>OY757219.1:0-10000000 GCA_963583965.1 Nomada ferruginata
CGAACATCACGTATTCGTGCAAATTATCGATAGAAAGAACGATTGCGGGAGCTGGGAAGTGAATCCTTACCTACCGTTGATGCAAAACGATTGGAAACATCGAATAGCACGTATTCGTGCAAATTATCGATGGAAAGAACGATTGCGGGAGCCGGGAAGTGAATCCTTACCTACCGTTGATGCAAAACGATTGGAAACATCGAACATCACGTATTCGTGCAAATTATCGATAGAAAGAACGATTGCGGGAGCTGGGAAGTGAATCCTTACCTACCGTTGATGCAAAACGATTGGAAACATCGAACATCACGTATTCGTGCAAATTATCGATAGAAAGAACGATTGCGGGAGCTGGGAAGTGAATCCTTACCTACCGTCGATGCAAAACGATTGCAAATATCGAATAGCACGTATTCGTTCAAATTATCCATAGAAAGAACGATTGCGGGAGCTGGGAAGTGAATACTTACCTACCGTTGATGCAAAACGATTGGAAACATCGAATAGCACGTATCCGTGCAAATTATCGATGGAAAGAACGATTGCGGTAGCCGGGAAGTGAATCCTTACCTACCGTTGATGCAAAACGATTGGAAACATCGAACATCACGTATTCGTGCAAATTATCGATGGAAAGAACGATTGCGGGAGCCGGGAAGTGAATCCTTACCTACCGTCGATGCAAAACGATTGGATAATTGGCACGAATACGTGATATTCGATGTTTCCAATCGTTTTGCATCGACGGTAGGTAAGCATTCACTTTCCAGCTCCCGCAATCGTTCTTTCTATCGATAATTGGCGCGAATACGTGATATTCGATGTTTCCTATCGATTTGCATCGACGGTAGGTAAGGATTCACTTCCCAGCTCCCGCAATCGTTCTTTCCATCGATAATTTGCACGAATAGGTGCCATTCGATGTTTCCAATCGTTTTGCATCTACGGTAGGTAAGGATTCACTTCCCAGCTCACGCAATCGTTCTTTCTATGGATAATTTGCACGAATACGTGATGTTCGATGTTTCCAATCGTTTTGCATCAACGGTAGGTAAGAATTCACTTTCCCGCTCCCGCAATCGTTCTTTCCATCGTTAATTTGAACGAATACGTGCTATTCGATGTTTCCAATCGTTTTGCATCAACGGTAGGTAAGTATTCACTTCCCAGCTCCCGCAATCGTTCTTTCTATGGATAATTTGCACGAATACGTGCTATTCGATGTTTGCAATCGTTTTGCATCGACGGTAGGTAAGGATTCACTTCCCAGCTCCCGCAATCGTTCTTTCTATCGATAATTTGCACGAATACGAGATGTTCGATGTTTCCAATCGTTTTGCATCAACGTTAGGTAAGGATTCACTTCCCGGCTCCCGCAATCGTTCTTTCCATCGATAATTTGCACGAATACGTGCTATTCGATGTTTCCAATAGTTTTGCATCAACGGTAGGTAAGTATTCACTTCCCAGCTCCCGCAATCGTTCTTTCTATGGATAATTTACACGAATACGTGATGATTGATGTTTCCAAACGTTTTGCATCGACGGTAGGTAAGGATTCACTTCCCGGCTCCCGCAATCGTTCTTTCTATCGATAATTTGCACGAATACGTGATGTTCGATGTGTCCAATCGTTTTGCATCGACGGTAGGTTAGGATTCACTTCCCAGCTCCCGCAATCGTTCTTTCCATCGATAATTTGCACGAATACGTGCTATTCGAGGTTTCCAATCGTTTTGCATCGACGGTAGGTAAGGATTCACTTCCCAGCTCCCGCAATCGTTCTTTCTATCGATAATTTGCACGAATACGTGATGTTCGATGTTTCCAATCGTTTTGCTTCAACGGTAGGTAAGGATTCACTTCCCGGCTCCCGCAATCATTCTTTCTATCGATAATGTGCACGAATACGTGATGTTCGATGTTTCCAATCGTTTTGCATCGACGGTAGGTAAGGATTCACTTCCCAGCTCCCGCAATCGTTCTTTCTATGGATAATTTGCACGAATACGTGCTATTCGATGTTTGCAATCGTTTTGCATCGACGGTAGGTAAGGATTCACTTCCCAGCTCCCGCAATCGTTCTTTCTATCGATAATTAGCACGAATACGTGATGTTCGATGTTTCCAATCGTTTTGCATCAACGTTAGGTAAGGATTCACTTCCCGGCTCCCGCGATCGTTCTTTCCATCGATAATTTGCACGAATACGTGCTATTCGATGTTTCCAATCGTGTTGCATCGACGGTCGGTAAGCATTCACTTCCCAGCTCCGGCAATCGTTCTTTCCAAATTATCGATGGAAAGAACGATTGCGGGAGCCGGGAAGTGAACCCTTACCTACCGTTGATGCAAAACGATTGGAAACATCGAACATCACGTATTCGTGCACATTATCGATAGAAAGAACGATTGCGGGAGCTGGGAAGTGAATACTTACCTACCGTTGATGCAAAACGCTTGGAAACATCGAATAGCACGTATTCGTGCAAATTATCCATAGAAAGAACGATTGCGGGAGCTGGGAAGTGAATCCTTACCTACCGTTGATGCAAAACAATTGGAAACCTCGAATAGCACGTATTCGTGCAAATTATCGATAGAAAGAACGATTGCGGGAGCTGGAAAGTGAATGCTTACCTACCGTCGATGCAAAACGATTGGAAACATCGAATATCACGTATTCGTGCCAATTATCCATACGTTTTGCATCGACGGTAGGTAAGGATTCACTTCCCAGCTCCCGCAATCGTTCTTTCTATCGATAATTTGCACGAATTCGTGCTATTCGATGTTTCCAATCGTTTTGCATCGACGGTAGGTGAGGATTCACTTTCCAGCTCCCGCAGTCGTTCTTTCTATCGATAATTTGCACGAATACGTGCTATTCGATGTTTGCAATCGTTTTGCATCGACAAAACGTATTCACTTCCCAGCTCCCGCAATCGTTCTTTCTCTCGATAATTTGCACGAATACGTGATGTTTGATGTTTCCAATCGTTTTGCATCGACGGTAGGTAAGGATTCACTTCCCGGCTCCCGCAATCGTTCTTTCTATCGATAATTTGCACGAATACGTGATGTTCGATGTGTCCAATCGTTTTGCATCGACGGTAGGTTAGGATTCACTTCCCAGCTCCCGCAATCGTTCTTTCCATCGATAATTTGCACGAATACGTGCTATTGGAGGTTTCCAATCGTTTTGCATCGACGGTAGGTAAAGATTCACTTCCCAGCTCCCGCAATCGTTCTTTCTATCGATAATTTGCACGAATACGTGATGTTCGATGTTTCCAATCGTTTTGCTTCAACGGTAGGTAAGGATTCACTTCCCGGCTCCCGCAATCGTTCTTTCCATCGATAATTTGCACGAATACGTGCTATTCGATGTTTCCAATCGTGTTGCATCGACGGTCGGTAAGCATTCACTTCCCAGCTCCGGCAATCGTTCTTTCCAAATTATCGATGGAAAGAACGATTGCGGGAGCCGGGAAGTGAACCCTTACCTACCGTTGATGCAAAACAATTGGAAACCTCGAATAGCACGTATTCGTGCAAATTATCGATAGAAAGAACGATTGCGGTAGCCGGGAAGTGAATCCTTACCTACCGTCGATGCAAAACGATTGCAAACATCGAATAGCACGTATTCGTTCAAATTATCCATAGAAAGAACGATTGCGGGGCCTGAGAAGTGAATACTTACCTACCGTTGATGCAAAACGCTTGGAAACATCGAATAGCACGTATTCGTGCAAATTATCGATGGAAAGAACGATTGCGGTAGCCGGGAAGTGAATCCTTACCTAACGTTGATGCAAAACGATTGGAAACATCGAATAGCACGTATTCGTGCAAATTATCCATAGAAAGAAGGATTGCGGGAGCTGGGAAGTGAATCCTTACCTACCGCCGATGCAAAACGATTGGAAACATCGAAAAGCACGTATTCGTGCAAATTATCGATAGAAAGAACGATTGCGGGAGCTGGGAAGTGAATCCTTACCTACCGTCGTTGCAAAACGATTGCAAACATCGAATAGCACGTATTCGAGCAAATTATCCATAGAAAGATCGATTGCGGGATCTGGGAAGTGAATACTTACCTACCGTTGATGCAAAACGATTGGAAACATCGAATAGCACGTATCCGTGCAAATTATCGATGGAAAGAACGATTGCGGTAGGCGGGAAGTGAATCCTTACCTACCGTTGATGCAAAACGATTGGAAACATCGAACATCACGTATTCGTGCAAATTATCGATAGAAAGAGCGATTTCGGGAGCTGGGAAGTGAATCCTTACCTACCGTCGATGCAAAACGATTGGAAACATCGAATAGCACGTATTCGTGCAAATTATCGATAGAAAGAAGCATTGCGGGAGCTGGGAAGTGAATCCTTACCAACCGTCGATGCAAAACGATTGGAAACATCGAATAGCACGTATCCGTGCAAATTATCGATGGAAAGAACGATTGCGGTAGCCGGGAAGTGAATCCTTACCTAACGTTGATGCAAAACGATTGGAAACATCGAACATCACGTATTCGTGCAAATTATCGATAGAAAGAACGATTGCGGGAGTTGGGAAGTGAATCCTTACCTACCGTCGATGCAAAACGATTGCAAACATCGAATAGCACGTATTCGTGCAAATTATCCATAGAAAGAACAATTGCGGGAGCTGGGAAGTGAATACTTACCTACCGTTGATGCAAAACGCTTGGAAACATCGAATAGCACGTATTCGTCCAAATTATCGATGGAAAGAACGATTGCGGGAGCCGGGAAGTGAATCCTTACCTACCGTTGATGCAAAACGATTAGAAACATCGAACATAACGTATTCGTGCAAATTATCGATAGAAAGAACGATTGCGGGAGCTGGGAAGTGAATCCTTACCTACCGTCGATGCAAAACGATTGGAAACATCGAATAGCACGTATTCGTGCAAATTATCGATAGAAAGAACGATTGCGGGAGCTGGGAAGTGAATCCTTACCTACCGTCGATGCAAAACGATTGGAAACATCGAATAGCACGTATCCGTGCAAATTATCGATGGAAAGAAGGATTTCGGTAGCCGGGAAGTGAATCCTTACCTAACGTTGATGCAAAACGATTGGAAACATCGAACATCACGTATTCGTGCAAATTATCGATAGAAAGAACAATTGCGGGAGTTGGGAAGTGAATCCTTACCTACCGTCGATGCAAAACGATTGCAAACATCGAACATCACGTATTCGTGCAAATTATCGATAGAAAGAACGATTGCGGGAGCTGGGAAGTGAATACTTACCTACCGTCGATGCAAAATGATTGGAAACATCGAATAGCACGTAGTCGTGCAAATTATCGTTGGAAAGAACGATTGCGGGAGCCGGGAAGTGAATCCTTACCTATCGTCGATGCAAAACGATTGGATAATTGGCACGAATACGTGATATTCGATGTTTCCAATCGTTTTGCATCAACGGTAGGTAAGTATTCACTTCCCAGCTCCCGCAATCGTTCTTTCTATGGATAATTTGCACGAATACGTGCTATTCGATGTATGCAATCGTTTTGCATCGACGGTAGGTAAGGATTCACTTCCCAGCTCCCGCAATCGTTCTTTCTATCGATAATTTGCACGAATACGTGATGTTAGATGTTTCCAATCGTTTTGCATCGACGGTAGGTAAGGATTCACTTCCCGGCTACCGCAATCGTTCTTTCTACCGATAATTTGCACGAATACGTGATGTTCGATGTGTCCAATCGTTTTGCATCGACGGTAGGTAAGGATTCACTTCCCAGCTCCCGCAATCGTTCTTTCCATCGATAATTTGCACGAATACGTGCTATTCGAGGTTTCCAATCGTTTTGCATCGACGGTAGGTAAGGATTCACTTCCCAGCTCCCGCAATCGTTCTTTCTATCGATAATTTGCACGAATACGTGATGTTCGATGTTTCCAATCGTTTTGCATCAACGGTAGGTAAGGATTCACTTCCCGGCTCCCGCAATCGTTCTTTCCATCGATAATTTGCACGAATACGTGATGTTCGATGTTTCCAATCGTTTTGCATCAACGTTAGGTAAGGATTCACTTCCCGGCTCCCGCAATCGTTCTTTCCATCGATAATTTGCACGAATACGTGCTATTCGATGTTTCCAATCGTGTTGCATCGACGGTCGGTAAGCATTCACTTCCCAGCTCCGGCAATCGTTCTTTCCAAATTATCGATTGAAAGAACGATTGCGGGAGCTGGGAAGTGAATCCTTACCTACCGTTGATGCAAAACGATTGGAAACATCGAATAGCACGTATTCGTGCAAATTATCCATAGAAAGAACGATTGCGGGAGCTGGGAAGTGAATCCTTACCTACCGTTGATGCAAAACGATTGGAAACATCGAATAGCACGTATTCGTGCAAATTATCGATGGAAAGAACGATTGCGGGAGCCGGGAAGTGAATCCTTACCTACCGTTGATGCAAAACGATTGGAAACATCGAACATCACGTATTCGTGCAAATTATCGATAGAAAGAACGATTGCGGGAGCTGGGAAGTGAATCCTTACCTACCGTTGATGCAAAACGATTGGAAACATCGAACATCACGTATTCGTGCAAATTATCGATAGAAAGAACGATTGCGGGAGCTGGGAAGTGAATCCTTACCTACCGTCGATGCAAAACGATTGCAAATATCGAATAGCACGTATTCGTTCAAATCATCCATAGAAAGAACGATTGCGGGAGCTGGGAAGTGAATACTTACCTACCGTTGATGCAAAACGATTGGAAACATCGAATAGCACGTATCCGTGCAAATTATCGATGGAAAGAACGATTGCGGTAGCCGGGAAGTGAATCCTTACCTACCGTTGATGCAAAACGATTGGAAACATCGAACATCACGTATTCGTGCAAATTATCGATGGAAAGAACGATTGCGGGAGCCGGGAAGTGAATCCTTACCTACCGTCGATGCAAAACGATTGGATAATTGGCACGAATACGTGATATTCGATGTTTCCAATCGTTTTGCATCGACGGTAGGTAAGCATTCACTTTCCAGCTCCCGCAATCGTTCTTTCTATCGATAATTGGCGCGAATACGTGATATTCGATGTTTCCTATCGATTTGCATCGACGGTAGGTAAGGATTCACTTCCCAGCTCCCGCAATCGTTCTTTCCATCGATAATTTGCACGAATAGGTGCCATTCGATGTTTCCAATCGTTTTGCATCTACGGTAGGTAAGGATTCACTTCCCAGCTCACGCAATCGTTCTTTCTATGGATAATTTCCACGAATACGTGATGTTCGATGTTTCCAATCGTTTTGCATCAACGGTAGGTAAGAATTCACTTTCCCGCTCCCGCAATCGTTCTTTCCATCGTTAATTTGAACGAATACGTGCTATTCGATGTTTCCAATCGTTTTGCATCAACGGTAGGTAAGTATTCACTTCCCAGCTCCCGCAATCGTTCTTTCTATGGATAATTTGCACGAATACGTGCTATTCGATGTTTGCAATCGTTTTGCATCGACGGTAGGTAAGGATTCACTTCCCAGCTCCCGCAATCGTTCTTTCTATCGATAATTTGCACGAATACGAGATGTTCGATGTTTCCAATCGTTTTGCATCAACGTTAGGTAAGGATTCACTTCCCGGCTCCCGCAATCGTTCTTTCCATCGATAATTTGCACGAATACGTGCTATTCGATGTTTCCAATAGTTTTGCATCAACGGTAGGTAAGTATTCACTTCCCAGCTCCCGCAATCGTTCTTTCTATGGATAATTTACACGAATACGTGATGATTGATGTTTCCAAACGTTTTGCATCGACGGTAGGTAAGGATTCACTTCCCGGCTCCCGCAATCGTTCTTTCTATCGATAATTTGCACGAATACGTGATGTTCGATGTGTCCAATCGTTTTGCATCGACGGTAGGTTAGGATTCACTTCCCAGCTCCCGCAATCGTTCTTTCCATCGATAATTTGCACGAATACGTGCTATTCGAGGTTTCCAATCGTTTTGCATCGACGGTAGGTAAGGATTCACTTCCCAGCTCCCGCAATCGTTCTTTCTATCGATAATTTGCACGAATACGTGATGTTCGATGTTTCCAATCGTTTTGCTTCAACGGTAGGTAAGGATTCACTTCCCGGCTCCCGCAATCATTCTTTCTATCGATAATGTGCACGAATACGTGATGTTCGATGTTTCCAATCGTTTTGCATCGACGGTAGGTAAGGATTCACTTCCCAGCTCCCGCAATCGTTCTTTCTATGGATAATTTGCACGAATACGTGCTATTCGATGTTTGCAATCGTTTTGCATCGACGGTAGGTAAGGATTCACTTCCCAGCTCCCGCAATCGTTCTTTCTATCGATAATTAGCACGAATACGTGATGTTCGATGTTTCCAATCGTTTTGCATCAACGTTAGGTAAGGATTCACTTCCCGGCTCCCGCGATCGTTCTTTCCATCGATAATTTGCACGAATACGTGCTATTCGATGTTTCCAATCGTGTTGCATCGACGGTCGGTAAGCATTCACTTCCCAGCTCCGGCAATCGTTCTTTCCAAATTATCGATGGAAAGAACGATTGCGGGAGCCGGGAAGTGAACCCTTACCTACCGTTGATGCAAAACGATTGGAAACATCGAACATCACGTATTCGTGCACATTATCGATAGAAAGAACGATTGCGGGAGCTGGGAAGTGAATACTTACCTACCGTTGATGCAAAACGCTTGGAAACATCGAATAGCACGTATTCGTGCAAATTATCCATAGAAAGAACGATTGCGGGAGCTGGGAAGTGAATCCTTACCTACCGTTGATGCAAAACAATTGGAAACCTCGAATAGCACGTATTCGTGCAAATTATCGATAGAAAGAACGATTGCGGGAGCTGGAAAGTGAATGCTTACCTACCGTCGATGCAAAACGATTGGAAACATCGAATATCACGTATTCGTGCCAATTATCCATACGTTTTGCATCGACGGTAGGTAAGGATTCACTTCGCAGCTCCCGCAATCGTTCTTTCTATCGATAATTTGCACGAATTCGTGCTATTCGATGTTTCCAATCGTTTTGCATCGACGGTAGGTGAGGATTCACTTTCCAGCTCCCGCAGTCGTTCTTTCTATCGATAATTTGCACGAATACGTGCTATTCGATGTTTGCAATCGTTTTGCATCGACAAAACGTATTCACTTCCCAGCTCCCGCAATCGTTCTTTCTCTCGATAATTTGCACGAATACGTGATGTTTGATGTTTCCAATCGTTTTGCATCGACGGTAGGTAAGGATTCACTTCCCGGCTCCCGCAATCGTTCTTTCTATCGATAATTTGCACGAATACGTGATGTTCGATGTGTCCAATCGTTTTGCATCGACGGTAGGTTAGGATTCACTTCCCAGCTCCCGCAATCGTTCTTTCCATCGATAATTTGCACGAATACGTGCTATTGGAGGTTTCCAATCGTTTTGCATCGACGGTAGGTAAGGATTCACCTCCCAGCTCCCGCAATCGTTCTTTCTATCGATAATTTGCACGAATACGTGATGTTCGATGTTTCCAATCGTTTTGCTTCAACGGTAGGTAAGGATTCACTTCCCGGCTCCCGCAATCGTTCTTTCCATCGATAATTTGCACGAATACGTGCTATTCGATGTTTCCAATCGTGTTGCATCGACGGTCGGTAAGCATTCACTTCCCAGCTCCGGCAATCGTTCTTTCCAAATTATCGATGGAAAGAACGATTGCGGGAGCCGGGAAGTGAATCCTTACCTACCGTTGATGCAAAACAATTGGAAACCTCGAATAGCACGTATTCGTGCAAATTATCGATAGAAAGAACGATTGCGGTAGCCGGGAAGTGAATCCTTACCTACCGTCGATGCAAAACGATTGCAAACATCGAATAGCACGTATTCGTTCAAATTATCCATAGAAAGAACGATTGCGGGGCCTGGGAAGTGAATACTTACCTACCGTTGATGCAAAACGCTTGGAAACATCGAATAGCACGTATTCGTGCAAATTATCGATGGAAAGAACGATTGCGGTAGCCGGGAAGTGAATCCTTACCTAACGTTGATGCAAAACGATTGGAAACATCGAATAGCACGTATTCGTGCAAATTATCCATAGAAAGAAGGATTGCGGGAGCTGGGAAGTGAATCCTTACCTACCGCCGATGCAAAACGATTGGAAACATCGAAAAGCACGTATTCGTGCAAATTATCGATAGAAAGAACGATTGCGGGAGCTGGGAAGTGAATCCTTACCTACCGTCGTTGCAAAACGATTGCAAACATCGAATAGCACGTATTCGAGCAAATTATCCATAGAAAGATCGATTGCGGGATCTGGGAAGTGAATACTTACCTACCGTTGATGCAAAACGATTGGAAACATCGAATAGCACGTATCCGTGCAAATTATCGATGGAAAGAACGATTGCGGTAGGCGGGAAGTGAATCCTTACCTACCGTTGATGCAAAACGATTGGAAACATCGAACATCACGTATTCGTGCAAATTATCGATAGAAAGAGCGATTTCGGGAGCTGGGAAGTGAATCCTTACCTACCGTCGATGCAAAACGATTGGAAACATCGAATAGCACGTATTCGTGCAAATTATCGATAGAAAGAAGCATTGCGGGAGCTGGGAAGTGAATCCTTACCAACCGTCGATGCAAAACGATTGGAAACATCGAATAGCACGTATCCGTGCAAATTATCGATGGAAAGAACGATTGCGGTAGCCGGGAAGTGAATCCTTACCTAACGTTGATGCAAAACGATTGGAAACATCGAACATCACGTATTCGTGCAAATTATCGATAGAAAGAACGATTGCGGGAGTTGGGAAGTGAATCCTTACCTACCGTCGATGCAAAACGATTGCAAACATCGAATAGCACGTATTCGTGCAAATTATCCATAGAAAGAACAATTGCGGGAGCTGGGAAGTGAATACTTACCTACCGTTGATGCAAAACGCTTGGAAACATCGAATAGCACGTATTCGTCCAAATTATCGATGGAAAGAACGATTGCGGGAGCCGGGAAGTGAATCCTTACCTACCGTTGATGCAAAACGATTAGAAACATCGAACATAACGTATTCGTGCAAATTATCGATAGAAAGAACGATTGCGGGAGCTGGGAAGTGAATCCTTACCTACCGTCGATGCAAAACGATTGGAAACATCGAATAGCACGTATTCGTGCAAATTATCGATAGAAAGAACGATTGCGGGAGCTGGGAAGTGAATCCTTACCTACCGTCGATGCAAAACGATTGGAAACATCGAATAGCACGTATCCGTGCAAATTATCGATGGAAAGAAGGATTTCGGTAGCCGGGAAGTGAATCCTTACCTAACGTTGATGCAAAACGATTGGAAACATCGAACATCACGTATTCGTGCAAATTATCGATAGAAAGAACAATTGCGGGAGTTGGGAAGTGAATCCTTACCTAACGTCGATGCAAAACGATTGCAAACATCGAACATCACGTATTCGTGCAAATTATCGATAGAAAGAACGATTGCGGGAGCTGGGAAGTGAATACTTACCTACCGTCGATGCAAAATGATTGGAAACATCGAATAGCACGTAGTCGTGCAAATTATCGTTGGAAAGAACGATTGCGGGAGCCGGGAAGTGAATCCTTACCTATCGTCGATGCAAAACGATTGGATAATTGGCACGAATACGTGATATTCGATGTTTCCAATCGTTTTGCATCAACGGTAGGTAAGTATTCACTTCCCAGCTCCCGCAATCGTTCTTTCTATGGATAATTTGCACGAATACGTGCTATTCGATGTATGCAATCGTTTTGCATCGACGGTAGGTAAGGATTCACTTCCCGGCTCCCGCAATCGTTCTTTCTACCGATAATTTGCACGAATACGTGATGTTCGATGTGTCCAATCGTTTTGCATCGACGGTAGGTAAGGATTCACTTCCCAGCTCCCGCAATCGTTCTTTCCATCGATAATTTGCACGAATACGTGCTATTCGAGGTTTCCAATCGTTTTGCATCGACGGTAGGTAAGGATTCACTTCCCAGCTCCCGCAATCGTTCTTTCTATCGATAATTTGCACGAATACGTGATGTTCGATGTTTCCAATCGTTTTGCATCAACGGTAGGTAAGGATTCACTTCCCGGCTCCCGCAATCGTTCTTTCCATCGATAATTTGCACGAATACGTGATGTTCGATGTTTCCAATCGTTTTGCATCAACGTTAGGTAAGGATTCACTTCCCGGCTCCCGCAATCGTTCTTTCCATCGATAATTTGCACGAATACGTGCTATTCGATGTTTCCAATCGTGTTGCATCGACGGTCGGTAAGCATTCACTTCCCAGCTCCGGCAATCGTTCTTTCCAAATTATCGATTGAAAGAACGATTGCGGGAGCTGGGAAGTGAATCCTTACCTACCGTTGATGCAAAACGATTGGAAACATCGAATAGCACGTATTCGTGCAAATTATCCATAGAAAGAACGATTGCGGGAGCTGGGAAGTGAATCCTTACCTACCGTCGATGCAAAACGATTGCAAACATCGAATAGCACGTATTCGTTCAAATTATCCATAGAAAGAACGATTGCGGGGCCTGGGAAGTGAATACTTACCTACCGTTGATGCAAAACGATTGGAAACATCGAATAGCACGTATCCGTGCAAATTATCCATAGAAAGAAGGATTGCGGGAGCTGGGAAGTGAATCCTTACCTAACGTTGATGCAAAACGATTGGAAACATCGAACATCACGTATTCGTGCAAATTATCGATAGAAAGAACGATTGCGGGAGTTGGGAAGTGAATCCTTACCTACCGTCGATGCAAAACGATTGCAAACATCGAATAGCACGTATTCGTGCAAATTATCCATAGAAAGAACGATTGAGGGAGCTGGGAAGTGAATACTTACCTAGCGTTGATGCAAAACGCTTGGAAACATCGAATAGCACGTATTCGTGCAAATTATCGATGGAAAGAACGATTGCGGTAGCCGGGAAGTGAATCCTTACCTAACGTTGATGCAAAACGATTGGAAACATCGAATAGCACGTATTCGTGCAAATTATCCATAGAAAGAAGGATTGCGGGAGCTGGGAAGTGAATCCTTACCTACCGTCGATGCAAAACGATTGGAAACATCGAAAAGCACGTATTCGTGCAAATTATCGATAGAAAGAACGATTGCGGGAGCTGGGAAGTGAATCCTTACCTACCGTCGTTGCAAAACGATTGCAAACATCGAATAGCACGTATTCGTGCAAATTATCCATAGAAAGATCGATTGCGGGAGCTGGGAAGTGAATACTTACCTACCGTTGATGCAAAACGATTGGAAACATCGAATAGCACGTATCCGTGCAAATTATCGATGGAAAGAACGATTGCGGTAGCCGGGAAGTGAATCCTTACCTACCGTTGATGCAAAACGATTGGAAACATCGAACATCACGTATTCGTGCAAATTATCGATAGAAAGAGCGATTTCGGGAGCTGGGAAGTGAATCCTTACCTACCGCCGATGCAAAACGATTGGAAACATCGAATAGCACGTATTCGTGCAAATTATCGATAGAAAGAACGATTGCGGGAGCTGGGAAGTGAATCCTTACCTACCGTCGATGCAAAACGATTGCAAACATCGAATAGCACGTATTCGTGCAAATTATCCATAGAAAGAACGATTGCGGGAGCTGGGAAGTGAATACTTACCTACCGTCGATGCAAAACGATTGGAAACATCGAATAGCACGTATTCGTGCAAATTATCGATGGAAAGAACGATTGCGGGAGCCGGGAAGTGAATCCTTACCTACCGTCCATGCAAAACGATTGGAAACCTCGAATAGCACGTATTCGTGCAAATTATCGATGGAAAGAACGATTTGCGGGAGCTGGGAAGTGAATCCTTACCTACCGTCGATGCAAAACGATTGGAAACATCGAACATCACGTATTCGTGCAAATTATCGATAGAAAGAACGATTGCGGGAGCTGGGAAGTGAATCCTTACCAACCGTCGATGCAAAACGATTGGAAACATCGAATAGCACGTATCCGTGCAAATTATCGATGGAAAGAACGATTGCGGTAGCCGGGAAGTGAATCCTTACCTAACGTTGATGCAAAACGATTGGAAACATCGAACATCACGTATTCGTGCAAATTATCGATAGAAAGAACGATTGCGGGAGTTGGGAAGTGAATCCTTACCTACCGTCGATGCAAAACGATTGCAAACATCGAATAGCACGTATTCGTGCAAATTATCCATAGAAAGAACAATTGCGGGAGCTGGGAAGTGAATACTTACCTACCGTTGATGCAAATCGCTTGGAAACATCGAATAGCACGTATTCGTGCAAATTATCGATAGAAAGAAGGATTGCGGGAGCTGGGAAGTGAATCCTTACCTACCGTCGATGCAAAACGATTGGAAACATCGAATAGCACGTATTCGTGCAAATTATCCATAGAAAGAACGATTACGGGAGCTGGGAAGTGAATCCTTACCTACCGTCGATGCAAAACGATTGCAAACATCGAATAGCACGTATTCGTGCAAATTATCCATAGAAAGATCGATTGCGGGAGCTGGGAAGTGAATACTTACCTACCGTTGATGCAAAACGATTGGAAACATCGAATAGCACGTATCCGTGCAAATTATCGATGGAAAGAGCGATTGCGGTAGCCGGGAAGTGAATCCTTACCTAACGTTGATGCAAAACGATTGGAAACATCGAACATCACGTATTCGTGCAAATTATCGATAGAAAGAACGATTGCGGGAGTTGGGAAGTGAATCCTTACCTACCGTCGATGCAAAACGATTGCAAACATCGAATAGCACGTATTCGTGCAAATTATCCATAGAAAGAACGATTGTGGGAGCTGGGAAGTGAATACTTACCTACCGTTGATGCAAAACGCTTGGAAACATCGAATAGCACGTATTCGTGCAAATTATCGATGGAAAGAACGATTGCGGTAGCCGGGAAGTGAATCCTTACCTAACGTTGATGCAAAACGATTGGAAACATCGAACATCACGTATTCCTGCAAATTATCGATAGAAAGAACGATTGCGGGAGTTGGGAAGTGAATCCTTACCTACCGTCGATGCAAAACGATTGCAAACATCGAATAGCACGTATTCGTGCAAATTATCCATAGAAAGAAGGATTGCGGGAGCTGGGAAGTGAATCCTTACCTACCGTCGATGCAAAACGATTGGAAACATCGAAAAGCACGTATTCGTGCAAATTATCGATAGAAAGAACGATTGCGGGAGCTGGGAAGTGAATCCTTACCTACCGTCGTTGCAAAACGATTGCAAACATCGAATAGCACGTATTCGTGCAAATTATCCATAGAAAGATCGATTGCGGGAGCTGGGAAGTGAATCCTTACCTACCGTCGATGCAAAACGATTGGAAACATCGAACATCACGTATTCGTGCAAATTATCGATAGAAAGAACGATTGCGGGAGCTGGGAAGTGAATCCTTACCTACCGTCGATGCAAAACGATTGCAAACATCGAATAGCACGTATTCGTGCAAATTATCCATAGAAAGAACAATTGCGGGAGCTGGGAAGTGAATACTTACCTACCGTTGATGCAAAACGCTTGGAAACATCGAATAGCACGTATTCGTGCAAATCATCGATAGAAAGAACGATTGCGGGAGCTGGGAATTGAATCCTTACCTACCGTCGATGCAAAACGATTGGAAACATCGAATAGCACGTATTCGTGCAAATTATCGATGGAAAGAACGATTGCGGTAGCCGGGAAGTGAATCCTTACCTACCGTTGATGCAAAACGATTGGAAACATCGAACATCACGTATTCGTGCAAATTATCGATAGAAAGAGCGATTGCGGGAGCTGGGAAGTGAATCCTTACCTACCGTCGATGCAAAACGATTGGAAACATCGAATAGCACGTATTCGTGCCAATTACCGATAGAAAGTACGATTGCGGGAGCTGGGAAGTGAATCCTTACCTACCGTCGATGCAAAACGATTGCAAACATCGAATAGCACGTATTCGTGCAAATTATCCATAGAAAGAACGATTGCGGGAGCTGTGAAGTGAATACTTACCTACCGTTGATGCAAAACGATTGGAAACATCGAATAGCACGTATTCGTGCAAATTATCCATAGAAAGAACGATTGCAGGAGCCGGGAAGTGAATCCTTACCTAACGTTGATGCAAAACGTTTGGAAACATCGAATAGCACGTATTCGTGCCAATTATCGATAGAAAGAACGATTGCGGGGGTTGGGAAGTGAATCCTTACCTATCGTCGATGCAAAACGATTGCAAACATCCAATAGCACGTATTCGTGCAAATTATCCATAGAAAGAACGATTGCGGGAGCTGGGAAGTGAATACTTACCTAGCGTTGATGCAAAACTATTGGAAACATCGAATAGCACGTATCCGTGCAAATTATCGATGGAAAGAACGATTGCTGTAGCCGGGAAGTGAATCCTTACCTAACGTTGATGCAAAACGATTGGAAACATCGAACATCACGTATTCGTGCAAATTATCGATAGAAAGAACGATTGCGGGAGTTGGGAAGTGAATCCTTACCTACCGTTGATGCAAAACGATTGGAAACATCGAACATCACGTATTCGTGCAAATTATCGATAGAAAGGACGATTGCGGGAGCTGGGAAGTGAATCCTTACCTACCGTCGATGCAAAACGATTGGAAACATCGAATAGCACGTATTCGTGCAAATTATCGATGGAAAGAACGATTGCGGGAGTTGGGAAGTGAATCCTTACCTACCGTCGATGCAAAACGA
This sequence comes from Nomada ferruginata, assembly GCA_963583965.1. Lineage (NCBI taxonomy): Eukaryota > Metazoa > Arthropoda > Insecta > Hymenoptera > Apidae > Nomada > Nomada ferruginata. The sequence goes on from OY757219.1 coordinate 16,904, forward strand.
TTGCAAACATCGAATAGCACGTATTCGTGCAAATTATCCATAGAAAGAAGGATTGCGGGAGCTGGGAAGTGAATCCTTACCTACCGTCGATGCAAAACGATTGGAAACATCGAAAAGCACGTATTCGTGCAAATTATCGATAGAAAGAACGATTGCGGGAGCTGGGAAGTGAATCCTTACCTACCGTCGTTGCAAAACGATTGCAAACATCGAATAGCACGTATTCGTGCAAATTATCCATAGAAAGATCGATTGCGGGAGCTGGGAAGTGAATACTTACCTACCGTTGATGCAAAACGATTGGAAACATCGAATAGCACGTATCCGTGCAAATTATCGATGGAAAGAACGATTGCGGTAGCCGGGAAGTGAATCCTTACCTACCGTTGATGCAAAACGAATGGAAACATCGAACATCACGTATTCGTGCAAATTATCGATAGAAAGAGCGATTTGGGGAGCTGGGAAGTGAATCCTTACCTACCGTCGATGCAAAACGATTGGAAACATCGAATAGCACGTATTCGTGCAAATTATCGATAGAAAGAACGATTGCGGGAGCTGGGAAGTGAATCCTTACCTACCGTCGATGCAAAACGATTGCAAACATCGAATAGCACGTATTCGTGCAAATTATCCATAGAAAGAACGATTGCGGGAGCTGGGAAGTGAATCCTTACCTACCGTTGATGCAAAACGATTGGAAATATCGAACATCACGTATTCGTGCAAATTATCGATGGAAAGAACGATTTGCGGGAGCTGGGAAGTGAATCCTTACCTACCGTCGATGCAAAACGATTGGAAACATCGAACATCACGTATTCGTGCAAATTATCGATAGAAAGAACGATTGCGGGAGCTGGGAAGTGAATCCTTACCTACCGTCGATGCAAAACGATTGCAAACATCGAATAGCACGTATTCGTGCAAATTATCCATAGAAAGAACAATTGCGGGAGCTGGGAAGTGAATACTTACCTACCGTTGATGCAAAACGCTTGGAAACATCGAATAGCACGTATTCGTGCAAATCATCGATAGAAAGAACGATTGCGGGAGCTGGGAATTGAATCCTTACCTACCGTCGATGCAAAACGATTGGAAACATCGAATAGCACGTATTCGTGCAAATTATCGATGGAAAGAACGATTGCGGTAGCCGGGAAGTGAATCCTTACCTACCGTTGATGCAAAACGATTGGAAACATCGAACATCACGTATTCGTGCAAATTATCGATAGAAAGAGCGATTGCGGGAGCTGGGAAGTGAATCCTTACCTACCGTCGATGCAAAACGATTGGAAACATCGAATAGCACGTATTCGTGCCAATTACCGATAGAAAGTACGATTGCGGGAGCTGGGAAGTGAATCCTTACCTACCGTCGATGCAAAACGATTGCAAACATCGAATAGCACGTATTCGTGCAAATTATCCATAGAAAGAACGATTGCGGGAGCTGTGAAGTGAATACTTACCTACCGTTGATGCAAAACGATTGGAAACATCGAATAGCACGTATTCGTGCAAATTATCCATAGAAAGAACGATTGCAGGAGCCGGGAAGTGAATCCTTACCTAACGTTGATGCAAAACGTTTGGAAACATCGAATAGCACGTATTCGTGCCAATTATCGATAGAAAGAACGATTGCGGGGGTTGGGAAGTGAATCCTTACCTATCGTCGATGCAAAACGATTGCAAACATCCAATAGCACGTATTCGTGCAAATTATCCATAGAAAGAACGATTGCGGGAGCTGGGAAGTGAATACTTACCTAGCGTTGATGCAAAACTATTGGAAACATCGAATAGCACGTATCCGTGCAAATTATCGATGGAAAGAACGATTGCTGTAGCCGGGAAGTGAATCCTTACCTAACGTTGATGCAAAACGATTGGAAACATCGAACATCACGTATTCGTGCAAATTATCGATAGAAAGAACGATTGCGGGAGTTGGGAAGTGAATCCTTACCTACCGTCGATGCAAAACGATTGCAAACATCGAATAGCACGTATTCGTGCAAATTATCCATAGAAAGAACGATTGCGGGAGCTGGGAAGTGAATACTTACCTACCGTTGATGCAAAACGATTGGAAACATCGAATAGCACGTATCCGTGCAAATTATCGATGGAAAGAACGATTGCGGTAGCCGGGAAGTGAATCCTTACCTACCGTTGATGCAAAACGATTGGAAACATCGAACATCACGTATTCGTGCAAATTATCGATAGAAAGGACGATTGCGGGAGCTGGGAAGTGAATCCTTACCTACCGTCGATGCAAAACGATTGGAAACATCGAATAGCACGTATTCGTGCAAATTATCGATGGAAAGAACGATTGCGGGAGCCGGGAAGTGAATCCATACCTAACGTTGGTGCAAAACGATTGGAAACAACGAACATCACGTATTCGTGCAAATTATCGATAGAAAGAACGATTGCGGGAGTTGGGAAGTGAATCCTTACCTACCGTCGATGCAAAACGATTGGAAACATCGAATAGCACGTATTCGTGCAAATTATCGATGGAAAGAACGATAGTGAGAGCTGGGAAGTGAATCCTTACCTACCGTTGATGCAAAACGATTGGAAACATGGAACATCACGTATTCGTGCAAATTATCGATAGAAAGAACGATTGCGGGAGCTGGGAAGTGAATCCTTACCTACCGTCGATGCAAAACGATTGGAAACATCGAACATCACGTATTCGTGCAAATTATCGATAGAAAGAACGATTGCGGGAGCTGGGAAGTGAATCCTTACCTACCGTCGATGCAAAACGATTGCAAACATCGAATAGCACGTATTCGTGCAAATTATCGATGGAAAGAACGATTGCAGGAGCCGGGAAGTGAATCCTTACCTAACGTTGATGCAAAACGATTGGAAACATCGAATAGCACGTATTCGTGCAAATTATCCATAGAAAGAACGATTGCGGGAGCTGGGAAGTGAATCCTTACCTACCGTTGATGCAAAACGATTGGAAACATCGAATAGCACGTATGCGTGCAAATTATCGATGGAAAGAACGATTGCGGTAGCCGGGAAGTGAATCCTTACCTACCGTTGATGCAAAACGATTGGAAACATCGAATAGCACGTATGCGTGCAAATTATCGATGGAAAGAACGATTGCGGTAGCCGGGAAGTGAATCCTTACCTACCGTCGATGCAAATCGATTGGAAACATCGAACATCACGTATTCGTGCAAATTATCGATAGAAAGAGCGATTGCGGGAGCTGGGAAGTGAATCCTTACCTACCGTCGATGCAAAACGATTGGAAACATCGAATTGCACGTATCCGTGCAAATTATCGATGGAAAGAACGATTGCGGTAGCCGGGAAGTGAATCCTTACCTACCGTTGATGCAAAACGATTGGAAACATCGAACATCACGTATTCGTGCAAATTATCGATAGAAAGAGCGATTGCGGGAGCTGGGAAGTGAATCCTTACCTACCGTCGATGCAAAACGATTGGAAACATCGAATAGCACGTATTCGTGCCAATTACCGATAGAAAGTACGATTGCGGGAGCTGGGAAGTGAATCCTTACCTACCGTCGATGCAAAACGATTGCAAACATCGAATAGCACGTATTCGTGCAAATCATCGATAGAAAGAACGATTGCGGGAGCTGGGAATTGAATCCTTACCTACCGTCGATGCAAAACGATTGCAAACATCGAATAGCACGTATTCGTGCAAATTATCGATAGAAAGAACGATTGCGGGAGCTGGGAAGTGAATCCTTACCTACCGTCGATGCAAAACGATTGCAAACATCGAATAGCACGTATTCGTGCAAATTATCCATAGAAAGATCGATTGCGGGAGCTGGGAAGTGAATACTTACCTACCGTTGATGCAAAACGATTGGAAACATCGAATAGCACGTATCCGTGCAAATTATCGATGGAAAGAACGATTGCGGTAGCCGGGAAGTGAATCCTTACCTACCGTTGATGCAAAACGATTGGAAACATCGAACATCACGTATTCGTGCAAATTATCGATAGAAAGAGCGATTGCGGGAGCTGGGAAGTGAATCCTTACCTACCGTCGATGCAAAACGATTGGAAACATCGAATAGCACGTATTCGTGCCAATTACCGATAGAAAGTACGATTGCGGGAGCTGGGAAGTGAATCCTTACCTACCGTCGATGCAAAACGATTGCAAACATCGAATAGCACGTATTCGTGCAAATTATCCATAGAAAGAACGATTGCGGGAGCTGTGAAGTGAATACTTACCTACCGTTGATGCAAAACGATTGGAAACATCGAATAGCACGTATTCGTGCAAATTATCCATAGAAAGAACGATTGCAGGAGCCGGGAAGTGAATCCTTACCTAACGTTGATGCAAAACGATTGGAAACATCGAATAGCACGTATTCGTGCCAATTATCGATAGAAAGAACGATTGCGGGGGTTGGGAAGTGAATCCTTACCTATCGTCGATGCAAAACGATTGCAAACATCCAATAGCACGTATTCGTGCAAATTATCCATAGAAAGAACGATTGCGGGAGCTGGGAAGTGAATACTTACCTAGCGTTGATGCAAAACTATTGGAAACATCGAATAGCACGTATCCGTGCAAATTATCGATGGAAAGAACGATTGCTGTAGCCGGGAAGTGAATCCTTACCTACCGTTGATGCAAAACGATTGGAAACATCGAACATCACGTATTCGTGCAAATTATCGATAGAAAGGACGATTGCGGGAGCTGGGAAGTGAATCCTTACCTACCGTCGATGCAAAACGATTGGAAACATCGAATAGCACGTATTCGTGCAAATTATCGATGGAAAGAACGATTGCGGGAGCCGGGAAGTGAATCCATACCTAACGTTGGTGCAAAACGATTGGAAACAACGAACATCACGTATTCGTGCAAATTATCGATAGAAAGAACGATTGCGGGAGTTGGGAAGTGAATCCTTACCTACCGTCGATGCAAAACGATTGGAAACATCGAATAGCACGTATTCGTGCAAATTATCGATGGAAAGAACGATAGCGAGAGCTGGGAAGTGAATCCTTACCTACCGTTGATGCAAAACGATTGGAAACATGGAACATCACGTATTCGTGCAAATTATCGATAGAAAGAACGATTGCGGGAGCTGGGAAGTGAATCCTTACCTACCGTCGATGCAAAACGATTGGAAACATCGAACATCACGTATTCGTGCAAATTATCGATAGAAAGAACGATTGCGGGAGCTGGGAAGTGAATCCTTACCTACCGTCGATGCAAAACGATTGCAAACATCGAATAGCACGTATTCGTGCAAATTATCGATGGAAAGAACGATTGCAGGAGCCGGGAAGTGAATCCTTACCTAACGTTGATGCAAAACGATTGGAAACATCGAATAGCACGTATTCGTGCAAATTATCCATAGAAAGAACGATTGCGGGAGCTGGGAAGTGAATCCTTACCTACCGTTGATGCAAAACGATTGGAAACATCGAATAGCACGTATGCGTGCAAATTATCGATGGAAAGAACGATTGCGGTAGCCGGGAAGTGAATCCTTACCTACCGTTGATGCAAAACGATTGGAAACATCGAATAGCAGGTATGCGTGCAAATTATCGATGGAAAGAACGATTGCGGTAGCCGGGAAGTGAATCCTTACCTACCGTCGATGCAAATCGATTGGAAACATCGAACATCACGTATTCGTGCAAATTATCGATCGAAAGAGCGATTGCGGGAGCTGGGAAGTGAATCCTTACCTACCGTCGATGCAAAACGATTGGAAACATCGAATTGCACGTATCCGTGCAAATTATCGATGGAAAGAACGATTGCGGTAGCCGGGAAGTGAATCCTTACCTAACGTTGATGCAAAACGATTGGAAACATCGAACATCACGTATTCGTGCAAATTATCGATAGAAAGAACGATTGCGGGAGTTGGGAAGTGAATCCTTACCTACCGTCGATGCAAAACGGTTGCAAACATCGAATAGCACGTATTCGTGCAAATTATCCATAGAAAGATCGATTGCGGGAGCTGGGAAGTGAATACTTACCTACCGTTGATGCAAAACGATTGGAAACATCGAATAGCACGTATTCGTGCAAATTATCGATAGAAAGAACGATTGCGGGAGCTGGGAAGTGAATCCTTACCTACCGTCGATGCAAAACGATTGCAAACATCGAATAGCACGTATTCGTGCAAATTATCCATAGAAAAGATCGATTGCGGGAGATGGGAAGTGAATACTTACCTACCGTTGATGCAAAACGATTGGAAACATCGAATAGCACGTATCCGTGCAAATTATCGATGGAAAGAACGATTGCGGTAGCCGGGAAGTGAATCCTTACCTACCGTTGATGCAAAACGATTGGAAACATCGAACATCACGTATTCGTGCAAATTATCGATAGAAAGAGTGATTGCGGGAGCTGGGAAGTGAATCCTTACCTACCGTCGATGCAAAACGATTGGAAACATCGAATAGCACGTATTCGTGCAAATTATCGATAGAAAGAACGATTGCGGGAGCTGGGAAGTGAATCCTTACCTACCGTCGATGCAAAACGATTGCAAACATCGAATAGCACGTATTCGTGCAAATTATCCATAGAAAGATCGATTGCGGGAGCTGGGAAGTGAATACTTACCTACCGTTGATGCAAAACGATTGGAAACATCGAATAGCACGTATGCGTGCAAATTATCGATGGAAAGAACGATTGCGGTAGCCGGGAAGTGAATCCTTACCTACCGTTGATGCAAAACGATTGGAAACATCGAATAGCACGTATGCGTGCAAATTATCGATGGAAAGAACGATTGCGGTAGCCGGGAAGTGAATCCTTACCTACCGTCGATGCAAATCGATTGGAAACATCGAACATCACGTATTCGTGCAAATTATCGATCGAAAGAGCGATTGCGGGAGCTGGGAAGTGAATCCTTACCTACCGTCGATGCAAAACGATTGGAAACATCGAATTGCACGTATCCGTGCAAATTATAGATGGAAAGAACGATTGCGGTAGCCGGGAAGTGAATCCTTACCTAACGTTGATGCAAAACGATTGGAAACATCGAACATCACGTATTCGTGCAAATTATCGATAGAAAGAACGATTGCGGGAGTTGGGAAGTGAATCCTTACCTACCGTCGATGCAAAACGGTTGCAAACATCGAATAGCACGTATTCGTGCAAATTATCCATAGAAAGATCGATTGCGGGAGCTGGGAAGTGAATACTTACCTACCGTTGATGCAAAACGATTGGAAACATCGAATAGCACGTATTCGTGCAAATTATCGATAGAAAGAACGATTGCGGGAGCTGGGAAGTGAATCCTTACCTACCGTCGATGCAAAACGATTGCAAACATCGAATAGCACGTATTCGTGCAAATTATCCATAGAAAAGATCGATTGCGGGAGATGGGAAGTGAATACTTACCTACCGTTGATGCAAAACGATTGGAAACATCGAATAGCACGTATCCGTGCAAATTTTCGATGGAAAGAACGATTGCGGTAGCCGGGAAGTGAATCCTTACCTACCGTTGATGCAAAACGATTGGAAACATCGAACATCACGTATTCGTGCAAATTATCGATAGAAAGAGTGATTGCGGGAGCTGGGAAGTGAATCCTTACCTACCGTCGATGCAAAACGATTGGAAACATCGAATAGCACGTATTCGTGCAAATTATCGATAGAAAGAACGATTGCGGGAGCTGGGAAGTGAATCCTTACCTACCGTCGATGCAAAACGATTGCAAACATCGAATAGCACGTATTCGTGCAAATTATCCATAGAAAGATCGATTGCGGGAGCTGGGAAGTGAATACTTACCTACCGTTGATGCAAAACGATTGGAAACATCGAATAGCACGTATGCGTGCAAATTATCGATGGAAAGAACGATTGCGGTAGCCGGGAAGGGAATCCTTACCTACCGTTGATGCAAATCGATTGGAAAAATCGAACATCACGTATTCGTGCAAATTATCGATAGAAAGAGCGATTACGGGAGCTGGGAAGTGAATCCTTACCTACCGTCGATGCAAAACGATTGCAAACATCGAATAGCACGTATTCGTGCAAATTATCGATAGAAAGAAGGATTGCGGGACCTGGGAAGTGAATCCTTACCTACCGTCGATGCAAAACGATTGGAAACATCGAATAGCACGTATTCGTGCAAATTATCGATAGAAAGAACGATTGCGGGAGCTGGGAAGTGAATCCTTACCTACCGTCGATGCAAAACGATTGCAAACATCGAATAGAACGTATTCGTGCAAATTATCCATAGAAAGATCGATTGTGGGAGCTGGGAAGTGAATACTTACCTACCGTTGATGCAAAACGATTGGAAACATCGAATAGCACGTATGCGTGCAAATTATCGATGGAAAGAACGATTGCGGTAGCCGGGAAGTGAATCCTTACCTACCGTTGATGCAAATCGATTGGAAACATTGAACATCACGTATTCGTGCAAATTATCGATAGAAAGAGCGATTGCGGGAGCTGGGAAGTGAATCCTTACCTACCGTCGATGCAAAACGATTGGAAACATCGAATAGCACGTATTCGTGCAAATTATCGATAGAAAGAACGATTGCGGGAGCTGGGAAGTGAATCCTTACCTACCGTCGATGCAAAACGATTGCAAACATCGAATTGCACGTATTCGTGCAAATTATCCATAGAAAGAACGATTGCGGGAGCTGGGAAGTGAATACTTACCTACCGTTGATGCAAAACGCTTGGAAACATCGAATAGCACGTATGCGTGCAAATTATCGATGGAAAGAACGATTGCGGTAGCCGGGAAGTGAATCCTTACCTACCGTCGATGCAAATCGATTGGAAACATCGAACATCACGTATTCGTGCAAATTATCGATAGAAAGAGCGATTGCGGGAGCTGGGAAGTGAATCCTTACCTACCGTTGATGCAAAACGATTGGAAACATCGAATAGCACGTATGCGTGCAAATTATCGATGGAAAGAACGATTGCGGTAGCCGGGAAGTGAATCCTTACCTACCGTTGATGCAAAACGATTGGAAACATCGAATAGCACGTATGCGTGCAAATTATCGATGGAAAGAACGATTGCGGTAGCCGGGAAGTGAATCCTTACCTACCGTCGATGCAAATCGATTGGAAACATCGAACATCACGTATTCGTGCAAATTATCGATAGAAAGAGCGATTGCGGGAGCTGGGAAGTGAATCCTTACCTACCGTCGATGCAAAACGATTGGAAACATCGAATTGCACGTATCCGTGCAAATTATCGATGGAAAGAACGATTGCGGTAGCCGGGAAGTGAATCCTTACCTACCGTTGATGCAAAACGATTGGAAACATCGAACATCACGTATTCGTGCAAATTATCGATAGAAAGAGCGATTGCGGGAGCTGGGAAGTGAATCCTTACCTACCGTCGATGCAAAACGATTGGAAACATCGAATAGCACGTATTCGTGCCAATTACCGATAGAAAGTACGATTGCGGGAGCTGGGAAGTGAATCCTTACCTACCGTCGATGCAAAACGATTGCAAACATCGAATAGCACGTATTCGTGCAAATCATCGATAGAAAGAACGATTGCGGGAGCTGGGAATTGAATCCTTACCTACCGTCGATGCAAAACGATTGGAAACATCGAATAGCACGTATTCGTGCAAATTATCGATAGAAAGAACGATTGCGGGAGCTGGGAAGTGAATCCTTACCTACCGTCGATGCAAAACGATTGCAAACATCGAATAGCACGTATTCGTGCAAATTATCCATAGAAAGATCGATTGCGGGAGCTGGGAAGTGAATACTTACCTACCGTTGATGCAAAACGATTGGAAACATCGAATAGCACGTATCCGTGCAAATTATCGATGGAAAGAACGATTGCGGTAGCCGGGAAGTGAATCCTTACCTACCGTTGATGCAAAACGATTGGAAACATCGAACATCACGTATTCGTGCAAATTATCGATAGAAAGAGCGATTGCGGGAGCTGGGAAGTGAATCCTTACCTACCGTCGATGCAAAACGATTGGAAACATCGAATAGCACGTATTCGTGCCAATTACCGATAGAAAGTACGATTGCGGGAGCTGGGAAGTGAATCCTTACCTACCGTCGATGCAAAACGATTGCAAACATCGAATAGCACGTATTCGTGCAAATTATCCATAGAAAGAACGATTGCGGGAGCTGTGAAGTGAATACTTACCTACCGTTGATGCAAAACGATTGGAAACATCGAATAGCACGTATTCGTGCAAATTATCCATAGAAAGAACGATTGCAGGAGCCGGGAAGTGAATCCTTACCTAACGTTGATGCAAAACGATTGGAAACATCGAATAGCACGTATTCGTGCCAATTATCGATAGAAAGAACGATTGCGGGGGTTGGGAAGTGAATCCTTACCTATCGTCGATGCAAAACGATTGCAAACATCCAATAGCACGTATTCGTGCAAATTATCCATAGAAAGAACGATTGCGGGAGCTGGGAAGTGGATACTTACCTACCGTTGATGCAAAACGCTTGGAAACATCGAATAGCACGTATTCGTGCAAATTATCGATAGAAAGAAGGATTGCGGGAGCTGGGAAGTGAATCCTTACCAACCGTCGATGCAAAACGATTGGAAACATCGAATAGCACGTATCCGTGCAAATTATCGATGGAAAGAACGATTGCGGTAGCCGGGAAGTGAATCCTTACCTAACGTTGATGCAAAACGATTGGAAACATCGAACATCACGTATTCGTGCAAATTATCGATAGAAAGAACGATTGCGGGAGTTGGGAAGTGAATCCTTACCTACCGTCGATGCAAAACGATTGCAAACATCGAATAGCACGTATTCGTGCAAATTATCCATAGAAAGAACAATTGCGGGAGCTGGGAAGTGAATACTTACCTACCGTTGATGCAAAACGCTTGGAAACATCGAATAGCACGTATTCGTGCAAATTATCGATGGAAAGAACGATTGCGGGAGCCGGGAAGTGAATCCTTACCTACCGTTGATGCAAAACGATTACAAACATCGAACATAACGTATTCGTGCAAATTATCGATAGAAAGAACGATTGCGGGAGCTGGGAAGTGAATCCTTACCTACCGTCGATGCAAAACGATTGGAAACATCGAATAGCACGTATTCGTGCAAATTATCGATAGAAAGAACGATTGCGGGAGCTGGGAAGTGAATCCTTACCTACCGTCGATGCAAAACGATTGGAAACATCGAATAGCACGTATCCGTGCAAATTATCGATGGAAAGAACGATTTCGGTAGCCGGGAAGTGAATCCTTACCTAGCGTTGATGCAAAACGATTGGAAACATCGAACATCACGTATTCGTGCAAATTATCGATAGAAAGAACAATTGCGGGAGTTGGGAAGTGAATCCTTACCTACCGTCGATGCAAAACGATTGCAAACATCGAACATCACGTATTCGTTCAAATTATCGATAGAAAGAACGATTGCGGGAGCTGGGAAGTGAATACTTACCTACCGTCGATGCAAAATGATTGGAAACATCGAATAGCACGTAGTCGTGCAAATTATCGTTGGAAAGAACGATTGCGGGAGCCGGGAAGTGAATCCTTACCTACCGTCGATGCAAAACGATTGGATAATTGGCACGAATACGTGATATTCGATGTTTCCAATCGTTTTGCATCAACGGTAGGTAAGTATTCACTTCCCAGCTCCCGCAATCGTTCTTTCTATGGATAATTTGCACGAATACGTGCTATTCGATGTATGCAATCGTTTTGCATCGACGGTAGGTAAGGATTCACTTCCCAGCTCCCGCAATCGTTCTTTCTATCGATAATTTGCACGAATACGTGATGTTAGATGTTTCCAATCGTTTTGCATCGACGGTAGGTAAGGATTCACTTCCCGGCTCCCGCAATCGTTCTTTCTATCGATAATTTGCACGAATACGTGATGTTCGATGTGTCCAATCGTTTTGCATCGACGGTAGGTAAGGATTCACTTCCCAGCTCCCGCAATCGTTCTTTCCATCGATAATTTGCACGAATACGTGCTATTCGAGGTTTCCAATCGTTTTGCATCGACGGTAGGTAAGGATTCACTTCCCAGCTCCCGCAATCGTTCTTTCTATCGATAATTTGCACGAATACGTGATGTTCGATGTTTCCAACCGTTTTGCATCAACGGTAGGTAAGGATTCACTTCCCGGCTCCCGCAATCGTTCTTTCCATCGATAATTTGCACGAATACGTGATGTTCGATGTTTCCAATCGTTTTGCATCAACGTTAGGTAAGGATTCACTTCCCGGCTCCCGCAATCGTTCTTTCCATCGATAATTTGCACGAATACGTGCTATTCGATGTTTCCAATCGTGTTGCATCGACGGTGGTAAGCATTCACTTCCCAGCTCCGGCAATCGTTCTTTCCAAATTATCGATAGAAAGAACGATTGCGGGAGCTGGGAAGTGAATCCTTACCTACCGTTGATGCAAAACGATTGGAAACATCGAATAGCACGTATTCGTGCAAATTATCCATAGAAAGAACGATTGCGGGAGCTGGGAAGTGAATCCTTACCTACCGTTGATGCAAAACGATTGGAAACATCGAACATCACGTATTCGTGCAAATTATCGATGGAAAGAACGATTGCGGGAGCCGTGAAGTGAATCCTTACCTACCGTTGATGCAAAACGATTGGAAACATCGAACATCACGTATTCGTGCAATTTATCGATAGAAAGAACGATTGCGGGAGCTGGGAAGTGAATCCTTACCTACCGTCGATGCAAAACGATTGGAAACATCGAATAGCACGTATTCGTGCAAATTATCGATAGAAAGAACGATTGCGGTAGCCGGGAAGTGAATCCTTACCTACCGTCGATGCAAAACGATTGCAAACATCGAATAGCACGTATTCGTTCAAATTATCCATAGAAAGAACGATTGCGGGGCCTGGGAAGTGAATACTTACCTACCGTTGATGCAAAACGCTTGGAAACATCGAATAGCACGTATTCGTGCAAATTATCGATGGAAAGAACGATTGCGGTAGCCGGGAAGTGAATCCTTACCTAACGTTGATGCAAAACGATTGGAAACATCGAATAGCACGTATTCGTGCAAATTATCGATAGAAAGAACGATTGCGGGAGCTGGGAAGTGAATCCTTACCTACCGTCGTTGCAAAACGATTGCAAACATCGAATAGCACGTATTCGAGCAAATTATCCATAGAAAGATCGATTGCGGGATCTGGGAAGTGAATACTTACCTACCGTTGATGCAAAACGATTGGAAACATCGAATAGCACGTATCCGTGCAAATTATCGATGGAAAGAACGATTGCGGTAGGCGGGAAGTGAATCCTTACCTACCGTTGATGCAAAACGATTGGAAACATCGAACATCACGTATTCGTGCAAATTATCGATAGAAAGAGCGATTTCGGGAGCTGGGAAGTGAATCCTTACCTACCGTCGATGCAAAACGATTGGAAACATCGAATAGCACGTATTCGTGCAAATTATCGATAGAAAGAAGCATTGCGGGAGCTGGGAAGTGAATCCTTACCAACCGTCGATGCAAAACGATTGGAAACATCGAATAGCACGTATCCGTGCAAATTATCGATGGAAAGAACGATTGCGGTAGCCGGGAAGTGAATCCTTACCTAACGTTGATGCAAAACGATTGGAAACATCGAACATCACGTATTCGTGCAAATTATCCATAGAAAGAACGATTGCGGGAGTTGGGAAGTGAATCCTTACCTACCGTCGATGCAAAACGATTGCAAACATCGAATAGCACGTATTCGTGCAAATTATCCATAGAAAGAACAATTGTGGGAGCTGGGAAGTGAATACTTACCTACCGTTGATGCAAAACGCTTGGAAACATCGAATAGCACGTATTCGTGCAAATTATCGATGGAAAGAACGATTGCGGGAGCCGGGAAGTGAATCCTTACCTACCGTTGATGCAAAACGATTAGAAACATCGAACATAACGTATTCGTGCAAATTATCGATAGAAAGAACGATTGCGGGAGCTGGGAAGTGAATCCTTACCTACCGTCGATGCAAAACGATTGGAAACATCGAATAGCACGTATTCGTGCAAATTATCGATAGAAAGAACGATTGCGGGAGCTGGGAAGTGAATCCTTACCTACCGTCGATGCAAAACGATTGGAAACATCGAATAGCACGTATCCGTGCAAATTATCGATGGAAAGAAGGATTTCGGTAGCCGGGAAGTGAATCCTTACCTAACGTTGATGCAAAACGATTGGAAACATCGAACATCACGTATTCGTGCAAATTATCGATAGAAAGAACAATTGCGGGAGTTGGGAAGTGAATCCTTACCTACCGTCGATGCAAAACGATTGCAAACATCGAACATCACGTATTCGTGCAAATTATCGATAGAAAGAACGATTGCGGGAGCTGGGAAGTGAATACTTACCTACCGTCGATGCAAAATGATTGGAAACATCGAATAGCACGTAGTCGTGCAAATTATCGTTGGAAAGAACGATTGCGGGAGCCGGGAAGTGAATCCTTACCTATCGTCGATGCAAAACGATTGGATAATTGGCACGAATACGTGATATTCGATGTTTCCAATCGTTTTGCATCAACGGTAGGTAAGTATTCACTTCCCAGCTCCCGCAATCGTTCTTTCTATGGATAATTTGCACGAATACGTGCTATTCGATGTATGCAATCGTTTTGCATCGACGGTAGGTAAGGATTCACTTCCCAGCTCCCGCAATCGTTCTTTCTATCGATAATTTGCACGAATACGTGATGTTAGATGTTTCCAATCGTTTTGCATCGACGGTAGGTAAGGATTCACTTCCCGGCTCCCGCAATCGTTCTTTCTACCGATAATTTGCACGAATACGTGATGTTCGATGTGTCCAATCGTTTTGCATCGACGGTAGGTAAGGATTCACTTCCCAGCTCCCGCAATCGTTCTTTCCATCGATAATTTGCACGAATACGTGCTATTCGAGGTTTCCAATCGTTTTGCATCGACGGTAGGTAAGGATTCACTTCCCAGCTCCCGCAATCGTTCTTTCTATCGATAATTTGCACGAATACGTGATGTTCGATGTTTCCAATCGTTTTGCATCAACGGTAGGTAAGGATTCACTTCCCGGCTCCCGCAATCGTTCTTTCCATCGATAATTTGCACGAATACGTGATGTTCGATGTTTCCAATCGTTTTGCATCAACGTTAGGTAAGGATTCACTTCCCGGCTCCCGCAATCGTTCTTTCCATCGATAATTTGCACGAATACGTGCTATTCGATGTTTCCAATCGTGTTGCATCGACGGTCGGTAAGCATTCACTTCCCAGCTCCGGCAATCGTTCTTTCCAAATTATCGATTGAAAGAACGATTGCGGGAGCTGGGAAGTGAATCCTTACCTACCGTTGATGCAAAACGATTGGAAACATCGAATAGCACGTATTCGTACAAATTATCCATAGAAAGAACGATTGCGGGAGCTGGGAAGTGAATCCTTACCTACCGTCGATGCAAAACGATTGCAAACATCGAATAGCACGTATTCGTTCAAATTATCCATAGAAAGAACGATTGCGGGGCCTGGGAAGTGAATACTTACCTACCGTTGATGCAAAACGATTGGAAACATCGAATAGCACGTATCCGTGCAAATTATCCATAGAAAGAAGGATTGCGGGAGCTGGGAAGTGAATCCTTACCTAACGTTGATGCAAAACGATTGGAAACATCGAACATCACGTATTCGTGCAAATTATCGATAGAAAGAACGATTGCGGGAGTTGGGAAGTGGATCCTTACCTACCGTCGATGCAAAACGATTGCAAACATCGAATAGCACGTATTCGTGCAAATTATCCATAGAAAGAACGATTGAGGGAGCTGGGAAGTGAATACTTACCTACCGTTGATGCAAAACGCTTGGAAACATCGAATAGCACGTATTCGTGCAAATTATCGATGGAAAGAACGATTGCGGTAGCCGGGAAGTGAATCCTTACCTAACGTTGATGCAAAACGATTGGAAACATCGAATAGCACGTATTCGTGCAAATTATCCATAGAAAGAAGGATTGCGGGAGCTGGGAAGTGAATCCTTACCTACCGTCGATGCAAAACGATTGGAAACATCGAAAAGCACGTATTCGTGCAAATTATCGATAGAAAGAACGATTGCGGGAGCTGGGAAGTGAATCCTTACCTACCGTCGTTGCAAAACGATTGCAAACATCGAATAGCACGTATTCGTGCAAATTATCCATAGAAAGATCGATTGCGGGAGCTGGGAAGTGAATACTTACCTACCGTTGATGCAAAACGATTGGAAACATCGAATAGCACGTATCCGTGCAAATTATCGATGGAAAGAACGATTGCGGTAGCCGGGAAGTGAATCCTTACCTACCGTTGATGCAAAACGATTGGAAACATCGAACATCACGTATTCGTGCAAATTATCGATAGAAAGAGCGATTTCGGGAGCTGGGAAGTGAATCCTTACCTACCGCCGATGCAAAACGATTGGAAACATCGAATAGCACGTATTCGTGCAAATTATCGATAGAAAGAACGATTGCGGGAGCTGGGAAGTGAATCCTTACCTACCGTCGATGCAAAACGATTGCAAACATCGAATAGCACGTATTCGTGCAAATTATCCATAGAAAGAACGATTGCGGGAGCTGGGAAGTGAATACTTACCTACCGTCGATGCAAAACGATTGGAAACATCGAATAGCACGTATTCGTGCAA
Organism: Nomada ferruginata; assembly: GCA_963583965.1. Lineage (NCBI taxonomy): Eukaryota > Metazoa > Arthropoda > Insecta > Hymenoptera > Apidae > Nomada > Nomada ferruginata. The sequence goes on from OY757219.1 coordinate 33,778, forward strand.
ATTATCGATGGAAAGAACGATTGCGGGAGCCGGGAAGTGAATCCTTACCTACCGTCCATGCAAAACGATTGGAAATCTCGAATAGCACGTATTCGTGCAAATTATCGATGGAAAGAACGATTTGCGGGAGCTGGGAAGTGAATCCTTACCTACCGTCGATGCAAAACGATTGGAAACATCGAACATCACGTATTCGTGCAAATTATCGATAGAAAGAACGATTGCGGGAGCTGGGAAGTGAATCCTTACCAACCGTCGATGCAAAACGATTGGAAACATCGAATAGCACGTATCCGTGCAAATTATCGATGGAAAGAACGATTGCGGTAGCCGGGAAGTGAATCCTTACCTAACGTTGATGCAAAACGATTGGAAACATTGAACATCACGTATTCGTGCAAATTATCGATAGAAAGAACGATTGCGGGAGTTGGGAAGTGAATCCTTACCTACCGTCGATGCAAAACGATTGCAAACATCGAATAGCACGTATTCGTGCAAATTATCCATAGAAAGAACAATTGCGGGAGCTGGGAAGTGAATACTTACCTACCGTTGACGCAAATCGCTTGGAAACATCGAATAGCACGTATTCGTGCAAATTATCGATAGAAAGAAGGATTGCGGGAGCTGGGAAGTGAATCCTTACCTACCGTCGATGCAAAACGATTGGAAACATCGAATAGCACGTATTAGTGCAAATTATCGATAGAAAGAACGATTACGGGAGCTGGGAAGTGAATCCTTACCTACCGTCGATGCAAAACGATTGCAAACATCGAATAGCACGTATTCGTGCAAATTATCCATAGAAAGATCGATTGCGGGAGCTGGGAAGTGAATACTTACCTACCGTTGATGCAAAACGCTTGGAAACATCGAAAAGCACGTATTCGTGCAAATTATCGATGGAAAGAACGATTGCGGTAGCCGGGAAGTGAATCCTTACCTAACGTTGATGCAAAACGATTGGAAACATCGAACATCACGTATTCCTGCAAATTATCGATAGAAAGAACGATTGCGGGAGTTGGGAAGTGAATCCTTACCTACCGTCGATGCAAAACGATTGCAAACATCGAATAGCACGTATTCGTGCAAATTATCCATAGAAAGAAGGATTGCGGGAGCTGGGAAGTGAATCCTTACCTACCGTCGATGCAAAACGATTGGAAACATCGAAAAGCACGTATTCGTGCAAATTATCGATAGAAAGAACGATTGCGGGAGCTGGGAAGTGAATCCTTACCTACCGTCGTTGCAAAACGATTGCAAACATCGAATAGCACGTATTCGTGCAAATTATCCATAGAAAGATCGATTGCGGGAGCTGGGAAGTGAATACTTACCTACCGTTGATGCAAAACGATTGGAAACATCGAATAGCACGTATCCGTGCAAATTATCGATGGAAAGAACGATTGCGGTAGCCGGGAAGTGAATCCTTACCTACCGTTGATGCAAAACGATTGGAAACATCGAACATCACGTATTCGTGCAAATTATCGATAGAAAGAGCGATTTGGGGAGCTGGGAAGTGAATCCTTACCTACCGTCGATGCAAAACGATTGGAAACATCGAATAGCACGTATTCGTGCAAATTATCGATAGAAAGAACGATTGCGGGAGCTGGGAAGTGAATCCTTACCTACCGTCGATGCAAAACGATTGCAAACATCGAATAGCACGTATTCGTGCAAATTATCCATAGAAAGAACGATTGCGGGAGCTGGGAAGTGAATCCTTACCTACCGTTGATGCAAAACGATTGGAAATATCGAACAACACGTATTCGTGCAAATTATCGATGGAAAGAACGATTTGCGGGAGCTGGGAAGTGAATCCTTACCTACCGTCGATGCAAAACGATTGGAAACATCGAACATCACGTATTCGTGCAAATTATCGATAGAAAGAACGATTGCGGGAGCTGGGAAGTGAATCCTTACCTACCGTCGATGCAAAACGATTGCAAACATCGAATAGCACGTATTCGTGCAAATTATCCATAGAAAGAACAATTGCGGGAGCTGGGAAGTGAATACTTACCTACCGTTGATGCAAAACGCTTGGAAACATCGAATAGCACGTATTCGTGCAAATCATCGATAGAAAGAACGATTGCGGGAGCTGGGAATTGAATCCTTACCTACCGTCGATGCAAAACGATTGGAAACATCGAATAGCACGTATTCGTGCAAATTATCGATGGAAAGAACGATTGCGGTAGCCGGGAAGTGAATCCTTACCTACCGTTGATGCAAAACGATTGGAAACATCGAACATCACGTATTCGTGCAAATTATCGATAGAAAGAGCGATTGCGGGAGCTGGGAAGTGAATCCTTACCTACCGTCGATGCAAAACGATTGGAAACATCGAATAGCACGTATTCGTGCCAATTACCGATAGAAAGTACGATTGCGGGAGCTGGGAAGTGAATCCTTACCTACCGTCGATGCAAAACGATTGCAAACATCGAATAGCACGTATTCGTGCAAATTATCCATAGAAAGAACGATTGCGGGAGCTGTGAAGTGAATACTTACCTACCGTTGATGCAAAACGATTGGAAACATCGAATAGCACGTATTCGTGCAAATTATCCATAGAAAGAACGATTGCAGGAGCCGGGAAGTGAATCCTTACCTAACGTTGATGCAAAACGTTTGGAAACATCGAATAGCACGTATTCGTGCCAATTATCGATAGAAAGAACGATTGCGGGGGTTGGGAAGTGAATCCTTACCTATCGTCGATGCAAAACGATTGCAAACATCCAATAGCACGTATTCGTGCAAATTATCCATAGAAAGAACGATTGCGGGAGCTGGGAAGTGAATACTTACCTAGCGTTGATGCAAAACTATTGGAAACATCGAATAGCACGTATCCGTGCAAATTATCGATGGAAAGAACGATTGCTGTAGCCGGGAAGTGAATTCTTACCTAACGTTGATGCAAAACGATTGGAAACATCGAACATCACGTATTCGTGCAAATTATCGATAGAAAGAACGATTGCGGGAGTTGGGAAGTGAATCCTTACCTACCGTCGATGCAAAACGATTGCAAACATCGAATAGCACGTATTCGTGCAAATTATCCATAGAAAGAACGATTGCGGGAGCTGGGAAGTGAATACTTACCTACCGTTGATGCAAAACGATTGGAAACATCGAATAGCACGTATCCGTGCAAATTATCGATGGAAAGAACGATTGCGGTAGCCGGGAAGTGAATCCTTACCTACCGTTGATGCAAAACGATTGGAAACATCGAACATCACGTATTCGTGCAAATTATCGATAGAAAGGACGATTGCGGGAGCTGGGAAGTGAATCCTTACCTACCGTCGATGCAAAACGATTGGAAACATCGAATAGCACGTATTCGTGCAAATTATCGATGGAAAGAACGATTGCGGGAGCCGGGAAGTGAATCCATACCTAACGTTGGTGCAAAACGATTGGAAACAACGAACATCACGTATTCGTGCAAATTATCGATAGAAAGAACGATTGCGGGAGTTGGGAAGTGAATCCTTACCTACCGTCGATGCAAAACGATTGGAAACATCGAATAGCACGTATTCGTGCAAATTATCGATGGAAAGAACGATAGCGAGAGCTGGGAAGTGAATCCTTACCTACCGTTGATGCAAAACGATTGGAAACATGGAACATCACGTATTCGTGCAAATTATCGATAGAAAGAACGATTGCGGGAGCTGGGAAGTGAATCCTTACCTACCGTCGATGCAAAACGATTGGAAACATCGAACATCACGTATTCGTGCAAATTATCGATAGAAAGAACGATTGCGGGAGCTGGGAAGTGAATCCTTACCTACCGTCGATGCAAAACGATTGCAAACATCGAATAGCACGTATTCGTGCAAATTATCGATGGAAAGAACGATTGCAGGAGCCGGGAAGTGAATCCTTACCTAACGTTGATGCAAAACGATTGGAAACATCGAATAGCACGTATTCGTGCAAATTATCCATAGAAAGAACGATTGCGGGAGCTGGGAAGTGAATCCTTACCTACCGTTGATGCAAAACGATTGGAAACATCGAATAGCACGTATGCGTGCAAATTATCGATGGAAAGAACGATTGCGGTAGCCGGGAAGTGAATCCTTACCTACCGTCGATGCAAATCGATTGGAAACATCGAACATCACGTATTCGTGCAAATTATCGATAGAAAGAGCGATTGCGGGAGCTGGGAAGTGAATCCTTACCTACCGTCGATGCAAAACGATTGGAAACATCGAATTGCACGTATCCGTGCAAATTATCGATGGAAAGAACGATTGCGGTAGCCGGGAAGTGAATCCTTACCTACCGTTGATGCAAAACGATTGGAAACATCGAACATCACGTATTCGTGCAAATTATCGATAGAAAGAGCGATTGCGGGAGCTGGGAAGTGAATCCTTACCTACCGTCGATGCAAAACGATTGGAAACATCGAATAGCACGTATTCGTGCCAATTACCGATAGAAAGTACGATTGCGGGAGCTGGGAAGTGAATCCTTACCTACCGTCGATGCAAAACGATTGCAAACATCGAATAGCACGTATTCGTGCAAATCATCGATAGAAAGAACGATTGCGGGAGCTGGGAATTGAATCCTTACCTACCGTCGATGCAAAACGATTGGAAACATCGAATAGCACGTATTCGTGCAAATTATCGATAGAAAGAACGATTGCGGGAGCTGGGAAGTGAATCCTTACCTACCGTCGATGCAAAACGATTGCAAACATCGAATAGCACGTATTCGTGCAAATTATCCATAGAAAGATCGATTGCGGGAGCTGGGAAGTGAATACTTACCTACCGTTGATGCAAAACGATTGGAAACATCGAATAGCACGTATCCGTGCAAATTATCGATGGAAAGAACGATTGCGGTAGCCGGGAAGTGAATCCTTACCTACCGTTGATGCAAAACGATTGGAAACATCGAACATCACGTATTCGTGCAAATTATCGATAGAAAGAGCGATTGCGGGAGCTGGGAAGTGAATCCTTACCTACCGTCGATGCAAAACGATTGGAAACATCGAATAGCACGTATTCGTGCCAATTACCGATAGAAAGTACGATTGCGGGAGCTGGGAAGTGAATCCTTACCTACCGTCGATGCAAAACGATTGCAAACATCGAATAGCACGTATTCGTGCAAATTATCCATAGAAAGAACGATTGCGGGAGCTGTGAAGTGAATACTTACCTACCGTTGATGCAAAACGATTGGAAACATCGAATAGCACGTATTCGTGCAAATTATCCATAGAAAGAACGATTGCAGGAGCCGGGAAGTGAATCCTTACCTAACGTTGATGCAAAACGATTGGAAACATCGAATAGCACGTATTCGTGCCAATTATCGATAGAAAGAACGATTGCGGGGGTTGGGAAGTGAATCCTTACCTATCGTCGATGCAAAACGATTGCAAACATCCAATAGCACGTATTCGTGCAAATTATCCATAGAAAGAACGATTGCGGGAGCTGGGAAGTGAATACTTACCTAGCGTTGATGCAAAACTATTGGAAACATCGAATAGCACGTATCCGTGCAAATTATCGATGGAAAGAACGATTGCTGTAGCCGGGAAGTGAATCCTTACCTACCGTTGATGCAAAACGATTGGAAACATCGAACATCACGTATTCGTGCAAATTATCGATAGAAAGGACGATTGCGGGAGCTGGGAAGTGAATCCTTACCTACCGTCGATGCAAAACGATTGGAAACATCGAATAGCACGTATTCGTGCAAATTATCGATGGAAAGAACGATTGCGGGAGCCGGGAAGTGAATCCATACCTAACGTTGGTGCAAAACGATTGGAAACAACGAACATCACGTATTCGTGCAAATTATCGATAGAAAGAACGATTGCGGGAGTTGGGAAGTGAATCCTTACCTACCGTCGATGCAAAACGATTGGAAACATCGAATAGCACGTATTCGTGCAAATTATCGATGGAAAGAACGATAGCGAGAGCTGGGAAGTGAATCCTTACCTACCGTTGATGCAAAACGATTGGAAACATGGAACATCACGTATTCGTGCAAATTATCGATAGAAAGAACGATTGCGGGAGCTGGGAAGTGAATCCTTACCTACCGTCGATGCAAAACGATTGGAAACATCGAACATCACGTATTCGTGCAAATTATCGATAGAAAGAACGATTGCGGGAGCTGGGAAGTGAATCCTTACCTACCGTCGATGCAAAACGATTGCAAACATCGAATAGCACGTATTCGTGCAAATTATCGATGGAAAGAACGATTGCAGGAGCCGGGAAGTGAATCCTTACCTAACGTTGATGCAAAACGATTGGAAACATCGAATAGCACGTATTCGTGCAAATTATCCATAGAAAGAACGATCGCGGGAGCTGGGAAGTGAATCCTTACCTACCGTTGATGCAAAACGATTGGAAACATCGAATAGCACGTATGCGTGCAAATTATCGATGGAAAGAACGATTGCGGTAGCCGGGAAGTGAATCCTTACCTACCGTTGATGCAAAACGATTGGAAACATCGAATAGCACGTATGCGTGCAAATTATCGATGGAAAGAACGATTGCGGTAGCCGGGAAGTGAATCCTTACCTACCGTCGATGCAAATCGATTGGAAACATCGAACATCACGTATTCGTGCAAATTATCGATCGAAAGAGCGATTGCGGGAGCTGGGAAGTGAATCCTTACCTACCGTCGATGCAAAACGATTGGAAACATCGAATTGCACGTATCCGTGCAAATTATCGATGGAAAGAACGATTGCGGTAGCCGGGAAGTGAATCCGTACCTAACGTTGATGCAAAACGATTGGAAACATCGAACATCACGTATTCGTGCAAATTATCGATAGAAAGAACGATTGCGGGAGTTGGGAAGTGAATCCTTACCTACCGTCGATGCAAAACGGTTGCAAACATCGAATAGCACGTATTCGTGCAAATTATCCATAGAAAGATCGATTGCGGGAGCTGGGAAGTGAATACTTACCTACCGTTGATGCAAAACGATTGGAAACATCGAATAGCACGTATTCGTGCAAATTATCGATAGAAAGAACGATTGCGGGAGCTGGGAAGTGAATCCTTACCTACCGTCGATGCAAAACGATTGCAAACATCGAATAGCACGTATTCGTGCAAATTATCCATAGAAAAGATCGATTGCGGGAGATGGGAAGTGAATACTTACCTACCGTTGATGCAAAACGATTGGAAACATCGAATAGCACGTATCCGTGCAAATTATCGATGGAAAGAACGATTGCGGTAGCCGGGAAGTGAATCCTTACCTACCGTTGATGCAAAACGATTGGAAACATCGAACATCACGTATTCGTGCAAATTATCGATAGAAAGAGTGATTGCGGGAGCTGGGAAGTGAATCCTTACCTACCGTCGATGCAAAACGATTGGAAACATCGAATAGCACGTATTCGTGCAAATTATCGATAGAAAGAACGATTGCGGGAGCTGGGAAGTGAATCCTTACCTACCGTCGATGCAAAACGATTGCAAACATCGAATAGCACGTATTCGTGCAAATTATCCATAGAAAGATCGATTGCGGGAGCTGGGAAGTGAATACTTACCTACCGTTGATGCAAAACGATTGGAAACATCGAATAGCACGTATGCGTGCAAATTATCGATGGAAAGAACGATTGCGGTAGCCGGGAAGTGAATCCTTACCTACCGTTGATGCAAAACGATTGGAAACATCGAATAGCACGTATGCGTGCAAATTATCGATGGAAAGAACGATTGCGGTAGCCGGGAAGTGAATCCTTACCTACCGTCGATGCAAATCGATTGGAAACATCGAACATCACGTATTCGTGCAAATTATCGATCGAAAGAGCGATTGCGGGAGCTGGGAAGTGAATCCTTACCTACCGTCGATGCAAAACGATTGGAAACATCGAATTGCACGTATCCGTGCAAATTATCGATGGAAAGAACGATTGCGGTAGCCGGGAAGTGAATCCTTACCTAACGTTGATGCAAAACGATTGGAAACATCGAACATCACGTATTCGTGCAAATTATCGATAGAAAGAACGATTGCGGGAGTTGGGAAGTGAATCCTTACCTACCGTCGATGCAAAACGGTTGCAAACATCGAATAGCACGTATTCGTGCAAATTATCCATAGAAAGATCGATTGCGGGAGCTGGGAAGTGAATACTTACCTACCGTTGATGCAAAACGATTGGAAACATCGAATAGCACGTATTCGTGCAAATTATCGATAGAAAGAACGATTGCGGGAGCTGGGAAGTGAATCCTTACCTACCGTCGATGCAAAACGATTGCAAACATCGAATAGCACGTATTCGTGCAAATTATCCATAGAAAAGATCGATTGCGGGAGATGGGAAGTGAATACTTACCTACCGTTGATGCAAAACGATTGGAAACATCGAATAGCACGTATCCGTGCAAATTATCGATGGAAAGAACGATTGCGGTAGCCGGGAAGTGAATCCTTACCTACCGTTGATGCAAAACGATTGGAAACATCGAACATCACGTATTCGTGCAAATTATCGATAGAAAGAGTGGTTGCGGGAGCTGGGAAGTGAATCCTTACCTACCGTCGATGCAAAACGATTGGAAACATCGAATAGCACGTATTCGTGCAAATTATCGATAGAAAGAACGATTGCGGGAGCTGGGAAGTGAATCCTTACCTACCGTCGATGCAAAACGATTGCAAACATCGAATAGCACGTATTCGTGCAAATTATCCATAGAAAGATCGATTGCGGGAGCTGGGAAGTGAATACTTACCTACCGTTGATGCAAAACGATTGGAAACATCGAATAGCACGTATGCGTGCAAATTATCGATGGAAAGAACGATTGCGGTAGCCGGGAAGTGAATCCTTACCTACCGTTGATGCAAATCGATTGGAAAAATCGAACATCACGTATTCGTGCAAATTATCGATAGAAAGAGCGATTACGGGAGCTGGGAAGTGAATCCTTACCTACCGTCGATGCAAAACGATTGCAAACATCGAATAGCACGTATTCGTGCAAATTATCGATAGAAAGAAGGATTGCGGGACCTGGGAAGTGAATCCTTACCTACCGTCGATGCAAAACGATTGGAAACATCGAATAGCACGTATTCGTGCAAATTATCGATAGAAAGAACGATTGCGGGAGCTGGGAAGTGAATCCTTACCTACCGTCGATGCAAAACGATTGCAAACATCGAATAGAACGTATTCGTGCAAATTATCCATAGAAAGATCGATTGTGGGAGCTGGGAAGTGAATACTTACCTACCGTTGATGCAAAACGATTGGAAACATCGAATAGCACGTATGCGTGCAAATTATCGATGGAAAGAACGATTGCGGTAGCCGGGAAGTGAATCCTTACCTACCGTTGATGCAAATCGATTGGAAACATTGAACATCACGTATTCGTGCAAATTATCGATAGAAAGAGCGATTGCGGGAGCTGGGAAGTGAATCCTTACCTACCGTCGATGCAAAACGATTGGAAACATCGAATAGCACGTATTCGTGCAAATTATCGATAGAAAGAACGATTGCGGGAGCTGGGAAGTGAATCCTTACCTACCGTCGATGCAAAACGATTGCAAACATCGAATTGCACGTATTCGTGCAAATTATCCATAGAAAGAACGATTGCGGGAGCTGGGAAGTGAATACTTACCTACCGTTGATGCAAAACGCTTGGAAACATCGAATAGCACGTATGCGTGCAAATTATCGATGGAAAGAACGATTGCGGTAGCCGGGAAGTGAATCCTTACCTACCGTCGATGCAAATCGATTGGAAACATCGAACATCACGTATTCGTGCAAATTATCGATAGAAAGAGCGATTGCGGGAGCTGGGAAGTGAATCCTTACCTACCGTTGATGCAAAACGATTGGAAACATCGAATAGCACGTATGCGTGCAAATTATCGATGGAAAGAACGATTGCGGTAGCCGGGAAGTGAATCCTTACCTACCGTTGATGCAAAACGATTGGAAACATCGAATAGCACGTATGCGTGCAAATTATCGATGGAAAGAACGATTGCGGTAGCCGGGAAGTGAATCCTTACCTACCGTCGATGCAAATCGATTGGAAACATCGAACATCACGTATTCGTGCAAATTATCGATAGAAAGAGCGATTGCGGGAGCTGGGAAGTGAATCCTTACCTACCGTCGATGCAAAACGATTGGAAACATCGAATTGCACGTATCCGTGCAAATTATCGATGGAAAGAACGATTGCGGTAGCCGGGAAGTGAATCCTTACCTACCGTTGATGCAAAACGATTGGAAACATCGAATAGCACGTATGCGTGCAAATTATCGATGGAAAGAACGATTGCGGTAGCCGGGAAGTGAATCCTTACCTACCGTCGATGCAAATCGATTGGAAACATCGAACATCACGTATTCGTGCAAATTATCGATCGAAAGAGCGATTGCGGGAGCTGGGAAGTGAATCCTTACCTACCGTCGATGCAAAACGATTGGAAACATCGAATTGCACGTATCCGTGCAAATTATCGATGGAAAGAACGATTGCGGTAGCCGGGAAGTGAATCCGTACCTAACGTTGATGCAAAACGATTGGAAACATCGAACATCACGTATTCGTGCAAATTATCGATAGAAAGAACGATTGCGGGAGTTGGGAAGTGAATCCTTACCTACCGTCGATGCAAAACGGTTGCAAACATCGAATAGCACGTATTCGTGCAAATTATCCATAGAAAGATCGATTGCGGGAGCTGGGAAGTGAATACTTACCTACCGTTGATGCAAAACGATTGGAAACATCGAATAGCACGTATTCGTGCAAATTATCGATAGAAAGAACGATTGCGGGAGCTGGGAAGTGAATCCTTACCTACCGTCGATGCAAAACGATTGCAAACATCGAATAGCACGTATTCGTGCAAATTATCCATAGAAAAGATCGATTGCGGGAGATGGGAAGTGAATACTTACCTACCGTTGATGCAAAACGATTGGAAACATCGAATAGCACGTATCCGTGCAAATTATCGATGGAAAGAACGATTGCGGTAGCCGGGAAGTGAATCCTTACCTACCGTTGATGCAAAACGATTGGAAACATCGAACATCACGTATTCGTGCAAATTATCGATAGAAAGAGTGATTGCGGGAGCTGGGAAGTGAATCCTTACCTACCGTCGATGCAAAACGATTGGAAACATCGAACATCACGTATCCGTGCAAATTATCGATGGAAAGAACGATTGCTGTAGCCGGGAAGTGAATCCTTACCTACCGTTGATGCAAAACGATTGGAAACATCGAACATCACGTATTCGTGCAAATTATCGATAGAAAGGACGATTGCGGGAGCTGGGAAGTGAATCCTTACCTACCGTCGATGCAAAACGATTGGAAACATCGAATAGCACGTATTCGTGCAAATTATCGATGGAAAGAACGATTGCGGGAGCCGGGAAGTGAATCCATACCTAACGTTGGTGCAAAACGATTGGAAACAACGAACATCACGTATTCGTGCAAATTATCGATAGAAAGAACGATTGCGGGAGTTGGGAAGTGAATCCTTACCTACCGTCGATGCAAAACGATTGGAAACATCGAATAGCACGTATTCGTGCAAATTATCGATGGAAAGAACGATAGCGAGAGCTGGGAAGTGAATCCTTACCTACCGTTGATGCAAAACGATTGGAAACATGGAACATCACGTATTCGTGCAAATTATCGATAGAAAGAACGATTGCGGGAGCTGGGAAGTGAATCCTTACCTACCGTCGATGCAAAACGATTGGAAACATCGAACATCACGTATTCGTGCAAATTATCGATAGAAAGAACGATTGCGGGAGCTGGGAAGTGAATCCTTACCTACCGTCGATGCAAAACGATTGCAAACATCGAATAGCACGTATTCGTGCAAATTATCGATGGAAAGAACGATTGCAGGAGCCGGGAAGTGAATCCTTACCTAACGTTGATGCAAAACGATTGGAAACATCGAATAGCACGTATTCGTGCAAATTATCCATAGAAAGAACGATCGCGGGAGCTGGGAAGTGAATCCTTACCTACCGTTGATGCAAAACGATTGGAAACATCGAATAGCACGTATGCGTGCAAATTATCGATGGAAAGAACGATTGCGGTAGCCGGGAAGTGAATCCTTACCTACCGTTGATGCAAAACGATTGGAAACATCGAATAGCACGTATGCGTGCAAATTATCGATGGAAAGAACGATTGCGGTAGCCGGGAAGTGAATCCTTACCTACCGTCGATGCAAATCGATTGGAAACATCGAACATCACGTATTCGTGCAAATTATCGATCGAAAGAGCGATTGCGGGAGCTGGGAAGTGAATCCTTACCTACCGTCGATGCAAAACGATTGGAAACATCGAATTGCACGTATCCGTGCAAATTATCGATGGAAAGAACGATTGCGGTAGCCGGGAAGTGAATCCGTACCTAACGTTGATGCAAAACGATTGGAAACATCGAACATCACGTATTCGTGCAAATTATCGATAGAAAGAACGATTGCGGGAGTTGGGAAGTGAATCCTTACCTACCGTCGATGCAAAACGGTTGCAAACATCGAATAGCACGTATTCGTGCAAATTATCCATAGAAAGATCGATTGCGGGAGCTGGGAAGTGAATACTTACCTACCGTTGATGCAAAACGATTGGAAACATCGAATAGCACGTATTCGTGCAAATTATCGATAGAAAGAACGATTGCGGGAGCTGGGAAGTGAATCCTTACCTACCGTCGATGCAAAACGATTGCAAACATCGAATAGCACGTATTCGTGCAAATTATCCATAGAAAAGATCGATTGCGGGAGATGGGAAGTGAATACTTACCTACCGTTGATGCAAAACGATTGGAAACATCGAATAGCACGTATCCGTGCAAATTATCGATGGAAAGAACGATTGCGGTAGCCGGGAAGTGAATCCTTACCTACCGTTGATGCAAAACGATTGGAAACATCGAACATCACGTATTCGTGCAAATTATCGATAGAAAGAGTGATTGCGGGAGCTGGGAAGTGAATCCTTACCTACCGTCGATGCAAAACGATTGGAAACATCGAATAGCACGTATTCGTGCAAATTATCGATAGAAAGAACGATTGCGGGAGCTGGGAAGTGAATCCTTACCTACCGTCGATGCAAAACGATTGCAAACATCGAATAGCACGTATTCGTGCAAATTATCCATAGAAAGATCGATTGCGGGAGCTGGGAAGTGAATACTTACCTACCGTTGATGCAAAACGATTGGAAACATCGAATAGCACGTATGCGTGCAAATTATCGATGGAAAGAACGATTGCGGTAGCCGGGAAGTGAATCCTTACCTACCGTTGATGCAAAACGATTGGAAACATCGAATAGCACGTATGCGTGCAAATTATCGATGGAAAGAACGATTGCGGTAGCCGGGAAGTGAATCCTTACCTACCGTCGATGCAAATCGATTGGAAACATCGAACATCACGTATTCGTGCAAATTATCGATCGAAAGAGCGATTGCGGGAGCTGGGAAGTGAATCCTTACCTACCGTCGATGCAAAACGATTGGAAACATCGAATTGCACGTATCCGTGCAAATTATCGATGGAAAGAACGATTGCGGTAGCCGGGAAGTGAATCCTTACCTAACGTTGATGCAAAACGATTGGAAACATCGAACATCACGTATTCGTGCAAATTATCGATAGAAAGAACGATTGCGGGAGTTGGGAAGTGAATCCTTACCTACCGTCGATGCAAAACGGTTGCAAACATCGAATAGCACGTATTCGTGCAAATTATCCATAGAAAGATCGATTGCGGGAGCTGGGAAGTGAATACTTACCTACCGTTGATGCAAAACGATTGGAAACATCGAATAGCACGTATTCGTGCAAATTATCGATAGAAAGAACGATTGCGGGAGCTGGGAAGTGAATCCTTACCTACCGTCGATGCAAAACGATTGCAAACATCGAATAGCACGTATTCGTGCAAATTATCCATAGAAAAGATCGATTGCGGGAGATGGGAAGTGAATACTTACCTACCGTTGATGCAAAACGATTGGAAACATCGAATAGCACGTATCCGTGCAAATTATCGATGGAAAGAACGATTGCGGTAGCCGGGAAGTGAATCCTTACCTACCGTTGATGCAAAACGATTGGAAACATCGAACATCACGTATTCGTGCAAATTATCGATAGAAAGAGTGGTTGCGGGAGCTGGGAAGTGAATCCTTACCTACCGTCGATGCAAAACGATTGGAAACATCGAATAGCACGTATTCGTGCAAATTATCGATAGAAAGAACGATTGCGGGAGCTGGGAAGTGAATCCTTACCTACCGTCGATGCAAAACGATTGCAAACATCGAATAGCACGTATTCGTGCAAATTATCCATAGAAAGATCGATTGCGGGAGCTGGGAAGTGAATACTTACCTACCGTTGATGCAAAACGATTGGAAACATCGAATAGCACGTATGCGTGCAAATTATCGATGGAAAGAACGATTGCGGTAGCCGGGAAGTGAATCCTTACCTACCGTTGATGCAAATCGATTGGAAAAATCGAACATCACGTATTCGTGCAAATTATCGATAGAAAGAGCGATTACGGGAGCTGGGAAGTGAATCCTTACCTACCGTCGATGCAAAACGATTGCAAACATCGAATAGCACGTATTCGTGCAAATTATCGATAGAAAGAAGGATTGCGGGACCTGGGAAGTGAATCCTTACCTACCGTCGATGCAAAACGATTGGAAACATCGAATAGCACGTATTCGTGCAAATTATCGATAGAAAGAACGATTGCGGGAGCTGGGAAGTGAATCCTTACCTACCGTCGATGCAAAACGATTGCAAACATCGAATAGAACGTATTCGTGCAAATTATCCATAGAAAGATCGATTGTGGGAGCTGGGAAGTGAATACTTACCTACCGTTGATGCAAAACGATTGGAAACATCGAATAGCACGTATGCGTGCAAATTATCGATGGAAAGAACGATTGCGGTAGCCGGGAAGTGAATCCTTACCTACCGTTGATGCAAATCGATTGGAAACATTGAACATCACGTATTCGTGCAAATTATCGATAGAAAGAGCGATTGCGGGAGCTGGGAAGTGAATCCTTACCTACCGTCGATGCAAAACGATTGGAAACATCGAATAGCACGTATTCGTGCAAATTATCGATAGAAAGAACGATTGCGGGAGCTGGGAAGTGAATCCTTACCTACCGTCGATGCAAAACGATTGCAAACATCGAATTGCACGTATTCGTGCAAATTATCCATAGAAAGAACGATTGCGGGAGCTGGGAAGTGAATACTTACCTACCGTTGATGCAAAACGCTTGGAAACATCGAATAGCACGTATGCGTGCAAATTATCGATGGAAAGAACGATTGCGGTAGCCGGGAAGTGAATCCTTACCTACCGTCGATGCAAATCGATTGGAAACATCGAACATCACGTATTCGTGCAAATTATCGATAGAAAGAGCGATTGCGGGAGCTGGGAAGTGAATCCTTACCTACCGTTGATGCAAAACGATTGGAAACATCGAATAGCACGTATGCGTGCAAATTATCGATGGAAAGAACGATTGCGGTAGCCGGGAAGTGAATCCTTACCTACCGTTGATGCAAAACGATTGGAAACATCGAATAGCACGTATGCGTGCAAATTATCGATGGAAAGAACGATTGCGGTAGCCGGGAAGTGAATCCTTACCTACCGTCGATGCAAATCGATTGGAAACATCGAACATCACGTATTCGTGCAAATTATCGATAGAAAGAGCGATTGCGGGAGCTGGGAAGTGAATCCTTACCTACCGTCGATGCAAAACGATTGGAAACATCGAATTGCACGTATCCGTGCAAATTATCGATGGAAAGAACGATTGCGGTAGCCGGGAAGTGAATCCTTACCTACCGTTGATGCAAAACGATTGGAAACATCGAACATCACGTATTCGTGCAAATTATCGATAGAAAGAGCGATTGCGGGAGCTGGGAAGTGAATCCTTACCTACCGTCGATGCAAAACGATTGGAAACATCGAATAGCACGTATTCGTGCCAATTACCGATAGAAAGTACGATTGCGGGAGCTGGGAAGTGAATCCTTACCTACCGTCGATGCAAAACGATTGCAAACATCGAATAGCACGTATTCGTGCAAATCATCGATAGAAAGAACGATTGCGGGAGCTGGGAATTGAATCCTTACCTACCGTCGATGCAAAACGATTGGAAACATCGAATAGCACGTATTCGTGCAAATTATCGATAGAAAGAACGATTGCGGGAGCTGGGAAGTGAATCCTTACCTACCGTCGATGCAAAACGATTGCAAACATCGAATAGCACGTATTCGTGCAAATTATCCATAGAAAGATCGATTGCGGGAGCTGGGAAGTGAATACTTACCTACCGTTGATGCAAAACGATTGGAAACATCGAATAGCACGTATCCGTGCAAATTATCGATGGAAAGAACGATTGCGGTAGCCGGGAAGTGAATCCTTACCTACCGTTGATGCAAACGATTGGAAACATCGAACATCACGTATTCGTGCAAATTATCGATAGAAAGAGCGATTGCGGGAGCTGGGAAGTGAATCCTTACCTACCGTCGATGCAAAACGATTGGAAACATCGAATAGCACGTATTCGTGCCAATTACCGATAGAAAGTACGATTGCGGGAGCTGGGAAGTGAATCCTTACCTACCGTCGATGCAAAACGATTGCAAACATCGAATAGCACGTATTCGTGCAAATTATCCATAGAAAGAACGATTGCGGTAGCCGGGAAGTGAATCCTTACCTACCGTTGATGCAAAACGATTGGAAACATCGAATAGCACGTATGCGTGCAAATTATCGATGGAAAGAACGATTGCGGTAGCCGGGAAGTGAATCCTTACCTACCGTCGATGCAAATCGATTGGAAACATCGAACATCACGTATTCGTGCAAATTATCGATCGAAAGAGCGATTGCGGGAGCTGGGAAGTGAATCCTTACCTACCGTCGATGCAAAACGATTGGAAACATCGAATTGCACGTATCCGTGCAAATTATCGATGGAAAGAACGATTGCGGTAGCCGGGAAGTGAATCCTTACCTAACGTTGATGCAAAACGATTGGAAACATCGAACATCACGTATTCGTGCAAATTATCGATAGAAAGAACGATTGCGGGAGTTGGGAAGTGAATCCTTACCTACCGTCGATGCAAAACGGTTGCAAACATCGAATAGCACGTATTCGTGCAAATTATCCATAGAAAGATCGATTGCGGGAGCTGGGAAGTGAATACTTACCTACCGTTGATGCAAAACGATTGGAAACATCGAATAGCACGTATTCGTGCAAATTATCGATAGAAAGAACGATTGCGGGAGCTGGGAAGTGAATCCTTACCTACCGTCGATGCAAAACGATTGCAAACATCGAATAGCACGTATTCGTGCAAATTATCCATAGAAAAGATCGATTGCGGGAGATGGGAAGTGAATACTTACCTACCGTTGATGCAAAACGATTGGAAACATCGAATAGCACGTATCCGTGCAAATTATCGATGGAAAGAACGATTGCGGTAGCCGGGAAGTGAATCCTTACCTACCGTTGATGCAAAACGATTGGAAACATCGAACATCACGTATTCGTGCAAATTATCGATAGAAAGAGTGATTGCGGGAGCTGGGAAGTGAATCCTTACCTACCGTCGATGCAAAACGATTGGAAACATCGAATAGCACGTATTCGTGCAAATTATCGATAGAAAGAACGATTGCGGGAGCTGGGAAGTGAATCCTTACCTACCGTCGATGCAAAACGATTGCAAACATCGAATAGCACGTATTCGTGCAAATTATCCATAGAAAGATCGATTGCGGGAGCTGGGAAGTGAATACTTACCTACCGTTGATGCAAAACGATTGGAAACATCGAATAGCACGTATGCGTGCAAATTATCGATGGAAAGAACGATTGCGGTAGCCGGGAAGTGAATCCTTACCTACCGTTGATGCAAATCGATTGGAAAAATCGAACATCACGTATTCGTGCAAATTATCGATAGAAAGAGCGATTACGGGAGCTGGGAAGTGAATCCTTACCTACCGTCGATGCAAAACGATTGCAAACATCGAATAGCACGTATTCGTGCAAATTATCGATAGAAAGAAGGATTGCGGGACCTGGGAAGTGAATCCTTACCTACCGTCGATGCAAAACGATTGGAAACATCGAATAGCACGTATTCGTGCAAATTATCGATAGAAAGAACGATTGCGGGAGCTGGGAAGTGAATCCTTACCTACCGTCGATGCAAAACGATTGCAAACATCGAATAGAACGTATTCGTGCAAATTATCCATAGAAAGATCGATTGTGGGAGCTGGGAAGTGAATACTTACCTACCGTTGATGCAAAACGATTGGAAACATCGAATAGCACGTATGCGTGCAAATTATCGATGGAAAGAACGATTGCGGTAGCCGGGAAGTGAATCCTTACCTACCGTTGATGCAAATCGATTGGAAACATTGAACATCACGTATTCGTGCAAATTATCGATAGAAAGAGCGATTGCGGGAGCTGGGAAGTGAATCCTTACCTACCGTCGATGCAAAACGATTGGAAACATCGAATAGCACGTATTCGTGCAAATTATCGATAGAAAGAACGATTGCGGGAGCTGGGAAGTGAATCCTTACCTACCGTCGATGCAAAACGATTGCAAACATCGAATTGCACGTATTCGTGCAAATTATCCATAGAAAGAACGATTGCGGGAGCTGGGAAGTGAATACTTACCTACCGTTGATGCAAAACGCTTGGAAACATCGAATAGCACGTATGCGTGCAAATTATCGATGGAAAGAACGATTGCGGTAGCCGGGAAGTGAATCCTTACCTACCGTCGATGCAAATCGATTGGAAACATCGAACATCACGTATTCGTGCAAATTATCGATAGAAAGAGCGATTGCGGGAGCTGGGAAGTGAATCCTTACCTACCGTTGATGCAAAACGATTGGAAACATCGAATAGCACGTATGCGTGCAAATTATCGATGGAAAGAACGATTGCGGTAGCCGGGAAGTGAATCCTTACCTACCGTTGATGCAAAACGATTGGAAACATCGAATAGCACGTATGCGTGCAAATTATCGATGGAAAGAACGATTGCGGTAGCCGGGAAGTGAATCCTTACCTACCGTCGATGCAAATCGATTGGAAACATCGAACATCACGTATTCGTGCAAATTATCGATAGAAAGAGCGATTGCGGGAGCTGGGAAGTGAATCCTTACCTACCGTCGATGCAAAACGATTGGAAACATCGAATTGCACGTATCCGTGCAAATTATCGATGGAAAGAACGATTGCGGTAGCCGGGAAGTGAATCCTTACCTACCGTTGATGCAAAACGATTGGAAACATCGAACATCACGTATTCGTGCAAATTATCGATAGAAAGAGCGATTGCGGGAGCTGGGAAGTGAATCCTTACCTACCGTCGATGCAAAACGATTGCAAACATCGAATAACACGTATTCGTGCAAATCATCGATAGAAAGAACGATTGCGGGAGCTGGGAATTGAATCCTTACCTACCGTCGATGCAAAACGATTGGAAACATCGAATAGCACGTATTCGTGCAAATTATCGATAGAAAGAACGATTGCGGGAGCTGGGAAGTGAATCCTTACCTACCGTCGATGCAAAACGATTGCAAACATCGAATAGCACGTATTCGTGCAAATTATCCATAGAAAGATCGATTGCGGGAGCTGGGAAGTGAATACTTACCTACCGTTGATGCAAAACGATTGGAAACATCGAATAGCACGTATCCGTGCAAATTATCGATGGAAAGAACGATTGCGGTAGCCGGGAAGTGAATCCTTACCTACCGTTGATGCAAAACGATTGGAAACATCGAACATCACGTATTCGTGCAAATTATCGATAGAAAGAGCGATTGCGGGAGCTGGGAAGTGAATCCTTACCTACCGTCGATGCAAAACGATTGGAAACATCGAATAGCACGTATTCGTGCCAATTACCGATAGAAAGTACGATTGCGGGAGCTGGGAAGTGAATCCTTACCTACCGTCGATGCAAAACGATTGCAAACATCGAATAGCACGTATTCGTGCAAATTATCCATAGAAAGAACGATTGCGGGAGCTGTGAAGTGAATAATTACCTACCGTTGATGCAAAACGATTGGAAACATCGAATAGCACGTATTCGTGCAAATTATCCATAGAAAGAACGATTGCAGGAGCCGGGAAGTGAATCCTTACCTAACGTTGATGCAAAACGATTGGAAACATCGAATAGCACGTATTCGTGCCAATTATCGATAGAAAGAACGATTGCGGGGGTTGGGAAGTGAATCCTTACCTATCGTCGATGCAAAACGATTGCAAACATCCAATAGCACGTATTCGTGCAAATTATCCATAGAAAGAACGATTGCGGGAGCTGGGAAGTGGATACTTACCTAGCGTTGATGCAAAACTATTGGAAACATCGAATAGCACGTATCCGTGCAAATTATCGATGGAAAGAACGATTGCTGTAGCCGGGAAGTGAATCCTTACCTAACGTTGATGCAAAACGATTGGAAACATCGAACATCACGTATTCGTGCAAATTATCGATAGAAAGAACGATTGCGGGAGTTGGGAAGTGAATCCTTACCTACCGTCGATGCAAAACGATTGCAAACATCGAATAGCACGTATTCGTGCAAATTATCCATAGAAAGAACGATTGCGGGAGCTGGGAAGTGAATACTTACCTACCGTTGATGCAAAACGATTGGAAACATCGAATAGCACGTATCCGTGCAAATTATCGATGGAAAGAACGATTGCGGTAGCCGGGAAGTGAATCCTTACCTACCGTTGATGCAAAACGATTGGAAACATCGAACATCACGTATTCGTGCAAATTATCGATAGAAAGGACGATTGCGGGAGCTGGGAAGTGAATCCTTACCTACCGTCGATGCAAAACGATTGGAAACATCGAATAGCACGTATTCGTGCAAATTATCGATGGAAAGAACGATTGCGGGAGCCGGGAAGTGAATCCATACCTAACGTTGGTGCAAAACGATTGGAAACAACGAACATCACGTATTCGTGCAAATTATCGATAGAAAGAACGATTGCGGGAGTTGGGAAGTGAATCCTTACCTACCGTCGATGCAAAACGATTGGAAACATCGAATAGCACGTATTCGTGCAAATTATCGATGGAAAGAACGATAGCGAGAGCTGGGAAGTGAATCCTTACCTACCGTTGATGCAAAACGATTGGAAACATGGAACATCACGTATTCGTGCAAATTATCGATAGAAAGAACGATTGCGGGAGCTGGGAAGTGAATCCTTACCTACCGTCGATGCAAAACGATTGGAAACATCGAACATCACGTATTCGTGCAAATTATCGATAGAAAGAACGATTGCGGGAGCTGGGAAGTGAATCCTTACCTACCGTCGATGCAAAACGATTGCAAACATCGAATAGCACGTATTCGTGCAAATTATCGATGGAAAGAACGATTGCAGGAGCCGGGAAGTGAATCCTTACCTAACGTTGATGCAAAACGATTGGAAACATCGAATAGCACGTATTCGTGCAAATTATCCATAGAAAGAACGATTGCGGGAGCTGGGAAGTGAATCCTTACCTACCGTTGATGCAAAACGATTGGAAACATCGAATAGCACGTATGCGTGCAAATTATCGATGGAAAGAACGATTGCGGTAGCCGAGAAGTGAATCCTTACCTACCGTTGATGCAAAACGATTGGAAACATCGAATAGCACGTATGCGTGCAAATTATCGATGGAAAGAACGATTGCGGTAGCCGGGAAGTGAATCCTTACCTACCGTCGATGCAAATCGATTGGAAACATCCAACATCACGTATTCGTGCAAATTATCGATAGAAAGAGCGATTGCGGGAGCTGGGAAGTGAATCCTTACCTACCGTCGATGCAAAACGATTGGAAACATCGAATTGCACGTATCCGTGCAAATTATCGATGGAAAGAACGATTGCGGTAGCCGGGAAGTGAATCCTTACCTAACGTTGATGCAAAACGATTGGAAACATCGAACATCACGTGTTCGTGCAAATTATCGATAGAAAGAACGATTGCGGGAGTTGGGAAGTGAATCCTTACCTACCGTCGATGCAAAACGATTGCAAACATCGAATAGCACGTATTCGTGCAAATTATCCATAGAAAGAACGATTGCGGGAGCTGGGAAGTGAATACTTACCTACCGTTGATGCAAAACGATTGGAAACATCGAATAGCACGTATCCGTGCAAATTATCGATGGAAAGAACGATTGCGGTAGCCGGGAAGTGAATCCTTACCTACCGTTGATGCAAAACGATTGGAAACATCGAACATCACGTATTCGTGCAAATTATCGATAGAAAGGACGATTGCGGGAGCTGGGAAGTGAATCCTTACCTACCGTCGATGCAAAACGATTGGAAACATCGAATAGCACGTATTCGTGCAAATTATCGATGGAAAGAACGATTGCGGGAGCCGGGAAGTGAATCCATACCTAACGTTGGTGCAAAACGATTGGAAACAACGAACATCACGTATTCGTGCAAATTATCGATAGAAAGAACGATTGCGGGAGTTGGGAAGTGAATCCTTACCTACCGTCGATGCAAAACGATTGGAAACATCGAATAGCACGTATTCGTGCAAATTATCGATGGAAAGAACGATAGCGAGAGCTGGGAAGTGAATCCTTACCTACCGTTGATGCAAAACGATTGGAAACATGGAACATCACGTATTCGTGCAAATTATCGATAGAAAGAACGATTGCGGGAGCTGGGAAGTGAATCCTTACCTACCGTCGATGCAAAACGATTGGAAACATCGAACATCACGTATTCGTGCAAATTATCGATAGAAAGAACGATTGCGGGAGCTGGGAAGTGAATCCTTACCTACCGTCGATGCAAAACGATTGCAAACATCGAATAGCACGTATTCGTGCAAATTATCGATGGAAAGAACGATTGCAGGAGCCGGGAAGTGAATCCTTACCTAACGTTGATGCAAAACGATTGGAAACATCGAATAGCACGTATTCGTGCAAATTATCCATAGAAAGAACGATTGCGGGAGCTGGGAAGTGAATCCTTACCTACCGTTGATGCAAAACGATTGGAAACATCGAATAGCACGTATGCGTGCAAATTATCGATGGAAAGAACGATTGCGGTAGCCGAGAAGTGAATCCTTACCTACCGTTGATGCAAAACGATTGGAAACATCGAATAGCACGTATGCGTGCAAATTATCGATGGAAAGAACGATTGCGGTAGCCGGGAAGTGAATCCTTACCTACCGTCGATGCAAATCGATTGGAAACATCCAACATCACGTATTCGTGCAAATTATCGATAGAAAGAGCGATTGCGGGAGCTGGGAAGTGAATCCTTACCTACCGTCGATGCAAAACGATTGGAAACATCGAATTGCACGTATCCGTGCAAATTATCGATGGAAAGAACGATTGCGGTAGCCGGGAAGTGAATCCTTACCTAACGTTGATGCAAAACGATTGGAAACATCGAACATCACGTGTTCGTGCAAATTATCGATAGAAAGAACGATTGCGGGAGTTGGGAAGTGAATCCTTACCTACCGTCGATGCAAAACGGTTGCAAACATCGAATAGCACGTATTCGTGCAAATTATCCATAGAAAGATCGATTGCGGGAGCTGGGAAGTGAATACTTACCTACCGTTGATGCAAAACGATTGGAAACATCGAATAGCACGTATTCGTGCAAATTATCGATAGAAAGAACGATTGCGGGAGCTGGGAAGTGAATCCTTACCTACCGTCGATGCAAAACGATTGCAAACATCGAATAGCACGTATTCGTGCAAATTATCCATAGAAAGATCGATTGCGGGAGATGGGAAGTGAATACTTACCTACCGTTGATGCAAAACGATTGGAAACATCGAATAGCACGTATCCGTGCAAATTATCGATGGAAAGAACGATTGCGGTAGCCGGGAAGTGAATCCTTACCTACCGTTGATGCAAAACGATTGGAAACATCGAACATCACGTATTCGTGCAAATTATCGATAGAAAGAGTGATTGCGGGAGCTGGGAAGTGAATCCTTACCTACCGTCGATGCAAAACGATTGGAAACATCGAATAGCACGTATTCGTGCAAATTATCGATAGAAAGAACGATTGCGGGAGCTGGGAAGTGAATCCTTACCTACCGTCGATGCAAAACGATTGCAAACATCGAATAGCACGTATTCGTGCAAATTATCCATAGAAAGATCGATTGCGGGAGCTGGGAAGTGAATACTTACCTACCGTTGATGCAAAACGATTGGAAACATCGAATAGCACGTATGCGTGCAAATTATCGATGGAAAGAACGATTGCGGTAGCCGGGAAGTGAATCCTTACCTACCGTTGATGCAAATCGATTGGAAAAATCGAACATCACGTATTCGTGCAAATTATCGATAGAAAGAGCGATTACGGGAGCTGGGAAGTGAATACTAACCTAGCGTTGATGCAAAACTATTGGAAACATCGAATAGCACGTATCCGTGCAAATTATCGATGGAAAGAACGATTGCGGTAGCCGGGAAGTGAATCCTTACCTAACGTTGATGCAAAACGATTGGAAACATCGAACATCACGTATTCGTGCAAATTATCGATAGAAAGAACGATTGCGGGAGTTGGGAAGTGAATCCTTACCTACCGTCGATGCAAAACGATTGCAAACATCGAATAGCACGTATTCGTGCAAATTATCCATAGAAAGAACGATTGCGGGAGCTGGGAAGTGAATACTTACCTACCGTTGATGCAAAACGATTGGAAACATCGAATAGCACGTATCCGTGCAAATTATCGATGGAAAGAACGATTGCGGTAGCCGGGAAGTGAATCCTTATCTACCGTTGATGCAAAACGATTGGAAACATCGAACATCACGTATTCGTGCAAATTATCGATAGAAAGAACGATTGCGGGAGCTGGGAAGTGAATCCTTACCTACCGTCGATGCAAAACGATTGGAAACATCGAATAGCACGTATTCGTGCAAATTATCGATGGATAGAACGATTGCGGGAGCCGGGAAGTGAATCCTTACCTAACGTTGATGCAAAACGATTGGAAACATCGAATAGCCCGTATTCGTGCAAATTATCGATAGAAAGAACGATTGCGGGAGCTGGGAAGTGAATCCTTACCTACCGTCGATGCAAAACGATTGCAAACATCGAATAGCACGTATTCGTGCAAATTATCCATAGAAAGAACGATTGCGGGAGCTGGGAAGTGAATCCTTACCTACCGTCGATGCAAAACGATTGGAAACATCGAATAGCACGTATTCGTGCAAATTATCGATGGAAAGAACAATTACGGGAGCCGGGAAGTGAATCCTTACCTAACGTTGATGCAAAACGATTGGAAACATCGAACATCACGTATTCGTGCAAATTATCGATAGAAAGAACAATTGCGGGAGTTGGGAAGTGAATCCTTACCTACCGTCGATGCAAAACGATTGCAAACATCGAATAGCACGTATTCGTGCAAATTATCCATAGAAAGAACGATTGCGGGAGCTGGGAAGTGAATCCTTACCTACCGTCGATGCAAAACGATTGGAAACATCGAATAGCACGTATTCGTGCAAATTATCGATAGAAAGAACGATTGCGGGAGCTGGGAAGTGATGCAAAACGATTGGAAACATCGAATAGCACGTATTCGTGCAAATTATCGATGGAAAGAACGATAGCGGGAGCTGGGAAGTGAATCCTTACCTACCGTCGATGCAAAACGATTGGATAATTGGCACGAATACGTGATATTCGATGTTTCCAATCGTTTTGCATCGACGGTAGGTAAGGATTCACTTCCCAGCTCCCGCAATCGTTCTTTCCAACGATAATTTGCACGAATACGTGCCATTCGATGTTTCCAATCGTTTTGCATCTACGGTAGGTAAGGATTCACCTCCCAGCTCACGCAATCGTTCTTTCTATGGATAATTTGCACGAATACGTGATGTTCGATGTTTCCAATCGTTTTGGATCAACGGTAGGTAAGAATTCACTTTCCGGCTCCCGCAATCGTTCTTTCCATCGTTAATTTGCACGAATACGTGCTATTCGATGTTTCCAATCGTTTTGCATCAACGGTAGGTAAGTATTCACTTCCCAGCTCCTGTAATTGTTCTTTCTATGGATAATTTGCACGAATACGTGCTATTCGATGTTTGCAATCGTTTTGCATCGACGGTAGGTAAGGCTTCACTTCCCGGCCCCCGCAATCGTTCTTTCCATCGATAATTTGCACGAATACGTGCTATTCGATGTTTCCAATCGTTTTGCATCAACGGTAGGTAAGTATTCACTTCCCAGCTCCCGCAATCGTTCTTTCTATGGATAATTTGCACGAATACGTGCTATTCGATGTTTGCAATCGTTTTGCATCGACGGTAGGTAAGGATTCACTTCCCAGCTCCCGCAATCGTTCTTTGTTTCGATAATTTGCACGAATACGTGATGTTCGATGTTTCCAATCGTTTTGCATCGACGGTAGGTAAGGATTCACTTCCCGGCTCCCGCTATCGTTCATTCTATCGATAATTTGCACGAATACGTGATGTTCGATGTGTCCAATCGTTTTGCATCGACGGTAGGTAAGGATTCACTTCCCAGCTCCCGCAATCGTTCTTTCCATCAATAATTTGCACGAATACGTGCTATTCGAGGTTTCCAATCGTTTTGCATCGACGGTAGGTAAGGATTCACTTCCCAGCTCCCGCAATCGTTCTTTCTATCGATAATTTGCACGAATACGTGATGTTCGATGTTTCCAATCGTTTTGCATCAACGGTAGGTAAGGATTCACTTCCCGGCTCCCGCAATCGTTCTTTCCATCGATAATTTACACGAATACGTGCTATTCGATGTTTCCAATCGTTTTGCATCAACGGTAGGTAAGTATTCACTTCCCAGCTCCCGCAATCGTTCTTTCTATCGATAATTTGCACGAATACGTGATGTTCGATGTTTCCAATCGTTTTGCATCGACGGTAGGTAAGGATTCACTTCCCTGCTCCCGCAATCGTTCTTTCTATCGATAATTTGGAAAGAACGATTGCGGGAGCTGGGAAGTGAATCCTTACCTACCGTTGATGCAAAACGATTGGAACCATCGAATAGCACGTATTCGTGCAAATTATCCATAGAAAGAACGATTGCGGGAGCTGGGAAGTGAATACTTACCTACCGTCGATGCAAAACGATTGGAAACATCGAATAGCACGTATTCGTGCAAATTATCCATAGAAAGAACGATTGCGGGAGCTGGGAAGTGAATCCTTACCTACCGTTGATGCAAAACGATTGGAAACATCGAACATCACGTATTCGTGCAAATTATCGATGGAAAGAACGATTGCGGGAGCCGGGAAGTGAATCCTTACCTACCGTCGATGCAAAACGATTGGAAACCTCGAATAGCACGTATTCGTGCAAAGTATCGATGGAAAGAACGATTTGCGGGAGCTGGGAAGTGAATCCTTACCTACCGTCGATGCAAAACGATTGGAAACATCGAACATCACGTATTCGTGCAAATTATCGATAGAAAGAACGATTGCGGGAGCTGGGAAGTGAATCCTTACCTACCGTCGATGCAAAACGATTGGAAACATCGAATAGCACGTATCCGTGCAAATTATCGATGGAAAGAACGATTGCGGTAGCCGGGAAGTGAATCCTTACCTAACGTTGATGCAAAACGATTGGAAACATCGAATAGCACGTATTCGTGCCAATTATCGATAGAAAGAACGATTGCGGGAGTTGGGAAGTGAATCCTTACCTATCGTCGATGCAAAACGATTGCAAACATCCAATAGCACGTATTCGTGCAAATTATCCATAGAAAGAACGATTGCGGGAGCTGGGAAGTGAATACTTACCTAGCGTTGATGCAAAACTATTGGAAACATCGAATAGCACGTACCCGTGCAAATTATCGATGGAAAGAACGATTGCGGTAGCCGGGAAGTGAATCCTTACCTAACGTTGATGCAAAACGATTGGAAACATCGAACATCACGTATTCGTGCAAATTATCGATAGAAAGAACGATTGCGGGAGTTGGGAAGTGAATCCTTACCTACCGTCGATGCAAAACGATTGCAAACATCGAATAGCACGTATTCGTGCAAATTATCCATAGAAAGAACGATTGCGGGAGCTGGGAAGTGAATACTTACCTACCGTCGATGCAAAACGATTGGAAACATCGAATAGCACGTATTCGTGCAAATTATCGATAGAAAGAACGATTGCGGGAGCTGGGAAGTGAATCCTTACCTACCGTCGATGCAAAACGATTGCAAACATCGAATAGCACGTATTCGTGCAAATTATCGATAGAAAGAAGGATTGCGGGACCTGGGAAGTGAATCCTTACCTACCGTCGATGCAAAACGATTGGAAACATCGAATAGCACGTATTCGTGCAAATTATCGATAGAAAGAACGATTGCGGGAGCTGGGAAGTGAATCCTTATCTACCGTTGATGCAAAACGATTGGAAACATCGAATAGCACGTATTCGTGCAAATTATCGATGGAAAGAACGATAGCGGGAGCTGGGAAGTGAATCCTTACCTACCGTCGATGCTAAACGATTGGATAATTGGCACGAATACGTGATATTCGATGTTTCCAATCGTTTTGCATCGACGGTAGGTAAGGATTCACTTCCCAGCTCCCGCAATCGTTCTTTCCAACGATAATTTGCACGAATACGTGCCATTCGATGTTTCCAATCGTTTTGCATCTACGGTAGGTAAGGATTCACTTCCCAGCTCACGCAATCGTTCTTTCTATGGATAATTTGCACGAATACGTGATGTTCGATGTTTCCAATCGTTTTGGATCAACGGTAGGTAAGAATTCACTTTCCGGCTCCCGCAATCGTTCTTTCCATCGTTAATTTGCACGAATACGTGCTATTCGATGTTTCCAATCGTTTTGCATCAACGGTAGGTAAGTATTCACTTTCCAGCTCCTGTAATCGTTCTTTCTATGGATAATTTGCACGAATACGTGCTATTCGATGTTTGCAATCGTTTTGCATCGACGGTAGGTAAGGATTCACTTCCCGGCCCCCGCAATCGTTCTTTCCGTCGATAATTTGCACGAATACGTGCTATTCGATGTTTCCAATCGTTTTGCATCAACGGTAGGTAAGTATTCACTTCCCAGCTCCCGCAATCGTTCTTTCTATGGATAATTTGCACGAATACGTGCTATTCGATGTTTGCAATCGTTTTGCATCGACGGTAGGTAAGGATTCACTTCCCAGCTCCCGCAATCGTTCTTTCTTTCGACAATTTGCACGAATACGTGATGTTCGAGGTTTCCAATCGTTTTGCATCGACGGTAGGTAAGGATTCACTTCCCAGCTCCCGCAATCGTTCTTTCTATCGATAATTTGCACGAATACGTGATGTTCGATGTTTCCAATCGTTTTGCATCAACGGTAGGTAAGGATTCACTTCCCGGCTCCCGCAATCGTTCTTTCCATCGATAATTTACACGAATACGTGCTATTCGATGTTTCCAATCGTTTTGCATCAACGGTAGGTAAGTATTCACTTCCCAGCTCCCGCAATCGTTCTTTCTATCGATAATTTGCACGAATACGTGATGTTCGATGTTTCCAATCGTTTTGCATCGACGGTAGGTAAGGATTCACTTCCCGGCTCCCGCAATCGTTCTTTCTATCGATAATTTGGAAAGAACGATTGCGGGAGCTGGGAAGTGAATCCTTACCTACCGTTGATGCAAAACGATTGGAACCATCGAATAGCACGTATTCGTGCAAATTATCCATAGAAAGAACGATTGCGGGTGCTGGGAAGTGAATACTTACCTACCGTCGATGCAAAACGATTGGAAACATCGAATAGCACGTATTCGTGCAAATTATCCATAGAAAGAACGATTGCGGGAGCTGGGAAGTGAATCCTTACCTACCGTTGATGCAAAACGATTGGAAACATCGAACATCACGTATTCGTGCAAATTATCGATGCAAAGAACGATTGCGGGAGCCGGGAAGTGAATCCTTACCTACCGTCGATGCAAAACGATTGGAAACCTCGAATAGCACGTATTCGTGCAAAGTATCGATGGAAAGAACGATTTGCGGGAGCTGGGAAGTGAATCCTTACCTACCGTCGATGCAAAACGATTGGAAACATCGAACATCACGTATTCGTGCAAATTATCGATAGAAAGAACGATTGCGGGAGCTGGGAAGTGAATCCTTACCTACCGTCGATGCAAAACGATTGGAAACATCGAATAGCACGTATCCGTGCAAATTATCGATGGAAAGAACGATTGCGGTAGCCGGGAAGTGAATCCTTACCTAACGTTGATGCAAAACGATTGGAAACATCGAACATCACGTATTCGTGCAAATTATCGATAGAAAGAACGATTGCGGGAGTTGGGAAGTGAATCCTTACCTACCGTCGATGCAAAACGATTGCAAACATCGAATAGCACGTATTCGTGCAAATTATCCATAGAAAGAACGATTGCGGGAGCTGGGAAGTGAATCCTTACCTACCGTCGATGCAAAACGATTGCAAACATCGAATAGCACGTATTCGTGCAAATTATCCATAGAAAGAACGATTGCGGGAGCTGGGAAGTGAATACTTACCTACCGTCGATGCAAAACGATTGGAAACATCGAATAGCACGTATTCGTGCAAATTATCGATAGAAAGAACGATTGCGGGAGCTGGGAAGTGAATCCTTACCTACCGTCGATGCAAAACGATTGTAAACATCGAATAGCACGTATTCGTGCAAATTATCGATAGAAAGAAGGATTGCGGGACCTGGGAAGTGAATCCTTACCTACCGTCGATGCAAAACGATTGGAAACATCGAATAGCACGTATTCGTGCAAATTATCGATAGAAAGAACGATTGCGGGAGCTGGGAAGTGAATCCTTATCTACCGTTGATGCAAAACGATTGGAAACATCGAATAGCACGTATTCGTGCAAATTATCGATGGAAAGAACGATAGCGGGAGCTGGGAAGTGAATCCTTACCTACCGTCGATGCAAAACGATTGGATAATTGTCACGAATACGTGATATTCGATGTTTCCAATCGTTTTGCATCGACGGTAGGTAAGGATTCACTTCCCAGCTCCCGCAATCGTTCTTTCCAACGATAATTTGCACGAATACGTGCCATTCGATGTTTCCAATCGTTTTGCATCTACGGTAGGTAAGGATTCACTTCCCAGCTCACGCAATCGTTCTTTCTATGGATAATTTGCACGAATACGTGATGTTCGATGTTTCCAATCGTTTTGGATCAACGGTAGGTAAGAATTCACTTTCCGGCTCCCGCAATCGTTCTTTCCATCGTTAATTTGCACGAATACGTGCTATTCGATGTTTCCAATCGTTTTGCATCAACGGTAGGTAAGTATTCACTTTCCAGCTCCTGTAATCGTTCTTTCTATGGATAATTTGCACGAATACGTGCTATTCGATGTTTGCAATCGTTTTGCATCGACGGTAGGTAAGGATTCACTTCCCGGCCCCCGCAATCGTTCTTTCCATCGATAATTTGCACGAATACGTGCTATTCGATGTTTCCAATCGTTTTGCATCAACGGTAGGTAAGTATTCACTTCCCAGCTCCCGCAATCGTTGTTTCTATGGATAATTTGCACGAATACGTGCTATTCGATGTTTGCAATCGTTTTGCATCGACGGTAGGTAAGGATTCACTTCCCAGCTCCCGCAATCGTTCTTTCTTTCGACAATTTGCACGAATACGTGATGTTCGAGGTTTCCAATCGTTTTGCATCGACGGTAGGTAAGGATTCACTTCCCAGCTCCCGCAATCGTTCTTTCTAGCGATAATTTGCACGAATACGTGATGTTCGATGTTTCCAATCGTTTTGCATCAACGGTAGGTAAGGATTCACTTCCCGGCTCCCGCAATCGTTCTTTCCATCGATAATTTACACGAATACGTGCTATTCGATGTTTCCAATCGTTTTGCATCAACGGTAGGTAAGTATTCACTTCCCAGCTCCCGCAATCGTTCTTTCTATCGATAATTTGCACGAATACGTGATGTTCGATGTTTGCAATCGTTTTGCATCGACGGTAGGTAAGGATTCACTTCCCAACTCCCGCAATTGTTCTTTCTATCGATAATTTGCACGAATACGTGATGTTCGATGTTTCCAATCGTTTTGCATCGACGGTAGGTAAGGATTCACTTCCCGGCTCCCGCAATCGTTCTTTCTATCGATAATTTGGAAAGAACGATTGCGGGAGCTGGGAAGTGAATCCTTACCTACCGTTGATGCAAAACGATTGGAACCATCGAATAGCACGTATTCGTGCAAATTATCCATAGAAAGAACGATTGCGGGTGCTGGGAAGTGAATACTTACCTACCGTCGATGCAAAACGATTGGAAACATCGAATAGCACGTATTCGTGCAAATTATCCATAGAAAGAACGATTGCGGGAGCTGGGAAGCGAATCCTTACCTACCGTTGATGCAAAACGATTGGAAACATCGAACATCACGTATTCGTGCAAATTATCGATGCAAAGAACGATTGCGGGAGCCGGGAAGTGAATCCTTACCTAACGTTGATGCAAAACGATTGGAAACATCGAACATCACGTATTCGTGCAAATTATCGATAGAAAGAACGATTGCGGGAGTTGGGAAGTGAATCCTTACCTACCGTCGATGCAAAACGGTTGCAAATATCGAATAGCACGTATTCGTGCAAATTATCCATAGGAAGATCGATTGCGGGAGCTGGGAAGTGAATACTTACCTACCGTTGATGCAAAACGATTGGAAACATCGAATAGCACGTATTCGTGCAAATTATCGATAGAAAGAACGATTGCGGGAGCTGGGAAGTGAATCCTTACCTACCGTCGATGCAAAACGATTGCAAACATCGAATAGCACGTATTCGTGCAAATTATCCATAGAAAGATCGATTGCGGGAGCTGGGAAGTGAATACTTACGTACCGTTGATGCAAAACGATTAGAAACATCGAATAGCACGTATCCGTGCAAATTATCGATGGAAAGAACGATTGCGGTAGCCGGGAAGTGAATCCTTACCTACCGTTGATGCAAAACGATTGGAAACATCGAACATCACGTATTCGTGCAAATTATCGATAGAAAGAGCGATTGCGGGAGCTGGGAAGTGAATCCTTACCTACCGTCGATGCAAAACGATTGGAAACATCGAATAGCACGTATTCGTGCAAATTATCGATAGAAAGAACGATTGCTTGAGCTGGGAAGTGAATCCTTACCTACCGTCGATGCAAAACGATTGCAAACATCGAATAGCACGTATTCGTGCAAATTATCCATAGAAAGAACGATTGCGGAAGCTGGGAAGTGAATACTTACCTACCGTCGATGCAAAACGATTGGAAACATCGAATAGCACGTATTCGTGCAAATTATCGATAGAAAGAACGATTGCGGGAGCTGGGAAGTGAATCCTTACCTACCGTCGATGCAAAACGATTGCAAACATCGAATAGCACGTATTCGTGCAAATTATCGATAGAAAGAAGGATTGCGGGAGCTGGGAAGTGAATCCTTACCTACCGCCGATGCAAAACGATTGGAAACATCGAATAGCACGTATTCGTGCAAATTATCGATAGAAAGAACGATTGCGGGAGCTGGGAAGTGAATCCTTACCTACCGTCGATGCAAAACGATTGCAAACATCGAATAGCACGTATTCGTGCAAATTATCCATAGAAAGATCGATTGCGGGAGCTGGGAAGTGAATACTTACCTACCGTTGATGCAAAACGATTGGAAACATCGAAGAGCACGTATCCGTGCAAATTAGCGATGGAAAGAACGATTGCGGTAGCCGGGAAGTGAATCCTTACCTACCGTTGATGCAAAACGATTGGAAACATCGAACATCACGTATTCGTGCAAATTATCGATAGAAAGAACGATTGCGGGAGCTGGGAAGCGAATCCTTACCTACGGTCGATGCAAAACGATTGGAAACATCGAATAGCACGTATTCGTGCAAATTATCGATGGAAAGAACGATTGCGGGAGCCGGGAAGTGAATACTTACCTACCGTTGATGCAAAACGATTGGAAACATCGAATAG
This sequence comes from Nomada ferruginata, assembly GCA_963583965.1. Classification (NCBI taxonomy): domain Eukaryota; kingdom Metazoa; phylum Arthropoda; class Insecta; order Hymenoptera; family Apidae; genus Nomada; species Nomada ferruginata. Next base: position 68,264 of record OY757219.1, read on the forward strand.
CACGTATCCGTGCAAATTATCGATGGAAAGAACGATTGCGGTAGCCGGGAAGTGAATCCTTACCTACCGTTGATGCAAAACGATTGGAAACATCGAACATCACGTATTCGTGCAAATTATCGATAGAAAGAACGATTGCGTGAGCTGGGAAGTGAATCCTTACCTACCGTCGATGCAAAACGATTGGAAACATCGAATAGCACGTATTCGTCCAAATTATCGATGGAAAGAACGATTGCGGGAGCCGGGAAGTGAATACTTACCTACCGTTGATGCAAAACGATTGGAAACATCGAATAGCACGTATCCGTGCAAATTATCGATGGAAAGAACGATTGCGGTAGCCGGGAAGTGAATCCTTACCTACCGTTGATGCAAAACGATTGGAAACATCGAACATCACGTATTCGTGCAATTTATCGATAGAAAGAACAATTGCGGGAGTTGGGAAGTGTATCCTTACCTACCGTCGATGCAAAACGATTGCAAACATCGAATAGCACGTATTCGTGCAAATTATCCATAGAAAGAACGATTGCGGGAGCTGGGAAGTGAATACTTACCTACCGTCGATGCAAAACGATTGGAAACATCGAATAGCACGTATTCGTGCAAATTATCGATAGAAAGAACGATTGCGGGAGCTGGGAAGTGAATCCTTACCTACCGTCGATGCAAAACGATTGCAAACATCGAATAGCACGTATTCGTGCAAATTATCGATAGAAAGAAGGATTGCGGGAGCTGGGAAGTGAATCCTTACCTACCGTCGATGCAAAACGATTGGAAACATCGAATAGCACGTATTCGTGCAAATTATCGATAGAAAGAACGATTGCGGGAGCTGGGAAGTGAATCCTTACCTACCGTCGATGCAAAACGATTGGAAACATCGAATAGCACGTATTCGTGCAAATTATCCATAGAAAGATCGATTGCGGGAGCTGGGAAGTGAATACTTACCTACCGTTGATGCAAAACGATTGGAAACATCGAATAGCACGTATCCGTGCAAATTATCGATGGAAAGAACGATTGCGGTAGCCGGGAAGTGAATCCTTACCTACCGTTGATGCAAAACGATTGGAAACATCGAACATCACGTATTCGTGCAAATTATCGATAGAAAGAGCGATTGCGGGAGCTGGGAAGTGAATCCCTACCTACCGTCGATGCAAAACGATTGCAAACATCGAATTGCACGTATTCGTGCAAATTATCCATAGAAAGAACGATTGCGGGAGCTGGGAAGTGAATACTTACCTACCGTTGATGCAAAACGATTGGAAACATCGAATAGCACGTATCCGTGCAAATTAGCGATGGAAAGAACGATTGCGGTAGCCGGGAAGTGAATCCTTACCTACCGTTGATGCAAAACGATTGGAAACATCGAACATCACGTATTCGTGCAAATTATCGATAGAAAGAACGATTGCGGGAGCTGGGAAGCGAATCCTTACCTACCGTCGATGCAAAACGATTGGAAACATCGAATAGCACGTATTCGTGCAAATTATCGATGGAAAGAACGATTGCGGGAGCCGGGAAGTGAATACTTACCTACCGTTGATGCAAAACGATTGGAAACATCGAATAGCACGTATCCGTGCAAATTATCGATGGAAAGAACGATTGCGGTAGCCGGGAAGTGAATCCTTACCTACCGTTGATGCAAAACGATTGGAAACATCGAACATCACGTATTCGTGCAAATTATCCATAGAAAGAACGATTGCGGGAGCTGGGAAGTGAATACTTACCTACCGTTGATGCAAAACGCTTGGAAACATCGAATAGCACGTATTCGTGCAAATTATCGATGGAAAGAACGATTGCGGGAGCCGGGAAGTGAATCCTTACCTAACGTTGATGCAAAACGATTGGAAACATCGAACATCACGTATTCGTGAAAATTATCGATAGAAAGAACGATAGCGGGAGCTGGGAAGTGAATCCTTACCTACCGTCGATGCAAAACGATTGGAAACCTCGAATAGCACGTATTCGTGCAAATTATCGATGGAAAGAACGATTGCAGGAGCCGGGAAGTGAATCCTTACCTACCGTCGATGCAAAACGATTGGAAACATCGAATAGCACGTATTCGTGCAAATTATCGATAGAAAGAACGATTGCGGGAGCTGGGAAGTGAATCCTTACCTACCGTCGATGCAAAACGATTGGAAACATCGAATAGCACGTATTCGTGCAAATTATCGATAGAAAGAACGATTGCGGGAGCTGGAAAGTGAATCCTTACCTACCGTCGATGCAAAACGATTGCAAACATCGAATAGCACGTATTCGTGCAAATTATCCATAGAAAGAACGATTGCGGGAGCTGGGAAGTGAATACTTACCTACCGTCGATGCAAAACGATTGGAAACATCGAATAGCACGTATTCGTGCAAATTATCGATAGAAAGAACGATTGCGGGAGCTGGGAAGTGAATCCTTACCTACCGTCGATGCAAAACGATTGCAAACATCGAATAGCACGTATTCGTGCAAATTATCCATAGAAAGATCGATTGCGGGAGCTGGGAAGTGAATACTTACCTACCGTTGATGCAAAACGATTGGAAACATCGAATAGCACGTATTCGTCCAAATTATCGATGGAAAGAACGATTGCGGGAGCCGGGAAGTGAATACTTACCTACCGTTGATGCAAAACGATTGGAAACATCGAACAGCACGTATCCGTACAAATTATCGATGGAAAGAACGATTGCGGTAGCCGGGAAGTGAATCCTTACCTACCGTTGATGCAAAACGATTGGAAACATCGAACATCACGTATTCGTGCAATTTATCGATAGAAAGAACAATTGCGGGAGTTGGGAAGTGTATCCTTACCTACCGTCGATGCAAAACGATTGCAAACATCGAATAGCACGTATTCGTGCAAATTATCCATAGAAAGAACGATTGCGGGAGCTGGGAAGTGAATACTTACCTACCGTCGATGCAAAACGATTGCAAACATCGAATAGCACGTATTCGTCCAAATTATCGATGGAAAGAACGATTGCGGGAGCTGGGAAGTGAATACTTACCTACCGTTGATGCAAAACGATTGGAAACATCGAATAGCACGTATCCGTGCAAATTATCGATGGAAAGAACGATTGCGGTAGCCGGGAAGTGAATCCTTACCTACCGTCGATGCAAAACGATTGCAAACATCGAATAGCACGTATTCGTGCAAATTATCGATAGAAAGAACGATTGCGGGAGCTGGGAAGTGAATCCTTACCTACCGTCGATGCAAAACGATTGGAAACATCGAATAGCACGTATTCGTGCAAATTATCGATGGAAAGAACGATTGCGGGAGCCGGGAAGTGAATCCTTACCTAACGTTGATGCAAAACGATTGGAAACATCGAACATCACGTATTCGTGAAAATTATCGATAGAAAGAACGATTGCGGGAGCTGGGAAGTGAATCCTTACCTACCGTCGATGCAAAACGATTGGAAACCTCGAATAGCACGTATTCGTGCAAATTATCGATGGAAAGAACGATTGCAGGAGCCGGGAAGTGAATCCTTACCTACCGTTGATGCAAAACGATTGGAAACATCGAACATCACGTATTCGTGCAAATTATCGATAGAAAGAACGATTGCGGGAGCTGGGAAGTGAATCCTTACCTACCGTCGATGCAAAACGATTGGAAACATCGAATAGCACGTATTCGTGCAAATTATCGATAGAAAGAACGATTGCGGGAGCTGGGAAGTGAATCCTTACCTACCGTCGATGCAAAACGATTGGAAACATCGAATAGCACGTATTCGTGCAAATTATCGATAGAAAGAACGATTGCGGGAGCTGGGAAGTGAATCCTTACCTACCGTCGATGCAAAACGATTGCAAACATCGAATAGCACGTATTCGTGCAAATTATCCATAGAAAGAACGATTGCGGGAGCTGGGAAGTGAATACTTACCTACCGTCGATGCAAAACGATTGGAAACATCGAATAGCACGTATTCGTGCAAATTATCGATAGAAAGAACGATTGCGGGAGCTGGGAAGTGAATCCTTACCTACCGTCGATGCAAAACGATTGCAAACATCGAATAGCACGTATTCGTGCAAATTATCCATAGAAAGATCGATTGCGGGAGCTGGGAAGTGAATACTTACCTACCGTTGATGCAAAACGATTGGAAACATCGAATAGCACGTATCCGTGCAAATTATCGATGGAAAGAACGATTGCGGTAGCCGGGAAGTGAATCCTTACCTACCGTTGATGCAAAACGATTGGAAACATCAAACATCACGTATTCGTGCAAATTATCGATAGAAAGAGCGATTGCGGGAGCTGGGAAGTGAATCCCTACCTACCGTCGATGCAAAACGATTGGAAACATCGAATAGCACGTATTCGTGCAAATTATCGATAGAAAGAACGATTGCGGGAGCTGGGAAGTGAATCCTTACCTACCGTCGATGCAAAACGATTGCAAACATCGAATTGCACGTATTCGTGCAAATTATCCATAGAAAGAACGATTGCGGGAGCTGGGAAGTGAATACTTACCTACCGTTGATGCAAAACGATTGGAAACATCGAATAGCACGTATCCGTGCAAATTAGCGATGGAAAGAACGATTGCGGTAGCCGGGAAGTGAATCCTTACCTACCGTTGATGCAAAACGATTGGAAACATCGAACATCACGTATTCGTGCAAATTATCGATAGAAAGAACGATTGCGGGAGCTGGGAAGCGAATCCTTACCTACCGTCGATGCAAAACGATTGGAAACATCGAATAGCACGTATTCGTGCAAATTATCGATGGAAAGAACGATTGCGGGAGCCGGGAAGTGAATACTTACCTACCGTTGATGCAAAACGATTGGAAACATCGAATAGCACGTATTCGTGCAATTTATCGATAGAAAGAACAATTGCGGGAGTTGGGAAGTGTATCCTTACCTACCGTCGATGCAAAACGATTGCAAACATCGAATAGCACGTATTCGTGCAAATTATCCATAGAAAGAACGATTGCGGGAGCTGGGAAGTGAATACTTACCTACCGTCGATGCAAAACGATTGGAAACATCGAATAGCACGTATTCGTGCAAATTATCGATAGAAAGAACGATTGCGGGAGCTGGGAAGTGAATCCTTACCTACCGTCGATGCAAAACGATTGCAAACATCGAATAGCACGTATTCGTGCAAATTATCGATAGAAAGAAGGATTGCGGGAGCTGGGAAGTGAATCCTTACCTACCGTCGATGCAAAACGATTGGAAACATCGAATAGCACGTATTCGTGCAAATTATCGATGGAAAGAACGATTGCGGTAGCCGGGAAGTGAATCCTTACCTACCGTTGATGCAAAACGATTGGAAACATCGAACATCACGTATTCGTGCAATTTATCGATAGAAAGAACAATTGCGGGAGTTGGGAAGTGTATCCTTACCTACCGTCGATGCAAAACGATTGCAAACATCGAATAGCACGTATTCGTGCAAATTATCCATAGAAAGAACGATTGCGGGAGCTGGGAAGTGAATACTTACCTACCGTCGATGCAAAACGATTGGAAACATCGAATAGCACGTATTCGTGCAAATTATCGATAGAAAGAACGATTGCGGGAGCTGGGAAGTGAATCCTTACCTACCGTCGATGCAAAACGATTGGAAACATCGAATAGCACGTATCCGTGCAAATTATCGATGGAAAGAACGATTGCGGTAGCCGGGAAGTGAATCCTTACCTACCGTTGATGCAAAACGATTGGAAACATCGAACATCACGTATTCGTGCAATTTATCGATAGAAAGAACAATTGCGGGAGTTGGGAAGTGTATCCTTACCTACCGTCGATGCAAAACGATTGCAAACATCGAATAGCACGTATTCGTGCAAATTATCCATAGAAAGAACGATTGCGGGAGCTGGGAAGTGAATACTTACCTACCGTCGATGCAAAACGATTGCAAACATCGAATAGCACGTATTCGTGCAAATTATCCATAGAAAGAACGATTGCGGGAGCTGGGAACTGAATACTTACCTACCGTTGATGCAAAACGATTGGAAACATCGAACATCACGTATTCGTGCAAATTATCGATAGAAAGAGCGATTGCGGGAGCTGGGAAGTGAATCCCTACCTACCGTCGATGCAAAACGATTGCAAACATCGAATTGCACGTATTCGTGCAAATTATCCATAGAAAGAACGATTGCGGGAGCTGGGAAGTGAATACTTACCTACCGTTGATGCAAAACGATTGGAAACATCGAATAGCACGTATCCGTGCAAATTAGCGATGGAAAGAACGATTGCGGTAGCCGGGAAGTGAATCCTTACCTACCGTTGATGCAAAACGATTGGAAACATCGAACATCACGTATTCGTCCAAATTATCGATGGAAAGAACGATTGCGGGAGCCGGGAAGTGAATACTTACCTACCGTTGATGCAAAACGATTGGAAACATCGAATAGCACGTATCCGTGCAAATTATCGATGGAAAGAACGATTGCGGTAGCCGGGAAGTGAATCCTTACCTACCGTTGATGCAAAACGATTGGAAACATCGAACATCACGTATTCGTGCAATTTATCGATAGAAAGAACAATTGCGGGAGTTGGGAAGTGTATCCTTACCTACCGTCGATGCAAAACGATTGCAAACATCGAATAGCACGTATTCGTGCAAATTATCCATAGAAAGAACGATTGCGGGAGCTGGGAAGTGAATACTTACCTACCGTCGATGCAAAACGATTGCAAACATCGAATAGCACGTATTCGTGCAAATTATCCATAGAAAGAACGATTGCGGGAGCTGGGAACTGAATACTTACCTACCGTTGATGCAAAACGATTGGAAACATTGAATAGCACGTATCCGTGCAAATTATCGATGGAAAGAACGATTGCGGTAGCCGGGAAGTGAATCCTTACCTACCGTTGATGCAAAACGATTGGAAACATCGAACATCACGTATTCGTGCAAATTATCGATAGAAAGAACGATTGCGGGAGCTGGGAAGTGAATCCTTACCTACCGTCGATGCAAAACGATTGGAAACATCGAATAGCACGTATTCGTGCAAATTATCGATGGAAAGAACGATTGCGGGAGCCGGGAAGTGAATCCTTACCTAACGTTGATGCAAAACGATTGGAAACATCGAACATCACGTATTCGTGCAAATTATCGATAGAAAGAACGATTGCGGGAGTTGGGAAGTGAATCCTTACCTACCGTCGATGCAAAACGATTGCAAACATCGAATAGCACGTATTTGTGCAAATTATCCATAGAAAGAACGATTGCGGGAGCTGGGAAGTGAATACTTACCTACCGTTGATGCAAAACGCTTGGAAACATCGAATAGCACGTATTCGTGCAAATTATCGACGGAAAGAACGATTGCGGGAGCCGGGAAGTGAATCCTTACCTAACGTTGATGCAAAACGATTGGAAACATCGAACATCACGTATTCGTGAAAATTATCGATAGAAAGAACGATTGCGGGAGCTGGGAAGTGAATCCTTACCTACCGTCGATGCAAAACGATTGGAAACCTCGAATAGCACGTATTCGTGCAAATTATCGATGGAAAGAACGATTGCAGGAGCCGGGAAGTGAATCCTTACCTACCGTTGATGCAAAACGATTGGAAACATCGAATAGCACGTATTCGTGCAAATTATCGATAGAAAGAACGATTGCGGGAGCTGGGAAGTGAATCCTTACCTACCGTCGATGCAAAACGATTGGAAACATCGAATAGCACGTATTCGTGCAAATTATCGACGGAAAGAACGATTGCGGGAGCCGGGAAGTGAATCCTTACCTAACGTTGATGCAAAACGATTGGAAACATCGAACATCACGTATTCGTGAAAATTATCGATAGAAAGAACGATTGCGGGAGCTGGGAAGTGAATCCTTACCTACCGTCGATGCAAAACGATTGGAAACCTCGAATAGCACGTATTCGTGCAAATTATCGATGGAAAGAACGATTGCAGGAGCCGGGAAGTGAATCCTTACCTACCGTTGATGCAAAACGATTGGAAACATCGAACATCACGTATTCGTGCAAATTATCGATAGAAAGAACGATTGCGGGAGCTGGGAAGTGAATCCTTACCTACCGTCGATGCAAAACGATTGGAAACATCGAATAGCACGTATTCGTGCAAATTATCGATAGAAAGAACGATTGCGGGAGCTGGGAAGTGAATCCTTACCTACCGTCGATGCAAAACGATTGGAAACATCGAATAGCACGTATTCGTGCAAATTATCGACGGAAAGAACGATTGCGGGAGCCGGGAAGTGAATCCTTACCTAACGTTGATGCAAAACGATTGGAAACATCGAACATCACGTATTCGTGAAAATTATCGATAGAAAGAACGATAGCGGGAGCTGGGAAGTGAATCCTTACCTACCGTCGATGCAAAACGATTGGATAATTGGCACGAAGACGTGATATTCGATGTTTCCAATCGTTTTGCATCGACGGTAGGTAAGGATTCACTTCCCAGCTCCCGCAATCGTTCTTTCCATCGATAATTTGCACGAATACGTGCCATTCGATGTTTCCAATCGTTTTGCATCTACGGTAGGTAAGGATTCACTTCCCAGCTTACGCAATCGCTCTTTCTATGGATAATTTGCACGAATACGTGATGTTCGATGTTTCCAATCGTTTTGCATCAACGGTCGGTAAGAATTCACTTTCCGGCTCCCGCAATCGTTCTTTCCATCGTTAATTTGCACGAATACGTGCTATTCGATGTTTCCAATCGTTTTGCATCAACGGTAGGTAAGTATTCACTTCCCAGCTCCCGCAATCGTTCTTTCTATGGATAATTTGCACGAATACGTGCTATTCGATGTTTGCAATCGTTTTGCATCGACGGTAGGTAAGGATTCACTTCCCAGCTCCCGCAATCGTTCTTTCTATCGATAATTTGCACGAATACGAGATGTTCGATGTTTCCAATCGTTTTGCATCAACGTTAGGTAAGGGTTCACTTCCCGGCTCCCGCAATCGTTCTTTCCATCGATAATTTGCACGAATACGTGCTATTCGATGTTTCCAATCGTTTTGCATCAACGGTAGGTAAGTATTCACTTCCCAGCTCCCGCAATCGTTCTTTCTATGGATAATTTGCACGAATACGTGCTATTCGATGTTTGCAATCGTTTTGCATCGACGGTAGGTAAGGATTCACTTCCCAGCTCACGCAATCGTTCTTTCTATGGATAATTTGCACGAATACGTGATGTTCGATGTTTCCAATCGTTTTGCATCAACGGTAGGTAAGAATTCACTTTCCGGCTCCCGCAATCGTTCTTTCCATCGTTAATTTGCACGAATACGTGCTATTCGATGTTTCCAATCGTTTTGCATCAACGGTAGGTAAGTATTCACTTCCCAGTTCCCGCAATCGTTCTTTCTATGGATAATTTGCACGAATACGTGCCATTCGATGTTTGCAATCGTTTTGCATCGACGGTAGGTAAGGATTCACTTCCCAGCTCCCGCAATCGTTCTTTCTATCGATAATTTGCACGAATACGAGATGTTCGATGTTTCCAATCGTTTTGCATCAACGTTAGGTAAGGATTCACTTCCCGGCTCCCGCAATCGTTCTTTCCATCGATAATTTGCACGAATACGTGCTATTCGATGTTTCCAATCGTTTTGCATCAACGGTAGGTAAGTATTCACTACCCGGCTCCCGCAATCGTTCTTTCTATGGATAATTTGCACGAATACGTGCTATTCGATGTTTGCAACCGTTTTGCATCGACGGTAGGTAAGGATTCACTTCCCAGCTCCCACAATCGTTCTTTCTATCGATAATTTGCACGAATACGTGTTGTTCGATGTTTCCAATCGTTTTGCATCGACGGTAGGTAAGGATTCACTTCCCGGCTCCCGCAATCGTTCATTCTATCGATAATTTGCACGAATACGTGATGTTCGATGTGTCCAATCGTTTTGCATCGACGGTAGGTAAGGATTCACTTCCCAGCTCCCGCAATCGTTCTTTCCATCGATAATTTGCACGAATACGAATTCGTGCAAATTATCGATATTTCGATCGATAATTTGGAAAGAACGATTGCGGGAGCTGGGAAGTGAATCCTTACCTACCGTCGATGCAAAACGATTGCAAACATCGAATTGCACGTATTCGTGCCCAATTATCCATAGAAAGAACGATTGCGGGAGCTGGGAAGTGAATACTTACCTACCGTTGATGCAAAACGATTGGAAACATCGAATAGCACGTATCCGTGCAAATTAGCGATGGAAAGAACGATTGCGGTAGCCGGGAAGTGAATCCTTACCTACCGTTGATGCAAAACGATTGGAAACATCGAACATCACGTATTCGTGCAAATTATCGATAGAAAGAACGATTGCGGGAGCTGGGAAGCGAATCCTTACCTACCGTCGATGCAAAACGATTGGAAACATCGAATAGCACGTATTCGTGCAAATTATCGATGGAAAGAACGATTGCGGGAGCCGGGAAGTGAATACTTACCTACCGTTGATGCAAAACGATTGGAAACATCGAACATCACGTATTCGTGCAAATTATCGATAGAAAGAGCGATTGCGGGAGCTGGGAAGTGAATCCCTACCTACCGTCGATGCAAAACGATTGGAAACATCGAATAGCACGTATTCGTGCAAATTATCGATAGAAAGAACGATTGCGGGAGCTGGGAAGTGAATCCTTACCTACCGTCGATGCAAAACGATTGGAAACATCGAATAGCACGTATCCGTGCAAATTATCGATGGAAAGAACGATTGCGGTAGCCGGGAAGTGAATCCTTACCTACCGTTGATGCAAAACGATTGGAAACATCGAACATCACGTATTCGTGCAAATTATCGATAGAAAGAACGATTGCGGGAGCTGGGAAGTGAATCCTTACCTACCGTCGATGCAAAACGATTGCAAACATCGAATAGCACGTATTCGTGCAAATTATCCATAGAAAGAACGATTGCGGGAGCTGGGAAGTGAATACTTACCTACCGTCGATGCAAAACGATTGGAAACATCGAATAGCACGTATTCGTGCAAATTATCGATGGAAAGAACGATTGCGGGAGCCGGGAAGTGAATACTTACCTACCGTTGATGCAAAACGATTGGAAACATCGAATAGCACGTATCCGTGCAAATTATCGATGGAAAGAACGATTGCGGTAGCCGGGAAGTGAATCCTTACCTACCGTTGATGCAAAACGATTGGAAACATCGAACATCACGTATTCGTGCAAATTATCGATAGAAAGAACGATTGCGGGAGCTGGGAAGTGAATCCTTAGCTACCGTCGATGCAAAACGATTGCAAACATCGAATAGCACGTATTCGTGCAAATTATCCATAGAAAGAACGATTGCGGGAGCTGGGAAGTGAATACTTACCTACCGTCGATGCAAAACGATTGCAAACATCGAATAGCACGTATTCGTGCAAATTATCCATAGAAAGAACGATTGCGGGAGCTGGGAAGTGAATACTTACCTACCGTTGATGCAAAACGATTGGAAACATCGAATAGCACGTATCCGTGCAAATTATCGATGGAAAGAACGATTGCGGTAGCCGGGAAGTGAATCCTTACCTACCGTTGATGCAAAACGATTGGAAACATCGAACATCACGTATTCGTGCAAATTATCGATAGAAAGAACGATTGCGGGAGCTGGGAAGTGAATCCTTACCTACCGTCGATGCAAAACGATTGGAAACATCGAATAGCACGTATTCGTGCAAATTATCGATGGAAAGAACGATTGCGGGAGCCGGGAAGTGAATCCTTACCTAACGTTGATGCAAAACGATTGGAAACATCGAACATCACGTATTCGTGCAAATTATCGATAGAAAGAACGATTGCAGGAGTTGGGAAGTGAATCCTTACCTACCGTCGATGCAAAACGATTGCAAACATCGAATAGCACGTATTTGTGCAAATTATCCATAGAAAGAACGATTGCGGGAGCTGGGAAGTGAATACTTACCTACCGTTGATGCAAAACGCTTGGAAACATCGAATAGCACGTATTCGTGCAAATTATCGATGGAAAGAACGATTGCGGGAGCCGGGAAGTGAATCCTTACCTACCGTTGATGCAAAACGATTGGAAACATCGAACATCACGTATTCGTGCAAATTATCGATAGAAAGAACGATTGCGGGAGCTGGGAAGTGAATCCTTACCTACCGTCGATGCAAAACGATTGGAAACATCGAATAGCACGTATTCGTGCAAATTATCGATAGAAAGAACGATTGCGGGAGCTGGGAAGTGAATCCTTACCTACCGTCGATGCAAAACGATTGGAAACATCGAATAGCACGTATTCGTGCAAATTATCGACGGAAAGAACGATTGCGGGAGCCGGGAAGTGAATCCTTACCTAACGTTGATGCAAAACGATTAGAAACATCGAACATCACGTATTCGTGAAAATTATCGATAGAAAGAGCGATTGCGGGAGCTGGGAAGTGAATCCTTACCTACCGTCGATGCAAAACGATTGGAAACCTCGAATAGCACGTATTCGTGCAAATTATCGATGGAAAGAACGATTGCAGGAGCCGGGAAGTGAATCCTTTCCTACCGTTGATGCAAAACGATTGGAAACATCGAACATCACGTATTCGTGCAAATTATCGATAGAAAGAACGATTGCGGGAGCTGGGAAGTGAATCCTTACCTACCGTCGATGCAAAACGATTGGAAACATCGAATAGCACGTATTCGTGCAAATTATCGATGGAAAGAACGATTGCGGGAGCCGGGAAGTGAATCCTTACCTAACGTTGATGCAAAACGATTGGAAACATCGAACATCACGTATTCGTGCAAATTATCGATAGAAAGAACGATTGCAGGAGTTGGGAAGTGAATCCTTACCTACCGTCGATGCAAAACGATTGCAAACATCGAATAGCACGTATTTGTGCAAATTATCCATAGAAAGAACGATTGCGGGAGCTGGGAAGTGAATACTTACCTACCGTTGATGCAAAACGCTTGGAAACATCGAATAGCACGTATTCGTGCAAATTATCGATGGAAAGAACGATTGCGGGAGCCGGGAAGTGAATCCTTACCTACCGTTGATGCAAAACGATTGGAAACATCGAACATCACGTATTCGTGCAAATTATCGATAGAAAGAACGATTGCGGGAGCTGGGAAGTGAATCCTTACCTACCGTCGATGCAAAACGATTGGAAACATCGAATAGCACGTATTCGTGCAAATTATCGATAGAAAGAACGATTGCGGGAGCTGGGAAGTGAATCCTTACCTACCGTCGATGCAAAACGATTGGAAACATCGAATAGCACGTATTCGTGCAAATTATCGACGGAAAGAACGATTGCGGGAGCCGGGAAGTGAATCCTTACCTAACGTTGATGCAAAACGATTGGAAACATCGAACATCACGTATTCGTGAAAATTATCGATAGAAAGAACGATTGCGGGAGCTGGGAAGTGAATCCTTACCTACCGTCGATGCAAAACGATTGGAAACCTCGAATAGCACGTATTCGTGCAAATTATCGATGGAAAGAACGATTGCAGGAGCCGGGAAGTGAATCCTTTCCTACCGTTGATGCAAAACGATTGGAAACATCGAACATCACGTATTCGTGCAAATTATCGATAGAAAGAACGATTGCGGGAGCTGGGAAGTGAATCCTTACCTACCGTCGATGCAAAACGATTGGAAACATCGAATAGCACGTATTCGTGCAAATTATCGATAGAAAGAACGATTGCGGGAGCTGGGAAGTGAATCCTTACCTACCGTCGATGCAAAACGATTGGAAACATCGAATAGCACGTATTCGTGCAAATTATCGACGGAAAGAACGATTGCGGGAGCCGGGAAGTGAATCCTTACCTAACGTTGATGCAAAACGATTGGAAACATCGAACATCACGTATTCGTGAAAATTATCGATAGAAAGAACGATTGCGGGAGCTGGGAAGTGAATCCTTACCTACCGTCGATGCAAAACGATTGGAAACCTCGAATAGCACGTATTCGTGCAAATTATCGATGGAAAGAACGATTGCAGGAGCCGGGAAGTGAATCCTTACCTAACGTTGATGCAAAACGATTGGAAACATCGAATAGCACGTATTCGTGCAAATTATCCATAGAAAGAACGATTGCGGGAGCTGGATCGTTTTGCATCAACGGTCGGTAAGAATTCACTTTCCGGCTCCCGCAATCGTTCTTTCCATCGTTAATTTGCACGAATACGTGCTATTCGATGTTTCCAATCGTTTTGCATCAACGGTAGGTAAGTATTCACTTCCCAGCTCCCGCAATCGTTCTTTCTATGGATAATTTGCACGAATACGTGCTATTCGATGTTTGCAATCGTTTTGCATCGACGGTAGGTAAGGATTCACTTCCCAGCTCCCGCAATCGTTCTTTCTATCGATAATTTGCACGAATACGAGATGTTCGATGTTTCCAATCGTTTTGCATCAACGTTAGGTAAGGGTTCACTTCCCGGCTCCCGCAATCGTTCTTTCCATCGATAATTTGCACGAATACGTGCTATTCGATGTTTCCAATCGTTTTGCATCAACGGTAGGTAAGTATTCACTTCCCAGCTCCCGCAATCGTTCTTTCTATGGATAATTTGCACGAATACGTGCTATTCGATGTTTGCAATCGTTTTGCATCGACGGTAGGTAAGGATTCACTTCCCAGCTCACGCAATCGTTCTTTCTATGGATAATTTGCACGAATACGTGATGTTCGATGTTTCCAATCGTTTTGCATCAACGGTAGGTAAGAATTCACTTTCCGGCTCGCGCAATCGTTCTTTCCATCGTTAATTTGCACGAATACGTGCTATTCGATGTTTCCAATCGTTTTGCATCAACGGTAGGTAAGTATTCACTTCCCAGCTCCCGCAATCGTTCTTTCTATGGATAATTTGCACGAATACGTGCTATTCGATGTTTCCAATCGTTTTGCATCAACGGTAGGTAAGTATTCACTTCCCAGCTCCCGCAATCGTTCTTTCTATGGATAATTTGCACGAATACGTGCCATTCGATGTTTGCAATCGTTTTGCATCGACGGTAGGTAAGGATTCACTTCCCAGCTCCCGCAATCATTCTTTCTATCGATAATTTGCACGAATACGAGATGTTCGATGTTTCCAATCGTTTTGCATCAACGTTAGGTAAGGATTCACTTCCCGGCTCCCGCAATCGTTCTTTCCATCGATAATTTGCACGAATACGTGCTATTCGATGTTTCGAATCGTTTTGCATCAACGGTAGGTAAGTATTCACTTCCCAGCTTCCGCAATCGTTCTTTCTATGGATAATTTGCACGAATACGTGCTATTCGATGTTTGCAACCGTTTTGCATCGACGCTAGGTAAGGATTCACTTCCCAGCTCCCGCAATCGTTCTTTCTATCGATAATTTGCACGAATACGTGTTGTTCGATGTTTCCAATCGTTTTGCATCGACGGTAGGTAAGGATTCACTTCCCGGCTCCCGCAATCGTTCATTCTATCGATAATTTGCACGAATACGTGATGTTCGATGTGTCCAATCGTTTTGCATCGACGGTAGGTAAGGATTCACTTCCCAGCTCCCGCAATCGTTCTTTCCATCGATAATTTGCACGAATACGTGCTATTCGATGTTTCCAATCGTTTTGCATCAACGGTAGGTAAGTATTCACTTCCCAGCTCCCGCAATCGTTCTATCTATCGATAATTTGCACGAATACGTGATGTTCGATGTTTCCAATCGTTTTGCATCGACGGTAGGTAAGGATTCACTTCCCGGCTCCCGCAATCGTTCTTTCTATCGATAATTTTCACGAATACGTGATGTTCGATGTTTCCAATCGTTTTGCATCAACGGTAGGTAAGGATTCACTTCCCAGCTCCCGCAATCGTTCTTTCTATGGATAATTTGCACGAATACGTGATGTTCGATGTTTCCAATCGTTTTGCATCAACGGTAGGTAAGGATTCACTTCCCGGCTCCCGCAATCGTTCTTTCCATCGATAATTTGCACGAATACGTGATGTTCGATGTTTCCAATCGTTTTGCATCAACGGTAGGTAAGGATTCACTTCCCAGCTCCCGCAATCGTTCTTTCTATCGATAATTTGCACGAATACGTGATGTTCGATGTTTCCAATCGTTTTGCATCAACGTTAGGTAAGGATTCACTTCCCGGCTCCCGCAATTGTTCTTTCCATCGATAATTTGCACGAATACGTGCTATTCGATGTTTCCAATCGTGTTGCATCGACGGTCGGTAAGCATTCACTTCCCAGCTCCGGCAATCGTTCTTTCCAAATTATCGATAGAAAGAACGATTGCGGGAGCTGGGAAGTGAATCCTTACTTACCGTTGATGCAAAACGATTGGAAACATCGAATAGCACGTATTCGTGCAAATTATCCATAGAAAGAACGATTGCGGGAGCTGGGAAGTGAATCCTTACCTACCGTTGATGCAAAACGATTGGAAACATCGAACATCACGTATTCGTGCAAATTATCGATGGAAAGAACGATTGCGGGAGCCGGGAAGTGAATCCTTACCTACCGTTGATGCAAAACGATTGGAAACATCGAACATCACGTATTCGTGCAAATTATCGATAGAAAGAACGATTGCGGGAGCTGGGAAGTGAATCCTTACCTACCGTCGATGCAAAACGATTGGAAACATCGAATAGCACGTATTCGTGCAAATTATCGATAGAAAGAACGATTGCGGGAGCTGGGAAGTGAATCCTTACCTACCGTCGATGCAAAACGATTGGAAACATCGAATAGCACGTATTCGTGCAAATTATCGATAGAAAGAACGATTGCGGGAGCTGGGAAGTGAATCCGTACCTACCGTCGATGCAAAACGATTGCAAACATCGAATAGCACGTATTCGTGCAAATTATCCATAGAAAGAACGATTGCGGGAGCTGGGAAGTGAATACTTACCTACCGTTGATGCAAAACGATTGGAAACATCGAACATCACGTATTCATGCAAATTATCCATAGAAAGAACGATTGCAGGAGCTGGGAAGTGAATCCTTACCTACCGTCGATGCAAAACGATTGGATAATTGGCACGAATACGTGATGTTCGATGTTTCCAATCGTTTTGCATTAACGGTAGGTAAGTATTCACTTCCCAGCTCCCGCAATCGTTCTTTCTATGGATAATTTGCACGAATACGTGCTATTCGATGTTTGCAATCTTTTTGCATCGACGGTAGGTAAGCATTCACTTCCCAGCTCCCGCAATCGTTCTTTCTATCGATAATTTGCACGAATACGTGATGTTCGATGTTTCCAATCGTTTTGCATCGACGGTAGGTAAGGATTCACTTCCCGGCTCCCGCAATCGTTCATTCTATCGATAATTTGCACGAATACGTGATGTTCGATGTGTCCAATCGTTTTGCATCGACGGTAGGTAAGGATTCACTTCCCAGCTCCCGCAATCGTTCTTTCCATCGATAATTTGCACGAATACGTGCTATTCGTGGTTTCCAATCGTTTTGCATCGACGGTAGGTTAGGATTCACTTCCCAGCTCCCGCAATCGTTCTTTCTATCGATAATTTGCACGAATACGTGATGTTCGATGTTTCCAATCGTTTTGCATCAACGTTAGGTAAGGATTCACTTCCCGGCTCCCGCAATTGTTCTTTCCATCGATAATTTGCACGAATACGTGCTATTCGATGTTTCCAATCGTGTTGCATCGACGGTCGGTAAGCATTCACTTCCCAGCTCCGGCAATCGTTCTTTCCAAATTATCGATAGAAAGAACATTGCGGGAGCTGGGAAGTGAATCCTTACTTACCGTTAATGCAAAACGATTGGAAACATCGAATAGCACGTATTCGTGCAAATTATCCATAGAAAGAACGATTGCGGGAGCTGGGAAGTGAATCCTTACCTACCGTTGATGCAAAACGATTGGAATCATCGAACATCACGTATTCGTGCAAATTATCGATGGAAAGAACGATTGCGGGAGCCGGGAAGTGAATCCTTACCTACCGTTGATGCAAAACGATTGGAAACATCGAACATCACGTATTCGTGCAAATTATCGATAGAAAGAACGATTGCGGGAGCCGCGAAGTGAATCCTTACCTACCGTGGAAGCAAAACGATTGGAAACATCGAAAATCACGTATTCGTGCAAATTATCGATAGAAAGAACGATTGCGGGAGCTGGGTAGTGAAACCTTACCTACCGTCGATGCAAAACGATTGGAAACATCGAATAGCACGTATCCGTGCAAATTATCGATGGAAAGAACGATTGCGGTAGCCGGGAAGTGAATCCTTACCTAACGTTGATGCAAAACGATTGGAAACATCGAATAGCACGTATTCGTGCAAATTATCCATAGAAAGAACGATTGCGGGAGCTGGGAAGTGAATCCTTACCGACCGTCGATGCAAAACGATTGGAAACACCGAATAGCAAGTATTCGTGCAAATTATCGATGGAAAGAACGATAGCGGGAGCTGGGATGTGAATCCTTACCTACCGTCGATGCAAAACGATTGGATAATTGGCACGAATACGTGATGTTCGATGTTTCCAATCGTTTTGCATTAACGGTAGGTAAGTATTCACTTCCCAGCTCCCGCAATCGTTCTTTCTATGGATAATTTGCACGAATACGTGCTATTCGATGTTTGCAATCTTTTTGCATCGACGGTAGGTAAGGATTCACTTCCCAGCTCCCGCAATCGTTCTTTCTATCGATAATTTGCACGAATACGTGATGTTCGATGTTTCCAATCGTTTTGCATCGACGGTAGGTAAGGATTCACTTCCCGGCTCCCGCAATCGTTCATTCTAACGATAATTTGCACGAATACGTGATGTTCGATGTGTCCAATCGTTTTGCATCGACGGTAGGTAAGGATTCACTTCCCAGCTCCCGCAATCGTTCTTTCCATCGATAATTTGCACGTATACGTGCTATTCGTGGTTTCCAATCGTTTTGCATCGACGGTAGGTTAGGATTCACTTCCCAGCTCCCGCAATCGTTCTTTCTATCGATAATTTGCACGAATACGTGATGTTCGATGTTTCCAATCGTTTTGCATCAACGTTAGGTAAGGATTCACTTCCCGGCTCCCGCAATTGTTCTTTCCATCGATAATTTGCACGAATACGTGCTATTCGATGTTTCCAATCGTGATGCATCGACGGTCGGTAAGCATTCACTTCCCTGCTCCGGCAATCGTTCTTTCCAAATTATCGATAGAAAGAACGATTGCGGGAGCTGGGAAGTGAATCCTTACTTACCGTTGATGCAAAACGATTGGAAACATCGAATAGCACGTATTCGTGCAAATTATCCATAGAAAGAACGATTGCGGGAGCTGGGAAGTGAATCCTTACCTACCGTTGATGCAAAACGATTGGAAACATCGAACATCACGTATTCGTGCAAATTATCGATGGAAAGAACGATTGCGGGAGCCGGGAAGTGAATCCTTACCTACCGTTGATGCAAAACGATTGGAAACATCGAACATCACGTATTCGTGCAAATTATCGATAGAAAGAACGATTGCGGGAGCTGGGAAGTGAATCCTTACCTACCGTCGATGCAAAATGATTGGAAACATCGAATAGCACGTATTCGTGCAAATTATCGATAGAAAGAACGATTGCGGGAGCTGGGAAGTGAATCCGTACCTACCGTCGATGCAAAACGATTGCAAACATCGAATAGCACGTATTCGTGCAAATTATCCATAGAAAGAACGATTGCGGGAGCTGGGAAGTGAATACTTACCTACCGTTGATGCAAAACGATTGGAAACATCGAATAGCACGTATCCGTGCAAATTATCGATGGAAAGAACGATTGCGGGAGCCGGGAAGTGAATCCTTACCTACCGTTGATGCAAAACGATTGGAAACATCGAACATCACGTATTCGTGCAAATTATCGATAGAAAAAACGATTGCGGGAGCCGCGAAGTGAATCCTTACCTACCGTGGAAGCAAAACGATTGGAAACATCGAACATCACGTATTCGTGCAAATTATCGATAGAAAGAACGATTGCGGGAGCTGGGTAGTGAAACCTTACCTACCGTCGATGCAAAACGATTGGAAACATCGAATAGCACGTATCCGTGCAAATTATCGATGGAAAGAACGATTGCGGTAGCCGGGAAGTGAATCCTTTCCTAACGTTAATGCAAAACGATTGGAAACATCGAACATCACGTATTCGTGCAAATTATCGATAGAAAGAACGATTGCAGGAGCCGGGAAGTGAATCCTTACCTAACGTTGATGCAAAACGATTGGAAACATCGAATATCACGTATTCGTGCCAATTATCCAATCGTTTTGCATCGACGGTAGGTAAGGATTCACATCCCAGCTCCCGCTATCGTTCTTTCCATCGATAATTTGCACGAATAATTTCTATTCGGTGTTTCCAATCGTTTTGCATCTACGGTAGGTAAGGATTCACTTCCCAGCTCACGCAATCGTTCTTTCTATGGATAATTTGCACGAATACGTGATGTTCGATGTTTCCAATCGTTTTGCATCAACGGTAGGTAAGAATTCACTTTCCGGCTCCCGCAATCGTTCTTTCCATCGTTAATTTGCACGAATACGTGCTATTCGATGTTTCCAATCGTTTTGCATCAACGGTTGGTAAGTATTCACTTCCCAGCTCCCGCAATCGTTCTTTCTATGGATTATTTGCACGAATACGTGCTATTTGATGTTTGCAATCGTTTTGCATCGACGGTAGGTAAGGATTCACTTCCCAGCTCCCGCAATCGTTCTTTCTATCGATAATTTGCACGAATACGAGATGTTGGTTGTTTCCAATCGTTTTGCATCAACGTTAGGTAAGGATTCACTTCCCGGCTCCCGCAATCGTTCTTTCCATCGATAATTTGCACGAATAGGTGCTATTCGATGTTTCCAATCGTTTTGCATCAACGGTAGGTAAGTATTCACTTCCCAGCTCCCGCAATCGTTCTTTCTATGGATAATTTGCACGAATACGTGCTATTCGATGTTTGCAATCTTTTTGCATCGACGGTAGGTAAGGATTCACTTCCCAGCTCCCGCAATCGTTCTTTCTATCGATAATTTGCACGAATACGTGATGTTCGATGTTTCCAATCGTTTTGCATCGACGGTAGGTAAGGATTCACTTCCCGGCTCCCGCAATCGTTCATTCTATCGATAATTTGCACGAATACGTGATGTTCGATGTGTCCAATCGTTTTGCATCGACGGTAGGTAAGGATTCACTTCCCAGCTCCCGCAATCGTTCTTTCCATCGATAATTTGCACGAATACGTGCTATTCGTGGTTTCCAATCGTTTTGCATCGACGGTAGGTTAGGATTCACTTCCCAGCTCCCGCAATCGTTCTTTCTATCGATAATTTGCACGAATACGTGATGTTCGATGTTTCCAATCGTTTTGCATCAACGTTAGGTAAGGATTCACTTCCCGGCTCCCGCAATTGTTCTTTCCATCGATAATTTGCACGAATACGTGCTATTCGATGTTTCCAATCGTGTTGCATCGACGGTCGGTAAGCATTCACTTCCCAGCTCCGGCAATCGTTCTTTCCAAATTATCGATAGAAAGAACGATTGCGGGAGCTGGGAAGTGAATCCTTACTTACCGTTGATGCAAAACGATTGGAAACATCGAATAGCACGTATTCGTGCAAATTATCCATAGAAAGAACGATTGCGGGAGCTGGGAAGTGAATCCTTACCTACCGTTGATGCAAAACGATTGGAAACATCGAACATCACGTATTCGTGCAAATTATCGATGGAAAGAACGATTGCGGGAGCCGGGAAGTGAATCCTTACCTACCGTTGATGCAAAACGATTGGAAACATCGAACATCACGTATTCGTGCAAATTATCGATAGAAAGAACGATTGCGGGAGCTGGGAAGTGAATCCTTACCTACCGTCGATGCAAAACGATTGGAAACATCGAATAGCACGTATTCGTGCAAATTATCGATAGAAAGAACGATTGCGGGAGCTGGGAAGTGAATCCGTACCTACCGTCGATGCAAAACGATTGCAAACATCGAATAGCACGTATTCGTGCAAATTATCCATAGAAAGAACGATTGCGGGAGCTGGGAAGTGAATACTTACCTACCGTTGATGCGAAACGATTGGAAACATCGAATAGCACGTATCCGTGCAAATTATCGATGGAAAGAACGATTGCGGGAGCCGGGAAGTGAATCCTTACCTACCGTTGATGCAAAACGATTGGAAACATCGAACATCACGTATTCGTGCAAATTATCGATAGAAAGAACGATTGCGGGAGCCGCGAAGTGAATCCTTACCTACCGTGGAAGCAAAACGATTGGAAACATCGAAAATCACGTATTCGTGCAAATTATCGATAGAAAGAACGATTGCGGGAGCTGGGTAGTGAAACCTTACCTACCGTCGATGCAAAACGATTGGAAACATCGAATAGCACGTATCCGTGCAAATTATCGATGGAAAGAACGATTGCGGTAGCCGGGAAGTGAATCCTTACCTAACGTTGATGCAAAACGATTGGAAACATCGAATAGCACGTATTCGTGCAAATTATCCATAGAAAGAACGATTGCGGGAGCTGGGAAGTGAATCCTTACCGACCGTCGATGCAAAACGATTGGAAACACCGAATAGCAAGTATTCGTGCAAATTATCGATGGAAAGAACGATAGCGGGAGCTGGGATGTGAATCCTTACCTACCGTCGATGCAAAACGATTGGATAATTGGCACGAATACGTGATGTTCGATGTTTCCAATCGTTTTGCATTAACGGTAGGTAAGTATTCACTTCCCAGCTCCCGCAATCGTTCTTTCTATGGATAATTTGCACGAATACGTGCTATTCGATGTTTGCAATCTTTTTGCATCGACGATAGGTAAGGATTCACTTCCCAGCTCCCGCAATCGTTCTTTCTATCGATAATTTGCACGAATACGTGATGTTCGATGTTTCCTATCGTTTTGCATCGACGGTAGGTAAGGATTCACTTCCCGGCTCCCGCAATCGTTCATTCTATCGATAATTTGCACGAATACGTGATGTTCGATGTGTCCAATCGTTTTGCATCGACGGTCGGTAAGCATTCACTTCCCAGCTCCGGCAATCGTTCTTTCCAAATTATCGATAGAAAGAACGATTGCGGGAGCTGGGAAGTGAATCCTTACTTACCGTTGATGCAAAACGATTGGAAACATCGAATAGCACGTATTCGTGCAAATTATCCATAGAAAGAACGATTGCGGGAGCTGGGAAGTGAATCCTTACCTACCGTTGATGCAAAACGATTGGAAACATCGAACATCACGTATTCGTGCAAATTATCGATGGAAAGAACGATTGCGGGAGCCGGGAAGTGAATCCTTACCTACCGTTGATGCAAAACGATTGGAAACATCGAACATCACGTATTCATGCAAATTATCCATAGAAAGAACGATTGCAGGAGCTGGGAAGTGAATCCTTACCTACCGTCGATGCAAAACGATTGGATAATTGGCACGAATACGTGATGTTCGATGTTTCCAATCGTTTTGCATTAACGGTAGGTAAGTATTCACTTCCCAGCTCCCGCAATCGTTCTTTCTATGGATAATTTGCACGAATACGTGCTATTCGATGTTTGCAATCTTTTTGCATCGACGGTAGGTAAGCATTCACTTCCCAGCTCCCGCAATCGTTCTTTCTATCGATAATTTGCACGAATACGTGATGTTCGATGTTTCCAATCGTTTTGCATCGACGGTAGGTAAGGATTCACTTCCCGGCTCCCGCAATCGTTCATTCTATCGATAATTTGCACGAATACGTGATGTTCGATGTGTCCAATCGTTTTGCATCGACGGTAGGTAAGGATTCACTTCCCAGCTCCCGCAATCGTTCTTTCCATCGATAATTTGCACGAATACGTGCTATTCGTGGTTTCCAATCGTTTTGCATCGACGGTAGGTTAGGATTCACTTCCCAGCTCCCGCAATCGTTCTTTCTATCGATAATTTGCACGAATACGTGATGTTCGATGTTTCCAATCGTTTTGCATCAACGTTAGGTAAGGATTCACTTCCCGGCTCCCGCAATTGTTCTTTCCATCGATAATTTGCACGAATACGTGCTATTCGATGTTTCCAATCGTGTTGCATCGACGGTCGGTAAGCATTCACTTCCCAGCTCCGGCAATCGTTCTTTCCAAATTATCGATAGAAAGAACATTGCGGGAGCTGGGAAGTGAATCCTTACTTACCGTTAATGCAAAACGATTGGAAACATCGAATAGCACGTATTCGTGCAAATTATCCATAGAAAGAACGATTGCGGGAGCTGGGAAGTGAATCCTTACCTACCGTTGATGCAAAACGATTGGAATCATCGAACATCACGTATTCGTGCAAATTATCGATGGAAAGAACTATTGCGGGAGCCGGGAAGTGAATCCTTACCTACCGTTGATGCAAAACGATTGGAAACATCGAACATCACGTATTCGTGCAAATTATCGATAGAAAGAACGATTGCGGGAGCCGCGAAGTGAATCCTTACCTACCGTGGAAGCAAAACGATTGGAAACATCGAAAATCACGTATTCGTGCAAATTATCGATAGAAAGAACGATTGCGGGAGCTGGGTAGTGAAACCTTACCTACCGTCGATGCAAAACGATTGGAAACATCGAATAGCACGTATCCGTGCAAATTATCGATGGAAAGAACGATTGCGGTAGCCGGGAAGTGAATCCTTACCTAACGTTGATGCAAAACGATTGGAAACATCGAATAGCACGTATTCGTGCAAATTATCCATAGAAAGAACGATTGCGGGAGCTGGGAAGTGAATCCTTACCGACCGTCGATGCAAAACGATTGGAAACACCGAATAGCAAGTATTCGTGCAAATTATCGATGGAAAGAACGATAGCGGGAGCTGGGATGTGAATCCTTACCTACCGTCGATGCAAAACGATTGGATAATTGGCACGAATACGTGATGTTCGATGTTTCCAATCGTTTTGCATTAACGGTAGGTAAGTATTCACTTCCCAGCTCCCGCAATCGTTCTTTCTATGGATAATTTGGACGAATACGTGCTATTCGATGTTTGCAATCTTTTTGCATCGACGGTAGGTAAGGATTCACTTCCCAGCTCCCGCAATCGTTCTTTCTATCGATAATTTGCACGAATACGTGATGTTCGATGTTTCCAATCGTTTTGCATCGACGGTAGGTAAGGATTCACTTCCCGGCTCCCGCAATCGTTCATTCTATCGATAATTTGCACGAATACGTGATGTTCGATGTGTCCAATCGTTTTGCATCGACGGTAGGTAAGGATTCACTTCCCAGCTCCCGCAATCGTTCTTTCCATCGATAATTTGCACGTATACGTGCTATTCGTGGTTTCCAATCGTTTTGCATCGACGGTAGGTTAGGATTCACTTCCCAGCTCCCGCAATCGTTCTTTCTATCGATAATTTGCACGAATACGTGATGTTCGATGTTTCCAATCGTTTTGCATCAACGTTAGGTAAGGATTCACTTCCCGGCTCCCGCAATTGTTCTTTCCATCGATAATTTGCACGAATACGTGCTATTCGATGTTTCCAATCGTGATGCATCGACGGTCGGTAAGCATTCACTTCCCTGCTCCGGCAATCGTTCTTTCCAAATTATCGATAGAAAGAACGATTGCGGGAGCTGGGAAGTGTATCCTTACTTACCGTTGATGCAAAACGATTGGAAACATCGAA
This sequence comes from Nomada ferruginata, assembly GCA_963583965.1. Lineage (NCBI taxonomy): Eukaryota > Metazoa > Arthropoda > Insecta > Hymenoptera > Apidae > Nomada > Nomada ferruginata. Next base: position 94,193 of record OY757219.1, read on the forward strand.
TAGCACGTATTCGTGCAAATTATCCATAGAAAGAACGATTGCGGGAGCTGGGAAGTGAATCCTTACCTACCGTTGATGCAAAACGATTGGAAACATCGAACATCACGTATTCGTGCAAATTATCGATGGAAAGAACGATTGCGGGAGCCGGGAAGTGAATCCTTACCTACCGTTGATGCAAAACGATTGGAAACATCGAACATCACGTATTCGTGCAAATTATCGATAGAAAGAACGATTGCGGGAGCTGGGAAGTGAATCCTTACCTACCGTCGATGCAAAATGATTGGAAACATCGAATAGCACGTATTCGTGCAAATTATCGATAGAAAGAACGATTGCGGGAGCTGGGAAGTGAATCCGTACCTACCGTCGATGCAAAACGATTGCAAACATCGAATAGCACGTATTCGTGCAAATTATCCATAGAAAGAACGATTGCGGGAGCTGGGAAGTGAATACTTACCTACCGTTGATGCAAAACGATTGGAAACATCGAATAGCACGTATCCGTGCAAATTATCGATGGAAAGAACGATTGCGGGAGCCGGGAAGTGAATCCTTACCTACCGTTGATGCAAAACGATTGGAAACATCGAACATCACGTATTCGTGCAAATTATCGATAGAAAAAACGATTGCGGGAGCCGCGAAGTGAATCCTTACCTACCGTGGAAGCAAAACGATTGGAAACATCGAACATCACGTATTCGTGCAAATTATCGATAGAAAGAACGATTGCGGGAGCTGGGTAGTGAAACCTTACCTACCGTCGATGCAAAACGATTGGAAACATCGAATAGCACGTATCCGTGCAAATTATCGATGGAAAGAACGATTGCGGTAGCCGGGAAGTGAATCCTTACCTAACGTTAATGCAAAACGATTGGAAACATCGAACATCACGTATTCGTGCAAATTATCGATAGAAAGAACGATTGCAGGAGCCGGGAAGTGAATCCTTACCTAACGTTGATGCAAAACGATTGGAAACATCGAATATCACGTATTCGTGCCAATTATCCAATCGTTTTGCATCGACGGTAGGTAAGGATTCACATCCCAGCTCCCGCTATCGTTCTTTCCATCGATAATTTGCACGAATAATTTCTATTCGGTGTTTCCAATCGTTTTGCATCTACGGTAGGTAAGGATTCACTTCCCAGCTCACGCAATCGTTCTTTCTATGGATAATTTGCACGAATACGTGATGTTCGATGTTTCCAATCGTTTTGCATCAACGGTAGGTAAGAATTCACTTTCCGGCTCCCGCAATCGTTCTTTCCATCGTTAATTTGCACGAATACGTGCTATTCGATGTTTCCAATCGTTTTGCATCAACGGTTGGTAAGTATTCACTTCCCAGCTCCCGCAATCGTTCTTTCTATGGATTATTTGCACGAATACGTGCTATTTGATGTTTGCAATCGTTTTGCATCGACGGTAGGTAAGGATTCACTTCCCAGCTCCCGCAATCGTTCTTTCTATCGATAATTTGCACGAATACGTGATGTTCGATGTTTCCAATCGTTTTGCATCGACGGTAGGTAAGGATTCACTTCCCGGCTCCCGCAATCGTTCATTCTATCGATAATTTGCACGAATACGTGATGTTCGATGTGTCCAATCGTTTTGCATCGACGGTAGGTAAGGATTCACTTCCCAGCTCCCGCAATCGTTCTTTCCATCGATAATTTGCACGAATACGTGCTATTCGTGGTTTCCAATCGTTTTGCATCGACGGTAGGTTAGGATTCACTTCCCAGCTCCCGCAATCGTTCTTTCTATCGATAATTTGCACGAATACGTGATGTTCGATGTTTCCAATCGTTTTGCATCAACGTTAGGTAAGGATTCACTTCCCGGCTCCCGCAATTGTTCTTTCCATCGATAATTTGCACGAATACGTGCTATTCGATGTTTCCAATCGTGTTGCATCGACGGTCGGTAAGCATTCACTTCCCAGCTCCGGCAATCGTTCTTTCCAAATTATCGATAGAAAGAACGATTGCGGGAGCTGGGAAGTGAATCCTTACTTACCGTTGATGCAAAACGATTGGAAACATCGAATAGCACGTATTCGTGCAAATTATCCATAGAAAGAACGATTGCGGGAGCTGGGAAGTGAATCCTTACCTACCGTTGATGCAAAACGATTGGAAACATCGAACATCACGTATTCGTGCAAATTATCGATGGAAAGAACGATTGCGGGAGCCGGGAAGTGAATCCTTACCTACCGTTGATGCAAAACGATTGGAAACATCGAACATCACGTATTCGTGCAAATTATCCATAGAAAGAACGATTGCAGGAGCTGGGAAGTGAATCCTTACCTACCGTCGATGCAAAACGATTGGATAATTGGCACGAATACGTGATGTTCGATGTTTCCAATCGTTTTGCATTAACGGTAGGTAAGTATTCACTTCCCAGCTCCCGCAATCGTTCTTTCTATGGATAATTTGCACGAATACGTGCTATTCGATGTTTGCAATCGTTTTGCATCGACGGTAGGTAAGGATTCACTTCCCAGCTCCCGCAATTGTTCTTTCCATCGATAATTTGCACGAATACGTGCTATTCGATGTTTCCAATCGTGTTGCATCGACGGTCGGTAAGCATTCACTTCCCAGCTCCGGCAATCGTTCTTTCCAAATTATCGATAGAAAGAACGATTGCGGGAGCTGGGAAGTGAATCCTTACTTACCGTTGATGCAAAACGATTGGAAACATCGAATAGCACGTATTCGTGCAAATTATCCATAGAAAGAACGATTGCGGGAGCTGGGAAGTGAATCCTTACCTACCGTTGATGCAAAACGATTGGAAACATCGAACATCACGTATTCGTGCAAATTATCGATGGAAAGAACGATTGCGGGAGCCGGGAAGTGAATCCGTACCTACCGTCGATGCAAAACGATTGCAAACATCGAATAGCACGTATTCGTGCAAATTATCCATAGAAAGAACGATTGCGGGAGCTGGGAAGTGAATACTTACCTACCGTTGATGCAAAACGATTGGAAACATCGAATAGCACGTATCCGTGCAAATTATCGATGGAAAGAACGATTGCGGGAGCCGGGAAGTGAATCCTTACCTACCGTTGATGCAAAACGATTGGAAACATCGAACATCACGTATTCGTGCAAATTATCGATAGAAAAAACGATTGCGGGAGCCGCGAAGTGAATCCTTACCTACCGTGGAAGCAAAACGATTGGAAACATCGAACATCACGTATTCGTGCAAATTATCGATAGAAAGAACGATTGCGGGAGCTGCGTAGTGAAACCTTACCTACCGTCGATGCAAAACGATTGGAAACATCGAATAGCACGTATCCGTGCAAATTATCGATGGAAAGAACGATTGCGGTAGCCGGGAAGTGAATCCTTACCTAACGTTAATGCAAAACGATTGGAAACATCGAACATCACGTATTCGTGCAAATTATCGATAGAAAGAACGATTGCAGGAGCCGGGAAGTGAATCCTTACCTAACGTTGATGCAAAACGATTGGAAACATCGAATATCACGTATTCGTGCCAATTATCCAATCGTTTTGCATCGACGGTAGGTAAGGATTCACATCCCAGCTCCCGCTATCGTTCTTTCCATCGATAATTTGCACGAATAATTTCTATTCGGTGTTTCCAATCGTTTTGCATCTACGGTAGGTAAGGATTCACTTCCCAGCTCACGCAATCGTTCTTTCTATGGATAATTTGCACGAATACGTGATGTTCGATGTTTCCAATCGTTTTGCATCAACGGTAGGTAAGAATTCACTTTCCGGCTCCCGCAATCGTTCTTTCCATCGTTAATTTGCACGAATACGTGCTATTCGATGTTTCCAATCGTTTTGCATCAACGGTTGGTAAGTATTCACTTCCCAGCTCCCGCAATCGTTCTTTCTATGGATTATTTGCACGAATACGTGCTATTTGATGTTTGCAATCGTTTTGCATCGACGGTAGGTAAGGATTCACTTCCCAGCTCCCGCAATCGTTCTTTCTATCGATAATTTGCACGAATACGTGATGTTCGATGTTTCCAATCGTTTTGCATCGACGGTAGGTAAGGATTCACTTCCCGGCTCCCGCAATCGTTCATTCTATCGATAATTTGCACGAATACGTGATGTTCGATGTGTCCAATCGTTTTGCATCGACGGTAGGTAAGGATTCACTTCCCAGCTCCCGCAATCGTTCTTTCCATCGATAATTTGCACGAATACGTGCTATTCGTGGTTTCCAATCGTTTTGCATCGACGGTAGGTTAGGATTCACTTCCCAGCTCCCGCAATCGTTCTTTCTATCGATAATTTGCACGAATACGTGATGTTCGATGTTTCCAATCGTTTTGCATCAACGTTAGGTAAGGATTCACTTCCCGGCTCCCGCAATTGTTCTTTCCATCGATAATTTGCACGAATACGTGCTATTCGATGTTTCCAATCGTGTTGCATCGACGGTCGGTAAGCATTCACTTCCCAGCTCCGGCAATCGTTCTTTCCAAATTATCGATAGAAAGAACGATTGCGGGAGCTGGGAAGTGAATCCTTACTTACCGTTGATGCAAAACGATTGGAAACATCGAATAGCACGTATTCGTGCAAATTATCCATAGAAAGAACGATTGCGGGAGCTGGGAAGTGAATCCTTACCTACCGTTGATGCAAAACGATTGGAAACATCGAACATCACGTATTCGTGCAAATTATCGATGGAAAGAACGATTGCGGGAGCCGGGAAGTGAATCCTTACCTACCGTTGATGCAAAACGATTGGAAACATCGAACATCACGTATTCGTGCAAATTATCCATAGAAAGAACGATTGCAGGAGCTGGGAAGTGAATCCTTACCTACCGTCGATGCAAAACGATTGGATAATTGGCACGAATACGTGATGTTCGATGTTTCCAATCGTTTTGCATTAACGGTAGGTAAGTATTCACTTCCCAGCTCCCGCAATCGTTCTTTCTATGGATAATTTGCACGAATACGTGCTATTCGATGTTTGCAATCGTTTTGCATCGACGGTAGGTAAGGATTCACTTCCCAGCTCCCGCAATCGTTCTTTCTATCGATAATTTGCACGAATACGTGATGTTCGATGTTTCCAATCGTTTTGCATCGACGGTAGGTAAGGATTCACTTCCCGGCTCCCGCAATCGTTCATTCTATCGATAATTTGCACGAATACGTGATGTTCGATGTGTCCAATCGTTTTGCATCGACGGTAGGTAAGGATTCACTTCCCAGCTCCCGCAATCGTTCTTTCCATCGATAATTTGCACGAATACGTGCTATTCGTGGTTTCCAATCGTTTTGCATCGACGGTAGGTTAGGATTCACTTCCCAGCTCCCGCAATCGTTCTTTCTATCGATAATTTGCACGAATACGTGATGTTCGATGTTTCCAATCGTTTTGCATCAACGTTAGGTAAGGATTCACTTCCCGGCTCCCGCAATTGTTCTTTCCATCGATAATTTGCACGAATACGTGCTATTCGATGTTTCCAATCGTGTTGCATCGACGGTCGGTAAGCATTCACTTCCCAGCTCCGGCAATCGTTCTTTCCAAATTATCGATAGAAAGAACGATTGCGGGAGCTGGGAAGTGAATCCTTACTTACCGTTGATGCAAAACGATTGGAAACATCGAATAGCACGTATTCGTGCAAATTATCCATAGAAAGAACGATTGCGGGAGCTGGGAAGTGAATCCTTACCTACCGTTGATGCAAAACGATTGGAAACATCGAACATCACGTATTCGTGCAAATTATCGATGGAAAGAACGATTGCGGGAGCCGGGAAGTGAATCCTTACCTACCGTTGATGCAAAACGATTGGAAACATCGAACATCACGTATTCGTGCAAATTATCCATAGAAAGAACGATTGCAGGAGCTGGGAAGTGAATCCTTACCTACCGTCGATGCAAAACGATTGGATAATTGGCACGAATACGTGATGTTCGATGTTTCCAATCGTTTTGCATTAACGGTAGGTAAGTATTCACTTCCCAGCTCCCGCAATCGTTCTTTCTATGGATAATTTGCACGAATACGTGCTATTCGATGTTTGCAATCTTTTTGCATCGACGGTAGGTAAGGATTCACTTCCCAGCTCCCGCAATCGTTCTTTCTATCGATAATTTGCACGAATACGTGATGTTCGATGTTTCCAATCGTTTTGCATCGACGGTAGGTAAGGATTCACTTCCCGGCTCCCGCAATCGTTCATTCTATCGATAATTTGCACGAATACGTGATGTTCGATGTGTCCAATCGTTTTGCATCGACGGTAGGTAAGGATTCACTTCCCAGCTCCCGCAATCGTTCTTTCCATCGATAATTTGCACGTATACGTGCTATTCGTGGTTTCCAATCGTTTTGCATCGACGGTAGGTTAGGATTCACTTCCCAGCTCCCGCAATCGTTCTTTCTATCGATAATTTGCACGAATACGTGATGTTCGATGTTTCCAATCGTTTTGCATCAACGTTAGGTAAGGATTCACTTCCCGGCTCCCGCAATTGTTCTTTCCATCGATAATTTGCACGAATACGTGCTATTCGATGTTTCCAATCGTGATGCATCGACGGTCGGTAAGCATTCACTTCCCTGCTCCGGCAATCGTTCTTTCCAAATTATCGATAGAAAGAACGATTGCGGGAGCTGGGAAGTGAATCCTTACTTACCGTTGATGCAAAACGATTGGAAACATCGAATAGCACGTATTCGTGCAAATTATCCATAGAAAGAACGATTGCGGGAGCTGGGAAGTGAATCCTTACCTACCGTTTATGCAAAACGATTGGAAACATCGAACATCACGTATTCGTGCAAATTATCGATGGAAAGAACGATTGCGGGAGCCGGGAAGTGAATCCTTACCTACCGTTGATGCAAAACGATTGGAAACATCGAACATCACGTATTCGTGCAAATTATCGATAGAAAGAACGATTGCGGGAGCTGGGAAGTGAATCCTTACCTACCGTCGATGCAAAATGATTGGAAACATCGAATAGCACGTATTCGTGCAAATTATCGATAGAAAGAACGATTGCGGGAGCTGGGAAGTGAATCCGTACCTACCGTCGATGCAAAACGATTGCAAACATCGAATAGCACGTATTCGTGCAAATTATCCATAGAAAGAACGATTGCGGGAGCTGGGTAGTGAAACCTTACCTACCGTCGATGCAAAACGATTGGAAACATCGAATAGCACGTATCCGTGCAAATTATCGATGGAAAGAACGATTGCGGTAGCCGGGAAGTGAATCCTTACCTAACGTTAATGCAAAACGATTGGAAACATCGAACCTCACGTATTCGTGCAAATTATCGATAGAAAGAACGATTGCAGGAGCCGGGAAGTGAATCCTTACCTAACGTTGATGCAAAACGATTGGAAACATCGAATATCACGTATTCGTGCCAATAATCCAATCGTTTTGCATCGACGGTAGGTAAGGATTCACATCCCAGCTCCCGCTATCGTTCTTTCCATCGATAATTTGCACGAATAAGTTCTATTCGGTGTTTCCAATCGTTTTGCATCTACGGTAGGTAAGGATTCACTTCCCAGCTCACGCAATCGTTCTTTCTATGGATAATTTGCACGAATACGTGATGTTCGATGTTTCCAATCGTTTTGCATCAACGGTAGGTAAGAATTCACTTTCCGGCTCCCGCAATCGTTCTTTCCATCGTTAATTTGCACGAATACGTGCTATTCGATGTTTCCAATCGTTTTGCATCAACGGTTGGTAAGTATTCACTTCCCAGCTCCCGCAATCGTTCTTTCTATGGATTATTTGCACGAATACGTGCTATTTGATGTTTGCAATCGTTTTGCATCGACGGTAGGTAAGGATTCACTTCCCAGCTCCCGCAATCGTTCTTTCTATCGATAATTTGCACGAATACGAGATGTTGGTTGTTTCCAATCGTTTTGCATCAACGTTAGGTAAGGATTCACTTCCCGGCTCCCGCAATCGTTCTTTCCATCGATAATTTGCACGAATAGGTGCTATTCGATGTTTCCAATCGTTTTGCATCAACGGTAGGTAAGTATTCACTTCCCAGCTCCCGCAATCGTTCTTTCTATGGATAATTTGCACGAATACGTGCTATTCGATGTTTGCAATCTTTTTGCATCGACGGTAGGTAAGGATTCACTTCCCAGCTCCCGCAATCGTTCTTTCTATCGATAATTTGCACGAATACGTGATGTTCGATGTTTCCAATCGTTTTGCATCGACGGTAGGTAAGGATTCACTTCCCGGCTCCCGCAATCGTTCATTCTATCGATAATTTGCACGAATACGTGATGTTCGATGTGTCCAATAGTTTTGCATCGACGGTAGGTAAGGATTCACTTCCCAGCTCCCGCAATCGTTCTTTCCATCGATAATTTGCACGAATACGTGCTATTCGTGGTTTCCAATCGTTTTGCATCGACGGTAGGTTAGGATTCACTTCCCAGCTCCCGCAATCGTTCTTTCTATCGATAATTTGCACGAATACGTGATGTTCGATGTTTCCAATCGTTTTGCATCAACGTTAGGTAAGGATTCACTTCCCGGCTCCCGCAATTGTTCTTTCCATCGATAATTTGCACGAATACGTGCTATTCGATGTTTCCAATCGTGTTGCATCGACGGTCGGTAAGCATTCACTTCCCAGCTCCGGCAATCGTTCTTTCCAAATTATCGATAGAAAGAACGATTGCGGGAGCTGGGAAGTGAATCCTTACTTACCGTTGATGCAAAACGATTGGAAACATCGAATAGCACGTATTCGTGCAAATTATCCATAGAAAGAACGATTGCGGGAGCTGGGAAGTGAATCCTTACCTACCGTTGATGCAAAACGATTGGAAACATCGAACATCACGTATTCGTGCAAATTATCGATGGAAAGAACGATTGCGGGAGCCGGGAAGTGAATCCTTACCTACCGTTGATGCAAAACGATTGGAAACATCGAACATCACGTATTCGTGCAAATTATCCATAGAAAGAACGATTGCAGGAGCTGGGAAGTGAATCCTTACCTACCGTCGATGCAAAACGATTGGATAATTGGCACGAATACGTGATGTTCGATGTTTCCAATCGTTTTGCATTAACGGTAGGTAAGTATTCACTTCCCAGCTCCCGCAATCGTTCTTTCTATGGATAATTTGCACGAATACGTGCTATTCGATGTTTGCAATCTATTTGCATTGACGGTAGGTAAGGATTCACTTCCCAGCTCCCGCAATCGTTCTTTCTATCGATAATTTGCACGAATACGTGATGTTCGATGTTTCCAATCGTTTTGCATCGACGGTAGGTAAGGATTCACTTCCCGGCTCCCGCAATCGTTCATTCTATCGATAATTTGCACGAATACGTGATGTTCGATGTGTCCAATCGTTTTGCATCGACGGTAGGTAAGGATTCACTTCCCAGCTCCCGCAATCGTTCTTTCCATCGATAATTTGCACGAATACGTGCTATTCGTGGTTTCCAATCGTTTTGCATCGACGGTTGGTTAGGATTCACTTCCCAGCTCCCGCAATCGTTCTTTCTATCGATAATTTGCACGAATACGTGATGTTCGATGTTTCCAATCGTTTTGCATCAACGTTAGGTAAGGATTCACTTCCCGGCTCCCGCAATTGTTCTTTCCATCGATAATTTGCACGAATACGTGCTATTCGATGTTTCCAATCGTGTTGCATCGACGGTCGGTAAGCATTCACTTCCCAGCTCCGGCAATCGTTCTTTCCAAATTATCGATAGAAAGAACATTGCGGGAGCTGGGAAGTGAATCCTTACTTACCGTTGATGCAAAACGATTGGAAACATCGAATAGCACGTATTCGTGCAAATTATCGATAGAAAGAACGATTGCGGGAGCTGGGAAGTGAATCCTTACCTACCGTTGATGCAAAACGATTGGAAACATCGAACATCACGTATTCGTGCAAATTATCGATAGAAAGAACGATTGCGGGAGCTGGGAAGTGAATCCTTACCTACCGTCGATGCAAAAGAGATTGGAAACATCGAATAGCACGTATTCGTGCAAATTATCGATAGAAAGAACGATTGCGGGAGCTGGGAAGTGAATCCGTACCTACCGTCGATGCAAAACGATTGCAAACATCGAATAGCACGTATTCGTGCAAATTATCCATAGAAAGAACGATTGCGGGAGTTGGGAAGTGAATACTTACCTACCGTTGATGCAAAACGATTGGAAACATCGAATAGCACGTATCCGTGCAAATTATCGATGGAAAGAACGATTGCGGGAGCCGGGAAGTGAATCCTTACCTACCGTTGATGCAAAACGATTGGAAACATCGAACATCACGTATTCGTGCAAATTATCGATAGAAAGAACGATTGCGGGAGCTGGGAAGTGAATCCTTACCTACCGTGGAAGCAAAACGATTGGAAACATCGAAAATCACGTATTCGTGCAAATTATCGATAGAAAGAACGATTGCGGGAGCTGGGTAGTGAAACCTTACCTACCGTCGATGCAAAACGATTGGAAACATCGAATAGCACGTATCCGTGCAAATTATCGATGGAAAGAACGATTGCGGTAGCCGGGAAGTGAATCCTTACCTAACGTTGATGCAAAACGATTGGAAACATCGAATAGCACGTATTCGTGCAAATTATCCATAGAAAGAACGATTGCGGGAGCTGGGAAGTGAATCCTTACCGACCGTCGATGCAAAACGATTGGAAACCCCGAATAGCAAGTATTCGTGCAAATTATCGATGGAAAGAACGATAGCGGGAGCTGGGATGTGAATCCTTACCTACCGTCGATGCAAAACGATTGGAAACATCGAATAGCACGTATCCGTGCAAATTATCGATGGAAAGAACGATTGCGGTAGCCGGGAAGTGAATCCTTACCTAACGTTAATGCAAAACGATTGGAAACATCGAATATCACGTATTCGTGCCAATTATCCAATCGTTTTGCATCGACGGTAGGTAAGGATTCACATCCCAGCTCCCGCTATCGTTCTTTCCATCGATAATTTGTACGAATAAGTTCTATTCGGTGTTTCCAATCGTTTTGCATCTACGGTAGGTAAGGATTCACTTCCCAGCTCACGCAATCGTTCTTTCTATGGATAATTTGCACGAATACGTGATGTTCGATGTTTCCAATCGTTTTGCATCAACGGTAGGTAAGAATTCACTTTCCGGCTCCCGCAATCGTTCTTTCCATCGTTAATTTGCACGAATACGTGCTATTCGATGTTTCCAATCGTTTTGCATCAACGGTTGGTAAGTATTCACTTCCCAGCTCCCGCAATCGTTCTTTCTATGGATTATTTGCACGAATACGTGCTATTTGATGTTTGCAATCGTTTTGCATCGACGGTAGGTAAGGATTCACTTCCCAGCTCCCGCAATCGTTCTTTCTATCGATAATTTGCACGAATACGAGATGTTCGTTGGTTCCAATCGTTTTGCATCAACGTTAGGTAAGGATTCACTTCCCGGCTCCCGCAATCGTTCTTTCCATCGATAATTTGCACGAATAGGTGCTATTCGATGTTTCCAATCGTTTTGCATCAACGGTAGGTAAGTATTCACTTCCCAGCTCCCGCAATCGTTCTTTCTATGGATAATTTGCACGAATACGTGCTATTCGATGTTTGCAATCTTTTTGCATCGACGGTAGGTAAGGATTCACTTCCCAGCTCCCGCAATCGTTCTTTCTATCGATAATTTGCACGAATACGTGATGTTCGATGTTTCCAATCGTTTTGCATCGACGGTAGGTAAGGATTCACTTCCCGGCTCCCGCAATCGTTCATTCTATCGATAATTTGCACGAATACGTGATGTTCGATGTGTCCAATCGTTTTGCATCGACCGTAGGTAAGGATTCACTTCCCAGCTCCCGCAATCGTTCTTTCCATCGATAATTTGCACGAATACGTGCTATTCGTGGTTTCCAATCGTTTTGCATCGACGGTAGGTTAGGATTCACTTCCCAGCTCCCGCAATCGTTCTTTCTATCGATAATTTGCACGAATACGTGATGTTCGATGTTTCAAATCGTTTTGCATCAACGGTAGGTAAGTATTCACTTCCCAGCTCCCGCAATCGTTCTTTCTTTCGATAATTTGCACGAATACGTGATGTTCGATGTTTCCAATCGTTTTGCATCGCCGGTAGGTAAGGATTCACTTCCCGGCTCCCGCAATCGTTCTTTCTATCGATAATTTGCACGAATACGTGATGTTCGATGTTTCCATTCGTTTTGCATCGACGGTAGGTAAGGATTCACTTCCCAGCTCCCGCAATCGTTCTTTCTATGGATAATTTGCACGAATACGTGCTATTCGATGTTTGCAATCGTTTTGCATCGACGGTAGGTAAGGATTCACTTCCCAGCTCCCGCAATCGTTCTTTCTATCGATAATTTGCACGAATACGTGATGTTCGATGTTTCCAATCGTTTTGCATCAACGTTAGGTAAGGATTCACTTCCCGGCTCCCGCAATTGTTCTTTCCATCGATAATTTGCCCGAATACGTGCTATTCGATGTTTCCAATCGTGATGCATCGATGGTCGGTAAGCATTCACTTCCCTGCTCCGGCAATCGTTCTTTCCAAATTATCGATAGAAAGAACGATTGCGGGAGCTGGGAAGTGAATCCTTACTTACCGTTGATGCAAAACGATTGGAAACATCGAATAGCACGTATTCGTGCAAATTATCCATAGAAAGAACGATTGCGGGAGCTGGGAAGTGAATCCTTACCTACCGTTGATGCAAAACGATTGGAAACATCGAACATCACGTATTCGTGCAAATTATCGATGGAAAGAACGATTGCGGGAGCCGGGAAGTGAATCCTTACCTACCGTTGATGCAAAACGATTGGAAACATCGAACATCACGTATTCGTGCAAATTATCGATAGAAAGAACGATTGCGGGAGCTGGGAAGTGAATCCTTACCTACCGTCGATGCAAAACGATTGGAAACATCGAATAGCACGTATTCGTGCAAATTATCGATAGAAAGAACGATTGCGGGAGCTGGGAAGTGAATCCGTACCTACCATCGATGCAAAACGATTGCAAACATCGAATAGCACGTATTCGTGCAAATTATCCATAGAAAGAACGATTGCGGGAGCTGGGAAGTGAATACTTACCTACCGTTGATGCAAAACGATTGGAAACATCGAATAGCATGTATCCGTGCAAATTATCGATGGAAAGAACGATTGCGGGAGCCGGGAAGTGAATCCTTACCTACCGTTGATGCAAAACGATTGGAAACATCGAACATCACGTATTCGTGCAAATTATCGATAGAAAAAACGATTGCGGGAGCCGCGAAGTGAATCCTTACCTACCGTGGAAGCAAAACGATTGGAAACATCGAACATCACGTATTCGTGCAAATTATCGATAGAAAGAACGATTGCGGGAGCTGGGTAGTGAAACCTTACCTACCGTCGATGCAAAACGATTGGAAACCCCGAATAGCAAGTATTCGTGCAAATTATCGATGGAAAGAACGATAGCGGGAGCTGGGATGTGAATCCTTACCTACCGTCGATGCAAAACGATTGGAAACATCGAATAGCACGTATCCGTGCAAATTATCGATGGAAAGAACGATTGCGGTAGCCGGGAAGTGAATCCTTACCTAACGTTAATGCAAAACGATTGGAAACATCGAATATCACGTATTCGTGCCAATTATCCAATCGTTTTGCATCGACGGTAGGTAAGGATTCACATCCCAGCTCCCGCTATCGTTCTTTCCATCGATAATTTGTACGAATAAGTTCTATTCGGTGTTTCCAATCGTTTTGCATCTACGGTAGGTAAGGATTCACTTCCCAGCTCACGCAATCGTTCTTTCTATGGATAATTTGCACGAATACGTGATGTTCAATGTTTCCAATCGTTTTGCATCAACGGTAGGTAAGAATTCACTTTCCGGCTCCCGCAATCGTTCTTTCCATCGTTAATTTGCACGAATACGTGCTATTCGATGTTTCCAATCGTTTTGCATCAACGGTTGGTAAGTATTCACTTCCCAGCTCCCGCAATCGTTCTTTCTATGGATTATTTGCACGAATACGTGCTATTTGATGTTTGCAATCGTTTTGCATCGACGGTAGGTAAGGATTCACTTCCCAGCTCCCGCAATCGTTCTTTCTATCGATAATTTGCACGAATACGAGATGTTCGTTGTTTCCAATCGTTTTGCATCAACGTTAGGTAAGGATTCACTTCCCGGCTCCCGCAATCGTTCTTTCCATCGATAATTTGCACGAATAGGTGCTATTCGATGTTTCCAATCGTTTTGCATCAACGGTAGGTAAGTATTCACTTCCCAGCTCCCGCAATCGTTCTTTCTATGGATAATTTGCACGAATACGTGCTATTCGATGTTTGCAATCTTTTTGCATCGACGGTAGGTAAGGATTCACTTCCCAGCTCCCGCAATCGTTCTTTCTATCGATAATTTGCACGAATACGTGATGTTCGATGTTTCCAATCGTTTTGCATCGACGGTAGGTAAGGATTCACTTCCCGGCTCCCGCAATCGTTCATTCTATCGATAATTTGCACGAATACGTGATGTTCGATGTGTCCAATCGTTTTGCATCGACCGTAGGTAAGGATTCACTTCCCAGCTCCCGCAATCGTTCTTTCCATCGATAATTTGCACGAATACGTGCTATTCGTGGTTTCCAATCGTTTTGCATCGACGGTAGGTTAGGATTCACTTCCCAGCTCCCGCAATCGTTCTTTCTATCGATAATTTGCACGAATACGTGATGTTCGATGTTTCCAATCGTTTTGCATCAACGGTAGGTAAGTATTCACTTCCCAGCTCCCGCAATCGTTCTTTCTTTCGATAATTTGCACGAATACGTGATGTTCGATGTTTCCAATCGTTTTGCATCGCCGGTAGGTAAGGATTCACTTCCCGGCTCCCGCAATCGTTCTTTCTATCGATAATTTGCACGAATACGTGATGTTCGATGTTTCCATTCGTTTTGCATCGACGGTAGGTAAGGATTCACTTCCCAGCTCCCGCAATCGTTCTTTCTATGGATAATTTGCACGAATACGTGCTATTCGATGTTTGCAATCGTTTTGCATCGACGGTAGGTAAGGATTCACTTCCCAGCTCCCGCAATCGTTCTTTCTATCGATAATTTGCACGAATACGTGATGTTCGATGTTTCCAATCGTTTTGCATCAACGTTAGGTAAGGATTCACTTCCCGGCTCCCGCAATTGTTCTTTCCATCGATAATTTGCCCGAATACGTGCTATTCGATGTTTCCAATCGTGATGCATCGATGGTCGGTAAGCATTCACTTCCCTGCTCCGGCAATCGTTCTTTCCAAATTATCGATAGAAAGAACGATTGCGGGAGCTGGGAAGTGAATCCTTACTTACCGTTGATGCAAAACGATTGGAAACATCGAATAGCACGTATTCGTGCAAATTATCCATAGAAAGAACGATTGCGGGAGCTGGGAAGTGAATCCTTACCTACCGTTGATGCAAAACGATTGGAAACATCGAACATCACGTATTCGTGCAAATTATCGATGGAAAGAACGATTGCGGGAGCCGGGAAGTGAATCCTTACCTACCGTTGATGCAAAACGATTGGAAACATCGAACATCACGTATTCGTGCAAATTATCGATAGAAAGAACGATTGCGGGAGCTGGGAAGTGAATCCTTACCTACCGTCGATGCAAAACGATTGGAAACATCGAATAGCACGTATTCGTGCAAATTATCGATAGAAAGAACGATTGCGGGAGCTGGGAAGTGAATCCGTACCTACCGTCGATGCAAAACGATTGCAAACATCGAATAGCACGTATTCGTGCAAATTATCCATAGAAAGAACGATTGCGGGAGCTGGGAAGTGAATACTTACCTACCGTTGATGCAAAACGATTGGAAACATCGAATAGCATGTATCCGTGCAAATTATCGATGGAAAGAACGATTGCGGGAGCCGGGAAGTGAATCCTTACCTACCGTTGATGCAAAACGATTGGAAACATCGAACATCACGTATTCGTGCAAATTATCGATAGAAAAAACGATTGCGGGAGCCGCGAAGTGAATCCTTACCTACCGTGGAAGCAAAACGATTGGAAACATCGAACATCACGTATTCGTGCAAATTATCGATAGAAAGAACGATTGCGGGAGCTGGGTAGTGAAACCTTACCTACCGTCGATGCAAAACGATTGGAAACATCGAATAGCACGTATCCGTGCAAATTATCGATGGAAAGAACGATTGCGGTAGCCGGGAAGTGAATCCTTACCTAACGTTAATGCAAAACGATTGGAAACATCGAACATCACGTATTCGTGCAATTTATCGATAGAAAGAACGATTGCAGGAGCCGGGAAGTGAATCCTTACCTAACGTTGATGCAAAACGATTGGAAACATCGAATATCACGTATTCGTGCCAATTATCCAATCGTTTTGCATCGACGGTAGGTAAGGATTCACATCCCAGCTCCCGCTATCGTTCTTTCCATCGATAATTTGCACGAATAAGTTCTATTCGGTGTTTCCAATCGTTTTGCATCTACGGTAGGTAAGGATTCACTTCCCAGCTCACGCAATCGTTCTTTCTATGGATAATTTGCACGAATACGTGATGTTCGATGTTTCCAATCGTTTTGCATCAACGGTAGGTAAGAATTCACTTTCCGGCTCCCGCAATCGTTCTTTCCATCGTTAATTTGCACGAATACGTGCTATTCGATGTTTCCAATCGTTTTGCATCAACGGTTGGTAAGTATTCACTTCCCAGCTCCCGCAATCGTTCTTTCTATGGATTATTTGCACGAATACGTGCTATTTGATGTTTGCAATCGTTTTGCATCGACGGTAGGTAAGGATTCACTTCCCAGCTCCCGCAATCGTTCTTTCTATCGATAATTTGCACGAATACGAGATGTTCGTTGTTTCCAATCGTTTTGCATCAACGTTAGGTAAGGATTCACTTCCCGGCTCCCGCAATCGTTCTTTCCATCGATAATTTGCACGAATAGGTGCTATTCGATGTTTCCAATCGTTTTGCATCAACGGTAGGTAAGTATTCACTTCCCAGCTCCCGCAATCGTTCTTTCTATGGATAATTTGCACGAATACGTGCTATTCGATGTTTGCAATCTTTTTGCATCGACGGTAGGTAAGGATTCACTTCCCAGCTCCCGCAATCGTTCTTTCTATCGATAATTTGCACGAATACGTGATGTTCGATGTTTCCAATCGTTTTGCATCGACGGTAGGTAAGGATTCACTTCCCAGCTCCCGCAATCGTTCTTTCCATCGATAATTTGCACGAATACGTGCTATTCGTGGTTTCCAATCGTTTTGCATCGACGGTAGGTTAGGATTCACTTCCCAGCTCCCGCAATCGTTCTTTCTATCGATAATTTGCACGAATACGTGATGTTCGATGTTTCCAATCGTTTTGCATCAACGGTAGGTAAGTATTCACTTCCCAGCTCCCGCAATCGTTCTTTCTTTCGATAATTTGCACGAATACGTGATGTTCGATGTTTCCAATCGTTTTGCATCGCCGGTAGGTAAGGATTCACTTCCCGGCTCCCGCAATCGTTCTTTCTATCGATAATTTGCACGAATACGAGATGTTCGATGTTTCCAATCGTTTTGCATCGACGGTAGGTAAGGATTCACTTCCCAGCTCCCGCAATCGTTCTTTCTATGGATAATTTGCACGAATACGTGCTATTCGATGTTTGCAATCGTTTTGCATCGACGGTAGGTAAGGATTCACTTCCCAGCTCCCGCAATCGTTCTTTCTATCGATAATTTGCACGAATACGTGATGTTCGATGTTTCCAATCGTTTTGCATCAACGTTAGGTAAGGATTCACTTCCCGGCTCCCGCAATTGTTCTTTCCATCGATAATTTGCACGAATACGTGCTATTCGATGTTTCCAATCGTGTTGTATCGACGGTCGGTAAGCATTCACTTCCCAGCTCCGGCAATCGTTCTTTCCAAATTATCGATAGAAAGAACGATTGCGGGAGCTGGGAAGTGAATCCTTACTTACCGTTGATGCAAAACGATTGGAAACATCGAACATCACGTATTCGTGCAAATTATCGATAGAAAGAACGATTGCGGGAGCTGGGAAGTGAATACTCACCTACCGTTGATGCAAAACGCTTGGAAACATCGAATAGCACGTATTCGTGCAAATTATCCATAGAAAGAACGATTGCGGGAGCTGGGAAGTGAATCCTTACCTACCGTCGATGCAAAACGATTGGAAACATCGAATAGCACGTATTCGTGCAAATTATCGATGGAAAGAACGATTGCGGGAGCCGGGAAGTGAATCCTTACCTAACGTTGATGCAAAACGATTGGAAACATCGAACATCACGTATTCGTGCAAATTATCGATAGAAAGAACGATTGCGGGAGTTGGGAAGTGAATCCTTACCTACCGTCGATGCAAAACAATTGCAAACATCGAATAGCACGTATTCGTGCAGATTATCCATAGAAAGAACGATTGCGGGAGCTGGGAAGTGAATCCTTACCTACCGTCGATGCAAAACGATTGGAAACATCGAACATCACGTATTCGTGCAAATTATCGATGGAAAGAACGATTGCGGGAGCCGGGAAGTGAATCCTTACCTACCGTTGATGCAAAACGATTGGAAACATCGAACATCACGTATTCGTGCACATTATCGATATAAAGAACGATTGCGGGAGCTGGGAAGTGAATACTTACCTACCGTTGATGCAAAACGCTTGGAAACATCGAATAGCACGTATTCGTGCAAATTATCCATAGAAAGAACGATTGCGGGAGCTGGGAAGTGAATCCTTACCTACCGTCGATGCAAAACGATTGGAAACATCGAACATCACGTATTCGTGCAAATTATCGATGGAAAGAACGATTGCGGGAGCCGAGAAGTGAATCCTTACCTACCGTTGATGCAAAACGATTGGAAACATCGAACATCACGTATTCGTGCAATTTATCGATAGAAAGAACGATTGCGGGAGCTGGGAAGTGAATCCTTACCTACCGTCGATGCAAAACGATTGGAAACATCGAATAGCACGTATTCGTGCAAATTATCGATAGAAAGAACGATTGCGGGAGCTGGGAAGTGAATCCTTACCTACCGTCGATGCAAAACGATTGCAAACATCGAATAGCACGTATTCGTGCAAATTATCCATAGAAAGATCGATTGCGGGAGCTGGGAAGTGAATACTTACCTACCGTTGATGCAAAACGATTGGAAACATCGAGCATCACGTATTCGTGCAAATTATCGATAGAAAGAACGATTGCGGGAGTTGGGAAGTGAATCCTTACCTACCGTCGATGCAAAACGATTGCAAACATCGAATAGCACGTATTCGTGCAAATTATCCATAGAAAGAACGATTGCGGGAGCTGGGAAGTGAATACTTACCTACCGTTGATGCAAAACGATTGGAAACATCGAATAGCACGTATTCGTGCAAATTATCCATAGAAAGAACGATTGCGGGAGCTGGGAAGTGAATACTTACCTACCGTCGATGCAAAACGATTGGAAACATCGAATAGCACGTATTCGTGCAAATTATCGATAGAAAGAACGATTGCGGGAATTGGGAAGTGAATCCTTACCTACCGTCGATGCAAAACGATTGCAAACATCGAATAGCACGTATTCGTGCAAATTATCCATAGAAAGAACGATTGCGGGAGCTGGGAAGTGAATCCTTACCTACCGTCGATGCAAAACGATTGCAAACGTCGAATAGCACGTATTCGTGCAAATTATCCATAGAAAGAACGATTGCGGGAGCTGGGAAGTGAATACTTACCTACCGTTGATGCAAAACGATTGGAAACATCGAATAGCACGTATTCGTGCAAATTATCCATAGAAAGAACGATTGCGGGAGCTGCGAAGTGAATACTTACCTACCGTTGATGCAAAACGATTGGAAACATCGAATAGCACGTATTCGTGCAAATTATCGATAGAAAGAACGATTGCGGGAGCTGGGATGTGGATCCTTACCTACCGTCGATGCAAAACGATTGCAAACATCGAATAGCACGTATTCGTGCAAATTACCCATAGAAAGAACGATTGCGGGAGCTGGGAAGTGAATACTTACCTACCGTTGATGCAAAACGATTGGAAACATCGAATAGCACGTATCCGTGCAAATTATCGATGGAAAGAACGACTGCGTTAGCCGGGAAGTGAATCCTTACCTAACGTTGATGCAAAACGATTGGAAACATCGAACATCACGTATTCGTGCAAATTATCGATAGAAAGAACGATTGCGGGAGTTGGGAAGTGAATCCTTACCTACCGTCGATGCAAAACGATTGCAAACATCGAATAGCACGTATTCGTGCAAATTATCCATAGAAAGAACGATTGCGGGAGCTGGGAAGTGAATCCTTACCTACCGTTGATGCAAAACGATTGGAAACATCGAATAGCACGTATCCGTGCAAATTATCGATGGAAAGAACGATTGCGGTAGCCGGGAAGTGAATCCTTACCTACCGTTGATGCAAAACGATTGGAAACATCGAACATCACGTATTCGTGCAAATTATCGATAGAAAGAACGATTGCGGGAGCTGGGAAGTGAATCCTTACCTACCGTCGATGCAAAACGATTGCAAACATCGAATAGCACGTATTCGTACAAATTATCCATAGAAAGATCGATTGCGGGAGCTGGGAAGTGAATACTTACCTACCGTTGATGCAAAACGATTGGAAACATCGAATAGCACGTATCCGTGCAAATTATCGATGGAAAGAACGATTGCGGTAGCCGGGAAGTGAATCCTTACCTACCGTTGATGCAAAACGATTGGAAACATCGAACATCACGTATTCGTGCAAATTATCGATAGAAAGAACGATTGCGGGAGCTGGGAAGTGAATCCTTACCTACCGTCGATGCAAAACGATTGGAAACATCGAACATCACGTATTCGTGCAAATTATCGATAGAAAGAACGATTGCGCGAGTTGGGAAGTGAATCCTTACCTACCGTCGATGCAAAACGATTGGAAACATCGAACATCACGTATTCGTGCAAATTATCGATAGAAAGAACGATTGCGGGAGCTGGGAAGTGAATCCTTACCTACCGTCGATGCAAAACGATTGGAAACATCGAATAGCACGAATTCGTGCAAATTATCGATGGAAAGAACGATTGCGGGAGCCGGGAAGTGAATCCTTACCTAACGTTGATGCAAAACGATTGGAAACATCGAATAGCACGTATTCGTGCAAATTATCGATGGAAAGAACGTTTGCGGGAGCTGGGAAGTGAATCCTTACCTACCGTCGATGCAAAACGATTGGAAACCTCGAATAGCACGTATTCGTGCAAATTATCGATGGAAAGAACGATTGCGGGAGCCGGGAAGTGAATCCTTACCTACCGTTGATGCAAAACGATTGGAAACATCGAACATCACGTATTCGTGCAAATTATCGATAGAAAGAACGATTGCGGGAGCTGGGAAGTGAATACTTACCTACCGTTGATGCAAAACGCTTGGAAACATCGAATAGCACGTATTCGTGCAAATTATCCATAGAAAGAACGATTGCGGGAGCTGGGAAGTGAATCCTTACCTACCGTCGATGCAAAACAATTGGAAACCTCGAATAGCACGTATTCGTGCAAATTATCGATGGAAAGAACGATTGCGGGAGCCGGGAAGTGAATCCTTACCTACCGTTGATGCAAAACGATTGGAAACATCGAACATCACGTATTCGTGCAAATTATCGATAGAAAGAACGATTGCGGGAGCTGGAAAGTGAATCCTTACCTACCGTCGATGCAAAACGATTGCAAACATCGAACATCACGTATTCGTGCAAATTATCGATAGAAAGAACGATTGCGGGAGCTGGGAAGTGAATACTCACCTACCGTTGATGCAAAACGCTTGGAAACATCGAATAGCACGTATTCGTGCAAATTATCCATAGAAAGAACGATTGCGGGAGCTGGGAAGTGAATCCTTACCTACCGTCGATGCAAAACGATTGGAAACATCGAATAGCACGTATTCGTGCAAATTATCGATGGAAAGAACGATTGCGGGAGCCGGGAAGTGAATCCTTACCTAACGTTGATGCAAAACGATTGGAAACATCGAACATCACGTATTCGTGCAAATTATCGATAGAAAGAACGATTGCGGGAGTTGGGAAGTGAATCCTTACCTACCGTCGATGCAAAACAATTGCAAACATCGAATAGCACGTATTCGTACAGATTATCCATAGAAAGAACGATTGCGGGAGTTGGGAAGTGAATCCTTACCTACCGTCGATGCAAAACGATTGCAAACATCGAATAGTACGTATTCGTGCAAATTATCCATAGAAAGAACGATTGCGGGAGCTGGGAAGTGAATACTTACCTACCGTTGATGCAAAACGATTGGAAACATCGAATAGCACGTATCCGTGCAAATTATCGATGGAAAGAACGATTGCGGTAGCCGGGAAATGAATCCTTACCTACCGTTGATGCAAAACGATTGGAAACATCGAACATCACGTATTCGTGCAAATTATCGATGGAAAGAACGTTTGCGGGAGCTGGGAAGTGAATCCTTACCTACCGTCGATGCAAAACGATTGGAAACCTCGAATAGCACGTATTCGTGCAAATTATCGATGGAAAGAACGATTGCGGGAGCCGGGAAGTGAATCCTTACCTAGCGTTGATGCAAAACGATTGGAAACATCGAACATCACGTATTCGTGCACATTATCGATATAAAGAACGATTGCGGGAGCTGGGAAGTGAATACTTACCTACCGTTGATGCAAAACGCTTGGAAACATCGAATAGCACGTATTCGTGCAAATTATCCATAGAAAGAACGATTGCGGGAGCTGGGAAGTGAATCCTTACCTACCGTCGATGCAAAACGATTGGAAACATCGAACATCACGTATTCGTGCAAATTATCGATGGAAAGAACGATTGCGGGAGCCGAGAAGTGAATCCTTACCTACCGTTGATGCAAAACGATTGGAAACATCGAACATCACGTATTCGTGCAATTTATCGATAGAAAGAACGATTGCGGGAGCTGGGAAGTGAATCCTTACCTACCGTCGATGCAAAACGATTGGAAACATCGAATAGCACGTATTCGTGCAAATTATCGATAGAAAGAACGATTGCGGGAGCTGGGAAGTGAATCCTTACCTACCGTCGATGCAAAACGATTGCAAACATCGAATAGCACGTATTCGTGCAAATTATCCATAGAAAGATCGATTGCGGGAGCTGGGAAGTGAATACTTACCTACCGTTGATGCAAAACGATTGGAAACATCGAGCATCACGTATTCGTGCAAATTATCGATAGAAAGAACGATTGCGGGAGCTGGGAAGTGAATCCTTACCTACCGTCGATGCAAAACGATTGGAAACATCGAACATCACGTATTCGTGCAAATTATCGATAGAAAGAACGATTGCGGGAGCTGGGTAGTGAATCCTTACCTACCGTCGATGCAAAACGATTGGAAACATCGAATAGCACGTATTCGTGCAAATTATCGATGGAAAGAACGATTGCGGGAGCCGGGAAGTGAATCCTTACCTAACGTTGATGCAAAACGATTGGAAACATCGAATAGCACGTATTCGTGCAAATTATCCATAGAAAGAACGATTGCGGGAGCTGGGAAGTGAATACTTACCTACCGTTGATGCAAAACGATTGGAAACATCGAATAGCACGTATTCGTGCAAATTATCCATAGAAAGAACGATTGCGGGAGCTGCGAAGTGAATACTTACCTACCGTTGATGCAAAACGATTGGAAACATCGAATAGCACGTATTCGTGCAAATTATCGATAGAAAGAACGATTGCGGGAGCTGGGATGTGGATCCTTACCTACCGTCGATGCAAAACGATTGCAAACATCGAATAGCACGTATTCGTGCAAATTACCCATAGAAAGAACGATTGCGGGAGCTGGGAAGTGAATACTTACCTACCGTTGATGCAAAACGATTGGAAACATCGAATAGCACGTATCCGTGCAAATTATCGATGGAAAGAACGATTGCGTTAGCCGGGAAGTGAATCCTTACCTAACGTTGATGCAAAACGATTGGAAACATCGAACATCACGTATTCGTGCAAATTATCGATAGAAAGAACGATTGCGGGAGTTGGGAAGTGAATCCTTACCTACCGTCGATGCAAAACGATTGCAAACATCGAATAGCACGTATTCGTGCAAATTATCCATAGAAAGAACGATTGCGGGAGCTGGGAAGTGAATCCTTACCTACCGTTGATGCAAAACGATTGGAAACATCGAATAGCACGTATCCGTGCAAATTATCGATGGAAAGAACGATTGCGGTAGCCGGGAAGTGAATCCTTACCTACCGTTGATGCAAAACGATTGGAAACATCGAACATCACGTATTCGTGCAAATTATCGATAGAAAGAACGATTGCGGGAGCTGGGAAGTGAATCCTTACCTACCGTCGATGCAAAACGATTGCAAACATCGAATAGCACGTATTCGTACAAATTATCCATAGAAAGATCGATTGCGGGAGCTGGGAAGTGAATACTTACCTACCGTTGATGCAAAACGATTGGAAACATCGAATAGCACGTATCCGTGCAAATTATCGATGGAAAGAACGATTGCGGTAGCCGGGAAGTGAATCCTTACCTACCGTTGATGCAAAACGATTGGAAACATCGAACATCACGTATTCGTGCAAATTATCGATAGAAAGAACGATTGCGGGAGCTGGGAAGTGAATCCTTACCTACCGTCGATGCAAAACGATTGGAAACATCGAACATCACGTATTCGTGCAAATTATCGATAGAAAGAACGATTGCGGGAGTTGGGAAGTGAATCCTTACCTACCGTCGATGCAAAACGATTGGAAACATCGAACATCACGTATTCGTGCAAATTATCGATAGAAAGAACGATTGCGGGAGCTGGGAAGTGAATCCTTACCTACCGTCGATGCAAAACGATTGGAAACATCGAATAGCACGAATTCGTGCAAATTATCGATGGAAAGAACGATTGCGGGTGCCGGGAAGTGAATCCTTACCTAACGTTGATGCAAAACGATTGGAAACATCGAATAGCACGTATTCGTGCAAATTATCCATAGAAAGAACGATTGCGGGAGCTGGGAAGTGAATACTTACCTACCGTCGATGCAAAACGATTGGAAACATCGAATAGCACGTATTCGTGCAAATTATCGATAGAAAGAACGATTGCGGGAGTTGGGAAGTGAATCCTTACCTACCGTCGATGCAAAACGATTGCAAACATCGAATAGCACGTATACGTGCAAATTATCCATAGAAAGAACGATTGCGGGAGCTGGGAAGTGAATACTTGCCTACCGTTGATGCAAAGCGATTGGAAACATCGAATAGCACGTATCCGTGCAAATTATCGATGGAAAGAACGATTGCGGTAGCCGGGAAGTGAATCCTTACCTACCGTTGATGCAAAACGATTGGAAACATCGAACATCACGTATTCGTGCAAATTATCGATGGAAAGAACGTTTGCGGGAGCTGGGAAGTGAATCCTTACCTACCGTCGATGCAAAACGATTGGAAACCTCGAATAGCACGTATTCGTGCAAATTATCGATGGAAAGAACGATTGCGGGAGCCGGGAAGTGAATCCTTACCTACCGTTGATGCAAAACGATTGGAAACATCGAACATCACGTATCCGTGCAAATTATCGATGGAAAGAACGATTGCGGTAGCCGGGAAGTGAATCCTTACCTACCGTTGATGCAAAACGCTTGGAAACATCGAATAGCACGTATTCGTGCAAATTATCCATAGAAAGAACGATTGCGGGAGCTGGGAAGTGAATCCTTACCTACCGTCGATGCAAAACAATTGGAAACCTCGAATAGCACGTATTCGTGCAAATTATCGATGGAAAGAACAATTGCGGGAGCCGGGAAGTGAATCCTTACCTACCGTTGATGCAAAACGATTGGAAACATCGAACATCACGTATTCGTGCAAATTATCGATAGAAAGAACGATTGCGGGAGCTGGGAAGTGAATCCTTACCTACCGTCGATGCAAAACGATTGCAAACATCGAATAGCACGTATTCGTACAAATTATCCATAGAAAGATCGATTGCGGGAGCTGGGAAGTGAATACTTACCTACCGTTGATGCAAAACGATTGGAAACATCGAATAGCACGTATCCGTGCAAATTATCGATGGAAAGAACGATTGCGGTAGCCGGGAAGTGAATCCTTACCTACCGTTGATGCAAAACGATTGGAAACATCGAACATCACGTATTCGTGCAAATTATCGATAGAAAGAACGATTGCGGGAGCTGGGAAGTGAATCCTTACCTACCGTCGATGCAAAACGATTGGAAACATCGAACATCACGTATTCGTGCAAATTATCGATAGAAAGAACGATTGCGGGAGTTGGGAAGTGAATCCTTACCTACCGTCGATGCAAAACGATTGGAAACATCGAACATCACGTATTCGTGCAAATTATCGATAGAAAGAACGATTGCGGGAGCTGGGAAGTGAATCCTTACCTACCGTCGATGCAAAACGATTGGAAACATCGAATAGCACGAATTCGTGCAAATTATCGATGGAAAGAACGATTGCGGGAGCCGGGAAGTGAATCCTTACCTAACGTTGATGCAAAACGATTGGAAACATCGAATAGCACGTATTCGTGCAAATTATCGATGGAAAGAACGTTTGCGGGAGCTGGGAAGTGAATCCTTACCTACCGTCGATGCAAAACGATTGGAAACCTCGAATAGCACGTATTCGTGCAAATTATCGATGGAAAGAACGATTGCGGGAGCCGGGAAGTGAATCCTTACCTACCGTTGATGCAAAACGATTGGAAACATCGAACATCACGTATTCGTGCAAATTATCGATAGAAAGAACGATTGCGGGAGCTGGGAAGTGAATACTTACCTACCGTTGATGCAAAACGCTTGGAAACATCGAATAGCACGTATTCGTGCAAATTATCCATAGAAAGAACGATTGCGGGAGCTGGGAAGTGAATCCTTACCTACCGTCGATGCAAAACAATTGGAAACCTCGAATAGCACGTATTCGTGCAAATTATCGATGGAAAGAACGATTGCGGGAGCCGGGAAGTGAATCCTTACCTACCGTTGATGCAAAACGATTGGAAACATCGAACATCACGTATTCGTGCAAATTATCGATAGAAAGAACGATTGCGGGAGCTGGAAAGTGAATCCTTACCTACCGTCGATGCAAAACGATTGCAAACATCGAACATCACGTATTCGTGCAAATTATCGATAGAAAGAACGATTGCGGGAGCTGGGAAGTGAATACTCACCTACCGTTGATGCAAAACGCTTGGAAACATCGAATAGCACGTATTCGTGCAAATTATCCATAGAAAGAACGATTGCGGGAGCTGGGAAGTGAATCCTTACCTACCGTCGATGCAAAACGATTGGAAACATCGAATAGCACGTATTCGTGCAAATTATCGATGGAAAGAACGATTGCGGGAGCCGGGAAGTGAATCCTTACCTAACGTTGATGCAAAACGATTGGAAACATCGAACATCACGTATTCGTGCAAATTATCGATAGAAAGAACGATTGCGGGAGTTGGGAAGTGAATCCTTACCTACCGTCGATGCAAAACAATTGCAAACATCGAATAGCACGTATTCGTGCAGATTATCCATAGAAAGAACGATTGCGGGAGTTGGGAAGTGAATCCTTACCTACCGTCGATGCAAAACGATTGCAAACATCGAATAGCACGTATTCGTGCAAATTATCCATAGAAAGAACGATTGCGGGAGCTGGGAAGTGAATACTTACCTACCGTTGATGCAAAACGATTGGAAACATCGAATAGCACGTATCCGTGCAAATTATCGATGGAAAGAACGATTGCGGTAGCCGGGAAGTGAATCCTTACCTACCGTTGATGCAAAACGATTGGAAACATCGAACATCACGTATTCGTGCAAATTATCGATGGAAAGAACGTTTGCGGGAGCTGGGAAGTGAATCCTTACCTACCGTCGATGCAAAACGATTGGAAACCTCGAATAGCACGTATTCGTGCAAATTATCGATGGAAAGAACGATTGCGGGAGCCGGGAAGTGAATCCTTACCTACCGTTGATGCAAAACGATTGGAAACATCGAACATCACGTATTCGTGCACATTATCGATATAAAGAACGATTGCGGGAGCTGGGAAGTGAATACTTACCTACCGTTGATGCAAAACGCTTGGAAACATCGAATAGCACGTATTCGTGCAAATTATCCATAGAAAGAACGATTGCGGGAGCTGGGAAGTGAATCCTTACCTACCGTCGATGCAAAACGATTGGAAACATCGAACATCACGTATTCGTGCAAATTATCGATGGAAAGAACGATTGCGGGAGCCGAGAAGTGAATCCTTACCTACCGTTGATGCAAAACGATTGGAAACATCGAACATCACGTATTCGTGCAATTTATCGATAGAAAGAACGATTGCGGGAGCTGGGAAGTGAATCCTTACCTACCGTCGATGCAAAACGATTGGAAACATCGAATAGCACGTATTCGTGCAAATTATCGATAGAAAGAACGATTGCGGGAGCTGGGAAGTGAATCCTTACCTACCGTCGATGCAAAACGATTGCAAACATCGAATAGCACGTATTCGTGCAAATTATCCATAGAAAGATCGATTGCGGGAGCTGGGAAGTGAATACTTACCTACCGTTGATGCAAAACGATTGGAAACATCGAGCATCACGTATTCGTGCAAATTATCGATAGAAAGAACGATTGCGGGAGCTGGGAAGTGAATCCTTACCTACCGTCGATGCAAAACGATTGGAAACATCGAACATCACGTATTCGTGCAAATTATCGATAGAAAGAACGATTGCGGGAGCTGGGTAGTGAATCCTTACCTACCGTCGATGCAAAACGATTGGAAACATCGAATAGCACGTATTCGTGCAAATTATCGATGGAAAGAACGATTGCGGGAGCCGGGAAGTGAATCCTTACCTAACGTTGATGCAAAACGATTGGAAACATCGAATAGCACGCATTCGTGCAAATTATCCATAGAAAGAACGATTGCGGGAGCTGGGAAGTGAATACTTATCTACCGTCGATGCAAAACGATTGGAAACATCGAATAGCACGTATTCGTGCAAATTATCGATAGAAAGAACGATTGCGGGAGTTGGGAAGTGAATCCTTACCTACCGGCGATGCAAAACGATTGCAAACATCGAATAGCACGTATTCGTGCAAATTATCCATAGAAAGAACGATTGCGGGAGCTGGGAAGTGAATACTTACCTACCGTTGATGCAAAACGATTGGAAACATCGAATAGCACGTATTCGTGCAAATTATCCATAGAAAGAACGATTGCGGGAGCTGGGAAGTGAATACTTACCTACCGTCGATGCAAAACGATTGGAAACATCGAATAGCACGTATTCGTGCAAATTATCGATAGAAAGAACGATTGCGGGAGTTGGGAAGTGAATCCTTACCTACCGTCGATGCAAAACGATTGCAAACATCGAATAGCACGTATTCGTGCAAATTATCCATAGAAAGAACGATTGCGGGAGCTGGGAAGTGAATCCTTACCTACCGTCGATGCAAAACGATTGCAAACGTCGAATAGCACGTATTCGTGCAAATTATCCATAGAAAGAACGATTGCGGGAGCTGGGAAGTGAATACTTACCTACCGTTGATGCAAAACGATTGGAAACATCGAATAGCACGTATTCGTGCAAATTATCCATAGAAAGAACGATTGCGGGAGCTGCGAAGTGAATACTTACCTACCGTTGATGCAAAACGATTGGAAACATCGAATAGCACGTATTCGTGCAAATTATCGATAGAAAGAACGATTGCGGGAGCTGGGATGTGGATCCTTACCTACCGTCGATGCAAAACGATTGCAAACATCGAATAGCACGTATTCGTGCAAATTACCCATAGAAAGAACGATTGCGGGAGCTGGGAAGTGAATACTTACCTACCGTTGATGCAAAACGATTGGAAACATCGAATAGCACGTATCCGTGCAAATTATCGATGGAAAGAACGATTGCGTTAGCCGGGAAGTGAATCCTTACCTAACGTTGATGCAAAACGATTGGAAACATCGAACATCACGTATTCGTGCAAATTATCGATAGAAAGAACGATTGCGGGAGTTGGGAAGTGAATCCTTACCTACCGTCGATGCAAAACGATTGCAAACATCGAATAGCACGTATTCGTGCAAATTATCCATAGAAAGAACGATTGCGGGAGCTGGGAAGTGAATCCTTACCTACCGTTGATGCAAAACGATTGGAAACATCGAATAGCACGTATCCGTGCAAATTATCGATGGAAAGAACGATTGCGGTAGCCGGGAAGTGAATCCTTACCTACCGTTGATGCAAAACGATTGGAAACATCGAACATCACGTATTCGTGCAAATTATCGATAGAAAGAACGATTGCGGGAGCTGGGAAGTGAATCCTTACCTACCGTCGATGCAAAACGATTGCAAACATCGAATAGCACGTATTCGTACAAATTATCCATAGAAAGATCGATTGCGGGAGCTGGGAAGTGAATACTTACCTACCGTTGATGCAAAACGATTGGAAACATCGAATAGCACGTATCCGTGCAAATTATCGATGGAAAGAACGATTGCGGTAGCCGGGAAGTGAATCCTTACCTACCGTTGATGCAAAACGATTGGAAACATCGAACATCACGTATTCGTGCAAATTATCGATAGAAAGAACGATTGCGGGAGCTGGGAAGTGAATCCTTACCTACCGTCGATGCAAAACGATTGGAAACATCGAACATCACGTATTCGTGCAAATTATCGATAGAAAGAACGATTGCGGGAGTTGGGAAGTGAATCCTTACCTACCGTCGATGCAAAACGATTGGAAACATCGAACATCACGTATTCGTGCAAATTATCGATAGAAAGAACGATTGCGGGAGCTGGGAAGTGAATCCTTACCTACCGTCGATGCAAAACGATTGGAAACATCGAATAGCACGAATTCGTGCAAATTATCGATGGAAAGAACGATTGCGGGAGCCGGGAAGTGAATCCTTACCTAACGTTGATGCAAAACGATTGGAAACATCGAATAGCACGTATTCGTGCAAATTATCCATAGAAAGAATGATTGCGGGAGCTGGGAAGTGAATACTTACCTACCGTCGATGCAAAACGATTGGAAACATCGAATAGCACGTATTCGTGCAAATTATCGATAGAAAGAACGATTGCGGGAGTTGGGAAGTGAATCCTTACCTACCGTCGATGCAAAACGATTGCAAACATCGAATAGCACGTATTCGTGCAAATTATCCATAGAAAGAACGATTGCGGGAGCTGGGAAGTGAATACTTGCCTACCGTTGATGCAAAGCGATTGGAAACATCGAATAGCACGTATCCGTGCAAATTATCGATGGAAAGAACGATTGCGGTAGCCGGGAAGTGAATCCTTACCTACCGTTGATGCAAAACGATTGGAAACATCGAACATCACGTATTCGTGCAAATTATCGATGGAAAGAACGTTTGCGGGAGCTGGGAAGTGAATCCTTACCTACCGTCGATGCAAAACGATTGGAAACCTCGAATAGCACGTATTCGTGCAAATTATCGATGGAAAGAACGATTGCGGGAGCCGGGAAGTGAATCCTTACCTACCGTTGATGCAAAACGATTGGAAACATCGAACATCACGTATTCGTGCAAATTATCGATAGAAAGAACGATTGCGGGAGCTGGGAAGTGAATACTTACCTACCGTTGATGCAAAACGCTTGGAAACATCGAATAGCACGTATTCGTGCAAATTATCCATAGAAAGAACGATTGCGGGAGCTGGGAAGTGAATCCTTACCTACCGTCGATGCAAAACAATTGGAAACCTCGAATAGCACGTATTCGTGCAAATTATCGATGGAAAGAACGATTGCGGGAGCCGGGAAGTGAATCCTTACCTACCGTTGATGCAAAACGATTGGAAACATCGAACATCACGTATTCGTGCAAATTATCGATAGAAAGAACGATTGCGGGAGCTGGAAAGTGAATCCTTACGTACCGTCGATGCAAAACGATTGCAAACATCGAACATCACGTATTCGTGCAAATTATCGATAGAAAGAACGATTGCGGGAGCTGGGAAGTGAATACTCACCTACCGTTGATGCAAAACGCTTGGAAACATCGAATAGCACGTATTCGTGCAAATTATCCATAGAAAGAACGATTGCGGGAGCTGGGAAGTGAATACTTACCTACCGTCGATGCAAAACGATTGGAAACATCGAATAGCACGTATTCGTGCAAATTATCGATGGAAAGAACGATTGCGGGAGCCGGGAAGTGAATCCTTACCTACCGTCCATGCAAAACGATTGGAAACCTCGAATAGCACGTATTCGTGCAAATTATCGATGGAAAGAACGATTTGCGGGAGCTGGGAAGTGAATCCTTACCTACCGTCGATGCAAAACGATTGGAAACATCGAACATCACGTATTCGTGCAAATTATCGATAGAAAGAACGATTGCGGGAGCTGGGAAGTGAATCCTTACCAACCGTCGATGCAAAACGATTGGAAACATCGAATAGCACGTATCCGTGCAAATTATCGATGGAAAGAACGATTGCGGTAGCCGGGAAGTGAATCCTTACCTAACGTTGATGCAAAACGATTGGAAACATCGAACATCACGTATTCGTGCAAATTATCGATAGAAAGAACGATTGCGGGAGTTGGGAAGTGAATCCTTACCTACCGTCGATGCAAAACGATTGCAAACATCGAATAGCACGTATTCGTGCAAATTATCCATAGAAAGAACAATTGCGGGAGCTGGGAAGTGAATACTTACCTACCGTTGATGCAAATCGCTTGGAAACATCGAATAGCACGTATTCGTGCAAATTATCGATAGAAAGAAGGATTGCGGGAGCTGGGAAGTGAATCCTTACCTACCGTCGATGCAAAACGATTGGAAACATCGAATAGCACGTATTCGTGCAAATTATCGATAGAAAGAACGATTACGGGAGCTGGGAAGTGAATCCTTACCTACCGTCGATGCAAAACGATTGCAAACATCGAATAGCACGTATTCGTGCAAATTATCCATAGAAAGATCGATTGCGGGAGCTGGGAAGTGAATACTTACCTACCGTTGATGCAAAACGATTGGAAACATCGAATAGCACGTATCCGTGCAAATTATCGATGGAAAGAGCGATTGCGGTAGCCGGGAAGTGAATCCTTACCTAACGTTGATGCAAAACGATTGGAAACATCGAACATCACGTATTCGTGCAAATTATCGATAGAAAGAACGATTGCGGGAGTTGGGAAGTGAATCCTTACCTACCGTCGATGCAAAACGATTGCAAACATCGAATAGCACGTATTCGTGCAAATTATCCATAGAAAGAACGATTGTGGGAGCTGGGAAGTGAATACTTACCTACCGTTGATGCAAAACGCTTGGAAACATCGAATAGCACGTATTCGTGCAAATTATCGATGGAAAGAACGATTGCGGTAGCCGGGAAGTGAATCCTTACCTAACGTTGATGCAAAACGATTGGAAACATCGAACATCACGTATTCCTGCAAATTATCGATAGAAAGAACGATTGCGGGAGTTGGGAAGTGAATCCTTACCTACCGTCGATGCAAAACGATTGCAAACATCGAATAGCACGTATTCGTGCAAATTATCCATAGAAAGAAGGATTGCGGGAGCTGGGAAGTGAATCCTTACCTACCGTCGATGCAAAACGATTGGAAACATCGAAAAGCACGTATTCGTGCAAATTATCGATAGAAAGAACGATTGCGGGAGCTGGGAAGTGAATCCTTACCTACCGTCGTTGCAAAACGATTGCAAACATCGAATAGCACGTATTCGTGCAAATTATCCATAGAAAGATCGATTGCGGGAGCTGGGAAGTGAATACTTACCTACCGTTGATGCAAAACGATTGGAAACATCGAATAGCACGTATCCGTGCAAATTATCGATGGAAAGAACGATTGCGGTAGCCGGGAAGTGAATCCTTACCTACCGTTGATGCAAAACGATTGGAAACATCGAACATCACGTATTCGTGCAAATTATCGATAGAAAGAGCGATTTGGGGAGCTGGGAAGTGAATCCTTACCTACCGTCGATGCAAAACGATTGGAAACATCGAATAGCACGTATTCGTGCAAATTATCGATAGAAAGAACGATTGCGGGAGCTGGGAAGTGAATCCTTACCTACCGTCGATGCAAAACGATTGCAAACATCGAATAGCACGTATTCGTGCAAATTATCCATAGAAAGAACGATTGCGGGAGCTGGGAAGTGAATCCTTACCTACCGTTGATGCAAAACGATTGGAAATATCGAACATCACGTATTCGTGCAAATTATCGATGGAAAGAACGATTTGCGGGAGCTGGGAAGTGAATCCTTACCTACCGTCGATGCAAAACGATTGGAAACATCGAACATCACGTATTCGTGCAAATTATCGATAGAAAGAACGATTGCGGGAGCTGGGAAGTGAATCCTTACCTACCGTCGATGCAAAACGATTGCAAACATCGAATAGCACGTATTCGTGCAAATTATCCATAGAAAGAACAATTGCGGGAGCTGGGAAGTGAATACTTACCTACCGTTGATGCAAAACGCTTGGAAACATCGAATAGCACGTATTCGTGCAAATCATCGATAGAAAGAACGATTGCGGGAGCTGGGAATTGAATCCTTACCTACCGTCGATGCAAAACGATTGGAAACATCGAATAGCACGTATCCGTGCAAATTATCGATGGAAAGAACGATTGCGGTAGCCGGGAAGTGAATCCTTACCTACCGTTGATGCAAAACGATTGGAAACATCGAACATCACGTATTCGTGCAAATTATCGATAGAAAGAGCGATTGCGGGAGCTGGGAAGTGAATCCTTACCTACCGTCGATGCAAAACGATTGGAAACATCGAATAGCACGTATTCGTGCCAATTACCGATAGAAAGTACGATTGCGGGAGCTGGGAAGTGAATCCTTACCTACCGTCGATGCAAAACGATTGCAAACATCGAATAGCACGTATTCGTGCAAATTATCCATAGAAAGAACGATTGCGGGAGCTGTGAAGTGAATACTTACCTACCGTTGATGCAAAACGATTGGAAACATCGAATAGCACGTATTCGTGCAAATTATCCATAGAAAGAACGATTGCAGGAGCCGGGAAGTGAATCCTTACCTAACGTTGATGCAAAACGATTGGAAACATCGAATAGCACGTACTCGTGCCAATTATCGATAGAAAGAACGATTGCGGGGGTTGGGAAGTGAATCCTTACCTATCGTCGATGCAAAACGATTGCAAACATCCAATAGCACGTATTCGTGCAAATTATCCATAGAAAGAACGATTGCGGGAGCTGGGAAGTGAATACTTACCTAGCGTTGATGCAAAACTATTGGAAACATCGAATAGCACGTATCCGTGCAAATTATCGATGGAAAGAACGATTGCTGTAGCCGGGAAGTGAATCCTTACCTACCGTTGATGCAAAACGATTGGAAACATCGAACATCACGTATTCGTGCAAATTATCGATAGAAAGGACGATTGCGGGAGCTGGGAAGTGAATCCTTACCTACCGTCGATGCAAAACGATTGGAAACATCGAATAGCACGTATTCGTGCAAATTATCGATGGAAAGAACGATTGCGGGAGCCGGGAAGTGAATCCATACCTAACGTTGGTGCAAAACGATTGGAAACAACGAACATCACGTATTCGTGCAAATTATCGATAGAAAGAACGATTGCGGGAGTTGGGAAGTGAATCCTTACCTACCGTCGATGCAAAACGATTGGAAACATCGAATAGCACGTATTCGTGCAAATTATCGATGGAAAGAACGATAGCGAGAGCTGGGAAGTGAATCCTTACCTACCGTTGATGCAAAACGATTGGAAACATGGAACATCACGTATTCGTGCAAATTATCGATAGAAAGAACGATTGCGGGAGCTGGGAAGTGAATCCTTACCTACCGTCGATGCAAAACGATTGGAAACATCGAACATCACGTATTCGTGCAAATTATCGATAGAAAGAACGATTGCGGGAGCTGGGAAGTGAATCCTTACCTACCGTCGATGCAAAACGATTGCAAACATCGAATAGCACGTATTCGTGCAAATTATCGATGGAAAGAACGATTGCAGGAGCCGGGAAGTGAATCCTTACCTAACGTTGATGCAAAACGATTGGAAACATCGAATAGCACGTATTCGTGCAAATTATCCATAGAAAGAACGATTGCGGGAGCTGGGAAGTGAATCCTTACCTACCGTTGATGCAAAACGATTGGAAACATCGAATAGCACGTATGCGTGCAAATTATCGATGGAAAGAACGATTGCGGTAGCCGGGAAGTGAATCCTTACCTACCGTTGATGCAAAACGATTGGAAACAACGAATAGCACGTATGCGTGCAAATTATCGATGGAAAGAACGATTGCGGTAGCCGGGAAGTGAATCCTTACCTACCGTCGATGCAAATCGATTGGAAACATCGAACATCACGTATTCGTGCAAATTATCGATCGAAAGAGCGATTGCGGGAGCTGGGAAGTGAATCCTTACCTACCGTCGATGCAAAACGATTGGAAACATCGAATTGCACGTATCCGTGCAAATTATCGATGGAAAGAACGATTGCGGTAGCCGGGAAGTGAATCCTTACCTAACGTTGATGCAAAACGATTGGAAACATCGAACATCACGTATTCGTGCAAATTATCGATAGAAAGAACGATTGCGGGAGTTGGGAAGTGAATCCTTACCTACCGTCGATGCAAAACGGTTGCAAACATCGAATAGCACGTATTCGTGCAAATTATCCATAGAAAGATCGATTGCGGGAGCTGGGAAGTGAATACTTACCTACCGTTGATGCAAAACGATTGGAAACATCGAATAGCACGTATTCGTGCAAATTATCGATAGAAAGAACGATTGCGGGAGCTGGGAAGTGAATCCTTACCTACCGTCGATGCAAAACGATTGCAAACATCGAATAGCACGTATTCGTGCAAATTATCCATAGAAAAGATCGATTGCGGGAGATGGGAAGTGAATACTTACCTACCGTTGATGCAAAACGATTGGAAACATCGAATAGCACGTATCCGTGCAAATTATCGATGGAAAGAACGATTGCGGTAGCCGGGAAGTGAATCCTTACCTACCGTTGATGCAAAACGATTGGAAACATCGAACATCACGTATTCGTGCAAATTATCGATAGAAAGAGTGATTGCGGGAGCTGGGAAGTGAATCCTTACCTACCGTCGATGCAAAACGATTGGAAACATCGAATAGCACGTATTCGTGCAAATTATCGATAGAAAGAACGATTGCGGGAGCTGGGAAGTGAATCCTTACCTACCGTCGATGCAAAACGATTGCAAACATCGAATAGCACGTATTCGTGCAAATTATCCATAGAAAGATCGATTGCGGGAGCTGGGAAGTGAATACTTACCTACCGTTGATGCAAAACGATTGGAAACATCGAATAGCACGTATGCGTGCAAATTATCGATGGAAAGAACGATTGCGGTAGCCGGGAAGTGAATCCTTACCTACCGTTGATGCAAAACGATTGGAAACATCGAATAGCACGTATGCGTGCAAATTATCGATGGAAAGAACGATTGCGGTAGCCGGGAAGTGAATCCTTACCTACCGTCGATGCAAATCGATTGGAAACATCGAACATCACGTATTCGTGCAAATTATCGATCGAAAGAGCGATTGCGGGAGCTGGGAAGTGAATCCTTACCTACCGTCGATGCAAAACGATTGGAAACATCGAATTGCACGTATCCGTGCAAATTATCGATGGAAAGAACGATTGCGGTAGCCGGGAAGTGAATCCTTACCTAACGTTGATGCAAAACGATTGGAAACATCGAACATCACGTATTCGTGCAAATTATCGATAGAAAGAACGATTGCGGGAGTTGGGAAGTGAATCCTTACCTACCGTCGATGCAAAACGGTTGCAAACATCGAATAGCACGTATTCGTGCAAATTATCCATAGAAAGATCGATTGCGGGAGCTGGGAAGTGAATACTTACCTACCGTTGATGCAAAACGATTGGAAACATCGAATAGCACGTATTCGTGCAAATTATCGATAGAAAGAACGATTGCGGGAGCTGGGAAGTGAATCCTTACCTACCGTCGATGCAAAACGATTGCAAACATCGAATAGCACGTATTCGTGCAAATTATCCATAGAAAAGATCGATTGCGGGAGATGGGAAGTGAATACTTACCTACCGTTGATGCAAAACGATTGGAAACATCGAATAGCACGTATCCGTGCAAATTATCGATGGAAAGAACGATTGCGGTAGCCGGGAAGTGAATCCTTACCTACCGTTGATGCAAAACGATTGGAAACATCGAACATCACGTATTCGTGCAAATTATCGATAGAAAGAGTGATTGCGGGAGCTGGGAAGTGAATCCTTACCTACCGTCGATGCAAAACGATTGGAAACATCGAATAGCACGTATTCGTGCAAATTATCGATAGAAAGAACGATTGCGGGAGCTGGGAAGTGAATCCTTACCTACCGTCGATGCAAAACGATTGCAAACATCGAATAGCACGTATTCGTGCAAATTATCCATAGAAAGATCGATTGCGGGAGCTGGGAAGTGAATACTTACCTACCGTTGATGCAAAACGATTGGAAACATCGAATAGCACGTATGCGTGCAAATTATCGATGGAAAGAACGATTGCGGTAGCCGGGAAGTGAATCCTTACCTACCGTTGATGCAAATCGATTGGAAAAATCGAACATCACGTATTCGTGCAAATTATCGATAGAAAGAGCGATTACGGGAGCTGGGAAGTGAATCCTTACCTACCGTCGATGCAAAACGATTGCAAACATCGAATAGCACGTATTCGTGCAAATTATCGATAGAAAGAAGGATTGCGGGACCTGGGAAGTGAATCCTTACCTACCGTCGATGCAAAACGATTGGAAACATCGAATAGCACGTATTCGTGCAAATTATCGATAGAAAGAACGATTGCGGGAGCTGGGAAGTGAATCCTTACCTACCGTCGATGCAAAACGATTGCAAACATCGAATAGAACGTATTCGTGCAAATTATCCATAGAAAGATCGATTGTGGGAGCTGGGAAGTGAATACTTACCTACCGTTGATGCAAAACGATTGGAAACATCGAATAGCACGTATGCGTGCAAATTATCGATGGAAAGAACGATTGCGGTAGCCGGGAAGTGAATCCTTACCTACCGTTGATGCAAATCGATTGGAAACATTGAACATCACGTATTCGTGCAAATTATCGATAGAAAGAGCGATTGCGGGAGCTGGGAAGTGAATCCTTACCTACCGTCGATGCAAAACGATTGGAAACATCGAATAGCACGTATTCGTGCAAATTATCGATAGAAAGAACGATTGCGGGAGCTGGGAAGTGAATCCTTACCTACCGTCGATGCAAAACGATTGCAAACATCGAATTGCACGTATTCGTGCAAATTATCCATAGAAAGAACGATTGCGGGAGCTGGGAAGTGAATACTTACCTACCGTTGATGCAAAACGCTTGGAAACATCGAATAGCACGTATGCGGGCAAATTATCGATGGAAAGAACGATTGCGGTAGCCGGGAAGTGAATCCTTACCTACCGTCGATGCAAATCGATTGGAAACATCGAACATCACGTATTCGTGCAAATTATCGATAGAAAGAGCGATTGCGGGAGCTGGGAAGTGAATCCTTACCTACCGTTGATGCAAAACGATTGGAAACATCGAATAGCACGTATGCGTGCAAATTATCGATGGAAAGAACGATTGCGGTAGCCGGGAAGTGAATCCTTACCTACCGTTGATGCAAAACGATTGGAAACATCGAATAGCACGTATGCGTGCAAATTATCGATGGAAAGAACGATTGCGGTAGCCGGGAAGTGAATCCTTACCTACCGTCGATGCAAATCGATTGGAAACATCGAACATCACGTATTCGTGCAAATTATCGATAGAAAGAGCGATTGCGGGAGCTGGGAAGTGAATCCTTACCTACCGTCGATGCAAAACGATTGGAAACATCGAATTGCACGTATCCGTGCAAATTATCGATGGAAAGAACGATTGCGGTAGCCGGGAAGTGAATCCTTACCTACCGTTGATGCAAAACGATTGGAAACATCGAACATCACGTATTCGTGCAAATTATCGATAGAAAGAGCGATTGCGGGAGCTGGGAAGTGAATCCTTACCTACCGTCGATGCAAAACGATTGGAAACATCGAATAGCACGTATTCGTGCCAATTACCGATAGAAAGTACGATTGCGGGAGCTGGGAAGTGAATCCTTACCTACCGTCGATGCAAAACGATTGCAAACATCGAATAGCACGTAT
The DNA here is from genome assembly GCA_963583965.1 of Nomada ferruginata. Lineage (NCBI taxonomy): Eukaryota > Metazoa > Arthropoda > Insecta > Hymenoptera > Apidae > Nomada > Nomada ferruginata. The sequence continues at coordinate 135,007 of OY757219.1, forward strand.
TCGTGCAAATTATCCATAGAAAGAACGATTGCGGGAGCTGTGAAGTGAATAATTACCTACCGTTGTTGCAAAACGATTGGAAACATCGAATAGCACGTATTCGTGCAAATTATCCATAGAAAGAACGATTGCAGGAGCCGGGAAGTGAATCCTTACCTAACGTTGATGCAAAACGATTGGAAACATCGAATAGCACGTATTCGTGCCAATTATCGATAGAAAGAACGATTGCGGGGGTTGGGAAGTGAATCCTTACCTATCGTCGATGCAAAACGATTGCAAACATCCAATAGCACGTATTCGTGCAAATTATCCATAGAAAGAACGATTGCGGGAGCTGGGAAGTGGATACTTACCTAGCGTTGATGCAAAACTATTGGAAACATCGAATAGCACGTATCCGTGCAAATTATCGATGGAAAGAACGATTGCTGTAGCCGGGAAGTGAATCCTTACCTAACGTTGATGCAAAACGATTGGAAACATCGAACATCACGTATTCGTGCAAATTATCGATAGAAAGAACGATTGCGGGAGTTGGGAAGTGAATCCTTACCTACCGTCGATGCAAAACGATTGGAAACATCGAATAGCACGTATTCGTGCAAATTATCGATGGAAAGAACGATAGCGAGAGCTGGGAAGTGAATCCTTACCTACCGTTGATGCAAAACGATTGGAAACATGGAACATCACGTATTCGTGCAAATTATCGATAGAAAGAACGATTGCGGGAGCTGGGAAGTGAATCCTTACCTACCGTCGATGCAAAACGATTGGAAACATCGAACATCACGTATTCGTGCAAATTATCGATAGAAAGAACGATTGCGGGAGCTGGGAAGTGAATCCTTACCTACCGTCGATGCAAAACGATTGCAAACATCGAATAGCACGTATTCGTGCAAATTATCGATGGAAAGAACGATTGCAGGAGCCGGGAAGTGAATCCTTACCTAACGTTGATGCAAAACGATTGGAAACATCGAATAGCACGTATTCGTGCAAATTATCCATAGAAAGAACGATTGCGGGAGCTGGGAAGTGAATCCTTACCTACCGTTGATGCAAAACGATTGGAAACATCGAATAGCACGTATGCGTGCAAATTATCGATGGAAAGAACGATTGCGGTAGCCGAGAAGTGAATCCTTACCTACCGTTGATGCAAAACGATTGGAAACATCGAATAGCACGTATGCGTGCAAATTATCGATGGAAAGAACGATTGCGGTAGCCGGGAAGTGAATCCTTACCTACCGTCGATGCAAATCGATTGGAAACATCCAACATCACGTATTCGTGCAAATTATCGATAGAAAGAGCGATTGCGGGAGCTGGGAAGTGAATCCTTACCTACCGTCGATGCAAAACGATTGGAAACATCGAATTGCACGTATCCGTGCAAATTATCGATGGAAAGAACGATTGCGGTAGCCGGGAAGTGAATCCTTACCTAACGTTGATGCAAAACGATTGGAAACATCGAACATCACGTATTCGTGCAAATTATCGATAGAAAGAACGATTGCGGGAGTTGGGAAGTGAATCCTTACCTACCGTCGATGCAAAACGGTTGCAAACATCGAATAGCACGTATTCGTGCAAATTATCCATAGAAAGATCGATTGCGGGAGCTGGGAAGTGAATACTTACCTACCGTTGATGCAAAACGATTGGAAACATCGAATAGCACGTATTCGTGCAAATTATCGATAGAAAGAACGATTGCGGGAGCTGGGAAGTGAATCCTTACCTACCGTCGATGCAAAACGATTGCAAACATCGAATAGCACGTATTCGTGCAAATTATCCATAGAAAGATCGATTGCGGGAGATGGGAAGTGAATACTTACCTACCGTTGATGCAAAACGATTGGAAACATCGAATAGCACGTATCCGTGCAAATTATCGATGGAAAGAACGATTGCGGTTGCCGGGAAGTGAATCCTTACCTACCGTTGATGCAAAACGATTGGAAACATCGAACATCACGTATTCGTGCAAATTATCGATAGAAAGAGTGATTGCGGGAGCTGGGAAGTGAATCCTTACCTACCGTCGATGCAAAACGATTGGAAACATCGAATAGCACGTATTCGTGCAAATTATCGATAGAAAGAACGATTGCGGGAGCTGGGAAGTGAATCCTTACCTACCGTCGATGCAAAACGATTGCAAACATCGAATAGCACGTATTCGTGCAAATTATCCATAGAAAGATCGATTGCGGGAGCTGGGAAGTGAATACTTACCTACCGTTGATGCAAAACGATTGGAAACATCGAATAGCACGTATGCGTGCAAATTATCGATGGAAAGAACGATTGCGGTAGCCGGGAAGTGAATCCTTACCTACCGTTGATGCAAATCGATTGGAAAAATCGAACATCACGTATTCGTGCAAATTATCGATAGAAAGAGCGATTACGGGAGCTGGGAAGTGAATACTAACCTAGCGTTGATGCAAAACTATTGGAAACATCGAATAGCACGTATCCGTGCAAATTATCGATGGAAAGAACGATTGCGGTAGCCGGGAAGTGAATCCTTACCTAACGTTGATGCAAAACGATTGGAAACATCGAACATCACGTATTCGTGCAAATTATCGATAGAAAGAACGATTGCGGGAGTTGGGAAGTGAATCCTTACCTACCGTCGATGCAAAACGATTGCAAACATCGAATAGCACGTATTCGTGCAAATTATCGATGGATAGAACGATTGCGGGAGCCGGGAAGTGAATCCTTACCTAACGTTGATGCAAAACGATTGGAAACATCGAATAGCCCGTATTCGTGCAAATTATCGATAGAAAGAACGATTGCGGGAGCTGGGAAGTGAATCCTTACCTACCGTCGATGCAAAACGATTGCAAACATCGAATAGCACGTATTCGTGCAAATTATCCATAGAAAGAACGATTGCGGGAGCTGGGAAGTGAATCCTTACCTACCGTCGATGCAAAACGATTGGAAACATCGAATAGCACGTATTCGTGCAAATTATCGATGGAAAGAACAATTACGGGAGCCGGGAAGTGAATCCTTACCTAACGTTGATGCAAAACGATTGGAAACATCGAACATCACGTATTCGTGCAAATTATCGATAGAAAGAACAATTGCGGGAGTTGGGAAGTGAATCCTTACCTACCGTCGATGCAAAACGATTGCAAACATCGAATAGCACGTATTCGTGCAAATTATCCATAGAAAGAACGATTGCGGGAGCTGGGAAGTGAATCCTTACCTACCGTCGATGCAAAACGATTGGAAACATCGAATAGCACGTATTCGTGCAAATTATCGATAGAAAGAACGATTGCGGGAGCTGGGAAGTGATGCAAAACGATTGGAAACATCGAATAGCACGTATTCGTGCAAATTATCGATGGAAAGAACGATAGCGGGAGCTGGGAAGTGAATCCTTACCTACCGTCGATGCAAAACGATTGGATAATTGGCACGAATACGTGATATTCGATGTTTCCAATCGTTTTGCATCGACGGTAGGTAAGGATTCACTTCCCAGCTCCCGCAATCGTTCTTTCCAACGATAATTTGCACGAATACGTGCCATTCGATGTTTCCAATCGTTTTGCATCTACGGTAGGTAAGGATTCACCTCCCAGCTCACGCAATCGTTCTTTCTATGGATAATTTGCACGAATACGTGATGTTCGATGTTTCCAATCGTTTTGCATCAACGGTAGGTAAGGATTCACTTCCCGGCTCCCGCAATCGTTCTTTCCATCGATAATTTACACGAATACGTGCTATTCGATGTTTCCAATCGTTTTGCATCAACGGTAGGTAAGTATTCACTTCCCGGCCCCCGCAATCGTTCTTTCCATCGATAATTTGCACGAATACGTGCTATTCGATGTTTCCAATCGTTTTGCATCAACGGTAGGTAAGGATTCACTTCCCAGCTCCCGCAATCGTTCTTTCTTTCGACAATTTGCACGAATACGTGATGTTCGAGGTTTCCAATCGTTTTGCATCGACGGTAGGTAAGGATTCACTTCCCAGCTCCCGCAATCGTTCTTTCTATCGATAATTTGCACGAATACGTGATGTTCGATGTTTCCAATCGTTTTGCATCAACGGTAGGTAAGGATTCACTTCCCGGCTCCCGCAATCGTTCTTTCCATCGATAATTTACACGAATACGTGCTATTCGATGTTTCCAATCGTTTTGCATCAACGGTAGGTAAGTATTCACTTCCCAGCTCCCGCAATCGTTCTTTCTATCGATAATTTGCACGAATACGTGATGTTCGATGTTTCCAATCGTTTTGCATCGACGGTAGGTAAGGATTCACTTCCCGGCTCCCGCAATCGTTCTTTCTATCGATAATTTGGAAAGAACGATTGCGGGAGCTGGGAAGTGAATCCTTACCTACCGTTGATGCAAAACGATTGGAACCATCGAATAGCACGTATTCGTGCAAATTATCCATAGAAAGAACGATTGCGGGTGCTGGGAAGTGAATACTTACCTACCGTCGATGCAAAACGATTGGAAACATCGAATAGCACGTATTCGTGCAAATTATCCATAGAAAGAACGATTGCGGGAGCTGGGAAGTGAATCCTTACCTACCGTTGATGCAAAACGATTGGAAACATCGAACATCACGTATTCGTGCAAATTATCGATGCAAAGAACGATTGCGGGAGCCGGGAAGTGAATCCTTACCTACCGTCGATGCAAAACGATTGGAAACCTCGAATAGCACGTATTCGTGCAAAGTATCGATGGAAAGAACGATTTGCGGGAGCTGGGAAGTGAATCTTTACCTACCGTCGATGCAAAACGATTGGAAACATCGAACATCACGTATTCGTGCAAATTATCGATAGAAAGAACGATTGCGGGAGCTGGGAAGTGAATCCTTACCTACCGTCGATGCAAAACGATTGGAAACATCGAATAGCACGTATCCGTGCAAATTATCGATGGAAATAACGATTGCGGTAGCCGGGAAGTGAATCCTTACCTAACGTTGATGCAAAACGATTGGAAACATCGAACATCACGTATTCGTGCAAATTATCGATAGAAAGAACGATTGCGGGAGTTGGGAAGTGAATCCTTACCTACCGTCGATGCAAAACGATTGCAAACATCGAATAGCACGTATTCGTGCAAATTATCCATAGAAAGAACGATTGCGGGAGCTGGGAAGTGAATCCTTACCTACCGTCGATGCAAAACGATTGCAAACATCGAATAGCACGTATTCGTGCAAATTATCCATAGAAAGAACGATTGCGGGAGCTGGGAAGTGAATACTTACCTACCGTCGATGCAAAACGATTGGAAACATCGAATAGCACGTATTCGTGCAAATTATCGATAGAAAGAACGATTGCGGGAGCTGGGAAGTGAATCCTTACCTACCGTCGATGCAAAACGATTGTAAACATCGAATAGCACGTATTCGTGCAAATTATCGATAGAAAGAAGGATTGCGGGACCTGGGAAGTGAATCCTTATCTACCGTTGATGCAAAACGATTGGAAACATCGAATAGCACGTATTCGTGCAAATTATCGATGGAAAGAACGATAGCGGGAGCTGGGAAGTGAATCCTTACCTACCGTCGATGCAAAACGATTGGATAATTGTCACGAATACGTGATATTCGATGTTTCCAATCGTTTTGCATCGACGGTAGGTAAGGATTCACTTCCCAGCTCCCGCAATCGTTCTTTCCAACGATAATTTGCACGAATACGTGCCATTCGATGTTTCCAATCGTTTTGCATCTACGGTAGGTAAGGATTCACTTCCCAGCTCACGCAATCGTTCTTTCTATGGATAATTTGCACGAATACGTGATGTTCGATGTTTCCAATCGTTTTGGATCAACGGTAGGTAAGAATTCACTTTCCGGCTCCCGCAATCGTTCTTTCCATCGTTAATTTGCACGAATACGTGCTATTCGATGTTTCCAATCGTTTTGCATCAACGGTAGGTAAGTATTCACTTTCCAGCTCCTGTAATCGTTCTTTCTATGGATAATTTGCACGAATACGTGCTATTCGATGTTTGCAATCGTTTTGCATCGACGGTAGGTAAGGATTCACTTCCCGGCCCCCGCAATCGTTCTTTCCATCGATAATTTGCACGAATACGTGCTATTCGATGTTTCCAATCGTTTTGCATCAACGGTAGGTAAGTATTCACTTCCCAGCTCCCGCAATCGTTCTTTCTATGGATAATTTGCACGAATACGTGCTATTCGATGTTTGCAATCGTTTTGCATCGACGGTAGGTAAGGATTCACTTCCCAGCTCCCGCAATCGTTCTTTCTTTCGACAATTTGCACGAATACGTGATGTTCGAGGTTTCCAATCGTTTTGCATCGACGGTAGGTAAGGATTCACTTCCCAGCTCCCGCAATCGTTCTTTCTAGCGATAATTTGCACGAATACGTGATGTTCGATGTTTCCAATCGTTTTGCATCAACGGTAGGTAAGGATTCACTTCCCGGCTCCCGCAATCGTTCTTTCCATCGATAATTTACACGAATACGTGCTATTCGATGTTTCCAATCGTTTTGCATCAACGGTAGGTAAGTATTCACTTCCCAGCTCCCGCAATCGTTCTTTCTATCGATAATTTGCACGAATACGTGATGTTCGATGTTTGCAATCGTTTTGCATCGACGGTAGGTAAGGATTCACTTCCCAACTCCCGCAATTGTTCTTTCTATCGATAATTTGCACGAATACGTGATGTTCGATGTTTCCAATCGTTTTGCATCGACGGTAGGTAAGGATTCACTTCCCGGCTCCCGCAATCGTTCTTTCTATCGATAATTTGGAAAGAACGATTGCGGGAGCTGGGAAGTGAATCCTTACCTACCGTTGATGCAAAACGATTGGAACCATCGAATAGCACGTATTCGTGCAAATTATCCATAGAAAGAACGATTGCGGGTGCTGGGAAGTGAATACTTACCTACCGTCGATGCAAAACGATTGGAAACATCGAATAGCACGTATTCGTGCAAATTATCCATAGAAAGAACGATTGCGGGAGCTGGGAAGCGAATCCTTACCTACCGTTGATGCAAAACGATTGGAAACATCGAACATCACGTATTCGTGCAAATTATCGATGCAAAGAACGATTGCGGGAGCCGGGAAGTGAATCCTTACCTAACGTTGATGCAAAACGATTGGAAACATCGAACATCACGTATTCGTGCAAATTATCGATAGAAAGAACGATTGCGGGAGTTGGGAAGTGAATCCTTACCTACCGTCGATGCAAAACGGTTGCAAATATCGAATAGCACGTATTCGTGCAAATTATCCATAGGAAGATCGATTGCGGGAGCTGGGAAGTGAATACTTACCTACCGTTGATGCAAAACGATTGGAAACATCGAATAGCACGTATTCGTGCAAATTATCGATAGAAAGAACGATTGCGGGAGCTGGGAAGTGAATCCTTACCTACCGTCGATGCAAAACGATTGCAAACATCGAATAGCACGTATTCGTGCAAATTATCCATAGAAAGATCGATTGCGGGAGCTGGGAAGTGAATACTTACCTACCGTTGATGCAAAACGATTGGAAACATCGAATAGCACGTATCCGTGCAAATTATCGATGGAAAGAACGATTGCGGTAGCCGGGAAGTGAATCCTTACCTACCGTTGATGCAAAACGATTGGAAACATCGAACATCACGTATTCGTGCAAATTATCGATAGAAAGAGCGATTGCGGGAGCTGGGAAGTGAATCCTTACCTACCGTCGATGCAAAACGATTGGAAACATCGAATAGCACGTATTCGTGCAAATTATCGATAGAAAGAACGATTGCTTGAGCTGGGAAGTGAATCCTTACCTACCGTCGATGCAAAACGATTGCAAACATCGAATAGCACGTATTCGTGCAAATTATCCATAGAAAGAACGATTGCGGAAGCTGGGAAGTGAATACTTACCTACCGTCGATGCAAAACGATTGGAAACATCGAATAGCACGTATTCGTGCAAATTATCGATAGAAAGAACGATTGCGGGAGCTGGGAAGTGAATCCTTACCTACCGTCGATGCAAAACGATTGCAAACATCGAATAGCACGTATTCGTGCAAATTATCGATAGAAAGAAGGATTGCGGGAGCTGGGAAGTGAATCCTTACCTACCGTCGATGCAAAACGATTGGAAACATCGAATAGCACGTATTCGTGCAAATTATCGATAGAAAGAACGATTGCGGGAGCTGGGAAGTGAATCCTTACCTACCGTCGATGCAAAACGATTGGAAACATCGAACATCACGTATTCCTGCAAATTATCGATAGAAAGAACGATTGCGGGAGCTGGGAAGCGAATCCTTACCTACGGTCGATGCAAAACGATTGGAAACATCGAATAGCACGTATTCGTGCAAATTATCGATGGAAAGAACGATTGCGGGAGCCGGGAAGTGAATACTTACCTACCGTTGATGCAAAACGATTGGAAACATCGAATAGCACGTATCCGTGCAAATTATCGATGGAAAGAACGATTGCGGTAGCCGGGAAGTGAATCCTTACCTACCGTTGATGCAAAACGATTGGAAACATCGAACATCACGTATTCGTGCAAATTATCGATAGAAAGAACGATTGCGGGAGCTGGGAAGTGAATCCTTACCTACCGTCGATGCAAAACGATTGGAAACATCGAATAGCACGTATTCGTCCAAATTATCGATGGAAAGAACGATTGCGGGAGCCGGGAAGTGAATACTTACCTACCGTTGATGCAAAACGATTGGAAACATCGAATAGCACGTATCCGTGCAAATTATCGATGGAAAGAACGATTGCGGTAGCCGGGAAGTGAATCCTTACCTACCGTTGATGCAAAACGATTGGAAACATCGAACATCACGTATTCGTGCAATTTATCGATAGAAAGAACAATTGCGGGAGTTGGGAAGTGTATCCTTACCTACCGTCGATGCAAAACGATTGCAAACATCGAATAGCACGTATTCGTGCAAATTATCCATAGAAAGAACGATTGCGGGAGCTGGGAAGTGAATACTTACCTACCGTCGATGCAAAACGATTGGAAACATCGAATAGCACGTATTCGTGCAAATTATCGATAGAAAGAACGATTGCGGGAGCTGGGAAGTGAATCCTTACCTACCGTCGATGCAAAACGATTGCAAACATCGAATAGCACGTATTCGTGCAAATTATCGATAGAAAGAAGGATTGCGGGAGCTGGGAAGTGAATCCTTACCTACCGTCGATGCAAAACGATTGGAAACATCGAATAGCACGTATTCGTGCAAATTATCGATAGAAAGAACGATTGCGGGAGCTGGGAAGTGAATCCTTACCTACCGTCGATGCAAAACGATTGGAAACATCGAATAGCACGTATTCGTGCAAATTATCCATAGAAAGATCGATTGCGGGAGCTGGGAAGTGAATACTTACCTACCGTTGATGCAAAACGATTGGAAACATCGAATAGCACGTATCCGTGCAAATTATCGATGGAAAGAACGATTGCGGTAGCCGGGAAGTGAATCCTTACCTACCGTTGATGCAAAACGATTGGAAACATCGAACATCACGTATTCGTGCAAATTATCGATAGAAAGAGCGATTGCGGGAGCTGGGAAGTGAATCCCTACCTACCGTCGATGCAAAACGATTGCAAACATCGAATTGCACGTATTCGTGCAAATTATCCATAGAAAGAACGATTGCGGGAGCTGGGAAGTGAATACTTACCTACCGTTGATGCAAAACGATTGGAAACATCGAATAGCACGTATCCGTGCAAATTAGCGATGGAAAGAACGATTGCGGTAGCCGGGAAGTGAATCCTTACCTACCGTTGATGCAAAACGATTGGAAACATCGAACATCACGTATTCGTGCAAATTATCGATAGAAAGAACGATTGCGGGAGTTGGGAAGTGAATCCTTACCTACCGTCGATGCAAAACGGTTGCAAATATCGAATAGCACGTATTCGTGCAAATTATCCATAGGAAGATCGATTGCGGGAGCTGGGAAGTGAATACTTACCTACCGTTGATGCAAAACGATTGGAAACATCGAATAGCACGTATTCGTGCAAATTATCGATAGAAAGAACGATTGCGGGAGCTGGGAAGTGAATCCTTACCTACCGTCGATGCAAAACGATTGCAAACATCGAATAGCACGTATTCGTGCAAATTATCCATAGAAAGATCGATTGCGGGAGCTGGGAAGTGAATACTTACCTACCGTTGATGCAAAACGATTGGAAACATCGAATAGCACGTATCCGTGCAAATTATCGATGGAAAGAACGATTGCGGTAGCCGGGAAGTGAATCCTTACCTACCGTTGATGCAAAACGATTGGAAACATCGAACATCACGTATTCGTGCAAATTATCGATAGAAAGAGCGATTGCGGGAGCTGGGAAGTGAATCCTTACCTACCGTCGATGCAAAACGATTGGAAACATCGAATAGCACGTATTCGTGCAAATTATCGATAGAAAGAACGATTGCTTGAGCTGGGAAGTGAATCCTTACCTACCGTCGATGCAAAACGATTGCAAACATCGAATAGCACGTATTCGTGCAAATTATCGATAGAAAGAACGATTGCGGGAGTTGGGAAGTGAATCCTTACCTACCGTCGATGCAAAACGGTTGCAAATATCGAATAGCACGTATTCGTGCAAATTATCCATAGGAAGATCGATTGCGGGAGCTGGGAAGTGAATACTTACCTACCGTTGATGCAAAACGATTGGAAACATCGAATAGCACGTATTCGTGCAAATTATCGATAGAAAGAACGATTGCGGGAGCTGGGAAGTGAATCCTTACCTACCGTCGATGCAAAACGATTGCAAACATCGAATAGCACGTATTCGTGCAAATTATCCATAGAAAGATCGATTGCGGGAGCTGGGAAGTGAATACTTACCTACCGTTGATGCAAAACGATTGGAAACATCGAATAGCACGTATCCGTGCAAATTATCGATGGAAAGAACGATTGCGGTAGCCGGGAAGTGAATCCTTACCTACCGTTGATGCAAAACGATTGGAAACATCGAACATCACGTATTCGTGCAAATTATCGATAGAAAGAGCGATTGCGGGAGCTGGGAAGTGAATCCTTACCTACCGTCGATGCAAAACGATTGGAAACATCGAATAGCACGTATTCGTGCAAATTATCGATAGAAAGAACGATTGCTTGAGCTGGGAAGTGAATCCTTACCTACCGTCGATGCAAAACGATTGCAAACATCGAATAGCACGTATTCGTGCAAATTATCCATAGAAAGAACGATTGCGGAAGCTGGGAAGTGAATACTTACCTACCGTCGATGCAAAACGATTGGAAACATCGAATAGCACGTATTCGTGCAAATTATCGATAGAAAGAACGATTGCGGGAGCTGGGAAGTGAATCCTTACCTACCGTCGATGCAAAACGATTGCAAACATCGAATAGCACGTATTCGTGCAAATTATCGATAGAAAGAAGGATTGCGGGAGCTGGGAAGTGAATCCTTACCTACCGTCGATGCAAAACGATTGGAAACATCGAATAGCACGTATTCGTGCAAATTATCGATAGAAAGAACGATTGCGGGAGCTGGGAAGTGAATCCTTACCTACCGTCGATGCAAAACGATTGCAAACATCGAATAGCACGTATTCGTGCAAATTATCCATAGAAAGATCGATTGCGGGAGCTGGGAAGTGAATACTTACCTACCGTTGATGCAAAACGATTGGAAACATCGAAGAGCACGTATCCGTGCAAATTAGCGATGGAAAGAACGATTGCGGTAGCCGGGAAGTGAATCCATACCTACCGTTGATGCAAAACGATTGGAAACATCGAACATCACGTATTCGTGCAAATTATCGATAGAAAGAACGATTGCGGGAGCTGGGAAGCGAATCCTTACCTACGGTCGATGCAAAACGATTGGAAACATCGAATAGCACGTATTCGTGCAAATTATCGATGGAAAGAACGATTGCGGGAGCCGGGAAGTGAATACTTACCTACCGTTGATGCAAAACGATTGGAAACATCGAATAGCACGTATCCGTGCAAATTATCGATGGAAAGAACGATTGCGGTAGCCGGGAAGTGAATCCTTACCTACCGTTGATGCAAAACGATTGGAAACATCGAACATCACGTATTCGTGCAAATTATCGATAGAAAGAACGATTGCGGGAGCTGGGAAGTGAATCCTTACCTACCGTCGATGCAAAACGATTGGAAACATCGAATAGCACGTATTCGTCCAAATTATCGATGGAAAGAACGATTGCGGGAGCCGGGAAGTGAATACTTACCTACCGTTGATGCAAAACGATTGGAAACATCGAATAGCACGTATCCGTGCAAATTATCGATGGAAAGAACGATTGCGGTAGCCGGGAAGTGAATCCTTACCTACCGTTGATGCAAAACGATTGGAAACATCGAACATCACGTATTCGTGCAATTTATCGATAGAAAGAACAATTGCGGGAGTTGGGAAGTGTATCCTTACCTACCGTCGATGCAAAACGATTGCAAACATCGAATAGCACGTATTCGTGCAAATTATCCATAGAAAGAACGATTGCGGGAGCTGGGAAGTGAATACTTACCTACCGTCGATGCAAAACGATTGGAAACATCGAATAGCACGTATTCGTGCAAATTATCGATAGAAAGAACGATTGCGGGAGCTGGGAAGTGAATCCTTACCTACCGTCGATGCAAAACGATTGCAAACATCGAATAGCACGTATTCGTGCAAATTATCGATAGAAAGAAGGATTGCGGGAGCTGGGAAGTGAATCCTTACCTACCGTCGATGCAAAACGATTGGAAACATCGAATAGCACGTATTCGTGCAAATTATCGATAGAAAGAACGATTGCGGGAGCTGGGAAGTGAATCCTTACCTACCGTCGATGCAAAACGATTGCAAACATCGAATAGCACGTATTCGTGCAAATTATCCATAGAAAGATCGATTGCGGGAGCTGGGAAGTGAATACTTACCTACCGTTGATGCAAAACGATTGGAAACATCGAAGAGCACGTATCCGTGCAAATTAGCGATGGAAAGAACGATTGCGGTAGCCGGGAAGTGAATCCATACCTACCGTTGATGCAAAACGATTGGAAACATCGAACATCACGTATTCGTGCAAATTATCGATAGAAAGAACGATTGCGGGAGCTGGGAAGCGAATCCTTACCTACGGTCGATGCAAAACGATTGGAAACATCGAATAGCACGTATTCGTGCAAATTATCGATGGAAAGAACGATTGCGGGAGCCGGGAAGTGAATACTTACCTACCGTTGATGCAAAACGATTGGAAACATCGAATAGCACGTATCCGTGCAAATTATCGATGGAAAGAACGATTGCGGTAGCCGGGAAGTGAATCCTTACCTACCGTTGATGCAAAACGATTGGAAACATCGAACATCACGTATTCGTGCAAATTATCGATAGAAAGAACGATTGCGGGAGCTGGGAAGTGAATCCTTACCTACCGTCGATGCAAAACGATTGGAAACATCGAATAGCACGTATTCGTCCAAATTATCGATGGAAAGAACGATTGCGGGAGCCGGGAAGTGAATACTTACCTACCGTTGATGCAAAACGATTGGAAACATCGAATAGCACGTATCCGTGCAAATTATCGATGGAAAGAACGATTGCGGTAGCCGGGAAGTGAATCCTTACCTACCGTTGATGCAAAACGATTGGAAACATCGAACATCACGTATTCGTGCAATTTATCGATAGAAAGAACAATTGCGGGAGTTGGGAAGTGTATCCTTACCTACCGTCGATGCAAAACGATTGCAAACATCGAATAGCACGTATTCGTGCAAATTATCCATAGAAAGAACGATTGCGGGAGCTGGGAAGTGAATACTTACCTACCGTCGATGCAAAACGATTGGAAACATCGAATAGCACGTATTCGTGCAAATTATCGATAGAAAGAACGATTGCGGGAGCTGGGAAGTGAATCCTTACCTACCGTCGATGCAAAACGATTGCAAACATCGAATAGCACGTATTCGTGCAAATTATCGATAGAAAGAAGGATTGCGGGAGCTGGGAAGTGAATCCTTACCTACCGTCGATGCAAAACGATTGGAAACATCGAATAGCACGTATTCGTGCAAATTATCGATAGAAAGAACGATTGCGGGAGCTGGGAAGTGAATCCTTACCTACCGTCGATGCAAAACGATTGGAAACATCGAATAGCACGTATTCGTGCAAATTATCCATAGAAAGATCGATTGCGGGAGCTGGGAAGTGAATACTTACCTACCGTTGATGCAAAACGATTGGAAACATCGAATAGCACGTATCCGTGCAAATTATCGATGGAAAGAACGATTGCGGTAGCCGGGAAGTGAATCCTTACCTACCGTTGATGCAAAACGATTGGAAACATCGAACATCACGTATTCGTGCAAATTATCGATAGAAAGAGCGATTGCGGGAGCTGGGAAGTGAATCCCTACCTACCGTCGATGCAAAACGATTGCAAACATCGAATTGCACGTATTCGTGCAAATTATCCATAGAAAGAACGATTGCGGGAGCTGGGAAGTGAATACTTACCTACCGTTGATGCAAAACGATTGGAAACATCGAATAGCACGTATCCGTGCAAATTAGCGATGGAAAGAACGATTGCGGTAGCCGGGAAGTGAATCCTTACCTACCGTTGATGCAAAACGATTGGAAACATCGAACATCACGTATTCGTGCAAATTATCGATAGAAAGAACGATTGCGGGAGCTGGGAAGTGAATCCTTACCTACCGTCGATGCAAAACGATTGGAAACATCGAATAGCACGTATTCGTCCAAATTATCGATGGAAAGAACGATTGCGGGAGCCGGGAAGTGAATACTTACCTACCGTTGATGCAAAACGATTGGAAACATCGAATAGCACGCATCCGTGCAAATTATCGATGGAAAGAACGATTGCGGTAGCCGGGAAGTGAATCCTTACCTACCGTTGATGCAAAACGATTGGAAACATCGAACATCACGTATTCGTGCAATTTATCGATAGAAAGAACAATTGCGTGAGTTGGGAAGTGTATCCTTACCTACCGTCGATGCAAAACGATTGCAAACATCGAATAGCACGTATTCGTGCAAATTATCCATAGAAAGAACGATTGCGGGAGCTGGGAAGTGAATACTTACCTACCGTTGATGCAAAACGATTGGAAACATCGAATAGCACGTATCCGTGCAAATTATCGATGGAAAGAACGATTGCGGTAGCCGGGAAGTGAATCCTTACCTACCGTTGATGCAAAACGATTGGAAACATCGAACATCACGTATTCGTGCAAATTATCGATAGAAAGAACGATTGCGGGAGCTGGGAAGTGAATCCTTACCTACCGTCGATGCAAAACGATTGGAAACATCGAATAGCACGTATTCGTGCAAATTATCGATGGAAAGAACGATTGCGGGAGCCGGGAAGTGAATCCTTACCTAACGTTGATGCAAAACGATTGGAAACATCGAACATCACGTATTCCTGCAAATTATCGATAGAAAGAACGATTGCGGGAGTTGGGAAGTGAATCCTTACCTACCGTCGATGCAAAACGATTGCAAACATCGAATAGCACGTATTTGTGTAAATTATCCATAGAAAGAACGATTGCGGGAGCTGGGAAGTGAATACTTACCTACCGTTGATGCAAAACGCTTGGAAACATCGAATAGCACGTATTCGTGCAAATTATCGATGGAAAGAACGATTGCGGGAGCCGGGAAGTGAATCCTTACCTACCGTTGATGCAAAACGATTGGAAACATCGAACATCACGTATTCGTGCAAATTATTGATAGAAAGAACGATTGCGGGAGCTGGGAAGTGAATCATTACCTACCGTCGATGCAAAACGATTGGAAACATCGAATAGCACGTATTCGTGCAAATTATCGACGGAAAGAACGATTGCGGGAGCCGGGAAGTGAATCCTTACCTAACGTTGATGCAAAACGATTGGAAACATCGAACATCACGTATTCGTGAAAATTATCGATAGAAAGAACGATAGCGGGAGCTGGGAAGTGAATCCTTACCTACCGTCGATGCAAAACGATTGGAAACCTCGAATAGCACGTATTCGTGCAAATTATCGATGGAAAGAACGATTGCAGGAGCCGGGAAGTGAATCCTTACCTACCGTCGATGCAAAACGATTGGAAACATCGAATAGCACGTATTCGTGCAAATTATCGATAGAAAGAACGATTGCGGGAGCTGGGAAGTGAATCCTTACCTACCGTCGATGCAAAACGATTGGAAACATCGAATAGCACGTATTCGTGCAAATTATCGATAGAAAGAACGATTGCGGGAGCTGGAAAGTGAATCCTTACCTACCGTCGATGCAAAACGATTGCAAACATCGAATAGCACGTATTCGTGCAAATTATCCATAGAAAGAACGATTGCGGGAGCTGGGAAGTGAATACTTACCTACCGTCGATGCAAAACGATTGGAAACATCGAATAGCACGTATTCGTGCAAATTATCGATAGAAAGAACGATTGCGGGAGCTGGGAAGTGAATCCTTACCTACCGTCGATGCAAAACGATTGCAAACATCGAATAGCACGTATTCGTGCAAATTATCCATAGAAAGATCGATTGCGGGAGCTGGGAAGTGAATACTTACCTACCGTTGATGCAAAACGATTGGAAACATCGAATAGCACGTATTCGTCCAAATTATCGATGGAAAGAACGATTGCGGGAGCCGGGAAGTGAATACTTACCTACCGTTGATGCAAAACGATTGGAAACATCGAACAGCACGTATCCGTACAAATTATCGATGGAAAGAACGATTGCGGTAGCCGGGAAGTGAATCCTTACCTACCGTTGATGCAAAACGATTGGAAACATCGAACATCACGTATTCGTGCAATTTATCGATAGAAAGAACAATTGCGGGAGTTGGGAAGTGTATCCTTACCTACCGTCGATGCAAAACGATTGCAAACATCGAATAGCACGTATTCGTGCAAATTATCCATAGAAAGAACGATTGCGGGAGCTGGGAAGTGAATACTTACCTACCGTCGATGCAAAACGATTGCAAACATCGAATAGCACGTATTCGTCCAAATTATCGATGGAAAGAACGATTGCGGGAGCTGGGAAGTGAATACTTACCTACCGTTGATGCAAAACGATTGGAAACATCGAATAGCACGTATCCGTGCAAATTATCGATGGAAAGAACGATTGCGGTAGCCGGGAAGTGAATCCTTACCTACCGTCGATGCAAAACGATTGCAAACATCGAATAGCACGTATTCGTGCAAATTATCGATAGAAAGAACGATTGCGGGAGCTGGGAAGTGAATCCTTACCTACCGTCGATGCAAAACGATTGGAAACATCGAATAGCACGTATTCGTGCAAATTATCGATGGAAAGAACGATTGCGGGAGCCGGGAAGTGAATCCTTACCTAACGTTGATGCAAAACGATTGGAAACATCGAACATCACGTATTCGTGAAAATTATCGATAGAAAGAACGATTGCGGGAGCTGGGAAGTGAATCCTTACCTACCGTCGATGCAAAACGATTGGAAACCTCGAATAGCACGTATTCGTGCAAATTATCGATGGAAAGAACGATTGCAGGAGCCGGGAAGTGAATCCTTACCTACCGTTGATGCAAAACGATTGGAAACATCGAACATCACGTATTCGTGCAAATTATCGATAGAAAGAACGATTGCGGGAGCTGGGAAGTGAATCCTTACCTACCGTCGATGCAAAACGATTGGAAACATCGAATAGCACGTATTCGTGCAAATTATCGATAGAAAGAACGATTGCGGGAGCTGGGAAGTGAATCCTTACCTACCGTCGATGCAAAACGATTGGAAACATCGAATAGCACGTATTCGTGCAAATTATCGATAGAAAGAACGATTGCGGGAGCTGGGAAGTGAATCCTTACCTACCGTCGATGCAAAACGATTGCAAACATCGAATAGCACGTATTCGTGCAAATTATCCATAGAAAGAACGATTGCGGGAGCTGGGAAGTGAATACTTACCTACCGTCGATGCAAAACGATTGGAAACATCGAATAGCACGTATTCGTGCAAATTATCGATAGAAAGAACGATTGCGGGAGCTGGGAAGTGAATCCTTACCTACCGTCGATGCAAAACGATTGCAAACATCGAATAGCACGTATTCGTGCAAATTATCCATAGAAAGATCGATTGCGGGAGCTGGGAAGTGAATACTTACCTACCGTTGATGCAAAACGATTGGAAACATCGAATAGCACGTATCCGTGCAAATTATCGATGGAAAGAACGATTGCGGTAGCCGGGAAGTGAATCCTTACCTACCGTTGATGCAAAACGATTGGAAACATCAAACATCACGTATTCGTGCAAATTATCGATAGAAAGAGCGATTGCGGGAGCTGGGAAGTGAATCCCTACCTACCGTCGATGCAAAACGATTGGAAACATCGAATAGCACGTATTCGTGCAAATTATCGATAGAAAGAACGATTGCGGGAGCTGGGAAGTGAATCCTTACCTACCGTCGATGCAAAACGATTGCAAACATCGAATTGCACGTATTCGTGCAAATTATCCATAGAAAGAACGATTGCGGGAGCTGGGAAGTGAATACTTACCTACCGTTGATGCAAAACGATTGGAAACATCGAATAGCACGTATCCGTGCAAATTAGCGATGGAAAGAACGATTGCGGTAGCCGGGAAGTGAATCCTTACCTACCGTTGATGCAAAACGATTGGAAACATCGAACATCACGTATTCGTGCAAATTATCGATAGAAAGAACGATTGCGGGAGCTGGGAAGCGAATCCTTACCTACCGTCGATGCAAAACGATTGGAAACATCGAATAGCACGTATTCGTGCAAATTATCGATGGAAAGAACGATTGCGGGAGCCGGGAAGTGAATACTTACCTACCGTTGATGCAAAACGATTGGAAACATCGAATAGCACGTATCCGTGCAAATTATCGATGGAAAGAACGATTGCGGTAGCCGGGAAGTGAATCCTTACCTACCGTTGATGCAAAACGATTGGAAACATCGAACATCACGTATTCGTGCAAATTATCGATAGAAAGAACGATTGCGGGAGCTGGGAAGTGAATCCTTACCTACCGTCGATGCAAAACGATTGGAAACATCGAATAGCACGTATTCGTCCAAATTATCGATGGAAAGAACGATTGCGGGAGCCGGGAAGTGAATACTTACCTACCGTTGATGCAAAACGATTGGAAACATCGAATAGCACGTATCCGTGCAAATTATCGATGGAAAGAACGATTGCGGTAGCCGGGAAGTGAATCCTTACCTACCGTTGATGCAAAACGATTGGAAACATCGAACATCACGTATTCGTGCAATTTATCGATAGAAAGAACAATTGCGGGAGTTGGGAAGTGTATCCTTACCTACCGTCGATGCAAAACGATTGCAAACATCGAATAGCACGTATTCGTGCAAATTATCCATAGAAAGAACGATTGCGGGAGCTGGGAAGTGAATACTTACCTACCGTCGATGCAAAACGATTGGAAACATCGAATAGCACGTATTCGTGCAAATTATCGATAGAAAGAACGATTGCGGGAGCTGGGAAGTGAATCCTTACCTACCGTCGATGCAAAACGATTGCAAACATCGAATAGCACGTATTCGTGCAAATTATCGATAGAAAGAAGGATTGCGGGAGCTGGGAAGTGAATCCTTACCTACCGTCGATGCAAAACGATTGGAAACATCGAATAGCACGTATTCGTGCAAATTATCGATGGAAAGAACGATTGCGGTAGCCGGGAAGTGAATCCTTACCTACCGTTGATGCAAAACGATTGGAAACATCGAACATCACGTATTCGTGCAATTTATCGATAGAAAGAACAATTGCGGGAGTTGGGAAGTGTATCCTTACCTACCGTCGATGCAAAACGATTGCAAACATCGAATAGCACGTATTCGTGCAAATTATCCATAGAAAGAACGATTGCGGGAGCTGGGAAGTGAATACTTACCTACCGTCGATGCAAAACGATTGGAAACATCGAATAGCACGTATTCGTGCAAATTATCGATAGAAAGAACGATTGCGGGAGCTGGGAAGTGAATCCTTACCTACCGTCGATGCAAAACGATTGCAAACATCGAATAGCACGTATTCGTGCAAATTATCGATAGAAAGAAGGATTGCGGGAGCTGGGAAGTGAATCCTTACCTACCGTCGATGCAAAACGATTGGAAACATCGAATAGCACGTATTCGTGCAAATTATCGATAGAAAGAACGATTGCGGGAGCTGGGAAGTGAATCCTTACCTACCGTCGATGCAAAACGATTGCAAACATCGAATAGCACGTATTCGTGCAAATTATCGATAGAAAGAAGGATTGCGGGAGCTGGGAAGTGAATCCTTACCTACCGTCGATGCAAAACGATTGGAAACATCGAATAGCACGTATTCGTGCAAATTATCGATGGAAAGAACGATTGCGGTAGCCGGGAAGTGAATCCTTACCTACCGTTGATGCAAAACGATTGGAAACATCGAACATCACGTATTCGTGCAATTTATCGATAGAAAGAACAATTGCGGGAGTTGGGAAGTGTATCCTTACCTACCGTCGATGCAAAACGATTGCAAACATCGAATAGCACGTATTCGTGCAAATTATCCATAGAAAGAACGATTGCGGGAGCTGGGAAGTGAATACTTACCTACCGTCGATGCAAAACGATTGGAAACATCGAATAGCACGTATCCGTGCAAATTATCGATGGAAAGAACGATTGCGGTAGCCGGGAAGTGAATCCTTACCTACCGTTGATGCAAAACGATTGGAAACATCGAACATCACGTATTCGTGCAATTTATCGATAGAAAGAACAATTGCGGGAGTTGGGAAGTGTATCCTTACCTACCGTCGATGCAAAACGATTGCAAACATCGAATAGCACGTATTCGTGCAAATTATCCATAGAAAGAACGATTGCGGGAGCTGGGAAGTGAATACTTACCTACCGTCGATGCAAAACGATTGGAAACATCGAATAGCACGTATTCGTGCAAATTATCGATAGAAAGAACGATTGCGGGAGCTGGGAAGTGAATCCTTACCTACCGTCGATGCAAAACGATTGCAAACATCGAATAGCACGTATTCGTGCAAATTATCGATAGAAAGAAGGATTGCGGGAGCTGGGAAGTGAATCCTTACCTACCGTCGATGCAAAACGATTGGAAACATCGAATAGCACGTATTCGTGCAAATTATCGATGGAAAGAACGATTGCGGTAGCCGGGAAGTGAATCCTTACCTACCGTTGATGCAAAACGATTGGAAACATCGAACACCACGTATTCGTGCAATTTGTCGATAGAAAGAACAATTGCGGGAGTTGGGAAGTGTATCCTTACCTACCGTCGATGCAAAACGATTGCAAACATCGAATAGCACGTATTCGTGCAAATTATCCATAGAAAGAACGATTGCGGGAGCTGGGAAGTGAATACTTACCTACCGTCGATGCAAAACGATTGGAAACCTCGAATAGCACGTATTCGTGCAAATTATCGATGGAAAGAACGATTGCAGGAGCCGGGAAGTGAATCCTTACCTACCGTTGATGCAAAACGATTGGAAACATCGAACATCACGTATTCGTGCAAATTATCGATAGAAAGAACGATTGCGGGAGCTGGGAAGTGAATCCTTACCTACCGTCGATGCAAAACGATTGGAAACATCGAATAGCACGTATTCGTGCAAATTATCGATAGAAAGAACGATTGCGGGAGCTGGGAAGTGAATCCTTACCTACCGTCGATGCAAAACGATTGGAAACATCGAATAGCACGTATTCGTGCAAATTATCGATAGAAAGAACGATTGCGGGAGCTGGGAAGTGAATCCTTACCTACCGTCGATGCAAAACGATTGCAAACATCGAATAGCACGTATTCGTGCAAATTATCCATAGAAAGAACGATTGCGGGAGCTGGGAAGTGAATACTTACCTACCGTCGATGCAAAACGATTGGAAACATCGAATAGCACGTATTCGTGCAAATTATCGATAGAAAGAACGATTGCGGGAGCTGGGAAGTGAATCCTTACCTACCGTCGATGCAAAACGATTGCAAACATCGAATAGCACGTATTCGTGCAAATTATCCATAGAAAGATCGATTGCGGGAGCTGGGAAGTGAATACTTACCTACCGTTGATGCAAAACGATTGGAAACATCGAATAGCACGTATCCGTGCAAATTATCGATGGAAAGAACGATTGCGGTAGCCGGGAAGTGAATCCTTACCTACCGTTGATGCAAAACGATTGGAAACATCAAACATCACGTATTCGTGCAAATTATCGATAGAAAGAGCGATTGCGGGAGCTGGGAAGTGAATCCCTACCTACCGTCGATGCAAAACGATTGGAAACATCGAATAGCACGTATTCGTGCAAATTATCGATAGAAAGAACGATTGCGGGAGCTGGGAAGTGAATCCTTACCTACCGTCGATGCAAAACGATTGCAAACATCGAATTGCACGTATTCGTGCAAATTATCCATAGAAAGAACGATTGCGGGAGCTGGGAAGTGAATACTTACCTACCGTTGATGCAAAACGATTGGAAACATCGAATAGCACGTATCCGTGCAAATTAGCGATGGAAAGAACGATTGCGGTAGCCGGGAAGTGAATCCTTACCTACCGTTGATGCAAAACGATTGGAAACATCGAACATCACGTATTCGTGCAAATTATCGATAGAAAGAACGATTGCGGGAGCTGGGAAGCGAATCCTTACCTACCGTCGATGCAAAACGATTGGAAACATCGAATAGCACGTATTCGTGCAAATTATCGATGGAAAGAACGATTGCGGGAGCCGGGAAGTGAATACTTACCTACCGTTGATGCAAAACGATTGGAAACATCGAATAGCACGTATCCGTGCAAATTATCGATGGAAAGAACGATTGCGGTAGCCGGGAAGTGAATCCTTACCTACCGTTGATGCAAAACGATTGGAAACATCGAACATCACGTATTCGTGCAAATTATCGATAGAAAGAACGATTGCGGGAGCTGGGAAGTGAATCCTTACCTACCGTCGATGCAAAACGATTGGAAACATCGAATAGCACGTATTCGTCCAAATTATCGATGGAAAGAACGATTGCGGGAGCCGGGAAGTGAATACTTACCTACCGTTGATGCAAAACGATTGGAAACATCGAATAGCACGTATCCGTGCAAATTATCGATGGAAAGAACGATTGCGGTAGCCGGGAAGTGAATCCTTACCTACCGTTGATGCAAAACGATTGGAAACATCGAACATCACGTATTCGTGCAATTTATCGATAGAAAGAACAATTGCGGGAGTTGGGAAGTGTATCCTTACCTACCGTCGATGCAAAACGATTGCAAACATCGAATAGCACGTATTCGTGCAAATTATCCATAGAAAGAACGATTGCGGGAGCTGGGAAGTGAATACTTACCTACCGTCGATGCAAAACGATTGGAAACATCGAATAGCACGTATTCGTGCAAATTATCGATAGAAAGAACGATTGCGGGAGCTGGGAAGTGAATCCTTACCTACCGTCGATGCAAAACGATTGCAAACATCGAATAGCACGTATTCGTGCAAATTATCGATAGAAAGAAGGATTGCGGGAGCTGGGAAGTGAATCCTTACCTACCGTCGATGCAAAACGATTGGAAACATCGAATAGCACGTATTCGTGCAAATTATCGATGGAAAGAACGATTGCGGTAGCCGGGAAGTGAATCCTTACCTACCGTTGATGCAAAACGATTGGAAACATCGAACATCACGTATTCGTGCAATTTATCGATAGAAAGAACAATTGCGGGAGTTGGGAAGTGTATCCTTACCTACCGTCGATGCAAAACGATTGCAAACATCGAATAGCACGTATTCGTGCAAATTATCCATAGAAAGAACGATTGCGGGAGCTGGGAAGTGAATACTTACCTACCGTCGATGCAAAACGATTGGAAACATCGAATAGCACGTATTCGTGCAAATTATCGATAGAAAGAACGATTGCGGGAGCTGGGAAGTGAATCCTTACCTACCGTCGATGCAAAACGATTGCAAACATCGAATAGCACGTATTCGTGCAAATTATCGATAGAAAGAAGGATTGCGGGAGCTGGGAAGTGAATCCTTACCTACCGTCGATGCAAAACGATTGGAAACATCGAATAGCACGTATTCGTGCAAATTATCGATAGAAAGAACGATTGCGGGAGCTGGGAAGTGAATCCTTACCTACCGTCGATGCAAAACGATTGCAAACATCGAATAGCACGTATTCGTGCAAATTATCGATAGAAAGAAGGATTGCGGGAGCTGGGAAGTGAATCCTTACCTACCGTCGATGCAAAACGATTGGAAACATCGAATAGCACGTATTCGTGCAAATTATCGATGGAAAGAACGATTGCGGTAGCCGGGAAGTGAATCCTTACCTACCGTTGATGCAAAACGATTGGAAACATCGAACATCACGTATTCGTGCAATTTATCGATAGAAAGAACAATTGCGGGAGTTGGGAAGTGTATCCTTACCTACCGTCGATGCAAAACGATTGCAAACATCGAATAGCACGTATTCGTGCAAATTATCCATAGAAAGAACGATTGCGGGAGCTGGGAAGTGAATACTTACCTACCGTCGATGCAAAACGATTGGAAACATCGAATAGCACGTATCCGTGCAAATTATCGATGGAAAGAACGATTGCGGTAGCCGGGAAGTGAATCCTTACCTACCGTTGATGCAAAACGATTGGAAACATCGAACATCACGTATTCGTGCAATTTATCGATAGAAAGAACAATTGCGGGAGTTGGGAAGTGTATCCTTACCTACCGTCGATGCAAAACGATTGCAAACATCGAATAGCACGTATTCGTGCAAATTATCCATAGAAAGAACGATTGCGGGAGCTGGGAAGTGAATACTTACCTACCGTCGATGCAAAACGATTGGAAACATCGAATAGCACGTATTCGTGCAAATTATCGATAGAAAGAACGATTGCGGGAGCTGGGAAGTGAATCCTTACCTACCGTCGATGCAAAACGATTGCAAACATCGAATAGCACGTATTCGTGCAAATTATCGATAGAAAGAAGGATTGCGGGAGCTGGGAAGTGAATCCTTACCTACCGTCGATGCAAAACGATTGGAAACATCGAATAGCACGTATTCGTGCAAATTATCGATGGAAAGAACGATTGCGGTAGCCGGGAAGTGAATCCTTACCTACCGTTGATGCAAAACGATTGGAAACATCGAACACCACGTATTCGTGCAATTTGTCGATAGAAAGAACAATTGCGGGAGTTGGGAAGTGTATCCTTACCTACCGTCGATGCAAAACGATTGCAAACATCGAATAGCACGTATTCGTGCAAATTATCCATAGAAAGAACGATTGCGGGAGCTGGGAAGTGAATACTTACCTACCGTCGATGCAAAACGATTGGAAACATCGAATAGCACGTATTCGTGCAAATTATCGATAGAAAGAACGATTGCGGGAGCTGGGAAGTGAATCCTTACCTACCGTCGATGCAAAACGATTGCAAACATCGAATAGCACGTATTCGTGCAAATTATCGATAGAAAGAAGGATTGCGGGAGCTGGGAAGTGAATCCTTACCTACCGTCGATGCAAAACGATTGGAAACATCGAATAGCACGTATTCGTGCAAATTATCGATAGAAAGAACGATTGCGGGAGCTGGGAAGTGAATCCTTACCTACCGTCGATGCAAAACGATTGCAAACATCGAATTGCACGTATTCGTGCAAATTATCGATAGAAAGAAGGATTGCGGGAGCTGGGAAGTGAATCCTTACCTACCGTCGATGCAAAACGATTGGAAACATCGAATAGCACGTATTCGTGCAAATTATCGATAGAAAGAGCGATTGCGGGAGCTGGGAAGTGAATCCCTACCTACCGTCGATGCAAAACGATTGGAAACATCGAATAGCACGTATCCGTGCAAATTATCGATGGAAAGAACGATTGCGGTAGCCGGGAAGTGAATCCTTACCTACCGTTGATGCAAAACGATTGGAAACATCGAACATCACGTATTCGTGCAATTTATCGATAGAAAGAACAATTGCGGGAGTTGGGAAGTGTATCCTTACCTACCGTCGATGCAAAACGATTGCAAACATCGAATAGCACGTATTCGTGCAAATTATCCATAGAAAGAACGATTGCGGGAGCTGGGAAGTGAATACTTACCTACCGTCGATGCAAAACGATTGCAAACATCGAATAGCACGTATTCGTGCAAATTATCCTTAGAAAGAACGATTGCGGGAGCTGGGAACTGAATACTTACCTACCGTTGATGCAAAACGATTGGAAACATCGAACATCACGTATTCGTGCAAATTATCGATAGAAAGAGCGATTGCGGGAGCTGGGAAGTGAATCCCTACCTACCGTCGATGCAAAACGATTGCAAACATCGAATTGCACGTATTCGTGCAAATTATCCATAGAAAGAACGATTGCGGGAGCTGGGAAGTGAATACTTACCTACCGTTGATGCAAAACGATTGGAAACATCGAATAGCACGTATCCGTGCAAATTAGCGATGGAAAGAACGATTGCGGTAGCCGGGAAGTGAATCCTTACCTACCGTTGATGCAAAACGATTGGAAACATCGA
This sequence comes from Nomada ferruginata, assembly GCA_963583965.1. Classification (NCBI taxonomy): domain Eukaryota; kingdom Metazoa; phylum Arthropoda; class Insecta; order Hymenoptera; family Apidae; genus Nomada; species Nomada ferruginata. The sequence goes on from OY757219.1 coordinate 161,919, forward strand.
ACATCACGTATTCGTCCAAATTATCGATGGAAAGAACGATTGCGGGAGCCGGGAAGTGAATACTTACCTACCGTTGATGCAAAACGATTGGAAACATCGAATAGCACGTATCCGTGCAAATTATCGATGGAAAGAACGATTGCGGTAGCCGGGAAGTGAATCCTTACCTACCGTTGATGCAAAACGATTGGAAACATCGAACATCACGTATTCGTGCAATTTATCGATAGAAAGAACAATTGCGGGAGTTGGGAAGTGTATCCTTACCTACCGTCGATGCAAAACGATTGCAAACATCGAATAGCACGTATTCGTGCAAATTATCCATAGAAAGAACGATTGCGGGAGCTGGGAAGTGAATACTTACCTACCGTCGATGCAAAACGATTGCAAACATCGAATAGCACGTATTCGTGCAAATTATCCATAGAAAGAACGATTGCGGGAGCTGGGAACTGAATACTTACCTACCGTTGATGCAAAACGATTGGAAACATTGAATAGCACGTATCCGTGCAAATTATCGATGGAAAGAACGATTGCGGTAGCCGGGAAGTGAATCCTTACCTACCGTTGATGCAAAACGATTGGAAACATCGAACATCACGTATTCGTGCAAATTATCGATAGAAAGAACGATTGCGGGAGCTGGGAAGTGAATCCTTACCTACCGTCTATGCAAAACGATTGGAAACATCGAATAGCACGTATTCGTGCAAATTATCGATGGAAAGAACGATTGCGGGAGCCGGGAAGTGAATCCTTACCTAACGTTGATGCAAAACGATTGGAAACATCGAACATCACGTATTCGTGCAAATTATCGATAGAAAGAACGATTGCGGGAGTTGGGAAGTGAATCCTTACCTACCGTCGATGCAAAACGATTGCAAACATCGAATAGCACGTATTTGTGCAAATTATCCATAGAAAGAACGATTGCGGGAGCTGGGAAGTGAATACTTACCTACCGTTGATGCAAAACGCTTGGAAACATCGAATAGCACGTATTCGTGCAAATTATCGACGGAAAGAACGATTGCGGGAGCCGGGAAGTGAATCCTTACCTAACGTTGATGCAAAACGATTGGAAACATCGAACATCACGTATTCGTGAAAATTATCGATAGAAAGAACGATTGCGGGAGCTGGGAAGTGAATCCTTACCTACCGTCGATGCAAAACGATTGGAAACCTCGAATAGCACGTATTCGTGCAAATTATCGATGGAAAGAACGATTGCAGGAGCCGGGAAGTGAATCCTTACCTACCGTTGATGCAAAACGATTGGAAACATCGAACATCACGTATTCGTGCAAATTATCGATAGAAAGAACGATTGCGGGAGCTGGGAAGTGAATCCTTACCTACCGTCGATGCAAAACGATTGGAAACATCGAATAGCACGTATTCGTGCAAATTATCGATAGAAAGAACGATTGCGGGAGCTGGGAAGTGAATCCTTACCTACCGTCGATGCAAAACGATTGGAAACATCGAATAGCACGTATTCGTGCAAATTATCGACGGAAAGAACGATTGCGGGAGCCGGGAAGTGAATCCTTACCTAACGTTGATGCAAAACGATTGGAAACATCGAACATCACGTATTCGTGAAAATTATCGATAGAAAGAACGATAGCGGGAGCTGGGAAGTGAATCCTTACCTACCGTCGATGCAAAACGATTGGATAATTGGCACGAAGACGTGATATTCGATGTTTCCAATCGTTTTGCATCGACGGTAGGTAAGGATTCACTTCCCAGCTCCCGCAATCGTTCTTTCCATCGATAATTTGCACGAATACGTGCCATTCGATGTTTCCAATCGTTTTGCATCTACGGTAGGTAAGGATTCACTTCCCAGCTTACGCAATCGCTCTTTCTATGGATAATTTGCACGAATACGTGATGTTCGATGTTTCCAATCGTTTTGCATCAACGGTAGGTAAGTATTCACTTCCCAGCTCCCGCAATCGTTCTTTCTATGGATAATTTGCACGAATACGTGCTATTCGATGTTTGCAATCGTTTTGCATCGACGGTAGGTAAGGATTCACTTCCCAGCTCCCGCAATCGTTCTTTCTATCGATAATTTGCACGAATACGAGATGTTCGATGTTTCCAATCGTTTTGCATCAACGTTAGGTAAGGGTTCACTTCCCGGCTCCCGCAATCGTTCTTTCCATCGATAATTTGCACGAATACGTGCTATTCGATGTTTCCAATCGTTTTGCATCAACGGTAGGTAAGTATTCACTTCCCAGCTCCCGCAATCGTTCTTTCTATGGATAATTTGCACGAATACGTGCTATTCGATGTTTGCAATCGTTTTGCATCGACGGTAGGTAAGGATTCACTTCCCAGCTCACGCAATCGTTCTTTCTATGGATAATTTGCACGAATACGTGATGTTCGATGTTTCCAATCGTTTTGCATCAACGGTAGGTAAGAATTCACTTTCCGGCTCCCGCAATCGTTCTTTCCATCGTTAATTTGCACGAATACGTGCTATTCGATGTTTCCAATCGTTTTGCATCAACGGTAGGTAAGTATTCACTTCCCAGTTCCCGCAATCGTTCTTTCTATGGATAATTTGCACGAATACGTGCCATTCGATGTTTCCAATCGTTTTGCATCTACGGTAGGTAAGGATTCACTTCCCAGCTTACGCAATCGCTCTTTCTATGGATAATTTGCACGAATACGTGATGTTCGATGTTTCCAATCGTTTTGCATCAACGGTCGGTAAGAATTCACTTTCCGGCTCCCGCAATCGTTCTTTCCATCGTTAATTTGCACGAATACGTGCTATTCGATGTTTCCAATCGTTTTGCATCAACGGTAGGTAAGTATTCACTTCCCAGCTCCCGCAATCGTTCTTTCTATGGATAATTTGCACGAATACGTGCTATTCGATGTTTGCAATCGTTTTGCATCGACGGTAGGTAAGGATTCACTTCCCAGCTCCCGCAATCGTTCTTTCTATCGATAATTTGCACGAATACGAGATGTTCGATGTTTCCAATCGTTTTGCATCAACGTTAGGTAAGGGTTCACTTCCCGGCTCCCGCAATCGTTCTTTCCATCGATAATTTGCACGAATACGTGCTATTCGATGTTTCCAATCGTTTTGCATCAACGGTAGGTAAGTATTCACTTCCCAGCTCCCGCAATCGTTCTTTCTATGGATAATTTGCACGAATACGTGCTATTCGATGTTTGCAATCGTTTTGCATCGACGGTAGGTAAGGATTCACTTCCCAGCTCACGCAATCGTTCTTTCTATGGATAATTTGCACGAATACGTGATGTTCGATGTTTCCAATCGTTTTGCATCAACGGTAGGTAAGAATTCACTTTCCGGCTCCCGCAATCGTTCTTTCCATCGTTAATTTGCACGAATACGTGCTATTCGATGTTTCCAATCGTTTTGCATCAACGGTAGGTAAGTATTCACTTCCCAGTTCCCGCAATCGTTCTTTCTATGGATAATTTGCACGAATACGTGCCATTCGATGTTTGCAATCGTTTTGCATCGACGGTAGGTAAGGATTCACTTCCCAGCTCCCGCAATCGTTCTTTCTATCGATAATTTGCACGAATACGAGATGTTCGATGTTTCCAATCGTTTTGCATCAACGTTAGGTAAGGATTCACTTCCCGGCTCCCGCAATCGTTCTTTCCATCGATAATTTGCACGAATACGTGCTATTCGATGTTTCCAATCGTTTTGCATCAACGGTAGGTAAGTATTCACTACCCGGCTCCCGCAATCGTTCTTTCTATGGATAATTTGCACGAATACGTGCTATTCGATGTTTGCAACCGTTTTGCATCGACGGTAGGTAAGGATTCACTTCCCAGCTCCCACAATCGTTCTTTCTATCGATAATTTGCACGAATACGTGTTGTTCGATGTTTCCAATCGTTTTGCATCGACGGTAGGTAAGGATTCACTTCCCGGCTCCCGCAATCGTTCATTCTATCGATAATTTGCACGAATACGTGATGTTCGATGTGTCCAATCGTTTTGCATCGACGGTAGGTAAGGATTCACTTCCCAGCTTCCGCAATCGTTCTTTCCATCGATAATTTGGAAAGAACGATTGCGGGAGCTGGGAAGTGAATCCTTACCTACCGTCGATGCAAAACGATTGCAAACATCGAATTGCACGTATTCGTGCCCAATTATCCATAGAAAGAACGATTGCGGGAGCTGGGAAGTGAATACTTACCTACCGTTGATGCAAAACGATTGGAAACATCGAATAGCACGTATCCGTGCAAATTAGCGATGGAAAGAACGATTGCGGTAGCCGGGAAGTGAATCCTTACCTACCGTTGATGCAAAACGATTGGAAACATCGAACATCACGTATTCGTGCAAATTATCGATAGAAAGAACGATTGCGGGAGCTGGGAAGCGAATCCTTACCTACCGTCGATGCAAAACGATTGGAAACATCGAATAGCACGTATTCGTGCAAATTATCGATGGAAAGAACGATTGCGGGAGCCGGGAAGTGAATACTTACCTACCGTTGATGCAAAACGATTGGAAACATCGAATAGCACGTATCCGTGCAAATTATCGATGGAAAGAACGATTGCGGTAGCCGGGAAGTGAATCCTTACCTACCGTTGATGCAAAACGATTGGAAACATCGAACATCACGTATTCGTGCAAATTATCGATAGAAAGAGCGATTGCGGGAGCTGGGAAGTGAATCCCTACCTACCGTCGATGCAAAACGATTGGAAACATCGAATAGCACGTATTCGTGCAAATTATCGATAGAAAGAACGATTGCGGGAGCTGGGAAGTGAATCCTTACCTACCGTCGATGCAAAACGATTGGAAACATCGAATAGCACGTATCCGTGCAAATTATCGATGGAAAGAACGATTGCGGTAGCCGGGAAGTGAATCCTTACCTACCGTTGATGCAAAACGATTGGAAACATCGAACATCACGTATTCGTGCAAATTATCGATAGAAAGAACGATTGCGGGAGCTGGGAAGTGAATCCTTACCTACCGTCGATGCAAAACGATTGCAAACATCGAATAGCACGTATTCGTGCAAATTATCCATAGAAAGAACGATTGCGGGAGCTGGGAAGTGAATACTTACCTACCGTCGATGCAAAACGATTGGAAACATCGAATAGCACGTATTCGTGCAAATTATCGATGGAAAGAACGATTGCGGGAGCCGGGAAGTGAATACTTACCTACCGTTGATGCAAAACGATTGGAAACATCGAATAGCACGTATCCGTGCAAATTATCGATGGAAAGAACGATTGCGGTAGCCGGGAAGTGAATCCTTACCTACCGTTGATGCAAAACGATTGGAAACATCGAACATCACGTATTCGTGCAAATTATCGATAGAAAGAACGATTGCGGGAGCTGGGAAGTGAATCCTTAGCTACCGTCGATGCAAAACGATTGCAAACATCGAATAGCACGTATTCGTGCAAATTATCCATAGAAAGAACGATTGCGGGAGCTGGGAAGTGAATACTTACCTACCGTCGATGCAAAACGATTGCAAACATCGAATAGCACGTATTCGTGCAAATTATCCATAGAAAGAACGATTGCGGGAGCTGGGAAGTGAATACTTACCTACCGTTGATGCAAAACGATTGGAAACATCGAATAGCACGTATCCGTGCAAATTATCGATGGAAAGAACGATTGCGGTAGCCGGGAAGTGAATCCTTACCTACCGTTGATGCAAAACGATTGGAAACATCGAACATCACGTATTCGTGCAAATTATCGATAGAAAGAACGATTGCGGGAGCTGGGAAGTGAATCCTTACCTACCGTCGATGCAAAACGATTGGAAACATCGAATAGCACGTATTCGTGCAAATTATCGATGGAAAGAACGATTGCGGGAGCCGGGAAGTGAATCCTTACCTAACGTTGATGCAAAACGATTGGAAACATCGAACATCACGTATTCGTGCAAATTATCGATAGAAAGAACGATTGCAGGAGTTGGGAAGTGAATCCTTACCTACCGTCGATGCAAAACGATTGCAAACATCGAATAGCACGTATTTGTGCAAATTATCCATAGAAAGAACGATTGCGGGAGCTGGGAAGTGAATACTTACCTACCGTTGATGCAAAACGCTTGGAAACATCGAATAGCACGTATTCGTGCAAATTATCGATGGAAAGAACGATTGCGGGAGCCGGGAAGTGAATCCTTACCTACCGTTGATGCAAAACGATTGGAAACATCGAACATCACGTATTCGTGCAAATTATCGATAGAAAGAACGATTGCGGGAGCTGGGAAGTGAATCCTTACCTACCGTCGATGCAAAACGATTGGAAACATCGAATAGCACGTATTCGTGCAAATTATCGATAGAAAGAACGATTGCGGGAGCTGGGAAGTGAATCCTTACCTACCGTCGATGCAAAACGATTGGAAACATCGAATAGCACGTATTCGTGCAAATTATCGACGGAAAGAACGATTGCGGGAGCCGGGAAGTGAATCCTTACCTAACGTTGATGCAAAACGATTGGAAACATCGAACATCACGTATTCGTGAAAATTATCGATAGAAAGAGCGATTGCGGGAGCTGGGAAGTGAATCCTTACCTACCGTCGATGCAAAACGATTGGAAACCTCGAATAGCACGTATTCGTGCAAATTATCGATGGAAAGAACGATTGCAGGAGCCGGGAAGTGAATCCTTTCCTACCGTTGATGCAAAACGATTGGAAACATCGAACATCACGTATTCGTGCAAATTATCGATAGAAAGAACGATTGCGGGAGCTGGGAAGTGAATCCTTACCTACCGTCGATGCAAAACGATTGGAAACATCGAATAGCACGTATTCGTGCAAATTATCGATGGAAAGAACGATTGCGGGAGCCGGGAAGTGAATCCTTACCTAACGTTGATGCAAAACGATTGGAAACATCGAACATCACGTATTCGTGCAAATTATCGATAGAAAGAACGATTGCAGGAGTTGGGAAGTGAATCCTTACCTACCGTCGATGCAAAACGATTGCAAACATCGAATAGCACGTATTTGTGCAAATTATCCATAGAAAGAACGATTGCGGGAGCTGGGAAGTGAATACTTACCTACCGTTGATGCAAAACGCTTGGAAACATCGAATAGCACGTATTCGTGCAAATTATCGATGGAAAGAACGATTGCGGGAGCCGGGAAGTGAATCCTTACCTACCGTTGATGCAAAACGATTGGAAACATCGAACATCACGTATTCGTGCAAATTATCGATAGAAAGAACGATTGCGGGAGCTGGGAAGTGAATCCTTACCTACCGTCGATGCAAAACGATTGGAAACATCGAATAGCACGTATTCGTGCAAATTATCGATAGAAAGAACGATTGCGGGAGCTGGGAAGTGAATCCTTACCTACCGTCGATGCAAAACGATTGGAAACATCGAATAGCACGTATTCGTGCAAATTATCGACGGAAAGAACGATTGCGGGAGCCGGGAAGTGAATCCTTACCTAACGTTGATGCAAAACGATTGGAAACATCGAACATCACGTATTCGTGAAAATTATCGATAGAAAGAACGATTGCGGGAGCTGGGAAGTGAATCCTTACCTACCGTCGATGCAAAACGATTGGAAACCTCGAATAGCACGTATTCGTGCAAATTATCGATGGAAAGAACGATTGCAGGAGCCGGGAAGTGAATCCTTTCCTACCGTTGATGCAAAACGATTGGAAACATCGAACATCACGTATTCGTGCAAATTATCGATAGAAAGAACGATTGCGGGAGCTGGGAAGTGAATCCTTACCTACCGTCGATGCAAAACGATTGGAAACATCGAATAGCACGTATTCGTGCAAATTATCGATAGAAAGAACGATTGCGGGAGCTGGGAAGTGAATCCTTACCTACCGTCGATGCAAAACGATTGGAAACATCGAATAGCACGTATTCGTGCAAATTATCGACGGAAAGAACGATTGCGGGAGCCGGGAAGTGAATCCTTACCTAACGTTGATGCAAAACGATTGGAAACATCGAACATCACGTATTCGTGAAAATTATCGATAGAAAGAACGATTGCGGGAGCTGGGAAGTGAATCCTTACCTACCGTCGATGCAAAACGATTGGAAACCTCGAATAGCACGTATTCGTGCAAATTATCGATGGAAAGAACGATTGCAGGAGCCGGGAAGTGAATCCTTACCTAACGTTGATGCAAAACGATTGGAAACATCGAATAGCACGTATTCGTGCAAATTATCCATAGAAAGAACGATTGCGGGAGCTGGATCGTTTTGCATCAACGGTCGGTAAGAATTCACTTTCCGGCTCCCGCAATCGTTCTTTCCATCGTTAATTTGCACGAATACGTGCTATTCGATGTTTCCAATCGTTTTGCATCAACGGTAGGTAAGTATTCACTTCCCAGCTCCCGCAATCGTTCTTTCTATGGATAATTTGCACGAATACGTGCTATTCGATGTTTGCAATCGTTTTGCATCGACGGTAGGTAAGGATTCACTTCCCAGCTCCCGCAATCGTTCTTTCTATCGATAATTTGCACGAATACGAGATGTTCGATGTTTCCAATCGTTTTGCATCAACGTTAGGTAAGGGTTCACTTCCCGGCTCCCGCAATCGTTCTTTCCATCGATAATTTGCACGAATACGTGCTATTCGATGTTTCCAATCGTTTTGCATCAACGGTAGGTAAGTATTCACTTCCCAGCTCCCGCAATCGTTCTTTCTATGGATAATTTGCACGAATACGTGCTATTCGATGTTTGCAATCGTTTTGCATCGACGGTAGGTAAGGATTCACTTCCCAGCTCACGCAATCGTTCTTTCTATGGATAATTTGCACGAATACGTGATGTTCGATGTTTCCAATCGTTTTGCATCAACGGTAGGTAAGAATTCACTTTCCGGCTCCCGCAATCGTTCTTTCCATCGTTAATTTGCACGAATACGTGCTATTCGATGTTTCCAATCGTTTTGCATCAACGGTAGGTAAGTATTCACTTCCCAGCTCCCGCAATCGTTCTTTCTATGGATAATTTGCACGAATACGTGCCATTCGATGTTTGCAATCGTTTTGCATCGACGGTAGGTAAGGATTCACTTCCCAGCTCCCGCAATCGTTCTTTCTATCGATAATTTGCACGAATACGAGATGTTCGATGTTTCCAATCGTTTTGCATCAACGTTAGGTAAGGATTCACTTCCCGGCTCCCGCAATCGTTCTTTCCATCGATAATTTGCACGAATACGTGCTATTCGATGTTTCGAATCGTTTTGCATCAACGGTAGGTAAGTATTCACTTCCCAGCTCCCGCAATCGTTCTTTCTATGGATAATTTGCACGAATACGTGCTATTCGATGTTTGCAACCGTTTTGCATCGACGGTAGGTAAGGATTCACTTCCCAGCTCCCGCAATCGTTCTTTCTATCGATAATTTGCACGAATACGTGTTGTTCGATGTTTCCAATCGTTTTGCATCGACGGTAGGTAAGGATTCACTTCCCGGCTCCCGCAATCGTTCATTCTATCGATAATTTGCACGAATACGTGATGTTCGATGTGTCCAATCGTTTTGCATCGACGGTAGGTAAGGATTCACTTCCCAGCTCCCGCAATCGTTCTTTCCATCGATAATTTGCACGAATTCGTGCTATTCGATGTTTCCAATCGTTTTGCATCAACGGTAGGTAAGTATTCACTTCCCAGCTCCCGCAATCGTTCTATCTATCGATAATTTGCACGAATACGTGATGTTCGATGTTTCCAATCGTTTTGCATCGACGGTAGGTAAGGATTCACTTCCCGGCTCCCGCAATCGTTCTTTCGATCGATAATTTGGAAAGAACGATTGCGGGAGTTGGGAAGTGAATCCTTACCTACCGTCGATGCAAAACGATTGCAAACATCGAATAGCACGTATTCGTGCAAATTATCCATAGAAAGAACGATTGCGGGAGCTGGGAAGTGAATACTTACCTACCGTTGATGCAAAACGATTGGAAACATCGAATAGCACGTATTCGTGCAAATTATCGATAGAAAGAACGATTGCGGGAGCTGGGAAGCGAATCCTTACCTACCGTCGATGCAAAACGATTGGAAACATCGAATAGCACGTATTCGTGCAAATTATCGATGGAAAGAACGATTGCGGGAGCCGGGAAGTGAATACTTACCTACCGTTGATGCAAAACGATTGGAAACATCGAATAGCACGTATCCGTGCAAATTAGCGATGGAAAGAACGATTGCGGTAGCCGGGAAGTGAATCCTTACCTACCGTTGATGCAAAACGATTGGAAACATCGAACATCACGTATTCGTGCAAATTATCGATAGAAAGAACGATTGCGGGAGCTGGGAAGCGAATCCTTACCTACCGTCGATGCAAAACGATTGGAAACATCGAATAGCACGTATTCGTGCAAATTATCGATGGAAAGAACGATTGCGGGAGCCGGGAAGTGAATACTTACCTACCGTTGATGCAAAACGATTGGAAACATCGAATAGCACGTATCCGTGCAAATTATCGATGGAAAGAACGATTGCGGTAGCCGGGAAGTGAATCCTTACCTACCGTTGATGCAAAACGATTGGAAACATCGAACATCACGTATTCGTGCAAATTATCGATAGAAAGAACGATTGCGGGAGCTGGGAAGTGAATCCTTACCTACCGTCGATGCAAAACGATTGCAAACATCGAATAGCACGTATTCGTGCAAATTATCCATAGAAAGAACGATTGCGGGAGCTGGGAAGTGAATACTTACCTACCGTCGATGCAAAACGATTGCAAACATCGAATAGCACGTATTCGTGCAAATTATCCATAGAAAGAACGATTGCGGGAGCTGGGAAGTGAATACTTACCTACCGTTGATGCAAAACGATTGGAAACATCGAATAGCACGTATTCGTGCAAATTATCGACGGAAAGAACGATTGCGGGAGCCGGGAAGTGAATCCTTACCTAACGTTGATGCAAAACGATTAGAAACATCGAACATCACGTATTCGTGAAAATTATCGATAGAAAGAGCGATTGCGGGAGCTGGAGAAGTGAATCCTTACCTACCGTCGATGCAAAACGATTGGAAACCTCGAATAGCACGTATTCGTGCAAATTATCGATGGAAAGAACGATTGCGGGAGCCGGGAAGTGAATCCTTACCTAACGTTGATGCAAAACGATTGGAAACATCGAACATCACGTATTCGTGCAAATTATCGATAGAAAGAACGATTGCGGGAGCTGGGAAGTGAATCCTTACCTACCGTCGATGCAAAACAATTGGAAACATCGAATAGCACGTATTCGTGCAAATTATCGATAGAAAGAACGATTGCGGGAGCTGGGAAGTGAATCCTTACCTACCGTCGATGCAAAACGATTGGAAACCTCGAATAGCACGTATTCGTGCAAATTATCGATGGAAAGAACGATTGCAGGAGCCGGGAAGTGAATCCTTACCTAACGTTGATGCACAACGATTGGAAACATCGAATAGCACGTATTCGTGCAAATTATCCATAGAAAGAACGATTGCGGGAGCTGGATCGTTTTGCATCAACGGTCGGTAAGGATTCACTTCGCGGCTCCCGCAATCGTTCTTTCTATCGATAATTTGCACGAATACGTGATGTTCGATGTTTCCAATCATTTTGCATCAACGGTAGGTAAGTATTCACTTCCCAGCTCCCGCAATCGTTCTTTCTATGGATAATTTGCACGAATACGTGCTATTCGATGTTTGCAATCGTTTTGCATCGACGGTAGGTAAGGAATCACTTCCCAGCAGCCGCAATCGTTCTTTCCATCGATAATTTGCACGAATACGTGCTATTCGATGTTTCCAATCGTGATGCATCGACGGTCGGTAAGCATTCACTTCCCTGCTCCGGCAATCGTTCTTTCCAAATTATCGATAGAAAGAACGATTGCGGGAGCTGGGAAGTGAATCCTTACTTACCGTTGATGCAAAACGATTGGAAACATCGAATAGCACGTATTCGTGCAAATTATCCATAGAAAGAACGATTGCGGGAGCTGGGAAGTGAATCCTTACCTACCGTTGATGCAAAACGATTGGAAACATCGAACATCACGTATTCGTGCAAATTATCGATGGAAAGAACGATTGCGGGAGCCGGGAAGTGAATCCTTACCTACCGTTGATGCAAAACGATTGGAAACATCGAACATCACGTATTCGTGCAAATTATCGATAGAAAGAACGATTGCGGGAGCTGGGAAGTGAATCCTTACCTACCGTCGATGCAAAATGATTGGAAACATCGAATAGCACGTATTCGTGCAAATTATCGATAGAAAGAACGATTGCGGGAGCTGGGAAGTGAATCCGTACCTACCGTCGATGCAAAACGATTGCAAACATCGAATAGCACGTATTCGTGCAAATTATCCATAGAAAGAACGATTGCGGGAGCTGGGAAGTGAATACTTACCTACCGTTGATGCAAAACGATTGGAAACATCGAATAGCACGTATCCGTGCAAATTATCGATGGAAAGAACGATTGCGGGAGCCGGGAAGTGAATCCTTACCTACCGTTGATGCAAAACGATTGGAAACATCGAACATCACGTATTCGTGCAAATTATCGATAGAAAAAACGATTGCGGGAGCCGCGAAGTGAATCCTTACCTACCGTGGAAGCAAAACGATTGGAAACATCGAACATCACGTATTCGTGCAAATTATCGATAGAAAGAACGATCGCGGGAGCTGGGTAGTGAAACCTTACCTACCGTCGATGCAAAACGATTGGAAACATCGAATAGCACGTATCCGTGCAAATTATCGATGGAAAGAACGATTGCGGTAGCCGGGAAGTGAATCCTTACCTAACGTTAATGCAAAACGATTGGAAACATCGAACATCACGTATTCGTGCAAATTATCGATAGAAAGAACGATTGCAGGAGCCGGGAAGTGAATCCTTACCTAACGTTGATGCAAAACGATTGGAAACATCGAATATCACGTATTCGTGCCAATTATCCAATCGTTTTGCATCGACGGTAGGTAAGGATTCACATCCCAGCTCCCGCTATCGTTCTTTCCATCGATAATTTGCACGAATAAGTTCTATTCGGTGTTTCCAATCGTTTTGCATCTACGGTAGGTAAGGATTCACTTCCCAGCTCACGCAATCGTTCTTTCTATGGATAATTTGCACGAATACGTGATGTTCGATGTTTCCAATCGTTTTGCATCAACGGTAGGTAAGAATTCACTTTCCGGCTCCCGCAATCGTTCTTTCCATCGTTAATTTGCACGAATACGAGCTATTCGATGTTTCCAATCGTTTTGCATCAACGGTTGGTAAGTATTCACTTCCCAGCTCCCGCAATCGTTCTTTCTATGGATTATTTGCACGAATACGTGCTATTTGATGTTTGCAATCGTTTTGCATCGACGGTAGGTAAGGATTCACTTCCCAGCTCCCGCAATCGTTCTTTCTATCGATAATTTGCACGAATACGAGATGTTGGTTGTTTCCAATCGTTTTGCATCAACGTTAGGTAAGGATTCACTTCCCGGCTCCCGCAATCGTTCTTTCCATCGATAATTTGCACGAATAGGTGCTATTCGATGTTTCCAATCGTTTTGCATCAACGGTAGGTAAGTATTCACTTCCCAGCTCCCGCAATCGTTCTTTCTATGGATAATTTGCACGAATACGTGCTATTCGATGTTTGCAATCTTTTTGCATCGACGGTAGGTAAGGATTCACTTCCCAGCTCCCGCAATCGTTCTTTCTATCGATAATTTGCACGAATACGTGATGTTCGATGTTTCCAATCGTTTTGCATCGACGGTAGGTAAGGATTCACTTCCCGGCTCCCGCAATCGTTCTTTCCAAATTATCGATAGAAAGAACGATTGCGGGAGCTGGGAAGTGAATCCTTACTTACCGTTGATGCAAAACGATTGGAAACATCGAATAGCACGTATTCGTGCAAATTATCCATAGAAAGAACGATTGCGGGAGCTGGGAAGTGAATCCTTACCTACCGTTGATGCAAAACGATTGGAAACATCGAACATCACGTATTCGTGCAAATTATCGATGGAAAGAACGATTGCGGGAGCCGGGAAGTGAATCCTTACCTACCGTTGATGCAAAACGATTGGAAACATCGAACATCACGTATTCGTGCAAATTATCCATAGAAAGAACGATTGCGGGAGCTGGGAAGTGAATCCTTACCTACCGTCGATGCAAAACGATTGGAAACATCGAATAGCACGTATTCGTGCAAATTATCGATAGAAAGAACGATTGCGGGAGCTGGGAAGTGAATCCTTACCTACCGTCGATGCAAAACGATTGGAAACATCGAATAGCACGTATTCGTGCAAATTATCGACGGAAAGAACGATTGCGGGAGCCGGGAAGTGAATCCTTACCTAACGTTGATGCAAAACGATTGGAAACATCGAACATCACGTATTCGTGAAAATTATCGATAGAAAGAGCGATTGCGGGAGCTGGGAAGTGAATCCTTACCTACCGTCGATGCAAAACGATTGGAAACCTCGAATAGCACGTATTCGTGCAAATTATCGATGGAAAGAACGATTGCAGGAGCCGGGAAGTGAATCCTTTCCTACCGTTGATGCAAAACGATTGGAAACATCGAACATCACGTATTCGTGCAAATTATCGATAGAAAGAACGATTGCGGGAGCTGGGAAGTGAATCCTTACCTACCGTCGATGCAAAACGATTGGAAACATCGAATAGCACGTATTCGTGCAAATTATCGATGGAAAGAACGATTGCGGGAGCCGGGAAGTGAATCCTTACCTAACGTTGATGCAAAACGATTGGAAACATCGAACATCACGTATTCGTGCAAATTATCGATAGAAAGAACGATTGCAGGAGTTGGGAAGTGAATCCTTACCTACCGTCGATGCAAAACGATTGCAAACATCGAATAGCACGTATTTGTGCAAATTATCCATAGAAAGAACGATTGCGGGAGCTGGGAAGTGAATACTTACCTACCGTTGATGCAAAACGCTTGGAAACATCGAATAGCACGTATTCGTGCAAATTATCGATGGAAAGAACGATTGCGGGAGCCGGGAAGTGAATCCTTACCTACCGTTGATGCAAAACGATTGGAAACATCGAACATCACGTATTCGTGCAAATTATCGATAGAAAGAACGATTGCGGGAGCTGGGAAGTGAATCCTTACCTACCGTCGATGCAAAACGATTGGAAACATCGAATAGCACGTATTCGTGCAAATTATCGATAGAAAGAACGATTGCGGGAGCTGGGAAGTGAATCCTTACCTACCGTCGATGCAAAACGATTGGAAACATCGAATAGCACGTATTCGTGCAAATTATCGACGGAAAGAACGATTGCGGGAGCCGGGAAGTGAATCCTTACCTAACGTTGATGCAAAACGATTGGAAACATCGAACATCACGTATTCGTGAAAATTATCGATAGAAAGAACGATTGCGGGAGCTGGGAAGTGAATCCTTACCTACCGTCGATGCAAAACGATTGGAAACCTCGAATAGCACGTATTCGTGCAAATTATCGATGGAAAGAACGATTGCAGGAGCCGGGAAGTGAATCCTTTCCTACCGTTGATGCAAAACGATTGGAAACATCGAACATCACGTATTCGTGCAAATTATCGATAGAAAGAACGATTGCGGGAGCTGGGAAGTGAATCCTTACCTACCGTCGATGCAAAACGATTGGAAACATCGAATAGCACGTATTCGTGCAAATTATCGATAGAAAGAACGATTGCGGGAGCTGGGAAGTGAATCCTTACCTACCGTCGATGCAAAACGATTGGAAACATCGAATAGCACGTATTCGTGCAAATTATCGACGGAAAGAACGATTGCGGGAGCCGGGAAGTGAATCCTTACCTAACGTTGATGCAAAACGATTGGAAACATCGAACATCACGTATTCGTGAAAATTATCGATAGAAAGAACGATTGCGGGAGCTGGGAAGTGAATCCTTACCTACCGTCGATGCAAAACGATTGGAAACCTCGAATAGCACGTATTCGTGCAAATTATCGATGGAAAGAACGATTGCAGGAGCCGGGAAGTGAATCCTTACCTAACGTTGATGCAAAACGATTGGAAACATCGAATAGCACGTATTCGTGCAAATTATCCATAGAAAGAACGATTGCGGGAGCTGGATCGTTTTGCATCAACGGTCGGTAAGAATTCACTTTCCGGCTCCCGCAATCGTTCTTTCCATCGTTAATTTGCACGAATACGTGCTATTCGATGTTTCCAATCGTTTTGCATCAACGGTAGGTAAGTATTCACTTCCCAGCTCCCGCAATCGTTCTTTCTATGGATAATTTGCACGAATACGTGCTATTCGATGTTTGCAATCGTTTTGCATCGACGGTAGGTAAGGATTCACTTCCCAGCTCCCGCAATCGTTCTTTCTATCGATAATTTGCACGAATACGAGATGTTCGATGTTTCCAATCGTTTTGCATCAACGTTAGGTAAGGGTTCACTTCCCGGCTCCCGCAATCGTTCTTTCCATCGATAATTTGCACGAATACGTGCTATTCGATGTTTCCAATCGTTTTGCATCAACGGTAGGTAAGTATTCACTTCCCAGCTCCCGCAATCGTTCTTTCTATGGATAATTTGCACGAATACGTGCTATTCGATGTTTGCAATCGTTTTGCATCGACGGTAGGTAAGGATTCACTTCCCAGCTCACGCAATCGTTCTTTCTATGGATAATTTGCACGAATACGTGATGTTCGATGTTTCCAATCGTTTTGCATCAACGGTAGGTAAGAATTCACTTTCCGGCTCCCGCAATCGTTCTTTCCATCGTTAATTTGCACGAATACGTGCTATTCGATGTTTCCAATCGTTTTGCATCAACGGTAGGTAAGTATTCACTTCCCAGCTCCCGCAATCGTTCTTTCTATGGATAATTTGCACGAATACGTGCCATTCGATGTTTGCAATCGTTTTGCATCGACGGTAGGTAAGGATTCACTTCCCAGCTCCCGCAATCGTTCTTTCTATCGATAATTTGCACGAATACGAGATGTTCGATGTTTCCAATCGTTTTGCATCAACGTTAGGTAAGGATTCACTTCCCGGCTCCCGCAATCGTTCTTTCCATCGATAATTTGCACGAATACGTGCTATTCGATGTTTCGAATCGTTTTGCATCAACGGTAGGTAAGTATTCACTTCCCAGCTCCCGCAATCGTTCTTTCTATGGATAATTTGCACGAATACGTGCTATTCGATGTTTGCAACCGTTTTGCATCGACGGTAGGTAAGGATTCACTTCCCAGCTCCCGCAATCGTTCTTTCTATCGATAATTTGCACGAATACGTGTTGTTCGATGTTTCCAATCGTTTTGCATCGACGGTAGGTAAGGATTCACTTCCCGGCTCCCGCAATCGTTCATTCTATCGATAATTTGCACGAATACGTGATGTTCGATGTGTCCAATCGTTTTGCATCGACGGTAGGTAAGGATTCACTTCCCAGCTCCCGCAATCGTTCTTTCCATCGATAATTTGCACGAATTCGTGCTATTCGATGTTTCCAATCGTTTTGCATCAACGGTAGGTAAGTATTCACTTCCCAGCTCCCGCAATCGTTCTATCTATCGATAATTTGCACGAATACGTGATGTTCGATGTTTCCAATCGTTTTGCATCGACGGTAGGTAAGGATTCACTTCCCGGCTCCCGCAATCGTTCTTTCGATCGATAATTTGGAAAGAACGATTGCGGGAGTTGGGAAGTGAATCCTTACCTACCGTCGATGCAAAACGATTGCAAACATCGAATAGCACGTATTCGTGCAAATTATCCATAGAAAGAACGATTGCGGGAGCTGGGAAGTGAATACTTACCTACCGTTGATGCAAAACGATTGGAAACATCGAATAGCACGTATCCGTGCAAATTAGCGATGGAAAGAACGATTGCGGTAGCCGGGAAGTGAATCCTTACCTACCGTTGATGCAAAACGATTGGAAACATCGAACATCACGTATTCGTGCAAATTATCGATAGAAAGAACGATTGCGGGAGCTGGGAAGCGAATCCTTACCTACCGTCGATGCAAAACGATTGGAAACATCGAATAGCACGTATTCGTGCAAATTATCGATGGAAAGAACGATTGCGGGAGCCGGGAAGTGAATACTTACCTACCGTTGATGCAAAACGATTGGAAACATCGAATAGCACGTATCCGTGCAAATTAGCGATGGAAAGAACGATTGCGGTAGCCGGGAAGTGAATCCTTACCTACCGTTGATGCAAAACGATTGGAAACATCGAACATCACGTATTCGTGCAAATTATCGATAGAAAGAACGATTGCGGGAGCTGGGAAGCGAATCCTTACCTACCGTCGATGCAAAACGATTGGAAACATCGAATAGCACGTATTCGTGCAAATTATCGATGGAAAGAACGATTGCGGGAGCTGGGAAGTGAATACTTACCTACCGTCGATGCAAAACGATTGCAAACATCGAATAGCACGTATTCGTGCAAATTATCCATAGAAAGAACGATTGCGGGAGCTGGGAAGTGAATACTTACCTACCGTTGATGCAAAACGATTGGAAACATCGAATAGCACGTATTCGTGCAAATTATCGACGGAAAGAACGATTGCGGGAGCCGGGAAGTGAATCCTTACCTAACGTTGATGCAAAACGATTAGAAACATCGAACATCACGTATTCGTGAAAATTATCGATAGAAAGAGCGATTGCGGGAGCTGGGAAGTGAATCCTTACCTACCGTCGATGCAAAACGATTGGAAACCTCGAATAGCACGTATTCGTGCAAATTATCGATGGAAAGAACGATTGCGGGAGCCGGGAAGTGAATCCTTACCTAACGTTGATGCAAAACGATTGGAAACATCGAACATCACGTATTCGTGCAAATTATCGATAGAAAGAACGATTGCGGGAGCTGGGAAGTGAATCCTTACCTACCGTCGATGCAAAACGATTGGAAACATCGAATAGCACGTATTCGTGCAAATTATCGATAGAAAGAACGATTGCGGGAGCTGGGAAGTGAATCCTTACCTACCGTCGATGCAAAACGATTGGAAACATCGAATAGCACGTATTCGTGCAAATTATCGACGGAAAGAACGATTGCGGGAGCCGGGAAGTGAATCCTTACCTAACGTTGATGCAAAACGATTGGAAACATCGAACATCACGTATTCGTGAAAATTATCGATAGAAAGAACGATTGCGGGAGCTGGGAAGTGAATCCTTACCTACCGTCGATGCAAAACGATTGGAAACCTCGAATAGCACGTATTCGTGCAAATTATCGATGGAAAGAACGATTGCAGGAGCCGGGAAGTGAATCCTTACCTAACGTTGATGCACAACGATTGGAAACATCGAATAGCACGTATTCGTGCAAATTATCCATAGAAAGAACGATTGCGGGAGCTGGATCGTTTTGCATCAACGGTCGGTAAGGATTCACTTCGCGGCTCCCGCAATCGTTCTTTCTATCGATAATTTGCACGAATACGTGATGTTCGATGTTTCCAATCATTTTGCATCAACGGTAGGTAAGTATTCACTTCCCAGCTCCCGCAATCGTTCTTTCTATGGATAATTTGCACGAATACGTGCTATTCGATGTTTGCAATCGTTTTGCATCGACGGTAGGTAAGGAATCACTTCCCAGCAGCCGCAATCGTTCTTTCCATCGATAATTTGCACGAATACGTGCTATTCGATGTTTCCAATCGTGATGCATCGACGGTCGGTAAGCATTCACTTCCCTGCTCCGGCAATCGTTCTTTCCAAATTATCGATAGAAAGAACGATTGCGGGAGCTGGGAAGTGAATCCTTACTTACCGTTGATGCAAAACGATTGGAAACATCGAATAGCACGTATTCGTGCAAATTATCCATAGAAAGAACGATTGCGGGAGCTGGGAAGTGAATCCTTACCTACCGTTGATGCAAAACGATTGGAAACATCGAACATCACGTATTCGTGCAAATTATCGATGGAAAGAACGATTGCGGGAGCCGGGAAGTGAATCCTTACCTACCGTTGATGCAAAACGATTGGAAACATCGAACATCACGTATTCGTGCAAATTATCGATAGAAAGAACGATTGCGGGAGCTGGGAAGTGAATCCTTACCTACCGTCGATGCAAAATGATTGGAAACATCGAATAGCACGTATTCGTGCAAATTATCGATAGAAAGAACGATTGCGGGAGCTGGGAAGTGAATCCGTACCTACCGTCGATGCAAAACGATTGCAAACATCGAATAGCACGTATTCGTGCAAATTATCCATAGAAAGAACGATTGCGGGAGCTGGGAAGTGAATACTTACCTACCGTTGATGCAAAACGATTGGAAACATCGAATAGCACGTATCCGTGCAAATTATCGATGGAAAGAACGATTGCGGGAGCCGGGAAGTGAATCCTTACCTACCGTTGATGCAAAACGATTGGAAACATCGAACATCACGTATTCGTGCAAATTATCGATAGAAAAAACGATTGCGGGAGCCGCGAAGTGAATCCTTACCTACCGTGGAAGCAAAACGATTGGAAACATCGAACATCACGTATTCGTGCAAATTATCGATAGAAAGAACGATTGCGGGAGCTGGGTAGTGAAACCTTACCTACCGTCGATGCAAAACGATTGGAAACATCGAATAGCACGTATCCGTGCAAATTATCGATGGAAAGAACGATTGCGGTAGCCGGGAAGTGAATCCTTACCTAACGTTAATGCAAAACGATTGGAAACATCGAACATCACGTATTCGTGCAAATTATCGATAGAAAGAACGATTGCAGGAGCCGGGAAGTGAATCCTTACCTAACGTTGATGCAAAACGATTGGAAACATCGAATATCACGTATTCGTGCCAATTATCCAATCGTTTTGCATCGACGGTAGGTAAGGATTCACATCCCAGCTCCCGCTATCGTTCTTTCCATCGATAATTTGCACGAATAAGTTCTATTCGGTGTTTCCAATCGTTTTGCATCTACGGTAGGTAAGGATTCACTTCCCAGCTCACGCAATCGTTCTTTCTATGGATAATTTGCACGAATACGTGATGTTCGATGTTTCCAATCGTTTTGCATCAACGGTAGGTAAGAATTCACTTTCCGGCTCCCGCAATCGTTCTTTCCATCGTTAATTTGCACGAATACGTGCTATTCGATGTTTCCAATCGTTTTGCATCAACGGTTGGTAAGTATTCACTTCCCAGCTCCCGCAATCGTTCTTTCTATGGATTATTTGCACGAATACGTGCTATTTGATGTTTGCAATCGTTTTGCATCGACGGTAGGTAAGGATTCACTTCCCAGCTCCCGCAATCGTTCTTTCTATCGATAATTTGCACGAATACGAGATGTTGGTTGTTTCCAATCGTTTTGCATCAACGTTAGGTAAGGATTCACTTCCCGGCTCCCGCAATCGTTCTTTCCATCGATAATTTGCACGAATAGGTGCTATTCGATGTTTCCAATCGTTTTGCATCAACGGTAGGTAAGTATTCACTTCCCAGCTCCCGCAATCGTTCTTTCTATGGATAATTTGCACGAATACGTGCTATTCGATGTTTGCAATCTTTTTGCATCGACGGTAGGTAAGGATTCACTTCCCAGCTCCCGCAATCGTTCTTTCTATCGATAATTTGCACGAATACGTGATGTTCGATGTTTCCAATCGTTTTGCATCGACGGTAGGTAAGGATTCACTTCCCGGCTCCCGCAATCGTTCTTTCCAAATTATCGATAGAAAGAACGATTGCGGGAGCTGGGAAGTGAATCCTTACTTACCGTTGATGCAAAACGATTGGAAACATCGAATAGCACGTATTCGTGCAAATTATCCATAGAAAGAACGATTGCGGGAGCTGGGAAGTGAATCCTTACCTACCGTTGATGCAAAACGATTGGAAACATCGAACATCACGTATTCGTGCAAATTATCGATGGAAAGAACGATTGCGGGAGCCGGGAAGTGAATCCTTACCTACCGTTGATGCAAAACGATTGGAAACATCGAACATCACGTATTCGTGCAAATTATCCATAGAAAGAACGATTGCAGGAGCTGGGAAGTGAATCCTTACCTACCGTCGATGCAAAACGATTGGATAATTGGCACGAATACGTGATGTTCGATGTTTCCAATCGTTTTGCATTAACGGTAGGTAAGTATTCACTTCCCAGCTCCCGCAATCGTTCTTTCTATGGATAATTTGCACGAATACGTGCTATTCGATGTTTGCAATCGTTTTGCATCGACGGTAGGTAAGGATTCACTTCCCAGCTCCCGCAATCGTTCTTTCTATCGATAATTTGCACGAATACGTGATGTTCGATGTTTCCAATCGTTTTGCATCGACGGTAGGTAAGGATTCACTTCCCGGCTCCCGCAATCGTTCATTCTATCGATAATTTGCACGAATACGTGATGTTCGATGTGTCCAATCGTTTTGCATCGACGGTAGGTAAGGATTCACTTCCCAGCTCCCGCAATCGTTCTTTCCATCGATAATTTGCACGAATACGTGCTATTCGTGGTTTCCAATCGTTTTGCATCGACGGTAGGTTAGGATTCACTTCCCAGCTCCCGCAATCGTTCTTTCTATCGATAATTTGCACGAATACGTGATGTTCGATGTTTCCAATCGTTTTGCATCAACGTTAGGTAAGGATTCACTTCCCGGCTCCCGCAATTGTTCTTTCCATCGATAATTTGCACGAATACGTGCTATTCGATGTTTCCAATCGTGTTGCATCGACGGTCGGTAAGCATTCACTTCCCAGCTCCGGCAATCGTTCTTTCCAAATTATCGATAGAAAGAACGATTGCGGGAGCTGGGAAGTGAATCCTTACTTACCGTTGATGCAAAACGATTGGAAACATCGAATAGCACGTATTCGTGCAAATTATCCATAGAAAGAACGATTGCGGGAGCTGGGAAGTGAATCCTTACCTACCGTTGATGCAAAACGATTGGAAACATCGAACATCACGTATTCGTGCAAATTATCGATGGAAAGAACGATTGCGGGAGCCGGGAAGTGAATCCTTACCTACCGTTGATGCAAAACGATTGGAAACATCGAACATCACGTATTCGTGCAAATTATCCATAGAAAGAACGATTGCAGGAGCTGGGAAGTGAATCCTTACCTACCGTCGATGCAAAACGATTGGATAATTGGCACGAATACGTGATGTTCGATGTTTCCAATCGTTTTGCATTAACGGTAGGTAAGTATTCACTTCCCAGCTCCCGCAATCGTTCTTTCTATGGATAATTTGCACGAATACGTGCTATTCGATGTTTGCAATCTTTTTGCATCGACGGTAGGTAAGGATTCACTTCCCAGCTCCCGCAATCGTTCTTTCTATCGATAATTTGCACGAATACGTGATGTTCGATGTTTCCAATCGTTTTGCATCAACGTTAGGTAAGGATTCACTTCCCGGCTTCCGCAATTGTTCTTTCCATCGATAATTTGCACGAATACGTGCTATTCGATGTTTCCAATCGTGATGCATCGACGGTCGGTAAGCATTCACTTCCCTGCTCCGGCAATCGTTCTTTCCAAATTATCGATAGAAAGAACGATTGCGGGAGCTGGGAAGTGAATCCTTACTTACCGTTGATGCAAAACGATTGGAAACATCGAATAGCACGTATTCGTGCAAATTATCCATAGAAAGAACGATTGCGGGAGCTGGGAAGTGAATCCTTACCTACCGTTTATGCAAAACGATTGGAAACATCGAACATCACGTATTCGTGCAAATTATCGATGGAAAGAACGATTGCGGGAGCCGGGAAGTGAATCCTTACCTACCGTTGATGCAAAACGATTGGAAACATCGAACATCACGTATTCGTGCAAATTATCGATAGAAAGAACGATTGCGGGAGCTGGGAAGTGAATCCTTACCTACCGTCGATGCAAAATGATTGGAAACATCGAATAGCACGTATTCGTGCAAATTATCGATAGAAAGAACGATTGCGGGAGCTGGGAAGTGAATCCGTACCTACCGTCGATGCAAAACGATTGCAAACATCGAATAGCACGTATTCGTGCAAATTATCCATAGAAAGAACGATTGCGGGAGCTGGGAAGTGAATACTTACCTACCGGTGATGCAAAACGATTGGAAACATCGAATAGCACGTATCCGTGCAAATTATCGATGGAAAGAACGATTGCGGGAGCCGGGAAGTGAATCCTAACCTACCGTTGATGCAAAACGATTGGAAACATCGAACATCACGTATTCGTGCAAATTATCGACAGAAAAAACGATTGCGGGAGCCGCGAAGTGAATCCTTACCTACCGTGGAAGCAAAACGATTGGGAACATCGAACATCACGTATTCGTGCAAATTATCGATAGAAAGAACGATTGCGGGAGCTGGGTAGTGAAACCTTACCTACCGTCGATGCAAAACGATTGGAAACATCGAATAGCACGTATCCGTGCAAATTATCGACGGAAAGAACGATTGCGGGAGCCGGGAAGTGAATCCTTACCTAACGTTGATGCAAAACGATTGGAAACATCGAACATCACGTATTCGTGAAAATTATCGATAGAAAGAACGATTGCGGGAGCTGGGAAGTGAATCCTTACCTACCGTCGATGCAAAACGATTGGAAACCTCGAATAGCACGTATTCGTGCAAATTATCGATGGAAAGAACGATTGCAGGAGCCGGGAAGTGAATCCTTACCTAACGTTGATGCAAAACGATTGGAAACATCGAATAGCACGTATTCGTGCAAATTATCCATAGAAAGAACGATTGCGGGAGCTGGATCGTTTTGCATCAACGGTCGGTAAGAATTCACTTTCCGGCTCCCGCAATCGTTCTTTCCATCGTTAATTTGCACGAATACGTGCTATTCGATGTTTCCAATCGTTTTGCATCAACGGTAGGTAAGTATTCACTTCCCAGCTCCCGCAATCGTTCTTTCTATGGATAATTTGCACGAATACGTGCTATTCGATGTTTGCAATCGTTTTGCATCGACGGTAGGTAAGGATTCACTTCCCAGCTCCCGCAATCGTTCTTTCTATCGATAATTTGCACGAATACGAGATGTTCGATGTTTCCAATCGTTTTGCATCAACGTTAGGTAAGGGTTCACTTCCCTGCTCCGGCAATCGTTCTTTCCAAATTATCGATAGAAAGAACGATTGCGGGAGCTGGGAAGTGAATCCTTACTTACCGTTGATGCAAAACGATTGGAAACATCGAATAGCACGTATTCGTGCAAATTATCCATAGAAAGAACGATTGCGGGAGCTGGGAAGTGAATCCTTACCTACCGTTGATGCAAAACGATTGGAAACATCGAACATCACGTATTCGTGCAAATTATCGATGGAAAGAACGATTGCGGGAGCCGGGAAGTGAATCCTTACCTACCGTTGATGCAAAACGATTGGAAACATCGAACATCACGTATTCGTGCAAATTATCGATAGAAAGAACGATTGCGGGAGCTGGGAAGTGAATCCTTACCTACCGTCGATGCAAAATGATTGGAAACATCGAATAGCACGTATTCGTGCAAATTATCGATAGAAAGAACGATTGCGGGAGCTGGGAAGTGAATCCGTACCTACCGTCGATGCAAAACGATTGCAAACATCGAATAGCACGTATTCGTGCAAATTATCCATAGAAAGAACGATTGCGGGAGCTGGGAAGTGAATACTTACCTACCGTTGATGCAAAACGATTGGAAACATCGAATAGCACGTATCCGTGCAAATTATCGATGGAAAGAACGATTGCGGGAGCCGGGAAGTGAATCCTTACCTACCGTTGATGCAAAACGATTGGAAACATCGAACATCACGTATTCGTGCAAATTATCGATAGAAAAAACGATTGCGGGAGCCGCGAAGTGAATCCTTACCTACCGTGGAAGCAAAACGATTGGAAACATCGAACATCACGTATTCGTGCAAATTATCGATAGAAAGAACGATTGCGGGAGCTGGGTAGTGAAACCTTACCTACCGTCGATGCAAAACGATTGGAAACATCGAATAGCACGTATCCGTGCAAATTATCGATGGAAAGAACGATTGCGGTAGCCGGGAAGTGAATCCTTACCTAACGTTAATGCAAAACGATTGGAAACATCGAACATCACGTATTCGTGCAAATTATCGATAGAAAGAACGATTGCAGGAGCCGGGAAGTGAATCCTTACCTAACGTTGATGCAAAACGATTGGAAACATCGAATATCACGTATTCGTGCCAATTATCCAATCGTTTTGCATCGACGGTAGGTAAGGATTCACATCCCAGCTCCCGCTATCGTTCTTTCCATCGATAATTTGCACGAATAAGTTCTATTCGGTGTTTCCAATCGTTTTGCATCTACGGTAGGTAAGGATTCACTTCCCAGCTCACGCAATCGTTCTTTCTATGGATAATTTGCACGAATACGTGATGTTCGATGTTTCCAATCGTTTTGCATCAACGGTAGGTAAGAATTCACTTTCCGGCTCCCGCAATCGTTCTTTCCATCGTTAATTTGCACGAATACGTGCTATTCGATGTTTCCAATCGTTTTGCATCAACGGTTGGTAAGTATTCACTTCCCAGCTCCCGCAATCGTTCTTTCTATGGATTATTTGCACGAATACGTGCTATTTGATGTTTGCAATCGTTTTGCATCGACGGTAGGTAAGGATTCACTTCCCAGCTCCCGCAATCGTTCTTTCTATCGATAATTTGCACGAATACGAGATGTTGGTTGTTTCCAATCGTTTTGCATCAACGTTAGGTAAGGATTCACTTCCCGGCTCCCGCAATCGTTCTTTCCATCGATAATTTGCACGAATAGGTGCTATTCGATGTTTCCAATCGTTTTGCATCAACGGTAGGTAAGTATTCACTTCCCAGCTCCCGCAATCGTTCTTTCTATGGATAATTTGCACGAATACGTGCTATTCGATGTTTGCAATCTTTTTGCATCGACGGTAGGTAAGGATTCACTTCCCAGCTCCCGCAATCGTTCTTTCTATCGATAATTTGCACGAATACGTGATGTTCGATGTTTCCAATCGTTTTGCATCGACGGTAGGTAAGGATTCACTTCCCGGCTCCCGCAATCGTTCTTTCCAAATTATCGATAGAAAGAACGATTGCGGGAGCTGGGAAGTGAATCCTTACTTACCGTTGATGCAAAACGATTGGAAACATCGAATAGCACGTATTCGTGCAAATTATCCATAGAAAGAACGATTGCGGGAGCTGGGAAGTGAATCCTTACCTACCGTTGATGCAAAACGATTGGAAACATCGAACATCACGTATTCGTGCAAATTATCGATGGAAAGAACGATTGCGGGAGCCGGGAAGTGAATCCTTACCTACCGTTGATGCAAAACGATTGGAAACATCGAACATCACGTATTCGTGCAAATTATCCATAGAAAGAACGATTGCAGGAGCTGGGAAGTGAATCCTTACCTACCGTCGATGCAAAACGATTGGATAATTGGCACGAATACGTGATGTTCGATGTTTCCAATCGTTTTGCATTAACGGTAGGTAAGTATTCACTTCCCAGCTCCCGCAATCGTTCTTTCTATGGATAATTTGCACGAATACGTGCTATTCGATGTTTGCAATCGTTTTGCATCGACGGTAGGTAAGGATTCACTTCCCAGCTCCCGCAATCGTTCTTTCTATCGATAATTTGCACGAATACGTGATGTTCGATGTTTCCAAACGTTTTGCATCGACGGTAGGTAAGGATTCACTTCCCGGCTCCCGCAATCGTTCATTCTATCGATAATTTGCACGAATACGTGATGTTCGATGTGTCCAATCGTTTTGCATCGACGGTAGGTAAGGATTCACTTCCCAGCTCCCGCAATCGTTCTTTCCATCGATAATTTGCACGAATACGTGCTATTCGTGGTTTCCAATCGTTTTGCATCGACGGTAGGTTAGGATTCACTTCCCAGCTCCCGCAATCGTTCTTTCTATCGATAATTTGCACGAATACGTGATGTTCGATGTTTCCAATCGTTTTGCATCAACGTTAGGTAAGGATTCACTTCCCGGCTCCCGCAATTGTTCTTTCCATCGATAATTTGCACGAATACGTGCTATTCGATGTTTCCAATCGTGTTGCATCGACGGTCGGTAAGCATTCACTTCCCAGCTCCGGCAATCGTTCTTTCCAAATTATCGATAGAAAGAACGATTGCGGGAGCTGGGAAGTGAATCCTTACTTACCGTTGATGCAAAACGATTGGAAACATCGAATAGCACGTATTCGTGCAAATTATCCATAGAAAGAACGATTGCGGGAGCTGGGAAGTGAATCCTTACCTACCGTTGATGCAAAACGATTGGAAACATCGAACATCACGTATTCGTGCAAATTATCGATGGAAAGAACGATTGCGGGAGCCGGGAAGTGAATCCTTACCTACCGTTGATGCAAAACGATTGGAAACATCGAACATCACGTATTCGTGCAAATTATCCATAGAAAGAACGATTGCAGGAGCTGGGAAGTGAATCCTTACCTACCGTCGATGCAAAACGATTGGATAATTGGCACGAATACGTGATGTTCGATGTTTCCAATCGTTTTGCATTAACGGTAGGTAAGTATTCACTTCCCAGCTCCCGCAATCGTTCTTTCTATGGATAATTTGCACGAATACGTGCTATTCGATGTTTGCAATCTTTTTGCATCGACGGTAGGTAAGGATTCACTTCCCAGCTCCCGCAATCGTTCTTTCTATCGATAATTTGCACGAATACGTGATGTTCGATGTTTCCAATCGTTTTGCATCAACGTTAGGTAAGGATTCACTTCCCGGCTCCCGCAATTGTTCTTTCCATCGATAATTTGCACGAATACGTGCTATTCGATGTTTCCAATCGTGATGCATCGACGGTCGGTAAGCATTCACTTCCCTGCTCCGGCAATCGTTCTTTCCAAATTATCGATAGAAAGAACGATTGCGGGAGCTGGGAAGTGAATCCTTACTTACCGTTGATGCAAAACGATTGGAAACATCGAATAGCACGTATTCGTGCAAATTATCCATAGAAAGAACGATTGCGGGAGCTGGGAAGTGAATCCTTACCTACCGTTTATGCAAAACGATTGGAAACATCGAACATCACGTATTCGTGCAAATTATCGATGGAAAGAACGATTGCGGGAGCCGGGAAGTGAATCCTTACCTACCGTTGATGCAAAACGATTGGAAACATCGAACATCACGTATTCGTGCAAATTATCGATAGAAAGAACGATTGCGGGAGCTGGGAAGTGAATCCTTACCTACCGTCGATGCAAAATGATTGGAAACATCGAATAGCACGTATTCGTGCAAATTATCGATAGAAAGAACGATTGCGGGAGCTGGGAAGTGAATCCGTACCTACCGTCGATGCAAAACGATTGCAAACATCGAATAGCACGTATTCGTGCAAATTATCCATAGAAAGAACGATTGCGGGAGCTGGGAAGTGAATACTTACCTACCGTTGATGCAAAACGATTGGAAACATCGAATAGCACGTATCCGTGCAAATTATCGATGGAAAGAACGATTGCGGGAGCCGGGAAGTGAATCCTAACCTACCGTTGATGCAAAACGATTGGAAACATCGAACATCACGTATTCGTGCAAATTATCGACAGAAAAAACGATTGCGGGAGCCGCGAAGTGAATCCTTACCTACCGTGGAAGCAAAACGATTGGAAACATCGAACATCACGTATTCGTGCAAATTATCGATAGAAAGAACGATTGCGGGAGCTGGGTAGTGAAACCTTACCTACCGTCGATGCAAAACGATTGGAAACATCGAATAGCACGTATCCGTGCAAATTATCGATGGAAAGAACGATTGCGGTAGCCGGGAAGTGAATCCTTACCTAACGTTAATGCAAAACGATTGGAAACATCGAACATCACGTATTCGTGCAAATTATCGATAGAAAGAACGATTGCAGGAGCCGGGAAGTGAATCCTTACCTAACGTTGATGCAAAACGATTGGAAACATCGAATATCACGTATTCGTGCCAATAATCCAATCGTTTTGCATCGACGGTAGGTAAGGATTCACATCCCAGCTCCCGCTATCGTTCTTTCCATCGATAATTTGCACGAATAAGTTCTATTCGGTGTTTCCAATCGTTTTGCATCTACGGTAGGTAAGGATTCACTTCCCAGCTCACGCAATCGTTCTTTCTATGGATAATTTGCACGAATACGTGATGTTCGATGTTTCCAATCGTTTTGCATCAACGGTAGGTAAGAATTCACTTTCCGGCTCCCGCAATCGTTCTTTCCATCGTTAATTTGCACGAATACGTGCTATTCGATGTTTCCAATCGTTTTGCATCGACGGTAGGTAAGGATTCACTTCCCAGCTCCCGCAATCGTTCTTTCTATCGATAATTTGCACGAATACGAGATGTTGGTTGTTTCCAATCGTTTTGCATCAACGTTAGGTAAGGATTCACTTCCCGGCTCCCGCAATCGTTCTTTCCATCGATAATTTGCACGAATAGGTGCTATTCGATGTTTCCAATCGTTTTGCATCAACGGTAGGTAAGTATTCACTTCCCAGCTCCCGCAATCGTTCTTTCTATGGATAATTTGCACGAATACGTGCTATTCGATGTTTGCAATCTTTTTGCATCGACGGTAGGTAAGGA
Source organism: Nomada ferruginata (assembly GCA_963583965.1). Lineage (NCBI taxonomy): Eukaryota > Metazoa > Arthropoda > Insecta > Hymenoptera > Apidae > Nomada > Nomada ferruginata. The sequence continues at coordinate 192,811 of OY757219.1, forward strand.
TTCACTTCCCAGCTCCCGCAATCGTTCTTTCTATCGATAATTTGCACGAATACGTGATGTTCGATGTTTCCAATCGTTTTGCTTCGACGGTAGGTAAGGATTCACTTCCCGGCTCCCGCAATCGTTCATTCTATCGATAATTTGCACGAATACGTGATGTTCGATGTGTCCAATCGTTTTGCATCGACGGTAGGTAAGGATTCACTTCCCAGCTCCCGCAATCGTTCTTTCCATCGATAATTTGCACGAATACGTGCTATTCGTGGTTTCCAATCGTTTTGCATCGACGGTAGGTTAGGATTCACTTCCCAGCTCCCGCAATCGTTCTTTCTATCGATAATTTGCACGAATACGTGGTGTTCGATGTTTCCAATCGTTTTGCATCAACGTTAGGTAAGGATTCACTTCCCGGCTCCCGCAATTGTTCTTTCCATCGATAATTTGCACGAATACGTGCTATTCGATGTTTCCAATCGTGTTGCATCGACGGTCGGTAAGCATTCACTTCCCAGCTCCGGCAATCGTTCTTTCCAAATTATCGATAGAAAGAACGACTGCGGGAGCTGGGAAGTGAATCCTTACTTACCGTTGATGCAAAACGATTGGAAACATCGAATAGCACGTATCCGTGCAAATTATCGATGGAAAGAACGATTGCGGGAGCCGGGAAGTGAATCCTTACCTACCGTTGATGCAAAACGATTGGAAACATCGAACATCACGTATTCGTGCAAATTATCGATAGAAAAAACGATTGCGGGAGCCGCGAAGTGAATCCTTACCTACCGTGGAAGCAAAACGATTGGAAACATCGAACATCACGTATTCGTGCAAATTATCGATAGAAAGAACGATTGCGGGAGCTGGGTAGTGAAACCTTACCTACCGTCGATGCAAAACGATTGGAAACATCGAATAGCACGTATCCGTGCAAATTATCGATGGAAAGAACGATTGCGGTAGCCGGGAAGTGAATCCTTACCTAACGTTAATGCAAAACGATTGGAAACATCGAACATCACGTATTCGTGCAAATTATCGATAGAAAGAACGATTGCAGGAGCCGGGAAGTGAATCCTTACCTAACGTTGATGCAAAACGATTGGAAACATCGAATATCACGTATTCGTGCCAATTATCCAATCGTTTTGCATCGACGGTAGGTAAGGATTCACATCCCAGCTCCCGCTATCGTTCTTTCCATCGATAATTTGCACGAATAAGTTCTATTCGGTGTTTCCAATCGTTTTGCATCTACGGTAGGTAAGGATTCACTTCCCAGCTCACGCAATCGTTCTTTCTATGGATAATTTGCACGAATACGTGATGTTCGATGTTTCCAATCGTTTTGCATCAACGGTAGGTAAGAATTCACTTTCCGGCTCCCGCAATCGTTCTTTCCATCGTTAATTTGCACGAATACGTGCTATTCGATGTTTCCAATCGTTTTGCATCAACGGTTGGTAAGTATTCACTTCCCAGCTCCCGCAATCGTTCTTTCTATGGATTATTTGCACGAATACGTGCTATTTGATGTTTGCAATCGTTTTGCATCGACGGTAGGTAAGGATTCACTTCCCAGCTCCCGCAATCGTTCTTTCTATCGATAATTTGCACGAATACGAGATGTTGGTTGTTTCCAATCGTTTTGCATCAACGTTAGGTAAGGATTCACTTCCCGGCTCCCGCAATCGTTCTTTCCATCGATAATTTGCACGAATAGGTGCTATTCGATGTTTCCAATCGTTTTGCATCAACGGTAGGTAAGTATTCACTTCCCAGCTCCCGCAATCGTTCTTTCTATGGATAATTTGCACGAATACGTGCTATTCGATGTTTGCAATCTTTTTGCATCGACGGTAGGTAAGGATTCACTTCCCAGCTCCCGCAATCGTTCTTTCTATCGATAATTTGCACGAATACGTGATGTTCGATGTTTCCAATCGTTTTGCATCGACGGTAGGTAAGGATTCACTTCCCGGCTCCCGCAATCGTTCATTCTATCGATAATTTGCACGAATACGTGACGTTCGATGTGTCCAATCGTTTTGCATCGACGGTAGGTAAGGATTCACTTCCCAGCTCCCGCAATCGTTCTTTCCATCGATAATTTGCACGAATACGTGCTATTCGTGGTTTCCAATCGTTTTGCATCGACGGTAGGTTAGGATTCACTTCCCAGCTCCCGCAATCGTTCTTTCTATCGATAATTTGCACGAATACGTGATGTTCGATGTTTCCAATCGTTTTGCATCAACGTTAGGTAAGGATTCACTTCCCGGCTCCCGCAATTGTTCTTTCCATCGATAATTTGCACGAATACGTGCTATTCGATGTTTCCAATCGTGTTGCATCGACGGTCGGTAAGCATTCACTTCCCAGCTCCGGCAATCGTTCTTTCCAAATTATCGATAGAAAGAACGATTGCGGGAGCTGGGAAGTGAATCCTTACTTACCGTTGATGCAAAACGATTGGAAACATCGAATAGCACGTATTCGTGCAAATTATCCATAGAAAGAACGATTGCGGGAGCTGGGAAGTGAATCCTTACCTACCGTTGATGCAAAACGATTGGAAACATCGAACATCACGTATTCGTGCAAATTATCGATGGAAAGAACGATTGCGGGAGCCGGGAAGTGAATCCTTACCTACCGTTGATGCAAAACGATTGGAAACATCGAACATCACGTATTCGTGCAAATTATCCATAGAAAGAACGATTGCAGGAGCTGGGAAGTGAATCCTTACCTACCGTCGATGCAAAACGATTGGATAATTGGCACGAATACGTGATGTTCGATGTTTCCAATCGTTTTGCATTAACGGTAGGTAAGTATTCACTTCCCAGCTCCCGCAATCGTTCTATCTATGGATAATTTGCACGAATACGTGCTATTCGATGTTTGCAATCTTTTTGCATCGACGGTAGGTAAGGATTCACTTCCCAGCTCCCGCAATCGTTCTTTCTATCGATAATTTGCACGAATACGTGATGTTCGATGTTTCCAATCGTTTTGCATCGACGGTAGGTAAGGATTCACTTCCCGGCTCCCGCAATCGTTCATTCTATCGATAATTTGCACGAATACGTGATGTTCGATGTGTCCAATCGTTTTGCATCGACGGTAGGTAAGGATTCACTTCCCAGCTCCCGCAATCGTTCTTTCCATCGATAATTTGCACGAATACGTGCTATTCGTGGTTTCCAATCGTTTTGCATCGACGGTTGGTTAGGATTCACTTCCCAGCTCCCGCAATCGTTCTTTCTATCGATAATTTGCACGAATACGTGATGTTCGATGTTTCCAATCGTTTTGCATCAACGTTAGGTAAGGATTCACTTCCCGGCTCCCGCAATTGTTCTTTCCATCGATAATTTGCACGAATACGTGCTATTCGATGTTTCCAATCGTGTTGCATCGACGGTCGGTAAGCATTCACTTCCCAGCTCCGGCAATCGTTCTTTCCAAATTATCGATAGAAAGAACATTGCGGGAGCTGGGAAGTGAATCCTTACTTACCGTTGATGCAAAACGATTGGAAACATCGAATAGCACGTATTCGTGCAAATTATCCATAGAAAGAACGATTGCGGGAGCTGGGAAGTGAATCCTTACCTACCGTTGATGCAAAACGATTGGAAACATCGAACATCACGTATTCGTGCAAATTATCGATAGAAAGAACGATTGCGGGAGCTGGGAAGTGAATCCTTACCTACCGTCGATGCAAAAGAGATTGGAAACATCGAATAGCACGTATTCGTGCAAATTATCGATAGAAAGAACGATTGCGGGAGCTGGGAAGTGAATCCGTACCTACCGTCGATGCAAAACGATTGCAAACATCGAATAGCACGTATTCGTGCAAATTATCCATAGAAAGAACGATTGCGGGAGTTGGGAAGTGAATACTTACCTACCGTTGATGCAAAACGATTGGAAACATCGAATAGCACGTATCCGTGCAAATTATCGATGGAAAGAACGATTGCGGGAGCCGGGAAGTGAATCCTTACCTACCGTTGATGCAAAACGATTGGAAACATCGAACATCACGTATTCGTGCAAATTATCGATAGAAAGAACGATTGCGGGAGCTGGGAAGTGAATCCTTACCTACCGTGGAAGCAAAACGATTGGAAACATCGAAAATCACGTATTCGTGCAAATTAACGATAGAAAGAACGATTGCGGGAGCTGGGTAGTGAAACCTTACCTACCGTCGATGCAAAACGATTGGAAACATCGAATAGCACGTATCCGTGCAAATTATCGATGGAAAGAACGATTGCGGTAGCCGGGAAGTGAATCCTTACCTAACGTTGATGCAAAACGATTGGAAACATCGAATAGCACGTATTCGTGCAAATTATCCATAGAAAGAACGATTGCGGGAGCTGGGAAGTGAATCCTTACCGACCGTCGATGCAAAACGGTTGGAAACCCCGAATAGCAAGTATTCGTGCAAATTATCGATGGAAAGAACGATAGCGGGAGCTGGGATGTGAATCCTTACCTACCGTCGATGCAAAACGATTGGAAACATCGAATAGCACGTATCCGTGCAAATTATCGATGGAAAGAACGATTGCGGTAGCCGGGAAGTGAATCCTTACCTAACGTTAATGCAAAACGATTGGAAACATCGAATATCACGTATTCGTGCCAATTATCCAATCGTTTTGCATCGACGGTAGGTAAGGATTCACATCCCAGCTCCCGCTATCGTTCTTTCCATCGATAATTTGTACGAATAAGTTCTATTCGGTGTTTCCAATCGTTTTGCATCTACGGTAGGTAAGGATTCACTTCCCAGCTCACGCAATCGTTCTTTCTATGGATAATTTGCACGAATACGTGATGTTCGATGTTTCCAATCGTTTTGCATCAACGGTAGGTAAGAATTCACTTTCCGGCTCCCGCAATCGTTCTTTCCATCGTTAATTTGCACGAATACGTGCTATTCGATGTTTCCAATCGTTTTGCATCAACGGTTGGTAAGTATTCACTTCCCAGCTCCCGCAATCGTTCTTTCTATGGATTATTTGCACGAATACGTGCTATTTGATGTTTGCAATCGTTTTGCATCGACGGTAGGTAAGGATTCACTTCCCAGCTCCCGCAATCGTTCTTTCTATCGATAATTTGCACGAATACGAGATGTTCGTTGTTTCCAATCGTTTTGCATCAACGTTAGGTAAGGATTCACTTCCCGGCTCCCGCAATCGTTCTTTCCATCGATAATTTGCACGAATAGGTGCTATTCGATGTTTCCAATCGTTTTGCATCAACGGTAGGTAAGTATTCACTTCCCAGCTCCCGCAATCGTTCTTTCTATGGATAATTTGCACGAATACGTGCTATTCGATGTTTGCAATTTTTTTGCATCGACGGTAGGTAAGGATTCACTTCCCAGCTCCCGCAATCGTTCTTTCTATCGATAATTTGCACGAATACGTGATGTTCGATGTTTCCAATCGTTTTGCATCGACGGTAGGTAAGGATTCACTTCCCGGCTCCCGCAATCGTTCATTCTATCGATAATTTGCACGAATACGTGATGTTCGATGTGTCCAATCGTTTTGCATCGACCGTAGGTAAGGATTCACTTCCCAGCTCCCGCAATCGTTCTTTCCATCGATAATTTGCACGAATACGTGCTATTCGTGGTTTCCAATCGTTTTGCATCGACGGTAGGTTAGGATTCACTTCCCAGCTCCCGCAATCGTTCTTTCTATCGATAATTTGCACGAATACGTGATGTTCGATGTTTCCAATCGTTTTGCATCAACGGTAGGTAAGTATTCACTTCCCAGCTCCCGCAATCGTTCTTTCTTTCGATAATTTGCACGAATACGTGATGTTCGATGTTTCCAATCGTTTTGCATCGCCGGTAGGTAAGGATTCACTTCCCGGCTCCCGCAATCGTTCTTTCTATCGATAATTTGCACGAATACGTGATGTTCGATGTTTCCATTCGTTTTGCATCGACGGTAGGTAAGGATTCACTTCCCAGCTCCCGCAATCGTTCTTTCTATGGATAATTTGCACGAATACGTGCTATTCGATGTTTGCAATCGTTTTGCATCGACGGTAGGTAAGGATTCACTTCCCAGCTCCCGCAATCGTTCTTTCTATCGATAATTTGCACGAATACGTGATGTTCGATGTTTCCAATCGTTTTGCATCAACGTTAGGTAAGGATTCACTTCCCGGCTCCCGCAATTGTTCTTTCCATCGATAATTTGCACGAATACGTGCTATTCGATGTTTCCAATCGTGATGCATCGACGGTCGGTAAGCATTCACTTCCCTGCTCCGGCAATCGTTCTTTCCAAATTATCGATAGAAAGAACGATTGCGGGAGCTGGGAAGTGAATCCTTACTTACCGTTGATGCAAAACGATTGGAAACATCGAATAGCACGTATTCGTGCAAATTATCCATAGAAAGAACGATTGCGGGAGCTGGGAAGTGAATCCTTACCTACCGTTGATGCAAAACGATTGGAAACATCGAACATCACGTATTCGTGCAAATTATCGATGGAAAGAACGATTGCGGGAGCCGGGAAGTGAATCCTTACCTACCGTTGATGCAAAACGATTGGAAACATCGAACATCACGTATTCGTGCAAATTATCGATAGAAAGAACGATTGCGGGAGCTGGGAAGTGAATCCTTACCTACCGTCGATGCAAAACGATTGGAAACATCGAATAGCACGTATTCGTGCAAATTATCGATAGAAAGAACGATTGCGGGAGCTGGGAAGTGAATCCGTACCTACCGTCGATGCAAAACGATTGCAAACATCGAATAGCACGTATTCGTGCAAATTATCCATAGAAAGAACGATTGCGGGAGCTGGGAAGTGAATACTTACCTACCGTTGATGCAAAACGATTGGAAACATCGAATAGCATGTATCCGTGCAAATTATCGATGGAAAGAACGATTGCGGGAGCCGGGAAGTGAATCCTTACCTACCGTTGATGCAAAACGATTGGAAACATCGAACATCACGTATTCGTGCAAATTATCGATAGAAAAAACGATTGCGGGAGCCGCGAAGTGAATCCTTACCTACCGTGGAAGCAAAACGATTGGAAACATCGAACATCACGTATTCGTGCAAATTATCGATAGAAAGAACGATTGCGGGAGCTGGGTAGTGAAACCTTACCTACCGTCGATGCAAAACGATTGGAAACATCGAATAGCACGTATCCGTGCAAATTATCGATGGAAAGAACGATTGCGGTAGCCGGGAAGTGAATCCTTACCTAACGTTAATGCAAAACGATTGGAAACATCGAACATCACGTATTCGTGCAATTTATCGATAGAAAGAACGATTGCAGGAGCCGGGAAGTGAATCCTTACCTAACGTTGATGCAAAACGATTGGAAACTTCGAATATCACGTATTCGTGCCAATTATCCAATCGTTTTGCATCGACGGTAGGTAAGGATTCACATCCCAGCTCCCGCTATCGTTCTTTCCATCGATAATTTGCACGAATAAGTTCTATTCGGTGTTTCCAATCGTTTTGCATCTACGGTAGGTAAGGATTCACTTCCCAGCTCACGCAATCGTTCTTTCTATGGATAATTTGCACGAATACGTGATGTTCGATGTTTCCAATCGTTTTGCATCAACGGTAGGTAAGAATTCACTTTCCGGCTCCCGCAATCGTTCTTTCCATCGTTAATTTGCACGAATACGTGCTATTCGATGTTTCCAATCGTTTTGCATCAACGGTTGGTAAGTATTCACTTCCCAGCTCCCGCAATCGTTCTTTCTATGGATTATTTGCACGAATACGTGCTATTTGATGTTTGCAATCGTTTTGCATCGACGGTAGGTAAGGATTCACTTCCCAGCTCCCGCAATCGTTCTTTCTATCGATAATTTGCACGAATACGAGATGTTCGTTGTTTCCAATCGTTTTGCATCAACGTTAGGTAAGGATTCACTTCCCGGCTCCCGCAATCGTTCTTTCCATCGATAATTTGCACGAATAGGTGCTATTCGATGTTTCCAATCGTTTTGCATCAACGGTAGGTAAGTATTCACTTCCCAGCTCCCGCAATCGTTCTTTCTATGGATAATTTGCACGAATACGTGCTATTCGATGTTTGCAATCTTTTTGCATCGACGGTAGGTAAGGATTCACTTCCCAGCTCCCGCAATCGTTCTTTCTATCGATAATTTGCACGAATACGTGATGTTCGATGTTTCCAATCGTTTTGCATCGACGGTAGGTAAGGATTCACTTCCCGGCTCCCGCAATCGTTCATTCTATCGATAATTTGCACGAATACGTGATGTTCGATGTGTCCAATCGTTTTGCATCGACCGTAGGTAAGGATTCACTTCCCAGCTCCCGCAATCGTTCTTTCCATCGATAATTTGCACGAATACGTGCTATTCGTGGTTTCCAATCGTTTTGCATCGACGGTAGGTTAGGATTCACTTCCCAGCTCCCGCAATCGTTCTTTCTATCGATAATTTGCACGAATACGTGATGTTCGATGTTTCCAATCGTTTTGCATCAACGGTAGGTAAGTATTCACTTCCCAGCTCCCGCAATCGTTCTTTCTTTCGATAATTTGCACGAATACGTGATGTTCGCTGTTTCCAATCGTTTTGCATCGCCGGTAGGTAAGGATTCACTTCCCGGCTCCCGCAATCGTTCTTTCTATCGATAATTTGCACGAATACGAGATGTTCGATGTTTCCAATCGTTTTGCATCGACGGTAGGTAAGGATTCACTTCCCAGCTCCCGCAATCGTTCTTTCTATGGATAATTTGCACGAATACGTGCTATTCGATGTTTGCAATCGTTTTGCATCGACGGTAGGTAAGGATTCACTTCCCAGCTCCCGCAATCGTTCTTTCTATCGATAATTTGCACGAATACGTGATGTTCGATGTTTCCAATCGTTTTGCATCAACGTTAGGTAAGGATTCACTTCCCGGCTCCCGCAATTGTTCTTTCCATCGATAATTTGCACGAATACGTGCTATTCGATGTTTCCAATCGTGTTGTATCGACGGTCGGTAAGCATTCACTTCCCAGCTCCGGCAATCGTTCTTTCCAAATTATCGATAGAAAGAACGATTGCGGGAGCTGGGAAGTGAATCCTTACTTACCGTTGATGCAAAACGATTGGAAACATCGAATAGCACGTATTCGTGCAAATTATCCATAGAAAGAACGATTGCGGGAGCTGGGAAGTGAATCCTTACTTACCGTTGATGCAAAACGGTTGCAAACATCGAATAGCACGTATTCGTGCAAATTATCCATAGAAAGAACGATTGCGGGAGCTGGGAAGTGAATCCTTACCTACCGTTGATGCAAAACGATTGGAAACATCGAACATCACGTATTCGTGCAAATTATCGATGGAAAGAACGATTGCGGGAGCCGGGAAGTGAATCCTTACCTACCGTTGATGCAAAACGATTGGAAACATCGAACATCACGTATTCGTGCAAATTATCGATGGAAAGAACGATTGCGGGAGCCGGGAAGTGAATCCTTACCTAACGTTGATGCAAAACGATTGGAAACATCGAACATCACGTATTCGTGCTAATTATCGATAGAAAGAACGATTGCGGGAGTTGGGAAGTGAATCCTTACCTACCGTCGATGCAAAACGATTGCAAACATCGAATAGCACGTATTCGTACAAATTATCCATAGAAAGAACGATTGCGGGAGCTGGGAAGTGAATACTTACCTACCGTTGATGCAAAACGATTGGAAACATCGAATAGCACGTATTCGTGCTAATTATCGATAGAAAGAACGATTGCGGGAGTTGGGAAGTGAATCCTTACCTACCGTCGATGCAAAACGATTGCAAACATCGAATAGCACGTATTCGTGCAAATTATCCATAGAAAGAACGATTGCGGGAGCTGGGAAGTGAATACTTACCTACCGTTGATGCAAAACGCTTGGAAACATCGAATAGCACGTATTCGTGCAAATTATCGATGGAAAGAACGATTGCGGGAGCCGGGAAGTGAATCCTTACCTACCGTTGATGCAAAACGCTTGGAAACATCGAATATCACGTATTCGTGCCAATTATCCAATCGTTTTGTATCAACGGTAGGTAAGGATTCACTTCCCGGCTCCCGCAATCGTTGTTTCCATCGATAATTTGCACGAATACGTGGTGTTCGATGTTTCCAATCGTTTTGCATCGACGGTAGGTAAGGATTCACTTCCCAGCTCACGCAATCGTTCTTTCTATGGATAATTTGCACGAATACGTGCAATTCGATGTTTGCAATCGTTTTGCATCGACGGTAGGTAAGGATTCACTTCCCAGCTGCCGCAATCGTTCTTTCCATCGATAATTTGCACGAATACGTGTTATTCGATGTTTCCAATCGTTTTGCATCAACGTTAGGTATGGATTCACTTCCCGGCACCCGCAATCGTTCTTTCCATCGATAATTTGCACGAATACGTGATGTTCGATGATTCCATTCGTTCTGCATCAACGTTAGGAAGGATTCACTTCCCGGCTCCCGCAATCGTTCTTTCCATCGATAATTTGCACGAATACGTGCTATTCGATGTTTCCAATCGTTTTGCATCGACGGTAGGTAAGGATTCACTTCCCAGCTCCCGCAATCGTTCTTTCCATCGATAATTTGCACGAATACGTGGTGTTCGATGTTTGCAATCGTTTTGCATCGACGGTAGGTAAGGATTCACTTCCCAGCTGCCGCAATCGTTCTTTCCATCGATAATTTGCACGAATACGTGGTGTTCGATGTTTCCAATCGTCTTGCATCAACGTTAGGTAAGTATTCACTTCCCAGCTCCCGCAATCGTTCTTTCTATGCATAATTTGCACGAATACGTGCTATTCGATGTTTGCAATCGTTTTGCATCGACGGTAGGTAAGGATTCACTTCCCAGCTCCCGCAATCGTTCTTTCTATCGATAATTTGGAAAGAACGATTGCCGGAGCTGGGAAGTGAATGCTTACCGAACGTCGATGCAACACGATTGGAAACATCGAATAGCACGTATTCGTGCAAATTATCGATGGAAAGAACGATTGCCGGAGCCGGGAAATGAATCCTTACCTAACGTTGATGCAAAACGATTGGAAACATCGAACATCACGTATTCGTGCAAATTATCGATAGAAAGAACGATTGCGGCAGCTGGGAAGTGAATCCTTACCTACCGTCGATGTAAAACGATTGCAAACATCGAATAGCACGTATTCGTGCAAATTATCCATAGAAAGAACGATTGCGGGAGCTGGGAAGTGGATACTTACCTATCGTTGATGCAAAACGATTGGAAACATCGAACACCACGTATTCGTGCAAATTATCGATGGAAAGAACGATTGCGGCAGCTGGGAAGTGAATCCTTACCTACCGTCGATGCAAAACGATTGGAAACATCGAACACCACGTATTCGTGCAAATTATCGATGGAAAGAACGATTGCGGGAGCCGGGAAGTGAATCCTTACCTAACGTTGATGCAAAACGATTGGAAACATCGAACATCACGTATTCGTGCAAATTATCGATAGAAAGAATGATTGCGGGAGCTGGGAAGTGAATCCTTACCTACCGTCGATGCAAAACGATTGGAAACATCGAATAGCACGTATTCGTGCAAATTATCGATGGAAAGAACGATTGCGGGAGCCGGGAAGTGAATCCTTACCTACCGTTGATGCAAAACGCTTGGAAACATCGAATATCACGTATTCGTGCCAATTATCCAATCGTTTTGTATCAACGGTAGGTAAGGATTCACTTCCCGGCTCCCGCAATCGTTGTTTCCATCGATAATTTGCACGAATACGTGGTGTTCGATGTTTCCAATCGTTTTGCATCGACGGTAGGTAAGGATTCACTTCCCAGCTCACGCAATCGTTCTTTCTATGGATAATTTGCACGAATACGTGCAATTCGATGTTTGCAATCGTTTTGCATCGACGGTAGGTAAGGATTCACTTCCCAGCTGCCGCAATCGTTCTTTCCATCGATAATTTGCACGAATACGTGTTATTCGATGTTTCCAATCGTTTTGCATCAACGTTAGGTATGGATTCACTTCCCGGCACCCGCAATCGTTCTTTCCATCGATAATTTGCACGAATACGTGATGTTCGATGATTCCATTCGTTCTGCATCAACGTTAGGTAAGGATTCACTTCCCGGCTCCCGCAATCGTTCTTTCCATCGATAATTTGCACGAATACGTGCTATTCGATGTTTCCAATCGTTTTGCATCGACGGTAGGTAAGGATTCACTTCCCAGCTCCCGCAATCGTTCTTTCCATCGATAATTTGCACGAATACGTGGTGTTCGATGTTTCCAATCGTTTTGTATCAACGGTAGGTAAGGATTCACTTCCCGGCTCCCGCAATCGTTCTTTCCATCGATAATTTGCACGAATACGTGGTGTTCGATGTTTCCAATCGTTTTGCATCAACGGTAGGTAAGTATTCACTTCCCAGCTCCCGCAATCGTTCTTTCTATGGATAATTTGCACGAATACGTGCTATTCGATGTTTGCAATCGTTTTGCATCGACGGTAGGTAAGGATTCACTTCCCAGCTGCCGCAATCGTTCTTTCCATCGATAATTTGCACGAATACGTGGTGTTCGATGTTTCCAATCGTTTTGCATCAACGTTAGGTAAGTATTCACTTCCCAGCTCCCGCAATCGTCCTTTCTATGGATAATTTGCACGAATACGTGCTATTCGATGTTTGCAATCGTTTTGCATCGACGGTAGGTAAGGATTCACTTCCCAGCTCCCGCAATCGTTCTTTCTATCGATAATTTGGAAAGAACGATTGCCGGAGCTGGGAAGTGAATGCTTACCGAACGTCGATGCAAAACGATTGGAAACATCGAATAGCACGTATTCGTGCAAATTATCGATGGAAAGAACGATTGCCGGAGCCGGGAAATGAATCCTTACCTAACGTTGATGCAAAACGATTGGAAACATCGAACATCACGTATTCGTGCAAATTATCGATAGAAAGAACGATTGCGGGAGCTGGGAAGTGAATCCTTACCTACCGTCGATGCAAAACGATGGGAAACATCGAATGGCACGTATTCGTGCAAATTAACGATGGAAAGAACGATTGCGGGAGCTGGGAAGTGAATCCTTACCTACCGTCGATGCAAAACGATTGGAAACATCGAATATCACGTATTCGTGCAAATTATCGATGGAAACACCGATTGCGGGAGCCGGGAAGTGAATCCTTACCTAACGTTGATGCAAAACGATTGGAAACATCGAACATCACGTATTCGTGCAAATTATCGATAGAAAGAATGATTGCGGGAGCTGGGAAGTGAATCCTTACCTACCGTCGATGCAAAACGATTGGAAACATCGAATAGCACGTATTCGTGCAAATTATCGATGGAAACACCGATTGCGGGAGCCGGGAAGTGAATCCTTACCTACCGTTGATGCAAAACGATTGGAAACATCGAACATCACGTATTCGTGCAAATTATCGATAGAAAGAACGATTGCGGGAGCTGGGAAGTGAATCCTTACCTACCGTCGATGCAAAACGATGGGAAACATCGAATGGCACGTATTCGTGCAAATTAACGATGGAAAGAACGATTGCGGGAGCTGGGAAGTGAATCCTTACCTACCGTCGATGCAAAACGATTGGAAACATCGAATATCACGTATTCGTGCCAATTATCCAATCGTTTTGTATCAACGGTAGGTAAGGATTCACTTCCCGGCTCCCGCAATCGTTCTTTCCATGGATAATTTGCACGAATACGTGGTGTTCGATGTCTCCAATCGTTTTGCATCGACGGTAGGTAAGGATTCACTTCCCAGTTCCCGCAATCGTTCTTTCTATGGATAATTTGCACGAATACGTGCTATTCGATGTTTGCAATCGTTTTGCATCGACGGTAGGTAAGGATTCACTTCCCAGCTCCCGCAATCGTTCTTTCTATCGATAATTTGCACGAATACGTTATGTTCGATGTTTCCAATCGTTTTGCATCAACGTTAGGTAAGCATTCACTTCCCGGCTCCCGCAATCGTTCTTTCCATCGATAATTTGCACGAATACGTGCTATTCGATGTTTCCAATCGTTTTGCATCAACGGTAGGTAAGTATTCACTTCCCAGCTCACGCAATCGTTCTTTCTATGGATAATTTGCACGAATACGTGCAATTCGATGTTTGCAATCGTTTTGCATCGACGGTAGGTAAGGATTCACTTCCCAGCTGCCGCAATCGTTCTTTCTATCGATAATTTGCATGAATACGTGATGTTCGATGTTTCCAATCGTTTTGCATCAACGTTAGGTAAGGATTCATTTCCCGGCTCCCGCAATCGTTCTTTCCATCGATAATTTGCACGAATACGTGTTATTCGATGTTTCCAATCGTTTTGCATCAACGTTAGGTAAGGATTCACTTCCCGGCACCCGCAATCGTTCTTTCCATCGATAATTTGCACGAATACGTGATGTTCGATGATTCCATTCGTTTTGCATCAACGTTAGGTAAGGATTCACTTCCCGGCACCCGCAATCGTTCTTTCCATCGATAATTTGCACGAATACGTGCTATTCGATGTTTCCAATCGTTTTGCATCGACGGTAGGTAAGGATTCACTTCCCAGCTCCCGCAATCGTTCTTTCCATCGATAATTTGCACGAATACGTGGTGTTCGATGTTTCCAATCGTTTTGCATCAACGTTAGGTACGTATTCACTTCCCAGCTCCCGCAATCGTTCTTTCTATGGATAATTTGCACGAATACGTGCTATTCCATGTTTGCAATTGTTTTGCATCGACGGTAGGTACGGATTCACTTCCCAGCTCCCGCAATCGTTCTTACTATCGATAATTTGCACGAATACGTTATGTTCGATGTTTCCAATCGTTTTGCATCAACGTTAGGTAAGCATTCACTTCCCGGCTCCCGCAATCGTTCTTTCCATCGATAATTTGCACGAATACGTGCTATTCGATGTTTCCAATCGTTTTGCATCAACGGTAGGTAAGTATTCACTTCCCAGCTCCCGCAATCGTTCTTTCTATGGATAATTTGCACGAATACGTGCTATTCGATGCTTGCAATCGTTTTGCATCGACGGTAGGTAAGGATTCACTTCCCAGCTGCCGCAATCGTTCTTTCCATCGATAATTTGCACGAATACGTGGTGTTCGATGTTTCCAATCGTTTTGCATCAACGTTAGGTAAGTATTCACTTCCCAGCTCCCGCAATCGTTCTTTCTATGGATAATTTGCACGAATACGTGCTATTCGATGTTTGCAATCGTTTTGCATCGACGGTAGGTAAGGATTCACTTCCCAGCTCCCGCAATCGTTCTTTCTATCGATAATTTGGAAACAACGATTGCCGGAGCTGGGAAGTGAATGCTTACCGAACGTCGATGCAACACGATTGGAAATATCGAATAGCACGTATTCGTGCAAATTATCGATGGAAAGAACGATTGCGGCAGCTGGGAAGTGAATCCTTACCTACCGTCGATGCAAAACGATTGGAAACATCGAACATAACGTATTCGTGCAAATTATCCATAGAAAGAACGATTGCGGTAGCTGGGAAGTGAATCCTTATCTACCGTCGATGCAAAACGATTGCAAACATCGAATAGCACGTATTCGTGCAAATTATCCATAGAAAGAACGATTGCGGGAGCTGGGAAGTGGATACTTATCTCTCGTTGATGCAAAACGATTGGAAACATCGAACACCACGTATTCGTGCAAATTATCGATGGAAAGAACGATTGCGGGAGCTGGGAAGTGAATACTTACCTAACGTTGATGCAAAACGATTGGAAACATCGAACACCACGTATTCGTGCAAATTATCGATGGAAAGAACGATTGCGGCAGCTGGGAAGTGAATCCTTACCTACCGTCGATGCAAAACGATTGCAAACATCGAACATAACGTATTCGTGCAAATTATCCATAGAAATAACGATTGCGGGCGCTGGGAAGTGAATGCTTACCGACCGTCGATGCAACACGATTGGAAACATCGAATAGCACGTATTCGTGCAAATTATCGATGGAAAGAACGATTGCGGGAGCCGGGAAGTGAATCCTTACCTACCGTCGATGCAAAACGATTGGAAACATCGAATAGCACGTATTCGTGCAAATTATCGATGGAAAGAACGATTGCGGGAGCCGGGAAGTGAATCCTTACCTACCGTTGATGCAAAACGATTCGAAACATCGAACATCACGTATTCGTGCAAATTATCGATAGAAAGAACGATTGCGGGAGCTGGGAAGTGAATCCTTACCTACCGTCGATGCAAAACGATTGGAAACATCGAATGGCACGTATTCGTGCAAATTAACGATGGAAAGAACGATTGCGGGAGCTGGGAAGTGAATCCTTACCTACCGTCGATGCAAAACGATTGGAAACATCGAATATCACGTATTCCTGCCAATTATCCAATCGTTTTGTATCAACGGTAGGTAAGGATTCACTTCCCGGCTCCCGCAATTGTTCTTTCCATCGATAATTTGCACGAATACGTGGTGTTCGGTGTTTCCAATCGTTTTGCATCGACGGTAGGTAAGGATTCACTTCCCAGTTCCCGCAATCGTTCTTTCTATGGATAATTTGCACGAATACGTGCTATTCGATGTTTGCAATCGTTTTGCATCGACGGTAGGTAAGGATTCACTTCCCAGCTCCCGCAATCGTTCTTTCTATCGATAATTTGCACGAATACGTTATGTTCGATGTTTCCAATCGTTTTGCATCAACGTTAGGTAAGCATTCACTTCCCGGCTCCCGCAATCGTTCTTTCCATCGATAATTTGCACGAATACGTGCTAATCGATGTTTCCAATCGTTTTGCATCGACGGTAGGTAAGGATTCACTTCCCAGCTCCCGCAATCGTTCTTTCCATCGATAATTTGCACGAATACGTGGTGTTCGATGTTTCCAATCGTTTTGTATCAACGGTAGGTAAGGATTCACTTCCCGGCTCCCGCAATCGTTCTTTCCATCGATAATTTGCACGAATACGTGGTGTTCGATGTTTCCAATCGTTTTGCATCAACGGTAGGTAAGTATTCACTTCCCAGCTCCCGCAATCGTTCTTTCTATGGATAATTTGCACGAATACGTGCTATTCGATGTTTGCAATCGTTTTGCATCGACGGTAGGTAAGGATTCACTTCCCAGCTCCCGCAATCGTTCTTTCTATCGATAATTTGCACGAATACGTTATGTTCGATGTTTCCAATCGTTTTGCATCAACGTTAGGTAAGCATTCACTTCCCGGCTCCCGCAATCGTTCTTTCCATCGATAATTTGCACGAATACGTGCTAATCGATGTTTCCAATCGTTTTGCATCGACGGTAGGTAAGGATTCACTTCCCAGCTCCCGCAATCGTTCTTTCCATCGATAATTTGCACGAATACGTTCTAATCGATGTTTCCAATCGTTTTGCATCGACGGTAGGTAAGGATTCACTTCCCAGCTGCCGCAATCGTTCTTTCCATCGATAATTTGCACGAATACGTGGTGTTCGATGTTTCCAATCGTTTTGCATCAACGTTAGGTAAGTATTCACTTCCCAGCTCCCGCAATCGTTCTTTCTATGGATAATTTGCACGAATACGTGCTATTCGATGTTTGCAATCGTTTTGCATCGACGGTAGGTAAGGATTCACTTCCCAGCTCCCGCAATCGTTCTTTCTATCGATAATTTGGAAAGAACGATTGCCGGAGCTGGGAAGTGAATGCTTACCGAACGTCGATGCAACACGATTGGAAACATCGAATAGCACGTATTCGTGCAAATTATCGATGGAAAGAAAGATTGCGGGAGCCGGGAAATGAATCCTTACCTAACGTTGATGCAAAACGATTGGAAACATCGAACATCACGTATTCGTGCAAATTATCGATAGAAAGAACGATTGCGGCAGCTGGGAAGTGAATCCTTACCTACCGTCGATGTAAAACGATTGGAAACATCGAATATCACGTATTCGTGCCAATTATCCAATCGTTTTGTATCAACGGTAGGTAAGGATTCACTTCCCGGCTCCCGCAATCGTTCTTTCCATCGATAATTTGCACGAATACGTGGTGTTCGATGTTTCCAATCGTTTTGCATCGACGGTAGGTAAGGATTCACTTCCCAGCTGCCGCAATCGTTCTTTCTATCGATAATTTGCATGAATACGTGATGTTCGATGTTTCCAATCGTTTTGAATCAACGTTAGGTAAGGATTCATTTCCCGGCTCCCGCAATCGTTCTTTCCATCGATAATTTGCACGAATACGTGTTATTCGATGTTTCCAATCGTTTTGCATCGACGGTAGGTAAGGATTCACTTCCCAGCTCCCGCAATCGTTCTTTCCATCGATAATTTGCACGAATACGTGGTGTTCGATGTTTCCAATCGTTTTGCATCAACGTTATGTACGTATTCACTTCCCAGCTCCCGCAATCATTCTTTCTATGTATAATTTGCACGAATACGTGCTATTCCATGTTTGCAATTGTTTTGCATCGACGGTAGGTACGGATTCACTTCCCAGCTCCCGCAATCGTTCTTACTATCGATAATTTGCACGAATACGTTATGTTCGATGTTTCCAATCGTTTTGAATCAACGTTAGGTAAGGATTCATTTCCCGGCTCCCGCAATCGTTCTTTCCATCGATAATTTGCACGAATACGTGTTATTCGATGTTTCCAATCGTTTTGCATCGACGGTAGGTAAGGATTCACTTCCCAGCTCCCGCAATCGTTCTTTCCATCGATAATTTGCACGAATACGTGCTATTCGATGTTTCCAATCGTTTTGCATCAACGGTAGGTAAGTATTCACTTCCCAGCTCCCGCAATCGTTCTTTCTATGGATAATTTGCACGAATACGTGCTATTCGATGCTTGCAATCGTTTTGCATCGACGGTAGGTAAGGATTCACTCCCCAGCTGCCGCAATCGTTCTTTCCATCGATAATTTGCACGAATACGTGGTGTTCGATGTTTCCAATCGTTTTGCATCAACGTTAGGTAAGTATTCACTTCCCAGCTCCCGCAATCGTTCTTTCTATGGATAATTTGCACGAATACGTGCTATTCGATGTTTGCAATCGTTTTGCATCGACGGTAGGTAAGGATTCACTTCCCAGCTCCCGCAATCGTTCTTTCTATCGATAATTTGGAAACAACGATTGCCGCAGCTGGGAAGTGAATGCTTACCGAACGTCGATGCAACACGATTGGAAATATCGAATAGCACGTATTCGTGCAAATTATCGATGGAAAGAACGATTGCGGGAGCCGGGAAATGAATCCTTACCTAACGTTGATGCAAAACGATTGGAAACATCGAACATCACGTATTCGTGCAAATTATCGATAGAAAGAACGATTGCGGCAGCTGGGAAGTGAATCCTTACCTACCGTCGATGCAAAACGATTGGAAACATCGAACATAACGTATTCGTGCAAATTATCCATAGAAAGAACGATTGCGGGAGCTGGGAAGTGAATCCTTATCTACCGTCGATGCAAAACGATTGCAAACATCGAATAGCACGTATTCGTGCAAATTATCCATAGAAAGAACGATTGCGGGAGCTGGGAAGTGGATACTTATCTCTCGTTGATGCAAAACGATTGGAAACATCGAACACCACGTATTCGTGCAAATTATCGATGGAAAGAACGATTGCGGGAGCTGGGAAGTGAATACTTACCTAACGTTGATGCAAAACGATTGGAAACATCGAACACCACGTATTCGTGCAAATTATCGATGGAAAGAACGATTGCGGCAGCTGGGAAGTGAATCCTTACCTACCGTCGATGCAAAACAATTGCAAACATCGAACATAACGTATTCGTGCAAATTATCCATAGAAATAACGATTGCGGGAGCTGGGAAGTGAATGCTTACCGACCGTCGATGCAACACGATTGGAAACATCGAATAGCACGTATTCGTGCAAATTATCGATGGAAAGAACGATTGCGGGAGCCGGGAAGTGAATCCTTACCTACCGTCGATGCAAAACGATTGGAAACATCGAATAGCACGTATTCGTGCAAATTATCGATGGAAAGAACGATTGCGGGAGCCGGGAAGTGAATCCTTACCTACCGTTGATGCAAAACGATTCGAAACATCGAACATCACGTATTCGTGCAAATTATCGATAGAAAGAACGATTGCGGGAGCTGGGAAGTGAATCCTTACCTACCGTCGATGCAAAACGATTGGAAACATCGAATGGCACGTATTCGTGCAAATTAACGATGGAAAGAACGATTGCGGGAGCTGGGAAGTGAATCCTTACCTACCGTCGATGCAAAACGATTGGAAACATCGAATATCACGTATTCGTGCCAATTATCCAATCGTTTTGTATCAACGGTAGGTAAGGATTCACTTCCCGGCTCCCGCAATCGTTCTTTCCATCGATAATTTGCACGAATACGTGGTGTTCGGTGTTTCCAATCGTTTTGCATCGACGGTAGGTAAGGATTCACTTCCCAGTTCCCGCAATCGTTCTTTCTATGGATAATTTGCACGAATACGTGCTATTCGATGTTTGCAATCGTTTTGCATCGACGCTGTATAAGGATTCACTTCCCAGCTCCCGCAATCGTTCTTTCTATCGATAATTTGGAAAGAACGATTGCCGGAGCTGGGAAGTGAATGCTTACCGAACGTCGATGCAACACGATTGGAAACATCGAATAGCACGTATTCGTGCAAATTATCGATGGAAAGAACGATTGCGGGAGCCGGGAAATGAATCCTTACCTAACGTTGATGCAAAACGATTGGAAACATCGAACATCACGTATTCGTGCAAATTATCGATAGAAAGAACGATTGCGGCAGCTGGGAAGTGAATCCTTACCTACCGTCGATGTAAAACGATTGCAAACATCGAATAGCACGTATTCGTGCAAATTATCCACAGAAAGAACGATTGCGGGAGCTGGGAAGTGGATACTTACCTATCGTTGATGCAAAACGATTGGAAACATCGAACACCACGTATTCGTGCAAATTATCGATGGAAAGAACGATTGCGGCAGCTGGGAAGTGAATCCTTACCTACCGTCGATGCAAAACGATTGGAAACATCGAACACCACGTATTCGTGCAAATTATCGATGGAAAGAACGATTGCGGGAGCCGGGAAGTGAATCCTTACCTAACGTTGATGCAAAACGATTGGAAACATCGAACATCACGTATTCGTGCAAATTATCGATAGAAAGAATGATTGCGGGAGCTGGGAAGTGAATCCTTACCTACCGTCGATGCAAAACGATTGGAAACATCGAATAGCACGTATTCGTGCAAATTATCGATGGAAAGAACGATTGCGGGAGCCGGGAAGTGAATCCTTACCTACCGTTGATGCAAAACGATTGGAAACATCGAACATCACGTATTCGTGCAAATTATCGATAGAAAGAACGATTGCGGGAGCTGGGAAGTGAATCCTTACCTACCGTCGATGCAAAACGATGGGAAACATCGAATGGCACGTATTCGTGCAAGTTAACGATGGAAAGAACGATTGCGGGAGCTGGGAAGTGAATCCTTACCTACCGTCGATGCAAAACGATTGGAAACATCGAATATCACGTATTCGTGCCAATTATCGATGGAAAGAACGATTGCGGGAGCCGGGAAGTGAATCCTTACCTAACGTTGATGCAAAACGAATGGAATCATCGAACATCACGTATTCGTGCAAATTATCGATGGAAAGAACGATTGCGGGTGCCGGGAAGTGAATCCTTACCTAACGTTGATGCAAAACGATTGGAAACATCGAATAACACGTATTCGTGCAAATTATCGATGGAAAGAACGATTGCGGGAGCCGGGAAATGAATCCTTACCTAACGTTGATGCAAAACGATTGGAAACATCGAACATCACGTATTCATGCAAATTATCGATAGAAAGAACGATTGCGGCAGCTGGGACGTGAATCCTTACCTACCGTCGATGCAAAACGATTGCAAACATCGAATGGCACGTATTCGTGCAAATTAACGATGGAAAGAACGATTGCGGGAGCTGGGAAGTGAATCCTTACCTACCGTCGATGCAAAACGATTGGAAACATCGAATATCACGTATTCGTGCCAATTATCCAATCGTTTTGTATCAACGGTAGGTAAGGATTCACTTCCCGGCTCCCGCAATCGTTCTTTCCATCGATAATTTGCACGAATACGTGGTGTTCGGTGTTTCCAATCGTTTTGCATCGACGGTAGGTAAGGATTCACTTCCCAGTTCCCGCAATCGTTCTTTCTATGGATAATTTGCACGAATACGTGCTATTCGATGTTTGCAATCGTTTTGCATCGACGGTAGGTAAGGATTCACTTCCCAGCTCCCGCAATCGTTCTTTCTATCGATAATTTGGAAAGAACGATTGCCGGAGCTGGGAAGTGAATGCTTACCGAACGTCGATGCAACACGATTGGAAACATCGAATAGCACGTAGTCGTGCAAATTATCGATGGAAAGAACGATTGCGGGAGCCGGGAAATGAATCCTTACCTAACGTTGATGCAAAACGATTGGAAACATCGAACATCACGTATTCGTGCAAATTATCGATAGAAAGAACGATTGCGGCAGCTGGGAAGTGAATCCTTACCTACCGTCGATGTAAAACGATTGCAAACATCGAATAGCACGTATTCGTGCAAATTATCCACAGAAAGAACGATTGCGGGAGCTGGGAAGTGGATACTTACCTATCGTTGATGCAAAACGATTGGAAACATCGAACACCACGTATTCGTGCAAATTATCGATGGAAAGAACGATTGCGGCAGCTGGGAAGTGAATCCTTACCTACCGTCGATGCAAAACGATTGGAAACATCGAACACCACGTATTCGTGCAAATTATCGATGGAAAGAACGATTGCGGGAGCCGGGAAGTGAATCCTTACCTAACGTTGATGCAAAACGATTGGAAACATCGAACATCACGTATTCGTGCAAATTATCGATAGAAAGAATGATTGCGGGAGCTGGGAAGTGAATCCTTACCTACCGTCGATGCAAAACGATTGGAAACATCGAATAGCACGTATTCGTGCAAATTATCGATGGAAAGAACGATTGCGGGAGCCGGGAAGTGAATCCTTACCTACCGTTGATGCAAAACGATTGGAAACATCGAACATCACGTATTCGTGCAAATTATCGATAGAAAGAACGATTGCGGGAGCTGGGAAGTGAATCCTTACCTACCGTCGATGCAAAACGATGGGAAACATCGAATGGCACGTATTCGTGCAAGTTAACGATGGAAAGAACGATTGCGGGAGCTGGGAAGTGAATCCTTACCTACCGTCGATGCAAAACGATTGGAAACATCGAATATCACGTATTCGTGCCAATTATCGATGGAAAGAACGATTGCGGGAGCCGGGAAGTGAATCCTTACCTAACGTTGATGCAAAACGAATGGAATCATCGAACATCACGTATTCGTGCAAATTATCGATGGAAAGAACGATTGCGGGTGCCGGGAAGTGAATCCTTACCTAACGTTGATGCAAAACGATTGGAAACATCGAATAACACGTATTCGTGCAAATTATCGATGGAAAGAACGATTGCGGGAGCCGGGAAATGAATCCTTACCTAACGTTGATGCAAAACGATTGGAAACATCGAACATCACGTATTCATGCAAATTATCGATAGAAAGAACGATTGCGGCAGCTGGGAAGTGAATCCTTACCTACCGTCGATGCAAAACGATTGCAAACATCGAATGGCACGTATTCGTGCAAATTAACGATGGAAAGAACGATTGCGGGAGCTGGGAAGTGAATCCTTACCTACCGTCGATGCAAAACGATTGGAAACATCGAATATCACGTATTCGTGCCAATTATCCAATCGTTTTGTATCAACGGTAGGTAAGGATTCACTTCCCGGCTCCCGCAATCGTTCTTTCCATCGATAATTTGCACGAATACGTGGTGTTCGGTGTTTCCAATCGTTTTGCATCGACGGTAGGTAAGGATTCACTTCCCAGTTCCCGCAATCGTTCTTTCTATGGATAATTTGCACGAATACGTGCTATTCGATGTTTGCAATCGTTTTGCATCGACGGTAGGTAAGGATTCACTTCCCAGCTCCCGCAATCGTTCTTTCTATCGATAATTTGGAAAGAACGATTGCCGGAGCTGGGAAGTGAATGCTTACCGAACGTCGATGCAACACGATTGGAAACATCGAATAGCACGTAGTCGTGCAAATTATCGATGGAAAGAACGATTGCGGGAGCCGGGAAATGAATCCTTACCTAACGTTGATGCAAAACGATTGGAAACATCGAACATCACGTATTCGTGCAAATTATCGATAGAAAGAACGATTGCGGCAGCTGGGAAGTGAATCCTTACCTACCGTCGATGTAAAACGATTGCAAACATCGAATAGCACGTATTCGTGCAAATTATCCACAGAAAGAACGATTGCGGGAGCTGGGAAGTGGATACTTACCTATCGTTGATGCAAAACGATTGGAAACATCGAACACCACGTATTCGTGCAAATTATCGATGGAAAGAACGATTGCGGCAGCTGGGAAGTGAATCCTTACCTACCGTCGATGCAAAACGATTGGAAACATCGAACACCACGTATTCGTGCAAATTATCGATGGAAAGAACGATTGCGGGAGCCGGGAAGTGAATCCTTACCTAACGTTGATGCAAAACGATTGGAAACATCGAACATCACGTATTCGTGCAAATTATCGATAGAAAGAATGATTGCGGGAGCTGGGAAGTGAATCCTTACCTACCGTCGATGCAAAACGATTGGAAACATCGAATAGCACGTATTCGTGCAAATTATCGATGGAAAGAACGATTGCGGGAGCCGGGAAGTGAATCCTTACCTACCGTTGATGCAAAACGATTGGAAACATCGAACATCACGTATTCGTGCAAATTATCGATAGAAAGAACGATTGCGGGAGCTGGGAAGTGAATCCTTACCTACCGTCGATGCAAAACGATGGGAAACATCGAATGGCACGTATTCGTGCAAGTTAACGATGGAAAGAACGATTGCGGGAGCTGGGAAGTGAATCCTTACCTACCGTCGATGCAAAACGATTGGAAACATCGAATATCACGTATTCGTGCCAATTATCCAATCGTTTTGTATCAACGGTAGGTAAGGATTCACTTCCCGGCTCCCGCAATCGTTCTTTCCATCGATAATTTGCACGAATACGTGGTGTTCGATGTTTCCAATCGTTTTGCATCAACGTTATGTACGTATTCACTTCCCAGCTCCCGCAATCATTCTTTCTATGGATAATTTGCACGAATACGTGCTATTCCATGTTTGCAATTGTTTTGCATCGACGGTAGGTACGGATTCACTTCCCAGCTCCCGCAATCGTTCTTACTATCGATAATTTGCACGAATACGTTATGTTCGATGTTTCCAATCGTTTTGCATCAACGTTAGGTAAGCATTCACTTCCCGGCTCCCGCAATCGTTCTTTCCATCGATAATTTGCACGAATACGTGCTATTCGATGTTTCCAATCGTTTTGCATCAACGGTAGGTAAGTATTCACTTCCCAGCTCACGCAATCGTTCTTTCTATGGATAATTTGCACGAATACGTGCAATTCGATGTTTGCAATCGTTTTGCATCGACGGTAGGTAAGGATTCACTTCCCAGCTGCCGCAATCGTTCTTTCCATCGATAATTTGCACGAATACGTGGTGTTCGATGTTTCCAATCGTTTTGCATCAACGTTAGGTAAGTATTCACTTCCCAGCTCCCGCAATCGTTCTTTCTATGGATAATTTGCACGAATACGTGCTATTCGATGTTTGCAATCGTTTTGCATCGACGGTAGGTAAGGATTCACTTCCCAGCTCCCGCAATCGTTCTTTCTATCGATAATTTGGAAAGAACGATGGCCGGAGCTGGGAAGTGAATGCTTACCGAACGTCGATGCAACACGATTGGAAATATCGAATAGCACGTATTCGTGCAAATTATCGATGGAAAGAACGATTGCGGGAGCCGGGAAATGAATCCTTACCTAACGTTGATGCAAAACGATTGGAAACATCGAACATCACGTATTCGTGCAAATTATCGATAGAAAGAACGATTGCGGCAGCTGGGAAGTGAATCCTTACCTACCGTCGATGCAAAACGATTGGAAACATCGAACATAACGTATTCGTGCAAATTATCCATAGAAAGAACGATTGCGGGAGCTGGGAAGTGAATCCTTATCTACCGTCGATGCAAAACGATTGCAAACATCGAATAGCACGTATTCGTGCAAATTATCCATAGAAAGAACGATTGCGGGAGCTGGGAAGTGGATACTTATCTCTCGTTGATGCAAAACGATTGGAAACATCGAACACCACGTATTCGTGCAAATTATCGATGGAAAGAACGATTGCGGGAGCTGGGAAGTGAATACTTACCTAACGTTGATGCAAAACTATTGGAAACATCGAACACCACGTATTCGTGCAAATTATCGATGGAAAGAACGATTGCGGCAGCTGGGAAGTGAATCCTTACCTACCGTCGATGCAAAACGATTGCAAACATCGAACATAACGTATTCGTGCAAATTATCCATAGAAATAACGATTGCGGGAGCTGGAAAGTGAATGCTTACCGACCGTCGATGCAACACGATTGGAAACATCGAATAGCACGTATTCGTGCAAATTATCGATGGAAAGAACGATTGCGGGAGCCGGGAAGTGAATCCTTACCTACCGTCGATGCAAAACGATTGGAAACATCGAATAGCACGTATTCGTGCAAATTATCGATGGAAAGAACGATTGCGGGAGCCGGGAAGTGAATCCTTACCTACCGTTGATGCAAAACGATTGGAAACATCGAACATCACGTATTCGTGCAAATTATCGATAGAAAGAACGATTGCGGGAGCTGGGAAGTGAATCCTTACCTACCGTCGATGCAAAACGATTGGAAACATCGAATGGCACGTATTCGTGCAAATTAACGATGGAAAGAACGATTGCGGGAGCTGGGAAGTGAATCCTTACCTACCGTCGATGCAAAACGATTGGAAACATCGAATATCACGTATTCGTGCCAATTATCCAATCGTTTTGTATCAACGGTAGGTAAGGATTCACTTCCCGGCTCCCGCAATCGTTCTTTCCATCGATAATTTGCACGAATACGTGGTGTTCGGTGTTTCCAATCGTTTTGCATCGACGGTAGGTAAGGATTCACTTCCCAGTTCCCGCAATCGTTCTTTCTATGGATAATTTGCACGAATACGTGCTATTCGATGTTTGCAATCGTTTTGCATCGACGGTAGGTAAGGATTCACTTCCCAGCTCCCGCAATCGTTCTTTCTATCGATAATTTGCACGAATACGTTATGTTCGATGTTTCCAATCGTTTTGCATCAACGTTAGGTAAGCATTCACTTCCCGGCTCCCGCAATCGTTCTTTCCATCGATAATTTGCACGAATACGTGCTATTCGATGTTTCCAATCGTTTTGCATCGACGGTAGGTAAGGATTCACTTCCCAGCTCCCGCAATCGTTCTTTCCATCGATAATTTGCACGAATACGTGGTGTTCGATGTTTCCAATCGTTTTGTATCAACGGTAGGTAAGGATTCACTTCCCGGCTCCCGCAATCGTTCTTTCCATCGATAATTTGCACGAATACGTGGTGTTCGATGTTTCCAATCGTTTTGCATCAATGGTAGGTAAGTATTCACTTCCCAGCTCCCGCAATCGTTCTTTCTATGGATAATTTGCACGAATACGTGCTATTCGATGTTTGCAATCGTTTTGCATCGACGGTAGGTAAGGATTCACTTCCCAGCTGCCGCAATCGTTCTTTCCATCGATAATTTGCACGAATACGTTATGTTCGATGTTTCCAATCGTTTTGCATCAACGTTAGGTAAGTATTCACTTCCCAGCTCCCGCAATCGTTCTTTCTATGGATAATTTGCACGAATACGTGCTATTCGATGTTTGCAATCGTTTTGCATCGACGGTAGGTAAGGATTCACTTCCCAGCTCCCGCAATCGTTCTTTCTATCGATAATTTGGAAAGAACGATTGCCGGAGCTGGGAAGTGAATGCTTACCGAACGTCGATGCAACACGATTGGAAACATCGAATAGCACGTATTCGTGCAAATTATCGATGGAAAGAACGATTGCGGGAGCCGGGAAATGAATCCTTACCTAACGTTGATGCAAAACGATTGGAAACATCGAACATCACGTATTCGTGCAAATTATCGATAGAAAGAACGATTGCGGCAGCTGGGAAGTGAATCCTTACCTACCGTCGATGTAAAACGATTGCAAACATCGAATAGCACGTATTCGTGCAAATTATCCATAGAAAGAACGATTGCGGGAGCTGGGAAGTGGATACTTACCTATCGTTGATGCAAAACGATTGGAAACATCGAACACCACGTATTCGTGCAAATTATCGATGGAAAGAACGATTGCGGCAGCTGGGAAGTGAATCCTTACCTACCGTCGATGCAAAACGATTGGAAACATCGAACACCACGTATTCGTGCAAATTATCGATGGAAAGAACGATTGCGGGAGCCGGGAAGTGAATCCTGACCTAACGTTGATGCAAAACGATTGGAAACATCGAACATCACGTATTCGTGCAAATTATCGATAGAAAGAATGATTGCGGGAGCTGGGAAGTGAATCCTTACCTACCGTCGATGCAAAACGATTGGAAACATCGAATAGCACGTATTCGTGCAAATTATCGATGGAAAGAACGATTGCGGGAGCCGGGAAGTGAATCCTTACCTACCGTTGATGCAAAACGATTGGAAACATCGAACATCACGTATTCGTGCAAATTATCGATAGAAAGAACGATTGCGGGAGCTGGGAAGTGAATCCTTACCTACCGTCGATGCAAAACGATGGGAAACATCGAATGGCACGTATTCGTGCAAATTAACGATGGAAAGAACGATTGCGGGAGCTGGGAAGTGAATCCTTACCTACCGTCGATGCAAAACGATTGGAAACATCGAATATCACGTATTCGTGCCAATTATCCAATCGTTTTGTATCAACGGTAGGTAAGGATTCACTTCCCGGCTCCCGCAATCGTTCTTTCCATCGATAATTTGCACGAATACGTGGTGTTCGATGTTTCCAATCGTTTTGCATCGACGGTAGGTAAGTATTCACTTCCCAGCTCACGCAATCGTTCTTTCTATGGATAATTTGCACGAATACGTGCAATTCGATGTTTGCAATCGTTTTGCATCGACGGTAGGTAAGGATTCACTTCCCAGCTGCCGCAATCGTTCTTTCTATCGATAATTTGCCCGAATACGTGATGTTCGATGATTCCATTCGTTTTGCATCAACGTTAGGTAAGGATTCACTTCCCGGCTCCCGCAATCGTTCTTTCCATTGATAATTTGCACGAATACGTGCTATTCGATGTTTCCAATCGTTTTGCATCGATGGTAGGTAAGGATTCACTTCCCAGCTCCCGCAATCGTTCTTTCCATCGATAATTTGCACGAATACGTGGTGCTCGATGTTTCCAATCGTTTTGTATCAACGGTAGGTAAGGATTCACTTCCCGGCTCCCGCAATCGTTCTTTCCATGGATAATTTGCACGAATACGTGGTGTTCGATGTTTCCAATCGTTTTGCATCGACGGTAGGTAAGGATTCACTTCCCAGTTCCCGCAATCGTTCTTTCTATGGATAATTTGCACGAATACGTGCTATTCGATGTTTGCAATCGTTTTGCATCGACGGTAGGTAAGGATTCACTTCCCAGCTCCCGCAATCGTTCTTTCTATCGATAATTTGCACGAATACGTTATGTTCGATGTTTCCAATCGTTTTGCATCAACGTTAGGTAAGCATTCACTTCCCGGCTCCCGCAATCGTTCTTTCCATCGATAATTTGCACGAATACGTGCTATTCGATGTTTCCAATCGTTTTGCATCAACGGTAGGTAAGTATTCACATCCCAGCTCACGCAATCGTTCTTTCTATGGATAATTTGCACGAATACGTGCAATTCGATGTTTGCAATCGTTTTGCATCGACGGTAGGTAAGGATTCACTTCCCAGCTGCCGCAATCGTTCTTTCTATCGATAATTTGCATGAATACGTGATGTTCGATGTTTCCAATCGTTTTGCATCAACGTTAGGTAAGGATTCATTTCCCGGCTCCCGCAATTGTTCTTTCCATCGATAATTTGCACGAATACGTGTTATTCGATGTTTCCAATCGTTTTGCATCAACGTTAGGTAAGGATTCACTTCCCGGCACCCGCAATCGTTCTTTCCATCGATAATTTGCACGAATACGTGATGTTCGATGATTCCATTCGTTTTGCATCAACGTTAGGTAAGGATTCACTTCCCGGCACCCGCAATCGTTCTTTCCATCGATAATTTGCACGAATACGTGCTATTCGATGTTTCCAATCGTTTTGCATCGACGGTAGGTAAGGATTCACTTCCCAGCTCCCGCAATCGTTCTTTCCATCGATAATTTGCACGAATACGTGGTGTTCGATGTTTCCAATCGTTTTGCATCAACGTTAGGTACGTATTCACTTCCCAGCTCCCGCAATCGTTCTTTCTATGGATAATTTGCACGAATACGTGCTATTCGATGTTTGCAATTGTTTTGCATCGACGGTAGGTACGGATTCACTTCCCAGCTCCCGCAATCGTTCTTACTATCGATAATTTGCACGAATACGTTATGTTCGATGTTTCCAATCGTTTTGCATCAACGTTAGGTAAGCATTCACTTCCCGGCTCCCGCAATCGTTCTTTCCATCGATAATTTGCACGAATACGTGCTATTCGATGTTTCCAATCGTTTTGCATCAACGGTAGGTAAGTATTCACTTCCCAGCTCCCGCAATCGTTCTTTCTATGGATAATTTGCACGAATACGTGCTATTCGATGCTTGCAATCGTTTTGCATCGACGGTAGGTAAGGATTCACTTCCCAGCTGCCGCAATCGTTCTTTCCATCGATAATTTGCACGAATACGTGGTGTTCGATGTTTCCAATCGTTTTGCATCAACGTTAGGTAAGTATTCACTTCCCAGCTCCCGCAATCGTTCTTTCTATGGCTAATTTGCACCAATACGTGCTATTCGATGTTTGCAATCGTTTTGCATCGACGGTAGGTAAGGATTCACTTCCCAGCTCCCGCAATCGTTCTTTCTATCGATAATTTGGAAAGAACGATGGCCGGAGCTGGGAAGTGAATGCTTACCGAACGTCGATGCAACACGATTGGAAATATCGAATAGCACGTATTCGTGCAAATTATCGATGGAAAGAACGATTGCGGGAGCCGGGAAATGAATCCTTACCTAACGTTGATGCAAAACGATTGGAAACATCGAACATCACGTATTCGTGCAAATTATCGATAGAAAGAACGATTGCGGCAGCTGGGAAGTGAATCCTTACCTACCGTCGATGCAAAACGATTGGAAACATCGAACATAACGTATTCGTGCAAATTATCCATAGAAAGAACGATTGCGGGAGCTGGGAAGTGAATCCTTATCTACCGTCGATGCAAAACGATTGCAAACATCGAATAGCACGTATTCGTGCAAATTATCCATAGAAAGAACGATTGCGGGAGCTGGGAAGTGGATACTTATCTCTCGTTGATGCAAAACGATTGGAAACATCGAACACCACGTATTCGTGCAAATTATCGATGGAAAGAACGATTGCGGGAGCTGGGAAGTGAATACTTACCTAACGTTGATGCAAAACGATTGGAAACATCGAACACCACGTATTCGTGCAAATTATCGATGGAAAGAACGATTGCGGCAGCTGGGAAGTGAATCCTTACCTACCGTCGATGCAAAACGATTGCAAACATCGAACATAACGTATTCGTGCAAATTATCCATAGAAATAACGATTGCGGGAGCTGGAAAGTGAATGCTTACCGACCGTCGATGCAACACGATTGGAAACATCGAATAGCACGTATTCGTGCAAATTATCGATGGAAAGAACGATTGCGGGAGCCGGGAAGTGAATCCTTACCTACCGTCGATGCAAAACGATTGGAAACATCGAATAGCACGTATTCGTGCAAATTATCGATGGAAAGAACGATTGCGGGAGCCGGGAAGTGAATCCTTACCTACCGTTGATGCAAAACGATTGGAAACATCGAACATCACGTATTCGTGCAAATTATCGATAGAAAGAACGATTGCGGGAGCTGGGAAGTGAATCCTTACCTACCGTCGATGCAAAACGATTGGAAACATCGAATGGCACGTATTCGTGCAAATTAACGATGGAAAGAACGATTGCGGGAGCTGGGAAGTGAATCCTTACCTACCGTCGATGCAAAACGATTGGAAACATCGAATATCACGTATTCGTGCCAATTATCCAATCGTTTTGTATCAACGGTAGGTAAGGATTCACTTCCCGGCTCCCGCAATCGTTCTTTCCATCGATAATTTGCACGAATACGTGGTGTTCGGTGTTTCCAATCGTTTTGCATCGACGGTAGGTAAGGATTCACTTCCCAGTTCCCGCAATCGTTCTTTCTATGGATAATTTGCACGAATACGTGCTATTCGATGTTTGCAATCGTTTTGCATCGACGGTAGGTAAGGATTCACTTCCCAGCTCCCGCAATCGTTCTTTCTATCGATAATTTGCACGAATACGTTATGTTCGATGTCTCCAATCGTTTTGCATCAACGTTAGGTAAGCATTCACTTCCCGGCTCCCGCAATCGTTCTTTCCATCGATAATTTGCACGAATACGTGCTATTCGATGTTTCCAATCGTTTTGCATCGACGGTAGGTAAGGATTCACTTCCCAGCTCCCGCAATCGTTCTTTCCATCGATAATTTGCACGAATACGTGGTGTTCGATGTTTCCAATCGTTTTGTATCAACGGTAGGTAAGGATTCACTTCCCGGCTCCCGCAATCGTTCTTTCCATCGATAATTTGCACGAATACGTGGTGTTCGATGTTTCCAATCGTTTTGCATCAATGGTAGGTAAGTATTCACTTCCCAGCTCCCGCAATCGTTCTTTCTATGGATAATTTGCACGAATACGTGCTATTCGATGTTTGCAATCGTTTTGCATCGACGGTAGGTAAGGATTCACTTCCCAGCTGCCGCAATCGTTCTTTCCATCGATAATTTGCACGAATACGTTATGTTCGATGTTTCCAATCGTTTTGCATCAACGTTAGGTAAGTATTCACTTCCCAGCTCCCGCAATCGTTCTTTCTATGGATAATTTGCACGAATACGTGCTATTCGATGTTTGCAATCGTTTTGCATCGACGGTAGGTAAGGATTCACTTCCCAGCTCCCGCAATCGTTCTTTCTATCGATAATTTGGAAAGAACGATTGCCGGAGCTGGGAAGTGAATGCTTACCGAACGTCGATGCAACACGATTGGAAACATCGAATAGCACGTATTCGTGCAAATTATCGATGGAAAGAACGATTGCGGGAGCCGGGAAATGAATCCTTACCTAACGTTGATGCAAAACGATTGGAAACATCGAACATCACGTATTCGTGCAAATTATCGATAGAAAGAACGATTGCGGCAGCTGGGAAGTGAATCCTTACCTACCGTCGATGTAAAACGATTGCAAACATCGAATAGCACGTATTCGTGCAAATTATCCATAGAAAGAACGATTGCGGGAGCTGGGAAGTGGATACTTACCTATCGTTGATGCAAAACGATTGGAAACATCGAACACCACGTATTCGTGCAAATTATCGATGGAAAGAACGATTGCGGCAGCTGGGAAGTGAATCCTTACCTACCGTCGATGCAAAACGATTGGAAACATCGAACACCACGTATTCGTGCAAATTATCGATGGAAAGAACGATTGCGGGAGCCGGGAAGTGAATCCTGACCTAACGTTGATGCAAAACGATTGGAAACATCGAACATCACGTATTCGTGCAAATTATCGATAGAAAGAATGATTGCGGGAGCTGGGAAGTGAATCCTTACCTACCGTCGATGCAAAACGATTGGAAACGTCGAATAGCACGTATTCGTGCAAATTATCGATGGAAAGAACGATTGCGGGAGCCGGGAAGTGAATCCTTACCTACCGTTGATGCAAAACGATTGGAAACATCGAACATCACGTATTCGTGCAAATTATCGATAGAAAGAACGATTGCGGGAGCTGGGAAGTGAATCCTTACCTACCGTCGATGCAAAACGATGGGAAACATCGAATGGCACGTATTCGTGCAAATTAACGATGGAAAGAACGATTGCGGGAGCTGGGAAGTGAATCCTTACCTACCGTCGATGCAAAACGATTGGAAACATCGAATATCACGTATTCGTGCCAATTATCCAATCGTTTTGTATCAACGGTAGGTAAGGATTCACTTCCCGGCTCCCGCAATCGTTCTTTCCATCGATAATTTGCACGAATACGTGGTGTTCGATGTTTCCAATCGTTTTGCATCGACGGTAGGTAAGTATTCACTTCCCAGCTCACGCAATCGTTCTTTCTATGGATAATTTGCACGAATACGTGCAATTCGATGTTTGCAATCGTTTTGCATCGACGGTAGGTAAGGATTCACTTCCCAGCTGCCGCAATCGTTCTTTCTATCGATAATTTGCCCGAATACGTGATGTTCGATGATTCCATTCGTTTTGCATCAACGTTAGGTAAGGATTCACTTCCCGGCTCCCGCAATCGTTCTTTCCATTGATAATTTGCACGAATACGTGCTATTCGATGTTTCCAATCGTTTTGCATCGATGGTAGGTAAGGATTCACTTCCCAGCTCCCGCAATCGTTCTTTCCATCGATAATTTGCACGAATACGTGGTGCTCGATGTTTCCAATCGTTTTGTATCAACGGTAGGTAAGGATTCACTTCCCGGCTCCCGCAATCGTTCTTTCCATGGATAATTTGCACGAATACGTGGTGTTCGATGTTTCCAATCGTTTTGCATCGACGGTAGGTAAGGATTCACTTCCCAGTTCCCGCAATCGTTCTTTCTATGGATAATTTGCACGAATACGTGCTATTCGATGTTTGCAATCGTTTTGCATCGACGGTAGGTAAGGATTCACTTCCCAGCTCCCGCAATCGTTCTTTCTATCGATAATTTGCACGAATACGTTATGTTCGATGTTTCCAATCGTTTTGCATCAACGTTAGGTAAGCATTCACTTCCCGGCTCCCGCAATCGTTCTTTCCATCGATAATTTGCACGAATACGTGCTATTCGATGTTTCCAATCGTTTTGCATCAACGGTAGGTAAGTATTCACATCCCAGCTCACGCAATCGTTCTTTCTATGGATAATTTGCACGAATACGTGCAATTCGATGTTTGCAATCGTTTTGCATCGACGGTAGGTAAGGATTCACTTCCCAGCTGCCGCAATCGTTCTTTCTATCGATAATTTGCATGAATACGTGATGTTCGATGTTTCCAATCGTTTTGCATCAACGTTAGGTAAGGATTCATTTCCCGGCTCCCGCAATTGTTCTTTCCATCGATAATTTGCACGAATACGTGTTATTCGATGTTTCCAATCGTTTTGCATCAACGTTAGGTAAGGATTCACTTCCCGGCACCCGCAATCGTTCTTTCCATCGATAATTTGCACGAATACGTGATGTTCGATGATTCCATTCGTTTTGCATCAACGTTAGGTAAGGATTCACTTCCCGGCACCCGCAATCGTTCTTTCCATCGATAATTTGCACGAATACGTGCTATTCGATGTTTCCAATCGTTTTGCATCGACGGTAGGTAAGGATTCACTTCCCAGCTCCCGCAATCGTTCTTTCCATCGATAATTTGCACGAATACGTGGTGTTCGATGTTTCCAATCGTTTTGCATCAACGTTAGGTACGTATTCACTTCCCAGCTCCCGCAATCGTTCTTTCTATGGATAATTTGCACGAATACGTGCTATTCGATGTTTGCAATTGTTTTGCATCGACGGTAGGTACGGATTCACTTCCCAGCTCCCGCAATCGTTCTTACTATCGATAATTTGCACGAATACGTTATGTTCGATGTTTCCAATCGTTTTGCATCAACGTTAGGTAAGCATTCACTTCCCGGCTCCCGCAATCGTTCTTTCCATCGATAATTTGCACGAATACGTGCTATTCGATGTTTCCAATCGTTTTGCATCAACGGTAGGTAAGTATTCACTTCCCAGCTCCCGCAATCGTTCTTTCTATGGATAATTTGCACGAATACGTGCTATTCGATGCTTGCAATCGTTTTGCATCGACGGTAGGTAAGGATTCACTTCCCAGCTGCCGCAATCGTTCTTTCCATCGATAATTTGCACGAATACGTGGTGTTCGATGTTTCCAATCGTTTTGCATCAACGTTAGGTAAGTATTCACTTCCCAGCTCCCGCAATCGTTCTTTCTATGGCTAATTTGCACGAATACGTGCTATTCGATGTTTGCAATCGTTTTGCATCGACGGTAGGTAAGGATTCACTTCCCAGCTCCCGCAATCGTTCTTTCTATCGATAATTTGGAAAGAACGATTGCCGGAGCTGGGAAGTGAATGCTTACCGAACGTCGATGCAACACGATTGGAAATATCGAATAGCACGTATTCGTGCAAATTATCGATGGAAAGAACGATTGCGGGAGCCGGGAAATGAATCCTTACCTAACGTTGATGCAAAACGATTGGAAACATCGAACATCACGTATTCGTGCAAATTATCGATAGAAAGAACGATTGCGGCAGCTGGGAAGTGAATCCTTACCTACCGTCGATGCAAAACGATTGGAAACATCGAACATAACGTATTCGTGAAAATTATCCATAGAAAGAACGATTGCGGGAGCTGGGAAGTGAATCCTTATCTACCGTCGATGCAAAACGATTGCAAACATCGAATAGCACGTATTCGTGCAAATTATCCATAGAAAGAACGATTGCGGGAGCTGGGAAGTGGATACTTACCTCTCGTTGATGCATAACGAATGGAATCATCGAACATCACGTATTCGTGCAAATTATCGATGGAAAGAACGATTGCGGGTGCCGGGAAGTGAATCCTTACCTAACGTTGATGCAAAACGATTGGAAACATCGAATAACACGTATTCGTGCAAATTATCGATGGAAAGAACGATTGCGGGAGCCGGGAAATGAATCCATACCTAACGTTGATGCAAAACGATTGGAAACATCGAACATCACGTATTCATGCAAATTATCGATAGAAAGAACGATTGCGGCAGCTGGGAAGTGAATCCTTACCTACCGTCGATGCAAAACGATTGCAAACATCGAATTGCACGTATTCGTGCAAATTATCCATAGAAAGAACGATTGCGGGAGCCGGGAAATGAATCCTTACCTAACGTTGATGCAAAACGATTGGAAACATCGAACACCACGTATTCGTGCAAATTATCGATGGAAAGAACGATTGCGGCAGCTGGGAAGTGAATCCTTACCTACCGTCGATGCAAAACGATTGGAAACATCGAACATAACGTATTCGTGCAAATTATCCATAGAAAGAACGATTGCGGGAGCTGGGAAGTGAATCCTTATCTACCGTCGATGCAAAACGATTGCAAACATCGAATAGCACGTATTCGTGCAAATTATCCATAGAAAGAACGATTGCGGGAGCTGGGAAGTGGATACTTACCTCTCGTTGATGCATAACGATTGGAAACATCGAACACCACGTATTCGTGCAAATTATCGATGGAAAGAACGATTGTGGGAGCTGGGAAGTGAATACTTACCTGACGTTGATGCAAAACGATTGGAAACATCGAACACCACGTATTCGTGCAAATTATCGATGGAAAGAACGATTGCGGCAGCTGGGAAGTGAATCCTTACCTACCGTCGATGCAAAACGATTGCAAACATCGAACATAACGTATTCGTGCAAATTATCCATAGAAAGAACGATTGCGGGAGCTGGGAAGTGAATGCTTACCGACCGTCGATGCAACACGATTGGAAACATCGAATAGCACGTATTCGTGCAAATTATCGATGGAAAGAACGATTGCGGGAGCCGGGAAGTGAATCCTTACCTACCGTCGATGCAAAACGATTGGAAACATCGAATAGCACGTATTCGTGCAAATTATCGATGGAAAGAACGATTGCGGGAGCCGGGAAGTGAATGCTTACCTACCGTTGATGCAAAACGATTGGAAACATCGAACATCACGTATTCGTGCAAATTATCGATAGAAAGAACGATTGCGGGAGCTGGGAAGTGAATCCTTACCTACCGTCGATGCAAAACGATTGGAAACATCGAATGGCACGTATTCGTGCAAATTAACGATGGAAAGAACGATTGCGGGAGCTGGGAAGTGAATCCTTACCTACCGTCGATGCAAAACGATTGGAAACATCGAATATCACGTATTCGTGCCAATTATCCAATCGTTTTGTATCAACGGTAGGTAAGGATTCACTTCCCGGCTCCCGCAATCGTTCTTTCCATCGATAATTTGCACGAATACGTGGTGTTCGGTGTTTCCAATCGTTTTGCATCGACGGTAGGTAAGGATTCACTTCCCAGTTCCCGCAATCGTTCTTTCTATGGATAATTTGCACGAATACGTGCTATTCGATGTTTCCAATCGTTTTACATCAACGGTAGGTAAGGATTCACTTCCCAGCTCCCGCAATCGTTCTTTCTATCGATAATTTGGAAAGAACGATTGCCGGAGCTGGGAAGTGAATGCTTACCGAACGTCGATGCAACACGATTGGAAATATCGAATAGCACGTATTCGTGCAAATTATCGATGGAAAGAACGATTGCGGGAGCCGGGAAATGAATCCTTACCTAACGTTGATGCAAAACGATTGGAAACATCGAACATCACGTATTCGTGCAAATTATCGATAGAAAGAACGATTGCGGCAGCTGGGAAGTGAATCCTTACCTACCGTCGATGCAAAACGATTGGAAACATCGAACATAACGTATTCGTGAAAATTATCCATAGAAAGAACGATTGCGGGAGCTGGGAAGTGAATCCTTATCTACCGTCGATGCAAAACGATTGCAAACATCGAATAGCACGTATTCGTGCAAATTATCCATAGAAAGAACGATTGCGGGAGCTGGGAAGTGGATACTTACCTCTCGTTGATGCATAACGAATGGAATCATCGAACATCACGTATTCGTGCAAATTATCGATGGAAAGAACGATTGCGGGTGCCGGGAAGTGAATCCTTACCTAACGTTGATGCAAAACGATTGGAAACATCGAATAACACGTATTCGTGCAAATTATCGATGGAAAGAACGATTGCGGGAGCCGGGAAATGAATCCATACCTAACGTTGATGCAAAACGATTGGAAACATCGAACATCACGTATTCATGCAAATTATCGATAGAAAGAACGATTGCGGCAGCTGGGAAGTGAATCCTTACCTACCGTCGATGCAAAACGATTGCAAACATCGAATTGCACGTATTCGTGCAAATTATCCATAGAAAGAACGATTGCGGGAGCCGGGAAATGAATCCTTACCTAACGTTGATGCAAAACGATTGGAAACATCGAACACCACGTATTCGTGCAAATTATCGATGGAAAGAACGATTGCGGCAGCTGGGAAGTGAATCCTTACCTACCGTGGATGCAAAACGATTGGAAACATCGAACATAACGTATTCGTGCAAATTATCCATAGAAAGAACGATTGCGGGAGCTGGGAAGTGAATCCTTATCTACCGTCGATGCAAAACGATTGCAAACATCGAATTGCACGTATTCGTGCAAATTATCCATAGAAAGAACGATTGCGGGAGCCGGGAAATGAATCCTTACCTAACGTTGATGCAAAACGATTGGAAACATCGAACACCACGTATTCGTGCAAATTATCGATGGAAAGAACGATTGTGGGAGCTGGGAAGTGAATACTTACCTGACGTTGATGCAAAACGATTGGAAACATCGAACACCACGTATTCGTGCAAATTATCGATGGAAAGAACGATTGCGGCAGCTGGGAAGTGAATCCTTACCTACCGTCGATGCAAAACGATTGCAAACATCGAACATAACGTATTCGTGCAAATTATCCATAGAAAGAACGATTGCGGGAGCTGGGAAGTGAATGCTTACCGACCGTCGATGCAACACGATTGGAAACATCGAATAGCACGTATTCGTGCAAATTATCGATGGAAAGAACGATTGCGGGAGCCGGGAAGTGAATCCTTACCTACCGTCGATGCAAAACGATTGGAAACATCGAATAGCACGTATTCGTGCAAATTATCGATGGAAAGAACGATTGCGGGAGCCGGGAAGTGAATGCTTACCTACCGTTGATGCAAAACGATTGGAAACATCGAACATCACGTATTCGTGCAAATTATCGATAGAAAGAACGATTGCGGGAGCTGGGAAGTGAATCCTTACCTACCGTCGATGCAAAACGATTGGAAACATCGAATGGCACGTATTCGTGCAAATTAACGATGGAAAGAACGATTGCGGGAGCTGGGAAGTGAATCCTTACCTACCGTCGATGCAAAACGATTGGAAACATCGAATATCACGTATTCGTGCCAATTATCCAATCGTTTTGTATCAACGGTAGGTAAGGATTCACTTCCCGGCTCCCGCAATCGTTCTTTCCATCGATAATTTGCACGAATACGTGCTATTCGATGTTTCCAATCGTTTTGCATCAACGTTAGGTAAGGATTCATTTCCCGGCTCCCGCAATCGTTCTTTCCATCGATAATTTGCACGAATACGTGCTATTCGATGTTTCCAATCGTGTTGCATCGACGTTCGGTAAGCATTCACTTCCCAGCTCCGGCAATCGTTCTTTCCAAATTATCGATAGAAAGAACGATTGCGGGAGCTGGGAAGTGAATCCTTACCTACCGTCGATGCAAAACGATTGCAAACATCGAATAGCACGTATTCGTGCAAATTATCCATAGAAAGAACGATTGCGGGAGCTGGGAAGTGAATACTTACCTAACGTTGATGCAAAACGATTGGAAACATCGAACACCACGTATTCGTGCAAATTATCGATGGAAAGAACGATTGCGGCAGCTGGGAAGTGAATCCTAACCTACCGTCGATGCAAAACGATTGCAAACATCGAATAGGACGTATTCGTGTGTTACGTCCTGGTTTGATTGTTCTCGTTAATTCCTTGATGAACCATTCGAGACGCAACTATAAGATTTTATTCTTGTGTACTTGTGTAGATATCGTTGTCAATAGTAGGGTACGTTCGCATTTTTGATCGTGACTATTCCCAGGGTAGGGTTAAGTCAACCAGCATCGGGAACGTTGGGATAATAACGATTGTATATTGGTTATTTGTTACCGTATACGTGTAGTCGTTGTTATTATTGCGATGCCTTGTTACGTTCGTGATATGGTCCGTAACGAGGATCGTGAGGTGAAAGGCTATCCACGCATAGACGCTCCGAGGGTAGTTCGATGGTGTACAGCTTCCAGGCGGGATGCGAACTCGTTCCGAGTTCTCCTTCCTTGTGGCTGTCGGAATGGGGTGTGACCACTCCCAAGAGATGTTGCTTCGTGAGTAGCGGTTTGTAATATGCCCGCACCAAACGACGTACTTGTTCTTTACGACCGGCACGGCAAGTTTTAGCCATCGAGTTTATTTAATTCAGATATGGTTTCTTATTAACAATAGCGACAACTGAATTTTACTGTGCAGGAAAGCCGTGCGTATAACTCGAGCAGATCGTCTTCTCAAAGAGAATACACCAGTGATGCCTGCGAAAACCATGAGCAGATCGTCTTCTCGATATGGTCCGTAGTAGAATTCAGAGTTTAGTTCTCTAAATAATAATTGATTGGTAAATAACCCTTTAAATGACTACTGAATTGTACGTACAGGGAACCGCCTGGTTTGACTCTCGAGCAGGTCGTCTTCTCAGAGAGTATCCTAGCGATACCTGTGTGAACCATGAGCAGATCGTCTTCTCTATGGTTCGTAATAAAATTCAGAGTCCAGCGAGAAAATATTATTTAATGCGAAAAGCTCGATGTCTGGTTTAAGGTACACTCGTAAATGAATTAGAGAACACTGTGTCTAATGAACATGATAACAACTATATTCTATCACTTGGTAGTTACACTGGGTTACAAGATTTAATTATAACTAACAACACGAAGTTACTTGGCTGACTCTCGGATCAGAACTGTTTGTGATGTTCTCGGCTGCCTAAGCAGAACTGACTGTGTGCACTCACTATGATTGACGTCGATTATCGATGTGTATGGTCCGACTGCCGTAGCAGAACTAACTTTCCAGTAGCTGCTCAGCTCCTTTTATTCTTATAAAGTGCTGATGCAGCTGGCGACTGTCTGTCGTCACTGGATACTTTGTACGTGGTAACGAATGCTGACGCGACAGTCTCATTGTATAGTAACGAATGCTGACGCGACAGTCTCATTGTGTGGTAACGAATGCTGACGCGACAGTCTCATCTCTCCGCGAACGGATGTTGTTGCGACAAGTCCGTCGCTGGGAAGATGCAATCTGATCTGTTCACAAAGTTTCTCGAGGCCATAATGCAGACGTGCAGGGTAATGGAATCGTGCTAATCTTATTCAGCACTTTTATGTTTAATGCTGACTTGGCGTCCATACTTCTGTGCATGCACTTCCAGCAGCGAGAGCTCAGTCTGTTGCGCGACTCTGAACGAGACAGTAGTGTTAGCGACTTACATCAACGGTCGCGCTCCTTCTTATCTTATGTCACTTCGTTGTTCTTTGTGGTTGTTCAAAAGTCTTTTCCCCTTGATTTAAAAGTGATTTTAATTGAATAAATGGATTTGTATTGTAGCTTTTGAGCAATCATACGGAACATTAAAACCGCAGTGCAGCATAGGTGATTTTGTGATATCTGTGATTCAAGATGCCGAATTCTGAGATAGCCGCACCGCGTTTGTTTTGGTGAGTGACTTTTACTTATTTTAAGTGATACCATATAAACGAATCAGTATGTTCATAATTCAACGGCATTATTCCAATATTATATTGTGTTTCTTAATTGAATCCTAGTCAAGGCATAGCTTGGAGTACGTGTAGAACGTGCTGATTCGTTTGAGGTTTATAAATTGACATTGTTACGTTCCGGACAGTCCCGGAACGTGACACGTGCAAATTATCCATAGAAAGAACGATTGCGGGAGCTGGGAAGTGAATACTTACCTACCGTTGATGCAAAACGAATGGAATCATCGAATAACACGTATTCGTGCAAATTATCGATGGAAAGAACGATTGCGGGAGCCGGGAAGTGAATCCTTACCTACCGTCGATGCAAAACTATTGCAAACATCGAATTGCACGTATTCGTGCAAATTATCCATAGAAAGAACGATTGCGTGAGCTGGGAAGTGAATCCTTACCTACCGTTGATACAAAACGATTGGATAATTGGCACGAATACGTGATATTCGATGTTTCCAATCGTTTTGCATCGACGGTCGGTAAGCATTCACTTCCCAGCTCCCGCAATCGTTCTTTCTATGGATAATTTGCACGAATACGTTATGTTCGATGTTTGCAATCGTTTTGCATCGACGGTAGGTAAGGATTCACTTCCCAGCTGCCGCAATCGTTCTTTCCATCGATAATTTGCACGAATACGTGGTGTTCGATGTTTCCAATCGTTTTGCATCAACGTCAGGTAAGTATTCACTTCCCAGCTCCCACAATCGTTCTTTCCATCGATAATTTGCACGAATACGTGGTGTTCGATGTTTCCAATCGTTTTGCATCAACGTTAGGTAAGGATTCATTTCCCGGCTCCCGCAATCGTTCTTTCTATGGATAATTTGCACGAATACGTGCAATTCGATGTTTGCAATCGTTTTGCATCGACGGTAGATAAGGATTCACTTCCCAGCTCCCGCAATCGTTCTTTCTATGGATAATTTGCACGAATACGTTATGTTCGATGTTTCCAATCGTTTTGCATCCACGGTAGGTAAGGATTCACTTCCCAGCTGCCGCAATCGTTCTTTCCATCGATAATTTGCACGAATACGTGGTGTTCGATGTTTCCAATCGTTTTGCATCAACGTTAGGTAAGGATTCATTTCCCGGCTCCCGCAATCGTTCTTTCTATGGATAATTTGCACGAATACGTGCAATTCGATGTTTGCAATCGTTTTGCATCGACGGTAGGTAAGGATTCACTTCCCAGCTCCCGCAATCGTTCTTTCTATGGATAATTTGCACGAATACGTTATGTTCGATGTTTCCAATCGTTTTGCATCGACGGTAGGTAAGGATTCACTTCCCAGCTGCCGCAATCGTTCTTTCCATCGATAATTTGCACGAATACGTGGTGTTCGATGTTTCCAATCGTTTTGCATCAACGTTAGGTAAGGATTCATTTCCCGGCTCCCGCAATCGTTCTTTCTATGGATAATTTGCACGAATACGTGCAATTCGATGTTTGCAATCGTTTTGCATCGACGGTAGGTAAGGATTCACTTCCCAGCTGCCGCAATCGTTCTTTCTATCG
Source organism: Nomada ferruginata (assembly GCA_963583965.1). Lineage (NCBI taxonomy): Eukaryota > Metazoa > Arthropoda > Insecta > Hymenoptera > Apidae > Nomada > Nomada ferruginata. Next base: position 237,566 of record OY757219.1, read on the forward strand.
ATAATTTGCATGAATACGTGATGTTCGATGTTTCCAATCGTTTTGCATCAACGTTAGGTATGGATTCATTTCCCGGCTCCCGCAATCGTTCTTTCTATGGATAATTTGCACGAATACGTGCAATTCGATGTTTGCAATAGTTTTGCATCGACGGTAGGTAAGGATTCACTTCCCAGCTGCCGCAATCGTTCTTTCTATCGATAATTTGCATGAATACGTGATGTTCGATGTTTCCAATCGTTTTGCATCAACGTTAGGTAAGGATTCATTTCCCGGCTCCCGCAATCGTTCTTTCCATCGATAATTTGCACGAATACGTGTTATTCGATGTTTCCAATCGTTTTGCATCAACGTTAGGTAAGGATTCACATCCCGGCACCCGCAATTGTTCTTTCCATCGATAATTTGCACGAAAACGTGATGTTCGATGATTCCATTCGTTTTGCATCAACGTTAGGTAAGAATTCACTTCCCGGCTCCCGCAATCGTTCTTTCCATCGATAATTTGCACGAATACGTGCTATTCGATGTTTCCAATCGTTTTGCATCGACGGTAGGTAAGGATTCACTTCCCAGCTCCCGCAATCGTTCTTTCCATCGATAATTTGCACGAATACGTGGTGTTCGATGTTTCCAATCATTTTGTATCAACGGTAGGTAAGGATTCACTTCCCGGCTCCCGCAATCGTTCTTTCCATCGATAATTTGCACGAATACGTGCTATTCGATGTTTCCAATCGTTTTGCATCAACGGTAGGTAAGTATTCACTTCCCAGCTCACGCAATCGTTCTTTCTATGGATAATTTGCACGAATACGTGCAATTCGATGTTTGCAATCGTTTTGCATCGACGGTAGGTAAGGATTCACTTCCCAGCTGCCGCAATCGTTCTTTCTATCGATAATTTGCATGAATACGTGATGTTCGATGTTTCCAATCGTTTTGCATCAACGTTAGGTAAGGATTCATTTCCCGGCTCCCGCAATCGTTCTTTCCATCGATAATTTGCACGAATACGTGTTATTCGATGTTTCCAATCGTTTTGCATCAACGTTAGGTAAGGATTCACTTCCCGGCACCCGCAATCGTTCTTTCCATCGATAATTTGCACGAATACGTGATGTTCGATGATTCCATTCGTTTTGCATCAACGGTAGGTAAGTATTCACTTCCCAGCTCCCGCAATCGTTCTTTCTATGGATAATTTGCACGTGTCACGTTCCGGGACTGTCCGGAACGTAACAATGTCAATTTATAAACCTCAAACGAATCAGCACGTTCTACACGTACTCCAAGCTATGCCTTGACTAGGATTCAATTAAGAAACACAATATAATATTGGAATAATGCCGTTGAATTATGAACATACTGATTCGTTTATATGGTATCACTTAAAATAAGTAAAAGTCACTCACCAAAACAAACGCGGTGCGGCTATCTCAGAATTCGGCATCTTGAATCACAGATATCACAAAATCACCTATGCTGCACTGCGGTTTTAATGTTCCGTATGATTGCTCAAAAGCTACAATACAAATCCATTTATTCAATTAAAATCACTTTTAAATCAAGGGGAAAAGACTTTTGAACAACCACAAAGAACAACGAAGTGACATAAGATAAGAAGGAGCGCGACCGTTGATGTAAGTCGCTAACACTACTGTCTCGTTCAGAGTCGCGCAACAGACTGAGCTCTCGCTGCTGGAAGTGCATGCACAGAAGTATGGACGCCAAGTCAGCATTAAACATAAAAGTGCTGAATAAGATTAGCACGATTCCATTACCCTGCACGTCTGCATTATGGCCTCGAGAAACTTTGTGAACAGATCAGATTGCATCTTCCCAGCGACGGACTTGTCGCAACAACATCCGTTCGCGGAGAGATGAGACTGTCGCGTCAGCATTCGTTACCACACAATGAGACTGTCGCGTCAGCATTCGTTACTATACAATGAGACTGTCGCGTCAGCATTCGTTACCACGTACAAAGTATCCAGTGACGACAGACAGTCGCCAGCTGCATCAGCACTTTATAAGAATAAAAGGAGCTGAGCAGCTACTGGAAAGTTAGTTCTGCTACGGCAGTCGGACCATACACATCGATAATCGACGTCAATCATAGTGAGTGCACACAGTCAGTTCTGCTTAGGCAGCCGAGAACATCACAAACAGTTCTGATCCGAGAGTCAGCCAAGTAACTTCGTGTTGTTAGTTATAATTAAATCTTGTAACCCAGTGTAACTACCAAGTGATAGAATATAGTTGTTATCATGTTCATTAGACACAGTGTTCTCTAATTCATTTACGAGTGTACCTTAAACCAGACATCGAGCTTTTCGCATTAAATAATATTTTCTGGCTGGACTCTGAATTTTATTACGAACCATAGAGAAGACGATCTGCTCATGGTTCACACAGGTATCGCTAGGATACTCTCTGAGAAGACGACCTGCTCGAGAGTCAAACCAGGCGGTTCCCTGTACGTACAATTCAGTAGTCATTTAAAGGGTTATTTACCAATCAATTATTATTTAGAGAACTAAACTCTGAATTCTACTACGGACCATATCGAGAAGACGATCTGCTCATGGTTTTCGCAGGCATCACTGGTGTATTCTCTTTGAGAAGACGATCTGCTCGAGTTATACGCACGGCTTTCCTGCACAGTAAAATTCAGTTGTCGCTATTGTTAATAAGAAACCATATCTGCATTAAATAAGCTCGATGGCTAAAACTTGCCGTGCCGGTCGTAAAGAACAAGTACGTCGTTTGGTGCGGGCATATTACAAACCGCTACTCACGAAGCAACATCTCTTGGGAGTGGTCACACCCCATTCCGACAGCCACAAGGAAGGAGAACTCGGAACGAGTTCGCATCCCGCCTGGAAGCTGTACACCATCGAACTACCCTCGGAGCGTCTATGCGTGGATAGCCTTTCACCTCACGATCCTCGTTACGGACCATATCACGAACGTAACAAGGCATCGCAATAATAACAACGACTACACGTATACGGTAACAAATAACCAATATACAATCGTTATTATCCCAACGTTCCCGATGCTGGTTGACTTAACCCTACCCTGGGAATAGTCACGATCAAAAATGCGAACGTACCCTACTATTGACAACGATATCTACACAAGTACACAAGAATAAAATCTTATAGTTGCGTCTCGAATGGTTCATCAAGGAATTAACGAGAACAATCAAACCAGGACGTAACACACGAATACGTCCTATTCGATGTTTGCAATCGTTTTGCATCGACGGTAGGTTAGGATTCACTTCCCAGCTGCCGCAATCGTTCTTTCCATCGATAATTTGCACGAATACGTGGTGTTCGATGTTTCCAATCGTTTTGCATCAACGTTAGGTAAGTATTCACTTCCCAGCTCCCGCAATCGTTCTTTCTATGGATAATTTGCACGAATACGTGCTATTCGATGTTTGCAATCGTTTTGCATCGACGGTAGGTAAGGATTCACTTCCCAGCTCCCGCAATCGTTCTTTCTATCGATAATTTGGAAAGAACGATTGCCGGAGCTGGGAAGTGAATGCTTACCGAACGTCGATGCAACACGATTGGAAACATCGAATAGCACGTATTCGTGCAAATTATCGATGGAAAGAACGATTGCGGGAGCCGGGAAATGAATCCTTACCTAACGTTGATGCAAAACGATTGGAAACATCGAACATCACGTATTCGTGCAAATTATCGATAGAAAGAACGATTGCGGCAGCTGGGAAGTGAATCCTTACCTACCGTCGATGCAAAACGATTGGAAACATCGAACATAACGTATTCGTGCAAATTATCCATAGAAAGAACGATTGCGGGAGCTGGGAAGTGAATCCTTATCTACCGTCGATGCAAAACGATTGCAAACATCGAATAGCACGTATTCGTGCAAATTATCCATAGAAAGAACGATTGCGGGAGCTGGGAAGTGGATACTTACCTATCGTTGATGCAAAACGATTGGAAACATCGAACACCACGTATTCGTGCAAATTATCGATGGAAAGAACGATTGCGGGAGCTGGGAAGTGAATACTTACCTAACGTTGATGCAAAACGATTGGAAACATCGAACACCACGTATTCGTGCAAATTATCGATGGAAAGAACGATTGCGGGAGCCGGGAAGTGAATCCTTACCTAACGTTGATGCAAAACGATTGGAAACATCGAACATCACGTATTCGTGCAAATTATCGATAGAAAGAACGATTGCGGGAGCTGGGAAGTGAATCCTTACCTACCGCCGATACAAAACGATTGGAAACATCGAATAGCACGTATTCGTGCAAATTATCGATGGAAAGAACGATTGCGGGAGCCGGGAAGTGAATCCTTACCTACCGTTGATGCAAAACGATTGGAAACATCGAACATCACGTATTCGTGCAAATTATCGATAGAAAGAACGATTGCGGGAGCTAGGAAGTGAATCCTTACCTACCGTCGATGCAAAACGATTGGAAACATCGAATGGCACGTATTCGTGCAAATTAACGATGGAAAGAACGATTGCGGGAGCTGGGAAGTGAATCCTTACCTACCGTCGATGCAAAACGATTGGAAACATCGAATATCACGTATTCGTGCCAATTATCCAATCGTTTTGTATCAACGGTAGGTAAGGATTCACTTCCCGGCTCCCGCAATCGTTCTTTCCATCGATAATTTGCACGAATACGTGGTGTTCGATGTTTCCAATCGTTTTGCATCGACGGTAGGTAAGGATTCACTTCCCAGCTCCCGCAATCGTTCTTTCTATGGATAATTTGCACGAATACGTGCTATTCGATGTTTGCAATCGTTTTGCATCGACGGTAGGTAAGGATTCACTTCCCAGCTCCCGCAATCGTTCTTTCTATCGATAATTTGGAAAGAACGATTGCCGGAGCTGGGAAGTGAATGCTTACCGAACGTCGATGCAACACGATTGGAAACATCGAATAGCACGTATTCGTGCAAATTATCGATGGAAAGAACGATTGCGGGAGCCGGGAAATGAATCCTTACCTAACGTTGATGCAAAACGATTGGAAACATCGAACATCACGTATTCGTGCAAATTATCGATAGAAAGAACGATTGCGGCAGCTGGGAAGTGAATCCTTACCTACCGTCGATGCAAAACGATTGGAAACATCGAACATAACGTATTCGTGCAAATTATCCATAGAAAGAACGATTGCGGGAGCTGGGAAGTGAATCCTTATCTACCGTCGATGCAAAACGATTGCAAACATCGAATAGCACGTATTCGTGCAAATTATCCATAGAAAGAACGATTGCGGGAGCTGGGAAGTGGATACTTACCTATCGTTGATGCAAAACGATTGGAAACATCGAACACCACGTATTCGTGCAAATTATCGATGGAAAGAACGATTGCGGGAGCTGGGAAGTGAATACTTACCTAACGTTGATGCAAAACGATTGGAAACATCGAACACCACGTATTCGTGCAAATTATCGATGGAAAGAACGATTGCGGCAGCTGGGACGTGAATCCTTACCTACCGTCGATGCAAAACGATTGCAAACATCGAACATAACGTATTCGTGCAAATTATCCATAGAAAGAACGATTGCGGGAGCTGGGAAGTGTATGCTTACCGACCGTCGATGCAACACGATTGGAAACATCGAATAGCACGTATTCGTGCAAATTATCGATGGAAAGAACGATTGCGGGAGCCGGGAAGTGAATCCTTACCTACCGTCGATGCAAAACGATTGGAAACATCGAACATAACGTATTCGTGGAAATTATCCATAGAAAGAACGATTGCGGCAGCTGGGAAGTGAATCCTTACCTACCGTCGATGTAAAACGATTGCAAACATCGAATAGCACGTATTCGTGCAAATTATCCATAGAAAGAACGATTGCGGGAGCTGGGAAGTGGATACTTACCTATCGTTGATGCAAAACGATTGGAAACATCGAACACCACGTATTCGTGCAAATTATCGATGGAAAGAACGATTGCGGCAGCTGGGAAGTGAATCCTTACCTACCGTCGATGCAAAACGATTGGAAACATCGAACACCACGTATTCGTGCAAATTATCGATGGAAAGAACGATTGCGGGAGCCGGGAAGTGAATCCTTACCTAACGTTGATGCAAAACGATTGGAAACATCGAACATCACGTATTCGTGCAAATTATCGATAGAAAGAACGATTGCGGGAGCTGGGAAGTGAATCCTTACCTACCGCCGATGCAAAACGATTGGAAACATCGAATAGCACGTATTCGTGCAAATTATCGATGGAAAGAACGATTGCGGGAGCCGGGAAGTGAATCCTTACCTACCGTTGATGCAAAACGATTGGAAACATCGAACATCACGTATTCGTGCAAATTATCGATAGAAAGAACGATTGCGGGAGCTGGGAAGTGAATCCTTACCTACCGTCGATGCAAAACGATTGGAAACATCGAATGGCACGTATTCGTGCAAATTAACGATGGAAAGAACGATTGCGGGAGCTGGGAAGTGAATCCTTACCTACCGTCGATGCAAAACGATTGGAAACATCGAATATCACGTATTCGTGCCAATTATCCAATCGTTTTGTATCAACGGTAGGTAGGGATTCACTTCCCGGCTCCCGCAATCGTTCTTTCCATCGATAATTTGCACGAATACGTGATGTTCGATGTTTCCAATCGTTTTGCATCGACGGTAGGTAAGGATTCACTTCCCAGTTCCCGCAATCGTTCTTTCTATGGATAATTTGCACGAATACGTGCTATTCGATGTTTGCAATCGTTTTGCATCGACGGTAGGTAAGGATTCACTTCCCAGCTCCCGCAATCGTTCTTTCTATCGATAATTTGCACGAATACGTTATGTTCGATGTTTCCAATCGTTTTGCATCAACGTTAGGTAAGCATTCACTTCCCGTCTCCCGTAATCGTTCTTTCCATCGATAATTTGCACGAATACGTGCTATTCGATGTTTCCAATCGTTTTGCATCAACGGTAGACAAGTATTCACTTCCCAGCTCACGCAATCGTTCTTTCTATGGATAATTTGGACGAATACGTGCAATTCGATGTTTGCAATCGTTTTGCATCGACGGTAGGTAAGGATTCACTTCCCAGCTGCCGCAATCGTTCTTTCTATCGATAATTTGCATGAATACGTGATGTTCGATGTTTCCAATCGTTTTGCATCAACGTTAGGTAAGGATTCATTTCCCGGCTCCCGCAATCGTTCTTTCCATCGATAATTTGCACGAATACGTGTTATTCGATGTTTCCAATCGTTTTGTATCAACGGTAGGTAAGGATTCACTTCCCGGCTCCCGCAATCGTTCTTTCCATCGATAATTTGCACGAATACGTGGTGTTCGATGTTTCCAATCGTTTTGCATCGACGGTAGGTAAGGATTCACTTCCCAGTTCCCGCAATCGTTCTTTCTATGGATAATTTGCACGAATACGTGCTATTCGATGTTTGCAATCGTTTTGCATCGACGGTAGGTAAGGATTCACTTCCCAGCTCCCGCAATCGTTCTTTCTATCGATAATTTGCACGAATACGTTATGTTCGATGTTTCCAATCGTTTTGCATCAACGTTAGGTAAGCATTCACTTCCCGGCTCCCGCAATCGTTCTTTCCATCGATAATTTGCACGAATACGTGCTATTCGATGTTTCCAATCGTTTTGCATCAACGGTAGGTAAGTATTCACTTCCCAGCTCACGCAATCGTTCTTTCTATGGATAATTTGCACGAATACGTGCAATTCGATGTTTGCAATCGTTTTGCATCGACGGTAGGTAAGGATTCACTTCCCAGCTGCCGCAATCGTTCTTTCTATCGATAATTTGCATGAATACGTGATGTTCGATTTTTCCAATCGTTTTGCATCAACGTTAGGTAAGGATTCATTTCCCGGCTCCCGCAATCGTTCTTTCCATCGATAATTTGCACGAATACGTGTTATTCGATGTTTCCAATCGTTTTGCATCAACGTTAGGTAAGGATTCACTTCCCGGCACCCGGAATCGTTCTTTCCATCGATAATTTGCACGAATACGTGATGTTCGATGATTCCATTCGTTTTGCATCAACGTTAGGTAAGGATTCACTTCCCGGCTCCCGCAATCGTTCTTTCCATCGATAATTTGCACGAATACGTGTTATTCGATGTTTCCAATCGTTTTGTATCAACGGTAGGTAAGGATTCACTTCCCGGCTCCCGCAATCGTTCTTTCCATCGATAATTTGCACGAATACGTGCTATTCGATGTTTCCAATCGTTTTGCATCAACGGTAGGTAAGTATTCACTTCCCAGGTCACGCAATCGTTCTTTCTATGGATAATTTGCACGAATACGTGCAATTCGATGTTTGCAATCGTTTTGCATCGACGGTAGGTAAGGATTCACTTCCCAGCTGCCGCAATCGTTCTTTCTATCGATAATTTGCATGAATACGTGATGTTCGATGTTTCCAATCGTTTTGCATCAACGTTAGGTAAGGATTCATTTCCCGGCTCCCGCAATCGTTCTTTCCATCGATAATTTGCACGAATACGTGTTATTCGATGTTTCCAATCGTTTTGCATCAACGTTAGGTAAGGATTCACTTCCCGGCACCCGCAATCGTTCTTTCCATCGATAATTTGCACGAATACGTGATGTTCGATGATTCCATTCGTTTTGCATCAACGTTAGGTAAGGATTCACTTCCCGGCTCCCGCAATCGTTCTTTCCATCGATAATTTGCACGAATACGTGCTATTCGATGTTTCCAATCGTTTTGCATCGACGGTAGGTAAGGATTCACTTCCCAGCTCCCGCAATCGTTCGTTCCATCGATAATTTGCACGAATACGTGGTGTTCGATGTTTCCAATCGTTTTGCATCGACGTTAGGTACGTATTCACTTCCCAGCTCCCGCAATCGTTCTTTCTATGGATAATTTGCACGAATACGTGCTATTCGATGTTTGCAATTGTTTTGCATCGACGGTAGGTACGGATTCACTTCCCAGCTCCCGCAATCGTTCTTACTATCGATAATTTGCACGAATACTTTATGTTCGATGTTTCCAATCGTTTTGCATCAACGTTAGGTAAGCATTCACTGTTTATTACTGAAATAATTACAGTAAATTGTGCACGCTCTCGTGCACGCGCTTTCTCAACTGAATTTCGTTGACTTTGTTCCCTTTTCTGGAGAGTTCGATGTATCGTGTGTGATCGTAGTTGCTACGCAAGAGAGAGTGACGAAAAAACGCTGCTCTCGCTGGAGACCCCGTCATTAACGATAAAAAACGGTAGCTGTCGCTACCGGTCGCGCGAAAATCTGGTCAAGCAAAGGAAATACGGTCGACTCTCCAATGGGCCTCGCGGCTCCCTGTTCGCGCTCCAACATGCCGCCCCCTTGGAACGCCTGGCGTTCCAATGCAAACAATGGCGAAATAAACCAAAAAGCTTAATCCTATTCGTAATACTAATTTACAAAGATGCAATATTATGTGTAATAATCTAACTTATTAACTATAGTGTAATCACGGACACTCGGTACTTTATAACGAAGCGAAAACATGCATGAAACGGAAGTCCAAACAAAATAATATGTGAACAGCGAATACAGTAAAGGTAATACAAAAAATTCTTAAATTTCTACTGGCAAAACGCAAAGTTTCGTGGCTGGTCGCTTCACGGTTCCCTTGGCTGTCCTGACCATGGCGGCTCTGACCACCCCGTCCCTGCCTGGTAACGTCTCCGCAACTCTGCCCATCAGCCATCTTAGAGGTGGTAGGTTGTCATCGCGTATTACCACCAAGATGCCCTCCTGGAGTGGTTGATCGGTCCTTGAGGATCCCTTGGGCCTCTGATGTAGCAGGTTCAAGTATTCCCTGGACCAACGCTGCCAGAAATGCTGACGCAGCCGCTCGATGTTTTGTAATCGAGATAGCCGATTGATCGGTGCATCTGTCAAATCAGGCTCGGCAACTGATAGTAAGGAGTCCCCGATAAGGAAATGGGCTGGTGTGATGGCGTTGAGGTCGCGAGGATCAGAGGACAGAGGTGTGAGCGGACGAGAATTCAGTACTGCTTCTATCTGCGTTAGTGTTGTGTACAACTCCTCAAATCGCAAGGAGGCATTTCCCACCACGCGCTTCAAATGGTATTTAGCTGACTTCACCGCCGCCTCCCACAATCCGCCAAAATTTGGGGCCCCAGGCGGAATGAAATGCCAATTTACCCCCTCCATGGCTAGTAGCTCGCTTATTTTCTTACGAGCCACACCGTCGAATACCTGTATTTGCAAATCGTTTAAAGCCCTATTTGCCCCCACAAAATTGGAGCCATTATCAGAAAAAATGTTAGCAGGTTTGCCCCTCCTGGCCATGAATCGTTTCAGGCAGGCAATGAAACACTCCGTACTCATGTCAGTCACCAACTCAATATGCACGGCCTTGGTTGCCATGCACACGAAAATCGCACCGTACGATTTCAAAAATTTGGCACTGCGACGTCTGCCCTCCTTTACGAGAAAGGGACCGCAGTAGTCGACTCCTGTATTGGAGAATGGCCTTGATGGCACAACGCGACACTCGGGCAAGTTTCCCATCAAATAGGATGAATTCTTTGGTGCGCTTCTGAAACAGGTGACGCATTTGCGCACGATGTTCCTGACAGTGCCTTTTCCTGCTATTGGCCAGTAATTGGCACGCACGGCGGCGAGTGTCATTTGAGGACCTGCATGAAGGTTATTTTTGTGCTCGTATTCTACTATTAACGTGGTAAGCGGATGAGATTTTGGCAGCAATATTGGGTGTTTATTGTTAAATTGTAGACTTGAATTTTGGAGCCGGCCCCCGACGCGCACCACACCCTCCTCGTCAATAAATGGTTTTAAGCTCGCGAAGTTCTCCCCTAGGCCAGCGCTCGTCTGCCTCAAAAGTGATCCGATCTCGCCACCGAATGCCTCCGACTGGCAGATCCTAATCAGTCGCATCCTCGACAACGCGAGCTCGGAGCTCGTCAAAGAGGATATGCTCCTGTCAGTCGCGATTCGCGCGTTTCGAATGAAGCGAATGCAATACGCCACAACCCTAGTCAAATGCACGAAGGAAGAGAATCTGTTGAAGATTAGATTGCTAAACTCTTGCGAGTATTCATCGGAACGCTTCGCGGCAATCGTACAAGTCACCGGCGTGCTCCGCTTTTCCGGGACGTCGTCAATCGCGTGGCCAGATGCCGTCGCATCGCGCCTCCAAATGAAGGCGGCCGGGCCTTCCCACCACAACGAGCAGTTCAAAATTTCCGTCGCAGTAACCCCCCTCGAAATCATATCTGCTGGGTTCTGTGCCGAAGGCACGTGTCCCCAGTACGCCGCAGGTAGCAACTCTTGCACCTCGGATACCCGATTTGCAACGAATGTAGTCCAGGTGCGCGACGGAGATCTAATCCAAGCAAGAACTATTTCCGAATCACACCAACAGTGCACGCTATCCAACGGTATACACAGTACCGCCTTTAATTTGTGCATGAGTCTCGCGAGCAGTAAAGCGCCGCACAATTCCAGTCTCGGCAACGACGTATTCTTTAAAGGAGCCACTCTTGATTTGGCGCACAACAGACGACGAAGTGTTTTTCCACGGGCATCCGTTGATACCACATATATGCATGCGCCATACGCCTTCTCCGATGCATCGGAGAAGCCGTGCATTTCAATTTTAATCGGGTTTTTACAAATTACGTGCCTGTCTATTTTGATCTCGTTTAACAGCGGTAACTGTTTTTCGTACTGAGACCAACGTGTATTCAAAGCAGTCGGTATGGATTCGTCCCAATCCAGCCCCAGCTGCCATAACTGCTGTATTATAATTTTAGCCGTGACAATCACGGGCCCTATCAAGCCTAACGGGTCAAAAACTCTCGCCACGGAAGCCAATATTGTCCGCTTTGTGAATCGCCGCGACATCGTGCTAGGAACTGCGTACTGAAAGAGATCGCTGCTCGGGTTCCACTGCACACCCAACGCGCGAATATCATCGTCCTTGTTTAAATTCAACACCACCCCTGGTGTAGATTGATCCGGAATTCCCCGCAATAATTCCGGCGCGTTCGCGGCCCATTTGCGAAGAATGAAACCTGCCTCGCTTAAGATGCCGACCACCTTATCGCGTATTTCAATCACCTCCGGGATTGAGTTGGCACCCGTTAAAAGATCATCGACGTAAAAATCGCGCCCGATGACTGCCGCGCCTGTCGGTGAAACTCCCCCCTTGACTCTCGCAATTTCTTGTAGGCATTTGGTAGCCAGAAAGGAGGCCGACGCTGTGCCGTATGTGACGGTCACGAGCTCGTATGTGCCTATCGGCTTTGATTCGTCATCGCGCCAGAGTATTCGTTGCAATCTAGTCTGTGAGTCGTCTACCAAAACCTGTCTATACATTTTGGCAACGTCGCCGGTAATAACGTATGCATGCGTCCTGAAGCGGGCGATTATTGAAAAAAGGTCCTGCTGAATGCTCGGTCCTACCATTAACGCTTCATTCAAAGAAACTCCGGTTTCAGATTTGCTAGACGCGTCGAAAACTACTCTTAGCTTCGTCGTTAAACTATTTTGTTTCACTACCGCGTGATGAGGCATGTAGTAGCAGTCATCAAAGGATGCCGCTTCGTTGTTCGGCACTACCTTCATATGGCCCAACGCTTCGTATTCCCTTAAAAACTTGCAATACTCCAGCTTCAATTCAGCTTGCTTGTTCAATTTGCGCTCCAAATTGTAAAATATTTTCAACGCTGTCAGCCTATTATTACCCAGCTCGCGCAATTTATCGTTTTTTACGGGTAATTCGACAATGAAACGACCGTCGGCATTTCGTTTGTGCGTGCGCTCGAAATGTTCCTCGCAGTGCCTTTCCTCCGTCGTGCGCGTGCCCTTATTCGAGTAGCTCTCGATTTCCCAGAACTTTGCGATCATTTCCTCGAGATTTCCGTCATGTGATACTAAATTGCACACCGTGACTCCTGGGAGGTTGTCTGTACAAAGCGCGCGTCCGGAAACGAGCCAACCCAGCTGCGACTTTTGAAGGCACGGGTGCGACCGCGCTGCTTTGATTTGACCGACGGCTAACAGATCGTAGAATACTTCGGCGCCGAGCAGAACGTCTACTTTCGAAGTGTTCCGGAATGTTGGGTCTGCCAATTTAATGTTGGCTGGAATTTTAAAGGCGTCGTTGCCTATGGATATTGCGGGGAGGTTTTGTGTAATGTTCTGCAATACGATACAATCGACGGTCCGGTTAAAATTGTTGTAACGTGATTTAAATTTGATTGTGATTTGATTACACGCTCGCGTCACTGTCTGATTTATGCCCACGATCGGCACCTCAAACGGTCTCTGCTTGAGTTTTAAACGCTTAGATAAATCGTTGGTTATGAAGCATGATTGCGATCACGAATCGAGTAACGCCCTGGCTACTACTGCGTTTCCCCGGCTATCGTGGACCTCAATTAGTGCAGTCGAGAGCAGTATCTGCTGACACGCTCCGACTGGCGCCCCGTGACTGACATTCGACACTACTGTGTCGCTGCTCGCGTGCGCGCATTCGTTGTTCGCTACTGCCATATTCTTTCGAGAGGATCCCGACGATGCGTGCAACAAAGTGTTCTGCCTGCCGCCGCATTTTCGGCATGAACCCGAGCTGCATGCGTTCGCGTAATGAGTTGTTGACCTAAGGCAATTCAAGCACAACTTTTTTGCCTTGGCCTCCTTTATGCGATCCCCAACTGACATTCCGTTAAAATTATCGCACTGGTGTATAAAATGATCTCCTTTGCATACCGGGCACGTGAATGATTTTGAACTGACATGAGTAGTAAGCGCCTGTCGCGGTCTTTGCCTATTATTTAGGTTCGTATTTTGATTCGAATTCCCGGAGGAGAGCTTTCCTGCTACTGCTTCTAGTACCTGACAGCGGTGTGTTAAAAACTCGATTAATTGCTGGAAAGTTGGCAAATTCGACGGTGAGAGCTTCGTCTCCCACTCCTTATTTGTAGTCGCGTCCAACTTGCCCACAATGATATGCACGAGCCAGTCGTCCCAATGGTCAACGGGCCTTTTTAACGCCTTAAGGGCTCGTGTATGGTTAAGCGTCCCGTCCAGCAACTGACGCAACGCGACCCCGTTTTCCTTATGTAGCGCCGGCAAATCTGCAAGAGCCCTTAGATGCGTCTGAACGATAAGACGTTTGTTATCGTAACGTGTTTTAAGCATGTTCCATGCTTCCGCATAATTTAATGCCGAGATTTCAAGGGACCGCGTTACGTCAGCCGCGTCGCCCTTTAAGGCAGAACGCAAGTAATGAAATTTTTGAATGGGCGACAGAGACGCTGACTGATACCAAATCCGCGGCCTCTGGTCTCCGCGGCTTCTGGTCTGCTAGTTCACGCCCTCTGATAACGTCCTGATGATCAGTTATCTTTTCCGGCTGCTACTGGCTGACTCTTCTCCTATGCTGCTACACCCCTTCTGCTCGATTGTTGCACGAAAAGCTGTCCTTTTCGTTCGCTGATCACGGCTATACCGATATCGAATCGTTCTGTTACTTCACTTCCTTCGCTATCGAACACTCGAGAACTTTTGCTTTAATTGCTGAATTGTTAGTGTCACACTATCACTGGTTTCTTATCCGGCTCGAAGGACCATGTTTATTACTGAAATAATTACAGTAAATTGTGCACGCTCTCGTGCACGCGCTTTCTCAACTGATTTTCGTTGACTTTGTTCCCTTTTCTGGAGAGTTCGATGTATCGTGTGTGATCGTAGTTGCTACGCAAGAGAGAGTGACGAAAAAACGCTGCTCTTGTTGGAGCGCGAACAGGGAGCCGCGAGGCCCATTGGAGAGTCGTCCGTATTTCCTTTGTTTGACCAGATTTTCGCGCGACCGGTAGCGACAGCTACCGTTTTTTATCGTTAATGACGGGGTCTCCAGCGAGAGCAGCGTTTTTTCGTCACTCTCTCTTGCGTAGCAACTACGATCACACACGATACATCGAACTCTCCAAAAAAGGGAACAAAGTCAACGAAAATCAGTTGAGAAAGCGCGTGCACGATAGCGTGCACAATTTACTGTAATTATTTCAGTAATAAACATGGTCCTTCGAGCCGGATAAGAAACCAGTGATAGTGTGACACTAACAATTCAGCAATTAAAGCAAAAGTTCTCGAGTGTTCGATAGCGAAGGAAGTGAAGTAACAGAACGATTCGATATCGGTATAGCCGTGATCAGCGAACGAAAAGGACAGCTTTTCGTGCAACAATCGAGCAGAAGGGGTGTAGCAGCATAGGAGAAGAGTCAGCCAGTAGCAGCCGGAAAAGATAACTGATCATCAGGACGTTATCAGAGGGCGTGAACTAGCAGACCAGAAGCCGCGGAGACCAGAGGCCGCGGATTTGGTATCAGTCAGCGAAGACCCACCACATCGACGGACAGTCGAAGCTGCCGTCAGGAAATCTCGTCTGGTGAAAGGTCAGTCCCCGTTTCCTTCTGTCCGTTTCCTATCCCATTTTCATTACTAGTACCGCTACTATCGGTGCAAATATGTCGACGGAATTGCGGGATTTGAGGATCGCGAGGGGCCAGATCAAGGCCGCGGTTACTAGAGCTCAAAAATATGTCGACGGGGCCGATTCGGAAATTTCTGACACGGCGCAAATTAGGCTGCGTCGCGAGGGCATATACAGTAAATTTCGCGAATTTGAGGAAGTGCAAAAACAAATCGAATTAATCGATACCGAAGCCGATCACGAGACCGAGCGCGGGGTTTTCGAGGATGCGTATTATGCGCTGGTGTCGCAGTTTGATCGGTTGCTTCTCGGTGTGGGGGAAGCTTCCCCGACGCCTCCCCAGCAATCGACGGAGGCCATCGATAATAACAGGATCCGTCTGCCAAGAATAGACTTGCCGCAGTTTAGGGGTTCCTATGAGGAATGGTACCCGTTCCGCGATACATTCATATCGCTGGTCCATGATAACGCGTCTCTGTCGCCCATTCAAAAATTTCATTACTTGCGTTCTGCCTTAAAGGGCGACGCGGCTGACGTAACGCGGTCCCTTGAAATCTCGGCATTAAATTATGCGGGAGCATGGAACATGCTTAAAACACGTTACGATAACAAACGTCTTATCGTTCAGACGCATCTAAGGGCTCTTGCAGATTTGCCGGCGCTACATAAGGAAAACGGGGTCGCGTTGCGTCAGTTGCTCGACGGGACGCTTAACCATACACGAGCCCTTAAGGCGTTAAAAAGGCCCGTTGACCATTGGGACGACTGGCTCGTGCATATCATTGTGGGCAAGTTGGACGCGACTACAAATAAGGAGTGGGAGACGAAGCTCTCACCGTCGAATTTGCCAACTTTCCAGCAATTAATTGAGTTTTTAACACACCGCTGTCAGGTACTAGAAGCAGTAGCAGGAAAGCTCTCCTCCGGGAATTCGAATCAAAATACGAACCTAAATAATAGGCAAAGACCGCGACAGGCGCTTACTACTCATGTCAGTTCAAAATCATTCACGTGCCCGGTATGCAAAGGAGATCATTTTATACACCAGTGCGATAATTTTAGCGGAATGTCAGTTGGGGATCGCATAAAGGAGGCCAAGGCAAAAAAGTTGTGCTTGAATTGCCTTAGGTCAACAACTCATTACGCGAACGCATGCAGCTCGGGTTCATGCCGAAAATGCGGCGGCAGGCACAACACTTTGTTGCACGCATCGTCGGGATCCTCTTGAAAGAATATGGCAGTAGCGAACAACGAATGCGCGCACGCGAGCAGCGACACAGTAGTGTCGAATGTCAGTCACGGGGCGCCAGTCGGAGCGTGTCAGCAGATACTGCTCTCGACTGCACTGATTGAGGTCCACGATAGCCGGGGAAACGCAGTAGTAGCCAGGGCGTTACTCGATTCGGGATCGCAATCATGCTTCATAACCAACGATTTATCTAAGCGTTTAAAACTCAAGCAGAGACCGTTTGAGGTGCCGATCGCGGGCCTAAATCAGACAGTGACGCGAGCGTGTAATCAAATCACAATCAAATTTAAATCACGTTACAACAATTTTAACCGGACCGTCGATTGTATCGTATTGCAGAACATTACACAAAACCTCCCCGCAATATCCATAGGCAACGACGCCTTTAAAATTCCAGCCAACATTAAATTGGCAGACCCAACATTCCGGAACACTTCGAAAGTAGACGTTCTGCTCGGCGCCGAAGTATTCTACGATCTGTTAGCCGTCGGTCAAATCAAAGCAGCGCGGTCGCACCCGTGCCTTCAAAAGTCGCAGCTGGGTTGGCTCGTTTCCGGACGCGCGCTTTGTACAGACAACCTCCCAGGAGTCACGGTGTGCAATTTAGTATCACATGACGGAAATCTCGAGGAAATGATCGCAAAGTTCTGGGAAATCGAGAGCTACTCGAATAAGGGCACGCGCACGACGGAGGAAAGGCACTGCGAGGAACATTTCGAGCGCACGCACAAACGAAATGCCGACGGTCGTTTCATTGTCGAATTACCCGTAAAAAACGATAAATTGCGCGAGCTGGGTAATAATAGGCTGACAGCGTTGAAAAGATTTTACAATTTGGAGCGCAAATTGAACAAGCAAGCTGAATTGAAGCTGGAGTATTGCAAGTTTTTAAGGGAATACGAAGCGTTGGGCCATATGAAGGTAGTGCCGAACAACGAAGCGGCATCCTTTGATGACTGCTACTACATGCCTCATCACGCGGTAGTGAAACAAAATAGTTTAACGACGAAGCTAAGAGTAGTTTTCGACGCGTCTAGCAAATCTGAAACCGGAGTTTCTTTGAATGAAGCGTTAATGGTAGGACCGAGCATTCAGCAGGACCTTTTTTCAATAATCGCCCGCTTCAGGACGCATGCATACGTTATTACCGGCGACGTTGCCAAAATGTATAGACAGGTTTTGGTAGACGACTCACAGACTAGATTGCAACGAATACTCTGGCGCGATGACGAATCAAAGCCGATAGGCACATACGAGCTCGTGACCGTCACATACGGCACAGCGTCGGCCTCCTTTCTGGCTACCAAATGCCTACAAGAAATTGCGAGAGTCAAGGGGGGAGTTTCACCGACAGGCGCGGCAGTCATCGGGCGCGATTTTTACGTCGATGATCTTTTAACGGGTGCCAACTCAATCCCGGAGGTGATTGAAATACGCGATAAGGTGGTCGGCATCTTAAGCGAGGCAGGTTTCATTCTTCGCAAATGGGCCGCGAACGCGCCGGAATTATTGCGGGGAATTGCGGATCAATCTACACCAGGGGTGGTGTTGAATTTAAACAAGGACGATGATATTCGCGCGTTGGGTGTGCAGTGGAACCCGATCAGCGATCTCTTTCAGTACGCAGTTCCTAGCACGATGTCGCGGCGACTCACAAAGCGGACAATATTGGCTTCCGTGGCGAGAGTTTTTGACCCGTTAGGCTTGATAGGGCCCGTGATTGTCACGGCTAAAATTATAATACAGCAGTTATGGCAGCTGGGGCTGGATTGGGACGAATCCATACCGACTGCTTTGAATACACGTTGGTCTCAGTACGAAAAACAGTTACCGCTGTTAAACGAGATCAAAATAGACAGGCACGTAATTTGTAAAAACCCGATTAAAATTGAAATGCACGGCTTCTCCGATGCATCGGAGAAGGCGTATGGCGCATGCATATATGTGGTATCAACGGATGCCTGTGGAAAAACACTTCGTCGTCTGTTGTGCGCCAAATCAAGAGTGGCTCCTTTAAAGAATACGTCGTTGCCGAGACTGGAATTGTGCGGCGCTTTACTGCTCGCGAGACTCATGCACAAATTAAAGGCGGTACTGTGTATACCGTTGGATAGCGTGCACTGTTGGTGTGATTCGGAAATAGTTCTTGCTTGGATTAGATCTCCGTCGCGCACCTTGGCTACATTCGTTGCAAATCGGGTATCCGAGGTGCAAGAGTTGCTACCTGCGGCGTACTGGGGACACGTGCCTTCGGCACAGAACCCAGCAGATATGATTTCGAGGGGGGTTACTGCGGCGGAAATTTTGAACTGCTCGTTGTGGTGGGAAGGCCCGGCCGCCTTCATTTGGAGGCGCGATGCGACGGCATCTGGCCACGCGATTGACGACGTCCCGGAAAAGCGGAGCACGCCGGTGACTTGTACGATTGCCGCGAAGCGTTCCGATGAATACTCGCAAGAGTTTAGCAATCTAATCTTCAACAGATTCTCTTCCTTCGTGCGTTTGACTAGGGTTGTGGCGTATTGCATTCGCTTCATTCGAAACGCGCGAATCGCGACTGACAGGAGCATATCCTCTTTGACGAGCTCCGAGCTCGCGTTGTCGAGGATGCGACTGATTAGGATCTGCCAGTCGGAGGCTTTCGGTGGCGAGATCGGATCACTTTTGAGGCAGACGAGCGCTGGCCTAGGGGAGAACTTCGCGAGCTTAAAACCATTTATTGACGAGGAGGGTGTGGTGCGTGTCGGGGGCCGGCTCCAAAATTCAAATCTACAATTTAACAATAAACACCCAATATTGCTGCCAAAATCTCATCCGCTTACCACGTTAATAGTAGAATACGAGCACAAAAATAACCTTCATGCAGGTCCTCAAATGACACTCGCCGCCGTGCGTGCCAATTACTGGCCAATAGCAGGAAAAGGCACTGTCAGGAACATCGTGCGCAAATGCGTCACCTGTTTCAGAGGCGCACCAAAGAATTCATCCTATTTGATGGGAAACTTGCCCGAGTGTCGCGTTGTGCCATCAAGGCCATTCTCCAATACGGGAGTCGAATACTGCGGTCCCTTTCTCGTAAAGGAGGGCAGACGTCGCAGTGCCAAATTTTTGAAATCGTAGGGTGCGATTTTCGTGTGCATGGCAACCAAGGCCGTGCATATTGAGTTGGTGACTGACATGAGTACGGAGTGTTTCATTGCCTGCCTGAAACGATTCATGGCCAGGAGGGGCAAACCTGCTAACATTTTTTCTGATAATGGCTCCAATTTTGTGGGGGCAAATAGGGCTTTAAACGATTTGCAAATACAGGTATTCGACGGTGTGGCTCGTAAGAAAATAAGCGAGCTACTAGCCATGGAGGGGGTAAATTGGCATTTCATTCCGCCTGGGGCCCCAAATTTTGGCGGATTGTGGGAGGCGGCGGTGAAGTCAGCTAAATACCATTTGAAGCGCGTGGTGGGAAATGCCTCCTTGCGATTTGAGGAGTTGTACACAACACTAACGCAGATAGAAGCAGTACTGAATTCTCGTCCGCTCACACCTCTGTCCTCTGATCCTCGCGACCTCAACGCCATCACACCAGCCCATTTCCTTATCGGGGACTCCTTACTATCAGTTGCCGAGCCTGATTTGACAGATGCACCGATCAATCGGCTATCTCGATTACAAAACATCGAGCGGCTGCGTCAGCATTTCTGGCAGCGTTGGTCCAGGGAATACTTGAACCTGCTACATCAGAGGCCCAAGGGATCCTCAAGGACCGATCAACCACTCCAGGAGGGCATCTTGGTGGTAATACGCGATGACAACCTACCACCTCTAAGATGGCTGATGGGCAGAGCTGCGGAGACGTTACCAGGCAGGGACGGGGTGGTCAGAGCCGCCATGGTCAGGACAGCCAAGGGAACCGTGAAGTGACCAGCCACGAAACTTTGCGTTTTGCCAGTAGAAATTTAAGAATTTTTTGTATTACCTTTACTGTATTCGCTGTTCACATATTATTTTGTTTGGACTTCCGTTTCATGCATGTTTTCGCTTCGTTATAAAGTACCGAGTGTCCGTGATTACACTATAGTTAATAAGTTAGATTATTACACATAATATTGCATCTTTGTAAATTAGTATTACGAATAGGATTAAGCTTTTTGGTTTATTTCGCCATTGTTTGCATTGGAACGCCAGGCGTTCCAAGGGGGGCGGCATGTTGGAGCGCGAACAGGGAGACGCGAGGCCCATTGGAGAGTCGACCGTATTTCCTTTGTTTGACCAGATTTTCGCGCGACCGGTAGCGACAGCTACCGTTTTTTATCGTTAATGACGGGGTCTCCAGCGAGAGCAGCGTTTTTTCGTCACTCTCTCTTGCGTAGCAACTACGATCACACACGATACATCGAACTCTCCAAAAAAGGGAACAAAGTCAACGAAAATCAGTTGAGAAAGCGCGTGCACGATAGCGTGCACAATTTACTGTAATTATTTCAGTAATAAACAGCTCTCGCTGGAGACCCCGTCATTAACGATAAAAAACGGTAGCTGTCGCTACCGGTCGCGCGAAAATCTGGTCAAACAAAGGAAATACGGTCGACTCTCCAATGGGCCTCGCGGCTCCCTGTTCGCGCTCCAACATTCACTTCCCGGCTCCCGCAATCGTTCTTTCCATCGATAATTTGCACGAATACGTGCTATTCGATGTTTCCAATCGTTTTGCATCAACGGTAGGTAAGTATTCACTTCCCAGCTCCCGCAATCGATCTTTCTATGGATAATTTGCACGAATACGTGCTATTCGATGTTTCCAATCGTTTTGCATCGACGGTAGGTAAGGATTCACTTCCCAGCTCCCGCAATCGTTCTTTCTATCGATAATTTGGAAAGAACGATTGCCGGAGCTGGGAAGTGAATGCTTACCGAACGTCGATGCAACACGATTGGAAACATCGAACACCACGTATTCGTGCAAATTATCGATGGAAAGAACGATTGCGGCAGCTGGGAAGTGAATCCTTACCTACCGTCGATGCAAAACGATTGCAAACATCGAACATAACGTATTCGTGCAAATTATCCATAGAAAGAACGATTGCGGGAGCTGGGAAGTGAATGCTTACCGACCGTCGATGCAACGCGATTGGAAACATCGAATAGCACGTATTCGTGCAAATTATCGATGGAAAGAACGATTGCGGGAGCCGGGAAGTGAATCCTTACCTACCGTCGATGCAAAACGATTGGAAACATCGAATAGCACGTATTCGTGCAAATTATCGATGGAAAGAACGTTTGCGGGAGCCGGGAAGTGAATGCTTACCTACCGTTGATGCAAAACGATTGGAAACATCGAACATCACGTATTCGTGCAAATTATCGATAGAAAGGACGATTGCGGGAGCTGGGAAGTGAATCCTTACCTACCGTCGATGCAAAACGATTGGAAACATCGAATAGCACGTATTCGTGCAAATTAACGATGGAAAGAACGATTGCGGGAGCTGGGAAGTGAATCCTTACCTACCGTCGATGCAAAACGATTGGAAACATCGAATATCACGTATTCGTGCCAATTATCCAATCGTTTTGTATCAACGGTAGGTAAGGATTCACTTCCGGGCTCCCGCAATCGTTCTTTCCATCGATAATTTGCACGAATACGTGGTGTTCGGTGTTTCCAATCGTTTTGCATCGACGGTAGGTAAGGATTCACTTCCCAGTTCCCGCAATCGTTCTTTCTATGGATAATTTGCACGAATACGTGCTATTCGATGTTTCCAATCGTTTTGCATCAACGTTAGGTAAGCATTCACTTCCCGGCTCCCGCAATCGTTCTTTCCATCGATAATTTGCACGAATACGTGCTATTCGATGTTTCCAATCGTTTTGCATCAACGGTAGGTAAGAATTCACTTCCCAGCTCACGCAATCGTTCTTTCTATGGATAATTTGCACGAATACGTGCAATTCGATGTTTGCAATAGTTTTGCATCGACGGTAGGTAAGGATTCACTTCCCAGCTGCCGCAATCGTTCTTTCTATCGATAATTTGCATGAATACGTGATGTTCGATGTTTCCAATCGTTTTGCATCAACGTTAGGTAAGGATTCATTTCCCGGCTCCCGCAATCGTTCTTTCCATCGATAATTTGCACGAATACGTGTTATTCGATGTTTCCAATCGTTTTGCATCAACGTTAGGTAAGGATTCACATCCCGGCATCCGCAATTGTTCTTTCCATCGATAATTTGCACGAAAACGTGATGTTCGATGATTCCATTCGTTTTGCATCAACGTTAGGTAAGGATTCACTTCCCGGCTCCCGCAATCGTTCTTTCCATCGATAATTTGCACGAATACGTGCTATTCGATGTTTCCAATCGTTTTGCATCGACGGTAGGTAAGGATTCACTTCCCAGCTCCCGCAATCGTTCTTTCCATCGATAATTTGCACGAATACGTGGTGTTCGATGTTTCCAATCGTTTTGTATCAACGGTAGGTAAGGATTCACTTCCCGGCTCCCGCAATCGTTCTTTCCATCGATAATTTGCACGAATACGTACTATTCGATGTTTCCAATCGTTTTGCATCAACGGTAGGTAAGTATTCACTTCCCAGCTCACGCAATCGTTCTTTCTATGGATAATTTGCACGAATACGTGCAATTCGATGTTTGCAATCGTTTTGCATCGACGGTAGGTAAGGATTCACTTCCCAGCTGCCGCAATCGTTCTTTCTATCGATAATTTGCATGAATACGTGATGTTCGATGTTTCCAATCGTTTTGCATCAACGTTAGGTAAGGATTCATTTCCCGGCTCCCGCAATCGTTCTTTCCATCGATAATTTGCACGAATACGTGTTATTCGATGTTTCCAATCGTTTTGCATCAACGTTAGGTAAGGATTCACTTCCCGGCACCCGCAATCGTTCTTTCCATCGATAATTTGCACGAATACGTGATGTTCGATGATTCCATTCGTTTTGCATATACGGTAGGTAAGTATTCACTTCCCAGCTCCCGCAATCGTTCTTTCTATGGATAATTTGCACGTGTCACGTTCCGGGACTGTCCGGAACGTAACAATGTCAATTTATAAACCTCAAACGAATCAGCACGTTCTACACGTACTCCAAGCTATGCCTTGACTAGGATTCAATTAAGAAACACAATATAATATTGGAATAATGCCGTTGAATTATGAACATACTGATTCGTTTATATGGTATCACTTAAAATAAGTAAAAGTCACTCACCAAAACAAACGCGGTGCGGCTATCTCAGAATTCGGCATCTTGAATCACAGATATCACAAAATCACCTATGCTGCACTGCGGTTTTAATGTTCCGTATGATTGCTCAAAAGCTACAATACAAATCCATTTATTCAATTAAAATCACTTTTAAATCAAGGGGAAAAGACTTTTGAACAACCACAAAGAACAACGAAGTGACATAAGATAAGAAGGAGCGCGACCGTTGATGTAAGTCGCTAACACTACTGTCTCGTTCAGAGTCGCGCAACAGACTGAGCTCTCGCTGCTGGAAGTGCATGCACAGAAGTATGGACGCCAAGTCAGCATTAAACATAAAAGTGCTGAATAAGATTAGCACGATTCCATTACCCTGCACGTCTGCATTATGGCCTCGAGAAACTTTGTGAACAGATCAGATTGCATCTTCCCAGCGACGGACTTGTCGCAACAACATCCGTTCGCGGAGAGATGAGACTGTCGCGTCAGCATTCGTTACCACACAATGAGACTGTCGCGTCAGCATTCGTTACTATACAATGAGACTGTCGCGTCAGCATTCATTACCACGTACAAAGTATCCAGTGACGACAGACAGTCGCCAGCTGCATCAGCACTTTATAAGAATAAAAGGAGCTGAGCAGCTACTGGAAAGTTAGTTCTGCTACGGCAGTCGGACCATACACATCGATAATCGACGTCAATCATAGTGAGTACACACAGTCAGTTCTGCTTAGGCAGCCGAGAACATCACAAACAGTTCTGATCCGAGAGTCAGCCAAGTAACTTCGTGTTGTTAGTTATAATTAAATCTTGTAACCCAGTGTAACTACCAAGTGATAGAATATAGTTGTTATCATGTTCATTAGACACAGTGTTCTCTAATTCATTTACGAGTGTACCTTAAACCAGACATCGAGCTTTTCGCATTAAATAATATTTTCTGGCTGGACTCTGAATTCTATTACGAACCATAGAGAAGACGATCTGCTCATGGTTCACACAGGTATCGCTAGGATACTCTCTGAGAAGACGACCTGCTCGAGAGTCAAACCAGGCGGTTCCCTGTACGTACAATTCAGTAGTCATTTAAAGGGTTATTTACCAATCAATTATTATTTAGAGAACTAAACTCTGAATTCTACTACGGACCATATCGAGAAGACGATCTGCTCATGGTTTTCGCAGGCATCACTGGTGTATTCTCTTTGAGAAGACGATCTGCTCGAGTTATACGCACGGCTTTCCTGCACAGTACAATTCAGTTGTCGCTATTGTTAATAAGAAACCATATCTGAATTAAATAAGCTCGATGGCTAAAACTTGCCGTGCCGGTCGTAAAGAACAAGTACGTCGTTTGGTGCGGGCATATTACAAACCGCTACTCACGAAGCAACATCTCTTGGGAGTGGTCACACCCCATTCCGACAGCCACAAGGAAGGAGAACTCGGAACGAGTTCGCATCCCGTCTGGAAGCTGTACACCATCGAACTATCCTCGGAGCGTCTATGCGTGGATAGCCTTTCACCTCACGATCCTCGTTACGGACCATATCACGAACGTAACAAGGCATCGCAATAATAACAACGACTACACGTATACGGTAACAAATAACCAATATACAATCGTTATTATCCCAACGTTCCCGATGCTGGTTGACTTAACCCTACCCTGGGAATAGTCACGATAAAAAATGCGAACGTACCCTACTATTGACAACGATATCTACACAAGTACACAAGAATAAAATCTTATAGTTGCGTCTCGAATGGTTCATCAAGGAATTAACGAGAACAATCAAACCAGGACGTAACACACGAATACGTGCTATTCGATGTTTGCAATCGTTTTGCATCGACGGTAGGTTAGGATTCACTTCCCAGCTGCCGCAATCGTTCTTTCCATCGATAATTTGCACGAATACGTGGTGTTCGATGTTTCCAATCGTTTTGCATCAACGTTAGGTAAGGATTCATTTCCCGGCTCCCGCAATCGTTCTTTCCATCGATAATTTGCACGAATACGTGTTATTCGATGTTTCCAATCGTTTTGTATCAACGGTAGGTAAGGATTCACTTCCCGGCTCCCGCAATGGTTCTTTCCATCGATAATTTGCACGAATACGTGGTGTTCGATGTTTCCAATCGTTTTGCATCGACGGTAGGTAAGGATTCACTTCCCAGTTCTCGCAATCGTTCTTTCTATGGATAATTTGCACGAATACGTGCTATTCGATGTTTGCAATCGTTTTGCATCGACGGTAGGTAAGGATTCACTTCCCAGCTCCCGCAATCGTTCTTTCTATCGATAATTTGCACGAATACGTTATGTTCGATGTTTCCAATCGTTTTGCATCAACGTTAGGTAAGCATTCACTTCCCGGCTCCCGCAATCGTTCTTTCCATCGATAATTTGCACGAATACGTGCTATTCGATGTATTCCAATCGTTTTGCATCAACGGTAGGTAAGTATTCACTTCCCAGCTCACGCAATCGTTCTTTCTATGGATAATTTGCACGAATACGTGCAATTCGATGTTTGCAATCGTTTTGCATCGACGGTAGGTAAGGATTCACTTCCCAGCTGCCGCAATCGTTCTTTCTATCGATAATTAGCATGAATACGTGATGTTCGATGTTTCCAATCGTTTTGCATCAACGTTAGGTAAGGATTCATTTCCCGGCCCCCGCAATCGTTCTTTCCATCGATAATTTGCACGAATACGTGTTATTCGATGTTTCCAATCGTTTTGCATCAACGTTAGGTAAGGATTCACTTCCCGGCACCCGGAATCGTTCTTTCCATCGATAATTTGCACGAATACGTGATGTTCGATGATTCCATTCGTTTTGCATCAACGTTAGGTAAGGATTCACTTCCCGGCTCCCGCAATCGTTCTTTCCATCGATAATTTGCACGAATACGTGTTATTCGATGTTTCCAATCGTTTTGTATCAACGGTAGGTAAGGATTCACTTCCCGGCTCCCGCAATCGTACTTTCCATCGATAATTTGCACGAATACGTGCTATTCGATGTTTCCAATCGTTTTGCATCGACGGTAGGTAAGGATTCACTTCCCAGCTGCCGCAATCGTTCTTTCTATCGATAATTTGCATGAATACGTGATGTTCGATGTTTCCAATCGTCTTGCATCAACGTTAGGTAAGGATTCATTTCCCGGCTCCCGCAATCGTTCTTTCCATCGATAATTTGCACGAATACGTGTTATTCGATGTTTCCAATCGTTTTGCATCAACGTTAGGTAAGGATTCACTTCCCGGCACCCGCAATCGTTCTTTCCATCGATAATTTGCACGAATACGTGATGTTCGATGATTCCATTCGTTTTGCATCAACGTTAGGTAAGGATTCACTTCCCGGCTCCCGCAATCGTTCATTCCATCGATAATTTGCACGAATACGTGCTATTCGATGTTTCCAATCGTTTTGCATCGACGGTAGGTAAGGATTCACTTCCCAGCTCCCGCAATTGTTCTTTCCATCGATAATTTGCACGAATACGTGGTGTTCGATGTTTCCAATCGTTTTGCATCGACGTTAGGTACGTATTCACTTCCCAGCTCCCGCAATCGTTCTTTCTATGGATAATTTGCACGAATACGTGCTATTCGATGTTTGCAATTGTTTTGCATCGACGGTAGGTACGGATTCACTTCCCAGCTCCCGCAATCGTTCTTACTATCGATAATTTGCACGAATACTTTATGTTCGATGTTTCCAATCGTTTTGCATCAACGTTAGGTAAGCATTCACTTCCCGGCTCCCGCAATCGTTCTTTCCATCGATAATTTGCACGAATACGTGCTATTCGATGTTTCCAATCGTTTTGCATCAACGGTAGGTAAGTATTCACTTCCCAGCTCCCGCAATCGTTCTTTCTATGGATAATTTGCACGAATACGTGCTATTCGATGTTTCCTATCGTTTTGCATCGACGGTAGGTAAGGATTCACTTCCCAGCTCTCGCAATCGTTCTTTCTATCGATAATTTGGAAAGAACGATTGCCGGAGCTGGGAAGTGAATGCTTACCGAACGTCGATGCAACACGATTGGAAACATCGAATAGCACGTATTCGTGCAAATTATCGATGGAAAGAACGATTGCGGGAGCCGGGAAGTGAATCCTTACCTACCGTCGATGCAAAACGATTGGAAACATCGAACATAACGTATTCGTGCAAATTATCCATAGAAAGAACGATTGCGGGAGCTGGGAAGTGAATACTTACATACCGTCGATGCAACACGATTGCAAACATCGAATAGCACGTATTCGTGCAAATTATCCATAGAAAGAACGATTGCGGGAGCTGGGAAGTGAATACTTACCTAACGTTGATGCAAAACGATTGGAAACATCGAACACCACGTATTCGTGCAAATTATCGATGGAAAGAACGATTGCGGCAGCTGGGAAGTGAATCCTTACCTACCGTCGATGCAAAACGATTGGAAACATCGAACACCACGTATTCGTGCAAATTATCGATGGAAAGAACGATTGCCGGAGCTGGGAAGTGAATACTTACCTAACGTTGATGCAAAACGATTGGAAACATCGAACACCACGTATTCGTGCAAATTATCGATGGAAAGAACGATTGCGGCAGCTGGGAAGTGAATCCTTACCTACCGTCGATGCAAAACGATTGCAAACATCGAACATAACGTATTCGTGCATATTATCCATAGAAAGAACGATTGCGGGAGCTGGGAAGTGAATGCTTACCGACCGTCGATGCAACACGATTGGAAACATCGAATAGCACGTATTCGTGCAAATTATCGATGGAAAGAACGATTGCGGGAGCCGGGAAGTGAATCCTTACCTAACGTTGATGCAAAACGATTGGAAACATCGAACATCACGTATTCGTGCAAATTATCCATAGAAAGAACGATTGCGGGAGCTGGGAAGTGAATACTTACCTACCGTCGATGCAAAACGATTGCAAACATCGAATAGCACGTATTCGTGCAAATTATCCATAGAAAGAACGATTGCGGGAGCTGGGAAGTGAATACTTACCTAACGTTGATGCAAAACGATTGGAAACATCGAACACCACGTATTCGTGCAAATTATCGATGGAAAGAACGATTGCGGCAGCTGGGAAGTGAATCCTTACCTACCGTCGATGCAAAACGATTGGAAACATCGAACACCACGTATTCGTGCAAATTATCGATGGAAAGAACGATTGCGGGAGCCGGGAAGTGAATCCTTACCTAACGTTGATGCAAAACGATTGGAAACATCGAACATCACGTATTCGTGCAAATTATCGATAGAAAGAACGATTGCGGGAGCTGGGAAGTGAATCCTTTCCTACCGTCGATGCAAAACGATTGGAACCATCGAATGGCACGTATTCGTGCAAATTAACGATGGAAAGAACGATTGCGGGAGCTGGGAAGTGAATCCTTACCTACCGTCGATGCAAAACGATTGGAAACATCGAATATCACGTATTCGTGCCAATTATCCAATCGTTTTGTATCAACGGTAGGTAAGGATTCACTTCCCGGCTCCCGCAATCGTTCTTTCCATCGATAATTTGCACGAATACGTGCTATTCGATGTTTCCAATCGTTTTGCATCGACGGTAGGTAAGGATTCACTTCCCAGCTCCCGCAATCGTTCTTTCCATCGATAATTTGCACGAATACGTGCTATTCGATGTTTCCAATCGTTTTGCATCAACGGTAGGTAAGTATTCACTTCCCAGCTCCCGCAATCGTTCTTTCTATGGATAATTTGCACGAATACGTGCTATTCGATGTTTGCAATCGTTTTGCATCGACGGTAGGTAAGGATTCACTTCCCAGCTGCCGCAATCGTTCTTTCCATCGATAATTTGCACGAATACGTGGTGTTCGATGTTTCCAATCGTTTTGCATCAACGTTAGGTAAGTATTCACTTCCCAGCTCCCGCAATCGTTCTTTCTATGGATAATTTGCACGAATACGTGCTATTCGATGTTTGCAATCGTTTTGCATCGACGGTAGGTAAGGATTCACTTCCCAGCTCCCGCAATCGTTCTTTCTATCGATAATTTGGAAAGAACGATTGCCGGAGCTGGGAAGTGAATGCTTACCGAACGTCGATGCAACACGATTGGAAACATCGAATAGCACGTATTCGTGCAAATTATCGATGGAAAGAACGATTGCGGCAGCTGGGAAGTGAATCCTTACCTACCGTCGATGCAAAACGATTGGAAACATCGAACACCACGTATTCGTGCAAATTATCGATGGAAAGAATGATTGCGGGAGCCGGGAAGTGAATCCTTACCTAACGTTGATGCAAAACGATTGGAAACATCGAACATCACGTATTCGTGCAAATTATCGATAGAAAGAACGATTGCGGGAGCTGGGAAGTGAATCCTTACCTACCGTCGATGCAAAACGATGGGAAACATCGAATAGCACGTATTCGTGCAAATTATCGATGGAAAGAACGATTGCGGGAGCCGGGAAGTGAATCCTTACCTACCGTTGAAGCAAAACGATTGGAAACATCGAACATCACGTATTCGTGCAAATTATCGATAGAAAGAACGATTGCGGGAGCTGGGAAGTGAATCCTTACCTACCGTCGATGCAAAACGATTGGAAACATCGAATGGCACGTATTCGTGCAAATTAACGATGGAAAGAACGATTGCGGGAGCTGGGAAGTGAATCCTTACCTACCGTCGATGCAAAACGATTGCAAACATCGAATAGCACGTATTCGTGCAAATTATCCATAGAAAGAACGATTGCGGGAGCTGGGAAGTGGATACTTACCTATCGTTGATGCAAAACGATTGGAAACATCGAACACCACGTATTCGTGCAAATTATCGATGGAAAGAACGATTGCGGGAGCTGGGAAGTGAATACTTACCTAACGTTGATGCAAAACGATTGGAAACATCGGACACCACGTATTCGTGCAAATTATCGATGGAAAGAACGATTGCGGCAGCTGGGAAGTGAATCCCTACCTACCGTCGATGCAAAACGATTGCAAACATCGAACATAACGTATTCGTGCAAATTATCCATAGAAAGAACGATTGCGGGAGCTGGGAAGTGTATGCTTACCGACCGTCGATGCAACACGATTGGAAACATCGAATAGCACGTATTCGTGCAAATTATCGATGGAAAGAACGATTGCGGGAGCCGGGAAGTGAATCCTTACCTACCGTCGATGCAAAACGATTGGAAACATCGAACATAACGTATTCGTGCAAATTATCCATAGAAAGAACGATTGCGGGAGCTGGGAAGTGAATACTTACCTACCGTCGATGCAAAACGATTGCAAACATCGAATAGCACGTATTCGTGCAAATTATCGATGGAAAGAACGATTGCGGGAGCCGGGAAGTGAATGCTTACCTAACGTTGATGCAAAACGATTGGAAACATCGAACATAACGTATTCGTGCAAATTATCGATAGAAAGAACGATTGCGGGAGCTGCGAAGTGAATCCGTACCTACCGTCGATGCAAAACGATTGCAAACATCGAATAGCACGTATTCGTGCAAATTATCGATAGAAAGAACGATTGCGGGAGCTGGGAAGTGAATACGTACCTAACGTTGATGCAAAACGATTGGAAACATCGAACACCACGTATTCGTGCAAATTATCGATGGAAAGATCGATTGCGGGAGCCGGGAAGTGAATCCTTACCTAACGTTGATGCAAAACGATTGGAAACATCGAACATCACGTATTCGTGCAAATTATCGATAGAAAGAACGATTGCGGGAGCTGGGAAGTGAATCCTTACCTACCGTCGATGCAAAACGATTGGAAACATCGAATGGCACGTATTCGTGCAAATTAACGATGGAAATAACGATTGCGGGAGCTGGGAAGTGAATACTTACCTACCGTCGATGCAAAACGATTGCAAACATCGAATAGCACGTATTCGTGCAAATTATCCATAGAAAGAACGATTGCGGGAGCTGGGAAGTGAATCCTTACCTACCGTCGATGTAAAACGATTGCAAACATCGAATAGCACGTATTCGTGCAAATTATCCATAGAAAGAACGATTGCGGGAGCTGGGAAGTGGATACTTACCTATCGTTGATGCAAAACGATTGGAAACATCGAACACCACGTATTCGTGCAAATTATCGATGGAAAGAACGATTGCGGCAGCTGGGAAGTGAATCCTTACCTACAGTCGATGCAAAACGATTGGAAACATCGAACACCACGTATTCGTGCAAATTATCGATGGAAAGAACGATTGCGGGAGCCGGGAAGTGAATCCTTACCTACCGTTGATGCTAAACGATTGGAAACATCGAACATCACGTATTCGTGCAAATTATCGATAGAAAGAACGATTGCGGGAGCTGGGAAGTGAATCCTTACCTACCGTCGATGCAAAACGATTGGAAACATCGAACACAACGTATTCGTGCAAATTATCCATAGAAAGAACGATTGCGGGAGCTGGGAAGTGAATACTTACCTATCGTTGATGCAAAACGATTGGAAACATCGAACACCACGTATTCGTGCAAATTATCGATGGAAAGAACGATTGCGGCAGCTGGGAAGTGAATCCTTACCTACCGTCGATGCAAAACGATTGGAAACATCGATTAGCACGTATTCGTGCAAATTATCGATGGAAAGAACGATTGCGGGAGCCGGGAAATGAATCCTTACCTAACGTTGATGCAAAACGATTGGAAACATCGAACATCACGTATTCGTGCAAATTATCGATAGAAAGAACGATTGCGGCAGCTGGGAAGTGAATCCTTACCTACCGTCGATGCAAAACGATTGGAAACATCGAACACAACGTATTCGTGCAAATTATCCATAGAAAGAACGATTGCGGGAGCTGGGAAGTGAATACTTACCTACCGTCGATGCAAAACGATTGCAAACATCGAATAGCACGTATTCGTGCAAATTATCCATAGAAAGAACGATTGCGGAGCTGGGAAGTGGATACTTACCTATCGTTGATGCAAAACGATTGGAAACATCGAACACCACGTATTCGTGCAAATTATCGATGGAAAGAACGATTGCGGCAGCTGGGAAGTGAATCCTTACCTACCGTCGATGCAAAACGATTGGAAACATCGAACACCACGTATTCGTGCAAATTATCGATGGAAAGAACGATTGCGGGAGCCGGGAAGTGAATCCTTACCTAACGTTGATGCAAAACGATTGGAAACATCGAACATCACGTATTCGTGCAAATTATCGATAGAAAGAACGATTGCGGGAGCTGGGAAGTGAATCCTTACCTACCGTCGATGCAAAACGATTGGAAACATCGAATAGCACGTATTCGTGCAAATTATCGATGGAAAGAACGATTGCGGGAGCCGGGAAGTGAATCCTTACCTACCGTTGATGCAAAACGATTGGAAACATCGAACATCACGTATTCGTGCAAATTATCGATAGAAAGAAGGATTGCGGGAGCTGGGAAGTGAATCCTTACCTACCGTCGATGCAAAACGATTGGGAACATCGAATGGCACGTATTCGTGCAAATTAACGATGGAAAGAACGATTGCGGGAGCTGGGAAGTGAATCCTTACCTACCGTCGATGCAAAACGATTGGAAACATCGAATATCACGTATTCGTGCCAATTATCCAATCGTTTTGTATCAACGGTAGGTAAGGATTCACTTCCCGGCTCCCGCAATCGTTCTTTCCATCGATAATTTGCACGAATACGTGGTGTTCGATGTTTCCAATCGTTTTGCATCGACGGTAGGTAAGGATTCACTTCCCAGCTCCCGCAATCGTTCTTTCTATCGATAATTTGCACGAATACGTTATGTTCGATGTTTCCAATCGTTTTGCATCAACGTTAGGTAAGCATTCACTTCCCGGCTCCCGCAATCGTTCTTTCCATCGATAATTTGCACGAATACTTGCTATTCGATGTTTCCAATCGTTTTGCATCAACGGTAGGTAAGTATTCACTTCCCAGCTCACGCAATCGTTCTTTCTATGGATAATTTGCACGAATACGTGCAATTCGATGTTTGCAATCGTTTTGCATCGACGATAGGTGAGGATTCACTTCCCAGCTGCCGCAATCGTTCTTTCTATCGATAATTTGCATGAATACGTGATGTTCGATGTTTCCAATCGTTTTGCATCAACGTTAGGTAAGGATTCATTTCCCGGCTCCCGCAATCGTTCTTTCCATCGATAATTTGCACGAATACGTGTTATTCGATGTTTCCGATCGTTTTGCATCAACGTTAGGTAAGGATTCACTTCCCGGCTCCCGCAATCGTTCTTTCCATCGATAATTTGCACGAATACGTGCTATTCGATGTTTCCAATCGTTTTGCATCGACGGTAGGTAAGGATTCACTTCCCAGCTCCCGCAATCGTTCTTTCCATCGATAATTTGCAGGAATACGTGGTGTTCGATGTTTCCAATCGTTTTGTATCAACGGTAGGTAAGGATTCACTTCCCGGCTCCCGCAATCGTTCTTTCCATAGATAATTTGCACGAATACGTGGTGTTCGATGTTTCCAATCGTTTTGCATCAACGGTAGGTAAGTATTCACTTCCCAGCTCCCGCAATCGTTCTTTCTATGGATAATTTGCACGAATACGTGCTATTCGATGTTTGCAATCGTTTTGCATCGACGGTAGGTAAGGATTCACTTCCCAGCTCCCGCAATCGTTCTTTCTATCGATAATTTGGAAAGAACGATTGCCGGAGCTGGGAAGTGAATGCTTACCGAACGTCGATGCAACACGATTGGAAACATCGAATAGCACGTATTCGTGCAAATTATCGATGGAAAGAACGATTGCGGCAGCTGGGAAGTGAATCCTTACCTACCGTCGATGCAAAACTATTGCAAACATCGAACATAACGTATTCGTGCAAATTATCCATAGAAAGAACGATTGCGGGAGCTGGGAAGTGTATGCTTACCGACCGTCGATGCAACACGATTGGAAACATCGAATAGCACGTATTCGTGCAAATTATCGATGGAAAGAACGATTGCGGGAGCCGGGAAGTGAATCCTTACCTACCGTCGATGCAAAACGATTGGAAACATCGAACATAACGTATTCGTGCAAATTATCCATAGAAAGAACGATTGCGGGAGCTGGGAAGTGAATACTTACCTACCGTCGATGCAAAACGATTGCAAACATCGAATAGCACGTATTCGTGCAAATTATCCATAGAAAGAACGATTGCGGGAGCTGGGAAGTGAATACTTACCTAACGTTGATGCAAAACGATTGGAAACATCGAACACCACGTATTCGTGCAAATTATCGATGGAAAGAACGATTGCGGCAGCTGGGAAGTGAATCCTTACCTACCGTCGATGCAAAACGATTGCAAACATCGAATAGCACGTATTCGTGCAAATTATCCATAGAAAGAACGATTGCGGGAGCTGGGAAGTGAATACTTACCTACCGTTGATGCAAAACGATTGGAAACATCGAACACCACGTATTCGTGCAAATTATCGATGGAAAGAACGATTGCGGGAGCTGGGAAGTGAATACTTACCTAACGTTGATGCAAAACGATTGGAAACATCGAACACCACGTATTCGTGCAAATTATCGATGGAAAGAACGATTGCGGCAGCTGGGAAGTGAATCCTTACCTACCGTCGATGCAAAACGATTGCAAACATCGAACATAACGTATTCGTGCAAATTATCCATAGAAAGAACGATTGCGGGAGCTGGGAAGTGTATGCTTACCGACCGTCGATGCAACACGATTGGAAACATCGAATAGCACGTATTCGTGCAAATTATCGATGGAAAGAACGATTGCGGGAGCCGGGAAGTGAATCCTTACCTACCGTCGATGCAAAACGATTGGAAACATCGAACATAACGTATTCGTGCAAATTATCCATAGAAAGAACGATTGCGGGAGCTGGGAAGTGAATACTTACCTACCGTCGATGCAAAACGATTGCAAACATCGAATAGCACGTATTCGTGCAAATTATCCATAGAAAGAACGATTGCGGGAGCTGGGAAGTGAATACTTACCTAACGTTGATGCAAAACGATTGGAAACATCGAACACCACGTATTCGTGCAAATTATCGATGGAAAGAACGATTGCGGCAGCTGGGAAGTGAATCCTTACCTACCGTCGATGCAAAACGATTGGAAACATCGAATGGCACGTATTCGTGCAAATTAACGATGGAAATAACGATTGCGGGAGCTGGGAAGTGAATACTTACCTACCGTCGATGCAAAACGATTGCAAACATCGAATAGCACGTATTCGTGCAAATTATCCATAGAAAGAACGATTGCGGGAGCTGGGAAGTGAATACTTACCTAACGTTGATGCAAAACGATTGGAAACATCGAACACCACGTATTCGTGCAAATTATCGATGGAAAGAACGATTGCGGCAGCTGGGAAGTGAATCCTTACCTACCGTCGATGCAAAACGATTGCAAACATCGAATAGCACGTATTCGTGCAAATTATCCATAGAAAGAACGATTGCGGGAGCTGGGAAGTGAATACTTACCTACCGTTGATGCAAAACGATTGGAAACATCGAACACCACGTATTCGTGCAAATTATCGATGGAAAGAACGATTGCGGGAGCTGGGAAGTGAATACTTACCTAACGTTGATGCAAAACGATTGGAAACATCGAACACCACGTATTCGTGCAAATTATCGATGGAAAGAACGATTGCGGCAGCTGGGAAGTGAATCCTTACCTACCGTCGATGCAAAACGATTGCAAACATCGAACATAACGTATTCGTGCAAATTATCCATAGAAAGAACGATTGCGGGAGCTGGGAAGTGTATGCTTACCGACCGTCGATGCAACACGATTGGAAACATCGAATAGCACGTATTCGTGCAAATTATCGATGGAAAGAACGATTGCGGGAGCCGGGAAGTGAATGCTTACCTAACGTTGATGCAAAACGATTGGAAACATCGAACATAACGTATTCGTGCAAATTATCGATAGAAAGAACGATTGCGGGAGCTGGGAAGTGAATCCGTACCTACCGTCGATGCAAAACGATTGCAAACATCGAATAGCACGTATTCGTGCAAATTATCCATAGAAAGAACGATTGCGGGAGCTGGGAAGTGAATACGTACCTAACGTTGATGCAAAACGATTGGAAACATCGAACACCACGTATTCGTGCAAATTATCGATGGAAAGAACGATTGCGGGAGCCGGGAAGTGAATCCTTACCTAACGTTGATGCAAAACGATTGGAAACATCGAACATCACGTATTCGTGCAAATTATCGATAGAAAGAACGATTGCGGGAGCTGGGAAGTGAATCCTTACCTACCGTCGATGCAAAACGATTGGAAACATCGAATGGCACGTATTCGTGCAAATTAACGATGGAAATAACGATTGCGGGAGCTGGGAAGTGAATACTTACCTACCGTCGATGCAAAACGATTGCAAACATCGAATAGCACGTATTCGTGCAAATTATCCATAGAAAGAACGATTGCGGGAGCTGGGAAGTGGATACTTACCTATCGTTGATGCAAAACGATTGGAAACATCGAACATCACGTATTCGTGCAAATTATCGATAGAAAGAACGATTGCGGGAGCTGGGAAGTGAATCCTTACCTACCGTCGATGCAAAACGATTGGAAACATCGAATGGCACGTATTCGTGCAAATTAACGATGGAAATAACGATTGCGGGAGCTGGGAAGTGAATACTTACCTACCGTCGATGCAAAACGATTGCAAACATCGAATAGCACGTATTCGTGCAAATTATCCATAGAAAGAACGATTGCGGGAGCTGGGAAGTGAATCCTTACCTACCGTCGATGTAAAACGATTGCAAACATCGAATAGCACGTATTCGTGCAAATTATCCATAGAAAGAACGATTGCGGGAGCTGGGAAGTGAATACGTACCTAACGTTGATGCAAAACGATTGGAAACATCGAACACCACGTATTCGTGCAAATTATCGATGGAAAGAACGATTGCGGGAGCCGGGAAGTGAATCCTTACCTAACGTTGATGCAAAACGATTGGAAACATCGAACATCACGTATTCGTGCAAATTATCGATAGAAAGAACGATTGCGGGAGCTGGGAAGTGAATCCTTACCTACCGTCGATGCAAAACGATTGGAAACATCGAATGGCACGTATTCGTGCAAATTAACGATGGAAATAACGATTGCGGGAGCTGGGAAGTGAATACTTACCTACCGTCGATGCAAAACGATTGCAAACATCGAATAGCACGTATTCGTGCAAATTATCCATAGAAAGAACGATTGCGGGAGCTGGGAAGTGAATCCTTACCTACCGTCGATGTAAAACGATTGCAAACATCGAATAGCACGTATTCGTGCAAATTATCCATAGAAAGAACGATTGCGGGAGCTGGGAAGTGGATACTTACCTATCGTTGATGCAAAACGATTGGAAACATCGAACACCACGTATTCGTGCAAATTATCGATGGAAAGAACGATTGCGGCAGCTGGGAAGTGAATCCTTACCTACAGTCGATGCAAAACGATTGGAAACATCGAACACCACGTATTCGTGCAAATTATCGATGGAAAGAACGATTGCGGGAGCCGGGAAGTGAATCCTTACCTACCGTTGATGCTAAACGATTGGAAACATCGAACATCACGTATTCGTGCAAATTATCGATAGAAAGAACGATTGCGGGAGCTGGGAAGTGAATCCTTACCTACCGTCGATGCAAAACGATTGGAAACATCGAATGGCACGTATTCGTGCAAATTAACGATGGAAAGAACGATTGCGGGAGCTGGGAAGTGAATCCTTACCTACCGTCGATGCAAAACGATTGGAAACATCGAATATCACGTATTCGTGCCAATTATCCAATCGTTTTGTATCAACGGTAGATAAGGATTCACTTCCCGTCTCCCGCAATCGTTCTTTCCATCGATAATTTGCACGAATACGTGCTATTCGATGTTTCCAATCGTTTTGCATCGACGGTAGGTAAGGATTCACTTCCCAGCTCCCGCAATCGTTCTTTCCATCGATAATTTGCACGAATACGTGGTGTTCGATGTTTCCAATCGTTTTGCATCAACTTTAGGTACGTATTCACTTCCCAGCTCCCGCAATCGTTCTTTCTATGGATAATTTGCACGAATACGTGCTATTCGATGTTTGCAATTGTTTTGCATCGACGGTAGGTACGGATTCACTTCCCAGCTCCCGCAATCGTTCTTACTATCGATAATTTGCACGAATACGTTATGTTCGATGTTTCCAATCGTTTTGCATCAACGTTAGGTAAGCATTCACTTCCCCGCTCCCGCAATCGTTCTTTCCATCGATAATTTGCACGAATACGTGCTATTCGATGTTTCCAATCGTTTTGCATCAACGGTAGGTAAGTATTCACTTCCCAGCTCCCGCAATCGTTCTTTCTATCGATAATTTGCACGAATACGTGCTATTCGATGTTTGCAATCGTTTTGCATCGACGGTAGGTAAGGATTCACTTCCCAGCTGCCGCAATCGTTCTTTCCATCGATAATTTGCACGAATACGTGGTGTTCGATGTTTGCAATCGTTTTGCATCGACGGTAGGTAAGTATTCACTTCCCAGCTCCCGCAATCGTTCTTTCTATGGATAATTTGCACGAATACGTGCTATTCGATGTTTGCAATCGTTTTGCATCGACGGTAGGTAAGGATTCACTTCCCAGCTGCCGCAATCGTTCTTTCCATCGATAATTTGCACGAATACGTGGTGTTCGATGTTTGCAATCGTTTTGCATCGACGGTAGGTAAGTATTCACTTCCCAGCTCCCGCAATCGTTCTTTCTATGGATAATTTGCACGAATACGTGCTATTCGGTGTTTGCAATCGTTTTGCATCGACGGTAGGTAAGGATTCACTTCCCAGCTCCCGCAATCGTTCTTTCTATCGATAATTTGGAAAGAACGATTGCCGGAGCTGGGAAGTGAATGCTTACCGAACATCGATGCAACACGATTGGAAACATCGATTAGCACGTATTCGTGCAAATTATCGATGGAAAGAACGATTGCGGGAGCCGGGAAATGAATCCTTACCTAACGTTGATGCAAAACGATTGGAAACATCGAACATCACGTATTCGTGCAAATTATCGATAGAAAGAACGATTGCGGCAGCTGGGAAGTGAATCCTTACCTACCGTCGATGCAAAACGATTGGAAACATCGAACATAACGTATTCGTGCAAATTATCCATAGAAAGAACGATTGCGGGAGCTGGGAAGTGAATACTTACCTACCGTCGATGCAAAACGATTGCAAACATCGAATAGCACGTATTCGTGCAAATTATCCATAGAAAGAACGATTGCGGAGCTGGGAAGTGGATACTTACCTATCGTTGATGCAAAACGATTGGAAACATCGAACACCACGTATTCGTGCAAATTATCGATGGAAAGAACGATTGCGGCAGCTGGGAAGTGAATCCTTACCTACCGTCGATGCAAAACGATTGGAAACATCGAACACCACGTATTCGTGCAAATTATCGATGGAAAGAACGATTGCGGGAGCCGGGAAGTGAATCCTTACCTAACGTTGATGCAAAACGATTGGAAACATCGAACATCACGTATTCGTGCAAATTATCGATAGAAAGAACGATTGCGGGAGCTGGGAAGTGAATCCTTACCTACCGTCGATGCAAAACGATTGGAAACATCGAATAGCACGTATTCGTGCAAATTATCGATGGAAAGAACGATTGCGGGAGCCGGGAAGTGAATCCTTACCTACCGTTGATGCAAAACGATTGGAAACATCGAACATCACGTATTCGTGCAAATTATCGATAGAAAGAACGATTGCGGGAGCTGGGAAGTGAATCCTTACCTACCGTCGATGCAAAACGATTGGAAACATCGAATGGCACGTATTCGTGCAAATTAACGATGGAAAGAACGATTGCGGGAGCTGGGAAGTGAATCCTTACCTACCGTCGATGCAAAACGATTGGAAACATCGAATATCACGTATTCGTGCAAATTATCCATAGAAAGAACGATTGCGGGAGCTGGGAAGTGAATCCTTACCTACCGTCGATGTAAAACGATTGCAAACATCGAATAGCACGTATTCGTGCAAATTATCCATAGAAAGAACGATTGCGGGAGCTGGGAAGTGGATACTTACCTATCGTTGATGCAAAACGATTGGAAACATCGAACACCACGTATTCGTGCAAATTATCGATGGAAAGAACGATTGCGGCAGCTGGGAAGTGAATCCTTACCTACAGTCGATGCAAAACGATTGGAAACATCGAACACCACGTATTCGTGCAAATTATCGATGGAAAGAACGATTGCGGGAGCCGGGAAGTGAATCCTTACCTACCGTTGATGCTAAACGATTGGAAACATCGAACATCACGTATTCGTGCAAATTATCGATAGAAAGAACGATTGCGGGAGCTGGGAAGTGAATCCTTACCTACCGTCGATGCAAAACGATTGGAAACATCGAATGGCACGTATTCGTGCAAATTAACGATGGAAAGAACGATTGCGGGAGCTGGGAAGTGAATCCTTACCTACCGTCGATGCAAAACGATTGGAAACATCGAATATCACGTATTCGTGCCAATTATCCAATCGTTTTGTATCAACGGTAGATAAGGATTCACTTCCCGTCTCCCGCAATCGTTCTTTCCATCGATAATTTGCACGAATACGTGCTATTCGATGTTTCCAATCGTTTTGCATCGAAGGTAGGTAAGGATTCACTTCCCAGCTCCCGCAATCGTTCTTTCCATCGATAATTTGCACGAATACGTGGTGTTCGATGTTTCCAATCGTTTTGCATCAACTTTAGGTACGTATTCACTTCCCAGCTCCCGCAATCGTTCTTTCTATGGATAATTTGCACGAATACGCGCTATTCGATGTTTGCAATTGTTTTGCATCGACGGTAGGTACGGATTCACTTCCCAGCTCCCGCCATCGTTCTTACTATCGATAATTTGCACGAATACGTTATGTTCGATGTTTCCAATCGTTTTGCATCAACGTTAGGTAAGCATTCACTTCCCGGCTCCCGCAATCGTTCTTTCCATCGATAATTTGCACGAATACGTGCTATTCGATGTTTCCAATCGTTTTGCATCAACGGTAGGTAAGTATTCACTTCCCAGCTCCCGCAATCGTTCTTTCTATCGATAATTTGCACGAATACGTGCTATTCGATGTTTGCAATCGTTTTGCATCGACGGTAGGTAAGGATTCACTTCCCAGCTGCCGCAATCGTTCTTTCCATCGATAATTTGCACGAATACGTGGTGTTCGATGTTTGCAATCGTTTTGCATCGACGGTAGGTAAGTATTCACTTCCCAGCTCCCGCAATCGTTCTTTCTATGGATAATTTGCACGAATACGTGCTATTCGATGTTTGCAATCGTTTTGCATCGACGGTAGGTAAGGATTCACTTCCCAGCTGCCGCAATCGTTCTTTCCATCGATAATTTGCACGAATACGTGGTGTTCGATGTTTGCAATCGTTTTGCATCGACGGTAGGTAAGTATTCACTTTCCAGCTCCCGCAATCGTTCTTTCTATGGATAATTTGCACGAATACGTGCTATTCGATGTTTGCAATCGTTTTGCATCGACGGTAGGTAAGGATTCACTTCCCAGCTCCCGCAATCGTTCTTTCTATCGATAATTTGGAAAGAACGATTGCCGGAGCTGGGAAGTGAATGCTTACCGAACATCGATGCAACACGATTGGAAACATCGATTAGCACGTATTCGTGCAAATTATCGATGGAAAGAACGATTGCGGGAGCCGGGAAATGAATCCTTACCTAACGTTGATGCAAAACGATTGGAAACATCGAACATCACGTATTCGTGCAAATTATCGATAGAAAGAACGATTGCGGCAGCTGGGAAGTGAATCCTTACCTACCGTCGATGCAAAACGATTGGAAACATCGAACATAACGTATTCGTGCAAATTATCCATAGAAAGAACGATTGCGGGAGCTGGGAAGTGAATACTTACCTACCGTCGATGCAAAACGATTGCAAACATCGAATAGCACGTATTCGTGCAAATTATCCATAGAAAGAACGATTGCGGAGCTGGGAAGTGGATACTTACCTATCGTTGATGCAAAACGATTGGAAACATCGAACACCACGTATTCGTGCAAATTATCGATGGAAAGAACGATTGCGGCAGCTGGGAAGTGAATCCTTACCTACCGTCGATGCAAAACGATTGGAAACATCGAACACCACGTATTCGTGCAAATTATCGATGGAAAGAACGATTGCGGGAGCCGGGAAGTGAATCCTTACCTAACGTTGATGCAAAACGATTGGAAACATCGAACATCACGTATTCGTGCAAATTATCGATAGAAAGAACGATTGCGGGAGCTGGGAAGTGAATCCTTACCTACCGTCGATGCAAAACGATTGGAAACATCGAATAGCACGTATTCGTGCAAATTATCGATGGAAAGAACGATTGCGGGAGCCGGGAAGTGAATCCTTACCTACCGTTGATGCAAAACGATTGGAAACATCGAACATCACGTATTCGTGCAAATTATCGATAGAAAGAACGATTGCGGGAGCTGGGAAGTGAATCCTTACCTACCGTCGATGCAAAACGATTGGAAACATCGAATGGCACGTATTCGTGCAAATTAACGATGGAAAGAACGATTGCGGGAGCTGGGAAGTGAATCCTTACCTACCGTCGATGCAAAACGATTGGAAACATCGAACACCACGTATTCGTGCAAATTATCGATGGAAAGAACGATTGCGGGAGCCGGGAAGTGAATCCTTACCTAACGTTGATGCAAAACGATTGGAAACATCGAACATCACGTATTCGTGCAAATTATCGATAGAAAGAACGATTGCGGGAGCTGGGAAGTGAATCCTTACCTACCGTCGATGCAAAACGATTGGAAACATCGAATAGCACGTATTCGTGCAAATTATCGATGGAAAGAACGATTGCGGGAGCCGGGAAGTGAATCCTTACCTACCGTTGATGCAAAACGATTGGAAACATCGAACATCACGTATTCGTGCAAATTATCGATAGAAAGAACGATTGCGGGAGCTGGGAAGTGAATCCTTACCTACCGTCGATGCAAAACGATTGGAAACATCGAATGGCACGTATTCGTGCAAATTAACGATGGAAAGAACGATTGCGGGAGCTGGGAAGTGAATCCTTACCTACCGTCGATGCAAAACGATTGGAAACATCGAATATCACGTATTCGTGCCAATTATCCAATCGTTTTGTATCAACCGTAGGTAAGGATTCACTTCCCGGCTCCCGCAATCGTTCTTTCCATCGATAATTTGCACGAATACGTGGTGTTCGATGTTTCC
This sequence comes from Nomada ferruginata, assembly GCA_963583965.1. Taxonomy (NCBI): domain Eukaryota; kingdom Metazoa; phylum Arthropoda; class Insecta; order Hymenoptera; family Apidae; genus Nomada; species Nomada ferruginata. Next base: position 282,126 of record OY757219.1, read on the forward strand.
AATCGTTTTGCATCGACGGTAGGTAAGGATTCACTTCCCAGCTCCCGCAATCGTTCTTTCTATCGATAATTTGCACGAATACGTTATGTTCGATGTTTCCAATCGTTTTGCATCAACGTTAGGTAAGCATTCACTTCCCGGCTCCCGCAATCGTTCTTTCCATCGATAATTTGCACGAATACTTGCTATTCGATGTTTCCAATCGTTTTGCATCAACGGTAGGTAAGTATTCACTTCCCAGCTCACGCAATCGTTCTTTCTATGGATAATTTGCACGAATACGTGCAATTCGATGTTTGCAATCGTTTTGCATCGACGATAGGTGAGGATTCACTTCCCAGCTGCCGCAATCGTTCTTTCTATCGATAATTTGCATGAATACGTGATGTTCGATGTTTCCAATCGTTTTGCATCAACGTTAGGTAAGGATTCATTTCCCGGCTCCCGCAATCGTTCTTTCCATCGATAATTTGCACGAATACGTGTTATTCGATGTTTCCGATCGTTTTGCATCAACGTTAGGTAAGGATTCACTTCCCGGCTCCCGCAATCGTTCTTTCCATCGATAATTTGCACGAATACGTGCTATTCGATGTTTCCAATCGTTTTGCATCGACGGTAGGTAAGGATTCACTTCCCAGCTCCCGCAATCGTTCTTTCCATCGATAATTTGCACGAATACGTGGTGTTCGATGTTTCCAATCGTTTTGTATCAACGGTAGGTAAGGATTCACTTCCCGGCTCCCGCAATCGTTCTTTCCATAGATAATTTGCACGAATACGTGGTGTTCGATGTTTCCAATCGTTTTGCATCAACGGTAGGTAAGTATTCACTTCCCAGCTCCCGCAATCGTTCTTTCTATGGATAATTTGCACGAATACGTGCTATTCGATGTTTGCAATCGTTTTGCATCGACGGTAGGTAAGGATTCACTTCCCAGCTCCCGCAATCGTTCTTTCTATCGATAATTTGGAAAGAACGATTGCCGGAGCTGGGAAATGAATGCTTACCGAACGTCGATGCAACACGATTGCAAACATCGAATAGCACGTATTCGTGCAAATTATCCATAGAAAGAACGATTGCGGGAGCTGGGAAGTGAATACGTACCTAACGTTGAAGCAAAACGATTGGAAACATCGAACACCACGTATTCGTGCAAATTATCGATGGAAAGAACGATTGCGGGAGCCGGGAAGTGAATCCTTACCTAACGTTGATGCAAAACGATTGGAAACATCGAACATCACGTATTCGTGCAAATTATCGATAGAAAGAACGATTGCGGGAGCTGGGAAGTGAATCCTTACCTACCGTCGATGCAAAACGATTGGAAACATCGAATAGCACGTATTCGTGCAAATTATCGATGGAAAGAACGATTGCGGGAGCCGGGAAGTGAATCCTTACCTACCGTTGAAGCAAAACGATTGGAAACATCGAACATCACGTATTCGTGCAAATTATCGATAGAAAGAACGATTGCGGGAGCTGGGAAGTGAATCCGTACCTACCGTCGATGCAAAACGATTGCAAACATCGAATAGCACGTATTCGTGCAAATTATCCATAGAAAGAACGATTGCGGGAGCTGGGAAGTGAATACGTACCTAACGTTGATGCAAAACGATTGGAAACATCGAACACCACGTATTCGTGCAAATTATCGATGGAAAGAACGATTGCGGGAGCCGGGAAGTGAATCCTTACCTACCGTCGATGCAAAACGATTGGAAACATCGAATGGCACGTATTCGTGCAAATTAACGATGGAAAGAACGATTGCGGGAGCTGGGAAGTGAATCCTTACCTAACGTTGATGCAAAACGATTGGAAACATCGAACATCACGTATTCGTGCAAATTATCGATAGAAAGAACGATTGCGGCAGCTGGGAAGTGAATCCTTACCAACCGTCGATGCAAAACGATTGGAAACATCGAACATAACGTATTCGTGCAAATTATCCATAGAAAGAACGATTGCGGGAGCTGGGAAGTGAATACTTACCTACCGTCGATGCAAAACGATTGCAAACATCGAATAGCACGTATTCGTGCAAATTATCCATAGAAAGAACGATTGCGGGAGCTGGGAAGTGAATCCTTACCTACCGTCGATGTAAAACGATTGCAAACCTCGAATAGCACGTATTCGTGCAAATTATCCATAGAATGAACGATTGCGGGAGCTGGGAAGTGGATACTTACCTATCGTTGATGCAAAACGATTGGAAACATCGGACACCACGTATTCGTGCAAATTATCGATGGAAAGAACGATTGCGGCAGCTGGGAAGTGAATCCTTACCTACAGTCGATGCAAAACGATTGGAAACATCGAACACCACGTATTCGTGCAAATTATCGATGGAAAGAACGATTGCGGGAGCCGGGAAGTGAATCCTTACCTACCGTTGATGCTAAACGATTGGAAACATCGAACATCACGTATTCGTGCAAATTATCGATAGAAAGAACGATTGCGGGAGCTGGGAAGTGAATCCTTACCTACCGTCGATGCAAAACGATTGGAAACATCGAATGGCACGTATTCGTGCAAATTAACGATGGAAAGAACGATTGCGGGAGCTGGGAAGTGAATCCTTACCTACCGTCTATGCAAAACGATTGGAAACATCGAATATCACGTATTCGTGCCAATTATCCAATCGTTTTGTATCAACGGTAGATAAGGATTCACTTCCCGTCTCCCGCAATCGTTCTTTCCATCGATAATTTGCACGAATACGTGCTATTCGATGTTTCCAATCGTTTTGCATCGACGGTAGGTAAGGATTCACTTCCCAGCTCCCGCAATCGTTCTTTCCATCGATAATTTGCACGAATACGTGGTGTTCGATGTTTCCAATCGTTTTGCATCAACGTTAGGTAAGGATTCATTTCCCGGCTCCCGCAATCGTTCTTTCCATCGATAATTTGCACGAATACGTGTTATTCGATGTTTCCGATCGTTTTGCATCAACGTTAGGTAAGGATTCACTTGCCGGCTCCCGCAATCGTTCTTTCCATCGATAATTTGCACGAATACGTGCTATTCGATGTTTCCAATCGTTTTGCATCGACGGTAGGTAAGGATTCACTTCCCAGCTCCCGCAACCGTTCTTTCCATCGATAATTTGCACGAATACGTGGTGTTCGATGTTTCCAATCGTTTTGTATCAACGGTAGGTAAGGATTCACTTCCCGGCTCCCGCAATCGTTCTTTCCATAGATAATTTGCACGAATACGTGGTGTTCGATGTTTCCAATCGTTTTGCATCAACGGTAGGTAAGTATTCACTTCCCAGCTCCCGCAATCGTTCTTTCTATGGATAATTTGCACGAATACGTGCTATTCGATGTTTGCAATCGTTTTGCATCGACGGTAGGTAAGGATTCACTTCCCAGCTCCCGCAATCGTTCTTTCTATCGATAATTTGGAAAGAACGATGGCCGGAGCTGGGAAATGAATGCTTACCGAACGTCGATGCAACACGATTGCAAACATCGAATAGCACGTATTCGTGCAAATTATCCATAGAAAGAACGATTGCGGGAGCTGGGAAGTGAATACGTACCTAACGTTGATGCAAAACGATTGAAAACATCGAACACCACGTATTCGTGCAAATTATCGATGGAAAGAACGATTGCGGGAGCCGGGAAGTGAATCCTTACCTAACGTTGATGCAAAACGATTGGAAACATCGAACATCACGTATTCGTGCAAATTATCGATAGAAAGAACGATTGCGGGAGCTGGGAAGTGAATCCTTACCTACCGTCGATGCAAAACGATTGGAAACATCGAATAGCACGTATTCGTGCAAATTATCGATGGAAAGAACGATTGCGGGAGCCGGGAAGTGAATCCTTACCTACCGTTGAAGCAAAACGATTGGAAACATCGAACATCACGTATTCGTGCAAATTATCGATAGAAAGAACGATTGCGGGAGCTGGGAAGTGAATCCGTACCTACCGTCGATGCAAAACGATTGCAAACATCGAATAGCACGTATTCGTGCAAATTATCCATAGAAAGAACGATTGCGGGAGCTGGGAAGTGAATACGTACCTAACGTTGATGCAAAACGATTGGAAACATCGAACACCACGTATTCGTGCAAATTATCGATGGAAAGAACGATTGCGGGAGCCGGGAAGTGAATCCTTACCTACCGTCGATGCAAAACGATTGGAAACATCGAATGGCACGTATTCGTGCAAATTAACGATGGAAAGAACGATTGCGGGAGCTGGGAAGTGAATCCTTACCTAACGTTGATGCAAAACGATTGGAAACATCGAACATCACGTATTCGTGCAAATTATCGATAGAAAGAACGATTGCGGCAGCTGGGAAGTGAATCCTTACCAACCGTCGATGCAAAACGATTGGAAACATCGAACATAACGTATTCGTGCAAATTATCCATAGAAAGAACGATTGCGGGAGCTGGGAAGTGAATACTTACCTACCGTCGATGCAAAACGATTGCAAACATCGAATAGCACGTATTCGTGCAAATTATCCATAGAAAGAACGATTGCGGGAGCTGGGAAGTGAATCCTTACCTACCGTCGATGTAAAACGATTGCAAACCTCGAATAGCACGTATTCGTGCAAATTATCCATAGAATGAACGATTGCGGGAGCTGGGAAGTGGATACTTACCTATCGTTGATGCAAAACGATTGGAAACATCGGACACCACGTATTCGTGCAAATTATCGATGGAAAGAACGATTGCGGCAGCTGGGAAGTGAATCCTTACCTACAGTCGATGCAAAACGATTGGAAACATCGAACACCACGTATTCGTGCAAATTATCGATGGAAAGAACGATTGCGGGAGCCGGGAAGTGAATCCTTACCTACCGTTGATGCTAAACGATTGGAAACATCGAACATCACGTATTCGTGCAAATTATCGATAGAAAGAACGATTGCGGGAGCTGGGAAGTGAATCCTTACCTACCGTCGATGCAAAACGATTGGAAACATCGAATGGCACGTATTCGTGCAAATTAACGATGGAAAGAACGATTGCGGGAGCTGGGAAGTGAATCCTTACCTACCGTCTATGCAAAACGATTGGAAACATCGAATATCACGTATTCGTGCCAATTATCCAATCGTTTTGTATCAACGGTAGATAAGGATTCACTTCCCGTCTCCCGCAATCGTTCTTTCCATCGATAATTTGCACGAATACGTGCTATTCGATGTTTCCAATCGTTTTGCATCGACGGTAGGTAAGGATTCACTTCCCAGCTCCCGCAATCGTTCTTTCCATCGATAATTTGCACGAATACGTGGTGTTCGATGTTTCCAATCGTTTTGCATCAACGTTAGGTAAGGATTCATTTCCCGGCTCCCGCAATCGTTCTTTCCATCGATAATTTGCACGAATACGTGTTATTCGATGTTTCCGATCGTTTTGCATCAACGTTAGGTAAGGATTCACTTCCCGGCTCCCGCAATCGTTCTTTCCATCGATAATTTGCACGAATACGTGCTATTCGATGTTTCCAATCGTTTTGCATCGACGGTAGGTAAGGATTCACTTCCCAGCTCCCGCAATCGTTCTTTCCATCGATAATTTGCACGAATACGTGGTGTTCGATGTTTCCAATCGTTTTGTATCAACGGTAGGTAAGGATTCACTTCCCGGCTCCCGCAATCGTTCTTTCCATAGATAATTTGCACGAATACGTGGTGTTCGATGTTTCCAATCGTTTTGCATCAACGGTAGGTAAGTATTCACTTCCCAGCTCCCGCAATCGTTCTTTCTATGGATAATTTGCACGAATACGTGCTATTCGATGTTTGCAATCGTTTTGCATCGACGGTAGGTAAGGATTCACTTCCCAGCTCCCGCAATCGTTCTTTCTATCGATAATTTGGAAAGAACGATTGCCGGAGCTGGGAAATGAATGCTTACCGAACGTCGATGCAACACGATTGCAAACATCGAATAGCACGTATTCGTGCAAATTATCCATAGAAAGAACGATTGCGGGAGCTGGGAAGTGAATACGTACCTAACGTTGATGCAAAACGATTGGAAACATCGAACACCACGTATTCGTGCAAATTATCGATGGAAAGAACGATTGCGGGAGCCGGGAAGTGAATCCTTACCTAACGTTGATGCAAAACGATTGGAAACATCGAACATCACGTATTCGTGCAAATTATCGATAGAAAGAACGATTGCGGGAGCTGGGAAGTGAATCCTTACCTACCGTCGATGCAAAACGATTGGAAACATCGAATAGCACGTATTCGTGCAAATTATCGATGGAAAGAACGATTGCGGGAGCCGGGAAGTGAATCCTTACCTACCGTTGAAGCAAAACGATTGGAAACATCGAACATCACGTATTCGTGCAAATTATCGATAGAAAGAACGATTGCGGGAGCTGGGAAGTGAATCCGTACCTACCGTCGATGCAAAACGATTGCAAACATCGAATAGCACGTATTCGTGCAAATTATCCATAGAAAGAACGATTGCGGGAGCTGGGAAGTGAATACGTACCTAACGTTGATGCAAAACGATTGGAAACATCGAACACCACGTATTCGTGCAAATTATCGATGGAAAGAACGATTGCGGGAGCCGGGAAGTGAATCCTTACCTACCGTCGATGCAAAACGATTGGAAACATCGAATGGCACGTATTCGTGCAAATTAACGATGGAAAGAACGATTGCGGGAGCTGGGAAGTGAATCCTTACCTAACGTTGATGCAAAACGATTGGAAACATCGAACATCACGTATTCGTGCAAATTATCGATAGAAAGAACGATTGCGGCAGCTGGGAAGTGAATCCTTACCAACCGTCGATGCAAAACGATTGGAAACATCGAACATAACGTATTCGTGCAAATTATCCATAGAAAGAACGATTGCGGGAGCTGGGAAGTGAATACTTACCTACCGTCGATGCAAAACGATTGCAAACATCGAATAGCACGTATTCGTGCAAATTATCCATAGAAAGAACGATTGCGGGAGCTGGGAAGTGAATCCTTACCTACCGTCGATGTAAAACGATTGCAAACCTCGAATAGCACGTATTCGTGCAAATTATCCATAGAATGAACGATTGCGGGAGCTGGGAAGTGGATACTTACCTATCGTTGATGCAAAACGATTGGAAACATCGGACACCACGTATTCGTGCAAATTATCGATGGAAAGAACGATTGCGGGAGCCGGGAAGTGAATCCTTACCTACCGTTGATGCTAAACGATTGGAAACATCGAACATCACGTATTCGTGCAAATTATCGATAGAAAGAACGATTGCGGGAGCTGGGAAGTGAATCCTTACCTACCGTCGATGCAAAACGATTGGAAACATCGAATGGCACGTATTCGTGCAAATTAACGATGGAAAGAACGATTGCGGGAGCTGGGAAGTGAATCCTTACCTACCGTCTATGCAAAACGATTGGAAACATCGAATATCACGTATTCGTGCCAATTATCCAATCGTTTTGTATCAACGGTAGATAAGGATTCACTTCCCGTCTCCCGCAATCGTTCTTTCCATCGATAATTTGCACGAATACGTGCTATTCGATGTTTCCAATCGTTTTGCATCGACGGTAGGTAAGGATTCACTTCCCAGCTCCCGCAATCGTTCTTTCCATCGATAATTTGCACGAATACGTGGTGTTCGATGTTTCCAATCGTTTTGCATCAACGTTAGGTACGTATTCACTTCCCAGCTCCCGCAATCGTTCTTTCTATGGATAATTTGCACGAATACGTGCTATTCGATATTTGCAATTGTTTTGCATCGACGGTAGGTACGGATTCACTTCCCAGCTCCCGCAATCGTTCTTACTATCGATAATTTGCACGAATACGTTATGTTCGATGTTTCCAATCGTTTTGCATCAACGTTAGGTAAGCATTCACTTCCCGGCTCCCGCAATCGTTCTTTCCATCGATAATTTGCACGAATACGTGCTATTCGATGTTTCCAATCGTTTTGCATCAACGGTAGGTAAGGATTCACTTCCCAGCTCCCGCAATCGTTCTTTCTATCGATTATTTGGAAAGAACGATTGCCGGAGCTGGGAAGTGAATGCTTACCGAACATCGATGCAACACGATTGGAAACATCGATTAGCACGTATTCGTGCAAATTATCGATGGAAAGAACGATTGCGGGAGCCGGGAAATGAATCCTTACCTAACGTTGATGCAAAACGATTGGAAACATCGAACATCACGTATTCGTGCAAATTATCGATAGAAAGAACGATTGCGGCAGCTGGGAAGTGAATCCTTACCTACCGTCGATGCAAAACGATTGGAAACATCGAACATAACGTATTCGTGCAAATTATCCATAGAAAGAACGATTGCGGGAGCTGGGAAGTGAATACTTACCTACCGTCGATGCAAAACGATTGCAAACATCGAATAGCACGTATTCGTGCAAATTATCCATAGAAAGAACGATTGCGGGAGCTGGGAAGTGAATACTTACCTAACGTTGATGCAAAACGATTGGAAACATCGAACACCACGTATTCGTGCAAATTATCGATGGAAAGAACGATTGCGGCAGCTGGGAAGTGAATCCTTACCTACCGTCGATGCAAAACGATTGCAAACATCGAATAGCACGTATTCGTGCAAATTATCCATAGAAAGAACGATTGCGGGAGCTGGGAAGTGAATACTTACCTACCGTTGATGCAAAACGATTGGAAACATCGAATAGCACGTATTCGTGCAAATTATCGATGGAAAGAACGATTGCGGGAGCCGGGAAGTGAATGCTTACCTAACGTTGATGCAAAACGATTGGAAACATCGAACATCACGTATTCGTGCAAATTATCGATAGAAAGAACGATTGCGGGAGCTGGGAAGTGAATCCTTACCTACCGTCGATGCAAAACGATTGGAAACATCGAATGGCACGTATTCGTGCAAATTAACGATGGAAAGAACGATTGCGGGAGCTGGGAAGTGAATCCTTACCTAACGTTGATGCAAAACGATTGGAAACATCGAACATCACGTATTCGTGCAAATTATCGATAGAAAGAACGATTGCGGCAGCTGGGAAGTGAATCCTTACCTACCGTCGATGCAAAACGATTGGAAACATCGAACATAACGTATTCGTGCAAATTATCCATAGAAAGAACGATTGCGGGAGCTGGGAAGTGAATACTTACCTACCGTCGATGCAAAACGATTGCAAACATCGAATAGCACGTATTCGTGCAAATTATCCATAGAAAGAACGATTGCGGGAGCTGGGAAGTGAATCCTTACCTACCGTCGATGTAAAACGATTGCAAACATCGAATAGCACGTATTCGTGCAAATTATCCATAGAAAGAACGATTGCGGGAGCTGGGAAGTGGATACTTACCTATCGTTGATGCAAAACGATTGGAAACATCGAACACCACGTATTCGTGCAAATTATCGATGGAAAGAACGATTGCGGCAGCTGGGAAGTGAATCCTTACCTACAGTCGATGCAAAACGATTGGAAACATCGAACACCACGTATTCGTGCAAATTATCGATGGAAAGAACGATTGCGGGAGCCGGGAAGTGAATCCTTACCTACCGTTGATGCTAAACGATTGGAAACATCGAACATCACGTATTCGTGCAAATTATCGATAGAAAGAACGATTGCGGGAGCTGGGAAGTGAATCCTTACCTACCGTCGATGCAAAACGATTGGAAGCATCGAATGGCACGTATTCGTGCAAATTAACGATGGAAAGAACGATTGCGGGAGCTGGGAAGTGAATCCTTACCTACCGTCGATGCAAAACGATTGGAAACATCGAATATCACGTATTCGTGCCAATTATCCAATCGTTTTGTATCAACGGTAGATAAGGATTCACTTCCCGTCTCCCGCAATCGTTCTTTCCATCGATAATTTGCACGAATACGTGCTATTCGATGTTTCCAATCGTTTTGCATCGACGGTAGGTAAGGATTCACTTCCCAGCTCCCGCAATCGTTCTTTCCATCGATAATTTGCACGAATACGTGGTGTTCGATGTTTCCAATCGTTTTGCATCAACGTTAGGTACGTATTCACTTCCCAGCTCCCGCAATCGTTCTTTCTATGGATAATTTGCACGAATACGTGCTATTCGATGTTTGCAATTGTTTTGCATCGACGGTAGGTACGGATTCACTTCCCAGCTCCCGCAATCGTTCTTACTATCGATAATTTGCACGAATACGTTATGTTCGATGTTTCCAATCGTTTTGCATCAACGTTAGGTAAGCATTCACTTCCCGGCTCCCGCAATCGTTCTTTCCATCGATAATTTGCACGAATACGTGCTATTCGATGTTTCCAATCGTTTTGCATCAACGTTAGGTAAGCATTCACTTCCCGGCTCCCGCAATCGTTCTTTCCATCGATAATTTGCACGAATACGTGCTATTCGATGTTTGCAATCGTTTTGCATCGACGGTAGGTAAGGATTCACTTCCCAGCTGCCGCAATCGTTCTTACAATCGATAATTTGCACGAATACGTGGTGTTCGATGTTTGCAATCGTTTTGCATCGACGGTAGGTAAGTATTCACTTCCCAGCTCCCGCAATCGTTCTTTCTATGGATAATTTGCACGAATACGTGCTCTTCGATGTTTGCAATCGTTTTGCATCGACGGTAGGTAAGGATTCACTTCCCAGCTCCCGCAATCGTTCTTTCTATCGATAATTTGGAAAGAACGATTGCCGGAGCTGGGAAGTGAATGCTTACCGAACATCGATGCAACACGATTGGAAACATCGATTAGCACGTATTCGTGCAAATTATCGATGGAAAGAACGATTGCGGGAGCCGGGAAATGAATCCTTACCTAACGTTGATGTAAAACGATTGGAAACATCGAACATCACGTATTCGTGCAAATTATCGATAGAAAGAACGATTGCGGCAGCTGGGAAGCGAATCCTTACCTACCGTCGATGCAAAAGGATAGGAAACATCGAACATAACGTATTCGTGCAAATTATCCATAGAAAGAACGATTGCGGGAGCTGGGAAGTGAATACTTACCTACCGTCGATGCAAAACGATTGCAAACATCGAATAGCACGTATTCGTGCAAATTATACATAGAAAGAACGATTGCGGAGCTGGGAAGTGGATACATACCTATCGTTGATGCAAAACGATTGGAAACATCGAACACCACGTATTCGTGCAAATTATCGATGGAAAGAACGATTGCGGCAGCTGGGAAGTGAATCCTTACCTACCGTCGATGCAAAACGATTGGAAACATCGAACACCACGTATTCGTGCAAATTATCGATGGAAAGAACGATTGCGGGAGCCGGGAAGTGAATCCTTACCTACCGTTGATGCTAAACGATTGGAAACATCGAACATCACGTATTCGTGCAAATTATCGATAGAAAGAACGATTGCGGGAGCTGGGAAGTGAATCCTTACCTACCGTCGATGCAAAACGATTGGAAACATCGAATGGCACGTATTCGTGCAAATTAACGATGGAAAGAACGATTGCGGGAGCTGGGAAGTGAATCCTTACCTACCGTCGATGCAAAAAGATTGGAAACATCGAATATCACGTATTCGTGCCAATTATCCAATCGTTTTGTATCAACGGTAGATAAGGATTCACTTCCCGTCTCCCGCAATCGTTCTTTCCATCGATAATTTGCACGAATACGTGCTATTCGATGTTTCCAATCGTTTTGCATCGACGGTAGGTAAGGATTCACTTCCCAGCTCCCGCAATCGTTCTTTCCATCGATAATTTGCACGAATACGTGGTGTTCGATGTTTCCAATCGTTTTGCATCAACGTTAGGTACGTATTCACTTCCCAGCTCCCGCAATCGTTCTTTCTATGGATAATTTGCACGAATACGTGCTATTCGATGTTTGCAATTGTTTTGCATCGACGGTAGGTACGGATTCACTTCCCAGCTCCCGCAATCGTTCTTACTATCGATAATTTGCACGAATACGTTATGTTCGATGTTTCCAATCGTTTTGCATCAACGTTAGGTAAGCATTCACTTCCCGGCTCCCGCAATCGTTCTTTCCATCGATAATTTGCACGAATACGTGCTATTCGGTGTTTCCAATCGTTTTGCATCAACGTTAGGTAAGCATTCACTTCCCGGCTCCCGCAATCGTTCTTTCCATCGATAATTTGCACGAATACGTGCTATTCGATGTTTGCAATCGTTTTGCATCGACGGTAGGTAAGGATTCACTTCCCAGCTGCCGCAATCGTTCTTACAATCGATAATTTGCACGAATACGTGGTGTTCGATGTTTGCAATCGTTTTGCATCGACGGTAGGTAAGTATTCACTTCCCAGCTCCCGCAATCGTTCTTTCTATGGATAATTTGCACGAATACGTGCTATTCGATGTTTGCAATCGTTTTGCATCGACGGTAGGTAAGGATTCACTTCCCAGCTCCCGCAATCGTTCTTTCTATCGATAATTTGGAAAGAACGATTGCCGGAGCTGGGAAGTGAATGCTTACCGAACATCGATGCAACACGATTGGAAACATCGATTAGCACGTATTCGTGCAAATTATCGATGGAAAGAACGATTGCGGGAGCCGGGAAATGAATCCTTACCTAACGTTGATGTAAAACGATTGGAAACATCGAACATCACGTATTCGTGCAAATTATCGATAGAAAGAACGATTGCGGCAGCTGGGAAGCGAATCCTTACCTACCGTCGATGCAAAACGATTGGAAACATCGAACATAACGTATTCGTGCAAATTATCCATAGAAAGAACGATTGCGGGAGCTGGGAAGTGAATACTTACCTACCGTCGATGCAAAACGATTGCAAACATCGAATAGCACGTATTCGTGCAAATTATCCATAGAAAGAACGATTGCGGGAGCTGGGAAGTGAATCCTTACCTACCGTCGATGTAAAACGATTGCAAACATCGAATAGCACGTATTCGTGCAAATTATCCATAGAAAGAACGATTGCGGGAGCTGGGAAGTGGATACTTACCTATCGTTGATGCAAAACGATTGGAAACATCGAACACCACGTATTCGTGCAAATTATCGATGGAAAGAACGATTGCGGCAGCTGGGAAGTGAATCCTTACCTACAGTCGATGCAAAACGATTGGAAACATCGAACACCACGTATTCGTGCAAATTATCGATGGAAAGAACGATTGCGGGAGCCGGGAAGTGAATCCTTACCTAACGTTGATGTAAAACGATTGGAAACATCGAACATCACGTATTCGTGCAAATTATCGATAGAAAGAACGATTGCGGCAGCTGGGAAGCGAATCCTTACCTACCGTCGATGCAAAACGATTGGAAACATCGAACATAACGTATTCGTGCAAATTATCCATAGAAAGAACGATTGCGGGAGCTGGGAAGTGAATACTTACCTACCGTCGATGCAAAACGATTGCAAACATCGAATAGCACGTATTCGTGCAAATTATACATAGAAAGAACGATTGCGGAGCTGGGAAGTGGATACTTACCTATCGTTGATGCAAAACGATTGGAAACATCGAACACCACGTATTCGTGCAAATTATCGATGGAAAGAACGATTGCGGCAGCTGGGAAGTGAATCCTTACCTACCGTCGATGCAAAACGATTGGAAACATCGAACACCACGTATTCGTGCAAATTATCGATGGAAAGAACGATTGCGGGAGCCGGGAAGTGAATCCTTACCTAACGTTGATGCAAAACGATTGGAAACATCGAACATCACGTATTCGTGCAAATTATCGATAGAAAGAACGATTGCGGGAGCTGGGAAGTGAATCCTTACCTACCGTCGATGCAAAACGATTGGAAACATCGAATATCACGTATTCGTGCCAATTATCCAATCGTTTTGTATCAACGGTAGGTAAGGATTCACTTCCCGGCTCCCGCAATCGTTCTTTCCATCGATAATTTGCACGAATACGTGGTGTTCGATGTTTCGAATCGTTTTGCATCGACGGTAGGTGAGGATTCACTTCCCAGCTCCCGCAATCGTTCTTTCTATCGATAATTTGCACGAATACGTTATGTTCGATGTTTCCAATCGTTTTGCATCAACGTTAGGTAAGCATTCACTTCCCGGCTCCCGCAATCGTTCTTTCCATCGATAATTTGCACGAATACTTGCTATTCGATGTTTCCAATCGTTTTGCATCAACGGTAGGTAAGTATTCACTTCCCAGCTCACGCAATCGTTCTTTCTATGGATAATTTGCACGAATACGTGCAATTCGATGTTTGCAATCGTTTTGCATCGACGGTAGGTGAGGATTCACTTCCCAGCTCCCGCAATCGTTCTTTCCATCGATAATTTGCACGAATACGTGTTATTCGATGTTTCCGATCGTTTTGCATCAACGTTAGGTAAGGATTCACTTCCCGGCTCCCGCAATCGTTCTTTCCATCGATAATTTGCACGAATACGTGCTATTCGATGTTTCCAATCGTTTTGCATCGACGGTAGGTAAGGATTCACTTCCCAGCTCCCGCAATCGTTCTTTCCATCGATAATTTGCACGAATACGTGGTGTTCGATGTTTCCCATCGTTTTGTATCAACGGTAGGTAAGGATTCACTTCCCGGCTCCCGCAATCGTTCTTTCCATAGATAATTTGCACGAATACGTGGTGTTCGATGTTTCCAAACGTTTTGCATCAACGGTAGGTAAGTATTCACTTCCCAGCTCCCGCAATCGTTCTTTGTATGGATAATTTGCACGAATACTTGCTATTCGATGTTTGCAATCGTTTTGCATCGACGGTAGGTAAGGATTCACTTCCCAGCTCCCGCAATCGTTCTTTCTATGGATAATTTGCACGAATACGTGCTATTCGATGTTTGCAATCGTTTTGCATCGACGGTAGGTAAGGATTCACTTCCCAGCTCCCGCAATCGTTCTTTCTATCGATAATTTGGAAAGAACGATTGCCGGAGCTGGGAAGTGAATGCTTACCGAACGTCGATGCAACACGATTGAAAACATCGAATAGCACGTATTCGTGCAAATTATCGATGGAAAGAACGATTGCGGCAGCTGGGAAGTGAATCCTTACCTACCGTCGATGCAAAACGATTGGAAACATCGAACACCACGTATTCGTGCAAATTATCGATGGAAAGAACGATTGCGGGAGCCGGGAAGTGAATCCTTACCTAACGTTGATGCAAAACGATTGGAAACATCGAACATCACGTATTCGTGCAAATTATCGATAGAAAGAACGATTGCGGGAGCTGGGAAGTGAATCCTTACCTACCGTTGATGCAAAACGATTGGAAACATCGAATAGCACGTATTCGTGCAAATTATCGATGGAAAGAACGATTGCGGGAGCCGGGAAGTGGATCCTTACCTACCGTTGAAGCAAAACGATTGGAAACATCGAACATCACGTATTCGTGCAAATTATCGATAGAAAGAACGATTGCGGGAGCTGGGAAGTGAATCCTTACCTACCGACGATGCAAAACGATTGGAAACATCGAATGGCACGTATTCGTGCAAATTAACGATGGAAAGAACGATTGCGGGAGCTGGGAAGTGAATCCTTACCTACCGTCGATGCAAAACGATTGGAAACATCGAATATCACGTATTCGTGCCAATTATCCAATCGTTTTGTATCAACGGTAGGTAAGGATTCACTTCCCGGCTCCCGCAATCGTTCTTTCCATCGATAATTTGCACGAATACGTGGTGTTCGATGTTTCCAATCGTTTTGCATCGACGGTAGGTAAGGATTCACTTCCCAGCTCCCGCAATCGTTCTTTCTATCGATAATTTGCACGAATACGTTATGTTCGATGTTTCCAATCGTTTTGCATCAACGTTAGGTAAGCATTCACTTCCCGGCTCCCGCAATCGTTCTTTCCATCGATAATTTGCACGAATACTTGCTATTCGATGTTTCCAATCGTTTTTCATCAACGGTAGGTAAGTATTCACTTCCCAGCTCACGCAATCGTTCTTTCTATGGATAATTTGCACGAATACTTGCTATTCGATGTTTCCAATCGTTTTGCATCAACGGTAGGTAAGTATTCACTTCCCAGCTCACGCAATCGTTCTTTCTATGGATAATTTGCACGAATACGTGCAATTCGATGTTTGCAATCGTTTTGCATCGACGGTAGGTGAGGATTCACTTCCCAGCTGCCGCAATCGTTCTTTCTAGCGATAATTTGCATGAATACGTGTTATTCCATGTTTCCGATCGTTTTGCATCAACGTTAGGTAAGGATTCACTTCCCGGCTCCCGCAATCGTTCTTTCCATCGATAATTTGCACGAATACGTGCTATTCGATGTTTCCAATCGTTTTGCATCGACGGTAGGTAAGGATTCACTTCCCAGCTCCCGCAATCGTTCTTTCCATCGATAATTTGCACGAATACGTGGTGTTCGATGTTTCCAATCGTTTTGTATCAACGGTAGGTAAGGATTCACTTCCCAGCTGCCGCAATCGTTCTTTCCATCGATAATTTGCACGAATAGGTGGTGTTCGATGTTTCCAATCGTTTTGCATCAACGTTAGGTAAGTATTCACTTCCCAGCTCCCGCAATCGTTCTTTCTATGGATAATTTGCACGAATACGTGCTATTCGATGTTTGCAATCGTTTTGCATCGACGGTAGGTAAGGATTCACTTCCCAGCTCCCGCAATCGTTCTTTCTATCGATAATTTGGAAAGAACGATTGCCGGAGCTGGGAAGTGAATGCTTACCGAACGTCGATGCAACACGATTGGAAACATCGAATAGCACGTATTCGTGCAAATTATCGATGGAAAGAACGATTGCGGCAGCTGGGAAGTGAATCCTTACCTACCGTCGATGCAAAACGATTGGAAACATCGAACACCACGTATTCGTGCAAATTATCGATGGAAAGAACGATTGCGGGAGCCGGGAAGTGAATCCTTACCTAACGTTGATGCAAAACGATTGGAAACATCGAACATCACGTATTCGTGCAAATTATCGATAGAAAGAACGATTGCGGGAGCTGGGAAGTGAATCCTTACCTACCGTCGATGCAAAACGATTGGAAACATCGAATAGCACGTATTCGTGCAAATTATCGATGGAAAGAACGATTGCGGGAGCCGGGAAGTGAATCCTTACCTACCGTTGAAGCAAAACGATTGGAAACATCGAACATCACGTATTCGTGCAAATTATCGATAGAAAGTACGATTGCGGGAGCTGGGAAGTGAATCCTTACCTACCGTCGATGCAAAACGATTGGAAACATCGAATGGCACGTATTCGTGCAAATTAACGATGGAAAGAACGATTGCGGGAGCTGGGAAGTGAATCCTTACCTACCGTCGATGCAAAACGATTGGAAACATCGAATATCACGTATTCGTGCCAATTATCCAATCGTTTTGTATCAACGGTAGGTAAGGATTCACTTCCCGGCTCCCGCAATCGTTCTTTCCATCGATAATTTGCACGAATACGTGGTGTTCGATGTTTCCAATCGTTTTGCATCGACGGGAGGTAAGGATTCACTTCCCAGTTCCCGCAATCGTTCTTTCTATGGATAATTTGCACGAATACGTGCTATTCGATGTTTGCAATCGTTTTGCATCGACGGTAGGTAAGGATTCACTTCCCAGCTCCCGCAATCGTTCTTTCTATCTATAATTTGCACGAATACGTTATGTTCGATGTTTCCAATCGTTTTGCATCAACGTTAGGTAAGCATTCACTTCCCGGCTCCCGCAATCGTTCTTTCCATCGATAATTTGCACGAATACGTGCTATTCGATGTTTCCAATCGTTTTGCATCAACGGTAGGTAAGTATTCACTTCCCAGCTCACGCAATCGTTCTTTCTATGGATAATTTGCACGAATACGTGCAATTCGATGTTTGCAATCGTTTTGCATCGACGGTAGGTAAGGATTCACTTCCCAGCTGCCGCAATCGTTCTTTCTATCGATAATTTGCATGAATACGTGATGTTCGATGTTTCCAATCGTTTTGCATCAACGTTAGGTAAGGATTCATTTCCCGGCTCCCGCAATCGTTCTTTCCATCGATAATTTGCACGAATACGTGTTATTCGATGTTTCCAATCGTTTTGCATCAACGTTAGGTAAGGATTCACTTCCCGGCACCCGCAATCGTTCTTTCCATCGATAATTTGCACGAATACGTGCTATTCGATGTTTCCAATCGTTTTGCATCGACGGTAGGTAAGGATTCACTTCCCAGCTCCCGCAATCGTTCTTTCCATCGATAATTTGCACGAATACGTGGTGTTCGATGTTTCCAATCGTTTTGTATCAACGGTAGGTAAGGACTCACTTCCCGGCTCCCGCAATCGTTCTTTCCATCGATAATTTGCACGAATACGTGCTATTCGATGTTTCCAATCGTTTTGCATCAACGGTAGGTAAGTATTCACTTCCCAGCTCACGCAATCGTTCTTTCTATGGATAATTTGCACGAATACGTGCAATTCGATGTTTGCTATCGTTTTGCATCGACGGTAGGTAAGGATTCACTTCCCAGCTGCCGCAATCGTTCTTTCTATCGATAATTTGCATGAATACGTGATGTTCGATGTTTCCAATCGTTTTGCATCAACGTTAGGTAAGGATTCATTTCCCGGCTCCCGCAATCGTTCTTTCCATCGATAATTTGCACGAATACGTGTTATTCGATGTTTCCAATCGTTTTGCATCAACGTTAGGTAAGGATTCACTTCCCGGCACCCGCAATCGTTCTTTCCATCGATAATTTGCACGAATACGTGATGTTCGATGATTCCATTCGTTTTGCATCAACGTTAGGTAAGGATTCACTTCCTGGCTCCCGCAATCGTTCTTTCCATCGATAATTTGCACGAATACGTGCTATTCGATGTTTGCAATTGTTTTGCATCGACGGTAGGTACGGATTCACTTCCCAGTTCCCGCAATCGTTCTTACTATCGATAATTTGCACGAATACGTTATGTTCGATGTTTCCAATCGTTTTGCATCAACGTTAGGTAAGCATTCACTTCCCGGCTCCCGCAATCGTTCTTTCCATCGATAATTTGCACGAATACGTGCTATTCGATGTTTCCAATCGTTTTGCATCAACGGTAGGTATGTATTCACTTCCCAGCTCCCGCAATCGTTCTTTCTATGGATAATTTGCACGAATACGTGCTATTCGATGTTTGCAATCGTTTTGCATCAACGTTAGGTAAGCATTCACTTCCCGGCTCCCGCAATCGTTCTTTCCATCGATAATTTGCACGAATACGTGCTATTCGATGTTTCCAATCGTTTTGCATCAACGTTAGGTAAGGATTCACTTCCCGGCTCCCGCAATCGTTCTTTCCATCGATAATTTGCACGAATACGTGGTGTTCGATGTTTCCAATCGTTTTGCATCGACGGTAGGTAAGGATTCACTTCCCAGCTGCCGCAATCGTTCTTTCCATCGATAATTTGCACGAATACGTGGTGTTCGATGTTTCCAATCGTTTTGCATCAACGATAGGTAAGTATCCACTTCCCAGCTCCCGCAATCGTTCTTTCTATGGATAATTTGCACGAATACGTGCTATTCGATGTTTGCAATCGTTTTACATCGACGGTAGGTAAGGATTCACTTCCCAGCTGCCGCAATCGTTCTTTCTATCGATAATTTGCACGAATACGTGATGTTCGATGTTTTCAATCGTTTTGCATCAACGTTAGGTAAGGATTCATTTCCCGGCTCCCGCAATCGTTCTTTCCATCGATAATTTGCACGAATACGTGCTATTCGATGTTTCCAATCGTGTTGCATCGACGTTCGGTAAGCATTCACTTCCCAGCTCCGGCAATCATTCTTTCCAAATTATCGATAGAAAGAACGATTGCGGGAGCTGGGAAGTGAATCCTTACCTACCGTCGATGCAACACGATTGGAAACATCGAATAGCACGTATTCGTGCAAATTATCGATGGAAAGAACGATTGCGGGAGCCGGGAAATGAATCCTTACCTAACGTTGATGCAAAACGATTGGAAACATCGAACATCACGTATTCGTGCAAATTATCGATAGAAAGAACGATTGCGGCAGCTGGGATGTGAATCCTTACCTACCGTCGATGTAAAACGATTGCAAACATCGAATAGCACGTATTCGTGCAAATTATCCATAGAAAGAACGATTGCGGGAGCTGGGAAGTGGATACTTACCTATCGTTGATGCAAAACGATTGGAAACATCGAACACCACGTATTCGTGCAAATTATCGATGGAAAGAACGATTGCGGCAGCTGGGAAGTGAATCCTTACCTACCGTCGATGCAACACGATTGGAAACATCGAATAGCACGTATTCGTGCAAATTATCGATGGAAAGAACGATTGCGGGAGCCGGGAAATGAATCCTTACCTAACGTTGATGCAAAACGATTGGAAACATCGAACATCACGTATTCGTGCAAATTATCGATAGAAAGAACGATTGCGGCAGCTGGGAAGTGAATCCTTACCTACCGTCGATGTAAAACGATTGCAAACATCGAATAGCACGTATTCGTGCAAATTATCCATAGAAAGAACGATTGCGGGAGCTGGGAAGTGGATACTTACCTATCGTTGATGCAAAACGATTGGAAACATCGAACACCACGTATTCGTGCAAATTATCGATGGAAAGAACGATTGCGGCAGCTGGGAAGTGAATCCTTACCTACCGTCGATGCAAAACGATTGGAAACATCGAACACCACGTATTCGTGCAAATTATCGATGGAAAGAACGATTGCGGGAGCCGGGAAGTGAATCCTTACCTAACGTTGATGCAAAACGATTGGAAACATCGAACATCACGTATTCGTGCAAATTATCGATAGAAAGAACGATTGCGGGAGCTGGGAAGTGAATCCTTACCTACCGTCGATGCAAAACGATTGGAAACATCGAATAGCACGTATTCGTGCAAATTATCGATGGAAAGAACGATTGCGGGAGCCGGGAAGTGAATCCTTACCTACCGTTGATGCAAAACGATTGGAAACATCGAACATCACGTATTCGTGCAAATTATCGATAGAAAGAACGATTGCGGAGCTGGGAAGTGAATGCTTACCGAACGTCGATGCAACACGATTGGAAACATCGAATAGCACGTATTCGTGCAAATTATCGATGGAAAGAACGATTGCGGGAGCCGGGAAATGAATCCTTACCTAACGTTGATGCAAAACGATTGGAAACATCGAACATCACGTATTCGTGCAAATTATCGATAGAAAGAACGATTGCGGCAGCTGGGAAGTGAATCCTTACCTACCGTCGATGTAAAACGATTGCAATCATCGAATAGCACGTATTCGTGCAAATTATCCATAGAAAGAACGATTGCGGGAGCTGGGAAGTGGATACTTACCTATCGTTGATGCAAAACGATTGGAAACATCGAACACCACGTATTCGTGCAAATTATCGATGGAAAGAACGATTGCGGCAGCTGGGAAGTGAATCCTTACCTACCGTCGATGCAAAACGATTGGAAACATCGAACACCACGTATTCGTGCAAATTATCGATGGAAAGAACGATTGCGGGAGCCGGGAAGTGAATCCTTACCTAACGTTGATGCAAAACGATTGGAAACATCGAACATCACGTATTCGTGCAAATTATCGATAGAAAGAACGATTGCGGGAGCTGGGAAGTGAATCCTTACCTACCGTCGATGCAAAACGATTGGAAACATCGAATGGCACGTATTCGTGCAAATTAACGATGGAAAGAACGATTGCGGGAGCTGGGAAGTGAATCCTTACCTACCGTCGATGCAAAACGATTGGAAACATCGAATATCACGTATTCGTGCCAATTATCCAATCGTTTTGTATCAACGGTAGGTAAGGATTCACTTCCCGGCTCCCGCAATCGTTCTTTCCATCGATAATTTGCACGAATACGTGCTATTCGATGTTTCCAATCGTTTTGCATCAACGGTAGGTAAGTATTCACTTCCCAGCTCACGCAATCGTTCTTTCTATGGATAATTTGCACGAATACGTGCAATTCGATGTTTGCAATCGTTTTGCATCGACGGTAGGTAAGGATTCACTTCCCAGCTGCCGCAATCGTTCTTTCTATCGATAATTTGCATGAATACGTGATGTTCGATGTTTCCAATCGTTTTGCATCAACGTTAGGTAAGGATTCATTTCCCGGCTCCCGCAATCGTTCTTTCCATCGATAATTTGCACGAATACGTGTTATTCGATGTTTCCAATCGTTTTGCATCAACGTTAGGTAAGGATTCACTTCCCGGCACCCGCAATCGTTCTTTCCATCGATAATTTGCACGAATACGTGATGTTCGATGATTCCATTCGTTTTGCATCAACGTTAGGTAAGGATTCACTTCCCGGCTCCCGCAATCGTTCTTTCCATCGATAATTTGCACGAATACGTGCTATTCGATGTTTCCAATCGTGTTGCATCGACGTTCGGTAAGCATTCACTTCCCAGCTCCGGCTATCGTTCTTTCCAAATTATCGATAGAAAGAACGATTGCGGGAGCTGGGAAGTGAATCCTTACCTACCGTCGATGCAACACGATTGGAAACATCGAATAGCACGTATTCGTGCAAATTATCGATGGAAAGAACGATTGCGGGAGCCGGGAAATGAATCCTTACCTAACGTTGATGCAAAACGATTGGAAACATCGAACATCACGTATTCGTGCAAATTATCGATAGAAAGAACGATTGCGGCAGCTGGGAAGTGAATCCTTACCTACCGTCGATGTAAAACGATTGCAAACATCGAATAGCACGTATTCGTGCAAATTATCCATAGAAAGAACGATTGCGGGAGCTGGGAAGTGGATACTTACCTATCGTTGATGCAAAACGATTGGAAACATCGAACACCACGTATTCGTGCAAATTATCGATGGAAAGAACGATTGCGGCAGCTGGGAAGTGAATCCTTACCTACCGTCGATGCAAAACGATTGGAAACATCGAACACCACGTATTCGTGCAAATTATCGATGGAAAGAACGATTGCGGGAGCCGGGAAGTGAATCCTTACCTAACGTTGATGCAAAACGATTGGAAACATCGAACATCACGTATTCGTGCAAATTATCGATAGAAAGAACGATTGCGGGAGCTGGGAAGTGAATCCTTACCTACCGTCGATGCAAAACGATTGGAAACATCGAATAGCACGTATTCGTGCAAATTATCGATGGAAAGAACGATTGCGGGAGCCGGGAAGTGAATCCTGACCTACCGTTGATGCAAAACGATTGGAAATATCGAACATCACGTATTCGTGCAAATTATCGATAGAAAGAACGATTGCGGAGCTGGGAAGTGAATGCTTACCGAACGTCGATGCAACACGATTGGAAACATCGAATAGCACGTATTCGTGCAAATTATCGATGGAAAGAACGATTGCGGGAGCCGGGCAATGAATCCTTACCTAACGTTGATGCAAAACGATTGGAAACATCGAACATCACGTATTCGTGCAAATTATCGATAGAAAGAACGATTGCGGCAGCTGGGAAGTGAATCCTTACCTACCGTCGATGTAAAACGATTGCAATCATCGAATAGCACGTATTCGTGCAAATTATCCATAGAAAGAACGATTGCGGGAGCTGGGAAGTGGATACTTACCTATCGTTGATGCAAAACGATTGGAAACATCGAACACCACGTATTCGTGCAAATTATCGATGGAAAGAACGATTGCGGCAGCTGGGAAGTGAATCCTTACCTACCGTCGATGCAAAACGATTGGAAACATCGAACACCACGTATTCGTGCAAATTATCGATGGAAAGAACGATTGCGGGAGCCGGGAAGTGAATCCTTACCTAACGTTGATGCAAAACGATTGGAAACATCGAACATCACGTATTCGTGCAAATTATCGATAGAAAGAACGATTGCGGGAGCTGGGAAGTGAATCCTTACCTACCGTCGATGCAAAACGATTGGAAACATCGAATGGCACGTATTCGTGCAAATTAACGATGGAAAGAACGATTGCGGGAGCTGGGAAGTGAATCCTTACCTACCGTCGATGCAAAACGATTGGAAACATCGAATATCACGTATTCGTGCCAATTATCCAATCGTTTTGTATCAACGGTAGGTAAGGATTCACTTCCCAGCTCCCGCAATCGTTCTTTCTATCTATAATTTGCACGAATACGTTATGTTCGATGTTTCCAATCGTTTTGCATCAACGTTAGGTAAGCATTCACTTCCCGGCTCCCGCAATCGTTCTTTCCATCGATAATTTGCACGAATACGTGCTATTCGATGTTTCCAATCGTTTTGCATCAACGGTAGGTAAGTATTCACTTCCCAGCTCACGCAATCGTTCTTTCTATGGATAATTTGCACGAATACGTGCAATTCGATGTTTGCAATCGTTTTGCATCGACGGTAGGTAAGGATTCACTTCCCAGCTGCCGCAATCGTTCTTTCTATCGATAATTTGCATGAATACGTGATGTTCGATGTTTCCAATCGTTTTGCATCAACGTTAGGTAAGGATTCATTTCCCGGCTCCCGCAATCGTTCTTTCCATCGATAATTTGCACGAATACGTGTTATTCGATGTTTCCAATCGTTTTGCATCAACGTTAGGTAAGGATTCACTTCCCGGCACCCGCAATCGTTCTTTCCATCGATAATTTGCACGAATACGTGATGTTCGATGATTCCATTCGTTTTGCATCAACGTTAGGTAAGGATTCACTTCCCGGCTCCCGCAATCGTTCTTTCCATCGATAATTTGCACGAATACGTGCTATTCGAAGTTTCCAATCGTGTTGCATCGACGTTCGGTAAGCATTCACTTCCCAGCTCCGGCTATCGTTCTTTCCAAATTATCGATAGAAAGAACGATTGCGGGAGCTGGGAAGTGAATCCTTACCTACCGTCGATGCAACACGATTGGAAACATCGAATAGCACGTATTCGTGCAAATTATCGATGGAAAGAACGATTGCGGGAGCCGGGAAATGAATCCTTACCTAACGTTGATGCAAAACGATTGGAAACATCGAACATCACGTATTCGTGCAAATTATCGATAGAAAGAACGATTGCGGCAGCTGGGAAGTGAATCCTTACCTACCGTCGATGTAAAACGATTGCAAACATCGAATAGCACGTATTCGTGCAAATTATCCATAGAAAGAACGATTGCGGGAGCTGGGAAGTGGATACTTACCTATCGTTGATGCAAAACGATTGGAAACATCGAACACCACGTATTCGTGCAAATTATCGATGGAAAGAACGATTGCGGCAGCTGGGAAGTGAATCCTTACCTACCGTCGATGCAAAACGATTGGAAACATCGAACACCACGTATTCGTGCAAATTATCGATGGAAAGAACGATTGCGGGAGCCGGGAAGTGAATCCTTACCTAACGTTGATGCAAAACGATTGGAAACATCGAACATCACGTATTCGTGCAAATTATCGATAGAAAGAACGATTGCGGGAGCTGGGAAGTGAATCCTTACCTACCGTCGATGCAAAACGATTGGAAACATCGAATAGCACGTATTCGTGCAAATTATCGATGGAAAGAACGATTGCGGGAGCCGGGAAGTGAATCCTGACCTACCGTTGATGCAAAACGATTGGAAATATCGAACATCACGTATTCGTGCAAATTATCGATAGAAAGAACGATTGCGGAGCTGGGAAGTGAATGCTTACCGAACGTCGATGCAACACGATTGGAAACATCGAATAGCACGTATTCGTGCAAATTATCGATGGAAAGAACGATTGCGGGAGCCGGGCAATGAATCCTTACCTAACGTTGATGCAAAACGATTGGAAACATCGAACATCACGTATTCGTGCAAATTATCGATAGAAAGAACGATTGCGGCAGCTGGGAAGTGAATCCTTACCTACCGTCGATGTAAAACGATTGCAATCATCGAATAGCACGTATTCGTGCAAATTATCCATAGAAAGAACGATTGCGGGAGCTGGGAAGTGGATACTTACCTATCGTTGATGCAAAACGATTGGAAACATCGAACACCACGTATTCGTGCAAATTATCGATGGAAAGAACGATTGCGGCAGCTGGGAAGTGAATCCTTACCTACCGTCGATGCAAAACGATTGGAAACATCGAACACCACGTATTCGTGCAAATTATCGATGGAAAGAACGATTGCGGGAGCCGGGAAGTGAATCCTTACCTAACGTTGATGCAAAACGATTGGAAACATCGAACATCACGTATTCGTGCAAATTATCGATAGAAAGAACGATTGCGGGAGCTGGGAAGTGAATCCTTACCTACCGTCGATGCAAAACGATTGGAAACATCGAATAGCACGTATTCGTGCAAATTATCGATGGAAAGAACGATTGCGGGAGCCGGGAAGTGAATCCTTACCTACCGTTGATGCAAAACGATTGGAAACATCGAACATCACGTATTCGTGCAAATTATCGATAGAAAGAACGATTGCGGGAGCTGGGAAGTGAATCCTTACCTACCGTCGATGCAAAACGATTGGAAACATCGAATATCACGTATTCGTGCCAATTATCCAATCGTTTTGTATCAACGGTAGGTAAGGATTCACTTCCCAGCTCCCGCAATCGTTCTTTCTATCTATAATTTGCACGAATACGTTATGTTCGATGTTTCCAATCGTTTTGCATCAACGCTAGGTAAGCATTCACTTCCCGGCTCCCGCAATCGTTCTTTCCATCGATAATTTGCACGAATACGTGCTATTCGATGTTTCCAATCGTTTTGCATCAACGGTAGGTAAGTATTCACTTCCCAGCTCACGCAATCGTTCTTTCTATGGATAATTTGCACGAATACGTGCAATTCGATGTTTGCAATCGTTTTGCATCGACGGTAGGTAAGGATTCACTTCCCAGCTGCCGCAATCGTTCTTTCTATCGATAATTTGCACGAATACGTGCTATTTGATGTTTCCATTCGTTTTGCATCAACGGTAGGTAAGTATTCACTTCCCAGCTCACGCAATCGTTCTTTCTATGGATAATTTGCACGAATACGTGCAATTCGATGTTTGCAATCGTTTTGCATCGACGGTAGGTAAGGATTCACTTCCCAGCTGCCGCAATCGTTCTTTCTATCGATAATTTGCATGAATACGTGATGTTCGATGTTTCCAATCGTTTTGCATCAACGTTAGGTAAGGATTCATTTCCCGGCTCCCGCAATCGTTCTTTCCATCGATAATTTGCACGAATACGTGTTATTCGATGTTTCCAATCGTTTTGCATCAACGTTAGGTAAGGATTCACTTCCCGGCACCCGCAATCGTTCTTTCCATCGATAATTTGCACGAATACGTGATGTTCGATGATTCCATTCGTTTTGCATCAACGTTAGGTAAGGATTCACTTCCCGGCTCCCGCAATCGTTCTTTCCATCGATAATTTGCACGAATACGTGCTATTCGATGTTTCCAATCGTGTTGCATCGACGTTCGGTAAGCATTCACTTCCCAGCTCCGGCTATCGTTCTTTCCAAATTATCGATAGAAAGAACGATTGCGGGAGCTGGGAAGTGAATCCTTACCTACCGTCGATGCAACACGATTGGAAACATCGAATAGCACGTATTCGTGCAAATTATCGATGGAAAGAACGATTGCGGGAGCCGGGAAATGAATCCTTACCTAACGTTGATGCAAAACGATTGGAAACATCGAACATCACGTATTCGTGCAAATTATCGATAGAAAGAACGATTGCGGCAGCTGGGAAGTGAATCCTTACCTACCGTCGATGTAAAACGATTGCAAACATCGAATAGCACGTATTCGTGCAAATTATCCATAGAAAGAACGATTGCGGGAGCTGGGAAGTGGATACTTACCTATCGTTGATGCAAAACGATTGGAAACATCGAACACCACGTATTCGTGCAAATTATCGATGGAAAGAACGATTGCGGCAGCTGGGAAGTGAATCCTTACCTACCGTCGATGCAAAACGATTGGAAACATCGAACACCACGTATTCGTGCAAATTATCGATGGAAAGAACGATTGCGGGAGCCGGGAAGTGAATCCTTACCTAACGTTGATGCAAAACGATTGGAAACATCGAACATCACGTATTCGTGCAAATTATCGATAGAAAGAACGATTGCGGGAGCTGGGAAGTGAATCCTTACCTACCGTCGATGCAAAACGATTGGAAACATCGAATAGCACGTATTCGTGCAAATTATCGATGGAAAGAACGATTGCGGGAGCCGGGAAGTGAATCCTGACCTACCGTTGATGCAAAACGATTGGAAATATCGAACATCACGTATTCGTGCAAATTATCGATAGAAAGAACGATTGCGGAGCTGGGAAGTGAATGCTTACCGAACGTCGATGCAACACGATTGGAAACATCGAATAGCACGTATTCGTGCAAATTATCGATGGAAAGAACGATTGCGGGAGCCGGGCAATGAATCCTTACCTAACGTTGATGCAAAACGATTGGAAACATCGAACATCACGTATTCGTGCAAATTATCGATAGAAAGAACGATTGCGGCAGCTGGGAAGTGAATCCTTACCTACCGTCGATGTAAAACGATTGCAATCATCGAATAGCACGTATTCGTGCAAATTATCCATAGAAAGAACGATTGCGGGAGCTGGGAAGTGGATACTTACCTATCGTTGATGCAAAACGATTGGAAACATCGAACACCACGTATTCGTGCAAATTATCGATGGAAAGAACGATTGCGGCAGCTGGGAAGTGAATCCTTACCTACCGTCGATGCAAAACGATTGGAAACATCGAACACCACGTATTCGTGCAAATTATCGATGGAAAGAACGATTGCGGGAGCCGGGAAGTGAATCCTTACCTAACGTTGATGCAAAACGATTGGAAACATCGAACATCACGTATTCGTGCAAATTATCGATAGAAAGAACGATTGCGGGAGCTGGGAAGTGAATCCTTACCTACCGTCGATGCAAAACGATTGGAAACATCGAATAGCACGTATTCGTGCAAATTATCGATGGAAAGAACGATTGCGGGAGCCGGGAAGTGAATCCTTACCTACCGTTGATGCAAAACGATTGGAAACATCGAACATCACGTATTCGTGCAAATTATCGATAGAAAGAACGATTGCGGGAGCTGGGAAGTGAATCCTTACCTACCGTCGATGCAAAACGATTGGAAACATCGAATATCACGTATTCGTGCCAATTATCCAATCGTTTTGTATCAACGGTAGGTAAGGATTCACTTCCCAGCTCCCGCAATCGTTCTTTCTATCTATAATTTGCACGAATACGTTATGTTCGATGTTTCCAATCGTTTTGCATCAACGCTAGGTAAGCATTCACTTCCCGGCTCCCGCAATCGTTCTTTCCATCGATAATTTGCACGAATACGTGCTATTCGATGTTTCCAATCGTGTTGCATCGACGTTCGGTAAGCATTCACTTCCCAGCTCCGGCTATCGTTCTTTCCAAATTATCGATAGAAAGAACGATTGCGGGAGCTGGGAAGTGAATCCTTACCTACCGTCGATGCAACACGATTGGAAACATCGAATAGCACGTATTCGTGCAAATTATCGATGGAAAGAACGATTGCGGGAGCCGGGAAATGAATCCTTACCTAACGTTGATGCAAAACGATTGGAAACATCGAACATCACGTATTCGTGCAAAT
Organism: Nomada ferruginata; assembly: GCA_963583965.1. Lineage (NCBI taxonomy): Eukaryota > Metazoa > Arthropoda > Insecta > Hymenoptera > Apidae > Nomada > Nomada ferruginata. The sequence continues at coordinate 311,925 of OY757219.1, forward strand.
TATCGATAGAAAGAACGATTGCGGCAGCTGGGAAGTGAATCCTTACCTACCGTCGATGTAAAACGATTGCAAACATCGAATAGCACGTATTCGTGCAAATTATCCATAGAAAGAACGATTGCGGGAGCTGGGAAGTGGATACTTACCTATCGTTGATGCAAAACGATTGGAAACATCGAACACCACGTATTCGTGCAAATTATCGATGGAAAGAACGATTGCGGCAGCTGGGAAGTGAATCCTTACCTACCGTCGATGCAAAACGATTGGAAACATCGAACACCACGTATTCGTGCAAATTATCGATGGAAAGAACGATTGCGGGAGCCGGGAAGTGAATCCTTACCTAACGTTGATGCAAAACGATTGGAAACATCGAACATCACGTATTCGTGCAAATTATCGATAGAAAGAACGATTGCGGGAGCTGGGAAGTGAATCCTTACCTACCGTCGATGCAAAACGATTGGAAACATCGAATAGCACGTATTCGTGCAAATTATCGATGGAAAGAACGATTGCGGGAGCCGGGAAGTGAATCCTGACCTACCGTTGATGCAAAACGATTGGAAATATCGAACATCACGTATTCGTGCAAATTATCGATAGAAAGAACGATTGCGGAGCTGGGAAGTGACTGCTTACCGAACGTCGATGCAACACGATTGGAAACATCGAATAGCACGTATTCGTGCAAATTATCGATGGAAAGAACGATTGCGGGAGCCGGGCAATGAATCCTTACCTAACGTTGATGCAAAACGATTGGAAACATCGAACATCACGTATTCGTGCAAATTATCGATAGAAAGAACGATTGCGGCAGCTGGGAAGTGAATCCTTACCTACCGTCGATGTAAAACGATTGCAATCATCGAATAGCACGTATTCGTGCAAATTATCCATAGAAAGAACGATTGCGGGAGCTGGGAAGTGGATACTTACCTATCGTTGATGCAAAACGATTGGAAACATCGAACACCACGTATTCGTGCAAATTATCGATGGAAAGAACGATTGCGGCAGCTGGGAAGTGAATCCTTACCTACCGTCGATGCAAAACGATTGGAAACATCGAACACCACGTATTCGTGCAAATTATCGATAGAAAGAACGATTGCGGGAGCTGGGAAGTGAATCCTTACCTACCGTCGATGCAAAACGATTGGAAACATCGAATGGCACGTATTCGTGCAAATTAACGATGGAAAGAACGATTGCGGGAGCTGGGAAGTGAATCCTTACCTACCGTCGATGCAAAACGATTGGAAACATCGAATATCACGTATTCGTGCCAATTATCCAATCGTTTTGTATCAACGGTAGGTAAGGATTCACTTCCCAGCTCCCGCAATCGTTCTTTCTATCTATAATTTGCACGAATACGTTATGTTCGATGTTTCCAATCGTTTTGCATCAACGTTAGGTAAGCATTCACTTCCCGGCTCCCGCAATCGTTCTTTCCATCGATAATTTGCACGAATACGTGCTATTCGATGTTTCCAATCGTTTTGCATCAACGGTAGGTAAGTATTCACTTCCCAGCTCACGCAATCGTTCTTTCTATGGATAATTTGCACGAATACGTGCAATTCGATGTTTGCAATCGTTTTGCATCGACGGTAGGTAAGGATTCACTTCCCAGCTGCCGCAATCGTTCTTTCTATCGATAATTTGCATGAATACGTGATGTTCGATGTTTCCAATCGTTTTGCATCAACGTTAGGTAAGGATTCATTTCCCGGCTCCCGCAATCGTTCTTTCCATCGATAATTTGCACGAATACGTGTTATTCGATGTTTCCAATCGTTTTGCATCAACGTTAGGTAAGGATTCACTTCCCGGCACCCGCAATCGTTCTTTCCATCGATAATTTGCACGAATACGTGATGTTCGATGATTCCATTCGTTTTGCATCAACGTTAGGTAAGGATTCACTTCCCGGCTCCCGCAATCGTTCTTTCCATCGATAATTTGCACGAATACGTGCTATTCGATGTTTCCAATCGTGTTGCATCGACGTTCGGTAAGCATTCACTTCCCAGCTCCGGCTATCGTTCTTTCCAAATTATCGATAGAAAGAACGATTGCGGGAGCTGGGAAGTGAATCCTTACCTACCGTCGATGCAACACGATTGGAAACATCGAATAGCACGTATTCGTGCAAATTATCGATGGAAAGAACGATTGCGGGAGCCGGGAAATGAATCCTTACCTAACGTTGATGCAAAACGATTGGAAACATCGAACATCACGTATTCGTGCAAATTATCGATAGAAAGAACGATTGCGGCAGCTGGGAAGTGAATCCTTACCTACCGTCGATGTAAAACGATTGCAAACATCGAATAGCACGTATTCGTGCAAATTATCCATAGAAAGAACGATTGCGGGAGCTGGGAAGTGGATACTTACCTATCGTTGATGCAAAACGATTGGAAACATCGAACACCACGTATTCGTGCAAATTATCGATGGAAAGAACGATTGCGGCAGCTGGGAAGTGAATCCTTACCTACCGTCGATGCAAAACGATTGGAAACATCGAACACCACGTATTCGTGCAAATTATCGATGGAAAGAACGATTGCGGGAGCCGGGAAGTGAATCCTTACCTAACGTTGATGCAAAACGATTGGAAACATCGAACATCACGTATTCGTGCAAATTATCGATAGAAAGAACGATTGCGGGAGCTGGGAAGTGAATCCTTACCTACCGTCGATGCAAAACGATTGGAAACATCGAATAGCACGTATTCGTGCAAATTATCGATGGAAAGAACGATTGCGGGAGCCGGGAAGTGAATCCTGACCTACCGTTGATGCAAAACGATTGGAAATATCGAACATCACGTATTCGTGCAAATTATCGATAGAAAGAACGATTGCGGAGCTGGGAAGTGAATGCTTACCGAACGTCGATGCAACACGATTGGAAACATCGAATAGCACGTATTCGTGCAAATTATCGATGGAAAGAACGATTGCGGGAGCCGGGCAATGAATCCTTACCTAACGTTGATGCAAAACGATTGGAAACATCGAACATCACGTATTCGTGCAAATTATCGATAGAAAGAACGATTGCGGCAGCTGGGAAGTGAATCCTTACCTACCGTCGATGTAAAACGATTGCAATCATCGAATAGCACGTATTCGTGCAAATTATCCATAGAAAGAACGATTGCGGGAGCTGGGAAGTGGATACTTCCCTATCGTTGATGCAAAACGATTGGAAACATCGAACACCACGTATTCGTGCAAATTATCGATGGAAAGAACGATTGCGGCAGCTGGGAAGTGAATCCTTACCTACCGTCGATGCAAAACGATTGGAAACATCGAACACCACGTATTCGTGCAAATTATCGATGGAAAGAACGATTGCGGGAGCCGGGAAGTGAATCCTTACCTAACGTTGATGCAAAACGATTGGAAACATCGAACATCACGTATTCGTGCAAATTATCGATAGAAAGAACGATTGCGGGAGCTGGGAAGTGAATCCTTACCTACCGTCGATGCAAAACGATTGGAAACATCGAATGGCACGTATTCGTGCAAATTAACGATGGAAAGAACGATTGCGGGAGCTGGGAAGTGAATCCTTACCTACCGTCGATGTAAAACGATTGCAAACATCGAATAGCACGTATTCGTGCAAATTATCCATAGAAAGAACGATTGCGGGAGCTGGGAAGTGGATACTTACCTATCGTTAATGCAAAACGATTGGAAACATCGAACACCACGTATTCGTGCAAATTATCGATGGAAAGAACGATTGCGGCAGCTGGGAAGTGAATCCTTACCTACCGTCGATGCAAAACGATTGGAAACATCGAACACCACGTATTCGTGCAAATTATCGATGGAAAGAACGATTGCGGGAGCCGGGAAGTGAATCCTTACCTAACGTTGATGCAAAACGATTGGAAACATCGAACATCACGTATTCGTGCAAATTATCGATAGAAAGAACGATTGCGGGAGCTGGGAAGTGAATCCTTACCTACCGTCGATGCAAAACGATTGGAAACATCGAATAGCACGTATTCGTGCAAATTATCGATGGAAAGAACGATTGCGGGAGCCGGGAAGTGAATCCTGACCTACCGTTGATGCAAAACGATTGGAAATATCGAACATCACGTATTCGTGCAAATTATCGATAGAAAGAACGATTGCGGAGCTGGGAAGTGAATGCTTACCGAACGTCGATGCAACACGATTGGAAACATCGAATAGCACGTATTCGTGCAAATTATCGATGGAAAGAACGATTGCGGGAGCCGGGCAATGAATCCTTACCTAACGTTGATGCAAAACGATTGGAAACATCGAACATCACGTATTCGTGCAAATTATCGATAGAAAGAACGATTGCGGCAGCTGGGAAGTGAATCCTTACCTACCGTCGATGTAAAACGATTGCAATCATCGAATAGCACGTATTCGTGCAAATTATCCATAGAAAGAACGATTGCGGGAGCTGGGAAGTGGATACTTACCTATCGTTGATGCAAAACGATTGGAAACATCGAACACCACGTATTCGTGCAAATTATCGATGGAAAGAACGATTGCGGCAGCTGGGAAGTGAATCCTTACCTACCGTCGATGCAAAACGATTGGAAACATCGAACACCACGTATTCGTGCAAATTATCGATGGAAAGAACGATTGCGGGAGCCGGGAAGTGAATCCTTACCTAACGTTGATGCAAAACGATTGGAAACATCGAACATCACGTATTCGTGCAAATTATCGATAGAAAGAACGATTGCGGGAGCTGGGAAGTGAATCCTTACCTACCGTCGATGCAAAACGATTGGAAACATCGAATAGCACGTATTCGTGCAAATTATCGATGGAAAGAACGATTGCGGGAGCCGGGAAGTGAATCCTTACCTACCGTTGATGCAAAACGATTGGAAACATCGAACATCACGTATTCGTGCAAATTATCGATAGAAAGAACGATTGCGGGAGCTGGGAAGTGAATCCTTACCTACCGTCGATGCAAAACGATTGGAAACATCGAATATCACGTATTCGTGCCAATTATCCAATCGTTTTGTATCAACGGTAGGTAAGGATTCACTTCCCAGCTCCCGCAATCGTTCTTTCTATCTATAATTTGCACGAATACGTTATGTTCGATGTTTCCAATCGTTTTGCATCAACGCTAGGTAAGCATTCACTTCCCGGCTCCCGCAATCGTTCTTTCCATCGATAATTTGCACGAATACGTGCTATTCGATGTTTCCAATCGTTTTGCATCAACGGTAGGTAAGTATTCACTTCCCAGCTCACGCAATCGTTCTTTCTATGGATAATTTGCACGAATACGTGCAATTCGATGTTTGCAATCGTTTTGCATCGACGGTAGGTAAGGATTCACTTCCCAGCTGCCGCAATCGTTCTTTCTATCGATAATTTGCACGAATACGTGCTATTTGATGTTTCCATTCGTTTTGCATCAACGGTAGGTAAGTATTCACTTCCCAGCTCACGCAATCGTTCTTTCTATGGATAATTTGCACGAATACGTGCAATTCGATGTTTGCAATCGTTTTGCATCGACGGTAGGTAAGGATTCACTTCCCAGCTGCCGCAATCGTTCTTTCTATCGATAATTTGCACGAATACGTGCTATTTGATGTTTCCATTCGTTTTGCATCAACGGTAGGTAAGTATTCACTTCCCAGCTCACGCAATCGTTCTTTCTATGGATAATTTGCACGAATACGTGCAATTCGATGTTTGCAATCGTTTTGCATCGACGGTAGGTAAGGATTCACTTCCCAGCTGCCGCAATCGTTCTTTCTATCGATAATTTGCATGAATACGTGATGTTCGATGTTTCCAATCGTTTTGCATCAACGTTAGGTAAGGATTCATTTCCCGGCTCCCGCAATCGTTCTTTCCATCGATAATTTGCACGAATACGTGTTATTCGATGTTTCCAATCGTTTTGCATCAACGTTAGGTAAGGATTCACTTCCCGGCACCCGCAATCGTTCTTTCCATCGATAATTTGCACGAATACGTGATGTTCGATGATTCCATTCGTTTTGCATCAACGTTAGGTAAGGATTCACTTCCCGGCTCCCGCAATCGTTCTTTCCATCGATAATTTGCACGAATACGTGCTATTCGATGTTTCCAATCGTTTTGTATCAACGGTAGGTAAGGATTCACTTCCCGGCTCCCGCAATCGTTCTTTCCATCGATAATTTGCACGAATACGTGGTGTTCGATGTTTCCAATCGTTTTGCATCGACGGTAGGTAAGTATTCACTTCCCAGTTCCCGCAATCGTTCTTTCTATGGATAATTTGCACGAATACGTGCAATTCGATGTTTGCAATCGTTTTGCATCGACGGTAGGTAAGGATTCACTTCCCAGCTGCCGCAATTGTTCTTTCTATCGATAATTTGCATGAATACGTGATGTTCGATGTTTCCAATCGTTTTGCATCAACGTTAGGTAAGGATTCATTTCCCGGCTCCCGCAATCGTTCTTTCCATCGATAATTTGCACGAATACGTGTTATTCGATGTTTCCAATCGTTTTGCATCAACGTTAGGTAAGGATTCACTTCCCGGCACCCGCAATCGTTCTTTCCATCGATAATTTGCACGAATACGTGATGTTCGATGATTCCATTCGTTTTGCATCAACGTTAGGTAAGGATTCACTTCCCGGCTCCCGCAATCGTTCTTTCCATCGATAATTTGCACGAATACGTGCTATTCGATGTTTCCAATCGTTTTGCATCGACGGTAGGTAAGGATTCACTTCCTAGCTCCCGCAATCGTTCTTTCCATCGATAATTTGCACGAATACGTGGTGTTCGATGTTTCCAATCGTTTTGCATCAACGTTAGGTACGTATTCACTTCCCAGCTCCCGCAATCGTTCTTTCTATGGATAATTTGCACGAATACGTGCTATTCGATGTTTGCAATTGTTTTGCATCGACGGTAGGTACGGATTCACTTCCCAGCTCCCGCAATCGTTCTTACTATCGATAATTTGCACGAATACGTTATGTTCGATGTTTCCAGTCGTTTTGCATCAACGTTAGGTAAGCATTCACTTCCCGGCTCCCGCAATCGTTCTTTCCATCGATAATTTGCACGAATACGTGCTATTCGATGTTTCCAATCGTTTTGCATCAACGGTAGGTATGTATTCACTTCCCAGCTCCCGCAATCGTTCCTTCTATGGATAATTTGCACGAATACGTGCTATTCGATGTTTGCAATCGTTTTGCATCGACGGTAGGTAAGGATTCACTTCCCAGCTGCCGCAATCGTTCTTTCCATCGATAATTTGCACGAATACGTGGTGTTCGATGTTTCCAATCGTTTTGCATCAACGTTAGGTAAGTATTCACTTCCTAGCTCCCGCAATCGTTCTTCCTATGGATAATTTGCACGAATACGTGCTATTCGATGTTTGCAATCGTTTTGCATCGACGGTAGGTAAGGATTCACTTCCCAGCTCCCGCAATCGTTCTTTCTATCGATAATTTGGAAAGAACGATTGCCGGAGCTGGGAAGTGAATGCTTACCAACCGTCGATGCAAAACGATTGCAAACATCGAATAGCACGTATTCGTGCAAATTATCCATAGAAAGAACGATTGCGGGAGCTGGGAAGTGAATCCTTACCTACCGTCGATGCAAAACGATTGGAAACATCGAACATAACGTATTCGTGCAAATTATCCATAGAAAGAACGATTGCGGGAGCTGGGAAGTGAATACTTACCTACCGTCGATGCAAAACGATTGCAAACATCGAATAGCACGTATTCGTGCAAATTATCCATAGAAAGAACGATTGCGGGAGCTGGGAAGTGAATCCTTACCTACCGTCGATGTAAAACGATTGCAAACATCGAATAGCACGCATTCGTGCAAATTATCCATAGAAAGAACGATTGCGGGAGCTGGGAAGTGGATACTTACCTATCGTTGATGCAAAACGATTGGAAACATCGAACACCACGTATTCGTGCAAATTATCGATGGAAAGAACGATTTCGGCAGCTGGGAAGTGAATCCTTACCTACCGTCGATGCAAAACGATTGCAAACATCGAACATAACGTATTCGTGCAAATTATCCATAGAAAGAACGATTGCGGGAGCTGGGAAGTGAATACTTACCTACCGTTGATGCAAAACGATTGGAAACATCGAATAGCACGTATTCGTGCAAATTATCGATGGAAAGAACGATTGCGGGAGCTGGGAAGTGAATCCTTACCTACCGTCGATGCAAAACGATTGGAAACATCGAATATCACGTATTCGTGCCAATTATCCAATCGTTTTGTATCAACGGTAGGTAAGGATTCACTTCCCGGCTCCCGCAATCGTTCTTTCCTTCGATAATTTGCACGAATACGTGGTGTTCGATGTTTCCAATCGTTTTGCTTCGACGGTAGGTAAGGATTCACTTCCCAGTTCCCGCAATCGTTCTTTCAATGGATAATTTGCACGAATACGTGCTATTCGATGTTTGCAATCGTTTTGCATCAACGTTAGGTAAGCATTCACTTCACGGCTCCCGCAATCGTTCTTTCCATCGATAATTTGCACGAATACGTGCTATTCGATGTTTCCAATCGTTTTGCATCAACGGTAGGTAAGTATTCACTTCCCAGCTCACGCAATCGTTCTTTCTATGGATAATTTGCACGAATACGTGCAATTCGATGTTTGCAATCGTTTTGCATCGACGGTAGGTAAGGATTCACTTCCCAGCTGCCGCAATCGTTCTTTCTATCGATAATTTGCATGAATACGTGATGTTCGATGTTTCCAATCGTTTTGCATCAACGTTAGGTAAGGATTCATTTCCCGGCTCCCGCAATCGTTCTTTCCATCGATAATTTGCACGAATACGTGTTATTCGATGTTTCCAATCGTTTTGCATCAACGTTAGGTAAGGATTCACTTCCCGGCACCCGCAATCGTTCTTTCCATCGATAATTTGCACGAATACGTGATGTTCGATGATTCCATTCGTTTTGCATCAACGTTAGGTAAGGATTCACTTCCCGGCTCCCGCAATCGTTCTTTCCATCGATAATTTGCACGAATACGTGCTATTCGATGTTTCCAATCGTTTTGCATCGACGGTAGGTAAGGATTCACTTCCCAGCTCCCGCAATCGTTCTTTCCATCGATAATTTGCACGAATACGTGGTGTTCGATGTTTCCAATCGTTTTGTATCAACGGTAGGTAAGGATTCACTTCCCGGCTCCCGCAATCGTTCTTTCCATCGATAATTTGCACGAATACGTGGTGTTCGATGTTTCCAATCGTTTTGCATCGACGGTAGGTAAGGATTCACTTCCCAGTTCCCGCAATCGTTCTTTCTATGGATAATTTGCACGAATACGTGCTATTCGAGGTTTGCAATCGTTTTGCATCGACGGTAGGTAAGGATTCACTTCCCAGCTCCCGCAATCGTTCTTTCTATCGATAATTTGCACGAATACGTTAAGTTCGATGTTTCCAATCGTTTTGCATCAACGTTAGGTAAGCATTCACTTCCCGGCTCCCGCAATCGTTCTTTCCATCGATAATTTGCACGAATACGTGCTATTCGATGTTTCCAATCGTTTTGCATCAACGGTAGGTAAGTATTCACTTCCCAGCTCACGCAATCGTTCTTTCCATGGATAATTTGCACGAATACGTGCAATTCGATGTTTGCAATCGTTTTGCATCGACGGTAGGTAAGGATTCACTTCCCAGCTGCCGCAATCGTTCTTTCTATCGATAATTTGAATGAATACGTGATGTTCGATGTTTCCAATCGTTTTGCATCAACGTTAGGTAAGGATTCATTTCCCGGCTCCCGCAATCGTTCTTTCCATCGATAATTTGCACGAATACGTGTTATTCGATGTTTCCAATCGTTTTGCATCAACGTTAGGTAAGGATTCACTTCCCGGCACCCGCAATCGTTCTTTCCATCGATAATTTGCACGAATACGTGATGTTCGATGATTCCATTCGTTTTGCATCAACGTTAGGTAAGGATTCACTTCCCGGCTCCCGCAATCGTTCTTTCCATCGATAATTTGCACGAATACGTGCTATTCGATGTTTCCAATCGTTTTGCATCGACGGTAGGTAAGGATTCACTTCCCAGCTCCCGCAATCGTTCTTTCCATCGATAATTTGCACGAATACGCGGTGTTCGATGTTTCCAATCGTTTTGCATCAACTTTAGGTACGTATTCACTTCCCAGCTCCCGCAATCGTTCTTTCTATGGATAATTTGCACGAATACGTGCTATTCGATGTTTGCAATTGTTTTGCATCGACGGTAGGTACGGATTCACTTCCCAGCTCCCGCAATCGTTCTTACTATCGATAATTTGCACGAATACGTTATGTTCGATGTTTCCAGTCATTTTGCATCAACGTTAGGTAAGCATTCACTTCCCGGCTCCCGCAATCGTTCTTTCCATCGATAATTTGCACGAATACGTGCTATTCGATGTTTCCAATCGTTTTGCATCAACGGTAGGTATGTATTCACTTCCCAGCTCCCGCAATCGTTCTTTCTATGGATAATTTGCACGAATACGTGCTATTCGATGTTTGCAATCGTTTTGCATCGACGGTAGGTAAGGATTCACTTCCCAGCTGCCGCAATCGTTCTTTCCATCGATAATTTGCACGAATACGTGGTGTTCGATGTTTCCAATCGTTTTGCATCAACGTTAGGTAAGTATTCACTTCCCAGCTCCCGCAATCGTTCTTTCTATCGATAATTTGGAAAGAACGATTGCCGGAGCTGGGAAGTGAATGCTTACCTACCGTCGATGCAAAACGATTGGAAACATCGAACATAACGTATTCGTGCAAATTATCCATAGAAAGAACGATTGCGGGAGCTGGGAAGTGAATACTTACCTACCGTCGATGCAAAACGATTGCAAACATCGAATAGCACGTATTCGTGCAAATTATCCATAGAAAGAACGATTGCGGGAGCTGGGAAGTGAATCCTTATCTACCGTCGATGCAAAACGATTGCAAACATCGAGTAGCACGTATTCGTGCAAATTATCCATAGAAAGAACGATTGCGGGAGCTGGGAAGTGGATACTTACCTATCGTTGATGCAAAACGATTGGAAACATCGAACACCACGTATTCGTGCAAATTATCGATGGAAAGAACGATTGCGGGAGCTGGGAAGTGAATACTTACCCAACGTTGATGCAAAACGATTGGAAACATCGAACACCACGTATTCGTGCAAATTATCGATGGAAAGAACGATTGCGGCAGCTGGGAAGTGAATCCTTACCTACCGTCGATGCAAAACGATTGCAAACATCGAACATAACGTATTCGTGCAAATTATCCATAGAAAGAACGATTGCGGGAGCTGGGAAGTGTATGCTTACCGACCGTCGATGCAACACGATTGGAAACATCGAATAGCACGTATTCGTGCAAATTATCGATGGAAAGAACGATTGCGGGAGCCGGGAAGTGAATCCTTACCTACCGTCGATGCAAAACGATTGGAAACATCGAACATAACGTATTCGTGCAAATTATCCATAGAAAGAACGATTGCGGGAGCTGGGAAGTGAATACTTACCTACCGTCGATGCAAAACGATTGCAAACATCGAATAGCACGTATTCGTGCAAATTATCCATAGAAAGAACGATTGCGGGAGCTGGGAAGTGAATACTTACCTACCGTTGATTCAAAACGATTGGAAACATCGAACACCACGTATTCGTGCAAATTATCGATAGAAAGAACGATTGCGGGAGCTGGGAAGTGAATCCGTACCTACCGTCGATGCAAAACGATTGGAAACATCGAATGGCACGTATTCGTGCAAATTAACGATGGAAAGAACGATTGCGGGAGCTGGGAAGTGAATCCTTACCTACCGTCGATGCAAAACGATTGGAAACATCGAATATCACGTATTCGTGCCAATTATCCAATCGTTTTGTATCAACGGTAGGTAAGGATTCACTTCCCGGCTCCCGCAATCGTTCTTTCCATCGATAATTTGCACGAATACGTGCTATTCGATGTTTCCAATCGTTTTGCATCGACGGTAGGTAAGGATTCACTTCCCAGCTCCCGCAATCGTTCTTTCCATCGATAATTTGCACGAATACGTGGTGTTCGATGTTTCCAATCGTTTTGCATCAACGTTAGGTACTTATTCACTTCCCAGCTCCCGCAATCGTTTTTCTATGGATAATTTGCACGAATACGTGCTATTCGATGTTTGCAATTGTTTTGCATCGACGGTAGGTACGGATTCACTTCCCAGCTCCCGCAATCGTTCTTACTATCGATAATTTGCACGAATACGTTATGTTCGATGTTTCCAATCGTTTTGCATCAACGTTAGGTAAGCATTCACTTCCCGGCTCCCGCAATCGTTCTTTCCATCGATAATTTGCACGAATACGTGCTATTCGATGTTTCCAATCGTTTTGCATCAACGGTAGGTAAGTATTCACTTCCCAGCTCCCGCAATCGTTCTTTCTATGGATAATTTGCACGAATACGTGCTATTCGAGGTTTGCAATCGTTTTGCATCGACGGTAGGTAAGGATTCACTTCCCAGCTGCCGCAATCGTTCTTTCCATCGATAATTTGCACGAATACGTGGTGTTCGATGTTTCCAATCGTTTTGCATCAACGTTAGGTAAGTATTCACTTCCCAGCTCCCGCAATCGTTCTTTCTATGGATAATTTGCACGAATACGTGCTATTCGATGTTTGCAATCATTTGCATCGACGGTAGGTAAGGATTCACTTCCCAGCTCCCGCAATCGTTCTTTCTATCGATAATTTGGAAAGAACGATTGCCGGAGCTGGGAAGTGAATGCTTACCGAACGTCGATGCAACACGATTGGAAACATCGAATAGCACGTATTCGTGCAAATTATCGATGGAAAGAACGATTGCGGGAGCCGGGAAATGAATCCTTACCTAACGTTGATGCAAAACGATTGGAAACGTCGAACATCACGTATTCGTGCAGATTATCGGTAGAAAGAACGATTGCGGCAGCTGGGAAGTGAATCCTTACCTACCGTCGATGCAAAACGATTGCAAACATCGAACATAACGTATTCGTGCAAATTATCCATAGAAAGAACGATTGCGGGAGCTGGGAAGTGTATGCTTACCGACCGTCGATGCAACACGATTGGAAACATCGAATAGCACGTATTCGTGCAAATTATCGATGGAAAGAACGATTGCGGGAGCCGGGAAGTGAATCCTTACCTACCGTCGATGCAAAACGATTGGAAACATCGAACATAACGTATTCGTGCAAATTATCCATAGAAAGAACGATTGCGGGAGCTGGGAAGTGAATACTTACCTACCGTCGATGCAAAACGATTGCAAACATCGAATAGCACGTATTCGTGCAAATTATCCATAGAAAGAACGATTGCGGGAGCTGGGAAGTGAATACTTACCTACCGTTGATTCAAAACGATTGGAAACATCGAACACCACGTATTCGTGCAAATTATCGATAGAAAGAACGATTGCGGGAGCTGGGAAGTGAATCCGTACCTACCGTCGATGCAAAACGATTGCAAACATCGAATAGCACGTATTCGTGCAAATTATCCATAGAAAGAACGATTGCGGGAGCTGGGAAGTGAATACGTACCTAACGTTGATGCAAAACGATTGGAAACATCGAACACCACGTATTCGTGCAAATTATCGATGGAAAGAACGATTGCGGGAGCCGGGAAGTGAATCCTTACCTAACGTTGATGCAAAACGATTGGAAACATCGAACATCACGTATTCGTGCAAATTATCGATAGAAAGAACGATTGCGGGAGCTGGGAAGTGAATCCTTACCTACCGTCGATGCAAAACGATTGGAAACATCGAATGGCACGTATTCGTGCAAATTAACGATGGAAAGAACGATTGCGGGAGCTGGGAAGTGAATCCTTACCTACCGTCGATGCAAAACGATTGGAAACATCGAATATCACGTATTCGTGCCAATTATCCAATCGTTTTGTATCAACGGTAGGTAAGGATTCACTTCCCGGCTCCCGCAATCGTTCTTTCCATCGATAATTTGCACGAATACGTGCTATTCGATGTTTCCAATCGTTTTGCATCGACGGTAGGTAAGGATTCACTTCCCAGCTCCCGCAATCGTTCTTTCCATCGATAATTTGCACGAATACGTGGTGTTCGATGTTTCCAATCGTTTTGCATCAACGTTAGGTACTTATTCACTTCCCAGCTCCCGCAATCGTTTTTCTATGGATAATTTGCACGAATACGTGCTATTCGATGTTTGCAATTGTTTTGCATCGACGGTAGGTACGGATTCACTTCCCAGCTCCCGCAATCGTTCTTACTATCGATAATTTGCACGAATACGTTATGTTCGATGTTTCCAATCGTTTTGCATCAACGTTAGGTAAGCATTCACTTCCCGGCTCCCGCAATCGTTCTTTCCATCGATAATTTGCACGAATACGTGCTATTCGATGTTTCCAATCGTTTTGCATCAACGGTAGGTAAGTATTCACTTCCCAGCTCCCGCAATCGTTCTTTCTATGGATAATTTGCACGAATACGTGCTATTCGAGGTTTGCAATCGTTTTGCATCGACGGTAGGTAAGGATTCACTTCCCAGCTGCCGCAATCGTTCTTTCCATCGATAATTTGCACGAATACGTGGTGTTCGATGTTTCCAATCGTTTTGCATCAACGTTAGGTAAGTATTCACTTCCCAGCTCCCGCAATCGTTCTTTCTATGGATAATTTGCACGAATACGTGCTATTCGATGTTTGCAATCGTTTTGCATCGACGGTAGGTAAGGATTCACTTCCCAGCTCCCGCAATCGTTCTTTCTATCGATAATTTGGAAAGAACGATTGCCGGAGCTGGGAAGTGAATGCTTACCGAACGTCGATGCAACACGATTGGAAACATCGAATAGCACGTATTCGTGCAAATTATCGATGGAAAGAACGATTGCGGGAGCCGGGAAATGAATCCTTACCTAACGTTGATGCAAAACGATTGGAAACATCGAACATCACGTATTCGTGCAGATTATCGGTAGAAAGAACGATTGCGGCAGCTGGGAAGTGAATCCTTACCTACCGTCGATGCAAAACGATTGGAAACATCGAACCTAACGTATTCGTGCAAATTATCCATAGAAAGAACGTTTGCGGGAGCTGGGAAGTGAATCCTTACCTACCGTCGATGCAAAACGATTGGAAACATCGAATAGCACGTATTCGTGCCAATTATCCAATCGTTTTGTATCAACGGTAGGTAAGGATTCACTTCCCGGCTCCCGCAATCGTTCTTTCCATCGATAATTTGCACGAATACGTGCTATTCGATGTTTCCACTCGTTTTGCATCGACGGTAGGTAAGGATTCACTTCCCAGCTCCCGCAATCGTTCTTTCCATCGATAATTTGCACGAATACGTGGTGTTCGATGTTTCCAATCGTTTTGCATCAACGTTAGGTACTTATTCACTTCCCAGCTCCCGCAATCGTTCTTTCTATGGATAATTTGCACGAATACGTGCTATTCGATGTTTGCAATTGTTTTGCATCGACGGTAGGTACGGATTCACTTCCCAGCTCCCGCAATCGTTCTTACTATCGATAATTTGCACGAATACGTTATGTTCGATGTTTCCAATCGTTTTGCATCAACGTTAGGTAAGCATTCACTTCCCGGCTCCCGCAATCGTTCTTTCCATCGATAATTTGCACGAATACGTGCTATTCGATGTTTCCAATCGTTTTGCATCAACGGTAGGAAAGTATTCACTTCCCAGCTACCGCAATCGTTCTTTCTATGGATAATTTGCACGAATACGTGCTATTCGATGTTTGCAATCGTTTTGCATCGACGGTAGGTAAGGATTCACTTCCCAGCTGCCGCAATCGTTCTTTCCATCGATAATTTGCACGAATCCGTGGTGTTCGATGTTTCCAATCGTTTTGCATCAACGTTAGGTAAGTATTCACTTCCCAGCTCCCGCAATCGTTCTTTCTATGGATAATTTGCACGAATACGTGCTATTCGATGTTTGCAATCGTTTTGCATCGACGGTAGGTAAGGATTCACTTCCCAGCTCCCGCAATCGTTCTTTCTATCGATAATTTGGAAAGAACGATTGCCGGAGCTGGGAAGTGAATGCTTACCGAACGTCGATGCAACACGATTGGAAACATCGAATAGCACGTATTCGTGCAAATTATCGATGGAAAGAACGATTGCGGGAGCCGGGAAATGAATCCTTACCTAACGTTGATGCAAAACGATTGGAAACATCGAACGTCACGTATTCGTGCAAATTATCGATAGAAAGAACGATTGCGGCAGCTGGGAAGTGAATCCTTACCTACCGTCGATGCAAAACGATTGGAAACATCGAACATAACGTATTCGTGCAAATTATCCATAGAAAGAACGATTGCGGAGCTGGGAAGTGAATCCTTACCTACCGTCGATGTAAAACGATTGCAAACATCGAATAGCACGTATTCGTGCAAATTATCCATAGAAAGAACGATTGCGGGAGCTGGGAAGTGGATACTTACCTATCGTTGATGCAAAACGATTGGAAACATCGAACACCACGTATTCGTGCAAATTATCGATGGAAAGAACGATTGCGGCAGCTGGGAAGTGAATCCTTACCTACCGTCGATGCAAAACGATTGGAAACATCGAACACCACGTATTCGTGCAAATTATCGATGGAAAGAACGATTGCGGGAGCCGGGAAGTGAATCCTTACCTAACGTTGATGCAAAACGATTGGAAACATCGAACATCACGTATTCGTGCTAATTATCGATAGAAAGAACGATTGCGGGAGCTGGGAAGTGAATCCTTACCTACCATCGATGCAAAACGATTGGAAACATCGAATAGCACGTATTCGTGCAAATTATCGATGGAAAGAACGATTGCGGGAGCCGGGAAGTGAATCCTTACCTACCGTTGATGCAAAACGATTGGAAACATCGAACATCACGTATTCGTGCAAATTATCGATAGAAAGAACGATTGCGGGAGCTGGGAAGTGAATCCTTACCTACCGTCGATGCAAAACGATTGGAAACATCGAATGGCACGTATTCGTGCAAATTAACGATGGAAAGAACGATTGCGGGAGCTGGGAAGTGAATCCTTACCTACCGTCGATGCAAAACGATTGGAAACATCGAATATCACGTATTCGTGCCAATTATCCAATCGTTTTGTATCAACGGTAGGTAAGGATTCACTTCCCGGCTCCCGCAATCGTTCTTTCCATCGATAATTTGCACGAATACGTGCTATTCGATGTTTGCAATCGTTTTGCATCGACGGTAGGTAAGGATTCACTTCCCAGCTGCCGCAATCGTTCTTTCCATCGATAATTTGCACGAATACGTGGTGTTCGATGTTTCCAATCGTTTTGCATCAACGTTAGGTAAGTATTCACTTCCCAGCTCCCGCCATCGTTCTTTCTATGGATAATTTGCACGAATACGTGCTATTCGATGTTTGCAATCGTTTTGCATCGACGGTAGGTAAGGATTCACTTCCCAGCTCCCGCAATCGTTCTTTCTATCGATAATTTGGAAAGAACGATTGCCGGAGCTGGGAAGTGAATGCTTACCGAACGTCGATGCAACACGATTGGAAACATCGAATAGCACGTATTCGTGCAAATTATCGATGGAAAGAACGATTGCGGGAGCCGGGAAGTGAATCCTTACCTACCGTTGATGCAAAACGATTGGAAACATCGAACATCACGTATTCGTGCAAATTATCGATAGAAAGAACGATTGCGGGAGCTGGGAAGTGAATCCTTACCTACCGTCGATGCAAAACGATTGGAAACATCGAATGGCACGTATTCGTGCAAATTAACGATGGAAAGAACGATTGCGGGAGCTGGGAAGTGAATCCTTACCTACCGTCGATGCAAAACGATTGGAAACATCGAATATCACGTATTCGTGCCAATTATCCAATCGTTTTGTATCAACGGTAGGTAAGGATTCACTTCCCGGCTCCCGCAATCGTTCTTTCCATCGATAATTTGCACGAATACGTGCTATTCGATGTTTGCAATCGTTTTGCATCGACGGTAGGTAAGGATTCACTTCCCAGCTGCCGCAATCGTTCTTTCCATCGATAATTTGCACGAATACGTGGTGTTCGATGTTTCCAATCGTTTTGCATCAACGTTAGGTAAGTATTCACTTCCCAGCTCCCGCCATCGTTCTTTCTATGGATAATTTGCACGAATACGTGCTATTCGATGTTTGCAATCGTTTTGCATCGACGGTAGGTAAGGATTCACTTCCCAGCTCCCGCAATCGTTCTTTCTATCGATAATTTGGAAAGAACGATTGCCGGAGCTGGGAAGTGAATGCTTACCGAACGTCGATGCAACACGATTGGAAACATCGAATAGCACGTATTCGTGCAAATTATCGATGGAAAGAACGATTGCGGGAGCCGGGAAGTGAATCCTTACCTACCGTCGATGCAAAACGATTGGAAACATCGAACATAACGTGTTCGTGCAAATTATCCATAGAAAGAACGATTGCGGGAGCTGGGAAGTGAATACTTACCTACCGTCGATGCAAAACGATTGCAAACATCGAATAGCACGTATTCGTGCAAATTATCCATAGAAAGAACGATTGCGGGAGCTGGGAAGTGAATACTTACCTAACGTTGATGCAAAACGATTGGAAACATCGAACACCACGTATTCGTGCAAATTATCGATGGAAAGAACGATTGCGGCAGCTGGGAAGTGAATCCTTACCTACCGTCGATGCAAAACGATTGCAAACATCGAATAGCACGTATTCGTGCAAATTATCCATAGAAAGAACGATTGCGGGAGCTGGGAAGTGAATACTTACCTACCGTTCATGCAAAACGATTGGAAACATCGAATAGCACGTATTCGTGCAAATTATCGATGGAAAGAACGATTGCGGGAGCCGGGAAGTGAATGCTTACCTAACGTTGATGCAAAACGATTGGAAACATCGAACATAACGTATTCGTGCAAATTATCGATAGAAAGAACGATTGCGGGAGCTGGGAAGTGAATCCGTACCTACCGTCGATGCAAAACGATTGCAAACATCGAATAGCACGTATTCGTGCAAATTATCCATAGAAAGAACGATTGCGGGAGCTGGGAAGTGAATACGTACCTAACGTTGATGCAAAACGATTGGAAACATCGAACACCACGTATTCGTGCAAATTATCGATGGAAAGAACGATTGCGGGAGCCGGGAAGTGAATCCTTACCTAACGTTGATGCAAAACGATTGGAAACATCGAATGGCACGTATTCGTGCAAATTAACGATGGAAAGAACGATTGCGGGAGCTGGGAAGTGAATCCTTACCTACCGTCGATGCAAAACGATTGGAAACATCGAATATCACGTATTCGTGCCAATTATCCAATCGTTTTGTATCAACGGTAGGTAAGGATTCACTTCCCGGCTCCCGCAATCGTTCTTTCCATCGATAATTTGCACGAATACGTGCTATTCGATGTTTCCAATCGTTTTGCATCGACGGTAGGTAAGGATTCACTTCCCAGCTCCCGCAATCGTTCTTTCCATCGATAATTTGCACGAATACGTGGTGTTCGATGTTTCCAATCGTTTTGCATCAACGTTAGGTACTTATTCACTTCCCAGCTCCCGCAATCGTTCTTTCTATGGATAATTTGCACGAATACGTGCTATTCGATGTTTGCAATTGTTTTGCATCGACGGTAGGTACGGATTCACTTCCCAGCTCCCGCAATCGTTCTTACTATCGATAATTTGCACGAATACGTTATGTTCGATGTTTCCAATCGTTTTGCATCAACGTTAGGTAAGCATTCACTTCCCGGCTCCCGCAATCGTTCTTTCCATCGATAATTTGCACGAATACGTGCTATTCGATGTTTCCAATCGTTTTGCATCAACGGTAGGAAAGTATTCACTTCCCAGCTACCGCAATCGTTCTTTCTATGGATAATTTGCACGAATACGTGCTATTCGATGTTTGCAATCGTTTTGCATCGACGGTAGGTAAGGATTCACTTCCCAGCTCCCGCAATCGTTCTTTCTATCGATAATTTGGAAAGAACGATTGCCGGAGCTGGGAAGTGAATGCTTACCGAACGTCGATGCAACACGATTGGAAACATCGAATAGCACGTATTCGTGCAAATTATCGATGGAAAGAACGATTGCGGGAGCCGGGAAATGAATCCTTACCTAACGTTGATGCAAAACGATTGGAAACATCGAACGTCACGTATTCGTGCAAATTATCGATAGAAAGAACGATTGCGGCAGCTGGGAAGTGAATCCTTACCTACCGTCGATGCAAAACGATTGGAAACATCGAACATAACGTATTCGTGCAAATTATCCATAGAAAGAACGATTGCGGAGCTGGGAAGTGAATCCTTACCTACCGTCGATGTAAAACGATTGCAAACATCGAATAGCACGTATTCGTGCAAATTATCCATAGAAAGAACGATTGCGGGAGCTGGGAAGTGGATACTTACCTATCGTTGATGCAAAACGATTGGAAACATCGAACACCACGTATTCGTGCAAATTATCGATGGAAAGAACGATTGCGGCAGCTGGGAAGTGAATCCTTACCTACCGTCGATGCAAAACGATTGGAAACATCGAACACCACGTATTCGTGCAAATTATCGATGGAAAGAACGATTGCGGGAGCCGGGAAGTGAATCCTTACCTAACGTTGATGCAAAACGATTGGAAACATCGAACATCACGTATTCGTGCTAATTATCGATAGAAAGAACGATTGCGGGAGCTGGGTAGTGAATCCTTACCTACCATCGATGCAAAACGATTGGAAACATCGAATAGCACGTATTCGTGCAAATTATCGATGGAAAGAACGATTGCGGGAGCCGGGAAGTGAATCCTTACCTACCGTTGATGCAAAACGATTGGAAACATCGAACATCACGTATTCGTGCAAATTATCGATAGAAAGAACGATTGCGGGAGCTGGGAAGTGAATCCTTACCTACCGTCGATGCAAAACGATTGGAAACATCGAATGGCACGTATTCGTGCAAATTAACGATGGAAAGAACGATTGCGGGAGCTGGGAAGTGAATCCTTACCTACCGTCGATGCAAAACGATTGGAAACATCGAATATCACGTATTCGTGCCAATTATCCAATCGTTTTGTATCAACGGTAGGTAAGGATTCACTTCCCGGCTCCCGCAATCGTTCTTTCCATCGATAATTTGCACGAATACGTGCTATTCGATGTTTGCAATCGTTTTGCATCGACGGTAGGTAAGGATTCACTTCCCAGCTGCCGCAATCGTTCTTTCCATCGATAATTTGCACGAATACGTGGTGTTCGATGTTTCCAATCGTTTTGCATCAACGTTAGGTAAGTATTCACTTCCCAGCTCCCGCCATCGTTCTTTCTATGGATAATTTGCACGAATACGTGCTATTCGATGTTTGCAATCGTTTTGCATCGACGGTAGGTAAGGATTCACTTCCCAGCTCCCGCAATCGTTCTTTCTATCGATAATTTGGAAAGAACGATTGCCGGAGCTGGGAAGTGAATGCTTACCGAACGTCGATGCAACACGATTGGAAACATCGAATAGCACGTATTCGTGCAAATTATCGATGGAAAGAACGATTGCGGGAGCCGGGAAATGAATCCTTACCTAACGTTGATGCAAAACGATTGGAAACATCGAACATCACGTATTCGTGCAAATTATCGATAGAAAGAACGATTGCGGCAGCTGGGAAGTGAATCCTTACCTACCGTCGATGCAAAACGATTGGAAACATCGAACATAACGTATTCGTGCAAATTATCCATAGAAAGAACGATTGCGGAGCTGGGAAGTGAATCCTTACCTACCGTCGATGTAAAACGATTGCAAACATCGAATAGCACGTATTCGTGCAAATTATCCATAGAAAGAACGATTGCGGGAGCTGGGAAGTGGATACTTACCTATCGTTGATGCAAAACGATTGGAAACATCGAACACCACGTATTCGTGCAAATTATCGATGGAAAGAACGATTGCGGCAGCTGGGAAGTGAATCCTTACCTACCGTCGATGCAAAACGATTGGAAACATCGAACACCACGTATTCGTGCAAATTATCGATGGAAAGAACGATTGCGGGAGCCGGGAAGTGAATCCTTACCTAACGTTGATGCAAAACGATTGGAAACATCGAACATCACGTATTCGTCCAAATTATCGATAGAAAGAACGATTGCGGGAACTGGGAAGTGAATCCTTACCTACCGTCGATGCAAAACGATTGGAAACATCGAATAGCACGTATTCGTGCAAATTATCGATGGAAAGAACGATTGCGGGAGCCGGGAAGTGAATCCTTACCTACCGTTGATGCAAAACGATTGGAAACATCGAACATCACGTATTCGTGCAAATTATCGATAGAAAGAACGATTGCGGGAGCTGGGAAGTGAATCCTTACCTACCGTCGATGCAAAACGATTGGAAACATCGAATGGCACGTATTCGTGCAAATTAACGATGGAAAGAACGATTGCGGGAGCTGGGAAGTGAATCCTTACCTACCGTCGATGCAAAACGATTGGAAACATCGAATATCACGTATTCGTGCCAATTATCCAATCGTTTTGTATCAACGGTAGGTAAGGATTCACTTCCCGGCTCCCGCAATCGTTCTTTCCATCGATAATTTGCACGAATACGTGCTATTCGATGTTTCCAATCGTTTTGCATCAACGGTAGGTAAGTATTCACTTCCCAGCTCACGCAATCGTTCTTTCTATGGATAATTTGCACGAATACGTGCAATTCGATGTTTGCAATCGTTTTGCATCGACGGTAGGTGAGGATTCACTTCCCAGCTGCCGCAATCGTTCTTTCTATCGATAATTTGCACGAATACGTGATGTTCGATGATTCCATTCGTTTTGCATCAACGTTAGGTAAGGATTCACTTCCCGGCTCCCGCAATCGTTCTTTCCATCGATAATTTGCACGAATACGTGCTATTCGATGTTTCCAATCGTTTTGCATCGACGGTAGGTAAGGATTCACTTCCCAGCTCCCGCAATCGTTCTTTCCATCGATAATTTGCACGAATACGTGGTGTTCGATGTTTCCAATCGTTTTGTATCAACGGTAGGTAAGGATTCACTTCCCGGCTCCCGCAATCGTTCTTTCCATAGATAATTTGCACGAATACGTGGTGTTCGATGTTTCCAATCGTTTTGCATCAACGGTAGGTAAGTATTCACTTCCCAGCTCCCGCAATCGTTCTTTCTATCGATAATTTGGAAAGAACGATTGCCGGAGCTGGGAAGTGAATGCTTACCGAACGTCGATGCAACACGATTGGAAACATCGAATAGCACGTATTCATGCAAATTATCGATGGAAAGAACGCTTGCGGCAGCTGGGAAGTGAATCCTTACCTACCGTCGATGCAAAACGATTGGAAACATCGAACACCACGTATTCGTGCCAATTATCCAATCGTTTTGTATCAACGGTAGGTAAGGATTCACTTCCCGGCTCCCGCAATCGTTCTTTCTATCGATAATTTGCATGAATACGTGATGTTCGATGTTTCCAATCGTTTTGCATCAACGTTAGGTAAGGATTCATTTCCCGGCTCCCGCAATCGTTCTTTCCATCGATTATTTGCACGAATACGTGTTATTCGATGTTTCCAATCGTTTTGCATCAACGTTAGGTAAGGATTCACTTCCCGGCACCTGCAATCGTTCTTTCCATCGATAATTTGCACGAATACGTGATGTTCGATGATTCCATTCATTTTGCATCAACGTTAGGTAAGGATTCACTTCCCGGCTTCCGCAATCGTTCTTTCCATCGATAATTTGCACGAATACGTGTTATTCGATGTTTCCAATCGTTTTGCATCAACGTTAGGTAAGGATTCACTTCCCGGCACCCGCAATCGTTCTTTCCATCGATAATTTGCACGAATACGTGATGTTCGATGATTCCATTCGTTTTGCATCAACGTTAGGTAAGGATTCACTTCCCGGCTCCCGCAATCGTTCTTTCCATCGATAATTTGCACGAATACGTGCTATTCGATGTTTGCAATCGTTTTGCATCGACGGTAGGTAAGGATTCACTTCCCAGCTCCCGCAATCGTTCTTTCCATCGATAATTTGCACGCATACGTGGTGTTCGATGTTTCCAATCGTTTTGTATCAACGGTAGGTAAGGATTCATTTCCCGGCTCCCGCAATCGTTCTTTCCATCGATAATTTGCACGAATACGTGGTGTTCGATGTTTCCAATCGTTTTGCATCGACGGTAGGTAAGGATTCACTTCCCAGTTCCCGCAATCGTTCTTTCTATGGATAATTTGCACGAATACGTGCTATTCGATGTTTGCAATCGTTTTGCATCGACGGTAGGTAAGGATTCACTTCCCAGCTCCCGCAATCGTTCTTTCTATCTATAATTTGCACGAATACGTTATGTTCGATGTTTCCAATCGTTTTGCATCAACGTTAGGTAAGCATTCACTTCCCGGCTCCCGCAATCGTTATTTCCATCGATAATTTGCACAAATACGTGCTATTCGATGTTTCCAATCGTTTTGCATCAACGGTAGGTAAGTATTCACTTCCCAGCTCACGCAATCGTTCTTTCTATGGATAATTTGCACGAATACGTGCTATTCGATGTTTGCAATCGTTTTGCATCGACGGTAGGTAAGGATTCACTTCCCAGCTCCCGCAATCGTTCTTTCTATCTATAATTTGCACGAATACGTTATGTTCGATGTTTCCAATCGTTTTGCATCAACGTTAGGTAAGCATTCACTTCCCGGCTCCCGCAATCGTTATTTCCATCGATAATTTGCACAAATACGTGCTATTCGATGTTTCCAATCGTTTTGCATCAACGGTAGGTAAGTATTCACTTCCCAGCTCACGCAATCGTTCTTTCTATGGATAATTTGCACGAATACGTGCTATTCGATGTTTGCAATCGTTTTGCATCGACGGTAGGTAAGGATTCACTTCCCAGCTCCCGCAATCGTTCTTTCTATCTATAATTTGCACGAATACGTTATGTTCGATGTTTCCAATCGTTTTGCATCAACGTTAGGTAAGCATTCACTTCCCGGCTCCCGCAATCGTTATTTCCATCGATAATTTGCACGAATACGTGCTATTCGATGTTTCCAATCGTTTTGCATCAACGGTAGGTAAGTATTCACTTCCCAGCTCACGCAATCGTTCTTTCTATGGATAATTTGCACGAATACGTGCAATTCGATGTTTGCAATCGTTTTGCATCGACGGTAGGTAAGGATTCACTTCCCAGCTGCCGCAATCGCTCTTTCCATCGATAATTTGCACGAATACGTGTTATTCGATGTTTCCAATCGTTTTGCATCAACGTTAGGTAAGGATTCACTTCCCGGCACCCGCAATCGTTCTTTCCATCGATAATTTGCACGAATACGTGATGTTCGATGATTCCATTCGTTTTGCATCAACGTTAGGTAAGGATTCACTTCCCGGCTCCCGCAATCGTTCTTTCCATCGATAATTTGCACGAATACGTGCTATTCGATGTTTCCAATCGTTTTGCATCGACGGTAGGTAAGGATTCACTTCCCAGCTCCCGCAATCGTTCTTTCCATCGATAATTTGCACGAATACGTGGTGTTCGATGTTTCCAATCGTTTTGCATCAACGTTAGGTACGTATTCACTTCCCAGCTCCCGCAATCGTTCTTTCTATGGATAATTTGCACGAATACGTGCTATTCGATGTTTGCAATTGTTTTGCATCGACGGTAGGTACGGATTCACTTCCCAGCTCCCGCAATCGTTCTTACTATCGATAATTTGCACGAATACGTTATGTTCGATGTTTCCAATCGTTTTGCATCAACGTTAGGTAAGCATTCACTTCCCGGCTCCCGCAATCGTTCTTTCCATCGATAATTTGCACGAATACGTGCTATTCGATGTTTCCAATCGTTTTGCATCAACGGTAGGTATGTATTCACTTCCCAGCTCCCGCAATCGTTCTTTCTATGGATAATTTGCACGAATACGTGCTATTCGATGTTTGCAATCGTTTTGCATCAACGTTAGGTAAGCATTCACTTCCCGGCTCCCGCAATCGTTCTTTCCATCGATAATTTGCACGAATACTTGCTATTCGATGTTTCCAATCGTTTTGCATCAACGGTAGGTAAGTATTCACTTCCCAGCTCACGCAATCGTTCTTTCTATGGATAATTTGCACGAATACGTGCAATTCGATGTTTGCAATCGTTTTGCATCGACGGTAGGTAAGGATTCACTTCCCAGCTGCCGCAATCGTTCTTTCTATCGATAATTTGCATGAATACGTGATGTTCGATGTTTCCAATCGTTTTGCATCAACGTTAGGTAAGGATTCATTTCCCGGCTCCCGCAATCGTTCTTTCCATCGATAATTTGCACGAATACGTGTTATTCGATGTTTCCAATCGTTTTGCATCAACGTTAGGTAAGGATTCACTTCCCAGCTCCCGCAATCGTTCTTTCTATGGATAATTTGCACGAATACGTGCTATTCGATGTTTGCAATCGTTTTGCATCGACGGTAGGTAAGGATTCACTTCCCAGCTGCCGCAATCGTTCTTTCCATCGATAATTTGCACGAATACGTGATGTTCGATGTTTCCAATCGTTTTGCATCAACGTTAGGTAAGGATTCATTTCCCGGCTCCCGCAATCGTTCTTTCCATCGATAATTTGCACGAATACGTGTTATTCGATGTTTCCGATCGTTTTGCATCAACGTTAGGTAAGGATTCACTTCCCGGCACCCGCAATCGTTCTTTCCATCGATAATTTGCACGAATACGTGATGTTCGATGTTTGCAATCGTTTTGCATCGACGGTAGGTAAGGATTCACTTCCCAGCTGCCGCAATCGCTCTTTCCATCGATAATTTGCACGAATACGTGTTATTCGATGTTTCCAATCGTTTTGCATCAACGTTAGGTAAGGATTCACTTCCCGGCACCCGCAATCGTTCTTTCCATCGATAATTTGCACGAATACGTGATGTTCGATGATTCCATTCGTTTTGCATCAACGTTAGGTAAGGATTCACTTCCCGGCTCCCGCAATCGTTCTTTCCATCGATAATTTGCACGAATACGTGCTATTCGATGTTTCCAATCGTTTTGCATCGACGGTAGGTAAGGATTCACTTCCCAGCTCCCGCAATCGTTCTTTCCATCGATAATTTGCACGAATACGTGGTGTTCGATGTTTCCAATCGTTTTGCATCAACGTTAGGTACGTATTCACTTCCCAGCTCCCGCAATCGTTCTTTCTATGGATAATTTGCACGAATACGTGCTATTCGATGTTTGCAATTGTTTTGCATCGACGGTAGGTACGGATTCACTTCCCAGCTCCCGCAATCGTTCTTACTATCGATAATTTGCACGAATACGTTATGTTCGATGTTTCCAATCGTTTTGCATCAACGTTAGGTAAGCATTCACTTCCCGGCTCCCGCAATCGTTCTTTCCATCGATAATTTGCACGAATACGTGCTATTCGATGTTTCCAATCGTTTTGCATCAACGGTAGGTATGTATTCACTTCCCAGCTCCCGCAATCGTTCTTTCTATGGATAATTTGCACGAATACGTGCTATTCGATGTTTGCAATCGTTTTGCATCAACGTTAGGTAAGCATTCACTTCCCGGCTCCCGCAATCGTTCTTTCCATCGATAATTTGCACGAATACTTGCTATTCGATGTTTCCAATCGTTTTGCATCAACGGTAGGTAAGTATTCACTTCCCAGCTCACGCAATCGTTCTTTCTATGGATAATTTGCACGAATACGTGCAATTCGATGTTTGCAATCGTTTTGCATCGACGGTAGGTAAGGATTCACTTCCCAGCTGCCGCAATCGTTCTTTCTATCGATAATTTGCATGAATACGTGATGTTCGATGTTTCCAATCGTTTTGCATCAACGTTAGGTAAGGATTCATTTCCCGGCTCCCGCAATCGTTCTTTCCATCGATAATTTGCACGAATACGTGTTATTCGATGTTTCCAATCGTTTTGCATCAACGTTAGGTAAGGATTCACTTCCCAGCTCCCGCAATCGTTCTTTCTATGGATAATTTGCACGAATACGTGCTATTCGATGTTTGCAATCGTTTTGCATCGACGGTAGGTAAGGATTCACTTCCCAGCTGCCGCAATCGTTCTTTCCATCGATAATTTGCACGAATCCGTGATGTTCGATGTTTCCAATCGTTTTGCATCAACGTTAGGTAAGGATTCATTTCCCGGCTCCCGCAATCGTTCTTTCCATCGATAATTTGCACGAATACGTGTTATTCGATGTTTCCGATCGTTTTGCATCAACGTTAGGTAAGGATTCACTTCCCGGCACCCGCAATCGTTCTTTCCATCGATAATTTGCACGAATACGTGATGTTCGATGATTCCATTCGTTTTGCATCAACGTTAGGTAAGGATTCACTTCCCGGCTCCCGCAATCGCTCTTTCCATCGATAATTTGCACGAATACGTGCTATTCGATGTTTCCAATCGTTTTGCATCGACGGAAGGTAAGGATTCACTTCCCAGCTCCCGCAATCGTTCTTTCCATCGATAATTTGCACGAATACGTGGTGTTCGATGTTTCCAATCGTTTAGTATCAACGGTAGGTAAGGATTCACTTCCCGGCTCCCGCAATCGTTCTTTCCATAGATAATTTGCACGAATACGTGGTGTTCGATGTTTCCAATCGTTTTGCATCAACGGTAGGTAAGTATTCACTTCCCAGCACCCGCAATCGTTCTTTCTATGGATAATTTGCACGAATACGTGCTATTCGATGTTTGCAATCGTTTTGCATCGACGGTAGGTAAGGATTCACTTCCCAGCTGCCGCAATCGTTCTTTCCATCGATAATTTGCACGAATACGTGGTGTTCGATGTTTCCAATCGTTTTGCATCAACGTTAGGTAAGTATTCACTTCCCAGCTCCCGCAATCGATCTTTCTATGGATAATTTGCACGAATACGTGCTATTCGATGTTTGCAATCGTTTTGCATCGACGGTAGGTAAGGATTCACTTCCCAGCTCCCGCAATCGTTCTTTCTATCGATAATTTGGAAAGAACGATTGCCGGAGCTGGGAAGTGAATGCTTACCGAACGTCGATGCAACACGATTGGAAACATCGAATAGCACGTATTCATGCAAATTATCGATGGAAAGAACGCTTGCGGCAGCTGGGAAGTGAATCCTTACCTACCGTCGATGCAAAACGATTGGAAACATCGAACACCACGTATTCGTGCAAATTATCGATGGAAAGAACGATTGCGGGAGCCGGGAAGTGAATCCTTACCTAACGTTGATGCAAAACGATTGGAAACATCGAACATCACGTATTCGTGCAAATTATCGATAGAAAGAACGATGGCGGGAGCTGGGAAGTGAATCCTTACCTACCGTCGATGCAAAACGATTGGAAACATCGAATAGCACGTATTCGTGCAAATAATCGATGGAAAGAACGATTGCGGGAGCCGGGAAGTGAATCCTTACCTACCGTTGATGCAAAACGATTGGAAACATCGAACATCACGTATTCGTGCAAATTATCGATAGAAAGAACGATTGCGGGAGCTGGGAAGTGAATCCTTACCTACCGTCGATGCAAAACGATTGGAAACATCGAATGGCACGTATTCGTGCAAATTAACGATGGAAAGAACGATTGCGGGAGCTGGGAAGTGAATCCTTACCTACCGTCGATGCAAAACGATTGGAAACATCGAATATCACGTATTCGTGCCAATTATCCAATCGTTTTGTATCAACGGTAGGTAAGGATTCACTTCCCGGCTCCCGCAATCGTTCTTTCCATCGATAATTTGCACGAATACGTGGTGTTCGATGTTTCCAATCGTTTTGCATCGACGGTAGGTAAGGATTCACTTCCCAGTTCCCGCAATCGTTCTTTCTATGGATAATTTGCACGAATACGTGCTATTCGATGTTTGCAATCGTTTTGCATCGACGGTAGGTAAGGATTCACTACCCAGCTCCCGCAATCGTTCTTTCTATCTATAATTTGCACGAATACGTTATGTTCGATGTTTCCAATCGTTTTGCATCAACGTTAGGTAAGCATTCACTTCCCGGCTCCCGCAATCGTTATTTCCATCGATAATTTGCACGAATACGTGCTATTCGATGTTTCCAATCGTTTTGCATCAACGGTAGGTAAGTATTCACTTCCCAGCTCACGCAATCGTTCTTTCTATGGATAATTTGCACGAATACGTGCTATTCGATGTTTGCAATCGTTTTGCATCGACGGTAGGTAAGGATTCACTTCCCAGCTCCCGCAATCGTTCTTTCTATCTATAATTTGCACGAATACGTTATGTTCGATGTTTCCAATCGTTTTGCATCAACGTTAGGTAAGCATTCACTTCCCGGCTCCCGCAATCGTTATTTCCATCGATAATTTGCACGAATACGTGCTATTCGATGTTTCCAATCGTTTTGCATCAACGGTAGGTAAGTATTCACTTCCCAGCTCACGCAATCGTTCTTTCTATGGATAATTTGCACGAATACGTGCAATTCGATGTTTGCAATCGTTTTGCATCGACGGTAGGTAAGGATTCACTTCCCAGCTGCCGCAATCGCTCTTTCCATCGATAATTTGCACGAATACGTGTTATTCGATGTTTCCAATCGTTTTGCATCAACGTTAGGTAAGGATTCACTTCCCGGCACCCGCAATCGTTCTTTCCATCGATAATTTGCACGAATACGTGATGTTCGATGATTCCATTCGTTTTGCATCAACGTTAGGTAAGGATTCACTTCCCGGCTCCCGCAATCGTTCTTTCCATCGATAATTTGCACGAATACGTGCTATTCGATGTTTCCAATCGTTTTGCATCGACGGTAGGTAAGGATTCACTTCCCAGCTCCCGCAAACGTTCTTTCCATCGATAATTTGCACGAATACGTGGTGTTCGATGTTTCCAATCGTTTTGCATCAACGTTAGGTACGTATTCACTTCCCAGCTCCCGCAATCGTTCTTTCTATGGATAATTTGCACGAATACGTGCTATTCGATGTTTGCAATTGTTTTGCATCGACGGTAGGTACGGATTCACTTCCCAGCTCCCGCAATCGTTCTTACTATCGATAATTTGCACGAATACGTTATGTTCGATGTTTCCAATCGTTTTGCATCAACGTTAGGTAAGCATTCACTTCCCGGCTCCCGCAATCGTTCTTTCCATCGATAATTTGCACGAATACGTGCTATTCGATGTTTCCAATCGTTTTGCATCAACGGTAGGTATGTATTCACTTCCCAGCTCCCGCAATCGTTCTTTCTATGGATAATTTGCACGAATACGTGCTATTCGATGTTTGCAATCGTTTTGCATCGACGGTAGGTAAGGATTCACTTCCCAGCTGCCGCAATCGTTCTTTCCATCGATAATTTGCACGAATACGTGATGTTCGATGTTTCCAATCGTTTTGCATCAACGTTAGGTAAGGATTCATTTCCCGGCTCCCGCAATCGTTCTTTCCATCGATAATTTGCACGAATACGTGTTATTCGATGTTTCCGATCGTTTTGCATCAACGTTAGGTAAGGATTCACTTCCCGGCACCCGCAATCGTTCTTTCCATCGATAATTTGCACGAATACGTGATGTTCGATGATTCCATTCGTTTTGCATCAACGTTAGGTAAGGATTCACTTCCCGGCTCCCGCAATCGTTCTTTCCATCGATAATTTGCACGAATACGTGCTATTCGATGTTTCCAATCGTTTTGCATCGACGGAAGGTAAGGATTCACTTCCCAGCTCCCGCAATCGTTCTTTCCATCGATAATTTGCACGAATACGTGGTGTTCGATGTTTCCAATCGTTTTGTATCAACGGTAGGTAAGGATTCACTTCCCGGCTCCCGCAATCGTTCTTTCCATAGATAATTTGCACGAATACGTGGTGTTCGATGTTTCCAATCGTTTTGCATCAACGGTAGGTAAGTACTCACTTCCCAGCTCCCGCAATCGTTCTTTCTATGGATAATTTGCACGAATACGTGCTATTCGATGTTTGCAATCGTTTTGCATCGACGGTAGGTAAGGATTCCCTTCCCAGCTGCCGCAATCGTTCTTTCCATCGATAATTTGCACGAATACGTGGTGTTCGATGTTTCCAATCGTTTTGCATCAACGTTAGGTAAGTATTCACTTCCCAGCTCCCGCAATCGATCTTTCTATGGATAATTTGCACGAATACGTGCTATTCGATGTTTGCAATCGTTTTGCATCGACGGTAGGTAAGGATTCACTTCCCAGCTCCCGCAATCGTTCTTTCTATCGATAATTTGGAAAGAACGATTGCCGGAGCTGGGAAGTGAATGATTACCGAACGTCGATGCAACACGATTGGAAACATCGAATAGCACGTATTCATGCAAATTATCGATGGAAAGAACGCTTGCGGCAGCTGGGAAGTGAATCCTTACCTACCGTCGATGCAAAACGATTGGAAACATCGAACACCACGTATTCGTGCAAATTATCGATGGAAAGAACGATTGCGGGAGCCGGGAAGTGAATCCTTACCTAACATTGATGCAAAACGATTGGAAACATCGAACATCACGTATTCGTGCAAATTATCGATAGAAAGAACGATTGCGGGAGCTGGGAAGTGAATCCTTACCTACCGTCGATGCAAAACGATTGGAAACATCGAATAGCACGTATTCGTGCAAATTATCGATGGAAAGAACGATTGCGGGAGCCGGGAAGTAAATCCTTACCTACCGTTGATGCAAAACGATTGGAAACATCGAACATCACGTATTCGTGCAAATTATCGATAGAAAGAACGATTGCGGGAGCTGGGAAGTGAATCCTTACCTACCGTCGATGCAAAACGATTGGAAACATCGAATGGCACGTATTCGTGCAAATTAACGATGGAAAGAACGATTGCGGGAGCTGGGAAGTGAATCCTTACCTACCGTCGATGCAAAACGATTGGAAACATCGAATATCACGTATTCGTGCCAATTATCCAATCGTTTTGTATCAACGGTAGGTAAGGATTCACTTCCCGGCTCCCGCAATCGTTCTTTCCATCGATAATTTGCACGAATACGTGGTGTTCGATGTTTCCAATCGTTTTGCATCGACGGTAGGTAAGGATTCACTTCCCAGTTCCCGCAATCGTTCTTTCTATGGATAATTTGCACGAATACGTGCTATTCGATGTTTGCAATCGGTTTGCATCGACGGTAGGTAAGGATTCACTTCCCAGCTCCCGCAATCGTTCTTTCTATCTATAATTTGCACGAATACGTTATGTTCGATGTTTCCAATCGTTTTGCATCAACGTTAGGTAAGCATTCACTTCCCGGCTCCCGCAATCGTTATTTCCGTCGATAATTTGCACGAATACGTGCTATTCGATATTTCCAATCGTTTTGCATCAACGGTAGGTAAGTATTCACTTCCCAGCTCACGCAATCGTTCTTTCTATGGATAATTTGCACGAATACGTGCTATTCGATGTTTGCAATCGTTTTGCATCGACGGTAGGTAAGGATTCACTTCCCAGCTCCCGCAATCGTTCTTTCTATCTATAATTTGCACGAATACGTTATGTTCGATGTTTCCAATCGTTTTGCATCAACGTTAGGTAAGCATTCACTTCCCGGCTCCCGCAATCGTTATTTCCATCGATAATTTGCACGAATACGTGCTATTCAATGTTTCCAATCGTTTTGCATCAACGGTAGGTAAGTATTCACTTCCCAGCTCACGCAATCGTTCTTTCTATGGATAATTTGCACGAATACGTGCAATTCGATGTTTGCAATCGTTTTGCATCGACGGTAGGTAAGGATTCACTTCCCAGCTGCCGCAATCGTTCTTTCTATCGATAATTTGCATGAATACGTGATGTTCGATGTTTCCAATCGTTTTGCATCAACGTTAGGTAAGGATTCATTTCCCGGCTCCCGCAATCGTTCTTTCCATCGATTATTTGCACGAATACGTGTTATTCGATGTTTCCAATCGTTTTGCATCAACGTTAGGTAAGGATTCACTTCCCGGCACCTGCAATCGTTCTTTCCATCGATAATTTGCACGAATACGTGATGTTCGATGATTCCATTCGTTTTGCATCAACGTTAGGTAAGGATTCACTTCCCGGTTCCCGCAATCGTTCTTTCCATCGATAATTTGCACGAATACGTGCTACTCGATGTTTCCAATCGTTTTGCATCGACGGTAGGTAAGGATTCACTTCCCAGCTCCCGCAATCGTTCTTTCCATCGATAATTTGCACGAATACGTGGTGTTCGATGTTTCCAATCGTTTTGTATCAACGGTAGGTAAGGATTCACTTCCCGGCTCCCGCAATCGTCCTTTCCATCGATAATTTGCACGAATACGTGGTGTTCGATGTTTCCAATCGTTTTGCATCGACGGTAGGTAAGGATTCACTTCCCAGTTCCCGCAATCGTTCTTTCTATGGATAATTTGCACGAATACGTGCTATTCGATGTTTGCAATCGGTTTGCATCGACGGTAGGTAAGGATTCACTTCCCAGCTCCCGCAATCGTTCTTTCTATCTATAATTTGCACGAATACGTTATGTTCGATGTTTCCAATCGTTTTGCATCAACGTTAGGTAAGCATTCACTTCCCGGCTCCCGCAATCGTTATTTCCGTCGATAATTTGCACGAATACGTGCTATTCGATATTTCCAATCGTTTTGCATCAACGGTAGGTAAGTATTCACTTCCCAGCTCACGCAATCGTTCTTTCTATGGATAATTTGCACGAATACGTGCTATTCGATGTTTGCAATCGTTTTGCATCGACGGTAGGTAAGGATTCACTTCCCAGCTCCCGCAATCGTTCTTTCTATCTATAATTTGCACGAATACGTTATGTTCGATGTTTCCAATCGTTTTGCATCAACGTTAGGTAAGCATTCACTTCCCGGCTCCCGCAATCGTTATTTCCATCGATAATTTGCACGAATACGTGCTATTCAATGTTTCCAATCGTTTTGCATCAACGGTAGGTAAGTATTCACTTCCCAGCTCACGCAATCGTTCTTTCTATGGATAATTTGCACGAATACGTGCAATTCGATGTTTGCAATCGTTTTGCATCGACGGTAGGTAAGGATTCACTTCCCAGCTGCCGCAATCGTTCTTTCTATCGATAATTTGCATGAATACGTGATGTTCGATGTTTCCAATCGTTTTGCATCAACGTTAGGTAAGGATTCATTTCCCGGCTCCCGCAATCGTTCTTTCCATCGATTATTTGCACGAATACGTGTTATTCGATGTTTCCAATCGTTTTGCATCAACGTTAGGTAAGGATTCACTTCCCGGCACCTGCAATCGTTCTTTCCATCGATAATTTGCACGAATACGTGATGTTCGATGATTCCATTCGTTTTGCATCAACGTTAGGTAAGGATTCACTTCCCGGTTCCCGCAATCGTTCTTTCCATCGATAATTTGCACGAATACGTGCTACTCGATGTTTCCAATCGTTTTGCATCGACGGTAGGTAAGGATTCACTTCCCAGCTCCCGCAATCGTTCTTTCCATCGATAATTTGCACGAATACGTGGTGTTCGATGTTTCCAATCGTTTTGTATCAACGGTAGGTAAGGATTCACTTCCCGGCTCCCGCAATCGTCCTTTCCATCGATAATTTGCACGAATACGTGGTGTTCGATGTTTCCAATCGTTTTGCATCGACGGTAGGTAAGGATTCACTTCCCAGTTCCCGCAATCGTTCTTTCTATGGATAATTTGCACGAATACGTGCTATTCGATGTTTGCAATCGTTTTGCATCGACGGTAGGTAAGGATTCACTTCCCAGCTCCCGCAATCGTTCTTTCTATCTATAATTTGCACGAATACGTTATGTTCGATGTTTCCAATCGTTTTGCATCAACGTTAGGTAAGCATTCACTTCCCGGCTCCCGCAATCGTTATTTCCATCGATAATTTGCACGAATACGTGCTATTCGATGTTTCCAATCGTTTTGCATCAACGGTAGGTAAGTATTCACTTCCCAGCTCACGCAATCGTTCTTTCTATGGATAATTTGCACGAATACGTGCAATTCGATGTTTGCAATCGTTTTGCATCGACGGTAGGTAAGGATTCACTTCCCAGCTGCCGCAATCGCTCTTTCCATCGATAATTTGCACGAATACGTGTTATTCGATGTTTCCAATCGTTTTGCATCAACGTTAGGTAAGGATTCACTTCCCGGCACCCGCAATTGTTCTTTCCATCGATAATTTGCACGAATACGTGATGTTCGATGATTCCATTCGTTTTGCATCAACGTTAGGTAAGGATTCACTTCCCGGCTCCCGCAATCCTTCTTTCCATCGATAATTTGCACGAATACGTGCTATTCGATGTTTCCAATCGTTTTGCATCGACGGTAGGTAAGGATTCACTTCCCAGCTCCCGCAATCGTTCTTTCCATCGATAATTTGCACGAATACGTGGTGTTCGATGTTTCCAATCGTTTTGCATCAACGTTAGGTACGTATTCACTTCCCAGCTCCCGCAATCGTTCTTTCTATGGATAATTTGCACGAATACGTGCTATTCGATGTTTCCAATCGTTTTGCATCAACGGTAGGTAAGTATTCACTTCCCAGCTCACGCAATCGTTCTTTCTATGGATAATTTGCACGAATACGTGCTATTCGATGTTTGCAATCGTTTTGCATCGACGGTAGGTAAGGATTCACTTCCCAGCTCCCGCAATCGTTCTTTCTATCTATAATTTGCACGAATACGTTATGTTCGATGTTTCCAATCGTTTTGCATCAACGTTAGGTAAGCATTCACTTCCCGGCTCCCGCAATCGTTATTTCCATCGATAATTTGCACGAATACGTGCTATTCGATGTTTCCAATCGTTTTGCATCAACGGTAGGTAAGTATTCACTTCCCAGCTCACGCAATCGTTCTTTCTATGGATAATTTGCACGAATACGTGCTATTCGATGTTTGCAATCGTTTTGCATCGACGGTAGGTAAGGATTCACTTCCCAGCTCCCGCAATCGTTCTTTCTATCTATAATTTGCACGAATACGTTATGTTCGATGTTTCCAATCGTTTTGCATCAACGTTAGGTAAGCATTCACTTCCCGGCTCCCGCAATCGTTATTTCCATCGATAATTTGCACGAATACGTGCTATTCAATGTTTCCAATCGTTTTGCATCAACGGTAGGTAAGTATTCACTTCCCAGCTCACGCAATCGTTCTTTCTATGGATAATTTGCACGAATACGTGCAATTCGATGTTTGCAATCGTTTTGCATCGACGGTAGGTAAGGATTCACTTCCCAGCTGCCGCAATCGTTCTTTCTATCGATAATTTGCATGAATACGTGATGTTCGATGTTTCCAATCGTTTTGCATCAACGTTAGGTAAGGATTCATTTCCCGGCTCCCGCAATCGTTCTTTCCATCGATTATTTGCACGAATACGTGTTATTCGATGTTTCCAATCGTTTTGCATCAACGTTAGGTAAGGATTCACTTCCCGGCACCTGCAATCGTTCTTTCCATCGATAATTTGCACGAATACGTGATGTTCGATGATTCCATTCGTTTTGCATCAACGTTAGGTAAGGATTCACTTCCCGGCTCCCGCAATCGTTCTTTCCATCGATAATTTGCACGAATACGTGCTATTCGATGTTTCCAATCGTTTTGCATCGACGGTAGGTAAGGATTCACTTCCCAGCTCCCGCAATCGTTCTTTCCATCGATAATTTGCACGAATACGTGGTGTTCGATGTTTCCAATCGTTTTGTATCAACGGTAGGTAAGGATTCACTTCCCGGCTCCCGCAATCGTTCTTTCCATCGATAATTTGCACGAATACGTGGTGTTCGATGTTTCCAATCGTTTTGCATCGACGGTAGGTAAGGATTCACTTCCCAGTTCCCGCAATCGTTCTTTCTATGGATAATTTGCACGAATACGTGCTATTCGATGTTTGCAATCGTTTTGCATCGACGGTAGGTAAGGATTCACTTCCCAGCTCCCGCAATCGTTCTTTCTATCTATAATTTGCACGAATACGTTATGTTCGATGTTTCCAATCGTTTTGCATCAACGTTAGGTAAGCATTCACTTCCCGGCTCCCGCAATCGTTATTTCCATCGATAATTTGCACGAATACGTGCTATTCGATGTTTCCAATCGTTTTGCATCAACGGTAGGTAAGTATTCACTTCCCAGCTCACGCAATCGTTCTTTCTATGGATAATTTGCACGAATACGTGCTATTCGATGTTTGCAATCGTTTTGCATCGACGGTAGGTAAGGATTCACTTCCCAGCTCCCGCAATCGTTCTTTCTATCTATAATTTGCACGAATACGTTATGTTCGATGTTTCCAATCGTTTTGCATCAACGTTAGGTAAGCATTCACTTCCCGGCTCCCGCAATCGTTATTTCCATCGATAATTTGCACGAATACGTGCTATTCGATGTTTCCAATCGTTTTGCATCAACGGTACGTAAGTATTCACTTCCCAGCTCACGCAATCGTTCTTTCTATGGATAATTTGCACGAATACGTGCAATTCGATGTTTGCAATCGTTTTGCATCGACGGTAGGTAAGGATTCACTTCCCAGCTGCCGCCATCGCTCTTTCCATCGATAATTTGCACGAATACGTGTTATTCGATGTTTCCAATCGTTTTGCATCAACGTTAGGTAAGGATTCACTTCCCGGCACCCGCAATTGTTCTTTCCATCGATAATTTGCACGAATACGTGATGTTCGATGATTCCATTCGTTTTGCATCAACGTTAGGTAAGGATTCACTTCCCGGCTCCCGCAATCCTTCTTTCCATCGATAATTTGCACGAATACGTGCTATTCGATGTTTCCAATCGTTTTGCATCGACGGTAGGTAAGGATTCACTTCCCAGCTCCCGCAATCGTTCTTTCCATCGATAATTTGCACGAATACGTGGTGTTCGATGTTTCCAATCGTTTTGCATCAACGTTAGGTACGTATTCACTTCCCAGCTCCCGCAATCGTTCTTTCTATGGATAATTTGCACGAATACGTGCTATTCGATGTTTCCAATCGTTTTGCATCAACGGTAGGTAAGTATTCACTTCCCAGCTCACGCAATCGTTCTTTCTATGGATAATTTGCACGAATACGTGCTATTCGATGTTTGCAATCGTTTTGCATCGACGGTAGGTAAGGATTCACTTCCCAGCTCCCGCAATCGTTCTTTCTATCTATAATTTGCACGAATACGTTATGTTCGATGTTTCCAATCGTTTTGCATCAACGTTAGGTAAGCATTCACTTCCCGGCTCCCGCAATCGTTATTTCCATCGATAATTTGCACGAATACGTGCTATTCGATGTTTCCAATCGTTTTGCATCAACGGTAGGTAAGTATTCACTTCCCAGCTCACGCAATCGTTCTTTCTATGGATAATTTGCACGAATACGTGCAATTCGATGTTTGCAATCGTTTTGCATCGACGGTAGGTAAGGATTCACTTCCCAGCTGCCGCAATCGTTCTTTCTATCGATAATTTGCATGAATACGTGATGTTCGATGTTTCCAATCGTTTTGCATCAACGTTAGGTAAGGATTCATTTCCCGGCTCCCGCAATCGTTCTTTCCATCGATTATTTGCACGAATACGTGTTATTCGATGTTTCCAATCGTTTTGCATCAACGTTAGGTAAGGATTCACTTCCCGGCACCTGCAATCGTTCTTTCCATCGA
This sequence comes from Nomada ferruginata, assembly GCA_963583965.1. Classification (NCBI taxonomy): domain Eukaryota; kingdom Metazoa; phylum Arthropoda; class Insecta; order Hymenoptera; family Apidae; genus Nomada; species Nomada ferruginata. Next base: position 351,997 of record OY757219.1, read on the forward strand.
TAATTTGCACGAATACGTGATGTTCGATGATTCCATTCGTTTTGCATCAACGTTAGGTAAGGATTCACTTCCCGGCTCCCGCAATCGTTCTTTCCATCGATAATTTGCACGAATACGTGCTATTCGATGTTTCCAATCGTTTTGCATCGACGGTAGGTAAGGATTCACTTCCCAGCTCCCGCAATCGTTCTTTCCATCGATAATTTGCACGAATACGTGGTGTTCGATGTTTCCAATCGTTTTGTATCAACGGTAGGTAAGGATTCACTTCCCGGCCCCCGCAATCGTTCTTTCCATCGATAATTTGCACGAATACGTGGTGTTCGATGTTTCCAATCGTTTTGCATCGACGGTAGGTAAGGATTCACTTCCGAGTTCCCGCAATCGTTCTTTCTATGGATAATTTGCACGAATACGTGCTATTCGATGTTTGCAATCGTTTTGCATCGACGGTAGGTAAGGATTCACTTCCCAGCTCCCGCAATCGTTCTTTCTATCTATAATTTGCACGAATACGTTATGTTCGATGTTTCCAATCGTTTTGCATCAACGTTAGGTAAGCATTCACTTCCCGGCTCCCGCAATCGTTATTTCCATCGATAATTTGCACGAATACGTGCTATTCGATGTTTCCAATCGTTTTGCATCAACGGTAGGTAAGTATTCACTTCCCAGCTCACGCAATCGTTCTTTCTATGGATAATTTGCACGAATACGTGCTATTCGATGTTTGCAATCGTTTTGCATCGACGGTAGGTAAGGATTCACTTCCCAGCTCCCGCAATCGTTCTTTCTATCTATAATTTGCACGAATACGTTATGTTCGATGTTTCCAATCGTTTTGCATCAACGTTAGGTAAGCATTCACTTCCCGGCTCCCGCAATCGTTATTTCCATCGATAATTTGCACGAATACGTGCTATTCGATGTTTCACATCGTTTTGCATCAACGGTAGGTAAGTATTCACTTCCCAGCTCACGCAATCGTTCTTTCTATGGATAATTTGCACGAATACGTGCAATTCGATGTTTGCAATCGTTTTGCATCGACGGTAGGTAAGGATTCACTTCCCAGCTGCCGCAATCGCTCTTTCCATCGATAATTTGCACGAATACGTGTTATTCGATGTTTCCAATCGTTTTGCATCAACGTTAGGTAAGGATTCACTTCCCGGCACCCGCAATTGTTCTTTCCATCGATAATTTGCACGAATACGTGATGTTCGATGATTCCATTCGTTTTGCATCAACGTTAGGTAAGGATTCACTTCCCGGCTCCCGCAATCGTTCTTTCCATCGATAATTTGCACGAATACGTGCTATTCGATGTTTCCAATCGTTTTGCATCGACGGTAGGTAAGGATTCACTTCCCAGCTCCCGCAATCGTTCTTTCCATCGATAATTTGCACGAATACGTGGTGTTCGATGTTTCCAATCGTTTTGCATCAACGTTAGGTACGTATTCACTTCCCAGCTCCCGCAATCGTTCTTTCTATGGATAATTTGCACGAATACGTGCTATTCGATGTTTGCAATTGTTTTGCATCGACGGTAGGTACGGATTCACTTCCCAGCTCCCGCAATCGTTCTTACTATCGATGATTTGCACGAATACGTTATGTTCGATGTTTCCAATCGTTTTGCATCAACGTTAGGTAAGCATTCACTTCCCGGCTCCCGCAATCGTTCTTTCCATCGATAATTTGCACGAATACGTGCTATTCGATGTTTCCAATCGTTTTGCATCAACGGTAGGTAAGTATTCACTTCCCAGCTCACGCAATCGTTCTTTCTATGGATAATTTGCACGAATACGTGCAATTCGATGTTTGCAATCGTTTTGCATCGACGGTAGGTAAGGATTCACTTCCCAGCTGCCGCAATCGTTCTTTCTATCGATAATTTGCATGAAAACGTGATGTTCGATGTTTCCAATCGTTTTGCATCAACGTTAGGTAAGGATTCATTTCCCGGCTCCCGCAATCGTTCTTTCCATCGATAATTTGCACGAATACGTGTTATTCGATGTTTCCAATCGTTTTGCATCAACGTTAGGTAAGGATTCACTTCCCAGCTCCCGCAATCGTTCTTTCTATGGATAATTTGCACGAATACGTGCTATTCGATGTTTGCAATCGTTTTGCATCGACGGTAGGTAAGGATTCACTTCCCAGCTGCCGCAATCGTTCTTTCCATCGATAATTTGCACGAATACGTGATGTTCGATGTTTCCAATCGTTTTGCATCAACGTTAGGTATGGATTCATTTCCCGGATCCCGCAATCGTTCTTTCCATTTGTAGAAGTTATTTTCTGTAAACCTCACGTAGTTTTGGGAATAGAGGACAGGTGGTGTAATAAGACTTCAGTTACTCTCATAAAGACACTAACTTTATTATAAGGTAATGTCGACACACGACGTAACTCAACACACGGCACTTTCTTCACTCTCAACAATACTCTCAGCTCACGACACTCTTCACTCTGCTCAAACTCTCTCCTAAATCTGCCTCTTGCACGCATCGTTCATTCGTTATATTCTTTCACTCTTAGTTTCTCTTTCATTCTATTCCTCATTTGCGCTCACTCATTCAGGACACACCCCCCAGTCATTCCTCGGTGATGGTCGGTCCCGACCACCCGAACCCTTGGGCCGCTGTACCCTCCATGCGCACGACCTTCTCAAGTACTCAACATTCACGCAGTATTTCCAATCCTACACTCGACCATCCTAAAAAAAGATATCTGGCCTCAGATATTCCTACAAACACTCTCTATCGCTTCAGCCCAGTCACACATCCATCCACTTACAATTACAATACATATTCTAAATCAGGACTCCGCTGAGTCCCTCTGTTTACAAACATATTTTCAATTGCGTAACGCTGCGCGTCTTTACATTTTCTATTGAATCTAACTCTATTTTCCCGTCGAACCCTCCGCATTCCTTCCTGAATACATTTCTTAACTTCATAACAATTATTATGGAAAACTCTATCACGCCCTTGCTTCAATATTTTTACCTGACACAGAATCTTATTAAATTGCCCATCCTCATATAAAGATCTTTCGGTCTTACAGCATTTACCACTACGACAATTTGTACGCGCACGCTTAATCTTCCCGAACATCCCCTTTTCGTGTTCAAACCCAGCACCGTGCCTCACGGACGACTCTGCTTTACGGTATACACCACCGTCCACTCGTGCTCGCTCACTCACATCCGCTCGCCAATTCACACCTGACCGTAACGGTTGCATTACATCTACTCTAATATTGTTATCTACATCCTTAGATAAATGATCGCTACGCACGTAGTTTTCCTTGATCGAATTAATAACTACCGGACATGAAGACATACATTTTTCAATTACTATTGGCGCGGGAGACTCTACAATTTCTATTTTTTCGACGAATATTTCTGGTTCAATTGGTTGCACGTTTCGATTTTCTACTACGTTAAACACGTCGGCTTGAAAAACATATACGACATTGGAACTCTGACAATTTGCTTCGGGTATTATTTCTATTCTTTCGTTACCGTGCCCAACACTCGGTTCTATTGTTTCTGCATACCCCCCTGTCGAAGACCGTGCTGCGGGTTGATGCAGGTTTATTGGGACCGATGACATCCCCGGACAGTTGAACGCCACATGTCCGTGTCCCTGGCACGCATAGCATTTGGCCGCCTGTACCCTTGACGGACAACCCGCTGCCCTGTGTCCTATTCCTCCGCAGCTGTAGCACCGTGGCACCGCCGGTCTTGCCTCTGCTACCTGCTCCGCGTACTGCGCTCTCCGTTGCTCAGTGTCCCACCTCGGCGCCCACCGTGCCTGGCTTTCGTCGACCGTCGGACCCAACGTCACCCTCTCGAAAGCGACCAGCATTACCGCTCCGCTTACAAAGCGTTGGATACGCGCCTGATTTTGTAGAATTAGATCCGGAATGCCCTCGATCAGATGTTCAACCATCTCGTCTTCAGCGACGGGCACCCGATTCGCCAATATTACTTTTTGGCGGTAATATTCGCAGAAACGCTCCCCTTGCTGCCACTGCAGTTCCTCGAATTCTCTTCGCCGTAAGACCTTGTTCGGCACGAAAGAGAACATGGCACGCATTTCGGCAAGGAATTCGTCCATGTCCATGACGATATGGTCCGGTTTGGAATGAAACCATTCCACAGCCTTACCCCTCAGTCTAGAAATGACGAGCGTTTTCGCCTCTTGACCACTAAGCTGATGCGTGTCCATCAACAGTCGCAGCTGTCGTTCCCATTGGCCAAATAGAACACCATCACCATCGAAGTAGCTTAGCATGTTGGATATCAATGATATATCCGCCCACGGTCGCGCAGATTGAACATCCTGTACTTCTTGCGTGGCACGTCCCAGCTTCTGAATTGCGCGCTCCTGCCGCAACACCCCAAGCTGCCGACTGACCAGCGCCAGTTGCTCTTCCAATTTCCGCAGTGCTTCTGTACCACACACATCGCTACGATTTCCCGTACTCATGGCGAAATCACAAAACGCACAAACTGATTTTTAAACACTCAGAATATCGGACAAACTCATTGTCACACACAGCACTGACAATCTTACACTTCCTGTTACCTCTATCCCGGACGAGCCCCCCAATTTGTAGAAGTTATTTTCTGTAAACCTCACGTAGTTTTGGGAATAGAGGACAGGTGGTGTAATAAGACTTCAGTTACTCTCATAAAGACACTAACTTTATTATAAGGTAATGTCGACACACGACGTAACTCAACACACGGCACTTTCTTCACTCTCAACAATACTCTCAGCTCACGACACTCTTCACTCTGCTCAAACTCTCTCCTAAATCTGCCTCTTGCACGCATCGTTCATTCGTTATATTCTTTCACTCTTAGTTTCTCTTTCATTCTATTCCTCATTTGCGCTCACTCATTCAGGACACACCCCCCAGTCATTCCTCGGTGATGGTCGGTCCCGACCACCCGAACCCTTGGGCCGCTGTACCCTCCATGCGCACGACCTTCTCAAGTACTCAACATTCACGCAGTATTTCCAATCCTACACATCGATAATTTGCACGAATACGTGTTATTCGATGTTTCCGATCGTTTTGCATCAACGTTAGGTAAGGATTCACTTCCCGGCACCCGCAATCGTTCTTTCCATCGATAATTTGCACGAATACGTGATGTTCGATGATTCCATTCGTTTTGCATCAACGTTAGGTAAGGATTCACTTCCCGGCTCCCGCAATCGTTCTTTCCATCGATAATTTGCACGAATACGTGCTATTCGATGTTTCCAATCGTTTTGCATCGACGGAAGGTAAGGATTCACTTCCCAGCTCCCGCAATCGTTCTTTCCATCGATAATTTGCACGAATACGCGGTGTTCGATGTTTCCAATCGTTTTGTATCAACGGTAGATAAGGATGCACTTCCCGGCTCCCGCAATCGTTCTTTCCATAGATAATTTGCACGAATACGTGGTGTTCGATGTTTCCAATCGTTTTGCATCAACGGTAGGTAAGTATTCACTTCCCAGCTCCCGCAATCGTTCTTTCTATGGATAATTTGCACGAATACGTGCTATTCGATGTTTGCAATCGTTTTGCATCGACGGTAGGTAAGGATTCACTTCCCAGCTGCCGCAATCGTTCTTTCCATCGATAATTTGCACGAATACGTGGTGTTCGATGTTTCCAATCGTTTTGCATCAACGTTAGGTAAGTATTCACTTCCCAGCTCCCGCAATCGATCTTTCTATGGATAATTTGCACGAATACGTGCTATTCGATGTTTGCAATCGTTTTGCATCGACGGTAGGTAAGGATTCACTTCCCAGCTCACGCAATCGTTCTTTCTATGGATAATTTGCACGAATACGTGCAATTCGATGTTTGCAATCGTTTTGCATCGACGGTAGGTAAGGATTCACTTCCCAGCTGCCGCAATCGTTCTTTCTATCGATAATTTGGAAAGAACGATTGCCGGAGCTGGGAAGTGAATGCTTACCGAACGTCGATGCAACACGATTGGAAACATCGAATAGCACGTATTCGTGCAAATTATCGATGGAAAGAACGATTGCGGCAGCTGGGAAGTGAATCCTTACCTACCGTCGATGCAAAACGATTGGAAACATCGAACACCACGTATTCGTGCAAATTATCGATGGAAAGAACGATTGCGGGAGCCGGGAAGTGAATCCTTACCTAACGTTGATGCAAAACGATTGGAAACATCGAACATCACGTATTCGTGCAAATTATCGATAGAAAGAACGATTGCGGGAGCTGGGAAGTGAATCCTTACCTACCGTCGATGCAAAACGATTGGAAACATCGAATAGCACGTATTCGTGCAAATTATCGATGGAAAGAACGATTGCGGGAGCCGGGAAGTGAATCCTTACCTACCGTTGATGCAAAACGATTGGAAACATCGAACATCACGTATTCGTGCAAATTATCGATAGAAAGAACGATTGCGGGAGCTGGGAAGTGAATCCTTACCTACCGTCGATGCAAAACGATTGGAAACATCGAATGGCACGTATTCGTGCAAATTAACGATGGAAAGAACGATTGCGGGAGCTGGGAAGTGAATCCTTACCTACCGTCGATGCAAAACGATTGGAAACATCGAATATCACGTATTCGTGCCAATTATCCAATCGTTTTGTATCAACGGTAGGTAAGGATTCACTTCCCGGCTCCCGCAATCGTTCTTTCCTTCGATAATTTGCACGAATACGTGGTGTTCGATGTTTCCAATCGTTTTGCATCGACGGTAGGTAAGGATTCACTTCCCAGTTCCCGCAATCGTTCTTTCTATGGATAATTTGCACGAATACGTGCTATTCGATGTTTGCAATCGTTTTGCATCGACGGTAGGTAAGGATTCACTTCCCGGCTCCCGCAATCGTTCTTTCTATCGATAATTTGCACGAATACGTTATGTTCGATGTTTCCAATCGTTTTGCATCAACGTTAGGTAAGCATTCACTTCCCGGCTCCCGCAATCGTTCTTTCCATCGATAATTTGCACGAATACGTGTTATTCGATGTTTCCAATCGTTTTGCATCAACGTTAGGTAAGGATTCACTTCCCGGCACCCGCAATCGTTCTTTCCATCGATAATTTGCACGAATACGTGATGTTCGATGATTCCATTCGTTTTGCATCAACGTTAGGTAAGGATTCACTTCCCGGCTCCCGCAATCGTTCTTTCCATCGATAATTTGCACGAATACGTGCTATTCGATGTTTCCAATCGTTTTGCATCGACGGTAGGTAAGGATTCACGTCCCAGCTCCCGCAATCGTTCTTTCCATCGATAATTTGCACGAATACGTGCTATTCGATGTTTCCAATAGTTTTGCATCAACGGTAGGTAAGTATTCACTTCCCAGCTCCCGCAATCGTTCTTTCTATGGATAATTTGCACGAATACGTGCTATTCGATGTTTGCAATCGTTTTGCATCGACGGTAGGTAAGGATTCACTTCCCAGCTGCCGCAATCGTTCTTTCCATCGATAATTTGCACGAATACGTGCTATTCGATGTTTGCAATCGTTTTGCATCGACGGTAGGTAAGGATTCACTTCCCAGCTCCCGCAATCGTTCTTTCTATCGATAATTTGGAAAGAACGATTGCCGGAGCTGGGAAGTGAATGCTTACCGAACGTCGATGCAACACGATTGGAAACATCGAATAGCACGTATTCGTGCAAATTATCCATAGAAAGAACGATTGCGGGAGCTGGGAAGTGAATCCTTACCTACCGTCGATGCAAAACGATTGGAAACATCGAATATCACGTATTCGTGCCAATTATCCAATCGTTTTGTATCAACGGTAGGTAAGGATTCACTTCCCGGCTCCCGCAATCGTTCTTTCCTTCGATAATTTGCACGAATACGTGGTGTTCGATGTTTCCAATCGTTTTGCATCGACGGTAGGTAAGGATTCACTTCCCAGTTCCCGCAATCGTTCTTTCTATGGATAATTTGCACGAATACGTGCTATTCGATGTTTGCAATCGTTTTGCATCGACGGTAGGTAAGGATTCACTTCCCGGCTCCCGCAATCGTTCTTTCCATCGATAATTTGCACGAATACGTGCTATTCGATGTTTCCAATCGTTTTGCATCAACGGTAGGTAAGTATTCACTTCCCAGCTGCCGCATCGTTCTTTCTATCGATAATTTGCACGAATACGTGATGTTCGATGTTTCCAATCGTTTTGCAGCAACGTTAGGTAGGGATTCATTTCCCGGCTCCCGCAATCGTTCTTTCCATCGATAATTTGCACGAATACGTGCTATTCGATGTTTGCAATCGTTTTGCATCGACGGTAGGTAAGGATTCACTTCCCAGCTGCCGCAATCGTTCTTTCCATCGATAATTTGCACGAATACGTGGTGTTCGATGTTTCCAATCGTTTTGCATCGACGGTAGGTAAGGATTCACTTCCCATTTCCCGCAATCGTTCTTTCTATGGATAATTTGCACGAATACGTGCTATTCGATGTTTGCAATCGTTTTGCATCGACGGTAGGTAAGGATTCACTTCCCAGCTCCCGCAATCGTTCTTTCTATCGATAATTTGCACGAATACGTTATGTTCGATTTTTCCAATCGTTTTGCATCAACGTTAGGTAAGCATTCACTTCCCGGCTCCCGCAATCGTTCTTTCCATCGATAATTTGCACGAATACGTGCTATTCGATGTTTCCAATCGTTTTGCATCAACGGTAGGTAAGTATTCACTTCCCAGCTCACGCAATCGTTCTTTCTATGGATAATTTGCACGAATACATGCAATTCCATGTTTGCAATCGTTTTGCATCGACGGTAGGTAAGGATTCACTTCCCAGCTCCCGCAATCGTTCTTTTCATCGATAATTTGCACGAATACGTGATGTTCGATGATTCCATTCGTTTTGCATCAACGTTAGGTAAGGATTCACTTCCCGGCTCCCGCAATCGTTCTTTCCATCGATAATTTGCACGAATACGTGCTATTCGATGTTTCCAATCGTTTTGCATCGACGGTAGGTAAGGATTCACTTCCCAGCTCCCGCAATCGTTCTTTCCATCGATAATTTGCACGAATACGTGGTGTTCGATGTTTCCAATCGTTTTGCATCAACGTTAGGTACGTATTCACTTCCCAGCTCCCGCAATCGTTCTTTCTATGGATAATTTGCACGCATACGTGCTATTCGATGTTTGCAATTGTTTTGCATCGACGGTAGGTACGGATTCACTTCCCAGCTCCCGAAATCGTTCTTACTATCGATAATTTGCACGAATACGTTATGTTCGATGTTTCCAATCGTTTTGCATCAACGTTAGGTAAGCATTCACTTCCCGGCTCCCGCAATCGTTCTTTCCATCGATAATTTGCACGAATACGTGCTATTCGATGTTTCCAATCGTTTTGCATCAACGGTAGGTAAGTATTCACTTCCCAGCTCCCGCAATCGTTCTTTCTATGGATAATTTGCACGCATACGTGCTATTCGATGTTTGCAATCGTTTTGCATCGACGGTAGGTAAGGATTCACTTCCCAGCTGCCGCAATCGTTCTTTCCATCGATAATTTGCACGAATACGTGGTGTTCGATGTTTCCAATCGTTTTGCATCAACGTTAGGTAAGTATTCACTTCCCAGCTCCCGCAATCGTTCTTTCTATGGATAATTTGCACGAATACGTGCTATTCGATGTTTGCAATCGTTTTGCATCGACGGTAGGTAAGGATTCACTTCCCAGCTCCCGCAATCGTTCTTTCTATCGATAATTTGGAAAGAACGATTGCCGGAGCTGAGAAGTAAATCCTTACCTACCGTCGATGCAAAACGATTGCAAACATCGAACATAACGTATTCGTGCAAATTATCCATAGAAAGAACGATTGCGGGAGCTGGGAAATGAATGCTTACCGACCGTCGATGCAACACGATTGGAAACATCGAATAGCACGTATTCGTGCAAATTATCGATGGAAAGAACGATTGCGGGAGCCGGGAAGTGAATCCTTACCTACCGTCGATGCAAAACGATTGGAAACATCGAATAGCACGTATTCGAGCAAATTAGCGATGGAAAGAACGATTGCGGGAGCCGGGAAGTGAATCCTTACCTAACGTTGATGCAAAACGATTGGAAACATCGAACATCACGTATTCGTGCAAATTATCGATAGAAAGAACGATTGCGGGAGCTGGGAAGTGAATCCTTACCTACCGTCGATGCAAAACGATTGGAAACATCGAATAGCACGTATTCGTGCAAATTATCGATAGAAAGAACGATTGCGGGAGCTGGGAAGTGAATCCTTACCTACCGTCGATGCAAAACGATTGGAAACATCGAATGGCACGTATTCGTGCAAATTAACGATGGAAAGAACGATTGCGGGAGCTGGGAAGTGAATACTTACCTAACGTTGATGCAAAACGATTGGAAACATCGAAGACCACATATTCGTGCAAATTATCGATGGAAAGAACGATTGCGGCAGCTGGGAAGTGAATCCTTACCTACCGTCGATGCAAAACGATTGCAAACATCGAACATAACGTATTCGTGCAAATTATCCATAGAAAGAACGATTGCGGGAGCTGGGAAGTGAATGCTTACCGACCGTCGATGCAACACGATTGGAAACATCGAATAGCACGTATTCGTGCAAATTATCGATGGAAAGAACGATTGCGGGAGCCGGGAAGTGAATCCTTACCTACCGTCGATGCAAAACGATTGGAAACATCGAACATAACGTATTCGTGCAAATTATCCATAGAAAGAACGATTGCGGGAGCTGGGAAGTGAATACTTACCTACCGTCGATGCAAAACGATTGCAAACATCGAATAGCACGTATTCGTGCAAATTATCCATAGAAAGAACGATTGCGGGAGCTGGGATGTGAATACTTACCTAACGTTGATGCAAAACGATTGGAAACATCGAACACCACGTATTCGTGCAAATTATCGATGGAAAGAACGATTGCGGCAGCTGGGAAGTTAATCCTTACCTACCGTCGATGCAAAACGATTGGAAACATCGAATAGCACGTATTCGAGCAAATTAGCGATGGAAAGAACGATTGCGGGAGCCGGGAAGTGAATCCTTACCTAACGTTGATGCAAAACGATTGGAAACATCGAACATCACGTATTCGTTCAAATTATCGATAGAAAGAACGATTGCGGGAGCTGGGAAGTGAATCCTTACCTACCGTCGATGCAAAACGATTGGAAACATCGAACATCACGTATTCGTGCAAATTATCGATAGAAAGGACGATTGCGGCAGCTGGGAATTGGATACTTACCTATCGTTGATGCAAAACGATTGGAAACATCGAACACCACGTATTCGTGCAAATTATCGATGGAAAGAACGATTGCGGCAGCTGGGAAGTGAATCCTTACCTACCGTCGATGCAAAACGATTGCAAACATCGAACATAACGTATTCGTGCAAATTATCCATAGAAAGAACGATTGCGGGAGCTGGGATGTGAATGCTTACCGACCGTCGATGCAACACGATTGGAAACATCGAATAGCACGTATTCGTGCAAATTATCGATGGAAAGAACGATTGCGGGAGCCGGGAAGTGAATCCTTACCTACCGTCGATGCAAAACGATTGGAAACATCGAATAGCACGTATTCGAGCAAATTAGCGATGGAAAGAACGATTGCGGGAGCCGGGAAGTGAATCCTTACCTACAGTCGATGCAAAACGATTGGAAACATCGAACACCACGTATTCGTGCAAATTATCGATGGAAAGAACGATTGCGGGAGCTGGGAAGTGAATCCTTACCTTCCGTCGATGCAAAACGATTGGAAACATCGAATGGCACGTATTCGTGCAAATTAACGATGGAAAGAACGATTGCGGGAGCTGGGAAGTGAATCCTTACCTACCGTCGATGCAAAACGATTGGAAACATCGAATATCACGTATTCGTGCCAATTATCCAATCGTTTTGTATCAACGGTAGGTAAGGATTCACTTCCCGGCTCCCGCAATCGTTCTTTCCTTCGATAATTTGCACGAATACGTGGTGTTCGATGTTTCCAATCGTTTTGCATCGACGGTAGGTAAGGATTGACTTCCCAGTTCCCGCAATCGTTCATTCTATGGATAATTTGCACGAATACGTGCTATTCGATGTTTGCAATCGTTTTGCATCGACGGTAGGTAAGGATTCACTTCCCGGCTCCCGCAATCGTTCTTTCTATCGATAATTTGCACGAATACGTTATGTTCGATGTTTCCAATCGTTTTGCATCAACGTTAGGTAAGCATTCACTTCCCGGCTCCCGCAATCGTTCTTTCCATCGATAATTTGCACGAATACGTGCTATTCGATGTTTCCAATCGTTTTGCATCAACGGTAGGTAAGTATTCACTTCCCAGCTCACGCAATCGTTCTTTCTATGGATAATTTGCATGAATACGTGATGTTCGATGTTTCCAATCGTTTTGCATCAACGTTAGGTAAGGATTCATTTCCCGGCTCCCGCAATCGTTCTTTCCATCGATAATTTGCACGAATACGTGTTATTCGATGTTTCCAATCGTTTTGCATCAACGTTAGGTAAGGATTCACTTCCCGGCACCCGCAATCGTTCTTTCCATCGATAATTTGCACGAATACGTGATGTTCGATGATTCCATTCGTTTTGCATCAACGTTAGGTAAGGATTCACTTCCCGGCTCCCGCAATCGTTCTTTCCATCGATAATTTGCACGAATACGTGCTATTCGATGTTTCCAATCGTTTTGCATCGACGGTAGGTAAGGATTCACGTCCCAGCTCCCGCAATCGTTCTTTCCATCGATAATTTGCACGAATACGTGCTATTCGATGTTTCCAATAGTTTTGCATCAACGGTAGGTAAGTATTCACTTCCCAGCTCCCGCAATCGTTCTTTCTATGGATAATTTGCACGAATACGTGCTATTCGATGTTTGCAATCGTTTTGCATCGACGGTAGGTAAGGATTCACTTCCCAGCTGCCGCAATCGTTCTTTCCATCGATAATTTGCACGAATACGTGCTATTCGATGTTTGCAATCGTTTTGCATCGACGGTAGGTAAGGATTCACTTCCCAGCTCCCGCAATCGTTCTTTCTATCGATAATTTGGAAAGAACGATTGCCGGAGCTGGGAAGTGAATGCTTACCGAACGTCGATGCAACACGATTGGAAACATCGAATAGCACGTATTCGTGCAAATTATCCATAGAAAGAACGATTGCGGGAGCTGGGAAGTGAATCCTTACCTACCGTCGATGCAAAACGATTGGAAACATCGAATATCACGTATTCGTGCCAATTATCCAATCGTTTTGTATCAACGGTAGGTAAGGATTCACTTCCCGGCTCCCGCAATCGTTCTTTCCTTCGATAATTTGCACGAATACGTGGTGTTCGATGTTTCCAATCGTTTTGCATCGACGGTAGGTAAGGATTCACTTCCCAGTTCCCGCAATCGTTCTTTCTATGGATAATTTGCACGAATACGTGCTATTCGATGTTTGCAATCGTTTTGCATCGACGGTAGGTAAGGATTCACTTCCCGGCTCCCGCAATCGTTCTTTCCATCGATAATTTGCACGAATACGTGCTATTCGATGTTTCCAATCGTTTTGCATCAACGGTAGGTAAGTATTCACTTCCCAGCTGCCGCAATCGTTCTTTCTATCGATAATTTGCACGAATACGTGATGTTCGATGTTTCCAATCTTTTTGCAGCAACGTTAGGTAGGGATTCATTTCCCGGCTCCCGCAATCGTTCTTTCCATCGATAATTTGCACGAATACGTGCTATTCGATGTTTGCAATCGTTTTGCATCGACGGTAGGTAAGGATTCACTTCCCAGCTGCCGCAATCGTTCTTTCCATCGATAATTTGCACGAATACGTGGTGTTCGATGTTTCCAATCGTTTTGCATCGACGGTAGGTAAGGATTCACTTCCCATTTCCCGCAATCGTTCTTTCTATGGATAATTTGCACGAATACGTGCTATTCGATGTTTGCAATCGTTTTGCATCGACGGTAGGTAAGGATTCACTTCCCAGCTCCCGCAATCGTTCTTTCTATCGATAATTTGCACGAATACGTTATGTTCGATTTTTCCAATCGTTTTGCATCAACGTTAGGTAAGCATTCACTTCCCGGCTCCCGCAATCGTTCTTTCCATCGATAATTTGCACGAATACGTGCTATTCGATGTTTCCAATCGTTTTGCATCAACGGTAGGTAAGTATTCACTTCCCAGCTCACGCAATCGTTCTTTCTATGGATAATTTGCACGAATACATGCAATTCCATGTTTGCAATCGTTTTGCATCGACGGTAAGTAAGGATTCACTTCCCAGCTCCCGCAATCGTTCTTTTCATCGATAATTTGCACGAATACGTGATGTTCGATGATTCCATTCGTTTTGCATCAACGTTAGGTAAGGATTCACTTCCCGGCTCCCGCAATCGTTCTTTCCATCGATAATTTGCACGAATTCGTGCTATTCGATGTTTCCAATCGTTTTGCATCGACGGTAGGTAAGGATTCACTTCCCAGCTCCCGCAATCGTTCTTTCCATCGATAATTTGCACGAATACGTGGTGTTCGATGTTTCCAATCGTTTTGCATCAACGTTAGGTACGTATTCACTTCCCAGCTCCCGCAATCGTTCTTTCTATGGATAATTTGCACGCATACGTGCTATTCGATGTTTGCAATTGTTTTGCATCGACGGTAGGTACGGATTCACTTCCCAGCTCCCGAAATCGTTCTTACTATCGATAATTTGCACGAATACGTTATGTTCGATGTTTCCAATCGTTTTGCATCAACGTTAGGTAAGCATTCACTTCCCGGCTCCCGCAATCGTTCTTTCCATCGATAATTTGCACGAATACGTGCTATTCGATGTTTCCAATCGTTTTGCATCAACGGTAGGTAAGTATTCACTTCCCAGCTCCCGCAATCGTTCTTTCTATGGATAATTTGCACGAATACGTGCTATTCGATGTTTGCAATCGTTTTGCATCGACGGTAGGTAAGGATTCACTTCCCAGCTGCCGCAATCGTTCTTTCCATCGATAATTTGCACTAATACGTGGTGTTCGATGTTTCCAATCGTTTTGCATCAACGTTAGGTAAGTATTCACTTCCCAGCTCCCGCAATCGTTCTTTCTATGGATAATTTGCACGAATACGTGCTATTCGATGTTTGCAATCGTTTTGCATCGACGGTAGGTAAGGATTCACTTCCCAGCTCCCGCAATCGTTCTTTCTATCGATAATTTGGAAAGAACGATTGCCGGAGCTGAGAAGTAAATGCTTACCGAACGTCGATGCAACACGATTGGAAACATCGAATAGCACGTATTCGTGCAAATTATCGATGGAAAGAACGATTGCGGGAGCCGGGAAATGAATCCTTACTTAACGTTGATGCAAAACGATTGGAAACATCGAACATCACGTATTCGTGCAAATTATCGATAGAAAGAACGATTGCGGCAGCTGGGAAGTGGATACTTACCTATCGTTGATGCAAAACGATTGGAAACATCGAACACCACGTATTCGTGCAAATTATCGATGGAAAGAACGATTGCGGCAGCTGGGAAGTGAATCCTTACCTACCGTCGATGCAAAACGATTGCAAACATCGAACATAACGTATTCGTGCAAATTATCCATAGAAAGAACGATTGCGGGAGCTGGGAAATGAATGCTTACCGACCGTCGATGCAACACGATTGGAAACATCGAATAGCACGTATTCGTGCAAATTATCGATGGAAAGAACGATTGCGGGAGCCGGGAAGTGAATCCTTACCTACCGTCTATGCAAAACGATTGGAAACATCGAATAGCACGTATTCGAGCAAATTAGCGATGGAAAGAACGATTGCGGGAGCCGGGAAGTGAATCCTTACCTAACGTTGATGCAAAACGATTGGAAACATCGAACATCACGTATTCGTGCAAATTATCGATAGAAAGAACGATTGCGGGAGCTGGGAAGTGAATCCTTACCTACCGTCGATGCAAAACGATTGGAAACATCGAATGGCACGTATTCGTGCAAATTAACGATGGAAAGAACGATTGCGGGAGCTGGGAAGTGAATACTTACCTAACGTTGATGCAAAACGATTGGAAACATCGAAGACCACGTATTCGTGCAAATTATCGATGGAAAGAACGATTGCGGCAGCTGGGAAGTGAATCCTTACCTACCGTCGATGCAAAACGATTGCAAACATCGAACATAACGTATTCGTGCAAATTATCCATAGAAAGAACGATTGCGGGAGCTGGGAAGTGAATGCTTACCGACCGTCGATGCAACACGATTGGAAACATCGAATAGCACGTATTCGTGCAAATTATCGATGGAAAGAACGATTGCGGGAGCCGGGAAGTGAATCCTTACCTACCGTCGATGCAAAACGATTGGAAACATCGAACATAACGTATTCGTGCAAATTATCCATAGAAAGAACGATTGCGGGAGCTGGGAAGTGAATACTTACCTACCGTCGATGCAAAACGATTGCAAACATCGAATAGCACGTATTCGTGCAAATTATCCATAGAAAGAACGATTGCGGGAGCTGGGAAGTGAATACTTACCTAACGTTGATGCAAAACGATTGGAAACATCGAACACCACGTATTCGTGCAAATTATCGATGGAAAGAACGATTGCGGCAGCTGGGAAGTTAATCCTTACCTACCGTCGATGCAAAACGATTGGAAACATCGAATAGCACGTATTCGAGCAAATTAGCGATGGAAAGAACGATTGCGGGAGCTGGGAAGTGAATCCTTACCTACCGTCGTTGCAAAACGATTGGAAACATCGAACATCACGTATTCGTGCAAATTATCGATAGAAAGAACGATTGCGGCAGCTGGGAATTGGATACTTACCTATCGTTGATGCAAAACGATTGGAAACATCGAACACCACGTATTCGTGCAAATTATCGATGGAAAGAACGATTGCGGCAGCTGGGAAGTGAATCCTTACCTACCGTCGATGCAAAACGATTGCAAACATCGAACATAACGTATTCGTGCAAATTATCCATAGAAAGAACGATTGCGGGAGCTGGGATGTGAATGCTTACCGACCGTCGATGCAACACGATTGGAAACATCGAATAGCACGTATTCGTGCAAATTATCGATGGAAAGAACGATTGCGGGAGCCGGGAAGTGAATCCTTACCTACCGTCGATGCAAAACGATTGGAAACATCGAATAGCACGTATTCGAGCAAATTAGCGATGGAAAGAACGATTGCGGGAGCCGGGAAGTGAATCCTTACCTACAGTCGATGCAAAACGATTGGAAACATCGAACACCACGTATTCGTGCAAATTATCGATGGAAAGAACGATTGCGGGAGCTGGGAAGTGAATCCTTACCTTCCGTCGATGCAAAACGATTGCAAACATCGAATAGCACATATTCGTGCAAATTATCCATAGAAAGAACGATTGCGGGAGCTGGGAAGTGGATACTTACCTATCGTTGATGCAAAACGATTGGAAACATCGAACACCACGTATTCGTGCAAATTATCGATGGAAAGAACGATTGCGGGAGCTGGGAAGTGAATACTTACCTAACGTTGATGCAAAACGATTGGAAACATCGAACACCACGTATTCGTGCAAATTATCGATGGAAAGAACGATTGCGGCAGCTGGGAAGTGAATCCTTACCTACCGTCGATGCAAAACGATTGCAAACATCGAACATAACGTATTCGTGCAAATTATCCATAGAAAGAACGATTGCGGGAGCTGGGAAGTGAATGCTTACCGACCGTCGATGCAACACGATTGGAAACATCGAATAGCACGTATTCGTGCAAATTATCGATGGAAAGAACGATTGCGGGAGCCGGGAAGTGAATCCTTACCTACCGTCGATGCAAAACGATTGGAAACATCGAATAGCACGTATTCGAGCAAATTAGCGATGGAAAGAACGATTGCGGGAGCCGGGAAGTGAATCCTTACCTACCGTCGATGCAAAACGATTGGAAACATCGAACATAACGTATTCGTGCAAATTATCCATAGAAAGAACGATTGCGGGAGCTGGGAAGTGAATCCTTATCTACCGTCGATGCAAAACGATTGCAAACATCGAATAGCACGTATTCGTGCAAATTATCCATAGAAAGAACGATTGCGGGAGCTGGGAAGTGGATACTTACCTATCGTTGATGCAAAACGATTGGAAACATCGAACACCACGTATTCGTGCAAATTATCGATGGAAAGAACGATTGCGGGAGCTGGGAAGTGAATACTTACCTAACGTTGATGCAAAACGATTGGAAACATCGAACACCACGTATTCGTGCAAATTATCGATGGAAAGAACGATTGCGGCAGCTGGGAAGTGAATCCTTACCTACCGTCGATGCAAAACGATTGCAAACATCGAACATAACGTATTCGTGCAAATTATCCATAGAAAGAACGATTGCGGGAGCTGGGAAGTGAATGCTTACCGACCGTCGATGCAACACGATTGGAAACATCGAATAGCACGTATTCGTGCAAATTATCGATGGAAAGAAAGATTGCGGGAGCCGGGAAGTGAATCCTTACCTACCGTCGATGCAAAACGATTGGAAACATCGAACATAACGTATTCGTGCAAATTATCCATAGAAAGAACGATTGCGGGAGCTGGGAAGTGAATACTTACCTACCGTCGATGCAAAACGATTGCAAACATCGAATAGCACGTATTCGTGCAAATTATCCATAGAAAGAACGATTGCGGGAGCTGGGAAGTGAATACTTACCTAACGTTGATGCAAAACGATTGGAAACATCGAACACCACGTATTCGTGCAAATTATCGATGGAAAGAACGATTGCGGCAGCTGGGAAGTGAATCCTTACCTACCGTCGATGCAAAACGATTGGAAACATCGAATAGCACGTATTCGAGCAAATTAGCGATGGAAAGAACGATTGCGGGAGCCGGGAAGTGAATCCTTACCTAACGTTGATGCAAAACGATTGGAAACATCGAACATCACGTATTCGTGCAAATTATCGATAGAAAGAACGATTGCGGGAGCTGGGAAGTGAATCCTTACCTACCGTCGATGCAAAACGATTGGAAACATCGAATAGCACGTATTCGTGCAAATTATCGATAGAAAGAACGATTGCAGGAGCTGGGAAGTGAATCCTTACCTACCGTCGATGCAAAACGATTGGAAACATCGAATGGCACGTATTCGTGCAAATTAACGATGGAGAGAACGATTGCGGGAGCTGAGAAGTGAATCCTTACCTACCGTCGATGCAAAACGATTGGAAACATCGAATATCACGTATTCGTGCCAATTATCCAATCGTTTTGTATCAACGGTAGGTAAGGATTCACTTCCCAGTTCCCGCAATCGTTCTTTCTATGGATAATTTGCACGAATACGTGCTATTCGATGTTTGCAATCGTTTTGCATCGACGGTAGGTAAGGATTCACTTCCCAGCTCGCGCAATCGTTCTTTCTATCTATAATTTGCACGAATACGTTATGTTCGATGTTTCCAATCGTTTTGCATCAACGTTAGGTAAGCATTCACTTCCCGGCTCCCGCAATCGTTCTTTCCATCGATAATTTGCACGAATACGTGCTATTCGATGTTTCCAATCGTTTTGCATCAACGGTAGGTAAGTATTCACTTCCCAGCTGCCGCAATCGTTCTTTCTATCGATAATTTGCATGAATACGTGATGTTCGATGTTTCCAATCGTTTTGCATCAACGTTAGGTAAGGATTCATTTCCCGGCTCCCGCAATCGTTCTTTCCATCGATAATTTGCACGAATACGTGTTATTCGATGTTTCCGATCGTTTTGCATCAACGTTAGGTAAGGATTCACTTCCCGGCACCCGCAATCGTTCTTTCCATCGATAATTTGCACGAATACGTGATGTTCGATGATTCCATTCGTTTTGTATCAACGGTAGGTAAGGATTCACTTCCCGGCTCCCGCAATCGTTCTTTCCATCGATAATTTGCACGAATACGTGGTGTTCGATGTTTCCAATCGTTTTGCATCGACGGTAGGTAAGGATTCACTTCCCAGTTCCCGCAATCGTTCTTTCTATGGATAATTTGCACGAATACGTGCTATTCGATGTTTGCAATCGTTTTGCATCGACGGTAGGTAAGGATTCACTTCCCAGCTCCCGCAATCGTTCTTTCTATCGATAATTTGCACGAATACGTTATGTTCGATGTTTCCAATTGTTTTAAATCAACGTTAGGTAAGCATTCACTTCCCGGCTCCCGCAATCGTTCTTTCCATCGATAATTTGCACGAATACGTGCTATTCGATGTTTCCAATCGTTTTGCATCAACGGTAGGTAAGTATTCACTTCCCAGCTTACGCAGTCGTTCTTTCTATGGATAATTTGCACGAATACGTGCAATTCGATGTTTGCAATCGTTTTGCATCGACGGTAGGTAAGGATTCACTTCCCAGCTGCCGCAATCGTTCTTTCTATCGATAATTTGCATGAATACGTGATGTTCGATGTTTCCAATCGTTTTGCATCAACGTTAGGTAAGGATTCATTTCCCGGCTCCCGCAATCGTTCTTTCCATCGATAATTTGCACGAATACGTGTTATTCGATGTTTCCAATCGTTTTGCATCAACGTTAGGTAAGGATTCACTTCCCGGCACCCGCAATCGTTCTTTCCATCGATAATTTGCACGAATACGTGATGTTCGATGATTCCATTCGTTTTGCATCAACATTAGGTAAGGATTCACTTCCCGGCTCCCGCAATCGTTCTTTCCATCGATAATTTGCACGAATACGTGCTATTCGATGTTTCCAATCGTTTTGCATCGACGGTAGGTAAGGATTCACTTCCCAGCTCCCGCAATCGTTCTTTCCATCGATAATTTGCACGAATACGTGGTGTTCGATGTTTCCAATCGTTTTGCATCAACGTTAGGTACGTATTCACTTCCCAGCTCCCGCAATCGTTCTTTCTATGGATAATTTGCACGAATACGTGCTATTCGATGTTTGCAATTGTTTTGCATCGACGGTAGGTACGGATTCACTTCCCAGCTCCCGCAATCGTTCTTACTATCGATAATTTGCACGAATACGTTATGTTCGATGTTTCCAATCGTTTTGCATCAACGTTAGGTAAGCATTCACTTCCCGGCTCCCGCAATCGTTCTTTCCATCGATAATTTGCACGAATACGTGCTATTCGATGTTTCCAATCGTTTTGCATCAACGGTAGGTAAGTATTCACTTCCCAGCTCCCGCAATCGTTCTTTCAATGGATAATTTGCACGAATACGTGCTATTCGATGTTTGCAATCGTTTTGCATCGACGGTAGGTAAGGATTCACTTCCCAGCTGCCGCAATCGTTCTTTCCATCGATAATTTGCACGAATACGTGGTGTTCGATGTTTCCAATCGTTTTGCATCAACGTTAGGTAAGTATTCACTTCCCAGCTCCCGCAATCGTTCTTTCTATGGATAATTTGCACGAATACGTGCTATTCGATGTTTGCAATCGTTTTGCATCGACGGTAGGTAAGGATTCACTTCCCAGCTCCCGCAATCGTTCTTTCTATCGATAATTTGGAAAGAACGATTGCCGGAGCTGGGAAGTGAATGCTTACCGAACGTCGATGCAACACGATTGGAAACATCGAATAGCACGTATTCGAGCAAATTATCGATGGAAAGAACGATTGCGGGAGCCGGGAAATGAATCCTTACCTAACGTTGATGCAAAACGATTGGAAGCATCGAACATCACGTATTCGTGCAAATTATCGATAGAAAGAACGATTGCGGCAGCTGGGAAGTGAATCCTTACCTACCGTCGATGCGAAACGATTGGAAACATCGAACATAACGTATTCGTGCAAATTATCCATAGAAAGAACGATTGCGGGAGCTGGGAAGTGAATACTTACCTACCGTCGATGCAAAACGATTGCAAACATCGCATAGCACGTATTCGTGCAAATTATCCATAGAAAGAACGATTGCGGGAGCTGGGAAGTGAATCCTTACCTACCGTCGATGTAAAACGATTGCAAACATCGAATAGCACGTATTCGTGCAAATTATCCATAGAAAGAACGATTGCGGGAGCTGGGAAGTGGATACTTACCTATCGTTGATGCAAAACGATTGGAAACATCGAACACCACGTATTCGTGCAAATTATCGATGGAAAGAACGATTGCGGCAGCTGGGAAGTGAATCCTTACCTACCGTCGATGCAAAACGATTGCAAACATCGAACATAACGTATTCGTGCAAATTATCCATAGAAAGAACGATTGCGGGAGCTGGGAAGTGAATACTTACCTACCGTTGATGCAAAACGATTGGAAACATCGAATAGCACGCATTCGTGCAAATTATCGATGGAAAGAACGATTGCGGGAGCTGGGAAGTGAATCCTTACCTACCGGCGATGCAAAACGATTGGAAACATCGAATATCACGTATTCGTGCCAATTATCCAATCGTTTTGTATCAACGGTAGGTAAGGATTCACTTCCCAGCTCCCGCAATCGTTCTTTCTATCGATAATTTGGAAAGAACGATTGCCGGAGCTGAGAAGTGAATGCTTACCGAACGTCGATGCAACACGATTGGAAACATCGAATAGCACGTATTCGTGCAAATTATCGATGGAAAGAACGATTGCGGGAGCCGGGAAATGAATCCTTACCTAACGTTGATGCAAAACGATTGGAAACATCGAACATCACGTATTCGTGCAAATTATCGATAGAAAGAACGATTGCGGCAGCTGGGAAGTGAATCCTTACCTACCGTCGATGCAAAACGATTGGAAACATCGAACATAACGTATTCGTGCAAATTATCCATAGAAAGAACGATTGCGGGAGCTGGGAAGTGAATCCTTATCTACCGTCGATGAAAAACGATTGCAAACATCGAATAGCACGTATTCGTGCAAATTATCCATAGAAAGAACGATTGCGGGAGCTGGGAAGTGGATACTTACCTATCGTTGATGCAAAATGATTGGAAACATCGAACACCACGTATTCGTGCAAATTATCGATGGAAAGAACGATTGCGGGAGCTGGGAAGTGAATACTTACCTACCGTTGATGCAAAACGATTGGAAACATCGAATAGCACGTATTCGTGCAAATTATCGATGGAAAGAACGATTGCGGGAGCTGGGAAGTGAATCCTTACCTACCGTCGATGCAAAACGATTGGAAACATCGAATATCACGTATTCGTGCCAATTATCCAATCGTTTTGTATCAACGGTAGGTAAGGATTCACTTCCCGGCTCCCGCAATCGTTCTTTCCTTCGATAATTTGCACGAATACGTGGTGTTCGATGTTTCCAATCGTTTTGCATCGACGGTAGGTAAGGATTCACTTCCCAGCTCCCGCAATCGTTCTTTCTATCGATAATTTGGAAAGAACGATTGCCGGAGCTGAGAAGTGAATGCTTACCGAACGTCGATGCAACACGATTGTAAACATCGAATAGCACGTATTCGTGCAAATTATCGATGGAAAGAACGATTGCGGGAGCCGGGAAATGAATCCTTACCTAACGTTGATGCAAAACGATTGGAAACATCGAACATCACGTATTCGTGCAAATTATCGATAGAAAGAACGATTGCGGGAGCTGGGAGTGAATCCTTACCTACCGTCGATGCAAAACGATTGGAAACATCGAATGGCACGTATTCGTGCAAATTAACGATGGAAAGAACGATTGCGGGAACTGGGAAGTGAATCCTTACCTACCGTCGATGCAAAACGATTGGAAACATCGAATATCACGTATTCGTGCCAATTATCCAATCCTTTTGTATCAACGGTAGGTAAGGATTCACTTCCCGGCTCCCGCAATCGTTCTTTCCATCGATAATTTGCACGAATACGTGGTGTTCGATGTTTCCAATCGTTTTGCATCGACGGTAGGTAAGGATTCACTTCCCAGCTCCCGCAATCGTTCTTTCTATCGATAATTTGCACGAATACGTTATGTTCGATGTTTCCAATCGTTTTGCATCAACGTTAGGTAAGCATTCACTTCCCGGCTCCCGCAATCGTTCTTTCCATCGATAATTTGCACGAATACTTGCTATTCGATGTTTCCAATCGTTTTGCATCAACGGTAGGTAAGTATTCACTTCCCAGCTCACGCAATCGTTCTTTCTATGGATAATTTGCACGAATACATGCAATTCGATGTTTGCAATCGTTTTGCATCGACGGTAGGTGAGGATTCACTTCCCAGCTGCCGCAATCGTTCTTTCTATCGATAATTTGCATGAATACGTGATGTTCGATGTTTCCAATCGTTTTGCATCAACGTTAGGTAAGGATTCATTTCCCGGCTCCCGCAATCGTTCTTTCCATCGATAATTTGCACGAATACGTGTTATTCGATGTTTCCGATCGTTTTGCATCAACGTTAGGTAAGGATTCACTTCCCGGCTCCCGCAATCGTTCTTTCCATCGATAATTTGCACGAATACGTGCTATTCGATGTTTCCAATCGTTTTGCATGGACGGTAGGTAAGGATTCACTTCCCAGCTCCCGCAATCGTTCTTTCCATCGATAATTTGCACGAATACGTGGTGTTCGATGTTTCCAATCGTTTTGCATCAACGGTAGGTAAGTCTTCACTTCCCAGCTCCCGCAATCGTTCTTTGTATGGATAATTTGCACGAATACGTGCTATTCGATGTTTGCAATCGTTTTGCATCGACGGTAGGTAAGGATTCACTTCCCAGCTGCCGCAATCGTTCTTTCCATCGATAATTTGCACGAATACGTGGTGTTCGATGTTTCCAATCGTTTTGCATCAACGGTAGGTAAGTATTCACTTCCCAGCTCCCGCAATCGTTCTTTGTATGGATAATTTGCACGAATACGTGCTATTCGATGTTTGCAATCGTTTTGCATCGACGGTAGGTAAGGATTCACTTCCCAGCTCCCGCAATCGTTCTTTCTATCGATAATTTGGAAAGAACGATTGCCGGAGCTGGGAAGTGAATGCTTACCGAACGTCGATGCAACACGATTGGAAACATCGAATAGCATTTATTCGTGCAAATTATCGATGGAAAGAACGATTGCGGCAGCTGGGAAGTGAATCCTTACCTACCGTCGATGCAAAACGATTGGAAACATCGAACACCACGTATTCGTGCAAATTATCGATGGAAAGAACGATTGCGGGAGCCGGGAAGTGAATCCTTACCTAACGTTGATGCAAAACGATTGGAAACATCGAACATCACGTATTCGTGCAAATTATCGATAGAAAGAACGATTGCGGGAGCTGGGAAGTGAATCCTTACCTACCGTCGATGCAAAACGATTGGAAACATCGAATAGCACGTATTCGTGCAAATTATCGATGGAAAGAACGATTGCGGGAGCCGGGAAGTGAATCCTTACCTACCGTTGAAGCAAAACGATTGGAAACATCGAACATCACGTATTCGTGCAAATTATCGATAGAAAGAACGATTGCGGGAGCTGGGAAGTGAATCCTTACCTACCGTCGATGCAAAACGATTGGAAACATCGAATGGCACGTATTCGTGCAAATTAACGATGGAAAGAACGATTGCGGGAGCTGGGAAGTGAATCCTTACCTACCGTCGATGCAAAACGATTGGAAACATCGAATATCACGTATTCGTGCCAATTATCCAATCGTTTTGTATCAACGGTAGGTAAGGATTCACTTCCCGGCTCCCGCAATCGTTCTTTCCATCGATAATTTGCACGAA
The DNA here is from genome assembly GCA_963583965.1 of Nomada ferruginata. Classification (NCBI taxonomy): domain Eukaryota; kingdom Metazoa; phylum Arthropoda; class Insecta; order Hymenoptera; family Apidae; genus Nomada; species Nomada ferruginata. Next base: position 377,903 of record OY757219.1, read on the forward strand.
TACGTGGTGTTCGATGTTTCCAATCGTTTTGCATCGACGGTAGGTAAGGATTCACTTCCCAGCTCCCGCAATCGTTCTTTCTATCGATAATTTGCACGAATACGTTATGTTCGATGTTTCCAATCGTTTTGCATCAACGTTAGGTAAGCATTCACTTCCCGGCTCCCGCAATCGTTCTTTCCATCGATAATTTGCACGAATACTTGCTATTCGATGTTTCCAATCGTTTTGCATCAACGGTAGGTAAGTATTCACTTCCCAGCTCACGCAATCGTTCTTTCTATGGATAATTTGCACGAATACTTGCTATTCGATGTTTCCAATCGTTTTGCATCAACGGTAGGTAAGTATTCACTTCCCAGCTCACGCAATCGTTCTTTCTATGGATAATTTGCACGAATACGTGCAATTCGATGTTTGCAATCGTTTTGCATCGACGGTAGGTGAGGATTCACTTCCCAGCTGCCGCAATCGTTCTTTCTATCGATAATTTGCATGAATACGTGTTATTCGATGTTTCCGATCGTTTTGCATCAACGTTAGGTAAGGATTCACTTCCCGGCTCCCGCAATTGTTCTTTCCATCGATAATTTGCACGAATACATGCTATTCGATGTTTCCAATCGTTTTGCATCGACGGTAGGTAAGGATTCACTTCCCAGCTCCCGCAATCGTTCTTTCCATCGATAATTTGCACGAATACGTGGTGTTCGATGTTTCCAATCGTTTTGTATCAACGGTAGGTAAGGATTCACTTCCCGGCTCCCGCAATCGTTCTTTCCATAGATAATTTGCACGAATACGTGGTGTTCGATGTTTCCAATCGTTTTGCATCAACGTTAGGTAAGTATTCACTTCCCAGCTCCCGCAATCGTTCTTTCTATGGATAATTTGCACGAATACGTGCTATTCGATGTTTGCAATCGTTTTGCATCGACGGTAGGTAAGGATTCACTTCCCAGCTCCCGCAATCGTTCTTTCTATCGATAATTTGGAAAGAACGATTGCCGGAGCTGGGAAGTGAATGCTTACCGAACGTCGATGCAACACGATTGGAAACATCGAATAGCACGTATTCGTGCAAATTATCGATGGAAAGAACGATTGCGGGAGCCGGGAAGTGAATCCTTACCTACCGTTGAAGCAAAACGATTGGAAACATCGAACATCACGTATTCGTGCAAATTATCGATAGAAAGAACGATTGCGGGAGCTGGGAAGTGAATCCTTACCTACCGTCGATGCAAAACGATTGGAAACGTCGAATGGCACGTATTCGTGCAAATTAACGATGGAAAGAACGATTGCGGGAGCTGGGAAGTGAATCCTTACCTACCGTCGATGCAAAACGATTGGAAACATCGAATATCACGTATTCGTGCCAATTATCCAATCGTTTTGTATCAACGGTAGGTAAGGATTCACTTCCCGGCTCCCGCAATCGTTCTTTCCATCGATAATTTGCACGAATACGTGGTGTTCGATGTTTCCAATCGTTTTGCATCGACGGGAGGTAAGGATTCACTTCCCAGTTCCCGCAATCGTTCTTTCTATGGATAATTTGCACGAATACGTGCTATTCGATGTTTGCAATCATTTTGTATCAACGGTAGGTAAGGATTCACTTCCCGGCTCCCGCAATCGTTCTTTCCATCGATAATTTGCACGAATACGTGGTGTTCGATGTTTCCAATCGTTTTGCATCGACGGGAGGTAAGGATTCACTTCCCAGCACACGCAATCGTTCTTTCTATGGATAATTTGCACGAATACGTGCAATTCGATGTTTGCAATCGTTTTGCATCGACGGTAGGTAAGGATTCACTTCCCAGCTGCCGCAATCGTTCTTTCTATCGATAATTTGCATGAATACGTGATGTTCGATGTTTCCAATCGTTTTGCATCAACGTTAGGTAAGGAGTCATTTCCCGGCTCCCGCAATCGTTCTTTCCATCGATAATTTGCACGAATACGTGTTATTCGATGTTTCCAATCGTTTTGCATCAACGTTAGGTAAGGATTCACTTCCCGGCACCCGCAATCGTTCTTTCCATCGATAATTTGCACGAATACGTGATGTTCGATTTTTCCATTCGTTTTGCATCAACGTTAGGTATGGATTCACTTCCCGGCTCCCGCAATCGTTCTTTCCATCGATAATTTGCACGAATACGTGCTATTCGATGTTTCCAATCGTTTTGCATCGACGGTAGGTAAGGATTCACTTCCCAGCTCCCGCAATCGTTCTTTCCATCGATAATTTGCACGAATACGTGGTGTTCGATGTTTCCAATCGTTTTGTATCAACGGTAGGTAAGGATTCACTTCCCGGCTCCCGCAATCGTTCTTTCCATAGATAATTTGCACGAATACGTGGTGTTCGATGTTTCCAATCGTTTTGCATCAACGGTAGGTAAGTATTCACTTCCCAGCTCCCGCAATCGTTCTTTGTATGGATAATTTGCACGAATACGTGCTATTCGATGTTTGCAATCGTTTTGCATCGACGGTAGGTAAGGATTCACTTCCCAGCTGCCGCAATCGTTCTTTCCATCGATAATTTGCACGAATACGTGGTGTTCGATGTTTCCAATAGTTTTGCATCAACGTTAGGTAAGTATTCACTTCCCAGCTCCCGCAATCGTTCTTTCTATGGATAATTTGCACGAATACGTGCTATTCGATGTTTGCAATCGTTTTGCATCGACGGTAGGTAAGGATTCACTTCCCAGCTCCCGCAATCGTTCTTTCTATCGATAATTTGGAAAGAACGATTGCCGGAGCTGGGAAGTGAATGCTTACCGAACGTCGATGCAACACGATTGGAAACATCGAATAGCACGTATTCGTGCAAATTATCGATGGAAAGAACGATTGCGGCAGCTGGGAAGTGAATCCTTACCTACCGTCGATGCAAAACGATTGGAAACATCGAACACCACGTATTCGTGCAAATTATCGATGGAAAGAACGATTGCGGGAGCCGGGAAGTGAATCCTTACCTAACGTTGATGCAAAACGATTGGAAACATCGAACATCACGTATTCGTGCAAATTATCGATAGAAAGAACGATTGCGGGAGCTGGGAAGTGAATCCTTACCTACCGTCGATGCAAAACGATTGGAAACATCGAATAGCACGTATTCGTGCAAATTATCGATGGAAAGAACGATTGCGGGAGCCGGGAAGTGAATCCTTACCTACCGTTGAAGCAAAACGATTGGAAACATCGAACATCACGTATTCGTGCAAATTATCGATAGAAAGAACGATTGCGGGAGCTGGGAAGTGAATCCTTACCTACCGTCGATGCAAAACGATTGGAAACATCGAATGGCACGTATTCGTGCAAATTAACGATGGAAAGAACGATTGCGGGAGCTGGGAAGTGAATCCTTACCTACCGTCGATGCAAAACGATTGGAAACATCGAATATCACGTATTCGTGCCAATTATCCAATCGTTTTGTATCAACGGTAGGTAAGGATTCACTTCCCGGCTCCCGCAATCGTTCTTTCCATCGATAATTTGCACGAATACGTGGTGTTCGATGTTTCCAATCGTTTTGCATCGACGGGAGGTAAGGATTCACTTCCCAGTTCCCGCAATCGTTCTTTCTATGGATAATTTGCACGAATACGTGCTATTCGATGTTTGCAATCGTTTTGCATCGACGGTAGGTAAGGATTCACTTCCCAGCTCCCGCAATCGTTCTTTCTATCTATAATTTGCACGAATACGTTATGTTCGATGTTTCCAATCGTTTTGCATCAACGTTAGGTAAGCATTCACTTCCCGGCTCCCGCAATCGTTCTTTCCATCGATAATTTGCACGAATACGTGCTATTCGATGTTTCCAATCGTTTTGCATCAACGGTAGGTAAGTATTCACTTCCCAGCTCACGCAATCGTTCTTTCTATGGATAATTTGCACGAATACGTGCAATTCGATGTTTGCAATCGTTTTGCATCGACGGTAGGTAAGGATTCACTTCCCAGCTGCCGCAATCGTTCTTTCTATCGATAATTTGCATGAATACGTGATGTTCGATGTTTCCAATCGTTTTGCATCAACGTTAGGTAAGGATTCATTTCCCGGCTCCCGCAATCGTTCTTTCCATCGATAATTTGCACGAATACGTGTTATTCGATGTTTCCAATCGTTTTGCATCAACGTTAGGTAAGGATTCACTTCCCGGCACCCGCAATCGTTCTTTCCATCGATAATTTGCACGAATACGTGCTATTCGATGTTTCCAATCGTTTTGCATCGACGGTAGGTAAGGATTCACTTCCCAGCTCCCGCAATCGTTCTTTCCATCGATAATTTGCACGAATACGTGGTGTTCGATGTTTCCAATCGTTTTGTATCAACGGTAGGTAAGGACTCACTTCCCGGCTCCCGCAATCGTTCTTTCCATCGATAATTTGCACGAATACGTGCTATTCGATGTTTCCAATCGTTTTGCATCAACGGTAGGTAAGTATTCACTTCCCAGCTCACGCAATCGTTCTTTCTATGGATAATTTGCACGAATACGTGCAATTCGATGTTTGCTATCGTTTTGCATCGACGGTAGGTAAGGATTCACTTCCCAGCTGCCGCAATCGTTCTTTCTATCGATAATTTGCATGAATACGTGATGTTCGATGTTTCCAATCGTTTTGCATCAACGTTAGGTAAGGATTCATTTCCCGGCTCCCGCAATCGTTCTTTCCATCGATAATTTGCACGAATACGTGTTATTCGATGTTTCCAATCGTTTTGCATCAACGTTAGGTAAGGATTCACTTCCCGGCACCCGCAATCGTTCTTTCCATCGATAATTTGCACGAATACGTGATGTTCGATGATTCCATTCGTTTTGCATCAACGTTAGGTAAGGATTCACTTCCTGGCTCCCGCAATCGTTCTTTCCATCGATAATTTGCACGAATACGTGCTATTCGATGTTTCCAATCGTTTTGCATCGACGGTAGGTAAGGATTCACTTCCCAGCTCCCGCAATCGTTCTTTCCATCGATAATTTGCACGAATACGTGGTGTTCGATGTTTCCAATCGTTTTGCATCAACGTTAGGTACGTATTCACTTCCCAGCTCCCGCAATCGTTCTTTCTATGGATGATTTGCACGAATACGTGCTATTCGATGTTTGCAATGGTTTTGCATCGACGGTAGGTACGGATTCACTTCCCAGTTCCCGCAATCGTTCTTACTATCGATAATTTGCACGAATACGTTATGTTCGATGTTTCCAATCGTTTTGCATCAACGTTAGGTAAGCATTCACTTCCCGGCTCCCGCAATCGTTCTTTCCATCGATAATTTGCACGAATACGTGCTATTCGATGTTTCCAATCGTTTTGCATCAACGGTAGGTATGTATTCACTTCCCAGCTCCCGCAATCGTTCTTTCTATGGATAATTTGCACGAATACGTGCTATTCGATGTTTGCAATCGTTTTGCATCAACGTTAGGTAAGCATTCACTTCCCGGCTCCCGCAATCGTTCTTTCCATCGATAATTTGCACGAATACGTGCTATTCGATGTTTCCAATCGTTTTGCATCAACGTTAGGTAAGGATTCACTTCCCGGCTCCCGCAATCGTTCTTTCCATCGATAATTTGCACGAATACGTGGTGTTCGATGTTTCCAATCGTTTTGCATCGACGGTAGGTAAGGATTCACTTCCCAGCTGCCGCAATCGTTCTTTCCATCGATAATTTGCACGAATACGTGGTGTTCGATGTTTCCAATCGTTTTGCATCAACGATAGGTAAGTATCCACTTCCCAGCTCCCGCAATCGTTCTTTCTATGGATAATTTGCACGAATACGTGCTATTCGATGTTTGCAATCGTTTTACATCGACGGTAGGTAAGGATTCACTTCCCAGCTGCCGCAATCGTTCTTTCTATCGATAATTTGCACGAATACGTGATGTTCGATGTTTTCAATCGTTTTGCATCAACGTTAGGTAAGGATTCATTTCCCGGCTCCCGCAATCGTTCTTTCCATCGATAATTTGCACGAATACGTGCTATTCGATGTTTCCAATCGTGTTGCATCGACGTTCGGTAAGCATTCACTTCCCAGCTCCGGCAATCGTTCTTTCCAAATTATCGATAGAAAGAACGATTGCGGGAGCTGGGAAGTGAATCCTTACCTACCGTCGATGCAACACGATTGGAAACATCGAATAGCACGTATTCGTGCAAATTATCGATGGAAAGAACGATTGCGGGAGCCGGGAAATGAATCCTTACCTAACGTTGATGCAAAACGATTGGAAACATCGAACATCACGTATTCGTGCAAATTATCGATAGAAAGAACGATTGCGGCAGCTGGGAAGTGAATCCTTACCTACCGTCGATGTAAAACGATTGCAAACATCGAATAGCACGTATTCGTGCAAATTATCCATAGAAAGAACGATTGCGGGAGCTGGGAAGTGGATACTTACCTATCGTTGATGCAAAACGATTGGAAACATCGAGCACCACGTATTCGTGCAAATTATCGATGGAGAGAACGATTGCGGCAGCTGGGAAGTGAATCCTTACCTACCGTCGATGCAAAACGATTGGAAACATCGAACACCACGTATTCGTGCAAATTATCGATGGAAAGAACGATTGCGGGAGCCGGGAAGTGAATCCTTACCTAACGTTGATGCAAAACGATTGGAAACATCGAACATCACGTATTCGTGCAAATTATCGATAGAAAGAACGATTGCGGGAGCTGGGAAGTGAATCCTTACCTACCGTCGATGCAAAACGATTGGAAACATCGAATAGCACGTATTCGTGCAAATTATCGATGGAAAGAACGATTGCGGGAGCCGGGAAGTGAATCCTTACCTACCGTTGATGCAAAACGATTGGAAACATCGAACATCACGTATTCGTGCAAATTATCGATAGAAAGAACGATTGCGGAGCTGGGAAGTGAATGCTTACCGAACGTCGATGCAACACGATTGGAAACATCGAATAGCACGTATTCGTGCAAATTATCGATGGAAAGAACGATTGCGGGAGCCGGGAAATGAATCCTTACCTAACGTTGATGCAAAACGATTGGAAACATCGAACATCACGTATTCGTGCAAATTATCGATAGAAAGAACGATTGCGGCAGCTGGGAAGTGAATCCTTACCTACCGTCGATGTAAAACGATTGCAATCATCGAATAGCACGTATTCGTGCAAATTATCCATAGAAAGAACGATTGCGGGAGCTGGGAAGTGGATACTTACCTATCGTTGATGCAAAACGATTGGAAACATCGAACACCACGTATTCGTGCAAATTATCGATGGAAAGAACGATTGCGGCAGCTGGGAAGTGAATCCTTACCTACCGTCGATGCAAAACGATTGGAAACATCGAACACCACGTATTCGTGCAAATTATCGATGGAAAGAACGATTGCGGGAGCCGGGAAGTGAATCCTTACCTAACGTTGATGCAAAACGATTGGAAACATCGAACATCACGTATTCGTGCAAATTATCGATAGAAAGAACGATTGCGGGAGCTGGGAAGTGAATCCTTACCTACCGTCGATGCAAAACGATTGGAAACATCGAATAGCACGTATTCGTGCAAATTATCGATGGAAAGAACGATTGCGGGAGCCGGGAAGTGAATCCTTACCTACCGTTGATGCAAAACGATTGGAAACATCGAACATCACGTATTCGTGCAAATTATCGATAGAAAGAACGATTGCGGGAGCTGGGAAGTGAATCGTTACCTACCGTCGATGCAAAACGATTGGAAACATCGAATGGCACGTATTCTTGCAAATTAACGATGGAAAGAACGATTGCGGGAGCTGGGAAGTGAATCCTTACCTACCGTCGATGCAAAACGATTGGAAACATCGAATATCACGTATTCGTGCCAATTATCCAATCGTTTTGTATCAACGGTAGGTAAGGATTCACTTCCCAGCTCCCGCAATCGTTCTTTCTATCTATAATTTGCACGAATACGTTATGTTCGATGTTTCCAATCGTTTTGCATCAACGTTAGGTAAGCATTCACTTCCCGGCTCCCGCAATCGTTCTTTCCATCGATAATTTGCACGAATACGTGCTATTCGATGTTTCCAATCGTTTTGCATCAACGGTAGGTAAGTATTCACTTCCCAGCTCACGCAATCGTTCTTTCTATGGATAATTTGCACGAATACGTGCAATTCGATGTTTGCAATCGTTTTGCATCGACGGTAGGTAAGGATTCACTTCCCAGCTGCCGCAATCGTTCTTTCTATCGATAATTTGCATGAATACGTGATGTTCGATGTTTCCAATCGTTTTGCATCAACGTTAGGTAAGGATTCACTTCCCAGCTGCCGCAATCGTTCTTTCTATCGATAATTTGCACGAATACGTGCTATTTGATGTTTCCAATCGTTTTGCATCAACGGTAGGTAAGTATTCACTTCCCAGCTCACGCAATCGTTCTTTCTATGGATAATTTGCACGAATACGTGCAATTCGATGTTTGCAATCGTTTTGCATCGACGGTAGGTAAGGATTCACTTCCCAGCTGCCGCAATCGTTCTTTCTATCGATAATTTGCATGAATACGTGATGTTCGATGTTTCCAATCGTTTTGCATCAACGTTAGGTAAGGATTCATTTCCCGGCTCCCGCAATCGTTCTTTCCATCGATAATTTGCACGAATACGTGTTATTCGATGTTTCCAATCGTTTTGCATCAACGTTAGGTAAGGATTCACTTCCCGGCACCCGCAATCGTTCTTTCCATCGATAATTTGCACGAATACGTGATGTTCGATGATTCCATTCGTTTTGCATCAACGTTAGGTAAGGATTCACTTCCCGGCTCCCGCAATCGTTCTTTCCATCGATAATTTGCACGAATACGTGCTATTCGATGTTTCCAATCGTTTTGCATCGACGGTAGGTAAGGATTCACTTCCCAGCTCCCGCAATCGTTCTTTCCATCGATAATTTGGACGAATACGTGGTTTTCGATATTTCCAATCGTTTTGTATCAACGGTAGGTAAGGATTCACTTCCCGGCTCCCGCAATCGTTCTTTCCATCGATAATTTGCACGAATACGTGGTGTTCGATGTTTCCAATCGTTTTGCATTGACGGTAGGTAAGTATTCACTTCCCAGTTCCCGCAATCGTTCTTTCTATGGATAATTTGCACGAATACGTGCTATTCGATGTTTGCAATCGTTTTGCATCGACGGTAGGTAAGGATTCACTTCCCAGCTACCGCAATCGTTCTTTCTATCGATAATTTGCACGAATACGTTAAGTTCGATGTTTCCAATCGTTTTGCATCAACGTTAGGTAAGCATTCACTTCCCGGCTCCCGCAATCGTTCTTTCCATCGATAATTTGCACGAATACGTGCTATTCGATGTTTCCAATCGTTTTGCATCAACGGTAGGTAAGTATTCACTTCCCAGCTCACGCAATCGTTCTTTCTATGGATAATTTGCACGAATACGTGCAATTCGATGTTTGCAATTGTGTTGCATCGACGGTAGGTACGGATTCACTTCCCAGCTCCCGCAATCGTTCTTACTATCGATAATTTGCACGAATACGTTATGTTCGATGTTTCCAGTCGTTTTGCATCAACGTTAGGTAAGCATTCACTTCCCTTATTCGTGCAAATTATCGATGGAAAGAACGATTGCGGGAGCCGGGAAGTGAATCCTTACCTAACGTTGATGCAAAACGATTGGAAACATCGAACATCACGTATTCGTGCAAATTATCGATAGAAAGAACGATTGCGGGAGCTGGGAAGTGAATCCTTACCTACCGTCGATGCAAAACGATTGGAAACATCGAATAGCACGTATTCGTGCAAATTATCGATGGAAAGAACGATTGCGGGAGCCGGGAAGTGAATCCTTACCTACCGTTGATGCAAAACGATTGGAAACATCGAACATCACGCATTCGTGCAAATTATCGATAGAAAGAACGATTGCGGAGCTGGGAAGTGAATGCTTACCGAACGTCGATGCAACACGATTGGAAACATCGAATAGCACGTATTCGTGCAAATTATCGATGGAAAGAACGATTGCGGGAGCCGGGAAATGAATCCTTACCTAACGTTGATGCAAAACGATTGGAAACATCGAACATCACGTATTCGTGCAAATTATCGATAGAAAGAACGATTGCGGCAGCTGGGAAGTGAAACGGTAGGTAAGTATTCACTTCCCAGCTCACGCAATCGTTCTTTCTATGGATAATTTGCACGAATACGTGCAATTCGATGTTTGCAATCGTTTTGCATCGACGGTAGGTAAGGATTCACTTCCCAGCTGCCGCAATCGTTCTTTCTATCGATAATTTGCATGAATACGTGATGTTCGATGTTTCCAATCGTTTTGCATCAACGTTAGGTAAGGATTCATTTCCCGGCTCCCGCAATCGTTCTTTCCATCGATAATTTGCACGAATACGTGTTATTCGATGTTTCCAATCGTTTTGCATCAACGTTAGGTAAGGATTCACTTCCCGGCACCCGCAATCGTTCTTTCCATCGATAATTTGCACGAATACGTGATGTTCGATGATTCCATTCGTTTTGCATCAACGTTAGGTAAGGATTCACTTCCCGGCTCCCGCAATCGTTCTTTCCATCGATAATTTGCACGAATACGTGCTATTCGATGTTTCCAATCGTTTTGCATCAACGGTAGGTATGTATTCACTTCCCAGCTCCCGCAATCGTTCTTTCTATGGAAATTTGGCACGAATACGTGCTATTCGATGTTTGCAATCGTTTTGCATCGACGGTAGGTAAGGATTCACTTCCCAGCTGCCGCAATCGTTCTTTCCATCGATAATTTGCACGAATACGTGGTGTTCGATGTTTCCAATCGTTTTGCATCAACGTTAGGTAAGTATTCACTTCCCAGCTCCCGCAATCGTTCTTCCTATGGATAATTTGCACGAATACGTTATGTTCGATGTTTGCAATTGTTTTGCACCGACGGTAGGTAAGGATTCACTTCCCAGCTGCCGCAATCGTTCTTTCCATCGATAATTTGCACGAATACGTGGTGTTCGATGTTTCCAATCGTTTTGCATCAACGATAGGTAAGTATCCACTTCCCAGCTCCCGCAATCGTTCTTTCTATGGATAATTTGCACGAATGCGTGCTATTCGATGTTTGCAATCGTTTTGCATCGACGGTAGGTAAGGATTCACTTCCCAGCTCCCGCAATCGTTCTTTCTATCGATAATTTGGAAAGAACGATTGCCGGAGCTGGGAAGTGAATGCTTACCTACCGTCGATGCAAAACGATTGCAAACATCGAATAGCACGTATTCGTGCAAATTATCCATAGAAAGAACGATTGCGGGAGCTGGGAAGTGAATCCTTACCTACCGTCGATGCAAAACGATTGGAAACATCGAACATAACGTATTCGTGCAAATTATCCATAGAAAGAACGATTGCGGGAGCTGGGAAGTGAATACTTACCTACCGTCGATGCAAAACGATTGCAAACATCGAATAGCACGTATTCGTGCAAATTATCCATAGAAAGAACGATTGCGGGAGCTGGGAAGTGAATCCTTACCTACCGTCGATGTAAAACGATTGCAAACATCGAATAGCACGCATTCGTGCAAATTATCCATAGAAAGAACGATTGCGGGAGCTGGGAAGTGGATACTTACCTATCGTTGATGCAAAACGATTGGAAACATCGAACACCACGTATTCGTGCAAATTATCGATGGAAAGAACGATTGCGGCAGCTGGGAAGTGAATCCTTACCTACCGTCGGTGCAAAACGATTGCAAACATCGAACATAACGTATTCGTGCAAATTATCCATAGAAAGAACGATTGCGGGAGCTGGGAAGTGAATACTTACCTACCGTTGATGCAAAACGATTGGAAACATCGAATAGCACGTATTCGTGCAAATTATCGATGGAAAGAACGATTGCGGGAGCTGGGAAGTGAATCCTTACCTACCGTCGATGCAAAACGATTGGAAACATCGAATATCACGTATTCGTGCCAATTATCCAATCGTTTTGTATCAACGGTAGGTAAGGATTCACTTCCCGGCTCCCGCAATCGTTCTTTCCTTCGATAATTTGCACGAATACGTGGTGTTCGATGTTTCCAATCGTTTTGCATCGACGGTAGCTAAGGATTCACTTCCCAGTTCCCGCAATCGTTCTTTCTATGGATAATTTGCACGAATACGTGCTATTCGATGTTTGCAATCGTTTTGCATCGACGGTAGGTAAGGATTCACTTCCCAGCTCCCGCAATCGTTCTTTCTATCGATAATTTGCACGAATACGTTATGTTCGATGTTTCCAATCGTTTTGCATCAACGTTAGGTAAGCATTCACTTCACGGCTCCCGCAATCGTTCTTTCCATCGATAATTTGCACGAATACGTGCTATTCGATGTTTCCAATTGTTTTGCATCAACGGTAGGTAAGTATTCACTTCCCAGCTCACGCAATCGTTCTTTCTATGGATAATTTGCACGAATACGTGCAATTCGATGTTTGCAATCGTTTTGCATCGACGGTAGGTAAGGATTCACTTCCCAGCTGCCGCCATCGTTCTTTCTATCGATAATTTGCATGAATACGTGATGTTCGATGTTTCCAATCGTTTTGCATCAACGTTAGGTAAGGATTCATTTCCCGGCTCCCGCAATCGTTCTTTCCATCGATAATTTGCACGAATACGTGTTATTCGATGTTTCCAATCGTTTTGCATCAACGTTAGGTAAGGATTCACTTCCCGGCACCCGCAATCGTTCTTTCCATCGATAATTTGCACGAATACGTGATGTTCGATGATTCCATTCGTTTTGCATCAACGTTAGGTAAGGATTCACTTCCCGGCTCCCGCAATCGTTCTTTCCATCGATAATTTGCACGAATACGTGCTATTCGATGTTTCCAATCGTGTTGCATCGACGTTCGGTAAGCATTCACTTCCCAGCTCCGGCAATCGTTCTTTCCAAATTATCGATAGAAAGAACGATTGCGGGTGCTGGGAAGTGAATCCTTACCTACCGTCGATGCAACACGATTGGAAACATCGAATAGCACGTATTTGTGCAAATTATCGATGGAAAGAACGATTGCGGGAGCCGGGAAATGAATCCTTACCTAACGTTGATGCAAAACGATTGGAAACATCGAACATCACGTATTCGTGCAAATTATCGATAGAAAGAACGATTGCGGCAGCTGGGAAGTGAATCCTTACCTACCGTCGATGTAAAACGATTGCAAACATCGAATAGCACGTATTCGTGCAAATTATCCTTAGAAAGAACGATTGCGGGAGCTGGGAAGTGGATACTTACCTATCGTTGATGCAAAACGATTGGAAACATCGAACACCACGTATTCGTGCAAATTATCGATGGAAAGAACGATTGCGGCAGCTGGGAAGTGAATCCTTACCTACCGTCGATGCAAAACGATTGGAAACATCGAACACCACGTATTCGTGCAAATTATCGATGGAAAGAATGATTGCGGCAGCTGGGAAGTGAATCCTTACCTACCGTCGATGCAAAACGATTGGAAACATCGAACACCACGTATTCGTGCAAATTATCGATGGAAAGAACGATTGCGGGAGCCGGGAAGTGAATCCTTACCTAACGTTGATGCAAAACGATTGGAAACATCGAACATCACGTATTCGTGCAAATTATCGATAGAAAGAACGATTGCGGGAGCTGGGAAGTGAATCCTTACCTACCGTCGATGCAAAACGATTGGAAACATCGAATAGCACGTATTCGTGCAAATTATCGATGGAAAGAACGATTGCGGGAGCCGGGAAGTGAATCCTTACCTACCGTTGATGCAAAACGATTGGAAACATCGAACATCACGTATTCGTGCAAATTATCGATAGAAAGAACGATTGCGGGAGCTGGGAAGTGAATCCTTACCTACCGTCGATGCAAAACGATTGGAAACATCGAATGGCACGTATTCGTGCAAATTAACGATGGAAAGAACGATTGCGGGAGCTGGGAAGTGAATCCTTACCTACCGTCGATGCAAAACGATTGGAAACATCGAATATCACGTATTCGTGCCAATTATCCAATCGTTTTGTATCAACGGTAGGTAAGGATTCACTTCCCAGCTCCCGCAATCGTTCTTTCTATCTATAATTTGCACGAATACGTTATGTTCGATGTTTCCAATCGTTTTGCATCAACGTTAGGTAAGCATTCACTTCCCGGCTCCCGCAATCGTTCTTTCCATCGATAATTTGCACGAATACGTGCTATTCGATGTTTCCAATCGTTTTGCATCAACGGTAGGTAAGTATTCACTTCCCAGCTCACGCAATCGTTCTTTCTATGGATAATTTGCACGAATACGTGCAATTCGATGTTTGCAATCGTTTTGCATCGACGGTAGGTAAGGATTCACTTCCCAGCTGCCGCAATCGTTCTTTCTATCGATAATTTGCATGAATACGTGATGTTCGATGTTTCCAATCGTTTTGCATCAACGTTAGGTAAGGATTCACTTCCCAGCTGCCGCAATCGTTCTTTCTATCGATAATTTGCACGAATACGTGCTATTTGATGTTTCCAATCGTTTTGCATCAACGGTAGGTAAGTATTCACTTCCCAGCTCACGCAATCGTTCTTTCTATGGATAATTTGCACGAATACGTGCAATTCGATGTTTGCAATCGTTTTGCATCGACGGTAGGTAAGGATTCACTTCCCAGCTGCCGCAATCGTTCTTTCTATCGATAATTTTCATGGATACGTGATGTTCGATGTTTCCAATCGTTTTGCATCAACGTTAGGTAAGGATTCATTTCCCGGCTCCCGCAATCGTTCTTTCCATCGATAATTTGCACGAATACGTGTTATTCGATGTTTCCAATCGTTTTGCATCAACGTTAGGTAAGGATTCACTTCCCGGCACCCGCAATCGTTCTTTCCATCGATAATTTGCACGAATACGTGATGTTCGATGATTCCATTCGTTTTGCATCAACGTTTGGTAAGGATTCACTTCCCGGCTCCCGCAATCGTTCTTTCCATCGATAATTTGCACGAATACGTGCTATTCGATGTTTCCAATCGTTTTGCATCGACGGTAGGTAAGGATTCACTTCCCAGCTCCCGCAATCGTTCTTTCCATCGATAATTTGCACGAATACGTGGTGTTCGATGTTTCCAATCGTTTTGTATCAACGGTAGGTAAGGATTCACTTCCCGGCTCCCGCAATCGTTCTTTCCATCGATAATTTGCACGAATACGTGCTATTCGATGTTTCCAATCGTTTTGCATCGACGGTAGGTAAGGATTCACTTCCTAGCTCCCGCAATCGTTCTTTCCATCGATAATTTGCACGAATACGTGGTGTTCGATGTTTCCAATCGTTTTGCATCAACGTTAGGTACGTATTCACTTCCCAGCTCCCGCAATCGTTCTTTCTATGGATAATTTGCACGAATACGTGCTATTCGATGTTTGCAATTGTTTTGCATCGACGGTAGGTACGGATTCACTTCCCAGCTCCCGCAATCGTTCTTACTATCGATAATTTGCACGAATACGTTATGTTCGATGTTTCCAGTCGTTTTGCATCAACGTTAGGTAAGCATTCACTTCCCGGCTCCCGCAATCGTTCTTTCCATCGATAATTTGCACGAATACGTGCTATTCGATGTTTCCAATCGTTTTGCATCAACGGTAGGTATGTATTCACTTCCCAGCTCCCGCAATCGTTCTTTCTATGGATAATTTGCACGAATACGTGCTATTCGATGTTTGCAATCGTTTTGCATCGACGGTAGGTAAGGATTCACTTCCCAGCTGCCGCAATCGTTCTTTCCATCGATAATTTGCACGAATACGTGGTGTTCGATGTTTCCAATCGTTTTGCATCAACGTTAGGTAAGTATTCACTTCCCAGCTCCCGCAATCGTTCTTCCTATGGATAATTTGCACGAATACGTGCTATTCGATGTTTGCAATCGTTTTGCATCGACGGTAGGTAAGGATTCACTTCCCAGCTCCCGCAATCGTTCTTTCTATCGATAATTTGGAAAGAACGATTGCCGGAGCTGGGAAGTGAATGCTTACCTACCGTCGATGCAAAACGATTGCAAACATCGAATAGCACGTATTCGTGCAAATTATCCATAGAAAGAACGATTGCGGGAGCTGGGAAGTGAATCCTTACCTACCGTCGATGCAAAACGATTGGAAACATCGAACATAACGTATTCGTGCAAATTATCCATAGAAAGAACGATTGCGGGAGCTGGGAAGTGAATACTTACCTACCGTCGATGCAAAACGATTGCAAACATCGAATAGCACGTATTCGTGCAAATTATCCATAGAAAGAACGATTGCGGGAGCTGGGAAGTGAATCCTTACCTACCGTCGATGTAAAACGATTGCAAACATCGAATAGCACGCATTCGTGCAAATTATCCATAGAAAGAACGATTGCGGGAGCTGGGAAGTGGATACTTACCTATCGTTGATGCAAAACGATTGGAAACATCGAACACCACGTATTCGTGCAAATTATCGATGGAAAGAACGATTGCGGCAGCTGGGAAGTGAATCCTTACCTACCGTCGATGCAAAACGATTGCAAACATCGAACATAACGTATTCGTGCAAATTATCCATAGAAAGAACGATTGCGGGAGCTGGGAAGTGAATACTTACCTACCGTTGATGCAAAACGATTGGAAACATCGAATAGCACGTATTCGTGCAAATTATCGATGGAAAGAACGATTGCGGGAGCTGGGAAGTGAATCCTTACCTACCGTCGATGCAAAACGATTGGAAACATCGAATATCACGTATTCGTGCCAATTATCCAATCGTTTTGTATCAACGGTAGGTAAGGATTCACTTCCCGGCTCCCGCAATCGTTCTTTCGTTCGATAATTTGCACGAATACGTGGTGTTCGATGTTTCCAATCGTTTTGCATCGACGGTAGGTAAGGATTCACTTCCCAGTTCCCGCAATCGTTCTTTCTATGGATAATTTGCACGAATACGTGCTATTCGATGTTTGCAATCGTTTTGCATCGACGGTAGGTAAGGATTCACTTCCCAGCTCCCGCAATCGTTCTTTCTATCGATAATTTGCACGAATACGTTATGTTCGATGTTTCCAATCGTTTTGCATCAACGTTAGGTAAGCATTCACTTCACGGCTCCCGCAATCGTTCTTTCCATCGATAATTTGCACGAATACGTGCTATTCGATGTTTCCAATCGTTTTGCATCAACGGTAGGTAAGTATTCACTTCCCAGCTCACGCAATCGTTCTTTCTATGGATAATTTGCACGAATACGTGCAATTCGATGTTTGCAATCGTTTTGCATCGACGGTAGGTAAGGATTCACTTCCCAGCTGCCGCAATCGTTCTTTCTATCGATAATTTGCATGAATACGTGATGTTCGATGTTTCCAATCGTTTTGCATCAACGTTAGGTAAGGATTCACTTCCCAGCTGCCGCAATCGTTCTTTCTATCGATAATTTGCACGAATACGTGCTATTTGATGTTTCCAATCGTTTTGCATCAACGGTAGGTAAGTATTCACTTCCCAGCTCACGCAATCGTTCTTTCTATGGATAATTTGCACGAATACGTGCAATTCGATGTTTGCAATCGTTTTGCATCGACGGTAGGTAAGGATTCACTTCCCAGCTGCCGCAATCGTTCTTTCTATCGATAATTTGCATGAATACGTGATGTTCGATGTTTCCAATCGTTTTGCATCAACGTTAGGTAAGGATTCATTTCCTGGCTCCCGCAATCGTTCTTTCTATGGATAATTTGCACGAATACGTGCTATTCGATGTTTGCAATCGTTTTGCATCGACGGTAGGTAAGTATTCACTTCCCAGCTCCCGCAATCGTTCTTTCTATGGATAATTTGCACGAATACGTTATGTTCGATGTTTCCAATCGTTTTGCATCGACGGTAGGTAAGGATTCACTTCCCAGCTCCCGCAATCGTTCTTTCTATGGATAATTTGCACGAATACGTGCTATTCGATGTTTGCAATCGTTTTGCATCAACGTTAGGTAAGGATTCACTTCCCGGCACCCGCAATCGTTCTTTCCATCGATAATTTGCACGAATACGTGATGTTCGATGATTCCATTCGTTTTGCATCAACGTTAGGTAAGGATTCACTTCCCGGCTCCCGCAATCGTTCTTTCCATCGATAATTTGCACGAATACGTGCTATTCGATGTTTCCAATCGTTTTGCATCGACGGTAGGTAAGGATTCACTTCCCAGCTCCCGCAATCGTTCTTTCCATCGATAATTTGCACGAATACGTGGTGTTCGATGTTTCCAATCGTTTTGTATCAACGGTAGGTAAGGATTCACTTCCCGGCTCCCGCAATCGTTCTTTCCATCGATAATTTGCACGAATACGTGCTATTCGATGTTTCCAATCGTTTTGCATCGACGGTAGGTAAGGATTCACTTCCTAGCTCCCGCAATCGTTCTTTCCATCGATAATTTGCACGAATACGTGGTGTTCGATGTTTCCAATCGTTTTGCATCAACGTTAGGTACGTATTCACTTCCCAGCTCCCGCAATCGTTCTTTCTATGGATAATTTGCACGAATACGTGCTATTCGATGTTTGCAATTGTTTTGCATCGACGGTAGGTACGGATTCACTTCCCAGCTCCCGCAATCGTTCTTACTATCGATAATTTGCACGAATACGTTATGTTCGATGTTTCCAGTCGTTTTGCATCAACGTTAGGTAAGCATTCACTTCCCGGCTCCCGCAATCGTTCTTTCCATCGATAATTTGCACGAATACGTGCTATTCGATGTTTCCAATCGTTTTGCATCAACGGTAGGTATGTATTCACTTCCCAGCTCCCGCAATCGTTCTTTCTATGGATAATTTGCACGAATACGTGCTATTCGATGTTTGCAATCGTTTTGCATCGACGGTAGGTAAGGATTCACTTCCCAGCTGCCGCAATCGTTCTTTCCATCGATAATTTGCACGAATACGTGGTGTTCGATGTTTCCAATCGTTTTGCATCGACGGTAGGTAAGGATTCACTTCCCAGCTGCCGCAATCGTTCTTTCTATCGATAATTTGCATGAATACGTGATGTTCGATGTTTCCAATCGTTTTGCATCAACGTTAGGTAAGGATTCATTTCCCGGCTCCCGCAATCGTTCTTTCCATCGATAATTTGCACGAATACGTGTTATTCGATGTTTCCAATCGTTTTGCATCAACGTTAGGTAAGGATTCATTTCCCGGCACCCGCAATCGTTCTTTCCATCGATAATTTGCACGAATACGTGATGTTCGATGATTCCATTCGTTTTGCATCAACGTTAGGTAAGGATTCACTTCCCGGCTCCCGCAATCGTTCTTTCCATCGATAATTTGCACGAATACGTGCTATTCGATGTTTCCAATCGTTTTGCATCGACGGTAGGTAAGGATTCACTTCCCAGCTCCCGCAATCGTTCTTTCCATCGATAATTTGCACGAATACGTGGTGTTCGATGTTTCCAATCGTTTTGTATCAACGGTAGGTAAGGATTCACTTCCCGGCTCCCGCAATCGTTCTTTCCATCGATAATTTGCACGAATACGTGGTGTTCGATGTTTCCAATCGTTTTGCATCGACGGTAGGTAAGGATTCACTTCCCAGTTCCCGCAATCGTTCTTTCTATCGATAATTTGCATGAATACGTGATGTTCGATGTTTCCAATCGTTTTGCATCAACGTTAAGTAACGATTCATTTCCCGGCTCCCGCAATCGTTCTTTCCATCGATAATTTGCACGAATACGTGTTATTCGATGTTTCCAATCGTTTTGCATCAACGTTAGGTAAGGATTCATTTCCCGGCACCCGCAATCGTTCTTTCCATCGATAATTTGCACGAATACGTGATGTTCGATGATTCCATTCGTTTTGCATCAACGTTAGGTAAGGATTCACTTCCCGGCTCCCGCAATCGTTCTTTCCATCGATAATTTGCACGAATACGTGCTATTCGATGTTTCCAATCGTTTTGCATCGACGGTAGGTAAGGATTCACTTCCCAGCTCCCGCAATCGTTCTTTCCATCGATAATTTGCACGAATACGTGGTGTTCGATGTTTCCAATCGTTTTGTATCAACGGTAGGTAAGGATTCACTTCCCGGCTCCCGCAATCGTTCTTTCCATCGATAATTTGCACGAATACGTGGTGTTCGATGTTTCCAATCGTTTTGCATCGACGGTAGGTAAGGATTCACTTCCCAGTTCCCGCAATCGTTCTTTCTATGGATAATTTGCACGAATACGTGCTATTCGATGTTTGCAATCGTTTTGCATCGACGGTAGGTAAGTATTCACTTCCCAGCTCCCGCAATCGTTCTTTCTATGGATAATTTGCACGAATACGTTATGTTCGATGTTTCCAATCGTTTTGCATCGACGGTAGGTAAGGATTCACTTCCCAGCTCCCGCAATCGTTCTTTCTATGGATAATTTGCACGAATACGTGCTATTCGATGTTTGCAATCGTTTTGCATCAACGTTAGGTAAGGATTCACTTCCCGGCACCCGCAATCGTTCTTTCCATCGATAATTTGCACGAATACGTGATGTTCGATGATTCCATTCGTTTTGCATCAACGTTAGGTAAGGATTCACTTCCCGGCTCCCGCAATCGTTCTTTCCATCGATAATTTGCACGAATACGTGCTATTCGATGTTTCCAATCGTTTTGCATCGACGGTAGGTAAGGATTCACTTCCCAGCTCCCGCAATCGTTCTTTCCATCGATAAT
Organism: Nomada ferruginata; assembly: GCA_963583965.1. Classification (NCBI taxonomy): domain Eukaryota; kingdom Metazoa; phylum Arthropoda; class Insecta; order Hymenoptera; family Apidae; genus Nomada; species Nomada ferruginata. The sequence goes on from OY757219.1 coordinate 398,789, forward strand.
TTGCACGAATACGTGGTGTTCGATGTTTCCAATCGTTTTGTATCAACGGTAGGTAAGGATTCACTTCCCGGCTCCCGCAATCGTTCTTTCCATCGATAATTTGCACGAATACGTGCTATTCGATGTTTCCAATCGTTTTGCATCGACGGTAGGTAAGGATTCACTTCCTAGCTCCCGCAATCGTTCTTTCCATCGATAATTTGCACGAATACGTGGTGTTCGATGTTTCCAATCGTTTTGCATCAACGTTAGGTACGTATTCACTTCCCAGCTCCCGCAATCGTTCTTTCTATGGATAATTTGCACGAATACGTGCTATTCGATGTTTGCAATTGTTTTGCATCGACGGTAGGTACGGATTCACTTCCCAGCTCCCGCAATCGTTCTTACTATCGATAATTTGCACGAATACGTTATGTTCGATGTTTCCAGTCGTTTTGCATCAACGTTAGGTAAGCATTCACTTCCCGGCTCCCGCAATCGTTCTTTCCATCGATAATTTGCACGAATACGTGCTATTCGATGTTTCCAATCGTTTTGCATCAACGGTAGGTATGTATTCACTTCCCAGCTCCCGCAATCGTTCTTTCTATGGATAATTTGCACGAATACGTGCTATTCGATGTTTGCAATCGTTTTGCATCGACGGTAGGTAAGGATTCACTTCCCAGCTGCCGCAATCGTTCTTTCCATCGATAATTTGCACGAATACGTGGTGTTCGATGTTTCCAATCGTTTTGCATCGACGGTAGGTAAGGATTCACTTCCCAGCTGCCGCAATCGTTCTTTCTATCGATAATTTGCATGAATACGTGATGTTCGATGTTTCCAATCGTTTTGCATCAACGTTAGGTAAGGATTCATTTCCCGGCTCCCGCAATCGTTCTTTCCATCGATAATTTGCACGAATACGTGTTATTCGATGTTTCCAATCGTTTTGCATCAACGTTAGGTAAGGATTCATTTCCCGGCACCCGCAATCGTTCTTTCCATCGATAATTTGCACGAATACGTGATGTTCGATGATTCCATTCGTTTTGCATCAACGTTAGGTAAGGATTCACTTCCCGGCTCCCGCAATCGTTCTTTCCATCGATAATTTGCACGAATACGTGCTATTCGATGTTTCCAATCGTTTTGCATCGACGGTAGGTAAGGATTCACTTCCCAGCTCCCGCAATCGTTCTTTCCATCGATAATTTGCACGAATACGTGGTGTTCGATGTTTCCAATCGTTTTGTATCAACGGTAGGTAAGGATTCACTTCCCGGCTCCCGCAATCGTTCTTTCCATCGATAATTTGCACGAATACGTGGTGTTCGATGTTTCCAATCGTTTTGCATCGACGGTAGGTAAGGATTCACTTCCCAGTTCCCGCAATCGTTCTTTCTATCGATAATTTGCATGAATACGTGATGTTCGATGTTTCCAATCGTTTTGCATCAACGTTAAGTAACGATTCATTTCCCGGCTCCCGCAATCGTTCTTTCCATCGATAATTTGCACGAATACGTGTTATTCGATGTTTCCAATCGTTTTGCATCAACGTTAGGTAAGGATTCATTTCCCGGCACCCGCAATCGTTCTTTCCATCGATAATTTGCACGAATACGTGATGTTCGATGATTCCATTCGTTTTGCATCAACGTTAGGTAAGGATTCACTTCCCGGCTCCCGCAATCGTTCTTTCCATCGATAGTTTGCACGAATACGTGCTATTCGATGTTTCCAATCGTTTTGCATCGACGGTAGGTAAGGATTCACTTCCCAGCTCCCGCAATCGTTCTTTCCATCGATAATTTGCACGAATACGTGGTGTTCGATGTTTCCAATCGTTTTGTATCAACGGTAGGTAAGGATTCACTTCCCGGCTCCCGCAATCGTTCTTTCCATCGATAATTTGCACGAATACGTGGTGTTCGATGTTTCCAATCGTTTTGCATCGACGGTAGGTAAGGATTCACTTCCCAGTTCCCGCAATCGTTCTTTCTATGGATAATTTGCACGAATACGTGCTATTCGATGTTTGCAATCGTTTTGCATCGACGGTAGGTAAGGATTCACTTCCCAGCTCCCGCAATCGTTCTTTCTATCGATAATTTGCACGAATACGTTAAGTTCGATGTTTCCAATCGTTTTGCATCAACGTTAGGTAAGCATTCACTTCCCGGCTCCCGCAATCGTTCTTTCCATCGATAATTTGCACGAATACGTGCTATTCGATGTTTCCAATCGTTTTGCATCAACGGTAGGTAAGTATTCACTTCCCAGCTCACGCAATCGTTCTTTCTATGGATAATTTGCACGAATACGTGCAATTCGATGTTTGCAATCGTTTTGCATCGACGGTAGGTAAGGATTCACTTCCCAGCTGCCGCAATCGTTCTTTCTATCGATAATTTGCATGAATACGTGATGTTCGATGTTTCCAATCGTTTTGCATCAACGTTAGGTAAGGATTCACTTCCCAGCTGCCGCAATCGTTCTTTCTATCGATAATTTGCACGAATACGTGCTATTTGATGTTTCCAATCGTTTTGCATCAACGGTAGGTAAGTATTCACTTCCCAGCTCACGCAATCGTTCTTTCTATGGATAATTTGCACGAATACGTGCAATTCGATGTTTGCAATCGTTTTGCATCGACGGTAGGTAAGGATTCACTTCCCAGCTGCCGCAATCGTTCTTTCTATCGATAATTTGCATGAATACGTGATGTTCGATGTTTCCAATCGTTTTGCATCAACGTTAGGTAAGGATTCATTTCCCGGCTCCCGCAATCGTTCTTTCCATCGATAATTTGCACGAATACGTGTTATTCGATGTTTCCAATCGTTTTGCATCAACGTTAGGTAAGGATTCACTTCCCGGCACCCGCAATCGTTCTTTCCATCGATAATTTGCACGAATACGTGATGTTCGATGATTCCATTCGTTTTGCATCAACGTTAGGTAAGGATTCACTTCCCGGCTCCCGCAATCGTTCTTTCCATCGATAATTTGCACGAATACGTGCTATTCGATGTTTCCAATCGTTTTGCATCGACGGTAGGTAAGGATTCACTTCCCAGCTCCCGCAATCGTTCTTTCCATCGATAATTTGCACGAATACGTGGTGTTCGATGTTTCCAATCGTTTTGTATCAACGGTAGGTAAGGATTCACTTCCCGGCTCCCGCAATCGTTCTTTCCATCGATAATTTGCACGAATACGTGCTATTCGATGTTTCCAATCGTTTTGCATCGACGGTAGGTAAGGATTCACTTCCTAGCTCCCGCAATCGTTCTTTCCATCGATAATTTGCACGAATACGTGGTGTTCGATGTTTCCAATCGTTTTGCATCAACGTTAGGTACGTATTCACTTCCCAGCTCCCGCAATCGTTCTTTCTATGGATAATTTGCACGAATACGTGCTATTCGATGTTTGCAATTGTTTTGCATCGACGGTAGGTACGGATTCACTTCCCAGCTCCCGCAATCGTTCTTACTATCGATAATTTGCACGAATACGTGATGTTCGATGATTCCATTCGTTTTGCATCAACGTTAGGTAAGGATTCACTTCCCGGCTCCCGCAATCGTTCTTTCCATCGATAATTTGCACGAATACGTGCTATTCGATGTTTCCAATCGTTTTGCATCGACGGTAGGTAAGGATTCACTTCCCAGCTCCCGCAATCGTTCTTTCCATCGATAATTTGCACGAATACGTGGTGTTCGATGTTTCCAATCGTTTTGTATCAACGGTAGGTAAGGATTCACTTCCCGGCTCCCGCAATCGTTCTTTCCATCGATAATTTGCACGAATACGTGCTATTCGATGTTCCCAATCGTTTTGCATCGACGGTAAGTAAGGATTCACTTCCTAGCTCCCGCAATCGTTCTTTCCATCGATAATTTGCACGAATACGTGGTGTTCGATGTTTCCAATCGTTTTGCATCAACGTTAGGTACGTATTCACTTCCCGGCACCCGCAATCGTTCTTTCCATCGATAATTTGCACGAATACGTGATGTTCGATGATTCCATTCGTTTTGCATCAACGTTAGGTAAGGATTCACTTCCCGGCTCCCGCAATCGTTCTTTCCATCGATAATTTGCACGAATACGTGCTATTCGATGTTTCCAATCGTTTTGCATCGACGGTAGGTAAGGATTCACTTCCCAGCTCCCGCAATCGTTCTTTCCATCGATAATTTGCACGAATACGTGGTGTTCGATGTTTCCAATCGTTTTGTATCAACGGTAGGTAAGGATTCACTTCCCGGCTCCCGCAATCGTTCTTTCCATCGATAATTTGCACGAATACGTGCTATTCGATGTTTCCAATCGTTTTGCATCGACGGTAGGTAAGGATTCACTTCCTAGCTCCCGCAATCGTTCTTTCCATCGATAATTTGCACGAATACGTGGTGTTCGATGTTTCCAATCGTTTTGCATCAACGTTAGGTACGTATTCACTTCCCAGCTCCCGCAATCGTTCTTTCTATGGATAATTTGCACGAATACGTGCTATTCGATGTTTGCAATTGTTTTGCATCGACGGTAGGTACGGATTCACTTCCCAGCTCCCGCAATCGTTCTTACTATCGATAATTTGCACGAATACGTGATGTTCGATGATTCCATTCGTTTTGCATCAACGTTAGGTAAGGATTCACTTCCCGGCTCCCGCAATCGTTCTTTCCATCGATAATTTGCACGAATACGTGCTATTCGATGTTTCCAATCGTTTTGCATCGACGGTAGGTAAGGATTCACTTCCCAGCTCCCGCAATCGTTCTTTCCATCGATAATTTGCACGAATACGTGGTGTTCGATGTTTCCAATCGTTTTGTATCAACGGTAGGTAAGGATTCACTTCCCGGCTCCCGCAATCGTTCTTTCCATCGATAATTTGCACGAATACGTGCTATTCGATGTTCCCAATCGTTTTGCATCGACGGTAGGTAAGGATTCACTTCCTAGCTCCCGCAATCGTTCTTTCCATCGATAATTTGCACGAATACGTGGTGTTCGATGTTTCCAATCGTTTTGCATCAACGTTAGGTACGTATTCACTTCCCAGCTCCCGCAATCGTTCTTTCTATGGATAATTTGCACGAATACGTGCTATTCGATGTTTGCAATTGTTTTGCATCGACGGTAGGTACGGATTCACTTCCCAGCTCCCGCAATCGTTCTTACTATCGATAATTTGCACGAATACGTTATGTTCGATGTTTCCAGTCGTTTTGCATCAACGTTAGGTAAGCATTCACTTCCCGGCTCCCGCAATCGTTCTTTCCATCGATAATTTGCACGAATACGTGCTATTCGATGTTTCCAATCGTTTTGCATCAACGTTAGGTAAGGATTCACTTCCCAGCTCCCGCAATCGTTCTTTCCATCGATAATTTGCACGAATACGTGGTGTTCGATGTTTCCAATCGTTTTGTATCAACGGTAGGTAAGGATTCACTTCCCGGCTCCCGCAATCGTTCTTTCCATCGATAATTTGCACGAATACGTGCTATTCGATGTTCCCAATCGTTTTGCATCGACGGTAGGTAAGGATTCACTTCCTAGCTCCCGCAATCGTTCTTTCCATCGATAATTTGCACGAATACGTGGTGTTCGATGTTTCCAATCGTTTTGCATCAACGTTAGGTACGTATTCACTTCCCAGCTCCCGCAATCGTTCTTTCTATGGATAATTTGCACGAATACGTGCTATTCGATGTTTGCAATTGTTTTGCATCGACGGTAGGTACGGATTCACTTCCCAGCTCCCGCAATCGTTCTTACTATCGATAATTTGCACGAATACGTTATGTTCGATGTTTCCAGTCGTTTTGCATCAACGTTAGGTAAGCATTCACTTCCCGGCTCCCGCAATCGTTCTTTCCATCGATAATTTGCACGAATACGTGCTATTCGATGTTTCCAATCGTTTTGCATCAACGTTAGGTAAGGATTCACTTCCCGGCACCCGCAATCGTTCTTTCCATCGATAATTTGCACGAATACGTGATGTTCGATGATTCCATTCGTTTTGCATCAACGTTAGGTAAGTATTCACTTCCCAGCTCCCGCAATCGTTCTTCCTATGGATAATTTGCACGAATACGTGCTATTCGATGTTTGCAATCGTTTTGCATCGAAGGTAGGTAAGGATTCACTTCCCAGCTCCCGCAATCGTTCTTTCTATCGATAATTTGGAAAGAACGATTGCCGGAGCTGGGAAGTGAATGCTTACCTACCGTCGATGCAAAACGATTGCAAACATCGAATAGCACGTATTCGTGCAAATTATCCATAGAAAGAACGATTGCGGGAGCTGGGAAGTGAATCCTTACCTACCGTCGATGCAAAACGATTGGAAACATCGAACATAACGTATTCGTGCAAATTATCCATAGAAAGAACGATTGCGGGAGCTGGGAAGTGAATACTTACCTACCGTCGATGCAAAACGATTGCAAACATCGAATAGCACGTATTCGTGCAAATTATCCATAGAAAGAACGATTGCGGGAGCTGGGAAGTGAATCCTTACCTACCGTCGATGTAAAACGATTGCAAACATCGAATAGCACGCATTCGTGCAAATTATCCATAGAAAGAACGATTGCGGGAGCTGGGAAGTGGATACTTACCTATCGTTGATGCAAAACGATTGGAAACATCGAACACCACGTATTCGTGCAAATTATCGATGGAAAGAACGATTGCGGCAGCTGGGAAGTGAATCCTTACCTACCGTCGATGCAAAACGATTGCAAACATCGAACATAACGTATTCGTGCAAATTATCCATAGAAAGAACGATTGCGGGAGCTGGGAAGTGAATACTTACCTACCGTTGATGCAAAACGATTGGAAACATCGAATAGCACGTATTCGTGCAAATTATCGATGGAAAGAACGATTGCGGGAGCTGGGAAGTGAATCCTTACCTACCGTCGATGCAAAACGATTGGAAACATCGAATATCACGTATTCGTTCCAATTATCCAATCGTTTTGTATCAACGGTAGGTAAGGATTCACTTCCCGGCTCCCGCAATCGTTCTTTCCTTCGATAATTTGCACGAATACGTGGTGTTCGATGTTTCCAATCGTTTTGCATCGACGGTAGGTAAGGATTCACTTCCCAGTTCCCGCAATCGTTCTTTCTATGGATAATTTGCACGAATACGTGCTATTCGATGTTTGCAATCGTTTTGCATCGACGGTAGGTAAGGATTCACTTCCCAGCTCCCGCAATCGTTCTTTCTATCGATAATTTGCACGAATACGTTATGTTCGATGTTTCCAATCGTTTTGCATCAACGTTAGGTAAGCATTCACTTCACGGCTCCCGCAATCGTTCTTTCCATCGATAATTTGCACGAATACGTGCTATTCGATGTTTCCAATCGTTTTGCATCAACGTTAGGTAAGGATTCATTTCCCGGCACCCGCAATCGTTCTTTCCATCGATAATTTGCACGAATACGTGATGTTCGATGATTCCATTCGTTTTGCATCAACGTTAGGTAAGGATTCACTTCCCGGCTCCCGCAATCGTTCTTTCCATCGATAATTTGCACGAATACGTGCTATTCGATGTTTCCAATCGTTTTGCATCGACGGTAGGTAAGGATTCACTTCCCAGCTCCCGCAATCGTTCTTTCCATCGATAATTTGCACGAATACGTGGTGTTCGATGTTTCCAATCGTTTTGTATCAACGGTAGGTAAGGATTCACTTCCCGGCTCCCGCAATCGTTCTTTCCATCGATAATTTGCACGAATACGTGGTGTTCGATGTTTCCAATCGTTTTGCATCGACGGTAGGTAAGGATTCACTTCCCAGTTCCCGCAATCGTTCTTTCTATCGATAATTTGCATGAATACGTGATGTTCGATGTTTCCAATCGTTTTGCATCAACGTTAGGTAACGATTCATTTCCCGGCTCCCGCAATCGTTCTTTCCATCGATAATTTGCACGAATACGTGTTATTCGATGTTTCCAATCGTTTTGCATCAACGTTAGGTAAGGATTCATTTCCCGGCACCCGCAATCGTTCTTTCCATCGATAATTTGCACGAATACGTGATGTTCGATGATTCCATTCGTTTTGCATCAACGTTAGGTAAGGATTCACTTCCCGGCTCCCGCAATCGTTCTTTCCATCGATAATTTGCACGAATACGTGCTATTCGATGTTTCCAATCGTTTTGCATCGACGGTAGGTAAGGATTCACTTCCCAGCTCCCGCAATCGTTCTTTCCATCGATAATTTGCACGAATACGTGGTGTTCGATGTTTCCAATCGTTTTGTATCAACGGTAGGTAAGGATTCACTTCCCGGCTCCCGCAATCGTTCTTTCCATCGATAATTTGCACGAATACGTGGTGTTCGATGTTTCCAATCGTTTTGCATCGACGGTAGGTAAGGATTCACTTCCCAGTTCCCGCAATCGTTCTTTCTATGGATAATTTGCACGAATACGTGCTATTCGATGTTTGCAATCGTTTTGCATCGACGGTAGGTAAGGATTCACTTCCCAGCTCCCGCAATCGTTCTTTCTATCGATAATTTGCACGAATACGTTAAGTTCGATGTTTCCAATCGTTTTGCATCAACGTTAGGTAAGCATTCACTTCCCGGCTCCCGCAATCGTTCTTTCCATCGATAATTTGCACGAATACGTGCTATTCGATGTTTCCAATCGTTTTGCATCAACGGTAGGTAAGTATTCACTTCCCAGCTCACGCAATCGTTCTTTCTATGGATAATTTGCACGAATACGTGCAATTCGATGTTTGCAATCGTTTTGCATCGACGGTAGGTAAGGATTCACTTCCCAGCTGCCGCAATCGTTCTTTCTATCGATAATTTGCATGAATACGTGATGTTCGATGTTTCCAATCGTTTTGCATCAACGTTAGGTAAGGATTCACTTCCCAGCTGCCGCAATCGTTCTTTCTATCGATAATTTGCACGAATACGTGCTATTTGATGTTTCCAATCGTTTTGCATCAACGGTAGGTAAGTATTCACTTCCCAGCTCACGCAATCGTTCTTTCTATGGATAATTTGCACGAATACGTGCAATTCGATGTTTGCAATCGTTTTGCATCGACGGTAGGTAAGGATTCACTTCCCAGCTGCCGCAATCGTTCTTTCTATCGATAATTTGCATGAATACGTGATGTTCGATGTTTCCAATCGTTTTGCATCAACGTTAGGTAAGGATTCATTTCCCGGCTCCCGCAATCGTTCTTTCCATCGATAATTTGCACGAATACGTGTTATTCGATGTTTCCAATCGTTTTGCATCAACGTTAGGTAAGGATTCACTTCCCGGCACCCGCAATCGTTCTTTCCATCGATAATTTGCACGAATACGTGATGTTCGATGATTCCATTCGTTTTGCATCAACGTTAGGTAAGGATTCACTTCCCGGCTCCCGCAATCGTTCTTTCCATCGATAATTTGCACGAATACGTGCTATTCGATGTTTCCAATCGTTTTGCATCGACGGTAGGTAAGGATTCACTTCCCAGCTCCCGCAATCGTTCTTTCCATCGATAATTTGCACGAATACGTGGTGTTCGATGTTTCCAATCGTTTTGTATCAACGGTAGGTAAGGATTCACTTCCCGGCTCCCGCAATCGTTCTTTCCATCGATAATTTGCACGAATACGTGCTATTCGATGTTTCCAATCGTTTTGCATCGACGGTAGGTAAGGATTCACTTCCTAGCTCCCGCAATCGTTCTTTCCATCGATAATTTGCACGAATACGTGGTGTTCGATGTTTCCAATCGTTTTGCATCAACGTTAGGTACGTATTCACTTCCCAGCTCCCGCAATCGTTCTTTCTATGGATAATTTGCACGAATACGTGCTATTCGATGTTTGCAATTGTTTTGCATCGACGGTAGGTACGGATTCACTTCCCAGCTCCCGCAATCGTTCTTACTATCGATAATTTGCACGAATACGTTATGTTCGATGTTTCCAGTCGTTTTGCATCAACGTTAGGTAAGCATTCACTTCCCGGCTCCCGCAATCGTTCTTTCCATCGATAATTTGCACGAATACGTGCTATTCGATGTTTCCAATCGTTTTGCATCAACGGTAGGTATGTATTCACTTCCCAGCTCCCGCAATCGTTCTTTCTATGGATAATTTGCACGAATACGTGCTATTCGATGTTTGCAATCGTTTTGCATCGACGGTAGGTAAGGATTCACTTCCCAGCTGCTGCAATCGTTCTTTCCATCGATAATTTGCACGAATACGTGGTGTTCGATGTTTCCAATCGTTTTGCATCAACGTTAGGTAAGTATTCACTTCCCAGCTCCCGCAATCGTTCTTCCTATGGATAATTTGCACGAATACGTGCTAGTCGATGTTTGCAATCGTTTTGCATCGAAGGTAGGTAAGGATTCACTTCCCAGCTCCCGCAATCGTTCTTTCTATCGATAATTTGGAAAGAACGATTGCCGGAGGTGGGAAGTGAATGCTTACCTACCGTCGATGCAAAACGATTGCAAACATCGAATAGCACGTATTCGTGCAAATTATCCATAGAAAGAACGATTGCGGGAGCTGGGAAGTGAATCCTTACCTACCGTCGATGCAAAACGATTGCAAACATCGAACATAACGTATTCGTGCAAATTATCCATAGAAAGAACGATTGCGGGAGCTGGGAAGTGAATCCTTACCTACCGTCGATGCAAAACGATTGGAAACATCGAATATCACGTATTCGTGCCAATTATCCAATCGTTTTGTATCAACGGTAGGTAAGGATTCACTTCCCGGCTCCCGCAATCGTTCTTTCCTTCGATAATTTGCACGAATACGTGGTGTTCGATGTTTCCAATCTCTTTGCATCGACGGTAGGTAAGGATTCACTTCCCAGTTCCCGCAATCGTTCTTTCTATCGATAATTTGCATGAATACGTGATGTTCGATGTTTCCAATCGTTTTGCATCAACGTTAGGTAAGGATTCATTTCCCGGCTCCCGCAATCGTTCTTTCCATCGATAATTTGCACGAATACGTGTTATTCGATGTTTCCAATCGTTTTGCATCAACGTTAGGTAAGGATTCACTTCCCGGCACCCGCAATCGTTCTTTCCATCGATAATTTGCACGAATACGTGATGTTCGATGATTCCATTCGTTTTGCATCAACGTTAGGTAAGGATTCACTTCCCGGCTCCCGCAATCGTTCTTTCCATCGATAATTTGCACGAATACGTGCTATTCGATGTTTCCAATCGTTTTGCATCGACGGTAGGTAAGGATTCACTTCCCAGCTCCCGCAATCGTTCTTTCCATCGATAATTTGCACGAATACGTGGTGTTCGATGTTTCCAATCGTTTTGTATCAACGGTAGGTAAGGATTCACTTCCCGGCTCCCGCAATCGTTCTTTCCATCGATAATTTGCACGAATACGTGCTATTCGATGTTTCCAATCGTTTTGCATCGACGGTAGGTAAGGATTCACTTCCTAGCTCCCGCAATCGTTCTTTCCATCGATAATTTGCACGAATACGTGGTGTTCGATGTTTCCAATCGTTTTGCATCAACGTTAGGTACGTATTCACTTCCCAGCTCCCGCAATCGTTCTTTCTATGGATAATTTGCACGAATACGTGCTATTCGATGTTTGCAATTGTTTTGCATCGACGGTAGGTACGGATTCACTTCCCAGCTCCCGCAATCGTTCTTACTATCGATAATTTGCACGAATACGTTATGTTCGATGTTTCCAGTCGTTTTGCATCAACGTTAGGTAAGCATTCACTTCCCGGCTCCCGCAATCGTTCTTTCCATCGATAATTTGCACGAATACGTGCTATTCGATGTTTCCAATCGTTTTGCATCAACGGTAGGTATGTATTCACTTCCCAGCTCCCGCAATCGTTCTTTCTATGGATAATTTGCACGAATACGTGCTATTCGATGTTTGCAATCGTTTTGCATCGACGGTAGGTAAGGATTCACTTCCCAGCTGCCGCAATCGTTCTTTCCATCGATAATTTGCACGAATACGTGGTGTTCGATGTTTCCAATCGTTTTGCATCAACGTTAGGTAAGTATTCACTTCCCAGCTCCCGCAATCGTTCTTCCTATGGATAATTTGCACGAATACGTGCTATTCGATGTTTGCAATCGTTTTGCATCGAAGGTAGGTAAGGATTCACTTCCCAGCTCCCGCAATCGTTCTTTCTATCGATAATTTGGAAAGAACGATTGCCGGAGCTGGGAAGTGAATGCTTACCTACCGTCGATGCAAAACGATTGCAAACATCGAATAGCACGTATTCGTGCAAATTATCCATAGAAAGAACGATTGCGGGAGCTGGGAAGTGAATCCTTACCTACCGTCGATGCAAAACGATTGGAAACATCGAACATAACGTATTCGTGCAAATTATCCATAGAAAGAACGATTGCGGGAGCTGGGAAGTGAATACTTACCTACCGTCGATGCAAAACGATTGCAAACATCGAATAGCACGTATTCGTGCAAATTATCCATAGAAAGAACGATTGCGGGAGCTGGGAAGTGAATCCTTACCTACCGTCGATGTAAAACGATTGCAAACATCGAATAGCACGCATTCGTGCAAATTATCCATAGAAAGAACGATTGCGGGAGCTGGGAAGTGGATACTTACCTATCGTTGATGCAAAACGATTGGAAACATCGAACACCACGTATTCGTGCAAATTATCGATGGAAAGAACGATTGCGGCAGCTGGGAAGTGAATCCTTACCTACCGTCGATGCAAAACGATTGCAAACATCGAACATAACGTATTCGTGCAAATTATCCATAGAAAGAACGATTGCGGGAGCTGGGAAGTGAATACTTACCTACCGTTGATGCAAAACGATTGGAAACATCGAATAGCACGTATTCGTGCAAATTATCGATGGAAAGAACGATTGCGGGAGCTGGGAAGTGAATCCTTACCTACCGTCGATGCAAAACGATTGGAAACATCGAATATCACGTATTCGTGCCAATTATCCAATCGTTTTGTATCAACGGTAGGTAAGGATTCACTTCCCGGCTCCCGCAATCGTTCTTTCCTTCGATAATTTGCACGAATACGTGGTGTTCGATGTTTCCAATCGTTTTGCATCGACGGTAGGTAAGGATTCACTTCCCAGTTCCCGCAATCGTTCTTTCTATGGATAATTTGCACGAATACGTGCTATTCGATGTTTGCAATCGTTTTGCATCGACGGTAGGTAAGGATTCACTTCCCAGCTCCCGCAATCGTCCTTTCTATCGATAATTTGCACGAATACGTTATGTTCGATGTTTCCAATCGTTTTGCATCAACGTTAGGTAAGCATTCACTTCACGGCTCCCGCAATCGTTCTTTCCATCGATAATTTGCACGAATACGTGCTATTCGATGTTTCCAATCGTTTTGCATCAACGGTAGGTAAGTATTCACTTCCCAGCTCACGCAATCGTTCTTTCTATGGATAATTTGCACGAATACGTGCAATTCGATGTTTGCAATCGTTTTGCATCGACGGTAGGTAAGGATTCACTTCCCAGCTGCCGCAATCGTTCTTTCTATCGATAATTTGCATGAATACGTGATGTTCGATGTTTCCAATCGTTTTGCATCAACGTTAGGTAAGGATTCATTTCCCGGCTCCCGCAATCGTTCTTTCCATCGATAATTTGCACGAATACGTGTTATTCGATGTTTCCAATCGTTTTGCATCAACGTTAGGTAAGGATTCATTTCCCGGCACCCGCAATCGTTCTTTCCATCGATAATTTGCACGAATACGTGATGTTCGATGATTCCATTCGTTTTGCATCAACGTTAGGTAAGGATTCACTTCCCGGCTCCCGCAATCGTTCTTTCCATCGATAATTTGCACGAATACGTGCTATTCGATGTTTCCAATCGTTTTGCATCGACGGTAGGTAAGGATTCACTTCCCAGCTCCCGCAATCGTTCTTTCCATCGATAATTTGCACGAATACGTGGTGTTCGATGTTTCCAATCGTTTTGTATCAACGGTAGGTAAGGATTCACTTCCCGGCTCCCGCAATCGTTCTTTCCATCGATAATTTGCACGAATACGTGGTGTTCGATGTTTCCAATCGTTTTGCATCGACGGTAGGTAAGGATTCACTTCCCAGTTCCCGCAATCGTTCTTTCTATGGATAATTTGCACGAATACGTGCTATTCGATGTTTGCAATCGTTTTGCATCGACGGTAGGTAAGGATTCACTTCCCAGCTCCCGCAATCGTTCTTTCTATCGATAATTTGCACGAATACGTTAAGTTCGATGTTTCCAATCGTTTTGCATCAACGTTAGGTAAGCATTCACTTCCCGGCTCCCGCAATCGTTCTTTCCATCGATAATTTGCACGAATACGTGCTATTCGATGTTTCCAATCGTTTTGCATCAACGGTAGGTAAGTATTCACTTCCCAGCTCACGCAATCGTTCTTTCTATGGATAATTTGCACGAATACGTGCAATTCGATGTTTGCAATCGTTTTGCATCGACGGTAGGTAAGGATTCACTTCCCAGCTGCCGCAATCGTTCTTTCTATCGATAATTTGAATGAATACGTGATGTTCGATGTTTCCAATCGTTTTGCATCAACGTTAGGTAAGGATTCATTTCCCGGCTCCCGCAATCGTTCTTTCCATCGATAATTTGCACGAATACGTGTTATTCGATGTTTCCAATCGTTTTGCATCAACGTTAGGTAAGGATTCACTTCCCGGCACCCGCAATCGTTCTTTCCATCGATAATTTGCACGAATACGTGATGTTCGATGATTCCATTCGTTTTGCATCAACGTTAGGTAAGGATTCACTTCCCGGCTCCCGCAATCGTTCTTTCCATCGATAATTTGCACGAATACGTGCTATTCGATGTTTCCAATCGTTTTGCATCGACGGTAGGTAAGGATTCACTTCCCAGCTCCCGCTATCGTTCTTTCCATCGATAATTTGCACGAATACGCGGTGTTCGATGTTTCCAATCGTTTTGCATCAACGTTAGGTACGTATTCACTTCCCAGCTCCCGCAATCGTTCTTTCTATGGATAATTTGCACGAATACGTGCTATTCGATGTTTGCAATTGTTTTGCATCGACGGTAGGTACGGATTCACTTCCCAGCTCCCGCAATCGTTCTTACTATCGATAATTTGCACGAATACGTTATGTTCGATGTTTCCAGTCGTTTTGCATCAACGTTAGGTAAGCATTCACTTCCTGGCTCCCGCAATCGTTCTTTCCATCGATAATTTGCACGAATACTTGGTGTTCGATGTTTCCAATCGTTTTGCATCAACGTTAGGTAAGTATTCACTTCCCAGCTCCCGCAATCGTTCTTCCTATGGATAATTTGCACGAATACGTGCTATTCGATGTTTGCAATCGTTTTGCATCGACGGTAGGTAAGGATTCACTTCCCAGCTCCCGCAATCGTTCTTTCTATCGATAATTTGGAAAGAACGATTGCCGGAGCTGGGAAGTGAATGCTTACCTACCGTCGATGCAAAACGATTGCAAACATCGAATAGCACGTATTCGTGCAAATTATCCATAGAAAGACGGATTGCGGGAGCTGGGAAGTGAATCCTTACCTACCGTCGATGCAAAACGATTGGAAACATCGAACATAACGTATTCGTGCAAATTATCCATAGAAAGAACGATTGCGGGAGCTGGGAAGTGAATACTTACCTACCGTCGATGCAAAACGATTGCAAACATCGAATAGCACGTATTCGTGCAAATTATCCATAGAAAGAACGATTGCGGGAGCTGGGAAGTGAATCCTTACCTACCGTCGATGTAAAACGATTGCAAACATCGAATAGCACGCATTCGTGCAAATTATCCATAGAAAGAACGATTGCGGGAGCTGGGAAGTGGATACTTACCTATCGTTGATGCAAAACGATTGGAAACATCGAACACCACGTATTCGTGCAAATTATCGATGGAAAGAACGATTTCGGCAGCTGGGAAGTGAATCCTTACCTACCGTCGATGCAAAACGATTGCAAACATCGAACATAACGTATTCGTGCAAATTATTCATAGAAAGAACGATTGCGGGAGCTGGGAAGTGAATAATTACCTACCGTTGATGCAAAACGATTGGAAACATCGAATAGCACGTATTCGTGCAAATTATCGATGGAAAGAACGATTGCGGGAGCTGGGAAGTGAATCCTTACCTACCGTCGATGCAAAACGATTGGAAACATCGAATATCACGTATTCGTGCCAATTATCCAATCGTTTTGTATCAACGGTAGGTAAGGATTCACTTCCCGGCTCCCGCAATCGTTCTTTCCTTCGATAATTTGCACGAATACGTGGTGTTCGATGTTTCCAATCGTTTTGCATCGACGGTAGGTAAGGATTCACTTCCCAGTTCCCGCAATCGTTCTTTCTATGGATAATTTGCACGAATACGTGCTATTCGATGTTTGCAATCGTTTTGCATCGACGGTAGGTAAGGATTCACTTCCCGGCTCCCGCAATCGTTCTTTCCATCGATAATTTGCACGAATACGTGCTATTCGATGTTTCCAATCGTTTTGCATCAACGGTAGGTAAGTATTCACTTCCCAGCTCACGCAATCGTTCTTTCTATGGATAATTTGCACGAATACGTGCAATTCGATGTTTGCACTCGTTTTGCATCGACGGTAGGTAAGGATTCACTTCCCAGCTGCCGCAATCGTTCTTTCTATCGATAATTTGCATGAATACGTGATGTTCGATGTTTCCAATCGTTTTGCATCAACGTTAGGTAAGGATTCATTTCCCGGCTCCCGCAATCGTTCTTTCCATCGATAATTTGCACGAATACGTGTTATTCGATGTTTCCAATCGTTTTGCATCAACGTTAGGTAAGGATTCACTTCCCGGCACCCGCAATCGTTCTTTCCATCGATAATTTGCACGAATACGTGATGTTCGATGATTCCATTCGTTTTGCATCAACGGTAGGTAAGGATTCACTTCCCAGCTGCCGCAATCGTTCTTTCCATC
Source organism: Nomada ferruginata (assembly GCA_963583965.1). NCBI lineage: Eukaryota > Metazoa > Arthropoda > Insecta > Hymenoptera > Apidae > Nomada > Nomada ferruginata. The sequence continues at coordinate 415,863 of OY757219.1, forward strand.
GATAATTTGCACGAATACGTGGTGTTCGATGTTTCCAATCGTTTTGCATCAACGTTAGGTAGGTATTCACTTCCCAGCTCCCGCAATCGTTCTTTCTATGGATAATTTGCACGAATACGTGCTATTCGATGTTTGCAATCGTTTTGCATCGACGGTATGTAAGGATTCACTTCCCAGCTCCCGCAATCATTCTTTCTATCGATAATTTGGAAAGAACGATTGCCGGAGCTGGGAAGTGAATGCTTACCGAACGTCGATGCAACACGATTGGAAACATCGAATAGCACGTATTCGTGCAAATTATCGATGGAAAGAACGATTGCGGGAGCCGGGAAATGAATCCTTACCTAACGTTGATGCAAAACGATTGGAAACATCGAACATCACGTATTCGTGCAAATTATCGATAGAAAGAACGATTGCGGCAACTGGGAAGTGAATCCTTACCTACCGTCGATGCAAAACGATTGGAAACATCGAACATAACGTATTCGTGCAAATTATCCATAGAAAGAACGATTGCGGGAGCTGGGAAGTGAATCCTTATCTACCGTCGATGCAAAACGATTGCAAACATCGAATAGCACGTATTCGTGCAAATTATCCATAGAAAGAACGATTGCGGCAGCTGGGAAGTGGATACTTACCTATCGTTGATGCAAAACGATTGGAAACATCGAACACCACGTATTCCTGCAAATTATCGATGGAAAGAACGATTGCGGGAGCTGGGAAGTGAATACTTACCCAACGTTGATGCAAAACGATTGGAAACATCGAACACCACGTATTCGTGCAAATTATCGATGGAAAGAACGATTGCGGCAGCTGGGAAGTGAATCCTTACCTACCGTCGATGCAAAACGATTGCAAACATCGAACATAACGTATTCGTGCAAATTATCCATAGAAAGAACGATTGCGGGAGCTGGGAAGTGTATGCTTACCGACCGTCGATGCAACACGATTGGAAACATCGAATAGCACGTATTCGTGCAAATTATCGATGGAAAGAACGATTGCGGGAGCCGGGAAGTGAATCCTTACCTACCGTCGATGCAAAACGATTGGAAACATCGAACATAACGTATTCGTGCAAATTATCCATAGAAAGAACGATTGCGGGAGCTGGGAAGTGAATACTTACCTACCGTCGATGCGAAACGATTGCAAACATCGAATAGCACGTATTCGTGCAAATTATCCATAGAAAGACGGATTGCGGGAGCTGGGAAGTGAATCCTTACCTACCGTCGATGCAAAACGATTGGAAACATCGAACATAACGTATTCGTGCAAATTATCCATAGAAAGAACGATTGCGGGAGCTGGGAAGTGAATACTTACCTACCGTCGATGCAAAACGATTGCAAACATCGAATAGCACGTATTCGTGCAAATTATCCATAGAAACAACGATTGCGGGAGCTGGGAAGTGAATCCTTACCTACCGTCGATGTAAAACGATTGCAAACATCGAATAGCACGCATTCGTGCAAATTATCCATAGAAAGAACGATTGCGGGAGCTGGGAAGTGGATACTTACCTATCGTTGATGCAAAACGATTGGAAACATCGAACACCACGTATTCGTGCAAATTATCGATGGAAAGAACGATTTCGGCAGCTGGGAAGTGAATCCTTACCTACCGTCGATGCAAAACGATTGCAAACATCGAACATAACGTATTCGTGCAAATTATCCATAGAAAGAACGATTGCGGGAGCTGGGAAGTGAATAATTACCTACCGTTGATGCAAAACGATTGGAAACATCGAATAGCACGTATTCGTGCAAATTATCGATGGAAAGAACGATTGCGGGAGCTGGGAAGTGAATCCTTACCTACCGTCGATGCAAAACGATTGGAAACATCGAATATCACGTATTCGTGCCAATTATCCAATCGTTTTGTATCAACGGTAGGTAAGGATTCACTTCCCGGCTCCCGCAATCGTTCTTTCCTTCGATAATTTGCACGAATACGTGGTGTTCGATGTTTCCAATCGTTTTGCATCGACGGTAGGTAAGGATTCACTTCCCAGTTCCCGCAATCGTTCTTTCTATGGATAATTTGCACGAATACGTGCTATTCGATGTTTGCAATCGTTTTGCATCGACGGTAGGTAAGGATTCACTTCCCGGCTCCCGCAATCGTTCTTTCCATCGATAATTTGCACGAATACGTGCTATTCGATGTTTCCAATCGTTTTGCATCAACGGTAAGTAAGTATTCACTTCCCAGCTCACGCAATCGTTCTTTCTATGGATAATTTGCACGAATACGTGCAATTCGATGTTTGCACTCGTTTTGCATCGACGGTAGGTAAGGATTCACTTCCCAGCTGCCGCAATCGTTCTTTCTATCGATAATTTGCATGAATACGTGATGTTCGATGTTTCCAATCGTTTTGCATCAACGTTAGGTAAGGATTCATTTCCCGGCTCCCGCAATCGTTCTTTCCATCGATAATTTGCACGAATACGTGTTAGTCGATGTTTCCAATCGTTTTGCATCAACGTTAGGTAAGGATTCACTTCCCGGCACCCGCAATCGTTCTTTCCATCGATAATTTGCACGAATACGTGATGTTCGATGATTCCATTCGTTTTGCATCAACGGTAGGTAAGGATTCACTTCCCAGCTGCCGCAATCGTTCTTTCCATCGATAATTTGCACGAATACGTGGTGTTCGATGTTTCCAATCGTTTTGCATCAACGTTAGGTAGGTATTCACTTCCCAGCTCCCGCAATCGTTCTTTCTATGGATAATTTGCACGAATACGTGCTATTCGATGTTTGCAATCGTTTTGCATCGACGGTATGTAAGGATTCACTTCCCAGCTCCCGCAATCATTCTTTCTATCGATAATTTGGAAAGAACGATTGCCGGAGCTGGGAAGTGAATGCTTACCGAACGTCGATGCAACACGATTGGAAACATCGAATAGCACGTATTCGTGCAAATTATCGATGGAAAGAACGATTGCCGGAGCTGGGAAGTGAATGCTTACCGAACGTCGATGCAACACGATTGGAAACATCGAATAGCACGTATTCGTGCAAATTATCGATGGAAAGAACGATTGCGGGAGCCGGGAAATGAATCCTTACCTAACGTTGATGCAAAACGATTGGAAACATCGAACATCACGTATTCGTGCAAATTATCGATAGAAAGAACGATTGCGGCAACTGGGAAGTGAATCCTTACCTACCGTCGATGCAAAACGATTGGAAACATCGAACATAACGTATTCGTGCAAATTATCCATAGAAAGAACGATTGCGGGAGCTGGGAAGTGAATCCTTATCTACCGTCGATGCAAAACGATTGCAAACATCGAATAGCACGTATTCGTGCAAATTATCCATAGAAAGAACGATTGCGGCAGCTGGGAAGTGGATACTTACCTATCGTTGATGCAAAACGATTGGAAACATCGAACACCACGTATTCCTGCAAATTATCGATGGAAAGAACGATTGCGGGAGCTGGGAAGTGAATACTTACCCAACGTTGATGCAAAACGATTGGAAACATCGAACACCACGTATTCGTGCAAATTATCGATGGAAAGAACGATTGCGGCAGCTGGGAAGTGAATCCTTACCTACCGTCGATGCAAAACGATTGCAAACATCGAACATAACGTATTCGTGCAAATTATCCATAGAAAGAACGATTGCGGGAGCTGGGAAGTGTATGCTTACCGACCGTCGATGCAACACGATTGGAAACATCGAATAGCACGTATTCGTGCAAATTATCGATGGAAAGAACGATTGCGGGAGCCGGGAAGTGAATCCTTACCTACCGTCGATGCAAAACGATTGGAAACATCGAACATAACGTATTCGTGCAAATTATCCATAGAAAGAACGATTGCGGGAGCTGGGAAGTGAATACTTACCTATCGTCGATGCAAAACGATTGCAAACATCGAATAGCACGTATTCGTGCAAATTATCCATAGAAAGACGGATTGCGGGAGCTGGGAAGTGAATCCTTACCTACCGTCGATGCAAAACGATTGGAAACATCGAACATAACGTATTCGTGCAAATTATCCATAGAAAGAACGATTGCGGGAGCTGGGAAGTGAATACTTACCTACCGTCGATGCAAAACGATTGCAAACATCGAATAGCACGTATTCGTGCAAATTATCCATAGAAACAACGATTGCGGGAGCTGGGAAGTGAATCCTTACCTACCGTCGATGTAAAACGATTGCAAACATCGAATAGCACGCATTCGTGCAAATTATCCATAGAAAGAACGATTGCGGGAGCTGGGAAGTGGATACTTACCTATCGTTGATGCAAAACGATTGGAAACATCGAACACCACGTATTCGTGCAAATTATCGATGGAAAGAACGATTTCGGCAGCTGGGAAGTGAATCCTTACCTACCGTCGATGCAAAACGATTGCAAACATCGAACATAACGTATTCGTGCAAATTATCCATAGAAAGAACGATTGCGGGAGCTGGGAAGTGAATAATTACCTACCGTTGATGCAAAACGATTGGAAACATCGAATAGCACGTATTCGTGCAAATTATCGATGGAAAGAACGATTGCGGGAGCTGGGAAGTGAATCCTTACCTACCGTCGATGCAAAACGATTGGAAACATCGAATATCACGTATTCGTGCCAATTATCCAATCGTTTTGTATCAACGGTAGGTAAGGATTCACTTCCCGGCTCCCGCAATCGTTCTTTCCTTCGATAATTTGCACGAATACGTGGTGTTCGATGTTTCCAATCGTTTTGCATCGACGGTAGGTAAGGATTCACTTCCCAGTTCCCGCAATCGTTCTTTCTATGGATAATTTGCACGAATACGTGCTATTCGATGTTTGCAATCGTTTTGCATCGACGGTAGGTAAGGATTCACTTCCCGGCTCCCGCAATCGTTCTTTCCATCGATAATTTGCACGAATACGTGCTATTCGATGTTTCCAATCGTTTTGCATCAACGGTAAGTAAGTATTCACTTCCCAGCTCACGCAATCGTTCTTTCTATGGATAATTTGCACGAATACGTGCAATTCGATGTTTGCACTCGTTTTGCATCGACGGTAGGTAAGGATTCACTTCCCAGCTGCCGCAATCGTTCTTTCTATCGATAATTTGCATGAATACGTGATGTTCGATGTTTCCAATCGTTTTGCATCAACGTTAGGTAAGGATTCATTTCCCGGCTCCCGCAATCGTTCTTTCCATCGATAATTTGCACGAATACGTGTTAGTCGATGTTTCCAATCGTTTTGCATCAACGTTAGGTAAGGATTCACTTCCCGGCACCCGCAATCGTTCTTTCCATCGATAATTTGCACGAATACGTGATGTTCGATGATTCCATTCGTTTTGCATCAACGGTAGGTAAGGATTCACTTCCCAGCTGCCGCAATCGTTCTTTCCATCGATAATTTGCACGAATACGTGGTGTTCGATGTTTCCAATCGTTTTGCATCAACGTTAGGTAGGTATTCACTTCCCAGCTCCCGCAATCGTTCTTTCTATGGATAATTTGCACGAATACGTGCTATTCGATGTTTGCAATCGTTTTGCATCGACGGTATGTAAGGATTCACTTCCCAGCTCCCGCAATCATTCTTTCTATCGATAATTTGGAAAGAACGATTGCCGGAGCTGGGAAGTGAATGCTTACCGAACGTCGATGCAACACGATTGGAAACATCGAATAGCACGTATTCGTGCAAATTATCGATGGAAAGAACGATTGCGGGAGCCGGGAAATGAATCCTTACCTAACGTTGATGCAAAACGATTGGAAACATCGAACATCACGTATTCGTGCAAATTATCGATAGAAAGAACGATTGCGGCAACTGGGAAGTGAATCCTTACCTACCGTCGATGCAAAACGATTGGAAACATCGAACATAACGTATTCGTGCAAATTATCCATAGAAAGAACGATTGCGGGAGCTGGGAAGTGAATCCTTATCTACCGTCGATGCAAAACGATTGCAAACATCGAATAGCACGTATTCGTGCAAATTATCCATAGAAAGAACGATTGCGGCAGCTGGGAAGTGGATACTTACCTATCGTTGATGCAAAACGATTGGAAACATCGAACACCACGTATTCCTGCAAATTATCGATGGAAAGAACGATTGCGGGAGCTGGGAAGTGAATACTTACCCAACGTTGATGCAAAACGATTGGAAACATCGAACACCACGTATTCGTGCAAATTATCGATGGAAAGAACGATTGCGGCAGCTGGGAAGTGAATCCTTACCTACCGTCGATGCAAAACGATTGCAAACATCGAACATAACGTATTCGTGCAAATTATCCATAGAAAGAACGATTGCGGGAGCTGGGAAGTGTATGCTTACCGACCGTCGATGCAACACGATTGGAAACATCGAATAGCACGTATTCGTGCAAATTATCGATGGAAAGAACGATTGCGGGAGCCGGGAAGTGAATCCTTACCTACCGTCGATGCAAAACGATTGGAAACATCGAACATAACGTATTCGTGCAAATTATCCATAGAAAGAACGATTGCGGGAGCTGGGAAGTGAATACTTACCTACCGTCGATGCAAAACGATTGCAAACATCGAATAGCACGTATTCGTGCAAATTATCCATAGAAAGAACGATTGCGGGAGCTGGGAAGTGAATACTTACCTACCGTTGATTCAAAACGATTGGAAACATCGAACACCACGTATTCGTGCAAATTATCGATGGAAAGAACGATTGCGGCAGCTGGGAAGTGAATCCTTACCTACCGTCGATGCAAAACGATTGCAAACATCGAATAGCACGTATTCGTGCAAATTATCCATAGAAAGAACGATTGCGGGAGCTGGGAAGTGAATACTTACCTACCGTTGATGCAAAACGATTGGAAACATCGAATAGCACGTATTCGTGCAAATTATCGATGGAAAGAACGATTGCGGGAGCCGGGAAGTGAATGCTTACCTAACGTTGATGCAAAACGATTGGAAACATCGAACATAACGTATTCGTGCAAATTATCGATAGAAAGAACGATTGCGGGAGCTGGGAAGTGAATCCGTACCTACCGTCGATGCAAAACGATTGCAAACATCGAATAGCACGTATTCGTGCAAATTATCCATAGAAAGAACGATTGCGGGAGCTGGGAAGTGAATACGTACCTAACGTTGATGCAAAACGATTGGAAACATCGAACACCACGTATTCGTGCAAATTATCGATGGAAAGAACGATTGCGGGAGCCGGGAAGTGAATCCTTACCTAACGTTGATGCAAAACGATTGGAAACATCGAACATCACGTATTCGTGCAAATTATCGATAGAAAGAACGATTGCGGGAGCTGGGAAGTGAATCCTTACCTACCGTCGATGCAAAACGATTGGAAACATCGAATAGCACGTATTCGTGCAAATTAACGATGGAAAGAACGATTGCGGGAGCTGGGAAGTGAATCCTTACCTACCGTCGATGCAAAACGATTGGAAACATCGAATATCACGTATTCGTGCCAATTATCCAATCGTTTTGTATCAACGGTAGGTAAGGATTCACTTCCCGGCTCCCGCAATCGTTCTTTCCATCGATAATTTGCACGAATACGTGCTATTCGATGTTTCCAATCGTTTTGCATCGACGGTAGGTAAGGATTCACTTCCCAGCTCCCGCAATCGTTCTTTCCATCGATAATTTGCACGAATACGTGGTGTTCGATGTTTCCAATCGTTTTGCATCAACGTTAGGTACTTATTCACTTCCCAGCTCCCGCAATCGTTTTTCTATGGATAATTTGCACGAATACGTGCTATTCGATGTTTGCAATTGTTTTGCATCGACGGTAGGTACGGATTCACTTCCCAGCTCCCGCAATCGTTCTTACTATCGATAATTTGCACGAATACGTTATGTTCGATGTTTCCAATCGTTTTGCATCAACGTTAGGTAAGCATTCACTTCCCGGCTCCCGCAATCGTTCTTTCCATCGATAATTTGCACGAATACGTGCTATTCGATGTTTCCAATCGTTTTGCATCAACGGTAGGTAAGTATTCACTTCCCAGCTCCCGCAATCGTTCTTTCTATGGATAATTTGCACGAATACGTGCTATTCGAGGTTTGCAATCGTTTTGCATCGACGGTAGGTAAGGATTCACTTCCCAGCTGCCGCAATCGTTCTTTCCATCGATAATTTGCACGAATACGTGGTGTTCGATGTTTCCAATCGTTTTGCATCAACGTTAGGTAAGTATTCACTTCCCAGCTCCCGCAATCGTTCTTTCTATGGATAATTTGCACGAATACGTGCTATTCGATGTTTGCAATCGTTTTGCATCGACGGTAGGTAAGGATTCACTTCCCAGCTCCCGCAATCGTTCTTTCTATCGATAATTTGGAAAGAACGATTGCCGGAGCTGGGAAGTGAATGCTTACCGAACGTCGATGCAACACGATTGGAAACATCGAATAGCACGTATTCGTGCAAATTATCGATGGAAAGGACGATTGCGGGAGCCGGGAAATGAATCCTTACCTAACGTTGATGCAAAACGATTGGAAACATCGAACATCACGTATTCGTGCAGATTATCGATAGAAAGAACGATTGCGGCAGCTGGGAAGTGAATCCTTACCTACCGTCGATGCAAAACGATTGGAAACATCGAACATAACGTATTCGTGCAAATTATCCATAGAAAGAACGATTGCGGGAGCTGGGAAGTGAATACTTACCTACCGTCGATGCAAAACGATTGCAAACATCGAATAGCACGTATTCGTGCAAATTATCCATAGAAAGAACGATTGCGGGAGCTGGGAAGTGAATCCTTACCTACCGTCGATGTAAAACGATTGCAAACATCGAATAGCACGTATTCGTGCAAATTATCCATAGAAAGAACGATTGCGGGAGCTGGGAAGTGGATACTTACTTATCGTTGATGCAAAACGATTGGAAACATCGAACACCACGTATTCGTGCAAATTATCGATGGAAAGAACGATTGCGGCAGCTGGGAAGTGAATCCTTACCTACCGTCGATGCAAAACGATTGGAAACATCGAACACCACGTATTCGTGCAAATTATCGATGGAAAGAACGATTGCGGGAGCCGGGAAGTGAATCCTTACCTACCGTTGATGCTAAACGATTGGAAACATCGAACATCACGTATTCGTGCAAATTATCGATAGAAAGAACGATTGCGGGAGCTGGGAAGTGAATCCTTACCTACCGTCGATGCAAAACGATTGGAAACATCGAATGGCACGTATTCGTGCAAATTAACGATGGAAAGAACGATTGCGGGAGCTGGGAAGTGAATCCTTACCTACCGTCGATGCAAAACGATTGGAAACATCGAATATCACGTATTCGTGCCAATTATCCAATCGTTTTGTATCAACGGTAGGTAAGGATTCACTTCCCGTCTCCCGCAATCGTTCTTTCCATCGATAATTTGCACGAATACGTGCTATTCGATGTTTCCAATCGTTTTGCATCGACGGTAGGTAAGGATTCACTTCCCAGCTCCCGCAATCGTTCTTTCCATCGATAATTTGCACGAATACGTGGTGTTCGATGTTTCCAATCGTTTTGCATCAACGTTAGGTACGTATTCACTTCCCAGCTCCCGCAATCGTTCTTTCTATGGATAATTTGCACGAATACGTGCTATTCGATGTTTGCAATTGTTTTGCATCGACGGTAGGTACGGATTCACTTCCCAGCTCCCGCAATCGTTCTTACTATCGATAATTTGCACGAATACGTTATGTTCGATGTTTCCAATCGTTTTGCATCAACGTTAGGTAAGCATTCACTTCCCGGCTCCCGCAATCGTTCTTTCCATCGATAATTTGCACGAATACGTGCTATTCGATGTTTCCAATCGTTTTGCATCAACGGTAGGTAAGTATTCACTTCCCAGCTCCCGCAATCGTTCTTTCTATGGATAATTTGCACGAATACGTGCTATTCGATGTTTGCAATCGTTTTGCATAGACGGTAGGTAAGGATTCACTTCCCAGCTGCCGCAATCGTTCTTTCCATCGATAATTTGCACGAATACGTGGTGTTCGATGTTTCCAATCGTTTTGCATCAACGTTAGGTACTTATTCACTTCCCAGCTCCCGCAATCATTTTTCTATGGATAATTTGCACGAATACGTGCTATTCGATGTTTGCAATTGTTTTGCATCGACGGTAGGTACGGATTCACTTCCCAGCTCCCGCAATCGTTCTTACTATCGATAATATGCACGAATACGTTATGTTCGATGTTTCCAATCGTTTTGCATCAACGTTAGGTAAGCATTCACTTCCCGGCTCCCGCAATCGTTCTTTCCATCGATAATTTGCACGAATACGTGCTATTCGATGTTTCCAATCGTTTTGCATCAACGGTAGGTAAGTATTCACTTCCCAGCTCCCGCAATCGTTCTTTCTATGGATAATTTGCACGAATACGTGCTATTCGAGGTTTGCAATCGTTTTGCATCGACGGTAGGTAAGGATTCACTTCCCAGCTGCCGCAATCGTTCTTTCCATCGATAATTTGCACGAATACGTGGTGTTCGATGTTTCCAATCGTTTTGCATCAACGTTAGGTAAGTATTCACTTCCCAGCTCCCGCAATCGTTCTTTCTATGGATAATTTGCACGAATACGTGCTATTCGATGTTTGCAATCGTTTTGCATCGACGGTAGGTAAGGATTCACTTCCCAGCTCCCGCAATCGTTCTTTCTATCGATAATTTGGAAAGAACGATTGCCGGAGCTGGGAAGTGAATGCTTACCGAACGTCGATGCAACACGATTGGAAACATCGAATAGCACGTATTCGTGCAAATTATCGATGGAAAGAACGATTGCGGGAGCCGGGAAATGAATCCTTACCTAACGTTGATGCAAAACGATTGGAAACATCGAACATCACGTATTCGTGCAGATTATCGATAGAAAGAACGATTGCGGCAGCTGGGAAGTGAATCCTTACCTACCGTCGATGCAAAACGATTGGAAACATCGAACCTAACGTATTCGTGCAAATTATCCATAGAAAGAACGTTTGCGGGAGCTGGGAAGTGAATACTTACCTACCGTCGATGCAAAACGATTGCAAACATCGAATAGCACGTATTCGTGCAAATTATCCATAGAAAGAACGATTGCGGGAGCTGGGAAGTGAATCCTTACCTACCGTCGATGTAAAACGATTGCAAACATCGAATAGCACGTATTCGTGCAAATTATCCATAGAAAGAACGATTGCGGGAGCTGGGAAGTGGATACTTACTTATCGTTGATGCAAAACGATTGGAAACATCGAACACCACGTATTCGTGCAAATTATCGATGGAAAGAACGATTGCGGCAGCTGGGAAGTGAATCCTTACCTACCGTCGATGCAAAACGATTGGAAACATCGAACACCACGTATTCGTGCAAATTATCGATGGAAAGAACGATTGCGGGAGCCGGGAAGTGAATCCTTACCTACCGTTGATGCTAAACGATTGGAAACATCGAACATCACGTATTCGTGCGAATTATCGATAGAAAGAACGATTGCGGGAGCTGGGAAGTGAATCCTTACCTACCGTCGATGCAAAACGATAGGAAACATCGAATGGCACGTATTCGTGCAAATTAACGATGGAAAGAACGATTGCGGGAGCTGGGAAGTGAATCCTTACCTACCGTCGATGAAAAACGATTGGAAACATCGAATATCACGTATTCGTGCCAATTATCCAATCGTTTTGTATCAACGGTAGGTAAGGATTCACTTCCCGTCTCCCGCAATCGTTCTTTCCATCGATAATTTGCACGAATACGTGCTATTCGATGTTTCCAATCGTTTTGCATCGACGGTAGGTAAGGATTCACTTCCCAGCTCCCGCAATCGTTCTTTCCATCGATAATTTGCACGAATACGTGGTGTTCGATGTTTCCAATCGTTTTGCATCAACGTTAGGTACGTATTCACTTCCCAGCTCCCGCAATCGTTCTTTCTATGGATAATTTGCACGAATACGTGCTATTCGATGTTTGCAATTGTTTTGCATCGACGGTAGGTACGGATTCACTTCCCAGCTCCCGCAATCGTTCTTACTATCGATAATTTGCACGAATACGTTATGTTCGATGTTTCCAATCGTTTTGCATCAACGTTAGGTAAGCATTCACTTCCCGGCTCCCGCAATCGTTCTTTCCATCGATAATTTGCACGAATACGTGCTATTCGATGTTTCCAATCGTTTTGCATCAACGGTAGGTAAGTATTCACTTCCCAGCTCCCGCAATCGTTCTTTCTATGGATAATTTGCACGAATACGTGCTATTCGATGTTTGCAATCGTTTTGCATAGACGGTAGGTAAGGATTCAATTCCCAGCTGCCGCAATCGTTCTTTCCATCGATAATTTGCACGAATACGTGGTGTTCGATGTTTCCAATCGTTTTGCATCAACGTTAGGTACTTATTCACTTCCCAGCTCCCGCAATCATTTTTCTATGGATAATTTGCACGAATACGTGCTATTCGATGTTTGCAATTGTTTTGCATCGACGGTAGGTACGGATTCACTTCCCAGCTCCCGCAATCGTTCTTACTATCGATAATTTGCACGAATACGTTATGTTCGATGTTTCCAATCGTTTTGCATCAACGTTAGGTAAGCATTCACTTCCCGGCTGCCGCAATCGTTCTTTCCATCGATAATTTGCACGAATACGTGCTATTCGATGTTTCCAATCGTTTTGCATCAACGGTAGGTAAGTATTCACTTCCCAGCTCCCGCAATCGTTCTTTCTATGGATAATTTGCACGAATACGTGCTATTCGAGGTTTGCAATCGTTTTGCATCGACGGTAGGTAAGGATTCACTTCCCAGCTGCCGCAATCGTTCTTTCCATCGATAATTTGCACGAATACGTGGTGTTCGATGTTTCCAATCGTTTTGCATCAACGTTAGGTAAGTATTCACTTCCCAGCTCCCGCAATCGTTCTTTCTATGGATAATTTGCACGAATACGTGCTATTCGATGTTTGCAATCGTTTTGCATCGACGGTAGGTAAGGATTCACTTCCCAGCTCCCGCAATCGTTCTTTCTATCGATAATTTGGAAAGAACGATTGCCGGAGCTGGGAAGTGAATGCTTACCGAACGTCGATGCAACACGATTGGAAACATCGAATAGCACGTATTCGTGCAAATTATCGATGGAAAGAACGATTGCGGGAGCCGGGAAATGAATCCTTACCTAACGTTGATGCAAAACGATTGGAAACATCGAACATCACGTATTCGTGCAGATTATCGATAGAAAGAACGATTGCGGCAGCTGGGAAGTGAATCCTTACCTACCATCGATGCAAAACGATTGGAAACATCGAACATAACGTATTCGTGCAAATTATCCATAGAAAGAACGATTGCGGGAGCTGGGAAGTGAATACTTACCTACCGTCGATGCAAAACGATTGCAAACATCGAATAGCACGTATTCGTGCAAATTATCCATAGAAAGAACGATTGCGGGAGCTGGGAAGTGAATCCTTACCTACCGTCGATGTAAAACGATTGCAAACATCGAATAGCACGTATTCGTGCAAATTATCCATAGAAAGAACGATTGCGGGAGCTGGGAAGTGGATACTTACTTATCGTTGATGCAAAACGATTGGAAACATCGAACACCACGTATTCGTGCAAATTATCGATGGAAAGAACGATTGCGGCAGCTGGGAAGTGAATCCTTACCTACCGTCGATGCAAAACGATTGGAAACATCGAACACCACGTTTTCGTGCAAATTATCGATGGAAAGAACGATTGCGGGAGCCGGGAAGTGAATCCTTACCTACCGTTGATGCTAAACGATTGGAAACATCGAACATCACGTATTCGTGCAAATTATCGATAGAAAGAACGATTGCGGGAGCTGGGAAGTGAATCCTTACCTACCGTCGATGCAAAACGATTGGAAACATCGAATGGCACGTATTCGTGCAAATTAACGATGGAAAGAACGATTGCGGGAGCTGGGAAGTGAATCCTTACCTACCGTCGATGCAAAACGATTGGAAACATCGAATATCACGTATTCGTGCCAATTATCCAATCGTTTTGCATCGACGGTAGGTAAGGATTCACTTCCCAGCTCCCGCAATCGTTCTTTCCATCGATAATTTGCACGAATACGTGGTGTTCGATGTTTCCAATCGTTTTGCATCAACGTTAGGTACGTATTCACTTCCCAGCTCCCGCAATCGTTCTTTCTATGGATAATTTGCACGAATACGTGCTATTCGATGTTTGCAATTGTTTTGCATCGACGGTAGGTACGGATTCACTTCCCAGCTCCCGCAATCGTTCTTACTATCGATAATTTGCACGAATACGTTATGTTCGATGTTTCCAATCGTTTTGCATCAACGTTAGGTAAGCATTCACTTCCCGGCTCCCGCAATCGTTCTTTCCATCGATAATTTGCACGAATACGTGCTATTCGATGTTTCCAATCGTTTTGCATCAACGGTAGGTAAGTATTCACTTCCCAGCTCCCGCAATCGTTCTTTCTATGGATAATTTGCACGAATACGTGCTATTCGATGTTTGCAATCGTTTTGAATAGACGGTAGGTAAGGATTCACTTCCCAGCTGCCGCAATCGTTCTTTCCATCGATAATTTGCACGAATACGTGGTGTTCGATGTTTCCAATCGTTTTGCATCAACGTTAGGTACTTATTCACTTCCCAGCTCCCGCAATCATTTTTCTATGGATAATTTGCACGAATACGTGCTATTCGATGTTTGCAATTGTTTTGCATCGACGGTAGGTACGGATTCACTTCCCAGCTCCCGCAATCGTTCTTACTATCGATAATTTGCACGAATACGTTATGTTCGATGTTTCCAATCGTTTTGCATCAACGTTAGGTAAGCATTCACTTCCCGGCTCCCGCAATCGTTCTTTCCATCGATAATTTGCACGAATACGTGCTATTCGATGTTTCCAATCGTTTTGCATCAACGGTAGGTAAGTATTCACTTCCCAGCTCCCGCAATCGTTCTTTCTATGGATAATTTGCACGAATACGTGCTATTCGAGGTTTGCAATCGTTTTGCATCGACGGTAGGTAAGGATTCACTTCCCAGCTGCCGCAATCGTTCTTTCCATCGATAATTTGCACGAATACGTGGTGTTCGATGTTTCCAATCGTTTTGCATCAACGTTAGGTAAGTATTCACTTCCCAGCTCCCGCAATCGTTCTTTCTATGGATAATTTGCACGAATACGTGCTATTCGATGTTTGCAATCGTTTTGCATCGACGGTAGGTAAGGATTCACTTCCCAGCTCCCGCAATCGTTCTTTCTATCGATAATTTGGAAAGAACGATTGCCGGAGCTGGGAAGTGAATGCTTACCGAACGTCGATGCAACACGATTGGAAACATCGAATAGCACGTATTCGTGCAAATTATCGATGGAAAGAACGATTGCGGGAGCCGGGAAATGAATCCTTACCTAACGTTGATGCAAAACGATTGGAAACATCGAACATCACGTATTCGTGCAGATTATCGATAGAAAGAACGATTGCGGCAGCTGGGAAGTGAATCCTTACCTACCGTCGATGCAAAACGATTGGAAACATCGAACCTAACGTATTCGTGCAAATTATCCATAGAAAGAACGTTTGCGGGAGCTGGGAAGTGAATACTTACCTACCGTCGATGCAAAACGATTGCAAACATCGAATAGCACGTATTCGTGCAAATTATCCATAGAAAGAACGATTGCGGGAGCTGGGAAGTGAATCCTTACCTACCGTCGATGTAAAACGATTGCAAACATCGAATAGCACGTATTCGTGCAAATTATCCATAGAAAGAACGATTGCGGGAGCTGGGAAGTGGATACTTACTTATCGTTGATGCAAAACGATTGGAAACATCGAACACCACGTATTCGTGCAAATTATCGATGGAAAGAACGATTGCGGCAGCTGGGAAGTGAATCCTTACCTACCGTCGATGCAAAACGATTGGAAACATCGAACACCACGTATTCGTGCAAATTATCGATGGAAAGAACGATTGCGGGAGCCGGGAAGTGAATCCTTACCTACCGTTGATGCTAAACGATTGGAAACATCGAACATCACGTATTCGTGCAAATTATCGATAGAAAGAACGATTGCGGGAGCTGGGAAGTGAATCCTTACCTACCGTCGATGCAAAACGATTGGAAACATCGAATGGCACGTATTCGTGCAAATTAACGATGGAAAGAACGATTGCGGGAGCTGGGAAGTGAATCCTTACCTACCGTCGATGAAAAACGATTGGAAACATCGAATATCACGTATTCGTGCCAATTATCCAATCGTTTTGTATCAACGGTAGGTAAGGATTCACTTCCCGTCTCCCGCAATCGTTCTTTCCATCGATAATTTGCACGAATACGTGGTGTTCGATGTTTCCAATCGTTTTGCATCAACGTTAGGTACGTATTCACTTCCCAGCTCCCGCAATCGTTCTTTCTATGGATAATTTGCACGAATACGTGCTCTTCGATGTTTGCAATTGTTTTGCATCGACGGTAGGTACGGATTCACTTCCCAGCTCCCGCAATCGTTCTTACTATCGATAATTTGCACGAATACGTTATGTTCGATGTTTCCAATCGTTTTGCATCAACGTTAGGTAAGCATTCACTTCCCGGCTCCCGCAATCGTTCTTTCCATCGATAATTTGCACGAATACGTGCTATTCGATGTTTCCAATCGTTTTGCATCAACGGTAGGTAAGTATTCACTTCCCAGCTCCCGCAATCGTTCTTTCTATGGATAATTTGCACGAATACGTGCTATTCGATGTTTGCAATCGTTTTGCATCGACGGTAGGTAAGGATTCACTTCCCAGCTGCCGCAATCGTTCTTTCCATCGATTATTTGCACGAATACGTGGTGTTCGATGTTTCCAATCGTTTTGCATCAACGTTAGGTACTTATTCACTTCCCAGCTCCCGCAATCGTTTTTCTATGGATAATTTGCACGAATACGTGCTATTCGATGTTTGCAATTGTTTTGCATCGACGGTAGGTACGGATTCACTTCCCAGCTCCCGCAATCGTTCTTACTATCGATAATTTGCACGAATACGTTATGTTCGATGTTTCCAATCGTTTTGCATCAACGTTAGGTAAGCATTCACTTCCCGGCTCCCGCAATCGTTCTTTCCATCGATAATTTGCACGAATACGTGCTATTCGATGTTTCCAATCGTTTTGCATCAACGGTAGGTAAGTATTCACTTCCCAGCTCCCGCAATCGTTCTTTCTATGGATAATTTGCACGAATACGTGCTATTCGAGGTTTGCAATCGTTTTGCATCGACGGTAGGTAAGGATTCACTTCCCAGCTGCCGCAATCGTTCTTTCCATCGATAATTTGCACGAATACGTGGTGTTCGATGTTTCCAATCGTTTTGCATCAACGTTAGGTAAGTATTCACTTCCCAGCTCCCGCAATCGTTCTTTCTATGGATAATTTGCACGAATACGTGCTATTCGATGTTTGCAATCGTTTTGCATCGACGGTAGGTAAGGATTCACTTCCCAGCTCCCGCAATCGTTCTTTCTATCGATAATTTGGAAAGAACGATTGCCGGAGCTGGGAAGTGAATGCTTACCGAACGTCGATGCAACACGATTGGAAACATCGAATAGCACGTATTCGTGCAAATTATCGATGGAAAGAACGATTGCGGGAGCCGGGAAATGAATCCTTACCTAACGTTGATGCAAAACGATTGGAAACATCGAACATCACGTATTCGTGCAGATTATCGATAGAAAGAACGATTGCGGCAGCTGGGAAGTGAATCCTTACCTACCGTCGATGCAAAACGATTGGAAACATCGAACATAACGTATTCGTGCAAATTATCCATAGAAAGAACGTTTGCGGGAGCTGGGAAGTGAATACTTACCTACCGTCGATGCAAAACGATTGCAAACATCGAATAGCACGTATTCGTGCAAATTATCCATAGAAAGAACGATTGCGGGAGCTGGGAAGTGAATCCTTACCTACCGTCGATGTAAAACGATTGCAAACATCGAATAGCACGTATTCGTGCAAATTATCCATAGAAAGAACGATTGCGGGAGCTGGGAAGTGGATACTTACTTATCGTTGATGCAAAACGATTGGAAACATCGAACACCACGTATTCGTGCAAATTATCGATGGAAAGAACGATTGCGGCAGCTGGGAAGTGTATCCTTACCTACCGTCGATGCAAAACGATTGGAAACATCGAACACCACGTATTCGTGCAAATTATCGATGGAAAGAACGATTGCGGGAGCCGGGAAGTGAATCCTTACCTACCGTTGATGCTAAACGATTGGAAACATCGAACATCACGTATTCGTGCAAATTATCGATAGAAAGAACGATTGCGGGAGCTGGGAAGTGAATCCTTACCTACCGTCGATGCAAAACGATTGGAAACATCGAATGGCACGTATTCGTGCAAATTAACGATGGAAAGAACGATTGCGGGAGCTGGGAAGTGAATCCTTACCTACCGTCGATGCAAAACGATTGGAAACATCGAATATCACGTATTCGTGCCAATTATCCAATCGTTTTGTATCAACGGTAGGTAAGGATTCACTTCCCGTCTCCCGCAATCGTTCTTTCCATCGATAATTTGCACGAATACGTGCTATTCGATGTTTCCAATCGTTTTGCATCGACGGTAGGTAAGGATTCACTTCCCAGCTCCCGCAATCGTTCTTTCCATCGATAATTTGCACGAATACGTGGTGTTCGATGTTTCCAATCGTTTTGCATCAACGTTAGGTACGTATTCACTTCCCAGCTCCCGCAATCGTTCTTTCTATGGATAATTTGCACGAATACGTGCTATTCGATGTTTGCAATCGTTTTGCATAGACGGTAGGTAAGGATTCACTTCCCAGCTGCCGCAATCGTTCTTTCCATCGATAATTTGCACGAATACGTGGTGTTCGATGTTTCCAATCGTTTTGCATCAACGTTAGGTACTTATTCACTTCCCAGCTCCCGCAATCATTTTTCTATGGATAATTTGCACGAATACGTGCTATTCGATGTTTGCAATTGTTTTGCATCGACGGTAGGTACGGATTCACTTCCCAGCTCCCGCAATCGTTCTTACTATCGATAATTTGCACGAATACGTTATGTTCGATGTTTCCAATCGTTTTGCATCAACGTTAGGTAAGCATTCACTTCCCGGCTCCCGCAATCGTTCTTTCCATCGATAATTTGCACGAATACGTGGTGTTCGATGTTTCCAATCGTTTTGCATCAACGTTAGGTACTTATTCACTTCCCAGCTCCCGCAATCATTTTTCTATGGATAATTTGCACGAATACGTGCTATTCGATGTTTGCAATTGTTTTGCATCGACGGTAGGTACGGATTCACTTCCCAGCTCCCGCAATCGTTCTTACTATCGATAATTTGCACGAATACGTTATGTTCGATGTTTCCAATCGTTTTGCATCAACGTTAGGTAAGCATTCACTTCCCGGCTCCCGCAATCGTTCTTTCCATCGATAATTTGCACGAATACGAGCTATTCGATGTTTCCAATCGTTTTGCATCAACGGTAGGTAAGTATTCACTTCCCAGCTCCCGCAATCGTTCTTTCTATGGATAATTTGCACGAATACGTGCTATTCGAGATTTGCAATCGTTTTGCATCGACGGTAGGTAAGGATTCACTTCCCAGCTGCCGCAATCGTTCTTTCCATCGATAATTTGCACGAATACGTGGTGTTCGATGTTTCCAATCGTTTTGCATCAACGTTAGGTAAGTATTCACTTCCCAGCTCCCGCAATCGTTCTTTCTATGGATAATTTGCACGAATACGTGCTATTCGATGTTTGCAATCGTTTTGCATCGACGGTAGGTAAGGATTCACTTCCCAGCTCCCGCAATCGTTCTTTCTATCGATAATTTGGAAAGAACGATTGCCGGAGCTGGGAAGTGAATGCTTACCGAACGTCGATGCAACACGATTGGAAACATCGAATAGCACGTATTCGTGCAAATTATCGATGGAAAGAACGATTGCGGGAGCCGGGAAATGAATCCTTACCTAACGTTGATGCAAAACGATTGGAAACATCGAACATCACGTATTCGTGCAGATTATCGATAGAAAGAACGATTGCGGCAGCTGGGAAGTGAATCCTTACCTACCGTCGATGCAAAACGATTGGAAACATCGAACCTAACGTATTCGTGCAAATTATCCATAGAAAGAACGTTTGCGGGAGCTGGGAAGTGAATACTTACCTACCGTCGATGCAAAACGATTGCAAACATCGAATAGCACGTATTCGTGCAAATTATCCATAGAAAGAACGATTGCGGGAGCTGGGAAGTGAATCCTTACCTACCGTCGATGTAAAACGATTGCAAACATCGAATAGCACGTATTCGTGCAAATTATCCATAGAAAGAACGATTGCGGGAGCTGGGAAGTGGATACTTACTTATCGTTGATGCAAAACGATTGGAAACATCGAACACCACGTATTCGTGCAAATTATCGATGGAAAGAACGATTGCGGCAGCTGGGAAGTGAATCCTTACCTACCGTCGATGCAAAACGATTGGAAACATCGAACACCACGTATTCGTGCAAATTATCGATGGAAAGAACGATTGCGGGAGCCGGGAAGTGAATCCTTACCTACCGTTGATGCTAAACGATTGGAAACATCGAACATCACGTATTCGTGCAAATTATCGATAGAAAGAACGATTGCGGGAGCTGGGAAGTGAATCCTTACCTACCGTCGATGCAAAACGATAGGAAACATCGAATGGCACGTATTCGTGCAAATTAACGATGGAAAGAACGATTGCGGGAGCTGGGAAGTGAATCCTTACCTACCGTCGATGAAAAAAGATTGGAAACATCGAATATCACGTATTCGTGCCAATTATCCAATCGTTTTGTATCAACGGTAGGTAAGGATTCACTTCCCGTCTCCCGCAATCGTTCTTTCCATCGATAATTTGCACGAATACGTGCTATTCGATGTTTCCAATCGTTTTGCATCGACGGTAGGTAAGGATTCACTTCCCAGCTCCCGCAATCGTTCTTTCCATCGATAATTTGCACGAATACGTGGTGTTCGATGTTTCCAATCGTTTTGCATCAACGTTAGGTACGTATTCACTTCCCAGCTCCCGCAATCGTTCTTTCTATGGATAATTTGCACGAATACGTGCTATTCGATGTTTGCAATTGTTTTGCATCGACGGTAGGTACGGATTCACTTCCCAGCTCCCGCAATCGTTCTTACTATCGATAATTTGCACGAATACGTTATGTTCGATGTTTCCAATCGTTTTGCATCAACGTTAGGTAAGCATTCACTTCCCGGCTCCCGCAATCGTTCTTTCCATCGATAATTTGCACGAATACGTGCTATTCGATGTTTCCAATCGTTTTGCATCAACGGTAGGTAAGTATTCACTTCCCAGCTCCCGCAATCGTTCTTTCTATGGATAATTTGCACGAATACGTGCTATTCGATGTTTGCAATCGTTTTGCATCGACGGTAGGTAAGGATTCACTTCCCAGCTGCCGCAATCGTTCTTTCCATCGATAATTTGCACGAATACGTGGTGTTCGATGTTTCCAATCGTTTTGCATCAACGATAGGTAAGTATCCACTTCCCAGCTCCCGCAATCGTTCTTTCTATGGATAATTTGCACGAATACGTGCTATTCGATGTTTGCAATCGTTTTACATCGACGGTAGGTAAGGATTCACTTCCCAGCTCCCGCAATCGTTCTTTCTATGGATAATTTGCACGAATACGTGCTATTCGATGTTTGCAATCGTTTTGCATCGACGGTAGGTAAGTATTCACTTCCCAGCTCCCGCAATCGTTCTTTCTATGGATAATTTGCACGAATACGTTATGTTCGATGTTTCCAATCGTTTTGCATCGACGGTAGGTAAGGATTCACTTCCCAGCTGCCGCAATCGTTCTTTCTATCGATAATTTGCACGAATACGTGATGTTCGATGTTTCCAATCGTTTTGCATCAACGTTAGGTAAGGATTCATTTCCCGGCTCCCGCAATCGTTCTTTCCATCGATAATTTGCACGAATACGTGATATTCGATGTTTCCAATCGTGTTGCATCGACGTTCGGTAAGCATTCACTTCCCAGCTCCGGCAATCGTTCTTTCCAAATTATCGATAGAAAGAACGATTGCGGGAGCTGGGAAGTGAATCCTTACCTGCCGTCGATGCAAAACGATTGCAAACATCGAATAGCACGTATTCGTGCAAATTATCCATAGAAAGAACGATTGCGGGAGCTGGGAAGTGAATACTTAGCTAACGTTGATGCAAAACGATTGGAAACATCGAACACCACGTATTCGTGCAAATTATCGATGGAAAGAACGATTGCGGCAGCTGGGAAGTGCATCCTTACCTACCGTCGATGCAAAACGATTGCAAACAACGAATAGCACGTATTCGTGCAAATTATCCATAGAAAGAACGATTGCGGGAGCTGGGAAGTGAATACTTACCTACCGTTGATGCAAAACGATTGGAAACATCGAATAGCACGTATTCGTGCAAATTATCGATGGAAAGAACGATTGCGGGAGCCGGGAAGTGAATGCTTACCTAACGTTGATGCAAAACGATTGGAAACATCGAACATAACGTATTCGTGCAAATTATCGATAGTAAGAACGATTGCGGGAGCTGGGAAGTGAATCCGTACCTACCGTCGATGCAAAACAATTGCAAACATCGAATAGCACGTATTCGTGCAAATTATCCATAGAATGAACGATTGCGGGAGCTGGGAAGTGAATACGTACCTAACGTTGATGCAAAACGATTGGAAACATCGAATAGCACGTATTCGTGCAAATTATCGATGGAGAGAACGATTGCGGGACCCGGGAAGTGAATCCTTACCTAACGTTGATGCAAAACGAATGGAATCATCGAACATCACGTATTCGTGCAAATTATCGATGGAAAGAACGATTGCGGGTGCCGGGAAGTGAATCCTTACCTAACGTTGATGCAACACGATCGGAAACAACGAATAACACGTATTCGTGCAAATTATCGATGGAAAGAACGATTGCGGGAGCCGGGAAATGAATCCTTACCTAACGTTGATGCAAAACGATTGGAAACATCGAACATCACGTATTCATGCAAATTATCGATAGAAAGAACGATTGCGGCAGCTGGGAAGTGAATACTTACCTACCGTTGATGCAAAACGATTGGAAACATCGAATAGCACGTATTCGTGCAAATTATCCATAGAAAGAACGATTGCGTGAGCTGGGAAGTGAATCCTTACCTAACGTTGATGCAAAACGATCGGAAACATCGAATAACACGTATTCGTGCAAATTATCGATGGAAAGAACGATTGCGGGAGCCGGGAAATGAATCCTTACCTAACGTTGATGCAAAACGATTGGAAACATCGAACATCACGTATTCGTGCAAATTATCGATGGAAAGAACGATTGCGGGAGCCGGGAAGTGAATGCTTACCTAACGTTGATGCAAAACGATTGGAAACATCGAACATAACGTATTCGTGCAAATTATAGATAGAAAGAACGATTGCGGGAGCTGGGAAGTGAATCCTTACCTACCGTTGATACAAAACGATTGGATAATTGGCACGAATACGTGATATTCGATGTTTCCAATCGTTTTGCATCGACGGTAGGTAAGGATTCACTTCCCAGCTCCCGCAATCGTTCTTTCCATCGTTAATTTGCACGAATGCGTGCCATTCGATGTTTCCAATCGTTTTGCATCGACGGTAGGTAAGGATTCACTTCCCAGCTCCCGCAATCGTTCTTTCTATCGATAATTTGCACGAATACGTGCTATTCGATGTTTCCAATCGTTTTGCATCGACGGTAGGTAAGGATTCACTTCCCAGCTCCCGCAATCGTTCTTTCTATCGATAATTTGCACGAATACGTGATGTTCGATGTTTCCAATCGTTTTGCATCAACGTTAGGTAAGGATTCACTTCCCGGCTCCCGCAATCATTCTTTCCATCGCTAATTTGCTCGAATACGTGCTATTCGATGTTTCCAATCGTTTTGCATCGACGGTAGGTAAGGATTCACTTCCCAGCTGCCGCAATCGTTCTTTCCAAATTATCGATAGAAAGAACGATTGCGGGGGCTGGGAAGTGAATCCTTACCTACCGTCGATGCAAAACGATTGGAAACATCGAACACCACGTATTCGTGCAAATTATCGAAGGAAAGAACGATTGCGGGAGCCGGGAAGTGAATCCTTACCTACCGTTGATACAAAACGATTGGATAATTGGCACGAATACGTGATATTCGATGTTTCCAATCGTTTTGCATCGACGGTAGGTAAGGATTCACTTCCCAGCTGCCGCAATCGTTCTTTCCATCGATAATTTGCACGAATACGTGGTGTTCGATGTTTCCAATCGTTTTGCATCAACGATAGGTAAGTATCCACTTCCCAGCTCCCGCAATCGTTCTTTCTATGGATAATTTGCACGAATACGTGCTATTCGATGTTTGCAATCGTTTTACATCGACGGTAGGTAAGGATTCACTTCCCAGCTCCCGCAATCGTTCTTTCTATGGATAGTTTGCACGAATACGTGCTATTTGATGTTTGCAATCGTTTTGCATCGACGGTAGGTAAGTATTCACTTCCCAGCTCCCGCAATCGTTCTTTCTATGGATAATTTGCACGAATACGTTATGTTCGATGTTTCCAATCGTTTTGCATCGACGGTAGGTAAGGATTCACTTCCCAGCTGCCGCAATCGTTCTTTCTATCGATAATTTGCACGAATACGTGATGTTCGATGTTTCCAATCGTTTTGCATCGACGTTCGGTAAGCATTCACTTCCCAGCTCCGGCAATCGTTCTTTCCAAATTATCGATAGAAAGAACGATTGCGGGAGCTGGGAAGTGAATCCTTACCTACCGTCGATGCAAAACGATTGCAAACAACGAATAGCACGTATTCGTGCAAATTATCCATAGAAAGAACGATTGCGGGAGCTGGGAAGTGAATACTTACCTACCGTTGATGCAAAACGATTGGAAACATCGAATAGCACGTATTCGTGCAAATTATCGATGGAAAGAACGATTGCGGCAGCTGGGAAGTGAATCCTTACCTACCGTCGATGCAAAACGATTGCAAACAACGAATAGCACGTATTCGTGCAAATTATCCATAGAAAGAACGATTGCGGGAGCTGGGAAGTGAATACTTACCTAACGTTGATGCAAAACGATTGGAAACATCGAACATAACGTATTCGTGCAAATTATCGATAGTAAGAACGATTGCGGGAGCTGGGAAGTGAATCCGTACCTACCGTCGATGCAAAACAATTGCAAACATCGAATAGCACGTATTCGTGCAAATTATCCATAGAAAGAACGATTGCGGGAGCTGGGAAGTGAATACGTACCTAACGTTGATGCAAAACGATTGGAAACATCGAACACCACGTATTCGTGCAAATTATCGATGGAAAGAACGATTGCGGGAGCTGGGAAGTGAATCCTTACCTACCGTCGATGCAAAACGATTGGAAACATCGAATAGCACGTATTCGTGCAAATTATCGATGGAAAGAACGATTGCGGGACCCGGGAAGTGAATCCTTACCTAACGTTGATGCAAAACGAATGGAATCATCGAACATCACGTATTCGTGCAAATTATCGATGGAATGAACGATTGCGGGTGCCGGGAAGTGAATCCTTACCTAACGTTGATGCAAAACGATCGGAAACAACGAATAACACGTATTCGTGCAAATTATCGATGGAAAGAACGATTGCGGGAGCCGGGAAATGAATCCTTACCTAACGTTGATGCAAAACGATTGGAAACATCGAACATCACGTATTCATGCAAATTATCGATAGAAAGAACGATTGCGGCAGCTGGGAAGTGAATCCTTACCTAACGTTGATGCAAAACGATCGGAAACATCGAATAACACGTATTCGTGCAAATTATCGATGGAAAGAACGATTGCGGGAGCCGGGAAATGAATCCTTACCTAACGTTGATGCAAAACGATTGCAAACATCGAATTGCACGTATTCGTGCAAATTATCCATAGAAAGAACGATTGCGGGGGCTGGGAAGTGAATCCTTACCTACCGTCGATGCAAAACGATTGGAAACATCGAACACCACGTATTCGTGCAAATTATCGAAGGAAAGAACGATTGCGGGAGCCGGGAAGTGAATCCTTACCTACCGTTGATACAAAACGATTGGATAATTGGCACGAATACGTGATATTCGATGTTTCCAATCGTTTTGCATCGACGGTAGGTAAGGATTCACTTCCCAGCTGCCGCAATCGTTCTTTCCATCGATAATTTGCACGAATACGTGGTGTTCGATGTTTCCAATCGTTTTGCATCAACGATAGGTAAGTATCCACTTCCCAGCTCCCGCAATCGTTCTTTCTATGGATAATTTGCACGAATACGTGCTATTCGATGTTTGCAATCGTTTTACATCGACGGTAGGTAAGGATTCACTTCCCAGCTCCCGCAATCGTTCTTTCTATGGATAGTTTGCACGAATACGTGCTATTTGATGTTTGCAATCGTTTTGCATCGACGGTAGGTAAGTATTCACTTCCCAGCTCCCGCAATCGTTCTTTCTATGGATAATTTGCACGAATACGTTATGTTCGATGTTTCCAATCGTTTTGCATCGACGGTAGGTAAGGATTCACTTCCCAGCTGCCGCAATCGTTCTTTCTATCGATAATTTGCACGAATACGTGATGTTCGATGTTTCCAATCGTTTTGCATCGACGTTCGGTAAGCATTCACTTCCCAGCTCCGGCAATCGTTCTTTCCAAATTATCGATAGAAAGAACGATTGCGGGAGCTGGGAAGTGAATCCTTACCTACCGTCGATGCAAAACGATTGCAAACAACGAATAGCACGTATTCGTGCAAATTATCCATAGAAAGAACGATTGCGGGAGCTGGGAAGTGAATACTTACCTAACGTTGATGCAAAACGATTGGAAACATCGAACATAACGTATTCGTGCAAATTATCGATAGTAAGAACGATTGCGGGAGCTGGGAAGTGAATCCGTACCTACCGTCGATGCAAAACAATTGCAAACATCGAATAGCACGTATTCGTGCAAATTATCCATAGAAAGAACGATTGCGGGAGCTGGGAAGTGAATACGTACCTAACGTTGATGCAAAACGATTGGAAACATCGAACACCACGTATTCGTGCAAATTATCGATGGAAAGAACGATTGCGGGAGCCGGGAAGTGAATGCTTACCTAACGTTGATGCAAAACGATTGGAAACATCGAACATGACGTATTCGTGCAAATTATAGATAGAAAGAACGATTGCGGGAGCTGGGAAGTGAATCCTTACCTACCGTTGATACAAAACGATTGGATAATTGGCACGAATACGTGATATTCGATGTTTCCAATCGTTTTGCATCGACGGTAGGTAAGGATTCACTTCCCAGCTCCCGCAATCGTTCTTTCCATCGTTAATTTGCACGAATACGTGCCATTCGATGTTTCCAATCGTTTTGCATCGACGGTAGGTAAGGATTCACTTCCCAGCTCCCGCAATCGTTCTTTCTATCGATAATTTGCACGAATACGTGCTATTCGATGTTTCCAATCGTTTTGCATCGACGGTAGGTAAGGATTCACTTCCCAGCTCCCGCAATCGTTCTTTCTATCGATAATTTGCACGAATACGTGATGTTCGATGTTTCCAATCGTTTTGCATCAACGTTAGGTAAGGATTCACTTCCCGGCTCCCGCAATCGTTCTTTCCATCGCTAATTTGCTCGAATACGTGCTATTCGATGTTTCCAATCGTTTTGCATCGACGGTAGGTAAGGATTCACTTCCCAGCTGCCGCAATCGTTCTTTCCATCGATAATTTGCACGAATACGTGGTGTTCGATGTTTCCAATCGTTTTGCATCAACGTTAGGTAAGTATTCACTTCCCAGCTCCCGCAATCGTTCTTTCTATGGATAATTTGCACGAATACGTGCTATTCGATGTTTGCAATCGTTTTGCATCGACGGTAGGTAAGTATTCACTTCCCAGCTCCCGCAATCGTTCTTTCTATGGATAATTTGCACGAATACGTTATGTTCGATGTTTCCAATCGTTTTGCATCGACGGTACGTAAGGATTCACTTCCCAGCTGCCGCAATCGTTCTTTCTATCGATAATTTGCACGAATACGTGATTTTCGATGTTTCCAATCGTTTTGCATCAACGTTAGGTAAGGATTCATTTCCCGGCTCCCGCAATCGTTCTTTCCATCGATAATTTGCACGAATACGTGCTATTCGATGTTTCCAATCGTGTTGCATCGACGTTCGGTAGGCATTCACTTCTCAGCTCCGGCAATCGTTCTTTCCAAATTATCGATAGAAAGAACGATTGCGGGAGCTGGGAAGTGAATCCTTACCTACCGTCGATGCAAAACGATTGGAAACATCGAACACCACGTATTCGTGCAAATTATCGAAGGAAAGAACGATTGCGGGAGCCGGGAAGTGAATCCTTACCTACCGTTGATACAAAACGATTGGATAATTGGCACGAATACGTGATATTCGATGTTTCCAATCGTTTTGCATCAACGGTAGGTAAGTATTCACTTCCCAGCTCCCGCAATCGTTCTTTCTATGGATAATTTGCACGAATACGTTATGTTCGATGTTTCCAATCGTTTTGCATCGACGGTAGGTAAGGATTCACTTCCCAGCTGCCGCAATCGTTCTTTCCATCGATAATTTGCACGAATACGTGGTGTTCGATGTTTCCAATCGTTTTGCATCAACGATAGGTAAGTATCCACTTCCCAGCTCCCGCAATCGTTCTTTCTATGGATAATTTGCACGAATACGTGCTATTCGATGTTTGCAATCGTTTTACATCGACGGTAGGTAAGGATTCACTTCCCAGCTCCCGCAATCGTTCTTTCTATGGATAATTTGCACGAATACGTGCTATTCGATGTTTGCAATCGTTTTGCATCGACGGTAGGTAAGTATTCACTTCCCAGCTCCCGCAATCGTTCTTTCTATGGATAATTTGCACGAATACGTTATGTTCGATGTTTCCAATCGTTTTGCATCGACGGTAGGTAAGGATTCACTTCCCAGCTCCCGCAATCGTTCTTTCCATCGATAATTTGCACGAATACGTGGTGTTCGATGTTTCCAATCGTTTTGCATCAACGATAGGTAAGTATCCACTTCCCAGCTCCCGCAATCGTTCTTTCTATGGATAATTTGCACGAATACGTGCTATTCGATGTTTGCAATCGTTTTACATCGACGGTAGGTAAGGATTCACTTCCCAGCTCCCGCAATCGTTCTTTCTATGGATAGTTTGCACGAATACGTGCTATTTGATGTTTGCAATCGTTTTGCATCGACGGTAGGTAAGTATTCACTTCCCAGCTCCCGCAATCGTTCTTTCTATGGATAATTTGCACGAATACGTTATGTTCGATGTTTCCAATCGTTTTGCATCGACGGTAGGTAAGGATTCACTTCCCAGCTGCCGCAATCGTTCTTTCTATCGATAATTTGCACGAATACGTGATGTTCGATGTTTCCAATCGTGTTGCATCGACGTTCGGTAAGCATTCACTTCCCAGCTCCGGCAATCGTTCTTTCCAAATTATCGATAGAAAGAACGATTGCGGGAGCTGGGAAGTGAATCCTTACCTACCGTCGATGCAAAACGATTGCAAACATCGAATAGCACGTATTCGTGCAAATTATCCATAGAAAGAACGATTGCGGGAGCTGGGAAGTGAATACTTACCTAACGTTGATGCAAAACGATTGGAAACATCGAACACCACGTATTCGTGCAAATTATCGATGGAAAGAACGATTGCGGCAGCTGGGAAGTGAATCCTTACCTACCGTCGATGCAAAACGATTGCAAACAACGAATAGCACGTATTCGTGCAAATTATCCATAGAAAGAACGATTGCGGGAGCTGGGAAGTGAATACTTACCTACCGTTGATGCAAAACGATTGGAAACATCGAATAGCACGTATTCGTGCAAATTATCGATGGAAAGAACGATTGCGGGAGCCGGGAAGTGAATGCTTACCTAACGTTGATGCAAAACGATTGGAAACATCGAACATAACGTATTCGTGCAAATTATCGATAGTAAGAACGATTGCGGGAGCTGGGAAGTGAATCCGTACCTACCGTCGATGCAAAACAATTGCAAACATCGAATAGCACGTATTCGTGCAAATTATCCATAGAAAGAACGATTGCGGGAGCTGGGAAGTGAATACGTACCTAACGTTGATGCAAAACGATTGGAAACATCGAACACCACGTATTCGTGCAAATTATCGATGGAAAGAACGATTGCGGGAGCTGGGAAGTGAATCCTTACCTACCGTCGATGCAAAACGATTGGAAACATCGAATAGCACGTATTCGTGCAAATTATCGATGGAAAGAACGATTGCGGGACCCGGGAAGTGAATCCTTACCTAACGTTGATGCAAAACGAATGGAATCATCGAACATCACGTATTCGTGCAAATTATCGATGGAAAGAACGATTGCGGGTGCCGGGAAGTGAATCCTTACCTAACGTTGATGCAAAACGATCGGAAACAACGAATAACACGTATTCGTGCAAATTATCGATGGAAAGAACGATTGCGGGAGCCGGGAAATGAATCCTTACCTAACGTTGATGCAAAACGATTGGAAACATCGAACATCACGTATTCATGCAAATTATCGATAGAAAGAACGATTGCGGCAGCTGGGAAGTGAATACTTACCTACCGTTGATGCAAAACGATTGGAAACATCGAATAGCACGTATTCGTGCAAATTATCCATAGAAAGAACGATTGCGTGAGCTGGGAAGTGAATCCTTACCTAACGTTGATGCAAAACGATCGGAAACATCGAATAACACGTATTCGTGCAAATTATCGATGGAAAGAACGATTGCGGGAGCCGGGAAATGAATCCTTACCTAACGTTGATGCAAAACGATTGGAAACATCGAACATCACGTATTCGTGCAAATTATCGATGGAAAGAACGATTGCGGGAGCCGGGAAGTGAATGCTTACCTAACGTTGATGCAAAACGATTGGAAACATCGAACATAACGTATTCGTGCAAATTATAGATAGAAAGAACGATTGCGGGAGCTGGGAAGTGAATCCTTACCTACCGTTGATACAAAACGATTGGATAATTGGCACGAATACGTGATATTCGATGTTTCCAATCGTTTTGCATCGACGGTAGGTAAGGATTCACTTCCCAGCTCCCGCAATCGTTCTTTCCATCGTTAATTTGCACGAATACGTGCCATTCGATGTTTCCAATCGTTTTGCATCGACGGTAGGTAAGGATTCACTTCCCAGCTCCCGCAATCGTTCTTTCTATCGATAATTTGCACGAATACGTGCTATTCGATGTTTCCAATCGTTTTGCATCGACGGTAGGTAAGGATTCACTTCCCAGCTCCCGCAATCGTTCTTTCTATCGATAATTTGCACGAATACGTGATGTTCGATGTTTCCAATCGTTTTGCATCAACGTTAGGTAAGGATTCACTTCCCGGCTCCCGCAATCGTTCTTTCCATCGCTAATTTGCTCGAATACGTTATGTTCGATGTTTCCAATCGTTTTGCATCGACGGTAGGTAAGGATTCACTTCCCAGCTGCCGCATTCGTTCTTTCTATCGATAATTTGCACGAATACGTGATGTTCGATGTTTCCAATCGTTTTGCATCAACGTTAGGTAAGGATTCATTTCCCGGCTCCCGCAATCGTTCTTTCCATCGATAATTTGCACGAATACGTGCTATTCGATGTTTCCAATCGTGTTGCATCGACGTTCGGTAAGCATTCACTTCCCAGCTCCGGCAATCGTTCTTTCCAAATTATCGATAGAAAGAACGATTGCGGGAGCTGGGAAGTAAATCCTTACCTACCGTCGATGCAAAACGATTGCAAACATCGAATAGCACGTATTCGTGCAAATTATCCATAGAAAGAACGATTGCGGGAGCTGGGAAGTGAATACTTACCTAACGTTGATGCAAAACGATTGGAAACATCGAACACCACGTATTCGTGCAAATTATCGATGGAAAGAACGATTGCGGCAGCTGGGAAGTGAATCCTTACCTACCGTCGATGCAAAACGATTGCAAACAACGAATAGCACGTATTCGTGCAAATTATCCATAGAAAGAACGATTGCGGGAGCTGGGAAGTGAATACTTACCTACCGTTGATGCAAAACGATTGGAAACATCGAATAGCACGTATTCGTGCAAATTATCGATGGAAAGAACGATTGCGGGAGCCGGGAAGTGAATGCTTACCTAACGTTGATGCAAAACGATTGGAAACATCGAACATAACGTATTCGTGCAAATTATCGATAGTAAGAACGATTGCGGGAGCTGGGAAGTGAATCCCTACCTACCGTCGATGCAAAACAATTGCAAACATCGAATAGCACGTATTCGTGCAAATTATCCATAGAAAGAACGATTGCGGGAGCTGGGAAGTGAATACGTACCTAACGTTGATGCAAAACGATTGGAAACATCGAACACCACGTATTCGTGCAAATTATCGATGGAAAGAACGATTGCGGGAGCTGGGAAGTGAATCCTTACCTACCGTCGATGCAAAACGATTGGAAACATCGAATAGCACGTATTCGTGCAAATTATCGATGGAAAGAACGATTGCGGGACCCGGGAAGTGAATCCTTACCTAACGTTGATGCAAAACGAATGGAATCATCGAACATCACGTATTCGTGCAAATTATCGATGGAAAGAACGATTGCGGGTGCCGGGAAGTGAATCCTTACCTAACGTTGATGCAAAACGATCGGAAACAACGAATAACACGTATTCGTGCAAATTATCGATGGAAAGAACGATTGCGGGAGCCGGGAAATAAATCCTTACCTAACGTTGATGCAAAACGATTGGAAACATCGAACATCACGTATTCATGCAAATTATCGATAGAAAGAACGATTGCGGCAGCTGGGAAGTGAATACTTACCTACCGTTGATGCAAAACGATTGGAAACATCGAATAGCACGTATTCGTGCAAATTATCCATAGAAAGAACGATTGCGTGAGCTGGGAAGTGAATCCTTACCTAACGTTGATGCAAAACGATCGGAAACATCGAATAACACGTATTCGTGCAAATTATCGATGGAAAGAACGATTGCGGGAGCCGGGAAATGAATCCTTACCTAACGTTGATGCAAAACGATTGGAAACATCGAACATCACGTATTCGTGCAAATTATCGATGGAAAGAACGATTGCGGGAGCCGGGAAGTGAATGCTTACCTAACGTTGATGCAAAACGATTGGAAACATCGAACATAACGTATTCGTGCAAATTATAGATAGAAAGAACGATTGCGGGAGCTGGGAAGTGAATCCTTACCTACCGTTGATACAAAACGATTGGATAATTGGCACGAATACGTGATATTCGATGTTTCCAATCGTTTTGCATCGACGGTAGGTAAGGATTCACTTCCCAGCTCCCGCAATCGTTCTTTCCATCGTTAATTTGCACGAATGCGTGCCATTCGATGTTTCCAATCGTTTTGCATCGACGGTAGGTAAGGATTCACTTCCCAGCTCCCGCAATCGTTCTTTCTATCGATAATTTGCACGAATACGTGCTATTCGATGTTTCCAATCGTTTTGCATCGACGGTAGGTAAGGATTCACTTCCCAGCTCCCGCAATCGTTCTTTCTATCGATAATTTGCACGAATACGTGATGTTCGATGTTTCCAATCGTTTTGCATCAACGTTAGGTAAGGATTCACTTCCCGGCTCCCGCAATCGTTCTTTCCATCGCTAATTTGCTCGAATACGTGCTATTCGATGTTTCCAATCGTTTTGCATCGACGGTAGGTAAGGATTCACTTCCCAGCTGCCGCAATCGTTCTTTCCATCGATAATTTGCACGAATACGTGGTGTTCGATGTTTCCAATCGTTTTGCATCAACGTTAGGTAAGTATTCACTTCCCAGCTCCCGCAATCGTTCTTTCTATGGATAATTTGCACGAATACGTGCTTTTCGATGTTTGCAATCGTTTTGCATCGACGGTAGGTAAGTATTCACTTCCCAGCTCCCGCAATCGTTCTTTCTATGGATAATTTGCACGAATACGTTATGTTCGATGTTTCCAATCGTTTTGCATCGACGGTAGGTACGGATTCACTTCCCGGCTCCCGCAATCGTTCTTTCCATCGATAATTTGCACGAATACGTGCTATTCGATGTTTCCAATCGTGTTGCATCGACGGTCGGTAAGCATTCACTTCCCAGCTCCCGCAATCGTTCTTTCTATGGATAATTTGCACGAATACGTTATGTTCGATGTTTGCAATCGTTTTGCATCGACGGTAGGTAAGGATTCACTTCCCAGCTGCCGCAATCGTTCTTTCCATCGATAATTTGCACGAATACGTGGTGTTCGATGTTTCCAATCGTTTTGCATCAACGTTAGGTAAGTATTCACTTCCCAGCTCCCGCAATCGTTCTTTCCATCGATAATTTGCACGAATACGTGGTGTTCGATGTTTCCAATCGTTTTGCATCAACGATAGGTAAGTATCCACTTCCCAGCTCCCGCAATCGTTCTTTCTATGGATAATTTGCACGAATACGTTATGTTCGATGTTTCCAATCGTTTTGCATCGACGGTAGGTAAGGATTCACTTCCCAGCTGCCGCAATCGTTCTTTCCATCGATAATTTGCACGAATACGTGGTGTTCGTTGTTTCCAATTGTTTTGCATCAACGATAGGCAAGTATCCACTTCCCAGCTCCCGCAATCGTTCTTTCTATGGATAATTTGCACGAATACGTGCTATTCGATGTTTGCAATCGTTTTACATCGACGGTAGGTAAGGATTCACTTCCCAGCTCCCGCAATCGTTCTTTCAATGGATAATTTGCACGAATACGTGCTATTCGATGTTTGCAATCGTTTTGCATCGACGGTAGGTAAGTATTCACTTCCCCGCTCCCGCAATCGTTCTTTCTATGGATAATTTGCACGAATACGTTATGTTCGATGTTTCCAATCGTTTTGCATCGACGGTAGGTTAGGATTCACTTCCCAGCTGCCGCAATCGTTCTTTCTATCGATAATTTGCACGAATACGTGATGTTCGATGTTTCCAATCGTTTTGCATCAACGTTAGGTAAGGATTCATTTCCCGGCTCCCGCAATCGTTCTTTCCATCGATAATTTGCACGAATACGTGCTATTCGATGTTTCCAATCGTGTTGCATCGACGTTCGGTAAGCATTCACTTCCCAGCTCCGGCAATCGTTCTTTCCAAATTATCGATAGAAAGAACGATTGCGGGAGCTGGGAAGTGAATCCATACCTACCGTCGATGCAAAACGATTGCAAACATCGAATAGCACGTATTCGTGCAAATTATCCATAGAAAGAACGATTGCGGGAGCTGGGAAGTGAATACTAACCTAACGTTGATGCAAAACGATTGGAAACATCGAACACCACGTATTCGTGCAAATTATCGATGGAAAGAACGATTGCGGCAGCTGGGAAGTGAATCCTTACCTACCGTCGATGCAAAACCATTGCAAACATCGAATAGCACGTATTCGTGCAAATTATCCATAGAAAGAACGATTGCGGGAGCTGGGAAGTGAATACTTACCTACCGTTGATGCAAAACGATTGGAAACATCGAATAGCACGTATTCGTGCAAATTATCGATGGAAAGAACGATTGCGGGAGCCGGGAAGTGAATGCTTACCTAACGTTGATGCAAAACGATTGGAAACATCGAACATAACGTATTCGTGCAAATTATCGATAGTAAGAACGATTGCGGGAGCTGGGAAGTGAATCCGTACCTACCGTCGATGCAAAACAATTGCAAACATCGAATAGCACGTATTCGTGCAAATTATCCATAGAAAGAACGATTGCGGGAGCTGGGAAGTGAATACGTACCTAACGTTGATGCAAAACGATTGGAAACATCGAACACCACGTATTCGTGCAAATTATCGATGGAAAGAACGATTGCGGGAGCTGGGAAGTGAATCCTTACCTACCGTCGATGCAAAACGATTGGAAACATCGAATAGCACGTATTCGTGCAAATTATCCATAGAAAGAACGATTGCGTGAGCTGGGAAGTGAATACTTACCTACCGTTGATGCAAAACGATTGGAAACATCGAATAGCACGTATTCGTGCAAATTATCGATGGAAAGAACGATTGCGGGAGCCGGGAAGTGAATGCTTACCTAACGTTGATGCAAAACGATTGGAAACATCGAATAGCACGTATTCGTGCAAATTATCGATGGAAAGAACGATTGCGGGAGCCGGGAAGTGAATCCTTACCTACCGTCGATGCAAAACGATTGCAAACATCGAATAGCACGTATTCGTGCAAATTATCCATAGAAAGAACGATTGCGGGAACTGGGAAGTGAATCCTTACCTACCGTCGATGCAAAACGATTGGAAACATCGAACACCACGTATTCGTGCAAATTATCGATGGAAAGAACGATTGCGGGAGCCGGGAAGTGAATCCTTACCTACCGTTGATACAAAACGATTGGAAACATCGAACACCTCGTATTCGTGCAAATTATCGATGGAAAGAACGATTGCGGGAGCTGGGAAGTGAATCCTTACCTACCGTCGATGCAAAACGATTGGAAACATCGAATAGCACGTATTCGTGCAAATTATCGATGGAAAGAACGATTGCGGGAGCCGGGAAGTGAATCCTTACCTACCGTCGATGCAAAACGATTGCAAACATCGAATAGCACGTATTCGTGCAAATTATCCATAGAAAGAACGATTGCGGGAACTGGGAAGTGAATCCTTACCTACCGTCGATGCAAAACGATTGGAAACATCGAACACCACGTATTCGTGCAAATTATCGATGGAAAGAACGATTGCGGGAGCCGGGAAGTGAATCCTTACCTACCGTTGATACAAAACGATTGGAAACATCGAACACCTCGTATTCGTGCAAATTATCGATGGAAAGAACGATTGCGGGAGCTGGGAAGTGAATCCTTACCTACCGTCGATGCAAAACGATTGGAAACATCGAATAGCACGTATTCGTGCAAATTATCGATGGAAAGAACGATTGCGGGACCCGGGAAGTGAATCCTTACCTAACGTTGATGCAAAACGAATGGAATCATCGAACATCACGTATTCATGCAAATTATCGATAGAAAGAACGATTGCGGCAGCTGGGAAGTGAATCCTCACCTACCGTCGATGCAAAACGATTGCAAACATCGAATTGCACGTATTCGTGCAAATTATCCATAGAAAGAACGATTGCGTGAGCTGGGAAGTGAATACTTACCTACCGTTGATGCAAAACGATTGGAAACATCGAATAGCACGTATTCGTGCAAATTATCCATAGAAAGAACGATTGCGTGAGCTGGGAAGTGAATCCTTACCTAACGTTGATGCAAAACGATCGGAAACATCGAATAACACGTATTCGTGCAAATTATCGATGGAAAGAACGATTGCGGGAGCCGGGAAATGAATCCTTACCTAACGTTGATGCAAAACGATTGGAAACATCGAACATCACGTATTCATGCAAATTATCGATAGAAAGAACGATTGCGGCAGCTGGGAAGTGAATCCTTACCTACCGTTGATACAAAACGATTGGATAATTTGCACGAATACGTTATGTTCGATGTTTCCAATCGTTTTGCATCGACGGTAGGTAAGGATTCACTTCCCAGCTGCCGCAATCGTTCTTTCCATCGATAATTTGCACGAATACGTGGTGTTCGATGTTTCCAATCGTTTTGCATCAACGATAGGTAAGTATCCACTTCCCAGCTCCCGCAATCGTTCTTCCTATGGATAATTTGCACGAATACGTGCTATTCGATGTTTGCAATCGTTTTACATCGACGGTAGGTAAGGATTCACTTCCCAGCTCCCGCAATCGTTCTTTCTATGGATAATATGCACGAATACGTGCTATTCGATGTTTGCAATCGTTTTGCATCGACGGTAGGTAAGTATTCACTTCCCAGCTCCCGCAATCGTTCTTTCTATGGATAATTTGCACGAATACGTTATGTTCGATGTTTCCAATCGTTTTGCATCGACGGTAGGTAAGGATTCACTTCCCAGCTGCCGCAATCGTTCTTTCTATCGATAATTTGCACGAATACGTGATGTTCGATGTTTCCAATCGTTTTGCATCAACGTTAGGTAAGGATTCATTTCCCGGCTCCCGCAATCGTTCTTTCCATCGATAATTTGCACGAATACGTGCTATTCGATGTTTCCAATCGTGTTGCATCGACGTTCGGTAAGCATTCACTTCCCAGCTCCGGCAATCGTTCTTTCCAAATTATCGATAGAAAGAACGATTGCGGGAGCTGGGAAGTGTTACGTCCTGGGTTGATTGTTCTCGTTAATTCCTTGATGAACCAATCGAGACGCAACTATATGATTTTATTCTTCATACTTGTGTAGATATCGTTTGTAAATAGTAGGGTACGTTCGCATTTTTGATCGTGACTATTCCCAGGTTAGGGTTAAGTCAACCAGCATCGGGAACGTTGGGATAATAACGATTGTATATTGGTTATTTGTTACCGTATACGTGTAGTCGTTGTTATTATTGCGGTGCCTTGTTACGTTCGTGATATGGTCCGTAACGAGGATCGTGAGGTGGAAGGCCATCCACGGCATAGACGCTCCGAGGGTAGTTCGATGGTGTAGAGCTTCCAGGCGGAATGCGAACTCGTTCCGAGTTCTCCTTCCTTGTGGCTGTCGGAATGGGGTGTGACCACTCCCAAGAGATGTTGCTTCGTGAGTAGCGGTTTGTAATATGCCCGCACCAAACGACGTACTTGTTCTTTACGACCGGCACGGCGAGTTTTATCCATCGAGCTTATTTCATTCAGATATGGTTTCTGATTAACAATAGCGACAACTGAATTGTACTGTGCAGGAAAGCCGTGCGTATAACTCGAGCAGATCGTCTTCTCTATGGTTCGTAATAGAATTCAGAGTCCAGCCAGAAAATATTATTTAATGCGAAAAGCTCGATGTCTGGTTTAAGGTACACTCGTAAATGAATTAGAGAACACTGTGTCTAATGAACATGATAACAACTATATTCTATCACTTGGTAGTTACACTGGGTTACAAGATTTAATTATAACTAACAACACGAAGTTACTTGGCTGACTCTCGGATCAGAACTGTTTGTGATGTTCTCGGCTGCCTAAGCAGAACTGACTGTGTGTACTCACTATGATTGACGTCGATTATCGATGTGTATGGTCCGACTGCCGTAGCAGAACTGACTTTCCAGTAGCTGCTGAGCTCCTTTTATTCTTATAAAGTGCTGATGCAGCTGGCGACTGTCTGTCGTGACAGGATACTTTGTACGTGGTAACGAATGCTGACGCGACAGTCTCATTGTATAGTAACGAATGCTGACGCGACAGTCTCATCTCTCCGCGAACGGATGTTGTTGCGACAAGTCCGTCGCTGGGAAGATGCAATCTGATCTGTTCACAAAGTTTCTCGAGGCCAGAATGCAGACGTGCAGGATAATGGAATCGTGCTAATCTTACTCAGCACTTTTATGTTTAACGCTGAGTTAGCGTCTATACCTCTGTGCATGCACTTCCAGCATCGAGAGCTCAGTCTGTTGCGCGACTCTGAACGAGACGGTAGTGTTAGCGACATACATCAACGGTCGCGCTCCTTCTTATCCTATGTCACTTCGTTGTTCTTTGTGGTTGTTCAAAAGTCTTTTCCCCTTGATTTAAAAGTGATTTTAATTGAATAAATGTATTTGTATTGTAGCTTTTGAGCAATCATTCGGAACATTAAAACAGCAGTGCAGCATAAGTGATTTTTTGATATCTGTGATTCCAGATGCCGAATTCTGAGATAGCCGCACCGCGTTTGTTTTGGTGAGTGACTTTTACTTATTTTAAGTGATACCATATAAACGAATCAGTATGTTCACAATTCAACGGCAATATTCCTATATTATATTGTGTTTCTTAATTGAATCCTAGTCAAGGCATAGCTTGGAGTACGTGTACAACGTGCTGATTCGTTTGAGGTTTATAAATAGACATTGTTACGTTCCGGTCAGTCCCGGGACGTGACACCTTCCCCCTTGGGAAGCAAATTTCTGTAAGAAATTTGCGGAGGTCTGCTTGAATTGTTTAAGTGTTGTTTTTGGTTTGTGTTTTCGCTGCTGATGTTCCTTGGTTGCAAAGTGTCTTCGTTGTGTGACGTTGCGTAACGTCTACTTCCTTCACCTCTTCGGATTAAGAGATGCGCATGTCAACTCCGTGTGATGTTGATGGATTGGAATCCGTATGCGTAAATTGTATGGAGTCGGTACTCGTGAATAAATGTTTTGGCGGCTGCCTTTCAATACAGTATTTTTTCTTGATGGCAATATAGGCCCTTGATTTTGGAGAGTTTTATTTCCGCGACCTCCCTCAATGTTGCTGCTTGTTCCAGAAATTTTTTAACTTGATGGCGATACCCGCCCTTGATTTTGGAGAGTTTTATTACTTTGACCTCACGCCTAATGTTACTATCAATGCAGTAATTGTTTAACTTGATGCTTTACGCGTATCCCTCTCCTATTTCGGGATTCGCTGTATTACGAACAATCGACGCGTATATGCGCGAAATTGATGCTGGCTCCGTGGTCGATTTGAAAGTTGAGATCCTAAGATCCCTGTCCTCCTTGATCAGCGGCGAATCATCCACGACGCGAGAATGAACTTGATGGCCCGCAACCTTTATTGACACTTTCCCTAGGGTGGTCAGGTTCGAAGCCGATTTGCCACGTATTTTATCACATCTCGGTCGTTTATACTCGCCGTACTGTTCAGGACTGACTTCTTGATGAGATTTATCTTGAATCCGGAGTACAGCATAAAACTTGTTCCTCATTGTACAGCTGGGGTGCTATGTCCATAGCGATAATATATGTATATATAATTTTTATAGCGCTTACTCTCGTTGACATTGTTTCTTTGATGATTGATTTCACGATTTGTATTTGTTTCTAAATTGCGCTTCTCTTGTTTCTTTCTTGCGAATTTTCCTTGATATTGAAACTGTTGATAAGCTTCTAATCGGAAACTTCCGTTTCCGT
Organism: Nomada ferruginata; assembly: GCA_963583965.1. Classification (NCBI taxonomy): domain Eukaryota; kingdom Metazoa; phylum Arthropoda; class Insecta; order Hymenoptera; family Apidae; genus Nomada; species Nomada ferruginata. Next base: position 457,339 of record OY757219.1, read on the forward strand.
TGGTTCTTGATACTTCAGGGTGTTCCCTAATGTATGTAATTGCGAATCCCACGCCCTTTCGGACTGGTGTCGTTTCTTCTACCCCTTTCGCGATACTTTTCTTAACGCACGCGATCGTGTTCTGTCGCGGTCGCAAATAAATCTATATGTAATCTTTCTCGCGATATTCATCCCAACGCATGCGATCGTGCCCCACGTTGGGCGCCAAAAATCATCCACTATATGTTACGTCCTGGGTTGATTGTTCTCGTTAATTCCTTGATGAACCAATCGAGACGCAACTATATGATTTTATTCTTCATACTTGTGTAGATATCGTTTGTAAATAGTAGGGTACGTTCGCATTTTTGATCGTGACTATTCCCAGGTTAGGGTTAAGTCAACCAGCATCGGGAACGTTGGGATAATAACGATTGTATATTGGTTATTTGTTACCGTATACGTGTAGTCGTTGTTATTATTGCGGTGCCTTGTTACGTTCGTGATATGGTCCGTAACGAGGATCGTGAGGTGGAAGGCCATCCACGGCATAGACGCTCCGAGGGTAGTTCGATGGTGTAGAGCTTCCAGGCGGGATGCGAACTCGTTCCGAGTTCTCCTTCCTTGTGGCTGTCGGAATGGGGTGTGACCACTCCCAAGAGATGTTGCTTCGTGAGTAGCGGTTTGTAATATGCCCGCACCAAACGACGTACTTGTTCTTTACGACCGGCACGGCGAGTTTTATCCATCGAGCTTATTTCATTCAGATATGGTTTCTGATTAACAATAGCGACAACTGAATTGTACTGTGCAGGAAAGCCGTGCGTAAAACTCGAGCAGATCGTCTTCTCTATGGTTCGTAATAGAATTCAGAGTCCAGCCAGAAAATATTATTTAATGCGAAAAGCTCGATGTCTGGTTTAAGGTACACTCGTAAATGAATTAGAGAACACTGTGTCTAATGAACATGATAACAACTATATTCTATCACTTGGTAGTTACACTGGGTTACAAGATTTAATTATAACTAACAACACGAAGTTACTTGGCTGACTCTCGGATCAGAACTGTTTGTGATGTTCTCGGCTGCCTAAGCAGAACTGACTGTGTGTACTCACTATGATTGACGTCGATTATCGATGTGTATGGTCCGACTGCCGTAGCAGAACTGACTTTCCAGTAGCTGCTGAGCTCCTTTTATTCTTATAAAGTGCTGATGCAGCTGGCGACTGTCTGTCGTGACAGGATACTTTGTACGTGGTAACGAATGCTGACGCGACAGTCTCATTGTATAGTAACGAATGCTGACGCGACAGTCTCATCTCTCCGCGAACGGATGTTGTTGCGACAAGTCCGTCGCTGGGAAGATGCAATCTGATCTGTTCACAAAGTTTCTCGAGGCCAGAATGCAGACGTGCAGGATAATGGAATCGTGCTAATCTTACTCAGCACTTTTATGTTTAACGCTGAGTTGGCGTCTATACCTCTGTGCATGCACTTCCAGCATCGAGAGCACAGTCTGTTGCGCGACTCTGAACGAGACGGTAGTGTTAGCGACATACATCAACGGTCGCGCTCCTTCTTATCCTATGTCACTTCGTTGTTCTTTGTGGTTGTTCAAAAGTCTTTTCCCCTTGATTTAAAAGTGATTTTAATTGAATAAATGTATTTGTATTGTAGCTTTTGAGCAATCATTCGGAACATTAAAACAGCAGTGCAGCATAAGTGATTTTTTGATATCTGTGATTCCAGATGCCGAATTCTGAGATAGCCGCACCGCGTTTGTTTTGGTGAGTGACATTTACTTATTTTAAGTGATACCATATAAACGAATCAGTATGTTCACAATTCAACGGCAATATTCCTATATTATATTGTGTTTCTTAATTGAATCCTAGTCAAGGCATAGCTTGGAGTACGTGTAGAACGTGCTGATTCGTTTGAGGTTTATAAATAGACATTGTTACGTTCCGGTCAGTCCCGGGACGTGACAGAAGTGAATCCTTACCTACCGTCGATGCAAAACGATTGCAAACATCGAATAGCACGTATTCGTGCAAATTATCCATAGAAAGAACGATTGCGGGAGCTGGGAAGTGAATACTTACCTAACGTTGATGCAAAACGATTGGAAACATCGAACACCACGTATTCGTACAAATTATCGATGGAAGGAACGATTGCGGCAGCTGGGAAGTCAATCCTTACCTACCGTCGATGCAAAACGATTGCAAACATCGAATAGCACGTATTCGTGCAAATTATCCATAGAAAGAACGATTGCGGGAGCTGGGAAGTGAATACTTACCTACCGTTGATGCAAAACGATTGGAAACATCGAATAGCACGTATTCGTGCAAATTATCGATGGAAAGAACGATTGCGGGAGCCGGGAAGTGAATGCTTACCTAACGTTGATGCAAAACGATTGGAAACATCGAACATAACGTATTCGTGCAAATTATCGATAGTAAGAACGATTGCGGGAGCTGGGAAGTGAATCCGTACCTACCGTCGATGCAAAACAATTGCAAACATCGAATAGCACGTATTCGTGCAAATTATCCATAGAAAGAACGATTGCGGGAGCTGGGAAGAGAATACGTACCTAACGTTGATGCAAAACGATTGGAAACATCGAACACCACGTATTCGTGCAAATTATCGATGGAAAGGACGATTGCGGGAGCTGGGAAGTGAATCCTTACCTACCGTTGATGCAAAACGATTGGAAACATCGAATAGCACGTATTCGTGCAAATTATCGATGGAAAGAACGATTGCGGGAGCCGGGAAGTGAATGCTTACCTAACGTTGATGCAAAACGATTGGAAACATCGAACATAACGTATTCGTGCAAATTATCGATAGAAAGAACGATTGTGGGAGCTGGGAAGTGAATCCTTACCTACCGTCGATGCAAAACGATTGCAAACATCGAATAGCACGTATTCGTGCAAATTATCCATAGAAAGAACGATTGCGGGAACTGGGAAGTGAATCCTTACCTACCGTCGATGCAAAACGATTGGAAACATCGAACACCACGTATTCGTGCAAATTATCGATGGAAAGAACGATTGCGGGAGCCGGGATGTGAATCCTTACCTAACGTTGATGCAAAACGAATGGAATCATCGAACATCACGTATTCGTGCAAATTATCGATGGAAAGAACGATTGCGGGTGCCGGGAAGTGAATCCTTACCTAACGTTGATGCAAAACGATCGGAAACATCGAATAACACGTATTCGTGCAAATTATCGATGGAAAGAACGATTGCGGGAGCCGGGAAATGAATCCTTACCTAACGTTGATGCAAAACGATTGGAAACATCGAACATCACGTATTCATGCAAATTATCGATAGAAAGAACGATTGCGGCAGCTGGGAAGTGAATCCTTACCTACCGTCGATGCAAAACGATTGCAAACATCGAATTGCACGTATTCGTGCAAATTATCCATAGAAAGAACGATTGCGTGAGCTGGGCAGTGAATACTTACCTACCGTTGATGCAAAACGATTGGAAACATCGAATAGCACGTATTCGTGCAAATTATCCATAGAAAGAACGATTGCGTGAGCTGGGAAGTGAATCCTTACCTAACGTTGATGCCAAACGATCGGAAACATCGAATAACACGTATTCGTGCAAATTATCGATGGAAAGAACGATTGCGGGAGCCGGGAAATGAATCCTTACCTAACGTTGATGCAAAACGATTGGAAACATCGAACATCACGTATTCATGCAAATTATCGATAGAAAGAACGATTGCGGCAGCTGGGAAGTGAATCCTTACCTACCGTCGATGCAAAACGATTGCAAACATCGAATTGCACGTATTCGTGCAAATTATCCATAGAAAGAACGATTGCGTGAGCTGGGAAGTGAATACTTACCTACCGTTGATGCAAAGCGATTGGAAACATCGAATAGCACGTATTCGTGCAAATTATCGATGGAAAGAACGATTGCGGGAGCCGGGAAGTGAATGCTTACCTAACGTTGATGCAAAACGATTGGAAACATCGAACATAACGTATTCGTGCAAATTATAGATAGAAAGAACGATTGCGGGAGCTGGGAAGTGAATCCTTACCTACCGTTGATACAAAACGATTGGATAATTGGCACGAATACGTGATATTCGATGTTTCCAATCGTTTTGAATCGACGGTAGGTAAGGATTCACTTCCCAGCTCCCGCAATCGTTCTTTCCATCGTTAATTTGCACGAATACGTGCCATTCGATGTTTCCAATCGTTTTGCATCGACGGTAGGTAAGGATTCACTTCCCAGCTCCCGCAATCGTTCGTTCAATCTGATCTGTTCACAAAGTTTCTCGAGGCCAGAATGCAGACGTGCAGGATAATGGAATCGTGCTAATCTTACTCAGCACTTTTATGTTTAACGCTGAGTTGGCGTCTATACCTCTGTGCATGCACTTCCAGCATCGAGAGCACAGTCTGTTGCGCGACTCTGAACGAGACGGTAGTGTTAGCGACATACATCAACGGTCGCGCTCCTTCTTATCCTATGTCACTTCGTTGTTCTTTGTGGTTGTTCAAAAGTCTTTTCCCCTTGATTTAAAAGTGATTTTAATTGAATAAATGTATTTGTATTGTAGCTTTTGAGCAATCATTCGGAACATTAAAACAGCAGTGCAGCATAAGTGATTTTTTGATATCTGTGATTCCAGATGCCGAATTCTGAGATAGCCGCACCGCGTTTGTTTTGGTGAGTGACATTTACTTATTTTAAGTGATACCATATAAACGAATCAGTATGTTCACAATTCAACGGCAATATTCCTATATTATATTGTGTTTCTTAATTGAATCCTAGTCAAGGCATAGCTTGGAGTACGTGTAGAACGTGCTGATTCGTTTGAGGTTTATAAATAGACATTGTTACGTTCCGGTCAGTCCCGGGACGTGACAGAAGTGAATCCTTACCTACCGTCGATGCAAAACGATTGCAAACATCGAATAGCACGTATTCGTGCAAATTATCCATAGAAAGAACGATTGCGGGAGCTGGGAAGTGAATACTTACCTAACGTTGATGCAAAACGATTGGAAACATCGAACACCACGTATTCGTGCAAATTATCGATGGAAGGAACGATTGCGGCAGCTGGGAAGTCAATCCTTACCTACCGTCGATGCAAAACGATTGCAAACATCGAATAGCACGTATTCGTGCAAATTATCCATAGAAAGAACGATTGCGGGAGCTGGGAAGTGAATACTTACCTATCGTTGATGCAAAACGATTGGAAACATCGAATAGCACGTATTCGTGCAAATTATCGATGGAAAGAACGATTGCGGGAGCCGGGAAGTGAATGCTTACCTAACGTTGATGCAAAACGATTGGAAACATCGAACATAACGTATTCGTGCAAATTATCGATAGTAAGAACGATTGCGGGAGCTGGGAAGTGAATCCGTACCTACCGTCGATGCAAAACAATGGCAAACATCGAATAGCACGTATTCGTGCAAATTATCCATAGAAAGAACGATTGCGGGAGCTGGGAAGTGAATACGTACCTAACGTTGATGCAAAACGATTGGAAACATCGAACACCACGTATTCGTGCAAATTATCGATGGAAAGGACGATTGCGGGAGCTGGGAAGTGAATCCTTACCTACCGTTGATGCAAAACGATTGGAAACATCGAATAGCACGTATTCGTGCAAATTATCGATGGAAAGAACGATTGCGGGAGCCGGGAAGTGAATGCTTACCTGACGTTGATGCAAAACGATTGGAAACATCGAACATAACGTATTCGTGCAAATTATCGATAGAAAGAACGATTGTGGGAGCTGGGAAGTGAATCCTTACCTACCGTCGATGCAAAACGATTGCAAACATCGAATAGCACGTATTCGTGCAAATTATCCATAGAAAGAACGATTGCGGGAACTGGGAAGTGAATCCTTACCTACCGTCGATGCAAAACGATTGGAAACATCGAACACCACGTATTCGTGCAAATTATCGATGGAAAGAACGATTGCGGGAGCCGGGAAGTGAATCCTTACCTAACGTTGATGCAAAACGAATGGAATCATCGAACATCACGTATTCGTGCAAATTATCGATGGAAAGAACGATTGCGGGTGCCGGGAAGTGAATCCTTACCTAACGTTGATGCAAAACGATCGGAAACATCGAATAACACGTATTCGTGCAAATTATCGATGGAAAGAACGATTGCGGGAGCCGGGAAATGAATCCTTACCTAACGTTGATGCAAAACGATTGGAAACATCGAACATCACGTATTCATGCAAATTATCGATAGAAAGAACGATTGCGGCAGCTGGGAAGTGAATCCCTACCTACCGTCGATGCAAAACGATTGCAAACATCGAATTGTACGTATTCGTGCAAATTATCCATAGAAAGAACGATTGCGTGAGCTGGGAAGTGAATACTTACCTACCGTTGATGCAAAACGATTGGAAACATCGAATAGCACGTATTCGTGCAAATTATCCATAGAAAGAACGATTGCGTGAGCTGGGAAGTGAATCCTTACCTAACGTTGATGCAAAACGATCGGAAACATCGAATAACACGTATTCGTGCAAATTATCGATGGAAAGAACGATTGCGGGAGCCGGCAAATGAATCCTTACCTAACGTTGATGCAAAACGATTGGAAACATCGAACATCACGTATTCATGCAAATTATCGATAGAAAGAACGATTGCGGCAGCTGGGAAGTGAATCCTTACCTACCGTCGATGCAAAACGATTGCAAACATCGAATTGCACGTATTCGTGCAAATTATCCATAGAAAGAACGATTGCGTGTGCTGGGAAGTGAATACTTACCTACCGTTGATGCAAAGCGATTGGAAACATCGAATAGCACGTATTCGTGCAAATTATCGATGGAAAGAACGATTGCGGGAGCCGGGAAGTGAATGCTTACCTAACGTTGATGCAAAACGATTGGAAACATCGAACATAACGTATTCGTGCAAATTATAGATAGAAAGAACGATTGCGGGAGCTGGGAAGTGAATCCTTACCTACCGTTGATACAAAACGATTGGATAATTGGCACGAATACGTGATATTCGATGTTTCCAATCGTTTTGCATCGACGGTAGGTAAGGATTCACTTCCCAGCTCCCGCAATCGTTCTTTCCATCGTTAATTTGCACGAATACGTGCCATTCGATGTTTCCAATCGTTTTGCATCGACGGTAGGTAAGGATTCACTTCCCAGCTCCCGCAATCGTTCTTTCTATCGATAATTTGCACGAATACGTGCTATTCGATGTTTCCAATCGTTTTGCATCGACGGTAGGTAAGGATTCACTTCCCAGCTCCCGCAATCGTTCTTTCTATCGATAATTTGCACGAATACGTGATGTTCGATGTTTCCAATCGTTTTGCATCAACGTTAGGTAAGGATTCACTTCCCGGCTCCCGCAATCGTTCTTTCCATCGCTAATTTGCTCGAATACGTGCTATTCGATGTTTCCAATCGTTTTGCATCGACGGTAGGTAAGGATTCACTTCCCAGCTGCCGCAATCGTTCTTTCCATCGATAATTTGCACGAATACGTGGTGTTCGATGTTTCCAATCGTTTTGCATCAACGTTAGGTAAGTATTCACTTCCCAGCTCCCGCAATCGTTCTTTCCATCGATAATTTGCACGAATACGTGGTGTTCGATGTTTCCAATCGTTTTGCATCAACGATAGGTAAGTATCCACTTCCCAGCTCCCGCAATCGTTCTTTCTATGGATAATTTGCACGAATACGTTATGTTCGATGTTTCCAATCGTTTTGCATCGACGGTAGGTAAGGATTCACTTCCCAGCTGCCGCAATCGTTCTTTCTATCGATAATTTGCACGAATACGTGATGTTCGATGTTTCCAATCGTTTTGCATCAACGTTAGGTAAGGATTCATTTCCCGGCTCCCGCAATCGTTCTTTCCATCGATAATTTGCACGAATACGTGCTATTCGATGTTTCCAATCGTGTTGCATCGACGTTCGGTAAGCATTCACTTCTCAGCTCCGGCAATCGTTCTTTCCAAATTATCGATAGAAAGAACGATTGCGGGAGCTGGGAAGTGAATCCTTACCTACAGTCGATGCAAAACGATTGGAAACATCGAACACCACGTATTCGTGCAAATTATCGAAGGAAAGAACGATTGCGGGAGCCGGGAAGTGAATCCTTACCTACCGTTGATACAAAACGATTGGATAATTGGCACGAATACGTGATATTCGATGTTTCCAATCGTTTTGCATCGACGGTAGGTAAGGATTCACTTCCCAGCTCCCGCAATCGTTCTTTGCATCGATAATTTGCACGAATACGTGCTATTCGATGTTTCCAATCGTTTTGCATCAACGGTAGGTAAGTATTCACTTCCCAGCTCCCGCAATCGTTCTTTCTATGGATAATTTGCACGAATACGTTATGTTCGATGTTTGCAATCGTTTTGCATCGACGGTAGGTAAGGATTCACTTCCCAGCTGCCGCAATCGTTCTTTCCATCGATAATTTGCACGAATACGTGGTGTTCGATGTTTCCAATCGTTTTGCATCAACGATAGGTAAGTATCCACTTCCCAGCTCCCGCAATCGTTCTTTCTATGGATAATTTGCACGAATACGTGCTATTCGATGTTTGCCATCGTTTTACATCGACGGTAGGTAAGGATTCACTTCCCAGCTGCCGCAATCGTTCTTTCTATCGATAATTTGCACGAATACGTGATGTTCGATGTTTCCAATCGTTTTGCATCAACGTTAGGTAAGGATTCATTTCCCGGCTCCCGCAATCGTTCTTTCCATCGATAATTTGCACGAATACGTGCTATTCGATGTTTCCAATCGTGTTGCATCGACGTTCGGTAAGCATTCACTTCCCAGCTCCGGCAATCGTTCTTTCCAAATTATCGATAGAAAGAACGATTGCGGGAGCTGGGAAGTGAATCCTTACCTACCGTCGATGCAAAACGATTGCAAACATCGAATAGCACGTATTCGTGCAAATTATCCATAGAAAGAACGATTGCGGGAGCTGGGAAGTGAATACTTACCTAACGTTGATGCAAAACGATTGGAAACATCGAACACCACGTATTCGTGCAAATTATCGAGGGAAAGAACGATTGCGGCAGCTGGGAAGTGAATCCTTACCTACCGTCGATGCAAAACGATTGCAAACATCGAATAGGACGTATTCGTGCAAATTATCCATAGAAAGAACGATTGCGGGAGCTGGGAAGTGAATACGTACCTAACGTTGATGCAAAACGATTGGAAACATCGAACACCACGTATTCGTGCAAATTATCGATGGAAAGAACGATTGCGGGAGCTGGGAAGTGAATCCTTACCTACCGTCGATGCAAAACGATTGGAAACATCGAATAGCACGTATTCGTGCAAATTATCGATGGAAAGAACGATTGCGGGAGCCGGGAAGTGAATCCTTACCTAACGTTGATGCAAAACGATTGGAAACATCGAACATCACGTATTCATGCAAATTATCGATAGCAAGAACGATTGCGGCAGCTGGGAAGTGAATCCTTACCTACCGTCGATGCAAAACGATTGCAAACATCGAATTGCACGTATTCGTGCAAATTATCCATAGAAAGAACGATTGCGTGAGCTGGGAAGTGAATACTTACCTACCGTTGATGCAAAACGATTGGAAACATCGAATAGCACGTATTCGTGCAAATTATCGATGGAAAGAACGATTGCGGGAGCCGGGAAGTGAATGCTTACCTACCGTCGATGCAAAACGATTGCAAACATCGAATAGCACGTATTCGTGCAAATTATCCATAGAAAGAACGATGGCGGGAACTGGGAAGTGAATCCTTACCTACCGTTGATACAAAACGATTGGATAATTGGCACGAATACGTGATATTCGATGTTTCCAATCGTTTTGCATCGACGGTAGGTAAGGATTCACTTCCCGGCTCCCGCAATCGTTCTTTCCACCGATAATTTGCACGAATACGTTATGTTCGATGTTTCCAATCGTTTTGCATCGACGGTAGGTAAGGATTCACTTCCCGGCTCCCGCAATCGTTCTTTCCACCGATAATTTGCACGAATACGTGCTATTCGATGTTTCCAATCGTGTTGCATCGACGGTCGGTAAGCATTCACTTCCCAGCTCCCGCAATCGTTCTTTCTATGGATAATTTGCACGAATACGTTATGTTCGATGTTTGCAATCGTTTTGCATCGACGGTAGGTAAGGATTCACTTCCCAGCTGCCGCAATCGTTCTTTCCATCGATAATTTGCACGAATACGTGGTGTTCGATGTTTCCAATCGTTTTGCATCAACGTTAGGTAAGTATTCACTTCCCAGCTCCCGCAATCGTTCTTTCCATCGATAATTTGCACGAATACGTGGTGTTCGATGTTTCCAATCGTTTTGCATCAACGATAGGTAAGTATCCACTTCCCAGCTCCCGCAATCGTTCTTTCTATGGATAATTTGCACGAATACGTGCTATTCGATGTTTGCCATCGTTTTACATCGACGGTAGGTAAGGATTCACTTCCCAGCTGCCGCAATCGTTCTTTCTATCGATAATTTGCACGAATACGTGATGTTCGATGTTTCCAATCGTTTTGCATCAACGTTAGGTAAGGATTCATTTCCCGGCTCCCGCAATCGTTCTTTCCATCGATAATTTGCACGAATACGTGCTATTCGATGTTTCCAATCGTGTTGCATCGACGTTCGGTAAGCATTCACTTCCCAGCTCCGGCAATCGTTCTTTCCAAATTATCGATAGAAAGAACGATTGCGGGAGCTGGGAAGTGAATCCTTACCTACCGTCGATGCAAAACGATTGCAAACATCGAATAGCACGTATTCGTGCAAATTATCCATAGAAAGAACGATTGCGGGAGCTGGGAAGTGAATACTTACCTAACGTTGATGCAAAACGATTGGAAACATCGAACACCACGTATTCGTGCAAATTATCGAGGGAAAGAACGATTGCGGCAGCTGGGAAGTGAATCCTTACCTACCGTCGATGCAAAACGATTGCAAACATCGAATAGGACGTATTCGTGCAAATTATCCATAGAAAGAACGATTGCGGGAGCTGGGAAGTGAATACGTACCTAACGTTGATGCAAAACGATTGGAAACATCGAACACCACGTATTCGTGCAAATTATCGATGGAAAGAACGATTGCGGGAGCTGGGAAGTGAATCCTTACCTACCGTCGATGCAAAACGATTGGAAACATCGAATAGCACGTATTCGTGCAAATTATCGATGGAAAGAACGATTGCGGGAGCCGGGAAGTGAATCCTTACCTAACGTTGATGCAAAACGAATGGAATCATCGAACATCACGTATTCGTGCAAATTATCGATGGAAAGAACGATTGCGGGTGCCGGGAAGTGAATCCTTACCTAACGTTGATGCAAAACGATTGGAAACATCGAATAACACGTATTCGTGCAAATTATCGATGGAAAGAACGATTGCGGGAGCCGGGAAATGAATCCTTACCTAACGTTGATGCAAAACGATTGGAAACATCGAACATCACGTATTCATGCAAATTATCGATAGCAAGAACGATTGCGGCAGCTGGGAAGTGAATCCTTACCTACCGTCGATGCAAAACGATTGCAAACATCGAATTGCACGTATTCGTGCAAATTATCCATAGAAAGAACGATTGCGTGAGCTGGGAAGTGAATACTTACCTACCGTTGATGCAAAACGATTGGAAACATCGAATAGCACGTATTCGTGCAAATTATCGATGGAAAGAACGATTGCGGGAGCCGGGAAGTGAATGCTTACCTAACGTTGATGCAAAACGATTGGAAACATCGAACATAACGTATTCGTGCAAATTATCGATAGAAAGAACGATTGCGGGAGCTGGGAAGTGAATCCTTACCTACCGTCGATGCAAAACGATTGCAAACATCGAATAGCACGTATTCGTGCAAATTATCCATAGAAAGAACGATTGCGGGAACTGGGAAGTGAATCCTTACCTACCGTCGATGCAAAACGATTGGAAACATCGAACACCACGTATTCGTGCAAATTATCCATAGAAAGAACGATGGCGGGAACTGGGAAGTGAATCCTTACCTACTGTTGATACAAAACGATTGGATAATTGGCACGAATACGTGATATTCGATGTTTCCAATCGTTTTGCATCGACGGTAGGTAAGGATTCACTTCCCGGCTCCCGCAATCGTTCTTTCCACCGATAATTTGCACGAATACGTTATGTTCGATGTTTCCAATCGTTTTGCATCGACGGTAGGTAAGGATTCACTTCCCGGCTCCCGCAATCGTTCTTTCCACCGATAATTTGCACGAATACGTGCTATTCGATGTTTCCAATCGTGTTGCATCGACGGTCGGTAAGCATTCACTTCCCAGCTCCCGCAATCGTTCTTTCTATGGATAATTTGCACGAATACGTTATGTTCGATGTTTGCAATCGTTTTGCATCGACGGTAGGTAAGGATTCACTTCCCAGCTGCCGCAATCGTTCTTTCCATCGATAATTTGCACGAATACGTGGTGTTCGATGTTTCCAATCGTTTTGCATCAACGTTAGGTAAGTATTCACTTCCCAGCTCCCGCAATCGTTCTTTCCATCGATAATTTGCACGAATACGTGGTGTTCGATGTTTCCAATCGTTTTGCATCAACGATAGGTAAGTATCCACTTCCCAGCTCCCGCAATCGTTCTTTCTATGGATAATTTGCACGAATACGTGCTATTCGATGTTTGCAATCGTTTTGCATCGACGGTAGATAAGGATTCACTTCCCAGCTCCCGCAATCGTTCTTTCTATGGATAATTTGCACGAATACGTTATGTTCGATGTTTCCAATCGTTTTGCATCGACGGTAGGTAAGGATTCATTTCCCGGCTCCCGCAATCGTTCTTTCCATCGATAATTTGCACGAATACGTGCTATTCGATGTTTCCAATCGTGTTGCATCGACGTTCGGTAAGCATTCACTTCTCAGCTCCGGCAATCGTTCTTTCCAAATTATCGATAGAAAGAACGATTGCGGGAGCTGGGAAGTGAATCCTTACCTACCGTCGATGCAAAACGATTGCAAACATCGAATAGCACGTATTCGTGCAAATTATCCATAGAAAGAACTATTGCGGGAGCTGGGAAGTGAATACTTACCTAACGTTGATGCAAAACGATTGGAAACATCGAACACCACGTATTCGTGCAAATTATCGATGGAAAGAACGATTGCGGCAGCTGGGAAGTGAATCCTTACCTACCGTCGATGCAAAACGATTGCAAACATCGAATAGCACGTATTCGTGCAAATTATCCATAGAAAGAACGATTGCGGGAGCTGGGAAGTGAATACTTACCTACCGTTGATGCAAAACGATTGGAAACATCGAATAGCACGTATTCGTGCAAATTATCGATGGAAAGAACCATTGCGGGAGCCGGGAAGTGAATGCTTACCTAACGTTGATGCAAAACGATTGGAAACATCGAACATAACGTATTCGTGCAAATTATCGATAGTAAGAACGATTTCGGGAGCTGGGAAGTGAATCCGTACCTACCGTCGATGCAAAACAATTGCAAACATCGAATAGCACGTATTCGTGCAAATTATCCATAGAAAGAACGATTGCGGGAGCTGGGAAGTGAATACGTACCTAACGTTGATGCAAAACGATTGGAAACATCGAACACCACGTATTCGTGCAAATTATCGATGGAAAGAACGATTGCGGGAGCTGGGAAGTGAATCCTTACCTACCGTCGATGCAAAACGATTGGAAACATCGAATAGCACGTATTCGTGCAAATTATCGATGGAAAGAACGATTGCGGGAGCCGGGAAGTGAATCCTTACCTAACGTTGATGCAAAACGATTGGAAACATCGAACATCACGTATTCATGCAAATTATCGATAGAAAGAACGATTGCGGCAGCTGGGAAGTGAATCCTTACCTACCGTCGATGCAAAACGATTGCAAACATCGAATTGCATGTATTCGTGCAAATTATCCATAGAAAGAACGATTGCGTGAGCTGGGAAGTGAATACTTACCTACCGTTGATGCAAAACGATTGGAAACATCGAATAGCACGTATTCGTGCAAATTATCGATGGAAAGAACGATTGCGGGAGCCGGGAAGTGAATGCTCACCTAACGTTGATGCAAAACGATTGGAAACATCGAACATAACGTATTCGTGCAAATTATCGATAGAAAGAAAGATTGCGGGAGCGGGGAAGTGAATCTTTACCTACCGTCGATGCAAAACGATTGCAAACATCGAATAGCACGTATTCGTGCAAATTATCCATAGAAAGAACGATTGCGGGAACTGGGAAGTGAATCCTTACCTACCGTCGATGCAAAACGATTGGAAACATCGAACACCACGTATTCGTGCAAATTATCGATGGAAAGAACGATTGCGGCAGCTGGGAAGTGAATCCTTACCTACCGTCGATGCAAAACGATTGCAAACATCGAATAGCACGTATTCGTGCAAATTATCCATAGAAAGAACGATTGCGGGAACTGGGAAGTGAATCCTTACCTACCGTCGATGCAAAACGATTGGAAACATCGAACACCACGTATTCGTGCAAATTATCGAAGGAAAGAACGATTGCGGGAGCCGGGAAGTGTATCCTAACCTACCGTTGATACAAAACGATTGGATAATTGGCACGAATACGTGATATTCGATGTTTCCAATCGTTTTGCATCGACGGTAGGTGAGGATTCACTTCCCAGCTCCCGCAATCGTTCTTTCTATGGATAATTTGCACGAATACGTGCTATTCGATGTTTCCAATCGTGTTGCATCGACGTTCGGTAAGCATTCACTTCCCAGCTCCGGCAATCGTTCTTTCCAAATTATCGATAGAAAGAACGATTGCGGGAGCTGGGAAGTGAATCCTTACCTACCGTCGATGCAAAACGATTGCAAACATCGAATAGCACGTATTCGTGCAAATTATCGATGGAAAGAACGATTGCGGCAGCTGGGAAGTGAATCCTTACCTACCGTCGATGCAAAACGATTGCAAACATCGAATAGCACGTATTCGTGCAAATTATCCATAGAAAGAACGATTGCGGGAGCTGGGAAGTGAATACTTACCTACCGTTGATGCAAAACGATTGGAAACATCGAATAGCACGTATTCGTGCAAATTATCGATGGAAAGAACGATTGCGGGAGCTGGGAAGTGAATCCTTACCTACCGTCGATGCAAAACGATTGGAAACATCGAATAGCACGTATTCGTGCAAATTATCGATGGAAAGAACGATTGCGGGAGCCGGGAAGTGAATCCTTACCTAACGTTGATGCAAAACGAATGGAATCATCGAACATCACGTATTCGTGCAAATTATCGATGGAAAGAACGATTGCGGGTGCCGGGAAGTGAATCCTTACCTAACGTTGATGCAAAACGATTGGAAACATCGAATAACACGTATTCGTGCAAATTATCGATGGAAAGAACGATTGCGGGAGCCGGGAAATGAATCCTTACCTAACGTTGATGCAAAGCGATTGGAAACATCGAACATCACGTATTCATGCAAATTATCGATAGAAAGAACGATTGCGGCAGCTGGGAAGTGAATCCTTACCTACCGTCGATGCAAAACGATTGCAAACATCGAATTGCACGTATTCGTGCAAATTATCCATAGAAAGAACGATTGCGTGAGCTGGGAAGTGAATACTTACCTACCGTTGATGCAAAACGATTGGAAACATCGAATAGCACGTATTCGTGCAAATTATCCATAGAAAGAACGATTGCGGGAGCTGGGAAGTGAATACTTACCTAACGTTGATGCAAAACGATTGGAAACATCGAACACCACGTATTCGTGCAAATTATCGATGGAAAGAACGATTGCGGCAGCTGGGAAGTGAATCCTTACCTACCGTCGATGCAAAACGATTGCAAACATCGAATAGCACGTATTCGTGCAAATTATCCATAGAAAGAACGATTGCGGGAGCTGGGAAGTGAATACTTACCTACCGTTGATGCAAAGCGATTGGAAACATCGAATAGCACGTATTCTTGCAAATTATCGATGGAAAGAACGATTGCGGGAGCCGGGAAGTGAATGCTTACCTAACGTTGATGCAAAACGATTGGAAACATCGAACATAACGTATTCGTGCAAATTATCGATAGTAAGAACGATTTCGGGAGCTGGGAAGTGAATCCGTACCTACCGTCGATGCAAAACAATTGCAAACATCGAATAGCACGTATTCGTGCAAATTATCCATAGAAAGAACGATTGCGGGAGCTGGGAAGTGAATACGTACCTAACGTTGATGCAAAACGATTGGAAACATCGAACACCACGTATTCATGCAAATTATCGATAGAAAGAACGATTGCGGCAGCTGGGAAGTGAATCCTTACCTACCGTCGATGCAAAACGATTGCAAACATCGAATTCCATGTATTCGTGCAAATTATCCATAGAAAGAACGATTGCGTGAGCTGGGAAGTGAATACTTACCTACCGTTGATGCAAAACGATTGGAAACATCGAATAGCACGTATTCGTGCAAATTATCGATGGAAAGAACGATTGCGGGAGCCGGGAAGTAAATGCTTACCTAACGTTGATGCAAAACGATTGGAAACATCGAACATAACGTATTCGTGCAAATTATCGATAGAAAGAACGATTGCGGGAGCGGGGAAGTGAATCCTTACCTACCGTCGATGCAAAACGATTGCAAACATCGAATAGCACGTATTCGTGCAAATTATCCATAGAAAGAACGATTGCGGGAACTGGGAAGTGAATCCTTACCTACCGTCGATGCAAAACGATTGGAAACATCGAACACCACGTATTCGTGCAAATTATCGAAGGAAAGAACGATTGCGGGAGCCGGGAAGTGTATCCTAACCTACCGTTGATACAAAACGATTGGATAATTGGCACGAATACGTGATATTCGATGTTTCCAATCGTTTTGCATCGACGGTAGGTGAGGATTCACTTCCCAGCTCCCGCAATCGTTCTTTCTATGGATAATTTGCACGAATACGTGCTATTCGATGTTTCCAATCGTGTTGCATCGACGTTCGGTAAGCATTCACTTCCCAGCTCCGGCAATCGTTCTTTCCAAATTATCGATAGAAAGAACGATTGCGGGAGCTGGGAAGTGAATCCTTACCTACCGTCGATGCAAAACGATTGCAAACATCGAATAGCACGTATTCGTGCAAATTATCGATGGAAAGAACGATTGCGGCAGCTGGGAAGTGAATCCTTACCTACCGTCGATGCAAAACGATTGCAAACATCGAATAGCACGTATTCGTGCAAATTATCCATAGAAAGAACGATTGCGGGAGCTGGGAAGTGAATACTTACCTACCGTTGATGCAAAACGATTGGAAACATCGAATAGCACGTATTCGTGCAAATTATCGATGGAAAGAACGATTGCGGGAGCTGGGAAGTGAATCCTTACCTACCGTCGATGCAAAACGATTGGAAACATCGAATAGCACGTATTCGTGCAAATTATCGATGGAAAGAACGATTGCGGGAGCCGGGAAGTGAATCCTTACCTAACGTTGATGCAAAACGAATGGAATCATCGAACATCACGTATTCGTGCAAATTATCGATGGAAAGAACGATTGCGGGTGCCGGGAAGTGAATCCTTACCTAACGTTGATGCAAAACGATTGGAAACATCGAATAACACGTATTCGTGCAAATTATCGATGGAAAGAACGATTGCGGGAGCCGGGAAATGAATCCTTACCTAACGTTGATGCAAAACGATTGGAAACATCGAACATCACGTATTCATGCAAATTATCGATAGAAAGAACGATTGCGGCAGCTGGGAAGTGAATCCTTACCTACCGTCGATGCAAAACGATTGCAAACATCGAATTGCACGTATTCGTGCAAATTATCCATAGAAAGAACGATTGCGTGAGCTGGGAAGTGAATACTTACCTACCGTTGATGCAAAACGATTGGAAACATCGAATAGCACGTATTCGTGCAAATTATCCATAGAAAGAACGATTGCGGGAGCTGGGAAGTGAATACTTACCTAACGTTGATGCAAAACGATTGGAAACATCGAACACCACGTATTCGTGCAAATTATAGATGGAAAGAACGATTGCGGCAGCTGGGAAGTGAATCCTTACCTACCGTCGATGCAAAACGATTGCAAACATCGAATAGCACGTATTCGTGCAAATTATCCATAGAAAGAACGATTGCGGGAGCTGGGAAGTGAATACTTACCTACCGTTGATGCAAAGCGATTGGAAACATCGAATAGCACGTATTCGTGCAAATTATCGATGGAAAGAACGATTGCGGGAGCCGGGAAGTGAATGCTTACCTAACGTTGATGCAAAACGATTGGAAACATCGAACATAACGTATTCGTGCAAATTATCGATAGTAAGAACGATTTCGGGAGCTGGGAAGTGAATCCGTACCTACCGTCGATGCAAAACAATTGCAAACATCGAATAGCACGTATTCGTGCAAATTATCCATAGAAAGAACGATTGCGGGAGCTGGGAAGTGAATACGTACCTAACGTTGATGCAAAACGATTGGAAACATCGAACACCACGTATTCATGCAAATTATCGATAGAAAGAACGATTGCGGCAGCTGGGAAGTGAATCCTTACCTACCGTCGATGCAAAACGATTGCAAACATCGAATTGCATGTATTCGTGCAAATTATCCATAGAAAGAACGATTGCGTGAGCTGGGAAGTGAATACTTACCTACCGTTGATGCAAAACGATTGGAAACATCGAATAGCACGTATTCGTGCAAATTATCGATGGAAAGAACGATTGCGGGAGCCGGGAAGTAAATGCTTACCTAACGTTGATGCAAAACGATTGGAAACATCGAACATAACGTATTCGTGCAAATTATCGATAGAAAGAACGATTGCGGGAGCGGGGAAGTGAATCCTTACCTACCGTCGATGCAAAACGATTGCAAATATCGAATAGCACGTATTCGTGCAAATTATCCATAGAAAGAACGATTGCGGGAACTGGGAAGTGAATCCTTACCTACCGTCGATGCAAAACGATTGGAAACATCGAACACCACGTATTCGTGCAAATTATCGATGGAAAGAACGATTGCGGCAGCTGGGAAGTGAATCCTTACCTACCGTCGATGCAAAACGATTGCAAACATCGAATAGCACGTATTCGTGCAAATTATCGATGGAAAGAACGATTGCGGGAGCCGGGAAATGAATCCTTACCTACCGTCGATGCAAAACGATTGGAAACATCGAACATCACGTATTCGTGCAAATTATCGAAAGAAAGAACGATTGCGGCAGCTGGGAAGTGAATACTTACCTACCGTTGATGCAAAAAGATTGGAAACATCGAATAGCACGTATTCGTGCAAATTATCGATGGAAAGAACGATTGCGGGAGCCGGGAAGTGAATCCTTTCCTACCGTCGATGCAAAACGATTGCAAACATCGAATAGCACGTATTCGTGCAAATTATCCATAGAAAGAACGATTGCGGGAACTGGGAAGTGAATCCTTACCTACCGTCGATGCAAAACGATTGGAAACATCGAACACCACGTATTCGTGCAAATTATCGAAGGAAAGAACGATTGCGGGAGCCGGGAAGTGAATCCTTACCTACCGTTGATACAAAACGATTGGATAATTGGCACGAATACGTGATATTCGATGTTTCCAATCGTTTTGCATCGACGGTAGGTAAGGATTCACTTCCCAGCTCCCGCAATCGTTCTTTCCAAATTATCGATAGAAAGAACGATTGCGGGAGCTGGGAAGTGAATCCTTACCTACCGTCTATGCAAAACGATTGCAAACATCGAATAGCACGTATTCGTGCAAATTATCGATGGAAAGAACGATTGCGACAGCTGGGAAGTGAATCCTTACCTACCGTCGATGCAAAACGATTGCAAACATCGAATAGCACGTATTCGTGCAAATTATCCATAGAAAGAACGATTGCGGGAGCTGGGAAGTGAATACTTACCTAACGTTGATGCAAAACGAATGGAATCATCGAACATCACGTATTCGTGCAAATTATCGATGGAAAGAACGATTGCGGGTGCCGGGAAGTGAATCCTTACCTAACGTTGATGCAAAACGATTGGAAACATCGAATAACACGTATTCGTGCAAATTATCGATGGAAAGAACGATTGCGGGAGCCGGGAAATGAATCCTTACCTAACGTTGATGCAAAGCGATTGGAAACATCGAACATCACGTATTCATGCAAATTATCGATAGAAAGAACGATTGCGGCAGCTGGGAAGTGAATCCTTACCTACCGTCGATGCAAAACGATTGCAAACATCGAATTGCACGTATTCGTGCAAATTATCCATAGAAAGAACGATTGCGTGAGCTGGGAAGTGAATACTTACCTACCGTTGATGCAAAACGATTGGAAACATCGAATAGCACGTATTCGTGCAAATTATCCATAGAAAGAACGATTGCGGGAGCTGGGAAGTGAATACTTACCTAACGTTGATGCAAAACGATTGGAAACATCGAACACCACGTATTCGTGCAAATTATCGATGGAAAGAACGATTGCGGCAGCTGGGAAGTGAATCCTTACCTACCGTCGATGCAAAACGATTGCAAACATCGAATAGCACGTATTCGTGCAAATTATCCATAGAAAGAACGATTGCGGGAGCTGGGAAGTGAATACTTACCTACCGTTGATGCAAAGCGATTGGAAACATCGAATAGCACGTATTCTTGCAAATTATCGATGGAAAGAACGATTGCGGGAGCCGGGAAGTGAATGCTTACCTAACGTTGATGCAAAACGATTGGAAACATCGAACATAACGTATTCGTGCAAATTATCGATAGTAAGAACGATTTCGGGAGCTGGGAAGTGAATCCGTACCTACCGTCGATGCAAAACAATTGCAAACATCGAATAGCACGTATTCGTGCAAATTATCCATAGAAAGAACGATTGCGGGAGCTGGGAAGTGAATACGTACCTAACGTTGATGCAAAACGATTGGAAACATCGAACACCACGTATTCATGCAAATTATCGATAGAAAGAACGATTGCGGCAGCTGGGAAGTGAATCCTTACCTACCGTCGATGCAAAACGATTGCAAACATCGAATTCCATGTATTCGTGCAAATTATCCATAGAAAGAACGATTGCGTGAGCTGGGAAGTGAATACTTACCTACCGTTGATGCAAAACGATTGGAAACATCGAATAGCACGTATTCGTGCAAATTATCGATGGAAAGAACGATTGCGGGAGCCGGGAAGTAAATGCTTACCTAACGTTGATGCAAAACGATTGGAAACATCGAACATAACGTATTCGTGCAAATTATCGATAGAAAGAACGATTGCGGGAGCGGGGAAGTGAATCCTTACCTACCGTCGATGCAAAACGATTGCAAACATCGAATAGCACGTATTCGTGCAAATTATCCATAGAAAGAACGATTGCGGGAACTGGGAAGTGAATCCTTACCTACCGTCGATGCAAAACGATTGGAAACATCGAACACCACGTATTCGTGCAAATTATCGAAGGAAAGAACGATTGCGGGAGCCGGGAAGTGTATCCTAACCTACCGTTGATACAAAACGATTGGATAATTGGCACGAATACGTGATATTCGATGTTTCCAATCGTTTTGCATCGACGGTAGGTGAGGATTCACTTCCCAGCTCCCGCAATCGTTCTTTCTATGGATAATTTGCACGAATACGTGCTATTCGATGTTTCCAATCGTGTTGCATCGACGTTCGGTAAGCATTCACTTCCCAGCTCCGGCAATCGTTCTTTCCAAATTATCGATAGAAAGAACGATTGCGGGAGCTGGGAAGTGAATCCTTACCTACCGTCGATGCAAAACGATTGCAAACATCGAATAGCACGTATTCGTGCAAATTATCGATGGAAAGAACGATTGCGGCAGCTGGGAAGTGAATCCTTACCTACCGTCGATGCAAAACGATTGCAAACATCGAATAGCACGTATTCGTGCAAATTATCCATAGAAAGAACGATTGCGGGAGCTGGGAAGTGAATACTTACCTACCGTTGATGCAAAACGATTGGAAACATCGAATAGCACGTATTCGTGCAAATTATCGATGGAAAGAACGATTGCGGGAGCTGGGAAGTGAATCCTTACCTACCGTCGATGCAAAACGATTGGAAACATCGAATAGCACGTATTCGTGCAAATTATCGATGGAAAGAACGATTGCGGGAGCCGGGAAGTGAATCCTTACCTAACGTTGATGCAAAACGAATGGAATCATCGAACATCACGTATTCGTGCAAATTATCGATGGAAAGAACGATTGCGGGTGCCGGGAAGTGAATCCTTACCTAACGTTGATGCAAAACGATTGGAAACATCGAATAACACGTATTCGTGCAAATTATCGATGGAAAGAACGATTGCGGGAGCCGGGAAATGAATCCTTACCTAACGTTGATGCAAAACGATTGGAAACATCGAACATCACGTATTCATGCAAATTATCGATAGAAAGAACGATTGCGGCAGCTGGGAAGTGAATCCTTACCTACCGTCGATGCAAAACGATTGCAAACATCGAATTGCACGTATTCGTGCAAATTATCCATAGAAAGAACGATTGCGTGAGCTGGGAAGTGAATACTTACCTACCGTTGATGCAAAACGATTGGAAACATCGAATAGCACGTATTCGTGCAAATTATCCATAGAAAGAACGATTGCGGGAGCTGGGAAGTGAATACTTACCTAACGTTGATGCAAAACGATTGGAAACATCGAACACCACGTATTCGTGCAAATTATAGATGGAAAGAACGATTGCGGCAGCTGGGAAGTGAATCCTTACCTACCGTCGATGCAAAACGATTGCAAACATCGAATAGCACGTATTCGTGCAAATTATCCATAGAAAGAACGATTGCGGGAGCTGGGAAGTGAATACTTACCTACCGTTGATGCAAAGCGATTGGAAACATCGAATAGCACGTATTCGTGCAAATTATCGATGGAAAGAACGATTGCGGGAGCCGGGAAGTGAATGCTTACCTAACGTTGATGCAAAACGATTGGAAACATCGAACATAACGTATTCGTGCAAATTATCGATAGTAAGAACGATTTCGGGAGCTGGGAAGTGAATCCGTACCTACCGTCGATGCAAAACAATTGCAAACATCGAATAGCACGTATTCGTGCAAATTATCCATAGAAAGAACGATTGCGGGAGCTGGGAAGTGAATACGTACCTAACGTTGATGCAAAACGATTGGAAACATCGAACACCACGTATTCATGCAAATTATCGATAGAAAGAACGATTGCGGCAGCTGGGAAGTGAATCCTTACCTACCGTCGATGCAAAACGATTGCAAACATCGAATTGCATGTATTCGTGCAAATTATCCATAGAAAGAACGATTGCGTGAGCTGGGAAGTGAATACTTACCTACCGTTGATGCAAAACGATTGGAAACATCGAATAGCACGTATTCGTGCAAATTATCGATGGAAAGAACGATTGCGGGAGCCGGGAAGTAAATGCTTACCTAACGTTGATGCAAAACGATTGGAAACATCGAACATAACGTATTCGTGCAAATTATCGATAGAAAGAACGATTGCGGGAGCGGGGAAGTGAATCCTTACCTACCGTCGATGCAAAACGATTGCAAATATCGAATAGCACGTATTCGTGCAAATTATCCATAGAAAGAACGATTGCGGGAACTGGGAAGTGAATCCTTACCTACCGTCGATGCAAAACGATTGGAAACATCGAACACCACGTATTCGTGCAAATTATCGATGGAAAGAACGATTGCGGCAGCTGGGAAGTGAATCCTTACCTACCGTCGATGCAAAACGATTGCAAACATCGAATAGCACGTATTCGTGCAAATTATCGATGGAAAGAACGATTGCGGGAGCCGGGAAATGAATCCTTACCTACCGTCGATGCAAAACGATTGGAAACATCGAACATCACGTATTCGTGCAAATTATCGAAAGAAAGAACGATTGCGGCAGCTGGGAAGTGAATACTTACCTACCGTTGATGCAAAAAGATTGGAAACATCGAATAGCACGTATTCGTGCAAATTATCGATGGAAAGAACGATTGCGGGAGCCGGGAAGTGAATCCTTTCCTACCGTCGATGCAAAACGATTGCAAACATCGAATAGCACGTATTCGTGCAAATTATCCATAGAAAGAACGATTGCGGGAACTGGGAAGTGAATCCTTACCTACCGTCGATGCAAAACGATTGGAAACATCGAACACCACGTATTCGTGCAAATTATCGAAGGAAAGAACGATTGCGGGAGCCGGGAAGTGAATCCTTACCTACCGTTGATACAAAACGATTGGATAATTGGCACGAATACGTGATATTCGATGTTTCCAATCGTTTTGCATCGACGGTAGGTAAGGATTCACTTCCCAGCTCCCGCAATCGTTCTTTCCAAATTATCGATAGAAAGAACGATTGCGGGAGCTGGGAAGTGAATCCTTACCTACCGTCTATGCAAAACGATTGCAAACATCGAATAGCACGTATTCGTGCAAATTATCGATGGAAAGAACGATTGCGACAGCTGGGAAGTGAATCCTTACCTACCGTCGATGCAAAACGATTGCAAACATCGAATAGCACGTATTCGTGCAAATTATCCATAGAAAGAACGATTGCGGGAGCTGGGAAGTGAATACTTACCTACCGTTGATGCAAAACGATTGGAAACATCGAATAGCACGTATTCGTGCAAATTATCGATGGAAAGAACGATTGCGGGAGCTGGGAAGTGAATCCTTACCTACCGTCGATGCAAAACGATTGGAAACATCGAATAGCACGTATTCGTGCAAATTATCGATGGAAAGAACGATTGCGGGAGCCGGGAAGTGAATCCTTACCTAACGTTGATGCAAAACGAATGGAATCATCGAACATCACGTATTCGTGCAAATTATCGATGGAAAGAACGATTGCGGGTGCCGGGAAGTGAATCCTTACCTAACGTTGATGCAAAACGATTGGAAACATCGAATAACACGTATTCGTGCAAATTATCGATGGAAAGAACGATTGCGGGAGCCGGGAAATGAATCCTTACCTAACGTTGATGCAAAACGATTGGAAACATCGAACATCACGTATTCATGCAAATTATCGATAGAAAGAACGATTGCGGCAGCTGGGAAGTGAATAGCTTACCTACCGTCGATGCAAAACGATTGCAAACATCGAATTGCACGTATTCGTGCAAATTATCCATAGAAAGAACGATTGCGTGAGCTGGGAAGTGAATACTTACCTACCGTTGATGCAAAACGATTGGAAACATCGAATAGCACGTATTCGTGCAAATTATCGATGGAAAGAACGATTGCGGGAGCCGGGAAGTGAATGCTTACCTAACGTTGATGCAAAACGATTGGAAACATCGAACATAACGTATTCGTGCAAATTATCGATAGAAAGAACGATTGCGGGAGCTGGGAAGTGAATCCTTACCTACCGTCGATGCAAAACGATTGCAAACATCGAATAGCACGGATTCGTGCAAATTATCCATAGAAAGAACGATTGCGGGAACTGGGAAGTGAATCCTTACCTACCGTCGATGCAAAACGATTGGAAACATCGAACACAACGTATTCGTGCAAATTATCGATGGAAAGAACGATTGCGGCAGCTGGGAAGTGAATCCTTACCTACCGTCGATGCAAAACGATTGCAAACGTCGAATTGCACGTATTCGTGCAAATTATCCATAGAAAGAACGATTGCGTGAGCTGGGAAGTGAATACTTACCTACCGTTGATGCAAAACGATTGGAAACATCGAATAGCACGTATTCGTGCAAATTATCGATGGAAAGAACGATTGCGGGAGCCGGGAAGTGAATGCTTACCTAACGTTGATGCAAAACGATTGGAAACATCGAACTTAACGTATTCGTGCAAATTATCGATAGAAAGAACGATTGCGGGAGCTGGGAAGTGAATCCTTACCTACCGTCGATGCAAAACGATTGCAAACATCGAATAGCACGTATTCGTGCAAATTATCCATAGAAAGAACGATTGCGGGAACTGGGAAGTGAATCCTTACCTACCGTCGATGCAAAACGTTTGGAAACATCGAACACCACGTATTCGTGCAAATTATCGATGGAAAGAACGATTCTGGGAGCCGGGAAGTGAATCCTTACCTACCGTTGATACAAAACGATTGGAAACATCGAACACCACGTATTCGTGCAAATTATCGATGGAAAGAACGATTGCGGGAGCTGGGAAGTGAATCCTTACCTACCGTCGATGCAAAACGATTGGAAACATCGAATAGCACGTATTCGTGCAAATTATCGATGGAAAGAACGATTGCGGGAGCCGGGAAGTGAATCCTTACCTAACGTTGATGCAAAACGAATGGAATCATCGAACATCACGTATTCGTGCAAATTATCGATGGAAAGAACGATTGCGGGTGCCGGGAAGTGAATCCTTACCTAACGTTGATGCAAAACGATTGGAAACATCGAATAACACGTATTCGTGCAAATTATCGATGGAAAGAACGATTGCGGGAGCCGGGAAATGAATCCTTACCTAACGTTGATGCAAAACGATTGGAAACATCGAACATCACGTATTCATGCAAATTATCGATAGAAAGAACGATTGCGGCAGCTGGGAAGTGAATCCTTACCTACCGTCGATGCAAAACGATTGCAAACATCGAATTGCACGTATTCGTGCAAATTATCCATAGAAAGAACGATTGCGTGAGCTGGGAAGTGAATACTTACCTACCGTTGATGCAAAACGATTGGAAACATCGAATAGCACGTATTCGTGCAAATTATCCATAGAAAGAACGATTGCGGGAGCTGGGAAGTGAATACTTACCTAACGTTGATGCAAAACGATTGGAAACATCGAACACCACGTATTCGTGCAAATTATCGATGGAAAGAACGATTGCGGCAGCTGGGAAGTGAATCCTTACCTACCGTCGATGCAAAACGATTGCAAACATCGAATAGCACGTATTCGTGCAAATTATCGATAGTAAGAACGATTTCGGGAGCTGGGAAGTGAATCCGTACCTACCGTCGATGCAAAACAATTGCAAACATCGAATAGCACGTATTCGTGCAAATTATCCATAGAAAGAACGATTGCGGGAGCTGGGAAGTGAATACGTACCTAACGTTGATGCAAAACGATTGGAAACATCGA
The DNA here is from genome assembly GCA_963583965.1 of Nomada ferruginata. Classification (NCBI taxonomy): domain Eukaryota; kingdom Metazoa; phylum Arthropoda; class Insecta; order Hymenoptera; family Apidae; genus Nomada; species Nomada ferruginata. The sequence goes on from OY757219.1 coordinate 484,746, forward strand.
ACACCACGTATTCATGCAAATTATCGATAGAAAGAACGATTGCGGCAGCTGGGAAGTGAATCCTTACCTACCGTCGATGCAAAACGATTGCAAACATCGAATTGCATGTATTCGTGCAAATTATCCATAGAAAGAACGATTGCGTGAGCTGGGAAGTGAATACTTACCTACCGTTGATGCAAAACGATTGGAAACATCGAATAGCACGTATTCGTGCAAATTATCGATGGAAAGAACGATTGCGGGAGCCGGGAAGTAAATGCTTACCTAACGTTGATGCAAAACGATTGGAAACATCGAACATAACGTATTCGTGCAAATTATCGATAGAAAGAACGATTGCGGGAGCGGGGAAGTGAATCCTTACCTACCGTCGATGCAAAACGATTGCAAACATCGAATAGCACGTATTCGTGCAAATTATCCATAGAAAGAACGATTGCGGGAACTGGGAAGTGAATCCTTACCTACCGTCGATGCAAAACGATTGGAAACATCGAACACCACGTATTCGTGCAAATTATCGAAGGAAAGAACGATTGCGGGAGCCGGGAAGTGTATCCTAACCTACCGTTGATACAAAACGATTGGATAATTGGCACGAATACGTGATATTCGAAGTTTCCAATCGTTTTGCATCGACGGTAGGTGAGGATTCACTTCCCAGCTCCCGCAATCGTTCTTTCTATGGATAATTTGCACGAATACGTGCTATTCGATGTTTCCAATCGTGTTGCATCGACGTTCGGTAAGCATTCACTTCCCAGCTCCGGCAATAGTTCTTTCCAAATTATCGATAGAAAGAACGATTGCGGGAGCTGGGAAGTGAATCCTTACCTACCGTCGATGCAAAACGATTGCAAACATCGAATAGCACGTATTCGTGCAAATTATCGATGGAAAGAACGATTGCGGCAGCTGGGAAGTGAATCCTTACCTACCGTCGATGCAAAACGATTGCAAACATCGAATAGCACGTATTCGTGCAAATTATCCATAGAAAGAACGATTGCGGGAGCTGGGAAGTGAATACTTACCTACCGTTGATGCAAAACGATTGGAAACATCGAATAGCACGTATTCGTGCAAATTATCGATGGAAAGAACGATTGCGGGAGCTGGGAAGTGAATCCTTACCTACCGTCGATGCAAAACGATTGGAAACATCGAATAGCACGTATTCGTGCAAATTATCGATGGAAAGAACGATTGCGGGAGCCGGGAAGTGAATCCTTACCTAACGTTGATGCAAAACGAATGGAATCATCGAACATCACGTATTCGTGCAAATTATCGATGGAAAGAACGATTGCGGGTGCCGGGAAGTGAATCCTTACCTAACGTTGATGCAAAACGATTGGAAACATCGAATAACACGTATTCGTGCAAATTATCGATGGAAAGAACGATTGCGGGAGCCGGGAAATGAATCCTTACCTAACGTTGATGCAAAACGATTGGAAACATCGAACATCACGTATTCATGCAAATTATCGATAGAAAGAACGATTGCGGCAGCTGGGAAGTGAATCCTTACCTACCGTCGATGCAAAACGATTGCAAACATCGAATTGCACGTATTCGTGCAAATTATCCATAGAAAGAACGATTGCGTGAGCTGGGAAGTGAATACTTACCTACCGTTGATGCAAAACGATTGGAAACATCGAATAGCACGTATTCGTGCAAATTATCCATAGAAAGAACGATTGCGGGAGCTGGGAAGTGAATACTTACCTAACGTTGATGCAAAACGATTGGAAACATCGAACACCACGTATTCGTGCAAATTATCGATGGAAAGAACGATTGCGGCAGCTGGGAAGTGAATCCTTACCTACCGTCGATGCAAAACGATTGCAAACATCGAATAGCACGTATTCGTGCAAATTATCCATAGAAAGAACGATTGCGGGAGCTGGGAAGTGAATACTTACCTACCGTTGATGCAAAGCGATTGGAAACATCGAATAGCACGTATTCGTGCAAATTATCGATGGAAAGAACGATTGCGGGAGCCGGGAAGTGAATGCTTACCTAACGTTGATGCAAAACGATTGGAAACATCGAACATAACGTATTCGTGCAAATTATCGATAGTAAGAACGATTTCGGGAGCTGGGAAGTGAATCCGTACCTACCGTCGATGCAAAACAATTGCAAACATCGAATAGCACGTATTCGTGCAAATTATCCATAGAAAGAACGATTGCGGGAGCTGGGAAGTGAATACGTACCTAACGTTGATGCAAAACGATTGGAAACATCGAACACCACGTATTCATGCAAATTATCGATAGAAAGAACGATTGCGGCAGCTGGGAAGTGAATCCTTACCTACCGTCGATGCAAAACGATTGCAAACATCGAATTGCATGTATTCGTGCAAATAATCCATAGAAAGAACGATTGCGTGAGCTGGGAAGTGAATACTTACCTACCGTTGATGCAAAACGATTGGAAACATCGAATAGCACGTATTCGTGCAAATTATCGATGGAAAGAACGATTGCGGGAGCCGGGAAGTAAATGCTTACCTAACGTTGATGCAAAACGATTGGAAACATCGAACATAACGTATTCGTGCAAATTATCGATAGAAAGAACGATTGCGGGAGCGGGGAAGTGAATCCTTACCTACCGTCGATGCAAAACGATTGCAAATATCGAATAGCACGTATTCGTGCAAATTATCCATAGAAAGAACGATTGCGGGAACTGGGAAGTGAATCCTTACCTACCGTCGATGCAAAACGATTGGAAACGTTTGCAATCGTTTTGCATCGACGGTAGGTAAGGATTCACTTCCCAGCTGCCGCAATCGTTCTTTCCATCGATAATTTGCACGAATACGTGGTGTTCGATGGGAAGTGAATGCTTACCTAACGTTGATGCAAAACGATTGGAAACATCGAACATAACGTATTCGTGCAAATTATCGATAGAAAGAACGATTGCGGGAGCTGGGAAGTGAATCCTTACCTACCGTCGATGCAAAACGATTGCAAACATCGAATAGCACGGATTCGTGCAAATTATCGATAGAAAGAACGATTGCGGGAACTGGGAAGTGAATCCTTACCTACCGTCGATGCAAAACGATTGCAAACATCGAATAGCACGTATTCGTGCAAATTATCCATAGAAAGATCGATTGCGGGAACTGGGAAGTGAATCCTTACCTACCGTCGATGCAAAACGATTGGAAACATCGAATAGCACGTATTCGTGCAAATTATCGATGGAAAGAACGATTGCGGGAGCCGGGAAGTGAATGCTTACCTAACGTTGATGCAAAACGATTGGAAACATCGAACTTAACGTATTCGTGCAAATTATCGATAGAAAGAACGATTGCGGGAGCTGGGAAGTGAATCCTTACCTACCGTCGATGCAAAACGATTGCAAACATCGAATAGCACGTATTCGTGCAAATTATCCATAGAAAGAACGATTGCGGGAACTGGGAAGTGAATCCTTACCTACCGTCGATGCAAAACGTTTGGAAACATCGAACACCACGTATTCGTGCAAATTATCGATGGAAAGAACGATTCTGGGAGCCGGGAAGTGAATCCTTACCTACCGTTGATACAAAACGATTGGAAACATCGAATAGCACGTATTCGTGCAAATTATCGATTGAAAGAACGATTGCGGGAGCCGGGAAGTGAATCCTTACCTAACGTTGATGCAAAACGAATGGAATCATCGAACATCACGTATTCGTGCAAATTATCGATGGAAAGAACGATTGCGGGTGCCGGGAAGTGAATCCTTACCTAACGTTGATGCAAAACGATTGGAAACATCGAATAACACGTATTCGTGGAAATTATCGATGGAAAGAACGATTGCGGGAGCCGGGAAATGAATCCTTACCTAACGTTGATGCAAAACGATTGGAAACATCGAACATCACGTATTCATGCAAATTATCGATAGAAAGAACGATTGCGGCAGCTGGGAAGTGAATCCTTACCTACCGTCGATGCAAAACGATTGCAAACATCGAATTGCACGTATTCGTGCAAATTATCCATAGAAAGAACGATTGCGTGAGCTGGGAAGTGAATACTTACCTACCGTTGATGCAAAACGATTGGAAACATCGAATAGCACGTATTCGTGCAAATTATCGATAGAAAGAACGATTGCGGCAGCTGGGAAGTGAATCCTTACCTAACGTTGATGCAAAACGATTGGAAACATCGAACATCACGTATTCCTGCAAATTATCGATAGAAAGAACGATTGCGGCAGCTGGGAAGTGAATCCTTACCTACCGTCGATGCAAAACGATTGCAAACATCGAATTGCACGTATTCGTGCAAATTATCCATAGAAAGAACGATTGCGTGAGCTGGGAAGTGAATACTTACCTACTGTTGATGCAAAACGATTGGAAACATCGAATAGCACGTATTCGTGCAAATTATCGATGGAAAGAACGATTGCGGGAGCCGGGAAGTGAATGCTTACCTAACGTTGATGCAAAACGATTGGAAACATCGAACATAACGTATTCGTGCAAATTATAGATAGAAAGAACGATTGCGGGAGCTGGGAAGTGAATCCTTACCTACCGTCGATGCAAAACGATTGCAAACATCGAATAGCACGTATTCGTGCAAATTATCCATAGAAAGAACGATTGCGGGAACTGGGAAGTGAATCCTTACCTACCGTCGATGCAAAACGATTGGAAACATCGAACACCACGTATTCGTGCAAATTATAGATGGAAAGAACGATTGCGGGAGCCGGGAAGTGAATCCTTACCTACCGTTGATACAAAACGATTGGATAATTGGCACGAATACGTGATATTCGATGTTTCCAATCGTTTTGCATCGACGGTAGGTAAAGATTCACTTCCCAGCTCCCGCAATCGTTCATTCCATCGTTAATTTGCACGAATACGTGCCATTCGATGTTTCCAATCGTTTTGCATCGACGGTAGGTATGGATTCACTTCCCAGCTCCCGCAATCGTTCTTTCTATCGATAATTTGCACGAATACGTGATGTTCGATGTTTCCAATCGTTTTGCATCAACGGTAGGTAAGGATTCACTTCCCGGCTCCCGCAATCGTTCTTTCCATCGATAATTTGCACGAATACGTGCTATTCGATGTTTCCAATCGTTTTGCATCGACGGTAGGTAAGGATTCACTTCCCAGCTCCCGCAATCGTTCTTTCTATCGATAATTTGCACGAATACGTGATGTTCGATGTTTCCAATCGTTTTGCATCAACGTTAGGTAAGGATTCACTTCCCGGCTCCCGCAATCGTTCTTTCCATCGATAATTTGCACGAATACGTGGTGTTCGATGTTTCCAATCGTTTTGCATCGACGGGAGGTAAGGATTCACTTCCCAGCTGCCGCAATCGTTCTTTCCATCGATAATTTGCACGAATACGTGGTGTTCGATGTTTCCAATCGTTTTGCATCAACGATAGGTAAGTATCCACTTCCCAGCTCCCGCAATCGTTCTTTCTATGGATAATTTGCACGAATACGTGCTATTCGATGTTTGCAATCGTTTTACATCGACGGTAGGTAAGGATTCACTTCCCAGCTGCCGCAATCGTTCTTTCTATCGATAATTTGCACGAATACGTGATGTTCGATGTTTCCAATCGTTTTGCATCAACGTTAGGTAAGGATTCATTTCCCGGCTCCCGCAATCGTTCTTTCCATCGATAATTTGCACGAATACGTGCTATTCGATGTTTCCAATCGTGTTGCATCGACGTTCGGTAAGCATTCACTTCCCAGCTCCGCAATCGTTCTTTCTATCGATAATTTGCACGAATACGTGATGTTCGATGTTTCCAATCGTTTTGCATCAACGGTAGGTAAGGATTCACTTCCCGGCTCCCGCAATCGTTCTTTCCATCGATAATTTGCACGAATACGTGCTATTCGATGTTTCCAATCGTTTTGCATCGATGGTAGGTAAGGATTCCCTTCCCAGCTCCCGCAATCGTTCTTTCTATCGATAATTTGCACGAATACGTGATGTTCGATGTTTCCAATCGTTTTGCATCAACGTTAGGTAAGGATTCACTTCCCGGCTCCCGCAATCGTTCTTTCCATCGATAATTTGCACGAATACGTGGTGTTCGATGTTTCCAATCGTTTTGCATCGGCGGTAGGTAAGGATTCACTTCCCAGCTGCCGCAATCGTTCTTTCCATCGATAATTTGCACGAATACGTGGTGTTCGATGTTTCCAATCGTTTTGCATCAACGATAGGTAAGTATCCACTTCCCAGCTCCCGCAATCGTTCTTTCTATGGATAATTTGCACGAATACGTGCTATTCGATGTTTGCAATCGTTTTACATCGACGGTAGGTAAGGATTCACTTTCCAGCTGCCGCAATCGTTCTTTCCATCGATAATTTGCACGAATACGTGGTGTTCGATGTTTCCAATCGTTTTGCATCAACGATAGGTAAGTATCCACTTCCCAGCTCCCGCAATCGTTCTTTCTATGGATAATTTGCACGAATACGTGCTATTCGATGTTTGCAATCGTTTTACATCGACGGTAGGTAAGGATTCACTTCCCAGCTGCCGCAATCGTTCTTTCTATCGATAATTTGCACGAATACGTGATGTTCGATGTTTCCAATCGTTTTGCATCAACGTTAGGTAAGGATTCATTTCCCGGCTCCCGCAATCGTTCTTTCCATCGATAATTTGCACGAATACGTGCTATTCGATGTTTCCAATCGTGTTGCATCGACGTTCGGTAAGCATTCACTTCCCAGCTCCGCAATCGTTCTTTCTATCGATAATTTGCACGAATACGTGATGTTCGATGTTTCCAATCGTTTTGCATCAACGGTAGGTAAGGATTCACTTCCCGGCTCCCGCAATCGTTCTTTCCCTCGATAATTTGCACGAATACGTGCTATTCGATGTTTCCAATCGTTTTGCATCGATGGTAGGTAAGGATTCCCTTCCCAGCTCCCGCAATCGTTCTTTCTATCGATAATTTGCACGAATACGTGATGTTCGATGTTTCCAATCGTTTTGCATCAACGTTAGGTAAGGATTCACTTCCCGGCTCCCGCAATCGTTCTTTCCATCGATAATTTGCACGAATACGTGGTGTTCGATGTTTCCAATCGTTTTGCATCGACGGTAGGTAAGGATTCACTTCCCAGCTGCCGCAATCGTTCTTTCCATCGATAATTTGCACGAATACGTGGTGTTCGATGTTTCCAATCGTTTTGCATCAACGATAGGTAAGTATCCACTTCCCAGCTCCCGCAATCGTTCTTTCTATGGATAATTTGCACGAATACGTGCTATTCGATGTTTGCAATCGTTTTACATCGACGGTAGGTAAGGATTCACTTCCCAGCTGCCGCAATCGTTCTTTCTATCGATAATTTGCACGAATACGTGATGTTCGATGTTTCCAATCGTTTTGCATCAACGTTAGGTAAGGATTCATTTCCCGGCTCCCGCAATCGTTCTTTCCATCGATAATTTGCACGAATACGTGCTATTCGATGTTTCCAATCGTGTTGCATCGACGTTCGGTAAGCATTCACTTCCCAGCTCCGCAATCGTTCTTTCTATCAATAATTTGCACGAATACGTGATGTTCGATGTTTCCAATCGTTTTGCATCAACGGTAGGTAAGGAATCACTTCCCGGCTCCCGCAATCGTTCTTTCCATCGATAATTTGCACGAATACGTGCCATTCGATGTTTCCAATCGTTTTGCATCGATGGTAGGTAAGGATTCCCTTCCCAGCTCCCGCAATCGTTCTTTCTATCGATAATTTGCACGAATACGTGATGTTCGATGTTTCCAATCGTTTTGCATCAACGTTAGGTAAGGATTCACTTCCCGGCTCCCGCAATCGTTCTTTCCATCGATAATTTGCACGAATACGTGGTGTTCGATGTTTCCAATCGTTTTGCATCGACGGTAGGTAAGGATTCACTTCCCAGCTGCCGCAATCGTTCTTTCCATCGATAATTTGCACGAATACGTGGTGTTCGATGTTTCCAATTGTTTTGCATCAACGATAGGTAAGTATCCACTTCCCAGCTCCTGCAATCGTTCTTTCTATGGATAATTTGCACGAATACGTGCTATTCGATGTTTGCAATCGTTTTACATCGACGGTAGGTAAGGATTCACTTCCCAGCTGCCGCAATCGTTCTTTCTATCGATAATTTGCACGAATACGTGATGTTCGATGTTTCCAATCGTTTTGCATCAACGTTAGGTAAGGATTCATTTCCCGGCTCCCGCAATCGTTCTTTCCATCGATAATTTGCACGAATACGTGCTATTCGATGTTTCCAATCGTGTTGCATCGACGTTCGGTAAGCATTCACTTCCCAGTTCCGCAATCGTTCTTTCTATCGATAATTTGCACGAATACGTGATGTTCGATGTTTCCAATCGTTTTGCATCAACGGTAGGTAAGGATTCACTTCCCGGCTCCCGCAATCGTTCTTTCCATCGATAATTTGCACGAATACGTGCTATTCGATGTTTCCAATCGTTTTGCATCGATGGTAGGTAAGGATTCCCTTCCCAGCTCCCGCAATCGTTCTTTCTATCGATAATTTGCACGAATACGTGATGTTCGATGTTTCCAATCGTTTTGCATCAACGTTAGGTAAGGATTCACTTCCCGGCTCCCGCAATCGTTCTTTCCATCGATAATTTGCACGAATACGTGGTGTTCGATGTTTCCAATCGTTTTGCATCGACGGTAGGTAAGGATTCACTTCCCAGCTGCCGCAATCGTTCTTTCCATCGATAATTTGCACGAATACGTGGTGTTCGATGTTTCCAATTGTTTTGCATCAACGATAGGTAAGTATCCACTTCCCAGCTCCCGCAATCGTTCTTTCTATGGATAATTTGCACGAATACGTGCTATTCGATGTTTGCAATCGTTTTACATCGACGGTAGGTAAGGATTCACTTCCCAGCTGCCGCAATCGTTCTTTCTATCGATAATTTGCACGAATACGTGATGTTCGATGTTTCCAATCGTTTTGCATCAACGTTAGGTAAGGATTCATTTCCCGGCTCCCGCAATCGTTCTTTCCATCGATAATTTGCACGTATACGTGCTATTCGATGTTTCCAATCGTGTTGCATCGACGTTCGGTAAGCATTCACTTCCCAGCTCCGGCAATCGTTCTTTCCAAATTATCGATAGAAAGAACGATTGCGGGAGCTGGGAAGTGAATCCTTACCTACCGTCGATGCAAAACGATTGCAAACATCGAATAGCACGTATTCGTGCAAATTATCCATAGAAAGAACGATTGCGGGAGCTGGGAAGTGAATACTTACCTAACGTTGATGCAAAACGATTGGAAACATCGAACACCACGTATTCGTGCAAATTATCGATGGAAAGAACGATTGCGGCAGCTGGGAAGTGAATCCTTACCTACCGTCGATGCAAAACGATTGCACACATCGAATAGCACGTATTCGTGCAAATTATCCATAGAAAGAACGATTGCGGGAGCTGGGAAGTGAATCCTTACCTAACGTTGATGCAAAACGATTGGAAACATCGAATAACACGTATTCGTGCAAATTATCGATGGAAAGAACGATTGCGGGAGCCGGGAAATGAATCCTTACCTAACGTTGATGCAAAACGATTGGAAACATCGAACATCACGTATTCATGCAAATTATCGATAGAAAGAACGATTGCGGCAGCTGGGAAGTGAATCCTTACCTACCGTCGATGCAAAACGATTGCAAACATCGAATTGCACGTATTCGTGCAAATTATCCATAGAAAGAACGATTGCGTGAGCTGGGAAGTGAATACTTACCTACCGTTGATGCAAATCGATTGGAAACATCGAATATCACGTATTCGTGCAAATTATCGATGGAAAGAACGATTGCGGCAGCTGGGAAGTGAATCCTTACCTACCGTCGATGCAAAACGATTGGCAAACATCGAATAGCACGTATTCGTGCCAATTAACGATGGAAAGAACGATTGCGGGAGCCGGGAAATGAATCCTTACCTAACGTTGATGCAAAACGATTGGAAACATCGAACATCACGTATTCATGCAAATTATCGATAGAAAGAACGATTGCGGCAGCTGGGAAGTGAATCCTTACCTACCGTCGATGCAAAACGATTGCGAACATCGAATAGCACGTATTCGTGCAAATTATCGATGGAAAGAACGATTGCGGGAGCCGCGAAGTGAATGCTTACCTAACGTTGATGCAAAACGATTGGAAACATCGAACTTAACGTATTCGTGCAAATTATCGATAGAAAGAACGATTGCGGGAGCTGGGAAGTGAATCCTTACCTACCGTCGATGCAAAACGATTGCAAACATCGAATAGCACGTATTCGTGCAAATTATCCATAGAAAGAACGATTGCGGGAACTGGGAAGTGAATCCTTACCTACCGTCGATGCAAAACGTTTGGAAACATCGAACACCACGTATTCGTGCAAATTATCGATGGAAAGAACGATTCTGGGAGCCGGGAAGTGAATCCTTACCTACCGTTGATACAAAACGATTGGAAACATCGAACACCACGTATTCGTGCAAATTATCGATGGAAAGAACGATTGCGGGAGCTGGGAAGTGAATCCTTACCTACCGTCGATGCAAAACGATTGGAAACATCGAATAGCACGTATTCGTGCAAATTATCGATGGAAAGAACGATTGCGGGAGCCGGGAAGTGAATCCTTACCTAACGTTGATGCAAAACGAATGGAATCATCGAACATCACGTATTCGTGCAAATTATCGATGGAAAGAACGATTGCGGGTGCCGGGAAGTGAATCCTTACCTAACGTTGATGCAAAACGATTGGAAACATCGAATAACACGTATTCGTGGAAATTATCGATGGAAAGAACGATTGCGGGAGCCGGGAAATGAATTCTTACCTAACGTTGATGCAAAACGATTGGAAACATCGAACATCACGTATTCATGCAAATTATCGATAGAAAGAACGATTGCGGCAGCTGGGAAGTGAATCCTTACCTACCGTCGATGCAAAACGATTGCAAACATCGAATTGCACGTATTCGTGCAAATTATCCATAGAAAGAACGATTGCGTGAGCTGGGAAGTGAATACTTACCTACCGTTGATGCAAAACGATTGGAAACATCGAATAGCACGTATTCGTGCAAATTATCGATAGAAAGAACGATTGCGGCAGCTGGGAAGTGAATCCTTACCTAACGTTGATGCAAAACGATTGGAAACATCGAACATCACGTATTCATGCAAATTATCGATAGAAAGAACGATTGCGGCAGCTGGGAAGTGAATCCTTACCTACCGTCGATGCAAAACGATTGCAAACATCGAATTGCACGTATTCGTGCAAATTATCCATAGAAAGAACGATTGCGTGAGCTGGGAAGTGAATTCTTACCTACCGTTGATGCAAAACGATTGGAAACATCGAATAGCACGTATTCGTGCAAATTATCGATGGAAAGAACGATTGCGGGAGCCGGGAAGTGAATGCTTACCTAACGTTGATGCAAAACGATTGGAAACATCGAACATAACGTATTCGTGCAAATTATAGATAGAAAGAACGATTGCGGGAGCTGGGAAGTGAATCCTTACCTACCGTCGATGCAAAACGATTGCAAACATCGAATAGCACGTATTCGTGCAAATTATCCATAGAAAGAACGATTGCGGCAACTGGGAAGTGAATCCTTACCTACCGTCGATGCAAAACGATTGGAAACATCGAACACCACGTATTCGTGCAAATTATCGATGGAAAGAACGATTGCGGGAGCCGGGAAGTGAAACCTTACCTACCGTTGATACAAAACGATTGGATAATTGGCACGAATACGTGATATTCGATGTTTCCAATCGTTTTGCATCGACGGTAGGTAAGGATTCACTTCCCAGCTCCCGCAATCGTTCTTTCCATCGTTAATTTGCACGAATACGTGCCATTCGATGTTTCCAATCGTTTTGCATCGACGGTAGGTAAGGATTCACTTCCCAGCTCCCGCAATCGTTCTTTCTATCGATAATTTGCACGAATACGTGATGTTCGATGTTTCCAATCGTTTTGCATCAACGGTAGGTAAGGATTCACTTCCCGGCTCCCGCAATCGTTCTTTCCATCGATAATTTGCACGAATACGTGCTATTCGTTGTTTCCAATCGTTTTGCATCGACGGTAGGTAAGGATTCACTTCCCAGCTCCCGCAATCGTTCTTTCTATCGATAATTTGCACGAATACGTGATGTTCGATGTTTCCAATCGTTTTGCATCAACGTTAGGTAAGGATTCACTTCCCGGCTCCCGCAATCGTTCTTTCCATCGATAATTTGCACGAATACGTGGTGTTCGATATTTCCAATCGTTTTGCATCGACGGTAGGTAAGGATTCACTTCCCAGCTGCCGCAATCGTTCTTTCCATCGATAATTTGCACGAATACGTGCTATTCGATGTTTGCAATCGTTTTACATCGACGGTAGGTAAGGATTCACTTCCCAGCTGCCGCAATCGTTCTTTCTATCGATAATTTGCACGAATACGTGATGTTCGATGTTTCCAATCGTTTTGCATCAACGGTAGGTAAGGATTCACTTCCCGGCTCCCGCAATCGTTCTTTCCATCGATAATTTGCACGAATACGTGCTATTCGATGTTTCCAATCGTTTTGCATCGATGGTAGGTAAGGATTCCCTTCCCAGCTCCCGCAATCGTTCTTTCTATCGATAATTTGCACGAATACGTGATGTTCGATGTTTCCAATCGTTTTGCATCAACGGTAGGTAAGGATTCACTTCCCGGCTCCCGCAATCGTTCTTTCCATCGATAATTTGCACGAATACGTGCTATTCGATGTTTCCAATCGTTTTGCATCGATGGTAGGTAAGGATTCCCTTCCCAGCTCCCGCAATCGTTCTTTCTATCGATAATTTGCACGAATACGTGATGTTCGATGTTTCCAATCGTTTTGCATCAACGTTAGGTAAGGATTCACTTCCCGGCTCCCGCAATCGTTCTTTCCATCGATAATTTGCACGAATACGTGGTGTTCGATGTTTCCAATCGTTTTGCATCGACGGTAGGTAAGGATTCACTTCCCAGCTGCCGCAATCGTTCTTTCCATCGATAATTTGCACGAATACGTGGTGTTCGATGTTTCCAATTGTTTTGCATCAACGATAGGTAAGTATCCACTTCCCAGCTCCTGCAATCGTTCTTTCTATGGATAATTTGCACGAATACGTGCTATTCGATGTTTGCAATCGTTTTACATCGACGGTAGGTAAGGATTCACTTCCCAGCTGCCGCAATCGTTCTTTCTATCGATAATTTGCACGAATACGTGATGTTCGATGTTTCCAATCGTTTTGCATCAACGTTAGGTAAGGATTCATTTCCCGGCTCCCGCAATCGTTCTTTCCATCGATAATTTGCACGAATACGTGCTATTCGATGTTTCCAATCGTGTTGCATCGACGTTCGGTAAGCATTCACTTCCCAGTTCCGCAATCGTTCTTTCTATCGATAATTTGCACGAATACGTGATGTTCGATGTTTCCAATCGTTTTGCATCAACGGTAGGTAAGGATTCACTTCCCGGCTCCCGCAATCGTTCTTTCCATCGATAATTTGCACGAATACGTGCTATTCGATGTTTCCAATCGTTTTGCATCGATGGTAGGTAAGGATTCCCTTCCCAGCTCCCGCAATCGTTCTTTCTATCGATAATTTGCACGAATACGTGATGTTCGATGTTTCCAATCGTTTTGCATCAACGTTAGGTAAGGATTCACTTCCCGGCTCCCGCAATCGTTCTTTCCATCGATAATTTGCACGAATACGTGGTGTTCGATGTTTCCAATCGTTTTGCATCGACGGTAGGTAAGGATTCACTTCCCAGCTGCCGCAATCGTTCTTTCCATCGATAATTTGCACGAATACGTGGTGTTCGATGTTTCCAATTGTTTTGCATCAACGATAGGTAAGTATCCACTTCCCAGCTCCCGCAATCGTTCTTTCTATGGATAATTTGCACGAATACGTGCTATTCGATGTTTGCAATCGTTTTACATCGACGGTAGGTAAGGATTCACTTCCCAGCTGCCGCAATCGTTCTTTCTATCGATAATTTGCACGAATACGTGATGTTCGATGTTTCCAATCGTTTTGCATCAACGTTAGGTAAGGATTCATTTCCCGGCTCCCGCAATCGTTCTTTCCATCGATAATTTGCACGTATACGTGCTATTCGATGTTTCCAATCGTGTTGCATCGACGTTCGGTAAGCATTCACTTCCCAGCTCCGGCAATCGTTCTTTCCAAATTATCGATAGAAAGAACGATTGCGGGAGCTGGGAAGTGAATCCTTACCTACCGTCGATGCAAAACGATTGCAAACATCGAATAGCACGTATTCGTGCAAATTATCCATAGAAAGAACGATTGCGGGAGCTGGGAAGTGAATACTTACCTAACGTTGATGCAAAACGATTGGAAACATCGAACACCACGTATTCGTGCAAATTATCGATGGAAAGAACGATTGCGGCAGCTGGGAAGTGAATCCTTACCTACCGTCGATGCAAAACGATTGCACACATCGAATAGCACGTATTCGTGCAAATTATCCATAGAAAGAACGATTGCGGGAGCTGGGAAGTGAATCCTTACCTAACGTTGATGCAAAACGATTGGAAACATCGAATAACACGTATTCGTGGAAATTATCGATGGAAAGAACGATTGCGGGAGCCGGGAAATGAATCCTTACCTAACGTTGATGCAAAACGATTGGAAACATCGAACATCACGTATTCATGCAAATTATCGATAGAAAGAACGATTGCGGCAGCTGGGAAGTGAATCCTTACCTACCGTCGATGCAAAACGATTGCAAACATCGAATTGCACGTATTCGTGCAAATTATCCATAGAAAGAACGATTGCGTGAGCTGGGAAGTGAATACTTACCTACCGTTGATGCAAATCGATTGGAAACATCGAATATCACGTATTCGTGCAAATTATCGATGGAAAGAACGATTGCGGCAGCTGGGAAGTGAATCCTTACCTACCGTCGATGCAAAACGATTGGCAAACATCGAATAGCACGTATTCGTGCCAATTAACGATGGAAAGAACGATTGCGGGAGCCGGGAAATGAATCCTTACCTAACGTTGATGCAAAACGATTGGAAACATCGAACATCACGTATTCATGCAAATTATCGATAGAAAGAACGATTGCGGCAGCTGGGAAGTGAATCCTTACCTACCGTCGATGCAAAACGATTGCGAACATCGAATAGCACGTATTCGTGCAAATTATCGATGGAAAGAACGATTGCGGGAGCCGCGAAGTGAATGCTTACCTAACGTTGATGCAAAACGATTGGAAACATCGAACTTAACGTATTCGTGCAAATTATCGATAGAAAGAACGATTGCGGGAGCTGGGAAGTGAATCCTTACCTACCGTCGATGCAAAACGATTGCAAACATCGAATAGCACGTATTCGTGCAAATTATCCATAGAAAGAACGATTGCGGGAACTGGGAAGTGAATCCTTACCTACCGTCGATGCAAAACGTTTGGAAACATCGAACACCACGTATTCGTGCAAATTATCGATGGAAAGAACGATTCTGGGAGCCGGGAAGTGAATCCTTACCTACCGTTGATACAAAACGATTGGAAACATCGAACACCACGTATTCGTGCAAATTATCGATGGAAAGAACGATTGCGGGAGCTGGGAAGTGAATCCTTACCTACCGTCGATGCAAAACGATTGGAAACATCGAATAGCACGTATTCGTGCAAATTATCGATGGAAAGAACGATTGCGGGAGCCGGGAAGTGAATCCTTACCTAACGTTGATGCAAAACGAATGGAATCATCGAACATCACGTATTCGTGCAAATTATCGATGGAAAGAACGATTGCGGGTGCCGGGAAGTGAATCCTTACCTAACGTTGATGCAAAACGATTGGAAACATCGAATAACACGTATTCGTGGAAATTATCGATGGAAAGAACGATTGCGGGAGCCGGGAAATGAATTCTTACCTAACGTTGATGCAAAACGATTGGAAACATCGAACATCACGTATTCATGCAAATTATCGATAGAAAGAACGATTGCGGCAGCTGGGAAGTGAATCCTTACCTACCGTCGATGCAAAACGATTGCAAACATCGAATTGCACGTATTCGTGCAAATTATCCATAGAAAGAACGATTGCGTGAGCTGGGAAGTGAATACTTACCTACCGTTGATGCAAAACGATTGGAAACATCGAATAGCACGTATTCGTGCAAATTATCGATAGAAAGAACGATTGCGGCAGCTGGGAAGTGAATCCTTACCTAACGTTGATGCAAAACGATTGGAAACATCGAACATCACGTATTCATGCAAATTATCGATAGAAAGAACGATTGCGGCAGCTGGGAAGTGAATCCTTACCTACCGTCGATGCAAAACGATTGCAAACATCGAATTGCACGTATTCGTGCAAATTATCCATAGAAAGAACGATTGCGTGAGCTGGGAAGTGAATTCTTACCTACCGTTGATGCAAAACGATTGGAAACATCGAATAGCACGTATCCGTGCAAATTATCGATGGAAAGAACGATTGCGGGAGCCGGGAAGTGAATGCTTACCTAACGTTGATGCAAAACGATTGGAAACATCGAACATAACGTATTCGTGCAAATTATAGATAGAAAGAACGATTGCGGGAGCTGGGAAGTGAATCCTTACCTACCGTCGATGCAAAACGATTGCAAACATCGAATAGCACGTATTCGTGCAAATTATCCATAGAAAGAACGATTGCGGCAACTGGGAAGTGAATCCTTACCTACCGTCGATGCAAAACGATTGGAAACATCGAACACCACGTATTCGTGCAAATTATCGATGGAAAGAACGATTGCGGGAGCCGGGAAGTGAAACCTTACCTACCGTTGATACAAAACGATTGGATAATTGGCACGAATACGTGATATTCGATGTTTCCAATCGTTTTGCATCGACGGTAGGTAAGGATTCACTTCCCAGCTCCCGCAATCGTTCTTTCCATCGTTAATTTGCACGAATACGTGCCATTCGATGTTTCCAATCGTTTTGCATCGACGGTAGGTAAGGATTCACTTCCCAGCTCCCGCAATCGTTCTTTCTATCGATAATTTGCACGAATACGTGATGTTCGATGTTTCCAATCGTTTTGCATCAACGGTAGGTAAGGATTCACTTCCCGGCTCCCGCAATCGTTCTTTCCATCGATAATTTGCACGAATACGTGCTATTCGTTGTTTCCAATCGTTTTGCATCGACGGTAGGTAAGGATTCACTTCCCAGCTCCCGCAATCGTTCTTTCTATCGATAATTTGCACGAATACGTGATGTTCGATGTTTCCAATCGTTTTGCATCAACGTTAGGTAAGGATTCACTTCCCGGCTCCCGCAATCGTTCTTTCCATCGATAATTTGCACGAATACGTGGTGTTCGATATTTCCAATCGTTTTGCATCGACGGTAGGTAAGGATTCACTTCCCAGCTGCCGCAATCGTTCTTTCCATCGATAATTTGCACGAATACGTGCTATTCGATGTTTGCAATCGTTTTACATCGACGGTAGGTAAGGATTCACTTCCCAGCTGCCGCAATCGTTCTTTCTATCGATAATTTGCACGAATACGTGATGTTCGATGTTTCCAATCGTTTTGCATCAACGGTAGGTAAGGATTCACTTCCCGGCTCCCGCAATCGTTCTTTCCATCGATAATTTGCACGAATACGTGCTATTCGATGTTTCCAATCGTTTTGCATCGATGGTAGGTAAGGATTCCCTTCCCAGCTCCCGCAATCGTTCTTTCTATCGATAATTTGCACGAATACGTGATGTTCGATGTTTCCAATCGTTTTGCATCAACGTTAGGTAAGGATTCATTTCCCGGCTCCCGCAATCGTTCTTTCCATCGATAATTTGCACGAATACGTGCTATTCGATGTTTCCAATCGTGTTGCATCGACGTTCGGTAAGCATTCACTTCCCAGTTCCGCAATCGTTCTTTCTATCGATAATTTGCACGAATACGTGATGTTCGATGTTTCCAATCGTTTTGCATCAACGGTAGGTAAGGATTCACTTCCCGGCTCCCGCAATCGTTCTTTCCATCGATAATTTGCACGAATACGTGCTATTCGATGTTTCCAATCGTTTTGCATCGATGGTAGGTAAGGATTCCCTTCCCAGCTCCCGCAATCGTTCTTTCTATCGATAATTTGCACGAATACGTGATGTTCGATGTTTCCAATCGTTTTGCATCAACGTTAGGTAAGGATTCACTTCCCGGCTCCCGCAATCGTTCTTTCCATCGATAATTTGCACGAATACGTGGTGTTCGATGTTTCCAATCGTTTTGCATCGACGGTAGGTAAGGATTCACTTCCCAGCTGCCGCAATCGTTCTTTCCATCGATAATTTGCACGAATACGTGGTGTTCGATGTTTCCAATTGTTTTGCATCAACGATAGGTAAGTATCCACTTCCCAGCTCCCGCAATCGTTCTTTCTATGGATAATTTGCACGAATACGTGCTATTCGATGTTTGCAATCGTTTTACATCGACGGTAGGTAAGGATTCACTTCCCAGCTGCCGCAATCGTTCTTTCTATCGATAATTTGCACGAATACGTGATGTTCGATGTTTCCAATCGTTTTGCATCAACGTTAGGTAAGGATTCATTTCCCGGCTCCCGCAATCGTTCTTTCCATCGATAATTTGCACGTATACGTGCTATTCGATGTTTCCAATCGTGTTGCATCGACGTTCGGTAAGCATTCACTTCCCAGCTCCGGCAATCGTTCTTTCCAAATTATCGATAGAAAGAACGATTGCGGGAGCTGGGAAGTGAATCCTTACCTACCGTCGATGCAAAACGATTGCAAACATCGAATAGCACGTATTCGTGCAAATTATCCATAGAAAGAACGATTGCGGGAGCTGGGAAGTGAATACTTACCTAACGTTGATGCAAAACGATTGGAAACATCGAACACCACGTATTCGTGCAAATTATCGATGGAAAGAACGATTGCGGCAGCTGGGAAGTGAATCCTTACCTACCGTCGATGCAAAACGATTGCACACATCGAATAGCACGTATTCGTGCAAATTATCCATAGAAAGAACGATTGCGGGAGCTGGGAAGTGAATCCTTACCTAACGTTGATGCAAAACGATTGGAAACATCGAATAACACGTATTCGTGCAAATTATCGATGGAAAGAACGATTGCGGGAGCCGGGAAATGAATCCTTACCTAACGTTGATGCAAAACGATTGGAAACATCGAACATCACGTATTCATGCAAATTATCGATAGAAAGAACGATTGCGGCAGCTGGGAAGTGAATCCTTACCTACCGTCGATGCAAAACGATTGCAAACATCGAATTGCACGTATTCGTGCAAATTATCCATAGAAAGAACGATTGCGTGAGCTGGGAAGTGAATACTTACCTACCGTTGATGCAAATCGATTGGAAACATCGAATATCACGTATTCGTGCAAATTATCGATGGAAAGAACGATTGCGGCAGCTGGGAAGTGAATCCTTACCTACCGTCGATGCAAAACGATTGGCAAACATCGAATAGCACGTATTCGTGCCAATTAACGATGGAAAGAACGATTGCGGGAGCCGGGAAATGAATCCTTACCTAACGTTGATGCAAAACGATTGGAAACATCGAACATCACGTATTCATGCAAATTATCGATAGAAAGAACGATTGCGGCAGCTGGGAAGTGAATCCTTACCTACCGTCGATGCAAAACGATTGCGAACATCGAATAGCACGTATTCGTGCAAATTATCGATGGAAAGAACGATTGCGGGAGCCGCGAAGTGAATGCTTACCTAACGTTGATGCAAAACGATTGGAAACATCGAACTTAACGTATTCGTGCAAATTATCGATAGAAAGAACGATTGCGGGAGCTGGGAAGTGAATCCTTACCTACCGTCGATGCAAAACGATTGCAAACATCGAATAGCACGTATTCGTGCAAATTATCCATAGAAAGAACGATTGCGGGAACTGGGAAGTGAATCCTTACCTACCGTCGATGCAAAACGTTTGGAAACATCGAACACCACGTATTCGTGCAAATTATCGATGGAAAGAACGATTCTGGGAGCCGGGAAGTGAATCCTTACCTACCGTTGATACAAAACGATTGGAAACATCGAACACCACGTATTCGTGCAAATTATCGATGGAAAGAACGATTGCGGGAGCTGGGAAGTGAATCCTTACCTACCGTCGATGCAAAACGATTGGAAACATCGAATAGCACGTATTCGTGCAAATTATCGATGGAAAGAACGATTGCGGGAGCCGGGAAGTGAATCCTTACCTAACGTTGATGCAAAACGAATGGAATCATCGAACATCACGTATTCGTGCAAATTATCGATGGAAAGAACGATTGCGGGTGCCGGGAAGTGAATCCTTACCTAACGTTGATGCAAAACGATTGGAAACATCGAATAACACGTATTCGTGGAAATTATCGATGGAAAGAACGATTGCGGGAGCCGGGAAATGAATTCTTACCTAACGTTGATGCAAAACGATTGGAAACATCGAACATCACGTATTCATGCAAATTATCGATAGAAAGAACGATTGCGGCAGCTGGGAAGTGAATCCTTACCTACCGTCGATGCAAAACGATTGCAAACATCGAATTGCACGTATTCGTGCAAATTATCCATAGAAAGAACGATTGCGTGAGCTGGGAAGTGAATACTTACCTACCGTTGATGCAAAACGATTGGAAACATCGAATAGCACGTATTCGTGCAAATTATCGATAGAAAGAACGATTGCGGCAGCTGGGAAGTGAATCCTTACCTAACGTTGATGCAAAACGATTGGAAACATCGAACATCACGTATTCATGCAAATTATCGATAGAAAGAACGATTGCGGCAGCTGGGAAGTGAATCCTTACCTACCGTCGATGCAAAACGATTGCAAACATCGAATTGCACGTATTCGTGCAAATTATCCATAGAAAGAACGATTGCGTGAGCTGGGAAGTGAATTCTTACCTACCGTTGATGCAAAACGATTGGAAACATCGAATAGCACGTATTCGTGCAAATTATCGATGGAAAGAACGATTGCGGGAGCCGGGAAGTGAATGCTTACCTAACGTTGATGCAAAACGATTGGAAACATCGAACATAACGTATTCGTGCAAATTATAGATAGAAAGAACGATTGCGGGAGCTGGGAAGTGAATCCTTACCTACCGTCGATGCAAAACGATTGCAAACATCGAATAGCACGTATTCGTGCAAATTATCCATAGAAAGAACGATTGCGGCAACTGGGAAGTGAATCCTTACCTACCGTCGATGCAAAACGATTGGAAACATCGAACACCACGTATTCGTGCAAATTATCGATGGAAAGAACGATTGCGGGAGCCGGGAAGTGAAACCTTACCTACCGTTGATACAAAACGATTGGATAATTGGCACGAATACGTGATATTCGATGTTTCCAATCGTTTTGCATCGACGGTAGGTAAGGATTCACTTCCCAGCTCCCGCAATCGTTCTTTCCATCGTTAATTTGCACGAATACGTGCCATTCGATGTTTCCAATCGTTTTGCATCGACGGTAGGTAAGGATTCACTTCCCAGCTCCCGCAATCGTTCTTTCTATCGATAATTTGCACGAATACGTGATGTTCGATGTTTCCAATCGTTTTGCATCAACGGTAGGTAAGGATTCACTTCCCGGCTCCCGCAATCGTTCTTTCCATCGATAATTTGCACGAATACGTGCTATTCGTTGTTTCCAATCGTTTTGCATCGACGGTAGGTAAGGATTCACTTCCCAGCTCCCGCAATCGTTCTTTCTATCGATAATTTGCACGAATACGTGATGTTCGATGTTTCCAATCGTTTTGCATCAACGTTAGGTAAGGATTCACTTCCCGGCTCCCGCAATCGTTCTTTCCATCGATAATTTGCACGAATACGTGGTGTTCGATATTTCCAATCGTTTTGCATCGACGGTAGGTAAGGATTCACTTCCCAGCTGCCGCAATCGTTCTTTCCATCGATAATTTGCACGAATACGTGCTATTCGATGTTTGCAATCGTTTTACATCGACGGTAGGTAAGGATTCACTTCCCAGCTGCCGCAATCGTTCTTTCTATCGATAATTTGCACGAATACGTGATGTTCGATGTTTCCAATCGTTTTGCATCAACGGTAGGTAAGGATTCACTTCCCGGCTCCCGCAATCGTTCTTTCCATCGATAATTTGCACGAATACGTGCTATTCGATGTTTCCAATCGTTTTGCATCGATGGTAGGTAAGGATTCCCTTCCCAGCTCCCGCAATCGTTCTTTCTATCGATAATTTGCACGAATACGTGATGTTCGATGTTTCCAATCGTTTTGCATCAACGGTAGGTAAGGATTCACTTCCCGGCTCCCGCAATCGTTCTTTCCATCGATAATTTGCACGAATACGTGCTATTCGATGTTTCCAATCGTTTTGCATCGATGGTAGGTAAGGATTCCCTTCCCAGCTCCCGCAATCGTTCTTTCTATCGATAATTTGCACGAATACGTGATGTTCGATGTTTCCAATCGTTTTGCATCAACGTTAGGTAAGGATTCACTTCCCGGCTCCCGCAATCGTTCTTTCCATCGATAATTTGCACGAATACGTGGTGTTCGATGTTTCCAATCGTTTTGCATCGACGGTAGGTAAGGATTCACTTCCCAGCTGCCGCAATCGTTCTTTCCATCGATAATTTGCACGAATACGTGGTATTCGATGTTTCCAATCGTTTTGCATCAACGATAGGTAAGTATCCTCTTCCCAGCTCCCGCAATCGTTCTTTCTATGGATAATTTGCACGAATACGTGCTATTCGATGTTTGCAATCGTTTTACATCGACGGTAGGTAAGGATTCACTTCCCAGCTCCCGCAATCGTTCTTTCCATCGTTAATTTGCACGAATACGTGCCATTCGATGTTTCCAATCGTTTTGCATCGACGGTAGGTAAGGATTCACTTCCCAGCTCCCGCAATCGTTCTTTCTATCGATAATTTGCACGAATACGTGATGTTCGATGTTTCCAATCGTTTTGCATCAACGGTAGGTAAGGATTCACTTCCCGGCTCCCGCAATCGTTCTTTCCATCGATAATTTGCACGAATACGTGCTATTCGTTGTTTCCAATCGTTTTGCATCGACGGTAGGTAAGGATTCACTTCCCAGCTCCCGCAATCGTTCTTTCTATCGATAATTTGCACGAATACGTGATGTTCGATGTTTCCAATCGTTTTGCATCAACGTTAGGTAAGGATTCACTTCCCGGCTCCCGCAATCGTTCTTTCCATCGATAATTTGCACGAATACGTGGTGTTCGATATTTCCAATCGTTTTGCATCGACGGTAGGTAAGGATTCACTTCCCAGCTGCCGCAATCGTTCTTTCCATCGATAATTTGCACGAATACGTGCTATTCGATGTTTGCAATCGTTTTACATCGACGGTAGGTAAGGATTCACTTCCCAGCTGCCGCAATCGTTCTTTCTATCGATAATTTGCACGAATACGTGATGTTCGATGTTTCCAATCGTTTTGCATCAACGGTAGGTAAGGATTCACTTCCCGGCTCCCGCAATCGTTCTTTCCATCGATAATTTGCACGAATACGTGCTATTCGATGTTTCCAATCGTTTTGCATCGATGGTAGGTAAGGATTCCCTTCCCAGCTCCCGCAATCGTTCTTTCTATCGATAATTTGCACGAATACGTGATGTTCGATGTTTCCAATCGTTTTGCATCAACGGTAGGTAAGGATTCACTTCCCGGCTCCCGCAATCGTTCTTTCCATCGATAATTTGCACGAATACGTGCTATTCGATGTTTCCAATCGTTTTGCATCGATGGTAGGTAAGGATTCCCTTCCCAGCTCCCGCAATCGTTCTTTCTATCGATAATTTGCACGAATACGTGATGTTCGATGTTTCCAATCGTTTTGCATCAACGTTAGGTAAGGATTCACTTCCCGGCTCCCGCAATCGTTCTTTCCATCGATAATTTGCACGAATACGTGGTGTTCGATGTTTCCAATCGTTTTGCATCGACGGTAGGTAAGGATTCACTTCCCAGCTGCCGCAATCGTTCTTTCCATCGATAATTTGCACGAATACGTGGTATTCGATGTTTCCAATCGTTTTGCATCAACGATAGGTAAGTATCCTCTTCCCAGCTCCCGCAATCGTTCTTTCTATGGATAATTTGCACGAATACGTGCTATTCGATGTTTGCAATCGTTTTACATCGACGGTAGGTAAGGATTCACTTCCCAGCTGCCGCAATCGTTCTTTCTATCGATAATTTGCACGAATACGTGATGTTCGATGTTTCCAATCGTTTTGCATCAACGTTAGGTAAGGATTCATTTCCCGGCTCCCGCAATCGTTCTTTCCATCGATAATTTGCACGAATACGTGCTATTCGATGTTTCCAATCGTTTTGCATCGATGGTAGGTAAGGATTCCCTTCCCAGCTCCCGCAATCGTTCTTTCTATCGATAATTTGCACGAATACGTGATGTTCGATGTTTCCAATCGTTTTGCATCAACGGTAGGTAAGGATTCACTTCCCGGCTCCCGCAATCGTTCTTTCCATCGATAATTTGCACGAATACGTGCTATTCGATGTTTCCAATCGTTTTGCATCGATGGTAGGTAAGGATTCACTTCCCAGCTGCCGCAATCGTTCTTTCTATCGATAATTTGCACGAATACGTGATGTTCGATGTTTCCAATCGTTTTGCATCAACGGTAGGTAAGGATTCACTTCCCGGCTCCCGCAATCGTTCTTTCCATCGATAATTTGCACGAATACGTGCTATTCGATGTTTCCAATCGTTTTGCATCGATGGTAGGTAAGGATTCCCTTCCCAGCTCCCGCAATCGTTCTTTCTATCGATAATTTGCACGAATACGTGATGTTCGATGTTTCCAATCGTTTTGCATCGACGGTAGGTAAGGATTCACTTCCCAGCTCCCGCAATCGTTCTTTCTATGGATAATTTGCACGAATACGTGCTATTCGATGTTTCCAATCGTGTTGCATCGACGTTCGGTAAGCATTCACTTCCCAGCTCCGGCAATCGTTCTTTCCAAATTATCGATAGAAAGAACGATTGCGGGAGCTGGGAAGTGAATCCTTACCTACCGTCGATGCAAAACGATTGCAAACATAGAATAGCACGTATTCGTGCAAATTATCGATGGAAAGAACGATTGCGGCAGCTGGGAAGTGAATCCTTACCTACCGTCGATGCAAAACGATTGCAAACATCGAATAGCACGTATTCGTGCAAATTATCCATAGAAAGAACGATTGCGGGAGCTGGGAAGTGAATACTTACCTACCGTTGATGCAAAACGATTGGAAACATCGAATAGCACGTATTCGTGCAAATTATCGATGGAAAGAACGATTGCGGGAGCTGGGAAGTGAATCCTTACCTACCGTCGATGCAAAACGATTGGAAACATCGAATAGCACGTATTCGTGCAAATTATCGATGGAAAGAACGATTGCGGGAGCCGGGAAGTGAATCCTTACCTAACGTTGATGCAAAACGATTGGAAACATCGAATAGCACGTATTCGTGCAAATTATCGATGGAAAGAACGATTGCGGGAGCCGCGAAGTGAATGCTTACCTAACGTTGATGCAAAACGATTGGAAACATCGAACTTAACGTATTCGTGCAAATTATCGATAGAAAGAACGATTGCGGGAGCTGGGAAGTGAATCCTTACCTACCGTCGATGCAAAACGATTGCAAACATCGAATAGCACGTATTCGTGCAAATTATCCATAGAAAGAACGATTGCGGGAACTGGGAAGTGAATCCTTACCTACCGTCGATGCAAAACGTTTGGAAACATCGAACACCACGTATTCGTGCAAATTATCGATGGAAAGAACGATTCTGGGAGCCGGGAAGTGAATCCTTACCTACCGTTGATACAAAACGATTGGAAACATCGAACACCACGTATTCGTGCAAATTATCGATGGAAAGAACGATTGCGGGAGCTGGGAAGTGAATCCTTACCTACCGTCGATGCAAAACGATTGGAAACATCGAATAGCACGTATTCGTGCAAATTATCGATGGAAAGAACGATTGCGGGAGCCGGGAAGTGAATCCTTACCTAACGTTGATGCAAAACGAATGGAATCATCGAACATCACGTATTCGTGCAAATTATCGATAGAAAGAACGATTGCGGCAGCTGGGAAGTGAATCCTTACCTACCGTCGATGCAAAACGATTGCAAACATCGAATTGCACGTATTCGTGCAAATTATCCATAGAAAGAACGATTGCGTGAGCTGGGAAGTGAATACTTACCTACCGTTGATGCAAAACGATTGGAAACATCGAATAGCACGTATTCGTGCAAATTATCGATAGAAAGAACGATTGCGGCAGCTGGGAAGTGAATCCTTACCTAACGTTGATGCAAAACGATTGGAAACATCGAACATCACGTATTCATGCAAATTATCGATAGAAAGAACGATTGCGGCAGCTGGGAAGTGAATCCTTACCTACCGTCGATGCAAAACGATTGCAAACATCGAATTGCACGTATTCGTGCAAATTATCCATAGAAAGAACGATTGCGTGAGCTGGGAAGTGAATTCTTACCTACCGTTGATGCAAAACGATTGGAAACATCGAATAGCACGTATTCGTGCAAATTATCGATGGAAAGAACGATTGCGGGAGCCGGGAAGTGAATGCTTACCTAACGTTGATGCAAAACGATTGGAAACATCGAACATAACGTATTCGTGCAAATTATAGATAGAAAGAACGATTGCGGGAGCTGGGAAGTGAATCCTTACCTACCGTCGATGCAAAACGATTGCAAACATCGAATAGCACGTATTCGTGCAAATTATCCATAGAAAGAACGATTGCGGCAACTGGGAAGTGAATCCTTACCTACCGTCGATGCAAAACGATTGGAAACATCGAACACCACGTATTCGTGCAAATTATCGATGGAAAGAACGATTGCGGGAGCCGGGAAGTGAAACCTTACCTACCGTTGATACAAAACGATTGGATAATTGGCACGAATACGTGATATTCGATGTTTCCAATCGTTTTGCATCGACGGTAGGTAAGGATTCACTTCCCAGCTCCCGCAATCGTTCTTTCCATCGTTAATTTGCACGAATACGTGCCATTCGATGTTTCCAATCGTTTTGCATCGACGGTAGGTAAGGATTCACTTCCCAGCTCCCGCAATCGTTCTTTCTATCGATAATTTGCACGAATACGTGATGTTCGATGTTTCCAATCGTTTTGCATCAACGGTAGGTAAGGATTCACTTCCCGGCTCCCGCAATCGTTCTTTCCATCGATAATTTGCACGAATACGTGCTATTCGTTGTTTCCAATCGTTTTGCATCGACGGTAGGTAAGGATTCACTTCCCAGCTCCCGCAATCGTTCTTTCTATCGATAATTTGCACGAATACGTGATGTTCGATGTTTCCAATCGTTTTGCATCAACGTTAGGTAAGGATTCACTTCCCGGCTCCCGCAATCGTTCTTTCCATCGATAATTTGCACGAATACGTGGTGTTCGATATTTCCAATCGTTTTGCATCGACGGTAGGTAAGGATTCACTTCCCAGCTGCCGCAATCGTTCTTTCCATCGATAATTTGCACGAATACGTGCTATTCGATGTTTGCAATCGTTTTACATCGACGGTAGGTAAGGATTCACTTCCCAGCTGCCGCAATCGTTCTTTCTATCGATAATTTGCACGAATACGTGATGTTCGATGTTTCCAATCGTTTTGCATCAACGGTAGGTAAGGATTCACTTCCCGGCTCCCGCAATCGTTCTTTCCATCGATAATTTGCACGAATACGTGCTATTCGATGTTTCCAATCGTTTTGCATCGATGGTAGGTAAGGATTCCCTTCCCAGCTCCCGCAATCGTTCTTTCTATCGATAATTTGCACGAATACGTGATGTTCGATGTTTCCAATCGTTTTGCATCAACGGTAGGTAAGGATTCACTTCCCGGCTCCCGCAATCGTTCTTTCCATCGATAATTTGCACGAATACGTGCTATTCGATGTTTCCAATCGTTTTGCATCGATGGTAGGTAAGGATTCCCTTCCCAGCTCCCGCAATCGTTCTTTCTATCGATAATTTGCACGAATACGTGATGTTCGATGTTTCCAATCGTTTTGCATCAACGTTAGGTAAGGATTCACTTCCCGGCTCCCGCAATCGTTCTTTCCATCGATAATTTGCACGAATACGTGGTGTTCGATGTTTCCAATCGTTTTGCATCGACGGTAGGTAAGGATTCACTTCCCAGCTGCCGCAATCGTTCTTTCCATCGATAATTTGCACGAATACGTGGTATTCGATGTTTCCAATCGTTTTGCATCAACGATAGGTAAGTATCCTCTTCCCAGCTCCCGCAATCGTTCTTTCTATGGATAATTTGCACGAATACGTGCTATTCGATGTTTGCAATCGTTTTACATCGACGGTAGGTAAGGATTCACTTCCCAGCTGCCGCAATCGTTCTTTCTATCGATAATTTGCACGAATACGTGATGTTCGATGTTTCCAATCGTTTTGCATCAACGTTAGGTAAGGATTCATTTCCCGGCTCCCGCAATCGTTCTTTCCATCGATAATTTGCACGAATACGTGCTATTCGATGTTTCCAATCGTTTTGCATCGATGGTAGGTAAGGATTCCCTTCCCAGCTCCCGCAATCGTTCTTTCTATCGATAATTTGCACGAATACGTGATGTTCGATGTTTCCAATCGTTTTGCATCAACGGTAGGTAAGGATTCACTTCCCGGCTCCCGCAATCGTTCTTTCCATCGATAATTTGCACGAATACGTGCTATTCGATGTTTCCAATCGTTTTGCATCGATGGTAGGTAAGGATTCACTTCCCAGCTGCCGCAATCGTTCTTTCTATCGATAATTTGCACGAATACGTGATGTTCGATGTTTCCAATCGTTTTGCATCAACGGTAGGTAAGGATTCACTTCCCGGCTCCCGCAATCGTTCTTTCCATCGATAATTTGCACGAATACGTGCTATTCGATGTTTCCAATCGTTTTGCATCGATGGTAGGTAAGGATTCCCTTCCCAGCTCCCGCAATCGTTCTTTCTATCGATAATTTGCACGAATACGTGATGTTCGATGTTTCCAATCGTTTTGCATCGACGGTAGGTAAGGATTCACTTCCCAGCTCCCGCAATCGTTCTTTCTATGGATAATTTGCACGAATACGTGCTATTCGATGTTTCCAATCGTGTTGCATCGACGTTCGGTAAGCATTCACTTCCCAGCTCCGGCAATCGTTCTTTCCAAATTATCGATAGAAAGAACGATTGCGGGAGCTGGGAAGTGAATCCTTACCTACCGTCGATGCAAAACGATTGCAAACATAGAATAGCACGTATTCGTGCAAATTATCGATGGAAAGAACGATTGCGGCAGCTGGGAAGTGAATCCTTACCTACCGTCGATGCAAAACGATTGCAAACATCGAATAGCACGTATTCGTGCAAATTATCCATAGAAAGAACGATTGCGGGAGCTGGGAAGTGAATACTTACCTACCGTTGATGCAAAACGATTGGAAACATCGAATAGCACGTATTCGTGCAAATTATCGATGGAAAGAACGATTGCGGGAGCTGGGAAGTGAATCCTTACCTACCGTCGATGCCAAACGATTGGAAACATCGAATAGCACGTATTCGTGCAAATTATCGATGGAAAGAACGATTGCGGGAGCCGGGAAGTGAATCCTTACCTAACGTTGATGCAAAACGATTGGAAACATCGAATAGCACGTATTCGTGCAAATTATCGATGGAAAGAACGATTGCGGGAGCCGCGAAGTGAATGCTTACCTAACGTTGATGCAAAACGATTGGAAACATCGAACTTAACGTATTCGTGCAAATTATCGATAGAAAGAACGATTGCGGGAGCTGGGAAGTGAATCCTTACCTACCGTCGATGCAAAACGATTGCAAACATCGAATAGCACGTATTCGTGCAAATTATCCATAGAAAGAACGATTGCGGGAACTGGGAAGTGAATCCTTACCTACCGTCGATGCAAAACGTTTGGAAACATCGAACACCACGTATTCGTGCAAATTATCGATGGAAAGAACGATTCTGGGAGCCGGGAAGTGAATCCTTACCTACCGTTGATACAAAACGATTGGAAACATCGAACACCACGTATTCGTGCAAATTATCGATGGAAAGAACGATTGCGGGAGCTGGGAAGTGAATCCTTACCTACCGTCGATGCAAAACGATTGGAAACATCGAATAGCACGTATTCGTGCAAATTATCGATGGAAAGAACGATTGCGGGAGCCGGGAAGTGAATCCTTACCTAACGTTGATGCAAAACGAATGGAATCATCGAACATCACGTATTCGTGCAAATTATCGATGGAAAGAACGATTGCGGGTGCCGGGAAGTGAATCCTTACCTAACGTTGATGCAAAACGATTGGAAACATCGAATAACACGTATTCGTGGAAATTATCGATGGAAAGAACGATTGCGGGAGCCGGGAAATGAATTCTTACCTAACGTTGATGCAAAACGATTGGAAACATCGAACATCACGTATTCATGCAAATTATCGATAGAAAGAACGATTGCGGCAGCTGGGAAGTGAATCCTTACCTACCGTCGATGCAAAACGATTGCAAACATCGAATTGCACGTATTCGTGCAAATTATCCATAGAAAGAACGATTGCGTGAGCTGGGAAGTGAATACTTACCTACCGTTGATGCAAAACGATTGGAAACATCGAATAGCACGTATTCGTGCAAATTATCGATAGAAAGAACGATTGCGGCAGCTGGGAAGTGAATCCTTACCTACCGTTGATGCAAAACGATTGGAAACATCGAATAGCACGTATTCGTGCAAATTATCGATGGAAAGAACGATTGCGGGAGCCGGGAAGTGAATGCTTACCTAACGTTGATGCAAAACGATTGGAAACATCGAACATAACGTATTCGTGCAAATTATAGATAGAAAGAACGATTGCGGGAGCTGGGAAGTGAATCCTTACCTACCGTCGATGCAAAACGATTGCAAACATCGAATAGCACGTATTCGTGCAAATTATCCATAGAAAGAACGATTGCGGCAACTGGGAAGTGAATCCTTACCTACCGTCGATGCAAAACGATTGGAAACATCGAACACCACGTATTCGTGCAAATTATCGATGGAAAGAACGATTGCGGGAGCCGGGAAGTGAAACCTTACCTACCGTTGATACAAAACGATTGGATAATTGGCACGAATACGTGATATTCGATGTTTCCAATCGTTTTGCATCGACGGTAGGTAAGGATTCACTTCCCAGCTCCCGCAATCGTTCTTTCCATCGTTAATTTGCACGAATACGTGCCATTCGATGTTTCCAATCGTTTTGCATCGACGGTAGGTAAGGATTCACTTCCCAGCTCCCGCAATCGTTCTTTCTATCGATAATTTGCACGAATACGTGATGTTCGATGTTTCCAATCGTTTTGCATCAACGGTAGGTAAGGATTCACTTCCCGGCTCCCGCAATCGTTCTTTCCATCGATAATTTGCACGAATACGTGCTATTCGTTGTTTCCAATCGTTTTGCATCGACGGTAGGTAAGGATTCACTTCCCAGCTCCCGCAATCGTTCTTTCTATCGATAATTTGCACGAATACGTGATGTTCGATGTTTCCAATCGTTTTGCATCAACGTTAGGTAAGGATTCACTTCCCGGCTCCCGCAATCGTTCTTTCCATCGATAATTTGCACGAATACGTGGTGTTCGATGTTTCCAATCGTTTTGCATCGACGGTAGGTAAGGATTCACTTCCCAGCTGCCGCAATCGTTCTTTCCATCGATAATTTGCACGAATACGTGCTATTCGATGTTTGCAATCGTTTTACATCGACGGTAGGTAAGGATTCACTTCCCAGCTGCCGCAATCGTTCTTTCTATCGATAATTTGCACGAATACGTGATGTTCGATGTTTCCAATCGTTTTGCATCAACGGTAGGTAAGGATTCACTTCCCGGCTCCCGCAATCGTTCTTTCCATCGATAATTTGCACGAATACGTGCTATTCGATGTTTCCAATCGTTTTGCATCGATGGTAGGTAAGGATTCCCTTCCCAGCTCCCGCAATCGTTCTTTCTATCGATAATTTGCACGAATACGTGATGTTCGATGTTTCCAATCGTTTTGCATCAACGGTAGGTAAGGATTCACTTCCCGGCTCCCGCAATCGTTCTTTCCATCGATAATTTGCACGAATACGTGCTATTCGATGTTTCCAATCGTTTTGCATCGATGGTAGGTAAGGATTCCCTTCCCAGCTCCCGCAATCGTTCTTTCTATCGATAATTTGCACGAATACGTGATGTTCGATGTTTCCAATCGTTTTGCATCAACGTTAGGTAAGGATTCACTTCCCGGCTCCCGCAATCGTTCTTTCCATCGATAATTTGCACGAATACGTGGTGTTCGATGTTTCCAATCGTTTTGCATCGACGGTAGGTAAGGATTCACTTCCCAGCTGCCGCAATCGTTCTTTCCATCGATAATTTGCACGAATACGTGGTATTCGATGTTTCCAATCGTTTTGCATCAACGATAGGTAAGTATCCTCTTCCCAGCTCCCGCAATCGTTCTTTCTATGGATAATTTGCACGAATACGTGCTATTCGATGTTTGCAATCGTTTTACATCGACGGTAGGTAAGGATTCACTTCCCAGCTGCCGCAATCGTTCTTTCTATCGATAATTTGCACGAATACGTGATGTTCGATGTTTCCAATCGTTTTGCATCAACGTTAGGTAAGGATTCATTTCCCGGCTCCCGCAATCGTTCTTTCCATCGATAATTTGCACGAATACGTGCTATTCGATGTTTCCAATCGTTTTGCATCGATGGTAGGTAAGGATTCCCTTCCCAGCTCCCGCAATCGTTCTTTCTATCGATAATTTGCACGAATACGTGATGTTCGATGTTTCCAATCGTTTTGCATCAACGGTAGGTAAGGATTCACTTCCCGGCTCCCGCAATCGTTCTTTCCATCGATAATTTGCACGAATACGTGCTATTCGATGTTTCCAATCGTTTTGCATCGATGGTAGGTAAGGATTCACTTCCCAGCTGCCGCAATCGTTCTTTCTATCGATAATTTGCACGAATACGTGATGTTCGATGTTTCCAATCGTTTTGCATCAACGGTAGGTAAGGATTCACTTCCCGGCTCCCGCAATCGTTCTTTCCATCGATAATTTGCACGAATACGTGCTATTCGATGTTTCCAATCGTTTTGCATCGATGGTAGGTAAGGATTCCCTTCCCAGCTCCCGCAATCGTTCTTTCTATCGATAATTTGCACGAATACGTGATGTTCGATGTTTCCAATCGTTTTGCATCGACGGTAGGTAAGGATTCACTTCCCAGCTCCCGCAATCGTTCTTTCTATGGATAATTTGCACGAATACGTGCTATTCGATGTTTCCAATCGTGTTGCATCGACGTTCGGTAAGCATTCACTTCCCAGCTCCGGCAATCGTTCTTTCCAAATTATCGATAGAAAGAACGATTGCGGGAGCTGGGAAGTGAATCCTTACCTACCGTCGATGCAAAACGATTGGAAACATCGAATAGCACGTATTCGTGCAAATTATCGATGGAAAGAACGATTGCGGGAGCCGGGAAGTGAATCCTTACCTAACGTTGATGCAAAACGAATGGAATCATCGAACATCACGTATTCGTGCAAATTATCGATGGAAAGAACGATTGCGGGTGCCGGGAAATGAATCCTTACCTAACGTTGATGCAAAACGTTTGGAAACATCGAACATCACGTATTCATGCAAATTATCGATAGAAAGAACGATTGCGGCAGCTGGGAAGTGAATCCTTACCTACCGTCGATGCAAAACGATTGCAAACATCGAATTGCACGTATTCGTGCAAATTATCCATAGAAAGAACGATTGCGTGAGCTGGGAAGTGAATACTTACCTACCGTTGATGCAAAACGATTGGAAACATCGAATAGCACGTATTCGTGCAAATTATCGATGGAAAGAACGATTGCGGGAGCCGGGAAGTGAATGCTTACCTAACGTTGATGCAAAACGATTGGAAACATCGAACATAACGTATTCGTGCAAATTATCGATAGAAAGAACGATTGCGGGAGCTGGGAAGTGAATCCTTACCTACCGTCGATGCAAAACGATTGCAAACATAGAATAGCACGTATTCGTGCAAATTATCCATAGAAAGAACGATTGCGGGAACTGGGAAGTGAATCCTTACCTACCGTCGATGCAAAACGATTGGAAACATCGAACACAACGCATTCGTGCAAATTATCGATGGAAAGGACGATTGCGGCAGCTGGGAAGTGAATCCTTACCTACCGTCGATGCAAAACGATTGCAAACATCGAATAGCACGTATTCGTGCCAATTAACGATGGAAAGAACGATTGCGGGAGCCGGGAAATGAATCCATACCTAACGTTGATGCAAAACGATTGGAAACATCGAACATCACGTATTCATGCAAATTATCGATAGAAAGAACGATTGCGGCAGCTGGGAAGTGAATCCTTACCTACCGTCGATGCAAAACGATTGCAAACATCCAATTGCACGTATTCGTGCAAATTATCCATAGAAAGAACGATTGCGTGAGCTGGGAAGTGAATACTTACCTACCGTTGATGCAAAACGATTGGAAACATCGAATAGCACGTATTCGTGCAAATTATCGATGGAAAGAACGATTGCGGGAGCCGGGAAGTGAATGCTTACCTAACGTTGATGCAAAACGATTGGAAACATCGAACTTAACGTATTCGTGCAAATTATCCATAGAAAGAACGATTGCGGGAGCTGGGAAGTGAATCCTTACCTACCGTCGATGCAAAACGTTTGGAAAC
Organism: Nomada ferruginata; assembly: GCA_963583965.1. Classification (NCBI taxonomy): domain Eukaryota; kingdom Metazoa; phylum Arthropoda; class Insecta; order Hymenoptera; family Apidae; genus Nomada; species Nomada ferruginata. Next base: position 519,973 of record OY757219.1, read on the forward strand.
ATCGAACACCACGTATTCGTGCAAATTATCGATGGAAAGAACGATTCTGGGAGCCGGGAAGTGAATCCTTACCTACCGTTGATACAAAACGATTGGAAACATCGAACACCACGTATTCGTGCAAATTATCGATGGAAAGAACGATTGCGGGAGCTGGGAAGTGAATCCTTACCTACCGTCGATGCAAAACGATTGGAAACATCGAATAACACGTATTCGTGGAAATTATCGATGGAAAGAACGATTGCGGGAGCCGGGAAATGAATCCTTACCTAACGTTGATGCAAAACGATTGGAAACATCGAACATCACGTATTCATGAAAATTATCGATAGAAAGAACGATTGCGGCAGCTGGGAAGTGAATCCTTACCTACCGTCGATGCAAAACGATTGCAAACATCGAATTGCACGTATTCGTGCAAATTATCCATAGAAAGAACGATTGCGTGAGCTGGGAAGTGAATACTTACCTACCGTTGATGCAAAACGATTGGAAACATCGAATAGCACGTATTCGTGCAAATTATCGATAGAAAGAACGATTGCGGCAGCTGGGAAGTGAATCCTTACCTAACGTTGATGCAAAACGATTGGAAACATCGAACATCACGTATTCGTGCAAATTATCGATGGAAAGAACGATTCTGGGAGCCGGGAAGTGAATCCTTACCTACCGTTGATACAAAACGATTGGAAACATCGAACACCACGTATTCGTGCAAATTATCGATGGAAAGAACGATTGCGGGAGCTGGGAAGTGAATCCTTACCTACCGTCGATGCAAAACGATTGGAAACATCGAATAGCACGTATTCGTGCAAATTATCGATGGAAAGAACGATTGCGGGAGCCGGGAAGTGAATCCTTACCTAACGTTGATGCAAAACGATTGGAAACATCGAATAACACGTATTCGTGGAAATTATCGATGGAAAGAACGATTGCGGGAGCCGGGAAATGAATCCTTACCTAACGTTGATGCAAAACGATTGGAAACATCGAACATCACGTATTCATGCAAATTATCGATAGAAAGAACGATTGCGGCAGCTGGGAAGTGAATCCTTACCTACCGTCGATGCAAAACGATTGCAAACATCGAATTGCACGTATTCGTGCAAATTATCCATAGAAAGAACGATTGTGTGAGCTGGGAAGTGAATACTTACCTACCGTTGATGCAAAACGATTGGAAACATCGAATAGCACGTATTCGTGCAAATTATCGATAGAAAGAACGATTGCGGCAGCTGGGAAGTGAATCCTTACCTAACGTTGATGCAAAACGATTGGAAACATCGAACATCACGTATTCATGCAAATTATCGATAGAAAGAACGATTGCGGCAGCTGGGAAGTGAATCCTTACCTACCGTCGATGCAAAACGATTGCAAACATCGAATTGCACGTATTCGTGCAAATTATCCATAGAAAGAACGATTGCGTGAGCTGGGAAGTGAATACTTACCTACCGTTGATGCAAAACGATTGGAAACATCGAATAGCACGTATTCGTGCAAATTATCGATGGAAAGAACGATTGCGGGAGCCGGGAAGTGAATGCTTACCTAACGTTGATGCAAAACGATTGGAAACATCGAACATAACGTATTCGTGCAAATTATAGATAGAAAGAACGATTGCGGGAGCTGGGAAGTGAATCCTTACCTACCGTCGATGCAAAACGATTGCAAACATCGAATAGCACGTATTCGTGCAAATTATCCATAGAAAGAACGATTGCGGGAACTGGGAAGTGAATCCTTACCTACCGTCGATGCAAAACGATTGGAAACATCGAACACCACGTATTCGTGCAAATTATCGATGGAAAGAACGATTGCGGGAGCCGGGAAGTGAATCCTTACCTACCGTTGCTACAAAACGATTGGATAATTGGCACGAATACGTGATATTCGATGTTTCCAATCGTTTTGCATCGACGGTAGGTAAGGATTCACTTCCCAGCTCCCGCAATCGTTCTTTCCATCGTTAATTTGCACGAATGCGTGCCATTCGATGTTTCCAATCGTTTTGCATCGACGGTAGGTAAGGATTCACTTCCCAGCTCCCGCAATCGTTCTTTCTATCGATAATTTGCACGAATACGTGATGTTCGATGTTTCCAATCGTTTTGCATCAACGGTAGGTAAGGATTCACTTCCCGGCTCCCGCAATCGTTCTTTCCATCGATAATTTGCACGAATACGTGCTATTCGATTGTTCCAATCGTTTTGCATCGACGGTAGGTAAGGATTCACTTCCCAGCTCCCGCAATCGTTCTTTCTATCGATAATTTGCACGAATACGTGATGTTCGATGTTTCCAATCGTTTTGCATCAACGTTAGGTAAGGACTCACTTCCCGGCTCCCGCAATCGTTCTTTCCATCGATAATTTGCACGAATACGTGGTGTTCGAAGTTTCCAATCGTTTTGCATCGACGGTAGGTAAGGATTCACTTCCCAGCTGCCGCAATCGTTCTTTCCATCGATAATTTGCACGAATACGTGGTGTTCGATGTTTCCAATCGTTTTGCATCAACGATAGGTAAGTATCCACTTCCCAGCTCCCGCAATCGTTCTTTCTATGGATAATTTGCACGAATACGTGCTATTCGATGTTTGCAATCGTTTTACATCGACGGTAGGTAAGGATTCACTTCCCAGCTGCCGCAATCGTTCTTTCTATCGATAATTTGCACGAATACGTGATGTTCGATGTTTCCAATCGTTTTGCATCAACGTTAGGTAAGGATTCATTTCCCGGCTCCCGCAATCGTTCTTTCCATCGATAATTTGCACGAATACGTGCTATTCGATGTTTCCAATCGTGTTGCATCGACGTTCGGTAAGCATTCACTTCCCAGCTCCGCAATCGTTCTTTCTATCGATAATTTGCACGAATACGTGATGTTCGATGTTTCCAATCGTTTTGCATCAACGGTAGGTAAGGGTTCACTTCCCGGCTCCCGCAATCGTTCTTTCCATCGATAATTTGCACGAATACGTGCTATTCGATGTTTCCAATCGTTTTGCATCGATGGTAGGTAAGGATTCCCTTCCCAGCTCCCGCAATCGTTCTTTCTATCGATAATTTGCACGAATACGTGATGTTCGATGTTTCCAATCGTTTTGCATCAACGTTAGGTAAGGATTCACTTCCCGGCTCCCGCAATCGTTCTTTCCATCGATAATTTGCACGAATACGTGGTGTTCGATGTTTCCAATCGTTTTGCATCGACGGTAGGTAAGGATTCACTTCCCAGCTGCCGCAATCGTTCTTTCCATCGATAATTTGCACGAATACGTGGTGTTCGATGTTTCCAATCGTTTTGCATCAACGATAGGTAAGTATCCACTTCCCAGCTTCCGCAATCGTTCTTTCTATGGATAATTTGCACGAATACGTGCTATTCGATGTTTGCAATCGTTTTACATCGACGGTAGGTAAGGATTCACTTCCCAGCTGCCGCAATCGTTCTTTCTATCGATAATTTGCACGAATACGTGATGTTCGATGTTTCCAATCGTTTTGCATCAACGTTAGGTAAGGATTCATTTCCCGGCTCCCGCAATCGTTCTTTCCATCGATAATTTGCACGAATACGTGCTATTCGATGTTTCCAATCGTGTTGCATCGACGTTCGGTAAGCATTCACTTCCCAGCTCCGGCAATCGTTCTTTCCAAATTATCGATAGAAAGAACGATTGCGGGAGCTGGGAAGTGAATCCTTACCTACCGTCGATGGAAAACGATTGCAAACATCGAATAGCACGTATTCGTGCAAATTATCCATAGAAAGAACGATTGCGGGAGCTGGGAAGTGAATACTTACCTAACGTTGATGCAAAACGATTGGAAACATCGAACACCACGTATTCGTGCAAATTATCGATGGAAAGAACGATTGCGGCAGCTGGGAAGTGAATCCTTACCTACCGTCGATGCAAAACGATTGCAAACATCGAATAGCACGTATTCGTGCAAATTATCCATAGAAAGAACGATTGCGGGAGCTGGGAAGTGAATCCTTACCTAACGTTGATGCAAAACGATTGGAAACATCGAATAACACGTATTCGTGCAAATTATCGATGGAATGAACGATTGCGGGAGCCGGGAAATGAATCCTTACCTAACGTTGATGCAAAACGATTGGAAACATCGAACATCACGTATTCATGCAAATTATCGATAGAAAGAACGATTGCGGCAGCTGGGAAGTGAATCCTTACCTACCGTCGATGCAAAACGATTGCAAACATCGAATTGCACGTATTCGTGCAAATTATCCATAGAAAGAACGATTGCGTGAGCTGGGAAGTGAATACTTACCTACCGTTGATGCAAAACGATTGGAAACATCGAATAGCACGTATTCGTGCAAATTATCGATGGAAAGAACGATTGCGGCAGCTGGGAAGTGAATCCTTACCTACCGTCGATGCAAAACGTTTGGAAACATCGAACACCACGTATTCGTGCAAATTATCGATGGAAAGAACGATTCTGGGAGCCGGGAAGTGAATCCTTACCTACCGTTGATACAAAACGATTGGAAACATCGAACACCACGTATTCGTGCAAATGATCGATGGAAAGAACGATTGCGGCAGCTGGGAAGTGAATCCTTACCTACCGTCGATGCAAAACGATTGCAAACATCGAATAGCACGTATTCGTGCAAATTATCCATAGAAAGAACGATTGCGGGAGCTGGGAAGTGAATCCTTACCTAACGTTGATGCAAAACGATTGGAAACATCGAATAACACGTATTCGTGCAAATTATCGATGGAAAGAACGATTGCGGGAGCCGGGAAATGAATCCTTACCTAACGTTGATGCAAAACGATTGGAAACATCGAACATCACGTATTCATGCAAATTATCGATAGAAAGAACGATTGCGGCAGCTGGGAAGTGAATCCTTACCTACCGTCGATGCAAAACGATTGCAAACATCGAATTGCACGTATTCGTGCAAATTATCCATAGAAAGAACGATTGCGTGAGCTGGGAAGTGAATACTTACCTACCGTCGATGCAAAACGATTGCAAACATCGAATAGCACGTATTCGTGCAAATTATCCATAGAAAGAACGATTGCGGGAGCTGGGAAGTGAATCCTTACCTAACGTTGATGCAAAACGATTGGAAACATCGAATAACACGTATTCGTGCAAATTATCGATGGAATGAACGATTGCGGGAGCCGGGAAATGAATCCTTACCTAACGTTGATGCAAAACGATTGGAAACATCGAACATCACGTATTCATGCAAATTATCGATAGAAAGAACGATTGCGGCAGCTGGGAAGTGAATCCTTACCTACCGTCGATGCAAAACGATTGCAAACATCGAATTGCACGTATTCGTGCAAATTATCCATAGAAAGAACGATTGCGTGAGCTGGGAAGTGAATACTTACCTACCGTTGATGCAAAACGATTGGAAACCTCGAATAGCACGTATTCGTGCAAATTATCGATGGAAAGAACGATTGCGGCAGCTGGGAAGTGAATCCTTACCTACCGTCGATGCAAAACGTTTGGAAACATCGAACACCACGTATTCGTGCAAATTATCGATGGAAAGAACGATTCTGGGAGCCGGGAAGTGAATCCTTACCTACCGTTGATACAAAACGATTGGAAACATCGAACACCACGTATTCGTGCAAATGATCGATGGAAAGAACGATTGCGGCAGCTGGGAAGTGAATCCTTACCTACCGTCGATGCAAAACGATTGCAAACATCGAATAGCACGTATTCGTGCAAATTATCCATAGAAAGAACGATTGCGGGAGCTGGGAAGTGAATCCTTACCTAACGTTGATGCAAAACGATTGGAAACATCGAATAACACGTATTCGTGCAAATTATCGATGGAAAGAACGATTGCGGGGGCCGGGAAATGAATCCTTACCTAACGTTGATGCAAAACGATTGGAAACATCGAAGATCACGTATTCATGCAAATTATCGATAGAAAGAACGATTGCGGCAGCTGGGAAGTGAATCCTTACCTACCGTCGATGCAAAACGATTGCAAACATCGAATTGCACGTATTCGTGCAAATTATCCATAGAAAGAACGATTGCGTGAGCTGGGAAGTGAATACTTACCTACCGTTGATGCAAAACGATTGGAAACATCGAATAGCACGTATTCGTGCAAATTATCGATGGAAAGAACGATTGCGGCAGCTGGGAAGTGAATCCTTACCTACCGTCGATGCAAAACGATTGCAAACATCGAATTGCACGTATTCGTGCAAATTATCCATAGAAAGAACGATTGCGTGAGCTGGGAAGTGAATACTTACCTACCGTTGATGCAAAACGATTGGAAACATCGAATAGCACGTATTCGTGCAAATTATCGATGGAAAGAACGATTGCGGGAGCCGGGAAGTGAATGCTTACCTAACGTTGATGCAAAACGATTGGAAACATCGAACTTAACGTATTCGTGCAAATTATCGATAGAAAGAACGATTGCGGGAGCTGGGAAGTGAATCCTTACCTACCGTCGATGCAAAACGATTGCAAACATCGAATAGCACGCATTCGTGCAAATTATCCATAGAAAGAACGATTGCGGGAACTGGGAAGTGAATCCTTACCTACCGTCGATGCAAAACGTTTGGAAACATCGAACACCACGTATTCGTGCAAATTATCGATGGAAAGAACGATTCTGGGAGCCGGGAAGTGAATCCTTACCTACCGTTGATACAAAACGATTGGAAACATCGAACACCACGTATTCGTGCAAATTATCGATGGAAAAAACGATTGCGGGAGCTGGGAAGTGAATCCTTACCTACCGTCGATGCAAAACGATTGGAAACATCGAATAGCACGTATTCGTGCAAATTATCGATGGAAAGAACGATTGCGGGAGCCGGGAAGTGAATCCTTACCTAACGTTGATGCAAAACGAATGGAATCATCGAACATCACGTATTCGTGCAAATTATCGATGGAAAGAACGATTGTGGGTGCCGGGAAGTGAATCCTTACCTAACGTTGATGCAAAACGATTGGAAACATCGAATAACACGTATTCGTGGAAATTATCGATGGAAAGAACGATTGCGGGAGCCGGGAAATGAATCCTTACCTAACGTTGATGCAAAACGATTGGAAACATCGAACATCACGTATTCATGCAAATTATCGATAGAAAGAACGATTGCGGCAGCTGGGAAGTGAATCCTTACCTACCGTCGATGCAAAACGATTGCAAACATCGAACATCACGTATTCGTACAAATTATCCATAGAAAGAACGATTGCGTGAGCTGGGAAGAGAATACTTACCTACCGTCGATGCAAAACGATTGCAAACATCGAATTGCACGTATTCGTACAAATTATCCATAGAAAGAACGATTGCGTGAGCTGGGAAGAGAATACTTACCTACCGTTGATGCAAAACGATTGGAAACATCGAATAGCACGTATTCGTGCAAATTATCGATAGAAAGAACGATTGCGGCAGCTGGGAAGTGAATCCTTACCTAACGTTGATGCAAAACGATTGGAAACATCGAACATCACGTATTCATGCAAATTATCGATAGAAAGAACGATTGCGGCAGCTGGGAAGTGAATCCTTACCTACCGTCGATGCAAAACGATTGCAAACATCGAATTGCACGTATTCGTGCAAATTATCCATAGAAAGAACGATTGCGTGAGCTGGGAAGTGAATACTTACCTACCGTTGATGCAAAACGATTGGAAACATCGAATAGCACGTATTCGTGCAAATTATCGATGGAAAGAACGATTGCGGGAGCCGGGAAGTGAATGCTTACCTAACGTTGATGCAAAACGATTGGAAACATCGAACTTAACGTATTCGTGCAAATTATCGATAGAAAGAACGATTGCGGGAGCTGGGAAGTGAATCCTTACCTACCGTCGATGCAAAACGATTGCAAACATCGAATAGCACGCATTCGTGCAAATTATCCATAGAAAGAACGATTGCGGGAACTGGGAAGTGAATCCTTACCTACCGTCGATGCAAAACGTTTGGAAACATCGAACACCACGTATTCGTGCAAATTATCGATGGAAAGAACGATTCTGGGAGCCGGGAAGTGAATCCTTACCTACCGTTGATACAAAACGATTGGAAACATCGAACACCACGTATTCGTGCAAATTATCGATGGAAAAAACGATTGCGGGAGCTGGGAAGTGAATCCTTACCTACCGTCGATGCAAAACGATTGGAAACATCGAATAGCACGTATTCGTGCAAATTATCGATGGAAAGAACGATTGCGGGAGCCGGGAAGTGAATCCTTACCTAACGTTGATGCAAAACGAATGGAATCATCGAACATCACGTATTCGTGCAAATTATCGATGGAAAGAACGATTGTGGGTGCCGGGAAGTGAATCCTTACCTAACGTTGATGCAAAACGATTGGAAACATCGAATAACACGTATTCGTGGAAATTATCGATGGAAAGAACGATTGCGGGAGCCGGGAAATGAATCCTTACCTAACGTTGATGCAAAACGATTGGAAACATCGAACATCACGTATTCATGCAAATTATCGATAGAAAGAACGATTGCGGCAGCTGGGAAGTGAATCCTTACCTACCGTCGATGCAAAACGATTGCAAACATCGAATTGCACGTATTCGTACAAATTATCCATAGAAAGAACGATTGCGTGAGCTGGGAAGAGAATACTTACCTACCGTTGATGCAAAACGATTGGAAACATCGAATAGCACGTATTCGTGCAAATTATCGATAGAAAGAACGATTGCGGCAGCTGGGAAGTGAATCCTTACCTAACGTTGATGCAAAACGATTGGAAACATCGAACATCACGTATTCATGCAAATTATCGATAGAAAGAACGATTGCGGCAGCTGGGAAGTGAATCCTTACCTACCGTCGATGCAAAACGATTGCAAACATCGAATTGCACGTATTCGTGCAAATTATCCATAGAAAGAACGATTGCGTGAGCTGGGAAGTGAATACTTACCTACCGTTGATGCAAAACGATTGGAAACATCGAATAGCACGTATTCGTGCAAATTATCGATGGAAAGAACGATTGCGGGAGCCGGGAAGTGAATGCTTACCTAACGTTGATGCAAAACGATTGGAAACATCGAACATAACGTATTCGTGCAAATTATAGATAGAAAGAACGATTGCGGGAGCTGGGAAGTGAATCCTTACCTACCGTCAATGCAAAACGATTGCAAACATCGAATAGCACGTATTCGTGCAAATTATCCATAGAAAGAACGATTGCGGGAGCTGGGAAGTGAATACTTACCTAACGTTGATGCAAAACGATTGGAAACATCGAACACCACGTATTCGTGCAAATTATCGATGGAAAGAACGATTGCGGCAGCTGGGAAGTGAATCCTTACCTACCGTCGATGCAAAACGATTGCAAACATCGAATAGCACGTATTCGTGCAAATTATCCATTGAAAGAACGATTGCGGGAGCTGGGAAGTGAATACTTACCTACCGTTGATGCAATACGATTGGAAACATCGAATAGCACGTATACGTGCAAATTATCGATGGAAAGAACGATTGCGGGAGCCGGGAAGTGAATGCTTACCTAACGTTGATGCAAAACGATTGGAAACATCGAACATAACGTATTCGTGCAAATTATCCATAGTAAGAACGATTGCGGGAGCTGGGAAGTGAATACGTACCTAACGTTGATGCAAAACGATTGGAAACATCGAACACCACGTATTCGTGCAAATTATCGATGGAAAGAACGATTGCGGGAGCTGGGAAGTGAATCCTTACCTACCGTCGATGCAAAACGATTGGAAACATCGAATAGCACGTATTCGTGCAAATTATCGATGGAAAGAACGATTGCGGGTGCCGGGAAGTGAATCCTTACCTAACGTTGATGCAAAACGATTGGAAACATCGAATAACACGTATTCGTGCAAATTATCGATGGAAAGAACGATTGCGGGAGCCGGGAAATGAATCCTTACCTAACGTTGATGCAAAACGATTGGAAACATCGAACATCACGTATTCATGCAAATTATCGATAGAAAGAACTATTGCGGCAGCTGGGAAGTGAATCCTTACCTACCGTCGATGCAAAACGATTGCAAACATCGAATTGCACGTATTCGTGCAAATTATCCATAGAAAGAACGATTGCGTGAGCTGGGAAGTGAATACTTACCTACCGTTGATGCAAAACGATTGGAAACATCGAATAGCACGTATTCGTGCAAATTATCGATGGAAAGAACGATTGCGGGAGCCGGGAAGTGAATGCTTACCTAACGTTGATGCAAAACGATTGGAAACATCGAACATAACGTATTCGTGCAAATTATCGATAGAAAGAACGATTGCGGGAGCTGGGAAGTGAATCCTTACCTACCGTCGATGCAAAACGATTGCAAACATCGAATAGCACGTATTCGTGCAAATTATCCATAGAAAGAACGATTGCGGGAACTGGGAAGTGAATCCTTACCTACCGTCGATGCAAAACGATTGGAAACATCGAACACCACGTATTCGTGCAAATTATCGATGGAAAGAACGATTGCGGGAGCCGGGAAGTGAATCCTTACCTACCGTTGATACAAAACGATTGGAAACATCGAACACCACGTATTCGTGCAAATTATCGATGGAAAGAACGATTGCGGGAGCTGGGAAGTGAATCCTTACCTACCGTCGATGCAAAACGATTGGAAACATCGAATAGCACGTATTCGTGCAAATTATCGATGGAAAGAACGATTGCGGGACCCGGGAAGTGAATCCTTACCTAACGTTGATGCAAAACGATCGGAAACATCGAATAACACGTATTCGTGCAAATTATCGATGGAAAGAACGATTGCGGGAGCCGGGAAATGAATCCTTACCTAACGTTGATGCAAAACGATTGGAAACATCGAACATCACGTATTCATGCAAATTATCGATAGAAAGAACGATTGCGGCAGCTGGGAAGTGAATCCTTACCTACCGTCGATGCAAAACGATTGCAAACATCGAATTGCACGTATTCGTGCAAATTATCCATAGAAAGAACGATTGCGTGAGCTGGGAAGTGAATACTTACCTACCGTTGATGCAAAACGATTGGAAACATCGAATAGCACGTATTCGTGCAAATTATCGATGGAAAGAACGATTGCGGGAGCCGGGAAGTGAATGCTTACCTAACGTTGATGCAAAACGATTGGAAACATCGAACATAACGTATTCGTGCAAATTATAGATAGAAAGAACGATTGCGGGAGCTGGGAAGTGAATCCTTACCTACCGTCGATGCAAAACGATTGCAAACATCGAATAGCACGTATTCGTGCAAATTATCCATAGAAAGAACGATTGCGGGAACTGGGAAGTGAATCCTTACCTACCGTTGATACAAAACGATTGGATAATTGGCACGAATACGTGATATTCGATGTTTCCAATCGTTTTGCATCGACGGTAGGTAAGGATTCACTTCCCAGCTCCCGCAATCGTTCTTTCCATCGTTAATTTGCACGAATACGTGCCATTCGATGTTTCCAATCGTTTTGCATCGACGGTAGGTAAGGATTCACTTCCCAGCTCCCGCAATCGTTCTTTCTATCGATAATTTGCACGAATACGTGCTATTCGATGTTTCCAAAAGTTTTGCATCGACGGTAGGTAAGGATTCACTTCCCAGCTCCCGCAATCGTTCTTTCTATCGATAATTTGCACGAATACGTGATGTTCGATGTTTCCAATCGTTTTGCATCAACGTTAGGTAAGGATTCACTTCCCGGCTCCCGCAATCGTTCTTTCCATCGCTAATTTGCTCGAATACGTGCTATTCGATGTTTCCAATCGTTTTGCATCGACGGTAGGTAAGGATTCACTTCCCAGCTGCCGCAATCGTTCTTTCCATCGATAATTTGCACGAATACGTGGTGTTCGATGTTTCCAATCGTTTTGCATCAACGTTAGGTAAGTATTCACTTCCCAGCTCCCGCAATCGTTCTTTCTATGGATAATTTGCACGAATACGTGCTATTCGATGTTTGCAATCGTTTTGCATCGACGGTAGGTAAGTATTCACTTCCCAGCTCCCGCAATCGTTCTTTCTATGGATAATTTGCACGAATACGTTATGTTCGATGTTTCCAATCGTTTTGCATCGACGGTAGGTAAGGATTCACTTCCCGGCTCCCGCAATCGTTCTTTCCATCGATAATTTGCACGAATACGTGCTATTCGATGTTTCCAATCGTGTTGCATCGACGGTCGGTAAGCATTCACTTCCCAGCTCCCGCAATCGTTCTTTCTATGGATAATTTGCACGAATACGTTATGTTCGATGTTTGCAATCGTTTTGCATCGACGGTAGGTAAGGATTCACTTCCCAGCTGCCGCAATCGTTCTTTCCATCGATAATTTGCACGAATACGTGGTGTTCGATGTTTCCAATCGTTTTGCATCAACGATAGGTAAGTATCCACTTCCCAGCTCCCGCAATCGTTCTTTCTATGGATAATTTGCACGAATACGTGCTATTCGATGTTTGCAATCGTTTTACATCGACGGTAGGTAAGGATTCACTTCCCAGCTCCCGCAATCGTTCTTTCCATCGATAATTTGCACGAATACGTGGTGTTCGATGTTTCCAATCGTTTTGCATCAACGATAGGTAAGTATCCACTTCCCAGCTCCCGCAATCGTTCTTTCTATGGATAATTTGCACGAATACGTGCTATTCGATGTTTGCAATCGTTTTACATCGACGGTAGGTAAGCATTCACTTCCCAGCTCCGGCAATCGTTCTTTCCAAATTATCGATAGAAAGAACGTTTGCGGGAGCTGGGAAGTGAATCCTTACCTACCGTCGATGCAAAACGATTGCAAACATCGAATAGCACGTATTCGTGCACATTATCCATAGAAAGAACGATTGCGGGAGCTGGGAAGTGAATACTTACCTAACGTTGATGCAAAACGATTAGAAACATCGAACACCACGTATTCGTGCAAATTATCGATGGAAAGAACGATTGCGGCAGCTGGGAAGTGAATCCTTACCTACCGTCGATGCAAAACGATTGCAAACATCGAATAGCACGTATTCGTGCAAATTATCCATAGAAAGAACGATTGCGGGAGCTGGGAAGTGAATACTTACCTACCGTTGATGCAAAACGATTGGAAACATCGAATAGCACGTATTCGTGCAAATTATCGATGGAAAGAACGATTGCGGGAGCCGGGAAGTGAATGCTTACCTAACGTTGATGCAAAACGATTGGAAACATCGAACATAACGTATTCGTGCAAATTATCGATAGTAAGAACGATTGCGGGACCTGGGAAGTGAATCCGTACCTACCGTCGATGCAAAACAATTGCAACCATCGAATAGCACGTATTCGTGCAAATTATCCATAGGAAGAACGATTGCGCGAGCTGGGAAGTGAATACTTACCTAACGTTGATGCAAAACGATTGGAAACATCGAATAGCACGTATTCGTGCAAATTATCGATGGAAAGAACGATTGCGGGAGCCGGGAAGTGAATGCTTACCTAAAGTTGATGCAAAACGATTGGAAACATCGAACATAACGTATTCGTGCAAATTATCGATAGTAAGAACGATTGCGGGAGCTGGGAAGTGAATCCGTACCTACCGTCGATGCAAAACAATTGCAAACATCGAATAGCACGTATTCGTGCAAATTATCCATAGAAAGAACGATTGCGGGAGCTCGGAAGTGAATACGTACCTAACGTTGATGCAAAACGATTGGAAACATCGAACCCCACGTATTCGTGCAAATTATCGATGGAAAGAACGATTGCGGGAGCTGGGAAGTGAATCCTTACCTACCGTCGATGCAAAACGATTGGAAACATCGAATAGCACGTATTCGTGCAAATTATCGATGGAAAGAACGATTGCGGGAGCCGGGAAATGAATCCTTACTTAACGTTGATGCAAAACGATTGGAAACATCGAACATCACGTATTCATGCAAATTATCGATAGAAAGAACGATTGCGGCAGCTGGGAAGTGAATCCTTACCTACCGTCGATGCAAAACGATTGCAAACATCGAATTGCACGTATTCGTGCAAATTATCCATAGAAAGAACGATTGCGTGAGCTGGGAAGTGAATACTTACCTACCGTTGATGCAAAACGATTGGAAACATCGAATAGCACGTATTCGTGCAAATTATCGATGGAAAGAACGATTGCGGGAGCCGGGAAGTGAATGCTTACCTAACGTTGATGCAAAACGATTGGAAACATCGAACATAACGTATTCGTGCAAATTATCGATAGAAAGAACGATTGCGGGAGCTGGGAAGTGAATCCTTACCTACCGTCGATGCAAAACGATTGCAAACATCGAATAGCACGTATTCGTGCAAATTATCCATAGAAAGAACGATTGCGGGAACTGGGAAGTGAATCCTTACCTACCGTCGATGCAAAACGATTGGAAACATCGAACACCACGTATTCGTGCAAATTATCGATGGAAAGAACGATTGCGGGAGCTGGGAAGTGAATCCTTACCTACCGTCGATGCAAAACGATTGGAAACATCGAATAGCACGTATTCGTGCAAATTATCGATGGAAAGAACGATTGCGGGACCCGGGAAGTGAATCCTTACCTAACGTTGATGCAAAACGAATGGAATCATCGAACATCACGTATTCGTGCAAATTATCGATGGAAAGAACGATTGCGGGTGCCGGGAAGTGAATCCTTACCTACCGTCGATGCAAAACGATTGGAAACATCGAATAGCACGTATTCGTGCAAATTATCGATGGAAAGAACGATTGCGGGACCCGGGAAGTGAATCCTTACCTACCGTCGATGCAAAACGATTGCAAACATCGAATTGCACGTATTCGTGCAAATTATCCATAGAAAGAACGATTGCGGGAGCTGGGAAGTGAATCCTTACCTACCGTTGATACAAAACGATTGGATAATTGGCACGAATACGTATTATTCGATGTTTCCAATCGTTTTGCATCGACGGTAGGTAAGGATTCACTTCCCAGCTCCCGCAATCGTTCTTTCCATCGTTAATTTGCACGAATACGTGCCATTCGATGCTTCCAATCGTTTTGCATCGACGGTAGGTAAGGATTCACTTCCCAGCTCCCGCAATCGTTCTTTCTATCGATAATTTGCACGAATACGTGCTATTCGATGTTTCCAATCGTTTTGCATCGACGGTAGGTAAGGATTCACTTCCCAGCTCCCGCAATCGTTCTTTCTATCGATAATTTGCACGAATAAGTGATGTTCGATGTTTCCAATCGTTTTGCATCAACGTTAGGTAAGTATTCACTTCCCAGCTCCCGCAATCGTTCTTTCCATCGATAATTTGCACGAATACGTGGTGTTCGATGTTTCCAATCGTTTTGCATCAACGATAGGTAAGTATCCACTTCCCAGCTCCCGCAATCGTTCTTTCTATCGATAATTTGGAAAGAACGATTGCCGGAGCTGAGAAGTGAATGCTTACCGAACGTCGATGCAACACGATTGGAAACATCGAATAGCACGTATTGGTGCAAATTATCGATGGAAAGAACGATTGCGGGAGCCGGGAAATGAATCCTTACCTAACGTTGATGCAAAACGATTGGAAACATCGAACATCACGTATTCGTGCAAATTATCGATAGAAAGAACGATTGCGGCAGCTGGGAAGTGAATCCTTACCTACCGTCGATGCAAAACGATTGGAAACATCGAACATAACGTATTCGTGCAAATTATCCATAGAAAGAACGATTGCGGGAGCTGGGAAGTGAATCCTTATCTACCGTCGATGAAAAACGATTGCAAACATCGAATAGCACGTATTCGTGCAAATTATCCATAGAAAGAACGATTGCGGGAGCTGGGAAGTGAATCCTTATCTACCGTCGATGAAAAACGATTGCAAACATCGAATAGCACGTATTCGTGCAAATTATCCATAGAAAGAACGATTGCGGGAGCCGGGAAGTGAATCCTTACCTACCGTTGATACAAAACGATTGGATAATTGGCACGAATACGTGATATTCGATGTTTCCAATCGTTTTGCATCGACGGTAGGTAAGGATTCACTTCCCAGCTCCCGCAATCGTTCTTTCCATCGATAATTTGCACGAATACGTGCTATTCGATGTTTCCAATCGTTTTGCATCAACGGTAGGTAAGTATTCACTTCCCAGCTCCCGCAATCGTTCTTTCTATGGATAATTTGCACGAATACGTTATGTTCGATGTTTGCAATCGTTTTGCATCGACGGTAGATAAGGATTCACTTCCCAGCTGCCGCAATCGTTCTTTCCATCGATAATTTGCACGAATACGTGGTGTTCGATGTTTCCAATCGTTTTGCATCAACGATAGGTAAGTATCCACTTCCCAGCTCCCGCAATCGTTCTTTCTATGGATAATTTGCACGAATACGTGCTATTCGATGTTTGCAATCGTTTTTCATCGACGGTAGATAAGGATTCACTTCCCAGCTCCCGCAATCGTTCTTTCTATGGATAATTTGCACGAATACGTTATGTTCGATGTTTCCAATCGTTTTGCATCGACGGTAGGTAAGGATTCACTTCCCAGCTGCCGCAATCGTTCTTTCTATCGATAATTTGCACGAATACGTGATGTTCGATGTTTCCAATCGTTTTGCATCAACGTTAGGTAAGGATTCATTTCCCGGCTCCCGCAATCGTTCTTTCCATCGATAATTTGCACGAATACGTGCTATTCGATGTTTCCAATCGTGTTGCATCGACGTTCGGTAAGCATTCACTTCTCAGCTCCGGCAATCGTTCTTTCCAAATTATCGATAGAAAGAACGATTGCGGGAGCTGGGAAGTGAATCCTTACCTACCGTCGATGCAAAACGATTGGAAACATCGAACACCACGTATTCGTGCAAATTATCGAAGGAAAGAACGATTGCGGGAGCCGGGAAGTGAATCCTTACCTACCGTTGATACAAAACGATTGGATAATTGGCACGAATACGTGATATTCGATGTTTCCAATCGTTTTGCATCGACGGTAGGTAAGGATTCACTTCCCAGCTCCCGCAATCGTTCTTTCTATGGATAATTTGCACGAATACGTTATGTTCGATGTTTGCAATCGTTTTGCATCAACGGTAGGTAAGGATTCACTTCCCAGCTGCCGCAATCGTTCTTTCCATCGATAATTTGCACGAATACGTGGTGTTCGATGTTTCCAATCGTTTTGCATCAACGATAGGTAAGTATCCACTTCCCAGCTCCCGCAATCGTTCTTTCTATGGATAATTTGCACGAATACGTGCTATTCGATGTTTCCAATCGTTTTGCATCAACGGTAGGTAAGTATTCACTTCCCAGCTCCCGCAATCGTTCTTTCTATGGATAATTTGCACGAATACGTTATGTTCGATGTTTGCAATCGTTTTGCATCGACGGTAGGTAAGGATTCACTTCCCAGCTGCCGCAATCGTTCTTTCCATCGATAATTTGCACGAATACGTGGTGTTCGATGTTTCCAATCGTTTTGCATCGACGGTAGGTAAGTATTCACTTCCCAGCTCCCGCAATCGTTCTTTCTATGGATAATTTGCACGAATACGTTATGTTCGATGTTTCCAATCGTTTTGCATCGACGGTAGGTAAGGATTCACTTCCCAGCTGCCGCAATCGTTCTTTCTATCGATAATTTGCACGAATACGTGATGTTCGATGTTTCCAATCGTTTTGCATCAACGTTAGGTAAGGATTCATTTCCCGGCTCCCGCAATCGTTCTTTCCATCGATAATTTGCACGAATACGTGCTATTCGATGTTTCCAATCGTGTTGCATCGACGTTCGGTAAGCATTCACTTCCCAGCTCCGGCAATCGTTCTTTCCAAATTATCGATAGAAAGAACGATTGCGGGAGCTGGGAAGTGAATCCTTACCTACCGTCGATGCAAAACGATTGCAAACATCGAATAGCACGTATTCGTGCAAATTATCCATAGAAAGAACGATTGCGGGAGCTGGGAAGTGAATACTTACCTAACGTTGATGCAAAACGATTGGAAACATAGAACACCACGTATTCGTGCAAATTATCGATGGAAAGAACGATTGCGGCAGCTGGGAAGTGAATCCTTACCTACCGTCGATGCAAAACGATTGCAAACATCGAATAGCACGTATTCGTGCAAATTATCCATTGAAAGAACGATTGCGGGAGCTGGGAAGTGAATACTTACCTACCGTTGATGCAAAACGATTGGAAACATCGAATAGCACGTATTCGTGCAAATTATCGATGGAAAGAACGATTGCGGGAGCCGGGAAGTGAATGCTTACCTAACGTTGATGCAAAACGATTGGAAACATCGAACATAACGTATTCGTGCAAATTATCGATAGTAAGAACGATTGCGGGAGCTGGGAAGTGAATCCGTACCTACCGTCGATGCAAAACAATTGCAAACATCGAATAGCACGTATTCGTGCAAATTATCCATAGAAAGAACGATTGCGGGAGCTGGGAAGTGAATACGTACCTAACGTTGATGCAAAACGATTGGAAACATCGAACATCACGTATTCGTGCAAATTATCGATAGAAAGAACGATTGCGGGAGCTGGGAAGTGAATCCTTACCTACCGTCGATGCAAAACGATTGCAAACATCGAATAGCACGTATTCGTGCAAATTATCCATAGAAAGAACGATTGCGGGAACTGGGAAGTGAATCCTTACCTACCGTCGATGCAAAACGATTGGAAACATCGAATAGCACGTATTCGTGCAAATTATCGATGGAAAGAACGATTGCGGGACCCGGGAAGTGAATCCTTACCTAACGTTGATGCAAAACGAATGGAATCATCGAACATCACGTATTCGTGCAAATTATCGATGGAAAGAACGATTGCGGGTGCCGGGAAGTGAATCCTTACCTAACGTTGATGCAAAACGATCGGAAACATCGAATAACACGTATTCGTGCAAATTATCGATGGAAAGAACGATTGCGGGAGCCGGGAAATGAATCCTTACCTAACGTTGATGCAAAACGATTGGAAACATCGAACATCACGTATTCATGCAAATTATCGATAGAAAGAACGATTGCGGCAGCTGGGAAGTGAATACTTACCTACCGTTGATGCAAAACGATTGGAAACATCGAATAGCACGTATTCGTGCAAATTATCGATGGAAAGAACGATTGCGGGAGCCGGGAAGTGAATGCTTACCTAACGTTGATGCAAAACGATTGGAAACATCGAACATAACGTATTCGTGCAAATTATAGATAGAAAGAACGATTGCGGGAACTGGGAAGTGAATCCTTACCTACCGTTGATACAAAACGATTGGATAATTGGCACGAATACGTGATATTCGATGTTTCCAATCGTTTTGCATCGACGGTAGGTAAGGATTCACTTCCCAGCTCCCGCAATCGTTCTCTCCATCGTTAATTTGCACGAATACGTGCCATTCGATGTTTCCAATCGTTTTGCATCGACGGTAGGTAAGGATTCACTTCCCAGCTCCCGCAATCGTTCTTTCTATCGATAATTTGCACGAATACGTGCTATTCGATGTTTCCAATCGTTTTGCATCGACGGTAGGTAAGGATTCACTTCCCAGCTCCCGCAATCGTTCTTTCTATCGATAATTTGCACGAATACGTGATGTTCGATGTTTCCAATCGTTTTGCATCAACGTTAGGTAAGGATTCACTTCCCGGCTCCCGCAATCGTTCTTTCCATCGCTAATTTGCTCGAATACGTGCTATTCGATGTTTCCAATCGTTTTGCATCAACGTTAGGTAAGTATTCACTTCACAGCTCCCGCAATCGTTCTTTCTATGGATAATTTGCACGAATACGTGCTATTCGATGTTTGCAATCGTTTTGCATCGACGGTAGGTAAGTATTCACTTCCCAGCTCCCGCAATCGTTCTTTCTATGGATAATTTGCACGAATACGTTATGTTCGATGTTTCCAATCGTTTTGCATCGACGGTAGGTAAGGATTCACTTCCCGGCTCCCGCAATCTTTCTTTCCATCGATAATTTGCACGAATACGTGCTATTCGATGTTTCCAATCGAGTTGCATCGACGGTCGGTAAGCATTCACTTCCCAGCTCCCGCAATCGTTCTTTCTATGGATAATTTGCACGAATACGTTATGTTCGATGTTTAGCAATCGTTTTGCATCGACGGTAGGTAAGGATTCACTTCCCAGCTGCCGCAATCGTTCTTTCCATCGATAATTTGCACGAATACGTGGTGTTCGATGTTTCCAATCGTTTTGCATCAACGTTAGGTAAGTATTCACTTCCCAGCTCCCGCAATCGTTCTTTCCATCGATAATTTGCACGAATACGTGGTGTTCGATGTTTCCAATCGTTTTGCATCAACGATAGGTAAGTATCCACTTCCCAGCTCCCGCAATCGTTCTTTCTATGGATAATTTGCACGAATACGTGCTATTCGATGTTTGCAATCGTTTTGCATCGACGGTAGATAAGGATTCACTTCCCAGCTCCCGCAATCGTTCTTTCTATGGATAATTTGCACGAATACGTTATGTTCGATGTTTCCAATCGTTTTGCATCGACGGTAGGTAAGGATTCACTTCCCGGCTCCCGCAATCGTTCTTTCCATCGCTAATTTGCTCGAATACGTGCTATTCGATGTTTCCAATCGTTTTGCATCGACGGTAGGTAAGGATTCACTTCCCGGCTCCCGCAATCGTTCTTTCCATCGATAATTTGCACGAATACGTGCTATTCGATGTTTCCAATCGTGTTGCATCGACGGTCGGTAAGCATTCACTTCCCAGCTCCCGCAATCGTTCTTTCTATGGATAATTTGCACGAATACGTTATGTTCGATGTTTGCAATCGTTTTGCATCGACGGTAGGTAAGGATTCACTTCCCAGCTGCCGCAATCGTTCTTTCCATCGATAATTTGCACGAATACGTGGTGTTCGATGTTTCCAATCGTTTTGCATCAACGTTAGGTAAGTATTCACTTCCCAGCTCCCGCAATCGTTCTTTCTATGGATAATTTGCACGAATACGTGCTATTCGATGTTTGCAATCGTTTTGCATCGACGGTAGGTAAGTATTCACTTCCCAGCTCCCGCAATCGTTCTTTCTATGGATAATTTGCACGAATACGTTATGTTCGATGTTTCCAATCGTTTTGCATCGACGGTAGGTAAGGATTCACTTCCCGGCTCCCGCAATCGTTCTTTCCATCGATAATTTGCACGAATACGTGCTATTCGATGTTTCCAATCGTGTTGCATCGACGGTCGGTAAGCATTCACTTCCCAGCTCCCGCAATCGTTCTTTCTATGGATAATTTGCACGAATACGTTATGTTCGATGTTTGCAATCGTTTTGCATCGACGGTAGGTAAGGATTCACTTCCCAGCTGCCGCAATCGTTCTTTCCATCGATAATTTGCACGAATACGTGGTCTTCGATGTTTCCAATCGTTTTGCATCAACGTTAGGTAAGTATTCACTTCCCAGCTCCCGCAATCGTTCTTTCCATCGTTAATTTGCACGAATACGTGCCATTCGATGTTTCCAATCGTTTTGCATCGACGGTAGGTAAGGATTCACTTCCCAGCTCCCGCAATCGTTCTTTCTATCGATAATTTGCACGAATACGTGATGTTCGATGTTTCCAATCGTTTTGCATCAACGTTAGGTAAGGATTCACTTCCCGGCTCCCGCAATCGTTCTTTCCATCGCTAATTTGCTCGAATACGTGCTATTCGATGTTTCCAATCGTTTTGCATCGACGGTAGGTAAGGATTCACTTCCCGGCTCCCGCAATCGTTCTTTCCATCGATAATTTGCACGAATACGTGCTATTCGATGTTTCCAATCGTGTTGCATCGACGGTCGGTAAGCATTCATTTCCCAGCTCCCGCAATCGTTCTTTCTATGGATAATTTGCACGAATACGTTATGTTCGATGTTTGCAATCGTTTTGCATCGACGGTAGGTAAGGATTCACTTCCCAGCTGCCGCAATCGTTCTTTCCATCGATAATTTGCACGAATACGTGGTGTTCGATGTTTCCAATCGTTTTGCATCAACGATAGGTAAGTATCCACTTCCCAGCTGCCGCAATCGTTCTTTCTATCGATAATTTGCACGAATACGTGATGTTCGATGTTTCCAATCGTTTTGCATCAACGTTAAGTAAGGATTCATTTCCCGGCTCCCGCAATCGTTCTTTCCATCGATAATTTGCACGAATACGTGCTATTCGTTGTTTCCAATCGTGTTGCATCGACGTTCGGTAAGCATTTACTTCTCAGCTCCGGCAATCGTTCTTTCCAAATTATCGATAGAAAGAACGATTGCGGGAGCTGGGAAGTGAATCCTTACCTACCGTCGATGCAAAACGATTGCAAACATCGAATAGCACGTATTCGTGCAAATTATCCATAGAAAGAACGATTGCGGGAGCTGGGAAGTGAATACTTACCTAACGTTGATGCAAAACGATTGGAAACATCGAACACCACGTATTCGTGCAAATTATCGATGGAAAGAACGATTACGGCAGCTGGGAAGTGAATCCTTACCTACCGTCGATGCAAAACGATTGCAAACATCGAATAGCACGTATTCGTGCAAATTATCCATAGAAAGAACGATTGCGGGAGCTGGGAAGTGAATACTTACCTACCGTTGATGCAAAACGATTGGAAACATCGAATAGCACGTATTCGTGCAAATTATCGATGGAAAGAACGATTGCGGGAGCCGGGAAGTGAATGCTTACCTAACGTTGATGCAAAACGATTGGAAACATCGAACATAACGTATTCGTGCAAATTATAGATAGAAAGAACGATTGCGGGAGCTGGGAAGTGAATCCTTACCTACCGTCGATGCAAAACGATCGCAAACATCGAATAGCACGTATTCGTGCAAATTATCCATAGAAAGAACGATTGCGGGAACTGGGAAGTGAATCCTTACCTACCGTTGATACAAAACGATTGGATAATTGGCACGAATACGTGATATTCGATGTTTCCAATCGTTTTGCATCGACGGTAGGTAAGGATTCACTTCCCAGCTCCCGCAATCGTTCTCTCCATCGTTAATTTGCACGAATACGTGCCATTCGATGTTTCCAATCGTTTTGCATCGACGGTAGGTAAGGATTCACTTCCCAGCTCCCGCAATCGTTCTTTCTATCGATAATTTGCACGAATACGTGCTATTCGATGTTTCCAATCGTTTTGCATCGACGGTAGGTAAGGATTCACTTCCCAGCTCCCGCAATCGTTCTTTCTATCGATAATTTGCACGAATACGTGATGTTCGATGTTTCCAATCGTTTTGCATCAACGTTAGGTAAGGATTCACTTCCCGGCTCCCGCAATCGTTCTTTCCATCGCTAATTTGCTCGAATACGTGCTATTCGATGTTTCCAATCGTTTTGCATCGACGGTAGGTAAGGATTCACTTCCCAGCTGCCGCAATCGTTCTTTCCATCGATAATTTGCACGAATACGTGGTGTTCGATGTTTTCAATCGTTTTGCATCAACGTTAGGTAAGTATTCACTTCCCAGCTCCCGCAATCGTTCTTTCTATGGATAATTTGCACGAATACGTGCTATTCGATGTTTGCAATCGTTTTGCATCGACGGTAGGTAAGTATTCACTTCCCAGCTCCCGCAATCGTTCTTTCTATGGATAATTTGCACGAATACGTTATGTTCGATGTTTCCAATCGTTTTGCATCGACGGTAGGTAAGGATTCACTTCCCGGCTCCCGCAATCTTTCTTTCCATCGATAATTTGCACGAATACGTGCTATTCGATGTTTCCAATCGAGTTGCATCGACGGTCGGTAAGCATTCACTTCCCAGCTCCCGCAATCGTTCTTTCTATGGATAATTTGCACGAATACGTTATGTTCGATGTTTGCAATCGTTTTGCATCGACGGTAGGTAAGGATTCACTTCCCAGCTGCCGCAATCGTTCTTTCCATCGATAATTTGCACGAATACGTGGTGTTCGATGTTTCCAATCGTTTTGCATCAATGTTAGGTAAGTATTCACTTCCCAGCTCCCGCAATCGTTCTTTCCATCGATAATTTGCACGAATACGTGGTGTTCGATGTTTCCAATCGTTTTGCATCAACGATAGGTAAGTATCCACTTCCCAGCTCCCGCAATCGTTCTTTCTATGGATAATTTGCACGAATACGTGCTATTCGATGTTTGCAATCGTTTTGCATCGACGGTAGATAAGGATTCACTTCCCAGCTCCCGCAATCGTTCTTTCTATGGATAATTTGCACGAATACGTTATGTTCGATGTTTCCAATCGTTTTGCATCGACGGTAGGTAAGGATTCACTTCCCGGCTCCCGCAATCGTTCTTTCCATCGCTAATTTGCTCGAATACGTGCTATTCGATGTTTCCAATCGTTTTGCATCGACGGTAGGTAAGGATTCACTTCCCGGCTCCCGCAATCGTTCTTTCCATCGATAATTTGCACGAATACGTGCTATTCGATGTTTCCAATCGTGTTGCATCGACGGTCGGTAAGCATTCACTTCCCAGCTCCCGCAATCGTTCTTTCTATGGATAATTTGCACGAATACGTTATGTTCGATGTTTGCAATCGTTTTGCATCGACGGTAGGTAAGGATTCACTTCCCAGCTGCCGCAATCGTTCTTTCCATCGATAATTTGCACGAATACGTGGTCTTCGATGTTTCCAATCGTTTTGCATCAACGTTAGGTAAGTATTCACTTCCCAGCTCCCGCAATCGT
The DNA here is from genome assembly GCA_963583965.1 of Nomada ferruginata. Taxonomy (NCBI): domain Eukaryota; kingdom Metazoa; phylum Arthropoda; class Insecta; order Hymenoptera; family Apidae; genus Nomada; species Nomada ferruginata. Next base: position 544,878 of record OY757219.1, read on the forward strand.
TCTTTCCATCGTTAATTTGCACGAATACGTGCCATTCGATGTTTCCAATCGTTTTGCATCGACGGTAGGTAAGGATTCACTTCCCAGCTCCCGCAATCGTTCTTTCTATCGATAATTTGCACGAATACGTGATGTTCGATGTTTCCAATCGTTTTGCATCAACGTTAGGTAAGGATTCACTTCCCGGCTCCCGCAATCGTTCTTTCCATCGCTAATTTGCTCGAATACGTGCTATTCGATGTTTCCAATCGTTTTGCATCGACGGTAGGTAAGGATTCACTTCCCGGCTCCCGCAATCGTTCTTTCCATCGATAATTTGCACGAATACGTGCTATTCGATGTTTCCAATCGTGTTGCATCGACGGTCGGTAAGCATTCATTTCCCAGCTCCCGCAATCGTTCTTTCTATGGATAATTTGCACGAATACGTTATGTTCGATGTTTGCAATCGTTTTGCATCGACGGTAGGTAAGGATTCACTTCCCAGCTGCCGCAATCGTTCTTTCCATCGATAATTTGCACGAATACGTGGTGTTCGATGTTTCCAATCGTTTTGCATCAACGATAGGTAAGTATCCACTTCCCAGCTGCCGCAATCGTTCTTTCTATCGATAATTTGCACGAATACGTGATGTTCGATGTTTCCAATCGTTTTGCATCAACGTTAAGTAAGGATTCATTTCCCGGCTCCCGCAATCGTTCTTTCCATCGATAATTTGCACGAATACGTGCTATTCGTTGTTTCCAATCGTGTTGCATCGACGTTCGGTAAGCATTTACTTCTCAGCTCCGGCAATCGTTCTTTCCAAATTATCGATAGAAAGAACGATTGCGGGAGCTGGGAAGTGAATCCTTACCTACCGTCGATGCAAAACGATTGCAAACATCGAATAGCACGTATTCGTGCAAATTATCCATAGAAAGAACGATTGCGGGAGCTGGGAAGTGAATACTTACCTAACGTTGATGCAAAACGATTGGAAACATCGAACACCACGTATTCGTGCAAATTATCGATGGAAAGAACGATTGCGGCAGCTGGGAAGTGAATCCTTACCTACCGTCGATGCAAAACGATTGCAAACATCGAATAGCACGTATTCGTGCAAATTATCCATAGAAAGAACGATTGCGGGAGCTGGGAAGTGAATACTTACCTACCGTTGATGCAAAACGATTGGAAACATCGAATAGCACGTATTCGTGCAAATTATCGATGGAAAGAACGATTGCGGGAGCCGGGAAGTGAATGCTTACCTAACGTTGATGCAAAACGATTGGAAACATCGAACATAACGTATTCGTGCAAATTATCGATAGTAAGAACGATTTCGGGAGCTGGGAAGTGAATCCGTACCTACCGTCGATGCAAAACAATTGCAAACATCGAATAGCACGTATTCGTGCAAATTATCCATAGAAAGAACGATTGCGGGAGCTGGGAAGTGAATACGTACCTAACGTTGATGCAAAACGATTGGAAACATCGAACACCACGTATTCGTGCAAATTATCGATGGAAAGAACGATTGCGGGAGCTGGGAAGTGAATCCTTACCTACCGTCGATGCAAAACGATTGGAAACATCGAATAGCACGTATTCGTGCAAATTATCGATGGAAAGAACGATTGCGGGAGCCGGGAAGTGAATCCTTACCTAACGTTGATGCAAAACGAATGGAATCATCGAACATCACGTATTCGTGCAAATTATCGATGAAAAGAACGATTGCGGGAGCTGGGAAGTGAATCCTTACCTACCGTCGATGCAAAACGATTGCAAACATGGAATTGCATGTATTCGTGCAAATTATCCATAGTAAGAACGATTGCGTGAGCTGGGAAGTGAATACTTACCTACCGTTGATGCAAAACGATTGGAAACATCGAATAGCACGTATTCGTGCAAATTATCGATCGAAAGAACGATTGCGGGAGCCGGGAAGTGAATGCTTACCTAACGTTGATGCAAAACGATTGGAAAAATCGAACATAACGTATTCGTGCAAATTATCGATAGAAAGAACGATTGCGGGAGCTGGGAAGTGAATCCTTACCTACCGTCGATGCAAAACGATTGCAAACATCGAATAGCACGTATTCGTGCAAATTATCCATAGAAAGAACGATTGCGGGAAATGGGAAGTGAATCCTTACCTACCGTCGATGCAAAACGATTGGAAACATCGAACACCACGTATTCGTGCAAATTATCGATGGAAAGAACGATTGCGGCAGCTGGGAAGTGAATCCTTACCTACCGTCGATGCAAAACGATTGCAACCATCGAATAGCACGTATTCGTGCAAATTATCGATGGAAAGAACGATTGCGGGAGCCGGGAAATGAATCCCTACCTAACGTTGCTGCAAAACGATTGGAAACATCGAACATCACGTATTCGTGCAAATTATCGATAGAAAGAACGATTGCGGCAGCTGGGAAGTGAATCCTTACCTACCGTCGATGCAAAACGATTGCAAACATGGAATTGCATGTATTCGTGCAAATTATCCATAGTAAGAACGATTGCGTGAGCTGGGAAGTGAATACTTACCTACCGTTGATGCAAAACGATTGGAAACATCGAATAGCACGTATTCGTGCAAATTATCGATCGAAAGAACGATTGCGGGAGCCGGGAAGTGAATGCTTACCTAACGTTGATGCAAAACGATTGGAAAAATCGAACATAACGTATTCGTGCAAATTATCGATAGAAAGAACGATTGCGGGAGCTGGGAAGTGAATCCTTACCTACCGTCGATGCAAAACGATTGCAAACATCGAATAGCACGTATTCGTGCAAATTATCCATAGAAAGAACGATTGCGGGAAATGGGAAGTGAATCCTTACCTACCGTCGATGCAAAACGATTGGAAACATCGAACACCACGTATTCGTGCAAATTATCGATGGAAAGAACGATTGCGGCAGCTGGGAAGTGAATCCTTACCTACCGTCGATGCAAAACGATTGCAACCATCGAATAGCACGTATTCGTGCAAATTATCGATGGAAAGAACGATTGCGGGAGCCGGGAAATGAATCCCTACCTAACGTTGCTGCAAAACGATTGGAAACATCGAACATCACGTATTCGTGCAAATTATCGATAGAAAGAACGATTGCGGCAGCTGGGAAGTGAATACTTACCTACCGTTGATGCAAAACGATTGGAAACATCGAATAGCACGTATTCGTGCAAATTATCGATGGAAAGAACGATTGCGGGAGCCGGGAAGTGAATCCTTACCTACCGTCGATGCAAAACGATTGCAAACATCGAATAGCACGTATTCGTGCAAATTATCCATAGAAAGAACGATTGCGGGAACTGGGAAGTGAATCCTTACCTACCGTCGATGCAAAACGATTGGAAACATCGAACACCACGTATTCGTGCAAATTATCGAAGGAAAGAACGATTGCGGGAGCCGGGAAGTGAATCCTTACCTACCGTTGATACAAAACGATTGGATAATTGGCACGAATACGTGATATTCGATGTTTCCAATCGTTTTGCATCGACGGTAGGTAAGGATTCACTTCCCAGCTCCCGCAATCGTTCTTTCTATGGATAATTTGCACGAATACGTGCTATTCGATGTTTCCAATCGTGTTGCATCGACGTTCGGTAAGCATTCACTTCCCAGCTCCGGCAATCGTTCTTTCCAAATTATCGATAGAAAGAACGATTGCGGGAGCTGGGAAGTGAATCCTTACCTACCGTCGATGCAAAACGATTGCAAACATCGAATAGCACGTATTCGTGCAAATTATCGATGGAAAGAACGATTGCGGCAGCTGGGAAGTGAATCCTTACCTACCGTCGATGCAAAACGATTGCAAACATCGAATAGCACGTATTCGTGCAAATTATCCATAGAAAGAACGATTGCTGGAGCTGGGAAGTGAATACTTACCTACCGTTGATGCAAAACGATTGGAAACATCGAATAGCACGTATTCGTGCAAATTATCGATGGAAAGAACGATTGCGGGAGCTGGGACGTGAATCCTTACCTACCGTCGATGCAAAACGATTGGAAACATCGAATAGCACGTATTCGTGCAAATTATCGATGGAAAGAACGATTGCGGGAGCCGGGAAGTGAATCCTTACCTAACGTTGATGCAAAACGAATGGAATCATCGAACATCACGTATTCGTGCAAATTATCGATGGAAAGAACGATTGCGGGTGCCGGGAAGTGAATCCTTACCTAACGTTGATGCAAAACGATTGGAAACATCGAATAACACGTATTCGTGCAAATTATCGATGGAAAGAACGATTGCGGGAGCCGGGAAATGAATCCTTACCTAACGTTGATGCAAAACGATTGGAAACATCGAACATCACGTATTCATGCAAATTATCGATAGAAAGAACGATTGCGGCAGCTGGGAAGTGAATCCTTACCTACCGTCGATGCAAAACGATTGCAAACATCGAATTGCACGTATTCGTGCAAATTATCCATAGAAAGAACGATTGCGTGAGCTGGGAAGTGAATACTTACCTACCGTTGATGCAAAACGATTGGAAACATCGAATAGCACGTATTCGTGCAAATTATCGATGGAAAGAACGATTGCGGGAGCCGGGAAGTGAATGCTTACCTAACGTTGATGCAAAACGATTGGAAACATCGAACTTAACGTATTCGTGCAAATTATCGATAGAAAGAACGATTGCGGGAGCTGGGAAGTGAATCCTTACCTACCGTTGATGCAAAACGAATGGAATCATCGAACATCACGTATTCGTGCAAATTATCGATGGAAAGAACGATTGCGGGAGCTGGGAAGTGAATCCTTACCTACCGTCGATGCAAAACGATTGGAAACATCGAATAGCACGTATTCGTGCAAATTATCGATGGAAAGAACGATTGCGGGAGCCGGGAAGTGAATCCTTACCTAACGTTGATGCAAAACGAATGGAATCATCGAACATCACGTATTCGTGCAAATTATCGATGGAAAGAACGATTGCGGGTGCCGGGAAGTGAATCCTTACCTAACGTTGATGCAAAACGATTGGAAACCTCGAATAACACGTATTCGTGCAAATTATCGATGGAAAGAACGATTGCGGGAGCCGGGAAGTGAATCCTTACCTAACGTTGATGCAAAACGATTGGAAACATCGAATTGCACGTATTCGTGCAAATTATCCATAGAAAGAACGATTGCGTGAGCTGGGAAGTGAATACTTACCTACCGTTGATGCAAAACGATTGGAAACATCGAATAGCACGTATTCGTGCAAATTATCGATGGAAAGAACGATTGCGGGAGCCGGGAAGTGAATGCTTACCTAACGTTGATGCAAAACGATTGGAAACATCGAACATAACGTATTCGTGCAAATTATAGATAGAAAGAACGATTGCGGGAGCTGGGAAGTGAATCCTTACCTACCGTCGATGCAAAACGATTGCAAACATCGAATAGCACGTATTCGTGCAAATTATCGATGGAAAGAACGATTGCGGGAGCCGGGAAGTGAATGCTTACCTAACGTTGATGCAAAACGATTGGAAACATCGAACATAACGTATTCGTGCAAATTATCCATAGAAAGAACTATTGCGGGAACTGGGAAGTGAATCCTTACCTACCGTGAATACAAAACGATTGGATAATTGGCACGAATACGTGATATTCGATGTTTCCAATCGTTTTGCATCGACGGTAGGTAAGGATTCACTTCCCAGCTCCCGCAATCGTTCTTTCCATCGTTAATTTGCACGAATACGTGCCATTCGATGTTTCCAATCGTTTTGCATCGACGGTAGGTAAGCATTCACTTCACAGCTCCCGCAATCGTTCTTTCTATCGATAATTTGCACGAATACGTGATGTTCGATGTTTCCAATCGTTTTGCATCAACGTTAGGTAAGGATTCACTTCCCGGCTCCCGCAATCGTTCTTTCCATCGATAATTTGCACGAATACGTGGTGTTCGATGTTTCCAATCGTTTTGCATCGACGGTAGGTAAGGATTCACTTCCCAGCTGCCGCAATCGTTCTTTCCATCGATAATTTGCACGAATACGTGGTGTTCGATGTTTCCAATCGTTTTGCATCAACGATAAGTAAGTATCCACTTCCCAGCTCCCGCAATCGTTCTTTCTATGGATAATTTGCACGAATACGTGCTATTCGATGTTTGCAATCGTTTTACATCGACGGTAGGTAAGGATTCACTTCCCAGCTGCCGCAATCGTTCTTTCTATCGATAATTTGCACGAATACGTGATGTTCGATGTTTCCAATCGTTTTGCATCAACGTTAGGTAAGGATTCATTTCCCGGCTCCCGCAATCGTTCTTTCCATCGATAATTTGCACGAATACGTGCTATTCGATGTTTCCAATCGTGTTGCATCGACGTTCGGTAAGCATTCACTTCCCAGCTCCGCAATCGTTCTTTCTATCGATAATTTGCACGAATACGTGATGTTCGATGTTTCCAATCGTTTTGCATCAACGGTAGGTAAGGATTCACTCCCCGGCTCCCGCAATCGTTCTTTCCATCGATAATTTGCACGAATACGTGCTATTCGATGTTTCCAATCGTTTTGCATCGACGGTAGGTAAGGATTCCCTTCCCACCTCCCGCAATCGTTCTTTCTATCGATAATTTGCACGAATACGTGATGTTCGATGTTTCCAATCGTTTTGCATCAACGTTAGGTAAGGATTCACTTCCCGGCTCCCGCAATCGTTCTTTCCATCGATAATTTGCACGAATACGTGGTGTTCGATGTTTCCAATCGTTTTGCATCGACGGTAGGTAAGGATTCACTTCCCAGCTGCCGCAATCGTTCTTTCCATCGATAATTTGCACGAATACGTGGTGTTCGATGTTTCCAATCGTTTTGCATCAACGATAGGTAAGTATCCACTTCCCAGCTCCCGCAATCGTTCTTTCTATGGATAATTTGCACGAATACGTGCTATTCGATGTTTGCAATCGTTTTACATCGACGGTAGGTAAGGATTCACTTCCCAGCTGCCGCAATCGTTCTTTCTATCGATAATTTGCACGAATACGTGATGTTCGATGTTTCCAATCGTTTTGCATCAACGTTAGGTAAGGATTCATTTCCCGGCTCCCGCAATCGTTCTTTCCATCGATAATTTGCACGAATACGTGCTATTCGATGTTTCCAATCGTGTTGCATCGACGTTCGGTAAGCATTCACTTCCCAGCTCCGGCAATCGTTCTTTCCAAATTATCGATAGAAAGAACGATTGCGGGAGCTGGGAAGTGAATCCTTACCTACCGTCGATGCAAAACGATTGCAAACATCGAATAGCACGTATTCGTGCAAATTATCCATAGAAAGAACGATTGCGGGAGCTGGGAAGTGAATACATACCTAACGTTGATGCAAAACGATTGGAAACATCGAACACCACGTATTCGTGCAAATTATCGATGGAAAGAACGATTGCGGCAGCTGGGAAGTGAATCCTTACCTACCGTCGATGCAAAACGATTGCAAACATCGAATAGCACGTATTCGTGCAAATTATCCATAGAAAGAACGATTGCGGGAGCTGGGAAGTGAATCCTTACCTAACGTTGATGCAAAACGATTGGAAACATCGAATAACACGTATTCGTGCAAATTATCGATGGAAAGAACGATTGCGGGAGCCGGGAAATGAATCCTTACCTAACGTTGATGCAAAACGATTGGAAACATCGAACATCACGTATTCATGCAAATTATCGATAGAAAGAACGATTGCGGCAGCTGGGAAGTGAATCCTTACCTACCGTCGATGCAAAACGATTGCAAACATCGAATTGCACGTATTCGTGCAAATTATCCATAGAAGGAACGATTGCGTGAGCTGGGAAGTGAATACTTACCTACCGTTGATGCAAAACGATTGGAAACATCGAATAGCACGTATTCGTGCAAATTATCGATGGAAAGAACGATTGCGGGAGCCGGGAAGTGAATGCTTACCTAACGTTGATGCAAAACGATTGGAAACATCGAACATAACGTATTCGTGCAAATTATCGATAGAAAGAACGATTGCGGGAGCTGGGAAGTGAATCCTTACCTACCGTCGATGCAAAACGATTGCAAACATCGAATAGCACGTATTCGTGCAAATTATCCATAGAAAGAACGATTGCGGGAACTGGGAAGTGAATCCTTACCTACCGTCGATGCAAAACGATTGGAAACATCGAACACAACGTATTCGTGCAAATTATCGATGGAAAGAACGATTGCGGCAGCTGGGAAGTGAATCCTTACCTACCGTCGATGCAAAACGATTGCAAACATCGAATAGCACGTATTCGTGCCAATTAACGATGGAAAGAACGATTGCGGGAGCCGGGAAATGAATGCTTACCTAACGTTGATGCAAAACGATTGGAAACATCGAACATCACGTATTCATGCAAATTATCGATAGAAAGAACGATTGCGGGAGCCGGGAAGTGAATCCTTACCTAACGTTGATGCAAAACGAATGGAATCATCGAACATCACGTATTCGTGCAAATTATCGATGGAAAGAACGATTGCGGGTGCCGGGAAGTGAATCCTTACCTAACGTTGATGCAAAACGATTGGAAACATCGAATAACACGTATTCGTGCAAATTATCGATGGAAAGAATGATTGCGGGAGCCGGGAAATGAATCCTTACCTAACGTTGATGCAAAACGATTGGAAACATCGAACATCACGTATTCATGCAAATTATCGATAGAAAGAACGATTGCGGCAGCTGGGAAGTGAATCCTTACCTACCGTCGATGCAAAACGATTGCAAACATCGAATTGCACGTATTCGTGCAAATTATCCATAGAAAGAACGATTGCGTGAGCTGGGAAGTGAATACTTACCTACCGTTGATGCAAAACGATTGGAAACATCGAATAGCACGTATTCGTGCAAATTATCGATGGAAAGAACGATTGCGGGAGCCGGGAAGTGAATGCTTACCTAACGTTGATGCAAAACGATTGGAAACATCGAACTTAACGTATTCGTGCAAATTATCGATAGAAAGAACGATTGCGGGAGCTGGGAAGTGAATCCTTACCTACCGTTGATGCAAAACGAATGGAATCATCGAACATCACGTATTCGTGCAAATTATCGATGGAAAGAACGATTGCGGGAGCTGGGAAGTGAATCCTTACCTACCGTCGATGCAAAACGATTGGAAACATCGAATAGCACGTATTCGTGCAAATTATCGATGGAAAGAACGATTGCGGGAGCCGGGAAGTGAATCCTTACCTAACGTTGATGCAAAACGAATGGAATCATCGAACATCACGTATTCGTGCAAATTATCGATGGAAAGAACGATTGCGGGTGCCGGGAAGTGAATCCTTACCTAACGTTGATGCAAAACGATTGGAAACATCGAATAACACGTATTCGTGCAAATTATCGATGGAAAGAACGATTGCGGGAGCCGGGAAGTGAATCCTTACCTAACGTTGATGCAAAACGAATGGAATCATCGAACATCACGTATTCGTGCAAATTATCGATGGAAAGAACGATTGCGGGTGCCGGGAAGTGAATCCTTACCTAACGTTGATGCAAAACGATTGGAAACATCGAATAACACGTATTCGTGCAAATTATCGGTGGAAAGAACGATTGCGGGAGCCAGGAAATGAATCCTTACCTAACGTTGATGCAAAACGATTGGAAACATCGAACATCACGTATTCATGCAAATTATCGATAGAAAGAACGATTGCGGCAGCTGGGAAGTGAATCCTTACCTACCGTCGATGCAAAACGATTGCAAACATCGAATTGCACGTATTCGTGCAAATTATCCATAGAAGGAACGATTGCGTGAGCTGGGAAGTGAATACTTACCTACCGTTGATGCAAAACGATTGGAAACATCGAATAGCACGTATTCGTGCAAATTATCGATGGAAAGAACGATTGCGGGAGCCGGGAAGTGAATGCTTACCTAACGTTGATGCAAAACGATTGGAAACATCGAACATAACGTATTCGTGCAAATTATCGATAGAAAGAACGATTGCGGGAGCTGGGAAGTGAATCCTTACCTACCGTCGATGCAAAACGATTGCAAACATCGAATAGCACGTATTCGTGCAAATTATCCATAGAAAGAACGATTGCGGGAACTGGGAAGTGAATCCTTACCTACCGTCGATGCAAAACGATTGGAGACATCGAACACAACGTATTCGTGCAAATTATCGATGGAAAGAACGATTGCGGCAGCTGGGAAGTGAATCCTTACCTACCGTCGATGCAAAACGATTGCAAACATCGAATAGCACGTATTCGTGCCAATTAACGATGGAAAGAACGATTGCGGGAGCCGGGAAATGAATGCTTACCTAACGTTGATGCAAAACGATTGGAAACATCGAACATCACGTATTCATGCAAATTATCGATAGAAAGAACGATTGCGGGAGCCGGGAAGTGAATCCTTACCTAACGTTGATGCAAAACGAATGGAATCATCGAACATCACGTATTCGTGCAAATTATCGATGGAAAGAACGATTGCGGGTGCCGGGAAGTGAATCCTTACCTAACGTTGATGCAAAACGATTGGAAACATCGAATAACACGTATTCGTGCAAATTATCGATGGAAAGAACGATTGCGGGAGCCGGGAAATGAATCCTTACCTAACGTTGATGCAAAACGATTGGAAACATCGAACATCACGTATTCATGCAAATTATCGATAGAAAGAACGATTGCGGCAGCTGGGAAGTGAATCCTTACCTACCGTCGATGCAAAACGATTGCAAACATCGAATTGCACGTATTCGTGCAAATTATCCATAGAAAGAACGATTGCGTGAGCTGGGAAGTGAATACTTACCTACCGTTGATGCAAAACGATTGGAAACATCGAATAGCACGTATTCGTGCAAATTATCGATGGAAAGAACGATTGCGGGAGCCGGGAAGTGAATGCTTACCTAACGTTGATGCAAAACGATTGGAAACATCGAATTGCACGTATTCGTGCAAATTATCCATAGAAAGAACGATTGCGTGAGCTGGGAAGTGAATACTTACCTACCGTTGATGCAAAACGATTGGAAACATCGAATAGCACGTATTCATGCAAATTATCGATAGAAAGAACGATTGCGGGAGCTGGGAAGTGAATCCTTACCTACCGTTGATGCAAAACGAATGGAATCATCGAACATCACGTATTCGTGCAAATTATCGATGGAAAGAACGATTGCGGGAGCTGGGAAGTGAATCCTTACCTACCGTCGATGCAAAACGATTGGAAACATCGAATAGCACGTATTCGTGCAAATTATCGATGGAAAGAACGATTGCGGGAGCCGGGAAGTGAATCCTTACCTAACGTTGATGCAAAACGAATGGAATCATCGAACATCACGTATTCGTGCAAATTATCGATGGAAAGAACGATTGCGTGAGCTGGGAAGTGAATACTTACCTACCGTTGATGCAAAACGATTGGAAACATCGAATAGCACGTATTCATGCAAATTATCGATAGAAAGAACGATTGCGGGAGCTGGGAAGTGAATCCTTACCTACCGTTGATGCAAAACGAATGGAATCATCGAACATCACGTATTCGTGCAAATTATCGATGGAAAGAACGATTGCGGGAGCTGGGAAGTGAATCCTTACCTACCGTCGATGCAAAACGATTGGAAACATCGAATAGCACGTATTCGTGCAAATTATCGATGGAAAGAACGATTGCGGGAGCCGGGAAGTGAATCCTTACCTAACGTTGATGCAAAACGAATGGAATCATCGAACATCACGTATTCGTGCAAATTATCGATGGAAAGAACGATTGCGGGTGCCGGGAAGTGAATTCTTACCTAACGTTGATGCAAAACGATTGGAAACATCGAATAACACGTATTCGTGCAAATTATCGATGGAAAGAACGATTGCGGGAGCCGGGAAGTGAATCCTTACCTAACGTTGATGCAAAACGAATGGAATCATCGAACATCACGTATTCGTGCAAATTATCGATGGAAAGAACGATTGCGGGTGCCGGGAAGTGAATCCTTACCTAACGTTGATGCAAAACGATTGGAAACATCGAATAACACGTATTCGTGCAAATTATCGGTGGAAAGAACGATTGCGGGAGCCGGGAAATGAATCCTTACCTAACGTTGATGCAAAACGATTGGAAACATCGAACATCACGTATTCATGCAAATTATCGATAGAAAGAACGATTGCGGCAGCTGGGAAGTGAATCCTTACCTACCGTCGATGCAAAACGATTGCAAACATCGAATTGCACGTATTCGTGCAAATTATCCATAGAAAGAACGATTGCGTGAGCTGGGAAGTGAATACGTACCTACCGTTGATGCAAAACGATTGGAAACATCGAATAGCACGTATTCGTGCAAATTATCGATAGAAAGAACGATTGCGGCAGCTGGGAAGTGAATCCTTACCTAACGTTGATGCAAAACGATTGGAAACATCGAACATCACGTATTCATGCAAATTATCGATAGAAAGAACGATTGCGGCAGCTGGGAAGTGAATCCTTACCTACCGTCGATGCAAAACGATTGCAAACATCGAATTGCACGTATTCGTGCAAATTATCCATAGAAAGAACGATTGCGTGAGCTGGGAAGTGAATACTTACCTACCGTTGATGCAAAACGATTGGAAACATCGAATAGCACGTATTCGTGCAAATTATCGATGGAAAGAACGATTGCGGGAGCCGGGAAGTGAATGCTTACCTAACGTTGATGCAAAACGATTGCAAACATCGAATTGCACGTATTCGTGCAAATTATCCATAGAAAGAACGATTGCGTGAGCTGGGAAGTGAATACTTACCTACCGTTGATGCAAAACGATTGGAAACATCGAATAGCACGTATTCGTGCAAATTATCGATGGAAAGAACGATTGCGGGAGCCGGGAAGTGAATGCTTACCTAACGTTGATGCAAAACGATTGGAAACATCGAATTGCACGTATTCGTGCAAATTATCCATAGAAAGAACGATTGCGTGAGCTGGGAAGTGAATACTTACCTACCGTTGATGCAAAACGATTGGAAACATCGAATAGCACGTATTCATGCAAATTATCGATAGAAAGAACGATTGCGGGAGCTGGGAAGTGAATCCTTACCTACCGTTGATGCAAAACGAATGGAATCATCGAACATCACGTATTCGTGCAAATTATCGATGGAAAGAACGATTGCGGGAGCTGGGAAGTGAATCCTTACCTACCGTCGATGCAAAACGATTGGAAACATCGAATAGCACGTATTCGTGCAAATTATCGATGGAAAGAACGATTGCGGGAGCCGGGAAGTGAATCCTTACCTCACGTTGATGCAAAACGAATGGAATCATCGAACATCACGTATTCGTGCAAATTATCGATGGAAAGAACGATTGCGGGTGCCGGGAAGTGAATCCTTACCTAACGTTGATGCAAAACGATTGGAAACATCGAATAACACGTATTCGTGCAAATTATCGATGGAAAGAACGATTGCGGGAGCCGGGAAGTGAATCCTTACCTAACGTTGATGCAAAACGAATGGAATCATCGAACATCACGTATTCGTGCAAATTATCGATGGAAAGAACGATTGCGGGTGCCGGGAAGTGAATCCTTACCTAACGTTGATGCAAAACGATTGGAAACATCGAATAACACGTATTCGTGCAAATTATCGGTGGAAAGAACGATTGCGGGAGCCGGGAAATGAATCCTTACCTAACGTTGATGCAAAACGATTGGAAACATCGAACATCACGTATTCATGCAAATTATCGATAGAAAGAACGATTGCGGCAGCTGGGAAGTGAATCCTTACCTAACGTTGATGCAAAACGATTGGAAACATCGAACATCACGTATTCATGCAAATTATCGATAGAAAGAACGATTGCGGCAGCTGGGAAGTGAATCCTTACCTACCGTCGATGCAAAACGATTGCAAACATCGAATTGCACGTATTCGTGCAAATTATCCATAGAAAGAACGATTGCGTGAGCTGGGAAGTGAATACTTACCTACCGTTGATGCAAAACGATTGGAAACATCGAATAGCACGTATTCGTGCAAATTATCGATGGAAAGAACGATTGCGGGAGCCGGGAAGTGAATGCTTACCTAACGTTGATGCAAAACGATTGGAAACATCGAACATAACGTATTCGTGCAAATTATAGATAGAAAGAACGATTGCGGGAGCTGGGAAGTGAATCCTTACCTACCGTCGATGCAAAACGATTGCAAACATCGAATAGCACGTATTCGTGCAAATTATCGATGGAAAGAACGATTGCGGGAGCCGGGAAGTGAATGCTTACCTAACGTTGATGCAAAACGATTGGAAACATCGAACATAACGTATTCGTGCAAATTATCCATAGAAAGAACTATTGCGGGAACTGGGAAGTGAATCCTTACCTACCGTGAATACAAAACGATTGGATAATTGGCACGAATACGTGATATTCGATGTTTCCAATCGTTTTGCATCGACGGTAGGTAAGGATTCACTTCCCAGCTCCCGCAATCGTTCTTTCCATCGTTAATTTGCACGAATACGTGCCATTCGATGTTTCCAATCGTTTTGCATCGACGGTAGGTAAGGATTCACTTCCCAGCTCCCGCAATCGTTCTTTCTATCGATAATTTGCACGAATACATGATGTTCGATGTTTCCAATCGTTTTGCATCAACGGTAGGTAAGGATTCACTTCCCGGCTCCCGCAATCGTTCTTTCCATCGATAATTTGCACGAATACGTGCTATTCGATGTTTCCAATCGTTTTGCATCGACGGTAGGTAAGGATTCACTTCCCAGCTCCCGCAATCGTTCTTTCTATCGATAATTTGCACGAATACGTGATGTTCGATGTTTCCAATCGTTTTGCATCAACGTTAGGTAAGGATTCACTTCCCGGCTCCCGCAATCGTTCTTTCCATCGATAATTTGCACGAATACGTGGTGTTCGATGTTTCCAATCGTTTTGCATCGACGGTAGGTAAGGATTCACTTCCCAGCTGCCGCAATCGTTCTTTCCATTGATAATTTGCACGAATACGTGGTGTTCGATGTTTCCAATCGTTTTGCATCAACGATAAGTAAGTATCCACTTCCCAGCTCCCGCAATCGTTCTTTCTATGGATAATTTGCACGAATACGTGCTATTCGATGTTTGCAATCGTTTTACATCGACGGTAGGTAAGGATTCACTTCCCAGCTGCCGCAATCGTTCTTTCTATCGATAATTTGCACGAATACGTGATGTTCGATGTTTCCAATCGTTTTGCATCAACGTTAGGTAAGGATTCATTTCCCGGCTCCCGCAATCGTTCTTTCCATCGATAATTTGCACGAATACGTGCTATTCGATGTTTCCAATCGTGTTGCATCGACGTTCGGTAAGCATTCACTTCCCAGCTCCGCAATCGTTCTTTCTATCGATAATTTGCACGAATACGTGATGTTCGATGTTTCCAATCGTTTTGCATCAACGGTAGGTAAGGATTCACTTCCCGGCTCCCGCAATCGTTCTTTCCATCGATAATTTGCACGAATACGTGCTATTCGATGTTTCCAATCGTTTTGCATCGACGGTAGGTAAGGATTCCCTTCCCAGCTCCCGCAATCGTTCTTTCTATCGATAATTTGCACGAATACGTGATGTTCGATGTTTCCAATCGTTTTGCATCAACGTTAGGTAAGGATTCACTTCCCGGCTCCCGCAATCGTTCTTTCCATCGATAATTTGCACGAATACGTGGTGTTCGATGTTTCCAATCGTTTTGCATCGACGGTAGGTAAGGATTCACTTCCCAGCTGCCGCAATCGTTCTTTCCATCGATAATTTGCACGAATACGTGGTGTTCGATGTTTCCAATCGTTTTGCATCAACGATAGGTAAGTATCCACTTCCCAGCTCCCGCAATCGTTCTTTCTATGGATAATTTGCACGAATACGTGCTATTCGATGTTTGCAATCGTTTTACATCGACGGTAGGTAAGGATTCACTTCCCAGCTGCCGCAATCGTTCTTTCTATCGATAATTTGCACGAATACGTGATGTCCGATGTTTCCAATCGTTTTGCATCAACGATAGGTAAGGATTCATTTCCCGGCTCCCGCAATCGTTCTTTCCATCGATAATTTGCACGAATACGTGCTATTCGATGTTTCCAATCGTGTTGCATCGACGTTCGGTAAGCATTCACTTCCCAGCTCCGGCAATCGTTCTTTCCAAATTATCGATAGAAAGAACGATTGCGGGAGCTGGGAAGTGAATCCTTACCTACCGTCGATGCAAAACGATTGCAAACATCGAATAGCACGTATTCGTGCAAATTATCCATAGAAAGAACGATTGCGGGAGCTGGGAAGTGAATACATACCTAACGTTGATGCAAAACGATTGGAAACATCGAACACCACGTATTCGTGCAAATTATCGATGGAAAGAACGATTGCGGCAGCTGGGAAGTGAATCCTTACCTACCGTCGATGCAAAACGATTGCAAACATCGAATAGCACGTATTCGTGCAAATTATCCATAGAAAGAACGATTGCGGGAGCTGGGAAGTGAATCCTTACCTAACGTTGATGCAAAACGATTGGAAACATCGAATAGCACGTATTCGTGCAAATTATCCATAGAAAGAACGATTGCGGGAACTGGGAAGCGAATCCTTACCTACCGTCGATGCAAAACGATTGGAAACATCGAACACAACGTATTCGTGCAAATTATCGATGGAAAGAACGATTGCGGCAGCTGGGAAGTGAATCCTTACCTACCGTCGATGCAAAACGATTGCAAACATCGAATAGCACGTATTCGTGCCAATTAACGATGGAAAGAACGATTGCGGGAGCCGGGAAATGAATGCTTACCTAACGTTGATGCAAAACGATTGGAAACATCGAACATCACGTATTCATGCAAATTATCGATAGAAAGAACGATTGCGGGAGCTGGGAAGTGAATCCTTACCTACCGTCGATGCAAAACGATTGCAAACATCGAATAGCACGTATTCGTGCAAATTATCCATAGAAAGAACGATTGCGGGAACTGGGAAGTGAATCCTTACCTACCGTCGATGCAAAACGTTTGGAAACATCGAACACCACGTATTCGTGCAAATTATCGACGGAAAGAACGATTCTGGGAGCCGGGAAGTGAATCCTTACCTACCGTTGATACAAAACGATTGGAAACATCGAACACCACGTATTCGTGCAAATTATCGATGGAAAGAACGATTGCGGGAGCTGGGAAGTGAATCCTTACCTACCGTCGATGCAAAACGATTGGAAACATCGAATAGCACGTATTCGTGCAAATTATCGATGGAAAGAACGATTGCGGGAGCCGGGAAGGGAATCCTTACCTAACGTTGATGCAAAACGAATGGAATCATCGAACATCACGTATTCGTGCAAATTATCGATGGGAAGAACGATTGCGGGTGCCGGGAAGTGAATCCTTACCTAACGTTGATGCAAAACGATTGGAAACATCGAATAACACGTATTCGTGCAAATTATCGATGGAAAGAACGATTGCGGGAGCCGGGAAATGAATCCTTACCTAACGTTGATGCAAAACGATTGGAAACATCGAACATCACGTATTCATGCAAATTATCGATAGAAAGAACGATTGCGGCAGCTGGGAAGTGAATCCTTACCTACCGTCGATGCAAAACGATTGCAAACATCGAATTGCACGTATTCGTGCAAATTATCCATAGAAAGAACGATTGCGTGAGCTGGGAAGTGAATACTTACCTACCGTTGATGCAAAACGATTGGAAACATCGAATAGCACGTATTCGTGCAAATTATCGATAGAAAGAACGATTGCGGCAGCTGGGAAGTGAATCCTTACCTAACGTTGATGCAAAACGATTGGAAACATCGAACACCACGTATTCGTGCAAATTATCGATGGAAAGAACGATTGCGGCAGCTGGGAAGTGAATCCTTACCTACCGTCGATGCAAAACGATTGGAAACATAGAATAGCACGTATTCGTGCAAATTATCGATGGAAAGAACGATTGCGGGAGCCGGGAAGTGAATCCTTACCTAACGTTGATGCAAAACGAATGGAATCATCTAACATCACGTATTCGTGCAAATTATCGATGGAAAGAACGATTGCGGGTGCCGGGAAGTGAATCCTTACCTAACGTTGATGCAAAACGATCGGAAACATCGAATAACACGTATTCGTGCAAATTATCGATGGAAAGAACGATTGCGGGAGCCGGGAAATGAATCCTTACCTAACGTTGATGCAAAACGATTGGAAACATCGAACATCACGTATTCATGCAAATTATCGATAGTAAGAACGATTGCGGCAGCTGGGAAGTGAATCCTCACCTACCGTCGATGCAAAACGATTGCAAACATCGAATTGCACGTATTCGTGCAAATTATCCATAGAAAGAACGATTGCGTGAGCTGGGAAGTGAATACTTACCTACCGTTGATGCAAAACGATTGGAAACATCGAATAGCACGTATTCGTGCAAATTATCGATGGAAAGAACGATTGCGGGAGCCGGGAAGTGAATGCTTACCTAACGTTGATGCAAAACGATTGGAAACATCGAACATAACGTATTCGTGCAAATTATCGATAGAAAGAACGATTGCGGGAGCTGGGAAGTGAATCCTTACCTACCGTCGATGCAAAACGATTGCAAACATCGAATAGCACGTATTCGTGCAAATTATCCATAGAAAGAACGATTGCGGGAGCTGGGAAGTGAATACTTACCTAACGTTGATGAAAAACGATTGGAAACATCGAACACCACGTATTCGTGCAAATTATCGATGGAAAGAACGATTGCGGCAGCTGGGATGTGAATCCTTACCTACCGTCGATGCAAAACGATTGCAAACATCGAATTGCACGTATTCGTGCAAATTATCCATAGAAAGAACGATTGCGGGAACTGGGAAGTGAATCCTTACCTACCGTCGATGCAAAACGATTGGAAACATCGAACACCACGTATTCGTGCAAATTATCGATGGAAAGAACGATTGCGGGAGCCGGGAAGTGAATCCTTACCTACCGTCGATGCAAAACGATTGGAAACATCGAATAGCACGTATTCGTGCAAATTATCGATGGAAAGAACGATTGCGGGACCCGGGAAGTGAATCCTTACCTACCGTTGATGCAAAACGATCGGAAACATCGAATAACACGTATTCGTGCAAATTATCGATGGAAAGAACGATTGCGGGAGCCGGGAAATGAATCCTTACCTAACGTTGATGCAAAACGATTGGAAACATCGAACATCACGTATTCATGCAAATTATCGATAGAAAGAACGATTGCGGCAGCTGGGAAGTGAATCCTTACCTACCGTCGATGCAAAAAGATTGCAAACATCGAATTGCACGTATTCGTGCAAATTATCCATAGAAAGAACGATTGCGTGAGCTGGGAAGTGAATCCTTACCTACCGTCGATGCAAAACGATTGCAAACATCGAATTGCACGTATTCGTGCAAATTATCCATAGAAAGAACGATTGCGGGAACTGGGAAGTGAATCCTTACCTACCGTCGATGCAAAACGATTGGAAACATCGAACACCACGTATTCGTGCAAATTATCGCGATGGAAAGAACGATTGCGGGAGCCGGGAAGTGAATCCTTACCTACCGTTGATACAAAACGATTGGATAATTGGCACGAATACGTGATATTCGATGTTTCCAATCGTTTTGCATCGACGGTAGGTAAGGATTCACTTCCCAGCTCCCGCAATCGTTCTTTCCATCGTTAATTTGCACGAATACGTGCCATTCGATGTTTCCAATCGTTTTGCATCGACGGTAGGTAAGGATTCACTTCCCAGCTCCCGCAATCGTTCTTTCTATCGATAATTTGCACGAATACGTGCTATTCGATGTTTCCAATCGTTTTGCATCGACGGTAGGTAAGGATTCACTTCCCAGCTCCCGCAATCGTTCTTTCTATCGATAATTTGCACGAATACGTGATGTTCGATGTTTCCAATCGTTTTGCATCAACGTTAGGTAAGGATTCACTTCCCGGCTCCCGCAATCGTTCTTTCCATCGCTAATTTGCTCGAATACGTGCTATTCGATGTTTCCAATCGTTTTGCATCGACGGTAGGTAAGGATTCACTTCCCAGCTGCCGCAATCGTTCTTTCCATCGACAATTTGCACGAATACGTGGTGTTCGATGTTTCCAATCGTTTTGCATCAACGTTAGGTAAGTATTCACTTCCCAGCTCCCGCAATCGTTCTTTCTATGGATAATTTGCACGAATACGTGCTATTCGATGTTTCCAATCGTTTTGCATCAACGTTAGGTAAGTATTCACTTCCCAGCTCCCGCAATCGTTCTTTCTATGGATAATTTGCACGAATACGTGCTATTCGATGTTTCCAATCGTTTTGCATCAACGGTAGGTAAGTATTCACTTCCCAGCTCCCGCAATCGTTCTTTCTATGGATAATTTGCACGAATACGTTATGTTCGATGTTTGCAATCGTTTTGCATCGACGGTAGGTAAGGATTCACTTCCCAGCTGCCGCAATCGTTCTTTCTATCGATAATTTGCACGAATACGTGATGTTCAATGTTTCCAATCGTTTTGCATCAACGTTAGGTAAGGATTCATTTCCCGGCTCCCGCAATCGTTCTTTCCATCGATAATTTGCACGAATACGTGCTATTCGATGTTTCCAATCGTGTTGCATCGACGTTCGGTAAGCATTCACTTCCCAGCTCCGGCAATCGTTCTTTCCAAATTATCGATAGAAAGAACGATTGCGGGAGCTGGGAAGTGAATCCTTACCTACCGTCGATGCAAAACGATTGCAAACATCGAATAGCACGTATTCGTGCAAATTATCCATAGAAAGAACGATTGCGGGAGCTGGGAAGTGAATACTTACCTAACGTTGATGAAAAACGATTGGAAACATCGAACACCACGTATTCGTGCAAATTATCGATGGAAAGAACGATTGCGGCAGCTGGGAAGTGAATCCTTACCTACCGTCGATGCAAAACGATTGCAAACATCGAATTGCACGTATTCGTGCAAATTATCCATAGAAAGAACGATTGCGGGAACTGGGAAGTGAATCCTTACCTACCGTCGATGCAAAACGATTGGAAACATCGAACACCACGTATTCGTGCAAATTATCGATGGAAAGAACGATTGCGAGCCGGGAAGTGAATCCTTACCTACCGTCGATGCAAAACGATTGGAAACATCGAATAGCACGTATTCGTGCAAATTATCGATGGAAAGAACGATTGCGGGACCCGGGAAGTGAATCCTTACCTACCGTTGATGCAAAATGATCGGAAACATCGAATAACACGTATTCGTGCAAATTATCGATTGAAAGAACGATTGCGGGAGCCGGGAAATGAATCCTTACCTAACGTTGATGCAAAACGATTGGAAACATCGAACATCACGTATTCATGCAAATTATCGATAGAAAGAACGATTGCGGCAGCTGGGAAGTGAATCCTTACCTACCGTCGATGCAAAACGATTGCAAACATCGAATTGCACGTATTCGTGCAAATTATCCATAGAAAGAACGATTGCGTGAGCTGGGAAGTGAATTCTTACCTACCGTCGATGCAAAACGATTGCAAACATCGAATTGCACGTATTCGTGCAAATTATCCATAGAAAGAACGATTGCGTGAGCTGGGAAGTGAATACTTACCTACCGTTGATGCAAAACGATTGGAAACATCGAATAGCACGTATTCGTGCAAATTATCGATGGAAAGAACGATTGCGGGAACCGGGAGGTGAATCCTTACCTAACGTTGATGCAAAACGAATGGAATCATCGAACATCACGTATTCGTGCAAATTATCGATGGAAAGAACGATTGCGGGTGCCGGGAAGTGAATCCTTACCTAACGTTGATGCAAAACGATCGGAAACATCGAATAACACGTATTCGTGCAAATTATCGATGGAAAGAACGATTGCGGGAGCCGGGAAATGAATCCTTACCTAACGTTGATGCAAAACGATTGGAAACATCGAACATCACGTATTCATGCAAATTATCGATAGAAAGAACGATTGCGGCAGCTGGGAAGTGAATCCTTACCTACCGTCGATGCAAAACGATTGCAAACATCGAATTGCACGTATTCGTGCAAATTATCCATAGAAAGAACGATTGCGTGAGCTGGGAAGTGAATCCTTACCTACCGTCGATGCAAAACGATTGCAAACATCGAATTGCACGTATTCGTGCAAATTATCCATAGAAAGAACGATTGCGTGAGCTGGGAAGTGAATACTTACCTACCGTTGATGCAAAACGATTGGAAACATCGAATAGCACGTATTCGTGCAAATTATCGATGGAAAGAACGATTGCGGGACCCGGGAAGTGAATCCTTACCTAACGTTGATGCAAAACGAATGGAATCATCGAACATCACGTATTCGTGCAAATTATCGATGGAAAGAACGATTGCGGGAGCCGGGAAATGAATCCTTACCTAACGTTGATGCAAAACGATTGGAAACATCGAACATCACGTATTCATGCAAATTATCGATAGAAAGAACGATTGCGGCAGCTGGGAAGTGAATCCTTACCTACCGTCGATGCAAAACGATTGCAAACATCGAATTGCACGTATTCGTGCAAATTATCCATAGAAAGAACGATTGCGTGAGCTGGGAAGTGAATCCTTACCTACCGTCGATGCAAAACGATTGCAAACATCGAATTGCACGTATTCGTGCAAATTATCCATAGAAAGAACGATTGCGTGAGCTGGGAAGTGAATACTTACCTACCGTTGATGCAAAACGATTGGAAACATCGAATAGCACGTATTCGTGCAAATTATCGATGGAAAGAACGATTGCGGGACCCGGGAAGTGAATACTTACCTAACGTTGATGCAAAACGATTGGAAACATCGAACACCACGTATTCGTGCAAATTATCGATGGAAAGAACGATTGCGGCAGCTGGGAAGTGAATCCTTACCTACCGTCGATGCAAAACGATTGCAAACATCGAATTGCACGTATTCGTGCAAATTATCCATAGAAAGAACGATTGCGTGAGCTGGGAAGTGAATCCTTACCTACCGTCGATGCAAAACGATTGCAAACATCGAATTGCACGTATTCGTGCAAATTATCCATAGAAAGAACGATTGCGTGAGCTGGGAAGTGAATACTTACCTACCGTTGATGCAAAACGATTGGAAACATCGAATAGCACGTATTCGTGCAAATTATCGATGGAAAGAACGATTGCGGGACCCGGGAAGTGAATCCTTACCTAACGTTGATGCAAAACGAATGGAATCATCGAACATCACGTATTCGTGCAAATTATCGATGGAAAGAACGATTGCGGGAGCCGGGAAATGAATCCTTACCTAACGTTGATGCAAAACGATTGGAAACATCGAACATCACGTATTCATGCAAATTATCGATAGAAAGAACGATTGCGGCAGCTGGGAAGTGAATCCTTACCTACCGTCGATGCAAAACGATTGCAAACATCGAATTGCACGTATTCGTGCAAATTATCCATAGAAAGAACGATTGCGGGAACTGGGAAGTGAATCCTTACCTACCGTCGATGCAAAACGATTGCAAACATCGAATTGCACGTATTCGTGCAAATTATCGCGATGGAAAGAACGATTGCGGGAGCCGGGAAGTGAATCCTTACCTACCGTTGATACAAAACGATTGGATAATTGGCACGAATACGTGATATTCGATGTTTCCAATCGTTTTGCATCGACGGTAGGTAAGGATTCACTTCCCAGCTCCCGCAATCGTTCTTTCCATCGTTAATTTGCACGAATACGTGCCATTCGATGTTTCCAATCGTTTTGCATCGACGGTAGGTAAGGATTCACTTCCCAGCTCCCGCAATCGTTCTTTCTATCGATAATTTGCACGAATACGTGCTATTCGATGTTTCCAATCGTTTTGCATCGACGGTAGGTAAGGATTCACTTCCCAGCTCCCGCAATCGTTCTTTCCATCGATAATTTGCACGAATACGTGGTGTTCGATGTTTCCAATCGTTTTGCATCAACGTTAGGTAAGTATTCACTTCCCAGCTCCCGCAATCGTTCTTTCTATGGATAATTTGCACGAATACGTGCTATTCGATGTTTGCAATCTTTTTGCATCGACGGTAGGTAAGTATTCACTTCCCAGCTCCCGCAATCGTTCTTTCTATGGATAATTTGCACGAATACGTTATGTTCGATGTTTCCAATCGTTTTGCATCGACGGTAGGTAAGGATTCACTTCCCGGCTCCCGCAATCGTTCTTTCCATCGATAATTTGCACGAATACGTGCTATTCGATGTTTCCAATCGTGTTGCATCGACGGTCGGTAAGCATTTACTTCCCAGCTCCCGCAATCGTTCTTTCTATGGATAATTTGCACGAATACGTTATGTTCGATGTTTGCAATCGTTTTGCATCGACGGTAGGTAAGGATTCACTTCCCAGCTGCCGCAATCGTTCTTTCTATCGATAATTTGCACGAATACGTGATGTTCAATGTTTCCAATCGTTTTGCATCAACGTTAGGTAAGGATTCATTTCCCGGCTCCCGCAATCGTTCTTTCCATCGATAATTTGCACGAATACGTGCTATTCGATGTTTCCAATCGTGTTGCATCGACGTTCGGTAAGCATTCACTTCCCAGCTCCGGCAATCGTTCTTTCCAAATTATCGATAGAAAGAACGATTGCGGGAGCTGGGAAGTGAATCCTTACCTACCGTCGATGCAAAACGATTGCAAACATCGAATAGCACGTATTCGTGCAAATTATCCATAGAAAGAACGATTGCGGGAGCTGGGAAGTGAATACTTACCTAACGTTGATGAAAAACGATTGGAAACATCGAACACCACGTATTCGTGCAAATTATCGATGGAAAGAACGATTGCGGCAGCTGGGAAGTGAATCCTTACCTACCGTCGATGCAAAACGATTGCAAACATCGAATTGCACGTATTCGTGCAAATTATCAATAGAAAGAACGATTGCGGGAACTGGGAAGTGAATCCTTACCTACCGTCGATGCAAAACGATTGGAAACATCGAACACCACGTATTCGTGCAAATTATCGATGGAAAGAACGATTGCGGGAGCCAGGAAGTGAATCCTTACCTACCGTCGATGCAAAACGATTGGAAACATCGAATAGCACGTATTCGTGCAAATTATCGATGGAAAGAACGATTGCGGGACCCGGGAAGTGAATCCTTACCTACCGTCGATGCAAAACGATCGGAAACATCGAATAACACGTATTCGTGCAAATTATCGATGGAAAGAACGATTGCGGGAGCCGGGAAATGAATCCTTACCTAACGTTGATGCAAAACGATTGGAAACATCGAACATCACGTATTCATGCAAATTATCGATAGAAAGAACGATTGCGGCAGCTGGGAAGTGAATCCTTACCTACCGTCGATGCAAAACGATTGCAAACATCGAATTGCACGTATTCGAGCAAATTATCCATAGAAAGAACGATTGCGTGAGCTGGGAAGTGAATCCTTACCTACCGTCGATGCAAAACGATTGCAAACATCGAATTGCACGTATTCGTGCAAATTATCCATAGAAAGAACGATTGCGTGAGCTGGGAAGTGAATACTTACCTACCGTTGATGCAAAACGATTGGAAACATCGAATAGCACGTATTCG
Organism: Nomada ferruginata; assembly: GCA_963583965.1. Classification (NCBI taxonomy): domain Eukaryota; kingdom Metazoa; phylum Arthropoda; class Insecta; order Hymenoptera; family Apidae; genus Nomada; species Nomada ferruginata. Next base: position 570,732 of record OY757219.1, read on the forward strand.
TGCAAATTATCGATGGAAAGAACGATTGCGGGACCCGGGAAGTGAATCCTTACCTAACGTTGATGCAAAACGAATGGAATCATCGAACATCACGTATTCGTGCAAATTATCGATGGAAAGAACGATTGCGGGTGCCGGGAAGTGAATCCTTACCTAACGTTGATGCAAAACGATCGGAAACATCGAATAACACGTATTCGTGCAAATTATCGATGGAAAGAACGATTGCGGGAGCCGGGAAATGAATCCTTACCTAACGTTGATGCAAAACGATTGGAAACATCGAACATCACGTATTCATGCAAATTATCGATAGAAAGAACGATTGCGGCAGCTGGGAAGTGAATCCTTACCTACCGTCGATGCAAAACGATTGCAAACATCGAATTGCACGTATTCGTGCAAATTATCCATAGAAAGAACGATTGCGGGAACTGGGAAGTGAATCCTTACCTACCGTCGATGCAAAACGATTGGAAACATCGAACACCACGTATTCGTGCAAATTATCGCGATGGAAAGAACGATTGCGGGAGCCGGGAAGTGAATCCTTACCTACCGTTGATACAAAACGATTGGATAATTGGCACGAATACGTGATATTCGATGTTTCCAATCGTTTTGCATCGACGGTAGGTAAGGATTCACTTCCCAGCTCCCGCAATCGTTCTTTCCATCGTTAATTTGCACGAATACGTGCCATTCGATGTTTCCAATCGTTTTGCATCGACGGTAGGTAAGGATTCACTTCCCAGCTCCCGCAATCGTTCTTTCTATCGATAATTTGCACGAATACGTGCTATTCGATGTTTCCAATCGTTTTGCATCGACGGTAGGTAAGGATTCACTTCCCAGCTCCCGCAATCGTTCTTTCTATCGATAATTTGCACGAATACGTGATGTTCGATGTTTCCAATCGTTTTGCATCAACGTTAGGTAAGGATTCACTTCCCGGCTCCCGCAATCGTTCTTTCCATCGCTAATTTGCTCGAATACGTGCTATTCGATGTTTCCAATCGTTTTGCATCGACGGTAGGTAAGGATTCACTTCCCAGCTGCCGCAATCGTTCTTTCCATCGATAATTTGCACGAATACGTGGTGTTCGATGTTTCCAATCGTTTTGCATCAACGTTAGGTAAGTATTCACTTCCCAGCTCCCGCAATCGTTCTTTCTATGGATAATTTGCACGAATACGTGCTATTCGATGTTTGCAATCGTTTTGCATCGACGGTAGGTAAGTATTCACTTCCCAGCTCCCGCAATCGTGCTTTCTATGGGATAATTTGCACGAATACGTTATGTTCGATGTTTCCAATCGTTTTGCATCGACGGTAGGTAAGGATTCACTTCCCGGCTCCCGCAATCGTTCTTTCCATCGATAATTTGCACGAATACGTGCTATTCGATGTTTCCAATCGTGTTGCATCGACGGTCGGTAAGCATTCACTTCCCAGCTCCCGCAATCGTTCTTTCTATGGATAATTTGCACGAATACGTTATGTTCGATGTTTGCAATCGTTTTGCATCGACGGTAGGTAAGGATTCACTTCCCAGCTGCCGCAATCGTTCTTTCCATCGATAATTTGCACGAATACGTGGTGTTCGATGTTTCCAATCGTTTTGCATCAACGATAGGTAAGTATCCACTTCCCAGCTCCCGCAATCGTTCTTTCTATGGATAATTTGCACGAATACGTGCTATTCGATGTTTGCAATCGTTTTGCATCGACGGTAGATAAGGATTCACTTCCCAGCTCCCGCAATCGTTCTTTCTATGGATAATTTGCACGAATACGTTATGTTCGATGTTTCCAATCGTTTTGCATCGACGGTAGGTAAGGATTCACTTCCCAGCTGCCGCAATCGTTCTTTCTATCGATAATTTGCACGAATACGTGATGTTCGATGTTTCCAATCGTTTTGCATCAACGTTAGGTAAGGATTCATTTCCCGGCTCCCGCAATCGTTCTTTCCATCGATAATTTGCACGAATACGTGCTATTCGATGTTTCCAATCGTGTTGCATCGACATTCGGTAAGCATTCACTTCCCAGCTCCGGCAATCGTTCTTTCCAAATTATCGATAGAAAGAACGATTGCGGGAGCTGGGAAGTGAATCCTTACCTACCGTCGATGCAAAACGATTGCAAACATCGAACATCACGTATTCGTGCAAATTATCGATGGAAAGAACGATTGCGGGTGCCGGGAAGTGAATCCTTACCTAACGTTGATGCAAAACGATTGGAAACATCGAATAACACGTATTCGTGCAAATTATCGATGGAAAGAACGATTGCGGGAGCTGGGAAGTGAATCCTTACCTACCGTCGATGCAAAACGATTGGTAACATCGAATAGCACATATTCGTGCAAATTATCGATGGAAAGAACGATTGCGGGAGCCGGGAAGTGAATCTTTACCTAACGTTGATGCAAAACGAATGGAATCATCGAACATCACGTATTCGTGCAAATTATCGATGAAAAGAACGATTGCGGGTGCCGGGAAGTGAATCCTTACCTAACGTTGATGCAAAACGATTGGAAACATCGAATAACACGTATTCGTGCAAATTATCGATGGAAAGAACGATTGCGGGAGCCGGGAAATGAATCCTTACCTAACGTTGATGCAAAACGATTGGAAACATCGAACATCACGTATTCATGCAAATTATCGATAGAAAGAACGATTGCGGCAGCTGGGAAGTGAATCCTTACCTACCGTCGATGCAAAACGATTGCAAACATCGAATTGCACGTATTCGTGCAAATTATCCATAGAAAGAACGATTGCGTGAGCCGGGAAATGAATCCTTACCTAACGTTGATGCAAAACGATTGGAAACATCGAACATCACGTATTCATGCAAATTATCGATAGAAAGAACGATTGCGGCAGCTGGGAAGTGAATCCTTACCTACCGTCGATGCAAAACGATTGCAAACATCGAATAGCACGTATTCGTGCAAATTATCCATAGAAAGAACGATTGCGGGAGCTGGGAAGTGAATACGTACCTAACGTTGATGCAAAACGATTGGAAACATCGAACACCACGTATTCGTGCAAATTATCGATGGAAAGAACGATTGCGGGAGCTGGGAAGTGAATCCTTACCTACCGTCGATGCAAAACGATTGGAAACATCGAATAGCACGTATTCGTGCAAATTATCCATAGAAAGAACGATTGCGGGAGCTGGGAAGTGAATACGTACCTAACGTTGATGCAAAACGATTGGAAACATCGAACACCACGTATTCGTGCAAATTATCGATGGAAAGAACGATTGCGGGAGCTGGGAAGTGAATCCTTACCTACCGTCGATGCAAAACGATTGGAAACATCGAACACCACGTATTCGTGCAAATTATCCTTAGAAAGAACGATTGCGTGAGCTGGGAAGTGAATACTTACCTACCGTTGATGCAAAACGATTGGAAACATCGAATAGCACGTATTCGTGCAAATTATCGATGGAAAGAACGATTGCGGGAGCCGGGAAGTGAATGCTTACCTAACGTTGATGCAAAACGATTGGAAACATCGAACATAACGTATTCGTGCAAATTATCGATAGAAAGAACGATTGCGGGAGCTGGGAAGTGAATCCCTACCTACCGTCGATGCAAAACGATTGCAAACATCGAATAGCACGTATTCGTGCAAATTATCCATAGAAAGTACGATTGCGGGAGCTGGGAAGTGAATACTTTCCTACCGTTGATGCAAAACGATTGGAAACATCGAATAGCACGTATTCGTGCAAATTATCGATGGAAAGAACGATTGCGGGAGCTGGGAAGTGAATCCTTACCTACCGTCGATGCAAAACGATTGGAAATATCGAATATCACGTATTCGTGCCAATTATCCAATCGTTTTGTATCAACGGTAGGTAAGGATTCACTTCCCGGCTCCCGCAATCGTTCTTTCCATCGATAATTTGCACGAATACGTGGTGTTCGATGTTTCCAATCGTTTTGCAACAACGTTAGGTAAGTATTCACTTCCCAGCTCCCGCAATCGTTCTTTCTATGGATAATTTGCACGAATACGTGCTATTCGATGTGTGCAATCGTTTTGCATCGACGGTAGGTAAGTATTCACTTCCCTGCTCCCGCAATCGTTCTTTCAATGGGATAATTTGCACGAATACGTTATGTTCGATGTTTCCAATCGTTTTGCATCGACGGTAGGTAAGGATTCACTTCCCGGCTCCCGCAATCGTTCTTTCCATCGATAATTTGCACGAATACGTGCTATTCGATGTTTCCAATCGTGTTGCATCGACGGTCGGTAAGCATTCACTTCCCAGCTCCCGCAATCGTTCTTTCTATGGATAATTTGCACGAATACGTTATGTTCGATATTTGCAATCGTTTTGCATCGACGGTAGGTAAGGATTCACTTCCCAGCTGCCGCAATCGTTCTTTCCATCGATAATTTGCACGAATACATGGTGTTCGATGTTTCCAATCGTTTTGCATCAACGATAGGTAAGTATCCACTTCCCAGCTCCCGCAATCGTTCTTTCTATGGATAATTTGCACGAATACGTGCTATTCGATGTTTGCAATCGTTTTGCATCGACGGTAGATAAGGATTCACTTCCCAGCTCCCGCAATCGTTCTTTCTATGGATAATTTGCACGAATACGTTATGTTCGATGTTTCCAATCGTTTTGCATCGACGGTAGGTAAGGATTCACTTCCCAGCTGCCGCAATCGTTCTTTCTATCGATAATTTGCACGAAAACGTTATGTTCGATGTTTCCAATCGTTTTGCATCGACGGTAGGTAAGGATTCACTTCCCAGCTGCCGCAATCGTTCTTTCTATCGATAATTTGCACGAATACGTGATGTTCGATGTTTCCAATCGTTTTGCATCAACGTTAGGTAAGGATTCATTTCCCGGCTCCCACAATCGTTCTTTCCATCGATAATTTGCACGAATACGTGCTATTCGATGTTTCCAATCGTGTTGCATCGACGTTCGGTAAGCATTCACTTCCCAGCTCCGGCAATCGTTCTTTCCAAATTATCGATAGAAAGAACGATTGCGGGAGCTGGGAAGTGAATCCTTACCTACCGTCGATGCAAAACGATTGCAAACATCGAACATCACGTATTCGTGCAAATTATCGATGGAAAGAACGATTGCGGGTGCAGGGAAGTGAATCCTTACCTAACGTTGATGCAAAACGATTGGAAACATCGAATAACACGTATTCGTGCAAATTATCGATGGAAAGAACGATTGCGGGAGCTGGGAAGTGAATCCTTACCTACCGTCGATGCAAAACGATTGGTAACATCGAATAGCACATATTCGTGCAAATTATCGATGGAAAGAACGATTGCGGGAGCCGGGAAGTGAATCCTTACCTAACGTTGATGCAAAACGAATGGAATCATCGAACATCACGTATTCGTGCAAATTATCGATGATAAGAACGATTGCGGGTGCCGGGAAGTGAATCCTTACCTAACGTTGATGCAAAACGATTGGAAACATCGAATAACACGTATTCGTGCAAATTATCGATGGAAAGCACGATTGCGGGAGCCGGGAAATGAATCCTTACCTAACGTTGATGCAAAACGATTGGAAACATCGAACATCACGTATTCATGCAAATTATCGATAGAAAGAACGATTGCGGCAGCTGGGAAGTGAATCCTTACCTACCGTCGATGCAAAACGATTGCAAACATCGAATTGCCCGTATTCGTGAAAAATTATCCATAGAAAGAACGATTGCGTGAGCTGGGAAGTGAATACTTACCTACCGTTGATGCAAAACGATTGGAAACATCGAATAGCACGTATTCGTGCAAATTATCGATGGAAAGAACGATTGCGGGAGCCGGGAAGTGAATGCTTACCTAACGTTGATGCAAAACGATTGGAAACATCGAACATAACGTATTCGTGCAAATTATCGATAGAAAGAACGATTGCGGGAGCTGGGAAGTGAATCCTTACCTACCGTCGATGCAAAACGATTGCAAACATCGAATAGCACGTATTCGTGCAAATTATCCATAGAAAGAACGATTGCGGGAGCTGGGAAGTGAATACGTACCTAACGTTGATGCAAAACGATTGGAAACATCGAACACCACGTATTCGTGCAAATTATCGATGGAAAGAACGATTGCGGGTGCCGGGAAGTGAATCCTTACCTAACGTTGATGCAAAACGATTGGAAACATCGAATAACCCGTATTCGTGCAAATTATCGATGGAAAGAACGATTGCGGGAGCTGGGAAGTGAATCCTTACCTACCGTCGATGCAAAACGATTGGTAACATCGAATAGCACATATTCGTGCAAATTATCGATGGAAAGAACGATTGCGGGAGCCGGGAAGTGAATCCTTACCTAACGTTGATGCAAAAGGAATGGAATCATCGAACATCACGTATTCGTGCAAATTATCGATGAAAAGAACGATTGCGTGAGCTGGGAAGTGAATACTTACCTACCGTTGCTGCAAAACGATTGGAAACATCGAATAGCACGTATTCGTGCAAATTATCGATGGAAAGAACGATTGCGGGAGCCGGGAAGTGAATGCTTACCTAACGTTGATGCAAAACGATTGGAAACATCGAACATAACGTATTCGTGCAAATTATCGATAGAAAGAACGATTGCGGGAGCTGGGAAGTGAATCCTTACCTACCGTCGATGCAAAACGATTGCAAACATCGAATAGCACGTATTCGTGCAAATTATCCATAGAAAGTACGATTGCGGGAGCTGGGAAGTGAATTCTTACCTACCGTTGATGCAAAACGATTGGAAACATCGAATAGCACGTATTCGTGCAAATTATCGATGGAAAGAACGATTGCGGCAGCTGGGAAGTGAATCCTTACCTACCGTCGATGCAAAACGATTGCAAACATCGAACATAACGTATTCGTGCAAATTATCCATAGAAAGAACGATTGCGGGAGCTGGGAAGTGAATCCTTACCTACCGTCGATGCAAAACGATTGGAAACATCGAATAACACGTATTCGTGCAAATTATCGATGGAAAGAACGATTGCGGGAGCTGGGAAGTGAATCCTTACCTACCGTCGATGCAAAACGATTGGTAACATCGAATAGCACATATTCGTGCAAATTATCGATGGAAAGAACGATTGCGGGAGCCGGGAAGTGAATCCTTACCTAACGTTGATGCAAAACGAATGGAATCATCGAACATCACGTATTCGTGCAAATTATCGATGATAAGAACGATTGCGGGTGCCGGGAAGTGAATCCTTACCTAACGTTGATGCAAAACGATTGGAAACATCGAATAACACGTATTCGTGCAAATTATCGATGGAAAGAACGATTGCGGGAGCCGGGAAATGAATCCTTACCTAACGTTGATGCAAAACGATTGGAAACATCGAACATCACGTATTCATGCAAATTATCGATAGAAAGAACGATTGCGGCAGCTGGGAAGTGAATCCTTACCTACCGTCGATGCAAAACGATTGCAAACATCGAATAACACGTATTCGTGCAAATTATCGATGGAAAGAACGATTGCGGGAGCTGGGAAGTGAATCCTTACCTACCGTCGATGCAAAACGATTGGTAACATCGAATAGCACATATTCGTGCAAATTATCGATGGAAAGAACGATTGCGGGAGCCGGGAAGTGAATCCTTACCTAACGTTGATGCAAAACGAATGGAATCATCGAACATCACGTATTCGTGCAAATTATCGATGAAAAGAACGATTGCGTGAGCTGGGAAGTGAATACTTACCTACCGTTGATGCAAAACGATTGGAAACATCGAATAGCACGTATTCGTGCAAATTATCGATGGAAAGAACGATTGCGGGAGCCGGGAAGTGAATGCTTACCTAACGTTGATGCAAAACGATTGGAAACATCGAACATAACGTATTCGTGCAAATTATCGATAGAAAGAACGATTGCGGGAGCTGGGAAGTGAATCCTTACCTACCGTCGATGCAAAACGATTGCAAACATCGAATAGCACGTATTCGTGCAAATTATCCATAGAAAGAACGATTGCGGGAGCTGGGAAGTGAATCCTTACCTACCGTCGATGCAAAACGATTGGAAACATCGAATAACACGTATTCGTGCAAATTATCGATGGAAAGAACGATTGCGGGAGCTGGGAAGTGAATCCTTACCTACCGTCGATGCAAAACGATTGGTAACATCGAATAGCACATATTCGTGCAAATTATCGATGGAAAGAACGATTGCGGGAGCCGGGAAGTGAATCCTTACCTAACGTTGATGCAAAACGAATGGAATCATCGAACATCACGTATTCGTGCAAATTATCGATGATAAGAACGATTGCGGGTGCCGGGAAGTGAATCCTTACCTAACGTTGATGCAAAACGATTGGAAACATCGAATAACACGTATTCGTGCAAATTATCGATGGAAAGAACGATTGCGGGAGCCGGGAAATGAATCCTTACCTAACGTTGATGCAAAACGATTGGAAACATCGAACATCACGTATTCATGCAAATTATCGATAGAAAGAACGATTGCGGCAGCTGGGAAGTGAATCCTTACCTACCGTCGATGCAAAACGATTGCAAACATCGAATTGCACGTATTCGTGAAAAATTATCCATAGAAAGAACGATTGCGTGAGCTGGGAAGTGAATGCTTACCTACCGTTGATGCAAAACGATTGGAAACATCGAATAGCACGTATTCGTGCAAATTATCGATGGAAAGAACGATTGCGGGAGCCGGGAAGTGAATGCTTACCTAACGTTCATGCAAAACGATTGGAAACATCGAACATAACGTATTCGTGCAAATTATCGATAGAAAGAACGATTGCGGGAGCTGGGAAGTGAATCCTTACCTACCGTCGATGCAAAACGATTGCAAACATCGAATAGCACGTATTCGTGCAAATTATCCATAGAAAGAACGAATGCGGGAGCTGGGAAGTGAATACGTACCTAACGTTGATGCAAAACGATTGGAAACATCGAACACCACGTATTCGTGCAAATTATCGATGGAAAGAACGATTGCGGGAGCTGGGAAGTGAATCCTTACCTACCGTCGATGCAAAACGATTGGAAACATCGAATAGCACGTATTCGTGCAAATTATCCATAGAAAGAACGATTGCGGGAGCTGGGAAGTGAATACGTACCTAACGTTGATGCAAAACGATTGGAAACATCGAACACCACGTATTCGTGCAAATTATCGATGGAAAGAACGATTGCGGGAGCTGGGAAGTGAATCCTTACCTACCGTCGATGCAAAACGATTGCAAACATCGAACATCACGTATTCGTGCAAATTATCGATGGAAAGAACGATTGCGGGTGCCGGGAAGTGAATCCTTACCTAACGTTGATGCAAAACGATTGGAAACATCGAACACCACGTATTCGTGCAAATTATCGATGGAAAGAACGATTGCGGGAGCTGGGAAGTGAATCCTTACCTACCGTCGATGCAAAACGATTGGTAACATCGAATAGCACATATTCGTGCAAATTATCGATGGAAAGAACGATTGCGGGAACCGGGAAGTGAATCCTTACCTAACGTTGATGCAAAACGAATGGAATCATCGAACATCACGTATTCGTGCAAATTATCGATGAAAAGAACGATTGCGTGAGCTGGGAAGTGAATACTTACCTACCGTTGATGCAAAACGATTGGAAACATCGAATAGCACGTATTCGTGCAAATTATCGATGGAAAGAACGATTGCGGGAGCCGGGAAGTGAATGCTTACCTAACGTTGATGCAAAACGATTGGAAACATCGAACATAACGTATTCGTGCAAATTATCGATAGAAAGAACGATTGCGGGAGCTGGGAAGTGAATCCTTACCTACCGTCGATGCAAAACGATTGCAAACATCGAATAGCACGTATTCGTGCAAATTATCCATAGAAAGTACGATTGCGGGAGCTGGGAAGTGAATACTTACCTACCGTTGATGCAAAACGATTGGAAACATCGAATAGCACGTATTCGTGCAAATTATCGATGGAAAGAACGATTGCGGCAGCTGGGAAGTGAATCCTTACCTACCGTCGATGCAAAACGATTGCAAACATCGAACATAACGTATTCGTGCAAATTATCCATAGAAAGAACGATTGCGGGAGCTGGGAAGTGAATACTTACCTACCGTTGATGCAAAACGTTTGGAAACATCGAATAGCACGTATTCGTGCAAATTATCGATGGAAAGAACGATTGCGGGAGCTGGGAAGTGAATCCTTACCTACCGTCGATGCAAAACGATTGGAAACATCGAATATCACGTATTCGTGCCAATTATCCAATCGTTTTGTATCAACGGTAGGTAAGGATTCACTTCCCGGCTCCCGCAATCGTTCTTTCCATCGATAATTTGCACGAATACGTGGTGTTCGATGTTTCCAATCGTTTTGCATCGACGGTAGGTAAGGATTCACTTCCCAGCTCCCGCAATCGTTCTTTCTATGGATAATTTGCACAAATACGTGCTATTCGATGTTTGCAATCGTTTTGCATCGACGGTAGGTAAGGATTCACTTCCCAGCTCCCGCAATCGTTCTTTCTATCGATAATTTGCACGAATACGTTATGTTCGATGTTTCCAATCGTTTTGCATCAACGTTAGGTAAGCATTCACTTCCCGGCTCCCGCAATCGTTCTTTCCATCGATAATTTGCACGACTACGTGCTATTCGATGTTTCCAATCGTTTTGCATCAACGGTAGGTAAGTATTCACTTCCCAGCTCCCGCAATCGTACTTTCTATGGATAATTTGCACGAATACGTGCTATTCGATGTTTGCAATCGTTTTGCATCGACGGTAGGTAAGGATTCACTTCCCAGCTCCCGCAATCGTTCTTTCTATCGATAATTTGCACGAATACGTTATGTTCGATGTTTCCAATCTTTTTGCATCAACGTTAGGTAAGCATTCACTTCCCGGCTCCCGCAATCGTTCTTTCCATCGATAATTTGCACGAATACGTTATGTTCGATGTTTCCAATCGTTTTGCATCAACGTTAGGTAAGCATTCACTTCCCAGCTCCCGCAATCGTTCTTTCCATCGATAATTTGCACGAATACGTGCTATTCGATATTTCCAATCGTTTTGCATCAACGGTAGGTAAGTATACACTTCCCAGCTCGCGCAATCGTTCTTTCTAAGGATAATTTGCACGAATACGTGGTGTTCGATGTTTCCAATCGTTTTGCATCGACGGTAGGTAAGGATTCACTTCCCAGCTCCCGCAATCGTTCTTTCCATCGATAATTTGCACGAATACGTGGTGTTCGATGTTTCCAATCGTTTTGCATCAACGTTAGGTACGTATTCACTTCCCAGCTCCCGCAATCGTTCTTTCCATCGATAATTTGCACGAATACGTGGTGTTCGATGTTTCCAATCGTTTTGCATCAACGTTAGGTAAGGATTCATTTCCCGGCTCCCGCAATCGTTCTTTCCATCGATAATTTGCACGAATACGTGCTATTCGATGTTTCCAATCGTGTTGCATCGACGTTCGGTGAGCATTCACTTCCCAGCTCCGGCAATCGTTCTTTCCAAATTATCGATAGAAAGAACGATTGCGGGAGCTGGGAAGTGAATCCTTACCTGCCGTCGATGCAAAACGATTGCAAACATCGAATAGCACGTATTCGTGCAAATTATCCATAGAAAGAACGATTGCGGGAGCTGGGAAGTGAATACTTACCTAACGTTGATGCAAAACGATTGGAAACATCGAACACCACGTATTCGTGCAAATTATCGATGGAAAGAACGATTGCGGCAGCTGATAAGTGAATCCTTACCTACCGTCGATGCAAAACGATTGGAAACATCGAACACCACGTATTCGTGCAAATTATCGATGGAAAGAACGATTGCGGGACCCGGGACGTGAATCCTTACCTAACGTTGATGCAAAACGAATGGAATCATCGAACATCACGTATTCGTGCAAATTATCCATAGAAAGAACGATTGCGTGAGCTGGGAAGTGAATACTTACCTACCGTTGATGCAAAACGATTGGAAACATCGAATAGCACGTATTCGTGCAAATTATCGATGGAAAGAACGATTACGGGAGCCGGGAAGTGAATGCTTACCTAACGTTGATGCAAAACGATTGGAAACATCGAACATAACGTATTCGTGCAAATTATAGATAGAAAGAACGATTGCGGGAGCTGGGAAGTGAATCCTTACCTACCGTCGATGCAAAACGATTGCAAACATCGAATAGCACGTATTCGTGCAAATTATCCATAGAAAGAACGATTGCGGGAACTGGGAAGTGAATCCTTACCTACCGTCGATGCAAAACGATTGGAAACATCGAACACCACGTATTCGTGCAAATTATCGCGATGGAAAGAACGATTGCGGGAGCCGGGAAGTGAATCCTTACCTACCGTTGATACAAAACGATTGGATAATTGGCACGAATACGTGATATTCGATGTTTCCAATCGTTTTGCATCGACGGTAGGAAAGGATTCACTTCCCAGCTCCCGCAATCGTTCTTTCCATCGTTAATTTGCACGAATACGTGCCATTCGATGTTTCCAATCGTTTTGCATCGACGGTAGGTAAGGATTCACTTCCCAGCTCCCACAATCGTTCTTTCTATCGATAATTTGCACGAATACGTGCTATTCGATGTTTCCAATCGTTTTGCATCGACGGTAGGTAAGGATTCACTTCCCAGCTCCCGCAATCGTTCTTTCTATCGATAATTTGCACGAATATGTGATGTTCGATGTTTCCAATCGTTTTGCATCAACGTTAGGTAAGGATTCACTTCCCGGCTCCCGCAATCGTTCTTTCCATCGCTAATTTGCTCGAATACGTGCTATTCGATGTTTCCAATCGTTTTGCATCGACGGTAGGTAAGGATTCACTTCCCAGCTGCCGCAATCGTTCTTTCCATCGATAATTTGCACGAATACGTGGTGTTCGATGTTTCCAATCGTTTTGCATCAACGTTAGGTAAGTATTCACTTCCCAGCTCCCGCAATCGTTCTTTCTATGGATAATTTGCACGAATACGTGCTATTCGATGTTTGCAATCGTTTTGCATCGACGGTAGGTAAGTATTCACTTCCCAGCTCCCGCAATCGTTCTTTCTATGGATAATTTGCACGAATACGTTATGTTCGATGTTTCCAATCGTTTTGCATCGACGGTAGGTAAGTATTCACTTCCCGGCTCCCGCAATCGTTCTTTCCATCGATAATTTGCACGAATACGTGCTATTCGATGTTTCCAATCGTGTTGCATCGACGGTCGGTAAGCATTTACTTCCCAGCTCCCGCAATCGTTCTTTCTATGGATAATTTGCACGAATACGTTATGTTCGATGTTTGCAATCGTTTTGCATCGACGGTAGGTAAGGATTCACTTCCCAGATGCCGCAATCGTTCTTTCCATCGATAATTTGCACAAATACGTGGTGTTCGATGTTTCCAATGGTTTGGCATCAACGATAGGTAAGTATCCACTTCCCAGCTCCCGCAATCGTTCTTTCTATGGATAATTTGCACGAATACGTGCTATTCGATGTTTGCAATCGTTTTGCATCGACGGTAGATAAGGATTCACTTCCCAGCTCCCGCAATCGTTCTTTCTATGGATAATTTGCACGAATACGTTATGTTCGATGTTTCCAATCGTTTTGCATCGACGGTAGGTAAGGATTCACTTCCCAGCTGCCGCAATCGTTCTTTCTATCGATAATTTGCACGAATACGTGATGTTCGATGTTTCCAATCGTTTTGCATCAACGTTAGGTAAGGATTCATTTCCCGGCTCCCGCAATCGTTCTTTCCATCGATAATTTGCACGAATACGTGCTATTCGATGTTTCCAATCGTGTTGCATCGACGTTCGGTAAGCATTCACTTCCCAGCTCCGGCAATCGTTCTTTCCAAATTATCGATAGAAAGAACGATTGCGGGAGCTGGGAAGTGAATCCTTACCTACCGTCGATGCAAAACGATTGCAAACATCGAACATCACGTATTCGTGCAAATTATCGATGGAAAGAACGATTGCGGGTGCCGGGAAGTGAATCCTTACCTAACGTTGATGCAAAACGATTGGAAACATCGAATAACACGTATTCGTGCAAATTATCGATGGAAAGAACGATTGCGGGAGCTGGGAAGTGAATCCTTACCTACCGTCGATGCAAAACGATTGGTAACATCGAATAGCACATATTCGTGCAAATTATCGATGGAAAGAACGATTGCGGGAGCCGGGAAGTGAATCCTTACCTAACGTTGATGCAAAACGAATGGAATCATCGAACATCACGTATTCGTGCAAATTATCGATGAAAAGAACGATTGCGGGTGCCGGGAAGTGAATCCTTACCTAACGTTGATGCAAAACGATTGGAAACATCGAATAACACGTATTCGTGCAAATTATCGATGGAAAGAACGATTGCGGGAGCCGGGAAATGAATCCTTACCTAACGTTGATGCAAAACGATTGGAAACATCGAACATCACGTATTCATGCAAATTATCGATAGAAAGAACGATTGCGGCAGCTGGGAAGTGAATCCTTACCTACCGTCGATGCAAAACGATTGCAAACATCGAATTGCACGTATTCGTGCAAATTATCCATAGAAAGAACGATTGCGGGAGCTGGGAAGTGAATACGTACCTAACGTTGATGCAAAACGATTGGAAACATCGAACACCACGTATTCGTGCAAATTATCGATGGAAAGAACGATTGCCGGAGCTGGGAAGTGAATCCTTACCTACCGTCGATGCAAAACGATTGGAAACATCGAATAGCACGTATTCGTGCAAATTATCCATAGAAAGAACGATTGCGGGAGCTGGGAAGTGAATACGTACCTAACGTTGATGCAAAACGATTGGAAACATCGAACACCACGTATTCGTGCAAATTATCGATGGAAAGAACGATTGCGGGAGCTGGGAAGTGAATCCTTACCTACCGTCGATGCAAAACGATTGGAAACATCGAATATCACGTATTCGTGCCAATTATCCAATCGTTTTGTATCAACGGTAGGTAAGGATTCACTTCCCGGCTCCCGCAATCGTTCTTTCCATCGATAATTTGCACGAATACGTGGTGTTCGATGTTTCCAATCGTTTTGCAACAACGTTAGGTAAGTATTCACTTCCCAGCTCCCGCAATCGTTCTTTCTATGGATAATTTGCACGAATACGTGCTATTCGATGTTTGCAATCGTTTTGCATCGACGGTAGGTAAGTATTCACTTCCCAGCTCCCGCAATCGTTCTTTCTATGGGATAATTTGCACGAATACGTTATGTTCGATGTTTCCAATCGTTTTGCAGCGACGGTAGGTAAGGATTCACTTCCCGGCTCCCGCAATCGTTCTTTCCATCGATAATTTGCACGAATACGTGCTATTCGATGTTTCCAATCGTGTTGCATCGACGGTCGGTAAGCATTCACTTCCCAGCTCCCGCAATCGTTCTTTCTATGGATAATTTGCACGAATACGTTATGTTCGATGTTTGCAATCGTTTTGCATCGACGGTAGGTAAGGATTCACTTCCCAGCTGCCGCAATCGTTCTTTCCATCGATAATTTGCACGAATACGTGGTGTTCGATGTTTCCAATCGTTTTGCATCAACGATAGGTAAGTATCCACTTCCCAGCTCCCGCAATCGTTCTTTCTATGGATAATTTGCACGAATACGTGCTATTCGATGTTTGCAATCGTTTTGCATCGACGGTAGATAAGGATTCACTTCCCAGCTCCCGCAATCGTTCTTTCTATGGATAATTTGCACGAATACGTTATGTTCGATGTTTCCAATCGTTTTGCATCGACGGTAGGTAAGGATTCACTTCCCAGCTGCCGCAATCGTTCTTTCTATCGATAATTTGCACGAAAACGTTATGTTCGATGTTTCCAATCGTTTTGCATCGACGGTAGGTAAGGATTCACTTCCCAGCTGCCGCAATCGTTCTTTCTATCGATAATTTGCACGAATACGTGATGTTCGATGTTTCCAATCGTTTTGCATCAACGTTAGGTAAGGATTCATTTCCCGGCTCCCACAATCGTTGTTTCCATCGATAATTTGCACGAATACGTGCTATTCAATGTTTCCAATCGTGTTGCATCGACGTTCGGTAAGCATTCACTTCCCAGCTCCGGCAATCGTTCTTTCCAAATTATCGATAGAAAGAACGATTGCGGGAGCTGGGAAGTGAATCCTTACCTACCGTCGATGCAAAACGATTGCAAACATCGAACATCACGTATTCGTGCAAATTATCGATGGAAAGAACGATTGCGGGTGCCGGGAAGTGAATCCTTACCTAACGTTGATGCAAAACGATTGGAAACATCGAATAACACGTATTCGTGCAAATTATCGATGGAAAGAACGATTGCGGGAGCTGGGAAGTGAATCCTTACCTACCGTCGATGCAAAACGATTGGTAACATCGAATAGCACATATTCGTGCAAATTATCGATGGAAAGAACGATTGCGGGAGCCGGGAAGTGAATCCTTACCTAACGTTGATGCAAAACGAATGGAATCATCGAACATCACGTATTCGTGCAAATTATCGATGAAAAGAACGATTGCGTGAGCTGGGAAGTGAATACTTACCTACCGTTGATGCAAAACGATTGGAAACATCGAATAGCACGTATTCGTGCAAATTATCGATGGAAAGAACGATTGCGGGAGCCGGGAAGTGAATGCTTACCTAACGTTGATGCAAAACGATTGGAAACATCGAACATAACGTATTCGTGCAAATTATCGATAGAAAGAACGATTGCGGGAGCTGGGAAGTGAATCCTTACCTACCGTCGATGCAAAACGATTGCAAACATCGAATAGCACGTATTCGTGCAAATTATCCATAGAAAGTACGATTGCGGGAGCTGGGAAGTGAATACTTACCTACCGTTGATGCAAAACAATTGGAAACATCGAATAGCACGTATTCGTGCAAATTATCGATGGAAAGAACGATTGCGGCAGCTGGGAAGTGAATCCTTACCTACCGTCGATGCAAAACGATTGCAAACATCGAACATAACGTATTCGTGCAAATTATCCATAGAAAGAACGATTGCGGGAGCTGGGAAGTGAATACTTACCTACCGTTGATGCAAAACGATTGGAAACATCGAATAGCACGTATTCGTGCAAATTATCGATGGAAAGAACGATTGCGGGAGCTGGGAAGTGAATCCTTACCTACCGTCGATGCAAAACGATTGGAAACATCGAATATCACGTATTCGTGCCAATTATCCAATCGTTTTGCATCGACGGTAGATAAGGATTCACTTCCCAGCTCCCGCAATCGTTCTTTCTATGGATAATTTGCACGAATACGTTATGTTCGATGTTTCCAATCGTTTTGCATCGACGGTAGGTAAGGATTCACTTCCCAGCTGCCGCAATCGTTCTTTCTATCGATAATTTGCACGAAAACGTTATGTTCGATGTTTCCAATCGTTTTGCATCGACGGTAGGTAAGGATTCACTTCCCAGCTGCCGCAATCGTTCTTTCTATCGATAATTTGCACGAATACGTGATGTTCGATGTTTCCAATCGTTTTGCATCAACGTTAGGTAAGGATTCATTTCCCGGCTCCCACAATCGTTCTTTCCATCGATAATTTGCACGAATACGTGCTATTCAATGTTTCCAATCGTGTTGCATCGACGTTCGGTAAGCATTCACTTCCCAGCTCCGGCAATCGTTCTTTCCAAATTATCGATAGAAAGAACGATTGCGGGAGCTGGGAAGTGAATCCTTACCTGCCGTCGATGCAAAACGATTGCAAACATCGAATAGCACGTATTCGTGCAAATTATCCATAGAAAGAACGATTGCGGGAGCTGGGAAGTGAATACTTACCTAACGTTGATGCAAAACGATTGGAAACATCGAACACCACGTATTCGTGCAAATTATCGATGGAAAGAACGATTGCGGCAGCTGATAAGTGAATCCTTACCTACCGTCGATGCAAAACGATTGGAAACATCGAACACCACGTATTCGTGCAAATTATCGATGGAAAGAACGATTGCGGGACCCGGGACGTGAATCCTTACCTAACGTTGATGCAAAACGAATGGAATCATCGAACATCACGTATTCGTGCAAATTATCCATAGAAAGAACGATTGCGTGAGCTGGGAAGTGAATACTTACCTACCGTTGATGCAAAACGATTGGAAACATCGAATAGCACGTATTCGTGCAAATTATCGATGGAAAGAACGATTACGGGAGCCGGGAAGTGAATGCTTACCTAACGTTGATGCAAAACGATTGGAAACATCGAACATAACGTATTCGTGCAAATTATAGATAGAAAGAACGATTGCGGGAGCTGGGAAGTGAATCCTTACCTACCGTCGATGCAAAACGATTGCAAACATCGAATAGCACGTATTCGTGCAAATTATCCATAGAAAGAACGATTGCGGGAACTGGGAAGTGAATCCTTACCTACCGTCGATGCAAAACGATTGGAAACATCGAACACCACGTATTCGTGCAAATTATCGCGATGGAAAGAACGATTGCGGGAGCCGGGAAGTGAATCCTTACCTACCGTTGATACAAAACGATTGGATAATTGGCACGAATACGTGATATTCGATGTTTCCAATCGTTTTGCATCGACGGTAGGAAAGGATTCACTTCCCAGCTCCCGCAATCGTTCTTTCCATCGTTAATTTGCACGAATACGTGCCATTCGATGTTTCCAATCGTTTTGCATCGACGGTAGGTAAGGATTCACTTCCCAGCTCCCACAATCGTTCTTTCTATCGATAATTTGCACGAATACGTGCTATTCGATGTTTCCAATCGTTTTGCATCGACGGTAGGTAAGGATTCACTTCCCAGCTCCCGCAATCGTTCTTTCTATCGATAATTTGCACGAATATGTGATGTTCGATGTTTCCAATCGTTTTGCATCAACGTTAGGTAAGGATTCACTTCCCGGCTCCCGCAATCGTTCTTTCCATCGCTAATTTGCTCGAATACGTGCTATTCGATGTTTCCAATCGTTTTGCATCGACGGTAGGTAAGGATTCACTTCCCAGCTGCCGCAATCGTTCTTTCCATCGATAATTTGCACGAATACGTGGTGTTCGATGTTTCCAATCGTTTTGCATCAACGTTAGGTAAGTATTCACTTCCCAGCTCCCGCAATCGTTCTTTCTATGGATAATTTGCACGAATACGTGCTATTCGATGTTTGCAATCGTTTTGCATCGACGGTAGGTAAGTATTCACTTCCCAGCTCCCGCAATCGTTCTTTCTATGGATAATTTGCACGAATACGTTATGTTCGATGTTTCCAATCGTTTTGCATCGACGGTAGGTAAGTATTCACTTCCCGGCTCCCGCAATCGTTCTTTCCATCGATAATTTGCACGAATACGTGCTATTCGATGTTTCCAATCGTGTTGCATCGACGGTCGGTAAGCATTTACTTCCCAGCTCCCGCAATCGTTCTTTCTATGGATAATTTGCACGAATACGTTATGTTCGATGTTTGCAATCGTTTTGCATCGACGGTAGGTAAGGATTCACTTCCCAGATGCCGCAATCGTTCTTTCCATCGATAATTTGCACAAATACGTGGTGTTCGATGTTTCCAATGGTTTGGCATCAACGATAGGTAAGTATCCACTTCCCAGCTCCCGCAATCGTTCTTTCTATGGATAATTTGCACGAATACGTGCTATTCGATGTTTGCAATCGTTTTGCATCGACGGTAGATAAGGATTCACTTCCCAGCTCCCGCAATCGTTCTTTCTATGGATAATTTGCACGAATACGTTATGTTCGATGTTTCCAATCGTTTTGCATCGACGGTAGGTAAGGATTCACTTCCCAGCTGCCGCAATCGTTCTTTCTATCGATAATTTGCACGAATACGTGATGTTCGATGTTTCCAATCGTTTTGCATCAACGTTAGGTAAGGATTCATTTCCCGGCTCCCGCAATCGTTCTTTCCATCGATAATTTGCACGAATACGTGCTATTCGATGTTTCCAATCGTGTTGCATCGACGTTCGGTAAGCATTCACTTCCCAGCTCCGGCAATCGTTCTTTCCAAATTATCGATAGAAAGAACGATTGCGGGAGCTGGGAAGTGAATCCTTACCTACCGTCGATGCAAAACGATTGCAAACATCGAACATCACGTATTCGTGCAAATTATCGATGGAAAGAACGATTGCGGGTGCCGGGAAGTGAATCCTTACCTAACGTTGATGCAAAACGATTGGAAACATCGAATAACACGTATTCGTGCAAATTATCGATGGAAAGAACGATTGCGGGAGCTGGGAAGTGAATCCTTACCTACCGTCGATGCAAAACGATTGGTAACATCGAATAGCACATATTCGTGCAAATTATCGATGGAAAGAACGATTGCGGGAGCCGGGAAGTGAATCCTTACCTAACGTTGATGCAAAACGAATGGAATCATCGAACATCACGTATTCGTGCAAATTATCGATGAAAAGAACGATTGCGGGTGCCGGGAAGTGAATCCTTACCTAACGTTGATGCAAAACGATTGGAAACATCGAATAACACGTATTCGTGCAAATTATCGATGGAAAGAACGATTGCGGGAGCCGGGAAATGAATCCTTACCTAACGTTGATGCAAAACGATTGGAAACATCGAACATCACGTATTCATGCAAATTATCGATAGAAAGAACGATTGCGGCAGCTGGGAAGTGAATCCTTACCTACCGTCGATGCAAAACGATTGCAAACATCGAATTGCACGTATTCGTGCAAATTATCCATAGAAAGAACGATTGCGGGAGCTGGGAAGTGAATACGTACCTAACGTTGATGCAAAACGATTGGAAACATCGAACACCACGTATTCGTGCAAATTATCGATGGAAAGAACGATTGCCGGAGCTGGGAAGTGAATCCTTACCTACCGTCGATGCAAAACGATTGGAAACATCGAATAGCACGTATTCGTGCAAATTATCCATAGAAAGAACGATTGCGGGAGCTGGGAAGTGAATACGTACCTAACGTTGATGCAAAACGATTGGAAACATCGAACACCACGTATTCGTGCAAATTATCGATGGAAAGAACGATTGCGGGAGCTGGGAAGTGAATCCTTACCTACCGTCGATGCAAAACGATTGGAAACATCGAATATCACGTATTCGTGCCAATTATCCAATCGTTTTGTATCAACGGTAGGTAAGGATTCACTTCCCGGCTCCCGCAATCGTTCTTTCCATCGATAATTTGCACGAATACGTGGTGTTCGATGTTTCCAATCGTTTTGCAACAACGTTAGGTAAGTATTCACTTCCCAGCTCCCGCAATCGTTCTTTCTATGGATAATTTGCACGAATACGTGCTATTCGATGTTTGCAATCGTTTTGCATCGACGGTAGGTAAGTATTCACTTCCCAGCTCCCGCAATCGTTCTTTCTATGGGATAATTTGCACGAATACGTTATGTTCGATGTTTCCAATCGTTTTGCAGCGACGGTAGGTAAGGATTCACTTCCCGGCTCCCGCAATCGTTCTTTCCATCGATAATTTGCACGAATACGTGCTATTCGATGTTTCCAATCGTGTTGCATCGACGGTCGGTAAGCATTCACTTCCCAGCTCCCGCAATCGTTCTTTCTATGGATAATTTGCACGAATACGTTATGTTCGATGTTTGCAATCGTTTTGCATCGACGGTAGGTAAGGATTCACTTCCCAGCTGCCGCAATCGTTCTTTCCATCGATAATTTGCACGAATACGTGGTGTTCGATGTTTCCAATCGTTTTGCATCAACGATAGGTAAGTATCCACTTCCCAGCTCCCGCAATCGTTCTTTCTATGGATAATTTGCACGAATACGTGCTATTCGATGTTTGCAATCGTTTTGCATCGACGGTAGATAAGGATTCACTTCCCAGCTCCCGCAATCGTTCTTTCTATGGATAATTTGCACGAATACGTTATGTTCGATGTTTCCAATCGTTTTGCATCGACGGTAGGTAAGGATTCACTTCCCAGCTGCCGCAATCGTTCTTTCTATCGATAATTTGCACGAAAACGTTATGTTCGATGTTTCCAATCGTTTTGCATCGACGGTAGGTAAGGATTCACTTCCCAGCTGCCGCAATCGTTCTTTCTATCGATAATTTGCACGAATACGTGATGTTCGATGTTTCCAATCGTTTTGCATCAACGTTAGGTAAGGATTCATTTCCCGGCTCCCACAATCGTTGTTTCCATCGATAATTTGCACGAATACGTGCTATTCAATGTTTCCAATCGTGTTGCATCGACGTTCGGTAAGCATTCACTTCCCAGCTCCGGCAATCGTTCTTTCCAAATTATCGATAGAAAGAACGATTGCGGGAGCTGGGAAGTGAATCCTTACCTACCGTCGATGCAAAACGATTGCAAACATCGAACATCACGTATTCGTGCAAATTATCGATGGAAAGAACGATTGCGGGTGCCGGGAAGTGAATCCTTACCTAACGTTGATGCAAAACGATTGGAAACATCGAATAACACGTATTCGTGCAAATTATCGATGGAAAGAACGATTGCGGGAGCTGGGAAGTGAATCCTTACCTACCGTCGATGCAAAACGATTGGTAACATCGAATAGCACATATTCGTGCAAATTATCGATGGAAAGAACGATTGCGGGAGCCGGGAAGTGAATCCTTACCTAACGTTGATGCAAAACGAATGGAATCATCGAACATCACGTATTCGTGCAAATTATCGATGAAAAGAACGATTGCGTGAGCTGGGAAGTGAATACTTACCTACCGTTGATGCAAAACGATTGGAAACATCGAATAGCACGTATTCGTGCAAATTATCGATGGAAAGAACGATTGCGGGAGCCGGGAAGTGAATGCTTACCTAACGTTGATGCAAAACGATTGGAAACATCGAACATAACGTATTCGTGCAAATTATCGATAGAAAGAACGATTGCGGGAGCTGGGAAGTGAATCCTTACCTACCGTCGATGCAAAACGATTGCAAACATCGAATAGCACGTATTCGTGCAAATTATCCATAGAAAGTACGATTGCGGGAGCTGGGAAGTGAATACTTACCTACCGTTGATGCAAAACAATTGGAAACATCGAATAGCACGTATTCGTGCAAATTATCGATGGAAAGAACGATTGCGGCAGCTGGGAAGTGAATCCTTACCTACCGTCGATGCAAAACGATTGCAAACATCGAACATAACGTATTCGTGCAAATTATCCATAGAAAGAACGATTGCGGGAGCTGGGAAGTGAATACTTACCTACCGTTGATGCAAAACGATTGGAAACATCGAATAGCACGTATTCGTGCAAATTATCGATGGAAAGAACGATTGCGGGAGCTGGGAAGTGAATCCTTACCTACCGTCGATGCAAAACGATTGGAAACATCGAATATCACGTATTCGTGCCAATTATCCAATCGTTTTGCATCGACGGTAGATAAGGATTCACTTCCCAGCTCCCGCAATCGTTCTTTCTATGGATAATTTGCACGAATACGTTATGTTCGATGTTTCCAATCGTTTTGCATCGACGGTAGGTAAGGATTCACTTCCCAGCTGCCGCAATCGTTCTTTCTATCGATAATTTGCACGAAAACGTTATGTTCGATGTTTCCAATCGTTTTGCATCGACGGTAGGTAAGGATTCACTTCCCAGCTGCCGCAATCGTTCTTTCTATCGATAATTTGCACGAATACGTGATGTTCGATGTTTCCAATCGTTTTGCATCAACGTTAGGTAAGGATTCATTTCCCGGCTCCCACAATCGTTCTTTCCATCGATAATTTGCACGAATACGTGCTATTCAATGTTTCCAATCGTGTTGCATCGACGTTCGGTAAGCATTCACTTCCCAGCTCCGGCAATCGTTCTTTCCAAATTATCGATAGAAAGAACGATTGCGGGAGCTGGGAAGTGAATCCTTACCTACCGTCGATGCAAAACGATTGCAAACATCGAATAGCACGTATTCGTGCAAATTATCCATAGAAAGAACGATTGCGGGAGCTGGGAAGTGAATACGTACCTAACGTTGATGCAAAACGATTGGAAACATCGAACACCACGTATTCGTGCAAATTATCGATGGAAAGAACGATTGCGGGAGCTGGGAAGTGAATCCTTACCTACCGTCGATGCAAAACGATTGGAAACATCGAATAGCACGTATTCGTGCAAATTATCCATAGAAAGAACGATTGCGGGAGCTGGGAAGTGAATACGTACCTAACGTTGATGCAAAACGATTGGAAACATCGAACACCACGTATTCGTGCAAATTATCGATGGAAAGAACGATTGCGGGAGCTGGGAAGTGAATCCTTACCTACCGTCGATGCAAAACGATTGCAAACATCGAACATCACGTATTCGTGCAAATTATCGATGGAAAGAACGATTGCGGGTGCCGGGAAGTGAATCCTTACCTAACGTTGATGCAAAACGATTGGAAACATCGAATAACACGTATTCGTGCAAATTATCGATGGAAAGAACGATTGCGGGAGCTGGGAAGTGAATCCTTACCTACCGTCGATGCAAAACGATTGGTAACATCGAATAGCACATATTCGTGCAAATTATCGATGGAAAGAACGATTGCGGGAGCCGGGAAGTGAATCCTTACCTAACGTTGATGCAAAACGAATGGAATCATCGAACATCACGTATTCGTGCAAATTATCGATGAAAAGAACGATTGCGTGAGCTGGGAAGTGAATACTTACCTACCGTTGATGCAAAACGATTGGAAACATCGAGTAGCACGTATTCGTGCAAATTATCGATGGAAAGAACGATTGCGGGAGCCGGGAAGTGAATGCTTACCTAACGTTGATGCAAAACGATTGGAAACATCGAACATAACGTATTCGTGCAAATTATCGATAGAAAGAACGATTGCGGGAGCTGGGAAGTGAATCCTTACCTACCGTCGATGCAAAACGATTGCAAACATCGAATAGCACGTATTCGTGCAAATTATCCATAGAAAGTACGATTGCGGGAGCTGGGAAGTGAATACTTACCTACCGTTGATGCAAAACAATTGGAAACATCGAATAGCACGTATTCGTGCAAATTATCGATGGAAAGAACGATTGCGGCAGCTGGGAAGTGAATCCTTACCTACCGTCGATGCAAAACGATTGCAAACATCGAACATAACGTATTCGTGCAAATTATCCATAGAAAGAACGATTGCGGGAGCTGGGAAGTGAATACTTACCTACCGTTGATGCAAAACGATTGGAAACATCGAATAGCACGTATTCGTGCAAATTATCGATGGAAAGAACGATTGCGGGAGCTGGGAAGTGAATCCTTACCTACCGTCGATGCAAAACGATTGGAAACATCGAATATCACGTATTCGTGCCAATTATCCAATCGTTTTGCATCGACGGTAGATAAGGATTCACTTCCCAGCTCCCGCAATCGTTCTTTCTATGGATAATTTGCACGAATACGTTATGTTCGATGTTTCCAATCGTTTTGCATCGACGGTAGGTAAGGATTCACTTCCCAGCTGCCGCAATCGTTCTTTCTATCGATAATTTGCACGAAAACGTTATGTTCGATGTTTCCAATCGTTTTGCATCGACGGTAGGTAAGGATTCACTTCCCAGCTGCCGCAATCGTTCTTTCTATCGATAATTTGCACGAATACGTGATGTTCGATGTTTCCAATCGTTTTGCATCAACGTTAGGTAAGGATTCATTTCCCGGCTCCCACAATCGTTCTTTCCATCGATAATTTGCACGAATACGTGCTATTCAATGTTTCCAATCGTGTTGCATCGACGTTCGGTAAGCATTCACTTCCCAGCTCCGGCAATCGTTCTTTCCAAATTATCGATAGAAAGAACGATTGCGGGAGCTGGGAAGTGAATCCTTACCTACCGTCGATGCAAAACGATTGCAAACATCGAACATCACGTATTCGTGCAAATTATCGATGGAAAGAACGATTGCGGGTGCCGGGAAGTGAATCCTTACCTAACGTTGATGCAAAACGATTGGAAACATCGAATAACACGTATTCGTGCAAATTATCGATGGAAAGAACGATTGCGGGAGCTGGGAAGTGAATCCTTACCTACCGTCGATGCAAAACGATTGGTAACATCGAATAGCACATATTCGTGCAAATTATCGATGGAAAGAACGATTGCGGGAGCCGGGAAGTGAATCCTTACCTAACGTTGATGCAAAACGAATGGAATCATCGAACATCACGTATTCGTGCAAATTATCGATGATAAGAACGATTGCGGGTGCCGGGAAGTGAATCCTTACCTAACGTTGATGCAAAACGATTGGAAACATCGAATAACACGTATTCGTGCAAATTATCGATGGAAAGAACGATTGCGGGAGCCGGGAAATGAATCCTTACCTAACGTTGATGCAAAACGATTGGAAACATCGAACATCACGTATTCATGCAAATTATCGATAGAAAGAACGATTGCGGCAGCTGGGAAGTGAATCCTTACCTACCGTCGATGCAAAACGATTGCAAACATCGAATTGCACGTATTCGTGAAAAATTATCCATAGAAAGAACG
Source organism: Nomada ferruginata (assembly GCA_963583965.1). Taxonomy (NCBI): domain Eukaryota; kingdom Metazoa; phylum Arthropoda; class Insecta; order Hymenoptera; family Apidae; genus Nomada; species Nomada ferruginata. The sequence continues at coordinate 597,469 of OY757219.1, forward strand.
ATTGCGTGAGCTGGGAAGTGAATACTTACCTACCGTTGATGCAAAACGATTGGAAACATCGAATAGCACGTATTCGTGCAAATTATCGATGGAAAGAACGATTGCGGGAGCCGGGAAGTGAATGCTTACCTAACGTTGATGCAAAACGATTCGAAACATCGAACATAACGTATTCGTGCAAATTATCGATAGAAAGAACGATTGCGGGAGCTGGGAAGTGAATCCTTACCTACCGTCGATGCAAAACGATTGCAAACATCGAATAGCACGTATTCGTGCAAATTATCCATAGAAAGAACGATTGCGGGAGCTGGGAAGTGAATACGTACCTAACGTTGATGCAAAACGATTGGAAACATCGAACACCACGTATTCGTGCAAATTATCGATGGAAAGAACGATTGCGGGAGCTGGGAAGTGAATCCTTACCTACCGTCGATGCAAAACGATTGGAAACATCGAATAGCACGTATTCGTGCAAATTATCCATAGAAAGAACGATTGCGGGAGCTGGGAAGTGAATACGTACCTAACGCTGATGCAAAACGATTGGAAACATCGAACACCACGTATTCGTGCAAATTATCGATGGAAAGAACGATTGCGGGAGCTGGGAAGTGAATCCTTACCTACCGTCGATGCAAAACGATTGCAAACATCGAACATCACGTATTCGTGCAAATTATCGATGAAAAGAACGATTGCGGGTGCCGGGAAGTGAATCCTTACCTAACGTTGATGCAAAACGATTGGAAACATCGAATAACACGTATTCGTGCAAATTATCGATGGAAAGAACGATTGCGGGAGCCGGGAAATGAATCCTTACCTAACGTTGATGCAAAACGATTGGAAACATCAAACATCACGTATTCATGCAAATTATCGATAGAAAGAACGATTGCGGCAGCTGGGAAGTGAATCCTTACCTACCGTCGATGCAAAACGATTGCAAACATCGAATTGCACGTATTCGTGCAAATTATCCATAGAAAGAACGATTGCGTGAGCCGGGAAATGAATCCTTACCTAACGTTGATGCAAAACGATTGGAAACATCGAACATCACGTATTCATGCAAATTATCGATAGAAAGAACGATTGCGGCAGCTGGGAAGTGAATCCTTACCTACCGTCGATGCAAAACGATTGCAAACATCGAATAGCACGTATTCGTGCAAATTATCCATAGAAAGAACGATTGCGGGAGCTGGGAAGTGAATACGTACCTAACGTTGATGCAAAACGATTGGAAACATCGAACACCACGTATTCGTGCAAATTATCGATGGAAAGAACGATTGCCGGAGCTGGGAAGTGAATCCTTACCTACCGTCGATGCAAAACGATTGGAAACATCGAATAGCACGTATTCGTGCAAATTATCCATAGAAAGAACGATTGCGGGAGCTGGGAAGTGAATACGTACCTAACGTTGATGCAAAACGATTGGAAACATCGAACACCACGTATTCGTGCAAATTATCGATGGAAAGAACGATTGCGGGAGCTGGGAAGTGAATCCTTACCTACCGTCGATGCAAAACGATTGGAAACATCGAACACCACGTATTCGTGCAAATTATCCTTAGAAAGAACGATTGCGTGAGCTGGGAAGTGAATACTTACCTACCGTTGATGCAAAACGATTGGAAACATCGAATAGCACGTATTCGTGCAAATTATCGATGGAAAGAACGATTGCGGGAGCCGGGAAGTGAATGCTTACCTAACGTTGATGCAAAACGATTGGAAACATCGAACACCACGTATTCGTGCAAATTATCGATGGAAAGAACGATTGCGGGAGCCGGGAAGTGAATGCTTACCTAACGTTGATGCAAAACGATTGGAAACATCGAACATAACGTATTCGTGCAAATTATCGATAGAAAGAACGATTGCGGGAGCTGGGAAGTGAATCCTTACCTACCGTCGATGCAAAACGATTGCAAACATCGAATAGCACGTATTCGTGCAAATTATCCATAGAAAGAACGATTGCGGGAGCTGGGAAGTGAATACGTACCTAACGTTGATGCAAAACGATTGGAAACATCGAACACCACGTATTCGTGCAAATTATCGATGGAAAGAACGATTGCGGGAGCTGGGAAGTGAATCCTTACCTACCGTCGATGCAAAACGATTGGAAACATCGAATAGTACGTATTCGTGCAAATTATCCATAGAAAGAACGATTGCGGGAGCTGGGAAGTGAATACGTACCTAACGTTGATGCAAAACGATTGGAAACATCGAACACCACGTATTCGTGCAAATTATCGATGGAAAGAACGATTGCGGGAGCTGGGAAGTGAATCCTTACCTACCGTCGATGCAAAACGATTGCAAACATCGAACATCACGTATTCGTGCAAATTATCGATGGAAAGAACGATTGCGGGTGCCGGGAAGTGAATCCTTACCTAACGTTGATGCAAAACGATTGGAAACATCGAATAACACGTATTCGTGCAAATTATCGATGGAAAGAACGATTGCGGGAGCTGGGAAGTGAATCCTTACCTACCGTCGATGCAAAACGATTGGTAACATCGAATAGCACATATTCGAATAGCACGTATTCGTGCAAATTATCGATGGAAAGAACGATTGCGGGAGCCGGGAAGTGAATCCTTACCTAACGTTGATGCAAAACGAATGGAATCATCGAACATCACGTATTCGTGCAAATTATCGATGAAAAGAACGATTGCGTGAGCTGGGAAGTGAATACTTACCTACCGTTGATGCAAAACGATTGGAAACATCGAATAGCACGTATTCGTGCAAATTATCGATGGAAAGAACGATTGCGGGAGCCGGGAAGTGAATGCTTACCTAACGTTGATGCAAAACGATTGCAAACATCGAATAGCACGTATTCGTGCAAATTATCCATAGAAAGAACGATTGCGGGAGCTGGGAAGTGAATCCTTACCTACCGTCGATGCAAAACGATTGCAAACATCGAATAGCACGTATTCGTGCAAATTATCCATAGAAAGTACGATTGCGGGAGCTGGGAAGTGAATACTTACCTACCGTTGATGCAAAACGATTGGAAACATCGAATAGCACGTATTCGTGCAAATTATCGATGGAAAGAACGATTGCGGCAGCTGGGAAGTGAATCCTTACCTACCGTCGATGCAAAACGATTGCAAACATCGAACATAACGTATTCGTGCAAATTATCCATAGAAAGAACGATTGCGGGAGCTGGGAAGTGAATACTTACCTACCGTTGATGCAAAACGATTGGAAACATCGAATAGCACGTATTCGTGCAAATTATCGATGGAAAGAACGATTGCGGGAGCTGGGAAGTGAATCCTTACCTACCGTCGATGCAAAACGATTGGAAACATCGAATATCACGTATTCGTGCCAATTATCCAATCGTTTTGCATCGACGGTAGATAAGGATTCACTTCCCAGCTCCCGCAATCGTTCTTTCTATGGATAATTTGCACGAATACGTTATGTTCGATGTTTCCAATCGTTTTGCATCGACGGTAGGTAAGGATTCACTTCCCAGCTGCCGCAATCGTTCTTTCTATCGATAATTTGCACGAAAACGTTATGTTCGATGTTTCCAATCGTTTTGCATCGACGGTAGGTAAGGATTCACTTCCCAGCTGCCGCAATCGTTCTTTCTATCGATATTTTGCACGAATACGTGATGTTCGATGTTTCCAATCGTTTTGCATCAACGTTAGGTAAGGATTCATTTCCCGGCTCCCACAATCGTTCTTTCCATCGATAATTTGCACGAATACGTGCTATTCAATGTTTCCAATCGTGTTGCATCGACGTTCGGTAAGCATTCACTTCCCAGCTCCGGCAATCGTTCTTTCCAAATTATCGATAGAAAGAACGATTGCGGGAGCTGGGAAGTGAATCCTTACCTACCGTCGATGCAAAACGATTGCAAACATCGAACATCACGTATTCGTGCAAATTATCGATGGAAAGAACGATTGCGTGAGCCGGGAAATGAATCCTTACCTAACGTTGATGCAAAACGATTGGAAACATCGAACATCACGTATTCATGCAAATTATCGATAGAAAGAACGATTGCGGCAGCTGGGAAGTGAATCCTTACCTACCGTCGATGCAAAACGATTGCAAACATCGAATAGCACGTATTCGTGCAAATTATCCATAGAAAGAACGATTGCGGGAGCTGGGAAGTGAATACGTACCTAACGTTGATGCAAAACGATTGGAAACATCGAACACCACGTATTCGTGCAAATTATCGATGGAAAGAACGATTGCCGGAGCTGGGAAGTGAATCCTTACCTACCGTCGATGCAAAACGATTGGAAACATCGAATAGCACGTATTCGTGCAAATTATCCATAGAAAGAACGATTGCGGGAGCTGGGAAGTGAATACGTACCTAACGTTGATGCAAAACGATTGGAAACATCGAACACCACGTATTCGTGCAAATTATCGATGGAAAGAACGATTGCGGGAGCTGGGAAGTGAATCCTTACCTACCGTCGATGCAAAACGATTGGAAACATCGAACACCACGTATTCGTGCAAATTATCCTTAGAAAGAACGATTGCGTGAGCTGGGAAGTGAATACTTACCTACCGTTGATGCAAAACGATTGGAAACATCGAATAGCACGTATTCGTGCAAATTATCGATGGAAAGAACGATTGCGGGAGCCGGGAAGTGAATGCTTACCTAACGTTGATGCAAAACGATTGGAAACATCGAACACCACGTATTCGTGCAAATTATCGATGGAAAGAACGATTGCGGGAGCCGGGAAGTGAATGCTTACCTAACGTTGATGCAAAACGATTGGAAACATCGAACATAACGTATTCGTGCAAATTATCGATAGAAAGAACGATTGCGGGAGCTGGGAAGTGAATCCTTACCTACCGTCGATGCAAAAAGATTGCAAACATCGAATAGCACGTATTCGTGCAAATTATCCATAGAAAGAACGATTGCGGGAGCTGGGAAGTGAATATGTACCTAACGTTGATGCAAAACGATTGGAAACATCGAACACCACGTATTCGTGCAAATTATCGATGGAAAGAACGATTGCGGGAGCTGGGAAGTGAATCCTTACCTACCGTCGATGCAAAACGATTGGAAACATCGAATAGCACGTATTCGTGCAAATTATCCATAGAAAGAACGATTGCGGGAGCTGGGAAGTGAATACGTACCTAACGTTGATGCAAAACGATTGGAAACATCGAACACCACGTATTCGTGCAAATTATCGATGGAAAGAACGATTGCGGGAGCTGGGAAGTGAATCCTTACCTACCGTCGATGCAAAACGATTGCAAACATCGAACATCACGTATTCGTGCAAATTATCGATGGAAAGAACGATTGCGGGTGCCGGGAAGTGAATCCTTACCTAACGTTGATGCAAAACGATTGGAAACATCGAATAACACGTATTCGTGCAAATTATCGATGGAAAGAACGATTGCGGGAGCTGGGAAGTGAATCCTTACCTACCGTTGATGCAAAACGAATGGAATCATCGAACATCACGTATTCGTGCAAATTATCGATGAAAAGAACGATTGCGTGAGCTGGGAAGTGAATACTTACCTACCGTTGATGCAAAACGATTGGAAACATCGAATAGCACGTATTCGTGCAAATTATCGATGGAAAGAACGATTGCGGGAGCCGGGAAGTGAATGCTTACCTAACGTTGATGCAAAACGATTGGAAACATCGAACATAACGTATTCGTGCAAATTATCGATAGAAAGAACGATTGCGGGAGCTGGGAAGTGAATCCTTACCTACCGTCGATGCAAAACGATTGCAAACATCGAATAGCACGTATTCGTGCAAATTATCCATAGAAAGTACGATTGCGGGAGCTGGGAAGTGAATACTTACCTACCGTTGATGCAAAACGATTGGAAACATCGAATAGCACGTATTCGTGCAAATTATCGATGGAAAGAACGATTGCGGCAGCTGGGAAGTGAATCCTTACCTACCGTCGATGCAAAACGATTGCAAACATCGAACATAACGTATTCGTGCAAATTATCCATAGAAAGAACGATTGCGGGAGCTGGGAAGTGAATACTTACCTACCGTTGATGCAAAACGATTGGAAACATCGAATAGCACGTATTCGTGCAAATTATCGATGGAAAGAACGATTGCGGGAGCTGGGAAGTGAATCCTTACCTACCGTCGATGCAAAACGATTGGAAACATCGAATATCACGTATTCGTGCCAATTATCCAATCGTTTTGCATCGACGGTAGATAAGGATTCACTTCCCAGCTCCCGCAATCGTTCTTTCTATGGATAATTTGCACGAATACGTTATGTTCGATGTTTCCAATCGTTTTGCATCGACGGTAGGTAAGGATTCACTTCCCAGCTGCCGCAATCGTTCTTTCTATCGATAATTTGCACGAAAACGTTATGTTCGATGTTTCCAATCGTTTTGCATCGACGGTAGGTAAGGATTCACTTCCCAGCTGCCGCAATCGTTCTTTCTATCGATAATTTGCACGAATACGTGATGTTCGATGTTTCCAATCGTTTTGCATCAACGTTAGGTAAGGATTCATTTCCCGGCTCCCACAATCGTTCTTTCCATCGATAATTTGCACGAATACGTGCTATTCAATGTTTCCAATCGTGTTGCATCGACGTTCGGTAAGCATTCACTTCCCAGCTCCGGCAATCGTTCTTTCCAAATTATCCATAGAAAGAACGATTGCGGGAGCTGGGAAGTGAATCCTTACCTACCGTCGATGCAAAACGATTGCAAACATCGAACATCACGTATTCGTGCAAATTATCGATGGAAAGAACGATTGCGGGTGCCGGGAAGTGAATCCTTACCTAACGTTGATGCAAAACGATTGGAAACATCGAATAACACGTATTCGTGCAAATTATCGATGGAAAGAACGATTGCGGGAGCTGGGAAGTGAATCCTTACCTACCGTCGATGCAAAACGATTGGTAACATCGAATAGCACATATTCGTGCAAATTATCGATGGAAAGAACGATTGCGGGAGCCGGGAAGTGAATCCTTACCTAACGTTGATGCAAAACGAATGGAATCATCGAACATCACGTATTCGTGCAAATTATCGATGATAAGAACGATTGCGGGTGCCGGGAAGTGAATCCTTACCTAACGTTGATGCAAAACGATTGGAAACATCGAATAACACGTATTCGTGCAAATTATCGATGGAAAGAACGATTGCGGGAGCCGGGAAATGAATCCTTACCTAACGTTGATGCAAAACGATTGGAAACATCGAACATCACGTATTCATGCAAATTATCGATAGAAAGAACGATTGCGGCAGCTGGGAAGTGAATCCTTACCTACCGTCGATGCAAAACGATTGCAAACATCGAATTGCACGTATTCGTGAAAAATTATCCATAGAAAGAACGATTGCGTGAGCTGGGAAGTGAATACTTACCTACCGTTGATGCAAAACGATTGGAAACATCGAATAGCACGTATTCGTGCAAATTATCGATGGAAAGAACGATTGCGGGAGCCGGGAAGTGAATGCTTACCTAACGTTGATGCAAAACGTTTGGAACATCGAACATAACGTATTCGTGCAAATTATCGATAGAAAGAACGATTGCGGGAGCTGGGAAGTGAATCCTTACCTACCGTCGATGCAAAACGATTGCAAACATCGAATAGCACGTATTCGTGCAAATTATCCATAGAAAGAACGATTGCGGGAGCTGGGAAGTGAATACGTACCTAACGTTGATGCAAAACGATTGGAAACATCGAACACCACGTATTCGTGCAAATTATCGATGGAAAGAACGATTGCGGGAGCTGGGAAGTGAATCCTTACCTACCGTCGATGCAAAACGATTGGAAACATCGAATAGCACGTATTCGTGCAAATTATCCATAGAAAGAACGATTGCGGGAGCTGGGAAGTGAATACGTACCTAACGTTGATGCAAAACGATTGGAAACATCGAACACCACGTATTCGTGCAAATTATCGATGGAAAGAACGATTGCGGGAGCTGGGAAGTGAATCCTTACCTACCGTCGATGCAAAACGATTGCAAACATCGAACATCACGTATTCGTGCAAATTATCGATGAAAAGAACGATTGCGGGTGCCGGGAAGTGAATCCTTACCTAACGTTGATGCAAAACGATTGGAAACATCGAATAACACGTATTCGTGCAAATTATCGATGGAAAGAACGATTGCGGGAGCCGGGAAATGAATCCTTACCTAACGTTGATGCAAAACGATTGGAAACATCGAACATCACGTATTCATGCAAATTATCGATAGAAAGAACGATTGCGGCAGCTGGGAAGTGAATCCTTACCTACCGTCGATGCAAAACGATTGCAAACATCGAATTGCACGTATTCGTGCAAATTATCCATAGAAAGAACGATTGCGTGAGCCGGGAAATGAATCCTTACCTAACGTTGATGCAAAACGATTGGAAACATCGAACATCACGTATTCATGCAAATTATCGATAGAAAGAACGATTGCGGCAGCTGGGAAGTGAATCCTTACCTACCGTCGATGCAAAACGATTGCAAACATCGAATAGCACGTATTCGTGCAAATTATCCATAGAAAGAACGATTGCGGGAGCTGGGAAGTGAATACGTACCTAACGTTGATGCAAAACGATTGGAAACATCGAACACCACGTATTCGTGCAAATTATCGATGGAAAGAACGATTGCCGGAGCTGGGAAGTGAATCCTTACCTACCGTCGATGCAAAACGATTGGAAACATCGAATAGCACGTATTCGTGCAAATTATCCATAGAAAGAACGATTGCGGGAGCTGGGAAGTGAATACGTACCTAACGTTGATGCAAAACGATTGGAAACATCGAACACCACGTATTCGTGCAAATTATCGATGGAAAGAACGGTTGCGGGAGCTGGGAAGTGAATCCTTACCTACCGTCGATGCAAAACGATTGGAAACATCGAACACCACGTATTCGTGCAAATTATCCTTAGAAAGAACGATTGCGTGAGCTGGGAAGTGAATACTTACCTACCGTTGATGCAAAACGATTGGAAACATCGAATAGCACGTATTCGTGCAAATTATCGATGGAAAGAACGATTGCGGGAGCCGGGAAGTGAATGCTTACCTAACGTTGATGCAAAACGATTGGAAACATCGAACACCACGTATTCGTGCAAATTATCGATGGAAAGAACGATTGCGGGAGCCGGGAAGTGAATGCTTACCTAACGTTGATGCAAAACGATTGGAAACATCGAACATAACGTATTCGTGCAAATTATCGATAGAAAGAACGATTGCGGGAGCTGGGAAGTGAATCCTTACCTACCGTCGATGCAAAACGATTGCAAACATCGAATAGCACGTATTCGTGCAAATTATCCATAGAAAGAACGATTGCGGGAGCTGGGAAGTGAATACGTACCTAACGTTGATGCAAAACGATTGGAAACATCGAACACCACGTATTCGTGCAAATTATCGATGGAAAGAACGATTGCGGGAGCTGGGAAGTGAATCCTTACCTACCGTCGATGCAAAACGATTGGAAACATCGAATAGCACGTATTCGTGCAAATTATCCATAGAAAGAACGATTGCGGGAGCTGGGAAGTGAATACGTACCTAACGTTGATGCAAAACGATTGGAAACATCGAACACCACGTATTCGTGCAAATTATCGATGGAAAGAACGATTGCGGGAGCTGGGAAGTGAATCCTTACCTACCGTCGATGCAAAACGATTGCAAACATCGAACATCACGTATTCGTGCAAATTATCGATGGAAAGAACGATTGCGGGTGCCGGGAAGTGAATCCTTACCTAACGTTGATGCAAAACGATTGGAAACATCGAATAACACGTATTCGTGCAAATTATCGATGGAAAGAACGATTGCGGGAGCTGGGAAGTGAATCCTTACCTACCGTCGATGCAAAACGATTGGTAACATCGAATAGCACATATTCGTGCAAATTATCGATGGAAAGAACGATTGCGGGAGCCGGGAAGTGAATCCTTACCTAACGTTGATGCAAAACGAATGGAATCATCGAACATCACGTATTCGTGCAAATTATCGATGAAAAGAACGATTGCGTGAGCTGGGAAGTGAATACTTACCTACCGTTGATGCAAAACGATTGGAAACATCGAATAGCACGTATTCGTGCAAATTATCGATGGAAAGAACGATTGCGGGAGCCGGGAAGTGAATGCTTACCTAACGTTGATGCAAAACGATTGGAAACATCGAACATAACGTATTCGTGCAAATTATCGATAGAAAGAACGATTGCGGGAGCTGGGAAGTGAATCCTTACCTACCGTCGATGCAAAACGATTGCAAACATCGAATAGCACGTATTCGTGCAAATTATCCATAGAAAGTACGATTGCGGGAGCTGGGAAGTGAATACTTACCTACCGTTGATGCAAAACGATTGGAAACATCGAATAGCACGTATTCGTGCAAATTATCGATGGAAAGAACGATTGCGGCAGCTGGGAAGTGAATCCTTACCTACCGTCGATGCAAAACGATTGCAAACATCGAACATAACGTATTCGTGCAAATTATCCATAGAAAGAACGATTGCGGGAGCTGGGAAGTGAATACTTACCTACCGTTGATGCAAAACGATTGGAAACATCGAATAGCACGTATTCGTGCAAATTATCGATGGAAAGAACGATTGCGGGAGCTGGGAAGTGAATCCTTACCTACCGTCGATGCAAAACGATTGGAAACATCGAATATCACGTATTCGTGCCAATTATCCAATCGTTTTGTATCAACGGTAGGTAAGGATTCACTTCCCGGCTCCCGCAATCGTTCTTTCCATCGATAATTTGCACGAATACGTGGTGTTCGATGTTTCCAATCGTTTTGCATCAACGTTAGGTAAGCATTCACTTCCCGGCTCCCGCAATCGTTCTTTCCATCGATAATTTGCACGAATACGTGCTATTCGATGTTTCCAATCGTTTTGCATCAACGGTAGGTAAGTATTCCCTTCCCAGCTCCCGCAATCGTACTTTCTATGGATAATTTGCACGAATACGTGCTATTCGATGTTTGCAATCGTTTTGCATCGACGGTAGGTAAGGATTCACTTCCCAGCTCCCGCAATCGTTCTTTCTATCGATAATTTGCACGAATACGTTATGTTCGATGTTTCCAATCTTTTTGCATCAACGTTAGGTAAGCATTCACTTCCCGGCTCCCGCAATCGTTCTTTCCATCGATAATTTGCACGAATACGTTATGTTCGATGTTTCCAATCGTTTTGCATCAACGTTAGGTAAGCATACACTTCCCGGCTCCCGCAATCGTTCTTTCCATCGATAATTTGCACGAATACGTGCTATTCGATATTTCCAATCGTTTTGCATCAACGGTAGGTAAGTATACACTTCCCAGCTCGCACAATCGTTCTTTCTAAGGATAATTTGCACGAATACGTGGTGTTCGATGTTTCCAATCGTTTTGCATCGACGGTAGGTAAGGATTCACTTCCCAGCTCCCGCAATCGTTCTTTCCATCGATAATTTGCACGAATACGTGGTGTTCGATGTTTCCAATCGTTTTGCATCAACGTTAGGTACGTATTCACTTCCCAGCTCCCGCAATCGTTCTTTCCATCGATAATTTGCACGAATACGTGGTGTTCGATGTTTCCAATCGTTTTGCATCAACGTTAGGTAAGGATTCACTTCCCAGCTCCGGCAATCGTTCTTTCCAAATTATCGATAGAAAGAACGATTGCGGGAGCTGGGAAGTGAATCCTTACCTGCCGTCGATGCAAAACGATTGCAAACATCGAATAGCACGTATTCGTGCAAATTATCCATAGAAAGAACGATTGCGGGAGCTGGGAAGTGAATACTTACCTAACGTTGATGCAAAACGATTGGAAACATCGAACACCACGTATTCGTGCAAATTATCGATGGAAAGAACGATTGCGGCAGCTGATAAGTGAATCCTTACCTACCGTCGATGCAAAACGATTGGAAACATCGAACACCACGTATTCGTGCAAATTATCGATGGAAAGAACGATTGCGGGACCCGGGACGTGAATCCTTACCTAACGTTGATGCAAAACGAATGGAATCATCGAACATCACGTATTCGTGCAAATTATCCATAGAAAGAACGATTGCGTGAGCTGGGAAGTGAATACTTACCTACCGTTGATGCAAAACGATTGGAAACATCGAATAGCACGTATTCGTGCAAATTATCGATGGAAAGAACGATTGCGGGAGCCGGGAAGTGAATGCTTACCTAACGTTGATGCAAAACGATTGGAAACATCGAACATAACGTATTCGTGCAAATTATAGATAGAAAGAACGATTGCGGGAGCTGGGAAGTGAATCCTTACCTACCGTCGATGCAAAACGATTGCAAACATCGAATAGCACGTATTCGTGCAAATTATCCATAGAAAGAACGATTGCGGGAACTGGGAAGTGAATCCTTACCTACCGTCGATGCAAAACGATTGGAAACATCGAACACCACGTATTCGTGCAAATTATCGCGATGGAAAGAACGATTGCGGGAGCCGGGAAGTGAATCCTTACCTACCGTTGATACAAAACGATTGGATAATTGGCACGAATACGTGCTATTCGATGTTTCCAATCGTTTTGCATCGACGGTAGGTAAGGATTCACTTCCCAGCTCCCGCAATCGTTCTTTCTATGGATAATTTGCACGAATACGTGATGTTCGATGTTTCCAATCGTTTTGCATCAACGTTAGGTAAGGATTCACTTCCCGGCTCCCGCAATCGTTCTTTCCATCGCTAATTTGCTCGAATACGTGCTATTCGATGTTTCCAATCGTTTTGCATCGACGGTAGGTAAGGATTCACTTCCCAGCTGCCGCAATCGTTCTTTCCATCGATAATTTGCACGAATACGTGGTGTTCGATGTTTCCAATCGTTTTGCATCAACGTTAGGTAAGTATTCACTTCCCAGCTCCCGCAATCGTTCTTTCTATGGATAATTTGCACGAATACGTGCTATTCGATGTTTGCAATCGTTTTGCATCGACGGTAGGTAAGTATTCACTTCCCAGCTCCCGCAATCGTTCTTTCTATGGATAATTTGCACGAATACGTTATGTTCGATGTTTCCAATCGTTTTGCATCGACGGTAGGTAAGGATTCACTTCCCGGCTTCCGCAATCGTTCTTTCCATCGATAATTTGCACGAATACGTGCTATTCGATGTTTCCAATCGTGTTGCATCGACGGTCGGTAAGCATTTACTTCCCAGCTCCCGCAATCGTTCTTTCTATGGATAATTTGCACGAATACGTTATGTTCGATGTTTGCATTAGTTTTGCATCGACGGTAGGTAAGGATTCACTTCCCAGCTGCCGCAATCGTTCTTTCTATCGATAATTTGCACGAATACGTGATGTTCAATGTTTCCAATCGTTTTGCATCAACGTTAGGTAAGGATTCATTTCCCGGCTCCCGCAATCGTTCTTTCCATCGATAATTTGCACGAATACGTGCTATTCGATGTTTCCAATCGTGTTGCATCGACGTTCGGTAAGCATTCACTTCCCAGCTCCCGCAATCGTTCTTTCTATCGATAATTTGCACGAATACGTGCTATTCGATGTTTCCAATCGTTTTGCATCGACGGTAGGTAAGGATTCACTTCCCAGCTCCCGCAATCGTTCTTTCTATCGATAATTTGCACGAATACGTGATGTTCGATGTTTCCAATCGTTTTGCATCAACGTTAGGTAAGGATTCACTTCCCGGCTCCCGCAATCGTTCTTTCCATCGCTAATTTGCTCGAATACGTGCTATTCGATGTTTCCAATCGTTTTGCATCGACGGTAGGTAAGGATTCACTTCCCAGCTGCCGCAATCGTTCTTTCCATCGATAATTTGCACGAATACGTGGTGTTCGATGTTTCCAATCGTTTTGCATCAACGTTAGGTAAGTATTCACTTCCCAGCTCCCGCAATCGTTCTTTCTATGGATAATTTGCACGAATACGTGCTATTCGATGTTTGCAATCGTTTTGCATCGACGGTAGGTAAGTATTCACTTCCCAGCTCCCGCAATCGTTCTTTCTATGGATAATTTGCACGAATACGTTATGTTCGATGTTTCCAATCGTTTTGCATCGACGGTAGGTAAGGATTCACTTCCCGGCTCCCGCAATCGTTCTTTCCATCGATAATTTGCACGAATACGTGCTATTCGATGTTTCCAATCGTGTTGCATCGACGGTCGGTAAGCATTTACTTCCCAGCTCCCGCAATCGTTCTTTCTATGGATAATTTGCACGAATACGTTATGTTCGATGTTTGCAATCGTTTTGCATCGACGGTAGGTAAGGATTCACTTCCCAGCTGCCGCAATCGTTCTTTCTATCGATAATTTGCACGAATACGTGATGTTCAATGTTTCCAATCGTTTTGCATCAACGTTAGGTAAGGATTCATTTCCCGGCTCCCGCAATCGTTCTTTCCATCGATAATTTGCACGAATACGTGCTATTCGATGTTTCCAATCGTGTTGCATCGACGTTCGGTAAGCATTCACTTCCCAGCTCCGGCAATCGTTCTTTCCAAATTATCGATAGAAAGAACGATTGCGGGAGCTGGGAAGTGAATCCTTACCTACCGTCGATGCAAAACGATTGCAAACATCGAATAGCACGTATTCGTGCAAATTATCCATAGAAAGAACGATTGCGTGAGCTGGGAAGTGAATACTTACCTACCGTTGATGCAAAACGATTGGAAACATCGAATAGCACGTATTCGTGCAAATTATCGATGGAAAGAACGATTGCGGGAGCCGGGAAGTGAATGCTTACCTAACGTTGATGCAAAACGATTGGAAACATCGAACATAACGTATTCGTGCAAATTATAGATAGAAAGAACGATTGCGGGAGCTGGGAAGTGAATCCTTACCTACCGTCGATGCAAAACGATTGCAAACATCGAATAGCACGTATTCGTGCAAATTATCCATAGAAAGAACGATTGCGGGAACTGGGAAGTGAATCCTTACCTACCGTCGATGCAAAACGATTGGAAACATCGAACACCACGTATTCGTGCAAATTATCGCGATGGAAAGAACGATTGCGGGAGCCGGGAAGTGAATCCTTACCTACCGTTGATACAAAACGATTGGATAATTGGCACGAATACGTGCTATTCGATGTTTCCAATCGTTTTGCATCGACGGTAGGTAAGGATTCACTTCCCAGCTCCCGCAATCGTTCTTTCTATGGATAATTTGCACGAATACGTGATGTTCGATGTTTCCAATCGTTTTGCATCAACGTTAGGTAAGGATTCACTTCCCGGCTCCCGCAATCGTTCTTTCCATCGCTAATTTGCTCGAATACGTGCTATTCGATGTTTCCAATCGTTTTGCATCGACGGTAGGTAAGGATTCACTTCCCAGCTGCCGCAATCGTTCTTTCCATCGATAATTTGCACGAATACGTGGTGTTCGATGTTTCCAATCGTTTTGCATCAACGTTAGGTAAGTATTCACTTCCCAGCTCCCGCAATCGTTCTTTCTATGGATAATTTGCACGAATACGTGCTATTCGATGTTTCCAATCGTTTTGCATCGACGGTAGGTAAGTATTCACTTCCCAGCTCCCGCAATCGTTCTTTCTATGGATAATTTGCACGAATACGTTATGTTCGATGTTTCCAATCGTTTTGCATCGACGGTAGGTAAGGATTCACTTCCCGGCTTCCGCAATCGTTCTTTCCATCGATAATTTGCACGAATACGTGCTATTCGATGTTTCCAATCGTGTTGCATCGACGGTCGGTAAGCATTTACTTCCCAGCTCCCGCAATCGTTCTTTCTATGGATAATTTGCACGAATACGTTATGTTCGATGTTTGCATTAGTTTTGCATCGACGGTAGGTAAGGATTCACTTCCCAGCTGCCGCAATCGTTCTTTCTATCGATAATTTGCACGAATACGTGATGTTCAATGTTTCCAATCGTTTTGCATCAACGTTAGGTAAGGATTCATTTCCCGGCTCCCGCAATCGTTCTTTCCATCGATAATTTGCACGAATACGTGCTATTCGATGTTTCCAATCGTGTTGCATCGACGTTCGGTAAGCATTCACTTCCCAGGTCCCGCAATCGTTCTTTCTATCGATAATTTGCACGAATACGTGCTATTCGATGTTTCCAATCGTTTTGCATCGACGGTAGGTAAGGATTCACTTCCCAGCTCCCGCAATCGTTCTTTCTATCGATAATTTGCACGAATACGTGATGTTCGATGTTTCCAATCGTTTTGCATCAACGTTAGGTAAGGATTCACTTCCCGGCTCCCGCAATCGTTCTTTCCATCGCTAATTTGCTCGAATACGTGCTATTCGATGTTTCCAATCGTTTTGCATCGACGGTAGGTAAGGATTCACTTCCCAGCTGCCGCAATCGTTCTTTCCATCGATAATTTGCACGAATACGTGGTGTTCGATGTTTCCAATCGTTTTGCATCAACGTTAGGTAAGTATTCACTTCCCAGCTCCCGCAATCGTTCTTTCTATGGATAATTTGCACGAATACGTGCTATTCGATGTTTGCAATCGTTTTGCATCGACGGTAGGTAAGTATTCACTTCCCAGCTCCCGCAATCGTTCTTTCTATGGATAATTTGCACGAATACGTTATGTTCGATGTTTCCAATCGTTTTGCATCGACGGTAGGTAAGGATTCACTTCCCGGCTCCCGCAATCGTTCTTTCCATCGATAATTTGCACGAATACGTGCTATTCGATGTTTCCAATCGTGTTGCATCGACGGTCGGTAAGCATTTACTTCCCAGCTCCCGCAATCGTTCTTTCTATGGATAATTTGCACGATTACGTTATGTTCGATGTTTGCAATCGTTTTGCATCGACGGTAGGTAAGGATTCACTTCCCAGCTGCCGCAATCGTTCTTTCTATCGATAATTTGCACGAATACGTGATGTTCAATGTTTCCAATCGTTTTGCATCAACGTTAGGTAAGGATTCATTTCCCGGCTCCCGCAATCGTTCTTTCCATCGATAATTTGCACGAATACGTGCTATTCGATGTTTCCAATCGTGTTGCATCGACGTTCGGTAAGCATTCACTTCCCAGCTCCGGCAATCGTTCTTTCCAAATTATCGATAGAAAGAACGATTGCGGGAGCTGGGAAGTGAATCCTTACCTACCGTCGATGCAAAACGATTGCAAACATCGAATAGCACGTATTCGTGCAAATTATCCATAGAAAGAACGATTGCGTGAGCTGGGAAGTGAATACTTACCTACCGTTGATGCAAAACGATTGGAAACATCGAATAGCACGTATTCGTGCAAATTATCGATGGAAAGAAGGATTGCGGGAGCCGGGAAGTGAATGCTTACCTAACGTTGATGCAAAACGATTGGAAACATCGAACATAACGTATTCGTGCAAATTATCGATAGAAAGAACGATTGCGGGAGCTGGGAAGTGAATCCTTACCTACCGTCGATGCAAAACGATTGCAAACATCGAATAGCACGTATTCGTGCAAATTATCCATAGAAAGAACGATTGCGGGAACTGGGAAGTGAATCCTTACCTACCGTCGATGCAAAACGATTGGAAACATCGAACACCACGTATTCGTGCAAATTATCGATGGAAAGAACGATTGCGGGAGCCGGGAAGTGAATCCTTACCTACCGTTGATACAAAACGATTGGAAACATCGAAAACCACGTATTCGTTGAAATTATCGATGGAAAGAACGATTGCGGGAGCTGGGAAGTGAAGCCTTACCTACCGTCGATGCAAAACGATTGGAAACATCGAATAGCACGTATTCGTGCAAATTATCGATGGAAAGAACGACTGCGGGACCCGGGAAGTGAATCCTTACCTAACGTTGATGCAAAACGAATGGAATCATCGAACATCACGTATTCGTGCAAATTGTCCATAGAAAGAACGATTGCGTGAGCTGGGAAGTGAATACTTACCTACCGTTGATGCAAAACGATTGGAAACATCGAATAGCACGTATTCGTGCAAATTATCGATGGAAAGAACGATTGCGGGAGCCGGGAAGTGAATGCTTACCTAACGTTGATGCAAAACGATTGGAAACATCGAACATAACGTATTCGTGCAAATTATAGATAGAAAGAACGATTGCGGGAGCTGGGAAGTGAATCCTTACCTACCGTCGATGCAAAACGATTGCAAACATCGAATAGCACGTATTCGTGCAAATTATCCATAGAAAGAACGATTGCGGGAACTGGGAAGTGAATCCTTACCTACCGTCGATGCAAAACGATTGGAAACATCGAACACCACGTATTCGTGCAAATTATCGCGTTGGAAAGAACGATTGCGGGAGCCGGGAAGTGAATCCTTACCTACCGTTGATACAAAACGATTGGATAATTGGCACGAATACGTGATATTCGATGTTTCCAATCGTTTTGCATCGACGGTAGGTAAGGATTCACTTCCCAGCTCCCGCAATCGTTCTTTCCATCGTTAATTTGCACGAATACGTGCCATTCGATGTTTCCAATCGTTTTGCATCGACGGTAGGTAAGGATTCACTTCCCAGCTCCCGCAATCGTTCTTTCTATCGATAATTTGCCCGAATACGTGCTATTCGATGTTTCCAATCGTTTTGCATCGACGGTAGGTAAGGATTCACTTCCCAGCTCCCGCAATCGTTCTTTCTATCGATAATTTGCACGAATACGTGACGTTCGATGTTTCCAATCGTTTTGCATCAACGTTAGGTAAGGATTCACTTCCCGGCTCCCGCAATCGTTCTTTCCATCGCTAATTTGCTCGAATACGTGCTATTCGATGTTTCCAATCGTTTTGCATCGACGGTAGGTAAGGATTCACTTCCCAGCTGCCGCAATCGTTCTTTCCATCGATAATTTGCACGAATACGTGCTATTCGATGTTTCCAATCGTGTTGCATCGACGGTCGGTAAGCATTTACTTCCCAGCTCCCGCAATCGTTCTTTCTATGGATAATTTGCACGAATACGTTATGTTCGATGTTTGCAATCGTTTTGCATCGACGGTAGGTAAGGATTCACTTCCCAGCTGCCGCAATCGTTCTTTCTATCGATAATTTGCACGAATACGTGATGTTCAATGTTTCCAATCGTTTTGCATCAACGTTAGGTAAGGATTCATTTCCCGGGTCCCGCAATCGTTCTTTCCATCGATAATTTGCACGAATACGTGCTATTCGATGTTTCCAATCGTGTTGCATCGACGTTCGGTAAGCATTCACTTCCCAGCTCCGGCAATCGTTCTTTCCAAATTATCGATAGAAAGAACGATTGCGGGAGCTGGGAAGTGAATCCTTACCTACCGTCGATGCAAAACGATTGCAAACATCGAATAGCACGTATTCGTGCAAATTATCCATAGAAAGAACGATTGCGGGAGCTGGGAAGTGAATACTTACCTAACGTTGATGCAAAACGATTGGAAACATCGAACACCACGTATTCGTGCAAATTATCGATGGAAAGAACGATTGCGGCAGCTGGGAAGTGAATCCTTACCTACCGTCGATGCAAAACGATTGCAAACATCGAATTGCACGTATTCGTGCAAATTATCCATAGAAAGAACGATTGCGGGAACTGGGAAGTGAATCCTTACCTACCGTCGATGCAAAACGATTGGAAACATCGAACACCACGTATTCGTGCAAATTATCGATGGAAAGAACGATTGCTGGAGCCGGGAAGTGAATCCTTACCTACCGTTGATACAAAACGATTGGAAACATCGAACACCACGTATTCGTGCAAATTATCGATGGAAAGAACGATTGCGGGAGCTGGGAAGTGAATCCTTACCTACCGTCGATGCAAAACGATTGGAAACATCGAATAGCACGTATTCGTGCAAATTATCGATGGAAAGAACGATTGCGGGACCCGGGAAGTGAATCCTTACCTACCGTTGATGCAAAACGATCGGAAACATCGAATAACACGTATTCGTGCAAATTATCGATGGAAAGAACGATTGCGGGAGCCGGGAAATGAATCCTTACCTAACGTTGATGCAAAACGATTGGAAACATCGAACATCACGTATTCATGCAAATTATCGATAGAAAGAACGATTGCGGCAGCTGGGAAGTGAATCCTTACCTACCGTCGATGCAAAACGATTGCAAACATCGAACATAACGTATTCGTGCAAATTATCCATAGAAAGAACGATTGCGGGAGCTGGGAAGTGAATACTTACCTACCGTTGATGCAAAACGATTGGAAACATCGAATAGCACGTATTCGTGCAAATTATCGATGGAAAGAACGATTGCGGGAGCTGGGAAGTGAATCCTTACCTACCGTCGATGCAAAACGATTGGAAACATCGAATATCACGTATTCGTGCCAATTATCCAATCGTTTTGTATCAACGATAGGTAAGGATTCACTTCCCGGCTCCCGCAATCGTTCTTTCCATCGATAATTTGCACGAATACGTGGTGTTCGATGTTTCCAATCGTTTTGCATCGACGGTAGGTAAGGATTCACTTCCCAGCTCCCGCAATCGTTCTTTCTATGGATAATTTGCACGAATACGTGCTATTCGATGTTTGCAATCGTTTTGCATCGACGGTAGGTAAGGATTCACTTCCCAGCTCCCGCAATCGTTCTTTCTATCGATAATTTGCACGAATACGTTATGTTCGATGTTTCCAATCGTTTTGCATCAACGTTAGGTAAGCATTCACTTCCCGGCTCCCGCAATCGTTCTTTCCATCGATAATTTGCACGAATACGTGCTATTCGATGTTTCCAATCGTTTTGCATCAACGGTAGGTAAGTATTCACTTCCCAGCTCCCGCAATCGTACTTTCTATGGATAATTTGCACGAATACGTGCTATTCGATGTTTGCAATCGTTTTGCATCGACGGTAGGTAAGGATTCACTTCCCAGCTCCCGCAATCGTTCTTTCTATCGATAATTTGCACGAATACGTTATGTTCGATGTTTCCAATCTTTTTGCATCAACGTTAGGTAAGCATTCACTTCCCGGCTCCCGCAATCGTTCTTTCCATCGATAATTTGCACGAATACGTTATGTTCGATGTTTCCAATCGTTTTGCATCAACGTTAGGTAAGCATTCACTTCCCGGCTCCCGCAATCGTTCTTTCCATCGATAATTTGCACGAATACGTGCTATTCGATATTTCCAATCGTTTTGCATCAACGGTAGGTAAGTATTCACTTCCCAGCTCGCGCAATCGTTCTTTCTAAGGATAATTTGCACGAATACGTGGTGTTCGATGTTTCCAATCGTTTTGCATCGACGGTAGGTAAGAATTCACTTCCCAGCTCCCGCAATCGTTCTTTCCATCGATAATTTGCACGAATACGTGGTGTTCGATGTTTCCAATCGTTTTGCATCAACGTTAGGTACGTATTCACTTCCCAGCTCCCGCAATCGTTCTTTCTATGGATAATATGCACGAATACGTGCTATTCGATGTTTCCAATCGTTTTGCATCGACGGTAGGTAAGGATTCACTTCCCAGCTCCCGCAATCTTTCTTTCCATCGATAATTTGCACGAATACGTGGTGTTCGATGTTTCCAATCGTTTTGCATCAACGTTAGGTACGTATTCACTTCCCAGCTCCCGCAATCGTTCTTTCCATCGATAATTTGCAGGAATACGTGGTGTTCGATGTTTCCAATCGTTTTGCATCAACGTTAGGTAAGTATTCACTTCCCAGCTCCCGCAATCGTTCTTTCTATGGGATAATTTGCACGAATACGTTATGTTCGATGTTTCCAATCGTTTTGCATCGACGGTAGGTAAGGATTCACTTCCCGGCTCCCGCAATCGTTCTTTCCATCGATAATTTGCACGAATACGTTATGTTCGATGTTTCCAATCGTTTTGCATCGACGGTAGGTAAGGATTCACTTCCCAGCTCCCGCAATCGTTCTTTCTATCGATAATTTGCACGAATACGTGACGTTCGATGTTTCCAATCGTTTTGCATCAACGTTAGGTAAGGATTCACTTCCCGGCTCCCGCAATCGTTCTTTCCATCGCTAATTTGCTCGAATACGTGCTATTCGATGTTTCCAATCGTTTTGCATCGACGGTAGGTAAGGATTCACTTCCCAGCTGCCGCAATCGTTCTTTCCATCGATAATTTGCACGAATACGTGCTATTCGATGTTTCCAATCGTGTTGCATCGACGGTCGGTAAGCATTTACTTCCCAGCTCCCGCAATCGTTCTTTCTATGGATAATTTGCACGAATACGTTATGTTCGATGTTTGCAATCGTTTTGCATCGACGGTAGGTAAGGATTCACTTCCCAGCTGCCGCAATCGTTCTTTCTATCGATAATTTGCACGAATACGTGATGTTCAATGTTTCCAATCGTTTTGCATCAACGTTAGGTAAGGATTCATTTCCCGGGTCCCGCAATCGTTCTTTCCATCGATAATTTGCACGAATACGTGCTATTCGATGTTTCCAATCGTGTTGCATCGACGTTCGGTAAGCATTCACTTCCCAGCTCCGGCAATCGTTCTTTCCAAATTATCGATAGAAAGAACGATTGCGGGAGCTGGGAAGTGAATCCTTACCTACCGTCGATGCAAAACGATTGCAAACATCGAATAGCACGTATTCGTGCAAATTATCCATAGAAAGAACGATTGCGGGAGCTGGGAAGTGAATACTTACCTAACGTTGATGCAAAACGATTGGAAACATCGAACACCACGTATTCGTGCAAATTATCGATGGAAAGAACGATTGCGGCAGCTGGGAAGTGAATCCTTACCTACCGTCGATGCAAAACGATTGCAAACATCGAATTGCACGTATTCGTGCAAATTATCCATAGAAAGAACGATTGCGGGAACTGGGAAGTGAATCCTTACCTACCGTCGATGCAAAACGATTGGAAACATCGAACACCACGTATTCGTGCAAATTATCGATGGAAAGAACGATTGCTGGAGCCGGGAAGTGAATCCTTACCTACCGTTGATACAAAACGATTGGAAACATCGAACACCACGTATTCGTGCAAATTATCGATGGAAAGAACGATTGCGGGAGCTGGGAAGTGAATCCTTACCTACCGTCGATGCAAAACGATTGGAAACATCGAATACCACGTATTCGTGCAAATTATCGATGGAAAGAACGATTGCGGGACCCGGGAAGTGAATCCTTACCTACCGTTGATGCAAAACGATCGGAAACATCGAATAACACGTATTCGTGCAAATTATCGATGGAAAGAACGATTGCGGGAGCCGGGAAATGAATCCTTACCTAACGTTGATGCAAAACGATTGGAAACATCGAACATCACGTATTCATGCAAATTATCGATAGAAAGAACGATTGCGGCAGCTGGGAAGTGAATCCTTACCTACCGTCGATGCAAAACGATTGCAAACATCGAACATAACGTATTCGTGCAAATTATCCATAGAAAGAACGATTGCGGGAGCTGGGAAGTGAATACTTACCTACCGTTGATGCAAAACGATTGGAAACATCGAATAGCACGTATTCGTGCAAATTATCGATGGAAAGAACGATTGCGGGAGCTGGGAAGTGAATCCTTACCTACCGTCGATGCAAAACGATTGGAAACATCGAATATCACGTATTCGTGCCAATTATCCAATCGTTTTGTATCAACGATAGGTAAGGATTCACTTCCCGGCTCCCGCAATCGTTCTTTCCATCGATAATTTGCACGAATACGTGGTGTTCGATGTTTCCAATCGTTTTGCATCGACGGTAGGTAAGGATTCACTTCCCAGCTCCCGCAATCGTTCTTTCTATGGATAATTTGCACGAATACGTGCTATTCGATGTTTGCAATCGTTTTGCATCGACGGTAGGTAAGGATTCACTTCCCAGCTCCCGCAATCGTTCTTTCTATCGATAATTTGCACGAATACGTTATGTTCGATGTTTCCAATCGTTTTGCATCAACGTTAGGTAAGCATTCACTTCCCGGCTCCCGCAATCGTTCTTTCCATCGATAATTTGCACGAATACGTGCTATTCGATGTTTCCAATCGTTTTGCATCAACGGTAGGTAAGTATTCACTTCCCAGCTCCCGCAATCGTACTTTCTATGCATAATTTGCACGAATACGTGCTATTCGATGTTTGCAATCGTTTTGCATCGACGGTAGGTAAGGATTCACTTCCCAGCTCCCGCAATCGTTCTTTCTATCGATAATTTGCACGAATACGTTATGTTCGATGTTTCCAATCTTTTTGCATCAACGTTAGGTAAGCATTCACTTCCCGGCTCCCGCAATCGTTCTTTCCATCGATAATTTGCACGAATACGTTATGTTCGATGTTTCCAATCGTTTTGCATCAACGTTAGGTAAGCATTCACTTCCCGGCTCCCGCAATCGTTCTTTCCATCGATAATTTGCACGAATACGTGCTATTCGATATTTCCAATCGTTTTGCATCAACGGTAGGTAAGTATTCACTTCCCAGCTCGCGCAATCGTTCTTTCTAAGGATAATTTGCACGAATACGTGGTGTTCGATGTTTCCAATCGTTTTGCATCGACGGTAGGTAAGAATTCACTTCCCAGCTCCCGCAATCGTTCTTTCCATCGATAATTTGCACGAATACGTGGTGTTCGATGTTTCCAATCGTTTTGCATCAACGTTAGGTACGTATTCACTTCCCAGCTCCCGCAATCGTTCTTTCTATGGATAATATGCACGAATACGTGCTATTCGATGTTTCCAATCGTTTTGCATCGACGGTAGGTAAGGATTCACTTCCCAGCTCCCGCAATCTTTCTTTCCATCGATAATTTGCACGAATACGTGGTGTTCGATGTTTCCAATCGTTTTGCATCAACGTTAGGTACGTATTCACTTCCCAGCTCCCGCAATCGTTCTTTCCATCGATAATTTGCAGGAATACGTGGTGTTCGATGTTTCCAATCGTTTTGCATCAACGTTAGGTAAGTATTCACTTCCCAGCTCCCGCAATCGTTCTTTCTATGGGATAATTTGCACGAATACGTTATGTTCGATGTTTCCAATCGTTTTGCATCGACGGTAGGTAAGGATTCACTTCCCGGCTCCCGCAATCGTTCTTTCCATCGATAATTTGCACGAATACGTTATGTTCGATGTTTCCAATCGTTTTGCATCGACGGTAGGTAAGGATTCACTTCCCAGCTGCCGCAATCGTTCTTTCTATCGATAATTTGCACGAATACGTGATGTTCGATGTTTCCAATCGTTTTGCATCAACGTTAGGTAAGGATTCATTTCCCGGCTCCCGCAATCGTTCTTTCCATCGATAATTTGCACGAATACGTGCTATTCGATGTTTCCAATCGTGTTGCATCGACGTTCGGTGAGCATTCACTTCCCAGCTCCGGCAATCGTTCTTTCCAAATTATCGATAGAAAGAACGATTGCGGGAGCTGGGAAGTGAATCCTTACCTGCCGTCGATGCAAAACGATTGCAAACATCGAATAGCACGTATTCGTGCAAATTATCCATAGAAAGAACGATTGCGGGAGCTGGGAAGTGAATACTTACCTAACGTTGATGCAAAACGATTGGAAACATCGAACACCACGTATTCGTGCAAATTATCGATGGAAAGAACGATTGCGGCAGCTGATAAGTGAATCCTTACCTACCGTCGATGCAAAACGATTGCAAACATCGAATAGCACGTATTCGTGCAAATTATCCATAGAAAGAACGATTGCGTGAGCTGGGAAGTGAATACTTACCTACCGTTGATGCAAAACGATTGGAAACATCGAATAGCACGTATTCGTGCAAATTATCGATGGAAAGAACGATTGCGGGAGCCGGGAAGTGAATGCTTACCTAACGTTGATGCAAAACGATTGGAAACATCGAACACAACGTATTCGTGCAAATTATCGATAGAAAGAACGATTGCGGGAGCTGGGAAGTGAATCCTTACCTACCGTCGATGCAAAACGATTGCAAACATCGAATAGCACGTATTCGTGCAAATTATCCATAGAAAGAACGATTGCGGGAACTGGGAAGTGTATCCTTACCTACCGTTGATACAAAACGATTGGATAATTGGCACGAATACGTGCCATTCGATGTTTCCAATCGTTTTGCATCGACGGTAGGTAAGGATTCACTTCCCAGCTCCCGCAATCGTTCTTTCTATCTATAATTTGCACGAATACGTGCTATTCGATGTTTCCAATCGTTTTGCATCGACGGTAGGTAAGGATTCACTTCCCAGCTCCCGCATTCGTTCTTTCTATCGATAATTTGCACGAATACGTGATGTTCGATGTTTCCAATCGTTTTGCATCAACGTTAGGTAAGGATTCACTTCCCGGCTCCAGCAATCGTTCTTTCCATCGCTAATTTGCTCGAATACGTGCTATTCGATGTTTCCAATCGTTTTGCATCGACGGTAGGTAAGGATTCACTTCCCAGCTGCCGCAATCGTTCTTTCCATCGATAATTTGCACGAATACGTGGTGTTCGATGTTTCCAATCGTTTTGCATCAACGTTAGGTAAGTATTCACTTCCCAGCTCCCGCAATCGTTCTTTCTATGGATAATTTGCACGAATACGTGGTGTTCGATGTTTCCAATCGTTTTGCATCAACGTTAGGTACGTATTCACTTCCCAGCTCCCGCAATCGTTCTTTCCATCGATAATTTGCAGGAATACGTGGTGTTCGATGTTTCCAATCGTTTTGCATCAACGTTAGGTAAGTATTCACTTCCCAGCTCCCGCAATCGTTCTTTCTATGGGATAATTTGCACGAATACGTTATGTTCGATGTTTCCAATCGTTTTGCATCGACGGTAGGTAAGGATTCACTTCCCGGCTCCCGCAATCGTTCTTTCCATCGATAATTTGCACGAATACGTTATGTTCGATGTTTCCAATCGTTTTGCATCGACGGTAGGTAAGGATTCACTTCCCAGCTGCCGCAATCGTTCTTTCTATCGATAATTTGCACGAATACGTGATGTTCGATGTTTCCAATCGTTTTGCATCAACGTTAGGTAAGGATTCATTTCCCGGCTCCCGCAATCGTTCTTTCCATCGATAATTTGCACGAATACGTGCTATTCGATGTTTCCAATCGTGTTGCATCGACGTTCGGTGAGCATTCACTTCCCAGCTCCGGCAATCGTTCTTTCCAAATTATCGATAGAAAGAACGATTGCGGGAGCTGGGAAGTGAATCCTTACCTGCCGTCGATGCAAAACGATTGCAAACATCGAATAGCACGTATTCGTGCAAATTATCCATAGAAAGAACGATTGCGGGAGCTGGGAAGTGAATACTTACCTAACGTTGATGCAAAACGATTGGAAACATCGAACACCACGTATTCGTGCAAATTATCGATGGAAAGAACGATTGCGGCAGCTGATAAGTGAATCCTTACCTACCGTCGATGCAAAACGATTGCAAACATCGAATAGCACGTATTCGTGCAAATTATCCATAGAAAGAACGATTGCGTGAGCTGGGAAGTGAATACTTACCTACCGTTGATGCAAAACGATTGGAAACATCGAATAGCACGTATTCGTGCAAATTATCGATGGAAAGAACGATTGCGGGAGCCGGGAAGTGAATGCTTACCTAACGTTGATGCAAAACGATTGGAAACATCGAACACAACGTATTCGTGCAAATTATCGATAGAAAGAACGATTGCGGGAGCTGGGAAGTGAATCCTTACCTACCGTCGATGCAAAACGATTGCAAACATCGAGTAGCACGTATTCGTGCAAATTATCCATAGAAAGAACGATTGCGGGAACTGGGAAGTGTATCCTTACCTACCGTTGATACAAAACGATTGGATAATTGGCACGAATACGTGCCATTCGATGTTTCCAATCGTTTTGCATCGACGGTAGGTAAGGATTCACTTCCCAGCTCCCGCAATCGTTCTTTCTATCTATAATTTGCACGAATACGTGCTATTCGATGTTTCCAATCGTTTTGCATCGACGGTAGGTAAGGATTCACTTCCCAGCTCCCGCATTCGTTCTTTCTATCGATAATTTGCACGAATACGTGATGTTCGATGTTTCCAATCGTTTTGCATCAACGTTAGGTAAGGATTCACTTCCCGGCTCCAGCAATCGTTCTTTCCATCGCTAATTTGCTCGAATACGTGCTATTCGATGTTTCCAATCGTTTTGCATCGACGGTAGGTAAGGATTCACTTCCCAGCTGCCGCAATCGTTCTTTCCATCGATAATTTGCACGAATACGTGGTGTTCGATGTTTCCAATCGTTTTGCATCAACGTTAGGTAAGTATTCACTTCCCAGCTCCCGCAATCGTTCTTTCTATGGATAATTTGCACGAATACGTGGTGTTCGATGTTTCCAATCGTTTTGCATCAACGTTAGGTACGTATTCACTTCCCAGCTCCCGCAATCGTTCTTTCCATCGATAATTTGCAGGAATACGTGGTGTTCGATGTTTCCAATCGTTTTGCATCAACGTTAGGTAAGTATTCACTTCCCAGCTCCCGCAATCGTTCTTTCTATGGGATAATTTGCACGAATACGTTATGTTCGATGTTTCCAATCGTTTTGCATCGACGGTAGGTAAGGATTCACTTCCCGGCTCCCGCAATCGTTCTTTCCATCGATAATTTGCACGAATACGTTATGTTCGATGTTTCCAATCGTTTTGCATCGACGGTAGGTAAGGATTCACTTCCCAGCTGCCGCAATCGTTCTTTCTATCGATAATTTGCACGAATACGTGATGTTCGATGTTTCCAATCGTTTTGCATCAACGTTAGGTAAGGATTCATTTCCCGGCTCCCGCAATCGTTCTTTCCATCGATAATTTGCACGAATACGTGCTATTCGATGTTTCCAATCGTGTTGCATCGACGTTCGGTGAGCATTCACTTCCCAGCTCCGGCAATCGTTCTTTCCAAATTATCGATAGAAAGAACGATTGCGGGAGCTGGGAAGTGAATCCTTACCTGCCGTCGATGCAAAACGATTGCAAACATCGAATAGCACGTATTCGTGCAAATTATCCATAGAAAGAACGATTGCGGGAGCTGGGAAGTGAATACTTACCTAACGTTGATGCAAAACGATTGGAAACATCGAACACCACGTATTCGTGCAAATTATCGATGGAAAGAACGATTGCGGCAGCTGATAAGTGAATCCTTACCTACCGTCGATGCAAAACGATTGCAAACATCGAATAGCACGTATTCGTGCAAATTATCCATAGAAAGAACGATTGCGTGAGCTGGGAAGTGAATACTTACCTACCGTTGATGCAAAACGATTGGAAACATCGAATAGCACGTATTCGTGCAAATTATCGATGGAAAGAACGATTGCGGGAGCCGGGAAGTGAATGCTTACCTAACGTTGATGCAAAACGATTGGAAACATCGAACACAACGTATTCGTGCAAATTATCGATAGAAAGAACGATTGCGGGAGCTGGGAAGTGAATCCTTACCTACCGTCGATGCAAAACGATTGCAAACATCGAATAGCACGTATTCGTGCAAATTATCCATAGAAAGAACGATTGCGGGAACTGGGAAGTGTATCCTTACCTACCGTTGATACAAAACGATTGGATAATTGGCACGAATACGTGCCATTCGATGTTTCCAATCGTTTTGCATCGACGGTAGGTAAGGATTCACTTCCCAGCTCCCGCAATCGTTCTTTCTATCTATAATTTGCACGAATACGTGCTATTCGATGTTTCCAATCGTTTTGCATCGACGGTAGGTAAGGATTCACTTCCCAGCTCCCGCATTCGTTCTTTCTATCGATAATTTGCACGAATACGTGATGTTCGATGTTTCCAATCGTTTTGCATCAACGTTAGGTAAGGATTCACTTCCCGGCTCCAGCAATCGTTCTTTCCATCGCTAATTTGCTCGAATACGTGCTATTCGATGTTTCCAATCGTTTTGCATCGACGGTAGGTAAGGATTCACTTCCCAGCTGCCGCAATCGTTCTTTCCATCGATAATTTGCACGAATACGTGGTGTTCGATGTTTCCAATCGTTTTGCATCAACGTTAGGTAAGTATTCACTTCCCAGCTCCCGCAATCGTTCTTTCTATGGATAATTTGCACGAATACGTGCTATTCGATGTTTGCAATCGTTTTGCATCGACGGTAGGTAAGTATTCACTTCCCAGCTCCCGCAATCGTTCTTTCTATGGATAATTTGCACGAATACGTTATGTTCGATGTTTGCAATCGTTTTGCATCGACGGTAGGTAAGGATTCACTTCCCAGCTGCCGCAATCGTTCTTTCTATCGATAATTTGCACGAATACGTGATGTTCAATGTTTCCAATCGTTTTGCATCAACGTTAGGTAAGGATTCATTTCCCGGCTCCCCCAATCGTTCTTTCCATCGATAATTTGCACGAATACGTGCTATTCGATGTTTCCAATCGTGTTGCATCGACGTTCGGTAAGCATTCACTTCCCAGCTCCGGCAATCGTTCTTTCCAAATTATCGATAGAAAGAACGATTGCGGGAGCTGGGAAGTGAATCCTTACCTACCGTCGATGCAAAACGATTGCAAACATCGAACATAACGTATTCGTGCAAATTATCCATAGAAAGAACGATTGCGGGAGCTGGGAAGTGAATACTTACCTAACGTTGATGCAAAACGATTGGAAACATCGAACACCACGTATTCGTGCAAATTATCGATGGAAAGAACGATTGCGGCAGCTGGGAAGTGAATCCTTACCTACCGTCGATGCAAAACGATTGCAAACATCGAATTGCACGTATTCGTGCAAATTATCCATAGAAAGAGCGATTGCGGGAACTGGGAAGTGAATCCTTACCTACCGTCGATGCAAAACGATTGGAAACATCGAACACCACGTATTCGTGCAAATTATCGATGGAAAGAACGATTGCGGGAGCCGGGAAGTGAATCCTTACCTACCGTTGATACAAAACGATTGGAAACATCGAACACCACGTATTCGTGCAAATTATCGATGGAAAGAACGATTGCGGGAGCTGGGAAGTGAATCCTTACCTACCGTCGATGCAAAACGATTGGAAACATCGAATAGCACGTATTCGTGCAAATTATCGATGGAAAGAACGATTGCGGGACCCGGGAAGTGAATCCTTACCTACCGTTGATGCAAAACGATCGGAAACATCGAATAACACATATTCGTGCAAATTATCGATGGAAAGAACGATTGCGGGAGCCGGGAAATGAATCCTTAGCTAACGTTGATGCAAAACGATTGGAAACATCGAACATCACGTATTCATGCAAATTATCGATAGAAAGAACGATTGCGGCAGCTGGGAAGTGAATCCTAACCTACCGTCGATGCAAAACGATTGCAAACATCGAATTGCACGTATTCGTGCAAATTATCCATAGAAAGAACGATTGCGTGAGCTGGGAAGTGAATCCTTACCTACCGTCGATGCAAAACGATTGTAAACATCGAATTGCACGTATTCGTGCAAATTATCCATAGAAAGAACGATTGCGTGAGCTGGGAAGTGAATACTTACCTACCGTTGATGCAAAACGATTGGAAACATCGAATAGCACGTATTCGTGCAAATTATCGATGGAAAGAACGATTGCGGGACCCGGGAAGTGAATCCTTACCTAACGTTGATGCAAAACGAATGGAATCATCGAACATCACGTATTCGTGCAAATTATCGATGGAAAGAACGATTGCGGGTGCCGGGAAGTGAATCCTTACCTAACGTTGATGCAAAACGATCGGAAACATCGAATAACACGTATTCGTGCAAATTATCGATGGAAAGAACGATTGCGGGCGCCGGGAAATGAATCCTTACCTAACGTTGATGCAAAACGATTGGAAACATCGAACATCACGTGTTCATGCAAATTATCGATAGAAAGAACGATTGCGGCAGCTGGGAAGTGAATCCTTACCTACCGTCGATGCAAAACGATTGCAAACATCGAATTGCACGTATTCGTGCAAATTATCCATAGAAAGAACGATTGCGGGAACTGGGAAGTGAATCCTTACCTACCGTCGATGCAAAACGATTGGAAACATCGAACACCACGTATTCGTGCAAATTATCGCGATGGAAAGAACGATTGCGGGAGCCGGGAAGTGAATGCTTACCCAACGTTGATGCAAAACGATTGGAAACATCGAACACAACGTATTCGTGCAAATTATCGATAGAAAGAACGATTGCGGGAGCTGGGAAGTGAATCCTTACCTACCGTCGATGCAAAACGATTGCAAACATCGAATAGCACGTATTCGTGCAAATTATCCATAGAAAGAACGATTGCGGGAACTGGGAAGTGTATCCTTACCTACCGTTGATACAAAACGATTGGATAATTGGCACGAATACGTGCCATTCGATGTTTCCAATCGTTTTGCATCGACGGTAGGTAAGGATTCACTTCCCAGCTCCCGCAATCGTTCTTTCTATCTATAATTTGCACGAATACGTGCTATTCGATGTTTCCAATCGTTTTGCATCGACGGTAGGTAAGGATTCACTTCCCAGCTCCCGCATTCGTTCTTTCTATCGATAATTTGCACGAATACGTGATGTTCGATGTTTCCAATCGTTTTGCATCAACGTTAGGTAAGGATTCACTTCCCGGCTCCAGCAATCGTTCTTTCCATCGCTAATTTGCTCGAATACGTGCTATTCGATGTTTCCAATCGTTTTGCATCGACGGTAGGTAAGGATTCACTTCCCAGCTGCCGCAATCGTTCTTTCCATCGATAATTTGCACGAATACGTGGTGTTCGATGTTTCCAATCGTTTTGCATCAACGTTAGGTAAGTATTCACTTCCCAGCTCCCGCAATCGTTCTTTCTATGGATAATTTGCACGAATACGTGCTATTCGATGTTTGCAATCGTTTTGCATCGACGGTAGGTAAGTATTCACTTCCCAGCTCCCGCAATCGTTCTTTCTATGGATAATTTGCACGAATACGTTATGTTCGATGTTTGCAATCGTTTTGCATCGACGGTAGGTAAGGATTCACTTCCCAGCTGCCGCAATCGTTCTTTCTATCGATAATTTGCACGAATACGTGATGTTCAATGTTTCCAATCGTTTTGCATCAACGTTAGGTAAGGATTCATTTCCCGGCTCCCCCAATCGTTCTTTCCATCGATAATTTGCACGAATACGTGCTATTCGATGTTTCCAATCGTGTTGCATCGACGTTCGGTAAGCATTCACTTCCCAGCTCCGGCAATCGTTCTTTCCAAATTATCGATAGAAAGAACGATTGCGGGAGCTGGGAAGTGAATCCTTACCTACCGTTGATGCAAAACGATTGCAAACATCGAACATAACGTATTCGTGCAAATTATCCATAGAAAGAACGATTGCGGGAGCTGGGAAGTGAATACTTACCTAACGTTGATGCAAAACGATTGGAAACATCGAACACCACGTATTCGTGCAAATTATCGATGGAAAGAACGATTGCGGCAGCTGGGAAGTGAATCCTTACCTACCGTCGATGCAAAACGATTGCAAACATCGAATTGCACGTATTCGTGCAAATTATCCATAGAAAGAGCGATTGCGGGAACTGGGAAGTGAATCCTTACCTACCGTCGATGCAAAACGATTGGAAACATCGAACACCACGTATTCGTGCAAATTATCGATGGAAAGAACGATTGCGGGAGCCGGGAAGTGAATCCTTACCTACCGTTGATACAAAACGATTGGAAACATCGAACACCACGTATTCGTGCAAATTATCGATGGAAAGAACGATTGCGGGAGCTGGGAAGTGAATCCTTACCTACCGTCGATGCAAAACGATTGGAAACATCGAATAGCACGTATTCGTGCAAATTATCGATGGAAAGAACGATTGCGGGACCCGGGAAGTGAATCCTTACCTACCGTTGATGCAAAACGATCGGAAACATCGAATAACACATATTCGTGCAAATTATCGATGGAAAGAACGATTGCGGGAGCCGGGAAATGAATCCTTAGCTAACGTTGATGCAAAACGATTGGAAACATCGAACATCACGTATTCATGCAAATTATCGATAGAAAGAACGATTGCGGCAGCTGGGAAGTGAATCCTTACCTACCGTCGATGCAAAACGATTGCAAACATCGAATTGCACGTATTCGTGCAAATTATCCATAGAAAGAACGATTGCGTGAGCTGGGAAGTGAATCCTTACCTACCGTCGATGCAAAACGATTGCAAACATCGAATTGCACGTATTCGTGCAAATTATCCATAGAAAGAACGATTGCGTGAGCTGGGAAGTGAATACTTACCTACCGTTGATGCAAAACGATTGGAAGCATCGAATAGCACGTATTCGTGCAAATTATCGATGGAAAGAACGATTGCGGGACCCGGGAAGTGAATCCTTACCTAACGTTGATGCAAAACGAATGGAATCATCGAACATCACGTATTCGTGCAAATTATCGATGGAAAGAACGATTGCGGGTGCCGGGAAGTGAATCCTTACCTAACGTTGATGCAAAACGATCGGAAACATCGAATAACACGTATTCGTGCAAATTATCGATGGAAAGAACGATTGCGGGCGCCGGGAAATGAATCCTTACCTAACGTTGATGCAAAACGATTGGAAACATCGAACATCACGTGTTCATGCAAATTATCGATAGAAAGAACGATTGCGGCAGCTGGGAAGTGAATCCTTACCTACCGTCGATGCAAAACGATTGCAAACATCGAATTGCACGTATTCGTGCAAATTATCCATAGAAAGAACGATTGCGGGAACTGGGAAGTGAATCCTTACCTACCGTCGATGCAAAACGATTGGAAACATCGAACACCACGTATTCGTGCAAATTATCGCGATGGAAAGAACGATTGCGGGAGCCGGGAAGTGAATCCTTACCTACCGTTGATACAAAACGATTGGATAATTGGCACGAATACGTGATATTCGATGTTTCCAATCGTTTTGCATCGACGGTAGGTAAGGATTCACTTCCCAGCTCCCGCAATCGTTCTTTCCATCGTTAATTTGCACGAATACGTGCCATTCGATGTTTCCAATCGTTTTGCATCGACGGTAGGTAAGGATTCACTTCCCAGCTCCCGCAATCGTTCTTTCTATCGATAATTTGCACGAATACGTGCTATTCGATGTTTCCAATCGTTTTGCATCGACGGTAGGTAAGGATTCACTTCCCAGCTCCCGCAATCGTTCTTTCTATCGATAATTTGCACGAATACGTGATGTTCGATGTTTCCAATCGTTTTGCATCAACGTTAGGTAAGGATTCACTTCCCGGCTCCCGCAATCGTTCTTTCCATCGCTAATTTGCTCGAATACGTGCTATTCGATGTTTCCAATCGTTTTGCATCGACGGTAGGTAAGGATTCACTTCCCAGCTGCCGCAATCGTTCTTTCCATCGATAATTTGCACGAATACGTGGTGTTCGATGTTTCCAATCGTTTTGCATCAACGTTAGGTAAGTATTCACTTCCCAGCTCCCGCAATCGTTCTTTCTATGGATAATTTGCACGAATACGTGCTATTCGATGTTTGCAATCGTTTTGCATCGACGGTAGGTAAGTATTCACTTCCCAGCTCCCGCAATCGTTCTTTCTATGGGATAATTTGCACGAATACGTTATGTTCGATGTTTCCAATCGTTTTGCATCGACGGTAGGTAAGGATTCACTTCCCGGCTCCCGCAATCGTTCTTTCCATCGATAATTTGCACGAATACGTGCTATTCGATATTTCCAATCGTGTTGCATCGACGGTCGGTAAGCATTCACTTCCCAGCTCCCGCAATCGTTCTTTCTATGGATAATTTGCACGAATACGTTATGTTCGATGTTTGCAATCGTTTTGCATCGACGGTAGGTAAGGATTCACTTCCCAGCTGCCGCAATCGTTCTTTCCATCGATAATTTGCACGAATACGTGGTGTTCGATGTTTCCAATCGTTTTGCATCAACGATAGGTAAGTATCCACTTCCCAGCTCCCGCAATTGTTCTTTCTATGGATAATTTGCACGAATACGTGCTATTCGATGTTTGCAATCGTTTTGCATCGACGGTAGATAAGGATTCACTTCCCAGCTCCCGCAATCGTTCTTTCCATGGATAATTTGCACGAATACGTTATGTTCGATGTTTCCAATCGTTTTGCATCGACGGTAGGTAAGGATTCACTTCCCAGCTGCCGCAATCGTTCTTTCTATCGATAATTTGCACGAATACGTGATGTTCGATGTTTCCAATCGTTTTGCATCAACGTTAGGTAAGGATTCATTTCCCGGCTCCCGCAATCGTTCTTTCCATCGATAATTTGCACGAATACGTGCTATTCGATGTTTCCAATCGTGTTGCATCGACGTTCGGTAAGCATTCACTACCCAGCTCCGGCAATCGTTCTTTCCAAATTATCGATAGAACGATTGCGGGAGCTGGGAAGTGAATCCTTACCTACCGTCGATGCAAAACGATTGCAAACATCGAACATCACGTATTCGTGCAAATTATCGATGGAAAGAACGATTGCGGGTGCCGGGAAGTGAATCCTTACCTAACGTTGATGCAAAACGATTGGAAACATCGAATAACACGTATTCGTGCAAATTATCGATGGAAAGAACGATTGCGGGAGCTGGGAAGTGAATCCTTACCTACCGTCGATGCAAAACGATTGGTAACATCGAATAGCACATATTCGTGCAAATTATCGATGGAAAGAACGATTGCGGGAACTGGGAAGTGAATCCTTACCTACCGTCGATGCAAAACGATTGGAAACATCGAACACCACGTATTCGTGCAAATTATCGCGATGGAAAGAACGATTGCGGGAGCCGGGAAGTGAATCCTTACCTACCGTTGATACAAAACGATTGGATAATTGGCACGAATACGTGATATTCGATGTTTCCAATCGTTTTGCATCGACGGTAGGTAAGGATTCACTTCCCAGCTCCCGCAATCGTTCTTTCCATCGTTAATTTGCACGAATACGTGCCATTCGATGTTTGCAATCGTTTTGCATCGACGGTAGGTAAGGATTCACTTCCCAGCTCCCGCAATCGTTCTTTCTATGGATAATTTGCACGAATACGTTATGTTCGATGTTTGCAATCGTTTTGCATCGACGGTAGGTAAGGATTCACTTCCCAGCTGCCGCAATCGTTCTTTCCATCGATAATTTGCACGAATACGTGGTGTTCGATGTTTCCAATCGTTTTGCATCAACGATAGGTAAGTATCCACTTCCCAGCTCCCGCAATCGTTCTTTCTATGGATAATTTGCACGAATACGTGCTATTCGATGTTTGCAATCGTTTTGCATCGACGGTAGATAAGGATTCACTTCCCAGCTCCCGCAATCGTTCTTTCTATGGATAATTTGCACGAATACGTTATGTTCGATGTTTCCAATCGTTTTGCATCGACGGTAGGTAAGGATTCACTTCCCAGCTGCCGCAATCGTTCTTTCTATCGATAATTTGCACGAATACGTGATGTTCGATGTTTCCAATCGTTTTGCATCAACGTTAGGTAAGGATTCATTTCCCGGCTCCCGCAATCGTTCTTTCCATCGATAATTTGCACGAATACGTGCTATTCGATGTTTCCAATCGTGTTGCATCGACGTTCGGTAA
Source organism: Nomada ferruginata (assembly GCA_963583965.1). Lineage (NCBI taxonomy): Eukaryota > Metazoa > Arthropoda > Insecta > Hymenoptera > Apidae > Nomada > Nomada ferruginata. Next base: position 635,321 of record OY757219.1, read on the forward strand.
GCATTCACTACCCAGCTCCGGCAATCGTTCTTTCCAAATTATCGATAGAAAGAACGATTGCGGGAGCTGGGAAGTGAATCCTTACCTACCGTCGATGCAAAACGATTGCAAACATCGAACATCACGTATTCGTGCAAATTATCGATGGAAAGAACGATTGCGGGAGCTGGGAAGTGAATCCTTACCTACCGTCGATGCAAAACGATTGGTAACATCGAATAGCACATATTCGTGCAAATTATCGATGGAAAGAACGATTGCGGGAGCCGGGAAGTGAATCCTTACCTACCGTTGATACAAAACGATTGGATAATTGGCACGAATACGTGATATTCGATGTTTCCAATCGTTTTGCATCGACGGTAGGTAAGGATTCACTTCCCAGCTCCCGCAATCGTTCTTTCCATCGTTAATTTGCACGAATACGTGCCATTCGATGTTTCCAATCGTTTTGCATCGACGGTAGGTAAGGATTCACTTCCCAGCTCCCGCAATTGTTCTTTCTATCGATAATTTGCACGAATACGTGCTATTCGATGTTTCCAATCGTTTTGCATCGACGGTAGGTAAGGATTCACTTCCCAGCTCCCGCAATCGTACTTTCTATCGATAATTTGCACGAATACGTGATGTTCGATGTTTCCAATCGTTTTGCATCAACGTTAGGTAAGGATTCACTTCCCGGCTCCCGCAATCGTTCTTTCCATCGCTAATTTGCTCGAATACGTGCTATTCGATGTTTCCAATCTTTTTGCATCGACGGTAGGTAAGGATTCACTTCCCAGCTGCCGCAATCGTTCTTTCCATCGATAATTTGCACGAATACGTGGTGTTCGATGTTTCCAATCGTTTTGCATCAACGTTAGGTAAGTATTCACTTCCCAGCTCCCGCAATCGTTCTTTCTATGGATAATTTGCACGAATACGTGCTATTCGATGTTTGCAATCGTTTTGCATCGACGGTAGGTAAGTATTCACTTCCCAGCTCCCGCAATCGTTCTTTCTATGGGATAATTTCCACGAATACGTTATGTTCGATGTTTCCAATCGTTTTGCATCGACGGTAGGTAAGGATTCACTTCCCGGCTCCCGCAATCGTTCTTTCCATCGATAATTTGCACGAATACGTGCTATTCGATGTTTCCAATCGTGTTGCATCGACGGTCGGTAAGCATTCACTTCCCAGCTCCCGCAATCGTTCTTTCTATGGATAATTTGCACGAATACGTTATGTTCGATGTTTGCAATCGTTTTGCATCGACGGAAGGTAAGGATTCACTTCCCAGCTGCCGCAATCGTTCTTTCCATCGATAATTTGCACGAATACGTGGTGTTCGATGTTTCCAATCGTTTTGCATCAACGATATGTAAGTATCCACTTCCCAGCTCCCGCAATCGTTCTTTCTATGGATAATTTGCACGAATACGTGCTATTCGATGTTTGCAATCGTTTTGCATCGACGGTAGATAAGGATTCACTTCCCAGCCCCGCAATCGTTCTTTCTATGGATAATTTGCACGAATACGTTATGTTTGATGTTTCCAATCGTTTTGCATCGACGGTAGGTAAGGATTCACTTCCCAGCTGCCGCAATCGTTCTTTCTATCGATAATTTGCACGAATACGTGATGTTCGATGTTTCCAATCGTTTTGCATCAACGTTAGGTAAGGATTCATTTCCCGGCTCCCGCAATCGTTCTTTCCATCGATAATTTGCACGAATACGTGCTATTCGATGTTTCCAATCGTGTTGCATCGACGTTCGGTAAGCATTCACTTCCCAGCTCCGGCAATCGTTCTTTCCAAATTATCGATAGAAAGAACGATTGCGGGAGCTGGGAAGTGAATCCTTACCTACCGTCGATGCAAAACGATTGCAAACATCGAATTGCACGTATTCGTGCAAATTATCCATAGAAAGATGCACGAATACGTGGTGTTCGATGTTTCCAATCGTTTTGCATCAACGATAGGTAAGTATCCACTTCCCAGCTCCCGCAATCGTTCTTTCTATGGATAATTTGCACGAATACGTGCTATTCGATGTTTGCAATCGTTTTGCATCGACGGTAGATAAGGATTCACTTCCCAGCTCCCGCAATCGTTCTTTCTATGGATAATTTGCACGAATACGTTATGTTCGATGTTTCCAATCGTTTTGCATCGACGGTAGGTAAGGATTCACTTCCCAGCTGCCGCAATCGTTCTTTCTATCGTTCAATCGTTTTGCATCAACGATATGTAAGTATCCACTTCCCAGCTCCCGCAATCGTTCTTTCTATGGATAATTTGCACGAATACGTGCTATTCGATGTTTGCAATCGTTTTGCATCGACGGTAGATAAGGATTCACTTCCCAGCTCCCGCAATCGTTCTTTCTATGGATAATTTGCACGAATACGTTATGTTTGATGTTTCCAATCGTTTTGCATCGACGGTAGGTAAGGATTCACTTCCCAGCTGCCGCAATCGTTCTTTCTATCGATAATTTGCACGAATACGTGATGTTCGATGTTTCCAATCGTTTTGCATCAACGTTAGGTAAGGATTCATTTCCCGGCTCCCGCAATCGTTCTTTCCATCGATAATTTGCACGAATACGTGCTATTCGATGTTTCCAATCGTGTTGCATCGACGTTCGGTAAGCATTCACTTCCCAGCTCCGGCAATCGTTCTTTCCAAATTATCGATAGAAAGAACGATTGCGGGAGCTGGGAAGTGAATCCTTACCTACCGTCGATGCAAAACGATTGCAAACATCGAACATCACGTATTCGTGCAAATTATCGATGGAAAGAACGATTGCGGGTGCCGGGAAGTGAATGCTTACCTAACGTTGATGCAAAACGATTGGAAACATCGAATAACACGTATTCGTGCAAATTATCGATGGAAAGAACGATTGCGGGTGCCGGGAAGTGAATCCTTACCTAACGTTGATGCAAAACGATTGGAAACATCGAATAACACGTATTCGTGCAAATTATCGATGGAAAGAACGATTGCGGGAGCCGGGAAATGAATCCTTATCTAACGTTGATGCAAAACGATTGGAAACATCGAACATCACGTATTCATGCAAATTAACGATAGAAAGAACGATTGCGGCAGCTGGGAAGTGAATCCTTACCTACCGTCGATGCAAAACGATTGCAAACATCGAATTGCACGTATTCGTGCAAATTATCCATAGAAAGAACGATTGCGTGAGCTGGGAAGTGAATACTTACCTACCGTTGATGCAAAACGATGGGAAACATCGAATAGCACGTATTCGTGCAAATTATCCATAGAAAGAACGATTGCGGGAGCTGGGAAGTGAATACGTACCTAACGTTGATGCAAAACGATTGGAAACATCGAACACCACGTATTCGTGCAAATTATCGATGGAAAGAACGATTGCGGGAGCTGGGAAGTGAATCCTTACCTACCGTCGATGCAAAACGATTGGAAACATCGAATAGCACGTATTCGTGCAAATTATCCATAGAAAGAACGATTGCGGGAGCTGGGAAGTGAATACGTACCTAACGTTGATGCAAAACGATTGGAAACATCGAACACCACGTATTCGTGCAAATTATCGATGGAAAGAACGATTGCGGGAGCTGGGAAGTGAATCCTTACCTACCGTCGATGCAAAACGATTGGAAACATCGAACACCACGTATTCGTGCAAATTATCCTTAGAAAGAACGATTGCGTGAGCTGGGAAGTGAATACTTACCTACCGTTGATGCAAAACGATTGGAAACATCGAATAGCACGTATTCGTGCAAATTATCGATGGAAAGAACGATTGCGGGAGCCGGGAAGTGAATGCTTACCTAACGTTGATGAAAAACGATTGGAAACATCGAACATAACGTATTCGTGCAAATTATCGATAGAAAGAACGATTGCGGGAGCTGGGAAGTGAATCCTTACCTACCGTCGATGCAAAACGATTGCAAACATCGAATAGCACGTATTCGTGCAAATTATCCATAGAAAGTACGATTGCGGGAGCTGGGAAGTGAATACTTACCTACCGTTGATAAAAAACGATTGGAAACATCGAATAGCACGTATTCGTGCAAATTATCGATGGAAAGAACGATTGCGGGAGCTGGGAAGTGAATCCTTACCTACCGTCGATGCAAAACGATTGGAAACATCGAATATCACGTATTCGTGCCAATTATCCAATCGTTTTGTATCAACGGCAGGTAAGGATTCACTTCCCGGCTCCCGCAATCGTTCTTTCCATCGATAATTTGCACGAATACGTGGTGTTCGATGTTTCCAATCGTTTTGCATCGACGGTAGGTAAGGATTCACTTCCCAGCTCCCGCAATCGTTCTTTCTATGGATAATTTGCACGAATACGTGCTATTCGATGTTTGCAATCGTTTTGCATCGACGGTAGGTAAGGATTCACTTCCCAGCTCCCGCAATCGTTCTTTCTATCGATAATTTGCACGAATACGTTATGTTCGATGTTTCCAATCGTTTTGCATCAACGTTAGGTAAGCATTCACTTCCCGGCTCCCGCAATCGTTCTTTCCATCGATAATTTGCACGAATACGTGCTATTGGATGTTTGCAATCGTTTTGCATCGACGGTAGGTAAGGATTCACTTCCCAGCTCCGGCAATCGTTCTTTCCAAATTATCGATAGAAAGAACGATTGCGGGAGCTGGGAAGTGAATCCTTACCTACCGTCGATGCAAAACGATTGCAAACATCGAACATCACGTATTCGTGCAAATTATCGATGGAAAGAACGATTGCGGGTGCCGGGAAGTGAATCCTTACCTAACGTTGATGCAAAACGATTGGAAACATCGAATAACACGTATTCGTGCAAATTATCGATGGAAAGAACGATTGCGGGAGCTGGGAAGTGAATCCTTACCTACCGTCGATGCAAAACGATTGGAAACATCGAATAGCACATATTCGTGCAAATTATCGATGGAAAGAACGATTGCGGGAGCCGGGAAGTGAATCCTTACCTAACGTTGATGCAAAACGAATGGAATCATCGAACATCACGTATTCGTGCAAATTATCGAAGAAAAGAACGATTGCGGGTGCCGGGAAGTGAATCCTTACCTAACGTTGATGCAAAACGATTGGAAACATCGAATAACACGTATTCGTGCAAATTATCGATGGAAAGAACGATTGCGGGAGCCGGGAAATGAATCCTTATCTAACGTTGATGCAAAACGATTGGAAACATCGAACATCACGTATTCATGCAAATTAACGATAGAAAGAACGATTGCGGCAGCTGGGAAGTGAATCCTTACCTACCGTCGATGCAAAACGATTGCAAACATCGAATTGCACGTATTCGTGCAAATTATCCATAGAAAGATGCACGAATACGTGGTGTTCGATGTTTCCAATCGTTTTGCATCAACGATAGGTAAGTATCCACTTCCCAGCTCCCGCAATCGTTCTTTCTATGGATAATTTGCACGAATACGTGCTATTCGATGTTTGCAATCGTTTTGCATCGACGGTAGATAAGGATTCACTTCCCAGCTCCCGCAATCGTTCTTTCTATGGATAATTTGCACGAATACGTTATGTTCGATGTTTCCAATCGTTTTGCATCGACGGTAGGTAAGGATTCACTTCCCAGCTGCCGCAATCGTTCTTTCTATCGTTCAATCGTTTTGCATCAACGATATGTAAGTATCCACTTCCCAGCTCCCGCAATCGTTCTTTCTATGGATAATTTGCACGAATACGTGCTATTCGATGTTTGCAATCGTTTTGCATCGACGGTAGATAAGGATTCACTTCCCAGCTCCCGCAATCGTTCTTTCTATGGATAATTTGCACGAATACGTTATGTTTGATGTTTCCAATCGTTTTGCATCGACGGTAGGTAAGGATTCACTTCCCAGCTGCCGCAATCGTTCTTTCTATCGATAATTTGCACGAATACGTGATGTTCGATGTTTCCAATCGTTTTGCATCAACGTTAGGTAAGGATTCATTTCCCGGCTCCCGCAATCGTTCTTTCCATCGATAATTTGCACGAATACGTGCTATTCGATGTTTCCAATCGTGTTGCATCGACGTTCGGTAAGCATTCACTTCCCAGCTCCGGCAATCGTTCTTTCCAAATTATCGATAGAAAGAACGATTGCGGGAGCTGGGAAGTGAATCCTTACCTACCGTCGATGCAAAACGATTGCAAACATCGAACATCACGTATTCGTGCAAATTATCGATGGAAAGAACGATTGCGGGTGCCGGGAAGTGAATCCTTACCTAACGTTGATGCAAAACGATTGGAAACATCGAATAACACGTATTCGTGCAAATTATCGATGGAAAGAACGATTGCGGGTGCCGGGAAGTGAATCCTTACCTAACGTTGATGCAAAACGATTGGAAACATCGAATAACACGTATTCGTGCAAATTATCGATGGAAAGAACGATTGCGGGAGCCGGGAAATGAATCCTTATCTAACGTTGATGCAAAACGATTGGAAACATCGAACATCACGTATTCATGCAAATTAACGATAGAAAGAACGATTGCGGCAGCTGGGAAGTGAATCCTTACCTACCGTCGATGCAAAACGATTGCAAACATCGAATTGCACGTATTCGTGCAAATTATCCATAGAAAGAACGATTGCGTGAGCTGGGAAGTGAATACTTACCTACCGTTGATGCAAAACGATGGGAAACATCGAATAGCACGTATTCGTGCAAATTATCCATAGAAAGAACGATTGCGGGAGCTGGGAAGTGAATATGTACCTAACGTTGATGCAAAACGATTGGAAACATCGAACACCACGTATTCGTGCAAATTATCGATGGAAAGAACGATTGCGGGAGCTGGGAAGTGAATCCTTACCTACCGTCGATGCAAAACGATTGGAAACATCGAATAGCACGTATTCGTGCAAATTATCCATAGAAAGAACGATTGCGGGAGCTGGGAAGTGAATACGTACCTAACGTTGATGCAAAACGATTGGAAACATCGAACACCACGTATTCGTGCAAATTATCGATGGAAAGAACGATTGCGGGAGCTGGGAAGTGAATCCTTACCTACCGTCGATGCAAAACGATTGGAAACATCGAACACCACGTATTCGTGCAAATTATCCTTAGAAAGAACGATTGCGTGAGCTGGGAAGTGAATACTTACCTACCGTTGATGCAAAACGATTGGAAACATCGAATAGCACGTATTCGTGCAAATTATCGATGGAAAGAACGATTGCGGGAGCCGGGAAGTGAATGCTTACCTAACGTTGATGAAAAACGATTGGAAACATCGAACATAACGTATTCGTGCAAATTATCGATAGAAAGAACGATTGCGGGAGCTGGGAAGTGAATCCTTACCTACCGTCGATGCAAAACGATTGCAAACATCGAATAGCACGTATTCGTGCAAATTATCCATAGAAAGTACGATTGCGGGAGCTGGGAAGTGAATACTTACCTACCGTTGATAAAAAACGATTGGAAACATCGAATAGCACGTATTCGTGCAAATTATCGATGGAAAGAACGATTGCGGGAGCTGGGAAGTGAATCCTTACCTACCGTCGATGCAAAACGATTGGAAACATCGAATATCACGTATTCGTGCCAATTATCCAATCGTTTTGTATCAACGGCAGGTAAGGATTCACTTCCCGGCTCCCGCAATCGTTCTTTCCATCGATAATTTGCACGAATACGTGGTGTTCGATGTTTCCAATCGTTTTGCATCGACGGTAGGTAAGGATTCACTTCCCAGCTCCCGCAATCGTTCTTTCTATGGATAATTTGCACGAATACGTGCTATTCGATGTTTGCAATCGTTTTGCATCGACGGTAGGTAAGGATTCACTTCCCAGCTCCCGCAATCGTTCTTTCTATCGATAATTTGCACGAATACGTGCTATTCGATGTTTGCAACCGTTTTGCATCGACGGTAGGTAAGGATTCACTTCCCAACTCCCGCAATCGTTCTTTCTATCGATAATTTGCACGAATACGTGCTATTCGATGTTTGCAATCGTTTTGCATCAACGGTAGGTAAGGATTCACTTCCCGGCTACCGCAATCGTTCTTTCCATCGATAATTTGCACGGATACGTCCTATTCGATGTTTCCAATCGTTTTGCATCAACGGTAGGTAAGTATTCACTTCCCAGCTCACGCAATCGTTCTTTCTAAGGGTAATTGGCACGAATACGTGGTGTTCGATGTTTCCAATCGTTTTGCATCGACGGTAGGTAAGGATTCACTTCCCAGCTCCCGCAATCGTTCTTTCCATCGATAATTTGCACGAATACGTGCTATTGGATGTTTGCAATCGTTTTGCATCGACGGTAGGTAAGGATTCACTTCCCAGCTCCCGCAATCGTTCTTTCTATCGATAATTTGCACGAATACGTTATGTTCGATGTTTCCAATCGTTTTGCATCAACGTTAGGTAAGCATTCACTTCCCGGCTCCCGCAATCGTTCTTTCCATCGATAATTTGCACGAATACGTGCTATTCGATATTTCCAATCGTTTTGCATCAACGGTAGGTAAGTATTCACTTCCCAGCTCACGCAATCGTTCTTTCTAAGGGTAATTGGCACGAATACGTGGTGTTCGATGTTTCCAATCGTTTTGCATCGACGGTAGGTAAGGATTCACTTCCCAGCTCCCGCAATCGTTCTTTCCATCGATAATTTGCACGAATACGTGGTGTTCGATGTTTCCAATCGTTTTGCATCAACGTTAGGTACGTATTCACTTCCCAGCTCCCGCAATCGTTCTTTCTATGGATAATATGCACGAATACGTGCTATTCGATGTTTCCAATCGTTTTGCATCGACGGTAGGTAAGGATTCACTTCCCAGCTCCCGCAATCGTTCTTTCTATCGATAATTTGCACGAATACGTTATGTTCGATGTTTCCAATCGTTTTGCATCGACGGTAGGTAAGGATTCACTTCCCGGCTCCCGCAATCGTTCTTTCCATCGATAATTTGCACGAATACGTGCTATTCGATGTTTCCAATCGTGTTGCATCGACGGTCGGTAAGCATTTACTTCCCAGCTCCCGCAATCGTTCTTTCTATGGATAATTTGCACGAATACGTTATGTTCGATGTTTGCAATCGTTTTGCATCGACGGTAGGTAAGGATTCACTTCCCAGCTGCCGCAATCGTTCTTTCCATCGTTAATTTGCACGAATACGTGCCATTCGATGTTTCCAATCGTTTTGCATCGACGGTAGGTAAGGATTCACTTCCCAGCTCCCGCAATCGTTCTTTCTATCGATAATTTGCACGAATACGTGCTATTCGATGTTTCCAATCGTTTTGCATCGACGGTAGGTAAGGATTCACTTCCAGCTCCCGCAATCGTTCTTTCTATCGATAATTTGCACGAATACGTGATGTTCGAGGTTTCCAATCGTTTTGCATCAACGTTAGGTAAGGATTCACTTCCCGGCTCCCGCAATCGTCCTTTCCATCGCTAATTTGCTCGAATACGTGCTATTCGATGTTTCCAATCGTTTTGCATCGACGGTAGGTAAGGATACACTTCCCAGCTGCCGCAATCGTTCTTTCCATCGATAATTTGCACGAATACGTGGTGTTCGATGTTTCCAATCGTTTTGCATCGACGTTAGGTAAGTATTCACTTCCCAGCTCCCGCAATCGTTCTTTCTATGGATAATTTGCACGAATACGTGCTATTCGATGTTTGCAATCGTTTTGCATCGACGGTAGGTAAGTATTCACTTCCTAGCTCCCGCAATCGTTCTTTCTATGGGATAATTTGCACGAATACGTTATGTTCGATGTTTCCAATCGTTTTGCATCGACGGTAGGTAAGGATTCACTTCCCGGCTCCCGCAATCGTTCTTTCCATCGATAATTTGCACGAATACGTGCTATTCGATGTTTCCAATCGTGTTGCATCGACGGTCGGTAAGCATTCACTTCCCAGCTCCCGCAATCGTTCTTTCTATGGATAATTTGCACGAATACGTGGTGTTCGATGTTTCCAATCGTGTTGCATCGACGGTCGGTAAGCATTCACTTCCCAGCTCCCGCAATCGTTCTTTTTATGGATAATTTGCACGAATACGTTATGTTCGATGTTTGCATTCGTTTTGCATCGACGGTAGGTAAGGATTCACTTCCCAGCTGCCGCAATCGTTCTTTCCATCGATAATTTGCACGAATACGTGGTGTTCGATGTTTCCAATCGTTTTGCATCAACGATAGGTAAGTATCCACTTCCCAGCTCCCGCAATCGTTCTTTCTATGGATAATTTGCACAAATACGTGCTATTCGATGTTTGCAATCGTTTTGCATCGACGGTAGATAAGGATTCACTTCCCAGCTCCCGCAATCGTTCTTTCTATGGATAATTTGCACGAATACGTTATGTTCGATGTTTCCAATCGTTTTGCATCGACGGTAGGTAAGGATTCACTTCCCAGCTGCCGCAATCGTTCTTTCTATCGATAATTTGCACGAATACGTGATGTTCGATGTTTCCAATCGTTTTGCATCAACGTTAGGTAAGGATTCATTTCCCGGCTCCCGCAATCGTTCTTTCCATCGATAATTTGCACGAATACGTGCTATTCGATGTTTCCAATCGTGTTGCATCGACGTTCGGTAAGCATTCACTTCCCAGCTCCGGCAATCGTTCTTTCCAAATTATCGATAGAAAGAACGATTGCGGGAGCTGGGAAGTGAATCCTTACCTACCGTCGATGCAAAACGATTGCAAACATCGAACATCACGTATTCGTGCAAATTATCGATGGAAAGAACGATTGCGGGTGCCGGGAAGTGAATCCTTACCTAACGTTGATGCAAAACGATTGGAAACATCGAATAACACGTATTCGTGCAAATTATCGATGGAAAGAACGATTGCGGGAGCTGGGAAGTGAATCCTTACCTACCGTCGATGCAAAACGATTGGAAACATCGAATAGCACATATTCGTGCAAATTATCGATGGAAAGAACGATTGCGGGAGCTGGGAAGTGAATCCTTACCTACCGTCGATGCAAAACGATTGGAAACATCGAATATCACGTATTCGTGCCAATTATCCAATCGTTTTGTATCAACGGTAGGTAAGGATTCACTTCCCGGCTCCCGCAATCGTTCTTTCCATCGATAATTTGCACGAATACGTGGTGTTCGATGTTTCCAATCGTTTTGCATCGACGGTAGGTAAGGATTCACTTCCCAGCTCCCGCAATCGTTCTTTCTATGGATAATTTGCACGAATACGTGCTATTCGATGTTTGCAATCGTTTTGCATCGACGGTAGGTAAGGATTCACTTCCCAGCTCCCGCAATCGTTCTTTCTATCGATAATTTGCACGAATACGTTATGTTCGATGTTTCCAATCGTTTTGCATCAACGTTAGGTAAGCATTCACTTCCCGGCTCCCGCAATCGTTCTTTCCATCGATAATTTACACGAATACGTGCTATTCGATGTTTCCAATCGTTTTGCATCAACGGTAGGTAAGTATTCACTTCCCAGCTCCCGCAATCGTACTTTCTATGGATAATTTGCACGAATACGTGCTATTCGATGTTTGCAATCGTTTTGCATCGACGGTAGGTAAGGATTCACTTCCCAGGTCCCGCAATCGTTCTTTCTATCGATAATTTGCACGAATACGTTATGTTCGATGTTTCCAATCGTTTTGCATCAACGTTAGGTAAGCATTCACTTCCCGGCTCTCGCAATCGTTCTTTCCATCGATAATTTGCACGAATACGTGCTATTCGATATTTCCAATCGTTTTGCATCAACGGTAGGTAAGTATTCACTTCCCAGCTCACGCAATCGTTCTTTCCAAGGATAATTTGCACGAATACGTGGTGTTCGATGTTTCCAATCGTTTTGCATCAACGTTAGGTACGTATTCACTTCCCAGCTCCCGCAATCGTTCTTTCTATGGATAATATGCACGAATACGTGCTATTCGATGTTTCCAATCGTGTTGCATCGACGGTCGGTAAGCATTTACTTCCCAGCTCCCGCAATCGTTCTTTCTATGGATAATTTGCACGAATACCTTATGTTCGATGTTTGCAATCGTTTTGCATCGACGGTAGGTAAGGATTCACTTCCCAGCTGCCGCAATCGTTCTTTCCATCGTTAATTTGCACGAATACGTGCCATTCGATGTTTCCAATCGTTTTGCATCGACGGTAGGTATTCACTTCCCAGCTCCCGCAATCGTTCTTTCTATCGATAATTTGCACGAATACGTGATGTTCGATGTTTCCAATCGTTTTGCATCAACGTTAGGTAAGGATTCACTTCCCGGCTCCCGCAATCGTTCTTTCCATCGCTAATTTGCTCGAATACGTGCTATTCGATGTTTGCAATCGTTTTGCACCGACGGTAGGTAAGTATTCACTTCCCAGCTCCCGCAATCGTTCTTTCTATGGGATAATTTGCACGAATACGTTATGTTCGATGTTTCCAATCGTTTTGCATCGACGGTAGGTAAGGATTCACTTCCCGGCTCCCGCAATCGTTCTTTCCATCGATAATTTGCACGAATACGTGCTATTCGATGTTTCCAATCGTGTTGCATCGACGGTCGGTAAGCATTCACTTCCCAGCTCCCGCAATCGTTCTTTCTATGGATAATTTGCACGAATACGTTATGTTCGATGTTTGCAATCGTTTTGCATCGACGGTAGGTAAGGATTCACTTCCCAGCTGCCGCAATCGTTCTTTCCATCGATAATTTGCACGAATACGTGGTGTTCGATGTTTCCAATCGTTTTGCATCAACGATAGGTAAGTATCCACTTCCCAGCTCCCGCAATCGTTCTTTCTATGGATAATTTGCACGAATACGTGCTATTCGATGTTTGCAATCGTTTTGCATCGACGGTAGATAAGGATTCACTTCCCAGCTCCCGCAATCGTTCTTTCTATGGATAATTTGCACGAATACGTTATGTTTGATGTTTCCAATCGTTTTGCATCGACGGTAGGTAAGGATTCACTTCCCTGCTGCCGCAATCGTTCTTTCTATCGATAATTTGCACGAATACGTGATGTTCGATGTTTCCAATCGTTTTGCATCAACGTTAGGTAAGGATTCATTTCCCGGCTCCCGCAATCGTTCTTTCCATCGATAATTTGCACGAATACGTGCTATTCGATGTTTCCAATCGTGTTGCATCGACGTTCGGTAAGCATTCACTTCCCAGCTCCGGCAATCGTTCTTTCCAAATTATCGATAGAAAGAACGATTGCGGGAGCTGGGAAGTGAATCCTTACCTACCGTCGATGCAAAACGATTGCAAACATCGAAGATCACGTATTCGTGCAAATTATCGATGGAAAGAACGATTGCGGGTGCCGGGAAGTGAATCCTTACCTAACGTTGATGCAAAACGATTGGAAACATCGAATAACACGTATTCGTGCAAATTATCGATGGAAAGAACGATTGCGGGAGCTGGGAAGTGAATCCTTACCTACCGTCGATGCAAAACGATTGGAAACATCGAATAGCACATATTCGTGCAAATTATCGATGGAAAGAACGATTGCGGGAGCCGGGAAGTGAATCCTTACCTAACGTTGATGCAAAACGAATGGAATCATCGAACATCACGTATTCGTGCAAATTATCGATGAAAAGAACGATTGCGGGTGCCGGGAAGTGAATCCTTACCTAACGTTGATGCAAAACGATTGGAAACATCGAATAACACGTATTCGTGCAAATTATCGATGGAAAGAACGATTGCGGGAGCCGGGAAATGAATCCTTACCTAACGTTGATGCAAAACGATTGGATACATCGAACATCACGTATTCATGCAAATTATCGATAGAAAGAACGATTGCGGCAGCTGGGAAGTGAATCCTTACCTACCGTCGATGCAAAACGATTGCAAACATCGAATTGCACGTATTCGTGCAAATTATCCATAGAAAGAACGATTGCGTGAGCTGGGAAGTGAATACTTACCTACCGTTGATTGCAAAACGATTGGAAACATCGAATAGCACGTATTCGTGCAAATTATCGATGGAAAGAACGATTGCGGGAGCCGGGAAGTGAATGCTTACCTAACGTTGATGCAAAACGATTGGAAACATCGAACATAACGTATTCGTGCAAATTATCGATAGAAAGAACGATTGCGGGAGCTGGGAAGTGAATCCTTACCTACCGTCGATGCAAAACGATTGCAAACATCGAATAGCACGTATTCGTGCAAATTATCCATAGAAAGAACGATTGCGGGAGCTGGGAAGTGAATACGTACCTAACGTTGATGCAAAACGATTGGAAACATCGAACACCACGTATTCGTGCAAATTATCGATGGAAAGAACGATTGCGGGAGCTGGGAAGTGAATCCTTACCTACCGTCGATGCAAAACGATTGGAAACATCGAATAGCACGTATTCGTGCAAATTATCCATAGAAAGAACGATTGCGGGAGCTGGGAAGTGAATACGTACCTAACGTTGATGCAAAACGATTGGAAACATCGAACACCACGTATTCGTGCAAATTATCGATGGAAAGAACGATTGCGGGAGCTGGGAAGTGAATCCTTACCTACCGTCGATGCAAAACGATTGGAAACATCGAACACCACGTATTCGTGCAAATTATCCTTAGAAAGAACGATTGCGTGAGCTGGGAAGTGAATACTTACCTACCGTTGATGCAAAACGATTGGAAACATCGAATAGCACGTATTCGTGCAAATTATCGATGGAAAGAACGATTGCGGGAGCCGGGAAGTGAATGCTTACCTAACGTTGATGCAAAACGATTGGAAACATCGAACATAACGTATTCGTGCAAATTATCGATAGAAAGAACGATTGCGGGAGCTGGGAAGTGAATCCTTACCTACCGTCGATGCAAAACGATTGCAAACATCGAATAGCACGTATTCGTGCAAATTATCCATAGAAAGTACGATTGCGGGAGCTGGGAAGTGAATACTTACCTACCGTTGATGCAAAACGATTGGAAACATCGAATAGCACGTATTCGTGCAAATTATCGATGGAAAGAACGATTGCGGGAGCCGGGAAGTGAATGCTTACCTAACGTTGATGCAAAACGATTGGAAACATCGAACATCACGTATTCGTGCAAATTATCGATAGAAAGAACGATTGCGGGAGCTGGGAAGTGAATCCTTACCTACCGTCGATGCAAAACGATTGCAAACATCGAATAGCACGTATTCGTGCAAATTATCCATAGAAAGAACGATTGCGGGAGCTGGGAAGTGAATCCTTACCTACCGTCGATGCAAAACGATTGCAAACATCGAATAGCACGTATTCGTGCAAATTATCCATAGAAAGAACGATTGCGGGAGCTGGGAAGTGAATCCTTACCTACCGTCGATGCAAAACGATTGCAAACATCGAATAGCACGTATTCGTGCAAATTATCCATAGAAAGAACGATTGCGGGAGCCGGGAAGTGAATCCTTACCTACCGTTGATACAAAACGATTGGATAATTGGCACGAATACGTGATATTCGATGTTTCCAATCGTTTTGCATCGACGGTAGGTAAGGATTCACTTCCCAGCTCCCGCAATCGTTCTTTCCATCGATAATTTGCACGAATACGTGCTATTCGATGTTTCCAATCGTTTTGCATCAACGGTAGGTAAGTATTCACTTCCCAGCTCCCGCAATCGTTCTTTCTATGGATAATTTGCACGAATACGTTATGTTCGATGTTTGCAATCGTTTTGCATCGACGGTAGGTAAGGATTCACTTCCCAGCTGCCGCAATCGTTCTTTCCATCGATAATTTGCACGAATACGTGGTGTTCGATGTTTCCAATCGTTTTGCATCAACGTTAGGTAAGTATTCACTTCCCAGCTCCCTGTGACGTGCCGTCATTTTTTGCCGCATGTCGGCTCACATTTTTCCTCCTTTATTTACTATATCCGCTATGATGCGAACGCTGGACTGCCCCTGCGGCTGTGTAACGTCCAGCCTGAACCGAAAACCCCCTTTTGAGTATCCTATCACTCCCTTTGTATCATATCGCATTTCCCTATATTTCTCTTTTCACCACTGACTGCCTGTGAACAAACAAATCTTCTATAATAACTACCCATCACTAGTCAAACGAGGTACTTACCTTATGTTGCGCTTCTCATCATCGACTGCCTGTGAACAAATAAACTCTCTTATTACTCCAACCCATCACTAGTCAAACGAGTTACTTACCTTACATTACATTTCTCATCATCGACTGCTTTCGAACAAATAAATTCCTCTCATAAGATACTCACCTTATATTTCTCTTCTCATCACCGACTACCTGCAAACAAATAAAATCTCTAAATATTCCATCTCATCGCTCCACAAAACACCATTACCTTAAACGAAGAACAACAACACTCGAGAGAAGCCCTCACTCCACGAGGAAGAAACCCCTTTTGCGTCCCAAGAGAAGCCCTCACTCCACGAGGAAGAAACCCCTTTTGCGTCCCAAGAGAAGCCCTCACTCCACGAGGAAGAAACCCCTTTCGCGTCCCAAGAGAAGCCCTCACTCCACGAGGAAGAAAACCCCTTTCGAATCCTCTCGAGTATATCGCTACAATATGATCAAATCAAATAACACACCCGAACCTACAATACAAAAGACGCATAATTAACCAATACAATTTATTAAAATATTTTATTACAAAATGATATCATCAAACAACCTATCCGAATTCACCATATAACAATATTGTAATTAACTAATATAATTTATTCTAACCAATCTCGGTACAATGGAGAACCCCTGCCGGTTGAGGATCACTGGCATTCCAGAGCAATCGACTCCAGCAGCAGTCAACATACCACGCATACCACGCATACCAGACATACCACGCATACCAGACATTCCTCGCATACCAGAGATTCCAGGGATGGATATAAATAAGCCGGCACCACCTGAATAGTCAGTAGTCAATCATCAGCAGTCAATCTTCAGTAGTCAATCTTCAGTAGTCAATCTTCAGTAGTCAATCATCAGCAGTCAATCTTCAGTAGTCAATCTTCAGCAATCAATCTTCAGCAGTCAATCTTCACCAGTCAATCTTCAGAGTTCAGTCTTCGAGTGGCAGCAAGCGCCTACACATCAGTGAATCTATCTACAAGTGACAGTGAACGTTGATATACCGGTCTTGATTTTAGAATCATACAGTGAATTATTTCGATAATTACCTTAAGGAACATAGAATTATTTCACGATTTATTTCGATAAATACCTTAAGGAACATAGAATTCTTTCACGACTTATTTCGATAAATACCTTAAGGAACATAGAATAATTCCGCGATTTATTTCGATAAATACCTTAAAGAACTTAGAATTATTTCACGATTTATTTCGATAAATACCTTAAGGAACATAGAATTCTTTCACGACTTATTTCGATAAATACCTTAAGGAACATAGAATTATTTCACGATTTATTTCGATAAATACCTTAAGGAACATAGAATTCTTTCACGACTTATTTCGATAAATACCTTAAGGAACATAGAATAATTCCGCGATTTATTTCGATAAATACCTTAAAGAACCTAGAATTATTTCACGATTTATTTCGATAAATACCTTAAGGAACATAGAATTCTTTCACGACTTATTTCGATAAATACCTTAAGGAACATAGAATTATTTCACGATTATTTCAATAAATACCTCAACGAACTTCGAAGTATTCTTGACTTATTCTAATAAATACAATAAGCCAGTGAACCTCAAGAAACTTGAACCTCAAGAAACACGCAGCACCACAGCATTATTTATCGAATGCAGCTCCCTTACGATATTTGGGAAGAAGCCGAAGAAGAGGAGGACCAGGAATTTCAGGGTCCCTGGGACGGCGTCCTTCCCTCTGATTATCCAGAGATTTATAAACCCCTGCTAGACATTTGGTGTTCCACTATCGCCACAGTAGGAATATACATAAGCGACTGGGGCCGAATTTGCATCAACTGTTACAATCAGTTGACCCCCATACAAGGACAAGCATATCAATCAGGAGGTTGGCATGACATGAGCACTGCCGAAGAAGCCCAACGCATTTCCATTTGTGCACACTGCAAGACCGAAATCTCCTCCATCCGCCCAGCATCTCAGTGCGCAGAGTGCACAGAACAGTACTTCGAAATAACAGCGGAAGAGCTGTGGCAAGTACAATCGGGACAAGTACTCGAGGTGCTCACCCGATGGTAGCAATTATACGCGTCTACCCGAGGATCGAAAACCCGACATTGCAGCTCGGTGAGTCGTTTTATTATTTCGTTCCTTACGAGGTTTCGTTCACATTTCTCAATATTGTTTGGAATCCGAGGAATTGGTATTGCTGCAGATCAATCCTTCCGCAGTAATAGTACGGCACTCCTAACTTCCTTTCCCTTCCTTTTCCTTTACTTACCTTCCCTCTCGGCCTGCGCGAATCTTGCATTCGACCCCGAGATTCTTCCTTTTCTTTACTTACCTTTCCTCTCGGCGTGCGCGAATCTTGCATTCGACCCCGAGATTCTTCCTTTTTCTTTACTTACCTTTTCCTCTCGGCGTGCGCGAATCTTGCATTCGACCCCGAGATTCTTCCTTTTTCTTTACTTACCTTTCCTCTCGGCGTGCGCGAATCTTGCATTCGACCCCGAGATTCCTCCTTTTCTCTACTTACCTTTCCTCTCGGCGTGCGCAAATCTTGAATTCGACCCCGAGAACCTACGTTCACCTTCCCCATTCAATTTCCGTCCCTCATCCTGCGTGCGTACAGTATGTCTCTTCCGGAAGTAACCTGGAACGTGACATATTAAACTGGTGACAGCGGTGGGATGTTCGAAAATTCAATCCCACAATTGCCTTCAAAACGACAATTAAAGCTTGAAACGCTTTAATATCAAAATTTTGATATATGTTCTGAACATTAATCACCTACGAATAGATAACCGCCATATCACAACCCCCTCGCGCATATATAAAAAAAAAAAAATATATGTATATACATTTGTTCACCTCGCTCAAACATATACATAAAATACCATGTCGCTGTACGGTGACGCCGACGGATCCAACCCCCTCGCTACCCCCGTCGAGGATGCTAACGGAGCCATCGACGCTTCGACCGCCGCGATGCAAGATAAATTGAATCTCCTGCGCGAAAAACAAGCTCAAATCGAAGAGCATTACGAATTATTCATGAACAAGCAAATGCGACCTGTTAGTCCAGCCGACGATTTGGTGCAGGAAGAACAAACACACCAAACCGCCTCCGGGTTGGAAAACCTCGCAAAACAAATAGCCGGTCTGCAGGACGCAGTGGATGCGCTAACAAGAAAACAGCGCATTAAAACACATTTTGAAACCCCTGCCTCCGGTTACCGCGAAGGAAACCCGCGTAACGACGCGTTTATCGAACCGACAATGTACGGAAAACTTCAGGTCACTCTGAAGGATGCCGTCGAGACGGTACCGCGCTTCGATGGACATAACATGTCGATCCTGCAATTTGCGAGAGCGTGCAGACGAGCTCGAGAAATGATCCCTCCCGCGTCCGAACCTCAGTTAGCGCGCTTATTAAGGAACCGTTTACAAAACCACGCGTACTTGGTCGTGGAGGATTACTGCTTTGATACGGTTAACGCATTCATCGGCAGACTAAAAACGGTGTTCGCCCCCGCTAAAACTTCCGATCACTACCGCGGCGAACTAGCTAACATCATAATTGGAAGAAATGAACACATATTGGATTATATTTCAAGAGTAAAAGACTTGAAATTCGCCATCACCGACGAAGACGCTGATTATTATCGAAACTCAAGGACGGCGTTATACGATGTCGATCAGCTAGCGTTAAGATCATTTTTAGACGGACTTCCCCTTTCAATGCGCACTCAGATGGACCCCACGACATTGACGTCCTTGGATGAAGCATCCGACAGAGCGGTCCGAGTAGCGAAATTGATCGAGCGCGATCGCCGCCGGTTTATGGGAGAAAGGACACACCGCACTCTATGCCAACTATGCAATCGGGAAGGACACGACGCGCGATCGTGCAGGACCTACCCGACTAATAATCATCCGCCCCTTGCGCGGGTCCCGGAACGATATAACGAAAGAGGTTTCGACCGTCTACACCCAACGACGGATCATAATACGCCACGTCGACCTGAGACGCGAACCTGCAACTACTGCGGGAGAATAGGGCACTTGGCCGCGGAATGCCGTAAGAAAATGCGCGATCAAAACATGTCGGGAAACGACCAGCCCCCACGAGATTACAGGGAGGCGCCTCGTGGAACGGGCAGGACAAATGCGCATCCGATAAACACATTCCGGCCTACGAACCAACTCCGCCCAGAATCGCCAAGGTGCACCTCTCCCCTTTCAACAATGTCCCCTCCATCAACGTCCGCAGCCCGCAATTAAACTTTCCCACGGACTTGATGATCGACACGGGAGCAGAGGTAAACTTAATAAAACAATCGTGCATCACGACGCCCTGCGAGATCGACAGGGACAACGTAATCGATTTAATCGGAATCACCGAAAACATGGTGCCCACCCTAGGCACCCTCACAGCAAATTTATTCAACTACCCCGTACAATTTCACGTCGTTGAAGACACTATACCCCTACGCTATCAAGGGTTACTGGGTTCGGGATTCCTAACCGAAAGTGGAGTAACAGTGGATTTCAAAAATAAATGGCTAGCGTTTAATGGCAATTTCGTCCCTTTCAACAAGATCGAGGAAATAACAGTACCCCCGAGGACCAGCGTGGTCGCACAAGCGACAGTTGCTAACCCCGAAATCGAGGAAGGATATATTAAACGCATAGACATAGGAGAAGGGCTATACGCAGGACAAGCCCTAGTGCGAAACCAGGATGGCAAGGCAAATATACGAATCATTAACACCAACGAGCAACCGGCGATTATCCGGATACCCCCAGTCCAGCTGGAGAAATTTGAAGAAGCTCCCATAACGTACCCCCAAGTGAAGCATACCGAGGAAGCCGTGACTCCGAAGCAAACCGAAGACACGATGAACCCCCACTCTCAAAAGGGCAACCGGCCCACCCCCCTTAGCGAAACCCTCACAGAAGGAAGAACCCAGCGAAACGGACAAAGGTCCACACCCCTCGTATGCCAAATTGCGGATCAGAAGGTAGCATATCAAATTAACCCCACAGAAGGATTACAAGGGTCCACACCCGCCGAAACCCCTTACAGGGACGAGCTCACCCAACAAACACGAGTCGCAGAGATACTCGACCTCATATCCCCGAAGGACCTCAATCGGGAAGAAGAGGATCACGTCCGACAACTCGTCAGCAAATATGAAGACGTATTCCACTTGCCCAGCGAACCCCTAGGCCATACGCACGCCATTAGCCACTCCATAGAAACCACAGACTCGATTCCGGTGTTTACTAAACAATACCGTTTCCCTCCTATTCACAAGGAAGAAATCCGTACACAAATGGGGGAACTGTTGAAGAAGGAAATTATCAAACCATCCGTCTCCCCGTACAGTTCGCCTCTCTGGATAGTTCCAAAAAAGCCAGGAGCCGACGGGAAACGAAAATGGAGAATGGTGATTGACTATCGCCACCTTAATCAAAAAACAGTTCCAGACGCGTACCCGCTCCCAAATATTATAGATATACTCGATCAGCTCGGCAGCGCCAAGTACTTTTCAGTGTTCGATCTTGTTTCTGGTTTTCACCAAATCCCTATGAAACCAGAACACGCGCAGAAAACTGCGTTCTCGGCCCCACACGGGCATTACGAATTCTCAAGAATGCCCTTCGGATTACGCAACGCACCCGCGACGTTCCAGCGACTTATGGATCACGTCCTTCCTGGGCTGCAAGGGTCCGAAATGTTCGTCTACTTAGATGATATTGTTATCTATTGCAGTTCAATTAGTGAACACGAAATCAAATTTCGAAGGCTCGCCAATAGGCTGCGCGAAGCTAACCTAAAATTACAACCCTGTAAATGCCAATTTTTACGAAAGGAAGTGGCGTATCTGGGCCACGTCCTCACGCAGGACGGCGTAAGACTCGATCCTCAGAAGATAATCTCCGTCACGAATTATCCTGCACCCCGCACAACAAAAGGTATTAAACAATTCCTAGGATTGACCGGGTATTATAGGCGATTTATCCCAGACTTCTCGAAGGAAGCGCGACCCCTCACGACACTCCTTAAAAAGGGGACAACCTTCGTTTGGGATGTGCAGCAACAAAAATCCTTCGAGTATCTCAAGGACAAGTTGGTCAGTGAACCTATTTTGCAATTTCCCGACTTCGAAAAGGAATTCCACCTCACGACGGACGCGTCCGATTATGCTGTGGGAGGCGTAATTTCTCAAACCTACGCGGATAAGGAACTCCCCCTTGCATATGCATCCAGACTGCTGTGCCAAGCTGAAGTGAATTACTCCACCATCGAGAAGGAACTCCTTGCAATAGTATACTGCACCAGCCATTTCCGACCATACCTATACGGAAAGAAATTCATCCTATACACGGATCACCAGCCGTTGGTCTGGCTCCATAGAGTCAAGGACCCAACGTCCCGACTCGTTCGATGGCGGCTAAAACTAGCCGAATTCGATTATGAAATACAATACCAACCGGGGAAATCTAATAAGGTAGCCGACGCGCTCTCCCGTAATCCCCCCGAAAAAACGACAGCAGCTACCTGTCCTATCCGCCCACGATCGAGTTCCGACTCAGACACAGAACTATTCCTCGGACCTGAAAACAGAAAACGGCCCAGATATCATGGACCCGTTCATTTGCATTGGGAAACAGGACGAGAAAGCTCTACAGACTCGGACGAACCTATTTTTAGTCACCCCAACCCTCCGAGAAGACTCCAACACAAAGATATCTCGGACATGGAACCAACGCCACCGCTACAATCAGTCCGCAATACGCCATCCACCAGCAGAGCTGAACCAGAATTTCAGCCTATCAGCCTAACTGAAATGCATCCAGAAGAAGGAACTGATACGCCTCCTAATCTCCCCGTCAGTATAGACGACGACTCTACAGGAGAATCGGACGATGGCCTCACGGATAGCGACCAACCGGAAACCACTCCGCAAAACCCGAACCACAGCGGCACCATTCGCGTCAGTCCGGACCCCTTGGTCGTCCAACACGGGCCCGTAATAATCTTTTTGGCCGCAGATGGCAACCCCTGTGACAATGGAGGAGAGAATCTAAGAAGGTACGCAGATCTCCCTATTAGAAGAGACCTCACGCTCGGGCGAGCACGCGTACTGAAACACAGAGGAAAAACGGTCATTGGCCTAGTCGTCAAGGAGAAAGCCAACTTCCCAGTGGATCCAGGAATCTTCCATAGTGCTACCGATTCATTGAAGGACGTCGTACGAGAATTGCGATTGTCAGCAGCAAGCATCGCAAAAACTCCGCAAATTGGAACCCTCACCTGGGAAGAAATAATATACGAAATACGCTCTAAACTAATAGAGGAAAACTTACAACTAACCATTTGCACGCAAACGGTGCAAATACCCGACGCAATTCTAAGGTTACCCATTATTCAAGACAACCACTCTTCAGCCGTAGGAGGACACAGAGGAGTAACAAAAACGATAAAAAGAATCCGCCAAAATTATTACTGGCAAGGATTGAAGCAACAAGTGAGGATATACATAAAAAGTTGCATGCTGTGCCAGAAAAAGAAATTAGTACGGGTCAAAACTCGACAACCAATGATTTTAACCGACACCCCTCGGGCAGCATTCGACAAGATCGGTATGGACATAGTAGGTCCTCTCCCTATATCACCATCCGGAAATACATACATATTAACGATGCAAGATCTGCTCACAAAATACTTTGTATGCGCACCACTGAAGGGCACCACCTCCCTGGAAGTTGCCCACGCCTTCATAAAGAATTTAATATGCCGATTTGGCGCGCCAAAAGCCGTCCTCACCGATCAAGGAACGAACTTCATCAGCGCGTTTATGAAAACCATCGCTCGCAAATTCAGGATCGCACAATGTAAGACCACCGCGTTCCATCCCCAATCAAATGGATCCTTAGAAAGATCTCATATAGTGTTAGTAGAATTTTTGAAAATGTACGTGAATCAAAACGACGATTGGGATAGCTGGACCGATCTCGCGGCATTCTCCTACAATACGAGTTTCCATGAAGGTACGGGTTACACTCCACACGAACTAGTTTTCGGAAAAATAGCACGGGTCCCCGCCCAACAGCGGCCGGTCGAACCCCCAGACGACGAAACCTACGGGGGTTACCTCTCGCGATTA
This sequence comes from Nomada ferruginata, assembly GCA_963583965.1. Classification (NCBI taxonomy): domain Eukaryota; kingdom Metazoa; phylum Arthropoda; class Insecta; order Hymenoptera; family Apidae; genus Nomada; species Nomada ferruginata. The sequence continues at coordinate 659,695 of OY757219.1, forward strand.
ACGGAGTGCATTAATGAATTACAAAATCTCGCCGCGGATAGATTAAAACGCGCTAAAGAAAGGTACAAAATGTATTACGATCGTCGTATAAACGAGGAAACCTTCCAATCCGGAGACGAGGTCATTGTAATAAAAAAAAGCCGCAAGGGTAAATTCGCGGATCATTACACTGGCCCGCACAAGGTCATTGAAGTACTTCCTCAGCACAACCTAAAGATTTCGTGGAATAACGGCTACAAGGTTATTCATGCGAACAAAGCGCGGAAAATCACCCACTAAAAATCAACACGTGTCGATATCCTCTTGGATATCGCTCCCCCTTTTCCCCCTTTTTACATACCGCTAGTAGCACTAAATTTACCCACGACAATTCTTGAAACACCAATTAAATTCTACGTGTCGATATCCTCTTGGATATCGCTCCCCCTTTTTCTCCCCCCTTTTAATTTTCATTTCTCTCAGACGGTATTTCTAATTTTCTCCAAAATAATTCTCAGGATCAAATCTGAATTAACACCGCACGTCGATATCCCCTTGGATATCGCCCCTCCCCCTTATCGCTCTTCATCACAGTCTCGCACTTGCAAAAATTTAACACAAACTATCAACACGCGTCGATATCCCTTCCGATATCGCTCCTCCCCTTATACCTATACACTATATACTCTAAAAAATTACACTTACATAAAAATTGATATCTTATTTAATTTACATTAAAATTAATACCTTTTATTAGACGTAATTTAACAAAAAAAGGAGAGAAAACAAACACCAATAATAAGATACAGATATAGGCGTATATGTATATATCAGTCATGTAAATATAACTTAGGATTACGAAGTGAAACGAATATATATACATATATAGTTGTGTTAAACCTTAGCCAACCCGCCACATTAATAATATTTCGATAAAACTGACAATAGGTTGAGAACCACTGCAGAAATACGCGACATTCCTGGCATACCAACATTCTTAGCATTCCTGGCATACGAACATTCTTAGCATTCCTGGCATACCAACATTCTTAGCATTCCTAGCATACTAACATTCTTCGCATTCCAACTCTCCTATAAGTGCGAGTCCGCGCCACGTGTTTCACCATTCGAGTACAACCATGCCCGGAAACAACCGCAACCGAAAACGCTTCAAGGCTGCCGGCACTTATTGCCGCGCAGCCAGGAAGAAAATTCCACCATTAACACGCCGTAAGGCGCTCCCTAAAATTTTAGTGGACGAAATTTTGCCGGCCAGAAGAAAAATTTCGATTGTACGGTCCCCGGCCAACGCGGAAGCCCCGGTAATGGAGTCGCCCACGAGAACCGCCACCGTACCGACCACGGAACAGGCGAAAACCGAGCCTCGCGTGGAAGTTGTAAGTGACACTTGCACAATTATAAGTTACCACGAAGGCGACGCAGCCACCGCCGTCGACGAGCATTTTAAACGATCCCTGGCACATCTAGAGGTGAGTATGCCACCTGTTCATCACCCGCAGGAACCGGCGGCAATGGTTCAAATTGCCTTACAGGCGACGATTCCGCCACCCCCGCCAGTCATTGAAGTGTTGGACACCTCCACCGCCTTCCGAGTGGAGCACGGCGCTTTAGAGGAATCGGTATTATTTGAAGTGTGCGACATACACTTCACCCCCGCGTATACCCCAAATGCTCCTCCAGTCGAGCAGGAATCGGCGCAGCCCGAGTGGCTCGACATCCTGCTCGACTTTAACGATTTACTTTAATTATTTAACCTTATTAATTAATCCTACGTTTAATTCATATTATATTAATCTTCCTTATATCTACCCTACTTAATTATTAACACTATTACTTATTCCTACATTTAATTTTTGCTAAACCTAGGGTAACCTACTATAACAAAAAATTCAAAAACACAAGAAGAAAACAAATCATTTAATTACTAGGAGCTGTGATGTAATCGCTGGACTGCCCCTGCGGCAATGCGACGTCCACCATTTACTGAGCCCACAAATATATCCATTTTATTTTATTTTTATCATGCAATACTTACCTTGGTATTAATCATTCTAACATGTTAAACTTTTATTCTTTTCAAAACAATTGCTAAGTTCATATCGTTCAACTAATGAAAATAATTATAGTTTAATCAGTATATCTCCTACTTACAACGAGAGAAAACAAAGACGGTTCGTTCCGAAATACTCCACCCTCAATTTTAATCCGTCTAATTAAGGAGAAATAGCTTAATTTTACACTGATTTGTTTTACTCTGATACTATAATAAGAAAAAAAAAATATAATTTTAGTTATCAGGCAAGGTTATAATTATTTTATGAAATCACAACGCAAAAGCAATAAACGAAAACAAGCTTTTATTTTATTTAAACATACATAAATTTCACTTCACATAAGGGAAAACAATTTCATTGTATATCGTTTACCTGCTACTAATACAGGATTAAGGGAAAAGATTATTTTTCGTTCAAGCCACGTCTCCCGCTAAAGAAATGCAGGCATTTCTTAAAATAAGGGGGGAGGTGTGACGTGCCGTCATTTTTTGCCGCATGTCGGCTCACATTTTTCCTCCTTTATTTACTATATCCGCTATGATGCGAACGCTGGACTGCCCCTGCGGCTGTGTAACGTCCAGCCTGAACCGAAAACCCCCTTTTGAGTATCCTATCACTCCCTTTGTATCATATCGCATTTCCCTATATTTCTCTTTTCACCACTGACTGCCTGTGAACAAACAAATCTTCTATAATAACTACCCATCACTAGTCAAACGAGGTACTTACCTTATGTTGCGCTTCTCATCATCGACTGCCTGTGAACAAATAAACTCTCTTATTACTCCAACCCATCACTAGTCAAACGAGATACTTACCTTACATTACATTTCTCATCATCGACTGCTTTCGAACAAATAAATTCCTCTCATAAGATACTCACCTTATATTTCTCTTCTCATCACCGACTACCTGCAAACAAATAAAATCTCTAAATATTCCAACTCATCGCTCCACAAAACACCATTACCTTAAACGAAGAACAACGACACTCGAGAGAAGCCCTCACTCCACGAGGAAGAAACCCCCTTTGCGTCCCAAGAGAAGCCCTCACTCCACGAGGAAGAAACCCCTTTTGCGTCCCAAGAGAAGCCCTCACTCCACGAGGAAGAAACCCCTTTCGCGTCCCAAGAGAAGCCCTCACTCCACGAGGAAGAAAACCCCTTTTCGAATCCTCTCGAGTATATCGCTACAATATGATCAAATCAAATAACACACCCGAAACTACAATACAAAAGACGCATAATTAACCAATACAATTTATTAAAATATTTTATTACAAAATGATATCATCAAACAACCTATCCGAATTCACCATATAACAATATTGTAATTAACTAATATAATTTATTCTAACCAATCTCGGTACAATGGAGAACCCCTGCCGGTTGAGGATCACTGGCATTCCAGAGCAATCGACTCCAGCAGCAGTCAACATACCACGCATACCAGACATACCACGCATACCAGACATTCCTCGCATACCAGAGATTCCAGGGATGGATATAAATAAGCCGGCACCACCTGAATAGTCAGTAGTCAATCATCAGCAGTCAATCTTCAGTAGTCAATCTTCAGCAGTCAATCTTCAGCAGTCAATCTTCACCAGTCAATCTCCAGAGTTCAGTTCAGTCTTCGAGTGGCAGCAAGCGCCTACACATCAGTGAATCTATTTACAAGTGACAGTGAACGTTGATATACCGGTCTTGATTTTAGAATCATACAGTGAATTATTTCGATAAATACCTTAAGGAACATAGAATTCTTTCACGACTTATTTCGATAAATACCTTAAGGAAGATAGAATAATTCCACGATTTATTTCGATAAATACCTTAAAGAACTTAGAATTATTCCACGATTTATTTCGATAAATACCTTAAGGAACATAGAATTCTTTCACGACTTATTTCGATAAATACCTTAAGGAACATAGAATAATTCCACGATTTATTTCGATAAATACCTTAAAGAACTTAGAATAATTTCACGACTTATTTCGATAAATATCTTAAGGAACATAGAATAATTCCACGATTTATTTCGATAAATACCTTAAGGAACATAGAATTAATTCCACGATTTATTTCAATAAATACCTTAATGAACATAGAATTATTTCACGATTTATTCCAATAAATACCTTAAGGAACATAGAATTATTTCACGATTATTTCAATAAATACCTCAACGAACTTCGAAGTATTCTTGACTTATTCTAATAAATACAATAAGCCAGTGAACCTCAAGAAACTTTCGCGCAGCACCACAGCATTATTTATCGAATGCAGCTCCCTTACGATATTTGGGAAGAAGCCGAAGAAGAGGAGGACCAGGAATTTCAGGGTCCCTGGGACGGCGTCCTTCCCTCTGATTATCCAGAGATTTATAAACCCCTGCTAGACATTTGGTGTTCCACTATCGCCACAGTAGGAATATACATAAGCGACTGGGGCCGAATTTGCATCAACTGTTACAATCAGTTGACCCCCATACAAGGACAAGCATATCAATCAGGAGGTTGGCATGACATGAGCACTGCCGAAGAAGCCCAACGCATTTCCATTTGTGCACACTGCAACACCGAAATCTCCTCCATCCGCCCAGCATCTCAGTGCGCAGAGTGCACAGAACAGTACTTCGAAATAACAGCGGAAGAGCTGTGGCAAGTACAATCGGGACAAGTACTCGAGGTGCTCACCCGATGGTAGCAATTATACGCGTCTACCCGAGGATCGAAAACCCGACATTGCAGCTCGGTGAGTCGTTTTATTATTTCGTTCCTTACGAGGTTTCGTTCACATTTCTCAATATTGTTTGGAATCCGAGGAATTGGTATTGCTGCAGATCAATCCTTCCGCAGTAATAGTACGGCACTCCTAACTTCCTTTCCCTTCCTTTTCCTTTACTTACCTTCCCGCTCGGCCTGCGCGAATCTTGCATTCGACCCCGAGATTCTTCCTTTTCTTTACTTACCTTTCCTCCCGGCGTGCGCGAATCTTGCATTCGACCCCGAGATTCTTCCTTTTTCTTTACTTACCTTTTCCTCTCGGCGTGCGCGAATCTTGCATTCGACCCCGAGATTCTTCCTTTTTCTTTACTTACCTTTCCTCTCGGCGTGCGCGAATCTTGCATTCGACCCCGAGATTCCTCCTTTTCTCTACTTACCTTTCCTCTCGGCGTGCGCGAAGCTTGAATTCGACCCCGAGAACCTACGTTCACCTTCCCCATTCAATTTCCGTCCCTCATCCTGCGTGCGTACAGTATGTCTCTTCCGGAAGTAACCTGGAACGTGACATCCCGCAATCGTTCTTTCCATCGATAATTTGCACGAATACGTGGTGTTCGATGTTTCCAATCGTTTTGCATCAACGATAGGTAAGTATCCACTTCCCAGCTCCCGCAATCGTTCTTTCTATGGATAATATGCACGAATACGTGCTATTCGATGTTTGCAATCGTTTTGCATCGACGGTAGGTAAGGATTCACTTCCCAGCTGCCGCAATCGTTCTTTCCATCGATAATTTGCACGAATACGTGGTGTTCGATGTTTCCAATCGTTTTGCATCAACGATAGGTAAGTATCCACTTCCCAGCTCCCGCAATCGTTCTTTCTATGGATAATTTGCACGAATACGTGCTATTCGATGTTTGCAATCGTTTTGCATCGACGGTAGATAAGGATTCACTTCCCTGCTCCCGCAATCGTTCTTTCTATGGATAATTTGCACGAATACGTTATGTTCGATGTTTCCAATCGTTTTGCATCGACGGTAGGTAAGGATTCACTTCCCAGCTGCCGCAATCGTTCTTTCTGTCGATAATTTGCACGAATACGTGATGTTCGATGTTTCCAATCGTTTTGCATCAACGTTAGGTAAGGATTCATTTCCCGGCTCCCGCAATCGTTCTTTCCATCGATAATTTGCACGAATACGTGCTATTCGATGTTTCCAATCGTGTTGCATCGACGTTCGGTAAGCATTCACTTCCCAGCTCCGGCAATCGTTCTTTCCAAATTATCCATAGAAAGAACGATTGCGGGAGCTGGGAAGTGAATCCTTACCTACCGTCGATGCAAAACGATTGCAAACATCGAACATCACGTATTCGTGCAAATTATCGACGGAAAGAACGATTGCGGGTGCCGGGAAGTGAATCCTTACCTAACGTTGATGCAAAACGATTGGAAACATCGAATAACACGTATTCGTGCAAATTATCGATGGAAAGAACGATTGCGGGAGCTGGGAAGTGAATCCTTACCTACCGTCGATGCAAAACGATTGGAAACATCGAATAGCACATATTCGTGCAAATTATCGATGGAAAGAACGATTGCGGGAGCCGGGAAGTGAATCCTTACCTAACGTTGATGCAAAACGAATGGAATCATCGAACATCACGTATTCGTGCAAATTATCGATGAAAAGAACGATTGCGGGTGCCGGGAAGTGAATCCCTACCTAACGTTGATGCAAAACGATTGGAAACATCGAATAACACGTATTCGTGCAAATTATCGATGGAAAGAACGATTGCGGGAGCCGGGAAATGAATCCTTACCTAACGTTGATGCAAAACGATTGGAAACATCGAACATCACGTATTCATGCAAATTATCGATAGAAAGAACGATTGCGGCAGCTGGGAAGTGAATCCTTACCTACCGTCGATGCAAAACGATTGCAAACATCGAATTGCACGTATTCGTGCAAATTATCCATAGAAAGAACGATTGCGTGAGCTGGGATGTGAATACTTACCTACCGTCGATGCAAAACGATTGGAAACATCGAATAGCACATATTCGTGCAAATTATCGATGGAAAGAACGATTGCGGGAGCCGGGAAGTGAATCCTTACCTACCGTCGATGCAAAACGATTGCAAACATCGAATTGCACGTATTCGTGCAAATTATCCATAGAAAGAACGATTGCGTGAGCTGGGAAGTGAATACTTACCTAACGTTGATGCAAAACGATTGGAAACATCGAACATCACGTATTCGTGCAAATTATCCATAGAAAGAACGATTGCGTGAGCTGGGAAGTGAATACTTACCTACCGTTGATGCAAAACGATTGGAAACATCGAATAGCACGTATTCGTGCAAATTATCGATGGAAAGACCGATTGCGGGAGCCGGGAAGTGAATGCTTACCTAACGTTGATGCAAAACGATTGGAAACATCGAACATAACGTATTCGTGCAAATTATCGATAGAAAGAACGATTGCGGGAGCTGGGAAGTGAATCCTTACCTACCGTCGATGCAAAACGATTGCAAACATCGAATAGCACGTATTCGTGCAAATTATCCATAGAAAGAACGATTGCGGGAGCTGGGAAGTGAATACGTACCTAACGTTGATGCAAAACGATTGGAAACATCGAACACCACGTATTCGTGCAAATTATCGATGGAAAGAACGATTGCGGGAGCTGGGAAGTGAATCCTTACCTACCGTCGATGCAAAACGATTGGAAACATCGAATAGCACGTATTCGTGCAAATTATCCATAGAAAGAACGATTGCGGGAGCTGGGAAGTGAATACGTACCTAACGTTGATGCAAAACGATTGGAAACATCGAACACCACGTATTCGTGCAAATTATCGATGGAAAGAACGATTGCGGGAGCTGGGAAGTGAATCCTTACCTACCGTCGATGCAAAACGATTGGAAACATCGAACACCACGTATTCGTGCAAATTATCCTTAGAAAGAACGATTGCGTGAGCTGGGAAGTGAATACTTACCTACCGTTGATGCAAAACGATTGGAAACATCGAATAGCACGTATTCGTGCAAATTATCGATGGAAAGAACGATTGCGGGAGCCGGGAAGTGAATGCTTACCTAACGTTGATGCAAAACGATTGGAAACATCGAACATAGCGTATTCGTGCAAATTATCGATAGAAAGAACGATTGCGGGAGCTGGGAAGTGAATCCTTACCTACCGTCGATGCAAAACGATTGCAAACATCGAGTAGCACGTATTCGTGCAAATTATCCATAGAAAGAACGATTGCGGGAGCTGGGAAGTGAATCCTTACCTACCGTCGATGCAAAACGATTGCAAACATCGAATAGCACGTATTCGTGCAAATTATCCATAGAAAGAACGATTGCGGGAGCTGGGAAGTGAATCCTTACCTACCGTCGATGCAAAACGATTGCAAACATCGAACACCACGTATTCGTGCAAATTATCGATGGAAAGAACGATTGCGGGAGCCGGGAAGTGAATCCTTACCTACCGTTGATACAAAACGACTGGATAATTGGCACGAATACGTGATATTCGATGTTTCCAATCGTTTTGCATCGACGGTAGGTAAGGATTCACTTCCCAGCTCCCGCAATCGTTCTTTCCATCGATAATTTGCACGAATACGTGCTATTCGATGTTTCCAATCGTTTTGCATCAACGGTAGGTAAGTATTCACTTCCCAGCTCCCGCAATCGTTCTTTCTATGGATAATTTGCACGAATACGTTATGTTCGATGTTTGCAATCGTTTTGCATCGACGGTAGGTAAGGATTCACTTCAAAGCTGCCGCAATCGTTCTTTCCATCGATAATTTGCACGAATACGTGGTGTTCGATGTTTCCAATCGTTTTGCATCAACGTTAGGTAAGTATTCACTTCCCAGCTCCCGCAATCGTTCTTTCCATCGATAATTTGCACGAATACGTGGTGTTCGATGTTTCCAATCGTTTTGCATCAACGATAGGTAAGTATCCACTTCCCAGCTCCCGCAATCGTTCTTTCTATGGATAATATGCACGAATACGTGCTATTCGATGTTTGCAATCGTTTTGCATCGACGGTAGGTAAGGATTCACTTCCCAGCTGCCGCAATCGTTCTTTCCAACGATAATTTGCACGAATACGTGGTGTTCGATGTTTCCAATCGTTTTGCATCAACTATAGGTAAGTATCCACTTCCCAGCTCCCGCAATCGTTCTTTCTATGGATAATTTGCACGAATACGTGCTATTCGATGTTTGCAATCGTTTTGCATCGACGGTAGATAAGGATTCACTTCCCAGCTCCCGCAATCGTTCTTTCTATCGATAATTTGCACGAATACGTGATGTTCGATGTTTCCAATCGTTTTGCATCGACGGTAGGTAAGGATTCACTTCCCAGCTGCCGCACTCGTTCTTTCTATCGATAATTTGCACGAATACGTGATGTTCGATGTTTCCAATCGTTTTGCATCAACGGTAGGTAAGGATTCATTTCCCGGCTCCCGCAATCGTTCTTTCCATCGATAATTTGCACGAATACGTGCTTTTCGATGTTTCCAATCGTGTTGCATCGACGTTCGGTAAGCATTCACTTCCCAGCTCCGGCAATCGTTCTTTCCACATTATCGATAGAAAGAACGATTGCGGGAGCTGGGAAGTGAATCCCTTACCTACCGTCGATGCAAAACGATTGCAAACATCGAACATCACGTATTCGTGCAAATTATCGATGGAAAGAACGATTGCGGGTGCCGGGAAGTGAATCCTTACCTAACGTTGATGCAAAACGATTGGAAACATCGAATAGCACATATTCGTGCAAATTATCGATGGAAAGAACGATTGCGGGAGCCGGGAAGTGAATCCTTACCTAACGTTGATGCAAAACGAATGGAATCATCGAACATCACGTATTCGTGCAAATTATCGATGAAAAGAACGATTGCGGGTGCCGGGAAGTGAATCCTTACCTAACGTTGATGCAAAACGATTGGAAACGTCGAATAACACTTATTCGTGCAAATTATCGATGGAAAGAACGATTGCGGGAGCCGGGAAATGAATCCTTACCTAACGTTGATGCAAAACGATTGGAAACATCGAACATCACGTATTCATGCAAATTATCGATAGAAAGAACGATTGCGGCAGCTGGGAAGTGAATCCTTACCTACCGTCGATGCAAAACGATTGCAAACATCGAATTGCACGTATTCGTGCAAATTATCCATAGAAAGAACGATTGCGTGAGCTGGGAAGTGAATACTTACCTACCGTTGATGCAAAACGATTGGAAACGTCGAATAGCACGTATTCGTGCAAATTATCGATGGAAAGAACGATTGCGGGAGCCGGGAAGTGAATGCTTACCTAACGTTGATGCAAAACGATTGGAAACATCGAACATAACGTATTCGTGCAAATTATCGATAGAAAGAACGATTGCGGGAGCTGGGAAGTGAATCCTTACCTACCGTCGATGCAAAACGATTGCAAACATCGAATAGCACGTATTCGTGCAAATTATCCATAGAAAGAACGATTGCGGGAGCTGGGAAGTGAATACGTACCTAACGTTGATGCAAAACGATTGGAAACATCGAACACCACGTATTCGTGCAAATTATCGATGGAAAGAACGATTGCGGGAGCTGGGAAGTGAATCCTTACCTACCGTCGATGCAAAACGATTGGAAACATCGAATAGCACGTATTCGTGCAAATTATCCATAGAAAGAACGATTGCGGGAGCTGGGAAGTGAATACGTACCTAACGTTGATGCAAAACGATTGGAAACATCGAACACCACGTATTCGTGCAAATTATCGATGGAAAGAACGATTGCGGGAGCTGGGAAGTGAATCCTTACCTACCGTCGATGCAAAACGATTGGAAACATCGAACACCACGTATTCGTGCAAATTATCCTTAGAAAGAACGATTGCGTGAGCTGGGAAGTGAATACTTACCTACCGTCGATGCAAAACGATTGGAAACATCGAATAGCACGTATTCGTGCAAATTATCCATAGAAAGAACGATTGCGGGAGCTGGGAAGTGAATACGTACCTAACGTTGATGCAAAACGATTGGAAACATCGAACACCACGTATTCGTGCAAATTATCGATGGAAAGAACGATTGCGGGAGCTGGGAAGTGAATCCTTACCTACCGTCGATGCAAAACGATTGGAAACATCGAACACCACGTATTCGTGCAAATTATCCTTAGAAAGAACGATTGCGTGAGCTGGGAAGTGAATACTTACCTACCGTTGATGCAAAACGATTGGAAACATCGAATAGCACGTATTCGTGCAAATTATCGATGGAAAGAACGATTGCGGGAGCCGGGAAGTGAATGCTTACCTAACGTTGATGCAAAACGATTGGAAACATCGAACATAGCGTATTCGTGCAAATTATCGATAGAAAGAACGATTGCGGGAGCTGGGAAGTGAATCCTTACCTACCGTCGATGCAAAACGATTGCAAACATCGAGTAGCACGTATTCGTGCAAATTATCCATAGAAAGAACGATTGCGGGAGCTGGGAAGTGAATCCTTACCTACCGTCGATGCAAAACGATTGCAAACATCGAATAGCACGTATTCGTGCAAATTATCCATAGAAAGAACGATTGCGGGAGCTGGGAAGTGAATCCTTACCTACCGTCGATGCAAAACGATTGCAAACATCGAACACCACGTATTCGTGCAAATTATCGATGGAAAGAACGATTGCGGGAGCCGGGAAGTGAATCCTTACCTACCGTTGATACAAAACGACTGGATAATTGGCACGAATACGTGATATTCGATGTTTCCAATCGTTTTGCATCGACGGTAGGTAAGGATTCACTTCCCAGCTCCCGCAATCGTTCTTTCCATCGATAATTTGCACGAATACGTGCTATTCGATGTTTCCAATCGTTTTGCATCAACGGTAGGTAAGTATTCACTTCCCAGCTCCCGCAATCGTTCTTTCTATGGATAATTTGCACGAATACGTTATGTTCGATGTTTGCAATCGTTTTGCATCGACGGTAGGTAAGGATTCACTTCAAAGCTGCCGCAATCGTTCTTTCCATCGATAATTTGCACGAATACGTGGTGTTCGATGTTTCCAATCGTTTTGCATCAACGTTAGGTAAGTATTCACTTCCCAGCTCCCGCAATCGTTCTTTCCATCGATAATTTGCACGAATACGTGGTGTTCGATGTTTCCAATCGTTTTGCATCAACGATAGGTAAGTATCCACTTCCCAGCTCCCGCAATCGTTCTTTCTATGGATAATATGCACGAATACGTGCTATTCGATGTTTGCAATCGTTTTGCATCGACGGTAGGTAAGGATTCACTTCCCAGCTGCCGCAATCGTTCTTTCCAACGATAATTTGCACGAATACGTGGTGTTCGATGTTTCCAATCGTTTTGCATCAACTATAGGTAAGTATCCACTTCCCAGCTCCCGCAATCGTTCTTTCTATGGATAATTTGCACGAATACGTGCTATTCGATGTTTGCAATCGTTTTGCATCGACGGTAGATAAGGATTCACTTCCCAGCTCCCGCAATCGTTCTTTCTATCGATAATTTGCACGAATACGTGATGTTCGATGTTTCCAATCGTTTTGCATCGACGGTAGGTAAGGATTCACTTCCCAGCTGCCGCACTCGTTCTTTCTATCGATAATTTGCACGAATACGTGATGTTCGATGTTTCCAATCGTTTTGCATCAACGGTAGGTAAGGATTCATTTCCCGGCTCCCGCAATCGTTCTTTCCATCGATAATTTGCACGAATACGTGCTTTTCGATGTTTCCAATCGTGTTGCATCGACGTTCGGTAAGCATTCACTTCCCAGCTCCGGCAATCGTTCTTTCCACATTATCGATAGAAAGAACGATTGCGGGAGCTGGGAAGTGAATCCCTTACCTACCGTCGATGCAAAACGATTGCAAACATCGAACATCACGTATTCGTGCAAATTATCGATGGAAAGAACGATTGCGGGTGCCGGGAAGTGAATCCTTACCTAACGTTGATGCAAAACGATTGGAAACATCGAATAGCACATATTCGTGCAAATTATCGATGGAAAGAACGATTGCGGGAGCCGGGAAGTGAATCCTTACCTAACGTTGATGCAAAACGAATGGAATCATCGAACATCACGTATTCGTGCAAATTATCGATGAAAAGAACGATTGCGGGTGCCGGGAAGTGAATCCTTACCTAACGTTGATGCAAAACGATTGGAAACGTCGAATAACACTTATTCGTGCAAATTATCGATGGAAAGAACGATTGCGGGAGCCGGGAAATGAATCCTTACCTAACGTTGATGCAAAACGATTGGAAACATCGAACATCACGTATTCATGCAAATTATCGATAGAAAGAACGATTGCGGCAGCTGGGAAGTGAATCCTTACCTACCGTCGATGCAAAACGATTGCAAACATCGAATTGCACGTATTCGTGCAAATTATCCATAGAAAGAACGATTGCGTGAGCTGGGAAGTGAATACTTACCTACCGTTGATGCAAAACGATTGGAAACGTCGAATAGCACGTATTCGTGCAAATTATCGATGGAAAGAACGATTGCGGGAGCCGGGAAGTGAATGCTTACCTAACGTTGATGCAAAACGATTGGAAACATCGAACATAACGTATTCGTGCAAATTATCGATAGAAAGAACGATTGCGGGAGCTGGGAAGTGAATCCTTACCTACCGTCGATGCAAAACGATTGCAAACATCGAATAGCACGTATTCGTGCAAATTATCCATAGAAAGAACGATTGCGGGAGCTGGGAAGTGAATACGTACCTAACGTTGATGCAAAACGATTGGAAACATCGAACACCACGTATTCGTGCAAATTATCGATGGAAAGAACGATTGCGGGAGCTGGGAAGTGAATCCTTACCTACCGTCGATGCAAAACGATTGGAAACATCGAATAGCACGTATTCGTGCAAATTATCCATAGAAAGAACGATTGCGGGAGCTGGGAAGTGAATACGTACCTAACGTTGATGCAAAACGATTGGAAACATCGAACACCACGTATTCGTGCAAATTATCGATGGAAAGAACGATTGCGGGAGCTGGGAAGTGAATCCTTACCTACCGTCGATGCAAAACGATTGGAAACATCGAACACCACGTATTCGTGCAAATTATCCTTAGAAAGAACGATTGCGTGAGCTGGGAAGTGAATACTTACCTACCGTCGATGCAAAACGATTGGAAACATCGAATAGCACGTATTCGTGCAAATTATCCATAGAAAGAACGATTGCGGGAGCTGGGAAGTGAATACGTACCTAACGTTGATGCAAAACGATTGGAAACATCGAACACCACGTATTCGTGCAAATTATCGATGGAAAGAACGATTGCGGGAGCTGGGAAGTGAATCCTTACCTACCGTCGATGCAAAACGATTGGAAACATCGAACACCACGTATTCGTGCAAATTATCCTTAGAAAGAACGATTGCGTGAGCTGGGAAGTGAATACTTACCTACCGTTGATGCAAAACGATTGGAAACATCGAATAGCACGTATTCGTGCAAATTATCGATGGAAAGAACGATTGCGGGAGCCGGGAAGTGAATGCTTACCTAACGTTGATGCAAAACGATTGGAAACATCGAACATAGCGTATTCGTGCAAATTATCGATAGAAAGAACGATTGCGGGAGCTGGGAAGTGAATCCTTACCTACCGTCGATGCAAAACGATTGCAAACATCGAGTAGCACGTATTCGTGCAAATTATCCATAGAAAGAACGATTGCGGGAGCTGGGAAGTGAATCCTTACCTACCGTCGATGCAAAACGATTGCAAACATCGAATAGCACGTATTCGTGCAAATTATCCATAGAAAGAACGATTGCGGGAGCTGGGAAGTGAATCCTTACCTACCGTCGATGCAAAACGATTGCAAACATCGAACACCACGTATTCGTGCAAATTATCGATGGAAAGAACGATTGCGGGAGCCGGGAAGTGAATCCTTACCTACCGTTGATACAAAACGACTGGATAATTGGCACGAATACGTGATATTCGATGTTTCCAATCGTTTTGCATCGACGGTAGGTAAGGATTCACTTCCCAGCTCCCGCAATCGTTCTTTCCATCGATAATTTGCACGAATACGTGCTATTCGATGTTTCCAATCGTTTTGCATCAACGGTAGGTAAGTATTCACTTCCCAGCTCCCGCAATCGTTCTTTCTATGGATAATTTGCACGAATACGTTATGTTCGATGTTTGCAATCGTTTTGCATCGACGGTAGGTAAGGATTCACTTCAAAGCTGCCGCAATCGTTCTTTCCATCGATAATTTGCACGAATACGTGGTGTTCGATGTTTCCAATCGTTTTGCATCAACGTTAGGTAAGTATTCACTTCCCAGCTCCCGCAATCGTTCTTTCCATCGATAATTTGCACGAATACGTGGTGTTCGATGTTTCCAATCGTTTTGCATCAACGATAGGTAAGTATCCACTTCCCAGCTCCCGCAATCGTTCTTTCTATGGATAATATGCACGAATACGTGCTATTCGATGTTTGCAATCGTTTTGCATCGACGGTAGGTAAGGATTCACTTCCCAGCTGCCGCAATCGTTCTTTCCAACGATAATTTGCACGAATACGTGGTGTTCGATGTTTCCAATCGTTTTGCATCAACTATAGGTAAGTATCCACTTCCCAGCTCCCGCAATCGTTCTTTCTATGGATAATTTGCACGAATACGTGCTATTCGATGTTTGCAATCGTTTTGCATCGACGGTAGATAAGGATTCACTTCCCAGCTCCCGCAATCGTTCTTTCTATCGATAATTTGCACGAATACGTGATGTTCGATGTTTCCAATCGTTTTGCATCGACGGTAGGTAAGGATTCACTTCCCAGCTGCCGCACTCGTTCTTTCTATCGATAATTTGCACGAATACGTGATGTTCGATGTTTCCAATCGTTTTGCATCAACGGTAGGTAAGGATTCATTTCCCGGCTCCCGCAATCGTTCTTTCCATCGATAATTTGCACGAATACGTGCTTTTCGATGTTTCCAATCGTGTTGCATCGACGTTCGGTAAGCATTCACTTCCCAGCTCCGGCAATCGTTCTTTCCACATTATCGATAGAAAGAACGATTGCGGGAGCTGGGAAGTGAATCCCTTACCTACCGTCGATGCAAAACGATTGCAAACATCGAACATCACGTATTCGTGCAAATTATCGATGGAAAGAACGATTGCGGGTGCCGGGAAGTGAATCCTTACCTAACGTTGATGCAAAACGATTGGAAACATCGAATAGCACATATTCGTGCAAATTATCGATGGAAAGAACGATTGCGGGAGCCGGGAAGTGAATCCTTACCTAACGTTGATGCAAAACGAATGGAATCATCGAACATCACGTATTCGTGCAAATTATCGATGAAAAGAACGATTGCGGGTGCCGGGAAGTGAATCCTTACCTAACGTTGATGCAAAACGATTGGAAACGTCGAATAACACTTATTCGTGCAAATTATCGATGGAAAGAACGATTGCGGGAGCCGGGAAATGAATCCTTACCTAACGTTGATGCAAAACGATTGGAAACATCGAACATCACGTATTCATGCAAATTATCGATAGAAAGAACGATTGCGGCAGCTGGGAAGTGAATCCTTACCTACCGTCGATGCAAAACGATTGCAAACATCGAATTGCACGTATTCGTGCAAATTATCCATAGAAAGAACGATTGCGTGAGCTGGGAAGTGAATACTTACCTACCGTTGATGCAAAACGATTGGAAACGTCGAATAGCACGTATTCGTGCAAATTATCGATGGAAAGAACGATTGCGGGAGCCGGGAAGTGAATGCTTACCTAACGTTGATGCAAAACGATTGGAAACATCGAACATAACGTATTCGTGCAAATTATCGATAGAAAGAACGATTGCGGGAGCTGGGAAGTGAATCCTTACCTACCGTCGATGCAAAACGATTGCAAACATCGAATAGCACGTATTCGTGCAAATTATCCATAGAAAGAACGATTGCGGGAGCTGGGAAGTGAATACGTACCTAACGTTGATGCAAAACGATTGGAAACATCGAACACCACGTATTCGTGCAAATTATCGATGGAAAGAACGATTGCGGGAGCTGGGAAGTGAATCCTTACCTACCGTCGATGCAAAACGATTGGAAACATCGAATAGCACGTATTCGTGCAAATTATCCATAGAAAGAACGATTGCGGGAGCTGGGAAGTGAATACGTACCTAACGTTGATGCAAAACGATTGGAAACATCGAACACCACGTATTCGTGCAAATTATCGATGGAAAGAACGATTGCGGGAGCTGGGAAGTGAATCCTTACCTACCGTCGATGCAAAACGATTGGAAACATCGAACACCACGTATTCGTGCAAATTATCCTTAGAAAGAACGATTGCGTGAGCTGGGAAGTGAATACTTACCTACCGTTGATGCAAAACGATTGGAAACATCGAATAGCACGTATTCGTGCAAATTATCGATGGAAAGAACGATTGCGGGAGCCGGGAAGTGAATGCTTACCTAACGTTGATGCAAAACGATTGGAAACATCGAACATAACGTATTCGTGCAAATTATCGATAGAAAGAACGATTGCGGGAGCTGGGAAGTGAATCCTTACCTACCGTCGATGCAAAACGATTGCAAACATCGAATAGCACGTATTCGTGCAAATTATCCATAGAAAGTACGATTGCGGGAGCTGGGAAGTGAATACTTACCTACCGTTGATGCAAAACGATTGGAAACATCGAATAGCACGTATTCGTGCAAATTATCGATGGAAAGAACGATTGCGGGAGCCGGGAAGTGAATGCTTAGCTAACGTTGATGCAAAACGATTGGAAACATCGAACATCACGTATTCGTGCAAATTATCGATAGAAAGAACGATTGCGGGAGCTGGGAAGTGAATCCTTACCTACCGTCGATGCAAAACGATTGCAAACATCGAATAGCACGTATTCGTGCAAATTATACATAGAAAGAACGATTGCGGGAGCTGGGAAGTGAATCCTTACCTACCGTCGATGCAAAACGATTGCAAACATCGAATAGCACGTATTCGTGCAAATTATCCATAGAAAGAACGATTGCGGGAGCTGGGAAGTGAATCCTTACCTACCGTCGATGCAAAACGATTGGAAACATCGAACACCACGTATTCGTGCAAATTATCGATGGAAAGAACGATTGCGGGAGCCGGGAAGTGAATCCTTACCTACCGTTGATACAAAACGATTGGATAATTGGCACGAATACGTGATATTCGATGGTTCCAATCGTTTTGCATCGACGGTAGGTAAGGATTCACTTCCCAGCTCCCGCAATCGTTCTTTCCATCGATAATTTGCACGAATACGTGCTATTCGATGTTTCCAATCGTTTTGCATCAACGGTAGGTAAGTATTCACTTCCCAGCTCCCGCAATCGTTCTTTCTATGGATAATTTGCACGAATACGTTATGTTCGATGTTTGCAATCGTTTTGCATCGACGGTAGGTAAGGATTCACTTCCCAGCTGCCGCAATCGTTCTTTCCATCGATAATTTGCACGAATACGTGGTGTTCGATGTTTCCAATCGTTTTGCATCAACGTTAGGTAAGTATTCACTTCCCAGCTCCCGCAATCGTTCTTTCCATCGATAATTTGCACGAATACGAGGTGTTCGATGTTTCCAATCGTTTTGCATCAACGATAGGTAAGTATCCACTTCCCAGCTCCCGCAATCGTTCTTTCTATGGATAATATGCACGAATACGTGCTATTCGATGTTTGCAATCGTTTTGCATCGACGGTAGGTAAGGATTCACTTCCCAGCTGCCGCAATCGTTCTTTCCATCGATAATTTGCACGAATACGTGGTGTTCGATGTTTCCAATCGTTTTGCATCAACGATAGGTAAGTATCCACTTCCCAGCTCCCGCAATCGTTCTTTCTATGGATAATATGCACGAATACGTGCTATTCGATGTTTGCAATCGCTTTGCATCGACGGTAGGTAAGGATTCACTTCCCAGCTGCCGCAATCGTTCTTTCCATCGATAATTTGCACGAATACGTGGTGTTCGATGTTTCCAATCGTTTTGCATCAACTATAGGTAAGTATCCACTTCCCAGCTCCCGCAATCGTTCTTTCTATGGATAATTTGCACGAATACGTGCTATTCGATGTTTGCAATCGTTTTGCATCGACGGTAGATAAGGATTCACTTCCCAGCTCCCGCAATCGTTCTTTCTATGGATAATTTGCACGAATACGTTATGTTCGATGTTTCCAATCGTTTTGCATCGACGGTAGGTAAGGATTCACTTCCCAGCTGCCGCAATCGTTCTTTCTATCGATAATTTGCACGAATACGTGATGTTCGATGTTTCCAATCGTTTTGCATCAACGGTAGGTAAGGATTCATTTCCCGGCTCCCGCAATCGTTCTTTCCATCGATAATTTGCACGAATACGTGCTATTCGATGTTTCCAATCGTGTTGCATCGACGTTCGGTAAGCATTCACTTCCCAGCTCCGGCAATCGTTCTTTCCACATTATCGATAGAAAGAACGATTGCGGGAGCTGGGAAGTGAATCCTTACCTACCGTCGATGCAAAACGATTGCAAACATCGAACATCACGTATTCGTGCAAATTATCGATGGAAAGAACGATTGCGGGTGCCGGGAAGTGAATCCTTACCTAACGTTGATGCAAAACGATTGGAAACATCGAATAGCACATATTCGTGCAAATTATCGATGGAAAGAACGATTGCGGGAGCCGGGAAGTGAATCCTTACCTAACGTTGATGCAAAACGAATGGAATCATCGAACATCACGTATTCGTGCAAATTATCGATGAAAAGAACGATTGCGGGTGCCGGGAAGTGAATCCTTACCTAACGTTGATGCAAAACGATTGGAAACGTCGAATAACACTTATTCGTGCAAATTATCGATGGAAAGAACGATTGCGGGAGCCGGGAAATGAATCCTTACCTAACGTTGATGCAAAACGATTGGAAACATCGAACATCACGTATTCATGCAAATTATCGATAGAAAGAACGATTGCGGCAGCTGGGAAGTGAATCCATACCTACCGTCGATGCAAAACGATTGCAAACATCGAATTGCACGTATTCGTGCAAATTATCCATAGAAAGAACGATTGCGTGAGCTGGGAAGTGAATACTTACCTACCGTTGATGCAAAACGATTGGAAACGTCGAATAGCACGTATTCGTGCAAATTATCGATGGAAAGAACGATTGCGGGAGCCGGGAAGTGAATGCTTACCTAACGTTGATGCAAAACGATTGGAAACATCGAACATAACGTATTCGTGCAAATTATCGATAGAAAGAACGATTGCGGGAGCTGGGAAGTGAATCCTTACCTACCGTCGATGCAAAACGATTGCAAACATCGAATAGCACGTATTCGTGCAAATTATCCATAGAAAGAACGATTGCGGGAGCTGGGAAGTGAATACGTACCTAACGTTGATGCAAAACGATTGGACACATCGAACACCACGTATTCGTGCAAATTATCGATGGAAAGAACGATTGCGGGAGCTGGGAAGTGAATCCTTACCTACCGTCGATGCAAAACGATTGGAAACATCGAATAGCACGTATTCGTGCAAATTATCCATAGAAAGAACGATTGCGGGAGCTGGGAAGTGAATACTTACCTACCGTTGATGCAAAACGATTGGAAACATCGAATAGCACGTATTCGTGCAAATTATCGATGGAAAGAACGATTGCGGGAGCCGGGAAGTGAATGCTTACCTAACGTTGATGCAAAACGATTGGAAACATCGAACATAACGTATTCGTGCAAATTATCGATAGAAAGAACGATTGCGGGACCTGGGAAGTGAATCCTTACCTACCGTCGATGCAAAACGATTGCAAACATCGAATAGCACGTATTCGTGCAAATTATCCATAGAAAGTACGATTGCGGGAGCTGGGAAGTGAATACTTACCTACCGTTGATGCAAAACGATTGGAAACATCGAATAGCACGTATTCGTGCAAATTATCGATGGAAAGAACGATTGCGGGAGCCGGGAAGTGAATGCCTAGCTAACGTTGATGCAAAACGATTGGAAACATCGAACATCACGTATTCGTGCAAATTATCGATAGAAAGAACGATTGCGGGAGCTGGGAAGTGAATCCTTACCTACCGTCGATGCAAAACGATTGCAAACATCGAATAGCACGTATTCGTGCAAATTATACATAGAAAGAACGATTGCGGGAGCTGGGAAGTGAATCCTTACCTACCGTCGATGCAAAACGATTGCAAACATCGAATAGCACGTATTCGTGCAAATTATCCATAGAAAGAACGATTGCGGGAGCTGGGAAGTGAATCCTTACCTACCGTCGATGCAAAACGATTGGAAACATCGAACACCACGTATTCGTGCAAATTATCGATGGAAAGAACGATTGCGGGAGCCGGGAAGTGAATCCTTACCTACCGTTGATACAAAACGATTGGATAATTGGCACGAATACGTGATATTCGATGGTTCCAATCGTTTTGCATCGACGGTAGGTAAGGATTCACTTCCCAGCTCCCGCAATCGTTCTTTCCATCGATAATTTGCACGAATACGTGCTATTCGATGTTTCCAATCGTTTTGCATCAACGGTAGGTAAGTATTCACTTCCCAGCTCCCGCAATCGTTCTTTCTATGGATAATTTGCACGAATACGTTATGTTCGATGTTTGCAATCGTTTTGCATCGACGGTAGGTAAGGATTCACTTCCCAGCTGCCGCAATCGTTCTTTCCATCGATAATTTGCACGAATACGTGGTGTTCGATGTTTCCAATCGTTTTGCATCAACGTTATGTAAGTATTCACTTCCCAGCTCCCGCAATCGTTCTTTCCATCGGTAATTTGCACGAATACGAGGTGTTCGATGTTTCCAATCGTTTTGCATCAGCGATAGGTAAGTATCCACTTCCCAGCTCCCGCAATCGTTCTTTCTATGGATAATATGCACGAATACGTGCTATTCGATGTTTGCAATCGTTTTGCATCGACGGTAGGTAAGGATTCACTTCCCAGCTGCCGCAATCGTTCTTTCCATCGATAATTTGCACGAATACGTGGTGTTCGATGTTCCCAATCGTTTTGCATCAACGATAGGTAAGTATCCACTTCCCAGCTCCCGCAATCGTTCTTTCTATGGATAATTTGCACGAATACGTTATGTTCGATGTTTGCAATCGTTTTGCATCGACGGTAGGTAAGGATTCACTTCCCAGTTGCCGCAATCGTTCTTTCCATCGATAATTTGCACGAATACGTGGTGTTCGATGTTTCCAATCGTTTTGCATCAACGTTAGGTAAGTATTCACTTCCCAGCTCCCGCAATCGTTCTTTCCATCGATAATTTGCACGAATACGAGGTGTTCGATGTTTCCAATCGTTTTGCATCAGCGATAGGTAAGTATCCACTTCCCAGCTCCCGCAATCGTTCTTTCTATGGATAATATGCACGAATACGTGCTATTCGATGTTTGCAATCGTTTTGCATCGACGGTAGGTAAGGATTCACTTCCCAGCTGCCGCAATCGTTCTTTCCATCGATAATTTGCACGAATACGTGGTGTTCGATGTTTCCAATCGTTTTGCATCAACGATAGGTAAGTATCCACTTCCCAGCTCCCGCAATCGTTCTTTCTATGGATAATTTGCACGAATACGTGCTATTCGATGTTTGCAATCGTTTTGCATCGACGGTAGATAAGGATTCACTTCCCAGCTCCCGCAATCGTTCTTTCTATGGATAATTTGCACGAATACGTTATGTTCGATATTTCCAATCGTTTTGCATCGACGGTAGGTAAGGATTCACTTCCCAGCTGCCGCAATCGTTCTTTCCATCGATAATTTGCACGAATACGTGCTATTCGATGTTTCCAATCGTGTTGCATCGACTTTCGGTAAGCATTCACTTCCCAGCTCCGGCAATCGTTCTTTCCAAATTATCGTTAGAAAGAACGATTGCGGGAGCTGGGAAGTGAATCCTTACCTACCGTCGATGCAAAACGATTGCAAACATCGAACATCACGTATTCGTGCAAATTATCGATGGAAAGAACGATTGCGGGTGCCGGGAAGTGAATCCTTACCTAACGTTGATGCAAAACGATTGGAAACATCGAATAACACGTATTCGTGCAAATTATCGATGGAAAGAACGATTGCGGGAGCTGGGAAGTGAATCCTTACCTACCGTCGATGCAAAACGATTGGAAACATCGAATAGCACATATTCGTGCAAATTATCGATGGAAAGAACGATTGCGGGAGCCAGGAAGTGAATCCTTACCTAACGTTGATGCAAAACGAATGGAATCATCGAACATCACGTATTCGTGCAAATTATCGATGAAAAGAACGATTGCGGGTGCCGGGAAGTGAATCCTTACCTAACGTTGATGCAAAACGATTGGAAACATCGAATAACACGTATTCGTGCAAATTATCGATGGAAAGAACGATTGCGGGAGCCGGGAAGTGAATCCTTACCTACCGTCGATGCAAAACGATTGCAAACATCGAATTGCACGTATTCGTGCAAATTATCCATAGAAAGAACGATTGCGTGAGCTGGGAAGTGAACACTTACCTACCGTTGATGCAAAACGATTGGAAACATCGAATAGCACGTATTCGTGCAAATTATGGATGGAAAGAACGATTGCGGGAGCCGGGAAGTGAATGCTTACCTAACGTTGATGCAAAACGATTGGAAACATCGAACATAACGTATTCGTGCAAATTATCGATAGAAAGAACGATTGCGGGAGCTGGGAAGTGAATCCTTACCTACCGTCGATGCAAAACGATTGCAAACATCGAATAGCACGTATTCGTGCAAATTATCCATAGAAAGAACGATTGCGGGAGCTGGGAAGTGAATACGTACCTAACGTTGATGCAAAACGATTGGAAACATCGAACACCACGTATTCGTGCAAATTATCGATGGAAAGAACGATTGCGGGAGCTGGGAAGTGAATCCTTACCTACCGTCGATGCAAAACGATTGGAAACATCGAATAGCACGTATTCGTGCAAATTATCCATAGAAAGAACGATTGCGGGAGCTGGGAAGTGAATACGTACCTAACGTTGATGCAAAACGATTGGAAACATCGAACACCACGTATTCGTGCAAATTATCGATGGAAAGAACGATTGCGGGAGCTGGGAAGTGAATCCTTACCTACCGTCGATGCAAAACGATTGGAAACATCGAACACCACGTATTCGTGCAAATTATCCTTAGAAAGAACGATTGCGTGAGCTGGGAAGTGAATACTTACCTACCGTCGATGCAAAACGATTGGAAACATCGAATAGCACGTATTCGTGCAAATTATCGATGGAAAGAACGATTGCGGGAGCCGGGAAGTGAATGCTTACCTAACGTTGATGCAAAACGATTGGAAACATCGAACATAACGTATTCGTGCAAATTATCGATAGAAAGAACGATTGCGGGAGCTGGGAAGTGAATCCTTACCTACCGTCGATGCAAAACGATTGCAAACATCGAATAGCACGTATTCGTGCAAATTATCCATAGAAAGAACGATTGCGGGAGCTGGGAAGTGAATCCTTACCTACCGTCGATGCAAAACGATTGCAAACATCGAATAGCACGTATTCGTGCAAATTATCCATAGAAAGAACGATTGCGGGAGCTGGGAAGTGAATCCTTACCTACCGTCGATGCAAAACGATTGGAAACATCGAACACCACGTATTCGTGCAAATTATCGATGGAAAGAACGCTTGCGGGAGCCGGGAAGTGAATCCTTACCTACCGTTGATACAAAACGATTGGATAATTGGCACGAATACGTGATATTCGATGTTTGCAATCGTTTTGCATCGACGGTAGATAAGGATTCACTTCCCAGCTCCCGCAATCGTTCTTTCTATGGATTATTTTATACGAATACGTTATGTTCGATGTTTCCAATCGTTTTGCATCGACGGTAGGTAAGGATTCACTTCCCAGCTGCCGCAATCGTTCTTTCTATTGATAATTTGCACGAATACGTGATGTTCGATGTTTCCAATCGTTTTGCATCAACGTTAGGTAAGGATTCATTTCCCGGCTCCCGCAATCGTTCTTTCCATCGATAATTTGCACGAATACGTGCTATTCGATGTTTCCAATCGTGTTGCATCGACGTTCGGTAAGCATTCACTTCCCAGCTCCGGCAATCGTTCTTTCCAAATTATCGATAGAAAGAACGATTGCGGGAGCTGGGAAGTGAATCCTTACCTACCGTCGATGCAAAACGATTGCAAACATCGAACATCACGTATTCGTGCAAATTATCGATGGAAAGAACGATTGCGGGAGCCGGGAAATGAATCCTTACCTAACGTTGATGCAAAACGATTGGAAACATCGAACCTCACGTATTCATGCAAATTATCGATAGAAAGAACGATTGCGGCAGCTGGGAAGTGAATCCTTACCTACCGTCGATGCAAAACGATTACAAACATCGAATTGCACGTATTCGTGCAAATTATCCATAGAAAGAACGATTGCGTGAGCTGGGAAGTGAATCCTTACCTAACGTTGATGCAAAACGATTGGAAACATCGAATAACACGTATTCGTGCAAATTATCGATGGAAAGAACGATTGCGGGAGCCGGGAAATGAATCCTTACCTAACGTTGATGCAAAACGATTGGAAACATCGAACCTCACGTATTCATGCAAATTATCGATAGAAAGAACGATTGCGGCAGCTGGGAAGTGAATCCTTACCTACCGTCGATGCAAAACGATTGCAAACATCGAATTGCACGTATTCGTGCAAATTATCCATAGAAAGAACGATTGCGTGAGCTGGGAAGTGAATACTTACCTACCGTTGATGCAAAACGATTGGAAACATCGACTAGCACGTATTCGTGCAAATTATCGATGGAAAGAACGATTGCGGGAGCCGGGAAGTGAATGCTTACCTAACGTTGATGCAAAACGATTGGAAACATCGAACATAACGGATTCGTGCAAATTATCGATAGAAAGAACGATTGCGGGAGCTGGGAAGTGAATCCTTACCTACCGTCGATGCAAAACGATTGCAAACATCGAATAGCACGTATTCGTGCAAATTATCCATAGAAAGAACGATTGCGGGAGCTGGGAAGTGAATACGTACCTAACGTTGATGCAAAACGATTGGAAACATCGAACACCACGTATTCGTGCAAATTATCGATGGAAAGAACGATTGCGGGAGCTGGGAAGTGAATCCTTACCTACCGTCGATGCAAAACGATTGGAAACATCGAATAGCACGTATTCGTGCAAATTATCCTCAGAAAGAACGATTGCGGGAGCTGGGAAGTGAATACTTACCTACCGTTGATGCAAAACGATTGGAAACATCGAATAGCACGTATTCGTGCAAATTATCGATGGAAAGAACGATTGCGGGAGCCGGGAAGTGAATGCTTACCTAACGTTGATGCAAAACGATTGGAAACATCGAACATAACGTATTCGTGCAAATTATCGATAGAAAGAACGATTGCGGGAGCTGGGAAGTGAATCCTTACCTACCGTCGATGCAAAACGATTGCAAACATCGAATAGCACGTATTCGTGCAAATTATCCATAGAAAGTAGGATTGCGGGAGCTGGGAAGTGAATACTTACCTACCGTTGATGCAAAACGATTGGAAACATCGAATAGCACGTATTCGTGCAAATTATCGATGGAAAGAACGATTGCGGGAGCCGGGAAGTGAATGCTTACCTAACGTTGATGCAAAACGATTGGAAACATCGAACATCACGTATTCGTGCAAATTATCGATAGAAAGAACGATTGCGGGAGCTGGGAAGTGAATCCTTACCTACCGTCGATGCAAAACGATTGCAAACATCGAATAGCACGTATTCGTGCAAATTATCCATAGAAAGAACGATTGCGGGAGCTGGGAAGTGAATCCTTACCTACCGTCGATGCAAAACGATTGCAAACATCGAATAGCACGTATTCGTGCAAATTATCCTTAGAAAGAACGATTGCGGGAGCTGGGAAGTGAATCCTTACCTACCGTTGATACAAAACGATTGGATAATTGGCACGAATACGTGATATTCGATGTTTCCAATCGTTTTGCATCGACGGTAGGTAAGGATTCACTTCCCAGCTCCCGCAATCGTTCTTTCCATCGATAATTTGCACGAATACGTGCTATTCGATGTTTCCAATCGTTTTGCATCAACGGTAGGTAAGTATTCACTTCCCAGCTCC
This sequence comes from Nomada ferruginata, assembly GCA_963583965.1. Lineage (NCBI taxonomy): Eukaryota > Metazoa > Arthropoda > Insecta > Hymenoptera > Apidae > Nomada > Nomada ferruginata. Next base: position 686,944 of record OY757219.1, read on the forward strand.
CGCAATCGTTCTTTCTATGGATAATTTGCACGAATACGTTATGTTCGATGTTTGCAATCGTTTTGCATCGACGGTAGGTAAGGATTCACTTCCCAGCTGCCGCAATCGTTCTTTCCATCGATAATTTGCACGAATACGTGGTGTTCGGTGTTTCCAATCGTTTTGCATCAACGTTAGGTAAGTATTCACTTCCCAGCTCCCGCAATCGTTCTTTCCATCGATAATTTGCACGAATACGTGGTGTTCGATGTTTCCAATCGTTTTGCATCAACGATAGGTAAGTATCCACTTCCCAGCTCCCGCAATCGTTCTTTCTATGGATAATATGCACGAATACGTGCTATTCGATGTTTGCAATCGTTTTGCATCGACGGTAGGTAAGGATTCACTTCCCAGCTGCCGCAATAGTTCTTTCCATCGATAATTTGCACGAATACGTGGTGTTCGATGTTTCCAATCGTTTTGCATCAACGTTAGGTAAGTATTCACTTCCCAGCTCCCGCAATCGTTCTTTCCATCGATAATTTGCACGAATACGTGGTGTTCGATGTTTCCAATCGTTTTGCATCAACGATAGGTAAGTATCCACTTCCCAGCTCCCGCAATCGTTCTTTCTATGGATAATATGCACGAATACGTGCTATTCGATGTTTGCAATCGTTTTGCATCGACGGTAGGTAAGGATTCACTTCCCAGCTGCCGCAATCGTTCTTTCCATCGATAATTTGCACGAATACGTGGTGTTCGATGTTTCCAATCGTTTTGCATCAACGATAGGTAAGTATCCACTTCCCAGCTCCCGCAATCGTTCTTTCTATGGATAATTTGCACGAATACGTGCTATTCGATGTTTGCAATCGTTTTGCATCGACGGTAGATAAGGATTCACTTCCCAGCTCCCGCAATCGTTCTTTCTATGGATAATTTGCACGAATACGTTATGTTCGATGTTTCCAATCGTTTTGCATCGACGGTAGGTAAGGATTCACTTCCCAGCTGCCGCAATCGTTCTTTCTATCGATAATTTGCACGAATACGTGATGTTCGATGTTTCCAATCGTTTTGCATCAACGTTAGGTAAGGATTCACTTCCCGGCACCCGCAATCGTTCTTTCCATCGATAATTTGCACGAATACGTGATGTTCGATGTTTGCAATCGTTTTGCATCGACGGTAGGTAAGGATTCACTTCCCAGCTCCCGCAATCGTTCTTTCTATCGATAATTTGGAAAGAACGATTGCCGGAGCTGGGAAGTGAATGCTTACCGAACGTCGATGCAAAACGATTGCAAACATCGAACATCACGTATTCGTGCAAATTATCGATGGAAAGAACGATTGCGGGTGCCGGGAAGTGAATCCTTACCTAACGTTGATGCAAAACGATTGGAAACATCGAATAACACGTATTCGTGCAAATTATCGATGGAAAGAACGATTGCGGGAGCTGGGAAGTGAATCCTTACCTACCGTCGATGCAAAACGATTGGAAACATCGAATAGCACATATTCGTGCAAATTATCGATGGAAAGAACGATTGCGGGAGCCGGGAAGTGAATCCTTACCTAACGTTGATGCAAAACGAATGGAATCATCGAACATCACGTATTCGTGCAAATTATCGATGAAAAGAACGATTGCGGGTGCCGGGAAGTGAATCCTTACCTAACGTTGATGCAAAACGATTGGAAACATCGAATAACACGTATTCGTGCAAATTATCGATGGAAAGAACGATTGCGGGAGCCGGGAAATGAATCCTTACCTACCGTCGATGCAAAACGATTGGAAACATCGAACACCACGTATTCGTGCAAATTATCGATGGAAAGAACGATTGCGGGAGCCGGGAAGTGAATCCTTACCTACCGTTGATACAAAACGATTGGATAATTGGCACGAATACGTGATATTCGATGTTTCCAATCGTTTTGCATCGACGGTAGGTAAGGATTCACTTCCCAGCTCCCGCAATCGTTCTTTCCATCGATAATTTGCACGAATACGTGCTATTCGATGTTTCCAATCGTTTTGCATCAACGGTAGGTAAGTATTCACTTCCCAGCTCCCGCAATCGTTCTTTCTATGGATAATTTGCACGAATACGTTATGTTCGATGTTTGCAATCGTTTTGCATCGACGGTAGGTAAGGATTCACTTCCCAGCTGCCGCAATCGTTCTTTCCATCGATAATTTGCACGAATACGTGGTGTTCGATGTTTCCAATCGTTTTGCATCAACGTTAGGTAAGTATTCACTTCCCAGCTCCCGCAATCGTTCTTTCCATCGATAATTTGCACGAATACGTGGTGTTCGATGTTTCCAATCGTTCTGCATCAACGATAGGTAAGTATCCACTTCCCAGCTCCCGCAATCGTTCTTTCTATGGATAATTTGCACGAATACGTGCTATTCGATGTTTGCAATCGTTTTGCATCGACGGTAGATAAGGATTCACTTCCCAGCTCCCGCAATCGTTCTTTCTATGGATAATTTGCACGAATACGTGCTATTCGATGTTTGCAATCGTTTTGCATCGACGGTAGATAAGGATTCACTTCCCAGCTCCCGCAATCGTTCTTTCCATCGATAATTTGCACGAATACGTGCTATTCGATGTTTCCAATCGTGTTGCATCGACGTTCGGTAAGCATTCACTTCCCAGCTCCGGCAATCGTTCTTTCCAAATTATCGATAGAAAGAACGATTGCGGGAGCTGGGAAGTGAATCCTTACCTACCGTCGATGCAAAACGATTGCAAACATCGAACATCACGTATTCGTGCAAATTATCGATGGAAAGAACGATTGCGGGAGCTGGGAAGTGAATCCTTACCTACCGTCGATGCAAAACGATTGGAAACATCGAATAGCACATATTCGTGCAAATTATCGATGGAAAGAACGATTGCGGGAGCCGGGAAGTGAATCCTTACCTAACGTTGATGCAAAACGAATGGAATCATCGAACATCACGTATTCGTGGAAATTATCGATGAAAAGAACGATTGCGGGTGCCGGGAAGTGAATCCTTACCTAACGTTGATGCAAAACGATTGGAAACATCGAATAACACGTATTCGTGCAAATTACACTGTTCGACAAATTTCAACTTTTTTTTTATTTTGTAACCTTAAATATGCATTACTGATAAACATTAATGTGCTGAATACGAATCTAAAATCCGTTTTTCTCCAGAACGTACCATTTTTGAAAAAATCAATTTTGAAAAAAATCGAGAATTTTCAACTTTGGAAGTGTTTCGTACTTTTGCGGTAATAGTTATTCAGTTGCGCTTGGTGCCAAATGATTCTTTGAAGTTTCACGAATAAAATGGTATATGTTGTTATTAGACTATAAACATTTAAATGTGTTTAAATAATGATCAAAGTGAAAGGGACACCGATAATACACCCATTTTGGCTGAAATCTTTCAGTATCTTTTAAAGACTAAGGGTCCATGAGAAAATCTAACCATGCCACGCGATAGAGCAGACTTTTTTGCAAAGGAAAGCATCAACGGAAGTTACAAAATCATTTTCGTTTTCAATATCAAAATGAAAAAGTTTGGCAAAACACGTGGCGGCGACAGTGGTGCTCTATGACGGCGGCTCATCGCTCAGCGTAGCGGAATCACTAAACGCGCATCACTTCTGCTGAGTGTCACTGTTGCCGGCGCGTGTTTTACCAAACTATTTCGTTTGTATATTGAATACAAAAATGATTTTGTAACTTCCGTTGATGCTTTCCTTTCCAGAATGGTCTGCTCAATCGCGTCGCATAGTTAGATTTTCTCCTGGACCCTCAGTTTTTTAAATATACTGAAATATATCAGCCAAAAAAGGTGTATTTTCGGTGACCCTTTCACTTTGATCATTATTTAAACACATTTAAATGTTTATAGTCTAATAACAACATATAACATTTTATTCGTGAAACTTCAAAGAATCATTTGGCACCAAGCGCAACTGAATAACTATTACCGCAAAAGTACAAAACACTTCCAAAGTTGAAAATTCTCAATTTTTTTCAAAATTGATTTTTTCAAAAATGGTACGTTCTGGAGAAAGACGGATTGCAGATTCGTATTCAGCACATTAAAGTCTATAAGAAACGCATATTGAAGGTTACAAAATCAGACCCGTGTTGAACAGTGTTATCGATGGAAAGAACGATTGCGGGAGCCGGGAAATGAATCCTTACCTAACGTTGATGCAAAACGATTGGAAACATCGAACCTCACGTATTCATGCAAATTATCGATAGAAAGAACGATTGCGGCAGCTGGGAAGTGAATCCTTACCTACCGTCGATGCAAAACGATTGCAAACATCGAATTGCACGTATTCGTGCAAATTATCCATAGAAAGAACGATTGCGTGAGCTGGGAAGTGAATACTTACCTACCGTTGATGCAAAACGATTGGAAACATCGAATAGCACGTATTCGTGCAAATTATCGATGGAAAGAACGATTGCGGGAGCCGGGAAGTGAATGCTTACCTAACGTTGATGCAAAACGATTGGAAACATCGAACATAACGTATTCGTGCAAATTATCGATAGAAAGAACGATTGCGGGAGCTGGGAAGTGAATCCTTACCTACCGTCGATGCAAAACGATTGCAAACATCGAATAGCACGTATTCGTGCAAATTATCCATAGAAAGAACGATTGCGGGAGCTGGGAAGTGAATACGTACCTAACGTTGATGCAAAACGATTGGAAACATCGAACACCACGTATTCGTGCAAATTATCGATGGAAAGAACGATTGCGGGAGCTGGGAAGTGAATACGTACCTAACGTTGATGCAAAACGATTGGAAACATCGAACACCACGTATTCGTGCAAATTATCGATGGAAAGAACGATTGCGCGAGCTGGGAAGTGAATCCTTACCTACCGTCGATGCAAAACGATTGGAAACATCGAACACCACGTATTCGTGCAAATTATCCTTAGAAAGAACGATTGCGTGAGCTGGGAAGTGAATACTTACCTACCGTTGATGCAAAACGATTGGAAACATCGAATAGCACGTATTCGTGCAAATTATCGATGGAAAGAACGATTGCGGGAGCCGGGAAGTGAATGCTTACCTAACGTTGATGCAAAACGATTGGAAACATCGAACATAACGTATTCGTGCAAATTATCGATAGAAAGAACGATTGCGGGAGCTGGGAAGTGAATCCTTACCTACCGTCGATGCAAAACGATTGCAAACATCGAATAGCACGTATTCGTGCAAATTATCCATAGAAAGTACGATTGCGGGAGCTGGGAAGTGAATACTTACCTACCGTTGATGCAAAACGATTGGAAACATCGAATAGCACGTATTCGTGCAAATTATCGATGGAAAGAACGATTGCGCGAGCTGGGAAGTGAATCCTTACCTACCGTCGATGCAAAACGATTGGAAACATCGAACACCACGTATTCGTGCAAATTATCCTTAGAAAGAACGATTGCGTGAGCTGGGAAGTGAATACTTACCTACCGTTGATGCAAAACGATTGGAAACATCGAACATCACGTATTCGTGCAAATTATCGATAGAAAGAACGATTGCGGGAGCTGGGAAGTGAATCCTTACCTACCGTCGATGCAAAACGATTGCAAACATCGAATAGCACGTATTCGTGCAAATTATCCATAGAAAGAACGATTGCGGGAGCTGGGAAGTGGATACTTACCTATCGTTGATGCAAAACGATTGGAAACATCGAACACCACGTATTCGTGCAAATTATCCATAGAAAGTACGATTGCGGGAGCTGGGAAGTGAATACTTACCTACCGTTGATGCAAAACGATTGGAAACATCGAATAGCACGTATTCGTGCAAATTATCGATGGAAAGAACGATTGCGGGAGCCGGGAAGTGAATGCTTACCTAACGTTGATGCAAAACGATTGGAAACATCGAACATCACGTATTCGTGCAAATTATCGATAGAAAGAACGATTGCGGGAGCTGGGAAGTGAATCCTTACCTACCGTCGATGCAAAACGATTGCAAACATCGAATAGCACGTATTCGTGCAAATTATCCATAGATAGAACGATTGCGGGAGCTGGGAAGTGAATCCTTACCTACCGTCGATGCAAAACGATTGCTAACATCGAATAGCACGTATTCGTGCAAATTATCCATAGAAAGAACGATTGCGGGAGCTGGGAAGTGAATCCTTACCTACCGTCGATGCAAAACGATTGGAAACATCGAACACCACGTATTCGTGCAAATTATCGATGGAAAGAACGATTGCGGGAGCCGGGAAGTGAATCCTTACCTACCGTTGATACAAAACGATTGGATAATTGGCACGAATACGTGATATTCGATGTTTCCAATCGTTTTGCATCGACGGTAGGTAAGGATTCACTTCCCAGCTCCCGCAATCGTTCTTTCCATCGATAATTTGCACGAATACGTGCTATTCGATGTTTCCAATCGTTTTGCATCAACGGTAGGTAAGTATTCACTTCCCAGCTCCCGCAATCGTTCTTTCTATGGATAATTTGCACGAATACGTTATGTTCGATGTTTGCAATCGTTTTGCATCGACGGTAGGTAAGGATTCACTTCCCAGCTGCCGCAATAGTTCTTTCCATCGATAATTTGCACGAATACGTGGTGTTCGATGTTTCCAATCGTTTTGCATCAACGTTAGGTAAGTATTCACTTCCCAGCTCCCGCAATCGTTCTTTCCATCGATAATTTGCACGAATACGTGGTGTTCGATGTTTCCAATCGTTTTGCATCAACGATAGGTAAGTATCCACTTCCCAGCTCCCGCAATCGTTCTTTCTATGGATAATATGCACGAATACGTGCTATTCGATGTTTGCAATCGTTTTGCATCGACGGTAGGTAAGGATTCACTTCCCAGCTGCCGCAATCGTTCTTTCCATCGATAATTTGCACGAATACGTGGTGTTCGATGTTTCCAATCGTTTTGCATCAACGATAGGTAAGTATCCACTTCCCAGCTCCCGCAATCGTTCTTTCTATGGATAATTTGCACGAATACGTGCTATTCGATGTTTGCAATCGTTTTGCATCGACGGTAGATAAGGATTCACTTCCCAGCTCCCGCAATCGTTCTTTCTATGGATAATTTGCACGAATACGTGATGTTCGATGTTTCCAATCGTTTTGCATCAACGTTTGGTAAGGATTCATTTCCCGGCTCCCGCAATCGTTCTTTCCATCGATAATTTGCACGTATACGTGCTATTCGATGTTTCCAATCGTGTTGCATCGACGTTCGGTAAGCATTCACTTCCCAGCTCCGGCAATCGTTCTTTCCAAATTATCGATAGAAAGAACGATTGCGGGAGCTGGGAAGTGAATCCTTACCTACCGTCGATGCAAAACGATTGCAAACATCGAACATCACGTATTCGTGCAAATTATCGATGGAAAGAACGATTGCGGGTGCCGGGAAGTGAATCCTTACCTAACGTTGATGCAAAACGATTGGAAACATCGAATAACACGTATTCGTGCAAATTATCGATGGAAAGAACGATTGCGGGAGCTGGGAAGTGAATCCTTACCTACCGTCGATGCAAAACGATTGGAAACATCGAATAGCACATATTCGTGCAAATTATCGATGGAAAGAACGATTGCGGGAGCCGGGAAGTGAATCCTTACCTAACGTTGATGCAAAACGAATGGAATCATCGAACATCACGTATTCGTGCAAATTATCGATGAAAAGAACGATTGCGGGTGCCGGGAAGTGAATCCTTACCTAACGTTGATGCAAAACGATTGGAAACATCGAATAACACGTATTCGTGCAAATTATCCATAGAAAGAACGATTGCGGGAGCTGGGAAGTGGATACTTATCTACCGTCGATGCAAAACGATTGCAAACATCGAATAGCACGTATTCGTGCAAATTATCCATAGAAAGAACGATTGCGGGAGCTGGGAAGTGGATACTTACCTATCGTTGATGCAAAACGATTGGAAACATCGAACACCACGTATTCGTGCAAATTATCGATGGAAAGAACGATTGCGGCAGCTGGGAAGTGAATCCTTACCTACCGTCGATGCAAAACGAATGGAATCATCGAACATCACGTATTCGTGCAAATTATCGATGAAAAGAACGATTGCGGGTGCCGGGAAGTGAATCCTTACCTAACGTTGATGCAAAACGATTGGAAACATCGAATAACACGTATTCGTGCAAATTATCGATGGAAAGAACGATTGCGGGAGCCGGGAAATGAATCCTTACCTACCGTCGATGCAAAACGATTGGAAACATCGAACACCACGTATTCGTGCAAATTATCGATGGAAAGAACGATTGCGGGAGCCGGGAAGTGAATCCTTACCTACCGTTGATACAAAACGATTGGATAATTGGCACGAATACGTGATATTCGATGTTTCCAATCGTTTTGCATCGACGGTAGGTAAGGATTCACTTCCCAGCTCCCGCAATCGTTCTTTCCATCGATAATTTGCACGAATACGTGCTATTCGATGTTTCCAATCGTTTTGCATCAACGGTAGGTAAGTATTCACTTCCCAGCTCCCGCAATCGTTCTTTCTATGGATAATTTGCACGAATACGTTATGTTCGATGTTTGCAATCGTTTTGCATCGACGGTAGGTAAGGATTCACTTCCCAGCTGCCGCAATCGTTCTTTCCATCGATAATATGCACGAATACGTGGTGTTCGATGTTTCCAATCGTTTTGCATCAACGTTAGGTAAGTATTCACTTCCCAGCTCCCGCAATCGTTCTTTCCATCGATAATTTGCACGAATACGTGGTGTTCGATGTTTCCAATCGTTCTGCATCAACGATAGGTAAGTATCCACTTCCCAGCTCCCGCAATCGTTCTTTCTATGGATAATTTGCACGAATACGTGCTATTCGATGTTTGCAATCGTTTTGCATCGACGGTAGATAAGGATTCACTTCCCAGCTCCCGCAATCGTTCTTTCTATGGATAATTTGCACGAATACGTTATGTTCGATGTTTCCAATCGTTTTGCATCGACGGTAGGTAAGGATTCACTTCCCAGCTGCCGCAATCGTTCTTTCTATCGATAATTTGCACGAATACGTGATGTTCGATGTTTCCAATCGTTTTGCATCAACGTTAGGTAAGGATTCATTTCCCGGCTCCCGCAATCGTTCTTTCCATCGATAATTTGCACGAATACGTGCTATTCGATGTTTCCAATCGTGTTGCATCGACATTCGGTAAGCATTCACTTCCCAGCTCCGGCAATCGTTCTTTCCAAATTATCGATAGAAAGAACGATTGCGGGAGCTGGGAAGTGAATCCTTACCTACCGTCGATGCAAAACGATTGCAAACATCGAACATCACGTATTCGTGCAAATTATCGATGGAAAGAACGATTGCGGGAGCTGGGAAGTGAATCCTTACCTACCGTCGATGCAAAACGATTGGAAACATCGAATAGCACATATTCGTGCAAATTATCGATGGAAAGAACGATTGCGGGAGCCGGGAAGTGAATCCTTACCTAACGTTGATGCAAAACGAATGGAATCATCGAACATCACGTATTCGTGGAAATTATCGATGAAAAGAACGATTGCGGGTGCCGGGAAGTGAATCCTTACCTAACGTTGATGCAAAACGATTGGAAACATCGAATAACACGTATTCGTGCCAATTACACTGTTCGACAAATTTCAACTTTTTTTTTATTTTGTAACCTTAAATATGCATTACTGATAAACATTAATGTGCTGAATACGAATCTAAAATCCGTTTTTCTCCAGAACGTACCATTTTTGAAAAAATCAATTTTGAAAAAAATCGAGAATTTTCAACTTTGGAAGTGTTTCGTACTTTTGCGGTAATAGTTATTCAGTTGCGCTTGGTGCCAAATGATTCTTTGAAGTTTCACGAATAAAATGGTATATGTTGTTATTAGACTATAAACATTTAAATGTGTTTAAATAATGATCAAAGTGAAAGGGACACCGATAATACACCCATTTTGGCTGAAATCTTTCAGTATCTTTTAAAGACTAAGGGTCCATGAGAAAATCTAACCATGCCACGCGATAGAGCAGACTTTTTTGCAAAGGAAAGCATCAACGGAAGTTACAAAATCATTTTCGTTTTCAATATCAAAGCGAAAAAGTTTGGCAAAACACGTGGCGGCGACAGTGGTGCTCTATGACGGCGGCTCATCGCTCAGCGTAGCGGAATCACTAAACGCGCATCACTTCTGCTGAGTGTCACTGTTGCCGGCGCGTGTTTTACCAAACTATTTCGTTTGTATATTGAATACAAAAATGATTTTGTAACTTCCGTTGATGCTTTCCTTTCCAGAATGGTCTGCTCAATCGCGTCGCATAGTTAGATTTTCTCCTGGACCCTTAGTTTTTTAAATATACTGAAATATATCAGCCAAAAAAGGTGTATTTTCGGTGACCCTTTCACTTTGATCATTATTTAAACACATTTAAATGTTTACAGTCTAATAACAACATATAACATTTTATTCGTGAAACTTCAAAGAATCATTTGGCACCAAGCGCAACTGAATAACTATTACCGCAAAAGTACAAAACACTTCCAAAGTTGAAAATTCTCAATTTTTTTCAAAATTGATTTTTTCAAAAATGGTACGTTCTGGAGAAAGACGGATTGCAGATTCGTATTCAGCACATTAAAGTCTATAAGAAACGCATATTGAAGGTTACAAAATCAGACCCGTGTTGAACAGTGTTATCGATGGAAAGAACGATTGCGGGAGCCGGGAAATGAATCCTTACCTAACGTTGATGCAAAACGATTGGAAACATCGAACCTCACGTATTCATGCAAATTATCGATAGAAAGAACGATTGCGGCAGCTGGGAAGTGAATCCTTACCTACCGTCGATGCAAAACGATTGCAAACATCGAATTGCACGTATTCGTGCAAATTATCCATAGAAAGAACGATTGCGTGAGCTGGGAAGTGAATACTTACCTACCGTTGATGCAAAACGATTGGAAACATCGAATAGCACGTATTCGTGCAAATTATCGATGGAAAGAAGGATTGCGGGAGCCGGGAAGTGAATGCTTACCTAACGTTGATGCAAAACGATTGGAAACATCGAACATAACGTATTCGTGCAAATTATCGATAGAAAGAACGATTGCGGGAGCTGGGAAGTGAATCCTTACCTACCGTCGATGCAAAACGATTGCAAACATCGAATAGCACGTATTCGTGCAAATTATCCATAGAAAGAACGATTGCGGGAGCTGGGAAGTGAATACGTACCTAACGTTGATGCAAAACGATTGGAAACATCGAACACCACGTATTCGTGCAAATTATCGATGGAAAGAACGATTGCGGGAGCTGGGAAGTGAATCCTTACCTACCGTCGATGCAAAACGATTGGAAACATCGAATAGCACGTATTCGTGCAAATTATCCATAGAAAGAACGATTGCGGGAGCTGGGAAGTGAATACGTACCTAACGTTGATGCAAAACGATTGGAAACATCGAACACCACGTATTCGTGCAAATTATCGATGGAAAGAACGATTGCGCGAGCTGGGAAGTGAATCCTTACCTACCGTCGATGCAAAACGATTGGAAACATCGAACACCACGTATTCGTGCAAATTATCCTTAGAAAGAACGATTGCGTGAGCTGGGAAGTGAATACTTACCTACCGTTGATGCAAAACGATTGGAAACATCGAATAGCACGTATTCGTGCAAATTATCGATGGAAAGAACGATTGCGGGAGCCGGGAAGTGAATGCTTACCTAACGTTGATGCAAAACGATTGGAAACATCGAACATAACGTATTCGTGCAAATTATCGATAGAAAGAACGATTGCGGGAGCTGGGAAGTGAATCCTTACCTACCGTCGATGCAAAACGATTGCAAACATCGAATAGCACGTATTCGTGCAAATTATCCATAGAAAGTACGATTGCGGGAGCTGGGAAGTGAATACTTACCTACCGTTGATGCAAAACGATTGGAAACATCGAATAGCACGTATTCGTGCAAATTATCGATGGAAAGAACGATTGCGGGAGCCGGGAAGTGAATGCTTACCTAACGTTGATGCAAAACGATTGGAAACATCGAACATCACGTATTCGTGCAAATTATCGATAGAAAGAACGATTGCGGGAGCTGGGAAGTGAATCCTTACCTACCGTCGATGCAAAACGATTGCAAACATCGAATAGCACGTATTCGTGCAAATTATCCATAGAAAGAACGATTGCGGGAGCTGGGAAGTGAATCCTTACCTACCGTCGATGCAAAACGATTGCTAACATCGAATAGCACGTATTCGTGCAAATTATCCATAGAAAGAACGATTGCGGGAGCTGGGAAGTGAATCCTTACCTACCGTCGATGCAAAACGATTGGAAACATCGAACACCACGTATTCGTGCAAATTATCGATGGAAAGAACGATTGCGGGAGCCGGGAAGTGAATCCTTACCTACCGTTGATACAAAACGATTGGATAATTGGCACGAATACGTGATATTCGATGTTTCCAATCGTTTTGCATCGACGGTAGGTAAGGATTCACTTCCCAGCTCCCGCAATCGTTCTTTCCATCGATAATTTGCACGAATACGTGCTATTCGATGTTTCCAATCGTTTTGCATCAACGGTAGGTAAGTATTCACTTCCCAGCTCCCGCAATCGTTCTTTCTATGGATAATTTGCACGAATACGTTATGTTCGATGTTTGCAATCGTTTTGCATCGACGGTAGGTAAGGATTCACTTCCCAGCTGCCGCAATCGTTCTTTCCATCGATAATTTGCACGAATACGTGGTGTTCGATGTTTCCAATCGTTTTGCATCAACGTTAGGTAAGTATTCACTTCCCAGCTCCCGCAATCGTTCTTTCCATCGATAATTTGCACGAATACGTGGTGTTCGATGTTTCCAATCGTTTTGCATCAACGTTAGGTAAGTATTCACTTCCCAGCTCCCGCAATCGTTCTTTCCATCGATAATTTGCACGAATACGTGGTGTTCGATGTTTCCAATCGTTTTGCAGCAACGATAGGCAAGTATCCACTTCCCAGCTCCCGCAATCGTTCTTTCTACGGATAATATGCACGAATACGTGCTATTCGATGTTTGCAATCGTTTTGCATCGACGGTAGGTAAGGATTCACTTCCCAGCTGCCGCAATCGTTCTTTCCATCGATAATTTGCACGAATACGTGGTGTTCGATGTTTCCAATCGTTTTGCATCAACGATAGGTAAGTATCCACTTCCCAGCTCCCGCAATCGTTCTTTCTATGGATAATTTGCACGAATACGTGCTATTCGATGTTTGCAATCGTTTTGCATCGACGGTAGATAAGGATTCACTTCCCAGCTCCCGCAATCGTTCTTTCTATGGATAATTTGCACGAATACGTGATGTTCGATGTTTCCAATCGTTTTGCATCAACGTTAGGTAAGGATTCATTTCCCGGCTCCCGCAATCGTTCTTTCCATCGATAATTTGCACGAATACGTGCTATTCGATGTTTCCAATCGTGTTGCATCGACGTTCGGTAAGCATTCACTTCCCAGCTCCGGCAATCGTTCTTTCCAAATTATCGATAGAAAGAACGATTGCGGGAGCTGGGAAGTGAATCCTTACCTACCGTCGATGCAAAACGATTGCAAACATCGAACATCACGTATTCGTGCAAATTATCGATGGAAAGAACGATTGCGGGTGCCGGGAAGTGAATCCTTACCTAACGTTGATGCAAAACGATTGGAAACATCGAATAACACGTATTCGTGCAAATTATCGATGGAAAGAACGATTGCGGGAGCTGGGAAGTGAATCCTTACCTACCGTCGATGCAAAACGATTGGAAACATCGAATAGCACATATTCGTGCAAATTATCGATGGAAAGAACGATTGCGGGAGCCGGGAAGTGAATCCTTACCTAACGTTGATGCAAAACGAATGGAATCATCGAACATCACGTATTCGTGCAAATTATCGATGAAAAGAACGATTGCGGGTGCCGGGAAGTGAATCCTTACCTAACGTTGATGCAAAACGATTGGAACCATCGAATAACACGTATTCGTGCAAATTATCGATGGAAAGAACGATTGCGGGAGCCGGGAAATGAATCCTTACCTAACGTTGATGCAAAACGATTGGAAACATCGAACATCACGTATTCATGCAAATTATCGATAGAAAGAACGATTGCGGCAGCTGGGAAGTGAATCCTTACCTACCGTCGATGCAAAACGATTGCAAACATCGAATTGCACGTATTCGTGCAAATTATCCATAGAAAGAACGATTGCGTGAGCTGGGAAGTGAATACTTACCTACCGTTGATGCAAAACGATTGGAAACATCGAATAGCACGTATTCGTGCAAATTATCGATGGAAAGAACGATTGCGGGAGCCGGGAAGTGAATGCTTACCTAACGTTGATGCAAAACGATTGGAAACATCGAACATAACGTATTCGTGCAAATTATCGATAGAAAGAACGATTGCGGGAGCTGGGAAGTGAATCCTTACTTACCGTCGATGCAAAACGATTGGAAACATCGAACACCATGTATTCGTGCAAATTATCCTTAGAAAGAACGATTGCGTGAGCTGGGATGTGAATACTTACCTACCGTTGATGCAAAACGATTGGAAACATCGAATAGCACGTATTCGTGCAAATTATCGATGGAAAGAACGATTGCGGGAGCCGGGAAGTGAATGCTTACCTAACGTTGATGCAAAACGATTGGAAACATCGAACATAACGTATTCGTGCAAATTATCGATAGAAAGAACGATTGCGGGAGCTGGGAAGTGAATCCTTACCTACCGTCGATGCAAAACGATTGCAAACATCGAATAGCACGTATTCGTGCAAATTATCCATAGAAAGTACGATTGCGGGATGTCACGTTCCAGGTTACTTCCGGAAGAGACATACTGTACGCACGCAGGATGAGGAACGGAAATTGAATGGGGAAGGTGAACGTAGGTTCTCGGGGTCGAATTCAGGATTCGCGCACGCCGAGAGGAAAGGTAAGTAGATAAAATTTAGAATCTCGGGGTCGAATGCAAGATTCGCGCACGCCGAGAGGAAGGGTAAGTAAAGAAAGGAAAGGAAATACCTCGGGGTCGAATGCAAGATTCGCGCACGCCGAGAGGAAAGGTAAGTAGAGAAAACGAAGAATCTCGGGGTCGAATGCAAGATTCGCGCACGCCGAGAGGAAAGGTAAGTAGAGAAAACGAAGAATCTCGGTGTCGAATGCAAGATTCGCGCACGCCGAGAGGAAAGGTAAGTAGAGAAAACGAAGAATCTCGGGGTCGAATGCAAGATTCGCGCACGCCGAGAGGAAAGGTAAGTAGAGAAAAGGAAGAATCTCGGGGTCGAATGCAAGATTCGCGCACGCCGAGAGGAAAGGTAAGTAAAGAAAGGAAAGGAAATACCTCGGGGTCGAATGCAAGATTCGCGCACGCCGAGAGGAAAGGTAAGTAAAGAAAAAGGAAGAATCTCGGGGTCGAATGCAAGATTCGCGCACGCCGAGAGGAAAGGTAAGTAAAGGAAAAGGAAGGGAAAGGAAGTTAGGAGTGCCGTACTATTACTGCGGAAGGATTGATCTGCAGCAATACCAATTCCTCGGATTCCAAACAATATTGAGAAATGTGAACGAAACCTCGTAAGGAACGAAATAATAAAACGACTCACCGAGCTGCAATGTCGGGTTTTCGATCCTCGGGTAGACGCGTATAATTGCTACCATCGGGTGAGCACCTCGAGTACTTGTCCCGATTGTACTTGCCACAGCTCTTCCGCTGTTATTTCGAAGTACTGTTCTGTGCACTCTGCGCACTGAGATGCTGGGCGGATGGAGGAGATTTCGGTGTTGCAGTGTGCACAAATGGAAATGCGTTGGGCTTATTCGGCAGTGCTCATGTCATGCCAACCTCCTGATTGATATGCTTGTCCTTGTATGGGGGTCAACTGATTGTAACAGTTGATGCAAATTCGGCCCCAGTCGCTTATGTATATTCCTACTGTGGCGATAGTGGAACACTAAATGTCTAGCAGTGGTTTATAAATCTCTGGATAATCAGAGGGAAGGACGCCGTCCCAGGGACCCTGAAATTCCTGGTCCTCCTCTTCTTCGGCTTCTTCCCAAATATCGTAAGGGAGCTGCATTCGATAAATAATGCTGTGGTGCTGCGCGAAAGTTTCTTGAGGTTCACTGGCTTATTGTATTTATTAGAATAAGTCAAGAATACTTCGAAGTTCGTTGAGGTATTTATTGAAATAATCGTGAAATAATTCTATGTTCCTTAAGGTATTTATTGGAATAAATCGTGAAATAATTCTATGTTCATTAAGGTATTTATTGAAATAAATCGTGGAATTAATTCTATGTTCCTTAAGGTATTTATCGAAATAAATCGTGGAATTATTCTATGTTCCTTAAGGTATTTATCGAAATAAATCGTGAAATAATTCGAAGTTCTTTAAGGTATTTATCGAAATAAATCGTGGAATTATTCTATGTTCCTTAAGGTATTTATCGAAATAAGTCGTGAAATTATTCTAAGTTCTTTAAGGTATTTATCGAAATAAATCGTGGAATTATTCTATGTTCCTTAAGGTATTTATCGAAATAAGTCGTGAAAGAATTCTATGTTCCTTAAGGTATTTATCGAAATAAATCGTGGAATAATTCTAAGTTCTTTAAGGTATTTATCGAAATAAATCGTGGAATTATTCTATCTTCCTTAAGGTATTTATCGAAATAAGTCGTGAAAGAATTCTATGTTCCTTAAGGTATTTATCGAAATAATTCACTGTATGATTCTAAAATCAAGACCGGTATATCAACGTTCACTGTCACTTGTAGATAGATTCACTGATGTGTAGGAGCTTGCTGCCACTCGAAGACTGAACTGAACTCTGAAGATTGACTGGTGATGATTGACTACTGAAGATTGACTACTGACTATTCAGGTTGTGCCGGCTTATTTATATCCATCCCTGGAATCTCTGGTATGCGAGGAATGTCTGGTATGCGTGGTATGTCTGGTATGCGTGGTATGCGTGGTATGTTGACTGGTGCTGGAGTCGATTGCTCTGGAATGCCAGTGATCCTCAACCGGCAGGGGTTCTCCATTGTACCGAGATTGGTTAGAATAAATTATATTAGTTAATTACAATATTGTTATATGGTGAATTCGGATAGGTTGTTTGATGATATCATTTTGTAATAAAATATTTTAATAAATTGTATTGGTTAATTATGCGGCTTTTGTATTGTAGGTTCGGGTGTGTTATTTGATTTGATCATATTGTAGCGATATACTCGAGAGGATTCGAAAGGGGTTTTCTTCCTCGTGGAGTGAGGGCTTCTCTTGGGACGCAAAAGGGGTTTCTTCCTCGTGGAGTGAGGGCTTCTCTCGAGTGTCGTTGTTCTTCGTTTAAGGTAATGGTGTTTTGTGTAGCGATGAGTTGGAATATTTAGAGATTTTATTTGTTTGCAGGTAGTCGGTGATGAGAAGAGAAATATAAGGTGAGTATCTTATGAGAGGAATTTATTTGTTCGAAAGCAGTCGATGATGAGAAATGTAATGTAAGGTAAGTATCTCGTTTGACTAGTGATGGGTTGGAGTAATAAGAGAGTTTATTTGTTCACATGCAGTCGATGATGAGAAGCGCAACATAAGGTAAGTACCTCGTTTGACTAGTGATGGGTAGTTATTATAGAAGATTTGTTTGTTCACTGGCAGTCAGTGGTGAAAAAAGAAATATAGGGAAATGCGATATGATACAAAGGGAGTGATAGGATACTCAAAAGGGGGTTTTCGGTTCAGGCTGGACGTTACACAGCCGCAGGGGCAGTCCAGCGTTCGCATCATAGCGGATATAGTAAATAAAGGAGGAAAAATGTGAGCCGACATGCGGCAAAAAATGATGGCACGTCACACCTCCCCCCTTATTTTAAGAAATGCCTGCATTTCTTTAGCGGGAGACGTGGCTTGAACGAAAAATAACCTTTTCCCTTAATCCTGTATTAGTAGCAGGTAAACGATATACAATGAAATTGTTTTCCCTTATGTGAAGTGAAATTTATGTATGTTTAAATAAAATAAAAGCTTGTTTTCGTTTATTGCTTTTGCGTTGTGATTTCATAAAATAATTATAACCTTGCCTGATAACTAAAATTATATTTTTTTTTTTTATTATTGTATCAGAGTAAAACAAATCAGTGTAAAATTAAGCTATTTCTCCTTAATTAGACGGATTAAAATTGAGGGTGGAGCATTTCGGAACGAACCGTCTTTGTTTTCTCTCGTTGTTAGTAGGAGATATACTGATTAAACTATAATTATTTTCATTAGTTGAACGATATGAACTTAGTAATTGTTTTGAAAAGAATAAAAAGTTTAACATGTTAGAATGATTAATACCAAGGTAAGTATTGCATGATAAAAATAAAATAAAATGGATATATTTGTGGGCTCAGTAAATGGTGGACGTCGCATTGCCGCAGGGGCAGTCCAGCGATTACATCACAGCTCCTATTAATTAAATGATTTGTTTTCCTTTTGTGTTTTTGAATTTTTTGTTATAGTAGGTTACCCTAGGCTTAGCAAAAATTAAATGTAGGAATAAGTAATAGTGTTAATAATTAAGTAGGGTAGATATAAGGAAGATTAATATAATATGAATTAAACGTAGGATTAATTAATAAGGTTAAATAATTAAAGTAAATCGTTAAAGTCGAGCAGGATGTCGAGCCACTCGGGCTGCGCAGATTCCTGCTCGACTGGAGGAGCATTTGGGGTATACGCGGGGGTGAAGTGTATGTCGCACACTTCAAATAATACCGATTCCTCTAAAGCGCCGTGCTCCACTCGGAAGGCGGTGGAGGTGTCCAACACTTCAATGACTGGCGGGGGTGGCGGAATCGTCGCCTGTAAGGCAATTTGAACCATTGCCGCCGGTTCCTGCGGGTGATGAACAGGTGGCATACTCACCTCTAGATGTGCCAGGGAACGTTTAAAATGCTCGTCGACGGCGGTGGCTGCGTCGCCTTCGTGGTAAGTGATAATTGTGCAAGTGTCACTTACGACTTCCACGCGAGTCTCGGTTTTCGTCTGTTCCGTGGTCGGTACGGTGGCGGTTCTCGTGGGAGATTCCATTACCGGGGCTTCCGCGTTGGCCGGGGACCGTACAAACGAAATTTTTCTTCTGGCCGGCAAAATTTCGTCCACTAGAATTTTAGGGAGCGCCTTACGGCGTGTTAATGGTGGAATTTTCTTCCTGGCTGCGCGGCAATAAGTGCCGGCAGCCTTGAAGCGTTTTCGGTTGCGGTTGTTTCCGGGCATGGTTGTACTCGAATGGTGGAACACGTGGCGCAGACTCGCACATATAGGAGAGTTGGAATGCGAAGAATGTTAGTATGCTAGGAATGCTAAGAATGTTCGTATGCCAGGAATGCTAAGAATGTTGGTATGCCAGGAATGTCGCGTATTTCTGCAGTGGTTCTCAACCTATTGTGAGTTTTATCGAAATATTATTAATGTGGCGGGTTGGCTAAGGTTTAACACAACTATATATGTATATATATTCGTTTCACTTCGTAATCCTAAGTTATATTTACATGACTGATATATACATATACGCCTATATCTGTATCTTATTATTGGTGTTTGTTTTCTCTCTTTTTTTGTTAAATTACGTCCAATAAAAGGTATTAATTTTAATGTAAATTAAATAAGATATCAATTTTTATGTAAGTGTAATTTTTTAGAGTATATAGTGTATAGGTATAAGGGGAGGAGCGATATCCGAAGGGATATCGACGCGTGTTGATAGTTTGTGTTAAATTTTTGCAAGTGCGAGACTGGGATGAAGAGCGATAAGGGGGAGGGGCGATATCCAAGGGGATATCGACGTGCGGTGTTAATTCAGATTTGATCCTGAGAATTATTTTGGAGAAAATTAGAAATGCCGTCTGAGAGAAATGAAAATTAAAAGGGGGGGAGAAAAAGGGGGAGCGATATCCAAGAGGATATCGACACGTAGAATTTAATTGGTGTTTCAAGAATTGTCGTGGGTAAATTTAGTGCTACTAGCGGTATGTAAAAAGGGGGAAAAGGGGGAGCGATATCCAAGAGGATATCGACACGTGTTGATTTTTAGTGGGTGATTTTCCGCGCTTTGTTCGCATGAATAACCTTGTAGCCGTTATTCCACGAAATCTTTAGGTTGTGCTGAGGAAGTACTTCAATGACCTTGTGCGGGCCAGTGCAATGATCCGCGAATTTACCCTTGCGGCTATTTTTTATTACAAAGACCTCGTCTCCGGCTTGGAAGGTTTCCTCGTTTATACGACGATCGTAATACATTTTGTACCTTTCTTTAGCGCGTTTTAATCTATCCGCGGCGAGATTTTGTAATTCATTAATGCACTCCGTTAATCGCGAGAGGTAACCCCCGTAGGTTTCGTCGTCTGGGGGTTCGACCGGCCGCTGTTGGGCGGGGACGTGTGCTATTTTTCCGAAAACTAGTTCGTGTGGAGTGTAACCCGTACCTTCATGGAAACTTGTATTGTAGGAGAATGCCGCGAGATCGGTCCAGCTATCCCAATCGTCGTTTTGATTCACGTACATTTTCAAAAATTCTACTAACACTATATGAGATCTTTCTAAGGATCCATTTGATTGGGGATGGAACGCGGTGGTCTTACATTGTGCGATCCTGAATTTGCGAGCGATGGTTTTCATAAACGCGCTGATGAAGTTCGTTCCTTGATCGGTGAGGACGGCTTTTGGCGCGCCAAATCGGCATATTAAATTCTTTATGAAGGCGTCGGCAACTTCCAGGGAGGTGGTGCCCTTCAGTGGTGCGCATACAAAGTATTTTGTGAGCAGATCTTGCATCGTTAATATGTATGTATTTCCGGATGGTGATATAGGGAGAGGACCTACTATGTCCATACCGATCTTGTCGAATGCTGCCCGAGGGGTGTCGGTTAAAATCATTGGTTGTCGAGTTTTGACCCGTACTAATTTCTTTTTCTGGCACAGCATGCAACTTTTTATGTATATCCTCACTTGTTGCTTCAATCCTTGCCAGTAATAATTTTGGCGGATTCTTTTTATCGTTTTTGTTACTCCTCTGTGTCCTCCTACGGCTGAAGAGTGGTTGTCTTGAATAATGGGTAACCTTAGAATTGCGTCGGGTATTTGCACCGTTTGCGTGCAAATGGTTAGTTGTAAGTTTTCCTCTATTAGTTTAGAGCGTATTTCGTATATTATTTCGTCCCAGGTGAGGGTTCCAATTTGCGGAGTTTTTGCGATGCTTGCTGCTGACAATCGCAATTCTCGTACGACGTCCTTCAATGAATCGGTAGCACTATGGAAGATTCCTGGATCCACTGGGAAGTTGGCTTTCTCCTTGACGACTAGGCCAATGACCGTTTTTCCTCTGTGTTTCAGTACGCGTGCTCGCCCGAGCGTGAGGTCTCTTCTAATAGGGAGATCTGCGTACCTTCTTAGATTCTCTCCTCCATTGTCACAGGGGTTGCCATCTGCGGCCAAAAAGATTATTACGGGCCCGTGTTGGACGACCAAGGGGTCCGGACTGACGCGAATGGTGCCGCTGTGGTTCGGGTTTTGCGGAGTGGTTTCCGGTTGGTCGCTATCCGTGAGGCCATCGTCCGATTCTCCTGTAGAGTCGTCGTCTATACTGACGGGGAGATTAGGAGGCGTATCAGTTCCTTCTTCTGGATGCATTTCAGTTCGGCTGATAGGCTGAAATTCTGGTTCAGCTCTGCTGGTGGATGGCGTATTGCGGACTGATTGTAGCGGTGGCGTTGGTTCCATGTCCGAGATATCTTTGTGTTGGAGTCTTCTCGGAGGGTTGGGGTGACTAAAAATAGGTTCGTCCGGGTCTGTAGAGCTTTCTCGTCCTGTTTCCCAATGCAAATGAACGGGTCCATGATATCTGGGCCGTTTTCTGTTTTCAGGTCCGAGGAATAGTTCTGTGTCTGAGTCGGAACTCGATCGTGGGCGGATAGGACAGGTAGCTGCTGTCGTTTTTTCGGGGGGATTACGGGAGAGCGCGTCGGCTACCTTATTAGATTTCCCCGGTTGGTATTGTATTTCATAATCGAATTCGGCTAGTTTTAGCCGCCATCGAACGAGTCGGGACGTTGGGTCCTTGACTCTATGGAGCCAGACCAACGGCTGGTGATCCGTGTATAGGATGAATTTCTTTCCGTATAGGTATGGTCGGAAATGGCTGGTGCAGTATACTATTGCAAGGAGTTCCTTCTCGATGGTGGAGTAATTCACTTCAGCTTGGCACAGCAGTCTGGATGCATATGCAAGGGGGAGTTCCTTATCCGCGTAGGTTTGAGAAATTACGCCTCCCACAGCATAATCGGACGCGTCCGTCGTGAGGTGGAATTCCTTTTCGAAGTCGGGAAATTGCAAAATAGGTTCACTGACCAACTTGTCCTTGAGATACTCGAAGGATTTTTGTTGCTGCACATCCCAAACGAAGGTTGTCCCCTTTTTAAGGAGTGTCGTGAGGGGTCGCGCTTCCTTCGAGAAGTCTGGGATAAATCGCCTATAATACCCGGTCAATCCTAGGAATTGTTTAATACCTTTTGTTGTGCGGGGTGCAGGATAATTCGTGACGGAGATTATCTTCTAAGGATCGGGTCTTACGCCGTCCTGCGTGAGGACGTGGCCCAGATACGCCACTTCCTTTCGTAAAAATTGGCATTTACAGGGTTGTAATTTTAGGTTAGCTTCGCGCAGCCTATTGGCGAGCCTTCGAAATTTGATTTCGTGTTCACTAATTGAACTGCAATAGATAACAATATCATCTAAGTAGACGAACATTTCGGACCCTTGCAGCCCAGAAAGGACGTGATCCATAAGTCGCTGGAACGTCGCGGGTGCGTTGCGTAATCCGAAGGGCATTCTTGAGAATTCGTAATGCCCGTGTGGGGCCGAGAACGCAGTTTTCTGCGCGTGTTCTGGTTTCATAGGGATTTGGTGAAAACCAGAAACAAGATCGAACACTGAAAAATACTTGGCGCTGCCGAGCTGATCGAGTATATCTATAATATTTGGGAGCGGGTACGCGTCTGGAACTGTTTTTTGATTAAGGTGGCGATAGTCAATCACCATTCTCCATTTTCGTTTCCCGTCGGCTCCTGGCTTTTTTGGAACTATCCAGAGAGGCGAACTGTACGGGGAGACGGATGGTTTGATAATTTCCTTCTTCAACAGTTCCTCCATTTGTGTACGGATTTCTTCCTTGTGAATAGGAGGGAAACGGTATTGTTTAGTAAACACCGGAATCGAGTCTGTGGTTTCTATGGAGTGGCTAATGGCGTGCGTATGGCCTAGGGGTTCGCTGGGCAAGTGGAATACGTCTTCATATTTGCTGACGAGTTGTCGGACGTGATCCTCTTCTTCCCGATTGAGGTCCTTCGGGGATATGAGGTCGAGTATCTCTGCGACTCGTGTTTGTTGGGTGAGCTCGTCCCTGTAAGGGGTTTCGGCGGGTGTGGACCCTTGTAATCCTTCTGTGGGGTTAATTTGATATGCTACCTTCTGATCCGCAATTTGGCATACGAGGGGTGTGGACCTTTGTCCGTTTCGCTGGGTTCTTCCTTCTGTGAGGGTTTCGCTAAGGGGGATGGGCCGGTTGCCCTTTTGAGAGTGGGGGTTCATCGTGTCTTCGGTTTGCTTCGGAGTCACGGCTTCCTCGGTATGCTTCACTTGGGGGTACGTTATGGGAGCTTCTTCAAATTTCTCCAGCTGGACTGGGGGTATCCGGATAATCGCCGGTTGCTCGTTGGTGTTAATGATTCGTATATTTGCCTTGCCATCCTGGTTTCGCACTAGGGCTTGTCCTGCGTATAGCCCTTCTCCTATGTCTATGCGTGGAATATATCCTTCCTCGATTTCAGGGTTAGTAACTGTCGCTTGTGCGACCACGCTGGTCCTCGGGGGTACTGTTATTTCCTCGATCTTGTTGAAAGGGACGAAATTGCCATTAAACGCTAGCCATTTATTTTTGAAATCCACTGTTACTCCACTTTCGGTTAGGAATCCCGAACCCAGTAACCCTTGATAGCGTAGGGGTATAGTGTCTTCAACGACGTGAAATTGTACGGGGTAGTTGAATAAATTTGCTGTGAGGGTGCCTAGGGTGGGCACCATGTTTTCGGTGATTCCGATTAAATCGATTACGTTGTCCCTGTCGATCTCGCAGGGCGTCGTGATGCACGATTGTTTTATTAAGTTTACCTCTGCTCCCGTGTCGATCATCAAGTCCGTGGGAAAGTTTAATTGCGGGCTGCGGACGTTGATGGAGGGGACATTGTTGAAAGGGGAGAGCTGCACCTTGTCGATTCTGGGCGGAGTTGGTTCGTAGGCCGGAATGTGTTTATCGGATGCGCATTTGTCCTGCCCGTTCCACGAGGCGCCTCCCTGTAATCTCGTGGGGGCTGGTCGTTTCCCGACATGTTTTGATCGCGCATTTTCTTACGGCATTCCGCGGCCAAGTGCCCTATTCTCCCGCAGTAGTTGCAGGTTCGCGTCTCAGGTCGACGTGGCGTATTATGATCCGTCGTTGGGTGTAGACGGTCGAAACCTCTTTCGTTATATCGTTCCGGGACCCGCGCAAGGGGCGGATGATTATTAGTCGGGTAGGTCCTGCACGATCGCGCGTCGTGTCCTTCCCGATTGCATAGTTGGCATAGAGTGCGGTGTGTCCTTTCTCCCATAAACCGGCGGCGATCGCGCTCGATCAATTTCGCTACTCGGACCGCTCTGTCGGATGCTTCATCCAAGGACGTCAATGTCGTGGGGTCCATCTGAGTGCGCATTGAAAGGGGAAGTCCGTCTAAAAATGATCTTAACGCTAGCTGATCGACATCGTATAACGCCGTCCTTGAATTTCGATAATAATCAGCGTCTTCGTCGGTGATGGCGAATTTCAAGTCTTTTACTCTTGAAATATAATCCAATATGTGTTCATTTCTTCCAATTATGATGTTAGCTAGTTCGCCGCGGTAGTGATCGGAAGTTTTAGCGGGGGCGAACACCGTTTTTAGTCTGCCGATGAATGCGTTAACCGTATCAAAGCAGTAATCCTCCAAGACCAAGTACGCGTGGTTTTGTAAACGGTTCCTTAATAAGCGCGCTAACTGAGGTTCGGACGCGGGAGGGATCATTTCTCGAGCTCGTCTGCACGCTCTCGCAAATTGCAGGATCGACATGTTATGTCCATCGAAGCGCGGTACCGTCTCGACGGCATCCTTCAGAGTGACCTGAAGTTTTCCGTACATTGTCGGTTCGATAAACGCGTCGTTACGCGGGTTTCCTTCGCGGTAACCGGAGGCAGGGGTTTCAAAATGTGTTTTAATGCGCTGTTTTCTTGTTAGCGCATCCACTGCGTCCTGCAGACCGGCTATTTGTTTTGCGAGGTTTTCCAACCCGGAGGCGGTTTGGTGTGTTTGTTCTTCCTGCACCAAATCGTCGGCTGGACTAACAGGTCGCATTTGCTTGTTCATGAATAATTCGTAATGCTCTTCGATTTGAGCTTGTTTTTCGCGCAGGAGATTCAATTTATCTTGCATCGCGGCGGTCGAAGCGTCGATGGCTCCGTTAGCATCCTCGCCGGGGGTAGCGAGGGGGTTGGATCCGTCGGCGTCACCGTACAGCGACATGGTATTTTATGTATATGTTTGAGCGAGGTGAACAAATGTATATACATATATTTTTTTTTTTATATATGCGCGAGGGGGTTGTGATATGGCGGTTATCTATTCGTAGGTGATTAATGTTCAGAACATGTATCAAAATTTTGATATTAAAGCGTTACAAGCTTTAATTGTCGTTTTGAAGGCAATTGTGGGATTGAATTTTCGAACATCCCACCGCTGTCACCAGTTTAATATGTCACGTTCCAGGTTACTTCCGGAAGAGACATACTGTACGCACGCAGGATGAGGAACGGAAATTGAATGGGGAAGGTGAACGTAGGTTCTCGGGGTCGAATTCAGGATTCGCGCACGCCGAGAGGAAAGGTAAGTAGATAAAATTTAGAATCTCGGGGTCGAATGCAAGATTCGCGCACGCCGAGAGGAAGGGTAAGTAAAGAAAGGAAAGGAAATACCTCGGGGTCGAATGCAAGATTCGCGCACGCCGAGAGGAAAGGTAAGTAGAGAAAACGAAGAATCTCGGGGTCGAATGCAAGATTCGCGCACGCCGAGAGGAAAGGTAAGTAGAGAAAACGAAGAATCTCGGGGTCGAATGCAAGATTCGCGCACGCCGAGAGGAAAGGTAAGTAGAGAAAACGAAGAATCTCGGGGTCGAATGCAAGATTCGCGCACGCCGAGAGGAAAGGTAAGTAGAGAAAAGGAAGAATCTCGGGGTCGAATGCAAGATTCGCGCACGCCGAGAGGAAAGGTAACTAAAGGAAAAGAAATACCTCGGGGTCGAATGCAAGATTCGCGCACGCCGAGAGGAAAGGTAAGTAAAGAAAAAGGAAGAATCTCGGGGTCGAATGCAAGATTCGCGCACGCCGAGAGGAAAGGTAAGTAAAGAAAGGAAAGGAAATACCTCGGGGTCGAATGCAAGATTCGCGCACGCCGAGAGGAAAGGTAAGTAAAGAAAAAGGAAGAATCTCGGGGTCGAATGCAAGATTCGCGCACGCCGAGAGGAAAGGTAAGTAAAGGAAAAGGAAGGGAAAGGAAGTTAGGAGTGCCGTACTATTACTGCGGAAGGATTGATCTGCAGCAATACCAATTCCTCGGATTCCAAACAATATTGAGAAATGTGAACGAAACCTCGTAAGGAACGAAATAATAAAACAACTCACCGAGCTGCAATGTCGGGTTTTCGATCCTCGGGTAGACGCGTATAATTGCTACCATCGGGTGAGCACCTCGAGTACTTGTCCCGATTGTACTTGCCACAGCTCTTCCGCTGTTATTTCGAAGTACTGTTCTGTGCACTCTGCGCACTGAGATGCTGGGCGGATGGAGGAGATTTCGGTGTTGCAGTGTGCACAAATGGAAATGCGTTGGGCTTCTTCGGCAGTGCTCATGTCATGCCAACCTCCTGATTGATATGCTTGTCCTTGTATGGGGGTCAACTGATTGTATCAGTTGATGCAAATTCGGCCCCAGTCGCTTATGTATATTCCTACTGTGGCGATAGTGGAACACCAAATGTCTAGCAGGGGTTTATAAATCTCTGGATAATCAGAGGGAAGGACGCCGTCCCAGGGACCCTGAAATTCCTGGTCCTCCTCTTCTTCGGCTTCTTCCCAAATATCGTAAGGGAGCTGCATTCGATAAATAATGCTGTGGTGCTGCGCGAAAGTTTCTTGAGGTTCACTGGCTTATTGTATTTATTAGAATAAGTCAAGAATACTTCGAAGTTCGTTGAGGTATTTATTGAAATAATCGTGAAATAATTCTATGTTCCTTAAGGTATTTATCGAAATAAATCGTGGAATTATTCTATGTTCCTTAAGGTATTTATCGAAATAAGTCGTGAAATTATTCTAAGTTCTTTAAGGTATTTATCGAAATAAATCGTGGAATTATTCTATGTTCCTTAAGGTATTTATCGAAATAAGTCGTGAAAGAATTCTATGTTCCTTAAGGTATTTATCGAAATAAATCGTGGAATAATTCTAAGTTCTTTAAGGTATTTATCGAAATAAATCGTGGAATTATTCTATCTTCCTTAAGGTATTTATCGAAATAAGTCGTGAAAGAATTCTATGTTCCTTAAGGTATTTATCGAAATAATTCACTGTATGATTCTAAAATCAAGACCGGTATATCAACGTTCACTGTCACTTGTAGATAGATTCACTGATGTGTAGGAGCTTGCTGCCACTCGAAGACTGAACTGAACTCTGAAGGTTGACTGGTGATGATTGACTACTGAAGATTGACTGCTGATGATTGACTACTGAAGATTGACTGCTGATGATTGACTACTGAAGATTGACTACTGACTATTCAGGTGGTGCCGGCTTATTTATATCCATCCCTGGAATCTCTGGTATGCGTGGAATGTCTGGTATGCGTGGTATGTCTGGTATGCGTGGTATGCGTGGTATGTTGACTGGTGCTGGAGTCGATTGCTCTGGAATGCCAGTGATCCTCAACCGGCAGGGGTTCTCCATTGTACCGAGATTGGTTAGAATAAATTATATTAGTTAATTACAATATTGTTATATGGTGAATTCGGATAGGTTGTTGGATGATATCATTTTGTAATAAAATATTTTAATAAATTGTATTGGTTAATTATGCGTCTTTTGTATTGTAGGTTCGGGTGTGTTATTTGATTTGATCATATTGTAGCGATATACTCGAGAGGATTCGAAAGGGGTTTTCTTCCTCGTGGAGTGAGGGCTTCTCTTGGGACGCAAAAGGGGTTTCTTCCTCGTGGAGTGAGGGCTTCTCTTGGGACGCAAAAGGGGTTTCTTCCTCGTGGAGTGAGGGCTTCTCTCGAGTGTCGTTGTTCTTCGTTTAAGGTAATGGTGTTTTGTGTAGCGATGAGTTGGAATATTTAGAGATTTTATTTGTTTGCAGGTACTCGGTGATGAGAAGAGAAATATAAGGTGAGTATCTTATGAGAGGAATTTATTTGTTCGAAAGCAGTCGATGATGAGAAATGTAATGTAAGGTAAGTATCTCGTTTGACTAGTGATGGGTTGGAGTAATAAGAGAGTTTATTTGTTCACAGGCAGTCGATGATGAGAAGCGCAACAAAAGGTAAGTACCTCGTTTGACTAGTGATGGGTAGTTATTATAGAAGATTTGTTTGTTCACAGGCAGTCAGTGGTGAAAAGAGAAATATAGGGAAATGCGATATGATACAAAGGGAGTGATAGGATACTCAAAAGGGGGTTTTCGGTTCAGGCTGGACGTTACACAGCCGCAGGGGCAGTCCAGCGTTCGCATCATAGCGGATATAGTAAATAAAGGAGGAAAAATGTGAGCCGACATGCGGCAAAAAATGACGGCACGTCACAGGGAGCTGGGAAGTGAATACTTACCTACCGTTGATGCAAAACGATTGGAAACATCGAATAGCACGTATTCGTGCAAATTATCGATGGAAAGAACGATTGCGGGAGCCGGGAAGTGAATGCTTACCTAACGTTGATGCAAAACGATTGGAAACATCGAATAACACGTATTCGTGCAAATTATCGATGGAAAGAACGATTGCGGGAGCTGGGAAGTGAATCCTTACCTACCGTCGATGCAAAACGATTGGAAACATCGAATAGCACATATTCGTGCAAATTATCGATGGAAAGAACGATTGCGGGAGCCGGGAAGTGAATCCTTACCTAACGTTGATGCAAAACGAATGGAATCATCGAACATCACGTATTCGTGCAAATTATCGATGAAAAGAACGATTGCGGGTGCCGGGAAGTGAATCCTTACCTAACGTTGATGCAAAACGATTGGAAACATCGAATAACACGTATTCGTGCAAATTATCGATGGAAAGAACGATTGCGGGAGCCGGGAAATGAATCCTTACCTAACGTTGATGCAAAACGATTGGAAACATCGAACATCACGTATTCATGCAAATTATCGATAGAAAGAACGATTGCGGCAGCTGGGAAGTGAATCCTTACCTACCGTCGATGCAAAACGATTGCAAACATCGAATTGCACGTATTCGTGCAAATTATCCATAGAAAGAACGATTGCGTGAGCTGGGAAGTGAATACTTACCTACCGTTGATGCAAAACGATTGGAAACATCGAATAGCACGTATTCGTGCAAATTATCGATGGAAAGAACGATTGCGGGAGCCGGGAAGTGAATGCTTACCTAACGTTGATGCAAAACGATTGGAAACATCGAACATAACGTATTCGTGCAAATTATCGATAGAAAGAACGATTGCGGGAGCTGGGAAGTGAATCCTTACCTACCGTCGATGCAAAACGATTGCAAACATCGAATAGCACGTATTCGTGCAAATTATCCATAGAAAGAACGATTGCGGGAGCTGGGAAGTGAATACGTACCTAACGTTGATGCAAAACGATTGGAAACATCGAACACCACGTATTCGTGCAAATTATCGATGGAAAGAACGATTGCGGGAGCTGGGAAGTGAATCCTTACCTACCGTCGATGCAAAACGATTGGAAACATCGAATAGCACGTATTCGTGCAAATTATCCATAGAAAGAACGATTGCGGGAGCTGGGAAGTGAATACGTACCTAACGTTGATGCAAAACGATTGGAAACATCGATCACCACGTATTCGTGCAAATTATCGATGGAAAGAACGATTGCGGGAGCTGGGAAGTGAATCCTTACCTACCGTCGATGCAAAACGATTGGAAACATCGAATAGCACGTATTCGTGCAAATTATCGATGGAAAGAACGATTGCGGGAGCCGGGAAGTGAATGCTTACCTAACGTTGATGCAAAACGATTGGAAACATCGAACATAACGTATTCGTGCAAATTATCGATAGAAAGAACGATTGCGGGAGCTGGGAAGTGAATCCTTACCTACCGTCGATGCAAAACGATTGCAAACATCGAATAGCACGTATTCGTGCAAATTATCCATAGAAAGTACGATTGCGGGAGCTGGGAAGTGAATACTTACCTACCGTTGATGCAAAACGATTGGAAACATCGAATTGCACGTATTCGTGCAAATTATCGATGGAAAGAACGATTGCGGCAGCTGGGAAGTGAATCCTTACCTACCGTCGATGCAAAACGATTGCAAACATCGAACATAACGTATTCGTGCAAATTATCCATAGAAAGAACGATTGCGGGAGCCGGGAAGTGAATGCTTACCTAACGTTGATGCAAAACGATTGGAAACATCGAACATAACGTATTCGTGCAAATTATCGATGGAAAGAACGATTGCGGGAGCCGGGAAGTGAATGCTTACCTAACGTTGATGCAAAACGATTGGAAACATCGAACATAACGTATTCGTGCAAATTATCGATAGAAAGAACGATTGCGGGTACTGGGAAGTGAATCCTTACCTACCGTCGATGCAAAACGATTGCAAACATCGAATAGCACGTATTCGTGCAAATTATCCATAGAAAGTACGATTGCGGGAGCTGGGAAGTGAATACTTACCTACCGTTGATGCAAAACGATTGGAAACATCGAATAGCACGTATTCGTGCAAATTATCGATGGAAAGAACGATTGCGGGAGCCGGGAAGTGAATGCTTACCTAACGTTGATGCAAAACGATTGGAAACATCGAACATAACGTATTCGTGCAAATTATCGATAGAAAGAACGATTGCGGGAGCTGGGAAGTGAATCCTTACCTACCGTCGATGCAAAACGATTGCAAACATCGAATAGCACGTATTCGTGCAAATTATCCATAGAAAGAACGATTGCGGGAGCTGGGAAGTGAATACGTACCTAACGTTGATGCAAAACGATTGGGAACATCGAACACCACGTATTCGTGCAAGTTATCGATGGAAAGAACGATTGCGGGAGCTGGGAAGTGAATCCTTACCTACCGTCGATGCAAAACGATTGGAAACATCGAATAGCACGTATTCGTGCAAATTATCCATAAAAAGAACGATTGCGGGAGCTGGGAAGTGAATACTTACCTACCGTTGATGCAAAACGATTGGAAACATCGAATAGCACGTATTCGTGCAAATTATCGATGGAAAGAACGATTGCGGGAGCCGGGAAGTGAATGCTTACCTAACGTTGATGCAAAACGATTGGAAACATCGAACATAACGTATTCGTGCAAATTATCGATAGAAAGAACGATTGCGGAAGCTGGGAAGTGAATCCTTACCAACCGTCGATGCAAAACGATTGCAAACATCGAATAGCACGTATTCGTGCAAATTATCCATAGAAAGTACGATTGCGGGAGCTGGGAAGTGAATACTTACCTACCGTTGATGCAAAACGATTGGAAACATCGAATAGCACGTATTCGTGCAAATTATCGATGGAAAGAACGATTGCGGCAGCTGGGAAGTGAATCCTTACCTACCGTCGATGCAAAACGATTGCAAACATCGAACATAACGTATTCGTGCAAATTATCCATAGAAAGAACGATTGCGGGAGCTGGGAAGTGAATACTTACCTACCGTTGATGCAAAACGATTGGAAACATCGAATAGCACGTATTCGTGCAAATTATCGATGGAAAGAACGATTGCGGGAGCTGGGAAGTGAATCCTTACCTACCGTCGATGCAAAACGATTGGAAACATCGAATATCACGTATTCGTGCCAATTATCCAATCGTTTTGTATCAACGGTAGGTAAGGATTCACTTCCCGGCTCCCGCAATCGTTCTTTCCATCGATAATTTGCACGAATACGTGGTGTTCGATGTTTCCAATCGTTTTGCATCGACGGTAGGTAAGGATTCACTTCCCAGCTCCCGCAATAGTTCTTTCTATGGATAATTGGCACGAATACGTGCTATTCGATGTTTGCAATCGTTTTGCATCGACGGTAGGTAAGGATTCACTTCCCAGCTCCCGCAATCGTTCTTTCTATCGATAATTTGCACGAATACGTTATGTTCGATGTTTCCAATCGTTTTGCATCAACGTTAGGTAAGCATTCACTTCCCGGCTCCCGCAATCGTTCTTTCCATCGATAATTTGCACGAATACGTGCTATTCGATGTTTCCAATCGTTTTGCATCAACGGTAGGTAAGTATTCACTTCCCAGCTCCCGCAATCGTACTTTCTATGGATAATTTGCACGAATACGTGCTATTGGATGTTTGCAATCGTTTTGCATCGACGGTAGGTAAGGATTCACTTCCCAGCTCCCGCAATCGTTCTTTCTATCGATAATTTGCACGAATACGTTATGTTCGATGTTTCCAATCGTTTTGCATCAACGTTAGGTAAGCATTCACTTCCCGGCTCCCGCAATCGTTCTTTCCATCGATAATTTGCACGAATACGTGCTATTCGATATTTCCAATCGTTTTGCATCAACGGTAGGTAAGTATTCACTTCCCAGCTCACGCAATCGTTCTTTCTAAGGATAATTTGCACGAATACGTGGTGTTCGATGTTTCCAATCGTTTTGCATCGACGGTAGGTAAGGATTCACTTCCCAGCTCCCGCAATCGTTCTTTCCATCGATAATTTGCACGAATACGTGGTGTTCGATGTTTCCAATCGTTTTGCATCAACGTTAGGTACGTATTCACTTCCCAGCTCCCGCAATCGTTCTTTCTATGGATAATATGCACGAATACGTGCTATTCGATGTTTCCAATCGTTTTGCATCGACGGTAGGTAAGGATTCACTTCCCAGCTCCCGCAATCGTTCTTTCCATCGATAATTTGCACGAATACGTGGTGTTCGATGTTTCCAATCGTTTTGCATCAACGTTAGGTACGTATTCACTTCCCAGCTCCCGCAATCGTTCTTTCTATGGATAATTTGCACGAATACGTGCTATTCGATGTTTGCAATCGTTTTGCATCGACGGTAGGTAAGGATTCACTTCCCAGCTCCCGCAATCGTTCTTTCTATCGATAATTTGCACGAATACGTTATGTTCGATGTTTCCAATCGTTTTGCATCGACGGTAGGTAAGGATTCACTTCCCGGCTCCCGCAATCGTTCTTTCCATCGATAATTTGCACGAATACGTGCTATTCGATGTTTCCAATCGTGTTGCATCGACGGTCGGTAAGCATTTACTTCCCAGCTCC
Source organism: Nomada ferruginata (assembly GCA_963583965.1). NCBI lineage: Eukaryota > Metazoa > Arthropoda > Insecta > Hymenoptera > Apidae > Nomada > Nomada ferruginata. Next base: position 720,791 of record OY757219.1, read on the forward strand.
CGCAATCGTTCTTTCTATGGATAATTTGCACGAATACGTTATGTTCGATGTTTGCAATCGTTTTGCATCGACGGTAGGTAAGGATTCACTTCCCAGCTGCCGCAATCGTTCTTTCCATCGTTAATTTGCACGAATACGTGCCATTCGATGTTTCCAATCGTTTTGCATCGACGGTAGGTAAGGATTCACTTCGAAGCTCCCGCAATCGTTCTTTCTATCGATAATTTGCACGAATACGTGCTATTCGATGTTTCCAATCGTTTTGCATCGACGGTAGGTAAGGATTCACTTCCCAGCTCCCGCAATCGTTCTTTCTATCGATAATTTGCACGAATACGTGATGTTCGATGTTTCCAATCGTTTTGCATCAACGTTAGGTAAGGATTCACTTCCCGGCTCCCGCAATCGTTCTTTCCATCGCTAATTTGCTCGAATACGTGCTATTCGATGTTTCCAATCGTTTTGCATCGACGGTAGGTAAGGATTCACTTCCCAGCTGCCGCAATCGTTCTTTCCATCGATAATTTGCACGAATACGTGGTGTTCGATGTTTCCAATCGTTTTGCATCGACGGTAGGTAAGGATTCACTTCCCAGCTCCCGCAATCGTTCTTTCCATCGATAATTTGCACGAATACGTGGTGTTCGATGTTTCCAATCGTTTTGCATCAACGTTAGGTACGTATTCACTTCCCAGCTCCCGCAATCGTTCTTTCTATGGATAATTTGCACGAATACGTGCTATTCGATGTTTGCAATCGTTTTGCATCGACGGTAGGTAAGGATTCACTTCCCAGCTCCCGCAATCGTTCTTTCTATCGATAATTTGCACGAATACGTTATGTTCGATGTTTCCAATCGTTTTGCATCGACGGTAGGTAAGGATTCACTTCCCGGCTCCCGCAATCGTTCTTTCCATCGATAATTTGCACGAATACGTGCTATTCGATGTTTCCAATCGTGTTGCATCGACGGTCGGTAAGCATTTACTTCCCAGCTCCCGCAATCGTTCTTTCTATGGATAATTTGCACGAATACGTTATGTTCGATGTTTGCAATCGTTTTGCATCGACGGTAGGTAAGGATTCACTTCCCAGCTGCCGCAATCGTTCTTTCCATCGTTAATTTGCACGAATACGTGCCATTCGATGTTTCCAATCGTTTTGCATCGACGGTAGGTAAGGATTCACTTCCCGGCTCCCGCAATCGTTCTTTCCATCGCTAATTTGCTCGAATACGTGCTATTCGCTGTTTCCAATCGTTTTGCATCGACGGTAGGTAAGGATTCACTTCCCAGCTGCCGCAATCGTTCTTTCCATCGATAATTTGCACGAATACGTGGTGTTCGATGTTTCCAATCGTTTTGCATCAACGTTGGGTAAGTATTCACTTCCCAGCTCCCGCAATCGTTCTTTCTATGGATAATTTGCACGAATACGTGCTATTCGATGTTTGCAATCGTTTTGCATCGACGGTAGGTAAGTATTCACTTCCCAGCTCCCGCAATCGTTCTTTCTATGGGATAATTTGCACGAATACGTTATGTTCGATGTTTCCAATCGTTTTGCATCGACGGTAGGTAAGGATTCACTTCCCGGCTCCCGCAATCGTTCTTTCCATCGATAATTTGCACGAATACGTGCTATTCGATGTTTCCAATCGTGTTGCATCGACGGTCGGTAAGCATTCACTTCCCAGCTCCCGCAATCGTTCTTTCTATGGATAATTTGCACGAATACGTTATGTTCGATGTTTGCAATCGTTTTGCATCGACGGTAGGTAAGGCTTCACTTCCCAGCTGCCGCAATCGTTCTTTCCATCGATAATTTGCACGAATACGTGGTGTTCGATGTTTCCAATCGTTTTGCATCAACGATAGGTAAGTATCCACTTCCCAGCTCCCGCAATCGTTCTTTCTATGGATAATTTGCACGAATACGTGCTATTCGATGTTTGCAATCGTTTTGCATCGACGGTAGATAAGGATTCACTTCCCAGCTCCCGCAAACGTTCTTTCTATGGATAATTTGCACGAATACGTTATGTTCGATGTTTCCAATCGTTTTGCATCGACGGTAGGTAAGGATTCACTTCCCAGCTGCCGCAATCGTTCTTTCTATCGATAATTTGCACGAATACGTGATGTTCGATGCTTCCAATCGTTTTGCATCAACGTTCGGTAAGCATTCACTTCCCAGCTCCGGCAATCGTTCTTTCCAAATTATCGATTGAAAGAACGATTGCGGGAGCTGGGAAGTGAATCCTTACCTACCGTCGATGCAAAACGATTGCAAACATCGAACATCACGTATTCGTGCAAATTATCGATGGAAAGAACGATTGCGGGTGCCGGGAAGTGAATCCTTACCTAACGTTGATGCAAAACGATTGGAAACATCGAATAACACGTATTCGTGCAAATTATCGATGGAAAGAACGATTGCGGGAGCTGGGAAGTGAATCCTTACCTACCGTCGATGCAAAACGATTGGAAACATCGAATAGCACATATTCGTGCAAATTATCGATGGAAAGAACGATTGCGGGAGCCGGGAAGTGAATCCTTACCTAACGTTGATGCAAAACGAATGGAATCATCGAACATCACGTATTCGTGCAAATTATCGATGAAAAGAACGATTGCGGGTGCCGGGAAGTGAATCCTTACCTAACGTTGATGCAAAACGATTGGAAACATCGAATAACACGTATTCGTGCAAATTATCGATGGAAAGAACGATTGCGGGAGCCGGGAAATGAATCCTTACCTAACGTTGATGCAAAACGATTGGAAACATCGAACATCACGTATTCATGCAAATTATCGATAGAAAGAACGATTGCGGCAGCTGGGAAGTGAATCCTTACCTACCGTCGATGCAAAACGATTGCAAACATCGAATTGCACGTATTCGTGCAAATTATCCATAGAAAGAACGATTGCGTGAGCTGGGAATTGAATACTTACCTACCGTTGATGCAAAACGATTGGAAACATCGAATAGCACGTATTCGTGCAAATTATCGATGGAAAGAACGATTGCGGGAGCCGGGAAGTGAATGCTTACCTAACGTTGATGCAAAACGATTGGAAACATCAAACATAACGTATTCGTGCAAATTATCGATAGAAAGAACGATTGCGGGAGCTGGGAAGTGAATCCTTACCTACCGTCGATGCAAAACGATTGGAAACATCGAATAGCACGTATTCGTGCAAATTATCCATAGAAAGAACGATTGCGGGAGCTGGGAAGTGAATACGTACCTAACGTTGATGCAAAACGATTGGAAACATCGAACACCACGTATTCGTGCAAATTATCGATGGAAAGAACGATTGCGGGAGCTGGGAAGTGAATCCTTACCTACCGTCGATGCAAAACGATTGGAAACATCGAACACCACGTATTCGTGCAAATTATCCTTAGAAAGAACGATTGCGTGAGCTGGGAAGTGTATACTTACCTACCGTTGATGCAAAACGATTGGAAACATCGAATAGCACGTATTCGTGCAAATTATGGATGGAAAGAACGATTGCGGGAGCCGGGAAGTGAATGCTTACCTAACGTTGATGCAAAACGATTGGAAACATCGAACATCACGTATTCGTGCAAATTATCGATAGAAAGAACGATTGCGGGAGCTGGGAAGTGAATCCTTACCTACCGTCGATGCAAAACGATTGCAAACATCGAATAGCACGTATTCGTGCAAATTGTCCATAGAAAGAACGATTGCGGGAGCTGGGAAGTGAATCCTTACCTACCGTCGATGCAAAACGATTGCAAACATCGAATAGCACGTATTCGTGCAAATTATCCATAGAAAGAACGATTGCGGGAGCTGGGAAGTGAATCCTTACCTACCGTCGATGCAAAACGATTGGAAACATCGAACACCACGTATTCGTGCAAATTATCGATGGAAAGAACGATTGCGGGAGCCGGGAAGTGAATCCTTACCTACCGTTGATACAAAACGATTGGATAATTAGCACGAATACGTGATATTCGATGTTTCCAATCGTTTTGCATCAACGGTAGGTAAGTATTCACTTCCCAGCTCCCGCAATCGTTCTTTCTATGGATAATTTGCACGAATACGTTATGTTCGATGTTTGCAATCGTTTTGCATCGACGGTAGGTAAGGATTTACTTCCCAGCTGCCGCAATCGTTCTTTCCATCGATAATTTGCACGAATACGTGGTGTTCGATGTTTCCAATCGTTTTGCATCAACGTTAGGTAAGTATTCACTTCCCAGCTCCCTGTGACGTGCCGTCATTTTTTGCCGCATGTCGGCTCACATTTTTCCTCCTTTATTTACTATATCCGCTATGATGCGAACGCTGGACTGCCCCTGCGGCTGTGTAACGTCCAGCCTGAACCGAAAACCCCCTTTTGAGTATCCTATCACTCCCTTTGTATCATATCGCATTTCCCTATATTTCTCTTTTCACCACTGACTGCCTGTGAACAAACAAATCTTCTATAATAACTACCCATCACTAGTCAAACGAGGTACTTACCTTATGTTGCGCTTCTCATCATCGACTGCCCGTGAACAAATAAACTCTCTTATTACTCCAACCCATCACTAGTCAAACGAGATACTTACCTTACATTACATTTCTCATCATCGACTGCTTTCGAACAAATAAATTCCTCTCATAAGATACTCACCTTATATTTCTCTTCTCATCACCGACTACCTGCAAACAAATAAAATCTCTAAATATTCCAACTCATCGCTCCACAAAACACCATTACCTTAAACGAAGAACAACGACACTCGAGAGAAGCCCTCACTCCACGAGGAAGAAACCCCTTTTGCGTCCCAAGAGAAGCCCTCACTCCACGAGGAAGAAACCCCTTTTGCGTCCCAAGAGAAGCCCTCACTCCACGAGGAAGAAACCCCTTTCGCGTCCCAAGAGAAGCCCTCACTCCACGAGGAAGAAAACCCCTTTTCGAATCCTCTCGAGTATATCGCTACAATATGATCAAATCAAATAACACACCCGAAACTACAATACAAAAGACGCATAATTAACCAATACAATTTATTAAAATATTTTATTACAAAATGATATCATCAAACAACCTATCCGAATTCACCATATAACAATATTGTAATTAACTAATATAATTTATTCTAACCAATCTCGGTACAATGGAGAACCCCTGCCGGTTGAGGATCACTGGCATTCCAGAGCAATCGACTCCAGCAGCAGTCAACATACCACGCATACCACGCATACCAGACATACCACGCATACCAGACATTCCTCGCATACCAGAGATTCCAGGGATGGATATAAATAAGCCGGCACCACCTGAATAGTCAGTAGTCAATCATCAGCAGTCAATCTTCAGTAGTCAATCTTCAGTAGTCAATCATCAGCAGTCAATCTTCAGTAGTCAATCTTCAGCAGTCAATCTTCAGCAGTCAATCTTCACCAGTCAATCTTCAGAGTTCAGTCTTCGAGTGGCAGCAAGCGCCTACACATCAGTGAATCTATCTACAAGTGACAGTGAACGTTGATATACCGGTCTTGATTTTAGAATCATACAGTGAATTATTTCGATAATTACCTTAAGGAACATAGAATTATTTCACGATTTATTTCGATAAATACCTTAAGGAACATAGAATTCTTTCACGACTTATTTCGATAAATACCTTAAGGAACATAGAATTCTTTCACGACTTATTTCGATAAATACCTTAAGGAACATAGAATAATTCCACGATTTATTTCGATAAATACCTTAAAGAACTTAGAATAATTTCACGATTTATTTCAATAAATACCTTAAGGAACATAGAATTAATTCCACGATTTATTTCAATAAATACCTTAAGGAACATAGAATTATTTCACGATTATTTCAATAAATACCTCAACGAACTTCGAAGTATTCTTGACTTATTCTAATAAATACAATAAGCCAGTGAACCTCAAGAAACTTTCGCGCAGCACCACAGCATTATTTATCGAATGCAGCTCCCTTACGATATTTGGGAAGAAGCCGAAGAAGAGGAGGACCAGGAATTTCAGGGTCCCTGGGACGGCGTCCTTCCCTCTGATTATCCAGAGATTTATAAACCCCTGCTAGACATTTGGTGTTCCACTATCGCCACAGTAGGAATATACATAAGCGACTGGGGCCGAATTTGCATCAACTGTTACAATCAGTTGACCCCCATACAAGGACAAGCATATCAATCAGGAGGTTGGCATGACATGAGCACTGCCGAAGAAGCCCAACGCATTTCCATTTGTGCACACTGCAACACCGAAATCTCCTCCATCCGCCCAGCATCTCAGTGCGCAGAGTGCACAGAACAGTACTTCGAAATAACAGCGGAAGAGCTGTGGCAAGTACAATCGGGACAAGTACTCGAGGTGCTCACCCGATGGTAGCAATTATACGCGTCTACCCGAGGATCGAAAACCCGACATTGCAGCTCGGTGAGTCGTTTTATTATTTCGTTCCTTACGAGGTTTCGTTCACATTTCTCAATATTGTTTGGAATCCGAGGAATTGGTATTGCTGCAGATCAATCCTTCCGCAGTAATAGTACGGCACTCCTAACTTCCTTTCCCTTCGTTTTCCTTTACTTACCTTCCCTCTCGGCCTGCGCGAATCTTGCATTCGACCCCGAGATTCTTCCTTTTCTTTATTTACCTTTCCTCTCGGCGTGCGCGAATCTTGCATTCGACCCCGAGATTCTTCCTTTTTCTTTACTTACCTTTTCCTCTCGGCGTGCGCGAATCTTGCATTCGACCCCGAGATTCTTCCTTTTTCTTTACTTACCTTTCCTCTCGGCGTGCGCGAATCTTGCATTCGACCCCGAGATTCCTCCTTTTCTCTACTTACCTTTCCTCTCGGCGTGCGCGAATCTTGAATTCGACCCCGAGAACCTACGTTCACCTTCCCCATTCAATTTCCGTCCCTCATCCTGCGTGCGTACAGTATGTCTCTTCCGGAAGTAACCTGGAACATGACATATTAAACTGGTGACAGCGGTGGGATGTTCGAAAATTGAATCCCACAATTGCCTTCAAAACGACAATTAAAGCTTGAAACGCTTTAATATCAAAATTTTGATACATGTTCTGAACATTAATCACCTACGAATAGATAACCGCCATATCACAACCCCCTCGCGCATATATAAAAAAAAAAATATATGTATATACATTTGTTCACCTCGCTCAAACATATACATAAAATACCATGTCGCTGTACGGTGACGCCGACGGATCCAACCCCCTCGCTACCCCCGGCGAGGATGCTAACGGAGCCATCGACGCTTCGACCGCCGCGATGCAAGATAAATTGAATCTCCTGCGCGAAAAACAAGCTCAAATCGAAGAGCATTACGAATTATTCATGAACAAGCAAATGCGACCTGTTAGTCCAGCCGACGATTTGGTGCAGGAAGAACAAACACACCAAACCGCCTCCGGGTTGGAAAACCTCGCAAAACAAATAGCCGGTCTGCAGGACGCAGTGGATGCGCTAACAAGAAAACAGCGCATTAAAACACATTTTGAAACCCCTGCCTCCGGTTACCGCGAAGGAAACCCGCGTAACGACGCGTTTATCGAACCGACAATGTACGGAAAACTTCAGGTCACTCTGAAGGATGCCGTCGAGACGGTACCGCGCTTCGATGGACATAACATGTCGATCCTGCAATTTGCGAGAGCGTGCAGACGAGCTCGAGAAATGATCCCTCCCGCGTCCGAACCTCAGTTAGCGCGCTTATTAAGGAACCGTTTACAAAACCACGCGTACTTGGTCGTGGAGGATTACTGCTTTGATACGGTTAACGCATTCATCGGCAGACTAAAAACGGTGTTCGCCCCCGCTAAAACTTCCGATCTCTACCGCGGCGAACTAGCTAACATCATAATTGGAAGAAATGAACACATATTGGATTATATTTCAAGAGTAAAAGACTTGAAATTCGCCATCACCGACGAAGATGCTGATTATTATCGAAACTCAAGGACGGCGTTATACGATGTCGATCAGCTAGCGTTAAGATCATTTTTAGACGGACTTCCCCTTTCAATGCGCACTCAGATGGACCCCACGACATTGACGTCCTTGGATGAAGCATCCGACAGAGCGGTCCGAGTAGCGAAATTGATCGAGCGCGATCGCCGCCGGTTTATGGGAGAAAGGACACACCGCACTCTATGCCAACTATGCAATCGGGAAGGACACGACGCGCGATCGTGCAGGACCTACCCGACTAATAATCATCCGCCCCTTGCGCGGGTCCCGGAACGATATAACGAAAGAGGTTTCGACCGTCTACACCCAACGACGGATCATAATACGCCACGTCGACCTGAGACGCGAACCTGCAACTACTGCGGGAGAATAGGGCACTTGGCCGCGGAATGCCGTAAGAAAATGCGCGATCAAAACATGTCGGGAAACGACCAGCCCCCACGAGATTACAGGGAGGCGCCTCGTGGAACGGGCAGGACAAATGCGCATCCGATAAACACATTCCGGCCTACGAACCAACTCCGCCCAGAATCGCCAAGGTGCACCTCTCCCCTTTCAACAATGTCCCCTCCATCAACGTCCGCAGCCCGCAATTAAACTTTCCCACGGACTTGATGATCGACACGGGAGCAGAGGTAAACTTAATAAAACAATCGTGCATCACGACGCCCTGCGAGATCGACAGGGACAACGTAATCGATTTAATCGGAATCACCGAAAACATGGTGCCCACCCTAGGCACCCTCACAGCAAATTTATTCAACTACCCCGTACAATTTCACGTCGTTGAAGACACTATACCCCTACGCTATCAAGGGTTATTGGGTTCGGGATTCCTAACCGAAAGTGGAGTAACAGTGGATTTCAAAAATAAATGGCTAGCGTTTAATGGCAATTTCGTCCCTTTCAACAAGATCGAGGAAATAACAGTACCCCCGAGGACCAGCGTGGTCGCACAAGCGACAGTTGCTAACCCCGAAATCGAGGAAGGATATATTAAACGCATAGACATAGGAGAAGGGCTATACGCAGGACAAGCCCTAGTGCGAAACCAGGATGGCAAGGCAAATATACGAATCATTAACACCAACGAGCAACCGGCGATTATCCGGATACCCCCAGTCCAGCTGGAGAAATTTGAAGAAGCTCCCATAACGTACCCCCAAGTGAAGCATACCGAGGAAGCCGTGACTCCGAAGCAAACCGAAGACACGATGAACCCCCACTCTCAAAAGGGCAACCGGCCCATCCCCCTTAGCGAAACCCTCACAGAAGGAAGAACCCAGCGAAACGGACAAAGGTCCACACCCCTCGTATGCCAAATTGCGGATCAGAAGGTAGCATATCAAATTAACCCCACAGAAGGATTACAAGGGTCCACACCCGCCGAAACCCCTTACAGGGACGAGCTCACCCAACAAACACGAGTCGCAGAGATACTCGACCTCATATCCCCGAAGGACCTCAATCGGGAAGAAGAGGATCACGTTCGACAACTCGTCAGCAAATATGAAGACGTATTCCACTTGCCCAGCGAACCCCTAGGCCATACGCACGCCATTAGCCACTCCATAGAAACCACAGACTCGATTCCGGTGTTTACTAAACAATACCGTTTCCCTCCTATTCACAAGGAGGAAATCCGTACACAAATGGAGGAACTGTTGAAGAAGGAAATTATCAAACCATCCGTCTCCCCGTACAGTTCGCCTCTCTGGATAGTTCCAAAAAAGCCAGGAGCCGACGGGAAACGAAAATGGAGAATGGTGATTGACTATCGCCACCTTAATCAAAAAACAGTTCCAGACGCGTACCCGCTCCCAAATATTATAGATATACTCGATCAGCTCGGCAGCGCCAAGTATTTTTCAGTGTTCGATCTTGTTTCTGGTTTTCACCAAATCCCTATGAAACCAGAACACGCGCAGAAAACTGCGTTCTCGGCCCCACACGGGCATTACGAATTCTCAAGAATGCCCTTCGGATTACGCAACGCACCCGCGACGTTCCAGCGACTTATGGATCACGTCCTTTCTGGGCTGCAAGGGTCCGAAATGTTCGTCTACTTAGATGATATTGTTATCTATTGCAGTTCAATTAGTGAACACGAAATCAAATTTCGAAGGCTCGCCAATAGGCTGCGCGAAGCTAACCTAAAATTACAACCCTGTAAATGCCAATTTTTACGAAAGGAAGTGGCGTATCTGGGCCACGTCCTCACGCAGGACGGCGTAAGACTCGATCCTCAGAAGATAATCTCCGTCACGAATTATCCTGCACCCCGCACAACAAAAGGTATTAAACAATTCCTAGGATTGACCGGGTATTATAGGCGATTTATCCCAGACTTCTCGAAGGAAGCGCGACCCCTCACGACACTCCTTAAAAAGGGGACAACCTTCGTTTGGGATGTGCAGCAACAAAAATCCTTCGAGTATCTCAAGGACAAGTTGGTCAGTGAACCTATTTTGCAATTTCCCGACTTCGAAAAGGAATTCCACCTCACGACGGACGCGTCCGATTATGCTGTGGGAGGCGTAATTTCTCAAACCTACGCGGATAAGGAACTCCCCCTTGCATATGCATCCAGACTGCTGTGCCAAGCTGAAGTGAATTACTCCACCATCGAGAAGGAACTCCTTGCAATAGTATACTGCACCAGCCATTTCCGACCATACCTATACGGAAAAAAATTCATCCTATACACGGATCACCAGCCGTTGGTCTGGCTCCATAGAGTCAAGGACCCAACGTCCCGACTCGTTCGATGGCGGCTAAAACTAGCCGAATTCGATTATGAAATACAATACCAACCGGGGAAATCTAATAAGGTAGCCGACGCGCTCTCCCGTAATCCCCCCGAAAAAACGACAGCAGCTACCTGTCCTATCCGCCCACGATCGAGTTCCGACTCAGACACAGAACTATTCCTCGGACCTGAAAACAGAAAACGGCCCAGATATCATGGACCCGTTCATTTGCATTGGGAAACAGGACGAGAAAGCTTTACAGACTCGGACGAACCTATTTTTAGTCACCCCAACCCTCCGAGCAGACTCCAACACAAAGATATCTCGGACATGGAACCAACGCCACCGCTACAATCAGTCCGCAATACGCCATCCACCAGCAGAGCTGAACCAGAATTTCAGCCTATCAGCCGAACTGAAATGCATCCAGAAGAAGGAACTGATACGCCTCCTAATCTCCCCGTCAGTATAGACGACGACTCTACAGGAGAATCGGACGATGGCCTCACGGATAGCGACCAACCGGAAACCACTCCGCAAAACCCGAACCACAGCGGCACCATTCGCGTCAGTCCGGACCCCTTGGTCGTCCAACACGGGCCCGTAATAATCTTTTTGGCCGCAGATGGCAACCCCTGTGACAATGGAGGAGAGAATCTAAGAAGGTACGCAGATCTCCCTATTAGAAGAGACCTCACGCTCGGGCGAGCACGCGTACTGAAACACAGAGGAAAAACGGTCATTGGCCTAGTCGTCAAGGAGAAAGCCAACTTCCCAGTGGATCCAGGAATCTTCCATAGTGCTACCGATTCAATGAAGGACGTCGTACGAGAATTGCGATTGTCAGCAGCAAGCATCGCAAAAACTCCGCAAATTGGAACCCTCACCTGGGAAGAAATAATATACGAAATACGCTCTAAACTAATAGAGGAAAACTTACAACTAACCATTTGCACGCAAACGGTGCAAATACCCGACGCAATTCTAAGTTTACCCATTATTCAAGACAACCACTCTTCAGCCGTAGGAGGACACAGAGGAGTAACAAAAACGATAAAAAGAATCCGCCAAAATTATTACTGGCAAGGATTGAAGCAACAAGTGAGGATATACATAAAAAGTTGCATGCTGTGCCAGAAAAAGAAATTAGTACGGGTCAAAACTCGACAACCAATGATTTTAACCGACACCCCTCGGGCAGCATTCGACAAGATCGGTATGGACATAGTAGGTCCTCTCCCTATATCACCATCCGGAAATACATACATATTAACGATGCAAGATCTGCTCACAAAATACTTTGTATGCGCACCACTGAAGGGCACCACCTCCCTGGAAGTTGCCGACGCCTTCATAAAGAATTTAATATGCCGATTTGGCGCGCCAAAAGCCGTCCTCACCGATCAAGGAACGAACTTCATCAGCGCGTTTATGAAAACCATCGCTCGCAAATTCAGGATCGCACAATGTAAGACCACCGCGTTCCATCCCCAATCAAATGGATCCTTAGAAAGATCTCATATAGTGTTAGTAGAATTTTTGAAAATGTACGTGAATCAAAACGACGATTGGGATAGCTGGACCGATCTCGCGGCATTCTCCTACAATACGAGTTTCCATGAAGGTACGGGTTACACTCCACACGAACTAGTTTTCGGAAAAATAGCACGGGTCCCCGCCCAACAGCGGCCGGTCGAACCCCCAGACGACGAAACCTACGGGGGTTACCTCTCGCGATTAACGGAGTGCATTAATGAATTACAAAATCTCGCCGCGGATAGATTAAAACGCGCTAAAGAAAGGTACAAAATGTATTACGATCGTCGTATAAACGAGGAAACCTTCCAATCCGGAGACGAGGTCTTTGTAATAAAAAATAGCCGCAAGGGTAAATTCGCGGATCATTACACTGGCCCGCACAAGGTCATTGAAGTACTTCCTCAGCACAACCTAAAGATTTCGTGGAATAACGGCTACAAGGTTATTCATGCGAACAAAGCGCGGAAAATCACCCACTAAAAATCAACACGTGTCGATATCCTCTTGGATATCGCTCCCCCTTTTCCCCCTTTTTACATACCGCTAGTAGCACTAAATTTACCCACGACAATTCTTGAAACACCAATTAAATTCTACGTGTCGATATCCTCTTGGATATCGCTCCCCCTTTTTCTCCCCCCCTTTTAATTTTCATTTCTCTCAGACGGCATTTCTAATTTTCTCCAAAATAATTCTCAGGATCAAATCTGAATTAACACCGCACGTCGATATCCCCTTGGATATCGCCCCTCCCCCTTATCGCTCTTCATCCCAGTCTCGCACTTGCAAAAATTTAACACAAACTATCAACACGCGTCGATATCCCTTCGGATATCGCTCCTCCCCTTATACCTATACACTATATACTCTAAAAAATTACACTTACATAAAAATTGATATCTTATTTAATTTACATTAAAATTAATACCTTTTATTAGACGTAATTTAACAAAAAAAGGAGAGAAAACAAACACCAATAATAAGATACAGATATAGGCGTATATGTATATATCAGTCATGTAACTATAACTTAGGATTACGAAGTGAAACGAATATATATACATATATAGTTGTGTTAAACCTTAGCCAACCCGCCACATTAATAATATTTCGATAAAACTGACAATAGGTTGAGAACCACTGCAGAAATACGCGACATTCCTGGCATACCAACATTCTTAGCATTCCTGGCATACGAACATTCTTAGCATTCCTGGCATACCAACATTCTTAGCATTCCTGGCATACGAACATTCTTAGCATTCCTGGCATACCAACATTCTTAGCATTCCTAGCATACTAACATTCTTCGCATTCCAACTCTCCTATAAGTGCGAGTCCGCGCCACGTGTTTCACCATTCGAGTACAACCATGCCCGGAAACAACCGCAACCGAAAACGCTTCAAGGCTGCCGGCACTTATTGCCGCGCAGCCAGGAAGAAAATTCCACCATTAACACGCCGTAAGGCGCTCCCTAAAATTTTAGTGGACGAAATTTTGCCGGCCAGAAGAAAAATTTCGATTGTACGGTCCCCGGCCAACGCGGAAGCCCCGGTAATGGAGTCGCACACGAGAACCGCCACCGTACCGACCACGGAACAGGCGAAAACCGAGCCTCGCGTGGAAGTTGTAAGTGACACTTGCACAATTATAAGTTACCACGAAGGCGACGCAGCCACCGCCGTCGACGAGCATTTTAAACGATCCCTGGCACATCTAGAGGTGAGTATGCCACCTGTTCATCACCCGCAGGAACCGGCGGCAATGGTTCAAATTGCCTTACAGGCGACGATTCCGCCACCCCCGCCAGTCATTGAAGTGTTGGACACCTCCACCGCCTTCCGAGTGGAGCACGGCGCTTTAGAGGAATCGGTATTATTTGAAGTGTGCGACATACACTTCACCCCCGCGTATACCCCAAATGCTCCTCCAGTCGAGCAGGAATCGGCGCAGCCCGAGTGGCTCGACATCCTGCTCGACTTTAACGATTTACTTTAATTATTTAACCTTATTAATTAATCCTACGTTTAATTCATATTATATTAATCTTCCTTATATCTACCCTACTTAATTATTAACACTATTACTTATTCCTACATTTAATTTTTGCTAAGCCTAGGGTAACCTACTATAACAAAAAATTCAAAAACACAAAAAGAAAACAAATCATTTAATTACTAGGAGCTGTGATGTAATCGCTGGACTGCCCCTGCGGCAATGCGACGTCCACCATTTACTGAGCCCACAAATATATCCATTTTATTTTATTTTTATCATGCAATACTTACCTTGGTATTAATCATTCTAACATGTTAAACTTTTATTCTTTTCAAAACAATTACTAAGTTCATATCGTTCAACTAATGAAAATAATTATAGTTTAATCAGTATATCTCCTACTTACAACGAGAGAAAACAAAGACGGTTCGTTCCGAAATACTCCACCCTCAATTTTAATCCGTCTAATTAAGGAGAAATAGCTTAATTTTACACTGATTTGTTTTACCCTGATACAATAATAAGAAAAAAAAAAATATAATTTTAGTTATCAGGCAAGGTTATAATTATTTTATGAAATCACAACGCAAAAGCAATAAACGAAAACAAGCTTTTATTTTATTTAAACATACATAAATTTCACTTCACATAAGGGAAAACAATTTCATTGTATATCGTTTACCTGCTACTAATACAGGATTAAGGGAAAAGATTATTTTTCGTTCAAGCCACGTCTCCCGCTA
The DNA here is from genome assembly GCA_963583965.1 of Nomada ferruginata. Lineage (NCBI taxonomy): Eukaryota > Metazoa > Arthropoda > Insecta > Hymenoptera > Apidae > Nomada > Nomada ferruginata. Next base: position 735,856 of record OY757219.1, read on the forward strand.
AAGAAATGCAGGCATTTCTTAAAATAAGGGGGGAGGTGTGACGTGCCGTCATTTTTTGCCGCATGTCGGCTCACATTTTTCCTCCTTTATTTACTATATCCGCTATGATGCGAACGCTGGACTGCCCCTGCGGCTGTGTAACGTCCAGCCTGAACCGAAAACCCCCTTTTGAGTATCCTATCACTCCCTTTGTATCATATCGCATTTCCCTATATTTCTCTTTTCACCACTGACTGCCTGTGAACAAACAAATCTTCTATAATAACTACCCATCACTAGTCAAACGAGGTACTTACCTTATGTTGCGCTTCTCATCATCGACTGCCTGTGAACAAATAAACTCTCTTATTACTCCAACCCATCACTAGTCAAACGAGATACTTACCTTACATTACATTTCTCATCATCGACTGCTTTCGAACAAATAAATTCCTCTCATAAGATACTCACCTTATATTTCTCTTCTCATCACCGACTACCTGCAAACAAATAAAATCTCTAAATATTCCAACTCATCGCTCCACAAAACACCATTACCTTAAACGAAGAACAACGACACTCGAGAGAAGCCCTCACTCCACGAGGAAGAAACCCCTTTTGCGTCCCAAGAGAAGCCCTCACTCCACGAGGAAGAAACCCCTTTTGCGTCCCAAGAGAAGCCCTCACTCCACGAGGAAGAAACCCCTTTCGCGTCCCAAGAGAAGCCCTCACTCCACGAGGAAGAAAACCCCTTTTCGAATCCTCTCGAGTATATCGCTACAATATGATCAAATCAAATAACACACCCGAAACTACAATACAAAAGACGCATAATTAACCAATACAATTTATTAAAATATTTTATTACAAAATGATATCATCAAACAACCTATCCGAATTCACCATATAACAATATTGTAATTAACTAATATAATTTATTCTAACCAATCTCGGTACAATGGAGAACCCCTGCCGGTTGAGGATCACTGGCATTCCAGAGCAATCGACTCCAGCAGCAGTCAACATACCACGCATACCAGACATACCACGCATACCAGACATTCCTCGCATACCAGAGATTCCAGGGATGGATATAAATAAGCCGGCACCACCTGAATAGTCAGTAGTCAATCATCAGCAGTCAATCTTCAGTAGTCAATCTTCAGCAGTCAATCTTCAGCAGTCAATCTTCACCAGTCAATCTCCAGAGTTCAGTTCAGTCTTCGAGTGGCAGCAAGCGCCTACACATCAGTGAATCTATCTACAAGTGACAGTGAACGTTGATATACCGGTCTTTATTTTAGAATCATACAGTGAATTATTTCGATAAATACCTTAAGGAACATAGAATTCTTTCACGACTTATTTCGATAAATACCTTAAGGAAGATAGAATAATTCCACGATTTATTTCGATAAGTACCTTAAAGAACTTAGAATTATTCCACGATTTATTTCGATAAATACCTTAAGGAACATAGAATTCTTTCACGACTTATTTCGGTAAATACCTTAAGGAACATAGAATAATTCCACGATTTATTTCGATAAATACCTTAAAGAACTTAGAATAATTTCACGACTTATTTCGATAAATACCTTAAGGAACATAGAATAATTCCACGATTTATTTCGATAAATACCTTAAAGAGCTTAGAATTATTTCACGATTTATTTCGATAAATACCTTAAGGAACATAGGATAATTCCACGATTTATTTCGATAAATACCTTAAGGAACATAGAATTAATTCCACGATTTATTTCAATAAATACCTTAATGAACATAGAATTATTTCACGATTTATTCCAATAAATAAAGGAACATAGAATTATTTCACGATTATTTCAATAAATACCTCAACGAACTTCGAAGTATTCTTGACTTATTCTAATAAATACAATAAGCCAGTGAACCTCAAGAAACTTTCGCGCAGCACCACAGCATTATTTATCGAATGCAGCTCCCTTACGATATTTGGGAAGAAGCCGAAGAAGAGGAGGACCAGGAATTTCAGGGTCCCTGGGACGGCGTCCTTCCCTCTGATTATCCAGAGATTTATAAACCCCTGCTAGACATTTGGTGTTCCACTATCGCCACAGTAGGAACATACATAAGCGACTGGGGCCGAATTTGCATCAACTGTTACAATCAGTTGACCCCCATACAAGGACAAGCATATAAATCAGGAGGTTGGCATGACATGAGCACTGCCGAAGAAGCCCAACGCATTTCCATTTGTGCACACTGCAACACCGAAATCTCCTCCATCCGCCCAGCATCTCAGTGCGCAGAGTGCACAGAACAGTACTTCGAAATAACAGCGGAAGAGCTGTGGCAAGTACAATCGGGACAAGTACTCAAGGTGCTCACCCGATGGTAGCAATTATACGCGTCTACCCGAGGATCGAAAACCCGACATTGCAGCTCGGTGAGTCGTTTTATTATTTCGTTCCTTACGAGGTTTCGTTCACATTTCTCAATATTGTTTGGAATCCGAGGAATTGGTATTGCTGCAGATCAATCCTTCCGCAGTAATAGTACGGCACTCCTAACTTCCTTTCCCTTCCTTTTCCTTTACTTACCTTCCCGCTCGGCCTGCGCGAATCTTGCATTCGACCCCGAGATTCTTCCTTTTCTTTACTTACCTTTCCTCTCGGCGTGCGCGAATCTTGCATTCGACCCCGAGATTCTTCCTTTTTCTTTACTTACCTTTTCCTCTCGGCGTGCGCGAATCTTGCATTCGACCCCGAGATTCTTCCTTTTTCTTTACTTACCTTTCCTCTCGGCGTGCGCGAATCTTGCATTCGACCCCGAGATTCCTCCTTTTCTCTACTTACCTTTCCTCTCGGCGTGCGCGAATCTTGAATTCGACCCCGAGAACCTACGTTCACCTTCCCCATTCAATTTCCGTCCCTCATCCTGCGTGCGTACAGTATGTCTCTTCCGGAAGTAACCTGGAACGTGAGATCCCGCAATCGTTCTTTCCATCGATAATTTGCACGAATACGTGGTGTTCGATGTTTCCAATCGTTTTGCATCAACGATAGGTAAGTATCCACTTCCCAGCTCCCGCAATCGTTCTTTCTATGGATAATATGCACGAATACGTGCTATTCGATGTTTGCAATCGTTTTGCATCGACGGTAGGTAAGGATTCACTTCCCAGCTGCCGCAATCGTTCTTTCCATCGATAATTTGCACGAATACGTGGTGTTCGATGTTTCCAATCGTTTTGCATCAACGATAGGTAAGTATCCACTTCCCAGCTCCCGCAATCGTTCTTTCTATGGATAATTTGCACGAATACGTGCTATTCGATGTTTGCAATCGTTTTGCATCGACGGTAGATAAGGATTCACTTCCCAGCTCCCGCAATCGTTCTTTCTATGGATAATTTGCACGAATACGTTATGTTCGATGTTTCCAATCGTTTTGCATCGACGGTAGGTAAGGATTCACTTCCCAGCTGCCGCAATCGTTCTTTCCATCGATAATTTGCACGAATACGTGGTGTTCGATGTTTCCAATCGTTGTGCATCAACGATAGGTAAGTATCCACTTCCCAGCTCCCGCAATCGTTCTTTCTATGGATAATTTGCACGAATACGTGCTATTCGATGTTTGCAATCGTTTTGCATCGACGGTAGATAAGGATTCACTTCCCAGCTCCCGCAATCGTTCTTTCTATGGATAATTTGCACGAATACGTTATGTTCGATGTTTCCAATCGTTTTGCATCGACGTTCGGTAAGCATTCACTTCCCAGCTCCGGCAATCGTTCATTCCAAATTATCGATAGAAAGAACGATTGCGGGAGCTGGGAAGTGAATCCTTACCTACCGTCGATGCAAAACGATTGCAAACATCGAACATCACGTATTCGTGCAAATTATCGATGGAAAGAACGATTGCGGGTGCCGGGAAGTGAATCCTTACCTAACGTTGATGCAAAACGATTGGAAACATCGAATAACACGTATTCGTGCAAATTATCGATGGAAAGAACGATTGCGGGAGCTGGGAAGTGAATCCTTACCTACCGTCGATGCAAAACGATTGGAAACATCGAATAGCACGTATTCGTGCAAATTATCGATGGAAAGAACGATTGCGGGAGCCGGGAAATGAATCCTTACCTAACGTTGATGCAAAACGATTGGAAACATCGAACATCACGTATTCATGCAAATTATCGATAGAAAGAACGATTGCGGCAGCTGGGAAGTGAATCCTTACCTACCGTCGATGCAAAACGATTGCAAACATCGAATTGCACGTATTCGTGCAAATTATCCATAGAAAGAACGATTGCGTGAGCTGGGAAGTGAATACTTACCTACCGTTGATGCAAAACGATTGGAAACATCGAATAGCACGTATTCGTGCAAATTATCGATGGAAAGAACGATTGCGGGAGCCGGGAAGTGAATGCTTACCTAACGTTGATGCAAAACGATTGGAAACATCAAACATAACGTATTCGTGCAAATTATCGATAGAAAGAACGATTGCGGGAGCTGGGAAGTGAATCCTTACCTACCGTCGATGCAAAACGATTGCAAACATCGAATAGCACGTATTCGTGCAAATTATCCATAGAAAGAACGATTGCGGGAGCTGGGAAGTGAATCCTTACCTACCGTCGATGCAAAACGATTGCAAACATCGAATAGCACGTATTCGTGCAAATTATCCATAGAAAGAACGATTGCGGGAGCTGGGAAGTGAATACGTACCTAACGTTGATGCAAAACGATTGGAAACATCGAACACCACGTATTCGTGCAAATTATCGATGGAAAGAACGATTGCGGGAGCTGGGAAGTGAATCCTTACCTACCGTCGATGCAAAACGATTGGAAACATCGAATAGCACGTATTCGTGCAAATTATCCATAGAAAGAACGATTGCGGGAGCTGGGAAGTGAATACGTACCTAACGTTGATGCAAAACGATTGGAAACATCGAACACCACGTATTCGTGCAAATTATCGATGGAAAGAACGATTGCGGGAGCTGGGAAGTGAATCCTTACCTACCGTCGATGCAAAACGATTGGAAACATCGAACACCACGTATTCGTGCAAATTATCCTTAGAAAGAACGATTGCGTGAGCTGGGAAGTGAATACTTACCTACCGTTGATGCAAAACGATTGGAAACATCGAATAGCACGTATTCGTGCAAATTATCGATGGAAAGAACGATTGCGGGAGCCGGGAAGTGAATGCTTACCTAACGTTGATGCAAAACGATTGGAAACATCGAACATCACGTATTCGTGCAAATTATCGATAGAAAGAACGATTGCGGGAGCGGGGAAGTGAATCCTTACCTACCGTCGATGCAAAACGATTGCAAACATCGAATAGCACGTATTCGTGCAAATTATCCATAGAAAGAACGATTGCGGGAGCTGGGAAGTGAATCCTTACCTACCGTCGATGCAAAACGATTGCAAACATCGAATAGCACGTATTCGTGCAAATTATCCATAGAAAGAACGATTGCGGGAGCTGGGAAGTGAATCCTTACCTACCGTCGATGCAAAACGATTGCAAACATCGAATATCACGTATTCGTGCAAATTATCCATAGAAAGAACGATTGCGGGAGCTGGGAAGTGAATCCTTACCTACCGTCGATGCAAAACGATTGCAAACATCGAACACCACGTATTCGTGCAAATTATCGATGGAAAGAACGATTGCGGGAGCCGGGAAGTGAATCCTTACCTACCGTTGATACAAAACGATTGGATAATTGGCACGAATACGTGATATTCGATGTTTCCAATCGTTTTGCATCGACGGTAGGTAAGGATTCACTTCCCAGCTGCCGCAATCGTTCTTTCCATCGATAATTTGCACGAATACGTGGTGTTCGATGTTTCCAATCGTTTTGCATCAACGATAGGTAAGTATCCACTTCCCAGCTCCCGCAATCGTTCTTTCTATGGATAATATGCACGAATACGTGCTATTCGATGTTTGCAATCGTTTTGCATCGACGGTAGGTAAGGATTCACTTCCCAGCTGCCGCAATCGTTCTTTCCATCGATAATTTGCACGAATACGTGGTGTTCGATGTTTCCAATCGTTTTGCATCAACGATAGGTAAGTATCCACTTCCCAGCTCCCGCAATCGTTCTTTCTATGGATAATTTGCACGAATACGTGCTATTCGATGTTTGCAATCGTTTTGCATCGACGGTAGATAAGGATTCACTTCCCAGCTCCCGCAATCGTTCTTTCTATGGATAATTTGCACGAATACGTTATGTTCGATTTTTCCAATCGTTTTGCATCGACGGTAGGTAAGGATTCACTTCCCAGCTGCCGCAATCGTTCTTTCTATCGATAATTTGCACGAATACGTGATGTTCGATGTTTCCAATCGTTTTGCATCAACGTTAGGTAAGGATTCATTTCCCGGCTCCCGCAATCGTTCTTTCCATCGATAATTTGCACGAATACGTGCTATTCGATGTTTCCAATCGTGTTGCATCGACGTTCGGTAAGCATTGACTTCCCAGCTCCGGCAATCGTTCTTTCCAAATTATCGATAGAAAGAACGATTGCGGGAGCTGGGAAGTGAATCCTTACCTACCGTCGATGCAAAACGATTGCAAACATCGAACATCACGTATTCGTGCAAATTATCGATGGAAAGAACGATTGCGGGTGCCGGGAAGTGAATCCTTACCTAACGTTGATGCAAAACGATTGGAAACATCGAATAACACGTATTCGTGCAAATTATCGATGGAAAGAACGATTGCGGGAGCCGGGAAGTGAATGCTTACCTAACGTTGATGCAAAACGATTGGAAACATCGAACATCACGTATTCGTGCAAATTATCGATGAAAAGAACGATTGCGGGAGCTGGGAAGTGAATCCTTACCTACCGTCGATGCAAAACGATTGGAAACATCGAACACCACGTATTCGTGCAAATTATCCTTAGAAAGAACGATTGCGTGAGCTGGGAAGTGAATACTTACCTACCGTTGATGCAAAACGATTGGAAACATCGAATAGCACGTATTCGTGCAAATTATCGATGGAAAGAACGATTGCGGGAGCCGGGAAGTGAATGCTTACCTAACGTTGATGCAAAACGATTGGAAACATCGAACATAACGTATTCGTGCAAATTATCGATAGAAAGAACGATTGCGGGAGCTGGGAAGTGAATCCTTACCTACCGTCGATGCAAAACGATTGGAAACATCGAACACCACGTATTCGTGCAAATTATCCTTAGAAAGAACGATTGCGTGAGCTGGGAAGTGAATACTTACCTACCGTTGATGCAAAACGATTGGAAACATCGAATAGCACGTATTCGTGCAAATTATCGATGGAAAGAACGATTGCGGGAGCCGGGAAGTGAATGCTTACCTAACGTTGATGCAAAACGATTGGAAACATCGAACATAACGTATTCGTGCAAATTATCGATAGAAAGAACGATTGCGGGAGCTGGGAAGTGAATCCTTACCTACCGTCGATGCAAAACGATTGCAAACATCGAATAGCACGTATTCGTGCAAATTATCCATAGAAAGTACGATTGCGGGAGCTGGGAAGTGAATACTTACCTACCGTTGATGCAAAACCATTGGAAACATCGAATAGCACGTATTCGTGCAAATTATCGATGGAAAGAACGATTGCGGGAGCCGGGAAGTGAATGCTTACCTAACGTTGATGCAAAACGATTGGAAACATCGAACATCACGTATTCGTGCAAATTATCGATAGAAAGAACGATTGCGGGAGCTGGGAAGTGAATCCTTACCTACCGTCGATGCAAAACGATTGCAAACATCGAATAGCACGTATTCGTGCAAATTATCCATAGAAAGAACGATTGCGGGAGCTGGGAAGTGAATCCTTACCTACCGTCGATGCAAAACGATTGCAAACATCGAATAGCACGTATTCGTGCAAATTATCCATAGAAAGAACAATTGCGGGAGCTGGGAAGTGAATCCTTACCTACCGTCGATGCAAAACGATTGGAAACATCGAACACCACGTATTCGTGCAAATTATCGATGGAAAGAACGATTGCGGGAGCCGGGAAGTGAATCCTTACCTACCGTTGATACAAAACGATTGGATAATTGGCACGAATACGTGATATTCGATGTTTCCAATCGTTTTGCATCGACGGTAGGTAAGGATTCACTTCCCAGCTCCCGCAATCGTTCTTTCCATCGATAATTTGCACGAATACGTGCTATTCGATGTTTCCAATCGTTTTGCATCAACGGTAGGTAAGTATTCACTTCCCAGCTCCCGCAATCGTTCTTTCTATGGAAAATTTGCACGAATACGTTATGTTCGAGGTTTGCAATCGTTTTGCATCGACGGTAGGTAAGGATTCACTTCCCAGCTGCCGCAATCGTTCTTTCCATCGATAATTTGCACGAATACGTGGTGTTCGATGTTTCCAATCGTTTTGCATCAACGTTAGGTAAGTATTCACTTTCCAGCTCCCGCAATCGTTCTTTCCATCGATAATTTGCACGAATACGTGGTGTTCGATGTTTCCAATCGTTTTGCATCAACGACAGGTAAGTATCCACTTCCCAGCTCCCGCAATCGTTCTTTCTATGGATAATATGCACGAAAACGTGCTATTCGATGTTTGCAATCGTTTTGCATCGACGGTAGGTAAGGATTCACTTCCCAGCTGCCGCAATCGTTCTTTCCATCGATAATTTGCACGAATACGTGGTGTTCGATGTTTCCAATCGTTTTGCATCAACGATAGGTAAGTATCCACTTCCCAGCTCCCGCAATCGTTCTTTCTATGAATAATTTGCACGAATACGTGCTATTCGATGTTTCCAATCGTGTTGCATCGACGTTCGGTAAGCATTCACTTCCCAGCTCCGGCAATCGTTCTTTCCAAATTATCGATAGAAAGAACGATTGCGGGAGCTGGGAAGTGAATCCTTACCTACCGTCGATGCAAAACGATTGCAAACATCGAACATCACGTATTCGTGCAAATTATCGATGGAAAGAACGATTGCGGGTGCCGGGAAGTGAATCCTTACCTAACGTTGATGCAAAACGATTGGAAACATCGAATAACACGTATTCGTGCAAATTATCGATGGAAAGAACGATTGCGGGAGCTGGGAAGTGAATCCTTACCTACCGTCGATGCAAAACGATTGGAAACATCGAATAGCACATATTCGTGCAAATTATCGATGGAAAGAACGATTGCGGGAGCCGGGAAGTGAATCCTTACCTAACGTTGATGCAAAGCGAATGGAATCATCGAACATCACGTATTCGTGCAAATTATCGATGAAAAGAACGATTGCGGGTGCCGGGAAGTGAATCCTTACCTAACGTTGATGCAAAACGATTGGAAACATCGAATAACACGTATTCGTGCAAATCATCGATGGAAAGAACGATTGCGGGAGCCGGGAAATGAATCCTTACCTAACGTTGATGCAAAACGATTGGAAACATCGAACATCACGTATTCATGCAAATTATCGATAGAAAGAACGATTGCGGCAGCTGGGAAGTGAATCCTTACCTACCGTCGATGCAAAACGATTGCAAACATCGAATTGCACGTATTCGTGCAAATTATCCATAGAAAGAACGATTGCGTGAGCTGGGAAGTGAATACTTACCTACTGTTGATGCAAAACGATTGGAAACATCGAATAGCACGTATTCGTGCAAATTATCGATGGAAAGAACGATTGCGGGAGCCGGGAAGTGAATGCTTACCTAACGTTGATGCAAAACGATTGGAAACATCGAACATAACGTATTCGTGCAAATTATCGATGGAAAGAACGATTGCGGGAGCTGGGAAGTGAATCCTTACCTACCGTCGATGCAAAACGATTGGAAACATCGAACACCACGTATTCGTGCAAATTATCCTTAGAAAGAACGATTGCGTGAGCTGGGAAGTGAATACTTACCTACCGTTGATGCAAAACGATTGGAAACATCGAATAGCACGTATTCGTGCAAATTATCGATGGAAAGAACGATTGCGGGAGCCGGGAAGTGAATGCTTACCTAACGTTGATGCAAAACGATTGGAAACATCGAACATAACGTATTCGTGCAAATTATCGATAGAAAGAACGATTGCGGGAGCTGGGAAGTGAATCCTTACCTACCGTCGATGCAAAACGATTGCAAACATCGAATAGCACGTATTCGTGCAAATTATCCATAGAAAGTACGATTGCGGGAGCTGGGAAGTGAATACTTACCTACCGTTGATGCAAAACCATTGGAAACATCGAATAGCACGTATTCGTGCAAATTATCGATGGAAAGAACGATTACGGGAGCCGGGAAGTGAATGCTTACCTAACGTTGATGCAAAACGATTGGAAACATCGAACATCACGTATTCGTGCAAATTATCGATAGAAAGAACGATTGCGGGAGCTGGGAAGTGAATCCTTACCTACCGTCGATGCAAAACGATTGCAAACATCGAATAGCACGTATTCGTGCAAATTATCCATAGAAAGAACGATTGCGGGAGCTGGGAAGTGAATCCTTACCTACCGTCGATGCAAAACGATTGCAAACATCGAATAGCACGTATTCGTGCAAATTATCCATAGAAAGAACAATTGCGGGAGCTGGGAAGTGAATCCTTACCTACCGTCGATGCAAAACGATTGGAAACATCGAACACCACGTATTCGTGCAAATTATCGATGGAAAGAACGATTGCGGGAGCCGGGAAGTGAATCCTTACCTACCGTTGATACAAAACGATTGGATAATTGGCACGAATACGTGATATTCGATGTTTCCAATCGTTTTGCATCGACGGTAGGTAAGGATTCACTTCCCAGCTCCCGCAATCGTTCTTTCCATCGATAATTTGCACGAATACGTGCTATTCGATGTTTCCAATCGTTTTGCATCAACGGTAGGTAAGTATTCACTTCCCAGCTCCCGCAATCGTTCTTTCTATGGATAATTTGCACGAATACGTTATGTTCGAGGTTTGCAATCGTTTTGCATCGACGGTAGGTAAGGATTCACTTCCCAGCTGCCGCAATCGTTCTTTCCATCGATAATTTGCACGAATACGTGGTGTTCGATGTTTCCAATCGTTTTGCATCAACGTTAGGTAAGTATTCACTTTCCAGCTCCCGCAATCGTTCTTTCCATCGATAATTTGCACGAATACGTGGTGTTCGATGTTTCTAATCGTTTTGCATCAACGACAGGTAAGTATCCACTTCCCAGCTCCCGCAATCGTTCTTTCTATGGATAATATGCACGAAAACGTGCTATTCGATGTTTGCAATCGTTTTGCATCGACGGTAGGTAAGGATTCACTTCCCAGCTGCCGCAATCGTTCTTTCCATCGATAATTTGCACGAATACGTGGTGTTCGATGTTTCCAATCGTTTTGCATCAACGTTAGGTAAGGATTCATTTCCCGGCTCCCGCAATCGTTCTTTCCATCGATAATTTGCACAAATACGTGCTATTCGATGTTTCCAATCGTGTTGCATCGACGTTCGGTAAGCATTCACTTCCCAGCTCCGGCAATCGTTCTTTCGAAATTATCGATAGAAAGAACGATTGCGGGAGCTGGGAAGTGAATCCTTACCTACCGTCGATGCAAAACGATTGCAAACATCGAACATCACGTATTCGTGCAAATTGTCGATGGAAAGAACGATTGCGGGTGCCGGGAAGGGAATCCTTACCTAACGTTGATGCAAAACGATTGGAAACATCGAATAACACGTATTCGTGCAAATTATCGATGGAAAGAACGATTGCGGGAGCTGGGAAGTGAATCCTTACCTACCGTTGATGCAAAACGATTGGAAACATCGAATAGCACATATTCGTGCAAATTATCGATGGAAAGAACGATTGCGGGAGCCGGGAAGTGAATCCTTACCTAACGTTGATGCAAAACGAATGGAATCATCGAACATCACGTATTCGTGCAAATTATCGATGAAAAGAACGATTGCGGGTGCCGGGAAGTGAATCCTTACCTAACGTTGATGCAAAACAATTGGAAACATCGAATAACACGTATTCGTGCAAATTATCGATGGAAAGAACGATTGCGGGAGCCGGGAAATGAATCCTTACCTAACGTTGATGCAAAACGATTGGAAACATCGAACATCACGTATTCATGCAAATTATCGATAGAAAGAACGATTGCGGCAGCTGGGAAGTGAATCCTTACCTACCGTCGATGCAAAACGATTGCAAACATCGAATTGCACGTATTCGTGCAAATTATCCATAGAAAGAACGATTGCGTGAGCTGGGAAGTGAATACTTACCTACCGTTGATGCAAAACGATTGGAAACATCGAATAGCACGTATTCGTACAAATTATCGATGGAAAGAACGATTGCGGGAGCCGGGAAGTGAATGCTTACCTAACGTTGATGCAAAACGATTGGAAACATCGAACATAACGTATTCGTGCAAATTATCGATAGAAAGAACGATTGCGGGAGCTGGGAAGTGAATACTTACCTACCGTCGATGCAAAACGATTGCAAACATCGAATAGCACGTATTCGTGCAAATTATCCATAGAAAGAACGATTGCGGGAGCTGGGAAGTGAATACGTACCTAACGTTGATGCAAAACGATTGGAAACATCGAACACCACGTATTCGTGCAAATTATCGATGGAAAGAACGATTGCGGGAGCTGGGAAGTGAATCCTTACCTACCGTCGATGCAAAACGATTGGAAACATCGAATAGCACGTATTCGTGCAAATTATCGATGGAAAGAACGATTGCGGGAGCCGGGAAGTGAATGCTTACCTAACGTTGATGCAAAACGATTGGAAACATCGAACATAACGTATTCGTGCAAATTATCGATAGAAAGAACGATTGCGGGAGCTGGGAAGTGAATCCTTACCTACCGTCGATGCAAAACGATTGCAAACATCGAATAGCACGTATTCGTGCAAATTATCCATAGAAAGTACGATTGCGGGAGCTGGGAAGTGAATACTTACCTACCGTTGATGCAAAACGATTGGAAACATCGAATAGCACGTATTCGTGCAAATTATCGATGGAAAGAACGATTGCGGCAGCTGGGAAGTGAATCCTTACCTACCGTCGATGCAAAACGATTGCAAACATCGAACATAACGTATTCGTGCAAATTATCCATAGAAAGAACGATTGCGGGAGCTGGGAAGTGAATACTTACCTACCGTTGATGCAAAACGATTGGAAACATCGAATAGCACGTATTCGTGCAAATTATCGATGGAAAGAACGATTGCGGGAGCTGGGAAGTGAATCCTTACCTACCGTCGATGCAAAACGATTGGAAACATCGAATATCACGTATTCGTGCCAATTATCCAATCGTTTTGTATCAACGGTAGGTAAGGATTCACTTCCCGGCTCCCGCAATCGTTCTTTCCATCGATAATTTGCACGAATACGTGGTGTTCGATGTTTCCAATCGTTTTGCATCGACGGTAGGTAAGGATTCACTTCCCAGCTCCCGCAATCGTTCTTTCTATGGATAATTTGCACGAATACGTGCTATTCGATGTTTGCAATCGTTTTGCATCGACGGTAGGTAAGGATTCACTTCCCAGCTCCCGCAATCGTTCTTTCTATCGATAATTTGCACGAATACGTTATGTTCGATGTTTCCAATCGTTTTGCATCAACGTTAGGTAAGCATTCACTTCCCGGCTCCCGCAATCGTTCTTTCCATCGATAATTTGCACGAATACGTGCTATTCGATGTTTCCAATCGTTTTGCATCAACGGTAGGTAAGTATTCACTTCCCAGCTCCCGCAATCGTACTTTCTATGGATAATTTGCACGAATACGTGCTATTCGATGTTTGCAATCGTTTTGCATCGACGGTAGGTAAGGATTCACTTCCCAGCTCCCGCAATCGTTCTTTCTATCGATAATTTGCACGAATACGTTATGTTCGATGTTTCCAATCGTTTTGCATCAACGTTAGGCAAGCATTCACTTCCCAGCTCCCGCAATCGTTCTTTCCATCGATAATTTGCACGAATACGTGCTATTCGATATTTCCAATCGTTTTGCATCAACGGTAGGTAAGTATTCACTTCCCAGCTCACGCAATCGTTCTTTCTAAGGATAATTTGCACGAATACGTGGTGTTCGATGTTTCCAATCGTTTTGCATCGACGGTAGGTAAGTATTCACTTCCCAGCTCCCGCAATCGTTCTTTCCATCGATAATTTGCACGAATACGTGGTGTTCGATGTTTCCAATCGTTTTGCATCAACGTTAGGTACGTATTGACTTCCCAGCTCCCGCAATCGTTCTTTCTATGGATAATATGCACGAATACGTGCTATTCGATGTTTCCAATCGTTTTGCATCGACGGTAGGTAAGGATTCACTTCCCAGCTCCCGCAATCGTTCTTTCCATCGATAATTTGCGCGAATACGTGGTGTTCGATGTTTCCAATCGTTTTGCATCAACCATAGGTAAGTATCCACTTCCCAGCTCCCGCAATCGTTCTTTCTATGGATAATATGCACGAATACGTGCTATTCGATGTTTGCAATCGTTTTGCATCGACGGTAGGTAAGGATTCACTTCCCAGCTGCCGCAATCGTTCTTTCCATCGATAATTTGCACGAATACGTGGTGTTCGATGTTTCCAATCGTTTTGCATCAACGATAGGTAAGTATCCACTTCCCAGCTCCCGCAATCGTTCTTTCTATGGATAATTTGCACGAATACGTGCTATTCGATGTTTGCAATCGTTTTGCATCGACGGTAGATAAGGATTCACTTCCCAGCTCCCGCAATCGTTCTTTCTATGGATAATTTGCACGAATACGTTATGTTCGATGTTTCCAATCGTTTTGCATCGACGGTAGGTAAGGATTCACTTCCCAGCTGCCGCAATCGTTCTTTCTATCGATAATTTGCACGAATACGTGATGTTCGATGTTTCCAATCGTTTTGCATCAACGTTAGGTAAGGATTCATTTCCCGGCTCCCGCAATCGTTCTTTCCATCGATAATTTGCACGAATACGTGCTATTAGATGTTTCCAATCGTGTTGCATCGACGTTCGGTAAGCATTGACTTCCCAGCTCCGGCAATCGTTCTTTCCAAATTATCGATAGAAAGAACGATTGCGGGAGCTGGGAAGTGAATCCTTACCTACCGTCGATGCAAAACGATTGCAAACATCGAACATCACGTATTCGTGCAAATTATCGATGGAAAGAACAATTGCGGGTGCCGGGAAGTGAATCCTTACCTAACGTTGATGCAAAACGATTGGAAACATCGAATAACACGTATTCGTGCAAATTATCGATGGAAAGAACGATTGCGGGAGCTGGGAAGTGAATCCTTACCTACCGTCGATGCAAAACGATTGGAAACATCGAATAGCACATATTCGTGCAAATTATCGATGGAAAGAACGATTGCGGGAGCCGGGAAGTGAATCCTTACCTAACGTTGATGCAAAACGAATGGAATCATCGAACATCACGTATTCGTGCAAATTATCGATGAAAAGAACGATTGCGGGAGCTGGGAAGTGAATCCTTACCTACCGTCGATGCAAAACGATTGGAAACATCGAACACCACGTATTCGTGCAAATTATCCTTAGAAAGAACGATTGCGTGAGCTGGGAAGTGAATACTTACCTACCGTTGATGCAAAACGATTGGAAACATCGAATAGCACGTATTCGTGCAAATTATCGATGGAAAGAACGATTGCGGGAGCCGGGAAGTGAATGCTTACCTAACGTTGATGCAAAACGATTGGAAACATCGAACATAACGTATTCGTGCAAATTATCGATAGAAAGAACGATTGCGGGAGCTGGGAAGTGAATCCTTACCTACCGTCGATGCAAAACGATTGCAAACATCGAATAGCACGTATTCGTGCAAATTATCCATAGAAAGTACGATTGCGGGAGCTGGGAAGTGAATACTTACCTACCGTTGATGCAAAACCATTGGAAACATCGAATAGCACGTATTCGTGCAAATTATCGATGGAAAGAACGATTGCGGGAGCCGGGAAGTGAATGCTTACCTAACGTTGATGCAAAACGATTGGAAACATCGAACATCACGTATTCGTGCAAATTATCGATAGAAAGAACGATTGCGGGAGCTGGGAAGTGAATCCTTACCTACCGTCGATGCAAAACGATTGCAAACATCGAATAGCACGTATTCGTGCAAATTATCCATAGAAAGAACGATTGCGGGAGCTGGGAAGTGAATCCTTACCTACCGTCGATGCAAAACGATTGCAAACATCGAATAGCACGTATTCGTGCAAATTATCCATAGAAAGAACAATTGCGGGAGCTGGGAAGTGAATCCTTACCTACCGTCGATGCAAAACGATTGGAAACATCGAACACCACGTATTCGTGCAAATTATCGATGGAAAGAACGATTGCGGGAGCCGGGAAGTGAATCCTTACCTACCGTTGATACAAAACGATTGGATAATTGGCACGAATACGTGATATTCGATGTTTCCAATCGTTTTGCATCGACGGTAGGTAAGGATTCACTTCCCAGCTCCCGCAATCGTTCTTTCCATCGATAATTTGCACGAATACGTGCTATTCGATGTTTCCAATCGTTTTGCATCAACGGTAGGTAAGTATTCACTTCCCAGCTCCCGCAATCGTTCTTTCTATGGAAAATTTGCACGAATACGTTATGTTCGAGGTTTGCAATCGTTTTGCATCGACGGTAGGTAAGGATTCACTTCCCAGCTGCCGCAATCGTTCTTTCCATCGATAATTTGCACGAATACGTGGTGTTCGATGTTTCCAATCGTTTTGCATCAACGTTAGGTAAGTATTCACTTTCCAGCTCCCGCAATCGTTCTTTCCATCGATAATTTGCACGAATACGTGGTGTTCGATGTTTCCAATCGTTTTGCATCAACGACAGGTAAGTATCCACTTCCCAGCTCCCGCAATCGTTCTTTCTATGGATAATATGCACGAAAACGTGCTATTCGATGTTTGCAATCGTTTTGCATCGACGGTAGGTAAGGATTCACTTCCCAGCTGCCGCAATCGTTCTTTCCATCGATAATTTGCACGAATACGTGGTGTTCGATGTTTCCAATCGTTTTGCATCAACGATAGGTAAGTATCCACTTCCCAGCTCCCGCAATCGTTCTTTCTATGAATAATTTGCACGAATACGTGCTATTCGATGTTTCCAATCGTGTTGCATCGACGTTCGGTAAGCATTCACTTCCCAGCTCCGGCAATCGTTCTTTCCAAATTATCGATAGAAAGAACGATTGCGGGAGCTGGGAAGTGAATCCTTACCTACCGTCGATGCAAAACGATTGCAAACATCGAACATCACGTATTCGTGCAAATTATCGATGGAAAGAACGATTGCGGGTGCCGGGAAGTGAATCCTTACCTAACGTTGATGCAAAACGATTGGAAACATCGAATAACACGTATTCGTGCAAATTATCGATGGAAAGAACGATTGCGGGAGCTGGGAAGTGAATCCTTACCTACCGTCGATGCAAAACGATTGGAAACATCGAATAGCACATATTCGTGCAAATTATCGATGGAAAGAACGATTGCGGGAGCCGGGAAGTGAATCCTTACCTAACGTTGATGCAAAACGAATGGAATCATCGAACATCACGTATTCGTGCAAATTATCGATGAAAAGAACGATTGCGGGTGCCGGGAAGTGAATCCTTACCTAACGTTGATGCAAAACGATTGGAAACATCGAATAACACGTATTCGTGCAAATCATCGATGGAAAGAACGATTGCGGGAGCCGGGAAATGAATCCTTACCTAACGTTGATGCAAAACGATTGGAAACATCGAACATCACGTATTCATGCAAATTATCGATAGAAAGAACGATTGCGGCAGCTGGGAAGTGAATCCTTACCTACCGTCGATGCAAAACGATTGCAAACATCGAATTGCACGTATTCGTGCAAATTATCCATAGAAAGAACGATTGCGTGAGCTGGGAAGTGAATACTTACCTACTGTTGATGCAAAACGATTGGAAACATCGAATAGCACGTATTCGTGCAAATTATCGATGGAAAGAACGATTGCGGGAGCCGGGAAGTGAATGCTTACCTAACGTTGATGCAAAACGATTGGAAACATCGAACATAACGTATTCGTGCAAATTATCGATGGAAAGAACGATTGCGGGAGCTGGGAAGTGAATCCTTACCTACCGTCGATGCAAAACGATTGGAAACATCGAACACCACGTATTCGTGCAAATTATCCTTAGAAAGAACGATTGCGTGAGCTGGGAAGTGAATACTTACCTACCGTTGATGCAAAACGATTGGAAACATCGAATAGCACGTATTCGTGCAAATTATCGATGGAAAGAACGATTGCGGGAGCCGGGAAGTGAATGCTTACGTAACGTTGATGCAAAACGATTGGAAACATCGAACATAACGTATTCGTGCAAATTATCGATAGAAAGAACGATTGCGGGAGCTGGGAAGTGAATCCTTACCTACCGTCGAAGCAAAACGATTGCAAACATCGAATAGCACGTATTCGTGCAAATTATCCATAGAAAGTACGATTGCGGGAGCTGGGAAGTGAATACTTACCTACCGTTGATGCAAAACCATTGGAAACATCGAATAGCACGTATTCGTGCAAATTATCGATGGAAAGAACGATTGCGGGAGCCGGGAAGTGAATGCTTACCTAACGTTGATGCAAAACGATTGGAAACATCGAACATCACGTATTCGTGCAAATTATCGATAGAAAGAACGATTGCGGGAGCTGGGAAGTGAATCCTTACCTACCGTCGATGCAAAACGATTGCAAACATCGAATAGCACGTATTCGTGCAAATTATCCATAGAAAGAACGATTGCGGGAGCTGGGAAGTGAATCCTTACCTACCGTCGATGCAAAACGATTGCAAACATCGAATAGCACGTATTCGTGCAAATTATCCATAGAAAGAACAATTGCGGGAGCTGGGAAGTGAATCCTTACCTACCGTCGATGCAAAACGATTGGAAACATCGAACACCACGTATTCGTGCAAATTATCGATGGAAAGAACGATTGCGGGAGCCGGGAAGTGAATCCTTACCTACCGTTGATACAAAACGATTGGATAATTGGCACGAATACGTGATATTCGATGTTTCCAATCGTTTTGCATCGACGGTAGGTAAGGATTCACTTCCCAGCTCCCGCAATCGTTCTTTCCATCGATAATTTGCACGAATACGTGCTATTCGATGTTTCCAATCGTTTTGCATCAACGGTAGGTAAGTATTCACTTCCCAGCTCCCGCAATCGTTCTTTCTATGGATAATTTGCACGAATACGTTATGTTCGAGGTTTGCAATCGTTTTGCATCGACGGTAGGTAAGGATTCACTTCCCAGCTGCCGCAATCGTTCTTTCCATCGATAATTTGCACGAATACGTGGTGTTCGATGTTTCCAATCGTTTTGCATCAACGTTAGGTAAGTATTCACTTTCCAGCTCCCGCAATCGTTCTTTCCATCGATAATTTGCACGAATACGTGGTGTTCGATGTTTCTAATCGTTTTGCATCAACGACAGGTAAGTATCCACTTCCCAGCTCCCGCAATCGTTCTTTCTATGGATAATATGCACGAAAACGTGCTATTCGATGTTTGCAATCGTTTTGCATCGACGGTAGGTAAGGATTCACTTCCCAGCTGCCGCAATCGTTCTTTCCATCGATAATTTGCACGAATACGTGGTGTTCGATGTTTCCAATCGTTTTGCATCAACGTTAGGTAAGGATTCATTTCCCGGCTCCCGCAATCGTTCTTTCCATCGATAATTTGCACGAATACGTGCTATTCGATGTTTCCAATCGTCTTGCATCGACGTTCGGTAAGCATTCACTTCCCAGCTCCGGCAATCGTTCTTTCCAAATTATCGATAGAAAGAACGATTGCGGGAGCTGGGAAGTGAATCCTTACCTACCGTCGATGCAAAACGATTGCAAACATCGAACATCACGTATTCGTGCAAATTATCGATGGAAAGAACGATTGCGGGTGCCGGGAAGGGAATCCTTACCTAACGTTGATGCAAAACGATTGGAAACATCGAATAACACGTATTCGTGCAAATTATCGATGGAAAGAACGATTGCGGGAGCTGGGAAGTGAATCCTTACCTACCGTCGATGCAAAACGATTGGAAACATCGAATAGCACATATTCGTGCAAATTATCGATGGAAAGAACGATTGCGGGAGCCGGGAAGTGAATCCTTACCTAACGTTGATGCAAAACGAATGGAATCATCGAACATCACGTATTCGTGCAAATTATCGATGAAAAGAACGATTGCGGGTGCCGGGAAGTGAATCCTTACCTAACGTTGATGCAAAACGATTGGAAACATCGAATAACACGTATTCGTGCAAATTATCGATGGAAAGAACGATTGCGGGAGCCGGGAAATGAATCCTTACCTAACGTTGATGCAAAACGATTGGATAATTGGCACGAATACGTGATATTCGATGTTTCCAATCGTTTTGCATCGACGGTAGGTAAGGATTCACTTCCCAGCTCCCGCAATCGTTCTTTCCATCGATAATTTGCACGAATACGTGCTATTCGATGTTTCCAATCGTTTTGCATCAACGGTAGGTAAGTATTCACTTCCCAGCTCCCGCAATCGTTCTTTCTATGGATAATTTGCACGAATACGTTATGTTCGAGGTTTGCAATCGTTTTGCATCGACGGTAGGTAAGAATTCACTTCCCAGCTGCCGCAATCGTTCTTTCCATCGATAATTTGCACGAATACGTGGTGTTCGATGTTTCCAATCGTTTTGCATCAACGTTAGGTAAGTATTCACTTTCCAGCTCCCGCAATCGTTCTTTCCATCGATAATTTGCACGAATACGTGGTGTTCGATGTTTCTAATCGTTTTGCATCAACGACAGGTAAGTATCCACTTCCCAGCTCCCGCAATCGTTCTTTCTATGGATAATATGCACGAAAACGTGCTATTCGATGTTTGCAATCGTTTTGCATCGACGGTAGGTAAGGATTCACTTCCCAGCTGCCGCAATCGTTCTTTCCATCGATAATTTGCACGAATACGTGGTGTTCGATGTTTCCAATCGTTTTGCATCAACGTTAGGTAAGGATTCATTTCCCGGCTCCCGCAATCGTTCTTTCCATCGATAATTTGCACGAATACGTGCTATTCGATGTTTCCAATCGTCTTGCATCGACGTTCGGTAAGCATTCACTTCCCAGCTCCGGCAATCGTTCTTTCCAAATTATCGATAGAAAGAACGATTGCGGGAGCTGGGAAGTGAATCCTTACCTACCGTCGATGCAAAACGATTGCAAACATCGAACATCACGTATTCGTGCAAATTATCGATGGAAAGAACGATTGCGGGTGCCGGGAAGGGAATCCTTACCTAACGTTGATGCAAAACGATTGGAAACATCGAATAACACGTATTCGTGCAAATTATCGATGGAAAGAACGATTGCGGGAGCCGGGAAATGAATCCTTACCTAACGTTGATGCAAAACGATTGGAAACATCGAACATCACGTATTCATGCAAATTATCGATAGAAAGAACGATTGCGGCAGCTGGGAAGTGAATCCTTACCTACCGTCGATGCAAAACGATTGCAAACATCGAATTGCACGTATTCGTGCAAATTATCCATAGAAAGAACGATTGCGTGAGCTGGGAAGTGAATACTTACCTACCGTTGATGCAAAACGATTGGAAACATCGAATAGCACGTATTCGTACAAATTATCGATGGAAAGAACGATTGCGGGAGCCGGGAAGTGAATGCTTACCTAACGTTGATGCAAAACGATTGGAAACATCGAACATAACGTATTCGTGCAAATTATCGATAGAAAGAACGATTGCGGGAGCTGGGAAGTGAATACTTACCTACCGTCGATGCAAAACGATTGCAAACATCGAATAGCACGTATTCGTGCAAATTATCCATAGAAAGAACGATTGCGGGAGCTGGGAAGTGAATACGTACCTAACGTTGATGCAAAACGATTGGAAACATCGAACACCACGTATTCGTGCAAATTATCGATGGAAAGAACGATTGCGGGAGCTGGGAAGTGAATCCTTACCTACCGTCGATGCAAAACGATTGGAAACATCGAATAGCACGTATTCGTGCAAATTATCGATGGAAAGAACGATTGCGGGAGCCGGGAAGTGAATGCTTACCTAACGTTGATGCAAAACGATTGGAAACATCGAACATAACGTATTCGTGCAAATTATCGATAGAAAGAACGATTGCGGGAGCTGGGAAGTGAATCCTTACCTACCGTCGATGCAAAACGATTGCAAACATCGAATAGCACGTATTCGTGCAAATTATCCATAGAAAGTACGATTGCGGGAGCTGGGAAGTGAATACTTACCTACCGTTGATGCAAAACGATTGGAAACATCGAATAGCACGTATTCGTGCAAATTGTCGATGGAAAGAACGATTGCGGCAGCTGGGAAGTGAATCCTTACCTACCGTCGATGCAAAACGATTGCAAACATCGAACATAACGTATTCGTGCAAATTATCCATAGAAAGAACGATTGCGGGAGCTGGGAAGTGAATACTTACCTACCGTTGATGCAAAACGATTGGAAACATCGAATAGCACGTATTCGTGCAAATTATCGATGGAAAGAACGATTGCGGGAGCTGGGAAGTGAATCCTTACCTACCGTCGATGCAAAACGATTGGAAACATCGAATATCACGTATTCGTGCCAATTATCCAATCGTTTTGTATCAACGGTAGGTAAGGATTCACTTCCCGGCTCCCGCAATCGTTCTTTCCATCGATAATTTGCACGAATACGTTATGTTCGATGTTTCCAATCGTTTTGCATCAACGTTAGGTAAGCATTCACTTCCCGGCTCCCGCAATCGTTCTTTCCATCGATAATTTGCACGAATACGTGCTATTCGATGTTTCCAATCGTTTTGCATCAACGGTAGGTAAGTATTCACTTCCCAGCTCCCGCAATCGTACTTTCTATGGATAATTTGCACGAATACGTGCTATTCGATGTTTGCAATCGTTTTGCATCGACGGTAGGTAAGGATTCACTTCCCAGCTCCCGCAATCGTTCTTTCTATCGATAATTTGCACGAATACGTTATGTTCGATGTTTCCAATCGTTTTGCATCAACGTTAGGCAAGCATTCACTTCCCGGCTCCCGCAATCGTTCTTTCCATCGATAATTTGCACGAATACGTGCTATTCGATATTTCCAATCGTTTTGCATCAACGGTAGGTAAGTATTCACTTCCCAGCTCACGCAATCGTTCTTTCTAAGGATAATTTGCACGAATACGTGGTGTTCGATGTTTCCAATCGTTTTGCATCGACGGTAGGTAAGGATTCACTTCCCAGCTCCCGCAATCGTTCTTTCCATCGATAATTTGCACGAATACGTGGTGTTCGATGCTTCCAATCGTTTTGCATCAACGTTAGGTACGTATTGACTTCCCAGCTCCCGCAATCGTTCTTTCTATGGATAATATGCACGAATACGTGCTATTCGATGTTTCCAATCGTTTTGCATCGACGGTAGGTAAGGATTCACTTCCCAGCTCCCGCAATCGTTCTTTCCATCGATAATTTGCGCGAATACGTGGTGTTCGATGTTTCCAATCGTTTTG
Organism: Nomada ferruginata; assembly: GCA_963583965.1. NCBI lineage: Eukaryota > Metazoa > Arthropoda > Insecta > Hymenoptera > Apidae > Nomada > Nomada ferruginata. The sequence continues at coordinate 759,633 of OY757219.1, forward strand.
CATCAACGTTAGGTACGTATTCACTTCCCAGCTCCCGCAATCGTTCTTTCTATGGATAATTTGCACGAATACGTGCTATTCGATGTTTGCAATCGTTTTGCATCGACGGTAGGTAAGGATTCACTTCCCAGCTCCCGCAATCGTTCTTTCTATCGATAATTTGCACGAATACGTTATGTTCGATGTTTCCAATCGTTTTGCATCGACGGTAGGTAAGGATTCACTTCCCGGCTCCCGCAATCGTTCTTTCCATCGATAATTTGCACGAATACGTGCTATTCGATGTTTCCAATCGTGTTGCATCGACGGTCGGTAAGCATTTACTTCCCAGCTCCCGCAATCGTTCTTTCTATGGATAATTTGCACGAATACGTTATGTTCGATGTTTGCAATCGTTTTGCATCGACGGTAGGTAAGGATTCACTTCCCAGCTGCCGCAATCGTTCTTTCCATCGTTAATTTGCACGAATACGTGCCATTCGATGTTTCCAATCGTTTTGCATCGACGGTAGGTAAGGATTCACTTCCCAGCTCCCGCAATCGTTCTTTCTATCGATAATTTGCACGAATACGTGCTATTCGATGTTTCCAATCGTTTTGCATCGACGGTAGGTAAGGATTCACTTCCCAGCTCCCGCAATCGTTCTTTCTATCGATAATTTGCACGAATACGTGATGTTCGATGTTTCCAATCGTTTTGCATCAACGTTAGGTAAGGATTCACTTCCCCGCTCCCGCAATCGTTCTTTCCATCGCTAATTTGCTCGAATACGTGCTATTCGATGTTTCCAATCGTTTTGCATCGACGGTAGGTAAGGATTCACTTCCCAGCTGCCGCAATCGTTCTTTCCATCGATAATTTGCACGAATACGTGGTGTTCGATGTTTCCAATCGTGTTGCATCGACGTTCGGTAAGCATTCACTTCCCAGCTCCGGCAATCGTTCTTTCCAAATTATCGATAGAAAGAACGATTGCGGGAGCTGGGAAGTGAATCCTTACCTACCGTCGATGCAAAACGATTGCAAACATCGAACATCACGTATTCGTGCAAATTATCGATGGAAAGAACGATTGCGGGTGCCGGGAAGTGAATCCTTACCTAACGTTGATGCAAAACGATTGGAAACATCGAATAACACGTATTCGTGCAAATTATCGATGGAAAGAACGATTGCAGGAGCTGGGAAGTGAATCCTTACCTACCGTCGATGCAAAACGATTGGAAACATCGAATAGCACATATTCGTGCAAATTATCGATGGAAAGAACGATTGCGGGAGCCGGAAAGTGAATCCTTACCTAACGTTGATGCAAAACGAATGGAATCATCGAACATCACGTATTCGTGCAAATTATCGATAAAAAGAACGATTGCGAGTGCCGGGAAGTGAATCCTTACCTAACGTTCATGCAAAACGATTGGAAACATCGAATAACACGTATTCGTGCAAATTATCGATGGAAAGAACGATTGCGGGAGCCGGGAAATGAATCCTTACCTAACGTTGATGCAAAACGATTGGAAACATCGAACATCACGTATTCATGCAAATTATCGATAGAAAGAACGATTGCGGCAGCTGGGAAGTGAATCCTTACCTACCGTCGATGCAAAACGATTGCAAACATCGAATTGCACGTATTCGTGCAAATTATCCATAGAAAGAACGATTGCGTGAGCTGGGAAGTGAATACTTACCTACCGTTGATGCAAAACGATTGGAAACATCGAATAGCACGTATTCGTGCAAATTATCGATGGAAAGAACGATTGCGGGAGCCGGGAAGTGAATGCTTACCTAACGTTGATGCAAAACGATTGGAAACATCGAACATAACGTATTCGTGCAAATTATCGATAGAAAGAACGATTGCGGGAGCTGGGAAGTGAATCCTTACCTACCGTCGATGCAAAACGATTGCAAACATCGAATAGCACGTATTCGTGCAAATTATCCATAGAAAGAACGATTGCGGGAGCTGGGAAGTGAATACGTACCTAACGTTGATGCACAACGATTGGAAACATCGAACACCACGTATTCGTGCAAATTATCGATGGAAAGAACGATTGCGGGAGCTGGGAAGTGAATCCTTACCTACCGTCGATGCAAAACGATTGGAAACATCGAATAGCACGTATTCGTGCAAATTATCCATAGAAAGAACGATTGCGGGAGCTGGGAAGTGAATACGTACCTAACGTTGATGCAAAACGATTGGGAACATCGAACACCACGTATTCGTGCAAATTATCGATGGAAAGAACGATTGCGGGAGCTGGGAAGTGAATCCTTACCTACCGTCGATGCAAAACGATTGGAAACATCGAACACCACGTATTCGTGCAAATTATCCTTAGAAAGAACGATTGCGTGAGCTGGGAAGTGAATACTTACCTACCGTTGATGCAAAACGATTGGAAACATCGAATAGCACGTATTCGTGCAAATTATCGATGGAAAGAACGATTGCGGGAGCCGGGAAGTGAATGCTTACCTAACGTTGATGCAAAACGATTGGAAACATCGAACATAACGTATTCGTGCAAATTATCGATAGAAAGAACGATTGCGGGAGCTGGGAAGTGAATCCTTACCTACCGTCGATGCAAAACGATTGCAAACATCGAATAGCACGTATTCGTGCAAATTATCCATAGAAAGTACGATTGCGGGAGCTGGGAAGTGAATACTTACCTACCGTTGATGCAAAACGATTGGAAACATCGAATAGCACGTATTCGTGCAAATTATCGATGGAAAGAACGATTGCGGGAGCTGGGAAGTGAATCCTTACCTACCGTCGATGCAAAACGATTGGAAACATCGAACACCACGTATTCGTGCAAATTATCCTTAGAAAGAACGATTGCGGGAGCTGGGAAGTGAATCCTTACCTACCGTCGATGCAAAACGATTGGAAACATCGAATAGCACGTATTCGTGCAAATTATCGATAGAAAGAACGATTGCGGGAGCTGGGAAGTGAATCCTTACCTACCGTCGATGCAAAACGATTGGAAACATCGAATGGCACGTATTCGTGCAAATTAACGATGGAAAGAACGATTGCGGGAGCTGGGAAGTGAATCCTTACCTACCGTCGATGCAAAACGATTGGAAACATCGAATATCACGTATTCGTGCGAATTATCCAATCGTTTTGTATCAACGGTAGGTAAGGATTCACTTCCCAGCTCCCGCTATCGTTCTTTCCATCGATAATTTGCACGAATACGTGCTATTCGATGTTTCCAATCGTTTTGCATCGACGGTAGGTAAGGATTCACTTCCCAGCACCCGCAATCATTCTTTCTATCGATAATTTGCACGAATACGTGCTATTCGATGTTTCCAATCGTTTTGCATCGACGGTAGGTAAGGATTCGTTTCCCAGCTCCCGCAATCGTTCTTTCTATCGATAATTTGCACGAATACGTGATGTTCGATGTTTCCAATCGTTTTGCATCAACGGTAGGTAAGGATTCACTTCCCGGCTACCGCAATCGTTCTTTCCATCGATAATTTGCACGGATACGTGCTATTCGATGTTTCCAATCGTTTTGCATCAACGGTAGGTAAGTATTCACTTCCCTGCTCCCGCAATCGTTCTTTCTATGGATAATTTGCACGAATACGTGCTATTCGATGTTTGCAATCGTTTTGCATCGACGGTAGGTAAGGATTCACTTCCCAGCTCCCGCAATCGTTCTTTCTATCGATAATTTGCACGAATACGTGCTATTCGATGTTTCCAATCGTTTTGCATCGACGGTAGGTAAGGATTCACTTCCCAGCTCCCGCAATCGCTCTTTCTATCGATAATTTGCACGAATACGTGATGTTCGATGTTTCCAATCGTTTTGCATCAACGGTAGGTAAGGATTCACTTCCCGGCTACCGCAATCGTTCTTTCCATCGATAATTTGCACGGATACGTGCTATTCGATGTTTCCAATCGTTTTGCATCAACGGTAGGTAAGGATTCACTTCCCAGCTCCCGCAATTGTTCTTTCTATGGATAATTTGCACGAATACGTGCTATTCGATGTTTGCAATCGTTTTGCATCGACGGTAGGTAAGGATTCACTTCCCAACTCCCGCAATCGTTCTTTCTATCGATAATTTGCACGAATACGTGATGTTCGATGTTTCCAATCGTTTTGCATCGACGGTAGGTAAGGATTCACTTCCCAGCTCCCGCAAATCGTTCTTTCCATCGATAATTTGCAAGAATACGTGCTATTCGAGGTTTCCAATCGTTTTGCATCGACGGTAGGTAAGGATTCACTTCCCGGCTCCCGCAATCGTTCTTTCCATCGATAATTTGCACGAATACGTGATGTTCGATGTTTCCACTCGTTTTGCATCAACGGTAGGTAAGGATTCACTTCCCAGCTCCCGCAATCTTTCTTTCTATGGATAATTTGCACGAATACGTGCTATTCGATGTTTCCAATCGTTTTGCATCGACGGTAGGTAAGTATTCACTTCCCAGCTCCCGCAATCGCTCTTTCTATGGATAATTTGCACGAATACGTGCTATTCGATGTTTCCAATCGTTTTGCATCAACGGTAGGTAAGGATTCACTTCCCAGCTCCCGCAATCGTTCTTTCCAAATTATCTATAGAAAGAACGATTGCGGGAGCCGGGAAGTGAATCCTTACCTACCGTTGATGCAAAACGATTGGAAACATCGAACATCACGTATTCATGTAAATTATCGATAGAAAGAACGATTGCGGGAGCTGGGAAGTGAATCCTTACCTACCGTCGATGCAAAACGATTGGAAACCTCGAATAGCACGTATTCGTGCAAATTATCGATGGAAAGAACGATTGCGGGAGCTGGGAAGTGAATCCTTACCTACCGTGGATGCAAAACGATTGGACACATCGAACATCACGTATTCGTGCAAATTATCGATAGAAAGAACGATTGCGGGAGCTGGGAAGTGAATCCTTACCTACCGTCGATGCAAAACGATTGCAAACATCCAACAGCACGTATTCGTGCAAATTATCCATAGAAAGAACAATTGCGGGAGCTGGGAAGTGAATACTTACCTACCGTTGATGCAAAACGATTGGAAACATCGAATAGCACGTATTCGTGCAAATTATCGATGGAAAGAACGATTGCGGGAGCCGGGAAGTGAATCCTTACCTAACGTTGATGCAAAACGATTGGAAACATCGAACATCTCGTATTCGTGCAAATTATCGATAGAAAGAACGATTGCGGGAGCTGGGAAGTGAATCCTTACCTACCGTCGATGCAAAACGATTGCAAACATCGAATAGCACGTATTCGTGCAAATTAACGATGGAAAGAACGATTGCGGGAGCCGGAAAGTGAATTCTAACCTACCGTCGATGCAAAACGATTGCAAACATCGAATAGCACGTATTCGTGCAAATTATCCATAGAAAGAACGATTGCGGGAGCTGTGAAGTGAATACTTACCTACCGTTGATGCAAAACGATTGGAAACATCGAATAGCACGTATTCGTGCAAATTATCGATGGAAAGAACGATTGCGGGAGCTGGGAAGTGAATCCTTACCTACCGTCGATGCAAAACGATTGGAAACATCGAATATCACGTATTCGTGCCAATTATCCAATCGTTTTGTATCAACGGTAGGTAAGGATTCACTTCCCGGCTCCCGCAATCGTTCTTTCCATCGATAATTTGCAGGAATACGTGGTGTTCGATGTTTCCAATCGTTTTGCATCGACGGTAGGTAAGGATTCACTTCCCAGCTCCCGCAATCGTTCTTTCTATGGATAATTTGCACGAATACGTGCTATTCGATGTTTGCAATCGTTTTGCATCGACGGTAGGTAAGGATTCACTTCCCAGCTCCCGCAATCGTTCTTTCTATCGATAATTTGCACGAATACGTTATGTTCGATGTTTCCAATCGTTTTGCATCAACGTTAGGTAAGCATTCACTTCCCGGCTCCCGCAATCGTTCTTTCCATCGATAATTTGCACGAATACGTGCTATTCGATGTTTCCAATCGTTTTGCATCAACGGTAGGTAAGTATTCACTTCCCAGCTCCCGCAATCGTACTTTCTATGGATAATTTGCACGAATACGTGCTATTCGATGTTTGCAATCGTTTTGCATCGACGGTAGGTAAGGATTCACTTCCCAGCTCCCGCAATCGTTCTTTCTATCGATAATTTGCACGAATACGTTATGTTCGATGTTTCCAATCGTTTTGCATCAACGTTAGGTAAGCATTCACTTCCCGGCTCCCGCAATCGTTCTTTCCATCGATAATTTGCACGAATACGTGCTATTCGATATTTCCAATCGTTTTGCATCAACGGTAGGTAAGTATTCACTTCCCAGCTCACGCAATCGTTCTTTCTAAGGATAATTTGCACGAATACGTGGTGTTCGATGTTTCCAATTGTTTTGCATCGACGGTAGGTAAGGATTCACTTCCCAGCTCCCGCAATCGTTCTTTCCATCGATAATTTGCACGAATACGTGGTGTTCGATGTTTCCAATCGTTTTGCATCAACGTTAGGTACGTATTCACTTCCCAGCTCCCGCAATCGTTCTTTCTATGGATAATATGCACGAATACGTGCTATTCGATGTTTCCAATCGTTTTGCATCGACGGTAGGTAAGGATTCACTTCCCAGCTCCCGCAATCGTTCTTTCCATCGATAATTTGCACGAATACGTGGTGTTCGATGTTTCCAATCGTTTGGCATCAACGTTAGGTACGTATTCACTTCCCAGCTCCCGCAATCGTTCTTTCTATGGATAATTTGCACGAATACGTGCTATTCGATGTTTGCAATCGTTTTGCATCGACGGTAGGTAAGGATTCACTTCCCAGCTCCCGCCATCGTTCTTTCTATCGATAATTTGCACGAATACGTTATGTTCGATGTTTCCAATCGTTTTGCATCGACGGTAGGTAAGGATTCACTTCCCGGCTCCCGCAATCGTTCTTTCCATCGATAATTTGCACGAATACGTGCTATTCGATGTTTCCAATCGTGTTGCATCGACGGTCGGTAAGCATTTACTTCCCAGCTCCCGCAATCGTTCTTTCTATGGATAATTTGCACGAATACGTTATGTTCGATGTTTGCAATCGTTTTGCATCGACGGTAGGTAAGGTTTCACTTCCCAGCTGCCGCAATCGTTCTTTCCATCGTTAATTTGCACGAATACGTGCCATTCGATGTTTCCAATCGTTTTGCATCGACGGTAGGTAAGGATTCACTTCCCAGCTCCCGCAATCGTTCTTTCTATCGATAATTTGCACGAATACGTGCTATTCGATGTTTCCAATCGTTTTGCATCGACGGTAGGTAAGGATTCACTTCCCAGCTCCCGCAATCGTTCTTTCTATCGATAATTTGCACGAATACGTGATGTTCGATGTTTCCAATCGTTTTGCATCAACGTTAGGTAAGGATTCACTTCCCCGCTCCCGCAATCGTTCTTTCCATCGCTAATTTGCTCGAATACGTGCTATTCGATGTTTCCAATCGTTTTGCATCGACGGTAGGTAAGGATTCACTTCCCAGCTGCCGCAATCGTTCTTTCCATCGATAATTTGCACGAATACGTGGTGTTCGATGTTTCCAATCGTTTTGCATCAACGTTAGGTAAGTATTCACTTCCCAGCTCCCGCAATCGTTCTTTCTATGGATAATTTGCTCGAATACGTGCTATTCGATGTTTCCAATCGTTTTGCATCGACGGTAGGTAAGCATTCACTTCCCAGCTCCCGCAATCGTTCTTTCTATGGATAATTTGCACGAATGCGTTATGTTCGATGTTTGCAATCGTTTTGCATCGACGGTAGGTAAGGATTCACTTCCCAGCTGCCGCAATCGTTCTTTCCATCGATAATTTGCACGAATACGTGGTGTTCGATGTTTCCAATCGTTTTGTGTAAGGAATATTACGAAGCATTTCGATGTATTAGTATATTTATTCAGATTATTAATTATTAAGTATACTTATTAAACAGACCAATACAGTATCTTACGTTTACTTTGTTAGACCATTACGCAGCCTCGCAACAACGCCAGGTTCCAAAAAACTATATCTATATACCATAACCAAAAAAAAAACATAGAGTGTGGCGAAACAAAAAGAATATTTAAAAACAAAAGAAATGCAAACGCGCGCCACATTCGAAACCCACTCATGCAATGCTGCAAAAGAATGCAACCTCATATACGGCCCCACAATCGTTTGCAGCATTACTTACAGAATATCTGATTCACAATATAGTCATGCTTATTCTGCAATAGAGGTTTAGTTAAGAAATCTGCCATATTTGATTTACTCGGTATAAACCTCAACTCGAACTTTTCCATACTTATCCAGCCTCTTATAAATTGTAATTTGATATCGATATGTTTAGTTTTAAGATTTTCTATGCTATTTTTACTGAAATATATTGTGGACTGATTATCACAATATTGGACTGGTTTTTCAATATCTGAGTATATCTTTACTTCTTTTAAAATGTCTGAGAACCAAACTAAATCTTTTACACTTTCCGTTAACGCAATAAATTCGGACTCCATTGAGCTTAAGGCTATACACTTCTGTTTGTTTGATTTCCACATAAACGGGACATTGTTGAAATACATAATATATCCGCTTGTTGAGTGCCTTTGCATGAGATCGCACCCCCAGTTTGCATCCGAATATGAGATCAGGCCTGTATTCTTGATTCTTGATAAATTTAGTTTATAATCTTTGGTGTTAAATACATAGTTAACTATGTCGACAACCATCTTCCAATGTTGAAAATTATAACAATTACAATACTGTGACATTAAATTGACTGAGAAAGCTATATCTGGCCTGCTTCTATCAGCCAAGAACGATAAACATCCAATCAATGATCTATAAGGAAACTTTTTCATTAAATCAGTCTCAATTAATTCGCTTCCCTCCTTGGGTGGTAAACTACCTATTTTTAACGGCAATTTGACATGTGTTTTCGGTAATTCTTGAAGTCTATCCATTAATTTTTCAATATAGGTCTGTTGATGTAGATAATAGTCAGTTTTTCCTTTTTCAAAATTTACACCCAATATATATTTTAATTCACCAAGCTCTTTAATGTCTACCTTTGACTTTATTCGCGTTACAATTTCTTCAATTAATGTTTCATCTTTGGCAAATAATACAATATCATCAACATATAGTAATAAGAATGCCTCATTATTTAAACTATATACGCAGTTACATCTTAATAGTTTATTGAATCCTAATGACTTTAGAATATTTTCGAACTCATTATTCCATTCTCTACCGCTTTGGTGTAATCCGTAAATTGCTTTCTGCAATAAACAAACTTTATTTTCTTTTCCTACTACCTCGAATCCCTTCGGTTGCCTCATATATATTCTCTCTTTTAAATTTCCGTACAAATACGCCGACTTTACATCTAATTGTGTATGACACCATGACAATGTAGATACTAGTAGGACAAAGAAAAATCTAAGTAAAGAAAAACTTACAACTGGTGAGAATATTTCAGTATAATCAATCCCATATCTCTGGTTAAAACCTTGAGCTACCAATCTAGCTTTGTACTTCTTGCTGTCATTCTTGGTATCAGTCTTTATTGTGTATACCCATCTATTTCCGATTACCTTTTGATTTTTGGGTAAATCTGTTAACGTCCATACTTCTCTATCTTCCATCATCTCCATCTCATTTTTCATGGCCTCGTCCCATTGCTCTCTCTCGGGATGTCCTTGAGCTTCTTCAAAATTCCTCGGGATTTCTGCCGAGTACACCTCGTCTTGAAATATATAGTCTAATGAGTCATCTTGAGTCTCATACTTGCTTAGATGAATTTCCTTCTTGTTGTCTTCCCCGTTTTCAGCTTTTGGTTCAAATGAGAAATGCTGTGGTTCGAACATCATTTTATTGGTTGCACAATATTTTTCCACATCACCCAATGATCTTAATCTGGTATTATTTCCGGGTGGACAGTAGTATACGTCGATTCTTTCTTCCTTTCCCCTTTCTATCCTTTTTCTCTCAACTCTTCCCCACTCAGAGATATCAACATGCCTCAATACGTCGTTTGGCATTTCTTCCTTTTCCTCTTCTTTGAAATTTGTCGTTTTTCTCCCTCCTACCTGGGTATCATCGTCCCATAATGATTCTTCGTCATTTGCAATGATATTACAGTTCTTATTTAATCTTCCTTTTCCAAATAGCATTTCGACTCCATTTTTATTTTCGTCAATCTTTACATGCACCGTCTCCACGATGCTCCTGGTCTTTGGTAACCATATTCTATATCCTTTAGTTTTTAATGCGTATCCCACGATAATTCCGAGATCTGCTTTCGCCTGTAGCTTATTTCTTCTTGCGTTTGGTATGTGAACGTACGCCAACGAACCAAAAATTCGTAGATGGCTTATCGATGGTTTGTGACCATACCATTTCTCTTCTGGTGTAACGTCTTTCAATGATTTGTGCACGCATCTGTTCTTTACGTGAACGAAAGTATGCAGTGCCTCAGCCCAGAAGTTTTCTTTTAATCCACTATCTTGCAACATGGCTCTTACTCCTTCCATCGCCGTTCTGTTGAATCTCTCCGCGACTCCGTTCTGTTCTGGTGTATACGTAGACGTCCTCTCTGCTCTTATTCCTTTCTGTCTCAAAAATGCATCGAATTCTGAGTGACAGAATTCCTTTCCATTATCTGTTCGAATAATTTTCAATTTTCTGTCGTGTTGTCTTTCAACTCGAGCTACAAATTGCTTAAAATACGCAAAAACGTCAGATTTATTTTTCATAGTAAAAATAAATACCTTTCTGGAGTAGTCGTCTATTATTGACAAAAAATATCTACAACCGCCTAGTGATGTCACTGGGGATGGTCCCCATACATCCATGTATACTCTCTCCAGTATTCCTTTGGACATTATCTTTGGTACTGATTTGAACGACGACCTTGTCGCCTTTGCCATCTGGCATATATCGCACATGTCTATGTCTCCATTTATTTTTTTCATACCTCTTACAATATTGTTCTTTTCCATATAGTCAATAATATTTTTATTTATATGACATAATCTTCTATGCATTGTATTCATATTAATCTTGTCTGTAAAGTACCTTCCGGACATATATGTTTCATCCTTGCTTCTCTCTGGCTTTCCATATAATATGTATAGTTTCTCTTTTCGATGAACTGTAAAATAATATTCCTTTTCTTCTGTGTATACTACCATTTTGTTATTTTTCCAATTCATGTAGAATCCTGCTATGTCCATGCATGATCCACTTATTAAATTCCTTCTCATATTTGGTGCATACAGAACATCTTTCAGTTGGATTTCTACAAATTTGTTCCTATCTTTAGCATAAAATGTGATATCTCCTTTTCCTAATACTTGTGATTTAGCATTTTTATCTCCTATTAAAATATCAGTTGGTGGCAGTTCCTTGAAATTTCTAAACCAATCCCTTTCTTTGCAAAAATGAGATGTAGCTGCACTGTCAATTAACCATTCATCTAAAGGTTTTTCTGAAATACTTACAACTTGTGCTTCATGATCATTATTACCTTGCATCTCCATGGTAGTTTCAGTATAAAATGCCTTTTTACTTCCATGCCAATTTCCTCTAATATTATTTTGTTGTCTTCTTTTCAATGTGTAGCAGTCCTCCATCAAATGTCCAGGCTTCTTACAGTACCTGCATTGTTGATTTCTTTGGTTTCCATAGTGTTGTGGTATCTTACCTTCTTTAGTTGTTACATTTCCAAATTGTGCATTTGGATTTTTGTTCTCTCTTCTGAAGTTTTTCATTTCTTTTCCTGTTCCAGTCTGATATGCATTTATTACGGTGTCTAGCCCTTCATCTTTCATCTTTTGTTTAATTCTCCCTTCTTCTGTGATCAGCTGCTTCTCTATTTCTTTGAATGTAAATGCGTCATCATCTAGTCTGTAGATAGTTTGTACTAGATTATCATATTCAACAGGCAATTTTCTTATTAACTGAAAACATGTGAGTATTTCTGGAATGTCAAACCCTGCATCCCTGATCAATACCATTTTCTCATTCACTCTTCGACAAAATATTCCTATTGTCTCCTCATTTAGATTGAATTTTAGGTCATAAAACTCGTCCACAAGACCAGCTAGACGTGCCCGTGATGTTGGTTCAAAATTAATTTTTAAGGTCTCCCAAGCTTCTTTTCCATCTAAAGTATTGGCAATTAGAGTCTGAAATTGTCTTTCTATACCTTGATATATTGTTGTATATGCTTTGTCCTTCCTTCTTTGATAATCGCGCTTATCTCGACCTGGCGCGTTCTCTTCTGGAGGTTCCGGTATTCCCGTTATAAATTCCCATGATCCACGATCGATCAGCAATACTTTCATGTCCACCTTCCAACTATTATAATTGTTCGAATTTAGTTTCGGAAAACTAGGGAACGATATCGCGTGCTCTTCCATTTTTCTTCCTCTTTTATAAAAACTTGCACGTTTCCAATTTTATTCCACGGCCCCAGAATTAATAGTTTCTAATTTCACTCAAACGCCACGTGCGTCTGGGCCCATAACCAATTTGTAAGGAATATTACGAAGCATTTCGATGTATTAGTATATTTATTCAGATTATTAATTATTAAGTATACTTATTAAACAGACCAATACAGTATCTTACGTTTAGTTTGTTAGACCATTACGCAGCCTCGCAACAACGCCAGGTTCCAAAAAACTATATCTATATACCATAACCAAAAAAAAAACATAGAGTGTGGCGAAACAAAAAGAATATTTAAAAACAAAAGAAATGCAAACGCGCGCCACATTCGAAACCCACTCATGCAATGCTGCAAAAGAATGCAACCTCATATTTTGCATCAACGATAGGTAAGTATCCACTTCCCAGCTCCCGCAATCGTTCTTTCTATGGATAATTTGCACGAATACGTGCTATTCGATGTTTGCAATCGTTTTGCATCGACGGTAGATAAGGATTCACTTCCCAGCTCCCGCAATCGTTCTTTCTATGGATAATTTGCACGAATACGTTATGTTCGATGTTTCCAATCGTTTTGCATCGACGGTAGGTAAGGATTCACTTCCCAGCTGCCGCAATCGTTCTTTCTATCGATAATTTGCACGAATACGTGATGTTCGATGTTTCCAATCGTTTTGCATCAACGTTAGGTAAGGATTCATTTCCCGGCTCCCGCAATCGTTCTTTCCATCGATAATTTGCACGAATACGTGCTATTCGATGTTTCCAATAGTGTTGCATCGACGTTCGGTAAGCATTCACTTCCCAGCTCCGGCAATCGTTCTTTCCAAATTATCGATAGAAAGAACGATTGCGGGAGCTGGGAAGTGAATCCTTACCTACCGTCGATGCAAAACGATTGCAAACATCGAACATCACGTATTCGTGCAAATTATCGATGGAAAGAACGATTGCGGGTGCCGGGAAGTGAATCCTTACCTAACGTTGATGCAAAACGATTGGAAACATCGAATAACACGTATTCGTGCAAATTATCGATGGAAAGAACGATTGCGGGAGCTGGGAAGTAAATCCTTACCTACCGTCGATGCAAAACGATTGGAAACATCGAATAGCACATATTCGTGCAAATGATCGATGGAAAGAACGATTGCGGGAGCCGGAAAGTGAATCCCTACCTAACGTTGATGCAAAACGAATGGAATCATCGAACATCACGTATTCGTGCAAATTATCGATGAAAAGAACGATTGCGGGTGCCGGGAAGTGAATCCTTACCTAACGTTCATGCAAAACGATTGGAAACATCGAATAACACGTATTCGTGCAAATTATCGATGGAAAGAACGATTGCGGGAGCCGGGAAATGAATCCTTACCTAACGTTGATGCAAAACGATTGGAAACATCGAACATCACGTATTCATGCAAATTATCGATAGAAAGAACGATTGCGGCAGCTGGGAAGTGAATCCTTACCTACCGTCGATGCAAAACGATTGCAAACATCGAATTGCACGTATTCGCGCAAATTATCCATAGAAAGAACGATTGCGTGAGCTGGGAAGTGAATACTTACCTACCGTTGATGCAAAACGATTGGAAACATCGAATAGCACGTATTCGTGCAAATTATCGATGGAAAGAACGATTGCGGGAGCCGGGAAGTGAATGCTTACCTAACGTTGATGCAAAACGATTGGAAACATCGGACATAACGTATTCGTGCAAATTATCGATAGAAAGAACGATTGCGGGAGCTGGGAAGTGAATCCTTACCTACCGTCGATGCAAAACGATTGCAAACATCGAATAGCACGTATTCGTGCAAATTATCCATAGAAAGAACGATTGCGGGAGCTGGGAAGTGAACACGTACCTAACGTTGATGCAAAACGATTGGAAACATCGAACACCACGTATTCGTGCAAATTATCGATGGAAAGAACGATTGCGGGAGCTGGGAAGTGAATCCTTACCTACCGTCGATGCAAAACGATTGGAAACATCGAATAGCACGTATTCGTGCAAATTATCCATAGAAAGAACGATTGCGGGAGCTGGGAAGTGAATACGTACCTAACGTTGATGCAAAACGATTGGAAACATCGAACACCACGTATTCGTGCAAATTATCGATGGAAAGAACGATTGCGGGAGCTGGGAAGTGAATCCTTACCTACCGTCGATGCAAAACGATTGGAAACATCGAACACCACGTATTCGTGCAAATTATCGATGAAAAGAACGATTGCGGGTGCCGGGAAGTGAATCCTTACCTAACGTTCATGCAAAACGATTGGAAACATCGAATAACACGTATTCGTGCAAATTATCCATAGAAAGAACGATTGCGGGAGCTGGGAAGTGAATACGTACCTAACGTTGATGCAAAACGATTGGAAACATCGAACACCACGTATTCGTGCAAATTATCGATGGAAAGAACGATTGCGGGAGCTGGGAAGTGAATCCTTACCTACCGTCGATGCAAAACGATTGCAAACATCGAATAGCACGTATTCGTGCAAATTATCCATAGAAAGAACGATTGCGGGAGCTGGGAAGTGAATACGTACCTAACGTTGATGCAAAACGATTGGAAACATCGAACACCACGTATTCGTGCAAATTATCGATGGATAGAACGATTGCGGGAGCTGGGAAGTGAATCCTTACCTACCGTCGATGCAAAACGATTGGAAACATCGAACACCACGTATTCGTGCAAATTATCCTTAGAAAGAACGATTGCGTGAGCTGGGAAGTGAATACTTACCTACCGTTGATGCAAAACGATTGGAAACATCGAATAGCACGTATTCGTGCAAATTATCGATGGAAAGAACGATTGCGGGAGCCGGGAAGTGAATGCTTACCTAACGTTGATGCAAAACGATTGGAAACATCGAACATAACGTATTCGTGCAAATTATCGATAGAAAGAACGATTGCGGGAGCTGGGAAGTGAATCCTTACCTACCGTCGATGCAAAACGATTGCAAACATCGAATAGCACGTATTCGTGCAAATTATCCATAGAAAGTACGATTGCGGGAGCTGGGAAGTGAATACTTACCTACCGTTGATGCAAAACGATTGGAAACATCGAATAGCACGTATTCGTGCAAATTATCGATGGAAAGAACGATTGCGGCAGCTGGGAAGTGAATCCTTACCTACCGTCGATGCAAAACGATTGCAAACATCGAATATCACGTATTCGTGCCAATTATCCAATCGTTTTGTATCAACGGTAGGTAAGGATTCACTTCCCAGCTCCCGCTATCGTTCTTTCCATCGATAATTTGCACGAATACGTGCTATTCGATGTTTCCAATCGTTTTGCATCGACGGTAGGTAAGGATTCACTTCCCAGCTCCCGCAATCATTCTTTCTATCGATAATTTGCACGAATACGTGCTATTCGATGTTTCCAATCGTTTTGCATCGACGGTAGGTAAGGATTCGTTTCCCAGCTCCCGCAATCGTTCTTTCTATCGATAATTTGCACGAATACGTGATGTTCGATGTTTCCAATCGTTTTGCATCAACGGTAGGTAAGGATTCACTTCCCGGCTACCGCAATCGTTCTTTCCATCGATAATTTGCACGGATACGTGCTATTCGATGTTTCCAATCGTTTTGCATCAACGGTAGGTAAGTATTCACTTCCCTGCTCCCGCAATCGTTCTTTCTATGGATAATTTGCACGAATACGTGCTATTCGATGTTTGCAATCGTTTTGCATCGACGGTAGGTAAGGATTCACTTCCCAGCTCCCGCAATCGTTCTTTCTATCGATAATTTGCACGAATACGTGCTATTCGATGTTTCCAATCGTTTTGCATCGACGGTAGGTAAGGATTCACTTCCCAGCTCCCGCAATCGCTCTTTCTATCGATAATTTGCACGAATACGTGATGTTCGATGTTTCCAATCGTTTTGCATCAACGGTAGGTAAGGATTCACTTCCCGGCTACCGCAATCGTTCTTTCCATCGATAATTTGCACGGATACGTGCTATTCGATGTTTCCAATCGTTTTGCATCAACGGTAGGTAAGGATTCAATTCCCAGCTCCCGCAATTGTTCTTTCTATGGATAATTTGCACGAATACGTGCTATTCGATGTTTGCAATCGTTTTGCATCGACGGTAGGTAAGGATTCACTTCCCAACTCCCGCAATCGTTCTTTCTATCGATAATTTGCACGAATACGTGATGTTCGATGTTTCCAATCGTTTTGCATCGACGGTAGGTAAGGATTCACTTCCCAGCTCCCGCAAATCGTTCTTTCCATCGATAATTTGCAAGAATACGTGCTATTCGAGGTTTCCAATCGTTTTGCATCGACGGTAGGTAAGGATTCACTTCCCGGCTCCCGCAATCGTTCTTTCCATCGATAATTTGCACGAATACGTGATGTTCGCTGTTTCCACTCGTTTTGCATCAACGGTAGGTAAGGATTCACTTCCCAGCTCCCGCAATCTTTCTTTCTATGGATAATTTGCACGAATACGTGCTATTCGATGTTTCCAATCGTTTTGCATCGACGGTAGGTAAGTATTCACTTCCCAGCTCCCGCAATCGTTCTTTCTATGGATAATTTGCACGAATACGTGCTATTCGATGTTTCCAATCGTTTTGCATCAACGGTAGGTAAGGATTCACTTCCCAGCTCCCGCAATCGTTCTTTCCAAATTATCTATAGAAAGAACGATTGCGGGAGCCGGGAAGTGAATCCTTACCTACCGTTGATGCAAAACGATTGGAAACATCGAACATCACGTATTCATGTAAATTATCGATAGAAAGAACGATTGCGGGAGCTGGGAAGTGAATCCTTACCTACCGTCGATGCAAAACGATTGGAAACCTCGAATAGCACGTATTCGTGCAAATTATCGATGGAAAGAACGATTGCGGGAGCTGGGAAGTGAATCCTTACCTACCGTGGATGCAAAACGATTGGACACATCGAACATCACGTATTCGTGCAAATTATCGATAGAAAGAACGATTGCTGAGCTGGGAAGTGAATCCTTACCTACCGTCGATGCAAAACGATTGCAAACATCGAACAGCACGTATTCGTACAAATTATCCATAGAAAGAACGTTTGCGGGAACTGGGAAGTGAATCCTTACCTACCGTCGATGCAAAACGATTGGAAACATCGAACACCACGTATTCGTGCAAATTATCGATGGAAAGAACGATTGCGGGAGCCGGGAAGTGAATCCTTACCTACCGTTGATACAAAACGATTGGAAACATCGAACACCACGTATTCGTGCAAATTATCGATGGAAAGAACGATTGCGGGAGCTGGGAAGTGAATCCTTACCTACCGTCGATGCAAAACGATTGGAAACATCGAATAGCACGTATTCGTGCAAATTATCGATGGAAAGAACGATTGCGGGACCCGGGAAGTGAATCCTTACCTAACGTTGATGCAAAACGAATGGAATCATCGAACATCACGTATTCGTGCAAATTATCGATGGAAAGAACGATTGCGGGTGCCGGGAAGTGAATCCTTAACTAACGTTGATGCAAAACGATCGGAAACATCGAATAACACGTATTCGTGCAAATTATCGATGGAAAGAACGATTGCGGGAGCCGGGAAATGAATCCTTACCTAACGTTGATGCAAAACGATTGGAAACATCGAACATCACGTATTCATGCAAATTATCGATAGAAAGAACGATTGCGGCAGCTGGGAAGTGAATCCGTACCTACCGTCGATGCAAAACAATTGCAAACATCGAACATCACGTATTCGTGCAAATTATCGATGGAAAGAACGATTGCGGGTGCCGGGAAATGAATCCTTACCTAACGTTGATGCAAAACGATTGGAAACATCGAATAACACGTATTCGTGCAAATTATCGATGGAAAGAACGATTGCGGGAGCCGGGAAATGAATCCTTACCTAACGTTGATGCAAAACGATTGGAAACATCGAACATCACGTATTCATGCAAATTATCGATAGAAAGAACGATTGCGGCAGCTGGGAAGTGAATCCTTACCTACCGTCGATGCAAAACGATTGCAAACATCGAATTGCACGTATTCGTGCAAATTATCCATAGAAAGAACGATTGCGGGAACTGGGAAGTGAATCCTTACCTACCGTCGATGCAAAACGATTGGAAACATCGAACACCACGTATTCGTGCAAATTATCGATGGAAAGAACGATTGCGGGAGCCGGGAAGTGAATCCTTACCTACCGTTGATACAAAACGATTGGAAACATCGAACACCACGTATTCGTGCAAATTATCGATGGAAAGAACGATTGCGGGAGCTGGGAAGTGAATCCTTACCTACCGTCGATGCAAAACGATTGGAAACATCGAATAGCACGTATTCGTGCAAATTATCGATGGAAAGAACGATTGCGGGACCCGGGAAGTGAATACTTACCTAAAGTTGATGCACAACGAATGGAATCATCGAACATCACGTATTCGTGCAAATTATCGATGGAAAGAACGATTGCGGGTGCCGGGAAGTGAATCCTTACCTAACGTTGATGCAAAACGATCGGAAACATCGAATAACACGTATTCGTGCAAATTATCGATGGAAAGAACGATTGCGGGAGCCGGGAAATGAATCCTTACCTAACGTTGATGCAAAACGATTGGAAACATCGAACATCACGTATTCATGCAAATTATCGATAGAAAGAACGATTGCGGCAGCTGGGAAGTGAATCCTTACCTACCGTCGATGCAAAACGATTGCAAACATCGAATAGCACGTATTCGTGCAAATTATCGATGGAAAGAACGATTGCGGGAGCCGGGAAGTGAATGCTTACCTAACGTTGATGCAAAACGATTGGAAACATCGAACATAACGTATTCGTGCAAATTATAGATAGAAAGAACGATTGCGGGAGCTGGGAAGTGAATCCTTACCTACCGTCGATGCAAAACGATTGCAAACATCGAATAGCACGTATTCGTGCAAATTATCCATAGAAAGAACGATTGCGGGAACTGGGAAGTGAATCCTTACCTACCGTCGATGCAAAACGATTGGAAACATCGAACACCACGTATTCGTGCAAATTATCGCGATGGAAAGAACGGTTGCGGGAGCCGGGAAGTGAATCCTTACCTACCGTTGATACAAAACGATTGGATAATTGGCACGAATACGTGATATTCGATGTTTCCAATCGTTTTGCATCGACGGTAGGTAAGGATTCACTTCCCAGCTCCCGCAATCGTTCTTTCCATCGTTAATTTGCACGAATACGTGCCATTCGATGTTTCCAATCGTTTTGCATCGACGGTAGGTAAGGATTCACTTCCCAGCTCCCGCAATCGTTCTTTCTATCGATAATTTGCACGAATACGTGATGTTCGATGTTTCCAATCGTTTTGCATCAACGTTAGGTAAGGATTCACTTCCCGGCTCCCGCAAACGTTCTTTCCATCGCTAATTTGCTCGAATACGTGCTATTCGATGTTTCCAATCGTTTTGCATCGACGGTAGGTAAGGATTCACTTCCCAGCTGCCGCAATCGTTCTTTCCATCGATAATTTGCACGAATACGTGGTGTTCGATGTTTCCAATCGTTTTGCATCAACGTTAGGTAAGTATTCACTTCCCAGCTCCCGCAATCGTTCTTTCTATGGATAATTTGCACGAATACGTGCTATTCGATGTTTGCAATCGTTTTGCATCGACGGTAGGTAAGTATTCACTTCCCAGCTCCCGCAATCGTTCTTTCTATGGATAATTTGCACGAATACGTTATGTTCGATGTTTCCAATCGTTTTGCATCGACGGTAGGTAAGGATTCACTTCCCGGCTCCCGCAATCGTTCTTTCCATCGATAATTTGCACGAATACGTGCTATTCGATGTTTCCAATCGTGTTGCATCGACGGTCGGTAAGCATTCACTTCCCAGCTCCCGCAATCGTTCTTTCTATGGATAATTTGCACGAATACGTTATGTTCGATGTTTGCAATCGTTTTGTATCGACGGTAGGTAAGGATTCACTTCCCAGCTGCCGCAATCGTTCTTTCTATCGATAATTTGCACGAATACGTGATGTTCAATGTTTCCAATCGTTTTGCATCAACGTTAGGTAAGGATTCATTTCCCGGCTCCCGCAATCGTTCTTTCCATCGATAATTTCCACGAATACGTGCTATTCGATGTTTCCAATCGTGTTGCATCGACGTTCGGTAAGCATTCACTTCCCAGCTCCGGCAATCGTTCTTTCCAAATTATCGATAGAAAGAACGATTGCGGGAGCTGGGAAGTGAATCCTTACCTACCGTCGATGCAAAACGATTGCACACATCGAATAGCACGTATTCGTGCAAATTATCCATAGAAAGAACGATTGCGGGAACTGGGAAGTGAATCCTTACCTACCGTCGATGCAAAACGATTGGAAACATCGAACACCACGTATTCGTGCAAATTATCGATGGAAAGAACGATTGCGGGAGCCGGGAAGTGAATCCTTACCTACCGTTGATACAAAACGATTGGAAACATCGAACACCACGTATTCGTGCAAATTATCGATGGAAAGAACGATTGCGGGAGCTGGGAAGTGAATCCTTACCTACCGTCGATGCAAAACGATTGGAAACATCGAATAGCACGTATTCGTGCAAATTATCGATGGAAAGAACGATTGCGGGACCCGGGAAGTGAATCCTTACCTAACGTTGATGCAAAACGAATGGAATCATCGAACATCACGTATTCGTGCAAATTATCGATGGAAAGAACGATTGCGGGTGCCGGGAAGTGAATCCTTACCTAACGTTGATGCAAAACGATCGGAAACATCGAATAACACGTATTCGTGCAAATTATCGATGGAAAGAACGATTGCGGGAGCCGGGAAATGAATCCTTACCTAACGTTGATGCAAAACGATTGGAAACATCGAACATCACGTATTCATGCAAATTATCGATAGAAAGAACGATTGCGGCAGCTGGGAAGTGAATCCTAACCTACCGTCGATGCAAAATGATTGCAAACATCGAATTGCACGTATTCGTGCAAATTATCCATAGAAAGAACGATTGCGTGAGCTGGGAAGTGAATACTTACCTACCGTTGATGCAAAACGATTGGAAACATCGAATAGCACGTATTCGTGCAAATTATCGATGGAAAGAACGATTGCGGGAGCCGGGAAGTGAATGCTTACCTAACGTTGATGCAAAACGATTGGAAACATCGAACATAACGTATTCGTGCAAATTATAGATAGAAAGAACGATTGCCGGAGCTGGGAAGTGAATCCTTACCTACCGTCGATGCAAAACGATTGCAAACATCGACTAGCACGTATTCGTGCAAATTATCCATAGAAAGAACGATTGCGGGAACTGGGAAGTGAATCCTTACCTACCGTCGATGCAAAACGATTGGAAACCAAGAAACACCACGTATTCGTGCAAATTATCGCGATGGAAAGAACGATTGCGGGAGCCGGGAAGTGAATCCTTACCTACCGTTGATACAAAACGATTGGATAATTGGCACGAATACGTGATATTCGATGTTTCCAATCGTTTTGCATCGACGGTAGGTAAGGATTCACTTCCCAGCTCCCGCAATCGTTCTTTCCATCGTTAATTTGCACGAATACGTGCCATTCGATGTTTCCAATCGTTTTGCATCGACGGTAGGTAAGGATTCACTTCCCAGCTCCCGCAATCGTTCTTTCTATCGATAATTTGCACGAATACGTGCTATTCGATGTTTCCAATCGTTTTGCATCGACGGTAGGTAAGGATTCACTTCCCAGCTCCCGCAATCGTTCTTTCTATCGATAATTTGCACGAATACGTGATGTTCGATGTTTCCAATCGTTTTGCATCAACGTTAGGTAAGGATTCACTTCCCGGCTCCCGCAATCGTTCTTTCCATCGCTAATTTCCTCGAATACGTGCTATTCGATGTTTCCAATCGTTTTGCATCGACGGTAGGTAAGGATTCACTTCCCAGCTGCCGCAATCGTTCTTTCCATCGATAATTTGCACGAATACGTGGTGTTCGATGTTTCCAATCGTTTTGCATCAACGTTAGGTAAGTATTCACTTCCCAGCTCCCGCAATCGTTCTTTCTATGGATAATTTGCACGAATACGTGCTATTCGATGTTTGCAATCGTTTCGCATCGACGGTAGGTAAGTATTCACTTCCCAGCTCCCGCAATCGTTCTTTCTATGGATAATTTGCACGAATACGTTATGTTCGATGTTTCCAATCGTTTTGCATCGACGGTAGGTAAGGATTCACTTCCCGGCTCCCGCAATCGTTCTTTCCATCGATAATTTGCACGAATACCTGCTATTCGATGTTTCCAATCGTGTTGCATCGACGGTCGGTAAGCATTCACTTCCCAGCTCCCGCAATCGTTCTTTCTATGGATAATTTGCACGAATACGTTATGTTCGATGTTTGCAATCGTTTTGCATCGACGGTAGGTAAGGATTCACTTCCCAGCTGCCGCAATCGTTCTTTCTATCGATAATTTGCACGAATACGTGATGTTCAATGTTTCCAATCGTTTTGCATCAACGTTAGGTAAGGATTCATTTCCCGGCTCCCGCAATCGTTCTTTCCATCGATAATTTGCACGAATACGTGCTATTCGATGTTTCCAATCGTGTTGCATCGACGTTCGGTAAGCATTCACTTCCCAGCTCCGGCAATCGTTCTTTCCAAATTATCGATAGAAAGAACGATTGCAGGAGCTGGGAAGTGAATCCTTACCTACCGTCGATGCAAAACGATTGCAAACATCGAATAGCACGTATTCGTGCAAATTATCCATAGAAAGAACGATTGCGGGAACTGGGAAGTGAATCCTTACCTACCGTCGATGCAAAACGATTGGGAACATCGAACACCACGTATTCGTGCAAATTATCGATGGAAAGAACGATTGCGGGAGCCGGGAAGTGAATCCTTACCTACCGTTGATACAAAACGATTGGAAACATCGAACACCACGTATTCGTGCAAATTATCGATGGAAAGAACGATTGCGGGAGCTGGGAAGTGAATCCTTACCTACCGTCGATGCAAAACGATTGGAAACATCGAATAGCACGTATTCGTGCAAATTATCGATGGAAAGAACGATTGCGGGACCCGGGAAGTGAATCCTTACCTAACGTTGATGCAAAACGAATGGAATCATCGAACATCACGTATTCGTGCAAATTATCGATGGAAAGAACGATTGCGGGTGCCGGGAAGTGAATCCTTACCTAACGTTGATGCAAAACGATCGGAAACATCGAATAACACGTATTCGTGCAAATTATCGATGGAAAGAACGATTGCGGGAGCCGGGAAGTGAACGCTTACCTAACGTTGATGCAAAACGATTGGAAACATCGAACATAACGTATTCGTGCAAATTATCGATAGTAAGAACGATTTTGGGAGCTGGGAAGTGAATCCGTACCTACCGTCGATGCAAAACAATTGCAAACATCGAACATCACGTATTCGTGCAAATTATCGATGGAAAGAACGATTGCGGGTGCCGGGAAGTGAATCCTTACCTAAAGTTGATGCAAAACGATTGGAAACATCGAATAACACGTATTCGTGCAAATTATCGATGGAAAGAACGATTGCGGGAGCCGGGAAATGAATCCTTACCTAACGTTGATGCAAAACGATTGGAAACATCGAACATCACGTATTCATGCAAATTATCGATAGAAAGAACGATTGCGGCAGCTGGGAAGTGAATCCTTACCTACCGTCGATGCAAAACGATTGCAAACATCGAATTGCACGTATTCGTGCAAATTATCCATAGAAAGAACGATTGCGGGAACTGGGAAGTGAATCCTTACCTACCGTCGATGCAAAACGATTGGAAACATCGAAAACCACGTATTCGTGCAAATTATCGATGGAAAGAACGATTGCGGGTGCCGGGAAGTGAATCCTTACCTAACGTTGATGCAAAACGATCGGAAACATCGAATAACACGTATTCGTGCAAATTATCGATGGAAAGAACGATTGCGGGAGCCGGGAAATGAATCCTTACCTAACGTTGATGCAAAACGATTGGAAACATCGAACATCACGTATTCATGCAAATTATCGATAGAAAGAACGATTGCGGCAGCTGGGAAGTGAATCCTTACCTACCGTCGATGCAAAACGATTGCAAACATCGAATTGCACGTATTCGTGCAAATTATCCATAGAAAGAACGATTGCGTGAGCTGGGAAGTGAATACTTACCTACCGTTGATGCAAAACGATTGGAAACATCGAATAGCACGTATTCGTGCAAATTATCGATGGAAAGAACGATTGCGGGAGCCGGGAAGTGAATGCTTACCTAACGTTGATGCAAAACGATTGGAAACATCGAACATAACGTATTCGTGCAAATTATAGATAGAAAGAACGATTGCGGGAGCTGGGAAGTGAATCCTTACCTACCGTCGATGCAAAACGATTGCAAACATCGAATAGCACGTATTCGTGCAAATTATCCATAGAAAGAACGATTGCGGGAACTGGGAAGTGAATCCTTACCTACCGTCGATGCAAAACGATTGGAAACCAAGAAACACCACGTATTCGTGCAAATTATCGCGATGGAAAGAACGATTGCGGGAGCCGGGAAGTGAATCCTTACCTACCGTTGATACAAAACGATTGGATAATTGGCACGAATACGTGATATTCGATGTTTCCAATCGTTTTGCATCGACGGTAGGTAAGGATTCACTTCCCAGCTCCCGTAATCGTTCTTTCTATCGATAATTTGCACGAATACGTGCTATTCGATGTTTCCAATCGTTTTGCATCGACGGTAGGTAAGGATTCACTTCCCAGCTCCCGCAATCGTTCTTTCTATCGATAATTTGCACGAATACGTGATGTTCGATGTTTCCAATCGTTTTGCATCAACGTTAGGTAAGGATTCACTTCCCGGCTCCCGCAATCGTTCTTTCCATCGCTAATTTGCTCGAATACGTGCTATTCGATGTTTCCAATCGTTTTGCATCGACGGTAGGTAAGGATTCACTTCCCAGCTGCCGCAATCGTTCTTTCCATCGATAATTTGCACGAATACGTGGTGTTCGATGTTTCCAATCGTTTTGCATCAACGTTAGGTAAGTATTCACTTCCCAGCTCCCGCAATCGTTCTTTCTATGGATAATTTGCACGAATACGTGCTATTCGATGTTTGCAATCGTTTCGCATCGACGGTAGGTAAGTATTCGCTTCCCAGCTCCCGCAATCGTTCTTTCTATGGATAATTTGCACGAATACGTTATGTTCGATGTTTCCAATCGTTTTGCATCGACGGTAGGTAAGGATTCACTTCCCGGCTCCCGCAATCGTTCTTTCCATCGATAATTTGCACGAATACCTGCTATTCGATGTTTCCAATCGTGTTGCATCGACGGTCGGTAAGCATTCACTTCCCAGCTCCCGCAATCGTTCTTTCTATGGATAATTTGCACGAATACGTTATGTTCGATGTTTGCAATCGGTTTGCATCGACGGTAGGTAAGGATTCACTTCCCAGCTGCCGCAATCGTTCTTTCTATCGATAATTTGCACGAATACGTGATGTTCAATGTTTCCAATCGTTTTGCATCAACGTTAGGTAAGGATTCATTTCCCGGCTCCCGCAATCGTTCTTTCCATCGATAATTTGCACGAATACGTGCTATTCGATGTTTCCAATCGTGTTGCATCGACGTTCGGTAAGCATTCACTTCCCAGCTCCGGCAATCGTTCTTTCCAAATTATCGATAGAAAGAACGATTGCGGGAGCTGGGAAGTGAATCCTTACCTACCGTCGATGAAAAACGATTGCAAACATCGAATAGCACGTATTCGTGCAAATTATCCATAGAAAGAACGATTGCGGGAGCTGGGAAGTGAATACTTACCTAACGTTGATGCAAAACGATTGGAAACATCGAACACCACGTATTCGTGCAAATTATCGATGGAAAGAACGATTCCGGGAGCCGGGAAGTGAACGCTTACCTAACGTTGATGCAAAACGATTGGAAACATCGAACATAACGTATTCGTGCAAATTATCGATAGTAAGAACGATTGCGGGAGCTGGGAAGTGAATCCGTACCTACCGTCGATGCAAAACAATTGCAAACATCGAACATCACGTATTCGTGCAAATTATCGATGGAAAGAACGATTGCGGGTGCCGGGAAGTGAATCCTTACCTAACGTTGATGCAAAACGATTGGAAACATCGAATGACACGTATTCGTGCAAATTATCGATGGAAAGAACGATTGCGGGAGCCGGGAAATGAATCCTTACCTAACGTTGATGCAAAACGATTGGAAACATCGAACATCACGTATTCATGCAAATTATCGATAGAAAGAACGATTGCGGCAGCTGGGAAGTGAATCCTTACCTACCGTCGATGCAAAACGATTGCAAACATCGAATTGCACGTATTCGTGCAAATTATCCATAGAAAGAACGATTGCGGGAACTGGGAAGTGAATCCTTACCTACCGTCGATGCAAAACGATTGGAAACATCGAAAACCACGTATTCGTGCAAATTATCGATGGAAAGAACGATTGCGGGTGCCGGGTAGTGAATCCTTACCTAACGTTGATGCAAAACGATCGGAAACATCGAATAACACGTATTCGTGCAAATTATCGATGGAAAGAACGATTGCGGGAGCCGGGAAATGAATCCTTACCTAACGTTGATGCAAAACGATTGGAAACATCGAACATCACGTATTCATGCAAATTATCGATAGAAAGAACGATTGCGGCAGCTGGGAAGTGAATCCTTACCTACCGTCGATGCAAAACGATTGCAAACATCGAATTGCACGTATTCGTGCAAATTATCCATAGAAAGAACGATTGCGTGAGCTGGGAAGTGAATACTTACCTACCGTTGATGCAAAACGATTGGAAACATCGAATAGCACGTATTCGTGCAAATTATCGATGGAAAGAACGATTGCGGGAGCCGGGAAGTGAATGCTTACCTAACGTTGATGCAAAACGATTGGAAACATCGAACATAACGTATTCGTGCAAATTATAGATAGAAAGAACGATTGCGGGAGCTGGGAAGTGAATCCTTACCTACCGTCGATGCAAAACGATTGCAAACATCGAATAGCACGTATTCGTGCAAATTATCCATAGAAAGAACGATTGCGGGAACTGGGAAGTGAATCCTTACCTACCGTCGATGCAAAACGATTGGAAACATCGAACACCACGTATTCGTGCAAATTATCGCGATGGAAAGAACGATTGCGGGAGCCGGGAAGTGAATCCTTACCTACCGTTGATACAAAACGATTGGATAATTGGCACGAATACGTGATATTCGATGTTTCCAATCGTTTTGCATCGACGGTAGGTAAGGATTCACTTCCCAGCTCCCGCAATCGTTCTTTCCATCGTTAATTTGCACGAATACGTGCCATTCGATGTTTCCAATCGTTTTGCATCGACGGTAGGTAAGGATTCACTTCCCAGCTCCCGCAATCGTTCTTTCTATCGATAATTTGCACGAATACGTGCTATTCGATGTTTCCAATCGTTTTGCATCGACGGTAGGTAAGGATTCACTTCCCAGCTCCCGCAATCGTTCTTTCTATCGATAATTTGCACGAATACGTGATGTTCGATGTTTCCAATCGTTTTGCATCAACGTTAGGTAAGGATTCACTTCCCGGCTCCCGCAATCGTTTTTTCCATCGCTAATTTGCTCGAATACGTGCTATTCGATGTTTCCAATCGTTTTGCATCGACGGTAGGTAAGGATTCACTTCCCAGCTGCCGCAATCGTTCTTTCCATCGATAATTTGCACGAATACGTGGTGTTCGATGTTTCCAATCGTTTTGCATCAACGTTAGGTAAGTATTCACTTCCCAGCTCCCGCAATCGTTCTTTCTATGGATAATTTGCACGAATACGTGTTATTCGATGTTTGCAATCGTTTCGCATCGACGGTAGGTAAGTATTCACTTCCCAGCTCCCGCAATCGTTGTTTCTATGGATAATTTGCACGAATACGTTATGTTCGATGTTTCCAATCGTTTTGCATCGACGGTAGGTAAGGATTCACTTCCCGGCTCCCGCAATCGTTCTTTCCATCGATAATTTGCACGAATACCTGCTATTCGATGTTTCCAATCGTGTTGCATCGACGGTCGGTAAGCACTCACTTCCCAGCTCCCGCAATCGTTCTTTCTATGGATAATTTGCACGAATACGTTATGTTCGATGTTTCCAATCGTTTTGCATCGACGGTAGGTAAGGATTCACTTCCCGGCTCCCGCAATCGTTCTTTCCATCGATAATTTGCACGAATACCTGCTATTCGATGTTTCCAATCGTGTTGCATCGACGGTCGGTAAGCACTCACTTCCCAGCTCCCGCAATCGTTCTTTCTATGGATAATTTGCACGAATACGTTATGTTCGATGTTTGCAATCGTTTTGCATCGACGGTAGGTAAGGATTCACTTCCCAGCTGCCGCAATCGTTCTTTCTATCGATAATTTGCACGAATACGTGATGTTCAATGTTTCCAATCGTTTTGCATCAACGTTAGGTAAGGATTCATTTCCCGGCTCCCGCAATCGTTCTTTCCATCGATAATTTGCACGAATACGTGCTATTCGATGTTTCCAATCGTGTTGCATCGACGTTCGGTAAGCATTCACTTCCCAGCTCCGGCAATCGTTCTTTCTAAATTATCGATAGAAAGAACGATTGCGGGAGCTGGGAAGTGAATCCTTACCTACCGTCGATGAAAAACGATTGCAAACATCGAATAGCACGTATTCGTGCAAATTATCCATAGAAAGAACGATTGCGGGAGCTGGGAAGTGAATACTTAACTAACGTTGATGCAAAACGATTGGAAACATCGAACACCACGTATTCGTGCAAATTATCGATGGAAAGAACGATTGCGGGAGCCGGGAAGTGAACGCTTACCTAACGTTGATGCAAAACGATTGGAAACATCGAACATAACGTATTCGTGCAAATTATCGATAGTAAGAACGATTGCGGGAGCTGGGAAGTGAATCCGTACCTACCGTTGATGCAAAACGATTGGAAACATCGAATAACACGTATTCGTGCAAATTATCGATGGAAAGAACGATTGCGGGAGCCGGGAAATGAATCCTTACCTAACGTTGATGCAAAACGATTGGAAACATCGAACATCACGTATTCATGCAAATTATCGATAGAAAGAACGATTGCGGCAGCTGGGAAGTGAATCCTTACGTACCGTCGATGCAAAACGATTGCAAACATCGAATTGCACGTATTCGTGCAAATTATCCATAGAAAGAACGATTGCGGGAACTGGGAAGTGAATCCTTACCTACCGTCGATGCAAAACGATTGGAAACATCGAAAACCACGTATTCGTGCAAATTATCGATGGAAAGAACGATTGCTGGTGCCGGGAAGTGAATCCTTACCTAACGTTGATGCAAAACGATCGGAAACATCGAATAACACGTATTCGTGCAAATTATCGATGGAAAGAACGATTGCGGGAGCCGGGAAATGAATCCTTACCTAACGTTGATGCAAAACGATTGGAAACATCGAACATCACGTATTCATGCAAATTATCGATAGAAAGAACGATTGCGGCAGCTGGGAAGTGAATCCTTACCTACCGTCGATGCAAAACGATTGCAAACATCGAATTGCACGTATTCGTGCAAATTATCCATAGATAGAACGATTGCGTGAGCTGGGAAGTGAATACTTACCTACCGTTGATGCAAAACGATTGCAAACATCGAATTGCACGTATTCGTGCAAATTATCCATAGAAAGAACGATTGCGGGAACTGGGAAGTGAATCCTTACCTACCGTCGATGCAAAACGATTGGAAACATCGAAAACCAGGTATTCGTGCAAATTATCGATGGAAAGAACGATTGCGGGTGCCGGGTAGTGAATCCTTACCTAACGTTGATGCAAAACGATCGGAAACATCGAATAACACGTATTCGTGCAAATTATCGATGGAAAGAACGATTGCGGGAGCCGGGAAATGAATCCTTACCTAACGTTGATGCAAAACGATTGGAAACATCGAACATCACGTATTCATGCAAATTATCGATAGAAAGAACGATTGCGGCAGCTGGGAAGTGAATCCTTACCTACCGTCGATGCAAAACGATTGCAAACATCGAATTGCACGTATTCGTGCAAATTATCCATAGAAAGAACGATTGCGTGAGCTGGGAAGTGAATACTTACCTACCGTTGATGCAAAACGATTGGAAACATCGAATAGCACGTATTCGTGCAAATTATCGATGGAAAGAACGATTGCGGGAGCCGGGAAGTGAATGCTTACCTAACGTTGATGCAAAACGATTGGAAACATCGAACATAACGTATTCGTGCAAATTATAGATAGAAAGAACGATTGCGGGAGCTGGGAAGTGAATCCTTACCTACCGTCGATGCAAAACGATTGCAAACATCGAATAGCACGTATTCGTGCAAATTATCCATAGAAAGAACGATTGCGGGAACTGGGAAGTGAATCCTTACCTACCGTCGATGCAAAACGATTGGAAACATCGAACACCACGTATTCGTGCAAATTATCGCGATGGAAAGAACGATTGCGGGAGCCGGGAAGTGAATCCTTACCTACCGTTGATACAAAACGATTGGATAATTGGCACGAATACGTGATATTCGATGTTTTCAATCGTTTTGCATCGACGGTAGGTAAGGATTCACTTCCCAGCTCCCGCAATCGTTCTTTCCATCGTTAATTTGCACGAATACGTGCCATTCGATGTTTCCAATCGTTTTGCATCGACGGTAGGTAAGGATTCACTTCCCAGCTCCCGCAATCGTTCTTTCTATCGATAATTTGCACGAATACGTGCTATTCGATGTTTCCAATCGTTTTGCATCGACGGTAGGTAAGGATTCACTTCCCAGCTCCCGCAATCGTTCTTTCTATCGATAATTTGCACGAATACGTGATGTTCGATGTTTCCAATCGTTTTGCATCAACGTTAGGTAAGGATTCACTTCCCGGCTCCCGCAATCGTTTTTTCCATCGCTAATTTGCTCGAATACGTGCTATTCGATGTTTCCAATCGTTTTGCATCGACGGTAGGTAAGGATTCACTTCCCAGCTGCCGCAATCGTTCTTTCCATCGATAATTTGCACGAATACGTGGTGTTCGATGTTTCCAATCGTTTTGCATCAACGTTAGGTAAGTATTCACTTCCCAGCTCCCGCAATCGTTCTTTCTATGGATAATTTGCACGAATACGTGTTATTCGATGTTTGCAATCGTTTCGCATCGACGGTAGGTAAGTATTCACTTCCCAGCTCCCGCAATCGTTGTTTCTATGGATAATTTGCACGAATACGTTATGTTCGATGTTTCCAATCGTTTTGCATCGACGGTAGGTAAGGATTCACTTCCCGGCTCCCGCAATCGTTCTTTCCATCGATAATTTGCACGAATACCTGCTATTCGATGTTTCCAATCGTGTTGCATCGACGGTCGGTAAGCACTCACTTCCCAGCTCCCGCAATCGTTCTTTCTATGGATAATTTGCACGAATACGTTATGTTCGATGTTTGCAATCGTTTTGCATCGACGGTAGGTAAGGATTCACTTCCCAGCTGCCGCAATCGTTCTTTCTATCGATAATTTGCACGAATACGTGATGTTCAATGTTTCCAATCGTTTTGCATCAACGTTAGGTAAGGATTCATTTCCCGGCTCCCGCAATCGTTCTTTCCATCGATAATTTGCACGAATACGTGCTATTCGATGTTTCCAATCGTGTTGCATCGACGTTCGGTAAGCATTCACTTCCCAGCTCCGGCAATCGTTCTTTCTAAATTATCGATAGAAAGAACGATTGCGGGAGCTGGGAAGTGAATCCTTACCTACCGTCGATGAAAAACGATTGCAAACATCGAATAGCACGTATTCGTGCAAATTATCCATAGAAAGAACGATTGCGGGAGCTGGGAAGTGAATACTTAACTAACGTTGATGCAAAACGATTGGAAACATCGAACACCACGTATTCGTGCAAATTATCGATGGAAAGAACGATTGCGGGAGCCGGGAAGTGAACGCTTACCTAACGTTGATGCAAAACGATTGGAAACATCGAACATAACGTATTCGTGCAAATTATCGATAGTAAGAACGATTGCGGGAGCTGGGAAGTGAATCCGTACCTACCGTTGATGCAAAACGATTGGAAACATCGAATAACACGTATTCGTGCAAATTATCGATGGAAAGAACGATTGCGGGAGCCGGGAAATGAATCCTTACCTAACGTTGATGCAAAACGATTGGAAACATCGAACATCACGTATTCATGCAAATTATCGATAGAAAGAACGATTGCGGCAGCTGGGAAGTGAATCCTTACGTACCGTCGATGCAAAACGATTGCAAACATCGAATTGCACGTATTCGTGCAAATTATCCATAGAAAGAACGATTGCGGGAACTGGGAAGTGAATCCTTACCTACCGTCGATGCAAAACGATTGGAAACATCGAAAACCACGTATTCGTGCAAATTATCGATGGAAAGAACGATTGCTGGTGCCGGGAAGTGAATCCTTACCTAACGTTGATGCAAAACGATCGGAAACATCGAATAACACGTATTCGTGCAAATTATCGATGGAAAGAACGATTGCGGGAGCCGGGAAATGAATCCTTACCTAACGTTGATGCAAAACGATTGGAAACATCGAACATCACGTATTCATGCAAATTATCGATAGAAAGAACGATTGCGGCAGCTGGGAAGTGAATCCTTACCTACCGTCGATGCAAAACGATTGCAAACATCGAATTGCACGTATTCGTGCAAATTATCCATAGATAGAACGATTGCGTGAGCTGGGAAGTGAATACTTACCTACCGTTGATGCAAAACGATTGGAAACATCGAATAGCACGTATTCGTGCAAATTATCGATGGAAAGAACGATTGCGGGAGCCGGGAAGTGAATGCTTACCTAACGTTGATGCAAAACGATTGGAAACATCGAACATAACGTATTCGTGCAAATTATAGATAGAAAGAACGATTGCGGGAGCTGGGAAGTGAATCCTTACCTACCGTCGATGCAAAACGATTGCAAACATCGAATAGCACGTATTCGTGCAAATTATCCATAGAAAGAACGATTGCGGGAACTGGGAAGTGAATCCTTACCTACCGTCGATGCAAAACGATTGGAAACCAAGAAACACCACGTATTCGTGCAAATTATCGCGATGGAAAGAACGATTGCGGGAGCCGGGAAGTGAATCCTTACCTACCGTTGATACAAAACGATTGGATAATTGGCACGAATACGTGATATTCAATGTTTCCAATCGTTTTGCATCGACGGTAGGTAAGGATTCACTTCCCAGCTCCCGCAATCGTTCTTTCCATCGTTAATTTGCACGAATACGTGCCATTCGATGTTTCCAATCGTTTTGCATCGACGGTAGGTAAGGATTCACTTCCCAGCTCCCGCAATCGTTCTTTCTATCGATAATTTGCACGAATACGTGATGTTCGATGTTTCCAATCGTTTTGCATCAACGTTAGGTAAGGATTCACTTCCCGGCTCCCGCAATCGTTCTTTCCATCGCTAATTTGCTCGAATACGTGCTATTCGATGTTTCCAATCGTTTTGCATCGACGGTAGGTAAGGATTCACTTCCCAGCTGCCGCAATCGTTCTTTCCATCGATAATTTGCACGAATACGTGGTGTTCGATGTTTCCAATCGTTTTGCATCAACGTTAGGTAAGTATTCACTTCCCAGCTCCCGCAATCGTTCTTTCTATGGATAATTTGCACGAATACGTGCTATTCGATGTTTGCAATCGTTTCGCATCGACGGTAGGTAAGTATTCACTTCCCAGCTCCCGCAATCGTTCTTTCTATGGATAATTTGCACGAATACGTTATGTTCGATGTTTCCAATCGTTTTGCATCGACGGTAGGTAAGGATTCACTTCCCGGCTCCCGCAATCGTTCTTTCCATCGATAATTTGCACGAATACCTGCTATTCGATGTTTCCAATCGTGTTGCATCGACGGTCGATAAGCATTCACTTCCCAGCTCCCGCAATCGTTCTTTCTATGGATAATTTGCACGAATACGTTATGTTCGATGTTTGCAATCGTTTTGCATCGACGGTAGGTAAGGATTCACTTCCCAGCTGCCGCAATCGTTCTTTCTATCGATAATTTGCACGAATACGTGATGTTCAATGTTTCCAATCGTTTTGCATCAACGTTAGGTAAGGATTCATTTCCCGGCTCCCGCAATCGTTCTTTCCATCGATAATTTGCACGAATACGTGCTATTCGATGTTTCCAATCGTGTTGCATCGACGTTCGGTAAGCATTCACTTCCCAGCTCCGGCAATCGTTCTTTCCAAATTATCGATAGAAAGAACGATTGCGGGAGCTGGGAAGTGAATCCTTACCTACCGTCGATGCAAGACGATTGGAAACATCGAACACCACGTATTCGTGCAAATTATCGATGGAAAGAACGATTGCGGGAGCCGGGAAGTGAATCCTTACCTACCGTTGATACAAAACGATTGGAAACATCGAACACCACGTATTCGTGCAAATTATCGATGGAAAGAACGATTGCGGGAGCTGGGAAGTGAATCCTTACCTACCGTCGATGCAAAACGATTGGAAACATCGAATAGCACGTATTCGTGCAAATTATCGATGGAAAGAACGATTGCGGGACCCGGGAAGTGAATCCTTACCTAACGTTGATGCAAAACGAATGGAATCATCGAACATCACGTATTCGTGCAAATTATCGATGGAAAGAACGATTGCGGGTGCCGGGAAGTGAATCCTTACCTAACGTTGATGCAAAACGATTGGAAACATCGAATAACACGTATTCGTGCAAATTATCGATGGAAAGAACGATTGCGGGAGCCGGGAAATGAATCCTTACCTAACGTTGATGCAAAACGATTGGAAACATCGAACATCACGTATTCATGCAAATTATCGATAGAAAGAACGATTGCGGCAGCTGGGAAGTGAATCCTTACCTACCGTCGATGCAAAACGATTGCAAACATCGAATTGCACGTATTCGTGCAAATTATCCATAGAAAGAACGATTGCGTGAGCTGGGAAGTGAATACTTACCTACCGTTGATGCAAAACGATTGGAAACATCGAATAGCACGTATTCGTGCAAATTATCGATGGAAAGAACGATTGCGGGAGCCGGGAAGTGAATGCTTACCTAACGTTGATGCAAAACGATTGGAAACATCGAACATAACGTATTCGTGCAAATTATAGATAGAAAGAACGATTGCGGGAGCTGGGAAGTGAATCCTTACCTACCGTCGATGCAAAACGATTGCAAACATCGAATAGCACGTATTCGTGCAAATTATCCATAGAAAGAACGATTGCGGGAACTGGGAAGTGAATCCTTACCTACCGTCGATGCAAAACGATTGGAAACATCGAACACCACGTATTCGTGCAAATTATCGCGATGGAAAGAACGATTGCGGGAGCCGGGAAGTGAATCCTTACCTACCGTTGATACAAAACGATTGGATAATTGGCACGAATACGTGATATTCGATGTTTCCAATCGTTTTGCATCGACGGTAGGTAAGGATTCACTTCCCAGCTCCCGCAATCGTTCTTTCCATCGTTAATTTGCACGAATACGTGCCATTCGATGTTTCCAATCGTTTTGCATCGACGGTAGGTAAGGATTCACTTCCCAGCTCCCGCAATCGTTCTTTCTATCGATAATTTGCACGAATACGTGCTATTCGATGTTTCCAATCGTTTTGCATCGACGGTAGGTAAGGATTCACTTCCCAGCTCCCGCAATCGTTCTTTCTATCGATAATTTGCACGAATACGTGATGTTCGATGTTTCCAATCGTTTTGCATCAACGTTAGGTAAGGATTCACTTCCCGGCTCCCGCAATCGTTCTTTCCATCGCTAATTTGCTCGAATACGTGCTATTCGATGTTTCCAATCGTTTTGCATCGACGGTAGGTAAGGATTCACTTCCCAGCTGCCGCAATCGTTCTTTCCATCGATAATTTGCACGAATACGTGGTGGTCGATGTTTCCAATCGTTTTGCATCAACGTTAGGTAAGTATTCACTTCCCAGCTCCCGCAATCGTTCTTTCTATGGATAATTTGCACGAATACGTGCTATTCGATGTTTGCAATCGTTTCGCATCGACGGTAGGTAAGTATTCACTTCCCAGCTCCCGCAATCGTTCTTTCTATGGATAATTTGCACGAATACGTTATGTTCGATGTTTCCAATCGTTTTGCATCGACGGTAGGTAAGGATTCACTTCCCGGCTCCCGCAATCGTTCTTTCCATCGATAATTTGCACGAATACCTGCTATTCGATGTTTCCAATCGTGTTGCATCGACGGTCGGTAAGCATTCACTTCCCAGCTCCCGCAATCGTTCTTTCTATGGATAATTTGAACGAATACGTTATGTTCGATGTTTGCAATCGTTTTGCATCGACGGTAGGTAAGG
This sequence comes from Nomada ferruginata, assembly GCA_963583965.1. Taxonomy (NCBI): domain Eukaryota; kingdom Metazoa; phylum Arthropoda; class Insecta; order Hymenoptera; family Apidae; genus Nomada; species Nomada ferruginata. Next base: position 796,831 of record OY757219.1, read on the forward strand.
ATTCACTTCCCAGCTGCCGCAATCGTTCTTTCTATCGATAATTTGCACGAATACGTGATGTTCAATGTTTCCAATCGTTTTGCATCAACGTTAGGTAAGGATTCATTTCCCGGCTCCCGCAATCGATCTTTCCATCGATAATTTGCACGAATACGTGCTATTCGATGTTTCCAATCGTGTTGCATCGACGTTCGGTAAGCATTCACTTCCCAGCTCCGGCAATCGTTCTTTCCAAATTATCGATAGAAAGAACGATTGCGGGAGCTGGGAAGTGAATCCTTACCTACCGTCGATGAAAAACGATTGCAAACATCGAATAGCACGTATTCGTGCAAATTATCCATAGAAAGAACGATTGCGGGAGCTGGGAAGTGAATACTTACCTAACGTTGATGCAAAACGATTGGAAACATCGAACACCACGTATTCGTGCAAATTATCGATGGAAAGAACGATTGCGGCAGCTGGGAAGTGAATCCTTACCTACCGTCGATGCAAAACGATTGCAAACATCGAATAGCACGTATTCGTGCAAATTATCCATAGAAAGAACGATTGCGGGAGCTGGGAAGTGAATACTTACCTACCGTTGATGCAAAACGATTGGAAACATCGAATAGCACGTATTCGTGCAAATTATCGATGGAAAGAACGATTGCGGGAGCCGGGAAGTGAACGCTTACCTAACGTTGATGCAAAACGATTGGAAACATCGAACATAACGTATTCGTGCAAATTAACGATAGTAAGAACGATTGCGGGAGCTGGGAAGTGAATCCGTACCTACCGTCGATGCAAAACAATTGCAAACATCGAACATCACGTATTCGTGCAAATTATCGATGGAAAGAACGATTGCGGGTGCCGGGAAGTGAATCCTTACCTAACGTTGATGCAAAACGATTGGAAACATCGAATAACACGTATTCGTGCAAATTATCGATGGAAAGAACGATTGCGGGAGCCGGGAAATGAATCCTTACCTAACGTTGATGCAAAACGATTGGAAACATCGAACATCACGTATTCATGCAAATTATCGATAGAAAGAACGATTGCGGCAGCTGGGAAGTGAATCCTTACCTACCGTCGATGCAAAACGATTGCAAACATCGAATTGCACGTATTCGTGCAAATTATCCATAGAAAGAACGATTGCGGGAACTGGGAAGTGAATCCTTACCTACCGTCGATGCAAAACGATTGGAAACATCGAAAACCACGTATTCGTGAAAATTATCGATGGAAAGAACGATTGCGGGAGCCGGGAAGTGAATCCTTACCTACCGTTGATACAAAACGATTGGAAACATCGAACACCACGTATTCGTGCAAATTATCGATGGAAAGAACGATTGCGGGAGCTGGGAAGTGAATCCTTACCTACCGTCGATGCAAAACGATTGGAAACATCGAATAGCACGTATTCGTGCAAATTATCGATGGAAAGAACGATTGCGGGACCCGGGAAGTGAATCCTTACCTAACGTTGATGCAAAACGAATGGAATCATCGAACATCACGTATTCGTGCAAATTATCGATGGAAAGAACGATTGCGGGTGCCGGGAAGTGAATCCTTACCTAACGTTGATGCAAAACGATCGGAAACATCGAATAACACGTATTCGTGCAAATTATCGATGGAAAGAACGATTGCGGGAGCCGGGAAATGAATCCTTACCTAACGTTGATGCAAAACGATTGGAAACATCGAACATCACGTATTCATGCAAATTATCGATAGAAAGAACGATTGCGGCAGCTGGGAAGTGAATCCTTACCTACCGTCGATGCAAAACGATTGCAAAAAACGAATTGCACGTATTCGTGCAAATTATCCATAGAAAGAACGATTGCGTGAGCTGGGAAGTGAATACTTACCTACCGTTGATGCAAAACGATTGGAAACATCGAATAGCACGTATTCGTGCAAATTATCGATGCAAAGAACGATTGCGGGAGCCGGGAAGTGAATGCTTACCTAACGTTGATGCAAAACGATTGGAAACATCGAACATAACGTATTCGTGCAAAGTATAGATAGAAAGAACGATTGCGGGAGCTGGGAAGTGAATCCTTACCTACCGTCGATGCAAAACGATTGCAAACATCGAATAGCACGTATTCGTGCAAATTATCCATAGAAAGAACGATTGCGGGAACTGGGAAGTGAATCCTTACCTACCGTCGATGCAAAACGATTGGAAACGTCGAACACCACGTATTCGTGCAAATTATCGCGATGGAAAGAACGATTGCGGGAGCCGGGAAGTGAATCCTTACCTACCGTTGATACAAAACGATTGGATAATTGGCACGAATACGTGATATTCGATGTTTCCAATCGTTTTGCATCGACGGTAGGTAAGGATTCACTTCCCAGCTCCCGCAATCGTTCTTTCCATCGTTAATTTGCACGAATACGTGCCATTCGATGTTTCCAATCGTTTTGCATCGACGGTAGGTAAGGATTCACTTCCCAGCTCCCGCAATCGTTCTTTCTATCGATAATTTGCACGAATACGTGCTATTCGATGTTTCCAATCGGTTTGCATCGACGGTAGGTAAGGATTCACTTCCCAGCTCCCGCAATCGTTCTTTCTATCGATAATTTGCACGAATACGTTATGTTCGATGTTTCCAATCGTTTTGCATCGACGGTAGGTAAGGATTCACTTCCCGGCTCCCGCAATCGTTCTTTCCATCGATAATTTGCACGAATACGTGCTATTCGATGTTTCCAATCGTGTTGCATCGACGGTCGGTAAGCATTCACTCCCCAGCTCCGGCAATCGTTCTTTCCAAATTATCGATAGAAGGAACGATTGCGGGAGCTGGGAAGTGAATCCTTACCTACCGTCGATGCAAAACGATTGCAAACATCGAATAGCACGTATTCGTGCAAATTATCCATAGAAAGAACGATTGCGGGAGCTGGGAAGTGAATACTTACCTAACGTTGATGCAAAACGATTGGAAACATCGAACACCACGTATTCGTGCAAATTATCGATGGAAAGAACGATTGCGGCAGCTGGGAAGTGAATCCTTACCTACCGTCGATGCAAAACGATTGCAAACATCGAATAGCACGTATTCGTGCAAATTATCCATAGAAAGAACGATTGCGGGAGCTGGGAAGTGAATACTTACCTACCGTTGATGCAAAACGATTGGAAACATCGAATAGCACGTATTCGTGCAAATTATCGATGGAAAGAACGATTGCGGGAGCCGGGAAGTGAACGCTTACCTAACGTTGATGCAAAACGATTGGAAACATCGAACATAACGTATTCGTGCAAATTATCGATAGTAAGAACGATTGCGGGAGCTGGGAAGTGAATCCGTACCTACCGTCGATGCAAAACAATTGCAAACATCGAACATCACGTATTCGTGCAAATTATCGATGGAAAGAACGATTGCGGGTGCCGGGAAGTGAATCCTTACCTAACGTTGATACAAAACGATTGGAAACATCGAATAACACGTATTCGTGCAAATTATTGATGGAAAGAACGATTGCGGGAGCCGGGAAATGAATCCTTACCTAACGTTGATGCAAAACGATTGGAAACATCGAACATCACGTATTCATGCAAATTATCGATAGAAAGAACGATTGCGGCAGCTGGGAAGTGAATCCTTACCTACCGTCGATGCAAAACGATTGCAAACATCGAATTGCACGTATTCGTGCAAATTATCCATAGAAAGAACGATTGCGGGAACTGGGAAGTGAATCCTTACCTACCGTCGATGCAAAACGATTGGAAACATCGAACACCACGTATTCGTGCAAATTATCGATGGAAAGAACGATTGCGGGAGCCGGGAAGTGAATCCTTACCTACCGTTGATACAAAACGATTGGAAACATCGAACACCACGTATTCGTGCAAATTATCGATGGAAAGAACGATTGCGGGAGCTGGGAAGTGAATCCTTACCTACCGTCGATGCAAAACGATTGGAAACATCGAATAGCACGTATTCGTTTAAATTATCGATGGAAAGAACGATTGCGGGACCCGGGAAGTGAATCCTTACCTACCGTCGATGCAAAACGATTGGAAACATCGAACATAACGTATTCGTGCAAATTATCCATAGAAAGAACGATTGCGGGAGCTGGGAAGTGAATACTTACCTACCGTCGATGCAAAACGATTGCAAACATCGAATAGCTCGTATTCGTGCAAATTATCCATAGAAAGAACGATTGCGGGAGCTGGGAAGTGAATACTTACCTAACGTTGATGCAAAACGATTGGAAACATCGAACACCACGTATTCGTGCAAATTATCGATGGAAAGAACGATTGCGGCAGCTGGGAAGTGAATCCTTACCTACCGTCGATGCAAAACGATTGCAAACATCGAATAGCACGTATTCGTGCAAATTATCCATAGAAAGAACGATTGCGGGAGCTGGGAAGTGAATACTTACCTACCGTTGATGCAAAACGATTGGAAACATCGAATAGCACGTATTCGTGCAAATTATCGATGGAAAGAACGATTGCGGGAGCCGGGAAGTGAACGCTTACCTAACGTTGATGCAAAACGATTGGAAACATCGAACATAACGTATTCGTGCAAATTATCGATAGTAAGAACGATTGCGGGAGCTGGGAAGTGAATCCGTACCTACCGTCGATGCAAAACAATTGCAAACATCGAACATCACGTATTCGTGCAAATTATCGATGGAAAGAACGATTGCGGGTGCCGGGAAGTGAATCCTTACCTAACGTTGATGCAAAACGATTGGAAACATCGAATAACACGTATTCGTGCAAATTATTGATGGAAAGAACGATTGCGGGAGCCGGGAAATGAATCCTTACCTACCGTCGATGCAAAACGATTGGAAACATCGAACACCACGTATTCGTGCAAATTATCGATGGAAGGAACGATTGCGGGAGCCGGGAAGTGAATCCTTACCTACCGTTGATACAAAACGATTGGAAACATCGAACACCACGTATTCGTGTAAATTATCGATGGAAAGAACGATTGCGGGAGCTGGGAAGTGAATCCTTACCTACCGTCGATGCAAAACGATTGGAAACATCGAATAGCACGTATTCGTTTAAATTATCGATGGAAAGAACGATTGCGGGACCCGGGAAGTGAATCCTTACCTAACGTTGATGCAAAACGAATGGAATCATCGAACATCACGTATTCGTGCAAATTATCGATGGAAAGAACGATTGCGGGTGCCGGGAAGTGAATCCTTACCTAACGTTGATACAAAACGATCGGAAACATCGAATAACACGTATTCGTGCAAATTATCGATGGAAAGAACGATTGCGGGAGCCGGGAAATGAATCCTTACCTAACGTTGATGCAAAACGATTGGAAACATCGAACATCACGTATTCATGCAAATTATCGATAGAAAGAACGATTGCGGCAGCTGGGAAGTGAATCCTTACCTACCGTCGATGCAAAACGATTGCAAACATCGAATTGCACGTATTCGTGCAAATTATCCATAGAAAGAACGATTGCGTGAGCTGGGAAGTGAATACTTACCTACCGTTGATGCAAAACGATTGGAAACATCGAATAGCACGTATTCGTGCAAATTATCGATGGAAAGAACGATTGCGGGAGCCGGGAAGTGAATGCTTACCTAACGTTGATGCAAAACGATTGGAAACATCGAACATAACGTATTCGTGCAAATTATAGATAGAAAGAACGATTGCGGGAGCTGGGAAGTGAATCCTTACCTACCGTCGATGCAAAACGATTGCAAACATCGAATAGCACGTATTCGTGCAAATTATCCATAGAAAGAACGATTGCGGGAACTGGGAAGTGAATCCTTACCTACCGTCGATGCAAAACGATTGGAAACATCGAACACCACGTATTCGTGCAAATTATCGCGATGGAAAGAACGATTGCGGGAGCCGGGAAGTGAATCCTTACCTACCGTTGATACAAAACGATTGGATAATTGGCACGAATACGTGATATTCGATGTTTCCAATCGTTTTGCATCGACGGTAGGTAAGGATTCACTTCCCAGCTGCCGCAATCGTTCTTTCCATCGATAATTTGCACGAATACGTGGTGTTCGATGTTTCCAATCGTTTTGCATCAACGTTAGGTAAGTATTCACTTCCCAGCTCCCGCAATCGTTCTTTCTATGGATAATTTGCACGAATACGTGCTATTCGATGTTTGCAATCGTTTTGCATCGACGGTAGGTAAGTATTCACTTCCCAGCTCCCGCAATCGTTCGTTCTATGGGATAATTTGCACGAATACGTTATGTTCGATGTTTCCAATCGTTTTGCATCGACGGTAGGTAAGGATTCACTTCCCAGCTCCCGCAATCGTTCTTTCCATCGATAATTTGCACGAATACGTGCTATTCGATGTTTCCAATCGTGTTGCATCGACGGTCGGTAAGCATTCACTTCCCAGCTCCCGCAATCGTTCTTTCTATGGATAATTTGCACGAATACGTTATGTTCGATGTTTGCAATCGTTTTGCATCGACGGTAGGTAAGGATTCACTTCCCAGCTGCCGCAATCGTTCTTTCCATCGATAATTTGCACGAATACGTGTTGTTCGATGTTTCCAATCGTTTTGCATCAACGATAGGTAAGTATCCACTTCCCAGCTCCCGCAATCGTTCTTTCTATGGATAATTTGCACGATTACGTGCTATTCGATGTTTGCAATCGTTTTGCATCGACGGTAGATAAGGATTCACTTCCCAGCTCCCGCAATCGTTCTTTCTATGGATAATTTGCACGAATACGTTATGTTCGATGTTTCCAATCGTTTTGCATCGACGGTAGGTAAGGATTCACTTCCCAGCTGCCGCAATCGTTCTTTCTATCGATAATTTGCACGAATACGTGATGTTCGATGTTTCCAATCGTTTTGCATCAACGTTAGGTAAGGATTCATTTCCCGGCTCCCGCAATCGTTCTTTCCATCGATAATTTGCACGAATACGTGCTATTCGATGTTCCCAATCGTGTTGCATCGACGTTCGGTAAGCATTCACTTCCCAGCTCCGGCAATCGTTCTTTCCAAATTATCGATAGAAAGAACGATTGCGGGAGCTGGGAAGTGAATCCTTTCCTACCGTCGATGCAAAACGATTGCAAACATCGAACATCACGTATTCGTGCAAATTATCGATGGAAAGAACGATTGCGGGTGCCGGGAAGTGAATCCTTACCTAACGTTGATGCAAAACGATTGGAAACATCGAATAACACGTATTCGTGCAAATTATCGATGGAAAGAACGATTGCGGGAGCTGGCAAGTGAATCCTTACCTACCGTCGATGCAAAACGATTGGAAACATCGAATAGCACATATTCGTGCAAATTATCGATGGAAAGAACGATTGCGGGAGCCGGGAAGTGAATCCTTACCTAACGTTGATGCAAAACGAATGGAATCTTCTAACATCACGTATTCGTGCAAATTATCGATGAAAAGAACGATTGCGGGTGCCGGGAAGTGAATCCTTACCTAACGTTGATGCAAAACGATTGGAAACATCGAATATCACGTATTCGTGCCAATTATCCAATCGTTTTGTATCAACGGTAGGTAAGGATTCACTTCCCGGCTCCCGCAATCGTTCTTTCCATCGATAATTTGCACGAATACGTGGTGTTCGATGTTTCCAATCGTTTTGCATCGACGGTAGGTAAGGATTCACTTCCCAGCTCCCGCAATCGTTCTTTCTATGGATAATTTGCACGAATACGTGCTATTCGATGTTTGCAATCGTTTTGCATCGACGGTAGGTAAGGATTCACTTCCCAGCTCCCGCAATCGTTCTTTCTATCGATAATTTGCACGAATACGTTATGTTCGATGTTTCCAATCGTTTTGCATCAACGTTAGGTAAGCATTCACTTCCCGGCTCCCGCAATCGTTCTTTCCATCGATAATTTGCACGAATACGTGCTATTCGATGTTTCCAATCGTTTTGCATCATCGGTAGGTAAGTATTCACTTCCCAGCTCCCGCAATCGTTCTTTCTATGGATAATTTGCACGAATACGTGCTATTCGATGTTTGCAATCGTTTTGCATCGACGGTAGGTAAGGATTCACTTCCCAGCTCCCGCAATCGTTCTTTCTATCGATAATTTGCACGAATACGTTATGTTCGATGTTTCCAATCGTTTTGCATCAACGTTAGGTAAGCATTCACTTCCCGGCTCCCGCAATCGTTCTTTCCATCGATAATTTGCACGAATACGTGCTATTCGATGTTTCCAATCGTTTTGCATCAACGGTAGGTAAGTATTCACTTCCCAGCTCACGCAATCGTTCTTTCTATCGATAATTTGCATGAATACGTGATGGTCGATGTTTCCAATCGTTTTGCATCAACGTTAGGTAAGGATTCATTTCCCGGCTCCCGCAATCGTTCTTTCCATCGATAATTTGCACGAATACGTGTTATTCGATGTTTCCAATCGTTTTGCATCAACGTTAGGTAAGGATTCACTTCCCGGCACCCGCAATCGTTCTTTTCATCGATAATTTGCACGAATACGTGATGTTAGAAGATTCCATTCGTTTTGCATCAACGTTAGGTAAGGATTCACTTCCCGGCTCCCGCAATCGTTCTTTCCATCGATAATTTGCACGAATATGTGCTATTCGATGTTTCCAATCGTTTTGCATCGACGGTAGGTAAGGATTCACTTCCCAGCTCCCGCAATCGTTCTTTCCATCGATAATTTGCACGAATACGTGTTATTCGATGTTTCCGATCGTTTTGCATCAACGTTAGGTAAGGATTCACTTCCCGGCACCCGCAATCGTTCTTTCCATCGATAATTTGCACGAATACGTGATGTTCGATGATTCCATTCGTTTTGCATCAACGTTAGGTAAGGATTCACTTCCCGGGTCCCGCAATCGTTCTTTCCATCGATAATTTAAACGAATACGTGCTATTCGATGTTTCCAATCGTTTTGCATCGACGGTAGGTAAGGATTCACTTCCCAGCTCCCGCAATCGTTCTTTCCATCGATAATTTGCACGAATACGTGGTGTTCGATGTTTCCAATCGTTTTGTATCAACGGTAGGTAAGGATTCACTTCCCGGCTCCCGCAATCGTTCTTTCCATCGATAATTTGCACGAATACGTGGTGTTCGATGTTTCCAATCGTTTTGCATCGACGGTAGTTAAGGATTCACTTCCCAGTTCCCGCAATCGTTCTTTCTATGGATAATTTGCACGAATACGTGCAATTCGATGTTTGCAATCGTTTTGCATCGACGGTAGGTAAGGATTCACTTCCCAGCTGCCGCAATCGTTCTTTCTATCGATAATTTGCATGAATACGTGATGTTCGATGTTTCCAATCGTTTTGCATCAACGTTAGGTAAGGATTCATTTCCCGGCTCCCGCAATCGTTCTTTCCATCAATAATTTGCACGAATACGTGATGTTCGATGTTTGCAATTGTTTTGCATCGACGGTAGGTACGGATTCACTTCCCAGCTCCCGCAATCGTTCTTACTATCGATAATTTGCACGAATACGTTATGTTCGATGTTTCCAATCGTTTTGCATCAACGTTAGGTAAGCGTTCACTTCCCGGCTCCCGCAATCGTTCTTTCCATCGATAATTTGCACGAATACGTGCTATTCGATGTTTCCAATCGTTTTGCATCAACGGTAGGTAAGTATTCACTTCCCAGCTCCCGCAATCGTTCTTTCTATGGATAATTTGCACGAATACGTGCTATTCGATGTTTGCAATCGTTTTGCATCGACGGTAGGTAAGGATTCACTTCCCAGCTGCCGCAATCGTTCTTTCCATCGATAATTTGCACGAATACGTGGTGTTCGATGTTTCCAATCGTTTTGCATCAACGTTAGGTAAGTATTCACTTCCCAGCTCCCGCAATCGTTCTTTCTATGGATAATTTGCACGAATACGAGCTATTCGATGTTTGCAATCGTTTTGCATCGACGGTAGGTAAGTATTCACTTCCCAGCTCCCGCAATCGTTCTTTCTATGGATAATTTGCACGAATACGTTATGTTCGATGTTTCCAATCGTTTTGCATCGACGGTAGGTAAGGATTCACTTCCCGGGTCCCGCAATCGTTCTTTCCATCGATAATTTAAACGAATACGTGCTATTCGATGTTTCCAATCGTTTTGCATCGGCGGTAGGTAAGGATTCACTTCCCAGCTCCCGCAATCGTTCTTTCCATCGATAATTTGCACGAATACGTGGTGTTCGATGTTTCCAATCGTTTTGTATCAACGGTAGGTAAGGATTCACTTCCCGGCTCCCGCAATCGTTCTTTCCATCGATAATTTGCACGAATACGTGGTGTTCGATGTTTCCAATCGTTTTGCATCGACGGTAGGTAAGGATTCACTTCCCAGTTCCCGCAATCGTTCTTTCTATGGATAATTTGCACGAATACGTGCAATTCGATGTTTGCAATCGTTTTGCATCGACGGTAGGTAAGGATTCACTTCCCAGCTGCCGCAATCGTTCTTTCTATCGATAATTTGCATGAATACGTGATGTTCGATGTTTCCAATCGTTTTGCATCAACGTTAGGTAAGGATTCATTTCCCGGCTCCCGCAATCGTTCTTTCCATCAATAATTTGCACGAATACGTGTTATTCGATGTTTCCAATCGTTTTGCATCAACGTTAAGTAAGGATTCACTTCCCGGCACCCGCAATCGTTCTTTCCATCGATAATTTGCACGAATACGTGATGTTCGATGTTTGCAATTGTTTTGCATCGACGGTAGGTACGGATTCACTTCCCAGCTCCCGCAATCGTTCTTACTATCGATAATTTGCACGAATACGTTATGTTCGATGTTTCCAATCGTTTTGCATCAACGTTAGGTAAGCGTTCACTTCCCGGCTCCCGCAATCGTTCTTTCCATCGATAATTTGCACGAATACGTGCTATTCGATGTTTCCAATCGTTTTGCATCAACGGTAGGTAAGTATTCACTTCCCAGCTCCCGCAATCGTTCTTTCTATGGATAATTTGCACGAATACGTGCTATTCGATGTTTGCAATCGTTTTGCATCGACGGTAGGTAAGGATTCACTTCCCAGCTGCCGCAATCGTTCTTTCCATCGATAATTTGCACGAATACGTGGTGTTCGATGTTTCCAATCGTTTTGCATCAACGTTAGGTAAGTATTCACTTCCCGGCTCCCGCAATCGTTCTTTCCATCGATAATTTGCACGAATACGTGCTATTCGATGTTTCCAATCGTGTTGCATCGACGTTCGGTAAGCATTCACTTCCCAGCTCCGGCAATCGTTCTTTCCAAATTATCGATAGAAGGAACGATTGCGGGAGCTGGGAAGTGAATCCTTACCTAACGTTGATGCAAAACGATTGGAAACATTGAACATCACGTATTCGTGCAAATTATCGATAGAAAGAACGATTGCGGCAGCTGGGAAGTGAATCCTTACCTACCGTCGATGCAAAACGATTGCAAACATCGAACATAACGTATTCGTGCAAATTATCCATAGAAAGAACGATTGCGGGAGCTGGGAAGTGAATGCTTACCGACCGTCGATGCAACACGATTAGAAACATCGAATAGCACGTATTCGTGCAAATTATCGATGGAAAGAACGATTGCGGGAGCCGGGAAGTGAATCCTTACCTACCGTCGATGCAAAACGATTGGAAACATCGAACATAACGTATTCGTGCAAATTATCCATAGAAAGAACGATTGCGGGAGCTGGGAAGTGAATACTTACCTACCGTCGATGCAAAACGATTGCAAACATCGAATAGCACGTATTCGTGCAAATTATCCATAGAAAGAACGATTGCGGGAGCTGGGAAGTGAATACTTACCTAACGTTGATGCAAAACGATTGGAAACATCGAACACCACGTATTCGTGCTAATTATCGATGGAAAGAACGATTGCGGCAGCTGGGAAGTGAATCCTTACCTACCGTCGATGCAAAACGATTGGAAACATCGAATAGCACGTATTCGAGCAAATTAGCGATGGAAAGAACGATTGCGGGATCCGGGAAGTGAATCCTTACCTAACGTTGATGCAAAACGATTGGAAACATCGAACATCACGTATTCGTGCAAATTATCGATAGAAAGAACGATTGCGGGAGCTGGGAAGTGAATCCTTACCTACCGTCGATGCAAAACGATTGGAAACATCGAATAGCACGTATTCGTGCAAATTATCGATAGAAAGAACGATTGCGGGAGCTGGAAGTGAATCCTTACCTACCGTCGATGCAAAACGATTGGAAACATCGAATGGCACGTATTCGTGCAAATTAACGATGGAAAGAACGATTGCGGGAGCTGGGAAGTGAATCCTTACCTACCGTCGATGCAAAACGATTGGAAACATCGAATATCACGTATTCGTGCCAATTATCCAATCGTTTTGTATCAACGGTAGGTAAGGATTCACTTCCCGGCTCCCGCAATCGTTCTTTCCATCGCGATAATTTGCACGAATACGTGGTGTTCGATGTTTCCAATCGTTTTGCATCAACGTTAGGTAAGCATTCACTTCCCGGCTCCCGCAATCGTTCTTTCCATCGATAATTTGCACGAATACGTGCTATTCGATGTTTCCAATCGTTTTGCATCAACGGTAGGTAAGTATTCACTTCCCAGCTCACGCAATCGTTCTTTCTATGGATAATTTGCACGAATACGTGCAATTCGATGTTTGCAATCGTTTTGCATCGACGGTAGGTAAGGATTCACTTCCCAGCTGCCGCAATCGTTCTTTCTATCGATAATTTGCATGAATACGTGATGTTCGATGTTTCCAATCGTTTTGCATCAACGTTAGGTAAGGATTCATTTCCCGGCTCCCGCAATCGTTCTTTCCATCGATAATTTGCACGAATACGTGTTATTCGATGTTTCCGATCGTTTTGCATCAACGTTAGGTAAGGATTCACTTCCCGGCACCCGCAATCGTTCTTTCCATCGATAATTTGCACGAATACGTGATGTTCGATGATTCCATTCGTTTTGCATCAACGTTAGGTAAGGATTCACTTCCCGGGTCCCGCAATCGTTCTTTCCATCGATAATTTAAACGAATACGTGCTATTCGATGTTTCCAATCGTTTTGCATCGACGGTAGGTAAGGATTCACTTCCCAGCTCCCGCAATCGTTCTTTCCATCGATAATTTGCACGAATACGTGGTGTTCGATGTTTCCAATCGTTTTGTATCAACGGTAGGTAAGGATTCACTTCCCGGCTCCCGCAATCGTTCTTTCCATCGATAATTTGCACGAATACGTGGTGTTCGATGTTTCCAATCGTTTTGCATCGACGGTAGTTAAGGATTCACTTCCCAGTTCCCGCAATCGTTCTTTCTATGGATAATTTGCACGAATACGTGCAATTCGATGTTTGCAATCGTTTTGCATCGACGGTAGGTAAGGATTCACTTCCCAGCTGCCGCAATCGTTCTTTCTATCGATAATTTGCATGAATACGTGATGTTCGATGTTTCCAATCGTTTTGCATCAACGTTAGGTAAGGATTCATTTCCCGGCTCCCGCAATCGTTCTTTCCATCAATAATTTGCACGAATACGTGATGTTCGATGTTTGCAATTGTTTTGCATCGACGGTAGGTACGGATTCACTTCCCAGCTCCCGCAATCGTTCTTACTATCGATAATTTGCACGAATACGTTATGTTCGATGTTTCCAATCGTTTTGCATCAACGTTAGGTAAGCGTTCACTTCCCGGCTCCCGCAATCGTTCTTTCCATCGATAATTTGCACGAATACGTGCTATTCGATGTTTCCAATCGTTTTGCATCAACGGTAGGTAAGTATTCACTTCCCAGCTCCCGCAATCGTTCTTTCTATGGATAATTTGCACGAATACGTGCTATTCGATGTTTGCAATCGTTTTGCATCGACGGTAGGTAAGGATTCACTTCCCAGCTGCCGCAATCGTTCTTTCCATCGATAATTTGCACGAATACGTGATGTTCGATGTTTGCAATTGTTTTGCATCGACGGTAGGTACGGATTCACTTCCCAGCTCCCGCAATCGTTCTTACTATCGATAATTTGCACGAATACGTTATGTTCGATGTTTCCAATCGTTTTGCATCAACGTTAGGTAAGCGTTCACTTCCCGGCTCCCGCAATCGTTCTTTCCATCGATAATTTGCACGAATACGTGCTATTCGATGTTTCCAATCGTTTTGCATCAACGGTAGGTAAGTATTCACTTCCCAGCTCCCGCAATCGTTCTTTCTATGGATAATTTGCACGAATACGTGCTATTCGATGTTTGCAATCGTTTTGCATCGACGGTAGGTAAGGATTCACTTCCCAGCTGCCGCAATCGTTCTTTCCATCGATAATTTGCACGAATACGTGGTGTTCGATGTTTCCAATCGTTTTGCATCAACGTTAGGTAAGTATTCACTTCCCGGCTCCCGCAATCGTTCTTTCCATCGATAATTTGCACGAATACGTGCTATTCGATGTTTCCAATCGTGTTGCATCGACGTTCGGTAAGCATTCACTTCCCAGCTCCGGCAATCGTTCTTTCCAAATTATCGATAGAAGGAACGATTGCGGGAGCTGGGAAGTGAATCCTTACCTAACGTTGATGCAAAACGATTGGAAACATTGAACATCACGTATTCGTGCAAATTATCGATAGAAAGAACGATTGCGGCAGCTGGGAAGTGAATCCTTACCTACCGTCGATGCAAAACGATTGCAAACATCGAACATAACGTATTCGTGCAAATTATCCATAGAAAGAACGATTGCGGGAGTTGGGAAGTGAATGCTTACCGACCGTCGATGCAACACGATTAGAAACATCGAATAGCACGTATTCGTGCAAATTATCGATGGAAAGAACGATTGCGGGAGCCGGGAAGTGAATCCTTACCTACCGTCGATGCAAAACGATTGGAAACATCGAACATAACGTATTCGTGCAAATTATCCATAGAAAGAACGATTGCGGGAGCTGGGAAGTGAATACTTACCTACCGTCGATGCAAAACGATTGCAAACATCGAATAGCACGTATTCGTGCAAATTATCCATAGAAAGAACGATTGCGGGAGCTGGGAAGTGAATACTTACCTAACGTTGATGCAAAACGATTGGAAACATCGAACACCACGTATTCGTGCTAATTATCGATGGAAAGAACGATTGCGGCAGCTGGGAAGTGAATCCTTACCTACCGTCGATGCAAAACGATTGGAAACATCGAATAGCACGTATTCGAGCAAATTAGCGATGGAAAGAACGATTGCGGGATCCGGGAAGTGAATCCTTACCTAACGTTGATGCAAAACGATTGGAAACATCGAACATCACGTATTCGTGCAAATTATCGATAGAAAGAACGATTGCGGGAGCTGGGAAGTGAATCCTTACCTACCGTCGATGCAAAACGATTGGAAACATCGAATAGCACGTATTCGTGCAAATTATCGATAGAAAGAACGATTGCGGGAGCTGGGAAGTGAATCCTTACCTACCGTCGATGCAAAACGATTGGAAACATCGAATGGCACGTATTCGTGCAAATTAACGATGGAAAGAACGATTGCGGGAGCTGGGAAGTGAATCCTTACCTACCGTCGATGCAAAACGATTGGAAACATCGAATATCACGTATTCGTGCCAATTATCCAATCGTTTTGTATCAACGGTAGGTAAGGATTCACTTCCCGGCTCCCGCAATCGTTCTTTCCATCGCGATAATTTGCACGAATACGTGGTGTTCGACGTTTCCAATCGTTTTGCATCGACGGTAGGTAAGGATTCACTTCCCAGTTCCCGCAATCGTTCTTTCTATGGATAATTTGCACGAATACGTGCTATTCGATGTTTGCAATCGTTTTGCATCGACGGTAGGTAAGGATTCACTTCCCAGCTGCCGCAATCGTTCTTTCTATCGATAATTTGCATGAATACGTGATGTTCGATGTTTCCAATCGTTTTGCATCAACGTTAGGTAAGGATTCATTTCCCGGCTCCCGCAATCGTTCTTTCCATCGATAATTTGCACGAATACGTGTTATTCGATGTTTCCGATCGTTTTGCATCAACGTTAGGTAAGGATTCACTTCCCGGCACCCGCAATCGTTCTTTCCATCGATAATTTGCACGAATACGTGATGTTCGATGATTCCATTCGTTTTGCATCAACGTTAGGTAAGGATTCACTTCCCGGGTCCCGCAATCGTTCTTTCCATCGATAATTTGCACGAATACGTGCTATTCGATGTTTGCAATTGTTTTGCATCGACGGTAGGTACGGATTCACTTCCGAGCTCCCGCATTCGTTCTTACTATCGATAATTTGCACGAATACGTTATGTTCGATGTTTCCAATCGTTTTGCATCAACGTTAGGTAAGCGTTCACTTCCCGGCTCCCGCAATCGTTCTTTCCATCGATAATTTGCACGAATACGTGCTATTCGATGTTTCCAATCGTTTTGCATCAACGGTAGGTAAGTATTCACTTCCCAGCTCCCGCAATCGTTCTTTCTATGGATAATTTGCACGAATACGTGCTATTCGATGTTTGCAATCGTTTTGCATCGACGGTAGGTAAGGATTCACTTCCCAGCTGCCGCAATCGTTCTTTCCATCGATAATTTGCACGAATACGTGGTGTTCGATGTTTCCAATCGTTTTGCATCAACGTTAGGTAAGTATTCACTTCCCAGCTCCCGCAATCGTTCTTTCTATGGATAATTTGCACGAATACGAGCTATTCGATGTTTGCAATCGTTTTGCATCGACGGTAGGTAAGTATTCACTTCCCAGCTCCCGCAATCGTTCTTTCTATGGATAATTTGCACGAATACGTTATGTTCGATGTTTCCAATCGTTTTGCATCGACGGTAGGTAAGGATTCACTTCCCGGGTCCCGCAATCGTTCTTTCCATCGATAATTTAAACGAATACGTGCTATTCGATGTTTCCAATCGTTTTGCATCGACGGTAGGTAAGGATTCACTTCCCAGCTCCCGCAATCGTTCTTTCCATCGATAATTTGCACGAATACGTGGTGTTCGATGTTTCCAATCGTTTTGTATCAACGGTAGGTAAGGATTCACTTCCCGGCTCCCGCAATCGTTCTTTCCATCGATAATTTGCACGAATACGTGGTGTTCGATGTTTCCAATCGTTTTGCATCGACGGTAGGTAAGGATTCACTTCCCAGTTCCCGCAATCGTTCTTTCTATGGATAATTTGCACGAATACGTGCAATTCGATGTTTGCAATCGTTTTGCATCGACGGTAGGTAAGGATTCACTTCCCAGCTGCCGCAATCGTTCTTTCTATCTATACTTTGCACGAATACGTTATGTTCGATGTTTCCAATCGTTTTGCATCAACGTTAGGTAAGCATTCCCTTCCCGGCTCCCGCAATCGTTCTTTCCATCGATAATTTGCACGAATACGTGCTATTCGATGTTTCCAATCGTTTTGCATCAACGGTAGGTAAGTATTCACTTCCCAGCTCCCGCAATCGTTCTTTCTATGGATAATTTGCACGAATACGTGCTATTCGATGTTTGCAATCGTTTTGCATTGACGGTAGGTAAGGATTCACTTCCCAGCTGCCGCAATCGTTCTTTCCATCGATAATTTGCACGAATACGTGGTGTTCGATGTTTCCAATCGTTTTGCATCAACGTTAGGTAAGTATTCACTTCCCGGCTCCCGCAATCGTTCTTTCCATCGATAATTTGCACGAATACGTGCTATTCGATGTTTCCAATCGTGTTGCATCGACGTTCGGTAAGCATTCACTTCCCAGCTCCGGCAATCGTTCTTTCCAAATTATCGATAGAAGGAACGATTGCGGGAGCTGGGAAGTGAATCCTTACCTAACGTTGATGCAAAACGATTGGAAACATTGAACATCACGTATTCGTGCAAATTATCGATAGAAAGAACGATTGCGGCAGCTGGGAAGTGAATCCTTACCTACCGTCGATGCAAAACGATTGCAAACATCGAACATAACGTATTCGTGCAAATTATCCATAGAAAGAACGATTGCGGGAGCTGGGAAGTGAATGCTTACCGACCGTCGATGCAACACGATTAGAAACATCGAATAGCACGTATTCGTGCAAATTATCGATGGAAAGAACGATTGCGGGAGCCGGGAAGTGAATCCTTACCTACCGTCGATGCAAAACGATTGGAAACATCGAACATAACGTATTCGTGCAAATTATCCATAGAAAGAACGATTGCGGGAGCTGGGAAGTGAATACTTACCTACCGTCGATGCAAAACGATTGCAAACATCGAATAGCACGTATTCGTGCAAATTATCCATAGAAAGAACGATTGCGGGAGCTGGGAAGTGAATACTTACCTAACGTTGATGCAAAACGATTGGAAACATCGAACACCACGTATTCGTGCTAATTATCGATGGAAAGAACGATTGCGGCAGCTGGGAAGTGAATCCTTACCTACCGTCGATGCAAAACGATTGGAAACATCGAATAGCACGTATTCGAGCAAATTAGCGATGGAAAGAACGATTGCGGGATCCGGGAAGTGAATCCTTACCTAACGTTGATGCAAAACGATTGGAAACATCGAACATCACGTATTCGTGCAAATTATCGATAGAAAGAACGATTGCGGGAGCTGGGAAGTGAATCCTTACCTACCGTCGATGCAAAACGATTGGAAACATCGAATAGCACGTATTCGTGCAAATTATCGATAGAAAGAACGATTGCGGGAGCTGGGAAGTGAATCCTTACCTACCGTCGATGCAAAACGATTGGAAACATCGAATGGCACGTATTCGTGCAAATTAACGATGGAAAGAACGATTGCGGGAGCTGGGAAGTGAATCCTTACCTACCGTCGATGCAAAACGATTGGAAACATCGAATATCACGTATTCGTGCCAATTATCCAATCGTTTTGTATCAACGGTAGGTAAGGATTCACTTCCCGGCTCCCGCAATCGTTCTTTCCATCGCGATAATTTGCACGAATACGTGGTGTTCGACGTTTCCAATCGTTTTGCATCGACGGTAGGTAAGGATTCACTTCCCAGTTCCCGCAATCGTTCTTTCTATGGATAATTTGCACGAATACGTGCTATTCGATGTTTGCAATCGTTTTGCATCGACGGTAGGTAAGGATTCACTTCCCAGCTGCCGCAATCGTTCTTTCTATCGATAATTTGCATGAATACGTGATGTTCGATGTTTCCAATCGTTTTGCATCAACGTTAGGTAAGGATTCATTTCCCGGCTCCCGCAATCGTTCTTTCCATCGATAATTTGCACGAATACGTGTTATTCGATGTTTCCGATCGTTTTGCATCAACGTTAGGTAAGGATTCACTTCCCGGCACCCGCAATCGTTCTTTCCATCGATAATTTGCACGAATACGTGATGTTCGATGATTCCATTCGTTTTGCATCAACGTTAGGTAAGGATTCACTTCCCGGGTCCCGCAATCGTTCTTTCCATCGATAATTTGCACGAATACGTGCTATTCGATGTTTGCAATTGTTTTGCATCGACGGTAGGTACGGATTCACTTCCGAGCTCCCGCATTCGTTCTTACTATCGATAATTTGCACGAATACGTTATGTTCGATGTTTCCAATCGTTTTGCATCAACGTTAGGTAAGCGTTCACTTCCCGGCTCCCGCAATCGTTCTTTCCATCGATAATTTGCACGAATACGTGCTATTCGATGTTTCCAATCGTTTTGCATCAACGGTAGGTAAGTATTCACTTCCCAGCTCCCGCAATCGTTCTTTCTATGGATAATTTGCACGAATACGTGCTATTCGATGTTTGCAATCGTTTTGCATCGACGGTAGGTAAGGATTCACTTCCCAGCTGCCGCAATCGTTCTTTCCATCGATAATTTGCACGAATACGTGGTGTTCGATGTTTCCAATCGTTTTGCATCAACGTTAGGTAAGTATTCACTTCCCAGCTCCCGCAATCGTTCTTTCTATGGATAATTTGCACGAATACGAGCTATTCGATGTTTGCAATCGTTTTGCATCGACGGTAGGTAAGTATTCACTTCCCAGCTCCCGCAATCGTTCTTTCTATGGATAATTTGCACGAATACGTTATGTTCGATGTTTCCAATCGTTTTGCATCGACGGTAGGTAAGGATTCACTTCCCGGGTCCCGCAATCGTTCTTTCCATCGATAATTTAAACGAATACGTGCTATTCGATGTTTCCAATCGTTTTGCATCGACGGTAGGTAAGGATTCACTTCCCAGCTCCCGCAATCGTTCTTTCCATCGATAATTTGCACGAATACGTGGTGTTCGATGTTTCCAATCGTTTTGTATCAACGGTAGGTAAGGATTCACTTCCCGGCTCCCGCAATCGTTCTTTCCATCGATAATTTGCACGAATACGTGGTGTTCGATGTTTCCAATCGTTTTGCATCGACGGTAGGTAAGGATTCACTTCCCAGTTCCCGCAATCGTTCTTTCTATGGATAATTTGCACGAATACGTGCAATTCGATGTTTGCAATCGTTTTGCATCGACGGTAGGTAAGGATTCACTTCCCAGCTGCCGCAATCGTTCTTTCTATCTATACTTTGCACGAATACGTTATGTTCGATGTTTCCAATCGTTTTGCATCAACGTTAGGTAAGCATTCCCTTCCCGGCTCCCGCAATCGTTCTTTCCATCGATAATTTGCACGAATACGTGCCATTCGATGTTTCCAATCGTGTTGCATCAACGGTAGGTAAGTATTCACTTCCCAGCTCACGCAATCGTTCTTTCTATGGATAATTTGCACGAATACGTGCAATTCGTTTTTTGCAATCGTTTTGCATCGACGGTAGGTAAGGATTCACTTCCCAGCTGCCGCAATCGTTCTTTCTATCGATAATTTGCATGAATACGTGATGTTCGATGTTTCCAATCGTTTTGCATCAACGTTAGGTAAGGATTCATTTCCCGGCTCCCGCAATCGTTCTTTCCATCGATAATTTGCACGAATACGTGTTATTCGATGTTTCCGATCGTTTTGCATCAACGTTAGGTAAGGATTCACTTCCCGGCACCCGCAATCGTTCTTTCCATCGATAATTTGCACGAATACGTGATGTTCGATGATTCCATTCGTTTTGCATCAACGTTAGGTAAGGATTCACTTCCCGGGTCCCGCAATCGTTCTTTCCATTGATAATTTGCACGAATACGTGCTATTCGATGTTTGCAATTGTTTTGCATCGACGGTAGGTACGGATTCACTTCCGAGCTCCCGCATTCGTTCTTACTATCGATAATTTGCACGAATACGTTATGTTCGATGTTTCCAATCGTTTTGCATCAACGTTAGGTAAGCGTTCACTTCCCGGCTCCCGCAATCGTTCTTTCCAACGATAATATGCACGAATACGTGCTATTCGATGTTTCCAATCGTTTTGCATCAACGGTAGGTAAGTATTCACTTCCCAGCTCCCGCAATCGTTCTTTCTATGGATAATTTGCACGAATACGTGCTATTCGATGTTTGCAATCGTTTTGCATCGACGGTAGGTAAGGATTCACTTCCCAGCTGCCGCAATCGTTCTTTCCATCGATAATTTGCACGAATACGTGGTGTTCGATGTTTCCAATCGTTTTGCATCAACGTTAGGTAAGTATTCACTTCCCAGCTCCCGCAATCGTTCTTTCTATGGATAATTTGCACGAATACGAGCTATTCGATGTTTGCAATCGTTTTGCATCGACGGTAGGTAAGTATTCACTTCCCAGCTCCCGCAATCGTTCTTTCTATGGATAATTTGCACGAATACGTTATGTTCGATGTTTCCAATCGTTTTGCATCGACGGTAGGTAAGGATTCACTTCCCGGGTCCCGCAATCGTTCTTTCCATCGATAATTTAAACGAATACGTGCTATTCGATGTTTCCAATCGTTTTGCATCGACGGTAGGTAAGGATTCACTTCCCAGCTCCCGCAATCGTTCTTTCCATCGATAATTTGCACGAATACGTGGTGTTCGATGTTTCCAATCGTTTTGTATCAACGGTAGGTAAGGATTCACTTCCCGGCTCCCGCAATCGTTCTTTCCATCGATAATTTGCACGAATACGTGGTGTTCGATGTTTCCAATCGTTTTGCATCGACGGTAGGTAAGGATTCACTTCCCAGTTCCCGCAATCGTTCTTTCTATGGATAATTTGCACGAATACGTGCAATTCGATGTTTGCAATCGTTTTGCATCGACGGTAGGTAAGGATTCACTTCCCAGCTGCCGCAATCGTTCTTTCTATCGATAATTTGCATGAATACGTGATGTTCGATGTTTCCAATCGTTTTGCATCAACGTTAGGTAAGGATTCATTTCCCGGGTCCCGCAATCGTTCTTTCCATCAATAATTTGCACGAATACGTGTTATTCGATGTTTCCAATCGTTTTGCATCAACGTTAGTAAAGGATTCACTTCCCGGCACCCGCAATCGTTCTTTCCATCGATAATTTGCACGAATACGTGATGTTCGATGTTTGCAATTGTTTTGCATCGACGGTAGGTACGGATTCACTTCCCAGCTCCCGCAATCGTTCTTACTATCGATAATTTGCACGAATACGTTATGTTCGATGTTTCCAATCGTTTTGCATCAACGTTAGGTAAGCGTTCACTTCCCGGCTCCCGCAATCGTTCTTTCCATCGATAATTTGCACGAATACGTGCTATTCGATGTTTCCAATCGTTTTGCATCAACGGTAGGTAAGTATTCACTTCCCAGCTCCCGCAATCGTTCTTTCTATGGATAATTTGCACGAATACGTGCTATTCGATGTTTGCAATCGTTTTGCATCGACGGTAGGTAAGGATTCACTTCCCAGCTGCCGCAATCGTTCTTTCCATCGATAATTTGCACGAATACGTGGTGTTCGATGTTTCCAATCGTTTTGCATCAACGTTAGGTAAGTATTCACTTCCCAGCTCCCGCAATCGTTCTTTCTATGGATAATTTGCACGAATACGTGCTATTCGATGTTTGCAATCGTTTTGCATCGACGGTAGGTAAGGATTCACTTCCCAGCTCCCGCAATCGTTCCTTCTATCGATAATTTGGAAAGAACGATTGCCGGAGCTGGGAAGTGAATGCTTACCGAACGTCGATGCAACACGATTCGAAACATCGAATAGCACGTATTCGTGCAAATTATCGATGGAAAGAACGATTGCGGGAGCCGGGAAATGAATCCTTACCTAACGTTGATGCAAAACGATTGGAAACATTGAACATCACGTATTCGTGCAAATTATCGATAGAAAGAACGATTGCGGCAGCTGGGAAGTGAATCCTTACCTACCGTCGATGCAAAACGATTGGAAACATCGAACATAACGTATTCGTGCAAATTATCCATAGAAAGAACGATTGCGGGAGCTGGGAAGTGAATGCTTACCGACCGTCGATGCAACACGATTAGAAACATCGAATAGCACGTATTCGTGCAAATTATCGATGGAAAGAACGATTGCGGGAGCCGGGAAGTGAATCCTTACCTACCGTCGATGCAAAACGATTGGAAACATCGAACATAACGTATTCGTGCAAATTATCCATAGAAAGAACGATTGCGGGAGCTGGGAAGTGAATACTTACCTACCGTCGATGCAAAACGATTGCAAACATCGAATAGCACGTATTCGTGCAAATTATCCATAGAAAGAACGATTGCGGGAGCTGGGAAGTGAATACTTACCTAACGTTGATGCAAAACGATTGGAAACATCGAACACCACGTATTCGTGCTAATTATCGATGGAAAGAACGATTGCGGCAGCTGGGAAGTGAATCCTTACCTACCGTCGATGCAAAACGATTGGAAACATCGAATAGCACGTATTCGAGCAAATTAGCGATGGAAAGAACGATTGCGGGATCCGGGAAGTGAATCCTTACCTAACGTTGATGCAAAACGATTGGAAACATCGAACATCACGTATTCGTGCAAATTATCGATAGAAAGAACGATTGCGGGAGCTGGGAAGTGAATCCTTACCTACCGTCGATGCAAAACGATTGGAAACATCGAATGGCACGTATTCGTGCAAATTAACGATGGAAAGAACGATTGCGGGAGCTGGGAAGTGAATCCTTACCTACCGTCGATGCAAAACGATTGGAAACATCGAATATCACGTATTCGTGCCAATTATCCAATCGTTTTGTATCAACGGTAGGTAAGGATTCACTTCCCGGCTCCCGCAATCGTTCTTTCCATCGCGATAATTTGCACGAATACGTGGTGTTCGATGTTTCCAATCGTTTTGCATCGACGGTAGGTAAGGATTCACTTCCCAGTTCCCGCAATCGTTCTTTCTATGGATAATTTGCACGAATACGTGCTATTCGATGTTTGCAATCGTTTTGCATCGACGGTAGGTAAGGATTCACTTCCCAGCTCCCGCAATCGTTCTTTCTATCTATAATTTGCACGAATACGTTATGTTCGATGTTTCCAATCGTTTTGCATCAACGTTAGGTAAGCATTCACTTCCTGGCTCCCGCAATCGTTCTTTCCATCGATAATTTGCACGAATACGTGCTATTCGATGTTTCCAATCGTTTTGCATCAACGGTAGGTAAGTATTCACTTCCCAGCTCACGCAATCGTTCTTTCTATGGATAATTTGCACGAATACGTGCAATTCGATGTTTGCAATCGTTTTGCATCGACGGTAGGTAAGGATTCACTTCCCAGCTGCCGCAATCGTTCTTTCTATCGATAATTTGCATGAATACGTGATGTTCGATGTTTCCAATCGTTTTGCATCAACGTTAGGTAAGGATTCATTTCCCGGCTCCCGCAATCGTTCTTTCCATCGATAATTTGCACGAATACGTGTTATTCGATGTTTCCAATCGTTTTGCATCAACGTTAGGTAAGGATTCACTTCCCGGCAACCGCATTCATTCTTTCCATCGATAATTTGCACGAATACGTGATGTTCGATGATTCCATTCGTTTTGCATCAACGTTAGGTAAGGATTCACTTCCCGGGTCCCGCAATCGTTCTTTCCATCGATAATTTGCACGAATACGTGCTATTCGATGTTTCCAATCGTTTTGCATCGACGGTAGGTAAGGATTCACTTCCCAGCTCCCGCAATCGTTCTTTCCATCGATAATTTGCACGAATACGTGGTGTTCGATGTTTCCAATCGTTTTGTATCAACGGTAGGTAAGGATTCACTTCCCGGCTCCCGCAATCGTTCTTTCCATCGATAATTTGCACGAATACGTGGTGTTCGATGTTTCCAATCGTTTTGCATCGACGGTAGGTAAGGATTCACTTCCCAGTTCCCGCAATCGTTCTTTCTATGGATAATTTGCACGAATACGTGCTATTCGATGTTTGCAATCGTTTTGCATCGACGGTAGGTAAGGATTCACTTCCCAGCTCCCGCAATCGTTCTTTCTATCGATAATTTGGAAAGAACGATTGCCGGAGCTGGGAAGTGAATGCTTACCGAACGTCGATGCAACACGATTGGAAACATCGAATAGCACGTATTCGTGCAAATTATCGATGGAAAGAACGATTGCGGGAGCCGGGAAATGAATCCTTACCTAACGTTGATGCAAAACGATTGGAAACATTGAACATCACGTATTCGTGCAAATTATCGATAGAAAGAACGATTGCGGCAGCTGGGAAGTGAATCCTTACCTACCGTCGATGCAAAACGATTGCAAACATCGAACATAACGTATTCGTGCAAATTATCCATAGAAAGAACGATTGCGGGAGCTGGGAAGTGAATGCTTACCGACCGTCGATGCAACACGATTGGAAACATCGAATAGCAGGTATTCGTGCAAATTATCGATGGAAAGAACGATTGCGGGAGCCGGGAAGTGAATCCTTACCTACCGTCGATGCAAAACGATTGGAAACATCGAACATAACGTATTCGTGCAAATTATCCATAGAAAGAACGATTGCGGGAGCTGGGAAGTGAATACTTACCTACCGTCGATGCGAAACGATTGCAAACATCGAATAGCACGTATTCGTGCAAATTATCCATAGAAAGAACGATTGCGGGAGCTGGGAAGTGAATACTTACCTAACGTTGATGCAAAACGATTGGAAACATCGAACACCACGTATTCGTGCAAATTATCGATGGAAAGAACGATTGCGGCAGCTGGGAAGTGAATCCTTACCTACCGTCGATGCAAAACGATTGGAAACATCGAATAGCACGTATTCGAGCAAATTAGCGATGGAAAGAACGATTGCGGGAGCCGGGAAGTGAATCCTTACCTAACGTTGATGCAAAACGATTGGAAACATCGAACATCACGTATTCGTGCAAATTATCGATAGAAAGAACGATTGCGGGAGCTGGGAAGTGAATCCTTACCTACCGTCGATGCAAAACGATTGGAAACATCGAATGGCACGTATTCGTGCAAATTAACGATGGAAAGAACGATTGCGGGAGCTGGGAAGTGAATCCTTACCTACCGTCGATGCAAAACGATTGGAAACATCGAATATCACGTATTCGTGCCAATTATCCAATCGTTTTGTATCAACGGTAGGTAAGGATTCACTTCCCGGCTCCCGCAATCGTTCTTTCCATCGCGATAATTTGCACGAATACGTGGTGTTTCTTGGTTTCCAATCGTTTTGCATCGACGGTAGGTAAGGATTCACTTCCCAGTTCCCGCAATCGTTCTTTCTATGGATAATTTGCACGAATACGTGCTATTCGATGTTTGCAATCGTTTTGCATCGACGGTAGGTAAGGATTCACTTCCCAGTTCCCGCAATCGTTCTTTCTATCTATAATTTGCACGAATACGTTATGTTCGATGTTTCCAATCGTTTTGCATCAACGTTAGGTAAGCATTCACTTCCCGGCTCCCGCAATCGTTCTTTCCATCGATAATTTGCACGAATACGTGCTATTCGATGTTTCCAATCGTTTTGCATCAACGGTAGGTAAGTATTCACTTCCCAGCTCACGCAATCGTTCTTTCTATGGATAATTTGCACGAATACGTGCAATTCGATGTTTGCAATCGTTTTGCATCGACGGTAGGTAAGGATTCACTTCCCAGCTGCCGCAATCGTTCTTTCTATCGATAATTTGCATGAATACGTGATGTTCGATGTTTCCAATCGTTTTGCATCAACGTTAGGTAAGGATTCATTTCCCGGCTCCCGCAATCGTTCTTTCCATCGATAATTTGCACGAATACGTGTTATTCGATGTTTCCGATCGTTTTGCATCAACGTTAGGTAAGGATTCACTTCCCGGCACCCGCAATCGTTCTTTCCATCGATAATTTGCACGAATACGTGGTTTTCGATGTTTCCAATCGTTTTGCATCGACGGTAGGTAAGGATTCACTTCCCAGTTCCCGCAATCGTTCTTTCTATGGATAATTTGCACGAATACGTGCAATTCGATGTTTGCAATCGTTTTGCATCGACGGTAGGTAAGGATTCACTTCCCAGCTGCCGCAATCGTTCTTTCTATCGATAATTTGCATGAATACGTGATGTTCGATGTTTCCAATCGTTTTGCATCAACGTTAGGTAAGGATTCATTTCCCAGCTCCCGCAATCGTTCTTACTATCGATAATTTGCACGAATACGTTATGTTCGATGTTTCCAATCGTTTTGCATCAACGTTATGTAAGCGTTCACTTCCCGGCTCCCGCAAGCGTTCTTTCCATCGATAATTTGCACGAATACGTGGTGTTCGATGTTTCCAATCGTTTTGCATCAACGTTAGGTAAGTATTCACTTCCCAGCTCCCGCAATCGTTCTTTCTATGGATAATTTGCACGAATACGTGCTATTCGATGTTTGCAATCGTTTTTCATCGACGGTAGGTAAGGATTCACTTCCCAGCTCCCGCAATCGTTCTTTCTATCGATAATTTGGAAAGAACGATTGCCGGAGCTGGGAAGTGAATGCTTACCGAACGTCGATGCAACACGATTGGAAACATCGAATAGCACGTATTCGTGCAAATTATCGATGGAAAGAACGATTGCGGGAGCCGGGAAGTGAATCCTTACCTACCGTCGATGCAAAACGATTGGAAACATCGAACATAACGTATTCGTGCAAATTATCCATAGAAAGAACGATTGCGGGAGCTGGGAAGTGAATACTTACCTACCGTCGATGCGAAACGATTGCAAACATCGAATAGCACGTATTCGTGCAAATTATCGATGGAAAGAACGATTGCGGGTGCCGGGAAGTGAATCCTTACCTAACGTTGATGCAAAACGATTGGAAACATCGAATAACACGTATTCGTGCAAATTATCGATGGAAAGAACGATTGCGGGAGCCGGGAAATGAATCCTTACCTAACGTTGATGCAAAACGATTGGAAACATCGAACATCACGTATTCATGCAAATTATCGATAGAAAGAACGATTGCGGCAGCTGGGAAGTGAATCCTTACCTACCGTCGATGCAAAACGATTGCAAACATCGAATTGCACGTATTCGTGCAAATTATCCATAGAAAGAACGATTGCGGGAACTGGGAAGTGAATCCTTACCTACCGTCGATGCAAAACGATTGGAAACATCGAAAACCACGTATTCGTGCAAATTATCGATGGAAAGAACGATTGCGGGTGCCGGGAAGTGAATCCTTACCTAACGTTGATGCAAAACGATCGGAAACATCGAATAACACGTATTCGTGCAAATTATCGATGGAAAGAACGATTGCGGGAGCCGGGAAATGAATCCTTACCTAACGTTGATGCAAAACGATTGGAAACATCGAACATCACGTATTCATGCAAATTATCGATAGAAAGAACGATTGCGGCAGCTGGGAAGTGAATCCTTACCTACCGTCGATGCAAAACGATTGGAAACCAAGAAACACCACGTATTCGTGCAAATTATCGCGATGGAAAGAACGATTGCGGGAGCCGGGAAGTGAATCCTTACCTACCGTTGATACAAAACGATTGGATAATTGGCACGAATACGTGATATTCGATGTTTCCAATCGTTTTGCATCGACGGTAGGTAAGGATTCACTTCCCAGCTCCCGCAATCGTTCTTTCTATCGATAATTTGCACGAATACGTGCTATTCGATGTTTCCAATCGTTTTGCATCGACGGTAGGTAAGGATTCACTTCCCAGCTCCCGCAATCGTTCTTTCTATCGATAATTTGCACGAATACGTGATGTTCGATGTTTCCAATCGTTTTGCATCAACGTTAGGTAAGGATTCACTTCCCGGCTCCCGCAATCGTTCTTTCCATCGCTAATTTGCTCGAATACGTGCTATTCGATGTTTCCAATCGTTTTGCATCGACGGTAGGTAAGGATTCACTTCCCAGCTGCCGCAATCGTTCTTTCCATCGATAATTTGCACGAATACGTGGTGTTCGATGTTTCCAATCGTTTTGCATCAACGTTAGGTAAGTATTCACTTCCCAGCTCCCGCAATCGTTCTTTCTATGGATAATTTGCACGAATACGTGCTATTCGATGTTTGTAATCGTTTCGCATCGACGGTAGGTAAGTATTCACTTCCCAGCTCCCGCAATCGTTCTTTCTATGGATAATTTGCACGAATACGTTATAGTCGATGTTTCCAATCGTTTTGCATCGACGGTAGGTAAGGATTCACTTCCCGGCTCCCGCAATCGTTCTTTCCATCGATAATTTGCACGAATACCTGCTATTCGATGTTTCCAATCGTGTTGCATCGACGGTCGGTAAGCATTCACTTCCCAGCTCCCGCAATCGTTCTTTCTATGGATAATTTGCACGAATACGTTATGTTCGATGTTTGCAATCGTTTTGCATCGACGGTAGGTAAGGATTCACTTCCCAGCTGCCGCAATCGTTCTTTCTATCTATAATTTGCACGAATACGTGATGTTCAATGTTTCCAATCGTTTTGCATCAACGTTAGGTAAGGATTCATTTCCCGGCTCCCGCAATCGTTCTTTCCATCGATAATTTGCACGAATACGTGCTATTCGATGTTTCCAATCGTGTTGCATCGACGTTCGGTAAGCATTCACTTCCCAGCTCCGGCAATCGTTCTTTCCAAATTATCGATAGAAAGAACGATTGCGGGAGCTGGGAAGTGAATCCTTACCTACCGTCGATGAAAAACGATTGCAAACATCGAATAGCACGTATTCGTGCAAATTATCCATAGAAAGAACGATTGCGGGAGCTGGGAAGTGAATACTTACCTAACGTTGATGCAAAACGATTGGAAACATCGAACACCACGTATTCGTGCAAATTATCGATGGAAAGAACGATTGCGGGATCCGGGAAGTGAACGCTTACCTAACGTTGATGCAAAACGATTGGAAACATCGAACATAACGTATTCGTGCAAATTATCGATAGTAAGAACGATTGCGGGAGCTGGGAAGTGAATCCGTACCTACCGTCGATGCAAAACAATTGCAAACATCGAACATCACGTATTCGTGCAAATTATCGATGGAAAGAACGATTGCGGGTGCCGGAAAGTGAATCCTTACCTAACGTTGATGCAAAACGATTGGAAACATCGAATAACACGTATTCGTGCAAATTATCGATGGAAAGAACGATTGCGGGAGCCGGGAAATGAATCCTTACCTAACGTTGATTCAAAACGATTGGAAACATCGAACATCACGTATTCATGCAAATTATCGATAGAAAGAACGATTGCGGCAGCTGGGAAGTGAATCCTTACCTACCGTCGCTGCAAAACGATTGCAAACATCGAATTGCACGTATTCGTGCAAATTATCCATAGAAAGAACGATTGCGGGAACTGGGAAGTGAATCCTTACCTACCGTCGATGCAAAACGATTGGAAACATCGAATAACACGTATTCGTGCAAATTATCGATGGAAAGAACGATTGCGGGAGCCGGGAAATGAATCCTTACCTAACGTTGATGCAAAACGATTGGAAACATCGAACATCACGTATTCATGCAAATTATCGATAGAAAGAACGATTGCGGCAGCTGGGAAGTGAATCCTTACCTACCGTCGATGCAAAACGATTGCAAACATCGAATTGCACGTATTCGTGCAAATTATCCATAGAAAGAACGATTGCGTGAGCTGGGAAGTGAATACTTACCTACCGTTGATGCAAAACGATTGGAAACATCGAATAGCACGTATTCGTGCAAATTATCGATGGAAAGAACGATTGCGGGAGCCGGGAAGTGAATGCTTACCTAACGTTGATGCAAAACGATTGGAAACATTGAACATAACGTATTCGTGCAAATTATAGATAGAAAGAACGATTGCGGGAGCTGGGAAGTGAATCCTTACCTACCGTCGATGCAAAACGATTGGAAACCAAGAAACACCACGTATTCGTGCAAATTATCGCGATGGAAAGAACGATTGCGGGAGCCGGGAAGTGAATCCTTACCTACCGTTGATACAAAACGATTGGATAATTGGCACGAATACGTGATATTCGATGTTTCCAATCGTTTTGCATCGACGGTAGGTAAGGATTCACTTCCCAGCTCCCGCAATCGTTCTTTCCATCGTTAATTTGCACGAATACGTGCCATTCGATGTTTCCAATCGTTTTGCATCGACGGTAGGTAAGGATTCACTTCCCAGCTCCCGCAATCGTTCTTTCTATCGATAATTTGCACGAATACGTGATGTTCGATGTTTCCAATCGTTTTGCATCAACGTTAGGTAAGGATTCACTTCCCGGCTCCCGCAATCGTTCTTTCCATCGCTAATTTGCTCGAATACGTGCTATTCGATGTTTCCAATCGTTTTGCATCGACGGTAGGTAAGGATTCACTTCCCAGCTGCCGCAATCGTTCTTTCCATCGATAATTTGCACGAATACGTGGTGTTCGATGTTTCCAATCGTTTTGCATCAACGTTAGGTAAGTATTCACTTCCCAGCTCCCGCAATCGTTCTTTCTATGGATAATTTGCACGAATACGTGCTATTCGATGTTTGCAATCGTTTCGCATCGACGGTAGGTAAGTATTCACTTCCCAGCTCCCGCAATCGTTCTTTCTATGGATAATTTGCTCGAATACGTTATGTTCGATGTTTCCAATCGTTTTGCATCGACGGTAGGTAAGGATTCACTTCCCGGCTCCCGCAATCGTTCTTTCCATCGATAATTTGCACGAATACCTGCTATTCGATGTTTCCAATCGTGTTGCATCGACGGTCGGTAAGCATTCACTTCCCAGCTCCCGCAATCGTTCTTTCTATGGATAATTTGCACGAATACGTTATGTTCGATGTTTGCAATCGTTTTGCATCGACGGTAGGTAAGGATTCACTTCCCAGCTGCCGCAATCGTTCTTTCTATCGATAATTTGCACGAATACGTGATGTTCAATGTTTCCAATCGTTTTGCATCAACGTTAGGTAAGGATTCATTTCCCGGCTCCCGCAATCGTTCTTTCCATCGATAATTTGCACGAATACGTGCTATTCGATGTTTCCAATCGTGTTGCATCGACGTTCGGTAAGCATTCACTTCCCAGCTCCGGCAATCGTTCTTTCCAAATTATCGATAGAAAGAACGATTGCGGGAGCTGGGAAGTGAATCCTTACCTACCGTCGATGCAAAACGATTGCAAACATCGAATAGCACGTATTCGTGCAAATTATCGATGGAAAGAACGATTGCGGGACCCGGGAAGTGAATCCTTACCTAACGTTGATGCAAAACGAATGGAATCATCGAACATCACGTATTCGTGCAAATTATCGATGGAAAGAACGATTGCGGGTGCCGGGAAGTGAATCCTTACCTAACGTTGATGCAAAACGAATGGAATCATCGAACATCACGTATTCGTGCAAATTATCGATGGAAAGAACGATTGCGGGTGCCGGGAAGTGAATCCTTACCTAACGTTGATGCAAAACGATTGGAAACATCGAATAACACGTATTCGTGCAAATTATCGATGGAAAGAACGATTGCGGGAGCCGGGAAATGAATCCTTACCTAACGTTGATGCAAAACGATTGGAAACATCGAACATCACGTATTCATGCAAATTATCGATAGAAAGAACGATTGCGGCAGCTGGGAAGTGAATCCTTACCTACCGTCGATGCAAAACGATTGCAAACATCGAATTGCACGTATTCGTGCAAATTATCCATAGAAAGAACGATTGCGTGAGCTGGGAAGTGAATACTTACCTACCGTTGATGCAAAACGATTGGAAACATCGAATAGCACGTATTCGTGCAAATTATCGATGGAAAGAACGATTGCGGGAGCCGGGAAGTGAATGCTTACCTAACGTTGATGCAAAACGATTGGAAACATCGAACATAACGTATTCGTGCAAATTATAGATAGAAAGAACGATTGCGGGAGCTGGGAAGTGAATCCTTACCTACCGTCGATGCAAAACGATTGCAAACATCGAATAGCACGTATTCGTGCAAATTATCCATAGAAAGAACGATTGCGGGACCCGGGAAGTGAATCCCTACCTAACGTTGATGCAAAACGAATGGAATCATCGAACATCACGTATTCGTGCAAATTATCGATGGAAAGAACGATTGCGGGTGCCGGGAAGTGAATCCTTACCTAACGTTGATGCAAAACGAATGGAATCATCGAACATCACGTATTCGTGCAAATTATCGATGGAAAGAACGATTGCGGGTGCCGGGAAGTGAATCCTTACCTAACGTTGATGCAAAACGAATGGAATCATCGAACATCACGTATTCGTGCAAATTATCGATGGAAAGAACGATTGCGGGTGCCGGGAAATGAATCCTTACCTAACGTTGATGCAAAACGATTGGAAACATCGAACATCACGTATTCATGCAAATTATCGATAGAAAGAACGATTGCGGCAGCTGGGAAGTGAATCCTTACCTACCGTCGATGCAAAACGATTGCAAACATCGAATTGCACGTATTCGTGCAAATTATCCATAGAAAGAACGATTGCGTGAGCTGGGAAGTGAATACTTACCTACCGTTGATGCAAAACGATTGGAAACATCGAATAGCACGTATTCGTGCAAATTATCGATGGAAAGAACGATTGCGGGAGCCGGGAAGTGAATGCTTACCTAACGTTGATGCAAAACGATTGGAAACATCGAACATAACGTATTCGTGCAAATTATAGATAGAAAGAACGATTGCGGGAGCTGGGAAGTGAATCCTTACCTACC
The DNA here is from genome assembly GCA_963583965.1 of Nomada ferruginata. NCBI lineage: Eukaryota > Metazoa > Arthropoda > Insecta > Hymenoptera > Apidae > Nomada > Nomada ferruginata. The sequence continues at coordinate 831,140 of OY757219.1, forward strand.
GTCGATGCAAAACGATTGCAAACATCGAATAGCACGTATTCGTGCAAATTATCCATAGAAAGAACGATTGCGGGACCCGGGAAGTGAATCCCTACCTAACGTTGATGCAAAACGAATGGAATCATCGAACATCACGTATTCGTGCAAATTATCGATGGAAAGAACGATTGCGGGTGCCGGGAAGTGAATCCTTACCTAACGTTGATGCAAAACGAATGGAATCATCGAACATCACGTATTCGTGCAAATTATCGATGGAAAGAACGATTGCGGGTGCCGGGAAGTGAATCCTTACCTAACGTTGATGCAAAACGATTGGAAACATCGAATAACACGTATTCGTGCAAATTATCGATGGAAAGAACGATTGCGGGAGCCGGGAAATGAATCCTTACCTAACGTTGATGCAAAACGATTGGAAACATCGAACATCACGTATTCATGCAAATTATCGATAGAAAGAACGATTGCGGCAGCTGGGAAGTGAATCCTTACCTACCGTCGATGCAAAACGATTGCAAACATCGAATTGCACGTATTCGTGCAAATTATCCATAGAAAGAACGATTGAGTGAGCTGGGAAGTGAATACTTACCTACCGTTGATGCAAAACGATTGGAAACATCGAATAGCACGTATTCGTGCAAATTATCGATGGAAAGAACGATTGCGGGAGCCGGGAAGTGAATGCTTACCTAACGTTGATGCAAAACGATTGGAAACATCGAACATAACGTATTCGTGCAAATTATAGATAGAAAGAACGATTGCGGGAGCTGGGAAGTGAATCCTTACCTACCGTCGATGCAAAACGATTGCAAACATCGAATAGCACGTATTCGTGCAAATTATCCATAGAAAGAACGATTGCGGGAACTGGGAAGTGAATCCTTACCTACCGTCGATGCAAAACGATTGGAAACATCGAACACCACGTATTCGTGCAAATTATCGCGATGGAAAGAACGATTGCGGGAGCCGGGAAGTGAATCCTTACCTACCGTTGATACAAAACGATTGGATAATTGGCACGAATACGTGATATTCGATGTTTCCAATCGTTTTGCATCGACGGTAGGTAAGGATTCACTTCCCAGCTCCCGCAATCGTTCTTTCCATCGTTAATTTGCACGAATACGTGCCATTCGATGTTTCCAATCGTTTTGCATCGACGGTAGGTAAGGATTCACTTCCCAGCTCCCGCAATCGTTCTTTCTATCGATAATTTGCACGAATACGTGCTATTCGATGTTTCCAATCGTTTTGCATCGACGGTAGGTAAGGATTCACTTCCCAGCTCCCGCAATCGTTCTTTCTATCGATAATTTGCACGAATACGTGATGTTCGATGTTTCCAATCGTTTTGCATCAACGTTAGGTAAGGATTCACTTCCCGGCTCCCGCAATCGTTCTTTCCATCGCTAATTTGCTCGAATACGTGCTATTCGATGTTTCCAATCGTTTTGCATCGACGGTAGGTAAGGATTCACTTCCCAGCTGCCGCAATCGTTCTTTCCATCGATAATTTGCACGAATACGTGGTGGTCGATGTTTCCAATCGTTTTGCATCAACGTTAGGTAAGTATTCACTTCCCAGCTCCCGCAATCGTTCTTTCTATGGATAATTTGCACGAATACGTGCTATTCGATGTTTGCAATCGTGTTGCATCGACGGTCGGTAAGCATTCACTTCCCAGCTCCCGCAATCGTTCTTTCTATGGATAATTTGCACGAATACGTTATGTTCGATGTTTGCAATCGTTTTGCATCGACGGTAGGTAAGGATTCACTTCCCAGCTGCCGCAATCGTTCTTTCTATCGATAATTTGCACGAATACGTGATGTTCAATGTTTCCAATCGTTTTGCATCAACGTTAGGTAAGGATTCATTTCCCGGCTCCCGCAATCGATCTTTCCATCGATAATTTGCACGAATACGTGCTATTCGATGTTACCAATCGTGTTGCATCGACGTTCGGTAAGCATTCACTTCCCAGCTCCGGCAATCGTTCTTTCCAAATTATCGATAGAAAGAACGATTGCGGGAGCTGGGAAGTGAATCCTTACCTACCGTCGATGAAAAACGATTGCAAACATCGAATAGCACGTATTCGTGCAAATTATCCATAGAAAGAACGATTGCGGGAGCTGGGAAGTGAATACTTACCTAACGTTGATGCAAAACGATTGGAAACATCGAACACCACGTATTCGTGCAAATTATCGATGGAAAGAACGATTGCGGCAGCTGGGAAGTGAATCCTTACCTACCGTCGATGCAAAACGATTGCAAACATCGAATAGCACGTATTCGTGCAAATTATCCATAGAAAGAACGATTGCGGGAGCTGGGAAGTGAATACTTACCTACCGTTGATGCAAAACGATTGGAAACATCGAATAGCACGTATTCGTGCAAATTATCGATGGAAAGAACGATTGCGGGAGCCGGGAAGTGAACGCTTACCTAACGTTGATGCAAAACGATTGGAAACATCGAACATAACGTATTCGTGCAAATTATCGATAGTAAGAACGATTGCGGGAGCTGGGAAGTGAATCCGTACCTACCGTCGATGCAAAACAATTGCAAACATCGAACATCGCGTATTCGTGCAAATTATCGATGGAAAGAACGATTGCGGGTGCCGGGAAGTGAATCCTTACCTAACGTTGATGCAAAACGATTGGAAACATCGAATAACACGTATTCTTGCAAATTATCGATGGAAAGAACGATTGCGGGAGCCGGGAAATGAATCCTTACCTAACGTTGATGCAAAACGATTGGAAACATCGAACATCACGTATTCATGCAAATTATCGATAGAAAGAACGATTGCGGCAGCTGGGAAGTGAATCCTTACCTACCGTCGATGCAAAACGATTGCAAACATCGAATTGCACGTATTCGTGCAAATTATCCATAGAAAGAACGATTGCGGGAACTGGGAAGTGAATCCTTACCTACCGTCGATGCAAAACGATTGGAAACATCGAAAACCACGTATTCGTGCAAATTATCGATGGAAAGAACGATTGCGGGAGCCGGGAAGTGAATCCTTACCTACCGTTGATACAAAACGATTGGAAACATCGAACACCACGTATTCGTGCAAATTATCGATGGAAAGAACGATTGCGGGAGCTGGGAAGTGAATCCTTACCTACCGTCGATGCAAAACGATTGGAAACATCGAATAGCACGTATTCGTGCAAATTATCGATGGAAAGAACGATTGCGGGACCCGGGAAGTGAATCCTTACCTAACGTTGATGCAAAACGAATGGAATCATCGAACATCAAGTATTCGTGCAAATTATCGATGGAAAGAACGATTGCGGGTGCCGGGAAGTGAATCCTTACCTAACGTTGATGCAAAACGATCGGAAACATCGAATAACACGTATTCGTGCAAATTATCGATGGAAAGAACGATTGCGGGAGCCGGGAAATGAATCCTTACCTAACGTTGATGCAAAACGATTGGAAACATCGAACATCACGTATTCATGCAAATTATCGATAGAAAGAACGATTGCGGCAGCTGGGAAGTGAATCCTTACCTACCGTCGATGCAAAACGATTGCAAAAAACGAATTGCACGTATTCGTGCAAATTATCCATGGAAAGAACGATTGCGTGAGCTGGGAAGTGAATACTTACCTACCGTTGATGCAAAACGATTGGAAACATCGAATAGCACGTATTCGTGCAAATTATCGATGGAAAGAACGATTGCGGGAGCCGGGAAGTGAATGCTTACCTAACGTTGATGCAAAACGATTGGAAACATCGAACATAACGTATTCGTGCAAAGTATAGATAGAAAGAACGATTGCGGGAGCTGGGAAGTGAATCCTTACCTACCGTCGATGCAAAACGATTGGAAACATCGAATGGCACGTATTCGTGCAAATTAACGATGGAAAGAACGATTGCGGGAGCTGGGAAGTGAATCCTTACCTACCGTCGATGCAAAACGATTGGAAACATCGAATGGCACGTATTCGTGCAAATTAACGATGGAAAGAACGATTGCGGGAGCTGGGAAGTGAATCCTTACCTAACGTTGATGCAAAACGATTGGAAACATCGAATAACACGTATTCTTGCAAATTATCGATGGAAAGAACGATTGCGGGAGCCGGGAAATGAATCCTTACCTAACGTTGATGCAAAACGATTGGAAACATCGAACATCACGTATTCATGCAAATTATCGATAGAAAGAACGATTGCGGCAGCTGGGAAGTGAATCCTTACCTACCGTCGATGCAAAACGATTGCAAACATCGAATTGCACGTATTCGTGCAAATTATCCATAGAAAGAACGATTGCGGGAACTGGGAAGTGAATCCTTACCTACCGTCGATGCAAAACGATTGGAAACATCGAAAACCACGTATTCGTGCAAATTATCGATGGAAAGAACGATTGCGGGAGCCGGGAAGTGAATCCTTACCTACCGTTGATACAAAACGATTGGAAACATCGAACACCACGTATTCGTGCAAATTATCGATGGAAAGAACGATTGCGGGAGCTGGGAAGTGAATCCTTACCTACCGTCGATGCAAAACGATTGGAAACATCGAATAGCACGTATTCGTGCAAATTATCGATGGAAAGAACGATTGCGGGACCCGGGAAGTGAATCCTTACCTAACGTTGATGCAAAACGAATGGAATCATCGAACATCAAGTATTCGTGCAAATTATCGATGGAAAGAACGATTGCGGGTGCCGGGAAGTGAATCCTTACCTAACGTTGATGCAAAACGATCGGAAACATCGAATAACACGTATTCGTGCAAATTATCGATGGAAAGAACGATTGCGGGAGCCGGGAAATGAATCCTTACCTAACGTTGATGCAAAACGATTGGAAACATCGAACATCACGTATTCATGCAAATTATCGATAGAAAGAACGATTGCGGCAGCTGGGAAGTGAATCCTTACCTACCGTCGATGCAAAACGATTGCAAAAAACGAATTGCACGTATTCGTGCAAATTATCCATGGAAAGAACGATTGCGTGAGCTGGGAAGTGAATACTTACCTACCGTTGATGCAAAACGATTGGAAACATCGAATAGCACGTATTCGTGCAAATTATCGATGGAAAGAACGATTGCGGGAGCCGGGAAGTGAATGCTTACCTAACGTTGATGCAAAACGATTGGAAACATCGAACATAACGTATTCGTGCAAAGTATAGATAGAAAGAACGATTGCGGGAGCTGGGAAGTGAATCCTTACCTACCGTCGATGCAAAACGATTGGAAACATCGAATGGCACGTATTCGTGCAAATTAACGATGGAAAGAACGATTGCGGGAGCTGGGAAGTGAATCCTTACCTACCGTCGATGCAAAACGATTGGAAACATCGAATATCACGTATTCGTGCCAATTATCCAATCGTTTTGTATCAACGGTAGGTAAGGATTCACTTCCCGGCTCCCGCAATCGTTCTTTCCATCGCGATAATTTGCACGAATACGTGGTGTTCGACGTTTCCAATCGTTTTGCATCGACGGTAGGTAAGGATTCACTTCCCAGTTCCCGCAATCGTTCTTTCTATGGATAATTTGCACGAATACGTGCTATTCGATGTTTGCAATCGTTTTGCATCGACGGTAGGTAAGGATTCACTTCCCAGCTCCCGCAATCGTTCTTTCTATCTATACTTTGCACGAATACGTTATGTTCGATGTTTCCAATCGTTTTGCATCAACGTTAGGTAAGCATTCACTTCCCGGCTCCCGCAATCGTTCTTTCCATCGATAATTTGCACGAATACGTGCTATTCGATGTTTCCAATCGTTTTGCATCAACGGTAGGTAAGTATTCACTTCCCAGCTCACGCAATCGTTCTTTCCATGGATAATTTGCACGAATACGTGCAATTCGTTTTTTGCAATCGTTTTGCATCGACGGTAGGTAAGGATTCACTTCCCAGCTGCCGCAATCGTTCTTTCTATCGATAATTTGCATGAATACGTGATGTTCGATGTTTCCAATCGTTTTGCATCAACGTTAGGTAAGGATTCATTTCCCGGCTCCCGCAATCGTTCTTTCCATCGATAATTTGCACGAATACGTGTTATTCGATGTTTCCGATCGTTTTGCATCAACGTTAGGTAAGGATTCACTTCCCGGCACCCGCAATCGTTCTTTCCATCGCTAATTTGCTCGAATACGTGCTATTCGATGTTTCCAATCGTTTTGCATCGACGGTAGGTAAGGATTCACTTCCCAGCTGCCGCAATCGTTCTTTCCATCGATAATTTGCACGAATACGTGGTGTTCGATGTTTCCAATCGTTTTGCATCAACGTTAGGTAAGTATTCACTTCCCAGCTCCCGCAATCGTTCTTTCTATGGATAATTTGCACGAATACGTGCTATTCGATGTTTGTAATCGTTTCGCATCGACGGTAGGTAAGTATTCACTTCCCAGCTCCCGCAATCGTTCTTTCTATGGATAATTTGCACGAATACGTTATAGTCGATGTTTCCAATCGTTTTGCATCGACGGTAGGTAAGGATTCACTTCCCGGCTCCCGCAATCGTTCTTTCCATCGATAATTTGCACGAATACCTGCTATTCGATGTTTCCAATCGTGTTGCATCGACGGTCGGTAAGCATTCACTTCCCAGCTCCCGCAATCGTTCTTTCTATGGATAATTTGCACGAATACGTTATGTTCGATGTTTGCAATCGTTTTGCATCGACGGTAGGTAAGGATTCACTTCCCAGCTGCCGCAATCGTTCTTTCTATCTATAATTTGCACGAATACGTGATGTTCAATGTTTCCAATCGTTTTGCATCAACGTTAGGTAAGGATTCATTTCCCGGCTCCCGCAATCGTTCTTTCCATCGATAATTTGCACGAATACGTGCTATTCGATGTTTCCAATCGTGTTGCATCGACGTTCGGTAAGCATTCACTTCCCAGCTCCGGCAATCGTTCTTTCCAAATTATCGATAGAAAGAACGATTGCGGGAGCTGGGAAGTGAATCCTTACCTACCGTCGATGAAAAACGATTGCAAACATCGAATAGCACGTATTCGTGCAAATTATCCATAGAAAGAACGATTGCGGGAGCTGGGAAGTGAATACTTACCTAACGTTGATGCAAAACGATTGGAAACATCGAACACCACGTATTCGTGCAAATTATCGATGGAAAGAACGATTGCGGGAGCCGGGAAGTGAACGCTTACCTAACGTTGATGCAAAACGATTGGAAACATCGAACATAACGTATTCGTGCAAATTATCGATAGTAAGAACGATTGCGGGAGCTGGGAAGTGAATCCGTACCTACCGTCGATGCAAAACAATTGCAAACATCGAACATCACGTATTCGTGCAAATTATCGATGGAAAGAACGATTGCGGGTGCCGGAAAGTGAATCCTTACCTAACGTTGATACAAAACGATTGGAAACATCGAACACCACGTATTCGTGCAAATTATCGATGGAAAGAACGATTGCGGGAGCTGGGAAGTGAATCCTTACCTACCGTCGATGCAAAACGATTGGAAACATCGAATAGCACGTATTCGTGCAAATTATCGATGGAAAGAACGATTGCGGGACCCGGGAAGTGAATCCTTACCTAACGTTGATGCAAAACGAATGGAATCATCGAACATCACGTATTCGTGCAAATTATCGATGGAAAGAACGATTGCGGGTGCCGGGAAGTGAATCCTTACCTAACGTTGATGCAAAACGATTGGAAACATCGAATAACACGTATTCGTGCAAATTATCGATGGAAAGAACGATTGCGGGAGCCGGGAAATGAATCCTTACCTAACGTTGATGCAAAACGATTGGAAACATCGAACATCACGTATTCATGCAAATTATCGATAGAAAGAACGATTGCGGCAGCTGGGAAGTGAATCCTTACCTACCGTCGATGCAAAACGATTGCAAACATCGAATTGCACGTATTCGTGCAAATTATCCATAGAAAGAACGATTGCGTGAGCTGGGAAGTGAATACTTACCTACCGTTGATGCAAAACGATTGGAAACATCGAATAGCACGTATTCGTGCAAATTATCGATGGAAAGAACGATTGCGGGAGCCGGGAAGTGAATGCTTACCTAACGTTGATGCAAAACGATTGGAAACATCGAACATAACGTATTCGTGCAAATTATAGATAGAAAGAACGATTGCGGGAGCTGGGAAGTGAATCCTTACCTACCGTCGATGCAAAACGATTGCAAACATCGAATAGCACGTATTCGTGCAAATTATCCATAGAAAGAACGATTGCGGGAACTGGGAAGTGAATCCTTACCTACCGTCGATGCAAAACGATTGGAAACATCGAACACCACGTATTCGTGCAAATTATCGCGATGGAAAGAACGATTGCGGGAGCCGGGAAGTGAATCCTTACCTACCGTTGATACAAAACGATTGGATAATTGGCACGAATACGTGATATTCGATGTTTCCAATCGTTTTGCATCGACGGTAGGTAAGGATTCACTTCCCAGCTCCCGCAATCGTTCTTTCCATCGTTAATTTGCACGAATACGTGCCATTCGATGTTTCCAATCGTTTTGCATCGACGGTAGGTAAGGATTCACTTCCCAGCTCCCGCAATCGTTCTTTCTATCGATAATTTGCACGAATACGTGCTATTCGATGTTTCCAATCGTTTTGCATCGACGGTAGGTAAGGATTCACTTCCCAGCTCCCGCAATCGTTCTTTCTATCGATAATTTGCACGAATACGTGATGTTCGATGTTTCCAATCGTTTTGCATCAACGTTAGGTAAGGATTCACTTCCCGGCTCCCGCAATCGTTCTTTCCATCGCTAATTTGCTCGAATACGTGCTATTCGATGTTTCCAATCGTTTTGCATCGACGGTAGGTAAGGATTCACTTCCCAGCTGCCGCAATCGTTCTTTCCATCGATAATTTGCACGAATACGTGGTGGTCGATGTTTCCAATCGTTTTGCATCAACGTTAGGTAAGTATTCACTTCCCAGCTCCCGCAATCGTTCTTTCTATGGATAATTTGCACGAATACGTGCTATTCGATGTTTGCAATCGTTTCGCATCGACGGTAGGTAAGTATTCACTTCCCAGCTCCCGCAATCGTTCTTTCTATGGATAATTTGCACGAATACGTTATGTTCGATGTTTCCAATCGTTTTGCATCGACGGTAGGTAAGGATTCACTTCCCGGCTCCCGCAATCGTTCTTTCCATCGATAATTTGCACGAATACCTGCTATTCGATGTTTCCAATCGTGTTGCATCGACGGTCGGTAAGCATTCACTTCCCAGCTCCCGCAATCGTTCTTTCTATGGATAATTTGAACGAATACGTTATGTTCGATGTTTGCAATCGTTTTGCATCGACGGTAGGTAAGGATTCACTTCCCAGCTGCCGCAATCGTTCTTTCTATCGATAATTTGCACGAATACGTGATGTTCAATGTTTCCAATCGTTTTGCATCAACGTTAGGTAAGGATTCATTTCCCGGCTCCCGCAATCGATCTTTCCATCGATAATTTGCACGAATACGTGCTATTCGATGTTTCCAATCGTGTTGCATCGACGTTCGGTAAGCATTCACTTCCCAGCTCCGGCAATCGTTCTTTCCAAATTATCGATAGAAAGAACGATTGCGGGAGCTGGGAAGTGAATCCTTACCTACCGTCGATGAAAAACGATTGCAAACATCGAATAGCACGTATTCGTGCAAATTATCCATAGAAAGAACGATTGCGGGAGCTGGGAAGTGAATACTTACCTAACGTTGATGCAAAACGATTGGAAACATCGAACACCACGTATTCGTGCAAATTATCGATGGAAAGAACGATTGCGGCAGCTGGGAAGTGAATCCTTACCTACCGTCGATGCAAAACGATTGCAAACATCGAATAGCACGTATTCGTGCAAATTATCCATAGAAAGAACGATTGCGGGAGCTGGGAAGTGAATACTTACCTACCGTTGATGCAAAACGATTGGAAACATCGAATAGCACGTATTCGTGCAAATTATCGATGGAAAGAACGATTGCGGGAGCCGGGAAGTGAACGCTTACCTAACGTTGATGCAAAACGATTGGAAACATCGAACATAACGTATTCGTGCAAATTATCGATAGTAAGAACGATTGCGGGAGCTGGGAAGTGAATCCGTACCTACCGTCGATGCAAAACAATTGCAAACATCGAACATCACGTATTCGTGCAAATTATCGATGGAAAGAACGATTGCGGGTGCCGGGAAGTGAATCCTTACCTAACGTTGATGCAAAACGATTGGAAACATCGAATAACACGTATTCGTGCAAATTATCGATGGAAAGAACGATTGCGGGAGCCGGGAAATGAATCCTTACCTAACGTTGATGCAAAACGATTGGAAACATCGAACATCACGTATTCATGCAAATTATCGATAGAAAGAACGATTGCGGCAGCTGGGAAGTGAATCCTTACCTACCGTCGATGCAAAACGATTGCAAACATCGAATTGCACGTATTCGTGCAAATTATCCATAGAAAGAACGATTGCGGGAACTGGGAAGTGAATCCTTACCTACCGTCGATGCAAAACGATTGGAAACATCGAAAACCACGTATTCGTGAAAATTATCGATGGAAAGAACGATTGCGGGAGCCGGGAAGTGAATCCTTACCTACCGTTGATACAAAACGATTGGAAACATCGAACACCACGTATTCGTGCAAATTATCGATGGAAAGAACGATTGCGGGAGCTGGGAAGTGAATCCTTACCTACCGTCGATGCAAAACGATTGGAAACATCGAATAGCACGTATTCGTGCAAATTATCGATGGAAAGAACGATTGCGGGACCCGGGAAGTGAATCCTTACCTAACGTTGATGCAAAACGAATGGAATCATCGAACATCACGTATTCGTGCAAATTATCGATGGAAAGAACGATTGCGGGTGCCGGGAAGTGAATCCTTACCTAACGTTGATGCAAAACGATCGGAAACATCGAATAACACGTATTCGTGCAAATTATCGATGGAAAGAACGATTGCGGGAGCCGGGAAATGAATCCTTACCTAACGTTGATGCAAAACGATTGGAAACATCGAACATCACGTATTCATGCAAATTATCGATAGAAAGAACGATTGCGGCAGCTGGGAAGTGAATCCTTACATACCGTCGATGCAAAACGATTGCAAAAAACGAATTGCACGTATTCGTGCAAATTATCCATAGAAAGAACGATTGCGTGAGCTGGGAAGTGAATACTTACCTACCGTTGATGCAAAACGATTGGAAACATCGAATAGCACGTATTCGTGCAAATTATCGATGGAAAGAACGATTGCGGGAGCCGGGAAGTGAATGCTTACCTAACGTTGATGCAAAACGATTGGAAACATCGAACATAACGTATTCGTGCAAAGTATAGATAGAAAGAACGATTGCGGGAGCTGGGAAGTGAATCCTTACCTACCGTCGATGCAAAACGATTGCAAACATCGAATAGCACGTATTCGTGCAAATTATCCATAGAAAGAACGATTGCGGGAACTGGGAAGTGAATCCTTACCTACCGTCGATGCAAAACGATTGGAAACGTCGAACACCACGTATTCGTGCAAATTATCGCGATGGAAAGAACGATTGCGGGAGCCGGGAAGTGAATCCTTACCTACCGTTGATACAAAACGATTGGATAATTGGCACGAATACGTGATATTCGATGTTTCCAATCGTTTTGCATCGACGGTAGGTAAGGATTCACTTCCCAGCTCCCGCAATCGTTCTTTCCATCGTTAATTTGCACGAATACGTGCCATTCGATGTTTCCAATCGTTTTGCATCGACGGTAGGTAAGGATTCACTTCCCAGCTCCCGCAATCGTTCTTTCTATCGATAATTTGCACGAATACGTGCTATTCGATGTTTCCAATCGGTTTGCATCGACGGTAGGTAAGGATTCACTTCCCAGCTCCCGCAATCGTTCTTTCTATCGATAATTTGCACGAATACGTTATGTTCGATGTTTCCAATCGTTTTGCATCGACGGTAGGTAAGGATTCACTTCCCGGCTCCCGCAATCGTTCTTTCCATCGATAATTTGCACGAATACGTGCTATTCGATGTTTCCAATCGTGTTGCATCGACGGTCGGTAAGCATTCACTCCCCAGCTCCGGCAATCGTTCTTTCCAAATTATCGATAGAAGGAACGATTGCGGGAGCTGGGAAGTGAATCCTTACCTACCGTCGATGCAAAACGATTGCAAACATCGAATAGCACGTATTCGTGCAAATTATCCATAGAAAGAACGATTGCGGGAGCTGGGAAGTGAATACTTACCTAACGTTGATGCAAAACGATTGGAAACATCGAACACCACGTATTCGTGCAAATTATCGATGGAAAGAACGATTGCGGCAGCTGGGAAGTGAATCCTTACCTACCGTCGATGCAAAACGATTGCAAACATCGAATAGCACGTATTCGTGCAAATTATCCATAGAAAGAACGATTGCGGGAGCTGGGAAGTGAATACTTACCTACCGTTGATGCAAAACGATTGGAAACATCGAATAGCACGTATTCGTGCAAATTATCGATGGAAAGAACGATTGCGGGAGCCGGGAAGTGAACGCTTACCTAACGTTGATGCAAAACGATTGGAAACATCGAACATAACGTATTCGTGCAAATTATCGATAGTAAGAACGATTGCGGGAGCTGGGAAGTGAATCCGTACCTACCGTCGATGCAAAACAATTGCAAACATCGAACATCACGTATTCGTGCAAATTATCGATGGAAAGAACGATTGCGGGTGCCGGGAAGTGAATCCTTACCTAACGTTGATACAAAACGATTGGAAACATCGAATAACACGTATTCGTGCAAATTATTGATGGAAAGAACGATTGCGGGAGCCGGGAAATGAATCCTTACCTAACGTTGATGCAAAACGATTGGAAACATCGAACATCACGTATTCATGCAAATTATCGATAGAAAGAACGATTGCGGCAGCTGGGAAGTGAATCCTTACCTACCGTCGATGCAAAACGATTGCAAACATCGAATTGCACGTATTCGTGCAAATTATCCACAGAAAGAACGATTGCGGGAACTGGGAAGTGAATCCTTACCTACCGTCGATGCAAAACGATTGGAAACATCGAACACCACGTATTCGTGCAAATTATCGATGGAAAGAACGATTGCGGGAGCTGGGAAGTGAATCCTTACCTACCGTCGATGCAAAACGATTGGAAACATCGAATAGCACGTATTCGTTTAAATTATCGATGGAAAGAACGATTGCGGGACCCGGGAAGTGAATCCTTACCTACCGTCGATGCAAAACGATTGGAAACATCGAACATAACGTATTCGTGCAAATTATCCATAGAAAGAACGATTGCGGGAGCTGGGAAGTGAATACTTACCTACCGTCGATGCAAAACGATTGCAAACATCGAATAGCTCGTATTCGTGCAAATTATCCATAGAAAGAACGATTGCGGGAGCTGGGAAGTGAATACTTACCTAACGTTGATGCAAAACGATTGGAAACATCGAACACCACGTATTCGTGCAAATTATCGATGGAAAGAACGATTGCGGCAGCTGGGAAGTGAATCCTTACCTACCGTCGATGCAAAACGATTGCAAACATCGAATAGCACGTATTCGTGCAAATTATCCATAGAAAGAACGATTGCGGGAGCTGGGAAGTGAATACTTACCTACCGTTGATGCAAAACGATTGGAAACATCGAATAGCACGTATTCGTGCAAATTATCGATGGAAAGAACGATTGCGGGAGCCGGGAAGTGAACGCTTACCTAACGTTGATGCAAAACGATTGGAAACATCGAACATAACGTATTCGTGCAAATTATCGATAGTAAGAACGATTGCGGGAGCTGGGAAGTGAATCCGTACCTACCGTCGATGCAAAACAATTGCAAACATCGAACATCACGTATTCGTGCAAATTATCGATGGAAAGAACGATTGCGGGTGCCGGGAAGTGAATCCTTACCTAACGTTGATGCAAAACGATTGGAAACATCGAATAACACGTATTCGTGCAAATTATTGATGGAAAGAACGATTGCGGGAGCCGGGAAATGAATCCTTACCTACCGTCGATGCAAAACGATTGGAAACATCGAACACCACGTATTCGTGCAAATTATCGATGGAAGGAACGATTGCGGGAGCCGGGAAGTGAATCCTTACCTACCGTTGATACAAAACGATTGGAAACATCGAACACCACGTATTCGTGTAAATTATCGATGGAAAGAACGATTGCGGGAGCTGGGAAGTGAATCCTTACCTACCGTCGATGCAAAACGATTGGAAACATCGAATAGCACGTATTCGTTTAAATTATCGATGGAAAGAACGATTGCGGGACCCGGGAAGTGAATCCTTACCTAACGTTGATGCAAAACGAATGGAATCATCGAACATCACGTATTCGTGCAAATTATCGATGGAAAGAACGATTGCGGGTGCCGGGAAGTGAATCCTTACCTAACGTTGATACAAAACGATCGGAAACATCGAATAACACGTATTCGTGCAAATTATCGATGGAAAGAACGATTGCGGGAGCCGGGAAATGAATCCTTACCTAACGTTGATGCAAAACGATTGGAAACATCGAACATCACGTATTCATGCAAATTATCGATAGAAAGAACGATTGCGGCAGCTGGGAAGTGAATCCTTACCTACCGTCGATGCAAAACGATTGCAAACATCGAATTGCACGTATTCGTGCAAATTATCCATAGAAAGAACGATTGCGTGAGCTGGGAAGTGAATACTTACCTACCGTTGATGCAAAACGATTGGAAACATCGAATAGCACGTATTCGTGCAAATTATCGATGGAAAGAACGATTGCGGGAGCCGGGAAGTGAATGCTTACCTAACGTTGATGCAAAACGATTGGAAACATCGAACATAACGTATTCGTGCAAATTATAGATAGAAAGAACGATTGCGGGAGCTGGGAAGTGAATCCTTACCTACCGTCGATGCAAAACGATTGCAAACATCGAATAGCACGTATTCGTGCAAATTATCCATAGAAAGAACGATTGCGGGAACTGGGAAGTGAATCCTTACCTACCGTCGATGCAAAACGATTGGAAACATCGAACACCACGTATTCGTGCAAATTATCGCGATGGAAAGAACGATTGCGGGAGCCGGGAAGTGAATCCTTACCTACCGTTGATACAAAACGATTGGATAATTGGCACGAATACGTGATATTCGATGTTTCCAATCGTTTTGCATCGACGGTAGGTAAGGATTCACTTCCCAGCTGCCGCAATCGTTCTTTCCATCGATAATTTGCACGAATACGTGGTGTTCGATGTTTCCAATCGTTTTGCATCAACGTTAGGTAAGTATTCACTTCCCAGCTCCCGCAATCGTTCTTTCTATGGATAATTTGCACGAATACGTGCTATTCGATGTTTGCAATCGTTTTGCATCGACGGTAGGTAAGTATTCACTTCCCAGCTCCCGCAATCGTTCGTTCTATGGGATAATTTGCACGAATACGTTATGTTCGATGTTTCCAATCGTTTTGCATCGACGGTAGGTAAGGATTCACTTCCCAGCTCCCGCAATCGTTCTTTCCATCGATAATTTGCACGAATACGTGCTATTCGATGTTTCCAATCGTGTTGCATCGACGGTCGGTAAGCATTCACTTCCCAGCTCCCGCAATCGTTCTTTCTATGGATAATTTGCACGAATACGTTATGTTCGATGTTTGCAATCGTTTTGCATCGACGGTAGGTAAGGATTCACTTCCCAGCTGCCGCAATCGTTCTTTCCATCGATAATTTGCACGAATACGTGTTGTTCGATGTTTCCAATCGTTTTGCATCAACGATAGGTAAGTATCCACTTCCCAGCTCCCGCAATCGTTCTTTCTATGGATAATTTGCACGATTACGTGCTATTCGATGTTTGCAATCGTTTTGCATCGACGGTAGATAAGGATTCACTTCCCAGCTCCCGCAATCGTTCTTTCTATGGATAATTTGCACGAATACGTTATGTTCGATGTTTCCAATCGTTTTGCATCGACGGTAGGTAAGGATTCACTTCCCAGCTGCCGCAATCGTTCTTTCTATCGATAATTTGCACGAATACGTGATGTTCGATGTTTCCAATCGTTTTGCATCAACGTTAGGTAAGGATTCATTTCCCGGCTCCCGCAATCGTTCTTTCCATCGATAATTTGCACGAATACGTGCTATTCGATGTTCCCAATCGTGTTGCATCGACGTTCGGTAAGCATTCACTTCCCAGCTCCGGCAATCGTTCTTTCCAAATTATCGATAGAAAGAACGATTGCGGGAGCTGGGAAGTGAATCCTTACCTACCGTCGATGCAAAACGATTGCAAACATCGAACATCACGTATTCGTGCAAATTATCGATGGAAAGAACGATTGCGGGTGCCGGGAAGTGAATCCTTACCTAACGTTGATGCAAAACGATTGGAAACATCGAATAACACGTATTCGTGCAAATTATCGATGGAAAGAACGATTGCGGGAGCTGGCAAGTGAATCCTTACCTACCGTCGATGCAAAACGATTGGAAACATCGAATAGCACATATTCGTGCAAATTATCGATGGAAAGAACGATTGCGGGAGCCGGGAAGTGAATCCTTACCTAACGTTGATGCAAAACGAATGGAATCTTCTAACATCACGTATTCGTGCAAATTATCGATGAAAAGAACGATTGCGGGTGCCGGGAAGTGAATCCTTACCTAACGTTGATGCAAAACGATTGGAAACATCGAATATCACGTATTCGTGCCAATTATCCAATCGTTTTGTATCAACGGTAGGTAAGGATTCACTTCCCGGCTCCCGCAATCGTTCTTTCCATCGATAATTTGCACGAATACGTGGTGTTCGATGTTTCCAATCGTTTTGCATCGACGGTAGGTAAGGATTCACTTCCCAGCTCCCGCAATCGTTCTTTCTATGGATAATTTGCACGAATACGTGCTATTCGATGTTTGCAATCGTTTTGCATCGACGGTAGGTAAGGATTCACTTCCCAGCTCCCGCAATCGTTCTTTCTATCGATAATTTGCACGAATACGTTATGTTCGATGTTTCCAATCGTTTTGCATCAACGTTAGGTAAGCATTCACTTCCCGGCTCCCGCAATCGTTCTTTCCATCGATAATTTGCACGAATACGTGCTATTCGATGTTTCCAATCGTTTTGCATCATCGGTAGGTAAGTATTCACTTCCCAGCTCCCGCAATCGTTCTTTCTATGGATAATTTGCACGAATACGTGCTATTCGATGTTTGCAATCGTTTTGCATCGACGGTAGGTAAGGATTCACTTCCCAGCTCCCGCAATCGTTCTTTCTATCGATAATTTGCACGAATACGTTATGTTCGATGTTTCCAATCGTTTTGCATCAACGTTAGGTAAGCATTCACTTCCCGGCTCCCGCAATCGTTCTTTCCATCGATAATTTGCACGAATACGTGCTATTCGATGTTTCCAATCGTTTTGCATCAACGGTAGGTAAGTATTCACTTCCCAGCTCACGCAATCGTTCTTTCTATCGATAATTTGCATGAATACGTGATGGTCGATGTTTCCAATCGTTTTGCATCAACGTTAGGTAAGGATTCATTTCCCGGCTCCCGCAATCGTTCTTTCCATCGATAATTTGCACGAATACGTGTTATTCGATGTTTCCAATCGTTTTGCATCAACGTTAGGTAAGGATTCACTTCCCGGCACCCGCAATCGTTCTTTTCATCGATAATTTGCACGAATACGTGATGTTAGAAGATTCCATTCGTTTTGCATCAACGTTAGGTAAGGATTCACTTCCCGGCTCCCGCAATCGTTCTTTCCATCGATAATTTGCACGAATATGTGCTATTCGATGTTTCCAATCGTTTTGCATCGACGGTAGGTAAGGATTCACTTCCCAGCTCCCGCAATCGTTCTTTCCATCGATAATTTGCACGAATACGTGTTATTCGATGTTTCCAATCGTTTTGCATCAACGTTAGGTAAGGATTCACTTCCCGGCACCCGCAATCGTTCTTTCCATCGATAATTTGCACGAATACGTGATGTTCGATGTTTGCAATCGTTTTGCATCGACGGTAGGTAAGGATTCACTTCCCAGCTCCCGCAATCGTTCTTTCTATCGATAATTTGGAAAGAACGATTGCCGGAGCTGGGAAGTGAATGCTTACCGAACGTCGATGCAACACGATTGGAAACATCGAATAGCACGTATTCGTGCAAATTATCGATGGAAAGAACGATTGCGGGAGCCGGGAAATGAATCCTTACCTAACGTTGATGCAAAACGATTGGAAACATCGAACATCACGTATTCGTGCAAATTATCGATAGAAAGAACGATTGCGGCAGCTGGGAAGTGAATCCTTACCTACCGTCGATGCAAAACGATTGGAAACATCGAACATAACGTATTCGTGCAAATTATCCATAGAAAGAACGATTGCGGGAGCTGGGAAGTGAATCCTTATCTACCGTCGATGCAAAACGATTGCAAACATCGAATAGCACGTATTCGTGCAAATTATCCATAGAAAGAACGATTGCGGGAGCTGGGAAGTGGATACTTACCTATCGTTGATGCAAAACGATTGGAAACATCGAACACCACGTATTCGTGCAAATTATCGATGGAAAGAACGATTGCGGCAGCTGGGAAGTGAATCCTTACCTACCGTCGATGCAAAACGATTGCAAACATCGAACATAACGTATTCGTGCAAATTATCCATAGAAAGAACGATTGCGGGAGCTGGGAAGTGAATGCTTACCGACCGTCGATGCAACACGATTGCAAACATCGAATAGCACGTATTCGTGCAAATTATCCACAGAAAGAACGATTGCGGGAGCTGGGAAGTGAATACTTACCTACCGTCGATGCAAAACGATTGCAAACATCGAATAGCACGTATTCGTGCAAATTATCCATAGAAAGCACGATTGCGGGAGCTGGGAAGTGAATACTTACCTAACGTTGATGCAAAACGATTGGAAACATCGAACACCACGTATTCGTGCAAATTATCGATGGAAAGAACGATTGCGGCAGCTGGGAAGTGAATCCTTACCTACCGTCGATGCAAAACGATTGGAAACATCGAATAGCACGTATTCGAGCAAATTAGCGATGGAAAGAACGATTGCGGGAGCTGGGAAGTGAATCCTTACCTACCGTCGATGCAAAACGATTGGAAACATCGAATATCACGTTTTCGTGCCAATTATCCAATCGTTTTGTATCAACGGTAGGTAAGGATTCACTTCCCGGCTCCCGCAATCGTTCTTTCCATCGCGATAATTTGCACGAATACGTGGTGTTCGATGTTTCCAATCGTTTTGCATCGACGGTAGGTAAGGATTCACTTCCCAGTTCCCGCAATCGTTCTTTCTATGGATAATTTGCACGAATACGTGCTATTCGATGTTTGCAATCGTTTTGCATCGACGGTAGGTAAGGATTCACTTCCCAGCTCCCGCAATCGTTCTTTCTATCTATAATTTGCACGAATACGTTATGTTCGATGTTTCCAATCGTTTTGCATCAACGTTAGGTAAGCATTCACTTCCCGGCTCCCGCAATCGTTCTTTCCATCGATAATTTGCACGAATACGTGCTATTCGATGTTTCCAATCGTTTTGCATCAACGGTAGGTAAGTATTCACTTCCCAGCTCACGCAATCGTTCTTTCTATGGATAATTTGCACGAATACGTGCAATTCGATGTTTGCAATCGTTTTGCATCGACGGTAGGTAAGGATTCACTTCCCAGCTGCCGCAATCGTTCTTTCTATCGATAATTTGCATGAATACGTGATGTTCGATGTTTCCAATCGTTTTGCATCAACGTTAGGTAAGGATTCATTTCCCGGCTCCCGCAATCGTTCTTTCCATCGATAATTTGCACGAATACGTGTTATTCGATGTTTCCGATCGTTTTGCATCAACGTTAGGTAAGGATTCACTTCCCGGCACCCGCAATCGTTCTTTCCATCGATAATTTGCACGAATACGTGATGTTCGATGATTCCATTCGTTTTGCATCAACGTTAGGTAAGGATTCACTTCCCGGGTCCCGCAATCGTTCTTTCCATCGATAATTTAAACGAATACGTGCTATTCGATGTTTCCAATCGTTTTGCATCGACGGTAGGTAAGGATTCACTTCCCAGCTCCCGCAATCGTTCTTTCCATCGATAATTTGCACGAATACGTGGTGTTCGATGTTTCCAATCGTTTTGTATCAACGGTAGGTAAGGATTCACTTCCCGGCTCCCGCAATCGTTCTTTCCATCGATAATTTGCACGAATACGTGGTGTTCGATGTTTCCAATCGTTTTGCATCGACGGTAGTTAAGGATTCACTTCCCAGTTCCCGCAATCGTTCTTTCTATGGATAATTTGCACGAATACGTGCAATTCGATGTTTGCAATCGTTTTGCATCGACGGTAGGTAAGGATTCACTTCCCAGCTGCCGCAATCGTTCTTTCTATCGATAATTTGCATGAATACGTGATGTTCGATGTTTCCAATCGTTTTGCATCAACGTTAGGTAAGGATTCATTTCCCGGCTCCCGCAATCGTTCTTTCCATCAATAATTTGCACGAATACGTGATGTTCGATGTTTGCAATTGTTTTGCATCGACGGTAGGTACGGATTCACTTCCCAGCTCCCGCAATCGTTCTTACTATCGATAATTTGCACGAATACGTTATGTTCGATGTTTCCAATCGTTTTGCATCAACGTTAGGTAAGCGTTCACTTCCCGGCTCCCGCAATCGTTCTTTCCATCGATAATTTGCACGAATACGTGCTATTCGATGTTTCCAATCGTTTTGCATCAACGGTAGGTAAGTATTCACTTCCCAGCTCCCGCAATCGTTCTTTCTATGGATAATTTGCACGAATACGTGCTATTCGATGTTTGCAATCGTTTTGCATCGACGGTAGGTAAGGATTCACTTCCCAGCTGCCGCAATCGTTCTTTCCATCGATAATTTGCACGAATACGTGGTGTTCGATGTTTACAATCGTTTTGCATCAACGTTAGGTAAGTATTCACTTCCCAGCTCCCGCAATCGTTCTTTCTATGGATAATTTGCACGAATACGAGCTATTCGATGTTTGCAATCGTTTTGCATCGACGGTAGGTAAGTATTCACTTCCCAGCTCCCGCAATCGTTCTTTCTATGGATAATTTGCACGAATACGTTATGTTCGATGTTTCCAATCGTTTTGCATCGACGGTAGGTAAGGATTCACTTCCCGGGTCCCGCAATCGTTCTTTCCATCGATAATTTAAACGAATACGTGCTATTCGATGTTTCCAATCGTTTTGCATCGACGGTAGGTAAGGATTCACTTCCCAGCTCCCGCAATCGTTCTTTCCATCGATAATTTGCACGAATACGTGGTGTTCGATGTTTCCAATCGTTTTGTATCAACGGTAGGTAAGGATTCACTTCCCGGCTCCCGCAATCGTTCTTTCCATCGATAATTTGCACGAATACGTGGTGTTCGATGTTTCCAATCGTTTTGCATCGACGGTAGGTAAGGATTCACTTCCCAGTTCCCGCAATCGTTCTTTCTATGGATAATTTGCACGAATACGTGCAATTCGATGTTTGCAATCGTTTTGCATCGACGGTAGGTAAGGATTCACTTCCCAGCTGCCGCAATCGTTCTTTCTATCGATAATTTGCATGAATACGTGATGTTCGATGTTTCCAATCGTTTTGCATCAACGTTAGGTAAGGATTCATTTCCCGGCTCCCGCAATCGTTCTTTCCATCAATAATTTGCACGAATACGTGTTATTCGATGTTTCCAATCGTTTTGCATCAACGTTAAGTAAGGATTCACTTCCCGGCACCCGCAATCGTTCTTTCCATCGATAATTTGCACGAATACGTGATGTTCGATGTTTGCAATTGTTTTGCATCGACGGTAGGTACGGATTCACTTCCCAGCTCCCGCAATCGTTCTTACTATCGATAATTTGCACGAATACGTTATGTTCGATGTTTCCAATCGTTTTGCATCAACGTTAGGTAAGCGTTCACTTCCCGGCTCCCGCAATCGTTCTTTCCATCGATAATTTGCACGAATACGTGCTATTCGATGTTTCCAATCGTTTTGCATCAACGGTAGGTAAGTATTCACTTCCCAGCTCCCGCAATCGTTCTTTCTATGGATAATTTGCACGAATACGTGCTATTCGATGTTTGCAATCGTTTTGCATCGACGGTAGGTAAGGATTCACTTCCCAGCTGCCGCAATCGTTCTTTCCATCGATAATTTGCACGAATACGTGGTGTTCGATGTTTCCAATCGTTTTGCATCAACGTTAGGTAAGTATTCACTTCCCGGCTCCCGCAATCGTTCTTTCCATCGATAATTTGCACGAATACGTGCTATTCGATGTTTCCAATCGTGTTGCATCGACGTTCGGTAAGCATTCACTTCCCAGCTCCGGCAATCGTTCTTTCCAAATTATCGATAGAAGGAACGATTGCGGGAGCTGGGAAGTGAATCCTTACCTAACGTTGATGCAAAACGATTGGAAACATTGAACATCACGTATTCGTGCAAATTATCGATAGAAAGAACGATTGCGGCAGCTGGGAAGTGAATCCTTACCTACCGTCGATGCAAAACGATTGCAAACATCGAACATAACGTATTCCTGCAAATTATCCATAGAAAGAACGATTGCGGGAGCTGGGAAGTGAATGCTTACCGACCGTCGATGCAACACGATTAGAAACATCGAATAGCACGTATTCGTGCAAATTATCGATGGAAAGAACGATTGCGGGAGCCGGGAAGTGAATCCTTACCTACCGTCGATGCAAAACGATTGGAAACATCGAACATAACGTATTCGTGCAAATTATCCATAGAAAGAACGATTGCGGGAGCTGGGAAGTGAATACTTACCTACCGTCGATGCAAAACGATTGCAAACATCGAATAGCACGTATTCGTGCAAATTATCCATAGAAAGAACGATTGCGGGAGCTGGGAAGTGAATACTTACCTAACGTTGATGCAAAACGATTGGAAACATCGAACACCACGTATTCGTGCTAATTATCGATGGAAAGAACGATTGCGGCAGCTGGGAAGTGAATCCTTACCTACCGTCGATGCAAAACGATTGGAAACATCGAATAGCACGTATTCGAGCAAATTAGCGATGGAAAGAACGATTGCGGGATCCGGGAAGTGAATCCTTACCTAACGTTGATGCAAAACGATTGGAAACATCGAACATCACGTATTCGTGCAAATTATCGATAGAAAGAACGATTGCGGGAGCTGGGAAGTGAATCCTTACCTACCGTCGATGCAAAACGATTGGAAACATCGAATAGCACGTATTCGTGCAAATTATCGATAGAAAGAACGATTGCGGGAGCTGGGAAGTGAATCCTTACCTACCGTCGATGCAAAACGATTGGAAACATCGAATGGCACGTATTCGTGCAAATTAACGATGGAAAGAACGATTGCGGGAGCTGGGAAGTGAATCCTTACCTACCGTCGATGCAAAACGATTGGAAACATCGAATATCACGTATTCGTGCCAATTATCCAATCGTTTTGTATCAACGGTAGGTAAGGATTCACTTCCCGGCTCCCGCAATCGTTCTTTCCATCGCGATAATTTGCACGAATACGTGGTGTTCGATGTTTCCAATCGTTTTGCATCAACGTTAGGTAAGCATTCACTTCCCGGCTCCCGCAATCGTTCTTTCCATCGATAATTTGCACGAATACGTGCTATTCGATGTTTCCAATCGTTTTGCATCAACGGTAGGTAAGTATTCACTTCCCAGCTCACGCAATCGTTCTTTCTATGGATAATTTGCACGAATACGTGCAATTCGATGTTTGCAATCGTTTTGCATCGACGGTAGGTAAGGATTCACTTCCCAGCTGCCGCAATCGTTCTTTCTATCGATAATTTGCATGAATACGTGATGTTCGATGTTTCCAATCGTTTTGCATCAACGTTAGGTAAGGATTCATTTCCCGGCTCCCGCAATCGTTCTTTCCATCGATAATTTGCACGAATACGTGTTATTCGATGTTTCCGATCGTTTTGCATCAACGTTAGGTAAGGATTCACTTCCCGGCACCCGCAATCGTTCTTTCCATCGATAATTTGCACGAATACGTGATGTTCGATGATTCCATTCGTTTTGCATCAACGTTAGGTAAGGATTCACTTCCCGGGTCCCGCAATCGTTCTTTCCATCGATAATTTAAACGAATACGTGCTATTCGATGTTTCCAATCGTTTTGCATCGACGGTAGGTAAGGATTCACTTCCCAGCTCCCGCAATCGTTCTTTCCATCGATAATTTGCACGAATACGTGGTGTTCGATGTTTCCAATCGTTTTGTATCAACGGTAGGTAAGGATTCACTTCCCGGCTCCCGCAATCGTTCTTTCCATCGATAATTTGCACGAATACGTGGTGTTCGATGTTTCCAATCGTTTTGCATCGACGGTAGTTAAGGATTCACTTCCCAGTTCCCGCAATCGTTCTTTCTATGGATAATTTGCACGAATACGTGCAATTCGATGTTTGCAATCGTTTTGCATCGACGGTAGGTAAGGATTCACTTCCCAGCTGCCGCAATCGTTCTTTCTATCGATAATTTGCATGAATACGTGATGTTCGATGTTTCCAATCGTTTTACATCAACGTTAGGTAAGGATTCATTTCCCGGCTCCCGCAATCGTTCTTTCCATCAATAATTTGCACGAATACGTGATGTTCGATGTTTGCAATTGTTTTGCATCGACGGTAGGTACGGATTCACTTCCCAGCTCCCGCAATCGTTCTTACTATCGATAATTTGCACGAATACGTTATGTTCGATGTTTCCAATCGTTTTGCATCAACGTTAGGTAAGCGTTCACTTCCCGGCTCCCGCAATCGTTCTTTCCATCGATAATTTGCACGAATACGTGCTATTCGATGTTTCCAATCGTTTTGCATCAACGGTAGGTAAGTATTCACTTCCCAGCTCCCGCAATCGTTCTTTCTATGGATAATTTGCACGAATACGTGCTATTCGATGTTTGCAATCGTTTTGCATCGACGGTAGGTAAGGATTCACTTCCCAGCTGCCGCAATCGTTCTTTCCATCGATAATTTGCACGAATACGTGGTGTTCGATGTTTCCAATCGTTTTGTATCAACGGTAGGTAAGGATTCACTTCCCGGCTCCCGCAATCGTTCTTTCCATCGATAATTTGCACGAATACGTGTTATTCGATGTTTCCAATCGTTTTGCATCAACGTTAGGTAAGGATTCACTTCCCGGCACCCGCAATCGTTCTTTCCATCGATAATTTGCACGAATACGTGATGTTCGATGTTTGCAATTGTTTTGCATCGACGGTAGGTACGGATTCACTTCCCAGCTCCCGCAATCGTTCTTACTATCGATAATTTGCACGAATACGTTATGTTCGATGTTTCCAATCGTTTTGCATCAACGTTAGGTAAGCGTTCACTTCCCGGCTCCCGCAATCGTTCTTTCCATCGATAATTTGCACGAATACGTGCTATTCGATGTTTCCAATCGTTTTGCATCAACGGTAGGTAAGTATTCACTTCCCAGCTCCCGCAATCGTTCTTTCTATGGATAATTTGCACGAATACGTGCTATTCGATGTTTGCAATCGTTTTGCATCGACGGTAGGTAAGGATTCACTTCCCAGCTGCCGCAATCGTTCTTTCCATCGATAATTTGCACGAATACGTGGTGTTCGATGTTTCCAATCGTTTTGCATCAACGTTAGGTAAGTATTCACTTCCCGGCTCCCGCAATCGTTCTTTCCATCGATAATTTGCACGAATACGTGATGTTCGATGATTCCATTCGTTTTGCATCAACGTTAGGTAAGGATTCACTTCCCGGGTCCCGCAATCGTTCTTTCCATCGATAATTTAAACGAATACGTGCTATTCGATGTTTCCAATCGTTTTGCATCGACGGTAGGTAAGGATTCACTTCCCAGCTCCCGCAATCGTTCTTTCCATCGATAATTTGCACGAATACGTGGTGTTCGATGTTTCCAATCGTTTTGTATCAACGGTAGGTAAGGATTCACTTCCCGGCTCCCGCAATCGTTCTTTCCATCGATAATTTGCACGAATACGTGGTGTTCGATGTTTCCAATCGTTTTGCATCGACGGTAGTTAAGGATTCACTTCCCAGTTCCCGCAATCGTTCTTTCTATGGATAATTTGCACGAATACGTGCAATTCGATGTTTGCAATCGTTTTGCATCGACGGTAGGTAAGGATTCACTTCCCAGCTGCCGCAATCGTTCTTTCTATCGATAATTTGCATGAATACGTGATGTTCGATGTTTCCAATCGTTTTGCATCAACGTTAGGTAAGGATTCATTTCCCGGCTCCCGCAATCGTTCTTTCCATCAATAATTTGCACGAATACGTGATGTTCGATGTTTGCAATTGTTTTGCATCGACGGTAGGTACGGATTCACTTCCCAGCTCCCGCAATCGTTCTTACTATCGATAATTTGCACGAATACGTTATGTTCGATGTTTCCAATCGTTTTGCATCAACGTTAGGTAAGCGTTCACTTCCCGGCTCCCGCAATCGTTCTTTCCATCGATAATTTGCACGAATACGTGCTATTCGATGTTTCCAATCGTTTTGCATCAACGGTAGGTAAGTATTCACTTCCCAGCTCCCGCAATCGTTCTTTCTATGGATAATTTGCACGAATACGTGCTATTCGATGTTTGCAATCGTTTTGCATCGACGGTAGGTAAGGATTCACTTCCCAGCTGCCGCAATCGTTCTTTCCATCGATAATTTGCACGAATACGTGGTGTTCGATGTTTCCAATCGTTTTGTATCAACGGTAGGTAAGGATTCACTTCCCGGCTCCCGCAATCGTTCTTTCCATCGATAATTTGCACGAATACGTGGTGTTCGATGTTTCCAATCGTTTTGCATCGACGGTAGGTAAGGATTCACTTCCCAGTTCCCGCAATCGTTCTTTCTATGGATAATTTGCACGAATACGTGCAATTCGATGTTTGCAATCGTTTTGCATCGACGGTAGGTAAGGATTCACTTCCCAGCTGCCGCAATCGTTCTTTCTATCGATAATTTGCATGAATACGTGATGTTCGATGTTTCCAATCGTTTTGCATCAACGTTAGGTAAGGATTCATTTCCCGGCTCCCGCAATCGTTCTTTCCATCAATAATTTGCACGAATACGTGTTATTCGATGTTTCCAATCGTTTTGCATCAACGTTAGGTAAGGATTCACTTCCCGGCACCCGCAATCGTTCTTTCCATCGATAATTTGCACGAATACGTGATGTTCGATGTTTGCAATTGTTTTGCATCGACGGTAGGTACGGATTCACTTCCCAGCTCCCGCAATCGTTCTTACTATCGATAATTTGCACGAATACGTTATGTTCGATGTTTCCAATCGTTTTGCATCAACGTTAGGTAAGCGTTCACTTCCCGGCTCCCGCAATCGTTCTTTCCATCGATAATTTGCACGAATACGTGCTATTCGATGTTTCCAATCGTTTTGCATCAACGGTAGGTAAGTATTCACTTCCCAGCTCCCGCAATCGTTCTTTCTATGGATAATTTGCACGAATACGTGCTATTCGATGTTTGCAATCGTTTTGCATCGACGGTAGGTAAGGATTCACTTCCCAGCTGCCGCAATCGTTCTTTCCATCGATAATTTGCACGAATACGTGGTGTTCGATGTTTCCAATCGTTTTGCATCAACGTTAGGTAAGTATTCACTTCCCGGCTCCCGCAATCGTTCTTTCCATCGATAATTTGCACGAATACGTGCTATTCGATGTTTCCAATCGTGTTGCATCGACGTTCGGTAAGCATTCACTTCCCAGCTCCGGCAATCGTTCTTTCCAAATTATCGATAGAAGGAACGATTGCGGGAGCTGGGAAGTGAATCCTTACCTAACGTTGATGCAAAACGATTGGAAACATTGAACATCACGTATTCGTGCAAATTATCGATAGAAAGAACGATTGCGGCAGCTGGGAAGTGAATCCTTACCTACCGTCGATGCAAAACGATTGCAAACATCGAACATAACGTATTCGTGCAAATTATCCATAGAAAGAACGATTGCGGGAGCTGGGAAGTGAATGCTTACCGACCGTCGATGCAACACGATTAGAAACATCGAATAGCACGTATTCGTGCAAATTATCGATGGAAAGAACGATTGCGGGAGCCGGGAAGTGAATCCTTACCTACCGTCGATGCAAAACGATTGGAAACATCGAACATAACGTATTCGTGCAAATTATCCATAGAAAGAACGATTGCGGGAGCTGGGAAGTGAATACTTACCTACCGTCGATGCAAAACGATTGCAAACATCGAATAGCACGTATTCGTGCAAATTATCCATAGAAAGAACGATTGCGGGAGCTGGGAAGTGAATACTTACCTAACGTTGATGCAAAACGATTGGAAACATCGAACACCACGTATTCGTGCTAATTATCGATGGAAAGAACGATTGCGGCAGCTGGGAAGTGAATCCTTACCTACCGTCGATGCAAAACGATTGGAAACATCGAATAGCACGTATTCGAGCAAATTAGCGATGGAAAGAACGATTGCGGGATCCGGGAAGTGAATCCTTACCTAACGTTGATGCAAAACGATTGGAAACATCGAACATCACATATTCGTGCAAATTATCGATAGAAAGAACGATTGCGGGAGCTGGGAAGTGAATCCTTACCTACCGTCGATGCAAAACGATTGGAAACATCGAATAGCACGTATTCGTGCAAATTATCGATAGAAAGAACGATTGCGGGAGCTGGGAAGTGAATCCTTACCTACCGTCGATGCAAAACGATTGGAAACATCGAATGGCACGTATTCGTGCAAATTAACGATGGAAAGAACGATTGCGGGAGCTGGGAAGTGAATCCTTACCTACCGTCGATGCAAAACGATTGGAAACATCGAATATCACGTATTCGTGCCAATTATCCAATCGTTTTGTATCAACGGTAGGTAAGGATTCACTTCCCGGCTCCCGCAATCGTTCTTTCCATCGCGATAATTTGCACGAATACGTGGTGTTCGACGTTTCCAATCGTTTTGCATCGACGGTAGGTAAGGATTCACTTCCCAGTTCCCGCAATCGTTCTTTCTATGGATAATTTGCACGAATACGTGCTATTCGATGTTTGCAATCGTTTTGCATCGACGGTAGGTAAGGATTCACTTCCCAGCTGCCGCAATCGTGCTTTCTATCGATAATTTGCATGAATACGTGATGTTCGATGTTTCCAATCGTTTTGCATCAACGTTAGGTAAGGATTCATTTCCCGGCTCCCGCAATCGTTCTTTCCATCGATAATTTGCACGAATACGTGTTATTCGATGTTTCCGATCGTTTTGCATCAACGTTAGGTAAGGATTCACTTCCCGGCACCCGCAATCGTTCTTTCCATCGATAATTTGCACGAATACGTGATGTTCGATGATTCCATTCGTTTTGCATCAACGTTAGGTAAGGA
Organism: Nomada ferruginata; assembly: GCA_963583965.1. Lineage (NCBI taxonomy): Eukaryota > Metazoa > Arthropoda > Insecta > Hymenoptera > Apidae > Nomada > Nomada ferruginata. The sequence continues at coordinate 860,900 of OY757219.1, forward strand.
TTCACTTCCCGGGTCCCGCAATCGTTCTTTCCATCGATAATTTGCACGAATACGTGCTATTCGATGTTTGCAATTGTTTTGCATCGACGGTAGGTACGGATTCACTTCCGAGCTCCCGCATTCGTTCTTACTATCGATAATTTGCACGAATACGTTATGTTCGATGTTTCCAATCGTTTTGCATCAACGTTAGGTAAGCGTTCACTTCCCGGCTCCCGCAATCGTTCTTTCCATCGATAATTTGCACGAATACGTGCTATTCGATGTTTCCAATCGTTTTGCATCAACGGTAGGTAAGTATTCACTTCCCAGCTCCCGCAATCGTTCTTTCTATGGATAATTTGCACGAATACGTGCTATTCGATGTGTGCAATCGTTTTGCATCGACGGTAGGTAAGGATTCACTTCCCAGCTGCCGCAATCGTTCTTTCCATCGATAATTTGCACGAATACGTGGTGTTCGATGTTTCCAATCGTTTTGCATCAACGTTAGGTAAGTATTCACTTCCCAGCTCCCGCAATCGTTCTTTCTATGGATAATTTGCACGAATACGAGCTATTCGATGTTTGCAATCGTTTTGCATCGACGGTAGGTAAGTATTCACTTCCCAGCTCCCGCAATCGTTCTTTCTATGGATAATTTGCACGAATACGTTATGTTCGATGTTTCCAATCGTTTTGCATCGACGGTAGGTAAGGATTCACTTCCCGGGTCCCGCAATCGTTCTTTCCATCGATAATTTAAACGAATACGTGCTATTCGATGTTTCCAATCGTTTTGCATCGACGGTAGGTAAGGATTCACTTCCCAGCTCCCGCAATCGTTCTTTCCATCGATAATTTGCACGAATACGTGGTGTTCGATGTTTCCAATCGTTTTGTATCAACGGTAGGTAAGGATTCACTTCCCGGCTCCCGCAATCGTTCTTTCCATCGATAATTTGCACGAATACGTGGTGTTCGATGTTTCCAATCGTTTTGCATCGACGGTAGGTAAGGATTCACTTCCCAGTTCCCGCAATCGTTCTTTCTATGGATAATTTGCACGAATACGTGCAATTCGATGTTTGCAATCGTTTTGCATCGACGGTAGGTAAGGATTCACTTCCCAGCTGCCGCAATCGTTCTTTCTATCTATACTTTGCACGAATACGTTATGTTCGATGTTTCCAATCGTTTTGCATCAACGTTAGGTAAGCATTCCCTTCCCGGCTCCCGCAATCGTTCTTTCCATCGATAATTTGCACGAATACGTGCCATTCGATGTTTCCAATCGTTTTGCATCAACGGTAGGTAAGTATTCACTTCCCAGCTCACGCAATCGTTCTTTCTATGGATAATTTGCACGAATACGTGCAATTCGTTTTTTGCAATCGTTTTGCATCGACGGTAGGTAAGGATTCACTTCCCAGCTGCCGCAATCGTTCTTTCTATCGATAATTTGCATGAATACGTGATGTTCGATGTTTCCAATCGTTTTGCATCAACGTTAGGTAAGGATTCATTTCCCGGCTCCCGCAATCGTTCTTTCCATCGATAATTTGCACGAATACGTGTTATTCGATGTTTCCGATCGTTTTGCATCAACGTTAGGTAAGGATTCACTTCCCGGCACCCGCAATCGTTCTTTCCATCGATAATTTGCACGAATACGTGATGTTCGATGATTCCATTCGTTTTGCATCAACGTTAGGTAAGGATTCACTTCCCGGGTCCCGCAATCGTTCTTTCCATCGATAATTTGCACGAATACGTGCTATTCGATGTTTGCAATTGTTTTGCATCGACGGTAGGTACGGATTCACTTCCGAGCTCCCGCATTCGTTCTTACTATCGATAATTTGCACGAATACGTTATGTTCGATGTTTCCAATCGTTTTGCATCAACGTTAGGTAAGCGTTCACTTCCCGGCTCCCGCAATCGTTCTTTCCAACGATAATTTGCACGAATACGTGCTATTCGATGTTTCCAATCGTTTTGCATCAACGGTAGGTAAGTATTCACTTCCCAGCTCCCGCAATCGTTCTTTCTATGGATAATTTGCACGAATACGTGCTATTCGATGTTTGCAATCGTTTTGCATCGACGGTAGGTAAGGATTCACTTCCCAGCTGCCGCAATCGTTCTTTCCATCGATAATTTGCACGAATACGTGGTGTTCGATGTTTCCAATCGTTTTGCATCAACGTTAGGTAAGTATTCACTTCCCAGCTCCCGCAATCGTTCTTTCTATGGATAATTTGCACGAATACGAGCTATTCGATGTTTGCAATCGTTTTGCATCGACGGTAGGTAAGTATTCACTTCCCAGCTCCCGCAATCGTTCTTTCTATGGATAATTTGCACGAATACGTTATGTTCGATGTTTCCAATCGTTTTGTATCGACGGTAGGTAAGGATTCACTTCCCGGGTCCCGCAATCGTTCTTTCCATCGATAATTTAAACGAATACGTGCTATTCGATGTTTCCAATCGTTTTGCATCGACGGTAGGTAAGGATTCACTTCCCAGCTCCCGCAATCGTTCTTTCCATCGATAATTTGCACGAATACGTGGTGTTCGATGTTTCCAATCGTTTTGTATCAACGGTAGGTAAGGATTCACTTCCCGGCTCCCGCAATCGTTCTTTCCATCGATAATTTGCACGAATACGTGGTGTTCGATGTTTCCAATCGTTTTGCATCGACGGTAGGTAAGGATTCACTTCCCAGTTCCCGCAATCGTTCTTTCTATGGATAATTTGCACGAATACGTGCAATTCGATGTTTGCAATCGTTTTGCATCGACGGTAGGTAAGGATTCACTTCCCAGCTGCCGCAATCGTTCTTTCTATCGATAATTTGCATGAATACGTGATGTTCGATGTTTCCAATCGTTTTGCATCAACGTTAGGTAAGGATTCATTTCCCGGGTCCCGCAATCGTTCTTTCCATCAATAATTTGCACGAATACGTGTTATTCGATGTTTCCAATCGTTTTGCATCAACGTTAGGTAAGGATTCACTTCCCGGCACCCGCAATCGTTCTTTCCATCGATAATTTGCACGAATACGTGATGTTCGATGTTTGCAATTGTTTTGCATCGACGGTAGGTACGGATTCACTTCCCAGCTCCCGCAATCGTTCTTACTATCGATAATTTGCACGAATACGTTATGTTCGATGTTTCCAATCGTTTTGCATCAACGTTAGGTAAGCGTTCACTTCCCGGCTCCCGCAATCGTTCTTTCCATCGATAATTTGCACGAATACGTGCTATTCGATGTTTCCAATCGTTTTGCATCAACGGTAGGTAAGTATTCACTTCCCAGCTCCCGCAATCGTTCTTTCTATGGATAATTTGCACGAATACGTGCTATTCGATGTTTGCAATCGTTTTGCATCGACGGTAGGTAAGGATTCACTTCCCAGCTGCCGCAATCGTTCTTTCCATCGATAATTTGCACGAATACGTGGTGTTCGATGTTTCCAATCGTTTTGCATCAACGTTAGGTAAGTATTCACTTCCCAGCTCCCGCAATCGTTCTTTCTATGGATAATTTGCACGAATACGTGCTATTCGATGTTTGCAATCGTTTTGCATCGACGGTAGGTAAGGATTCACTTCCCAGCTCCCGCAATCGTTCCTTCTATCGATAATTTGGAAAGAACGATTGCCGGAGCTGGGAAGTGAATGCTTACCGAACGTCGATGCAACACGATTCGAAACATCGAATAGCACGTATTCGTGCAAATTATCGATGGAAAGAACGATTGCGGGAGCCGGGAAATGAATCCTTACCTAACGTTGATGCAAAACGATTGGAAACATTGAACATCACGTATTCGTGCAAATTATCGATAGAAAGAACGATTGCGGCAGCTGGGAAGTGAATCCTTACCTACCGTCGATGCAAAACGATTGGAAACATCGAACATAACGTATTCGTGCAAATTATCCATAGAAAGAACGATTGCGGGAGCTGGGAAGTGAATGCTTACCGACCGTCGATGCAACACGATTAGAAACATCGAATAGCACGTATTCGTGCAAATTATCGATGGAAAGAACGATTGCGGGAGCCGGGAAGTGAATCCTTACCTACCGTCGATGCAAAACGATTGGAAACATCGAACATAACGTATTCGTGCAAATTATCCATAGAAAGAACGATTGCGGGAGCTGGGAAGTGAATACTTACCTACCGTCGATGCAAAACGATTGCAAACATCGAATAGCACGTATTCGTGCAAATTATCCATAGAAAGAACGATTGCGGGAGCTGGGAAGTGAATACTTACCTAACGTTGATGCAAAACGATTGGAAACATCGAACACCACGTATTCGTGCTAATTATCGATGGAAAGAACGATTGCGGCAGCTGGGAAGTGAATCCTTACCTACCGTCGATGCAAAACGATTGGAAACATCGAATATCACGTATTCGTGCCAATTATCCAATCGTTTTGTATCAACGGTAGGTAAGGATTCACTTCCCGGCTCCCGCAATCGTTCTTTCCATCGCGATAATTTGCACGAATACGTGGTGTTCGATGTTTCCAATCGTTTTGCATCGACGGTAGGTAAGGATTCACTTCCCAGTTCCCGCAATCGTTCTTTCTATGGATAATTTGCACGAATACGTGCTATTCGATGTTTGCAATCGTTTTGCATCGACGGTAGGTAAGGATTCACTTCCCAACTCCCGCAATCGTTCTTTCTATCTATAATTTGCACGAATACGTTATGTTCGATGTTTCCAATCGTTTTGCATCAACGTTAGGTAAGCATTCACTTCCTGGCTCCCGCAATCGTTCTTTCCATCGATAATTTGCACGAATACGTGCTATTCGATGTTTCCAATCGTTTTGCATCAACGGTAGGTAAGTATTCACTTCCCAGCTCACGCAATCGTTCTTTCTATGGCTAATTTGCACGAATACGTGCAATTCGATGTTTGCAATCGTTTTGCATCGACGGTAGGTAAGGATTCACTTCCCAGCTGCCGCAATCGTTCTTTCTATCGATAATTTGCATGAATACGTGATGTTCGATGTTTCCAATCGTTTTGCATCAACGTTAGGTAAGGATTCATTTCCCGGCTCCCGCAATCGTTCTTTCCATCGATAATTTGCACGAATACGTGTTATTCGATGTTTCCAATCGTTTTGCATCAACGTTAGGTAAGGATTCACTTCCCGGCACCCGCATTCATTCTTTCCATCGATAATTTGCACGAATACGTGATGTTCGATGATTCCATTCGTTTTGCATCAACGTTAGGTAAGGATTCACTTCCCGGGTCCCGCAATCGTTCTTTCCATCGATAATTTGCACGAATACGTGCTATTCGATGTTTCCAATCGTTTTGCATCGACGGTAGGTAAGGATTCACTTCCCAGCTCCCGCAATCGTTCTTTCCATCGATAATTTGCACGAATACGTGGTGTTCGATGTTTCCAATCGTTTTGTATCAACGGTAGGTAAGGATTCACTTCCCGGCTCCCGCAATCGTTCTTTCCATCGATAATTTGCACGAATACGTGGTGTTCGATGTTTCCAATCGTTTTGCATCGACGGTAGGTAAGGATTCACTTCCCAGTTCCCGCAATCGTTCTTTCTATGGATAATTTGCACGAATACGTGCTATTCGATGTTTGCAATCGTTTTGCATCGACGGTAGGTAAGGATTCACTTCCCAGCTCCCGCAATCGTTCTTTCTATCGATAATTTGGAAAGAACGATTGCCGGAGCTGGGAAGTGAATGCTTACCGAACGTCGATGCAACACGATTGGAAACATCGAATAGCACGTATTCGTGCAAATTATCGATGGAAAGAACGATTGCGGGAGCCGGGAAATGAATCCTTACCTAACGTTGATGCAAAACGATTGGAAACATTGAACATCACGTATTCGTGCAAATTATCGATAGAAAGAACGATTGCGGCAGCTGGGAAGTGAATCCTTACCTACCGTCGATGCAAAACGATTGCAAACATCGAACATAACGTATTCGTGCAAATTATCCATAGAAAGAACGATTGCGGGAGCTGGGAAGTGAATGCTTACCGACCGTCGATGCAACACGATTGGAAACATCGAATAGCAGGTATTCGTGCAAATTATCGATGGAAAGAACGATTGCGGGAGCCGGGAAGTGAATCCTTACCTACCGTCGATGCAAAACGATTGGAAACATCGAACATAACGTATTCGTGCAAATTATCCATAGAAAGAACGATTGCGGGAGCTGGGAAGTGAATACTTACCTACCGTCGATGCGAAACGATTGCAAACATCGAATAGCACGTATTCGTGCAAATTATCCATAGAAAGAACGATTGCGGGAGCTGGGAAGTGAATACTTACCTAACGTTGATGCAAAACGATTGGAAACATCGAACACCACGTATTCGTGCAAATTATCGATGGAAAGAACGATTGCGGCAGCTGGGAAGTGAATCCTTACCTACCGTCGATGCAAAACGATTGGAAACATCGAATAGCACGTATTCGAGCAAATTAGCGATGGAAAGAACGATTGCGGGAGCCGGGAAGTGAATCCTTACCTAACGTTGATGCAAAACGATTGGAAACATCGAACATCACGTATTCGTGCAAATTATCGATAGAAAGAACGATTGCGGGAGCTGGGAAGTGAATCCTTACCTACCGTCGATGCAAAACGATTGGAAACATCGAATGGCACGTATTCGTGCAAATTAACGATGGAAAGAACGATTGCGGGAGCTGGGAAGTGAATCCTTACCTACCGTCGATGCAAAACGATTGGAAACATCGAATATCACGTATTCGTGCCAATTATCCAATCGTTTTGTATCAACGGTAGGTAAGGATTCACTTCCCGGCTCCCGCAATCGTTCTTTCCATCGCGATAATTTGCACGAATACGTGGTGTTTCTTGGTTTCCAATCGTTTTGCATCGACGGTAGGTAAGGATTCACTTCCCAGTTCCCGCAATCGTTCTTTCTATGGATAATTTGCACGAATACGTGCTATTCGATGTTTGCAATCGTTTTGCATCGACGGTAGGTAAGGATTCACTTCCCAGTTCCCGCAATCGTTCTTTCTATCTATAATTTGCACGAATACGTTATGTTCGATGTTTCCAATCGTTTTGCATCAACGTTAGGTAAGCATTCACTTCCCGGCTCCCGCAATCGTTCTTTCCATCGATAATTTGCACGAATACGTGCTATTCGATGTTTCCAATCGTTTTGCATCAACGGTAGGTAAGTATTCACTTCCCAGCTCACGCAATCGTTCTTTCTATGGATAATTTGCACGAATACGTGCAATTCGATGTTTGCAATCGTTTTGCATCGACGGTAGGTAAGGATTCACTTCCCAGCTGCCGCAATCGTTCTTTCTATCGATAATTTGCATGAATACGTGATGTTCGATGTTTCCAATCGTTTTGCATCAACGTTAGGTAAGGATTCATTTCCCGGCTCCCGCAATCGTTCTTTCCATCGATAATTTGCACGAATACGTGTTATTCGATGTTTCCGATCGTTTTGCATCAACGTTAGGTAAGGATTCACTTCCCGGCACCCGCAATCGTTCTTTCCATCGATAATTTGCACGAATACGTGGTTTTCGATGTTTCCAATCGTTTTGCATCGACGGTAGGTAAGGATTCACTTCCCAGTTCCCGCAATCGTTCTTTCTATGGATAATTTGCACGAATACGTGCAATTCGATGTTTGCAATCGTTTTGCATCGACGGTAGGTAAGGATTCACTTCCCAGCTGCCGCAATCGTTCTTTCTATCGATAATTTGCATGAATACGTGATGTTCGATGTTTCCAATCGTTTTGCATCAACGTTAGGTAAGGATTCATTTCCCGGCTCCCGCAATCGTTCTTTCCATCGATAATTTGCACGAATACGTGTTATTCGATGTTTACAATCGTTTTGCATCAACGTTAGGTAAGGATTCACTTCCCGGCACCCGCAATCGTTCTTTCCATCGATAATTTGCACGAATACGTGATGTTCGATGTTTGCAATTGTTTTGCATCGACGGTAGGTACGGATTCACTTCCCAGCTCCCGCAATCGTTCTTACTATCGATAATTTGCACGAATACGTTATGTTCGATGTTTCCAATCGTTTTGCATCAACGTTATGTAAGCGTTCACTTCCCGGCTCCCGCAAGCGTTCTTTCCATCGATAATTTGCACGAATACGTGGTGTTCGATGTTTCCAATCGTTTTGCATCAACGTTAGGTAAGTATTCACTTCCCAGCTCCCGCAATCGTTCTTTCTATGGATAATTTGCACGAATACGTGCTATTCGATGTTTGCAATCGTTTTTCATCGACGGTAGGTAAGGATTCACTTCCCAGCTCCCGCAATCGTTCTTTCTATCGATAATTTGGAAAGAACGATTGCCGGAGCTGGGAAGTGAATGCTTACCGAACGTCGATGCAACACGGTTGGAAACATCGAATAGCACGTATTCGTGCAAATTATCGATGGAAAGAACGATTGCGGGAGCCGGGAAGTGAATCCTTACCTACCGTCGATGCAAAACGATTGGAAACATCGAACATAACGTATTCGTGCAAATTATCCATAGAAAGAACGATTGCGGGAGCTGGGAAGTGAATACTTACCTACCGTCGATGCGAAACAATTGCAAACATCGAATAGCACGTATTCGTGCAAATTATCGATGGAAAGAACGATTGCGGGTGCCGGGAAGTGAATCCTTACCTAACGTTGATGCAAAACGATTGGAAACATCGAATAACACGTATTCGTGCAAATTATCGATGGAAAGAACGATTGCGGGAGCCGGGAAATGAATCCTTACCTAACGTTGATGCAAAACGATTGGAAACATCGAACATCACGTATTCATGCAAATTATCGATAGAAAGAACGATTGCGGCAGCTGGGAAGTGAATCCTTACCTACCGTCGATGCAAAACGATTGCAAACATCGAATTGCACGTATTCGTGCAAATTATCCATAGAAAGAACGATTGCGGGAACGGGGAAGTGAATCCTTACCTACCGTCGATGCAAAACGATTGGAAACATCGAAAACCACGTATTCGTGCAAATTATCGATGGAAAGAACGATTGCGGGTGCCGGGAAGTGAATCCTTACCTAACGTTGATGCAAAACGATCGGAAACATCGAATAACACGTATTCGTGCAAATTATCGATGGAAAGAACGATTGCGGGAGCCGGGAAATGAATCCTTACCTAACGTTGATGCAAAACGATTGGAAACATCGAACATCACGTATTCATGCAAATTATCGATAGAAAGAACGATTGCGGCAGCTGGGAAGTGAATCCTTACCTACCGTCGATGCAAAACGATTGGAAACCAAGAAACACCACGTATTCGTGCAAATTATCGCGATGGAAAGAACGATTGCGGGAGCCGGGAAGTGAATCCTTACCTACCGTTGATACAAAACGATTGGATAATTGGCACGAATACGTGATATTCGATGTTTCCAATCGTTTTGCATCGACGGTAGGTAAGGATTCACTTCCCAGCTCCCGCAATCGTTCTTTCTATCGATAATTTGCACGAATACGTGCTATTCGATGTTTCCAATCGTTTTGCATCGACGGTAGGTAAGGATTCACTTCCCAGCTCCCGCAATCGTTCTTTCTATCGATAATTTGCACGAATACGTGATGTTCGATGTTTCCAATCGTTTTGCATCAACGTTAGGTAAGGATTCACTTCCCGGCTCCCGCAATCGTTCTTTCCATCGCTAATTTGCTCGAATACGTGCTATTCGATGTTTCCAATCGTTTTGCATCGACGGTAGGTAAGGATTCACTTCCCAGCTGCCGCAATCGTTCTTTCCATCGATAATTTGCACGAATACGTGGTGTTCGATGTTTCCAATCGTTTTGCATCAACGTTAGGTAAGTATTCACTTCCCAGCTCCCGCAACCGTTCTTTCTATGGATAATTTGCACGAATACGTGCTATTCGATGTTTGTAATCGTTTCGCATCGACGGTAGGTAAGTATTCACTTCCCAGCTCCCGCAATCGTTCTTTCTATGGATAATTTGCACGAATACGTTATAGTCGATGTTTCCAATCGTTTTGCATCGACGGTAGGTAAGGATTCACTTCCCGGCTCCCGCAATCGTTCTTTCCATCGATAATTTGCACGAATACCTGCTATTCGATGTTTCCAATCGTGTTGCATCGACGGTCGGTAAGCATTCACTTCCCAGCTCCCGCAATCGTTCTTTCTATGGATAATTTGCACGAATACGTTATGTTCGATGTTTGCAATCGTTTTGCATCGACGGTAGGTAAGGATTCACTTCCCAGCTGCCGCAATCGTTCTTTCTATATATAATTTGCACGAATACGTGATGTTCAATGTTTCCAATCGTTTTGCATCAACGTTAGGTAAGGATTCATTTCCCGGCTCCCGCAATCGTTCTTTCCATCGATAATTTGCACGAATACGTGCTATTCGATGTTTCCAATCGTGTTGCATCGACGTTCGGTAAGCATTCACTTCCCAGCTCCGGCAATCGTTCTTTCCAAATTATCGATAGAAAGAACGATTGCGGGAGCTGGGAAGTGAATCCTTACCTACCGTCGATGAAAAACGATTGCAAACATCGAATAGCACGTATTCGTGCAAATTATCCATAGAAAGAACGATTGCGGGAGCTGGGAAGTGAATACTTACCTAACGTTGATGCAAAACGATTGGAAACATCGAACACCACGTATTCGTGCAAATTATCGATGGAAAGAACGATTGCGGGATCCGGGAAGTGAACGCTTACCTAACGTTGATGCAAAACGATTGGAAACATCGAACATAACGTATTCGTGCAAATTATCGATAGTAAGAACGATTGCGGGAGCTGGGAAGTGAATCCGTACCTACCGTCGATGCAAAACAATTGCAAACATCGAACATCACGTATTCGTGCAAATTATCGATGGAAAGAACGATTGCGGGTGCCGGAAAGTGAATCCTTACCTAACGTTGATGCAAAACGATTGGAAACATCGAATAACACGTATTCGTGCAAATTATCGATGGAAAGAACGATTGCGGGAGCCGGGAAATGAATCCTTACCTAACGTTGATTCAAAACGATTGGAAACATCGAACATCACGTATTCATGCAAATTATCGATAGAAAGAACGATTGCGGCAGCTGGGAAGTGAATCCTTACCTACCGTCGCTGCAAAACGATTGCAAACATCGAATTGCACGTATTCGTGCAAATTATCCATAGAAAGAACGATTGCGGGAACTGGGAAGTGAATCCTTACCTACCGTCGATGCAAAACGATTGGAAACATCGAATAACACGTATTCGTGCAAATTATCGATGGAAAGAACGATTGCGGGAGCCGGGAAATGAATCCTTACCTAACGTTGATGCAAAACGATTGGAAACATCGAACATCACGTATTCATGCAAATTATCGATAGAAAGAACGATTGCGGCAGCTGGGAAGTGAATCCTTACCTACCGTCGATGCAAAACGATTGCAAACATCGAATTGCACGTATTCGTGCAAATTATCCATAGAAAGAACGATTGCGTGAGCTGGGAAGTGAATACTTACCTACCGTTGATGCAAAACGATTGGAAACATCGAATAGCACGTATTCGTGCAAATTATCGATGGAAAGAACGATTGCGGGAGCCGGGAAGTGAATGCTTACCTAACGTTGATGCAAAACGATTGGAAACATCGAACATAACGTATTCGTGCAAATTATAGATAGAAAGAACGATTGCGGGAGCTGGGAAGTGAATCCTTACCTACCGTCGATGCAAAACGATTGGAAACCAAGAAACACCACGTATTCGTGCAAATTATCGCGATGGAAAGAACGATTGCGGGAGCCGGGAAGTGAATCCTTACCTACCGTTGATACAAAACGATTGGATAATTGGCACGAATACGTGATATTCGATGTTTCCAATCGTTTTGCATCGACGGTAGGTAAGGATTCACTTCCCAGCTCCCGCAATCGTTCTTTCCATCGTTAATTTGCACGAATACGTGCCATTCGATGTTTCCAATCGTTTTGCATCGACGGTAGGTAAGGATTCACTTCCCAGCTCCCGCAATCGTTCTTTCTATCGATAATTTGCACGAATACGTGATGTTCGATGTTTCCAATCGTTTTGCATCAACGTTAGGTAAGGATTCACTTCCCGGCTCCCGCAATCGTTCTTTCCATCGCTAATTTGCTCGAATACGTGCTATTCGATGTTTCCAATCGTTTTGCATCGACGGTAGGTAAGGATTCACTTCCCAGCTGCCGCAATCGTTCTTTCCATCGATAATTTGCACGAATACGTGGTGTTCGATGTTTCCAATCGTTTTGCATCAACGTTAGGTAAGTATTCACTTCCCAGCTCCCGCAATCGTTCTTTCTATGGATAATTTGCACGAATACGTGCTATTCGATGTTTGCAATCGTTTCGCATCGACGGTAGGTAAGTATTCACTTCCCAGCTCCCGCAATCGTTCTTTCTATGGATAATTTGCTCGAATACGTTATGTTCGATGTTTCCAATCGTTTTGCATCGACGGTAGGTAAGGATTCACTTCCCGGCTCCCGCAATCGTTCTTTCCATCGATAATTTGCACGAATACCTGCTATTCGATGTTTCCAATCGTGTTGCATCGACGGTCGGTAAGCATTCACTTCCCAGCTCCCGCAATCGTTCTTTCTATGGATAATTTCCACGAATACGTTATGTTCGATGTTTGCAATCGTTTTGCATCGACGGTAGGTAAGGATTCACTTCCCAGCTGCCGCAATCGTTCTTTCTATCGATAATTTGCACGAATACGTGATGTTCAATGTTTCCAATCGTTTTGCATCAACGTTAGGTAAGGATTCATTTCCCGGCTCCCGCAATCGTTCTTTCCATCGATAATTTGCACGAATACGTGCTATTCGATGTTTCCAATCGTGTTGCATCGACGTTCGGTAAGCATTCACTTCCCAGCTCCGGCAATCGTTCTTTCCAAATTATCGATAGAAAGAACGATTGCGGGAGCTGGGAAGTGAATCCTTACCTACCGTCGATGCAAAACGATTGCAAACATCGAATAGCACGTATTCGTGCAAATTATCGATGGAAAGAACGATTGCGGGACCCGGGAAGTGAATCCTTACCTAACGTTGATGCAAAACGAATGGAATCATCGAACATCACGTATTCGTGCAAATTATCGATGGAAAGAACGATTGCGGGTGCCGGGAAGTGAATCCTTACCTAACGTTGATGCAAAACGAATGGAATCATCGAACATCACGTATTCGTGCAAATTATCGATGGAAAGAACGATTGCGGGTGCCGGGAAGTGAATCCTTACCTAACGTTGATGCAAAACGATTGGAAACATCGAATAACACGTATTCGTGCAAATTATCGATGGAAAGAACGATTGCGGGAGCCGGGAAATGAATCCTTACCTAACGTTGATGCAAAACGATTGGAAACATCGAACATCACGTATTCATGCAAATTATCGATAGAAAGAACGATTGCGGCAGCTGGGAAGTGAATCCTTACCTACCGTCGATGCAAAACGATTGCAAACATCGAATTGCACGTATTCGTGCAAATTATCCATAGAAAGAACGATTGCGTGAGCTGGGAAGTGAATACTTACCTACCGTTGATGCAAAACGATTGGAAACATCGAATAGCACGTATTCGTGCAAATTATCGATGGAAAGAACGATTGCGGGAGCCGGGAAGTGAATGCTTACCTAACGTTGATGCAAAACGATTGGAAACATCGAACATAACGTATTCGTGCAAATTATAGATAGAAAGAACGATTGCGGGAGCTGGGAAGTGAATCCTTACCTACCGTCGATGCAAAACGATTGCAAACATCGAATAGCACGTATTCGTGCAAATTATCCATAGAAAGAACGATTGCGGGACCCGGGAAGTGAATCCCTACCTAACGTTGATGCAAAACGAATGGAATCATCGAACATCACGTATTCGTGCAAATTATCGATGGAAAGAACGATTGCGGGTGCCGGGAAGTGAATCCTTACCTAACGTTGATGCAAAACGAATGGAATCATCGAACATCACGTATTCGTGCAAATTATCGATGGAAAGAACGATTGCGGGTGCCGGGAAGTGAATCCTTACCTAACGTTGATGCAAAACGAATGGAATCATCGAACATCACGTATTCGTGCAAATTATCGATGGAAAGAACGATTGCGGGTGCCGGGAAGTGAATCCTTACCTAACGTTGATGCAAAACGATTGGAAACATCGAATAACACGTATTCGTGCAAATTATCGATGGAAAGAACGATTGCGGGAGCCGGGAAATGAATCCTTACCTAACGTTGATGCAAAACGATTGGAAACATCGAACATCACGTATTCATGCAAATTATCGATAGAAAGAACGATTGCGGCAGCTGGGAAGTGAATCCTTACCTACCGTCGATGCAAAACGATTGCAAACATCGAATTGCACGTATTCGTGCAAATTATCCATAGAAAGAACGATTGCGTGAGCTGGGAAGTGAATACTTACCTACCGTTGATGCAAAACGATTGGAAACATCGAATAGCACGTATTCGTGCAAATTATCGATGGAAAGAACGATTGCGGGAGCCGGGAAGTGAATGCTTACCTAACGTTGATGCAAAACGATTGGAAACATCGAACATAACGTATTCGTGCAAATTATAGATAGAAAGAACGATTGCGGGAGCTGGGAAGTGAATCCTTACCTACCGTCGATGCAAAACGATTGCAAACATCGAATAGCACGTATTCGTGCAAATTATCCATAGAAAGAACGATTGCGGGACCCGGGAAGTGAATCCCTACCTAACGTTGATGCAAAACGAATGGAATCATCGAACATCACGTATTCGTGCAAATTATCGATGGAAAGAACGATTGCGGGTGCCGGGAAGTGAATCCTTACCTAACGTTGATGCAAAACGAATGGAATCATCGAACATCACGTATTCGTGCAAATTATCGATGGAAAGAACGATTGCGGGTGCCGGGAAGTGAATCCTTACCTAACGTTGATGCAAAACGATTGGAAACATCGAATAACACGTATTCGTGCAAATTATCGATGGAAAGAACGATTGCGGGAGCCGGGAAATGAATCCTTACCTAACGTTGATGCAAAACGATTGGAAACATCGAACATCACGTATTCATGCAAATTATCGATAGAAAGAACGATTGCGGCAGCTGGGAAGTGAATCCTTACCTACCGTCGATGCAAAACGATTGCAAACATCGAATTGCACGTATTCGTGCAAATTATCCATAGAAAGAACGATTGCGTGAGCTGGGAAGTGAATACTTACCTACCGTTGATGCAAAACGATTGGAAACATCGAATAGCACGTATTCGTGCAAATTATCGATGGAAAGAACGATTGCGGGAGCCGGGAAGTGAATGCTTACCTAACGTTGATGCAAAACGATTGGAAACATCGAACATAACGTATTCGTGCAAATTATAGATAGAAAGAACGATTGCGGGAGCTGGGAAGTGAATCCTTACCTACCGTCGATGCAAAACGATTGCAAACATCGAATAGCACGTATTCGTGCAAATTATCCATAGAAAGAACGATTGCGGGAACTGGGAAGTGAATCCTTACCTACCGTCGATGCAAAACGATTGGAAACATCGAACACCACGTATTCGTGCAAATTATCGCGATGGAAAGAACGATTGCGGGAGCCGGGAAGTGAATCCTTACCTACCGTTGATACAAAACGATTGGATAATTGGCACGAATACGTGATATTCGATGTTTCCAATCGTTTTGCATCGACGGTAGGTAAGGATTCACTTCCCAGCTCCCGCAATCGTTCTTTCCATCGTTAATTTGCACGAATACGTGCCATTCGATGTTTCCAATCGTTTTGCATCGACGGTAGGTAAGGATTCACTTCCCAGCTCCCGCAATCGTTCTTTCTATCGATAATTTGCACGAATACGTGCTATTCGATGTTTCCAATCGTTTTGCATCGACGGTAGGTAAGGATTCACTTCCCAGCTCCCGCAATCGTTCTTTCTATCGATAATTTGCACGAATACGTGATGTTCGATGTTTCCAATCGTTTTGCATCAACGTTAGGTAAGGATTCACTTCCCGGCTCCCGCAATCGTTCTTTCCATCGCTAATTTGCTCGAATACGTGCTATTCGATGTTTCCAATCGTTTTGCATCGACGGTAGGTAAGGATTCACTTCCCAGCTGCCGCAATCGTTCTTTCCATCGATAATTTGCACGAATACGTGGTGGTCGATGTTTCCAATCGTTTTGCATCAACGTTAGGTAAGTATTCACTTCCCAGCTCCCGCAATCGTTCTTTCTATGGATAATTTGCACGAATACGTGCTATTCGATGTTTGCAATCGTTTCGCATCGACGGTAGGTAAGTATTCACTTCCCAGCTCCCGCAATCGTTCTTTCTATGGATAATTTGCACGAATACGTTATGTTCGATGTTTCCAATCGTTTTGCATCGACGGTAGGTAAGGATTCACTTCCCGGCTCCCGCAATCGTTCTTTCCATCGATAATTTGCACGAATACGTGGTGGTCGATGTTTCCAATCGTTTTGCATCAACGTTAGGTAAGTATTCACTTCCCAGCTCCCGCAATCGTTCTTTCTATGGATAATTTGCACGAATACGTGCTATTCGATGTTTGCAATCGTTTCGCATCGACGGTAGGTAAGTATTCACTTCCCAGCTCCCGCAATCGTTCTTTCTATGGATAATTTGCACGAATACGTTATGTTCGATGTTTCCAATCGTTTTGCATCGACGGTAGGTAAGGATTCACTTCCCGGCTCCCGCAATCGTTCTTTCCATCGATAATTTGCACGAATACCTGCTATTCGATGTTTCCAATCGTGTTGCATCGACGGTCGGTAAGCATTCACTTCCCAGCTCCCGCAATCGTTCTTTCTATGGATAATTTGCACGAATACGTTATGTTCGATGTTTGCAATCGTTTTGCATCGACGGTAGGTAAGGATTCACTTCCCAGCTGCCGCAATCGTTCTTTCTATCGATAATTTGCACGAATACGTGATGTTCAATGTTTCCAATCGTTTTGCATCAACGTTAGGTAAGGATTCATTTCCCGGCTCCCGCAATCGATCTTTCCATCGATAATTTGCACGAATACGTGCTATTCGATGTTACCAATCGTGTTGCATCGACGTTCGGTAAGCATTCACTTCCCAGCTCCGGCAATCGTTCTTTCCAAATTATCGATAGAAAGAACGATTGCGGGAGCTGGGAAGTGAATCCTTACCTACCGTCGATGAAAAACGATTGCAAACATCGAATAGCACGTATTCGTGCAAATTATCCATAGAAAGAACGATTGCGGGAGCTGGGAAGTGAATACTTACCTAACGTTGATGCAAAACGATTGGAAACATCGAACACCACGTATTCGTGCAAATTATCGATGGAAAGAACGATTGCGGCAGCTGGGAAGTGAATCCTTACCTACCGTCGATGCAAAACGATTGCAAACATCGAATAGCACGTATTCGTGCAAATTATCCATAGAAAGAACGATTGCGGGAGCTGGGAAGTGAATACTTACCTACCGTTGATGCAAAACGATTGGAAACATCGAATAGCACGTATTCGTGCAAATTATCGATGGAAAGAACGATTGCGGGAGCCGGGAAGTGAACGCTTACCTAACGTTGATGCAAAACGATTGGAAACATCGAACATAACGTATTCGTGCAAATTATCGATAGTAAGAACGATTGCGGGAGCTGGGAAGTGAATCCGTACCTACCGTCGATGCAAAACAATTGCAAACATCGAACATCGCGTATTCGTGCAAATTATCGATGGAAAGAACGATTGCGGGTGCCGGGAAGTGAATCCTTACCTAACGTTGATGCAAAACGATTGGAAACATCGAATAACACGTATTCTTGCAAATTATCGATGGAAAGAACGATTGCGGGAGCCGGGAAATGAATCCTTACCTAACGTTGATGCAAAACGATTGGAAACATCGAACATCACGTATTCATGCAAATTATCGATAGAAAGAACGATTGCGGCAGCTGGGAAGTGAATCCTTACCTACCGTCGATGCAAAACGATTGCAAACATCGAATTGCACGTATTCGTGCAAATTATCCATAGAAAGAACGATTGCGGGAACTGGGAAGTGAATCCTTACCTACCGTCGATGCAAAACGATTGGAAACATCGAAAACCACGTATTCGTGCAAATTATCGATGGAAAGAACGATTGCGGGAGCCGGGAAGTGAATCCTTACCTACCGTTGATACAAAACGATTGGAAACATCGAACACCACGTATTCGTGCAAATTATCGATGGAAAGAACGATTGCGGGAGCTGGGAAGTGAATCCTTACCTACCGTCGATGCAAAACGATTGGAAACATCGAATAGCACGTATTCGTGCAAATTATCGATGGAAAGAACGATTGCGGGACCCGGGAAGTGAATCCTTACCTAACGTTGATGCAAAACGAATGGAATCATCGAACATCAAGTATTCGTGCAAATTATCGATGGAAAGAACGATTGCGGGTGCCGGGAAGTGAATCCTTACCTAACGTTGATGCAAAACGATCGGAAACATCGAATAACACGTATTCGTGCAAATTATCGATGGAAAGAACGATTGCGGGAGCCGGGAAGTGAATGCTTACCTAACGTTGATGCAAAACGATTGGAAACATCGAACATAACGTATTCGTGCAAAGTATAGATAGAAAGAACGATTGCGGGAGCTGGGAAGTGAATCCTTACCTACCGTCGATGCAAAACGATTGGAAACATCGAATGGCACGTATTCGTGCAAATTAACGATGGAAAGAACGATTGCGGGAGCTGGGAAGTGAATCCTTACCTACCGTCGATGCAAAACGATTGGAAACATCGAATATCACGTATTCGTGCCAATTATCCAATCGTTTTGTATCAACGGTAGGTAAGGATTCACTTCCCGGCTCCCGCAATCGTTCTTTCCATCGCGATAATTTGCACGAATACGTGGTGTTCGACGTTTCCAATCGTTTTGCATCGACGGTAGGTAAGGATTCACTTCCCAGTTCCCGCAATCGTTCTTTCTATGGATAATTTGCACGAATACGTGCTATTCGATGTTTGCAATCGTTTTGCATCGACGGTAGGTAAGGATTCACTTCCCAGCTCCCGCAATCGTTCTTTCTATCTATACTTTGCACGAATACGTTATGTTCGATGTTTCCAATCGTTTTGCATCAACGTTAGGTACGCATTCACTTCCCGGCTCCCGCAATCGTTCTTTCCATCGATAATTTGCACGAATACGTGCTATTCGATGTTTCCAATCGTTTTGCATCAACGGTAGGTAAGTATTCACTTCCCAGCTCACGCAATCGTTCTTTCCATGGATAATTTGCACGAATACGTGCAATTCGTTTTTTGCAATCGTTTTGCATCGACGGTAGGTAAGGATTCACTTCCCAGCTGCCGCAATCGTTCTTTCTATCGATAATTTGCATGAATACGTGATGTTCGATGTTTCCAATCGTTTTGCATCAACGTTAGGTAAGGATTCATTTCCCGGCTCCCGCAATCGTTCTTTCCATCGATAATTTGCACGAATACGTGTTATTCGATGTTTCCGATCGTTTTGCATCAACGTTAGGTAAGGATTCACTTCCCGGCACCCGCAATCGTTCTTTCCATCGCTAATTTGCTCGAATACGTGCTATTCGATGTTTCCAATCGTTTTGCATCGACGGTAGGTAAGGATTCACTTCCCAGCTGCCGCAATCGTTCTTTCCATCGATAATTTGCACGAATACGTGGTGTTCGATGTTTCCAATCGTTTTGCATCAACGTTAGGTAAGTATTCACTTCCCAGCTCCCGCAATCGTTCTTTCTATGGATAATTTGCACGAATACGTGCTATTCGATGTTTGTAATCGTTTCGCATCGACGGTAGGTAAGTATTCACTTCCCAGCTCCCGCAATCGTTCTTTCTATGGATAATTTGCACGAATACGTTATAGTCGATGTTTCCAATCGTTTTGCATCGACGGTAGGTAAGGATTCACTTCCCGGCTCCCGCAATCGTTCTTTCCATCGATAATTTGCACGAATACCTGCTATTCGATGTTTCCAATCGTGTTGCATCGACGGTCGGTAAGCATTCACTTCCCAGCTCCCGCAATCGTTCTTTCTATGGATAATTTGCACGAATACGTTATGTTCGATGTTTGCAATCGTTTTGCATCGACGGTAGGTAAGGATTCACTTCCCAGCTGCCGCAATCGTTCTTTCTATCTATAATTTGCACGAATACGTGATGTTCAATGTTTCCAATCGTTTTGCATCAACGTTAGGTAAGGATTCATTTCCCGGCTCCCGCAATCGTTCTTTCCATCGATAATTTGCACGAATACGTGCTATTCGATGTTTCCAATCGTGTTGCATCGACGTTCGGTAAGCATTCACTTCCCAGCTCCGGCAATCGTTCTTTCCAAATTATCGATAGAAAGAACGATTGCGGGAGCTGGGAAGTGAATCCTTACCTACCGTCGATGAAAAACGATTGCAAACATCGAATAGCACGTATTCGTGCAAATTATCCATAGAAAGAACGATTGCGGGAGCTGGGAAGTGAATACTTACCTAACGTTGATGCAAAACGATTGGAAACATCGAACACCACGTATTCGTGCAAATTATCGATGGAAAGAACGATTGCGGGAGCCGGGAAGTGAACGCTTACCTAACGTTGATGCAAAACGATTGGAAACATCGAACATAACGTATTCGTGCAAATTATCGATAGTAAGAACGATTGCGGGAGCTGGGAAGTGAATCCGTACCTACCGTCGATGCAAAACAATTGCAAACATCGAACATCACGTATTCGTGCAAATTATCGATGGAAAGAACGATTGCGGGTGCCGGAAAGTGAATCCTTACCTAACGTTGATGCAAAACGATTGGAAACATCGAATAACACGTATTCGTGCAAATTATCGATGGAAAGAACGATTGCGGGAGCCGGGAAATGAATCCTTACCTAACGTTGATTCAAAACGATTGGAAACATCGAACACCACGTATTCATGCAAATTATCGATAGAAAGAACGATTGCGGCAGCTGGGAAGTGAATCCTTACCTACCGTCGCTGCAAAACGATTGCAAACATCGAATTGCACGTATTCGTGCAAATTATCCATAGAAAGAACGATTGCGGGAACTGGGAAGTGAATCCTTACCTACCGTCGATGCAAAACGATTGGAAACATCGAATAACACGTATTCGTGCAAATTATCGATGGAAAGAACGATTGCGGGAGCCGGGAAATGAATCCTTACCTAACGTTGATGCAAAACGATTGGAAACATCGAACATCACGTATTCATGCAAATTATCGATAGAAAGAACGATTGCGGCAGGTGGGAAGTGAATCCTTACCTACCGTCGATGCAAAACGATTGCAAACATCGAATTGCACGTATTCGTGCAAATTATCCATAGAAAGAACGATTGCGTGAGCTGGGAAGTGAATACTTACCTACCGTTGATGCAAAACGATTGGAAACATCGAATAGCACGTATTCGTGCAAATTATCGATGGAAAGAACGATTGCGGGAGCCGGGAAGTGAATGCTTACCTAACGTTGATGCAAAACGATTGGAAACATCGAACATAACGTATTCGTGCAAATTATAGATAGAAAGAACGATTGCGGGAGCTGGGAAGTGAATCCTTACCTACCGTCGATGCAAAACGATTGCAAACATCGAATAGCACGTATTCGTGCAAATTATCCATAGAAAGAACGATTGCGGGAACTGGGAAGTGAATCCTTACCTACCGTCGATGCAAAACGATTGGAAACCAAGAAACACCACGTATTCGTGCAAATTATCGCGATGGAAAGAACGATTGCGGGAGCCGGGAAGTGAATCCTTACCTACCGTTGATACAAAACGATTGGATAATTGGCACGAATACGTGATATTCGATGTTTCCAATCGTTTTGCATCGACGGTAGGTAAGGATTCACTTCCCAGCTCCCGCAATCGTTCTTTCCATCGTTAATTTGCACGAATACGTGCCATTCGATGTTTCCAATCGTTTTGCATCGACGGTAGGTAAGGATTCACTTCCCAGCTCCCGCAATCGTTCTTTCTGTCGATAATTTGCACGAATACGTGATGTTCGATGTTTCCAATCGTTTTGCATCAACGTTAGGTAAGGATTCACTTCCCGGCTCCCGCAATCGTTCTTTCCATCGCTAATTTGCTCGAATACGTGCTATTCGATGTTTCCAATCGTTTTGCATCGACGGTAGGTAAGGATTCACTTCCCAGCTGCCGCAATCGTTCTTTCCATCGATAATTTGCACGAATACGTGGTGTTCGATGTTTCCAATCGTTTTGCATCAACGTTAGGTAAGTATTCACTTCCCAGCTCCCGCAATCGTTCTTTCTATGGATAATTTGCACGAATACGTGCTATTCGATGTTTGCAATCGTTTCGCATCGACGGTAGGTAAGTATTCACTTCCCAGCTCCCGCAATCGTTCTTTCTATGGATAATTTGCTCGAATACGTTATGTTCGATGTTTCCAATCGTTTTGCATCGACGGTAGGTAAGGATTCACTTCCCGGCTCCCGCAATCGTTCTTTCCATCGATAATTTGCACGAATACCTGCTATTCGATGTTTCCAATCGTGTTGCATCGACGGTCGGTAAGCATTCACTTCCCAGCTCCCGCAATCGTTCTTTCTATGGATAATTTGCCCGAATACGTTATGTTCGATGTTTGCAATCGTTTTGCATCGACGGTAGGTAAGGATTGACTTCCCAGCTGCCGCAATCGTTCTTTCTATCGATAATTTGCACGAATACGTGATGTTCAATGTTTCCAATCGTTTTGCATCAACGTTAGGTAAGGATTCATTTCCCGGCTCCCGCAATCGTTCTTTCCATCGATAATTTGCACGAATACGTGCTATTCGATGTTTCCAATCGTGTTGCATCGACGTTCGGTAAGCATTCACTTCCCAGCTCCGGCAATCGTTCTTTCCAAATTATCGATAGAAAGAACGATTGCGGGAGCTGGGAAGTGAATCCTTACCTACCGTCGATGCAAAACGATTGCAAACATCGAATAGCACGTATTCGTGCAAATTATCCATAGAAAGAACGATTGCGGGAACTGGGAAGTGAATCCTTACCTACCGTCGATGCAAAACGATTGGAAACATCGAACACCACGTATTCGTGCAAATTATCGATGGAAAGAACGATTGCGGGAGCCGGGAAGTGAATCCTTACCTACCGTTGATACAAAACGATTGGAAACATCGAACACCACGTATTCGTGCAAATTATCGATGGAAAGAACGATTGCGGGAGCTGGGAAGTGAATCCTTACCTACCGTCGATGCAAAACGATTGGAAACATCGAATAGCACGTATTCGTGCAAATTATCGATGGAAAGAACGATTGCGGGACCCGGGAAGTGAATCCTTACCTAACGTTGATGCAAAACGAATGGAATCATCGAACATCACGTATTCGTGCAAATTATCGATGGAAAGAACGATTGCGGGTGCCGGGAAGTGAATCCTTACTGTCACGTTCCAGGTTGCGCCCGGAAGGGACACGCAGTTCAAAGACGCGGAGCGGTCGCGCCAAGAACTAATACGATATACGCGAGATCGATAATGATTTGCAGTAGTTCAATTGAGTGTTAGATGATTATTAAGAGGGTCCTCGTGCGAGCTACGCGTTAAATATTCCTCTTTCGGATTCTCAGTCGAGGTAATTTGTAGGCAACCAAAAGATTCGCTTTTGTGCAGGGGAGGAGAATTTCGAATGGAACAGGGTTCCTCGGGGTCGAATGCTAGATTCGCGCACGCCGAGGAGGAATGGAAAAATAGCTACAAGGGGAAAGGGAGCCTCGGGGACGAATGCTAGATTCGCGCACGCCGAGGGGGAAGGAATGAATTACTACAAAGGGAAAGGAAGCCTCGGGGTCGAATGCTAGATTCGCGCACGCCGAGGGTGAAGGAAAAATAACTACAAGGGGAAAGGGAGCCTCGGGGTCGAATGCTAGATTCGCGCACGCCGAGGGGGAATGGAAAAATAACTACAAGGGGAAAGGGAGCCTCGGGGTCGAATGCTAGATTCGCGCACGCCGAGGGGGAATGGAAAAATAACGACAAGGGGAAAGGGAGCCTCGGGGTCGAATGCTAGATTCGCGCACGCCGAGGAGGAAAGGAAAGGACAGTTATAATTATGGAAAGGGATTCTACGGAGAAAATTACTGTAGGGTTAGGGATAACGACCTTACGTGTATAGCAAATCGCGATGTTTCGTCTCGCACGAGTAACTTACTCCTTTATGTTGTGACCGATATGAAATAGTAATTATGCGTGGGTTCTTAGGTGAATGAAAGCACCACGGCTCGCTGAGGCGTATTCCGGTCAGCCACTGTGTGGGCCACGTCGAGGGTGCGTCCAGCTTGCACTCCCGAGGGTGAAGAGAATAAATTGGGGAAGCGAGGAAAAGATAACCCAGGCGGATTCGGATCTAGTCCGCTCCCACTCCCAGGGGGATGAGCATGGAGGGAAGGATAACCTAGGCGGATTCGGATCCAGTCCGCTCCCACTCCCAGGGGGATGAGAATAAAGTAGGAAACGAAGAAAAGATAACCCGGGCGGATTCGGATCTAGTCCGCTCCCACTCCCAGGGGGATGAGAATGAAGTGGGGGAACTGAGGAAAGGATAACCCAGGCGGATTCGGATCTAGTCCGCTCCCACTCCCAGGGGGATGAGCATGGAGGGAAGGATAACCTAGGCGGATTCGGATCCAGTCCGCTCCCACTCCCAGGGGGATGAGAATAAAGTAGGAAACGAGGAAAAGATAATTGGGGAAAAGGTGACGGTGCCTCGTCCGTTGTGTTTCGCAGTGGTCAGCCAATGGTTCACCAACGAGTAATGACTTCCTTGATAGATCCAGCCTGAACGTCCCGCAACTCTTCGGTGGACAAATTGAAGTACTCCTCTATGCACTCAGGGCACCGAGCGGCGGCTTGAACAGCTGAGATTTGGGACTCGCACGTGGCGCAAGTAGAGATGCGAACCGCTGTTTGGTATGGGCACATGTCGTGCCACCCTCCCGGCTGGTATCCTTGGGCTTCGGTGGGAGCTAGCCGGTTATAGCAATCGGTGCATATCCGATAGCGGTTGTTCACGAAAATACCTTCGGAGATGATCGTTGAACAGTGTAAATTTAGTAGCTGCCGATATGTGGAAGGGTAGTCGGCGGGTAGGACGCCGTCCCACGGCCCTTGAAACTCTAGGTCTTCTTGTTCTTCTTCCAAGGTCTCGATTGGGATCTTCATTCGGATCACGGAACTGTCTGGTTGTTGGAGTACCCTTCTATAAAATATTCGTAATGTGATTATATTTACTAAGTTACGGTTAAGCTAATTCTCTAGGATAATCGTGGTTGCTATTTTATATGTATTCACTATGTTCTCAACTAATTCCTTAGCGTAATTGTATTCGTGATTTTAAATATATTCACTATTTTCTCAACTAATTCCTTAGCGTAATTGTATTCGTGATTTTGAATATATTCACTATGTTCTTAACTAATTCTTTAACGTAATTGTATTCGTGGTTTTAAATGTATTCACTATGTTCTTAACTAATTCTTTAACGTAATTGTATTCGTGGTTTTAAATGTATTCACTATGTTCCTTATGCAATTGATTGAAATAAATCGGGAAGTATTCTAAGTTCCTTATAGAATAAATTGAAATAAATCGGGAAGTATTCTAAGTTCCTTATAGTATAAATTGAAATAAATCGCGGGATAATTCTAAGTTCGTTATGGAATAAATTGAAATAAATCAGAAATATTCTATGTTCCTTATAGCATTAATTGGAATAAATCAGAAATATTCTAAGTCCGTTAAGGAATAAATTGAAATAAATCGAGAAATATTCTATGTTCCTTATAGTATTAAATTGAAATAAATCAGAAATATTCTAAGTTCCTTATGGAATAAATTGAAATAAATCGAGAGTGAACGCGGAGGTGATGCTAGCTACTGAGCTGATTGATGTGTCGACGTTTACTGCTGCTTGAAGACTGACTAAATGACTGGTGGTCCCGGTCTATTTATACTAGGCCCAGGAATTTCTGGTATGCGTGGTATGCGCGGAATGCCTGGTATGCATGTGTGATGGCTTCTGCTGGTGTTGACTGCTGTGGAATGCCTGGTATGCGTGGTTCTCAACTACCAGTGATTCTCTATCGTTTCCTTAATGAACCTTCAATTAATTAAGAATTATAATACCTTTCGTTAATTTATTACAGATTAGTGTTATTGCAAAGCTAAGAGAGTTTGTACGTTAATATTAGTATTTTATTGGACATTATCGTCGTGAAGAGAGGTACTCGAGAGGACGCGAGAACGAGTAATGTCGAGATATCCTTGGGACGCGAAAGGGGCTTCTTCCTCGTGGAGTGAGGGCTACTCTTGGGGCGCGAAAGGGGGTTTCTTCCTCGTGGAGTGAGGGCTACTCTTGGGGCGCGAAAGGGGGTTTCTTCCTCGTGGAGTGAGGGCTACTCTTGGGTCGCGAAAGGGGCTTTCTTCCTCGTGGAGTGAGGGCTACTCTTGGGGCGCGAAAGGGGGTTTCTTCCTCGTGGAGTGAGGGCTACTCTTGGGGCGCGAAGGGGGGTTTCTTCCTCGTGGAGTGAGGGATATTCTTCGTCTCGAGTACTGGTGTAAGTTGTTATCATAAGGTAAGTGTCGTGTGTGTGTAGTGATGGGTTGATATTATATAGGTGTTCTTATTTGTTCGCAGGCATTCTGGCAGTGGAGTTGCGGGGATTGCAACTGTAAGTTTTTTATAATTGATTGGATGCTTTAGTTGTTCACAGGTATTGTTGAATTAGGATTGTAACTATACGTGTCTTTTATAATTTGTAGGATGTTTTAATTGTTCACAGGCACCGCCGAATGGGGCATGGGAGGAGCGAATGGGTTTCGAAAGAGTGAAAAGAGCGAATGGGTTTGGAAAAAATGAAAGGGGTTTCGAAAGAGTGAATGGGTTTGGAAAAAATGAAAGGGGTTTCGAAAGAGTGAATGGGTTTGAAAAAAATGAAAGGGGTTTCGAAAGAGTGAATGGGTTTGGAAAAAATGAAAGGGGTTTCGAAAGAGTGAATGGGTTTGAAAAAAATGAAAGGGGTTTCGAAAGAGTGGAAGGAGTGAAAGGGGTTTGGAAGGAGTGGAAGGGGTGCTCAGTTCGTGCTGGACATAACATAGCCACAGGGGCAGCCCAGCGCTCACATCATAGCGGATTTGAGTAAGTGGTAAAAGGAAAAAATGTGAGCCGTCGCGCGGGAAACAGGACGGCACGTCACATTACCTAACGTTGATGCAAAACGAATGGAATCATCGAACATCACGTATTCGTGCAAATTATCGATGGAAAGAACGATTGCGGGTGCCGGGAAGTGAATCCTTACCTAACGTTGATGCAAAACGATTGGAAACATCGAATAACACGTATTCGTGCAAATTATCGATGGAAAGAACGATTGCGGGAGCCGGGAAATGAATCCTTACCTAACGTTGATGCAAAACGATTGGAAACATCGAACATCACGTATTCATGCAAATTATCGATAGAAAGAACGATTGCGGCAGCTGGGAAGTGAATCCTTACCTACCGTCGATGCAAAACGATTGCAAACATCGAATTGCACGTATTCGTGCAAATTATCCATAGAAAGAACGATTGCGTGAGCTGGGAAGTGAATACTTACCTACCGTTGATGCAAAACGATTGGAAACATCGAATAGCACGTATTCGTGCAAATTATCGATGGAAAGAACGATTGCGGGAGCCGGGAAGTGAATGCTTACCTACCGTTGATGCAAAACGATTGGAAACATCGAACATAACGTATTCGTGCAAATTATAGATAGAAAGAACGATTGCGGGAGCTGGGAAGTGAATCCTTACCTACCGTCGATGCAAAACGATTGCAAACATCGAATAGCACGTATTCGTGCAAATTATCCATAGAAAGAACGATTGCGCGACCCGGGAAGTGAATCCCTACCTAACGTTGATGCAAAACGAATGGAATCATCGAACATCACGTATTCGTGCAAATTATCGATGGAAAGAACGATTGCGGGTGCCGGGAAGTGAATCCTTACCTAACGTTGATGCAAAACGAATGGAATCATCGAACATCACGTATTCGTGCAAATTATCGATGGAAAGAACGATTGCGGGTGCCGGGAAGTGAATCCTTACCTAACGTTGATGCAAAACGAATGGAATCATCGAACATCACGTATTCGTGCAAATTATCGATGGAAAGAACGATTGCGGGTGCCGGGAAGTGAATCCTTACCTAACGTTGATGCAAAACGATTGGAAACATCGAATAACACGTATTCGTGCAAATTATCGATGGAAAGAACGATTGCGGGAGCCGGGAAATGAATCCTTACCTAACGTTGATGCAAAACGATTGGAAACATCGAACATCACGTATTCATGCAAATTATCGATAGAAAGAACGATTGCGGCAGCTGGGAAGTGAATCCTTACCTACCGTCGATGCAAAACGATTGCAAACATCGAATTGCACGTATTCGTGCAAATTATCCATAGAAAGAACGATTGCGTGAGCTGGGAAGTGAATACTTACCTACCGTTGATGCAAAACGATTGGAAACATCGAATAGCACGTATTCGTGCAAATTATCGATGGAAAGAACGATTGCGGGAGCCGGGAAGTGAATGCTTACCTAACGTTGATGCAAAACGATTGGAAACATCGAACATAACGTATTCGTGCAAATTATAGATAGAAAGAACGATTGCGGGAGCTGGGAAGTGAATCCTTACCTACCGTCGATGCAAAACGATTGCAAACATCGAATAGCACGTATTCGTGCAAATTATCCATAGAAAGAACGATTGCGGGAGCTGGGAAGTGAATACTTACCTACCGTCGATGCAAAACGATTGCAAACATCGAATAGCACGTATTCGTGCAAATTATCCATAGAAAGAACGATTGCGGGAGCTGGGAAGTGAATACTTACCTACCGTTGATGCAAAACGATTGGAAACATCGAATAGCACGTATTCGTGCAAATTATCGATGGAAAGAACGATTGCGGGAGCCGGGAAGTGAACGCTTACCTAACGTTGATGCAAAACGATTGGAAACATCGAACATAACGTATTCGTGCAAATTATCGATAGTAAGAACGATTGCGGGAGCTGGGAAGTGAATCCGTACCTACCGTCGATGCAAAACAATTGCAAACATCGAACATCGCGTATTCGTGCAAATTATCGATGGAAAGAACGATTGCGGGTGCCGGGAAGTGAATCCTTACCTAACGTTGATGCAAAACGATTGGAAACATCGAATAACACGTATTCGTGCAAATTATCGATGGAAAGAACGATTGCGGGAGCCGGGAAATGAATCCTTACCTAACGTTGATGCAAAACGATTGGAAACATCGAACATCACGTATTCATGCAAATTATCGATAGAAAGAACGATTGCGGCAGCTGGGAAGTGAATCCTTACCTACCGTCGATGCAAAACGATTGCAAACATCGAATTGCACGTATTCGTGCAAATTATCCATAGAAAGAACGATTGCGGGAACTGGGAAGTGAATCCTTACCTACCGTCGATGCAAAACGATTGGAAACATCGAAAACCACGTATTCGTGCAAATTATCGATGGAAAGAACGATTGCGGGAGCCGGGAAGTGAATCCTTACCTACCGTTGATACAAAACGATTGGAAACATCGAACACCACGTATTCGTGCAAATTATCGATGGAAAGAACGATTGCGGGAGCTGGGAAGTGAATCCTTACCTACCGTCGATGCAAAACGATTGGAAACATCGAATAGCACGTATTCGTGCAAATTATCGATGGAAAGAACGATTGCGGGACCCGGGAAGTGAATCCTTACCTAACGTTGATGCAAAACGAATGGAATCATCGAACATCAAGTATTCGTGCAAATTATCGATGGAAAGAACGATTGCGGGTGCCGGGAAGTGAATCCTTACCTAACGTTGATGCAAAACGATCGGAAACATCGAATAACACGTATTCGTGCAAATTATCGATGGAAAGAACGATTGCGGGAGCCGGGAAATGAATCCTTACCTAACGTTGATGCAAAACGATTGGAAACATCGAACATCACGTATTCATGCAAATTATCGATAGAAAGAACGATTGCGGCAGCTGGGAAGTGAATCCTTACCTACCGTCGATGCAAAACGATTGCAAAAAACGAATTGCACGTATTCGTGCAAATTATCCATGGAAAGAACGATTGCGTGAGCTGGGAAGTGAATACTTACCTACCGTTGATGCAAAACGATTGGAAACATCGAATAGCACGTATTCGTGCAAATTATCGATGGAAAGAACGATTGCGGGAGCCGGGAAGTGAATGCTTACCTAACGTTGATGCAAAACGATTGGAAACATCGAACATAACGTATTCGTGCAAAGTATAGATAGAAAGAACGATTGCGGGAGCTGGGAAGTGAATCCTTACCTACCGTCGATGCAAAACGATTGCAAACATCGAATAGCACGTATTCGTGCAAATTATCCATAGAAAGAACGATTGCGGGAACTGGGAAGTGAATCCTTACCTACCGTCGATGCAAAACGATTGGAAACGTCGAACACCACGTATTCGTGCAAATTATCGCGATGGAAAGAACGATTGCGGGAGCCGGGAAGTGAATCCTTACCTACCGTTGATACAAAACGATTGGATAATTGGCACGAATACGTGATATTCGATGTTTCCAATCGTTTTGCATCGACGGTAGGTAAGGATTCACTTCCCAGCTCCCGCAATCGTTCTTTCCATCGTTAATTTGCACGAATACGTGCCATTCGATGTTTCCAATCGTTTTGCATCGACGGTAGGTAAGGATTCACTTCCCAGCTCCCGCAATCGTTCTTTCTATCGATAATTTGCACGAATACGTGCTATTCGATGTTTCCAATCGTTTTGCATCGACGGTAGGTAAGGATTCACTTCCCAGCTCCCGCAATCGTTCTTTCTATCGATAATTTGCACGAATACGTGATGTTCGATGTTTCCAATCGTTTTGCATCAACGTTAGGTAAGGATTCACTTCCCGGCTCCCGCAATCGTTCTTTCCATCGCTAATTTGCTCGAATACGTGCTATTCGATGTTTCCAATCGTTTTGCATCGACGGTAGGTAAGGATTCACTTCCCAGCTGCCGCAATCGTTCTTTCCATCGATAATTTGCACGAATACGTGGTGGTCGATGTTTCCAATCGTTTTGCATCAACGTTAGGTAAGTATTCACTTCCCAGCTCCCGCAATCGTTCTTTCTATGGATAATTTGCACGAATACGTGCTATTCGATGTTTGCAATCGTTTCGCATCGACGGTAGGTAAGTATTCACTTCCCAGCTCCCGCAATCGTTCTTTCTATGGATAATTTGCACGAATACGTTATGTTCGATGTTTCCAATCGTTTTGCATCGACGGTAGGTAAGGATTCACTTCCCGGCTCCCGCAATCGTTCTTTCCATCGATAATTTGCACGAATACCTGCTATTCGATGTTTCCAATCGTGTTGCATCGACGGTCGGTAAGCATTCACTTCCCAGCTCCCGCAATCGTTCTTTCTATGGATAATTTGCACGAATACGTTATGTTCGATGTTTGCAATCGTTTTGCATCGACGGTAGGTAAGGATTCACTTCCCAGCTGCCGCAATCGTTCTTTCTATCGATAATTTGCACGAATACGTGATGTTCAATGTTTCCAATCGTTTTGCATCAACGTTAGGTAAGGATTCATTTCCCGGCTCCCGCAATCGATCTTTCCATCGATAATTTGCACGAATACGTGCTATTCGATGTTTCCAATCGTGTTGCATCGACGTTCGGTAAGCATTCACTTCCCAGCTCCGGCAATCGTTCTTTCCAAATTATCGATAGAAAGAACGATTGCGGGAGCTGGGAAGTGAATCCTTACCTACCGTCGATGAAAAACGATTGCAAACATCGAATAGCACGTATTCGTGCAAATTATCCATAGAAAGAACGATTGCGGGAGCTGGGAAGTGAATACTTACCTAACGTTGATGCAAAACGATTGGAAACATCGAACACCACGTATTCGTGCAAATTATCGATGGAAAGAACGATTGCGGCAGCTGGGAAGTGAATCCTTACCTACCGTCGATGCAAAACGATTGCAAACATCGAATTGCACGTATTCGTGCAAATTATCCATAGAAAGAACGATTGCGTGAGCTGGGAAGTGAATACTTACCTACCGTTGATGCAAAACGATTGGAAACATCGAATAGCACGTATTCGTGCAAATTATCGATGGAAAGAACGATTGCGGGAGCCGGGAAGTGAATGCTTACCTAACGTTGATGCAAAACGATTGGAAACATCGAACATAACGTATTCGTGCAAATTATAGATAGAAAGAACGATTGCGGGAGCTGGGAAGTGAATCCTTACCTACCGTCGATGCAAAACGATTGCAAACATCGAATAGCACGTATTCGTGCAAATTATCCATAGAAAGAACGATTGCGCGACCCGGGAAGTGAATCCCTACCTAACGTTGATGCAAAACGAATGGAATCATCGAACATCACGTATTCGTGCAAATTATCGATGGAAAGAACGATTGCGGGTGCCGGGAAGTGAATCCTTACCTAACGTTGATGCAAAACGAATGGAATCATCGAACATCACGTATTCGTGCAAATTATCGATGGAAAGAACGATTGCGGGTGCCGGGAAGTGAATCCTTACCTAACGTTGATGCAAAACGAATGGAATCATCGAACATCACGTATTCGTGCAAATTATCGATGGAAAGAACGATTGCGGGTGCCGGGAAGTGAATCCTTACCTAACGTTGATGCAAAACGATTGGAAACATCGAATAACACGTATTCGTGCAAATTATCGATGGAAAGAACGATTGCGGGAGCCGGGAAATGAATCCTTACCTAACGTTGATGCAAAACGATTGGAAACATCGAACATCACGTATTCATGCAAATTATCGATAGAAAGAACGATTGCGGCAGCTGGGAAGTGAATCCTTACCTACCGTCGATGCAAAACGATTGCAAACATCGAATTGCACGTATTCGTGCAAATTATCCATAGAAAGAACGATTGCGTGAGCTGGGAAGTGAATACTTACCTACCGTTGATGCAAAACGATTGGAAACATCGAATAGCACGTATTCGTGCAAATTATCGATGGAAAGAACGATTGCGGGAGCCGGGAAGTGAATGCTTACCTAACGTTGATGCAAAACGATTGGAAACATCGAACATAACGTATTCGTGCAAATTATAGATAGAAAGAACGATTGCGGGAGCTGGGAAGTGAATCCTTACCTACCGTCGATGCAAAACGATTGCAAACATCGAATAGCACGTATTCGTGCAAATTATCCATAGAAAGAACGATTGCGGGACCCGGGAAGTGAATCCCTACCTAACGTTGATGCAAAACGAATGGAATCATCGAACATCACGTATTCGTGCAAATTATCGATGGAAAGAACGATTGCGGGTGCCGGGAAGTGAATCCTTACCTAACGTTGATGCAAAACGAATGGAATCATCGAACATCACGTATTCGTGCAAATTATCGATGGAAAGAACGATTGCGGGTGCCGGGAAGTGAATCCTTACCTAACGTTGATGCAAAACGATTGGAAACATCGAATAACACGTATTCGTGCAAATTATCGATGGAAAGAACGATTGCGGGAGCCGGGAAATGAATCCTTACCTAACGTTGATGCAAAACGATTGGAAACATCGAACATCACGTATTCATGCAAATTATCGATAGAAAGAACGATTGCGGCAGCTGGGAAGTGAATCCTTACCTACCGTCGATGCAAAACGATTGCAAACATCGAATTGCACGTATTCGTGCAAATTATCCATAGAAAGAACGATTGCGTGAGCTGGGAAGTGAATACTTACCTACCGTTGATGCAAAACGATTGGAAACATCGAATAGCACGTATTCGTGCAAATTATCGATGGAAAGAACGATTGCGGGAGCCGGGAAGTGAATGCTTACCTAACGTTGATGCAAAACGATTGGAAACATCGAACATAACGTATTCGTGCAAATTATAGATAGAAAGAACGATTGCGGGAGCTGGGAAGTGAATCCTTACCTACCGTCGATGCAAAACGATTGCAAACATCGAATAGCACGTATTCGTGCAAATTATCCATAGAAAGAACGATTGCGGGAACTGGGAAGTGAATCCTTACCTACCGTCGATGCAAAACGATTGGAAACATCGAACACCACGTATTCGTGCAAATTATCGCGATGGAAAGAACGATTGCGGGAGCCGGGAAGTGAATCCTTACCTACCGTTGATACAAAACGATTGGATAATTGGCACGAATACGTGATATTCGATGTTTCCAATCGTTTTGCATCGACGGTAGGTAAGGATTCACTTCCCAGCTCCCGCAATCGTTCTTTCCATCGTTAATTTGCACGAATACGTGCCATTCGATGTTTCCAATCGTTTTGCATCGACGGTAGGTAAGGATTCACTTCCCAGCTCCCGCAATCGTTCTTTCTATCGATAATTTGCACGAATACGTGCTATTCGATGTTTCCAATCGTTTTGCATCGACGGTAGGTAAGGATTCACTTCCCAGCTCCCGCAATCGTTCTTTCTATCGATAATTTGCACGAATACGTGATGTTCGATGTTTCCAATCGTTTTGCATCAACGTTAGGTAAGGATTCACTTCCCGGCTCCCGCAATCGTTCTTTCCATCGCTAATTTGCTCGAATACGTGCTATTCGATGTTTCCAATCGTTTTGCATCGACGGTAGGTAAGGATTCACTTCCCAGCTGCCGCAATCGTTCTTTCCATCGATAATTTGCACGAATACGTGGTGGTCGATGTTTCCAATCGTTTTGCATCAACGTTAGGTAAGTATTCACTTCCCAGCTCCCGCAATCGTTCTTTCTATGGATAATTTGCACGAATACGTGCTATTCGATGTTTGCAATCGTTTCGCATCGACGGTAGGTAAGTATTCACTTCCCAGCTCCCGCAATCGTTCTTTCTATGGATAATTTGCACGAATACGTTATGTTCGATGTTTCCAATCGTTTTGCATCGACGGTAGGTAAGGATTCACTTCCCGGCTCCCGCAATCGTTCTTTCCATCGATAATTTGCACGAATACCTGCTATTCGATGTTTCCAATCGTGTTGCATCGACGGTCGGTAAGCATTCACTTCCCAGCTCCCGCAATCGTTCTTTCTATGGATAATTTGCACGAATACGTTATGTTCGATGTTTGCAATCGTTTTGCATCGACGGTAGGTAAGGATTCACTTCCCAGCTGCCGCAATCGTTCTTTCTATCGATAATTTGCACGAATACGTGATGTTCAATGTTTCCAATCGTTTTGCATCAACGTTAGGTAAGGATTCATTTCCCGGCTCCCGCAATCGATCTTTCCATCGATAATTTGCACGAATACGTGCTATTCGATGTTTCCAATCGTGTTGCATCGACGTTCGGTAAGCATTCACTTCCCAGCTCCGGCAATCGTTCTTTCCAAATTATCGATAGAAAGAACGATTGCGGGAGCTGGGAAGTGAATCCTTACCTACCGTCGATGAAAAACGATTGCAAACATCGAATAGCACGTATTCGTGCAAATTATCCATAGAAAGAACGATTGCGGGAGCTGGGAAGTGAATACTTACCTACCGTCGATGCAAAACGATTGCAAACATCGAATAGCACGTATTCGTGCAAATTATCCATAGAAAGAACGATTGCGGGAGCTGGGAAGTGAATACTTACCTACCGTTGATGCAAAACGATTGGAAACATCGAATAGCACGTATTCGTGCAAATTATCGATGGAAAGAACGATTGCGGGAGCCGGGAAGTGAACGCTTACCTAACGTTGATGCAAAACGATTGGAAACATCGAACATAACGTATTCGTGCAAATTATCGATAGTAAGAACGATTGCGGGAGCTGGGAAGTGAATCCGTACCTACCGTCGATGCAAAACAATTGCAAACATCGAACATCGCGTATTCGTGCAAATTATCGATGGAAAGAACGATTGCGGGTGCCGGGAAGTGAATCCTTACCTAACGTTGATGCAAAACGATTGGAAACATCGAATAACACGTATTCGTGCAAATTATCGATGGAAAGAACGATTGCGGGAGCCGGGAAATGAATCCTTACCTAACGTTGATGCAAAACGATTGGAAACATCGAACATCACGTATTCATGCAAATTATCGATAGAAAGAACGATTGCGGCAGCTGGGAAGTGAATCCTTACCTACCGTCGATGCAAAACGAATGCAAACATCGAATTGCACGTATTCGTGCAAATTATCCATAGAAAGAACGATTGCGGGAACTGGGAAGTGAATCCTTACCTACCGTCGATGCAAAACGATTGGAAACATCGAAAACCACGTATTCGTGCAAATTATCGATGGAAAGAACGATTGCGGGAGCCGGGAAGTGAATCCTTACCTACCGTTGATACAAAACGATTGGAAACATCGAACACCACGTATTCGTGCAAATTATCGATGGAAAGAACGATTGCGGGAGCTGGGAAGTGAATCCTTACCTACCGTCGATGCAAAACGATTGGAAACATCGAATAGCACGTATTCGTGCAAATTATCGATGGAAAGAACGATTGCGGGACCCGGGAAGTGAATCCTTACCTAACGTTGATGCAAAACGAATGGAATCATCGAACATCAAGTATTCGTGCAAATTATCGATGGAAAGAACGATTGCGGGTGCCGGGAAGTGAATCCTTACCTAACGTTGATGCAAAACGATCGGAAACATCGAATAACACGTATTCGTGCAAATTATCGATGGAAAGAACGATTGCGGGAGCCGGGAAATGAATCCTTACCTAACGTTGATGCAAAACGATTGGAAACATCGAACATCACGTATTCATGCAAATTATCGATAGAAAGAACGATTGCGGCAGCTGGGAAGTGAATCCTTACCTACCGTCGATGCAAAACGATTGCAAAAAACGAATTGCACGTATTCGTGCAAATTATCCATGGAAAGAACGATTGCGTGAGCTGGGAAGTGAATACTTACCTACCGTTGATGCAAAACGATTGGAAACATCGAATAGCACGTATTCGTGCAAATTATCGATGGAAAGAACGATTGCGGGAGCCGGGAAGTGAATGCTTACCTAACGTTGATGCAAAACGATTGGAAACATCGAACATAACGTATTCGTGCAAAGTATAGATAGAAAGAACGATTGCGGGAGCTGGGAAGTGAATCCTTACCTACCGTCGATGCAAAACGATTGCAAACATCGAATAGCACGTATTCGTGCAAATTATCCATAGAAAGAACGATTGCGGGAACTGGGAAGTGAATCCTTACCTACCGTCGATGCAAAACGATTGGAAACGTCGAACACCACGTATTCGTGCAAATTATCGCGATGGAAAGAACGATTGCGGGAGCCGGGAAGTGAATCCTTACCTACCGTTGATACAAAACGATTGGATAATTGGCACGAATACGTGATATTCGATGTTTCCAATCGTTTTGCATCGACGGTAGGTAAGGATTCACTTCCCAGCTCCCGCAATCGTTCTTTCTATCGATAATTTGCACGAATACGTGCTATTCGATGTTTCCAATCGTTTTGCATCGACGGTAGGTAAGGATTCACTTCCCAGCTACCGCAATCGTTCTTTCTATCGATAATTTGCACGAATACGTGCTATTCGATGTTTCCAATCGTTTTGCATCGACGGTAGGTAAGGATTCACTTCCCAGCTCCCGCAATCGTTCTTTCTATCGATAATTTGCACGAATACGTGATGTTCGATGTTTCCAATCGTTTTGCATCAACGTTAGGTAAGGATTCACTTCCCGGCTCCCGCAATCGTTCTTTCCATCGCTAATTTGCTCGAATACGTGCTATTCGATGTTTCCAATCGTTTTGCATCGACGGTAGGTAAGGATTCACTTCCCAGCTGCCGCAATCGTTCTTTCCATCGATAATTTGCACGAATACGTGGTGGTCGATGTTTCCAATCGTTTTGCATCAACGTTAGGTAAGTATTCACTTCCCAGCTCCCGCAATCGTTCTTTCTATGGATAATTTGCACGAATACGTGCTATTCGATGTTTGCAATCGTTTCGCATCGACGGTAGGTAAGTATTCACTTCCCAGCTCCCGCAATCGTTCTTTCTATGGATAATTTGCACGAATACGTTATGTTCGATGTTTCCAATCGTTTTGCATCGACGGTAGGTAAGGATTCACTTCCCGGCTCCCGCAATCGTTCTTTCCATCGATAATTTGCACGAATACCTGCTATTCGATGTTTCCAATCGTGTTGCATCGACGGTCGGTAAGCATTCACTTCCCAGCTCCCGCAATCGTTCTTTCTATGGATAATTTGCACGAATACGTTATGTTCGATGTTTGCAATCGTTTTGCATCGACGGTAGGTAAGGATTCACTTCCCAGCTGCCGCAATCGTTCTTTCTATCGATAATTTGCACGAATACGTGATGTTCAATGTTTCCAATCGTTTTGCATCAACGTTAGGTAAGGATTCATTTCCCGGCTCCCGCAATCGATCTTTCCATCGATAATTTGCACGAATACGTGCTATTCGATGTTTCCAATCGTGTTGCATCGACGTTCGGTAAGCATTCACTTCCCAGCTCCGGCAATCGTTCTTTCCAAATTATCGATAGAAAGAACGATTGCGGGAGCTGGGAAGTGAATCCTTACCTACCGTCGATGAAAAACGATTGCAAACATCGAATAGCACGTATTCGTGCAAATTATCCATAGAAAGAACGATTGCGGGAGCTGGGAAGTGAATACTTACCTAACGTTGATGCAAAACGATTGGAAACATCGAACACCACGTATTCGTGCAAATTATCGATGGAAAGAACGATTGCGGCAGCTGGGAAGTGAATCCTTACCTACCGTCGATGCAAAACGATTGCAAACATCGAATAGCACGTATTCGTGCAAATTATCCATAGAAAGAACGATTTCGGGAGCTGGGAAGTGAATACTTACCTACCGTTGATGCAAAACGATTGGAAACATCGAATAGCACGTATTCGTGCAAATTATCGATGGAAAGAACGATTGCGGGAGCCGGGAAGTGAACGCTTACCTAACGTTGATGCAAAACGATTGGAAACATCGAACATAACGTATTCGTGCAAATTATCGATAGTAAGAACGATTGCGGGAGCTGGGAAGTGAATCCGTACCTACCGTCGATGCAAAACAATTGCAAACATCGAACATCACGTATTCGTGCAAATTATCGATGGAAAGAACGATTGCGGGTGCCGGGAAGTGAATCCTTACCTAACGTTGATGCAAAACGATTGGAAACATCGAATAACACGTATTCGTGCAAATTATCGATGGAAAGAACGATTGCGGGAGCCGGGAAATGAATCCTTACCTAACGTTGATGCAAAACGATTGGAAACATCGAACATCACGTATTCATGCAAATTATCGATAGAAAGAACGATTGCGGCAGCTGGGAAGTGAATCCTTACCTACCGTCGATGCAAAACGATTGCAAACCTCGAATTGCACGTATTCGTGCAAATTATCCATAGAAAGAACGATTGCGGGAACTGGGAAGTGAATCCTTACCTACCGTCGATGCAAAACGATTGGAAACATCGAAAACCACGTATTCGTGCAAATTATCGATGGAAAGAACGATTGCGGGAGCCGGGAAGTGAATCCTTACCTACCGTTGATACAAAACGATTGGAAACATCGAACACCACGTATTCGTGCAAATTATCGATGGAAAGAACGATTGCGGGAGCTGGGAAGTGAATCCTTACCTACCGTCGATGCAAAACGATTGGAAACATCGAATAGCACGTATTCGTGCAAATTATCGATGGAAAGAACGATTGCGGGAGCCGGGAAATGAATCCTTACCTAACGTTGATGCAAAACGATTGGAAACATCGAACATCACGTATTCATGCAAATTATCGATAGAAAGAACGATTGCGGCAGCTGGGAAGTGAATCCTTACCTACCGTCGATGCAAAACGATTGCAAAAAACGAATTGCACGTATTCGTGCAAATTATCCATAGAAAGAACGATTGCGTGAGCTGGGAAGTGAATACTTACCTACCGTTGATGCAAAACGATTGGAAACATCGAATAGCACGTATTCGTGCAAATTATCGATGGAAAGAACGATTGCGGGAGCCGGGAAGTGAATGCTTACCTAACGTTGATGCAAAACGATTGGAAACATCGAACATAACGTATTCGTGCAAAGTATAGATAGAAAGAACGATTGCGGGAGCTGGGAAGTGAATCCTTACCTACCGTCGATGCAAAACGATTGCAAACATCGAATAGCACGTATTCGTGCAAATTATCCATAGAAAGAACGATTGCGGGAACTGGGAAGTGAATCCTTACCTACCGTCGATGCAAAACGATTGGAAACGTCGAACACCACGTATTCGTGCAAATTATCGCGATGGAAAGAACGATTGCGGGAGCCGGGAAGTGAATCCTTACCTACCGTTGATACAAAACGATTGGATAATTGGCACGAATACGTGATATTCGATGTTTCCAATCGTTTTGCATCGACGGTAGGTAAGGATTCACTTCCCAGCTCCCGCAATCGTTCTTTCCATCGTTAATTTGCACGAATACGTGCCATTCGATGTTTCCAATCGTTTTGCATCGACGGTAGGTAAGGATTCACTTCCCAGCTCCCGCAATCGTTCTTTCTATCGATAATTTGCACGAATACGTGCTATTCGATGTTTCCAATCGTTTTGCATCGACGGTAGGTAAGGATTCACTTCCCAGCTCCCGCAATCGTTCTTTCTATCGATAATTTGCACGAATACGTGATGTTCGATGTTTCCAATCGTTTTGCATCAACGTTAGGTAAGGATTCACTTCCCGGATCCCGCAATCGTTCTTTCCATCGCTAATTTGCTCGAATACGTGCTATTCGATGTTTCCAATCGTTTTGCATCGACGGTAGGTAAGGATTCACTTCCCAGCTGCCGCAATCGTTCTTTCCATCGATAATTAGCACGAATACGTGGTGTTCGATGTTTCCAATCGTTCTGCATCAACGTTAGGTAAGTATTCACTTCCCAGCTCCCGCAATCGTTCTTTCTATGGATAATTTGCACGAATACGTGCTATTCGATGTTTGCAATCGTTTTGCATCGACGGTAGGTAAGTATTCACTTCCCAGCTCCCGCAATCGTTCTTTCTATGGATAATTTGCACGAATACGTTATGTTCGATGTTTCCAATCGTTTTGCATCGACGGTAGGTAAGGATTCACTTCCCGGCTCCCGCAATCGTTCTTTCCATCGATAATTTGCACGAATACGTGCTATTCGATGTTTCCAATCGTGTTGCATCGACGGTCGGTAAGCATTCACTTCCCAGCTCCCGCAATCGTTCTTTCTATGGATAATTTGCACGAATACGCTATGTTCGATGTTTGCAATCGTTTTGCATCGACGGTAGGTAAGGATTCACTTCCCAGCTGCCGCAATCGTTCTTTCTATCGATAATTTGCACGAATACGTGATGTTCAATGTTTCCAATCGTTTTGCATCAACGTTAGGTAAGGATTCATTTCCCGGCTCCCGCAATCGTTCTTTCCATCGATAATTTGCACGAATACGTGCTATTCGATGTTTCCAATCGTGTTGCATCGACGTTCGGTAAGCATTCACTTCCCAGCTCCGGCAATCGTTCTTTCCAAATTATCGATAGAAGGAACGATTGCGGGAGCTGGGAAGTGAATCCTTACATACCGTCGATGCAAAACGATTGCAAACATCGAATAGCACGTATTCGTGCAAATTATCCATAGAAAGAACGATTGCGGGAGCTGGGAAGTGAATACTTACCTAACGTTGATGCAAAACGATTGGAAACATCGAACACCACGTATTCGTGCAAATTATCGATGGAAAGAACGATTGCGGCAGCTGGGAAGTGAATCCTTACCTACCGTCGATGCAAAACGATTGCAAACATCGAATAGCACGTATTCGTGCAAATTATCCATAGAAAGAACTATTGCGGGAGCTGGGAAGTGAATACTTACCTACCGTTGATGCAAAACGATTGGAAACATCGAATTGCACGTATTCGTGCAAATTATCGATGGAAAGAACGATTGCGGGAGCCGGGAAGTGAACGCTTACCTAACGTTGATGCAAAAGGATTGGAAACATCGAACATAACGTATTCGTGCAAATTATCGATAGTAAGAACGATTGCGGGAGCTGGGAAGTGAATCCGTACCTACCGTCGATGCAAAACAATTGCAAACATCGAACATCACGTATTCGTGCAAATTATCGATGGAAAGAACGATTGCGGGTGCCGGGAAGTGAATCCTTACCTAACGTTGATGCAAAACGATTGGAAACATCGAATAACACGTATTCGTGCAAATTATTGATGGAAAGAACGATTGCGGGAGCCGGGAAATGAATCCTTACCTAACGTTGATGCAAAACGATTGGAAACATCGAACATCACGTATTCATGCAAATTATCGATAGAAAGAACGATTGCGGCAGCTGGGAAGTGAATCCTTACCTACCGTCGATGCAAAACGATTGCAAACATCGAATTGCACGTATTCGTGCAAATTATCCATAGAAAGAACGATTGCGGGAACTGGGAAGTGAATCCTTACCTACCGTCGATGCAAAACGATTGGAAACATCGAACACCACGTATTCGTGCAAATTATCGATGGAAAGAACGATTGCGGGAGCCGGGAAGTGAATCCTTACCTACCGTTGATACAAAACGATTGGAAACATCGAACACCACGTATTCGTGCAAATTATCGATGGAAAGAACGATTGCGGGAGCTGGGAAGTGAATCCTTACCTACCGTCGATGCAAAACGATTGGAAACATCGAATAGCACGTATTCGTTTAAATTATCGATGGAAAGAACGATTGCGGGACCCGGGAAGTGAATCCTTACCTACCGTCGATGCAAAACGATTGGAAACATCGAACATAACGTATTCGTGCAAATTATCCATAGAAAGAACGATTGCGGGAGCTGGGAAGTGAATACTTACCTACCGTCGATGCAAAACGATTGCAAACATCGAATAGCTCGTATTCGTGCAAATTATCCATAGAAAGAACGATTGCGGGAGCTGGGAAGTGAATACTTACCTAACGTTGATGCAAAACGATTGGAAACATCGAACACCACGTATTCGTGCAAATTATCGATGGAAAGAACGATTGCGGCAGCTGGGAAGTGAATCCTTACCTACCGTCGATGCAAAACGATTGCAAACATCGAATAGCACGTATTCGTGCAAATTATCCATAGAAAGAACGATTGCGGGAGCTGGGCAGTGAATACTTACCTACCGTTGATGCAAAACGATTGGAAACATCGAATAGCACGTATTCGTGCAAATTATCGATGGAAAGAACGATTGCGGGAGCAGGGAAGTGAACGCTTACCTAACGTTGATGCAAAACGATTGGAAACATCGAACATAACGTATTCGTGCAAATTATCGATAGTAAGAACGATTGCGGGAGCTGGGAAGTGAATCCGTACCTACCGTCGATGCAAAACAATTGCAAACATCGAACATCACGTATTCGTGCAAATTATCGATGGAAAGAACGATTGCGGGTGCCGGGAAGTGAATCCTTACCTAACGTTGATGCAAAACGATTGGAAACATCGAATAACACGTATTCGTGCAAATTATTGATGGAAAGAACGATTGCGGGAGCCGGGAAATGAATCCTTACCTAACGTTGATGCAAAACGATTGGAAACATCGAACATCACGTATTCATGCAAATTATCGATAGAAAGAACGATTGCGGCAGCTGGGAAGTGAATCCTTACCTACCGTCGATGCAAAACGATTGCAAACATCGAATTGCACGTATTCGTGCAAATTATCCATAGAAAGAACGATTGCGGGAACTGGGAAGTGAATCCTTACCTACCGTCGATGCAAAACGATTGGAAACATCGAACACCACGTATTCGTGCAAATTATCGATGGAAAGAACGATTGCGGGAGCCGGGAAGTGAATCCTTACCTACCGTTGATACAAAACGATTGGAAACATCGAACACCACGTATTCGTGCAAATTATCGATGGAAAGAACGATTGCGGGAGCTGGGAAGTGAATCCTTACCTACCGTCGATGCAAAACGATTGGAAACATCGAATAGCACGTATTCGTTTAAATTATCGATGGAAAGAACGATTGCGGGACCCGGGAAGTGAATCCTTACCTAACGTTGATGCAAAACGAATGGAATCATCGAACATCACGTATTCGTGCAAATTATCGATGGAAAGAACGATTGCGGGTGCCGGGAAGTGAATCCTTACCTAACGTTGATGCAAAACGATCGGAAACATCGAATAACACGTATTCGTGCAAATTATCGATGGAAAGAACCATTGCGGGAGCCGGGAAATGAATCCTTACCTAACGTTGATGCAAAACGATTGGAAACATCGAACATCACGTATTCATGCAAATTATCGATAGAAAGAACGATTGCGGCAGCTGGGAAGTGAATCCTTACCTACCGTCGATGCAAAACGATTGCAAACATCGAATTGCACGTATTCGTGCAAATTATCCATAGAAAGAACGATTGCGGG
Organism: Nomada ferruginata; assembly: GCA_963583965.1. Taxonomy (NCBI): domain Eukaryota; kingdom Metazoa; phylum Arthropoda; class Insecta; order Hymenoptera; family Apidae; genus Nomada; species Nomada ferruginata. The sequence continues at coordinate 905,871 of OY757219.1, forward strand.
AGCTGGGAAGTGAATACTTACCTAACGTTGATGCAAAACGATTGGAAACATCGAACACCACGTATTCGTGCAAATTATCGATGGAAAGAACGATTGCGGCAGCTGGGAAGTGAATCCTTACCTACCGTCGATGCAAAACGATTGCAAACATCGAATAGCACGTATTCGTGCAAATTATCCATAGAAAGAACGATTTCGGGAGCTGGGAAGTGAATACTTACCTACCGTTGATGCAAAACGATTGGAAACATCGAATAGCACGTATTCGTGCAAATTATCGATGGAAAGAACGATTGCGGGAGCCGGGAAGTGAACGCTTACCTAACGTTGATGCAAAACGATTGGAAACATCGAACATAACGTATTCGTGCAAATTATCGATAGTAAGAACGATTGCGGGAGCTGGGAAGTGAATCCGTACCTACCGTCGATGCAAAACAATTGCAAACATCGAACATCACGTATTCGTGCAAATTATCGATGGAAAGAACGATTGCGGGTGCCGGGAAGTGAATCCTTACCTAACGTTGATGCAAAACGATTGGAAACATCGAATAACACGTATTCGTGCAAATTATCGATGGAAAGAACGATTGCGGGAGCCGGGAAATGAATCCTTACCTAACGTTGATGCAAAACGATTGGAAACATCGAACATCACGTATTCATGCAAATTATCGATAGAAAGAACGATTGCGGCAGCTGGGAAGTGAATCCTTACCTACCGTCGATGCAAAACGATTGCAAACCTCGAATTGCACGTATTCGTGCAAATTATCCATAGAAAGAACGATTGCGGGAACTGGGAAGTGAATCCTTACCTACCGTCGATGCAAAACGATTGGAAACATCGAAAACCACGTATTCGTGCAAATTATCGATGGAAAGAACGATTGCGGGAGCCGGGAAGTGAATCCTTACCTACCGTTGATACAAAACGATTGGAAACATCGAACACCACGTATTCGTGCAAATTATCGATGGAAAGAACGATTGCGGGAGCTGGGAAGTGAATCCTTACCTACCGTCGATGCAAAACGATTGGAAACATCGAATAGCACGTATTCGTGCAAATTATCGATGGAAAGAACGATTGCGGGAGCCGGGAAATGAATCCTTACCTAACGTTGATGCAAAACGATTGGAAACATCGAACATCACGTATTCATGCAAATTATCGATAGAAAGAACGATTGCGGCAGCTGGGAAGTGAATCCTTACCTACCGTCGATGCAAAACGATTGCAAAAAACGAATTGCACGTATTCGTGCAAATTATCCATAGAAAGAACGATTGCGTGAGCTGGGAAGTGAATACTTACCTACCGTTGATGCAAAACGATTGGAAACATCGAATAGCACGTATTCGTGCAAATTATCGATGGAAAGAACGATTGCGGGAGCCGGGAAGTGAATGCTTACCTAACGTTGATGCAAAACGATTGGAAACATCGAACATAACGTATTCGTGCAAAGTATAGATAGAAAGAACGATTGCGGGAGCTGGGAAGTGAATCCTTACCTACCGTCGATGCAAAACGATTGCAAACATCGAATAGCACGTATTCGTGCAAATTATCCATAGAAAGAACGATTGCGGGAACTGGGAAGTGAATCCTTACCTACCGTCGATGCAAAACGATTGGAAACGTCGAACACCACGTATTCGTGCAAATTATCGCGATGGAAAGAACGATTGCGGGAGCCGGGAAGTGAATCCTTACCTACCGTTGATACAAAACGATTGGATAATTGGCACGAATACGTGATATTCGATGTTTCCAATCGTTTTGCATCGACGGTAGGTAAGGATTCACTTCCCAGCTCCCGCAATCGTTCTTTCCATCGTTAATTTGCACGAATACGTGCCATTCGATGTTTCCAATCGTTTTGCATCGACGGTAGGTAAGGATTCACTTCCCAGCTCCCGCAATCGTTCTTTCTATCGATAATTTGCACGAATACGTGCTATTCGATGTTTCCAATCGTTTTGCATCGACGGTAGGTAAGGATTCACTTCCCAGCTCCCGCAATCGTTCTTTCTATCGATAATTTGCACGAATACGTGATGTTCGATGTTTCCAATCGTTTTGCATCAACGTTAGGTAAGGATTCACTTCCCGGATCCCGCAATCGTTCTTTCCATCGCTAATTTGCTCGAATACGTGCTATTCGATGTTTCCAATCGTTTTGCATCGACGGTAGGTAAGGATTCACTTCCCAGCTGCCGCAATCGTTCTTTCCATCGATAATTAGCACGAATACGTGGTGTTCGATGTTTCCAATCGTTCTGCATCAACGTTAGGTTAGTATTCACTTCCCAGCTCCCGCAATCGTTCTTTCTATGGATAATTTGCACGAATACGTGCTATTCGATGTTTGCAATCGTTTTGCATCGACGGTAGGTAAGTATTCACTTCCCAGCTCCCGCAATCGTTCTTTCTATGGATAATTTGCACGAATACGTTATGTTCGATGTTTCCAATCGTTTTGCATCGACGGTAGGTAAGGATTCACTTCCCGGCTCCCGCAATCGTTCTTTCCATCGATAATTTGCACGAATACGTGCTATTCGATGTTTCCAATCGTGTTGCATCGACGGTCGGTAAGCATTCACTTCCCAGCTCCCGCAATCGTTCTTTCTATGGATAATTTGCACGAATACGCTATGTTCGATGTTTGCAATCGTTTTGCATCGACGGTAGGTAAGGATTCACTTCCCAGCTGCCGCAATCGTTCTTTCTATCGATAATTTGCACGAATACGTGATGTTCAATGTTTCCAATCGTTTTGCATCAACGTTAGGTAAGGATTCATTTCCCGGCTCCCGCAATCGTTCTTTCCATCGATAATTTGCACGAATACGTGCTATTCGATGTTTCCAATCGTGTTGCATCGACGTTCGGTAAGCATTCACTTCCCAGCTCCGGCAATCGTTCTTTCCAAATTATCGATAGAAGGAACGATTGCGGGAGCTGGGAAGTGAATCCTTACATACCGTCGATGCAAAACGATTGCAAACATCGAATAGCACGTATTCGTGCAAATTATCCATAGAAAGAACGATTGCGGGAGCTGGGAAGTGAATACTTACCTAACGTTGATGCAAAACGATTGGAAACATCGAACACCACGTATTCGTGCAAATTATCGATGGAAAGAACGATTGCGGCAGCTGGGAAGTGAATCCTTACCTACCGTCGATGCAAAACGATTGCAAACATCGAATAGCACGTATTCGTGCAAATTATCCATAGAAAGAACTATTGCGGGAGCTGGGAAGTGAATACTTACCTACCGTTGATGCAAAACGATTGGAAACATCGAATTGCACGTATTCGTGCAAATTATCGATGGAAAGAACGATTGCGGGAGCCGGGAAGTGAACGCTTACCTAACGTTGATGCAAAAGGATTGGAAACATCGAACATAACGTATTCGTGCAAATTATCGATAGTAAGAACGATTGCGGGAGCTGGGAAGTGAATCCGTACCTACCGTCGATGCAAAACAATTGCAAACATCGAACATCACGTATTCGTGCAAATTATCGATGGAAAGAACGATTGCGGGTGCCGGGAAGTGAATCCTTACCTAACGTTGATGCAAAACGATTGGAAACATCGAATAACACGTATTCGTGCAAATTATTGATGGAAAGAACGATTGCGGGAGCCGGGAAATGAATCCTTACCTAACGTTGATGCAAAACGATTGGAAACATCGAACATCACGTATTCATGCAAATTATCGATAGAAAGAACGATTGCGGCAGCTGGGAAGTGAATCCTTACCTACCGTCGATGCAAAACGATTGCAAACATCGAATTGCACGTATTCGTGCAAATTATCCATAGAAAGAACGATTGCGGGAACTGGGAAGTGAATCCTTACCTACCGTCGATGCAAAACGATTGGAAACATCGAACACCACGTATTCGTGCAAATTATCGATGGAAAGAACGATTGCGGGAGCCGGGAAGTGAATCCTTACCTACCGTTGATACAAAACGATTGGAAACATCGAACACCACGTATTCGTGCAAATTATCGATGGAAAGAACGATTGCGGGAGCTGGGAAGTGAATCCTTACCTACCGTCGATGCAAAACGATTGGAAACATCGAATAGCACGTATTCGTTTAAATTATCGATGGAAAGAACGATTGCGGGACCCGGGAAGTGAATCCTTACCTACCGTCGATGCAAAACGATTGGAAACATCGAACATAACGTATTCGTGCAAATTATCCATAGAAAGAACGATTGCGGGAGCTGGGAAGTGAATACTTACCTACCGTCGATGCAAAACGATTGCAAACATCGAATAGCTCGTATTCGTGCAAATTATCCATAGAAAGAACGATTGCGGGAGCTGGGAAGTGAATACTTACCTAACGTTGATGCAAAACGATTGGAAACATCGAACACCACGTATTCGTGCAAATTATCGATGGAAAGAACGATTGCGGCAGCTGGGAAGTGAATCCTTACCTACCGTCGATGCAAAACGATTGCAAACATCGAATAGCACGTATTCGTGCAAATTATCCATAGAAAGAACGATTGCGGGAGCTGGGCAGTGAATACTTACCTACCGTTGATGCAAAACGATTGGAAACATCGAATAGCACGTATTCGTGCAAATTATCGATGGAAAGAACGATTGCGGGAGCAGGGAAGTGAACGCTTACCTAACGTTGATGCAAAACGATTGGAAACATCGAACATAACGTATTCGTGCAAATTATCGATAGTAAGAACGATTGCGGGAGCTGGGAAGTGAATCCGTACCTACCGTCGATGCAAAACAATTGCAAACATCGAACATCACGTATTCGTGCAAATTATCGATGGAAAGAACGATTGCGGGTGCCGGGAAGTGAATCCTTACCTAACGTTGATGCAAAACGATTGGAAACATCGAATAACACGTATTCGTGCAAATTATTGATGGAAAGAACGATTGCGGGAGCCGGGAAATGAATCCTTACCTAACGTTGATGCAAAACGATTGGAAACATCGAACATCACGTATTCATGCAAATTATCGATAGAAAGAACGATTGCGGCAGCTGGGAAGTGAATCCTTACCTACCGTCGATGCAAAACGATTGCAAACATCGAATTGCACGTATTCGTGCAAATTATCCATAGAAAGAACGATTGCGGGAACTGGGAAGTGAATCCTTACCTACCGTCGATGCAAAACGATTGGAAACATCGAACACCACGTATTCGTGCAAATTATCGATGGAAAGAACGATTGCGGGAGCCGGGAAGTGAATCCTTACCTACCGTTGATACAAAACGATTGGAAACATCGAACACCACGTATTCGTGCAAATTATCGATGGAAAGAACGATTGCGGGAGCTGGGAAGTGAATCCTTACCTACCGTCGATGCAAAACGATTGGAAACATCGAATAGCACGTATTCGTTTAAATTATCGATGGAAAGAACGATTGCGGGACCCGGGAAGTGAATCCTTACCTAACGTTGATGCAAAACGAATGGAATCATCGAACATCACGTATTCGTGCAAATTATCGATGGAAAGAACGATTGCGGGTGCCGGGAAGTGAATCCTTACCTAACGTTGATGCAAAACGATCGGAAACATCGAATAACACGTATTCGTGCAAATTATCGATGGAAAGAACCATTGCGGGAGCCGGGAAATGAATCCTTACCTAACGTTGATGCAAAACGATTGGAAACATCGAACATCACGTATTCATGCAAATTATCGATAGAAAGAACGATTGCGGCAGCTGGGAAGTGAATCCTTACCTACCGTCGATGCAAAACGATTGCAAACATCGAATTGCACGTATTCGTGCAAATTATCCATAGAAAGAACGATTGCGTGAGCTGGGAAGTGAATACTTACCTACCGTTGATGCAAAACGATTGGAAACATCGAATAGCACGTATTCGTGCAAATTATCGATGGAAAGAACGATTGCGGGAGCCGGGAAGTGAATGCTTACCTAACGTTGATGCAAAACGATTGGAAACATCGAACATAACGTATTCGTGCAAATTATAGATAGAAAGAACGATTGCGGGAGCTGGGAAGTGAATCCTTACCTACCGTCGATGCAAAACGATTGCAAACATCGAATAGCACGTATTCGTGCAAATTATCCATAGAAAGAACGATTGCGGGAACTGGGAAGTGAATCCTTACCTACCGTCGATGCAAAACGATTGGAAACATCGAACACCACGTATTCGTGCAAATTATCGCGATGGAAAGAACGATTGCGGGAGCCGGGAAGTGAATCCTTACCTACCGTTGATACAAAACGATTGGATAATTGGCACGAATACGTGATATTCGATGTTTCCAATCGTTTTGCATCGACGGTAGGTAAGGATTCACTTCCCAGCTCCCGCAATCGTTCTTTCCATCGCTAATTTGCTCGAATACGTGCTATTCGATGTTTCCAATCGTTTTGCATCGACGGTAGGTAAGGATTCACTTCCCAGCTGCCGCAATCGTTCTTTCCATCGATAATTTGCACGAATACGTGGTGTTCGATGTTTCCAATCGTTTTGCATCAACGTTAGGTAAGTATTCACTTCCCAGCTCCCGCAATCGTTCTTTCTATGGATAATTTGCACGAATACGTGCTATTCGATGTTTGCAATCGTTTTGCATCGACGGTAGGTAAGTATTCACTTCCCAGCTCCCGCAATCGTTCTTTCTATGGGATAATTTGCACGAATACGTTATGTTCGATGTTTCCAATCGTTTTGCATCGACGGTAGGTAAGGATTCACTTCCCAGCTCCCGCAATCGTTCTTTCCATCGAAAATTTGCACGAATACGTGCTATTCGATGTTTCCAATCGTGTTGCATCGACGGTCGGTAAGCATTCACTTCCCAGCTCCCGCAATCGTTCTTTCTATGGATAATTTGCACGAATACGTTATGTTCGATGTTTGCAATCGTTTTGCATCGACGGTAGGTAAGGATTCACTTCCCAGCTGCCGCAATCGTTCTTTCCATCGATAATTTGCACGAATACGTGGTGTTCGATGTTTCCAATCGTTTTGCATCAACGATAGGTAAGTATCCACTTCCCAGCTCCCGCAATCGTTCTTTCTATGGATAATTTGCACGAATACGTGCTATTCGATGTTTGCAATCGTTTTGCATCGACGGTAGATAAGGATTCACTTCCCAGCTCCCGCAATCGTTCTTTCTATGGATAATTTGCACGAATACGTTATGTTCGATGTTTCCAATCGTTTTGCATCGACGGTAGGTAAGGATTCACTTCCCAGCTGCCGCAATCGTTCTTTCTATCGATAATTTGCACGAATACGTGATGTTGGATGTTTCCAATCGTTTTGCATCGACGGTAGATAAGGATTCACTTCCCAGCTCCCGCAATCGTTCTTTCTATGGATAATTTGCACGAATACGTTATGTTCGATGTTTCCAATCGTTTTGCATCGACGGTAGGTAAGGATTCACTTCCCAGCTGCCGCAATCGTTCTTTCTATCGATAATTTGCACGAATACGTGATGTTCAATGTTTCCAATCGTTTTGCATCAACGTTAGGTAAGGATTCATTTCCCGGCTCCCGCAATCGATCTTTCCATCGATAATTTGCACGAATACGTGCTATTCGATATTTCCAATCGTGTTGCATCGACGTTCGGTAAGCATTCACTTCCCAGCTCCGGCAATCGTTCTTTCCAAATTATCGATAGAAGGAACGATTGCGGGAGCTGGGAAGTGAATCCTTACATACCGTCGATGCAAAACGATTGCAAACATCGAATAGCACGTATTCGTGCAAATTATCCATAGAAAGAACGATTGCGGGAGCTGGGAAGTGAATACTTACCTAACGTTGATGCAAAACGATTGGAAACATCGAACACCACGTATTCGTGCAAATTATCGATGGAAAGAACGATTGCGGCAGCTGGGAAGTGAATCCTTACCTACCGTCGATGCAAAACGATTGCAAACATCGAATAGCACGTATTCGTGCAAATTATCCATAGAAAGAACTATTGCGGGAGCTGGGAAGTGAATACTTACCTACCGTTGATGCAAAACGATTGGAAACATCGAATTGCACGTATTCGTGCAAATTATCGATGGAAAGAACGATTGCGGGAGCCGGGAAGTGAACGCTTACCTAACGTTGATGCAAAAGGATTGGAAACATCGAACATAACGTATTCGTGCAAATTATCGATAGTAAGAACGATTGCGGGAGCTGGGAAGTGAATCCGTACCTACCGTCGATGCAAAACAATTGCAAACATCGAACATCACGTATTCGTGCAAATTATCGATGGAAAGAACGATTGCGGGTGCCGGGAAGTGAATCCTTACCTAACGTTGATGCAAAACGATTGGAAACATCGAATAACACGTATTCGTGCAAATTATTGATGGAAAGAACGATTGCGGGAGCCGGGAAATGAATCCTTACCTAACGTTGATGCAAAACGATTGGAAACATCGAACATCACGTATTCATGCAAATTATCGATAGAAAGAACGATTGCGGCAGCTGGGAAGTGAATCCTTACCTACCGTCGATGCAAAACGATTGCAAACATCGAATTGCACGTATTCGTGCAAATTATCCATAGAAAGAACGATTGCGGGAACTGGGAAGTGAATCCTTACCTACCGTCGATGCAAAACGATTGGAAACATCGAACACCACGTATTCGTGCAAATTATCGATGGAAAGAACGATTGCGGGAGCCGGGAAGTGAATCCTTACCTACCGTTGATACAAAACGATTGGAAACATCGAACACCACGTATTCGTGCAAATTATCGATGGAAAGAACGATTGCGGGAGCTGGGAAGTGAATCCTTACCTACCGTCGATGCAAAACGATTGGAAACATCGAATAGCACGTATTCGTTTAAATTATCGATGGAAAGAACGATTGCGGGACCCGGGAAGTGAATCCTTACCTACCGTCGATGCAAAACGATTGGAAACATCGAACATAACGTATTCGTGCAAATTATCCATAGAAAGAACGATTGCGGGAGCTGGGAAGTGAATACTTACCTACCGTCGATGCAAAACGATTGCAAACATCGAATAGCTCGTATTCGTGCAAATTATCCATAGAAAGAACGATTGCGGGAGCTGGGAAGTGAATACTTACCTAACGTTGATGCAAAACGATTGGAAACATCGAACACCACGTATTCGTGCAAATTATCGATGGAAAGAACGATTGCGGCAGCTGGGAAGTGAATCCTTACCTACCGTCGATGCAAAACGATTGCAAACATCGAATAGCACGTATTCGTGCAAATTATCCATAGAAAGAACGATTGCGGGAGCTGGGCAGTGAATACTTACCTACCGTTGATGCAAAACGATTGGAAACATCGAATAGCACGTATTCGTGCAAATTATCGATGGAAAGAACGATTGCGGGAGCAGGGAAGTGAACGCTTACCTAACGTTGATGCAAAACGATTGGAAACATCGAACATAACGTATTCGTGCAAATTATCGATAGTAAGAACGATTGCGGGAGCTGGGAAGTGAATCCGTACCTACCGTCGATGCAAAACAATTGCAAACATCGAACATCACGTATTCGTGCAAATTATCGATGGAAAGAACGATTGCGGGTGCCGGGAAGTGAATCCTTACCTAACGTTGATGCAAAACGATTGGAAACATCGAATAACACGTATTCGTGCAAATTATTGATGGAAAGAACGATTGCGGGAGCCGGGAAATGAATCCTTACCTAACGTTGATGCAAAACGATTGGAAACATCGAACATCACGTATTCATGCAAATTATCGATAGAAAGAACGATTGCGGCAGCTGGGAAGTGAATCCTTACCTACCGTCGATGCAAAACGATTGCAAACATCGAATTGCACGTATTCGTGCAAATTATCCATAGAAAGAACGATTGCGGGAACTGGGAAGTGAATCCTTACCTACCGTCGATGCAAAACGATTGGAAACATCGAACACCACGTATTCGTGCAAATTATCGATGGAAAGAACGATTGCGGGAGCCGGGAAGTGAATCCTTACCTACCGTTGATACAAAACGATTGGAAACATCGAACACCACGTATTCGTGCAAATTATCGATGGAAAGAACGATTGCGGGAGCTGGGAAGTGAATCCTTACCTACCGTCGATGCAAAACGATTGGAAACATCGAATAGCACGTATTCGTTTAAATTATCGATGGAAAGAACGATTGCGGGACCCGGGAAGTGAATCCTTACCTAACGTTGATGCAAAACGAATGGAATCATCGAACATCACGTATTCGTGCAAATTATCGATGGAAAGAACGATTGCGGGTGCCGGGAAGTGAATCCTTACCTAACGTTGATGCAAAACGATCGGAAACATCGAATAACACGTATTCGTGCAAATTATCGATGGAAAGAACCATTGCGGGAGCCGGGAAATGAATCCTTACCTAACGTTGATGCAAAACGATTGGAAACATCGAACATCACGTATTCATGCAAATTATCGATAGAAAGAACGATTGCGGCAGCTGGGAAGTGAATCCTTACCTACCGTCGATGCAAAACGATTGCAAACATCGAATTGCACGTATTCGTGCAAATTATCCATAGAAAGAACGATTGCGTGAGCTGGGAAGTGAATACTTACCTACCGTTGATGCAAAACGATTGGAAACATCGAATAGCACGTATTCGTGCAAATTATCGATGGAAAGAACGATTGCGGGAGCCGGGAAGTGAATGCTTACCTAACGTTGATGCAAAACGATTGGAAACATCGAACATAACGTATTCGTGCAAATTATAGATAGAAAGAACGATTGCGGGAGCTGGGAAGTGAATCCTTACCTACCGTCGATGCAAAACGATTGCAAACATCGAATAGCACGTATTCGTGCAAATTATCCATAGAAAGAACGATTGCGGGAACTGGGAAGTGAATCCTTACCTACCGTCGATGCAAAACGATTGGAAACATCGAACACCACGTATTCGTGCAAATTATCGCGATGGAAAGAACGATTGCGGGAGCCGGGAAGTGAATCCTTACCTACCGTTGATACAAAACGATTGGATAATTGGCACGAATACGTGATATTCGATGTTTCCAATCGTTTTGCATCGACGGTAGGTAAGGATTCACTTCCCAGCTCCCGCAATCGTTCTTTCCATCGCTAATTTGCTCGAATACGTGCTATTCGATGTTTCCAATCGTTTTGCATCGACGGTAGGTAAGGATTCACTTCCCAGCTGCCGCAATCGTTCTTTCCATCGATAATTTGCACGAATACGTGGTGTTCGATGTTTCCAATCGTTTTGCATCAACGTTAGGTAAGTATTCACTTCCCAGCTCCCGCAATCGTTCTTTCTATGGATAATTTGCACGAATACGTGCTATTCGATGTTTGCAATCGTTTTGCATCGACGGTAGGTAAGTATTCACTTCCCAGCTCCCGCAATCGTTCTTTCTATGGGATAATTTGCACGAATACGTTATGTTCGATGTTTCCAATCGTTTTGCATCGACGGTAGGTAAGGATTCACTTCCCAGCTCCCGCAATCGTTCTTTCCATCGAAAATTTGCACGAATACGTGCTATTCGATGTTTCCAATCGTGTTGCATCGACGGTCGGTAAGCATTCACTTCCCAGCTCCCGCAATCGTTCTTTCTATGGATAATTTGCACGAATACGTTATGTTCGATGTTTGCAATCGTTTTGCATCGACGGTAGGTAAGGATTCACTTCCCAGCTGCCGCAATCGTTCTTTCCATCGATAATTTGCACGAATACGTGGTGTTCGATGTTTCCAATCGTTTTGCATCAACGATAGGTAAGTATCCACTTCCCAGCTCCCGCAATCGTTCTTTCTATGGATAATTTGCACGAATACGTGCTATTCGATGTTTGCAATCGTTTTGCATCGACGGTAGATAAGGATTCACTTCCCAGCTCCCGCAATCGTTCTTTCTATGGATAATTTGCACGAATACGTTATGTTCGATGTTTCCAATCGTTTTGCATCGACGGTAGGTAAGGATTCACTTCCCAGCTGCCGCAATCGTTCTTTCTATCGATAATTTGCACGAATACGTGATGTTGGATGTTTCCAATCGTTTTGCATCGACGGTAGATAAGGATTCACTTCCCAGCTCCCGCAATCGTTCTTTCTATGGATAATTTGCACGAATACGTTATGTTCGATGTTTCCAATCGTTTTGCATCGACGGTAGGTAAGGATTCACTTCCCAGCTGCCGCAATCGTTCTTTCTATCGATAATTTGCACGAATACGTGATGTTCAATGTTTCCAATCGTTTTGCATCAACGTTAGGTAAGGATTCATTTCCCGGCTCCCGCAATCGATCTTTCCATCGATAATTTGCACGAATACGTGCTATTCGATATTTCCAATCGTGTTGCATCGACGTTCGGTAAGCATTCACTTCCCAGCTCCGGCAATCGTTCTTTCCAAATTATCGATAGAAAGAACGATTGCGGGAGCTGGGAAGTGAATCCTTACCTACCGTCGATGAAAAACGATTGCAAACATCGAATAGCACGTATTCGTGCAAATTATCCATAGAAAGAACGATTGCGGGAGCTGGGAAGTGAATACTTACCTAACGTTGATGCAAAACGATTGGAAACATCGAACACCACGTATTCGTGCAAATTATCGATGGACAGAACGATTGCGGCAGCTGGGAAGTGAATCCTTACCTACCGTCGATGCAAAACGATTGCAAACATCGAATAGCACGTATTCGTGCAAATTATCCATAGAAAGAACGATTTCGGGAGCTGGGAAGTGAATACTTACCTACCGTTGATGCAAAACGATTGGAAACATCGAATAGCACGTATTCGTGCAAATTATCGATGGAAAGAACGATTGCGGGAGCCGGGAAGTGAACGCTTACCTAACGTTGATGCAAAACGATTGGAAACATCGAACATAACGTATTCGTGCAAATTATCGATAGTAAGAACGATTGCGGGAGCTGGGAAGTGAATCCGTACCTACCGTCGATGCAAAACAATTGCAAACATCGAACATCACGTATTCGTGCAAATTATCGATGGAAAGAACGATTGCGGGTGCCGGGAAGTGAATCCTTACCTAACGTTGATGCAAAACGATTGGAAACATCGAATAACACGTATTCGTGCAAATTATCGATGGAAAGAACGATTGCGGGAGCCGGGAAATGAATCCTTACCTAACGTTGATGCAAAACGATTGGAAACATCGAACATCACGTATTCATGCAAATTATCGATAGAAAGAACGATTGCGGCAGCTGGGAAGTGAATCCTTACCTACCGTCGATGCAAAACGATTGCAAACATCGAATTGCACGTATTCGTGCAAATTATCCATAGAAAGAACGATTGCGGGAACTGGGAAGTGAATCCTTACCTACCGTCGATGCAAAACGATTGGAAACATCGAAAACCACGTATTCGTGCAAATTATCGATGGAAAGAACGATTGCGGGAGCCGGGAAGTGAATCCTTACCTACCGTTGATACAAAACGATTGGAAACATCGAACACCACGTATTCGTGCAAATTATCGATGGAAAGAACGATTGCGGGAGCTGGGAAGTGAATCCTTACCTACCGTCGATGCAAAACGATTGGAAACATCGAATAGCACGTATTCGTGCAAATTATCGATGGAAAGAACGATTGCGGGAGCCGGGAAATGAATCCTTACCTAACGTTGATGCAAAACGATTGGAAACATCGAACATCACGTATTCATGCAAATTATCGATAGAAAGAACGATTGCGGCAGCTGGGAAGTGAATCCTTACCTACCGTCGATGCAAAACGATTGCAAAAAACGAATTGCACGTATTCGTGCAAATTATCCATAGAAAGAACGATTGCGTGAGCTGGGAAGTGAATACTTACCTACCGTTGATGCAAAACGATTGGAAACATCGAATAGCACGTATTCGTGCAAATTATCGATGGAAAGAACGATTGCGGGAGCCGGGAAGTGAATGCTTACCTAACGTTGATGCAAAACGATTGGAAACATCGAACATAACGTATTCGTGCAAAGTATAGATAGAAAGAACGATTGCGGGAGCTGGGAAGTGAATCCTTACCTACCGTCGATGCAAAACGATTGCAAACATCGAATAGCACGTATTCGTGCAAATTATCCATAGAAAGAACGATTGCGGGAACTGGGAAGTGAATCCTTACCTACCGTCGATGCAAAACGATTGGAAACGTCGAACACCACGTATTCGTGCAAATTATCGCGATGGAAAGAACGATTGCGGGAGCCGGGAAGTGAATCCTTACCTACCGTTGATACAAAACGATTGGATAATTGGCACGAATACGTGATATTCGATGTTTCCAATCGTTTTGCATCGACGGTAGGTAAGGATTCACTTCCCAGCTCCCGCAATCGTTCTTTCCATCGTTAATTTGCACGAATACGTGCCATTCGATGTTTCCAATCGTTTTGCATCGACGGTAGGTAAGGATTCACTTCCCAGCTCCCGCAATCGTTCTTTCTATCGATAATTTGCACGAATACGTGCTATTCGATGTTTCCAATCGTTTTGCATCGACGGTAGGTAAGGATTCACTTCCCAGCTCCCGCAATCGTTCTTTCTATCGATAATTTGCACGAATACGTGATGTTCGATGTTTCCAATCGTTTTGCATCAACGTTAGGTAAGGATTCACTTCCCGGATCCCGCAATCGTTCTTTCCATCGCTAATTTGCTCGAATACGTGCTATTCGATGTTTCCAATCGTTTTGCATCGACGGTAGGTAAGGATTCACTTCCCAGCTGCCGCAATCGTTCTTTCCATCGATAATTAGCACGAATACGTGGTGTTCGATGTTTCCAATCGTTCTGCATCAACGTTAGGTAAGTATTCACTTCCCAGCTCCCGCAATCGTTCTTTCTATGGATAATTTGCACGAATACGTGCTATTCGATGTTTCCAATCGTGTTGCATCGACGGTCGGTAAGCATTCACTTCCCAGCTCCCGCAATCGTTCTTTCTATGGATAATTTGCACGAATACGCTATGTTCGATGTTTGCAATCGTTTTGCATCGACGGTAGGTAAGGATTCACTTCCCAGCTGCCGCAATCGTTCTTTCTATCGATAATTTGCACGAATACGTGATGTTCAATGTTTCCAATCGTTTTGCATCAACGTTAGGTAAGGATTCATTTCCCGGCTCCCGCAATCGTTCTTTCCATCGATAATTTGCACGAATACGTGCTATTCGATGTTTCCAATCGTGTTGCATCGACGTTCGGTAAGCATTCACTTCCCAGCTCCGGCAATCGTTCTTTCCAAATTATCGATAGAAGGAACGATTGCGGGAGCTGGGAAGTGAATCCTTACCTACCGTCGATGCAAAACGATTGCAAACATCGAATAGCACGTATTCGTGCAAATTATCCATAGAAAGAACGATTGCGGGAGCTGGGAAGTGAATACTTACCTAACGTTGATGCAAAACGATTGGAAACATCGAACACCACGTATTCGTGCAAATTATCGATGGAAAGAACGATTGCGGCAGCTGGGAAGTGAATCCTTACCTACCGTCGATGCAAAACGATTGCAAACATCGAATAGCACGTATTCGTGCAAATTATCCATAGAAAGAACGATTGCGGGAGCTGGGAAGTGAATACTTACCTACCGTTGATGCAAAACGATTGGAAACATCGAATTGCACGTATTCGTGCAAATTATCGATGGAAAGAACGATTGCGGGAGCCGGGAAGTGAACGCTTACCTAACGTTGATGCAAAACGATTGGAAACATCGAACATAACGTATTCGTGCAAATTATCGATAGTAAGAACGATTGCGGGAGCTGGGAAGTGAATCCGTACCTACCGTCGATGCAAAACAATTGCAAACATCGAACATCACGTATTCGTGCAAATTATCGATGGAAAGAACGATTGCGGGTGCCGGGAAGTGAATCCTTACCTAACGTTGATGCAAAACGATTGGAAACATCGAATAACACGTATTCGTGCAAATTATCGATGGAAAGAACGATTGCGGGAGCCGGGAAGTGAATCCTTACCTACCGTTGATACAAAACGATTGGAAACATCGAACACCACGTATTCGTGCAAATTATCGATGGAAAGAACGATTGCGGGAGCTGGGAAGTGAATCCTTACCTACCGTCGATGCAAAACGATTGGAAACATCGAATAGCACGTATTCGTTTAAATTATCGATGGAAAGAACGATTGCGGGACCCGGGAAGTGAATCCTTACCTACCGTCGATGCAAAACGATTGGAAACATCGAATAGCACGTATTCGTTTAAATTATCGATGGAAAGAACGATTGCGGGACCCGGGAAGTGAATCCTTACCTACCGTCGATGCAAAACGATTGGAAACATCGAACATAACGTATTCGTGCAAATTATCCATAGAAAGAACGATTGCGGGAGCTGGGAAGTGAATACTTACCTACCGTCGATGCAAAACGATTGCAAACATCGAATAGCTCGTATTCGTGCAAATTATCCATAGAAAGAACGATTGCGGGAGCTGGGAAGTGAATACTTACCTAACGTTGATGCAAAACGATTGGAAACATCGAACACCACGTATTCGTGCAAATTATCGATGGAAAGAACGATTGCGGCAGCTGGGAAGTGAATCCTTACCTACCGTCGATGCAAAACGATTGCAAACATCGAATAGCACGTATTCGTGCAAATTATCCATAGAAAGAACGATTGCGGGAGCTGGGAAGTGAATACTTACCTACCGTTGATGCAAAACGATTGGAAACATCGAATAGCACGTATTCGTGCAAATTATCGATGGAAAGAACGATTGCGGGAGCCGGGAAGTGAACGCTTACCTAACGTTGATGCAAAACGATTGGAAACATCGAACATAACGTATTCGTGCAAATTATCGATAGTAAGAACGATTGCGGGAGCTGGGAAGTGAATCCGTACCTACCGTCGATGCAAAACAATTGCAAACATCGAACATCACGTATTCGTGCAAATTATCGATGGAAAGAACGATTGCGGGTGCCGGGAAGTGAATCCTTACCTAACGTTGATGCAAAACGATTGGAAACATCGAATAACACGTATTCGTGCAAATTATTGATGGAAAGAACGATTGCGGGAGCCGGGAAATGAATCCTTACCTAACGTTGATGCAAAACGATTGGAAACATCGAACATCACGTATTCATGCAAATTATCGATAGAAAGAACGATTGCGGCAGCTGGGAAGTGAATCCTTACCTACCGTCGATGCAAAACGATTGCAAACATCGAATTGCACGTATTCGTGCAAATTATCCATAGAAAGAACGATTGCGGGAACTGGGAAGTGAATCCTTACCTACCGTCGATGCAAAACGATTGGAAACATCGAACACCACGTATTCGTGCAAATTATCGATGGAAAGAACGATTGCGGGAGCCGGGAAGTGAATCCTTACCTACCGTTGATACAAAACGATTGGAAACATCGAACACCACCTATTCGTGCAAATTATCGATGGAAAGAACGATTGCGGGAGCTGGGAAGTGAATCCTTACCTACCGTCGATGCAAAACGATTGGAAACATCGAATAGCACGTATTCGTTTAAATTATCGATGGAAAGAACGATTGCGGGACCCGGGAAGTGAATCCTTACCTAACGTTGATGCAAAACGAATGGAATCATCGAACATCACGTATTCGTGCAAATTATCGATGGAAAGAACGATTGCGGGTGCCGGGAAGTGAATCCTTACCTAACGTTGATGCAAAACGATCGGAAACATCGAATAACACGTATTCGTGCAAATTATCGATGGAAAGAACCATTGCGGGAGCCGGGAAATGAATCCTTACCTAACGTTGATGCAAAACGATTGGAAACATCGAACATCACGTATTCATGCAAATTATCGATAGAAAGAACGATTGCGGCAGCTGGGAAGTGAATCCTTACCTACCGTCGATGCAAAACGATTGCAAACATCGAATTGCACGTATTCGTGCAAATTATCCATAGAAAGAACGATTGCGTGAGCTGGGAAGTGAATACTTACCTACCGTTGATGCAAAACGATTGGAAACATCGAATAGCACGTATTCGTGCAAATTATCGATGGAAAGAACGATTGCGGGAGCCGGGAAGTGAATGCTTACCTAACGTTGATGCAAAACGATTGGAAACATCGAACATAACGTATTCGTGCAAATTATAGATAGAAAGAACGATTGCGGGAGCTGGGAAGTGAATCCTTACCTACCGTCGATGCAAAACGATTGCAAACATCGAATAGCACGTATTCGTGCAAATTATCCATAGAAAGAACGATTGCGGGAACTGGGAAGTGAATCCTTACCTACCGTCGATGCAAAACGATTGGAAACATCGAACACCACGTATTCGTGCAAATTATCGCGATGGAAAGAACGATTGCGGGAGCCGGGAAGTGAATCCTTACCTACCGTTGATACAAAACGATTGGATAATTGGCACGAATACGTGATATTCGATGTTTCCAATCGTTTTGCATCAACGGTAGGTAAGTATTCACTTCCCAGCTCACGCAATCGTTCTTTCTATGGATAATTTGCACGAATACGTGCAATTCGATGTTTGCAATCGTTTTGCATCGACGGTAGGTAAGGATTCACTTCCCAGCTCCCGCAATCGTTCTTTCCATCGCTAATTTGCTCGAATACGTGCTATTCGATGTTTCCAATCGTTTTGCATCGACGGTAGGTAAGGATTCACTTCCCAGCTGCCGCAATCGTTCTTTCCATCGATAATTTGCACGAATACGTGGTGTTCGATGTTTCCAATCGTTTTGCATCAACGTTAGGTAAGTATTCACTTCCCAGCTCCCGCAATCGTTCTTTCTATGGATAATTTGCACGAATACGTGCTATTCGATGTTTGCAATCGTTTTGCATCGACGGTAGGTAAGTATTCACTTCCCAGCTCCCGCAATCGTTCTTTCTATGGGATAATTTGCACGAATACGTTATGTTCGATGTTTCCAATCGTTTTGCATCGACGGTAGGTAAGGATTCACTTCCCGGCTCCCGCAATCGTTCTTTCCATCGATAATTTGCACGAATACGTGCTATTCGATGTTTCCAATCGTGTTGCATCGACGGTCGGTAAGCATTCACTTCCCAGCTCCCGCAATCGTTCTTTCTATGGATAATTTGCACGAATACGTTATGTTCGATGTTTGCAATCGTTTTGCATCGACGGTAGGTAAGGATTCACTTCCCAGCTGCCGCAATCGTTCTTTCCATCGATAATTTGCACGAATACGTGGTGTTCGATGTTTCCAATCGTTTTGCATCAACGATAGGTAAGTATCCACTTCCCAGCTCCCGCAATCGTTCTTTCTATGGATAATTTGCACGAATACGTGCTATTCGATGTTTGCAATCGTTTTGCATCGACGGTAGATAAGGATTCACTTCCCAGGTCCCGCAATCGTTCTTTCTATGGATAATTTGCACGAATACGTTATGTTCGATGTTTCCAATCGTTTTGCATCGACGGTAGGTAAGGATTCACTTCCCAGCTGCCGCAATCGTTCTTTCTATCGACAATTTGCACGAATACGTGATGTTCGATGTTTCCAATCGTTTTGCATCAACGTTAGGTAAGGATTCATTTCCCGGCTCCCGCAATCGTTCTTTCCATCGATAATTTGCACGAATACGTGGTGTTCGATGTTTCCAATCGTTTTGCATCAACGATAGGTAAGTATCCACTTCCCAGCTCCCGCAATCGTTCTTTCTATGGATAATTTGCACGAATACGTGCTATTCGATGTTTGCAATCGTTTTGCATCGACGGTAGATAAGGATTCACTTCCCAGGTCCCGCAATCGTTCTTTCTATGGATAATTTGCACGAATACGTTATGTTCGATGTTTCCAATCGTGTTGCATCGACGTTCGGTAAGCATTCACTTCCCAGCTCCGGCAATCGTTCTTTCCAAATTATCGATAGAAAGAACGATTGCGGGAGCTGGGAAGTGAATCCTTACCTACCGTCGATGCAAAACGATTGGAAACATCGAATAGCACATATTCGTGCAAATTATCGATGGAAAGAACGATTGCGGGAGCCGGGAAGTGAATCCTTACCTAACGTTGATGCAAAACGAATGGAATCATCGAACATCACGTATTCGTGCAAATTATCGATGAAAAGAACGGTTGCGGGTGCCGGGAAGTGAATCCTTACCTAACGTTGATGCAAAACGATTGGAAACATCGAATAACACGTATTCGTGCAAATTATCGATGGAAAGAACGATTGCGGGAGCCGGGAAATGAATCCTTACCTAACGTTGATGCAAAACGATTGGAAACATCGAACATCACGTATTCATGCAAATTATCGATAGAAAGAACGATTGCGGCAGCTGGGAAGTGAATCCTTACGTACCGTCGATGCAAAACGATTGGAAACATCGAACACCACGTATTCGTGCAAATTATCCTTAGAAAGAACGATTGCGTGAGCTGGGAAGTGAATACTTACCTACCGTTGATGCAAAACGATTGGAAACATCGAATAGCACGTATTCGTGCAAATTATCGATGGAAAGAACGATTGCGGGAGCCGGGAAGTGAATGCTTACCTAACGTTGATGCAAAACGATTGGAAACATCGAACATAACGTATTCGTGCAAATTATCGATAGAAAGAACGATTGCGGGAGCTGGGAAGTGAATCCTTACCTACCGTCGATGCAAAACGATTGCAAACATCGAATAGCACGTATTCGTGCAAATTATCCATAGAAAGTACGATTGCGGGAGCTGGGAAGTGAATACTTACCTACCGTTGATGCAAAACGATTGGAAACATCGAATAGCACGTATTCGTGCAAATTATCGATGGAAAGAACGATTGCGGCAGCTGGGAAGTGAATCCTTACCTACCGTCGATGCAAAACGATTGCAAACATCGAACATAACGTATTCGTGCAAATTATCCATAGAAAGAACGATTGCGGGAGCTGGGAAGTGAATACTTACCTACCGTTGATGCAAAACGATTGGAAACATCGAATAGCACGTATTCGTGCAAATTATCGATGGAAAGAACGATTGCGGGAGCTGGGAAGTGAATCCTTACCTACCGTCGATGCAAAACGATTGGAAACATCGAATATCACGTATTCGTG
Source organism: Nomada ferruginata (assembly GCA_963583965.1). Taxonomy (NCBI): domain Eukaryota; kingdom Metazoa; phylum Arthropoda; class Insecta; order Hymenoptera; family Apidae; genus Nomada; species Nomada ferruginata. The sequence goes on from OY757219.1 coordinate 927,104, forward strand.
CCAATTATCCAATCGTTTTGTATCAACGGTAGGTAAGGATTCACTTCCCGGCTCCCGCAATCGTTCTTTCCATCGATAATTTGCACGAATACGTGGTGTTCGATGTTTCCAATCGTTTTGCATCGACGGTAGGTAAGGATTCACTTCCCAGCTCACGCAATCGTTCTTTCTATCGATAATTTGCACGAATACGTTATGTTCGATGTTTCCAATCGTTTTGCATCAACGTTAGGTAAGCATTCACTTCCCGGCTCCCGCAATCGTTCTTTCCATCGATAATTTGCACGAATACGTGCTATTCGATGTTTCCAATCGTTTTGCATCAACGGTAGGTAAGTATTCACTTCCCAGCTCCCGCAATCGTACTTTCTATGGATAATTTGCACGAATACGTGCTATTCGATGTTTGCAATCGTTTTGCATCGACGGTAGGTACGGATTCACTTCCCAGCTCCCGCAATCGTTCTTTCTATCGATAATTTGCACGAATACGTTATGTTCGATGTTTCCAATCGTTTTGCACCAACGTTAGGTAAGCATTCACTTCCCGGCTCCCGCAATCGTTCTTTCCATCGATAATTTGCACGAATACGTGCTATTCGATATTTCCAATCGTTTTGCATCAACGGTAGGTAAGTATTCACTTCCCAGCTCACGCAATCGTTCTTTCTAAGGATAATTTGCACGAATACGTTATGTTCGATGTTTCCAATCGTTTTGCATCGACGGTAGGTAAGGATTCACTTCCCAGCTGCCGCAATCGTTCTTTCTATCGATAATTTGCACGAATACGTGATGTTCGATGTTTCCAATCGTTTTGCATCAACGTTAGGTAAGGATTCATTTCCCGGCTCCCGCAATCGTTCTTTCCATCGATAATTTGCACGAATACGTGCTATTCGATGTTTCCATTCGTGTTGCATCGACGTTCGGTAAGCATTCACTTCCCAGCTCCGGCAATCGTTCTTTCCAAATTATCGATAGAAAGAACGATTGCGGGAGCTGGGAAGTGAATCCTTACCTACCGTCGATGCAAAACGATTGCAAACATCGAACATCACGTATTCGTGCAAATTATCGATGGAAAGAACGATTGCGGGTGCCGGGAAGTGAATCCTTACCTAACGTTGATGCAAAACGATTGGAAACATCGAATAACACGTATTCGTGCAAATTATCGATGGAAAGAACGATTGCGGGAGCTGGGAAGTGAATCCTTACCTACCGTCGATGCAAAACGATTGGAAACATCGAATAGCACATATTCGTGCAAATTATCGATGGAAAGAACGATTGTGGGAGCCGGGAAGTGAATCCTTACCTAACGTTGATGCAAAACGAATGGAATCATCGAACATCACGTATTCGTGCAAATTATCGATGAAAAGAACGATTGCGGGTGCCGGGAAGTGAATCCTTACCTAACGTTGATGCAAAACGATTGGAAACATCGAATAACACGTATTCGTGCAAATTATCGATGGAAAGAACGATTGCGGGAGCCGGGAAATGAATCCTTACCTAACGTTGATGCAAAACGATTGGAAACATCGAACATCACGTATTCATGCAAATTATCGATAGAAAGAACGATTGCGGCAGCGGGGAAGTGAATCCTTACCTACCGTCGATGCAAAACGATTGGAAACATCGAACACCACGTATTCGTGCAAATTATCCTTAGAAAGAACGATTGCGTGAGCTGGGAAGTGAATACTTACCTACCGTTGATGCAAAACGATTGGAAACATCGAATAGCACGTATTCGTGCAAATTATCGATGGAAAGAACGATTGCGGGAGCCGGGAAGTGAATGCTTACCTAACGTTGATGCAAAACGATTGGAAACATCGAACATAACGTATTCGTGCAAATTATCGATAGAAAGAACGATTGTGGGAGCTGGGAAGTGAATCCTTACCTACCGTCGATGCAAAACGATTGCAAACATCGAACATAACGTATTCGTGCAAATTATCCATAGAAAGAACGATTGCGGGAGCTGGGAAGTGAATACTTACCTACCGTTGATGCAAAACGATTGGAAACATCGAATAGCACGTATTCGTGCAAATTATCGATGGAAAGAACGATTGCGGGAGCTGGGAAGTGAATCCTTACCTACCGTCGATGCAAAACGATTGGAAACATCGAATATCACGTATTCGTGCCAATTATGCAATCGTTTTGTATCAACGGTAGGTAAGGATTCACTTCCCGGCTCCCGCAATCGTTCTTTCCATCGATAATTTGCACGAATACGTGGTGTTCGATGTTTCCAATCGTTTTGCATCGACGGTAGGTAAGGATTCACTTCCCAGCTCCCGCAATCGTTCTTTCTATGGATAATTTGCACGAATACGTGCTATTCGATGTTTGCAATCGTTTTGCATCGACGGTAGGTAAGGATTCACTTCCCAGCTCCCGCAATCGTTCTTTCTATCGATAATTTGCACGAATACGTTATGTTCGATGTTTCCAATCGTTTTGCATCAACGTTAGGTAAGCATTCACTTCCCGGCTCCCGCAATCGTTCTTTCCATCGATAATTTGCACGAATACGTGCTATTCGATGTTTCCAATCGTGTTGCATCGACGGTCGGTAAGCATTTACTTCCTAGCTCCCGCAATCGTTCTTTCTATGGATAATTTGCACGAATACATTATGTTCGATGTTTGCAATCGTTTTGCATCGACGGTAGGTAAGGATTCACTTCCCAGCTCCCGCAATCGTTCTTTCTATCGATAATTTGCACGAATACGTGCTATTCGATGTTTCCAATCGTTTTGCATCGACGGTAGGTAAGGATTCACTTCCCAGCTCCCGCAATCGTTCTTTCTATCGATAATTTGCACGAATACGTGATGTTCGATGTTTCCAATCGTTTTGCATCAACGTTAGGTAAGGATTCACTTCCCGGCTCCCGCAATCGTTCTTTCCATCGCTAATTTGCTCGAATACGTGCTATTCGATGTTTCCAATCGTTTTGCATCGACGGTAGGTAAGGATTCACTTCCCAGCTGCCGCAATCGTTCTTTCCATCGATAATTTGCACGAATACGTGGTGTTCGATGTTTCCAATCGTTTTGCATCAACGTTAGGTAAGTATTCACTTCCCAGCTCCCGCAATCGTTCTTTCTATGGATAATTTGCACGAATACGTGCTATTCGACGTTTGCAATCGTTTTGCATCGACGGTAGGTAAGTATTCACTTCCCAGCTCCCGCAATCGTTCTTTCTATGGGATAATTTGCACGAATACGTTATGTTCGATGTTTCCAATCGTTTTGCATCGACGGTAGGTAAGGATTCACTTCCCGGCTCCCGCAATCGTTCTTTCCATCGATAATTTGCACGAATACGTGCTATTCGATGTTTCCAATCGTTTTGCATCAACGTTAAGTAAGTATTCACTTCCCAGCTCCCGCAATCGTTCTTTCTATGGATAATTTGCACGAATACGTTATGTTCGATGTTTCCAATCGTTTTGCATCGACGGTAGGTAAGGATTCACTTCCCAGCTGCCGCAATCGTTCTTTCTATCGATAATTTGCACGAATACGTGATGTTGGATGTTTCCAATCGTTTTGCATCGACGGTAGATAAGGATTCACTTCCCAGCTCCCGCAATCGTTCTTTCTATGGATAATTTGCACGAATACGTTATGTTCGATGTTTCCAATCGTTTTGCATCGACGGTAGGTAAGGATTCACTTCCCAGCTGCCGCAATCGTTCTTTCTATCGATAATTTGCACGAATACGTGATGTTCAATGTTTCCAATCGTTTTGCATCAACGTTAGGTAAGGATTCATTTCCCGGCTCCCGCAATCGATCTTTCCATCGATAATTTGCACGAATACGTGCTATTCGATATTTCCAATCGTGTTGCATCGACGTTCGGTAAGCATTCACTTCCCAGCTCCGGCAATCGTTCTTTCCAAATTATCGATAGAAAGAACGATTGCGGGAGCTGGGAAGTGAATCCTTACCTACCGTCGATGAAAAACGATTGCAAACATCGAATAGCACGTATTCGTGCAAATTATCCATAGAAAGAACGATTGCGGGAGCTGGGAAGTGAATACTTACCTAACGTTGATGCAAAACGATTGGAAACATCGAACACCACGTATTCGTGCAAATTATCGATGGACAGAACGATTGCGGCAGCTGGGAAGTGAATCCTTACCTACCGTCGATGCAAAACGATTGCAAACATCGAGTAGCACGTATTCGTGCAAATTATCCATAGAAAGAACGATTTCGGGAGCTGGGAAGTGAATACTTACCTACCGTTGATGCAAAACGATTGGAAACATCGAATAGCACGTATTCGTGCAAATTATCGATGGAAAGAACGATTGCGGGAGCCGGGAAGTGAACGCTTACCTAACGTTGATGCAAAACGATTGGAAACATCGAACATAACGTATTCGTGCAAATTATCGATAGTAAGAACGATTGCGGGAGCTGGGAAGTGAATCCGTACCTACCGTCGATGCAAAACAATTGCAAACATCGAACATCACGTATTCGTGCAAATTATCGATGGAAAGAACGATTGCGGGTGCCGGGAAGTGAATCCTTACCTAACGTTGATGCAAAACGATTGGAAACATCGAATAACACGTATTCGTGCAAATTATCGATGGAAAGAACGATTGCGGGAGCCGGGAAATGAATCCTTACCTAACGTTGATGAAAAACGATTGGAAACATCGAACATCACGTATTCATGCAAATTATCGATAGAAAGAACGATTGCGGCAGCTGGGAAGTGAATCCTTACCTACCGTCGATGCAAAACGATTGCAAACATCGAATTGCACGTATTCGTGCAAATTATCCATAGAAAGAACGATTGCGGGAACTGGGAAGTGAATCCTTACCTACCGTCGATGCAAAACGATTGGAAACATCGAAAACCACGTATTCGTGCAAATTATCGATGGAAAGAACGATTGCGGGAGCCGGGAAGTGAATCCTTACCTACCGTTGATACAAAACGATTGGAAACATCGAACACCACGTATTCGTGCAAATTATCGATGGAAAGAACGATTGCGGGAGCTGGGAAGTGAATCCTTACCTACCGTCGATGCAAAACGATTGGAAACATCGAATAGCACGTATTCGTGCAAATTATCGATGGAAAGAACGATTGCGGGAGCCGGGAAATGAATCCTTACCTAACGTTGATGCAAAACGATTGGAAACATCGAACATCACGTATTCATGCAAATTATCGATAGAAAGAACGATTGCGGCAGCTGGGAAGTGAATCCTTACCTACCGTCGATGCAAAACGATTGCAAAAAACGAATTGCACGTATTCGTGCAAATTATCCATAGAAAGAACGATTGCGTGAGCTGGGAAGTGAATACTTACCTACCGTTGATGCAAAACGATTGGAAACATCGAATAGCACGTATTCGTGCAAATTATCGATGGAAAGAACGATTGCGGGAGCCGGGAAGTGAATGCTTACCTAACGTTGATGCAAAACGATTGGAAACATCGAACATAACGTATTCGTGCAAAGTATAGATAGAAAGAACGATTGCGGGAGCTGGGAAGTGAATCCTTACCTACCGTCGATGCAAAACGATTGCAAACATCGAATAGCACGTATTCGTGCAAATTATCCATAGAAAGAACGATTGCGGGAACTGGGAAGTGAATCCTTACCTACCGTCGATGCAAAACGATTGGAAACGTCGAACACCACGTATTCGTGCAAATTATCGCGATGGAAAGAACGATTGCGGGAGCCGGGAAGTGAATCCTTACCTACCGTTGATACAAAACGATTGGATAATTGGCACGAATACGTGATATTCGATGTTTCCAATCGTTTTGCATCGACGGTAGGTAAGGATTCACTTCCCAGCTCCCGCAATCGTTCTTTCCATCGTTAATTTGCACGAATACGTGCCATTCGATGTTTCCAATCGTTTTGCATCGACGGTAGGTAAGGATTCACTTCCCAGCTCCCGCAATCGTTCTTTCTATCGATAATTTGCACGAATACGTGCTATTCGATGTTTCCAATCGTTTTGCATCGACGGTAGGTAAGGATTCACTTCCCAGCTCCCGCAATCGTTCTTTCTATCGATAATTTGCACGAATACGTGATGTTCGATGTTTCCAATCGTTTTGCATCAACGTTAGGTAAGGATTCACTTCCCGGATCCCGCAATCGTTCTTTCCATCGCTAATTTGCTCGAATACGTGCTATTCGATGTTTCCAATCGTTTTGCATCGACGGTAGGTAAGGATTCACTTCCCAGCTGCCGCAATCGTTCTTTCCATCGATAATTAGCACGAATACGTGGTGTTCGATGTTTCCAATCGTTCTGCATCAACGTTAGGTAAGTATTCACTTCCCAGCTCCCGCAATCGTTCTTTCTATGGATAATTTGCACGAATACGTGCTATTCGATGTTTCCAATCGTGTTGCATCGACGGTCGGTAAGCATTCACTTCCCAGCTCCCGCAATCGTTCTTTCTATGGATAATTTGCACGAATACGCTATGTTCGATGTTTGCAATCGTTTTGCATCGACGGTAGGTAAGGATTCACTTCCCAGCTGCCGCAATCGTTCTTTCTATCGATAATTTGCACGAATACGTGATGTTCAATGTTTCCAATCGTTTTGCATCAACGTTAGGTAAGGATTCATTTCCCGGCTCCCGCAATCGTTCTTTCCATCGATAATTTGCACGAATACGTGCTATTCGATGTTTCCAATCGTGTTGCATCGACGTTCGGTAAGCATTCACTTCCCAGCTCCGGCAATCGTTCTTTCCAAATTATCGATAGAAGGAACGATTGCGGGAGCTGGGAAGTGAATCCTTACCTACCGTCGATGCAAAACGATTGCAAACATCGAATAGCACGTATTCGTGCAAATTATCCATAGAAAGAACGATTGCGGGAGCTGGGAAGTGAATACTTACCTAACGTTGATGCAAAACGATTGGAAACATCGAACACCACGTATTCGTGCAAATTATCGATGGAAAGAACGATTGCGGCAGCTGGGAAGTGAATCCTTACCTACCGTCGATGCAAAACGATTGCAAACATCGAATAGCACGTATTCGTGCAAATTATCCATAGAAAGAACGATTGCGGGAGCTGGGAAGTGAATACTTACCTACCGTTGATGCAAAACGATTGGAAACATCGAATTGCACGTATTCGTGCAAATTATCGATGGAAAGAACGATTGCGGGAGCCGGGAAGTGAACGCTTACCTAACGTTGATGCAAAACGATTGGAAACATCGAACATAACGTATTCGTGCAAATTATCGATAGTAAGAACGATTGCGGGAGCTGGGAAGTGAATCCGTACCTACCGTCGATGCAAAACAATTGCAAACATCGAACATCACGTATTCGTGCAAATTATCGATGGAAAGAACGATTGCGGGTGCCGGGAAGTGAATCCTTACCTAACGTTGATGCAAAACGATTGGAAACATCGAATAACACGTATTCGTGCAAATTATCGATGGAAAGAACGATTGCGGGAGCCGGGAAGTGAATCCTTACCTACCGTTGATACAAAACGATTGGAAACATCGAACACCACGTATTCGTGCAAATTATCGATGGAAAGAACGATTGCGGGAGCTGGGAAGTGAATCCTTACCTACCGTCGATGCAAAACGATTGGAAACATCGAATAGCACGTATTCGTTTAAATTATCGATGGAAAGAACGATTGCGGGACCCGGGAAGTGAATCCTTACCTACCGTCGATGCAAAACGATTGGAAACATCGAATAGCACGTATTCGTTTAAATTATCGATGGAAAGAACGATTGCGGGACCCGGGAAGTGAATCCTTACCTACCGTCGATGCAAAACGATTGGAAACATCGAACATAACGTATTCGTGCAAATTATCCATAGAAAGAACGATTGCGGGAGCTGGGAAGTGAATACTTACCTACCGTCGATGCAAAACGATTGCAAACATCGAATAGCTCGTATTCGTGCAAATTATCCATAGAAAGAACGATTGCGGGAGCTGGGAAGTGAATACTTACCTAACGTTGATGCAAAACGATTGGAAACATCGAACACCACGTATTCGTGCAAATTATCGATGGAAAGAACGATTGCGGCAGCTGGGAAGTGAATCCTTACCTACCGTCGATGCAAAACGATTGCAAACATCGAATAGCACGTATTCGTGCAAATTATCCATAGAAAGAACGATTGCGGGAGCTGGGAAGTGAATACTTACCTACCGTTGATGCAAAACGATTGGAAACATCGAATAGCACGTATTCGTGCAAATTATCGATGGAAAGAACGATTGCGGGAGCCGGGAAGTGAACGCTTACCTAACGTTGATGCAAAACGATTGGAAACATCGAACATAACGTATTCGTGCAAATTATCGATAGTAAGAACGATTGCGGGAGCTGGGAAGTGAATCCGTACCTACCGTCGATGCAAAACAATTGCAAACATCGAACATCACGTATTCGTGCAAATTATCGATGGAAAGAACGATTGCGGGTGCCGGGAAGTGAATCCTTACCTAACGTTGATGCAAAACGATTGGAAACATCGAATAACACGTATTCGTGCAAATTATTGATGGAAAGAACGATTGCGGGAGCCGGGAAATGAATCCTTACCTAACGTTGATGCAAAACGATTGGAAACATCGAACATCACGTATTCATGCAAATTATCGATAGAAAGAACGATTGCGGCAGCTGGGAAGTGAATCCTTACCTACCGTCGATGCAAAACGATTGCAAACATCGAATTGCACGTATTCGTGCAAATTATCCATAGAAAGAACGATTGCGGGAACTGGGAAGTGAATCCTTACCTACCGTCGATGCAAAACGATTGGAAACATCGAACACCACGTATTCGTGCAAATTATCGATGGAAAGAACGATTGCGGGAGCCGGGAAGTGAATCCTTACCTACCGTTGATACAAAACGATTGGAAACATCGAACACCACCTATTCGTGCAAATTATCGATGGAAAGAACGATTGCGGGAGCTGGGAAGTGAATCCTTACCTACCGTCGATGCAAAACGATTGGAAACATCGAATAGCACGTATTCGTTTAAATTATCGATGGAAAGAACGATTGCGGGACCCGGGAAGTGAATCCTTACCTAACGTTGATGCAAAACGAATGGAATCATCGAACATCACGTATTCGTGCAAATTATCGATGGAAAGAACGATTGCGGGTGCCGGGAAGTGAATCCTTACCTAACGTTGATGCAAAACGATCGGAAACATCGAATAACACGTATTCGTGCAAATTATCGATGGAAAGAACCATTGCGGGAGCCGGGAAATGAATCCTTACCTAACGTTGATGCAAAACGATTGGAAACATCGAACATCACGTATTCATGCAAATTATCGATAGAAAGAACGATTGCGGCAGCTGGGAAGTGAATCCTTACCTACCGTCGATGCAAAACGATTGCAAACATCGAATTGCACGTATTCGTGCAAATTATCCATAGAAAGAACGATTGCGTGAGCTGGGAAGTGAATACTTACCTACCGTTGATGCAAAACGATTGGAAACATCGAATAGCACGTATTCGTGCAAATTATCGATGGAAAGAACGATTGCGGGAGCCGGGAAGTGAATGCTTACCTAACGTTGATGCAAAACGATTGGAAACATCGAACATAACGTATTCGTGCAAATTATAGATAGAAAGAACGATTGCGGGAGCTGGGAAGTGAATCCTTACCTACCGTCGATGCAAAACGATTGCAAACATCGAATAGCACGTATTCGTGCAAATTATCCATAGAAAGAACGATTGCGGGAACTGGGAAGTGAATCCTTACCTACCGTCGATGCAAAACGATTGGAAACATCGAACACCACGTATTCGTGCAAATTATCGCGATGGAAAGAACGATTGCGGGAGCCGGGAAGTGAATCCTTACCTACCGTTGATACAAAACGATTGGATAATTGGCACGAATACGTGATATTCGATGTTTCCAATCGTTTTGCATCAACGGTAGGTAAGTATTCACTTCCCAGCTCACGCAATCGTTCTTTCTATGGATAATTTGCACGAATACGTGCAATTCGATGTTTGCAATCGTTTTGCATCGACGGTAGGTAAGGATTCACTTCCCAGCTCCCGCAATCGTTCTTTCCATCGCTAATTTGCTCGAATACGTGCTATTCGATGTTTCCAATCGTTTTGCATCGACGGTAGGTAAGGATTCACTTCCCAGCTGCCGCAATCGTTCTTTCCATCGATAATTTGCACGAATACGTGGTGTTCGATGTTTCCAATCGTTTTGCATCAACGTTAGGTAAGTATTCACTTCCCAGCTCCCGCAATCGTTCTTTCTATGGATAATTTGCACGAATACGTGCTATTCGATGTTTGCAATCGTTTTGCATCGACGGTAGGTAAGTATTCACTTCCCAGCTCCCGCAATCGTTCTTTCTATGGGATAATTTGCACGAATACGTTATGTTCGATGTTTCCAATCGTTTTGCATCGACGGTAGGTAAGGATTCACTTCCCGGCTCCCGCAATCGTTCTTTCCATCGATAATTTGCACGAATACGTGCTATTCGATGTTTCCAATCGTGTTGCATCGACGGTCGGTAAGCATTCACTTCCCAGCTCCCGCAATCGTTCTTTCTATGGATAATTTGCACGAATACGTTATGTTCGATGTTTGCAATCGTTTTGCATCGACGGTAGGTAAGGATTCACTTCCCAGCTGCCGCAATCGTTCTTTCCATCGATAATTTGCACGAATACGTGGTGTTCGATGTTTCCAATCGTTTTGCATCAACGATAGGTAAGTATCCACTTCCCAGCTCCCGCAATCGTTCTTTCTATGGATAATTTGCACGAATACGTGCTATTCGATGTTTGCAATCGTTTTGCATCGACGGTAGATAAGGATTCACTTCCCAGGTCCCGCAATCGTTCTTTCTATGGATAATTTGCACGAATACGTTATGTTCGATGTTTCCAATCGTTTTGCATCGACGGTAGGTAAGGATTCACTTCCCAGCTGCCGCAATCGTTCTTTCTATCGACAATTTGCACGAATACGTGATGTTCGATGTTTCCAATCGTTTTGCACCAACGTTAGGTAAGGATTCATTTCCCGGCTCCCGCAATCGTTCTTTCCATCGATAATTTGCACGAATACGTGGTGTTCGATGTTTCCAATCGTTTTGCATCAACGATAGGTAAGTATCCACTTCCCAGCTCCCGCAATCGTTCTTTCTATGGATAATTTGCACGAATACGTGCTATTCGATGTTTGCAATCGTTTTGCATCGACGGTAGATAAGGATTCACTTCCCAGGTCCCGCAATCGTTCTTTCTATGGATAATTTGCACGAATACGTTATGTTCGATGTTTCCAATCGTGTTGCATCGACGTTCGGTAAGCATTCACTTCCCAGCTCCGGCAATCGTTCTTTCCAAATTATCGATAGAAAGAACGATTGCGGGAGCTGGGAAGTGAATCCTTACCTACCGTCGATGCAAAACGATTGGAAACATCGAATAGCACATATTCGTGCAAATTATCGATGGAAAGAACGATTGCGGGAGCCGGGAAGTGAATCCTTACCTAACGTTGATGCAAAACGAATGGAATCATCGAACATCACGTATTCGTGCAAATTATCGATGAAAAGAACGGTTGCGGGTGCCGGGAAGTGAATCCTTACCTAACGTTGATGCAAAACGATTGGAAACATCGAATAACACGTATTCGTGCAAATTATCGATGGAAAGAACGATTGCGGGAGCCGGGAAATGAATCCTTACCTAACGTTGATGCAAAACGATTGGAAACATCGAACATCACGTATTCATGCAAATTATCGATAGAAAGAACGATTGCGGCAGCTGGGAAGTGAATCCTTACGTACCGTCGATGCAAAACGATTGGAAACATCGAACACCACGTATTCGTGCAAATTATCCTTAGAAAGAACGATTGCGTGAGCTGGGAAGTGAATACTTACCTACCGTTGATGCAAAACGATTGGAAACATCGAATAGCACGTATTCGTGCAAATTATCGATGGAAAGAACGATTGCGGGAGCCGGGAAGTGAATGCTTACCTAACGTTGATGCAAAACGATTGGAAACATCGAACATAACGTATTCGTGCAAATTATCGATAGAAAGAACGATTGCGGGAGCTGGGAAGTGAATCCTTACCTACCGTCGATGCAAAACGATTGCAAACATCGAATAGCACGTATTCGTGCAAATTATCCATAGAAAGTACGATTGCGGGAGCTGGGAAGTGAATACTTACCTACCGTTGATGCAAAACGATTGGAAACATCGAATAGCACGTATTCGTGCAAATTATCGATGGAAAGAACGATTGCGGCAGCTGGGAAGTGAATCCTTACCTACCGTCGATGCAAAACGATTGCAAACATCGAACATAACGTATTCGTGCAAATTATCCATAGAAAGAACGATTGCGGGAGCTGGGAAGTGAATACTTACCTACCGTTGATGCAAAACGATTGGAAACATCGAATAGCACGTATTCGTGCAAATTATCGATGGAAAGAACGATTGCGGGAGCTGGGAAGTGAATCCTTACCTACCGTCGATGCAAAACGATTGGAAACATCGAATATCACGTATTCGTGCCAATTATCCAATCGTTTTGTATCAACGGTAGGTAAGGATTCACTTCCCGGCTCCCGCAATCGTTCTTTCCATCGATAATTTGCACGAATACGTGGTGTTCGATGTTTCCAATCGTTTTGCATCGACGGTAGGTAAGGATTCACTTCCCAGCTCACGCAATCGTTCTTTCTATCGATAATTTGCACGAATACGTTATGTTCGATGTTTCCAATCGTTTTGCATCAACGTTAGGTAAGCATTCACTTCCCGGCTCCCGCAATCGTTCTTTCCATCGATAATTTGCACGAATACGTGCTATTCGATGTTTCCAATCGTTTTGCATCAACGGTAGGTAAGTATTCACTTCCCAGCTCCCGCAATCGTACTTTCTATGGATAATTTGCACGAATACGTGCTATTCGATGTTTGCAATCGTTTTGCATCGACGGTAGGTACGGATTCACTTCCCAGCTCCCGCAATCGTTCTTTCTATCGATAATTTGCACGAATACGTTATGTTCGATGTTTCCAATCGTTTTGCACCAACGTTAGGTAAGCATTCACTTCCCGGCTCCCGCAATCGTTCTTTCCATCGATAATTTGCACGAATACGTGCTATTCGATATTTCCAATCGTTTTGCATCAACGGTAGGTAAGTATTCACTTCCCAGCTCACGCAATCGTTCTTTCTAAGGATAATTTGCACGAATACGTTATGTTCGATGTTTCCAATCGTTTTGCATCGACGGTAGGTAAGGATTCACTTCCCAGCTGCCGCAATCGTTCTTTCCATCGATAATTTGCACGAATACGTGCTATTCGATGTTTCCATTCGTGTTGCATCGACGTTCGGTAAGCATTCACTTCCCAGCTCCGGCAATCGTTCTTTCCAAATTATCGATAGAAAGAACGATTGCGGGAGCTGGGAAGTGAATCCTTACCTACCGTCGATGCAAAACGATTGCAAACATCGAACATCACGTATTCGTGCAAATTATCGATGGAAAGAACGATTGCGGGTGCCGGGAAGTGAATCCTTACCTAACGTTGATGCAAAACGATTGGAAACATCGAATAACACGTATTCGTGCAAATTATCGATGGAAAGAACGATTGCGGGAGCTGGGAAGTGAATCCTTACCTACCGTCGATGCAAAACGATTGGAAACATCGAATAGCACATATTCGTGCAAATTATCGATGGAAAGAACGATTGTGGGAGCCGGGAAGTGAATCCTTACCTAACGTTGATGCAAAACGAATGGAATCATCGAACATCACGTATTCGTGCAAATTATCGATGAAAAGAACGATTGCGGGTGCCGGGAAGTGAATCCTTACCTAACGTTGATGCAAAACGATTGGAAACATCGAATAACACGTATTCGTGCAAATTATCGATGGAAAGAACGATTGCGGGAGCCGGGAAATGAATCCTTACCTAACGTTGATGCAAAACGATTGGAAACATCGAACATCACGTATTCATGCAAATTATCGATAGAAAGAACGATTGCGGCAGCGGGGAAGTGAATCCTTACCTACCGTCGATGCAAAACGATTGGAAACATCGAACACCACGTATTCGTGCAAATTATCCTTAGAAAGAACGATTGCGTGAGCTGGGAAGTGAATACTTACCTACCGTTGATGCAAAACGATTGGAAACATCGAATAGCACGTATTCGTGCAAATTATCGATGGAAAGAACGATTGCGGGAGCCGGGAAGTGAATGCTTACCTAACGTTGATGCAAAACGATTGGAAACATCGAACATAACGTATTCGTGCAAATTATCGATAGAAAGAACGATTGTGGGAGCTGGGAAGTGAATCCTTACCTACCGTCGATGCAAAACGATTGCAAACATCGAACATAACGTATTCGTGCAAATTATCCATAGAAAGAACGATTGCGGGAGCTGGGAAGTGAATACTTACCTACCGTTGATGCAAAACGATTGGAAACATCGAATAGCACGTATTCGTGCAAATTATCGATGGAAAGAACGATTGCGGGAGCTGGGAAGTGAATCCTTACCTACCGTCGATGCAAAACGATTGGAAACATCGAATATCACGTATTCGTGCCAATTATGCAATCGTTTTGTATCAACGGTAGGTAAGGATTCACTTCCCGGCTCCCGCAATCGTTCTTTCCATCGATAATTTGCACGAATACGTTATGTTCGATGTTTCCAATCGTTTTGCATCAACGTTAGGTAAGCATTCACTTCCCGGCTCCCGCAATCGTTCTTTCCATCGATAATTTGCACGAATACGTGCTATTCGATGTTTCCAATCGTGTTGCATCGACGGTCGGTAAGCATTTACTTCCTAGCTCCCGCAATCGTTCTTTCTATGGATAATTTGCACGAATACGTTATGTTCGATGTTTGCAATCGTTTTGCATCGACGGTAGGTAAGGATTCACTTCCCAGCTCCCGCAATCGTTCTTTCTATCGATAATTTGCACGAATACGTGCTATTCGATGTTTCCAATCGTTTTGCATCGACGGTAGGTAAGGATTCACTTCCCAGCTCCCGCAATCGTTCTTTCTATCGATAATTTGCACGAATACGTGATGTTCGATGTTTCCAATCGTTTTGCATCAACGTTAGGTAAGGATTCACTTCCCGGCTCCCGCAATCGTTCTTTCCATCGCTAATTTGCTCGAATACGTGCTATTCGATGTTTCCAATCGTTTTGCATCGACGGTAGGTAAGGATTCACTTCCCAGCTGCCGCAATCGTTCTTTCCATCGATAATTTGCACGAATACGTGGTGTTCGATGTTTCCAATCGTTTTGCATCAACGTTAGGTAAGTATTCACTTCCCAGCTCCCGCAATCGTTCTTTCTATGGATAATTTGCACGAATACGTGCTATTCGACGTTTGCAATCGTTTTGCATCGACGGTAGGTAAGTATTCACTTCCCAGCTCCCGCAATCGTTCTTTCTATGGGATAATTTGCACGAATACGTTATGTTCGATGTTTCCAATCGTTTTGCATCGACGGTAGGTAAGGATTCACTTCCCGGCTCCCGCAATCGTTCTTTCCATCGATAATTTGCACGAATACGTGCTATTCGATGTTTCCAATCGTTTTGCATCAACGTTAAGTAAGTATTCACTTCCCAGCTCCCGCAATCGTTCTTTCTATGGATAATTTGCACGAATACGTGGTGTTCGATGTTTCCAATCGTTTTGCATCAACGATAGGTAAGTATCCACTTCCCAGCTCCCGCAATCGTTCTTTCTATGGATAATTTGCACGAATACGTGCTATTCGATGTTTGCAATCGTTTTGCATCGACGGTAGATAAGGATTCACTTCCCAGCTCCCGCAATCGTTCTTTCTATGGATAATTTGCACGAATACGTTATGTTTGATGTTTCCAATCGTTTTGCATCAACGGTAGGTAAGGATTCACTTCCCGGCTCCCGCAATCGTTCTTTCCATCGATAATTTGCACGAATACGTTATGTTCGATGTTTCCAATCGTTTTGCATCAACGTTAGGTAAGCATTCACTTCCCGGCTCCCGCAATCGTTCTTTCCATCGATAATTTGCACGAATACGTGCTATTCGATGTTTCCAATCGTGTTGCATCGACGGTCGGTAAGCATTTACTTCCTAGCTCCCGCAATCGTTCTTTCTATGGATAATTTGCACGAATACGTTATGTTCGATGTTTGCAATCGTTTTGCATCGACGGTAGGTAAGGATTCACTTCCCAGCTCCCGCAATCGTTCTTTCTATCGATAATTTGCACGAATACGTGCTATTCGATGTTTCCAATCGTTTTGCATCGACGGTAGGTAAGGATTCACTTCCCAGCTCCCGCAATCGTTCTTTCTATCGATAATTTGCACGAATACGTGATGTTCGATGTTTCCAATCGTTTTGCATCAACGTTAGGTAAGGATTCACTTCCCGGCTCCCGCAATCGTTCTTTCCATCGCTAATTTGCTCGAATACGTGCTATTCGATGTTTCCAATCGTTTTGCATCGACGGTAGGTAAGGATTCACTTCCCAGCTGCCGCAATCGTTCTTTCCATCGATAATTTGCACGAATACGTGGTGTTCGATGTTTCCAATCGTTTTGCATCAACGTTAGGTAAGTATTCACTTCCCAGCTCCCGCAATCGTTCTTTCTATGGATAATTTGCACGAATACGTGCTATTCGACGTTTGCAATCGTTTTGCATCGACGGTAGGTAAGTATTCACTTCCCAGCTCCCGCAATCGTTCTTTCTATGGGATAATTTGCACGAATACGTTATGTTCGATGTTTCCAATCGTTTTGCATCGACGGTAGGTAAGGATTCACTTCCCGGCTCCCGCAATCGTTCTTTCCATCGATAATTTGCACGAATACGTGCTATTCGATGTTTCCAATCGTTTTGCATCAACGTTAAGTAAGTATTCACTTCCCAGCTCCCGCAATCGTTCTTTCTATGGATAATTTGCACGAATACGTGGTGTTCGATGTTTCCAATCGTTTTGCATCAACGATAGGTAAGTATCCACTTCCCAGCTCCCGCAATCGTTCTTTCTATGGATAATTTGCACGAATACGTGCTATTCGATGTTTGCAATCGTTTTGCATCGACGGTAGATAAGGATTCACTTCCCAGCTCCCGCAATCGTTCTTTCTATGGATAATTTGCACGAATACGTTATGTTTGATGTTTCCAATCGTTTTGCATCGACGGTAGGTAAGGATTCACTTCCCAGCTGCCGCAATCGTTCTTTCTATCGATAATTTGCACGAATACGTGATGTTCGATGTTTCCAATCGTTTTGCATCAACGTTAGGTAAGGATTCATTTCCCGGCTCCCGCAATCGTTCTTTCCATCGATAATTTGCACGAATACGTACTATTCGATGTTTCCAATCGTGTTGCATCGACGTTCGGTAAGCATTCACTTCCCAGCTCCGGCAATCGTTCTTTCCAAATTATCGATAGAAAGAACGATTGCGGGAGCTGGGAAGTGAATCCTTACCTACCGTCGATGCAAAACGATTGCAAACATCGAATAGCACGTATTCGTGCAAATTATCCATAGAAAGAACGATTGCGGGAGCTGGGAAGTGAATCCTTACCTACCGTCGATGCAAAACGATTGGAAACATCGAACACCACTGTGACGTGCCGTCATTTTTTGCCGCATGTCGGCTCACATTTTTCCTCCTTTATTTACTATATCCGCTATGATGCGAACGCTGGACTGCCCCTGCGGCTGTGTAACGTCCAGCCTGAACCGAAAACCCCCTTTTGAGTATCCTATCACTCCCTTTGTATCATATCGCATTTCCCTATATTTCTCTTTTCACCACTGACTGCCTGTGAACAAACAAATCTTCTATAATAACTACCCATCACTAGTCAAACGAGGTACTTACCTTATGTTGCGCTTCTCATCATCGACTGCCTGTGAACAAATAAACTCTCTTATTACTCCAACCCATCACTAGTCAAACGAGATACTTACCTTACATTACATTTCTCATCATCGACTGCTTTCGAACAAATAAATTCCTCTCATAAGATACTCACCTTATATTTCTCTTCTCATCACCGACTACCTGCAAACAAATAAAATCTCTAAATATTCCAACTCATCGCTACACAAAACACCATTACCTTAAACGAAGAACAACGACACTCGAGAGAAGCCCTCACTCCACGAGGAAGAAACCCCTTTTGCGTCCCAAGAGAAGCCCTCACTCCACGAGGAAGAAACCCCTTTTGCGTCCCAAGAGAAGTCCTCACTCCACGAGGAAGAAACCCCTTTCGCGTCCCAAGAGAAGCCCTCACTCCACGAGGAAGAAAACCCCTTTCGAATCCTCTCGAGTATATCGCTACAATATGATCAAATCAAATAACACACCCGAACCTACAATACAAAAGACGCATAATTAACCAATACAATTTATTAAAATATTTTATTACAAAATGATATCATCAAACAACCTATCCGAATTCACCATATAACAATATTGTAATTAACTAATATAATTTATTCTAACCAATCTCGGTACAATGGAGAACCCCTGCCGGTTGAGGATCACTGGCATTCCAGAGCAATCGACTCCAGCAGCAGTCAACATACCACGCATACCACGCATACCAGACATACCACGCATACCAGACATTCCTCGCATACCAGAGATTCCAGGGATGGATATAAATAAGCCGGCACCACCTGAATAGTCAGTAGTCAATCATCAGCAGTCAATCTTCAGTAGTCAATCTTCAGTAGTCAATCTTCAGTAGTAAATCATCAGCAGTCAATCTTCAGTAGTCAATCTTCAGCAGTCAATCTTCAGCAGTCAATCTTCACCAGTCAATCTTCAGAGTTCAGTCTTCGAGTGGCAGCAAGCGCCTACACATCAGTGAATCTATCTACAAGTGACAGTGAACGTTGATATACCGGTCTTGATTTTAGAATCATACAGTGAATTATTTCGATAATTACCTTAAGGAACATAGAATTATTTCACGATTTATTTCGATAAATACCTTAAGGAACATAGAATTCTTTCACGACTTATTTCGATAAATACCTTAAGGAACATAGAATAATTCCGCGATTTATTTCGATAAATACCTTAAAGAACTTAGAATTATTTCACGATTTATTTCGATAAATACCTTAAGGAACATAGAATTCTTTCACGACTTATTTCGATAAATACCTTAAGGAACATAGAATAATTCCACGATTTATTTCGATAAATACCTTAAAGAACTTAGAATAATTTCACGATTTATTTCAATAAATACCTCAACGAACTTCGAAGTATTCTTGACTTATTCTAATAAATACAATAAGCCAGTGAACCTCAAGAAACTTTCGCGCAGCACCACAGCATTATTTATCGAATGCAGCTCCCTTACGATATTTGGGAAGAAGCCGAAGAAGAGGAGGACCAGGAATTTCAGGGTCCCTGGGACGGCGTCCTTCCCTCTGATTATCCAGAGATTTATAAACCCCTGCTAGACATTTGGTGTTCCACTATCGCCACAGTAGGAATATACATAAGCGACTGGGGCCGAATTTGCATCAACTGTTACAATCAGTTGACCCCCATACAAGGACAAGCATATCAATCAGGAGGTTGGCATGACATGAGCACTGCCGAAGAAGCCCAACGCATTTCCATTTGTGCACACTGCAACACCGAAATCTCCTCCATCCGCCCAGCATCTCAGTGCGCAGAGTGCACAGAACAGTACTTCGAAATAACAGCGGAAGAGCTGTGGCAAGTACAATCGGGACAAGTACTCGAGGTGCTCACCCGATGGTAGCAATTATACGCGTCTACCCGAGGATCGAAAACCCGACATTGCAGCTCGGTGAGTCGTTTTATTATTTCGTTCCTTACGAGGTTTCGTTCACATTTCTCAATATTGTTTGGAATCCGAGGAATTGGTATTGCTGCAGATCAATCCTTCCGCAGTAATAGTACGGCACTCCTAACTTCCTTTCCCTTCCTTTTCCTTTACTTACCTTCCCTCTCGGCGTGCGCGAATCTTGCATTCGACCCCGAGATTCTTCCTTTTCTTTACTTACCTTTCCTCTCGGCGTGCGCGAATCTTGCATTCGACCCCGAGATTCTTCCTTTTTCTTTACTTACCTTTCCTCTCGGCGTGCGCGAATCTTGCATTCGACCCCGAGATTCTTCGTTTTCTCTACTTACCTTTCCTCTCGGCGTGCGCGAATCTTGCATTCGACCCCGAGATTCTTCCTTTTTCTTTACTTACCTTTCCTCTCGGCGTGCGCGAATCTTGCACTCGACCCCGAGATTCTTCCTTTTTCTTTACTTACCTTTCCTCTCGGCGTGCGCGAATCTTGCATTCGACCCCGAGATTCTTCCTTTTTCTTTACTTACCTTTCCTCTCGGCGTGCGCGAATCTTGCATTCGACCCCGAGGTATTTCCTTTCCTTTCTTTACTTACCTTTCCTCTCGGCGTGCGCGAATCTTGCATTCGACCCCGAGATTCTTCCTTTTTCTTTACTTACCTTTCCTCTCGGCGTGCGCGAATCTTGCATTCGACCCCGAGATTCTTCCTTTTTCTTTACTTACCTTTCCTCTCGGCGTGCGCGATTCTTGCATTCGACCCCGAGGTATTTCCTTTCCTTTCTTTACTTACCTTTCCTCTCGGCGTGCGCGAATCTTGCATTCGACCCCGAGATTCTTCCTTTTTCTTTACTTACCTTTCCTCTCGGCGTGCGCGAATCTTGCATTCGACCCCGAGGTATTTCCTTTCCTTTCTTTACTTACCTTTCCTCTCGGCGTGCGCGAATCTTGCATTCGACCCCGAGATTCTTCGTTTTCTCTACTTACCTTTCCTCTCGGCGTGCGCAAATCTTGCATTCGACCCCGAGATTATTTCTTTTCCTTTACTTACCTTTCCTCTCGGCGTGCGCGAATCTTGAATTCGACCCCGAGAACCTACGTTCACCTTCCCCATTCAATTTTCGTCCCTCATCCTGCGTGCGTACAGTATGTCTCTTCCGGAAGTAACCTGGAACGTGACACCACGTATTCGTGCAAATTATCGATGGAAAGAACGATTGCGGGAGCCGGGAAGTGAATCCTTACCTACCGTTGATACAAAACGATTGGATAATTGGCACGAATACGTGATATTCGATGTTTCCAATCGTTTTGCATCGACGGTAGGTAAGGATTCACTTCCCAGCTCCCGCAATCGTTCTTTCCATCGATAATTTGCACGAATACGTGCTATTCGATGTTTCCAATCGTTTTGCATCAACGGTAGGTAAGTATTCACTTCCCAGCTCCCGCAATCGTTCTTTCTATGGATAATTTGCACGAATACGTTATGTTCGATGTTTGCAATCGTTTTGCATCGACGGTAGGTAAGGATTCACTTCCCAGCTGCCGCAATCGTTCTTTCCATCGATAATTTGCACGAATACGTGGTGTTCGATGTTTCCAATCGTTTTGCATCAACGTTAGGTAAGTATTCACTTCCCAGTTCCCGCAATCGTTCTTTCCATCGATAATTTGCACGAATACGTTGTGTTCGATGTTTCCAATCGTTTTGCATCAACGATAGGTAAGTATCCACTTCCCAGCTCCCGCAATCGTTCTTTCTATGGATAATATGCACGAATACGTGCTATTCGATGTTTGCAATCGTTTTGCATCGACGGTAGGTAAGGATTCACTTCCCAGCTGCCGCAATCGTTCTTTCCATCGATAATTTGCACGAATACGTGGTGTTCGATGTTTCCAATCGTTTTGCATCAACGATAGGTAAGTATCCACTTCCCAGCTCCCGCAATCGTTCTTTCTATGGATAATTTGCACGAATACGTGCTATTCGATGTTTGCAATCGTTTTGCATCGACGGTAGATAAGGATTCACTTCCCAGCTCCCGCAATCGTTCTTTCTATGGATAATTTGCACGAATACGTTATGTTCGATGTTTCCAATCGTTTTGCATCGACGGTAGGTAAGGATTCACTTCCCAGCTGCCGCAATCGTTCTTTCTATCGATAATTTGCACGAATACGTGATGTTCGATGTTTCCAATCGTTTTGCATCAACGTTAGGTAAGGATTCATTTCCCGGCTCCCGCAATCGTTCTTTCCATCGATAATTTGCACGAATACGTGCTATTCGATGTTTCCAATCGTGTTGCATCGACGTTCGGTAAGCATTCACTTCCCAGCTCCGGCAATCGTTCTTTCCAAATTATCGATAGAAAGAACGATTGCGGGAGCTGGGAAGTGAATCCTTACCTACCGTCGATGCAAAACGATTGCAAACATCGAACATCACGTATTCGTGCAAATTATCGATGGAAAGAACGATTGCGGGTGCCGGGAAGTGAATCCTTACCTAACGTTGATGCAAAACGATTGGAAACATCGAATAACACGTATTCGTGCAAATTATCGATGGAAAGAACGATTGCGGGAGCTGGGAAGTGAATCCTTACCTACCGTCGATGCAAAACGATTGGAAACATCGAATAGCACATAATCGTGCAAATTATCGATGGAAAGAACGATTGCGGGAGCCGGGAAGTGAATCCTTACCTAACGTTGATGCAAAACGAATGGAATCATCGAACATCACGTATTCGTGCAAATTATCGATGAAAAGAACGATTGCGGGTGCCGGGAAGTGAATCCTTACCTAACGTTGATGCAAAACGATTGGAAACATCGAATAACACGTATTCGTGCAAATTATCGATGGAAAGAACGATTGCGGGAGCCGGGAAATGAATCCTTACCTAACGTTGATGCAAAACGATTGGAAACATCGAACATCACGTATTCATGCAAATTATCGATAGAAAGAACGATTGCGGCAGCTGGGAAGTGAATCCTTACCTACCGTCGATGCAAAACGATTGCAAACATCCAATTGCACGTATTCGTGCAAATTATCCATAGAAAGAACGATTGCGTGAGCTGGGAAGTGAATACTTACCTACCGTTGATGCAAAACGATTGGAAACATCGAATAGCACGTATTCGTGCAAATTATCGATGGAAAGAACGATTGCGGGAGCCGGGAAGTGAATGCTTACCTAACGTTGATGCAAAACGATTGGAAACATCGAACATAACGTATTCGTGCAAATTATCGATAGAAAGAACGATTGCGGGAGCTGGGAAGTGAATCCTTACCTACCGTCGATGCAAAACGATTGGAAACATCGAATAGCACGTATTCGTGCAAATTATCCATAGAAAGAACGATTGCGGGAGCTGGGAAGTGAATACGTACCTAACGTTGATGCAAAACGATTGGAAACATCGAACACCACGTATTCGTGCAAATTATCGATGGAAAGAACGATTGCGGGAGCTGGGAAGTGAATCCTTACCTACCGTCGATGCAAAACGATTGGAAACATCGAATAGCACGTATTCGTGCAAATTATCGATGGAAAGAACGATTGCGGGAGCCGGGAATTGAATGCTTACCTAACGTTGATGCAAAACGTTTGGGAACATCGAACATAACGTATTCGTGCAAATTATCGATAGAAAGAACGATTGCGGGAGCTGGGAAGTGAATCCTTACCTACCGTCGATGCAAAACGATTGCAAACATCGAATAGCACGTATTCGTGCGAATTATCCATAGAAAGTACGATTGCGGGAGCTGGGAAGTGAATACTTACCTACCGTTGATGCAAAACGATTGGAAACATCGAATAGCACGTATTCGTGCAAATTATCGATGGAAAGAACGATTGCGGCAGCTGGGAAGTGAATCCTTACCTACCGTCGATGCAAAACGATTGCAAACATCGAACATAACGTATTCGTGCAAATTATCCATAGAAAGAACGATTGCGGGAGCTGGGAAGTGAATACTTACCTACCGTTGATGCAAAACGATTGGAAACATCGAATAGCACGTATTCGTGCAAATTATCGATGGAAAGAACGATTGCGGCAGCTGGGAAGTGAATCCTTACCTACCGTCGATGCAAAACGATTGCAAACATCGAACATAACGTATTCGTGCAAATTATCCATAGAAAGAACGATTGCGGGAGCTGGGAAGTGAATACTTACCTACCGTTGATGCAAAACGATTGGAAACATCGAATAGCACGTATTCGTGCAAATTATCGATGGAAAGAACGATTGCGGGAGCTGGGAAGTGAATCCTTACCTACCGTCGATGCAAAACGATTGGAAACATCGAATATCACGTATTCGTGCCAATTATCCAATCGTTTTGTATCAACGGTAGGTAAGGATTCACTTCCCGGCTCCCGCAATCGTTCTTTCCATCGATAATTTGCACGAATACGTGGTGTTCGATGTTTCCAATCGTTTTGCATCGACGGTAGGTAAGTATTCACTTCCCAGCTCCCGCAATCGTACTTTCTATGGATAATTTGCACGAATACGTGCTATTCGATGTTTGCAATCGTTTTGCATCGACGGTAGGTAAGGATTCACTTCCCAGCTCCCGCAATCGTTCTTTCTATCGATAATTTGCACGAATACGTTATGTTCGATGTTTCCAATCGTTTTGCATCAACGTTAGGTAAGCATTCACTTCCCGGCT
Organism: Nomada ferruginata; assembly: GCA_963583965.1. NCBI lineage: Eukaryota > Metazoa > Arthropoda > Insecta > Hymenoptera > Apidae > Nomada > Nomada ferruginata. Next base: position 951,862 of record OY757219.1, read on the forward strand.
CCCGCAATCGTTCTTTCCATCGATAATTTGCACGAATACGTGCTATTCGATGTTTCCAATCGTTTTGCATCGACGGTAGGTAAGGATTCACTTCCCAGCTCCCGCAATCGTTCTTTCCATCGATAATTTGCACGAATACGTGGTGTTCGATGTTTCCAATCGTTTTGCATCAACGTTAGGTACGTATTCACTTCCCAGCTCCCGCAATCGTTCTTTCTATGGATAATTTGCACGAATACGTGCTATTCGATGTTTGCAATCGTTTTGCATCGACGGTAGGTAAGGATTCACTTCCCAGCTCCCGCAATCGTTCTTTCTATCGATAATTTGCACGAATACGTTATGTTCGATGTTTCCAATCGTTTTGCATCGACGGTAGGTAAGGATTCACTTCCCGGCTCCCGCAATCGTTCTTTCCATCGATAATTTGCACGAATACGTGCTATTCGATGTTTCCAATCGTGTTGCATCGACGGTCGGTAAGCATTTACTTCCCAGCTCCCGCAATCGTTCTTTCTATGGATAATTTGCACGAATACGTTATGTTCGATGTTTGCAATCGTTTTGCATCGACGGTAGGTAAGGATTCACTTCCCAGCTGCCGCAATCGTTCTTTCCATCGTTAATTTGCACGAATACGTGCCATTCGATGTTTCCAATCGTTTTGCATCGACGGTAGGTAAGGATTCACTTCCCAGCTCCCGCAATCGTTCTTTCTATCGATAATTTGCACGAATACGTGCTATTCGATGTTTCCAATCGTTTTGCATCAACGGTAGGTAAGTATTCACTTCCCAGCTCCCGCAATCGTTCTTTCTATGGATAATTTGCACGAATACGTTATGTTCGATGTTTGCAATCGTTTTGCATCGACGGTAGGTAACGATTCACTTCCCAGCTGCCGCAATCGTTCTTTCCATCGATAATTTGCACGAATACGTGGTGTTCGATGTTTCCAATCGTTTTGCATCAACGTTAGGTAAGTATTCACTTCCCAGCTCCCGCAATCGTTCTTTCCATCGATAATTTGCACGAATACGTGGTGTTCGATGTTTCCAATCGTTTTGCATCAACGATAGGTAAGTATCCACTTCCCAGCTCCCGCAATCGTTCTTTCTATGGATAATATGCACGAATACGTACTATTCGATGTTTGCAATCGTTTTGCATCGACGGTAGGTAAGGATTCACTTCCCAGCTGCCGCAATCGTTCTTTCCATCGATAATTTGCACGAATACGTGGTGTTCGATGTTTCCAATCGTTTTGCATCAACGATAGGTAAGTATCCACTTCCCAGCTCCCGCAATCGTTCTTTCTATGGATAATTTGCACGAATACGTGCTATTCGATGTTTGCAATCGTTTTGCATCGACGGTAGATAAGGATTCACTTCCCAGCTCCCGCAATCGTTCTTTCTATGGATAATTTGCACGAATACGTGATGTTCGATGTTTCCAATCGTTTTGCATCAACGTTAGGTAAGGATTCATTTCCCGGCTCCCGCAATCGTTCTTTCCATCGATAATTTGCACGAATACGTGCTATTCGATGTTTCCAATCGTGTTGCATCGACGTTCGGTAAGCATTCACTTCCCAGCTCCGGCAATCGTTCTTTCCAAATTATCGATAGAAAGAACGATTGCGGGAGCTGGGAAGTGAATCCTTACCTACCGTCGATGCAAAACGATTGCAAACATCGAACAACACGTATTCGTGCAAATTATCGATGGAAAGAACGATTGCGGGTGCCGGGAAGTGAATCCTTACCTAACGTTGATGCAAAACGATTGGAAACATCGAATAACACGTATTCGTGCAAATTATCGATGGAAAGAACGATTGCGGGAGCTGGGAAGTGAATCCTTACCTACCGTCGATGCAAAACGATTGGAAACATCGAATAGCACATATTCGTGCAAATTATCGATGGAAAGAACGATTGCGGGAGCCGGGAAGTGAATCCTTACCTAACGTTGATGCAAAACGAATGGAATCATCGAACATCACGTATTCGTGCAAATTATCGATGGAAAGAACGAGTGCGGGAGCCGGGAAATGAATCCTTACCTAACGTTGATGCAAAACGATTGGAAACATCGAACATCACGTATTCATGCAAATTATCGATAGAAAGAACGATTGCGGCAGCTGGGAAGTGAATCCTTACCTACCGTCGATGCAAAACGATTGCAAACATCGAATTGCACGTATTCGTGCAAATTATCCATAGAAAGAACGATTGCGTGAGCTGGGAAGTGAATACTTACCTACCGTTGATGCAAAACGATTGGAAACATCGAATAGCACGTATTCGTGCAAATTATCGATGGAAAGAACGATTGCGGGAGCCGGGAAGTGAATGCTTACCTAACGTTGATGCAAAACGATTGGAAACATCGAACATAACGTATTCGTGCAAATTATCGATAGAAAGAACGATTGCGGGAGCTGGGAAGTGAATCCTTACCTACCGTCGATGCAAAACGATTGCAAACATCGAATAGCACGTATTCGTGCAAATTATCCATAGAAAGAACGATTGCGGGAGCTGGGAAGTGAATACGTACCTAACGTTGATGCAAAACGATTGGAAACATCGAACACCACGTTTTCGTGCAAATTATCGATGGAAAGAACGATTGCGGGAGCCGGGAAGTGAATGCTTACCTAACGTTGATGCAAAACGATTGGAAACATCGAACATCACGTATTCGTGCAAATTATCGATAGAAAGAACGATTGCGGGTGCTGGGAAGTGAATCCTTACCTACCGTCGATGCAAAACGATTGCAAACATCGAATAGCACGTATTCGTGCAAATTATCCATAGAAAGAACGATTGCGGGAGCTGGGAAGTGAATCCTTACCTACCGTCGATGCAAAACGATTGCAAACATCGAATAGCACGTATTCGTGCAAATTATCCATAGAAAGAACGATTGCGGGAGCTGGGAAGTGAATCCTTACCTACCGTCGATGCAAAACGATTGGAAACATCGAACACCACGTATTCGTGCAAATTATCGATGGAAAGAACGATTGCGGCAGCTGGGAAGTGAATCCTTACCTACCGTCGATGCAAAACGATTGCAAACATCGAACATAACGTATTCGTGCAAATTATCCATAGAAAGAACGATTGCGGGAGCTGGGAAGTGAATACTTACCTACCGTTGATGCAAAACGATTGGAAACATCGAATAGCACGTATTCGTGCAAATTATCGATGGAAAGAACGATTGCGGGAGCTGGGAAGTGAATCCTTACCTACCGTCGATGCAAAACGATTGGAAACATCGAATATCACGTATTCGTGCCAATTATCCAATCGTTTTGTATCAACGGTAGGTAAGGATTCACTTCCCGGCTCCCGCAATCGTTCTTTCCATCGATAATTTGCACGAATACGTGGTGTTCGATGTTTCCAATCGTTTTGCATCGACGGTAGGTAAGTATTCACTTCCCAGCTCCCGCAATCGTACTTTCTATGGATAATTTGCACGAATACGTGCTATTCGATGTTTGCAATCGTTTTGCATCGACGGTAGGTAAGGATTCACTTCCCAGCTCCCGCAATCGTTCTTTCTATCGATAATTTGCACGAATACGTTATGTTCGATGTTTCCAATCGTTTTGCATCAACGTTAGGTAAGCATTCACTTCCCGGCTCCCGCAATCGTTCTTTCCATCGATAATTTGCACGAATACGTGCTATTCGATGTTTCCAATCGTTTTGCATCGACGGTAGGTAAGGATTCACTTCCCAGCTCCCGCAATCGTTCTTTCCATCGATAATTTGCACGAATACGTGGTGTTCGATGTTTCCAATCGTTTTGCATCAACGTTAGGTACGTATTCACTTCCCAGCTCCCGCAATCGTTCTTTCTATGGATAATTTGCACGAATACGTGCTATTCGATGTTTGCAATCGTTTTGCATCGACGGTAGGTAAGGATTCACTTCCCAGCTCCCGCAATCGTTCTTTCTATCGATAATTTGCACGAATACGTTATGTTCGATGTTTCCAATCGTTTTGCATCGACGGTAGGTAAGGATTCACTTCCCGGCTCCCGCAATCGTTCTTTCCATCGATAATTTGCACGAATACGTGCTATTCGATGTTTCCAATCGTGTTGCATCGACGGTCGGTAAGCATTTACTTCCCAGCTCCCGCAATCGTTCTTTCTATGGATAATTTGCACGAATACGTTATGTTCGATGTTTGCAATCGTTTTGCATCGACGGTAGGTAAGGATTCACTTCCCAGCTGCCGCAATCGTTCTTTCCATCGTTAATTTGCACGAATACGTGCCATTCGATGTTTCCAATCGTTTTGCATCGACGGTAGGTAAGGATTCACTTCCCAGCTCCCGCAATCGTTCTTTCTATCGATAATTTGCACGAATACGTGCTATTCGATGTTTCCAATCGTTTTGCATCAACGGTAGGTAAGTATTCACTTCCCAGCTCCCGCAATCGTTCTTTCTATGGATAATTTGCACGAATACGTTATGTTCGATGTTTGCAATCGTTTTGCATCGACGGTAGGTAACGATTCACTTCCCAGCTGCCGCAATCGTTCTTTCCATCGATAATTTGCACGAATACGTGGTGTTCGATGTTTCCAATCGTTTTGCATCAACGTTAGGTAAGTATTCACTTCCCAGCTCCCGCAATCGTTCTTTCCATCGATAATTTGCACGAATACGTGGTGTTCGATGTTTCCAATCGTTTTGCATCAACGATAGGTAAGTATCCACTTCCCAGCTCCCGCAATCGTTCTTTCTATGGATAATATGCACGAATACGTACTATTCGATGTTTGCAATCGTTTTGCATCGACGGTAGGTAAGGATTCACTTCCCAGCTGCCGCAATCGTTCTTTCCATCGATAATTTGCACGAATACGTGGTGTTCGATGTTTCCAATCGTTTTGCATCAACGATAGGTAAGTATCCACTTCCCAGCTCCCGCAATCGTTCTTTCTATGGATAATTTGCACGAATACGTGCTATTCGATGTTTGCAATCGTTTTGCATCGACGGTAGATAAGGATTCACTTCCCAGCTCCCGCAATCGTTCTTTCTATGGATAATTTGCACGAATACGTGATGTTCGATGTTTCCAATCGTTTTGCATCAACGTTAGGTAAGGATTCATTTCCCGGCTCCCGCAATCGTTCTTTCCATCGATAATTTGCACGAATACGTGCTATTCGATGTTTCCAATCGTGTTGCATCGACGTTCGGTAAGCATTCACTTCCCAGCTCCGGCAATCGTTCTTTCCAAATTATCGATAGAAAGAACGATTGCGGGAGCTGGGAAGTGAATCCTTACCTACCGTCGATGCAAAACGATTGCAAACATCGAACAACACGTATTCGTGCAAATTATCGATGGAAAGAACGATTGCGGGTGCCGGGAAGTGAATCCTTACCTAACGTTGATGCAAAACGATTGGAAACATCGAATAACACGTATTCGTGCAAATTATCGATGGAAAGAACGATTGCGGGAGCTGGGAAGTGAATCCTTACCTACCGTCGATGCAAAACGATTGGAAACATCGAATAGCACATATTCGTGCAAATTATCGATGGAAAGAACGATTGCGGGAGCCGGGAAGTGAATCCTTACCTAACGTTGATGCAAAACGAATGGAATCATCGAACATCACGTATTCGTGCAAATTATCGATGGAAAGAACGAGTGCGGGAGCCGGGAAATGAATCCTTACCTAACGTTGATGCAAAACGATTGGAAACATCGAACATCACGTATTCATGCAAATTATCGATAGAAAGAACGATTGCGGCAGCTGGGAAGTGAATCCTTACCTACCGTCGATGCAAAACGATTGCAAACATCGAATTGCACGTATTCGTGCAAATTATCCATAGAAAGAACGATTGCGTGAGCTGGGAAGTGAATACTTACCTACCGTTGATGCAAAACGATTGGAAACATCGAATAGCACGTATTCGTGCAAATTATCGATGGAAAGAACGATTGCGGGAGCCGGGAAGTGAATGCTTACCTAACGTTGATGCAAAACGATTGGAAACATCGAACATAACGTATTCGTGCAAATTATCGATAGAAAGAACGATTGCGGGAGCTGGGAAGTGAATCCTTACCTACCGTCGATGCAAAACGATTGCAAACATCGAATAGCACGTATTCGTGCAAATTATCCATAGAAAGAACGATTGCGGGAGCTGGGAAGTGAATACGTACCTAACGTTGATGCAAAACGATTGGAAACATCGAACACCACGTTTTCGTGCAAATTATCGATGGAAAGAACGATTGCGGGAGCCGGGAAGTGAATGCTTACCTAACGTTGATGCAAAACGATTGGAAACATCGAACATCACGTATTCGTGCAAATTATCGATAGAAAGAACGATTGCGGGTGCTGGGAAGTGAATCCTTACCTACCGTCGATGCAAAACGATTGCAAACATCGAATAGCACGTATTCGTGCAAATTATCCATAGAAAGAACGATTGCGGGAGCTGGGAAGTGAATCCTTACCTACCGTCGATGCAAAACGATTGCAAACATCGAATAGCACGTATTCGTGCAAATTATCCATAGAAAGAACGATTGCGGGAGCTGGGAAGTGAATCCTTACCTACCGTCGATGCAAAACGATTGGAAACATCGAACACCACGTATTCGTGCAAATTATCGATGGAAAGAACGATTGCGGGAGCCGGGAAGTGAATCCTTACCTACCGTTGATACAAAACGATTGGATAATTGGCACGAATACGTGATATTCGATGTTTCCAATCGTTTTGCATCAACGGTAGGTAAGTATTCACTTCCCAGCTCCCGCAATCGTTCTTTCTATGGATAATTTGCACGAATACGTTATGTTCGATGTTTGCAATCGTTTTGCATCGACGGTAGGTAAGGATTCACTTCCCAGCTGCCGCAATCGTTCTTTCCATCGATAATTTTCACGAATACGTGGTGTTCGATGTTTCCAATCGTTTTGCATCAACGTTAGGTAAGTATTCACTTCCCAGCTCCCGCAATCGTTCTTTCCATCGATAATTTGCACGAATACGTGGTGTGCGATGTTTCCAATCGTTTTGCATCAACGATAGGTAAGTATCCACTTCCCAGCTCCCGCAATCGTTCTTTCTATGGATAATATGCACGAATACGTGCTATTCGATGTTTGCAATCGTTTTGCATCGACGGTAGGTAAGGATTCACTTCCCAGCTGCCGCAATCGTTCTTTCCATCGATAATTTGCACGAATACGTGGTGTTCGATGTTTCCAATCGTTTTGCATCAACGATAGGTAAGTATCCACTTCCCAGCTCCCGCAATCGTTCTTTCTATGGATAATTTGCACGAATACGTGCTATTCGATGTTTGCAATCGTTTTGCATCGACGGTAGATAAGGATTCACTTCCCAGCTCCCGCAATCGTTCTTTCTATGGATAATTTGCACGAATACGTTATGTTCGATGTTTCCAATCGTTTTGCATCGACGGTAGGTAAGGATTCACTTCCCAGCTGCCGCAATCGTTCTTTCTATCGATAATTTGCACGAATACGTGATGTTCGATGTTTCCAATCGTTTTGCATCAACGTTAGGTAAGGATTCATTTCCCGGCTCCCGCAATCGTTCTTTCCATCGATAATTTGCACGAATACGTGCTATTCGATGTTTCCAATCGTGTTGCATCGACGTTCGGTAAGCATTCACTTCCCAGCTCCGGCAATCGTTCTTTCCAAATTATCGATAGAAAGAACGATTGCGGGTGCTGGGAAGTGAATCCTTACCTACCGTCGATGCAAAACGATTGCAAACATCGAACATCACGTATTCGTGCAAATTATCGATGGAAAGGACGATTGCGGGTGCCGGGAAGTGAATCCTTACCTAACGTTGATGCAAAACGATTGGAAACATCGAATAACACGTATTCGTGCAAAATATCGATGGAAAGAACGATTGCGGGAGCTGGGAAGTGAATCCTTACCTACCGTCGATGCAAAACGATTGGAAACATCGAATAGCACATATTCGTGCAAATTATCGATGGAAAGAACGATTGCGGGAGCCGGGAAGTGAATCCTTACCTAACGTTGATGCAAAACGAATGGAATCATCGAACATCACGTATTCGTGCAAATTATCGATGAAAAGAACGATTGCGGGTGCCGGGAAGTGAATCCTTACCTAACGTTGATGCAAAACGATTGGAAACATCGAATAACACGTATTCGTGCAAATTATCGATGGAAAGAACGATTGCGGGAGCCGGGAAATGAATCCTTACCTAACGTTGATGCAAAACGATTGGAAACATCGAACATCACGTATTCATGCAAATTATCGATAGAAAGAACGATTGCGGCAGCTGGGAAGTGAATCCTTATCCACCGTCGATGCAAAACGATTGCAAACATCGAATAGCACGTATTCGTGCAAATTATCCATAGAAAGAACGATTGCGGGAGCTGGGAAGTGAATACGTACCTAACGTTGATGCAAAACGATTGGAAACATCGAACACCACGTATTCGTGCAAATTATCGATGGAAAGAACGATTGCGGGAGCTGGGAAGTGAATCCTTACCTACCGTCGATGCAAAACGATTGGAAACATCGAATAGCAGGTATTCGTGCAAATTATCGATGGAAAGAACGATTGCGGGAGCCGGGAAGTGAATGCTTACCTAACGTTGATGCAAAACGATTGGAAACATCGAACATAACGTATTCGTGCAAATTATCGATAGAAAGAACGATTGCGGGAGCTGGGAAGTGAATCCTTACCTACCGTCGATGCAAAACGATTGCAAACATCGAATAGCACGTATTCGTGCAAATTATCCATGGAAAGTACGATTGCGGGAGCTGGGAAGTGAATACTTACCTACCGTTGATGCAAAACGATTGGAAACATCGAATAGCACGTATTCGTGCAAATTATCGATGGAAAGAACGATTGCGGCAGCTGGGAAGTGAATCCTTACCTACCGTCGATGCAAAAGGATTGCAAACATCGAACATAACGTATTCGTGCAAATTATCCATAGAAAGAACGATTGCGGGAGCTGGGAAGTGAATAATTACCTACCGTTGATGCAAAACGATTGGAAACATCGAATAGCACGTATTCGTGCAAATTATCGATGGAAAGAACGATTGCGGGAGCTGGGAAGTGAATCCTTACCTACCGTCGATGCAAAACGATTGGAAACATCGAATATCACGTATTCGTGCCAATTATCCAATCGTTTTGTATCAACGGTAGGTAAGGATTCACTTCCCGGCTCCCGCAATCGTTCTTTCCATCGATAATTTGCACGAATACGTGGTGTTCGATGTTTCCAATCGTTTTGCATCGACGGTAGGTAAGGATTCACTTCCCAGCTCCCGCAATCGTTCTTTCTATGGATAATTTGCACGAATACGTGCTATTCGATGTTTGCAATCGTTTTGCATCGACGGTAGGTAAGGATTCACTTCCCAGCTCCCGCAATCGTTCTTTCTATCGATAATTTGCACGAATACGTTATGTTCGATGTTTCCAATCGTTTTGCATCAACGTTAGGTAAGCATTCACTTCCCGGCTCCCGCAATCGTTCTTTCCATCGATAATTTGCACGAATACGTGCTATTCGATGTTTCCAATCGTTTTGCATCAACGGTAGGTAAGTATTCACTTCCCAGCTCCCGCAATCGTACTTTCTATGGATAATTTGCACGAATACGTGCTATTCGATGTTTGCAATCGTTTTGCATCGACGGTAGGTAAGGATTCACTTCCCAGCTCCCGCAATCGTTCTTTCTATCGATAATTTGCACGAATACGTTATGTTCGATGTTTCCAATCGTTTTGCATCAACGTTAGGTAAGCATTCACTTCCCGGCTCCCGCAATCGTTCTTTCCATCGATAATTTGCACGAATACGTGCTATTCGATATTTCCAATCATTTTGCATCAACAGTAGGTAAGTATTCACTTCCCAGCTCACGCAATCGTTCTTTCTAAGGATAATTTGCACGAATACGTGGTGTTCGATGTTTCCAATCGTTTTGCATCGACGGTAGGTAAGGATTCACTTCCCAGCTCCCGCAATCGTTCTTTCCATCGATAATTTGCACGAATACGTGGTGTTCGATGTTTCCAATCGTTTTGCATCAACGTTAGGTACGTATTCACTTCCCAGCTCCCGCAATCGTTCTTTCTATGGATAATATGCACGAATACGTGCTATTCGATGTTTCCAATCGTTTTGCATCGACGGTAGGTAAGGATTCACTTCCCAGCTCCCGCAATCGTTCTTTCCACCGATAATTTGCACGAATACGTGGTGTTCGATGTTTCCAATCGTTTTGCATCAACGTTAGGTACGTATCCACTTCCCAGCTCCCGCAATCGTTCTTTCTATGGATAATTTGCACGAATACGTGCTATTCGATGTTTGCAATCGTTTTGCATCGACGGTAGGTAAGGATTCACTTCCCAGCTCCCGCAATCGTTCTTTCTATCGATAATTTGCACGAATACGTTATGTTCGATGTTTCCAATCGTTTTGCATCGACGGTAGGTAAGGATTCACTTCCCGGCTCCCGCAATCGTTCTTTCCATCGATAATTTGCACGAATACGTGCTATTCGATGTTTCCAATCGTGTTGCACCGAAGGTCGGTAAGCATTTACTTCCCAGCTCCCGCAATCGTTCTTTCTATGGATAATTTGCACGAATACGTTATGTTCGATGTTTGCAATCGATTTGCATCGACGGTAGGTAAGGATTCACTTCCCAGCTCCCGCAATCGTTCTTTCTATCGATAATTTGCACGAATACGTTATGTTCGATGTTTCCAATCGTTTTGCATCAACGTTAGGTAAGCATTCACTTCCCGGCTCCCGCAATCGTTCTTTCCATCGTTAATTTGCACGAATACGTGCCATTCGATGTTTCCAATCGTTTTGCATCGACGGTAGGTAAGGATTCACTTCCCAGCTCCCGCAATCGTTCTTTCTATCGATAATTTGCACGAATACGTGCTATTCGATGTTTCCAATCGTTTTGCATCGACGGTAGGTAAGGATTCACTTCCCAGCTCCCGCAATCGTTCTTTCCATCGATAATTTGCACGAATACGTGATGTTCGATGTTTCCAATCGTTTTGCATCAACGTTAGGTAAGGATTCACTTCCCGGCTCCCGCAATCGTTCTTTCCATCGCTAATTTGCTCGAATACGTGCTATTCGATGTTTCCAATCGTTTTGCATCGACGGTAGGTAAGGATTCACTTCCCAGCTGCCGCAATCGTTCTTTCCATCGATAATTTGCACGACTACGTGGTGTTCGATGTTTCCAATCGTTTTGCATCAACGTTAGGTAAGTATTCACTTCCCAGCTCCCGCAATCGTTCTTTCTATGGATAATTTGCACGAATACGTGCTATTCGATGTTTGCAATCGTTTTGCATCGACGGTAGGTAAGTATTCACTTCCCAGCTCCCGCAATCGTTCTTTCTATGGGATAATTTGCACGAATACGTTATGTTCGATGTTTCCAATCGTTTTGCATCGACGGTAGGTAAGGATTCACTTCCCGGCTCCCGCAATCGTCCTTTCCATCGATAATTTGCACGAATACGTGCTATTCGATGTTTCCAATCGTGTTGCATCGACGGTCGGTAAGCATTCACTTCCCAGCTCCCGCAATCGTTCTTTCTATGGATAATTTGCACGAATACGTTATGTTCGATGTTTGCAATCGTTTTGCATCGACGGTAGGTAAGGATTCACTTCCCAGCTGCCGCAATCGTTCTTTCCATCGATAATTTGCACGAATACGTGGTGTTCGATGTTTCCAATCGTTTTGCATCAACGATAGGTAAGTATCCACTTCCCAGCTCCCGCAATCGTTCTTTCTATGGATAATTTGCACGAATGCGTGCTATTCGATGTTTGCAATCGTTTTGCACCGACGGTAGATAAGGATTCACTACCCAGCTCCCGCAATCGTTCTTTCTATGGATAATTTGCACGAATACGTGCTATTCGATGTTTCCAATCGTGTTGCATCGACGGTCGGTAAGCATTCACTTCCCAGCTCCCGCAATCGTTCTTTCTATGGATAATTTGCACGAATACGTTATGTTCGATGTTTGCAATCGTTTTGCATCGACGGTAGGTAAGGATTCACTTCCCAGCTGCCGCAATCGTTCTTTCTATCGATAATTTGCACGAATACGTGATGTTCGATGTTTCCAATCGTTTTGCATCAACGTTAGGTAAGGATTCATTTCCCGGCTCCCGCAATCGTTCTTTCCATCGATAATTTGCACGAATACGTGCTATTCGATGTTTCCAATCGTGTTGCATCGACGTTCGGTAAGCATTCACTTCCCAGCTCCGGCAATCGTTCTTTCCAAATTATCGATAGAAAGAACGATTGCGGGAGGTGGGAAGTGAATCCTTACCTACCGTCGATGCAAAACGATTGCAAACATCGAACATCACGTATTCGTGCAAATTATCGATGGAAAGAACGATTGCGGGTGCCGGGAAGTGAATCCTTACCTAACGTTGATGCAAAACGATTGGAAACATCGAATAACACGTATTCGTGCAAATTATCTATGGAAAGAACGATTGCGGGAGCTGGGAAGTGAATCCTTACCTACCGTCGATGCAAAACGATTGGAAACATCGAATAGCACATATTCGTGCAAATTATCGATGGAAAGAACGATTGCGGGAGCCGGGAAGTGAATCCTTACCTAACGTTGATGCAAAACGAATGGAATCATCGAACATCACGTATTCGTGCAAATTATCGATGAAAAGAACGATTGCGGGTGCCGGGAAGTGAATCCTTACCTAACGTTGATGCAAAACGATTGGAAACATCGAATAACACGTATTCGTGCAAATTATCGATGGAAAGAACGATTGCGGGAGCCGGGAAATGAATCCTTACCTAACGTTGATGCAAAACGATTGGAAACATCGAACATCACGTATTCATGCAAATTATCGATAGAAAGAACGATTGCGGCAGCTGGGAAGTGAATCCTTACCTACCGTCGATGCAAAACGATTGCAAACATCGAATTGCACGTATTCGTGCAAATTATCCATAGAAAGAACGATTGCGTGAGCTGGGAAGTGAATACTTACCTACCGTTGATGCAAAACGATTGGAAACATCGAATAGCACGTATTCGTGCAAATTATCGATGGAAAGAACGATTGCGGGAGCCGGGAAGTGAATGCTTACCTAACGTTGATGCAAAACGATTGGAAACATCGAACACCACGTATTCGTGCAAATTATCGATGGAAAGAACGATTGCGGGAGCTGGGAAGTGAATCCTTACCTTCCGTCGATGCAAAACGATTGCAAAAATCGAATAGCACGTATTCGTGCAAATTATCCATAGAAAGAACGATTGCGGGAGCTGGGGAGTGAATACGTACCTAACGTTGATGCAAAACGATTGGAAACATCGAACACCACGTATTCGTGCAAATTATCGATGGAAAGAACGATTGCGGGAGCTGGGAAGTGAATCCTTACCTACCGTCGATGCAAAACGATTGGAAACACCGAACACCACGTATTCGTGCAAATTATCCTTAGAAAGAACGATTGCGTGAGCTGGGAAGTGAATACTTACCTACCGTTGATGCAAAACGATTGGAAACATCGAATAGCACGTATTCGTGCAAATTATCGATGGAAAGAACGATTGCGGGAGCCGGGAAGTGAATGCTTACCTAACGTTGATGCAAAACGATTGGAAACATCGAACATAACGTATTCGTGCAAATTATCGATAGAAAGAACGATTGCGGGAGCTGGGAAGTGAATCCTTACCTACCGTCGATGCAAAACGATTGCAAACATCGAATAGCACGTATTCGTGCAAATTATCCATAGAAAGTACGATTGCGGGAGCTGGGAAGTGAATACTTACCTACCGTTGATGCAAAACGATTGGAAACATCGAATAGCACGTATTCGTGCAAATTATCGATGGAAAGAACGATTGCGGGAGCCGGGAAGTGAATGCTTACCTAACGTTGATGCAAAACGATTGGAAACATCGAACATAACGTATTCGTGCAAATTATCGATAGAAAGAACGATTGCGGGAGCTGGGAAGTGAATCCTTACCTACCGTCGATGCAAAACGATTGCAAACATCGAATAGCACGTATTCGTGCAAATTATCCATAGAAAGAACGATTGCGGGAGCTGGGAAGTGAATCCTTACCTACCGTCGATGCAAAACGATTGCAAACATCGAATAGCACGTATTCGTGCAAATTATCCATAGAAAGAACGATTGCGGGAGCTGGGAAGTGAATCCTTACCTACCGTCGATGCAAAACGATTGCAAACATCGAATAGCACGTATTCGTGCAAATTATCGATGGAAAGAACGATTGCGGGAGCCGGGAAGTGAATCCTTACCTACCGTTGATACAAAACGATTGGATAATTGGCACGAATACGTGATATTCGATGTTTCCAGTCGTTTTGCATCGACGGTAGGTAAGGATTCACTTCCCAGCTCCCGCAATCGTTCTTTCCATCGATAATTTGAACGAATACGTGCTATTCGATGTTTCCAATCGTTTTGCATCAACGGTAGGTAAGTATTCACTTCCCAGCTCCCGCAATCGTTCTTTCTATGGATAATTTGCACGAATACGTTATGTTCGATGTTTGCAATCGTTTTGCATCGACGGTAGGTAAGGATTCACTTCCCAGCTCCCGCAATCGTTCTTTCCATCGATAATTTGCACGAATACGTGGTGTTCGATGTTTCCAATCGTTTTGCATCAACGTTAGGTAAGTATTCACTTCCCAGCTCCCGCAATCGTTCTTTCCATCGATAATTTGCACGAATACGTGGTGTTCGATGTTTCCAATCGTTTTGCATCAACGATAGGTAAGTATCCACTTCCCAGCTCCCGCAATCGTTCTTTCTATGGATAATATGCACGAATACGTGCTATTCGATATTTCCAATCGTTTTGCATCAACGGTAGGTAAGTATTCACTTCCCAGCTCCCGCAATCGTTCTTTCTATGGATAATTTGCACGAATACGTTATTGTCACGTTCCAGGTTACTTCCGGAAGAGACATACTGTACGCACGCAGGATGAGGAACGGAAATTGAATGGGGAAGGTGAACGTAGGTTCTCGGGGTCGAATTCAAGATTCGCGCACGCCGAGAGGAAAGGCAAGTAGAGAAAAGGAGGAATCTCGGGGTCGAATGCAGGATTCGCGCACGCCGAGAGGAAAGGTAAGTAGATAAAATTTAGAATCTCGGGGTCGAATGCAAGATTCGCGCACGCCGAGAGGAAGGGTAAGTAAAGAAAGGAAAGGAAATACCTCGGGGTCGAATGCAAGATTCGCGCACGCCGAGAGGAAAGGTAAGTAGAGAAAACGAAGAATCTCGGGGTCGAATGCAAGATTCGCGCACGCCGAGAGGAAAGGTAAGTAGAGAAAACGAAGAATCTCGGGGTCGAATGCAAGATTCGCGTACGCCGAGAGGAAAGGTAAGTAGAGAAAAGGAAGAATCTCGGGGTCGAGTGCAAGATTCGCGCACGCCGAGAGGAAAGGTAAGTAAAGGAAAAGAAATACCTCGGGGTCGAATGCAAGATTCGCGCACGCCGAGAGGAAAGGTAAGTAAAGAAAGGAAAGGAAATACCTCGGGGTCGAATGCAAGATTCGCGCACGCCGAGAGGAAAGGTAAGTAGAGAAAACGAAGAATCTCGGGGTCGAATGCAAGATTCGCGCACGCCGAGAGGAAAGGTAAGTAATGAAAAAGGAAGAATCTCGGGGTCGAATGCAAGATTCGCGCACGCCGAGAGGAAAAGGTAAGTAAAGAAAAAGGAAGAATCTCGGGGTCGAATGCAAGATTCGCGCACGCCGAGAGGAAAGGTAAGTAAAGAAAAGGAAGAATCTCGGGGTCGAATGCAAGATTCGCGCACGCCGAGAGGGAAGGTCAGTAAAGGAAAAGGAAGGGAAAGGAAGTTAGGAGTGCCGTACTATTACTGCGGAAGGATTGATCTGCAGCAATACCAATTCCTCGGATTGCAAACAATATTGAGAAATGTGAACGAAACCTCGTAAGGAACGAAATAATAAAACGACTCACCGAGCTGCAATGTCGGGTTTTCGATCCTCGGGTAGACGCGTATAATTGCTACCATCGGGTGAGCACCTCGAGTACTTGTCCCGATTGTACTTGCCACAGCTCTTCCGCTGTTATTTCGAAGTACTGTTCTGTGCACTCTGCGCACTGAGATGCTGGGCGGATGGAGGAGATTTCGGTGTTGCAGTGTGCACAAATGGAAATGCGTTGGGCTTCTTCGGCAGTGCTCATGTCATGCCAACCTCCTGATTGATATGCTTGTCCTTGTATGGGGGTCAACTGATTGTAACACCAATAGTGGAACACCAAATGTCTAGCAGGGGTTTATAAATCTCTGGATAATCAGAGGGAAGGACGCCGTCCCAGGGACCCTGAAATTCCTGGTCCTCCTCTTCTTCGGCTTCTTCCCAAATATCGTAAGGGAGCTGCATTCGATAAATAATGCTGTGGTGCTGCGCGAAAGTTTCTTGAGGTTCACTGGCTTATTGTATTTATTAGAATAAGTCAAGAATACTTCGAAGTTCGTTGAGGTATTTATTGAAATAATCGTGAAATAATTCTATGTTCCTTAAGGTATTTATTGGAATAAATCGTGAAATTATTCTAAGTTCCTTAAGGTATTTATCGAAATAAATCGTGGAATTATTCTATCTTCCTTAAGGTATTTATCAAAATAAGTCGTGAAAGAATTCTATGTTCCTTAAGGTATTTATCGAAATAATTCACTGTATGATTCTAAAATCAAGACCGGTATATCAACGTTCACTGTCACTTGTAGATAGATTCACTGATGTGTAGGCGCTTGCTGCCACTCGAAGACTGAACTGAACTCTGGAGATTGACTGCTGAAGATTGACTACTGAAGATTGACTACTGAAGATTGACTGCTGATGGTTGACTACTGACTATTCAGGTGGTGCCGGCTTATTTATACCCATCCCTGGAATCTCTGGTATGCGAGGAATGTCTGGTATGCGTGGTATGTCTGGTATGCGTGGTATGCGTGGTATGTTGACTGCTGCTGGAGTCGATTGCTCTGGAGTGCCAGTGATCCTCAACCGGCAGGGGTTCTCCATTGTACCGAGATTGGTTAGAATAAATTATATTAGTTAATTACAATATTGTTATATGGTGAATTCGGATAGGTTGTTTGATGATATCATTTTGTAATAAAATATTTTAATAAATTGTATTGGTTAATAATGCGTCTTTTGTATTGTAGGTTCGGGTGTGTTATTTGATTTGATCATATTGTAGCGATATACTCAAGAGGATTCGAAAGGGGTTTTCTTCCTCGTGGAGTGAGGGCTTCTCTTGGGACGTGAAAGGGGTTTCTTCCTCGTGGAGTGAGGGCTTCTCTTGGGACGCAAAAGGGGTTTCTTGCTCGTGGAGTGAGGGCTTTTCTTGGGACGCAAAAGGGGTTTCTTCCTCGTGGAGTGAGGGCTTCTCTCGAGTGTCGTTGTTCTTCGTTTAAGGTAATGGTGTTTTGTGTAGCGATGAGTTGGAATATTTAGAGATTTTATTTGTTTGCAGGTAGTCGGTGATGAGAAGAGAAATATAAGGTGAGTATCTTATGAGAGGAATTTATTTGTTCGAAAGCAGTCGATGATGAGAAGCGCAACATAAGGTAAGTACCTCGTTTGTCTAGTGATGGGTAGTTATTATAGAAGATTTGTTTGTTCACAGGCAGTCAGTGGTGAAAAGAGAAATATAGGGAAATGCGATATGATACAAAGGGAGTGATAGGATGCTCAAAAGGGGGTTTTCGGTTCAGGCTGGACGTTACACAGCCGCAGGGGCAGTCCAGCGTTCGCATCATAGCGGATATAGTAAATAAAGGAGGAAAAATGTGAGACATGCGGCAAAAAATGACGGCACGTCACATTATGTTCGATGTTTGCAATCGTTTTGCATCAACGTTAGGTAAGCATTCACTTCCCGGCTCCCGCAATCGTTCTTTCCATCGATAATTTGCACGAATACGTGCTATTCGATATTTCCAATCGTTTTGCATCAACGGTAGGTAAGTATTCACTTCCCAGCTCACGCAATCGTTCTTTCTAAGGATAATTTGCACGAATACGTGGTGTTCGATGTTTCCAATCGTTTTGCATCAAAGGTAGGTAAGTATTCACTTCCCAGCTCACGCAATCGTTCTTTCTAAGGATAATTTGCACGAATACGTGGTGTTCGATGTTTCCAATCGTTTTGCATCGACGGTAGGTAAGGATTCACTTCCCAGCTCCCGCAATCGTTCTTTCCATCGATAATTTGCACGAATACGTGGTGTTCGATGTTTCCAATCGTTTTGCATCAACGTTAGGTACGTATTCACTTCCCAGCTCCCGCAATCGTTCTTTCTATGGATAATATGCACGAATACGTGCTATTCGATGTTTCCAATCGTTTTGCATCGACGGTAGGTAAGGATTCACTTCCCAGCTCCCGCAATCGTTCTTTCCATCGATAATTTGCACGAATACGTGGTGTTCGATGTTTCCAATCGTTTTGCATCAACGTTAGGTACGTATTCACTTCCCAGCTCCCGCAATCGTTCTTTCTATGGATAATTTGCACGAATACGTGCTATTCGATGTTTGCAATCGTTTTGCATCGACGGTAGGTAAGGATTCACTTCCCAGCTCCCGCAATCGTTCTTTCTATCGATAATTTGCACGAATACGTTATGTTCGATGTTTCCAATCGTTTTGCATCGACGGTAGGTAAGGATTCACTTCCCGGCTCCCGCAATCGTTCTTTCCATCGATAATTTGCACGAATACGTGCTATTCGATGTTTCCAATCGTGTTGCATCGACGGTCGGTAAGCATTTACTTCCCAGCTCCCGCAATCGTTCTTTCTATGGATAATTTGCACGAATACGTTATGTTCGATGTTTCCAATCGTTTTGCATCAACGTTAGGTAAGCATTCACTTCCCGGCTCCCGCAATCGTTCTTTCCATCGATAATTTGCACGAATACGTGGTGTTCGATGTTTCCAATCGTTTTGCATCAACGTTAGGTACGTATTCACTTCCCAGCTCCCGCAATCGTTCTTTCTATGGATAATTTGCACGAATACGTGCTATTCGATGTTTGCAATCGTTTTGCATCGACGGTAGGTAAGGATTCACTTCCCAGCTCCCGCAATCGTTCTTTCTATCGATAATTTGCACGAATACGTTATGTTCGATGTTTCCAATCGTTTTGCATCGACGGTAGGTAAGGATTCACTTCCCGGCTCCCGCAATCGTTCTTTCCATCGATAATTTGCACGAATACGTGCTATTCGATGTTTCCAATCGTGTTGCATCGACGGTCGGTAAGCATTTACTTCCCAGCTCCCGCAATCGTTCTTTCTATGGATAATTTGCACGAATACGTTATGTTCGATGTTTGCAATCGTTTTGCATCGACGGTAGGTAAGGATTCACTTCCCAGCTGCCGCAATCGTTCTTTCCATCGTTAATTTGCACGAATACGTGCCATTCGATGTTTCCAATCGTTTTGCATCGACGGTAGGTAAGGATTCACTTCCCAGCTCCCGCAATCGTTCTTTCTATCGATAATTTGCACGAATACGTGCTATTCGATGTTTCCAATCGTTTTGCATCGACGGTAGGTAAGGATTCACTTCCCAGCTCCCGCAATCGTTCTTTCTATCGATAATTTGCACGAATACGTGATGTTCGATGTTTCCAATCGTTTTGCATCAACGTTAGGTAAGGATTCACTTCCCGGCTCCCGCAATCGTTCTTTCCATCGCTAATTTGCTCGAATACGTGCTATTCGATGTTTCCAATCGTTTTGCATCGACGGTAGGTAAGGATTCACTTCCCAGCTGCCGCAATCGTTCTTTCCATCGATAATTTGCACGAATACGTGGTGTTCGATGTTTCCAATCGTTTTGCATCAACGTTAGGTAAGCATTCACTTCCCGGCTCCCGCAATCGTTCTTTCCATCGATAATTTGCACGAATACGTGCTATTCGATATTTCCAATCGTTTTGCATCAACGGTAGGTAAGTATTCACTTCCCAGCTCACGCAATCGTTCTTTCTAAGGATAATTTGCACGAATACGTGGTGTTCGATGTTTCCAATCGTTTTGCATCGACGGTAGGTAAGGATTCACTTCCCAGCTCCCGCAATCGTTCTTTCCATCGATAATTTGCACGAATACGTGGTGTTCGATGTTTCCAATCGTTTTGCATCAACGTTAGGTACGTATTCACTTCCCAGCTCCCGCAATCGTTCTTTCCATCGATAATTTGCACGAATACGTGGTGTTCGATGTTTCCAATCGTTTTGCATCAACGTTAGGTACGTATTCACTTCCCAGCTCCCGCAATCGTTCTTTCTATGGATAATATGCACGAATACGTGCTATTCGATGTTTCCAATCGTTTTGCATCGACGGTAGGTAAGGATTCACTTCCCAGCTCCCGCAATCGTTCTTTCCATCGATAATTTGCACGAATACGTGGTGTTCGATGTTTCCAATCGTTTTGCATCAACGTTAGGTACGTATTCACTTCCCAGCTCCCGCAATCGTTCTTTCTATGGATAATTTGCACGAATACGTGCTATTCGATGTTTGCAATCGTTTTGCATCGACGGTAGGTAAGGATTCACTTCCCAGCTCCCGCAATCGTTCTTTCTATCGATAATTTGCACGAATACGTTATGTTCGATGTTTCCAATCGTTTTGCATCGACGGTAGGTAAGGATTCACTTCCCGGCTCCCGCAATCGTTCTTTCCATCGATAATTTGCACGAATACGTGCTATTCGATGTTTCCAATCGTGTTGCATCGACGGTCGGTAAGCATTTACTTCCCAGCTCCCGCAATCGTTCTTTCTATGGATAATTTGCACGAATACGTTATGTTCGATGTTTGCAATCGTTTTGCATCGACGGTAGGTAAGGATTCACTTCCCAGCTGCCGCAATCGTTCTTTCCATCGTTAATTTGCACGAATACGTGCCATTCGATGTTTCCAATCGTTTTGCATCGACGGTAGGTAAGGATTCACTTCCCAGCTCCCGCAATCGTTCTTTCTATCGATAATTTGCACGAATACGTGCTATTCGATGTTTCCAATCGTTTTGCATCGACGGTAGGTAAGGATTCACTTCCCAGCTCCCGCAATCGTTCTTTCTATCGATAATTTGCACGAATACGTGATGTTCGATGTTTCCAATCGTTTTGCATCAACGTTAGGTAAGGATTCACTTCCCGGCTCCCGCAATCGTTCTTTCCATCGCTAATTTGCTCGAATACGTGCTATTCGATGTTTCCAATCGTTTTGCATCGACGGTAGGTAAGGATTCACTTCCCAGCTGCCGCAATCGTTCTTTCCATCGATAATTTGCACGAATACGTGGTGTTCGATGTTTCCAATCGTTTTGCATCAACGTTAGGTAAGTATTCACTTCCCACCTCCCGCAATCGTTCTTTCTATGGATAATTTGCACGAATACGTGCTATTCGATGTTTGAAATCGTTTTGCATCGACGGTAGGTAAGTATTCACTTCCCAGCTCCCGCAATCGTTCTTTCTATGGGATAATTTGCACGAATACGTTATGTTCGATGTTTCCAATCGTTTTGCATCGACGGTAGGTAAGGATTCACTTCCCGGCTCCCGCAATCGTTCTTTCCATCGATAATTTGCACGAATACGTGCTATTCGATGTTTCCAATCGTGTTGCATCGACGGTCGGTAAGCATTCACTTCCCAGCTCCCGCAATCGTTCTTTCTATGGATAATTTGCACGAATACGTGCTATTCGATGTTTGAAATCGTTTTGCATCGACGGTAGGTAAGTATTCACTTCCCAGCTCCCGCAATCGTTCTTTCTATGGGATAATTTGCACGAATACGTTATGTTCGATGTTTCCAATCGTTTTGCATCGACGGTAGGTAAGGATTCACTTCCCGGCTCCCGCAATCGTTCTTTCCATCGATAATTTGCACGAATACGTGCTATTCGATGTTTCCAATCGTTTTGCATCGACGGTAGGTAAGGATTCACTTCCCAGCTGCCGCAATCGTTCTTTCCATCGATAATTTGCACGAATACGTGGTGTTCGATGTTTCCAATCGTTTTGCATCAACGATAGGTAAGTATCCACTTCCCAGCTCCCGCAAACGTTCTTTCTATGGATAATTTGCACGAATACGTGCTATTCGATGTTTGCAATCGTTTTGCATCGACGGTAGATAAGGATTCACTTCCCAGCTCCCGCAATCGTTCTTTCTATGGATAATTTGCACGAATACGTTATGTTCGATGTTTCCAATCGTTTTGCATCGACGGTAGGTAAGGATTCACTTCCCAGCTGCCGCAATCGTTCTTTCTATCGATAATTTGCACGAATACTGGATGTTCGATGTTTCCAATCGTTTTGCATCAACGTTAGGTAAGGATTCATTTCCCGGCTCCCGCAATCGTTCTTTCCATCGATAATTTGCACGAATACGTGCTATTCGATGTTTCCAATCGTGTTGCATCGACGTTCGGTAAGCATTCACTTCCCAGCTCCGGCAATCGTTCTTTCCAAATTATCGATAGAAAGAACGATTGCGGGAGCTGGGAAGTGAATCCTTACCTACCGTCGATGCAAAACGATTGCAAACATCGAACATCACGTATTCGTGCAAATTATCGATGGAAAGAACGATTGCGGGTGCCGGGAAGTGAATCCTTACCTAACGTTGATGCAAAACGATTGGAAACATCGAATAACACGTATTCGTGCAAATTATCGATGGAAAGAACGATTGCGGGAGCTGGGAAGTGAATCCTTACCTACCGTCGATGCAAAACGATTGGAAACATCGAATAGCACATATTCGTGCAAATTATCGATGGAAAGAACGATTGCGGGAGCCGGGAAGTGAATCCTTACCTAACGTTGATGCAAAACGAATGGAATCATCGAACATCACGTATTCGTGCAAATTATCGATGAAAAGAACGATTGCGGGTGCCGGGAAGTGAATCCTTACCTAACGTTGATGCAAAACGATTGGAAACATCGAATAACACGTATTCGTGCAAATTATCGATGGAAAGAACGATTGCGGGAGCCGGGAAGTGAATGCTTACCTAACGTTGATGCAAAACGATTGGAAACATCGAACATAACGTATTCATGCAAATTATCGATAGAAAGAACGATTGCGGCAGCTGGGAAGTGAATCCTTACCTACCGTCGATGCAAAACGATTGCAAACATCGAATTGCACGTATTCGTGCAAATTATCCATAGAAAGAACGATTGCGTGAGCTGGGAAGTGAATACTTACCTACCGTTGATGCAAAACGATTGGAAACATCGAATAGCACGTATTCGTGCAAATTATCGATGGAAAGAACGATTGCGGGAGCCGGGAAGTGAATGCTTACCTAACGTTGATGCAAAACGATTGGAAACATCGAACATAACGTATTCGTGCAAATTATCGATAGAAAGAACGATTGCGGGAGCTGGGAAGTGAATCCTTACATACCGTCGATGCAAAACGATTGCAAACATCGAATAGCACGTATTCGTGCAAATTATCCATAGAAAGAACGATTGCGGGAGCTGGGAAGTGAATACGTACCTAACGTTGATGCAAAACGATTGGAACCATCGAACACCACGTATTCGTGCAAATTATCGATGGAAAGAACGATTGCGGGAGCTGGGAAGTGAATCCTTACCTACCGTCGATGCAAAACGATTGGAAACATCGAATAGCACGTATTCGTGCAAATTATCCATAGAAAGAACGATTGCGGGAGCTGGGAAGTGAATACGTACCTAACGTTGATGCAAAACGATAGGAAACATCGAACACCACGTATTCGTGCAAATTATCGATGGAAAGAACGATTGCGGGAGCTGGGTAGTGAATCCTTACCTACCGTCGATGCAAAACGATTGGAAACATCGAACACCACGTATTCGTGCAAATTATCCTTAGAAAGAACGATTGCGTGAGCTGGGAAGTGAATACTTACCTACCGTTGATGCAAAACGATTGGAAACATCGAATAGCACGTATTCGTGCAAATTATCGATGGAAAGAACGATTGCGGGAGCCGGGAAGTGAATGCTTACCTAACGTTGATGCAAAACGATTGGAAACATCGAACATAACGTATTCGTGCAAATTATCGATAGAAAGAACGATTGCGGGAGCTGGGAAGTGAATCCTTACCTACCGTCGATGCAAAACGATTGCAAACATCGAATAGCACGTATTCGTGCAAATTATCCATAGAAAGAACGATTGCGGGAGCTGGGAAGTGAATCCTTACCTACCGTTGATACAAAACGATTGGATAATTGGCACGAATACGTGATATTCGATGTTTCCAATCGTTTTGCATCGACGGTAGGTAAGGATTCACTTCCCAGCTCCCGCAATCGTTCTTTCCATCGATAATTTGCACGAATACGTGCTATTCGATGTTTCCAATCGTTTTGCATCGACGGTAGGTAAGGATTCACTTCCCAGCTCCCGCAATCGTTCTTTCTATGGATAATTTGCACGAATACGTGCTATTCGATGTTTGCAATCGTTTTGCATCGACGGTAGGTAAGGATTCACTTCCCAGCTCCCGCAATCGTTCTTTCCATCGATAATTTTGTCACGTTCCAGGTTACTTCCGGAAGAGACATACTGTACGCACGCAGGATGAGGAACGGAAATTGAATGGGGAAGGTGAACGTAGGTTCTCGGGGTCGAATTCAAGATTCGCGCACGCCGAGAGGAAAGGCAAGTAGAGAAAAGGAGGAATCTCGGGGTCGAATGCAGGATTCGCGCACGCCGAGAGGAAAGGTAAGTAGATAAAATTTAGAATCTCGGGGTCGAATGCAAGATTCGCGCTCGCCGAGAGGAAGGGTAAGTAAAGAAAGGAAAGGAAATACCTCGGGGTCGAATGCAAGATTCGCGCACGCCGAGAGGAAAGGTAAGTAGAGAAAACGAAGAATCTCGGGGTCGAATGCAAGATTCGCGCACGCCGAGAGGAAAGGTAAGTAGAGAAAACGAAGAATCTCGGGGTCGAATGCAAGATTCGCGCACGCCGAGAGGAAAGGTAAGTAAAGAAAGGAAAGGAAATACCTCGGGGTCGAATGCAAGATTCGCGCACGCCGAGAGGAAAGGTAAGTAGAGAAAACGAAGAATCTCGGGGTCGAATGCAAGATTCGCGCACGCCGAGAGGAAAGGTAAGTAAAGAAAAGGAAGAATCTCGGGGTCGAATGCAAGATTCGCGCACGCCGAGAGGGAAGGTAAGTAAAGGAAAAGGAAGGGAAAGGAAGTTAGGAGTGCCGTACTATTACTGCGGAAGGATTGATCTGCAGCAATACCAATTCCTCGGATTCCAAACAATATTGAGAAATGTGAACGAAACCTCGTAAGGAACGAAATAATAAAACGACTCACCGAGCTGCAATGTCGGGTTTTCGATCCTCGGGTAGACGCGTATAATTGCTACCATCGGGTGAGCACCTCGAGTACTTGTCCCGATTGTACTTGCCACAGCTCTTCCGCTGTTATTTCGAAGTACTGTTCTGTGCACTCTGCGCACTGAGATGCTGGGCGGATGGAGGAGATTTCGGTGTTGCAGTGTGCACAAATGGAAATGCGTTGGGCTTCTTCGGCAGTGCTCATGTCATGCCAACCTCCTGATTGATATGCTTGTCCTTGTATGGGGGTCAACTGATTGTAACAGTTGATGCAAATTCGGCCCCAGTCGCTTATGTATATTCCTACTGTGGCGATAGTGGAACACCAAATGTCTAGCAGGGGTTTATAAATCTCTGGATAATCAGAGGGAAGGACGCCGTCCCAGGGACCCTGAAATTTCTGGTCCTCCTCTTCTTCGGCTTCTTCCCAAATATCGTAAGGGAGCTGCATTCGATAAATAATGCTGTGGTGCTGCGCGAAAGTTTCTTGAGGTTCACTGGCTTATTGTATTTATTAGAATAAGTCAAGAATACTTCGAAGTTCGTTGAGGTATTTATTGAAATAATCGTGAAATAATTCTATGTTCCTTAAGGTATTTATTGAAATAAATCGTGGAATTAATTCTATGTTCCTTAAGGTATTTATTGAAATAAATCGTGAAATTATTCTAAGTTCTTTAAGGTATTTATCGAAATAAATCGTGGAATTATTCTATGTTCCTTAAGGTATTTATCGAAATAAGTCGTGAAAGAATTCTATGTTCCTTAAGGTATTTATCGAAATAAATCGTGAAATAATTCTATGTTCCTTAAGGTAATTATCGAAATAATTCACTGTATGATTCTAAAATCAAGACCGGTATATCAACGTTCACTGTCACTTGTAGATAGATTCACTGATGTGTAGGCGCTTGCTGCCACTCGAAGACTGAACTCTGAAGATTGACTGGTGAAGATTGACTGCTGAAGATTGACTGCTGAAGATTGACTACTGAAGATTGACTGCTGATGATTGACTGCTGATGATTGACTACTGAAGATTGACTGCTGATGATTGACTACTGAAGATTGACTACTGAAGATTGACTACTGAAGATTGACTGCTGATGATTGACTACTGACTATTCAGGTGGTGCCGGCTTATTTATATCCATCCCTGGAATCTCTGGTATGCGAGGAATGTCTGGTATGCGTGGTATGTCTGGTATGCGTGGTATGCGTGGTATGTTGACTGCTGCTGGAGTCGATTGCTCTGGAATGCCAGTGATCCTCAACCGGCAGGGGTTCTCCATTGTACCGAGATTGGTTAGAATAAATTATATTAGTTAATTACAATATTGTTATATGGTGAATTCGGATAGGTTGTTTGATGATATCATTTTGTAATAAAATATTTTAATAAATTGTATTGGTTAATTATGCGTCTTTTGTATTGTAGGTTCGGGTGTGTTATTTGATTTGATCATATTGTAGCGATATACTCGAGAGGATTCGAAAGGGGTTTTCTTCCTGGTGGAGTGAGGGCTTCTCTTGGGACGCGAAAGGGGTTTCTTCCTCGTGGAGTGAGGGCTTCTCTTGGGACGCAAAAGGGGTTTCTTCCTCGTGGAGTGAGGGCTTCTCTTGGGACGCAAAAGGGGTTTCTTCCTCGTGGAGTGAGGGCTTCTCTCGAGTGTCGTTGTTCTTCGTTTAAGGTAATGGTGTTTTGTGTAGCGATGAGTTGGAATATTTAGAGATTTTATTTGTTTGCAGGTAGTCGGTGATGAGAAGAGAAATATAAGGTGAGTATCTTATGAGAGGAATTTATTTGTTCGAAAGCAGTCGATGATGAGAAATGTAATGTAAGGTAAGTATCTCGTTTGACTAGTGATGGGTTGGAGTAATAAGAGAGTTTATTTGTTCACAGGCAGTCGATGATGAGAAGCGCAACATAAGGTAAGTACCTCGTTTGACTAGTGATGGGTAGTTATTATAGAAGATTTGTTTGTTCACAGGCAGTCAGTGGTGAAAAGAGAAATATAGGGAAATGCGATATGATACAAAGGGAGTGATAGGATACTCAAAAGGGGGTTTTCGGTTCAGGCTGGACGTTACACAGCCGCAGGGGCAGTCCAGCGTTCGCATCATAGCGGATATAGTAAATAAAGGAGGAAAAATGTGAGCCGACATGCGGCAAAAAATGACGGCACGTCACACCTCCCCCCTTATTTTAAGAAATGCCTGCATTTCTTTAGCGGGAGACGTGGCTTGAACGAAAAATAACCTTTTCCCTTAATCCTGTATTAGTAGCAGGTAAACGATATACAATGAAATTGTTTTCCCTTATGTGAAGTGAAATTTATGTATGTTTAAATAAAATAAAAGCTTGTTTTCGTTTATTGCTTTTGCGTTGTGATTTCATAAAATAATTATAACCTTGCCTGATAACTAAAATTATATTTTTTTTTTTTTTTTATTATTGTATCAGAGTAAAACAAATCAGTGTAAAATTAAGCTATTTCTCCTTAATTAGACGGATTAAAATTGAGGGTGGAGTATTTCGGAACGAACCGTCTTTGTTTTCTCTCGTTGTTAGTAGGAGATATACTGATTAAACTATAATTATTTTCATTAGTTGAACGATATGAACTTAGTAATTGTTTTGAAAAGAATAAAAGTTTAACATGTTAGAATGATTAATACCAAGGTAAGTATTGCATGATAAAAATAAAATAAAATGGATATATTTGTGGGCTCAGTAAATGGTGGATGTCGCATTGCCGCAGGGGCAGTCCAGCGATTACATCACAGCTCCTAGTAATTAAATGATTTGTTTTCTTTTTTAGTGTTTTTGAATTTTTTTGTTATAGTAGGTTAACTTAGGCTTAGCAAAAATTAAATGTAGGAATAAGTAATAGTGTTAATAATTAAGTAGGGTAGATATAAGGAAGATTAATATAATATGAATTAAACGTAGGATTAATTAATAAGGTTAAATAATTAAAGTAAATCGTTAAAGTCGAGCAGGATGTCGAGCCACTCGGGCTGCGCCGATTCCTGCTCGACTGGAGGAGCATTTGGGGTATACGCGGGGGTGAAGTGTATGTCGCACACTTCAAATAATACCGATTCCTCTAAAGCGCCGTGCTCCACTCGGAAGGCGGTGGAGGTGTCCAACACTTCAATGACTGGCGGGGGTGGCGGAATCGTCGCCTGTAAGGCAATTTGAACCATTGCCGCCGGTTCCTGCGGGTGATGAACAGGTGGCATACTCACCTCTAGATGTGCCAGGGATCGTTTAAAATGCTCGTCGACGGCGGTGGCTGCGTCGCCTTCGTGGTAACTTATAATTGTGCAAGTGTCACTTACAACTTCCACGCGAGGCTCGGTTTTCGCCTGTTCCGTGGTCGGTACGGTGGCGGTTCTCGTGGGCGACTCCATTACCGGGGCTTCCGCGTTGGCCGGGGACCGTACAATCGAAATTTTTCTTCTGGCCGGCAAAATTTCGTCCACTAAAATTTTAGGGAGCGCCTTACGGCGTGTTAATGGTGGCATTTTCTTCCTGGCTGCGCGGCAATAAGTGCCGGCAGCCTTGAAGCGTTTTCGGTTGCGGTTGTTTCCGGGCATGGTTGTACTCGAATGGTGAAACACGTGGCGCGGACTCGCACTTATAGGAGAGTTGGAATGCGAAGAATGTTAGTATGCTAGGAATGCTAAGAATGTTGGTATGCCAGGAATGCTAAGAATGTTCGTATGCCAGGAATGCTAAGAATGTTGGTATGCCAGGAATGCTAAGAATGTTCGTATGCCAGGAATGCTAAGAATGTTGGTATGCCAGGAATGTCGCGTATTTCTGCAGTGGTTCTCAACCTATTGTCAGTTTTATCGAAATATTATTAATGTGGCGGGTTGGCTAAGGTTTAACACAACTATATATGTATATATATTCGTTTCACTTCGTAATCCTAAGTTATATTTACATGACTGATATATACATATACGCCTATATCTGTATCTTATTATTGGTGTTTGTTTTCTCTCCTTTTTTTGTTAAATTACGTCTAATAAAAGGTATTAATTTTAATGTAAATTAAAT
Source organism: Nomada ferruginata (assembly GCA_963583965.1). Classification (NCBI taxonomy): domain Eukaryota; kingdom Metazoa; phylum Arthropoda; class Insecta; order Hymenoptera; family Apidae; genus Nomada; species Nomada ferruginata. The sequence goes on from OY757219.1 coordinate 981,571, forward strand.
AAGATATCAATTTTTATGTAAGTGTAATTTTTTAGAGTATATAGTGTATAGGTATAAGGGGAGGAGCGATATCCGAAGGGATATCGACGCGTGTTGATAGTTTGTGTTAAATTTTTGCATGTGCGAGACTGTGATGAAGAGCGATAAGGGGGAGGGGCGATATCCAAGGGGATATCGACGTGCGGTGTTAATTCAGATTTGATCCTGAGAATTATTTTGGAGAAAATTAGAAATACCGTCTGAGAGAAATGAAAATTAAAAGGGGGGGAGAAAAAGGGGGAGCGATATCCAAGAGGATATCGACACGTAGAACTTAATTGGTGTTTCAAGAATTGTCGTGGGTAAATTTAGTGCTACTAGCGGTATGTAAAAAGGGGGAAAAGGGGGAGCGATATCCAAGAGGATATCGACACGTGTTGATTTTTAGTGGGTGATTTTCCGCGCTTTGTTCGCATGAATAACCTTGTAGCCGTTATTCCACGAAATCTTTAGGTTGTGCTGAGGAAGTACTTCAATGACCTTGTGCGGGCCAGTGTAATGATCCGCGAATTTACCCTTGCGGCTATTTTTTATTACAAAGACCTCGTCTCCGGATTGGAAGGTTTCCTCGTTTATACGACGATCGTAATACATTTTGTACCTTTCTTTAGCGCGTTTTAATCTATCCGAGGCGAGATTTTGTAATTCATTAATGCACTCCGTTAACCCCCGTAGGTTTCGTCGTCTGGGGGTTCGACCGGCCGCTGTTGGGCGGGGACCCGTGCTATTTTTCCGAAAACTAGTTCGTGTGGAGTGTAACCCGTACCTTCATGGAAACTCGTATTGTAGGAGAATGGCGCGAGATCGGTCCAGCTATCCCAATCGTCGTTTTGATTCACGTACATTTTCAAAAATTCTACTAACACTATATGAGATCTTTCTAAGGATCCATTTGATTGGGGATGGAACGCGGTGGTCTTACATTGTGCGATCCTGAATTTGCGAGCGATGGTTTTCATAAACGCGCTGATGAAGTTCGTTCCTTGATCGGTGAGGACGGCTTTTGGCGCGCCAAATCGGCATATTAAATTCTTTATGAAGGCGTCGGCAACTTCCAGGGAGGTGGTGCCCTTCAGTGGTGCGCATACAAAGTATTTTGTGAGCAGATCTTGCATCGTTAATATGTATGTATTTCCGGATGGTGATATAGGGAGAGGACCTACTATGTCCATACCGATCTTGTCGAATGCTGCCCCAGGGGTGTCGGTTAAAATCATTGGTTGTCGAGTTTTGACCCGTACTAATTTCTTTTTCTGGCACAGCATGCAACTTTTTATGTATATCCTCACTTGTTGCTTCAATCCTTGCCAGTAATAATTTTGGCGGATTCTTTTTATCGTTTTTGTTACTCCTCTGTGTCCTCCTACGGCTGAAGAGTGGTTGTCTTGAATAATGGGTAACCTTAGAATTGCGTCGGGTATTTGCACCGTTTGCGTGCAAATGGTTAGTTGTAAGTTTTCCTCTATTAGTTTAGAGCGTATTTCGTATATTATTTCTTCCCAGGTGAGGGTTCCAATTTGCGGAGTTTTTGCGATGCTTGCTGCTGACAATCGCAATTCTCGTACGACGTCCTTCAATGAATCGGTAGCACTATGGAAGATTCCTGGATCCACTGGGAAGTTGGCTTTCTCCTTGACGACTAGGCCAATGACCGTTTTTCCTCTGTGTTTCAGTACGCGTGCTCGCCCGAGCGTGAGGTCTCTTCTAATAGGGAGATCTGCGTACCTTCTTAGATTCTCTCCTCCATTGTCACAGGGGTTGCCATCTGCGGCCAAAAAGATTATTACGGGCCCGTGTTGGACGACCAAGGGGTCCGGACTGACGCGAATGGTGCCGCTGTGGTTCGGGTTTTGCGGAGTGGTTTCCGGTTGGTCGCTATCCGTGAAGTCATCGTCCGATTCTCCTGTAGAGTCGTCGTCTATACTGACGGGGAGATTAGGAGGCGTATCAGTTCCTTCTTCTGGATGCATTTCAGTTCGGCTGATAGGCTGAAATTCTGGTTCAGCTCTGCTGGTGGATGGCGTATTGCGGACTGATTGTAGCGGTGGCGTTGGTTCCATGTCCGAGATATCTTTGTGTTGGAGTCTTCTCGGAGGGTTGGGGTGACTAAAAATAGGTTCGTCCGAGTCTGTAGAGCTTTCTCGTCCTGTTTCCCAATGCAAATGAACGGGTCCATGATATCTGGGCCGTTTTCTGTTTTCAGGTCCGAGGAATAGTTCTGTGTCTGAGTCGGAACTCGATCGTGGGCGAATAGGACAGGTAGCTGCTGTCGTTTTTTCGGGGGGATTACGGGAGAGCGCGTCGGCTACCTTATTAGATTTCCCCGGTTGGTATTGTATTTCATAATCGAATTCGGCTAGTTTTAGCCGCCATCGAACGAGTCGGGACGTTGGGTCCTTGACTCTATGGAGCCAGACCAACGGCTGGTGATCCGTGTATAGGATGAATTTCTTTCCGTATAGGTATGGTCGGAAATGGCTGGTGCAGTATACTATTGCAAGGAGTTCCTTCTCGATGGTGGAGTAATTCACTTCAGCTTGGCACAGCAGTCTGGATGCATATGCAAGGGGGAGTTCCTTATCCGCGTAGGTTTGAGAAATTACGCCTCCCACAGCATAATCGGACGCGTCCGTCGTGAGGTGGAATTCCTTTTCGAAGTCGGGAAATTGCAAAATAGGTTCACTGACCAACTTGTCCTTGAGATACTCGAAGGATTTTTGTTGCTGCACATCCCAAACGAAGGTTGTCCCCTTTTTAAGGAGTGTCGTGAGGGGTCGCGCTTCCTTCGAGAAGTCTGGGATAAATCGCCTATAATACCCGCTCAATCCTAGGAATTGTTTAATACCTTTTGTTGTGCGGGGTGCAGGATAATTCGTGACGGAGATTATCTTCTGCGGATCGGGTCTTACGCCGTCCTGCGTGAGGACGTGGCCCAGATACGCCACTTCCTTTCGTAAAAATTGGCATTTACAGGGTTGTAATTTTAGGTTAGCTTCGCGCAGCCTATTGGCGAGCCTTCGAAATTTGATTTCGTGTTCACTAATTGAACTGCAATAGATAACAATATCATCTAAGTAGACGAACATTTCGGACCCTTGCAGCCCAGAAAGGACGTGATCCATAAGTCGCTGGAGCGTCGCGGTTGCGTTGCGTAATCCGAAGGGCATTCTTGAGAATTCGTAATGCCCGTGTGGGGCCGAGAACGCAGTTTTCTGCGCGTGTTCTGGTTTCATAGGGATTTGGTGAAAACCAGAAACAAGATCGAACACTGAAAAATACTTGGCGCTGCCGAGCTGATCGAGTATATCTATAATATTTGGGAGCGGGTACGCGTCTGGAACTGTTTTTTGATTAAGGTGGCGATAGTCAATCACCATTCTCCATTTTCGTTTCCCGTCGGCTCCTGGCTTTTTTGGAACTATCCAGAGAGGCGAACTGTACGGGGAGACGGATGGTTTGATAATTTCCTTCTTCAACAGTTCCTCCATTTGTGTACGGATTTCTTCCTTGTGAATAGGAGGGAAACGGTATTGTTTAGTAAACACCGGAATCGAGTCTGTGGTTTCTATGGAGTGGCTAATGGCGTGCGTATGGCCTAGGGGTTCGCTGGGCAAGTGGAATACGTCTTCATATTTGCTGACGAGTTGTCGGACGTGATCCTCTTCTTCCCGATTGAGGTCCTTCGGGGATATGAGGTCGAGTATCTCTGCGACTCGTGTTTGTTGGGTGAGCTCGTCCCTGTAAGGGGTTTCGGCGGGTGTGGACCCTTGTAATCCTTCTGTGGGGTTAATTTGATATGCTACCTTCTGATCCGCAATTTGGCATACGAGGGGTGTGGACCTTTGTCCGTTTCGCTGGGTTCTTCCTTCTGTGAGGGTTTCGCTAAGGGGGATGGGCCGGTTGCCCTTTTGAGAGTGGGGGTTCATCGTGTCTTCGGTTTGCTTCGGAGTCACGGCTTCCTCGGTATGCTTCACTTGGGGGTACGTTATGGGAGCTTCTTCAAATTTCTCCAGCTGGACTGGGGGTATCCGGATAATCGCCGGTTGCTCGTTGGTGTTAATGATTCGTATATTTGCCTTGCCATCCTGGTTTCGCACTAGGGCTTGTCCTGCGTATAGCCCTTCTCCTATGTCTATGCGTTTAATATATCCTTCCTCGATTTCGGGGTTAGCAACTGTCGCTTGTGCGACCACGCTGGTCCTCGGGGGTACTGTTATTTCCTCGATCTTGTTGAAAGGGACGAAATTGCCATTAAACGCTAGCCATTTATTTTTGAAATCCACTGTTACTCCACTTTCGGTTAGGAATCCCGAACCCAATAACCCTTGATAGCGTAGGGGTATAGTGTCTTCAACGACGTGAAATTGTACGGGGTAGTTGAATAAATTTGCTGTGAGGGTGCCTAGGGTGGGCACCATGTTTTCGGTGATTCCGATTAAATCGATTACGTTGTCCCTGTCGATCTCGCAGGGCGTCGTGATGCACGATTGTTTTATTAAGTTTACCTCTGCTCCCGTGTCGATCATCAAGTCCGTGGGAAAGTTTAATTCCGGGCTGCGGACGTTGATGGAGGGGACATTGTTGAAAGGGGAGAGGTGCACCTTGGCGATTCTGGGCGGAGTTGGTTCGTAGGCCGGAATGTGTTTATCGGATGCGCATTTGTCCTGCCCGTTCCACGAGGCGCCTCCCTGTAATCTCGTGGGGGCTGGTCGTTTCCCGACATGTTTTGATCGCGCATTTTCTTACGGCATTCCGCGGCCAAGTGCCCTATTCTCCCGCAGTAGTTGCAGGTTCGCGTCTCAGGTGGACGTGGCGTATTATGATCCGTCGTTGGGTGTAGACGGTCGAAACCTCTTTCGTTATATCGTTCCGGGACCCGCGCAAGGGGCGGATGATTATTAGTCGGGTAGGTCCTGCACGATCGCGCGTCGTGTCCTTCCCGATTGCATAGTTGGCATAGAGTGCGGTGTGTCCTTTCTCCCATAAACCGGCGGCGATCGCGCTCGATCAATTTCGCTACTCGGACCGCTCTGTCGGATGCTTCATCCAAGGACGTCAATGTCGTGGGGTCCATCTGAGTGCGCATTGAAAGGGGAAGTCCGTCTAAAAATGATCTTAACGCTAGCTGATCGACATCGTATAACGCCGTCCTTGAGTTTCGATAATAATCAGCGTCTTCGTCGGTGATGGCGAATTTCAAGTCTTTCACTCTTGAAATATAATCCAATATGTGTTCATTTCTTCCAATTATGATGTTAGCTAGTTCGCCGCGGTAGTGATCGGAAGTTTTAGCGGGGGCGAACACCGTTTTTAGTCTGCCGATGAATGCGTTAACCGTATCAAAGCAGTAATCCTCCACGACCAAGTACGCGTGGTTTTGTAAACGGTTCCTTAATAAGCGCGCTAACTGAGGTTCGGACGCGGGAGGGATCATTTCTCGAGCTCGTCTGCACGCTCTCGCAAATTGCAGGATCGACATGTAATGTCCATCGAAGCGCGGTACCGTCTCGACGGCATCCTTCAGAGTGACCTGAAGTTTTCCGTACATTGTCGGTTCGATAAACGCGTCGTTACGCGGGTTTCCTTCGCGGTAACCGGAGGCAGGGGTTTCAAAATGTGTTTTAATGCGCTGTTTTCTTGTTAGCGCATCCACTGCGTCCTGCAGACCGGCTATTTGTTTTGCGAGGTTTTCCAACCCGGAGGCGGTTTGGTGTGTTTGTTCTTCCTGCACCAAATCGTCGGCTGGACTAACAGGTCGCATTTGCTTGTTCATGAATAATTCGTAATGCTCTTCGATTTGAGCTTGTTTTTCGCGCAGGAGATTCAATTTATCTTGCATCGCGGCGGTCGAAGCGTCGATGGCTCCGTTAGCATCCTCGACGGGGGTAGCGAGGGGGTTGGATCCGTCGGCGTCACCGTACAGCGACATGGTATTTTATGTATATGTTTGAGCGAGGTGAACAAATGTATATACATATATTTTTTTTTTTTTTATATATGCGCGAGGGGGTTGTGATATGGCGGTTATCTATTCGTAGGTGATTAATGTTCAGAACATGTATCAAAATTTTGATATTAAAGCGTTTCAAGCTTTAATTGTCGTTTTGAAGGCAATTGTGGGATTGAATTTTCGAACATCCCACCGCTGTCACCAGTTTAATATGTCACGTTCCAGGTTACTTCCGGAAGAGACATACTGTACGCACGCAGGATGAGGAACGGAAATTGAATGGGGAAGGTGAACGTAGGTTCTCGGGGTCGAATTCAAGATTCGCGCACGCCGAGAGGAAAGGCAAGTAGAGAAAAGGAGGAATCTCGGGGTCGAATGCAGGATTCGCGCACGCCGAGAGGAATGGTAAGTAGATAAAATTTAGAATCTCGGGGTCGAATGCAAGATTCGCGCACGCCGAGAGGAAGGGTAAGTAAAGAAAGGAAAGGAAATACCTCGGGGTCGAATGCAAGATTCGCGCACGCCGAGAGGAAAGGTAAGTAGAGAAAACGAAGAATCTCGGGGTCGAATGCAAGATTCGCGCACGCCGAGAGGAAAGGTAAGTAGAGAAAACGAAGAATCTCGGGGTCGAATGCAAGATTCGCGCACGCCGAGAGGAAAGGTAAGTAAAGAAAGGAAAGGAAATACCTCGGGGTCGAATGCAAGATTCGCGCACGCCGAGAGGAAAGGTAAGTAAAGAAAAAGGAAGAATCTCGGGGTCGAATGCAAGATTCGCGCACGCCGAGAGGAAAGGTAAGTAAAGAAAAGGAAGAATCTCGGGGTCGAATGCAAGATTCGCGCACGCCGAGAGGGAAGGTAAGTAAAGGAAAAGGAAGGGAAAGGAAGTTAGGAGTGCCGTACTATTACTGCGGAAGGATTGATCTGCAGCAATACCAATTCCTCGGATTCCAAACAATATTGAGAAATGTGAACGAAACCTCGTAAGGAACGAAATAATAAAACGACTCACCGAGCTGCAATGTCGGGTTTTCGATCCTCGGGTTGACGCGTATAATTGCTACCATCGGGTGAGCACCTCGAGTACTTGTCCCGATTGTACTTGCCACAGCTCTTCCGCTGTTATTTCGAAGTACTGTTCTGTGCACTCTGCGCACTGAGATGCTGGGCGGATGGAGGAGATTTCGGTGTTGCAGTGTGCACAAATGGAAATGCGTTGGGCTTCTTCGGCAGTGCTCATGTCATGCCAACCTCCTGATTGATATGCTTGTCCTTGTATGGGGGTCAACTGATTGTAACAGTTGATGCAAATTCGGCCCCAGTCGCTTATGTATATTCCTACTGTGGCGATAGTGGAACACCAAATGTCTAGCAGGGGTTTATAAATCTCTGGATAATCAGAGGGAAGGACGCCGTCCCAGGGACCCTGAAATTCCTGGTCCTCCTCTTCTTCGGCTTCTTCCCAAATATCGTAAGGGAGCTGCATTCGATAAATAATGCTGTGGTTCTGCGCGAAAGTTTCTTGAGGTTCACTGGCTTATTGTATTTATTAGAATAAGTCAAGAATACTTCGAAGTTCGTTGAGGTATTTATTGAAATAATCGTGAAATAATTCTATGTTCCTTAAGGTATTTATTGAAATAAATCGTGGAATTAATTCTATGTTCCTTAAGGTATTTATTGAAATAAATCGTGAAATTATTCTAAGTTCTTTAAGGTATTTATCGAAATAAATCGTGGAATTATTCTATGTTCCTTAAGGTATTTATCGAAATAAGTCGTGAAAGAATTCTATGTTCCTTAAGGTATTTATCGAAATAAATCGTGAAATAATTCTATGTTCCATAAGGTAATTATCGAAATAATTCACTGTATGATTCTAAAATCAAGACCGGTATATCAACGTTCACTGTCACTTGTAGATAGATTCACTGATGTGTAGGCGCTTGCTGCCACTCGAAGACTGAACTCTGAAGATTGACTGGTGAAGATTGACTGCTGAAGATTGACTGCTGAAGATTGACTACTGAAGATTGACTGCTGATGATTGACTGCTGATGATTGACTACTGAAGATTGACTGCTGATGATTGTCTACTGAAGATTGACTACTGAAGATTGACTACTGAAGATTGACTGCTGATGATTGACTACTGACTATTCAGGTGGTGCCGGCTTATTTATATCCATCCCTGGAATCTCTGGTATGCGAGGAATGTCTGGTATGCGTGGTATGTCTGGTATGCGTGGTATGCGTGGTATGTTGACTGCTGCTGGAGTCGATTGCTCTGGAATGCCAGTGATCCTCAACCGGCAGGGGTTCTCCATTGTACCGAGATTGGTTAGAATAAATTATATTAGTTAATTACAATATTGTTATATGGTGAATTCGGATAGGTTGTTTGATGATATCATTTTGTAATCAAATATTTTAATAAATTGTATTGGTTAATTATGCGTCTTTTGTATTGTAGGTTCGGGTGTGTTATTTGATTTGATCATATTGTAGCGATATACTCGAGAGGATTCGAAAGGGGTTTTCTTCCTCGTGGAGTGAGGGCTTCTCTTGGGACGCGAAAGGGGTTTCTTCCTCGTGGAGTGAGGGCTTCTCTTGGGACGCAAAAGGGGTTTCCTCCTCGTGGAGTGAGGGCTTCTCTTGGGACGCAAAAGGGGTTTCTTCCTCGTGGAGTGAGGGCTTCTCTCGAGTGTCGTTGTTCTTCGTTTAAGGTAATGGTGTTTTGTGTAGCGATGAGTTGGAATATTTAGAGATTTTATTTGTTTGCAGGTAGTCGGTGATGAGAAGAGAAATATAAGGTGAGTATCTTATGAGAGGAATTTATTTGTTCGAAAGCAGTCGATGATGAGAAATGTAATGTAAGGTAAGTATCTCGTTTGACTAGTGATGGGTTGGAGTAATAAGAGAGTTTATTTGTTCACAGGCAGTCGATGATGAGAAGCGCAACATAAGGTAAGTACCTCGTTTGACTAGTGATGGGTAGTTATTATAGAAGATTTGTTTGTTCACAGGCAGTCAGTGGTGAAAAGAGAAATATAGGGAAATGCGATATGATACAAAGGGAGTGATAGGATACTCAAAAGGGGGTTTTCGGTTCAGGCTGGACGTTACACAGCCGCAGGGGCAGTCCAGCGTTCGCATCATAGCGGATATAGTAAATAAAGGAGGAAAAATGTGAGCCGACATGCGGCAAAAAATGACGGCACGTCACAATTTGCACGAATACGTGGTGTTCGATGTTTCCAATCGTTTTGCATCAACGTTAGGTAAGTATTCACTTCCCAGCTCCCGCAATCGTTCTTTCTATCGATAATTTGCACGAATACGTGGTGTTCGATGTTTCCAATCGTTTTGCATCAACGATAGGTAAGTATCCACTTCCCAGCTCCCGCAATCGTTCTTTCTATGGATAATATGCACGAATACGTGCTATTCGATGTTTGCAATCGTTTTGCATCGACGGTAGGTAAGGATTCACTTCCCAGCTGCCGCAATCGTTCTTTCCATCGATAATTTGCACGAATACGTGGTGTTCGATGTTTCCAATCGTTTTGCATCAACGATAGGTAAGTATCCACTTCCCAGCTCCCGCAATCGTTCTTTCTATGGATAATTTGCACGAATACGTGCTATTCGATGTTTGCAATCGTTTTGCATCGACGGTAGATAAGGATTCACTTCCCAGCCCCCGCAATCGTTCTTTCTATGGATAATTTGCACGAATACGTTATGTTCGATGTTTCCAATCGTTTTGCATCGACGGTAGGTAAGGATTCACTTCCCAGCTGCCGCAATCGTTCTTTCTATCGATAATTTGCACGAATACGTGATGTTCGATGTTTCCAATCGTTTTGCATCAACGTTAGGTAAGGATTCATTTCCCGGCTCCCGCAATCGTTCTTTCCATCGATAATTTGCACGAATACGTGCTATTCGATGTTTCCAATCGTGTTGCATCGACGTTCGGTAAGCATTCACTTCCCAGCTCCGGCAATCGTTCTTTCCAAATTATCGAGAGAAAGAACGATTGCGGGAGCTGGGAAGTGAATCCTTACCTACCGTCGATGCAAAACGATTGCAAACATCGAACATCACGTATTCGTGCAAATTATCGATGGAAAGAACGATTGCGGGTGCCGGGAAGTGAATCCTTACCTAACGTTGATGCAAAACGATTGGAAACATCGAATGACACGTATTCGTTCAAATTATCGATGGAAAGAACGATTGCGGGAGCTGGGAAGTGAATCCTTACCTACCGTCGATGCAAAACGATTGGAAACATCGAATAGCACATATTCGTGCAAATTATCGATGGAAAGAACGATTGCGGGAGCCGGGAAGTGAATCCTTACCTAACGTTGATGCAAAACGAATGGAATCATCGAACATCACGTATTCGTGCAAATTATCGATGAAAAGAACGATTGCGGGTGCCGGGAAGTGAATCCTTACCTAACGTTGATGCAAAACGATTGGAAACATCGAATAACACGTATTCGTGCAAATTATCGATGGAAAGAACGATTGCGGGAGCTGGGAAGTGAATCCTTACCTACCGTCGATGCAAAACGATTGGAAACATCGAATAGCACATATTCGTGCAAATTATCGATGGAAAGAACGATTGCGGGAGCCGGGAAGTGAATCCTTACCTAACGTTGATGCAAAACGAATGGAATCATCGAACATCACGTATTCGTGCAAATTATCGATGAAAAGAACGATTGCGGGTGCCGGGAAGTGAATCCTTACCTAACGTTGATGCAAAACGATTGGAAACATCGAATAACACGTATTCGTGCAAATTATCGATGGAAAGAACGATTGCGGGAGCCGGGAAATGAATCCTTACCTAACGTTGATGCAAAACGATTGGAAACATCGAACATCACGTATTCATGCAAATTATCGATAGAAAGAACGATTGCGGCAGCTGGGAAGTGAATCCTTACCTACCGTCGATGCAAAACGATTGCAAACATCGAATTGCACGTATTCGTGCAAATTATCCGTAGAAAGAACGATTGCGTGAGCTGGGAAGTGAATACTTACCTACCGTTGATGCAAAACGATTGGAAACATCGAATAGCACGTATTCGTGCAAATTATCGATGGAAGGAACGATTGCGGGAGCCGGGAAGTGAATGCTTACCTAACGTTGATGCAAAACGATTGGAAACATCGAACATAACGTATTCGTGCAAATTATCGATAGAAAGAACGATTGCGGGAGCTGGGAAGTGAATCCTGACCTACCGTCGATGCAAAACGATTGCAAACATCGAATAGCACGTATTCGTGCAAATTATCCATAGAAAGAACGATTGCGGGAGCTGGGAAGTGAATACGTACCTAACGTTGATGCAAAACGATTGGAAACATCGAACACCACGTATTCGTGCAAATTATCCTTAGAAAGAACGATTGCGTGAGCTGGGAAGTGAATACTTACCTACCGTTGATGCAAAACGATTGGAAACATCGAATAGCACGTATTCGTGCAAATTATCGATGGAAAGAACGATTGCGGGAGCCGGGAAGTGAATGCTTACCTAACGTTGATGCAAAACGATTGGAAACATCGAACATAACGTATTCGTGCAAATTATCGATAGAAAGAACGATTGCGGCAGCTGGGAAGTGAATCCTTACCTACAGTCGATGCAAAACGATTGCAAACATCGAATAGCACTTATTCGTGCAAATTATCCATAGAAAGTACGATTGCGGGAGCTGGGAAGTGAATACTTACCTACCGTTGATGCAAAACGATTGGAAACATCGAATAGCACGTATTCGTGCAAATTATCGATGGAAAGAACGATTGCGGGAGCCGGGAAGTGAATGCTTACCTAACGTTGATGCAAAACGATTGGAAACATCGAACATCACGTATTCGTGCAAATTATCGATAGAAAGAACGATTGCGGGAGCTGGGAAGTGAATCCTTACCTACCGTCGATGCAAAACGATTGCAAACATCGAATAGCACGTATTCGTGCAAATTATCCATAGAAAGAACGATTGCGGGAGCTGGGAAGTGAATCCTTACCTACCGTCGATGCAAAACGATTGCAAACATCGAATAGCATGTATTCGTGCAAATTATCCATAGAAAGAACGATGGCGGGAGCTGGGAAGTGAATCCTTACCTACCGTCGATGCAAAACGATTGGAAACATCGAACACCACGTATTCGTGCAAATTATCGATGGAAAGAACGATTGCGGGAGCCGGGAAGTGAATCCTTACCTACCGTTGATACAAAACGATTGGATAATTGGCACGAATACGTGATATTCGATGTTTCCAATCGTTTTGCATCGACGGTAGGTAAGGATTCACTTCCCAGCTCCCGCAATCGTTCTTTCCATCGATAATTTGCACGAATACGTGCTATTCGATGTTTCCAATCGTTTTGCATCAACGGTAGGTAAGTATTCACTTCCCAGCTCCCGCAATCGTTCTTTCTATGGATAATTTGCACGAATACGTTATGTTCGATGTTTGCAATCGTTTTGCATCGACGGTAGGTAAGGATTCACTTCCCAGCTGCCGCAATCGTTCTTTCCATCGATAATTTGCACGAATACGTGGTGTTCGATGTTTCCAATCGTTTTGCATCAACGTTAGGTAAGTATTCACTTTCCAGCTCCCGCAATCGTTCTTTCCATCGATAATTTGCACGAATACGTGGTGTTCGATGTTTCCAATCGTTTTGCATCAACGATAGGTAAGTATCCACTTCCCAGCTCCCGCAATCGTTCTTTCTATGGATAATATGCACGAATACGTGGTGTTCGATGTTTCCAATCGTTTTGCATCAACGATAGGTAAGTATCCACTTCCCAGCTCCCGCAATCGTTCTTTCTATGGATAATTTGCACGAATACGTGCTATTCGATGTTTGCAATCGTTTTGCATCGACGGTAGATAAGGATTCACTTCCCAGCTCCCGCAATCGTTCTTTCTATGGATAATTTGCACGAATACGTTATGTTCGATGTTTCCAGTCGTTTTGCATCGACGGTAGGTAAGGATTCACTTCCCAGCTGCCGCAATCGTTCTTTCTATCGATAATTTGCACGAATACGTGATGTTCGATGTTTCCAATCGTTTTGCATCAACGTTAGGTAAGGATTCATTTCCCGGCTCCCGCAATCGTTCTTTCCATCGATAATTTGCACGAATACGTGCTATTCGATGTTTCCAATCGTGTTGCATCGACGTTCGGTAAGCATTCACTTCCCAGCTCCGGCAATCGTTCTTTCCAAATTATCGATAGAAAGAACGATTGCGGGAGCTGGGAAGTGAATCCTTACCTACCGTCGATGCAAAACGATTGCAAACATCGAACATCACGTATTCGTGCAAATTATCGATGGAAAGAACGATTGCGGGTGCCGGGAAGTGAATCCTTACCTAACGTTGATGCAAAACGATTGGAAACATCGAATAACACGTATTCGTGCAAATTATCGATGGAAAGAACGATTGCGGGAGCTGGGAAGTGAATCCTTACCTACCGTCGATGCAAAACGATTGGAAACATCGAATAGCACATATTCGTGCAAATTATCGATGGAAAGAACGATTGCGGGAGCCGGGAAGTGAATCCTTACCTAACGTTGATGCAAAACGAATGGAATCATCGAACATCACGTATTCGTGCAAATTATCGATGCAAAGAACGATTGCGGGTGCCGGGAAGTGAATCCTTACCTAACGTTGATGCAAAACGATTGGAAACATCGAATAACACGTATTCGTGCAAATTATCGATGGAAAGAACGATTGCGGGAGCCGGGAAATGAATCCTTACCTAACGTTGATGCAAAACGATTGGAAACATCGAACATCACGTATTCATGCAAATTATCGATAGAAAGAACGATTGCGGCAGCTGGGAAGTGAATCCTTACCTACCGTAGATGCAAAACGATTGCAAACATCGAATTGCACGTATTCGTGCAAATTATCCGTAGAAAGAACGATTGCGTGAGCTGGGAAGTGAATACTTACCTACCGTTGATGCAAAACGATTGGAAACATCGAATAGCACGTATTCGTGCAAATTATCGATGGAAAGAACGATTGCGGGAGCCGGGAAGTGAATGCTTACCTAACGTTGATGCAAAACGATTGGAAACATCGAACATAACGTATTCGTGCAAATTATCGATAGAAAGAACGATTGCGGGAGCTGGGAAGTGGATCCTTACCTACCGTCGATGCAAAACGATTGGAAACATCGAATATCACGTATTCGTGCCAATTATCCAATCGTTTTGTATCAACGGTAGGTAAGGATTCACTTCCCGGCTCCCGCAATCGTTCTTTCCATCGATAATTTGCACGAATACGTGGTGTTCGATGTTTCCAATCGTTTTGCATCGACGGTAGGTAAGGATTCACTTCCCAGCTCCCGCAATCGTTCTTTCTATGGATAATTTGCACGAATACGTGCTATTCGATGTTTGCAATCGTTTTGCATCGACGGTAGGTAAGGATTCACTTCCCAGCTCCCGCAATCGTTCTTTCTATCGATAATTTGCACGAATACGTTATGTTCGATGTTTCCAATCGTTTTGCATCAACGTTAGGTAAGCATTCACTTCCCGGCTCCCGCAATCGTTCTTTCCATCGATAATTTGCACGAATACGTGCTATTCGATGTTTCCAATCGTTTTGCATCAACGGTAGGTAAGTATTCACTTCCCAGCTCCCGCAATCGTACTTTCTATGGATAATTTGCACGAATACGTGCTATTCGATGTTTGCAATCGTTTTGCATCGACGGTAGGTAAGGATTCACATCCCAGCTCCCGCAATCGTTCTTTCTATCGATAATTTGCACGAATACGTTATGTTCGATGTTTCCAATCGTTTTGCATCAACGTTAGGTAAGCATTCACTTCCCGCCTCCCGCAATCGTTCTCTCCATCGATAATTTGCACGAATACGTGCTATTCGATATTTCCAATCGTTTTGCATCAACGGTAGGTAAGTATTCACTTCCCAGCTCACGCAATCGTTCTTTCTAAGGATAATTTGCACGAATACGTGGTATTCGATGTTTCCAATCGTTTTGCATCGACGGTAGGTAAGGATTCACTTCCCAGCTCCCGCAATCGTTCTTTCCATCGATAATTTGCACGAATACGTGGTGTTCGATGTTTCCAATCGTTTTGCATCAACGTTAGGTACGTATTCACTTCCCAGCTCCCGCAATCGTTCTTTCTATGGATAATATGCACGAATACGTGCTATTCGATGTTTCCAATCGTTTTGCATCGACGGTAGGTAAGGATTCACTTCCCAGCTCCCGCAATCGTTCTTTCCATCGATAATTTGCACGAATACGTGGTGTTCGATGTTTCCAATCGTTTTGCATCAACGTTAGGTACGTATTCACTTCCCAGCTCCCGCAATCGTTCTTTCTATGGATAATTTGCACGAATACGTGCTATTCGATGTTTGCAATCGTTTTGCATCGACGGTAGGTAAGGATTCACTTCCCAGCTCCCGCAATCGTTCTTTCTATCGATAATTTGCACGAATACGTTATGTTCGATGTTTCCAATCGTTTTGCATCGACGGTAGGTAAGGATTCACTTCCCGGCTCCCGCAATCGTTCTTTCTATCGATAATTTGCACGAATACGTGCTATTCGATGTTTCCAATCGTGTTGCATCGACGGTCGGTAAGCATTTACTTCCCAGCTCCCGCAATCGTTCTTTCTATGGATAATTTGCACGAATACGTTATGTTCGATGTTTGCAATCGTTTTGCATCGACGGTAGGTAAGGATTCACTTCCCAGCTGCCGCAATCGTTCTTTCCATCGTTAATTTGCACGAATACGTGCCATTCGATGTTTCCAATCGTTTTGCATCGACGGTAGGTAAGGATTCACTTCCCAGCTCCCGCAATCGTTCTTTCTATCGATAATTTGCACGAATACGTGCTATTCGATGTTTCCAATCGTTTTGCATCGACGGTAGGTAAGGATTCACTTCCCAGCTCCCGCAATCGTTCTTTCTATCGATAATTTGCACGAATACGTGATGTTCGATGTTTCCAATCGTTTTGCATCAACGTTAGGTAAGGATTCACTTCCCGGCTCCCGCAATCGTTCTTTCCATCGCTAATTTGCTCGAATACGTGCTATTCGATGTTTCCAATCGTTTTGCATCGACGGTAGGTAAGGATTCACTTCCCAGCTGCCGCAATCGTTCTTTCCATCGATAATTTGCACGAATACGTGGTGTTCGATGTTTCCAATCGTTTTGCATCAACGTTAGGTAAGTATTCACTTCCCAGCTCCCGCAATCGTTCTTTCTATGGATAATTTGCACGAATACGTGCTATTCGATGTTTGCAATCGTTTTGCATCGACGGTAGGTAAGTATTCACTTCCCAGCTCCCGCAATCGTTCTTTCTATGGGATAATTTGCACGAATACGTGGTGTTCGATGTTTCCAATCGTTTTGCATCAACGTTAGGTAAGTATTCACTTCCCAGCTCCCGCAATCGTTCTTTCTATGGATAATTTGCACGAATACGTGCTATTCGATGTTTGCAATCGTTTTGCATCGACGGTAGATAAGGATTCACTTCCCAGCTCCCGCAATCGTTCTTTCTATGGATAATTTGCACGAATACGTTATGTTCGATGTTTCCAATCGTGTTGCATCGACGTTCGGTAAGCATTCACTTCCCAGCTCCGGCAATCGTTCTTTCCAAATTATCGATAGAAAGAACGATTGCGGGAGCTGGGAAGTGAATCCTTACCTACCGTCGATGCAAAACGATTGCAAACATCGAACATCACGTATTCGTGCAAATTATCGATGGAAAGAACGATTGCGGGTGCCGGGAAGTGAATCCTTACCTAACGTTGATGCAAAACGATTGGAAACATCGAATAACACGTATTCGTGCAAATTATCGATGGAAAGAACGATTGCGGGAGCTGGGGAGTGAATCCTTACCTACCGTCGATGCAAAACGATTGGAAACATCGAATAGCACATATTCGTGCAAATTATCGATGGAAAGAACGATTGCGGGAGCCGGGAAGTGAATCCTTACCTAACGTTGATGCAAAACGAATGGAATCATCGAACATCACGTATTCGTGCAAATTATCGATGAAAAGAACGATTGCGGGTGCCGGGAAGTGAATCCTTACCTAACGTTGATGCAAAACGATTGGAAACATCGAATAACACGTATTCGTGCAAATTATCGATGGAAAGAACGATTGCGGGAGCCGGGAAATGAATCCTTACCTAACGTTGATGCAAAACGATTGGAAACATCGAACATCACGTATTCATGCAAATTATCGATAGAAAGAACGATTGCGGCAGCTGGGAAGTGAATCCTTACCTACCGTCGATGCAAAACGATTGCAAACATCGAATTGCACGTATTCGTGCAAATTATCCATAGAAAGAACGATTGCGTGAGCTGGGAAGTGAATACTTACCTACCGTTGATGCAAAACGATTGGAAACATCGAATAGCACGTATTCGTGCAAATTATCGATGGAAAGAACGATTGCGGGAGCCGGGAAGTGAATGCTTACCTAACGTTGATGCAAAACGATTGGAAACATCGAACATAACGTATTCGTGCAAATTATCGATAGAAAGAACGATTGCGGGAGCTGGGAAGTGAATCCTTACCTACCGTCGATGCAAAACGATTGGAAACATCGAATATCACGTATTCGTGCCAATTATCCAATCGTTTTGTATCAACGGTAGGTAAGGATTCACTTCCCGGCTCCCGCAATCGTTCTTTCCATCGATAATTTGCACGAATACGTGGTGTTCGATGTTTCCAATCGCTTTGCATCGACGGTAGGTAAGGATTCACTTCCCAGCTCCCGCAATCGTTCTTTCTATGGATAATTTGCACGAATACGTGCTATTCGATGTTTGCAATCGTTTTGCATCGACGGTAGGTAAGGATTCACTTCCCAGCTCCCGCAATCGTTCTTTCTATCGATAATTTGCACGAATACGTTATGTTCGATGTTTCCAATCGTTTTGCATCAACGTTAGGTAAGCATTCACTTCCCGGCTCACGCAATCGTTCTTTCCATCGATAATTTGCACGAATACGTGATGTTCGATGATTCCATTCGTTTTGCATCAACGTTAGGTAAGGATTCACTTCCCGGGTCCCGCAATCGTTCTTTCCATCGATAATTTAAACGAATACGTGCTATTCGATGTTTCCAATCGTTTTGCATCGACGGTAGGTAAGGATTCACTTCCCAGCTCCCGCAATCGTTCTTTCCATCGATAATTTGCACGAATACGTGGTGTTCGATGTTTCCAATCGTTTTGTATCAACGGTAGGTAAGGATTCACTTCCCGGCTCCCGCAATCGTTCTTTCCATCGATAATTTGCACGAATACGTGCTATTCGATGTTTCCAATCGTTTTGCATCAACGGTAGGTAAGTATTCACTTCCCAGCTCCCGCAATCGTACTTTCTATGGATAATTTGCACGAATACGTGCTATTCGATGTTTGCAATCGTTTTGCATCGACGGTAGGTAAGGATTCACTTCCCAGCTCCCGCAATCGTTCTTTCTATCGATAATTTGCACGAATACGTTATGTTCGATGTTTCCAATCGTTTTGCATCAACGTTAGGTAAGCATTCACTTCCCGGCTCCCGCAATCGTTCTCTCCATCGATAATTTGCACGAATACGTGCTATTCGATATTTCCAATCGTTTTGCATCAACGGTAGGTAAGTATTCACTTCCCAGCTCACGCAATCGTTCTTTCTAAGGATAATTTGCACGAATACGTGGTGTTCGATGTTTCCAATCGTTTTGCATCGACGGTAGGTAAGGATTCACTTCCCAGCTCCCGCAATCGTTCTTTCCATCGATAATTTGCACGAATACGTGGTGTTCGATGTTTCCAATCGTTTTGCATCAACGTTAGGTACGTATTCACTTCCCAGCTCCCGCAATCGTTCTTTCTATGGATAATATGCACGAATACGTGCTATTCGATGTTTCCAATCGTTTTGCATCGACGGTAGGTAAGGATTCACTTCCCAGCTCCCGCAATCGTTCTTTCCATCGATAATTTGCACGAATACGTGGTGTTCGATGTTTCCAATCGTTTTGCATCAACGTTAGGTACGTATTCACTTCCCAGCTCCCGCAATCGTTGTTTCTATGGATAATTTGCACGAATACGTGCTATTCGATGTTTGCAATCGTTTTGCATCGACGGTAGGTAAGGATTCACTTCCCAGCTCCCGCAATCGTTCTTTCTATCGATAATTTGCACGAATACGTTATGTTCGATGTTTGCAATCGTTTTGCATCGACGGTAGGTAAGGATTCACTTCCCAGCTGCCGCAATCGTTCTTTCCATCGTTAATTTGCACGAATACGTGCCATTCGATGTTTCCAATCGTTTTGCATCGACGGTAGGTAAGGATTCACTTCCCAGCTCCCGCAATCGTTCTTTCTATCGACAATTTGCACGAATACGTGCTATTCGATGTTTCCAATCGTTTTGCATCGACGGTAGGTAAGGATTCACTTCCCAGCTCCCGCAATCGTTCTTTCTATCGATAATTTGCACGAATACGTGATGTTCGATGTTTCCAATCGTTTTGCATCAACGTTAGGTAAGGATTCACTTCCCGGCTCCCGCAATCGTTCTTTCCATCGCTAATTTGCTCGAATACGTGCTATTCGATGTTTCCAATCGTTTTGCATCGACGGTAGGTAAGGATTCACTTCCCAGCTGCCGCAATCGTTCTTTCCATCGATAATTTGCACGAATACGTGGTGTTCGATGTTTCCAATCATTTTGCATCAACGTTAGGTAAGTATTCACTTCCCAGCTCCCGCAATCGTTCTTTCTATGGATAATTTGCACGAATACGTGCTATTCGATGTTTGCAATCGTTTTGCATCGACGGTAGGTAAGTATTCACTTCCCAGCTCCCGCAATCGTTCTTTCTATGGGATAATTTGCACGAATACGTTATGTTCGATGTTTCCAATCGTTTTGCATCGACGGTAGGTAAGGATTCACTTCCCGGCTCCCGCAATCGTTCTTTCCATCGATAATTTGCACGAATACGTGCTATTCGATGTTTCCAATCGTGTTGCATCGACGGTCGGTAAGCATTCACGATGTTTCCAATCGTTTTGCATCAACGTTAGGTAAGGATTCATTTCTCGGCTCCCGCAATCGTTCTTTCCATCGATAATTTGCACGAATACGTGCTATTCGATGTTTCCAATCGTGTTGCATCGACGTTCGGTAAGCATTCACTTCCCAGCTCCGGCAATCGTTCTTTCCAAATTATCGATAGAAAGAACGATTGCGGGAGCTGGGAAGTGAATCCTTACCTACCGTCGATGCAAAACGATTGCAAACATCGAACATCACGTATTCGTGCAAATTATCGATGGAAAGAACGATTGCGGGAGCTGGGGAGTGAATCCTTACCTACCGTCGATGCAAAACGATTGGAAACATCGAATTGCACGTATTCGTGCAAATTATCCATAGAAAGAACGATTGCGTGAGCTGGGAAGTGTCACGTCCCGGGATCCTCCGAAACGTGACGATCCGTAGGTGCAGCGCGCATCCGAATCGGCACACGATATGGATACAGGGCAGTTCTCTACCACACATCGACGTACGGCCACACACACACACACACACACTGATAATTGTCCTGATGGTAGCATTAAGTCTAAGCAACTTCTTAAGTTAAGAAACCAGGGGTAAACGTGAGTATGCTGACTCACCTATGATAAGATAGATTATAAGAATACGTAGATTAAGAACCGTGACGAATCAGGGTGTGCGGACCAATCCGTGTTTGTCCTTTCAAGTTAAGGACAAGCACGGATAAGTGCTGACGACAATAGCGAAGGGATAGCGCTGTCTCGCACGTGGGCATTCCAGAGTCAAGGCCTGGGAAAGGATCGGGTAATAATCCGCTGAACAAGCCGATATACCTCGATGCATCAGCATCCGTTCCCAGAGCGATAACAACTGTCGCTCAGGAATGCACACGTTGCAAAGATACGAAGCGCGAGAACCGTCGCGAGAGCGATAACAACTGTCGCTCAGGAATGCACACGTTGCAAAGATACGAAGCGCGAGAACCGTCGCGAGAGCGATAACAACTGTCGCTCAGGAATGCACACGTTGCAAAGATACGAAGCGCGAGAACCGTCGCGGAACAGTCGTTCCCAGGACGGTGGCCCCTGCTGCATCAGCATCTTCTGGCTGCGGCAGTAGGGGCTGCTGCGTCAGCACCTGGGAGGAATAAAAGACCGGAGCGAACGGTCGCAAGGCAGTTCAGTTCCAACCGAGAAGTTAGAAACATCAAGTTCTATACGAGTGAAGTTCAATCCGGTAGTCTAACGGTGAAGTTCGACGAGTTCGTTGTAGTTGTGCCTGTAAGCGGCAAATCGTCAGCACGATCCACCATTTGCTACTTGTACTCTCAACTGTAGTCGACCGATAGGTAAAGGTGAGCATTAATAAACAGTAACACTTGACATTTCATCGGTCTTCCATTTTATACGAACAACTTACTACTCGCCGAATGTGTTCGGTAGATGCCCGCTGGAAATAGGCGAAGGCGTAGGAGAGGGGTCCAGTCGCGGCTCCGCCACAATATCAGGCGCCGGGAGCTGATCGCCGCCCGTCGCGTGCAATTGGCGCAAGAGACTGGGCCGTTGATCGACCTGACGTTAGATTCTCCACCGGCGCCAGTCGACCTGACGCTGGATTCTCCACGGGCGCCGATCGACTCGACAACCGCTGGCGCCGTTCCGACCATCATCGACTTGACAGTTGGGGGTTCGCCCGAGCCCTCGACTTCGCGGGGTCCCTCCGCCCAAATACCCGTGTTGCCTTCCTCGCCTCACGCATCGCCTTTGTCCATCTCATACTCCCCCATCTCCCACGCATCCGAACAAACTCCGCAGCCCTTCGCTAGACGACAACTAGTTTACTCGTCATCCCCGGCTCAGACAACTACATCCTCGGTAGATTCAAGGGCAACCACGCCCGAATACTACCGGCCCTATATCGACCCCCCGGGCAGTCCCCCATCCCCGCAACAGCAACTCGACCCTCCGGACAGCGACGAGGAGTGGCCACATCAACAGATTTATCCGAATTACCCGGGATATTATCCCGTATTTATTAGCGACCGGTTCCCTGGTCAACCAAACGTCCCCGAAGGCGAGCCGGTCCCGGAAGAGTATCATACGTTGTTATTTCAAACTATATTTCTCCGCGAGGAATAATGTAACGGCCTCCACTGTATTAAATAAGAAAAAAAAAGAAAGTGGACGTAAATATAACTCATAAACAATCGATACCAATTGTTTTCCTGACCCCACCGCATCTTAACGTCCCGATCCCGGTTGACTGTCCTAAGAGACCAGTCACAGATCGAAATTGCGAGCGTATCCTGTTGAAGATTTGGCGCACGTTGCCGTTGGGCAACACGGATCCCGACGAGGACGTAACATATAAATTTTTTTGGTGACAGCGGTGGGATACGATCGCATACGTTAAGAGGTGTGACGCGAAATGGCGGAAGAAACGACTGCAACCCCTCTAGACCTCGTGCTGCAACAGCTCTCCCTGTGGGAGGATAAATTCGACAATTTAAATTCAATGAACAGGAGACTAGAGAGAATAGAACAGGACATAAAAGCTAAAAGAGCAAACGCTACGGCGGGTACGTCCGGCGGGACAAACGCCGAAATGCCCGACGTGAAGCCCGTGACGGATCTCCCTTCGATTCGCATCAAAGATGCCATAGAAACGGTTCCCGTGTTCGACGGCCATAAGCCTCCCGTGTTTCAATTCTTAAGAGCCTGCGAGCGAGCAAAATCGATGCTCCCCGCTCATATGGAACCCCATTTGGTTAAACTGTTGATGAACAAATTGAGGGGCCATGCGTTCCTCGCGGTGGAAGACGTGGTCGTTACCAATCTGGACTCGTTCTCCACGAAATTAAAGGACATGTTTGGTCCCGGTAAAACCATTAACGAATACAGGGGCGAACTCGGAACCATCTATCAGAAATCGGGCGAAGACGTACTCGACTACATTGACCGCGTGCGTAACCTGCGTCTAGCCATCATGGACGGAGAAAGGCAAGCTCGCGGTACCGTACCGTTGGCGTTGCAATTAGGTCTCGACACCGACTCCCAGGAAGCATTCGTCAACGGTTTACCGGCCGAGGTATTCACCAGAGTGAAGCTGGAGGGCTGCAGAGACCTCGACGAATCCTACCGTGCGGCGATAAAAGCCACTCGTGAGGTAAAGAGAGTCGCGGAAAGGCAGCGAAGCTATCAACCGCCGCCGCAACGCTTCAATAGGGAACGAAACAACTACCCTCCAAGGAATCAAGCGGAACCTCAACAAAGGGATCAAAGAAACCCCCAGAGATACAACAATTACGGAAACAACAAGACCTTTCCGCCCCGGCCACCGGCCACCTTCCCACCCAAGAATCCCGGAATCACGTGCAATTATTGCAAGAAACCCGGACACGTGTTGAAGGATTGCTATCGCTTCAAAGCCAAAGTCGATTCCGGAGAAATCGTGCCGTACTCTCAACAGAACCAGGGAAACGGACGCGGTCACCCGGGAAGACCGGACGCAGCCCGGAGTGGAATGCCCCAGGAGCGCCCGAGAGTAGCGAAAATAGAAGCTTCCACATCGAAGCAAAATCAAGAGCAACTGTCGGCAAGAAGCGCGCCGAAGCAAGAACGAAAAGCATGGGAAACCCCAAAAGACTCGAAGCAAAAGAAACGCGAGGAGGAAGAAGACCAGGAGGACGAGATAGAGTCGTTAGAAGAACTGTTTCAATAAGAATCAACGCCGTACAAAGGGTACCGACGGTGCGAATCGTGTCCCCCCATTTACAAGGAATAACGAATCTAATGCTGGACTCGGGATCGGAAATAAATCTCATCAAGAAGTCGGTCCTGACCAGCACAGCGAGTATAGACGATCGAGAAGT
The DNA here is from genome assembly GCA_963583965.1 of Nomada ferruginata. Lineage (NCBI taxonomy): Eukaryota > Metazoa > Arthropoda > Insecta > Hymenoptera > Apidae > Nomada > Nomada ferruginata. Next base: position 1,005,638 of record OY757219.1, read on the forward strand.
ACTAGGCATACGTGGCATTACGGCTTCGAACCTGACCACCCTAGGGAAAGTGTCGATAGAGGTTGCGGGCCATCCGGTTAATTTCCACGTCGTCGACGACTCGCTGCTGATCAAAGAGGACGGGATCTTAGGATCCGAGTTCCTGATCGATCACGGGGCAACCATAGATTACGCGCACAAGCGGGTCGAATGGGGAACCTTTTGCATACCGTTCGCCACCTCGAAAGTGTCGGTACCCAAGCGAAGCTCCACGTCGCTACAAGTGAATATAGCGAATCCAGAGATACGAGAGGGATACGTTCCCAGAATCGACATAGGCAAGGGAATCTACTTGGGCGAGGCCCTGGTAACCAACCGCAAAGGCCGCGCCTACATCAGGGTCGTTAATACGACGAGCAGGAAGGTAAAAATCACCGTACCCACGGTGACGCTGGAAGAATTCGAAGAAACGAATCATCGTACAGAATCAAGGGCGTGCAACGTCATCAAGACGGACCCTCGAAATCGATTCGAGGCCATCGTGGAATTATTGAGACTGGAGCATCTCAATACGGAGGAGAGGGCGAGCGTCGAGAAGCTGATAAGGAAAAGTCAAGACAGGTTCCATTTACCTGGTGAAACGTTGGATGGAACAGGAATCCTGGAACACAAGATCCATACCACGGATGACATTCCGGTAAACACGCGCCAGTACAGATACCCCCCGGTGCATAGATCGGAAAACAACAGACAAATTCAAGAATTGTTGGACACGGATGTCGTGGAAGAATCCGTGTCCCCGTATAACTCGCCGCTGTGGATCGTACCGAAGAAACCGGACTCCCACGGAAATAAGCGTTGGCGGTTGGTCATCGACTATAGGAAATTGAACGACAAAACCATAGGGGACGCATTCCCCTTGCCCAATATCACGGAAATACTGGACCAACTGGGCAGTGCCAAGTATTTCTCAACCTTCGACCTAGCGTCGGGGTTCCATCAAATAAAAATGGCGGAAGGAGACGCGCACAAAACGGCCTTCTCGACCCCATACGGACACTATCAATTTACGAGAATGCCGTTCGGACTCAAGAACGCTCCGGCCACCTTTCAGAGATTGATGAACAGCGTTTTGTCCGGCCTACAAGGGACGGAACTGTTCGTCTATTTGGACGACATCGTGATATACTCGAGCTCGTTGGCCGAGCACCAAATTAAATTTCAGAAACTGGCGGAAAGACTGCGAAACGCTAAATTACAGTTACAACCGGACAAGTGCGAATTTTTGAGACACGAGGTCAATTATCTGGGTCACATCATCAGCGAAGAAGGTGTCAGACCGGACCCTCAAAAGATCGAAGCTGTGCAACGATTCCCTAGACCCCGAACGCCGAAGGGAATAAAACAATTTCTAGGATTGGCGGGATACTATCGGAGATTCATCCCCGAATTCTCCAAAACCGCCAAACCCTTGACTCGATTGTTGAAGAAGGATACAAAATTCGCGTGGGACGCTGACCAGGAAAAGGCGTTCGAGACGTTGAGAAACGCGCTGATAACAGAACCCATATTGCAGTACCCGGATTTCAGTAAAACGTTCAACCTAACGACCGACGCGTCCGGATACGCGATCGGAGGAGTCTTGAGTCAAGGACCGATAGGGAAGGATTTGCCCGTCGCTTACGCCTCTCGATTACTAAACGCTGCTGAACAAAAGTACTCGACCATCGAGAAGGAGTGTTTGGCCATACTTTACTGCGTCACTCACTTCAGACCGTACCTGTACGGACGGAAATTCAACATAATCACCGACCACAAACCGTTGGTGTGGCTAAACTCCATCAAAGATCCGACGTCGCGGATATGGAAGTGGAAGCTAAAACTATCGGACTACGAGTTCGAGATACAGCACAAGTGTGGACGAGCGAACGCCAACGCGGACGCCTTGTCGAGAAACCCGCCGGGGGTTTGCCTCCCGATAAGAAAGCGTCAGGAGGAAGCTGACGAAGAAGCAGAAGAGCCGCGACCTAAGAGGAGATTTTTCCCCTCTTCGTCGTCGGACGACTCACTGATTTACGATCCGCGACCGAAGGAGAAGAAGCGTCCGGGATCGCCGTTGCAATCGCCGGAACGGAAAAGAATATCTCTGTTTCGAGACCCCGACACGTCGGTGGACTCGCCTCCCCACTCGAACACGCCCCCGGGAGACCGAGTCGTCGACACGCAAGAACTCCAACAGTCGATGCGACTCGAAGAACCAGCAGAGGAAGTCGTCGAAGTTCGACCCCGGAACTGGCTGGAAGAATTTCCCAATTCTGAGGGGGGAGGGGACGACCTAATCGTCGACGCTTCACCCACGATCGACACGACGGAAGACACCAACGTGTTTCCGTACACGCGCAGTCCGGCGTATGTTATCAGGGAAGTTCGAGACTCGTTACCAAAACTGAAGGACCACAAAGTCATATTCATCGACATGCAAGGGAGTCCGATCGACGAGGGGGCAAAGGAGATCGCACGATCGGGCCTCTTGACGTCCTACGTCGATTTAACAATCGAACGAGCCCGACTGAAGACCGAGCAAGGTAAATACCTCATTGCCCTGCCGGTGAAGGAAAACCAGAGGACGCGTATAGAACCCCAAAACGTACAGGGCTGTTTGTCCTCGTTGCTGGACGTGATCAGAGAAAAGGACCTACGATCGTTCTCCATCGCTCGAACTGAGAGTCTGGACGAAGTACCATGGCGATACGTCATGAACGAACTAAAGAACGTATTCCATGACGAGAACGTTCGGATCACCATTTGCACGGGAGAAGTGACCGTTCCGCCACCAGAGGCCAGGCAATCGATCATCGAGGAGAAGCACGCGTCGGCATCGGGAGGACACGAAGGGGTGACGAAGACCTACCACAGGATAAGGCAACTGCACAATTGGGACAACATGAAGAAGGAGATCCAACGATTCGTGAGAGAGTGCAAGGAGTGCCAACTGAAAAAACTCACGAGAATCAAGACCAAACAACCTATGATACTCTTCCGGGACCGGCTCGCCTTCGGGGACGTTTGGTTGACCAGGGAACCGGTCGCTAATAAATACGGGATAATATCCCGGGTAATTCGGATAAATCTGTTGATGTGGCCACTCCTCGTCGCTGTCCGGAGGGTCGAGTTGCTGTTGCGGGGATGGGGGACTGACCGGGGGGTCGATATAGGGCCGGTAGTATTCGGGCGTGGTTGCCCTTGAATCTACCGAGGATGTAGTTGTCTGAGCCGGGGATGACGAGTAAACTAGTTGTCGTCTAGCGAAGGGCTGCGGAGTTTGTTCGGATGCGTGGGAGATGGGGGAGTATGAGATGGACAAAGGCGATGCGTGAGGCGAGGAAGGCAACACGGGTATTTGGGCGGAAGGACCCCGCGAAGTCGAGGGCTCGGGCGAACCCCCAACTGTCAAGTCGATGATGGTCGGAACGGCGCCAGCGGTTGTCGAGTCGATCGGCGCCCGTGGAGAATCCAGCGTCAGGTCGACTGGCGCCGGTGGAGAATCTAACGTCAGGTCGATCAACGGCCCAGTCTCTTGCGCCAATTGCACGCGACGGGCGGCGATCAGCTCCCGGCGCCTGATATTGTGGCGGAGCCGCGACTGGACCCCTCTCCTACGCCTTCGCCTATTTCCAGCGGGCATCTACCGAACACATTCGGCGAGTAGTAAGTTGTTCGTATAAAATGGAAGACCGATGAAATGTCAAGTGTTACTGTTTATTAATGCTCACCTTTACCTATCGGTCGACTACAGTTGAGAGTACAAGTAGCAAATGGTGGATCGTGCTGACGATTTGCCGCTTACAGGCACAACTACAACGAACTCGTCGAACTTCACCGTTAGACTACCGGATTGAACTTCACTCGTATAGAACTTGATGTTTCTAACTTCTCGGTTGGAACTGAACTGCCTTGCGACCGTTCGCTCCGGTCTTTTATTCCTCCCAGGTGCTGACGCAGCAGCCCCTACTGCCGCAGCCAGAAGATGCTGATGCAGCAGGGGCCACCGTCCTGGGAACGACTGTTCCGCGACGGTTCTCGCGCTTCGTATCTTTGCAACGTGTGCATTCCTGAGCGACAGTTGTTATCGCTCTCGCGACGGTTCTCGCGCTTCGTATCTTTGCAACGTGTGCATTCCTGAGCGACAGTTGTTATCGCTCTCGCGACGGTTCTCGCGCTTCGTATCTTTGCAACGTGTGCATTCCTGAGCGACAGTTGTTATCGCTCTGGGAACGGATGCTGATGCATCGAGGTATATCGGCTTGTTCAGCGGATTATTACCCGATCCTTTCCCAGGCCTTGACTCTGGAATGCCCACGTGCGAGACAGCGCTATCCCTTCGCTATTGTCGTCAGCACTTATCCGTGCTTGTCCTTAACTTGAAAGGACAAACACGGATTGGTCCGCACACCCTGATTCGTCACGGTTCTTAATCTACGTATTCTTATAATCTATCTTATCATAGGTGAGTCAGCATACTCACGTTTACCCCTGGTTTCTTAACTTAAGAAGTTGCTTAGACTTAATGCTACCATCAGGACAATTATCAGTGTGTGTGTGTGTGTGTGTGGCCGTACGTCGATGTGTGGTAGAGAACTGCCCTGTATCCATATCGTGTGCCGATTCGGATGCGCGCTGCACCTACGGATCGTCACGTTTCGGAGGATCCCGGGACGTGACAGAAGTGAATACTTACCTACCGTTGATGCAAAACGATTGGAAACATCGAATAGCACGTATTCGTGCAAATTATCGATTGAAAGAACGATTGCGGGAGCCGGGAAGTGAATGCTTACCTAACGTTGATGCAAAACGATTGGAAACATCGAACATAACGTATTCGTGCAAATTATCGATAGAAAGAGCGATTGCGGGAGCTGGGAAGTGAATCCTTACCTACCGTCGATGCAAACCGATTGCAAACATCGAATAGCACGTATTCGTGCAAATTATCCATAGAAAGAACGATTGCGGGAGCTGGGAAGTGAATACGTACCTAACGTTGATGCAAAACGATTGGAAACATCGAACACCACGTATTCGTGCAAATTATCGATGGAAAGAACGTTTGCGGGAGCTGGGAAGTGAATCCTTACCTACCGTCGATGCAAAACGATTGGAAACATCGAATAGCACGTATTCGTGCAAATTATCCATAGAAAGAACGATTGCGGGAGCTGGGAAGTGAATACGTACCTAACGTTGATGCAAAACGATTGGAAACATCGAACACCACGTATTCGTGCAAATTATCGATGGAAAGAACGATTGCGGGAGCTGGGAAGTGAATCCTTACCTACCGTCGATGCAAAACGATTGGAAACATCGAACACCACGTATTCGTGCAAATTATCCTTAGAAAGAACGATTGCGTGAGCTGGGAAGTGAATACTTACCTACCGTTGATGCAAAACGATTGGAAACATCGAATAGCACGTATTCGTGCAAATTATCGATGGAAAGAACGATTGCGGGAGCCGGGAAGTGAATGCTTACCTAACGTTGATGCAGAACGATTGGAAACATCGAACATCACGTATTCGTGCAAATTATCGATAGAAAGAACGATTGCGGGAGCTGGGAAGTGAATCCTTACCTACCGTCGATGCAAAACGATTGCAAACATCGAATAGCACGTATTCGTGCAAATTATCCATAGAAAGAACGATTGCGGGAGCTGGGAAGTGAATCCTTACCTACCGTCGATGCAAAACGATTGGAAACATCGAACACCACGTATTCGTGCAAATTATCGATGGAAAGAACGATTGCGGGAGCCGGGAAGTGAATCCTTACCTACCGTTGATACAAAACGATTGGATAATTGGCACGAATACGTGAAATTCGATGTTTCCAATCGTTTTGCATCGACGGTAGGTAAGGATTCACTTCCCAGCTCCCGCAATCGTTCTTTCCATCGATAATTTGCACGAATACGTGCTATTCGATGTTTCCAATCGTTTTGCATCAACGGTAGGTAAGTATTCACTTCCCAGCTCCCGCAATCGTTCTTTCTATGGATAATTTGCACGAATACGTTATGTTCGATGTTTCCAATCGTTTTGCATCGACGGTAGGTAAGGATTCACTTCCCAGCTGCCGCAATCGTTCTTTCTATCGATAATTTGCACGAATACGTGATGTTCGATGTTTCCAATCGTTTTGCATCAACGTTAGGTAAGGATTCATTTCCCGGCTCCCGCAATCGTTCTTTCCATCGATAATTTGCACGAATACGTGCAATTCGATGTTTCCAATCGTGTTGCATCGACGTTCGGTAAGCATTCACTTCCCAGCTCCGGCAATCGTTCTTTCCAAATTATCGATAGAAAGAACGATTGCGGGAGCTGGGAAGTGAATCCTTACCTACCGTCGATGCAAAACGATTGCAAACATCGAACATCACGTATTCGTGCAAATTATCGATGGAAAGAACGATTGCGGGAGCTGGGGAGTGAATCCTTACCTACCGTCGATGCAAAACGATTGGAAACATCGAATAGCACATATTCGTGCAAATTATCGATGGAAAGAACGATTGCGGGAGCCGGGAAGTGAATCCTTACCTAACGTTGATGCAAAACGAATGGAATCATCGAACATCACGTATTCGTGCAAATTATCGATGAAAAGAACGATTGCGGGTGCCGGGAAGTGAATCCTTACCTAACGTTGATGCAAAACGATTGGAAACATCGAATAACACGTATTCGTGCAAATTATCGATGGAAAGAACGATTGCGGGAGCCGGGAAATGAATCCTTACCTAACGTTGATGCAAAACGATTGGAAACATCGAACATCACGTATTCATGCAAATTATCGATAGAAAGAACGATTGCGGCAGCTGGGAAGTGAATCCTTACCTACCGTCGATGCAAAACGATTGCAAACATCGAATTGCACGTATTCGTGCAAATTATCCATAGAAAGAACGATTGCGTGAGCTGGGAAGTGAATACTTACCTACCGTTGATGCAAAACGATTGGAAACATCGAATAGCACGTATTCGTGCAAATTATCGATTGAAAGAACGATTGCGGGAGCCGGGAAGTGAATGCTTACCTAACGTTGATGCAAAACGATTGGAAACATCGAACATAACGTATTCGTGCAAATTATCGATAGAAAGAGCGATTGCGGGAGCTGGGAAGTGAATCCTTACCTACCGTCGATGCAAAACGATTGCAAACATCGAATAGCACGTATTCGTGCAAATTATCCATAGAAAGAACGATTGCGGGAGCTGGGAAGTGAATACGTACCTAACGTTGATGCAAAACGATTGGAAACATCGAACACCACGTATTCGTGCAAATTATCGATGGAAAGAACGTTTGCGGGAGCTGGGAAGTGAATCCTTACCTACCGTCGATGCAAAACGATTGGAAACATCGAATAGCACGTATTCGTGCAAATTATCCATAGAAAGAACGATTGCGGGAGCTGGGAAGTGAATACGTACCTAACGTTGATGCAAAACGATTGGAAACATCGAACACCACGTATTCGTGCAAATTATCGATGGAAAGAACGATTGCGGGAGCTGGGAAGTGAATCCTTACCTACCGTCGATGCAAAACGATTGGAAACATCGAACACCACGTATTCGTGCAAATTATCCTTAGAAAGAACGATTGCGTGAGCTGGGAAGTGAATACTTACCTACCGTTGATGCAAAACGATTGGAAACATCGAATAGCACGTATTCGTGCAAATTATCGATGGAAAGAACGATTGCGGGAGCCGGGAAGTGAATGCTTACCTAACGTTGATGCAAAACGATTGGAAACATCGAACATCACGTATTCGTGCAAATTATCGATAGAAAGAACGATTGCGGGAGCTGGGAAGTGAATCCTTACCTACCGTCGATGCAAAACGATTGCAAACATCGAATAGCACGTATTCGTGCAAATTATCCATAGAAAGAACGATTGCGGGAGCTGGGAAGTGAATCCTTACCTACCGTCGATGCAAAACGATTGGAAACATCGAACACCACGTATTCGTGCAAATTATCGATGGAAAGAACGATTGCGGGAGCCGGGAAGTGAATCCTTACCTACCGTTGATACAAAACGATTGGATAATTGGCACGAATACGTGAAATTCGATGTTTCCAATCGTTTTGCATCGACGGTAGGTAAGGATTCACTTCCCAGCTCCCGCAATCGTTCTTTCCATCGATAATTTGCACGAATACGTGCTATTCGATGTTTCCAATCGTTTTGCATCAACGGTAGGTAAGTATTCACTTCCCAGCTCCCGCAATCGTTCTTTCTATGGATAATTTGCACGAATACGTTATGTTCGATGTTTGCAATCGTTTTGCATCGACGGTAGGTAAGGATTCACTTCCCAGCTGCCGCAATCGTTCTTTCCATCGATAATTTGCACGAATACGTGGTGTTCGATGTTTCCAATCGTTTTGCATCAACGTTAGGTAAGTATTCACTTCCCAGCTCCCGCAATCGTTCTTTCCATCGATAATTTGCACGAATACGTGGTGTTCGATGTTTCCAATCGTTTTGCATCAACGATAGGTAAGTATCCACTTCCCAGCTCCTGCAATCGTTCTTTCTATGGATAATATGCACGAATACGTGCTATTCGATGTTTGCAATCGTTTTGCATCGACGGTAGGTAAGGATTCACTTCCCAGCTGCCGCAATCGTTCTTTCCATCGATAATTTGCACGAATACGTGGTGTTCGATGTTTCCAATCGTTTTGCATCAACGATAGGTAAGTATCCACTTCCCAGCTCCCGCAATCGTTCTTTCTATGGATAATTTGCACGAATACGTGCTATTCGATGTTTGCAATCGTTTTGCATCGACGGTAGATAAGGATTCACTTCCCAGCTCCCGCAATCGTTCTTTCTATGGATAATTTGCACGAATACGTTATGTTCGATGTTTCCAATCGTTTTGCATCGACGGTAGGTAAGGATTCACTTCCCAGCTGCCGCAATCGTTCTTTCTATCGATAATTTGCACGAATACGTGATGTTCGATGTTTCCAATCGTTTTGCATCAACGTTAGGTAAGGATTCATTTCCCGGCTCCCGCAATCGTTCTTTCCATCGATAATTTGCACGAATACGTGCTATTCGATGTTTCCAATCGTGTTGCATCGACGTTCGGTAAGCATTCACTTCCCAGCTCCGGCAATCGTTCTTTCCAAATTATCGATAGAAAGAACGATTGCGGGAGCTGGGAAGTGAATCCTTACCTACCGTCGATGCAAAACGATTGCAAACATCGAACATCACGTATTCGTGCAAATTATCGATGGAAAGAACGATTGCGGGAGCCGGGAAGTGAATGCTTACCTAACGTTGATGCAAAACGATTGGAAACATCGAACATCACGTATTCGTGCAAATTATCGATAGAAAGAACGATTGCGGGAGCTGGGAAGTGAATCCTTACCTACCGTCGATGCAAAACGATTGCAAACATCGAATAGCACGTATTCGTGCAAATTATCCATAGAAAGAACGATTGCGGGAGCTGGGAAGTGAATCCTTACCTACCGTCGATGCAAAACGATTGCAAACATCGAATAGCACGTATTCGTGCAAATTATCCATAGAAAGAACGATTGCGGGAGCTGGGAAGTGAATCCTTACCTACCGTCGATGCAAAACGATTGCAAACATCGAACATCACGTATTCGTGCAAATTGTCGATGGCAAGAACGATTGCGGGAGCTGGGAAGTGAATCCTTACCTACCGTCGATGCAAAACGATTGGAAACATCGAATAGCACATATTCGTGCAAATTATCGATGGAAAGAACGATTGCGGGAGCCGGGAAGTGAATCCTTACCTAACGTTGATGCAAAACGAATGGAATCATCGAACATCACGTATTCGTGCAAATTATCGATGAAAAGAACGATTGCGGGTGCCGGGAAGTGAATCCTTACCTAACGTTGATGCAAAACGATTGGAAACATCGAATAACACGTATTCGTGCAAATTATCGATGGAAAGAACGATTGCGGGAGCCGGGAAATGAATCCTTACCTAACGTTGATGCAAAACGATTGGAAACATCGAACATCACGTATTCATGCAAATTATCGATAGAAAGAACGATTGCGGCAGCTGGGAAGTGAATCCTTACCTACCGTCGATGCAAAACGATTGCAAACATCGAATTGCACGTATTCGTGCAAATTATCCATAGAAAGAACGATTGCGTGAGCTGGGAAGTGAATACTTACCTACCGTTGATGCAAAACGATTGGAAACATCGAATAGCACGTATTCGTGCAAATTATCGATGGACAGAACGATTGCGGGAGCCGGGAAGTGAATGCTTACCTAACGTTGATGCAAAACGATTGGAAACATCGAACATAACGTATTCGTGCAAATTATCGATAGAAAGAACGATTGCGGGAGCTGGGAAGTGAATCCTTACCTACCGTCGATGCAAAACGATTGCAAACATCGAATAGCACGTATTCGTGCAAATTATCCATAGAAAGAACGATTGCGGGAGCTGGGAAGTGAATACGTACCTAACGTTGATGCAAAACGATTGGAAACATCGAACACCACGTATTCGTGCAAATTATCGATGGAAAGAACGATTGCGGGAGCTGGGAAGTGAATCCTTACCTATCGTCGATGCAAAACGATTGGAAACATCCAATAGCACGTATTCGTGCAAATTATCCATAGAAAGAACGATTGCGGGAGCTGGGAAGTGAATACGTACCTAACGTTGATGCAAAACGATTGGAAACATCGAACACCACGTATTCGTGCAAATTATCGATGGAAAGAACGATTGCGGTAGCTGGGAAGTGAATCCTTACCTACCGTCGATGCAAAACGATTGGAAACATCGAACACCACGTATTCGTGCAAATTATCCTTAGAAAGAACGATTGCGTGAGCTGGGAAGTGAATACTTACCTACCGTTGATGCAAAACGATTGGAAACATCGAATAGCACGTATTCGTGCAAATTATCGATGGAAAGAACGATTGCGGGAGCCGGGAAGTGAATGCTTACCTAACGTTGATGCAAAACGATTGGAAACATCGAACATAACGTATTCGTGCAAATTATCGATAGAAAGAACGATTGCGGGAGCTGGGAAGTGAATCCTTACCTACCGTCGATGCAAAACGATTGCAAACATCGAATAGCACGTATTCGTGCAAATTATCGATGGAAAGAACGATTGCGGGTGCCGGGAAGTGAATCCTTACCTAACGTTGATGCAAAACGATTGGAAACATCGAATAACACGTATTCGTGCAAATTATCGATGGAAAGAACGATTGCGGGAGCTGGGAAGTGAATCCTTACCTACCGTCGATGCAAAACGATTGGAAACATCGAATAGCACATATTCGTGCAAATTATCGATGGAAAGAACGATTGCGGGAGCCGGGAAGTGAATCCTTACCTAACGTTGATGCAAAACGAATGGAATCATCGAACATCACGTATTCGTGCAAATTATCGATGAAAAGAACGATTGCGGGTGCCGGGAAGTGAATCCTTACCTAACGTTGATGCAAAACGATTGGAAACATCGAATAACACGTATTCGTGCAAATTATCGATGGAAAGAACGATTGCGGGAGCCGGGAAATGAATCCTTACCTAACGTTGATGCAAAACGATTGGAAACATCGAACATCACGTATTCATGCAAATTATCGATAGAAAGAACGATTGCGGCAGCTGGGAAGTGAATCCTTACCTACCGTCGATGCAAAACGATTGCAAACATCGAATTGCACGTATTCGTGCAAATTATCCATAGAAAGAACGATTGCGTGAGCTGGGAAGTGAATACTTACCTACCGTTGATGCAAAACGATTGGAAACATCGAATAGCACGTATTCGTGCAAATTATCGATGGACAGAACGATTGCGGGAGCCGGGAAGTGAATGCTTACCTAACGTTGATGCAAAACGATTGGAAACATCGAACATAACGTATTCGTGCAAATTATCGATAGAAAGAACGATTGCGGGAGCTGGGAAGTGAATCCTTACCTACCGTCGATGCAAAACGATTGCAAACATCGAATAGCACGTATTCGTGCAAATTATCCATAGAAAGAACGATTGCGGGAGCTGGGAAGTGAATACGTACCTAACGTTGATGCAAAACGATTGGAAACATCGAACACCACGTATTCGTGCAAATTATCGATGGAAAGAACGATTGCGGGAGCTGGGAAGTGAATCCTTACCTATCGTCGATGCAAAACGATTGGAAACATCCAATAGCACGTATTCGTGCAAATTATCCATAGAAAGAACGATTGCGGGAGCTGGGAAGTGAATACGTACCTAACGTTGATGCAAAACGATTGGAAACATCGAACACCACGTATTCGTGCAAATTATCGATGGAAAGAACGATTGCGGTAGCTGGGAAGTGAATCCTTACCTACCGTCGATGCAAAACGATTGGAAACATCGAACACCACGTATTCGTGCAAATTATCCTTAGAAAGAACGATTGCGTGAGCTGGGAAGTGAATACTTACCTACCGTTGATGCAAAACGATTGGAAACATCGAATAGCACGTATTCGTGCAAATTATCGATGGAAAGAACGATTGCGGGAGCCGGGAAGTGAATGCTTACCTAACGTTGATGCAAAACGATTGGAAACATCGAACATAACGTATTCGTGCAAATTATCGATAGAAAGAACGATTGCGGGAGCTGGGAAGTGAATCCTTACCTACCGTCGATGCAAAACGATTGCAAACATCGAATAGCACGTATTCGTGCAAATTATCCATAGAAAGTACGATTGCGGGAGGTGGGAAGTGAATACTTACCTACCGTTGATGCAAAACGATTGGAAACATCGAATAGCACGTATTCGTGCAAATTATCGATGGAAAGAACGATTGCGGGAGCCGGGAAGTGAATGCTTACCTAACGTTGATGCAAAACGATTGGAAACATCGAACATCACGTATTCGTGCAAATTATCGATAGAAAGAACGATTGCGGGAGCTGGGAAGTGAATCCTTACCTACCGTCGATGCAAAACGATTGCAAACATCGAATAGCACGTATTCGTGCAAATTATCCATAGAAAGAACGATTGCGGGAGCTGGGAAGTGAATCCTTACCTACCGTCGATGCAAAACGATTGCAAACATCGAATAGCACGTATTCGTGCAAATTATCCATAGAAAGAACGATTGCGGGAGCTGGGAAGTGAATCCTTACCTACCGTCGATGCAAAACGATTGCAAACATCGAACATCACGTATTCGTGCAAATTGTCGATGGCAAGAACGATTGCGGGTGCCGGGAAGTGAATCCTTACCTAACGTTGATGCAAAACGATTGGAAACATCGAATAACACGTATTCGAGCAAATTATCGATGGAAAGAACGATTGCGGGAGCTGGGAAGTGAATCCTTACCTACCGTCGATGCAAAACGATTGGAAACATCGAATAGCACATATTCGTGCAAATTATCGATGGATAGAACGATTGCGGGAGCCGGGAAGTGAATCCTTACCTAACGTTGATGCAAAACGAATGGAATCATCGAACATCACGTATTCGTGCAAATTATCGATGAAAAGAACGATTGCGGGTGCCGGGAAGTGAATCCTTACCTAACGTTGATGCAAAACGATTGGAAACATCGAATAGCACGTATTCGTGCAAATTATCGATAGAAAGAACGATTGCGGCAGCTGGGAAGTGAATCCTTACCTACCGTCGATGCAAAACGATTGCAAACATCGAATTGCACGTATTCGTGCAAATTATCCATAGAAAGAACGATTGCGTGAGCTGGGAAGTGAATACTTACCTACCGTTGATGCAAAACGATTGGAAACATCGAATAGCACGTATTCGTGCAAATTATCGATGGAAAGAACGATTGCGGGAGCCGGGAAGTGAATGCTTACCTAACGTTGATGCAAAACGATTGGAAACATCGAACATAACGTATTCGTGCAAATTATCGATAGAAAGAACGATTGCGGGAGCTGGGAAGTGAATCCTTACCTGCCGTCGATGCAAAACGATTGCAAACATCGAATAGCACGTATTCGTGCAAATTATCCATAGAAAGAACGATTGCGGGAGCTGGGAAGTGAATACGTACCTAACGTTGATGCAAAACGATTGGAAACATCGAACACCACGTATTCGTGCAAATTATCCTTAGAAAGAACGATTGCGTGAGCTGGGAAGTGAATACTTACCTACCGTTGATGCAAAACGATTGGAAACATCGAATAGCACGTATTCGTGCAAATTATCGATGGAAAGAACGATTGCGGGAGCCGGGAAGTGAATGCTTACCTAACGTTGATGCAAAACGATTGGAAACATCGAACATAACGTATTCGTGCAAATTATCGATAGAAAGAACGATTGCGGGAGCTGGGAAGTGAATCCTTACCTACCGTCGATGCAAAACGATTGCAAACATCGAATAGCACGTATTCGTGCAAATTATCCATAGAAAGTACGATTGCGGGAGGTGGGAAGTGAATACTTACCTACCGTTGATGCAAAACGATTGGAAACATCGAATAGCACGTATTCGTGCAAATTATCGATGGAAAGAACGATTGCGGGAGCCGGGAAGTGAATGCTTACCTAACGTTGATGCAAAACGATTGGAAACATCGAACATCACGTATTCGTGCAAATTATCGATAGAAAGAACGATTGCGGGAGCTGGGAAGTGAATCCTTACCTACCGTCGATGCAAAACGATTGCAAACATCGAATAGCACGTATTCGTGCAAATTATCCATAGAAAGAACGATTGCGGGAGCTGGGAAGTGAATCCTTACCTACCGTCGATGCAAAACGATTGCAAACATCGAATAGCACGTATTCGTGCAAATTATCCATAGAAAGAACGATTGCGGGAGCTGGGAAGTGAATCCTTACCTACCGTCGATGCAAAACGATTGCAAACATCGAACATCACGTATTCGTGCAAATTGTCGATGGCAAGAACGATTGCGGGTGCCGGGAAGTGAATCCTTACCTAACGTTGATGCAAAACGATTGGAAACATCGAATAACACGTATTCGTGCAAATTATCGATGGAAAGAACGATTGCGGGAGCTGGGAAGTGAATCCTTACCTACCGTCGATGCAAAACGATTGGAAACATCGAATAGCACATATTCGTGCAAATTATCGATGGATAGAACGATTGCGGGAGCCGGGAAGTGAATCCTTACCTAACGTTGATGCAAAACGAATGGAATCATCGAACATCACGTATTCGTGCAAATTATCGATGAAAAGAACGATTGCGGGTGCCGGGAAGTGAATCCTTACCTAACGTTGATGCAAAACGATTGGAAACATCGAATAACACGTATTCGTGCAAATTATCGATAGAAAGAACGATTGCGGCAGCTGGGAAGTGAATCCTTACCTACCGTCGATGCAAAACGATTGCAAACATCGAATTGCACGTATTCGTGCAAATTATCCATAGAAAGAACGATTGCGTGAGCTGGGAAGTGAATACTTACCTACCGTTGATGCAAAACGATTGGAAACATCGAATAGCACGTATTCGTGCAAATTATCGATGGAAAGAACGATTGCGGGAGCCGGGAAGTGAATGCTTACCTAACGTTGATGCAAAACGATTGGAAACATCGAACATAACGTATTCGTGCAAATTATCGATAGAAAGAACGATTGCGGGAGCTGGGAAGTGAATCCTTACCTGCCGTCGATGCAAAACGATTGCAAACATCGAATAGCACGTATTCGTGCAAATTATCCATAGAAAGAACGATTGCGGGAGCTGGGAAGTGAATACGTACCTAACGTTGATGCAAAACGATTGGAAACATCGAACACCACGTATTCGTGCAAATTATCGATGGAAAGAACGATTGCGGGAGCTGGGAAGTGAATCCTTACCTACCGTCGATGCAAAACGATTGGAAACATCGAATAGCACGTATTCGTGCAAATTATCCATAGAAAGAACGATTGCGGGAGCTGGGAAGTGAATACGTACCTAACGTTGATGCAAAACGATTGGAAACATCGAACACCACGTATTCGTGCAAATTATCGATGGAAAGAACGATTGCGGTAGCTGGGAAGTGAATCCTTACCTACCGTCGATGCAAAACGATTGGAAACATCGAACACCACGTATTCGTGCAAATTATCCTTAGAAAGAACGATTGCGTGAGCTGGGAAGTGAATACTTACCTACCGTTGATGCAAAACGATTGGAAACATCGAATAGCACGTATTCGTGCAAATTATCGATGGAAAGAACGATTGCGGGAGCCGGGAAGTGAATGCTTACCTAACGTTGATGCAAAACGATTGGAAACATCGAACATAACGTACTCGTGCAAATTATCGATAGAAAGAACGATTGCGGGAGCTGGGAAGTGAATCCTTACCTACCGTCGATGCAAAACGATTGCAAACATCGAATAGCACGTATTCGTGCAAATTATCCATAGAAAGTACGATTGCGGGAGGTGGGAAGTGAATACTTACCTACCGTTGATGCAAAACGATTGGAAACATCGAATAGCACGTATTCGTGCAAATTATCGATGGAAAGAACGATTGCGGGAGCCGGGAAGTGAATGCTTACCTAACGTTGATGCAAAACGATTGGAAACATCGAACATCACGTATTCGTGCAAATTATCGATAGAAAGAACGATTGCGGGAGCTGGGAAGTGAATCCTTACCTACCGTCGATGCAAAACGATTGCAAACATCGAATAGCACGTATTCGTGCAAATTATCCATAGAAAGAACGATTGCGGGAGCTGGGAAGTGAATCCTTACCTACCGTCGATGCAAAACGATTGCAAACATCGAATAGCACGTATTCGTGCAAATTATCCATAGAAAGAACGATTGCGGGAGCTGGGAAGTGAATCCTTACCTACCGTCGATGCAAAACGATTGCAAACATCGAACATCACGTATTCGTGCAAATTGTCGATGGCAAGAACGATTGCGGGTGCCGGGAAGTGAATCCTTACCTAACGTTGATGCAAAACGATTGGAAACATCGAATAACACGTATTCGTGCAAATTATCGATGGAAAGAACGATTGCGGGAGCTGGGAAGTGAATCCTTACCTACCGTCGATGCAAAACGATTGGAAACATCGAATAGCACATATTCGTGCAAATTATCGATGGATAGAACGATTGCGGGAGCCGGGAAGTGAATCCTTACCTAACGTTGATGCAAAACGAATGGAATCATCGAACATCACGTATTCGTGCAAATTATCGATGAAAAGAACGATTGCGGGTGCCGGGAAGTGAATCCTTACCTAACGTTGATGCAAAACGATTGGAAACATCGAATAACACGTATTCGTGCAAATTATCGATAGAAAGAACGATTGCGGCAGCTGGGAAGTGAATCCTTACCTACCGTCGATGCAAAACGATTGCAAACATCGA
Source organism: Nomada ferruginata (assembly GCA_963583965.1). NCBI lineage: Eukaryota > Metazoa > Arthropoda > Insecta > Hymenoptera > Apidae > Nomada > Nomada ferruginata. The sequence goes on from OY757219.1 coordinate 1,023,128, forward strand.
ATTGCACGTATTCGTGCAAATTATCCATAGAAAGAACGATTGCGTGAGCTGGGAAGTGAATACTTACCTACCGTTGATGCAAAACGATTGGAAACATCGAATAGCACGTATTCGTGCAAATTATCGATGGAAAGAACGATTGCGGGAGCCGGGAAGTGAATGCTTACCTAACGTTGATGCAAAACGATTGGAAACATCGAACATAACGTATTCGTGCAAATTATCGATAGAAAGAACGATTGCGGGAGCTGGGAAGTGAATCCTTACCTGCCGTCGATGCAAAACGATTGCAAACATCGAATAGCACGTATTCGTGCAAATTATCCATAGAAAGAACGATTGCGGGAGCTGGGAAGTGAATACGTACCTAACGTTGATGCAAAACGATTGGAAACATCGTACACCACGTATTCGTGCAAATTATCGATGGAAAGAACGATTGCGGGAGCTGGGAAGTGAATCCTTACCTACCGTCGATGCAAAACGATTGGAAACATCGAATAGCACGTATTCGTGCAAATTATCCATAGAAAGAACGATTGCGGGAGCTGGGAAGTGAATACGTACCTAACGTTGATGCAAAACGATTGGAAACATCGAACACCACGTATTCGTGCAAATTATCGATGGAAAGAACGATTGCGGTAGCTGGGAAGTGAATCCTTACCTACCGTCGATGCAAAACGATTGGAAACATCGAACACCACGTATTCGTGCAAATTATCCTTAGAAAGAACGATTGCGTGAGCTGGGAAGTGAATACTTACCTACCGTTGATGCAAAACGATTGGAAACATCGAATAGCACGTATTCGTGCAAATTATCGATGGAAAGAACGATTGCGGGAGCCGGGAAGTGAATGCTTACCTAACGTTGATGCAAAACGATTGGAAACATCGAACATAACGTACTCGTGCAAATTATCGATAGAAAGAACGATTGCGGGAGCTGGGAAGTGAATCCTTACCTACCGTCGATGCAAAACGATTGCAAACATCGAATAGCACGTATTCGTGCAAATTATCCATAGAAAGTACGATTGCGGGAGGTGGGAAGTGAATACTTACCTACCGTTGATGCAAAACGATTGGAAACATCGAATAGCACGTATTCGTGCAAATTATCCATAGAAAGAACGATTGCGGGAGCTGGGAAGTGAATCCTTACCTACCGTCGATGCAAAACGATTGCAAACATCGAACATCACGTATTCGTGCAAATTGTCGATGGCAAGAACGATTGCGGGTGCCGGGAAGTGAATCCTTACCTAACGTTGATGCAAAACGATTGGAAACATCGAATAACACGTATTCGTGCAAATTATCGATGGAAAGAACGATTGCGGGAGCTGGGAAGTGAATCCTTACCTACCGTCGATGCAAAACGATTGGAAACATCGAATAGCACATATTCGTGCAAATTATCGATGGATAGAACGATTGCGGGAGCCGGGAAGTGAATCCTTACCTAACGTTGATGCAAAACGAATGGAATCATCGAACATCACGTATTCGTGCAAATTATCGATGAAAAGAACGATTGCGGGTGCCGGGAAGTGAATCCTTACCTAACGTTGATGCAAAACGATTGGAAACATCGAATAACACGTATTCGTGCAACTTATCGATAGAAAGAACGATTGCGGCAGCTGGGAAGTGAATCCTTACCTACCGTCGATGCAAAACGATTGCAAACATCGAATTGCACGTATTCGTGCAAATTATCCATAGAAAGAACGATTGCGTGAGCTGGGAAGTGAATACTTACCTACCGTTGATGCAAAACGATTGGAAACATCGAATAGCACGTATTCGTGCAAATTATCGATGGAAAGAACGATTGCGGGAGCCGGGAAGTGAATGCTTACCTAACGTTGATGCAAAACGATTGGAAACATCGAACATAACGTATTCGTGCAAATTATCGATAGAAAGAACGATTGCGGGAGCTGGGAAGTGAATCCTTACCTGCCGTCGATGCAAAACGATTGCAAACATCGAATAGCACGTATTCGTGCAAATTATCCATAGAAAGAACGATTGCGGGAGCTGGGAAGTGAATACGTACCTAACGTTGATGCAAAACGATTGGAAACATCGAACACCACGTATTCGTGCAAATTATCGATGGAAAGAACGATTGCGGGAGCTGGGAAGTGAATCCTTACCTACCGTCGATGCAAAACGATTGGAAACATCGAATAGCACGTATTCGTGCAAATTATCCATAGAAAGAACGATTGCGGGAGCTGGGAAGTGAATACGTACCTAACGTTGATGCAAAACGATTGGAAACATCGAACACCACGTATTCGTGCAAATTATCGATGGAAAGAACGATTGCGGTAGCTGGGAAGTGAATCCTTACCTACCGTCGATGCAAAACGATTGGAAACATCGAACACCACGTATTCGTGCAAATTATCCTTAGAAAGAACGATTGCGTGAGCTGGGAAGTGAATACTTACCTACCGTTGATGCAAAACGATTGGAAACATCGAATAGCACGTATTCGTGCAAATTATCGATGGAAAGAACGATTGCGGGAGCCGGGAAGTGAATGCTTACCTAACGTTGATGCAAAACGATTGGAAACATCGAACATAACGTACTCGTGCAAATTATCGATAGAAAGAACGATTGCGGGAGCTGGGAAGTGAATCCTTACCTACCGTCGATGCAAAACGATTGCAAACATCGAATAGCACGTATTCGTGCAAATTATCCATAGAAAGTACGATTGCGGGAGGTGGGAAGTGAATACTTACCTACCGTTGATGCAAAACGATTGGAAACATCGAATAGCACGTATTCGTGCAAATTATCGATGGAAAGAACGATTGCGGGAGCCGGGAAGTGAATGCTTACCTAACGTTGATGCAAAACGATTGGAAACTTCGAACATCACGTATTCGTGCAAATTATCGATAGAAAGAACGATTGCGGGAGCTGGGAAGTGAATCCTTACCTACCGTCGATGCAAAACGATTGCAAACATCGAATAGCACGTATTCGTGCAAATTATCCATAGAAAGAACGATTGCGGGAGCTGGGAAGTGAATCCTTACCTACCGTCGATGCAAAACGATTGCAAACATCGAATAGCACGTATTCGTGCAAATTATCCATAGAAAGAACGATTGCGGGAGCTGGGAAGTGAATCCTTACCTACCGTCGATGCAAAACGATTGCAAACATCGAACATCACGTATTCGTGCAAATTGTCGATGGCAAGAACGATTGCGGGTGCCGGGAAGTGAATCCTTACCTAACGTTGATGCAAAACGATTGGAAACATCGAATAACACGTATTCGTGCAAATTATCGATGGAAAGAACGATTGCGGGAGCTGGGAAGTGAATCCTTACCTACCGTCGATGCAAAACGATTGGAAACATCGAATAGCACATATTCGTGCAAATTATCGATGGATAGAACGATTGCGGGAGCCGGGAAGTGAATCCTTACCTAACGTTGATGCAAAACGAATGGAATCATCGAACATCACGTATTCGTGCAAATTATCGATGAAAAGAACGATTGCGGGTGCCGGGAAGTGAATCCTTACCTAACGTTGATGCAAAACGATTGGAAACATCGAATAACACGTATTCGTGCAAATTATCGATAGAAAGAACGATTGCGGCAGCTGGGAAGTGAATCCTTACCTACCGTCGATGCAAAACGATTGCAAACATCGAATTGCACGTATTCGTGCAAATTATCCATAGAAAGAACGATTGCGTGAGCTGGGAAGTGAATACTTACCTACCGTTGATGCAAAACGATTGGAAACATCGAATAGCACGTATTCGTGCAAATTATCGATGGAAAGAACGATTGCGGGAGCCGGGAAGTGAATGCTTACCTAACGTTGATGCAAAACGATTGGAAACATCGAACATAACGTATTCGTGCAAATTATCGATAGAAAGAACGATTGCGGGAGCTGGGAAGTGAATCCTTACCTGCCGTCGATGCAAAACGATTGCAAACATCGAATAGCACGTATTCGTGCAAATTATCCATAGAAAGAACGATTGCGGGAGCTGGGAAGTGAATACGTACCTAACGTTGATGCAAAACGATTGGAAACATCGAACACCACGTATTCGTGCAAATTATCGATGGAAAGAACGATTGCGGGAGCTGGGAAGTGAATCCTTACCTACCGTCGATGCAAAACGATTGGAAACATCGAATAGCACGTATTCGTGCAAATTATCCATAGAAAGAACGATTGCGGGAGCTGGGAAGTGAATACGTACCTAACGTTGATGCAAAACGATTGGAAACATCGAACACCACGTATTCGTGCAAATTATCGATGGAAAGAACGATTGCGGTAGCTGGGAAGTGAATCCTTACCTACCGTCGATGCAAAACGATTGGAAACATCGAACACCACGTATTCGTGCAAATTATCCTTAGAAAGAACGATTGCGTGAGCTGGGAAGTGAATACTTACCTACCGTTGATGCAAAACGATTGGAAACATCGAATAGCACGTATTCGTGCAAATTATCGATGGAAAGAACGATTGCGGGAGCCGGGAAGTGAATGCTTACCTAACGTTGATGCAAAACGATTGGAAACATCGAACATAACGTACTCGTGCAAATTATCGATAGAAAGAACGATTGCGGGAGCTGGGAAGTGAATCCTACCTACCGTCGATGCAAAACGATTGCAAACATCGAATAGCACGTATTCGTGCAAATTATCCATAGAAAGTACGATTGCGGGAGGTGGGAAGTGAATACTTACCTACCGTTGATGCAAAACGATTGGAAACATCGAATAGCACGTATTCGTGCAAATTATCGATGGAAAGAACGATTGCGGGAGCCGGGAAGTGAATGCTTACCTAACGTTGATGCAAAACGATTGGAAACATCGAACATCACGTATTCGTGCAAATTATCGATAGAAAGAACGATTGCGGGAGCTGGGAAGTGAATCCTTACCTACCGTCGATGCAAAACGATTGCAAACATCGAATAGCACGTATTCGTGCAAATTATCCATAGAAAGAACGATTGCGGGAGCTGGGAAGTGAATCCTTACCTACCGTCGATGCAAAACGATTGCAAACATCGAATAGCACGTATTCGTGCAAATTATCCATAGAAAGAACGATTGCGGGAGCTGGGAAGTGAATCCTTACCTACCGTCGATGCAAAACGATTGCAAACATCGAACATCACGTATTCGTGCAAATTGTCGATGGCAAGAACGGTTGCGGGTGCCGGGAAGTGAATCCTTACCTAACGTTGATGCAAAACGATTGGAAACATCGAATAACACGTATTCGTGCAAATTATCGATGGAAAGAACGATTGCGGGAGCTGGGAAGTGAATCCTTACCTACCGTCGATGCAAAACGATTGGAAACATCGAATAGCACATATTCGTGCAAATTATCGATGGATAGAACGATTGCGGGAGCCGGGAAGTGAATCCTTACCTAACGTTGATGCAAAACGAATGGAATCATCGAACATCACGTATTCGTGCAAATTATCGATGAAAAGAACGATTGCGGGTGCCGGGAAGTGAATCCTTACCTAACGTTGATGCAAAACGATTGGAAACATCGAATAACACGTATTCGTGCAAATTATCGATAGAAAGAACGATTGCGGCAGCTGGGAAGTGAATCCTTACCTACCGTCGATGCAAAACGATTGCAAACATCGAATTGCACGTATTCGTGCAAATTATCCATAGAAAGAACGATTGCGTGAGCTGGGAAGTGAATACTTACCTACCGTTGATGCAAAACGATTGGAAACATCGAATAGCACGTATTCGTGCAAATTATCGATGGAAAGAACGATTGCGGGAGCCGGGAAGTGAATGCTTACCTAACGTTGATGCAAAACGATTGGAAACATCGAACATAACGTATTCGTGCAAATTATCGATAGAAAGAACGATTGCGGGAGCTGGGAAGTGAATCCTTACCTGCCGTCGATGCAAAACGATTGCAAACATCGAATAGCACGTATTCGTGCAAATTATCCATAGAAAGAACGATTGCGGGAGCTGGGAAGTGAATACGTACCTAACGTTGATGCAAAACGATTGGAAACATCGAACACCACGTATTCGTGCAAATTATCGATGGAAAGAACGATTGCGGGAGCTGGGAAGTGAATCCTTACCTACCGTCGATGCAAAACGATTGGAAACATCGAATAGCACGTATTCGTGCAAATTATCCATAGAAAGAACGATTGCGGGAGCTGGGAAGTGAATACGTACCTAACGTTGATGCAAAACGATTGGAAACATCGAACACCACGTATTCGTGCAAATTATCGATGGAAAGAACGATTGCGGTAGCTGGGAAGTGAATCCTTACCTACCGTCGATGCAAAACGATTGGAAACATCGAACACCACGTATTCGTGCAAATTATCCTTAGAAAGAACGATTGCGTGAGCTGGGAAGTGAATACTTACCTACCGTTGATGCAAAACGATTGGAAACATCGAATAGCACGTATTCGTGCAAATTATCGATGGAAAGAACGATTGCGGGAGCCGGGAAGTGAATGCTTACCTAACGTTGATGCAAAACGATTGGAAACATCGAACATAACGTACTCGTGCAAATTATCGATAGAAAGAACGATTGCGGGAGCTGGGAAGTGAATCCTACCTACCGTCGATGCAAAACGATTGCAAACATCGAATAGCACGTATTCGTGCAAATTATCCATAGAAAGTACGATTGCGGGAGGTGGGAAGTGAATACTTACCTACCGTTGATGCAAAACGATTGGAAACATCGAATAGCACGTATTCGTGCAAATTATCGATGGAAAGAACGATTGCGGGAGCCGGGAAGTGAATGCTTACCTAACGTTGATGCAAAACGATTGGAAACATCGAACATCACGTATTCGTGCAAATTATCGATAGAAAGAACGATTGCGGGAGCTGGGAAGTGAATCCTTACCTACCGTCGATGCAAAACGATTGCAAACATCGAATAGCACGTATTCGTGCAAATTATCCATAGAAAGAACGATTGCGGGAGCTGGGAAGTGAATCCTTACCTACCGTCGATGCAAAACGATTGCAAACATCGAATAGCACGTATTCGTGCAAATTATCCATAGAAAGAACGATTGCGGGAGCTGGGAAGTGAATCCTTACCTACCGTCGATGCAAAACGATTGCAAACATCGAACATCACGTATTCGTGCAAATTGTCGATGGCAAGAACGATTGCGGGTGCCGGGAAGTGAATCCTTACCTAACGTTGATGCAAAACGATTGGAAACATCGAATAACACGTATTCGTGCAAATTATCGATGGAAAGAACGATTGCGGGAGCTGGGAAGTGAATCCTTACCTACCGTCGATGCAAAACGATTGGAAACATCGAATAGCACATATTCGTGCAAATTATCGTTGGATAGAACGATTGCGGGAGCCGGGAAGTGAATCCTTACCTAACGTTGATGCAAAACGAATGGAATCATCGAACATCACGTATTCGTGCAAATTATCGATGAAAAGAACGATTGCGGGTGCCGGGAAGTGAATCCTTACCTAACGTTGATGCAAAACGATTGGAAACATCGAATAACACGTATTCGTGCAAATTATCGATAGAAAGAACGATTGCGGCAGCTGGGAAGTGAATCCTTACCTACCGTCGATGCAAAACGATTGCAAACATCGAATTGCACGTATTCGTGCAAATTATCCATAGAAAGAACGATTGCGTGAGCTGGGAAGTGAATACTTACCTACCGTTGATGCAAAACGATTGGAAACATCGAATAGCACGTATTCGTGCAAATTATCGATGGAAAGAACGATTGCGGGAGCCGGGAAGTGAATGCTTACCTAACGTTGATGCAAAACGATTGGAAACATCGAACATAACGTATTCGTGCAAATTATCGATAGAAAGAACGATTGCGGGAGCTGGGAAGTGAATCCTTACCTGCCGTCGATGCAAAACGATTGCAAACATCGAATAGCACGTATTCGTGCAAATTATCCATAGAAAGAACGATTGCGGGAGCTGGGAAGTGAATACGTACCTAACGTTGATGCAAAACGATTGGAAACATCGAACACCACGTATTCGTGCAAATTATCGATGGAAAGAACGATTGCGGGAGCTGGGAAGTGAATCCTTACCTACCGTCGATGCAAAACGATTGGAAACATCGAATAGCACGTATTCGTGCAAATTATCCATAGAAAGAACGATTGCGGGAGCTGGGAAGTGAATACGTACCTAACGTTGATGCAAAACGATTGGAAACATCGAACACCACGTATTCGTGCAAATTATCGATGGAAAGAACGATTGCGGTAGCTGGGAAGTGAATCCTTACCTACCGTCGATGCAAAACGATTGGAAACATCGAACACCACGTATTCGTGCAAATTATCCTTAGAAAGAACGATTGCGTGAGCTGGGAAGTGAATACTTACCTACCGTTGATGCAAAACGATTGGAAACATCGAATAGCACGTATTCGTGCAAATTATCGATGGAAAGAACGATTGCGGGAGCCGGGAAGTGAATGCTTACCTAACGTTGATGCAAAACGATTGGAAACATCGAACATAACGTACTCGTGCAAATTATCGATAGAAAGAACGATTGCGGGAGCTGGGAAGTGAATCCTTACCTACCGTCGATGCAAAACGATTGCAAACATCGAATAGCACGTATTCGTGCAAATTATCCATAGAAAGTACGATTGCGGGAGGTGGGAAGTGAATACTTACCTACCGTTGATGCAAAACGATTGGAAACATCGAATAGCACGTATTCGTGCAAATTATCGATGGAAAGAACGATTGCGGGAGCCGGGAAGTGAATGCTTACCTAACGTTGATGCAAAACGATTGGAAACATCGAACATCACGTATTCGTGCAAATTATCGATAGAAAGAACGATTGCGGGAGCTGGGAAGTGAATCCTTACCTACCGTCGATGCAAAACGATTGCAAACATCGAATAGCACGTATTCGTGCAAATTATCCATAGAAAGAACGATTGCGGGAGCTGGGAAGTGAATCCTTACCTACCGTCGATGCAAAACGATTGCAAACATCGAATAGCACGTATTCGTGCAAATTATCCATAGAAAGAACGATTGCGGGAGCTGGGAAGTGAATCCTTACCTACCGTCGATGCAAAACGATTGCAAACATCGAACATCACGTATTCGTGCAAATTGTCGATGGCAAGAACGATTGCGGGTGCCGGGAAGTGAATCCTTACCTAACGTTGATGCAAAACGATTGGAAACATCGAATAACACGTATTCGTGCAAATTATCGATGGAAAGAACGATTGCGGGAGCTGGGAAGTGAATCCTTACCTACCGTCGATGCAAAACGATTGGAAACATCGAATAGCACATATTCGTGCAAATTATCGATGGATAGAACGATTGCGGGAGCCGGGAAGTGAATCCTTACCTAACGTTGATGCAAAACGAATGGAATCATCGAACATCACGTATTCGTGCAAATTATCGATGAAAAGAACGATTGCGGCTGCCGGGAAGTGAATCCTTACCTAACGTTGATGCAAAACGATTGGAAACATCGAATAACACGTATTCGTGCAAATTATCGATAGAAAGAACGATTGCGGCAGCTGGGAAGTGAATCCTTACCTACCGTCGATGCAAAACGATTGCAAACATCGAATTGCACGTATTCGTGCAAATTATCCATAGAAAGAACGATTGCGTGAGCTGGGAAGTGAATACTTACCTACCGTTGATGCAAAACGATTGGAAACATCGAATAGCACGTATTCGTGCAAATTATCGATGGAAAGAACGATTGCGGGAGCCGGGAAGTGAATGCTTACCTAACGTTGATGCAAAACGATTGGAAACATCGAACATAACGTATTCGTGCAAATTATCGATAGAAAGAACGATTGCGGGAGCTGGGAAGTGAATCCTTACCTGCCGTCGATGCAAAACGATTGCAAACATCGAATAGCACGTATTCGTGCAAATTATCCATAGAAAGAACGATTGCGGGAGCTGGGAAGTGAATACGTACCTAACGTTGATGCAAAACGATTGGAAACATCGAACACCACGTATTCGTGCAAATTATCGATGGAAAGAACGATTGCGGGAGCTGGGAAGTGAATCCTTACCTACCGTCGATGCAAAACGATTGGAAACATCGAATAGCACGTATTCGTGCAAATTATCCATAGAAAGAACGATTGCGGGAGCTGGGAAGTGAATACGTACCTAACGTTGATGCAAAACGATTGGAAACATCGAACACCACGTATTCGTGCAAATTATCGATGGAAAGAACGATTGCGGTAGCTGGGAAGTGAATCCTTACCTACCGTCGATGCAAAACGATTGGAAACATCGAACACCACGTATTCGTGCAAATTATCCTTAGAAAGAACGATTGCGTGAGCTGGGAAGTGAATACTTACCTACCGTTGATGCAAAACGATTGGAAACATCGAATAGCACGTATTCGTGCAAATTATCGATGGAAAGAACGATTGCGGGAGCCGGGAAGTGAATGCTTACCTAACGTTGATGCAAAACGATTGGAAACATCGAACATAACGTACTCGTGCAAATTATCGATAGAAAGAACGATTGCGGGAGCTGGGAAGTGAATCCTTACCTACCGTCGATGCAAAACGATTGCAAACATCGAATAGCACGTATTCGTGCAAATTATCCATAGAAAGTACGATTGCGGGAGGTGGGAAGTGAATACTTACCTACCGTTGATGCAAAACGATTGGAAACATCGAATAGCACGTATTCGTGCAAATTATCGATGGAAAGAACGATTGCGGGAGCCGGGAAGTGAATGCTTACCTAACGTTGATGCAAAACGATTGGAAACTTCGAACATCACGTATTCGTGCAAATTATCGATAGAAAGAACGATTGCGGGAGCTGGGAAGTGAATCCTTACCTACCGTCGATGCAAAACGATTGCAAACATCGAATAGCACGTATTCGTGCAAATTATCCATAGAAAGAACGATTGCGGGAGCTGGGAAGTGAATCCTTACCTACCGTCGATGCAAAACGATTGCAAACATCGAATAGCACGTATTCGTGCAAATTATCCATAGAAAGAACGATTGCGGGAGCTGGGAAGTGAATCCTTACCTACCGTCGATGCAAAACGATTGCAAACATCGAACATCACGTATTCGTGCAAATTGTCGATGGCAAGAACGATTGCGGGTGCCGGGAAGTGAATCCTTACCTAACGTTGATGCAAAACGATTGGAAACATCGAATAACACGTATTCGTGCAAATTATCGATGGAAAGAACGATTGCGGGAGCTGGGAAGTGAATCCTTACCTACCGTCGATGCAAAACGATTGGAAACATCGAATAGCACATATTCGTGCAAATTATCGATGGATAGAACGATTGCGGGAGCCGGGAAGTGAATCCTTACCTAACGTTGATGCAAAACGAATGGAATCATCGAACATCACGTATTCGTGCAAATTATCGATGAAAAGAACGATTGCGGGTGCCGGGAAGTGAATCCTTACCTAACGTTGATGCAAAACGATTGGAAACATCGAATAACACGTATTCGTGCAAATTATCGATAGAAAGAACGATTGCGGCAGCTGGGAAGTGAATCCTTACCTACCGTCGATGCAAAACGATTGCAAACATCGAATTGCACGTATTCGTGCAAATTATCCATAGAAAGAACGATTGCGTGAGCTGGGAAGTGAATACTTACCTACCGTTGATGCAAAACGATTGGAAACATCGAATAGCACGTATTCGTGCAAATTATCGATGGAAAGAACGATTGCGGGAGCCGGGAAGTGAATGCTTACCTAACGTTGATGCAAAACGATTGGAAACATCGAACATAACGTATTCGTGCAAATTATCGATAGAAAGAACGATTGCGGGAGCTGGGAAGTGAATCCTTACCTGCCGTCGATGCAAAACGATTGCAAACATCGAATAGCACGTATTCGTGCAAATTATCCATAGAAAGAACGATTGCGGGAGCTGGGAAGTGAATACGTACCTAACGTTGATGCAAAACGATTGGAAACATCGAACACCACGTATTCGTGCAAATTATCGATGGAAAGAACGATTGCGGGAGCTGGGAAGTGAATCCTTACCTACCGTCGATGCAAAACGATTGGAAACATCGAATAGCACGTATTCGTGCAAATTATCCATAGAAAGAACGATTGCGGGAGCTGGGAAGTGAATACGTACCTAACGTTGATGCAAAACGATTGGAAACATCGAACACCACGTATTCGTGCAAATTATCGATGGAAAGAACGATTGCGGTAGCTGGGAAGTGAATCCTTACCTACCGTCGATGCAAAACGATTGGAAACATCGAACACCACGTATTCGTGCAAATTATCCTTAGAAAGAACGATTGCGTGAGCTTGGAAGTGAATACTTACCTACCGTTGATGCAAAACGATTGGAAACATCGAATAGCACGTATTCGTGCAAATTATCGATGGAAAGAACGATTGCGGGAGCCGGGAAGTGAATGCTTACCTAACGTTGATGCAAAACGATTGGAAACATCGAACATAACGTACTCGTGCAAATTATCGATAGAAAGAACGATTGCGGGAGCTGGGAAGTGAATCCTACCTACCGTCGATGCAAAACGATTGCAAACATCGAATAGCACGTATTCGTGCAAATTATCCATAGAAAGTACGATTGCGGGAGGTGGGAAGTGAATACTTACCTACCGTTGATGCAAAACGATTGGAAACATCGAATAGCACGTATTCGTGCAAATTATCGATGGAAAGAACGATTGCGGGAGCCGGGAAGTGAATGCTTACCTAACGTTGATGCAAAACGATTGGAAACATCGAACATCACGTATTCGTGCAAATTATCGATAGAAAGAACGATTGCGGGAGCTGGGAAGTGAATCCTTACCTACCGTCGATGCAAAACGATTGCAAACATCGAATAGCACGTATTCGTGCAAATTATCCATAGAAAGAACGATTGCGGGAGCTGGGAAGTGAATCCTTACCTACCGTCGATGCAAAACGATTGCAAACATCGAATAGCACGTATTCGTGCAAATTATCCATAGAAAGAACGATTGCGGGAGCTGGGAAGTGAATCCTTACCTACCGTCGATGCAAAACGATTGCAAACATCGAACATCACGTATTCGTGCAAATTGTCGATGGCAAGAACGGTTGCGGGTGCCGGGAAGTGAATCCTTACCTAACGTTGATGCAAAACGATTGGAAACATCGAATAACACGTATTCGTGCAAATTATCGATGGAAAGAACGATTGCGGGAGCTGGGAAGTGAATCCTTACCTACCGTCGATGCAAAACGATTGGAAACATCGAATAGCACATATTCGTGCAAATTATCGATGGATAGAACGATTGCGGGAGCCGGGAAGTGAATCCTTACCTAACGTTGATGCAAAACGAATGGAATCATCGAACATCACGTATTCGTGCAAATTATCGATGAAAAGAACGATTGCGGGTGCCGGGAAGTGAATCCTTACCTAACGTTGATGCAAAACGATTGGAAACATCGAATAACACGTATTCGTGCAAATTATCGATAGAAAGAACGATTGCGGCAGCTGGGAAGTGAATCCTTACCTACCGTCGATGCAAAACGATTGCAAACATCGAATTGCACGTATTCGTGCAAATTATCCATAGAAAGAACGATTGCGTGAGCTGGGAAGTGAATACTTACCTACCGTTGATGCAAAACGATTGGAAACATCGAATAGCACGTATTCGTGCAAATTATCGATGGAAAGAACGATTGCGGGAGCCGGGAAGTGAATGCTTACCTAACGTTGATGCAAAACGATTGGAAACATCGAACATAACGTATTCGTGCAAATTATCGATAGAAAGAACGATTGCGGGAGCTGGGAAGTGAATCCTTACCTGCCGTCGATGCAAAACGATTGCAAACATCGAATAGCACGTATTCGTGCAAATTATCCATAGAAAGAACGATTGCGGGAGCTGGGAAGTGAATACGTACCTAACGTTGATGCAAAACGATTGGAAACATCGAACACCACGTATTCGTGCAAATTATCGATGGAAAGAACGATTGCGGGAGCTGGGAAGTGAATCCTTACCTACCGTCGATGCAAAACGATTGGAAACATCGAATAGCACGTATTCGTGCAAATTATCCATAGAAAGAACGATTGCGGGAGCTGGGAAGTGAATACGTACCTAACGTTGATGCAAAACGATTGGAAACATCGAACACCACGTATTCGTGCAAATTATCGATGGAAAGAACGATTGCGGTAGCTGGGAAGTGAATCCTTACCTACCGTCGATGCAAAACGATTGGAAACATCGAACACCACGTATTCGTGCAAATTATCCTTAGAAAGAACGATTGCGTGAGCTGGGAAGTGAATACTTACCTACCGTTGATGCAAAACGATTGGAAACATCGAATAGCACGTATTCGTGCAAATTATCGATGGAAAGAACGATTGCGGGAGCCGGGAAGTGAATGCTTACCTAACGTTGATGCAAAACGATTGGAAACATCGAACATAACGTACTCGTGCAAATTATCGATAGAAAGAACGATTGCGGGAGCTGGGAAGTGAATCCTACCTACCGTCGATGCAAAACGATTGCAAACATCGAATAGCACGTATTCGTGCAAATTATCCATAGAAAGTACGATTGCGGGAGGTGGGAAGTGAATACTTACCTACCGTTGATGCAAAACGATTGGAAACATCGAATAGCACGTATTCGTGCAAATTATCGATGGAAAGAACGATTGCGGGAGCCGGGAAGTGAATGCTTACCTAACGTTGATGCAAAACGATTGGAAACATCGAACATCACGTATTCGTGCAAATTATCGATAGAAAGAACGATTGCGGGAGCTGGGAAGTGAATCCTTACCTACCGTCGATGCAAAACGATTGCAAACATCGAATAGCACGTATTCGTGCAAATTATCCATAGAAAGAACGATTGCGGGAGCTGGGAAGTGAATCCTTACCTACCGTCGATGCAAAACGATTGCAAACATCGAATAGCACGTATTCGTGCAAATTATCCATAGAAAGAACGATTGCGGGAGCTGGGAAGTGAATCCTTACCTACCGTCGATGCAAAACGATTGCAAACATCGAACATCACGTATTCGTGCAAATTGTCGATGGCAAGAACGATTGCGGGTGCCGGGAAGTGAATCCTTACCTAACGTTGATGCAAAACGATTGGAAACATCGAATAACACGTATTCGTGCAAATTATCGATGGAAAGAACGATTGCGGGAGCTGGGAAGTGAATCCTTACCTACCGTCGATGCAAAACGATTGGAAACATCGAATAGCACATATTCGTGCAAATTATCGTTGGATAGAACGATTGCGGGAGCCGGGAAGTGAATCCTTACCTAACGTTGATGCAAAACGAATGGAATCATCGAACATCACGTATTCGTGCAAATTATCGATGAAAAGAACGATTGCGGGTGCCGGGAAGTGAATCCTTACCTAACGTTGATGCAAAACGATTGGAAACATCGAATAACACGTATTCGTGCAAATTATCGATAGAAAGAACGATTGCGGCAGCTGGGAAGTGAATCCTTACCTACCGTCGATGCAAAACGATTGCAAACATCGAATTGCACGTATTCGTGCAAATTATCCATAGAAAGAACGATTGCGTGAGCTGGGAAGTGAATACTTACCTACCGTTGATGCAAAACGATTGGAAACATCGAATAGCACGTATTCGTGCAAATTATCGATGGAAAGAACGATTGCGGGAGCCGGGAAGTGAATGCTTACCTAACGTTGATGCAAAACGATTGGAAACATCGAACATAACGTATTCGTGCAAATTATCGATAGAAAGAACGATTGCGGGAGCTGGGAAGTGAATCCTTACCTGCCGTCGATGCAAAACGATTGCAAACATCGAATAGCACGTATTCGTGCAAATTATCCATAGAAAGAACGATTGCGGGAGCTGGGAAGTGAATACGTACCTAACGTTGATGCAAAACGATTGGAAACATCGAACACCACGTATTCGTGCAAATTATCGATGGAAAGAACGATTGCGGGAGCTGGGAAGTGAATCCTTACCTACCGTCGATGCAAAACGATTGGAAACATCGAATAGCACGTATTCGTGCAAATTATCCATAGAAAGAACGATTGCGGGAGCTGGGAAGTGAATACGTACCTAACGTTGATGCAAAACGATTGGAAACATCGAACACCACGTATTCGTGCAAATTATCGATGGAAAGAACGATTGCGGTAGCTGGGAAGTGAATCCTTACCTACCGTCGATGCAAAACGATTGGAAACATCGAACACCACGTATTCGTGCAAATTATCCTTAGAAAGAACGATTGCGTGAGCTGGGAAGTGAATACTTACCTACCGTTGATGCAAAACGATTGGAAACATCGAATAGCACGTATTCGTGCAAATTATCGATGGAAAGAACGATTGCGGGAGCCGGGAAGTGAATGCTTACCTAACGTTGATGCAAAACGATTGGAAACATCGAACATAACGTACTCGTGCAAATTATCGATAGAAAGAACGATTGCGGGAGCTGGGAAGTGAATCCTTACCTACCGTCGATGCAAAACGATTGCAAACATCGAATAGCACGTATTCGTGCAAATTATCCATAGAAAGTACGATTGCGGGAGGTGGGAAGTGAATACTTACCTACCGTTGATGCAAAACGATTGGAAACATCGAATAGCACGTATTCGTGCAAATTATCGATGGAAAGAACGATTGCGGGAGCCGGGAAGTGAATGCTTACCTAACGTTGATGCAAAACGATTGGAAACATCGAACATCACGTATTCGTGCAAATTATCGATAGAAAGAACGATTGCGGGAGCTGGGAAGTGAATCCTTACCTACCGTCGATGCAAAACGATTGCAAACATCGAATAGCACGTATTCGTGCAAATTATCCATAGAAAGAACGATTGCGGGAGCTGGGAAGTGAATCCTTACCTACCGTCGATGCAAAACGATTGCAAACATCGAATAGCACGTATTCGTGCAAATTATCCATAGAAAGAACGATTGCGGGAGCTGGGAAGTGAATCCTTACCTACCGTCGATGCAAAACGATTGCAAACATCGAACATCACGTATTCGTGCAAATTGTCGATGGCAAGAACGATTGCGGGTGCCGGGAAGTGAATCCTTACCTAACGTTGATGCAAAACGATTGGAAACATCGAATAACACGTATTCGTGCAAATTATCGATGGAAAGAACGATTGCGGGAGCTGGGAAGTGAATCCTTACCTACCGTCGATGCAAAACGATTGGAAACATCGAATAGCACATATTCGTGCAAATTATCGATGGATAGAACGATTGCGGGAGCCGGGAAGTGAATCCTTACCTAACGTTGATGCAAAACGAATGGAATCATCGAACATCACGTATTCGTGCAAATTATCGATGAAAAGAACGATTGCGGCTGCCGGGAAGTGAATCCTTACCTAACGTTGATGCAAAACGATTGGAAACATCGAATAACACGTATTCGTGCAAATTATCGATAGAAAGAACGATTGCGGCAGCTGGGAAGTGAATCCTTACCTACCGTCGATGCAAAACGATTGCAAACATCGAATTGCACGTATTCGTGCAAATTATCCATAGAAAGAACGATTGCGTGAGCTGGGAAGTGAATACTTACCTACCGTTGATGCAAAACGATTGGAAACATCGAATAGCACGTATTCGTGCAAATTATCGATGGAAAGAACGATTGCGGGAGCCGGGAAGTGAATGCTTACCTAACGTTGATGCAAAACGATTGGAAACATCGAACATAACGTATTCGTGCAAATTATCGATAGAAAGAACGATTGCGGGAGCTGGGAAGTGAATCCTTACCTGCCGTCGATGCAAAACGATTGCAAACATCGAATAGCACGTATTCGTGCAAATTATCCATAGAAAGAACGATTGCGGGAGCTGGGAAGTGAATACGTACCTAACGTTGATGCAAAACGATTGGAAACATCGAACACCACGTATTCGTGCAAATTATCCTTAGAAAGAACGATTGCGTGAGCTGGGAAGTGAATACTTACCTACCGTTGATGCAAAACGATTGGAAACATCGAATAGCACGTATTCGTGCAAATTATCGATGGAAAGAACGATTGCGGGAGCCGGGAAGTGAATGCTTACCTAACGTTGATGCAAAACGATTGGAAACATCGAACATAACGTATTCGTGCAAATTATCGATAGAAAGAACGATTGCGGGAGCTGGGAAGTGAATCCTTACCTACCGTCGATGCAAAACGATTGCAAACATCGAATAGCACGTATTCGTGCAAATTATCCATAGAAAGTACGATTGCGGGAGGTGGGAAGTGAATACTTACCTACCGTTGATGCAAAACGATTGGAAACATCGAATAGCACGTATTCGTGCAAATTATCGATGGAAAGAACGATTGCGGGAGCCGGGAAGTGAATGCTTACCTAACGTTGATGCAAAACGATTGGAAACATCGAACATCACGTATTCGTGCAAATTATCGATAGAAAGAACGATTGCGGGAGCTGGGAAGTGAATCCTTACCTACCGTCGATGCAAAACGATTGCAAACATCGAATAGCACGTATTCGTGCAAATTATCCATAGAAAGAACGATTGCGGGAGCTGGGAAGTGAATCCTTACCTACCGTCGATGCAAAACGATTGCAAACATCGAATAGCACGTATTCGTGCAAATTATCCATAGAAAGAACGATTGCGGGAGCTGGGAAGTGAATCCTTACCTACCGTCGATGCAAAACGATTGCAAACATCGAACATCACGTATTCGTGCAAATTGTCGATGGCAAGAACGATTGCGGGTGCCGGGAAGTGAATCCTTACCTAACGTTGATGCAAAACGATTGGAAACATCGAATAACACGTATTCGTGCAAATTATCGATGGAAAGAACGATTGCGGGAGCTGGGAAGTGAATCCTTACCTACCGTCGATGCAAAACGATTGGAAACATCGAATAGCACATATTCGTGCAAATTATCGATGGATAGAACGATTGCGGGAGCCGGGAAGTGAATCCTTACCTAACGTTGATGCAAAACGAATGGAATCATCGAACATCACGTATTCGTGCAAATTATCGATGAAAAGAACGATTGCGGGTGCCGGGAAGTGAATCCTTACCTAACGTTGATGCAAAACGATTGGAAACATCGAATAACACGTATTCGTGCAAATTATCGATAGAAAGAACGATTGCGGCAGCTGGGAAGTGAATCCTTACCTACCGTCGATGCAAAACGATTGCAAACATCGAATTGCACGTATTCGTGCAAATTATCCATAGAAAGAACGATTGCGTGAGCTGGGAAGTGAATACTTACCTACCGTTGATGCAAAACGATTGGAAACATCGAATAGCACGTATTCGTGCAAATTATCGATGGAAAGAACGATTGCGGGAGCCGGGAAGTGAATGCTTACCTAACGTTGATGCAAAACGATTGGAAACATCGAACATAACGTATTCGTGCAAATTATCGATAGAAAGAACGATTGCGGGAGCTGGGAAGTGAATCCTTACCTGCCGTCGATGCAAAACGATTGCAAACATCGAATAGCACGTATTCGTGCAAATTATCCATAGAAAGAACGATTGCGGGAGCTGGGAAGTGAATACGTACCTAACGTTGATGCAAAACGATTGGAAACATCGAACACCACGTATTCGTGCAAATTATCGATGGAAAGAACGATTGCGGGAGCTGGGAAGTGAATCCTTACCTACCGTCGATGCAAAACGATTGGAAACATCGAATAGCACGTATTCGTGCAAATTATCCATAGAAAGAACGATTGCGGGAGCTGGGAAGTGAATACGTACCTAACGTTGATGCAAAACGATTGGAAACATCGAACACCACGTATTCGTGCAAATTATCGATGGAAAGAACGATTGCGGTAGCTGGGAAGTGAATCCTTACCTACCGTCGATGCAAAACGATTGGAAACATCGAACACCACGTATTCGTGCAAATTATCCTTAGAAAGAACGATTGCGTGAGCTGGGAAGTGAATACTTACCTACCGTTGATGCAAAACGATTGGAAACATCGAATAGCACGTATTCGTGCAAATTATCGATGGAAAGAACGATTGCGGGAGCCGGGAAGTGAATGCTTACCTAACGTTGATGCAAAACGATTGGAAACATCGAACATAACGTACTCGTGCAAATTATCGATAGAAAGAACGATTGCGGGAGCTGGGAAGTGAATCCTTACCTACCGTCGATGCAAAACGATTGCAAACATCGAATAGCACGTATTCGTGCAAATTATCCATAGAAAGTACGATTGCGGGAGGTGGGAAGTGAATACTTACCTACCGTTGATGCAAAACGATTGGAAACATCGAATAGCACGTATTCGTGCAAATTATCCATAGAAAGAACGATTGCGGGAGCTGGGAAGTGAATCCTTACCTACCGTCGATGCAAAACGATTGCAAACATCGAATAGCACGTATTCGTGCAAATTATCCATAGAAAGAACGATTGCGGGAGCTGGGAAGTGAATCCTTACCTACCGTCGATGCAAAACGATTGCAAACATCGAACATCACGTATTCGTGCAAATTGTCGATGGCAAGAACGATTGCGGGTGCCCGGAAGTGAATCCTTACCTAACGTTGATGCAAAACGATTGGAAACATCGAATAACACGTATTCGTGCAAATTATCCATAGAAAGAACGATTGCGGGAGCTGGGAAGTGAATCCTTACCTACCGTCGATGCAAAACGATTGCAAACATCGAACATCACGTATTCGTGCAAATTGTCGATGGCAAGAACGATTGCGGGTGCCCGGAAGTGAATCCTTACCTAACGTTGATGCAAAACGATTGGAAACATCGAATAACACGTATTCGTGCAAATTATCGATGGAAAGAACGATTGCGGGAGCTGGGAAGTGAATCCTTACCTACCGTCGATGCAAAACGATTGGAAACATCGAATAGCACATATTCGTGCAAATTATCGATGGATAGAACGATTGCGGGAGCCGGGAAGTGAATCCTTACCTAACGTTGATGCAAAACGAATGGAATCATCGAACATCACGTATTCGTGCAAATTATCGATGAAAAGAACGATTGCGGGTGCCGGGAAGTGAATCCTTACCTAACGTTGATGCAAAACGATTGGAAACATCGAATAACACGTATTCGTGCAAATTATCGATAGAAAGAACGATTGCGGCAGCTGGGAAGTGAATCCTTACCTACCGTCGATGCAAAACGATTGCAAACATCGAATTGCACGTATTCGTGCAAATTATCCATAGAAAGAACGATTGCGTGAGCTGGGAAGTGAATACTTACCTACCGTTGATGCAAAACGATTGGAAACATCGAATAGCACGTATTCGTGCAAATTATCGATGGAAAGAACGATTGCGGGAGCCGGGAAGTGAATGCTTACCTAACGTTGATGCAAAACGATTGGAAACATCGAACATAACGTATTCGTGCAAATTATCGATAGAAAGAACGATTGCGGGAGCTGGGAAGTGAATCCTTACCTGCCGTCGATGCAAAACGATTGCAAACATCGAATAGCACGTATTCGTGCAAATTATCCATAGAAAGAACGATTGCGGGAGCTGGGAAGTGAATACGTACCTAACGTTGATGCAAAACGATTGGAAACATCGAACACCACGTATTCGTGCAAATTATCGATGGAAAGAACGATTGCGGTAGCTGGGAAGTGAATCCTTACCTACCGTCGATGCAAAACGATTGGAAACATCGAACACCACGTATTCGTGCAAATTATCCTTAGAAAGAACGATTGCGTGAGCTGGGAAGTGAATACTTACCTACCGTTGATGCAAAACGATTGGAAACATCGAATAGCACGAATTCGTGCAAATTATCGATGGAAAGAACGATTGCGGGAGCCGGGAAGTGAATGCTTACCTAACGTTGATGCAAAACGATTGGAAACATCGAACATAACGTATTCGTGCAAATTATCGATAGAAAGAACGATTGCGGGAGCTGGGAAGTGAATCCTTACCTACCGTCGATGCAAAACGATTGCAAACATCGAATAGCACGTATTCGTGCAAATTATCCATAGAAAGTACGATTGCGGGAGGTGGGAAGTGAATACTTACCTACCGTTGATGCAAAACGATTGGAAACATCGAATAGCACGTATTCGTGCAAATTATCGATGGAAAGAACGATTGCGGGAGCCGGGAAGTGAATGCTTACCTAACGTTGATGCAAAACGATTGGAAACATCGAACATCACGTATTCGTGCAAATTATCGATAGAAAGAACGATTGCGGGAGCTGGGAAGTGAATCCTTACCTACCGTCGATGCAAAACGATTGCAAACATCGAATAGCACGTATTCGTGCAAATTATCCATAGAAAGAACGATTGCGGGAGCTGGGAAGTGAATCCTTACCTACCGTCGATGCAAAACGATTGCAAACATCGAATAGCACGTATTCGTGCAAATTATCCATAGAAAGAACGATTGCGGGAGCTGGGAAGTGAATCCTTACCTACCGTCGATGCAAAACGATTGCAAACATCGAACATCACGTATTCGTGCAAATTGTCGATGGCAAGAACGATTGCGGGTGCCGGGAAGTGAATCCTTACCTAACGTTGATGCAAAACGATTGGAAACATCGAATAACACGTATTCGTGCAAATTATCGATGGAAAGAACGATTGCGGGAGCTGGGAAGTGAATCCTTACCTACCGTCGATGCAAAACGATTGGAAACATCGAATAGCACATATTCGTGCAAATTATCGATGGATAGAACGATTGCGGGAGCCGGGAAGTGAATCCTTACCTAACGTTGATGCAAAACGAATGGAATCATCGAACATCACGTATTCGTGCAAATTATCGATGAAAAGAACGATTGCGGGTGCCGGGAAGTGAATCCTTACCTAACGTTGATGCAAAACGATTGGAAACATCGAATAACACGTATTCGTGCAAATTATCGATAGAAAGAACGATTGCGGCAGCTGGGAAGTGAATCCTTACCTACCGTCGATGCAAAACGATTGCAAACATCGAATTGCACGTATTCGTGCAAATTATCCATAGAAAGAACGATTGCGTGAGCTGGGAAGTGAATACTTACCTACCGTTGATGCAAAACGATTGGAAACATCGAATAGCACGTATTCGTGCAAATTATCGATGGAAAGAACGATTGCGGGAGCCGGGAAGTGAATGCTTACCTAACGTTGATGCAAAACGATTGGAAACATCGAACATAACGTATTCGTGCAAATTATCGATAGAAAGAACGATTGCGGGAGCTGGGAAGTGAATCCTTACCTGCCGTCGATGCAAAACGATTGCAAACATCGAATAGCACGTATTCGTGCAAATTATCCATAGAAAGAACGATTGCGGGAGCTGGGAAGTGAATACGTACCTAACGTTGATGCAAAACGATTGGAAACATCGAACACCACGTATTCGTGCAAATTATCGATGGAAAGAACGATTGCGGGAGCTGGGAAGTGAATCCTTACCTACCGTCGATGCAAAACGATTGGAAACATCGAATAGCACGTATTCGTGCAAATTATCCATAGAAAGAACGATTGCGGGAGCTGGGAAGTGAATACGTACCTAACGTTGATGCAAAACGATTGGAAACATCGAACACCACGTATTCGTGCAAATTATCGATGGAAAGAACGATTGCGGTAGCTGGGAAGTGAATCCTTACCTACCGTCGATGCAAAACGATTGGAAACATCGAACACCACGTATTCGTGCAAATTATCCTTAGAAAGAACGATTGCGTGAGCTGGGAAGTGAATACTTACCTACCGTTGATGCAAAACGATTGGAAACATCGAATAGCACGTATTCGTGCAAATTATCGATGGAAAGAACGATTGCGGGAGCCGGGAAGTGAATGCTTACCTAACGTTGATGCAAAACGATTGGAAACATCGAACATAACGTACTCGTGCAAATTATCGATAGAAAGAACGATTGCGGGAGCTGGGAAGTGAATCCTTACCTACCGTCGATGCAAAACGATTGCAAACATCGAATAGCACGTATTCGTGCAAATTATCCATAGAAAGTACGATTGCGGGAGGTGGGAAGTGAATACTTACCTACCGTTGATGCAAAACGATTGGAAACATCGAATAGCACGTATTCGTGCAAATTATCGATGGAAAGAACGATTGCGGGAGCCGGGAAGTGAATGCTTACCTAACGTTGATGCAAAACGATTGGAAACATCGAACATCACGTATTCGTGCAAATTATCGATAGAAAGAACGATTGCGGGAGCTGGGAAGTGAATCCTTACCTACCGTCGATGCAAAACGATTGCAAACATCGAATAGCACGTATTCGTGCAAATTATCCATAGAAAGAACGATTGCGGGAGCTGGGAAGTGAATCCTTACCTACCGTCGATGCAAAACGATTGCAAACATCGAATAGCACGTATTCGTGCAAATTATCCATAGAAAGAACGATTGCGGGAGCTGGGAAGTGAATCCTTACCTACCGTCGATGCAAAACGATTGCAAACATCGAACATCACGTATTCGTGCAAATTGTCGATGGCAAGAACGATTGCGGGTGCCCGGAAGTGAATCCTTACCTAACGTTGATGCAAAACGATTGGAAACATCGAATAACACGTATTCGTGCAAATTATCGATGGAAAGAACGATTGCGGGAGCTGGGAAGTGAATCCTTACCTACCGTCGATGCAAAACGATTGGAAACATCGAATAGCACATATTCGTGCAAATTATCGATGGATAGAACGATTGCGGGAGCCGGGAAGTGAATCCTTACCTAACGTTGATGCAAAACGAATGGAATCATCGAACATCACGTATTCGTGCAAATTATCGATGAAAAGAACGATTGCGGGTGCCGGGAAGTGAATCCTTACCTAACGTTGATGCAAAACGATTGGAAACATCGAATAACACGTATTCGTGCAAATTATCGATAGAAAGAACGATTGCGGCAGCTGGGAAGTGAATCCTTACCTACCGTCGATGCAAAACGATTGCAAACATCGAATTGCACGTATTCGTGCAAATTATCCATAGAAAGAACGATTGCGTGAGCTGGGAAGTGAATACTTACCTACCGTTGATGCAAAACGATTGGAAACATCGAATAGCACGTATTCGTGCAAATTATCGATGGAAAGAACGATTGCGGGAGCCGGGAAGTGAATGCTTACCTAACGTTGATGCAAAACGATTGGAAACATCGAACATAACGTATTCGTGCAAATTATCGATAGAAAGAACGATTGCGGGAGCTGGGAAGTGAATCCTTACCTGCCGTCGATGCAAAACGATTGCAAACATCGAATAGCACGTATTCGTGCAAATTATCCATAGAAAGAACGATTGCGGGAGCTGGGAAGTGAATACGTACCTAACGTTGATGCAAAACGATTGGAAACATCGAACACCACGTATTCGTGCAAATTATCGATGGAAAGAACGATTGCGGTAGCTGGGAAGTGAATCCTTACCTACCGTCGATGCAAAACGATTGGAAACATCGAACACCACGTATTCGTGCAAATTATCCTTAGAAAGAACGATTGCGTGAGCTGGGAAGTGAATACTTACCTACCGTTGATGCAAAACGATTGGAAACATCGAATAGCACGTATTCGTGCAAATTATCGATGGAAAGAACGATTGCGGGAGCCGGGAAGTGAATGCTTACCTAACGTTGATGCAAAACGATTGGAAACATCGAACATAACGTATTCGTGCAAATTATCGATAGAAAGAACGATTGCGGGAGCTGGGAAGTGAATCCTTACCTACCGTCGATGCAAAACGATTGCAAACATCGAATAGCACGTATTCGTGCAAATTATCCATAGAAAGTACGATTGCGGGAGGTGGGAAGTGAATACTTACCTACCGTTGATGCAAAACGATTGGAAACATCGAATAGCACGTATTCGTGCAAATTATCGATGGAAAGAACGATTGCGGGAGCCGGGAAGTGAATGCTTACCTAACGTTGATGCAAAACGATTGGAAACATCGAACATCACGTATTCGTGCAAATTATCGATAGAAAGAACGATTGCGGGAGCTGGGAAGTGAATCCTTACCTACCGTCGATGCAAAACGATTGCAAACATCGAATAGCACGTATTCGTGCAAATTATCCATAGAAAGAACGATTGCGGGAGCTGGGAAGTGAATCCTTACCTACCGTCGATGCAAAACGATTGCAAACATCGAATAGCACGTATTCGTGCAAATTATCCATAGAAAGAACGATTGCGGGAGCTGGGAAGTGAATCCTTACCTACCGTCGATGCAAAACGATTGCAAACATCGAACATCACGTATTCGTGCAAATTGTCGATGGCAAGAACGATTGCGGGTGCCGGGAAGTGAATCCTTACCTAACGTTGATGCAAAACGATTGGAAACATCGAATAACACGTATTCGTGCAAATTATCGATGGAAAGAACGATTGCGGGAGCTGGGAAGTGAATCCTTACCTACCGTCGATGCAAAACGATTGGAAACATCGAATAGCACATATTCGTGCAAATTATCGATGGATAGAACGATTGCGGGAGCCGGGAAGTGAATCCTTACCTAACGTTGATGCAAAACGAATGGAATCATCGAACATCACGTATTCGTGCAAATTATCGATGAAAAGAACGATTGCGGGTGCCGGGAAGTGAATCCTTACCTAACGTTGATGCAAAACGATTGGAAACATCGAATAACACGTATTCGTGCAAATTATCGATAGAAAGAACGATTGCGGCAGCTGGGAAGTGAATCCTTACCTACCGTCGATGCAAAACGATTGCAAACATCGAATTGCACGTATTCGTGCAAATTATCCATAGAAAGAACGATTGCGTGAGCTGGGAAGTGAATACTTACCTACCGTTGATGCAAAACGATTGGAAACATCGAATAGCACGTATTCGTGCAAATTATCGATGGAAAGAACGATTGCGGGAGCCGGGAAGTGAATGCTTACCTAACGTTGATGCAAAACGATTGGAAACATCGAACATAACGTATTCGTGCAAATTATCGATAGAAAGAACGATTGCGGGAGCTGGGAAGTGAATCCTTACCTGCCGTCGATGCAAAACGATTGCAAACATCGAATAGCACGTATTCGTGCAAATTATCCATAGAAAGAACGATTGCGGGAGCTGGGAAGTGAATACGTACCTAACGTTGATGCAAAACGATTGGAAACATCGAACACCACGTATTCGTGCAAATTATCCTTAGAAAGAACGATTGCGTGAGCTGGGAAGTGAATACTTACCTACCGTTGATGCAAAACGATTGGAAACATCGAATAGCACGTATTCGTGCAAATTATCGATGGAAAGAACGATTGCGGGAGCCGGGAAGTGAATGCTTACCTAACGTTGATGCAAAACGATTGGAAACATCGAACATCACGTATTCGTGCAAATTATCGATAGAAAGAACGATTGCGGGAGCTGGGAAGTGAATCCTTACCTACCGTCGATGCAAAACGATTGCAAACATCGAATAGCACGTATTCGTGCAAATTATCCATAGAAAGAACGATTGCGGGAGCTGGGAAGTGAATCCTTACCTACCGTCGATGCAAAACGATTGCAAACATCGAACATCACGTACTCGTGCAAATTGTCGATGGCAAGAACGATTGCGGGTGCCGGGAAGTGAATCCTTACCTAACGTTGATGCAAAACGATTGGAAACATCGAATAACACGTATTCGTGCAAATTATCGATGGAAAGAACGATTGCGGGAGCTGGGAAGTGAATCCTTACCTACCGTCGATGCAAAACGATTGGAAACAGCGAATAGCACATATTCGTGCAAATTATCGATGGATAGAACGATTGCGGGAGCCGGGAAGTGAATCCTTACCTAACGTTGATGCAAAACGAATGGAATCATCGAACATCACGTATTCGTGCAAATTATCGATGAAAAGAACGATTGCGGGTGCCGGGAAGTGAATCCTTACCTAACGTTGATGCAAAACGATTGGAAACATCGAATAACACGTATTCGTGCAAATTATCGATAGAAAGAACGATTGCGGCAGCTGGGAAGTGAATCCTTACCTACCGTCGATGCAAAACGATTGCAAACATCGAATTGCACGTATTCGTGCAAATTATCCATAGAAAGAACGATTGCGTGAGCTGGGAAGTGAATACTTACCTACCGTTGATGCAAAACGATTGGAAACATCGAATAGCACGTATTCGTGCAAATTATCGATGGAAAGAACGATTGCGGGAGCCGGGAAGTGAATGCTTACCTAACGTTGATGCAAAACGATTGGAAACATCGAACATAACGTATTCGTGCAAATTATCGATAGAAAGAACGATTGCGGGAGCTGGGAAGTGAATCCTTACCTGCCGTCGATGCAAAACGATTGCAAACATCGAATAGCACGTATTCGTGCAAATTATCCATAGAAAGAACGATTGCGGGAGCTGGGAAGTGAATACGTACCTAACGTTGATGCAAAACGATTGGAAACATCGAACACCACGTATTCGTGCAAATTATCGATGGAAAGAACGATTGCGGGAGCTGGGAAGTGAATCCTTACCTACCGTCGATGCAAAACGATTGGAAACATCGAATAGCACGTATTCGTGCAAATTATCCATAGAAAGAACGATTGCGGGAGCTGGGAAGTGAATACGTACCTAACGTTGATGCAAAACGATTGGAAACATCGAACACCACGTATTCGTGCAAATTATCGATGGAAAGAACGATTGCGGTAGCTGGGAAGTGAATCCTTACCTACCGTCGATGCAAAACGATTGGAAACATCGAACACCACGTATTCGTGCAAATTATCCTTAGAAAGAACGATTGCGTGAGCTGGGAAGTGAATACTTACCTACCGTTGATGCAAAACGATTGGAAACATCGAATAGCACGTATTCGTGCAAATTATCGATGGAAAGAACGATTGCGGGAGCCGGGAAGTGAATGCTTACCTAACGTTGATGCAAAACGATTGGAAACATCGAACATAACGTACTCGTGCAAATTATCGATAGAAAGAACGATTGCGGGAGCTGGGAAGTGAATCCTTACCTACCGTCGATGCAAAACGATTGCAAACATCGAATAGCACGTATTCGTGGAAATTATCCATAGAAAGTACGATTGCGGGAGGTGGGAAGTGAATACTTACCTACCGTTGATGCAAAACGATTGGAAACATCGAATAGCACGTATTCGTGCAAATTATCGATGGAAAGAACGATTGCGGGAGCCGGGAAGTGAATGCTTACCTAACGTTGATGCAAAACGATTGGAAACATCGAACATCACGTATTCGTGCAAATTATCGATAGAAAGAACGATTGCGGGAGCTGGGAAGTGAATCCTTACCTACCGTCGATGCAAAACGATTGCAAACATCGAATAGCACGTATTCGTGCAAATTATCCATAGAAAGAACGATTGCGGGAGCTGGGAAGTGAATCCTTACCTACCGTCGATGCAAAACGATTGCAAACATCGAATAGCACGTATTCGTGCAAATTATCCATAGAAAGAACGATTGCGGGAGCTGGGAAGTGAATCCTTACCTACCGTCGATGCAAAACGATTGCAAACATCGAACATCACGTATTCATGCAAATTATCGATAGAAAGAACGATTGCGGCAGCTGGGAAGTGAATCCTTACCTACCGTCGATGCAAAACGATTGCAAACATCGAATTGCACGTATTCGTGCAAATTATCCATAGAAAGAACGATTGCGTGAGCTGGGAAGTGAATACTTACCTACCGTTGATGCAAAACGATTGGAAACATCGAATAGCACGTATTCGTGCAAATTATCGATGGAAAGAACGATTGCGGGAGCCGGGAAGTGAATGCTTACCTAACGTTGATGCAAAACGATTGGAAACATCGAACATAACGTATTCGTGCAAATTATCGATAGAAAGAACGATTGCGGGAGCTGGGAAGTGAATCCTTACCTGCCGTCGATGCAAAACGATTGCAAACATCGAATAGCACGTATTCGTGCAAATTATCCATAGAAAGAACGATTGCGGGAGCTGGGAAGTGAATACGTACCTAACGTTGATGCAAAACGATTGGAAACATCGAACACCACGTATTCGTGCAAATTATCGATGGAAAGAACGATTGCGGGAGCTGGGAAGTGAATCCTTACCTACCGTCGATGCAAAACGATTGGAAACATCGAATAGCACGTATTCGTGCAAATTATCCATAGAAAGAACGATTGCGGGAGCTGGGAAGTGAATACGTACCTAACGTTGATGCAAAACGATTGGAAACATCGAACACCACGTATTCGTGCAAATTATCGATGGAAAGAACGATTGCGGTAGCTGGGAAGTGAATCCTTACCTACCGTCGATGCAAAACGATTGGAAACATCGAACACCACGTATTCGTGCAAATTATCCTTAGAAAGAACGATTGCGTGAGCTGGGAAGTGAATACTTACCTACCGTTGATGCAAAACGATTGGAAACATCGAATAGCACGTATTCGTGCAAATTATCGATGGAAAGAACGATTGCGGGAGCCGGGAAGTGAATGCTTACCTAACGTTGATGCAAAACGATTGGAAACATCGAACATAACGTACTCGTGCAAATTATCGATAGAAAGAACGATTGCGGGAGCTGGGAAGTGAATCCTTACCTACCGTCGATGCAAAACGATTGCAAACATCGAATAGCACGTATTCGTGCAAATTATCCATAGAAAGTACGATTGCGGGAGCTGGGAAGTGAATACTTACCTACCGTTGATGCAAAACGATTGGTAACATCGAATAGCACGTATTCGTGCAAATTATCGATGGAAAGAACGATTGCGGGAGCCGGGAAGTGAATGCTTACCTACCGTCGATGCAAAACGATTGGAAACATCGAACACCACGTATTCGTGCAAATTATCGATGGAAAGAACGATTGCGGGAGCCGGGAAGTGAATCCTTACCTACCGTTGATACAAAACGATTGGATAATTGGCACGAATACGTGAAATTCGATGTTTCCAATCGTTTTGCATCGACGGTAGGTAAGGATTCACTTCCCAGCTCCCGCAATCGTTCTTTCCATCGATAATTTGCACGAATACGTGCTATTCGATGTTTCCAATCGTTTTGCATCAACGGTAGGTAAGTATTCACTTCCCAGCTCCCGCAATCGTTCTTTCTATGGATAATTTGCACGAATACGTTATGTTCGATGTTTGGAATCGTTTTGCATCGACGGTAGGTAAGGATTCACTTCCCAGCTGCCGCAATCGTTCTTTCCATCGATAATTTGCACGAATACGTGGTGTTCGATGTTTCCAATCGTTTTGCATCAACGTTAGGTAAGTATTCACTTCCCAGCTCCCGCAATCGCTCTTTCCATCGATAATTTGCACGAATACGTGGTGTTCGATGTTTCCAATCGTTTTGCATCAACGATAGGTAAGTATCCACTTCCCAGCTCCCGCAATCGTTCTTTCTATGGATAATATGCACGAATACGTGCTATTCGATGTTTGCAATCGTTTTGCATCGACGGTAGGTAAGGATTCACTTCCCAGCTGCCGCAATCGTTCTTTCCATCGATAATTTGCACGAATACGTGGTGTTCGACGTTTCCAATCGTTTTGCATCAACGATAGGTAAGTATCCACTTCCCAGCTCCCGCAATCGTTCTTTCTATGGATAATTTGCACGAATACGTTATGTTCGATGTTTCCAATCGTTTTGCATCGACGGTAGGTAAGGATTCACTTCCCAGCTGCCGCAATCGTTCTTTCTATCGATAATTTGCACGAATACGTGATGTTCGATGTTTCCAATCGTTTTGCATCAACGTTAGGTAAGGATTCATTTCCCGGCTCCCGCAATCGTTCTTTCCATCGATAATTTGCACGAATACGTGCTATTCGATGTTTCCAATCGTGTTGCATCGACGTTCGGTAAGCATTCACTTCCCAGCTCCGGCAATCGTTCTTTCCAAATTATCGATAGAAAGAACGATTGCGGGAGCTGGGAAGTGAATCCTTACCTACCGTCGATGCAAAACGATTGCAAACATCGAACATCACGTATTCGTGCAAATTGTCGATGGAAAGAACGATTGCGGGTGCCGGGAAGTGAATCCTTACCTAACGTTGATGCAAAACGATTGGAAACATCGAATAACACGTATTCGTGCAAATTATCGATGGAAAGAACGATTGCGGGAGCTGGGAAGTGAATCCTTACCTACCGTCGATGCAAAACGATTGCAAACATCGAATTGCACGTATTCGTGCAAATTATCCATAGAAAGAACGATTGCGTGAGCTGGGAAGTGAATACTTACCTACCGTTGATGCAAAACGATTGCGGCAGCTGGGAAGTGAATCCTTACCTACCGTCGATGCAAAACGATTGCAAACATCGAATTGCACGTATTCGTGCAAATTATCCATAGAAAGAACGATTGCGTGAGCTGGGAAGTGAATACTTACCTACCGTTGATGCAAAACGATTGCGGCAGCTGGGAAGTGAATCCTTACCTACCGTCGATGCAAAACGATTGCAAACATCGAATTGCACGTATTCGTGCAAATTATCCATAGAAAGAACGATTGCGTGAGCTGGGAAGTGAATACTTACCTACCGTTGATGCAAAACGATTGGAAACATCGAATAGCACGTATTCGTGCAAATTATCGATGGAAAGAACGATTGCGGGAGCCGGGAAGTGATTGCTTACCTAACGTTGATGCAAAACGATTGGAAACATCGAACATAACGTATTCGTGCAAATTATCGATAGAAAGAACGATTGCGGGAGCTGGGAAGTGAATCCTTACCTACCGTCGATGCAAAACGATTGCAAACATCGAATAGCACGTATTCGTGCAAATTATCCATAGAAAGAACGATTGCGGGAGCTGGGAAGTGAATACGTACCTAACGTTGATGCAAAATGATTGGAAACATCGAACACCACGTATTCGTGCAAATTATCGATGGAAAGAACGATTGCGGGAGCTGGGAAGTGAATCCTTACCTACCGTCGATGCAAAACGATTGGAAACATCGAATAGCACGTATTCGTGCAAATTATCCATAGAAAGAACGATTGCGGGAGCTGGGAAGTGAATACGTACCTAACGTTGATGCAAAACGATTGGAAACATCGAACACCACGTATTCGTGCAAATTATCGATGGAAAGAACGATTGCGGTAGCTGGGAAGTGAATCCTTACCTACCGTCGATGCAAAGCGATTGGAAACATCGAACACCACGTATTCGTGCAAATTATCCTTAGAAAGAACGATTGCGTGAGCTGGGAAGTGAATACTTACCTACCGTTGATGCAAAACGATTGGAAACATCGAATAGCACGTATTCGTGCAAATTATCGATGGAAAGAACGATTGCAGGAGCCGGGAAGTGAATGCTTACCTAACGTTGATGCAAAACGATTGGAAACATCGAACATAACGTATTCGTGCAAATTATCGATAGAAAGAACGATTGCGGGAGCTGGGAAGTGAATCCTTACCTACCGTCGATGCAAAACGATTGCAAACATCGAATAGCACGTATTCGTGCAAATTATCCATAGAAAGAACGATTGCGGGAGCTGGGAAGTGAATCCTTACCTACCGTCGATGCAAAACGATTGCAAACATCGAATAGCACGTATTCGTGCAAATTATCCATAGAAAGAACGATTGCGGGAGCTGGGAAGTGAATCCTTACCTACCGTCGATGCAAAACGATTGGAAACATCGAACACCACGTATTCGTGCAAATTATCGATGGAAAGAACGATTGCGGGAGCCGGGAAGTGAATCCTTACCTACCGTTGATACAAAACGATTGGATAATTGGCACGAATACGTGAAATTCGATGTTTCCAATCGTTTTGCATCGACGGTAGGTAAGGATTCACTTCCCAGCTCCCGCAATCGTTCTTTCCATCGATAATTTGCACGAATACGTGCTATTCGATGTTTCCAATCGTTTTGCATCAACGGTAGGTAAGTATTCACTTCCCAGCTCCCGCAATCGTTCTTTCTATGGATAATTTGCACGAATACGTTATGTTCGATGTTTGCAATCGTTTTGCATCGACGGTAGGTAAGGATTCACTTCCCAGCTGCCGCAATCGTTCTTTCCATCGATAATTTGCACGAATACGTGGTGTTCGATGTTTCCAATCGTTTTGCATCAACGTTAGGTAAGTATTCACTTCCCAGCTCCCGCAATCGTTCTTTCCATCGATAATTTGCACGAATACGTGGTGTTCGATGTTTCCAATCGTTTTGCATCAACGATAGGTAAGTATCCACTTCCCAGCTCCCGCAATCGTTCTTTCTATGGATAATATGCACGAATACGTGCTATTCGATGTTTGCAATCGTTTTGCATCGACGGTAGGTAAGGATTCACTTCCCAGCTGCCGCAATCGTTCTTTCCATCGATAATTTGCACGAATACGTGGTGTTCGATGTTTCCAATCGTTTTGCATCAACGATAGGTAAGTATCCACTTCCCAGCTCCCGCAATCGTTCTTTCTATGGATAATTTGCACGAATACGTGCTATTCGATGTTTGCAATCGTTTTGCATCGACGGTAGATAAGGATTCACTTCCCAGCTCCCGCAATCGTTCTTTCTATGGATAATTTGCACGAATACGTTATGTTCGATGTTTCCAATCGTTTTGCATCGACGGTAGGTAAGGATTCACTTCCCAGCTGCCGCAATCGTTCTTTCTATCGATAATTTGCACGAATACGTGATGTTCGATGTTTCCAATCGTTTTGCATCAACGTTAGGTAAGGATTCATTTCCCGGCTCCCGCAATCGTTCTTTCCATCGATAATTTGCACGAATACGTGCTATTCGATGTTTCCAATCGTGTTGCATCGACGTTCGGTAAGCATTCACTTCCCAGCTCCGGCAATCGTTCTTTCCAAATTATCGATAGAAAGAACGATTGCGGGAGCTGGGAAGTGAATCCTTACCTACCGTCGATGCAAAACGATTGCAAACATCGAACATCACGTATTCGTGCAAATTGTCGATGGAAAGAACGATTGCGGGTGCCGGGAAGTGAATCCTTACCTAACGTTGATGCAAAACGATTGGAAACATCGAATAACACGTATTCGTGCAAATTATCGATGGAAAGAACGATTGCGGGAGCTGGGAAGTGAATCCTTACCTACCGTCGATGCAAAACGATTGGAAACATCGAATAGCACATATTCGTGCAAATTATCGATGGATAGAACGATTGCGGGAGCCGGGAAGTGAATCCTTACCTAACGTTGATGCAAAACGATTGGAAACATCGAACATCACGTATTCATGCAAATTATCGATAGAAAGAACGATTGCGGCAGCTGGGAAGTGAATCCTTACCTACCGTCGATGCAAAACGATTGCAAACATCGAATTGCACGTATTCGTGCAAATTATCCATAGAAAGAACGATTGCGTGAGCTGGGAAGTGAATACTTACCTACCGTTGATGCAAAACGATTGGAAACATCGAATAGCACGTATTCGTGCAAATTATCGATGGAAAGAACCATTGCGGGAGCCGGGAAGTGAATGCTTACCTAACGTTGATGCAAAACGATTGGAAACATCGAACATAACGTATTCGTGCAAATTATCGATAGAAAGAACGATTGCGGGAGCTGGGAAGTGAATCCTTACCTACCGTCGATGCAAAACGATTGCAAACATCGAATAGCACGTATTCGTGCAAATTATCCATAGAAAGAACGATTGCGGGAGCTGGGAAGTGAATACGTACCTAACGTTGATGCAAAACGATTGGAAACATCGAACACCACGTATTCGTGCAAATTATCGATAGAAAGAACGATTGCGGCAGCTGGGAAGTGAATCCTTACCTACCGTCGATGCAAAACGATTGCAAACATCGAATTGCACGTATTCGTGCAAATTATCCATAGAAAGAACGATTGCGTGAGCTGGGAAGTGAATACTTACCTACCGTTGATGCAAAACGATTGGAAACATCGAATAGCACGTATTCGTGCAAATTATCGATGGAAAGAACGATTGCGGGAGCCGGGAAGTGACTGCTTACCTAACGTTGATGCAAAACGATTGGAAACATCGAACATAACGTATTCGTGCAAATTATCGATAGAAAGAACGATTGCGGGAGCTGGGAAGTGAATCCTTACCTACCGTCGATGCAAAACGATTGCAAACATCGAATAGCACGTATTCGTGCAAATTATCCATAGAAAGAACGATTGCGGGAGCTGGGAAGTGAATACGTACCTAACGTTGATGCAAAACGATTGGAAACATCGAACACCACGTATTCGTGCAAATTATCGATGGAAAGAACGATTGCGGGAGCTGGGAAGTGAATCCTTACCTACCGTCGATGCAAAACGATTGGAAACATCGAATAGCACGTATTCGTGCAAATTATCCATAGAAAGAACGATTGCGGGAGCTGGGAAGTGAATACGTACCTAACGTTGATGCAAAACGATTGGAAACATCGAACACCACGTATTCGTGCAAATTATCGATGGAAAGAACGATTGCGGGAGCTGGACAGTGAATCCTTACCTACCGTCGATGCAAAACGATTGGAAACATCGAACACCACGTATTCGTGCAAATTATCCTTAGAAAGAACGATTGCGTGAGCTGGGAAGTGAATACTTACCTACCGTCGATGCAAAACGATTGGAAACATCGAATATCACGTATTCGTGCCAATTATCCAATCGTTTTGTATCAACGGTAGGTAAGGATTCACTTCCCAGCTCCCGCAATCGTTCTTTCCATCGATAATTTGCACGAATACGTGCTATTCGATGTTTCCAATCGTTTTGCATCAACGGTAGGTAAGTATTCACTTCCCAGCTCCCGCAATCGTTCTTTCTATGGATAATTTGCACGAATACGTTATGTTCGATGTTTCCAATCGTTTTGCATCAACGTTAGGTAAGTATTCACTTCCCAGCTCCCGCAATCGTTCTTTCCATCGATAATTTGCACGAATACGTGGTGTTCGATGTTTCCAATCGTTTTGCATCAACGATAGGTAAGTATCCACTTCCCAGCTCCCGCAATCGTTCTTTCTATGGATAATTTGCACGAATACGTTATGTTCGATGTTTGCAATCGTTTTGCATCGACGGTAGGTAAGGATTCACTTCCCAGCTGCCGCAATCGTTCTTTCCATCGATAATTTGCACGAATACGTGGTGTTCGATGTTTCCAATCGTTTTGCATCAACGATAGGTAAGTATCCACTTCCCAGCTCCGGCAATCGTTCTTTCCAAATTATCGATAGAAAGAACGATTGCGGGAGCTGGGAAGTGAATCCTTACCTACCGTCGATGCAAAACGATTGCAAACATCGAACATCACGTATTCGTGCAAATTGTCGATGGAAAGAACGATTGCGGGTGCCGGGAAGTGAATCCTTACCTAACGTTGATGCAAAACGATTGGAAACATCGAATAACACGTATTCGTGCAAATTATCGATGGAAAGAACGATTGCGGGAGCTGGGAAGTGAATCCTTTCCTACCGTCGATGCAAAACGATTGGAAACATCGAATAGCACATATTCGTGCAAATTATCGATGGATAGAACGATTGCGGGAGCCGGGAAGTGAATCCTTACCTAACGTTGATGCAAAACGAATGGAATCATCGAACATCACGTATTCGTGCAAATTATCGATGAAAAGAACGATTGCGGGTGCCGGGAAGTGAATCCTTACCTAACGTTGATGCAAAACGATTGGAAACATCGAACATCACGTATTCATGCAAATTATCGATAGAAAGAACGATTGCGGCAGCTGGGAAGTGAATCCTTACCTACCGTCGATGCAAAACGATTGCAAACATCGAATTGCACGTATTCGTGCAAATTATCCATAGAAAGAACGATTGCGTGAGCTGGGAAGTGAATACTTACCTACCGTTGATGCAAAACGATTGGAAACATCGAATAGCACGTATTCGTGCAAATTATCGATGGAAAGAACCATTGCGGGAGCCGGGAAGTGAATGCTTACCTAACGTTGATGCAAAACGATTGGAAACATCGAACATAACGTATTCGTGCAAATTATCGATAGAAAGAACGATTGCGGGAGCTGGGAAGTGAATCCTTACCTACCGTCGATGCAAAACGATTTCAAACATCGAATAGCACGTATTCGTGCAAATTATCCATAGAAAGAATGATTGCGGGAGCTGGGAAGTGAATACGTACCTAACGTTGATGCAAAACGATTGGAAACATCGAACACCACGTATTCGTGCAAATTATCGATAGAAAGAACGATTGCGGCAGCTGGGAAGTGAATCCTTACCTACCGTCGATGCAAAACGATTGCAAACATCGAATTGCACGTATTCGTGCAAATTATCCATAGAAAGAACGATTGCGTGAGCTGGGAAGTGAATACTTACCTACCGTTGATGCAAAACGATTGGAAACATCGAATAGCACGTATTCGTGCAAATTATCGATGGAAAGAACGATTGCGGGAGCCGGGAAGTGAATGCTTACCTAACGTTGATGCAAAACGATTGGAAACATCGAACATAACGTATTCGTGCAAATTATCGATAGAAAGAACGATTGCGGGAGCTGGGAAGTGAATCCTTACCTACCGTCGATGCAAAACGATTGCAAACATCGAATTGCACGTATTCGTGCAAATTATCCATACAAAGAACGATTGCGTGAGCTGGGAAGTGAATACTTACCTACCGTTGATGCAAAACGATTGGAAACCTCGAATAGCACGTATTCGTGCAAATTATCGATGGAAAGAACCATTGCGGGAGCCGGGAAGTGAATGCTTACCTAACGTTGATGCAAAACGATTGGAAACATCGAACATAACGTATTCGTGCAAATTATCGATAGAAAGAACGATTGCGGGAGCTAGGAAGTGAATCCTTACCTACCGTCGATGCAAAACGATTGCAAACATCGAATAGCACGTATTCGTGCAAATTATCCATAGAAAGAACGATTGCGGGAGCTGGGAAGTGAATACGTACCTAACGTTGATGCAAAACGATTGGAAACATCGAACACCACGTATTCGTGCAAATTATCGATAGAAAGAACGATTGCGGCAGCTGGGAAGTGAATCCTTACCTACCGTCGATGCAAAACGATTGCAAACATCGAATTGCACGTATTCGTGCAAATTATCCATAGAAAGAACGATTGCGTGAGCTGGGAAGTGAATACTTACCTACCGTTGATGCAAAACGATTGGAAACATCGAATAGCACGTATTCGTGCAAATTATCGATGGAAAGAACGATTGCGGGAGCCGGGAAGTGAATGCTTACCTAACGTTGATGCAAAACGATTGGAAACATCGAACATAACGTATTCGTGCAAATTATCGATAGAAAGAACGATTGCGGGAGCTGGGAAGTGAATCCT
This sequence comes from Nomada ferruginata, assembly GCA_963583965.1. Classification (NCBI taxonomy): domain Eukaryota; kingdom Metazoa; phylum Arthropoda; class Insecta; order Hymenoptera; family Apidae; genus Nomada; species Nomada ferruginata. The sequence goes on from OY757219.1 coordinate 1,062,794, forward strand.
TACCTACCGTCGATGCAAAACGATTGCAAACATCGAATAGCACGTATTCGTGCAAATTATCCATAGAAAGAACGATTGCGGGAGCTGGGAAGTGAATACGTACCTAACGTTGATGCAAAACGATTGGAAACATCGAACACCACGTATTCGTGCAAATTATCGATGGAAAGAACGATTGCGGGAGCTGGGAAGTGAATCCTTACCTACCGTCGATGCAAAACGATTGGAAACATCGAATAGCACGTATTCGTGCAAATTATCCATAGAAAGAACGATTGCGGGAGCTGGGAAGTGAATACGTACCTAACGTTGATGCAAAACGATTGGAAACATCGAACACCACGTATTCGTGCAAATTATCGATGGAAAGAACGATTGCGGGAGCTGGAAAGTGAATCCTTACCTACCGTCGATGCAAAACGATTGGAAACATCGAACACCACGTATTCGTGCAAATTATCCTTAGAAAGAACGATTGCGTGAGCTGGGAAGTGAATACTTACCTACCGTCGATGCAAAACGATTGGAAACATCGAATATCACGTATTCGTGCCAATTATCCAATCGTTTTGTATCAACGGTAGGTAAGGATTCACTTCCCAGCTCCCGCAATCGTTCTTTCCATCGATAATTTGCACGAATACGTGCTATTCGATGTTTCCAATCGTTTTGCATCAACGGTAGGTAAGTATTCACTTCCCAGCTCCCGCAATCGTTCTTTCTATGGATAATTTGCACGAATACGTTATGTTCGATGTTTGCAATCGTTTTGCATCGACGGTAGGTAAGGATTCACTTCCCAGCTGCCGCAATCGTTCTTTCCATCGATAATTTGCACGAATACGTGGTGTTCGATGTTTCCAATCGTTTTGCATCAACGATAGGTAAGTATCCACTTCCCAGCTCCCGCAATCGTTCTTTCTATGGATAATTTGCACGAATACGTTATGTTCGATGTTTGCAATCGTTTTGCATCGACGGTAGGTAAGGATTCACTTCCCAGCTGCCGCAATCGTTCTTTCCATCGATAATTTGCACGAATACGTGGTGTTCGATGTTTCCAATCGTTTTGCATCAACGATAGGTAAGTATCCACTTCCCAGCTCCGGCAATCGTTCTTTCCAAATTATCGATAGAAAGAACGATTGCGGGAGCTGGGAAGTGAATCCTTACCTACCGTCGATGCAAAACGATTGCAAACATCGAACATCACGTATTCGTGCAAATTGTCGATGGAAAGAACGATTGCGGGTGCCGGGAAGTGAATCCTTACCTAACGTTGATGCAAAACGATTGGAAACATCGAATAACACGTATTCGTGCAAATTATCGATGGAAAGAACGATTGCGGGAGCTGGGAAGTGAATCCTTACCTACCGTCGATGCAAAACGATTGGAAACATCGAATAGCACATATTCGTGCAAATTATCGATGGATAGAACGATTGCGGGAGCCGGGAAGTGAATCCTTACCTAACGTTGATGCAAAACGAATGGAATCATCGAACATCACGTATTCGTGCAAATTATCGATGAAAAGAACGATTGCGGGTGCCGGGAAGTGAATCCTTACCTAACGTTGATGCAAAACGATTGGAAACATCGAATAACACGTATTCGTGCAAATTATCGATGGAAAGAACGATTGCGGGAGCCGGGAAATGAATCCTTACCTAACGTTGTTGCAAAACGATTGGAAACATCGAACATCACGTATTCATGCAAATTATCGATAGAAAGAACGATTGCGGCAGCTGGGAAGTGAATCCTTACCTACCGTCGATGCAAAACGATTGCAAACATCGAATTGCACGTATTCGTGCAAATTATCCATAGAAAGAACGATTGCGTGAGCTGGGAAGTGAATACTTACCTACCGTTGATGCAAAACGATTGGAAACATCGAATAGCACGTATTCGTGCAAATTATCGATGGAAAGAACCATTGCGGGAGCCGGGAAGTGAATGCTTACCTAACGTTGATGCAAAACGATTGGAAACATCGAACATAACGTATTCGTGCAAATTATCGATAGAAAGAACGATTGCGGGAGCTGGGAAGTGAATCCTTACCTACCGTCGATGCAAAACGATTGCAAACATCGAATAGCACGTATTCGTGCAAATTATCCATAGAAAGAACGATTGCGGGAGCTGGGAAGTGAATACGTACCTAACGTTGATGCAAAACGATTGGAAACATCGAACACCACGTATTCGTGCAAATTATTGATAGAAAGAACGATTGCGGCAGCTGGGAAGTGAATCCTTGCCTACCGTCGATGCAAAACGATTGCAAACATCGAATTGCACGTATTCGTGCAAATTATCCATAGAAAGAACGATTGCGTGAGCTGGGAAGTGAATACTTACCTACCGTTGATGCAAAACGATTGGAAACATCGAATAGCACGTATTCGTGCAAATTATCGATGGAAAGAACGATTGCGGGAGCCGGGAAGTGAATGCTTACCTAACGTTGATGCAAAACGATTGGAAACATCGAACATAACGTATTCGTGCAAATTATCGATAGAAAGAACGATTGCGGGAGCTGGGAAGTGAATTCTTACCTACCGTCGATGCAAAACGATTGCAAACATCGAATAGCACGTATTCGTGCAAATTATCCATAGAAAGAACGATTGCGGGAGCTGGGAAGTGAATACGTACCTAACGTTGATGCAAAACGATTGGAAACATCGAACACCACGTATTCGTGCAAATTATCGATGGAAAGAACGATTGCGGGAGCTGGAAAGTGAATCCTTACCTACCGTCGATGCAAAACGATTGGAAACATCGAACACCACGTATTCGTGCAAATTATCCTTAGAAAGAACGATTGCGTGAGCTGGGAAGTGAATACTTACCTACCGTCGATGCAAAACGATTGGAAACATCGAATATCACGTATTCGTGCCAATTATCCAATCGTTTTGTATCAACGGTAGGTAAGGATTCACTTCCCAGCTCCCGCAATCGTTCTTTCCATCGATAATTTGCACGAATACGTGCTATTCGATGTTTCCAATCGTTTTGCATCAACGGTAGGTAAGTATTCACTTCCCAGCTCCCGCAATCGTTCTTTCTATGGATAATTTGCACGAATACGTTATGTTCGATGTTTCCAATCGTTTTGCATCAACGTTAGGTAAGTATTCACTTCCCAGCTCCCGCAATCGTTCTTTCCATCGATAATTTGCACGAATACGTGGTGTTCGATGTTTCCAATCGTTTTGCATCAACGATAGGTAAGTATCCACTTCCCAGCTCCCGCAATCGTTCTTTCTATGGATAATTTGCACGAATACGTTATGTTCGATGTTTGCAATCGTTTTGCATCGACGGTAGGTAAGGATTCACTTCCCAGCTGCCGCAATCGTTCTTTCCATCGATAATTTGCACGAATACGTGGTGTTCGATGTTTCCAATCGTTTTGCATCAACGATAGGTAAGTATCCACTTCCCAGCTCCCGCAATCGTTCTTTCTATGGATAATTTGCACGAATACGTGCTATTCGATGTTTGCAATCGTTTTGCATCGACGGTAGATAAGGATTCACTTCCCAGCTCCGGCAATCGTTCTTTCTATGGATAATTTGCACGAATACGTTATGTTCGATGTTTCCAATCGTTTTGCATCGACGGTAGGTAAGGATTCACTTCCCAGCTGCCGCAATCGTTCTTTCTATCGATAATTTGCACGAATACGTGATGTTCGATGTTTCCAATCGTTTTGCATCAACGTTAGGTAAGGATTCACTTCCCAGCTCCCGCAATCGTTCTTTCCATCGATAATTTGCACGAATACGTGTTATTCGATGTTTCCAATCGTTTTGCATCAACGTTAGGCAAGGATTCACTTCCCGGCACCCGCAATCGTTCTTTCCATCGATAATTTGCACGAATACGTGATGTTCGATGTTTGCAATCGTTTTGCATCGACGGTAGGTAAGGATTCACTTCCCAGCTCCCGCAATCGTTCTTTCTATCGATAATTTGGAAAGAACGATTGCCGGAGCTGGGAAGTGAATCCTTACCTACCGTCGATGCAAAACGATTGCAAACATCGAACATCACGTATTCGTGCAAATTATCGATGGAAAGAACGATTGCGGGTGCCGGGAAGTGAATCCTTGCCTAACGTTGATGCAAAACGATTGGAAACATCGAATAACACGTATTCGTGCAAATTATCGATGGAAAGAACGATTGCGGGAGCTGGGAAGTGAATCCTTACCCACCGTCGATGCAAAACGATTGGAAACATCGAATAGCACATATTCGTGCAAATTATCGATGGAAAGAACGATTGCGGGAGCCGGGAAGTGAATCCTTACCTAACGTTGATGCAAAACGAATGGAATCATCGAACATCACGTATTCGTGCAAATTATCGATGAAAAGAACGATTGCGGGTGCCGGGAAGTGAATCCTTACCTAACGTTGATGCAAAACGATTGGAAACATCAAATAACACGTATTCGTGCAAATTATCGATGGAAAGAACGATTGCGGGAGCCGGGAAATGAATCCTTACCTAACGTTGATGCAAAACGATTGGAAACATCGAACATCACGTATTCATGCAAATTATCGATAGAAAGAACGATTGCGGCAGCTGGGAAGTGAATGCTTACCTACCGTCGATGCAAAACGATTGCAAACATCGAATTGCACGTATTCGTGCAAATTATCCATAGAAAGAACGATTGCGTGAGCTGGGAAGTGAATACTTACCTACCGTTGATGCAAAACGATTGGAAACATCGAATAGCACGTATTCGTGCAAATTATCGATAGAAAGAACGATTGCGGGAGCCGGGAAGTGAATGCTTACCTAACGTTGATGCAAAACGATTGGAAACATCGAACATAACGTATTCGTGCAAATTATCGATAGAAAGAACGATTGCGGGAGCTGGGAAGTGAATCCTTACCTACCGTCGTTGCAAAACGATTGGAAACATCGAATAGCACGTATTCGTGCCAATTATCCATAGAAAGAACGATTGCGGGAGCTGGGAAGTGAATACGTACCTAACGTTGATGCAAAACGATTGGAAACATCGAACACCACGTATTCGTGCAAATTATCGATGGAAAGAACGATTGCGGGAGCTGGGAAGTGAATCCTTACCTACCGTCGATGCAAAACGATTGGAAACATCGAACACCACGTATTCGTGCAAATTATCCTTAGAAAGAACGATTGCGTGAGCTGGGAAGTGAATACTTACCTACCGTTGATGCAAAACGATTGGAAACATCGAATAGCACGTATTCGTGCAAATTATCGATGGAAAGAACGATTGCGGGAGCCGGGAAGTGAATGCTTACCTAACGTTGATGCAAAACGATAGGAAACATCGAACATAACGTATTCGTGCAAATTATCGATAGAAAGAACGATTGCGGGAGCTGGGAAGTGAATCCTTACCTACCGTCGATGCAAAACGATTGCAAACATCGAATAGCACGTATTCGTGCAAATTATCCATAGAAAGTACGATTGCGGGAGCTGGCAAGTGAATACTTACCTACCGTTGATGCAAAACGATTGGAAACATCGAATAGCACGTATTCGTGCAAATTATCGATGGAAAGAACGATTGCGGGAGCCGGGAAGTGAATGCTTACCTAACGTTGATGCAAAACGATTGGAAACATCGAACATAACGTATTCGTGCAAATTATCGATAGAAAGAACGATTGCGGGAGCTGGGAAGTGAATCCTTACCTACCGTCGATGCAAAATGATTGCAAACATCGAATAGCACGTATTCGTGCAAATTATCCATAGAAAGAACGATTGCGGGAGCTGGGAAGTGAATCCTTACCTACCGTCGATGCAAAACGATTGCAAACATCGAATAGCACGTATTCGTGTAAATTATCCATAGAAAGAACGATTGCGGGAGCTGTGAAGTGAATCCTTACCTACCGTCGATGCAAAACGATTGGAAACATCGAACACCACGTATTCGTGCAAATTATCGATGGAAAGAACGATTGCGGGAGCCGGGAAGTGAATCCTTACCTACCGTTGATACAAAACGATAGGATAATTGGCACGAATTCGTGATATTCGATGTTTCCAATCGTTTTGCATCGACGGTAGGTAAGGATTCACTTCCCAGCTCCCGCAATCGTTCTTTCCATCGATAATTTGCACGAATACGTGCTATTCGATGTTTCCAATCGTTTTGCATCAACGGTAGGTAAGTATTCACTTCCCAGCTCCCGCAATCGTTCTTTCTATGGATAATTTGCACGAATACGTTATGTTCGATGTTTGCAATCGTTTTGTATCGACGGTAGGTAAGGATTCACTTCCCAGCTGCCGCAATCGTTCTTTCCATCGATAATTTGCACGAATACGTGGTGTTCGATGTTTCCAATCGTTTTGCATCAACGTTAGGTAAGTATTCACTTCCCAGCTCCCGCAATCGTTCTTTCCATCGATAATTTGCACGAATACGTGGTGTTCGATGTTTCCAATCGTTTTGCATCAACGATAGGTAAGTATCCACTTCCCAGCTCCCGCAATCGTTCTTTCTATGGATAATATGCACGAATACGTGCTATTCGATGTTTGCAATCGTTTTGCATCGACGGTAGGTAAGGATTCACTTCCCAGCTCCCGCAATCGTTCTTTCTATGGATAATTTGCAGGAATACGTTATGTTCGATGTTTCCAATCGTTTTGCATCGACGGTAGGTAAGGATTCACTTCCCAGCTGCCGCAATCGTTCTTTCTATCGATAATTTGCACGAATACGTGATGTTCGATGTTTCCAATCGTTTTGCATCAACGTTAGGTAAGGATTCATTTCCCGGCTCCCGCAATCGTTCTTTCCATCGATAATTTGCACGAATACGTGCTATTCGATGTTTCCAATCGTGTTGCATCGACGTTCGGTGAGCATTCACTTCCCAGCTCCGGCAATCGTTCTTTCCAAATTATCGATAGAAAGAACGATTGCGGGAGCTGGGAAGTGAATCCTTACCTGCCGTCGATGCAAAACGATTGCAAACATCGAATAGCACGTATTCGTGCAAATTATCCATAGAAAGAACGATTGCGGGAGCTGGGAAGTGAATACTTACCTAACGTTGATGCAAAACGATTGGAAACATCGAATAGCACGTATTCGTGCAAATTATCGATGGAAAGAACGATTGCGGGAGCCGGGAAGTGAATGCTTACCTAACGTTGATGCAAAACGATTGGAAACATAGAACATAACGTATTCGTGCAAATTATCGATAGTAAGAACGATTGCGGGAGCTGGGAAGTGAATCCTTACCTAACGTTGATGCAAAACGATTGGAAACATCGAATAACACGTATTCGTGCAAATTATCGATGGAAAGAACGATTGCGGGAGCCGGGAAATGAATCCTTACCTAACGTTGATGCAAAACGATTGGAAACATCGAACATCACGTATTCATGCAAATTATCGATAGAAAGAACGATTGCGGCAGCTGGGAAGTGAATCCTTACCTACCGTCGATGCAAAACGATTGCAAACATCGAATTGCACGTATTCGTGCAAATTATCCATAGAAAGAACGATTGCGTGAGCTGGGAAGTGAATACTTACCTACCGTTGATGCAAAACGATTGGAAACATCGAATAGCACGTATTCGTGCAAATTATCGATGGAAAGAACGATTGCGGGAGCCGGGAAGTGAATGCTTACCTAACGTTGATGCAAAACGATTGGAAACATCGAACATAACGTATTCGTGCAAATTATCGATAGAAAGAACGATTGCGGGAGCTGGGAAGTGAATCCTTACCTACCGTCGATGCAAAACGATTGCAAACATCGAATAGCACGTATTCGTGCAAATTATCCATAGAAAGAACGATTGCGGGAACTGGGAACTGAATCCTTACCTACCGTCGATGCAAAACGATTGGAAACATCGAACACCACGTATTCGTGCAAATTATCGATGGAAAGAACGATTGCGGAAGCCGGGAAGTGAATCCTTACCTACCGTTGATACAAAACGATTGGAAACATCGAACACCACGTATTCGTGCAAATTATCGATGGAAAAAACGATTGCGGGAGCTGGGAAGTGAATCCTTACCTACCGTCGATGCAAAACGATTGGAAACATCGAATAGCACGTATTCGTGCAAATTATCGATGGAAAGAACGATTGCGGGACCCGGGAAGTGAATCCTTACCTAACGTTGATGCAAAACGAATGGAATCATCGAACATCACGTATTCGTGCAAATTATCGATGGAAAGAACGATTGCGGGTGCCGGGAAGTGAATCCTTACCTAACGTTGATGCAAAACGATCGGAAACATCGAATAACACGTATTCGTGCAAATTATCGATGGAAAGAACGATTGCGGGAGCCGGGAAATGAATCCTTACCTAACGTTGATGCAAAACGATTGGAAACATCGAACATCACGTATTCATGCAAATTATCGATAGAAAGAACGATTGCGGCAGCTGGGAAGTGAATCCTTACCTACCGTCGATGCAAAACGATTGCAAACATCGAATTGCACGTATTCGTGCAAATTATCCATAGAAAGAACGATTGCGGGAACTGGGAAGTGAATCCTTACCTACCGTCGATGCAAAACGATTGGAAACATCGAACACCACGTATTCGTGCAAATTATCGATGGAAAGAACGATTGCGGGAGCCGGGAAGTGAATCCTTACCAACCGTTGATACAAAACGATTGGAAACATCGAACACCACGTATTCGTGCAAATTATCGATGGAAAGAACGATTGCGGGAGCTGGGAAGTGAATCCTTACCTACCGTCGATGCAAAACGATTGGAAACATCGAATAGCACGTATTCGTGCAAATTATTGATGGAAAGAACGATTGCGGGACCCGGGAAGTGAATCCTTACCTAACGTTGATGCAAAACGAATGGAATCATCGAACATCACGTATTCGTGCAAATTATCGATGGAAAGAACGATAGCGGGTGCCGGGAAGTGAATCCTTACCTAACGTTGATGCAAAACGATCGGAAACATCGAATAACACGTATTCCTGCAAATTATCGATGGAAAGAACGATTGCGGGAGCCGGGAAATGAATCCTTACCTAACGTTGATGCAAAACGATTGGAAACATCGAACATCACGTGTTCATGCAAATTATCGATAGAAAGAACGATTGCGGCAGCTGGGAAGTGAATCCTTACCTACCGTCGATGCAAAACGATTGCAAACATCGAATTGCACGTATTCGTGCAAATTATCCATAGAAAGAACGATTGCGTGAGCTGGGAAGTGAATACTTACCTACCGTTGATGCAAAACGATTGGAAACATCGAATAGCACGTATTCGTGCAAATTATCGATGGAAAGAACGATTGCGGGAGCCGGGAAGTGAATGCTTACCTAACGTTGATGCAAAACGATTGGAAACATCGAACATAACGTATTCGTGCAAATTATAGATAGAAAGAACGATTGCGGGAGCTGGGAAGTGAATCCTTACCTACCGTCGATGCAAAACGATTGCAAACATCGAAAAGCACGTATTCGTGCAAATTATCCATAGAAAGAACGATTGCGGGAACTGGGAAGTGAATCCTTACCTACCGTCGATGCAAAACGATTGGAAACATCGAACACCACGTATTCGTGCAAATTATCGCGATGGAAAGAACGATTGCGGGAGCCGGGAAGTGAATCCTTACCTACCGTTGATACAAAACGATTGGATAATTGGCACGAATACGTGATATTCGATGTTTCCAATCGTTTTGCATCGACGGTAGGTAAGGATTCACTTCCCAGCTCCCGCAATCGTTCTTTCCATCGTTAATTTGCACGAATACGTGCCATTCGATGTTTCCAATCGTTTTGCATCGACGGTAGGTAAGGATTCACTTCCCAGCTCCCGCAATCGTTCTTTCTATCGATAATTTGCACGAATACGTGCTATTCGATGTTTCCAATCGTTTTGCATCGACGGTAGGTAAGGATTCACTTCCCAGCTCCCGCAATCGTTCTTTCTATCGATAATTTGCACGAATACGTGATGTTCGATGTTTCCCATCGTTTTGCATCAACGTTAGGCAAGGATTCACTTCCCGGCTCCCGCAATCGTTCTTTCCATCGCTAATTTGCTCGAATACGTGCTATTCGATGTTTCCAATCGTTTTGCATCGACGGTAGGTAAGGATTCACTTCCCAGCTGCCGCAATCGTTCTTTCCATCGATAATTTGCACGAATACGTGGTGTTCGATGTTTCCAATCGTTTTGCATCAACGTTAGGTAAGTATTCACTTCCCAGCTCCCGCAATCGTTCTTTCTATGGATAATTTGCACGAATACGTGCTATTCGATGTTTGCAATCGTTTTGCATCGACGGTAGGTAAGTATTCACTTCCCAGCTCCCGCAATCGTTCTTTCTATGGATAATTTGCACGAATACGTTATGTTCGATGTTTCCAATCGTTTTGCATCGACGGTAGGTAAGGATTCACTTCCCGGCTCCCGCAATCGTTCTTTCCATCGATAATTTGCACGAATACGTGCTATTCGATGTTTCCAATCGTGTTGCATCGACGTTCGGTAAGCATTCACTTCCCAGCTCCGGCAATCGTTCTTTCCAAATTATCAATAGAAAGAACGATTGCGGGAGCTGGGAAGTGAATCCTTACCTACCGTCGATGCAAAACGATTGCAAACATCGAATAGCACGTATTCGTGCAAATTATCCATAGAAAGAACGATTGCGGGAGCTGGGAAGTGAATACTTACCTAACGTTGATGCAAAACGATTGGAAACATCGAACACCACGTATTCGTGCAAATTATCGATGGAAAGAACGATTGCGGCAGCTGGGAAGTGAATCCTTACCTACCGTCGATGCAAAACGATTGCAAACATCGAATAGCACGTATTCGTGCAAATTATCCATAGAAAGAACGATTGCGGGAGCTGGGAAGTGAATACTTACCTACCGTTGATGCAAAACGATTGGAAACATCGAATAGCACGTATTCGTGCAAATTATCGATGGAAAGAACGATTGCGGGAGCCGGGAAGTGAACGCTTACCTAACGTTGATGCAAAACGATTGGAAACATCGAACATAACGTATTCGTGCAAATTATCGATAGTAAGAACGATTGCGGGAGCTGGGAAGTGAATCCGTACCTACCGTCGATGCAAAACAATTGCAAACATCGAACATCACGTATTCGTGCAAATTATCGATGGAAAGAACGATTGCGGGTGCCGGGAAGTGAATCCTTACCTAACGTTGATGCAAAACGATTGGAAACATCGAATAACACGTATTCGTGCAAATTATCGAGGGAAAGAACGATTGCGGGAGCCGGGAAATGAATCCTTACCTAACGTTGATGCAAAACGATTGGAAACATCGAACATCACGTATTCATGCAAATTATCGATAGAAAGAACGATTGCGGCAGCTGGGAAGTGAATCCTTACCTACCGTCGATGCAAAACGATTGCAAACATCGAAAAGCACGTATTCGTGCAAATTATCCATAGAAAGAACGATTGCGTGAGCTGGGAAGTGAATACTTACCTACCGTTGATGCAAAACGATTGGAAACATCGAATAGCACGTATTCGTGCAAATTATCGATGGAAAGAACGATTGCGGGAGCCGGGAAGTGAATGCTTACCTAACGTTGATGCAAAACGATTGGAAACATCGAACATAACGTATTCGTGCAAATTATAGATAGAAAGAACGATTGCGGGAGCTGGGAAGTGAATCCTTACCTACCGTCGATGCAAAACGATTGCAAACATCGAAAAGCACGTATTCGTGCAAATTATCCATAGAAAGAACGATTGCGGGAACTGGGAAGTGAATCCTTACCTACCGTCGATGCAAAACGATTGGAAACATCGAACACCACGTATTCGTGCAAATTATCGCGATGGAAAGAACGATTGCGGGAGCCGGGAAGTGAATCCTTACCTACCGTTGATACAAAACGATTGGATAATTGGCACGAATACGTGATATTCGATGTTTCCAATCGTTTTGCATCGACGGTAGGTAAGGATTCACTTCCCAGCTCCCGCAATCGTTCTTTCCATCGTTAATTTGCACGAATACGTGCCATTCGATGGTTCCAATCGTTTTGCATCGACGGTAGGTAAGGATTCACTTCCCAGCTCCCGCAATCGTTCTTTCTATCGATAATTTGCACGAATACGTGATGTTCGATGTTTCCAATCGTTTTGCATCAACGTTAGGTAAGGATTCACTTCCCGGCTCCCGCAATCGTTCTTTCCATCGCTAATTTGCTCGAATACGTGCTATTCGATGTTTCCAATCGTTTTGCATCGACGGTAGGTAAGGATTCACTTCCCAGCTGCCGCAATCGTTCTTTCCATCGATAATTTGCACGAATACGTGGTGTTCGATGTTTCCAATCGTTTTGCATCAACGTTAGGTAAGTATTCACTTCCCAGCTCCCGCAATCGTTCTTTCTATGGATAATTTGCACGAATACGTGCTATTCGATGTTTCCAATCGTGTTGCATCGACGGTCGGTAAGCATTCACTTCCCAGCTCCCGCAATCGTTCTTTCTATGGATAATTTGCACGAATACGTTATGTTCGATGTTTGCAATCGTTTTGCATCGACGGTAGGTAAGGATTCACTTCCCAGCTGCCGCAATCGTTCTTTCTATCGATAATTTGCACGAATACGTGATGTTCAATGTTTCCAATCGTTTTGCATCAACGTTAGGTAAGGATTCATTTCCCGGCTCCCGCAATCGTTCTTTCCATCGATAATTTGCACGAATACGTGCTATTCGATGTTTCCAATCGTGTTGCATCGACGTTCGGTAAGCATTCACTTCCCAGCTCCGGCAATCGTTCTTTCCAAATTATCGATAGAAAGAACGATTGCGGGAGCTGGGAAGTGAATCCTTACCTACCGTCGATGCAAAACGATTATAAACATCGAATAGCACGTATTCGTGCAAATTATCCATAGAAAGAACGATTGCGGGAGCTGGGAAGTGAATACTTACCTAACGTTGATGCAAAACGATTGGAAACATCGAACACCGCGTATTCGTGCAAATTATCGATGGAAAGAACGATTGCGGCAGCTGGGAAGTGAATCCTTACCTACCGTCGATGCAAAACGATTGCAAACATCGAATAGCACGTATTCGTGCAAATTATCCATAGAAAGAACGATTGCGGGAGCTGGGAAGTGAATACTTACCTACCGTTGATGCAAAACGATTGGAAACATCGAATAGCACGTATTCGTGCAAATTATCGATGGAAAGAACGATTGCGGGAGCCGGGAAATGAATCCTTACCTAACGTTGATGCAAAACGATTGGAAACATCGAACATCACGTATTCATGCAAATTATCGATAGAAAGAACGATTGCGGCAGCTGGGAAGTGAATCCTTACCTACCGTCGATGCAAAACGATTGCAAACATCGAATTGCACGTATTCGTGCAAATTATCCATAGAAAGAACGATTGCGGGAACTGGGAAGTGAATCCTTACCTACCGTCGATGCAAAACGATTGGAAACATCGAACACCACGTATTCGTGCAAATTATCGATGGAAAGAACGATTGCGGGAGCCGGGAAGTGAATCCTTACCTACCGTTGATACAAAACGATTGGAAACATCGAACACCACGTATTCGTGCAAATTATCGACAGAAAGAACGATTGCGGGAGCTGGGAAGTGAATCCTTACCTACCGTCGATGCAAAACGATTGGAAACATCGAATAGCACGTATTCGTGCAAATTATTGATGGAAAGAACGATTGCGGGACCCGGGAAGTGAATCCTTACCTAACGTTGATGCAAAACGAATGGAATCATCGAACATCACGTATTCGTGCAAATTATCGATGGAAAGAACGATTGCGGGTGCCGGGAAGTGAATCCTTACCTAACGTTGATGCAAAACGATCGGAAACATCGAATAACACGTATTCGTGCAAATTATCGATGGAAAGAACGATTGCGGGAGCCGGGAAATGAATCCTTACCTAACGTTGATGCAAAACGATTGGAAACATCGAACATCACGTATTCATGCAAATTATCCATAGAAAGAACGATTGCGTGAGCTGGGAAGTGAATCCTTACCTACCGTCGATGCAAAACGATTGCAAACATCGAATAGCACGTATTCGTGCAAATTATCCATAGAAAGAACGATTGCGGGAACTGGGAAGTGAATCCTTACCTACCGTCGATGCAAAACGATTGGAAACATCGAACACCACGTATTCGTGCAAATTATCGCGATGGAAAGAACGATTGCGGGAGCCGGGAAGTGAATCCTTACCTACCGTTGATACAAAACGATTGGATAATTGGCACGAATACGTGATATTCGATGTTTCCAATCGTTTTGCATCGACGGTAGGTAAGGATTCACTTCCCAGCTCCCGCAATCGTTCTTTCCATCGTTAATTTGCACGAATACGTGCCATTCGATGTTTCCAATCGTTTTGCATCGACGGTAGGTAAGGATTCACTTCCCAGCTCCCGCAATCGTTCTTTCTATCGATAATTTGCACGAATACGTTATGTTCGATGTTTCCAATCGTTTTGCATCGACGGTAGGTAAGCATTCACTTCCCAGCTCCCGCAATCGTTCTTTCTATGGATAATTTGCACGAATACGTTATGTTCGATGTTTGCAATCGTTTTGCATCGACGGTAGGTAAGAATTCACTTCCCAGCTACCGCAATCGTTCTTTCTATCGATAATTTGCACGAATACGTGATGTTCAATGTTTCCAATCGTTTTGCATCAACGTTAGGTATGGATTCATTTCCCGGCTCCCGCAATCGTTCTTTCCATCGATACTTTGCACGAATACGTGCTATTCGATGTTTCCAATCGTGTTGCATCGACGTTCGGTAAGCATTCACTTCCCAGCTCCGGCAATCGTTCTTTCCAAACTATCGATAGAAAGAACGATTGCGGGAGCTGGGAAGTGAATCCTTACCTACCGTCGATGCAAAACGATTGCAAACATCGAATAGCACGTATTCGTGCAAATTATCCATAGAAAGAACGATTGCGGGAGCTGGGAAGTGAATACTTACCTAACGTTGATGCAAAACGATTGGAAACATCGAACACCACGTATTCGTGCAAATTATCGATGGAAAGAACGATTGCGGCAGCTGGGAAGTGAATCCTTACCTACCGTCGATGCAAAACGATTGCAAACATCGAATAGCACGTATTCGTGCAAATTATCCATAGAAAGAACGATTGCGGGAGCTGGGAAGTGAATACTTACCTACCGTTGATGCAAAACGATTGGAAACATCGAATAGCACGTATTCGTGCAAATTATCGATGGAAAGAACGATTGCGGGAGCCGGGAAGTGAACGCTTACCTAACGTTGATGCAAAACGATTGGAAACATCGAACATAACGTATTCGTGCAAATTATCGATAGTAAGAACGATTGCGGGAGCTGGGAAGTGAATCCGTACCTACCGTCGATGCAAAACAATTGCAAACATCGAACATCACGTATTCGTGCAAATTATCGATGGAAAGAACGATTGCGGGTGCCGGGAAGTGAATCCTTACCTAACGTTGATGCAAAACGATTGGAAACATCGAATAACACGTATTCGTGCAAATTATCGATGGAAAGAACGATTGCGGGAGCCGGGAAATGAATCCTTACCTAACGTAGATGCAAAACGATTGGAAACATCGAACATCACGTATTCATGCAAATTATCGATAGAAAGAACGATTGCGGCAGCTGGGAAGTGAATCCTTCCCTACCGTCGATGCAAAACGATTGCAAACATCGAATTGCACGTATTCGTGCAAATTATCCATAGAAAGAACGATTGCGGGAACTGGGAAGTGAATCCTTACCTACCGTCGATGCAAAACGATTGGAAACATCGAACACCACGTATTCGTGCAAATTATCGATGGAAAGAACGATTGCGGGAGCCGGGAAGTGAATCCTTACCTACCGTTGATACAAAACGATTGGAATCATCGAACATCACGTATTCGTGCAAATTATCGATGGAAAGAACGATTGCGGGTGCCGGGAAGTGAATCCTTACCTAACGTTGATGCAAAACGATCGGAAACATCGAATAACACGTATTCGTGCAAATTATCGATGGAAAGAACGATTGCGGGAGCCGGGAAATGAATCCTTACCTAACGTTGATGCAAAACGATTGGAAACATCGAACATCACGTATTCATGCAAATTATCGATAGAAAGAACGATTGCGGCAGCTGGGAAGTGAATCCTTACCTACCGTCGATGCAAAACGATTGCAAACATCGAATTGCACGTATTCGTGCAAATTATCCATAGAAAGAACGATTGCGTGAGCTGGGAAGTGAATCCTTACCTACCGTCGATGCAAAACGATTGCAAACATCGAATAGCACGTATTCGTGCAAATTATCCATAGAAAGAACGATTGCGGGAACTGGGAAGTGAATCCTTACCTACCGTCGATGCAAAACGATTGGAAACATCGAACACCACGTATTCGTGAAAATTATCGCGATGGAAAGAACGATTGCGGGAGCCGGGAAGTGAATCCTTACCTACCGTTGATACAAAACGATTGGAAACATCGAACACCACGTATTCGTGCAAATTATCGATGGAAAGAACGATTGCGGGAGCTGGGAAGTGAATCCTTACCTACCGTCGATGCAAAACGATTGGAAACATCGAATAGCACGTATTCGTGCAAATTATTGATGGAAAGAACGATTGCGGGACCCGGGAAGTGAATCCTTACCTAACGTTGATGCAAAACGAATGGAATCATCGAACATCACGTATTCGTGCAAATTATCGATGGAAAGAACGATTGCGGGTGCCGGGAAGTGAATCCTTACCTAACGTTGATGCAAAACGATCGGAAACATCGAATAACACGTATTCGTGCAAATTATCGATGGAAAGAACGATTGCGGGAGCCGGGAAATGAATCCTTACCTAACGTTGATGCAAAACGATTGGAAACATCGAACATCACGTATTCATGCAAATTATCGATAGAAAGAACGATTGCGGCAGCTGGGAAGTGAATCCTTACCTACCGTCGATGCAAAACGATTGCAAACATCGAATTGCACGTATTCGTGCAAATTATCCATAGAAAGAACGATTGCGTGAGCTGGGAAGTGAATCCTTACCTACCGTCGATGCAAAACGATTGCAAACATCGAATAGCACGTATTCGTGCAAATTATCCATAGAAAGAACGATTGCGGGAACTGGGAAGTGAATCCTTACCTACCGTCGATGCAAAACGATTGGAAACATCGAACACCACGTATTCGTGCAAATTATCGCGATGGAAAGAACGATTGCGGGAGCCGGGAAGTGAATCCTTACCTACCGTTGATACAAAACGATTGGATAATTGGCACGAATACGTGATATTCGATGTTTCCAATCGTTTTGCATCGACGGTAGGTAAGGATTCACTTCCCAGCTCCCGCAATCGTTCTTTCCATCGTTAATTTGCACGAATACGTGCCATTCGATGTTTCCAATCGTTTTGCATCGACGGTAGGTAAGGATTCACTTCCCAGCTCCCGCAATCGTTCTTTCTATCGATAATTTGCACGAATACGTGCTATTCGATGTTTCCAATCGTTTTGCATCGACGGTAGGTAAGGATTCACTTCCCAGCTCCCGCAATCGTTCTTTCTATCGATAATTTGCACGAATACGTGATGTTCGATGTTTCCAATCGTTTTGCATCAACGTTAGGTAAGGATTCACTTCCCGGCTCCCGCAATCGTTCTTTCCATCGCTAATTTGCTCGAATACGTGCTATTCGATGTTTCCAATCGTTTTGCATCGACGGTAGGTAAGGATTCACTTCCCAGCTGCCGCAATCGTTCTTTCCATCGATAATTTGCACGAATACGTGGTGTTCGATGTTTCCAATCGTTTTGCATCAACGTTAGGTAAGTATTCACTTCCCAGCTCCCGCAATCGTTCTTTCTATGGATAATTTGCACGAATACGTGCTATTCGATGTTTGCAATCGTTTTGCATCGACGGTAGGTAAGTATTCACGTCCCAGCTCCCGAATCGTTCTTTCTATGGATAATTTGCACGAATACGTTATGTTCGATGTTTCCAATCGTTTTGCATCGACGGTAGGTAAGGATTCACTTCCCGGCTCCCGCAATCGTTCTTTCCATCGATAATTTGCACGAATACGTGCTATTCGATGTTTCCAATCGTGTTGCATCGACGGTCGGTAAGCATTCACTTCCCAGCTCCCGCAATCGTTCTTTCTATGGATAATTTTCACGAATACGTTATGTTCGATGTTTGCAATCGTTTTGCATCGACGGTAGGTAAGGATTCACTTCCCAGCTGCCGCAATCGTTCTTTCTATCGATAATTTGCACGAATACGTGATGTTCAATGTTTCCAATCGTTTTGCATCAACGTTAGGTAAGGATTCATTTCCCGGCTCCCGCAATCGTTCTTTCCATCGATAATTTGCACGAATACGTGCTATTCGATGTTTCCAATCGTGTTGCATCGACGTTCGGTAAGCATTCACTTCCCAGCTCCGGCAATCGTTCTTTCCAAATTATCGATAGAAAGAACGATTGCGGGAGCTGGGAAGTGAATCCTTACCTACCGTCGATGCAAAACGATTGCAAACATCGAATAGCACGTATTCGTGCAAATTATCCATATAAAGAACGATTGCGGGAGCTGGGAAGTGAATACTTACCTAACGTTGATGCAAAACGATTGGAAACATCGAACACCACGTATTCGTGCAAATTATCGATGGAAAGAACGATTGCGGCAGCTGGGAAGTGAATCCTTACCTACCGTCGATGCAAAACGATTGCAAACATCGAATAGCACGTATTCGTGCAAATTATCCATAGAAAGAACGATTGCGGGAGCTGGGAAGTGAATACTTACCTACCGTTGATGCAAAACGATTGGAAACATCGAATAGCACGTATTCGTGCAAATTATCGATGGAAAGAACGATTCCGGGAGCCGGGAAGTGAACGCTTACCTAACGTTGATGCAAAACGATTGGAAACATCGAACATAACGTATTCGTGCAAATTATCGATAGTAAGAACGATTGCGGGAGCTGGGAAGTGAATCCGTACCTACCGTCGATGCAAAACGATTGGAAACATCGAACACCACGTATTCGTGCAAATTATCGATGGAAAGAATGATTGCGAGAGCTGGGAAGTGAATACTTACCTACCGTTGATGCAAAACGAATGGAATCATCGAACATCACGTATTCGTGCAAATTATCGATGGAAAGAACGATTGCGGGTGCCGGGAAGTGAATCCTTACCTAACGTTGATGCAAAACGATCGGAAACATCGAATAACACGTATTCGTGCAAATTATCGATGGAAAGAACGATTGCGGGAGCCGGGAAATGAATCCTTACCTAACGTTGATGCAAAACGATTGGAAACATCGAACATCACGTATTCATGCAAATTATCGATAGAAAGAACGATTGCGGCAGCTGGGAAGTGAATCCTTACCTACCGTCGATGCAAAACGATTGCAAACATCGAATTGCACGTATTCGTGCAAATTATCCATAGAAAGAACGGTTGCGTGAGCTGGGAAGTGAATCCTTACCTACCGTCGATGCAAAACGATTGCAAACATCGAATAGCACGTATTCGTGCAAATTATCCATAGAAAGAACGATTGCGGGAACTGGGAAGTGAATCCTTACCTACCGTCGATGCAAAACGATTGGAAACATCGAACACCACGTATTCGTGCAAATTATCGCGATGGAAAGAACGATTGCGGGAGCCGGGAAGTGAATCCTTACCTACCGTTGATACAAAACGATTGGATAATTGGCACGAATACGTGATATTCGATGTTTCCAATCGTTTTGCATCGACGGTAGGTAAGGATTCACTTCCCAGCTCCCGCAATCGTTCTTTCCATCGTTAATTTGCACGAATACGTGCCATTCGATGTTTCCAATCGTTTTGCATCGACGGTAGGTAAGGATTCACTTCCCAGCTCCCGCAATCGTTCTTTCTATCGATAATTTGCACGAATACGTGCTATTCGATGTTTCCAATCGTTTTGCATCGACGGTAGGTAAGGATTCACTTCCCAGCTCCCGCAATCGTTCTTTCTATCGATAATTTGCACGAATACGTGATGTTCGATGTTTCCAATCGTTTTGCATCAACGTTAGGTAAGGATTCACTTCCCGGCTCCCGCAATCGTTCTTTCCATCGCTAATTTGCTCGAATACGTGCTATTCGATGTTTCCAATCGTTTTGCATCGACGGTAGGTAAGGATTCACTTCCCAGCTGCCGCAATCGTTCTTTCCATCGATAATTTGCACGAATACGTGGTGTTCGATGTTTCCAATCGTTTTGCATCAACGTTAGGTAAGTATTCACTTCCCAGCTCCCGCAATCGTTCTTTCTATGGATAATTTGCACGAATACGTGCTATTCGATGTTTGCAATCGTTTTGCATCGACGGTAGGTAAGTATTCACGTCCCAGCTCCCGAATCGTTCTTTCTATGGATAATTTGCACGAATACGTTATGTTCGATGTTTCCAATCGTTTTGCATCGACGGTAGGTAAGGATTCACTTCCCGGCTCCCGCAATCGTTCTTTCCATCGATAATTTGCACGAATACGTGCTATTCGATGTTTCCAATCGTGTTGCATCGACGGTCGGTAAGCATTCACTTCCCAGCTCCCGCAATCGTTCTTTCTATGGATAATTTTCACGAATACGTTATGTTCGATGTTTGCAATCGTTTTGCATCGACGGTAGGTAAGGATTCACTTCCCAGCTGCCGCAATCGTTCTTTCTATCGATAATTTGCACGAATACGTGATGTTCAATGTTTCCAATCGTTTTGCATCAACGTTAGGTAAGGATTCATTTCCCGGCTCCCGCAATCGTTCTTTCCATCGATAATTTGCACGAATACGTGCTATTCGATGTTTCCAATCGTGTTGCATCGACGTTCGGTAAGCATTCACTTCCCAGCTCCGGCAATCGTTCTTTCCAAATTATCGATAGAAAGAACGATTGCGGGAGCTGGGAAGTGAATACTTACCTAACGTTGATGCAAAACGATTGGAAACATCGAACACCACGTATTCGTGCAAATTATCGATGGAAAGAACGATTGCGGCAGCTGGGAAGTGAATCCTTACCTACCGTTGATGCAAAACGAATGGAATCATCGAACATCACGTATTCGTGCAAATTATCGATGGAAAGAACGATTGCGGGTGCCGGGAAGTGAATCCTTACCTAACGTTGATGCAAAACGATCGGAAACATCGAATAACACGTATTCGTGCAAATTATCGATGGAAAGAACGATTGCGGGAGCCGGGAAATGAATCCTTACCTAACGTTGATGCAAAACGATTGGAAACATCGAACATCACGTATTCATGCAAATTATCGATAGAAAGAACGATTGCGGCAGCTGGGAAGTGAATCCTTACCTACCGTCGATGCAAAACGATTGCAAACATCGAATTGCACGTATTCGTGCAAATTATCCATAGAAAGAACGATTGCGTGAGCTGGGAAGTGAATCCTTACCTACCGTCGATGCAAAACGATTGCAAACATCGAATAGCACGTATTCGTGCAAATTATCCATAGAAAGAACGATTGCGGGAACTGGGAAGTGAATCCTTACCTACCGTCGATGCAAAACGATTGGAAACATCGAACACCACGTATTCGTGCAAATTATCGCGATGGAAAGAACGATTGCGGGAGCCGGGAAGTGAATCCTTACCTACCGTTGATACAAAACGATTGGATAATTGGCACGAATACGTGATATTCGATGTTTCCAATCGTTTTGCATCGACGGTAGGTAAGGATTCACTTCCCAGCTCCCGCAATCGTTCTTTCCATCGTTAATTTGCACGAATACGTGCCATTCGATGTTTCCAATCGTTTTGCATCGACGGTAGGTAAGGATTCACTTCCCAGCTCCCGCAATCGTTCTTTCTATCGATAATTTGCACGAATACGTGCTATTCGATGTTTCCAATCGTTTTGCATCGACGGTAGGTAAGGATTCACTTCCCAGCTCCCGCAATCGTTCTTTCTATCGATAATTTGCACGAATACGTGATGTTCGATGTTTCCAATCGTTTTGCATCAACGTTAGGTAAGGATTCACTTCCCGGCTCCCGCAATCGTTCTTTCCATCGCTAATTTGCTCGAATACGTGCTATTCGATGTTTCCAATCGTTTTGCATCGACGGTAGGTAAGGATTCACTTCCCAGCTGCCGCAATCGTTCTTTCCATCGATAATTTGCACGAATACGTGGTGTTCGATGTTTCCAATCGTTTTGCATCAACGTTAGGTAAGTATTCACTTCCCAGCTCCCGCAATCGTTCTTTCTATGGATAATTTGCACGAATACGTGCTATTCGATGTTTGCAATCGTTTTGCATCGACGGTAGGTAAGTATTCACGTCCCAGCTCCCGAATCGTTCTTTCTATGGATAATTTGCACGAATACGTTATGTTCGATGTTTCCAATCGTTTTGCATCGACGGTAGGTAAGGATTCACTTCCCGGCTCCCGCAATCGTTCTTTCCATCGATAATTTGCACGAATACGTGCTATTCGATGTTTCCAATCGTGTTGCATCGACGGTCGGTAAGCATTCACTTCCCAGCTCCCGCAATCGTTCTTTCTATGGATAATTTTCACGAATACGTTATGTTCGATGTTTGCAATCGTTTTGCATCGACGGTAGGTAAGGATTCACTTCCCAGCTGCCGCAATCGTTCTTTCTATCGATAATTTGCACGAATACGTGATGTTCAATGTTTCCAATCGTTTTGCATCAACGTTAGGTAAGGATTCATTTCCCGGCTCCCGCAATCGTTCTTTCCATCGATAATTTGCACGAATACGTGCTATTCGATGTTTCCAATCGTGTTGCATCGACGTTCGGTAAGCATTCACTTCCCAGCTCCGGCAATCGTTCTTTCCAAATTATCGATAGAAAGAACGATTGCGGGAGCTGGGAAGTGAATCCTTACCTACCGTCGATGCAAAACGATTGCAAACATCGAATAGCACGTATTCGTGCAAATTATCCATATAAAGAACGATTGCGGGAGCTGGGAAGTGAATACTTACCTAACGTTGATGCAAAACGATTGGAAACATCGAACACCACGTATTCGTGCAAATTATCGATGGAAAGAACGATTGCGGCAGCTGGGAAGTGAATCCTTACCTACCGTCGATGCAAAACGATTGCAAACATCGAATAGCACGTATTCGTGCAAATTATCCATAGAAAGAACGATTGCGGGAGCTGGGAAGTGAATACTTACCTACCGTTGATGCAAAACGATTGGAAACATCGAATAGCACGTATTCGTGCAAATTATCGATGGAAAGAACGATTCCGGGAGCCGGGAAGCGAACGCTTACCTAACGTTGATGCAAAACGATTGGAAACATCGAACATAACGTATTCGTGCAAATTATCGATAGTAAGAACGATTGCGGGAGCTGGGAAGTGAATCCGTACCTACCGTCGATGCAAAACGATTGGAAACATCGAACACCACGTATTCGTGCAAATTATCGATGGAAAGAATGATTGCGGGAGCTGGGAAGTGAATCCTTACCTACCGTCGATGCAAAACGATTGGAAACATCGAATAGCACGTATTCGTGCAAATTATTGATGGAAAGAACGATTGCGGGACCCGGGAAGTGAATCCTTACCTAACGTTGATGCAAAACGAATGGAATCATCGAACATCACGTATTCGTGCAAATTATCGATGGAAAGAACGATTGCGGGTGCCGGGAAGTGAATCCTTACCTAACGTTGATGCAAAACGATCGGAAACATCGAATAACACGTATTCGTGCAAATTATCGATGGAAAGAACGATTGCGGGAGCCGGGAAATGAATCCTTACCTAACGTTGATGCAAAACGATTGGAAACATCGAACATCACGTATTCATGCAAATTATCGATAGAAAGAACGATTGCGGCAGCTGGGAAGTGAATCCTTACCTACCGTCGATGCAAAACGATTGCAAACATCGAATTGCACGTATTCGTGCAAATTATCCATAGAAAGAACGATTGCGTGAGCTGGGAAGTGAATCCTTACCTACCGTCGATGCAAAACGATTGCAAACATCGAATAGCACGTATTCGTGCAAATTATCCATAGAAAGAACGATTGCAGGAACTGGGAAGTGAATCCTTACCTACCGTCGATGCAAAACGATTGGAAACATCGAACACCACGTATTCGTGCAAATTATCGCAATGGAAAGAACGATTGCGGGAGCCGGGAAGTGAATCCTTACCTACCGTTGATACAAAACGATTGGATAATTGGCACGAATACGTGATATTCGATGTTTCCAATCGTTTTGCATCGACGGTAGGTAAGGATTCACTTCCCAGCTCCCGCAATCGTTCTTTCCATCGTTAATTTGCACGAATACGTGACATTCGATGTTTCCAATCGTTTTGCATCGACGGTAGGTAAGGATTCACTTCCCAGCTCCCGCAATCGTTCTTTCTATCGATAATTTGCACGAATACGTGATGTTCGATGTTTCCAATCGTTTTGCATCAACGTTAGGTAAGGATTCACTTCCCGGCTCCCGCAATCGTTCTTTCCATCGCTAATTTGCTCGAATACGTGCTATTCGATGTTTCCAATCGTTTTGCATCGACGGTAGGTAAGGATTCACTTCCCAGCTGCCGCAATCGTTCTTTCCATCGATAATTTGCACGAATACGTGGTGTTCGATGTTTCCAATCGTTTTGCATCAACGTTAGGTAAGTATTCACTTCCCAGCTCCCGCAATCGTTCTTTCTATGGATAATTTGCACGAATACGTGCTATTCGATGTTTGCAATCGTTTTGCATCGACGGTAGGTAAGTATTCACTTCCCAGCTCCCGCAATCGTTCTTTCTATGGATAATTTGCACGAATACGTTATGTTCGATGTTTCCAATCGTTTTGCATCGACGGTAGGTAAGGATTCACTTCCCGGCTCCCGCAATCGTTCTTTCCATCGATAATTTGCACGAATACGTGCTATTCGATGTTTCCAATCGTGTTGCATCGACGGTCGGTAAGCATTCACTTCCCAGCTCCCGCAATCGTTCTTTCTATGGATAATTTGCACGAATACGTTATGTTCGATGTTTGCAATCGTTTTGCATCGACGGTAGGTAAGGATTCACTTCTCAGCTGCCGCAATCGTTCTTTCTATCGATAATTTGCACGAATACGTGATGTTCAATGTTTCCAATCGTTTTGCATCAACGTTAGGTAAGGATTCATTTCCCGGCTCCCGCAATCGTTCTTTCCATCGATAATTTGCACGAATACGTGCTATTCGATGTTTCCAATCGTGTTGCATCGACGTTCGGTAAGCATTCACTTCCCAGCTCCGGCAATCGTTCTTTCCAAATTATCGATAGAAAGAACGATTGCGGGAGCTGGGAAGTGAATCCTTACCTACCGTCGATGCAAAACGATTGCAAACATCGAATAGCACGTATTCGTGCAAATTATCCATAGAAAGAACGATTGCGGGAGCTGGGAAGTGAATACTTACCTAACGTTGATGCAAAACGATTGGAAACATCGAACACCACGTATTCGTGCAAATTATCGATGGAAAGAACGATTGCGGCAGCTGGGAAGTGAATCCTTACCTACCGTCGATGCAAAACGATTGCAAACATCGAATAGCACGTATTCGTGCAAATTATCCATAGAAAGAACGATTGCGGGAGCTGGGAAGTGAATACTTACCTACCGTTGATGCAAAACGATTGGAAACATCGAATAGCACGTATTCGTGCAAATTATCGATGGAAAGAACGATTGCGGGAGCCGGGAAGTGAACGCTTACCTAACGTTGATGCAAAACGATTGGAAACATCGAACATAACGTATTCGTGCAAATTATCGATAGTAAGAACGATTGCGGGAGCTGGGAAGTGAATCCGTACCTACCGTCGATGCAAAACAATTGCAAACATCGAACATCACGTATTCGTGCAAATTATCGATGGAAAGAACGATTGCGGGTGCCGGGAAGTGAATCCTTACCTAACGTTGATGCAAAACGATTGGAAACATCGAATAACACGTATTCGTGCAAATTATCGATGGAAAGAACGATTGCGGGAGCCGGGAAATGAATCCTTACCTAACGTTGATGCAAAACGATTGGAAACATCGAACATCACGTATTCATGCAAATTATCGATAGAAAGAACGATTGCGGCAGCTGGGAAGTGAATCCTTCCCTACCGTCGATGCAAAACGATTGCAAACATCGAATTGCACGTATTCGTGCAAATTATCCATAGAAAGAACGATTGCGGGAACTGGGAAGTGAATCCTTACCTACCGTCGATGCAAAACGATTGGAAACATCGAACACCACGTATTCGTGCAAATTATCGATGGAAAGAACGATTGCGGGAGCCGGGAAGTGAATCCTTACCTACCGTTGATACAAAACGATTGGAAACATCGAACACCACGTATTCGTGCAAATTATCGATGGAAAGAACGATTGCGGGAGCTGGGAAGTGAATCCGTACCTACCGTCGATGCAAAACAATTGCAAACATCGAACATCACGTATTCGTGCAAATTATCGATGGAAAGAACGATTGCGGGTGCCGGGAAGTGAATCCTTACCTAACGTTGATGCAAAACGATTGGAAACATCGAATAACACGTATTCGTGCAAATTATCGATGGAAAGAACGATTGCGGGAGCCGGGAAATGAATCCTTACCTAACGTTGATGCAAAACGATTGGAAACATCGAACATCACGTATTCATGCAAATTATCGATAGAAAGAACGATTGCGGCAGCTGGGAAGTGAATCCTTCCCTACCGTCGATGCAAAACGATTGCAAACATCGAATTGCACGTATTCGTGCAAATTATCCATAGAAAGAACGATTGCGGGAACTGGGAAGTGAATCCTTACCTACCGTCGATGCAAAACGATTGGAAACATCGAACACCACGTATTCGTGCAAATTATCGATGGAAAGAACGATTGCGGGAGCCGGGAAGTGAATCCTTACCTACCGTTGATACAAAACGATTGGAAACATCGAACACCACGTATTCGTGCAAATTATCGATGGAAAGAACGATTGCGGGAGCTGGGAAGTGAATCCTTACCTACCGTCGATGCAAAACGATTGGAAACATCGAATAGCACGTATTCGTGCAAATTATTGATGGAAAGAACGATTGCGGGACCCGGGAAGTGAATCCTTACCTAACGTTGATGCAAAACGAATGGAATCATCGAACATCACGTATTCGTGCAAATTATCGATGGAAAGAACGATTGCGGGTGCCGGGAAGTGAATCCTTACCTAACGTTGATGCAAAACGATCGGAAACATCGAATAACACGTATTCGTGCAAATTATCGATGGAAAGAACGATTGCGGGAGCCGGGAAATGAATCCTTACCTAACGTTGATGCAAAACGATTGGAAACATCGAACATCACGTATTCATGCAAATTATCGATAGAAAGAACGATTGCGGCAGCTGGGAAGTGAATCCTTACCTACCGTCGATGCAAAACGATTGCAAACATCGAATTGCACGTATTCGTGCAAATTATCCATAGAAAGAACGATTGCGTGAGCTGGGAAGTGAATCCTTACCTACCGTCGATGCAAAACGATTGCAAACATCGAATAGCACGTATTCGTGCAAATTATCCATAGAAACAACGATTGCGGGAACTGGGAAGTGAATCCTTACCTACCGTCGATGCAAAACGATTGGAAACATCGAACACCACGTATTCGTGCAAATTATCGCGATGGAAAGAACGATTGCGGGAGCCGGGAAGTGAATCCTTACCTACCGTTGATACAAAACGATTGGATAATTGGCACGAATACGTGATATTCGATGTTTCCAATCGTTTTGCATCGACGGTAGGTAAGGATTCACTTCCCAGCTCCCGCAATCGTTCTTTCCATCGTTAATTTGCACGAATACGTGCCATTCGATGTTTCCAATCGTTTTGCATCGACGGTAGGTAAGGATTCACTTCCCAGCTCCCGCAATCGTTCTTTCTATCGATAATTTGCACGAATACGTGATGTTCGATGTTTCCAATCGTTTTGCATCAACGTTAGGTAAGGATTCACTTCCCGGCTCCCGCAATCGTTCTTTCCATCGATAATTTGCACGAATACGTGCTATTCGATGTTTCCAATCGTGTTGCATCGACGGTCGGTAAGCATTCACTTCCCAGCTCCCGCAATCGTTCTTTCTATGGATAATTTGCACGAATACGTTATGTTCGATGTTTGCAATCGTTTTGCATCGACGGTAGGTAAGGATTCACTTCCCAGCTGCCGCAATCGTTCTTTCCATCGATAATTTGCACGAATACGTGGTGTTCGATGTTTCCAATCGTTTTGCATCAACGATAGGTAAGTATCCACTTCCTAGCTCCCGCAATCGTTCTTTCTATGGATAATTTGCACGAATACGTGCTATTCGATGTTTGCAATCGTTTTGCATCGACGGTAGATAAGGATTCACTTCCCAGCTCCCGCAATCGTTCTTTCTATGGATAATTTGCACGAATACGTTATGTTCGATGTTTCCAATCGTTTTGCATCGACGGTAGGTAAGGATTCACTTCCCAGCTGCCGCAATCGTTCTTTCTATCGATAATTTGCACGAATACGTGATGTTCGATGTTTCCAATCGTTTTGCATCAACGTTAGGTAAGGATTCATATCCCGGCTCCCGCAATCGTTCTTTCCATCGATAATTTGCACGAATACGTGCTATTCGATGTTTCCAATCGTGTTGCATCGACGTTCGGTAAGCATTCACTTCCCAGCTCCGGCAATCGTTCTTTCCAAATTATCGATAGAAAGAACGATTGCGGGAGCTGGGAAGTGAATCCTTACCTAACGTTGATGCAAAACGATTGGAAACATCGACCATCACGTATTCATGCAAATTATCGATAGAAAGAACGATTGCGGCAGCTGGGAAGTGAATCCTTACCTACCGTCGATGCAAAACGATTGCAAACATCGAATTGCACGTATTCGTGCAAATTATCCATAGAAAGAACGATTGCGTGAGCTGGGAAGTGAATACTTACCTACCGTTGATGCAAAACGATTGGAAACATCGAATAGCACGTATTCGTGCAAATTATCGATGGAAAGAACGATTGCGGGAGCCGCGAAGTGAATGCTTACCTAACGTTGATGCAAAACGATTGGAAACATCGAACATAACGTATTCGTGCAAATTATCGATAGAAAGAACGATTGCGGGAGCTGGGAAGTGAATCCTTACCTACCGTCGATGCAAAACGATTGCAAACATCGAATAGCACGTATTCGTGCAAATTATCCATAGAAAGAACGATTGCGGGAGCTGGGAAGTGAATACGTACCTAACGTTGATGCAAAACGATTGGAAACATCGAACACCACGTATTCGTGCAAATTATCGATGGAAAGAACGATTGCAGGAGCTGGGAAGTGAATCCTTACCTACCGTCGATGCAAAACGATTGGAAACATCGAACATAACGCATTCGTGCAAATTATCGATAGAAAGAACGATTGCGGGAGCTGGGAAGTGAATCCTTACCTACCGTCGATGCAAAACGATTGCAAACATCGAATAGCACGTATTCGTGCAAATTATCCATAGAAAGTACGATTGCGGGAGCTGGGAAGTGAATACTTACCTACCGTTGATGCAAAACGATTGGAAACATCGAATAGCACGTATTCGTGCAAATTATCGATGGAAAGAACGATTGCGGGAGCCGGGAAGTGAATGCTTACCTAACGTTGATGCAAAACGATTGGAAACATCGAATAGCACGTATTCGTGCAAATTATCCATAGAAAGAACGATTGCGGGAGCTGGGAAGTGAATCCTTACCTACCGTCGATGCAAAACGATTGGAAACATCGAACACCACGTATTCGTGCAAATTATCGATGGAAAGAACGATTGCGGGAGCCGGGAAGTGAATCCTTACCTACCGATGTTTCCAATCAAATTCGATGTTTCCATTCGATGTTTCCAATCGTTTTGCATCGACGGTAGGTAAGGATTCACTTCCCAGCTCCCGCAATCAATCTTTCCATCGATAATTTGCACGAATACGTGCTATTCGATGTTTCCAATCGTTTTGCATCAACGGTAGGTAAGGATTCACTTCCCAGCTCCCGCAATCGTTCTTTCTATGGATAATTTGCACGAATACGTTATGTTCGATGTTTGCAATCGTTTTGCATCGACGGTAGGTAAGGATTCACTTCCCAGCTGCCGCAATCGTTCTTTCCATCGATAATTTGCACGAATACGTGGTGTTCGATGTTTCCAATCGTTTTGCATCAACGTTAGGTAAGTATTCACTTCCCAGCTCCCGCAATCGTTCTTTCCATCGATAATTTGCACGAATACGTGGTGTTCGATGTTTCCAATCGTTTTGCATCAACGATAGGTAAGTATCCACTTCCCAGCTCCCGCAATCGTTCTTTCTATCGATAATTTGCACGAATACGTGATGTTCGATGTTTCCAATCGTTTTGCATCAACGTTAGGTAAGGATTCATTTCCCGGCTCCCGCAATCGTTCTTTCCATCGATAATTTGCACGAATACGTGCTATTCGATGTTTCCAATCGTGTTGCATCGACGTTCGGTGAGCATTCACTTCCCAGCTCCGACAATCGTTCTTTCCAAATTATTGATAGAAAGAACGATTGCGGGAGCTGGGAAGTGAATCCTTACCTGCCGTCGATGCAAAACGATTGCAAACATCGAATAGCACGTATTCGTGCAAATTATCCATAGAAAGAACGATTGCGGGAGCTGGGAAGTGAATACTTACCTAACGTTGATGCAAAACGATTGGAAACAACGAACACCACGTATTCGTGCAAATTATCGATGGAAAGCACGATTGCGGCAGCTGATAAGTGAATCCTTACCTACCGTCGATGCAAAACGATTGCAAACATCGAATAGCACGTATTCGTGCAAATTATCCATAGAAAGAACGATTGCGGGAGCTGGGAAGTGAATACTTACCTACCGTTGATGCAAAACGATTGGAAACATCGAATAGCACGTATTCGTGCAAGTTATCGATGGAAAGAACGATTGCGGGAGCCGGGAAGTGAATGCTTACCTAACGTTGATGCAAAACGATTGGAAACATCGAACATAACGTATTCGTGCAAATTATCGATAGTAAGAACGATTGCGGGAGCTGGGAAGTGAATCCGTACCTACCGTCGATGCAAAACGATTGCAAACATCGAATAGCACGTATTCGTGCAAATTATCCATAGAAAGAACGATTGCGGGAGCTGGGAAGTGAATACGTACCTAACGTTGATGCAAAACGATTGGAAACATCGAACACCACGTATTCGTGCAAATTATCGATGGAAAGAACGATTGCGGGAGCTGGGAAGTGAATCCTTACCTACCGTCGATGCAAAACGATTGGAAACATCGAATAGCACGTATTCGTGCAAATTATCGATGGAAAGAACGATTGCGGGAGCCGGGAAGTGAATCCTTACCTAACGTTGATGCAAAACGATTGGAATCATCGAACATCACGTATTCGTGCAAATTATCGATGGAAAGAACGATTGCGGGTGCCGGGAAGTGAATCCTTACCTAACGTTGATGCAAAACGATTGGAAACATCGAATAGCACGTATTCGTGCAAATTATCGATGGAAAGAACGATTGCGGGAGCCGGGAAATGAATCCTTACCTAACGTTGATGCAAAACGATTGGAAACATCGAACATCACGTATTCGTGCAAATTATCGATAGAAAGAACGATTGCGGCAGCTGGGAAGTGAATCCTTACCTACCGTCGATGCAAAACGATTGCAAACATCGAATAGCACGTATTCGTGCAAATTATCCATAGAAAGAACGATTGCGTGAGCTGGGAAGTGAATACTTACCTACCGTTGATGCAAAACGATTGGAAACATCGAATAGCACGTATTCGTGCAAATTATCGATGGAAAGTACGATTGCGGGAACTGGGAAGTGAATCCTTACCTAACGTTGATGCAAAACGATTGGAAACATCGAACATAACGTATTCGTGCAAATTATCGATAGAAAGAACGATTGCGGGAGCTGGGAAGTCAATCCTTACCTACCGTCGATGCAAAACGATTGCAAACATCGAATAGCACGTATTCGTGCAAATTATCCAGAGAAAGAACGATTGCGGGAACTGGGAAGTGAATCCTTACCTACCGTCGATGCAAAACGATTGGAAACATCGAACACCACGTATTCGTGCAAATTATCGATGGAAAGAACGATTGCGGGAGCCGGGAAGTGAATCCTTTCCTACCGTCGATGCAAAACGATTGCAAACATCGAATAGCACGTATTCGTGCAAATTATCCATAGAAAGAACGATTGCGGGAACTGGGAAGTGAATCCTTACCTACCGTCGATGCAAAACGATTGGAAACATCGAACACCACGTATTCGTGCAAATTATCGCGATGGAAAGAACGATTGCGGGAGCCGGGAAGTGAATCCTTACCTACCGTTGATACAAAACGATTGGATAATTGGCACGAATACGTGATATTCGATGTTTCCAATCGTTTTGCATCGACGGTAGGTAAGGATTTACTTCCCAGCTCCCGCAATCGTTCTTTCCATCGTTAATTTGCACGAATACCTGCCATTCGATGTTTCCAATCGTTTTGCATCGACGGTAGGTAAGGATTCACTTCCCAGCTCCCGCAATCGTTCTTTCTATCGATAATTTGCACGAATACGTGCTATTCGATGTTTCCAATCGTTTTGCATCGACGGTAGGTAAGGATTCACTTCCCAGCTCCCGCAATCGTTCTTTCTATCGATAATTTGCACGAATACGTGATGTTCGATGTTTCCAATCGTTTTGCATCAACGTTAGGTAAGGATTCACTTCCCGGCTCCCGCAATCGTTCTTTCCATCGCTAATTTGCTCGAATACGTGCTATTCGATGTTTCCAATCGTTTTGCATCGACGGTAGGTAAGGATTCACTTCCCAGCTGCCGCAATCGTTCTTTCCATCGATAATTTGCACGAATACGTGGTGTTCGATGTTTCCAATCGTTTTGCATCAACGTTAGGTAAGTATTCACTTCCCAGCTCCCGCAATCGTTCTTTCTATGGATAATTTGCACGAATACGTGCTATTCGATGTTTGCAATCGTTTTGCATCGACGGTAGGTAAGTATTCACTTCCCAGCTCCCGCAATCGTTCTTTCTATGGGATAATTTGCACGAATACGTTATGTTCGATGTTTCCAATCGTTTTGCATCGACGGTAGGTAAGGATTCACTTCCCGGCTCCCGCAATCGTTCTTTCCATCGATAATTTGCACGAATACGTGCTATTCGATGTTTCCAATCGTGTTGCATCGACGGTCGGTAAGCATTCACTTCCCAGCTCCCGCAATCGTTCTTTCTATGGATAATTTGCACGAATACGTTATGTTCGATGTTTGCAATCGTTTTGCATCGACGGTAGGTAAGGATTCACTTCCCAGCTCCCGCAATCGTTCTTTCTATCGATAATTTGCACGAATACGTGCTATTCGATGTTTCCAATCGTTTTGCATCGACGGTAGGTAAGGATTCACTTCCCAGCTCCCGCAATCGTTCTTTCTATCGATAATTTGCACGAATACGTGATGTTCGATGTTTCCAATCGTTTTGCATCAACGTTAGGTAAGGATTCACTTCCCGGCTCCCGCAATCGTTCTTTCCATCGCTAATTTGCTCGAATACGTGCTATTCGATGTTTCCAATCGTTTTGCATCGACGGTAGGTAAGGATTCACTTCCCAGCTGCCGCAATCGTTCTTTCCATCGATAATTTGCACGAATACGTGGTGTTCGATGTTTCCAATCGTTTTGCATCAACGATAGGTAAGTATCCACTTCCCAGCTCCCGCAATCGTTCTTTCTATGGATAATTTGCACGAATACGTGCTATTCGATGTTTGCAATCGTTTTGCATCGACGGTAAATAAGGATTCACTTCCCAGCTCCCGCAATCGTTCTTTCTATGGATAATTTGCACGAATACGTTATGTTCGATGATTCCAATCGTTTTGCATCGACGGTAGGTAAGGATTCACTTCCCAGCTGTCGCAATCGTTCTTTCTATCGATAATTTGCACGAATACGTGATGTTCGATGTTTCCAATCGTTTTGCATCAACGTTAGGTAAGGATTCATTTCCCGGCTCCCGCAATCGTTCTTTCCATCGATAATTTGCACGAATACGTGCTATTCGATGTTTCCAATCGTGTTGCATCGACGTTCGGTAAGCATTCACTTCCCAGCTCCGGCAATCGTTCTTTCCAAATTATCGATAGAAAGAACGATTGCGGGAGCTGGGAAGTGAATCCTTACCTACCGTCGATGCAAAACGATTGCAAACATCGAACATCACGTATTCGTGCAAATTATCGATGGAAAGAACAATTGCGGGTGCCGGGAAGTGAATCCTTACCTAAGGTTGATGCAAAACGATTGGAAACATCGAATAACACGTATTCGTGCAAATTATCGATGGAAAGAACGATTGCGGGAGCTGGGAAGTGAATCCTTACCTACCGTCGATGCAAAACGATTGGAAACATCGAATAGCACATATTCGTGCAAATTATCGATGGAAAGAACGATTGCGGGAGCCGGGAAGTGAATCCTTACCTAACGTTGATGCAAAACGAATGGAATCTTCTAACATCACGTATTCGTGCAAATTATCGATGAAAAGAACGATTGCGGGTGCCGGGAAGTGAATCCTTACCTAACGTTGATGCAAAACGATTGGAAACATCGAATAACACGTATTCGTGCAAATTATCGATGGAAAGAACGATTGCGGGAGCCGGGAAATGAATCCTTACCTAACGTTGATGCAAAACGATTGGAAACATCGACCATCACGTATTCATGCAAATTATCGATAGAAAGAACGATTGCGGCAGCTGGGAAGTGAATCCTTACCTACCGTCGATGCAAAACGATTGCAAACATCGAATTGCACGTATTCGTGCAAATTATCCATAGAAAGAACGATTGCGTGAGCTGGGAAGTGAATACTTACCTACCGTTGATGCAAAACGATTGGAAACATCGAATAGCACGTATTCGTGCAAATTATCGATGGAAAGAACGATAGCGGGAGCCGGGAAGTGAATGCTTACCTAACGTTGATGCAAAACGATTGGAAACATCGAACATAACGTATTCGTGCAAATTATCGATAGAAAGAACGATTGCGGGAGCTGGGAAGTGAATCCTTACCTTCCGTCGATGCAAAACGATTGCAAACATCGAATAGCACGTATTCGTGCAAATTATCCATAGAAAGAACGATTGCGGGAGCTGGGAAGTGAATACGTACCTAACGTTGATGCAAAACGATTGGAAACATCGAACACCACGTATTCGTGCAAATTATCGATGGAAAGAACGATTGCGGGAGCTGGGAATTGAATCCTTACCTACCGTCGATGCAAAACGATTGGAAACATCGAATAGCACGTATTCGTGCAAATTATCCATAGAAAGAACGATTGCGGGAGCTGGGAAGTGAATACGTACCTAACGTTGATGCAAAACGATTGGAAACATCGAACACCACGTATTCGTGCAAATTATCGATGGAAAGAACGATTGCGAGAGCTGGGAAGTGAATCCTTACCTACCGTCGATGCAAAACGATTGGAAACATCGAATAGCACGTATTCGTGCAAATTATCCATAGAAAGAACGATTGCGGGAGCTGGGAAGTGAATACGTACCTAACGTTGATGCAAAACGATTGGAAACATCGAACATAACGTATTCGTGCAAATTATCGATAGAAAGAACGATTGCGGGAGCTGGGAAGTGAATCCTTACCTACCGTCGATGCAAAACGATTGCAAACATCGAATAGCACGTATTCGTGCAAATTATCCATAGAAAGTACGATTGCGGGAGCTGGGAAGTGAATACTTACCTACCGTTGATGCAAAACGATTGGAAACATCGAATAGCACGTATTCGTGCAAATTATCGATGGAAAGAACGATTGCGGGAGCCGGGAAGTGAATGCTTACCTAACGTTGATGCAAAACGATTGGAAACATCGAACATAACGTATTCGTGCAAATTATCGATAGAAAGAACGATTGCGGGAGCTGGGAAGTGAATCCATACCTACCGTCGATGCAAAACGATTGCAAACATCGAATAGCACGTAATCGTGCAAATTATCCATAGAAAGAACGATTGCGGGAGCTGGGAAGTGAATCCTTACCTACCGTCGATGCAAAACGATTGGAAACATCGAACACCACGTATTCGTGCAAATTATCGATGGAAAGAACGATTGCGGGAGCCGGGAAGTGAATCCTTACCTACCGTTGATACAAAACGATTGGATAATTGGCACGAATACGTGATATTCGATGTTTCCAATCGTTTTGCATCGACGGTAGGTAAGGATTCACTTCCCAGCTCCCGCAATCGTTCTTTCCATCGATAATTTGCACGAATACGTGCTATTCGATGTTTCCAATCGTTTTGCATCAACGGTAGGTAAGTATTCACTTCCCAGCTCCCGCAATCGTTCTTTCTATGGATAATTTGCACGAATACGTTAAGTTCGATGTTTGCAATCGTTTTGCATCGACGGTAGGTAAGGATTCACTTCCCAGCTGCCGCAATCGTTCTTTCCATCGATAATTTGCACGAATACGTGGTGTTCGATGTTTCCAATCGTTTTGCATCAACGTTAGGTAAGTATTCACTTCCCAGCTCCCGCAATCGTTCTTTCCATCGATAATTTGCACGAATACGTGGTGTTCGATGTTTCCAATCGTTTTGCATCAACGATAGGTAAGTATCCACTTCCCAGCTCCCGCAATCGTTCTTTCTATGGATAATTTGCACGAATACGTGCTATTCGATGTTTGCAATCGTTTTGCATCGACGGTAGGTAAGGATTCACTTCCCAGCTCCCGCAATCGTTCTTTCTATGGATAATTTGCACGAATACGTTATGTTCGATGTTTCCAATCGTTTTGCATCGACGGTAGGTAAGGATTCACTTCCCAGCTGCCGCAATCGTTCTTTCTATCGATAATTTGCACGAATACGTGATGTTCGATGTTTCCAATCGTTTTGCATCAACGTTAGGTAAGGATTCATTTCCCGGCTCCCGCAATCGTTCTTTCCATCGATAATTTGCACGAATACGTGCTATTCGATGTTTCCAATCGTGTTGCATCGACGTTCGGTGAGCATTCACTTCCCAGCTCCGGCAATCGTTCTTTCCAAATTATTGATAGAAAGAACGATTGCGGGAGCGGGGAAGTGAATCCTTACCTGCCGTCGATGCAAAACGATTGCAAACATCGAGTAGCACGTATTCGTGCAAATTATCCATAGAAAGAACGATTGCGGGAGCTGGGAAGTGAATACTTACCTACCGTTGATGCAAAACGATTGGAAACATCGAATAGCACGTATTTGTGCAAATTATCGATGGAAAGAACGATTGCGGGAGCCGGGAAGTGAATGCTTACCTAACGTTGATGCAAAACGATTGGAAACATCGAACATAACGTATTCGTGCAAGTTATCGATAGTAAGAACGATTGCGGGAGCTGGGAAGTGAATCCGTACCTACCGTCGATGCAAAACGATTGCAAACATCGAATAGCACGTATTCGTGCAAATTATCCATAGAAAGAACGATTGCGGGAGCTGGGAAGTGAATACGTACCTAACGTTGATGCAAAACGATTGGAAACATCGAACACCACGTATTCGTGCAAATTATCGATGGAAAGAACGATTGCGGGAGCTGGGAAGTGAATCCTTACCTACCGTCGATGCAAAACGATTGGAAACATCGAATAGCACGTATTCGTGCAAATTATCGATGGAAAGAACGATTGCGGGAGCCGGGAAGTGAATCCTTACCTAACGTTGATGCAAAACGATTGGAATCATCGAACATCACGTATTCGTGCAAATTATCGATGGAAAGAACGATTGCGGGTGCCGGGAAGTGAATCCTTAACTAACGTTGATGCAAAACGATTGGAAACATCGAATAGCACGTATTCGTGCAAATTATCGATGGAAAGAACGATTGCGGGAGCCGGGAAATGTATCCTTACCTAACGTTGATGCAAAACGATTGGAAACATCGAACATCACGTATTCGTGCCAATTATCCAATCGTTTTGTATCAATGGTAGGTAAGGATTCACTTCCCGGCTCCCGCAATCGTTTTTTCCTTCGATAATTTGCACGAATACGTGGTGTTCGATGTTTCCAATCGTTTTGCATCAACGATAGGTAAGTATCCACTTCCCAGCTCCCGCAATCGTTCTTTCTATGGATAATTTGCACGAATACGTGTTATTCGATGTTTGCAATCGTTTTACATCGACGGTAGGTAAGGATTCACTTCCCAACTCCCGCAATCGTTCTTACTATCGATAATTTGCACGAATACGTTATGTTCGATGTTTCCAATCGTTTTGCATCAACGTTAGGTAAGCATTCACTTCCCGGCTCCCGCAATCGTTCTTTCCATCGATAATTTGCACGAATACGTGCTATTCGATGTTTCCAATCGTTTTGCATCAACGGTAGGTAAGTATTCACTTCCCAGCTCCCGCAATCGTTCTTTCTATGGATAATGTGCACGAATACGTGCTATTCGATGTTTGCAATCGTTTTGCATCGACGGTAGGTAAGGATTCACTTCCCAGCTGCCGCAATCGTTCTTTCCATCGATAATTTGCACGAATACGTGGTGTTCGATGTTTCCAATCGTTTTGCATCAACGTTAGGTAAGTATTCACTTCCCAGCTCCCGCAATCGTTCTTTCTATGGATAATTTGCACGAATACGTGCTATTCGATGTTTGCAATCGTTTTGCATAGACGGTAGGTAAGGATTCACTTCCCAGCTCCCGCAATCGTTCTTTCTATCGATAATTTGGAAAGAACGATTGCCGGAGCTGGGAAGTGAATGCTTACCGAACGTCGATGCAACACGATTGGAAACATCGAATAGCACGTATTCGTGCAAATTATCGATGGAAAGAACGATTGCGGGAGCCGGGAAATGAATCCTTACCTAACGTTGATGCAAAACGATTGGAAACATCGAACATCACGTATTCGTGCAAATTATCGATAGAAAGAACGATTGCGGCAGCTGGGAAGTGAATCCTTACCTACCGTCGATGCAAAACGATTGGAAACATCGAACATAACGTATTCGTGCAAATTATCCATAGAAAGAACGATTGCGGGAGCTGGGAAGTGAATACTTACCTACCGTCGATGCAAAACGATTGCAAACATCGAATAGCACGTATTCGTGCAAATTATCCATAGAAAGAACGATTGCGGGAGCTGGGAAGTGAATCCTTACCTACCGTCGATGTAAAACGATTGCAAACATCGAATAGCACGTATTCGTGCAAATTATCCATAGAAAGAACGATTGCGGGAGCTGGGAAGTGGATACTTACCTATCGTTGATGCAAAACGATTGGAAACATCGAACACCACGTATTCGTGCAAATTATCGATGGAAAGAACGATTGCGGGAGCTGGGAAGTGAATCCTTACCTACCGTCGATGCAAAACGATTGGAAACATCGAATATCACGTATTCGTGCCAATTATCCAATCGTTTTGTATCAACGGTAGGTAAGGATTCACTTCCCGGCTCCCGCAATCGTTCTTTCCTTCGATAATTTGCACGAATACGTGGTGTTCGATGTTTCCAATCGTTTTGCATCGACGGTAGGTAAGGATTCACTTCCCAGTTCCCGCAATCGTTCTTTCCATCGATAATTTGCACGAATACGTGGTGTTCGATGTTTCCAATCGTTTTGCATCAACGATAGGTAAGTATCCACTTCCCAGCTCCCGCAATCGTTCTTTCTATGGATAATTTGCACGAATACGTGCTATTCGATGTTTGCAATCGTTTTACATCGACGGTAGGTAAGGATTCACTTCCCAGCTCCCGCAATCGTTCTTTCTATGGATAATTTGCACGAATACGTGCTATTCGATGTTTGCAATCGTTTTGCATCGACGGTAGGTAAGTATTCACTTCCCAGCTCCCGCAATCGTTCTTTCTATGGATAATTTGCACGAATACGTTATGTTCGATGTTTCCAATCGTTTTGCATCAACGTTAGGTAAGGATTCATTTCCCGGCTCCCGCAATCGTTCTTTCCATCGATAATTTGCACGAATACGTGGTGTTCGATGTTTCCAATCGTTTTGCATCAACGATAGGTAAGTATCCACTTCCCAGCTCCCGCAATCGTTCTTTCTATGGATAATTTGCACGAATACGTGCTATTCGATGTTTGCAATCGTTTTACATCGACGTTCGGTAAGCATTCACTTCCCAGCTCCGGCAATCGTTCTTTCCAAATTATCGATAGAAAGAACGATTGAGGGAGCTGGGAAGTGAATCCTTACCTACCGTCGATGCAAAACGATTGCAAACATCGAATAGCACGTATTCGTGCAAATTATCCATAGAAAGAACGATTGCGGGAGCTGGGAAGTGAATACTTACCTAACGTTGATGCAA
This sequence comes from Nomada ferruginata, assembly GCA_963583965.1. Classification (NCBI taxonomy): domain Eukaryota; kingdom Metazoa; phylum Arthropoda; class Insecta; order Hymenoptera; family Apidae; genus Nomada; species Nomada ferruginata. The sequence continues at coordinate 1,103,637 of OY757219.1, forward strand.
AACGATTGGAAACATCGAACACCACGTATTCGTGCAAATTATCGATGGAAAGAACGATTGCGGCAGCTGGGAAGTGAATCCTTACCTACCGTCGATGCAAAACGATTGCAAACATCGAATAGCACGTATTCGTGCAAATTATCCATAGAAAGAACGATTGCGGGAGCTGGGAAGTGAATACTTACCTACCGTTGATGCAAAACGATTGGAAACATCGAATAGCACGTATTCGTGCAAATTATCGATGGAAAGAACGTTTGCGGGAGCCGGGAAGTGAATGCTTACCTAACGTTGATGCAAAACGATTGGAAACATCGAACATAACGTATTCGTGCAAATTATCGATAGTAAGAACGATTGCGGGAGCTGGGAAGTGAATCCGTACCTACCGTCGATGCAAAACAATTGCAAACATCGAATAGCACGTATTCGTGCAAATTATCCATAGAAAGAACGATTGCGGGAGCTGGGAAGTGAATACGTACCTAACGTTGATGCAAAACGATTGGAAACATCGAACACCACGTATTCGTGCAAATTATCGATGGAAAGAACGATTGCGGGAGCTGGGAAGTGAATCCTTACCTACCGTCGATGCAAAACGATTGGAAACATCGAATATCACGTATTCGTGCCAATTATCCAATCGTTTTGTATCAACGGTAGGTAAGGATTCACTTCCCGGCTCCCGCAATCGTTCTTTCCTTCGATAATTTGCACGAATACGTGGTGTTCGATGTTTCCAATCGTTTTGCATCGACGGTAGGTAAGGATTCACTTCCCAGTTCCCGCAATCGTTCTTTCCATCGATAATTTGCACGAATACGTGGTGTTCGATGTTTCCAATCGTTTTGCATCAACGATAGGTAAGTATCCACTTCCCAGCTCCCGCAATCGTTCTTTCTATGGATAATTTGCACGAATACGTGCTATTCGATGTTTGCAATCGTTTTACATCGACGGTAGGTAAGGATTCACTTCCCAGCTCCCGCAATCGTTCTTTCTATGGATAATTTGCACGAATACGTGCTATTCGATGTTTGCAATCGTTTTGCATCGACGGTAGGTAAGTATTCACTTCCCAGCTCCCGCAATCGTTCTTTCTATGGATAATTTGCACGAATACGTTATGTTCGATGTTTCCAATCGTTTTGCATCAACGTTAGGTAAGGATTCATTTCCCGGCTCCCGCAATCTTCCTTTCCATCGATAATTTGCACGAATACGTGCTATTCGATGTTTCCAATCGTGTTGCATCGACGTTCGGTAAGCATTCACTTCCCAGCTCCGGCAATCGTTCTTTCCAAATTATCGATAGAAAGAACGATTGAGGGAGCTGGGAAGTGAATCCTTACCTACCGTCGATGCAAAACGATTGCAAACATCGAATAGCACGTATTCGTGCAAATTATCCATAGAAAGAACGATTGCGGGAGCTGGGAAGTGAATACTTACCTAACGTTGATGCAAAACGATTGGAAACATCGAACACCACGTATTCGTGCAAATTATCGATGGAAAGAACGATTGCGGGAGCTGGGAAGTGAATCCGTACCTACCGTCGATGCAAAACAATTGCAAACATCGAATAGCACGTATTCGTGCAAATTATCCATAGAAAGAACGATTGCGGGAGCTGGGAAGTGAATACGTACCTAACGTTGATGCAAAACGATTGGAAACATCGAACACCACGTATTCGTGCAAATTATCGATGGAAAGAACGATTGCGGGTGCCGGGAAGTGAATCCTTACCTAACGTTGATGCAAAACGATTGGAAACATCGAATAACACGTATTCGTGCAAATTATCGATGGAAAGAACGATTGCGGGAGCCGGGAAATGAATCCTTACCTACCGTTGATGCAAAACGATTGGAAACATCGAATAACACGTATTCGTGCAAATTATCGATGGAAAGAACGATTGCGGGAGCCGGGAAATGAATCCTTACCTAACGTTGATGCAAAACGATGGGAAACATCGAACATCACGTATTCATGCAAATTATCGATAGAAAGAACGATTGCGGCAGCTGGGAAGTGAATCCTTACCTACCGTCGATGCAAAACGATTGCAAACATCGAATTGCACGTATTCGTGCAAATTATCCATAGAAAGAACGATTGCGTGAGCTGGGAAGTGAATACTTACCTACCCTTGATGCAAAACGATTGGAAACATCGAATAGCACGTATTCGTGCAAATTATCCATAGAAAGAACGATTGCGTGAGCTGGGAAGTGAATCCTTACCTAACGTTGATGCAAAACGATCGGAAACATCGAATAACACGTATTCGTGCAAATTATCGATGGAAAGAACGATTGCGGGAGCCGGGAAATGAATCCTTACCTAACGTTGATGCAAAACGATTGGAAACATCGAACATCACGTATTCCTGCAATTTATCGATAGAAAGAACGATTGCGGCAGCTGGGAAGTGAATCCTTACCTACCGTCGATGCAAAACGATTGCAAACATCGAATTGCACGTATTCGTGCAAATTATCCATAGAAAGAACGATTGCGGGAACTGGGAAGTGAATCCTTACCTACCGTCGATGCAAAACGATTGGAAACATCGAACACCACGTATTCGTGCAAATTATCGATGGAAAGAACGATTGCGGGAGCCGGGAAGTGAATCCTTACCTACCGTTGATACAAAACGATTGGAAACATCGAACACCACGTATTCGTGCAAATTATCGATGGAAAGAACGATTGCGGGAGCTGGGAAGTGAATCCTTACCTACCGTCGATGCAAAACGATTGGAAACATCGAATAGCACGTATTCGTGCAAATTATCGATGGAAAGAACGATTGCGGGAGCGGGAAGTGAATCCTTACCTAACGTTGATGCAAAACGATTGGAATCATCGAACATCACGTATTCGTGCAAATTATCGATGGAAAGAACGATTGCGGGTGCCGGGAAGTGAATCCTTACCTAACGTTGATGCAAAACGATTGGAAACATCGAATAGCACGTATTCGTGCAAATTATCGATGGAAAGAACGATTGCGGGAGCCGGGAAATGAATGCTTACCTAACGTTGATGCAAAACGATTGGAAACATCGAACATAACGTATTCGTGCAAATTATCGATAGTAAGAACGATTGCGGGAGCTGGGAAGTGAATCCGTACCTACCGTCGATGCAAAACGATTGCAAACATCGAATAGCACGTATTCGTGCAAATTATCCATAGAAAGAACGATTGCGGGAGCTGGGCAGTGAATACGTACCTAACGTTGATGCAAAACGATTGGAAACATCGAACACCACGTATTCGTGCAAATTATCGATGGAAAGAACGATTGCGGGAGCTGGGAAGTGAATCCTTACCTACCGTCGATGCAAAACGATTGGAAACATCGAATAGCACGTATTCGTGCAAATTATCGATGGAAAGAACGATTGCGGGAGCCGGGAAGTGAATCCTTACCTAACGTTGATGCAAAACGATTGGATTCATCGAACATCACGTATTCGTGCAAATTATCGATGGAAAGAACGATTGCGGGTGCCGGGAAGTGAATCCTTACCTAACGTTGATGCAAAACGATTGGAAACATCGAGTAGCACGTATTCGTGCAAATTATCGATGGAAAGAACGATTGCGGGAGCCGGGAAATGAATCCTTACCTAACGTTGATGCAAAACGATTGGAAACATCGAACATCACGTATTCCTGCAATTTATCGATAGAAAGAACGATTGCGGCAGCTGGGAAGTGAATCCTTACCTACCGTCGATGCAAAACGATTGCAAACATCGAATTGCACGTATTCGTGCAAATTATCCATAGAAAGAACGATTGCGGGAACTGGGAAGTGAATCCTTACCTACCGTCGATGCAAAACGATTGGAAACATCGAACACCACGTATTCGTGCAAATTATCGATGGAAAGAACGATTGCGGGAGCCGGGAAGTGAATCCTTACCTACCGTTGATACAAAACGATTGGAAACATCGAACACCACGTATTCGTGCAAATTATCGATGGAAAGAACGATTGCGGGAGCTGGGAAGTGAATCCTTACCTACAGTCGATGCAAAACGATTGGAAACATCGAATAGCACGTATTCGTGCAAATTATCGATGGAAAGAACGATTGCGGGAGCGGGAAGTGAATCCTTACCTAACGTTGATGCAAAACGATTGGAATCATCGAACATCACGTATTCGTGCAAATTATCGATGGAAAGAACGATTGCGGGTGCCGGGAAGTGAATCCTTACCTAACGTTGATGCAAAACGATTGGAAACATCGAATAGCACGTATTCGTGCAAATTATCGATGGAAAGAACGATTGCGGGAGCCGGGAAGTGAATGCTTACCTAACGTTGATGCAAAACGATTGGAAACATCGAACATAACGTATTCGTGCAAATTATCGATAGTAAGAACGATTGCGGGAGCTGGGAAGTGAATCCGTACCTACCGTCGATGCAAAACGATTGCAAACATCGAATAGCACGTATTCGTGCAAATTATCCATAGAAAGAACGATTGCGGGAGCTGGGAAGTGAATACGTACCTAACGTTGATGCAAAACGATTGGAAACATCGAACATAACGTATTCGTGCAAATTATCGATAGTAAGAACGATTGCGGGAGCTGGGAAGTGAATCCGTACCTACCGTCGATGCAAAACGATTGCAAACATCGAATAGCACGTATTCGTGCAAATTATCCATAGAAAGAACGATTGCGGGAGCTGGGAAGTGAATACGTACCTAACGTTGATGCAAAACGATTGGAAACATCGAACACCACGTATTCGTGCAAATTATCGATGGAAAGAACGAATGCGGGAGCTGGGAAGTGAATCCTTACCTACCGTCGATGCAAAACGATTGGAAACATCGAATAGCACGTATTCGTGCAAACTATCGATGGAAAGAACGATTGCGGGAGCCGGGAAGTGAATCCTTACCTAACGTTGATGCAAAACGATTGGATTCATCGAACATCACGTATTCGTGCAAATTATCGATGGAAAGAACGATTGCGGGTGCCGGGAAGTGAATCCTTACCTAACGTTGATGCAAAACGATTGGAAACATCGAATAGCACGTATTCGTGCAAATTATCGATGGAAAGAACGATTGCGGGAGCCGGGAAATGAATCCTTACCTAACGTTGATGCAAAACGATTGGAATCATCGAACATCACGTATTCGTGCAAATTATCGATAGAAAGAACGATTGCGGCAGCTGGGAAGTGAATCCTTACCTACCGTCGATACAAAACGATTGCAAACATCGAATAGCACGTATTCGTGCAAATTATCCATAGAAAAAACGATTGCGTGAGCTGGGAAGTGAATACTTACCTACCGTTGATGCAAAACGATTGGAAACATCGAATAGCACGTATTCGTGCAAATTATCGATGGAAAGAACGATTGCGGGAGCCGGGAAGTGAATGCTTACCTAACGTTGATGCAAAACGATTGGAAACATCGAACACCACGTATTCGTGCAAATTATCGAAGGAAAGAACGATTGCGGGAGCCGGGAAGTGAATCCTTACCTACCGTTGATACAAAACGATTGGATAATTGGCACGAATACGTGATATTTGATGTTTCCAATCGTTTTGCATCGACGGTAGGTAAGGATTCACTTCCCAGCTCCCGCAATCGTTCTTTCCATCGATAATTTGCACGAATACGTGCTATTCGATGTTTCCAATCGTTTTGCATCAACGGTAGGTAAGTCTTCACTTCCCAGCTCCCGCAATCGTTCTTTCTATGAATAATTTGCACGAATACGTTATGTTCGATGTTTGCAATCGTTTTGCATCGACGGTAGGTAAGGATTCACTTCCCAGCTGCCGCAATCGTTCTTTCCATCGATAATTTGCACGAATACGTGGTGTTCGATGTTTCCAATCGTTTTGCATCAACGATAGGTAAGTATCCACTTCCCAGCTCCCGCAATCGTTCTTTCTATGGATAATTTGCACGAATACGTGCTATTCGATGTTTGCAATCGTTTTACATCGACGGTAGGTAAGGATTCACTTCCCAGCTCCCGCAATCGTTCTTTCTATGGATAATTTGCACGAATACGTGCTATTCGATGTTTGCAATCGTTTTGCATCGACGGTAGGTAAGTATTCACTTCCCAGCTCCCGCAATCGTTCTTTCTATGGATAATTTGCACGAATACGTTATGTTCGATGTTTCCAATCGTTTTGCATCGACGGTAGGTAAGGATTCACTTCCCAGCTGCCGCAATCGTTCTTTCTATCGATAATTTGCACGAATACGTGATGTTCGATGTTTCCAATCGTTTTGCATCTGTTACGTCCTCGTCGGGATCCGTGTTGCCCAACGGCAACGTGCGCCAAATCTTCAACAGGATACGCTCGCAATTTCGATCTGTGACTGGTCTCTTAGGACAGTCAACCGGGATCGGGACGTTAAGATGCGGTGGGGTCAGGAAAACAATTGGTATCGATTGTTTATGAGTTATATTTACGTCCACTTTCTTTTTTTTTCTTATTTAATACAGTGGAGGCCGTTACATTATTCCTCGCGGAGAAATATAGTTTGAAATAACAACGTATGATACTCTTCCGGGACCGGCTCGCCTTCGGGGACGTTTGGTTGACCAGGGAACCGGTCGCTAATAAATACGGGATAATATCCCGGGTAATTCGGATAAATCTGTTGATGTGGCCACTCCTCGTCGCTGTCCGGAGGGTCGAGTTGCTGTTGCGGGGATGGGGGACTGACCGGGGGGTCGATATAGGGCCGGTAGTATTCGGGCGTGGTTGCCCTTGAATCTACCGAGGATGTAGTTGTCTGAGCCGGGGATGACGAGTAAACTAGTTGTCGTCTAGCGAAGGGCTGCGGAGTTTGTTCGGATGCGTGGGAGATGGGGGAGTATGAGATGGACAAAGGCGATGCGTGAGGCGAGGAAGGCAACACGGGTATTTGGGCGGAGGGACCCCGCGAAGTCGAGGGCTCGGGCGAACCCCCAACTGTCAAGTCGATGATGGTCGGAACGGCGCCAGCGGTTGTCGAGTCGATCGGCGCCCGTGGAGAATCCAGCGTCAGGTCGACTGGCGCCGGTGGAGAATCTAACGTCAGGTCGATCAACGGCCCAGTCTCTTGCGCCAATTGCACGCGACGGGCGGCGATCAGCTCCCGGCGCCTGATATTGTGGCGGAGCCGCGACTGGACCCCTCTCCTACGCCTTCGCCTATTTCCAGCGGGCATCTACCGAACACATTCGGCGAGTAGTAAGTTGTTCGTATAAAATGGAAGACCGATGAAATGTCAAGTGTTACTGTTTATTAATGCTCACCTTTACCTATCGGTCGACTACAGTTGAGAGTACAAGTAGCAAATGGTGGATCGTGCTGACGATTTGCCGCTTACAGGCACAACTACAACGAACTCGTCGAACTTCACCGTTAGACTACCGGATTGAACTTCACTCGTATAGAACTTGATGTTTCTAACTTCTCGGTTGGAACTGAACTGCCTTGCGACCGTTCGCTCCGGTCTTTTATTCCTCCCAGGTGCTGACGCAGCAGCCCCTACTGCCGCAGCCAGAAGATGCTGATGCAGTAGGGGCCACCGTCCTGGGAACGACTGTTCCGCGACGGTTCTCGCGCTTCGTATCTTTGCAACGTGTGCATTCCTGAGCGACAGTTGTTATCGCTCTCGCGACGGTTCTCGCGCTTCGTATCTTTGCAACGTGTGCATTCCTGAGCGACAGTTGTTATCGCTCTCGCGACGGTTCTCGCGCTTCGTATCTTTGCAACGTGTGCATTCCTGAGCGACAGTTGTTATCGCTCTGGGAACGGATGCTGATGCATCGAGGTATATCGGCTTGTTCAGCGGATTATTACCCGATCCTTTCCCAGGCCTTGACTCTGGAATGCCCACGTGCGAGACAGCGCTATCCCTTCGCTATTGTCGTCAGCACTTATCCGTGCTTGTCCTTAACTTGAAAGGACAAACACGGATTGGTCCGCACACCCTGATTCGTCACGGTTCTTAATCTACGTATTCTTATAATCTATCTTATCATAGGTGAGTCAGCATACTCACGTTTACCCCTGGTTTCTTAACTTAAGAAGTTGCTTAGACTTAATGCTACCATCAGGACAATTATCAGTGTGTGTGTGTGTGTGTGTGGCCGTACGTCGATGTGTGGTAGAGAACTGCCCTGTATCCATATCGTGTGCCGATTCGGATGCGCGCTGCACCTACGGATCGTCACGTTTCGGAGGATCCCGGGACGTGACACCTTCCCCCTTGGGAAGCAAATTTCTGGAGGAAATTTGCTCCAGTTCGCGAATGGTTTGCCTGAACTCTCGGAGTGTCGGTTTCGGTGGAGAAGCGGTAGTTGATGTTCCTTGTGGAAAAGCTTCCACGTCGCGGGATGCCGCGTATTGTCTGCTTCTTTCGCCTTTCCGGATCAAGAGGTGCGACAGGGAACTCCACACAGCACCGATGAGTTGGAAACCGCATCCGTAGATCGCGTGTAGCTGGTATCCATGAATGAATGTATCGGCAACTGCTTTTACGAATTTCAGCAGGACGAATATTGCCAATATTCCTGCGCTGGCTGATCCAAACGTAATGAATCCGTTCCAAAAGCGTGAAACTGCGTCTTCGGCCAATTTTGCCATGGTTTCCTCGTCGAACATGCTCGTTAGGGATATCGATCCTTGCGCCACGCCCTTTCCCGTCGCTCCCCTGACGATCGTGTTCAAAACCGCCGCCTTTTCGGCCGGGAACATGATGTGGTCTCGCAAGTTTTCCAAGTCTCCTTGCGTGTAAATACCGCTGGTTGCGAGTGTCGCCGGGGCGGTGTAACGCCAATTTGTACGCGTCATAGGGTGTAGCACGTGCGGCTGGCCTACCTCGACCGGCCGAGGGGAGATTCGATGCCAGGCTTGATTGATCACGTACATCACGGGGAGGACGTGACTGCATTCTCTCTGTGTCCCGTGAGCGGTAACAATGTGGGATTTCGGCGTGATAAACGCCGAACGGTTTCCGTGCCAAACTGGCAATTCTGTGTAACATTCGTTCGAATGTCTCACCCTCACTTGTACCGGTACGCATTTGATGATGTGGATGACTTCACCGGCTGTTAACGCCATGTGTCCTGGGGACTTCATGACGGTGTAGGCGAATTCGTCCGGTTTCAAAGTGGCCACTGCGAGAGCGTTGCTGAGCACTTGTTGCTCCAGGAGACATCGTTGTTTCAATAAATTTTGATACAACGTCGTCATTTGCGTTTTGACGTGTCTCTCGACGTATACGAATTTAGAATTTATGTACGTGAAAATGTCTAAATTTTCAACCGGTAGTTTCTTCGGTTGCGTGAATGTTCGCTCTCTGGTGGTTTCCAGTATGAACAGTTTCGGATGTTCCGTTTGCGAGAGGGTGTAGCCGCACAAGTGTTGTTCGCCCACCTTGGAGAGAGCGAACGTTATGTCTTGCGTGGTAAGAGCATAGACCGGTGAGTCGGTTCGCTGCTTGTCTTCTTCGGTAATTTTGGACGCGATACCCTCGTATAGCACGTCGTATCGGTCGAATTTACAAGACGACGGCGGGAAAGGACTCCAGAAGGTGTGTCCATTCTCGCTGTCCAGGCAGAATCCGCTTTGGAAACTGCAGATGGTTCCTGATTTTAGAATGATCTTGTCGGCGTCCATTCGTACCGGGACGTTGGCGGATTTAATCGAAAATTTGGCCACCGCTTGCACCACGACGCTTTCCCAAGTTCCGTAGGGGTCGGAGAATTGGGCGCCGGTGCAACGGCCGTCGTTCGTCAAAGTCCCAGCCATGGTAAACGTTCGAGTTGTAGTTTTGTTTACCGTCAGTCCGGTTATGTAGCCGTTGTTTCCCAAGGAGAACGAGCCGTCCTCGTGCATGCGCTTGCATTGTTGGTCGGTTATGTCCTCGAGATATTCGTTCAGGCCGTTGTGGACAGCGGAGATGTGCGAGTGCATGCCGCAGTGGTACACTATTCTTGATATTTCGATTCTACACGAAATGACCGGTGCGTAGTTGAATTCCGAGAGTTGAAGCAGCTGAATGTAGACTTCTCGAGACTGTGTCTTGATTGGTGTGATGTCGCAATCCCCGATCGAATTGAGCGACACCGTAGTTACGTTCAGATGTTGTCCGTTGCAATCGTAACCGACGAGAGCCCAGGCAACTCGAGCGTAAATCAATATTAACATACATAGGAACATGGTGAATTCCTGTACAAAGAAACAAAACAAAATAACGATTCTTTACATTACCGCACTCGCTTTAATACTGGAATTCGCGTTTGTAGGGACTATACGCGAGTACGCATTACTCTCTAATTACGCGGCGTGAAACGTTTCGATCGATCGACGTCAGCGACGAGGCCACTGTTGGCCGCTTCCGGTAATTGGTTTAGGTTTGGGTTTGGTTGTCGGTGGGGGCGGGGGCGGGGGCGCTCTCAGCGGCGTCCCAATTCGTCTTGACGTTGCCGCCTTCCTACGAACCCATAGCCCCGATCCAAACTCGTCGGCGCGCGTTAATTCACCATCGCGTGATCACGTCAACGACGCGTCCCGTTTGCACCGCCCATTCCTCTGAAGTGGACATTTCGAAGTACGTCTCGATACATTCGGTGCATTCCTGTGCCGGTCTTACGACGACGAAGTTCTCGTTGCACAGGATGCAGTTGGCGATGGGCAGTGTGGCGTCGTGGTTGCACAGATTGTGCCAGCCTCCTGGCTGGTACGTTTGTTGGACCACGGGTGGCAGTTTGGCGTAACAGGGCACGCACACTCGTCTCCCGGTCCGCACGTATATGCAAGCCGTATCTCTGTTTATCGTCATGCAATATAATTCCGACAGCTCGCCGTAAGCCTGGGGATGGGTCGCAGGAAGGACCCCGTCCCAGGGGCCTTGGAACTCTTGGTCCTCGACCTCCTCTTCCAAAAATTCGCAGGGGATTTTCATTCTGCAAATTGCATTGTCACGCGTTGAGTGCGCGCTTCTCGAAGGAATCTGGTTGCGCCGTCGGCCGATCGATCGCTTACATTCTATTTTTCAGATACGCTAGCTTCAGTTTATTCATATGTACTGTTCGCGGACTACCGTCGATGGAGATTTTGACGTTCTGATTAGATAGTATCTCGATGACTTTGTGTGGACCGGTGTATTGGTCCGCGAATTTTCCCTTTCGGGGTTCCCGGATCATGTACACCAGGTCTCCTGTTTTAAAGTTCTGCGGGTTTATTGCCCGATCGTAGTATTCTTTCGATCTGATCTTCGCGAGCTGAAGGTTGTCGCGAGCTTTCGCTTGAACGTCGTCGATCTTATAGTAGAGATCCCGCAGGTAGTCCGCGTACGTTGGCTCCAGATTCTCGCTGATTGGTTTTTCGCTCGCGGGTTCCCTGGCTATTCGCCCAAACACTAATTCGTGCGGCGAGAATCTGGTCCCCTCGTGTACCGACGTGTTGTACGAAAACATTGCCAGATCCAACCAGTCGTCCCAGCTGTTACGACCGTTGTCTATGTACTGCTTAAGATACTCCACTAATACGTGGTGAGACCTCTCGATGGAACCGTTGCTCTGCGGATGATATGCCGACGTGACGTAATGTTTTATATGAAATTTCTTTGCCACGTTCTTCATCAATGAGGATGTAAAATTCGTTCCCTGATCGGTCAGGATCGCTCGAGGCGATCCGAAACGGCAGATAAGATTTTTAACGAACGCGTCCGCGATGTCCGCAGAGGTGGTTCGTTCGAGAGGTATGGCGAGGGAATATTTGGTTAGTAGATCCTGCATGGTTAGTATGTATTTGTTGCCCTTTTTGGTGCTAGGCAAGGGTCCGACGATGTCCATACTGACTTTGTCGAACGCTTTGCCGGGCGTATCGGTCAGTATCATAGGTTGTTTGGTCTTGATTCTCGTGAGTTTTTTCAGTTGGCACTCCTTGCACTCTCTCACGAATCGTTGGATCTCCTTCTTCATGTTGTCCCAATTGTGCAGTTGCCTTATCCTGTGGTAGGTCTTCGTCACCCCTTTGTGTCCTCCCGATGCCGACGCGTGCTTCTCCTCGATGATCGTTTGCCTGGCCTCTGGTGGCGGAACGGTCACTTCTCCCGTGCAAATGGTGATCCGAACGTTCTCGTCATGGAATACGTTCTTTAGTTCGTTCATGACGTATCGCCATGGTACTTCGTCCAGACTCTCAGTTCGAGCGATGGAGAACGATCGTAGGTCCTTTTCTCTGATCACGTCCAGCAACGAGGACAAACAGCCCTGTACGTTTTGGGGTTCTATACGCGTCCTCTGGTTTTCCTTCACCGGCAGGGCAATGAGGTATTTACCTTGCTCGGTCTTCAGTCGGGCTCGTTCGATTGTTAAATCGACGTAGGACGTCAAGAGGCCCGATCGTGCGATCTCCTTTGCCCCCTCGTCGATCGGACTCCCTTGCATGTCGATGAATATGACTTTGTGGTCCTTCAGTTTTGGTAACGAGTCTCGAACTTCCCTGATAACATACGCCGGACTGCGCGTGTACGGAAACACGTTGGTGTCTTCCGTCGTGTCGATCTTGGGTGAAGCGTCGACGATTAGGTCGTCCCCTTCCCCCTCAGAATTGGGAAATTCTTCCAGCCAGTTCCGGGGTCGAACTTCGACGACTTCCTCTGCTGGTTCTTCGAGTCGCATCGACTGTTGGAGTTCTTGCGTGTCGACGACTCGGTCTCCCGGGGGCGTGTTCGAGTGGGGAGGCGAGTCCACCGACGTGTCGGGGTCTCGAAACAGAGATATTCTTTTCCGTTCCGGCGATTGCAACGGCGATCCCGGACGCTTCTTCTCCTTCGGTCGCGGATCGTAAATCAGTGAGTCGTCCGACGACGAAGAGGGGAAAAATCTCCTCTTAGGTCGCGGCTCTTCTGCTTCTTCGTCAGCTTCCTCCTGACGCTTTCTTATCGGGAGGCAAACCTCCGGCGGGTTTCTCGACAAGGCGTCCGCGTTGGCGTTCGCTCGTCCACACTTGTGCTGTATCTCGAACTCGTAGTCCGATAGTTTTAGCTTCCACTTCCATATCCGCGACGTCGGATCTTTGATGGAGTTTAGCCACACCAACGGTTTGTGGTCGGTGATTATGTTGAATTTCCGTCCGTACAGGTACGGTCTGAAGTGAGTGACGCAGTAAAGTATGGCCAAACACTCCTTCTCGATGGTCGAGTACTTTTGTTCAGCAGCGTTTAGTAATCGAGAGGCGTAAGCGACGGGCAAATCCTTCCCTATCGGTCCTTGACTCAAGACTCCTCCGATCGCGTATCCGGACGCGTCGGTCGTTAGGTTGAACGTTTTACTGAAATCCGGGTACTGCAATATGGGTTCTGTTATCAGCGCGTTTCTCAACGTCTCGAACGCCTTTTCCTGGTCAGCGTCCCACGCGAATTTTGTATCCTTCTTCAACAATCGAGTCAAGGGTTTGGCGGTTTTGGAGAATTCGGGGATGAATCTCCGATAGTATCCCGCCAATCCTAGAAATTGTTTTATTCCCTTCGGCGTTCGGGGTCTAGGGAATCGTTGCACAGCTTCGATCTTTTGAGGGTCCGGTCTGACACCTTCTTCGCTGATGATGTGACCCAGATAATTGACCTCGTGTCTCAAAAATTCGCACTTGTCCGGTTGTAACTGTAATTTAGCGTTTCGCAGTCTTTCCGCCAGTTTCTGAAATTTAATTTGGTGCTCGGCCAACGAGCTCGAGTATATCACGATGTCGTCCAAATAGACGAACAGTTCCGTCCCTTGTAGGCCGGACAAAACGCTGTTCATCAATCTCTGAAAGGTGGCCGGAGCGTTCTTGAGTCCGAACGGCATTCTCGTAAATTGATAGTGTCCGTATGGGGTCGAGAAGGCCGTTTTGTGCGCGTCTCCTTCCGCCATTTTTATTTGATGGAACCCCGACGCTAGGTCGAAGGTTGAGAAATACTTGGCACTGCCCAGTTGGTCCAGTATTTCCGTGATATTGGGCAAGGGGAATGCGTCCCCTATGGTTTTGTCGTTCAATTTCCTATAGTCGATGACCAACCGCCAACGCTTATTTCCGTGGGAGTCCGGTTTCTTCGGTACGATCCACAGCGGCGAGTTATACGGGGACACGGATTCTTCCACGACATCCGTGTCCAACAATTCTTGAATTTGTCTGTTGATTTCCGATCTATGCACCGGGGGGTATCTGTACTGGCGCGTGTTTACCGGAATGTCATCCGTGGTATGGATCTTGTGTTCCAGGATTCCTGTTCCATCCAACGTTTCACCAGGTAAATGGAACCTGTCTTGACTTTTCCTTATCAGCTTCTCGACGCTCGCCCTCTCCTCCGTATTGAGATGCTCCAGTCTCAATAATTCCACGATGGCCTCGAATCGATTTCGAGGGTCCGTCTTGATGACGTTGCACGCCCTTGATTCTGTACGATGATTCGTTTCTTCGAATTCTTCCAGCGTCACCGTGGGTACGGTGATTTTTACCTTCCTGCTCGTCGTATTAACGACCCTGATGTAGGCGCGGCCTTTGCGGTTGGTTACCAGGGCCTCGCCCAAGTAGATTCCCTTGCCTATGTCGATTCTGGGAACGTATCCCTCTCGTATCTCTGGATTCGCTATATTCACTTGTAGCGACGTGGAGCTTCGCTTGGGTACCGACACTTTCGAGGTGGCGAACGGTATGCAAAAGGTTCCCCATTCGACCCGCTTGTGCGCGTAATCTATGGTTGCCCCGTGATCGATCAGGAACTCGGATCCTAAGATCCCGTCCTCTTTGATCAGCAGCGAGTCGTCGACGACGTGGAAATTAACCGGATGGCCCGCAACCTCTATCGACACTTTCCCTAGGGTGGTCAGGTTCGAAGCCGTAATGCCACGTATGTCTAGTACTTCTCGATCGTCTATACTCGCTGTGCTGGTCAGGACCGACTTCTTGATGAGATTTATTTCCGATCCCGAGTCCAGCATTAGATTCGTTATTCCTTGTAAATGGGGGGACACGATTCGCACCGTCGGTACCCTTTGTACGGCGTTGATTCTTATTGAAACAGTTCTTCTAACGACTCTATCTCGTCCTCCTGGTCTTCTTCCTCCTCGCGTTTCTTTTGCTTCGAGTCTTTTGGGGTTTCCCATGCTTTTCGTTCTTGCTTCGGCGCGCTTCTTGCCGACAGTTGCTCTTGATTTTGCTTCGATGTGGAAGCTTCTATTTTCGCTACTCTCGGGCGCTCCTGGGGCTTTCCACTCCGGGCTGCGTCCGGTCTTCCCGGGTGACCGCGTCCGTTTCCCTGGTTCTGTTGAGAGTACGGCACGATTTCTCCGGAATCGACTTTGGCTTTGAAGCGATAGCAATCCTTCAACACGTGTCCGGGTTTCTTGCAATAATTGCACGTGATTCCGGGATTCTTGGGTGGGAAGGTGGCCGGTGGCCGGGGTGGAAAGGTCTTGTTGTTTCCGTAATTGTTGTATCTCTGGGGGTTTCTTTGATCCCTTTGTTGAGGTTCCGCTTGATTCCTTGGAGGGTAGTTGTTTCGTTCCCTATTGAAGCGTTGCGGCGGCGGTTGATAGCTTCGCTGCCTTTCCGCGACTCTCTTTACCTCACGAGTGGCTTTTATCGCCGCACGGTAGGATTCGTCGAGGTCTCTGCAGCCCTCCAGCTTCACTCTGGTGAATACCTCGGCCGGTAAACCGTTGACGAATGCTTCCTGGGAGTCGGTGTCGAGACCTAATTGCAACGCCAACGGTACGGTACCGCGAGCTTGCCTTTCTCCGTCCATGATGGCTAGACGCAGGTTACGCACGCGGTCAATGTAGTCGAGTACGTCTTCGCCCGATTTCTGATAGATGGTTCCGAGTTCGCCCCTGTATTCGTTAATGGTTTTACCGGGACCAAACATGTCCTTTAATTTCGTGGAGAACGAGTCCAGATTGGTAACGACCACGTCTTCCACCGCGAGGAACGCATGGCCCCTCAATTTGTTCATCAACAGTTTAACCAAATGGGGTTCCATATGAGCGGGGAGCATCGATTTTGCTCGCTCGCAGGCTCTTAAGAATTGAAACACGGGAGGCTTATGGCCGTCGAACACGGGAACCGTTTCTATGGCATCTTTGATGCGAATCGAAGGGAGATCCGTCACGGGCTTCACGTCGGGCATTTCGGCGTTTGTCCCGCCGGACGTACCCGCCGTATCGTTTGCTCTGTTAGCTTTTATGTCCTGTTCTATTCTCTCTAGTCTCCTGTTCATTGAATTTAAATTGTCGAATTTATCCTCCCACAGGGAGAGCTGTTGCAGCACGAGGTCTAGAGGGGTTGGAGTCGTTTCTTCCGCCATTTCGCGTCACACCTCTTAACGTATGCGATCGTATCCCATCGCTGCCACCAAAAAATTTATATGTTACGTCCTCGTCGGGATCCGTGTTGCCCAACGGCAACGTGCGCCAAATCTTCAACAGGATACGCTCGCAATTTCGATCTGTGACTGGTCTCTTAGGACAGTCAACCGGGATCGGGACGTTAAGATGCGGTGGGGTCAGGAAAACAATTGGTATCGATTGTTTATGAGTTATATTTACGTCCACTTTCTTTTTTTTTCTTATTTAATACAGTGGAGGCCGTTACATTATTCCTCGCGGAGAAATATAGTTTGAAATAACAACGTATGATACTCTTCCGGGACCGGCTCGCCTTCGGGGACGTTTGGTTGACCAGGGAACCGGTCGCTAATAAATACGGGATAATATCCCGGGTAATTCGGATAAATCTGTTGATGTGGCCACTCCTCGTCGCTGTCCGGAGGGTCGAGTTGCTGTTGCGGGGATGGGGGACTGACCGGGGGGTCGATATAGGGCCGGTAGTATTCGGGCGTGGTTGCCCTTGAATCTACCGAGGATGTAGTTGTCTGAGCCGGGGATGACGAGTAAACTAGTTGTCGTCTAGCGAAGGGCTGCGGAGTTTGTTCGGATGCGTGGGAGATGGGGGAGTATGAGATGTACAAAGGCGATGCGTGAGGCGAGGAAGGCAACACGGGTATTTGGGCGGAGGGACCCCGCGAAGTCGAGGGCTCGGGCGAACCCCCAACTGTCAAGTCGATGATGGTCGGAACGGCGCCAGCGGTTGTCGAGTCGATCGGCGCCCGTGGAGAATCCAGCGTCAGGTCGACTGGCGCCGGTGGAGAATCTAACGTCAGGTCGATCAACGGCCCAGTCTCTTGCGCCAATTGCACGCGACGGGCGGCGATCAGCTCCCGGCGCCTGATATTGTGGCGGAGCCGCGACTGGACCCCTCTCCTCCGCCTTCGCCTATTTCCAGCGGGCATCTACCGAACACATTCGGCGAGTAGTAAGTTGTTCGTATAAAATGGAAGACCGATGAAATGTCAAGTGTTACTGTTTATTAATGCTCACCTTTACCTATCGGTCGACTACAGTTGAGAGTACAAGTAGCAAATGGTGGATCGTGCTGACGATTTGCCGCTTACAGGCACAACTACAACGAACTCGTCGAACTTCACCGTTAGACTACCGGATTGAACTTCACTCGTATAGAACTTGATGTTTCTAACTTCTCAGTTGGAACTGAACTGCCTTGCGACCGTTCGCTCCGGTCTTTTATTCCTCCCAGGTGCTGACGCAGCAGCCCCTACTGCCGCAGCCAGAAGATGCTGATGCAGCAGGGGCCACCGTCCTGGGAACGACTGTTCCGCGACGGTTCTCGCGCTTCGTATCTTTGCAACGTGTGCATTCCTGAGCGACAGTTGTTATCGCTCTCGCGACGGTTCTCGCGCTTCGTATCTTTGCAACGTGTGCATTCCTGAGCGACAGTTGTTATCGCTCTCCCGACGGTTCTCGCGCTTCGTATCTTTGCAACGTGTGCATTCCTGAGCGACAGTTGTTATCGCTCTGGGAACGGATGCTGATGCATCGAGGTATATCGGCTTGTTCAGCGGATTATTACCCGATCCTTTCCCAGGCCTTGACTCTGGAATGCCCACGTGCGAGACAGCGCTATCCCTTCGCTATTGTCGTCAGCACTTATCCGTGCTTGTCCTTAACTTGAAAGGACAAACACGGATTGGTCCGCACACCCTGATTCGTCACGGTTCTTAATCTACGTATTCTTATAATCTATCTTATCATAGGTGAGTCAGCATACTCACGTTTACCCCTGGTTTCTTAACTTAAGAAGTTGCTTAGACTTAATGCTACCATCAGGACAATTATCAGTGTGTGTGTGTGTGTGTGTGGCCGTACGTCGATGTGTGGTAGAGAACTGCCCTGTATCCATATCGTGTGCCGATTCGGATGCGCGCTGCACCTACGGATCGTCACGTTTCGGAGGATCCCGGGACGTGACACATCAACGTTAGGTAAGGATTCATTTCCCGGCTCCCGCAATCGTTCTTTCCATCGATAATTTGCACGAATACGTGCTATTCGGTGTTTCCAATCGTGTTGCATCGACGTTCGGTAAGCATTCACTTCCCAGCTCCGGCAATCGTTCTTTCCAAATTATCGATAGAAAGAACGATTGCGGGAGCTGGGAAGTGAATCCTTACCTACCGTCGATGCAAAACGATTGCAAACATCGAATAGCACGTATTCGTGCAAATTATCCATAGAAAGAACGATTGCGGGAGCTGGGAAGTGAATACTTACCTAACGTTGATGCAAAACGATTGGAAACATCGAACACCACGTATTCGTGCAAATTATCGATGGAAAGAACGATTGCGGCAGCTGGGAAGTGAATCCTTACCTACCGTCGATGCAAAACGATTGCAAACATCGAATAGCACGTATCCGTGCAAATTATCCATAGAAAGAACGATTGCGGGAGCTGGGAAGTGAATACTTACCTACCGTTGATGCAAAACGATTGGAAACATCGAATAGCACGTATTCGTGCAAATTATCGATGGAAAGAACGATTGCGGGAGCCGGGAAGTGAATGCTTACCTAACGTTGATGCAAAACGATTGGAAACATCGAACATAACGTATTCGTGCAAATTATCCATAGAAAGAACGATTGCGGGAGCTGGGAAGTGAATCCTTACCTACCGTCAATGTAAAACGATTGCAAACATCGAATAGCACGTATTCGTGCAAATTATCCATAGAAAGAACGATTGCGGGAGCTGGGAAGTGGATACTTACCTATCGTTGATGCAAAACGATTGGAAACATCGAACACCACGTATTCGTGCAAATTATCGATGGAAAGAACGATTGCGGGAACTGGGAAGTGAATCCTTACCTACCGTCGATGCAAAACGATTGGAAACATCGAACACCACGTATTCGTGCAAATTATCGAAGGAAAGAACGATTGCGGGAGCCGGGAAGTGAATGCTTACCGACCGTCGATGCAACACGATTGGAAACATCGAATAGCACGTATTCGTGCAAATTATCGATGGAAAGAACGATTGCGGGAGCCGGGAAGTGAATCCTTACCTACCGTCGATGCAAAACGATTGGAAACATCGAACATAACGTATTCGTGCAAATTATCCCATAGAAAGAACGATTGCGGGAGCTGGGAAGTGAATACTTACCTACCGTCGATGCAAAACGATTGCAAACATCGAATAGCACGTATTCGTGCAAATTATCCATAGAAAGAACGATTGCGGGAGCTGGGAAGTGAATACTTACCTAACGTTGATGCAAAACGATTGGAAACATCGAACACCACGTATTCGTGCAAATTATCGATGGAAAGAACGATTGCGGCAGCTGGGAAGTGAATCCTTACCTACCGTCGATGCAAAACGATTGGAAACATCGAATAGCACGTATTCGAGCAAATTAGCGATGGAAAGAACGATTGCGGGAGCCGGGAAGTGAATCCTTACCTAACGTTGATGCAAAACGATTGGAAACATCGAACATCACGTATTCGTGCAAATTATCGATAGAAAGAACGATTGCGGGAGCTGGGAAGTGAATCCTTACCTACCGTCGATGCAAAACGATTGGAAACATCGAATAGCACGTATTCGTGCAAATTATCGATAGAAAGAACGATTGCGGGAGCTGGGAAGTGAATCCTTACCTACCGTCGATGCAAAACGATTGGAAACATCGAATGGCAGGTATTCGTGCAAATTATCGATAGAAAGAACGATTGCGGGAGCTGGGAAGTGAATCCTTACCTACCGTCGATGCAAAACGATTGCAAACATCGAATAGCACGTATTCGTGCAAATTATCCAGAGAAAGAACGATTGCGGGAACTGGGAAGTGAATCCTTACCTACCGTTGATACAAAACGATTGGATAATTGGCACGAATACGTGATATTCGATGTTTCCAATCGTTTTGCATCGACGGTAGGTAAGGATTCACTTCCCAGCTCCCGCAATCGTTCTTTCCATCGTTAATTTGCACGAATACCTGCCATTCGATGTTTCCAATCGTTTTGCATCGACGGTAGGTAAGGATTCACTTCCCAGCTCCCGCAATCGTTCTTTCTATCGATAATTTGCACGAATACGTGCTATTCGATGTTTCCAATCGTTTTGCATCGACGGTAGGTAAGGATTCACTTCCCAGCTCCCGCAATCGTTCTTTCTATCGATAATTTGCACGAATACGTGATGTTCGATGTTTCCAATCGTTTTGCATCAACGTTAGGTAAGGATTCACTTCCCGGCTCCCGCAATCGTTCTTTCCATCGCTAATTTGCTCGAATACGTGCTATTCGATGTTTCCAATCGTTTTGCATCGACGGTAGGTAAGGATTCACTTCCCAGCTGCCGCAATCGTTCTTTCCATCGATAATTTGCACGAATACGTGGTGTTCGATGTTTCCAATCGTTTTGCATCAACGTTAGGTAAGTATTCACTTCCCAGCTCCCGCAATCGTTCTTTCTATGGATAATTTGCACGAATACGTGCTATTCGATGTTTGCAATCGTTTTGCATCGACGGTAGGTAAGTATTCACTTCCCAGCTCCCGCAATCGTTCTTTCTATGGGATAATTTGCACGAATACGTTATGTTCGATGTTTCCAATCGTTTTGCATCGACGGTAGGTAAGGATTCACTTCCCGGCTCCCGCAATCGTTCTTTCCATCGATAATTTGCACGAATACGTGCTATTCGATGTTTCCAATCGTGTTGCATCGACGGTCGGTAAGCATTCACTTCCCGGCTCCCGCAATCGTTCTTTCCTTCGATAATTTGCACGAATACGTGGTGTTCGATGTTTCCAATCGTTTTGCATCGACGGTAGGTAAGGATTCACTTCCCAGTTCCCGCAATCGTTCTTTCCATCGATAATTTGCACGAATACGTGGTGTTCGATGTTTCCAATCGTTTTGCATCAACGATAGGTAAGTATCCACTTCCCAGCTCCCGCAATCGTTCTTTCTATGGATAATTTGCACGAATACGTGCTATTCGATGTTTGCAATCGTTTTACATTGACGGTAGGTAAGGATTCACTTCCCAGCTCCCGCAATCGTTCTTTCTATGGATAATTTGCACGAATACGTGCTATTCGATGTTTCCAATCGTGTTGCATCGACGTTCGGTAAGCATTCACTTCCCAGCTCCGGCAATCGTTCTTTCCAAATTATCGATAGAAAGAACGATTGAGGGAACTGGGAAGTGAATCCTTACCTACCGTCGATGCAAAACGATTGCAAACATCGAATAGCACGTATTCGTCCAAATTATCCATAGAAAGAACGATTGCGGGAGCTGGGAAGTGAATACTTACCTAACGTTGATGCAAAACGATTGGAAACATCGAACACCACGTATTCGTGCAAATTATCGATGGAAAGAACGATTGCGGCAGCTGGGAAGTGAATCCTTACCTACCGTCGATGCAAAACGATTGCAAACATCGAATAGCACGTATTCGTGCAAATTATCCATAGAAAGAACGATTGCGGGAGCTGGGAAGTGAATACTTACCTACCGTTGATGCAAAACGATTGGAAACATCGAATAGCACGTATTCGTGCAAATTATCGATGGAAAGAACGTTTGCGGGAGCCGGGAAGTGAATGCTTACCTAACGTTGATGCAAAACGATTGGAAACATCGAACATAACGTATTCGTGCAAATTATCGATAGTAAGAACGATTGCGGGAGCTGGGAAGTGAATCCGTACCTACCGTCGATGCAAAACAATTGCAAACATCGAATAGCACGTATTCGTGCAAATTATCCATAGAAAGAACGATTGCGGGAGCTGGGAAGTGAATACGTACCTAACGTTGATGCAAAACGATTGGAAACATCGAACACCACGTATTCGTGCAAATTATCGATGGAAAGAACGATTGCGGGTGCCGGGAAGTGAATCCTTACCTAACGTTGATGCAAAACGATTGGAAACATCGAATAACACGTATTCGTGCAAATTATCGATGGAAAGAACGATTGCGGGAGCCGGGAAATGAATCCTTACCTACCGTTGATGCAAAACGATTGGAAACATCGAATAACACGTATTCGTGCAAATTATCGATGGAAAGAACGATTGCGGGAGCCGGGAAATGAATCCTTACCTAACGTTGATGCAAAACGATGGGAAACATCGAACATCACGTATTCATGCAAATTATCGATAGAAAGAACGATTGCGGCAGCTGGGAAGTGAATCCTTACCTACCGTCGATGCAAAACGATTGCAAACATCGAATTGCACGTATTCGTGCAAATTATCCATAGAAAGAACGATTGCGTGAGCTGGGAAGTGAATACTTACCTACCCTTGATGCAAAACGATTGGAAACATCGAATAGCACGTATTCGTGCAAATTATCCATAGAAAGAACGATTGCGTGAGCTGGGAAGTGAATCCTTACCTAACGTTGATGCAAAACGATCGGAAACATCGAATAACACGTATTCGTGCAAATTATCGATGGAAAGAACGATTGCGGGAGCCGGGAAATGAATCCTTACCTAACGTTGATGCAAAACGATTGGAAACATCGAACATCACGTATTCCTGCAATTTATCGATAGAAAGAACGATTGCGGCAGCTGGGAAGTGAATCCTTACCTACCGTCGATGCAAAACGATTGCAAACATCGAATTGCACGTATTCGTGCAAATTATCCATAGAAAGAACGATTGCGGGAACTGGGAAGTGAATCCTTACCTACCGTCGATGCAAAACGATTGGAAACATCGAACACCACGTATTCGTGCAAATTATCGATGGAAAGAACGATTGCGGGAGCCGGGAAGTGAATCCTTACCTACCGTTGATACAAAACGATTGGAAACATCGAACACCACGTATTCGTGCAAATTATCGATGGAAAGAACGATTGCGGGAGCTGGGAAGTGAATCCTTACCTACCGTCGATGCAAAACGATTGGAAACATCGAATAGCACGTATTCGTGCAAATTATCGATGGAAAGAACGATTGCGGGAGCGGGAAGTGAATCCTTACCTAACGTTGATGCAAAACGATTGGAATCATCGAACATCACGTATTCGTGCAAATTATCGATGGAAAGAACGATTGCGGGTGCCGGGAAGTGAATCCTTACCTAACGTTGATGCAAAACGATTGGAAACATCGAATAGCACGTATTCGTGCAAATTATCGATGGAAAGAACGATTGCGGGAGCCGGGAAATGAATGCTTACCTAACGTTGATGCAAAACGATTGGAAACATCGAACATAACGTATTCGTGCAAATTATCGATAGTAAGAACGATTGCGGGAGCTGGGAAGTGAATCCGTACCTACCGTCGATGCAAAACGATTGCAAACATCGAATAGCACGTATTCGTGCAAATTATCCATAGAAAGAACGATTGCGGGAGCTGGGAAGTGAATACGTACCTAACGTTGATGCAAAACGATTGGAAACATCGAACACCACGTATTCGTGCAAATTATCGATGGAAAGAACGATTGCGGGAGCTGGGAAGTGAATCCTTACCTACCGTCGATGCAAAACGATTGGAAACATCGAATAGCACGTATTCGTGCAAATTATCGATGGAAAGAACGATTGCGGGAGCCGGGAAGTGAATCCTTACCTAACGTTGATGCAAAACGATTGGATTCATCGAACATCACGTATTCGTGCAAATTATCGATGGAAAGAACGATTGCGGGTGCCGGGAAGTGAATCCTTACCTAACGTTGATGCAAAACGATTGGAAACATCGAGTAGCACGTATTCGTGCAAATTATCGATGGAAAGAACGATTGCGGGAGCCGGGAAATGAATCCTTACCTAACGTTGATGCAAAACGATTGGAAACATCGAACATCACGTATTCCTGCAATTTATCGATAGAAAGAACGATTGCGGCAGCTGGGAAGTGAATCCTTACCTACCGTCGATGCAAAACGATTGCAAGCATCGAATTGCACGTATTCGTGCAAATTATCCATAGAAAGAACGATTGCGGGAACTGGGAAGTGAATCCTTACCTACCGTCGATGCAAAACGATTGGAAACATCGAACACCACGTATTCGTGCAAATTATCGATGGAAAGAACGATTGCGGGAGCCGGGAAGTGAATCCTTACCTACCGTTGATACAAAACGATTGGAAACATCGAACACCACGTATTCGTGCAAATTATCGATGGAAAGAACGATTGCGGGAGCTGGGAAGTGAATCCTTACCTACAGTCGATGCAAAACGATTGGAAACATCGAATAGCACGTATTCGTGCAAATTATCGATGGAAAGAACGATTGCGGGAGCGGGAAGTGAATCCTTACCTAACGTTGATGCAAAACGATTGGAATCATCGAACATCACGTATTCGTGCAAATTATCGATGGAAAGAACGATTGCGGGTGCCGGGAAGTGAATCCTTACCTAACGTTGATGCAAAACGATTGGAAACATCGAATAGCACGTATTCGTGCAAATTATCGATGGAAAGAACGATTGCGGGAGCCGGGAAGTGAATGCTTACCTAACGTTGATGCAAAACGATTGGAAACATCGAACATAACGTATTCGTGCAAATTATCGATAGTAAGAACGATTGCGGGAGCTGGGAAGTGAATCCGTACCTACCGTCGATGCAAAACGATTGCAAACATCGAATAGCACGTATTCGTGCAAATTATCCATAGAAAGAACGATTGCGGGAGCTGGGAAGTGAATACGTACCTAACGTTGATGCAAAACGATTGGAAACATCGAACACCACGTATTCGTGCAAATTATCGATGGAAAGAACGATTGCGGGAGCTGGGAAGTGAATCCTTACCTACCGTCGATGCAAAACGATTGGAAACATCGAATAGCACGTATTCGTGCAAACTATCGATGGAAAGAACGATTGCGGGAGCCGGGAAGTGAATCCTTACCTAACGTTGATGCAAAACGATTGGATTCATCGAACATCACGTATTCGTGCAAATTATCGATGGAAAGAACGATTGCGGGTGCCGGGAAGTGAATCCTTACCTAACGTTGATGCAAAACGATTGGAAACATCGAATAGCACGTATTCGTGCAAATTATCGATGGAAAGAACGATTGCGGGAGCCGGGAAATGAATCCTTACCTAACGTTGATGCAAAACGATTGGAAACATCGAACATCACGTATTCGTGCAAATTATCGATAGAAAGAACGATTGCGGCTGCTGGGAAGTGAATCCTTACCTACCGTCGATGCAAAACGATTGCAAACATCGAATAGCGCGTATTCGTGCAAATTATCCATAGAAAGAACGATTGCGTGAGCTGGGAAGTGAATACTTACCTACCGTTGATGCAAAACGATTGGAAACATCGAATAGCACGTATTCGTGCAAATTATCGATGGAAAGAACGATTGCGGGAGCCGGGAAGTGAATGCTTACCTAACGTTGATGCAAAACGATTGGAAACATCGAACACCACGTATTCGTGCAAATTATCGAAGGAAAGAACGATTGCGGGAGCCGGGAAGTGAATCCTTACCTACCGTTGATACAAAACGATTGGATAATTGGCACGAATACGTGATATTCGATGTTTCCAATCGTTTTGCATCGACGGTAGGTAAGGATTCACTTCCCAGCTCCCGCAATCGTTCTTTCCATCGATAATTTGCACGAATACGTGCTATTCGATGTTTCCAATCGTTTTGCATCAACGGTAGGTAAGTCTTCACTTCCCAGCTCCCGCAATCGTTCTTTCTATGGATAATTTGCACGAATACGTTATGTTCGATGTTTGCAATCGTTTTGCATCGACGGTAGGTAAGGATTCACTTCCCAGCTGCCGCAATCGTTCTTTCCATCGATAATTTGCACGAATACGTGGTGTTCGATGTTTCCAATCGTTTTGCATCAACGATAGGTAAGTATCCACTTCCCAGCTCCCGCAATCGTTCTTTCTATGGATAATTTGCACGAATACGTGCTATTCGATGTTTGCAATCGTTTTACATCGACGGTAGGTAAGGATTCACTTCCCAGCTCCCGCAATCGTTCTTTCTATGGATAATTTGCACGAATACGTGCTATTCGATGTTTGCAATCGTTTTGCATCGACGGTAGGTAAGTATTCACTTCCCAGATCCCGCAATCGTTCTTTCTATGGATAATTTGCACGAATACGTTATGTTCGATGTTTCCAATCGTTTTGCATCGACGGTAGGTAAGGATTCACTTCCCAGCTGCCGCAATCGTTCTTTCTATCGATAATTTGCACGAATACGTGATGTTCGATGTTTCCAATCGTTTTGCATCAACGTTAGGTAAGGATTCATTTCCCGGCTCCCGCAATCGTTCTTTCCATCGATAATTGGCACGAATACGTGCTATTCGATGTTTCCAATCGTGTTGCATCGACGTTCGGTAAGCATTCACTTCCCAGCTCCGGCAATCGTTCTTTCCAAATTATCGATAGAAAGAACGATTGCGGGAGCTGGGAAGTGAATCCTTACCTACCGTCGATGCAAAACGATTGCAAACATCGAATAGCACGTATTCGTGCAAATTATCCATAGAAAGAACGATTGCGGGAGCTGGGAAGTGAATACTTACCTAACGTTGATGCAAAACGATTGGAAACATCGAACACCACGTATTCGTGCAAATTATCGATGGAAAGAACGATTGCGGCAGCTGGGAAGTGAATCCTTACCTACCGTCGATGCAAAACGATTGCAAACATCGAATAGCACGTATTCGTGCAAATTATCCATAGAAAGAACGATTGCGGGAACTGGGAAGTGAATCCTTACCTACCGTCGATGCAAAACGATTGGAAACATCGAACACCACGTATTCGTGCAAATTATCGATGGAAAGAACGATTGCGGGAGCCGGGAAGTGAATCCTTACCTACCGTTGATACAAAACGATTGGAAACATCGAACACCACGTATTCGTGCAAATTATCGATGGAAAGAACGATTGCGGGAGCTGGGAAGTGAATCCTTACCTACAGTCGATGCAAAACGATTGGAAACATCGAATAGCACGTATTCGTGCAAATTATCGATGGAAAGAACGATTGCGGGAGCGGGAAGTGAATCCTTACCTAACGTTGATGCAAAACGATTGGAATCATCGAACATCACGTATTCGTGCAAATTATCGATGGAAAGAACGATTGCGGGTGCCGGGAAGTGAATCCTTACCTAACGTTGATGCAAAACGATTGGAAACATCGAATAGCACGTATTCGTGCAAATTATCGATGGAAAGAACGATTGCGGGAGCCGGGAAGTGAATGCTTACCTAACGTTGATGCAAAACGATTGGAAACATCGAACATAACGTATTCGTGCAAATTATCGATAGTAAGAACGATTGCGGGAGCTGGGAAGTGAATCCGTACCTACCGTCGATGCAAAACGATTGCAAACATCGAATAGCACGTATTCGTGCAAATTATCCATAGAAAGAACGATTGCGGGAGCTGGGAAGTGAATACGTACCTAACGTTGATGCAAAACGATTGGAAACATCGAACACCACGTATTCGTGCAAATTATCGATGGAAAGAACGATTGCGGGAGCTGGGAAGTGAATCCTTACCTACCGTCGATGCAAAACGATTGGAAACATCGAATAGCACGTATTCGTGCAAACTATCGATGGAAAGAACGATTGCGGGAGCCGGGAAGTGAATCCTTACCTAACGTTGATGCAAAACGATTGGATTCATCGAACATCACGTATTCGTGCAAATTATCGATGGAAAGAACGATTGCGGGTGCCGGGAAGTGAATCCTTACCTAACGTTGATGCAAAACGATTGGAAACATCGAATAGCACGTATTCGTGCAAATTATCGATGGAAAGAACGATTGCGGGAGCCGGGAAATGAATCCTTACCTAACGTTGATGCAAAACGATTGGAAACATCGAACATCACGTATTCGTGCAAATTATCGATAGAAAGAACGATTGCGGCTGCTGGGAAGTGAATCCTTACCTACCGTCGATGCAAAACGATTGCAAACATCGAATAGCGCGTATTCGTGCAAATTATCCATAGAAAGAACGATTGCGTGAGCTGGGAAGTGAATACTTACCTACCGTTGATGCAAAACGATTGGAAACATCGAATAGCACGTATTCGTGCAAATTATCGATGGAAAGAACGATTGCGGGAGCCGGGAAGTGAATGCTTACCTAACGTTGATGCAAAACGATTGGAAACATCGAACACCACGTATTCGTGCAAATTATCGAAGGAAAGAACGA
The DNA here is from genome assembly GCA_963583965.1 of Nomada ferruginata. Lineage (NCBI taxonomy): Eukaryota > Metazoa > Arthropoda > Insecta > Hymenoptera > Apidae > Nomada > Nomada ferruginata. Next base: position 1,132,355 of record OY757219.1, read on the forward strand.
TTGCGGGAGCCGGGAAGTGAATCCTTACCTACCGTTGATACAAAACGATTGGATAATTGGCACGAATACGTGATATTCGATGTTTCCAATCGTTTTGCATCGACGGTAGGTAAGGATTCACTTCCCAGCTCCCGCAATCGTTCTTTCCATCGATAATTTGCACGAATACGTGCTATTCGATGTTTCCAATCGTTTTGCATCAACGGTAGGTAAGTCTTCACTTCCCAGCTCCCGCAATCGTTCTTTCTATGGATAATTTGCACGAATACGTTATGTTCGATGTTTGCAATCGTTTTGCATCGACGGTAGGTAAGGATTCACTTCCCAGCTGCCGCAATCGTTCTTTCCATCGATAATTTGCACGAATACGTGGTGTTCGATGTTTCCAATCGTTTTGCATCAACGATAGGTAAGTATCCACTTCCCAGCTCCCGCAATCGTTCTTTCTATGGATAATTTGCACGAATACGTGCTATTCGATGTTTGCAATCGTTTTACATCGACGGTAGGTAAGGATTCACTTCCCAGCTCCCGCAATCGTTCTTTCTATGGATAATTTGCACGAATACGTGCTATTCGATGTTTGCAATCGTTTTGCATCGACGGTAGGTAAGTATTCACTTCCCAGATCCCGCAATCGTTCTTTCTATGGATAATTTGCACGAATACGTTATGTTCGATGTTTCCAATCGTTTTGCATCGACGGTAGGTAAGGATTCACTTCCCAGCTGCCGCAATCGTTCTTTCTATCGATAATTTGCACGAATACGTGATGTTCGATGTTTCCAATCGTTTTGCATCAACGTTAGGTAAGGATTCATTTCCCGGCTCCCGCAATCGTTCTTTCCATCGATAATTGGCACGAATACGTGCTATTCGATGTTTCCAATCGTGTTGCATCGACGTTCGGTAAGCATTCACTTCCCAGCTCCGGCAATCGTTCTTTCCAAATTATCGATAGAAAGAACGATTGCGGGAGCTGGGAAGTGAATCCTTACCTACCGTCGATGCAAAACGATTGCAAACATCGAATAGCACGTATTCGTGCAAATTATCCATAGAAAGAACGATTGCGGGAGCTGGGAAGTGAATACTTACCTAACGTTGATGCAAAACGATTGGAAACATCGAACACCACGTATTCGTGCAAATTATCGATGGAAAGAACGATTGCGGCAGCTGGGAAGTGAATCCTTACCTACCGTCGATGCAAAACGATTGCAAACATCGAATAGCACGTATTCGTGCAAATTATCCATAGAAAGAACGATTGCGGGAACTGGGAAGTGAATCCTTACCTACCGTCGATGCAAAACGATTGGAAACATCGAACACCACGTATTCGTGCAAATTATCGAAGGCAAGAACGATTGCGGGAGCCGGGAAGTGAATCCTTACCTACCGTTGATACAAAACGATTGGATAATTGGCACGAATACGTGATATTCGATGTTTCCAATCGTTTTGCATCGACGGTAGGTAAGGATTCACTTCCCAGCTCCCGCAATCGTTCTTTCCATCGATAAGTTGCACGAATACGTGCTATTCTATGTTTGCAATCGTTTTACATCGACGGTAGGTAAGGATTCACTTCCCAGCTCCCGCAATCGTTCTTTCTATGGATAATTTGCACGAATACGTGCTATTCGATGTTTGCAATCGTTTTGCATCGACGGTAGGTAAGTATTCACTTCCCAGCTCCCGCAATCGTTCTTTCTATGGATAATTTGCACGAATACGTTATGTTCGATGTTTCCAATCGTTTTGCATCGACGGTAGGTAAGGATTCACTTCCCAGCTGCCGCAATCGTTCTTTCTATCGATAATTTGCACGAATACGTGATGTTCGATGTTTCCAATCGTTTTGCATCAACGTTAGGTAAGGATTCATTTCCCGGCTCCCGCAATCGTTCTTTCCATCGATAATTTGCACGAATACGTGCTATTCGATGTTTCCAATCGTGTTGCATCGACGTTCGGTAAGCATTCACTTCCCAGCTCCGGCAATCGTTCTTTCCAAATTATCGATAGAAAGAACGATTGCGGGAGCTGGGAAGTGAATCCTTACCTACCGTCGATGCAAAACGATTGCAAACATCGAATAGCACGTATTCGTGCAAATTATCCATAGAAAGAACGATTGCGGGAGCTGGGAAGTGAATACTTACCTAACGTTGATGCAAAACGATTGGAAACATCGAACACCACGTATTCGTGCAAATTATCGATGGAAAGAACGATTGCGGGAGCCGGGAAGTGAATGCTTACCTAACGTTGATGCAAAACGATTGGAAACATCGAACATAACGTATTCGTGCAAATTATCGATAGAAAGAACGATTGCGGCAGCTGGGAAGTGAATCCTTACCTACCGTCGATGCAAAACGATTGCAAACATCGAATTGCACGTATTCGTGCAAATTATCCATAGAAAGAACGATTGCGTGAGCTGGGAAGTGAATACTTACCTACCGTTGATGCAAAACGATTGGAAACATCGAATAACACGTATTCGTGCAAATTATCGATGGAAAGAACGATTGCGGGAGCCGGGAAATGAATCCTTACCTAACGTTGATGCAAAACGATTGGAAACATCGAACATCACGTATTCATGCAAATTATCGATAGAAAGAACGATTGCGGCAGCTGGGAAGTGAGTCCTTACCTACCGTCGATGCAAAACGATTGCAAACATCGAATTGCACGTATTCGTGCAAATTATCCATAGAAAGAACGATTGCGTGAGCTGGGAAGTGAATACTTACCTACCGTTGATGCAAAACGATTGGGAACATCGAATAGCACGTATTCGTGCAAATTATCGATGGAAAGAACGATTGCGGGAGCCGGGAAGTGAATCCTTACCTACCGTTGATACAAAACGATTGGAAACATTGAATAACACGTATTCGTGCAAATTATCGATGGAAAGAACGATTGCGGGAACTGGGAAGTGAATCCTTACCTACCGTCGATGCAAAACGATTGGAAACATCGAACATAACGTATTCGTGCAAATTATCGATAGAAAGAACGATTGCGGGAGCTGGGAAGTGAATCCTTACCTACCGTCGATGCAAAACGATTGCAAACATCGAATAGCACGTATTCGTGCAAATTATCCATAGAAAGAACGATTGCGGGAACTGGGAAGTGAATCCTTACCTACCGTCGATGCAAAACGATTGGAAACATCGAACACCACGTATTCGTGCAAATTATCGATGGAAAGAACGATTGCGGGAGCCGGGAAGTGAATCCTTACCTACCGTTGATACAAAACGATTGGAAACATCGAACACCACGTATTCGTGCAAATTATCGATGGAAAGAACGATTGCGGGAGCTGGGAAGTGAATCCTTACCTACCGTCGATGCAAAACGATTGGAAACATCGAATAGCACGTATTCGTGCAAATTATCGATGGAAAGAACGATTGCGGGACCCGGGAAGTGAATCCTTACCTAACGTTGATGTAAAACGAATGGAATCATCGAACATCACGTATTCGTGCAAATTATCGATGGAAAGAACGATTGCGGGTGCCGGGAAGTGAATCCTTACCTAACGTTGATGCAAAACGATCGGAAACATCGAATAACACGTATTCGTGCAAATTATCGATGGAAAGAACGATTGCGGGAGCCGGGAAATGAATCCTTACCTAACGTTGATGCAAAACGATTGGAAACATCGAACATCACGTATTCATGCAAATTATCGATAGAAAGAACGATTGCGGCAGCTGGGAAGTGAATCCTTACCTACCGTCGATGCAAAACGATTGCAAACATCGAATTGCACGTATTCGTGCAAATTATCCATAGAAAGAACGATTGCGTGAGCTGGGAAGTGAATCCGTACCTACCGTCGATGCAAAACAATTGCAAACATCGAATAGCACGTATTCGTGCAAATTATCCATAGAAAGAACGATTGCGGGAGCTGGGAAGTGAATACGTACCTAACGTTGATGCAAAACGATTGGAAACATCGAACACCACGTATTCGTGCAAATTATCGATGGAAAGAACGATTGCGGGTGCCGGGAAGTGAATCCTTACCTAACGTTGATGCAAAACGATTGGAAACATCGAATAACACGTATTCGTGCAAATTATCGATGGAAAGAACGATTGCGGGAGCCGGGAAATGAATCCTTACCTAACGTTGATGCAAAACGATTGGAAACATCGAACATCACGTATTCATGCAAATTATCGATAGAAAGAACGATTGCGGCAGCTGGGAAGTGAATCCTTACCTACCGTCGATGCAAAACGATTGCAAACATCGAATTGCACGTATTCGTGCAAATTATCCATAGAAAGAACGATTGCGTGAGCTGGGAAGTGAATACTTACCTACCGTTGATGCAAAACGATTGGAAACATCGAATAACACGTATTCGTGCAAATTATCGATGGAAAGAACGATTGCGGGAGCCGGGAAATGAATCCTTACCTAACGTTGATGCAAAACGATTGGAAACATCGAACATCACGTATTCATGCAAATTATCGATAGAAAGAACGATTGCGGCAGCTGGGAAGTGAATCCTTACCTACCGTCGATGCAAAACGATTGCAAACATCGAATTGCACGTATTCGTGCAAATTATCCATAGAAAGAACGATTGCGTGAGCTGGGAAGTGAATACTTACCTACCGTTGATGCAAAACGATTGGGAACATCGAATAGCACGTATTCGTGCAAATTATCGATGGAAAGAACGATTGCGGGAGCCGGGAAGTGAATCCTTACCTACCGTTGATACAAAACGATTGGAAACATCGAATAACACGTATTCGTGCAAATTATCGATGGAAAGAACGATTGCGGGAACTGGGAAGTGAATCCTTCCCTACCGTCGATGCAAAACGATTGGAAACATCGAACATAACGTATTCGTGCAAATTATCGATAGAAAGAACGATTGCGGGAGCTGGGAAGTGAATCCTTACCTACCGTCGATGCAAAACGATTGCAAACATCGAATAGCACGTATTCGTGCAAATTATCCATAGAAAGAACGATTGCGGGAACTGGGAAGTGAATCCTTACCTACCGTCGATGCAAAACGATTGGAAACATCGAACACCACGTATTCGTGCAAATTATCGATGGAAAGAACGATTGCGGGAGCCGGGAAGTGAATCCTTACCTACCGTTGATACAAAACGATTGGAAACATCGAACACCACGTATTCGTGCAAATTATCGATGGAAAGAACGATTGCGGGAGCTGGGAAGTGAATCCTTACCTACCGTCGATGCAAAACGATTGGAAACATCGAATAGCACGTATTCGTGCAAATTATCGATGGAAAGAACGATTGCGGGACCCGGGAAGTGAATCCTTACCTAACGTTGATGTAAAACGAATGGAATCATCGAACATCACGTATTCGTGCAAATTATCGATGGAAAGAACGATTGCGGGTGCCGGGAAGTGAATCCTTACCTAACGTTGATGCAAAACGATCGGAAACATCGAATAACACGTATTCGTGCAAATTATCGATGGAAAGAACGATTGCGGGAGCCGGGAAATGAATGCTTACCTAACATTGATGCAAAACGATTGGAAACATCGAACATAACGTATTCGTGCAAATTATCGATAGTAAGAACGATTGCGGGAGCTGGGAAGTGAATCCGTACCTACCGTCGATGCAAAACGATTGCAAACATCGAATAGCACGTATTCGTGCAAATTATCCATAGAAAGAACGATTGCGGGAGCTGGGAAGTGAATACGTACCTAACGTTGATGCAAAACGATTGGAAACATCGAACACCACGTATTCGTGCAAATTATCGATGGAAAGAACGATTGCGGGAGCTGGGAAGTGAATCCTTACCTACCGTCGATGCAAAACGATTGGAAACATCGAATAGCACGTATTCGTGCAAATTATCGATGGAAAGAACGATTGCGGGAGCCGGGAAGTGAATCCTTACCTAACGTTGATGCAAAACGATTGGAATCATCGAACATCACGTATTCGTGCAAATTATCGATGGAAAGAACGATTGCGGGTGCCGGGAAGTGAATCCTTACCTAACGTTGATGCAAAACGATTGGAAACATCGAATAGCACGTATTCGTGCAAATTATCGATGGAAAGAACGATTGCGGGAGCCGGGAAATGAATCCTTACCTAACGTTGATGCAAAACGATTGGAAACATCGAACATCACGTATTCGTGCAAATTATCGATAGAAAGAACGATTGCGGCAGCTGGGAAGTGAATCCTTACCTACCGTCGATGCAAAACGATTGCAAACATCGAATTGCACGTATTCGTGCAAATTATCCATAGAAAGAACGATTGCGTGAGCTGGGAAGTGAATACTTACCTACCGTTGATGCAAAACGATTGGAAACATCGAATAGCACGTATTCGTGCAAATTATCCATAGAAAGAACGATTGCGTGAGCTGGGAAGTGAATCCTTACCTAACGTTGATGCAAAACGATTGGAAACATCGAACATCACGTATTCGTGCAAATTATCGATAGAAAGAACGATTGCGGCAGCTGGGAAGTGAATCCTTACCTACCGTCGATGCAAAACAATTGCAAACATCGAATAGCACGTATTCGTGCTAATTATCCATAGAAAGAACGATTGCGTGAGCTGGTAAGTGAATACTTACCTACCGTTGATGCAAAACGATTGGAAACATCGAATAGCACGTATTCGTGCAAATTATCGATGGAAAGAACGATTGCGGGAGCCGGGAAGTGAATGCTTACCTAACGTTGATGCAAAACGATTGGAAACATCGAACATTACGTATTCGTGGAAATTATCGATAGAAAGAACGATTGCGGGAGCTGGGAAGTGAATCCTTACCTACCGTCGATGCAAAACGATTGCAAACATCGAATAGCACGTATTCGTGCAAATTATCCATAGAAAGTACGATTGCGGGAGCTGGGAAGTGAATACTTACCTACCGTTGATGCAAAACGATTGGAAACATCGAATAGCACGTATTCGTGCAAATTATCGATGGAAAGAACGATTGCGGGAGCCGGGAAGTGAATGCTTACCTAACGTTGATGCAAAACGATTGGAAACATCGAACATAACGTATTCGTGCAAATTATCGATAGAAAGAACGATTGCGGGAGCTGGGAAGTGAATCCTTACCTACCGTCGATGCAAAACGATTGCAAACATCGAATAGCACGTATTCGTGCAAATTATCCATAGAAAGAACGATTGCGGGAGCTGGGAAGTGAATCCTTACCTACCGTCGATGCAAAACGATTGGAAACATCGAACACCACGTATTCGTGCAAATTATCGATGGAAAGAACGATTGCGGGAGCCGGGAAGTGAATCCTTACCTACCGTCGATGCAAAACGATTGGATAATTGGCACGAATACGTGATATTCGATGTTTCCAATCGTTTTGCATCGACGGTAGGTAAGGATTCACTTCCCAGCTCCCGCAATCGTTCTTTCCATCGTTAATTTGCACGAATACGTGCCATTCGATGTTTCCAATCGTTTTGCATCGACGGTAGGTAAGGATTCACTTCCCAGCTCCCGCAATCGTTCTTCCTATCGATAATTTGCACGAATACGTGCTATTCGATGTTTCCAATCGTTTTGCATCGACGGTAGGTAAGGATTCACTTCCCAGCTCCCGCAATCGTTCTTTCTATCGATAATTTGCACGAATACGTGATGTTCGATGTTTCCAATCGTTTTGCATCAACGTTAGGTAAGGATTCACTTCCCGGCTCCCGCAATCGCTTTCCATCGCTAATTTGCTCGAATACGTGCTATTCGATGTTTCCAATCGTTTTGCATCGACGGTAGGTAAGGATTCACTTCCCAGCTGCCGCAATCGTTCTTTCCATCGATAATTTGCACGAATACGTGGTGTTCGATGTTTCCAATCGTTTTGCATCAACGTTAGGTAAGTATTCACTTCCCAGCTCCCGCAATCGTTCTTTCTATGGATAATTTGCACGAATACGTGCTATTCGATGTTTGCAATTGTTTTGCATCGACGGTAGGTAAGTATTCACTTCCCAGCTCCCGCAATCGTTCTTTCTATGGGATAATTTGCACGAATACGTTATGTTCGATGTTTCCAATCGTTTTGCATCGACGGTAGGTAAGGATTCACTTCCCGGCTCCCGCAATCGTTCTTTCCATCGATAATTTGCACGAATACGTGCTATTCGATGTTTCCAATCGTGTTGCATCGACGGTCTGTAAGCATTCACTTCCCAGCTCCCGCAATCGTTCTTTCTATGGATAATTTGCACGAATACGTTATGTTCGATGTTTGCAATCGTTTTGCATCGACGGTAGGTAAGGATTCACTTCCCAGCTGCCGCAATCGTTCTTTCCATCGATAATTTGCACGAATACGTGGTGTTCGATGTTTCCAATCGTTTTGCATCAACGATAGCTAAGTATCCACTTCCCAGCTCCCGCAATCGTTCTTTCTATGGATAATTTGCACGAATACGTGCTATTCGATGTTTGCAATCGTTTTGCATCGACGGTAGGTAAGGATTCACTTCCCAGCTGCCGCAATCGTTCTTTCCATCGATAATTTGCACGAATACGTGGTGTTCGATGTTTCCAATCGTTTTGCATCAACGTTAGGTAAGTATTCACTTCCCAGCTCCCGCAATCGTTCTTTCTATGGATAATTTGCACGAATACGTGCTATTCGATGTTTGCAATCGTTTTGCATCGACGGTAGGTAAGTATTCACTTCCCAGCTCCCACAATCGTTCTTTCTATGGGATAATTTGCACGAATACGTTATGTTCGATGTTTCCAATCGTTTTGCATCAACGATAGCTAAGTATCCACTTCCCAGCTCCCGCAATCGTTCTTTCTATGGATAATTTGCACGAATACGTGCTATTCGATGTTTGCAATCGTTTTGCATCGACGGTAGATAAGGATTCACTTCCCAGCTCCCGCAATCGTTCTTTCTATGGATAATTTGCACGAATACGTTATGTTCGATGTTTCCAATCGTTTTGCATCGAAGGTAGGTAAGGATTCACTTCCCAGCTGCCGCAATCGTTCTTTCTATCGATAATTTGCACGAATACGTGATGTTCGATGTTTCCAATCGTTTTGCATCAACGTTAGGTAAGTAAGGATTCATTTCCCGGCTCCCGCAATCGTTCTTTCCATCGATAATTTGCACGAATACGTGCTATTCGATGTTTCCAATCGTGTTGCATCGACGTTCGGTAAGCATTCACTTCCCAGCTCCGGCAATCGTTCTTTCCAAATTATCGATAGAAAGAACGATTGCGGGAGCTGGGAAGTGAATCCTTACCTACCGTCGATGCAAAACGATTGCAAACATCGAACATCACGTATTCGTGCAAATTATCGATGGAAAGAACGATTGCGGGTGCCGGGAAGTGAATCCTTACCTAACGTTGATGCAAAACGATTGGAAACATCGAATAACACGTATTCGTGCAAATTATCGATGGAAAGAACGATTGCGGGAGCTGGGAAGTGAATCCTTACCTACCGTCGATGCAAAACGATTGGTAACATCGAATAGCACATATTCGTGCAAATTATCGATGGAAAGAACGATTGCGGGAGCCGGGAAGTGAATCCTTACCTAACGTTGATGCAAAACGAATGGAATCATCGAACATCACGTATTCGTGCAAATTATCGATGAAAAGAACGATTGCGGGTGCCGGGAAGTGAATCCTTACCTAACGTTGATGCAAAACGATTGGAAACATCGAATAACACGTATTCGTGCAAATTATCGATGGAAAGAACGATTGCGGGAGCCGGGAAATGAATCCTTACCTAACGTTGATGCAAAACGATTGGAAACATCGAACATCACGTATTCATGCAAATTATCGATAGAAAGAACGATTGCGGCAGCTGGGAAGTGAATCCTTACCTACCGTCGATGCAAAACGATTGCAAACATCGAATTGCACGTATTCGTGCAAATTATCCATAGAAAGAACGATTGCGTGAGCTGGGAAGTGAATACTTACCTACCGTTGATGCAAAACGATTGGAAACATCGAATAGCACGTATTCGTGCAAATTATCGATGGAAAGAACGATTGCGGGAGCCGGGAAGTGAATGCTTACCTAACGTTGATGCAAAACGATTGGAAACATCGAACATAACGTATTCGTGCAAATTATCGATAGAAAGAACGATTGCGGGAGCTGGGAAGTGAATCCTTACCTACCGTCGATGCAAAACGATTGCAAACATCGAATAGCACGTATTCGTGCAAATTATCCATAGAAAGAACGATTGCGGGAGCTGGGAAGTGAATACGTACCTAACGTTGATGCAAAACGATTGGAAACATCGAACACCACGTATTCGTGCAAATTATCGATGGAAAGAACGATTGCGGGAGCTGGGAAGTGAATCCTTACCTACCGTCGATGCAAAACGATTGGAAACATCGAATAGCACGTATTCGTGCAAATTATCGATGGAAAGAACGATTGCGGGAGCCGGGAAGTGAATGCTTACCTAACGTTGATGCAAAACGATTGGAAACATCGAACATAACGTATTCGTGCAAATTATCGATGGAAAGAACGATTGCGGGAGCCGGGAAATGAATCCTTACCTAACGTTGATGCAAAACGATTGGAAACATCGAACACCACGTATTCGTGCAAATTATCGATGGAAAGAACGATTGCGGGAGCCGGGAAGTGAATGCTTACCTAACGTTGATGCAAAACGATTGGAAACATCGAACATAACGTATTCGTGCAAATTATCGATAGAAAGAACGTTTGCGGAAGCTGGGAAGTGAATCCTTACCTACCGTCGATGCAAAACGATTGCAAACATCGAATAGCACGTATTCGTGCAAATTATCCATAGAAAGTACGATTGCGGGAGCTGGGAAGTGAATACTTACCTACCGTTGATGCAAAACGATTGGAAACATCGAATAGCACGTATTCGTGCAAATTATCGATGGAAAGAACGATTGCGGCAGCTGGGAAGTGAATCCTTACCTACCGTCGATGCAAAACGATTGCAAACATCGAACATAACGTATTCGTGCAAATTATCCATAGAAAGAACGATTGCGGGAGCTGGGAAGTGAATACTTACCTACCGTTGATGCAAAACGATTGGAAACATCGAATAGCACGTATTCGTGCAAATTATCGATGGAAAGAACGATTGCGGGAGCTGGGAAGTGAATCCTTACCTACCGTCGATGCAAAACGATTGGAAACATCGAATATCACGTATTCGTGCCAATTATCCAATCGTTTTGTATCAACGGTAGGTAAGGATTCACTTCCCGGCTCCCGCAATCGTTCTTTCCATCGATAATTTGCACGAATACGTGGTGTTCGATGTTTCCAATCGTTTTGCATCGACGGTAGGTAAGGATTCACTTCCCAGCTCCCGCAATCGTTCTTTCTATGGATAATTTGCACGAATACGTGCTATTCGATGTTTGCAATCGTTTTGCATCGACGGTAGGTAAGGATTCACTTCCCAGCTCCCGCAATCGTTCTTTCTATCGATAATTTGCACGAATACGTTATGTTCGATGTTTCCAATCGTTTTGCATCAACGTTAGGTAAGCATTCACTTCCCGGCTCCCGCAATCGTTCTTTCCATCGATAATTTGCACGAATACGTGCTATTCGATGTTTCCAATCGTTTTGCATCAACGGTAGGTAAGTATTCACTTCCCAGCTCCCGCAATCGTACTTTCTATGGATAATTTGCACGAATACGTGCTATTCGATGTTTGCAATCGTTTTGCATCGACGGTAGGTAAGGATTCACTTCCCAGCACCCGCAATCGTTCTTTCTATCGATAATTTGCACGAATACGTTATGTTCGATGTTTCCAATCGTTTTGCATCAACGTTAGGTAAGCATTCACTTCCCGGCTCCCGCAATCGTTCTTTCCATCGATAATTTGCACGAATACGTTATGTTCGATGTTTCCAATCGTTTTGCATCAACGTTAGGTAAGCATTCACTTCCCGGCTCCCGCAATCGTTCTTTCCATCGATAATTTGCACGAATACGTGCTATTCGATATTTCCAATCGTTTTGCATCAACGGTAGGTAAGTATTCACTTCCCAGCTCGCGCAATCATTCTTCCTAAGGATAATTTGCACGAATACGTGGTGTTCGATGTTTCCAATCGTTTTGCATCGACGGTAGGTAAGGATTCACTTCCCAGCTCCCGCAATCGTTCTTTCCATCGATAATTTGCACGAGTACGTGGTGTTCGATGTTTCCAATCGTTTTGCATCAACGTTAGGTACGTATTCACTTCCCAGCTCCCGCAATCGTTCTTTCTATGGATAATATGCACGAATACGTGCTATTCGATGTTTCCAATCGTTTTGCATCGACGGTAGGTAAGGATTCACTTCCCAGCTCCCGCAATCGTTCTTTCCATCGATAATTTGCACGAATACGTGGTGTTCGATGTTTCCAATCGTTTTGCATCAACGTTAGGTACGTATTCACTTCCCAGCTCCCGCAATCGTTCTTTCCATCGATAATTTGCACGAATACGTGGTGTTCGATGTTTCCAATCGTTTTGCATCAACGTTAGGTAAGTATTCACTTCCCAGCTCCCGCAATCGTTCTTTCTATGGATAATTTGCACGAATACGTGCTATTCGATGTTTGCAATCGTTTTGCATCGACGGTAGGTAAGTATTCACTTCCCAGCTCCCGCAATCGTTCTTTCTATGGGATAATTTGCACGAATACGTTATGTTCGATGTTTCCAATCGTTTTGCATCGACGGTAGGTAAGGATTCACTTCCCGGCTCCCGCAATCGTTCTTTCCATCGATAATTTGCACGAATACGTGCTATTCGATGTTTCCAATCGTGTTGCATCGACGGTCGGTAAGCATTCACTTCCCAGCTCCCGCAATCGTTCTTTCTATGGATAATTTGCACGAATACGTTATGTTCGATGTTTGCAATCGTTTTGCATCGACGGTAGGTAAGGATTCACTTCCCAGCTGCCGCAATCGTTCTTTCCATCGATAATTTGCACGAATACGTGGTGTTCGATGTTTCCAATCGTTTTGCATCGACGGTAGGTAAGGATTCACTTCCCGGCTCCCGCAATCGTTCTTTCCATCGATAATTTGCACGAATACGTGCTATTCGATGTTTCCAATCGTGTTGCATCGACGGTCGGTAAGCATTCACTTCCCAGCTCCCGCAATCGTTCTTTCTATGGATAATTTGCACGAATACGTTATGTTCGATGTTTGCAATCGTTTTGCATCGACGGTAGGTAAGGATTCACTTCCCAGCTGCCGCAATCGTTCTTTCCATCGATAATTTGCACGAATACGTTATGTTCGATGTTTCCAATCGTTTTGCATCGACGGTAGGTAAGGATTCACTTCCCAGCTCCCGCAATCGTTCTTTATATGGATAATTTGCACGAATACGTGCTATTCGATGTTTGCAATCGTTTTGCATCGACGGTAGGTAAGGATTCACTTCCCAGCTCCCGCAATCGTTCTTTCTATCGATAATTTGCACGAATACGTTATGTTCGATGTTTCCAATCGTTTTGCATCAACGTTAGGTAAGCATTCACTTCCCGGCTCCCGCAATCGTTCTTTCCATCGATAATTTGCACGAATACGTGCTATTCGATGTTTCCAATCGTTTTGCATCAACGGTAGGTAAGGATTCACTTCCCAGCTGCCGCAATCGTTCTTTCCATCGATAATTTGCACGAATACGTGGTGTTCGATGTTTCCAATCGTTTTGCATCAACGATAGGTAAGTATCCACTTCCCAGCTCCCGCAATCGTTCTTTCTATGGATAATTTGCACGAATACGTGCTATTCGATGTTTGCAATCGTTTTGCATCGACGGTAGATAAGGATTCATTTCCCGGCTCCCACAATCGTTCTTTCCATCGATAATTTGCACGAATACGTGCTATTCGATGTTTCCAATCGTGTTGCATCGACGTTCGGTAAGGATTCACTTCCCAGCTGCCGCAATCGTTCTTTCCATCGATAATTTGCACGAATACGTTATGTTCGATGTTTGCAATCGTTTTGCATCGACGGTAGGTAAGGATTCACTTCCCAGCTGCCGCAATCGTTCTTTCCATCGATAATTTGCACGAATACGTTATGTTCGATGTTTCCAATCGTTTTGCATCGACGGTAGGTAAGGATTCACTTCCCAGCTCCCGCAATCGTTCTTTATATGGATAATTTGCACGAATACGTGCTATTCGATGTTTGCAATCGTTTTGCATCGACGGTAGGTAAGGATTCACTTCCCAGCTCCCGCAATCGTTCTTTCTATCGATAATTTGCACGAATACGTTATGTTCGATGTTTCCAATCGTTTTGCATCAACGTTAGGTAAGCATTCACTTCCCGGCTCCCGCAATCGTTCTTTCCATCGATAATTTGCACGAATACGTTATGTTCGATGTTTCCAATCGTTTTGCATCGACGGTAGGTAAGGATTCACTTCCCAGCTCCCGCAATCGTTCTTTATATGGATAATTTGCACGAATACGTGCTATTCGATGTTTGCAATCGTTTTGCATCGACGGTAGGTAAGGATTCACTTCCCAGCTCCCGCAATCGTTCTTTCTATCGATAATTTGCACGAATACGTTATGTTCGATGTTTCCAATCGTTTTGCATCAACGTTAGGTAAGCATTCACTTCCCGGCTCCCGCAATCGTTCTTTCCATCGATAATTTGCACGAATACGTGCTATTCGATGTTTCCAATCGTTTTGCATCAACGGTAGGTAAGGATTCACTTCCCAGCTGCCGCAATCGTTCTTTCCATCGATAATTTGCACGAATACGTGGTGTTCGATGTTTCCAATCGTTTTGCATCAACGATAGGTAAGTATCCACTTCCCAGCTCCCGCAATCGTTCTTTCTATGGATAATTTGCACGAATACGTGCTATTCGATGTTTGCAATCGTTTTGCATCGACGGTAGATAAGGATTCATTTCCCGGCTCCCACAATCGTTCTTTCCATCGATAATTTGCACGAATACGTGCTATTCGATGTTTCCAATCGTGTTGCATCGACGTTCGGTAAGCATTCACTTCCCAGCTCCGGCAATCGTTCTTTCCAAATTATCGATAGAAAGAACGATTGCGTGAGCTGGGAAGTGAATCCTTACCTACCGTCGATGCAAAACGATTGCAAACATCGAATAGCACGCATTCGTGCAAATTATCCATAGAAAGAACGATTGCGGGAGCTGGGAAGTGAATACTTACCTAACGTTGATGCAAAACGATTGGAAACATCGAACACCACGTATTCGTGCAAATTATCGATGGAAAGAACGATTGCGGGTGCCGGGAAGTGAATCCTTACCTAACGTTGATGCAAAACGATTGGAAACATCGAATAGCACGTATTCGTGCAAATTATCGATAGAAAGAACGATTGCGGCAGCTGGGAAGTGAATCCTTACCTACCGTCGATGCAAAACGATTGCAAACATCGAATAGCACGTATTCGTGCAAATTATCCATAGAAAGAACGATTGCGTGAGCTGGGAAGTGAATACTTACCTACCGTTGATGCAAATCGATTGGAAACATCGAATAGCACGTATTCGTGCAAATTATCGATGGAAAGAACGATTGCGGGAGCCGGGAAATGAATCCTTACCTAACGTTGATGCAAAACGATTGGAAACATCGAACATCACGTATTCGTGCAAATTATCGATAGAAAGAACGATTGCGGCAGCTGGGAAGTGAATCCTTACCTACCGTCGATGCAAAACAATTGCAAACATCGAATAGCACGTATTCGTGCTAATTATCCATAGAAAGAACGATTGCGTGAGCTGGTAAGTGAATACTTACCTACCGTTGATGCAAAACGATTGGAAACATCGAATAGCACGTATTCGTGCAAATTATCGATGGAAAGAACGATTGCGGGAGCCGGGAAGTGAATGCTTACCTAACGTTGATGCAAAACGATTGGAAACATCGAACATAACGTATTCGTGGAAATTATCGATAGAAAGAACGATTGCGGGAGCTGGGAAGTGAATCCTTACCTACCGTCGATGCAAAACGATTGCAAACATCGAATAGCACGTATTCGTGCAAATTATCCATAGAAAGTACGATTGCGGGAGCTGGGAAGTGAATACTTACCTACCGTTGATGCAAAACGATTGGAAACATCGAATAGCACGTATTCGTGCAAATTATCGATGGAAAGAACGATTGCGGGAGCCGGGAAGTGAATGCTTACCTAACGTTGATGCAAAACGATTGGAAACATCGAACATAACGTATTCGTGCAAATTATCGATAGAAAGAACGATTGCGGGAGCTGGGAAGCGAATCCTTATGTCACGTCCCGGGATCCTCCGAAACGTGACGATCCGTAGGTGCAGCGCGCATCCGAATCGGCACACGATATGGATACAGGGCAGTTCTCTACCACACATCGACGTACGGCCACACACACACACACACACACTGATAATTGTCCTGATGGTAGCATTAAGTCTAAGCAACTTCTTAAGTTAAGAAACCAGGGGTAAACGTGAGTATGCTGACTCACCTATGATAAGATAGATTATAAGAATACGTAGATTAAGAACCGTGACGAATCAGGGTGTGCGGACCAATCCGTGTTTGTCCTTTCAAGTTAAGGACAAGCACGGATAAGTGCTGACGACAATAGCGAAGGGATAGCGCTGTCTCGCACGTGGGCATTCCAGAGTCAAGGCCTGGGAAAGGATCGGGTAATAATCCGCTGAACAAGACGATATACCTCGATGCATCAGCATCCGTTCCCAGAGCGATAACAACTGTCGCTCAGGAATGCACACGTTGCAAAGATACGAAGCGCGAGAACCGTCGCGAGAGCGATAACAACTGTCGCTCAGGAATGCACACGTTGCAAAGATACGAAGCGCGAGAACCGTCGCGAGAGCGATAACAACTGTCGCTCAGGAATGCACACGTTGCAAAGATACGAAGCGCGAGAACCGTCGCGGAACAGTCGTTCCCAGGACGGTGGCCCCTGCTGCATCAGCATCTTCTGGCTGCGGCAGTAGGGGCTGCTGCGTCAGCACCTGGGAGGAATAAAAGACCGGAGCGAACGGTCGCAAGGCAGTTCAGTTCCAACCGAGAAGTTAGAAACATCAAGTTCTATACGACTGAAGTTCAATCCGGTAGTCTAACGGTGAAGTTCGACGAGTTCGTTGTAGTTGTGCCTGTAAGCGGCAAATCGTCAGCACGATCCACCATTTGTTACTTGTACTCTCAACTGTAGTCGACCGATAGGTAAAGGTGAGCATTAATAAACAGTAACACTTGACATTTCATCGGTCTTCCATTTTATACGAACAACTTACTACTCGCCGAATGTGTTCGGTAGATGCCCGCTGGAAATAGGCGAAGGCGTAGGAGAGGGGTCCAGTCGCGGCTCCGCCACAATATCAGGCGCCGGGAGCTGATCGCCGCCCGTCGCGTGCAATTGGCGCAAGAGACTGGGCCGTTGATCGACCTGACGTTAGATTCTCCACCGGCGCCAGTCGACCTGACGCTGGATTCTCCACGGGCGCCGATCGACTCGACAACCGCTGGCGCCGTTCCGTCCATCATCGACTTGACAGTTGGGGGTTCGCCCGAGCCCTCGACTTCGCGGGGTCCCTCCGCCCAAATACCCGTGTTGCCTTCCTCGCCTCACGCATCGCCTTTGTCCATCTCATACTCCCCCATCTCCCACGCATCCGAACAAACTCCGCAGCCCTTCGCTAGACGACAACTAGTTTACTCGTCATCCCCGGCTCAGACAACTACATCCTCGGTAGATTCAAGGGCAACCACGCCCGAATACTACCGGCCCTATATCGACCCCCCGGTCAGTCCTCCATCCCCGCAACAGCAACTCGACCCTCCGGACAGCGACGAGGAGTGGCCACATCAACAGATTTATCCGAATTACCCGGGATATTATCCCGTATTTATTAGCGACCGGTTCCCTGGTCAACCAAACGTCCCCGAAGGCGAGCCGGTCCCGGAAGAGTATCATACGTTGTTATTTCAAACTATATTTCTCCGCGAGGAATAATGTAACAGCCTCCACTGTATTAAATAAGAAAAAAAAAGAAAGTGGACGTAAATATAACTCATAAACAATCGATACCAATTGTTTTCCTGACCCCACCGCATCTTAACGTCCCGATCCCGGTTGACTGTCCTAAGAGACCAGTCACAGATCGAAATTGCGAGCGTATCCTGTTGAAGATTTGGCGCACGTTGCCGTTGGGCAACACGGATCCCGACGAGGACGTAACATATAAATTTTTTGGTGACAGCGGTGGGATACGATCGCATACGTTAAGAGGTGTGACGCGAAATGGCGGAAGAAACGACTCCAACCCCTCTAGACCTCGTGCTGCAACAGCTCTCCCTGTGGGAGGATAAATTCGACAATTTAAATTCAATGAACAGGAGACTAGAGAGAATAGAACAGGACATAAAAGCTAACAGAGCAAACGATACCACGGGTACGTCCGGCGGGACAAACGCCGAAATGCCCGACGTGAAGCCCGTGACGGATCTCCCTTCGATTCGCATCAAAGATGCCATAGAAACGGTTCCCGTGTTCGACGGCCATAAGCCTCCCGTGTTTCAATTCTTAAGAGCCTGCGAGCGAGCAAAATCGATGCTCCCCGCTCATATGGAACCCCATTTGGTTAAACTGTTGATGAACAAATTGAGGGGCCATGCGTTCCTCGCGGTGGAAGACGTGGTCGTTACCAATCTGGACTCGTTCTCCACGAAATTAAAGGACATGTTTGGTCCCGGTAAAACCATTAACGAATACAGGGGCGAACTCGGAACCATCTATCAGAAATCGGGCGAAGACGTACTCGACTACATTGACCGCGTGCGTAACCTGCGTCTAGCCATCATGGACGGAGAAAGGCAAGCTCGCGGTACCGTACCGTTGGCGTTGCAATTAGGTCTCGACACCGACTCCCAGGAAGCATTCGTCAACGGTTTACCGGCCGAGGTATTCACCAGAGTGAAGCTGGAGGGCTGCAGAGACCTCGACGAATCCTACCGTGCGGCGATAAAAGCCACTCGTGAGGTAAAGAGAGTCGCGGAAAGGCAGCGAAGCTATCAACCGCCGCCGCAACGCTTCAATAGGGAACGAAACAACTACCCTCCAAGGAATCAAGCGGAACCTCAACAAAGGGATCAAAGAAAACCCCAGAGATACAACAATTACGGAAACAACAAGACCTTTCCACCCCGGCCACCGGCCACCTTCCCACCCAAGAATCCCGGAATCACGTGCAATTATTGCAAGAAACCCGGACACGTTTTGAAGGATTGCTACCGCTTCAAAGCCAAAGTCGATTCCGGAGAAATCGTGCCGTACTCTCAACAGAACCAGGGAAACGGACGCGGTCACCCGGGAAGACCGGACGCAGCCCGGAGTGGAAAGCCCCAGGAGCGCCCGAGAGTAGCGAAAATAGAAGCTTCCACATCGAAGCAAAATCAAGAGCAACTGTCGGCAAGAAGCGCGCCGAAGCAAGAACGAAAAGCATGGGAAACCCCAAACGACTCGAAGCAAAAGAAACGCGAGGAGGAAGAAGACCAGGAGGACGAGATAGAATCGTTAGAAGAACTGTTTCAATAAGAATCAACGCCGTACAAAAGGTACCGGCGGTGCGAATCGTGTCCCCCCATTTACAAGGAATAACGAATCTAATGCTGGACTCGGGATCGGAAATAAATCTCATCAAGAAGTCGGTCCTGACCAGCACAGCGAGTATAGACGACCAAGAAGTAATAGACATACGTGGCATTACGGCTTCGAACCTGACCACCCTAGGGAAAGTGTCGATAGAGGTTGCGGGCCATCCGGTTAATTTTCACGTCGTCGACGACTCGCTGCTGATCAAAGAGGACGGGATCTTAGGATCCGAGTTCCTGATCGATCACGGGGCAACCATAGATTACGCGCAAAGGCGCGTCGAATGGGGAACCTTTTGCATACCGTTCGCCACCTCGAAAGTGTCGGTACCCAAGCGATGCTTCACGTCGCTACAAGTGAATATAGCGAATCCAGAGATACGAGAGGGATACGTTCCCAGAATCGACATAGGCAAGGGAATCTACTTGGGCGAGGCCCTGGTAACCAACCGCAAAGGCCGCGCCTACATCAGGGTCGTTAATACGACGAGCAAGAAGGTAAAAATCACCGTACCCACGGTAACGCTGGAAGAATTCGAAGAAACGAACCATCCAGAATCAAGAGCGTGCAACGCCATCAAGACGGACCCTCGAAATCGATTCGAGGCCATCGTGGAATTATTGAGACTGGAGCATCTCAATGCGGAGGAGAGGGCGAGCGTCGAGAAGCTGATAAGAAAAAATCAAGACAGGTTCCATTTACCTGGTGAAACGTTGGAAGGAACAGGAATCCTGGAGCACAGGATACATACCACGGATGACATTCCGGTAAACACGCGCCAGTACAGATACCCCCCGGTGCATAGATCGGAAATCAACAGACAAATTCAAGAATTGTTGGACACGGATGTCGTGGAAGAATCCGTGTCCCCGTATAACTCGCCGCTGTGGATCGTACCGAAGAAACCGGACTCCCACGGAAATAAGCGTTGGCGGTTGGTCATCGACTATAGGAAATTGAACGACAAAACCATAGGGGACGCATTCCCCTTGCCCAATATCACGGAAATACTGGACCAACTGGGCAGTGCCAAGTATTTCTCAACCTTCGACCTAGCGTCGGGGTTCCATCAAATAAAAATGGCGGAAGGAGACGCGCACAAAACGGCCTTCTCGACCCCATACGGACACTATCAATTTACGAGAATGCCGTTCGGACTCAAGAACGCTCCGGCCACCTTTCAGAGATTGATGAACAGCGTTTTGTCCGGCCTACAAGGGACGGAACTGTTCGTCTATTTGGACGACATCGTGATATACTCGAGTTCGTTGGCCGAGCACCAAATTAAATTTCAGAAACTGGCGGAAAGACTGCGAAACGCTAAATTACAGTTACAACCGGACAAGTGCGAATTTTTGAGACACGAGGTCAATTATCTGGGTCACATCATCAGCGAAGAAGGTGTCAGACCGGACCCTCAAAAGATCGAAGCTGTGCAACGATTCCCTAGACCCCGAACGCCGAAGGGAATAAAACAATTTCTAGGATTGGCGGGATACTATCGGAGATTCATCCCCGAATTCTCCAAAACCGCCAAACCCTTGACTCGATTGTTGAAGAAGGATACAAAATTCGCGTGGGACGCTGACCAGGAAAAGGCGTTCGAGACGTTGAGAAACGCGCTGATAACAGAACCCATATTGCAGTACCCGGATTTCAGTAAAACGTTCAACCTAACGACCGACGCGTCCGGATACGCGATCGGAGGAGTCTTGAGTCAAGGACCGATAGGGAAGGATTTGCCCGTCGCTTACGCCTCTCGATTACTAAACGCTGCTGAACAAAAGTACTCGACCATCGAGAAGGAGTGTTTGGCCATACTTTACTGCGTCACTCACTTCAGACCGTACCTGTACGGACGGAAATTCAACATAATCACCGACCACAAACCGTTGGTGTGGCTAAACTCCATCAAAGATCCGACGTCGCGGATATGGAAGTGGAAGCTAAAACTATCGGACTACGAGTTCGAGATACAGCACAAGTGTGGACGAGCGAACGCCAACGCGGACGCCTTGTCGAGAAACCCGCCGGAGGTTTGCCTCCCGATAAGAAAGCGTCAGGAGGAAGCTGACGAAGAAGCAGAAGAGCCGCGACCTAAGAGGAGATTTTTCCCCTCTTCGTCGTCGGACGACTCACTGATTTACGATCCGCGACCGAAGGAGAAGAAGCGTCCGGGATCGCCGTTGCAATCGCCGGAACGGAAAAGAATATCTCTGTTTCGAGACCCCGACACGTCGGTGGACTCGCCTCCCCACTCGAACACGCCCCCGGGAGACCGAGTCGTCGACACGCAAGAACTCCAACAGTCGATGCGACTCGAAGAACCAGCAGAGGAAGTCGTCGAAGTTCGACCCCGGAACTGGCTGGAAGAATTTCCCAATTCTGAGGGGGAAGGGGACGACCTAATCGTCGACGCTTCACCCACGATCGACACGACGGAAGACACCAACGTGTTTCCGTACACGCGCAGTCCGGCGTATGTTATCAGGGAAGTTCGAGACTCGTTACCAAAACTGAAGGACCACAAAGTCATATTCATCGACATGCAAGGGAGTCCGATCGACGAGGGGGCAAAGGAGATCGCACGATCGGGCCTCTTGACGTCCTACGTCGATTTAACAATCGAACGAGCCCGACTGAAGACCGAGCAAGGTAAATACCTCATTGCCCTGCCGGTGAAGGAAAACCAGAGGACGCGTATAGAACCCCAAAACGTACAGGGCTGTTTGTCCTCGTTGCTGGACGTGATCAGAGAAAAGGACCTACGATCGTTCTCCATCGCTCGAACTGAGAGTCTGGACGAAGTACCATGGCGATACGTCATGAACGAACTAAAGAACGTATTCCATGACGAGAACGTTCGGATCACCATTTGCACGGGAGAAGTGACCGTTCCGCCACCAGAGGCCAGGCAAACGATCATCGAGGAGAAGCACGCGTCGGCATCGGGAGGACACAAAGGGGTGACGAAGACCTACCACAGGATAAGGCAACTGCACAATTGGGACAACATGAAGAAGGAGATCCAACGATTCGTGAGAGAGTGCAAGGAGTGCCAATTGAAAAAACTCACGAGAATCAAGACCAAACAACCTATGATACTGACCGATACGCCCGGCAAAGCGTTCGACAAAGTCAGTATGGACATCGTCGGACCCTTGCCTAGCACCAAAAAGGGCAACAAATACATACTAACCATGCAGGATCTACTAACCAAATATTCCCTCGCCATACCTCTCGAACGAACCACCTCTGCGGACATCGCGGACGCGTTCGTTAAAAATCTTATCTGCCGTTTCGGATCGCCTCGAGCGATCCTGACCGATCAGGGAACGAATTTTACATCCTCATTGATGAAGAACGTGGCAAAGAAATTTCATATAAAACATTACGTCACGTCGGCATATCATCCGCAGAGCAACGGTTCCATCGAGAGGTCTCACCACGTATTAGTGGAGTATCTTAAGCAGTACATAGACAACGGTCGTAACAGCTGGGACGACTGGTTGGATCTGGCAATGTTTTCGTACAACACGTCGGTACACGAGGGGACCAGATTCTCGCCGCACGAATTAGTGTTTGGGCGAATAGCCAGGGAACCCGCGAGCGAAAAACCAATCAGCGAGAATCTGGAGCCAACGTACGCGGACTACCTGCGGGATCTCTACTATAAGATCGACGACGTTCAAGCGAAAGCTCGCGACAACCTTCAGCTCGCGAAGATCAGATCGAAAGAATACTACGATCGGGCAATAAACCCGCAGAACTTTAAAACAGGAGACCTGGTGTACATGATCCGGGAACCCCGAAAGGGAAAATTCGCGGACCAATACACCGGTCCACACAAAGTCATCGAGATACTATCTAATCAGAACGTCAAAATCTCCATCGACGGTAGTCCGCGAACAGTACATATGAATAAACTGAAGCTAGCGTATCTGAAAAATAGAATGTAAGCGATCGATCGGCCGACGGCGCAACCAGATTCCTTCGAGAAGCGCGCACTCAACGCGTGACAATGCAATTTGCAGAATGAAAATCCCCTGCGAATTTTTGGAAGAGGAGGTCGAGGACCAAGAGTTCCAAGGCCCCTGGGACGGGGTCCTTCCTGCGACCCATCCCCAGGCTTACGGCGAGCTGTCGGAATTATATTGCATGACGATAAACAGAGATACGGCTTGCATATACGTGCGGACCGGGAGACGAGTGTGCGTGCCCTGTTACGCCAAACTGCCACCCGTGGTCCAACAAACGTACCAGCCAGGAAGCTGGCACAATCTGTGCAACCACGACGCCACACTGCCCATCGCCAACTGCATCCTGTGCAACGAGAACTTCGTCGTCGTGAAACCGGCACAGGAATGCACCGAATGTATCGAGATGTACTTCGAAATGTCCACTTCGGAGGAATGGGCGGTGCAAACGGGGCGCGTCATTGACGTGATCACGCGATGGTGAATTGACGAGCGCCCCGAGGAGTTTGCCGCGGGGCAATGGGTACTTGGGAAGACGGTAAAGTCGCTGATGTCGATCGATCGAGACGTTTGACCCCGCGTAATTAGAGAGTAATGGGTACTCGCGTATAGTCCCTACAAACGCGAATTCTAGTAATAAAGCGAGTGCGGTAATGTAAAGAATCGTTTCTTTGTTTTGTTTCTTTGTACAGGAATTCACCATGTTCCTATGTATGTTAATGTTGATTTGCGCTCGAGTTGCCTGGGCTCTCGTCGGTTACGATTGCAACGGACAACATCTGAACGTAACTACGGTGTCGCTCAATTCGATCGGGGATTGCGACATCACACCAATCAAGACACAGTCTCGAGAAGTCTACATTCAGCTGCTTCAACTCTCGGAATTCAACTACGCACCGGTCATTTCGTGTAGAATCGAAATATCAAGAATAGTGTACCACTGCGGCATGCACTCGCACATCTCCGCTGTCCACAACGGCCTGAACGAATATCTCGAGGACATAACCGACCAACAATGCAAGCGCATGCACGAGGACGGCTCGTTCTCCTTGGGAAACAACGGCTACATAACCGGACTGACGGTAAACAAAACTACAACTCGAACGTTTACCATGGCTGGGACTTTGACGAACGACGGCCGTTGCACCGGCGCCCAATTCTCCGACCCCTACGGAACTTGGGAAAGCGTCGTGGTGCAAGCGGTTGCCAAATTTTCGATTAAATCCGCCAACGTCCCGGTACGAATGGACGCCGACAAGATCATTCTAAAATCAGGAACCATCTGCAGTTTCCAAAGCGGATTCTGCCTGGACAGCGAGAATGGACACACCTTCTGGAGTCCTTTCCCGCCGTCGTCTTGTAAATTCGACCGATACGACGTGCTATACGAGGGTATCGCGTCCAAAATTACCGAAGAAGACAAGCAGCGAACCGACTCACCGGTCTATGCTCTTACCACGCAAGACATAGCGTTCGCTCTCTCCAAGGTGGGCGAACAACACTTGTGCGGCTACACCCTCTCGCAAACGGAACATCCGAAACTGTTCATACTGGAAACCACCAGAGAGCGAACATTCACGCAACCGAAGAAACTACCGGTTGAAAATTTAGACATTTTCACGTACATAAATTCTAAATTCGTATACGTCGAGAGACACGTCAAAACGCAAATGACGACGTTGTATCAAAATTTATTGAAACAACGATGTCTCCTGGAGCAACAAGTGCTCAGCAACGCTCTCGCAGTGGCCACTTTGAAACCGGACGAATTCGCCTACACCGTCATGAAGTCCCCAGGACACATGGCGTTAACAGCCGGTGAAGTCATCCACATCATCAAATGCGTACCGGTACAAGTGAGGGTGAGACATTCGAACGAATGTTACACAGAATTGCCAGTTTGGCACGGAAACCGTTCGGCGTTTATCACGCCGAAATCCCACATTGTTACCGCTCACGGGACACAGAGAGAATGCAGTCACGTCCTCCCCGTGATGTACGTGATCAATCAAGCCTGGCATCGAATCTCCCCTCGGCCGGTCGAGGTAGGCCAGCCGCACGTGCTACACCCTATGACGCGTACAAATTGGCGTTACACCGCCCCGGCGACACTCGCAACCAGCGGTATTTACACGCAAGGAGACTTGGAAAACTTGCGAGACCACATCATGTTCCCGGCCGAAAAGGCGGCGGTTTTGAACACGATCGTCAGGGGAGCGACGGGAAAGGGCGTGGCGCAAGGATCGATATCCCTAACGAGCATGTTCGACGAGGAAACCATGGCAAAATTGGCCGAAGACGCAGTTTCACGCTTTTGGAACGGATTCATTACGTTTGGATCAGCTAGCGCAGGAATATTGGCAATATTCGTCCTGCTGAAATTCGTAAAAGCAGTTGCCGATACATTCATTCATGGATACCAGCTACACGCGATCTACGGATGCGGTTTCCAACTCATCGGTGCTGTGTGGAGTTCCCTGTCGCACCTCTTGATCCGGAAAGGCGAAAGAAGCAGACAATACGCGGCATCCCGCGACGTGGAAGCTTTTCCGCAAGGAACATCAACTACCGCTTCTCTACCGAAACCGACACTCCGAGAGTTCAGGCAAACCATTCGCGAACTGGAGCAAATTTCCTCCAGAAATTTGCTTCCCAAGGGGGAAGGTGTCACGTCCCGGGATCCTCCGAAACGTGACGATCCGTAGGTGCAGCGCGCATCCGAATCGGCACACGATATGGATACAGGGCAGTTCTCTACCACACATCGACGTACGGCCACACACACACACACACACACTGATAATTGTCCTGATGGTAGCATTAAGTCTAAGCAACTTCTTAAGTTAAGAAACCAGGGGTAAACGTGAGTATGCTGACTCACCTATGATAAGATAGATTATAAGAATACGTAGATTAAGAACCGTGACGAATCAGGGTGTGCGGACCAATCCGTGTTTGTCCTTTCAAGTTAAGGACAAGCACGGATAAGTGCTGACGACAATAGCGAAGGGATAGCGCTGTCTCGCACGTGGGCATTCCAGAGTCAAGGCCTGGGAAAGGATCGGGTAATAATCCGCTGAACAAGACGATATACCTCGATGCATCAGCATCCGTTCCCAGAGCGATAACAACTGTCGCTCAGGAATGCACACGTTGCAAAGATACGAAGCGCGAGAACCGTCGCGAGAGCGATAACAACTGTCGCTCAGGAATGCACACGTTGCAAAGATACGAAGCGCGAGAACCGTCGCGAGAGCGATAACAACTGTCGCTCAGGAATGCACACGTTGCAAAGATACGAAGCGCGAGAACCGTCGCGGAACAGTCGTTCCCAGGACGGTGGCCCCTGCTGCATCAGCATCTTCTGGCTGCGGCAGTAGGGGCTGCTGCGTCAGCACCTGGGAGGAATAAAAGACCGGAGCGAACGGTCGCAAGGCAGTTCAGTTCCAACCGAGAAGTTAGAAACATCAAGTTCTATACGACTGAAGTTCAATCCGGTAGTCTAACGGTGAAGTTCGACGAGTTCGTTGTAGTTGTGCCTGTAAGCGGCAAATCGTCAGCACGATCCACCATTTGTTACTTGTACTCTCAACTGTAGTCGACCGATAGGTAAAGGTGAGCATTAATAAACAGTAACACTTGACATTTCATCGGTCTTCCATTTTATACGAACAACTTACTACTCGCCGAATGTGTTCGGTAGATGCCCGCTGGAAATAGGCGAAGGCGTAGGAGAGGGGTCCAGTCGCGGCTCCGCCACAATATCAGGCGCCGGGAGCTGATCGCCGCCCGTCGCGTGCAATTGGCGCAAGAGACTGGGCCGTTGATCGACCTGACGTTAGATTCTCCACCGGCGCCAGTCGACCTGACGCTGGATTCTCCACGGGCGCCGATCGACTCGACAACCGCTGGCGCCGTTCCGTCCATCATCGACTTGACAGTTGGGGGTTCGCCCGAGCCCTCGACTTCGCGGGGTCCCTCCGCCCAAATACCCGTGTTGCCTTCCTCGCCTCACGCATCGCCTTTGTCCATCTCATACTCCCCCATCTCCCACGCATCCGAACCAACTCCGCAGCCCTTCGCTAGACGACAACTAGTTTACTCGTCATCCCCGGCTCAGACAACTACATCCTCGGTAGATTCAAGGGCAACCACGCCCGAATACTACCGGCCCTATATCGACCCCCCGGTCAGTCCTCCATCCCCGCAACAGCAACTCGACCCTCCGGACAGCGACGAGGAGTGGCCACATCAACAGATTTATCCGAATTACCCGGGATATTATCCCGTATTTATTAGCGACCGGTTCCCTGGTCAACCAAACGTCCCCGAAGGCGAGCCGGTCCCGGAAGAGTATCATACGTTGTTATTTCAAACTATATTTCTCCGCGAGGAATAATGTAACAGCCTCCACTGTATTAAATAAGGAAAAAAAAGAAAGTGGACGTAAATATAACTCATAAACAATCGATACCAATTGTTTTCCTGACCCCACCGCATCTTAACGTCCCGATCCCGGTTGACTGTCCTAAGAGACCAGTCACAGATCGAAATTGCGAGCGTATCCTGTTGAAGATTTGGCGCACGTTGCCGTTGGGCAACACGGATCCCGACGAGGACGTAACACTTACCTACCGTCGATGCAAAACGATTGCAAACATCGAATAGCACGTATTCGTGCAAATTATCAATAGAAAGAACGATTGCGGGAGCTGGGAAGTGAATCCTTACCTACCGTCGATGCAAAACGATTGGAAACATCGAACACCACGTATTCGTGCAAATTATCGATGGAAAGAACGATTGCGGGAGCCGGGAAGTGAATCCTTACCTACCGTCGATGCAAAACGATTGGATAATTGGCACGAATACGTGATATTCGATGTTTCCAATCGTTTTGCATCGACGGTAGGTAAGGATTCACTTCCCAGCTCCCGCAATCGTTCTTTCCATCGTTAATTTGCACGAATACGTGCCATTCGATGTTTCCAATCGTTTTGCATCGACGGTAGGTAAGGATTCACTTCCCAGCTCCCGCAATCGTTCTTTCTATCGATAATTTGCACGAATACGTGCTATTCGATGTTTCCAATCGTTTTGCATCGACGGTAGGTAAGGATTCACTTCCCAGCTCCCGCAATCGTTCTTTCTATCGATAATTTGCACGAATACGTGATGTTCGATGTTTCCAATCGTTTTGCATCAACGTTAGGTAAGGATTCACTTCCCGGCTCCCGCAATCGCTTTCCATCGCTAATTTGCTCGAATACGTGCTATTCGATGTTTCCAATCGTTTTGCATCGACGGTAGGTAAGGATTCACTTCCCAGCTGCCGCAATCGTTCTTTCCATCGATAATTTGCACGAATACGTGGTGTTCGATGTTTCCAATCGTTTTGCATCAACGTTAGGTAAGTATTCACTTCCCAGCTCCCGCAATCGTTCTTTCTATGGATAATTTGCACGAATACGTGCTATTCGATGTTTGCAATCGTTTTGCATCGACGGTAGGTAAGTATTCACTTCCCAGCTCCCGCAATCGTTCTTTCTATGGGATAATTTGCACGAATACGTTATGTTCGATGTTTCCAATCGTTTTGCATCGACGGTAGGTAAGGATTCACTTCCCGGCTCCCGCAATCGTTCTTTCCATCGATAATTTGCACGAATACGTGCTATTCGATGTTTCCAATCGTGTTGCATCGACGGTGTGTAAGCATTCACTTCCCAGCTCCCGCAATCGTTCTTTCTATGGATAATTTGCACGAATACGTTATGTTCGATGTTTGCAATCGTTTTGCATCGACGGTAGGTAAGGATTCACTTCCCAGCTGCCGCAATCGTTCTTTCCATCGATAATTTGCACGAATACGTGGTGTTCGATGTTTCCATTCGTTTTGCATCAACGATAGCTAAGTATCCACTTCCCAGCTCCCGCAATCGTTCTTTCTATGGATAATTTGCACGAATACGTGCTATTCGATGTTTGCAATCGTTTTGCATCGACGGTAGATAAGGATTCACTTCCCAGCTCCCGCAATCGTTCTTTCTATGGATAATTTGCACGAATACGTTATGTTCGATGTTTCCAATCGTTTTGCATCGACGGTAGGTAAGGATTCACTTCCCAGCTGCCGCAATCGTTCTTTCTATCGATAATTTGCACGAATACGTGATGTTCGATGTTTGCAATCGTTTTGCATCAACGTTAGGTAAGGATTCATTTCCCGGCTCCCGCAATCGTTCTTTCCATCGATAATTTGCACGAATACGTGCTATTCGATGTTTCCAATCGTGTTGCATCGACGTTCGGTAAGCATTCACTTCCCAGCTCCGGCAATCGTTCTTTCCAAATTATCGATAGAAAGAACGATTGCGGGAGCTGGGAAGTGAATCCTTACCTACCGTCGATGCAAAACGATTGCAAACATCGAACATCACGTATTCGTGCAAATTATCGATGGAAAGAACGATTGCGGGTGCCGGGAAGTGAATCCTTACCTAACGTTGATGCAAAACGATTGGAAACATCGAATAACACGTATTCGTGCAAATTATCGATGGAAAGAACGATTGCGGGAGCTGGGAAGTGAATCCTTACCTACCGTCGATGCAAAACGATTGGTAACATCGAATAGCACATATTCGTGCAAATTATCGATGGAAAGAACGATTGCGGGAGCCGGGAAGTGAATCCTTACCTAACGTTGATGCAAAACGAATGGAATCATCGAACATCACGTATTCGTGCAAATTATCGATGAAAAGAACGATTGCGGGTGCCGGGAAGTGAATCCTTACCTAACGTTGATGCAAAACGATTGGAAACATCGAATAACACGTATTCGTGCACATTATCGATGGAAAGAACGATTGCGGGAGCCGGGAAATGAATCCTTACCTAACGTTGATGCAAAACGATTGGAAACATCGAACATCACGTATTCATGCAAATTATCGATAGAAAGAACGATTGCGGCAGCTGGGAAGTGAATCCTTACCTACCGTCGATGCAAAACGATTGCAAACATCGAATTGCACGTATTCGTGCAAATTATCCATAGAAAGAACGATTGCGTGAGCTGGGAAGTGAATACTTACCTACCGTTGATGCAAAACGATTGGAAACATCGAATAGCACGTATTCGTGCAAATTATCGATGGAAAGAACGATTGCGGGAGCCGGGAAGTGAATGCTTACCTAACGTTGATGCAAAACGATTGGAAACATCGAACATAACGTATTCGTGCAAATTATCGATAGAAAGAACGATTGCGGGAGCTGGGAAGTGAATCCTTACCTACCGTCGATGCAAAACGATTGCAAACATCGAATAGCACGTATTCGTGCAAATTATCCATAGAAAGAACGATTGCGGGAGCTGGGAAGTGAATACGTACCTAACGTTGATGCAAAACGATTGGAAACATCGAACACCACGTATTCGTGCAAATTATCGATGGAAAGAACGATTGCGGGAGCTGGGAAGTGAATCCTTACCTACCGTCGATGCAAAACGATTGGAAACATCGAATAGCACGTATTCGTGCAAATTATCGATGGAAAGAACGATTGCGGGAGCCGGGAAGTGAATGCTTACCTAACGTTGATGCAAAACGATTGGAAACATCGAACATAACGTATTCGTGCAAATTATCGATGGAAAGAACGATTGCGGGAGCCGGGAAATGAATCCTTACCTAACGTTGATGCAAAACGATTGGAAACATCGAACACCACGTATTCGTGCAAATTATCGATGGAAAGAACGATTGCGGGAGCTGGGAAGTGAATGCTTACCTACCGTTGATGCAAAACGATTGGAAACATCGAATAGCACGTATTCGTGCAAATTATCGATGGAAAGAACGATTGCGGGAGCCGGGAAGTGAATGCTTACCTAACGTTGATGCAAAACGATTGGAAACATCGAACATAACGTATTCGTGCAAATTATCGATAGAAAGAACGTTTGCGGAAGCTGGGAAGTGAATCCTTACCTACCGTCGATGCAAAACGATTGCAAACATCGAATAGCACGTATTCGTGCAAATTATCCATAGAAAGTACGATTGCGGGAGCTGGGAAGTGAATACTTACCTACCGTTGATGCAAAACGATTGGAAACATCGAATAGCACGTATTCGTGCAAATTATCGATGGAAAGAACGATTGCGGCAGCTGGGAAGTGAATCCTTACCTACCGTCGATGCAAAACGATTGCAAACATCGAACATAACGTATTCGTGCAAATTATCCATAGAAAGAACGATTGCGGGAGCTGGGAAGTGAATACTTACCTACCGTTGATGCAAAACGATTGGAAACATCGAATAGCACGTATTCGTGCAAATTATCGATGGAAAGAACGATTGCGGGAGCTGGGAAGTGAATCCTTACCTACCGTCGATGCAAAACGATTGGAAACATCGAATATCACGTATTTGTGCCAATTATCCAATCGTTTTGTATCAACGGTAGGTAAGGATTCACTTCCCGGCTCCCGCAATCGTTCTTTCCATCGATAATTTGCACGAATACGTGGTGTTCGATGTTTCCAATCGTTTTGCATCGACGGTAGGTAAGGATTCACTTCCCAGCTCCCGCAATCGTTCTTTCTATGGATAATTTGCACGAATACGTGCTATTCGATGTTTGCAATCGTTTTGCATCGACGGTAGGTAAGGATTCACTTCCCAGCTCCCGCAATCGTTCTTTCTATCGATAATTTGCACGAATACGTTATGTTCGATGTTTCCAATCGTTTTGCATCAACGTTAGGTAAGCATTCACTTCCCGGCTCCCGCAATCGTTCTTTCCATCGATAATTTGCACGAATACGTGCTATTCGATGTTTCCAATCGTTTTGCATCAACGGTAGGTAAGTATTCACTTCCCAGCTCCCGCAATCGTACTTTCTATGGATAATTTGCACGAATACGTGCTATTCGATGTTTGCAATCGTTTTGCATCGACGGTAGGTAAGGATTCACTTCCCAGCACCCGCAATCGTTCTTTCTATCGATAATTTGCACGAATACGTTATGTTCGATGTTTCCAATCGTTTTGCATCAACGTTAGGTAAGCATTCACTTCCCGGCTCCCGCAATCGTTCTTTCCATCGATAATTTGCACGAATACGTTATGTTCGATGTTTCCAATCGTTTTGCATCAACGTTAGGTAAGCATTCACTTCCCGGCTCCCGCAATCGTTCTTTCCATCGATAATTCGCACGAATACGTGCTATTCGATATTTCCAATCGTTTTGCATCAACGGTAGGTAAGTATTCACTTCCCAGCTCGCGCAATCATTCTTCCTAAGGATAATTTGCACGAATACGTGGTGTTCGATGTTTCCAATCGTTTTGCATCGACGGTAGGTAAGGATTCACTTCCCAGCTCCCGCAATCGTTCTTTCCATCGATAATTTGCACGAATACGTGGTGTTCGATGTTTCCAATCGTTTTGCATCAACGTTAGGTACGTATTCACTTCCCAGCTCCCGCAATCGTTCTTTCTATGGATAATATGCACGAATACGTGCTATTCGATGTTTCCAATCGTTTTGCATCGACGGTAGGTAAGGATTCACTTCCCAGCTCCCGCAATCGTTCTTTCCATCGATAATTTGCACGAATACGTGGTGTTCGATGTTTCCAATCGTTTTGCATCAACGTTAGGTACGTATTCACTTCCCAGCTCCCGCAATCGTTCTTTCCATCGATAATTTGCACGAATACGTGGTGTTCGATGTTTCCAATCGTTTTGCATCAACGTTAGGTAAGTATTCACTTCCCAGCTCCCGCAATCGTTCTTTCTATGGATAATTTGCACGAATACGTGCTATTCGATGTTTGCAATCGTTTTGCATCGACGGTAGGTAAGTATTCACTTCCCAGCTCCCGCAATCGTTCTTTCTATGGGATAATTTGCACGAATACGTTATGTTCGATGTTTCCAATCGTTTTGCATCGACGGTAGGTAAGGATTCACTTCCCGGCTCCCGCAATCGTTCTTTCCATCGATAATTTGCACGAATACGTGCTATTCGATGTTTCCAATCGTGTTGCATCGACGGTCGGTAAGCATTCACTTCCCAGCTCCCGCAATCGTTCTTTCTATGGATAATTTGCACGAATACGTTATGTTCGATGTTTGCAATCGTTTTGCATCGACGGTAGGTAAGGATTCACTTCCCAGCTGCCGCAATCGTTCTTTCCATCGATAATTTGCACGAATACGTGGTGTTCGATGTTTCCAATCGTTTTGCATCGACGGTAGGTAAGGATTCACTTCCCGGCTCCCGCAATCGTTCTTTCCATCGATAATTTGCACGAATACGTGCTATTCGATGTTTCCAATCGTGTTGCATCGACGGTCGGTAAGCATTCACTTCCCAGCTCCCGCAATCGTTCTTTCTATGGATAATTTGCACGAATACGTTATGTTCGATGTTTGCAATCGTTTTGCATCGACGGTAGGTAAGGATTCACTTCCCAGCTGCCGCAATCGTTCTTTCCATCGATAATTTGCACGAATACGTTATGTTCGATGTTTCCAATCGTTTTGCATCGACGGTAGGTAAGGATTCACTTCCCAGCTCCCGCAATCGTTCTTTATATGGATAATTTGCACGAATACGTGCTATTCGATGTTTGCAATCGTTTTGCATCGACGGTAGGTAAGGATTCACTTCCCAGCTCCCGCAATCGTTCTTTCTATCGATAATTTGCACGAATACGTTATGTTCGATGTTTCCAATCGTTTTGCATCAACGTTAGGTAAGCATTCACTTCCCGGCTCCCGCAATCGTTCTTTCCATCGATAATTTGCACGAATACGTGCTATTCGATGTTTCCAATCGTTTTGCATCAACGGTAGGTAAGGATTCACTTCCCAGCTGCCGCAATCGTTCTTTCCATCGATAATTTGCACGAATACGTGGTGTTCGATGTTTCCAATCGTTTTGCATCAACGATAGGTAAGTATCCACTTCCCAGCTCCCGCAATCGTTCTTTCTATGGATAATTTGCACGAATACGTGCTATTCGATGTTTGCAATCGTTTTGCATCGACGGTAGATAAGGATTCATTTCCCGGCTCCCACAATCGTTCTTTCCATCGATAATTTGCACGAATACGTGCTATTCGATGTTTCCAATCGTGTTGCATCGACGTTCGGTAAGCATTCACTTCCCAGCTCCGGCAATCGTTCTTTCCAAATTATCGATAGAAAGAACGATTGCGTGAGCTGGGAAGTGAATCCTTACCTACCGTCGATGCAAAACGATTGCAAACATCGAATAGCACGCATTCGTGCAAATTATCCATAGAAAGAACGATTGCGGGAGCTGGGAAGTGAATACTTACCTAACGTTGATGCAAAACGATTGGAAACATCGAACACCACGTATTCGTGCAAATTATCGATGGAAAGAACGATTGCGGGTGCCGGGAAGTGAATCCTTACCTAACGTTGATGCAAAACGATTGGAAACATCGAATAGCACGTATTCGTGCAAATTATCGATAGAAAGAACGATTGCGGCAGCTGGGAAGTGAATCCTTACCTACCGTCGATGCAAAACGATTGCAAACATCGAATAGCACGTATTCGTGCAAATTATCCATAGAAAGAACGATTGCGTGAGCTGGGAAGTGAATACTTACCTACCGTTGATGCAAATCGATTGGAAACATCGAATAGCACGTATTCGTGCAAATTATCGATGGAAAGAACGATTGCGGGAGCCGGGAAATGAATCCTTACCTAACGTTGATGCAAAACGATTGGAAACATCGAACATCACGTATTCGTGCAAATTATCGATAGAAAGAACGATTGCGGCAGCTGGGAAGTGAATCCTTACCTACCGTCGATGCAAAACAATTGCAAACATCGAATAGCACGTATTCGTGCTAATTATCCATAGAAAGAACGATTGCGTGAGCTGGTAAGTGAATACTTACCTACCGTTGATGCAAAACGATTGGAAACATCGAATAGCACGTATTCGTGCAAATTATCGATGGAAAGAACGATTGCGGGAGCCGGGAAGTGAATGCTTACCTAACGTTGATGCAAAACGATTGGAAACATCGAACATAACGTATTCGTGGAAATTATCGATAGAAAGAACGATTGCGGGAGCTGGGAAGTGAATCCTTACCTACCGTCGATGCAAAACGATTGCAAACATCGAATAGCACGTATTCGTGCAAATTATCCATAGAAAGTACGATTGCGGGAGCTGGGAAGTGAATACTTACCTACCGTTGATGCAAAACGATTGGAAACATCGAATAGCACGTATTCGTGCAAATTATCGATGGAAAGAACGATTGCGGGAGCCGGGAAGTGAATGCTTACCTAACGTTGATGCAAAACGATTGGAAACATCGAACATAACGTATTCGTGCAAATTATCGATAGAAAGAACGATTGCGGGAGCTGGGAAGCGAATCCTTACCTACCGTCGATGCAAAACGATTGCAAACATCGAATAGCACGTATTCGTGCAAATTATCCATAGAAAGAACGATTGCGGGAGCTGGGAAGTGAATCCTTACCTACCGTCGATGCAAAACGATTGGAAACATCGAACACCACGTATTCGTGCAAATTATCGATGGAAAGAACGATTGCGGGAGCCGGGAAGTGAATCCTTACCTACCGTCGATGCAAAACGATTGGATAATTGGCACGAATACGTGATATTCGATGTTTCCAATCGTTTTGCATCGACGGTAGGTATGGATTCACTTCCCAGCTCCCGCAATCGTTCTTTCCATCGTTAATTTGCACGAATACGTGCCATTCGATGTTTCCAATCGTTTTGCATCGACGGTAGGTAAGGATTCACTTCCCAGCTCCCGCAATCGTTCTTTCTATCGATAATTTGCACGAATACGTGCTATTCGATGTTTCCAATCGTTTTGCATCGACGGTAGGTAAGGATTCACTTCCCAGCTCCCGCAATCGTTCTTTCTATCGATAATTTGCACGAATACGTGATGTTCGATGTTTCCAATCGTTTTGCATCAACGTTAGGTAAGGATTCACTTCCCGGCTCCCGCAATCGCTTTCCATCGCTAATTTGCTCGAATACGTGCTATTCGATGTTTCCAATCGTTTTGCATCGACGGTAGGTAAGGATTCACTTCCCAGCTGCCGCAATCGTTCTTTCCATCGATAATTTGCACGAATACGTGGTGTTCGATGTTTCCAATCGTTTTGCATCAACGTTAGGTAAGTATTCACTTCCCAGCTCCCGCAATCGTTCTTTCTATGGATAATTTGCACGAATACGTGCTATTCGATGTTTGCAATCGTTTTGCATCGACGGTAGGTAAGTATTCACTTCCCAGCTCCCGCAATCGTTCTTTCTATGGGATAATTTGCACGAATACGTTATGTTCGATGTTTCCAATCGTTTTGCATCGACGGTAGGTAAGGATTCACTTCCCGGCTCCCGCAATCGTTCTTTCCATCGATAATTTGCACGAATACGTGCTATTCGATGTTTCCAATCGTGTTGCATCGACGGTGTGTAAGCATTCACTTCCCAGCTCCCGCAATCGTTCTTTCTATGGATAATTTGCACGAATACGTTATGTTCGATGTTTGCAATCGTTTTGCATCGACGGTAGGTAAGGATTCACTTCCCAGCTGCCGCAATCGTTCTTTCCATCGATAATTTGCACGAATACGTGGTGTTCGATGTTTCCATTCGTTTTGCATCAACGATAGCTAAGTATCCACTTCCCAGCTCCCGCAATCGTTCTTTCTATGGATAATTTGCACGAATACGTGCTATTCGATGTTTGCAATCGTTTTGCATCGACGGTAGATAAGGATTCACTTCCCAGCTCCCGCAATCGTTCTTTCTATGGATAATTTGCACGAATACGTTATGTTCGATGTTTCCAATCGTTTTGCATCGACGGTAGGTAAGGATTCACTTCCCAGCTGCCGCAATCGTTCTTTCTATCGATAATTTGCACGAATACGTGATGTTCGATGTTTGCAATCGTTTTGCATCAACGTTAGGTAAGGATTCATTTCCCGGCTCCCGCAATCGTTCTTTCCATCGATAATTTGCACGAATACGTGCTATTCGATGTTTCCAATCGTGTTGCATCGACGTTCGGTAAGCATTCACTTCCCAGCTCCGGCAATCGTTCTTTCCAAATTATCGATAGAAAGAACGATTGCGGGAGCTGGGAAGTGAATCCTTACCTACCGTCGATGCAAAACGATTGCAAACATCGAACATCACGTATTCGTGCAAATTATCGATGGAAAGAACGATTGCGGGTGCCGGGAAGTGAATCCTTACCTAACGTTGATGCAAAACGATTGGAAACATCGAATAACACGTATTCGTGCAAATTATCGATGGAAAGAACGATTGCGGGAGCTGGGAAGTGAATCCTTACCTACCGTCGATGCAAAACGATTGGTAACATCGAATAGCACATATTCGTGCAAATTATCGATGGAAAGAACGATTGCGGGAGCCGGGAAGTGAATCCTTACCTAACGTTGATGCAAAACGAATGGAATCATCGAACATCACGTATTCGTGCAAATTATCGATGAAAAGAACGATTGCGGGTGCCGGGAAGTGAATCCTTACCTAACGTTGATGCAAAACGATTGGAAACATCGAATAACACGTATTCGTGCAAATTATCGATGGAAAGAACGATTGCGGGAGCCGGGAAATGAATCCTTACCTAACGTTGATGCAAAACGATTGGAAACATCGAACATCACGTATTCATGCAAATTATCGATAGAAAGAACGATTGCGGCAGCTGGGAAGTGAATCCTTACCTACCGTCGATGCAAAACGATTGCAAACATCGAATTGCACGTATTCGTGCAAATTATCCATAGAAAGAACGATTGCGTGAGCTGGGAAGTGAATACTTACCTACCGTTGATGCAAAACGATTGGAAACATCGAATAGCACGTATTCGTGCAAATTATCGATGGAAAGAACGATTGCGGGAGCCGGGAAGTGAATGCTTACCTAACGTTGATGCAAAACGATTGGAAACATCGAACATAACGTATTCGTGCAAATTATCGATAGAAAGAACGATTGCGGGAGCTGGGAAGTGAATCCTTACCTACCGTCGATGCAAAACGATTGCAAACATCGAATAGCACGTATTCGTGCAAATTATCCATAGAAAGAACGATTGCGGGAGCTGGGAAGTGAATACGTACCTAACGTTGATGCAAAACGATTGGAAACATCGAACACCACGTATTCGTGCAAATTATCGATGGAAAGAACGATTGCGGGAGCTGGGAAGTGAATCCTTACCTACCGTCGATGCAAAACGATTGGAAACATCGAATAGCACGTATTCGTGCAAATTATCGATGGAAAGAACGATTGCGGGAGCCGGGAAGTGAATGCTTACCTAACGTTGATGCAAAACGATTGGAAACATCGAACATAACGTATTCGTGCAAATTATCGATAGAAAGAACGATTGCGGGAGCTGGGAAGTGAATCCTTACCTACCGTCGATGCAAAACGATTGCAAACATCGAATAGCACGTATTCGTGCAAATTATCCATAGAAAGAACGATTGCGGGAGCTGGGAAGTGAATCCTTACCTACCGTCGATGCAAAACGATTGGAAACATCGAACATAACGTATTCGTGCAAATTATCGATGGAAAGAACGATTGCGGCAGCTGGGAAGTGAATCCTTACCTACCGTCGATGCAAAACGATTGCAAACATCGAACATAACGTATTCGTGCAAATTATCCATAGAAAGAACGATTGCGGGAGCTGGGAAGTGAATGCTTACCGACCGTCGATGCAACACGATTGGAAACATCGAATAGCACGTATTCGTGCAAATTATCGATGGAAAGAACGATTGCGGGAGCTGGGAAGTGAATCCTTACCTACCGTCGATGCAAAACGATTGCAAACATCGAATAGCACGTATTCGTGCAAATTATCCATAGAAAGAACGATTGCGGGAGCTGGGAAGTGAATCCTTACCTACCGTCGATGCAAAACGATTGGAAACATCGAACATAACGTATTCGTGCAAATTATCGATGGAAAGAACGATTGCGGCAGCTGGGAAGTGAATCCTTACCTACCGTCGATGCAAAACGATTGCAAACATCGAACATAACGTATTCGTGCAAATTATCCATAGAAAGAACGATTGCGGGAGCTGGGAAGTGAATGCTTACCGACCGTCGATGCAACACGATTGGAAACATCGAATAGCACGTATTCGTGCAAATTATCGATGGAAAGAACGATTGCGGGAGCCGGGAAGTGAATCCTTACCTACCGTCGATGCAAAACGATTGGAAACATCGAACACCACGTATTCGTGCAAATTATCGATGGAAAGAACGATTGCGGCAGCTGGGAAGTGAATCCTTACCTACCGTCGATGCAAAACGATTGCAAACATCGAACATAACGTATTCGTGCAAATTATCCATAGAAAGAACGATTGCGGGAGCTGGGAAGTGAATGCTTACCGACCGTCGATGCAACACGATTGGAAACATCGAATAGCACGTATTCGTGCAAATTATCGATGGAAAGAACGATTGCGGGAGCCGGGAAGTGAATCCTTACCTACCGTCGATGCAAAACGATTGGAAACATCGAACATAACGTATTCGTGCAAATTATCCCATAGAAAGAACGATTGCGGGAGCTGGGAAGTGAATACTTACCTACCGTCGATGCAAAACGATTGCAAACATCGAATAGCACGTATTCGTGCAAATTATCCATAGAAAGAACGATTGCGGGAGCTGGGAAGTGAATACTTACCTAACGTTGATGCAAAACGATTGGAAACATCGAACACCACGTATTCGTGCAAATTATCGATGGAAAGAACGATTGCGGGAGCTGGGAAGTGAATACGTACCTAACGTTGATGCAAAACGATTGGAAACATCGAACACCACGTATTCGTGCAAATTATCGATGGAAAGAACGATTGCGGGAGCTGGGAAGTGAATCCTTACCTACCGTCGATGCAAAACGATTGGAAACATCGAATAGCACGTATTCGTGCATATTATCCATAGAAAGAACGATTGCGGGAGCTGGGAAGTGAATACGTACCTAACGTTGATGCAAAACGATTGGAAACATCGAACACCACGTATTCGTGCAAATTATCGATGGAAAGAACGATTGCGGGAGCTGGGAAGTGAATCCTTACCTACCGTCGATGCAAAACGATTGGAAACATCGAACACCACGTATTCGTGCAAATTATCCTTAGGAAGAATGATTGCGCGAGCTGGGAAGTGAATACTTACCTACCGTTGATGCAAAACGATTGGAAATATCGAATAGCACGTATTCGTGCAAATTATCGATGGAAAGAACGATTGCGGGAGCCGGGAAGTGAATGCTTACCTAACGTTGATGCAAAACGATTGGAAACATCGAACATAACGTATTCGTGCAAATTATCGATGGAAAGAACGATTGCGGGAGCCGGGAAGTGAATGCTTACCTAACGTTGATGCAAAACGATTGGAAACATCGAACATAACGTATTCGTGCAAATTATCGATAGAAAGAACGATTGCGGGTGCTGGGAAGTGAATCCTTACCTACCGTCGATGCAAAACGATTGCAAACATCGAATAGCACGTATTCGTGCAAATTATCCATAGAAAGTACGATTGCGGGAGCTGGGAAGTGAATACTTACCTACCGTTGATGCAAAACGATTGGAAACATCGAATAGCACGTATTCGTGCAAATTATCGATGGAAAGAACGATTGCGGGAGCCGGGAAGTGAATGCTTACCTAACGTTGATGCAAAACGATTGGAAACATCGAACATAACGTATTCGTGCAAATTATCGATAGAAAGAACGATTGCGGGAGCTGGGAAGTGAATCCTTACCTACCGTCGATGCAAAACGATTGCAAACATCGAATAGCACGTATTCGTGCAAATTATCCATAGAAAGAACGATTGCGGGAGCTGGGAAGTGAATCCTTACCTACCGTCGATGCAAAACGATTGGAAACATCGAACACCACGTATTCGTGCAAATTATCGATGGAAAGAACGATTGCGGGAGCCGGGAAGTGAATCCTTACCTACCGTTGATACAAAACGATTGGATAATTGGCACGAATACGTGATATTCGATGTTTCCAATCGTTTTGCATCGACGGTAGGTAAGGATTCACTTCCCAGCTCCCGCAATCGTTCTTTCCATCGATTATTTGCACGAATACGTGCTATTCGATGTTTCCAATCGTTTTGCATCAACGGTAGGTAAGTATTCACTTCCCAGCTCCCGCAATCGTTCTTTCTATGGATAATTTGCACGAATACGTTATGTTCGATGTTTGCAATCGTTTTGCATCGACGGTAGGTAAGGATTCACTTCCCAGCTGCCGCAATCGTTCTTTCCATCGATAATTTGCACGAATACGTGCTATTCGATGTTTCCAATCGTTTTGCATCAACGGTAGGTAAGTATTCACTTCCCAGCTCCCGCAATCGTACTTTCTATGGATAATTTGCACGAATACGTGCTATTCGATGTTTGCAATCGTTTTGCATCGACGGTAGGTAAGGATTCACTTCCCAGCTTCCGCAATCGTTCTTTCTATCGATAATTTGCACGAATACGTTATGTTCGATGTTTCCAATCGTTTTGCATCAACGTTAGGTAAGCATTCACTTCCCGGCTCCCGCAATCGTTCTTTCCATCGATAATTTGCACGAATACGTGCTATTCGATGTTTCCAATCGTTTTGCATCAACGGTAGGTAAGTATTCACTTCCCAGCTCCCGTAATCGTTCTTTCTATGGATAATTTGCACGAATACGTGCTATTCGATGTTTGCAATCGTTTTGCATCGACGGTAGGTAAGGATTCACTTCCCAGCTCCCGCAATCGTTCTTTCTATGGATAATTTGCACGAATACGTGCTATTCGATGTTTGCAATCGTTTTGCATCGACGGTAGGTAAGGATTCACTTCCCAGCTCCCGCAATCGTTCTTTCTATCGATAATTTGCACGAATACGTTATGTTCGATGTTTCCAATCGTTTTGCATCAACGTTAGGTAAGCATTCACTTCCCGGCTCCCGCAATCGTTCTTTCCATCGATAATTTGCACGAATACGTGCTATTCGATGTTTCCAATCGTTTTGAATCAACGGTAGGTAAGTATTCACTTCCCAGCTCACGCAATCGTTCTTTCTATGGATAATTTGCACGAATACGTGCAATTCGATGTTTGCAATCGTTTTGCATCGACGGTAGGTAAGGATTCACTTCCCAGCTGCCGCAATCGTTCTTTCTATCGATAATTTGCATGAATACGTGATGTTCGATGTTTCCAATCGTTTTGCATCAACGTTAGGTAAGGATTCATTTCCCGGCTCCCGCAATCGTTCTTTCCATCGATAATTTGCACGAATACGTGTTATTCGATGTTTCCAATCGTTTTGCATCAACGTTAGGTAAGGATTCACTTCCCGGCACCCGCAATCGTTCTTTTCATCGATAATTTGCACGAATACGTGATGTTCGATGATTCCATTCGTTTTGCATCAACGTTAGGTAAGGATTCACTTCCCGGCTCCCGCAATCGTTCTTTCCATCGATAATTTGCACGAATATGTGCTATTCGATGTTACCAATCGTTTTGCATCGATGGTAGGTAAGGATTCACTTCCCAGCTCCCGCAATCGTTCTTTCCATCGATAATTTGCACGAATACGTGTTATTCGATGTTTCCAATCGTTTTGCATCAACGTTAGGTAAGGATTCACTTCCCGGCACCCGCAATCGTTCTTTCCATCGATAATTTGCACGAATACGTGATGTTCGATGTTTGCAATCGTTTTGCATCGACGGTAGGTAAGGATTCACTTCCCAGCTCCCGCAATCGTTCTTTCTATCGATAATTTGGAAAGAACGATTGCCGGAGCTGGGAAGTGAATGCTTACCGAACGTCGATGCAACACGATTGGAAACATCGAATAGCACGTATTCGTGCAAATTATCGATGGAAAGAACGATTGCGGGAGCCGGGAAATGAATCCTTACTTACCTAACGTTGATGCAAAACGATTGGAAACATCGAACATCACGTATTCGTGCAAATTATCGATAGAAAGAACGATTGCGGCAGCTGGGAAGTGAATCCTTACCTACCTTCGATGCA
Source organism: Nomada ferruginata (assembly GCA_963583965.1). Taxonomy (NCBI): domain Eukaryota; kingdom Metazoa; phylum Arthropoda; class Insecta; order Hymenoptera; family Apidae; genus Nomada; species Nomada ferruginata. Next base: position 1,176,345 of record OY757219.1, read on the forward strand.
AAACGATTGGAAACATCGAACATAACGTATTCGTGCAAATTATCCATAGAAAGAACGATTGCGGGAGCTGGGAAGTGAATCCTTATCTACCGTCGATGCAAAACGATTGCAAACATCGAATAGCACGTATTCGTGCAAATTATCCATAGAAAGAACGATTGCGGGAGCTGGGAAGTGGATACTTAGCTATCGTTGATGCAAAACGATTGGAAACATCGAACATAACGTATTCGTGCAAATTATCCCATAGAAAGAACGATTGTGGGAGCTGGGAAGTGAATACTTACCTACCGTCGATGCAAAACGATTGCAAACATCGAATAGCACGTATTCGTGCAAATTATCCATAGAAAGAACGATTGCGGGAGCTGGGAAGTGAATACTTACCTAACGTTGATGCAAAACGATTGGAAACATCGAACACCACGTATTCGTGCAAATTATCGATGGAAAGAACGATTGCGGCAGCTGGGAAGTGAATCCTTACCTACCGTCGATGCAAAACGATTGCAAACATCGAATAGCACGTATTCGTGCAAATTATCCATAGAAAGAACGATTGCGGGAGCTGGGAAGTGGATACTTAGCTATCGTTGATGCAAAACGATTGGAAACATCGAACACCACGTATTCGTGCAAATTATCGATGGAAAGAACGATTGCGGCAGCTGGGAAGTGAATCCTTACCTACCGTCGATGCAAAACGATTGCAAACATCGAACATAACGTATTCGTGCAAATTATCCATAGAAAGAACGATTGCGGGAGCTGGGAAGTGAATGCTTACAGACCGTCGATGCAACACGATTGGAAACATCGAATAGCACGTATTCGTGCAAATTATCGATGGAAAGAACGATTGCGGGAGCCGGGAAGTGAATCCTTACCTACCGTCGATGCAAAACGATTGGAAACATCGAACATAACGTATTCGTGCAAATTATCCCATAGAAAGAACGATTGCGGGAGCTGGGAAGTGAATACTTACCTACCGTCGATGCAAAACGATTGCAAACATCGAATAGCACGTATTCGTGCAAATTATCCATAGAAAGAACGATTGCGGGAGCTGGGAAGTGAATACTTACCTAACGTTGATGCAAAACGATTGGAAACATCGAACACCACGTATTCGTGCAAATTATCGATGGAAAGAACGATTGCGGCAGCTGGGAAGTGAATCCTTACCTACCGTCGATGCAAAACGATTGGAAACATCGAATAGCACGTATTCGAGCAAATTAGCGATGGAAAGCGATTGCGGGAGCCGGGAAGTGAATCCTTACCTAACGTTGATGCAAAACGATTGGAAACATCGAACATCACGTATTCGTGCAAATTATCGATAGAAAGAACGATTGCGGGAGCTGGGAAGTGAATCCTTACCTACCGTCGATGCAAAACGATTGGAAACATCGAATAGCACGTATTCGTGCAAATTATCGATAGAAAGAACGATTGCGGGAGCTGGGAAGTGAATCCTTACCTACCGTCGATGCAAAACGATTGGAAACATCGAATGGCACGTATTCGTGCAAATTAACGATGGAAAGAACGATTGCGGGAGCTGGGAAGTGAATCCTTACCTACCGTCGATGCAAAACGATTGGAAACATCGAATATCACGTATTCGTGCCAATTATCCAATCGTTTTGCATCGACGGTAGGTAAGGATTCACTTCCCGGCTCCCGCAATCGTTCTTTCCATCGATAATTTGCACGAATACGTGGTGTTCGATGTTTCCAATCGTTTTGCATCGACGGTAGGTAAGGATTCACTTCCCAGCTCCCGCAATCGTTCTTTCTATGGATAATTTGCACGAATACGTGCTATTCGATGTTTGCAATCGTTTTGCATCGACGGTAGGTAAGGATTCACTTCCCAGCTCCCGCAATCGTTCTTTCTATCGATAATTTGCACGAATACGTTATGTTCGATGTTTCCAATCGTTTTGCATCAACGTTAGGTAAGCATTCACTTCCCGGCTCCCGCAATCGTTCTTTCCATCGATAATTTGCACGAATACGTGCTATTCGATGTTTCCAATCGTTTTGCATCAACGGTAGGTAAGTATTCACTTCCCAGCTCCCGCAATCGTACTTTCTATGGATAATTTGCACGAATACGTGCTATTCGATGTTTGCAATCGTTTTGCATCGACGGTAGGTAAGGATTCACTTCCCAGCTCCCGCAATCGTTCTTTCTATCGATAATTTCCACGAATACGTAATGTTCGATGTTTCCAATCGTTTTGCATCAACGTTAGGTAAGCATTCACTTCCCGGCTCCCGCAATCGTTCTTTCCATCGATAATTTGCACGAATACGTGCTATTCGATGTTTCCAATCGTTTTGCATCAACGGTAGGTAAGTATTCACTTACCAGCTCACGCAATCGTTCTTTCTATGGATAATTAGCACGAATACGTGCTATTCGATGTTTGCAATTGTTTTGCATCGACGGTAGGTAAGGATTCACTTCCCAGCTGCCGCAATCGTTCTTTCTATCGATAATTTGCACGAATACGTGATGTTCGATGTTTCCAATCGTTTTGCATCAACGTTAGGTAAGGATTCATTTCCCGGCTCCCGCAATCGTTCTTTCCATCGATAATTTGCACGAATACGTGCTATTCGATGTTTCCAATCGATTTGCATCAACGGTAGGTAAGTATTCACTTCCCAGCTCACGCAATCGTTCTTTCTATGGATAATTTGCACGAATACGTGCTATTCGATGTTTGCAATCGTTTTGCATCGACGGTAGGTAAGGATTCACTTCCCAGCTGCCGCAATCGTTCTTTCTATCGATAATTTGCACGAATACGTGCTATTCGATGTTTCCAATCGTTTTGCATCAACGTTAGGTAAGGATTCACTTCCCGGCACCCGCAATCGTTCTTTCCATCGATAATTTGCACGAATACGTGGTGTTCGATGTTTCCAATCGTTTTGCATCAACGTTAGGTAAGTATTCACTTCCCAGCTCCCGCAATCGTTCTTTCTATGGATAATTTGCACGAATACGTGCTATTCGATGTTTGCAATCGTTTTGCATCGACGGTAGGTAAGGATTCACTTCCCAGCTCACGCAATCGTTCTTTCTATCGATAATTTGGAAAGAACGATTGCCGGAGCTGGGAAGTGAATGCTTACCGAACGTCGATGCAACACGATTGGAAACATCGAATAGCACGTATTCGTGCAAATTATCGATGGAAAGAACGATTGCGGGAGCCGGGAAATGAATCCTTATCTACCGTCGATGCAAAACGATTGCAAACATCGAATAGCACGTATTCGTGCAAATTATCCATAGAAAGAACGATTGCGGGAGCTGGGAAGTGGATACTTACCTATCGTTGATGCAAAACGATTGGAAACATCGAACACCACGTATTCGTGCAAATTATCGATGGAAAGAACGATTGCGGCAGCTGGGAAGTGAATCCTTACCTACCGTCGATGCAAAACGATTGCAAACATCGAACATAACGTATTCGTGCAAATTATCCATAGAAAGAACGATTGCGGGAGCTGGGAAGTGAATGCTTACCGACCGTCGATGCAACACGATTGGAAACATCGAATAGCACGTATTCGTGCAAATTATCGATGGAAAGAACGATTGCAGGAGCCGGGAAGTGAATCCTTACCTACCGTCGATGCAAAACGATTGGAAACATCGAACACCACGTATTCGTGCAAATTATCGATGGAAAGAACGATTGCGGGAGCTGGGAAGTGAATACGTACCTAACGTTGATGCAAAACGATTGGAAACATCGAACACCACGTATTCGTGCAAATTATCGATGGAAAGACCGATTGCGGGAGCTGGGAAGTGAATCCTTACCTACCGTCGATGCAAAACGATTGGAAACATCGAATAGCACGTATTCGTGCATATTATCCATAGAAAGAACGATTGCGGGAGCTGGGAAGTGAATACGTACCTAACGTTGATGCAAAACGATTGGAAACATCGAACACCACGTATTCGTGCAAATTATCGATGGAAAGAACGATTGCGGGAGCTGGGAAGTGAATCCTTACCTACCGTCGATGCAAAACGATTGGAAACATCGAATAGCACGTATTCGTGCATATTATCCATAGAAAGAACGATTGCGGGAGCTGGGAAGTGAATACGTACCTAACGTTGATGCAAAACGATTGGAAACATCGAACACCACGTATTCGTGCAAATTATCGATGGAAAGAACGATTGCGGGAGCTGGGAAGTGAATCCTTACCTACCGTCGATGCAAAACGATTGGAAACATCGAACACCACGTATTCGTGCAAATTATCCTTAGGAAGAATGATTGCGCGAGCTGGGAAGTGAATACTTACCTACCGTTGATGCAAAACGATTGGAAATATCGAATAGCACGTATTCGTGCAAATTATCGATGGAAAGAACGATTGCGGGAGCCGGGAAGTGAATGCTTACCTAACGTTGATGCAAAACGATTGGAAACATCGAACATAACGTATTCGTGCAAATTATCGATGGAAAGAACGATTGCGGGAGCCGGGAAGTGAATGCTTACCTAACGTTGATGCAAAACGATTGGAAACATCGAACATAACGTATTCGTGCAAATTATCGATGGAAAGAACGATTGCGGGAGCCGGGAAGTGAATGCTTACCTAACGTTGATGCAAAACGATTGGAAACATCGAACATAACGTATTCGTGCAAATTATCGATAGAAAGAACGATTGCGGGTGCTGGGAAGTGAATCCTTACCTACCGTCGATGCAAAACGATTGCAAACATCGAATAGCACGTATTCGTGCAAATTATCCATAGAAAGTACGATTGCGGGAGCTGGGAAGTGAATACTTACCTACCGTTGATGCAAAACGATTGGAAACATCGAATAGCACGTATTCGTGCAAATTATCGATGGAAAGAACGATTGCGGGAGCCGGGAAGTGAATGCTTACCTAACGTTGATGCAAAACGATTGGAAACATCGAACATAACGTATTCGTGCAAATTATCGATAGAAAGAACGATTGCGGGAGCTGGGAAGTGAATCCTTACCTACCGTCGATGCAAAACGATTGCAAACATCGAATAGCACGTATTCGTGCAAATTATCCATAGAAAGAACGATTGCGGGAGCTGGGAAGTGAATCCTTACCTACCGTCGATGCAAAACGATTGGAAACATCGAATAGCACGTATTCGTGCAAATTATCGATGGAAAGAACGATTGCGGGAGCCGGGAAGTGAATCCTTACCTACCGTTGATACAAAACGATTGCAAACATCGAACATAACGTATTCGTGCAAATTATCCATAGAAAGAACGATTGCGGGAGCTGGGAAGTGAATGCTTACAGACCGTCGATGCAACACGATTGGGAACATCGAATAGCACGTATTCGTGCAAATTATCGATGGAAAGAACGATTGCGGGAGCCGGGAAGTGAATCCTTACCTACCGTCGATGCAAAACGATTGGAAACATCGAACATAACGTATTCGTGCAAATTATCCCATAGAAAGAACGATTGTGGGAGCTGGGAAGTGAATACTTACCTACCGTCGATGCAAAACGATTGCAAACATCGAATAGCACGTATTCGTGCAAATTATCCATAGAAAGTACGATTGCGGGAGCTGGGAAGTGAATACTTACCTACCGTTGATGCAAAACGATTGGAAACATCGAATAGCACGTATTCGTGCAAATTATCGATGGAAAGAACGATTGCGGGAGCCGGGAAGTGAATGCTTACCTAACGTTGATGCAAAACGATTGGAAACATCGAACATAACGTATTCGTGCAAATTATCGATAGAAAGAACGATTGCGGGAGCTGGGAAGTGAATCCTTACCTACCGTCGATGCAAAACGATTGCAAACATCGAATAGCACGTATTCGTGCAAATTATCCATAGAAAGAACGATTGCGGGAGCCGGGAAATGAATCCTTACTTACCTAACGTTGATGCAAAACGATTGGAAACATCGAACATCACGTATTCGTGCAAATTATCGATAGAAGGAACGATTGCGGCAGCTGGGAAGTGAATCCTTACCTACCGTCGATGCAAAACGATTGGAAACATCGAACATAACGTATTCGTGCAAATTATCCATAGAAAGAACGATTGCGGGAGCTGGGAAGTGAATCCTTATCTACCGTCGATGCAAAACGATTGCAAACATCGAATAGCACGTATTCGTGCAAATTATCCATAGAAAGAACGATTGCGGGAGCTGGGAAGTGGATACTTAGCTATCGTTGATGCAAAACGATTGGAAACATCGAACACCACGTATTCGTGCAAATTATCGATGGAAAGAACGATTGCGGCAGCTGGGAAGTGAATCCTTACCTACCGTCGATGCAAAACGATTGCAAACATCGAACATAACGTATTCGTGCAAATTATCCATAGAAAGAACGATTGCGGGAGCTGGGAAGTGAATGCTTACAGACCGTCGATGCAACACGATTGGAAACATCGAATAGCACGTATTCGTGCAAATTATCGATGGAAAGAACGATTGCGGGAGCCGGGAAGTGAATCCTTACCTACCGTCGATGCAAAACGATTGGAAACATCGAACATAACGTATTCGTGCAAATTATCCCATAGAAAGAACGATTGTGGGAGCTGGGAAGTGAATACTTACCTACCGTCGATGCAAAACGATTGCAAACGTCGAATAGCACGTATTCGTGCAAATTATCCATAGAAAGAACGATTGCGGGAGCTGGGAAGTGAATACTTACCTAACGTTGATGCAAAAGGATTGGAAACATCGAACACCACGTATTCGTGCAAATTATCGATGGAAAGAACGATTGCGGCAGCTGGGAAGTGAATCCTTACCTACCGTCGATGCAAAACGATTGCAAACATCGAATAGCACGTATTCGTGCAAATTATCGATAGAAAGAACGATTGCGGGAGCTGGGAAGTGAATCCTTACCTACCGTCGATGCAAAACGATTGGAAACATCGAATGGCACGTATTCGTGCAAATTAACGATGGAAAGAACGATTGCGGGAGCTGGGAAGTGAATCCTTACCTACCGTCGATGCAAAACGATTGGAAACATCGAATATCACGTATTCGTGCCAATTATCCAATCGTTTTGTATCAACGGTAGGTAAGGATTCACTTCCCGGCTCCCGCAATCGTTCTTTCCATCGCGATAATTTGCACGAATACGTGGTGTTCGATGTTTCCAATCGTTTTGCATCGACGGTAGGTAAGGATTCACTTCCCAGTTCCCGCAATCGTTCTTTCTATGGATAATTTGCACGAATACGTGCTATTCGATGTTTGCAATCGTTTTGCATCGACGGTAGGTAAGGATTCACTTCCCAGCTCCCGCAATCGTTCTTTCCATCGATAATTTGCACGAATACGTGCTATTCGATGTTTCCAATCGTTTTGCATCAACGGTAGGTAAGTATTCACTTACCAGCTCACGCAATCGTTCTTTCTATGGATAATTAGCACGAATACGTGCTATTCGATGTTTGCAATTGTTTTGCATCGACGGTAGGTAAGGATTCACTTCCCAGCTGCCGCAATCGTTCTTTCTATCGATAATTTGCACGAATACGTGATGTTCGATGTTTCCAATCGTTTTGCATCAACGTTAGGTAAGGATTCATTTCCCGGCTCCCGCAATCGTTCTTTCCATCGATAATTTGCACGAATACGTGTTATTCGATGTTTCCAATCGTTTTGCATCAACGTTAGGTAAGGATTCACTTCCCGGGACCCGCAATCGTTCTTTCCATCGATAATTTGCACGAATACGTGATGGTCGATGTTTGCAATCGTTTTGCATCGACGGTAGGTAAGGATTCACTTCCCAGCTCCCGCAATCGTTCTTTCTATCGATAATTTGGAAAGAACGATTGCCGGAGCTGGGAAGTGAATGCTTACCGAACGTCGATGCAACACGATTGGAAACATCGAATAGCACGTATTCGTGCAAATTATCGATGGAAAGAACGATTGCTGGAGCCGGGAAATGAATCCTTACCTAACGTTGATGCAAAACGATTGGAAACATCGAACATCACGTATTCGTGCAAATTATCGATAGAAAGAACGATTGCGGCAGCTGGGAAGTGAATCCTTACCTACCGTCGATGCAAAACGATTGGAAACATCGAACATAACGTATTTGTGCAAATTATCCATAGAAAGAACGATTGCGGTAGCTGGGAAGTTAATCCTTATCTACCGTCGATGCAAAACGATTGCAAACATCGAATAGCACGTATTCGTGCAAATTATCCATAGAAAGAACGATTGCGGGAGCTGGGAAGTGGATACTTACCTATCGTTGATGCAAAACGATTGGAAACATCGAACACCACGTATTCGTGCAAATTATCGATGGAAAGAACGATTGCGGGAGCTGGGAAGTGAATCCTTACCTACCGTCGATGCAAAACGATTGGAAACATCGAACACCACGTATTCGTGCAAATTATCCTTAGGAAGAACGATTGCGCGAGCTGGGAAGTGAATACTTACCTACCGTTGATGCAAAACGATTGGAAATATCGAATAGCACGTATTCGTGCAAATTATCGATGGAAAGAACGATTGCGGGAGCCGGGAAGTGAATGCTTACCTAACGTTGATGCAAAACGATTGGAAACATCGAACATAACGTATTCGTGCAAATTATCGATGGAAAGAACGATTGCGGGAGCCGGGAAGTGAATGCTTACCTAACGTTGATGCAAAACGATTGGAAACATCGAACATAACGTATTCGTGCAAATTATCGATAGAAAGAACGATTGCGGGAGCTGGGAAGTGAATCCTTACCTACCGTCGATGCAAAACGATTGCAAACATCGAATAGCACGTATTCGTGCAAATTATCCATAGAAAGTACGATTGCGGGAGCTGGGAAGTGAATACTTACCTACCGTTGATGCAAAACGATTGGAAACATCGAATAGCACGTATTCGTGCAAATTATCGATGGAAAGAACGATTGCGGGAGCCGGGAAGTGAATGCTTACCTAACGTTGATGCAAAACGATTGGAAACATCGAACATAACGTATTCGTGCAAATTATCGATAGAAAGAACGATTGCGGGAGCTGGGAAGTGAATCCTTACCTACCGTCGATGCAAAACGATTGCAAACATCGAATAGCACGTATTCGTGCAAATTATCCATAGAAAGAACGATTGCGGGAGCTGGGAAGTGAATCCTTACCTACCGTCGATGCAAAACGATTGGAAACATCGAATAGCACGTATTCGTGCAAATTATCGATGGAAAGAACGATTGCGGGAGCCGGGAAGTGAATCCTTACCTACCGTTGATACAAAACGATTGCAAACATCGAACATAACGTATTCGTGCAAATTATCCATAGAAAGAACGATTGCGGGAGCTGGGAAGTGAATGCTTACAGACCGTCGATGCAACACGATTGGGAACATCGAATAGCACGTATTCGTGCAAATTATCGATGGAAAGAACGATTGCGGGAGCCGGGAAGTGAATCCTTACCTACCGTCGATGCAAAACGATTGGAAACATCGAACATAACGTATTCGTGCAAATTATCCCATAGAAAGAACGATTGTGGGAGCTGGGAAGTGAATACTTACCTACCGTCGATGCAAAACGATTGCAAACATCGAATAGCACGTATTCGTGCAAATTATCCATAGAAAGTACGATTGCGGGAGCTGGGAAGTGAATACTTACCTACCGTTGATGCAAAACGATTGGAAACATCGAATAGCACGTATTCGTGCAAATTATCGATGGAAAGAACGATTGCGGGAGCCGGGAAGTGAATGCTTACCTAACGTTGATGCAAAACGATTGGAAACATCGAACATAACGTATTCGTGCAAATTATCGATAGAAAGAACGATTGCGGGAGCTGGGAAGTGAATCCTTACCTACCGTCGATGCAAAACGATTGCAAACATCGAATAGCACGTATTCGTGCAAATTATCCATAGAAAGAACGATTGCGGGAGCCGGGAAATGAATCCTTACTTACCTAACGTTGATGCAAAACGATTGGAAACATCGAACATCACGTATTCGTGCAAATTATCGATAGAAGGAACGATTGCGGCAGCTGGGAAGTGAATCCTTACCTACCGTCGATGCAAAACGATTGGAAACATCGAACATAACGTATTCGTGCAAATTATCCATAGAAAGAACGATTGCGGGAGCTGGGAAGTGAATCCTTATCTACCGTCGATGCAAAACGATTGCAAACATCGAATAGCACGTATTCGTGCAAATTATCCATAGAAAGAACGATTGCGGGAGCTGGGAAGTGGATACTTAGCTATCGTTGATGCAAAACGATTGGAAACATCGAACACCACGTATTCGTGCAAATTATCGATGGAAAGAACGATTGCGGCAGCTGGGAAGTGAATCCTTACCTACCGTCGATGCAAAACGATTGCAAACATCGAACATAACGTATTCGTGCAAATTATCCATAGAAAGAACGATTGCGGGAGCTGGGAAGTGAATGCTTACAGACCGTCGATGCAACACGATTGGAAACATCGAATAGCACGTATTCGTGCAAATTATCGATGGAAAGAACGATTGCGGGAGCCGGGAAGTGAATCCTTACCTACCGTCGATGCAAAACGATTGGAAACATCGAACATAACGTATTCGTGCAAATTATCCCATAGAAAGAACGATTGTGGGAGCTGGGAAGTGAATACTTACCTACCGTCGATGCAAAACGATTGCAAACGTCGAATAGCACGTATTCGTGCAAATTATCCATAGAAAGAACGATTGCGGGAGCTGGGAAGTGAATACTTACCTAACGTTGATGCAAAACGATTGGAAACATCGAACACCACGTATTCGTGCAAATTATCGATGGAAAGAACGATTGCGGCAGCTGGGAAGTGAATCCTTACCTACCGTCGATGCAAAACGATTGCAAACATCGAATAGCACGTATTCGTGCAAATTATCGATAGAAAGAACGATTGCGGGAGCTGGGAAGTGAATCCTTACCTACCGTCGATGCAAAACGATTGGAAACATCGAATGGCACGTATTCGTGCAAATTAACGATGGAAAGAACGATTGCGGGAGCTGGGAAGTGAATCCTTACCTACCGTCGATGCAAAACGATTGGAAACATCGAATATCACGTATTCGTGCCAATTATCCAATCGTTTTGTATCAACGGTAGGTAAGGATTCACTTCCCGGCTCCCGCAATCGTTCTTTCCATCGCGATAATTTGCACGAATACGTGGTGTTCGATGTTTCCAATCGTTTTGCATCGACGGTAGGTAAGGATTCACTTCCCAGTTCCCGCAATCGTTCTTTCTATGGATAATTTGCACGAATACGTGCTATTCGATGTTTGCAATCGTTTTGCATCGACGGTAGGTAAGGATTCACTTCCCAGCTCCCGCAATCGTTCTTTCCATCGATAATTTGCACGAATACGTGCTATTCGATGTTTCCAATCGTTTTGCATCAACGGTAGGTAAGTATTCACTTACCAGCTCACGCAATCGTTCTTTCTATGGATAATTAGCACGAATACGTGCTATTCGATGTTTGCAATTGTTTTGCATCGACGGTAGGTAAGGATTCACTTCCCAGCTGCCGCAATCGTTCTTTCTATCGATAATTTGCACGAATACGTGATGTTCGATGTTTCCAATCGTTTTGCATCAACGTTAGGTAAGGATTCATTTCCCGGCTCCCGCAATCGTTCTTTCCATCGATAATTTGCACGAATACGTGTTATTCGATGTTTCCAATCGTTTTGCATCAACGTTAGGTAAGGATTCACTTCCCGGGACCCGCAATCGTTCTTTCCATCGATAATTTGCACGAATACGTGATGGTCGATGTTTGCAATCGTTTTGCATCGACGGTAGGTAAGGATTCACTTCCCAGCTCCCGCAATCGTTCTTTCTATCGATAATTTGGAAAGAACGATTGCCGGAGCTGGGAAGTGAATGCTTACCGAACGTCGATGCAACACGATTGGAAACATCGAATAGCACGTATTCGTGCAAATTATCGATGGAAAGAACGATTGCGGGAGCCGGGAAATGAATCCTTACCTAACGTTGATGCAAAACGATTGGAAACATCGAACATCACGTATTCGTGCAAATTATCGATAGAAAGAACGATTGCGGCAGCTGGGAAGTGAATCCTTACCTACCGTCGATGCAAAACGATTGGAAACATCGAACATAACGTATTTGTGCAAATTATCCATAGAAAGAACGATTGCGGTAGCTGGGAAGTTAATCCTTATCTACCGTCGATGCAAAACGATTGCAAACATCGAATAGCACGTATTCGTGCAAATTATCCATAGAAAGAACGATTGCGGGAGCTGGGAAGTGGATACTTACCTATCGTTGATGCAAAACGATTGGAAACATCGAACACCACGTATTCGTGCAAATTATCGATGGAAAGAACGATTGCGGGAGCTGGGAAGTGAATCCTTACCTACCGTCGATGCAAAACGATTGGAAACATCGAACACCACGTATTCGTGCAAATTATCCTTAGGAAGAACGATTGCGCGAGCTGGGAAGTGAATACTTACCTACCGTTGATGCAAAACGATTGGAAATATCGAATAGCACGTATTCGTGCAAATTATCGATGGAAAGAACGATTGCGGGAGCCGGGAAGTGAATGCTTACCTAACGTTGATGCAAAACGATTGGAAACATCGAACATAACGTATTCGTGCAAATTATCGATGGAAAGAACGATTGCGGGAGCCGGGAAGTGAATGCTTACCTAACGTTGATGCAAAACGATTGGAAACATCGAACATAACGTATTCGTGCAAATTATCGATAGAAAGAACGATTGCGGGAGCTGGGAAGTGAATCCTTACCTACCGTCGATGCAAAACGATTGCAAACATCGAATAGCACGTATTCGTGCAAATTATCCATAGAAAGTACGATTGCGGGAGCTGGGAAGTGAATACTTACCTACCGTTGATGCAAAACGATTGGAAACATCGAATAGCACGTATTCGTGCAAATTATCGATGGAAAGAACGATTGCGGGAGCCGGGAAGTGAATGCTTACCTAACGTTGATGCAAAACGATTGGAAACATCGAACATAACGTATTCGTGCAAATTATCGATAGAAAGAACGATTGCGGGAGCTGGGAAGTGAATCCTTACCTACCGTCGATGCAAAACGATTGCAAACATCGAATAGCACGTATTCGTGCAAATTATCCATAGAAAGAACGATTGCGGGAGCTGGGAAGTGAATCCTTACCTACCGTCGATGCAAAACGATTGGAAACATCGAACACCACGTATTCGTGCAAATTATCGATGGAAAGAACGATTGCGGGAGCCGGGAAGTGAATCCTTACCTACCGTTGATACAAAACGATTGGATAATTGGCACGAATACGTGATATTCGATGTTTCCAATCGTTTTGCATCGACGGTAGGTAAGGATTCACTTCCCGGCTCCCGCAATCGTTCTTTCCATCGCGATAATTTGCACGAATACGTGGTGTTCGATGTTTCCAATCGTTTTGCATCGACGGTAGGTAAGGATTCACTTCCCAGTTCCCGCAATCGTTCTTTCTATGGATAATTTGCACGAATACGTGCTATTCGATGTTTGCAATCGTTTTGCATCGACGGTAGGTAAGGATTCACTTCCCAGCTCCCGCAATCGTTCTTTCCATCGATAATTTGCACGAATACGTGCTATTCGATGTTTCCAATCGTTTTGCATCAACGGTAGGTAAGTATTCACTTACCAGCTCACGCAATCGTTCTTTCTATGGATAATTAGCACGAATACGTGCTATTCGATGTTTGCAATCGTTTTGCATCGACGGTAGGTAAGGATTCACTTCCCAGCTTCCGCAATCGTTCTTTCTATCGATAATTTGCACGAATACGTTATGTTCGATGTTTCCAATCGTTTTGCATCAACGTTAGGTAAGCATTCACTTCCCGGCTCCCGCAATCGTTCTTTCCATCGATAATTTGCACGAATACGTGGTGTTCGATGTTTCCAATCGTTTTGCATCAACGTTAGGTACTGTTACGTCCTCGTCGGGATCCGTGTTGCCCAACGGCAACGTGCGCCAAATCTTCAACAGCATACGCTCGCAATTTCGATCTGTGACTGGTCTCTTAGGACAGTCAACCGGGATCGGGACGTTAAGATGCGGTGGGGTCAGGAAAACAATTGGTATCGATTGTTTATGAGTTATATTTACGTCCACTTTCTTTTTTTTTCTTATTTAATACAGTGGAGGCCGTTAGATTATTCCTCGCGGAGAAATATAGTTTGAAATAACAACGTATGATACTCTTCCGGGACCGGCTCGCCTTCGGGGACGTTTGGTTGACCAGGGAACCGGTCGCTAATAAATACGGGATAATATCCCGGGTAATTCGGATAAATCTGTTGATGTGGCCACTCCTCGTCGCTGTCCGGAGGGTCGAGTTGCTGTTGCGGGGATGGGGGACTGACCGGGGGGTCGATATAGGGCCGGTAGTATTCGGGCGTGGTTGCCCTTGAATCTACCGAGGATGTAGTTGTCTGAGCCGGGGATGACGAGTAAACTAGTTGTCGTCTAGCGAAGGGCTGCGGAGTTTGTTCGGATGCGTGGGAGATGGGGGAGTATGAGATGGACAAAGGCGATGCGTGAGGCGAGGAAGGCAACACGGGTATTTGGGCGGAGGGACCCCGCGAAGTCGAGGGCTCGGGCGAACCCCCAACTGTCAAGTCGATGATGGTCGGAACGGCGCCAGCGGTTGTCGAGTCGATCGGCGCCCGTGGAGAATCCAGCGTCAGGTCGACTGGCGCCGGTGGAGAATCTAACGTCAGGTCGATCAACGGCCCAGTCTCTTGCGCCAATTGCACGCGACGGGCGGCGATCAGCTCCCGGCGCCTGATATTGTGGCGGAGCCGCGACTGGACCCCTCTCCTACGCCTTCGCCTATTTCCAGCGGGCATCTACCGAACACATTCGGCGAGTAGTAAGTTGTTCGTATAAAATGGAAGACCGATGAAATGTCAAGTGTTACTGTTTATTAATGCTCACCTTTACCTATCGGTCGACTACAGTTGAGAGTACAAGTAGCAAATGGTGGATCGTGCTGACGATTTGCCGCTTACAGGCACAACTACAACGAACTCGTCGAACTTCACCGTTAGACTACCGGATTGAACTTCACTCGTATAGAACTTGATGTTTCTAACTTCTCGGTTGGAACTGAACTGCCTTGCGACCGTTCGCTCCGGTCTTTTCTTCCTCCCAGGTGCTGATGCAGCAGCCCCTACTGCCGCAGCCAGAAGATGCTGATGCAGCAGGGGCCACCGTCCTGGGAACGACTGTTCCGCGACGGTTCTCGCGCTTCGTATCTTTGCAACGTGTGCATTCCTGAGCGACAGTTGTTATCGCTCTCGCGACGGTTCTCGCGCTTCGTATCTTTGCAACGTGTGCATTCCTGAGCGACAGTTGTTATCGCTCTCGCGACGGTTCTCGCGCTTCGTATCTTTGCAACGTGTGCATTCCTGAGCGACAGTTGTTATCGCTCTGGGAACGGATGCTGATGCATCGAGGTATATCGTCTTGTTCAGCGGATTATTACCCGATCCTTTCCCAGGCCTTGACTCTGGAATGCCCACGTGCGAGACAGCGCTATCCCTTCGCTATTGTCGTCAGCACTTATCCGTGCTTGTCCTTAACTTGAAAGGACAAACACGGATTGGTCCGCACACCCTGATTCGTCACGGTTCTTAATCTACGTATTCTTATAATCTATCTTATCATAGGTGAGTCAGCATACTCACGTTTACCCCTGGTTTCTTAACTTAAGAAGTTGCTTAGACTTAATGCTACCATCAGGACAATTATCAGTGTGTGTGTGTGTGTGTGTGTGGCCGTACGTCGATGTGTGGTAGAGAACTGCCCTGTATCCATATCGTGTGCCGATTCGGATGCGCGCTGCACCTACGGATCGTCACGTTTCGGAGGATCCCGGGACGTGACACCTTCCCCCTTGGGAAGCAAATTTCTGGAGGAAATTTGCTCCAGTTCGCGAATGGTTTGCCTGAACTCTCGGAGTGTCGGTTTCGGTGGAGAAGCGGTAGTTGATGTTCCTTGTGGAAAAGCTTCCACGTCGCGGGATGCCGCGTATTGTCTGCTTCTTTCGCCTTTCCGGATCAAGAGGTGCGACAGGGAACTCCACACAGCACCGATGAGTTGGAAACCGCATCCGTAGATCGCGTGTAGCTGGTATCCATGAATGAATGTATCGGCAACTGCTTTTACGAATTTCAGCAGGACGAATATTGCCAATATTCCTGCGCTGGCTGATCCAAACGTAATGAATCCGTTCCAAAAGCGTGAAACTGCGTCTTCGGCCAATTTTGCCATGGTTTCCTCGTCGAACATGCTCGTTAGGGATATCGATCCTTGCGCCACGCCCTTTCCCGTCGCTCCCCTGACGATCGTGTTCAAAACCGCCGCCTTTTCGGCCGGGAACATGATGTGGTCTCGCAAGTTTTCCAAGTCTCCTTGCGTGTAAATACCGCTGGTTGCGAGTGTCGCCGGGGCGGTGTAACGCCAATTTGTACGCGTCATAGGGTGTAGCACGTGCGGCTGGCCTACCTCGACCGGCCGAGGGGAGATTCGATGCCAGGCTTGATTGATCACGTACATCACGGGGAGGACGTGACTGCATTCTCTCTGTGTCCCGTGAGCGGTAACAATGTGGGATTTCGGCGTGATAAACGCCGAACGGTTTCCGTGCCAAACTGGCAATTCTGTGTAACATTCGTTCGAATGTCTCACCCTCACTTGTACCGGTACGCATTTGATGATGTGGATGACTTCACCGGCTGTTAACGCCATGTGTCCTGGGGACTTCATGACGGTGTAGGCGAATTCGTCCGGTTTCAAAGTGGCCACTGCGAGAGCGTTGCTGAGCACTTGTTGCTCCAGGAGACATCGTTGTTTCAATAAATTTTGATACAACGTCGTCATTTGCGTTTTGACGTGTCTCTCGACGTATACGAATTTAGAATTTATGTACGTGAAAATGTCTAAATTTTCAACCGGTAGTTTCTTCGGTTGCGTGAATGTTCGCTCTCTGGTGGTTTCCAGTATGAACAGTTTCGGATGTTCCGTTTGCGAGAGGGTGTAGCCGCACAAGTGTTGTTCGCCCACCTTGGAGAGAGCGAACGTTATGTCTTGCGTGGTAAGAGCATAGACCGGTGAGTCGGTTCGCTGCTTGTCTTCTTCGGTAATTTTGGACGCGATACCCTCGTATAGCACGTCGTATCGGTCGAATTTACAAGACGACGGCGGGAAAGGACTCCAGAAGGTGTGTCCATTCTCGCTGTCCAGGCAGAATCCGCTTTGGAAACTGCAGATGGTTCCTGATTTTAGAATGATCTTGTCGGCGTCCATTCGTACCGGGACGTTGGCGGATTTAATCGAAAATTTGGCCACCGCTTGCACCACGACGCTTTCCCAAGTTCCGTAGGGGTCGGAGAATTGGGCGCCGGTGCAACGGCCGTCGTTCGTCAAAGTCCCAGCCATGGTAAACGTTCGAGTTGTAGTTTTGTTTACCGTCAGTCCGGTTATGTAGCCGTTGTTTCCCAAGGAGAACGAGCCGTCCTCGTGCATGCGCTTGCATTGTTGGTCGGTTATGTCCTCGAGATATTCGTTCAGGCCGTTGTGGACAGCGGAGATGTGCGAGTGCATGCCGCAGTGGTACACTATTCTTGATATTTCGATTCTACACGAAATGACCGGTGCGTAGTTGAATTCCGAGAGTTGAAGCAGCTGAATGTAGACTTCTCGAGACTGTGTCTTGATTGGTGTGATGTCGCAATCCCCGATCGAATTGAGCGACACCGTAGTTACGTTCAGATGTTGTCCGTTGCAATCGTAACCGACGAGAGCCCAGGCAACTCGAGCGTAAATCAATATTAACATATATAGGAACATGGTGAATTCCTGTACAAAGAAACAAAACAAAATAACGATTCTTTACATTACCGCACTCGCTTTAATACTGGAATTCGCGTTTGTAGGGACTATACGCGAGTACGCATTACTCTCTAATTACGCGGCGTGAAACGTTTCGATCGATCGACGTCAGCGACGAGGCCACTGTTGGCCGCTTCCGGTAATTGGTTTAGGTTTGGGTTTGGTTGTCGGTGGGGGCGGGGGCGGGGGCGCTCTCAGCGGCGTCCCAATTCGTCTTGACGTTGCCGCCTTCCTACGAACCCATAGCCCCGATCCAAACTCGTCGGCGCGCGTTAATTCACCATCGCGTGATCACGTCAACGACGCGTCCCGTTTGCACCGCCCATTCCTCTGAAGTGGACATTTCGAAGTACGTCTCGATACATTCGGTGCATTCCTGTGCCGGTCTTACGACGACGAAGTTCTCGTTGCACAGGATGCAGTTGGCGATGGGCAGTGTGGCGTCGTGGTTGCACAGATTGTGCCAGCCTCCTGGCTGGTACGTTTGTTGGACCACGGGTGGCAGTTTGGCGTAACAGGGCACGCACACTCGTCTCCCGGTCCGCACGTATATGCAAGCCGTATCTCTGTTTATCGTCATGCAATATAATTCCGACAGCTCGCCGTAAGCCTGGGGATGGGTCGCAGGAAGGACCCCGTCCCAGGGGCCTTGGAACTCTTGGTCCTCGACCTCCTCTTCCAAAAATTCGCAGGGGATTTTCATTCTGCAAATTGCATTGTCACGCGTTGAGTGCGCGCTTCTCGAAGGAATCTGGTTGCGCCGTCGGCCGATCGATCGCTTACATTCTATTTTTCAGATACGCTAGCTTCAGTTTATTCATATGTACTGTTCGCGGACTACCGTCGATGGAGATTTTGACGTTCTGATTAGATAGTATCTCGATGACTTTGTGTGGACCGGTGTATTGGTCCGCGAATTTTCCCTTTCGGGGTTCCCGGATCATGTACACCAGGTCTCCTGTTTTAAAGTTCTGCGGGTTTATTGCCCGATCGTAGTATTCTTTCGATCTGATCTTCGCGAGCTGAAGGTTGTCGCGAGCTTTCGCTTGAACGTCGTCGATCTTATAGTAGAGATCCCGCAGGTAGTCCGCGTACGTTGGCTCCAGATTCTCGCTGATTGGTTTTTCGCTCGCGGGTTCCCTGGCTATTCGCCCAAACACTAATTCGTGCGGCGAGAATCTGGTCCCCTCGTGTACCGACGTGTTGTACGAAAACATTGCCAGATCCAACCAGTCGTCCCAGCTGTTACGACCGTTGTCTATGTACTGCTTAAGATACTCCACTAATACGTGGTGAGACCTCTCGATGGAACCGTTGCTCTGCGGATGATATGCCGACGTGACGTAATGTTTTATATGAAATTTCTTTGCCACGTTCTTCATCAATGAGGATGTAAAATTCGTTCCCTGATCGGTCAGGATCGCTCGAGGCGATCCGAAACGGCAGATAAGATTTTTAACGAACGCGTCCGCGATGTCCGCAGAGGTGGTTCGTTCGAGAGGTATGGCGAGGGAATATTTGGTTAGTAGATCCTGCATGGTTAGTATGTATTTGTTGCCCTTTTTGGTGCTAGGCAAGGGTCCGACGATGTCCATACTGACTTTGTCGAACGCTTTGCCGGGCGTATCGGTCAGTATCATAGGTTGTTTGGTCTTGATTCTCGTGAGTTTTTTCAGTTGGCACTCCTTGCACTCTCTCACGAATCGTTGGATCTCCTTCTTCATGTTGTCCCAATTGTGCAGTTGCCTTATCCTGTGGTAGGTCTTCGTCACCCCTTTGTGTCCTCCCGATGCCGACGCGTGCTTCTCCTCGATGATCGTTTGCCTGGCCTCTGGTGGCGGAACGGTCACTTCTCCCGTGCAAATGGTGATCCGAACGTTCTCGTCATGGAATACGTTCTTTAGTTCGTTCATGACGTATCGCCATGGTACTTCGTCCAGACTCTCAGTTCGAGCGATGGAGAACGATCGTAGGTCCTTTTCTCTGATCACGTCCAGCAACGAGGACAAACAGCCCTGTACGTTTTGGGGTTCTATACGCGTCCTCTGGTTTTCCTTCACCGGCAGGGCAATGAGGTATTTACCTTGCTCGGTCTTCAGTCGGGCTCGTTCGATTGTTAAATCGACGTAGGACGTCAAGAGGCCCGATCGTGCGATCTCCTTTGCCCCCTCGTCGATCGGACTCCCTTGCATGTCGATGAATATGACTTTGTGGTCCTTCAGTTTTGGTAACGAGTCTCGAACTTCCCTGATAACATACGCCGGACTGCGCGTGTACGGAAACACGTTGGTGTCTTCCGTCGTGTCGATCGTGGGTGAAGCGTCGACGATTAGGTCGTCCCCTTCCCCCTCAGAATTGGGAAATTGTTCCAGCCAGTTCCGGGGTCGAACTTCGACGACTTCCTCTGCTGGTTCTTCGAGTCGCATCGACTGTTGGAGTTCTTGCGTGACGACGACTCGGTCTCCCGGGGGCGTGTTCGAGTGGGGAGGCGAGTCCACCGACGTGTCGGGGTCTCGAAACAGAGATATTCTTTTCCGTTCCGGCGATTGCAACGGCGATCCCGGACGCTTCTTCTCCTTCGGTCGCGGATCGTAAATCAGTGAGTCGTCCGACGACGAAGAGGGGAAAAATCTCCTCTTAGGTCGCGGCTCTTCTGCTTCTTCGTCAGCTTCCTCCTGACGCTTTCTTATCGGGAGGCAAACCTCCGGCGGGTTTCTCGACAAGGCGTCCGCGTTGGCGTTCGCTCGTCCACACTTGTGCTGTATCTCGAACTCGTAGTCCGATAGTTTTAGCTTCCACTTCCATATCCGCGACGTCGGATCTTTGATGGAGTTTAGCCACACCAACGGTTTGTGGTCGGTGATTATGTTGAATTTCCGTCCGTACAGGTACGGTCTGAAGTGAGTGACGCAGTAAAGTATGGCCAAACACTCCTTCTCGATGGTCGAGTACTTTTGTTCAGCAGCGTTTAGTAATCGAGAGGCGTAAGCGACGGGCAAATCCTTCCCTATCGGTCCTTGACTCAAGACTCCTCCGATCGCGTATCCGGACGCGTCGGTCGTTAGGTTGAACGTTTTACTGAAATCCGGGTACTGCAATATGGGTTCTGTTATCAGCGCGTTTCTCAACGTCTCGAACGCCTTTTCCTGGTCAGCGTCCCACGCGAATTTTGTATCCTTCTTCAACAATCGAGTCAAGGGTTTGGCGGTTTTGGAGAATTCGGGGATGAATCTCCGATAGTATCCCGCCAATCCTAGAAATTGTTTTATTCCCTTCGGCGTTCGGGGTCTAGGGAATCGTTGCACAGCTTCGATCTTTTGAGGGTCCGGTCTGACACCTTCTTCGCTGATGATGTGACCCAGATAATTGACCTCGTGTCTCAAAAATTCGCACTTGTCCGGTTGTAACTGTAATTTAGCGTTTCGCAGTCTTTCCGCCAGTTTCTGAAATTTAATTTGGTGCTCGGCCAACGAGCTCGAGTATATCACGATGTCGTCCAAATAGACGAACAGTTCCGTCCCTTGTAGGCCGGACAAAACGCTGTTCATCAATCTCTGAAAGGTGGCCGGAGCGTTCTTGAGTCCGAACGGCATTCTCGTAAATTGATAGTGTCCGTATGGGGTCGAGAAGGCCGTTTTGTGCGCGTCTCCTTCCGCCATTTTTATTTGATGGAACCCCGACGCTAGGTCGAAGGTTGAGAAATACTTGGCACTGCCCAGTTGGTCCAGTATTTCCGTGATATTGGGCAAGGGGAATGCGTCCCCTATGGTTTTGTCGTTCAATTTCCTATAGTCGATGACCAACCGCCAACGCTTATTTCCGTGGGAGTCCGGTTTCTTCGGTACGATCCACAGCGGCGAGTTATACGGGGACACGGATTCTTCCACGACATCCGTGTCCAACAATTCTTGAATTTGTCTGTTGATTTCCGATCTATGCACCGGGGGGTATCTGTACTGGCGCGTGTTTACCGGAATGTCATCCGTGGTATGGATCTTGTGTTCCAGGATTCCTGTTCCTTCCAACGTTTCACCAGGTAAATGGAACCTGTCTTGACTTTTCCTTATCAGCTTCTCGACGCTCGCCCTCTCCTCCGTATTGAGATGCTCCAGTCTCAATAATTCCACGATGGCCTCGAATCGATTTCGAGGGTCCGTCTTGATGACGTTGCACGCCCTTGATTCTGTACGATGATTCGTTTCTTCGAATTCTTCCAGCGTCACCGTGGGTACGGTGATTTTTACCTTCCTGCTCGTCGTATTAACGACCCTGATGTAGGCGCGGCCTTTGCGGTTGGTTACCAGGGCCTCGCCCAAGTAGATTCCCTTGCCTATATCGATTCTGGGAACGTATCCCTCTCGTATCTCTGGATTCGCTATATTCACTTGTAGCGACGTGGAGCTTCGCTTGGGTACCGACACTTTCGAGGTGGCGAACGGTATGCAAAAGGTTCCCCATTCGACCCGCTTGTGCGCGTAATCTATGGTTGCCCCGTGATCGATCAGGAACTCGGATCCTAAGATCCCGTCCTCTTTGATCAGCAGCGAGTCGTCGACGACGTGGAAATTAACCGGATGGCCCGCAACCTCTATCGACACTTTCCCTAGGGTGGTCAGGTTCGAAGCCGTAATGCCACGTATGTCTAGTACTTCTCGATCGTCTATACTCGCTGTGCTGGTCAGGACCGACTTCTTGATGAGATTTATTTCCGATCCCGAGTCCAGCATTAGATTCGTTATTCCTTGTAAATGGGGGGACACGATTCGCACCGTCGGTACCCTTTGTACGGCGTTGATTCTTATTGAAACAGTTCTTCTAACGACTCTATCTCGTCCTCCTGGTCTTCTTCCTCCTCGCGTTTCTTTTGCTTCGAGTCTTTTGGGGTTTCCCATGCTTTTCGTTCTTGCTTCGGCGCGCTTCTTGCCGACAGTTGCTCTTGATTTTGCTTCGATGTGGAAGCTTCTATTTTCGCTACTCTCGGGCGCTCCTGGGGCTTTCCACTCCGGGCTGCGTCCGGTCTTCCCGGGTGACCGCGTCCGTTTCCCTGGTTCTGTTGAGAGTACGGCACGATTTCTCCGGAATCGACTTTGGCTTTGAAGCGATAGCAATCCTTCAACACGTGTCCGGGTTTCTTGCAATAATTGCACGTGATTCCGGGATTCTTGGGTGGGAAGGTGGCCGGTGGCCGGGGTGGAAAGGTCTTGTTGTTTCCGTAATTGTTGTATCTCTGGGGGTTTCTTTGATCCCTTTGTTGAGGTTCCGCTTGATTCCTTGGAGGGTAGTTGTTTCGTTCCCTATTGAAGCGTTGCGGCGGCGGTTGATAGCTTCGCTGCCTTTCCGCGACTCTCTTTACCTCACGAGTGGCTTTTATCGCCGCACGGTAGGATTCGTCGAGGTCTCTGCAGCCCTCCAGCTTCACTCTGGTGAATACCTCGGCCGGTAAACCGTTGACGAATGCTTCCTGGGAGTCGGTGTCGAGACCTAATTGCAACGCCAACGGTACGGTACCGCGAGCTTGCCTTTCTCCGTCCATGATGGCTAGACGCAGGTTACGCACGCGGTCAATGTAGTCGAGTACGTCTTCGCCCGATTTCTGATAGATGGTTCCGAGTTCGCCCCTGTATTCGTTAATGGTTTTACCGGGACCAAACATGTCCTTTAATTTCGTGGAGAACGAGTCCAGATTGGTAACGACCACGTCTTCCACCGCGAGGAACGCATGGCCCCTCAATTTGTTCATCAACAGTTTAACCAAGTGGGGTTCCATATGAGCGGGGAGCATCGATTTTGCTCGCTCGCAGGCTCTTAAGAATTGAAACACGGGAGGCTTATGGCCGTCGAACACGGGAACCGTTTCTATGGCATCTTTGATGCGAATCGAAGGGAGATCTGTCACGGGCTTCACGTCGGGCATTTCGGCGTTTGTCCCGCCGGACGTACCCGCCGTATCGTTTGCTCTGTTAGCTTTTATGTCCTGTTCTATTCTCTCTAGTCTCCTGTTCATTGAATTTAAATTGTCGAATTTATCCTCCCACAGGGAGAGCTGTTGCAGCACGAGGTCTAGAGGGGTTGCAGTCGTTTCTTCCGCCATTTCGCGTCACACCTCTTAACGTATGCGATCGTATCCCACCGCTGTCACCAAAAAAATTTATATGTTACGTCCTCGTCGGGATCCGTGTTGCCCAGCGGGAACGTGCGCCGAATCTTCAACAGGATACGCTCGCAATTTCGATCTGTGACTGGTCTCTTAGGACAGTCAACCGGGATCGGGACGTTAAGATGCGGTGGGGTCAGGAAAACAATTGGTATCGATTGTTTATGAGTTATATTTACGTCCACTTTCTTTTTTTTTCTTATTTAATACAGTGGAGGCCGTTACATTATTCCTCGCGGAGAAATATAGTTTGAAATAACAACGTATGATACTCTTCCGGGACCGGCTCGCCTTCGGGGACGTTTGGTTGACCAGGGAACCGGTCGCTAATAAATACGGGATAATATCCCGGGTAATTCGGATAAATCTGTTGATGTGGCCACTCCTCGTCGCTGTCCGGAGGGTCGAGTTGCTGTTGCGGGGATGGGGGACTGACCGGGGGGTCGATATAGGGCCGGTAGTATTCGGGCGTGGTTGCCCTTGAATCTACCGAGGATGTAGTTGTCTGAGCCGGGGATGACGAGTAAACTAGTTGTCGTCTAGCGAAGGGCTGCGGAGTTTGTTCGGATGCGTGGGAGATGGGGGAGTATGAGATGGACAAAGGCGATGCGTGAGGCGAGGAAGGCAACACGGGTATTTGGGCGGAGGGACCCCGCGAAGTCGAGGGCTCGGGCGAACCCCCAACTGTCAAGTCGATGATGGTCGGAACGGCGCCAGCGGTTGTCGAGTCGATCGGCGCCCGTGGAGAATCCAGCGTCAGGTCGACTGGCGCCGGCGGAGAATCTAACGTCAGGTCGATCAACGGCCCAGTCTCTTGCGCCAATTGCACGCGACGGGCGGCGATCAGCTCACGGCGCCTGATATTGTGGCGGAGCCGCGACTGGACCCCTCTCCTACGCCTTCGCCTTTTTCCAGCGGGCATCTACCGAACACATTCGGCGAGTAGTAAGTTGTTCGTATAAAATGGAAGACCGATGAAATGTCAAGTGTTACTGTTTATTAATGCTCACCTTTACCTATCGGTCGACTACAGTTGAGAGTACAAGTAGCAAATGGTGGATCGTGCTGACGATTTGCCGCTTACAGGCACAACTACAACGAACTCGTCGAACTTCACCGTTAGACTACCGGATTGAACTTCACTCGTATAGAACTTGATGTTTCTAACTTCTCGGTTGGAACTGAACTGCCTTGCGACCGTTCGCTCCGGTCTTTTATTCCTCCCAGGTGCTGACGCAGCAGCCCCTACTGCCGCAGCCAGAAGATGCTGATGCAGCAGGGGCCACCGTCCTGGGAACGACTGTTCCGCGACGGTTCTCGCGCTTCGTATCTTTGCAACGTGTGCATTCCTGAGCGACAGTTGTTATCGCTCTCGCGACGGTTCTCGCGCTTCGTATCTTTGCAACGTGTGCATTCCTGAGCGACAGTTGTTATCGCTCTCGCGACGGTTCTCGCGCTTCGTATCTTTGCAACGTGTGCATTCCTGAGCGACAGTTGTTATCGCTCTGGGAACGGATGCTGATGCATCGAGGTATATCGTCTTGTTCAGCGGATTATTACCCGATCCTTTCCCAGGCCTTGACTCTGGAATGCCCACGTGCGAGACAGCGCTATCCCTTCGCTATTGTCGTCAGCACTTATCCGTGCTTGTCCTTAACTTGAAAGGACAAACACGGATTGGTCCGCACACCCTGATTCGTCACGGTTCTTAATCTACGTATTCTTATAATCTATCTTATCATAGGTGAGTCAGCATACTCACGTTTACCCCTGGTTTCTTAACTTAAGAAGTTGCTTAGACTTAATGCTACCATCAGGACAATTATCAGTGTGTGTGTGTGTGTGTGTGGCCGTACGTCGATGTGTGGTAGAGAACTGCCCTGTATCCATATCGTGTGCCGATTCGGATGCGCGCTGCACCTACGGATCGTCACGTTTCGGAGGATCCCGGGACGTGACACGTGCAAATTATCGATGGAAAGAACGATTGCGGGTGCCGGGAAGTGAATCCTTACCTAACGTTGATGCAAAACGATTGGAAACATCGAATAACACGTATTCGTGCAAATTATCGATGGAAAGAACGATTGCGGGAGCTGGGAAGTGAATCCTTACCTACCGTCGATGCAAAACGATTGGTAACATCGAATAGCACATATTCGTGCAAATTATCGATGGAAAGAACGATTGCGGGAGCCGGGAAGTGAATCCTTACCTAACGTTGATGCAAAACGAATGGAATCATCGAACATCACGTATTCGTGCAAATTATCGATGAAAAGAACGATTGCGGGTGCCGGGAAGTGAATCCTTACCTAACGTTGATGCAAAACGATTGGAAACATCGAATAACACGTATTCGTGCAAATTATCGATGGAAAGAACGATTGCGGGAGCCGGGAAATGAATCCTTACCTAACGTTGATGCAAAACGATTGGAAACATCGAACATCACGTATTCGTGCAAATTATCGATGGAAAGAACGATTGCGGGAGCCGGGAAGTGAATGCTTACCTAACGTTGATGCAAAACGATTGGAAACATCGAACATAACGTATTCGTGCAAATTATCGATAGAAAGAACGAATGCGGGTGCTGGGAAGTGAATCCTTACCTACCGTCGATGCAAAACGATTGCAAACATCGAATAGCACGTATTCGTGCAAATTATCCATAGAAAGTACGATTGCGTGAGCTGGGAAGTGAATACTTACCTACCGTTGATGCAAAACGATTGGAAACATCGAATAGCACGTATTCGTGCAAATTATCGATGGAAAGAACGATTGCGGGAGCCGGGAAGTGAATGCTTAACTAACGTTGATGCAAAACGATTGGAAACATCGAACATAACGTATTCGTGCAAATTATCGATAGAAAGAACGATTGCGGGAGCTGGGAAGTGAATCCTTACCTACCGTCGATGCAAAACGATTGCAAACATCGAATAGCACGTATTCGTGCAAATTATCCATAGAAAGAACGATTGCGGGAGCTGGGAAGTGAATACTTACCTACCCTTGATGCAAAACGATTGGAAACATCGAATAGCACGTATTCGTGCAAATTATCGATGGAAAGAACGATTGCGGCAGCTGGGAAGTGAATCCTTACCTACCGTCGATGCAAAACGATTGCAAACATCGAACATAACGTATTCGTGCAAATTATCCATAGAAAGAACGATTGCGGGAGCCGGGAAGTGAATGCTTACCTAACGTTGATGCAAAACGATTGGAAACATCGAACATAACGTATTCGTGCAAATTATCGATGGAAAGAACGATTGCGGGAGCCGGGAAGTGAATGCTTACCTAACGTTGATGCAAAACGATTGGAAACATCGAACATAACGTATTCGTGCAAATTATCGATAGAAAGAACGATTGCGGGTGCTGGGAAGTGAATCCTTACCTACCGTCGATGCAAAACGATTGCAAACATCGAATAGCACGTATTCGTGCAAATTATCCATAGAAAGTACGATTGCGGGAGCTGGGAAGTGAATACTTACCTACCGTTGATGCAAAACGATAGGAAACATCGAATAGCACGTATTCGTGCAAATTATCGATGGAAAGAACGATTGCGGCAGCTGGGAAGTGAATCCTTACCTACCGTCGATGCAAAACGATTGCAAACATCGAACATAACGTATTCGTGCAAATTATCCATAGAAAGAACGATTGCGGGAGCCGGGAAGTGAATGCTTACCTAACGTTGATGCAAAACGATTGGAAACATCGAACATAACGTATTCGTGCAAATTATCGATGGAAAGAACGATTGCGGGAGCCGGGAAGTGAATGCTTACCTAACGTTGATGCAAAACGATTGGAAACATCGAACATAACGTATTCGTGCAAATTATCGATAGAAAGAACGATTGCGGGTGCTGGGAAGTGAATCCTTACCTACCGTCGATGCAAAACGATTGCAAACATCGAATAGCACGTATTCGTGCAAATTATCCATAGAAAGTACGATTGCGGGAGCTGGGAAGTGAATACTTACCTACCGTTGATGCAAAACGATTGCAAACATCGAATAGCACGTATTCGTGCAAATTATCCATAGAAAGTACGATTGCGGGAGCTGGGAAGTGAATACTTACCTACCGTTGATGCAAAACGATTGGAAACATCGAATAGCACGTATTCGTGCAAATTATCGATGGAAAGAACGATTGCGGCAGCTGGGAAGTGAATCCTTACCTACCGTCGATGCAAAACGATTGCAAACATCGAACATAACGTATTCGTGCAAATTATCCATAGAAAGAACGATTGCGGGAGCTGGGAAGTGAATACTTACCTACCGTTGATGCAAAACGATTGGAAACATCGAATAGCACGTATTCGTGCAAATTATCGATGGAAAGAACGATTGCGGGAGCTGGGAAGTGAATCCTTACCTACCGTCGATGCAAAACGATTGGAAACATCGAATATCACGTATTCGTGCCAATTATCCAATCGTTTTGTATCAACGGTAGGTAAGGATTCACTTCCCGGCTCCCGCAATCGTTCTTTCCATCGATAATTTGCACGAATACGTGGTGTTCGATGTTTCCAATCGTTTTGCATCGACGGTAGGTAAGGATTCACTTCCCAGCTCCCGCAATCGTTCTTTCTATGGATAATTTGCACGAATACGTGCTATTCGATGTTTGCAATCGTTTTGCATCGACGGTAGGTAAGGATTCACTTCCCAGCTCCCGCAATCGTTCTTTCTATCGATAATTTGCACGAATACGTTATGTTCGATGTTTCCAATCGTTTTGCATCAACGTTAGGTAAGCATTCACTTCCCGGCTCCCGCAATCGTTCTTTCCATCGATAATTTGCACGAATACGTGCTATTCGATGTTTCCAATCGTTTTGCATCAACGGTAGGTAAGTATTCACTTCCCAGCTCCCGCAATCGTACTTTCTATGGATAATTTGCACGAATACGTGCTATTCGATGTTTGCAATCGTTTTGCATCGACGGTAGGTAAGGATTCACTTCCGAGCTCCCGCAATCGTTCTTTCTATCGATAATTTGCACGAATACGTTATGTTCGATGTTTCCAATCGTTTTGCATCAACGTTAGGTAAGCATTCACTTCCCGGCTCCCGCAATCGTTCTTTCCATCGATAATTTGCACGAATACGTGCTATTCGATATTTCCAATCGTTTTGCATTAACGGTAGGCAAGTATTCACTTCCCAGCTCGCGCAATCATTCTTCCTAAGGATAATTTGCACGAATACGTGGTGTTCGATGTTTCCAATCGTTTTGCATCGACGGTAGGTAAGGATTCACTTCCCAGCTCCCGCAATCGTTCTTTCCATCGATAATTTGCACGAATACGTGGTGTTCGATGTTTCCAATCGTTTTGCATCAACGATAGGTAAGTATCCACTTCCCAGCTCCCGCAATCGTTCTTTCTATGGATAATTTGCACGAATACGTGCTATTCGATGTTTGCAATCGTTTTGCATCGACGGTAGATAAGGATTAACTTCCCAGCTACCGCAATCGTTCTTTCTATGGATAATTTGCACAAATACGTTATGTTCGATGTTTCCAATCGTTTTGCATCGACGGTAGGTAAGGATTCACTTCCCAGCTGCCGCAATCGTTCTTTCTATCGATAATTTGCACGAATACGTGATGTTCGATGTTTCCAATCGTTTTGCATCAACGTTAGGTAAGGATTCATTTCCCGGCTCCCGCAATCGTTCTTTCCATCGATAATTTGCACGAATACGTGCTATTCGATGTTTCCAATCGTGTTGCATCGACGTTCGGTAAGCATTCACTTCCCAGCTCCGGCAATCGTTCTTTCCAAATTATCGATAGAAAGAACGATTGCGGGAGCTGGGAAGTGAATCCTTACCTACCGTCGATGCAAAACGATTGCAAACATCGAACATCACGTATTCGTGCAAATTATCGATGGAAAGAACGATTGCGGGTGCCGGGAAGTGAATCCTTACCTAACGTTGATGCAAAACGATTGGAAACATCGAATAACACGTATTCGTGCAAATTATCGATGGAAAGAACGATTGCGGGAGCTGGGAAGTGAATCCTTACCTACCGTCGATGCAAAACGATTGCAAACATCGAATAGCACGTATTCGTGCAAATTATCCATAGAAAGTACGATTGCGGGAGCTGGGAAGTGAATACTTACCTACCGTTGATGCAAAACGATAGGAAACATCGAATAGCACGTATTCGTGCAAATTATCGATGGAAAGAACGATTGCGGCAGCTGGGAAGTGAATCCTTACCTACCGTCGATGCAAAACGATTGCAAACATCGAACATAACGTATTCGTGCAAATTATCCATAGAAAGAACGATTGCGGGAGCCGGGAAGTGAATGCTTACCTAACGTTGATGCAAAACGATTGGAAACATCGAACATAACGTATTCGTGCAAATTATCGATGGAAAGAACGATTGCGGGAGCCGGGAAGTGAATGCTTACCTAACGTTGATGCAAAACGATTGGAAACATCGAACATAACGTATTCGTGCAAATTATCGATAGAAAGAACGATTGCGGGTGCTGGGAAGTGAATCCTTACCTACCGTCGATGCAAAACGATTGCAAACATCGAATAGCACGTATTCGTGCAAATTATCCATAGAAAGTACGATTGCGGGAGCTGGGAAGTGAATACTTACCTACCGTTGATGCAAAACGATTGCAAACATCGAATAGCACGTATTCGTGCAAATTATCCATAGAAAGTACGATTGCGGGAGCTGGGAAGTGAATACTTACCTACCGTTGATGCAAAACGATTGGAAACATCGAATAGCACGTATTCGTGCAAATTATCGATGGAAAGAACGATTGCGGCAGCTGGGAAGTGAATCCTTACCTACCGTCGATGCAAAACGATTGCAAACATCGAACATAACGTATTCGTGCAAATTATCCATAGAAAGAACGATTGCGGGAGCTGGGAAGTGAATACTTACCTACCGTTGATGCAAAACGATTGGAAACATCGAATAGCACGTATTCGTGCAAATTATCGATGGAAAGAACGATTGCGGGAGCTGGGAAGTGAATCCTTACCTACCGTCGATGCAAAACGATTGGAAACATCGAATATCACGTATTCGTGCCAATTATCCAATCGTTTTGTATCAACGGTAGGTAAGGATTCACTTCCCGGCTCCCGCAATCGTTCTTTCCATCGATAATTTGCACGAATACGTGGTGTTCGATGTTTCCAATCGTTTTGCATCGACGGTAGGTAAGGATTCACTTCCCAGCTCCCGCAATCGTTCTTTCTATGGATAATTTGCACGAATACGTGCTATTCGATGTTTGCAATCGTTTTGCATCGACGGTAGGTAAGGATTCACTTCCCAGCTCCCGCAATCGTTCTTTCTATCGATAATTTGCACGAATACGTTATGTTCGATGTTTCCAATCGTTTTGCATCAACGTTAGGTAAGCATTCACTTCCCGGCTCCCGCAATCGTTCTTTCCATCGATAATTTGCACGAATACGTGCTATTCGATGTTTCCAATCGTTTTGCATCAACGGTAGGTAAGTATTCACTTCCCAGCTCCCGCAATCGTACTTTCTATGGATAATTTGCACGAATACGTGCTATTCGAGGTTTGCAATCGTTTTGCATCGACGGTAGGTAAGGATTCACTTCCGAGCTCCCGCAATCGTTCTTTCTATCGATAATTTGCACGAATACGTTATGTTCGATGTTTCCAATCGTTTTGCATCAACGTTAGGTAAGCATTCACTTCCCGGCTCCCGCAATCGTTCTTTCCATCGATAATTTGCACGAATACGTGCTATTCGATATTTCCAATCGTTTTGCATCAACGGTAGGCAAGTATTCACTTCCCAGCTCGCGCAATCATTCTTCCTAAGGATAATTTGCACGAATACGTGGTGTTCGATGTTTCCAATCGTTTTGCATCGACGGTAGGTAAGGATTCACTTCCCAGCTCCCGCAATCGTTCTTTCCATCGATAATTTGCACGAATACGTGGTGTTCGATGTTTCCAATCGTTTTGCATCAACGATAGGTAAGTATCCACTTCCCAGCTCCCGCAATCGTTCTTTCTATGGATAATTTGCACGAATACGTGCTATTCGATGTTTGCAATCGTTTTGCATCGACGGTAGATAAGGATTAACTTCCCAGCTACCGCAATCGTTCTTTCTATGGATAATTTGCACAAATACGTTATGTTCGATGTTTCCAATCGTTTTGCATCGACGGTAGGTAAGGATTCACTTCCCAGCTGCCGCAATCGTTCTTTCTATCGATAATTTGCACGAATACGTGATGTTCGATGTTTCCAATCGTTTTGCATCAACGTTAGGTAAGGATTCATTTCCCGGCTCCCGCAATCGTTCTTTCCATCGATAATTTGCACGAATACGTGCTATTCGATGTTTCCAATCGTGTTGCATCGACGTTCGGTAAGCATTCACTTCCCAGCTCCGGCAATCGTTCTTTCCAAATTATCGATAGAAAGAACGATTGCGGGAGCTGGGAAGTGAATCCTTACCTACCGTCGATGCAAAACGATTGCAAACATCGAACATCACGTATTCGTGCAAATTATCGATGGAAAGAACGATTGCGGGTGCCGGGAAGTGAATCCTTACCTAACGTTGATGCAAAACGATTGGAAACATCGAATAACACGTATTCGTGCAAATTATCGATGGAAAGAACGATTGCGGGAGCTGGGAAGTGAATCCTTACCTACCGTCGATGCAAAACGATTGGTAACATCGAACATCACGTATTCATGCAAATTATCGATAGAAAGAACGATTGCGGCAGCTGGGAAGTGAATCCTTACCTACCGTCGATGCAAAACGATTGCAAACATCGAATTGCACGTATTCGTGCAAATTATCCATAGAAAGAACGATTGCGTGAGCTGGGAAGTGAATACTTACCTACCGTTGATGCAAAACGATTGGAAACATCGAATAGCACGTATTCGTGCAAATTATCGATGGAAAGAACGATTGCGGGAGCCGGGAAGTGAATGCTTACCTAACGTTGATGCAAAACGATTGGAAACATCGAACATAACGTATTCGTGCAAATTATCGATAGAAAGAACGATTGCGGGAGCTGGGAAGTGAATCCTTACCTACCGTCGATGCAAAACGATTGCAAACATCGAATAGCACGTATTCGTGCAAATTATCCATAGAAAGAACGATTGCGGGAGCTGGGAAGTGAATACGTACCTAACGTTGATGCAAAACGATTGGGAACATCGAACACCACGTATTCGTGCAAATTATCGATGGAAAGAACGATTGCGGGAGCTGGGAAGTGAATCCTTACCTACCGTCGATGCAAAACGATTGGAAACATCGAATAGCACGTATTCGTGCAAATTATCCATAGAAAGAACGATTGCGGGAGCTGGGAAGTGAATACTTACCTACCGTTGATGCAAAACGATTGGAAACATCGAATAGCACGTATTCGTGCAAATTATCGATGGAAAGAACGATTGCGGGAGCCGGGAAGTGAATGCTTACCTAACGTTGATGCAAAACGATTGGAAACATCGAACATAACGTATTCGTGCAAATTATCGATAGAAAGAACGATTGCGGAAGCTGGGAAGTGAATCCTTACCTACCGTCGATGCAAAACGATTGCAAACATCGAATAGCACGTATTCGTGCAAATTATCCATAGAAAGTACGATTGCGGGAGCTGGGAAGTGAATACTTACCTACCGTTGATGCAAAACGATTGGAAACATCGAATAGCACGTATTCGTGCAAATTATCGATGGATAGAACGATTGCGGCAGCTGGGAAGTGAATCCTTACCTACCGTCGATGCAAAACGAATGCAAACATCGAACATAACGTATTCGTGCAAATTATCCATAGAAAGAACGATTGCGGGAGCTGGGAAGTGAATACTTACCTACCGTTGATGCAAAACGATTGGAAACATCGAATAGCACGTATTCGTGCAAATTATCGATGGAAAGAACGATTGCGGGAGCTGGGAAGTGAATCCTTACCTACCGTCGATGCAAAACGATTGGAAACATCGAATATCACGTATTCGTGCCAATTATCCAATCGTTTTGTATCAACGGTAGGTAAGGATTCACTTCCCGGCTCCCGCAATCGTTCTTTCCATCGATAATTTGCACGAATACGTGGTGTTCGATGTTTCCAATCGTTTTGCATCGACGGTAGGTAAGGATTCACTTCCCAGCTCCCGCAATCGTTCTTTCTATGGATAATTTGCACGAATACGTGCTATTCGATGTTTGCAATCGTTTTGCATCGACGGTAGGTAAGGATTCACTTCCCAGCTCCCGCAATCGTTCTTTCTATCGATAATTTGCACGAATACGTTATGTTCGATGTTTCCAATCGTTTTGCATCAACGTTAGGTAAGCATTCACTTCCCGGCTCCCGCAATCGTTCTTTCCATCGATAATTTGCACGAATACGTGCTATTCGATGTTTCCAATCGTTTTGCATCAACGGTAGGTAAGTATTCACTTCCCAGCTCCCGCAATCGTACTTTCTATGGATAATTTGCACGAATACGTGCTATTCGATGTTTGCAATCGTTTTGCATCGACGGTAGGTAAGGATTCACTTCCCAGCACCCGCAATCGTTCTTTCTATCGATAATTTGCACGAATACGTTATGTTCGATGTTTCCAATCGTTTTGCATCAACGTTAGGTAAGCATTCACTTCCCGGCTCCCGCAATCGTTCTTTCCATCGATAATTTGCACGAATACGTGCTATTCGATATTTCCAATCGTTTTGCATCAACGGTAGGTAAGTATTCACTTCCCAGCTCGCGCAATCATTCTTCCTAAGGATAAGTTGCACGAATACGTGGTGTTCGATGTTTCCAATCGTTTTGCATCGACGGTAGGTAAGGATTCACTTCCCAGCTCCCGCAATCGTTCTTTCCATCGATAATTTGCACGAATACGTGGTGTTCGATGTTTCCAATCGTTTTGCATCAACGTTAGGTACGTATTCACTTCCCAGCTCCCGCAATCGTTCTTTCTATGGATAATATGCAGGAATACGTGCTATTCGATGTTTCCAATCGTTTTGCATCGACGGTAGGTAAGGATTCACTTCCCAGCTCCCGCAATCGTTCTTTCCATCGATAATTTGCACGAATACGTGGTGTTCGATGTTTCCGATCGTTTTGCATCAACGTTAGGTACGTATTCACTTCCCAGCTCCCGCAATCGTTCTTTCCATCGATAATTTGCACGAATACGTGGTGTTCGATGTTTCCAATCGTTTTGCATCAACGTTAGGTAAGTAAGGATTCATTTCCCGGCTCCCGCAATCGTTCTTTCCATCGATAATTTGCACGAATACGTGCTATTCGATGTTTCCAATCGTGTTGCATCGACGTTCGGTAAGCATTCACTTCCCAGCTCCGGCAATCGTTCTTTCCAAATTATCGATAGAAAGAACGATTGCGGGAGCTGGGAAGTGAATCCTTACCTACCGTCGATGCAAAACGATTGCAAACATCGAACATCACGTATTCGTGCAAATTATCGATGGAAAGAACGATTGCGGGTGCCGGGAAGTGAATCCTTACCTAACGTTGATGCAAAACGATTGGAAACATCGAATAACACGTATTCGTGCAAATTATCGATGGAAAGAACGATTGCGGGAGCTGGGAAGTGAATCCTTACCTACCGTCGATGCAAAACGATTGGTAACATCGAACATCACGTATTCATGCAAATTATCGATAGAAAGAACGATTGCGGCAGCTGGGAAGTGAATCCTTACCTACCGTCGATGCAAAACGATTGCAAACATCGAATTGCACGTATTCGTGCAAATTATCCATAGAAAGAACGATTGCGTGAGCTGGGAAGTGAATACTTACCTACCGTTGATGCAAAACGATTGGAAACATCGAATAGCACGTATTCGTGCAAATTATCGATGGAAAGAACGATTGCGGGAGCCGGGAAGTGAATGCTTACCTAACGTTGATGCAAAACGATTGGAAACATCGAACATAACGTATTCGTGCAAATTATCGATAGAAAGAACGATTGCGGCAGCTGGGAAGTGAATCCTTACCTACCGTCGATGCAAAACGATTGCAAACATCGAATAGCACGTATTCGTGCAAATTATCCATAGAAAGAACGATTGCGGGAGCTGGGAAGTGAATACGTACCTAACGTTGATGCAAAACGATTGGGAACATCGAACACCACGTATTCGTGCAAATTATCGATGGAAAGAACGATTGCGGGAGCTGGGAAGTGAATCCTTACCTACCGTCGATGCAAAACGATTGGAAACATCGAATAGCACGTATTCGTGCAAATTATCCATAGAAAGAACGATTGCGGGAGCTGGGAAGTGAATACTTACCTACCGTTGATGCAAAACGATTGGAAACATCGAATAGCACGTATTCGTGCAAATTATCGATGGAAAGAACGATTGCGGGAGCCGGGAAGTGAATGCTTACCTAACGTTGATGCAAAACGATTGGAAACATCGAACATAACGTATTCGTGCAAATTATCGATAGAAAGAACGATTGCGGAAGCTGGGAAGTGAATCCTTACCTACCGTCGATGCAAAACGATTGCAAACATCGAATAGCACGTATTCGTGCAAATTATCCATAGAAAGTACGATTGCGGGAGCTGGGAAGTGAATACTTACCTACCGTTGATGCAAAACGATTGGAAACATCGAATAGCACGTATTCGTGCAAATTATCGATGGATAGAACGATTGCGGCAGCTGGGAAGTGAATCCTTACCTACCGTCGATGCAAAACGAATGCAAACATCGAACATAACGTATTCGTGCAAATTATCCATAGAAAGAACGATTGCGGGAGCTGGGAAGTGAATACTTACCTACCGTTGATGCAAAACGATTGGAAACATCGAATAGCACGTATTCGTGCAAATTATCGATGGAAAGAACGATTGCGGGAGCTGGGAAGTGAATCCTTACCTACCGTCGATGCAAAACGATTGGAAACATCGAATATCACGTATTCGTGCCAATTATCCAATCGTTTTGTATCAACGGTAGGTAAGGATTCACTTCCCGGCTCCCGCAATCGTTCTTTCCATCGATAATTTGCACGAATACGTGGTGTTCGATGTTTCCAATCGTTTTGCATCGACGGTAGGTAAGGATTCACTTCCCAGCTCCCGCAATCGTTCTTTCTATGGATAATTTGCACGAATACGTGCTATTCGATGTTTGCAATCGTTTTGCATCGACGGTAGGTAAGGATTCACTTCCCAGCTCCCGCAATCGTTCTTTCTATCGATAATTTGCACGAATACGTTATGTTCGATGTTTCCAATCGTTTTGCATCAACGTTAGGTAAGCATTCACTTCCCGGCTCCCGCAATCGTTCTTTCCATCGATAATTTGCACGAATACGTGCTATTCGATGTTTCCAATCGTTTTGCATCAACGGTAGGTAAGTATTCACTTCCCAGCTCCCGCAATCGTACTTTCTATGGATAATTTGCACGAATACGTGCTATTCGATGTTTGCAATCGTTTTGCATCGACGGTAGGTAAGGATTCACTTCCCAGCACCCGCAATCGTTCTTTCTATCGATAATTTGCACGAATACGTTATGTTCGATGTTTCCAATCGTTTTGCATCAACGTTAGGTAAGCATTCACTTCCCGGCTCCCGCAATCGTTCTTTCCATCGATAATTTGCACGAATACGTGCTATTCGATATTTCCAATCGTTTTGCATCAACGGTAGGTAAGTATTCACTTCCCAGCTCGCGCAATCATTCTTCCTAAGGATAAGTTGCACGAATACGTGGTGTTCGATGTTTCCAATCGTTTTGCATCGACGGTAGGTAAGGATTCACTTCCCAGCTCCCGCAATCGTTCTTTCCATCGATAATTTGCACGAATACGTGGTGTTCGATGTTTCCAATCGTTTTGCATCAACGTTAGGTACGTATTCACTTCCCAGCTCCCGCAATCGTTCTTTCTATGGATAATATGCAGGAATACGTGCTATTCGATGTTTCCAATCGTTTTGCATCGACGGTAGGTAAGGATTCACTTCCCAGCTCCCGCAATCGTTCTTTCCATCGATAATTTGCACGAATACGTGGTGTTCGATGTTTCCGATCGTTTTGCATCAACGTTAGGTACGTATTCACTTCCCAGCTCCCGCAATCGTTCTTTCCATCGATAATTTGCACGAATACGTGGTGTTCGATGTTTCCAATCGTTTTGCATCAACGTTAGGTAAGTAAGGATTCATTTCCCGGCTCCCGCAATCGTTCTTTCCATCGATAATTTGCACGAATACGTGCTATTCGATGTTTCCAATCGTGTTGCATCGACGTTCGGTAAGCATTCACTTCCCAGCTCCGGCAATCGTTCTTTCCAAATTATCGATAGAAAGAACGATTGCGGGAGCTGGGAAGTGAATCCTTACCTACCGTCGATGCAAAACGATTGCAAACATCGAACATCACGTATTCGTGCAAATTATCGATGGAAAGAACGATTGCGGGTGCCGGGAAGTGAATCCTTACCTAACGTTGATGCAAAACGATTGGAAACATCGAATAACACGTATTCGTGCAAATTATCGATGGAAAGAACGATTGCGGGAGCTGGGAAGTGAATCCTTACCTACCGTCGATGCAAAACGATTGGTAACATCGAACATCACGTATTCATGCAAATTATCGATAGAAAGAACGATTGCGGCAGCTGGGAAGTGAATCCTTACCTACCGTCGATGCAAAACGATTGCAAACATCGAATTGCACGTATTCGTGCAAATTATCCATAGAAAGAACGATTGCGTGAGCTGGGAAGTGAATACTTACCTACCGTTGATGCAAAACGATTGGAAACATCGAATAGCACGTATTCGTGCAAATTATCGATGGAAAGAACGATTGCGGGAGCCGGGAAGTGAATGCTTACCTAACGTTGATGCAAAACGATTGGAAACATCGAACATAACGTATTCGTGCAAATTATCGATAGAAAGAACGATTGCGGCAGCTGGGAAGTGAATCCTTACCTACCGTCGATGCAAAACGATTGCAAACATCGAATAGCACGTATTCGTGCAAATTATCCATAGAAAGAACGATTGCGGGAGCTGGGAAGTGAATACGTACCTAACGTTGATGCAAAACGATTGGGAACATCGAACACCACGTATTCGTGCAAATTATCGATGGAAAGAACGATTGCGGGAGCTGGGAAGTGAATCCTTACCTACCGTCGATGCAAAACGATTGGAAACATCGAATAGCACGTATTCGTGCAAATTATCCATAGAAAGAACGATTGCGGGAGCTGGGAAGTGAATACTTACCTACCGTTGATGCAAAACGATTGGAAACATCGAATAGCACGTATTCGTGCAAATTATCGATGGAAAGAACGATTGCGGGAGCCGGGAAGTGAATGCTTACCTAACGTTGATGCAAAACGATTGGAAACATCGAACATAACGTATTCGTGCAAATTATCGATAGAAAGAACGATTGCGGAAGCTGGGAAGTGAATCCTTACCTACCGTCGATGCAAAACGATTGCAAACATCGAATAGCACGTATTCGTGCAAATTATCCATAGAAAGTACGATTGCGGGAGCTGGGAAGTGAATACTTACCTACCGTTGATGCAAAACGATTGGAAACATCGAATAGCACGTATTCGTGCAAATTATCGATGGATAGAACGATTGCGGCAGCTGGGAAGTGAATCCTTACCTACCGTCGATGCAAAACGAATGCAAACATCGAACATAACGTATTCGTGCAAATTATCCATAGAAAGAACGATTGCGGGAGCTGGGAAGTGAATACTTACCTACCGTTGATGCAAAACGATTGGAAACATCGAATAGCACGTATTCGTGCAAATTATCGATGGAAAGAACGATTGCGGGAGCTGGGAAGTGAATCCTTACCTACCGTCGATGCAAAACGATTGGAAACATCGAATATCACGTATTCGTGCCAATTATCCAATCGTTTTGTATCAACGGTAGGTAAGGATTCACTTCCCGGCTCCCGCAATCGTTCTTTCCATCGATAATTTGCACGAATACGTGGTGTTCGATGTTTCCAATCGTTTTGCATCGACGGTAGGTAAGGATTCACTTCCCAGCTCCCGCAATCGTTCTTTCTATGGATAATTTGCACGAATACGTGCTATTCGATGTTTGCAATCGTTTTGCATCGACGGTAGGTAAGGATTCACTTCCCAGCTCCCGCAATCGTTCTTTCTATCGATAATTTGCACGAATACGTTATGTTCGATGTTTCCAATCGTTTTGCATCAACGTTAGGTAAGCATTCACTTCCCGGCTCCCGCAATCGTTCTTTCCATCGATAATTTGCACGAATACGTGCTATTCGATGTTTCCAATCGTTTTGCATCAACGGTAGGTAAGTATTCACTTCCCAGCTCCCGCAATCGTACTTTCTATGGATAATTTGCACGAATACGTGCTATTCGATGTTTGCAATCGTTTTGCATCGACGGTAGGTAAGGATTCACTTCCCAGCACCCGCAATCGTTCTTTCTATCGATAATTTGCACGAATACGTTATGTTCGATGTTTCCAATCGTTTTGCATCAACGTTAGGTAAGCATTCACTTCCCGGCTCCCGCAATCGTTCTTTCCATCGATAATTTGCACGAATACGTGCTATTCGATATTTCCAATCGTTTTGCATCAACGGTAGGTAAGTATTCACTTCCCAGCTCGCGCAATCATTCTTCCTAAGGATAAGTTGCACGAATACGTGGTGTTCGATGTTTCCAATCGTTTTGCATCGACGGTAGGTAAGGATTCACTTCCCAGCTCCCGCAATCGTTCTTTCCATCGATAATTTGCACGAATACGTGGTGTTCGATGTTTCCAATCGTTTTGCATCAACGTTAGGTACGTATTCACTTCCCAGCTCCCGCAATCGTTCTTTCTATGGATAATATGCAGGAATACGTGCTATTCGATGTTTCCAATCGTTTTGCATCGACGGTAGGTAAGGATTCACTTCCCAGCTCCCGCAATCGTTCTTTCCATCGATAATTTGCACGAATACGTGGTGTTCGATGTTTCCGATCGTTTTGCATCAACGTTAGGTACGTATTCACTTCCCAGCTCCCGCAATCGTTCTTTCCATCGATAATTTGCACGAATACGTGGTGTTCGATGTTTCCAATCGTTTTGCATCAACGTTAGGTAAGTATTCACTTCCCAGCTCCCGCAATCGTTCTTTCTATGGATAATTTGCACGAATACGTGCTATTCGATGTTTGCAATCGTTTCGCATCGACGGTAGGTAAGTATTCACTTCCCAGCTCCCGCAATCGTTCTTTCTATGGGATAATTTGCACGAATACGTTATGTTCGATGTTTCCAATCGTTTTGCATCGACGGTAGGTAAGGATTCACTTCCCGGCTCCCGCAATCGTTCTTTCCATCGATAATTTGCACGGATACGTGCTATTCGATGTTTCCAATCGTGTTGCATCGACGGTCGGTAAGCATTCACTTCCCAGCTCCCGCAATCGTTCTTTCTATGGATAATTTGCACGAATACGTTATGTTCGATGTTTGCAATCGTTTTGCATCGACGGTAGGTAAGGATTCACTTCCCAGCTGCCGCAATCGTTCTTTCCATCGATAATTTGCACGAATACGTGGTGTTCGATGTTTCCAATCGTTTTGCATCAACGATAGGTAAGTATCCACTTCCCAGCTCCCGCAATCGTTCTTTCTATGGATAATTTGCACGAATACGTGCTATTCGATGTTTGCAATCGTTTTGCATCGACGGTAGATAAGGATTCATTTCCCGGCTCCCGCAATCGTTCTTTCCATCGATAATTTGCACGAATACGTGCTATTCGATGTTTCCAATCGTGTTGCATCGACGTTCGGTAAGCATTCACTTCCCAGCTCCGGCAATCGTTCTTTCCAAATTATCGATAGAAAGAACGATTGCGTGAGCTGGGAAGTGAATCCTTACCTACCGTCGATGCAAAACGATTGCAAACATCGAATAGCACGTATTCGTGCAAATTATCCATAGAAAGAACGATTGCGGGAGCTGGGAAGTGAATACTTACCTAACGTTGATGCAAAACGATTGGAAACATCGAACACCACGTATTCGTGCAAATTATCGATGGAAAGAACGATTGCGGGTGCCGGGAAGTGAATCCTTACCTAACGTTGATGCAAAACGATTGGAAACATCGAATAGCACGTATTCGTGCAAATTATCGATAGAAAGAACGATTGCGGCAGCTGGGAAGTGAATCCTTACCTACCGTCGATGCAAAACGATTGCAAACATCGAATTGCACGTATTCGTGCAAATTATCCATAGAAAGAACGATTGCGTGAGCTGGGCAGTGAATACTTACCTACCGTTGATGCAAATCGATTGGAAACATCGAATAGCACGTATTCGTGCAAATTATCGATGGAAAGAACGATTGCGGGAGCCGGGAAATGAATCCTTACCTAACGTTGATGCAAAACGATTGGAAACATCGAACATCACGTATTCGTGCAAATTATCGATAGAAAGAACGATTGCGGCAGCTGGGAAGTGAATCCTTACCTACCGTCGATGCAAAACAATTGCAAACATCGAATAGCACGTATTCGTGCTAATTATCCATAGAAAGAACGATTGCGTGAGCTGGTAAGTGAATACTTACCTACCGTTGATGCAAAACGATTGGAAACATCGAACAGCACGTATTCGTGCAAATTATCGATGGAAAGAACGATTGCGGGAGCCGGGAAGTGAATGCTTACCTAACGTTGATGCAAAACGATTGGAAACATCGAACATAACGTATTCGTGGAAATTATCGATAGAAAGAACGATTGCGGGAGCTGGGAAGTGAATCCTTACCTACCGTCGATGCAAAACGATTGCAAACATCGAATAGCACGTATTCGTGCAAATTATCCATAGAAAGTACGATTGCGGGAGCTGGGAAGTGAATACTTACCTACCGTTGATGCAAAACGATTGGAAACATCGAATAGCACGTATTCGTGCAAATTATCGATGGAAAGAACGATTGCGGGAGCCGGGAAGTGAATGCTTACCTAACGTTGATGCAAAACGATTGGAAACATTGAACATAACGTATTCGTGCAAATTATCGATAGAAAGAACGATTGCGGGAGCTGGGAAGTGAATCCTTACCTACCGTCGATGCAAAACGATTGCAAACATCGAATAGCACGTATTCGTGCAAATTATCCATAGAAAGAACGATTGCGGGAGCTGGGAAGTGAATCCTTACCTACCGTCGATGCAAAACGATTGGAAACATCGAACACCACGTATTCGTGCAAATTATCGATGGAAAGAACGATTGCGGGAGCCGGGAAGTGAATCCTAACCTACCGTCGATGCAAAACGATTGGATAATTGGCACGAATACGTGATATTCGATGTTTCCAATCGTTTCGCATCGACGGTAGGTAAGGATTCACTTCCCAGCTCCCGCAATCGTTCTTTCTATCGATAATTTGCACGAATACGTGCTATTCGATGTTTGCAATCGTTTTGCATCGACGGTAGGTAAGGATTCACTTCCCAGCTGCCGCAATCGTTCTTTCCATCGATAATTTGCACGAATACGTTATGTTCGATGTTTCCAATCGTTTTGCATCAACGTTAGGTAAGCATTCACTTCCCGGCTCCCGCAATCGTTCTTTCCATCGATAATTTGCACGAATACGTGCTATTCGATATTTCCAATCGTTTTGCATCAACGGTAGGTAAGTATTCACTTCCCAGCTCGCGCAATCATTCTTCCTAAGGATAAGTT
Source organism: Nomada ferruginata (assembly GCA_963583965.1). Lineage (NCBI taxonomy): Eukaryota > Metazoa > Arthropoda > Insecta > Hymenoptera > Apidae > Nomada > Nomada ferruginata. The sequence continues at coordinate 1,220,472 of OY757219.1, forward strand.
GCACGAATACGTGGTGTTCGATGTTTCCAATCGTTTTGCATCGACGGTAGGTAAGGATTCACTTCCCAGCTCCCGCAATCGTTCTTTCCATCGATAATTTGCACGAATACGTGGTGTTCGATGTTTCCAATCGTTTTGCATCAACGTTAGGTACGTATTCACTTCCCAGCTCCCGCAATCGTTCTTTCTATGGATAATATGCAGGAATACGTGCTATTCGATGTTTCCAATCGTTTTGCATCGACGGTAGGTAAGGATTCACTTCCCAGCTCCCGCAATCGTTCTTTCCATCGATAATTTGCACGAATACGTGGTGTTCGATGTTTCCGATCGTTTTGCATCAACGTTAGGTACGTATTCACTTCCCAGCTCCCGCAATCGTTCTTTCCATCGATAATTTGCACGAATACGTGGTGTTCGATGTTTCCAATCGTTTTGCATCAACGTTAGGTAAGTATTCACTTCCCAGCTCCCGCAATCGTTCTTTCTATGGATAATTTGCACGAATACGTGCTATTCGATGTTTGCAATCGTTTCGCATCGACGGTAGGTAAGTATTCACTTCCCAGCTCCCGCAATCGTTCTTTCTATGGGATAATTTGCACGAATACGTTATGTTCGATGTTTCCAATCGTTTTGCATCGACGGTAGGTAAGGATTCACTTCCCGGCTCCCGCAATCGTTCTTTCCATCGATAATTTGCACGGATACGTGCTATTCGATGTTTCCAATCGTGTTGCATCGACGGTCGGTAAGCATTCACTTCCCAGCTCCCGCAATCGTTCTTTCTATGGATAATTTGCACGAATACGTTATGTTCGATGTTTGCAATCGTTTTGCATCGACGGTAGGTAAGGATTCACTTCCCAGCTGCCGCAATCGTTCTTTCCATCGATAATTTGCACGAATACGTGGTGTTCGATGTTTCCAATCGTTTTGCATCAACGATAGGTAAGTATCCACTTCCCAGCTCCCGCAATCGTTCTTTCTATGGATAATTTGCACGAATACGTGCTATTCGATGTTTGCAATCGTTTTGCATCGACGGTAGATAAGGATTCATTTCCCGGCTCCCGCAATCGTTCTTTCCATCGATAATTTGCACGAATACGTGCTATTCGATGTTTCCAATCGTGTTGCATCGACGTTCGGTAAGCATTCACTTCCCAGCTCCGGCAATCGTTCTTTCCAAATTATCGATAGAAAGAACGATTGCGTGAGCTGGGAAGTGAATCCTTACCTACCGTCGATGCAAAACGATTGCAAACATCGAATAGCACGTATTCGTGCAAATTATCGATGGAAAGAACGATTGCGGGTGCCGGGAAGTGAATCCTTACCTAACGTTGATGCAAAACGATTGGAAACATCGAATAACACGTATTCGTGCAAATTATCGATGGAAAGAACGATTGCGGGAGCTGGGAAGTGAATCCTTACCTACCGTCGATGCAAAACGATTGGTAACATCGAATAGCACATATTCGTGCAAATTATCGATGGAAAGAACGATTGCGGGAGCCGGGAAGTGAATCCTTACCTAACGTTGATGCAAAACGAATGGAATCATCGAACATCACGTATTCGTGCAAATTATCGATGAAAAGAACGATTGCGGGTGCCGGGAAGTGAATCCTTACCTAACGTTGATGCAAAACGATTGGAAACATCGAATAACACGTATTCGTGCAAATTATCGATGGAAAGAACGATTGCGGGAGCCGGGAAATGAATCCTTACCTAACGTTGATGCAAAACGATTGGAAACATCGAACATCACGTATTCATGCAAATTATCGATAGAAAGAACGATTGCGGCAGCTGGGAAGTGAATCCTTACCTACCGTCGATGCAAAACGATTGCAAACATCGAATTGCACGTATTCGTGCAAATTATCCATAGAAAGAACGATTGCGTGAGCTGGGAAGTGAATACTTACCTACCGTTGATGCAAAACGATTGGAAACATCGAATAGCACGTATTCGTGCAAATTATCGATGGAAAGAACGATTGCGGGAGCCGGGAAGTGAATGCTTACCTAACGTTGATGCAAAACGATTGGAAACATCGAACATAACGTATTCGTGCAAATTATCGATAGAAAGAACGATTGCGGGAGCTGGGAAGTGAATCCTTACCTACCGTCGATGCAAAACGATTGCAAACATCGAATAGCACGTATTCGTGCAAATTAGCCATAGAAAGAACGATTGCGGGAGCTGGGAAGTGAATACGTACCTAACGTTGATGCAAAACGATTGGAAACATCGAACACCACGTATTCGTGCAAATTATCGATGGAAAGAACGATTGCGGGAGCTGGGAAGTGAATCCTTACCTACCGTCGATGCAAAACGATTGGAAACATCGAATAGCACGTATTCGTGCAAATTATCCATAGAAAGAACGATTGCGGGAGCTGGGAAGTGAATACTTACCTACCGTTGATGCAAAACGATTGGAAACATCGAATAGCACGTATTCGTGCAAATTATCGATGGAAAGAACGATTGCGGGAGCCGGGAAGTGAATGCTTACCTAACGTTGATGCAAAACCATTGGAAACATCGAACATAACGTATTCGTGCAAATTATCGATAGAAAGAACGATTGCGGAAGCTGGGAAGTGAATCCTTACCTACCGTCGATGCAAAACGATTGCAAACATCGAATAGCACGTATTCGTGCAAATTATCCATAGAAAGTACGATTGCGGGAGCTGGGAAGTTAATACTTACCTACCGTTGATGCAAAACGATTGGAAACATCGAATAGCACGTATTCGTGCAAATTATCGATGGAAAGAACGATTGCGGCAGCTGGGAAGTGAATCCTTACCTACCGTCGATGCAAAACGATTGCAAACATCGAACATAACGTATTCGTGCAAATTATCCATAGAAAGAACGATTGCGGGAGCCGGGAAGTGAATGCTTACCTAACGTTGATGCAAAACGATTGGAAACATCGAACATAACGTATTCGTGCAAATTATCGATGGAAAGAACGATTGCGGGAGCCGGGAAGTGAATGCTTACCTAACGTTGATGCAAAACGATTGGAAACATCGAACATAACGTATTCGTGCAAATTATCGATAGAAAGAACGATTGCGGGTGCTGGGAAGTGAATCCTTACCTACCGTCGATGCAAAACGATTGCAAACATCGAATAGCACGTATTCGTGCAAATTATCCATAGAAAGTACGATTGCGGGAGCTGGGAAGTGAATACTTACCTACCGTTGATGCAAAACGATTGCAAACATCGAATAGCACGTATTCGTGCAAATTATCCATAGAAAGTACGATTGCGGGAGCTGGGAAGTGAATACTTACCTACCGTTGATGCAAAACGATTGGAAACATCGAATAGCACGTATTCGTGCAAATTATCGATGGAAAGAACGATTGCGGCAGCTGGGAAGTGAATCCTTACCTACCGTCGATGCAAAACGATTGCAAACATCGAACATAACGTATTCGTGCAAATTATCCATAGAAAGAACGATTGCGGGAGCCGGGAAGTGAATGCTTACCTAACGTTGATGCAAAACGATTGGAAACATCGAACATAACGTATTCGTGCAAATTATCGATGGAAAGAACGATTGCGGGAGCCGGGAAGTGAATGCTTACCTAACGTTGATGCAAAACGATTGGAAACATCGAACATAACGTATTCGTGCAAATTATCGATAGAAAGAACGATTGCGGGTGCTGGGAAGTGAATCCTTACCTACCGTCGATGCAAAACGATTGCAAACATCGAATAGCACGTATTCGTGCAAATTATCCATAGAAGGTACGATTGCGGGAGCTGGGAAGTGAATACTTACCTACCGTTGATGCAAAACGATTGGAAACATCGAATAGCACGTATTCGTGCAAATTATCGATGGAAAGAACGATTGCGGCAGCTGGGAAGTGAATCCTTACCTACCGTCGATGCAAAACGATTGCAAACATCGAACATAACGTATTCGTGCAAATTATCCATAGAAAGAACGATTGCGGGAGCCGGGAAGTGAATGCTTACCTAACGTTGATGCAAAACGATTGGAAACATCGAACATAACGTATTCGTGCAAATTATCGATGGAAAGAACGATTGCGGGAGCCGGGAAGTGAATGCTTACCTAACGTTGATGCAAAACGATTGGAAACATCGGACATAACGTATTCGTGCAAATTATCGATAGAAAGAACGATTGCGGGTGCTGGGAAGTGAATCCTTACCTACCGTCGATGCAAAACGATTGCAAACATCGAATAGCACGTATTCGTGCAAATTATCCATAGAAAGTACGATTGCGGGAGCTGGGAAGTGAATACTTACCTACCGTTGATGCAAAACGATTGCAAACATCGAATAGCACGTATTCGTGCAAATTATCCATAGAAAGTACGATTGCGGGAGCTGGGAAGTGAATACTTACCTACCGTTGATGCAAAACGATTGGAAACATCGAATAGCACGTATTCGTGCAAATTATCGATGGAAAGAACGATTGCGGCAGCTGGGAAGTGAATCCTTACCTACCGTCGATGCAAAACGATTGCAAACATCGAACATAACGTATTCGTGCAAATTATCCATAGAAAGAACGATTGCGGGAGCTGGGAAGTGAATACTTACCTACCGTTGATGCAACACGATTGGAAACATCGAATAGCACGTATTCGTGCAAATTATCGATGGAAAGAACGATTGCGGGAGCTGGGAAGTGAACCTTACCTACCGTCGATGCAAAACGATTGGAAACATCGAATATCACGTATTCGTGCCAATTATCCAATCGTTTTGTATCAACGGTAGGTAAGGATTCACTTCCCGGCTCCCGCAATCGTTCTTTCCATCGATAATTTGCACGAATACGTGGTGTTCGATGTTTCCAATCGTTTTGCATCGACGGTAGGTAAGGATTCACTTCCCAGCTCCCGCAATCGTTCTTTCTATGGATAATTTGCACGAATACGTGCTATTCGATGTTTGCAATCGTTTTGCATCGACGGTAGGTAAGGATTCACTTCCCAGCTCCCGCAATCGTTCTTTCTATCGATAATTTGCACGAATACGTTATGTTCGATGTTTCCAATCGTTTTGCATCAACGTTAGGTAAGCATTCACTTCCCGGCTCCCGCAATCGTTCTTTCCATCGATAATTTGCACGAATACGTGCTATTCGATGTTTCCAATCGTTTTGCATCAACGGTAGGTAAGTATTCACTTCCCAGCTCCCGCAATCGTACTTTCTATGGATAATTTGCACGAATACGTGCTATTCGATGTTTGCAATCGTTTTGCATCGACGGTAGGTAAGGATTCACTTCCGAGCTCCCGCAATCGTTCTTTCTATCGATAATTTGCACGAATACGTTATGTTCGATGTTTCCAATCGTTTTGCATCAACGTTAGGTAAGCATTCACTTCCCGGCTCCCGCAATCGTTCTTTCCATCGATAATTTGCACGAATACGTTATGTTCGATGTTTCCAATCGTTTTGCATCAACGTTAGGTAAGCATTCACTTCCCAGCTCCCGCAATCGTTCTTTCCATCGATAATTTGCACGAATACGTGGTGTTCGATGTTTCCAATCGTTTTGCATCAACGATAGGTAAGTATCCACTTCCCAGCTCCCGCAATCGTTCTTTCTATGGATAATTTGCACGAATACGTGCTATTCGATGTTTGCAATCGTTTTGCATCGACGGTAGATAAGGATTAACTTCCCAGCTACCGCAATCGTTCTTTCTATGGATAATTTGCACAAATACGTTATGTTCGATGTTTCCAATCGTTTTGCATCGACGGTAGGTAAGGATTCACTTCCCAGCTGCCGCAATCGTTCTTTCTATCGATAATTTGCACGAATACGTGATGTTCGATGTTTCCAATCGTTTTGCATCAACGTTAGGTAAGGATTCATTTCCCGGCTCCCGCAATCGTTCTTTCCATCGATAATTTGCACGAATACGTGCTATTCGATGTTTCCAATCGTGTTGCATCGACGTTCGGTAAGCATTCACTTCCCAGCTCCGGCAATCGTTCTTTCCAAATTATCGATAGAAAGAACGATTGCGGGAGCTGGGAAGTGAATCCTTACCTACCGTCGATGCAAAACGATTGCAAACATCGAACATCACGTATTCGTGCAAATTATCGATGGAAAGAACGATTGCGGGTGCCGGGAAGTGAATCCTTACCTAACGTTGATGCAAAACGATTGGAAACATCGAATAACACGTATTCGTGCAAATTATCGATGGAAAGAACGATTGCGGGAGCTGGGAAGTGAATCCTTACCTACCGTCGATGCAAAACGATTGGTAACATCGAATAGCACATATTCGTGCAAATTATCGATGGAAAGAACGATTGCGGGAGCCGGGAAGTGAATCCTTACCTAACGTTGATGCAAAACGAATGGAATCATCGAACATCACGTATTTGTGCAAATTATCGATGAAAAGAACGATTGCGGGTGCCGGGAAGTGAATCCTTACCTAACGTTGATGCAAAACGATTGGAAACATCGAATAACACGTATTCGTGCGAATTATCGATGGAAAGAACGATTGCGGGAGCCGGGAAATGAATCCTTACCTAACGTTGATGCTGTCACGTCCCGGGACTGACCGGAACGTAACAATGTCTATTTATAAACCTCAAACGAATCAGCACGTTCTACACGTACTCCAAGCTATGCCTTGACTAGGTTTCAATTAAGAAACACAATATAATATAGGAATATTGCCGTTGAATTGTGAACATACTGATTCGTTTATATGGTATCACTTAAAATAAGTAAAAGTCACTCACCAAAACAAACGCGGTGCGGCTATCTCAGAATTCGGCATCTGGAATCACAAATATCACAAAATCACTTATGCTGCACTGCGGTTTTAATGTTCCGTATGATTGCTCAAAAACTACAATACAAATATATTTATTCAATTAAAATCACTTTTAAATCAAGGGGAAAAGACTTTTGAGTAACCACAATGAACCACGAAGTGACATAAGATAAGAAGGAGCGCGACCATTGATGTAAGTCGCTAACACAACCGTCTCGTTCAGAGTCGGGCAACAGACTGAGCTCTCGCTGCTGGAAGTGCATGCACAGAAGTATGGACGCCAAGTCAGCATTAAACATAAAAGTGCTGAATAAGATTAGCACGATTCCATTATCCTGCACGTCTGCATTCTGGCCTCGAGAAACTTTGTGAACAGATCAGATTGCATCTTCCCAGCGACGGACTTGTCGCAACAACATCCGTTCGCGGAGAGATGGGACTGTCGCGTCAGCATTCGTTACCACACAATGAGACTGTCGCGTCAGCATTCGTTACCACGTACAAAGTATCCAGTGACGACAGACAGTCGCCAGCTGCATCAGCACTTTATATTCGTATAAAAGGAGCTGAGCAGCTACTGGACAGTTAGTTCTGCTACGGCAGTCGGACCATACACATCGATAATCGACGTCAATCATAGTGAGTACACACAGTCAGTTCTGCTTAGGCAGCCGAGAACATCACAAACAGTTCTGATCCGAGAGTCAGCCAAGTAACTTCGTGTTGTTAGTTATAATTAAATCTTGTAACCCAGTGTAACTACCAAGTGATAGAATATAGTTGTTATCATGTTCATTAGACACAGTGTTCTCTAATTCATTTACGAGTGTACCTTAAACCAGACATCGAGCTTTTCGCATTAAATAATATTTTCTGGCTGGACTTTGAATTCTATTACGAACCATAGAGAAGACGATCTGCTCGAGTTATACGCACGGCTTTCCTGCACAGTACAATTCAGTTGTCGCTATTGTTAATCAGAAACCATATCTGAATGAAATAAGCTCGATGGATAAAACTCGCCGTGCCGGTCGTAAAGAACAAGTACGTCGTTTGGTGCGGGCATATTACAAACCGCTACTCACGAAGCAACATCTCTTGGGAGTGGTCACACCCCATTCCGACAGCCACAAGGAAGGAGAACTCGGAACGAGTTCGCATCCCGCCTGGAAGCTCTACACCATCGAACTACCCTCGGAGCGTCTATGCCGTGGATGGCCTTCCACCTCACGATCCTCGTTACGGACCATATCACGAACGTAACAAGGCACCGCAATAATAACAACGACTACACGTATACGGTAACAAATAACCAATATACAATCGTTATTATCCCAACGTTCCCGATGCTGGTTGACTTAACCCTAACCTGGGAATAGTCACGATCAAAAATGCGAACGTACCCTACTATTTACAAACGATATCTACACAAGTATGAAGAATAAAATCATATAGTTGCGTCTCGATTGGTTCATCAAGGAATTAACGAGAACAATCAACCCAGGACGTAACATATAGTAGATGATTTTTGGCGCCCGAACAGGGACACGATCGCATGCGTTGGGATGAATATCGCGAGAAAGATTACATATAGATTTATTTGCGACCGCGACAGAACACGATCACGTGCGTTAAAAAAAGTCTCGCGAAAAGGGTAGAAGAACCGACACCAGTCCGAAAGGGCGTGGGAGTCGCAATTACATACATTAGGGAACTCCCTGAAGTATCAAGAACCAACGGAAACGGGAGTTTCCGATTAGAAGTTTATCAACAGTTTCAATATCAAGGAAAATTCGCAAGAAAGAAACAAAAGGAGCGCAATTTAGAAACAAATACAAATCGTGAAATCAATCATCAAAGAAACAATGTCAACGAGAGTAAACGCTATAAAAATTATATATACATATATTATCGCTATGGACATAGCACCCCAGCTGTGCAATGAGGAACAAGTTTTATGCTGTACTCCGGATTCAAGATAAATCTCATCAAGAAGTCAGTCCTGAACAGAACGGCGATAATAACGACCGAGATTTGATAAAATACGTGGCAAATCGGCTTCGAACCTGACCGCCCTAGGGAAAGTGTCGATAAAGGTTGCGGGCCATCAAGTTCATTCTCGCGTCGTGGATGATTCGCCGCTGATCAAGGAGGACAGGGATCTTAGGATCTCAACTTTCAAATCGACCACGGAGCCAGCACCAATTTCGCGCATATACGCGTCGATTGTTCGTAATACAGCGAATCCCGAAATAGGAGAGGGAAACGCGTCAAGCATCAAGTTAAACAATTACTGCATTGATAGTAACATTAGGGGTGAGGTCAAAGTAATAAAACTCTCCAAAATCAAGGGCGGGTATCGCCATCAAGTTAAAAAATTAATGGAACAAGCAGCAACATTGAGGGAGGTCGCGGAAATAAAACTCTCCAAAATCAAGGGCCTATATTGCCATCAAGAAAAAATACTGTATTGAAAGGCAGCCGCCAAAACATTTATTCACGAGTACCGACTCCATACAATTTACGCATACGGATTCCAATCCATCAACATCACACGGAGTTGACATGCGCATCTCTTAATCCGAAGAGGTGAAGGAAGTAGACGTTACGCAACGTCACACAACGAAGACACCTTGCAACAAAGGAACATCAGCAGCGAAAACACAAACCAAAAACAACACTTAAACAATTCAAGCAGACCTCAGCAAATTTCTTACAGAAATTTGCTTCCCAAGCGGGAAGGTGTCACGTCCCGGGACTGACCGGAACGTAACAATGTCTATTTATAAACCTCAAACGAATCAGCACGTTCTACACGTACTCCAAGCTATGCCTTGACTAGGTTTCAATTAAGAAACACAATATAATATAGGAATATTGCCGTTGAATTGTGAACATACTGATTCGTTTATATGGTATCACTTAAAATAAGTAAAAGTCACTCACCAAAACAAACGCGGTGCGGCTATCTCAGAATTCGGCATCTGGAATCACAAATATCACAAAATCACTTATGCTGCACTGCGGTTTTAATGTTCCGTATGATTGCTCAAAAACTACAATACAAATATATTTATTCAATTAAAATCACTTTTAAATCAAGGGGAAAAGACTTTTGAGTAACCACAATGAACCACGAAGTGACATAAGATAAGAAGGAGCGCGACCATTGATGTAAGTCGCTAACACAACCGTCTCGTTCAGAGTCGCGCAACAGACTGAGCTCTCGCTGCTGGAAGTGCATGCACAGAAGTATGGACGCCAAGTCAGCATTAAACATAAAAGTGCTGAATAAGATTAGCACGATTCCATTATCCTGCACGTCTGCATTCTGGCCTCGAGAAACTTTGTGAACAGATCAGATTGCATCTTCCCAGCGACGGACTTGTCGCAACAACATCCGTTCGCGGAGAGATGGGACTGTCGCGTCAGCATTCGTTACCACACAATGAGACTGTCGCGTCAGCATTCGTTACCACGTACAAAGTATCCAGTGACGACAGACAGTCGCCAGCTGCATCAGCACTTTATATTCTTATAAAAGGAGCTGAGCAGCTACTGGACAGTTAGTTCTGCTACGGCAGTCGGACCATACACATCGATAATCGACGTCAATCATAGTGAGTACACACAGTCAGTTCTGCTTAGGCAGCCGAGAACATCACAAACAGTTCTGATCCGAGAGTCAGCCAAGTAACTTCGTGTTGTTAGTTATAATTAAATCTTGTAACCCAGTGTAACTACCAAGTGATAGAATATAGTTGTTATCATGTTCATTAGACACAGTGTTCTCTAATTCATTTACGAGTGTACCTTAAACCAGACATCGAGCTTTTCGCATTAAATAATATTTTCTGGCTGGACTCTGAATTCTATTACGAACCATAGAGAAGACGATCTGCTCGAGTTATACGCACGGCTTTCCTGCACAGTACAATTCAGTTGTCGCTATTGTTAATCAGAAACCATATCTGAATGAAATAAGCTCGATGGATAAAACTCGCCGTGCCGGTCGTAAAGAACAAGTACGTCGTTTGGTGCGGGCATATTACAAACCGCTACTCACGAAGCAACATCTCTTGGGAGTGGTCACACCCCATTCCGACAGCCACAAGGAAGGAGAACTCGGAACGAGTTCGCATCCCGCCTGGAAGCTCTACACCATCGAACTACCCTCGGAGCGTCTATGCCGTGGATGGCCTTCCACCTCACGATCCTCGTTACGGACCATATCACGAACGTAACAAGGCACCGCAATAATAACAACGACTACACGTATACGGTAACAAATAACCAATATACAATCGTTATTATCCCAACGTTCCCGATGCTGGTTGACTTAACCCTAACCTGGGAATAGTCACGATCAAAAATGCGAACGTACCCTACTATTTACAAACGATATCTACACAAGTATGAAGAATAAAATCATATAGTTGCGTCTCGATTGGTTCATCAAGGAATTAACGAGAACAATCAACCCAGGACGTAACAATGCAAAACGATTGGAAACATCGAACATCACGTATTCGTGCAAATTATCGATAGAAAGAACGATTGCGGCAGCTGGGAAGTGAATCCTTACCTACCGTCGATGCAAAACAATTGCAAACATCGAATAGCACGTATTCGTGATAATTATCCATAGAAAGAACGATTGCGTGAGCTGGTAAGTGAATACTTACCTACCGTTGATGCAAAACGATTGGAAACATCGAATAGCACGTATTCGTGCAAATTATCGATGGAAAGAACGATTGCGGGAGCTGGGAAGTGAATCCTTACCTACCGTCGATGCAAAACGATTGCAAACATCGAATAGCACGTATTCGTGCAAATTATCCATAGAAAGAACGATTGCGGGAACTGGGAAGTGAATCCTTACCTACCGTCGATGCAAAACGATTGGAAACATCGAACACCACGTATTCGTGCAAATTATCGCGATGGAAAGAACGATTGCGGGAGCCGGGAAGTGAATCCTTACCTACCGTTGATACAAAACGATTGGATAATTGGCACGAATACGTGATATTCGATGTTTCCAATCGTTTTGCATCGACGGTAGGTAAGGATTCACTTCCCAGCTCCCGCAATCGTTCTTTCCATCGTTAATTTGCACGAATACGTGCCATTCGATGTTTCCAATCGTTTTGCATCGACGGTAGGTAAGGATTCACTTCCCAGCTCCCGCAATCGTTCTTTCTATCGATAATTTGCACGAATACGTGCTATTCGATGTTTGCAATCGTTTTGCATCGACGGTAGGTAAGGATTCACTTCCCAGCTGCCGCAATCGTTCTTTCCATCGATAATTTGCACGAATACGTGGTGTTCGATGTTTCCAATCGTTTTGCATCAACGTTAGGTAAGTATTCACTTCCCAGCTCCCACAATCGTTCTTTCTATGGGATAATTTGCACGAATACGTTATGTTCGATGTTTCCAATCGTTTTGCATCGACGGTAGGTAAGGATTCACTACCCGGCTCCCGCAATCGTTCTTTCCATCGATAATTTGCACGAATACGTGCTATTCGATGTTTCCAATCGTGTTGCATCGACGGTCTGTAAGCATTCACTTCCCAGCTCCCGCAATCGTTCTTTCTATGGATAATTTGCACGAATACGTTATGTTCGATGTTTGCAATCGTTTTGCATCGACGGTAGGTAAGGATTCACTTCCCAGCTGCCGCAATCGTTCTTTCCATCGATAATTTGCACGAATACGTGCTATTCGATGTTTCCAATCGTGTTGCATCGACGTTCGGTAAGCATTCACTTCCCAGCTCCGGCAATCGTTCTTTCCAAATTATCGATAGAAAGAACGATTGCGGGAGCTGGGAAGTGAATCCTTACCTACCGTCGATGCAAAACGATTGCAAACATCGAACATCACGTATTCGTGCAAATTATCGATGGAAAAAACGATTGCGGGAGCCGGGAAGTGAATCCTTACCTAACGTTGATGCAAAACGAATGGAATCATCGAACATCACGTATTCGTGCAAATTATCGATGAAAAGAACGATTGCGGGTGCCGGGAAGTGAATCCTTACCTAACGTTGATGCAAAACGATTGGAAACATCGAATAACACGTATTCGTGCAAATTATCGATGGAAAGAACGATTGCGGGAGCCGGGAAATGAATCCTTACCTAACGTTGATGCAAAACGATTGGAAACATCGAACATCACGTATTCATGCAAATTATCGATAGAAAGAACGATTGCGGCAGCTGGGAAGTGAATCCTTACCTACCGTCGATGCAAAACGATTGCAAACATCGAATTGCACGTATTCGTGCAAATTATCCATAGAAAGAACGATTGCGTGAGCTGGGAAGTGAATACTTACCTACCGTTGATGCAAAACGATTGGAAACATCGAATAGCACGTATTCGTGCAAATTATCGATGGAAAGAACGATTGCGGGAGCCGGGAAGTGAATGCTTACCTAACGTTGATGCAAAACGATTGGAAACATCGAACATAACGTATTCGTGCAAATTATCGATAGAAAGAACGATTGCGGGAGCTGGGAAGTGAATCCTTACCTACCGTCGATGCAAAACGATTGCAAACATCGAATAGCACGTATTCGTGCAAATTATCCATAGAAAGAACGATTGCGGGAGCTGGGAAGTGAATACGTACCTAACGTTGATGCAAAACGATTGGAAACATCGAACACCACGTATTCGTGCAAATTATCGATGGAAAGAACGATTGCGGGAGCTGGGAAGTGAATCCTTACCTACCGTCGATGCAAAACGATTGGAAACATCGAATAGCACGTATTCGTGCAAATTATCCATAGAAAGAACGATTGCGGGAGCTGGGAAGTGAATACTTACCTACCGTTGATGCAAAACGATTGGAAACATCGAATAGCACGTATTCGTGCAAATTATCGATGGAAAGAACGATTGCGGGAGCCGGGAAGTGAATGCTTACCTAACGTTGATGCAAAACGATTGGAAACATCGAACATAACGTATTCGTGCAAATTATCGATAGAAAGAACGATTGCGGAAGCTGGGAAGTGAATCCTTACCTACCGTCGATGCAAAACGATTGCAAACATCGAATAGCACGTATTCGTGCAAATTATCCATAGAAAGTACGATTGCGGGAGCTGGGAAGTGAATACTTACCTACCGTTGATGCAAAACGATTGGAAACATCGAATAGCACGTATTCGTGCAAATTATCGATGGAAAGAACGATTGCGGCAGCTGGGAAGTGAATCCTTACCTACCGTCGATGCAAAACGATTGCAAACATCGAACATAACGTATTCGTGCAAATTATCCATAGAAAGAACGATTGCGGGAGCCGGGAAGTGAATGCTTACCTAACGTTGATGCAAAACGATTGGAAACATCGAACATAACGTATTCGTGCAAATTATCGATGGAAAGAACGATTGCGGGAGCCGGGAAGTGAATGCTTACCTAACGTTGATGCAAAACGATTGGAAACATCGAACATAACGTATTCGTGCAAATTATCGATAGAAAGAACGATTGCGGGTGCTGGGAAGTGAATCCTTACCTACCGTCGATGCAAAACGATTGCAAACATCGAATAGCACGTATTCGTGCAAATTATCCATAGAAAGTACGATTGCGGGAGCTGGGAAGTGAATACTTACCTACCGTTGATGCAAAACGATTGGAAACATCGAATAGCACGTATTCGTGCAAATTATCGATGGAAAGAACGATTGCGGCAGCTGGGAAGTGAATCCTTACCTACCGTCGATGCAAAACGATTGCAAACATCGAACATAACGTATTCGTGCAAATTATCCATAGAAAGAACGATTACGGGAGCTGGGAAGTGAATACTTACCTACCGTTGATGCAAAACGATTGGAAACATCGAATAGCACGTATTCGTGCAAATTATCGATGGAAAGAACGATTGCGGGAGCTGGGAAGTGAATCCTTACCTACCGTCGATGCAAAACGATTGGAAACATCGAATATCACGTATTCGTGCCAATTATCCAATCGTTTTGTATCAACGGTAGGTAAGGATTCACTTCCCGGCTCCCGCAATCGTTCTTTCCATCGATAATTTGCACGAATACGTGGTGTTCGATGTTTCCAATCGTTTTGCATCGACGGTAGGTAAGGATTCACTTCCCAGCTCCCGCAATCGTACTTTCTACGGATAATTTGCACGAATACGTGCTATTCGATGTTTGCAATCGTTTTGCATCGACGGTAGGTAAGGATTCACTTCCCAGCACCCGCAATCGTTCTTTCTATCGATAATTTGCACGAATACGTTATGTTCGATGTTTCCAATCGTTTTGCATCAACGTTAGGTAAGCATTCATTTCCCGGCTCCCGCAATCGTTCTTTCCATCGATAATTTGCACGAATACGTGCTATTCGATATTTCCAATCGTTTTGCATCAACGGTAGGTAAGTATTCACTTCCCAGCTCGCGCAATCATTCTTCCTAAGGATAATTTGCACGAATACGTGGTGTTCGATGTTTCCAATCGTTTTGCATCGACGGTAGGTAAGGATTCACTTCCCAGCTCCCGCAATCGTTCTTTCCATCGATAATTTGCACGAATACGTGGTGTTCGATGTTTCCAATCGTTTTGCATCAACGTTAGGTACGTATTCACTTCCCAGCTCCCGCAATCGTTCTTTCTATGGATAATATGCAGGAATACGTGCTATTCGATGTTTCCAATCGTTTTGCATCGACGGTAGGTAAGGATTCACTTCCCAGCTCCCGCAATCGTTCTTTCCATCGATAATTTGCACGAATACGTGGTGTTCGATGTTTCCAATCGTTTTGCATCAACGTTAGGTACGTATTCACTTCCCAGCTCCCGCAATCGTTCTTTCCATCGATAATTTGCACGAATACGTGGTGTTCGATGTTTCCAATCGTTTTGCATCAACGTTAGGTAAGTATTCACTTCCCAGCTCCCGCAATCGTTCTTTCTATGGATAATTTGCACGAATACGTGCTATTGGATGTTTGCAATCGTTTTGCATCGACGGTAGGTAAGTATTCACTTCCCAGCTCCCGCAATCGTTCTTTCTATGGGATAATTTGCACGAATACGTTATGTTCGATGTTTCCAATCGTTTTGCATCGACGGTAGGTAAGGATTCACTTCCCGGCTCCCGCAATCGTTCTTTCCATCGATAATTTGCACGAATACGTGCTATTCGATGTTTCCAATCGTGTTGCATCGACGGTCGGTAAGCATTCACTTCCCAGCTCCCGCAATCGTTCTTTCTATGGATAATTTGCACGAATACGTTATGTTCGATGTTTGCAATCGTTTTGCATCGACGGTAGGTAAGGATTCACTTCCCAGCTACCGCAATCGTTCTTTCCATCGATAATTTGCACGAATACGTGGTGTTCGATGTTTCCAATCGTTTTGCATCAACGATAGGTAAGTATCCACTTCCCAGCTCCCGCAATCGTTCTTTCTATGGATAATTTGCACGAATACGTGCTATTCGATGTTTGCAATCGTGTTGCATCGACGTTCGGTAAGCATTCACTTCCCAGCTCCGGCAATCGTTCTTTCCAAATTATCGATAGAAAGAACGATTGCGTGAGCTGGGAAGTGAATCCTTACCTACCGTCGATGCAAAACGATTGCAAACATCGAATAGCACGTATTCGTGCAAATTATCCATAGAAAGAACGATTGCGGGAGCTGGGAAGTGAATACTTACCTAACGTTGATGCAAATCGATTGGAAACATCGAATAGCACGTATTCGTGCAAATTATCGATGGAAAGAACGATTGCGGGAGCCGGGAAATGAATCCTTACCTAACGTTGATGCAAAACGATTGGAAACATCGAACATCACGTATTCGTGCAAATTATCGATAGAAAGAACGATTGCGGCAGCTGGGAAGTGAATCCTTACCTACCGTCGATGCAAAACAATTGCAAACATCGAATAGCACGTATTCGTGCTAATTATCCATAGAAAGAACGATTGCGTGAGCTGGTAAGTGAATACTTACCTACCGTTGATGCAAAACGATTGGAAACATCGAATAGCACGTATTCGTGCAAATTATCGATGGAAAGAACGATTGCGGGAGCCGGGAAGTGAATGCTTACCTAACGTTGATGCAAAACGATTGGAAACATCGAACATAACGTATTCGTGGAAATTATCGATAGAAAGAACGATTGCGGGAGCTGGGAAGTGAATCCTTACCTACCGTCGATGCAAAACGATTGCAAACATCGAATAGCACGTATTCGTGCAAATTATCCATAGAAAGTACGATTGCGAGAGCTGGGAAGTGAATACTTACCTACCGTTGATGCAAAACGATTGGAAACATCGAATAGCACGTATTCGTGCAAATTATCGATGGAAAGAACGATTGCGGGAGCCGGGAAGTGAATGCTTACCTAACGTTGATGCAAAACGATTGGAAACATCGAACATAACGTATTCGTGCAAATTATCGATAGAAAGAACGATTGCGGGAGCTGGGAAGTGAATCCTTACCTACCGTCGATGCAAAACGATTGCAAACATCGAATAGCACGTATTCGTGCAAATTATCCATAGAAAGAACGATTGCGGGAGCTGGGAAGTGAATCCTTACCTACCGTCGATGCAAAACGATTGGAAACATCGAACACCACGTATTCGTGCAAATTATCGATGGAAAGAACGATTGCGGGAGCCGGGAAGTGAATCCTTACCTACCGTCGATACAAAACGATTGGATAATTGGCACGAATACGTGATATTCGATGTTTCCAATCGTTTTGCATCGACGGTAGGTAAGGATTCACTTCCCAGCTCCCGCAATCGTTCTTTCCATCGTTAATTTGCACGAATACGTGCCATTCGATGTTTCCAATCGTTTTGCATCGACGGTAGGTAAGGATTCACTTCCCAGCTCCCGCAATCGTTCTTTCTATCGATAATTTGCACGAATACGTGCTATTCGATGTTTCCAATCGTTTTGCATCGACGGTAGGTAAGGATTCACTTCCCAGCTCCCGCAATCGTTCTTTCTATCGATAATTTGCACGAATACGTGATGTTCGATGTTTCCAATCGTTTTGCATCAACGTTAGGTAAGGATTCACTTCCCGGCTCCCGCAATCGCTTTCCATCGCTAATTTGCTCGAATACGTGCTATTCGATGTTTCCAATCGTTTTGCATCGACGGTAGGTAAGGATTCACTTCCCAGCTGCCGCAATCGTTGTTTCCATCGATAATTTGCACGAATACGTGGTGTTCGATGTTTCCAATCGTTTTGCATCAACGTTAGGTAAGTATTCACTTCCCAGCTCCCGCAATCGTTCTTTCTATGGATAATTTGCACGAATACGTGCTATTCGATGTTTGCAATCGTTTTGCATCGACGGTAGGTAAGTATTCACTTCCCAGCTCCCGCAATCGTTCTTTCTATGGGATAATTTGCACGAATACGTTATGTTCGATGTTTCCAATCGTTTTGCATCGACGGTAGGTAAGGATTCACTTCCCGGCTCCCGCAATCGTTCTTTCCATCGATAATTTGCACGAATACGTGCTATTCGATGTTTCCAATCGTGTTGCATCGACGGTCTGTAAGCATTCACTTCCCAGCTCCCGCAATCGTTCTTTCCATCGATAATTTGCACGAATACGTGGTGTTCGATGTTTCCAATCGTTTTGCATCAACGATAGCTAAGTATCCACTTCCCAGCTCCCGCAATCGTTCTTTCTATGGATAATTTGCACGAATACGTGCTATTCGATGTTTGCAATCGTTTTGCATCGACGGTAGATAAGGATTCACTTCCCAGCTCCCGCAATCGTTCTTTCTATGGATAATTTGCACGAATACGTTATGTTCGATGTTTCCAATCGTTTTGCATCGACGGTAGGTAAGGATTCACTTCCCAGCTGCCGCAATCGTTCTTTCTATCGATAATTTGCACGAATACGTGATGTTCGATGTTTCCAATCGTTTTGCATCAACGTTAGGTAAGGATTCATTTCCCGGCTCCCGCAATCGTTCTTTCCATCGATAATTTGCACGAATACGTGCTATTCGATGTTTCCAATCGTGTTGCATCGACGTTCGGTAAGCATTCACTTCCCAGCTCCGGCAATCGTTCTTTCCAAATTATCGATAGAAAGAACGATTGCGGGAGCTGGGAAGTGAATCCTTACCTACCGTCGATGCAAAACGATTGCAAACATCGAACATCACGTATTCGTGCAAATTATCGATGGAAAGAACGATTGCGGGTGCCGGGAAGTGAATCCTTACCTAACGTTGATGCAAAACGATTGGAAACATCGAATAACACGTATTCGTGCAAATTATCGATGGAAAGAACGATTGCGGGAGCTGGGAAGTGAATCCTTACCTACCGTCGATGCAAAACGATTGGTAACATCGAATAGCACATATTCGTGCAAATTATCGATGGAAAGAACGATTGCGGGAGCCGGGAAGTGAATCCTTACCTAACGTTGATGCAAAACGAATGGAATCATCGAACATCACGTATTCGTGCAAATTATCGATGAAAAGAACGATTGCGGGTGCCGGGAAGTGAATCCTTACCTAACGTTGATGCAAAACGATTGGAAACATCGAATAACACGTATTCGTGCAAATTATCGATGGAAAGAACGATTGCGGGAGCCGGGAAATGAATCCTTACCTGACGTTGATGCAAAACGATTGGAAACATCGAACATCACGTATTCATGCAAATTATCGATAGAAAGAACGATTGCGGCAGCTGGGAAGTGAATCCTTACCTACCGTCGATGCAAAACGATTGCAAACATCGAATTGCACGTATTCGTGCAAATTATCCATAGAAAGAACGATTGCGTGAGCTGGGAAGTGAATACTTACCTACCGTTGATGCAAAACGATTGGAAACATCGAATAGCACGTATTCGTGCAAATTATCGATGGAAAGAACGATTGCGGGAGCCGGGAAGTGAATGCTTACCTAACGTTGATGCAAAACGATTGGAAACATCGAACATAACGTATTCGTGCAAATTATCGATAGAAAGAACGATTGCGGGAGCTGGGAAGTGAATCCTTACCTACCGTCGATGCAAAACGATTGCAAACATCGAACATAACGTATTCGTGCAAATTATCGATAGAAAGAACGATTGCGGGAGCTAGGAAGTGAATCCTTACCTACCGTCGATGCAAAACGATTGCAAACATCGAATAGCACGTATTCGTGCAAATTATCCATAGAAAGAACGATTGCGGGAGCTGGGAAGTGAATACGTACCTAACGTTGATGCAAAACGATTGGAAACATCGAACATCACGTATTCGTGCAAATTATCGATAGAAAGAACGATTGCGGCAGCTGGGAAGTGAATCCTTACCTACCGTCGATGCAAAACAATTGCAAACATCGAATAGCACGTATTCGTGCTAATTATCCATAGAAAGAACGATTGCGTGAGCTGGTAAGTGAATACTTACCTACCGTTGATGCAAAACGATTGGAAACATCGAATAGCACGTATTCGTGCAAATTATCGATGGAAAGAACGATTGCGGGAGCTGGGAAGTGAATCCTTACCTACCGTCGATGCAAAACGATTGCAAACATCGAATAGCACGTATTCGTGCAAATTATCCATAGAAAGAACGATTGCGGGAACTGGGAAGTGAATCCTTACCTACCGTCGATGCAAAACGATTGGAAACATCGAACACCACGTATTCGTGCAAATTATCGCGATGGAAAGAACGATTGCGGGAGCCGGGAAGTGAATCCTTACCTACAGTTGATACAAAACGATTGGATAATTGGCACGAATACGTGATATTCGATGTTTCCAATCGTTTTGCATCGACGGTAGGTAAGGATTCACTTCCCAGCTCCCGCAATCGTTCTTTCCATCGTTAATTTGCACGAATACGTGCCATTCGATGTTTCCAATCGTTTTGCATCGACGGTAGGTAAGGATTCACTTCCCAGCTCCCGCAATCGTTCTTTCTATCGATAATTTGCACGAATACGTGCTATTCGATGTTTGCAATCGTTTTGCATCGAAGGTAGGTAAGGATTCACTTCCCAGCTGCCGCAATCGTTCTTTCCATCGATAATTTGCACGAATACGTGGTGTTCGATGTTTCCAATCGTTTTGCATCAACGTTAGGTAAGTATTCACTTCCCAGCTCCCGCAATCGTTCTTTCTATGGATAATTTGCACGAATACGTGCTATTCGATGTTTGCAATCGTTTTGCATCGACGGTAGGTAAGTATTCACTTCCCAGCTCTCACAATCGTTCTTTCTATGGGATAATTTGCACGAATACGTTATGTTCGATGTTTCCAATCGTTTTGCATCGACGGTAGGTAAGTATTCACTTCCCAGCTCCCGCAATCGTACTTTCTATGGATAATTTGCACGAATACGTGCTATTCGATGTTTGCAATCGTTTTGCATCGACGGTAGGTAAGGATTCACTTCCGAGCTCCCGCAATCGTTCTTTCTATCGATAATTTGCACGAATACGTTATGTTCGATGTTTCCAATCGTTTTGCATCAACGTTAGGTAAGCATTCACTTCCCAGCTCCCGCAATCGTTCTTTCCATCGATAATTTGCACGAATACGTGGTGTTCGATGTTTCCAATCGTTTTGCATCAACGATAGGTAAGTATCCACTTCCCAGCTCCCGCAATCGTTCTTTCTATGGATAATTTGCACGAATACGTGCTATTCGATGTTTGCAATCGTTTTGCATCGACGGTAGATAAGGATTAACTTCCCAGCTACCGCAATCGTTCTTTCTATGGATAATTTGCACAAATACGTTATGTTCGATGTTTCCAATCGTTTTGCATCGACGGTAGGTAAGGATTCACTTCCCAGCTGCCGCAATCGTTCTTTCTATCGATAATTTGCACGAATACGTGATGTTCGATGTTTCCAATCGTTTTGCATCAACGTTAGGTAAGGATTCATTTCCCGGCTCCCGCAATCGTTCTTTCCATCGATAATTTGCACGAATACGTGCTATTCGATGTTTCCAATCGTGTTGCATCGACGTTCGGTAAGCATTCACTTCCCAGCTCCGGCAATCGTTCTTTCCAAATTATCGATAGAAAGAACGATTGCGGGAGCTGGGAAGTGAATCCTTACCTACCGTCGATGCAAAACGATTGCAAACATCGAACATCACGTATTCGTGCAAATTATCGATGGAAAGAACGATTGCGGGTGCCGGGAAGTGAATCCTTACCTAACGTTGATGCAAAACGATTGGAAACATCGAATAACACGTATTCGTGCAAATTATCGATGGAAAGAACGATTGCGGGAGCTGGGAAGTGAATCCTTACCTACCGTCGATGCAAAACGATTGGTAACATCGAATAGCACATATTCGTGCAAATTATCGATGGAAAGAACGATTGCGGGAGCCGGGAAGTGAATCCTTACCTAACGTTGATGCAAAACGAATGGAATCATCGAACATCACGTATTCGTGCAAATTATCGATGAAAAGAACGATTGCGGGTGCCGGGAAGTGAATCCTTACCTAACGTTGATGCAAAACGATTGGAAACATCGAATAACACGTATTCGTGCGAATTATCGATGGAAAGAACGATTGCGGGAGCCGGGAAATGAATCCTTACCTAACGTTGATGCTGTCACGTCCCGGGACTGACCGGAACGTAACAATGTCTATTTATAAACCTCAAACGAATCAGCACGTTCTACACGTACTCCAAGCTATGCCTTGACTAGGTTTCAATTAAGAAACACAATATAATATAGGAATATTGCCGTTGAATTGTGAACATACTGATTCGTTTATATGGTATCACTTAAAATAAGTAAAAGTCACTCACCAAAACAAACGCGGTGCGGCTATCTCAGAATTCGGCATCTGGAATCACAAATATCACAAAATCACTTATGCTGCACTGCGGTTTTAATGTTCCGTATGATTGCTCAAAAACTACAATACAAATATATTTATTCAATTAAAATCACTTTTAAATCAAGGGGAAAAGACTTTTGAGTAACCACAATGAACCACGAAGTGACATAAGATAAGAAGGAGCGCGACCATTGATGTAAGTCGCTAACACAACCGTCTCGTTCAGAGTCGCGCAACAGACTGAGCTCTCGCTGCTGGAAGTGAATGCACAGAAGTATGGACGCCAAGTCAGCATTAAACATAAAAGTGCTGAATAAGATTAGCACGATTCCATTATCCTGCACGTCTGCATTCTGGCCTCGAGAAACTTTGTGAACAGATCAGATTGCATCTTCCCAGCGACGGACTTGTCGCAACAACATCCGTTCGCGGAGAGATGGGACTGTCGCGTCAGCATTCGTTACCACACAATGAGACTGTCGCGTCAGCATTCGTTACCACGTACAAAGTATCCAGTGACGACAGACAGTCGCCAGCTGCATCAGCACTTTATATTCTTATAAAAGGAGCTGAGCAGCTACTGGACAGTTAGTTCTGCTACGGCAGTCGGACCATACACATCGATAATCGACGTCAATCATAGTGAGTACACACAGTCAGTTCTGCTTAGGCAGCCGAGAACATCACAAACAGTTCTGATCCGAGAGTCAGCCAAGTAACTTCGTGTTGTTAGTTATAATTAAATCTTGTAACCCAGTGTAACTACCAAGTGATAGAATATAGTTGTTATCATGTTCATTAGACACAGTGTTCTCTAATTCATTTACGAGTGTACCTTAAACCAGACATCGAGCTTTTCGCATTAAATAATATTTTCTGGCTGGACTCTGAATTCTATTACGAACCATAGAGAAGACGATCTGCTCGAGTTATACGCACGGCTTTCCTGCACAGTACAATTCAGTTGTCGCTATTGTTAATCAGAAACCATATCTGAATGAAATAAGCTCGATGGATAAAACTCGCCGTGCCGGTCGTAAAGAACAAGTACGTCGTTTGGTGCGGGCATATTACAAACCGCTACTCACGAAGCAACATCTCTTGGGAGTGGTCACACCCCATTCCGACAGCCACAAGGAAGGAGAACTCGGAACGAGTTCGCATCCCGCCTGGAAGCTCTACACCATCGAACTACCCTCGGAGCGTCTATGCCGTGGATGGCCTTCCACCTCACGATCCTCGTTACGGACCATATCACGAACGTAACAAGGCACCGCAATAATAACAACGACTACACGTATACGGTAACAAATAACCAATATACAATCGTTATTATCCCAACGTTCCCGATGCTGGTTGACTTAACCCTAACCTGGGAATAGTCACGATCAAAAATGCGAACGTACCCTACTATTTACAAACGATATCTACACAAGTATGAAGAATAAAATCATATAGTTGCGTCTCGATTGGTTCATCAAGGAATTAACGAGAACAATCAACCCAGGACGTAACATATAGTAGATGATTTTTGGCGCCCGAACAGGGACACGATCGCATGCGTTGGGATGAATATCGCGAGAAAGATTACATATAGATTTATTTGCGACCGCGACAGAACACGATCACGTGCGTTAAAAAAAGTCTCGCGAAAAGGGTAGAAGAACCGACACCAGTCCGAAAGGGCGTGGGAGTCGCAATTACATACATTAGGGAACTCCCTGAAGTATCAAGAACCAACGGAAACGGGAGTTTCCGATTAGAAGTTTATCAACAGTTTCAATATCAAGGAAAATTCGCAAGAAAGAAACAAAAGAAGCGCAATTTAGAAACAAATACAAATCGTGAAATCAATCATCAAAGAAACAATGTCAACGAGAGTAAACGCTATAAAAATTATATATACATATATTATCGCTATGGACATAGCACCCCAGCTGTGCAATGAGGAACAAGTTTTATGCTGTACTCCGGATTCAAGATAAATCTCATCAAGAAGTCAGTCCTGAACAGAACGGCGATAATAACGACCGAGATTTGATAAAATACGTGGCAAATCGGCTTCGAACCTGACCGCCCTAGGGAAAGTGTCGATAAAGGTTGCGGGCCATCAAGTTCATTCTCGCGTCGTGGATGATTCGCCGCTGATCAAGGAGGACAGGGATCTTAGGATCTCAACTTTCAAATCGACCACGGAGCCAGCACCAATTTCGCGCATATACGCGTCGATTGTTCGTAATACAGCGAATCCCGAAATAGGAGAGGGAAACGCGTCAAGCATCAAGTTAAACAATTACTGCATTGATAGTAACATTAGGGGTGAGGTCAAAGTAATAAAACTCTCCAAAATCAAGGGCGGGTATCGCCATCAAGTTAAAAAATTAATGGAACAAGCAGCAACATTGAGGGAGGTCGCGGAAATAAAACTCTCCAAAATCAAGGGCCTATATTGCCATCAAGAAAAAATACTGTATTGAAAGGCAGCCGCCAAAACATTTATTCACGAGTACCGACTCCATACAATTTACGCATACGGATTCCAATCCATCAACATCACACGGAGTTGACATGCGCATCTCTTAATCCGAAGAGGTGAAGGAAGTAGACGTTACGCAACGTCACACAACGAAGACACCTTGCAACAAAGGAACATCAGCAGCGAAAACACAAACCAAAAACAACACTTAAACAATTCAAGCAGACCTCAGCAAATTTCTTACAGAAATTTGCTTCCCAAGCGGGAAGGTGTCACGTCCCGGGACTGACCGGAACGTAACAATGTCTATTTATAAACCTCAAACGAATCAGCACGTTCTACACGTACTCCAAGCTATGCCTTGACTAGGTTTCAATTAAGAAACACAATATAATATAGGAATATTGCCGTTGAATTGTGAACATACTGATTCGTTTATATGGTATCACTTAAAATAAGTAAAAGTCACTCACCAAAACAAACGCGGTGCGGCTATCTCAGAATTCGGCATCTGGAATCACAAATATCACAAAATCACTTATGCTGCACTGCGGTTTTAATGTTCCGTATGATTGCTCAAAAACTACAATACAAATATATTTATTCAATTAAAATCACTTTTAAATCAAGGGGAAAAGACTTTTGAGTAACCACAATGAACCACGAAGTGACATAAGATAAGAAGGAGCGCGACCATTGATGTAAGTCGCTAACACAACCGTCTCGTTCAGAGTCGCGCAACAGACTGAGCTCTCGCTGCTGGAAGTGCATGCACAGAAGTATGGACGCCAAGTCAGCATTAAACATAAAAGTGCTGAATAAGATTAGCACGATTCCATTATCCTGCACGTCTGCATTCTGGCCTCGAGAAACTTTGTGAACAGATCAGATTGCATCTTCCCAGCGACGGACTTGTCGCAACAACATCCGTTCGCGGAGAGATGGGACTGTCGCGTCAGCATTCGTTACCACACAATGAGACTGTCGCGTCAGCATTCGTTACCACGTACAAAGTATCCAGTGACGACAGACAGTCGCCAGCTGCATCAGCACTTTATATTCTTATAAAAGGAGCTGAGCAGCTACTGGACAGTTAGTTCTGCTACGGCAGTCGGACCATACACATCGATAATCGACGTCAATCATAGTGAGTACACACAGTCAGTTCTGCTTAGGCAGCCGAGAACATCACAAACAGTTCTGATCCGAGAGTCAGCCAAGTAACTTCGTGTTGTTAGTTATAATTAAATCTTGTAACCCAGTGTAACTACCAAGTGATAGAATATAGTTGTTATCATGTTCATTAGACACAGTGTTCTCTAATTCATTTACGAGTGTACCTTAAACCAGACATCGAGCTTTTCGCATTAAATAATATTTTCTGGCTGGACTCTGAATTCTATTACGAACCATAGAGAAGACGATCTGCTCGAGTTATACGCACGGCTTTCCTGCACAGTACAATTCAGTTGTCGCTATTGTTAATCAGAAACCATATCTGAATGAAATAAGCTCGATGGATAAAACTCGCCGTGCCGGTCGTAAAGAACAAGTACGTCGTTTGGTGCGGGCATATTACAAACCGCTACTCACGAAGCAACATCTCTTGGGAGTGGTCACACCCCATTCCGACAGCCACAAGGAAGGAGAACTCGGAACGAGTTCGCATCCCGCCTGGAAGCTCTACACCATCGAACTACCCTCGGAGCGTCTATGCCGTGGATGGCCTTCCACCTCACGATCCTCGTTACGGACCATATCACGAACGTAACAAGGCACCGCAATAATAACAACGACTACACGTATACGGTAACAAATAACCAATATACAATCGTTATTATCCCAACGTTCCCGATGCTGGTTGACTTAACCCTAACCTGGGAATAGTCACGATCAAAAATGCGAACGTACCCTACTATTTACAAACGATATCTACACAAGTATGAAGAATAAAATCATATAGTTGCGTCTCGATTGGTTCATCAAGGAATTAACGAGAACAATCAACCCAGGACGTAACAATGCAAAACGATTGGAAACATCGAACATCACGTATTCGTGCAAATTATCGATAGAAAGAACGATTGCGGCAGCTGGGAAGTGAATCCTTACCTACCGTCGATGCAAAACAATTGCAAACATCGAATAGCACGTATTCGTGCTAATTATCCATAGAAAGAACGATTGCGTGAGCTGGTAAGTGAATACTTACCTACCGTTGATGCAAAACGATTGGAAACATCGAATAGCACGTATTCGTGCAAATTATCGATGGAAAGAACGATTGCGGGAGCTGGGAAGTGAATCCTTACCTACCGTCGATGCAAAACGATTGCAAACATCGAATAGCACGTATTCGTGCAAATTATCCATAGAAAGAACGATTGCGGGAACTGGGAAGTGAATCCTTACCTACCGTCGATGCAAAACGATTGGAAACATCGAACACCACGTATTCGTGCAAATTATCGCGATGGAAAGAACGATTGCGGGAGCCGGGAAGTGAATCCTTACCTACCGTTGATACAAAACGATTGGATAATTGGCACGAATACGTGATATTCGATGTTTCCAATCGTTTTGCATCGACGGTAGGTAAGGATTCACTTCCCAGCTCCCGCAATCGTTCTTTCCATCGTTAATTTGCACGAATACGTGCCATTCGATGTTTCCAATCGTTTTGCATCGACGGTAGGTAAGGATTCACTTCCCAGCTCCCGCAATCGTTCTTTCTATCGATAATTTGCACGAATACGTGCTATTCGATGTTTGCAATCGTTTTGCATCGACGGTAGGTAAGGATTCACTTCCCAGCTGCCGCAATCGTTCTTTCCATCGATAATTTGCACGAATACGTGGTGTTCGATGTTTCCAATCGTTTTGCATCAACGTTAGGTAAGTATTCACTTCCCAGCTCCCGCAATCGTTCTTTCTATGGATAATTTGCACGAATACGTGCTATTCGATGTTTGCAATCGTTTTGCATCGACGGTAGGTAAGTATTCACTTCCCAGCTCCCACAATCGTTCTTTCTATGGGATAATTTGCACGAATACGTTATGTTCGATGTTTCCAATCGTTTTGCATCGACGGTAGGTAAGGATTCACTACCCGGCTCCCGCAATCGTTCTTTCCATCGATAATTTGCACGAATACGTGCTATTCGATGTTTCCAATCGTGTTGCATCGACGGTCTGTAAGCATTCACTTCCCAGCTCCCGCAATCGTTCTTTCTATGGATAATTTGCACGAATACGTTATGTTCGATGTTTGCAATCGTTTTGCATCGACGGTAGGTAAGGATTCACTTCCCAGCTGCCGCAATCGTTCTTTCCATCGATAATTTGCACGAATACGTGCTATTCAATGTTTCCAATCGTGTTGCATCGACGTTCGGTAAGCATTCACTTCCCAGCTCCGGCAATCGTTCTTTCCAAATTATCGATAGAAAGAACGATTGCGGGAGCTGGGAAGTGAATCCTTACCTACCGTCGATGCAAAACGATTGCAAACATCGAACATCACGTATTCGTGCAAATTATCGATGGAAAGAACGATTGCGGGTGCCGGGAAGTGAATCCTTACCTAACGTTGATGCAAAACGATTGGAAACATCGAATAACACGTATTCGTGCAAATTATCGATGGAAAGAACGATTGCGGGAGCTGGGAAGTGAATCCTTACCTACCGTCGATGCAAAACGATTGGTAACATCGAATAGCACATATTCGTGCAAATTATCGATGGAAAAAACGATTGCGGGAGCCGGGAAGTGAATCCTTACCTAACGTTGATGCAAAACGAATGGAATCATCGAACATCACGTATTCGTGCAAATTATCGATGAAAAGAACGATTGCGGGTGCCGGGAAGTGAATCCTTACCTAACGTTGATGCAAAACGATTGGAAACATCGAATAACACGTATTCGTGCAAATTATCGATGGAAAGAACGATTGCGGGAGCCGGGAAATGAATCCTTACCTAACGTTGATGCAAAACGATTGGAAACATCGAACATCACGTATTCATGCAAATTATCGATAGAAAGAACGATTGCGGCAGCTGGGAAGTGAATCCTTACCTACCGTCGATGCAAAACGATTGCAAACATCGAATTGCACGTATTCGTGCAAATTATCCATAGAAAGAACGATTGCGTGAGCTGGGAAGTGAATACTTACCTACCGTTGATGCAAAACGATTGGAAACATCGAATAGCACGTATTCGTGCAAATTATCGATGGAAAGAACGATTGCGGGAGCCGGGAAGTGAATGCTTACCTAACGTTGATGCAAAACGATTGGAAACATCGAACATAACGTATTCGTGCAAATTATCGATAGAAAGAACGATTGCGGGAGCTGGGAAGTGAATCCTTACCTACCGTCGATGCAAAACGATTGCAAACATCGAATAGCACGTATTCGTGCAAATTATCCATAGAAAGAACGATTGCGGGAGCTGGGAAGTGAATACGTACCTAACGTTGATGCAAAACGATTGGAAACATCGAACACCACGTATTCGTGCAAATTATCGATGGAAAGAACGATTGCGGGAGCTGGGAAGTGAATCCTTACCTACCGTCGATGCAAAACGATTGGAAACATCGAATAGCACGTATTCGTGCAAATTATCCATAGAAAGAACGATTGCGGGAGCTGGGAAGTGAATACTTACCTACCGTTGATGCAAAACGATTGGAAACATCGAATAGCACGTATTCGTGCAAATTATCGATGGAAAGAACGATTGCGGGAGCCGGGAAGTGAATGCTTACCTAACGTTGATGCAAAACGATTGGAAACATCGAACATAACGTATTCGTGCAAATTATCGATAGAAAGAACGATTGCGGAAGCTGGGAAGTGAATCGTTACCTACCGTCGATGCAAAACGATTGCAAACATCGAATAGCACGTATTCGTGCAAATTATCCATAGAAAGTACGATTGCGGGAGCTGGGAAGTGAATACTTACCTACCGTTGATGCAAAACGATTGGAAACATCGAATAGCACGTATTCGTGCAAATTATCGATGGAAACAACGATTGCGGCAGCTGGGAAGTGAATCCTTACCTACCGTCGATGCAAAACGATTGCAAACATCGAACATAACGTATTCGTGCAAATTATCCATAGAAAGAACGATTGCGGGAGCCGGGAAGTGAATGCTTACCTAACGTTGATGCAAAACGATTGGAAACATCGAACATAACGTATTCGTGCAAATTATCGATGGAAAGAACGATTGCGGGAGCCGGGAAGTGAATGCTTACCTAACGTTGATGCAAAACGATTGGAAACATCGAACATAACGTATTCGTGCAAATTATCGATAGAAAGAACGATTGCGGGTACTGGGAAGTGAATCCTTACCTACCGTCGATGCAAAACGATTGCAAACATCGAATAGCACGTATTCGTGCAAATTATCCATAGAAAGTACGATTGCGGGAGCTGGGAAGTGAATACTTACCTACCGTTGATGCAAAACGATTGGAAACATCGAATAGCACGTATTCGTGCAAATTATCGATGGAAAGAACGATTGCGGGAGCCGGGAAGTGAATGCTTACCTAACGTTGATGCAAAACGATTGGAAACATCGAACATAACGTATTCGTGCAAATTATCGATAGAAAGAACGATTGCGGGAGCTGGGAAGTGAATCCTTACCTACCGTCGATGCAAAACGATTGCAAACATCGAATAGCACGTATTCGTGCAAATTATCCATAGAAAGAACGATTGCGGGAGCTGGGAAGTGAATACGTACCTAACGTTGATGCAAAACGATTGGGAACATCGAACACCACGTATTCGTGCAAGTTATCGATGGAAAGAACGATTGCGGGAGCTGGGAAGTGAATCCTTACCTACCGTCGATGCAAAACGATTGGAAACATCGAATAGCACGTATTCGTGCAAATTATCCATAGAAAGAACGATTGCGGGAGCTGGGAAGTGAATACTTACCTACCGTTGATGCAAAACGATTGGAAACATCGAATAGCACGTATTCGTGCAAATTATCGATGGAAAGAACGATTGCGGGAGCCGGGAAGTGAATGCTTACCTAACGTTGATGCAAAACGATTGGAAACATCGAACATAACGTATTCGTGCAAATTATCGATAGAAAGAACGATTGCTGAAGCTGGGAAGTGAATCCTTACCTACCGTCGATGCAAAACGATTGCAAACATCGAATAGCACGTATTCGTGCAAATTATCCATAGAAAGTACGATTGCGGGAGCTGGGAAGTGAATACTTACCTACCGTTGATGCAAAACGATTGGAAACATCGAATAGCACGTATTCGTGCAAATTATCGATGGAAAGAACGATTGCGGCAGCTGGGAAGTGAACCCTTACCTACCGTCGATGCAAAACGATTGCAAACATCGAACATAACGTATTCGTGCAAATTATCCATAGAAAGAACGATTGCGGGAGCTGGGAAGTGAATACTTACCTACCGTTGATGCAAAACGATTGGAAACATCGAATAGCACGTATTCGTGCAAATTATCGATGGAAAGAACGATTGCGGGAGCTGGGAAGTGAATCCTTACCTACCGTCGATGCAAAACGATTGGAAACATCGAATATCACGTATTCGTGCCAATTATCCAATCGTTTTGTATCAACGGTAGGTAAGGATTCACTTCCCGGCTCCCGCAATCGTTCTTTCCATCGATAATTTGCACGAATACGTGGTGTTCGATGTTTCCAATCGTTTTGCATCGACGGTAGGTAAGGATTCACTTCCCAGCTCCCGCAATCGTTCTTTCTATGGATAATTTGCCCGAATACGTGCTATTCGATGTTTGCAATCGTTTTGCATCGACGGTAGGTAAGGATTCACTTCCCAGCTCCCGCAATCGTTCTTTCTATCGATAATTTGCACGAATACGTTATGTTCGATGTTTCCAATCGTTTTGCATCAACGTTAGGTAAGCATTCACTTCCCGGCTCCCGCAATCGTTCTTTCCATCGATAATTTGCACGAATACGTGCTATTCGATGTTTCCAATCGTTTTGCATCAACGGTAGGTAAGTATTCACTTCCCAGCTCCCGCAATCGTACTTTCTATGGATAATTTGCACGAATACGTGCTATTCGATGTTTGCAATCGTTTTGCATCGACGGTAGGTAAGGATTCACTTCCCAGCACCCGCAATCGTTCTTTCTATCGATAATTTGCACGAATACGTTATGTTCGATGTTTCCAATCGTTTTGCATCAACGTTAGGTAAGCATTCACTTCCCGGCTCCCGCAATCGTTCTTTCCATCGATAATTTGCACGAATACGTGCTATTCGATATTTCCAATCGTTTTGCATCAACGGTAGGTAAGTATTCACTTCCCAGCTCGCGCAATCATTCTTCCTGAGGATAATTTGCACGAATACGTGGTGTTCGATGTTTCCAATCGTTTTGCATCGACGGTAGGTAAGGATTCACTTCCCAGCTCCCGCAATCGTTCTTTCCATCGATAATTTGCACGAATACGTGGTGTTCGATGTTTCCAATCGTTTTGCATCAACGTTAGGTACGTATTCACTTCCCAGCTCCCGCAATCGTTCTTTCTATGGATAATATGCAGGAATACGTGCTATTCGATGTTTCCAATCGTTTTGCATCGACGGTAGGTAAGGATTCACTTCCCAGCTCCCGCAATCGTTCTTTCCATCGATAATTTGCACGAATACGTGGTGTTCGATGTTTCCAATCGTTTTGCATCAACGTTAGGTACGTATTCACTTCCCAGCTCCCGCAATCGTTCTTTCCATCGATAATTTGCACGAATACGTGGTGTTCGATGTTTCCAATCGTTTTGCATCAACGTTAGGTAAGTATTCACTTCCCAGCTCCCGCAATCGTTCTTTCTATGGATAATTTGCACGAATACGTGCTATTCGATGTTTGCAATCGTTTTGCATCGACGGTAGGTAAGTATTCACTTCCCAGCTCCCGCAATCGTTCTTTCTATGGGATAATTTGCACGAATACGTTATGTTCGATGTTTCCAATCGTTTTGCATCGACGGTAGGTAAGGATTCACTTCCCGGCTCCCGCAATCGTTCTTTCCATCGATAATTTGCACGAATACGTGCTATTCGATGTTTCCAATCGTGTTGCATCGACGGTCGGTAAGCATTCACTTCCCAGCTCCCGCAATCGTTCTTTCTATGGATAATTTGCACGAATACGTTATGTTCGATGTTTGCAATCGTTTTGCATCGACGGTAGGTAAGGATTCACTTCCCAGCTGCCGCAATCGTTCTTTCCATCGATAATTTGCACGAATACGTGGTGTTCGATGTTTCCAATCGTTTTGCATCAACGATAGGTAAGTATCCACTTCCCAGCTCCCGCAATCGTTCTTTCTATGGATAATTTGCACGAATACGTGCTATTCGATGTTTGCAATCGTTTTGCATCGACGGTAGATAAGGATTCATTTCCCGGCTCCCGCAATCGTTCTTTCCATCGATAATTTGCACGAATACGTGCTATTCGATGTTTCCAATCGTGTTGCATCGACGTTCGGTAAGCATTCACTTCCCAGCTCCGGCAATCGTTCTTTCCAAATTATCGATAGAAAGAACGATTGCGTGAGCTGGGAAGTGAATCCTTACCTACCGTCGATGCAAAACGATTGCAAACATCGAATAGCACGTATTCGTGCAAATTATCGATGGAAAGAACGATTGCGGGAGCCGGGAAGTGAATGCTTACCTAACGTTGATGCAAAACGATTGGAAACATCGAACATAACGTATTCGTGGAAATTATCGATAGAAAGAACGATTGCGGGAGCTGGGAAGTGAATCCTTACCTACCGTCGATGCAAAACGATTGCAAACATCGAATAGCACGTATTCGTGCAAATTATCCATAGAAAGTACGATTGCGGGAGCTGGGAAGTGAATACTTACCTACCGATGATGCAAAACGATTGGAAACATCGAATAGCACGTATTCGTGCAAATTATCGATGGAAAGAACGATTGCGGGAGCCGGGAAGTGAATGCTTACCTAACGTTGATGCAAAACGATTGGAAACATCGAACATAACGTATTCGTGCAAATTATCGATAGAAAGAACGATTGCGGGAGCTGGGAAGTGAATCCTTACCTACCGTCGATGCAAAACGATTGCAAACATCGAATAGCACGTATTCGTGCAAATTATCCATAGAAAGAACGATTGCGGGAGCTGGGAAGTGAATCCTTACCTACCGTCGATGCAAAACGATTGGAAACATCGAACACCACGTATTCGTGCAAATTATCGATGGAAAGAACGATTGCGGGAGCCGGGAAGTGAATCCTTACCTACCGTCGATGCAAAACGATTGGATAATTGGCACGAATACGTGATATTCGATGTTTCCAATCGTTTTGCATCGACGGTAGGTAAGGATTCACTTCCCAGCTCCCGCAATCGTTCTTTCCATCGTTAATTTGCACGAATACGTGCCATTCGATGTTTCCAATCGTTTTGCATCGACGGTAGGTAAGGATTCACTTCCCAGCTCCCGCAATCGTTCTTTCTATCGATAATTTGCACGAATACGTGCTATTCGATGTTTCCAATCGTTTTGCATCGACGGTAGGTAAGGATTCACTTCCCAGCTCCCGCAATCGTTCTTTCTATCGATAATTTGCACGAATACGTGATGTTCGATGTTTCCAATCGTTTTGCATCAACGTTAGGTAAGGATTCACTTCCCGGCTCCCGCAATCGCTTTCCATCGCTAATTTGCTCGAATACGTGCTATTCGATGTTTCCAATCGTTTTGCATCGACGGTAGGTAAGGATTCACTTCCCAGCTGCCGCAATCGTTCTTTCCATCGATAATTTGCACGAATACGTGGTGTTCGATGTTTCCAATCGTTTTGCATCAACGTTAGGTAAGTATTCACTTCCCAGCTCCCGCAATCGTTCTTTCTATGGATAATTTGCACGAATACGTGCTATTCGATGTTTGCAATCGTTTTGCATCGACGGTAGGTAAGTATTCACTTCCCAGCTCCCGCAATCGTTCTTTCTATGGGATAATTTGCACGAATACGTTATGTTCGATGTTTCCAATCGTTTTGCATCGACGGTAGGTAAGGATTCACTTCCCGGCTCCCGCAATCGTTCTTTCCATCGATAATTTGCACGAATACGTGCTATTCGATGTTTCCAATCGTGTTGCATCGACGGTCTGTAAGCATTCACTTCCCAGCTCCCGCAATCGTTCTTTCTATGGATAATTTGCACGAATACGTTATGTTCGATGTTTGCAATCGTTTTGCATCGACGGTAGGTAAGGATTCACTTCCCAGCTGCCGCAATCGTTCTTTCCATCGATAATTTGCACGAATACGTGGTGTTCGATGTTTCCAATCGTTTTGCATCAACGATAGCTAAGTATCCACTTCCCAGCTCCCGCAATCGTTCTTTCTATGGATAATTTGCACGAATACGTGCTATTCGATGTTTGCAATCGTTTTGCATCGACGGTAGATAAGGATTCACTTCCCAGCTCCCGCAATCGTTCTTTCTATGGATAATTTGCACGAATACGTTATGTTCGATGTTTCCAATCGTTTTGCATCGACGGTAGGTAAGGATTCACTTCCCAGCTGCCGCAATCGTTCTTTCTATCGATAATTTGCACGAATACGTGATGTTCGATGTTTCCAATCGTTTTGCATCAACGTTAGGTAAGGATTCATTTCCCGGCTCCCGCAATCGTTCTTTCCATCGATAATTTGCACGAATACGTGCTATTCGATGTTTCCAATCGTGTTGCATCGACGTTCGGTAAGCATTCACTTCCCAGCTCCGGCAATCGTTCTTTCCAAATTATCGATAGAAAGAACGATTGCGGGAGCTGGGAAGTGAATCCTTACCTACCGTCGATGCAAAACGATTGCAAACATCGAACATCACGTATTCGTGCAAATTATCGATGGAAAGAACGATTGCGGGTGCCGGGAAGTGAATCCTTACCTAACGTTGATGCAAAACGATTGGAAACATCGAATAACACGTATTCGTGCAAATTATCGATGGAAAGAACGATTGCGGGAGCTGGGAAGTGAATCCTTACCTACCGTCGATGCAAAACGATTGGTAACATCGAATAGCACATATTCGTGCAAATTATCGATGGAAAAAACGATTGCGGGAGCCGGGAAGTGAATCCTTACCTAACGTTGATGCAAAACGAATGGAATCATCGAACATCACGTATTCGTGCAAATTATCGATGAAAAGAACGATTGCGGGTGCCGGGAAGTGAATCCTTACCTAACGTTGATGCAAAACGATTGGAAACATCGAATAACACGTATTCGTGCAAATTATCGATGGAAAGAACGATTGCGGGAGCCGGGAAATGAATCCTTACCTAACGTTGATGCAAAACGATTGGAAACATCGAACATCACGTATTCATGCAAATTATCGATAGAAAGAACGATTGCGGCAGCTGGGAAGTGAATCCTTACCTACCGTCGATGCAAAACGATTGCAAACATCGAATTGCACGTATTCGTGCAAATTATCCATAGAAAGAACGATTGCGTGAGCTGGGAAGTGAATACTTACCTACCGTTGATGCAAAACGATTGGAAACATCGAATAGCACGTATTCGTGCAAATTATCGATGGAAAGAACGATTGCGGGAGCCGGGAAGTGAATGCTTACCTAACGTTGATGCAAAACGATTGGAAACATCGAACATAACGTATTCGTGCAAATTATCGATAGAAAGAACGATTGCGGGAGCTGGGAAGTGAATCCTTACCTACCGTCGATGCAAAACGATTGCAAACATCGAATAGCACGTATTCGTGCAAATTATCCATAGAAAGTACGATTGCGGGAGCTGGGAAGTGAATACTTACCTACCGTTGATGCAAAACGATTGGAAACATCGAATAGCACGTATTCGTGCAAATTATCGATGGAAACAACGATTGCGGC
This sequence comes from Nomada ferruginata, assembly GCA_963583965.1. Lineage (NCBI taxonomy): Eukaryota > Metazoa > Arthropoda > Insecta > Hymenoptera > Apidae > Nomada > Nomada ferruginata. The sequence continues at coordinate 1,257,731 of OY757219.1, forward strand.
AGCTGGGAAGTGAATCCTTACCTACCGTCGATGCAAAACGATTGCAAACATCGAACATAACGTATTCGTGCAAATTATCCATAGAAAGAACGATTGCGGGAGCCGGGAAGTGAATGCTTACCTAACGTTGATGCAAAACGATTGGAAACATCGAACATAACGTATTCGTGCAAATTATCGATGGAAAGAACGATTGCGGGAGCCGGGAAGTGAATGCTTACCTAACGTTGATGCAAAACGATTGGAAACATCGAACATAACGTATTCGTGCAAATTATCGATAGAAAGAACGATTGCGGGTACTGGGAAGTGAATCCTTACCTACCGTCGATGCAAAACGATTGCAAACATCGAATAGCACGTATTCGTGCAAATTATCCATAGAAAGTACGATTGCGGGAGCTGGGAAGTGAATACTTACCTACCGTTGATGCAAAACGATTGGAAACATCGAATAGCACGTATTCGTGCAAATTATCGATGGAAAGAACGATTGCGGGAGCCGGGAAGTGAATGCTTACCTAACGTTGATGCAAAACGATTGGAAACATCGAACATAACGTATTCGTGCAAATTATCGATAGAAAGAACGATTGCGGGAGCTGGGAAGTGAATCCTTACCTACCGTCGATGCAAAACGATTGCAAACATCGAATAGCACGTATTCGTGCAAATTATCCATAGAAAGAACGATTGCGGGAGCTGGGAAGTGAATACGTACCTAACGTTGATGCAAAACGATTGGGAACATCGAACACCACGTATTCGTGCAAGTTATCGATGGAAAGAACGATTGCGGGAGCTGGGAAGTGAATCCTTACCTACCGTCGATGCAAAACGATTGGAAACATCGAATAGCACGTATTCGTGCAAATTATCCATAGAAAGAACGATTGCGGGAGCTGGGAAGTGAATACTTACCTACCGTTGATGCAAAACGATTGGAAACATCGAATAGCACGTATTCGTGCAAATTATCGATGGAAAGAACGATTGCGGGAGCCGGGAAGTGAATGCTTACCTAACGTTGATGCAAAACGATTGGAAACATCGAACATAACGTATTCGTGCAAATTATCGATAGAAAGAACGATTGCTGAAGCTGGGAAGTGAATCCTTACCTACCGTCGATGCAAAACGATTGCAAACATCGAATAGCACGTATTCGTGCAAATTATCCATAGAAAGTACGATTGCGGGAGCTGGGAAGTGAATACTTACCTACCGTTGATGCAAAACGATTGGAAACATCGAATAGCACGTATTCGTGCAAATTATCGATGGAAAGAACGATTGCGGCAGCTGGGAAGTGAACCCTTACCTACCGTCGATGCAAAACGATTGCAAACATCGAACATAACGTATTCGTGCAAATTATCCATAGAAAGAACGATTGCGGGAGCTGGGAAGTGAATACTTACCTACCGTTGATGCAAAACGATTGGAAACATCGAATAGCACGTATTCGTGCAAATTATCGATGGAAAGAACGATTGCGGGAGCTGGGAAGTGAATCCTTACCTACCGTCGATGCAAAACGATTGGAAACATCGAATATCACGTATTCGTGCCAATTATCCAATCGTTTTGTATCAACGGTAGGTAAGGATTCACTTCCCGGCTCCCGCAATCGTTCTTTCCATCGATAATTTGCACGAATACGTGGTGTTCGATGTTTCCAATCGTTTTGCATCGACGGTAGGTAAGGATTCACTTCCCAGCTCCCGCAATCGTTCTTTCTATGGATAATTTGCACGAATACGTGCTATTCGATGTTTGCAATCGTTTTGCATCGACGGTAGGTAAGGATTCACTTCCCAGCTCCCGCAATCGTTCTTTCTATCGATAATTTGCACGAATACGTTATGTTCGATGTTTCCAATCGTTTTGCATCAACGTTAGGTAAGCATTCACTTCCCGGCTCCCGCAATCGTTCTTTCCATCGATAATTTGCACGAATACGTGCTATTCGATGTTTCCAATCGTTTTGCATCAACGGTAGGTAAGTATTCACTTCCCAGCTCCCGCAATCGTACTTTCTATGGATAATTTGCACGAATACGTGCTATTCGATGTTTGCAATCGTTTTGCATCGACGGTAGGTAAGGATTCACTTCCCAGCACCCGCAATCGTTCTTTCTATCGATAATTTGCACGAATACGTTATGTTCGATGTTTCCAATCGTTTTGCATCAACGTTAGGTAAGCATTCACTTCCCGGCTCCCGCAATCGTTCTTTCCATCGATAATTTGCACGAATACGTGCTATTCGATATTTCCAATCGTTTTGCATCAACGGTAGGTAAGTATTCACTTCCCAGCTCGCGCAATCATTCTTCCTGAGGATAATTTGCACGAATACGTGGTGTTCGATGTTTCCAATCGTTTTGCATCGACGGTAGGTAAGGATTCACTTCCCAGCTCCCGCAATCGTTCTTTCCATCGATAATTTGCACGAATACGTGGTGTTCGATGTTTCCAATCGTTTTGCATCAACGTTAGGTACGTATTCACTTCCCAGCTCCCGCAATCGTTCTTTCTATGGATAATATGCAGGAATACGTGCTATTCGATGTTTCCAATCGTTTTGCATCGACGGTAGGTAAGGATTCACTTCCCAGCTCCCGCAATCGTTCTTTCCATCGATAATTTGCACGAATACGTGGTGTTCGATGTTTCCAATCGTTTTGCATCAACGTTAGGTACGTATTCACTTCCCAGCTCCCGCAATCGTTCTTTCCATCGATAATTTGCACGAATACGTGGTGTTCGATGTTTCCAATCGTTTTGCATCAACGTTAGGTAAGTATTCACTTCCCAGCTCCCGCAATCGTTCTTTCTATGGATAATTTGCACGAATACGTGCTATTCGATGTTTGCAATCGTTTTGCATCGACGGTAGGTAAGTATTCACTTCCCAGCTCCCGCAATCGTTCTTTCTATGGGATAATTTGCACGAATACGTTATGTTCGATGTTTCCAATCGTTTTGCATCGACGGTAGGTAAGGATTCACTTCCCGGCTCCCGCAATCGTTCTTTCCATCGATAATTTGCACGAATACGTGCTATTCGATGTTTCCAATCGTGTTGCATCGACGGTCGGTAAGCATTCACTTCCCAGCTCCCGCAATCGTTCTTTCTATGGATAATTTGCACGAATACGTTATGTTCGATGTTTGCAATCGTTTTGCATCGACGGTAGGTAAGGATTCACTTCCCAGCTGCCGCAATCGTTCTTTCCATCGATAATTTGCACGAATACGTGGTGTTCGATGTTTCCAATCGTTTTGCATCAACGATAGGTAAGTATCCACTTCCCAGCTCCCGCAATCGTTCTTTCTATGGATAATTTGCACGAATACGTGCTATTCGATGTTTGCAATCGTTTTGCATCGACGGTAGATAAGGATTCATTTCCCGGCTCCCGCAATCGTTCTTTCCATCGATAATTTGCACGAATACGTGCTATTCGATGTTTCCAATCGTGTTGCATCGACGTTCGGTAAGCATTCACTTCCCAGCTCCGGCAATCGTTCTTTCCAAATTATCGATAGAAAGAACGATTGCGTGAGCTGGGAAGTGAATCCTTACCTACCGTCGATGCAAAACGATTGCAAACATCGAATAGCACGTATTCGTGCAAATTATCGATGGAAAGAACGATTGCGGGAGCCGGGAAGTGAATGCTTACCTAACGTTGATGCAAAACGATTGGAAACATCGAACATAACGTATTCGTGGAAATTATCGATAGAAAGAACGATTGCGGGAGCTGGGAAGTGAATCCTTACCTACCGTCGATGCAAAACGATTGCAAACATCGAATAGCACGTATTCGTGCAAATTATCCATAGAAAGTACGATTGCGGGAGCTGGGAAGTGAATACTTACCTACCGATGATGCAAAACGATTGGAAACATCGAATAGCACGTATTCGTGCAAATTATCGATGGAAAGAACGATTGCGGGAGCCGGGAAGTGAATGCTTACCTAACGTTGATGCAAAACGATTGGAAACATCGAACATAACGTATTCGTGCAAATTATCGATAGAAAGAACGATTGCGGGAGCTGGGAAGTGAATCCTTACCTACCGTCGATGCAAAACGATTGCAAACATCGAATAGCACGTATTCGTGCAAATTATCCATAGAAAGAACGATTGCGGGAGCTGGGAAGTGAATCCTTACCTACCGTCGATGCAAAACGATTGGAAACATCGAACACCACGTATTCGTGCAAATTATCGATGGAAAGAACGATTGCGGGAGCCGGGAAGTGAATCCTTACCTACCGTCGATGCAAAACGATTGGATAATTGGCACGAATACGTGATATTCGATGTTTCCAATCGTTTTGCATCGACGGTAGGTAAGGATTCACTTCCCAGCTCCCGCAATCGTTCTTTCCATCGTTAATTTGCACGAATACGTGCCATTCGATGTTTCCAATCGTTTTGCATCGACGGTAGGTAAGGATTCACTTCCCAGCTCCCGCAATCGTTCTTTCTATCGATAATTTGCACGAATACGTGCTATTCGATGTTTCCAATCGTTTTGCATCGACGGTAGGTAAGGATTCACTTCCCAGCTCCCGCAATCGTTCTTTCTATCGATAATTTGCACGAATACGTGATGTTCGATGTTTCCAATCGTTTTGCATCAACGTTAGGTAAGGATTCACTTCCCGGCTCCCGCAATCGCTTTCCATCGCTAATTTGCTCGAATACGTGCTATTCGATGTTTCCAATCGTTTTGCATCGACGGTAGGTAAGGATTCACTTCCCAGCTGCCGCAATCGTTCTTTCCATCGATAATTTGCACGAATACGTGGTGTTCGATGTTTCCAATCGTTTTGCATCAACGTTAGGTAAGTATTCACTTCCCAGCTCCCGCAATCGTTCTTTCTATGGATAATTTGCACGAATACGTGCTATTCGATGTTTGCAATCGTTTTGCATCGACGGTAGGTAAGTATTCACTTCCCAGCTCCCGCAATCGTTCTTTCTATGGGATAATTTGCACGAATACGTTATGTTCGATGTTTCCAATCGTTTTGCATCGACGGTAGGTAAGGATTCACTTCCCGGCTCCCGCAATCGTTCTTTCCATCGATAATTTGCACGAATACGTGCTATTCGATGTTTCCAATCGTGTTGCATCGACGGTCTGTAAGCATTCACTTCCCAGCTCCCGCAATCGTTCTTTCTATGGATAATTTGCACGAATACGTTATGTTCGATGTTTGCAATCGTTTTGCATCGACGGTAGGTAAGGATTCACTTCCCAGCTGCCGCAATCGTTCTTTCCATCGATAATTTGCACGAATACGTGGTGTTCGATGTTTCCAATCGTTTTGCATCAACGATAGCTAAGTATCCACTTCCCAGCTCCCGCAATCGTTCTTTCTATGGATAATTTGCACGAATACGTGCTATTCGATGTTTGCAATCGTTTTGCATCGACGGTAGATAAGGATTCACTTCCCAGCTCCCGCAATCGTTCTTTCTATGGATAATTTGCACGAATACGTTATGTTCGATGTTTCCAATCGTTTTGCATCGACGGTAGGTAAGGATTCACTTCCCAGCTGCCGCAATCGTTCTTTCTATCGATAATTTGCACGAATACGTGATGTTCGATGTTTCCAATCGTTTTGCATCAACGTTAGGTAAGGATTCATTTCCCGGCTCCCGCAATCGTTCTTTCCATCGATAATTTGCACGAATACGTGCTATTCGATGTTTCCAATCGTGTTGCATCGACGTTCGGTAAGCATTCACTTCCCAGCTCCGGCAATCGTTCTTTCCAAATTATCGATAGAAAGAACGATTGCGGGAGCTGGGAAGTGAATCCTTACCTACCGTCGATGCAAAACGATTGCAAACATCGAACATCACGTATTCGTGCAAATTATCGATGGAAAGAACGATTGCGGGTGCCGGGAAGTGAATCCTTACCTAACGTTGATGCAAAACGATTGGAAACATCGAATAACACGTATTCGTGCAAATTATCGATGGAAAGAACGATTGCGGGAGCTGGGAAGTGAATCCTTACCTACCGTCGATGCAAAACGATTGGTAACATCGAATAGCACATATTCGTGCAAATTATCGATGGAAAAAACGATTGCGGGAGCCGGGAAGTGAATCCTTACCTAACGTTGATGCAAAACGAATGGAATCATCGAACATCACGTATTCGTGCAAATTATCGATGAAAAGAACGATTGCGGGTGCCGGGAAGTGAATCCTTACCTAACGTTGATGCAAAACGATTGGAAACATCGAATAACACGTATTCGTGCAAATTATCGATGGAAAGAACGATTGCGGGAGCCGGGAAATGAATCCTTACCTAACGTTGATGCAAAACGATTGGAAACATCGAACATCACGTATTCATGCAAATTATCGATAGAAAGAACGATTGCGGCAGCTGGGAAGTGAATCCTTACCTACCGTCGATGCAAAACGATTGCAAACATCGAATTGCACGTATTCGTGCAAATTATCCATAGAAAGAACGATTGCGTGAGCTGGGAAGTGAATACTTACCTACCGTTGATGCAAAACGATTGGAAACATCGAATAGCACGTATTCGTGCAAATTATCGATGGAAAGAACGATTGCGGGAGCCGGGAAGTGAATGCTTACCTAACGTTGATGCAAAACGATTGGAAACATCGAACATAACGTATTCGTGCAAATTATCGATAGAAAGAACGATTGCGGGAGCTGGGAAGTGAATCCTTACCTACCGTCGATGCAAAACGATTGCAAACATCGAATAGCACGTATTCGTGCAAATTATCCATAGAAAGAACGATTGCGGGAGCTGGGAAGTGAATACGTACCTAACGTTGATGCAAAACGATTGGAAACATCGAACACCACGTATTCGTGCAAATTATCGATGGAAAGAACGATTGCGGGAGCTGGGAAGTGAATCCTTACCTACCGTCGATGCAAAACGATTGGAAACATCGAATAGCACGTATTCGTGCAAATTATCCATAGAAAGAACGATTGCGGGAGCTGGGAAGTGAATACTTACCTACCGTTGATGCAAAACGATTGGAAACATCGAATAGCACGTATTCGTGCAAATTATCGATGGAAAGAACGATTGCGGGAGCCGGGAAGTGAATGCTTACCTAACGTTGATGCAAAACGATTGGAAACATCGAACATAACGTATTCGTGCAAATTATCGATAGAAAGAACGATTGCGGAAGCTGGGAAGTGAATCCTTACCTACCGTCGATGCAAAACGATTGCAAACATCGAATAGCACGTATTCGTGCAAATTATCCATAGAAAGTACGATTGCGGGAGCTGGGAAGTGAATACTTACCTACCGTTGATGCAAAACGATTGGAAACATCGAATAGCACGTATTCGTGCAAATTATCGATGGAAAGAACGATTGCGGCAGCTGGGAAGTGAATCCTTACCTACCGTCGATGCAAAACGATTGCAAACATCGAACATAACGTATTCGTGCAAATTATCCATAGAAAGAACGATTGCGGGAGCCGGGAAGTGAATGCTTACCTAACGTTGATGCAAAACGATTGGAAACATCGAACATAACGTATTCGTGCAAATTATCGATGGAAAGAACGATTGCGGGAGCCGGGAAGTGAATGCTTACCTAACGTTGATGCAAAACGATTGGAAACATCGAACATAACGTATTCGTGCAAATTATCGATAGAAAGAACGATTGCGGGTGCTGGGAAGTGAATCCTTACCTACCGTCGATGCAAAACGATTGCAAACATCGAATAGCACGTATTCGTGCAAATTATCCATAGAAAGTACGATTGCGGGAGCTGGGAAGTGAATACTTACCTACCGTTGATGCAAAACGATTGGAAACATCGAATAGCACGTATTCGTGCAAATTATCGATGGAAAGAACGATTGCGGGAGCCGGGAAGTGAATGCTTACCTAACGTTGATGCAAAACGATTGGAAACATCGAACATAACGTATTCGTGCAAATTATCGATAGAAAGAACGATTGCGGGAGCTGGGAAGTGAATCCTTACCTACCGTCGATGCAAAACGATTGCAAACATCGAATAGCACGTATTCGTGCAAATTATCCATAGAAAGAACGATTGCGGGAGCTGGGAAGTGAATACGTACCTAACGTTGATGCAAAACGATTGGGAACATCGAACACCACGTATTCGTGCAAATTATCGATGGAAAGAACGATTGCGGGAGCTGGGAAGTGAATCCTTACCTACCGTCGATGCAAAACGATTGGAAACATCGAATAGCACGTATTCGTGCAAATTATCCATAGAAAGAACGATTGCGGGAGCTGGGAAGTGAATACTTACCTACCGTTGATGCAAAACGATTGGAAACATCGAATAGCACGTATTCGTGCAAATTATCGATGGAAAGAACGATTGCGGGAGCCGGGAAGTGAATGCTTACCTAACGTTGATGCAAAACGATTGGAAACATCGAACATAACGTATTCGTGCAAATTATCGATAGAAAGAACGATTGCGGAAGCTGGGAAGTGAATCCTTACCTACCGTCGATGCAAAACGATTGCAAACATCGAATAGCACGTATTCGTGCAAATTATCCATAGAAAGTACGATTGCGGGAGCTGGGAAGTGAATACTTACCTACCGTTGATGCAAAACGATTGGAAACATCGAATAGCACGTATTCGTGCAAATTATCGATGGAAAGAACGATTGCGGCAGCTGGGAAGTGAATCCTTACCTACCGTCGATGCAAAACGATTGCAAACATCGAACATAACGTATTCGTGCAAATTATCCATAGAAAGAACGATTGCGGGAGCTGGGAAGTGAATACTTACCTACCGTTGATGCAAAACGATTGGAAACATCGAATAGCACGTATTCGTGCAAATTATCGATGGAAAGAACGATTGCGGGAGCTGGGAAGTGAATCCTTACCTACCGTCGATGCAAAACGATTGGAAACATCGAATATCACGTATTCGTGCCAATTATCCAATCGTTTTGTATCAACGGTAGGTAAGGATTCACTTCCCGGCTCCCGCAATCGTTCTTTCCATCGATAATTTGCACGAATACGTGGTGTTCGATGTTTCCAATCGTTTTGCATCGACGGTAGGTAAGGATTCACTTCCCAGCTCCCGCAATCGTTCTTTCTATGGATAATTTGCACGAATACGTGCTATTCGATGTTTGCAATCGTTTTGCATCGACGGTAGGTAAGGATTCACTTCCCAGCTCCCGCAATCGTTCTTTCTATCGATAATTTGCACGAATACGTTATGTTCGATGTTTCCAATCGTTTTGCATCAACGTTAGGTAAGCATTCACTTCCCGGCTCCCGCAATCGTTCTTTCCATCGATAATTTGCACGAATACGTGCTATTCGATGTTTCCAATCGTTTTGCATCAACGGTAGGTAAGTATTCACTTCCCAGCTCCCGCAATCGTACTTTCTACGGATAATTTGCACGAATACGTGCTATTCGATGTTTGCAATCGTTTTGCATCGACGGTAGGTAAGGATTCACTTCCCAGCACCCGCAATCGTTCTTTCTATCGATAATTTGCACGAATACGTTATGTTCGATGTTTCCAATCGTTTTGCATCAACGTTAGGTAAGCATTCACTTCCCGGCTCCCGCAATCGTTCTTTCCATCGATAATTTGCACGAATACGTGCTATTCGATATTTCCAATCGTTTTGCATCAACGGTAGGTAAGTATTCACTTCCCAGCTCGCGCAATCATTCTTCCTAAGGATAATTTGCACGAATACGTGGTGTTCGATGTTTCCAATCGTTTTGCATCGACGGTAGGTAAGGATTCACTTCCCAGCTCCCGCAATCGTTCTTTCCATCGATAATTTGCACGAATACGTGGTGTTCGATGTTTCCAATCGTTTTGCATCAACGTTAGGTACGTATTCACTTCCCAGCTCCCGCAATCGTTCTTTCTATGGATAATATGCAGGAATACGTGCTATTCGATGTTTCCAATCGTTTTGCATCGACGGTAGGTAAGGATTCACTTCCCAGCTCCCGCAATCGTTCTTTCCATCGATAATTTGCATGAATACGTGGTGTTCGATGTTTCCAATCGTTTTGCGTCAACGTTAGGTACGTATTCACTTCCCAGCTCCCGCAATCGTTCTTTCCATCGATAATTTGCACGAATACGTGGTGTTCGATGTTTCCAATCGTTTTGCATCAACGTTAGGTAAGTATTCACTTCCCAGCTCCCGCAATCGTTCTTTCTATGGATAATTTGCACGAATACGTGCTATTCGATGTTTGCAATCGTTTTGCATCGACGGTAGGTAAGTATTCACTTCCCAGCTCCCGCAATCGTTCTTTCTATGGGATAATTTGCACGAATACGTTATGTTCGATGTTTCCAATCGTTTTGCATCGACGGTAGGTAAGGATTCACTTCCCGGCTCCCGCAATCGTTCTTTCCATCGATAATTTGCACGAATACGTGCTATTCGATGTTTCCAATCGTGTTGCATCGACGGTCGGTAAGCATTCACTTCCCAGCTCCCGCAATCGTTCTTTCTATGGATAATTTGCACGAATACGTTATGTTCGATGTTTGCAATCGTTTTGCATCGACGGTAGGTAAGGATTCACTTCCCAGCTGCCGCAATCGTTCTTTCCATCGATAATTTGCACGAATACGTGGTGTTCGATGTTTCCAATCGTTTTGCATCAACGATAGGTAAGTATCCACTTCCCAGCTCCCGCAATCGTTCTTTCTATGGATAATTTGCACGAATACGTGCTATTCGATGTTTGCAATCGTGTTGCATCGACGTTCGGTAAGCATTCACTTCCCAGCTCCGGCAAACGTTCTTTCCAAATTATCGATAGAAAGAACGATTGCGTGAGCTGGGAAGTGAATCCTTACCTACCGTCGATGCAAAACGATTGCAAACATCGAATAGCACGTATTCGTGCAAATTATCCATAGAAAGAACGATTGCGGGAGCTGGGAAGTGAATACTTACCTAACGTTGATGCAAAACGATTGGAAACATCGAACACCACGTATTCGTGCAAATTATCGATGGAAAGAACGATTGCGGGTGCCGGGAAGTGAATCCTTACCTAACGTTGATGCAAAACGATTGGAAACATCGAATAGCACGTATTCGTGCAAATTATCGATAGAAAGAACGATTGCGGCAGCTGGGAAGTGAATCCTTACCTACCGTCGATGCAAAACGATTGCAAACATCGAATTGCACGTATTCGTGCAAATTATCCATAGAAAGAACGATTGCGTGAGCTGGGAAGTGAATACTTACCTACCGTTGATGCAAATCGATTGGAAACATCGAATAGCACGTATTCGTGCAAATTATCGATGGAAAGAACGATTGCGGGAGCCGGGAAATGAATCCTTACCTAACGTTGATGCAAAACGATTGGAAACATCGAACATCACGTATTCGTGCAAATTATCGATAGGAAGAACGATTGCGGCAGCTGGGAAGTGAATCCTTACCTACCGTCGATGCAAAACAATTGCAAACATCGAATAGCACGTATTCGTGCTAATTATCCATAGAAAGAACGATTGCGTGAGCTGGTAAGTGAATACTTACCTACCGTTGATGCAAAACGATTGGAAACATCGAATAGCACGTATTCGTGCAAATTATCGATGGAAAGAACGATTGCGGGAGCCGGGAAGTGAATGCTTACCTAACGTTGATGCAAAACGATTGGAAACATCGAACATAACGTATTCGTGGAAATTATCGATAGAAAGAACGATTGCGGGAGCTGGGAAGTGAATCCTTACCTACCGTCGATGCAAAACGATTGCAAACATCGAATAGCACGTATTCGTGCAAATTATCCATAGAAAGTACGATTGCGGGAGCTGGGAAGTGAATACTTACCTACCGTTGATGCAAAACGATTGGAAACATCGAATAGCACGTATTCGTGCAAATTATCGATGGAAAGAACGATTGCGGGAGCCGGGAAGTGAATGCTTACCTAACGTTGATGCAAAACGATTGGAAACATCGAACATAACGTATTCGTGCAAATTATCGATAGAAAGAACGATTGCGGGAGCTGGGAAGTGAATCCTTACCTACCGTCGATGCAAAACGATTGCAAACATCGAATAGCACGTATTCGTGCAAATTATCCATAGAAAGAACGATTGCGGGAGCTGGGAAGTGAATCCTTACCTACCGTCGATGCAAAACGATTGGAAACATCGAACACCACGTATTCGTGCAAATTATCGATGGAAAGAACGATTGCGGGAGCCGGGAAGTGAATCCTTACCTACCGTCGATGCAAAACGATTGGATAATTGGCACGAATACGTGATATTCGATGTTTCCAATCGTTTTGCATCGACGGTAGGTAAGGATTCACTTCCCAGCTCCCGCAATCGTTCTTTCCATCGTTAATTTGCACGAATACGTGCCATTCGATGTTTCCAATCGTTTTGCATCGACGGTAGGTAAGGATTCACTTCCCAGCTCCCGCAATCGTTCTTTCTATCGATAATTTGCACGAATACGTGCTATTCGATGTTTCCAATCGTTTTGCATCGACGGTAGGTAAGGATTCACTTCCCAGCTCCCGCAATCGTTCTTTCTATCGATAATTTGCACGAATACGTGATGTTCGATGTTTCCAATCGTTTTGCATCAACGTTAGGTAAGGATTCACTTCCCGGCTCCCGCAATCGCTTTCCATCGCTAATTTGCTCGAATACGTGCTATTCGATGTTTCCAATCGTTTTGCATCGACGGTAGGTAAGGATTCACTTCCCAGCTGCCGCAATCGTTCTTTCCATCGATAATTTGCACGAATACGTGGTGTTCGATGTTTCCAATCGTTTTGCATCAACGTTAGGTAAGTATTCACTTCCCAGCTCCCGCAATCGTTCTTTCTATGGATAATTTGCACGAATACGTGCTATTCGATGTTTGCAATCGTTTTGCATCGACGGTAGGTAAGTATTCACTTCCCAGCTCCCGCAATCGTTCTTTCTATGGGATAATTTGCACGAATACGTTATGTTCGATGTTTCCAATCGTTTTGCATCGACGGTAGGTAAGGATTCACTTCCCGGCTCCCGCAATCGTTCTTTCCATCGATAATTTGCACGAATACGTGCTATTCGATGTTTCCAATCGTGTTGCATCGACGGTCTGTAAGCATTCACTTCCCAGCTCCCGCAATCGTTCTTTCTATGGATAATTTGCACGAATACGTTATGTTCGATGTTTGCAATCGTTTTGCATCGACGGTAGGTAAGGATTCACTTCCCAGCTGCCGCAATCGTTCTTTCCATCGATAATTTGCACGAATACGTGGTGTTCGATGTTTCCAATCGTTTTGCATCAACGATAGCTAAGTATCCACTTCCCAGCTCCCGCAATCGTTCTTTCTATGGATAATTTGCACGAATACGTGCTATTCGATGTTTGCAATCGTTTTGCATCGACGGTAGATAAGGATTCACTTCCCAGCTCCCGCAATCGTTCTTTCTATGGATAATTTGCACGAATACGTTATGTTCGATGTTTCCAATCGTTTTGCATCGACGGTAGGTAAGGATTCACTTCCCAGCTGCCGCAATCGTTCTTTCTATCGATAATTTGCACGAATACGTGATGTTCGATGTTTCCAATCGTTTTGCATCAACGTTAGGTAAGGATTCATTTCCCGGCTCCCGCAATCGTTCTTTCCATCGATAATTTGCACGAATACGTGCTATTCGATGTTTCCAATCGTGTTGCATCGACGTTCGGTAAGCATTCACTTCCCAGCTCCGGCAATCGTTCTTTCCAAATTATCGATAGAAAGAACGATTGCGGGAGCTGGGAAGTGAATCCTTACCTACCGTCGATGCAAAACGATTGCAAACATCGAACATCACGTATTCGTGCAAATTATCGATGGAAAGAACGATTGCGGGTGCCGGGAAGTGAATCCTTACCTAACGTTGATGCAAAACGATTGGAAACATCGAATAACACGTATTCGTGCAAATTATCGATGGAAAGAACGATTGCGGGAGCTGGGAAGTGAATCCTTACCTACCGTCGATGCAAAACGATTGGTAACATCGAATAGCACATATTCGTGCAAATTATCGATGGAAAGAACGATTGCGGGAGCCGGGAAGTGAATCCTTACCTAACGTTGATGCAAAACGAATGGAATCATCGAACATCACGTATTCGTGCAAATTATCGATGAAAAGAACGATTGCGGGTGCCGGGAAGTGAATCCTTACCTAACGTTGATGCAAAACGATTGGAAACATCGAATAACACGTATTCGTGCAAATTATCGATGGAAAGAACGATTGCGGGAGCTGGGAAGTGAATCCTTACCTAACGTTGATGCAAAACGATTGGAAACATCGAACATCACGTATTCATGCAAATTATCGATAGAAAGAACGATTGCGGCAGCTGGGAAGTGAATCCTTACCTAACGTTGATGCAAAACGAATGGAATCATCGAACATCACGTATTCGTGCAAATTATCGATGAAAAGAACGATTGCGGGTGCCGGGAAGTGAATCCTTACCTAACGTTGATGCAAAACGATTGGAAACATCGAATAACACGTATTCGTGCAAATTATCGATGGAAAGAACGATTGCGGGAGCCGGGAAATGAATCCTTACCTAACGTTGATGCAAAACGATTGGAAACATCGAACATCACGTATTCATGCAAATTATCGATAGAAAGAACGATTGCGGCAGCTGGGAAGTGAATCCTTACCTACCGTCGATGCAAAACGATTGCAAACATCGAATTGCACGTATTCGTGCAAATTATCCATAGAAAGAACGATTGCGTGAGCTGGGAAGTGAATACTTACCTACCGTTGATGCAAAACGATTGGAAACATCGAATAGCACGTATTCGTGCAAATTATCGATGGAAAGAACGATTGCGGGAGCCGGGAAGTGAATGCTTACCTAACGTTGATGCAAAACGATTGGAAACATCGAACCTAACGTATTCGTGCAAATTATCGATAGAAAGAACGATTGCGGGAGCTGGGAAGTGAATCCTTACCTACCGTCGATGCAAAACGATTGCAAACATCGAATAGCACGTATTCGTGCAAATTATCCATAGAAAGAACGATTGCGGGAGCTGGGAAGTGAATACGTACCTAACGTTGATGCAAAACGATTGGAAACATCGAACATCACGTATTCGTGCAAATTATCGATAGAAAGAACGATTGCGGCAGCTGGGAAGTGAATCCTTACCTACCGTCGATGCAAAACAATTGCAAACATCGAATAGCACGTATTCGTGCTAATTATCCATAGAAAGAACGATTGCGTGAGCTGGTAAGTGAATACTTACCTACCGTTGATGCAAAACGATTGGAAACATCGAATAGCACGTATTCGTGCAAATTATCGATGGAAAGAACGATTGCGGGAGCTGGGAAGTGAATCCTTACCTACCGTCGATGCAAAACGATTGCAAACATCGAATAGCACGTATTCGTGCAAATTATCCATAGAAAGAACGATTGCGGGAACTGGGAAGTGAATCCTTACCTACCGTCGATGCAAAACGATTGGAAACATCGAACACCACGTATTCGTGCAAATTATCGCGATGGAAAGAACGATTGCGGGAGCCGGGAAGTGAATCCTTACCTACCGTTGATACAAAACGATTGGATAATTGGCACGAATACGTGATATTCGATGTTTCCAATCGTTTTGCATCGACGGTAGGTAAGGATTCACTTCCCAGCTCCCGCAATCGTTCTTTCCATCGTTAATTTGCACGAATACGTGCCATTCGATGTTTCCAATCGTTTTGCATCGACGGTAGGTAAGGATTCACTTCCCAGCTCCCGCAATCGTTCTTTCTATCGATAATTTGCACGAATACGTGCTATTCGATGTTTGCAATCGTTTTGCATCGAAGGTAGGTAAGGATTCACTTCCCAGCTGCCGCAATCGTTCTTTCCATCGATAATTTGCACGAATACGTGGTGTTCGATGTTTCCAATCGTTTTGCATCAACGTTAGGTAAGTATTCACTTCCCAGCTCCCGCAATCGTTCTTTCTATGGATAATTTGCACGAATACGTGCTATTCGATGTTTGCAATCGTTTTGCATCGACGGTAGGTAAGTATTCACTTCCCAGCTCTCACAATCGTTCTTTCTATGGGATAATTTGCACGAATACGTTATGTTCGATGTTTCCAATCGTTTTGCATCGACGGTAGGTAAGGATTCACTACCCGGCTCCCGCAATCGTTCTTTCCATCGATAATTTGCACGAATACGTGCTATTCGATGTTTCCAATCGTGTTGCATCGACGGTCTGTAAGCATTCACTTCCCAGCTCCCGCAATCGTTCTTTCTATGGATAATTTGCACGAATACGTTATGTTCGATGTTTGCAATCGTTTTGCATCGACGGTAGGTAAGGATTCACTTCCCAGCTGCCGCAATCGTTCTTTCCATCGATAATTTGCACGAATACGTGGTGTTCGATGTTTCCAATCGTTTTGCATCAACGATAGCTAAGTATCCACTTCTCAGCTCCCGCAATCGTTCTTTCTATGGATAATTTGCACGAATACGTGCTATTCGATGTTTGCAATCGTTTTGCATCGACGGTAGATAAGGATTCACTTCCCAGCTCCCGCAATCGTTCTTTCTATGGATAATTTGCACGAATACGTTATGTTCGATGTTTCCAATCGTTTTGCATCGACGGTAGGTAAGGATTCACTTCCCAGCTGCCGCAATCGTTCTTTCCATCGATAATTTGCACGAATACGTGGTGTTCGATGTTTCCAATCGTTTTGCATCAACGATAGCTAAGTATCCACTTCCCAGCTCCCGCAATCGTTCTTTCTATGGATAATTTGCACGAATACGTGCTATTCGATGTTTGCAATCGTTTTGCATCGACGGTAGATAAGGATTCACTTCCCAGCTCCCGCAATCGTTCTTTCTATGGATAATTTGCACGAATACGTTATGTTCGATGTTTCCAATCGTTTTGCATCGACGGTAGGTAAGGATTCACTTCCCAGCTGCCGCAATCGTTCTTTCTATCGATAATTTGCACGAATACGTGATGTTCGATGTTTCCAACCGTTTTGCATCAACGTTAGGTAAGTAAGGATTCATTTCCCGGCTCCCGCAATCGTTCTTTCCATCGATAATTTGCACGAATACGTGCTATTCGATGTTTCCAATCGTGTTGCATCGACGTTCGGTAAGCATTCACTTCCCAGCTCCGGCAATCGTTCTTTCCAAATTATCGATAGAAAGAACGGTTGCGGGAGCTGGGAAGTGAATCCTTACCTACCGTCGATGCAAAACGATTGCAAACATCGAACATCACGTATTCGTGCAAATTATCGATGGAAAGAACGATTGCGGGTGCCGGGAAGTGAATCCTTACCTAACGTTGATGCAAAACGATTGGAAACATCGAATAACACGTATTCGTGCAAATTATCGATGGAAAGAACGATTGCGGGAGCTGGGAAGTGAATCCTTACCTACCGTCGATGCAAAACGATTGGTAACATCGAATAGCACATATTCGTGCAAATTATCGATGGAAAGAACGATTGCGGGAGCCGGGAAGTGAATCCTTACCTAACGTTGATGCAAAACGAATGGAATCATCGAACATCACGTATTCGTGCAAATTATCGATGAAAAGAACGATTGCGGGTGCCGGGAAGTGAATCCTTACCTAACGTTGATGCAAAACGATTGGAAACATCGAATAACACGTATTCGTGCAAATTATCGATGGAAAGAACGATTGCGGGAGCCGGGAAATGAATCCTTACCTAACGTTGATGCAAAACGATTGGAAACATCGAACATCACGTATTCATGCAAATTATCGATAGAAAGAACGATTGCGGCAGCTGGGAAGTGAATCCTTACCTACCGTCGATGCAAAACGATTGCAAACATCGAATTGCACGTATTCGTGCAAATTATCCATAGAAAGAACGATTGCGTGAGCTGGGAAGTGAATACTTACCTACCGTTGATGCAAAACGATTGGAAACATCGAATAGCACGTATTCGTGCAAATTATCGATGGAAAGAACGATTGCGGGAGCCGGGAAGTGAATGCTTACCTAACGTTGATGCAAAACGATTGGAAACATCGAACATAACGTATTCGTGCAAATTATCGATAGAAAGAACGATTGCGGGAGCTGGGAAGTGAATCCTTACCTACCGTCGATGCAAAACGATTGCAAACATCGAATAGCACGTATTCGTGCAAATTATCCATAGAAAGAACGATTGCGGGAGCTGGGAAGTGAATACGTACCTAACGTTGATGCAAAACGATTGGAAACATCGAACACCACGTATTCGTGCAAATTATCGATGGAAAGAACGATTGCGGGAGCTGGGAAGTGAATCCTTACCTACCGTCGATGCAAAACGATTGGAAACATCGAATAGCACGTATTCGTGCAAATTATCCATAGAAAGAACGATTGCGGGAGCTGGGAAGTGAATACTTACCTACCGTTGATGCAAAACGATTGGAAACATCGAATAGCACGTATTCGTGCAAATTATCGATGGAAAGAACGATTGCGGGAGCCGGGAAGTGAATGCTTACCTAACGTTGATGCAAAACGATTGGAAACATCGAACATAACGTATTCGTGCAAATTATCGATAGAAAGAACGATTGCGGAAGCTGGGAAGTGAATCCTTACCTACCGTCGATGCAAAACGATTGCAAACATCGAATAGCACGTATTCGTGCAAATTATCCATAGAAAGTACGATTGCGGGAGCTGGGAAGTGAATACTTACCTACCGTTGATGCAAAACGATTGGAAACATCGAATAGCACGTATTCGTGCAAATTATCGATGGAAACAACGATTGCGGCAGCTGGGAAGTGAATCCTTACCTACCGTCGATGCAAAACGATTGCAAACATCGAACATAACGTATTCGTGCAAATTATCCATAGAAAGAACGATTGCGGGAGCCGGGAAGTGAATGCTTACCTAACGTTGATGCAAAACGATTGGAAACATCGAACATAACGTATTCGTGCAAATTATCGATGGAAAGAACGATTGCGGGAGCCGGGAAGTGAATGCTTACCTAACGTTGATGCAAAACGATTGGAAACATCGAACATAACGTATTCGTGCAAATTATCGATAGAAAGAACGATTGCGGGTACTGGGAAGTGAATCCTTACCTACCGTCGATGCAAAACGATTGCAAACATCGAATAGCACGTATTCGTGCAAATTATCCATAGAAAGTACGATTGCGGGAGCTGGGAAGTGAATACTTACCTACCGTTGATGCAAAACGATTGGAAACATCGAATAGCACGTATTCGTGCAAATTATCGATGGAAAGAACGATTGCGGGAGCCGGGAAGTGAATGCTTACCTAACGTTGATGCAAAACGATTGGAAACATCGAACATAACGTATTCGTGCAAATTATCGATAGAAAGAACGATTGCGGGAGCTGGGAAGTGAATCCTTACCTACCGTCGATGCAAAACGATTGCAAACATCGAATAGCACGTATTCGTGCAAATTATCCATAGAAAGAACGATTGCGGGAGCTGGGAAGTGAATACGTACCTAACGTTGATGCAAAACGATTGGGAACATCGAACACCACGTATTCGTGCAAGTTATCGATGGAAAGAACGATTGCGGGGGCTGGGAAGTGAATCCTTACCTACCGTCGATGCAAAACGATTGGAAACATCGAATAGCACGTATTCGTGCAAATTATCCATAGAAAGAACGATTGCGGGAGCTGGGAAGTGAATACTTACCTACCGTTGATGCAAAACGATTGGAAACATCGAATAGCACGTATTCGTGCAAATTATCGATGGAAAGAACGATTGCGGGAGCCGGGAAGTGAATGCTTACCTAACGTTGATGCAAAACGATTGGAAACATCGAACATAACGTATTCGTGCAAATTATCGATAGAAAGAACGATTGCGGAAGCTGGGAAGTGAATCCTTACCTACCGTCGATGCAAAACGATTGCAAACATCGAATAGCACGTATTCGTGCAAATTATCCATAGAAAGTACGATTGCGGGAGCTGGGAAGTGAATACTTACCTACCGTTGATGCAAAACGATTGGAAACATCGAATAGCACGTATTCGTGCAAATTATCGATGGAAAGAACGATTGCGGCAGCTGGGAAGTGAATCCTTACCTACCGTCGATGCAAAACGATTGCAAACATCGAACATAACGTATTCGTGCAAATTATCCATAGAAAGAACGATTGCGGGAGCTGGGAAGTGAATACTTACCTACCGTTGATGCAAAACGATTGGAAACATCGAATAGCACGTATTCGTGCAAATTATCGATGGAAAGAACGATTGCGGGAGCTGGGAAGTGAATCCTTACCTACCGTCGATGCAAAACGATTGGAAACATCGAATATCACGTATTCGTGCCAATTATCCAATCGTTTTGTATCAACGGTAGGTAAGGATTCACTTCCCGGCTCCCGCAATCGTTCTTTCCATCGATAATTTGCACGAATACGTGGTGTTCGATGTTTCCAATCGTTTTGCATCGACGGTAGGTAAGGATTCACTTCCCAGCTCCCGCAATCGTTCTTTCTATGGATAATTTGCACGAATACGTGCTATTCGATGTTTGCAATCGTTTTGCATCGACGGTAGGTAAGGATTCACTTCCCAGCTCCCGCAATCGTTCTTTCTATCGATAATTTGCACGAATACGTTATGTTCGATGTTTCCAATCGTTTTGCATCAACGTTAGGTAAGCATTCACTTCCCGGCTCCCGCAATCGTTCTTTCCATCGATAATTTGCACGAATACGTGCTATTCGATGTTTCCAATCGTTTTGCATCAACGGTAGGTAAGTATTCACTTCCCAGCTCCCGCAATCGTACTTTCTATGGATAATTTGCACGAATACGTGCTATTCGATGTTTGCAATCGTTTTGCATCGACGGTAGGTAAGGATTCACTTCCCAGCACCCGCAATCGTTCTTTCTATCGATAATTTGCACGAATACGTTATGTTCGATGTTTCCAATCGTTTTGCATCAACGTTAGGTAAGCATTCACTTCCCGGCTCCCGCAATCGTTCTTTCCATCGATAATTTGCACGAATACGTGCTATTCGATATTTCCAATCGTTTTGCATCAACGGTAGGTAAGTATTCACTTCCCAGCTCGCGCAATCATTCTTCCTAAGGATAATTTGCACGAATACGTGGTGTTCGATGTTTCCAATCGTTTTGCATCGACGGTAGGTAAGGATTCACTTCCCAGCTCCCGCAATCGTTCTTTCCATCGATAATTTGCACGAATACGTGGTGTTCGATGTTTCCAATCGTTTTGCATCAACGTTAGGTACGTATTCACTTCCCAGCTCCCGCAATCGTTCTTTCTATGGATAATATGCAGGAATACGTGCTATTCGATGTTTCCAATCGTTTTGCATCGACGGTAGGTAAGGATTCACTTCCCAGCTCCCGCAATCGTTCTTTCCATCGATAATTTGCACGAATACGTGGTGTTCGATGTTTCCAATCGTTTTGCATCAACGTTAGGTACGTATTCACTTCCCAGCTCCCGCAATCGTTCTTTCCATCGATAATTTGCACGAATACGTGGTGTTCGATGTTTCCAATCGTTTTGCATCAACGTTAGGTAAGTATTCACTTCCCAGCTCCCGCAATCGTTCTTTCTATGGATAATTTGCACGAATACGTGCTATTCGATGTTTGCAATCGTTTTGCATCGACGGTAGGTAAGTATTCACTTCCCAGCTCCCGCAATCGTTCTTTCTATGGGATAATTTGCACGAATACGTTATGTTCGATGTTTCCAATCGTTTTGCATCGACGGTAGGTAAGGATTCACTTCCCGGCTCCCGCAATCGTTCTTTCCATCGATAATTTGCACGAATACGTGCTATTCGATGTTTCCAATCGTGTTGCATCGACGGTCGGTAAGCATTCACTTCCCAGCTCCCGCAATCGTTCTTTCTATGGATAATTTGCACGAATACGTTATGTTCGATGTTTGCAATCGTTTTGCATCGACGGTAGGTAAGGATTCACTTCCCAGCTGCCGCAATCGTTCTTTCCATCGATAATTTGCACGAATACGTGGTGTTCGATGTTTCCAATCGTTTTGCATCAACGATAGCTAAGTATCCACTTCCCAGCTCCCGCAATCGTTCTTTCTATGGATAATTTGCACGAATACGTGCTATTCGATGTTTGCAATCGTTTTGCATCGACGGTAGATAAGGATTCATTTCCCGGCTCCCGCAATCGTTCTTTCCATCGATAATTTGCACGAATACGTGCTATTCGATGTTTCCAATCGTGTTGCATCGACGTTCGGTAAGCATTCACTTCCCAGCTCCGGCAATCGTTCTTTCCAAATTATCGATAGAAAGAACGATTGCGTGAGCTGGGAAGTGAATCCTTACCTACCGTCGATGCAAAACGATTGCAAACATCGAATAGCACGTATTCGTGCAAATTATCCATAGAAAGAACGATTGCGGGAGCTGGGAAGTGAATACTTACCTAACGTTGATGCAAAACGATTGGAAACATCGAACACCACGTATTCGTGCAAATTATCGATGGAAAGAACGATTGCGGGTGCCGGGAAGTGAATCCTTACCTAACGTTGATGCAAAACGATTGGAAACATCGAATAGCACGTATTCGTGCAAATTATCGATAGAAAGAACGATTGCGGCAGCTGGGAAGTGAATCCTTACCTACCGTCGATGCAAAACGATTGCAAACATCGAATTGCACGTATTCGTGCAAATTATCCATAGAAAGAACGATTGCGTGAGCTGGGAAGTGAATACTTACCTACCGTTGATGCAAAACGATTGGAAACATCGAATAGCACGTATTCGTGCAAATTATCGATGGAAAGAACGATTGCGGGAGCCGGGAAGTGAATGCTTACCTAACGTTGATGCAAAACGATTGGAAACATCGAACATAACGTATTCGTGGAAATTATCGATAGAAAGAACGATTGCGGGAGCTGGGAAGTGAATCCTTACCTACCGTCGATGCAAAACGATTGCAAACATCGAATAGCACGTATTCGTGCAAATTATCCATAGAAAGTACGATTGCGGGAGCTGGGAAGTGAATACTTACCTACCGTTGATGCAAAACGATTGGAAACATCGAATAGCACGTATTCGTGCAAATTATCGATGGAAAGAACGATTGCGGGAGCCGGGAAGTGAATGCTTACCTAACGTTGATGCAAAACGATTGGAAACATCGAACATAACGTATTCGTGCAAATTATCGATAGAAAGAACGATTGCGGGAGCTGGGAAGTGAATCCTTACCTACCGTCGATGCAAAACGATTGCAAACATCGAATAGCACGTATTCGTGCAAATTATCCATAGAAAGAACGATTGCGGGAGCTGGGAAGTGAATCCTTACCTATCGTCGATGCAAAACGATTGGAAACATCGAACACCACGTATTCGTGCAAATTATCGATGGAAAGAACGATTGCGGGAGCCGGGAAGTGA
Source organism: Nomada ferruginata (assembly GCA_963583965.1). Lineage (NCBI taxonomy): Eukaryota > Metazoa > Arthropoda > Insecta > Hymenoptera > Apidae > Nomada > Nomada ferruginata. The sequence goes on from OY757219.1 coordinate 1,281,372, forward strand.
ATCCTTACCTACCGTCGATGCAAAACGATTGGATAATTGGCACGAATACGTGATATTCGATGTTTCCAATCGTTTTGCATCGACGGTAGGTAAGGATTCACTTCCCAGCTCCCGCAATCGTTCTTTCCATCGTTAATTTGCACGAATACGTGCCATTCGATGTTTCCAATCGTTTTGCATCGACGGTAGGTAAGGATTCACTTCCCAGCTCCCGCAATCGTTCTTTCTATCGATAATTTGCACGAATACGTGCTATTCGATGTTTCCAATCGTTTTGCATCGACGGTAGGTAAGGATTCACTTCCCAGCTCCCGCAATCGTTCTTTCTATCGATAATTTGCACGAATACGTGATGTTCGATGTTTCCAATCGTTTTGCATCAACGTTAGGTAAGGATTCACTTCCCGGCTCCCGCAATCGCTTTCCATCGCTAATTTGCTCGAATACGTGCTATTCGATGTTTCCAATCGTTTTGCATCGACGGTAGGTAAGGATTCACTTCCCAGCTGCCGCAATCGTTCTTTCCATCGATAATTTGCACGAATACGTGGTGTTCGATGTTTCCAATCGTTTTGCATCAACGTTAGGTAAGTATTCACTTCCCAGCTCCCGCAATCGTTCTTTCTATGGATAATTTGCACGAATACGTGCTATTCGATGTTTGCAATCGTTTTGCATCGACGGTAGGTAAGTATTCACTTCCCAGCTCCCGCAATCGTTCTTTCTATGGGATAATTTGCACGAATACGTTATGTTCGATGTTTCCAATCGTTTTGCATCGACGGTAGGTAAGGATTCACTTCCCGGCTCCCGCAATCGTTCTTTCCATCGATAATTTGCACGAATACGTGCTATTCGATGTTTCCAATCGTGTTGCATCGACGGTCGGTAAGCATTCACTTCCCAGCTCCCGCAATCGTTCTTTCTATGGATAATTTGCACGAATACGTTATGTTCGATGTTTGCAATCGTTTTGCATCGACGGTAGGTAAGGATTCACTTCCCAGCTGCCGCAATCGTTCTTTCCATCGATAATTTGCACGAATACGTGGTGTTCGATGTTTCCAATCGTTTTGCATCAACGATAGCTAAGTATCCACTTCCCAGCTCCCGCAATCGTTCTTTCTATGGATAATTTGCACGAATACGTGCTATTCGATGTTTGCAATCGTTTTGCATCGACGGTAGATAAGGATTCATTTCCCGGCTCCCGCAATCGTTCTTTCCATCGATAATTTGCACGAATACGTGCTATTCGATGTTTCCAATCGTGTTGCATCGACGTTCGGTAAGCATTCACTTCCCAGCTCCGGCAATCGTTCTTTCCAAATTATCGATAGAAAGAACGATTGCGTGAGCTGGGAAGTGAATCCTTACCTACCGTCGATGCAAAACGATTGCAAACATCGAATAGCACGTATTCGTGCAAATTATCCATAGAAAGAACGATTGCGGGAGCTGGGAAGTGAATACTTACCTAACGTTGATGCAAAACGATTGGAAACATCGAACACCACGTATTCGTGCAAATTATCGATGGAAAGAACGATTGCGGGTGCCGGGAAGTGAATCCTTACCTAACGTTGATGCAAAACGATTGGAAACATCGAATAGCACGTATTCGTGCAAATTATCGATAGAAAGAACGATTGCGGCAGCTGGGAAGTGAATCCTTACCTACCGTCGATGCAAAACGATTGCAAACATCGAATTGCACGTATTCGTGCAAATTATCCATAGAAAGAACGATTGCGTGAGCTGGGAAGTGAATACTTACCTACCGTTGATGCAAAACGATTGGAAACATCGAATAGCACGTATTCGTGCAAATTATCGATGGAAAGAACGATTGCGGGAGCCGGGAAGTGAATGCTTACCTAACGTTGATGCAAAACGATTGGAAACATCGAACATAACGTATTCGTGGAAATTATCGATAGAAAGAACGATTGCGGGAGCTGGGAAGTGAATCCTTACCTACCGTCGATGCAAAACGATTGCAAACATCGAATAGCACGTATTCGTGCAAATTATCCATAGAAAGTACGATTGCGGGAGCTGGGAAGTGAATACTTACCTACCGTTGATGCAAAACGATTGGAAACATCGAATAGCACGTATTCGTGCAAATTATCGATGGAAAGAACGATTGCGGGAGCCGGGAAGTGAATGCTTACCTAACGTTGATGCAAAACGATTGGAAACATCGAACATAACGTATTCGTGCAAATTATCGATAGAAAGAACGATTGCGGGAGCTGGGAAGTGAATCCTTACCTACCGTCGATGCAAAACGATTGCAAACATCGAATAGCACGTATTCGTGCAAATTATCCATAGAAAGAACGATTGCGGGAGCTGGGAAGTGAATCCTTACCTATCGTCGATGCAAAACGATTGGAAACATCGAACACCACGTATTCGTGCAAATTATCGATGGAAAGAACGATTGCGGGAGCCGGGAAGTGAATCCTTACCTACCGTCGATGCAAAACGATTGGATAATTGGCACGAATACGTGATATTCGATGTTTCCAATCGTTTTGCATCGACGGTAGGTAAGGATTCACTTCCCAGCTGCCGCAATCGTTCTTTCTATCGATAATTTGCACGAATACGTGATGTTCGATGTTTCCAACCGTTTTGCATCAACGTTAGGTAAGTAAGGATTCATTTCCCGGCTCCCGCAATCGTTCTTTCCATCGATAATTTGCACGAATACGTGCTATTCGATGTTTCCAATCGTGTTGCATCGACGTTCGGTAAGCATTCACTTCCCAGCTCCGGCAATCGTTCTTTCCAAATTATCGATAGAAAGAACGGTTGCGGGAGCTGGGAAGTGAATCCTTACCTACCGTCGATGCAAAACGATTGCAAACATCGAACATCACGTATTCGTGCAAATTATCGATGGAAAGAACGATTGCGGGTGCCGGGAAGTGAATCCTTACCTAACGTTGATGCAAAACGATTGGAAACATCGAATAACACGTATTCGTGCAAATTATCGATGGAAAGAACGATTGCGGGAGCTGGGAAGTGAATCCTTACCTACCGTCGATGCAAAACGATTGGTAACATCGAATAGCACATATTCGTGCAAATTATCGATGGAAAGAACGATTGCGGGAGCCGGGAAGTGAATCCTTACCTAACGTTGATGCAAAACGAATGGAATCATCGAACATCACGTATTCGTGCAAATTATCGATGAAAAGAACGATTGCGGGTGCCGGGAAGTGAATCCTTACCTAACGTTGATGCAAAACGATTGGAAACATCGAATAACACGTATTCGTGCAAATTATCGATGGAAAGAACGATTGCGGGAGCCGGGAAATGAATCCTTACCTAACGTTGATGCAAAACGATTGGAAACATCGAACATCACGTATTCATGCAAATTATCGATAGAAAGAACGATTGCGGCAGCTGGGAAGTGAATCCTTACCTACCGTCGATGCAAAACGATTGCAAACATCGAATTGCACGTATTCGTGCAAATTATCCATAGAAAGAACGATTGCGTGAGCTGGGAAGTGAATACTTACCTACCGTTGATGCAAAACGATTGGAAACATCGAATAGCACGTATTCGTGCAAATTATCGATGGAAAGAACGATTGCGGGAGCCGGGAAGTGAATGCTTACCTAACGTTGATGCAAAACGATTGGAAACATCGAACATAACGTATTCGTGCAAATTATCGATAGAAAGAACGATTGCGGGAGCTGGGAAGTGAATCCTTACCTACCGTCGATGCAAAACGATTGCAAACATCGAATAGCACGTATTCGTGCAAATTATCCATAGAAAGAACGATTGCGGGAGCTGGGAAGTGAATACGTACCTAACGTTGATGCAAAACGATTGGAAACATCGAACACCACGTATTCGTGCAAATTATCGATGGAAAGAACGATTGCGGGAGCTGGGAAGTGAATCCTTACCTACCGTCGATGCAAAACGATTGGAAACATCGAATAGCACGTATTCGTGCAAATTATCCATAGAAAGAACGATTGCGGGAGCTGGGAAGTGAATACTTACCTACCGTTGATGCAAAACGATTGGAAACATCGAATAGCACGTATTCGTGCAAATTATCGATGGAAAGAACGATTGCGGGAGCCGGGAAGTGAATGCTTACCTAACGTTGATGCAAAACGATTGGAAACATCGAACATAACGTATTCGTGCAAATTATCGATAGAAAGAACGATTGCGGAAGCTGGGAAGTGAATCCTTACCTACCGTCGATGCAAAACGATTGCAAACATCGAATAGCACGTATTCGTGCAAATTATCCATAGAAAGTACGATTGCGGGAGCTGGGAAGTGAATACTTACCTACCGTTGATGCAAAACGATTGGAAACATCGAATAGCACGTATTCGTGCAAATTATCGATGGAAACAACGATTGCGGCAGCTGGGAAGTGAATCCTTACCTACCGTCGATGCAAAACGATTGCAAACATCGAACATAACGTATTCGTGCAAATTATCCATAGAAAGAACGATTGCGGGAGCCGGGAAGTGAATGCTTACCTAACGTTGATGCAAAACGATTGGAAACATCGAACATAACGTATTCGTGCAAATTATCGATGGAAAGAACGATTGCGGGAGCCGGGAAGTGAATGCTTACCTAACGTTGATGCAAAACGATTGGAAACATCGAACATAACGTATTCGTGCAAATTATCGATAGAAAGAACGATTGCGGGTACTGGGAAGTGAATCCTTACCTACCGTCGATGCAAAACGATTGCAAACATCGAATAGCACGTATTCGTGCAAATTATCCATAGAAAGTACGATTGCGGGAGCTGGGAAGTGAATACTTACCTACCGTTGATGCAAAACGATTGGAAACATCGAATAGCACGTATTCGTGCAAATTATCGATGGAAAGAACGATTGCGGGAGCCGGGAAGTGAATGCTTACCTAACGTTGATGCAAAACGATTGGAAACATCGAACATAACGTATTCGTGCAAATTATCGATAGAAAGAACGATTGCGGGAGCTGGGAAGTGAATCCTTACCTACCGTCGATGCAAAACGATTGCAAACATCGAATAGCACGTATTCGTGCAAATTATCCATAGAAAGAACGATTGCGGGAGCTGGGAAGTGAATACGTACCTAACGTTGATGCAAAACGATTGGGAACATCGAACACCACGTATTCGTGCAAGTTATCGATGGAAAGAACGATTGCGGGGGCTGGGAAGTGAATCCTTACCTACCGTCGATGCAAAACGATTGGAAACATCGAATAGCACGTATTCGTGCAAATTATCCATAGAAAGAACGATTGCGGGAGCTGGGAAGTGAATACTTACCTACCGTTGATGCAAAACGATTGGAAACATCGAATAGCACGTATTCGTGCAAATTATCGATGGAAAGAACGATTGCGGGAGCCGGGAAGTGAATGCTTACCTAACGTTGATGCAAAACGATTGGAAACATCGAACATAACGTATTCGTGCAAATTATCGATAGAAAGAACGATTGCGGAAGCTGGGAAGTGAATCCTTACCTACCGTCGATGCAAAACGATTGCAAACATCGAATAGCACGTATTCGTGCAAATTATCCATAGAAAGTACGATTGCGGGAGCTGGGAAGTGAATACTTACCTACCGTTGATGCAAAACGATTGGAAACATCGAATAGCACGTATTCGTGCAAATTATCGATGGAAAGAACGATTGCGGCAGCTGGGAAGTGAATCCTTACCTACCGTCGATGCAAAACGATTGCAAACATCGAACATAACGTATTCGTGCAAATTATCCATAGAAAGAACGATTGCGGGAGCTGGGAAGTGAATACTTACCTACCGTTGATGCAAAACGATTGGAAACATCGAATAGCACGTATTCGTGCAAATTATCGATGGAAAGAACGATTGCGGGAGCTGGGAAGTGAATCCTTACCTACCGTCGATGCAAAACGATTGGAAACATCGAATATCACGTATTCGTGCCAATTATCCAATCGTTTTGTATCAACGGTAGGTAAGGATTCACTTCCCGGCTCCCGCAATCGTTCTTTCCATCGATAATTTGCACGAATACGTGGTGTTCGATGTTTCCAATCGTTTTGCATCGACGGTAGGTAAGGATTCACTTCCCAGCTCCCGCAATCGTTCTTTCTATGGATAATTTGCACGAATACGTGCTATTCGATGTTTGCAATCGTTTTGCATCGACGGTAGGTAAGGATTCACTTCCCAGCTCCCGCAATCGTTCTTTCTATCGATAATTTGCACGAATACGTTATGTTCGATGTTTCCAATCGTTTTGCATCAACGTTAGGTAAGCATTCACTTCCCGGCTCCCGCAATCGTTCTTTCCATCGATAATTTGCACGAATACGTGCTATTCGATGTTTCCAATCGTTTTGCATCAACGGTAGGTAAGTATTCACTTCCCAGCTCCCGCAATCGTACTTTCTATGGATAATTTGCACGAATACGTGCTATTCGATGTTTGCAATCGTTTTGCATCGACGGTAGGTAAGGATTCACTTCCCAGCACCCGCAATCGTTCTTTCTATCGATAATTTGCACGAATACGTTATGTTCGATGTTTCCAATCGTTTTGCATCAACGTTAGGTAAGCATTCACTTCCCGGCTCCCGCAATCGTTCTTTCCATCGATAATTTGCACGAATACGTGCTATTCGATATTTCCAATCGTTTTGCATCAACGGTAGGTAAGTATTCACTTCCCAGCTCGCGCAATCATTCTTCCTAAGGATAATTTGCACGAATACGTGGTGTTCGATGTTTCCAATCGTTTTGCATCGACGGTAGGTAAGGATTCACTTCCCAGCTCCCGCAATCGTTCTTTCCATCGATAATTTGCACGAATACGTGGTGTTCGATGTTTCCAATCGTTTTGCATCAACGTTAGGTACGTATTCACTTCCCAGCTCCCGCAATCGTTCTTTCTATGGATAATATGCAGGAATACGTGCTATTCGATGTTTCCAATCGTTTTGCATCGACGGTAGGTAAGGATTCACTTCCCAGCTCCCGCAATCGTTCTTTCCATCGATAATTTGCACGAATACGTGGTGTTCGATGTTTCCAATCGTTTTGCATCAACGTTAGGTACGTATTCACTTCCCAGCTCCCGCAATCGTTCTTTCCATCGATAATTTGCACGAATACGTGGTGTTCGATGTTTCCAATCGTTTTGCATCAACGTTAGGTAAGTATTCACTTCCCAGCTCCCGCAATCGTTCTTTCTATGGATAATTTGCACGAATACGTGCTATTCGATGTTTGCAATCGTTTTGCATCGACGGTAGGTAAGTATTCACTTCCCAGCTCCCGCAATCGTTCTTTCTATGGGATAATTTGCACGAATACGTTATGTTCGATGTTTCCAATCGTTTTGCATCGACGGTAGGTAAGGATTCACTTCCCGGCTCCCGCAATCGTTCTTTCCATCGATAATTTGCACGAATACGTGCTATTCGATGTTTCCAATCGTGTTGCATCGACGGTCGGTAAGCATTCACTTCCCAGCTCCCGCAATCGTTCTTTCTATGGATAATTTGCACGAATACGTTATGTTCGATGTTTGCAATCGTTTTGCATCGACGGTAGGTAAGGATTCACTTCCCAGCTGCCGCAATCGTTCTTTCCATCGATAATTTGCACGAATACGTGGTGTTCGATGTTTCCAATCGTTTTGCATCAACGATAGCTAAGTATCCACTTCCCAGCTCCCGCAATCGTTCTTTCTATGGATAATTTGCACGAATACGTGCTATTCGATGTTTGCAATCGTTTTGCATCGACGGTAGATAAGGATTCATTTCCCGGCTCCCGCAATCGTTCTTTCCATCGATAATTTGCACGAATACGTGCTATTCGATGTTTCCAATCGTGTTGCATCGACGTTCGGTAAGCATTCACTTCCCAGCTCCGGCAATCGTTCTTTCCAAATTATCGATAGAAAGAACGATTGCGTGAGCTGGGAAGTGAATCCTTACCTACCGTCGATGCAAAACGATTGCAAACATCGAATAGCACGTATTCGTGCAAATTATCCATAGAAAGAACGATTGCGGGAGCTGGGAAGTGAATACTTACCTAACGTTGATGCAAAACGATTGGAAACATCGAACACCACGTATTCGTGCAAATTATCGATGGAAAGAACGATTGCGGGTGCCGGGAAGTGAATCCTTACCTAACGTTGATGCAAAACGATTGGAAACATCGAATAGCACGTATTCGTGCAAATTATCGATAGAAAGAACGATTGCGGCAGCTGGGAAGTGAATCCTTACCTACCGTCGATGCAAAACGATTGCAAACATCGAATTGCACGTATTCGTGCAAATTATCCATAGAAAGAACGATTGCGTGAGCTGGGAAGTGAATACTTACCTACCGTTGATGCAAAACGATTGGAAACATCGAATAGCACGTATTCGTGCAAATTATCGATGGAAAGAACGATTGCGGGAGCCGGGAAGTGAATGCTTACCTAACGTTGATGCAAAACGATTGGAAACATCGAACATAACGTATTCGTGGAAATTATCGATAGAAAGAACGATTGCGGGAGCTGGGAAGTGAATCCTTACCTACCGTCGATGCAAAACGATTGCAAACATCGAATAGCACGTATTCGTGCAAATTATCCATAGAAAGTACGATTGCGGGAGCTGGGAAGTGAATACTTACCTACCGTTGATGCAAAACGATTGGAAACATCGAATAGCACGTATTCGTGCAAATTATCGATGGAAAGAACGATTGCGGGAGCCGGGAAGTGAATGCTTACCTAACGTTGATGCAAAACGATTGGAAACATCGAACATAACGTATTCGTGCAAATTATCGATAGAAAGAACGATTGCGGGAGCTGGGAAGTGAATCCTTACCTACCGTCGATGCAAAACGATTGCAAACATCGAATAGCACGTATTCGTGCAAATTATCCATAGAAAGAACGATTGCGGGAGCTGGGAAGTGAATCCTTACCTATCGTCGATGCAAAACGATTGGAAACATCGAACACCACGTATTCGTGCAAATTATCGATGGAAAGAACGATTGCGGGAGCCGGGAAGTGAATCCTTACCTACCGTCGATGCAAAACGATTGGATAATTGGCACGAATACGTGATATTCGATGTTTCCAATCGTTTTGCATCGACGGTAGGTAAGGATTCACTTCCCAGCTCCCGCAATCGTTCTTTCCATCGTTAATTTGCACGAATACGTGCCATTCGATGTTTCCAATCGTTTTGCATCGACGGTAGGTAAGGATTCACTTCCCAGCTCCCGCAATCGTTCTTTCTATCGATAATTTGCACGAATACGTGCTATTCGATGTTTCCAATCGTTTTGCATCGACGGTAGGTAAGGATTCACTTCCCAGCTCCCGCAATCGTTCTTTCTATCGATAATTTGCACGAATACGTGATGTTCGATGTTTCCAATCGTTTTGCATCAACGTTAGGTAAGGATTCACTTCCCGGCTCCCGCAATCGCTTTCCATCGCTAATTTGCTCGAATACGTGCTATTCGATGTTTCCAATCGTTTTGCATCGACGGTAGGTAAGGATTCACTTCCCAGCTGCCGCAATCGTTCTTTCCATCGATAATTTGCACGAATACGTGGTGTTCGATGTTTCCAATCGTTTTGCATCAACGTTAGGTAAGTATTCACTTCCCAGCTCCCGCAATCGTTCTTTCTATGGATAATTTGCACGAATACGTGCTATTCGATGTTTGCAATCGTTTTGCATCGACGGTAGGTAAGTATTCACTTCCCAGCTCCCGCAATCGTTCTTTCTATGGGATAATTTGCACGAATACGTTATGTTCGATGTTTCCAATCGTTTTGCATCGACGGTAGGTAAGGATTCACTTCCCGGCTCCCGCAATCGTTCTTTCCATCGATAATTTGCACGAATACGTGCTATTCGATGTTTCCAATCGTGTTGCATCGACGGTCTGTAAGCATTCACTTCCCAGCTCCCGCAATCGTTCTTTCTATGGATAATTTGCACGAATACGTTATGTTCGATGTTTGCAATCGTTTTGCATCGACGGTAGGTAAGGATTCACTTCCCAGCTGCCGCAATCGTTCTTTCCATCGATAATTTGCACGAATACGTGGTGTTCGATGTTTCCAATCGTTTTGCATCAACGATAGCTAAGTATCCACTTCCCAGCTCCCGCAATCGTTCTTTCTATGGATAATTTGCACGAATACGTGCTATTCGATGTTTGCAATCGTTTTGCATCGACGGTAGATAAGGATTCACTTCCCAGCTCCCGCAATCGTTCTTTCTATGGATAATTTGCACGAATACGTTATGTTCGATGTTTCCAATCGTTTTGCATCGACGGTAGGTAAGGATTCACTTCCCAGCTGCCGCAATCGTTCTTTCTATCGATAATTTGCACGAATACGTGATGTTCGATGTTTCCAATCGTTTTGCATCAACGTTAGGTAAGGATTCATTTCCCGGCTCCCGCAATCGTTCTTTCCATCGATAATTTGCACGAATACGTGCTATTCGATGTTTCCAATCGTGTTGCATCGACGTTCGGTAAGCATTCACTTCCCAGCTCCGGCAATCGTTCTTTCCAAATTATCGATAGAAAGAACGATTGCGGGAGCTGGGAAGTGAATCCTTACCTACCGTCGATGCAAAACGATTGCAAACATCGAACATCACGTATTCGTGCAAATTATCGATGGAAAGAACGATTGCGGGTGCCGGGAAGTGAATCCTTACCTAACGTTGATGCAAAACGATTGGAAACATCGAATAACACGTATTCGTGCAAATTATCGATGGAAAGAACGATTGCGGGAGCTGGGAAGTGAATCCTTACTGTTACGTCCTGGTTTGATTGTTCTCGTTAATTCCTTGATGAACCAATCGAGACGCAACTATATGATTTTATTCTTGTGTGCTTGTGTAGATATCGTTTGTAAATAGTAGGGTACGTTCGCATTTTTGATCGTGACTATTCCCAGGGTAGGGTTAAGTCAACCAGCATCGGGAACGTTGGGATAATAACGATTGTATATTGGTTATTTGTTACCGTATACGTGTAGACGTTGTTATTATTGCGGTGCCTTGTTACGTTCGTGATATGGTCCGTAACGAGGATCGTGAGGTGGAAGGCCATCCACGCATAGACGCTCCGAGGGTAGTTCGATGGTGTAGAGCTTCCAGGCGGGATGCGAACTCGTTCCGAGTTCTCCTTCCTTGTGGCTGTCGGAATGGGGTGTGACCACTCCCAAGAGATGTTGCTTCGTGAGTAGCGGTTTGTAATATGCCCGCACCAAACGACGTACTTGTTCTTTACGACCGGCACGGCGAGTTTTAGCCATCGAGCTTATTTAATTCAGATATGGTTTCTGATTAACAATAGCGACAACTGAATTGTACTGTGCAGGAAAGCCGTGCGTATAACTCGAGCAGATCGTCTTCTCAAAGAGAATACACCAGCGATGCCTGCGTGAACCATGAGCAGATGGTCTTCTCTATGGTTCGTAATAGAATTCAGAGTCCAGCCAGAAAATATTATTTAATGCGAAAAGCTCGATGTCTGGTTTAAGGTACACTCGTAAATGAATTAGAGAACACTGTGTCTAATGAACATGATAACAACTATATTATATCACTTGGTAGTTACACTGGGTTACAAGATTTAATTATAACTAACAACACGAAGTTACTTGGCTGACTCTCGGATCAGAATTGTTTGTGATGTTCTCGGCTGCCTAAGCAGAACTGACTGTGTGTACTCACTATGATTGACGTCGATTATCGATGTGTATGGTCCGACTGCCGTAGCAGAACTGACTTTCCAGTAGCTGCTCAGCTCCTTTTATTCTTATAAAGTGCTGATGCAGCTGGCGACTGTCTGTCGTCACTGGATACTTTGTACGTGGTAACGAATGCTGACGCGACAGTCTCATTGTGTGGTAACGAATGCTGACGCGACAGTCTCATCTCTCCGCGAACGGATGTTGTTGCGACAAGTCCGTCGCTGAGAAGATGCAATCTGATCTGTTCACAAAGTTTCTCGAGGCCAGAATGCAGACGTGCAGGATAATGGAATCGTTCTAATCTTATTCAGCACTTTTATGTTTAATGCTGACTTGGCGTCCATACTTCTGTGCATGCACTTCCAGCAGCGAGAGCTCAGTCTGTTGCGCGACTCTGAACGAGACGGTAGTGTTAGCGACTTACATCAATGGTCGCGCTCCTTCTTATCTTATGTAACTTCGTGGTTCATTGTGGTTACTCAAAAGTCTTTTCCCCTTGATTTAAAAGTGATTTTAATTGAATAAATATATTTGTATTGTAGTTTTTGAGCAATCATACGGAACATTAAAACCGCAGTGCAGCATAAGTGATTTTGTGATATCTGTGATTCCAGATGCCGAATTCTGAGATAGCCGCACCGCGTTTGTTTTGGTGAGTGACTTTTACTTATTTTAAGTGATACCATATAAACGAATCAGTATGTTCACAATTCAACGGCAATATTCCTATATTATATTGTGTTTCTTAATTGAATCCTAGTCAAGGCATAGCTTGGAGTACGTGTAGAACGTGCTGATTCGTTTGAGGTTTATAAATAGACATTGTTACGTTCCGGTCAGTCCCGGTACGTGACACCTTCCCCCTTGGGAAGCAAATTTCTGTAAGAAATTTGCTGAGGTCTGCTTGAATTGTTTAAGTGTTGTTTTTGGTTTGTGTTTTCGCTGCTGATGTTCCTTGGTTGCAAGGTGTCTTCGTTGTGTGACGTTGCGTAACGTCTACTTCCTTCACCTCTTCGGAGTAAGAGATGCGCATGTCAACTCCGTGTGATGTTGATGGATTGGAATCCGTATGCGTAAATTGTATGGAGTCGGTACTCGTGAATAAATGTTTTGGCGGCTGCCTTTCAATACAGTATTTTTTCTTGATGGCAATATAGGCCCTTGATTTTGGAGAGTTTTATTTCCGCGACCTCCCTCAATGTTGCTGCTTGTTCCAGTAATTTTTTAACTTGATGGCGATACCCGCCCTTGATTTTGGAGAGTTTTATTACTTTGACCTCACCCCTAATGTTACTATCAATGCAGTAATTGTTTAACTTGATGCTTGACGCGTATCCCTCTCCTATTTCGGGATTCGCTGTATTACGAACAATCGAAGCGTGTATGCGCGAAATTGATGCTGGCTCCGTGGTCGATTTGAAAGTTGAGATCCTAAGATCCCTGTCCTCCTTGATCAGCGGCGAATCATCCACGACGCGAGAATGAACTTGATGGCCCGCAACCTTTATTGACACTTTCCCTAGGGTGGTCAGGTTCGAAGCCGATTTGCCACGTATTTTATCACATCTCGGTCGTTTATACTCGCCGTACTGTTCAGGACTGACTTCTTGATGAGATTTATCTTGAATCCGCAGTACAGCATAAAACTTGTTCCTCATTGTGCAGCTGGGGTGCTATGTCCATAGCGATAATATATGTATATATAATTTTTATAGCGCTTACTCTCGTTGACATTGTTTCTTTGATGATTGATTTTACGATTTGTATTTGTTTCTAAATTGCGCTTCTCTTGTTTCTTTCTTCCGAATTTTCCTTGATATTGAAACTATTGATAAGCTTCTAATCGGAAACTCCCGTTTCCGTTGGTTCTTGATACTTCAGGGTGTTCCCTAATGTATGTAATTGCGAATCCCACGCCCTTCCGGACTGGTGTCGGTTCTTCTACCCTTTTCGCGATACTTTTCTTAACGCACGCGATCGTGTTCTGTCGCGGTCGCAAATAAATCTATATGTAATCTTTCTCGCGATATTCATCCCAACGCATGCGTTCGTGCCCCATGTTCGGGCGCCAAAAATCATCTACTATATGTTACGTCCTGGTTTGATTGTTCTCGTTAATTCCTTGATGAACCAATCGAGACGCAACTATATGATTTTATTCTTGTGTGCTTGTGTAGATATCGTTTGTAAATAGTAGGGTACGTTCGCATTTTTGATCGTGACTATTCCCAGGGTAGGGTTAAGTCAACCAGCATCGGGAACGTTGGGATAATAACGATTGTATATTGGTTATTTGTTACCGTATACGTGTAGACGTTGTTATTATTGCGGTGCCTTGTTACGTTCGTGATATGGTCCGTAACGAGGATCGTGAGGTGGAAGGCCATCCACGCATAGACGCTCCGAGGGTAGTTCGATGGTGTAGAGCTTCCAGGCGGGATGCGAACTCGTTCCGAGTTCTCCTTCCTTGTGGCTGTCGGAATGGGGTGTGACCACTCCCAAGAGATGTTGCTTCGTGAGTAGCGGTTTGTAATATGCCCGCACCAAACGACGTACTTGTTCTTTACGACCGGCACGGCGAGTTTTAGCCATCGAGCTTATTTAATTCAGATATGGTTTCTGATTAACAATAGGGACAACTGAATTGTACTGTGCAGGAAAGCCGTGCGTATAACTCGAGCAGATCGTCTTCTCAAAGAGAATACACCAGCGATGCCTGCGTGAACCATGAGCAGATGGTCTTCTCTATGGTTCGTAATAGAATTCAGAGTCCAGCCAGAAAATATTATTTAATGCGAAAAGCTCGATGTCTGGTTTAAGGTACACTCGTAAATGAATTAGAGAACACTGTGTCTAATGAACATGATAACAACTATATTATATCACTTGGTAGTTACACTGGGTTACAAGATTTAATTATAACTAACAACACGAAGTTACTTGGCTGACTCTCGGATCAGAATTGTTTGTGATGTTCTCGGCTGCCTAAGCAGAACTGACTGTGTGTACTCACTATGATTGACGTCGATTATCGATGTGTATGGTCCGACTGCCGTAGCAGAACTGACTTTCCAGTAGCTGCTCAGCTCCTTTTATTCTTATAAAGTGCTGATGCAGCTGGCGACTGTCTGTCGTCACTGGATACTTTGTACGTGGTAACGAATGCTGACGCGACAGTCTCATTGTGTGGTAACGAATGCTGACGCGACAGTCTCATCTCTCCGCGAACGGATGTTGTTGCGACAAGTCCGTCGCTGAGAAGATGCAATCTGATCTGTTCACAAAGTTTCTCGAGGCCAGAATGCAGACGTGCAGGATAATGGAATCGTGCTAATCTTATTCAGCACTTTTATGTTTAATGCTGACTTGGCGTCCATACTTCTGTGCAAGCACTTCCAGCAGCGAGAGCTCAGTCTGTTGCGCGACTCTGAACGAGACGGTAGTGTTAGCGACTTACATCAATGGTCGCGCTCCTTCTTATCTTATGTAACTTCGTGGTTCATTGTGGTTACTCAAAAGTCTTTTCCCCTTGATTTAAAAGTGATTTTAATTGAATAAATATATTTGTATTGTAGTTTTTGAGCAATCATACGGAACATTAAAACCGCAGTGCAGCATAAGTGATTTTGTGATATCTGTGATTCCAGATGCCGAATTCTGAGATAGCCGCACCGCGTTTGTTTTGGTGAGTGACTTTTACTTATTTTAAGTGATACCATATAAACGAATCAGTATGTTCACAATTCAACGGCAATATTCCTATATTATATTGTGTTTCTTAATTGAATCCTAGTCAAGGCATAGCTTGGAGTACGTGTAGAACGTGCTGATTCGTTTGAGGTTTATAAATAGACATTGTTACGTTCCGGTCAGTCCCGGGACGTGACATTACCTACCGTCGATGCAAAACGATTGGTAACATCGAATAGCACATATTCGTGCAAATTATCGATGGAAAGAACGATTGCGGGAGCCGGGAAGTGAATCCTTACCTAACGTTGATGCAAAACGAATGGAATCATCGAACATCACGTATTCGTGCAAATTATCGATGAAAAGAACGATTGCGGGTGCCGGGAAGTGAATCCTTACCTAACGTTGATGCAAAACGATTGGAAACATCGAATAACACGTATTCGTGCAAATTATCGATGGAAAGAACGATTGCGGCAGCCGGGAAATGAATCCTTACCTAACGTTGATGCAAAACGATTGGAAACATCGAACATCACGTATTCATGCAAATTATCGATAGAAAGAACGATTGCGGCAGCTGGGAAGTGAATCCTTACCTACCGTCGATGCAAAACGATTGCAAACATCGAATTGCACGTATTCGTGCAAATTATCCATAGAAAGAACGATTGCGTGAGCTGGGAAGTGAATACTTACCTACCGTTGATGCAAAACGATTGGAAACATCGAATAGCACGTATTCGTGCAAATTATCGATGGAAAGAACGATTGCGGGAGCCGGGAAGTGAATGCTTACCTAACGTTGATGCAAAACGATTGGAAACATCGAACATAACGTATTCGTGCAAATTATCGATAGAAAGAACGATTGCGGGAGCTGGGAAGTGAATCCTTACCTACCGTCGATGCAAAACGATTGCAAACATCGAATAGCACGTATTCGTGCAAATTATCCATAGAAAGAACGATTGCGGGAGCTGGGAAGTGAATACGTACCTAACGTTGATGCAAAACGATTGGAAACATCGAACACCACGTATTCGTGCAAATTATCGATGGAAAGAACGATTGCGGGAGCCGGGAAGTGAATGCTTACCTAACGTTGATGCAAAACGATTGGAAACATCGAACATAACGTATTCGTGCAAATTATCGAAAGAAAGAACGATTGCGGGAGCTGGGAAGTGAATACTTACCTACCGTTGATGCAAAACGATTGGAAACATCGAATAGCACGTATTCGTGCAAATTATCGATGGAAAGAACGATTGCGGCAGCTGGGAAGTGAATCCTTACCTACCGTCGATGCAAAACGATTGCAAACATCGAACATAACGTATTCGTGCAAATTATCCATAGAAAGAACGATTGCGGGAGCTGGGAAGTGAATACTTACCTACCGTTGATGCAAAACGATTGGAAACATCGAATAGCACGTATTCGTGCAAATTATCGATGGAAAGAACGATTGCGGGAGCTGGGAAGTGAATCCTTACCTACCGTCGATGCAAAACGATTGGAAACATCGAATATCACGTATTCGTGCCAATTATCCAATCGTTTTGTATCAACGGTAGGTAAGGATTCACTTCCCGGCTCCCGCAATCGTTCTTTCCATCGATAATTTGCACGAATACGTGGTGTTCGATGTTTCCAATCGTTTTGCATCGACGGTAGGTAAGGATTCACTTCCCAGCTCCCGCAATCGTTCTTTCTATGGATAATTTGCACGAATACGTGCTATTCGATGTTTGCAATCGTTTTGCATCGACGGTAGGTAAGGATTCACTTCCCAGCTCCCGCAATCGTTCTTTCTATCGATAATTTGCACGAATACGTTATGTTCGATGTTTCCAATCGTTTTGCATCAACGTTAGGTAAGCATTCACTTCCCGGCTCCCGCAATCGTTCTTTCCATCGATAATTTGCACGAATACGTGCTATTCGATGTTTCCAATCGTTTTGCATCAACGGTAGGTAAGTATTCACTTCCCAGCTCCCGCAATCGTACTTTCTATGGATAATTTGCACGAATACGTGCTATTCGATGTTTGCAATCGTTTTGCATCGACGGTAGGTAAGGATTCACTTCCCAGCTCCCGCAATCGTTCTTTCTATCGATAATTTGCACGAATACGTTATGTTCGATGTTTCCAATCGTTTTGCATCAACGTTAGGTAAGCATTCACTTCCCGGCTCCCGCAATCGTTCTTTCCATCGATAATTTGCACGAATACGTTATGTTCGATGTTTCCAATCGTTTTGCATCAACGTTAGGTAAGCATTCACTTCCCGGCTCCCGCAATCGTTCTTTCCATCGATAATTTGCACGAATACGTGCTATTCGATATTTCCAATCGTTTTGCATCAACGGTAGGTAAGTATTCACTTCCCAGCTCGCGCAATCGTTCTTCCTAAGGATAATTTGCACGAATACGTGGTGTTCGATGTTTCCAATCGTTTTGCATCGACGGTAGGTAAGGATGCACTTCCCAGCTCCCGCAATCGTTCTTTCCATCGATAATTTGCACGAATACGTGGTGTTCGATGTTTCCAATCGTTTTGCATCAACGATAGGTAAGTATCCACTTCCCAGCTCCCGCAATCGTTCTTTCTATGGATAATTTGCACGAATACGTGCTATTCGATGTTTGCAATCGTTTTGCATCGACGGTAGATAAGGATTAACTTCCCAGCTACCGCAATCGTTCTTTCTATGGATAATTTGCACAAATACGTTATGTTCGATGTTTCCAATCGTTTTGCATCGACGGTAGGTAAGGATTCACTTCCCAGCTGCCGCAATCGTTCTTTCTATCGATAATTTGCACGAATACGTGATGTTCGATGTTTCCAATCGTTTTGCATCAACGTTAGGTAAGGATTCATTTCCCGGCTCCCGCAATCGTTCTTTCCATCGATAATTTGCACGAATACGTGCTATTCGATGTTCCAATCGTGTTGCATCGACGTTCGGTAAGCATTCACTTCCCAGCTCCGGCAATCGTTCTTTCCAAATTATCGATAGAAAGAACGATTGCGGGAGCTGGGAAGTGAATCCTTACCTACCGTCGATGCAAAACGATTGCAAACATCGACCATCACGTATTCGTGCAAATTATCGATGGAAAGAACGATTGCGGGTCCCGGGAAGTGAATCCTTACCTAACGTTGATGCAAAACGATTGGAAACATCGAATAACACGTATTCGTGCAAATTATCGATGGAAAGAACGATTGCGGGAGCTGGGAAGTGAATCCTTACCTACCGTCGATGCAAAACGATTGGTAACATCGAATAGCACATATTCGTGCAAATTATCGATGGAAAGAACGATTGCGGGAGCCGGGAAATGAATCCTTACCTAACGTTGATGCAAAACGATTGGAAACATCGAACATCACGTATTCGTGCAAATTATCGATAGAAAGAACGATTGCGGCAGCTGGGAAGTGAATCCTTACCTACCGTCGATGCAAAACAATTGCAAACATCGAATAGCACGTATTCGTGCTAATTATCCATAGAAAGAACGATTGCGTGAGCTGGTAAGTGAATACTTACCTACCGTTGATGCAAAACGATTGGAAACATCGAATAGCACGTATTCGTGCAAATTATCGATGGAAAGAACGATTGCGGGAGCTGGGAAGTGAATCCTTACCTACCGTCGATGCAAAACGATTGCAAACATCGAATAGCACGTATTCGTGCAAATTATCCATAGAAAGAACGATTGCGGGAACTGGGAAGTGAATCCTTACCTACCGTCGATGCAAAACGATTGGAAACATCGAACACCACGTATTCGTGCAAATTATCGCGATGGAAAGAACGATTGCGGGAGCCGGGAAGTGAATCCTTACCTACCGTTGATACAAAACGATTGGATAATTGGCACGAATACGTGATATTCGATGTTTCCAATCGTTTTGCATCGACGGTAGGTAAGGATTCACTTCCCAGCTCCCGCAATCGTTCTTTCCATCGTTAATTTGCACGAATACGTGCCATTCGATGTTTCCAATCGTTTTGCATCGACGGTAGGTAAGGATTCACTTCCCAGCTCCCGCAATCGTTCTTTCTATCGATAATTTGCACGAATACGTGCTATTCGATGTTTGCAATCGTTTTGCATCGACGGTAGGTAAGGATTCACTTCCCAGCTGCCGCAATCGTTCTTTCCATCGATAATTTGCACGAATACGTGGTGTTCGATGTTTCCAATCGTTTTGCATCAACGTTAGGTAAGTATTCACTTCCCAGCTCCCGCAATCGTTCTTTCTATGGATAATTTGCACGAATACGTGCTATTCGATGTTTGCAATCGTTTTGCATCGACGGTAGGTAAGTATTCACTTCCCAGCTCCCACAATCGTTCTTTCTATGGGATAATTTGCACGAATACGTTATGTTCGATGTTTCCAATCGTTTTGCATCGACGGTAGGTAAGGATTCACTTCCCGGCTCCCGCAATCGTTCTTTCCATCGATAATTTGCACGAATACGTGCTATTCGATGTTTCCAATCGTGTTGCATCGACGGTCTGTAAGCATTCACATCCCAGCTCCCGCAATCGTTCTTTCTATGGATAATTTGCACGAATACGTTATGTTCGATGTTTGCAATCGTTTTGCATCGACGGTAGGTAAGGATTCACTTCCCAGCTGCCGCAATCGTTCTTTCCATCGATAATTTGCACGAATACGTGGTGTTCGATGTTTCCAATCGTTTTGCATCAACGATAGCTAAGTATCCACTTCCCAGCTCCCGCAATCGTTCTTTCTATGGATAATTTGCACGAATACGTGCTATTCGATGTTTGCAATCGTTTTGCATCGACGGTAGATAAGGATTCACTTCCCAGCTCCCGCAATCGTTCTTTCTATGGATAATTTGCACGAATACGTTATGTTCGATGTTTCCAATCGTTTTGCATCGACGGTAGGTAAGGATTCACTTCCCAGCTGCCGCAATCGTTCCTTCTATCGATAATTTGCACGAATACGTGATGTTCGATGTTTCCAATCGTTTTGCATCAACGTTAGGTAAGTAAGGATTCATTTCCCGGCTCCCGCAATCGTTCTTTCTATGGATAATTTGCACGAATACGTGCTATTCGATGTTTGCAATCGTTTTGCATCGACGGTAGGTAAGGATTCACTTCCCAGCTCCCGCAATCGTTCTTTCTATCGATAATTTGCACGAATACGTTATGTTCGATGTTTCCAATCGTTTTGCATCAACGTTAGGTAAGCATTCACTTCCCGGCTCCCGCAATCGTTCTTTCCATCGATAATTTGCACGAATACGTGCTATTCGATGTTTCCAATCGTTTTGCATCAACGGTAGGTAAGTATTCACTTCCCAGCTCCCGCAATCGTACTTTCTATGGATAATTTGCACGAATACGTGCTATTCGATGTTTGCAATCGTTTTGCATCGACGGTAGGTAAGTATTCACTTCCCAGCTCCCACAATCGTTCTTTCTATGGGATAATTTGCACGAATACGTTATGTTCGATGTTTCCAATCGTTTTGCATCGACGGTAGGTAAGGATTCACTTCCCGGCTCCCGCAATCGTTCTTTCCATCGATAATTTGCACGAATACGTGCTATTCGATGTTTCCAATCGTGTTGCATCGACGGTCTGTAAGCATTCACTTCCCAGCTCCCGCAATCGTTCTTTCTATGGATAATTTGCACGAATACGTTATGTTCGATGTTTGCAATCGTTTTGTATCAACGGTAGGTAAGGATTCACTTCCCGGCTCCCGCAATCGTTCTTTCCATCGATAATTTGCACGAATACGTGCTATTCGATGTTTCCAATCGTTTTGCATCGACGGTAGGTAAGGATTCACTTCCCAGCTCCCGCAATCGTTCTTTCTATGGATAATTTGCACGAATACGTGCTATTCGATGTTTGCAATCGTTTTGCATCGACGGTAGGTAAGGATTCACTTCCCAGCTCCCGCAATCGTTCTTTCTATCGATAATTTGCACGAATACGTTATGTTCGATGTTTCCAATCGTTTTGCATCAACGTTAGGTAAGCATTCACTTCCCGGCTCCCGCAATCGTTCTTTCCATCGATAATTTGCACGAATACGTGCTATTCGATGTTTCCAATCGTTTTGCATCAACGGTAGGTAAGTATTCACTTCCCAGCTCCCGCAATCGTACTTTCTATGGATAATTTGCACGAATACGTGCTATTCGATGTTTGCAATCGTTTTGCATCGACGGTAGGTAAGGATTCACTTCCCAGCACCCGCAATCGTTCTTTCTATCGATAATTTGCACGAATACGTTATGTTCGATGTTTCCAATCGTTTTGCATCAACGTTAGGTAAGCATTCACTTCCCGGCTCCCGCAATCGTTCTTTCCATCGATAATTTGCACGAATACGTTATGTTCGATGTTTCCAATCGTTTTGCATCAACGTTAGGTAAGCATTCACTTCCCGGCTCCCGCAATCGTTCTTTCCATCGATAATTTGCACGAATACGTTATGTTCGATGTTTCCAATCGTTTTGCATCAACGTTAGGTAAGCATTCACTTCCCGGCTCCCGCAATCGTTCTTTCCATCGATAATTTGCACGAATACGTGCTATTCGATATTTCCAATCGTTTTGCATCAACGGTAGGTAAGTATTCACTTCCCAGCTCGCGCAATCATTCTTCCTAAGGATAATTTGCACGAATACGTGGTGTTCGATGTTTCCAATCGTTTTGCATCGACGGTAGGTAAGGATTCACTTCCCAGCTCCCGCAATCGTTCTTTCCATCGATAATTTGCACGAATACGTGCTATTCGATGTTTCCAATCGTTTTGCATCGACGGTAGGTAAGGATTCACTTCCCAGCTCCCGCAATCGTTCTTTCTATGGATAATTTGCACGAATACGTGCTATTCGATGTTTGCAATCGTTTTGCATCGACGGTAGGTAAGGATTCACTTCCCAGCTCCCGCAATCGTTCTTTCTATCGATAATTTGCACGAATACGTTATGTTCGATGTTTCCAATCGTTTTGCATCAACGTTAGGTAAGCATTCACTTCCCGGCTCCCGCAATCGTTCTTTCCATCGATAATTTGCACGAATACGTGCTATTCGATGTTTCCAATCGTTTTGCATCAACGGTAGGTAAGTATTCACTTCCCAGCTCCCGCAATCGTACTTTCTATGGATAATTTGCACGAATACGTGCTATTCGATGTTTGCAATCGTTTTGCATCGACGGTAGGTAAGGATTCACTTCCCAGCACCCGCAATCGTTCTTTCTATCGATAATTTGCACGAATACGTTATGTTCGATGTTTCCAATCGTTTTGCATCAACGTTAGGTAAGCATTCACTTCCCGGCTCCCGCAATCGTTCTTTCCATCGATAATTTGCACGAATACGTTATGTTCGATGTTTCCAATCGTTTTGCATCAACGTTAGGTAAGCATTCACTTCCCGGCTCCCGCAATCGTTCTTTCCATCGATAATTTGCACGAATACGTTATGTTCGATGTTTCCAATCGTTTTGCATCAACGTTAGGTAAGCATTCACTTCCCGGCTCCCGCAATCGTTCTTTCCATCGATAATTTGCACGAATACGTGCTATTCGATATTTCCAATCGTTTTGCATCAACGGTAGGTAAGTATTCACTTCCCAGCTCGCGCAATCATTCTTCCTAAGGATAATTTGCACGAATACGTGGTGTTCGATGTTTCCAATCGTTTTGCATCGACGGTAGGTAAGGATTCACTTCCCAGCTCCCGCAATCGTTCTTTCCATCGATAATTTGCACGAATACGTGGTGATCGATGTTTCCAATCGTTTTGCATCAACGTTAGGTACGTATTCACTTCCCAGCTCCCGCAATCGTTCTTTCTATGGATAATATGCACGAATACGTGCTATTCGATGTTTCCAATCGTTTTGCATCGACGGTAGGTAAGGATTCACTTCCCAGCTCCCGCAATCGTTCTTTCCATCGATAATTTGCACGAATACGTGGTGTTCGATGTTTCCAATCGTTTTGCATCAACGTTAGGTACGTATTCACTTCCCAGCTCCCGCAATCGTTCTTTCTATGGATAATATGCACGAATACGTGCTATTCGATGTTTCCAATCGTTTTGCATCGACGGTAGGTAAGGATTCACTTCCCAGCTCCCGCAATCGTTCTTTCCATCGATAATTTGCACGAATACGTGGTGTTCGATGTTTCCAATCGTTTTGCATCAACGTTAGGTACGTATTCACTTCCCAGCTCCCGCAATCGTTCTTTCCATCGATAATTTGCACGAATACGTGGTGTTCGATGTTTCCAATCGTTTTGCATCGACAGTAGGTAAGGATTCACTTCCCGGCTCCCGCAATCGTTCTTTCCATCGATAATTTGCACGAATACGTGCTATTCGATGTTTCCAATCGTGTTGCATCGACGGTCGGTAAGCATTCACTTCCCAGCTCCCGCAATCGTTCTTTCTATGGATAATTTGCACGAATACGTTATGTTCGATGTTTGCAATCGTTTTGCATCGACGGTAGGTAAGGATTCACTTCCCAGCTGCCGCAATCGTTCTTTCCATCGATAATTTGCACGAATACGTGGTGTTCGATGTTTCCAATCGTTTTGCATCAACGATAGGTAAGTATCCACTTCCCAGCTCCCGCAATCGTTCTTTCTATGGATAATTTGCACGAATACGTGCTATTCGATGTTTGCAATCGTTTTGCATCGACGGTAGATAAGGATTCATTTCCCGGCTCCCGCAATCGTTCTTTCCATCGATAATTTGCACGAATACGTGCTATTCGATGTTTCCAATCGTGTTGCATCGACGTTCGGTAAGCATTCACTTCCCAGCTCCGGCAATCGTTCTTTCCAAATTATCGATAGAAAGAACGATTGCGTGAGCTGGGAAGTGAATCCTTACCTACCGTCGATGCAAAACGATTGCAAACATCGAATAGCACGTATTCGTGCAAATTATCCATAGAAAGAACGATTGCGTGAGCTGGGAAGTGAATCCTTACCTACCGTCGATGCAAAACGATTGCAAACATCGAATAGCACGTATTCGTGCAAATTATCCATAGAAAGAACGATTGCGGGAGCTGGGAAGTGAATACTTACCTAACGTTGATGCAAAACGATTGGAAACATCGAACACCACGTATTCGTGCAAATTATCGATGGAAAGAACGATTGCGGGTGCCGGGAAGTGAATCCTTACCTAACGTTGATGCAAAACGATTGGAAACATCGAATAGCACGTATTCGTGCAAATTATCGATAGAAAGAACGATTGCGGCAGCTGGGAAGTGAATACTTACCTACCGTCGATGCAAAACGATTGCAAACATCGAATAGCACGTATTCGTGCAAATTATCCATAGAAAGAACGATTGCGTGAGCTGGGAAGTGAATACTTACCTACCGTTGATGCAAATCGATTGGAAACATCGAATAGCACGTATTCGTGCAAATTATCGATGGAAAGAACGATTGCGGGAGCCGGGAAATGAATCCTTACCTAACGTTGATGCAAAACGATTGGAAACATCGAACATCACGTATTCGTGCAAATTATCGATAGAAAGAACGATTGCGGCAGCTGGGAAGTGAATCCTTACCTACCGTCGATGCAAAACAATTGCAAACATCGAATAGCACGTATTCGTGCTAATTATCCATAGAAAGAACGATTGCGTGAGCTGGTAAGTGAATACTTACCTACCGTTGATGCAAAACGATTGGAAACATCGAATAGCACGTATTCGTGCAAATTATCGATGGAAAGAACGATTGCGGGAGCCGGGAAGTGAATGCTTACCTAACGTTGATGCAAAACGATTGGAAACATCGAACACCACGTATTCGTGCAAATTATCGATGGAAAGAACGATTGCGGGTGCCGGGAAGTGAATCCTTACCTAACGTTGATGCAAAACGATTGGAAACATCGAATAGCACGTATTCGTGCAAATTATCGATAGAAAGAACGATTGCGGCAGCTGGGAAGTGAATCCTTACCTACCGTCGATGCAAAACGATTGCAAACATCGAATAGCACGTATTCGTGCAAATTATCCATAGAAAGAACGATTGCGTGAGCTGGGAAGTGAATACTTACCTACCGTTGATGCAAATCGATTGGAAACATCGAATAGCACGTATTCGTGCAAATTATCGATGGAAAGAACGATTGCGGGAGCCGGGAAATGAATCCTTACCTAACGTTGATGCAAAACGATTGGAAACATCGAACATCACGTATTCGTGCAAATTATCGATAGAAAGAACGATTGCGGCAGCTGGGAAGTGAATCCTTACCTACCGTCGATGCAAAACAATTGCAAACATCGAATAGCACGTATTCGTGCTAATTATCCATAGAAAGAACGATTGCGTGAGCTGGTAAGTGAATACTTACCTACCGTTGATGCAAAACGATTGGAAACATCGAATAGCACGTATTCGTGCAAATTATCGATGGAAAGAACGATTGCGGGAGCCGGGAAGTGAATGCTTACCTAACGTTGATGCAAAACGATTGGAAACATCGAACATTACGTATTCGTGGAAATTATCTATAGAAAGAACGATTGCGGGAGCTGGGAAGTGAATCCTTACCTACCGTCGATGCAAAACGATTGCAAACATCGAATAGCACGTATTCGTGCAAATTATCCATTGAAAGTACGATTGCGGGAGCTGGGAAGTGAATACTTACCTACCGTTGATGCAAAACGATTGGAAACATCGAATAGCACGTATTCGTGCAAATTATCGATGGAAAGAACGATTGCGGGAGCCGGGAAGTGAATCCTTACCTACCGTCGATGCAAAACGATTGGATAATTGGCACGAATACGTGATATTCGATGTTTCCAATCGTTTTGCATCGACGGTAGGTAAGGATTCACTTCCCAGCTCCCGCAATCGTTCTTTCCATCGTTAATTTGCACGAATACGTGCCATTCGATGTTTCCAATCGTTTTGCATCGACGGTAGGTAAGGATTCACTTCCCAGCTCCCGCAATCGTTCTTTCTATCGATAATTTGCACGAATACGTGCTATTCGATGTTTCCAATCGTTTTGCATCGACGGTAGGTAAGGATTCACTTCCCAGCTCCCGCAATCGTTCTTTCTATCGATAATTTGCACGAATACGTGATGTTCGATGTTTCCAATCGTTTTGCATCAACGTTAGGTAAGGATTCACTTCCCGGCTCCCGCAATCGCTTTCCATCGCTAATTTGCTCGAATACGTGCTATTCGATGTTTCCAATCGTTTTGCATCGACGGTAGGTAAGGATTCACTTCCCAGCTGCCGCAATCGTTCTTTCCATCGATAATTTGCACGAATACGTGGGGTTCGATGTTTCCAATCGTTTTGCATCAACGTTAGGTAAGTATTCACTTCCCAGCTCCCGCAATCGTTCTTTCTATGGATAATTTGCACGAATACGTGCTATTCGATGTTTGCAATCGTTTTGCATCGACGGTAGGTAAGTATTCACTTCCCAGCTCCCGCAATCGTTCTTTCTATGGGATAATTTGCACGAATACGTTATGTTCGATGTTTCCAATCGTTTTGCATCGACGGTAGGTAAGGATTCACTTCCCGGCTCCCGCAATCGTTCTTTCCATCGATAATTTGCACGAATACGTGCTATTCGATGTTTCCAATCGTGTTGCATCGACGGTCTGTAAGCATTCACTTCCCAGCTCCCGCAATCGTTCTTTCTATGGATAATTTGCACGAATACGTTATGTTCGATGTTTGCAATCGTTTTGCATCGACGGTAGGTAAGGATTCACTTCCCAGCTGCCGCAATCGTTCTTTCCATCGATAATTTGCACGAATACGTGGTGTTCGATGTTTCCAATCGTTTTGCATCAACGATAGCTAAGTATCCACTTCCCAGCTCCCGCAATCGTTCTTTCTATGGATAATTTGCACGAATACGTGCTATTCGATGTTTGCAATCGTTTTGCATCGACGGTAGGTAAGGATTCACTTCCCAGCTGCCGCAATCGTTCTTTCCATCGATAATTTGCACGAATACGTGGTGTTCGATGTTTCCAATCGTTTTGCATCAACGTTAGGTAAGTATTCACTTCCCAGCTCCCGCAATCGTTCTTTCTATGGATAATTTGCACGAATACGTGCTATTCGATGTTTGCAATCGTTTTGCATCGACGGTAGGTAAGTATTCACTTCCCAGCTCCCACAATCGTTCTTTCTATGGGATAATTTGCACGAATACGTTATGTTCGATGTTTCCAATCGTTTTGCATCAACGATAGCTAAGTATCCACTTCCCAGCTCCCGCAATCGTTCTTTCTATGGATAATTTGCACGAATACGTGCTATTCGATGTTTGCAATCGTTTTGCATCGACGGTAGATAAGGATTCACTTCCCAGCTCCCGCAATCGTTCTTTCTATGGATAATTTGCACGAATACGTTATTTTCGATGTTTCCAATCGTTTTGCATCGAAGGTAGGTAAGGATTCACTTCCCAGCTGCCGCAATCGTTCTTTCTATCGATAATTTGCACGAATACGTGATGTTCGATGTTTCCAATCGTTTTGCATCAACGTTAGGTAAGTAAGGATTCATTTCCCGGCTCCCGCAATCGTTCTTTCCATCGATAATTTGCACGAATACGTGCTATTCGATGTTTCCAATCGTGTTGCATCGACGTTCGGTAAGCATTCACTTCCCAGCTCCGGCAATCGTTCTTTCCAAATTATCGATAGAAAGAACGATTGCGGGAGCTGGGAAGTGAATCCTTACCTACCGTCGATGCAAAACGATTGCAAACATCGAACATCACGTATTCGTGCAAATTATCGATGGAAAGAACGATTGCGGGTGCCGGGAAGTGAATCCTTACCTAACGTTGATGCAAAACGATTGGAAACATCGAATAACACGTATTCGTGCAAATTATCGATGGAAAGAACGATTGCGGCAGCTGGGAAGTGAATCCTTACCTACCTTCGATGCAAAACGATTGGAAACATCGAACATAACGTATTCGTGCAAATTATCCATAGAAAGAACGATTGCGGGAGCTGGGAAGTGAATCCTTATCTACCGTCGATGCAAAACGATTGCAAACATCGAATAGCACGTATTCGTGCAAATTATCCATAGAAAGAACGATTGCGGGAGCTGGGAAGTGGATACTTAGCTATCGTTGATGCAAAACGATTGGAAACATCGAACATAACGTATTCGTGCAAATTATCCCATAGAAAGAACGATTGTGGGAGCTGGGAAGTGAATACTTACCTACCGTCGATGCAAAACGATTGCAAACATCGAATAGCACGTATTCGTGCAAATTATCCATAGAAAGAACGATTGCGGGAGCTGGGAAGTGAATACTTACCTAACGTTGATGCAAAACGATTGGAAACATCGAACACCACGTATTCGTGCAAATTATCGATGGAAAGAACGATTGCGGCAGCTGGGAAGTGAATCCTTACCTACCGTCGATGCAAAACGATTGCAAAAATCGAATAGCACGTATTCGTGCAAATTATCCATAGAAAGAACGATTGCGGGAGCTGGGAAGTGGATACTTAGCTATCGTTGATGCAAAACGATTGGAAACATCGAACACCACGTATTCGTGCAAATTATCGATGGAAAGAACGATTGCGGCAGCTGGGAAGTGAATCCTTACCTACCGTCGATGCAAAACGATTGCAAACATCGAACATAACGTATTCGTGCAAATTATCCATAGAAAGAACGATTGCGGGAGCTGGGAAGTGAATGCTTACAGACCGTCGATGCAACACGATTGGAAACATCGAATAGCACGTATTCGTGCAAATTATCGATGGAAAGAACGATTGCGGGAGCCGGGAAGTGAATCCTTACCTACCGTCGATGCAAAACGATTGGAAACATCGAACATAACGTATTCGTGCAAATTATCCCATAGAAAGAACGATTGCGGGAGCTGGGAAGTGAATACTTACCTACCGTCGATGCAAAACGATTGCAAACATCGAATAGCACGTATTCGTGCAAATTATCCATAGAAAGAACGATTGCGGGAGCTGGGAAGTGAATACTTACCCAACGTTGATGCAAAACGATTGGAAACATCGAACCCCACGTATTCGTGCAAATTATCGATGGAAAGAACGATTGCGGCAGCTGGGAAGTGAATCCTTACCTACCGTCGATGCAAAACGATTGGAAACATCGAATAGCACGTATTCGAGCAAATTAGCGATGGAAAGCGATTGCGGGAGCCGGGAAGTGAATCCTTACCTAACGTTGATGCAAAACGATTGGAAACATCGAACATCACGTATTCGTGCAAATTATCGATAGAAAGAACGATTGCGGGAGCTGGGAAGTGAATCCTTACCTACCGTCGATGCAAAACGATTGGAAACATCGAATAGCACGTATTCGTGCAAATTATCGATAGAAAGAACGATTGCGGGAGCTGGGAAGTGAATCCTTACCTACCGTCGATGCAAAACGATTGGAAACATCGAATGGCACGTATTCGTGCAAATTAACGATGGAAAGAACGATTGCGGGAGCTGGGAAGTGAATCCTTACCTACCGTCGATGCAAAACGATTGCAAACATCGAACATAACGTATTCGTGCAAATTATCCATAGAAAGAACGATTGCGGGAGCTGGGAAGTGAATACTTACCTACCGTTGATGCAAAACGATTGGAAACATCGAATAGCACGTATTCGTGCAAATTATCGATGGAAAGAACGATTGCGGGAGCTGGGAAGTGAATCCTTACCTACCGTCGATGCAAAACGATTGGAAACATCGAATATCACGTATTCGTGCCAATTATCCAATCGTTTTGTATCAACGGTAGGTAAGGATTCACTTCCCGGCTCCCGCAATCGTTCTTTCCATCGATAATTTGCACGAATACGTGGTGTTCGATGTTTCCAATCGTTTTGCATCGACGGTAGGTAAGGATTCACTTCCCAGCTCCCGCAATCGTTCTTTCTATGGATAATTTGCACGAATACGTGCTATTCGATGTTTGCAATCGTTTTGCATCGACGGTAGGTAAGGATTCACTTCCCAGCTCCCGCAATCGTTCTTTCTATCGATAATTTGCACGAATACGTTATGTTCGATGTTTCCAATCGTTTTGCATCAACGTTAGGTAAGCATTCACTTCCCGGCTCCCGCAATCGTTCTTTCCATCGATAATTTGCACGAATACGTGCTATTCGATGTTTCCAATCGTTTTGCATCAACGGTAGGTAAGTATTCACTTCCCAGCTCCCGCAATCGTACTTTCTATGGATAATTTGCACGAATACGTTATGTTCGATGTTTCCAATCGTTTTGCATCGAAGGTAGGTAAGGATTCACTTCCCAGCTGCCGCAATCGTTCTTTCTATCGATAATTTGCACGAATACGTGATGTTCGATGTTTCCAATCGTTTTGCATCAACGTTAGGTAAGTAAGGATTCATTTCCCGGCTCCCGCAATCGTTCTTTCCATCGATAATTTGCACGAATACGTGCTATTCGATGTTTCCAATCGTGTTGCATCGACGTTCGGTAAGCATTCACTTCCCAGCTCCGGCAATCGTTCTTTCCAAATTATCGATAGAAAGAACGATTGCGGGAGCTGGGAAGTGAATCCTTACCTACCGTCGATGCAAAACGATTGCAAACATCGAACATCACGTATTCGTGCAAATTATCGATGGAAAGAACGATTGCGGGTGCCGGGAAGTGAATCCTTACCTAACGTTGATGCAAAACGATTGGAAACATCGAATAACACGTATTCGTGCAAATTATCGATGGAAAGAACGATTGCGGGAGCTGGGAAGTGAATCCTTACCTACCGTCGATGCAAAACGATTGGTAACATCGAATAGCACATATTCGTGCAAATTATCGATGGAAAGAACGATTGCGGGAGCCGGGAAGTGAATCCTTACCTAACGTTGATGCAAAACGAATGGAATCATCGAACATCACGTATTCGTGCAAATTATCGATGAAAAGAACGATTGCGGGTGCCGGGAAGTGAATCCTTACCTAACGTTGATGCAAAACGATTGGAAACATCGAATAACACGTATTCGTGCAAATTATCGATGGAAAGAACGATTGCGGGAGCCGGGAAATGAATCCTTACCTAACGTTGATGCAAAACGATTGGAAACATCGAACATCACGTATTCATTCAAATTATCGATAGAAAGAACGATTGCGGCAGCTGGGAAGTGAATCCTTACCTACCGTCGATGCAAAACGATTGCAAACATCGAATTGCACGTATTCGTGCAAATTATCCATAGAAAGAACGATTGCGTGAGCTGGGAAGTGAATACTTACCTACCGTTGATGCAAAACGATTGGAAACATCGAATAGCACGTATTCGTGCAAATTATCGATGGAAAGAACGATTGCGGGAGCCGGGAAGTGAATGCTTACCTAACGTTGATGCATAACGATTGGAAACATCGAACATAACGTATTCGTGCAAATTATCGATAGAAAGAACGATTGCGGGAGCTGGGAAGTGAATCCTTACCTACCGTCGATGCAAAACGATTGCAAACATCGAATAGCACGTATTCGTGCAAATTATCCATAGAAAGAACGATTGCGGGAGCTGGGAAGTGAATCCTTACCTACCGTCGATGCAAAACGATTGGAAACATCGAACACCACGTATTCGTGCAAATTATCGATGGAAAGAACGATTGCGGGAGCCGGGAAGTGAATGCTTACCTACCGTCGATGCAAAACGATTGGATAATTGGCACGAATACGTGATATTCGATGTTTCCAATCGTTTTGCATCGACGGTAGGTAAGGATTCACTTCCCAGCTCCCGCAATCGTTCTTTCCATCGTTAATTTGCACGAATACGTGCCATTCGATGTTTCCAATCGTTTTGCATCGACGGTAGGTAAGGATTCACTTCCCAGCTCCCGCAATCGTTCTTTCTATCGATAATTTGCACGAATACGTGCTATTCGATGTTTCCAATCGTTTTGCATCGACGGTAGGTAAGGATTCACTTCCCAGCTCCCGCAATCGTTCTTTCTATCGATAATTTGCACGAATACGTGATGTTCGATGTTTCCAATCGTTTTGCATCAACGTTAGGTAAGGATTCACTTCCCGGCTCCCGCAATCGCTTTCCATCGCTAATTTGCTCGAATACGTGCTATTCGATGTTTCCAATCGTTTTGCATCGACGGTAGGTAAGGATTCACTTCCCAGCTGCCGCAATCGTTCTTTCCATCGATAATTTGCACGAATACGTGGGGTTCGATGTTTCCAATCGTTTTGCATCAACGTTAGGTAAGTATTCACTTCCCAGCTCCCGCAATCGTTCTTTCTATGGATAATTTGCACGAATACGTGCTATTCGATGTTTGCAATCGTTTTGCATCGACGGTAGGTAAGTATTCACTTCCCAGCTCCCGCAATCGTTCTTTCTATGGGATAATTTGCACGAATACGTTATGTTCGATGTTTCCAATCGTTTTGCATCGACGGTAGGTAAGGATTCACTTCCCGGCTCCCGCAATCGTTCTTTCCATCGATAATTTGCACGAATACGTGCTATTCGATGTTTCCAATCGTGTTGCATCGACGGTCTGTAAGCATTCACTTCCCAGCTCCCGCAATCGTTCTTTCTATGGATAATTTGCACGAATACGTTATGTTCGATGTTTGCAATCGTTTTGCATCGACGGTAGGTAAGGATTCACTTCCCAGCTGCCGCAATCGTTCTTTCCATCGATAATTTGCACGAATACGTGGTGTTCGATGTTTCCAATCGTTTTGCATCAACGATAGCTAAGTATCCACTTCCCAGCTCCCGCAATCGTTCTTTCTATGGATAATTTGCACGAATACGTGCTATTCGATGTTTGCAATCGTTTTGCATCGACGGTAGGTAAGGATTCACTTCCCAGCTGCCGCAATCGTTCTTTCCATCGATAATTTGCACGAATACGTGGTGTTCGATGTTTCCAATCGTTTTGCATCAACGTTAGGTAAGTATTCACTTCCCAGCTCCCGCAATCGTTCTTTCTATGGATAATTTGCACGAATACGTGCTATTCGATGTTTGCAATCGTTTTGCATCGACGGTAGGTAAGTATTCACTTCCCAGCTCCCACAATCGTTCTTTCTATGGGATAATTTGCACGAATATGTTATGTTCGATGTTTCCAATCGTTTTGCATCAACGATAGCTAAGTATCCACTTCCCAGCTCCCGCAATCGTTCTTTCTATGGATAATTTGCACGAATACGTGCTATTCGATGTTTGCAATCGTTTTGCATCGACGGTAGATAAGGATTCACTTCCCAGCTCCCGCAATCGTTCTTTCTATGGATAATTTGCACGAATACGTTATGTTCGATGTTTCCAATCGTTTTGCATCGAAGGTAGGTAAGGATTCACTTCCCAGCTGCCGCAATCGTTCTTTCTATCGATAATTTGCACGAATACGTGATGTTCGATGTTTCCAATCGTTTTGCATCAACGTTAGGTAAGTAAGGATTCATTTCCCGGCTCCCGCAATCGTTCTTTCCATCGATAATTTGCACGAATACGTGCTATTCGATGTTTCCAATCGTGTTGCATCGACGTTCGGTAAGCATTCACTTCCCAGCTCCGGCAATCGTTCTTTCCAAATTATCGATAGAAAGAACGATTGCGGGAGCTGGGAAGTGAATCCTTACCTACCGTCGATGCAAAACGATTGCAAACATCGAACATCACGTATTCGTGCAAATTATCGATGGAAAGAACGATTGCGGGTGCCGGGAAGTGAATCCTTACCTAACGTTGATGCAAAACGATTGGAAACATCGAATAACACGTATTCGTGCAAATTATCGATGGAAAGAACGATTGCGGGAGCTGGGAAGTGAATCCTTACCTACCGTCGATGCAAAACGATTGGTAACATCGAATAGCACATATTCGTGCAAATTATCGATGGAAAGAACGATTGCGGGAGCCGGGAAGTGAATCCTTACCTAACGTTGATGCAAAACGAATGGAATCATCGAACATCACGTATTCGTGCAAATTATCGATGAAAAGAACGATTGCGGGTGCCGGGAAGTGAATCCTTACCTAACGTTGATGCAAAACGATTGGAAACATCGAATAACACGTATTCGTGCAAATTATCGATGGAAAGAACGATTGCGGGAGCCGGGAAATGAATCCTTACCTAACGTTGATGCAAAACGATTGGAAACATCGAACATCACGTATTCATGCAAATTATCGATAGAAAGAACGATTGCGGCAGCTGGGAAGTGAATCCTTACCTACCGTCGATGCAAAACGATTGGAAACATCGAATATCACGTATTCGTGCCAATTATCCAATCGTTTTGTATCAACGGTAGGTAAGGATTCACTTCCCGGCTCCCGCAATCGTTCTTTCCATCGATAATTTGCACGAATACGTGGTGTTCGATGTTTCCAATCGTTTTGCATCGACGGTAGGTAAGGATTCACTTCCCAGCTCCCGCAATCGTTCTTTCTATGGATAATTTGCACGAATACGTGCTATTCGATGTTTGCAATCGTTTTGCATCGACGGTAGGTAAGGATTCACTTCCCAGCTCCCGCAATCGTTCTTTCTATCGATAATTTGCACGAATACGTTATGTTCGATGTTTCCAATCGTTTTGCATCAACGTTAGGTAAGCATTCACTTCCCGGCTCCCGCAATCGTTCTTTCCATCGATAATTTGCACGAATACGTGCTATTCGATGTTTCCAATCGTTTTGCATCAACGGTAGGTAAGTATTCACTTCCCAGCTCCCGCAATCGTACTTTCTATGGATAATTTGCACGAATACGTTATGTTCGATGTTTCCAATCGTTTTGCATCGAAGGTAGGTAAGGATTCACTTCCCAGCTGCCGCAATCGTTCTTTCTATCGATAATTTGCACGAATACGTGATGTTCGATGTTTCCAATCGTTTTGCATCAACGTTAGGTAAGTAAGGATTCATTTCCCGGCTCCCGCAATCGTTCTTTCCATCGATAATTTGCACGAATACGTGCTATTCGATGTTTCCAATCGTGTTGCATCGACGTTCGGTAAGCATTCACTTCCCAGCTCCGGCAATCGTTCTTTCCAAATTATCGATAGAAAGAACGATTGCGGGAGCTGGGAAGTGAATCCTTACCTACCGTCGATGCAAAACGATTGCAAACATCGAACATCACGTATTCGTGCAAATTATCGATGGAAAGAACGATTGCGGGTGCCGGGAAGTGAATCCTTACCTAACGTTGATGCAAAACGATTGGAAACATCGAATAACACGTATTCGTGCAAATTATCGATGGAAAGAACGATTGCGGGAGCTGGGAAGTGAATCCTTACCTACCGTCGATGCAAAACGATTGGTAACATCGAATAGCACATATTCGTGCAAATTATCGATGGAAAGAACGATTGCGGGAGCCGGGAAGTGAATCCTTACCTAACGTTGATGCAAAACGAATGGAATCATCGAACATCACGTATTCGTGCAAATTATCGATGAAAAGAACGATTGCGGGTGCCGGGAAGTGAATCCTTACCTAACGTTGATGCAAAACGATTGGAAACATCGAATAACACGTATTCGTGCAAATTATCGATGGAAAGAACGATTGCGGGAGCCGGGAAATGAATCCTTACCTAACGTTGATGCAAAACGATTGGAAACATCGAACATCACGTATTCATGCAAATTATCGATAGAAAGAACGATTGCGGCAGCTGGGAAGTGAATCCTTACCTACCGTCGATGCAAAACGATTGCAAACATCGAATTGCACGTATTCGTGCAAATTATCCATAGAAAGAACGATTGCGTGAGCTGGGAAGTGAATACTTACCTACCGTTGATGCAAAACGATTGGAAACATCGAATAGCACGTATTCGTGCAAATTATCGATGGAAAGAACGATTGCGGGAGCCGGGAAGTGAATGCTTACCTAACGTTGATGCAAAACGATTGGAAACATCGAACATAACGTATTCGTGCAAATTATCGATAGAAAGAACGATTGCGGGAGCTGGGAAGTGAATCCTTACCTACCGTCGATGCAAAACGATTGCAAACATCGAATAGCACGTATTCGTGCAAATTATCCATAGAAAGAACGATTGCGGGAGCTGGGAAGTGAATCCTTACCTACCGTCGATGCAAAACGATTGGAAACATCGAACACCACGTATTCGTGCAAATTATCGATGGAAAGAACGATTGCGGGAGCCGGGAAGTGAATGCTTACCTACCGTCGATGCAAAACGATTGGATAATTGGCACGAATACGTGATATTCGATGTTTCCAATCGTTTTGCATCGACGGTAGGTAAGGATTCACTTCCCAGCTCCCGCAATCGTTCTTTCCATCGTTAATTTGCACGAATACGTGCCATTCGATGTTTCCAATCGTTTTGCATCGACGGTAGGTAAGGATTCACTTCCCAGCTCCCGCAATCGTTCTTTCTATCGATAATTTGCACGAATACGTGCTATTCGATGTTTCCAATCGTTTTGCATCGACGGTAGGTAAGGATTCACTTCCCAGCTCCCGCAATCGTTCTTTCTATCGATAATTTGCACGAATACGTGATGTTCGATGTTTCCAATCGTTTTGCATCAACGTTAGGTAAGGATTCACTTCCCGGCTCCCGCAATCGCTTTCCATCGCTAATTTGCTCGAATACGTGCTATTCGATGTTTCCAATCGTTTTGCATCGACGGTAGGTAAGGATTCACTTCCCAGCTGCCGCAATCGTTCTTTCCATCGATAATTTGCACGAATACGTGGGGTTCGATGTTTCCAATCGTTTTGCATCAACGTTAGGTAAGTATTCACTTCCCAGCTCCCGCAATCGTTCTTTCTATGGATAATTTGCACGAATACGTGCTATTCGATGTTTGCAATCGTTTTGCATCGACGGTAGGTAAGTATTCACTTCCCAGCTCCCGCAATCGTTCTTTCTATGGGATAATTTGCACGAATACGTTATGTTCGATGTTTCCAATCGTTTTGCATCGACGGTAGGTAAGGATTCACTTCCCGGCTCCCGCAATCGTTCTTTCCATCGATAATTTGCACGAATACGTGCTATTCGATGTTTCCAATCGTGTTGCATCGACGGTCTGTAAGCATTCACTTCCCAGCTCCCGCAATCGTTCTTTCTATGGATAATTTGCACGAATACGTTATGTTCGATGTTTGCAATCGTTTTGCATCGACGGTAGGTAAGGATTCACTTCCCAGCTGCCGCAATCGTTCTTTCCATCGATAATTTGCACGAATACGTGGTGTTCGATGTTTCCAATCGTTTTGCATCAACGATAGCTAAGTATCCACTTCCCAGCTCCCGCAATCGTTCTTTCTATGGATAATTTGCACGAATACGTGCTATTCGATGTTTGCAATCGTTTTGCATCGACGGTAGGTAAGGATTCACTTCCCAGCTGCCGCAATCGTTCTTTCCATCGATAATTTGCACGAATACGTGGTGTTCGATGTTTCCAATCGTTTTGCATCAACATTCGGTAAGCATTCACTTCCCAGCTCCGGCAATCGTTCTTTCCAAATTATCGATAGAAAGAACGATTGCGGGAGCTGGGAAGTGAATCCTTACCTACCGTCGATGCAAAACGATTGCAAACATCGAACATCACGTATTCGTGCAAATTATCGATGGAAAGAACGATTGCGGGTGCCGGGAAGTGAATCCTTACCTAACGTTGATGCAAAACGATTGGAAACATCGAATAACACGTATTCGTGCAAATTATCGATGGAAAGAACGATTGCGGCAGCTGGGAAGTGAATCCTTACCTACCTTCGATGCAAAACGATTGGAAACATCGAACATAACGTATTCGTGCAAATTATCCATAGAAAGAACGATTGCGGGAGCTGGGAAGTGAATCCTTATCTACCGTCGATGCAAAACGATTGCAAACATCGAATAGCACGTATTCGTGCAAATTATCCATAGAAAGAACGATTGCGGGAGCTGGGAAGTGGATACTTAGCTATCGTTGATGCAAAACGATTGGAAACATCGAACATAACGTATTCGTGCAAATTATCCCATAGAAAGAACGATTGTGGGAGCTGGGAAGTGAATACTTACCTACCGTCGATGCAAAACGATTGCAAACATCGAATAGCACGTATTCGTGCAAATTATCCATAGAAAGAACGATTGCGGGAGCTGGGAAGTGAATACTTACCTAACGTTGATGCAAAACGATTGGAAACATCGAACACCACGTATTCGTGCAAATTATCGATGGAAAGAACGATTGCGGCAGCTGGGAAGTGAATCCTTACCTACCGTCGATGCAAAACGATTGCAAAAATCGAATAGCACGTATTCGTGCAAATTATCCATAGAAAGAACGATTGCGGGAGCTGGGAAGTGGATACTTAGCTATCGTTGATGCAAAACGATTGGAAACATCGAACACCACGTATTCGTGCAAATTATCGATGGAAAGAACGATTGCGGCAGCTGGGAAGTGAATCCTTACCTACCGTCGATGCAAAACGATTGCAAACATCGAACATAACGTATTCGTGCAAATTATCCATAGAAAGAACGATTGCGGGAGCTGGGAAGTGAATGCTTACAGACCGTCGATGCAACACGATTGGAAACATCGAATAGCACGTATTCGTGCAAATTATCGATGGAAAGAACGATTGCGGGAGCCGGGAAGTGAATCCTTACCTACCGTCGATGCAAAACGATTGGAAACATCGAACATAACGTATTCGTGCAAATTATCCCATAGAAAGAACGATTGCGGGAGCTGGGAAGTGAATACTTACCTACCGTCGATGCAAAACGATTGCAAACATCGAATAGCACGTATTCGTGCAAATTATCCATAGAAAGAACGATTGCGGGAGCTGGGAAGTGAATACTTACCTAACGTTGATGCAAAACGATTGGAAACATCGAACCCCACGTATTCGTGCAAATTATCGATGGAAAGAACGATTGCGGCAGCTGGGAAGTGAATCCTTACCTACCGTCGATGCAAAACGATTGGAAACATCGAATAGCACGTATTCGAGCAAATTAGCGATGGAAAGCGATTGCGGGAGCCGGGAAGTGAATCCTTACCTAACGTTGATGCAAAACGATTGGAAACATCGAACATCACGTATTCGTGCAAATTATCGATAGAAAGAACGATTGCGGGAGCTGGGAAGTGAATCCTTACCTACCGTCGATGCAAAACGATTGGAAACATCGAATAGCACGTATTCGTGCAAATTATCGATAGAAAGAACGATTGCGGGAGCTGGGAAGTGAATCCTTACCTACCGTCGATGCAAAACGATTGGAAACATCGAATGGCACGTATTCGTGCAAATTAACGATGGAAAGAACGATTGCGGGAGCTGGGAAGTGAATCCTTACCTACCGTCGATGCAAAACGATTGCAAACATCGAACATAACGTATTCGTGCAAATTATCCATAGAAAGAACGATTGCGGGAGCTGGGAAGTGAATACTTACCTACCGTTGATGCAAAACGATTGGAAACATCGAATAGCACGTATTCGTGCAAATTATCGATGGAAAGAACGATTGCGGGAGCTGGGAAGTGAATCCTTACCTACCGTCGATGCAAAACGATTGGAAACATCGAATATCACGTATTCGTGCCAATTATCCAATCGTTTTGTATCAACGGTAGGTAAGGATTCACTTCCCGGCTCCCGCAATCGTTCTTTCCATCGATAATTTGCACGAATACGTGGTGTTCGATGTTTCCAATCGTTTTGCATCGACGGTAGGTAAGGATTCACTTCCCAGCTCCCGCAATCGTTCTTTCTATGGATAATTTGCACGAATACGTGCTATTCGATGTTTGCAATCGTTTTGCATCGACGGTAGGTAAGGATTCACTTCCCAGCTCCCGCAATCGTTCTTTCTATCGATAATTTGCACGAATACGTTATGTTCGATGTTTCCAATCGTTTTGCATCAACGTTAGGTAAGCATTCACTTCCCGGCTCCCGCAATCGTTCTTTCCATCGATAATTTGCACGAATACGTGCTATTCGATGTTTCCAATCGTTTTGCATCAACGGTAGGTAAGTATTCACTTCCCAGCTCCCGCAATCGTACTTTCTATGGATAATTTGCACGAATACGTTATGTTCGATGTTTCCAATCGTTTTGCATCGAAGGTAGGTAAGGATTCACTTCCCAGCTGCCGCAATCGTTCTTTCTATCGATAATTTGCACGAATACGTGATGTTCGATGTTTCCAATCGTTTTGCATCAACGTTAGGTAAGTAAGGATTCATTTCCCGGCTCCCGCAATCGTTCTTTCCATCGATAATTTGCACGAATACGTGCTATTCGATGTTTCCAATCGTGTTGCATCGACGTTCGGTAAGCATTCACTTCCCAGCTCCGGCAATCGTTCTTTCCAAATTATCGATAGAAAGAACGATTGCGGGAGCTGGGAAGTGAATCCTTACCTACCGTCGATGCAAAACGATTGCAAACATCGAACATCACGTATTCGTGCAAATTATCGATGGAAAGAACGATTGCGGGTGCCGGGAAGTGAATCCTTACCTAACGTTGATGCAAAACGATTGGAAACATCGAATAACACGTATTCGTGCAAATTATCGATGGAAAGAACGATTGCGGGAGCTGGGAAGTGAATCCTTCCCTACCGTCGATGCAAAACGATTGGTAACATCGAATAGCACATATTCGTGCAAATTATCGATGGA
The DNA here is from genome assembly GCA_963583965.1 of Nomada ferruginata. Taxonomy (NCBI): domain Eukaryota; kingdom Metazoa; phylum Arthropoda; class Insecta; order Hymenoptera; family Apidae; genus Nomada; species Nomada ferruginata. Next base: position 1,322,751 of record OY757219.1, read on the forward strand.
AAGAACGATTGCGGGAGCCGGGAAGTGAATCCTTACCTAACGTTGATGCAAAACGAATGGAATCATCGAACATCACGTATTCGTGCAAATTATCGATGAAAAGAACGATTGCGGGTGCCGGGAAGTGAATCCTTACCTAACGTTGATGCAAAACGATTGGAAACATCGAATAACACGTATTCGTGCAAATTATCGATGGAAAGAACGATTGCGGGAGCCGGGAAATGAATCCTTACCTAACGTTGATGCAAAACGATTGGAAACATCGAACATCACGTATTCATGCAAATTATCGATAGAAAGAACGATTGCGGCAGCTGGGAAGTGAATCCTTACCTACCGTCGATGCAAAACGATTGCAAACATCGAATTGCACGTATTCGTGCAAATTATCCATAGAAAGAACGATTGCGTGAGCTGGGAAGTGAATACTTACCTACCGTTGATGCAAAACGATTGGAAACATCGAATAGCACGTATTCGTGCAAATTATCGATGGAAAGAACGATTGCGGGAGCCGGGAAGTGAATGCTTACCTAACGTTGATGCAAAACGATTGGAAACATCGAACATAACGTATTCGTGCAAATTATCGATAGAAAGAACGATTGCGGGAGCTGGGAAGTGAATCCTTACCTACCGTCGATGCAAAACGATTGCAAACATCGAATAGCACGTATTCGTGCAAATTATCCATAGAAAGAACGATTGCGGGAGCTGGGAAGTGAATCCTTACCTACCGTCGATGCAAAACGATTGGAAACATCGAACACCACGTATTCGTGCAAATTATCGATGGAAAGAACGATTGCGGGAGCCGGGAAGTGAATGCTTACCTACCGTCGATGCAAAACGATTGGATAATTGGCACGAATACGTGATATTCGATGTTTCCAATCGTTTTGCATCGACGGTAGGTAAGGATTCACTTCCCAGCTCCCGCAATCGTTCTTTCCATCGTTAATTTGCACGAATACGTGCCATTCGATGTTTCCAATCGTTTTGCATCGACGGTAGGTAAGGATTCACTTCCCAGCTCCCGCAATCGTTCTTTCTATCGATAATTTGCACGAATACGTGCTATTCGATGTTTCCAATCGTTTTGCATCGACGGTAGGTAAGGATTCACTTCCCAGCTCCCGCAATCGTTCTTTCTATCGATAATTTGCACGAATACGTGATGTTCGATGTTTCCAATCGTTTTGCATCAACGTTAGGTAAGGATTCACTTCCCGGCTCCCGCAATCGCTTTCCATCGCTAATTTGCTCGAATACGTGCTATTCGATGTTTCCAATCGTTTTGCATCGACGGTAGGTAAGGATTCACTTCCCAGCTGCCGCAATCGTTCTTTCCATCGATAATTTGCACGAATACGTGGGGTTCGATGTTTCCAATCGTTTTGCATCAACGTTAGGTAAGTATTCACTTCCCAGCTCCCGCAATCGTTCTTTCTATGGATAATTTGCACGAATACGTGCTATTCGATGTTTGCAATCGTTTTGCATCGACGGTAGGTAAGTATTCACTTCCCAGCTCCCGCAATCGTTCTTTCTATGGGATAATTTGCACGAATACGTTATGTTCGATGTTTCCAATCGTTTTGCATCGACGGTAGGTAAGGATTCACTTCCCGGCTCCCGCAATCGTTCTTTCCATCGATAATTTGCACGAATACGTGCTATTCGATGTTTCCAATCGTGTTGCATCGACGGTCTGTAAGCATTCACTTCCCAGCTCCCGCAATCGTTCTTTCTATGGATAATTTGCACGAATACGTTATGTTCGATGTTTGCAATCGTTTTGCATCGACGGTAGGTAAGGATTCACTTCCCAGCTGCCGCAATCGTTCTTTCCATCGATAATTTGCACGAATACGTGGTGTTCGATGTTTCCAATCGTTTTGCATCAACGATAGCTAAGTATCCACTTCCCAGCTCCCGCAATCGTTCTTTCTATGGATAATTTGCACGAATACGTGCTATTCGATGTTTGCAATCGTTTTGCATCGACGGTAGGTAAGGATTCACTTCCCAGCTGCCGCAATCGTTCTTTCCATCGATAATTTGCACGAATACGTGGTGTTCGATGTTTCCAATCGTTTTGCATCAACGTTAGGTAAGTATTCACTTCCCAGCTCCCGCAATCGTTCTTTCTATGGATAATTTGCACGAATACGTGCTATTCGATGTTTGCAATCGTTTTGCATCGACGGTAGGTAAGTATTCACTTCCCAGCTCCCACAATCGTTCTTTCTATGGGATAATTTGCACGAATATGTTATGTTCGATGTTTCCAATCGTTTTGCATCAACGATAGCTAAGTATCCACTTCCCAGCTCCCGCAATCGTTCTTTCTATGGATAATTTGCACGAATACGTGCTATTCGATGTTTGCAATCGTTTTGCATCGACGGTAGATAAGGATTCACTTCCCAGCTCCCGCAATCGTTCTTTCTATGGATAATTTGCACGAATACGTTATGTTCGATGTTTCCAATCGTTTTGCATCGAAGGTAGGTAAGGATTCACTTCCCAGCTGCCGCAATCGTTCTTTCTATCGATAATTTGCACGAATACGTGATGTTCGATGTTTCCAATCGTTTTGCATCAACGTTAGGTAAGTAAGGATTCATTTCCCGGCTCCCGCAATCGTTCTTTCCATCGATAATTTGCACGAATACGTGCTATTCGATGTTTCCAATCGTGTTGCATCGACGTTCGGTAAGCATTCACTTCCCAGCTCCGGCAATCGTTCTTTCCAAATTATCGATAGAAAGAACGATTGCGGGAGCTGGGAAGTGAATCCTTACCTACCGTCGATGCAAAACGATTGGTAACATCGAATAGCACATATTCGTGCAAATTATCGATGGAAAGAACGATTGCGGGAGCCGGGAAGTGAATCCTTACCTAACGTTGATGCAAAACGATTGGAAACATCGAATATCACGTATTCGTGCAAATTATCGATGGAAAGAACGATTGCGGGAGCCGGGAAATGAATCCTTACCTAACGTTGATGCAAAACGATTGGAAACATCGAACATCACGTATTCATGCAAATTATCGATAGAAAGAACGATTGCGGCAGCTGGGAAGTGAATCCTTACCTACCGTCGATGCAAAACGATTGCAAACATCGAATTGCACGTATTCGTGCAAATTATCCATAGAAAGAACGATTGCGTGAGCTGGGAAGTGAATACTTACCTACCGTTGATGCAAAACGATTGGAAACATCGAATAGCACGTATTCGTGCAAATTATCGATGGAAAGAACGATTGCGGGAGCTGGGAAGTGAATCCTTACCTACCGTCGATGCAAAACGATTGGAAACATCGAATATCACGTATTCGTGCCAATTATCCAATCGTTTTGTATCAACGGTAGGTAAGGATTCACTTCCCGGCTCCCGCAATCGTTCTTTCCATCGATAATTTGCACGAATACGTGGTGTTCGATGTTTCCAATCGTTTTGCATCGACGGTAGGTAAGGATTCACTTCCCAGCTCCCGCAATCGTTCTTTCTATGGATAATTTGCACGAATACGTGCTATTCGATGTTTGCAATCGTTTTGCATCGACGGTAGGTAAGTATTCACTTCCCAGCTCCCACAATCGTTCTTTCTATGGGATAATTTGCACGAATACGTTATGTTCGATGTTTCCAATCGTTTTGCATCAACGATAGCTAAGTATCCACTTCCCAGCTCCCGCAATCGTTCTTTCTATGGATAATTTGCACGAATACGTGCTATTCGATGTTTGCAATCGTTTTGCATCGACGGTAGATAAGGATTCACTTCCCAGCTCCCGCAATCGTTCTTTCTATGGATAATTTGCACGAATACGTTATGTTCGATGTTTCCAATCGTTTTGCATCGAAGGTAGGTAAGGATTCACTTCCCAGCTGCCGCAATCGTTCTTTCTATCGATAATTTGCACGAATACGTGATGTTCGATGTTTCCAATCGTTTTGCATCAACGTTAGGTAAGTAAGGAATCATTTCCCGGCTCCCGCAATCGTTCTTTCCATCGATAATTTGCACGAATACGTGCTATTCGATGTTTCCAATCGTGTTGCATCGACGTTCGGTAAGCATTCACTTCCCAGCTCCGGCAATCGTTCTTTCCAAATTATCGATAGAAAGAACGATTGCGGGAGCTGGGAAGTGAATCCTTACCTACCGTCGATGCAAAACGATTGCAAACATCGAACATCACGTATTCGTGCAAATTATCGATGGAAAGAACGATTGCGGGTGCCGGGAAGTGAATCCTTACCTAACGTTGATGCAAAACGATTGGAAACATCGAATAACACGTATTCGTGCAAATTATCGATGGAAAGAACGATTGCGGCAGCTGGGAAGTGAATCCTTACCTACCTTCGATGCAAAACGATTGGAAACATCGAACATAACGTATTCGTGCAAATTATCCATAGAAAGAACGATTGCGGGAGCTGGGAAGTGAATCCTTATCTACCGTCGATGCAAAACGATTGCAAACATCGAATAGCACGTATTCGTGCAAATTATCCATAGAAAGAACGATTGCGGGAGCTGGGAAGTGGATACTTAGCTATCGTTGATGCAAAACGATTGGAAACATCGAACATAACGTATTCGTGCAAATTATCCCATAGAAAGAACGATTGTGGGAGCTGGGAAGTGAATACTTACCTACCGTCGATGCAAAACGATTGCAAACATCGAATAGCACGTATTCGTGCAAATTATCCATAGAAAGAACGATTGCGGGAGCTGGGAAGTGAATACTTACCTAACGTTGATGCAAAACGATTGGAAACATCGAACACCACGTATTCGTGCAAATTATCGATGGAAAGAACGATTGCGGCAGCTGGGAAGTGAATCCTTACCTACCGTCGATGCAAAACGATTGCAAACATCGAATAGCACGTATTCGTGCAAATTATCCATAGAAAGAACGATTGCGGGAGCTGGGAAGTGGATACTTAGCTATCGTTGATGCAAAACGATTGGAAACATCGAACACCACGTATTCGTGCAAATTATCGATGGAAAGAACGATTGCGGCAGCTGGGAAGTGAATCCTTACCTACCGTCGATGCAAAACGATTGCAAACATCGAACATAACGTATTCGTGCAAATTATCCATAGAAAGAACGATTGCGGGAGCTGGGAAGTGAATGCTTACAGACCGTCGATGCAACACGATTGGAAACATCGAATAGCACGTATTCGTGCAAATTATCGATGGAAAGAACGATTGCGGGAGCCGGGAAGTGAATCCTTACCTACCGTCGATGCAAAACGATTGGAAACATCGAACATAACGTATTCGTGCAAATTATCCCATAGAAAGAACGATTGCGGGAGCTGGGAAGTGAATACTTACCTACCGTCGATGCAAAACGATTGCAAACATCGAATAGCACGTATTCGTGCAAATTATCCATAGAAAGAACGATTGCGGGAGCTGGGAAGTGAATACTTACCTAACGTTGATGCAAAACGATTGGAAACATCGAACCCCACGTATTCGTGCAAATTATCGATGGAAAGAACGATTGCGGCAGCTGGGAAGTGAATCCTTACCTACCGTCGATGCAAAACGATTGGAAACATCGAATAGCACGTATTCGAGCAAATTAGCGATGGAAAGCGATTGCGGGAGCCGGGAAGTGAATCCTTACCTAACGTTGATGCAAAACGATTGGAAACATCGAACATCACGTATTCGTGCAAATTATCGATAGAAAGAACGATTGCGGGAGCTGGGAAGTGAATCCTTACCTACCGTCGATGCAAAACGATTGGAAACATCGAATAGCACGTATTCGTGCAAATTATCGATAGAAAGAACGATTGCGGGAGCTGGGAAGTGAATCCTTACCTACCGTCGATGCAAAACGATTGGAAACATCGAATGGCACGTATTCGTGCAAATTAACGATGGAAAGAACGATTGCGGGAGCTGGGAAGTGAATCCTTACCTACCGTCGATGCAAAACGATTGCAAACATCGAACATAACGTATTCGTGCAAATTATCCATAGAAAGAACGATTGCGGGAGCTGGGAAGTGAATACTTACCTACCGTTGATGCAAAACGATTGGAAACATCGAATAGCACGTATTCGTGCAAATTATCGATGGAAAGAACGATTGCGGGAGCTGGGAAGTGAATCCTTACCTACCGTCGATGCAAAACGATTGGAAACATCGAATATCACGTATTCGTGCCAATTATCCAATCGTTTTGTATCAACGGTAGGTAAGGATTCACTTCCCGGCTCCCGCAATCGTTCTTTCCATCGATAATTTGCACGAATACGTGGTGTTCGATGTTTCCAATCGTTTTGCATCGACGGTAGGTAAGGATTCACTTCCCAGCTCCCGCAATCGTTCTTTCTATGGATAATTTGCACGAATACGTGCTATTCGATGTTTGCAATCGTTTTGCATCGAAGGTAGGTAAGGATTCACTTCCCAGCTGCCGCAATCGTTCTTTCTATCGATAATTTGCACGAATACGTGATGTTCGATGTTTCCAATCGTTTTGCATCAACGTTAGGTAAGTAAGGATTCATTTCCCGGCTCCCGCAATCGTTCTTTCCATCGATAATTTGCACGAATACGTGCTATTCGATGTTTCCAATCGTGTTGCATCGACGTTCGGTAAGCATTCACTTCCCAGCTCCGGCAATCGTTCTTTCCAAATTATCGATAGAAAGAACGATTGCGGGAGCTGGGAAGTGAATCCTTACCTACCGTCGATGCAAAACGATTGCAAACATCGAACATCACGTATTCGTGCAAATTATCGATGGAAAGAACGATTGCGGGTGCCGGGAAGTGAATCCTTACCTAACGTTGATGCAAAACGATTGGAAACATCGAATAACACGTATTCGTGCAAATTATCGATGGAAAGAACGATTGCGGCAGCTGGGAAGTGAATCCTTACCTACCTTCGATGCAAAACGATTGGAAACATCGAACATAACGTATTCGTGCAAATTATCCATAGAAAGAACGATTGCGGGAGCTGGGAAGTGAATCCTTATCTACCGTCGATGCAAAACGATTGCAAACATCGAATAGCACGTATTCGTGCAAATTATCCTTAGAAAGAACGATTGCGGGAGCTGGGAAGTGGATACTTAGCTATCGTTGATGCAAAACGATTGGAAACATCGAACATAACGTATTCGTGCAAATTATCCCATAGAAAGAACGATTGTGGGAGCTGGGAAGTGAATACTTACCTACCGTCGATGCAAAACGATTGCAAACATCGAATAGCACGTATTCGTGCAAATTATCCATAGAAAGAACGATTGCGGGAGCTGGGAAGTGAATACTTACCTAACGTTGATGCAAAACGATTGGAAACATCGAACACCACGTATTCGTGCAAATTATCGATGGAAAGAACGATTGCGGCAGCTGGGAAGTGAATCCTTACCTACCGTCGATGCAAAACGATTGCAAACATCGAATAGCACGTATTCGTGCAAATTATCCATAGAAAGAACGATTGCGGGAGCTGGGAAGTGGATACTTAGCTATCGTTGATGCAAAACGATTGGAAACATCGAACACCACGTATTCGTGCAAATTATCGATGGAAAGAACGATTGCGGCAGCTGGGAAGTGAATCCTTACCTACCGTCGATGCAAAACGATTGCAAACATCGAACATAACGTATTCGTGCAAATTATCCATAGAAAGAACGATTGCGGGAGCTGGGAAGTGAATGCTTACAGACCGTCGATGCAACACGATTGGAAACATCGAATAGCACGTATTCGTGCAAATTATCGATGGAAAGAACGATTGCGGGAGCCGGGAAGTGAATCCTTACCTACCGTCGATGCAAAACGATTGGAAACATCGAACATAACGTATTCGTGCAAATTATCCCATAGAAAGAACGATTGCGGGAGCTGGGAAGTGAATACTTACCTACCGTCGATGCAAAACGATTGCAAACATCGAATAGCACGTATTCGTGCAAATTATCCATAGAAAGAACGATTGCGGGAGCTGGGAAGTGAATACTTACCTAACGTTGATGCAAAACGATTGGAAACATCGAACCCCACGTATTCGTGCAAATTATCGATGGAAAGAACGATTGCGGCAGCTGGGAAGTGAATCCTTACCTACCGTCGATGCAAAACGATTGGAAACATCGAATAGCACGTATTCGAGCAAATTAGCGATGGAAAGCGATTGCGGGAGCCGGGAAGTGAATCCTTACCTAACGTTGATGCAAAACGATTGGAAACATCGAACATCACGTATTCGTGCAAATTATCGATAGAAAGAACGATTGCGGGAGCTGGGAAGTGAATCCTTACCTACCGTCGATGCAAAACGATTGGAAACATCGAATAGCACGTATTCGTGCAAATTATCGATAGAAAGAACGATTGCGGGAGCTGGGAAGTGAATCCTTACCTACCGTCGATGCAAAACGATTGGAAACATCGAATGGCACGTATTCGTGCAAATTAACGATGGAAAGAACGATTGCGGGAGCTGGGAAGTGAATCCTTACCTACCGTCGATGCAAAACGATTGCAAACATCGAACATAACGTATTCGTGCAAATTATCCATAGAAAGAACGATTGCGGGAGCTGGGAAGTGAATACTTACCTACCGTTGATGCAAAACGATTGGAAACATCGAATAGCACGTATTCGTGCAAATTATCGATGGAAAGAACGATTGCGGGAGCTGGGAAGTGAATCCTTACCTACCGTCGATGCAAAACGATTGGAAACATCGAATATCACGTATTCGTGCCAATTATCCAATCGTTTTGTATCAACGGTAGGTAAGGATTCACTTCCCGGCTCCCGCAATCGTTCTTTCCATCGATAATTTGCACGAATACGTGGTGTTCGATGTTTCCAATCGTTTTGCATCGACGGTAGGTAAGGATTCACTTCCCAGCTCCCGCAATCGTTCTTTCTATGGATAATTTGCACGAATACGTGCTATTCGATGTTTGCAATCGTTTTGCATCGACGGTAGGTAAGGATTCACTTCCCAGCTCCCGCAATCGTTCTTTCTGTCGATAATTTGCACGAATACGTTATGTTCGATGTTTCCAATCGTTTTGCATCAACGTTAGGTAAGCATTCACTTCCCGGCTCCCGCAATCGTTCTTTCCATCGATAATTTGCACGAATACGTGCTATTCGATGTTTCCAATCGTTTTGCATCAACGGTAGGTAAGTATTCACTTCCCAGCTCCCGCAATCGTACTTTCTATGGATAATTTGCACGAATACGTTATGTTCGATGTTTCCAATCGTTTTGCATCGAAGGTAGGTAAGGATTCACTTCCCAGCTGCCGCAATCGTTCTTTCTATCGATAATTTGCACGAATACGTGATGTTCGACGTTTCCAATCGTTTTGCATCAACGTTAGGTAAGTAAGGATTCATTTCCCGGCTCCCGCAATCGTTCTTTCCATCGATAATTTGCACGAATACGTGCTATTCGATGTTTCCAATCGTGTTGCATCGACGTTCGGTAAGCATTCACTTCCCAGCTCCGGCAATCGTTCTTTCCAAATTATCGATAGAAAGAACGATTGCGGGAGCTGGGAAGTGAATCCTTACCTACCGTCGATGCAAAACGATTGCAAACATCGAACATCACGTATTCGTGCAAATTATCGATGGAAAGAACGATTGCGGGTGCCGGGAAGTGAATCCTTACCTAACGTTGATGCAAAACGATTGGAAACATCGAATAGCACGTATTCGTGCAAATTATCGATGGAAAGAACGATTGCGGGAGCTGGGAAGTGAATCCTTACCTACCGTCGATGCAAAACGATTGGAAACATCGAATAGCACGTATTCGTGCAAATTATCGATGGAAAGAACGATTGCGGGAGCCGGGAAGTGAATGCTTACCTAACGTTGATGCAAAACGATTGGAAACATCGAACATAACGTATTCGTGCAAATTATCGATAGAAAGAACGATTGCGGGAGCTGGGAAGTGAATCCTTACCTACCGTCGATGCAAAACGATTGCAAACATCGAATAGCACGTATTCGTGCAAATTATCCATAGAAAGAACGATTGCGGGAGCTGGGAAGTGAATACGTACCTAACGTTGATGCAAAACGATTGGAAACATCGAACATCACGTATTCGTGCAAATTATCGATAGAAAGAACGATTGCGGCAGCTGGGAAGTGAATCCTTACCTACCGTCGATGCAAAACAATTGCAAACATCGAATAGCACGTATTCGTGCTAATTATCCATAGAAAGAACGATTGCGTGAGCTGGTAAGTGAATACTTACCTACCGTTGATGCAAAACGATTGGAAACATCGAATAGCACGTATTCGTGCAAATTATCGATGGAAAGAACGATTGCGGGAGCTGGGAAGTGAATCCTTACCTACCGTCGATGCAAAACGATTGCAAACATCGAATAGCACGTATTCGTGCAAATTATCCATAGAAAGAACGATTGCGGGAACTGGGAAGTGAATCCTTACCTACCGTCGATGCAAAACGATTGGAAACATCGAACACCACGTATTCGTGCAAATTATCGCGATGGAAAGAACGATTGCGGGAGCCGGGAAGTGAATCCTTACCTACCGTTGATACAAAACGATTGGATAATTGGCACGAATACGTGATATTCGATGTTTCCAATCGTTTTGCATCGACGGTAGGTAAGGATTCACTTCCCAGCTCCCGCAATCGTTCTTTCCATCGTTAATTTGCACGAATACGTGCCATTCGATGTTTCCAATCGTTTTGCATCGACGGTAGGTAAGGATTCACTTCCCAGCTCCCGCAATCGTTCTTTCTATGGATAATTTGCACGAATACGTGCTATTCGATGTTTGCAATCGTTTTGCATCGACGGTAGGTAAGGATTCACTTCCCAGCTCCCGCAATCGTTCTTTCTGTCGATAATTTGCACGAATACGTTATGTTCGATGTTTCCAATCGTTTTGCATCAACGTTAGGTAAGCATTCACTTCCCGGCTCCCGCAATCGTTCTTTCCATCGATAATTTGCACGAATACGTGCTATTCGATGTTTCCAATCGTTTTGCATCAACGGTAGGTAAGTATTCACTTCCCAGCTCCCGCAATCGTACTTTCTATGGATAATTTGCACGAATACGTTATGTTCGATGTTTCCAATCGTTTTGCATCGAAGGTAGGTAAGGATTCACTTCCCAGCTGCCGCAATCGTTCTTTCTATCGATAATTTGCACGAATACGTGATGTTCGATGTTTCCAATCGTTTTGCATCAACGTTAGGTAAGTAAGGATTCATTTCCCGGCTCCCGCAATCGTTCTTTCCATCGATAATTTGCACGAATACGTGCTATTCGATGTTTCCAATCGTGTTGCATCGACGTTCGGTAAGCATTCACTTCCCAGCTCCGGCAATCGTTCTTTCCAAATTATCGATAGAAAGAACGATTGCGGGAGCTGGGAAGTGAATCCTTACCTACCGTCGATGCAAAACGATTGCAAACATCGAACATCACGTATTCGTGCAAATTATCGATGGAAAGAACGATTGCGGGTGCCGGGAAGTGAATCCTTACCTAACGTTGATGCAAAACGATTGGAAACATCGAATAGCACGTATTCGTGCAAATTATCGATGGAAAGAACGATTGCGGGAGCTGGGAAGTGAATCCTTACCTACCGTCGATGCAAAACGATTGGTAACATCGAATAGCACATATTCGTGCAAATTATCGATGGAAAGAACGATTGCGGGAGCCGGGAAGTGAATCCTTACCTAACGTTGATGCAAAACGAATGGAATCATCGAACATCACGTATTCGTGCAAATTATCGATGAAAAGAACGATTGCGGGTGCCGGGAAGTGAATCCTTACCTAACGTTGATGCAAAACGATTGGAAACATCGAATAACACGTATTCGTGCAAATTATCGATGGAAAGAACGATTGCGGGAGCCGGGAAATGAATCCTTACCTAACGTTGATGCAAAACGATTGGAAACATCGAACATCACGTATTCATGCAAATTATCGATAGAAAGAACGATTGCGGCAGCTGGGAAGTGAATCCTTACCTACCGTCGATGCAAAACGATTGCAAACATCGAATTGCACGTATTCGTGCAAATTATCCATAGAAAGAACGATTGCGTGAGCTGGGAAGTGAATACTTACCTACCGTTGATGCAAAACGATTGGAAACATCGAATAGCACGTATTCGTGCAAATTATCGATGGAAAGAACGATTGCGGGAGCCGGGAAGTGAATGCTTACCTAACGTTGATGCAAAACGATTGGAAACATCGAACATAACGTATTCGTGCAAATTATCGATAGAAAGAACGATTGCGGGAGCTGGGAAGTGAATCCTTACCTACCGTCGATGCAAAACGATTGCAAACATCGAATAGCACGTATTCGTGCAAATTATCCATAGAAAGAACGATTGCGGGAGCTGGGAAGTGAATACGTACCTAACGTTGATGCAAAACGATTGGAAACATCGAACATCACGTATTCGTGCAAATTATCGATAGAAAGAACGATTGCGGCAGCTGGGAAGTGAATCCTTACCTACCGTCGATGCAAAACAATTGCAAACATCGAATAGCACGTATTCGTGCTAATTATCCATAGAAAGAACGATTGCGTGAGCTGGTAAGTGAATACTTACCTACCGTTGATGCAAAACGATTGGAAACATCGAATAGCACGTATTCGTGCAAATTATCGATGGAAAGAACGATTGCGGGAGCTGGGAAGTGAATCCTTACCTACCGTCGATGCAAAACGATTGCAAACATCGAATAGCACGTATTCGTGCAAATTATCCATAGAAAGAACGATTGCGGGAACTGGGAAGTGAATCCTTACCTACCGTCGATGCAAAACGATTGGAAACATCGAACACCACGTATTCGTGCAAATTATCGCGATGGAAAGAACGATTGCGGGAGCCGGGAAGTGAATCCTTACCTACCGTTGATACAAAACGATTGGATAATTGGCACGAATACGTGATATTCGATGTTTCCAATCGTTTTGCATCGACGGTAGGTAAGGATTCACTTCCCAGCTCCCGCAATCGTTCTTTCCATCGTTAATTTGCACGAATACGTGCCATTCGATGTTTCCAATCGTTTTGCATCGACGGTAGGTAAGGATTCACTTCCCAGCTCCCGCAATCGTTCTTTCTATCGATAATTTGCACGAATACGTGCTATTCGATGTTTGCAATCGTTTTGCATCGAAGGTAGGTAAGGATTCACTTCCCAGCTGCCGCAATCGTTCTTTCCATCGATAATTTGCACGAATACGTGGTGTTCGATGTTTCCAATCGTTTTGCATCAACGTTAGGTAAGTATTCACTTCCCAGCTCCCGCAATCGTTCTTTCTATGGATAATTTGCACGAATACGTGCTATTCGATGTTTGCAATCGTTTTGCATCGACGGTAGGTAAGTATTCACTTCCCAGCTCTCACAATCGTTCTTTCTATGGGATAATTTGCACGAATACGTTATGTTCGATGTTTCCAATCGTTTTGCATCGACGGTAGGTAAGGATTCACTTCCCAGCTGCCGCAATCGTTCTTTCCATCGATAATTTGCACGAATACGTGCTATTCGATGTTTCCAATCGTGTTGCATCGACGGTCTGTAAGCATTCACTTCCCAGCTCCCGCAATCGTTCTTTCTATGGATAATTTGCACGAATACGTTATGTTCGATGTTTGCAATCGTTTTGCATCGACGGTAGGTAAGGATTCACTTCCCAGCTGCCGCAATCGTTCTTTCCATCGATAATTTGCACGAATACGTGGTGTTCGATGTTTCCAATCGTTTTGCATCAACGATAGCTAAGTATCCACTTCCCAGCTCCCGCAATCGTTCTTTCTATGGATAATTTGCACGAATACGTGCTATTCGATGTTTGCAATCGTTTTGCATCGACGGTAGATAAGGATTCACTTCCCAGCTCCCGCAATCGTTCTTTCTATGGATAATTTGCACGAATACGTTATGTTCGATGTTTCCAATCGTTTTGCATCGACGGTAGGTAAGGATTCACTTCCCAGCTGCCGCAATCGTTCTTTCCATCGATAATTTGCACGAATACGTGGTGTTCGATGTTTCCAATCGTTTTGCATCAACGATAGCTAAGTATCCACTTCCCAGCTCCCGCAATCGTTCTTTCTATGGATAATTTGCACGAATACGTGCTATTCGATGTTTGCAATCGTTTTGCATCGACGGTAGATAAGGATTCACTTCCCAGCTCCCGCAATCGTTCTTTCTATGGATAATTTGCACGAATACGTTATGTTCGATGTTTCCAATCGTTTTGCATCGACGGTAGGTAAGGATTCACTTCCCAGCTGCCGCAATCGTTCTTTCTATCGATAATTTGCACGAATACGTGATGTTCGATGTTTCCAACCGTTTTGCATCAACGTTAGGTAAGTAAGGATTCATTTCCCGGCTCCCGCAATCGTTCTTTCCATCGATAATTTGCACGAATACGTGCTATTCGATGTTTCCAATCGTGTTGCATCGACGTTCGGTAAGCATTCACTTCCCAGCTCCGGCAATCGTTCTTTCCAAATTATCGATAGAAAGAACGATTGCGGGAGCTGGGAAGTGAATCCTTACCTACCGTCGATGCAAAACGATTGCAAACATCGAACATCACGTATTCGTGCAAATTATCGATGGAAAGAACGATTGCGGGTGCCGGGAAGTGAATCCTTACCTAACGTTGATGCAAAACGATTGGAAACATCGAACATAACGTATTCGTGCAAATTATCGATAGAAAGAACGATTGCGGAAGCTGGGAAGTGAATCCTTACCTACCGTCGATGCAAAACGATTGCAAACATCGAATAGCACGTATTCGTGCAAATTATCCATAGAAAGTACGATTGCGGGAGCTGGGAAGTGAATACTTACCTACCGTTGATGCAAAACGATTGGAAACATCGAATAGCACGTATTCGTGCAAATTATCGATGGAAAGAACGATTGCGGCAGCTGGGAAGTGAATCCTTACCTACCGTCGATGCAAAACGATTGCAAACATCGAACATAACGTATTCGTGCAAATTATCCATAGAAAGAACGATTGCGGGAGCCGGGAAGTGAATGCTTACCTAACGTTGATGCAAAACGATTGGAAACATCGAACATAACGTATTCGTGCAAATTATCGATGGAAAGAACGATTGCGGGAGCCGGGAAGTGAATGCTTACCTAACGTTGATGCAAAACGATTGGAAACATCGAACATAACGTATTCGTGCAAATTATCGATAGAAAGAACGATTGCGGGTACTGGGAAGTGAATCCTTACCTACCGTCGATGCAAAACGATTGCAAACATCGAATAGCACGTATTCGTGCAAATTATCCATAGAAAGTACGATTGCGGGAGCTGGGAAGTGAATACTTACCTACCGTTGATGCAAAACGATTGGAAACATCGAATAGCACGTATTCGTGCAAATTATCGATGGAAAGAACGATTGCGGGAGCCGGGAAGTGAATGCTTACCTAACGTTGATGCAAAACGATTGGAAACATCGAACATAACGTATTCGTGCAAATTATCGATAGAAAGAACGATTGCGGGAGCTGGGAAGTGAATCCTTACCTACCGTCGATGCAAAACGATTGCAAACATCGAATAGCACGTATTCGTGCAAATTATCCATAGAAAGAACGATTGCGGGAGCTGGGAAGTGAATACGTACCTAACGTTGATGCAAAACGATTGGGAACATCGAACACCACGTATTCGTGCAAGTTATCGATGGAAAGAACGATTGCGGGAGCTGGGAAGTGAATCCTTACCTACCGTCGATGCAAAACGATTGGAAACATCGAATAGCACGTATTCGTGCAAATTATCCATAGAAAGAACGATTGCGGGAGCTGGGAAGTGAATACTTACCTACCGTTGATGCAAAACGATTGGAAACATCGAATAGCACGTATTCGTGCAAATTATCGATGGAAAGAACGATTGCGGGAGCCGGGAAGTGAATGCTTACCTAACGTTGATGCAAAACGATTGGAAACATCGAACATAACGTATTCGTGCAAATTATCGATAGAAAGAACGATTGCGGAAGCTGGGAAGTGAATCCTTACCTACCGTCGATGCAAAACGATTGCAAACATCGAATAGCACGTATTCGTGCAAATTATCCATAGAAAGTACGATTGCGGGAGCTGGGAAGTGAATACTTACCTACCGTTGATGCAAAACGATTGGAAACATCGAATAGCACGTATTCGTGCAAATTATCGATGGAAAGAACGATTGCGGCAGCTGGGAAGTGAATCCTTACCTACCGTCGATGCAAAACGATTGCAAACATCGAACATAACGTATTCGTGCAAATTATCCATAGAAAGAACGATTGCGGGAGCTGGGAAGTGAATACTTACCTACCGTTGATGCAAAACGATTGGAAACATCGAATAGCACGTATTCGTGCAAATTATCGATGGAAAGAACGATTGCGGGAGCTGGGAAGTGAATCCTTACCTACCGTCGATGCAAAACGATTGGAAACATCGAATATCACGTATTCGTGCCAATTATCCAATCGTTTTGTATCAACGGTAGGTAAGGATTCACTTCCCGGCTCCCGCAATCGTTCTTTCCATCGATAATTTGCACGAATACGTGGTGTTCGATGTTTCCAATCGTTTTGCATCGACGGTAGGTAAGGATTCACTTCCCAGCTCCCGCAATCGTTCTTTCTATGGATAATTTGCACGAATACGTGCTATTCGATGTTTGCAATCGTTTTGCATCGACGGTAGGTAAGGATTCACTTCCCAGCTCCCGCAATCGTTCTTTCTATCGATAATTTGCACGAATACGTTATGTTCGATATTTCCAATCGTTTTGCATCAACGTTAGGTAAGCATTCACTTCCCGGCTCCCGCAATCGTTCTTTCCATCGATAATTTGCACGAATACGTGCTATTCGATGTTTCCAATCGTTTTGCATCAACGGTAGGTAAGTATTCACTTCCCAGCTCCCGCAATCGTACTTTCTATGGATAATTTGCACGAATACGTGCTATTCGATGTTTGCAATCGTTTTGCATCGACGGTAGGTAAGGATTCACTTCCCAGCACCCGCAATCGTTCTTTCTATCGATAATTTGCACGAATACGTTATGTTCGATGTTTCCAATCGTTTTGCATCAACGTTAGGTAAGCATTCACTTCCCGGCTCCCGCAATCGTTCTTTCCATCGATAATTTGCACGAATACGTGCTATTCGATATTTCCAATCGTTTTGCATCAACGGTAGGTAAGTATTCACTTCCCAGCTCGCGCAATCATTCTTCCTAAGGATAATTTGCACGAATACGTGGTGTTCGATGTTTCCAATCGTTTTGCATCGACGGTAGGTAAGGATTCACTTCCCAGCTCCCGCAATCGTTCTTTCCATCGATAATTTGCACGAATACGTGGTGTTCGATGTTTCCAATCGTTTTGCATCAACGTTAGGTACGTATTCACTTCCCAGCTCCCGCAATCGTTCTTTCTATGGATAATATGCAGGAATACGTGCTATTCGATGTTTCCAATCGTTTTGCATCGACGGTAGGTAAGGATTCACTTCCCAGCTCCCGCAATCGTTCTTTCCATCGATAATTTGCACGAATACGTGGTGTTCGATGTTTCCAATCGTTTTGCATCAACGTTAGGTACGTATTCACTTCCCAGCTCCCGCAATCGTTCTTTCCATCGATAATTTGCACGAATACGTGGTGTTCGATGTTTCCAATCGTTTTGCATCAACGTTAGGTAAGTATTCACTTCCCAGCTCCCGCAATCGTTCTTTCTATGGATAATTTGCACGAATACGTGCTATTCGATGTTTGCAATCGTTTTGCATCGACGGTAGGTAAGTATTCACTTCCCAGCTCCCGCAATCCTTCTTTCTATGGGATAATTTGCACGAATACGTTATGTTCGATGTTTCCAATCGTTTTGCATCGACGGTAGGTAAGGATTCACTTCCCGGCTCCCGCAATCGTTCTTTCCATCGATAATTTGCACGAATACGTGCTATTCGATGTTTCCAATCGTGTTGCATCGACGGTCGGTAAGCATTCACTTCCCAGCTCCCGCAATCGTTCTTTCTATGGATAATTTGCACGAATACGTTATGTTCGATGTTTGCAATCGTTTTGCATCGACGGTAGGTAAGGATTCACTTCCCAGCTGCCGCAATCGTTCTTTCCATCGATAATTTGCACGAATACGTGGTGTTCGATGTTTCTAATCGTTTTGCATCAACGATAGGTAAGTATCCACTTCCCAGCTCCCGCAATCGTTCTTTCTATGGATAATTTGCACGAATACGTGCTATTCGATGTTTGCAATCGTTTTGCATCGACGGTAGATAAGGATTCATTTCCCGGCTCCCGCAATCGTTCTTTCCATCGATAATTTGCACGAATACGTGCTATTCGATGTTTCCAATCGTGTTGCATCGACGTTCGGTAAGCATTCACTTCCCAGCTCCGGCAATCGTTCTTTCCAAATTATCGATAGAAAGAACGATTGCGTGAGCTGGGAAGTGAATCCTTACCTACCGTCGATGCAAAACGATTGCAAACATCGAATAGCACGTATTCGTGCAAATTATCCATAGAAAGAACGATTGCGGGAGCTGGGAAGTGAATACTTACCTAACGTTGATGCAAAACGATTGGAAACATCGAACACCACGTATTCGTGCAAATTATCGATGGAAAGAACGATTGCGGGTGCCGGGAAGTGAATCCTTACCTAACGTTGATGCAAAACGATTGGAAACATCGAATAGCACGTATTCGTGCAAATTATCGATAGAAAGAACGATTGCGGCAGCTGGGAAGTGAATCCTTACCTACCGTCGATGCAAAACGATTGCAAACATCGAATTGCACGTATTCGTGCAAATTATCCATAGAAAGAACGATTGCGTGAGCTGGGAAGTGAATACTTACCTACCGTTGATGCAAAACGATTGGAAACATCGAATAGCACGTATTCGTGCAAATTATCGATGGAAAGAACGATTGCGGGAGCCGGGAAGTGAATGCTTACCTAACGTTGATGCAAAACGATTGGAAACATCGAACATAACGTATTCGTGGAAATTATCGATAGAAAGAACGATTGCGGGAGCTGGGAAGTGAATCCTTACCTACCGTCGATGCAAAACGATTGCAAACATCGAATAGCACGTATTCGTGCAAATTATCCATAGAAAGTACGATTGCGGGAGCTGGGAAGTGAATACTTTCCTACCGTTGATGCAAAACGATTGGAAACATCGAACACCACGTATTCGTGCAAATTATCGATGGAAAGAACGATTGCGGGAGCCGGGAAGTGAATCCTTACCTACCGTCGATGCAAAACGATTGGATAATTGGCACGAATACGTGATATTCGATGTTTCCAATCGTTTTGCATCGACGGTAGGTAAGGATTCACTTCCCAGCTCCCGCAATCGTTCTTTCCATCGTTAATTTGCACGAATACGTGCCATTCGATGTTTCCAATCGTTTTGCATCGACGGTAGGTAAGGATTCACTTCCCAGCTCCCGCAATCGTTCTTTCTATCGATAATTTGCACGAATACGTGCTATTCGATGTTTCCAATCGTTTTGCATCGACGGTAGGTAAGGATTCACTTCCCAGCTCCCGCAATCGTTCTTTCTATCGATAATTTGCACGAATACGTGATGTTCGATGTTTCCAATCGTTTTGCATCAACGTTAGGTAAGGATTCACTTCCCGGCTCCCGCAATCGCTTTCCATCGCTAATTTGCTCGAATACGTGCTATTCGATGTTTCCAATCGTTTTGCATCGACGGTAGGTAAGGATTCACTTCCCAGCTGCCGCAATCGTTCTTTCCATCGATAATTTGCACGAATACGTGGTGTTCGATGTTTCCAATCGTTTTGCATCAACGTTAGGTAAGTATTCACTTCCCAGCTCCCGCAATCGTTCTTTCTATGGATAATTTGCACGAATACGTGCTATTCGATGTTTGCAATCGTTTTGCATCGACGGTAGGTAAGTATTCACTTCCCAGCTCCCGCAATCGTTCTTTCTATGGGATAATTTGCACGAATACGTTATGTTCGATGTTTCCAATCGTTTTGCATCGACGGTAGGTAAGGATTCACTTCCCGGCTCCCGCAATCGTTCTTTCCATCGATAATTTGCACGAATACGTGCTATTCGATGTTTCCAATCGTGTTGCATCGACGGTCTGTAAGCATTCACTTCCCAGCTCCCGCAATCGTTCTTTCTATGGATAATTTGCACGAATACGTTATGTTCGATGTTTGCAATCGTTTTGCATCGACGGTCGGTAAGGATTCACTTCCCAGCTGCCGCAATCGTTCTTTCCATCGATAATTTGCACGAATACGTGGTGTTCGATGTTTCCAATCGTTTTGCATCAACGATAGCTAAGTATCCACTTCCCGGCTCCCGCAATCGTTCTTTCCATCGATAATTTGCACGAATACGTGCTATTCGATGTTTCCAATCGTGTTGCATCGACGTTCGGTAAGCATTCACTTCCCAGCTCCGGCAATCGTTCTTTCCAAATTATCGATAGAAAGAACGATTGCGGGAGCTGGGAAGTGAATCCTTACCTACCGTCGATGCAAAACGATTGCAAACATCGAACATCACGTATTCGTGCAAATTATCGATGGAAAGAACGATTGCGGGTGCCGGGAAGTGAATCCTTACCTAACGTTGATGCAAAACGATTGGAAACATCGAATAACACGTATTCGTGCAAATTATCGATGGAAAGAACGATTGCGGGAGCTGGGAAGTGAATCCTTACCTACCGTCGATGCAAAACGATTGGTAACATCGAATAGCACATATTCGTGCAAATTATCGATGGAAAGAACGATTGCGGGAGCCGGGAAGTGAATCCTTACCTAACGTTGATGCAAAACGAATGGAATCATCGAACATCACGTATTCGTGCAAATTACCGATGGAAAGAACGATTGCGGGAGCCGGGAAGTGAATGCTTACCTAACGTTGATGCAAAACGATTGGAAACATCGAACATAACGTATTCGTGCAAATTATCGATAGAAAGAACGATTGCGTGAGCTGGGAAGTGAATACTTACCTACCGTTGATGCAAAACGATTGGAAACATCGAATAGCACGTATTCGTGCAAATTATCGATGGAAAGAACGATTGCGGGAGCCGGGAAGTGAATGCTTACCTAACGTTGATGCAAAACGAATGGAATCATCGAACATCACGTATTCATGCAAATTATCGATAGAAAGAACGATTGCGGCAGCTGGGAAGTGAATCCTTACCTACCGTCGATGCAAAAAGATTGCAAACATCGAATTGCACGTATTCGTGCAAATTATCCATAGAAAGAACGATTGCGTGAGCTGGGAAGTGAATACTTACCTACCGTTGATGCAAAACGATTGGAAACATCGAATAGCACGTATTCGTGCAAATTATCGATGGAAAGAACGATTGCGGGAGCCGGGAAGTGAATGCTTACCTAACGTTGATGCAAAACGAATGGAATCATCGAACATCACGTATTCATGCAAATTATCGATAGAAAGAACGATTGCGGCAGCTGGGAAGTGAATCCTTACCTACCGTCGATGCAAAAAGATTGCAAACATCGAATTGCACGTATTCGTGCAAATTATCCATAGAAAGAACGATTGCGTGAGCTGGGAAGTGAATACTTACCTACCGTTGATGCAAAACGATTGGAAACATCGAATAGCACGTATTCGTGCAAATTATCGATAGAAAGAACGATTGCGGGAGCTGGGAAGTGAATCCTTACCTACCGTCCATGCAAAACGATTGCAAACATCGAATAGCACGTATTCGTGCAAATTATCCATAGAAAGAACGATTGCGGGAGCTGGGAAGTGAATACGTACCTAACGTTGATGCAAAACGATTGGAAACATCGAACACCACGTATTCGTGCAAATTATCGATGGAAAGAACGATTGCGGGAGCCGGGAAGTGAATGCTTACCTAACGTTGATGCAAAACGATTGGAAACATCGAACATAACGTATTCGTGCAAATTATCGATAGAAAGAACGATTGCGGAAGCTGGGAAGTGCATCCTTACCTACCGTCGATGCAAAACGATTGCAAACATCGAATAGCACGTATTCGTGCAAATTATCCATAGAAAGTACGATTGCGGGAGCTGGGAAGTGAATACTTACCTACCGTTGATGCAAAACGATTGGAAACATCGAATAGCACGTATTCGTGCAAATTATCGATGGAAAGAACGATTGCGGCAGCTGGGAAGTGAATCCTTACCTACCGTCGATGCAAAACGATTGCAAACATCGAACATAACGTATTCGTGCAAATTATCCATAGAAAGAACGATTGCGGGAGCTGGGAAGTGAATCCTTACCTACCGTCGATGCAAAACGATTGCAAACATCGAATAGCACGTATTCGTGCAAATTATCCATAGAAAGTACGATTGCGGGAGCTGGGAAGTGAATACTTACCTACCGTTGATGCAAAACGATTGGAAACATCGAATAGCACGTATTCGTGCAAATTATCGATGGAAAGAACGATTGCGGGAGCCGGGAAGTGAATGCTTACCTAACGTTGATGCAAAACGATTGGAAACATCGAACATAACGTATTCGTGCAAATTATCGATAGAAAGAACGATTGCGGGAGCTGGGAAGTGAATCCTTACCTACCGTCGATGCAAAACGATTGCAAACATCGAATAGCACGTATTCGTGCAAATTATCCATAGAAAGAACGATTGCGGGAGCTGGGAAGTGAATCCTTACCTACCGTCGATGCAAAACGATTGGAAACATCGAACACCACGTATTCGTGCAAATTATCGATGGAAAGAACGATTGCGGGAGCCGGGAAATGAATCCTTACCTAACGTTGATGCAAAACGATTGGAAACATCGAACATCACGTATTCGTGCAAATTATCGATAGAAAGAACGATTGCGGCAGCTGGGAAGTGAATCCTTACCTACCGTCGATGCAAAACGATTGGAAACATCGAACATAACGTATTTGTGCAAATTATCCATAGAAAGAACGATTGCGGTAGCTGGGAAGTTAATCCTTATCTACCGTCGATGCAAAACGATTGCAAACATCGAATAGCACGTATTCGTGCAAATTATCCATAGAAAGAACGATTGCGGGAGCTGGGAAGTGGATACTTACCTATCGTTGATGCAAAACGATTGGAAACATCGAACACCACGTATTCGTGCAAATTATCGATGGAAAGAACGATTGCGGGAGCTGGGAAGTGAATCCTTACCTACCGTCGATGCAAAACGATTGGAAACATCGAACACCACGTATTCGTGCAAATTATCCTTAGGAAGAACGATTGCGCGAGCTGGGAAGTGAATACTTACCTACCGTTGATGCAAAACGATTGGAAATATCGAATAGCACGTATTCGTGCAAATTATCGATGGAAAGAACGATTGCGGGAGCCGGGAAGTGAATGCTTACCTAACGTTGATGCAAAACGATTGGAAACATCGAACATAACGTATTCGTGCAAATTATCGATGGAAAGAACGATTGCGGGAGCCGGGAAGTGAATGCTTACCTAACGTTGATGCAAAACGATTGGAAACATCGAACATAACGTATTCGTGCAAATTATCGATAGAAAGAACGATTGCGGGAGCTGGGAAGTGAATCCTTACCTACCGTCGATGCAAAACGATTGCAAACATCGAATAGCACGTATTCGTGCAAATTATCCATAGAAAGTACGATTGCGGGAGCTGGGAAGTGAATACTTACCTACCGTTGAAGCAAAACGATTGGAAACATCGAATAGCACGTATTCGTGCAAATTATCGATGGAAAGAACGATTGCGGGAGCCGGGAAGTGAATGCTTACCTAACGTTGATGCAAAACGATTGGAAACATCGAACATAACGTATTCGTGCAAATTATCGATAGAAAGAACGATTGCGGGAGCTGGGAAGTGAATCCTTACCTACCGTCGATGCAAAACGATTGGAAACATCGAATGGCACGTATTCGTGCAAATTAACGATGGAAAGAACGATTGCGGGAGCTGGGAAGTGAATCCTTACCTACCGTCGATGCAAAACGATTGCAAACATCGAACATAACGTATTCGTGCAAATTATCCATAGAAAGAACGATTGCGGGAGCTGGGAAGTGAATACTTACCTACCGTTGATGCAAAACGATTGGAAACATCGAATAGCACGTATTCGTGCAAATTATCGATGGAAAGAACGATTGCGGGAGCTGGGAAGTGAATCCTTACCTACCGTCGATGCAAAACGATTGGAAACATCGAATATCACGTATTCGTGCCAATTATCCAATCGTTTTGTATCAACGGTAGGTAAGGATTCACTTCCCGGCTCCCGCAATCGTTCTTTCCATCGATAATTTGCACGAATACGTGGTGTTCGATGTTTCCAATCGTTTTGCATCGACGGTAGGTAAGGATTCACTTCCCAGCTCCCGCAATCGTTCTTTCTATGGATAATTTGCACGAATACGTGCTATTCGATGTTTGCAATCGTTTTGCATCGACGGTAGGTAAGGATTCACTTCCCAGCTCCCGCAATCGTTCTTTCTATCGATAATTTGCACGAATACGTTATGTTCGATGTTTCCAATCGTTTTGCATCAACGTTAGGTAAGCATTCACTTCCCGGCTCCCGCAATCGTTCTTTCCATCGATAATTTGCACGAATACGTGCTATTCGATGTTTCCAATCGTTTTGCATCAACGGTAGGTAAGTATTCACTTCCCAGCTCCCGCATTCGTACTTTCTATGGATAATTTGCACGAATACGTTATGTTCGATGTTTCCAATCGTTTTGCATCGAAGGTAGGTAAGGATTCACTTCCCAGCTGCCGCAATCGTTCTTTCTATCGATAATTTGCACGAATACGTGATGTTCGATGTTTCCAATCGTTTTGCATCAACGTTAGGTAAGTAAGGATTCATTTCCCGGCTCCCGCAATCGTTCTTTCCATCGATAATTTGCACGAATACGTGCTATTCGATGTTTCCAATCGTGTTGCATCGACGTTCGGTAAGCATTCACTTCCCAGCTCCGGCAATCGTTCTTTCCAAATTATCGATAGAAAGAACGATTGCGGGAGCTGGGAAGTGAATCCTTACCTACCGTCGATGCAAAACGATTGCAAACATCGAACATCACGTATTCGTGCAAATTATCGATGGAAAGAACGATTGCGGGTGCCGGGAAGTGAATCCTTACCTAACGTTGATGCAAAACGATTGGAAACATCGAATAACACGTATTCGTGCAAATTATCGATGGAAGGAACGATTGCGGGAGCTGGGAAGTGAATCCTTACCTACCGTCGATGCAAAACGATTGGTAACATCGAATAGCACATATTCGTGCAAATTATCGATGGAAAGAACGATTGCGGGAGCCGGGAAGTGAATCCTTACCTAACGTTGATGCAAAACGAATGGAATCATCGAACATCACGTATTCGTGCAAATTATCGATGAAAAGAACGATTGCGGGTGCCGGGAAGTGAATCCTTACCTAACGTTGATGCAAAACGATTGGAAACATCGAATAACACGTATTCGTGCAAATTATCGATGGAAAGAACGATTGCGGGA
Source organism: Nomada ferruginata (assembly GCA_963583965.1). Lineage (NCBI taxonomy): Eukaryota > Metazoa > Arthropoda > Insecta > Hymenoptera > Apidae > Nomada > Nomada ferruginata. The sequence continues at coordinate 1,348,531 of OY757219.1, forward strand.
GCCGGGAAATGAATCCTTACCTAACGTTGATGCAAAACGATTGGAAACATCGAACATCACGTATTCATGCAAATTATCGATAGAAAGAACGATTGCGGCAGCTGGGAAGTGAATCCTTACCTACCGTCGATGCAAAACGATTGCAAACATCGAATTGCACGTATTCGTGCAAATTATCCATAGAAAGAACGATTGCGTGAGCTGGGAAGTGAATACTTACCTACCGTTGATGCAAAACGATTGGAAACATCGAATAGCACGTATTCGTGCAAATTATCGATGGAAAGAACGATTGCGGGAGCCGGGAAGTGAATGCTTACCTAACGTTGATGCAAAACGATTGGAAACATCGAACATAACGTATTCGTGCAAATTATCGATAGAAAGAACGATTGCGGGAGCTGGGAAGTGAATCCTTACCTACCGTCGATGCAAAACGATTGCAAACATCGAATAGCACGTATTCGTGCAAATTATCCATAGAAAGAACGATTGCGGGAGCTGGGAAGTGAATACGTACCTAACGTTGATGCAAAACGATTGGAAACATCGAACATCACGTATTCGTGCAAATTATCGATAGAAAGAACGATTGCGGCAGCTGGGAAGTGAATCCTTACCTACCGTCGATGCAAAACAATTGCAAACATCGAATAGCACGTATTCGTGCTAATTATCCATAGAAAGAACGATTGCGGGAGCTGGGAAGTGAATCCTTACCTACCGTCGATGCAAAACGATTGCAAACATCGAATAGCACGTATTCGTGCAAATTATCGATGGAAAGAACGATTGCGGGAGCTGGGAAGTGAATCCTTACCTACCGTCGATGCAAAACGATTGCAAACATCGAATAGCACGTATTCGTGCAAATTATCCATAGAAAGAACGATTGCGGGAACTGGGAAGTGAATCCTTACCTACCGTCGATGCAAAACGATTGGAAACATCGAACACCACGTATTCGTGCAAATTATCGCGATGGAAAGAACGATTGCGGGAGCCGGGAAGTGAATCCTTACCTACCGTTGATACAAAACGATTGGATAATTGGCACGAATACGTGATATTCGATGTTTCCAATCGTTTTGCATCGACGGTAGGTAAGGATTCACTTCCCAGCTCCCGCAATCGTTCTTTCCATCGTTAATTTGCACGAATACGTGCCATTCGATGTTTCCAATCGTTTTGCATCGACGGTAGGTAAGGATTCACTTCCCAGCTCCCGCAATCGTTCTTTCTATCGATAATTTGCACGAATACGTGCTATTCGATGTTTGCAATCGTTTTGCATCGAAGGTAGGTAAGGATTCACTTCCCAGCTGCCGCAATCGTTCTTTCCATCGATAATTTGCACGAATACGTGGTGTTCGATGTTTCCAATCGTTTTGCATCAACGTTTGGTAAGTATTCACTTCCCAGCTCCCGCAATCGTTCTTTCTATGGATAATTTGCACGAATACGTGCTATTCGATGTTTGCAATCGTTTTGCATCGACGGTAGGTAAGTATTCACTTCCCAGCTCTCACAATCGTTCTTTCTATGGGATAATTTGCACGAATACGTTATGTTCGATGTTTCCAATCGTTTTGCATCGACGGTAGGTAAGGATTCACTACCCGGCTCCCGCAATCGTTCTTTCCATCGATAATTTGCACGAATACGTGCTATTCGATGTTTCCAATCGTGTTGCATCGACGGTCTGTAAGCATTCACTTCCCAGCTCCCGCAATCGTTCTTTCTATGGATAATTTGCACGAATACGTTATGTTCGATGTTTGCAATCGTTTTGCATCGACGGTAGGTAAGGATTCACTTCCCAGCTGCCGCAATCGTTCTTTCCATCGATAATTTGCACGAATACGTGGTGTTCGATGTTTCCAATCGTTTTGCATCAACGATAGCTAAGTATCCACTTCCCAGCTCCCGCAATCGTTCTTTCTATGGATAATTTGCACGAATACGTGCTATTCGATGTTTGCAATCGTTTTGCATCGACGGTAGATAAGGATTCACTTCCCAGCTCCCGCAATCGTTCTTTCTATGGATAATTTGCACGAATACGTTATGTTCGATGTTTCCAATCGTTTTGCATCGACGGTAGGTAAGGATTCACTTCCCAGCTGCCGCAATCGTTCTTTCCATCGATAATTTGCACGAATACGTGGTGTTCGATGTTTCCAATCGTTTTGCATCAACGATAGCTAAGTATCCACTTCCCAGCTCCCGCAATCGTTCTTTCTATGGATAATTTGCACGAATACGTGCTATTCGATGTTTGCAATCGTTTTGCATCGACGGTAGATAAGGATTCACTTCCCAGCTCCCGCAATCGTTCTTTCTATGGATAATTTGCACGAATACGTTATGTTCGATGTTTCCAATCGTTTTGCATCGACGGTAGGTAAGGATTCACTTCCCAGCTGCCGCAATCGTTCTTTCTATCGATAATTTGCACGAATACGTGATGTTCGATGTTTCCAACCGTTTTGCATCAACGTTAGGTAAGTAAGGATTCTTTTCCCGGCTCCCGCAATCGTTCTTTCCATCGATAATTTGCACGAATACGTGCTATTCGATGTTTCCAATCGTGTTGCATCGACGTTCGGTAAGCATTCACTTCCCAGCTCCGGCAATCGTTCTTTCCAAATTATCGATAGAAAGAACGATTGCGGGAGCTGGGAAGTGAATCCTTACCTACCGTCGATGCAAAACGATTGCAAACATCGAACATCACGTATTCGTGCAAATTATCGATGGAAAGAACGATTGCGGGTGCCGGGAAGTGAATCCTTACCTAACGTTGATGCAAAACGATTGGAAACATCGAATAACACGTATTCGTGCAAATTATCGATGGAAAGAACGATTGCGGGAGCTGGGAAGTGAATCCTTACCTACCGTCGATGCAAAACGATTGGTAACATCGAATAGCACATATTCGTGCAAATTATCGATGGAAAGAACGATTGCGGGAGCCGGGAAGTGAATCCTTACCTAACGTTGATGCAAAACGAATGGAAACATCGAACATCACGTATTCATGCAAATTATCGATAGAAAGAACGATTGCGGCAGCTGGGAAGTGAATCCTTACCTACCGTCGATGCAAAACGATTGCAAACATCGAATTGCACGTATTCGTGCAAATTATCCATAGAAAGAACGATTGCGTGAGCTGGGAAGTGAATACTTACCTACCGTTGATGCAAAACGATTGGAAACATCGAATAGCACGTATTCGTGCAAATTATCGATGGAAAGAACGATTGCGGGAGCCGGGAAGTGAATGCTTACCTAACGTTGATGCAAAACGATTGGAAACATCGAACATAACGTATTCGTGCAAATTATCGATAGAAAGAACGATTGCGGGAGCTGGGAAGTGAATCCTTACCTACCGTCGATGCAAAACGATTGCAAACATCGAATAGCACGTATTCGTGCAAATTATCCATAGAAAGAACGATTGCGGGAGCTGGGAAGTGAATACGTACCTAACGTTGATGCAAAACGATTGGAAACATCGAACACCACGTATTCGTGCAAATTATCGATGGAAAGAACGATTGCGGGAGCTGGGAAGTGAATCCTTACCTACCGTCGATGCAAAACGATTGGAAACATCGAATAGCACGTATTCGTGCAAATTATCCATAGAAAGAACGATTGCGGGAGCTGGGAAGTGAATACTTACCTACCGTTGATGCAAAACGATTGGAAACATCGTATAGCACGTATTCGTGCAAATTATCGATGGAAAGAACGATTGCGGGAGCCGGGAAGTGAATGCTTACCTAACGTTGATGCAAAACGATTGGAAACATCGAACATAACGTATTCGTGCAAATTATCGATAGAAAGAACGATTGCGGAAGCTGGGAAGTGAATCCTTACCTACCGTCGATGCAAAACGATTGCAAACATCGAATAGCACGTATTCGTGCAAATTATCCATAGAAAGTACGATTGCGGGAGCTGGGAAGTGAATACTTACCTACCGTTGATGCAAAACGATTGGAAACATCGAATAGCACGTATTCGTGCAAATTATCGATGGAAAGAACGATTGCGGCAGCTGGGAAGTGAATCCTTACCTACCGTCGATGCAAAACGATTGCAAACATCGAACATAACGTATTCGTGCAAATTATCCATAGAAAGAACGATTGCGGGAGCCGGGAAGTGAATGCTTACCTAACGTTGATGCAAAACGATTGGAAACATCGAACATAACGTATTCGTGCAAATTATCGATGGAAAGAACGATTGCGGGAGCCGGGAAGTGAATGCTTACCTAACGTTGATGCAAAACGATTGGAAACATCGAACATAACGTATTCGTGCAAATTATCGATAGAAAGAACGATTGCGGGTACTGGGAAGTGAATCCTTACCTACCGTCGATGCAAAACGATTGCAAACATCGAATAGCACGTATTCGTGCAAATTATCCATAGAAAGTACGATTGCGGGAGCTGGGAAGTGAATACTTACCTACCGTTGATGCAAAACGATTGGAAACATCGAATAGCACGTATTCGTGCAAATTATCGATGGAAAGAACGATTGCGGGAGCCGGGAAGTGAATGCTTACCTAACGTTGATGCAAAACGATTGGAAACATCGAACATAACGTATTCGTGCAAATTATCGATAGAAAGAACGATTGCGGGAGCTGGGAAGTGAATCCTTACCTACCGTCGATGCAAAACGATTGCAAACATCGAATAGCACGTATTCGTGCAAATTATCCATAGAAAGAACGATTGCGGGAGCTGGGAAGTGAATACGTACCTAACGTTGATGCAAAACGATTGGGAACATCGAACACCACGTATTCGTGCAAATTATCGATGGAAAGAACGATTGCGGGAGCTGGGAAGTGAATCCTTACCTACCGTCGATGCAAAACGATTGGAAACATCGAATAGCACGTATTCGTGCAAATTATCCATAGAAAGAACGATTGCGGGAGCTGGGAAGTGAATACTTACCTACCGTTGATGCAAAACGATTGGAAACATCGTATAGCACGTATTCGTGCAAATTATCGATGGAAAGAACGATTGCGGGAGCCGGGAAGTGAATGCTTACCTAACGTTGATGCAAAACGATTGGAAACATCGAACATAACGTATTCGTGCAAATTATCGATAGAAAGAACGATTGCGGAAGCTGGGAAGTGAATCCTTACCTACCGTCGATGCAAAACGATTGCAAACATCGAATAGCACGTATTCGTGCAAATTATCCATAGAAAGTACGATTGCGGGAGCTGGGAAGTGAATACTTACCTACCGTTGATGCAAAACGATTGGAAACATCGAATAGCACGTATTCGTGCAAATTATCGATGGAAAGAACGATTGCGGCAGCTGGGAAGTGAATCCTTACCTACCGTCGATGCAAAACGATTGCAAACATCGAACATAACGTATTCGTGCAAATTATCCATAGAAAGAACGATTGCGGGAGCCGGGAAGTGAATGCTTACCTAACGTTGATGCAAAACGATTGGAAACATCGAACATAACGTATTCGTGCAAATTATCGATGGAAAGAACGATTGCGGGAGCCGGGAAGTGAATGCTTACCTAACGTTGATGCAAAACGATTGGAAACATCGAACATAACGTATTCGTGCAAATTATCGATAGAAAGAACGATTGCGGGTACTGGGAAGTGAATCCTTACCTACCGTCGATGCAAAACGATTGCAAACATCGAATAGCACGTATTCGTGCAAATTATCCATAGAAAGTACGATTGCGGGAGCTGGGAAGTGAATACTTACCTACCGTTGATGCAAAACGATTGGAAACATCGAATAGCACGTATTCGTGCAAATTATCGATGGAAAGAACGATTGCGGGAGCCGGGAAGTGAATGCTTACCTAACGTTGATGCAAAACGATTGGAAACATCGAACATAACGTATTCGTGCAAATTATCGATAGAAAGAACGATTGCGGGAGCTGGGAAGTGAATCCTTACCTACCGTCGATGCAAAACGATTGCAAACATCGAATAGCACGTATTCGTGCAAATTATCCATAGAAAGAACGATTGCGGGAGCTGGGAAGTGAATACGTACCTAACGTTGATGCAAAACGATTGGGAACATCGAACACCACGTATTCGTGCAAGTTATCGATGGAAAGAACGATTGCGGGAGCTGGGAAGTGAATCCTTACCTACCGTCGATGCAAAACGATTGGAAACATCGAATAGCACGTATTCGTGCAAATTATCCATAGAAAGAACGATTGCGGGAGCTGGGAAGTGAATACTTACCTACCGTTGATGCAAAACGATTGGAAACATCGAATAGCACGTATTCGTGCAAATTATCGATGGAAAGAACGATTGCGGGAGCCGGGAAGTGAATGCTTACCTAACGTTGATGCAAAACGATTGGAAACATCGAACATAACGTATTCGTGCAAATTATCGATAGAAAGAACGATTGCGGAAGCTGGGAAGTGAATCCTTACCTACCGTCGATGCAAAACGATTGCAAACATCGAATAGCACGTATTCGTGCAAATTATCCATAGTAAGTACGATTGCGGGAGCTGGGAAGTGAATACTTACCTACCGTTGATGCAAAACGATTGGAAACATCGAATAGCACGTATTCGTGCAAATTATCGATGGAAAGAACGATTGCGGCAGCTGGGAAGTGAATCCTTACCTACCGTCGATGCAAAACGATTGCAAACATCGAACATAACGTATTCGTGCAAATTATCCATAGAAAGAACGATTGCGGGAGCTGGGAAGTGAATACTTACCTACCGTTGATGCAAAACGATTGGAAACATCGAATAGCACGTATTCGTGCAAATTATCGATGGAAAGAACGATTGCGGGAGCTGGGAAGTGAATCCTTACCTACCGTCGATGCAAAACGATTGGAAACATCGAATATCACGTATTCGTGCCAATTATCCAATCGTTTTGTATCAACGGTAGGTAAGGATTCACTTCCCGGCTCCCGCAATCGTTCTTTCCATCGATAATTTGCACGAATACGTGGTGTTCGATGTTTCCAATCGTTTTGCATCGACGGTAGGTAAGGATTCACTTCCCTGCTCCCGCAATCGTTCTTTCTATGGATAATTTGCACGAATACGTGCTATTCGATGTTTGCAATCGTTTTGCATCGACGGTAGGTAAGGATTCACTTCCCAGCTCCCGCAATCGTTCTTTCTATCGATAATTTGCACGAATACGTTATGTTCGATGTTTCCAATCGTTTTGCATCAACGTTAGGTAAGCATTCACTTCCCGGCTCCCGCAATCGTTCTTTCCATCGATAATTTGCACGAATACGTGCTATTCGATGTTTCCAATCGTTTTGCATCAACGGTAGGTAAGTATTCACTTCCCAGCTCCCGCAATCGTACTTTCTATGGATAATTTGCACGAATACGTGCTATTCGATGTTTGCAATCGTTTTGCATCGACGGTAGGTAAGGATTCACTTCCCAGCACCCGCAATCGTTCTTTCTATCGATAATTTGCACGAATACGTTATGTTCGATGTTTCCAATCGTTTTGCATCGACGGTAGGTAAGGATTCACTTCCCAGCTCCCGCAATCGTTCTTTCTATCGATAATTTGCACGAATACGTTATGTTCGATGTTTCCAATCGTTTTGCATCAACGTTAGGTAAGCATTCACTTCCCGGCTCCCGCAATCGTTCTTTCCATCGATAATTTGCACGAATACGTGCTATTCGATGTTTCCAATCGTTTTGCATCAACGGTAGGTAAGTATTCACTTCCCAGCTCCCGCAATCGTACTTTCTATGGATAATTTGCACGAATACGTGCTATTCGATGTTTGCAATCGTTTTGCATCAACGTTAGGTAAGCATTCACTTCCCGGCTCCCGCAATCGTTCTTTCCATCGATAATTTGCACGAATACGTGCTATTCGATATTTCCAATCGTTTTGCATCAACGGTAGGGAAGTATTCACTTCCCAGCTCGCGCAATCATTCTTCCTAAGGATAATTTGCACGAATACGTGGTGTTCGATGTTTCCAATCGTTTTGCATCGACGGTAGGTAAGGATTCACTTCCCAGCTCCCGCAATCGTTCTTTCTATGGATAATTTGCACGAATACGTGGTGTTCGATGTTTCCAATCGTTTTGCATCGACGGTAGATAAGGATTCATTTCCCGGCTCCCGCAATCGTTCTTTCCATCGATAATTTGCACGAATACGTGCTATTCGATGTTTCCAATCGTGTTGCATCGACGTTCGGTAAGCATTCACTTCCCAGCTCCGGCAATCGTTCTTTCCAAATTATCGATAGAAAGAACGATTGCGTGAGCTGGGAAGTGAATCCTTACCTACCGTCGATGCAAAACGATTGCAAACATCGAATAGCATGTATTCGTGCAAATTATCCATAGAAAGAACGATTGCGGGAGCTGGGAAGTGAATACTTACCTAACGTTGATGCAAAACGATTGGAAACATCGAACACCACGTATTCGTGCAAATTATCGATGGAAAGAACTATTGCGGGTGCCGGGAAGTGAATCCTTACCTAACGTTGATGCAAAACGATTGGAAACATCGAATAGCACGTATTCGTGCAAATTATCGATAGAAAGAACGATTGCGGCAGCTGGGAAGTGAATCCTTACCTACCGTCGATGCAAAACGATTGCAAACATCGAATTGCACGTATTCGTGCAAATTATCCATAGAAAGAACGATTGCGTGAGCTGGGAAGTGAATACTTACCTACCGTTGATGCAAAACGATTGGAAACATCGAATAGCACGTATTCGTGCAAATTATCGATGGAAAGAACGATTGCGGGAGCCGGGAAGTGAATGCTTACCTAACGTTGATGCAAAACGATTGGAAACATCGAACATAACGTATTCGTGGAAATTATCGATAGAAAGAACGATTGCGGGAGCTGGGAAGTGAATCCTTACCTACCGTCGATGCAAAACGATTGCAAACATCGAATAGCACGTATTCGTGCAACTTATCCATAGAAAGAACGATTGCGGGAGCTGGGAAGTGAATCCTTACCTACCGTCGATGCAAAACGATTGGAAACATCGAACACCACGTATTCGTGCAAATTATCGATGGAAAGAACGATTGCGGGAGCCGGGAAGTGAATCCTTACCTACCGTCGATGCAAAACGATTGGATAATTGGCACGAATACGTGATATTCGATGTTTCCAATCGTTTTGCATCGACGGTAGGTAAGGATTCACTTCCCAGCTCCCGCAATCGTTCTTTCCATCGTTAATTTGCACGAATACGTGCCATTCGATGTTTCCAATCGTTTTGCATCGACGGTAGGTAAGGATTCACTTCCCAGCTCCCGCAATCGTTCTTTCTATCGATAATTTGCACGAATACGTGCTATTCGATGTTTCCAATCGTTTTGCATCGACGGTAGGTAAGGATTCACTTCCCAGCTCCCGCAATCGTTCTTTCTATCGATAATTTGCACGAATACGTGATGTTCGATGTTTCCAATCGTTTTGCATCAACGTTAGGTAAGGATTCACTTCCCGGCTCCCGCAATCGCTTTCCATCGCTAATTTGCTCGAATACGTGCTATTCGATGTTTCCAATCGTTTTGCATCGACGGTAGGTAAGGATTCACTTCCCAGCTGCCGCAATCGTTCTTTCCATCGATAATTTGCACGAATACGTGGTGTTCGATGTTTCCAATCGTTTTGCATCAACGTTAGGTAAGTATTCACTTCCCAGCTCCCGCAATCGTTCTTTCTATGGATAATTTGCACGAATACGTGCTATTCGATGTTTGCAATCGTTTTGCATCGACGGTAGGTAAGTATTCACTTCCCAGCTCCCGCAATCGTTCTTTCTATGGGATAATTTGCACGAATACGTTATGTTCGATGTTTCCAATCGTTTTGCATCGACGGTAGGTAAGGATTCACTTCCCGGCTCCCGCAATCGTTCTTTCCATCGATAATTTGCACGAATACGTGCTATTCGATGTTTCCAATCGTGTTGCATCGACGGTCTGTAAGCATTCACTTCCCAGCTCCCGCAATCGTTCTTTCTATGGATAATTTGCACGAATACGTTATGTTCGATGTTTGCAATCGTTTTGCATCGTCGGTAGGTAAGGATTCACTTCCCAGCTGCCGCAATCGTTCTTTCCATCGATAATTTGCACGAATACGTGGTGTTCGATGTTTCCAATCGTTTTGCATCAACGATAGCTAAGTATCCACTTCCCAGCTCCCGCAATCGTTCTTTCTATGGATAATTTGCACGAATACGTGCTATTCGATGTTTGCAATCGTTTTGCATCGACGGTAGATAAGGATTCACTTCCCAGCTCCCGCAATCGTTCTTTCTATGGATAATTTGCACGAATACGTTATGTTCGATGTTTCCAATCGTTTTGCATCGACGGTAGGTAAGGATTCACTTCCCAGCTGCCGCAATCGTTCTTTCTATCGATAATTTGCACGAATACGTGATGTTCGATGTTTCCAATCGTTTTGCATCAACGTTAGGTAAGGATTCATTTCCCGGCTCCCGCAATCGTTCTTTCCATCGATAATTTGCACGAATACGTGCTATTCGATGTTTCCAATCGTGTTGCATCGACGTTCGGTAAGCATTCACTTCCCAGCTCCGGCAATCGTTCTTTCCAAATTATCGATAGAAAGAACGATTGCGGGAGCTGGGAAGTGAATCCTTACCTACCGTCGATGCAAAACGATTGCAAACATCGAACATCACGTATTCGTGCAAATTATCGATGGAAAGAACGATTGCGGGTGCCGGGAAGTGAATCCTTACCTAACGTTGATGCAAAACGATTGGAAACATCGAATAACACGTATTCGTGCAAATTATCGATGGAAACAACGATTGCGGGAGCTGGGAAGTGAATCCTTACCTACCGTCGATGCAAAACGATTGGTAACATCGAATAGCACATATTCGTGCAAATTATCGATGGAAAGAACGATTGCGGGAGCCGGGAAGTGAATCCTTACCTAACGTTGATGCAAAACGAATGGAATCATCGAACATCACGTATTCGTGCAAATTATCGATGAAAAGAACGATTGCGGGTGCCGGGAAGTGAATCCTTACCTAACGTTGATGCAAAACGATTGGAAACATCGAATAACACGTATTCGTGCAAATTATCGATGGAAAGAACGATTGCGGGAGCCGGGAAATGAATCCTTACCTAACGTTGATGCAAAACGATTGGAAACATCGAACATCACGTATTCATGCAAATTATCGATAGAAAGAACGATTGCGGCAGCTGGGAAGTGAATCCTTACCTACCGTCGATGCAAAACGATTGCAAACATCGAATTGCACGTATTCGTGCAAATTATCCATAGAAAGAACGATTGCGTGAGCTGGGAAGTGAATACTTACCTACCGTTGATGCAAAACGATTGGAAACATCGAATAGCACGTATTCGTGCAAATTATCGATGGAAAGAACGATTGCGGGAGCCGGGAAGTGAATGCTTACCTAACGTTGATGCAAAACGATTGGAAACATCGAACATAACGTATTCGTGCAAATTATCGATAGAAAGAACGATTGCGGGAGCTGGGAAGTGAATCCTTACCTACCGTCAATGCAAAACGATTGCAAACATCGAATAGCACGTATTCGTGCAAATTATCCATAGAAAGAACGATTGCGGGAGCTGGGAAGTGAATACGTACCTAACGTTGATGCAAAACGATTGGAAACATCGAACACCACGTATTCGTGCAAATTATCGATGGAAAGAACGATTGCGGGAGCCGGGAAGTGAATGCTTACCTAACGTTGATGCAAAACGATTGGAAACATCGAATAGCACGTATTCGTGCAAATTATCCATAGAAAGTACGATTGCGGGAGCTGGGAAGTGAATACTTACCTACCGTTGATGCAAAACGATTGGAAACATCGAATAGCACGTATTCGTGCAAATTATCGATGGAAAGAACGATTGCGGCAGCTGGGAAGTGAATCCTTACCTACCGTCGATGCAAAACGATTGCAAACATCGAACATAACGTATTCGTGCAAATTATCCATAGAAAGAACGATTGCGGGAGCTGGGAAGTGAATACTTACCTACCGTTGATGCAAAACGATTGGAAACATCGAATAGCACGTATTCGTGCAAATTATCGATGGAAAGAACGATTGCGGGAGCTGGGAAGTGAATCCTTACCTACCGTCGATGCAAAACGATTGGAAACATCGAATATCACGTATTCGTGCCAATTATCGATGGAAAGAACGATTGCGGGAGCCGGGAAATGAATCCTTACCTAACGTTGATGCAAAACGATTGGAAACATCGAACATCACGTATTCATGCAAATTATCGATAGAAAGAACGATTGCGGCAGCTGGGAAGTGAATCCTTACCTACCGTCGATGCAAAACGATTGCAAACATCGAATTGCACGTATTCGTGCAAATTATCCATAGAAAGAACGATTGCGTGAGCTGGGAAGTGAATACTTACCTACCGTTGATGCAAAACGATTGGAAACATCGAATAGCACGTATTCGTGCAAATTATCGATGGAAAGAACGATTGCGGGAGCCGGGAAGTGAATGCTTACCTAACGTTGATGCAAAACGATTGGAAACATCGAACATAACGTATTCGTGCAAATTATCGATAGAAAGAACGATTGCGGGAGCTGGGAAGTGAATCCTTACCTACCGTCGATGCAAAACGATTGCAAACATCGAATAGCACGTATTCGTGCAAATTATCCATAGAAAGAACGATTGCGGGAGCTGGGAAGTGAATACGTACCTAACGTTGATGCAAAACGATTGGAAACATCGAACACCACGTATTCGTGCAAATTATCGATGGAAAGAACGATTGCGGGAGCCGGGAAGTGAATCCTTACCTACCGTCGATGCAAAACGATTGGATAATTGGCACGAATACGTGATATTCGATGTTTCCAATCGTTTTGCATCGACGGTAGGTAAGGATTCACTTCCCAGCTCCCGCAATCGTTCTTTCCATCGTTAATTTGCACGAATACGTGCCATTCGATGTTTCCAATCGTTTTGCATCGACGGTAGGTAAGGATTCACTTCCCAGCTCCCGCAATCGTTCTTTCTATCGATAATTTGCACGAATACGTGCTATTCGATGTTTCCAATCGTTTTGCATCGACGGTAGGTAAGGATTCACTTCCCAGCTCCCGCAATCGTTCTTTCTATCGATAATTTGCACGAATACGTGATGTTCGATGTTTCCAATCGTTTTGCATCAACGTTAGGTAAGGATTCACTTCCCGGCTCCCGCAATCGCTTTCCATCGCTAATTTGCTCGAATACGTGCTATTCGATGTTTCCAATCGTTTTGCATCGACGGTAGGTAAGGATTCACTTCCCAGCTGCCGCAATCGTTCTTTCCATCGATAATTTGCACGAATACGTGGTGTTCGATGTTTCCAATCGTTTTGCATCAACGTTAGGTAAGTATTCACTTCCCAGCTCCCGCAATCGTTCTTTCTATGGATAATTTGCACGAATACGTGCTATTCGATGTTTGCAATCGTTTTGCATCGACGGTAGGTAAGTATTCACTTCCCAGCTCCCGCAATCGTTCTTTCTATGGGATAATTTGCACGAATACGTTATGTTCGATGTTTCCAATCGTTTTGCATCGACGGTAGGTAAGGATTCACTTCCCGGCTCCCGCAATCGTTCTTTCCATCGATAATTTGCACGAATACGTGCTATTCGATGTTTCCAATCGTGTTGCATCGACGGTCTGTAAGCATTCACTTCCCAGCTCCCGCAATCGTTCTTTCTATGGATAATTTGCACGAATACGTTATGTTCGATGTTTGCAATCGTTTTGCATCGTCGGTAGGTAAGGATTCACTTCCCAGCTGCCGCAATCGTTCTTTCCATCGATAATTTGCACGAATACGTGGTGTTCGATGTTTCCAATCGTTTTGCATCAACGATAGCTAAGTATCCACTTCCCAGCTCCCGCAATCGTTCTTTCTATGGATAATTTGCACGAATACGTGCTATTCGATGTTTGCAATCGTTTTGCATCGACGGTAGATAAGGATTCACTTCCCAGCTCCCGCAATCGTTCTTTCTATGGATAATTTGCACGAATACGTTATGTTCGATGTTTCCAATCGTTTTGCATCGACGGTAGGTAAGGATTCACTTCCCAGCTGCCGCAATCGTTCTTTCTATCGATAATTTGCACGAATACGTGATGTTCGATGTTTCCAATCGTTTTGCATCAACGTTAGGTAAGGATTCATTTCCCGGCTCCCGCAATCGTTCTTTCCATCGATAATTTGCACGAATACGTGCTATTCGATGTTTCCAATCGTGTTGCATCGACGTTCGGTAAGCATTCACTTCCCAGCTCCGGCAATCGTTCTTTCCAAATTATCGATAGAAAGAACGATTGCGGGAGCTGGGAAGTGAATCCTTACCTACCGTCGATGCAAAACGATTGCAAACATCGAACATCACGTATTCGTGCAAATTATCGATGGAAAGAACGATTGCGGGTGCCGGGAAGTGAATCCTTACCTAACGTTGATGCAAAACGATTGGAAACATCGAATAACACGTATTCGTGCAAATTATCGATGGAAACAACGATTGCGGGAGCTGGGAAGTGAATCCTTACCTACCGTCGATGCAAAACGATTGGTAACATCGAATAGCACATATTCGTGCAAATTATCGATGGAAAGAACGATTGCGGGAGCCGGGAAGTGAATCCTTACCTAACGTTGATGCAAAACGAATGGAATCATCGAACATCACGTATTCGTGCAAATTATCGATGAAAAGAACGATTGCGGGTGCCGGGAAGTGAATCCTTACCTAACGTTGATGCAAAACGATTGGAAACATCGAATAACACGTATTCGTGCAAATTATCGATGGAAAGAACGATTGCGGGAGCCGGGAAATGAATCCTTACCTAACGTTGATGCAAAACGATTGGAAACATCGAACATCACGTATTCATGCAAATTATCGATAGAAAGAACGATTGCGGCAGCTGGGAAGTGAATCCTTACCTACCGTCGATGCAAAACGATTGCAAACATCGAATTGCACGTATTCGTGCAAATTATCCATAGAAAGAACGATTGCGTGAGCTGGGAAGTGAATACTTACCTACCGTTGATGCAAAACGATTGGAAACATCGAATAGCACGTATTCGTGCAAATTATCGATGGAAAGAACGATTGCGGGAGCCGGGAAGTGAATGCTTACCTAACGTTGATGCAAAACGATTGGAAACATCGAACATAACGTATTCGTGCAAATTATCGATAGAAAGAACGATTGCGGGAGCTGGGAAGTGAATCCTTACCTACCGTCAATGCAAAACGATTGCAAACATCGAATAGCACGTATTCGTGCAAATTATCCATAGAAAGAACGATTGCGGGAGCTGGGAAGTGAATACGTACCTAACGTTGATGCAAAACGATTGGAAACATCGAACACCACGTATTCGTGCAAATTATCGATGGAAAGAACGATTGCGGGAGCCGGGAAGTGAATGCTTACCTAACGTTGATGCAAAACGATTGGAAACATCGAATAGCACGTATTCGTGCAAATTATCCATAGAAAGTACGATTGCGGGAGCTGGGAAGTGAATACTTACCTACCGTTGATGCAAAACGATTGGAAACATCGAATAGCACGTATTCGTGCAAATTATCGATGGAAAGAACGATTGCGGCAGCTGGGAAGTGAATCCTTACCTACCGTCGATGCAAAACGATTGCAAACATCGAACATAACGTATTCGTGCAAATTATCCATAGAAAGAACGATTGCGGGAGCTGGGAAGTGAATACTTACCTACCGTTGATGCAAAACGATTGGAAACATCGAATAGCACGTATTCGTGCAAATTATCGATGGAAAGAACGATTGCGGGAGCTGGGAAGTGAATCCTTACCTACCGTCGATGCAAAACGATTGGAAACATCGAATATCACGTATTCGTGCCAATTATCGATGGAAAGAACGATTGCGGGAGCCGGGAAATGAATCCTTACCTAACGTTGATGCAAAACGATTGGAAACATCGAACATCACGTATTCATGCAAATTATCGATAGAAAGAACGATTGCGGCAGCTGGGAAGTGAATCCTTACCTACCGTCGATGCAAAACGATTGCAAACATCGAATTGCACGTATTCGTGCAAATTATCCATAGAAAGAACGATTGCGTGAGCTGGGAAGTGAATACTTACCTACCGTTGATGCAAAACGATTGGAAACATCGAATAGCACGTATTCGTGCAAATTATCGATGGAAAGAACGATTGCGGGAGCCGGGAAGTGAATGCTTACCTAACGTTGATGCAAAACGATTGGAAACATCGAACATAACGTATTCGTGCAAATTATCGATAGAAAGAACGATTGCGGGAGCTGGGAAGTGAATCCTTACCTACCGTCGATGCAAAACGATTGCAAACATCGAATAGCACGTATTCGTGCAAATTATCCATAGAAAGAACGATTGCGGGAGCTGGGAAGTGAATACGTACCTAACGTTGATGCAAAACGATTGGAAACATCGAACACCACGTATTCGTGCAAATTATCGATGGAAAGAACGATTGCGGGAGCCGGGAAGTGAATGCTTACCTAACGTTGATGCAAAACGATTGGAAACATCGAATAGCACGTATTCGTGCAAATTATCCATAGAAAGTACGATTGCGGGAGCTGGGAAGTGAATACTTACCTACCGTTGATGCAAAACGATTGGAAACATCGAATAGCACGTATTCGTGCAAATTATCGATGGAAAGAACGATTGCGGCAGCTGGGAAGTGAATCCTTACCTACCGTCGATGCAAAACGATTGCAAACATCGAACATAACGTATTCGTGCAAATTATCCATAGAAAGAACGATTGCGGGAGCTGGGAAGTGAATACTTACCTACCGTTGATGCAAAACGATTGGAAACATCGAATAGCACGTATTCGTGCAAATTATCGATGGAAAGAACGATTGCGGGAGCTGGGAAGTGAATCCTTACCTACCGTCGATGCAAAACGATTGGAAACATCGAATATCACGTATTCGTGCCAATTATCCAATCGTTTTGTATCAACGGTAGGTAAGGATTCACTTCCCGGCTCCCGCAATCGTTCTTTCCATCGATAATTTGCACGAATACGTGGTGTTCGATGTTTCCAATCGTTTTGCATCGACGGTAGGTAAGGATTCACTTCCCAGCTCCCGCAATCGTTCTTTCTATGGATAATTTGCACGAATACGTTATGTTCGATGTTTGCAATCGTTTTGCATCGACGGTAGGTAAGGATTCACTTCCCAGCTGCCGCAATCGTTCTTTCCATCGATAATTTGCACGAATACGTGCTATTCGATGTTTCCAATCGTTTTGCATCAACGGTAGGTAAGTATTCACTTCCCAGCTCCCGCAATCGTACTTTCTATGGATAATTTGCACGAATACGTGCTATTCGATGTTTCCAATCGTTTTGCATCAACGTTAGGTAAGCATTCACTTCCCGGCTCCCGCAATCGTTCTTTCCATCGATAATTTGCACGAATACGTGGTGTTCGATGTTTCCAATCGTTTTGCATCAACGTTAGGTACGTATTCACTTCCCAGCTCCCGCAATCGTTCTTTCTATGGATAATTTGCACGAATACGTGCTATTCGATGTTTGCAATCGTTTTGCATCGACGGTAGGTAAGGATTCACTTCCCAGCTCCCGCAATCGTTCTTTCTATCGATAATTTGCACGAATACGTTATGTTCGATGTTTCCAATCGTTTTGCATCAACGTTAGGTAAGCATTCACTTCCCGGCTCCCGCAATCGTTCTTTCCATCGATAATTTGCACGAATACGTGCTATTCGATGTTTCCAATCGTTTTGCATCAACGGTAGGTAAGTATTCACTTCCCAGCTCACGCAATCGTTCTTTCTATGGATAATTTGCACGAATACGTGCAATTCGATGTTTGCAATCGTTTTGCATCGACGGTAGGTAAGGATTCACTTCCCAGCTGCCGCAATCGTTCTTTCTATCGATAATTTGCACGAATACGTGGTGTTCGATGTTTCCAATCGTTTTGCATCAACGATAGGTAAGTATCCACTTCCCAGCTCCCGCAATCGTTCTTTCTATGGATAATTTGCACGAATACGTGCTATTCGATGTTTGCAATCGTTTTGCATCGACGGTAGATAAGGATTAACTTCCCAGCTACCGCAATCGTTCTTTCTATGGATAATTTGCACAAATACGTTATGTTCGATGTTTCCAATCGTTTTGCATCGACGGTAGGTAAGGATTCACTTCCCAGCTGCCGCAATCGTTCTTTCTATCGATAATTTGCACGAATACGTGATGTTCGATGTTTCCAATCGTTTTGCATCAACGTTAGGTAAGGATTCATTTCCCGGCTCCCGCAATCGTTCTTTCCATCGATAATTTGCACGAATACGTGCTATTCGATGTTTCCAATCGTGTTGCATCGACGTTCGGTAAGCATTCACTTCCCAGCTCCGGCAATCGTTCTTTCCAAATTATCGATAGAAAGAACGATTGCGGGAGCTGGGAAGTGAATCCTTACCTACCGTCGATGCAAAACGATTGCAAACATCGACCATCACGTATTCGTGCAAATTATCGATGGAAAGAACGATTGCGGGTCCCGGGAAGTGAATCCTTACCTAACGTTGATGCAAAACGATTGGAAACATCGAATAACACGTATTCGTGCAAATTATCGATGGAAAGAACGATTGCGGGAGCTGGGAAGTGAATCCTTACCTACCGTCGATGCTGTCACGTCCCGGGATCCTCCGAAACGTGACGATCCGTAGGTGCAGTGCGCATCCGAATCGGCACACGATATGGATACAGGGCAGTTCTCTACCACACATCGACGTACGGCCACACACACACACACACACACACACTGATAATTGTCCTGATGGTAGCATTAAGTCTAAGCAACTTCTTAAGTTAAGAAACCAGGGGTAAACGTGAGTATGCTGACTCACCTATGATAAGATAGATTATAAGAATACGTAGATTAAGAACCGTGACGAATCAGGGTGTGCGGACCAATCCGTGTTTGTCCTTTCAAGTTAAGGACAAGCACGGATAAGTGCTGACGACAATAGCGAAGGGATAGCGCTGTCTCGCACGTGGGCATTCCAGAGTCAAGGCCTGGGAAAGGATCGGGTAATAATCCGCTGAACAAGACGATATACCTCGATGCATCAGCATCCGTTCCCAGAGCGATAACAACTGTCGCTCAGGAATGCACACGTTGCAAAGATACGAAGCGCGAGAACCGTCGCGAGAGCGATAACAACTGTCGCTCAGGAATGCACACGTTGCAAAGATACGAAGCGCGAGAACCGTCGCGAGAGCGATAACAACTGTCGCTCAGGAATGCACACGTTGCAAAGATACGAAGCGCGAGAACCGTCGCGGAACAGTCGTTCCCAGGACGGTGGCCCCTGCTGCATCAGCATCTTCTGGCTGCGGCAGTAGGGGCTGCTGCGTCAGCACCTGGGAGGAATAAAAGACCGGAGCGAACGGTCGCAAGGCAGTTCAGTTCCAACCGAGAAGTTAGAAACATCAAGTTCTATACGACTGAAGTTCAATCCGGTAGTCTAACGGTGAAGTTCGACGAGTTCGTTGTAGTTGTGCCTGTAAGCGGCAAATCGTCAGCACGATCCACCATTTGTTACTTGTACTCTCAACTGTAGTCGACCGATAGGTAAAGGTGAGCATTAATAAACAGTAACACTTGACATTTCATCGGTCTTCCATTTTATACGAACAACTTACTACTCGCCGAATGTGTTCGGTAGCTGCCCGCTGGAAATAGGCGAAGGCGTAGGAGAGGGGTCCAGTCGCGGCTCCGCCACAATATCAGGCGCCGGGAGCTGATCGCCGCCCGTCGCGTGCAATTGGCGCAAGAGACTGGGCCGTTGATCGACCTGACGTTAGATTCTCCACCGGCGCCAGTCGACCTGACGCTGGATTCTCCACGGGCGCCGATCGACTCGACAACCGCTGGCGCCGTTCCGTCCATCATCGACTTGACAGTTGGGGGTTCGCCCGAGCCCTCGACTTCGCGGGGTCCCTCCGCCCAAATACCCGTGTTGCCTTCCTCGCCTCACGCATCGCCTTTGTCCATCTCATACTCCCCCATCTCCCACGCATCCGAACAAACTCCGCAGCCTTTCGCTAGACGACAACTAGTTTACTCGTCATCCCCGGCTCAGACAACTACATCCTCGGTAGATTCAAGGGCAACCACGCCCGAATACTACCGGCCCTATATCGACCCCCCGGTCAGTCCTCCATCCCCGCAACAGCAACTCGACCCTCCGGACAGCGACGAGGAGTGGCCACATCAACAGATTTATCCGAATTACCCGGGATATTATCCCGTATTTATTAGCGACCGGTTCCCTGGTCAACCAAACGTCCCCGAAGGCGAGCCGGTCCCGGAAGAGTATCATACGTTGTTATTTCAAACTATATTTCTCCGCGAGGAATAATGTAACAGCCTCCACTGTATTAAATAAGAAAAAAAAAGAAAGTGGACGTAAATATAACTCATAAACAATCGATACCAATTGTTTTCCTGACCCCACCGCATCTTAACGTCCCGATCCCGGTTGACTGTCCTAAGAGACCAGTCACAGATCGAAATTGCGAGCGTATCCTGTTGAAGATTTGGCGCACGTTGCCGTTGGGCAACACGGATCCCGACGAGGACGTAACATATAAATTTTTTGGTGACAGCGGTGGGATACGATCGCATACGTTAAGAGGTGTGACGCGAAATGGCGGAAGAAACGACTCCAACCCCTCTAGACCTCGTGCTGCAACAGCTCTCCCTGTGGGAGGATAAATTCGACAATTTAAATTCAATGAACAGGAGACTAGAGAGAATAGAACAGGACATAAAAGCTAACAGAGCAAACGATACGGCGGGTACGTCCGGCGGGACAAACGCCGAAATGCCCGACGTGAAGCCCGTGACGGATCTCCCTTCGATTCGCATCAAAGATGCCATAGAAACGGTTCCCGTGTTCGACGGCCATAAGCCTCCCGTGTTTCAATTCTTAAGAGCCTGCGAGCGAGCAAAATCGATGCTCCCCGCTCATATGGAACCCCATTTGGTTAAACTGTTGATGAACAAATTGAGGGGCCATGCGTTCCTCGCGGTGGAAGACGTGGTCGTTACCAATCTGGACTCGTTCTCCACGAAATTAAAGGACATGTTTGGTCCCGGTAAAACCATTAACGAATACAGGGGCGAACTCGGAACCATCTATCAGAAATCGGGCGAAGACGTACTCGACTACATTGACCGCGTGCGTAACCTGCGTCTAGCCATCATGGACGGAGAAAGGCAAGCTCGCGGTACCGTACCGTTGGCGTTGCAATTAGGTCTCGACACCGACTCCCAGGAAGCATTCGTCAACGGTTTACCGGCCGAGGTATTCACCAGAGTGAAGCTGGAGGGCTGCAGAGACCTCGACGAATCCTACCGTGCGGCGATAAAAGCCACTCGTGAGGTAAAGAGAGTCGCGGAAAGGCAGCGAAGCTATCAACCGCCGCCGCAACGCTTCAATAGGGAACGAAACAACTACCCTCCAAGGAATCAAGCGGAACCTCAACAAAGGGATCAAAGAAACCCCCAGAGATACAACAATTACGGAAACAACAAGACCTTTCCACCCCGGCCACCGGCCACCTTCCCACCCAAGAATCCCGGAATCACGTGCAATTATTGCAAGAAACCCGGACACGTGTTGAAGGATTGCTATCGCTTCAAAGCCAAAGTCGATTCCGGAGAAATCGTGCCGTACTCTCAACAGAACCAGGGAAACGGACGCGGTCACCCGGGAAGACCGGACGCAGCCCGGAGTGGAAAGCCCCAGGAGCGCCCGAGAGTAGCGAAAATAGAAGCTTCCACATCGAAGCAAAATCAAGAGCAACTGTCGGCAAGAAGCGCGCCGAAGCAAGAACGAAAAGCATGGGAAACCCCAAAAGACTCGAAGCAAAAGAAACGCGAGGAGGAAGAAGACCAGGAGGACGAGATAGAGTCGTTAGAAGAACTGTTTCAATAAGAATCAACGCCGTACAAAGGGTACCGACGGTGCGAATCGTGTCCCCCCATTTACAAGGAATAACGAATCTAATGCTGGACTCGGGATCGGAAATAAATCTCATCAAGAAGTCGGTCCTGACCAGCACAGCGAGTATAGACGATCGAGAAGTACTAGACATACGTGGCATTACGGCTTCGAACCTGACCACCCTAGGGAAAGTGTCGATAGAGGTTGCGGGCCATCCGGTTAATTTCCACGTCGTCGACGACTCGCTGCTGATCAAAGAGGACGGGATCTTAGGATCCGAGTTCCTGATCGATCACGGGGCAACCATAGATTACGCGCACAAGCGGGTCGAATGGGGAACCTTTTGCATACCGTTCGCCACCTCGAAAGTATCGATACCCAAGCGAAGCTCCACGTCGCTACAAGTGAATATAGCGAATCCAGAGATACGAGAGGGATACGTTCCCAGAATCGACATAGGCAAGGGAATCTACTTGGGCGAGGCCCTGGTAACCAACCGCAAAGGCCGCGCCTACATCAGGGTCGTTAATACGACGAGCAGGAAGGTAAAAATCACCGTACCCACGGTGACGCTGGAAGAATTCGAAGAAACGAATCATCGTACAGAATCAAGGGCGTGCAACGTCATCAAGACGGACCCTCGAAATCGATTCGAGGCCATCGTGGAATTATTGAGACTGGAGCATCTCAATACGGAGGAGAGGGCGAGCGTTGAGAAGCTGATAAGAAAAAATCAAGACAGGTTCCATTTACCTGGTGAAACGTTGGAAGGAACAGGAATCCTGGAGCACAGGATACATACCACGGATGACATTCCGGTAAACACGCGCCAGTACAGATACCCCCCGGTGCATAGATCGGAAATCAACAGACAAATTCAAGAATTGTTGGACACGGATGTCGTGGAAGAATCCGTGTCCCCGTATAACTCGCCGCTGTGGATCGTACCGAAGAAACCGGACTCCCACGGAAATAAGCGTTGGCGGTTGGTCATCGACTATAGGAAATTGAACGACAAAACCATAGGGGACGCATTCCCCTTGCCCAATATCACGGAAATACTGGACCAACTGGGCAGTGCCAAGTATTTCTCAACCTTCGACCTAGCGTCGGGGTTCCATCAAATAAAAATGGCGGAAGGAGACGCGCACAAAACGGCCTTCTCGACCCCATACGGACACTATCAATTTACGAGAATGCCGTTCGGACTCAAGAACGCTCCGGCCACCTTTCAGAGATTGATGAACAGCGTTTTGTCCGGCCTACAAGGGACGGAACTGTTCGTCTATTTGGACGACATCGTGATATACTCGAGCTCGTTGGCCGAGCACCAAATTAAATTTCAGAAACTGGCGGAAAGACTGCGAAACGCTAAATTACAGTTACAACCGGACAAGTGCGAATTTTTGAGACACGAGGTCAATTATCTGGGTCACATCATCAGCGAAGAAGGTGTCAGACCGGACCCTCAAAAGATCGAAGCTGTGCAACGATTCCCTAGACCCCGAACGCCGAAGGGAATAAAACAATTTCTAGGATTGGCGGGATACTATCGGAGATTCATCCCCGAATTCTCCAAAACCGCCAAACCCTTGACTCGATTGTTGAAGAAGGATACAAAATTCGCGTGGGACGCTGACCAGGAAAAGGCGTTCGAGACGTTGAGAAACGCGCTGATAACAGAACCCATATTGCAGTACCCGGATTTCAGTAAAACGTTCAACCTAACGACCGACGCGTCCGGATACGCGATCGGAGGAGTCTTGAGTCAAGGACCGATAGGGAAGGATTTGCCCGTCGCTTACGCCTCTCGATTACTAAACGCTGCTGAACAAAAGTACTCGACCATCGAGAAGGAGTGTTTGGCCATACTTTACTGCGTCACTCACTTCAGACCGTACCTGTACGGACGGAAATTCAACATAATCACCGACCACAAACCGTTGGTGTGGCTAAACTCCATCAAAGATCCGACGTCGCGGATATGGAAGTGGAAGCTGAAACTATCGGACTACGAGTTCGAGATACAGCACAAGTGTGGACGAGCGAACGCCAACGCGGACGCCTTGTCGAGAAACCCGCCGGAGGTTTGCCTCCCGATAAGAAAGCGTCAGGAGGAAGCTGACGAAGAAGCAGAAGAGCCGCGACCTAAGAGGAGATTTTTCCCCTCTTCGTCGTCGGACGACTCACTGATTTACGATCCGCGACCGAAGGAGAAGAAGCGTCCGGGATCGCCGTTGCAATCGCCGGAACGGAAAAGAATATCTCTGTTTCGAGACCCCGACACGTCGGTGGACTCGCCTCCCCACTCGAACACGCCCCCGGGAGACCGAGTCGTCGACACGCAAGAACTCCAACAGTCGATGCGACTCGAAGAACCAGCAGAGGAAGTCGTCGAAGTTCGACCCCGGAACTGGCTGGAAGAATTTCCCAATTCTGAGGGGGAAGGGGACGACCTAATCGTCGACGCTTCACCCACGATCGACACGACGGAAGACACCAACGTGTTTCCGTACACGCGCAGTCCGGCGTATGTTATCAGGGAAGTTCGAGACTCGTTACCAAAACTGAAGGACCACAAAGTCATATTCATCGACATGCAAGGGAGTCCGATCGACGAGGGGGCAAAGGAGATCGCACGATCGGGCCTCTTGACGTCCTACGTCGATTTAACAATCGAACGAGCCCGACTGAAGACCGAGCAAGGTAAATACCTCATTGCCCTGCCGGTGAAGGAAAACCAGAGGACGCGTATAGAACCCCAAAACGTACAGGGCTGTTTGTCCTCGTTGCTGGACGTGATCAGAGAAAAGGACCTACGATCGTTCTCCATCGCTCGAACTGAGAGTCTGGACGAAGTACCATGGCGATACGTCATGAACGAACTAAAGAACGTATTCCATGACGAGAACGTTCGGATCACCATTTGCACGGGAGAAGTGACCGTTCCGCCACCAGAGGCCAGGCAAACGATCATCGAGGAGAAGCACGCGTCGGCATCGGGAGGACACAAAGGGGTGACGAAGACCTACCACAGGATAAGGCAACTGCACAATTGGGACAACATGAAGAAGGAGATCCAACGATTCGTGAGAGAGTGCAAGGAGTGCCAACTGAAAAAACTCACGAGAATCAAGACCAAACAACCTATGATACTGACCGATACGCCCGGCAAAGCGTTCGACAAAGTCAGTATGGACATCGTCGGACCCTTGCCTAGCACCAAAAAGGGCAACAAATACATACTAACCATGCAGGATCTACTAACCAAATATTCCCTCGCCATACCTCTCGAACGAACCACCTCTGCGGACATCGCGGACGCGTTCGTTAAAAATCTTATCTGCCGTTTCGGATCGCCTCGAGCGATCCTGACCGATCAGGGAACGAATTTTACATCCTCATTGATGAAGAACGTGGCAAAGAAATTTCATATAAAACATTACGTCACGTCGGCATATCATCCGCAGAGCAACGGTTCCATCGAGAGGTCTCACCACGTATTAGTGGAGTATCTTAAGCAGTACATAGACAACGGTCGTAACAGCTGGGACGACTGGTTGGATCTGGCAATGTTTTCGTACAACACGTCGGTACACGAGGGGACCAGATTCTCGCCGCACGAATTAGTGTTTGGGCGAATAGCCAGGGAACCCGCGAGCGAAAAACCAATCAGCGAGAATCTGGAGCCAACGTACGCGGACTACCTGCGGGATCTCTACTATAAGATCGACGACGTTCAAGCGAAAGCTCGCGACAACCTTCAGCTCGCGAAGATCAGATCGAAAGAATACTACGATCGGGCAATAAACCCGCAGAACTTTAAAACAGGAGACCTGGTGTACATGATCCGGGAACCCCGAAAGGGAAAATTCGCGGACCAATACACCGGTCCACACAAAGTCATCGAGATACTATCTAATCAGAACGTCAAAATCTCCATCGACGGTAGTCCGCGAACAGTACATATGAATAAACTGAAGCTAGCGTATCTGAAAAATAGAATGTAAGCGATCGATCGGCCGACGGCGCGAGGAGATTCCTTCGAGAAGCGCGCACTCAACGCGTGACAATGCAATTTGCAGAATGAAAATCCCCTGCGAATTTTTGGAAGAGGAGGTCGAGGACCAAGAGTTCCAAGGCCCCTGGGACGGGGTCCTTCCTGCGACCCATCCCCAGGCTTACGGCGAGCTGTCGGAATTATATTGCATGACGATAAACAGAGATACGGCTTGCATATACGTGCGGACCGGGAGACGAGTGTGCGTGCCCTGTTACGCCAAACTGCCACCCGTGGTCCAACAAACGTACCAGCCAGGAGGCTGGCACAATCTGTGCAACCACGACGCCACACTGCCCATCGCCAACTGCATCCTGTGCAACGAGAACTTCGTCGTCGTGAAACCGGCACAGGAATGCACCGAATGTATCGAGATGTACTTCGAAATGTCCACTTCGGAGGAATGGGCGGTGCAAACGGGGCGCGTCATTGACGTGATCACGCGATGGTGAATTGACGAGCGCCCGAGGAGTTTGCCGCGGGGCAATGGGTACTTGGGAAGACGGTAAAGTCGCTGATGTCGATCGATCGAGACGTTTGACCCCGCGTAATTAGAGAGTAATGGGTACTCGCGTATAGTCCCTACAAACGCGAATTCTAGTAATAAAGCGAGTGCGGTAATGTAAAGAATCGTTTCTTTGTTTTGTTTCTTTGTACAGGAATTCACCATGTTCCTATGTATGTTAATGTTGATTTGCGCTCGAGTTGCCTGGGCTCTCGTCGGTTACGATTGCAACGGACAACATCTGAACGTAACTACGGTGTCGCTCAATTCGATCGGGGATTGCGACATCACACCAATCAAGACACAGTCTCGAGAAGTCTACATTCAGCTGCTTCAACTCTCGGAATTCAACTACGCACCGGTCATTTCGTGTAGAATCGAAATATCAAGAATAGTGTACCACTGCGGCATGCACTCGCACATCTCCGCTGTCCACAACGGCCTGAACGAATATCTCGAGGACATAACCGACCAACAATGCAAGCGCATGCACGAGGACGGCTCGTTCTCCTTGGGAAACAACGGCTACATAACCGGACTGACGGTAAACAAAACTACAACTCGAACGTTTACCATGGCTGGGACTTTGACGAACGACGGCCGTTGCACCGGCGCCCAATTCTCCGACCCCTACGGAACTTGGGAAAGCGTCGTGGTGCAAGCGGTGGCCAAATTTTCGATTAAATCCGCCAACGTCCCGGTACGAATGGACGCCGACAAGATCATTCTAAAATCAGGAACCATCTGCAGTTTCCAAAGCGGATTCTGCCTGGACAGCGAGAATGGACACACCTTCTGGGGTCCTTTCCCGCCGTCGTCTTGTAAATTCGACCGATACGACGTGCTATACGAGGGTATCGCGTCCAAAATTACCGAAGAAGACAAGCAGCGAACCGACTCACCGGTCTATGCTCTTACCACGCAAGACATAACGTTCGCTCTCTCCAAGGTGGGCGAACAACACTTGTGCGGCTACACCCTCTCGCAAACGGAACATCCGAAACTGTTCATACTGGAAACCACCAGAGAGCGAACATTCACGCAACCGAAGAAACTACCGGTTGAAAATTTAGACATTTTCACGTACATAAATTCTAAATTCGTATACGTCGAGAGACACGTCAAAACGCAAATGACGACGTTGTATCAAAATTTATTGAAACAACGATGTCTCCTGGAGCAACAAGTGCTCAGCAACGCTCTCGCAGTGGCCACTTTGAAACCGGACGAATTCGCCTACACCGTCATGAAGTCCCCAGGACACATGGCGTTAACAGCCGGTGAAGTCATCCACATCATCAAATGCGTACCGGTACAAGTGAGGGTGAGACATTCGAACGAATGTTACACAGAATTGCCAGTTTGGCACGGAAACCGTTCGGCGTTTATCACGCCGAAATCCCACATTGTTACCGCTCACGGGACACAGAGAGAATGCAGTCACGTCCTCCCCGTGATGTACGTGATCAATCAAGCCTGGCATCGAATCTCCCCTCGGCCGGTCGAGGTAGGCCAGCCGCACGTGCTACACCCTATGACGCGTACAAATTGGCGTTACACCGCCCCGGCGACACTCGCAACCAGCGGTATTTACACGCAAGGAGACTTGGAAAACTTGCGAGACCACATCATGTTCCCGGCCGAAAAGGCGGCGGTTTTGAACACGATCGTCAGGGGAGCGACGGGAAAGGGCGTGGCGCAAGGATCGATATCCCTAACGAGCATGTTCGACGAGGAAACCATGGCAAAATTGGCCGAAGACGCAGTTTCACGCTTTTGGAACGGATTCATTACGTTTGGATCAGCCAGCGCAGGAATATTGGCAATATTCGTCCTGCTGAAATTCGTAAAAGCAGTTGCCGATACATTCATTCATGGATACCAGCTACACGCGATCTACGGATGCGGTTTCCAACTCATCGGTGCTGTGTGGAGTTCTCTGTCGCACCTCTTGATCCGGAAAGGCGAAAGAAGCAGACAATACGCGGCATCCCGCGACGTGGAAGCTTTTCCGCAAGGAACATCAACTACCGCTTCTCCACCGAAACCGACACTCCGAGAGTTCAGGCAAACCATTCGCGAACTGGAGCAAATTTCCTCCAGAAATTTGCTTCCCAAGGGGGAAGGTGTCACGTCCCGGGATCCTCCGAAACGTGACGATCCGTAGGTGCAGTGCGCATCCGAATCGGCACACGATATGGATACAGGGCAGTTCTCTACCACACATCGACGTACGGCCACACACACACACACACACACACTGATAATTGTCCTGATGGTAGCATTAAGTCTAAGCAACTTCTTAAGTTAAGAAACCAGGGGTAAACGTGAGTATGCTGACTCACCTATGATAAGATAGATTATAAGAATACGTAGATTAAGAACCGTGACGAATCAGGGTGTGCGGACCAATCCGTGTTTGTCCTTTCAAGTTAAGGACAAGCACGGATAAGTGCTGACGACAATAGCGAAGGGATAGCGCTGTCTCGCACGTGGGCATTCCAGAGTCAAGGCCTGGGAAAGGATCGGGTAATAATCCGCTGAACAAGACGATATACCTCGATGCATCAGCATCCGTTCCCAGAGCGATAACAACTGTCGCTCAGGAATGCACACGTTGCAAAGATACGAAGCGCGAGAACCGTCGCGAGAGCGATAACAACTGTCGCTCAGGAATGCACACGTTGCAAAGATACGAAGCGCGAGAACCGTCGCGAGAGCGATAACAACTGTCGCTCAGGAATGCACACGTTGCAAAGATACGAAGCGCGAGAACCGTCGCGGAACAGTCGTTCCCAGGACGGTGGCCCCTGCTGCATCAGCATCTTCTGGCTGCGGCAGTAGGGGCTGCTGCGTCAGCACCTGGGAGGAATAAAAGACCGGAGCGAACGGTCGCAAGGCAGTTCAGTTCCAACCGAGAAGTTAGAAACATCAAGTTCTATACGACTGAAGTTCAATCCGGTAGTCTAACGGTGAAGTTCGACGAGTTCGTTGTAGTTGTGCCTGTAAGCGGCAAATCGTCAGCACGATCCACCATTTGTTACTTGTACTCTCAACTGTAGTCGACCGATAGGTAAAGGTGAGCATTAATAAACAGTAACACTTGACATTTCATCGGTCTTCCATTTTATACGAACAACTTACTACTCGCCGAATGTGTTCGGTAGATGCCCGCTGGAAATAGGCGAAGGCGTAGGAGAGGGGTCCAGTCGCGGCTCCGCCACAATATCAGGCGCCGGGAGCTGATCGCCGCCCGTCGCGTGCAATTGGCGCAAGAGACTGGGCCGTTGATCGACCTGACGTTAGATTCTCCACCGGCGCCAGTCGACCTGACGCTGGATTCTCCACGGGCGCCGATCGACTCGACAACCGCTGGCGCCGTTCCGTCCATCATCGACTTGACAGTTGGGGGTTCGCCCGAGCCCTCGACTTCGCGGGGTCCCTCCGCCCAAATACCCGTGTTGCCTTCCTCGCCTCACGCATCGCCTTTGTCCATCTCATACTCCCCCATCTCCCACGCATCCGAACAAACTCCGCAGCCTTTCGCTAGACGACAACTAGTTTACTCGTCATCCCCGGCTCAGACAACTACATCCTCGGTAGATTCAAGGGCAACCACGCCCGAATACTACCGGCCCTATATCGACCCCCCGGTCAGTCCTCCATCCCCGCAACAGCAACTCGACCCTCCGGACAGCGACGAGGAGTGGCCACATCAACAGATTTATCCGAATTACCCGGGATATTATCCCGTATTTATTAGCGACCGGTTCCCTGGTCAACCAAACGTCCCCGAAGGCGAGCCGGTCCCGGAAGAGTATCATACGTTGTTATTTCAAACTATATTTCTCCGCGAGGAATAATGTAACAGCCTCCACTGTATTAAATAAGAAAAAAAAAGAAAGTGGACGTAAATATAACTCATAAACAATCGATACCAATTGTTTTCCTGACCCCACCGCATCTTAACGTCCCGATCCCGGTTGACTGTCCTAAGAGACCAGTCACAGATCGAAATTGCGAGCGTATCCTGTTGAAGATTTGGCGCACGTTGCCGTTGGGCAACACGGATCCCGACGAGGACGTAACAATGCAAAACGATTGGTAACATCGAATAGCACATATTCGTGCAAATTATCGATGGAAAGAACGATTGCGGGAGCCGGGAAGTGAATCCTTACCTAACGTTGATGCAAAACGAATGGAATCATCGAACATCACGTATTCGTGCAAATTATCGATGAAAAGAACGATTGCGGGTGCCGGGAAGTGAATCCTTACCTAACGTTGATGCAAAACGATTGGAAACATCGAATAACACGTATTCGTGCAAATTATCGATGGAAAGAACGATTGCGGGAGCCGGGAAATGAATCCTTACCTAACGTTGATGCAAAACGATTGGAAACATCGAACATCACGTATTCGTGCAAATTATCGATAGAAAGAACGATTGCGGCAGCTGGGAAGTGAATCCTTACCTACCGTCGATGCAAAACAATTGCAAACATCGAATAGCACGTATTCGTGCTAATTATCCATAGAAAGAACGATTGCGTGAGCTGGTAAGTGAATACTTACCTACCGTTGATGCAAAACGATTGGAAACATCGAATAGCACGTATTCGTGCAAATTATCGATGGAAAGAACGATTGCGGGAGCTGGGAAGTGAATCCTTACCTACCGTCGATGCAAAACGATTGCAAACATCGAATAGCACGTATTCGTGCAAATTATCCATAGAAAGAACGATTGCGGGAACTGGGAAGTGAATCCTTACCTACCGTCGATGCAAAACGATTGGAAACATCGAACACCACGTATTCGTGCAAATTATCGCGATGGAAAGAACGATTGCGGGAGCCGGGAAGTGAATCCTTACCTACCGTTGATACAAAACGATTGGATAATTGGCACGAATACGTGATATTCGATGTTTCCAATCGTTTTGCATCGACGGTAGGTAAGGATTCACTTCCCAGCTCCCGCAATCGTTCTTTCCATCGTTAATTTGCACGAATACGTGCCATTCGATGTTTCCAATCGTTTTGCATCGACGGTAGGTAAGGATTCACTTCCCAGCTCCCGCAATCGTTCTTTCTATCGATAATTTGCACGAATACGTGCTATTCGATGTTTGCAATCGTTTTGCATCGACGGTAGGTAAGGATTCACTTCCCAGCTGCCGCAATCGTTCTTTCCATCGATAATTTGCACGAATACGTGGTGTTCGATGTTTCCAATCGTTTTGCATCAACGTTAGGTAAGTATTCACTTCCCAGCTCCCGCAATCGTTCTTTCTATGGATAATTTGCACGAATACGTGGTGTTCGATGTTTCCAATCGTTTTGCATCAACGATAGCTAAGTATCCACTTCCCAGCTCCCGCAATCGTTCTTTCTATGGATAATTTGCACGAATACGTGCTATTCGATGTTTGCAATCGTTTTGCATCGACGGTAGATAAGGATTCACTTCCCAGCTCCCGCAATCGTTCTTTCTATGGATAATTTGCACGAATACGTTATGTTCGATGTTTCCAATCGTTTTGCATCGACGGT
This sequence comes from Nomada ferruginata, assembly GCA_963583965.1. Taxonomy (NCBI): domain Eukaryota; kingdom Metazoa; phylum Arthropoda; class Insecta; order Hymenoptera; family Apidae; genus Nomada; species Nomada ferruginata. The sequence continues at coordinate 1,380,874 of OY757219.1, forward strand.
AGGTAAGGATTCACTTCCCAGCTGCCGCAATCGTTCTTTCTATCGATAATTTGCACGAATACGTGATGTTCGATGTTTCCAACCGTTTTGCATCAACGTTAGGTAAGTAAGGATTCATTTCCCGGCTCCCGCAATCGTTCTTTCCATCGATAATTTGCACGAATACGTGCTATTCGATGTTTCCAATCGTGTTGCATCGACGTTCGGTAAGCATTCACTTCCCAGCTCCGGCAATCGTTCTTTCCAAATTATCGATAGAAAGAACGATTGCGGGAGCTGGGAAGTGAATCCTTACCTACCGTCGATGCAAAACGATTGCAAACATCGAACATCACGTATTCGTGCAAATTATCGATGGAAAGAACGATTGCGGGTGCCGGGAAGTGAATCCTTACCTAACGTTGATGCAAAACGATTGGAAACATCGAATAACACGTATTCGTGCAAATTATCGATGGAAAGAACGATTGCGGGAGCTGGGAAGTGAATCCTTACCTACCGTCGATGCAAAACGATTGGTAACATCGAATAGCACATATTCGTGCAAATTATCGATGGAAAGAACGATTGCGGGAGCCGGGAAGTGAATCCTTACCTAACGTTGATGCAAAACGAATGGGAACATCGAACATCACGTATTCATGCAAATTATCGATAGAAAGAACGATTGCGGCAGCTGGGAAGTGAATCCTTACCTACCGTCGATGCAAAACGATTGCAAACATCGAATTGCACGTATTCGTGCAAATTATCCATAGAAAGAACGATTGCGTGAGCTGGGAAGTGAATACTTACCTACCGTTGATGCAAAACGATTGGAAACATCGAATAGCACGTATTCGTGCAAATTATCGATGGAAAGAACGATTGCGGGAGCCGGGAAGTGAATCCTTACCTAACGTTGATGCAAAACGAATGGAATCATCGAACATCACGTATTCGTGCAAATTATCGATGAAAAGAACGATTGCGGGTGCCGGGAAGTGAATCCTTACCTAACGTTGATGCAAAACGATTGGAAACATCGAATAACACGTATTCGTGCAAATTATCGATGGAAAGAACGATTGCGGGAGCCGGGAAATGAATCCTTACCTAACGTTGATGCAAAACGATTGGAAACATCGAACATCACGTATTCGTGCAAATTATCGATAGAAAGAACGATTGCGGCAGCTGGGAAGTGAATCCTTACCTACCGTCGATGCAAAACAATTGCAAACATCGAATAGCACGTATTCGTGCTAATTATCCATAGAAAGAACGATTGCGTGAGCTGGTAAGTGAATACTTACCTACCGTTGATGCAAAACGATTGGAAACATCGAATAGCACGTATTCGTGCAAATTATCGATGGAAAGAACGATTGCGGGAGCTGGGAAGTGAATCCTTACCTACCGTCGATGCAAAACGATTGCAAACATCGAATAGCACGTATTCGTGCAAATTATCCATAGAAAGAACGATTGCGGGAACTGGGAAGTGAATCCTTACCTACCGTCGATGCAAAACGATTGGAAACATCGAACACCACGTATTCGTGCAAATTATCGCGATGGAAAGAACGATTGCGGGAGCCGGGAAGTGAATCCTTACCTACCGTTGATACAAAACGATTGGATAATTGGCACGAATACGTGATATTCGATGTTTCCAATCGTTTTGCATCGACGGTAGGTAAGGATTCACTTCCCAGCTCCCGCAATCGTTCTTTCCATCGTTAATTTGCACGAATACGTGCCATTCGATGTTTCCAATCGTTTTGCATCGACGGTAGGTAAGGATTCACTTCCCAGCTCCCGCAATCGTTCTTTCTATCGATAATTTGCACGAATACGTGCTATTCGATGTTTGCAATCGTTTTGCATCGACGGTAGGTAAGGATTCACTTCCCAGCTGCCGCAATCGTTCTTTCCATCGATAATTTGCACGAATACGTGGTGTTCGATGTTTCCAATCGTTTTGCATCAACGTTAGGTAAGTATTCACTTCCCAGCTCCCGCAATCGTTCTTTCTATGGATAATTTGCACGAATACGTGGTGTTCGATGTTTCCAATCGTTTTGCATCAACGATAGCTAAGTATCCACTTCCCAGCTCCCGCAATCGTTCTTTCTATGGATAATTTGCACGAATACGTGCTATTCGATGTTTGCAATCGTTTTGCATCGACGGTAGATAAGGATTCACTTCCCAGCTCCCGCAATCGTTCTTTCTATGGATAATTTGCACGAATACGTTATGTTCGATGTTTCCAATCGTTTTGCATCGACGGTAGGTAAGGATTCACTTCCCAGCTGCCGCAATCGTTCTTTCTATCGATAATTTGCACGAATACGTGATGTTCGATGTTTCCAACCGTTTTGCATCAACGTTAGGTAAGTAAGGATTCATTTCCCGGCTCCCGCAATCGTTCTTTCCATCGATAATTTGCACGAATACGTGCTATTCGATGTTTCCAATCGTGTTGCATCGACGTTCGGTAAGCATTCACTTCCCAGCTCCGGCAATCGTTCTTTCCAAATTATCGATAGAAAGAACGATTGCGGGAGCTGGGAAGTGAATCCTTACCTACCGTCGATGCAAAACGATTGCAAACATCGAACATCACGTATTCGTGCAAATTATCGATGGAAAGAACGATTGCGGGTGCCGGGAAGTGAATCCTTACCTAACGTTGATGCAAAACGATTGGAAACATCGAATAACACGTATTCGTGCAAATTATCGATGGAAAGAACGATTGCGGGAGCTGGGAAGTGAATCCTTACCTACCGTCGATGCAAAACGATTGGTAACATCGAATAGCACATATTCGTGCAAATTATCGATGGAAAGAACGATTGCGGGAGCCGGGAAGTGAATCCTTACCTAACGTTGATGCAAAACGAATGGAAACATCGAACATCACGTATTCATGCAAATTATCGATAGAAAGAACGATTGCGGCAGCTGGGAAGTGAATCCTTACCTACCGTCGATGCAAAACGATTGCAAACATCGAATTGCACGTATTCGTGCAAATTATCCATAGAAAGAACGATTGCGTGAGCTGGGAAGTGAATACTTACCTACCGTTGATGCAAAACGATTGGAAACATCGAATAGCACGTATTCGTGCAAATTATCGATGGAAAGAACGATTGCGGGAGCCGGGAAGTGAATGCTTACCTAACGTTGATGCAAAACGATTGGAAACATCGAACATAACGTATTCGTGCAAATTATCGATAGAAAGAACGATTGCGGGAGCTGGGAAGTGAATCCTTACCTACCGTCGATGCAAAACGATTGCAAACATCGAATAGCACGTATTCGTGCAAATTATCCATAGAAAGAACGATTGCGGGAGCTGGGAAGTGAATACGTACCTAACGTTGATGCAAAACGATTGGAAACATCGAACACCACGTATTCGTGCAAATTATCGATGGAAAGAACGATTGCGGGAGCTGGGAAGTGAATCCTTACCTACCGTCGATGCAAAACGATTGGAAACATCGAATAGCACGTATTCGTGCAAATTATCCATAGAAAGAACGATTGCGGGAGCTGGGAAGTGAATACTTACCTACCGTTGATGCAAAACGATTGGAAACATCGAATAGCACGTATTCGTGCAAATTATCGATGGAAAGAACGATTGCGGGAGCCGGGAAGTGAATGCTTACCTAACGTTGATGCAAAACGATTGGAAACATCGAACATAACGTATTCGTGCAAATTATCGATAGAAAGAACGATTGCGGAAGCTGGGAAGTGAATCCTTACCTACCGTCGATGCAAAACGATTGCAAACATCGAATAGCACGTATTCGTGCAAATTATCCATAGAAAGTACGATTGCGGGAGCTGGGAAGTGAATACTTACCTACCGTTGATGCAAAACGATTGGAAACATCGAATAGCACGTATTCGTGCAAATTATCGATGGAAAGAACGATTGCGGCAGCTGGGAAGTGAATCCTTACCTACCGTCGATGCAAAACGATTGCAAACATCGAACATAACGTATTCGTGCAAATTATCCATAGAAAGAACGATTGCGGGAGCCGGGAAGTGAATGCTTACCTAACGTTGATGCAAAACGATTGGAAACATCGAACATAACGTATTCGTGCAAATTATCGATGGAAAGAACGATTGCGGGAGCCGGGAAGTGAATGCTTACCTAACGTTGATGCAAAACGATTGGAAACATCGAACATAACGTATTCGTGCAAATTATCGATAGAAAGAACGATTGCGGGTACTGGGAAGTGAATCCTTACCTACCGTCGATGCAAAACGATTGCAAACATCGAATAGCACGTATTCGTGCAAATTATCCATAGAAAGTACGATTGCGGGAGCTGGGAAGTGAATACTTACCTACCGTTGATGCAAAACGATTGGAAACATCGAATAGCACGTATTCGTGCAAATTATCGATGGAAAGAACGATTGCGGGAGCCGGGAAGTGAATGCTTACCTAACGTTGATGCAAAACGATTGGAAACATCGAACATAACGTATTCGTGCAAATTATCGATAGAAAGAACGATTGCGGGAGCTGGGAAGTGAATCCTTACCTACCGTCGATGCAAAACGATTGCAAACATCGAATAGCACGTATTCGTGCAAATTATCCATAGAAAGAACGATTGCGGGAGCTGGGAAGTGAATACGTACCTAACGTTGATGCAAAACGATTGGGAACATCGAACACCACGTATTCGTGCAAGTTATCGATGGAAAGAACGATTGCGGGAGCTGGGAAGTGAATCCTTACCTACCGTCGATGCAAAACGATTGGAAACATCGAATAGCACGTATTCGTGCAAAATATCCATAGAAAGAACGATTGCGGGAGCTGGGAAGTGAATACTTACCTACCGTTGATGCAAAACGATTGGAAACATCGAATAGCACGTATTCGTGCAAATTATCGATGGAAAGAACGATTGGGGGAGCCGGGAAGTGAATGCTTACCTAACGTTGATGCAAAACGATTGGAAACATCGAACATAACGTATTCGTGCAAATTATCGATAGAAAGAACGATTGCGGAAGCTGGGAAGTGAATCCTTACCTACCGTCGATGCAAAACGATTGCAAACATCGAATAGCACGTATTCGTGCAAATTATCCATAGAAAGTACGATTGCGGGAGCTGGGAAGTGAATACTTACCTACCGTTGATGCAAAACGATTGGAAACATCGAATAGCACGTATTCGTGCAAATTATCGATGGAAAGAACGATTGCGGCAGCTGGGAAGTGAATCCTTACCTACCGTCGATGCAAAACGATTGCAAACATCGAACATAACGTATTCGTGCAAATTATCCATAGAAAGAACGATTGCGGGAGCTGGGAAGTGAATACTTACCTACCGTTGATGCAAAACGATTGGAAACATCGAATAGCACGTATTCGTGCAAATTATCGATGGAAAGAACGATTGCGGGAGCTGGGAAGTGAATCCTTACCTACCGTCGATGCAAAACGATTGGAAACATCGAATATCACGTATTCGTGCCAATTATCCAATCGTTTTGTATCAACGGTAGGTAAGGATTCACTTCCCGGCTCCCGCAATCGTTCTTTCCATCGATAATTTGCACGAATACGTGGTGTTCGATGTTTCCAATCGTTTTGCATCGACGGTAGGTAAGGATTCACTTCCCAGCTCCCGCATTCGTTCTTTCTATGGATAATTTGCACGAATACGTGCTATTCGATGTTTGCAATCGTTTTGCATCGACGGTAGGTAAGGATTCACTTCCCAGCTCCCGCAATCGTTCTTTCTATCGATAATTTGCACGAATACGTTATGTTCGATGTTTCCAATCGTTTTGCATCAACGTTAGGTAAGCATTCACTTCCCGGCTCCCGCAATCGTTCTTTCCATCGATAATTTGCACGAATACGTGCTATTCGATGTTTCCAATCGTTTTGCATCAACGGTAGGTAAGTATTCACTTCCCAGCTCCCGCAATCGTACTTTCTATGGATAATTTGCACGAATACGTGCTATTCGATGTTTGCAATCGTTTTGCATCGACGGTAGGTAAGGATTCACTTCCCAGCACCCGCAATCGTTCTTTCTATCGATAATTTGCACGAATACGTTATGTTCGATGTTTCCAATCGTTTTGCATCAACGTTAGGTAAGCATTCACTTCCCGGCTCCCGCAATCGTTCTTTCCATCGATAATTTGCACGAATACGTGCTATTCGATATTTCCAATCGTTTTGCATCAACGGTAGGTAAGTATTCACTTCCCAGCTCGCGCAATCATTCTTCCTAAGGATAATTTGCACGAATACGTGGTGTTCGATGTTTCCAATCGTTTTGCATCGACGGTAGGTAAGGATTCACTTCCCAGCTCCCGCAATCGTTCTTTCCATCGATAATTTGCACGAATACGTGGTGTTCGATGTTTCCAATCGTTTTGCATCAACGTTAGGTACGTATTCACTTCCCAGCTCCCGCAATCGTTCTTTCTATGGATAATATGCAGGAATACGTGCTATTCGATGTTTCCAATCGTTTTGCATCGACGGTAGGTAAGGATTCACTTCCCAGCTCCCGCAATCGTTCTTTCCATCGATAATTTGCACGAATACGTGGTGTTCGATGTTTCCAATCGTTTTGCATCAACGTTAGGTACGTATTCACTTCCCAGCTCCGGCAATCGTTCTTTCCAAATTATCGATAGAAAGAACGATTGCGGGAGCTGGGAAGTGAATCCTTACCTACCGTCGATGCAAAACGATTGCAAACATCGAACATCACGTATTCGTGCAAATTATCGATGGAAAGAACGATTGCGGGTGCCGGGAAGTGAATCCTTACCTAAGGTTGATGCAAAACGATTGGAAACATCGAATAACACGTATTCGTGCAAATTATCGATGGAAAGAACGATTGCGGGAGCTGGGAAGTGAATCCTTACCTACCGTCGATGCAAAACGATTGGTAACATCGAATAGCACATATTCGTGCAAATTATCGATGGAAAGAACGATTGCGGGAGCCGGGAAGTGAATCCTTACCTAACGTTGATGCAAAACGAATGGAAACATCGAACATCACGTATTCATGCAAATTATCGATAGAAAGAACGATTGCGGCAGCTGGGAAGTGAATCCTTACCTACCGTCGATGCAAAACGATTGCAAACATCGAATTGCACGTATTCGTGCAAATTATCCATAGAAAGAACGATTGCGTGAGCTGGGAAGTGAATACTTACCTACCGTTGATGCAAAACGATTGGAAACATCGAATAGCACGTATTCGTGCAAATTATCGATGGAAAGAACGATTGCGGGAGCCGGGAAGTGAATGCTTACCTAACGTTGATGCAAAACGATTGGAAACATCGAACATAACGTATTCGTGCAAATTATCGATAGAAAGAACGATTGCGGGAGCTGGGAAGTGAATCCTTACCTACCGTCGATGCAAAACGATTGCAAACATCGAATAGCACGTATTCGTGCAAATTATCCATAGAAAGAACGATTGCGGGAGCTGGGAAGTGAATACGTACCTAACGTTGATGCAAAACGATTGGAAACATCGAACACCACGTATTCGTGCAAATTATCGATGGAAAGAACGATTGCGGGAGCTGGGAAGTGAATCCTTACCTACCGTCGATGCAAAACGATTGGAAACATCGAATAGCACGTATTCGTGCAAATTATCCATAGAAAGAACGATTGCGGGAGCTGGGAAGTGAATACTTACCTACCGTTGATGCAAAACGATTGGAAACATCGAATAGCACGTATTCGTGCAAATTATCGATGGAAAGAACGATTGCGGGAGCCGGGAAGTGAATGCTTACCTAACGTTGATGCAAAACGATTGGAAACATCGAACATAACGTATTCGTGCAAATTATCGATAGAAAGAACGATTGCGGAAGCTGGGAAGTGAATCCTTACCTACCGTCGATGCAAAACGATTGCAAACATCGAATAGCACGTATTCGTGCAAATTATCCATAGAAAGTACGATTGCGGGAGCTGGGAAGTGAATACTTACCTACCGTTGATGCAAAACGATTGGAAACATCGAATAGCACGTATTCGTGCAAATTATCGATGGAAAGAACGATTGCGGCAGCTGGGAAGTGAATCCTTACCTACCGTCGATGCAAAACGATTGCAAACATCGAACATAACGTATTCGTGCAAATTATCCATAGAAAGAACGATTGCGGGAGCCGGGAAGTGAATGCTTACCTAACGTTGATGCAAAACGATTGGAAACATCGAACATAACGTATTCGTGCAAATTATCGATGGAAAGAACGATTGCGGGAGCCGGGAAGTGAATGCTTACCTAACGTTGATGCAAAACGATTGGAAACATCGAACATAACGTATTCGTGCAAATTATCGATAGAAAGAACGATTGCGGGTACTGGGAAGTGAATCCTTACCTACCGTCGATGCAAAACGATTGCAAACATCGAATAGCACGTATTCGTGCAAATTATCCATAGAAAGTACGATTGCGGGAGCTGGGAAGTGAATACTTACCTACCGTTGATGCAAAACGATTGGAAACATCGAATAGCACGTATTCGTGCAAATTATCGATGGAAAGAACGATTGCGGGAGCCGGGAAGTGAATGCTTACCTAACGTTGATGCAAAACGATTGGAAACATCGAACATAACGTATTCGTGCAAATTATCGATAGAAAGAACGATTGCGGGAGCTGGGAAGTGAATCCTTACCTACCGTCGATGCAAAACGATTGCAAACATCGAATAGCACGTATTCGTGCAAATTATCCATAGAAAGAACGATTGCGGGAGCTGGGAAGTGAATACGTACCTAACGTTGATGCAAAACGATTGGGAACATCGAACACCACGTATTCGTGCAAGTTATCGATGGAAAGAACGATTGCGGGAGCTGGGAAGTGAATCCTTACCTACCGTCGATGCAAAACGATTGGAAACATCGAATAGCACGTATTCGTGCAAAATATCCATAGAAAGAACGATTGCGGGAGCTGGGAAGTGAATACTTACCTACCGTTGATGCAAAACGATTGGAAACATCGAATAGCACGTATTCGTGCAAATTATCGATGGAAAGAACGATTGGGGGAGCCGGGAAGTGAATGCTTACCTAACGTTGATGCAAAACGATTGGAAACATCGAACATAACGTATTCGTGCAAATTATCGATAGAAAGAACGATTGCGGAAGCTGGGAAGTGAATCCTTACCTACCGTCGATGCAAAACGATTGCAAACATCGAATAGCACGTATTCGTGCAAATTATCCATAGAAAGTACGATTGCGGGAGCTGGGAAGTGAATACTTACCTACCGTTGATGCAAAACGATTGGAAACATCGAATAGCACGTATTCGTGCAAATTATCGATGGAAAGAACGATTGCGGCAGCTGGGAAGTGAATCCTTACCTACCGTCGATGCAAAACGATTGCAAACATCGAACATAACGTATTCGTGCAAATTATCCATAGAAAGAACGATTGCGGGAGCTGGGAAGTGAATACTTACCTACCGTTGATGCAAAACGATTGGAAACATCGAATAGCACGTATTCGTGCAAATTATCGATGGAAAGAACGATTGCGGGAGCTGGGAAGTGAATCCTTACCTACCGTCGATGCAAAACGATTGGAAACATCGAATATCACGTATTCGTGCCAATTATCCAATCGTTTTGTATCAACGGTAGGTAAGGATTCACTTCCCGGCTCCCGCAATCGTTCTTTCCATCGATAATTTGCACGAATACGTGGTGTTCGATGTTTCCAATCGTTTTGCATCGACGGTAGGTAAGGATTCACTTCCCAGCTCCCGCATTCGTTCTTTCTATGGATAATTTGCACGAATACGTGCTATTCGATGTTTGCAATCGTTTTGCATCGACGGTAGGTAAGGATTCACTTCCCAGCTCCCGCAATCGTTCTTTCTATCGATAATTTGCACGAATACGTTATGTTCGATGTTTCCAATCGTTTTGCATCAACGTTAGGTAAGCATTCACTTCCCGGCTCCCGCAATCGTTCTTTCCATCGATAATTTGCACGAATACGTGCTATTCGATGTTTCCAATCGTTTTGCATCAACGGTAGGTAAGTATTCACTTCCCAGCTCCCGCAATCGTACTTTCTATGGATAATTTGCACGAATACGTGCTATTCGATGTTTGCAATCGTTTTGCATCGACGGTAGGTAAGGATTCACTTCCCAGCACCCGCAATCGTTCTTTCTATCGATAATTTGCACGAATACGTTATGTTCGATGTTTCCAATCGTTTTGCATCAACGTTAGGTAAGCATTCACTTCCCGGCTCCCGCAATCGTTCTTTCCATCGATAATTTGCACGAATACGTGCTATTCGATATTTCCAATCGTTTTGCATCAACGGTAGGTAAGTATTCACTTCCCAGCTCGCGCAATCATTCTTCCTAAGGATAATTTGCACGAATACGTGGTGTTCGATGTTTCCAATCGTTTTGCATCGACGGTAGGTAAGGATTCACTTCCCAGCTCCCGCAATCGTTCTTTCCATCGATAATTTGCACGAATACGTGGTGTTCGATGTTTCCAATCGTTTTGCATCAACGTTAGGTACGTATTCACTTCCCAGCTCCCGCAATCGTTCTTTCTATGGATAATATGCAGGAATACGTGCTATTCGATGTTTCCAATCGTTTTGCATCGACGGTAGGTAAGGATTCACTTCCCAGCTCCCGCAATCGTTCTTTCCATCGATAATTTGCACGAATACGTGGTGTTCGATGTTTCCAATCGTTTTGCATCAACGTTAGGTACGTATTCACTTCCCAGCTCCCGCAATCGTTCTTTCCATCGATAATTTGCACGAATACGTGGTGTTCGATGTTTCCAATCGTGTTGCATCGACGGTCGGTAAGCATTCACTTCCCAGCTCCCGCAATCGTTCTTTCTATGGATAATTTGCACGAATACGTTATGTTCGATGTTTGCAATCGTTTTGCATCGACGGTAGGTAAGGATTCACTTCCCAGCTGCCGCAATCGTTCTTTCCATCGATAATTTGCACGAATACGTGGTGTTCGATGTTTCCAATCGTTTTGCATCAACGATAGGTAAGTATCCACTTCCCAGCTCCCGCAATCGTTCTTTCTATGGATAATTTGCACGAATACGTGCTATTCGATGTTTGCAATCGTTTTGCATCGACGGTAGATAAGGATTCATTTCCCGGCTCCCGCAATCGTTCTTTCCATCGATAATTTGCACGAATACATGCTATTCGATGTTTCCAATCGTGTTGCATCGACGTTCGGTAAGCATTCACTTCCCAGCTCCGGCAATCGTTCTTTCCAAATTATCGATAGAAAGAACGATTGCGTGAGCTGGGAAGTGAATCCTTACCTACCGTCGATGCAAAACGATTGCAAACATCGAATAGCACGTATTCGTGCAAATTATCCATAGAAAGAACGATTGCGGGAGCTGGGAAGTGAATACTTACCTAACGTTGATGCAAAACGATTGGAAACATCGAACACCACGTATTCGTGCAAATTATCGATGGAAAGAACGATTGCGGGTGCCGGGAAGTGAATCCTTACCTAACGTTGATGCAAAACGATTGGAAACATCGAATAGCACGTATTCGTGCAAATTATCGATAGAAAGAACGATTGCGGCAGCTGGGAAGTGAATCCTTACCTACCGTCGATGCAAAACGATTGCAAACATCGAATTGCACGTATTCGTGCAAATTATCCATAGAAAGAACGATTGCGTGAGCTGGGAAGTGAATACTTACCTACCGTTGATGCAAAACGATTGGAAACATCGAATAGCACGTATTCGTGCAAATTATCGATGGAAAGAACGATTGCGGGAGCCGGGAAGTGAATGCTTACCTAACGTTGATGCAAAACGATTGGAAACATCGAACATAACGTATTCGTGCAAATTATCGATAGAAAGAACGATTGCGGGAGCTGGGAAGTGAATCCTTACCTACCGTCGATGCAAAACGATTGCAAACATCGAATAGCACGTATTCGTGCAAATTATCCATAGAAAGAACGATTGCGGGAGCTGGGAAGTGAATCCTTACCTACCGTCGATGCAAAACGATTGGAAACATCGAACACCACGTATTCGTGCAAATTATCGATGGAAAGAACGATTGCGGGAGCCGGGAAGTGAATCCTTACCTACCGTCGATGCAAAACGATTGGATAATTGGCACGAATACGTGATATTCGATGTTTCCAATCGTTTTGCATCGACGGTAGGTAAGGATTCACTTCCCAGCTCCCGCAATCGTTCTTTCCATCGTTAATTTGCACGAATACGTGCCATTCGATGTTTCCAATCGTTTTGCATCGACGGTAGGTAAGGATTCACTTCCCAGCTCCCGCAATCGTTCTTTCTATCGATAATTTGCACGAATACGTGCTATTCGATGTTTGCAATCGTTTTGCATCGACGGTAGGTAAGTATTCACTTCCCAGCTCCCGCAATCGTTCTTTCTATGGGATAATTTGCACGAATACGTTATGTTCGATGTTTCCAATCGTTTTGCATCGACGGTAGGTAAGGATTCACTTCCCGGCTCCCGCAATCGTTCTTTCCATCGATAATTTGCACGAATACGTGCTATTCGATGTTTCCAATCGTGTTGCATCGACGGTCTGTAAGCATTCACTTCCCAGCTCCCGCAATCGTTCTTTCTATGGATAATTTGCACGAATACGTTATGTTCGATGTTTGCAATCGTTTTGCATCGACGGTAGGTAAGGATTCACTTCCCAGCTGCCGCAATCGTTCTTTCCATCGATAATTTGCACGAATACGTGGTGTTCGATGTTTCCAATCGTTTTGCATCAACGATAGCTAAGTATCCACTTCCCAGCTCCCGCAATCGTTCTTTCTATGGATAATTTGCACGAATACGTGCTATTCGATGTTTGCAATCGTTTTGCATCGACGGTAGATAAGGATTCACTTCCCAGCTCCCGCAATCGTTCTTTCTATGGATAATTTGCACGAATACGTTATGTTCGATGTTTCCAATCGTTTTGCATCGACGGTAGGTAAGGATTCACTTCCCAGCTGCCGCAATCGTTCTTTCTATCGATAATTTGCACGAATACGTGATGTTCGATGTTTCCAATCGTTTTGCATCAACGTTAGGTAAGGATTCATTTCCCGGCTCCCGCAATCGTTCTTTCCATCGATAATTTGCACGAATACGTGCTATTCGATGTTTCCAATCGTGATGCATCGACGTTCGGTAAGCATTCACTTCCCAGCTCCGGCAATCGTTCTTTCCAAATTATCGATAGAAAGAACGATTGCGGGAGCTGGGAAGTGAATCCTTACCTACCGTCGATGCAAAACGATTGCAAACATCGAACATCACGTATTCGTGCAAATTATCGATGGAAAGAACGATTGCGGGTGCCGGGAAGTGAATCCTTACCTAACGTTGATGCAAAACGATTGGAAACATCGAATAACACGTATTCGTGCAAATTATCGATGGAAAGAACGATTGCGGGAGCTGGGAAGTGAATCCTTACCTACCGTCGATGCAAAACGATTGGTAACATCGAATAGCACATATTCGTGCAAATTATCGATGGAAAGAACGATTGCGGGAGCCGGGAAGTGAATCCTTACCTAACGTTGATGCAAAACGAATGGAATCATCGAACATCACGTATTCGTGCAAATTATCGATGAAAAGAACGATTGCGGGTGCCGGGAAGTGAATCCTTACCTAACGTTGATGCAAAACGATTGGAAACATCGAATAACACGTATTCGTGCAAATTATCGATGGAAAGAACGATTGCGGGAGCCGGGAAATGAATCCTTACCTAACGTTGATGCAAAACGATTGGAAACATCGAACATCACGTATTCATGCAAATTATCGATAGAAAGAACGATTGCGGCAGCTGGGAAGTGAATCCTTACCTACCGTCGATGCAAAACGATTGCAAACATCGAATTGCACGTATTCGTGCAAATTATCCATAGAAAGAACGATTGCGTGAGCTGGGAAGTGAATACTTACCTACCGTTGATGCAAAACGATTGGAAACATCGAATAGCACGTATTCGTGCAAATTATCGATGGAAAGAACGATTGCGGGAGCCGGGAAGTGAATGCTTACCTAACGTTGATGCAAAACGATTGGAAACATCGAACATAACGTATTCGTGCAAATTATCGATAGAAAGAACGATTGCGGGAGCTGGGAAGTGAATCCTTACCTACCGTCGATGCAAAACGATTGCAAACATCGAATAGCACGTATTCGTGCAAATTATCCATAGAAAGAACGATTGCGGGAGCTGGGAAGTGAATACGTACCTAACGTTGATGCAAAACGATTGGAAACATCGAACACCACGTATTCGTGCAAATTATCGATGGAAAGAACGATTGCGGGAGCCGGGAAGTGAATGCTTACCTAACGTTGATGCAAAACGATTGGAAACATCGAACATAACGTATTCGTGCAAATTATCGATAGAAAGAACGATTGCGGAAGCTGGGAAGTGAATCCTTACCTACCGTCGATGCAAAACGATTGCAAACATCGAATAGCACGTATTCGTGCAAATTATCCATAGAAAGTACGATTGCGGGAGCTGGGAAGTGAATACTTACCTACCGTTGATGCAAAACGATTGGAAACATCGAATAGCACGTATTCGTGCAAATTATCGATGGAAAGAACGATTGCGGCAGCTGGGAAGTGAATCCTTACCTACCGTCGATGCAAAACGATTGCAAACATCGAACATAACGTATTCGTGCAAATTATCCATAGAAAGAAGGATTGCGGGAGCTGGGAAGTGAATACTTACCTACCGTTGATGCAAAACGATTGGAAACATCGAATAGCACGTATTCGTGCAAATTATCGATGGAAAGAACGATTGCGGGAGCTGGGAAGAGAATCCTTACCTACCGTCGATGCAAAACGATTGGAAACATCGAATATCACGTATTCGTGCCAATTATCCAATCGTTTTGTATCAACGGTAGGTAAGGATTCACTTCCCGGCTCCCGCAATCGTTCTTTCCATCGATAATTTGCACGAATACGTGGTGTTCGATGTTTCCAATCGTTTTGCATCGACGGTAGGTAAGGATTCACTTCCCAGCTCCCGCAATCGTTCTTTCTATGGATAATTTGCACGAATACGTGCTATTCGATGTTTGCAATCGTTTTGCATCGACGGTAGGTAAGGATTCACTTCCCAGCTCCCGCAATCGTTCTTTCTATCGATAATTTGCACGAATACGTTATGTTCGATGTTTCCAATCGTTTTGCATCAACGTTAGGTAAGCATTCACTTCCCGGCTCCCGCAATCGTTCTTTCCATCGATAATTTGCACGAATACGTGCTATTCGATGTTTCCAATCGTTTTGCATCAACGGTAGGTAAGTATTCACTTCCCAGCTCCCGCAATCGTACTTTCTATGGATAATTTGCACGAATACGTGCTATTCGATGTTTGCAATCGTTTTGCATCGACGGTAGGTAAGGATTCACTTCCCAGCTCCCGCAATCGTTCTTTCTATCGATAATTTGCACGAATACGTTATGTTCGATGTTTCCAATCGTTTTGCATCAACGTTAGGTAAGCATTCACTTCCCGGCTCCCGCAATCGTTCTTTCCATCGATAATTTGCACGAATACGTTATGTTCGATGTTTCCAATCGTTTTGCATCAACGTTAGGTAAGCATTCACTTCCCGGCTCCCGCAATCGTTCTTTCCATCGATAATTTGCACGAATACGTGCTATTCGATATTTCCAATCGTTTTGCATCAACGGTAGGTAAGTATTCACTTCCCAGCTCGCGCAATCGTTCTTCCTAAGGATAATTTGCACGAATACGTGGTGTTCGATGTTTCCAATCGTTTTGCATCGACGGTAGGTAAGGATTCACTTCCCAGCTCCCGCAATCGTTCTTTCCATCGATAATTTGCACGAATACGTGGTGTTCGATGTTTCCAATCGTTTTGCATCAACGATAGGTAAGTATCCACTTCCCAGCTCCCGCAATCGTTCTTTCTATGGATAATTTGCACGAATACGTGCTATTCGATGTTTGCAATCGTTTTGCATCGACGGTAGATAAGGATTAACTTCCCAGCTACCGCAATCGTTCTTTCTATGGATAATTTGCACAAATACGTTATGTTCGATGTTTCCAATCGTTTTGCATCGACGGTAGGTAAGGATTCACTTCCCAGCTGCCGCAATCGTTCTTTCTATCGATAATTTGCACGAATACGTGATGTTCGATGTTTCCAATCGTTTTGCATCAACGTTAGGTAAGGATTCATTTCCCGGCTCCCGCAATCGTTCTTTCCATCGATAATTTGCACGAATACGTGCTATTCGATGTTTCCAATCGTGTTGCATCGACGTTCGGTAAGCATTCACTTCCCAGCTCCGGCAATCGTTCTTTCCAAATTATCGATAGAAAGAACGATTGCGGGAGCTGGGAAGTGAATCCTTACCTACCGTCGATGCAAAACGATTGCAAACATCGACCATCACGTATTCGTGCAAATTATCGATGGAAAGAACGATTGCGGGTCCCGGCAAGTGAATCCTTACCTAACGTTGATGCAAAACGATTGGAAACATCGAATAACACGTATTCGTGCAAATTATCGATGGAAAGAACGATTGCGGGAGCTGGGAAGTGAATCCTTACCTACCGTCGATGCAAAACGATTGGTAACATCGAATAGCACATATTCGTGCAAATTATCGATGGAAAGAACGATTGCGGGAGCCGGGAAGTGAATCCTTACCTAACGTTGATGCAAAACGAATGGAATCATCGAACATCACGTATTCGTGCAAATTATCGATGAAAAGAACGATTGCGGGTGCCGGGAAGTGAATCCTTACCTAACGTTGATGCAAAACGATTGGAAACATCGAATAACACGTATTCGTGCAAATTATCGATGGAAAGAACGATTGCGGGAGCCGGGAAATGAATCCTTACCTAACGTTGATGCAAAACGATTGGAAACATCGAACATCACGTATTCGTGCAAATTATCGATAGAAAGAACGATTGCGGCAGCTGGGAAGTGAATCCTTACCTACCGTCGATGCAAAACAATTGCAAACATCGAATAGCACGTATTCGTGCTAATTATCCATAGAAAGAACGATTGCGTGAGCTGGTAAGTGAATACTTACCTACCGTTGATGCAAAACGATTGGAAACATCGAATAGCACGTATTCGTGCAAATTATCGATGGAAAGAACGATTGCGGGAGCTGGGAAGTGAATCCTTACCTACCGTCGATGCAAAACGATTGCAAACATCGAATAGCACGTATTCGTGCAAATTATCCATAGAAAGAACGATTGCGGGAACTGGGAAGTGAATCCTTACCTACCGTCGATGCAAAACGATTGGAAACATCGAACACCACGTATTCGTGCAAATTATCGCGATGGAAAGAACGATTGCGGGAGCCGGGAAGTGAATCCTTACCTACCGTTGATACAAAACGATTGGATAATTGGCACGAATACGTGATATTCGATGTTTCCAATCGTTTTGCTTCGACGGTAGGTAAGGATTCACTTCCCAGCTCCCGCAATCGTTCTTTCCATCGTTAATTTGCACGAATACGTGCCATTCGATGTTTCCAATCGTTTTGCATCGACGGTAGGTCAGGATTCACTTCCCAGCTCCCGCAATCGTTCTTTCTATCGATAATTTGCACGAATACGTGCTATTCGATGTTTGCAATCGTTTTGCATCGACGGTAGGTAAGGATTCACTTCCCAGCTGCCGCAATCGTTCTTTCCATCGATAATTTGCACGAATACGTGGTGTTCGATGTTTCCAATCGTTTTGCATCAACGTTAGGTAAGTATTCACTTCCCAGCTCCCGCAATCGTTCTTTCTATGGATAATTTGCACGAATACGTGCTATTCGATGTTTGCAATCGTTTTGCATCGACGGTAGGTAAGTATTCACTTCCCAGCTCCCACAATCGTTCTTTCTATGGGATAATTTGCACGAATACGTTATGTTCGATGTTTCCAATCGTTTTGCATCGACGGTAGGTAAGGATTCACTTCCCGGCTCCCGCAATCGTTCTTTCCATCGATAATTTGCACGAATACGTGCTATTCGATGTTTCCAATCGTGTTGCATCGACGGTCTGTAAGCATTCACTTCCCAGCTCCCGCAATCGTTCTTTCTATGGATAATTTGCACGAATACGTTATGTTCGATGTTTGCAATCGTTTTGCATCGACGGTAGGTAAGGATTCACTTCCCAGCTGCCGCAATCGTTCTTTCCATCGATAATTTGCACGAATACGTGGTGTTCGATGTTTCCAATCGTTTTGCATCAACGATAGCTAAGTATCCACTTCCCAGCTCCCGCAATCGTTCTTTCTATGGATAATTTGCACGAATACGTGCTATTCGATGTTTGCAATCGTTTTGCATCGACGGTAGATAAGGATTCACTTCCCAGCTCCCGCAATCGTTCTTTCTATGGATAATTTGCACGAATACGTTATGTTCGATGTTTCCAATCGTTTTGCATCGACGGTAGGTAAGGATTCACTTCCCAGCTGCCGCAATCGTTCCTTCTATCGATAATTTGCACGAATACGTGATGTTCGATGTTTCCAATCGTTTTGCATCAACGTTAGGTAAGTAAGGATTCATTTCCCGGCTCCCGCAATCGTTCTTTCTATGGATAATTTGCACGAATACGTGCTATTCGATGTTTGCAATCGTTTTGCATCGACGGTAGGTAAGGATTCACTTCCCAGCTCCCGCAATCGTTCTTTCTATCGATAATTTGCACGAATACGTTATGTTCGATGTTTCCAATCGTTTTGCATCAACGTTAGGTAAGCATTCACTTCCCGGCTCCCGCAATCGTTCTTTCCATCGATAATTTGCACGAATACGTGCTATTCGATGTTTCCAATCGTTTTGCATCAACGGTAGGTAAGTATTCACTTCCCAGCTCCCGCAATCGTACTTTCTATGGATAATTTGCACGAATACGTGCTATTCGATGTTTGCAATCGTTTTGCATCGACGGTAGGTAAGTATTCACTTCCCAGCTCCCACAATCGTTCTTTCTATGGGATAATTTGCACGAATACGTTATGTTCGATGTTTCCAATCGTTTTGCATCGACGGTAGGTAAGGATTCACTTCCCGGCTCCCGCAATCGTTCTTTCCATCGATAATTTGCACGAATACGTGCTATTCGATGTTTCCAATCGTGTTGCATCGACGGTCTGTAAGCATTCACTTCCCAGCTCCCGCAATCGTTCTTTCTATGGATAATTTGCACGAATACGTTATGTTCGATGTTTGCAATCGTTTTGTATCAACGGTAGGTAAGGATTCACTTCCCGGCTCCCGCAATCGTTCTTTCCATCGATAATTTGCACGAATACGTGCTATTCGATGTTTCCAATCGTTTTGCATCGACGGTAGGTAAGGATTCACTTCCCAGCTCCCGCAATCGTTCTTTCTATGGATAATTTGCACGAATACGTGCTATTCGATGTTTGCAATCGTTTTGCATCGACGGTAGGTAAGGATTCACTTCCCAGCTCCCGCAATCGTTCTTTCTATCGATAATTTGCACGAATACGTTATGTTCGATGTTTCCAATCGTTTTGCATCAACGTTAGGTAAGCATTCACTTCCCGGCTCCCGCAATCGTTCTTTCCATCGATAATTTGCACGAATACGTGCTATTCGATGTTTCCAATCGTTTTGCATCAACGGTAGGTAAGTATTCACTTCCCAGCTCCCGCAATCGTACTTTCTATGGATAATTTGCACGAATACGTGCTATTCGATGTTTGCAATCGTTTTGCATCGACGGTAGGTAAGGATTCACTTCCCAGCACCCGCAATCGTTCTTTCTATCGATAATTTGCACGAATACGTTATGTTCGATGTTTCCAATCGTTTTGCATCAACGTTAGGTAAGCATTCACTTCCCGGCTCCCGCAATCGTTCTTTCCATCGATAATTTGCACGAATACGTTATGTTCGATGTTTCCAATCGTTTTGCATCAACGTTAGGTAAGCATTCACTTCCCGGCTCCCGCAATCGTTCTTTCCATCGATAATTTGCACGAATACGTTATGTTCGATGTTTCCAATCGTTTTGCATCAACGTTAGGTAAGCATTCACTTCCCGGCTCCCGCAATCGTTCTTTCCATCGATAATTTGAACGAATACGTGCTATTCGATATTTCCAATCGTTTTGCATCAACGGTAGGTAAGTATTCACTTCCCAGCTCGCGCAATCATTCTTCCTAAGGATAATTTGCACGAATACGTGGTGTTCGATGTTTCCAATCGTTTTGCATCGACGGTAGGTAAGGATTCACTTCCCAGCTCCCGCAATCGTTCTTTCCATCGATAATTTGCACGAATACGTGGTGTTCGATGTTTCCAATCGTTTTGCATCAACGTTAGGTACGTATTCACTTCCCAGCTCCCGCAATCGTTCTTTCTATGGATAATATGCACGAATACGTGCTATTCGATGTTTCCAATCGTTTTGCATCGACGGTAGGTAAGGATTCACTTCCCAGCTCCCGCAATCGTTCTTTCCATCGATAATTTGCACGAATACGTGGTGTTCGATGTTTCCAATCGTTTTGCATCAACGTTAGGTACGTATTCACTTCCCAGCTCCCGCAATCGTTCTTTCTATGGATAATATGCACGAATACGTGCTATTCGATGTTTCCAATCGTTTTGCATCGACGGTAGGTAAGGATTCACTTCCCAGCTCCCGCAATCGTTCTTTCCATCGATAATTTGCACGAATACGTGGTGTTCGATGTTTCCAATCGTTTTGCATCAACGTTAGGTACGTATTCACTTCCCAGCTCCCGCAATCGTTCTTTCCATCGATAATTTGCACGAATACGTGGTGTTCGATGTTTCCAATCGTTTTGCATCGACGGTAGGTAAGGATTCACTTCCCGGCTCCCGCAATCGTTCTTTCCATCGATAATTTGCACGAATACGTGCTATTCGATGTTTCCAATCGTGTTGCATCGACGGTCGGTAAGCATTCACTTCCCAGCTCCCGCAATCGTTCTTTCTATGGATAATTTGCACGAATACGTTATGTTCGATGTTTGCAATCGTTTTGCATCGACGGTAGGTAAGGATTCACTTCCCAGCTGCCGCAATCGTTCTTTCCATCGATAATTTGCACGAATACGTGGTGTTCGATGTTTCCAATCGTTTTGCATCAACGATAGGTAAGTATCCACTTCCCAGCTCCCGCAATCGTTCTTTCTATGGATAATTTGCACGAATACGTGCTATTCGATGTTTCCAATCGTTTTGCATCGACGGTAGGTAAGGATTCACTTCCCAGCTCCCGCAATCGTTCTTTCCATCGATAATTTGCACGAATACGTGGTGTTCGATGTTTCCAATCGTTTTGCATCAACGTTAGGTACGTATTCACTTCCCAGCTCCCGCAATCGTTCTTTCTATGGATAATATGCACGAATACGTGCTATTCGATGTTTCCAATCGTTTTGCATCGACGGTAGGTAAGGATTCACTTCCCAGCTCCCGCAATCGTTCTTTCCATCGATAATTTGCACGAATACGTGGTGTTCGATGTTTCCAATCGTTTTGCATCAACGTTAGGTACGTATTCACTTCCCAGCTCCCGCAATCGTTCTTTCCATCGATAATTTGCACGAATACGTGGTGTTCGATGTTTCCAATCGTTTTGCATCGACGGTAGGTAAGGATTCACTTCCCGGCTCCCGCAATCGTTCTTTCCATCGATAATTTGCACGAATACGTGCTATTCGATGTTTCCAATCGTGTTGCATCGACGGTCGGTAAGCATTCACTTCCCAGCTCCCGCAATCGTTCTTTCTATGGATAATTTGCACGAATACGTTATGTTCGATGTTTGCAATCGTTTTGCATCGACGGTAGGTAAGGATTCACTTCCCAGCTGCCGCAATCGTTCTTTCCATCGATAATTTGCACGAATACGTGGTGTTCGATGTTTCCAATCGTTTTGCATCAACGATAGGTAAGTATCCACTTCCCAGCTCCCGCAATCGTTCTTTCTATGGATAATTTGCACGAATACGTGCTATTCGATGTTTGCAATCGTTTTGCATCGACGGTAGATAAGGATTCATTTCCCGGCTCCCGCAATCGTTCTTTCCATCGATAATTTGCACGAATACGTGCTATTCGATGTTTCCAATCGTGTTGCATCGACGTTCGGTAAGCATTCACTTCCCAGCTCCGGCAATCGTTCTTTCCAAATTATCGATAGAAAGAACGATTGCGTGAGCTGGGAAGTGAATCCTTACCTAACGTTGATGCAAAACGATTGGAAACATCGAATAGCACGTATTCGTGCAAATTATCGATAGAAAGAACGATTGCGGCAGCTGGGAAGTGAATCCTTACCTACCGTCGATGCAAAACGATTGCAAACATCGAATAGCACGTATTCGTGCAAATTATCCATAGAAAGAACGATTGCGTGAGCTGGGAAGTGAATACTTACCTACCGTTGATGCAAATCGATTGGAAACATCGAATAGCACGTATTCGTGCAAATTATCGATGGAAAGAACGATTGCGGGAGCCGGGAAATGAATCCTTACCTAACGTTGATGCAAAACGATTGGAAACATCGAACATCACGTATTCGTGCAAATTATCGATAGAAAGAACGATTGCGGCAGCTGGGAAGTGAATCCTTACCTACCGTCGATGCAAAACAATTGCAAACATCGAATAGCACGTATTCGTGCTAATTATCCATAGAAAGAACGATTGCGTGAGCTGGTAAGTGAATACTTACCTACCGTTGATGCAAAACGATTGGAAACATCGAATAGCACGTATTCGTGCAAATTATCGATGGAAAGAACGATTGCGGGAGCCGGGAAGTGAATGCTTACCTAACGTTGATGCAAAACGATTGGAAACATCGAACATTACGTATTCGTGGAAATTATCTATAGAAAGAACGATTGCGGGAGCTGGGAAGTGAATCCTTACCTACCGTCGATGCAAAACGATTGCAAACATCGAATAGCACGTATTCGTGCAAATTATCCATAGAAAGTACGATTGCGGGAGCTGGGAAGTGAATACTTACCTACCGTTGATGCAAAACGATTGGAAACATCGAATAGCACGTATTCGTGCAAATTATCGATGGAAAGAACGATTGCGGGAGCCGGGAAGTGAATGCTTACCTAACGTTGATGCAAAACGATTGGAAACATCGAACATAACGTATTCGTGCAAATTATCGATAGAAAGAACGATTGCGGGAGCTGGGAAGTGAATCCTTACCTACCGTCGATGCAAAACGATTGCAAACATCGAATAGCACGTATTCGTGCAAATTATCCATAGAAAGAACGATTGCGGGAGCTGGGAAGTGAATCCTTACCTACCGTCGATGCAAAACGATTGGAAACATCGAACACCACGTATTCGTGCAAATTATCGATGGAAAGAACGATTGCGGGAGCCGGGAAGTGAATCCTTACCTACCGTCGATGCAAAACGATTGGATAATTGGCACGAATACGTGATATTCGATGTTTCCAATCGTTTTGCATCGACGGTAGGTAAGGATTCACTTCCCAGCTCCCGCAATCGTTCTTTCCATCGTTAATTTGCACGAATACGTGCCATTCGATGTTTCCAATCGTTTTGCATCGACGGTAGGTAAATATTCACTTCCCAGCTCCCGCAATCGTTCTTTCTATCGATAATTTGCACGAATACGTGATGTTCGATGTTTCCAATCGTTTTGCATCAACGTTAGGTAAGGATTCACTTCCCGGCTCCCGCAATCGCTTTCCATCGCTAATTTGCTCGAATACGTGCTATTCGATGTTTCCAATCGTTTTGCATCGACGGTAGGTAAGGATTCACTTCCCAGCTGCCGAAATCGTTCTTTCCATCGATAATTTGCACGAATACGTGGGGTTCGATGTTTCCAATCGTTTTGCATCAACGTTAGGTAAGTATTCACTTCCCAGCTCCCGCAATCGTTCTTTCTATGGATAATTTGCACGAATACGTGCTATTCGATGTTTGCAATCGTTTTGCATCGACGGTAGGTAAGTATTCACTTCCCAGCTCCCGCAATCGTTCTTTCTATGGGATAATTTGCACGAATACGTTATGTTCGATGTTTCCAATCGTTTTGCATCGACGGTAGGTAAGGATTCACTTCCCGGCTCCCGCAATCGTTCTTTCCATCGATAATTTGCACGAATACGTGCTATTCGATGTTTCCAATCGTGTTGCATCGACGGTCTGTAAGCATTCACTTCCCAGCTCCCGCAATCGTTCTTTCTATGGATAATTTGCACGAATACGTTATGTTCGATGTTTGCAATCGTTTTGCATCGACGGTAGGTAAGGATTCACTTCCCAGCTGCCGCAATCGTTCTTTCCATCGATAATTTGCACGAATACGTGGTGTTCGATGTTTCCAATCGTTTTGCATCAACGATAGCTAAGTATCCACTTCCCAGCTCCCGCAATCGTTCTTTCTATGGATAATTTGCACGAATACGTGCTATTCGATGTTTGCAATCGTTTTGCATCGACGGTAGGTAAGGATTCACTTCCCAGCTGCCGCAATCGTTCTTTCCATCGATAATTTGCACGAATACGTGGTGTTCGATGTTTCCAATCGTTTTGCATCAACGTTAGGTAAGTATTCACTTCCCAGCTCCCGCAATCGTTCTTTCTATGGATAATTTGCACGAATACGTGCTATTCGATGTTTGCAATCGTTTTGCATCGACGGTAGGTAAGTATTCACTTCCCAGCTCCCACAATCGTTCTTTCTATGGGATAATTTGCACGAATACGTTATGTTCGATGTTTCCAATCGTTTTGCATCAACGATAGCTAAGTATCCACTTCCCAGCTCCCGCAATCGTTCTTTCTATGGATAATTTGCACGAATACGTGCTATTCGATGTTTGCAATCGTTTTGCATCGACGGTAGATAAGGATTCACTTCCCAGCTCCCGCAATCGTTCTTTCTATGGATAATTTGCACGAATACGTTATGTTCGATGTTTCCAATCGTTTTGCATCGAAGGTAGGTAAGGATTCACTTCCCAGCTGCCGCAATCGTTCTTTCTATCGATAATTTGCACGAATACGTGATGTTCGATGTTTCCAATCGTTTTGCATCAACGTTAGGTAAGTAAGGATTCATTTCCCGGCTCCCGCAATCGTTCTTTCCATCGATAATTTGCACGAATACGTGCTATTCGATGTTTCCAATCGTGTTGCATCGACGTTCGGTAAGCATTCACTTCCCAGCTCCGGCAATCGTTCTTTCCAAATTATCGATAGAAAGAACGATTGCGGGAGCTGGGAAGTGAATCCTTACCTACCGTCGATGCAAAACGATTGCAAACATCGAACATCACGTATTCGTGCAAATTATCGATGGAAAGAACGATTGCGGGTGCCGGGAAGTGAATCCTTACCTAACGTTGATGCAAAACGATTGGAAACATCGAATAACACGTATTCGTGCAAATTATCGATGGAAAGAACGATTGCGGGAGCTGGGAAGTGAATCCTTACCTACCGTCGATGCAAAACGATTGGTAACATCGAATAGCACATATTCGTGCAAATTATCGATGGAAAGAACGATTGCGGGAGCCGGGAAGTGAATCCTTACCTAACGTTGATGCAAAACGAATGGAATCATCGAACATCACGTATTCGTGCAAATTATCGATGAAAAGAACGATTGCGGGTGCCGGGAAGTGAATCCTTACCTAACGTTGATGCAAAACGATTGGAAACATCGAATAACACGTATTCGTGCAAATTATCGATGGAAAGAACGATTGCGGGAGCCGGGAAATGAATCCTTACCTAACGTTGATGCAAAACGATTGGAAACATCGAACATCACGTATTCATGCAAATTATCGATAGAAAGAACGATTGCGGCAGCTGGGAAGTGAATCCTTACCTACCGTCGATGCAAAACGATTGCAAACATCGAATTGCACGTATTCGTGCAAATTATCCATAGAAAGAACGATTGCGTGAGCTGGGAAGTGAATACTTACCTACCGTTGATGCAAAACGATTGGAAACATCGAATAGCACGTATTCGTGCAAATTATCGATGGAAAGAACGATTGCGGGAGCCGGGAAGTGAATGCTTACCTAACGTTGATGCAAAACGATTGGAAACATCGAACATAACGTATTCGTGCAAATTATCGATAGAAAGAACGATTGCGGGAGCTGGGAAGTGAATCCTTACCTACCGTCGATGCAAAACGATTGCAAACATCGAATAGCACGTATTCGTGCAAATTATCCATAGAAAGAACGATTGCGGGAGCTGGGAAGTGAATACTTACCTACCGTTGATGCAAAACGATTGGAAACATCGAATAGCACGTATTCGTGCAAATTATCGATGGAAAGAACGATTGCGGGAGCCGGGAAGTGAATGCTTACCTAACGTTGATGCAAAACGATTGGAAACATCGAACATAACGTATTGGTGCAAATTATCGATAGAAAGAACGATTGCGGAAGCTGGGAAGTGAATCCTTACCTACCGTCGATGCAAAACGATTGCAAACATCGAATAGCACGTATTCGTGCAAATTATCCATAGAAAGTACGATTGCGGGAGCTGGGAAGTGAATACTTACCTACCGTTGATGCAAAACGATTGGAAACATCGAATAGCACGTATTCGTGCAAATTATCGATGGAAAAACGATTGCGGCAGCTGGGAAGTGAATCCTTACCTACCGTCGATGCAAAACGATTGCAAACATCGAACATAACGTATTCGTGCAAATTATCCATAGAAAGAACGATTGCGGGAGCTGGGAAGTGAATACTTACCTACCGTTGATGCAAAACGATTGGAAACATCGAATAGCACGTATTCGTGCAAATTATCGATGGAAAGAACGATTGCGGGAGCTGGGAAGTGAATCCTTACCTACCGTCGATGCAAAACGATTGGAAACATCGAATATCACGTATTCGTGCCAATTATCCAATCGTTTTGTATCAACGGTAGGTAAGGATTCACTTCCCAGCTCCGGCAATCGTTCTTTCCAAATTATCGATAGAAAGAACGATTGCGGGAGCTGGGAAGTGAATCCTTACCTACCGTCGATGCAAAACGATTGCAAACATCGAACATCACGTATTCGTGCAAATTATCGATGGAAAGAACGATTGCGGGTGCCGGGAAGTGAATCCTTACCTAACGTTGATGCAAAACGATTGGAAACATCGAATAACACGTATTCGTGCAAATTATCGATGGAAAGAACGATTGCGGGAGCTGGGAAGTGAATCCTTACCTACCGTCGATGCAAAACGATTGGTAACATCGAATAGCACGTATTCGTGCAAATTATCGATGGAAAGAACGATTGCGGGAGCCGGGAAATGAATCCTTACCTAACGTTGATGCAAAACGATTGGAAACATCGAACATCACGTATTCATGCAAATTATCGATAGAAAGAACGATTGCGGCAGCTGGGAAGTGAATCCTTACCTACCGTCGATGCAAAACGATTGCAAACATCGAATTGCACGTATTCGTGCAAATTATCCATAGAAAGAACGATTGCGTGAGCTGGGAAGTGAATACTTACCTACCGTTGATGCAAAACGATTGGAAACATCGAATAGCACGTATTCGTGCAAATTATCGATGGAAAGAACGATTGCGGGAGCCGGGAAGTGAATGCTTACCTAACGTTGATGCAAAACGATTGGAAACATCGAACATAACGTATTCGTGCAAATTATCGATAGAAAGAACGATTGCGGGAGCTGGGAAGTGAATCCTTACCTACCGTCGATGCAAAACGATTGGAAACATCGAATAGCACGTATTCGTGCAAATTATCGATGGAAAGAACGATTGCGGGAGCCGGGAAGTGAATGCTTACCTAACGTTGATGCAAAACGATTGGAAACATCGAACATAACGTATTCGTGCAAATTATCGATAGAAAGAACGATTGCGGAAGCTGGGAAGTGAATCCTTACCTACCGTCGATGCAAAACGATTGCAAACATCGAATAGCACGTATTCGTGCAAATTATCCATAGAAAGTACGATTGCGGGAGCTGGGAAGTGAGTACTTACCTACCGTTGATGCAAAACGATTGGAAACATCGAATAGCACGTATTCGTGCAAATTATCGATGGAAAGAACGATTGCGGCAGCTGGGAAGTGAATCCTTACCTACCGTCGATGCAAAACGATTGCAAACATCGAACATAACGTATTCGTGCAAATTATCCATAGAAAGAACGATTGCGGGAGCTGGGAAGTGAATACTTACCTACCGTTGATGCAAAACGATTGGAAACATCGAATAGCACGTATTCGTGCAAATTATCGATGGAAAGAACGATTGCGGGAGCTGGGAAGTGAATCCTTACCTACCGTCGATGCAAAACGATTGGAAACATCGAATATCACGTATTCGTGCCAATTATCCAATCGTTTTGTATCAACGGTAGGTAAGGATTCACTTCCCGGCTCCCGCAATCGTTCTTTCCATCGATAATTTGCACGAATACGTGGTGTTCGATGTTTCCAATCGTTTTGCATCGACGGTAGGTAAGGATTCACTTCCCAGCTCCCGCAATCGTTCTTTCTATGGATAATTAGCACGAATACGTGCTATTCGATGTTTGCAATCGTTTTGCATCGACGGTAGGTAAGGATTCACTTCCTAGCTCCCGCAATCGTTCTTTCTATCGATAATTTGCACGAATACGTTATGTTCGATGTTTCCAATCGTTTTGCATCAACGTTAGGTAAGCATTCACTTCCCGGCTCCCGCAATCGTTCTTTCCATCGATAATTTGCACGAATACGTGCTATTCGATGTTTCCAATCGTTTTGCATCAACGGTAGGTAAGTATTCACTTCCCAGCTCCCGCAATCGTACTTTCTATGGATAATTTGCACGAATACGTGCTATTCGATGTTTGCAATCGTTTTGCATCGACGGTAGGTAAGGATTCACTTCCCAGCACCCGCAATCGTTCTTTCTATCGATAATTTGCACGAATACGTTATGTTCGATGTTTCCAATCGTTTTGCATCAACGTTAGGTAAGCATTCACTTCCCGGCTCCCGCAATCGTTCTTTCCATCGATAATTTGCACGAATACGTTATGTTCGATGTTTCCAATCGTTTTGCATCAACGTTAGGTAAGCATTCACTTCCCGGCTCCCGCAATCGTTCTTTCCATCGATAATTTGCACGAATACGTGCTATTCGATATTTCCAATCGTTTTGCATCAACGGTAGGTAAGTATTCACTTCCCAGCTCGCGCAATCATTCTTCCTAAGGATAATTTGCACGAATACGTGGTGTTCGATGTTTCCAATCGTTTTGCATCGACGGTAGGTAAGGATTCACTTCCCAGCTCCCGCAATCGTTCTTTCCATCGATAATTTGCACGAATACGTGGTGTTCGATGTTTCCAATCGTTTTGCATCAACGTTAGGTACGTATTCACTTCCCAGCTCCCGCAATCGTTCTTTCTATGGATAATATGCACGAATACGTGCTATTCGATGTTTCCAATCGTTTTGCATCGACGGTAGGTAAGGATTCACTTCCCAGCTCCCGCAATCGTTCTTTCCATCGATAATTTGCACGAATACGTGGTGTTCGATGTTTCCAATCGTTTTGCATCAACGTTAGGTACGTATTCACTTCCCAGCTCCCGCAATCGTTCTTTCCATCGATAATTTGCACGAATACGTGGTGTTCGATGTTTCCAATCGTTTTGCATCAACGTTAGGCAAGTATTCACTTCCCAGCTCCCGCAATCGTTCTTTCTATGGATAATTTGCACGAATACGTGCTATTCGATGTTTGCAATCGTTTTGCATCGACGGTAGGTAAGTATTCACTTCCCAGCTCCCGCAATCGTTCTTTCTATGGGATAATTTGCACGAATACGTTATGTTCGATGTTTCCAATCGTTTTGCATCGACGGTAGGTAAGGATTCACTTCCCGGCTCCCGCAATCGTTCTTTCCATCGATAATTTGCACGAATACGTGCTATTCGATGTTTCCAATCGTGTTGCATCGACGGTCGGTAAGCATTCACTTCCCAGCTCCCGCAATCGTTCTTTCTATGGATAATTTGCACGAATACGTTATGTTCGATGTTTGCAATCGTTTTGCATCGACGGTAGGTAAGGATTCACTTCCCAGCTGCCGCAATCGTTCTTTCCATCGATAATTTGCACGAATACGTGGTGTTCGATGTTTCCAATCGTTTTGCATCAACGATAGGTAAGTATCCACTTCCCAGCTCCCGCAATCGTTCTTTCAATGGATAATTTGCACGAATACGTGCTATTCGATGTTTGCAATCGTTTTGCATCGACGGTAGATAAGGATTCATTTCCCGGCTCCCGCAATCGTTCTTTCCATCGATAATTTGCACGAATACGTGCTATTCGATGTTTCCAATCGTGTTGCATCGACGTTCGGTAAGCATTCACTTCCCAGCTCCGGCAATCGTTCTTTCCAAATTATCGATAGAAAGAACGATTGCGTGAGCTGGGAAGTGAATCCTTACCTACCGTCGATGCAAAACGATTGCAAACATCGAATAGCACGTATTCGTGCAAATTATCCATAGAAAGAACGATTGCGGGAGCTGGGAAGTGAATACTTACCTAACGTTGATGCAAAACGATTGGAAACATCGAACACCACGTATTCGTGCAAATTATCGATGGAAAGAACGATTGCGGGTGCCGGGAAGTGAATCCTTACCTAACGTTGATGCAAAACGATTGGAAACATCGAATAGCACGTATTCGTGCAAATTATCGATAGAAAGAACGATTGCGTGAGCTGGGAAGTGAATCCTTACCTACCGTCGATGCAAAACGATTGCAAACATCGAATAGCACGTATTCGTGCAAATTATCCATAGAAAGAACGATTGCGTGAGCTGGGAAGTGAATACTTACCTACCGTTGATGCAAATCGATTGGAAACATCGAATAGCACGTATTCGTGCAAATTATCGATGGAAAGAACGATTGCGGGAGCCGGGAAATGAATCCTTACCTAACGTTGATGCAAAACGATTGGAAACATCGAACATCACGTATTCGTGCAAATTATCGATGGAAAGAACGATTGCGGGAGCCGGGAAGTGAATGCTTACCTAACGTTGATGCAAAACGATTGGAAACATCGAACATAACGTATTCGTGGAAATTATCGATAGAAAGAACGATTGCGGGAGCTGGGAAGTGAATCCTTACCTACCGTCGATGCAAAACGATTGCAAACATCGAATAGCACGTATTCGTGCAAATTATCCATAGAAAGTACGATTGCGGGAGCTGGGAAGTGAATACTTACCTACCGTTGATGCAAAACGATTGGAAACATCGAATAGCACGTATTCGTGCAAATTATCGATGGAAAGAACGATTGCGGGAGCCGGGAAGTGAATGCTTACCTAACGTTGATGCAAAACGATTGGAAACATCGAACATAACGTATTCGTGCAAATTATCGATAGAAAGAACGATTGCGGGAGCTGGGAAGTGAATCCTTACCTACCGTCGATGCAAAACGATTGCAAACATCGAATAGCACGTATTCGTGCAAATTATCCATAGAAAGAACGATTGCGGGAGCTGGGAAGTGAATCCTTACCTACCGTCGATGCAAAACGATTGGAAACATCGAACACCACGTATTCGTGCAAATTATCGATGGAAAGAACGATTGCGGGAGCCGGGAAGTGAATCCTTACCTACCGTCGATGCAAAACGATTGGATAATTGGCACGAATACGTGATATTCGATGTTTCCAATCGTTTTGCATCGACGGTAGGTAAGGATTCACTTCCCAGCTCCCGCAATCGTTCTTTCCATCGTTAATTTGCACGAATACGTGCCATTCGATGTTTCCAATCGTTTTGCATCGACAGTAGGTAAGGATTCACTTCCCAGCTCCCGCAATCGTTCTTTCTATCGATAATTTGCACGAATACGTGCTATTCGATGTTTCCAATCGTTTTGCATCGACGGTAGGTAAGGATTCACTTCCCAGCTCCCGCAATCGTTCTTTCTATCGATAATTTGCACGAATACGTGATGTTCGATGTTTCCAATCGTTTTGCATCAACGTTAGGTACGTATTCACTTCCCAGCTCCCGCAATCGTTCTTTCTATGGATAATTTGCACGAATACGTGCTATTCGATGTTTCCAATCGTGTTGCATCGACGGTCTGTAAGCATTCACTTCCCAGCTCCCGCAATCGTTCTTTCTATGGATAATTTGCACGAATACGTTATGTTCGATGTTTGCAATCGTTTTGCATCGACGGTAGGTAAGGATTCACTTCCCAGCTGCCGCAATCGTTCTTTCCATCGATAATTTGCACGAATACGTGGTGTTCGATGTTTCCAATCGTTTTGCATCAACGATAGCTAAGTATCCACTTCCCAGCCCCCGCAATCGTTCTTTCTATGGATAATTTGCACGAATACGTGCTATTCGATGTTTGCAATCGTTTTGCATCGACGGTAGATAAGGATTCACTTCCCAGCTCCCGCAATCGTTCTTTCTATGGATAATTTGCACGAATACGTTATGTTCGATGTTTCCAATCGTTTTGCATCGACGGTAGGTAAGGATTCACTTCCCAGCTGCCGCAATCGTTCTTTCTATCGATAATTTGCACGAATACGTGATGTTCGATGTTTCCAATCGTTTTGCATCAACGTTAGGTAAGGATTCATTTCCCGGCTCCCGCAATCGTTCTTTCCATCGATAATTGGCACGAATACGTGATATTCGATGTTTCCAATCGTTTTGCATCGACGGTAGGTAAGGATTCACTTCCCAGCTCCCGCAATCGTTCTTTCCATCGTTAATTTGCACGAATACGTGCCATTCGATGTTTCCAATCGTTTTGCATCGACGGTAGGTAAGGATTCACTTCCCAGCTGCCGCAATCGTTCTTTCTATCGATAATTTGCACGAATACGTGATGTTCGATGTTTCCAATCGTTTTGCATCAACGTTAGGTAAGGATTCATTTCCCAGCTCCCGCAATCGTTCTTTCCATCGATAATTTGCACGAATACGTGGTGTTCGATGTTTCCAATCGTTTTGCATCAACGTTAGGTACGTATTCACTTCCCAGCTCCCGCAATCGTTCTTTCCATCGATAATTTGCACGAATACGTGGTGTTCGATGTTTCCAATCGTTTTGCATCAACGTTAGGCAAGTATTCACTTCCCAGCTCCCGCAATCGTTCTTTCTATGGATAATTTGCACGAATACGTGCTATTCGATGTTTGCAATCGTTTTGCATCGACGGTAGGTAAGTATTCACTTCCCAGCTCCCGCAATCGTTCTTTCTATGGGATAATTTGCACGAATACGTTATGTTCGATGTTTCCAATCGTTTTGCATCGACGGTAGGTAAGGATTCACTTCCCGGCTCCCGCAATCGTTCTTTCCATCGATAATTTGCACGAATACGTGCTATTCGATGTTTCCAATCGTGTTGCATCGACGGTCGGTAAGCATTCACTTCCCAGCTCCCGCAATCGTTCTTTCTATGGATAATTTGCACGAATACGTTATGTTCGATGTTTGCAATCGTTTTGCATCGACGGTAGGTAAGGATTCACTTCCCAGCTGCCGCAATCGTTCTTTCCATCGATAATTTGCACGAATACGTGGTGTTCGATGTTTCCAATCGTTTTGCATCAACGATAGGTAAGTATCCACTTCCCAGCTCCCGCAATCGTTCTTTCAATGGATAATTTGCACGAATACGTGCTATTCGATGTTTGCAATCGTTTTGCATCGACGGTAGATAAGGATTCATTTCCCGGCTCCCGCAATCGTTCTTTCCATCGATAATTTGCACGAATACGTGCTATTCGATGTTTCCAATCGTGTTGCATCGACGTTCGGTAAGCATTCACTTCCCAGCTCCGGCAATCGTTCTTTCCAAATTATCGATAGAAAGAACGATTGCGTGAGCTGGGAAGTGAATCCTTACCTACCGTCGATGCAAAACGATTGCAAACATCGAATAGCACGTATTCGTGCAAATTATCCATAGAAAGAACGATTGCGGGAGCCGGGAAATGAATCCTTACCTAACGTTGATGCAAAACGATTGGAAACATCGAACATCACGTATTCGTGCAAATTATCGATAGAAAGAACGATTGCGGCAGCTGGGAAGTGAATCCTTACCTACCGTCGATGCAAAACGATTGCAAACATCGAATTGCACGTATTCGTGCAAATTATCCATAGAAAGAACGATTGCGTGAGCTGGGAAGTGAATACTTACCTACCGTTGATGCAAAACGATTGGAAACATCGAATAGCACGTATTCGTGCAAATTATCGATGGAAAGAACGATTGCGGGAGCCGGGAAGTGAATGCTTACCTAACGTTGATGCAAAACGATTGGAAACATCGAACATAACGTATTCGTGCAAATTATCGATAGAAAGAACGATTGCGGGAGCTGGGAAGTGAATCCTTACCTACCGTCGATGCAAAACGATTGCAAACATCGAATAGCACGTATTCGTGCAAATTATCCATAGAAAGAACGATTGCGGGAGCTGGGAAGTGAATACGTACCTAACGTTGATGCAAAACGATTGGAAACATCGAACACCACGTATTCGTGCAAATTATCGATGGAAAGAACGATTGCGGGAGCCGGGAAGTGAATGCTTACCTAACGTTGATGCAAAACGATTGGAAACATCGAACATAACGTATTCGTGCAAATTATCGATAGAAAGAACGATTGCGGAAGCTGGGAAGTGAATCCTTACCTACCGTCGATGCAAAACGATTGCAAACATCGAATAGCACGTATTCGTGCAAATTATCCATAGAAAGTACGATTGCGGGAGCTGGGAAGTGAATACTTACCTACCGTTGATGCAAAACGATTGGAAACATCGAATAGCACGTATTCGTGCAAATTATCGATGGAAAGAACGATTGCGGCAGCTGGGAAGTGAATCCTTACCTACCGTCGATGCAAAACGATTGCAAACATCGAACATAACGTATTCGTGCAAATTATCCATAGAAAGAACGATTGCGGGAGCTGGGAAGTGAATACTTACCTACCGTTGATGCAAAACGATTGGAAACATCGAATAGCACGTATTCGTGCAAATTATCGATGGAAAGAACAATTGCGGGAGCTGGGAAGTGAATCCTTACCTACCGTCGATGCAAAACGATTGGAAACATCGAATATCACGTATTCGTGCCAATTATCCAATCGTTTTGTATCAACGGTAGGTAAGGATTCACTTCCCGGCTCCCGCAATCGTTCTTTCCATCGATAATTTGCACGAATACGTGGTGTTCGATGTTTCCAATCGTTTTGCATCGACGGTAGGTAAGGATTCACTTCCCAGCTCCCGCAATCGTTCTTTCTATGGATAATTTGCACGAATACGTGCTATTCGATGTTTGCAATCGTTTTGCATCGACGGTAGGTAAGGATTCACTTCCCAGCTCCCGCAATCGTTCTTTCTATCGATAATTTGCACGAATACGTTATGTTCGATGTTTCCAATCGTTTTGCATCAACGTTAGGTAAGCATTCACTTCCCGGCTCCCGCAATCGTTCTTTCCATCGATAATTTGCACGAATACGTGCTATTCGATGTTTCCAATCGTTTTGCATCAACGGTAGGTAAGTATTCACTTCCCAGCTCCCGCAATCGTACTTTCTATGGATAATTTGCACGAATACGTGCTATTCGATGTTTGCAATCGTTTTGCATCGACGGTAGGTAAGGATTCACTTCCCAGCACCCGCAATCGTTCTTTCTATCGATAATTTGCACGAATACGTTATGTTCGATGTTTCCAATCGTTTTGCATCAACGTTAGGTAAGCATTCACTTCCCGGCTCCCGCAATCGTTCTTTCCATCGATAATTTGCACGAATACGTTATGTTCGATGTTTCCAATCGTTTTGCATCAACGTTAGGTAAGCATTCACTTCCCGGCTCCCGCAATCGTTCTTTCCATCGATAATTTGCACGAATACGTGCTATTCGATATTTCCAATCGTTTTGCATCAACGGTAGGTAAGTATTCACTTCCCAGCTCGCGCAATCATTCTTCCTAAGGATAATTTGCACGAATACGTGGTGTTGGATGTTTCCAATCGTTTTGCATCGACGGTAGGTAAGGATTCACTTCCCAGCTCCCGCAATCGTTCTTTCCATCGATAATTTGCACGAATACGTGGTGTTCGATGTTTCCAATCGTTTTGCATCAACGTTAGGTACGTATTCACTTCCCAGCTCCCGCAATCGTTCTTTCTATGGATAATATGCACGAATACGTGCTATTCGATGTTTCCAATCGTTTTGCATCGACGGTAGCTAAGGATTCACTTCCCAGCTCCCGCAATCGTTCTTTCCATCGATAATTTGCACGAATACGTGGTGTTCGATGTTTCCAATCGTTTTGCATCAACGTTAGGTACGTATTCACTTCCCAGCTCCCGCAATCGTTCTTTCCATCGATAATTTGCACGAATACGTGGTGTTCGATGTTTCCAATCGTTTTGCATCAACGTTAGGTAAGTATTCACTTCCCAGCTCCCGCAATCGTTCTTTCTATGGATAATTTGCACGAATACGTGCTATTCGATGTTTGCAATCGTTTTGCATCGACGGTAGGTAAGTATTCACTTCCCAGCTCCCGCAATCGTTCTTTCTATGGGATAATTTGCACGAATACGTTATGTTCGATGTTTCCAATCGTTTTGCATCGACGGTAGGTAAGGATTCACTTCCCGGCTCCCGCAATCGTTCTTTCCATCGATAATTTGCACGAATACGTGCTATTCGATGTTTCCAATCGTGTTGCATCGACGGTCGGTAAGCATTCACTTCCCAGCTCCCGCAATCGTTCTTTCTATGGATAATTTGCACGAATACGTTATGTTCGATGTTTGCAATCGTTTTGCATCGACGGTAGGTAAGGATTCACTTCCCAGCTGCCGCAATCGTTCTTTCCATCGATAATTTGCACGAATACGTGGTGTTCGATGTTTCCAATCGTTTTGCATCAACGATAGGTAAGTATCCACTTCCCAGCTCCCGCAATCGTTCTTTCTATGGATAATTTGCACGAATACGTGCTATTCGATGTTTGCAATCGTTTTGCATCGACGGTAGATAAGGATTCATTTCCCGGCTCCCGCAATCGTTCTTTCCATCGATAATTTGCACGAATACGTGCTATTCGATGTTTCCAATCGTGTTGCATCGACGTTCGGTAAGCATTCACTTCCCAGCTCCGGCAATCGTTCTTTCCAAATTATCGATAGAAAGAACGATTGCGTGAGCTGGGAAGTGAATCCTTACCTACCGTCGATGCAAAACGATTGCAAACATCGAATAGCACGTATTCGTGCAAATTATCCATAGAAAGAACGATTGCGGGAGCCGGGAAATGAATCCTTACCTAACGTTGATGCAAAACGATTGGAAACATCGAACATCACGTATTCATGCAAATTATCGATAGAAAGAACGATTGCGGCAGCTGGGAAGTGAATCCTTACCTACCGTCGATGCAAAACGATTGCAAACATCGAATTGCACGTATTCGTGCAAATTATCCATAGAAAGAACGATTGCGTGAGCTGGGAAGTGAATACTTACCTACCGTTGATGCAAAACGATTGGAAACATCGAATAGCACGTATTCGTGCAAATTATCGATGGAAAGAACGATTGCGGGAGCCGGGAAGTGAATGCTTACCTAACGTTGATGCAAAACGATTGGAAACATCGAACATAACGTATTCGTGCAAATTATCGATAGAAAGAACGATTGCGGGAGCTGGGAAGTGAATCCTTACCTACCGTCGATGCAAAACGATTGCAAACATCGAATAGCACGTATTCGTGCAAATTATCCATAGAAAGAACGATTGCGGGAGCTGGGAAGTGAATACGTACCTAACGTTGATGCAAAACGATTGGAAACATCGAACACCACGTATTCGTGCAAATTATCGATGGAAAGAACGATTGCGGGAGCCGGGAAGTGAATGCTTACCTAACGTTGATGCAAAACGATTGGAAACATCGAACATAACGTATTCGTGCAAATTATCGATAGAAAGAATGATTGCGGAAGCTGGGAAGTGAATCCTTACCTACCGTCGATGCAAAACGATTGCAAACATCGAATAGCACGTATTCGTGCAAATTATCCATAGAAAGTACGATTGCGGGAGCTGGGAAGTGAATACTTACCTACCGTTGATGCAAAACGATTGGAAACATCGAATAGCACGTATTCGTGCAAATTATCGATGGAAAGAACGATTGCGGCAGCTGGGAAGTGAATCCTTACCTACCGTCGATGCAAAACGATTGCAAACATCGAACATAACGTATTCGTGCAAATTATCCATAGAAAGAACGATTGCGGGAGCTGGGAAGTGAATACTTACCTACCGTTGATGCAAAACGATTGGAAACATCGAATAGCACGTATTTGTGCAAATTATCGATGGAAAGAACGATTGCGGGAGCTGGGAAGTGAATCCTTACCTACCGTCGATGCAAAACGATTGGAAACATCGAATATCACGTATTCGTGCCAATTATCCAATCGTTTTGTATCAACGGTAGGTAAGGATTCACTTCCCGGCTCCCGCAATCGTTCTTTCCATCGATAATTTGCACGAATACGTGGTGTTCGATGTTTCCAATCGTTTTGCATCGACGGTAGGTAAGGATTCACTTCCCAGCTCCCGCAATCGTTCTTTCTATGGATAATTTGCACGAATACGTGCTATTCGATGTTTGCAATCGTTTTGCATCGACGGTAGGTAAGGATTCACTTCCCAGCTCCCGCAATCGTTCTTTCTATCGATAATTTGCACGAATACGTTATGTTCGATGTTTCCAATCGTTTTGCATCAACGTTAGGTAAGCATTCACTTCCCGGCTCCCGCAATCGTTCTTTCCATCGATAATTTGCACGAATACGTGCTATTCGATGTTTCCAATCGTTTTGCATCAACGGTAGGTAAGTATTCACTTCCCAACTCCCGCAATCGTACTTTCTATGGATAATTTGCACGAATACGTGCTATTCGATGTTTGCAATCGTTTTGCATCGACGGTAGGTAAGGATTCACTTCCCAGCTCCCGCAATCGTTCTTTCTATCGATAATTTGCACGAATACGTTATGTTCGATGTTTCCAATCGTTTTGCATCAACGTTAGGTAAGCATTCACTTCCCGGCTCCCGCAATCGTTCTTTCCATCGATAATTTGCACGAATACGTTATGTTCGATGTTTCCAATCGTTTTGCATCAACGTTAGGTAAACATTCACTTCCCGGCTCCCGCAATCGTTCTTTCCATCGATAATTTGCACGAATACGTGCTATTCGATATTTCCAATCGTTTTGCATCAACGGTAGGTAAGTATTCACTTCCCAGCTCGCGCAATCGTTCTTCCTAAGGATAATTTGCACGAATACGTGGTGTTCGATGTTTCCAATCGTTTTGCATCGACGGTAGGTAAGGATTCACTTCCCAGCTCCCGCAATCGTTCTTTCCATCGATAATTTGCACGAATACGTGGTGTTCGATGTTTCCAATCGTTTTGCATCAACGATAGGTAAGTATCCACTTCCCAGCTCCCGCAATCGTTCTTTCTATGGATAATTTGCACGAATACGTGCTATTCGATGTTTGCAATCGTTTTGCATCGACGGTAGATAAGGATTAACTTCCCAGCTACCGCAATCGTTCTTTCTATGGATAATTTGCACAAATACGTTATGTTCGATGTTTCCAATCGTTTTGCATCGACGGTAGGTAAGGTAAGGATTCACTTCCCAGCTGCCGCAATCGTTCTTTCTATCGATAATTTGCACGAATACGTGATGTTCGATGTTTCCAATCGTTTTGCATCAACGTTAGGTAAGGATTCATTTCCCGGCTCCCGCAATCGTTCTTTCCATCGATAATTTGCACGAATACGTGCTATTCGATGTTTCCAATCGTGTTGCATCGACGTTCGGTAAGCATTCACTTCCCAGCTCCGGCAATCGTTCTTTCCAAATTATCGATAGAAAGAACGATTGCGGGAGCTGGGAAGTGAATCCTTACCTACCGTCGATGCAAAACGATTGCAAAAATCGACCATCACGTATTCGTGCAAATTATCGATGGAAAGAACGATTGCGGGTCCCGGGAAGTGAATCCTTACCTAACGTTGATGCAAAACGATTGGAAACATCGAATAACACGTATTCGTGCAAATTATCGATGGAAAGAACGATTGCGGGAGCTGGGAAGTGAATCCTTACCTACCGTCGATGCAAAACGATTGGTAACATCGAATAGCACATATTCGTGCAAATTATCGATGGAAAGAACGATTGCGGGAGCCGGGAAGTGAATCCTTACCTAACGTTGATGCAAAACGAATGGAATCATCGAACATCACGTATTCGTGCAAATTATCGATGAAAAGAACGATTGCGGGTGCCGGGAAGTGAATCCTTACCTAACGTTGATGCAAAACGATTGGAAACATCGAATAACACGTATTCGTGCAAATTATCGATGGAAAGAACGATTGCGGGAGCCGGGAAATGAATCCTTACCTAACGTTGATGCAAAACGATTGGAAACATCGAACATCACGTATTCGTGCAAATTATCGATAGAAAGAACGATTGCGGCAGCTGGGAAGTGAATCCTTACCTACCGTCGATGCAAAACAATTGCAAACATCGAATAGCACGTATTCGTGCTAATTATCCATAGAAAGAACGATTGCGTGAGCTGGTAAGTGAATACTTACCTACCGTTGATGCAAAACGATTGGAAACATCGAATAGCACGTATTCGTGCAAATTATCGATGGAAAGAACGATTGCGGGAGCTGGGAAGTGAATCCTTACCTACCGTCGATGCAAAACGATTGCAAACATCGAATAGCACGTATTCGTGCAAATTATCCATAGAAAGAACGATTGCGGGAACTGGGAAGTGAATCCTTACCTACCGTCGATGCAAAACGATTGGAAACATCGAACACCACGTATTCATGCAAATTATCGCGATGGAAAGAACGATTGCGGGAGCCGGGAAGTGAATCCTTACCTACCGTTGATACAAAACGATTGGATAATTGGCACGAATACGTGATATTCGATGTTTCCAATCGTTTTGCATCGACGGTAGGTAAGGATTCACTTCCCAGCTCCCGCAATCGTTCTTTCCATCGTTAATTTGCACGAATACGTGCCATTCGATGTTTCCAATCGTTTTGCATCGACGGTAGGTAAGGATTCACTTCCCAGCTCCCGCAATCGTTCTTTCTATCGATAATTTGCACGAATACGTGCTATTCGATGTTTGCAATCGTTTTGCATCGACGGTAGGTAAGGATTCACTTCCCAGCTGCCGCAATCGTTCTTTCCATCGATAATTTGCACGAATACGTGGTGTTCGATGTTTCCAATCGTTTTGCATCAACGTTAGGTAAGTATTCACTTCCCAGCTCCCGCAATCGTTCTTTCTATGGATAATTTGCACGAATACGTGCTATTCGATGTTTGCAATCGTTTTGCATCGACGGTAGGTAAGTATTCACTTCCCAGCTCCCACAATCGTTCTTTCTATGGGATAATTTGCACGAATACGTTATGTTCGATGTTTCCAATCGTTTTGCATCGACGGTAGGTAAGGATTCACTTCCCGGCTCCCGCAATCGTTCTTTCCATCGATAATTTGCACGAATACGTGCTATTCGATGTTTCCAATCGTGTTGCATCGACGGTCTGTAAGCATTCACTTCCCAGCTCCCGCAATCGTTCTTTCTATGGATAATTTGCACGAATACGTTATGTTCGATGTTTGCAATCGTTTTGCATCGACGGTAGGTAAGGATTCACTTCCCAGCTGCCGCAATCGTTCTTTCCATCGATAATTTGCACGAATACGTGGTGTTCGATGTTTCCAATCGTTTTGCATCAACGATAGCTAAGTATCCACTTCCCAGCTCCCGCAATCGTTCTTTCTATGGATAATTTGCACGAATACGTGCTATTCGATGTTTCAATCGTTTTGCATCGACGGTAGATAAGGATTCACTTCCCAGCTCCCGCAATCGTTCTTTCTATCGATAATTTGCACGAATACGTGATGTTCGATGTTTCCAATCGTTTTGCATCAACGGTAGGTAAGGATTCACTTCCCAGCTCCCGCAATCGTTCTTTCCATCGATAATTTGAACGAGTACGTGCTATTCGATGTTTCCAAAAGTTTTGCATCAACGTTAGGTAAGGATTCACTTCCCGGCTACCGCAATCGTTCTTTCCATCGATAATTTGCACGAATACGTGCTATTCGATGTTTGCAATCGTTTTGCATCGACGGTAGGTAAGGATTCACTTCCCAGCTCCCGCAATCGTTCTTTCTATCGATAATTTGCACGAATACGTTATGTTCGATGTTTCCAATCGTTTTGCATCAACGTTAGGTAAGCATTCACTTCCCGGCTCCCGCAATCGTTCTTTCCATCGATAATTTGCACGAATACGTGCTATTCGATGTTTCCAATCGTTTTGCATCAACGGTAGGTAAGTATTCACTTCCCAGCTCCCGCAATCGTACTTTCTATGGATAATTTGCACGAATACGTGCTATTCGATGTTTGCAATCGTTTTGCATCGACGGTAGGTAAGTATTCACTTCCCAGCTCCCACAATCGTTCTTTCTATGGGATAATTTGCACGAATACGTTATGTTCGATGTTTCCAATCGTTTTGCATCGACGGTAGGTAAGGATTCACTTCCCGGCTCCCGCAATCGTTCTTTCCATCGATAATTTGCACGAATACGTGCTATTCGATGTTTCCAATCGTGTTGCATCGACGGTCTGTAAGCATTCACTTCCCAGCTCCCGCAATCGTTCTTTCTATGGATAATTTGCACGAATACGTTATGTTCGATGTTTGCAATCGTTTTGTATCAACGGTAGGTAAGGATTCACTTCCCGGCTCCCGCAATCGTTCTTTCCATCGATAATTTGCACGAATACGTGCTATTCGATGTTTCCAATCGTTTTGCATCGACGGTAGGTAAGGATTCACTTCCCAGCTCCCGCAATCGTTCTTTCTATGGATAATTTGCACGAATACGTGCTATTCGATGTTTGCAATCGTTTTGCATCGACGGTAGGTAAGGATTCACTTCCCAGCTCCCGCAATCGTTCTTTCTATCGATAATTTGCACGAATACGTTATGTTCGATGTTTCCAATCGTTTTGCATCAACGTTAGGTAAGCATTCACTTCCCGGCTCCCGCAATCGTTCTTTCCATCGATAATTTGCACGAATACGTGCTATTCGATGTTTCCAATCGTTTTGCATCAACGGTAGGTAAGTATTCACTTCCCAGCTCCCGCAATCGTACTTTCTATGGATAATTTGCACGAATACGTGCTATTCGATGTTTGCAATCGTTTTGCATCGACGGTAGGTAAGGATTCACTTCCCAGCACCCGCAATCGTTCTTTCTATCGATAATTTGCACGAATACGTTATGTTCGATGTTTCCAATCGTTTTGCATCAACGTTAGGTAAGCATTCACTTCCCGGCTCCCGCAATCGTTCTTTCCATCGATAATTTGCACGAATACGTTATGTTCGATGTTTCCAATCGTTTTGCATCAACGTTAGGTAAGCATTCACTTCCCGGCTCCCGCAATCGTTCTTTCTATGGATAATTTGCACGAATACGTGCTATTCGATGTTTGCAATCGTTTTGCATCGACGGTAGGTAAGGATTCACTTCCCAGCTCCCGCAATCGTTCTTTCTATCGATAATTTGCACGAATACGTTATGTTCGATGTTTCCAATCGTTTTGCATCAACGTTAGGTAAGCATTCACTTCCCGGCTCCCGCAATCGTTCTTTCCATCGATAATTTGCACGAATACGTGCTATTCGATGTTTCCAATCGTTTTGCATCAACGGTAGGTAAGGATTCACTTCCCAGCTCCCGCAATCGTTCTTTCCATCGATAATTTGAACGAGTACGTGCTATTCGATGTTTCCAAAAGTTTTGCATCAACGTTAGGTAAGGATTCACTTCCCGGCTACCGCAATCGTTCTTTCCATCGATAATTTGCACGAA
Source organism: Nomada ferruginata (assembly GCA_963583965.1). NCBI lineage: Eukaryota > Metazoa > Arthropoda > Insecta > Hymenoptera > Apidae > Nomada > Nomada ferruginata. Next base: position 1,425,276 of record OY757219.1, read on the forward strand.
TACGTGCTATTCGATGTTTGCAATCGTTTTGCATCGACGGTAGGTAAGGATTCACTTCCCAGCTCCCGCAATCGTTCTTTCTATCGATAATTTGCACGAATACGTTATGTTCGATGTTTCCAATCGTTTTGCATCAACGTTAGGTAAGCATTCACTTCCCGGCTCCCGCAATCGTTCTTTCCATCGATAATTTGCACGAATACGTGCTATTCGATGTTTCCAATCGTTTTGCATCAACGGTAGGTAAGTATTCACTTCCCAGCTCCCGCAATCGTACTTTCTATGGATAATTTGCACGAATACGTGCTATTCGATGTTTGCAATCGTTTTGCATCGACGGTAGGTAAGTATTCACTTCCCAGCTCCCACAATCGTTCTTTCTATGGGATAATTTGCACGAATACGTTATGTTCGATGTTTCCAATCGTTTTGCATCGACGGTAGGTAAGGATTCACTTCCCGGCTCCCGCAATCGTTCTTTCCATCGATAATTTGCACGAATACGTGCTATTCGATGTTTCCAATCGTGTTGCATCGACGGTCTGTAAGCATTCACTTCCCAGCTCCCGCAATCGTTCTTTCTATGGATAATTTGCACGAATACGTTATGTTCGATGTTTGCAATCGTTTTGTATCAACGGTAGGTAAGGATTCACTTCCCGGCTCCCGCAATCGTTCTTTCCATCGATAATTTGCACGAATACGTGCTATTCGATGTTTCCAATCGTTTTGCATCGACGGTAGGTAAGGATTCACTTCCCAGCTCCCGCAATCGTTCTTTCTATGGATAATTTGCACGAATACGTGCTATTCGATGTTTGCAATCGTTTTGCATCGACGGTAGGTAAGGATTCACTTCCCAGCTCCCGCAATCGTTCTTTCTATCGATAATTTGCACGAATACGTTATGTTCGATGTTTCCAATCGTTTTGCATCAACGTTAGGTAAGCATTCACTTCCCGGCTCCCGCAATCGTTCTTTCCATCGATAATTTGCACGAATACGTGCTATTCGATGTTTCCAATCGTTTTGCATCAACGGTAGGTAAGTATTCACTTCCCAGCTCCCGCAATCGTACTTTCTATGGATAATTTGCACGAATACGTGCTATTCGATGTTTGCAATCGGTTTGCATCGACGGTAGGTAAGGATTCACTTCCCAGCACCCGCAATCGTTCTTTCTATCGATAATTTGCACGAATACGTTATGTTCGATGTTTCCAATCGTTTTGCATCAACGTTAGGTAAGCATTCACTTCCCGGCTCCCGCAATCGTTCTTTCCATCGATAATTTGCACGAATACGTTATGTTCGATGTTTCCAATCGTTTTGCATCAACGTTAGGTAAGCATTCACTTCCCGGCTCCCGCAATCGTTCTTTCCATCGATAATTTGCACGAATACGTTATGTTCGATGTTTCCAATCGTTTTGCATCAACGTTAGGTAAGCATTCACTTCCCGGCTCCCGCAATCGTTCTTTCCATCGATAATTTGCACGAATACGTGCTATTCGATATTTCCAATCGTTTTGCATCAACGGTAGGTAAGTATTCACTTCCCAGCTCGCGCAATCATTCTTCCTAAGGATAATTTGCACGAATACGTGGTGTTCGATGTTTCCAATCGTTTTGCATCGACGGTAGGTAAGGATTCACTTCCCAGCTCCCGCAATCGTTCTTTCCATCGATAATTTGCACGAATACGTGGTGTTCGATGTTTCCAATCGTTTTGCATCAACGTTAGGTACGTATTCACTTCCCAGCTCCCGCAATCGTTCTTTCTATGGATAATATGCACGAATACGTGCTATTCGATGTTTCCAATCGTTTTGCATCGACGGTAGGTAAGGATTCACTTCCCAGCTCCCGCAATCGTTCTTTCCATCGATAATTTGCACGAATACGTGGTGTTCGATGTTTCCAATCGTTTTGCATCAACGTTAGGTACGTATTCACTTCCCAGCTCCCGCAATCGTTCTTTCTATGGATAATATGCACGAATACGTGCTATTCGATGTTTCCAATCGTTTTGCATCAACGGTAGGTAAGGATTCACTTCCCGGCTCCCGCAATCGTTCTTTCCATCGATAATTTGCACGAATACGTGGTGTTCGATGTTTCCAATCGTTCTGCATCAACGTTAGGTAAGTATTCACTTCCCAGCTCCCGCAATCGTTCTTTCTTTGGATAATTTGCACGAATACGTGCTATTCGATGTTTGCAATCGTTTTGCATCGACGGTAGGTACGGATTCACTTCCCAGCTCCCGGAATCGTTCTTTCTATCGATAATTTGCACGAATACGTGGTGTTCGATGTTTCCAATCGTTTTGCATCAACGTTAGGTAAGCATTCACTTCCCGGCTCCCGCAATCGTTCTTTCCATCGATAATTTGCACGAATACATGCTATTCGATGTTTGCAATCGTTTGGCATCGACGGTAGGTAAGGATTCACTTCCCAGCTCCCGCAATCGTTCTTTCCATCGACAATTTGCACGAATACGTGCTATTCGATGTTTCCAATCGTGTTGCATCGACGGTCGGTAAGCATTCACTTCCCAGCTCCGGCAAACGTTCTTTCCAAATTATCGATAGAAAGAACGATTGCGGGAGCTGGGAAGTGAATCCTTACCTACCGTCGATGCAAAACGATTGCAAACATCGAATAGCACGTATTCGTGCAAATTATCCATAGAAAGAACGATTGCGAGAGCTGGGAAGTGAATACTTACCTACCGTTGATGCAAAACGATTGGAAAATATCGAATAGCACGTATTCGTGCAAATGATCGATGGAAAGAACGATTGTGGGAGCCGGGAAGTGAATCCTTACCTAACGTTGATGCAAATCGATTGGAAACATCGAACATCACGTATTCGTGCAAATTATCGATGGAAAGAACGATTGCGGGTGCCGGGAAGTGAATCCTTACCTACCGTCGATGCAAAACGATTGGATAATTGGCACGAATACGTGATATTCGATGTTTCCAATCGTTTTGCATCGACGGAAGGTAAGGATTCACTTCCCGGCTCCCGCAATCGTTCTTTCCATCGATAATTTGCACGAATACGTGCTATTCGATGTTTCCAATCGTTTTGCATCGACGGTAGGTAAGGATTCACTCCCCAGCTCCCGCAATCGTTCTTTCTATCGATAATTTGCACGAATACGTGATGTTCAATGTTTCCAATCGTTTTGCATCAACGTTAGGTAAGGATTCACTTCCCGGCTCCCGCAATCGTTCTTTCCATCGATAATTTGCACGAATACGTGGTGTTCGATGTTTCCAATCGTTTTGCACCAACGTTAGGTAAGTATTCACTTCCCAGCTCCCGCAATCGTTCTTTCTATGGATAATTTGCACGAATACGTGCTATTCGATGTTTGCAATCGTTTTGCATCGACGGTAGGTACGGATTCACTTCCCAGCTCCCGCAATCGTTCTTTCTATCGATAATTTGCACGAATACGTGCTATTCGATGTTTGCAATCGTTTTGCATCGACGGTCGGTAAGCATTCACTTCCCAGCTCCGGCAATCGTTCTTTCCAAATTATCGATAGAAAGAACGATTGCGGGAGCTGGGAAGTGAATCCTTACCTACCGTCGATGCAAAACGATTGCAAACATCGAATAGCACGTATTCGTGCAAATTATCCATAGAAAGAACGATTGCGAGAGCTGGGAAGTGAATACTTACCTACCGTTGATGCAAAACGATTGGAAACATCGAATAGCACGTATTCGTGCAAATGATCGATGGAAAGAACGATTGCGGGAGCCGGGAAGTGAATCCTTACCTAACGTTGATGCAAATCGATTGGAAACATCGAATAGCACGTATTCGTGCAAATTATCGATGGAAAGAACGATTGCGGGAGCCGGGAAATGAATCCTTACCTAACGTTGATGCAAAACGATTGGAAACATCGAACATCACGTATTCGTGCAAATTATCGATAGAAAGAACGATTGCGGGAGCTGGGAAGTGAATACTTACCTACCGTTGATGCAAAACGATTGGAAACATCGAATAGCACGTATTCGTGCAAATTATCGATAGAAAGAACGATTGCGGGAGCTGGGAAGTGAATCCTTACCTACCGTCGATGCCAAACGATTGGATAATTTGCACGAATACGTGCTATTCGATGTTTCCAATCGTTTTGCATCAACGGTAGGTAAGGATTCACTTCCCGTCTCCCGCAATCGTTCTTTCCATCGATAATTTGCACGAATACGTGGTGTTCGATGTTTCCAATCGTTCTGCATCAACGTTAGGTAAGTATTCACTTCCCAGCTCCCGCAATCGTTCTTTCTTTGGATAATTTGCACGAATACGTGCTATTCGATGTTTGCAATCGTTTTGCATCGACGGTAGGTACGGATTCACTTCCCAGCTCCCGGAATCGTTCTTTCTATCGATAATTTGCACGAATACGTGGTGTTCGATGTTTCCAATCGTTTTGCATCAACGTTAGGTAAGCATTCACTTCCCGGCTCCCGCAATCGTTCTTTCCATCGATAATTTGCACGAATACATGCTATTCGATGTTTGCAATCGTTTGGCATCGACGGTAGGTAAGGATTCACTTCCCAGCTCCCGCAATCGTTCTTTCCATCGACAATTTGCACGAATACGTGCTATTCGATGTTTCCAATCGTGTTGCATCGACGGTCGGTAAGCATTCACTTCCCAGCTCCGGCAAACGTTCTTTCCAAATTATCGATAGAAAGAACGATTGCGGGAGCTGGGAAGTGAATCCTTACCTACCGTCGATGCAAAACGATTGCAAACATCGAATAGCACGTATTCGTGCAAATTATCCATAGAAAGAACGATTGCGAGAGCTGGGAAGTGAATACTTACCTACCGTTGATGCAAAACGATTGGAAAATATCGAATAGCACGTATTCGTGCAAATTATCGATGGAAAGAACGATTGCGGGTGCCGGGAAGTGAATCCTTACCTACCGTCGATGCAAAACGATTGGATAATTGGCACGAATACGTGATATTCGATGTTTCCAATCGTTTTGCATCGACGGAAGGTAAGGATTCACTTCCCGGCTCCCGCAATCGTTCTTTCCATCGATAATTTGCACGAATACGTGCTATTCGATGTTTCCAATCGTTTTGCATCGACGGTAGGTAAGGATTCACTCCCCAGCTCCCGCAATCGTTCTTTCTATCGATTATTTGCACGAATACGTGATGTTCAATGTTTCCAATCGTTTTGCATCAACGTTAGGTAAGGATTCACTTCCCGGCTCCCGCAATCGTTCTTTCCATCGATAATTTGCACGAATACGTGGTGTTCGATGTTTCCAATCGTTTTGCATCAACGTTAGGTAAGTATTCACTTCCCAGCTCCCGCAATCGTTCTTTCTATGGATAATTTGCACGAATACGTGCTATTCGATGTTTGCAATCGTTTTGCATCGACGGTAGGTACGGATTCACTTCCCAGCTCCCGCAATCGTTCTTTCTATCGATAATTTGCACGAATACGTGCTATTCGATGTTTGCAATCGTTTTGCATCGACGGTCGGTAAGCATTCACTTCCCAGCTCCGGCAATCGTTCTTTCCAAATTATCGATAGAAAGAACGATTGCGGGAGCTGGGAAGTGAATCCTTACCTACCGTCGATGCAAAACGATTGGAAACATCGAATATCACGTATTCGTGCCAATTATCCAATCGTTTTGCATCGACGGTAGGTAAGGATTCACTTCCCAGCTCCCGCAATCGTTCTTTCTATCGATAATTTGCACGAATACGTGATGTTCGATGTTTCCAATCGTTTTGCATCAACGGTAGGTAAGGATTCACTTCCCGGCTCCCGCAATCGTTCTTTCCATCGATAATTTGCACGAATACGTGCTATTCGATGTTTCCAATCGTTTTGCATCGACGGTATGTAAGGATTCACTTCCCAGCTCCCGCAATCGTTCTTTCTATCGATAATTTGCACGAATACGTGATGTTCGATGTTTCCAATCGTTTTGCATCAACGTTAGGTAAGGATTCCCTTCCCGGCTCCCGCAATCGTTCTTTCCATCGATAATTTGCACGAATAGTGCTATTCGATGTTTCCAATCGTTTTGCATCAACGGTAGGTAAGTATTCACTTCCCAGCTCCCGCAATCGTTCTTTCTATGGATAATTTGCACGAATACGTGCTATTCGATGTTTGCAATCGTTTTGCATCGACGGTAGGTAAGGATTCACTTCCCAGCTCCCGCAATCGTTCTTTCCATCGATAATTTGCACGAATACGTGCCATTCGATGTTTCCAATCGTTTTGCATCGACGGTAGGTAAGGATTCACTTCCCAGCTCCCGCAATCGTTCTTTCTATCGATAATTTGCACGAATACGTGATGTTCGATGTTTCCAATCGTTTTGCATCAACGGTAGGTAAGGATTCACTTCCCGGCTCCCGCAATCGTTCTTTCCATCGATAATTTGCACGAATACGTGTATTCGATGTTTGCAATCGTTTTGCATCGACGGTAGGTACGGATTCACTTCCCAGCTCCCGCAATCGTTCTTTCTATCGATAATTTGCACGAATACGTGCTATTCGATGTTTGCAATCGTTTTGCATCGACGGTCGGTAAGCATTCACTTCCCAGCTCCGGCAATCGTTCTTTACAAATTATCGATTGAAAGAACGATTGCGGGAGCTGGGAAGTGAATCCTTACCTACCGTCGATGCAAAACGATTGCAAACATCGAATAGCACGTATTCGTGCAAATTATCCATAGAAAGAACGATTGCGAGAGCTGGGAAGTGAATACTTACCTACCGTTGATGCAAAACGATTGGAAACATCGAATAGCACGTATTCGTGCAAATGATCGATGGAAAGAACGATTGCGGGAGCCGGGAAGTGAATCCTTACCTAACGTTGATGCAAATCGATTGGAAACATCGAACATCACGTATTCGTGCAAATTATCGATGCAAAGAACGATTGCGGGTGCCGGGAAGTGAATCCTTACCTAACGTTGATGCAAAACGATTGGAAACATCGAATAGCACGTATTCGTGCAAATTATCGATGGAAAGAACGATTGCGGGAGCCGGGAAATGAATCCTTACCTAACGTTGATGCAAAACGATTGGAAACCTCGAACATCACGTATTCGTGCAAATTATCGATAGAAAGAACGATTGCGGGAGCTGGGAAGTGAATCCTTACCTACCGTCGATGCAAAACGATTGGATAATTGGCACGAATACGTGATATTCGATGTTTCCAATCGTTTTGCATCGACGGTAGGTAAGGATTCACTTCCCAGCTCCCGCAATCGTTCTTTCTATCGATAATTTGCACGAAGACGTGATGTTCGATGTTTCCAATCGTTTTGCATCAACGGTAGGTAAGGATTCACTTCCCGGCTCCCGCAATCGTTCTTTCCATCGATAATTTGCACGAATAGTGCTATTCGATGTTTCCAATCGTTTTGCATCAACGGTAGGTAAGTATTCACTTCCCAACTCCCGCAATCGTTCTTTCTATGGATAATTTGCACGAATACGTGCTATTCGATGTTTGCAATCGTTTTCCATCAACGGTAGGTAAGGATTCACTTCCCAGCTCCCGCAATCGTTCTTTCCATCGATAATTTGCACGAATACGTGCCATTCGATGTTTCCAATCGTTTTGCATCGACGGTAGGTAAGGATTCACTTCCCAGCTCCCGCAATCGTTCTTTCTATCGATAATTTGCACGAATACGTGATGTTCGATGTTTCCAATCGTTTTGCATCAACGGTAGGTAAGGATTCACTTCCCGGCTCCCGCAATCGTTCTTTCCATCGATAATTTGCACGAATACGTGCTATTCGATGTTTCCAATCGTTTTGCATCGACGGTAGGTAAGGATTCACTCCCCAGCTCCCGCAATCGTTCTTTCTATCGATAATTTGCACGAATACGTGATGTTCAATGTTTCCAATCGTTTTGCATCAACGTTAGGTAAGGATTCACTTCCCGGCTCCCGCAATCGTTCTTTCCATCGATAATTTGCACGAATACGTGGTGTTCGATGTTTCCAATCGTTTTGCATCAACGTTAGGTAAGTATTCACTTCCCAGCTCCCGCAATCGTTCTTTCTATGGATAATTTGCACGAATACGTGCTATTCGATGTTTGCAATCGTTTTGCATCGACGGTAGGTACGGATTCACTTCCCAGCTCCCGCAATCGTTCTTTCTATCGATAATTTGCACGAATACGTGCTATTCGATGTTTGCAATCGTTTTGCATCGACGGTCGGTAAGCATTCACTTCCCAGCTCCGGCAATCGTTCTTTCCAAATTATCGATAGAAAGAACGATTGCGGGAGCTGGGAAGTGAATCCTTACCTACCGTCGATGCAAAACGATTGGAAACATCGAATATCACGTATTCGTGCCAATTATCCAATCGTTTTGCATCGACGGTAGGTAAGGATTCACTTCCCAGCTCCCGCAATCGTTCTTTCTATCGATAATTTGCACGAATACGTGATGTTCGATGTTTCCAATCGTTTTGCATCAACGGTAGGTAAGGATTCACTTCCCGGCTCCCGCAATCGTTCTTTCCATCGATAATTTGCACGAATACGTGCTATTCGATGTTTCCAATCGTTTTGCATCGACGGTATGTAAGGATTCACTTCCCAGCTCCCGCAATCGTTCTTTCTATCGATAATTTGCACGAATACGTGATGTTCGATGTTTCCAATCGTTTTGCATCAACGGTAGGTAAGGATTCACTTCCCGGCTCCCGCAATCGTTCTTTCCATCGATAATTTGCACGAATAGTGCTATTCGATGTTTCCAATCGTTTTGCATCAACGGTAGGTAAGTATTCACTTCCCAACTCCCGCAATCGTTCTTTCTATGGATAATTTGCACGAATACGTGCTATTCGATGTTTGCAATCGTTTTCCATCAACGGTAGGTAAGGATTCACTTCCCAGCTCCCGCAATCGTTCTTTCCATCGATAATTTGCACGAATACGTGCCATTCGATGTTTCCAATCGTTTTGCATCGACGGTAGGTAAGGATTCACTTCCCAGCTCCCGCAATCGTTCTTTCTATCGATAATTTGCACGAATACGTGATGTTCGATGTTTCCAATCGTTTTGCATCAACGGTAGGTAAGGATTCACTTCCCGGCTCCCGCAATCGTTCTTTCCATCGATAATTTGCACGAATACGTGCTATTCGATGTTTCCAATCGTTTTGCATCGACGGTAGGTAAGGATTCACTCCCCAGCTCCCGCAATCGTTCTTTCTATCGATAATTTGCACGAATACGTGATGTTCAATGTTTCCAATCGTTTTGCATCAACGTTAGGTAAGGATTCACTTCCCGGCTCCCGCAATCGTTCTTTCCATCGATAATTTGCACGAATACGTGGTGTTCGATGTTTCCAATCGTTTTGCATCAACGTTAGGTAAGTATTCACTTCCCAGCTCCCGCAATCGTTCTTTCCAAATTATCGATAGAAAGAACGATTGCGGGAGCTGGGAAGTGAATCCTTACCTACCGTCGATGCAAAACGATAGGATAATTGGCACGAATACGTGATATTCGATGTTTCCAATCGTTTTGCATCGACGGTAGGTAAGGATTCACTTCCCAGCTCCCGCAATCGTTCTTTCTATCGATAATTTGGAAAGAACGATTGCCGGAGCTGGGAAGTGAATGCTTACCGACCGTCGATGCAAAACGATTGCAAACATCGAATAGCACGTATTCGTGCAAATTATCGATAGAAAGAACGATTGCGGGAGCTGGGAAGTGAATCCGTACCTACCGTCGATGCAAAACGATTGCAAACATCGAATAGCACGTATTCGTGCAAATTATCCATAGAAAGAACGATTGCGGGAGCTGGGAAGTGAATACTTACCTAACGTTGATGTAAAACGATTGGAAACATCGAACACCACGTATTCGTGCAAATTATCGATGGAAAGAACGATTGCGGGAGCCGGGAAGTGAATCCTTACCTAACGTTGATGCAAAACGATTGGAAACATTGAACATCACGTATTCGTGCAAATTATCGATAGAAAGAACGATTGCGGGAGCTGGGGAGTGAATCCTTACCTACCGTCGATGCAAAACGATTGGAAACATCGAATAGCACGTATTCGTGCAAATTATCGATGGAAAGAACGATTGCGGGAGCCGGGAAGTGAATCCTTACCTACCGTTGATGCAAAACGATTGGAAACATCGAACATCACGTATTCGAGCAAATTATCGATAGAAAGAACGATTGCGGGAGCTGGGAAGTGAATCCTTACCTACCGTCGATGCAAAACGATTGGAAACATCGAATGGCACGTATTCGTGCAAATTATCGATGGAAAGAACGATTGCGGGAGCTGGGAAGTGAATCCTTACCTACCGTCGATGCAAAACGATTGCAAACATCGAATAGCACGTATTCGTGCAAATTATCCATAGAAAGAACGATTGCGGGAGTTGGGAAGTGAATACTTACCTACCGTTGATGCAAAACGATTGGAAACATCGAATAGCACTATTCGTGCAAATTATCGATGGAAAGAACGATTGCGGGAGCCGGGAAGTGAATCCTTACCTAACGTTGATGCAAAACGATTGGAAACATCGAACATCACGTATTCGTGCAAATTATCGATAGAAAGAACGATTGCGGGAGCTGGGAAGTGAATCCTTACCTACCGTCGATGCAAAACGATTGGAAACATCGAATAGCACGTATTCGTGCAAATTATCGATGGAAAGAACGATTGCGGGAGCCGGGAAGTGAATCCTTACCTACCGTTGATGCAAAACGATTGGAAACATCGAACATCACGTATTCGTGCAAATTATCGATAGAAAGAACGATTGCGGGAGCTGGGAAGTGAATCCTTACCTACCGTCGATGCAAAACGATTGGATAATTGGCACGAATACGTGATATTCGATGTTTCCAATCGTTTTGCATCGACGGTAGGTAAGGATTCACTTCCCGGCTCCCGCAATCGTTCTTTCCATCGATAATTTGCACGAATACGTGGTGTTCGATGTTTCCAATCGTTTTGCATCAACGTTAGGTAAGTATTCACTTCCCAGCTCCCGCAATCGTTCTTTCTATGGATAATTTGCACGAATACGTGCTATTCGATGTTTGCAATCGTTTTGCATCGACGGTAGGTACGGATTCACTTCCCAGCTCCCGCAATCGTTCTTTCTATCGATAATTTGCACGAATACGTGCTATTCGATGTTTGCAATCGTTTTGCATCGACGGTCGGTAAGCATTCACTTCCCAGCTCCGGCAATCGTTCTTTCCAAATTATCGATAGAAAGAACGATTGCGGGAGCTGGGAAGTGAATCCTTACCTACCGTCGATGCAAAACGATTGGAAACATCGAATATCACGTATTCGTGCCAATTATCCAATCGTTTTGCATCGACGGTAGGTAAGGATTCACTTCCCAGCTCCCGCAATCGTTCTTTCTATCGATAATTTGCACGAATACGTGATGTTCGATGTTTCCAATCGTTTTGCATCAACGGTAGGTAAGGATTCACTTCCCGGCTCCCGCAATCGTTCTTTCCATCGATAATTTGCACGAATACGTGCTATTCGATGTTTCCAATCGTTTTGCATCGACGGTATGTAAGGATTCACTTCCCAGCTCCCGCAATCGTTCTTTCTATCGATAATTTGCACGAATACGTGATGTTCGATGTTTCCAATCGTTTTGCATCAACGTTAGGTAAGGATTCCCTTCCCGGCTCCCGCAATCGTTCTTTCCATCGATAATTTGCACGAATAGTGCTATTCGATGTTTCCAATCGTTTTGCATCAACGGTAGGTAAGTATTCACTTCCCAGCTCCCGCAATCGTTCTTTCTATGGATAATTTGCACGAATACGTGCTATTCGATGTTTGCAATCGTTTTGCATCGACGGTAGGTAAGGATTCACTTCCCAGCTCCCGCAATCGTTCTTTCCATCGATAATTTGCACGAATACGTGCCATTCGATGTTTCCAATCGTTTTGCATCGACGGTAGGTAAGGATTCACTTCCCAGCTCCCGCAATCGTTCTTTCTATCGATAATTTGCACGAATACGTGATGTTCGATGTTTCCAATCGTTTTGCATCAACGGTAGGTAAGGATTCACTTCCCGGCTCCCGCAATCGTTCTTTCCATCGATAATTTGCACGAATACGTGCTATTCGATGTTTGCAATCGTTTTGCATCGACGGTAGGTACGGATTCACTTCCCAGCTCCCGCAATCGTTCTTTCTATCGATAATTTGCACGAATACGTGCTATTCGATGTTTGCAATCGTTTTGCATCGACGGTCGGTAAGCATTCACTTCCCAGCTCCGGCAATCGTTCTTTACAAATTATCGATTGAAAGAACGATTGCGGGAGCTGGGAAGTGAATCCTTACCTACCGTCGATGCAAAACGATTGCAAACATCGAATAGCACGTATTCGTGCAAATTATCCATAGAAAGAACGATTGCGAGAGCTGGGAAGTGAATACTTACCTACCGTTGATGCAAAACGATTGGAAACATCGAATAGCACGTATTCGTGCAAATGATCGATGGAAAGAACGATTGCGGGAGCCGGGAAGTGAATCCTTACCTAACGTTGATGCAAATCGATTGGAAACATCGAACATCACGTATTCGTGCAAATTATCGATGGAAAGAACGATTGCGGGTGCCGGGAAGTGAATCCTTACCTAACGTTGATGCAAAACGATTGGAAACATCGAATAGCACGTATTCGTGCAAATTATCGATGGAAAGAACGATTGCGGGAGCCGGGAAATGAATCCTTACCTAACGTTGATGCAAAACGATTGGAAACATCGAACATCACGTATTCGTGCAAATTATCGATAGAAAGAACGATTGCGGGAGCTGGGAAGTGAATACTTACCTACCGTTGATGCAAAACGATTGGAAACATCGAATAGCACGTATTCGTGCAAATTATCGATAGAAAGAATGATTGCGGGAGCTGGGAAGTGAATCCTTACCTACCGTCGTTGCAAAACGATTGGAAACATCGAATATCACGTATTCGTGCAAATTATCGATAGAAAGAACGATTGCGGGAGCCGGGAAGTGAATCCTTACCTACCGTCGATGCAAAACGATTGGATAATTGGCACGAATACGTGACGGTAGGTAAGGATTCACTTCCCGGCTCCCGCAATCGTTCTTTCCATCGATAATTTGCACGAATACGTGCTATTCGATGTTTCCAATCGTTTTGCATCGACGGTAGGTAAGGATTCACTCCCCAGCTCCCGCAATCGTTCTTTCTATGGATAATTTGCACGAATACGTGCTATTCGATGTTTGCAATCGTTTTGCATCGACGGTAGGTACGGATTCACTTCCCAGCTCCCGCAATCGTTCTGTCTATCGATAATTTGCACGAATACGTGCTATTCGATGTTTGCAATCGTTTTGCATCGACGGTCGGTAAGCATTCACTTCCCAGCTCCGGCAATCGTTCTTTCCAAATTATCGATAGAAAGAACGATTGCGGGAGCTGGGAAGTGAATCCTTACCTACCGTCGATGCAAAACGATTGGAAACATCGAATATCACGTATTCGTGCCAATTATCCAATCGTTTTGCATCGACGGTAGGTAAGGATTCACTTCCCAGCTCCCGCAATCGTTCTTTCTATCGATAATTTGCACGAATACGTGATGTTCGATGTTTCCAATCGTTTTGCATCAACGGTAGGTAAGGATTCACTTCCCGGCTCCCGCAATCGTTCTTTCCATCGATAATTTGCACGAATACGTGCTGTTCGATGTTTGCAATCGTTTTGCATCGACGGTAGGTACGGATTCACTTCCCAGCTCCCGCAATCGTTCTTTCTATCGATAATTTGCACGAATACGTGCTATTCGATGTTTGCAATCGTTTTGCATCGACGGTCGGTAAGCATTCACTTCCCAGCTCCGGCAATCGTTCTTTCTATCGATAATTTGCACGAATACGTGCTATTCGATGTTTGCAATCGTTTTGCATCGACGGTCGGTAAGCATTCACTTCCCAGCTCCGGCAATCGTTCTTTACAAATTATCGATAGAAAGAACGATTGCGGGAGCTGGGAAGTGAATCCTTACCTACCGTCGATGCAAAACGATTGCAAACATCGAATAGCACGTATTCGTGCAAATTATCCATAGAAAGAACGATTGCGGGAGCTGGGAAGTGAATACTTACCTACCGTTGATGCAAAACGATTGGAAACATCGAATAGCACGTATTCGGGCAAATTATCGATGGAAAGAACGATTGCGGGAGCCGGGAAGTGAATCCTTACCTAACGTTGATGCAAAACGATTGGAAACATCGAACATCACGTATTCGTGCAAATTATCGATAGAAAGAACGATTGCGGGAGCTGGGAAGTGAATCCTTACCTAACGTTGATGCAAATCGATTGGAAACATCGAATAGCACGTATTCGTGCAAATAATCGATGGAAAGAACGATTGCGGGAGCCGGGAAATGAATCCTTACCTAACGTTGATGCAAAACGATTGGAAACATCGAACATCACGTATTCGTGCAAAATATCGATAGAAAGAACGATTGCGGGAGCTGGGAAGTGAATACTTACCTACCGTTGATGCAAAACGATTGGAAACATCGAATAGCACGTATTCGTGCAAATTATCGATAGAAAGAACGATTGCGGGAGCTGGGAAGTGAATCCTTACCTACCGTCGATGCAAAACGATTGGAAACATCGAATATCACGTATTCGTTACAATTATCCAATCGTTTGGCATCGACGGTAGGTAAGGATTCACTTCCCAGCTCCCGCAATCGTTCTTTCCATCGATAATTTGCACGAATACGTGCTATTCGATGTTTCCAATCGTATTGCATCAACGTTAGGTAAGGATTCACTTCCCGGCTCCCGCAATCGTTCTTTCCATCGATAATTTGCACGAATACGTGGTGTTCGATGTTTCCAATCGTTCTGCATCAACGTTAGGTAAGTATTCACTTCCCAGCTCCCGCAATCGTTCTTTCTATGGATAATTTGCACGAATACGTGCTATTCGATGTTTGCAATCGTTTTGCATCGACGGTAGGTACGGATTCACTTCCCAGCTCCCGGAATCGTTCTTTCTATCGATAATTTGCACGAATACGTGGTGTTCGATGTTTCCAATCGTTTTGCATCAACGTTAGGTAAGCATTCACTTCCCGGCTCCCGCAATCGTTCTTTCCATCGATAATTTGCACGAATACATGCTATTCGATGTTTGCAATCGTTTTGCATCGACGGTAGGTAAGGATTCACTTCCCAGCTCCCGCAATCGTTCTTTCCATCGATAATTTGCACGAATACGTGCTATTCGATGTTTCCAATCGTGTTGCATCGACGGTCGGTAAGCATTCACTTCCCAGCTCCGGCAAACGTTCTTTCCAAATTATCGATAGAAAGAACGATTGCGGGAGCTGGGAAGTGAATCCTTACCTACCGTCGATGCAAAACGATTGCAAACATCGAATAGCACTTATTCGTGCAAATTATCCATAGAAAGAATGATTGCGAGAGCTGGGAAGTAAATACTTACCTACCGTTGATGCAAAACGATTGGAAAATATCGAATAGCACGTATTCGTGCAAATGATCGATGGAAAGAACGATTGCGGGAGCCGGGAAGTGAATCCTTACCTAACGTTGATGCAAATCGATTGGAAACATCGAACATCACGTATTCGTGCAAATTATCGATGGAAAGAACGATTGCGGGTGCCGGGAAGTGAATCCTTACCTAACGTTGATGCAAAACGATTGGAAACATCGAATAGCACGTATTCGTGCAAATTATCGATGGAAAGAACGATTGCGGGAGCCGGGAAATGAATCCTTACCTAACGTTGATGCAAAACGATTGGAAACATCGAACATCACGTATTCGTGCAAATTATCGATAGAAAGAACGATTGCGGGAGCTGGGAAGTGAATCCTTACCTACCGTTGATGCAAAACGATTGGAAACATCGAATAGCACGTATTCGTGCAAATGATCGATGGAAAGAACGATTGCGGGAGCCGGGAAGTGAATCCTTACCTAACGTTGATGCAAACCGATTGGAAACATCGAATAGCACGTATTCGTGCAAATCATCGACGGAAAGAACGATTGCGGGAGCCGGGAAATGAATCCTTACCTAACGTTGATGCAAAACGATTGGAAACATCGAACATCACGTATTCGTGCAAATTATCGATAGAAAGAACGATTGCGGGAGCTGGGAAGTGAATACTTACCTACCGTTGATGCAAAACGATTGGAAACATCGAATAGCACGTATTCGTGCAAATTATCGATAGAAAGAACGATTGCGGGAGCTGGGAAGTGAATCCTTACCTACCGTCGTTGCAAAACGATTGGAAACATCGAATATCACGTATTCGTGCCAATTATCCAATCGTTTGGCATCGACGGTAGGTAAGGATTCACTTCCCAGCTCCCGCAATCGTTCTTTCCATCGATAATTTGCACGAATACGTTATGTTCGATGTTTCCAATCGTTTTGCATCAACGTTAGGTAAGCATTCACTTCCCGGCTCCCGCAATCGTTCTTTTCATCGATAATTTGCACGAATACGTGGTGTTCGATGTTTCCAATCGTTCTGCATCAACGTTAGGTAAGTATTCACTTCCCAGCTCCCGCAATCGTTCTTTCTATGGATAATTTGCACGAATACGTGCTATTCGATGTTTGCAATCGTTTTGCATCGACGGTAGGTACGGATTCACTTCCCAGCTCCCGGAATCGTTCTTTCTATCGATAATTTGCACGAATACGTGGTGTTCGATGTTTCCAATCGTTTTGCATCAACGTTAGGTAAGCATTCACTTCCCGGCTCCCGCAATCGTTCTTTCCATCGATAATTTGCACGAATACATGCTATTCGATGTTTGCAATCGTTTTGCATCGACGGTAGGTAAGGATTCACTTCCCAGCAGCCGCAATCGTTTTTTCCATCGATAATTTGCACGAATACGTGGTGTTCGATGTTTCCAATCGTTTTGCATCAACGTTAGGTGTTACGTCCTCGTCGGGATCCGTGTTGCCCAACGGCAACGTGCGCCAAATCTTCAACAGGATACGCTCGCAATTTCGATCTGTGACTGGTCTCTTAGGACAGTCAACCGGGATCGGGACGTTAGAGATGCGGTGGGGTCAGGAAAACAATTGGTATCGATTGTTTATGAGTTATATTTACGTCCACTTTCTTTTTTTTTTCTTATTTAATACAGTGGAGGCTGTTACATTATTCCTCGCGGAGAAATATAGTTTGAAATAACAACGTATGATACTCTTCCGGGACCGGCTCGCCTTCGGGGACGTTTGGTTGACCAGGGAACCGGTCGCTAATAAATACGGGATAATATCCCGGGTAATTCGGATAAATCTGTTGATGTGGCCACTCCTCGTCGCTGTCCGGAGGGTCGAGTTGCTGTTGCGGGGATGGAGGACTGACCGGGGGGTCGATATAGGGCCGGTAGTATTCGGGCGTGGTTGCCCTTGAATCTACCGAGGATGTAGTTGTCTGAGCCGGGGATGACGAGTAAACTAGTTGTCGTCTAGCGAAGGGCTGCGGAGTTTGTTCGGATGCGTGGGAGATGGGGGAGTATGAGATGGACAAAGGCGATGCGTGAGGCGAGGAAGGCAACACGGGTATTTGGGCGGAGGGACCCCGCGAAGTCGAGGGCTCGGGCGAACCCCCAACTGTCAAGTCGATGATGGACGGAACGGCGCCAGCGGTTGTCGAGTCGATCGGCGCCCGTGGAGAATCCAGCGTCAGGTCGACTGGCGCCGGTGGAGAATCTAACGTCAGGTCGATCAACGGCCCAGTCTCTTGCGCCAATTGCACGCGACGGGCGGCGATCAGCTCCCGGCGCCTGATATTGTGGCGGAGCCGCGACTGGACCCCTCTCCTACGCCTTCGCCTATTTCCAGCGGGCATCTACCGAACACATTCGGCGAGTAGTAAGTTGTTCGTATAAAATGGAAGACCGATGAAATGTCAAGTGTTACTGTTTATTAATGCTCACCTTTACCTATCGGTCGACTACAGTTGAGAGTACAAGTAACAAATGGTGGATCGTGCTGACGATTTGCCGCTTACAGGCACAACTACAACGAACTCGTCGAACTTCACCGTTAGACTACCGGATTGAACTTCAGTCGTATAGAACTTGATGTTTCTAACTTCTCGGTTGGAACTGAACTGCCTTGCGACCGTTCGCTCCGGTCTTTTATTCCTCCCAGGTGCTGACGCAGCAGCCCCTACTGCCGCAGCCAGAAGATGCTGATGCAGCAGGGGCCACCGTCCTGGGAACGACTGTTCCGCGACGGTTCTCGCGCTTCGTATCTTTGCAACGTGTGCATTCCTGAGCGACAGTTGTTATCGCTCTCGCGACGGTTCTCGCGCTTCGTATCTTTGCAACGTGTGCATTCCTGAGCGACAGTTGTTATCGCTCTCGCGACGGTTCTCGCGCTTCGTATCTTTGCAACGTGTGCATTCCTGAGCGACAGTTGTTATCGCTCTGGGAACGGATGCTGATGCATCGAGGTATATCGTCTTGTTCAGCGGATTATTACCCGATCCTTTCCCAGGCCTTGACTCTGGAATGCCCACGTGCGAGACAGCGCTATCCCTTCGCTATTGTCGTCAGCACTTATCCGTGCTTGTCCTTAACTTGAAAGGACAAACACGGATTGGTCCGCACACCCTGATTCGTCACGGTTCTTAATCTACGTATTCTTATAATCTATCTTATCATAGGTGAGTCAGCATACTCACGTTTACCCCTGGTTTCTTAACTTAAGAAGTTGCTTAGACTTAATGCTACCATCAGGACAATTATCAGTGTGTGTGTGTGTGTGTGTGTGGCCGTACGTCGATGTGTGGTAGAGAACTGCCCTGTATCCATATCGTGTGCCGATTCGGATGCGCGCTGCACCTACGGATCGTCACGTTTCGGAGGATCCCGGGACGTGACACCTTCCCCCTTGGGAAGCAAATTTCTGGAGGAAATTTGCTCCAGTTCGCGAATGGTTTGCCTGAACTCTCGGAGTGTCGGTTTCGGTGGAGAAGCGGTAGTTGATGTTCCTTGCGGAAAAGCTTCCACGTCGCGGGATGCCGCGTATTGTCTGCTTCTTTCGCCTTTCCGGATCAAGAGGTGCGACAGGGAACTCCACACAGCACCGATGAGTTGGAAACCGCATCCGTAGATCGCGTGTAGCTGGTATCCATGAATGAATGTATCGGCAACTGCTTTTACGAATTTCAGCAGGACGAATATTGCCAATATTCCTGCGCTGGCTGATCCAAACGTAATGAATCCGTTCCAAAAGCGTGAAACTGCGTCTTCGGCCAATTTTGCCATGGTTTCCTCGTCGAACATGCTCGTTAGGGATATCGATCCTTGCGCCACGCCCTTTCCCGTCGCTCCCCTGACGATCGTGTTCAAAACCGCCGCCTTTTCGGCCGGGAACATGATGTGGTCTCGCAAGTTTTCCAAGTCTCCTTGCGTGTAAATACCGCTGGTTGCGAGTGTCGCCGGGGCGGTGTAACGCCAATTTGTACGCGTCATAGGGTGTAGCACGTGCGGCTGGCCTACCTCGACCGGCCGAGGGGAGATTCGATGCCAGGCTTGATTGATCACGTACATCAAGGGGAGGACGTGACTGCATTCTCTCTGTGTCCCGTGAGCGGTAACAATGTGGGATTTCGGCGTGATAAACGCCGAACGGTTTCCGTGCCAAACTGGCAATTCTGTGTAACATTCGTTCGAATGTCTCACCCTCACTTGTACCGGTACGCATTTGATGATGTGGATGACTTCACCGGCTGTTAACGCCATGTGTCCTGGGGACTTCATGACGGTGTAGGCGAATTCGTCCGGTTTCAAAGTGGCCACTGCGAGAGCGTTGCTGAGCACTTGTTGCTCCAGGAGACATCGTTGTTTCAATAAATTTTGATACAACGTCGTCATTTGCGTTTTGACGTGTCTCTCGACGTATACGAATTTAGAATTTATGTACGTGAAAATGTCTAAATTTTCAACCGGTAGTTTCTTCGGTTGCGTGAATGTTCGCTCTCTGGTGGTTTCCAGTATGAACAGTTTCGGATGTTCCGTTTGCGAGAGGGTGTAGCCGCACAAGTGTTGTTCGCCCACCTTGGAGAGAGCGAACGTTATGTCTTGCGTGGTAAGAGCATAGACCGGTGAGTCGGTTCGCTGCTTGTCTTCTTCGGTAATTTTGGACGCGATACCCTCGTATAGCACGTCGTATCGGTCGAATTTACAAGACGACGGCGGGAAAGGACTCCAGAAGGTGTGTCCATTCTCGCTGTCCAGGCAGAATCCGCTTTGGAAACTGCAGATGGTTCCTGATTTTAGAATGATCTTGTCGGCGTCCATTCGTACCGGGACGTTGGCGGATTTAATCGAAAATTTGGCCACCGCTTGCACCACGACGCTTTCCCAAGTTCCGTAGGGGTCGGAGAATTGGGCGCCGGTGCAACGGCCGTCGTTCGTCAAAGTCCCAGCCATGGTAAACGTTCGAGTTGTAGTTTTGTTTACCGTCAGTCCGGTTATGTAGCCGTTGTTTCCCAAGGAGAACGAGCCGTCCTCGTGCATGCGCTTGCATTGTTGGTCGGTTATGTCCTCGAGATATTCGTTCAGGCCGTTGTGGACAGCGGAGATGTGCGAGTGCATGCCGCAGTGGTACACTATTCTTGATATTTCGATTCTACACGAAATGACCGGTGCGTAGTTGAATTCCGAGAGTTGAAGCAGCTGAATGTAGACTTCTCGAGACTGTGTCTTGATTGGTGTGATGTCGCAATCCCCGATCGAATTGAGCGACACCGTAGTTACGTTCAGATGTTGTCCGTTGCAATCGTAACCGACGAGAGCCCAGGCAACTCGAGCGCAAATCAACATTAACATACATAGGAACATGGTGAATTCCTGTACAAAGAAACAAAACAAAGAAACGATTCTTTACATTACCGCACTCGCTTTATTACTAGAATTCGCGTTTGTAGGGACTATACGCGAGTACCCATTACTCTCTAATTACGCGGGGTCAAACGTCTCGATCGATCGACATCAGCGACTTTACCGTCTTCCCAAGTACCCATTGCCCCGCGGCAAACTCCTCGGGGCGCTCGTCAATTCACCATCGCGTGATCACGTCAATGACGCGCCCCGTTTGCACCGCCCATTCCTCCGAAGTGGACATTTCGAAGTACATCTCGATACATTCGGTGCATTCCTGTGCCGGTTTCACGACGACGAAGTTCTCGTTGCACAGGATGCAGTTGGCGATGGGCAGTGTGGCGTCGTGGTTGCACAGATTGTGCCAGCCTCCTGGCTGGTACGTTTGTTGGACCACGGGTGGCAGTTTGGCGTAACAGGGCACGCACACTCGTCTCCCGGTCCGCACGTATATGCAAGCCGTATCTCTGTTTATCGTCATGCAATATAATTCCGACAGCTCGCCGTAAGCCTGGGGATGGGTCGCAGGAAGGACCCCGTCCCAGGGGCCTTGGAACTCTTGGTCCTCGACCTCCTCTTCCAAAAATTCGCAGGGGATTTTCATTCTGCAAATTGCATTGTCACGCGTTGAGTGCGCGCTTCTCGAAGGAATCTCCTCGCGCCGTCGGCCGATCGATCGCTTACATTCTATTTTTCAGATACGCTAGCTTCAGTTTATTCATATGTACTGTTCGCGGACTACCGTCGATGGAGATTTTGACGTTCTGATTAGATAGTATCTCGATGACTTTGTGTGGACCGGTGTATTGGTCCGCGAATTTTCCCTTTCGGGGTTCCCGGATCATGTACACCAGGTCTCCTGTTTTAAAGTTCTGCGGGTTTATTGCCCGATCGTAGTATTCTTTCGATATGATCTTCGCGAGCTGAAGGTTGTCGCGAGCTTTCGCTTGAACGTCGTCGATCTTATAGTAGAGATCCCGCAGGTAGTCCGCGTACGTTGGCTCCAGATTCTCGCTGATTGGTTTTTCGCTCGCGGGTTCCCTGGCTATTCGCCCAAACACTAATTCGTGCGGCGAGAATCTGGTCCCCTCGTGTACCGACGTGTTGTACGAAAACATTGCCAGATCCAACCAGTCGTCCCAGCTGTTACGACCGTTGTCTATGTACTGCTTAAGATACTCCACTAATACGTTGTGAGACCTCTCGATGGAACCGTTGCTCTGCGGATGATATGCCGACGTGACGTAATGTTTTATATGAAATTTCTTTGCCACGTTCTTCATCAATGAGGATGTAAAATTCGTTCCCTGATCGGTCAGGATCGCTCGAGGCGATCCGAAACGGCAGATAAGATTTTTAACGAACGCGTCCGCGATGTCCGCAGAGGTGGTTCGTTCGAGAGGTATGGCGAGGGAATATTTGGTTAGTAGATCCTGCATGGTTAGTATGTATTTGTTGCCCTTTTTGGTGCTAGGCAAGGGTCCGACGATGTCCATACTGACTTTGTCGAACGCTTTGCCGGGCGTATCGGTCAGTATCATAGGTTGTTTGGTCTTGATTCTCGTGAGTTTTTTCAATTGGCACTCCTTGCACTCTCTCACGAATCGTTGGATCTCCTTCTTCATGTTGTCCCAATTGTGCAGTTGCCTTATCCTGTGGTAGGTCTTCGTCACCCCTTTGTGTCCTCCCGATGCCGACGCGTGCTTCTCCTCGATGATCGTTTGCCTGGCCTCTGGTGGCGGAACGGTCACTTCTCCCGTGCAAATGGTGATCCGAACGTTCTCGTCATGGAATACGTTCTTTAGTTCGTTCATGACGTATCGCCATGGTACTTCGTCCAGACTCTCAGTTCGAGCGATGGAGAACGATCGTAGGTCCTTTTCTCTGATCACGTCCAGCAACGAGGACAAACAGCCCTGTACGTTTTGGGGTTCTATACGCGTCCTCTGGTTTTCCTTCACCGGCAGGGCAATGAGGTATTTACCTTGCTCGGTCTTCAGTCGGGCTCGTTCGATTGTTAAATCGACGTAGGACGTCAAGAGGCCCGATCGTGCGATCTCCTTTGCCCCCTCGTCGATCGGACTCCCTTGCATGTCGATGAATATGACTTTGTGGTCCTTCAGTTTTGGTAACGAGTCTCGAACTTCCCTGATAACATACGCCGGACTGCGCGTGTACGGAAACACGTTGGTGTCTTCCGTCGTGTCGATCGTGGGTGAAGCGTCGACGATTAGGTCGTCCCCTTCCCCCTCAGAATTGGGAAATTCTTCCAGCCAGTTCCGGGGTCGAACTTCGACGACTTCCTCTGCTGGTTCTTCGAGTCGCATCGACTGTTGGAGTTCTTGCGTGTCGACGACTCGGTCTCCCGGGGGCGTGTTCGAGTGGGGAGGCGAGTCCACCGACGTGTCGGGGTCTCGAAACAGAGATATTCTTTTCCGTTCCGGCGATTGCAACGGCGATCCCGGACGCTTCTTCTCCTTCGGTCGCGGATCGTAAATCAGTGAGTCGTCCGACGACGAAGAGGGGAAAAATCTCCTCTTAGGTCGCGGCTCTTCTGCTTCTTCGTCAGCTTCCTCCTGACGCTTTCTTATCGGGAGGCAAACCTCCGGCGGGTTTCTCGACAAGGCGTCCGCGTTGGCGTTCGCTCGTCCACACTTGTGCTGTATCTCGAACTCGTAGTCCGATAGTTTTAGCTTCCACTTCCATATCCGCGACGTCGGATCTTTGATGGAGTTTAGCCACACCAACGGTTTGTGGTCGGTGATTATGTTGAATTTCCGTCCGTACAGGTACGGTCTGAAGTGAGTGACGCAGTAAAGTATGGCCAAACACTCCTTCTCGATGGTCGAGTACTTTTGTTCAGCAGCGTTTAGTAATCGAGAGGCGTAAGCGACGGGCAAATCCTTCCCTATCGGTCCTTGACTCAAGACTCCTCCGATCGCGTATCCGGACGCGTCGGTCGTTAGGTTGAACGTTTTACTGAAATCCGGGTACTGCAATATGGGTTCTGTTATCAGCGCGTTTCTCAACGTCTCGAACGCCTTTTCCTGGTCAGCGTCCCACGCGAATTTTGTATCCTTCTTCAACAATCGAGTCAAGGGTTTGGCGGTTTTGGAGAATTCGGGGATGAATCTCCGATAGTATCCCGCCAATCCTAGAAATTGTTTTATTCCCTTCGGCGTTCGGGGTCTAGGGAATCGTTGCACAGCTTCGATCTTTTGAGGGTCCGGTCTGACACCTTCTTCGCTGATGATGTGACCCAGATAATTGACCTCGTGTCTCAAAAATTCGCACTTGTCCGGTTGTAACTGTAATTTAGCGTTTCGCAGTCTTTCCGCCAGTTTCTGAAATTTAATTTGGTGCTCGGCCAACGAGCTCGAGTATATCACGATGTCGTCCAAATAGACGAACAGTTCCGTCCCTTGTAGGCCGGACAAAACGCTGTTCATCAATCTCTGAAAGGTGGCCGGAGCGTTCTTGAGTCCGAACGGCATTCTCGTAAATTGATAGTGTCCGTATGGGGTCGAGAAGGCCGTTTTGTGCGCGTCTCCTTCCGCCATTTTTATTTGATGGAACCCCGACGCTAGGTCGAAGGTTGAGAAATACTTGGCACTGCCCAGTTGGTCCAGTATTTCCGTGATATTGGGCAAGGGGAATGCGTCCCCTATGGTTTTGTCGTTCAATTTCCTATAGTCGATGACCAACCGCCAACGCTTATTTCCGTGGGAGTCCGGTTTCTTCGGTACGATCCACAGCGGCGAGTTATACGGGGACACGGATTCTTCCACGACATCCGTGTCCAACAATTCTTGAATTTGTCTGTTGATTTCCGATCTATGCACCGGGGGGTATCTGTACTGGCGCGTGTTTACCGGAATGTCATCCGTGGTATGTATCCTGTGCTCCAGGATTCCTGTTCCTTCCAACGTTTCACCAGGTAAATGGAACCTGTCTTGATTTTTTCTTATCAGCTTCTCAACGCTCGCCCTCTCCTCCGTATTGAGATGCTCCAGTCTCAATAATTCCACGATGGCCTCGAATCGATTTCGAGGGTCCGTCTTGATGACGTTGCACGCCCTTGATTCTGTACGATGATTCGTTTCTTCGAATTCTTCCAGCGTCACCGTGGGTACGGTGATTTTTACCTTCCTGCTCGTCGTATTAACGACCCTGATGTAGGCGCGGCCTTTGCGGTTGGTTACCAGGGCCTCGCCCAAGTAGATTCCCTTGCCTATGTCGATTCTGGGAACGTATCCCTCTCGTATCTCTGGATTCGCTATATTCACTTGTAGCGACGTGGAGCTTCGCTTGGGTACCGATACTTTCGAGGTGGCGAACGGTATGCAAAAGGTTCCCCATTCGACCCGCTTGTGCGCGTAATCTATGGTTGCCCCGTGATCGATCAGGAACTCGGATCCTAAGATCCCGTCCTCTTTGATCAGCAGCGAGTCGTCGACGACGTGGAAATTAACCGGATGGCCCGCAACCTCTATCGACACTTTCCCTAGGGTGGTCAGGTTCGAAGCCGTAATGCCACGTATGTCTAGTACTTCTCGATCGTCTATACTCGCTGTGCTGGTCAGGACCGACTTCTTGATGAGATTTATTTCCGATCCCGAGTCCAGCATTAGATTCGTTATTCCTTGTAAATGGGGGGACACGATTCGCACCGTCGGTACCCTTTGTACGGCGTTGATTCTTATTGAAACAGTTCTTCTAACGACTCTATCTCGTCCTCCTGGTCTTCTTCCTCCTCGCGTTTCTTTTGCTTCGAGTCTTTTGGGGTTTCCCATGCTTTTCGTTCTTGCTTCGGCGCGCTTCTTGCCGACAGTTGCTCTTGATTTTGCTTCGATGTGGAAGCTTCTATTTTCGCTACTCTCGGGCGCTCCTGGGGCTTTCCACTCCGGGCTGCGTCCGGTCTTCCCGGGTGACCGCGTCCGTTTCCCTGGTTCTGTTGAGAGTACGGCACGATTTCTCCGGAATCGACTTTGGCTTTGAAGCGATAGCAATCCTTCAACACGTGTCCGGGTTTCTTGCAATAATTGCACGTGATTCCGGGATTCTTGGGTGGGAAGGTGGCCGGTGGCCGGTGGCCGGGGTGGAAAGGTCTTGTTGTTTCCGTAATTGTTGTATCTCTGGGGGTTTCTTTGATCCCTTTGTTGAGGTTCCGCTTGATTCCTTGGAGGGTAGTTGTTTCGTTCCCTATTGAAGCGTTGCGGCGGCGGTTGATAGCTTCGCTGCCTTTCCGCGACTCTCTTTACCTCACGAGTGGCTTTTATCGCCGCACGGTAGGATTCGTCGAGGTCTCTGCAGCCCTCCAGCTTCACTCTGGTGAATACCTCGGCCGGTAAACCGTTGACGAATGCTTCCTGGGAGTCGGTGTCGAGACCTAATTGCAACGCCAACGGTACGGTACCGCGAGCTTGCCTTTCTCCGTCCATGATGGCTAGACGCAGGTTACGCACGCGGTCAATGTAGTCGAGTACGTCTTCGCCCGATTTCTGATAGATGGTTCCGAGTTCGCCCCTGTATTCGTTAATGGTTTTACCGGGACCAAACATGTCCTTTAATTTCGTGGAGAACGAGTCCAGATTGGTAACGACCACGTCTTCCACCGCGAGGAACGCATGGCCCCTCAATTTGTTCATCAACAGTTTAACCAAATGGGGTTCCATATGAGCGGGGAGCATCGATTTTGCTCGCTCGCAGGCTCTTAAGAATTGAAACACGGGAGGCTTATGGCCGTCGAACACGGGAACCGTTTCTATGGCATCTCTGATGCGAATCGAAGGGAGATCCGTCACGGGCTTCACGTCGGGCATTTCGGCGTTTGTCCCGCCGGACGTACCCGCCGTATCGTTTGCTCTGTTAGCTTTTATGTCCTGTTCTATTCTCTCTAGTCTCCTGTTCATTGAATTTAAATTGTCGAATTTATCCTCCCACAGGGAGAGCTGTTGCAGCACGAGGTCTAGAGGGGTTGGAGTCGTTTCTTCCGCCATTTCGCGTCACACCTCTTAACGTATGCGATCGTATCCCACCGCTGTCACCAAAAAATTTATATGTTACGTCCTCGTCGGGATCCGTGTTGCCCAACGGCAACGTGCGCCAAATCTTCAACAGGATACGCTCGCAATTTCGATCTGTGACTGGTCTCTTAGGACAGTCAACCGGGATCGGGACGTTAAGATGCGGTGGGGTCAGGAAAACAATTGGTATCGATTGTTTATGAGTTATATTTACGTCCACTTTCTTTTTTTTTTCTTATTTAATACAGTGGAGGCTGTTACATTATTCCTCGCGGAGAAATATAGTTTGAAATAACAACGTATGATACTCTTCCGGGACCGGCTCGCCTTCGGGGACGTTTGGTTGACCAGGGAACCGGTCGCTAATAAATACGGGATAATATCCCGGGTAATTCGGATAAATCTGTTGATGTGGCCACTCCTCGTCGCTGTCCGGAGGGTCGAGTTGCTGTTGCGGGGATGGAGGACTGACCGGGGGGTCGATATAGGGCCGGTAGTATTCGGGCGTGGTTGCCCTTGAATCTACCGAGGATGTAGTTGTCTGAGCCGGGGATGACGAGTAAACTAGTTATCGTCTAGCGAAGGGCTGCGGAGTTTGTTCGGATGCGTGGGAGATGGGGGAGTATGAGATGGACAAAGGCGATGCGTGAGGCGAGGAAGGCAACACGGGTATTTGGGCGGAGGGACCCCGCGAAGTCGAGGGCTCGGGCGAACCCCCAACTGTCAAGTCGATGATGGACGGAACGGCGCCAGCGGTTGTCGAGTCGATCGGCGCCCGTGGAGAATCCAGCGTCAGGTCGACTGGCGCCGGTGGAGAATCTAACGTCAGGTCGATCAACGGCCCAGTCTCTTGCGCCAATTGCACGCGACGGGCGGCGATCAGCTCCCGGCGCCTGATATTGTGGCGGAGCCGCGACTGGACCCCTCTCCTACGCCTTCGCCTATTTCCAGCGGGCATCTACCGAACACATTCGGCGAGTAGTAAGTTGTTCGTATAAAATGGAAGACCGATGAAATGTCAAGTGTTACTGTTTATTAATGCTCACCTTTACCTATCGGTCGACTACAGTTGAGAGTACAAGTAACAAATGGTGGATCGTGCTGACGATTTGCCGCTTACAGGCACAACTACAACGAACTCGTCGAACTTCACCGTTAGACTACCGGATTGAACTTCAGTCGTATAGAACTTGATGTTTCTAACTTCTCGGTTGGAACTGAACTGCCTTGCGACCGTTCGCTCCGGTCTTTTATTCCTCCCAGGTGCTGACGCAGCAGCCCCTACTGCCGCAGCCAGAAGATGCTGATGCAGCAGGGGCCACCGTCCTGGGAACGACTGTTCCGCGACGGTTCTCGCGCTTCGTATCTTTGCAACGTGTGCATTCCTGAGCGACAGTTGTTATCGCTCTCGCGACGGTTCTCGCGCTTCGTATCTTTGCAACGTGTGCATTCCTGAGCGACAGTTGTTATCGCTCTGGGAACGGATGCTGATGCATCGAGGTATATCGTCTTGTTCAGCGGATTATTACCCGATCCTTTCCCAGGCCTTGACTCTGGAATGCCCACGTGCGAGACAGCGCTATCCCTTCGCTATTGTCGTCAGCACTTATCCGTGCTTGTCCTTAACTTGAAAGGACAAACACGGATTGGTCCGCACACCCTGATTCGTCACGGTTCTTAATCTACGTATTCTTATAATCTATCTTATCATAGGTGAGTCAGCATACTCACGTTTACCCCTGGTTTCTTAACTTAAGAAGTTGCTTAGACTTAATGCTACCAGCAGGACAATTATCAGTGTGTGTGTGTGTGTGTGTGGCCGTACGTCGATGTGTGGTAGAGAACTGCCCTGTATCCATATCGTGTGCCGATTCGGATGCGCGCTGCACCTACGGATCGTCACGTTTCGGAGGATCCCGGGACGTGACATAGGTAAGTATTCACTTCCCAGCTCCCGCAATCGTTCTTTCTATGGATAATTTGCACGAATACGTGCTATTCGATGTTTGCAATCGTTTTGCATCGACGGTAGGTAAGGATTCACTTCCCAGCTCCCGCAATCGTTCTTTCCATCGATAATTTGCACGAATACGTGCTATTCGATGTTTCCAATCGTGTTGCATCGACGGTCTGTAAGCATTCACTTCCCAGCTCCGGCAAACGTTCTTTCCAAATTATCGATAGAAAGAACGATTGCGGGAGCTGGGAAGTGAATCCTTACCTACCGTCGATGCAAAACGATTGAAAACATCGAATAGCACGTATTCGTGCAAATTATCGATGGAAAGAACGATTGCGGGAGCCGGGAAGTGAATGCTTACCTAACGTTGATGCAAAACGATTGGAAACATCGAACATAACGTATTCGTGCAAATTATCGATAGAAAGAACGATTGCGGGAGCTGGGAAGTGAATCCTTACCTACCGTCGATGCAAAACGATTGCAAACATCGAATAGCACGTATTCGTGCAAATTATCCATAGAAAGAACGATTGCGGGAGCTGGGAAGTGAATACTTACCTAACGTTGATGCAAAACGATTGGAAACATCGAACACCACGTATTCGTGCAAATTATCGATGGAAAGAACGATTGCGGGAGCTGGGAAGTGAATCCTTACCTACCGTCGATGCAAAACGATTGGATAATTGGCACGAATACGTGATATTCGATGTTTCCAATAGTTTTGCATCGACGGTAGGTAAGGATTCACTTCCCAGCTCCCGCAATCGTTCTTTCTATCGGTAATTTGCACGAATACGTGATTTTCGATGTTTCCAATCGTTTTGCATCAACGGTAGGTATGGATTCACTTCCCGGCTCCCGCAATCGTTCTTTCCATCGATAATTTGCACGAATACGTGCTATTCGATGTTTCCAATCGTTTTGCATCGACGGTAGGTAAGGATTCACTTCCCAGCTCCCGCAATCGTTCTTTCTATCGATAATTTGCACGAATACGTGATGTTCGATGTTTCCAATCGTTTTGCATCAACGTTAGGTAAGGATTCACTTCCCGGCTCCCGCAATCGTTCTTTCCATCGATAATTTGCACAAATAGTGCTATTCGATGTTTCCAATCGTTTTGCATCAACGGTAGGTAAGTATTCACTTCCCAGCTCCCGCAATCGTTCTTTCTATGGATAATTTGCACGAATACGTGCTATTCGATGTTTGCAATCGTTTTGCATCGACGGTAGGTAAGGATTCACTTCCCAGCTCCCGCAATCGTTCTTTCCATCGATAATTTGCACGAATACGTGCCATTCGATGTTTCCAATCGTTTTGCATCGACGGTAGGTAAGGATTCACTTCCCAGCTCCCGCAATCGTTCTTTCTATCGATAATTTGCACGAATACGTGATGTTCGATGTTTCCAATCGTTTTGCATCGACGGTCGGTAAGCATTCACTTCCCAGCTCCGGCAATCGTTCTTTCCAAATTATCGATAGAAAGAACGATTGCGGGAGCTGGGAAGTGAATCCTTACCTACCGTCGATGCAAAACGATTGGAAACATCGAATATCACGTATTCGTGCCAATTATCCAATCGTTTTGCATCGACGGTAGGTAAGGATTCACTTCCCAGCTCCCGCAATCGTTCTTTCCATCGATAATTTGCACGAATAGTGCTATTCGATGTTTCCAATCGATTTGCATCAACGGTAGGTAAGTATTCACTTCCCAGCTCCCGCAATCGTTCTTTCTATGGATAATTTGCACGAATACGTGCTATTCGATGTTTGCAATCGTTTTGCATCGACGGTAGGTAAGGATTCACTTCCCAGCTCCCGCAATCGTTCTTTCCATCGATAATTTGCACGAATACGTGCCATTCGATGTTTCCAATCGTTTTGCATCGACGGTAGGTAAGGATTCACTTCCCAGCTCCCGCAATCGTTCTTTCTATCGATAATTTGCACGAATACGTGATGTTCGATGTTTCCAATCGTTTTGCATCAACGGTAGGTAAGGATTCACTTCCCGGCACCCGCAATCGTTCTTTCCATCGATAATTTGCACGAATACGTGCTATTCGATGTTTGCAATCGTTTTGCATCGACGGTAGGTACGGATTCACTTCCCAGCTCCCGCAATCGT
The DNA here is from genome assembly GCA_963583965.1 of Nomada ferruginata. Classification (NCBI taxonomy): domain Eukaryota; kingdom Metazoa; phylum Arthropoda; class Insecta; order Hymenoptera; family Apidae; genus Nomada; species Nomada ferruginata. Next base: position 1,456,494 of record OY757219.1, read on the forward strand.
TCTTTCTATCGATAATTTGCACGAATACGTGCTATTCGATGTTTGCAATCGTTTTGCATCGACGGTCGGTAAGCATTCACTTCCCAGCTCCGGCAATCGTTCATTACAAATTATCGATAGAAAGAACGATTGCGGGAGCTGGGAAGTGAATCCTTACCTACCGTCGATGCAAAACGATTGGAAACATCGAATATCACGTATTCGTTACAATTATCCAATCGTTTGGCATCGACGGTAGGTAAGGATTCACTTCCCAGCTCCCGCAATCGTTCTTTCCATCGATAATTTGCACGAATACGTGCTATTCGATGTTTCCAATCGTTTTGCATCAACGTTAGGTAAGGATTCACTTCCCGGTTCCCGCAATCGTTCTTTCCATCGATAATTTGCACGAATACGTGGTGTTCGATGTTTCCAATCGTTCTGCATCAACGTTAGGTAAGTATTCACTTCCCAGCTCCCGCAATCGTTCTTTCTATGGATAATTTGCACGAATACGTGCTATTCGATGTTTGCAATCGTTTTGCATCGACGGTAGGTACGGATTCACTTCCCAGCTCCCGGAATCGTTCTTTCTATCGATAATTTGCACGAATACGTGGTGTTCGATGTTTCCAATCGTTTTGCATCAACGTTAGGTAAGCATTCACTTCCCGGCTCCCGCAATCGTTCTTTCCATCGATAATTTGCACGAATACATGCTATTCGATGTTTGCAATCGTTTTGCATCGACGGTAGGTAAGGATTCACTTCCCAGCTCCCGGAATCGTTCTTTCTATCGATAATTTGCACGAATACGTGGTGTTCGATGTTTCCAATCGTTTTGCATCGACGGTAGGTAAGGATTCACTTCCCAGCTCCCGCAATCGTTCTTTCCATCGATAATTTGCACGAATACGTGCTATTCGATGTTTCCAATCGTGTTGCATCGACGGTCGGTAAGCATTCACTTCCCAGCTCCGGCAAACGTTCTTTCCAAATTATCGATAGAAAGAACGATTGCGGGAGCTGGGAAGTGAATCCTTACCTAACGTTGATGCAAATCGATTGGAAACATCGAATAGCACGTATTCGTGCAAATTATCGATGGAAAGAGCGATTGCGGGAGCCGGGAAATGAATCCTTACCTAACGTTGATGCAAAACGATTGGAAACATCGAACATCACGTATTCGTGCAAATTGTCGATAGAAAGAATGATTGCGGCAGCTGGGAAGTGAATCCTTACCTACCGTCGATGCAAAACGATTGCAAACATCGAATAGCACGTATTCGTGCAAATTATCCATAGAAAGACCGATTGCGAGAGCTGGGAAGTGAATACTTACCTACCGTTGATGCAAAACGATTGAAAACATCGAATAGCACGTATTCGTGCAAATTATCCATAGAAAGAACGATTGCGAGAGCTGGGAAGTGAATACTTACCTACCGTTGATGCAAAACGATTGGAAAATATCGAATAGCACGTATTCGTGCAAATGATCGATGGAAAGAACGATTGCGGGTGCCGGGAAGTGAATCCTTACCTAACGTTGATGCAAATCGATTGGAAACATCGAACATCACGTATTCGTGCAAATTATCGATGGAAAGAACGATTGCGGGTGCCGGGAAGTGAATCCTTACCTAACGTTGATGCAAATCGATTGGAAACATCGAATAGCACGTATTCGTGCAAATTATCGATGGAAAGAACGATTGCGGGAGCCGGGAAATGAATCCTTACCTAACGTTGATGCAAAACGATTGGAAACATCGAACATCACGTATTCGTGCAAATTGTCGATAGAAAGAATGATTGCGGCAGCTGGGAAGTGAATCCTTACCTACCGTCGATGCAAAACGATTGCAAACATCGAATAGCACGTATTCGTGCAAATTATCCATAGAAAGACCGATTGCGAGAGCTGGGAAGTGAATACTTACCTACCGTTGATGCAAAACGATTGAAAACATCGAATAGCACGTATTCGTGCAAATTATCGATGGAAAGAACGATTGCGGGAGCCGGGAAGTGAATCCTTACCTACCGTCGATGCAAAACGATTGGATAATTGGCACGAATACGTGATATTCGATGTTTCCAATCGTTTTGCATCGACGGTAGGTAAGGATTCACTTCCCAGCTCCCGCAATCGTTCTTTCTATCGGTAATTTGCACGAATACGTGATTTTCGATGTTTCCAATCGTTTTGCATCAACGGTAGGTATGGATTCACTTCCCGGCTCCCGCAATCGTTCTTTCCATCGATAATTTGCACGAATACGTGCTATTCGATGTTTCCAATCGTTTTGCATCGACGGTAGGTAAGGATTCACTTCCCAGCTCCCGCAATCGTTCTTTCTATGGATAATTTGCACGAATACGTGCTATTCGATGTTTGCAATCGTTTTGCATCGACGGTAGGTAAGGATTCACTTCCCAGCTCCCGCAATCGTTCTTTCCATCGATAATTTGCACGAATACGTGCCATTCGATGTTTCCAATCGTTTTGCATCGACGGTAGGTAAGGATTCACTTCCCAGCTCCCGCAATCGTTCTTTCTATCGATAATTTGCACGAATACGTGATGTTCGATGTTTCCAATCGTTTTGCATCAACGGTAGGTAAGGATTCACTTCCCGGCTCCCGCAATCGTTCTTTCCATCGATAATTTGCACGAATACGTGCTATTCGATGTTTGCAATCGTTTTGCATCGACGGTAGGTACGGATTCACTTCCCAGCTCCCGCAATCGTTCTTTCTATCGATAATTTGCACGAATACGTGCTATTCGATGTTTGCAATCGTTTTGCATCGACGGTTGGTAAGCATTCACTTCCCAGCTCCGGCAATCGTTCTTTACAAATTATCGATAGAAAGAACGATTGCGGGAGCTGGGAAGTGAATCCTTACCTACCGTCGATGCAAAACGATTGCAAACATCGAATAGCACGTATTCGTGCAAATTATCCATAGAAAGAACGATTGCGAGAGCTGGGAAGTGAATACTTACCTACCGTTGAAGCAAAACGATTGGAAACATCGAATAGCACGTATTCGTGCAAATGATCGATGGAAAGAACGATTGCGGGAGCCGGGAAGTGAATCCTTACCTAACGTTGATGCAAATCGATTGGAAACATCGAACATCACGTATTCGTGCAAATTATCGATGGAAAGAACGATTGCGGGAGCCGGGAAATGAATCCTTACCTAACGTTGATGCAAAACGATTGGAAACATCGAACATCACGTATTCGTGCAAATTATCGATAGAAAGAACGATTGCGGGAGCTGGGAAGTGAATCCTTACCTACCGTCGATGCAAAACGATTGGATAATTGGCACGAATACGTGATATTCGATGTTTCCAATCGTTTTGCATCGACGGTAGGTAAGGATTCACTTCCCAGCTCCCGCAATCGTTCTTTCTATCGATAATTTGCACGAATACGTGATGTTCGATGTTTCCAATCGTTTTGCATCAACGGTAGGTATGGATTCACTTCCCGGCTCCCGCAATCGTTCTTTCCATCGATAATTTGCACGAATACGTGCTATTCGATGTTTCCAATCGTTTTGCATCGACGGTAGGTAAGGATTCACTTCCCAGCTCCCGCAATCGTTCTTTCTATCGATAATTTGCACGAATACGTGATGTTCGATGTTTCCAATCGTTTTGCATCAACGTTAGGTAAAGATTCACTTCCCGGCTCCCGCAATCGTTCTTTCCATCGATAATTTGCCCGAATACGTGCTATTCGATGTTTCCAATCGTTTTGCATCAATGGTAGGTAAGTATTCACTTCCCAGCTCCCGCAATCGTTCTTTCTATGGATAATTTGCACGAATACGTGTTACCGATGTTTGCAATCGTTTTGCATCGACGGTAGGTAAGGATTCAGTTCCCAGCTCCCGCAATCGTTCTTTCCATCGATAATTTGCACGAATACGTGCCATTCGATGTTTCCAATCGTTTTGCATCGACGGTAGGTAAGGATTCACTTCCCAGCTCCCGCAATCGTTCTTTCTATCGATAATTTGCACGAATACGTGATGTTCGATGTTTCCAATCGTTTTGCATCAACGGTAGGTAAGGATTCACTTCGCGGCTCCCGCAATCGTTCTTTCCATCGATAATTTGCACGAATACGTGCTATTCGATGTTTCCAATCGTTTTGCATCGACGGTAGGTAAGGATTCACTCCCCAGCTCCCGCAATCGTTCTTTCTATCGATAATTTGCACGAATACGTGATGTTCAATGTTTCCAATCGTTTTGCATCAACGTTAGGTAAGGATTCACTTCCCGGCTCCCGCAATCGTTCTTTCCATCGATAATTTGCACGAATACGTGGTGTTCGATGTTTCCAATCGTTTTGCATCAACGGTAGGTAAGGATTCACTTCCCGGCTCCCGCAATCGTTCTTTCCATCGATAATTTGCACGAATACGTGCTATTCGATGTTTCCAATCGTTTTGCATCGACGGTCGGTAAGCATTCACTTCCCAGCTCCGGCAATCGTTCTTTCCAAATTATCGATAGAAAGAACGATTGCGGGAGCTGGGAAGCGAATCCTTACCTACCGTCGATGCAAAACGATTGGAAACATCGAATATCACGTATTCGTGCCAATTATCCAATCGTTTTGCATCGACGGTAGGTAAGGATTCACTTCCCAGCTCCCGCAATCGTTCTTTCTATCGATAATTTGCACGAATACGTGATGTTCGATGTTTCCAATCGTTTTGCATCAACGGTAGGTAAGGATTCACTTCCCGGCTCCCGCAATCGTTCTTTCCATCGATAATTTGCACGAATACGTGCTATTCGATGTTTCCAATCGTGTTGCATCGACGGTCTGTAAGCATTCACTTCCCAGCTCCGGCAAACGTTCTTTCCAAATTATCGATAGAAAGAACGATTGCGGGAGCTGGGAAGTGAATCCTTACCTACCGTCGATGCAAAACGATTGCAAACATCGAATAGCACGTATTCGTGCAAATTATCCATAGAAAGAACGATTGCGAGAGCTGGGAAGTGAATACTTACCTACCGTTGATGCAAAACGATTGGAAAATATCGAATAGCACGTATTCGTGCAAATGATCGATGGAAAGAACGATTGCGGGAGCCGGGAAGTGCATCCTTACCTAACGTTGATGCAAATCGATTGGAAACATCGAACATCACGTATTCGTGCAAATTATCGATGGAAAGAACGATTGCGGGTGCCGGGAAGTGAATCCTTACCTAACGTTGATGCAAATCGATTGGAAACATCGAATAGCACGTATTCGTGCAAATTATCGATGGAAAGAACGATTGCGGGTGCCGGGAAGTGAATCCTTACCTAACGTTGATGCAAATCGATTGGAAACATCGAACATCACGTATTCGTGCAAATTATCGATGGAAAGAACGATTGCGGGTGCCGGGAAGTGAATCCTTACCTAACGTTGATGCAAATCGATTGGAAACATCGAATAGCACGTATTCGTGCAAATTATCGATGGAAAGAACGATTGCGGGAGCCGGGAAATGAATCCTTACCTAACGTTGATGCAAAACGATTGGAAACATCGAACATCACGTATTCGTGCAAATTGTCGATAGAAAGAATGATTGCGGCAGCTGGGAAGTGAATCCTTACCTACCGTCGATGCAAAACGATTGCAAACATCGAATAGCACGTATTCGTGCAAATTATCCATAGAAAGACCGATTGCGAGAGCTGGGAAGTGAATACTTACCTACCGTTGATGCAAAACGATTGAAAACATCGAATAGCACGTATTCGTGCAAATTATCGATGGAAAGAACGATTGCGGGAGCCGGGAAGTGAATCCTTACCTACCGTCGATGCAAAACGATTGGATAATTGGCACGAATACGTGATATTCGATGTTTCCAATCGTTTTGCATCGACGGTAGGTAAGGATTCACTTCCCAGCTCCCGCAATCGTTCTTTCTATCGGTAATTTGCACGAATACGTGATTTTCGATGTTTCCAATCGTTTTGCATCAACGGTAGGTATGGATTCACTTCCCGGCTCCCGCAATCGTTCTTTCCATCGATAATTTGCACGAATACGTGCTATTCGATGTTTCCAATCGTTTTGCATCGACGGTAGGTAAGGATTCACTTCCCAGCTCCCGCAATCGTTCTTTCTATGGATAATTTGCACGAATACGTGCTATTCGATGTTTGCAATCGTTTTGCATCGACGGTAGGTAAGGATTCACTTCCCAGCTCCCGCAATCGTTCTTTCCATCGATAATTTGCACGAATACGTGCCATTCGATGTTTCCAATCGTTTTGCATCGACGGTAGGTAAGGATTCACTTCCCAGCTCCCGCAATCGTTCTTTCTATCGATAATTTGCACGAATACGTGATGTTCGATGTTTCCAATCGTTTTGCATCAACGGTAGGTAAGGATTCACTTCCCGGCTCCCGCAATCGTTCTTTCCATCGATAATTTGCACGAATACGTGCTATTCGATGTTTGCAATCGTTTTGCATCGACGGTAGGTACGGATTCACTTCCCAGCTCCCGCAATCGTTCTTTCTATCGATAATTTGCACGAATACGTGCTATTCGATGTTTGCAATCGTTTTGCATCGACGGTTGGTAAGCATTCACTTCCCAGCTCCGGCAATCGTTCTTTACAAATTATCGATAGAAAGAACGATTGCGGGAGCTGGGAAGTGAATCCTTACCTACCGTCGATGCAAAACGATTGCAAACATCGAATAGCACGTATTCGTGCAAATTATCCATAGAAAGAACGATTGCGAGAGCTGGGAAGTGAATACTTACCTACCGTTGAAGCAAAACGATTGGAAACATCGAATAGCACGTATTCGTGCAAATGATCGATGGAAAGAACGATTGCGGGAGCCGGGAAGTGAATCCTTACCTAACGTTGATGCAAATCGATTGGAAACATCGAACATCACGTATTCGTGCAAATTATCGATGGAAAGAACGATTGCGGGAGCCGGGAAATGAATCCTTACCTAACGTTGATGCAAAACGATTGGAAACATCGAACATCACGTATTCGTGCAAATTATCGATAGAAAGAACGATTGCGGGAGCTGGGAAGTGAATCCTTACCTACCGTCGATGCAAAACGATTGGATAATTGGCACGAATACGTGATATTCGATGTTTCCAATCGTTTTGCATCGACGGTAGGTAAGGATTCACTTCCCAGCTCCCGCAATCGTTCTTTCTATCGATAATTTGCACGAATACGTGATGTTCGATGTTTCCAATCGTTTTGCATCAACGGTAGGTATGGATTCACTTCCCGGCTCCCGCAATCGTTCTTTCCATCGATAATTTGCACGAATACGTGCTATTCGATGTTTCCAATCGTTTTGCATCGACGGTAGGTAAGGATTCACTTCCCAGCTCCCGCAATCGTTCTTTCTATCGATAATTTGCACGAATACGTGATGTTCGATGTTTCCAATCGTTTTGCATCAACGTTAGGTAAAGATTCACTTCCCGGCTCCCGCAATCGTTCTTTCCATCGATAATTTGCCCGAATACGTGCTATTCGATGTTTCCAATCGTTTTGCATCAATGGTAGGTAAGTATTCACTTCCCAGCTCCCGCAATCGTTCTTTCTATGGATAATTTGCACGAATACGTGTTACCGATGTTTGCAATCGTTTTGCATCGACGGTAGGTAAGGATTCAGTTCCCAGCTCCCGCAATCGTTCTTTCCATCGATAATTTGCACGAATACGTGCCATTCGATGTTTCCAATCGTTTTGCATCGACGGTAGGTAAGGATTCACTTCCCAGCTCCCGCAATCGTTCTTTCTATCGATAATTTGCACGAATACGTGATGTTCGATGTTTCCAATCGTTTTGCATCAACGGTAGGTAAGGATTCACTTCGCGGCTCCCGCAATCGTTCTTTCCATCGATAATTTGCACGAATACGTGCTATTCGATGTTTCCAATCGTTTTGCATCGACGGTAGGTAAGGATTCACTCCCCAGCTCCCGCAATCGTTCTTTCTATCGATAATTTGCACGAATACGTGATGTTCAATGTTTCCAATCGTTTTGCATCAACGTTAGGTAAGGATTCACTTCCCGGCTCCCGCAATCGTTCTTTCCATCGATAATTTGCACGAATACGTGGTGTTCGATGTTTCCAATCGTTTTGCATCAACGGTAGGTAAGGATTCACTTCCCGGCTCCCGCAATCGTTCTTTCCATCGATAATTTGCACGAATACGTGCTATTCGATGTTTCCAATCGTTTTGCATCGACGGTCGGTAAGCATTCACTTCCCAGCTCCGGCAATCGTTCTTTCCAAATTATCGATAGAAAGAACGATTGCGGGAGCTGGGAAGCGAATCCTTACCTACCGTCGATGCAAAACGATTGGAAACATCGAATATCACGTATTCGTGCCAATTATCCAATCGTTTTGCATCGACGGTAGGTAAGGATTCACTTCCCAGCTCCCGCAATCGTTCTTTCTATCGATAATTTGCACGAATACGTGATGTTCGATGTTTCCAATCGTTTTGCATCAACGGTAGGTAAGGATTCACTTCCCGGCTCCCGCAATCGTTCTTTCCATCGATAATTTGCACGAATACGTGCTATTCGATGTTTCCAATCGTGTTGCATCGACGGTCTGTAAGCATTCACTTCCCAGCTCCGGCAAACGTTCTTTCCAAATTATCGATAGAAAGAACGATTGCGGGAGCTGGGAAGTGAATCCTTACCTACCGTCGATGCAAAACGATTGCAAACATCGAATAGCACGTATTCGTGCAAATTATCCATAGAAAGAACGATTGCGAGAGCTGGGAAGTGAATACTTACCTACCGTTGATGCAAAACGATTGGAAAATATCGAATAGCACGTATTCGTGCAAATGATCGATGGAAAGAACGATTGCGGGAGCCGGGAAGTGCATCCTTACCTAACGTTGATGCAAATCGATTGGAAACATCGAACATCACGTATTCGTGCAAATTATCGATGGAAAGAACGATTGCGGGTGCCGGGAAGTGAATCCTTACCTAACGTTGATGCAAATCGATTGGAAACATCGAATAGCACGTATTCGTGCAAATTATCGATGGAAAGAACGATTGCGGGAGCCGGGAAATGAATCCTTACCTAACGTTGATGCAAAACGATTGGAAACATCGAACATCACGTATTCGTGCAAATTATCGATAGAAAGAACGATTCCGGGAGCTGGGAAGTGAATCCGTACCTACCGTCGATGCAAAACGATTGCAAACATAGAATAGCACGTATTCGTGCAAATTATCCGTAGAAAGAACGATTGCGGGAGCTGGGAAGTGAATACTTACCTAACGTTGATGCAGAACGATTGGAAACATCGAACACCACGTATTCGTGCAAATTATCGATGGAAAGAACGATTGCGGGAGCCGGGAAGTGAATCCTTACCTAACGTTGATGCAAAACGATTGGAAACATCGAATAGCACGTATTCGTGCAAATTATCGATGGAAAGAACGATTGCGGGAGCTGGGAAGTGAATCCTTACCTACCGTCGATGCCAAACGATTGGATAATTGGCACGAATACGTGATATTCGATGTTTCCAATCGTTTTGCAACGACGGTAGGTAAGGATTCACTTCCCAGCTCCCGCAATCGTTCTTTCTATCGATAATTTGCACGAATACGTGCTATTCGATGTTTCCAATCGTTTTGCATCAACGGTAGGTAAGTATTCACTTCCCAGCTCCCGCAATTGTTCTTTCTATCGATAATTTGCACGAATACGTGATGTTCGATGTTTCCAATCGTTTTGCATCAACGTTAGGTAAGGATTCATTTCCCGGCTCCCGCAATCGTTCTTTCCATCGATGATTTGCACGAATACGTGCTATTCGATGTTTCCAATCGATTTGCATCAACGTTAGGTAAGGATTCATTTCCCGGCTCCCGCAATCGTTCTTTCCATCGATAATTTGCACGAATACGTGCTATTCGATGTTTCCAATCGTTTTGCATCAACGTTAGGTAAGGATTCACTTCCCGGCACCCGCAATCGTTCTTTCCATCGATAATTTGCACGAATACGTGATGTTCGATGTTTCCAATCGATTTGCATCAACGTTAGGTAAGGATTCACTTCCCGGCTCCCGCAATCGTTCTTTCCATCGATCATTTGCACGAATACGTGCTATTCGATGTTTCCAATCGTTTTGCATCAACGGTAGGTAAGTATTCACTTCCCAGCTCTCGCAATCGTTCTTTCTATGGATAATTTGCACGAATACGTGCTATTCGATGTTTGCAATCGTTTTGCATCGACGGTAGGTAAGGATTCACTTCCCAGCTCCCGCAATCGTTCTTTCTATCGATAATTTGTAAAGAACGATTGCCGGAGCTGGGAAGTGAATGCTTACCGACCGTCGATGCAAAACGATTGGAAACATCGAACATCACGTATTCGTGCAAATTATCGATAGAAAGAACGATTGCGGGAGCTGGGAAGTGAATCCTTACCTACCGTCGATGCAAAACGATTGGAAACATCGAATGGCACGTATTCGTGCAAATTATCGATGGAAAGAACGATTGCGGGAGCTGGGAAGTGAATCCTTACCTACCGTCGATGCAAAACGATTGCAAACATCGAATAGCACGTATTCGTGCAAATTATCCATAGAAAGAACGATTGCGGGAGCTGGGAAGTGAATACTTACCTACCGTTGATGCAAAACGATTGGAAACATCGAATAGCACTATTTGTGCAAATTATCATTGGAAAGAACGATTGCGGGAGCCGGGAAGTGAATCCTTACTTAACGTTGATGCAAAACGATTGGAAACATCGAACATCACGTATTCGTGCAAATTATCGATAGAAAGAACGATTGCGGGAGCTGGGAAGTGAATCCTTACCTACCGTCGATGCAAAACGATTGGAAACATCGAATAGCACGTATTCGTGCAAATTATCGATGGAAAGAACGATTGCGGGAGCCGGGAAATGAATCCATACCTACCGTTGATGCAAAACGATTGGAAACATCGAAAATCACGTATTCGTGCAAATTACCGATAGAAAGAACGATTGCGGGAGCTGGGAAGTGAATCCTTACCTACCGTCGATGCAAAACTATTGGAAACATCGAATATCACGTATTCGTGCCAATTATCCAATCGTTTTGCATCGACGGTAGGTAAGGATTCACTTCCCGGCTCCCGCAATCGTTCTTTCCATCGATAATTTGCACGAATACGTGCTATTCGATGTTTCCAATCGTTTTGCATCGACGGTAGGTAAGGATTCACTCCCCAGCTCCCGCAATCGTTCTTTCTATCGATAATTTGCACGAATACGTGATGTTCAATGTTTCCAATCGTTTTGCATCAACGTTAGGTAAGGATTCACTTCCCGGCTCCCGCAATCGTTCTTTCCATCGATAATTTGCACGAATACGTGGTGTTCGATGTTTCCAATCGTTTTGCATCAACGGTAGGTAAGGATTCACTTCCCGGCTCCCGCAATCGTTCTTTCCATCGATAATTTGCACGAATACGTGCTATTCGATGTTTCCAATCGTTTTGCATCGACGGTCGGTAAGCATTCACTTCCCAGCTCCGGCAATCGTTCTTTCCAAATTATCGATAGAAAGAACGATTGCGGGAGCTGGGAAGCGAATCCTTACCTACCGTCGATGCAAAACGATTGGAAACATCGAATATCACGTATTCGTGCCAATTATCCAATCGTTTTGCATCGACGGTAGGTAAGGATTCACTTCCCAGCTCCCGCAATCGTTCTTTCTATCGATAATTTGCACGAATACGTGATGTTCGATGTTTCCAATCGTTTTGCATCAACGGTAGGTAAGGATTCACTTCCCGGCTCCCGCAATCGTTCTTTCCATCGATAATTTGCACGAATACGTGCTATTCGATGTTTCCAATCGTGTTGCATCGACGGTCTGTAAGCATTCACTTCCCAGCTCCGGCAAACGTTCTTTCCAAATTATCGATAGAAAGAACGATTGCGGGAGCTGGGAAGTGAATCCTTACCTACCGTCGATGCAAAACGATTGCAAACATCGAATAGCACGTATTCGTGCAAATTATCCATAGAAAGAACGATTGCGAGAGCTGGGAAGTGAATACTTACCTACCGTTGATGCAAAACGATTGGAAAATATCGAATAGCACGTATTCGTGCAAATGATCGATGGAAAGAACGATTGCGGGAGCCGGGAAGTGCATCCTTACCTAACGTTGATGCAAATCGATTGGAAACATCGAACATCACGTATTCGTGCAAATTATCGATGGAAAGAACGATTGCGGGTGCCGGGAAGTGAATCCTTACCTAACGTTGATGCAAATCGATTGGAAACATCGAATAGCACGTATTCGTGCAAATTATCGATGGAAAGAACGATTGCGGGAGCCGGGAAATGAATCCTTACCTAACGTTGATGCAAAACGATTGGAAACATCGAACATCACGTATTCGTGCAAATTATCGATAGAAAGAACGATTCCGGGAGCTGGGAAGTGAATCCGTACCTACCGTCGATGCAAAACGATTGCAAACATAGAATAGCACGTATTCGTGCAAATTATCCATAGAAAGAACGATTGCGGGAGCTGGGAAGTGAATACTTACCTAACGTTGATGCAGAACGATTGGAAACATCGAACACCACGTATTCGTGCAAATTATCGATGGAAAGAACGATTGCGGGAGCCGGGAAGTGAATCCTTACCTAACGTTGATGCAAAACGATTGGAAACATCGAATAGCACGTATTCGTGCAAATTATCGATGGAAAGAACGATTGCGGGAGCTGGGAAGTGAATCCTTACCTACCGTCGATGCCAAACGATTGGATAATTGGCACGAATACGTGATATTCGATGTTTCCAATCGTTTTGCAACGACGGTAGGTAAGGATTCACTTCCCAGCTCCCGCAATCGTTCTTTCTATCGATAATTTGCACGAATACGTGCTATTCGATGTTTCCAATCGTTTTGCATCAACGGTAGGTAAGTATTCACTTCCCAGCTCCCGCAATTGTTCTTTCTATCGATAATTTGCACGAATACGTGATGTTCGATGTTTCCAATCGTTTTGCATCAACGTTAGGTAAGGATTCATTTCCCGGCTCCCGCAATCGTTCTTTCCATCGATGATTTGCACGAATACGTGCTATTCGATGTTTCCAATCGATTTGCATCAACGTTAGGTAAGGATTCATTTCCCGGCTCCCGCAATCGTTCTTTCCATCGATAATTTGCACGAATACGTGCTATTCGATGTTTCCAATCGTTTTGCATCAACGTTAGGTAAGGATTCACTTCCCGGCACCCGCAATCGTTCTTTCCATCGATAATTTGCACGAATACGTGATGTTCGATGTTTCCAATCGATTTGCATCAACGTTAGGTAAGGATTCACTTCCCGGCTCGCGCAATCGTTCTTTCCATCGATCATTTGCACGAATACGTGCTATTCGATGTTTCCAATCGTTTTGCATCAACGGTAGGTAAGTATTCACTTCCCAGCTCTCGCAATCGTTCTTTCTATGGATAATTTGCACGAATACGTGCTATTCGATGTTTGCAATCGTTTTGCATCGACGGTAGGTAAGGATTCACTTCCCAGCTCCCGCAATCGTTCTTTCTATCGATAATTTGTAAAGAACGATTGCCGGAGCTGGGAAGTGAATGCTTACCGACCGTCGATGCAAAACGATTGGAAACATCGAACATCACGTATTCGTGCAAATTATCGATAGAAAGAACGATTGCGGGAGCTGGGAAGTGAATCCTTACCTACCGTCGATGCAAAACGATTGGAAACATCGAATGGCACGTATTCGTGCAAATTATCGATGGAAAGAACGATTGCGGGAGCTGGGAAGTGAATCCTTACCTACCGTCGATGCAAAACGATTGCAAACATCGAATAGCACGTATTCGTGCAAATTATCCATAGAAAGAACGATTGCGGGAGCTGGGAAGTGAATACTTACCTACCGTTGATGCAAAACGATTGGAAACATCGAATAGCACTATTTGTGCAAATTATCATTGGAAAGAACGATTGCGGGAGCCGGGATGTGAATCCTTACTTAACGTTGATGCAAAACGATTGGAAACATCGAACATCACGTATTCGTGCAAATTATCGATAGAAAGAACGATTGCGGGAGCTGGGAAGTGAATCCTTACCTACCGTCGATGCAAAACGATTGGAAACATCGAATAGCACGTATTCGTGCAAATTATCGATGGAAAGAACGATTGCGGGAGCCGGGAAATGAATCCATACCTACCGTTGATGCAAAACGATTGGAAACATCGAAAATCACGTATTCGTGCAAATTACCGATAGAAAGAACGATTGCGGGAGCTGGGAAGTGAATCCTTACCTACCGTCGATGCAAAACTATTGGAAACATCGAATATCACGTATTCGTGCCAATTATCCAATCGTTTTGCATCGACGGTAGGTAAGGATTCACTTCCCAGCTCCCGCAATCGTTCTTTCCATCGATAATTTGCACGAATACGTGGTGTTCGATGTTTCCAATCGTTTTGCATCAACGTTAGGTAAGTATTCACTTCCCAGCTCCCGCAATCGTTCTTTCTATGGATAATTTGCACGAATACGTGCTATTCGATGTTTGCAATCGTTTTGCATCGACGGTAGGTAAGGATTCACTTCCCAGCTCCCGCAATCGTTCTTTCCATCGATAATTTGCACGAATACGTGCTATTCGATGTTTCCAATCGTGTTGCATCGACGGTCTGTAAGCATTCACTTCCCAGCTCCGGCAAACGTTCTTTCCAAATTATCGATAGAAAGAACGATTGCGGGAGCTGGGAAGTGAATCCTTACCTACCGTCGATGCAAAACGATTGCAAACATCGAATAGCACGTATTCGTGCAAATTATCCATAGAAAGAACGATTGCGAGAGCTGGGAAGTGAATACTTACCTACCGTTGATGCAAAACGATTGGAAAATATCGAATAGCACGTATTCGTGCAAATGATCGATGGAAAGAACGATTGCGGGAGCCGGGAAGTGCATCCTTACCTAACGTTGATGCAAATCGATTGGAAACATCGAACATCACGTATTCGTGCAAATTATCGATGGAAAGAACGATTGCGGGTGCCGGGAAGTGAATCCTTACCTAACGTTGATGCAAATCGATTGGAAACATCGAATAGCACGTATTCGTGCAAATTATCGATGGAAAGAACGATTGCGGGAGCCGGGAAATGAATCCTTACCTAACGTTGATGCAAAACGATTGGAAACATCGAACATCACATATTCGTGCAAATTATCGATGGAAAGAACGATTGCGGGAGCCGGGAAATGAATCCTTACCTAACGTTGATGCAAAACGATTGGAAACATCGAACATCACGTATTCGTGCAAATTATCGATAGAAAGAACGATTCCGGGAGCTGGGAAGTGAATCCGTACCTACCGTCGATGCAAAACGATTGCAAACATAGAATAGCACGTATTCGTGCAAATTATCCATAGAAAGAACGATTGCGGGAGCTGGGAAGTGAATACTTACCTAACGTTGATGCAGAACGATTGGAAACATCGAACACCACGTATTCGTGCAAATTATCGATGGAAAGAACGATTGCGGGAGCCGGGAAGTGAATCCTTACCTGACGTTGATGCAAAACGATTGGAAACATCGAATAGCACGTATTCGTGCAAATTATCGATGGAAAGAACGATTGCGGGAGCTGGGAAGTGAATCCTTACCTACCGTCGATGCCAAACGATTGGATAATTGGCACGAATACGTGATATTCGATGTTTCCAATCGTTTTGCAACGACGGTAGGTAAGGATTCACTTCCCAGCTCCCGCAATCGTTCTTTCTATCGATAATTTGCACGAATACGTGCTATTCGATGTTTCCAATCGTTTTGCATCAACGGTAGGTAAGTATTCACTTCCCAGCTCCCGCAATTGTTCTTTCTATCGATAATTTGCACGAATACGTGATGTTCGATGTTTCCAATCGTTTTGCATCAACGTTAGGTAAGGATTCATTTCCCGGCTCCCGCAATCGTTCTTTCCATCGATGATTTGCACGAATACGTGCTATTCGATGTTTCCAATCGATTTGCATCAACGTCAGGTAAGGATTCATTTCCCGGCTCCCGCAATCGTTCTTTCCATCGATAATTTGCACGAATACGTGCTATTCGATGTTTCCAATCGTTTTGCATCAACGTTAGGTAAGGATTCACTTCCCGGCACCCGCAATCGTTCTTTCCATCGATAATTTGCACGAATACGTGATGTTCGATGTTTCCAATCGATTTGCATCAACGTTAGGTAAGGATTCACTTCCCGGCTCGCGCAATCGTTCTTTCCATCGATCATTTGCACGAATACGTGCTATTCGATGTTTCCAATCGTTTTGCATCAACGGTAGGTAAGTATTCACTTCCCAGCTCTCGCAATCGTTCTTTCTATGGATAATTTGCACGAATACGTGCTATTCGATGTTTGCAATCGTTTTGCATCGACGGTAGGTAAGGATTCACTTCCCAGCTCCCGCAATCGTTCTTTCTATCGATAATTTGTAAAGAACGATTGCCGGAGCTGGGAAGTGAATGCTTACCGACCGTCGATGCAAAACGATTGGAAACATCGAACATCACGTATTCGTGCAAATTATCGATAGAAAGAACGATTGCGGGAGCTGGGAAGTGAATCCTTACCTACCGTCGATGCAAAACGATTGGAAACATCGAATGGCACGTATTCGTGCAAATTATCGATGGAAAGAACGATTGCGGGAGCTGGGAAGTGAATCCTTACCTACCGTCGATGCAAAACGATTGCAAACATCGAATAGCACGTATTCGTGCAAATTATCCATAGAAAGAACGATTGCGGGAGCTGGGAAGTGAATACTTACCTACCGTTGATGCAAAACGATTGGAAACATCGAATAGCACTATTTGTGCAAATTATCATTGGAAAGAACGATTGCGGGAGCCGGGAAGTGAATCCTTACTTAACGTTGATGCAAAACGATTGGAAACATCGAACATCACGTATTCGTGCAAATTATCGATAGAAAGAACGATTGCGGGAGCTGGGAAGTGAATCCTTACCTACCGTCGATGCAAAACGATTGGAAACATCGAATAGCACGTATTCGTGCAAATTATCGATGGAAAGAACGATTGCGGGAGCCGGGAAATGAATCCATACCTACCGTTGATGCAAAACGATTGGAAACATCGAAAATCACGTATTCGTGCAAATTACCGATAGAAAGAACGATTGCGGGAGCTGGGAAGTGAATCCTTACCTACCGTCGATGCAAAACTATTGGAAACATCGAATATCACGTATTCGTGCCAATTATCCAATCGTTTTGCATCGACGGTAGGTAAGGATTCACTTCCCAGCTCCCGCAATCGTTCTTTCCATCGATAATTTGCACGAATACGTGGTGTTCGATGTTTCCAATCGTTTTGCATCAACGTTAGGTAAGTATTCACTTCCCAGCTCCCGCAATCGTTCTTTCTATGGATAATTTGCACGAATACGTGCTATTCGATGTTTGCAATCGTTTTGCATCGACGGTAGGTAAGGATTCACTTCCCAGCTCCCGCAATCGTTCTTTCCATCGATAATTTGCACGAATACGTGCTATTCGATGTTTCCAATCGTGTTGCATCGACGGTCTGTAAGCATTCACTTCCCAGCTCCGGCAAACGTTCTTTCCAAATTATCGATAGAAAGAACGATTGCGGGAGCTGGGAAGTGAATCCTTACCTACCGTCGATGCAAAACGATTGCAAACATCGAATAGCACGTATTCGTGCAAATTATCCATAGAAAGAACGATTGCGAGAGCTGGGAAGTGAATACTTACCTACCGTTGATGCAAAACGATTGGAAAATATCGAATAGCACGTATTCGTGCAAATGATCGATGGAAAGAACGATTGCGGGAGCCGGGAAGTGCATCCTTACCTAACGTTGATGCAAATCGATTGGAAACATCGAACATCACGTATTCGTGCAAATTATCGATGGAAAGAACGATTGCGGGTGCCGGGAAGTGAATCCTTACCTAACGTTGATGCAAATCGATTGGAAACATCGAATAGCACGTATTCGTGCAAATTATCGATGGAAAGAACGATTGCGGGAGCCGGGAAATGAATCCTTACCTAACGTTGATGCAAAACGATTGGAAACATCGAACATCACATATTCGTGCAAATTATCGATAGAAAGAACGATTGCGGGAGCCGGGAAGTGAATCCTTACCTACCGTCGATGCAAAACGATTGGATAATTGGCACGAATACGTGACGGTAGGTAAGGATTCACTTCCCGGCTCCCGCAATCGTTCTTTCCATCGATAATTTGCACGAATACGTGCTATTCGATGTTTCCAATCGTTTTGCATCGACGGTAGGTAAGGATTCACTCCCCAGCTCCCACAATCGTTCTTTCTATCGATAATTTGCACGAATACGTGATGTTCAATGTTTCCAATCGTTTTGCATCAACGTTAGGTAAGGATTCACTTCCCGGCTCCCGCAATCGTTCTTTCCATCGATAATTTGCACGAATACGTGGTGTTCGATGTTTCCAATCGTTTTGCATCAACGTTAGGTAAGTATTCACTTCCCAGCTCCCGCAATCGTTCTTTCTATGGATAATTTGCACGAATACGTGCTATTCGATGTTTGCAATCGTTTTGCATCGACGGTAGGTACGGATTCACTTCCCAGCTCCCGCAATCGTTCTTTCTATCGATAATTTGCACGAATACGTGCTATTCGATGTTTGCAATCGTTTTGCATCGACGGTCGGTAAGCATTCACTTCCCAGCTCCGGCAATCGTTCTTTCCAAATTATCGATAGAAAGAACGATTGCGGGAGCTGGGAAGTGAATCCTTACCTACCGTCGATGCAAAACGATTGGAAACATCGAATATCACGTATTCGTGCCAATTATCCAATCGTTTTGCATCGACGGTAGGTAAGGATTCACTTCCCAGCTCCCGCAATCGTTCTTTCCATCGATAATTTGCACGAATAGTGCTATTCGATGTTTCCAATCGATTTGCATCAACGGTAGGTAAGTATTCACTTCCCAGCTCCCGCAATCGTTCTTTCTATGGATAATTTGCACGAATACGTGCTATTCGATGTTTGCAATCGTTTTGCATCGACGGTAGGTAAGAAATTCACTTCCCAGCTCCCGCAATCGTTCTTTCCATCGATAATTTGCACGAATACGTGCCATTCGATGTTTCCAATCGTTTTGCATCGACGGTAGGTAAGGATTCACTTCCCAGCTCCCGCAATCGTTCTTTCTATCGATAATTTGCACGAATACGTGATGTTCGATGTTTCCAATCGTTTTGCATCAACGGTAGGTAAGGATTCACTTCCCGGCACCCGCAATCGTTCTTTCCATCGATAATTTGCACGAATACGTGCTATTCGATGTTTGCAATCGTTTTGCATCGACGGTAGGTACGGATTCACTTCCCAGCTCCCGCAATCGTTCTTTCTATCGATAATTTGCACGAATACGTGCTATTCGATGTTTGCAATCGTTTTGCATCGACGGTCGGTAAGCATTCACTTCCCAGCTCCGGCAATCGTTCATTACAAATTATCGATAGAAAGAACGATTGCGGGAGCTGGGAAGTGAATCCTTACCTACCGTCGATGCAAAACGATTGCAAACATCGAATAGCACGTATTCGTGCAAATTATCCATAGAAAGAACGATTGCGGGAGCTGGGAAGTGAATACTTACCTACCGTTGATGCAAAATGATTGGAAACATCGAATAGCACGTATTCGGGCAAATTATCGATGGAAAGAACGATTGCGGGAGCCGGGAAGTGAATCCTTACCTAACGTTGATGCAAAACGATTGGAAACATCGAACATCACGTATTCGTGCAAATTATCGATAGAAAGAACGATTGCGGGAGCTGGGAAGTGAATCCTTACCTAACGTTGATGCAAATCGATTGGAAACATCGAATAGCACGTATTCGTGCAAATTATCGATGGAAAGAACGATTGCGGGAGCCGGGAAATGAATCCTTACCTAACGTTGATGCAAAACGATTGGAAACATCGAACATCACGTATTCGTGCAAATTATCGATAGAAAGAACGATTGCGGGAGCTGGGAAGTGAATACTTACCTACCGTTGATGCAAAACGATTGGAAACATCGAATAGCACGTATTCGTGCAAATTATCGATAGAAAGAACGATTGCGGGAGCTGGGAAGTGAATCCTTACCTACCGTCGATGCAAAACGATTGGAAACATCGAATATCACGTATTCGTTACAATTATCCAATCGTTTGGCATCGACGGTAGGTAAGGATTCACTTCCCAGCTCCCGCAATCGTTCTTTCCATCGATAATTTGCACGAATACGTGCTATTCGATGTTTCCAATCGTTTTGCATCAACGTTAGGTAAGGATTCACTTCCCGGTTCCCGCAATCGTTCTTTCCATCGATAATTTGCACGAATACGTGGTGTTCGATGTTTCCAATCGTTCTGCATCAACGTTAGGTAAGTATTCACTTCCCAGCTCCCGCAATCGTTCTTTCTATGGATAATTTGCACGAATACGTGCTATTCGATGTTTGCAATCGTTTTGCATCGACGGTAGGTACGGATTCACTTCCCAGCTCCCGGAATCGTTCTTTCTATCGATAATTTGCACGAATACGTGGTGTTCGATGTTTCCAATCGTTTTGCATCAACGTTAGGTAAGCATTCACTTCCCGGCTCCCGCAATCGTTCTTTCCATCGATAATTTGCACGAATACATGCTATTCGATGTTTGCAATCGTTTTGCATCGACGGTAGGTAAGGATTCACTTCCCAGCAGCCGCAATCGTTTTTTCCATCGATAATTTGCACGAATACGTGGTGTTCGATGTTTCCAATCGTTTTGCATCAACGTTAGGTAAGTATTCACTTCCCAGCTCCCGCAATCGTTCTTTCTATGGATAATTTGCACGAATACGTGCTATTCGATGTTTGCAATCGTTTTGCATCGACGGTAGGTAAGGATTCACTTCCCAGCTCCCGCAATCGTTCTTTCCATCGATAATTTGCACGAATACGTGCTATTCGATGTTTCCAATCGTGTTGCATCGACGGTCGGTAAGCATTCACTTCCCAGCTCCGGCAAACGTTCTTTCCAAATTATCGATAGAAAGAACGATTGCGGGAGCTGGGAAGTGAATCCTTACCTAACGTTGATGCAAATCGATTGGAAACATCGAATAGCACGTATTCGTGCAAATTATCGATGGAAAGAACGATTGCGGGAGCCGGGAAATGAATCCTTACCTAACGTTGATGCAAAACGATTGGAAACATCGAACATCACGTATTCGTGCAAATTGTCGATAGAAAGAATGATTGCGGCAGCTGGGAAGTGAATCCTTACCTACCGTCGATGCAAAACGATTGCAAACATCGAATAGCACGTATTCGTGCAAATTATCCATAGAAAGACCGATTGCGAGAGCTGGGAAGTGAATACTTACCTACCGTTGATGCAAAACGATTGAAAACATCGAATAGCACGTATTCGTGCAAATTATCCATAGAAAGAACGATTGCGAGAGCTGGGAAGTGAATACTTACCTACCGTTGATGCAAAACGATTGGAAAATATCGAATAGCACGTATTCGTGCAAATGATCGATGGAAAGAACGATTGCGGGTGCCGGGAAGTGAATCCTTACCTAACGTTGATGCAAATCGATTGGAAACATCGAACATCACGTATTCGTGCAAATTATCGATGGAAAGAACGATTGCGGGTGCCGGGAAGTGAATCCTTACCTAACGTTGATGCAAATCGATTGGAAACATCGAATAGCACGTATTCGTGCAAATTATCGATGGAAAGAACGATTGCGGGAGCCGGGAAATGAATCCTTACCTAACGTTGATGCAAAACGATTGGAAACATCGAACATCACGTATTCGTGCAAATTGTCGATAGAAAGAATGATTGCGGCAGCTGGGAAGTGAATCCTTACCTACCGTCGATGCAAAACGATTGCAAACATCGAATAGCACGTATTCGTGCAAATTATCCATAGAAAGACCGATTGCGAGAGCTGGGAAGTGAATACTTACCTACCGTTGATGCAAAACGATTGAAAACATCGAATAGCACGTATTCGTGCAAATTATCGATGGAAAGAACGATTGCGGGAGCCGGGAAGTGAATCCTTACCTACCGTCGATGCAAAACGATTGGATAATTGGCACGAATACGTGATATTCGATGTTTCCAATCGTTTTGCATCGACGGTAGGTAAGGATTCACTTCCCAGCTCCCGCAATCGTTCTTTCTATCGGTAATTTGCACGAATACGTGATTTTCGATGTTTCCAATCGTTTTGCATCAACGGTAGGTATGGATTCACTTCCCGGCTCCCGCAATCGTTCTTTCCATCGATAATTTGCACGAATACGTGCTATTCGATGTTTCCAATCGTTTTGCATCGACGGTAGGTAAGGATTCACTTCCCAGCTCCCGCAATCGTTCTTTCTATGGATAATTTGCACGAATACGTGCTATTCGATGTTTGCAATCGTTTTGCATCGACGGTAGGTAAGGATTCACTTCCCAGCTCCCGCAATCGTTCTTTCCATCGATAATTTGCACGAATACGTGCCATTCGATGTTTCCAATCGTTTTGCATCGACGGTAGGTAAGGATTCACTTCCCAGCTCCCGCAATCGTTCTTTCTATCGATAATTTGCACGAATACGTGATTTTCGATGTTTCCAATCGTTTTGCATCAACGGTAGGTAAGGATTCACTTCCCGGCTCCCGCAATCGTTCTTTCCATCGATAATTTGCACGAATACGTGCTATTCGATGTTTGCAATCGTTTTGCATCGACGGTAGGTACGGATTCACTTCCCAGCTCCCGCAATCGTTCTTTCTATCGATAATTTGCACGAATACGTGCTATTCGATGTTTGCAATCGTTTTGCATCGACGGTTGGTAAGCATTCACTTCCCAGCTCCGGCAATCGTTCTTTACAAATTATCGATAGAAAGAACGATTGCGGGAGCTGGGAAGTGAATCCTTACCTACCGTCGATGCAAAACGATTGCAAACATCGAATAGCACGTATTCGTGCAAATTATCCATAGAAAGAACGATTGCGAGAGCTGGGAAGTGAATACTTACCTACCGTTGAAGCAAAACGATTGGAAACATCGAATAGCACGTATTCGTGCAAATGATCGATGGAAAGAACGATTGCGGGAGCCGGGAAGTGAATCCTTACCTAACGTTGATGCAAATCGATTGGAAACATCGAACATCACGTATTCGTGCAAATTATCGATGGAAAGAACGATTGCGGGAGCCGGGAAATGAATCCTTACCTAACGTTGATGCAAAACGATTGGAAACATCGAACATCACGTATTCGTGCAAATTATCGATAGAAAGAACGATTGCGGGAGCTGGGAAGTGAATCCTTACCTACCGTCGATGCAAAACGATTGGATAATTGGCACGAATACGTGATATTCGATGTTTCCAATCGTTTTGCATCGACGGTAGGTAAGGATTCACTTCCCAGCTCCCGCAATCGTTCTTTCTATCGATAATTTGCACGAATACGTGATGTTCGATGTTTCCAATCGTTTTGCATCAACGGTAGGTATGGATTCACTTCCCGGCTCCCGCAATCGTTCTTTCCATCGATAATTTGCACGAATACGTGCTATTCGATGTTTCCAATCGTTTTGCATCGACGGTAGGTAAGGATTCACTTCCCAGCTCCCGCAATCGTTCTTTCTATCGATAATTTGCACGAATACGTGATGTTCGATGTTTCCAATCGTTTTGCATCAACGTTAGGTAAAGATTCACTTCGCGGCTCCCGCAATCGTTCTTTCCATCGATAATTTGCCCGAATACGTGCTATTCGATGTTTCCAATCGTTTTGCATCAATGGTAGGTAAGTATTCACTTCCCAGCTCCCGCAATCGTTCTTTCTATGGATAATTTGCACGAATACGTGTTACCGATGTTTGCAATCGTTTTGCATCGACGGTAGGTAAGGATTCAGTTCCCAGCTCCCGCAATCGTTCTTTCCATCGATAATTTGCACGAATACGTGCCATTCGATGTTTCCAATCGTTTTGCATCGACGGTAGGTAAGGATTCACTTCCCAGCTCCCGCAATCGTTCTTTCTATCGATAATTTGCACGAATACGTGATGTTCGATGTTTCCAATCGTTTTGCATCAACGGTAGGTAAGGATTCACTTCCCGGCTCCCGCAATCGTTCTTTCCATCGATAATTTGCACGAATACGTGCTATTCGATGTTTCCAATCGTTTTGCATCGACGGTAGGTAAGGATTCACTCCCCAGCTCCCGCAATCGTTCTTTCTATCGATAATTTGCACGAATACGTGATGTTCAATGTTTCCAATCGTTTTGCATCAACGTTAGGTAAGGATTCACTTCCCGGCTCCCGCAATCGTTCTTTCCATCGATAATTTGCACGAATACGTGGTGTTCGATGTTTCCAATCGTTTTGCATCAACGGTAGGTAAGGATTCACTTCCCGGCTCCCGCAATCGTTCTTTCCATCGATAATTTGCACGAATACGTGCTATTCGATGTTTCCAATCGTTTTGCATCGACGGTCGGTAAGCATTCACTTCCCAGCTCCGGCAATCGTTCTTTCCAAATTATCGATAGAAAGAACGATTGCGGGAGCTGGGAAGCGAATCCTTACCTACCGTCGATGCAAAACGATTGGAAACATCGAATATCACGTATTCGTGCCAATTATCCAATCGTTTTGCATCGACGGTAGGTAAGGATTCACTTCCCAGCTCCCGCAATCGTTCTTTCTATCGATAATTTGCACGAATACGTGATGTTCGATGTTTCCAATCGTTTTGCATCAACGGTAGGTAAGGATTCACTTCCCGGCTCCCGCAATCGTTCTTTCCATCGATAATTTGCACGAATACGTGCTATTCGATGTTTCCAATCGTTTTGCATCGACGGTAGATAAGGATTCACTTCCCAGCTCCCGCAATCGTTCTTTCTATCGATAATTTGCACGAATACGTGGTGTTCGATGTTTCCAATCGTTTTGCATCAACGTTAGGTAAGTATTCACTTCCCAGCTCCCGCAATCGTTCTTTCTATCGATAATTTGCACGAATACGTGCTATTCGATGTTTGCAATCGTTTTGCATCGACGGTCGGTAAGCATTCACTTCCCAGCTCCGGCAATCGTTCTTTCCAAATTATCGGTAGAAAGAACGATTGCGGGAGCTGGGAAGTGAATCCTTACCTACCGTCGATGCAAAACGATTGCAAACATCGAATAGCACGTATTCGTGCAAATTATCCATAGAAAGAACGATTGCGAGAGCTGGGAAGTGAATACTTACCTACCGTTGATGCAAAACGATTGGAAACATCGAATAGCACGTATTCGTGCAAATGATCGATGGAAACAACGATTGCGGGAGCCGGGAAGTGAATCCTTACCTAACGTTGATGCAAATCGATTGGAAACATCGAACATAACGTATTCGTGCAAATTATCGATGGAAAGAACGATTGCGGGAGCCGGGAAGTGAATGCTTACCTAACGTTGATGCAAAACGATTGGAAACATCGAATAGCACGTATTCGTGCAAATTATCGATAGAAAGAACGATTGCGGGAGCTGGGAAGTGAATCCTTACCTACCGTCGATGCAAAACGATTGGAAACATCGAATATCACGTATTCGTGCCAATTATCCAATCGTTTGGCATCGACGGTAGGTAAGGATTCACTTCCCAGCTCCCGCAATCGTTCTTTCCATCGATAATTTGCACGAATACGTGCTATTCGATGTTTCCAATCGTTTTGCATCAACGTTAGGTAAGGATTCACTTCCCGGCTCCCGCAATCGTTCTTTCCATCGATAATTTGAACGAATACGTGGTGTTCGATGTTTCCAATCGTTCTGCATCAACGTTAGGTAAGTATTCACTTCCCAGCTCCCGCAATCGTTCTTTCTATGGATAATTTGCACGAATACGTGCTATTCGATGTTTCCAATCGTTTTGCATCGACGGTAGGTAAGGATTCACCTCCCAGCTACCGCAATCGTTCTTTCTATCGATAATTTGCACGAATACGTGATGTTCAATGTTTCCAATCGTTTTGCATCAACGTTAGGTAAGGATTCACTTCCCGGCTCCCGCAATCGTTCTTTCCATCGATAATTTGCACGAATACGTGGTGTTCGATGTTTCCAATCGTTTTGCATCAACGTTAGGTAAGTATTCACTTCCCAGCTCCCGCAATCGTTCTTTCTATCGATAATTTGCACGAATACGTGCTATTCGATGTTTGCAATCGTTTTGCATCGACGGTCGGTAAGCATTCACTTCCCAGCTCCGGCAATCGTTCTTTCCAAATTATGGATAGAAAGAACGATTGCGGGAGCTGGGAAGCGAATCCTTACCTACCGTCGATGCAAAACGATTGGAAACATCGAATATCACGTATTCGTGCCAATTATCCAATCGTTTTGCATCGACGGTAGGTAAGGATTCACTTCCCAGCTCCCGCAATCGTTCTTTCTATCGATAATTTGCACGAATACGTGATGTTCGATGTTTCCAATCGTTTTGCATCAACGGTAGGTAAGGATTCACTTCCCGGCTCCCGCAATCGTTCTTTCCATCGATAATTTGCACGAATACGTGCTATTCGATGTTTCCAATCGTTTTGCATCGACGGTAGATAAGGATTCACTTCCCAGCTCCCGCAATCGTTCTTTCTATCGATAATTTGCACGAATACGTGGTGTTCGATGTTTCCAATCGTTTTGCATCAACGTTAGGTAAGTATTCACTTCCCAGCTCCCGCAATCGTTCTTTCTATCGATAATTTGCACGAATACGTGCTATTCGATGTTTGCAATCGTTTTGCATCGACGGTCGGTAAGCATTCACTTCCCAGCTCCGGCAATCGTTCTTTCCAAATTATCGGTAGAAAGAACGATTGCGGGAGCTGGGAAGTGAATCCTTACCTACCGTCGATGCAAAACGATTGCAAACATCGAATAGCACGTATTCGTGCAAATTATCCATAGAAAGAACGATTGCGAGAGCTGGGAAGTGAATACTTACCTACCGTTGATGCAAAACGATTGGAAACATCGAATAGCACGTATTCGTGCAAATGATCGATGGAAAGAACGATCGCGGGAGCCGGGAAGTGAATCCTTACCTAACGTTGATGCAAATCGATTGGAAACATCGAACATAACGTATTCGTGCAAATTATCGATGGAAAGAACGATTGCGGGAGCCGGGAAGTGAATGCTTACCTAACGTTGATGCAAAACGATTGGAAACATCGAATAGCACGTATTCGTGCAAATTATCGATAGAAAGAACGATTGCGGGAGCTGGGAAGTGAATCCTTACCTACCGTCGATGCAAAACGATTGGAAACATCGAATATCACGTATTCGTGCCAATTATCCAATCGTTTGGCATCGACGGTAGGTAAGGATTCACTTCCCGGCTCCCGCAATCGTTCTTTCCATCGATAATTTGCACGAATACGTGGTGTTCGATGTTTCCAATCGTTCTGCATCAACGTTAGGTAAGTATTCACTTCCCAGCTCCCGCAATCGTTCTTTCTATGGATAATTTGCACGAATACGTGCTATTCGATGTTTGCAATCGTTTTGCATCGACGGTAGGTACGGATTCACTTCCCAGCTCCCGGAATCGTTCTTTCTATCGATAATTTGCACGAATACGTGGTGTTCGATGTTTCCAATCGTTTTGCATCAACGTTAGGTAAGCATTCACTTCCCGGCTCCCACAATCGTTCTTTCCATCGATAATTTGCACGAATACATGCTATTCGATGTTTGCAATCGTTTTGCATCGACGGTAGGTAATGATTCACTTCCCAGCAGCCGCAATCGTTTTTTCCATCGATAATTTGCACGAATACGTGGTGTTCGATGTTTCCAATCGTTTTGCATCAACGTTAGGTAAGTATTCACTTCCCAGCTCCCGCAATCGTTCTTTCTATGGATAATTTGCACGAATACGTGCTATTCGATGTTTGCAATCGTTTTGCATCGACGGTAGTTAAGGATTCACTTCCCAGCTCCCGCAATCGTTCTTTCCATCGATAATTTGCACGAATACGTGCTATTCGATGTTTCCAATCGTGTTGCATCGACGGTCGGTAAACATTCACTTCCCAGCTCCGGCAAACGTTCTTTCCAAATTATCGATAGAAAGAACGATTGCGGGAGCTGGGAAGTGAATCCTTACCTACCGTCGATGCAAAACGATTGCAAACATCGAATAGCACGTATTCGTGCAAATTATCCATAGAAAGAACGATTGCGAGAGCTGGGAAGTGAATACTTACCTACCGTTGATGCAAAACGATTGGAAAATATCGAATAGCACGTATTCGTGCAAATGATCGATGGAAAGAACGATTGCGGGAGCCGGGAAGTGAATTCTTACCTAACGTTGATGCAAATCGATTGGAAACATCGAACATCACGTATTCGTGCAAATTATCGATGGAAAGAACGATTGCGGGAGCCGGGAAATGAATCCTTACCTAACGTTGATGCAAAACGATTGGAAACATCGAACATCACGTATTCGTGCAAATTATCGATAGAAAGAACGATTGCGGCAGCTGGGAAGTGAATCCTTACCTACCGTCGATGCAAAACGATTGCAAACATCGAATAGCACGTATACGTGCAAATTATCCATAGAAAGACCGATTGCGAGAGCTGGGAAGTGAATACTTACCTACCGTTGATGCAAAACGATTGAAAACATCGAATAGCACGTATTCGTGCAAATTATCGATGGAAAGAACGATTGCGGGAGCCGGGAAGTGAATGCTTACCTAACGTTGATGCAAAACGATTGGAAACATCGAACATAACGTATTCGTGCAAATTATCGATAGAAAGAACGATTGCGGGAGCTGGGAAGTGAATCCTTACCTACCGTCGATGCAAAACGATTGCAAACATCGAATAGCACGTATTCGTGCAAATTATCCATAGAAAGAACGATTGCGAGAGCTGGGAAGTGAATACTTACCTACCGTTGATGCAAAACGATTGGAAACATCGAATAGCACGTATTCGTGCAAATGATCGATGGAAAGAACGATTGCGGGAGCCGGGAAGTGAATCCTTACCTAACGTTGATGCAAATAGATTGGAAACATCGAATAGCACGTATTCGTGCAAATTATCGATGGAAAGAACGATTGCGGGAGCCGGGAAATGAATCCTTACCTAACGTTGATGCAAAACGATTGGAAACATCGAACATCACGTATTCGTGCAAATTATCGATAGAAAGAACGATTGCGGGAGCTGGGAAGTGAATACTTACCTACCGTTGATGCAAAACGATTGGAAACATCGAATAGCACGTATTCGTGCAAATTATAGATAGAAAGAACGATTGCGGGAGCTGGGAAGTGAATCCTTACCTACCGTCGATGCAAAACGATTGGAAACATCGAATATCACGTATTCGTGCCAATTATCCAATCGTTTGGCATCGACGGTAGGTAAGGATTCACTTCCCAGCTCCCGCAATCGTTCTTTCCATCGATAATTTGCACGAATACGTGCTATTCGATGTTTCCAATCGTTTTGCATCAACGTTAGGTAAGGATTCACTTCCCGGCTCCCGCAATCGTTCTTTCCATCGATAATTTGCACGAATACGTGGTGTTCGATGTTTCCAATCGTTCTGCATCAACGTTAGGTAAGTATTCACTTCCCAGCTCCCGCAATCGTTCTTTCTATGGATAATTTGCACGAATACGTGCTATTCGATGTTTGCAATCGTTTTGCATCGACGGTAGGTACGGATTCACTTCCCAGCTCCCGGAATCGTTCTTTCTATCGATAATTTGCACGAATACGTGGTGTTCGATGTTTCCAATCGTTTTGCATCAACGTTAGGTAAGCATTCACTTCCCGGCTCCCGCAATCGTTCTTTCCATCGATAATTTGCACGAATACATGCTATTCGATGTTTGCAATCGTTTTGCATCGACGGTAGGTAAGGATTCACTTCCCAGCAGCCGCAATCGTTTTTTCCATCGATAATTTGCACGAATACGTGCCATTCGATGTTTCCAATCGTTTTGCATCGACGGTAGGTAAGGATTCACTTCCCAGCTCCCGCAATCGTTCTTTCTATCGATAATTTGCACGAATACGTGATTTTCGATGTTTCCAATCGTTTTGCATCAACGGTAGGTAAGGATTCACTTCCCGGCTCCCGCAATCGTTCTTTCCATCGATAATTTACACGAATACGTGCTATTCGATGTTTGCAATCGTTTTGCATCGACGGTAGGTACGGATTCACTTCCCAGCTCCCGCAATCGTTCTTTCTATCGATAATTTGCACGAATACGTGCTATTCGATGTTTGCAATCGTTTTGCATCGACGGTTGGTAAGCATTCACTTCCCAGCTCCGGCAATCGTTCTTTACAAATTATCGATAGAAAGAACGATTGCGGGAGCTGGGAAGTGAATCCTTACCTACCGTCGATGCAAAACGATTGCAAACATCGAATAGCACGTATTCGTGCAAATTATCCATAGAAAGAACGATTGCGAGAGCTGGGAAGTGAATACTTACCTACCGTTGAAGCAAAACGATTGGAAACATCGAATAGCACGTATTCGTGCAAATGATCGATGGAAAGAACGATTGCGGGAGCCGGGAAGTGAATCCTTACCTAACGTTGATGCAAATCGATTGGAAACATCGAACATCACGTATTCGTGCAAATTATCGATGGAAAGAACGATTGCGGGAGCCGGGAAATGAATCCTTACCTAACGTTGATGCAAAACGATTGGAAACATCGAACATCACGTATTCGTGCAAATTATCGATAGAAAGAACGATTGCGGGAGCTGGGAAGTGAATCCTTACCTACCGTCGATGCAAAACGATTGGATAATTGGCACGAATACGTGATATTCGATGTTTCCAATCGTTTTGCATCGACGGTAGGTAAGGATTCACTTCCCAGCTCCCGCAATCGTTCTTTCTATCGATAATTTGCACGAATACGTGATGTTCGATGTTTCCAATCGTTTTGCATCAACGGTAGGTATGGATTCACTTCCCGGCTCCCGCAATCGTTCTTTCCATCGATAATTTGCACGAATACGTGCTATTCGATGTTTCCAATCGTTTTGCATCGACGGTAGGTAAGGATTCACTTCCCAGCTCCCGCAATCGTTCTTTCTATCGATAATTTGCACGAATACGTGATGTTCGATGTTTCCAATCGTTTTGCATCAACGTTAGGTAAAGATTCACTTCGCGGCTCCCGCAATCGTTCTTTCCATCGATAATTTGCCCGAATACGTGCTATTCGATGTTTCCAATCGTTTTGCATCAATGGTAGGTAAGTATTCACTTCCCAGCTCCCGCAATCGTTCTTTCTATGGATAATTTGCACGAATACGTGTTACCGATGTTTGCAATCGTTTTGCATCGACGGTAGGTAAGGATTCAGTTCCCAGCTCCCGCAATCGTTCTTTCCATCGATAATTTGCACGAATACGTGCCATTCGATGTTTCCAATCGTTTTGCATCGACGGTAGGTAAGGATTCACTTCCCAGCTCCCGCAATCGTTCTTTCTATCGATAATTTGCACGAATACGTGATGTTCGATGTTTCCAATCGTTTTGCATCAACGGTAGGTAAGGATTCACTTCCCGGCTCCCGCAATCGTTCTTTCCATCGATAATTTGCACGAATACGTGCTATTCGATGTTTCCAATCGTTTTGCATCGACGGTAGGTAAGGATTCACTCCCCAGCTCCCGCAATCGTTCTTTCTATCGATAATTTGCACGAATACGTGATGTTCAATGTTTCCAATCGTTTTGCATCAACGTTAGGTAAGGATTCACTTCCCGGCTCCCGCAATCGTTCTTTCCATCGATAATTTGCACGAATACGTGGTGTTCGATGTTTCCAATCGTTTTGCATCAACGGTAGGTAAGGATTCACTTCCCGGCTCCCGCAATCGTTCTTTCCATCGATAATTTGCACGAATACGTGCTATTCGATGTTTCCAATCGTTTTGCATCGACGGTCGGTAAGCATTCACTTCCCAGCTCCGGCAATCGTTCTTTCCAAATTATCGATAGAAAGAACGATTGCGGGAGCTGGGAAGCGAATCCTTACCTACCGTCGATGCAAAACGATTGGAAACATCGAATATCACGTATTCGTGCCAATTATCCAATCGTTTTGCATCGACGGTAGGTAAGGATTCACTTCCCAGCTCCCGCAATCGTTCTTTCTATCGATAATTTGCACGAATACGTGATGTTCGATGTTTCCAATCGTTTTGCATCAACGGTAGGTAAGGATTCACTTCCCGGCTCCCGCAATCGTTCTTTCCATCGATAATTTGCACGAATACGTGCTATTCGATGTTTCCAATCGTTTTGCATCGACGGTAGATAAGGATTCACTTCCCAGCTCCCGCAATCGTTCTTTCTATCGATAATTTGCACGAATACGTGGTGTTCGATGTTTCCAATCGTTTTGCATCAACGTTAGGTAAGTATTCACTTCCCAGCTCCCGCAATCGTTCTTTCTATCGATAATTTGCACGAATACGTGCTATTCGATGTTTGCAATCGTTTTGCATCGACGGTCGGTAAGCATTCACTTCCCAGCTCCGGCAATCGTTCTTTCCAAATTATCGGTAGAAAGAACGATTGCGGGAGCTGGGAAGTGAATCCTTACCTACCGTCGATGCAAAACGATTGCAAACATCGAATAGCACGTATTCGTGCAAATTATCCATAGAAAGAACGATTGCGAGAGCTGGGAAGTGAATACTTACCTACCGTTGATGCAAAACGATTGGAAACATCGAATAGCACGTATTCGTGCAAATGATCGATGGAAACAACGATTGCGGGAGCCGGGAAGTGAATCCTTACCTAACGTTGATGCAAATCGATTGGAAACATCGAACATAACGTATTCGTGCAAATTATCGATGGAAAGAACGATTGCGGGAGCTGGGAAGTGAATCCTTACCTACCGTCGATGCAAAACGATTGGAAACATCGAATATCACGTATTCGTGCCAATTATCCAATCGTTTGGCATCGACGGTAGGTAAGGATTCACTTCCCAGCTCCCGCAATCGTTCTTTCCATCGATAATTTGCACGAATACGTGCTATTCGATGTTTCCAATCGTTTTGCATCAACGTTAGGTAAGGATTCACTTCCCGGCTCCCGCAATCGTTCTTTCCATCGATAATTTGCACGAATACGTGGTGTTCGATGTTTCCAATCGTTCTGCATCAACGTTAGGTAAGTATTCACTTCCCAGCTCCCGCAATCGTTCTTTCTATGGATAATTTGCACGAATACGTGCTATTCGATGTTTCCAATCGTTTTGCATCGACGGTAGGTAAGGATTCACCTCCCAGCTACCGCAATCGTTCTTTCCAAATTATCGATAGAAAGAACGATTGCGGGAGCTGGGAAGTGAATCCTTACCTACCGTCGATGCAAAACGATTGCAAACATCGAATAGCACGTATTCGTGCAAATTATCCATAGAAAGAACGATTGCGAGAGCTGGGAAGTGAATACTTACCTACCGTTGATGCAAAACGATTGGAAAATATCGAATAGCACGTATTCGAGCAAATGATCGATGGAAAGAACGATTGCGGGAGCCGGGAAGTGAATCCTTACCTAACGTTGATGCAAATCGATTGGAAACATCGAACATCACGTATTCGTGCAAATTATCGATGGAAAGAACGATTGCGGGTGCCGGGAAGTGAATCCTTACCTAACGTTGATGCAAATCGATTGGAAACATCGAATAGCACGTATTCGTGCAAATTATCGATGGAAAGAACGATTGCGGGAGCCGGGAAATGAATCCTTACCTAACGTTGATGCAAAACGATTGGAAACATCGAACATCACGTATTCGTGCAAATTATCGATAGAAAGAACGATTGCGGCAGCTGGGAAGTGAATCCTTACCTACCGTCGATGCAAAACGATTGCAAACATCGAATAGCACGTATTCGTGCAAATTATCCATAGAAAGACCGATTGCGAGAGCTGGGAAGTGAATACTTACCTACCGTTGATGCAAAACGATTGAAAACATCGAATAGCACGTATTCGTGCAAATTATCGATGGAAAGAACGATTGCGGGAGCCGGGAAGTGAATGCTTACCTAACGTTGATGCAAAACGATTGGAAACATCGAACATAACGTATTCGTGCAAATTATCGATAGAAAGAACGATTGCGGGAGCTGGGAAGTGAATCCTTACCTACCGTCGATGCAAAACGATTGCAAACATCGAATAGCACGTATTCGTGCAAATTATCCATAGAAAGAACGATTGCGGGAGCTGGGAAGTGAATACTTACCTAACGTTGATGCAAAACGATTGGAAACATCGAACACCACGTATTCGTGCAAATTATCGATGGAAAGAACGATTGCGGGAGCTGCGAAGTGAATCCTTACCTACCGTCGATGCAAAACGATTGGATAATTGGCACGAATACGTGATATTCGATGTTTCCAATCGTTTTGCATCGACGGTAGGTAAGGATTCACTTCCCGGCTCCCGCAATCGTTCTTTCCATCGATAATTTGCACGAATACGTGCTATTCGATGTTTCCAATCGTTTTGCATCGACGGTAGGTAAGGATTCACTCCCCAGCTCCCGCAATCGTTCTTTCTATCGATAATTTGCACGAATACGTGATGTTCAATGTTTCCAATCGTTTTGCATCAACGTTAGGTAAGGATTCACTTCCCGGCTCCCGCAATCGTTCTTTCCATCGATAATTTGCACGAATACGTGGTGTTCGATGTTTCCAATCGTTTTGCATCAACGTTAGGTAAGTATTCACTTCCCAGCTCCCGCAATCGTTCTTTCTATGGATAATTTGCACGAATACGTGCTATTCGATGTTTGCAATCGTTTTGCATCGACGGTAGGTACGGATTCACTTCCCAGCTCCCGCAATCGTTCTTTCTATCGATAATTTGCACGAATACGTGCTATTCGATGTTTGCAATCGTTTTGCATCGACGGTCGGTAAGCATTCACTTCCCAGCTCCGGCAATCGTTCTTTCCAAATTATCGATAGAAAGAACGATTGCGGGAGCTGGGAAGTGAATCCTTACCTGCCGTCGATGCAAAACGATTGGAAACATCGAATATCACGTATTCGTGCCAATTATCCAATCGTTTTGCATCGACGGTAGGTAAGGATTCACTTCCCAGCTCCCGCAATCGTTCTTTCTATCGATAATTTGCACGAATACGTGATGTTCGATGTTTCCAATCGTTTTGCATCAACGGTAGGTAAGGATTCACTTCCCGGCTCCCGCAATCGTTCTTTCCATCGATAATTTGCACGAATACGTGCTATTCGATGTTTCCAATCGTTTTGCATCGACGGTAGGTAAGGATTCACTCCCCAGCTCCCGCAATCGTTCTTTCTATCGATAATTTGCACGAATACGTGATGTTCAATGTTTCCAATCGTTTTGCATCAACGTTAGGTAAGGATTCACTTCCCGGCTCGCGCAATCGTTCTTTCCATCGATAATTTGCACGAATACGTGGTGTTCGATGTTTCCAATCGTTTTGCATCAACGTTAGGTAAGTATTCACTTCCCAGCTCCCGCAATCGTTCTTTCTATGGATAATTTGCACGAATACGTGCTATTCGATGTTTGCAATCGTTTTGCATCGACGGTAGGTACGGATTCACTTCCCAGCTCCCGCAATCGTTCTTTCTATCGATAATTTGCACGAATACGTGGTGTTCGATGTTTCCAATCGTTTTGCATCAACGTTAGGTAAGTATTCACTTCCCAGCTCCCGCAATCGTTCTTTCTATGGATAATTTGCACGAATACGTGCTATTCGATGTTTGCAATCGTTTTGCATCGACGGTCGGTAAGCATTCACTTCCCAGCTCCGGCAATCGTTCTTTCCAAATTATCGATAGAAAGAACGATTGCGGGAGCTGGGAAGTGAATCCTTACCTACCGTCGATGCAAAACGATTGGAAACATCGAATATCACGTATTCGTGCCAATTATCCAATCGTTTTGCATCGACGGTAGGTAAGGATTCACTTCCCAGCTCCCGCAATCGTTCTTTCTATCGATAATTTGCACGAATACGTGATGTTCGATGTTTCCAATCGTTTTGCATCAACGGTAGGTAAGGATTCACTTCCCGGCTCCCGCAATCGTTCTTTCCATCGATAATTTGCACGAATACGTGCTATTCGATGTTTCCAATCGTTTTGCATCGACGGTAGGTAAGGATTCACTCCCCAGCTCCCGCAATCGTTCTTTCTATCGATAATTTGCACGAATACGTGATGTTCAATGTTTCCAATCGTTTTGCATCAACGTTAGGTAAGGATTCACTTCCCGGCTCGCGCAATCGTTCTTTCCATCGATAATTTGCACGAATACGTGGTGTTCGATGTTTCCAATCGTTTTGCATCAACGTTAGGTAAGTATTCACTTCCCAGCTCCCGCAATCGTTCTTTCTATGGATAATTTGCACGAATACGTGCTATTCGATGTTTGCAATCGTTTTGCATCGACGGTAGGTACGGATTCACTTCCCAGCTCCCGCAATC
Organism: Nomada ferruginata; assembly: GCA_963583965.1. Taxonomy (NCBI): domain Eukaryota; kingdom Metazoa; phylum Arthropoda; class Insecta; order Hymenoptera; family Apidae; genus Nomada; species Nomada ferruginata. The sequence continues at coordinate 1,493,364 of OY757219.1, forward strand.
GTTCTTTCTATCGATAATTTGCACGAATACGTGCTATTCGATGTTTGCAATCGTTTTGCATCGACGGTCGGTAAGCATTCACTTCCCAGCTCCGGCAATCGTTCTTTCCAAATTATCGATAGAAAGAACGATTGCGGGAGCTGGGAAGTGAATCCTTACCTACCGTCGTTGCAAAACGATTGGAAACATCGAATATCACGTATTCGTGCCAATTATCCAATCGTTTTGCATCGACGGTAGGTAAGGATTCACTTCCCAGCTCCCGCAATCGTTCTTTCTATCGATAATTTGCACGAATACGTGATGTTCGATGTTTCCAATCGTTTTGCATCAACGGTAGGTAAGGATTCACTTCCCGGCTCCCGCAATCGTTCTTTCCATCGATAATTTGCACGAATACGTGCTATTCGATGTTTCCAATCGTTTTGCATCGACGGTAGGTAAGGATTCACTTCCCAGCTCCCGCAATCGTTCTTTCTATCGATAATTTGCACGAATACGTGATGTTCAATGTTTCCAATCGTTTTGCATCAACGTTAGGTAAGGATTCACTTCCCGGCTCCCGCAATCGTTCTTTCCATCGATAATTTGCACGAATACGTGGTGTTCGATGTTTCCAATCGTTTTGCATCAACGTTAGGTAAGTATTCACTTCCCAGCTCCCGCAATCGTTCTTTCCAAATTATCGATAGAAAGAACGATTGCGGGAGCTGGGAAGTGAATCCTTAACTACCGTCGATGCAAAACGATTGCAAACATCGAATAGCACGTATTCGTGCAAATTATCCATAGAAAGAACGATTGCGAGAGCTGGGAAGTGAATACTTACCTACCGTTGATGCAAAACGATTGGAAACATCGAATAGCACGTATTCGTGCAAATGATCGATGGAAAGAACGATTGCGGGAGCCGGGAAGTGAATCCTTACCTAACGTTGATGCAAATCGATTGGAAACATCGAATAGCACGTATTCGTGCAAATTATCGATGGAAAGAACGATTGCGGGAGCCGGGAAATGAATCCTTACCTAACGTTGATGCAAAACGATTGGAAACATCGAACATCACGTATTCGTGCAAATTATCGATAGAAAGAACGATTGCGGGAGCTGGGAAGTGAATACTTACCTACCGTTGATGCAAAACGATTGGAAACATCGAATAGCACGTATTCGTGCAAATTATCGATAGAAAGAACGATTGCGGGAGCTGGGAAGTGAATCCTTACCTACCGTCGATGCAAAACGATTGGATAATTGGCACGAATACGTGATATTCGATGTTTCCAATCGTTTTGCATCGACGGTAGGTAAGGATTCACTTCCCAGCTCCCGCAATCGTTCTTTCTATCGATAATTTGCACGAATACGTGCTATTCGATGTTTCCAATCGTTTTGCATCGACGGTAGGTAAGGATTCACTCCCCAGCTCCCGCAATCGTTCTTTCTATCGATAATTTGCACGAATACGTGATGTTCAATGTTTCCAATCGTTTTGCATCAACGTTAGGTAAGGATTCACTTCCCGGCTCGCGCAATCGTTCTTTCCATCGATAATTTGCACGAATACGTGGTGTTCGATGTTTCCAATCGTTTTGCATCAACGTTAGGTAAGTATTCACTTCCCAGCTCCCGCAATCGTTCTTTCTATGGATAATTTGCACGAATACGTGCTATTCGATGTTTGCAATCGTTTTGCATCGACGGTAGGTACGGATTCACTTCCCAGCTCCCGCAATCGTTCTTTCTATCGATAATTTGCACGAATACGTGCTATTCGATGTTTGCAATCGTTTTGCATCGACGGTCGGTAAGCATTCACTTCCCAGCTCCGGCAATCGTTCTTTCCAAATTATCGATAGAAAGAACGATTGCGGGAGCTGGGAAGTGAATCCTTACCTACCGTCGTTGCAAAACGATTGGAAACATCGAATATCACGTATTCGTGCCAATTATCCAATCGTTTTGCATCGACGGTAGGTAAGGATTCACTTCCCAGCTCCCGCAATCGTTCTTTCTATCGATAATTTGCACGAATACGTGATGTTCGATGTTTCCAATCGTTTTGCATCAACGGTAGGTAAGGATTCACTTCCCGGCTCCCGCAATCGTTCTTTCCATCGATAATTTGCACGAATACGTGCTATTCGATGTTTCCAATCGTTTTGCATCGACGGTAGGTAAGGATTCACTTCCCAGCTCCCGCAATCGTTCTTTCTATCGATAATTTGCACGAATACGTGATGTTCAATGTTTCCAATCGTTTTGCATCAACGTTAGGTAAGGATTCACTTCCCGGCTCCCGCAATCGTTCTTTCCATCGATAATTTGCACGAATACGTGGTGTTCGATGTTTCCAATCGTTTTGCATCAACGTTAGGTAAGTATTCACTTCCCAGCTCCCGCAATCGTTCTTTCCAGATTATCGATAGAAAGAACGATTGCGGGAGCTGGGAAGTGAATCCTTAACTACCGTCGATGCAAAACGATTGCAAACGTCGAATAGCACGTATTCGTGCAAATTATCCATAGAAAGAACGATTGCGGGAGCTGGGAAGTGAATACTTACCTACCGTTGATGCAAAACGATTGGAAACATCGAATAGCACGTATTCGTGCAAATTATCGATAGAAAGAACGATTGCGGGAGCTGGGAAGTGTATCCTTACCTACCGTCGATGCAAAACGATTGGAAACATCGAATATCACGTATTCGTGCCAATTATCCAATCGTTTGGCATCGACGGTAGGTAAGGATTCACTTCCCAGCTCCCGCAATCGTTCTTTCCATCGATAATTTGCACGAATACGTGCTATTCGATGTTTCCAATCGTTTTGCATCAACGTTAGGTAAGGATTCACTTCCCGGCTCCCGCAATCGTTCTTTCCATCGATAATTTGCACGAATACGTGGTGTTCGATGTTTCCAATCGTTCTGCATCAACGTTAGGTAAGTATTCACTTCCCAGCTCCCGCAATCGTTCTTTCTATGGATAATTTGCACGAATACGTGCTATTCGACGTTTGCAATCGTTTTGCATCGACGGTAGGTACGGATTCACTTCCCAGCTCCCGGAATCGTTCTTTCTATCGATAATTTGCACGAATACGTGGTGTTCGATGTTTCCAATCGTTTTGCATCAACGTTAGGTAAGCATTCACTTCCCGGCTCCCGCAATCGTTCTTTCCATCGATAATTTGCACGAATACATGCTATTCGATGTTTGCAATCGTTTTGCATCGACGGTAGGTAAGGATTCACTTCCCTGCAGCCGCAATCGTTTTTTCCATCGATAATTTGCACGAATACGTGGTGTTCGATGTTTCCAATCGTTTTGCATCAACGTTAGGTAAGTATTCACTTCCCAGCTCCCGCAATCGTTCTTTCTATGGATAATTTGCACGAATACGTGCTATTCGATGTTTGCAATCGTTTTGCATCGACGGTAGGTAAGGATTCACTTCCCAGCTCCCGCAATCGTTCTTTCCATCGATAATTTGCACGAATACGTGCTATTCGATGTTTCCAATCGTGTTGCATTGACGGTCGGTAAGCATTCACTTCCCAGCTCCGGCAAACGTTCTTTCCAAATTATCGATAGAAAGAACGATTGCGGGAGCTGGGAAGTGAATCCTTACCGACCGTCGATGCAAAACGATTGCAAACATCGAATAGCACGTATTCGTGCAAATTATCCATAGAAAGAACGATTGCGAGAGCTGGGAAGTGAATACTTACCTACCGTAGATGCAAAACGATTGGAAAATATCGAATAGCACGTATTCGTGCAAATTATCGATGGAAAGAACGATTGCGGGTGCCGGGAAGTGAATCCTTACCTAACGTTGATGCAAAACGATTGGAAACATCGAACATCACGTATTCGTGCAAATTATCGATAGAAAGAACGATTGCGGCAGCTGGGAAGTGAATCCTTACCTACCGTCGATGCAAAACGATTGCAAACATCGAATAGCACGTATTCGTGCAAATTATCCATAGAAAGACCGATTGCGAGAGCTGGGAAGTGAATACTTACCTACCGTTGATGCAAAACGATTGAAAACATCGAATAGCACGTATTCGTGCAAATTATCGATGGAAAGAACGATTGCGGGAGCCGGGAACTGAATGCTTACCTAACGTTGATGCAAAACGATTGGAAACATCGAACATAACGTATTCGTGCAAATTATCGATAGAAAGAACGATTGCGGGAGCTGGGAAGTGAATCCTTACCTACCGTCGATGCAAAACGATTGCAAACATCGAATAGCACGTATTCGTGCAAATTATCCATAGAAAGAACGATTGCGGGAGCTGGGAAGTGAATACTTACCTAACGTTGATGCAAAACGATTGGAAACATCGAACACCACGTATTCGTGCAAATTATCGATGGAAAGAACGATTGCGGGAGCTGGGAAGTGAATCCTTACCTACCGTCGATGCAAAACGATTGGATAATTGGCACGAATACGTGATATTCGATGTTTCCAATCGTTTTGCATCGACGGTAGGTAAGGATTCACTTCCCGGCTCCCGCAATCGTTCTTTCCATCGATAATTTGCACGAATACGTGCTATTCGATGTTTCCAATCGTTTTGCATCGACGGTAGGTAAGGATTCACTCCCCAGCTCCCGCAATCGTTCTTTCTATCGATAATTTGCACGAATACGTGATGTTCAATGTTTCCAATCGTTTTGCATCAACGTTAGGTAAGGATTCACTTCCCGGCTCCCGCAATCGTTCTTTCCATCGATAATTTGCACGAATACGTGGTGTTCGATGTTTCCAATCGTTTTGCATCAACGTTAGTTAAGTATTCACTTCCCAGCTCCCGCAATCGTTCTTTCTATGGATAATTTGCACGAATACGTGCTATTCGATGTTTGCAATTGTTTTGCATCGACGGTAGGTACGGATTCACTTCCCAGCTCCCGCAATCGTTCTTTCTATCGATAATTTGCACGAATACGTGCTATTCGATGTTTGCAATCGTTTTGCATCGACGGTCGGTAAGCATTCACTTCCCAGCTCCGGCAATCGTTCTTTCCAAATTATCGATAGAAAGAACGATTGCGGGAGCTGGGAAGTGAATCCTTACCTACCGTCGATGCAAAACGATTGCAAACATCGAATAGCACGTATTCGTGCAAATTATCCATAGAAAGAACGATTGCGAGAGCTGGGAAGTGAATACTTACCTACCGTTGATGCAAAACGATTGGAAACATCGAATAGCACGTATTCGTGCAAATGATCGATGGAAAGAACGATTGCGGGAGCCGGGAAGTGAATCCTTACCTAACGTTGATGCAAATCGATTGGAAACATCGAATAGCACGTATTCGTGCAAATTATCGATGGAAAGAACGATTGCGGGAGCCGGGAAATGAATCCTTACCTAACGTTGATGCAAAACGATTGGAAACATCGAACATCACGTATTCGTGCAAATTATCGATAGAAAGAACGATTGCGGGAGCTGGGAAGTGAATACTTACCTACCGTTGATGCAAAACGATTGGAAACATCGAATAGCACGTATTCGTGCAAATTATCGATAGAAAGAACGATTGCGGGAGCTGGGAAGTGAATCCTTACCTACCGTCGATGCAAAACGATTGGAAACATCGAATATCACGTATTCGTGCCAATTATCCAATCGTTTGGCATCGACGGTAGGTAAGGATTCACTTCCCAGCTCCCGCAATCGTTCTTTCCATCGATAATTTGCACGAATACGTGCTATTCGATGTTTCCAATCGTTTTGCATCAACGTTAGGTAAGGATTCACTTCCCGGCTCCCGCAATCGTTCTTTCCATCGATAATTTGCACGAATACGTGGTGTTCGATGTTTCCAATCGTTCTGCATCAACGTTAGGTAAGTATTCACTTCCCAGCTCCCGCAATCGTTCTTTCTATGGATAATTTGCACGAATACGTGCTATTCGATGTTTGCAATCGTTTTGCATCGACGGTAGGTACGGATTCACTTCCCAGCTCCCGGAATCGTTCTTTCTATCGATAATTTGCACGAATACGTGGTGTTCGATGTTTCCAATCGTTTTGCATCAACGTTAGGTAAGCATTCACTTCCCGGCTCCCGCAATCGTTCTTTCCATCGATAATTTGCACGAATACATGCTATTCGATGTTTGCAATCGTTTTGCATCGACGGTAGGTAAGGATTCACTTCCCAGCAGCCGCAATCGTTTTTTCCATCGATAATTTGCACGAATACGTGGTGTTCGATGTTTCCAATCGTTTTGCATCAACGTTAGGTAAGTATTCACTTCCCAGCTCCCGCAATCGTTCTTTCTATGGATAATTTGCACGAATACGTGCTATTCGATGTTTGCAATCGTTTTGCATCGACGGTAGGTAAGGATTCACTTCCCAGCTCCCGCAATCGTTCTTTCCATCGATAATTTGACGAATACGTGCTATTCGATGTTTCCAATCGTGTTGCATCGACGGTCGGTAAGCATTCACTTCCCAGCTCCGGCAAACGTTCTTTCCAAATTATCGATAGAAAGAACGATTGCGGGAGCTGGGAAGTGAATCCTTACCTACCGTCGATGCAAAACGATTGCAAACATCGAATAGCACGTATTCGTGCAAATTATCCATAGAAAGACCGATTGCGAGAGCTGGGAAGTGAATACTTACCTACCGTTGATGCAAAACGATTGAAAACATCGAATAGCACGTATTCGTGCAAATGATCGATGGAAAGAACGATTGCGGGAGCCGGGAAGTGAATCCTTACCTAACGTTGATGCAAATCGATTGGAAACATCGAACATCACGTATTCGTGCAAATTATCGATGGAAAGAACGATTGCGGGTGCCGGGAAGTGAATCCTTACCTACCGTTGATGCAAATCGATTGGAAACATCGAATAGCACGTATTCGTGCAAATTATCGATGGAAAGAACGATTGCGGGAGCCGGGAAATGAATCCTTACCTAACGTTGATGCAAAACGATTGGAAACATCGAACATCACGTATTCGTGCAAATTATCGATAGAAAGAACGATTGCGGCAGCTGGGAAGTGAATCCTTACCTACCGTCGATGCAAAACGATTGCAAACATCGAATAGCACGTATTCGTGCAAATTATCCATAGAAAGACCGATTGCGAGAGCTGGGAAGTGAATACTTACCTACCGTTGATGCAAAACGATTGAAAACATCGAATAGCACGTATTCGTGCAAATTATCGATGGAAAGAACGATTGCGGGAGCCGGGAAGTGAATGCTTACCTAACGTTGATGCAAAACGATTGGAAACATCGAACATAACGTATTCGTGCAAATTATCGATAGAAAGAACGATTGCGGGAGCTGGGAAGTGAATCCTTACCTACCGTCGATGCAAAACGATTGCAAACATCGAATAGCACGTATTCGTGCAAATTATCCATAGAAAGAACGATTGCGGGAGCTGGGAAGTGAATACTTACCTAACGTTGATGCAAAACGATTGGAAACATCGAACACCACGTATTCGTGCAAATTATCGATGGAAAGAACGATTGCGGGAGCTGGGAAGTGAATCCTTACCTACCGTCGATGCAAAACGATTGGAAACATCGAATATCACGTATTCGTGCCAATTATCCAATCGTTTTGCATCGACGGTAGGTAAGGATTCACTTCCCAGCTCCCGCAATCGTTCTTTCTATCGATAATTTGCACGAATACGTGATGTTCGATGTTTCCAATCGTTTTGCATCAACGGTAGGTAAGGATTCACTTCCCGGCTCCCGCAATCGTTCTTTCCATCGATAATTTGCACGAATACGTGCTATTCGATGTTTCCAATCGTTTTGCATCGACGGTAGGTAAGGATTCACTTCCCAGCTCCCGCAATCGTTCTTTCTATCGATAATTTGCACGAATACGTGATGTTCGATGTTTCCAATCGTTTTGCATCAACGTTAGGTAAGGATTCACTTCCCGGCTCCCGCAATCGTTCTTTCCATCGATAATTTGCACGAATAGTGCTATTCGATGTTTCCAATCGTTTTGCATCAACGGTAGGTAAGTATTCACTTCCCAGCTCCCGCAATCGTTCTTTCTATGGATAATTTGCACGAATACGTGCTATTCGATGTTTGCAATCGTTTTGCATCGACGGTAGGTAAGGATTCACTTCCCAGCTCCCGCAATCGTTCTTTCCATCGATAATTTGCACGAATACGTGCCATTCGATGTTTCCAATCGTTTTGCATCGACGGTAGGTAAGGATTCACTTCCCAGCTCCCGCAATCGTTCTTTCTATCGATAATTTGCACGAATACGTGATGTTCGATGTTTCCAATCGTTTTGCATCAACGGTAGGTAAGGATTCACTTCCCGGCTCCCGCAATCGTTCTTTCCATCGATAATTTGCACGAATACGTGCTATTCGATGTTTCCAATCGTTTTGCATCGACGGTAGGTAAGGATTCACTCCCCAGCTCCCGCAATCGTTCTTTCTATCGATAATTTGCACGAATACGTGATGTTCAATGTTTCCAATCGTTTTGCATCAACGTTAGGTAAGGATTCACTTCCCGGCTCCCGCAATCGTTCTTTCCATCGATAATTTGCACGAATACGTGGTGTTCGATGTTTCCAATCGTTTTGCATCAACGTTAGGTAAGTATTCACTTCCCAGCTCCCGCAATCGTTCTTTCTATGGATAATTTGCACGAATACGTGCTATTCGATGTTTGCAATCGTTTTGCATCGACGGTAGGTACGGATTCACTTCCCAGCTCCCGCAATCGTTCTTTCTATCGATAATTTGCACGAATACGTGCTATTCGATGTTTGCAATCGTTTTGCATCGACGGTCGGTAAGCATTCACTTCCCAGCTCCGGCAATCGTTCTTTCCAAATTATCGATAGAAAGAACGATTGCGGGAGCTGGGAAGTGAATCCTTACCTACCGTCGATGCAAAACGATTGTAAACATCGAATATCACGTATTCGTGCCAATTATCCAATCGTTTTGCATCGACGGTAGGTAAGGATTCACTTCCCAGCTCCCGCAATCGTTCTTTCTATCGATAATTTGCACGAATACGTGATGTTCGATGTTTCCAATCGTTTTGCATCAACGGTAGGTAAGGATTCACTTCCCGGCTCCCGCAATCGTTCTTTCCATCGATAATTTGCACGAATACGTGCTATTCGATGTTTCCAATCGTTTTGCATCGACGGTAGGTAAGGATTCACTTCCCAGCTCCCGCAATCGTTCTTTCTATCGATAATTTGCACGAATACGTGATGTTCAATGTTTCCAATCGTTTTGCATCAACGTTAGGTAAGTATTCACTTCCCAGCTCCGGCAAACGTTCTTTCGAAATTATCGATAGAAAGAACGATTGCGGGAGCTGGGAAGTGAATCCTTACCTACCGTCGATGCAAAACGATTGCAAACATCGAATAGCACGTATTCGTGCAAATTATCCATAGAAAGAACGATTGCGAGAGCTGGGAAGTGAATCCTTACCTAACGTTGATGCAAAACGATTGGAAACATCGAACATAACGTATTCGTGCAAATTATCGATAGAAAGAACGATTGCGGCAGCTGGGAAGTGAATCCTTACCTACCGTCGATGCAAAACGATTGCAAACATCGAATAGCACGTATTCGTGCAAATTATCCATAGAAAGAACGATTGCGGGAGCTGGGAAGTGAATACTTACCTAACGTTGATGCAAAACGATTGGAAACATCGAACACCACGTATTCGTGCAAATTATCGATGGAAAGAACGATTGCGGGAGCTGGGAAGTGAATCCTTACCTACCGTCGATGCAAAACGATTGGAAACATCGAATATCACGTATTCGTGCCAATTATCCAATCGTTTTGCATCGACGGTAGGTAAGGATTCACTTCCCAGCTCCCGCAATCGTTCTTTCTATCGATAATTTGCACGAATACGTGATGTTCGATGTTTCCAATCGTTTTGCATCAACGGTAGGTAAGGATTCACTTCCCGGCTCCCGCAATCGTTCTTTCCATCGATAATTTGCACGAATACGTGCTATTCGATGTTTCCAATCGTTTTGCATCGACGGTAGGTAAGGATTCACTTCCCAGCTCCCGCAATCGTTCTTTCTATCGATAATTTGCACGAATACGTGATGTTCGATGTTTCCAATCGTTTTGCATCAACGTTAGGTAAGGATTCACTTCCCGGCTCCCGCAATCGTTCTTTCCATCGATAATTTGCACGAATAGTGCTATTCGATGTTTCCAATCGTTTTGCATCAACGGTAGGTAAGTATTCACTTCCCAGCTCCCGCAATCGTTCTTTCTATGGATAATTTGCACGAATACGTGCTATTCGATGTTTGCAATCGTTTTGCATCGACGGTAGGTAAGGATTCACTTCCCAGCTCCCGCAATCGTTCTTTCCATCGATAATTTGCACGAATACGTGCCATTCGATGTTTCCAATCGTTTTGCATCGACGGTAGGTAAGGATTCACTTCCCAGCTCCCGCAATCGTTCTTTCTATCGATAATTTGCACGAATACGTGATGTTCGATGTTTCCAATCGTTTTGCATCAACGGTAGGTAAGGATTCACTTCCCGGCTCCCGCAATCGTTCTTTCCATCGATAATTTGCACGAATACGTGCTATTCGATGTTTCCAATCGTTTTGCATCGACGGTAGGTAAGGATTCACTCCCCAGCTCCCGCAATCGTTCTTTCTATCGATAATTTGCACGAATACGTGATGTTCAATGTTTCCAATCGTTTTGCATCAACGTTAGGTAAGGATTCACTTCCCGGCTCCCGCAATCGTTCTTTCCATCGATAATTTGCACGAATACGTGGTGTTCGATGTTTCCAATCGTTTTGCATCAACGTTAGGTAAGTATTCACTTCCCAGCTCCCGCAATCGTTCTTTCTATGGATAATTTGCACGAATACGTGCTATTCGATGTTTGCAATCGTTTTGCATCGACGGTAGGTACGGATTCACTTCCCAGCTCCCGCAATCGTTCTTTCTATCGATAATTTGCACGAATACGTGCTATTCGATGTTTGCAATCGTTTTGCATCGACGGTCGGTAAGCATTCACTTCCCAGCTCCGGCAATCGTTCTTTCCAAATTATCGATAGAAAGAACGATTGCGGGAGCTGGGAAGTGAATCCTTACCTACCGTCGATGCAAAACGATTGTAAACATCGAATATCACGTATTCGTGCCAATTATCCAATCGTTTTGCATCGACGGTAGGTAAGGATTCACTTCCCAGCTCCCGCAATCGTTCTTTCTATCGATAATTTGCACGAATACGTGATGTTCGATGTTTCCAATCGTTTTGCATCAACGGTAGGTAAGGATTCACTTCCCGGCTCCCGCAATCGTTCTTTCCATCGATAATTTGCACGAATACGTGCTATTCGATGTTTCCAATCGTTTTGCATCGACGGTAGGTAAGGATTCACTTCCCAGCTCCCGCAATCGTTCTTTCTATCGATAATTTGCACGAATACGTGATGTTCAATGTTTCCAATCGTTTTGCATCAACGTTAGGTAAGTATTCACTTCCCAGCTCCGGCAAACGTTCTTTCCAAATTATCGATAGAAAGAACGATTGCGGGAGCTGGGAAGTGAATCCTTACCTACCGTCGATGCAAAACGATTGCAAACATCGAATAGCACGTATTCGTGCAAATTATCCATAGAAAGAACGATTGCGAGAGCTGGGAAGTGAATCCTTACCTAACGTTGATGCAAAACGATTGGAAACATCGAACATAACGTATTCGTGCAAATTATCGATAGAAAGAACGATTGCGGCAGCTGGGAAGTGAATCCTTACCTACCGTCGATGCAAAACAATTGCAAACATCGAATAGCACGTATTCGTGCAAATTATCCATAGAAAGACCGATTGCGAGAGCTGGGCAGTGAATACTTACCTACCGTTGATGCAAAACGATTGAAAACATCGAATAGCACGTATTCGTGCAAATTATCGATGGAAAGAACGATTGCGGGAGCCGGGAAGTGAATGCTTACCTAACGTTGATGCAAAACGATTGGAACCATCGAACATAACGTATTCGTGCAAATTATCGATAGAAAGAACGATTGCGGGAGCTGGGAAGTGAATCCTTACCTACCGTCGATGCAAAACGATTGGGTAATTGGCACGAATACGTGATATTCGATGTTTCCAATCGTTTTGCATCGACGGTAGGTAAGGATTCACTTCCCGGCTCCCGCAATCGTTCTTTCCATCGATAATTTGCACGAATACGTGCTATTCGATGTTTCCAATCGTTTTGCATCGACGGTAGGTAAGGATTCACTCCCCAGCTCCCGCAATCGTTCTTTCTATCGATAATTTGCACGAATACGTGCTATTCGATGTTTGCAATCGTTTTGCATCGACGGTCGGTAAGCATTCACTTCCCAGCTCCGGCAATCGTTCTTTCCAAATTATCGATAGAAAGAACGATTGCGGGAGCTGGGAAGTGAATCCTTACCTACCGTCGATGCAAAACGATTGTAAACATCGAATATCACGTATTCGTGCCAATTATCCAATCGTTTTGCATCGACGGTAGGTAAGGATTCACTTCCCAGCTCCCGCAATCGTTCTTTCTATCGATAATTTGCACGAATACGTGATGTTCGATGTTTCCAATCGTTTTGCATCAACGGTAGGTAAGGATTCACTTCCCGGCTCCCGCAATCGTTCTTTCCATCGATAATTTGCACGAATACGTGCTATTCGATGTTTCCAATCGTTTTGCATCGACGGTAGGTAAGGATTCACTTCCCAGCTCCCGCAATCGTTCTTTCTATCGATAATTTGCACGAATACGTGATGTTCGATGTTTCCAATCGTTTTGCATCAACGTTAGGTAAGGATTCACTTCCCGGCTCCCGCAATCGTTCTTTCCATCGATAATTTGCACGAATAGTGCTATTCGATGTTTCCAATCGTTTTGCATCAACGGTAGGTAAGTATTCACTTCCCAGCTCCCGCAATCGTTCTTTCTATGGATAATTTGCACGAATACGTGCTATTCGATGTTTGCAATCGTTTTGCATCGACGGTAGGTAAGGATTCACTTCCCAGCTCCCGCAATCGTTCTTTCCATCGATAATTTGCACGAATACGTGCCATTCGATGTTTCCAATCGTTTTGCATCGACGGTAGGTAAGGATTCACTTCCCAGCTCCCGCAATCGTTCTTTCTATCGATAATTTGCACGAATACGTGATGTTCGATGTTTCCAATCGTTTTGCATCAACGGTAGGTAAGGATTCACTTCCCGGCTCCCGCAATCGTTCTTTCCATCGATAATTTGCACGAATACGTGCTATTCGATGTTTCCAATCGTTTTGCATCGACGGTAGGTAAGGATTCACTCCCCAGCTCCCGCAATCGTTCTTTCTATCGATAATTTGCACGAATACGTGATGTTCAATGTTTCCAATCGTTTTGCATCAACGTTAGGTAAGGATTCACTTCCCGGCTCCCGCAATCGTTCTTTCCATCGATAATTTGCACGAATACGTGGTGTTCGATGTTTCCAATCGTTTTGCATCAACGTTAGGTAAGTATTCACTTCCCAGCTCCCGCAATCGTTCTTTCTATGGATAATTTGCACGAATACGTGCTATTCGATGTTTGCAATCGTTTTGCATCGACGGTAGGTACGGATTCACTTCCCAGCTCCCGCAATCGTTCTTTCTATCGATAATTTGCACGAATACGTGCTATTCGATGTTTGCAATCGTTTTGCATCGACGGTCGGTAAGCATTCACTTCCCAGCTCCGGCAATCGTTCTTTCCAAATTATCGATAGAAAGAACGATTGCGGGAGCTGGGAAGTGAATCCTTACCTACCGTCGATGCAAAACGATTGTAAACATCGAATATCACGTATTCGTGCCAATTATCCAATCGTTTTGCATCGACGGTAGGTAAGGATTCACTTCCCAGCTCCCGCAATCGTTCTTTCTATCGATAATTTGCACGAATACGTGATGTTCGATGTTTCCAATCGTTTTGCATCAACGGTAGGTAAGGATTCACTTCCCGGCTCCCGCAATCGTTCTTTCCATCGATAATTTGCACGAATACGTGCTATTCGATGTTTCCAATCGTTTTGCATCGACGGTAGGTAAGGATTCACTTCCCAGCTCCCGCAATCGTTCTTTCTATCGATAATTTGCACGAATACGTGATGTTCAATGTTTCCAATCGTTTTGCATCAACGTTAGGTAAGTATTCACTTCCCAGCTCCGGCAAACGTTCTTTCCAAATTATCGATAGAAAGAACGATTGCGGGAGCTGGGAAGTGAATCCTTACCTACCGTCGATGCAAAACGATTGCAAACATCGAATAGCACGTATTCGTGCAAATTATCCATAGAAAGAACGATTGCGAGAGCTGGGAAGTGAATCCTTACCTAACGTTGATGCAAAACGATTGGAAACATCGAACATAACGTATTCGTGCAAATTATCGATAGAAAGAACGATTGCGGCAGCTGGGAAGTGAATCCTTACCTACCGTCGATGCAAAACAATTGCAAACATCGAATAGCACGTATTCGTGCAAATTATCCATAGAAAGACCGATTGCGAGAGCTGGGCAGTGAATACTTACCTACCGTTGATGCAAAACGATTGAAAACATCGAATAGCACGTATTCGTGCAAATTATCGATGGAAAGAACGATTGCGGGAGCCGGGAAGTGAATGCTTACCTAACGTTGATGCAAAACGATTGGAACCATCGAACATAACGTATTCGTGCAAATTATCGATAGAAAGAACGATTGCGGGAGCTGGGAAGTGAATCCTTACCTACCGTCGATGCAAAACGATTGGGTAATTGGCACGAATACGTGATATTCGATGTTTCCAATCGTTTTGCATCGACGGTAGGTAAGGATTCACTTCCCGGCTCCCGCAATCGTTCTTTCCATCGATAATTTGCACGAATACGTGCTATTCGATGTTTCCAATCGTTTTGCATCGACGGTAGGTAAGGATTCACTCCCCAGCTCCCGCAATCGTTCTTTCTATCGATAATTTGCACGAATACGTGCTATTCGATGTTTGCAATCGTTTTGCATCGACGGTCGGTAAGCATTCACTTCCCAGCTCCGGCAATCGTTCTTTCCAAATTATCGATAGAAAGAACGATTGCGGGAGCTGGGAAGTGAATCCTTACCTACCGTCGATGCAAAACGATTGTAAACATCGAATATCACGTATTCGTGCCAATTATCCAATCGTTTTGCATCGACGGTAGGTAAGGATTCACTTCCCAGCTCCCGCAATCGTTCTTTCTATCGATAATTTGCACGAATACGTGATGTTCGATGTTTCCAATCGTTTTGCATCAACGGTAGGTAAGGATTCACTTCCCGGCTCCCGCAATCGTTCTTTCCATCGATAATTTGCACGAATACGTGCTATTCGATGTTTCCAATCGTTTTGCATCGACGGTAGGTAAGGATTCACTTCCCAGCTCCCGCAATCGTTCTTTCTATCGATAATTTGCACGAATACGTGATGTTCGATGTTTCCAATCGTTTTGCATCAACGTTAGGTAAGGATTCACTTCCCGGCTCCCGCAATCGTTCTTTCCATCGATAATTTGCACGAATAGTGCTATTCGATGTTTCCAATCGTTTTGCATCAACGGTAGGTAAGTATTCACTTCCCAGCTCCCGCAATCGTTCTTTCTATGGATAATTTGCACGAATACGTGCTATTCGATGTTTGCAATCGTTTTGCATCGACGGTAGGTAAGGATTCACTTCCCAGCTCCCGCAATCGTTCTTTCCATCGATAATTTGCACGAATACGTGCCATTCGATGTTTCCAATCGTTTTGCATCGACGGTAGGTAAGGATTCACTTCCCAGCTCCCGCAATCGTTCTTTCTATCGATAATTTGCACGAATACGTGATGTTCGATGTTTCCAATCGTTTTGCATCAACGGTAGGTAAGGATTCACTTCCCGGCTCCCGCAATCGTTCTTTCCATCGATAATTTGCACGAATACGTGCTATTCGATGTTTCCAATCGTTTTGCATCGACGGTAGGTAAGGATTCACTCCCCAGCTCCCGCAATCGTTCTTTCTATCGATAATTTGCACGAATACGTGATGTTCAATGTTTCCAATCGTTTTGCATCAACGTTAGGTAAGGATTCACTTCCCGGCTCCCGCAATCGTTCTTTCCATCGATAATTTGCACGAATACGTGGTGTTCGATGTTTCCAATCGTTTTGCATCAACGTTAGGTAAGTATTCACTTCCCAGCTCCCGCAATCGTTCTTTCTATGGATAATTTGCACGAATACGTGCTATTCGATGTTTGCAATCGTTTTGCATCGACGGTAGGTACGGATTCACTTCCCAGCTCCCGCAATCGTTCTTTCTATCGATAATTTGCACGAATACGTGCTATTCGATGTTTGCAATCGTTTTGCATCGACGGTCGGTAAGCATTCACTTCCCAGCTCCGGCAATCGTTCTTTCCAAATTATCGATAGAAAGAACGATTGCGGGAGCTGGGAAGTGAATCCTTACCTACCGTCGATGCAAAACGATTGTAAACATCGAATATCACGTATTCGTGCCAATTATCCAATCGTTTTGCATCGACGGTAGGTAAGGATTCACTTCCCAGCTCCCGCAATCGTTCTTTCTATCGATAATTTGCACGAATACGTGATGTTCGATGTTTCCAATCGTTTTGCATCAACGGTAGGTAAGGATTCACTTCCCGGCTCCCGCAATCGTTCTTTCCATCGATAATTTGCACGAATACGTGCTATTCGATGTTTCCAATCGTTTTGCATCGACGGTAGGTAAGGATTCACTTCCCAGCTCCCGCAATCGTTCTTGCTATCGATAATTTGCACGAATACGTGATGTTCAATGTTTCCAATCGTTTTGCATCAACGTTAGGTAAGTATTCACTTCCCAGCTCCGGCAAACGTTCTTTCCAAATTATCGATAGAAAGAACGATTGCGGGAGCTGGGAAGTGAATCCTTACCTACCGTCGATGCAAAACGATTGCAAACATCGAATAGCACGTATTCGTGCAAATTATCCATAGAAAGAACGATTGCGAGAGCTGGGAAGTGAATCCTTACCTAACGTTGATGCAAAACGATTGGAAACATCGAACATAACGTATTCGTGCAAATTATCGATAGAAAGAACGATTGCGGCAGCTGGGAAGTGAATCCTTACCTACCGTCGATGCAAAACAATTGCAAACATCGAATAGCACGTATTCGTGCAAATTATCCATAGAAAGACCGATTGCGAGAGCTGGGCAGTGAATACTTACCTACCGTTGATGCAAAACGATTGAAAACATCGAATAGCACGTATTCGTGCAAATTATCGATGGAAAGAACGATTGCGGGAGCCGGGAAGTGAATGCTTACCTAACGTTGATGCAAAACGATTGGAACCATCGAACATAACGTATTCGTGCAAATTATCGATAGAAAGAACGATTGCGGGAGCTGGGAAGTGAATCCTTACCTACCGTCGATGCAAAACGATTGGGTAATTGGCACGAATACGTGATATTCGATGTTTCCAATCGTTTTGCATCGACGGTAGGTAAGGATTCACTTCCCGGCTCCCGCAATCGTTCTTTCCATCGATAATTTGCACGAATACGTGCTATTCAATGTTTCCAATCGTTTTGCATCGACGGTAGGTAAGGATTCACTCCCCAGCTCCCGCAATCGTTCTTTCTATCGATAATTTGCACGAATACGTGATGTTCAATGTTTCCAATCGTTTTGCATCAACGTTAGGTAAGGATTCACTTCCCGGCTCCCGCAATCGTTCTTTCCATCGATAATTTGCACGTATACGTGGTGTTCGATGTTTCCAATCGTTTTGCATCAACGTTAGGTAAGTATTCACTTCCCAGCTCCCGCAATCGTTCTTTCTATGGATAATTTGCACGAATACGTGCTATTCGATGTTTGCAATCGTTTTGCATCGACGGTAGGTACGGATTCACTTCCCAGCTCCCGCAATCGTTCTTTCTATCGATAATTTGCACGAATACGTGCTATTCGATGTTTGCAATCGTTTTGAATCGACGGTCGGTAAGCATTCACTTCCCAGCTCCGGCAATCGTTCTTTCCAAATTATCGATAGAAAGAACGATTGCGGGAGCTGGGAAGTGAATCCTTACCTACCGTCGATGCAAAACGATTGGAAACATCGAATATCACGTATTCGTGCCAATTATCCAATCGTTTTGCATCGACGGTAGGTAAGGATTCACTTCCCAGCTCCCGCAATCGTTCTTTCTATCGATAATTTGCACGAATACGTGATGTTCGATGTTTCCAATCGTTTTGCATCAACGGTAGGTAAGGATTCACTTCCCGGCTCCCGCAATCGTTCTTTCCATCGATAATTTGCACGAATACGTGCTATTCGATGTTTCCAATCGTTTTGCATCGACGGTAGGTAAGGATTCACTTCCCAGCTCCCGCAATCGTTCTTTCTATCGATAATTTGCCCGAATACGTGATGTTCGATGTTTCCAATTGTTTTGCATCAACGTTAGGTAAGGATTCACTTCCCGGCTCCCGCAATCGTTCTTTCCATCGATAATTTGCACGAATAGTGCTATTCGATGTTTCCAATCGTTTTGCATCAACGGTAGGTAAGTATTCACTTCCCAGCTCCCGCAATCGTTCTTTCTATGGATAATTTGCACGAATACGTGCTATTCGATGTTTGCAATCGTTTTGCATCGACGGTAGGTAAGGATTCACTTCCCAGCTCCCGCAATCGTTCTTTCCATCGATAATTTGCACGAATACGTGCTATTCGATGTTTCCAATCGTGTTGCATCGACGGTCGGTAAGCATTCACTTCCCAGCTCCGGCAAACGTTCTTTCCAAATTATCGATAGAAAGAACGATTGCGGGAGCTGGGAAGTGAATCCTTACCTACCGTCGATGCAAAACGATTGCAAACATCGAATAGCACGTATTCGTGCAAATTATCCATAGAAAGAACGATTGCGAGAGCTGGGAAGTGAATACTTACCTACCGTTGATGCGAAACGATTGGAAAATATCGAATAGCACGTATTCGTGCAAATGATCGATGGAAAGAACGATTGCGGGAGCCGGGAAGTGAATCCTTACCTAACGTTGATGCAAATCGATTGGAAACATCGAACATCACGTATTCGTGCAAATTATCGATGGAAAGAACGATTGCGGGTGCCGGGAAGTGAATCCTTACCTAACGTTGATGCAAATCGATTGGAAACATCGAATAGCACGTATTCGTGCAAATTATCGATGGAAAGAACGATTGCGGGAGCCGGGAAATGAATCCTTACCTAACGTTGATGCAAAACGATTGGAAACATCGAACATCACGTATTCGTGCAAATTATCGATAGAAAGAACGATTGCGGCAGCTGGGAAGTGAATCCTTACCTACCGTCGATGCAAAACGATTGCAAACATCGAATAGCACGTATTCGTGCAAATTATCCATAGAAAGACCGATTGCGAGAGCTGGGCAGTGAATACTTACCTACCGTTGATGCAAAACGATTGAAAACATCGAATAGCACGTATTCGTGCAAATTATCGATGGAAAGAACGATTGCGGGAGCCGGGAAGTGAATGCTTACCTAACGTTGATGCAAAACGATTGGAACCATCGAACATAACGTATTCGTGCAAATTATCGATAGAAAGAACGATTGCGGGAGCTGGGAAGTGAATCCTTACCTACCGTCGATGCAAAACGATTGGGTAATTGGCACGAATACGTGATATTCGATGTTTCCAATCGTTTTGCATCGACGGTAGGTAAGGATTCACTTCCCGGCTCCCGCAATCGTTCTTTCCATCGATAATTTGCACGAATACGTGCTATTCGATGTTTCCAATCGTTTTGCATCGACGGTAGGTAAGGATTCACTCCCCAGCTCCCGCAATCGTTCTTTCTATCGATAATTTGCACGAATACGTGATGTTCAATGTTTCCAATCGTTTTGCATCAACGTTAGGTAAGGATTCACTTCCCGGCTCCCGCAATCGTTCTTTCCATCGATAATTTGCACGAATACGTGGTGTTCGATGTTTCCAATCGTTTTGCATCAACGTTAGGTAAGTATTCACTTCCCAGCTCCCGCAATCGTTCTTTCTATGGATAATTTGCACGAATTCGTGCTATTCGATGTTTGCAATCGTTTTGCATCGACGGTAGGTACGGATTCACTTCCCAGCTCCCGCAATCGTTCTTTCTATCGATAATTTGCACGAATACGTGCTATTCGATGTTTCCAATCGTTTTGCATCGACGGTAGGTAAGGATTCACTTCCCAGCTCCCGCAATCGTTCTTTCTATCGATAATTTGCCCGAATACGTGATGTTCGATGTTTCCAATTGTTTTGCATCAACGTTAGGTAAGGATTCACTTCCCGGCTCCCGCAATCGTTCTTTCCATCGATAATTTGCACGAATAGTGCTATTCGATGTTTCCAATCGTTTTGCATCAACGGTAGGTAAGTATTCACTTCCCAGCTCCCGCAATCGTTCTTTCTATGGATAATTTGCACGAATACGTGCTATTCGATGTTTGCAATCGTTTTGCATCGACGGTAGGTAAGGATTCACTTCCCAGCTCCCGCAATCGTTCTTTCCATCGATAATTTGCACGAATACGTGCCATTCGATGTTTCCAATCGTTTTCAATCGACGGTAGGTAAGGATTCACTTCCCAGCTCCCGCAATCGTTCTTTCTATCGACAATTTGCACGAATACGTGATGTTCGATGTTTCCAATCGTTTTGCATCAACGGTAGGTAAGGATTCACTTCCCGGCTCCCGCAATCGTTCTTTCCAACGATAATTTGCACGAATACGTGCTATTCGATGTTTCCAATCGTTTTGCATCGACGGTAGGTAAGGATTCACTTCCCAGCTCCCGCAATCGTTCTTTATATCGATAATTTGCACGAATACGTGATGTTCGATGTTTCCAATCGTTTTGCATCAACGTTAGGTAAGGATTCACTTCCCGGCTCCCGCAATCGTTCTTTCCATCGATAATTTGCACGAATAGTGCTATTCGATGTTTCCAATCGTTTTGCATCAACGGTAGGTAAGTATTCACTTCCCAGCTCCCGCAATCGTTCTTTCTATCGATAATTTGCACGAATACGTGCCATTCGATGTTTCCAATCGTTTTGCATCGACGGTAGGTAAGGATTCACTTCCCAGCTCCCGCAATCGTTCTTTCTATCGACAATTTGCACGAATACGTGATGTTCGATGTTTCCAATCGTTTTGCATCAACGGTAGGTAAGGATTCACTTCCCGGCTCCCGCAATCGTTCTTTCCATCGATAATTTGCACGAATACATGCTATTCGATGTTTGCAATCGTTTTGCATCGACGGTAGGTAAGGATTCACTTCCCAGCAGCCGCAATCGTTTTTTCCATCGATAATTTGCACGAATACGTGGTGTTCGATGTTTCCAATCGTTTTGCATCAACGTTAGGTAAGTATTCACTTCCCAGCTCCCGCAATCGTTCTTTCTATGGATAATTTGCACGAATACGTGCTATTCGATGTTTGCAATCGTTTTGCATCGACGGTAGGTAAGGATTCACTTCCCAGCTCCCGCAATCGTTCTTTCCATCGATAATTTGACGAATACGTGCTATTCGATGTTTCCAATCGTGTTGCATGGACGGTCGGTAAGCATTCACTTCCCAGCTCCGGCAAACGTTCTTTCCAAATTATCGATAGAAAGAACGATTGCGGGAGCTGGGAAGTGAATCCTTACCTACCGTCGATGCAAAACGATTGCAAACATCGAATAGCACGTATTCGTGCAAATTATCCATAGAAAGAACGATTGCGAGAGCTGGGAAGTGAATACTTACCTACCGTTGATGCAAAACGATTGGAAAATATCGAATAGCACGTGTCACGTCCCGGGATCCTCCGAAACGTGACGATCCGTAGGTGCAGCGCGCATCCGAATCGGCACACGATATGGATACAGGGCAGTTCTCTACCACACATCGACGTACGGCCACACACACACACACACACACTGATAATTGTCCTGATGGTAGCATTAAGTCTAAGCAACTTCTTAAGTTAAGAAACCAGGGGTAAACGTGAGTATGCTGACTCACCTATGATAAGATAGATTATAAGAATACGTAGATTAAGAACCGTGACGAATCAGGGTGTGCGGACCAATCCGTGTTTGTCCTTTCAAGTTAAGGACAGGCACGGATAAGTGCTGACGACAATAGCGAAGGGATAGCGCTGTCTCGCACGTGGGCATTCCAGAGTCAAGGCCTGGGAAAGGATCGGGTAATAATCCGCTGAACAAGACGATATACCTCGATGCATCAGCATCCGTTCCCAGAGCGATAACAACTGTCGCTCAGGAATGCACACGTTGCAAAGATACGAAGCGCGAGAACCGTCGCGAGAGCGATAACAACTGTCGCTCAGGAATGCACACGTTGCAAAGATACGAAGCGCGAGAACCGTCGCGAGAGCGATAACAACTGTCGCTCAGGAATGCACACGTTGCAAAGATACGAAGCGCGAGAACCGTCGCGGAACAGTCGTTCCCAGGACGGTGGCCCCTGCTGCATCAGCATCTTCTGGCTGCGGCAGTAGGGGCTGCTGCGTCAGCACCTGGGAGGAATAAAAGACCGGAGCGAACGGTCGCAAGGCAGTTCAGTTCCAACCGAGAAGTTAGAAACATCAAGTTCTATACGAGTGAAGTTCAATCCGGTAGTCTAACGGTGAAGTTCGACGAGTTCGTTGTAGTTGCGCCTGTAAGCGGTGTGACGTGCCGTCATTTTTTTGCCGCATGTCGGCTCACATTTTTCTTCCTTTATTTACTATATCCACTGCCTGTGAACAAACAAACTCTCTTATTACTCCAACCCATCGCTAGTCAAACGAGGTACTTACCTTATGTTGCGCTTCTCATCATCGATTACCTGTGAACAAATAAACTCTCTTATTACTCCTACCCATCGCTAGTCAAACGAGATACTTACCTTACATTACATTTCTCATCATCGACTGCTTTCGAACAAATAAATTCCTCTCATAAGATACTCACCTTATATTTCTCTTCTCATCACCGACTACCTGCAAACAAATAAAATCTCTAAATATTCCAACTCATCGCTACACAAAACACCATTACCTTAAACGAAGAACAACGACACTCGAGAGAAGCCCTCACTCCACGAGGAAGAAACCCCTTTTGCGTCCCAAGAGAAGCCCTCACTCCACGAGGAAGAAACCCCTTTTGCGTCCCAAGAGAAGCCCTCACTCCACGAGGAAGAAACCCCTTTCGCGTCCCAAGAGAAGCCCTCACTCCACGAGGAAGAAAACCCCTTTCGAATCCTCTCGAGTATATCGCTACAATATGATCAAATCAAATAACACACCCGAACCTACAATACAAAAGACGCATAATTAACCAATACAATTTATTAAAATATTTTATTACAAAACGATATCATCAAACAACCTATCCGAATTCACCATATAACAATATTGTAATTAACTAATATAATTTATTTTAACCAATCTCGGTACAATGGAGAACCCCTGCCGGTTGAGGATCACTGGCATTCCAGAGCAATCGACTCCAGTAGCAGTCAACATACCACGCATACCACGCATACCAGACATACCACGCATACCAGACATTCCTCGCATACCAGAGATTCCAGGGATGGGTATAAATAAGCCGGCACCACCTGAATAGTCAGTAGTCAATCATCAGCAGTCAATCTTCAGTAGTCAATCATCAGCAGTCAATCTTCAGTAGTCAATCATCAGCAGTCAATCTTCAGTAGTCAATCATCAGCAAGCGCCTACACATCAGTGAATCAATCTACAAGTGACAGTGAACGTTGATATACCGGTCTTGATTTTAGAATCATACAGTGAATTATTTCGATAAATACCTTAAGGAACATAGAATTCTTTCACGACTTATTTCGATAAATACCTTAAGGAACATAGAATAATTCCACGATTTATTTCGATAAATATCTTAAAGAACTTAGAATAATTTCACGATTTATTTCAATAAATACCTTAAGGAACATAGAATTAATTCCACGATTTATTTCAATAAATACCTTAATGAACATAGAATTATTTCACGACTTATTTCGATAAATACCTTAAGGAACATAGAATTATTTCACGATTATTTCAATAAATACCTCAACGAACTTCGAAGTATTCTTGACTTATTCTAATAAATACAATAAGCCAGTGAACCTCAAGAAACTTTCGCGCAGCACCACAGCATTATTTATCGAATGCAGCTCCCTTACAATATTTGGGAAGAAGCCGAAGAAGAGGAGGACCAGGAATTTCAGGGTCCCTGGGACGGCGTCCTTCCCTCTGATTATCCAGAGATTTATAAACCCCTGCTAGACATTTGGTGTTCCACTATCGCCACAGTAGGAATATACATAAGCGACTGGGGCCGAATTTGCATCAACTGTTACAATCAGTTGACCCCCACACAAGGACAAGCATATCAATCAGGAGGTTGGCATGACATGAGCACTGCCGAAGAAGCCCAACGCATTTCCATTTGTGCACACTGCAACAACGAAATCTCCTCCATCCGCCCAGCATCTCAGTGCGCAGAGTGCACAGAACAGTACTTCGAAATAACAGCGGAAGAGCTGTGGCAAGTACAATCGGGACAAGTACTCGAGGTGCTCACCCGATGGTAAAAATTATACGTGTCTACCCGAGGATCGCAAACCCGACATTGCAGCTCGGTGAGTCGTTTTATTATTTCGTTCCTTACGAGGTTTCGTTCACATTTCTCAATATTGTTTGGAATCCGAGGAATTGGTATTGCTGCAGATCAATCCTTCCGCAGTAATAGTACGGCACTCCTAACTTCCTTTCCCTTCCTTTTCCTTTACTTACCTTTCCTCTCGGCGTGCGCGAATCTTGCATTCGACCCCGAGGTATTTCCTTTCCTTTCTTTACTTACCTTTCCTCTCGGCGTGCGCGAATCTTGCATTCGACCCCGAGGTATTTCCTTTCCTTTCTTTACTTACCTTTCCTCTCGGCGTGCGCGAATCTTGCATTCGACCCCGAGGTATTTCCTTTCCTTTCTTTACTTACCTTTCCTCTCGGCGTGCGCGAATCTTGCATTCGACCCCGAGGTATTTCCTTTCCTTTCTTTACTTACCTTTCCTCTCGGCGTGCGCGAATCTTGCATTCGACCCCGAGGTATTTCCTTTCCTTTCTTTACTTACCTTTCCTCTCGGCGTGCGCGAATCTGGCATTCGACCCCGAGGTATTTCCTTTCGTTTCTTTACTTACCTTTCCTCTCGGCGTGCGCGAATCTTGCATTCGACCCCGAGATTCTTAATTTTATCTACTTACCTTTCCTCTCGGCGTGCGCGAATTTTGTATTCGACCCCGAGATTCTTCCTTTTCCTTTACTTACCTTTCCTCTCGGCGTGCGCGAATCTTGCATTCGACCCCGAGATTCTTCCTTTTCTCTACTTACCTTTCCTCTCGGCGTGCGCGAATCTTGAATTCGACCCCGAGAACCTACGTTCACCTTCCCCATTCAATTTCCGTTCCTCATCCTGCGTGCGTACAGTATGTCTCTTCCGGAAGTAACCTGGAACGTGACATATTAAACTGGTGACAGCGGTGGGATATTCGAAAATTCAATCCCACAATTGCCTTTAAAACGATAAACGAAGATTGAAGCGGTGGGATGTTCGAAAATTCAATCCCACAATTGCCTTTAAAACGATAAACGAAGATTGAAGCGGTGGGATATTCGAAAATTCAATCCCACAATTGCCTTTAAAACGATAAACGATGATTGAAGCGGTGGGATATTCGAAAATTCAATCCCACAATTGCCTTCAAAACGACAATTAAAGCTTGAAACGCTTTAATATCAAAATTTTGATACGTGTTCTGAACATTAATCACCTACGACTAGATAACCGCCATATCACAACCCCCTCGCGCATATATATAAAACAAAATATATGTATATACATTAGTTCACCTCGCTCAAACACATACATAAAATACCATGTCGCTGTACGGTGACGCCGACGGATCCAACCCCCTCGCTACCCCCGTCGAGGATGCTAACAGAGCCATCGACGCGTCGACCGCCGCGTTGCAAGATAAATTGAATCTCCTGCGCGAAAAACAAGCTCAAATCGAAGAGCATTACGAATTATTCATGAACAAGCAAATGCGACCTGTTAGTCCAGCCGACGATTTGGTGCAGGAAGAACAAACACACCAAACCGCCTCCGGGTTGGAAAACCTCGCAAAACAAATAGCCTGTCTGCAGGACGCAGTGGACGCGCTAACAAGAAAACAGCGCATTAAAACACATTTTGAAACCCCTGCCTCCGGTTACCGCGAAGGAAACCCGCGTAACGACGCGTTTATCGAACCGACAATGTACGGAAAACTTCAGGTCACTCTGAAGGATGCCGTCGAGACGGTACCGCGCTTCGATGGACATAACATGTCGATCCTGCAATTTGCGAGAGCGTGCAGACGAGCTCGAGAAATGATCCCTCCCGCGTCCGAACCTCAGTTAGCGCGCTTATTAAGGAACCGTTTACAAAACCACGCGTACTTGGTCGTGGAGGATTACTGCTTTGATACGGTTAACGCATTCATCGGCAGACTAAAAACGGTGTTCGCCCCCGCTAAAACTTCCGATCACTACCGCGGCGAACTAGCTAACATCATAATTGGAAGAAATGAACACATTTTGGATTATATTTCAAGAGTAAAAGACTTGAAATTCGCCATCACCGACGAAGACGCTGATTATTATCGAAACTCAAGGACGGCGTTATACGATGTCGATCAGCTAGCGTTAAGATCATTTTTAGACGGACTTCCCCTTTCAATGCGCACTCAGATGGACCCCACGACATTGACGTCCTTGGATGAAGCATCCGACAGAGCGGTCCGAGTAGCGAAATTGATCGAGCGCGATCGCCGCCGGTTTATGGGAGAAAGGACACACCGCACTCTATGCCAACTATGCAATCGGGAAGGACACGACGCGCGATCGTGCAGGACCTACCCGACTAATAATCATCCGCCCCTTGCGCGGGTCCCGGAACGATATAACGAAAGAGGTTTCGACCGTCTACACCCAACGACGGATCATAATACGCCACGTCGACCTGAGACGCGAACCTGCAACTACTGCGGGAGAATAGGGCACTTGGCCGCGGAATGCCGTAAGAAAATGCGCGATCAAAACATGTCGGGAAACGACCAGCCCCCACGAGATTACAGGGAGGCGCCTCGTGGAACGGGCAGGACAAATGCGCATCCGATAAATACATTCCGGCCTACGAACCAACTCCGCCCAGAATCGCCAAGGTGCACCTCTCCCCCTACAACAATGTTCCCTCCATCAACGTCCGCAGCCCGCAATTAAACTTTCCCACGGACTTGATGATCGACACGGGAGCAGAGGTAAACTTAATAAAACAATCGTGCATCACGACGCCCTGCGAGATCGACAGGGACAACGTAATCGATTTAATCGGAATCACCGAAAACATGGTGCCCACCCTAGGCACCCTCACAGCAAATTTATTCAACTACCCCGTACAATTTCACGTCGTTGAAGACACTATACCCCTACGGTATCAAGGGTTACTGGGTTCGGGATTCCTAACCGAAAGTGCAGTAACAGTGGATTTCAAAAATAAATGGCTAGCGTTTAATGGCAATTTCGTCCCTTTCAACAAGATCGAGGAAATAACAGTACCCCCGAGGACCAGCGTGGTCGCACAAGCGACAGTTACTAACCCTGAAATCGAGGAAGGATATATTCCACGCATAGACATAGGAGAAGGGCTATACGCAGGACAAGCCCTAGTGCGAAACCAGGATGGCAAGGCAAATATACGAATCATTAACACCAACGAGCAACCGGCGATTATCCGGATACCCCCAGTCCAGCTGGAGAAATTTGAAGAAGCTCCCATAACGTACCCCCAAGTGAAGCATACCGAGGAAGCCGTGACTCCGAAGCAACCCGAAGACACGATGAACCCCCACTCTCAAAAGGGCAACCGGCCCATCCCCCTTAGCGAAACCCTCACAGAAGGAAGAACCCAGCGAAACGGACAAAGGTCCACACCCCTCGTATGCCAAATTGCGGATCAGAAGGTAGCATATCAAATTAACCCCACAGAAGGATTACAAGGGTCCACCCCCGGCGAAACCCCTTACAGGGACGAGCTCACCCAACAAACACGAGTTGCAGAGATACTTGACCTCATATCCCCGAAGGACCTCAATCGGGAAGAAGAGGATCACGTCCGACAACTCGTCAGCAAATATGAAGACGTATTCCACTTGCCCAGCGAACCCCTAGGCCATACGCACGCCATTAGCCACTCCATAGAAACCACAGACTCGATTCCCGTGTTTACTAAACAATACCGCTTCCCTCCTATTCACAAGGAAGAAATCCGTACACAAATGGAGGAACTGCTGAAGAAGGAAATTATCAAACCATCCGTCTCCCCGTACAGTTCGCCTCTCTGGATAGTTCCAAAAAAGCCAGGAGCCGACGGGAAACGAAAATGGAGAATGGTAATTGATTATCGCCAGCTTAATCAAAAAACAGTTCCAGACGCGTACCCGCTCCCAAATATTATAGATATACTCGATCAGCTCGGCAGCGCCAAGTATTTTTCAGTGTTCGATCTTGTTTCTGGTTTTCACCAAATCCCTATGAAACCAGAACACGCGCAGAAAACTGCGTTCTCGGCCCCACACGGGCATTACGAATTCTCAAGAATGCCCTTCGGATTACGCAACGCACCCGCGACGTTCCAGCGACTTATGGATCACGTCCTTTCTGGGCTGCAAGGGTCCGAAATGTTCGTCTACTTAGATGATATTGTTATCTATTGCAGTTCAATTAGTGAACACGAAATCAAATTTCGAAGGCTCGCCAATAGGCTGCGCGAAGCTAACCTAAAATTACAACCCTGTAAATGCCAATTTTTACGAAAGGAAGTGGCGTATCTGGGCCACGTCCTCACGCAGGACGGCGTAAGACCCGATCCTCAGAAGATTATCTCCGTCACGAATTATCCTGCACCCCGCACAACAAAAGGTATTAAACAATTCCTAGGATTGACCGGGTATTATAGGCGATTTATCCCAGACTTCTCGAAGGAAGCGCGACCCCTCACGACACTCCTTAGAAAGGGGACAACCTTCGTTTGGGATGTGCAGCAACAAAAATCCTTCGAGTATCTCAAGGACAAGTTGGTCAGTGAACCTATTTTGCAATTTCCCGACTTCGAAAAGGAATTCCACCTCACGACGGACGCGTCCGATTATGCTGTGGGAGGCGTAATTTCTCAAACTTACGCGGATAAGGAACTCCCCCTTGCATATGCATCCAGACTGCTGTGCCAAGCTGAAGTGAATTACTCCACCATCGAGAAGGAACTCCTTGCAATAGTATACTGCACCAGCCATTTCCGACCATACCTATACGGAAAAAAATTCATCCTATACACGGATCACCAGCCGTTGGTCTGGCTCCATAGAGTCAAGGACCCAACGTCCCGACTCGTTCGATGGCGGCTAAAACTAGCCGAATTCGATTATGAAATACAATACCAACCGGGGAAATCTAATAAGGTAGCCGACGCGCTCTCCCGTAATCCCCCCGAAAAAACGACAGCAGTTACCTGTCCTATCCGCCCACGATCGAGTTCCGACTCAGACGCAGAACTATTCCTCGGACCTGAAAACAGAAAACGGCCCAGATATCATGGACCCGTACATTTGCATTGGGAAACAGGACGAGAAAGCTCTACAGACTCGGACGAACCTATTTTTAGTCACCCCAACCCTCCGAGGAGACTCCAACACAAAGATATCTCGGACATGGAACCGACGCCACCGCTACAATCAGTCCGCAATACGCCATCCACCAGCAGAGCTGAACCAGAATTTCAGCCTATCAGCCGAACCGAAATGCATCCAGAAGAAGGAACTGATACGCCTCCTAATCTCCCCGTCAGTATAGACGACGACTCTACAGGAGAATCGGACGATGGCCTCACGGATAGCGACCAACCGGAAACCACTCCGCAAAACCCGAACTACAGCGGCACCATTCGCGTCAGTCCGGACCCCTTGGTCGTCCAACACGGGCCCGTAATAATCTTTTTGGCCGCAGATGGCAACCCCTGTGACAATGGAGGAGAGAATCTAAGAAGGTACGCAGATCTCCCTATTAGAAGAGACCTCACGCTCGGGCGAGCACGCGTACTGAAACACAGAGGAAAAACGGTCATTGGCCTAGTCGTCAAGGAGAAAGCCAACTTCCCAGTGGATCCAGGAATCTTCCATAGTGCTACCGATTCATTGAAGGACGTCGTACGAGAATTGCGATTGTCATCAGCAAGCATCGCAAAAACTCCGCAAATTGGAACCCTCACCTGGGAAGAAATAATATACGAAATACGCTCTAAACTAATAGAGGAAAACTTACAACTAACAATTTGCACGCAAACGGTGCAAATACCCGACGCAATTCTAAGGTTACCCATTATTCAAGACAACCACTCTTCAGCCGTAGGAGGACACAGAGGAGTAACAAAAACGATAAAAAGAATCCGCCAAAATTATTACTGGCAAGGATTGAAGCAACAAGTGAGGATATACATAAAAAGTTGCATGCTGTGCCAGAAAAAGAAATTAGTACGGGTCAAAACTCGACAACCAATGATTTTAACCGACACCCCTGGGGCAGCATTCGACAAGATCGGTATGGACATAGTAGGTCCTCTCCCTATATCACCATCCGGGAATACATACATATTAACGATGCAAGATCTGCTCACAAAATACTTTGTATGCGCACCACTGAAGGGCACCACCTCCCTGGAAGTTGCCGACGCCTTCATAAAGAATTTAATATGCCGATTCGGCGCACCAAAAGCCGTTCTCACCGACCAAGGATCGAACTTCATCAGCGCGTTTATGATAACCATTGCCCGTAAATTCAGGATCGCACAATGTAAGACCACCGCGTTCCATCCCCAATCAAATGGATCCTTAGAAAGATCTCATATAGTGTTAGTAGAATTTTGAAAATGTACGTGAGTCAAAACGACGATTGGGATAGCTGGACCGATCTCGCGGCATTCTCCTACAATACAAGTTTCCATGAAGGTACGGGCTATACTCCACATGAATTAGTCTTCGGAAAAATAGCACGGGTCCCCGCCCAACAGCGGCCGGTCGAACCCCCAGACGACGAAACCTACGGGGGTTACCTCTCGCGATTAACGGAGTGCATTAATGAATTACAAAATCTCGCCGCGGATAGATTAAAACGCGCTAAAGAAAGGTACAAAATGTATTAAGATCGTCGTATAAACGAGGAAACCTTCCAAGCCGGAGACGAGGTGTTTGTAATAAAAAATAGCCGCAAGGGTAAATTCGCGGATCATTACACTGGCCCGCACAAGGTCATTGAAGTACTTCCTCAGCACAACCTAAAGATTTCGTGGAATAACAGCTACAAGGTTATTCATGCGAACAAAGCGCGGAAAATCACCCACTAAAAATCAACACGTATCGATATCCTCTTGGATATCGCTCCCCCCTTTCCCCCTTTTTACATACCGCCAGTAGCACTAAATTTACCCACGACAAATCTTGAAACACCAATTAAATTCTACGTGTCGATATCCTCTTGGATATCGCTCCCCCTTTTTCTCCCCCCCTTTTAATTTTCATTTCTTTCAGACGGTATTTCTAATTTTCTCCAAAATAATTCTCAGGATCAAATCTGAATTAACACCGCACGTCGATATCCCCTTGGATATCGCCCCTCCCCCTTATCGCTCTTCATCACAGTCTCGCACTTGCGAAAATTTAATACAAACTATCAACACGCGTCGATATCCCTTCGGATATCGCTCCTCCCCTTATACCTATACACTATATACTCTAAAAAATTACACTTACATAAAAATTGATATCTTATTTAATTTACATTAATATTAATACAAAAACACCAATAATAAGATACAGATATAGGCGTATATGTATATATCAGTCATGTAAATATAACTTAGGATTACGAAGTGAAACGAATATATATACATATATAGTTGTGTTAAACCTTAGCCAACCCGCCACATTAATAATATTTCGATAAAAGTCACAATAGGTTGAGAACCACTGCAGAAATACGCGACATTCCTGGCATACCAACATTCTTAGCATTCCTGGCATACCAACATTCTTAGCATTCCTGGCATACCAACATTCTTAGCATTCCTAGCATACTAACATTCTTCGCATTCCAACTCTCCTATAAGTGCGAGTCCGCGCCACGTGTTTCACCATTCGAGTACAACCATGCCCGGAAACAACCGCAACCGAAAACGCTGCAAGGCTGCCGGCACTTATTGCCGCGCAGCCAGGAAGAAAATTCCACCATTAACACGCCGTAAGGCGCTCCCTAAAATTTTAGTGGACGAAATTTTGCCGGCCAGAAGAAAAATTTCGTTTGTACGGTCCCCGGTCAACGCGGAAGCCCCGATAATGGAATCGCCCACGAGAACCGCCACCGTACCGACCACGGAACAGGCGAAAACCGAGACTCGCGTGGAAGTTGTAAGTGACACTTGCACAATTATCACTTACCACGAAGGCGACGCAGCCACGGCCGTCGACGAGCATTTTAAACGTTCCCTGGCACATCTAGAGGTGAGTATGCCACCTGTTCATCACCCGCAGGAACCGGCGGCAATGGTTCAATTTGCCTTACAGGCGACGATTCCGCCACCCCCGCCAGTCATTGAAGTGTTGGACACCTCCACCGCCTTCCGAGTAGAGCACGGCGCTTTAGAGGAATCGGTATTATTTGAAGTGTGCGACATACACTTCACCCCCGCGCATACCCCAAATGCTCCTCCAGTCGAACAGGAATCGGCGCAGCTCGAGTGGCTCGACATCCTGCTCGACTTTAACGATTTACCTTAATTATTTAACCTTATTAATTAATCCTACGTTTAATTCATACTATATTAATCTTCCTTATATCTACCCTACTTAATTATTAACACTATTACTTATTCCTAAATTTAATTTTTGCTAAGCCTAAGCTAACCTACTATAACAAAAAAATTCAAAAACACAAAAAGAAAACAAATAATTTAATTACTAGGGAGCTGTGATGTAATCGCTGGACTGCCCCTGCGGCAATGCGACGTCCACCATTTACTGAGCCCACAAATATATCCATTTTATTTTATTTTTATCATGCAATACTTACCTTGGTATTAATCATTCTAACATGTTAAACTTTTATTCTTTTCAAAACAATTACTAAGTTCATATCGTTCAACTAATGAAAATAATTATAGTTTAATCAGTATATCTCCTACTTACAACGAGAGAAAACAAAGACGGTTCGTTCCGAAATACTCCACCCTCAATTTTAATCCGTCTAATTAAGGAGAAATAACTTAATTTTACACTGATTTGTTTTACTCTGATACAATAATAAAAAAAAAAAAAAATATATATTTTTAGTTATCAGGCAAGGTTATAATTATTTTATGAAATCACAACGCAAAAGCAATAAACGGAAACAAGCTTTTATTTCATTTAAACATACATAAATTTCACTTCACATAAGGGAAAACAATTTCATTGAATATCCTTTACCTGCTACTAATACAGGATTAAGGGAAAAGGTTATTTTTCGTTCAAGCCACGTCTCCCGCTAAAGAAATGCAGGCATTTCTTAAAATAAGGGGGGAGGTGTGACGTGCCGTCATTTTTTTGCCGCATGTCGGCTCACATTTTTCTTCCTTTATTTACTATATCCACTGCCTGTGAACAAACAAACTCTCTTATTACTCCAACCCATCGCTAGTCAAACGAGGTACTTACCTTATGTTGCGCTTCTCATCATCGATTACCTGTGAACAAATAAACTCTCTTATTACTCCTACCCATCGCTAGTCAAACGAGATACTTACCTTACATTACATTTCTCATCATCGACTGCTTTCGAACAAATAAATTCCTCTCATAAGATACTCACCTTATATTTCTCTTCTCATCACCGACTACCTGCAAACAAATAAAATCTCTAAATATTCCAACTCATCGCTACACAAAACACCATTACCTTAAACGAAGAACAACGACACTCGAGAGAAGCCCTCACTCCACGAGGAAGAAACCCCTTTTGCGTCCCAAGAGAAGCCCTCACTCCACGAGGAAGAAACCCCTTTTGCGTCCCAAGAGAAGCCCTCACTCCACGAGGAAGAAACCCCTTTCGCGTCCCAAGAGAAGCCCTCACTCCACGAGGAAGAAAACCCCTTTCGAATCCTCTCGAGTATATCGCTACAATATGATCAAATCAAATAACACACCCGAACCTACAATACAAAAGACGCATAATTAACCAATACAATTTATTAAAATATTTTATTACAAAACGATATCATCAAACAACCTATCCGAATTCACCATATAACAATATTGTAATTAACTAATATAATTTATTTTAACCAATCTCGGTACAATGGAGAACCCCTGCCGGTTGAGGATCACTGGCATTCCAGAGCAATCGACTCCAGTAGCAGTCAACATACCACGCATACCACGCATACCAGACATACCACGCATACCAGACATTCCTCGCATACCAGAGATTCCAGGGATGGGTATAAATAAGCCGGCACCACCTGAATAGTCAGTAGTCAATCATCAGCAGTCAATCTTCAGTAGTCAATCATCAGCAGTCAATCTTCAGTAGTCAATCATCAGCAGTCAATCTTCAGTAGTCAATCATCAGCAAGCGCCTACACATCAGTGAATCAATCTACAAGTGACAGTGAACGTTGATATACCGGTCTTGATTTTAGAATCATACAGTGAATTATTTCGATAAATACCTTAAGGAACATAGAATTCTTTCACGACTTATTTCGATAAATACCTTAAGGAACATAGAATAATTCCACGATTTATTTCGATAAATATCTTAAAGAACTTAGAATAATTTCACGATTTATTTCAATAAATACCTTAAGGAACATAGAATAATTCCACGATTTATTTCGATAAATATCTTAAAGAACTTAGAATAATTTCACGATTTATTTCAATAAATACCTTAAGGAACATAGAATTAATTCCACGATTTATTTCAATAAATACCTTAATGAACATAGAATTATTTCACGACTTATTTCGATAAATACCTTAAGGAACATAGAATTATTTCACGATTATTTCAATAAATACCTCAACGAACTTCGAAGTATTCTTGACTTATTCTAATAAATACAATAAGCCAGTGAACCTCAAGAAACTTTCGCGCAGCACCACAGCATTATTTATCGAATGCAGCTCCCTTACAATATTTGGGAAGAAGCCGAAGAAGAGGAGGACCAGGAATTTCAGGGTCCCTGGGACGGCGTCCTTCCCTCTGATTATCCAGAGATTTATAAACCCCTGCTAGACATTTGGTGTTCCACTATCGCCACAGTAGGAATATACATAAGCGACTGGGGCCGAATTTGCATCAACTGTTACAATCAGTTGACCCCCACACAAGGACAAGCATATCAATCAGGAGGTTGGCATGACATGAGCACTGCCGAAGAAGCCCAACGCATTTCCATTTGTGCACACTGCAACAACGAAATCTCCTCCATCCGCCCAGCATCTCAGTGCGCAGAGTGCACAGAACAGTACTTCGAAATAACAGCGGAAGAGCTGTGGCAAGTACAATCGGGACAAGTACTCGAGGTGCTCACCCGATGGTAAAAATTATACGTGTCTACCCGAGGATCGCAAACCCGACATTGCAGCTCGGTGAGTCGTTTTATTATTTCGTTCCTTACGAGGTTTCGTTCACATTTCTCAATATTGTTTGGAATCCGAGGAATTGGTATTGCTGCAGATCAATCCTTCCGCAGTAATAGTACGGCACTCCTAACTTCCTTTCCCTTCCTTTTCCTTTACTTACCTTTCCTCTCGGCGTGCGCGAATCTTGCATTCGACCCCGAGGTATTTCCTTTCCTTTCTTTACTTACCTTTCCTCTCGGCGTGCGCGAATCTTGCATTCGACCCCGAGGTATTTCCTTTCCTTTCTTTACTTACCTTTCCTCTCGGCGTGCGCGAATCTTGCATTCGACCCCGAGGTATTTCCTTTCCTTTCTTTACTTACCTTTCCTCTCGGCGTGCGCGAATCTTGCATTCGACCCCGAGGTATTTCCTTTCCTTTCTTTACTTACCTTTCCTCTCGGCGTGCGCGAATCTTGCATTCGACCCCGAGGTATTTCCTTTCCTTTCTTTACTTACCTTTCCTCTCGGCGTGCGCGAATCTGGCATTCGACCCCGAGGTATTTCCTTTCGTTTCTTTACTTACCTTTCCTCTCGGCGTGCGCGAATCTTGCATTCGACCCCGAGATTCTTAATTTTATCTACTTACCTTTCCTCTCGGCGTGCGCGAATTTTGTATTCGACCCCGAGATTCTTCCTTTTCCTTTACTTACCTTTCCTCTCGGCGTGCGCGAATCTTGCATTCGACCCCGAGATTCTTCCTTTTCTCTACTTACCTTTCCTCTCGGCGTGCGCGAATCTTGAATTCGACCCCGAGAACCTACGTTCACCTTCCCCATTCAATTTCCGTTCCTCATCCTGCGTGCGTACAGTATGTCTCTTCCGGAAGTAACCTGGAACGTGACAGCGGCAAATCGTCAGCACGATCCACCATTTGTTACTTGTACTCTCAACTGTAGTCGACCGATAGGTAAAGGTGAGCATTAATAAACAGTAACACTTGACATTTCATCGGTCTTCCATTTTATACGAACAACTTACTACTCGCCGAATGTGTTCGGTAGATGCCCGCTGGAAATAGGCGAAGGCGTAGGAGAGGGGTCCAGTCGCGGCTCCGCCACAATATCAGGCGCCGGGAGCTGATCGCCGCCCGTCGCGTGCAATTGGCGCAAGAGACTGGGCCGTTGATCGACCTGACGTTAGATTCTCCACCGGCGCCAGTCGACCTGACGCTGGATTCTCCACGGGCGCCGATCGACTCGACAACCGCTGGCGCCGGGGCCGTTCCGTCCATCATCGACTTGACAGTCGGGGGTTCGCCCGAGCCCTCGACTTCGCGGGGTCCCTCCGCCCAAATACCCGTGTTGCCTTCCTCGCCTCACGCATCGCCTTTGTCCATCTCATACTCCCCCATCTCCCACGCATCCGAACAAACTCCGCAGCCCTTCGCTAGACGACAACTAGTTTACTCGTCATCCCCGGCTCAGACAACTACATCCTCGGTAGATTCAAGGGCAACCACGCCCGAATACTACCGGCCCTATATCGACCCCCCGGTCAGTCCCCCATCCCCGCAACAGCAACTCGACCCTCCGGACAGCGACGAGGAGTGGCCACATCAACAGATTTATCCGAATTACCCGGGATATTATCCCGTATTTATTAGCGACCGGTTCCCTGGTCAACCAAACGTCCCCGAAGGCGAGCCGGTCCTGGAAGAGTATCATACGTTGTTATTTCAAACTATATTTCTCCGCGAGGAATAATGTAACAGCCTCCACTGTATTAAATAAGAAAAAAAAAAGAAAGTGGACGTAAATATAACTCATAAACAATCGATACCAATTGTTTTCCTGACCCCACCGCATCTTAACGTCCCGATCCCGGTTGACTGTCCTAAGAGACCAGTCACAGATCGAAATTGCGAGCGTATCCTGTTGAAGATTCGGCGCACGTTCCCGCTGGGCAACACGGATCCCGACGAGGACGTAACATATAAATTTTTTGGTGACAGCGGTGGGATACGATCGCATACGTTAAGAGGTGTGACGCGAAATGGCGGAAGAAACGACTGCAACCCCTCTAGACCTCGTGCTGCAACAGCTCTCCCTGTGGGAGGATAAATTCGACAATTTAAATTCAATGAACAGGAGACTAGAGAGAATAGAACAGGACATAAAAGCTAACAGAGCAAACGATACGGCGGGTACGTCCGGCGGGACAAACGCCGAAATGCCCGACGTGAAGCCCGTGACGGATCTCCCTTCGATTCGCATCAAAGATGCCATAGAAACGGTTCCCGTGTTCGACGGCCATAAGCCTCCCGTGTTTCAATTCTTAAGAGCCTGCGAGCGAGCAAAATCGATGCTCCCCGCTCATAAGGAACCCCATTTGGTTAAACTGTTGATGAACAAATTGAGGGGCCATGCGTTCCTCGCGGTGGAAGACGTGGTCGTTACCAATCTGGACTCGTTCTCCACGAAATTAAAGGACATGTTTGGTCCCGGTAAAACCATTAACGAATACAGGGGCGAACTCGGAACCATCTATCAGAAATCGGGCGAAGACGTACTCGACTACATTGACCGCGTGCGTAACCTGCGTCTAGCCATCATGGACGGAGAAAGGCAAGCTCGCGGTACCGTACCGTTGGCGTTGCAATTAGGTCTCGACACCGACTCCCAGGAAGCATTCGTCAACGGTTTACCGGCCGAGGTATTCACCAGAGTGAAGCTGGAGGGCTGCAGAGACCTCGACGAATCCTACCGTGCGGCGATAAAAGCCACTCGTGAGGTAAAGAGAGTCGCGGAAAGGCAGCGAAGCTATCAACCGCCGCCGCAACGCTTCAATAGGGAACGAAACAACTACCCTCCAAGGAATCAAGCGGAACCTCAACAAAGGGATCAAAGAAACCCCCAGAGATACAACAATTACGGAAACAACAAGACCTTTCCACCCCGGCCACCGGCCACCGGCCACCTTCCCACCCAAGAATCCCGGAATCACGTGCAATTATTGCAAGAAACCCGGACACGTGTTGAAGGATTGCTATCGCTTCAAAGCCAAAGTCGATTCCGGAGAAATCGTGCCGTACTCTCAACAGAACCAGGGAAACGGACGCGGTCACCCGGGAAGACCGGACGCAGCCCGGAGTGGAAAGCCCCAGGAGCGCCCGAGAGTAGCGAAAATAGAAGCTTCCACATCGAAGCAAAATCAAGAGCAACTGTCGGCAAGAAGCGCGCCGAAGCAAGAACGAAAAGCATGGGAAACCCCAAAAGACTCGAAGCAAAAGAAACGCGAGGAGGAAGAAGACCAGGAGGACGAGATAGAGTCGTTAGAAGAACTGTTTCAATAAGAATCAACGCCGTACAAAGGGTACCGACGGTGCGAATCGTGTCCCCCCATTTACAAGGAATAACGAATCTAATGCTGGACTCGGGATCGGAAATAAATCTCATCAAGAAGTCGGTCCTGACCAGCACAGCGAGTATAGACGATCGAGAAGTACTAGACATACGTGGCATTACGGCTTCGAACCTGACCACCCTAGGGAAAGTGTCGATAGAGGTTGCGGGCCATCCGGTTAATTTCCACGTCGTCGACGACTCGCTGCTGATCAAAGAGGACGGGATCTTAGGATCCGAGTTCCTGATCGATCACGGGGCAACCATAGATTACGCGCACAAGCGGGTCGAATGGGGAACCTTTTGCATACCGTTCGCCACCTCGAAAGTATCGGTACCCAAGCGAAGCTCCACGTCGCTACAAGTGAATATAGCGAATCCAGAGATACGAGAGGGGTACGTTCCCAGAATCGACATAGGCAAGGGAATCTACTTGGGCGAGGCCCTGGTAACCAACCGCAAAGGCCGCGCCTACATCAGGGTCGTTAATACGACGAGCAGGAAGGTAAAAATCACCGTACCCACGGTGACGCTGGAAGAATTCGAAGAAACGAATCATCGTACAGAATCAAGGGCGTGCAACGTCATCAAGACGGACCCTCGAAATCGATTCGAGGCCATCGTGGAATTATTGAGACTGGAGCATCTCAATACGTAGGAGAGGGCGAGCGTTGAGAAGCTGATAAGAAAAAATCAAGACAGGTTCCATTTACCTGGTGAAACGTTGGAAGGAACAGGAATCCTGGAGCACAGGATACATACCACGGATGACATTCCGGTAAACACGCGCCAGTACAGATACCCCCCGGTGCATAGATCGGAAATCAACAGACAAATTCAAGAATTGTTGGACACGGATGTCGTGGAAGAATCCGTGTCCCCGTATAACTCGCCGCTGTGGATCGTACCGAAGAAACCGGACTCCCACGGAAATAAGCGTTGGCGGTTGGTCATCGACTATAGGAAATTGAACGACAAAACCATAGGGGACGCATTCCCCTTGCCCAATATCACGGAAATACTGGACCAACTGGGCAGTGCCAAGTATTTCTCAACCTTCGACCTAGCGTCGGGGTTCCATCAAATAAAAATGGCGGAAGGAGACACGCACAAAACGGCCTTCTCGACCCCATACGGACACTATCAATTTACGAGAATGCCGTTCGGACTCAAGAACGCTCCGGCCACCTTTCAGAGATTGATGAACAGCGTTTTGTCCGGCCTACAAGGGACGGAACTGTTCGTCTATTTGGACGACATCGTGATATACTCGAGCTCGTTGGCCGAGCACCAAATTAAATTTCAGAAACTGGCGGAAAGACTGCGAAACGCTAAATTACAGTTACAACCGGACAAGTGTGAATTTTTGAGACACGAGGTCAATTATCTGGGTCACATCATCAGCGAAGAAGGTGTCAGACCGGACCCTCAAAAGATCGAAGCTGTGCAACGATTCCCTAGACCCCGAACGCCGAAGGGAATAAAACAATTTCTAGGATTGGCGGGATACTATCGGAGATTCATCCCCGAATTCTCCAAAACCGCCAAACCCTTGACTCGATTGTTGAAGAAGGATACAAAATTCGCGTGGGACGCTCACCAGGAAAAGGCGTTCGAGACGTTGAGAAACGCGCTGATAACAGAACCCATATTGCAGTACCCGGATTTCAGTAAAACGTTCAACCTAACGACCGACGCGTCCGGATACGCGATCGGAGGAGTCTTGAGTCAAGGACCGATAGGGAAGGATTTGCCCGTCGCTTACGCCTCTCGATTACTAAACGCTGCTGAACAAAAGTACTCGACCATCGAGAAGGAGTGTTTGGCCATACTTTACTGCGTCACTCACTTCAGACCGTACCTGTACGGACGGAAATTCAACATAATCACCGACCACAAACCGTTGGTGTGGCTAAACTCCATCAAAGATCCGACGTCGCGGATATGGAAGTGGAAGCTAAAACTATCGGACTACGAGTTCGAGATACAGCACAAGTGTGGACGAGCGAACGCCAACGCGGACGCCTTGTCGAGAAACCCGCCGGAGGTTTGCCTCCCGATAAGAAAGCGTCAGGAGGAAGCTGACGAAGAAGCAGAAGAGCCGCGACCTAAGAGGAGATTTTTCCCCTCTTCGTCGTCGGACGACTCACTGATTTACGATCCGCGACCGAAGGAGAAGAAGCGTCCGGGATCGCCGTTGCAATCGCCGGAACGGAAAAGAATATCTCTGTTTCGAGACCCCGACACGTCGGTGGACTCGCCTCCCCACTCGAACACGCCCCCGGGAGACCGAGTCGTCGACACGCAAGAACTCCAACAGTCGATGCGACTCGAAGAACCAGCAGAGGAAGTCGTCGAAGTTCGACCCCGGAACTGGCTGGAAGAATTTCCCAATTCTGAGGGGGAAGGGGACGACCTAATCGTCGACGCTTCACCCACGATCGACACGACGGAAGACACCAACGTGTTTCCGTACACGCGCAGTCCGGCGTATGTTATCAGGGAAGTTCGAGACTCGTTACCAAAACTGAAGGACCACAAAGTCATATTCATCGACATGCAAGGGAGTCCGATCGACGAGGGGGCAAAGGAGATCGCACGATCGGGACTCTTGACGTCCTACGTCGATTTAACAATCGAACGAGCCCGACTGAAGACCGAGCAAGGTAAATACCTCATTGCCCTGCCGGTGAAGGAAAACCAGAGGACGCGTATAGAACCCCAAAACGTACAGGGCTGTTTGTCCTCGTTGCTGGACGTGATCAGAGAAAAGGACCTACGATCGTTCTCCATCGCTCGAACTGAGAGTCTGGACGAAGTACCATGGCGATACGTCATGAACGAACTAAAGAACGTATTCCATGACGAGAACGTTCGGATCACCATTTGCACGGGAGAAGTGACCGTTCCGCCACCAGAGGCCAGGCAAACGATCATCGAGGAGAAGCACGCGTCGGCATCGGGAGGACACAAAGGGGTGACGAAGACCTACCACAGGATAAGGCAACTGCACAATTGGGACAACATGAAGAAGGAGATCCAACGATTCGTGAGAGAGTGCAAGGAGTGCCAATTGAAAAAACTCACGAGAATCAAGACCAAACAACCTATGATACTGAACGATACGCCCGGCAAAGCGTTCGACAAAGTCAGTATGGACATCGTCGGACCCTTGCCTAGCACCAAAAAGGGCAACAAATACATACTAACCATGCAGGATCTACTAACCAAATATTCCCTCGCCATACCTCTCGAACGAACCACCTCTGCGGACATCGCGGACGCGTTCGTTAAAAATCTTATCTGCCGTTTCGGATCGCCTCGAGCGATCCTGACCGATCAGGGAACGAATTTTACATCCTCATTGATGAAGAACGTGGCAAAGAAATTTCATATAAAACATTACGTCACGTCGGCATATCATCCGCAGAGCAACGGTTCCATCGAGAGGTCTCACCACGTATTAGTGGAGTATCTTAAGCAGTACATAGACAACGGTCGTAACAGCTGGGACGACTGGTTGGATCTGGCAATGTTTTCGTACAACACGTCGGTACACGAGGGGACCAGATTCTCGCCGCACGAATTAGTGTTTGGGCGAATAGCCAGGGAACCCGCGAGCGAAAAACCAATCAGCGAGAATCTGGAGCCAACGTACGCGGACTACCTGCGGGATCTCTACTATAAGATCGACGACGTTCAAGCGAAAGCTCGCGACAACCTTCAGCTCGCGAAGATCAGATCGAAAGAATACTACGATCGGGCAATAAACCCGCAGAACTTTAAAACAGGAGACCTGGTGTACATGATCCGGGAACCCCGAAAGGGAAAATTCGCGGACCAATACACCGGTCCACACAAAGTCATCGAGATACTATCTAATCAGAACGTCAAAATCTCCATCGACGGTAGTCCGCGAACAGTACATATGAATAAACTGAAGCTAGCGTATCTGAAAAATAGAATGTAAGCGATCGATCGGCCGACGGCGCGAGGAGATTCCTTCGAGAAGCGCGCACTCAACGCGTGACAATGCAATTTGCAGAATGAAAATCCCCTGCGAATTTTTGGAAGAGGAGGTCGAGGACCAAGAGTTCCAAGGCCCCTGGGACGGGGTCCTTCCTGCGACCCATCCCCAGGCTTACGGCGAGCTGTCGGAATTGTATTGCATGACGATAAACAG
Organism: Nomada ferruginata; assembly: GCA_963583965.1. Taxonomy (NCBI): domain Eukaryota; kingdom Metazoa; phylum Arthropoda; class Insecta; order Hymenoptera; family Apidae; genus Nomada; species Nomada ferruginata. The sequence goes on from OY757219.1 coordinate 1,536,941, forward strand.
AGATACGGCTTGCATATACGTGCGGACCGGGAGACGAGTGTGCGTGCCCTGTTACGCCAAACTGCCACCCGTGGTCCAACAAACGTACCAGCCACGAGGCTGGCACAATCTGTGCAACCACGACGCCACACTGCCCATCGCCAACTGCATCCTGTGCAACGAGAACTTCGTCGTCGTGAAACCGGCACAGGAATGCACCGAATGTATCGAGATGTACTTCGAAATGTCCACTTCGGAGGAATGGGCGGTGCAAACGGGGCGCGTCATTGACGTGATCACGCGATGGTGAATTGACGAGCGCCCCGAGGAGTTTGCCGCGGGGCAATGGGTACTTGGGAAGACGGTAAAGTCGCTGATGTCGATCGATCGAGACGTTTGACCCCGCGTAATTAGAGAGTAATGGGTACTCGCGTATAGTCCCTACAAACGCGAATTCTAGTAATAAAGCGAGTGCGGTAATGTAAAGAATCGTTTCTTTGTTTTGTTTCTTTGTACAGGAATTCACCATGTTCCTATGTATGTTAATGTTGATTTGCGCTCGAGTTGCCTGGGCTCTCGTCGGTTACGATTGCAACGGACAACATCTGAACGTAACTACGGTGTCGCTCAATTCGATCGGGGATTGCGACATCACACCAATCAAGACACAGTCTCGAGAAGTCTACATTCAGCTGCTTCAACTCTCGGAATTCAACTACGCACCGGTCATTTCGTGTAGAATCGAAATATCAAGAATAGTGTACCACTGCGGCATGCACTCGCACATCTCCGCTGTCCACAACGGCCTGAACGAATATCTCGAGGACATAACCGACCAACAATGCAAGCGCATGCACGAGGACGGCTCGTTCTCCTTGGGAAACAACGGCTACATAACCGGACTGACGGTAAACAAAACTACAACTCGAACGTTTACCATGGCTGGGACTTTGACGAACGACGGCCGTTGCACCGGCGCCCAATTCTCCGACCCCTACGGAACTTGGGAAAGCGTCGTGGTGCAAGCGGTGGCCAAATTTTCGATTAAATCCGCCAACGTCCCGGTACGAATGGACGCCGACAAGATCATTCTAAAATCAGGAACCATCTGCAGTTTCCAAAGCGGATTCTGCCTGGACAGCGAGAATGGACACACCTTCTGGAGTCCTTTCCCGCCGTCGTCTTGTAAATTCGACCGATACGACGTGCTATACGAGGGTATCGCGTCCAAAATTACCGAAGAAGACAAGCAGCGAACCGACTCACCGGTCTATGCTCTTACCACGCAAGACATAACGTTCGCTCTCTCCAAGGTGGGCGAACAACACTTGTGCGGCTACACCCTCTCGCAAACGGAACATCCGAAACTGTTCATACTGGAAACCACCAGAGAGCGAACATTCACGCAACCGAAGAAACTACCGGTTGAAAATTTAGACATTTTCACGTACATAAATTCTAAATTCGTATACGTCGAGAGACACGTCAAAACGCAAATGACGACGTTGTATCAAAATTTATTGAAACAACGATGTCTCCTGGAGCAACAAGTGCTCAGCAACGCTCTCGCAGTGGCCACTTTGAAACCGGACGAATTCGCCTACACCGTCATGAAGTCCCCAGGACACATGGCGTTAACAGCCGGTGAAGTCATCCACATCATCAAATGCGTACCGGTACAAGTGAGGGTGAGACATTCGAACGAATGTTACACAGAATTGCCAGTTTGGCACGGAAACCGTTCGGAGTTTATCACGCCGAAATCCCACATTGTTACCGCTCACGGGACACAGAGAGAATGCAGTCACGTCCTCCCCGTGATGTACGTGATCAATCAAGCCTGGCATCGAATCTCCCCTCGGCCGGTCGAGGTAGGCCAGCCGCACGTGCTACACCCTATGACGCGTACAAATTGGCGTTACACCGCCCCGGCGACACTCGCAACCAGCGGTATTTACACGCAAGGAGACTTGGAAAACTTGCGAGACCACATCATGTTCCCGGCCGAAAAGGCGGCGGTTTTGAACACGATCGTCAGGGGAGCGACGGGAAAGGGCGTGGCGCAAGGATCGATATCCCTAACGAGCATGTTCGACGAGGAAACCATGGCAAAATTGGCCGAAGACGCAGTTTCACGCTTTTGGAACGGATTCATTACGTTTGGATCAGCCAGCGCAGGAATATTGGCAATATTCGTCCTGCTGAAATTCGTAAAATGTGACGTGCCGTCATTTTTTTGCCGCATGTCGGCTCACATTTTTCTTCCTTTATTTACTATATCCACTGCCTGTGAACAAACAAACTCTCTTATTACTCCAACCCATCGCTAGTCAGACGAGGTACTTACCTTATGTTGCGCTTCTCATCATCGATTACCTGTGAACAAACGAACTCTCTTATTACTCCAACCCATCACTAGTCAAACGAGGTACTTACCTTATGTTGCGCTTCTCATCACCGATTACCTGTGAACAAATAAACTCTCTTATTACTCCTACCCATCGCTAGTCAAACGAGGTACTTACCTTATGTTGCGCTTCTCATCATCGATTACCTGTGAACAAACGAACTCTCTTATTACTCCAACCCATCACTAGTCAAACGAGGTACTTACCTTATGTTGCGCTTCTCATCACCGATTACCTGTGAACAAATAAACTCTCTTATTACTCCTACCCATCGCTAGTCAAACGAGATACTTACCTTACATTACATTTCTCATCATCGACTGCTTTCGAACAAATAAATTCCTCTCATAAGATACTCACCTTATATTTCTCTTCTCATCATCGACTGCTTTCGAACAAATAAATTCCTCTCATAAGATACTCACCTTATATTTCTCTTCTCATCACCGACTACCTGCAAACAAATAAAATCTCTAAATATTCCAACTCATCGCTACACAAAACACCATTACCTTAAACGAAGAACAACGACACTCGAGAGAAGCCCTCACTCCACGAGGAAGAAACCCCTTTTGCGTCCCAAGAGAAGCCCTCACTCCACGAGGAAGAAACCCCTTTTGCGTCCCAAGAGAAGCCCTCACTCCACGAGGAAGAAAACCCCTTTCGAATCCTCTCGAGTATATCGCTACAATATGATCAAATCAAATAACACACCCGAACCTACAATACAAAAGACGCATAATTAACCAATACAATTTATTAAAATATTTTATTACAAAACGATATCATCAAACAACCTATCCGAATTCACCATATAACAATATTGTAATTAACTAATATAATTTATTTTAACCAATCTCGGTACAATGGAGAACCCCTGCCGGTTGAGGATCACTGGCATTCCAGAGCAATCGACTCCAGTAGCAGTCAACATACCACGCATACCACGCATACCAGACATACCACGCATACCAGACATTCCTCGCATACCAGAGATTCCAGGGATGGGTATAAATAAGCCGGCACCACCTGAATAGTCAGTAGTCAATCATCAGCAGTCAATCTTCAGTAGTCAATCATCAGCAGTCAATCTTCAGTAGTCAATCATCAGCAGTCAATCTTCAGTAGTCAATCATCAGCAGTCAATCTTCAGTAGTCAATCATCAGCAGTCAATCTTCAGTAGTCAATCATCAGCAAGCGCCTACACATCAGTGAATCAATCTACAAGTGACAGTGAACGTTGATATACCGGTCTTGATTTTAGAATCATACAGTGAATTATTTCGATAAATACCTTAAGGAACATAGAATTCTTTCACGACTTATTTCGATAAATACCTTAAAGAACATAGAATAATTCCACGATTTATTTCGATAAATATCTTAAAGAACTTAGAATAATTTCACGATTTATTTCAATAAATACCTTAAGGAACATAGAATAATTCCGCGATTTATTTCGATAAATATCTTAAAGAATTTAGAATAATTTCACGATTTATTTCAATAAATACCTTAAGGAACATAGAATTAATTCCACGATTTATTTCAATAAATACCTTAATGAACATAGAATTATTTCACGACTTATTTCGATACATACCTTAAGGAACTTAGAATAATTTCACGATTTATTTCAATAAATACCTTAAGGAACATAGAATTATTTCACGACTTATTTCAATAAATACCTCAACGAACTTCGAAGTATTCTTGACTTATTCTAATAAATACAATAAGCCAGTGAACCTCAAGAAACTTTCGCGCAGCACCACAGCATTATTTATCGAATGCAGCTCCCTTACAATATTTGGGAAGAAGCCGAAGAAGAGGAGGACCAGGAATTTCAGGGTCCCTGGGACGGCGTCCTTCCCTCTGATTATCCGGAGATTTATAAACCCCTGCTAGACATTTGGTGTTCCACTATCGCCACAGTAGGAATATACATAAGCGACTGGGGCCGAATTTGCATCAACTGTTACAATCAGTTGACCCCCATACAAGGACAAGCATATCAATCAGGAGGTTGGCATGACATGAGCACTGCCGAAGAAGCCCAACGCATTTCCATTTGTGCACACTGCAACAACGAAATCTCCTCCATCCGCCCAGCATCTCAGTGCGCAGAGTGCACAGAACAGTACTTCGAAATAACAGCGGAAGAGCTGTGGCAAGTACAATCGGGACAAGTACTCGAGGTGCTCACCCGATGGTAAAAATTATACGTGTCTACCTGAGGATCGCAAACCCGACATTGCAGCTCGGTGAGTCGTTTTATTATTTCGTTCCTTACGAGGTTTCGTTCACATTTCTCAATATTGTTTGGAATCCGAGGAATTGGTATTGCTGCAGATCAATCCTTCCGCAGTAATAGTACGGCACTCCTAACTTCCTTTCCCTTCCTTTTCCTTTACTTACCTTTCCTCTCGGCGTGCGCGAATCTTGCATTCGACCCCGAGGTATTTCCTTTCCTTTCTTTACTTACCTTTCCTCTCGGCGTGCGCGAATCTTGCATTCGACCCCGAGGTATTTCCTTTCCTTTCTTTACTTACCTTTCCTCTCGGCGTGCGCGAATCTTGTATTCGACCCCGAGGTATTTCCTTTCCTTTCTTTACTTACCTTTCCTCTCGGCGTGCGCGAATCTTGCATTCGACCCCGAGGTATTTCCTTTCCTTTCTTTACTTACCTTTCCTCTCGGCGTGCGCGAATCTTGCATTCGACCCCGAGATTCTTCCTTTTTCTTTACTTACCTTTCCTCTCGGCGTGCGCGAATCTTGCATTCGACCCCGAGGTATTTCCTTTCCTTTCTTTACTTACCTTTCCTCTCGGCGTGCGCGAATCTTGCATTCGACCCCGAGGTATTTCCTTTCCTTTCTTTACTTACCTTTCCTCTCGGCGTGCGCGAATCTTGCATTCGACCCCGAGGTATTTCCTTTCCTTTCTTTACTTACCTTTCCTCTCGGCGTGCGCGAATCTTGCATTCGACCCCGAGGTATTTCCTTTCCTTTCTTTACTTACCTTTCCTCTCGGCGTGCGCGAATCTGGCATTCGACCCCGAGGTATTTCCTTTCCTTTCTTTACTTACCTTTCCTCTCGGCGTGCGCGAATCTTGCATTCGACCCCGAGATTCTTAATTTTATCTACTTACCTTTCCTCTCGGCGTGCGCGAATTTTGTATTCGACCCCGAGATTCTTCCTTTTCCTTTACTTACCTTTCCTCTCGGCGTGCGCGAATCTTGCATTCGACCCCGAGATTCTTCCTTTTCTCTACTTACCTTTCCTCTCGGCGTGCGCGAATCTTGAATTCGACCCCGAGAACCTACGTTCACCTTCCCCATTCAATTTCCGTTCCTCATCCTGCGTGCGTACAGTATGTCTCTTCCGGAAGTAACCTGGAACGTGACATATTAAACTGGTGACAGCGGTGGGATGTTCGAAAATTCAATCCCACAATTGCCTTTAAAACGATAAACGAAGATTGAAGCGGTGGGATATTCGAAAATTCAATCCCACAATTGCCTTTAAAACGATAAACGAAGATTGAAGCGGTGGGATATTCGAAAATTCAATCCCACAATTGCCTTCAAAACGACAATTAAAGCTTGAAACGCTTTAATATCAAAATTTTGATACGTGTTCTGAACATTAATCACCTACGACTAGATAACCGCCATATCACAACCCCCTCGCGCATATATATAAAACAAAATATATGTATATACATTAGTTCACCTCGCTCAAACACATACATAAAATACCATGTCGCTGTACGGTGACGCCGACGGATCCAACCCCCTCGCTACCCCCGTCGAGGATGCTAACAGAGCCATCGACGCGTCGACCGCCGCGTTGCAAGATAAATTGAATCTCCTGCGCGAAAAACAAGCTCAAATCGAAGAGCATTACGAATTATTCATGAACAAGCAAATGCGACCTGTTAGTCCAGCCGACGATTTGGTGCAGGAAGAACAAACACACCAAACCGCCTCCGGGTTGGAAAACCTCGCAAAACAAATAGCCTGTCTGCAGGACGCAGTGGACGCGCTAACAAGAAAACAGCGCATTAAAACACATTTTGAAACCCCTGCCTCCGGTTACCGCGAAGGAAACCCGCGTAACGACGCGTTTATCGAACCGACAATGTACGGAAAACTTCAGGTCACTCTGAAGGATGCCGTCGAGACGGTACCGCGCTTCGATGGACATAACATGTCGATCCTGCAATTTGCGAGAGCGTGCAGACGAGCTCGAGAAATGATCCCTCCCGCGTCCGAACCTCAGTTAGCGCGCTTATTAAGGAACCGTTTACAAAACCACGCGTACTTGGTCGTGGAGGATTACTGCTTTGATACGGTTAACGCATTCATCGGCAGACTAAAAACGGTGTTCGCCCCCGCTAAAACTTCCGATCACTACCGCGGCGAACTAGCTAACATCATAATTGGAAGAAATGAACACATTTTGGATTATATTTCAAGAGTAAAAGACTTGAAATTCGCCATCACCGACGAAGACGCTGATTATTATCGAAACTCAAGGACGGCGTTATACGATGTCGATCAGCTAGCGTTAAGATCATTTTTAGACGGACTTCCCCTTTCAATGCGCACTCAGATGGACCCCACGACATTGACGTCCTTGGATGAAGCATCCGACAGAGCGGTCCGAGTAGCGAAATTGATCGAGCGCGATCGCCGCCGGTTTATGGGAGAAAGGACACACCGCACTCTATGCCAACTATGCAATCGGGAAGGACACGACGCGCGATCGTGCAGGACCTACCCGACTAATAATCATCCGCCCCTTGCGCGGGTCCCGGAACGATATAACGAAAGAGGTTTCGACCGTCTACACCCAACGACGGATCATAATACGCCACGTCGACCTGAGACGCGAACCTGCAACTACTGCGGGAGAATAGGGCACTTGGCCGCGGAATGCCGTAAGAAAATGCGCGATCAAAACATGTCGGGAAACGACCAGCCCCCACGAGATTACAGGGAGGCGCCTCGTGGAACGGGCAGGACAAATGCGCATCCGATAAATACATTCCGGCCTACGAACCAACTCCGCCCAGAATCGCCAAGGTGCACCTCTCCCCCTACAACAATGTTCCCTCCATCAACGTCCGCAGCCCGCAATTAAACTTTCCACGGACTTGATGATCGACACGGGAGCAGAGGTAAACTTAATAAAACAATCGTGCATCACGACGCCCTGCGAGATCGACAGGGACAACGTAATCAATTTAATCGGAATCACCGAAAACATGGTGCCCACCCTAGGCACCCTCACAGCAAATTTATTCAACTACCCCGTACAATTTCACGTCGTTGAAGACACTATACCCCTACGCTATCAAGGGTTATTGGGTTCGGGATTCCTAACCGAAAGTGGAGTAACGGTGGATTTCCAAAATAGATGGCTAGCGTTTAATGGCAATTTCGTCCCTTTCAACAAAATCGACGAAGTAACAGTACCCCCGAGAACCAGCGTGGTCGCACAAGCGACAGTTACTAACCCTGAAATCGAGGAAGGATATATTCCACGCATAGACATAGGAGAAGGGCTATACGCAGGACAAGCCCTAGTGCGAAACCAGGATGGCAAGGCAAATATACGAATCATTAACACCAACGAGCAACCGGCGATTATCCGGATACCACCAGTCCAGCTGGAGAAATTTGAAGAAGCTCCCATAACGTACCCCCAAGTGAAGCATACCGAGGAAGCCGTGACTCCGAAGCAAACCGAAGACACGATGAACCCCCACTCTCAAAAGGGCAACCGGCCCATCCCCCTTAGCGAAACCCTCATAGAAGGAAGAACCCAGCGAAACGGACAAAGGTCCACACCCCTCGTATGCCAAATTGCGGATCAGAAGGTAGCATATCAAATTAACCCCACAGAAGGATTACAAGGGTCCACCCCCGGCGAAACCCCTTACAGGGACGAGCTCACCCAACAAACACGAGTTGCAGAGATACTTGACCTCATATCCCCGAAGGACCTCAATCGGGAAGAAGAGGATCACATCCGACAACTCGTCAGCAAATATGAAGACGTATTCCACTTGCCCAGCGAACCCCTAGGCCATACGCACGCCATTAGCCACTCCATAGAAACCACAGACTCGATTCCCGTGTTTACTAAACAATACCGCTTCCCTCCTATTCACAAGGAAGAAATCCGTACACAAATGGAGGAACTGCTGAAGAAGGAAATTATCAAACCATCCGTCTCCCCGTACAGTTCGCCTCTCTGGATAGTTCCAAAAAAGCCAGGAGCCGACGGGAAACGAAAATGGAGAATGGTAATTGATTATCGCCAGCTTAATCAAAAAACAGTTCCAGACGCGTACCCGCTCCCAAATATCATAGATATACTTGATCAGCTCGGCAGCGCCAAGTATTTTTCAGTGTTCGATCTTGTTTCTGGTTTTCACCAAATCCCTATGAAACCAGAACACGCGCAGAAAACTGCGTTCTCGGCCCCACACGGGCATTACGAATTCTCAAGAATGCCCTTCGGATTACGCAACGCACCCGCGACGTTCCAGCGACTTATGGATCACGTCCTTTCAGGGCTGCAAGGGTCCGAAATGTTCGTCTACTTAGATGATATTGTTATCTATTGCAGTTCAATTAGTGAACACGAAATCAAATTTCGAAGGCTCGCCAATAGGCTGCGCGAAGCTAACCTAAAATTACAACCCTGTAAATGCCAATTTTTACGAAAGGAAGTGGCGTATCTGGGCCACGTCCTCACGCAGGACGGCGTAAGACCCGATCCTCAGAAGATAATCTCCGTCACGAATTATCCTGCACCCCGCACATCAAAAGGTATTAAACAATTCCTAGGATTGACCGGGTATTATAGGCGATTTATCCCAGACTTCTCGAAGGAAGCGCGACCCCTCACGACACTCCTTAAAAAGGGGACAACCTTCGTTTGGGACGTGCAGCAACAAAAATCCTTCGAGTATCTCAAGGACAAGTTGGTCAGTGAACCTATTTTGCAATTTCCCGACTTCGAAAAGGAATTCCACCTCACGACGGACGCGTCCGATTATGCTGTGGGAGGCGTAATTTCTCAAACTTACGCGGATAAGGAACTCCCCCTTGCATATGCATCCAGACTGCTGTGCCAAGCTGAAGTGAATTACTCCGCCATCGAGAAGGAACTCCTTGCAATAGTATACTGCACCAGCCATTTCCGACCATACCTATACGGAAAAAAATTCATCCTATACACGGATCACCAGCCGTTGGTCTGGCTCCATAGAGTCAAGGACCCAACGTCCCGACTCGTTCGATGGCGGCTAAAACTAGCCGAATTCGATTATGAAATACAATACCAACCGGGGAAATCTAATAAGGTAGCCGACGCGCTCTCCCGTAATCCCCCCGAAAAAACGACAGCAGTTACCTGTCCTATCCGCCCACGATCGAGTTCCGACTCAGACGCAGAACTATTCCTCGGACCTGAAAACAGAAAACGGCCCAGATATCATGGACCCGTACATTTGCATTGGGAAACAGGACGAGAAAGCTCTACAGACTCGGACGAACCTATTTTTAGTCACCCCAACCCTCCGAGGAGACTCCAACACAAAGATATCTCGGACATGGAACCGACGCCACCGCTACAATCAGTCCGCAATACGCCATCCACCAGCAGAGCTGAACCAGAATTTCAGCCTATCAGCCGAACCGAAATGCATCCAGAAGAAGGAACTGATACGCCTCCTAATCTCCCCGTCAGTATAGACGACGACTCTACAGGAGAATCGGACGATGGCCTCACGGATAGCGACCAACCGGAAACCACTCCGCAAAACCCGAACTACAGCGGCACCATTCGCGTCAGTCCGGACCCCTTGGTCGTCCAACACGGGCCCGTAATAATCTTTTTGGCCGCAGATGGCAACCCCTGTGACAATGGAGGAGAGAATCTAAGAAGGTACGCAGATCTCCCTATTAGAAGAGACCTCACGCTCGGGCGAGCACGCGTACTGAAACACAGAGGAAAAACGGTCATTGACCTAGTCGTCAAGGAGAAAGCCAACTTCCCAGTGGATCCAGGAATCTTCCATAGTGCTACCGATTCATTGAAGGACGTCGTACGAGAATTGCGATTGTCATCAGGAAGCATCGCAAAAACTCCGCAAATTGGAACCCTCACCTGGGAAGAAATAATATACGAAATACGCTCTAAACTAATAGAGGAAAACTTACAACTAACAATTTGCACGCAAACGGTGCAAATACCCGACGCAATTCTAAGGTTACCCATTATTCAAGACAACCACTCTTCAGCCGTAGGAGGACACAGAGGAGTAACAAAAACGATAAAAAGAATCCGCCAAAATTATTACTGGCAAGGATTGAAGCAACAAGTGAGGATATACATAAAAAGTTGCATGCTGTGCCAGAAAAAGAAATTAGTACGGGTCAAAACTCGACAACCAATGATTTTAACCGACACCCCTGGGGCAGCATTCGACAAGATCGGTATGGACATAGTAGGTCCTCTCCCTATATCACCATCCGGGAATACATACATATTAACGATGCAAGATCTGCTCACAAAATACTTTGTATGCGCACCACTGAAGGGCACCACCTCCCTGGAAGTTGCCGACGCCTTCATAAAGAATTTAATATGCCGATTCGGCGCACCAAAAGCCGTTCTCACCGACCAAGGATCGAACTTCATCAGCGCGTTTATGAAAACCATTGCCCGTAAATTCAGGATCGCACAATGTAAGACCACCGCGTTCCATCCCCAATCAAATGGATCCTTAGAAAGATCTCATATAGTGTTAGTAGAATTTTTGAAAATGTACGTGAGTCAAAACGACGATTGGGATAGCTGGACCGATCTCGCGGCATTCTCCTACAATACAAGTTTCCATGAAGGTACGGGCTATACTCCACATGAATTAGTCTTCGGAAAAATAGCACGGGTCCCCGCCCAACAGCGGCCGGTCGAACCCCCAGACGACGAAACCTACGGGGGTTACCTCTCGCGATTAACGGAGTGCATTAATGAATTACAAAATCTCGCCGCGGATAGATTAAAACGCGCTAAAGAAAGGTACAAAATGTATTACGATCGTCGTATAAACGAGGAAACCTTCCAAGCCGGAGACGAGGTGTTTGTAATAAAAAATAGCCGCAAGGGTAAATTCGCGGATCATTACACTGGCCCGCACAAGGTCATTGAAGTACTTCCTCAGCACAACCTAAAGATTTCGTGGAATAACAGCTACAAGGTTATTCATGCGAACAAAGCGCGGAAAATCACCCACTAAAAATCAACACGTATCGATATCCTCTTGGATATCGCTCCCCCCTTTCCCCCTTTTTACATACCGCCAGTAGCACTAAATTTACCCACGACAAATCTTGAAACACCAATTAAATTCTACGTGTCGATATCCTCTTGGATATCGCTCCCCCTTTTTCTCCCCCCCTTTTAATTTTCATTTCTTTCAGACGGTATTTCTAATTTTCTCCAAAATAATTCTCAGGATCAAATCTGAATTAACACCGCACGTCGATATCCCCTTGGATATCGCCCCTCCCCCTTATCGCTCTTCATCACAGTCTCGCACTTGCGAAAATTTAATACAAACTATCAACACGCGTCGATATCCCTTCGGATATCGCTCCTCCCCTTATACCTATACACTATATACTCTAAAAAATTACACTTACATAAAAATTGATATCTTATTTAATTTACATTAAAATTAATACAAAAACACCAATAATAAGATACAGATATAGGCGTATATGTATATATCAGTCATGTAAATATAACTTAGGATTACGAAGTGAAACGAATGTATATACATATATAGTTGTGTTAAACCTTAGCCAACCCGCCACATTAATAATATTTCGATAAAAGTCACAATAGGTTGAGAACCACTGCAGAAATACGCGACATTCCTGGCATACCAACATTCTTAGCATTCCTGGCATACCAACATTCTTAGCATTCCTGGCATACCAACATTCTTAGCATTCCTAGCATACTAACATTCTTCGCATTCCAACTCTCCTATAAGTGCGAGTCCGCGCCACGTGTTTCACCATTCGAGTACAACCATGCCCGGAAACAACCGCAACCGAAAACGCTGCAAGGCTGCCGGCACTTATTGCCGCGCAGCCAGGAAGAAAATTCCACCATTAACACGCCGTAAGGCGCTCCCTAAAATTTTAGTGGACGAAATTTTGCCGGCCAGAAGAAAAATTTCGTTTGTACGGTCCCCGGTCAACGCGGAAGCCCCGATAATGGAATCGCCCACGAGAACCGCCACCGTACCGACCACGGAACAGGCGAAAACCGAGACTCGCGTGGAAGTTGTAAGTGACACTTGCACAATTATCACTTACCACGAAGGCGACGCAGCCACCGCCGTCGACGAGCATTTTAAACGTTCCCTGGCACATCTAGAGGTGAGTATGCCACCTGTTCATCACCCGCAGGAACCGGCGGCAATGGTTCAATTTGCCTTACAGGCGACGATTCCGCCACCCCCGCCAGTCATTGAAGTGTTGGACACCTCCACCGCCTTCCGAGTAGAGCACGGCGCTTTAGAGGAATCGGTATTATTTGAAGTGTGCGACATACACTTCACCCCCGCGCATACCCCAAATGCTCCTCCAGTCGAACAGGAATCGGCGCAGCTCGAGTGGCTCGACATCCTGCTCGACTTTAACGATTTACCTTAATTATTTAACCTTATTAATTAATCCTACGTTTAATTCATACTATATTAATCTTCCTTATATCTACCCTACTTAATTATTAACACTATTACTTATTCCTAAATTTAATTTTTGCTAAGCCTAAGCTAACCTACTATAACAAAAAAAATTCAAAAACACAAAAGGAAAACAAATAATTTAATTACTAGGGAGCTGTGATGTAATCGCTGGACTGCCCCTGCGGCAATGCGACGTCCACCATTTACTGAGCCCACAAATATATCCATTTTATTTTATTTTTATCATGCAATACTTACCTTGGTATTAATCATTCTAACATGTTAAACTTTTATTCTTTTCAAAACAATTACTAAGTTCATATCGTTCAACTAATGAAAATAATTATAGTTTAATCAGTATATCTCCTACTTACAACGAGAGAAAACAAAGACGGTTCGTTCCGAAATACTCCACCCTCAATTTTAATCCGTCTAATTAAGGAGAAATAACTTAATTTTACACTGATTTGTTTTACTCTGATACAATAATAAAAAAAAAAAAAAATATATATTTTTAGTTATCAGGCAAGGTTATAATTATTTTATGAAATCACAACGCAAAAGCAATAAACGGAAACAAGCTTTTATTTCATTTAAACATACATAAATTTCACTTCACATAAGGGAAAACAATTTCATTGAATATCCTTTACCTGCTACTAATACAGGATTAAGGGAAAAGGTTATTTTTCGTTCAAGCCACGTCTCCCGCTAAAGAAATGCAGGCATTTCTTAAAATAAGGGGGGAGGTGTGACGTGCCGTCATTTTTTTGCCGCATGTCGGCTCACATTTTTCTTCCTTTATTTACTATATCCACTGCCTGTGAACAAACAAACTCTCTTATTACTCCAACCCATCGCTAGTCAGACGAGGTACTTACCTTATGTTGCGCTTCTCATCATCGATTACCTGTGAACAAACGAACTCTCTTATTACTCCAACCCATCACTAGTCAAACGAGGTACTTACCTTATGTTGCGCTTCTCATCACCGATTACCTGTGAACAAATAAACTCTCTTATTACTCCTACCCATCGCTAGTCAAACGAGGTACTTACCTTATGTTGCGCTTCTCATCATCGATTACCTGTGAACAAACGAACTCTCTTATTACTCCAACCCATCACTAGTCAAACGAGGTACTTACCTTATGTTGCGCTTCTCATCACCGATTACCTGTGAACAAATAAACTCTCTTATTACTCCTACCCATCGCTAGTCAAACGAGATACTTACCTTACATTACATTTCTCATCATCGACTGCTTTCGAACAAATAAATTCCTCTCATAAGATACTCACCTTATATTTCTCTTCTCATCATCGACTGCTTTCGAACAAATAAATTCCTCTCATAAGATACTCACCTTATATTTCTCTTCTCATCACCGACTACCTGCAAACAAATAAAATCTCTAAATATTCCAACTCATCGCTACACAAAACACCATTACCTTAAACGAAGAACAACGACACTCGAGAGAAGCCCTCACTCCACGAGGAAGAAACCCCTTTTGCGTCCCAAGAGAAGCCCTCCCTCCACGAGGAAGAAACCCCTTTTGCGTCCCAAGAGAAGCCCTCACTCCACGAGGAAGAAAACCCCTTTCGAATCCTCTCGAGTATATCGCTACAATATGATCAAATCAAATAACACACCCGAACCTACAATACAAAAGACGCATAATTAACCAATACAATTTATTAAAATATTTTATTACAAAACGATATCATCAAACAACCTATCCGAATTCACCATATAACAATATTGTAATTAACTAATATAATTTATTTTAACCAATCTCGGTACAATGGAGAACCCCTGCCGGTTGAGGATCACTGGCATTCCAGAGCAATCGACTCCAGTAGCAGTCAACATACCACGCATACCACGCATACCAGACATACCACGCATACCAGACATTCCTCGCATACCAGAGATTCCAGGGATGGGTATAAATAAGCCGGCACCACCTGAATAGTCAGTAGTCAATCATCAGCAGTCAATCTTCAGTAGTCAATCATCAGCAGTCAATCTTCAGTAGTCAATCATCAGCAGTCAATCTTCAGTAGTCAATCATCAGCAGTCAATCTTCAGTAGTCAATCATCAGCAGTCAATCTTCAGTAGTCAATCATCAGCAAGCGCCTACACATCAGTGAATCAATCTACAAGTGACAGTGAACGTTGATATACCGGTCTTGATTTTAGAATCATACAGTGAATTATTTCGATAAATACCTTAAGGAACATAGAATTCTTTCACGACTTATTTCGATAAATACCTTAAAGAACATAGAATAATTCCACGATTTATTTCGATAAATATCTTAAAGAACTTAGAATAATTTCACGATTTATTTCAATAAATACCTTAAGGAACATAGAATAATTCCGCGATTTATTTCGATAAATATCTTAAAGAATTTAGAATAATTTCACGATTTATTTCAATAAATACCTTAAGGAACATAGAATTAATTCCACGATTTATTTCAATAAATACCTTAATGAACATAGAATTATTTCACGACTTATTTCGATACATACCTTAAGGAACTTAGAATAATTTCACGATTTATTTCAATAAATACCTTAAGGAACATAGAATTATTTCACGACTTATTTCAATAAATACCTCAACGAACTTCGAAGTATTCTTGACTTATTCTAATAAATACAATAAGCCAGTGAACCTCAAGAAACTTTCGCGCAGCACCACAGCATTATTTATCGAATGCAGCTCCCTTACAATATTTGGGAAGAAGCCGAAGAAGAGGAGGACCAGGAATTTCAGGGTCCCTGGGACGGCGTCCTTCCCTCTGATTATCCGGAGATTTATAAACCCCTGCTAGACATTTGGTGTTCCACTATCGCCACAGTAGGAATATACATAAGCGACTGGGGCCGAATTTGCATCAACTGTTACAATCAGTTGACCCCCATACAAGGACAAGCATATCAATCAGGAGGTTGGCATGACATGAGCACTGCCGAAGAAGCCCAACGCATTTCCATTTGTGCACACTGCAACAACGAAATCTCCTCCATCCGCCCAGCATCTCAGTGCGCAGAGTGCACAGAACAGTACTTCGAAATAACAGCGGAAGAGCTGTGGCAAGTACAATCGGGACAAGTACTCGAGGTGCTCACCCGATGGTAAAAATTATACGTGTCTACCTGAGGATCGCAAACCCGACATTGCAGCTCGGTGAGTCGTTTTATTATTTCGTTCCTTACGAGGTTTCGTTCACATTTCTCAATATTGTTTGGAATCCGAGGAATTGGTATTGCTGCAGATCAATCCTTCCGCAGTAATAGTACGGCACTCCTAACTTCCTTTCCCTTCCTTTTCCTTTACTTACCTTTCCTCTCGGCGTGCGCGAATCTTGCATTCGACCCCGAGGTATTTCCTTTCCTTTCTTTACTTACCTTTCCTCTCGGCGTGCGCGAATCTTGCATTCGACCCCGAGGTATTTCCTTTCCTTTCTTTACTTACCTTTCCTCTCGGCGTGCGCGAATCTTGCATTCGACCCCGAGGTATTTCCTTTCCTTTCTTTACTTACCTTTCCTCTCGGCGTGCGCGAATCTTGCATTCGACCCCGAGGTATTTCCTTTCCTTTCTTTACTTACCTTTCCTCTCGGCGTGCGCGAATCTTGCATTCGACCCCGAGATTCTTCCTTTTTCTTTACTTACCTTTCCTCTCGGCGTGCGCGAATCTTGCATTCGACCCCGAGGTATTTCCTTTCCTTTCTTTACTTACCTTTCCTCTCGGCGTGCGCGAATCTTGCATTCGACCCCGAGGTATTTCCTTTCCTTTCTTTACTTACCTTTCCTCTCGGCGTGCGCGAATCTTGCATTCGACCCCGAGGTATTTCCTTTCCTTTCTTTACTTACCTTTCCTCTCGGCGTGCGCGAATCTTGCATTCGACCCCGAGGTATTTCCTTTCCTTTCTTTACTTACCTTTCCTCTCGGCGTGCGCGAATCTGGCATTCGACCCCGAGGTATTTCCTTTCCTTTCTTTACTTACCTTTCCTCTCGGCGTGCGCGAATCTTGCATTCGACCCCGAGATTCTTAATTTTATCTACTTACCTTTCCTCTCGGCGTGCGCGAATTTTGTATTCGACCCCGAGATTCTTCCTTTTCCTTTACTTACCTTTCCTCTCGGCGTGCGCGAATCTTGCATTCGACCCCGAGATTCTTCCTTTTCTCTACTTACCTTTCCTCTCGGCGTGCGCGAATCTTGAATTCGACCCCGAGAACCTACGTTCACCTTCCCCATTCAATTTCCGTTCCTCATCCTGCGTGCGTACAGTATGTCTCTTCCGGAAGTAACCTGGAACGTGACAAAAAGCAGTTGCCGATACATTCATTCATGGATACCAGCTACACGCGATCTACGGATGCGGTTTCCAACTCATCGGTGCTGTGTGGAGTTCCCTGTCGCACCTCTTGATCCGGAAAGGCAAAAGAAGCAGACAATACGCGGCATCCCGCGACGTGGAAGCTTTTCCGCAAGGAACATCAACTACCGCTTCTCCACCGAAACCGACACTCCGAGAGTTCAGGCAAACCATTCGCGAACTGGAGCAAATTTCCTCCAGAAATTTGCTTCCCAAGGGGGAAGGTGTCACGTCCCGGGATCCTCCGAAACGTGACGATCCGTAGGTGCAGCGCGCATCCGAATCGGCACACGATATGGATACAGGGCAGTTCTCTACCACACATCGACGTACGGCCACACACACACACACACACACTGATAATTGTCCTGATGGTAGCATTAAGTCTAAGCAACTTCTTAAGTTAAGAAACCAGGGGTAAACGTGAGTATGCTGACTCACCTATGATAAGATAGATTATAAGAATACGTAGATTAAGAACCGTGACGAATCAGGGTGTGCGGACCAATCCGTGTTTGTCCTTTCAAGTTAAGGACAAGCACGGATAAGTGCTGACGACAATAGCGAAGGGATAGCGCTGTCTCGCACGTGGGCATTCCAGAGTCAAGGCCTGGGAAAGGATCGGGTAATAATCCGCTGAACAAGACGATATACCTCGATGCATCAGCATCCGTTCCCAGAGCGATAACAACTGTCGCTCAGGAATGCACACGTTGCAAAGATACGAAGCGCGAGAACCGTCGCGAGAGCGATAACAACTGTCGCTCAGGAATGCACACGTTGCAAAGATACGAAGCGCGAGAACCGTCGCGAGAGCGATAACAACTGTCGCTCAGGAATGCACACGTTGCAAAGATACGAAGCGCGAGAACCGTCGCGGAACAGTCGTTCCCAGGACGGTGGCCCCTGCTGCATCAGCATCTTCTGGCTGCGGCAGTAGGGGCTGCTGCGTCAGCACCTGGGAGGAATAAAAGACCGGAGCGAACGGTCGCAAGGCAGTTCAGTTCCAACCGAGAAGTTAGAAACATCAAGTTCTATACGAGTGAAGTTCAATCCGGTAGTCTAACGGTGAAGTTCGACGAGTTCGTTGTAGTTGCGCCTGTAAGCGGCAAATCGTCAGCACGATCCACCATTTGTTACTTGTACTCTCAACTGTAGTCGACCGATAGGTAAAGGTGAGCATTAATAAACAGTAACACTTGACATTTCATCGGTCTTCCATTTTATACGAACAACTTACTACTCGCCGAATGTGTTCGGTAGATGCCCGCTGGAAATAGGCGAAGGCGTAGTAGAGGTGTCCAGTCGCGGCTCCGCCACAATATCAGGCGCCGGGAGCTGACCGCCGCCCGTCGCGTGCAATTGGCGCAAGAGACTGGGCCGTTGATCGACCTGACGTTAGATTCTCCACCGGCGCCAGTCGACCTGACGCTGGATTCTCCACGGGCGCCGATCGACTCGACAACCGCTGGCGCCGGGGCCGTTCCGTCCATCATCGACTTGACAGTCGGGGGTTCGCCCGAGCCCTCGACTTCGCGGGGTCCCTCCGCCCAAATACCCGTGTTGCCTTCCTCGCCTCACGCATCGCCTTTGTCCATCTCATACTCCCCCATCTCCCACGCATCCGAACAAACTCCGCAGCCCTTCGCTAGACGACATTAGTTTACTCGTCATCCCCGGCTCAGACAACTACATCCTCGGTAGATTCAAGGGCAACCACGCCCGAATACTACCGGCCCTATATCGACCCCCCGGTCAGTCCCCCATCCCCGCAACAGCAACTCGACCCTCCGGACAGCGACGAGGAGTGGCCACATCAACAGATTAATCCGAATTACCCGGGATATTATCCCGTATTTATTAGCGACCGGTTCCCTGGTCAACCAAACGTCCCCGAAGGCGAGCCGGTCCCGGAAGAGTATCATACGTTGTTATTTCAAACTATATTTCTCCGCGAGGAATAATGTAACAGCCTCCACTGTATTAAATAAGAAAAAAAAAAGAAAGTGGACGTAAATATAACTCATAAACAATCGATACCAATTGTTTTCCTGACCCCACCGCATCTTAACGTCCCGATCCCGGTTGACTGTCCTAAGAGACCAGTCACAGATCGAAATTGCGAGCGTATCCTGTTGAAGATTCGGCGCACGTTCCCGCTGGGCAACACGGATCCCGACGAGGACGTAACACACGTATTCGTGCAAATGATCGATGGAAAGAACGATTGCGGGAGCCGGGAAGTGAATCCTTACCTAACGTTGATGCAAATCGATTGGAAACATCGAACATCACGTATTCGTGCAAATTATCGATGGAAAGAACGATTGCGGGTGCCGGGAAGTGAATCC
Source organism: Nomada ferruginata (assembly GCA_963583965.1). NCBI lineage: Eukaryota > Metazoa > Arthropoda > Insecta > Hymenoptera > Apidae > Nomada > Nomada ferruginata. The sequence goes on from OY757219.1 coordinate 1,556,862, forward strand.
TTACCTAACGTTGATGCAAATCGATTGGAAACATCGAATAGCACGTATTCGTGCAAATTATCGATGGAAAGAACGATTGCGGGAGCCGGGAAATGAATCCTTACCTAACGTTGATGCAAAACGATTGGAAACATCGAACATCACGTATTCGTGCAAATTATCGATAGAAAGAACGATTGCGGCAGCTGGGAAGTGAATCCTTACCTACCGTCGATGCAAAACGATTGCAAACATCGAATAGCACGTATTCGTGCAAATTATCCATAGAAAGACCGATTGCGAGAGCTGGGAAGTGAATACTTACCTACCGTTGATGCAAAACGATTGAAAACATCGAATAGCACGTATTCGTGCAAATTATCGATGGAAAGAACGATTGCGGGAGCCGGGAAGTGAATGCTTACCTAACGTTGATGCAAAACCATTGGAAACATCGAACATAACGTATTCGTGCAAATTATCGATAGAAAGAACGATTGCGGGAGCTGGGAAGTGAATCCTTACCTACCGTCGATGCAAAACGATTGCAAACATCGAATAGCACGTATTCGTGCAAATTATCCATAGAAAGAACGATTGCGGGAGCTGGGAAGTGAATACTTACCTAACGTTGATGCAAAACGATTGGAAACATCGAACACCACGTATTCGTGCAAATTATCGATGGAAAGAACGATTGCGGGAGCTGGGAAGTGAATCCTTACCTACCGTCGATGCAAAACGATTGGAAACATCGAATATCACGTATTCGTGCCAATTATCCAATCGTTTTGCATCGACGGTAGGTAAGGATTCACGTCCCAGCTCCCGCAATCGTTCTTTCTATCGATAATTTGCACGAATACGTGATGTTCGATGTTTCCAATCGTTTTGCATCAACGGTAGGTAAGGATTCACTTCCCGGCTCCCGCAATCGTTCTTTCCATCGATAATTTGCACGAATACGTGCTATTCGATGTTTCCAATCGTTTTGCATCGACGGTAGGTAAGGATTCACTTCCCAGCTCCCGCAATCGTTCTTTCTATCGATAATTTGCACGAATACGTGATGTTCGATGTTTCCAATCGTTTTGCATCAACGGTAGGTAAGGATTCACTTCCCAGCTCCCGCAATCGTTCTTTCCATCGATAATTTGCACGAATACGTGCCATTCGATGTTTCCAATCGTTTTGCATCGACGGTAGGTAAGGATTCACTTCCCAGCTCCCGCAATCGTTCTTTCTATCGATAATTTGCACGAATACGTGATGTTCGATGTTTCCAATCGTTTTGCATCAACGGTAGGTAAGGATTCACTTCCCGGCTCCCGCAATCGTTCTTTCCATCGATAATTTGCACGAATACGTGCTATTCGATGTTTCCAATCGTTTTGCATCGACGGTAGGTAAGGATTCACTCCCCAGCTCCCGCAATCGTTCTTTCTATCGATAATTTGCACGAATACGTGATGTTCAATGTTTCCAATCGTTTTGCATCAACGTTAGGTAAGGATTCACTTCCCGGCTCCCGCAATCGTTCTTTCCATCGATAATTTGCACGAATACGTGGTGTTCGATGTTTCCAATCGTTTTGCATCAACGTTAGGTAAGTATTCACTTCCCAGCTCCCGCAATCGTTCTTTCTATGGATAATTTGCACGAATACGTGCTATTCGATGTTTGCAATCGTTTTGCATCGACGGTAGGTACGGATTCACTTCCCAGCTCCCGCAATCGTTCTTTCTATCGATAATTTGCACGAATACGTGCTATTCGATGTTTGCAATCGTTTTGCATCGACGGTCGGTAAGCATTCACTTCCCAGCTCCGGCAATCGTTCTTTCCAAATTATCGATAGAAAGAACGATTGCGGGAGCTGGGAAGTGAATCCTTACCTACCGTCGATGCAAAACGATTGTAAACATCGAATATCACGTATTCGTGCCAATTATCCAATCGTTTTGCATCGACGGTAGGTAAGGATTCACTTCCCAGCTCCCGCAATCGTTCTTTCTATCGATAATTTGCACGAATACGTGATGTTCAATGTTTCCAATCGTTTTGCATCAACGTTAGGTAAGTATTCACTTCCCAGCTCCCGCAATCGTTCTTTCTATGGATAATTTGCACGAATACGTGCTATTCGATGTTTGCAATCGTTTTGCATCGACGGTAGGTAAGGATTCACTTCCCAGCTCCCGCAATCGTTCTTTCCCTCGATAATTTGCACGAATACGTGCTATTCGATGTTTCCAATCGTGTTGCATCGACGGTCGGTAAGCATTCACTTCCCAGCTCCGGCAAACGTTCTTTCCAAATTATCGATAGAAAGAACGATTGCGGGAGCTGGGAAGTGAATCCTTACCTACCGTCGATGCAAAACGATTGCAAACATCGAATAGCACGTATTCGTGCAAATTATCCATAGAAAGAACGATTGCGAGAGCTGGGAAGTGAATACTTACCTACCGTTGATGCAAAACGATTGGAAAATATCGAATAGCACGTATTCGTGCAAATGATCGATGGAAAGAACGATTGCGGGAGCCGGGAAGTGAATCCTTACCTAACGTTGATGCAAATCGATTGGAAACATCGAACATCACGTATTCGTGCAAATTATCGATGGAAAGAACGATTGCGGGTGCCGGGAAGTGAATCCTTACCTAACGTTGATGCAAATCGATTGGAAACATCGAATAGCACGTATTCGTGCAAATTATCGATGGAAAGAACGATTGCGGGAGCCGGGAAATGAATCCTTACCTACCGTCGATGCAAAACGATTGGAAACATCGAACATCACGTATTCGTGCAAATTATCGATAGAAAGAACGATTGCGGGAGCTGGGAAGTGAATACTTACCTACCGTTGATGCAAAACGATTGGAAACATCGAATAGCACGTATTCGTGCAAATTATCGATAGAAAGAACGATTGCGGGAGCTGGGATGTGAATCCTTACCTACCGTCGATGCAAAACGATTGGAAACATCGAATATCACGTATTCGTGCCAATTATCCAATCGTTTGGCATCGACGGTAGGTAAGGATTCACTTCCCAGCTCCCGCAATCGTTCTTTCCATCGATAATTTGCACGAATACGTGCTATTCGATGTTTCCAATCGTTTTGCATCAACGTTAGGTAAGGATTCACTTCCCGGCTCCCGCAATCGTTCTTTCCATCGATAATTTGCACGAATACGTGGTGTTCGATGTTTCCAATCGTTCTGCATCAACGTTAGGTAAGTATTCACTTCCCAGCTCCCGCAATCGTTCTTTCTATGGATAATTTGCACGAATACGTGCTATTCGATGTTTGCAATCGTTTTGCATCGACGGTAGGTACGGATTCACTTCCCAGCTCCCGCAATCGTTCTTTCTATGGATAATTTGCACGAATACGTGCTATTCGATGTTTGCAATCGTTTTGCATCGACGGTAGGTACGGATTCACTTCCCAGCTCCCGGAATCGTTCTTTCTATCGATAATTTGCACGAATACGTGGTGTTCGATGTTTCCAATCGTTTTGCATCAACGTTAGGTAAGCATTCACTTCCCGGCTCCCGCAATCGTTCTTTCCATCGATAATTTGCACGAATACATGCTATTCGATGTTTGCAATCGTTTTGCATCGACGGTAGGTAAGGATTCACTTCCCAGCAGCCGCAATCGTTTTTTCCATCGATAATTTGCACGAATACGTGGTGTTCGATGTTTCCAATCGTTTTGCATCAACGTTAGGTAAGTATTCACTTCCCAGCTCCCGCAATCGTTCTTTCTATGGATAATTTGCACGAATACGTGCTATTCGATGTTTGCAATCGTTTTGCATCGACGGTAGGTAAGGATTCACTTCCCAGCTCCCGCAATCGTTCTTTCCATCGATAATTTGCACGAATACGTGCTATTCGAAGTTTGCAATCGTTTTGCATCGACGGTAGGTAAGGATTCACTTCCCAGCTCCCGCAATCGTTCTTTCCATCGATAATTTGCACGAATACGTGCTATTCGATGTTTCCTATCGTGTTGCATCGACGGTCGGTAAGCATTCACTTCCCAGCTCCGGCAAACGTTCTTTCCAAATTATCGATAGAAAGAACGATTGCGGGAGCTGGGAAGTGAATACTTACCTACCGTTGATGCAAAACGATTGGAAAATATCGAATAGCACGTATTCGTGCAAATGATCGATGGAAAGAACGATTGCGGGAGCCGGGAAGTGAATCCTTACCTAACGTTGATGCAAATCGATTGGAAACATCGAACATCACGTATTCGTGCAAATTATCGATGGAAAGAACGATTGCGGGTGCCGGGAAGTGAATCCTTACCTAACGTTGATGCAAATCGATTGGAAACATCGAATAGCACGTATTCGTGCAAATTATCGATGGAAAGAACGATTGCGGGAGCCGGGAAATGAATCCTTACCTAACGTTGATGCAAAACGATTGGAAACATCGAACATCACGTATTCGTGCAAATTATCGATAGAAAGAACGATTGCGGCAGCTGGGAAGTGAATCCTTACCTACCGTCGATGCAAAACGATTGCAAACATCGAATAGCACGTATTCGTGCAAATTATCCATAGAAAGACCGATTGCGAGAGCTGGGAAGTGAATACTTACCTACCGTTGATGCAAAACGATTGAAAACATCGAATAGCACGTATTCGTGCAAATTATCGATGGAAAGAACGATTGCGGGAGCCGGGAAGTGAATGCTTACCTAACGTTGATGCAAAACGATTGGAAACATCGAACATAACGTATTCGTGCAAATTATCGATAGAAAGAACGATTGCGGGAGCTGGGAAGTGAATCCTTACCTACCGTCGATGCAAAACGATTGCAAACATCGAATAGCACGTATTCGTGCAAATTATCCATAGAAAGAACGATTGCGGGAGCTGGGAAGTGAATACTTACCTAACGTTGATGCAAAACGATTGGAAACATCGAACACCACGTATTCGTGCAAATTATCGATGGAAAGAACGATTGCGGGAGCTGGGAAGTGAATCCTTACCTACCGTCGATGCAAAACGATTGGATAATTGGCACGAATACGTGATATTCGATGTTTCCAATCGTTTTGCATCGACGGTAGGTAAGGATTCACTTCCCGGCTCCCGCAATCGTTCTTTCCATCGATAATTTGCACGAATACGTGCTATTCGATGTTTCCAATCGTTTTGCATCGACGGTAGGTAAGGATTCACTCCCCAGCTCCCGCAATCGTTCTTTCTATCGATAATTTGCACGAATACGTGATGTTCAATGTTTCCAATCGTTTTGCATCAACGTTAGGTAAGGATTCACTTCCCGGCTCCCGCAATCGTTCTTTCCATCGATAATTTGCACGAATACGTGGTGTTCGATGTTTCCAATCGTTTTGCATCAACGTTAGGTAAGTATTCACTTCCCAGCTCCCGCAATCGTTCTTTCTATGGATAATTTGCACGAATACGTGCTATTCGATGTTTGCAATCGTTTTGCATCGACGGTAGGTACGGATTCACTTCCCAGCTCCCGCAATCGTTCTTTCTATCGATAATTTGCACGAATACGTGCTATTCGATGTTTGCAATCGTTTTGCATCGACGGTCGGTAAGCATTCACTTCCCAGCTCCGGCAATCGTTCTTTCCATCGATAATTTGCACGAATACGTGCCATTCGATGTTTCCAATCGTTTTGCATCGACGGTAGGTAAGGATTCACTTCCCAGCTCCCGCAATCGTTCTTTCTATCGATAATTTGCACGAATACGTGATGTTCGATGTTTCCAATCGTTTTGCATCAACGGTAGGTAAGGATTCACTTCCCGGCTCCCGCAATCGTTCTTTCCATCGATAATTTGCACGAATACGTGCTATTCGATGTTTCCAATCGTTTTGCATCGACGGTAGGTAAGGATTCACTCCCCAGCTCCCGCAATCGTTCTTTCTATCGATAATTTGCACGAATACGTGATGTTCAATGTTTCCAATCGTTTTGCATCAACGTTAGGTAAGGATTCACTTCCCGGCTCCCGCAATCGTTCTTTCCATCGATAATTTGCACGAATACGTGGTGTTCGATGTTTCCAATCGTTTTGCATCAACGTTAGGTAAGTATTCATTTCCCAGCTCCCGCAATCGTTCTTTCTATGGATAATTTGCACGAATACGTGCTATTCGATGTTTGCAATCGTTTTGCATCGACGGTAGGTAAGGATTCACTTCCCAGCTCCCGCAATCGTTCTTTCCATCGATAATTTGCACGAATACGTGCCATTCGATGTTTCCAATCGTTTTGCATCGACGGTAGGTAAGGATTCACTTCCCAGCTCCCGCAATCGTTCTTTCTATCGACAATTTGCACGAATACGTGATGTTCGATGTTTCCAATCGTTTTGCATCAACGGTAGGTAAGGATTCACTTCCCGGCTCCCGCAATCGTTCTTTCCATCGATAATTTGCACGAATACGTGGTGTTCGATGTTTCCAATCGTTTTGCATCAACGTTAGGTAAGTATTCACTTCCCAGCTCCCGCAATCGTTCTTTCTATGGATAATTTGCACGAATACGTGCTATTCGATGTTTGCAATCGTTTTGCATCGACGGTAGGTACGGATTCACTTCCCAGCTCCCGCAATCGTTCTTTCTATCGATAATTTGCACGAATACGTGCTATTCGATGTTTGCAATCGTTTTGCATCGACGGTCGGTAAGCATTCACTTCCCAGCTCCGGCAATCGTTCTTTCCAAATTATCGATAGAAAGAACGATTGCGGGAGCTGGGAAGTGAATCCTTACCTACCGTCGATGCAAAACGATTGTAAACATCGAATATCACGTATTCGTGCCAATTATCCAATCGTTTTGCATCGACGGTAGATAAGGATTCACTTCCCAGCTCCCGCAATCGTTCTTTCTATCGATAATTTGCACGAATACGTGATGTTCGATGTTTCCAATCGTTTTGCATCAACGGTAGGTAAGGATTCACTTCCCGGCTCCCGCAATCGTTCTTTCCATCGATAATTTGCACGAATACGTGCTATTCGATGTTTCCAATCGTTTTGCATCGACAGTAGGTAAGGATTCACTCCCCAGCTCCCGCAATCGTTCTTTCTATCGATAATTTGCACGAATACGTGATGTTCAATGTTTCCAATCGTTTTGCATCAACGTTAGGTAAGGATTCACTTCCCGGCTCCCGCAATCGTTCTTTCCATCGATAATTTGCACGAATACGTGGTGTTCGATGTTTCCAATCGTTTTGCATCAACGTTAGGTAAGTATTCACTTCCCAGCTCCCGCAATCGTTCTTTCTATGGATAATTTGCACGAATACGTGCTATTCGATGTTTGCAATCGTTTTGCATCGACGGTCGGTAAGCATTCACTTCCCAGCTCCGGCAATCGTTCTTTCCAAATTATCGATAGAAAGAACGATTGCGGGAGCTGGGAAGTGAATCCTTACCTACCGTCGATGCAAAACGATTGGAAACATCGAATATCACGTATTCGTGCCAATTATCCAATCGTTTTGCATCGACGGTAGGTAAGGATTCACTTCCCAGCTCCCGCAAGCGTTCTTTCTATCGATAATTTGCACGAATACGTGATGTTCGATGTTTCCAATCGTTTTGCATCAACGGTAGGTAAGGATTCACTTCCCGGCTCCCGCAATCGTTCTTTCCATCGATAATTTGCACGAATACGTGCTATTCGATGTTTCCAATCGTTTTGCATCGACGGTAGGTAAGGATTCACTTCCCAGCTCCCGCAATCGTTCTTTCTATCGATAATTTGCACGAATACGTGTTACCGATGTTTGCAATCGTTTTGCATCGACAGTAGGTAAGGATTCACTTCCCAGCTCCCGCAATCGTTCTTTCCATCGATAATTTGCACGAATACGTGCCATTCGATGTTTCCAATCGTTTTGCATCGACGGTAGGTAAGGATTCACTCCCCAGCTCCCGCAATCGTTCTTTCTATCGATAATTTGCACGAATACGTGGTGTTCGATGTTTCCAATCGTTTTGCATCAACGTTAGGTAAGTATTCACTTCCCAGCTCCCGCAATCGTTCTTTCTATGGATAATTTGCACGAATACGTGCTATTCGATGTTTGCAATCGTTTTGCATCGACGGTAGGTACGGATTCACTTCCCAGCTCCCGCAATCGTTCTTTCTATCGATAATTTGCACGAATACGTGCTATTCGATGTTTGCAATCGTTTTGCATCGACGGTCGGTAAGCATTCACTTCCCAGCTCCGGCAATCGTTCTTTCCAAATTATCGATAGAAAGAACGATTGCGGGAGCTGGGAAGTGAATCCTTACCTACCGTCGATGCAAAACGATTGTAAACATCGAATATCACGTATTCGTGCCAATTATCCAATCGTTTTGCATCGACGGTAGATAAGGATTCACTTCCCAGCTCCCGCAATCGTTCTTTCTATCGATAATTTGCACGAATACGTGATGTTCGATGTTTCCAATCGTTTTGCATCAACGGTAGGTAAGGATTCACTTCCCGGCTCCCGCAATCGTTCTTTCCATCGATAATTTGCACGAATACGTGCTATTCGATGTTTCCAATCGTTTTGCATCGACAGTAGGTAAGGATTCACTCCCCAGCTCCCGCAATCGTTCTTTCTATCGATAATTTGCACGAATACGTGATGTTCAATGTTTCCAATCGTTTTGCATCAACGTTAGGTAAGGATTCACTTCCCGGCTCCCGCAATCGTTCTTTCCATCGATAATTTGCACGAATACGTGGTGTTCGATGTTTCCAATCGTTTTGCATCAACGTTAGGTAAGTATTCACTTCCCAGCTCCCGCAATCGTTCTTTCTATGGATAATTTGCACGAATACGTGCTATTCGATGTTTGCAATCGTTTTGCATCGACGGTCGGTAAGCATTCACTTCCCAGCTCCGGCAATCGTTCTTTCCAAATTATCGATAGAAAGAACGATTGCGGGAGCTGGGAAGTGAATCCTTACCTACCGTCGATGCAAAACGATTGGAAACATCGAATATCACGTATTCGTGCCAATTATCCAATCGTTTTGCATCGACGGTAGGTAAGGATTCACTTCCCAGCTCCCGCAAGCGTTCTTTCTATCGATAATTTGCACGAATACGTGATGTTCGATGTTTCCAATCGTTTTGCATCAACGGTAGGTAAGGATTCACTTCCCGGCTCCCGCAATCGTTCTTTCCATCGATAATTTGCACGAATACGTGCTATTCGATGTTTCCAATCGTTTTGCATCGACGGTAGGTAAGGATTCACTTCCCAGCTCCCGCAATCGTTCTTTCTATCGATAATTTGCACGAATACGTGTTACCGATGTTTGCAATCGTTTTGCATCGACAGTAGGTAAGGATTCACTTCCCAGCTCCCGCAATCGTTCTTTCCATCGATAATTTGCACGAATACGTGCCATTCGATGTTTCCAATCGTTTTGCATCGACGGTAGGTAAGGATTCACTCCCCAGCTCCCGCAATCGTTCTTTCTATCGATAATTTGCACGAATACGTGGTGTTCGATGTTTCCAATCGTTTTGCATCAACGTTAGGTAAGTATTCACTTCCCAGCTCCCGCAATCGTTCTTTCTATGGATAATTTGCACGAATACGTGCTATTCGATGTTTGCAATCGTTTTGCATCGACGGTAGGTACGGATTCACTTCCCAGCTCCCGCAATCGTTCTTTCTATCGATAATTTGCACGAATACGTGCTATTCGATGTTTGCAATCGTTTTGCATCGACGGTCGGTAAGCATTCACTTCCCAGCTCCGGCAATCGTTCTTTCCAAATTATCGATAGAAAGAACGATTGCGGGAGCTGGGAAGTGAATCCTTACCTACCGTCGATGCAAAACGATTGGAAACATCGAATATCACGTATTCGTGCCAATTATCCAATCGTTTTGCATCGACGGTAGGTAAGGATTCACTTCCCAGCTCCCGCAATCGTTCTTTCTATCGATAATTTGCACGAATACGTGATGTTCGATGTTTCCAATCGTTTTGCATCAACGGTAGGTAAGGATTCACTTCCCGGCTCCCGCTATCGTTCTTTCCATCGATAATTTGCACGAATACGTGCTATTCGATGTTTCCAATCGTTTTGCATCGACGGTAGGTAAGGATTCACTTCCCAGCTCCCGCAATCGTTCTTTCTATCGATAATTTGCACGAATACGTGATGTTCAATGTTTCCAATCGTTTTGCATCAACGTTAGGTAAGGATTCACTTCCCGGCTCCCGCAATCGTTCTTTCCATCGATAATTTGCACGAATACGTGGTGTTCGATGTTTCCAATCGTTTTGCATCAACGTTAGGTAAGTATTCACTTCCCAGCTCCCGCAATCGTTCTTTCTATGGATAATTTGCACGAATACGTGCTATTCGATGTTTGCAATCGTTTTGCATCGACGGTAGGTACGGATTCACTTCCCAGCTCCCGCAATCGTTCTTTCTATCGATAATTTGCACGAATACGTGGTGTTCGATGTTTCCAATCGTTTTGCATCAACGTTAGGTAAGTATTCACTTCCCAGCTCCCGCAATCGTTCTTTCTATGGATAATTTGCACGAATACGTGCTATTCGATGTTTGCAATCGTTTTGCATCGACGGTCGGTAAGCATTCACTTCCCAGCTCCGGCAATCGTTCTTTCCAAATTATCGATAGAAAGAACGATTGCGGGAGCTGGGAAGTGAATCCTTACCTACCGTCGATGCAAAACGATTGCAAACATCGAATAGCACGTATTCGTGCAAATTATCCATAGAAAGAACGATTGCGAGAGCTGGGAAGTGAATACTTACCTACCGTTGATGCAAAACGATTGGAAACATCGAATAGCACGTATTCGTGCAAATGATCGATGGAAAGAACGATTGCGGGAGCCGGGAAGTGAATCCTTACCTAACGTTGATGCAAATCGATTGGAAACATCGAATAGCACGTATTCGTGCAAATTATCGATGGAAAGAACGATTGCGGGAGCCGGGAAATGAATCCTTACCTAACGTTGATGCAAAACGATTGGAAACATCGAACATCACGTATTCGTGCAAATTATCGATAGAAAGAACGATTGCGGCAGCTGGGAAGTGAATCCTTACCTACCGTCGATGCAAAACGATTGCAAACATCGAATAGCACGTATTCGTGCAAATTATCCATAGAAAGACCGATTGCGAGAGCTGGGAAGTGAATACTTACCTACCGTTGATGCAAAACGATTGAAAACATCGAATAGCACGTATTCGTGCAAATTATCGATGGAAAGAACGATTGCGGGAGCCGGGAAGTGAATGCTTGCCTAACGTTGATGCAAAACGATTGGAAACATCGAACATAACGTATTCGTGCAAATTATCAATAGAAAGAACGATTGCGGGAGCTGGGAAGTGAATCCTTACCTAACGTTGATGCAAAACGATTGGAAACATTGAACATCACGTATTCGTGCAAATTATCGATAGAAAGAACGATTGCGGGAGCTGGGGAGTGAATCCTTACCTACCGTCGATGCAGAACGATTGGAAACATCGAATAGCACGTATTCGTGCAAATTATCGATGGAAAGAACGATTGCGGGAGCCGGGAAGTGAATCCTTACCTACCGTTGATGCAAAACGATTGGAAACATCGATCATCACGTATTCGTGAAAATTATCGATAGAAAGAACGATTGCGGGAGCTGGGAAGTGAATCCTTACCTACCGTCGATGCAAAACGATTGCAAACATCGAATAGCACGTATTCGTGCAAATTATCCATAGAAAGAACGATTGCGGGAGCTGGGAAGTGAATACTTACCTAACGTTGATGCAAAACGATTGGAAACATCGAACACCACGTATTCGTGCAAATTATCGATGGAAAGAACGATTGCGGGAGCTGGGAAGTGAATCCTTACCTACCGTCGATGCAAAACGATTGGATAATTGGCACGAATACGTGATATTCGATGTTTCCAATCGTTTTGCATCGACGGTAGGTAAGGATTCACTTCCCAGCTCCCGCAATCGTTCTTTCTATCGATAATTTGCACGAATACGTGATGTTCGATGTTTCCAATCGTTTTGCATCAACGTTAGGTAAGGATTCACTTCCGGGCTCCCGCAATCGTTCTTTCCATCGATAATTTGCACGAATAGTGCTATTCGATGTTTCCAATCGTTTTGCATCAACGGTAGGTAAGTATTCACTTCCCAGCTCCCGCAATCGTTCTTTCTATCGATAATTTGCACGAATACGTGATGTTCGATGTTTCCAATCGTTTTGCATCAACGGTAGGTAAGGATTCACTTCCCAGCTCCCGCAATCGTTCTTTCTATCGATAATTTGCACGAATACGTGCTATTCGATGTTTGCAATCGTTTTGCATCGACGGTCGGTAAGCATTCACTTCCCAGCTCCGGCAATCGTTCTTTACAAATTATCGATAGAAAGAACGATTGCGGGAGCTGGGAAGTGAATCCTTACCTACCGTCGATGCAAAACGATTGCAAACATCGAATAGCACGTATTCGTGCAAATTATCCATAGAAAGAACGATTGCGAGAGCTGGGAAGTGAATACTTACCTACCGTTGATGCAAAACGATTGGAAACATCGAATAGCACGTATTCGTGCAAATGATCGATGGAAAGAACGATTGCGGGAGCCGGGAAGTGAATCCTTCCCTAACGTTGATGCAAATCGATTGGAAACATCGAACATCACGTATTCGTGCAAATTATCGATGGAAAGAACGATTGCGGGAGCCGGGAAATGAATCCTTACCTAACGTTGATGCAAAACGATTGGATAATTGGCACGAATACGTGATATTCGATGTTTCCAATCGTTTTGCATCGACGGTAGGTAAGGATTCACTTCCCAGCTCCCGCAATCGTTCTTTCTATCGATAATTTGCACGAATACGTGATGTTCGATGTTTCCAATCGTTTTGCATCAACGTTAGGTAAGGATTCACTTCCCGGCACCCGCAATCGTTCTTTCCATCGATAATTTGCACGAATACGTGATGTTCGATGTTTCCAATCGATTTGCATCAACGTTAGGGAAGGATTCACTTCCCGGCTCCCGCAATCGTTCTTTCCATCGATCATTTGCACGAATACGTGCTATTCGATGTTTCCAATCGTTTTGCATCGACGGTAGGTAAGGATTCACTTCCCAGCTCCCGCAATCGTTCTTTCTATCGATAATTTGCACGAATACGTGATGTTCAATGTTTCCAATCGTTTTGCATCAACGTTAGGTAAGGATTCACTTCCCGGCTCCCGCAATCGTTCTTTCCATCGATAATTTGCACGAATACGTGGTGTTCGATGTTTCCAATCGTTTTGCATCGACGGTAGGTAAGGATTCACTTCCCAGCTCCCGCAATCGTTCTTTCTATCGATAATTTGCACGAATACGTGATGTTCGATGTTTCCAATCGTTTTGCATCAACGTTAGGTAAGTATTCACTTCCCAGCTCCCGCAATCGTTCTTTCTATGGATAATTGGCACGAATACGTGATATTCGATGTTTCCAATCGTTTTGCATCAACGGTAGGTAAGGATTCACTTCCCAGCTCCCGCAATCGTTCTTTCTATCGATAATTTGCACGAATACGTGATGTTCGATGTTTCCAATCGTTTTGCATCAACGTTAGGTAAGTATTCACTTCCCAGCTCCCGCAATCGTTCTTTCTATGGATAATTTGCACGAATACGTGCTATTCGATGGTTGCAATCGTTTTGCATCGACGGTAGGTACGGATTCACTTCCCAGCTCCCGCAATCGTTCTTTCTATCGATAATTTGCACGAATACGTGCTATTCGATGTTTGCAATCGTTTTGCATCGACGGTAGGTACGGATTCACTTCCCAGCTCCCTGAATCGTTCTTTCTATCGATAATTTGCACGAATACGTGGTGTTCGATGTTTCCAATCGTTTTGCATCAACGTTAGGTAAGTATTCACTTCCCAGCTCCCGCAATCGTTCTTTCTATGGATAATTTGCACGAATACGTGCTATTCGATGTTTGCAATCGTTTTGCATCGACGGTAGGTAAGGATTCACTTCCCAGCTCCCGCAATCGTTCTTTCCATCGATAATTTGCACGAATACGTGCTATTCGATGTTTCCAATCGTGTTGCATCGACGGTCGGTAAGCATTCACTTCCCAGCTCCGGCAAACGTTCTTTCCAAATTATCGATAGAAAGAACGATTGCGGGAGCTGGAGCTTAATATGTCACGTTCCAGGTTACTTCCGGAAGAGACATACTGTACGCACGCAGGATGAGGGACGGAAATTGAATGGGGAAGGTGAACGTAGGTTCTCGGGGTCGAATTCAAGATTCGCGCACGCCGAGAGGAAAGGTAAGTAGAGAAAAGGAAGAATCTCGTGGTCGAATGCAAGATTCGCGCACGCCGAGAGGAAAGGTAAGTAAAGGAAAAGGAAGAATCTCGGGGTCGAATACAAAATTCGCGCACGCCGAGAGGAAAGGTAAGTAGATAAAATTAAGAATCTCGGGGTCGAATGCAAGATTCGCGCACGCCGAGAGGAAAGGTAAGTAAAGGAAAAGGAAGAATCTCGGGGTCGAATACAAAATTCGCGCACGCCGAGAGGAAAGGTAAGTAGATAAAATTAAGAATCTCGGGGTCGAATGCAAGATTCGCGCACGCCGAGAGGAAAGGTAAGTAAAGAAAGGAAAGGAAATACCTCGGGGTCGAATGCCAGATTCGCGCACGCCGAGAGGAAAGGTAAGTAAAGAAAGGAAAGGAAATACCTCGGGGTCGAATGCAAGATTCGCGCACGCCGAGAGGAAAGGTAAGTAAAGAAAGGAAAGGAAATACCTCGGGGTCGAATGCAAGATTCGCGCACGCCGAGAGGAAAGGTAAGTAAAGAAAGGAAAGGAAATACCTCGGGGTCGCATGCAAGATTCGCGCACGCCGAGAGGAAAGGTAAGTAAAGAAAGGAAAGGAAATACCTCGGGGTCGAATGCAAGATTCGCGCACGCCGAGAGGAAAGGTAAGTAAAGAAAGGAAAGGAAATACCTCGGGGTCGAATGCAAGATTCGCGCACGCCGAGATGAAAGGTAAGTAAAGGAAAAGGAAGGGAAAGGAAGTTAGGAGTGCCGTACTATTACTGCGGAAGGATTGATCTGCAGCAATACCAATTCCTCGGATTCCAAACAATATTGAGAAATGTGAACGAAACCTCGTAAGGAACGAAATAATAAAACGACTCACCGAGCTGCAATGTCGGGTTTGCGATCCTCGGGTAGACACGTATAATTTTTACCATCGGGTGAGCACCTCGAGTACTTGTCCCGATTGTACTTGCCACAGCTCTTCCGCTGTTATTTCGAAGTACTGTTCTGTGCACTCTGCGCACTGAGATGCTGGGCGGATGGAGGAGATTTCGTTGTTGCAGTGTGCACAAATGGAAATGCGTTGGGCTTCTTCGGCAGTGCTCATGTCATGCCAACCTCCTGATTGATATGCTTGTCCTTGTATGGGGGTCAACTGATTGTAACAGTTGATGCAAATTCGGCCCCAGTCGCTTATGTATATTCCTACTGTGGCGATAGTGGAACACCAAATGTCTAGCAGGGGTTTATAAATCTCCGGATAATCAGAGGGAAGGACGCCGTCCCAGGGACCCTGAAATTCCTGGTCCTCCTCTTCTTCGGCTTCTTCCCAAATATTGTAAGGGAGCTGCATTCGATAAATAATGCTGTGGTGCTGCGCGAAAGTTTCTTGAGGTTCACTGGCTTATTGTATTTATTAGAATAAGTCAAGAATACTTCGAAGTTCGTTGAGGTATTTATTGAAATAAGTCGTGAAATAATTCTATGTTCCTTAAGGTATTTATTGAAATAAATCGTGAAATTATTCTAAGTTCCTTAAGGTATGTATCGAAATAAGTCGTGAAATAATTCTATGTTCATTAAGGTATTTATTGAAATAAATCGTGGAATTAATTCTATGTTCCTTAAGGTATTTATTGAAATAAATCGTGAAATTATTCTAAATTCTTTAAGATATTTATCGAAATAAATCGCGGAATTATTCTATGTTCCTTAAGGTATTTATTGAAATAAATCGTGAAATTATTCTAAGTTCCTTAAGGTATGTATCGAAATAATTCACTGTATGATTCTAAAATCAAGACCGGTATATCAACGTTCACTGTCACTTGTAGATTGATTCACTGATGTGTAGGCGCTTGCTGATGATTGACTACTGAAGATTGACTGCTGATGATTGACTACTGAAGATTGACTGCTGATGATTGACTACTGAAGATTGACTGCTGATGATTGACTACTGACTATTCAGGTGGTGCCGGCTTATTTATACCCATCCCTGGAATCTCTGGTATGCGAGGAATGTCTGGTATGCGTGGTATGTCTGGTATGCGTGGTATGCGTGGTATGTTGACTGCTACTGGAGTCGATTGCTCTGGAATGCCAGTGATCCTCAACCGGCAGGGGTTCTCCATTGTACCGAGATTGGTTAAAATAAATTATATTAGTTAATTACAATATTGTTATATGGTGAATTCGGATAGGTTGTTTGATGATATCGTTTTGTAATAAAATATTTTAATAAATTGTATTGGTTAATTATGCGTCTTTTGTATTGTAGGTTCGGGTGTGTTATTTGATTTGATCATATTGTAGCGATATACTCGAGAGGATTCGAAAGGGGTTTTCTTCCTCGTGGAGTGAGGGCTTCTCTTGGGACGCGAAAGGGGTTTCTTCCTCGTGGAGTGAGGGCTTCTCTTGGGACGCAAAAGGGGTTTCTTCCTCGTGGAGTGAGGGCTTCTCTTGGGACGCAAAAGGGGTTTCTTCCTCGTGGAGTGAGGGCTTCTCTCGAGTGTCGTTGTTCTTCGTTTAAGGTAATGGTGTTTTGTGTAGCGATGAGTTGGAATATTTAGAGATTTTATTTGTTTGCAGGTAGTCGGTGATGAGAAGAGAAATATAAGGTAAGTACCTCGTTTGACTAGCGATGGGTTGGAGTAATAAGAGAGTTTGTTTGTTCACAGGTAATCGATGATGAGAAGCGCAACATAAGGTAAGTACCTCGTCTGACTAGCGATGGGTTGGAGTAATAAGAGAGTTTGTTTGTTCACAGGCAGTGGATATAGTAAATAAAGGAAGAAAAATGTGAGCCGACATGCGGCAAAAAAATGACGGCACGTCACACTTCCCAGCTCCCGCAATCGTTCTTTCTATGGATAATTTGCACGAATACGTGCTATTCGATGTTTGCAATCGTTTTGCATCGACGGTAGGTAAGGATTCACTTCCCAGCTCCCGCAATCGTTCTTTCCATCGATAATTTGCACGAATACGTGCTATTCGATGTTTCCAATCGTGTTGCATCGACGGTCGGTAAGCAATCGTTCTTTCTATCGATAATTTGGAAAGAACGTTTGCCGGAGCTGGGAAGTGAATCCTTACCTACCGTCGATGCAAAACGATTGCAAACATCGAATAGCACGTATTCGTGCAAATTATCCATAGAAAGAACGATTGCGAGAGCTGGGAAGTGAATACTTACCTACCGTTGATGCAAAACGATTGGAAAATATCGAATAGCACGTATTCGTGCAAATGATCGATGGAAAGAACGATTGCGGGAGCCGGGAAGTGAATCCTTACCTAACGTTGATGCAAATCGATTGGAAACATCGAACATCACGTATTCGTGCAAATTATCGATGGAAAGAACGATTGCGGGTGCCGGGAAGTGAATCCTTACCTAACGTTGATGCAAATCGATTGGAAACATCGAATAGCACGTATTCGTGCAAATTTTCGATGGAAAGAACGATTGCGGGAGCCGGGAAATGAATCCTTACCTAACGTTGATGCAAAACGATTGGAAACATCGAACATCACGTATTCGTGCAAACTATCGATAGAAAGAACGATTGCGGCAGCTGGGAAGTGAATCCTTACCTACCGTCGATGCAAAACGATTGCAAACATCGAATAGCACGTATTCGTGCAAATTATCCATAGAAAGACCGATTGCGAGAGCTGGGAAGTGAATACTTACCTACCGTTGATGCAAAACGATTGAAAACATCGAATAGCACGTATTCGTGCAAATTATCGATGGAAAGAACGATTGCGGGAGCCGGGAAGTGAATGCTTACCTAACGTTGATGCAAAACGATTGGAAACATCGAACATAACGTATTCGTGCAAATTATCGATAGAAAGAACGATTGCGGGAGCTGGGAAGTGAATCCTTACCTAACGTTGATGCAAAACGATTGGAAACATTGAACATCACGTATTCGTGCAAATTATCGATAGAAAGAACGATTGCGGGAGCTGGGGAGTGAATCCTTACCTACCGTCGATGCAAAACGATTGGAAACATCGAATAGCACGTATTCGTGCAAATTATCGATGGAAAGAACGATTGCGGGAGCCGGGAAGTGAATCCTTACCTACCGTTGATGCAAAACGATTGGAAACATCGAACATCACGTATTCGTGCAAATTATCGATAGAAAGAACGATTGCGGGAGCTGGGAAGTGAATCCTTACCTACCGTCGATGCAAAACGATTGCAAACATCGAATAGCACGTATTCGTGCAAATTATCCATAGAAAGAACGATTGCGGGAGCTGGGAAGTGAATACTTACCTAACGTTGATGCAAAACGATTGGAAACATCGAACACCACGTATTCGTGCAAATTATCGATAGAAAGAACGATTGCGGGAGCTGGGAAGTGAATCCTTACCTACCGTCGATGCAAAACGATTGGATAATTGGCACGAATACGTGATATTCGATGTTTCCAATCGTTTTGCATCGACGGTAGGTAAGGATTCACTTCCCAGCTCCCGCAATCGTTCTTTCTATCGATAATTTGCACGAATACGTGATGTTCGATGTTTCCAATCGTTTTGCATCAACGGTAGGTATGGATTCACTTCCCGGCTCCCGCAATCGTTCTTTCCATCGATAATTTGCACGAATACGTGCTATTCGATGTTTCCAATCGTTTTGCATCGACGGTAGGTAAGGATTCACTTCCCAGCTCCCGCAATCGTTCTTTCTATCGATAATTTGCACGAATACGTGATGTTCGATGTTTCCAATCGTTTTGCATCAACGTTAGGTAAGGATTCACTTCCCGGCTCCCGCAATCGTTCTTTCCATCGATAATTTGCCCGAATACGTGCTATTCGATGTTTCCAATCGTTTTGCATCAACGGTAGGTAAGTATTCACTTCCCAGCTCCCGCTATCGTTCTTTCTATGGATAATTTGCACGAATACGTGTTACCGATGTTTGCAATCGTTTTGCATCGACGGTAGGTAAGGATTCACTTCCCAGCTCCCGCAATCGTTCTTTCTATCGATAATTTGCACGAATACGTGCCATTCGATGTTTCCAATCGTTTTGCATCGACGGTAGGTAAGGATTCACTTCCCAGCTCCCGCAATCGTTCTTTCTATCGATAATTTGCACGAATACGTGATGTTCGATGTTTCCAATCGTTTTGCATCAACGGTAGGTAAGGATTCACTTCCCGGCTCCCGCAATCGTTCTTTCCATCGATAATTTGCACGAATACGTGCTATTCGATGTTTCCAATCGTTTTGCATCAACGTTAGGTAAGTATTCACTTCCCAGCTCCCGCAATCGTTCTTTCTATGGCTAATTTGCACGAATACGTGCTATTCGATGTTTGCAATCGTTTTGCATCGACGGTAGGTACGGATTCACTTCCCAGCTCCCGCAATCGTTCTTTCTATCGATAATTTGCACGAATACGTGCTATTCGATGTTTCCAATCGTTTTGCATCGACGGTCGGTAAGCATTCACTTCCCAGCTCCGGCAATCGTTCTTTCCAAATTATCGATAGAAAGAACGATTGCGGGAGCTGGGAAGTGAATCCTTACCTACCGTCGATGCAAAACGATTGGAAACATCGAATATCACGTATTCGTGCCAATTATCCAATCGTTTTGCATCGACGGTAGGTAAGGATTCACTTCCCAGCTCCCGCAATCGTTCTTTCTATCGATAATTTGCACGAATACGTGATGTTCGATGTTTCCAATCGTTTTGCATCAACGGTAGGTAAGGATTCACTTCCCGGCTCCCGCAATCGTTCTTTGCATCGATAATTTGCACGAATACGTGATGTTCGATGTTTCCAATCGTTTTGCATCAACGGTAGGTAAGGATTCACTTCCCGGCTCCCGCAATCGTTCTTTGCATCGATAATTTGCACGAATACGTGCTATTCGATGTTTCCAATCGTTTTGCATCGACGGTAGGTAAGGATTCACTTCCCAGCTCCCGCAATCGTTCTTTCTATCGATAATTTGCACGAATACGTGATGTTCAATGTTTCCAATCGTTTTGCATCAACGTTAGGTAAGGATTCACTTCCCGGCTCCCGCAATCGTTCTTTCCATCGATAATTTGCACGAATACGTGGTGTTCGATGTTTCCAATCGTTCTGCATCAACGTTAGGTAAGTATTCACTTCCCAGCTCCCGCAATCGTTCTTTCTATGGATAATTTGCACGAATACGTGCTATTCGATGTTTGCAATCGTTTTGCATCGACGGTAGGTACGGATTCACTTCCCAGCTCCCGGAATCGTTCTTTCTATCGATAATTTGCACGAATACGTGGTGTTCGATGTTTCCAATCGTTTGGCATCAACGTTAGGTAAGCATTCACTTCCCGGCTCCCGCAATCGTTCTTTCCATCGATAATTTGCACGAATACATGCTATTCGATGTTTGCAATCGTTTTGCATCGACGGTAGGTAAGGATTCACTTCCCAGCAGCCGCAATCGTTTTTTCCATCGATAATTTGCACGAATACGTGGTGTTCGATGTTTCCAATCGTTTTGCATCAACGTTAGGTAAGTATTCACTTCCCAGCTCCCGCAATCGTTCTTTCTATGGATAATTTGCACGAATACGTGCTACTCGATGTTTGCAATCGTTTTGCATCGACGGTAGGTAAGGATTCACTTCCCAGCTCCCGCAATCGTTCTTTCCATCGATAATTTGCACGAATACGTGCTATTCGATGTTTCCAATCGTGTTGCATCGACGGTCGGTAAGCATTCACTTCCCAGCTCCGGCAAACGTTCTTTCCAAATTATCGATAGAAAGAACGATTGCGGGAGCTGGGAAGTGAATCCTTACCTACCGTCGATGCAAAACGATTGCAAACATCGAATAGCACGTATTCGTGCAAATTATCCATAGAAAGAACGATTGCGAGAGCTGGGAAGTGAATACTTACCTACCGTTGATGCAAAACGATTGGAAAATATCGAATAGCACGTATTCGTGCAAATGATCGATGGAAAGAACGATTGCGGGAGCCGGGAAGTGAATCCTTACCTAACGTTGATGCAAATCGATTGGAAACATCGAACATCACGTATTCGTGCAAATTATCGATGGAAAGAACGATTGCGGGTGCCGGGAAGTGAATCCTTACCTAACGTTGATGCAAATCGATTGGAAACATCGAATAGCACGTATTCGTGCAAATTATCCATAGAAAGAACGATTGCGGGAGCTGGGAAGTGAATACTTACCTAACGTTGATGCAAAACGATTGGAAACATCGAACACCACGTATTCGTGCAAATTATCGATGGAAAGAACGATTGCGGGAGCTGGGAAGTGAATCCTTACCTACCGTCGATGCAAAACGATTGCAACCATCGAATAGCACGTATTCGTGCAAATTATCCATAGAAAGAACGATTGCGGGAGCTGGGAAGTGAATACTTACCTACCGTTGATGCAAAACGATTGAAAACATCGAATAGCACGTATTCGTGCAAATTATCGATGGAAAGAACGATTGCGGGAGCCGGGAAGTGAATGCTTACCTAACGTTGATGCAAAACGATTGGAAACATCGAACATAACGTATTCGTGCAAATTATCGATAGAAAGAACGATTGCGGGAGCTGGGAAGTGAATCCTTACCTAACGTTGATGCAAAACGATTGGAAACATTGAACATCACGTATTCGTGCAAATTATCGATAGAAAGAACGATTGCGGGAGCTGGGGAGTGAATCCTTACCTACCGTCGATGCAAAACGATTGGAAACATCCAATAGCACGTATTCGTGCAAATTATCGATGGAAAGAACGATTGCGGGAGCCGGGAAGTGAATCCTTACCTACCGTTGATGCAAAACGATTGGAAACATCGAACATCACGTATTCGTGCAAATTATCCATAGAAAGAACGATTGCGGGAGCTGGGATGTGAATCCTTACCTACCGTCGATGCAAAACGATTGCAAACATCGAATAGCACGTATTCGTGCAAATTATCCATAGAAAGAACGATTGCGGGAGCTGGGAAGTGAATACTTACCTAACGTTGATGCAAAACGATTGGAAACATCGAACACCACGTATTCGTGCAAATTATCGATAGAAAGAACGATTGCGGGAGCTGGGAAGTGAATCCTTACCTACCGTCGATGCAAAACGATTGGATAATTGGCACGACTACGTGATATTCGATGTTTCCAATCGTTTTGCATCGACGGTAGGTAAGGATTCACTTCCCAGCTCCCGCAATCGTTCTTTCTATCGATAATTTGCACGAATACGTGATGTTCGATATTTCCAATCGTTTTGCATCAACGGTAGGTATGGATTCACTTCCCGGCTCCCGCAATCGTTCTTTCTATCGATAATTTGCACGAATACGTGATGTTCGATGTTTCCAATCGTTTTGCATCAACGTTAGGTAAGGATTCACTTCCCGGCTCCCGCAATCGTTCTTTCCATCGATAATTTGCACGAATACGTGCTATTCGATGTTTCCAATCGTTTTGCATCAACGTTAGGTAAGTATTCACTTCCCAGCTCCCGCAATCGTTCTTTCCATCGATAATTTGCACGAATACGTGCTATTCGATGTTTCCAATCGTTTTGCATCAACGTTAGGTAAGTATTCACTTCCCAGCTCCCGCAATCGTTCTTTCTATGGCTAATTTGCACGAATACGTGCTATTCGATGTTTGCAATCGTTTTGCATCGACGGTAGGTACGGATTCACTTCCCAGCTCCCGCAATCGTTCTTTCTATCGATAATTTGCACGAATACGTGCTATTCGATGTTTCCAATCGTTTTGCATCGACGGTCGGTAAGCATTCACTTCCCAGCTCCGGCAATCGTTCTTTCCAAATTATCGATAGAAAGAACGATTGCGGGAGCTGGGAAGTGAATCCTTACCTACCGTCGATGCAAAACGATTGGAAACATCGAATATCACGTATTCGTGCCAATTATCCAATCGTTTTGCATCGACGGTAGGTAAGGATTCACTTCCCAGCTCCCGCAATCGTTCTTTCTATCGATAATTTGCACGAATACGTGATGTTCGATGTTTCCAATCGTTTTGCATCAACGGTAGGTAAGGATTCACTTCCCGGCTCCCGCAATCGTTCTTTGCATCGATAATTTGCACGAATACGTGCTATTCGATGTTTCCAATCGTTTTGCATCGACGGTAGGTAAGGATTCACTTCCCAGCTCCCGCAATCGTTCTTTCTATCGATAATTTGCACGAATACGTGATGTTCAATGTTTCCAATCGTTTTGCATCAACGTTAGGTAAGGATTCACTTCCCGGCTCCCGCAATCGTTCTTTCCATCGATAATTTGCACGAATACGTGGTGTTCGATGTTTCCAATCGTTCTGCATCAACGTTAGGTAAGTATTCACTTCCCAGCTCCCGCAATCGTTCTTTCTATGGATAATTTGCACGAATACGTGCTATTCGATGTTTGCAATCGTTTTGCATCGACGGTAGGTACGGATTCACTTCCCAGCTCCCGGAATCGTTCTTTCTATCGATAATTTGCACGAATACGTGGTGTTCGATGTTTCCAATCGTTTTGCATCAACGTTAGGTAAGCATTCACTTCCCGGCTCCCGCAATCGTTCTTTCCATCGATAATGTGCACGAATACATGCTATTCGATGTTTGCAATCGTTTTGCATCGACGGTAGGTAAGGATTCACTTCCCAGCAGCCGCAATCGTTTTTTCCATCGATAATTTGCACGAATACGTGGTGTTCGATGTTTCCAATCGTTTTGCATCAACGTTAGGTAAGTATTCACTTCCCAGCTCCCGCAATCGTTCTTTCTATGGATAATTTGCACGAATACGTGGTATTCGATGTTTGCAATCGTTTTGCATCGACGGTAGGTAAGGATTCACTTCCCAGCTCCCGCAATCGTTCTTTCCATCGATAATTTGCACGAATACGTGCTATTCGATGTTTCCAATCGTGTTGCATCGACGGTCGGTAAGCATTCACTTCCCAGCTCCGGCAAACGTTCTTTCCAAATTATCGATAGAAAGAACGATTGCGGGAGCTGGGAAGTGAATCCTTACCTACCGTCGATGCAAAACGATTGGATAATTGGCACGAATACGTGATATTCGATGTTTCCAATCGTTTTGCATCGACGGTAGGTAAGGATTCACTTCCCAGCTCCCGCAATCGTTCTTTCTATCGATAATTTGCACGAATACGTGATGTTCGATGTTTCCAATCGTTTTGCATCAACGGTAGGTAAGTATTCACTTCCCAGCTCCCGCAATCGTTCTTTCTATGGATAATTTGCACGAATACGTGTTACCGATGTTTGCAATCGTTTTGCATCGACGGTAGGTAAGGATTCACTTCCCAGCTCCCGCAATCGTTCTTTCTATCGATAATTTGCACGAATACGTGCCATTCGATGTTTCCAATCGTTTTGCATCGACGGTAGGTAAAGATTCACTTCCCAGCTCCCGCAATCGTTCTTTCTATCGATAATTTGCACGAATACGTGATGTTCGATGTTTCCAATCGTTTTGCATCAACGGTAGGTAAGGATTCACTTCCCGGCTCCCGCAATCGTTCTTTCCATCGATAATTTGCACGAATACGTGCTATTCGATGTTTCCAATCGTTTTGCATCAACGTTAGGTAAGTATTCACTTCCCAGCTCCCGCAATCGTTCTTTCTATGGCTAATTTGCACGAATACGTGCTATTCGATGTTTGCAATCGTTTTGCATCGACGGTAGGTACGGATTCACTTCCCAGCTCCCGCAATCGTTCTTTCTATCGATAATTTGCACGAATACGTGCTATTCGATGTTTGCAATCGTTTTGCATCGACGGTCGGTAAGCATTCACTTCCCAGCTCCGGCAATCGTTCTTTCCAAATTATCGATAGAAAGAACGATTGCGGGAGCTGGGAAGTGAATCCTTACCTACCGTCGATGCAAAACGATTGGAAACATCGAATATCACGTATTCGTGCCAATTATCCAATCGTTTTGCATCGACGGTAGGTAAGGATTCACTTCCCAGCTCCCGCAATCGTTCTTTCTATCGATAATTTGCACGAATACGTGATGTTCGATGTTTCCAATCGTTTTGCATCAACGGTAGGTAAGGATTCACTTCCCGGCTCCCGCAATCGTTCTTTGTATCGATAATTTGCACGAATACGTGCTATTCGATGTTTCCAATCGTTTTGCATCGACGGTAGGTAAGGATTCACTTCCCAGCTCCCGCAATCGTTCTTTCTATCGATAATTTGCACGAATACGTGCTATTCGATGTTTGCAATCGTTTTGCATCGACGGTAGGTAAGGATTCACTTCCCAGCTCCCGCAATCGTTCTTTCCATCGATAATTTGCACGAATACGTGCCATTCGATGTTTCCAATCGTTTTGCATCGACGGTAGGTAAGGATTCACTTCCCAGCTCCCGCAATCGTTCTTTCTATCGATAATTTGCACGAATACGTGATGTTCGATGTTTCCAATCGTTTTGCATCAACGGTAGGTAAGGATTCACTTCCCGGCTCCCGCAATCGTTCTTTCCATCGATAATTTGCACGAACACGTGCTATTCGATGTTTCCAATCGTTTTGCATCGACGGTCGGTAAGCATTCACTTCCCAGCTCCGGCAATCGTTCTTTACAAATTATCGATAGAAAGAACGATTGCGGGAGCTGGGAAGTGAATCCTTACCTACCGTCGATGCAAAACGATTGCAAACATCGAATAGCACGTATTCGTGCAAATTATCGATGGAAAGAACGATTGCGGGAGCCGGGAAATGAATCCTTACCTACCGTCGATGCAAAACGATTGGATAATTGGCACGAATACGTGATATTCGATGTTTCCAATCGTTTTGCATCGACGGTAGGTAAGGATTCACTTCCCAGCTCCCGCAATCGTTCTTTCTATCGATAATTTGCACGAATACGTGATGTTCGATGTTTCCAATCGTTTTGCATCAACGGTAGGTATGGATTCACTTCCCGGCTCCCGCAATCGTTCTTTCCATCGATAATTTGCACGAATACGTGCTATTCGATGTTTCCAATCGTTTTGCATCGACGGTAGGTAAGGATTCACTTCCCAGCTCCCGCAATCGTTCTTTCTATCGATAATTTGCACGAATACGTGATGTTCGATGTTTCCAATCGTTTTGCATCAACGTTAGGTAAGGATTCACTTCCCGGCTCCCGCAATCGTTCTTTCCATCGATAATTTGCCCGAATACGTGCTATTCGATGTTTGCAATCGTTTTGCATCGACGGTAGGTAAGGATTCACTTCCCAGCTCCCGCAATCGTTCTTTCCATCGATAATTTGCACGAATACGTGCCATTCGATGTTTCCAATCGTTTTGCATCGACGGTAGGTAAGGATTCACTTCCCAGCTCCCGCAATCGTTCTTTCTATCGATAATTTGCACGAATACGTGATGTTCGATGTTTCCAATCGTTTTGCATCAACGGTAGGTAAGGATTCACTTCCCGGCTCCCGCAATCGTTCTTTCCATCGATAATTTGCACGAATACGTGCTATTCGATGTTTCCAATCGTTTTGCATCGACGGTAGGTAAGGATTCACTTCCCAGCTCCCGCAATCGTTCTTTCTATCGATAATTTGCACGAATACGTGATGTTCGATGTTTCCAATCGTTTTGCATCAACGGTAGGTAAGGATTCACTTCCCGGCTCCCGCAATCGTTCTTTCCATCGATAATTTGCACGAATACGTGCTATTCGATGTTTGCAATCGTTTTGCATCGACGGTAGGTACGGATTCACTTCCCAGCTCCCGCAATCGTTCTTTCTATCGATAATTTGCACGAATACGTGCTATTCGATGTTTGCAATCGTTTTGCATCGACGGTCGGTAAGCATTCACTTCCCAGCTCCGGCAATCGTTCTTTCCAAATTATCGATAGAAAGAACGATTGCGGGAGCTGGGAAGTGAATCCTTACCTACCGTCGATGCAAAACGATTGGAAACATCGAATATCACGTATTCGTGCCAATTATCCAATCGTTTTGCATCGACGGTTGGTAAGGATTCACTTCCCAGCTCCCGCAATCGTTCTTTCTATCGATAATTTGCACGAATACGTGATGTTCGATGTTTCCAATCGTTTTGCATCAACGGTAGGTAAGGATTCACCTCCCGGCTCCCGCAATCGTTCTTTCCATCGATAATTTGCACGAATACGTGCTATTCGATGTTTCCAATCGTTTTGCATCGACGGTAGGTAAGGATTCACTTCCCAGCTCCCGCAATCGTTCTTTCTATCGATAATTTGCACGAATACGTGATGTTCGATGTTTCCAATCGTTTTGCATCAACGTTAGGTAAGGATTCACTTCCCGGCTCCCGCAATCGTTCTTTCCATCGATAATTTGCACGAATAGTGCTATTCGATGTTTCCAATCGTTTTGCATCAACGGTAGGTAGGTATTCACTTCCCAGCTCCCGCAATCGTTCTTTCTATGGATAATTTGCACGAATACGTGCTATTCGATGTTTGCAATCGTTTTGCATCGACGGTAGGTAAGGATTCACTTCCCAGCTCCCGCAATCGTTCTTTCTATCGATAATTTGCACGAATACGTGATGTTCGATGTTTCCAATCGTTTTGCATCAACGGTAGGTAAGGATTCACTTCCCGGCTCCCGCAATCGTTCTTTCCATCGATAATTTGCACGAATACGTGCTATTCGATGTTTGCAATCGTTTTGCATCGACGGTAGGTACGGATTCACTTCCCAGCTCCCGCAATCGTTCTTTCTATCGATAATTTGCACGAATACGTGCTATTCGATGTTTGCAATCGTTTTGCATCGACGGTCGGTAAGCATTCACTTCCCAGCTCCGGCAATCGTTCTTTACAAATTATCGATAGAAAGAACGATTGCGGGAGCTGGGAAGTGAATCCTTACCTACCGTCGATGCAAAACGATTGCAAACATCGAACATCACGTATTCGTGCAAATTATCGATAGAAAGAACGATTGCGGGAGCTGGGAAGTGAATCCTTACCTACCGTCGATGCAAAACGATTGGATAATTGGCACGAATACGTGATATTCGATGTTTCCAATCGTTTTGCATCAACGTTAGGTAAGTATTCACTTCCCAGCTCCCGCAATCGTTCTTTCTATGGATAATTTGCACGAATACGTGCTATTCGATGTTTGCAATCGTTTTGCATCGACGGTAGGTACGGATTCACTTCCCAGCTCCCGCAATCGTTCTTTCTATCGATAATTTGCACGAATACGTGCTATTCGATGTTTGCAATCGTTTTGCATCGACGGTCGGTAAGCATTCACTTCCCAGCTCCGGCAATCGTTCTTTCCAAATTATCGATAGAAAGAACGATTGCGGGAGCTGGGAAGTGAATCCGTACCTACCGTCGATGCAAAACGATTGCAAACATCGAATAGCACGTATTCGTGCAAATTATCCATAGAAAGAACGATTGCGGGAGCTGGGAAGTGAATACTTACCTAACGTTGATGCAAAACGATTGGAAACATCGAACACCACGTATTCGTGCAAATTATCGATGGAAAGAACGATTACGGGAGCCGGGAAGTGAATCCTTACCTAACGTTGATGCAAAACGATTGGAAACATTGAACATCACGTATTCGTGCAAATTATCGATAGAAAGAACGATTGCGGGAGCTGGGGAGTGAATCCTTACCTACCGTCGATGCAAAACGATTGGAAACATTGTCACGTTCCAGGTTACTTCCGGAAGAGACATACTGTACGCACGCAGGATGAGGAACGGAAATTGAATGGGGAAGGTGAACGTAGGTTCTCGGGGTCGAATTCAAGATTCGCGCACGCCGAGAGGAAAGGTAAGTAGAGAAAAGGAAGAATCTCGGGGTCGAATGCAAGATTCGCGCACGCCGAGAGGAAAGGTAAGTAAAGGAAAAGGAAGAATCTCGGGGTCGAATACAAAATTCGCGCACGCCGAGAGGAAAGGTAAGTAGATAAAATTAAGAATCTCGGGGTCGAATGCAAGATTCGCGCACGCCGAGAGGAAAGGTAAGTAAAGGAAAAGGAAGAATCTCGGGGTCGAATACAAAATTCGCGCACGCCGAGAGGAAAGGTAAGTAGATAAAATTAAGAATCTCGGGGTCGAATGCAAGATTCGCGCACGCCGAGAGGAAAGGTAAGTAAAGAAAGGAAAGGAAATACCTCGGGGTCGAATGCCAGATTCGCGCACGCCGAGAGGAAAGGTAAGTAAAGAAAGGAAAGGAAATACCTCGGGGTCGAATGCAAGATTCGCGCACGCCGAGAGGAAAGGTAAGTAAAGAAAGGAAAGGAAATACCTCGGGGTCGAATGCAAGATTCGCGCACGCCGAGAGGAAAGGTAAGTAAAGAAAGGAAAGGAAATACCTCGGGGTCGAATGCAAGATTCGCGCACGCCGAGAGGAAAGGTAAGTAAAGAAAGGAAAGGAAATACCTCGGGGTCGAATGCAAGATTCGCGCACGCCGAGAGGAAAGGTAAGTAAAGAAAAAGGAAGAATCTCGGGGTCGAATGCAAGATTCGCGCACGCCGAGAGGAAAGGTAAGTAAAGAAAGGAAAGGAAATACCTCGGGGTCGAATGCAAGATTCGCGCACGCCGAGAGGAAGGGTAAGTAAAGAAAGGAAAGGAAATACCTCGGGGTCGAATGCAAGATTCGCGCACGCCGAGAGGAAAGGTAAGTAAAGGAAAAGGAAGGGAAAGGAAGTTAGGAGTGCCGTACTATTACTGCGGAAGGATTGATCTGCAGCAATACCAATTCCTCGGATTCCAAACAATATTGAGAAATGTGAACGAAACCTCGTAAGGAACGAAATAATAAAACGACTCACCGAGCTGCAATGTCGGGTTTGCGATCCTCGGGTAGACACGTATAATTTTTACCATCGGGTGAGCACCTCGAGTACTTGTCCCGATTGTACTTGCCACAGCTCTTCCGCTGTTATTTCGAAGTACTGTTCTGTGCACTCTGCGCACTGAGATGCTGGGCGGATGGAGGAGATTTCGTTGTTGCAGTGTGCACAAATGGAAATGCGTTGGGCTTCTTCGGCAGTGCTCATGTCATGCCAACCTCCTGATTGATATGCTTGTCCTTGTATGGGGGTCAACTGATTGTAACAGTTGATGCAAATTCGGCCCCAGTCGCTTATGTATATTCCTACTGTGGCGATAGTGGAACACCAAATGTCTAGCAGGGGTTTATAAATCTCCGGATAATCAGAGGGAAGGACGCCGTCCCAGGGACCCTGAAATTCCTGGTCCTCCTCTTCTTCGGCTTCTTCCCAAATATTGTAAGGGAGCTGCATTCGATAAATAATGCTGTGGTGCTGCGCGAAAGTTTCTTGAGGTTCACTGGCTTATTGTATTTATTAGAATAAGTCAAGAATACTTCGAAGTTCGTTGAGGTATTTATTGAAATAAGTCGTGAAATAATTCTATGTTCCTTAAGGTATTTATTGAAATAAATCGTGAAATTATTCTAAGTTCCTTAAGGTATGTATCGAAATAAGTCGTGAAATAATTCTATGTTCATTAAGGTATTTATTGAAATAAATCGTGGAATTAATTCTATGTTCCTTAAGGTATTTATTGAAATAAATCGTGAAATTATTCTAAATTCTTTAAGATATTTATCGAAATAAATCGCGGAATTATTCTATGTTCCTTAAGGTATTTATTGAAATAAATCGTGAAATTATTCTAAGTTCTTTAAGATATTTATCGAAATAAATCGTGGAATTATTCTATGTTCTTTAAGGTATTTATCGAAATAAGTCGTGAAAGAATTCTATGTTCCTTAAGGTATTTATCGAAATAATTCACTGTATGATTCTAAAATCAAGACCGGTATATCAACGTTCACTGTCACTTGTAGATTGATTCACTGATGTGTAGGCGCTTGCTGATGATTGACTACTGAAGATTGACTGCTGATGATTGACTACTGAAGATTGACTGCTGATGATTGACTACTGACTATTCAGGTGGTGCCGGCTTATTTATACCCATCCCTGGAATCTCTGGTATGCGAGGAATGTCTGGTATGCGTGGTATGTCTGGTATGCGTGGTATGCGTGGTATGTTGACTGCTACTGGAGTCGATTGCTCTGGAATGCCAGTGATCCTCAACCGGCAGGGGTTCTCCATTGTACCGAGATTGGTTAAAATAAATTATATTAGTTAATTACAATATTGTTATATGGTGAATTCGGATAGGTTGTTTGATGATATCGTTTTGTAATAAAATATTTTAATAAATTGTATTGGTTAATTATGCGTCTTTTGTATTGTAGGTTCGGGTGTGTTATTTGATTTGATCATATTGTAGCGATATACTCGAGAGGATTCGAAAGGGGTTTTCTTCCTCGTGGAGTGAGGGCTTCTCTTGGGACGCGAAAGGGGTTTCTTCCTCGTGGAGTGAGGGCTTCTCTCGAGTGTCGTTGTTCTTCGTTTAAGGTAATGGTGTTTTGTGTAGCGATGAGTTGGAATATTTAGAGATTTTATTTGTTTGCAGGTAGTCGGTGATGAGAAGAGAAATATAAGGTGAGTATCTTATGAGAGGAATTTATTTGTTCGAAAGCAGTCGATGATGAGAAATGTAATGTAAGGTAAGTATCTCGTTTGACTAGCGATGGGTAGGAGTAATAAGAGAGTTTATTTGTTCACAGGTAATCGATGATGAGAAGCGCAACATAAGGTAAGTACCTCGTTTGACTAGCGATGGGTTGGAGTAATAAGAGAGTTTGTTTGTTCACAGGTAATCGATGATGAGAAGCGCAACATAAGGTAAGTACCTCGTCTGACTAGCGATGGGTTGGAGTAATAAGAGAGTTTGTTTGTTCACAGGCAGTGGATATAGTAAATAAAGGAAGAAAAATGTGAGCCGACATGCGGCAAAAAAATGACGGCACGTCACACTTCCCCCCTTATTTTAAGAAATGCCTGCATTTCTTTAGCGGGAGACGTGGCTTGAACGAAAAATAACCTTTTCCCTTAATCCTGTATTAGTAGCAGGTAAAGGATATTCAATGAAATTGTTTTCCCTTATGTGAAGTGAAATTTATGTATGTTTAAATAAAATAAAAGCTTGTTTCCGTTTATTGCTTTTGCGTTGTGATTTCATAAAATAATTATAACCTTGCCTGATAACTAAAAATATATATTTTTTTTTTATTATTGTATCAGAGTAAAACAAATCAGTGTAAAATTAAGTTATGTCTCCTTAATTAGACGGATTAAAATTGAGGGTGGAGTATTTCGGAACGAACCGTCTTTGTTTTCTCTCGTTGTTAGTAGGAGATATATTGATTAAACTATAATTATTTTCATTAGTTGAACGAAATGAACTTAGTAATTATTTTGAAAAGAATAAAAGTTTAACATGTTAGAATGGTTAATAAGAAGGTAAGTATTGCATGATAAAAATAAAATAAAATGGATATATTGTGGGCTCAGTAAATGGTGGACGTCGCATTGCCGCAGGGGCAGTCCAGCGATTACATCACAGCTCCCTAGTAATTAAATTATTTGTTTTCTTTTTGTGTTTTTGAATTTTTTTGTTATAGTAGGTTAGCTTAGGCTTAGCAAAAATTAAATTTTAGGAATAAGTAATAGTGTTAATAATTAAGTAGGGTAGATATAAGGAAGATTAATATAGTATGAATTAAACGTAGGATTAATTAATAAGGTTAAATAATTAAGGTAAATCGTTAAAGTCGAGCAGGATGTCGAGCCACTCGAGCTGCGCCGATTCCTGTTCGACTGGAGGAGCATTTGGGGTATGCGCGGGGGTGAAGTGTATGTCGCACACTTCAAATAATACCGATTCCTCTAAAGCGCCGTGCTCTACTCGGAAGGCGGTGGAGGTGTCCAACACTTCAATGACTGGCGGGGGTGGCGGAATCGTCGCCTGTAAGGCAAATTGAACCATTGCCGCCGGTTCCTGCGGGTGATGAACAGGTGGCATACT
The DNA here is from genome assembly GCA_963583965.1 of Nomada ferruginata. Taxonomy (NCBI): domain Eukaryota; kingdom Metazoa; phylum Arthropoda; class Insecta; order Hymenoptera; family Apidae; genus Nomada; species Nomada ferruginata. The sequence goes on from OY757219.1 coordinate 1,590,281, forward strand.
CACCTCTAGATGTGCCAGGGAACGTTTAAAATGCTCGTCGACGGCGGTGGCTGCGTCGCCTTCGTGGTAAGTGATAATTGTGCAAGTGTCACTTACAACTTCCACGCGAGTCTCGGTTTTCGCCTGTTCCGTGGTCGGTACGGTGGCGGTTCTCGTGGGCGATTCCATTATCGGGGCTTCCGCGTTGACCGGGGACCGTACAAACGAAATTTTTCTTCTGGCCGGCAAAATTTCGTCCACTAAAATTTTAGGGAGCGCCTTACGGCGTGTTAATGGTGGAATTTTCTTCCTGGCTGCGCGGCAATAAGTGCCGGCAGCCTTGCAGCGTTTTCGGTTGCGGTTGTTTCCGGGCATGGTTGTACTCGAATGGTGAAACACGTGGCGCGGACTCGCACTTATAGGAGAGTTGGAATGCGAAGAATGTTAGTATGCTAGGAATGCTAAGAATGTTGGTATGCCAGGAATGCTAAGAATGTTGGTATGCCAGGAATGCTAAGAATGTTGGTATGCCAGGAATGTCGCGTATTTCTGCAGTGGTTCTCAACCTATTGTGACTTTTATCGAAATATTATTAATGTGGCGGGTTGGCTAAGGTTTAACACAACTATATATGTATATACATTCGTTTCACTTCGTAATCCTAAGTTATATTTACATGACTGATATATACATATACGCCTATATCTGTATCTTATTATTGGTGTTTTTGTATTAATTTTAATGTAAATTAAATAAGATATCAATTTTTATGTAAGTGTAATTTTTTAGAGTATATAGTGTATAGGTATAAGGGGAGGAGCGATATCCGAAGGGATATCGACGCGTGTTGATAGTTTGTATTAAATTTTCGCAAGTGCGAGACTGTGATGAAGAGCGATAAGGGGGAGGGGCGATATCCAAGGGGATATCGACGTGCGGTGTTAATTCAGATTTGATCCTGAGAATTATTTTGGAGAAAATTAGAAATACCGTCTGAAAGAAATGAAAATTAAAAGGGGGGGAGAAAAAGGGGGAGCGATATCCAAGAGGATATCGACACGTAGAATTTAATTGGTGTTTCAAGATTTGTCGTGGGTAAATTTAGTGCTACTGGCGGTATGTAAAAAGGGGGAAAGGGGGGAGCGATATCCAAGAGGATATCGATACGTGTTGATTTTTAGTGGGTGATTTTCCGCGCTTTGTTCGCATGAATAACCTTGTAGCTGTTATTCCACGAAATCTTTAGGTTGTGCTGAGGAAGTACTTCAATGACCTTGTGCGGGCCAGTGTAATGATCCGCGAATTTACCCTTGCGGCTATTTTTTATTACAAACACCTCGTCTCCGGCTTGGAAGGTTTCCTCGTTTATACGACGATCGTAATACATTTTGTACCTTTCTTTAGCGCGTTTTAATCTATCCGCGGCGAGATTTTGTAATTCATTAATGCACTCCGTTAATCGCGAGAGGTAACCCCCGTAGGTTTCGTCGTCTGGGGGTTCGACCGGCCGCTGTTGGGCGGGGACCCGTGCTATTTTTCCGAAGACTAATTCATGTGGAGTATAGCCCGTACCTTCATGGAAACTTGTATTGTAGGAGAATGCCGCGAGATCGGTCCAGCTATCCCAATCGTCGTTTTGACTCACGTACATTTTCAAAAATTCTACTAACACTATTTGAGATCTTTCTAAGGATCCATTTGATTGGGGATGGAACGCGGTGGTCTTACATTGTGCGATCCTGAATTTACGGGCAATGGTTTTCATAAACGCGCTGATGAAGTTCGATCCTTGGTCGGTGAGAACGGCTTTTGGTGCGCCGAATCGGCATATTAAATTCTTTATGAAGGCGTCGGCAACTTCCAGGGAGGTGGTGCCCTTCAGTGGTGCGCATACAAAGTATTTTGTGAGCAGATCTTGCATCGTTAATATGTATGTATTCCCGGATGGTGATATAGGGAGAGGACCTACTATGTCCATACCGATCTTGTCGAATGCTGCCCCAGGGGTGTCGGTTAAAATCATTGGTTGTCGAGTTTTGACCCGTACTAATTTCTTTTTCTGGCACAGCATGCAACTTTTTATGTATATCCTCACTTGTTGCTTCAATCCTTGCCAGTAATAATTTTGGCGGATTCTTTTTATCGTTTTTGTTACTCCTCTGTGTCCTCCTACGGCTGAAGAGTGGTTGTCTTGAATAATGGGTAACCTTAGAATTGCGTCGGGTATTTGCACCGTTTGCGTGCAAATTGTTAGTTGTAAGTTTTCCTCTATTAGTTTAGAGCGTATTTCGTATATTATTTCTTCCCAGGTGAGGGTTCCAATTTGCGGAGTTTTTGCGATGCTTGCTGATGACAATCGCAATTCTCGTACGACGTCCTTCAATGAATCGGTAGCACTATGGAAGATTCCTGGATCCACTGGGAAGTTGGCTTTCTCCTTGACGACTAGGCCAATGACCGTTTTTCCTCTGTGTTTCAGTACGCGTGCTCGCCCGAGCGTGAGGTCTCTTCTAATAGGGAGATCTGCGTACCTTCTTAGATTCTCTCCTCCATTGTCACAGGGGTTGCCATCTGCGGCCAAAAAGATTATTACGGGCCCGTGTTGGACGACCAAGGGGTCCGGACTGACGCGAATGGTGCCGCTGTAGTTCGGGTTTTGCGGAGTGGTTTCCGGTTGGTCGCTATCCGTGAGGCCATCGTCCGATTCTCCTGTAGAGTCGTCGTCTATACTGACGGGGAGATTAGGAGGCGTATCAGTTCCTTCTTCTGGATGCATTTCGGTTCGGCTGATAGGCTGAAATTCTGGTTCAGCTCTGCTGGTGGATGGCGTATTGCGGACTGATTGTAGCGGTGGCGTCGGTTCCATGTCCGAGATATCTTTGTGTTGGAGTCTCCTCGGAGGGTTGGGGTGACTAAAAATAGGTTCGTCCGAGTCTGTAGAGCTTTCTCGTCCTGTTTCCCAATGCAAATGTACGGGTCCATGATATCTGGGCCGTTTTCTGTTTTCAGGTCCGAGGAATAGTTCTGCGTCTGAGTCGGAACTCGATCGTGGGCGGATAGGACAGGTAACTGCTGTCGTTTTTTCGGGGGGATTACGGGAGAGCGCGTCGGCTACCTTATTAGATTTCCCCGGTTGGTATTGTATTTCATAATCGAATTCGGCTAGTTTTAGCCGCCATCGAACGAGTCGGGACGTTGGGTCCTTGACTCTATGGAGCCAGACCAACGGCTGGTGATCCGTGTATAGGATGAATTTTTTTCCGTATAGGTATGGTCGGAAATGGCTGGTGCAGTATACTATTGCAAGGAGTTCCTTCTCGATGGTGGAGTAATTCACTTCAGCTTGGCACAGCAGTCTGGATGCATATGCAAGGGGGAGTTCCTTATCCGCGTAAGTTTGAGAAATTACGCCTCCCACAGCATAATCGGACGCGTCCGTCGTGAGGTGGAATTCCTTTTCGAAGTCGGGAAATTGCAAAATAGGTTCACTGACCAACTTGTCCTTGAGATACTCGAAGGATTTTTGTTGCTGCACGTCCCAAACGAAGGTTGTCCCCTTTTTAAGGAGTGTCGTGAGGGGTCGCGCTTCCTTCGAGAAGTCTGGGATAAATCGCCTATAATACCCGGTCAATCCTAGGAATTGTTTAATACCTTTTGATGTGCGGGGTGCAGGATAATTCGTGACGGAGATTATCTTCTGAGGATCGGGTCTTACGCCGTCCTGCGTGAGGACGTGGCCCAGATACGCCACTTCCTTTCGTAAAAATTGGCATTTACAGGGTTGTAATTTTAGGTTAGCTTCGCGCAGCCTATTGGCGAGCCTTCGAAATTTGATTTCGTGTTCACTAATTGAACTGCAATAGATAACAATATCATCTAAGTAGACGAACATTTCGGACCCTTGCAGCCCTGAAAGGACGTGATCCATAAGTCGCTGGAACGTCGCGGGTGCGTTGCGTAATCCGAAGGGCATTCTTGAGAATTCGTAATGCCCGTGTGGGGCCGAGAACGCAGTTTTCTGCGCGTGTTCTGGTTTCATAGGGATTTGGTGAAAACCAGAAACAAGATCGAACACTGAAAAATACTTGGCGCTGCCGAGCTGATCAAGTATATCTATGATATTTGGGAGCGGGTACGCGTCTGGAACTGTTTTTTGATTAAGCTGGCGATAATCAATTACCATTCTCCATTTTCGTTTCCCGTCGGCTCCTGGCTTTTTTGGAACTATCCAGAGAGGCGAACTGTACGGGGAGACGGATGGTTTGATAATTTCCTTCTTCAGCAGTTCCTCCATTTGTGTACGGATTTCTTCCTTGTGAATAGGAGGGAAGCGGTATTGTTTAGTAAACACGGGAATCGAGTCTGTGGTTTCTATGGAGTGGCTAATGGCGTGCGTATGGCCTAGGGGTTCGCTGGGCAAGTGGAATACGTCTTCATATTTGCTGACGAGTTGTCGGACGTGATCCTCTTCTTCCCGATTGAGGTCCTTCGGGGATATGAGGTCAAGTATCTCTGCAACTCGTGTTTGTTGGGTGAGCTCGTCCCTGTAAGGGGTTTCGCCGGGGGTGGACCCTTGTAATCCTTCTGTGGGGTTAATTTGATATGCTACCTTCTGATCCGCAATTTGGCATACGAGGGGTGTGGACCTTTGTCCGTTTCGCTGGGTTCTTCCTTCTATGAGGGTTTCGCTAAGGGGGATGGGCCGGTTGCCCTTTTGAGAGTGGGGGTTCATCGTGTCTTCGGTTTGCTTCGGAGTCACGGCTTCCTCGGTATGCTTCACTTGGGGGTACGTTATGGGAGCTTCTTCAAATTTCTCCAGCTGGACTGGTGGTATCCGGATAATCGCCGGTTGCTCGTTGGTGTTAATGATTCGTATATTTGCCTTGCCATCCTGGTTTCGCACTAGGGCTTGTCCTGCGTATAGCCCTTCTCCTATGTCTATGCGTGGAATATATCCTTCCTCGATTTCAGGGTTAGTAACTGTCGCTTGTGCGACCACGCTGGTTCTCGGGGGTACTGTTACTTCGTCGATTTTGTTGAAAGGGACGAAATTGCCATTAAACGCTAGCCATCTATTTTTGAAATCCACCGTTACTCCACTTTCGGTTAGGAATCCCGAACCCAATAACCCTTGATAGCGTAGGGGTATAGTGTCTTCAACGACGTGAAATTGTACGGGGTAGTTGAATAAATTTGCTGTGAGGGTGCCTAGGGTGGGCACCATGTTTTCGGTGATTCCGATTAAATTGATTACGTTGTCCCTGTCGATCTCGCAGGGCGTCGTGATGCACGATTGTTTTATTAAGTTTACCTCTGCTCCCGTGTCGATCATCAAGTCCGTGGGAAAGTTTAATTGCGGGCTGCGGACGTTGATGGAGGGAACATTGTTGTAGGGGGAGAGGTGCACCTTGGCGATTCTGGGCGGAGTTGGTTCGTAGGCCGGAATGTATTTATCGGATGCGCATTTGTCCTGCCCGTTCCACGAGGCGCCTCCCTGTAATCTCGTGGGGGCTGGTCGTTTCCCGACATGTTTTGATCGCGCATTTTCTTACGGCATTCCGCGGCCAAGTGCCCTATTCTCCCGCAGTAGTTGCAGGTTCGCGTCTCAGGTCGACGTGGCGTATTATGATCCGTCGTTGGGTGTAGACGGTCGAAACCTCTTTCGTTATATCGTTCCGGGACCCGCGCAAGGGGCGGATGATTATTAGTCGGGTAGGTCCTGCACGATCGCGCGTCGTGTCCTTCCCGATTATATAGTTGGCATAGAGTGCGGTGTGTCCTTTCTCCCATAAACCGGCGGCGATCGCGCTCGATCAATTTCGCTACTCGGACCGCTCTGTCGGATGCTTCATCCAAGGACGTCAATGTCGTGGGGTCCATCTGAGTGCGCATTGAAAGGGGAAGTCCGTCTAAAAATGATCTTAACGCTAGCTGATCGACATCGTATAACGCCGTCCTTGAGTTTCGATAATAATCAGCGTCTTCGTCGGTGATGGCGAATTTCAAGTCTTTTACTCTTGAAATATAATCCAAAATGTGTTCATTTCTTCCAATTATGATGTTAGCTAGTTCGCCGCGGTAGTGATCGGAAGTTTTAGCGGGGGCGAACACCGTTTTTAGTCTGCCGATGAATGCGTTAACCGTATCAAAGCAGTAATCCTCCACGACCAAGTACGCGTGGTTTTGTAAACGGTTCCTTAATAAGCGCGCTAACTGAGGTTCGGACGCGGGAGGGATCATTTCTCGAGCTCGTCTGCACGCTCTCGCAAATTGCAGGATCGACATGTTATGTCCATCGAAGCGCGGTACCGTCTCGACGGCATCCTTCAGAGTGACCTGAAGTTTTCCGTACATTGTCGGTTCGATAAACGCGTCGTTACGCGGGTTTCCTTCGCGGTAACCGGAGGCAGGGGTTTCAAAATGTGTTTTAATGCGCTGTTTTCTTGTTAGCGCGTCCACTGCGTCCTGCAGACAGGCTATTTGTTTTGCGAGGTTTTCCAACCCGGAGGCGGTTTGGTGTGTTTGTTCTTCCTGCACCAAATCGTCGGCTGGACTAACAGGTCGCATTTGCTTGTTCATGAATAATTCGTAATGCTCTTCGATTTGAGCTTGTTTTTCGCGCAGGAGATTCAATTTATCTTGCAACGCGGCGGTCGACGCGTCGATGGCTCTGTTAGCATCCTCGACGGGGGTAGCGAGGGGGTTGGATCCGTCGGCGTCACCGTACAGCGACATGGTATTTTATGTATGTGTTTGAGCGAGGTGAACTAATGTATATACATATATTTTGTTTTATATATATGCGCGAGGGGGTTGTGATATGGCGGTTATCTAGTCGTAGGTGATTAATGTTCAGAACACGTATCAAAATTTTGATATTAAAGCGTTTCAAGCTTTAATTGTCGTTTTGAAGGCAATTGTGGGATTGAATTTTCGAATATCCCACCGCTTCAATCTTCGTTTATCGTTTTAAAGGCAATTGTGGGATTGAATTTTCGAATATCCCACCACTTCAATCTTCGTTTATCGTTTTAAAGGCAATTGTGGGATTGAATTTTCGAATATCCCACCGCTGTCACCAGTTTAATATGTCACGTTCCAGGTTACTTCCGGAAGAGACATACTGTACGAACGCAGGATGAGGAACGGAAATTGAATGGGGAAGGTGAACGTAGGTTCTCGGGGTCGAATTCAAGATTCGCGCACGCCGAGAGGAAAGGTAAGTAGAGAAAAGGAAGAATCTCGGGGTCGAATGCAAGAATCGCGCACGCCGAGAGGAAAGGTAAGTAAAGGAAAAGGAAGAATCTCGGGGTCGAATACAAAATTCGCGCACGCCGAGAGGAAAGGTAAGTAGATAAAATTAAGAATCTCGGGGTCGAATGCAATATTCGCGCACGCCGAGAGGAAAGGTAAGTAAAGGAAAAGGAAGAATCTCGGGGTCGAATACAAAATTCGCGCACGCCGAGAGGAAAGGTAAGTAGATAAAATTAAGAATCTCGGGGTCGAATGCAAGATTCGCGCACGCCGAGAGGAAAGGTAAGTAAAGAAAGGAAAGGAAATACCTCGGGGTCGAATGCCAGATTCGCGCACGCCGAGAGGAAAGGTAAGTAAAGAAAGGAAAGGAAATACCTCGGGGTCGAATGCAAGATTCGCGCACGCCGAGAGGAAAGGTAAGTAAAGAAAGGAAAGGAAATACCTCGGGGTCGAATGCAAGATTCGCGCACGCCGAGAGGAAAGGTAAGTAAAGAAAGGAAAGGAAATACCTCGGGGTCGAATGCAAGATTCGCGCACGCCGAGAGGAAAGGTAAGTAAAGAAAGGAAAGGAAATACCTCGGGGTCGAATGCAAGATTCGCGCACGCCGAGAGGAAAGGTAAGTAAAGAAAAAGGAAGAATCTCGGGGTCGAATGCAAGATTCGCGCACGCCGAGAGGAAAGGTAAGTAAAGAAAGGAAAGGAAATACCTCGGGGTCGAATGCAAGATTCGCGCACGCCGAGAGGAAGGGTAAGTAAAGAAAGGAAAGGAAATACCTCGGGGTCGAATGCAAGATTCGCGCACGCCGAGAGGAAAGGTAAGCAAAGGAAAAGGAAGGGAAAGGAAGTTAGGAGTGCCGTACTATTACTGCGGAAGGATTGATCTGCAGCAATACCAATTCCCCGGATTCCAAACAATATTGAGAAATGTGAACGAAACCTCGTAAGGAACGAAATAATAAAACGACTCACCGAGCTGCAATGTCGGGTTTGCGATCCTCGGGTAGACACGTATAATTTTTACCATCGGGTGAGCACCTCGAGTACTTGTCCCGATTGTACTTGCCACAGCTCTTCCGCTGTTATTTCGAAGTACTGTTCTGTGCACTCTGCGCACTGAGATGCTGGGCGGATGGAGGAGATTTCGTTGTTGCAGTGTGCACAAATGGAAATGCGTTGGGCTTCTTCGGCAGTGCTCATGTCATGCCAACCTCCTGATTGATATGCTTGTCCTTGTATGGGGGTCAACTGATTGTAACAGTTGATGCAAATTCGGCCCCAGTCGCTTATGTATATTCCTACTGTGGCGATAGTGGAACACCAAATGTCTAGCAGGGGTTTATAAATCTCCGGATAATCAGAGGGAAGGACGCCGTCCCAGGGACCCTGAAATTCCTGGTCCTCCTCTTCTTCGGCTTCTTCCCAAATATTGTAAGGGAGCTGCATTCGATAAATAATGCTGTGGTGCTGCGCGAAAGTTTCTTGAGGTTCACTGGCTTATTGTATTTATTAGAATAAGTCAAGAATACTTCGAAGTTCGTTGAGGTATTTATTGAAATAAGTCGTGAAATAATTCTATGTTCCTTAAGGTATTTATTGAAATAAATCGTGAAATTATTCTAAGTTCCTTAAGGTATGTATCGAAATAAGTCGTGAAATAATTCTATGTTCATTAAGGTATTTATTGAAATAAATCGTGGAATTAATTCTATGTTCCTTAAGGTATTTATTGAAATAAATCGTGAAATTATTCTAAATTCTTTAAGATATTTATCGAAATAAATCGCGGAATTATTCTATGTTCCTTAAGGTATTTATTGAAATAAATCGTGAAATTATTCTAAGTTCTTTAAGATATTTATCGAAATAAATCGTGGAATTATTCTGTTCTTTAAGGTATTTATCGAAATAAGTCGTGAAAGAATTCTATGTTCCTTAAGGTATTTATCGAAATAATTCACTGTATGATTCTAAAATCAAGACCGGTATATCAACGTTCACTGTCACTTGTAGATTGATTCACTGATGTGTAGGCGCTTGCTGATGATTGACTACTGAAGATTGACTGCTGATGATTGACTACTGAAGATTGACTGCTGATGACTGACTAGTGACTATTCAGGTGGTGCCGGCTTATTTATACCCATCCCTGGAATCTCTGGTATGCGAGGAATGTCTGGTATGCGTGGTATGTCTGGTATGCGTGGTATGCGTGGTATGTTGACTGCTACTGGAGTCGATTGCTCTGGAATGCCAGTGATCCTCAACCGGCAGGGGTTCTCCATTGTACCGAGATTGGTTAAAATAAATTATATTAGTTAATTACAATATTGTTATATGGTGAATTCGGATAGGTTGTTTGATGATATCGTTTTGTAATAAAATATTTTAATAAATTGTATTGGTTAATTATGCGTCTTTTGTATTGTAGGTTCGGGTGTGTTATTTGATTTGATCATATTGTAGCGATATACTCGAGAGGATTCGAAAGGGGTTTTCTTCCTCGTGGAGTGAGGGCTTCTCTTGGGACGCGAAAGGGGTTTCTTCCTCGTGGAGTGAGGGCTTCTCTTGGGACGCAAAAGGGGTTTCTTCCTCGTGGAGTGAGGGCTTCTCTTGGGACGCAAAAGGGGTTTCTTCCTCGTGGAGTGAGGGCTTCTCTCGAGTGTCGTTGTTCTTCGTTTAAGGTAATGGTGTTTTGTGTAGCGATGAGTTGGAATATTTAGAGATTTTATTTGTTTGCAGGTAGTCGGTGATGAGAAGAGAAATATAAGGTGAGTATCTTATGAGAGGAATTTATTTGTTCGAAAGCAGTCGATGATGAGAAATGTAATGTAAGGTAAGTATCTCGTTTGACTAGCGATGGGTAGGAGTAATAAGAGAGTTTATTTGTTCACAGGTAATCGATGATGAGAAGCGCAACATAAGGTAAGTACCTCGTTTGACTAGCGATGGGTTGGAGTAATAAGAGAGTTTGTTTGTTCACAGGCAGTGGATATAGTAAATAAAGGAAGAAAAATGTGAGCCGACATGCGGCAAAAAAATGACGGCACGTCACAACATCGAATAGCACGTATTCGTGCAAATTATCGATGGAAAGAACGATTGCGGGAGCCGGGAAGTGAATCCTTACCTACCGTTGATGCAAAACGATTGGAAACATCGAACATCACGTATTCGTGCAAATTATCGATAGAAAGAACGATTGCGGGAGCTGGGAAGTGAATCCTTACCTACCGTCGATGCAAAACGATTGGAAACATCGAATGGCACGTATTCGTGCAAATTATCGATGGAAAGAACGATTGCGGGAGCTGGGAAGTGAATCCTTACCTACCGTCGATGCAAAACGATTGCAAACATCGAATAGCACGTATTCGGGCAAATTATCGATGGAAAGAACGATTGCGGGACCCGGGAAGTGAATCCTTACCTAACGTTGATGCAAAACGATTGGAAACATCGAACATCACGTATTCGTGCAAATTATCGATAGAAAGAACGATTGCGGGAGCTGGGAAGTGAATCCTTACCTACCGTCGATGCAAAACGATTGGAAACATCGAATAGCACGTATTCGTGCAAATTATCGATGGAAAGAACGATTGCGGGAGCCGGGAAGTGAATCCATACCTACCGTTGATGCAAAACGATTGGAAACATCGAACATCACGTATTCGTGCAAATTATCGATAGAAAGAACGATTGCGGGAGCTGGGAAGTGAATCCTTACCTACCGTCGATGCAAAACGATTGGAAACATCGAATATCACGTATTCGTGCCAATTATCCAATCGTTTTGCATCGACGGTAGGTAAGGATTCACTTCCCAGCTCCCGCAATCGTTCTTTCTATCGATAATTTGCACGAATACGTGATGTTCGATGTTTCCAATCGTTTTGCATGAACGGTAGGTAAGGATTCACTTCCCGGCTCCCGCAATCGTTCTTTCCATCGATAATTTGCACGAATACGTGCTATTCGATGTTTCCAATCGTTTTGCATCGACGGTAGGTAAGGATTCACTTCCCAGCTCCCGCAATCGTTCTTTCCATCGATAATTTGCACGAATACGTGATGTTCAATGTTTCCAATCGTTTTGCATCAACGTTAGGTAAGGATTCACTTCCCGGCTCCCGCAATCGTTCTTTCCATCGATAATTTGCACGAATACGTGGTGTTCGATGTTTCCAATCGTTTTGCATCAACGTTAGGTAAGTATTCACTTCCCAGCTCCCGCAATCGTTCTTTCTATTTATAATTTGCACGAATACGTGCTATTCGATGTTTGCAATCGTTTTGCATCGACGGTCGGTAAGCATTCACTTCCCAGCTCCGGCAATCGTTCTTTCCAAATTATCGATAGAAAGAACGATTGCGGGAGCTGGGAAGTGAATCCTTACCTACCGTCGATGCAAAACGATTGCAAAGATCGAATAGCACGTATTCGTGCAAATTATCCATAGAAAGAATGATTGCGAGAGCTGGGAAGTGAATACTTACCTACCGTTGATGCAAAACGATTGGAAACATCGAATAGCACGTATTCGTGCAAATGATCGATGGAAAGAACGATTGCGGGAGCCGGGAAGTGAATCCTTACCTAACGTTGATGCAAATCGATTGGAAACATCGAATAGCACGTATTCGTGCAAATTATCGATGGAAAGAACGATTGCGGGAGCCGGGAAATGAATCCTTACCTAACGTTGATGCAAAACGATTGGAAACATCGAACATCACGTATTCGTGCAAATTATCGATAGAAAGAACGATTGCGGGAGCTGGGAAGTGAATACTTACCTACCGTTGATGCAAAACGATTGGAAACATCGAATAGCACGTATTCGTGCAAATTATCGATAGAAAGAACGATTGCGGGAGCTGGGAAGTGAATCCTTACCTACCGTCGATGCAAAACGATTGCAAACATCGAATAGCACGTATTCGTGCAAATTATCGATGGAAAGAACGATTGCGGGAGCCGGGAAATGAATCCTTACCTAACGTTGATGCAAAACGATTGGAAACATCGAACATCACGTATTCGTGCAAATTATCGATAGAAAGAACGATTGCGGGAGCTGGGAAGTGAATCCTTACCTACCGTCGATGCAAAACGATTGGATAATTGGCACGAATACGTGATATTCGATGTTTCCAATCGTTTTGCATCGACGGTAGGTAAGGATTCACTTCCCAGCTCCCGCAATCGTTCTTTCTATCGATAATTTGCACGAATACGTGATGTTCGATGTTTCCAATCGTTTTGCATCAACGGTAGGTATGGATTCACTTCCCGGCTCCCGCAATCGTTCTTTCCATCGATAATTTGCACGAATACGTGCTATTCGATGTTTCCAATCGTTTTGCATCGACGGTAGGTAAGGATTCACTTCCCAGTTCCCGCAATCGTTCTTTCTATCGATAATTTGCACGAATACGTGATGTTCGATGTTTCCAATCGTTTTGCATCAACGTTAGGTAAGGATTCACTTCCCGGCTCCCGCAATCGTTCTTTCCATCGATAATTTGCCCGAATACGTGCTATTCGATGTTTGCAATCGTTTTGCATCGACGGTAGGTAAGGATTCACTTCCCAGCTCCCGCAATCGTTCTTTCCATCGATAATTTGCACGAATACGTGCCATTCGATGTTTCCAATCGTTTTGCATCGACGGTAGGTAAGGATTCACTTCCCAGCTCCCGCAATCGTTCTTTCTATCGATAATTTGCACGAATACGTGATGTTCGATGTTTCCAATCGTTTTGCATCAACGGTAGGTAAGGATTCACTTCCCGGCTCCCGCAATCGTTCTTTCCATCGATAATTTGCACGAATACGTGCTATTCGATGTTTCCAATCGTTTTGCATCGACGGTAGGTAAGGATTCACTCCCCAGCTCCCGCAATCGTTCTTTCTATCGATAATTTGCACGAATACGTGATGTTCAATGTTTCCAATCGTTTTGCATCAACGTTAGGTAAGGATTCACTTCCCGGCTCCCGCAATCGTTCTTTCCATCGATAATTTGCACGAATACGTGGTGTTCGATGTTTCCAATCGTTTTGCATCAACGTTAGGTAAGTATTCACTTCCCAGCTCCCGCAATCGTTCTTTCTATCGATAATTTGCACGAATACGTGATGTTCGATGTTTCCAATCGTTTTGCATCAACGGTAGGTACGGATTCACTTCCCAGCTCCCGCAATCGTTCTTTCTATCGATAATTTGCACGAATACGTGCTATTCGATGTTTGCAATCGTTTTGCATCGACCGTCGGTAAGCATTCACTTCCCAGCTCCGGCAATCGTTCTTTCCAAATTATCGATAGAAAGAACGAATGCGGGAGCTGGGAAGTGAATCCTTACCTACCGTCGATGCAAAACGATTGGAAACATCGAATATCACGTATTCGTGCCAATTATCCAATCGTTTTGCATGGACGGTAGGTAAGGATTCACTTCCCAGCTCCCGCAATCGTTCTTTCTATCGATAATTTGCACGAATACGTGATGTTCGATGTTTCCAATCGTTTTGCATCAACGGTAGGTAAGGATTCACTTCCCGGCTCCCGCAATCGTTCTTTCCATCGATAATTTGCACGAATACGTGCTATTCGATGTTTCCAATCGTTTTGCATCGACGGTAGGTAAGGATTCACTTCCCAGCTCCCGCAATCGTTCTTTCTATCGATAATTTGCACGAATACGTGATGTTCAATGTTTCCAATCGTTTTGCATCAACGTTAGGTAAGGATTCACTTCCCGGCTCCCGCAATCGTTCTTTCCATCGCTAATTTGCACGAATACGTGGTGTTCGATGTTTCCAATCGTTTTGCATCAACGTTAGGTAAGTATTCACTTCCCAGCTCCCGCAATCGTTCTTTCTATGGATAATTTGCACGAATACGTGCTATTCGATGTTTGCAATCGTTTTGCATCGACGGTAGGTAAGCATTCACTTCCCAGCTCCGGCAATCGTTCTTTCCAAATTATCGATAGAAAGAACGATTGCGGGAGCTGGGAAGTGAATCCTTACCTACCGTGGATGCAAAACGATTGGAAACATCGAATATCACGTATTCGTGCCAATTATCCAATCGTTTTGCATGGACGGTAGGTAAGGATTCACTTCCCAGCTCCCGCAATCGTTCTTTCTATCGATAATTTGCACGAATACGTGATGTTCGATGTTTCCAATCGTTTTGCATCAACGGTAGGTAAGGATTCACTTCCCGGCTCCCGCAATCGTTCTTTCCATCGATAATTTGCACGAATACGTGCTATTCGATGTTTCCAATCGTTTTGCATCGACGGTAGGTAGGGATTCACTTCCCAGCTCCCGCAATCGTTCTTTCTATCGATAATTTGCACGAATACGTGATGTTCAATGTTTCCAATCGTTTTGCATCAACGTTAGGTAAGGATTCACTTCCCGGCTCCCGCAATCGTTCTTTCCATCGCTAATTTGCACGAATACGTGGTGTTCGATGTTTCCAATCGTTTTGCATCAACGTTAGGTAAGTATTCACTTCCCAGCTCCCGCAATCGTTCTTTCTATAGATAATTTGCTCGAATACGTGCTATTCGATGTTTGCAATCGTTTTGCATCGACGGTAGGTAAGCATTCACTTCCCAGCTCCGGCAATCGTTCTTTCCAAATTATCGATACAAAGAACGATTGCGGGAGCTGGGAAGTGAATCCTTACCTACCGTCGATGCAAAACGATTGCAAACATCGAATAGCACGTATTCGTGCAAATTATCCATAGAAAGAACGATTGCGAGAGCTGGGAAGTGAATACTTACCTACCGTTGATGCAAAACGATTGGAAACATCGAATAGCACGTATTCGTGCAAATGATCGATGGAAAGAACGATTGCGGGAGCCGGGAAGTGAATCCTTACCTAACGTTGATGCAAATCGATTGGAAACATCGAATAGCACGTATTCGTGCAAATTATCGATGGAAAGAACGATTGCGGGAGCCGGGAAATGAATCCTTACCTAACGTTGATGCAAAACGATTGGAAACATCGAACATCACGTATTCGTGCAAATTATCGATAGAAAGAACGATTGCGGGAGCTGGGAAGTGAATACTTACCTACCGTTGATGCAAAACGATTGGAAACATCGAATAGCACGTATTCGTGCAAATTATCGATAGAAAGAACGATTGCGGGAGCTGGGAAGTGAATCCTTACCTACCGTCGATGCAAAACGATTGGAAACATCGAATATCACGTATTCGTGCCAATTATCCAATCGTTTGGCATCGACGGTAGGTAAGGATTCACTTCCCAGCTCCCGCAATCGTTCTTTCCATCGATAATTTGCACGAATACGTGCTATTCGATGTTTCCAATCGTTTGGCATCGACGGTAGGTAAGGATTCACTTCCCAGCTACCGCAATCGTTCTTTCCATCGATAATTTGCACGAATACGTGCTATTCGATGTTTCCAATCGTTTTGCATCAACGTTAGGTAAGGATTCACTTCCCGGCTCCCGCAATCGTTCTATCCATCGATAATTTGCACGAATACGTGGTGTTCGATGTTTCCAATCGTTCTGCATCAACGTTAGGTAAGTATTCACTTCCCAGATCCCGCAATCGTTCTTTCTATGGATAATTTGCACGAATACGTGCTATTCGATGTTTGCAATCGTTTTGCATCGACGGTAGGTACGGATTCACTTCCCAGCTCCCGGAATCGTTCTTTCTATCGATAATTTGCACGAATACGTGGTGTTCGATGTTTCCAATCGTTTTGCATCAACGTTAGGTAAGCATTCACTTCCCGGCTCCCGCAATCGTTCTTTCCATCGATAATTTGCACGAATACATGCTATTCGATGTTTGCAATCGTTTTGCATCGACGGTAGGTAAGGATTCACTTCCCAGCAGCCGCAATCGTTTTTTCCATCGATAATTTGCACGAATACGTGGTGTTCGATGTTTCCAATCGTTTTGCATCAACGTTAGGTAAGTATTCACTTCCCAGCTCCCGCAATCGTTCTTTCTATGGATAATTTGCACGAATACGTGTCACGTTCCAGGTTACTTCCGGAAGAGACATACTGTACGCACGCAGGATGAGGAACGGAAATTGAATGGGGAAGGTGAACGTAGGTTCTCGGGGTCGAATTCAAGATTCGCGCACGCCGAGAGGAAAGGTAAGTAGAGAAAAGGAAGAATCTCGGGGTCGAATGCAAGATTCGCGCACGCCGAGAGGAAAGGTAAGTAAAGGAAAAGGAAGAATCTCGGGGTCGAATACAAAATTCGCGCACGCCGAGAGGAAAGGTAAGTAGATAAAATTAAGAATCTCGGGGTCGAATGCAAGATTCGCGCACGCCGAGAGGAAAGGTAAGTAAAGGAAAAGGAAGAATCTCGGGGTCGAATACAAAATTCGCGCACGCCGAGAGGAAAGGTAAGTAGATAAAATTAAGAATCTCGGGGTCGAATGCAAGATTCGCACACGCCGAGAGGAAAGGTAAGTAAAGAAAGGAAAGGAAATACCTCGGGGTCGAATGCCAGATTCGCGCACGCCGAGAGGAAAGGTAAGTAAAGAAAGGAAAGGAAATACCTCGGGGTCGAATGCAAGATTCGCGCACGCCGAGAGGAAAGGTAAGTAAAGAAAGGAAAGGAAATACCTCGGGGTCGAATGCAAGATTCGCGCACGCCGAGAGGAAAGGTAAGTAAAGAAAGGAAAGGAAATACCTCGGGGTCGAATGCAAGATTCGCGCACGCCGAGAGGAAAGGTAAGTAAAGAAAGGAAAGGAAATACCTCGGGGTCGAATGCAAGATTCGCGCACGCCGAGAGGAAAGGTAAGTAAAGAAAAAGGAAGGATCTCGGGGTCGAATGCAAGATTCGCGCACGCCGAGAGGAAAGGTAAGTAAAGAAAGGAAAGGAAATACCTCGGGGTCGAATGCAAGATTCGCGCACGCCGAGAGGAAAGGTAAGTAAAGAAAGGAAAGGAAATACCTCGGGGTCGAATGCAAGATTCGCGCACGCCGAGAGGAAAGGTAAGTAAAGAAAGGAAAGGAAATACCTCGGGGTCGAATGCAAGATTCGCGCACGCCGAGAGGAAAGGTAAGTAAAGGAAAAGGAAGGGAAAGGAAGTTAGGAGTGCCGTACTATTACTGCGGAAGGATTGATCTGCAGCAATACCAATTCCTCGGATTCCAAACAATATTGAGAAATGTGAACGAAACCTCGTAAGGAACGAAATAATAAAACGACTCACCGAGCTGCAATGTCGGGTTTGCGATCCTCGGGTAGACACGTATAATTTTTACCATCGGGTGAGCACCTCGAGTACTTGTCCCGATTGTACTTGCCACAGCTCTTCCGCTGTTATTTCGAAGTACTGTTCTGTGCACTCTGCGCACTGAGATGCTGGGCGGATGGAGGAGATTTCGTTGTTGCAGTGTGCACAAATGGAAATGCGTTGGGCTTCTTCGGCAGTGCTCATGTCATGCCAACCTCCTGATTGATATGCTTGTCCTTGTATGGGGGTCAACTGATTGTAACAGTTGATGCAAATTCGGCCCCAGTCGCTTATGTATATTCCTACTGTGGCGATAGTGGAACACCAAATGTCTAGCAGGGGTTTATAAATCTCCGGATAATCAGAGGGAAGGACGCCGTCCCAGGGACCCTGAAATTCCTGGTCCTCCTCTTCTTCGGCTTCTTCCCAAATATTGTAAGGGAGCTGCATTCGATAAATAATGCTGTGGTGCTGCGCGAAAGTTTCTTGAGGTTCACTGGCTTATTGTATTTATTAGAATAAGTCAAGAATACTTCGAAGTTCGTTGAGGTATTTATTGAAATAAGTCGTGAAATAATTCTATGTTCCTTAAGGTATTTATTGAAATAAATCGTGAAATTATTCTAAGTTCCTTAAGGTATGTATCGAAATAAGTCGTGAAATAATTCTATGTTCATTAAGGTATTTATTGAAATAAATCGTGGAATTAATTCTATGTTCCTTAAGGTATTTATTGAAATAAATCGTGAAATTATTCTAAGTTCTTTAAGATATTTATCGAAATAAATCGTGGAATTATTCTATGTTCTTTAAGGTATTTATCGAAATAAGTCGTGAAAGAATTCTATGTTCCTTAAGGTATTTATCGAAATAATTCACTGTATGATTCTAAAATCAAGACCGGTATATCAACGTTCACTGTCACTTGTAGATTGATTCACTGATGTGTAGGCGCTTGCTGATGATTGACTACTGAAGATTGACTGCTGATGATTGACTACTGAAGATTGACTGCTGATGATTGACTACTGACTATTCAGGTGGTGCCGGCTTATTTATACCCATCCCTGGAATCTCTGGTATGCGAGGAATGTCTGGTATGCGTGGTATGTCTGGTATGCGTGGTATGCGTGGTATGTTGACTGCTACTGGAGTCGATTGCTCTGGAATGCCAGTGATCCTCAACCGGCAGGGGTTCTCCATTGTACCGAGATTGGTTAAAATAAATTATATTAGTTAATTACAATATTGTTATATGGTGAATTCGGATAGGTTGTTTGATGATATCGTTTTGTAATAAAATATTTTAATAAATTGTATTGGTTAATTATGCGTCTTTTGTATTGTAGGTTCGGGTGTGTTATTTGATTTGATCATATTGTAGCGATATACTCGAGAGGATTCGAAAGGGGTTTTCTTCCTCGTGGAGTGAGGGCTTCTCTTGGGATGCGAAAGGGGTTTCTTCCTCGTGGAGTGAGGGCTTCTCTTGGGACGCAAAAGGGGTTTCTTCCTCGTGGAGTGAGGGCTTCTCTTGGGACGCAAAAGGGGTTTCTTCCTCGTGGAGTGAGGGCTTCTCTCGAGTGTCGTTGTTCTTCGTTTAAGGTAATGGTGTTTTGTGTAGCGATGAGTTGGAATATTTAGAGATTTTATTTGTTTGCAGGTAGTCGGTGATGAGAAGAGAAATATAAGGTGAGTATCTTATGAGAGGAATTTATTTGTTCGAAAGCAGTCGATGATGAGAAATGTAATGTAAGGTAAGTATCTCGTTTGACTAGCGATGGGTAGGAGTAATAAGAGAGTTTATTTGTTCACAGGTAATCGATGATGAGAAGCGCAACATAAGGTAAGTACCTCGTTTGACTAGCGATGGGTTGGAGTAATAAGAGAGTTTGTTTGTTCACAGGCAGTGGATATAGTAAATAAAGGAAGAAAAATGTGAGCCGACATGCGGCAAAAAAATGACGGCACGTCACATACGTGCTATTCGATGTTTGCAATCGTTTTGCATCGACGGTAGGTAAGGATTCACTTCCCAGCTCCCGCAATCGTTCTTTCCATCGATAATTTGCACGAATACGTGCTATTCGATGTTTCCAATCGTGTTGCATCGACGGTCGGTAAGCATTCACTTCCCAGCTCCGGCAAACGTTCTTTCCAAATTATCGATAGAAAGAACGATTGCGGTAGCTGGGAAGTGAATCCTTACCTACCGTCGATGCAAAACGATTGCAAACATCGAATAGCACGTATTCGTGCAAATTATCCATAGAAAGAACGATTGCGAGAGCTGGGAAGTGAATACTTACCTACCGTTGATGCAAAACGATTGGAAAATATCGAATAGCACGTATTCGTGCAAATGATCGATGGAAAGAACGATTGCGGGAGCCGGGAAGTGAATCCTTACCTAACGTTGATGCAAATCGATTGGAAACATCGAACATCACGTATTCGTGCAAATTATCGATGGAAAGAACGATTGCGGGTGCCGGGAAGTGAATCCTTACCTAACGTTGATGCAAATCGATTGGAAACATCGAATAGCACGTATTCGTGCAAATTATCGATAGAAAGAACGATTGCGGTAGCTGGGAAGTGAATCCTTACCTACCGTCGATGCAAAACGATTGCAAACATCGAATAGCACGTATTCGTGCAAATTATCCATAGAAAGAACGATTGCGAGAGCTGGGAAGTGAATACTTACCTACCGTTGATGCAAAACGATTGGAAAATATCGAATAGCACGTATTCGTGCAAATGATCGATGGAAAGAACGATTGCGGGAGCCGGGAAGTGAATCCTTACCTAACGTTGATGCAAATCGATTGGAAACATCGAACATCACGTATTCGTGCAAATTATCGATGGAAAGAACGATTGCGGGTGCCGGGAAGTGAATCCTTACCTAACGTTGATGCAAATCGATTGGAAACATCGAATAGCACGTATTCGTGCAAATTATCGATAGAAAGAACGATTGCGGGAGCTGGGAAGTGAATCCTTACCTACCGTCGATTCAAAACGATTGCAAACATCGAATAGCACGTACTCGTGCAAATTATCCATAGAAAGAACGATTGCGGGAGCTGGGAAGTGAATACTTACCTAACGTTGATGCAAAACGATTGGAAACATCGAACACCACGTATTCGTGCAAATTATCGATGGAAAGAACGATTGCGGGAGCTGGGAAGTGAATCCTTACCTACCGTCGATGCAAAACGATTGGATAATTGGCACGAATACGTGATATTCGATGTTTCCAATCGTTTTGCATCAACGGTAGGTATGGATTCACTTCCCGGCTCCCGCAATCGTTCTTTCCATCGATAATTTGCACGAATACGTGCTATTCGATGTTTCCAATCGTTTCGCATCGACGGTAGGTAAGGATTCACTTCCCAGCTCCCGCAATCGTTCTTTCTATCGATAATTTGCACGAATACGTGATGTTCGATGTTTCCAATCGTTTTGCATCAACGTTAGGTAAGGATTCACTTCCCGGCTCCCGCAATCGTTCTTTCCATCGATTATTTGCACGAATAGTGCTATTCGATGTTTCCAATCGTTTTGCATCAACGGTAGGTAAGTATTCACTTCCCAGCTCCCGCAATCGTTCTTTCTATGGATAATTTGCACGAATACGTGCTATTCGATGTTTGCAATCGTTTTGCATCGACGGTAGGTAAGGATTCACTTCCCAGCTCCCGCAATCGTTCTTTCTATCGATAATTTGCACGAATACGTGATGTTCGATGTTTCCAATCGTTTTGCATCAACGGTAGGTAAGGATTCACTTCCCGGCTCCCGCAATCGTTCTTTCCACCGATAATTTGCACGAATACGTGCTATTCGATGTTTGCAATCGTTTTGCATCGACGGTAGGTACAGATTCACTTCCCAGCTCCCGCAATCGTTCTTTCTATCGATAATTTGCACGAATACGTGCTATTCGATGTTTGCAATCGTTTTGCATCGACGGTCGGTAAGCATTCACTTCCCAGCTCCGGCAATCGTTCTTTACAAATTATCGATAGAAAGAACGATTGCGGGAGCTGGGAAGTGAATCCTTAACTACCGTCGATGCAAAACGATTGCAAACATCGAATAGCACGTATTCGTGCAAATTATCCATAGAAAGAACGATTGCGAGAGCTGGGAAGTGAATACTTACCTACCGTTGATGCAAAACGATTGGAAACATCGAATAGCACGTATTCGTGCAAATGATCGATGGAAAGAACGATTGCGGGAGCCGGGAAGTGAATCCTTACCTAACGTTGATGCAAATCGATTGGAAACATCGAACATCACGTATTCGTGCAAATTATCGATGGAAAGAACGATTGCGGGTGCCGGGAAGTGAATCCTTACCTAACGTTGATGCAAAACGATTGGAAACATCGAATAGCACGTATTCGTGCAAATTATCGATGGAAAGAACGATTGCGGGAGCCGGGAAATGAATCCTTACCTAACGTTGATGCAAAACGATTGGAAACATCGAACATCACGTATTCGTGCAAATTATCGATAGAAAGAACGATTGCGGGAGGTGGGAAGTGAATCCTTACCTACCGTCGATGCAAAACGATTGGATAATTGGCACGAATACGTGCTATTCGATGTTTGCAATCGTTTTGCATCGACGGTAGGTAAGGATTCACTTCCCAGCTCCCGCAATCGTTCTTTCCATCGATAATTTGCACGAATACGTGCCATTCGATGTTTCCAATCGTTTTGCATCGACGGTAGGTAAGGATTCACTTCCCAGCTCCCCCAATCGTTCTTTCTATCGATAATTTGCACGAATACGTGATGTTCGATGTTTCCAATCGTTTTGCATCAACGGTAGGTAAGGATTCACTTCCCGGCTCCCGCAATCGTTCTTTCCATCGATAATTTGCACGAATACGTGATGTTCAATGTTTCCAATCGTTTTGCATCAACGTTAGGTAAGGATTCACTTCCCGGCTCCCGCAATCGTTCTTTCCATCGATAATTTGCACGAATACGTGGTGTTCGATGTTTCCAATCGTTTTGCATCAACGTTAGGTAAGTATTCACTTCCCAGCTCCCGCAATCGTTCTTTCTATGGATAATTTGCACGAATACGTGCTATTCGATGTTTGCAATCGTTTTGCATCGACGGTAGGTACGGATTCACTTCCCAGCTCCCGCAATCGTTCTTTCTATCGATAATTTGCACGAATACGTGCTATTCGATGTTTGCAATCGTTTTGCATCGACGGTCGGTAAGCATTCACTTCCCAGCTCCGGCAATCGTTCTTTCCAAATTATCGATAGAAAGAACGATTGTGTGACGTGCCGTCATTTTTTTGCCGCATGTCGGCTCACATTTTTCCTCCTTTATTTACTATATCCACTGCCTGTGAACAAACAAACTCTCTTATTACTCCAACCCATCGCTAGTCAAACGAGGTACTTACCTTATGTTGCGCTTCTCATCATCGATTACCTGTGAACAAATAAACTCTCTTATTACTCCTACCCATCGCTAGTCAAACGAGATACTTACCTTACATTACATTTCTCATCATCGACTGCTTTCGAACAAATAAATTCCTCTCATAAGATACTCACCTTATATTTCTCTTCTCATCACCGACTACCTGCAAACAAATAAAATCTCTAAATATTCCAACTCATCGCTACACAAAACACCATTACCTTAAACGAAGAACAACGACACTCGAGAGAAGCCCTCACTCCACGAGGAAGAAACCCCTTTTGCGTCCCAAGAGAAGCCCTCACTCCACGAGGAAGAAACCCCTTTTGCGTCCCAAGAGAAGCCCTCACTCCACGAGGAAGAAACCCCTTTCGCGTCCCAAGAGAAGCCCTCACTCCACGAGGAAGAAAACCCCTTTCGAATCCTCTCGAGTATATCGCTACAACATGATCAAATCAAATAACACACCCGAACCTACAATACAAAAGACGCATAATTAACCAATACAATTTATTAAAATATTTTATTACAAAACGATATCATCAAACAACCTATCCGAATTCACCATATAACAATATTGTAATTAACTAATATAATTTATTTTAACCAATCTCGGTACAATGGAGAACCCCTGCCGGTTGAGGATCACTGGCATTCCAGAGCAATCGACTCCAGTAGCAGTCAACATACCACGCATACCACGCATACCAGACATACCACGCATACCAGACATTCCTCGCATACCAGAGATTCCAGGGATGGGTATAAATAAGCCGGCACCACCTGAATAGTCAGTAGTCAATCATCAGCAGTCAATCTTCAGTAGTCAATCATCAGCAGTCAATCTTCAGTAGTCAATCATCAGCAAGCGCCTACACATCAGTGAATCAATCTACAAGTGACAGTGAACGTTGATATACCGGTCTTGATTTTAGAATCATACAGTGAATTATTTCGATAAATACCTTAAGGAACATAGAATTCTTTCACGACTTATTTCGATAAATACCTTAAAGAACATAGAATAATTCCACGATTTATTTCGATAAATATCTTAAAGAACTTAGAATAATTTCACGATTTATTTCAATAAATACCTTAAGGAACATAGAATAATTCCGCGATTTATTTCGATAAATATCTTAAAGAATTTAGAATAATTTCACGATTTATTTCAATAAATACCTTAAGGAACATAGAATTAATTCCACGATTTATTTCAATAAATACCTTAATGAACATAGAATTATTTCACGACTTATTTCGATACATACCTTAAGGAACTTAGAATAATTTCACGATTTATTTCAATAAATACCTTAAGGAACATAGAATTATTTCACGACTTATTTCAATAAATACCTCAACGAACTTCGAAGTATTCTTGACTTATTCTAATAAATACAATAAGCCAGTGAACCTCAAGAAACTTTCGCGCAGCACCACAGCATTATTTATCGAATGCAGCTCCCTTACAATATTTGGGAAGAAGCCGAAGAAGAGGAGGACCAGGAATTTCAGGGTCCCTGGGACGGCGTCCTTCCCTCTGATTATCCGGAGATTTATAAACCCCTGCTAGACATTTGGTGTTCCACTATCGCCACAGTAGGAATATACATAAGCGACTGGGGCCGAATTTGCATCAACTGTTACAATCAGTTGACCCCCATACAAGGACAAGCATATCAATCAGGAGGTTGGCATGACATGAGCACTGCCGAAGAAGCCCAACGCATTTCCATTTGTGCACACTGCAACAACGAAATCTCCTCCATCCGCCCAGCATCTCAGTGCGCAGAGTGCACAGAACAGTACTTCGAAATAACAGCGGAAGAGCTGTGGCAAGTACAATCGGGACAAGTACTCGAGGTGCTCACCCGATGGTAAAAATTATACGTGTCTACCCGAGGATCGCAAACCCGACATTGCAGCTCGGTGAGTCGTTTTATTATTTCGTTCCTTACGAGGTTTCGTTCACATTTCTCAATATTGTTTGGAATCCGAGGAATTGGTATTGCTGCAGATCAATCCTTCCGCAGTAATAGTACGGCACTCCTAACTTCCTTTCCCTTCCTTTTCCTTTACTTACCTTTCCTCTCGGCGTGCGCGAAACTTGCATTCGACCCCGAGGTATTTCCTTTCCTTTCTTTACTTACCTTTCCTCTCGGCGTGCGCGAATCTTGCATTCGACCCCGAGGTATTTCCTTTCCTTTCTTTACTTACCTTTCCTCTCGGCGTGCGCGAATCTTGCATTCGACCCCGAGATTCTTCCTTTTTCTTTACTTACCTTTCCTCTCGGCGTGCGCGAATCTTGCATTCGACCCCGAGGTATTTCCTTTCCTTTCTTTACTTACCTTTCCTCTCGGCGTGCGCGAATCTTGCATTCGACCCCGAGGTATTTCCTTTCCTTTCATTACTTACCTTTCCTCTCGGCGTGCGCGAATCTTGCATTCGACCCCGAGGTATTTCCTTTCCTTTCTTTACTTACCTTTCCTCTCGGCGTGCGCGAATCTTGCATTCGACCCCGAGGTATTTCCTTTCCTTTCATTACTTACCTTTCCTCTCGGCGTGCGCGAATCTGGCATTCGACCCCGAGGTATTTCCTTTCCTTTCTTTACTTACCTTTCCTCTCGGCGTGCGCGAATCTTGCATTCGACCCCGAGATTCTTAATTTTATCTACTTACCTTTCCTCTCGGCGTGCGCGAATTTTGTATTCGACCCCGAGATTCTTCCTTTTCCTTTACTTACCTTTCCTCTCGGCGTGCGCGAATCTTGCATTCGACCCCGAGATTCTTAATTTTATCTACTTACCTTTCCTCTCGGCGTGCGCGAATTTTGTATTCGACCCCGAGATTCTTCCTTTTCCTTTACTTACCTTTCCTCTCGGCGTGCGCGAATCTTGCATTCGACCCCGAGATTCTTCCTTTTCTCTACTTACCTTTCCTCTCGGCGTGCGCGAATCTTGAATTCGACCCCGAGAACCTACGTTCACCTTCCCCATTCAATTTCCGTTCCTCATCCTGCGTGCGTACAGTATGTCTCTTCCGGAAGTAACCTGGAACGTGACATATTAAACTGGTGACAGCGGTGGGATATTCGAAAATTCAATCCCACAATTGCCTTTAAAACGATAAACGAAGATTGAAGCGGTGGGATGTTCGAAAATTCAATCCCACAATTGCCTTTAAAACGATAAACGAAGATTGAAGCGGTGGGATATTCGAAAATTCAATCCCACAATTGCCTTTAAAACGATAAACGAAGATTGAAGCGGTGGGATATTCGAAAATTCAATCCCACAATTGCCTTCAAAACGACAATTAAAGCTTGAAACGCTTTAATATCAAAATTTTGATACGTGTTCTGAACATTAATCACCTACGACTAGATAACCGCCATATCACAACCCCCTCGCGCATATATATAAAACAAAATATATGTATATACATTAGTTCACCTCGCTCAAACACATACATAAAATACCATGTCGCTGTACGGTGACGCCGACGGATCCAACCCCCTCGCTACCCCCGTCGAGGATGCTAACAGAGCCATCGACGCGTCGACCGCCGCGTTGCAAGATAAATTGAATCTCCTGCGCGAAAAACAAGCTCAAATCGAAGAGCATTACGAATTATTCATGAACAAGCAAATGCGACCTGTTAGTCCAGCCGACGATTTGGTGCAGGAAGAACAAACACACCAAACCGCCTCCGGGTTGGAAAACCTCGCAAAACAAATAGCCTGTCTGCAGGACGCAGTGGACGCGCTAACAAGAAAACAGCGCATTAAAACACATTTTGAAACCCCTGCCTCCGGTTACCGCGAAGGAAACCCGCGTAACGACGCGTTTATCGAACCGACAATGTACGGAAAACTTCAGGTCACTCTGAAGGATGCCGTCGAGACGGTACCGCGCTTCGATGGACATAACATGTCGATCCTGCAATTTGCGAGAGCGTGCAGACGAGCTCGAGAAATGATCCCTCCCACGTCCGAACCTCAGTTAGCGCGCTTATTAAGGAACCGTTTACAAAACCACGCGTACTTGGTCGTGGAGGATTACTGCTTTGATACGGTTAACGCATTCATCGGCAGACTAAAAACGGTGTTCGCCCCCGCTAAAACTTCCGATCACTACCGCGGCGAACTAGCTAACATCATAATTGGAAGAAATGAACACATTTTGGATTATATTTCAAGAGTAAAAGACTTGAAATTCGCCATCACCGACGAAGACGCTGATTATTATCGAAACTCAAGGACGGCGTTATACGATGTCGATCAGCTAGCGTTAAGATCATTTTTAGACGGACTTCCCCTTTCAATGCGCACTCAGATGGACCCCACGACATTGACGTCCTTGGATGAAGCATCCGACAGAGCGGTCCGAGTAGCCGAAATTGATCGAGCGCGATCGCCGCCGGTTTATGGGAGAAAGGACACACCGCACTCTATGCCAACTATGCAATCGGGAAGGACACGACGCGCGATCGTGCAGGACCTACCCGACTAATAATCATCCGCCCCTTGCGCGGGTCCCGGAACGATATAACGAAAGAGGTTTCGACCGTCTACACCCAACGACGGATCATAATACGCCACGTCGACCTGAGACGCGAACCTGCAACTACTGCGGGAGAATAGGGCACTTGGCCGCGGAATGCCGTAAGAAAATGCACGATCAAAACATGTCGGGAAACGACCAGCCCCCACGAGATTACAGGGAGGCGCCTCGTGGAACGGGCAGGACAAATGCGCATCCGATAAATACATTCCGGCCTACGAACCAACTCCGCCCAGAATCGCCAAGGTGCACCTCTCCCCCTACAACAATGTTCCCTCCATCAACGTCCGCAGCCCGCAATTAAACTTTCCCACGGACTTGATGATCGACACGGGAGCAGAGGTAAACTTAATAAAACAATCGTGCATCACGACGCCCTGCGAGATCGACAGGGACAACGTAATCGATTTAATCGGAATCACCGAAAACATGGTGCCCACCCTAGGCACCCTCACAGCAAATTTATTCAACTACCCCGTACAATTTCACGTCGTTGAAGACACTATACCCCTACGCTATCAAGGGTTATTGGGTTCGGGATTCCTAACCGAAAGTGGAGTAACGGTGGATTTCAAAAATAGATGGCTAGCGTTTAATGGCAATTTCGTCCCTTTCAACAAAATCGACGAAGTAACAGTACCCCCGAGAACCAGCGTGGTCGCACAAGCGACAGTTACTAACCCTGAAATCGAGGAAGGATATATTCCACGCATAGACATAGGAGAAGGGCTATACGCAGGACAAGCCCTAGTGCGAAACCAGGATGGCAAGGCAAATATACGAATCATTAACACCAACGAGCAACCGGCGATTATCCGGATACCCCCAGTCCAGCTGGAGAAATTTGAAGAAGCTCCCATAACGTACCCCCAAGTGAAGCATACCGAGGAAGCCGTGACTCCGAAGCAAACCGAAGACACGATGAACCCCCACTCTCAAAAGGGCAACCGGCCCATCCCCCTTAGCGAAACCCTCATAGAAGGAAGAACCCAGCGAAACGGACAAAGGTCCACACCCCTCGTATGCCAAATTGCGGATCAGAAGGTAGCATATCAAATTAACCCCACAGAAGGATTACAAGGATCCACCCCCGGCGAAACCCCTTACAGGGACGAGCTCACCCAACAAACACGAGTTGCAGAGATACTTGACCTCATATCCCCGAAGGACCTCAATCGGGAAGAAGAGGATCACGTCCGACAACTCGTCAGCAAATATGAAGACGTATTCCACTTGCCCAGCGAACCCCTAGGCCATACGCACGCCATTAGCCACTCCATAGAAACCACAGACTCGATTCCCGTGTTTACTAAACAATACCGCTTCCCTCCTATTCACAAGGAAGAAATCCGTACACAAATGGAGGAACTGCTGAAGAAGGAAATTATCAAACCATCCGTCTCCCCGTACAGTTCGCCTCTCTGGATAGTTCCAAAAAAGCCAGGAGCCGACGGGAAACGAAAATGGAGAATGGTAATTGATTATCGCCAGCTTAATCAAAAAACAGTTCCAGACGCGTACCCGCTCCCAAATATCATAGATATACTTGATCAGCTCGGCAGCGCCAAGTATTTTTCAGTGTTCGATCTTGTTTCTGGTTTTCACCAAATCCCTATGAAACCAGAACACGCGCAGAAAACTGCGTTCTCGGCCCCACACGGGCATTACGAATTCTCAAGAATGCCCTTCGGATTACGCAACGCACCCGCGACGTTCCAGCGACTTATGGATCACGTCCTTTCAGGGCTGCAAGGGTCCGAAATGTTCGTCTACTTAGATGATATTGTTATCTATTGCAGTTCAATTAGTGAACACGAAATCAAATTTCGAAGGCTCGCCAATAGGCTGCGCGAAGCTAACCTAAAATTACAACCCTGTAAATGCCAATTTTTACGAAAGGAAGTAGCGTATCTGGGCCACGTCCTCACGCAGGACGGCGTAAGACCCGATCCTCAGAAGATTATCTCCGTCACGAATTATCCTGCACCCCGCACAACAAAAGGTATTAAACAATTCCTAGGATTGACCGGGTATTATAGGCGATTTATCCCAGACTTCTCGAAGGAAGCGCGACCCCTCACGACACTCCTTAGAAAGGGGACAACCTTCGTTTGGGATGTGCAGCAACAAAAATCCTTCGAGTATCTCAAGGACAAGTTGGTCAGTGAACCTATTTTGCAATTTCCCGACTTCGAAAAGGAATTCCACCTCACGACGGACGCGTCCGATTATGCTGTGGGAGGCGTAATTTCTCAAACTTACGCGGATAAGGAACTCCCCCTTGCATATGCATCCAGACTGCTGTGCCAAGCTGAAGTGAATTACTCCACCATCGAGAAGGAACTCCTTGCAATAGTATACTGCACCAGCCATTTCCGACCATACCTATACGGAAAAAAATTCATCCTATACACGGATCACCAGCCGTTGGTCTGGCTCCATAGAGTCAAGGACCCAACGTCCCGACTCGTTCGATGGCGGCTAAAACTAGCCGAATTCGATTATGAAATACAATACCAACCGGGGAAATCTAATAAGGTAGCCGACGCGCTCTCCCGTAATCCCCCCGAAAAAACGACAGCAGTTACCTGTCCTATCCGCCCACGATCGAGTTCCGACTCAGACGCAGAACTATTCCTCGGACCTGAAAACAGAAAACGGCCCAGATATCATGGACCCGTACATTTGCATTGGGAAACAGGACGAGAAAGCTCTACAGACTCGGACGAACCTATTTTTAGTCACCCCAACCCTCCGAGGAGACTCCAACACAAAGATATCTCGGACATGGAACCGACGCCACCGCTACAATCAGTCCGCAATACGGCATCCACCAGCAGAGCTGAACCAGAATTTCAGCCTATCAGCCGAACCGAAATGCATCCAGAAGAAGGAACTGATACGCCTCCTAATCTCCCCGTCAGTATAGACGACGACTCTACAGGAGAATCGGACGATGGCCTCACGGATAGCGACCAACCGGAAACCACTCCGCAAAACCCGAACTACAGCGGCACCATTCGCGTCAGTCCGGACCCCTTGGTCGTCCAACACGGGCCCGTAATAATCTTTTTGGCCGCAGATGGCAACCCCTGTGACAATGGAGGAGAGAATCTAAGAAGGTACGCAGATCTCCCTATTAGAAGAGACCTCACGCTAGGGCGAGCACGCGTACTGAAACACAGAGGAAAAACGGTCATTGGCCTAGTCGTCAAGGAGAAAGCCAACTTCCCAGTGGATCCAGGAATCTTCCATAGTGCTACCGATTCATTGAAGGACGTCGTACGAGAATTGCGATTGTCATCAGCAAGCATCGCAAAAACTCCGCAAATTGGAACCCTCACCTGGGAAGAAATAATATACGAAATACGCTCTAAACTAATAGAGGAAAACTTACAACTAACAATTTGCACGCAAACGGTGCAAATACCCGACGCAATTCTAAGGTTACCCATTATTCAAGACAACCACTCTGCAGCCGTAGGAGGACACAGAGGAGTAACAAAAACGATAAAAAGAATCCGCCAAAATTATTACTGGCAAGGATTGAAGCAACAAGTGAGGATATACATACAAAGTTGCATGCTGTGCCAGAAAAAGAAATTAGTACGGGTCAAAACTCAACAACCAATGATTTTAACCGACACCCCTGGGGCAGCATTCGACAAGATCGGTATGGACATAGTAGGTCCTCTCCCTATATCACCATCCGGGAATACATACATATTAACGATGCAAGATCTGCTCACAAAATACTTTGTATGCGCACCACTGAAGGGCACCACCTCCCTGGAAGTTGCCGACGCCTTCATAAAGAATTTAATATGCCGATTCGGCGCACCAAAAGCCGTTCTCACCGACCAAGGATCGAACTTCATCAGCGCGTTTATGAAAACCATTGCCCGTAAATTCAGGATCGCACAATGTAAGACCACCGCGTTCCATCCCCAATCAAATGGATCCTTAGAAAGATCTCATATAGTGTTAGTAGAATTTTTGAAAATGTACGTGAGTCAAAACGACGATTGGGATAGCTGGACCGATCTCGCGGCATTCTCCTATAATACAAGTTTCCATGAAGGTACGGGCTATACTCCACATGAATTAGTCTTCGGAAAAATAGCACGGGTCCCCGCCCAACAGCGGCCGGTCGAACCCCCAGACGACGAAACCTACGGGGGTTACCTCTCGCGATTAACGGAGTGCATTAATGAATTACAAAATCTCGCCGCGGATAGATTAAAACGCGCTAAAGAAAGGTACAAAATGTATTACGATCGTCGTATAAACGAGGAAACCTTCCAAGCCGGAGACGAGGTGTTTGTAATAAAAAATAGCCGCAAGGGTAAATTCGCGGATCATTACACTGGCCCGCACAAGGTCATTGAAGTACTTCCTCAGCACAACCTAAAGATTTCGTGGAATAACAGCTACAAGGTTATTCATGCGAACAAAGCGCGGAAAATCACCCACTAAAAATCAACACGTATCGATATCCTCTTGGATATCGCTCCCCCCTTTCCCCCTTTTTACATACCGCCAGTAGCACTAAATTTACCCACGACAAATCTTGAAACACCAATTAAATTCTACGTGTCGATATCCTCTTGGATATCGCTCCCCCTTTTTCTCCCCCCCTTTTAATTTTCATTTCTTTCAGACGGTATTTCTAATTTTCTCCAAAATAATTCTCAGGATCAAATCTGAATTAACACCGCACGTCGATATCCCCTTGGATATCGCCCCTCCCCCTTATCGCCCTTCATCTCAGTCTCGCACTTGCAAAAATTTAATACAAACAATCAACACGCGTCGATATCCCTTCGGATATCGCTCCTCCCCTTATACCTATACACTATATACTCTAAAAAATTACACTTACATAAAAATTGATATCTTATTTAATTTACATTAAAATTAATACAAAACACCAATAATAAGATACAGATATAGGCGTATATGTATATATCAGTCATGTAAATATAACTTAGGATTACGAAGTGAAACGAATGTATATACATATATAGTTGTGTTAAACCTTAGCCAACCCGCCACATTAATAATATTTCGATAAAAGTCACAATAGGTTGAGAACCACTGCAGAAATACGCGACATTCCTGGCATACCAACATTCTTAGCATTCCTGGCATACCAACATTCTTAGCATTCCTGGCATACCAACATTCTTAGCATTCCTAGCATACTAACATTCTTCGCATTCCAACTCTCCTATAAGTGCGAGTCCGCGCCACGTGTTTCACCATTCGAGTACAACCATGCCCGGAAACAACCGCAACCGAAAACGCTGCAAGGCTGCCGGCACTTATTGCCGCGCAGCCAGGAAGAAAATTCCACCATTAACACGCCGTAAGGCGCTCCCTAAAATTTTAGTGGACGAAATTTTGCCGGCCAGAAGAAAAATTTCGTTTGTACGGTCCCCGGTCAACGCGGAAGCCCCGATAATGGAATCGCCCACGAGAACCGCCACCGTACCGACCACGGAACAGGCGAAAACCGAGACTCGCGTGGAAGTTGTAAGTGACACTTGCACAATTATCACTTACCACGAAGGCGACGCAGCCACCGCCGTCGACGAGCATTTTAAACGTTCCCTGGCACATCTAGAGGTGAGTATGCCACCTGTTCATCACCCGCAGGAACCGGCGGCAATGGTTCAATTTGCCTTACAGGCGACGATTCCGCCACCCCCGCCAGTCATTGAAGTGTTGGACACCTCCACCGCCTTCCGAGTAGAGCACGGCGCTTTAGAGGAATCGGTATTATTTGAAGTGTGCGACATACACTTCACCCCCGCGCATACCCCAAATGCTCCTCCAGTCGAACAGGAATCGGCGCAGCTCGAGTGGCTCGACATCCTGCTCGACTTTAACGATTTACCTTAATTATTTAACCTTATTAATTAATCCTACGTTTAATTCATACTATATTAATCTTCCTTATATCTACCCTACTTAATTATTAACACTATTACTTATTCCTAAAATTTAATTTTTGCTAAGCCTAAGCTAACCTACTATAACAAAAAAATTCAAAAACACAAAAAGAAAACAAATAATTTAATTACTAGGGAGCTGTGATGTAATCGCTGGACTGCCCCTGCGGCAATGCGACGTCCACCATTTACTGAGCCCACAATATATCCATTTTATTTTATTTTTATCATGCAATACTTACCTTCTTATTAACCATTCTAACATGTTAAACTTTTATTCTTTTCAAAATAATTACTAAGTTCATTTCGTTCAACTAATGAAAATAATTATAGTTTAATCAATATATCTCCTACTAACAACGAGAGAAAACAAAGACGGTTCGTTCCGAAATACTCCACCCTCAATTTTAATCCGTCTAATTAAGGAGACATAACTTAATTTTACACTGATTTGTTTTACTCTGATACAATAATAAAAAAAAAAAATATATATTTTTAGTTATCAGGCAAGGTTATAATTATTTTATGAAATCACAACGCAAAAGCAATAAACGGAAACAAGCTTTTATTTTATTTAAACATACATAAATTTCACTTCACATAAGGGAAAACAATTTCATTGAATATCCTTTACCTGCTACTAATACAGGATTAAGGGAAAAGGTTATTTTTCGTTCAAGCCACGTCTCCCGCTAAAGAAATGCAGGCATTTCTTAAAATAAGGGGGGAGGTGTGACGTGCCGTCATTTTTTTGCCGCATGTCGGCTCACATTTTTCTTCCTTTATTTACTATATCCACTGCCTGTGAACAAACAAACTCTCTTATTACTCCAACCCATCGCTAGTCAGACGAGGTACTTACCTTATGTTGCGCTTCTCATCATCGATTACCTGTGAACAAACGAACTCTCTTATTACTCCAACCCATCACTAGTCAAACGAGGTACTTACCTTATGTTGCGCTTCTCATCACCGATTACCTGTGAACAAATAAACTCTCTTATTACTCCTACCCATCGCTAGTCAAACGAGGTACTTACCTTATGTTGCGCTTCTCATCATCGATTACCTGTGAACAAACGAACTCTCTTATTACTCCAACCCATCACTAGTCAAACGAGGTACTTACCTTATGTTGCGCTTCTCATCACCGATTACCTGTGAACAAATAAACTCTCTTATTACTCCTACCCATCGCTAGTCAAACGAGGTACTTACCTTATGTTGCGCTTCTCATCATCGATTACCTGTGAACAAACGAACTCTCTTATTACTCCAACCCATCACTAGTCAAACGAGGTACTTACCTTATGTTGCGCTTCTCATCACCGATTACCTGTGAACAAATAAACTCTCTTATTACTCCTACCCATCGCTAGTCAAACGAGATACTTACCTTACATTACATTTCTCATCATCGACTGCTTTCGAACAAATAAATTCCTCTCATAAGATACTCACCTTATATTTCTCTTCTCATCATCGACTGCTTTCGAACAAATAAATTCCTCTCATAAGATACTCACCTTATATTTCTCTTCTCATCACCGACTACCTGCAAACAAATAAAATCTCTAAATATTCCAACTCATCGCTACACAAAACACCATTACCTTAAACGAAGAACAACGACACTCGAGAGAAGCCCTCACTCCACGAGGAAGAAACCCCTTTTGCGTCCCAAGAGAAGCCCTCACTCCACGAGGAAGAAACCCCTTTTGCGTCCCAAGAGAAGCCCTCACTCCACGAGGAAGAAAACCCCTTTCGAATCCTCTCGAGTATATCGCTACAATATGATCAAATCAAATAACACACCCGAACCTACAATACAAAAGACGCATAATTAACCAATACAATTTATTAAAATATTTTATTACAAAACGATATCATCAAACAACCTATCCGAATTCACCATATAACAATATTGTAATTAACTAATATAATTTATTTTAACCAATCTCGGTACAATGGAGAACCCCTGCCGGTTGAGGATCACTGGCATTCCAGAGCAATCGACTCCAGTAGCAGTCAACATACCACGCATACCACGCATACCAGACATACCACGCATACCAGACATTCCTCGCATACCAGAGATTCCAGGGATGGGTATAAATAAGCCGGCACCACCTGAATAGTCAGTAGTCAATCATCAGCAGTCAATCTTCAGTAGTCAATCATCAGCAGTCAATCTTCAGTAGTCAATCATCAGCAAGCGCCTACACATCAGTGAATCAATCTACAAGTGACAGTGAACGTTGATATACCGGTCTTGATTTTAGAATCATACAGTGAATTATTTCGATAAATACCTTAAGGAACATAGAATTCTTTCACGACTTATTTCGATAAATACCTTAAAGAACATAGAATAATTCCACGATTTATTTCGATAAATATCTTAAAGAACTTAGAATAATTTCACGATTTATTTCAATAAATACCTTAAGGAACATAGAATAATTCCGCGATTTATTTCGATAAATATCTTAAAGAATTTAGAATAATTTCACGATTTATTTCAATAAATACCTTAAGGAACATAGAATTAATTCCACGATTTATTTCAATAAATACCTTAATGAACATAGAATTATTTCACGACTTATTTCGATACATACCTTAAGGAACTTAGAATAATTTCACGATTTATTTCAATAAATACCTTAAGGAACATAGAATTATTTCACGACTTATTTCAATAAATACCTCAACGAACTTCGAAGTATTCTTGACTTATTCTAATAAATACAATAAGCCAGTGAACCTCAAGAAACTTTCGCGCAGCACCACAGCATTATTTATCGAATGCAGCTCCCTTACAATATTTGGGAAGAAGCCGAAGAAGAGGAGGACCAGGAATTTCAGGGTCCCTGGGACGGCGTCCTTCCCTCTGATTATCCAGAGATTTATAAACCCCTGCTAGACATTTGGTGTTCCACTATCGCCACAGTAGGAATATACATAAGCGACTGGGGCCGAATTTGCATCAACTGTTACAATCAGTTGACCCCCATACAAGGACAAGCATATCAATCAGGAGGTTGGCATGACATGAGCACTGCCGAAGAAGCCCAACGCATTTCCATTTGTGCACACTGCAACAACGAAATCTCCTCCATCCGCCCAGCATCTCAGTGCGCAGAGTGCACAGAACAGTACTTCGAAATAACAGCGGAAGAGCTGTGGCAAGTACAATCGGGACAAGTACTCGAGGTGCTCACCCGATGGTAAAAATTATACGTGTCTACCCGAGGATCGCAAACCCGACATTGCAGCTCGGTGAGTCGTTTTATTATTTCGTTCCTTACGAGGTTTCGTTCACATTTCTCAATATTGTTTGGAATCCGAGGAATTGGTATTGCTGCAGATCAATCCTTCCGCAGTAATAGTACGGCACTCCTAACTTCCTTTCCCTTCCTTTTCCTTTACTTACCTTTCCTCTCGGCGTGCGCGAATCTTGCATTCGACCCCGAGGTATTTCCTTTCCTTTCTTTACTTACCTTTCCTCTCGGCGTGCGCGAATCTTGCATTCGACCCCGAGGTATTTCCTTTCCTTTCTTTACTTACCTTTCCTCTCGGCGTGCGCGAATCTTGCATTCGACCCCGAGATTCTTCCTTTTTCTTTACTTACCTTTCCTCTCGGCGTGCGCGAATCTTGCATTCGACCCCGAGGTATTTCCTTTCCTTTCTTTACTTACCTTTCCTCTCGGCGTGCGCGAATCTTGCATTCGACCCCGAGGTATTTCCTTTCCTTTCTTTACTTACCTTTCCTCTCGGCGTGCGCGAATCTTGCATTCGACCCCGAGGTATTTCCTTTCCTTTCTTTACTTACCTTTCCTCTCGGCGTGCGCGAATCTTGCATTCGACCCCGAGGTATTTCCTTTCCTTTCTTTACTTACCTTTCCTCTCGGCGTGCGCGAATCTGGCATTCGACCCCGAGGTATTTCCTTTCCTTTCTTTACTTACCTTTCCTCTCGGCGTGCGCGATTCTTGCATTCGACCCCGAGATTCTTAATTTTATCTACTTACCTTTCCTCTCGGCGTGCGCGAATTTTGTATTCGACCCCGAGATTCTTCCTTTTCCTTTACTTACCTTTCCTCTCGGCGTGCGCGAATCTTGCATTCGACCCCGAGATTCTTAATTTTATCTACTTACCTTTCCTCTCGGCGTGCGCGAATTTTGTATTCGACCCCGAGATTCTTCCTTTTCCTTTACTTACCTTTCCTCTCGGCGTGCGCGAATCTTGCATTCGACCCCGAGATTCTTCCTTTTCTCTACTTACCTTTCCTCTCGGCGTGCGCGAATCTTGAATTCGACCCCGAGAACCTACGTTCACCTTCCCCATTCAATTTCCGTTCCTCATCCTGCGTGCGTACAGTATGTCTCTTCCGGAAGTAACCTGGAACGTGACAATTGCGGGAGCTGGGAAGTGAATCCTTACCTACCGTCGATGCAAAACGATTGCAAACATCGAATAGCACGTATTCGTGCAAATTATCCATAGAAAGAACGATTGCGAGAGCTGGGAAGTGAATACTTACCTACCGTTGATGCAAAACGATTGGAAACATCGAATAGCACGTATTCGTGCAAATGATCGATGGAAAGAACGATTGCGGGAGCCGGGAAGTGAATCCTTACCTAACGTTGATGCAAATCGATTGGAAACATCGAACATCACGTATTCGTTCAAATTATCGATGGAAAGAACGATTGCGGGTGCCGGGAAGTGTATCCTTACCTAACGTTGATGCAAAACGATTGGAAACATCGAATAGCACGTATTCGTGCAAATTATCGATGGAAAGAACGATTGCGGGAGCCGGGAAATGAATCCTTACCTAACGTTGATGCAAAACGATTGGAAATATCGAACATCACGTATTCGTGCAAATTATCGATAGAAAGAACGATTGCGGGAGCTGGGAAGTGAATCCTTACCTACCGTCGATGCAAAACGATTGGAAACATCGAATAGCACGTATTCGTGCAAATTATCGATGGAAAGAACGACTGCGGGAGCCGGGAAGTGAATCCTTACCTACCGTTGATGCAAAACGATTGGAAACATCGAACTTCACGTATTCGTGCAAATTATCGATAGAAAGAACGATTGCGGGAGCCGGGAAGTGAATCCTTACCTACCGTCGATGCAAAACGATTGCAAACATCGAACATCACGTATTCGTGCAAATTATCGATAGAAAGAACGATTGCGGGAGCTGGGAAGTGAATCCTTAGCTACCGTCGATGCAAAACGATTGCAAACATCGAATAGCACGTATTCGTGCAAATTATCCATAGAAAGAACGATTGCGGGAGCTGGGAAGTGAATACTTACCTACCGTTGATGCAAAACGATTGGAAACATCGAACATCACGTATTCGTGCAAATTATCGATAGAAAGAACGATTGCGGGAGCTGGGAAGTGAATCCTTACCTACCGTCGATGCAAAACGATTGGATAATTGGCACGAATACGTGATATTCGATGTTTCCAATCGTTTTGCATCGACGGAGGTAAGGATTCACTTCCCAGCTCCCGCAATCGTTCTTTCTATCGGTAATTTGCACGAATACGTGATTTTCGATGTTTCCAATCGTTTTGCATCAACGGTAGGTATGGATTCACTTCCCGGCTCCCGCAATCGTTCTTTCCATCGATAATTTGCACGAATACGTGCTATTCGATGTTTCCAATCGTTTTGCATCGACGGTAGGTAAGGATTCACTTCCCAGCTCCCGCAATCGTTCTTTCTATCGATAATTTGCACGAATACGTGATGTTCGATGTTTCCAATCGTTTTGCATCAACGTTAGGTAAGGATTCACTTCCCGGCTCCCGCAATCGTTCTTTCCATCGATAATTTGCACGAATAGTGCTGTTACGAGCCAGGGCTGTGGGCAACGCCTAGACCGGCGATGTTTATATTACCCAAGGAATATGGTTGAGAATTTATTAGTAAGGTGCACGGACGAACCTGATGCGAAATCGGGGAGCCGCTGGGATTGATGTATGCGAGGACGAACCCGATGCGAAATCGGGGAGCCTCAGGAATAGAATCAAGCGCGGACGAACCTGGTGCGAAACCAGGGAGCCGCAGGAGGGTGAAACGTCGTGGACGAACCCGATGCGAAATCGGGGAGCCACTAGGAAAGAGTGCGCAGACGAACCCGGTGCGAAACCGGGGAGCTGCAGGAGGTTGGTTTATTCACAGACGAACCCGGTGCGAAACCGGGGAGCTGTTCGGAGGTTTGGTAAACGTACGGACGAACCTGATGCGAAATCAGGGAGCCGTAGGATACAGACGAACCTGGTGCGAAACCAGGGAGCTGTAGGATGGGTTAGGTTTCGTGGACGAACCCGATGCGAAATCGGGGAGCCACTAGGTTGGAGTAGTTACCTCGTTTTGGATAAGGCGTGCGAACGAACCTGATGCGAAATCAGGGAGTCGCAGGAAAAGTTAGTTTGACTCGTAAATAAATAATCGATACAACTCGAGCGGTTAAGTTGTATCTGTGGGACGTTACTACTAATATAAAGGATTACGGAGTAAAGATAGGTTTTAACGAATCTACTCGATTTAATGGTGAACAGTTTATAAGTTTATATTGCAACCAGTTGTTTGTACAAGTGTAATTGTCGCGATATAGTTAAATAGTGTGTGAATTATTACCTAAGCTGCACGGTGTTGACGCACTGGCGATGCGGGGCCTGAGATCGGTTACAAAGTATGCCGAAAGAACTTCAACCGGACTATGCGGATTCTAACGGGTTAACTTTATCTGATTGGTGCCGTAAGCCCAATCCTCGTTGAAATGCAACCGACTCTGTACAAGCGTAACGCGACGTGACTATGCGCGTAGCTGTGTAGTTATGAACCGAAGATGATTAGAAACGGAGGGTTTATATAGTCCCGAAATGTATGGAGGGGCTAATTAGGAACCTCCATAAAAGGTAAGAGCGCAGAGTCTTCGTCAGGTCACGAATGTACCCAATCGGTCGCGATGCAGTTGGTCGATTCTAAAAGGGTTAACCGTCGTGTGGTATCGAGCTAAACCCTTAGGCGTTTTCCGTTCTTACGCGAGAGCGAACGATGCGTGCGAGCGGAGCGTAAGAGAGTATTATCCATACGTAACATCTCCCCCCCCGAGATAAAACATCGCGTTTTTGCGTGATGCTTTTTCAAAGAAAGGAAAACGGTTAAAGATTTATCTACAATTTAAAGGTGTGAAAATTGTCGGGTGTAGTGTATGTGTTTTGTGTACTTAACGCTATTGTGCTTATTGCGGGTCCACTTCAGCTGGTGGTTGAGGTGACGAAACCCAGTTCCATCCAGCCTTGGGCGACGTTGTAAGGGGGTTGACCAGGTAGACGGTCCAAAAGTACGTCAGCGGTTATACCATCCAGTGTCCTCTGGACGTTGGTGAGGCGGCCCCTCCTTTTATTTACTGCCAGCTCTGCAATCTCCATGGCTTCGGGAGCCTCCGTTCGAAGTCGGACGCCGCGGAGCAGGATCCTGACAGCCTGCCAGGGCAAAACCTGGAACCTGGGCGGCAGGGATCTTATTTGTGAGTAATCACACCTGATCATTCTGCCGTGGTCCCCCAGGAACACTGCACAAGATTTCTGCCCCGCTTGACGGACCTCTCCTCGACGCCAAACTCCCGTTGGCTTCTGAACCGCTACAAACTTCCCGGGCCTTACGCAATCTTCTAGTGGCATGTGGAACTGCTCCCGTGTTGCCATGAACCGATTCATGGCTATCGCAAAAGTCAATGCGGTATTGCGAAACTCTTCGATTGTGACCCAAAATGTCATCGGGTCCTCGACGTGCACCACCCGGCATGCCGCGACCGGTCCAAAGTCCTGGATGCTGGTGTTCCGCATGGTTCTGATTCGAGTTCCTCGCCGGGCGTCCAGTTGCGGATGTTATCGTCCGTGATTTCCTTCAACACGAGCTGGTCTAATGCGCGCTTCCTTGACCCTTTTTCGGCTGTTTGTGTTGAAATAGAACAGCGTTTAATCGCTCGTGTCGAGGATTTCCGGCCCTTTGCAACTAGTCCCGTTGTTGTCTGCTCGAACAGATTTGCACTAAGTACGAGTCCTAGTCGTGCCTGTGGTTGCCAAGTACCGTGATGTCCAGTTTGTACTGCAATTGTTCTCGTTCCTTCGTCTGGTTCTGTTTGAGTTGAAGTGTTCTGGTGCATTGATGTGACTTAATAATGAGTCAAGGGTTTCAGGGCACTGCTTATATAAGGCAGAAACCCTTAACGCACCCCCACTCTGTTTTAAAGGAGGCGTGACCCTCGGATGTCCTTGTCTCCTTAGAAGACAGTTGCACTTGGCTTGAAAATCCTTCCTTCTTTAGGTGGAATTGATGGACCGGGGACATTTATTGTCAATTCGTTGTTGTCCTTTGAAAGATAATTTTCGATGGGGGCCTGATGACATTTAGATTTAATAAACAAAAAGACACCCAGGATAATTAGAATAATTAATATGGCTCCAGAGGAGGAGAAAATTGTAGTTTCAAAATATCTCAATGATCTTTGATGGGTCGCCAAATTTCTTGCTCGCTGTTCAATTTCGGAAAGTGATAACGCCGCCGGGAGGTCATCCCAACGAACGGTGATACTCTCGTTCAATTCCAGAGCTTCGAAATGATGTTCAACAACCTCCGGTATTATGGTTGAAAGGTTGTACGATTCAGAAGGATAGTATTCGACGTTCTGTGATGTTCCAATGGTTGCCAATGATTTCAATTGTACTGAATCTATTATTGCCTGACATCCCGGATCCAGTCTGAATACTCCCAAAGCGTAAATATTACGTGCTTCTTGTTTCTTTCCTTTACAGTAGATTTGCGCCTTTTTGCTTTCTGGCATAAAATAGAGCCAGGTGGCCGGTGCATGTAACGTCTGCCAGTATGGTTTTAAAAATGGTGACACTTTAATGTCACAGGTACTCCAACTAATCGAGGTAGGGTTCAACAGCAATGTAGACTCGCAAATTGATTGTCTGTCTGTTTGATACAGTGGCAGAGTAGTTGGTCCAATGAATTGACCATGGTAAAAACGGCTGGACTTTAGGTATTCCTCAGTCGGTGTAAAATACTCCTGTTCGTCTGATGATACCGCAATGTACTGAATTCGTGGTTGGATATATGAAATTACATCTTTTTCTTGAAGTTTGTGTGTCGATGGACAAGGATATATTTTAAACAGTTTGTACGATTTCCGTTCTAACAGAGGTATGGTAAGTTCGAAAAGTATCCTGCCTTTTGTGAAAATCACGTTAAGGTTCGTTATTTTTTCGACCTGTTCGGCGAGTAATTCCTCCGGCGATAAAGGAAACTCATACGCTAGCGTTTGCTTAATTTTATAGGCAGAGTTTAACAACTGTTCAGGTGAAAGAATAGCGGGATGTAAAATTCCTTGTTTTGCTAATAATATTGCGTCTATTAGTAACAACAGATTTGTGCTATAATCATCTACTGCTCTTTCAATTTCTATTACAGAATCCCTTATTGCCGCTTCGAAACGTATTTTACCAATGTCCGATTGTGCTTCATGTAATGCATTGGAATGAGTTGCTAATATTTTAGTCATTTGTGATATAGTTTTCGTTAAATTAACTAATCTTGCATGTGTAACCGAAAACTCCCCTTTGATAATATGTGTCTGGTTCGCTATTAGCTCAGTGATTTCACGTTGATCCTCCAATTAAACTATCATGAGCTTCGCGGATTATTTCTTGTCTGTCTTCTATGGATGGTGTAGTGATGATACAATTGCAAACAATAATTTGCTGTGCTGTTCCAGTGAAAACTTCTTCTAACATCTTGAACAATTCATTGACCGGTAGTTTATGGAAATCTCCAGTTGCTGATATTCGAAATGATTTGATATGGTGTTGACTTAAGGTGTCTCTAAGAATTTTCAAACCCGTGAGGATGTCTGATTTTTTAACGTTATCATAAAAATTGTCGGAAACTACTATGCTGAAAGATTTATACAATCCATTATCCAAAGTTACTATATGTCCCTTTTCTGGTCGTTTTGCGAGAAGGTCCTGTTTATTTATTGTCTCGGTGTCCACCAACAGTTTTCCAATGTTGGTTTGTAAATTACAGTCGGCAGATATAAAATGTACACAGTGTCCTATTTCAGCTGTGAGGGTGTTCGGTGAAACAGTAATTTTATGCAGCTGTGCAGATATTACCTCCTCCAGATCATCTTCATCAGACGTTTTTTCCAAATCCGAGGCGATGAATGGATAAGGGTCGAGCGTATGGTCTAGCAAATCATGTCGAGTCGAACCGTTATCGGGTGACCGTATGACACTTGCTTCGGCAAGGGTCCTTGCAGGTAGCTGGTTTGCTGGGGCTTGTAAAACTACACTTGGCATTGGTGTCAACCCTTGCGGTGTACTAAACAAGTCGTGGCGAACATTATTTGTATACTTTATTACAGTGTCTTCGAGTGGTTCTTCCAAAGATAACGAATCGTCGTGTAGGGTCTGGTCTTCGTGTGAAGGCAAAATTCGAGTAGAATTTGCTGCTGGTACAAAACTATTTATAGTTTCCAGGCGCTCATCTGGCATCGATATCTCCTGAGACAGGCTCGGAAACGATCGATTTCTGTCTATAATCG
Organism: Nomada ferruginata; assembly: GCA_963583965.1. Lineage (NCBI taxonomy): Eukaryota > Metazoa > Arthropoda > Insecta > Hymenoptera > Apidae > Nomada > Nomada ferruginata. The sequence goes on from OY757219.1 coordinate 1,634,444, forward strand.
GCGAATGTTGGACCTTTCCATATGCGGCCTGTTCTGTTTCGTCGGAGCTGCTGCTATCCCGATACTTCGGACGGGTTTCTCTATCTCGTCGCGACTGTCTAACACGTTGTCCAATTGAATCAGTATTAGGATCTATTTTAGGTATCTGTATTTTGAATTCGGAATCTCTGCATTCTCGTGGCATCAATGGTAAACAAACTGATACGGGGTTACGCGACAAAGCGTCTGCGTTTTTATTCGTTTTTCCGGCTTTATGAACGACTTGATACTCGTATTCTAAGAGTCTAAGTTTCCATTTCATGAGTCTAGAAGTTGGATCTTTAACAGAATGTAACCAAACTAACGGTCTATGATCTGTAACGAGTGTGAATTTAGTTCCATAAATGTAAGGCCTGAAGTATCTTACGGCGTAAACCATTGCCAAACATTCCTTTTCTGTAGCTGAATAATTTTTCTCAGGTTTATTTAAGCTGCGAGACGCGTACGCAATCGGCAGATCGTTTCCTATCTCTCCTTGACTGAGCACGGCTCCAATTGCATATTCGGATGCATCTGTTGTAACGATGAATGGTTTATCAAAATCTGGATATTGTAGAATGGGTTGCTGGCACAATTCGCTGCGTAATTGTTTGAAAGCTTGATCTTGTTCTTCTGTCCACTTGAATTTGATACCTTTCCCTAACAGGTTAATTAGAGGTTTTGCTATTAAGGTGAAATTGGGTACGAATCTTCGGTAATATCCCACAAGTCCTAGGAATTGTTGAATATTCTTCTGTGTAGTAGGTGTGGGAAAATCCCGAACGGATTTTAATTTCCTAGGGTCAGGTCTGACTCCGTCTTTCGATATAATGTGTCCAAGATATGCAACTTCCTTCCGTAGGAATTCGCATTTATTGGTCTGAAGGGTTAATCCATGATCTTTAAGGCGGTTCAATAATTTTTTAACTTTAATGTTGTGTTCTTGTAACGATGAAGCGTATACTACTATATCGTCCAAGTAAACAAAAAGATCTGTCCCTTGAAGTCCAGTGAGTACTTGATCCATAAGGCGTTGAAAAGTGGGTGGTGCGTTCTTCAATCCGAAAGGCATCCGAGAAAATTCGTAATGTCCATTCGGGGTTGTGAAAGCAGTTTTCGGTTTATCTTTTGGATCCATTTCTATCTGATGAAATCCACTTGCGAGATCAAAAACTGAGAAGTATTTGGCTCCTCCTAATCGGTCTAAAATTTCCGTGATTTGAGGTAATGGGTATTTATCGGAAATTGTTTTTTCGTTGAGTGCACGAAAATCTATTACCAAACGCCAGCGTTTAACTCCCTGTGCGTCTGCTTTCTTTGGAACAATCCATAATGGTGAATTATACGGAGATTTAGAGTGATCAATTATGCCTGCAGATAGCATAGTGCTGATCTGTTTTTGAATTTCTTTTTGATGTACCGGCGGATAACGATATTGCCTGGTATTAATTGGAATATCATTAGTTGTATGAATAGAATGATTAAAGTCACGAGCCTTCCCGAGTTTATCTCCTGGAAGGAAAAATCGATCAGGAAATTCTTCCACTAAATCTGTCACGAAATTCCGTTCCTCCTTATTTAAATGGTTTAAATTGAGAGTTTGTAAAATTCCATGTATCCTGTCTTTCCTAATCTTGAAGCTCGACGGGTGTTCCATTTCTGAATAAGAATCTTCTTCTGATGAACTCAAGATATCATAGGGCTCCAATAACTGAGGCTCTATCTCTACTTCAATTGCTTCTTCACTGGTGTTTATCGCCATAACGTGACACTTTCCGTCGTTGTTGGTCACGACTGCTTCCCCTATGTAAAGATGTTCGTGGGTTTTTATGCGTGGTAGGTACCCTTCCTTCATCTTCACATTTGCTACTCTTACAGCAATCTGTTGTGATGTTCTAGGTTTGATACAATATTTTGTAGCTGCCTGTTGCTCCTTAATTTGTTGAGGTAAATCTTGATAATTTGAAAAACGTAATGGTCGGATTGGTTTATTTTTTAATGTTAAGGTTCCATGATAGTAGGAAATTTCAGCTTCTTCCTGTTTTAGAAACGGGCTTCCGATAAGTCCATCTGCGTCTATTGCAAGATTTTTCACCACATAGAAAAATGCTGGAGATCCGTGGATGTGTAAAATTGTAGTTCCCAGAGTGTGAATCGGCGTTGTAGTGAGTCCTGTTAACTCGATTTCTTCTCTTGAAATTATTTCTGCGGTTTTTCCGAGTACGTCGATGACCACCAGATTAACAGCTGCTCCACCATCAATTAAGAATTCTCCCGTTCCTGATTCCAGTTCCGGTACCTTGATCTTGATTCTTGGTGCAGGTGCTTCCTTGATGAGTCTTCTTCCTTCTCGTCGCTGAATCGGATTTTCCTTCGGCGATCTTCCTCGTTTCCGCTCATCGTGTCGCCTGTACGTTGAGCGCGATTGAAGTTTAAAGTATTGCTTGATTCAACGGATGAATCCCGTGAATCCCGGCGATAATGCGGACTGCGCGGACGATTCCTACATGACTTCCCGTCATGTCCAGCAATGCCACAATGCCAACAATATAAATCTGACTTACGATTTTTGTCAGGATTCTTAAGAATTGAAAATTTTTTATCTCGATCATCTACTGATGAGTCGCGATGATTAGAAGGGAATCTCGAGGGGGTCCTTTGTCGTAAAGTCCAGGCCGTCGTACGTCCTTGCCTCTCCCGTTCCTCTCCAAATTCAGATGTTCTCCCTGGTCGTTCCCTGAACCGATCATATCTGTTCGGAGACAGTGGATACGACACTTCGCGGTCGTGATTATGATAATCCCGATCGTAACGATCTCGGCGTGACCGTCTAGAAGGTGATTCTCTGGATGGCGACCGTTGCCGATTACTTAACTTCCTGTCAATATGCAGAACGGCGTCGTAAGCCTGTTCAAGCGTTTCCAAATCTTGAAGTCGAGCCGACACTTTCCAGGAAATTCGATCCGGTAAACCATCGATGAAGTTTTCTTTGACGTCCTTTTCCATTTCTTTGACGAATTCTTCAGCGTGATCCAGATATCTTTCCCGGATAGCTCCGCGCGTACAATAAACAAGATGACTCGTTCTATCGACGTATCGTCGAATACTTTCACCTTCGCGAATACGTAGTTTCGCGATTTCAACTTGAAAATGTGACAAATCTCTACCAGGCGCGAATCTCTTTTTTAAGTGTTTAATTAATGCCTTAACAGAGTCGAATTTATGCTCTATCGTGCATCTACGTGCTGGACCGATGAGTTTAGTTAAAACAATGGCAAGATACTCCGCTTCCGTACCCTCAGGAATCAAAGTTAACCCGTTTTCCACATGTTGTGCAAAGTGCGTCAACGATGGCTTTTCTCCGTCAAAAGTCGGAATGGACAAAGTGATATTCTGTATACACGTCCGTTGCGTTAAGAGTGTCATTGTATTAGCAATCGAAGCTGTCAAGTTTAGCATCTCACTAGCAGAGACGTTCGCTTGTGGATTTGCCATTTTGGAAATTACTAAAGTAACTAACTAGAGAAAACTAGTATATTGTAAAAATGTTCACCTACGAGTAATAGAACGTATTTTAAAAACCAAAATTTACGGTAATTCTAAATTAGCAGTATCCCACCGCTGTCACCAGTTTGTTACGAGCCAGGGCTGTGGGCAACGCCTAGACCGGCGATGTTTATATTACCCAAGGAATATGGTTGAGAATTTATTAGTAAGGTGCACGGACGAACCTGATGCGAAATCGGGGAGCCGCTGGGATTGATGTATGCGAGGACGAACCCGATGCGAAATCGGGGAGCCTCAGGAATAGAATCAAGCGCGGACGAACCTGGTGCGAAACCAGGGAGCCGCAGGAGGGTGAAACGTCGTGGACGAACCCGATGCGAAATCGGGGAGCCACTAGGAAAGAGTGCGCAGACGAACCCGGTGCGAAACCGGGGAGCTGCAGGAGGTTGGTTTATTCACAGACGAACCCGGTGCGAAACCGGGGAGCTGTTCGGAGGTTTGGTAAACGTACGGACGAACCTGATGCGAAATCAGGGAGCCGTAGGATACAGACGAACCTGGTGCGAAACCAGGGAGCTGTAGGATGGGTTAGGTTTCGTGGACGAACCCGATGCGAAATCGGGGAGCCACTAGGTTGGAGTAGTTACCTTGTTTTGGATAAGGCGTGCGAACGAACCTGATGCGAAATCAGGGAGTCGCAGGAAAAGTTAGTTTGACTCGTAAATAAATAATCGATACAACTCGAGCGGTTAAGTTGTATCTGTGGGACGTTACTACTAATATAAAGGATTACGGAGTAAAGATAGGTTTTAACGAATCTACTCGATTTAATGGTGAACAGTTTATAAGTTTATATTGCAACCAGTTGTTTGTACAAGTGTAATTGTCGCGATATAGTTAAATAGTGTGTGAATTATTACCTAAGCTGCACGGTGTTGACGCACTGGCGATGCGGGGCCTGAGATCGGTTACAAAGTATGCCGAAAGAACTTCAACCGGACTATGCGGATTCTAACGGGTTAACTTTATCTGATTGGTGCCGTAAGCCCAATCCTCGTTGAAATGCAACCGACTCTGTACAAGCGTAACGCGACGTGACTATGCGCGTAGCTGTGTAGTTATGAACCGAAGATGATTAGAAACGGAGGGTTTATATAGTCCCGAAATGTATGGAGGGGCTAATTAGGAACCTCCATAAAAGGTAAGAGCGCAGAGTCTTCGTCAGGTCACGAATGTACCCAATCGGTCGCGATGCAGTTGGTCGATTCTAAAAGGGTTAACCGTCGTGTGGTATCGAGCTAAACCCTTAGGCGTTTTCCGTTCTTACGCGAGAGCGAACGATGCGTGCGAGCGGAGCGTAAGAGAGTATTATCCATACGTAACAGTGCTATTCGATTTTCCAATCGTTTTGCATCAACGGTAGGTAAGTATTCACTTCCCAGCTCCCGCAATCGTTCTTTCTATGGATAATTTGCACGAATACGTGCTATTCGATGTTTGCAATCGTTTTGCATCGACGGTAGGTAAGGATTCACTTCCCAGCTCCCGCAATCGTTCTTTCTATCGATAATTTGCACGAATACGTGATGTTCGATGTTTCCAATCGTTTTGCATCAACGGTAGGTAAGGATTCACTTCCCGGCTCCCGCAATCGTTCTTTCCATCGATAATTTGCACGAATACGTGCTATTCGATGTTTGCAATCGTTTTGCATCGACGGTAGGTACGGATTCACTTCCCAGCTCCCGCAATCGTTCTTTCTATCGATAATTTGCACGAATACGTGCTATTCGATGTTTGCAATCGTTTTGCATCGACGGTCGGTAAGCATTCACTTCCCAGCTCCGGCAATCGTTCTTTACAAATTATCGATAGAAAGAACGATTGCGGGAGCTGGGAAGTGAATCCTTACCTACCGTCGATGCAAAACGATTGCAAACATCGAATAGCACGTATTCGTGCAAATTATCGATGGAAAGAACGATTGCGGGAGCCGGGAAATGAATCCTTACCTAACGTTGATGCAAAACGATTGGAAACATCGAACATCACGTATTCGTGCAAATTATCGATAGAAAGAACGATTGCGGGAGCTGGGAAGTGAATCCTTACCTACCGTCGATGCAAAACGATTGGATAATTGGCACGAATACGTGATATTCGATGTTTCCAATCGTTTTGCATCGACGGTAGGTAAGGATTCACTTCCCAGCTCCCGCAATCGTTCTTTCTATCGATAATTTGCACGAATACGTGATGTTCGATGTTTCCAATCGTTTTGCATCAACGGTAGGTATGGATTCACTTCCCGGCTCCCGCAATCGTTCTTTCCATCGATAATTTGCACGAATACGTGCTATTCGATGTTTCCAATCGTTTTGCATCGACGGTAGGTAAGGATTCACTTCCCAGCTCCCGCAATCGTTCTTTCTATCGATAATTTGCACGAATACGTGATGTTCGATGTTTCCAATCGTTTTGCATCAACGTTAGGTAAGGATTCACTTCCCGGCTCCCGCAATCGTTCTTTCCATCGATAATTTGCCCGAATACGTGCTATTCGATGTTTGCAATCGTTTTGCATCGACGGTAGGTAAGGATTCACTTCCCAGCTCCCGCAATCGTTCTTTCCATCGATAATTTGCACGAATACGTGCCATTCGATGTTTCCAATCGTTTTGCATCGACGGTAGGTAAGGATTCACTTCCCAGCTCCCGCAATCGTTCTTTCTATCGATAATTTGCACGAATACGTGATCTTCGATGTTTCCAATCGTTTTGCATCAACGGTAGGTAAGGATTCACTTCCCGGCTCCCGCAATCGTTCTTTCCATCGATAATTTGCACGAATACGTGCTATTCGATGTTTCCAATCGTTTTGCATCGACGGTAGGTAAGGATTCACTCCCCAGCTCCCGCAATCGTTCTTTCTATCGATAATTTGCACGAATACGTGATGTTCAATGTTTCCAATCGTTTTGCATCAACGTTAGGTAAGGATTCACTTCCCGGCTCCCGCAATCGTTCTTTCCATCGATAATTTGCACGAATACGTGGTGTTCGATGTTTCCAATCGTTTTGCATCAACGTTAGGTAAGTATTCACTTCCCAGCTCCCGCAATCGTTCTTTCTATGGATAATTTGCACGAATACGTGCTATTCGATGTTTGCAATCGTTTTGCATCGACGGTAGGTACGGATTCACTTCCCAGCTCCCGCAATCGTTCTTTCTATCGATAATTTGCACGAATACGTGCTATTCGATGTTTGCAATCGTTTTGCATCGACGGTCGGTAAGCATTCACTTCCCAGCTCCGGCAATCGTTCTTTACAAATTATCGATAGAAAGAACGATTGCGGGAGCTGGGAAGTGAATCCTTACCTACCGTCGATGCAAAACTATTGCAAACATCGAATAGCACGTATTCGTGCAAATTATCGATGGAAAGAACGATTGCGGGAGCCGGGAAATGAATCCTTACCTACCGTCGATGCAAAACGATTGGATAATTGGCACGAATACGTGATATTCGATGTTTCCAATCGTTTTGCATCGACGGTAGGTAAGGATTCACTTCCCAGCTCCCGCAATCGTTCTTTCTATCGATAATTTGCACGAATACGTGATGTTCGATGTTTCCAATCGTTTTGCATCAACGGTAGGTATGGATTCACTTCCCGGCTCCCGCAATCGTTCTTTCCATCGATAATTTGCACGAATACGTGCTATTCGATGTTTCCAATCGTTTTGCATCGACGGTAGGTAAGGATTCACTTCCCAGCTCCCGCAATCGTTCTTTCTATCGATAATTTGCACGAATACGTGATGTTCGATGTTTCCAATCGTTTTGCATCAACGTTAGGTAAGGATTCACTTCCCGGCTCCCGCAATCGTTCTTTCCATCGATAATTTGCCCGAATACGTGCTATTCGATGTTTGCAATCGTTTTGCATCGACGGTAGGTAAGGATTCACTTCCCAGCTCCCGCAATCGTTCTTTCCATCGATAATTTGCACGAATACGTGCCATTCGATGTTTCCAATCGTTTTGCATCGACGGTAGGTAAGGATTCACTTCCCAGCTCCCGCAATCGTTCTTTCTATCGATAATTTGCACGAATACGTGATGTTCGATGTTTCCAATCGTTTTGCATCAACGGTAGGTAAGGATTCACTTCCCGGCTCCCGCAATCGTTCTTTCCATCGATAATTTGCACGAATACGTGCTATTCGCTGTTTCCAATCGTTTTGCATCGACGGTAGGTAAGGATTCACTCCCCAGCTCCCGCAATCGTTCTTTCTATCGATAATTTGCACGAATACGTGATGTTCAATGTTTCCAATCGTTTTGCATCAACGTTAGGTAAGGATTCACTTCCCGGCTCCCGCAATCGTTCTTTCCATCGATAATTTGCACGAATACGTGGTGTTCGATGTTTCCAATCGTTTTGCATCAACGTTAGGTAAGTATTCACTTCCCAGCTCCCGCAATCGTTCTTTCTATCGATAATTTGCACGAATACGTGCTATTCGATGTTTGCAATCGTTTTGCATCGACGGTCGGTAAGCATTCACTTCCCAGCTCCGGCAATCGTTCTTTCCAAATTATCGATAGAAAGAACGATTGCGGGAGCTGGGAAGTGAATCCTTACCTACCGTCGATGCAAAACGATTGGAAACATCGAATATCAGGTATTCGTGCCAATTATCCAATCGTTTTGCATCGACGGTTGGTAAGGATTCACTTCCCAGCTCCCGCAATCGTTCTTTCTATCGATAATTTGCACGAATACGTGATGTTCGATGTTTCCAATCGTTTTGCATCAACGGTAGGTAAGGATTCACCTCCCGGCTCCCGCAATCGTTCTTTCCATCGATAATTTGCACGAATACGTGCTATTCGATGTTTCCAATCGTTTTGCATTGACGGTAGGTAAGGATTCACTTCCCAGCTCCCGCAATCGTTCTTTCTATCGATAATTTGCACGAATACGTGATGTTCGATGTTTCCAATCGTTTTGCATCAACGTTAGGTAAGGATTCACTTCCCGGCTCCCGCAATCGTTCTTTCCATCGATAATTTGCACGAATAGTGCTATTCGATGTTTCCAATCGTTTTGCATCAACGGTAGGTAGGTATTCACTTCCCAGCTCCCGCAATCGTTCTTTCTATGGATAATTTGCACGAATACGTGCTATTCGATGTTTGCAATCGTTTTGCATCGACGGTAGGTAAGGATTCACTTCCCAGCTCCCGCAATCGTTCTTTCTATCGATAATTTGCACGAATACGTGATGTTCGATGTTTCCAATCGTTTTGCATCAACGGTAGGTAAGGATTCACTTCCCGGCTCCCGCAATCGTTCTTTCCATCGATAATTTGCACGAATACGTGCTATTCGATGTTTGCAATCGTTTTGCATCGACGGTAGGTACGGATTCACTTCCCAGCTCCCGCAATCGTTCTTTCTATCGATAATTTGCACGAATACGTGCTATTCGATGTTTGCAATCGTTTTGCATCGACGGTCGGTAAGCATTCACTTCCCAGCTCCGGCAATCGTTCTTTACAAATTATCGATAGAAAGAACGATTGCGGGAGCTGGGAAGTGAATCCTTACCTACCGTCGATGCAAAACGATTGCAAACATCGAACATCACGTATTCGCGCAAATTATCGATAGAAAGAACGATTGCGGGAGCTGGGAAGTGAATCCTTACCTACCGTCGATGCAAAACGATTGGATAATTGGCACGAATACGTGATATTCGATGTTTCCAATCGTTTTGCATCGACGGTAGGTAAGGATTCACTTCCCAGCTCCCGCAATCGTTGTTTCTATCGATAATTTGCACGAATACGTGATGTTCGATGTTTCCAATCGTTTTGCATCAACGTTAGGTAAGGATTCACTTCCCGGCTCCCGCAATCGTTCTTTCCATCGATAATTTGCCCGAATACGTGCTATTCGATGTTTGCAATCGTTTTGCATCGACGGTAGGTAAGGATTCACTTCCCAGCTCCCGCAATCGTTCTTTCCATCGATAATTTGCACGAATACGTGCCATTCGATGTTTCCAATCGTTTTGCATCGACGGTAGGTAAGGATTCACTTCCCAGCTCCCGCAATCGTTCTTTCTATCGATAATTTGCACGAATACGTGATGTTCGATGTTTCCAATCGTTTTGCATCAACGGTAGGTAAGGATTCACTTCCCGGCTCCCGCAATCGTTCTTTCCATCGATAATTTGCACGAATACGTGCTATTCGATGTTTCCAATCGTTTTGCATCGACGGTAGGTAAGGATTCACTCCCCAGCTCCCGCAATCGTTCTTTCTATCGATAATTTGCACGAATACGTGATGTTCAATGTTTCCAATCGTTTTGCATCAACGTTAGGTAAGGATTCACTTCCCGGCTCCCGCAATCGTTCTTTCCATCGATAATTTGCACGAATACGTGGTGTTCGATGTTTCCAATCGTTTTGCATCAACGTTAGGTAAGTATTCACTTCCCAGCTCCCGCAATCGTTCTTTCTATGGATAATTTGCACGAATACGTGCTATTCGATGTTTGCAATCGTTTTGCATCGACGGTAGGTACGGATTCACTTCCCAGCTCCCGCAATCGTTCTTTCTATCGATAATTTGCACGAATACGTGCTATTCGATGTTTGCAATCGTTTTGCATCGACGGTCGGTAAGCATTCACTTCCCAGCTCCGGCAATCGTTCTTTCCAAATTATCGATAGAAAGAACGATTGCGGGAGCTGGAAAGTGAATCCTTACCTACCGTCGATGCAAAACGATTGGAAACATCGAATATCACGTATTCGTGCCAATTATCCAATCGTTTTGCATCGACGGTTGGTAAGGATTCACTTCCCGGCTCCCGCAACCGTTCTTTCCATCGATAATTTGCACGAATACGTGATGTTCGATGTTTCCAATCGTTTTGCATCGACGGTAGGTAAGGATTCACTTCCCAGCTCCCGCAATCGTTCTTTCTATCGATAATTTGCACGAATACGTGATGTTCGATGTTTCCAATCGTTTTGCATGAACGGTAGGTAAGGATTCACTTCCCGGCTCCCGCAATCGTTCTTTCCATCGATAATTTGCACGAATACGTGCTATTCGATGTTTCCAATCGTTTTGCATCGACGGTAGGTAAGGATTCACTTCCCAGCTCCCGCAATCGTTCTTTCCATCGATAATTTGCACGAATACGTGATGTTCAATGTTTCCAATCGTTTTGCATCAACGTTAGGTAAGGATTCACTTCCCGGCTCCCGCAATCGTTCTTTCCATCGATAATTTGCACGAATACGTGGTGTTCGATGTTTCCAATCGTTTTGCATCAACGTTAGGTAAGTATTCACTTCCCAGTGTTACGTCCTGGTTTGATTGTTCTCGTTAATTCCTTGATGAACCAATCGAGACGCAACTGTATGATTTTATTCTTGTGTGTTTGTGTAGATATCGTTTGTAAATAGCAGGGTACGTTTGCATTTTTGATCGTGACTATTCCCAGGGTAGGGTTAAGTCAACCAGCATCGGGAACGTTGGGATAATAACGATTGTATATTGGTTATTTGTTACCGTATACGTGTAGTCGTTGTTATTATTGCGGTGCCTTGTTACGTTCGTGATATGGTCCGTAACGAGGATCGTGAGGTGGAAGGCCATCCACGGCATAGACGCTCCGAGGGTAGTTCGATGGTGTAGAGCTTCCAGGCGGGATGCGAACTCGTTCCGAGTTCTCCTTCCTTGTGGCTGTCGGAATGGGGTGTGACCACTCCCAAGAGATGTTGCTTCGTGAGTAGCGGTTTGTAATATGCCCGCACCAAACGACGTACTTGTTCTTTACGACCGGCACGGCGAGTTTTATCCATCGAGCTTATTTCATTCAGATATGGTTTCTGATTAACAATAGCGACAACTGAATTGTACTGTGCAGGAAAGCCGTGCGTATAACTCGAGCAGATCGTCTTCTCTATGGTTCGTAATAGAATTCAGAGTCCAGCCAGAAAATATTATTTAATGCGAAAAGCTCGATGTCTGGTTTAAGGTACACTCGTAAATGAATTAGAGAACACTGTGTCTAATGAACATGATAACAACTATATTCTATCACTTGGTAGTTACACTGGGTTACAAGATTTAATTATAACTAACAACACGAAGTTACTTGGCTGACTCTCGGATCAGAACTGTTTGTGATGTTCTCGGCTGCCTAAGCAGAACTGACTGTGTGTACTCACTATGATTGACGTCGATTATCGATGTGTATGGTCCGACTGCCGTAGCAGAACTAACTTTCCAGTAGCTGCTCAGCTCCTTTTATTCTTATAAAGTGCTGATGCAGCTGGCGACTGTCTGTCGTCACTGGATACTTTGTACGTGGTAACGAATGCTGACGCGACAGTCTCATTGTGTGGTAACGAATGCTGACGCGACAGTCTCATCTCTCCGCGAACGGATGTTGTTGCGACAAGTCCGTCGCTGGGAAGATGCAATCTGATCTGTTCACGAAGTTTCTCGAAGCCAGAATGCAGACGTGCAGGATAATGGAATCGTGCTAATCTTATTCAGCACTTTTATGTTTAATGCTGACTTGGCGTCCATACTTCTGTGCATGCACTTCCAGCAGCGAGAGCGCAGTCTGTTGCGCGACACTGAACGAGACGGTAGTGTTAGCGACTTACCATCAATGGTCGCGCTCCTTCTTATCTTATGTCACTTCGTGGTTCATTGTGGTTACTCAAAAGTCTTTTCCCCTTGATTTAAAAGTGATTTTAATTGAATAAATATATTTGTATTGTAGTTTTTGAGCAATCATACGGAACATTAAAACCGCAGTGCAGCATAAGTGATTTTGTGATATCTGTGATTCCAGATGCCGAATTCTGAGATAGCCGCACCGCGTTTGTTTTGGTGAGTGACTCTTACTTATTTTTAGTGATACTATATAAACGAATCAGTATGTTCACAATTCAACGGCAATATTCCTATATTATATTGTGTTTCTTAATTGAATCCTAGTCAAGGCATAGCTTGGAGTATGTGTAGAACGTGCTGATTCGTTTGAGGTTTATAAATAGACATTGTTACGTTCCGGTCAGTCCCGGGACGTGACACCTTCCCCCTTGGGAAGCAAATTTCTGTTAGAAATTTGCTGAGGTCTGCTTGAATTGTTTAAGTGTTGTTTTTGGTTTGTGTTTTCGCTGCTGATGTTCCTTGGTTGCAAGGTGTCTTCGTTGTGTGACGTTGCGTAACGTCTACTTCCTTCACCTCTTCGGATTAGGAGATGCGCATGTCAACTCCGTGTGATGTGGATGGATTGGAATCCGTATGCGTAAATTGTATGGAGTCGGTACTCGTGAATAAATGTTTTGGCGGCTGCCTTTCAATACAGTATTTTTTCTTGATGTCAATATAGGCCCTTGATTTTGGAGAGTTTTATTACTTTGACATCACCCCTAATGTTACTATCAATGCAGTAATTGTTTAACTTGATGCTTGACGCGTATCCCTCTCCTATTTCGGGATTCGCTGTATTACGAACAATCGACGCGTATATGCGCGAAATTGATGCTGGCTCCGTGGTCGATTTGAAAGTTGAGATCCCAAGATCCCTGTCCTCCTTGATCAGCGGCGAATCATCCACGACGCGAGAATGAACTTGATGGCCCGCAACCTTTATCGACACTTTCCCTAGGGCGGTCAGGTTCGAAGCCGATTTGCCACGTATTTTATCAAATCTCGGTCGTTATAATCGCCGTTCTGTTCAGGACTGACTTCTTGATGAGATTTATCTTGAATCCGGAGTACAGCATAAAACTTGTTCCTCATTGCACAGCTGGGGTGCTATGTCCATAGCGATAATATATGTATATATAATTTTTATAGCGTTTACTCTCGTTGACATTGTTTTTTTGATGATTGATTTCACGATTTGTATTTCTTTCTAAATTGCGCTTCTTTTGTTTCTTTCTTGCGAATTTTCCTTGATATTGAAACTGTTGATAAGCTTCTAATCGGAAACTCCCGTTTCCGTAGGTTCTTGATACTTCAGGGTGTTCCCTAATGTATGTAATTGCGAATCCCATGCCCTTTCGGACTGGTGTCGGTTCTTCTACCCTTTTCGCGATACTTTTCTTAACGCACGCGATCGTGTTCTGTCGCGGTCGCAAATAAATCTATATGTAATCTTTCTCGCGATATTCATCCCAACGCATGCGTTCGTGTCCCTGTTCGGGCGCCAAAAATCATCTACTATATGTTACGTCCTGGTTTGATTGTTCTCGTTAATTCCTTGATGAACCAATCGAGACGCAACTGTATGATTTTATTCTTGTGTGTTTGTGTAGATATCGTTTGTAAATAGCAGGGTACGTTCGCATTTTTGATCGTGACTATTCCCAGGGTAGGGTTAAGTCAACCAGCATCGGGAACGTTGGGATAATAACGATTGTATATTGGTTATTTGTTACCGTATACGTGTAGTCGTTGTTATTATTGCGGTGCCTTGTTACGTTCGTGATATGGTCCGTAACGAGGATCGTGAGGTGGAAGGCCATCCACGGCATAGACGCTCCGAGGGTAGTTCGATGGTGTAGAGCTTCCAGGCGGGATGCGAACTCGTTCCGAGTTCTCCTTCCTTGTGGCTGTCGGAATGGGGTGTGACCACTCCCAAGAGATGTTGCTTCGTGAGTAGCGGTTTGTAATATGCCCGCACCAAACGACGTACTTGTTCTTTACGACCGGCACGGCGAGTTTTATCCATCGAGCTTATTTCATTCAGATATGGTTTCTGATTAACAATAGCGACAACTGAATTGTACTGTGCAGGAAAGCCGTGCGTATAACTCGAGCAGATCGTCTTCTCTATGGTTCGTAATAGAATTCAGAGTCCAGCCAGAAAATATTATTTAATGCGAAAAGCTCGATGTCTGGTTTAAGGTACACTCGTAAATGAATTAGAGAACACTGTGTCTAATGAACATGATAACAACTATATTCTATCACTTGGTAGTTACACTGGGTTACAAGATTTAATTATAACTAACAACACGAAGTTACTTGGCTGACTCTCGGATCAGAACTGTTTGTGATGTTCTCGGCTGCCTAAGCAGAACTGACTGTGTGTACTCACTATGATTGACGTCGATTATCGATGTGTATGGTCCGACTGCCGTAGCAGAACTAACTTTCCAGTAGCTGCTCAGCTCCTTTTATTCTTATAAAGTGCTGATGCAGCTGGCGACTGTCTGTCGTCACTGGATACTTTGTACGTGGTAACGAATGCTGACGCGACAGTCTCATTGTGTGGTAACGAATGCTGACGCGACAGTCTCATCTCTCCGCGAACGGATGTTGTTGCGACAAGTCCGTCGCTGGGAAGATGCAATCTGATCTGTTCACGAAGTTTCTCGAAGCCAGAATGCAGACGTGCAGGATAATGGAATCGTGCTAATCTTATTCAGCACTTTTATGTTTAATGCTGACTTGGCGTCCATACTTCTGTGCATGCACTTCCAGCAGCGAGAGCGCAGTCTGTTGCGCGACACTGAACGAGACGGTAGTGTTAGCGACTTACCATCAATGGTCGCGCTCCTTCTTATCTTATGTCACTTCGTGGTTCATTGTGGTTACTCAAAAGTCTTTTCCCCTTGATTTAAAAGTGATTTTAATTGAATAAATATATTTGTATTGTAGTTTTTGAGCAATCATACGGAACATTAAAACCGCAGTGCAGCATAAGTGATTTTGTGATATCTGTGATTCCAGATGCCGAATTCTGAGATAGCCGCACCGCGTTTGTTTTGGTGAGTGACTCTTACTTATTTTTAGTGATACTATATAAACGAATCAGTATGTTCACAATTCAACGGCAATATTCCTATATTATATTGTGTTTCTTAATTGAATCCTAGTCAAGGCATAGCTTGGAGTATGTGTAGAACGTGCTGATTCGTTTGAGGTTTATAAATAGACATTGTTACGTTCCGGTCAGTCCCGGGACGTGACACCAGCTCCCGCAATCGTTCTTTCTATGGATAATTTGCACGAATACGTGCTATTCGATGTTTGCAATCGTTTTGCATCGACGGTCGGTAAGCATTCACTTCCCAGCTCCGGCAATCGTTCTTTCCAAATTATCGATAGAAAGAACGATTGCGGGAGCTGGGAAGTGAATCCTTACCTACCGTCGATGCAAAACGATTGGAAACATCGAATATCACGTATTCGTGCCAATTATCCAATCGTTTTGCATGGACGGTAGGTAAGGATTCACTTCCCAGCTCCCGCAATCGTTCTTTCTATCGATAATTTGCACGAATACGTGATGTTCGATGTTTCCAATCGTTTTGCATCAACGGTAGGTAAGGATTCACTTCCCGGCTCCCGCAATCGTTCTTTCCATCGATAATTTGCACGAATACGTGCTATTCGATGTTTCCAATCGTTTTGCATCGACGGTAGGTAAGGATTCACTTCCCAGCTCCCGCAATCGTTCTTTCTATCGATAATTTGCACGAATACGTGATGTTCAATGTTTCCAATCGTTTTGCATCAACGTTAGGTAAGGATTCACTTCCCGGCTCCCGCAATCGTTCTTTCCATCGCTAATTTGCACGAATACGTGGTGTTCGATGTTTCCAATCGTTTTGCATCAACGTTAGGTAAGTATTCACTTCCCAGCTCCCGCAATCGTTCTTTCTATGGATAATTTGCACGAATACGTGCTATTCGATGTTTGCAATCGTTTTGCATCGACGGTAGGTAAGCATTCACTTCCCAGCTCCGGCAATCGTTCTTTCCAAATTATCGATAGAAAGAACGATTGCGGGAGCTGGGAAGTGAATCCTTACCTACCGTCGATGCAAAACGATTGCAAACATCGAATAGCACGTATTCGTGCAAATTATCCATAGAAAGAACGATTGCGAGAGCTGGGAAGTGAATACTTACCTACCGTTGATGCAAAACGATTGGAAACATCGAATAGCACGTATTCGTGCAAATGATCGATGGAAAGAACGATTGCGGGAGCCGGGAAGTGAATCCTTACCTAACGTTGATGCAAATCGATTGGAAACATCGAATAGCACGTATTCGTGCAAATTATCGATGGAAAGAACGATTGCGGGAGCCGGGAAATGAATCCTTACCTAACGTTGATGCAAAACGATTGGAAACATCGAACATCACGTATTCGTGCAAATTATCGATAGAAAGAACGATTGCGGGAGCTGGGAAGTGAATACTTACCTACCGTTGATGCAAAACGATTGGAAACATCGAATAGCACGTATTCGTGCAAATTATCGATAGAAAGAACGATTGCGGGAGCTGGGAAGTGAATCCTTACCTACCGTCGATGCAAAACGATTGGAAACATCGAATATCACGTATTCGTGCCAATTATCCAATCGTTTGGCATCGACGGTAGGTGAGGATTCACTTCCCAGCTCCCGCAATCGTTCTTTCCATCGATAATTTGCACGAATACGTGCTATTCGATGTTTCCAATCGTTTGGCATCGACGGTAGGTAAGGATTCACTTCCCAGCTACCGCAATCGTTCTTTCCATCGATAATTTGCACGAATACGTGCTATTCGATGTTTCCAATCGTTTTGCATCAACGTTAGGTAAGGATTCACTTCCCGGCTCCCGCAATCGTTCTATCCATCGATAATTTGCACGAATACGTGGTGTTCGATGTTTCCAATCGTTCTGCATCAACGTTAGGTAAGTATTCACTTCCCAGCTCCCGCAATCGTTCTTTCTATGGATAATTTGCACGAATACGTGCTATTCGATGTTTGCAATCGTTTTGCATCGACGGTAGGTACGGATTCACTTCCCAGCTCCCGGAATCGTTCTTTCTATCGATAATTTGCACGAATACGTGGTGTTCGATGTTTCCAATCGTTTTGCATCAACGTTAGGTAAGCATTCACTTCCCGGCTCCCGCAATCGTTCTTTCCATCGATAATTTGCACGAATACATGCTATTCGATGTTTGCAATCGTTTTGCATCGACGGTAGGTAAGGATTCACTTCCCAGCAGCCGCAATCGTTTTTTCCATCGATAATTTGCACGAATACGTGGTGTTCGATGTTTCCAATCGTTTTGCATCAACGTTAGGTAAGTATTCACTTCCCAGCTCCCGCAATCGTTCTTTCTATGGATAATTTGCACGAATACGTGTGTTACGTCCTCGTCGGGATCCGTGTTGCCCAACGGCAACGTGCGCCAAATCTTCAACAGGATACGCTCGCAATTTCGATCTGTGACTGGTCTCTTAGGACAGTCAACCGGGATCGGGACGTTAAGATGCGGTGGGGTCAGGAAAACAATTGGTATCGATTGTTTATGAGTTATATTTACGTCCACTTTCTTTTTTTTCTTATTTAATACAGTGGAGGCTGTTACATTATTCCTCGCGGAGAAATATAGTTTGAAATAACAACGTATGATACTCTTCCGGGACCGGCTCGCCTTCGGGGACGTTTGGTTGACCAGGGAACCGGTCGCTAATAAATACGGGATAATATCCCGGGTAATTCGGATAAATCTGTTGATGTGGCCACTCCTCGTCGCTGTCCGGAGGGTCGAGTTGCTGTTGCGGGGATGGAGGACTGACCGGGGGGTCGATATAGGGCCGGTAGTATTCGGGCGTGGTTGCCCTTGAATCTACCGAGGATGTAGTTGTCTGAGCCGGGGATGACGAGTAAACTAGTTGTCGTCTAGCGAAGGGCTGCGGAGTTTGTTCGGATGCGTGGGAGATGGGGGAGTATGAGATGGACAAAGGCGATGCGTGAGGCGAGGAAGGCAACACGGGTATTTGGGCGGAGGGACCCCGCGAAGTCGAGGGCTCGGGCGAACCCCCAACTGTCAAGTCGATGATGGACGGAACGGCGCCAGCGGTTGTCGAGTCGATCGGCGCCCGTGGAGAATCCAGCGTCAGGTCGACTGGCGCCGGTGGAGAATCTAACGTCAGGGCGATCAACGGCCCAGTCTCTTGCGCCAATTGCACGCGACGGGCGGCGATCAGCTCCCGGCGCCTGATATTGTGGCGGAGCCGCGACTGGACCCCTCTCCTACGCCTTCGCCTATTTCCAGCGGGCATCTACCGAACACATTCGGCGAGTAGTAAGTTGTTCGTATAAAATGGAAGACCGATGAAATGTCAAGTGTTACTGTTTATTAATGCTCACCTTTACCTATCGGTCGACTACAGTTGAGAGTACAAGTAACAAATGGTGGATCGTGCTGACGATTTGCCGCTTACAGGCACAACTACAACGAACTCGGCGAACTTCACCGTTAGACTACCGGATTGAACTTCAGTCGTATAGAACTTGATGTTTCTAACTTCTCGGTTGGAACTGAACTGCCTTGCGACCGTTCGCTCCGGTCTTTTATTCCTCCCAGGTGCTGATGCAGCAGCCCCTACTGCCGCAGCCAGAAGATGCTGATGCAGCAGGGGCCACCGTCCTGGGAACGACTGTTCCGCGACGGTTCTCGCGGTTCGTATTTCTGCAACGTGTGCATTCCCGAGCGACAGTTGTTATCGCCCTTGCGATGGTTCTCGCGCTTCGTATCTTTGCAACGTGTGCATTCCTGAGTGACAGTTGTTATCGCTCTCGCGACGGTTCTCGCGCTTCGTATCTTTGCAACGTGTGCATTCCTGAGCGACAGTTGTTATCGCTCTGGGAACGGATGCTGATGCATCGAGGTATATCGTCTTGTTCAGCGGATTATTACCCGATCCTTTCCCAGGCCTTGACTCTGGAATGCCCACGTGCGAGACAGCGCTATCCCTTCGCTATTGTCGTCAGCACTTATCGGTGCTTGTCCTTAACTCGAAAGGACAAACACGGATTGGTCCGCACACCCTGATTCGTCACGGTTCTTAATCTACGTATTCTTATAATCTATCTTATCATAGGTGAGTCAGCATACTCACGTTTACCCCTGGTTTCTTAACCTAAGAAGTTGCTTAGACTTAATGCTACCATCAGGACAATTATCAGTGTGTGTGTGTGTGTGTGGCCGTACGTCGATGTGTGGTTGAGAACTGCCTATGGTAACATACATTTTTATTAGTTACGGGTAATAGCGAGTGGTTTGGCTACTTTGTGACAATTTGGGAATTGCCATCGGTTGGGTCAGGTTTGGATTATGTTGGGTGGTTGTGTCGGTTAGGTCGGTGTTATGCTGCACACGAGTTTTGGTTGGGTTTAGGTTAGGCTTGAGTTAGGTTTGGGTTAGGTTTGGGTTATGTTTGGGTTAGGTTTGATTTATATTAGGTGGTTGTGTAGGTTAGGTTTGCGCGATGTTGTACATAAATTGTGGTTAGGTTTGGTTTAGGTTTGGGTCAGGTTTGGGTCAGGTTTGCGATAAATTATATATAAACTTTGGTTAGGTTTGTCACGTTCCAGGTTACTTCCGGAAGAGACATACTGTACGCACGCAGGATGAGGAACGGAAATTGAATGGGGAAGGTGAACGTAGGTTCTCGGGGTCGAATTCAAGATTCGCGCACGCCGAGAGGAAAGGTAAGTAGAGAAAAGGAAGAATCTCGGGGTCGAATGCAAGATTCGCGCACGCCGAGAGGAAAGGTAAGTAAAGGAAAAGGAAGAATCTCGGGGTCGAATACAAAATTCGCGCACGCCGAGAGGAAAGGTAAGTAGATAAAATTAAGAATCTCGGGGTCGAATGCAAGATTCGCGCACGCCGAGAGGAAAGGTAAGTAAAGGAAAAGGAAGAATCTCGGGGTCGAATACAAAATTCGCGCACGCCGAGAGGAAAGGTAAGTAGATAAAATTAAGAATCTCGGGGTCGAATGCAAGATTCGCGCACGCCGAGAGGAAAGGTAAGTAAAGAAAGGAAAGGAAATACCTCGGGGTCGAATGCCAGATTCGCGCACGCCGAGAGGAAAGGTAAGTAAAGAAAGGAAAGGAAATACCTCGGGGTCGAATGCAAGATTCGCGCACGCCGAGAGGAAAGGTAAGTAAAGAAAGGAAAGGAAATACCTCGGGGTCGAATGCAAGATTCACGCACGCCGAGAGGAAAGGTAAGTAAAGAAAGGAAAGGAAATACCTCGGGGTCGAATGCAAGATTCGCGCACGCCGAGAGGAAAGGTAAGTAAAGAAAGGAAAGGAAATACCTCGGGGTCGAATGCAAGATTCGCGCACGCCGAGAGGAAAGGTAAGTAAAGAAAAAGGAAGAATCTCGGGGTCGAATGCAAGATTCGCGCACGCCGAGAGGAAAGGTAAGTAAAGAAAGGAAAGGAAATACCTCGGGGTCGAATGCAAGATTCGCGCACGCCGAGAGGAAAGGTAAGTAAAGAAAGGAAAGGAAATACCTCGGGGTCGAATGCAAGATTCGCGCACGCCGAGAGGAAAGGTAAGTAAAGGAAAAGGAAGGGAAAGGAAGTTAGGAGTGCCGTACTATTACTGCGGAAGGATTGATCTGCAGCAATACCAATTCCTCGGATTCCAAACAATATTGAGAAATGTGAACGAAACCTCGTAAGGAACGAAATAATAAAACGACTCACCGAGCTGCAATGTCGGGTTTGCGATCCTCGGGTAGACACGTATAATTTTTACCATCGGGTGAGCACCTCGGGTACTTGTCCCGATTGTACTTGCCACAGCTCTTCCGCTGTTATTTCGAAGTACTGTTCTGTGCACTCTGCGCACTGAGATGCTGGGCCGATGGAGGAGATTTCGTTGTTGCAGTGTGCACAAATGGAAATGCGTTGGGCTTCTTCGGCAGTGCTCATGTCATGCCAACCTCCTGATTGATATGCTTGTCCTTGTATGGGGGTCAACTGATTGTAACAGTTGATGCAAATTCGGCCCCAGTCGCTTATGTATATTCCTACTGTGGCGATAGTGGAACACCAAATGTCTAGCAGGGGTTTATAAATCTCTGGATAATCAGAGGGAAGGACGCCGTCCCAGGGACCCTGAAATTCCTGGTCCTCCTCTTCTTCGGCTTCTTCCCAAATATTGTAAGGGAGCTGCATTCGATAAATAATGCTGTGGTGCTGCGCGAAAGTTTCTAGAGGTTCACTGGCTTATTGTATTTATTAGAATAAGTCAAGAATACTTCGAAGTTCGTTGTGGTATTTATTGAAATAAATCGTGAAATTATTCTAAGTTCCTTAAGGTATTTATCGAAATAAGTCGTGAAATTATTCTAAGTTCCTTAAGGTATTTATCGAAATAAGTCGTGAAATAATTCTATGTTCATTAAGGTATTTATTGAAATAAATCGTGGAATTAATTCTATGTTCCTTAAGGTATTTATTGAAATAAATCGTGAAATTATTCTAAGTTCTTTAAGATATTTATCGAAATAAATCGTGGAATTATTCTATGTTCCTTAAGGTATTTATCGAAATAAGTCGTGAAAGAATTCTATGTTCCTTAAGGTATTTATCGAAATAATTCACTGTATGATTCTAAAATCAAGACCGGTATATCAACGTTCACTGTCACTTGTAGATTGATTCACTGATGTGTAGGCGCTTGCTGATGATTGACTACTGAAGATTGACTGCTGATGATTGACTACTGAAGATTGACTGCTGATGATTGACTACTGAAGATTGACTGCTGATGATTGACTACTGAAGATTGACTGCTGATGGTTGACTACTGAAGATTGACTGCTGATGATTGACTACTGACTATTCAGGTGGTGCCGGCTTATTTATACCCATCCCTGGAATCTCTGGTATGCGAGGAATGTCTGGTATGCGTGGTATGTCTGGTATGCGTGGTATGCGTGGTATGTTGACTGCTACTGGAGTCGATTGCTCTGGAATGCCAGTGATCCTCAACCGGCAGGGGTTCTCCATTGTACCGAGATTGGTTAAAATAAATTATATTAGTTAATTACAATATTGTTATATGGTGAATTCGGATAGGTTGTTTGATGATATCGTTTTGTAATAAAATATTTTAATAAATTGTATTGGTTAATTATGCGTCTTTTGTATTGTAGGTTCGGGTGTGTTATTTGATTTGATCATATTGTAGCGATATACTCGAGAGGATTCGAAAGGGGTTTTCTTCCTCGTGGAGTGAGGGCTTCTCTTGGGACGCGAAAGGGGTTTCTTCCTCGTGGAGTGAGGGCTTCTCTTGGGACGCAAAAGGGGTTTCTTCCTCGTGGAGTGAGGGCTTCTCTTGGGACGCAAAAGGGGTTTCTTCCTCGTGGAGTGAGGGCTTCTCTCGAGTGTCGTTGTTCTTCGTTTAAGGTAATGGTGTTTTGTGTAGCGATGAGTTGGAATATTTAGAGATTTTATTTGTTTGCAGGTAGTCGGTGATGAGAAGAGAAATATAAGGTGAGTATCTTATGAGAGGAATTTATTTGTTCGAAAGCAGTCGATGATGAGAAATGTAATGTAAGGTAAGTATCTCGTTTGACTAGCGATGGGTAGGAGTAATAAGAGAGTTTATTTGTTCACAGGTAATCGATGATGAGAAGCGCAACATAAGGTAAGTACCTCGTTTGACTAGCGATGGGTTGGAGTAATAAGAGAGTTTGTTTGTTCACAGGCAGTGGATATAGTAAATAAAGGAAGAAAAATGTGAGCCGACATGCGGCAAAAAAATGACGGCACGTCACACCTCCCCCCTTATTTTAAGAAATGCCTGCATTTCTTTAGCGGGAGACGTGGCTTGAACGAAAAATAACCTTTTCCCTTAATCCTGTATTAGTAGCAGGTAAAGGATATTCAATGAAATTGTTTTCCCTTATGTGAAGTGAAATTTATGTATGTTTAAATAAAATAAAAGCTTGTTTCCGTTTATTGCTTTTGCGTTGTGATTTCATAAAATAATTATAACCTTGCCTGATAACTAAAAATATATATTTTTTTTTTTTATTATTGTATCAGAGTAAAACAAATCAGTGTAAAATTAAGTTATGTCTCCTTAATTAGTCGGATTAAAATTGAGGGTGGAGTATTTCGGAACGAACCGTCTTTGTTTTCTCTCGTTGTTAGTAGGAGATATATTGATTAAACTATAATTATTTTCATTAGTTGAACGAAATGAACTTAGTAATTATTTTGAAAAGAATAAAAGTTTAACATGTTAGAATGGTTAATAAGAAGGTAAGTATTGCATGATAAAAATAAAATAAAATGGATATATTGTGGGCTCAGTAAATGGTGGACGTCGCATTGCCGCAGGGGCAGTCCAGCGATTACATCACAGCTCCCTAGTAATTAAATTATTTGTTTTCTTTTTGTGTTTTTGAATTTTTTTGTTATAGTAGGTTAGCTTAGGCTTAGCAAAAATTAAATTTTAGGAATAAGTAATAGTGTTAATAATTAAGTAGGGTAGATATAAGGAAGATTAATATAGTATGAATTAAACGTAGGATTAATTAATAAGGTTAAATAATTAAGGTAAATCGTTAAAGTCGAGCAGGATGTCGAGCCACTCGAGCTGCGCCGATTCCTGTTCGACTGGAGGAGCATTTGGGGTATGCGCGGGGGTGAAGTGTATGTCGCACACTTCAAATAATACCGATTCCTCTAAAGCGCCGTGCTCTACTCGGAAGGCGGTGGAGGTGTCCAACACTTCAATGACTGGCGGGGGTGGCGGAATCGTCGCCTGTAAGGCAAATTGAACCATTGCCGCCGGTTCCTGCGGGTGATGAACAGGTGGCATACTCACCTCTAGATGTGCCAGGGAACGTTTAAAATGCTCGTCGACGGCGGTGGCTGCGTCGCCTTCGTGGTAAGTGATAATTGTGCAAGTGTCACTTACAACTTCCACGCGAGTCTCGGTTTTCGCCTGTTCCGTGGTCGGTACGGTGGCGGTTCTCGTGGGCGATTCCATTATCGGGGCTTCCGCGTTGACCGGGGACCGTACAAACGAAATTTTTCTTCTGGCCGGCAAAATTTCGTCCACTAAAATTTTAGGGAGCGCCTTACGGCGTGTTAATGGTGGAATTTTCTTCCTGGCTGCGCGGCAATAAGTGCCGGCAGCCTTGCAGCGTTTTCGGTTGCGGTTGTTTCCGGGCATGGTTGTACTCGAATGGTGAAACACGTGGCGCGGACTCGCACTTATAGGAGAGTTGGAATGCGAAGAATGTTAGTATGCTAGGAATGCTAAGAATGTTGGTATGCCAGGAATGCTAAGAATGTTGGTATGCCAGGAATGCTAAGAATGTTGGTATGCCAGGAATGTCGCGTATTTCTGCAGTGGTTCTCAACCTATTGTGACTTTTATCGAAATATTATTAATGTGGCGGGTTGGCTAAGGTTTAACACAACTATATATGTATATACATTCGTTTCACTTCGTAATCCTAAGTTATATTTACATGACTGATATATACATATACGCCTATATCTGTATCTTATTATTGGTGTTTTTGTATTAATTTTAATGTAAATTAAATAAGATATCAATTTTTATGTAAGTGTAATTTTTTAGAGTATATAGTGTATAGGTATAAGGGGAGGAGCGATATCCGAAGGGATATCGACGCGTGTTGATAGTTTGTATTAAATTTTTGCAAGTGCGAGACTGTGATGAAGGGCGATAAGGGGGAGGGGCGATATCCAAGGGGATATCGACGTGCGGTGTTAATTCAGATTTGATCCTGAGAATTATTTTGGAGAAAATTAGAAATACCGTCTGAAAGAAATGAAAATTAAAAGGGGGGGAGAAAAAGGGGGAGCGATATCCAAGAGGATATCGACACGTAGAATTTAATTGGTGTTTCAAGATTTGTCGTGGGTAAATTTAGTGCTACTGGCGGTATGTAAAAAGGGGGAAAGGGGGGAGCGATATCCAAGAGGATATCGATACGTGTTGATTTTTAGTGGGTGATTTTCCGCGCTTTGTTCGCATGAATAACCTTGTAGCTGTTATTCCACGAAATCTTTAGGTTGTGCTGAGGAAGTACTTCAATGACCTTGTGCGGGCCAGTGTAATGATCCGCGAATTTACCCTTGCGGCTATTTTTTATTACAAACACCTCGTCTCCGGCTTGGAAGGTTTCCTCGTTTATACGACGATCGTAATACATTTTGTACCTTTCTTTAGCGCGTTTTAATCTATCCGCGGCGAGATTTTGTAATTCATTAATGCACTCCGTTAATCGCGAGAGGTAACCCCCGTAGGTTTCGTCGTCTGGGGGTTCGACCGGCCGCTGTTGGGCGGGGACCCGTGCTATTTTTCCGAAGACTAATTCATGTGGAGTATAGCCCGTACCTTCATGGAAACTTGTATTGTAGGAGAATGCCGCGAGATCGGTCCAGCTATCCCAATCGTCGTTTTGACTCACGTACATTTTCAAAAATTCTACTAACACTATATGAGATCTTTCTAAGGATCCATTTGATTGGGGATGGAACGCGGTGGTCTTACATTGTGCGATCCTGAATTTACGGGCAATGGTTTTCATAAACGCGCTGATGAAGTTCGATCCTTGGTCGGTGAGAACGGCTTTTGGTGCGCCGAATCGGCATATTAAATTCTTTATGAAGGCGTCGGCAACTTCCAGGGAGGTGGTGCCCTTCAGTGGTGCGCATACAAAGTATTTTGTGAGCAGATCTTGCATCGTTAATATGTATGTATTCCCGGATGGTGATATAGGGAGAGGACCTACTATGTCCATACCGATCTTGTCGAATGCTGCCCCAGGGGTGTCGGTTAAAATCATTGGTTGTCGAGTTTTGACCCGTACTAATTTCTTTTTCTGGCACAGCATGCAACTTTTTATGTATATCCTCACTTGTTGCTTCAATCCTTGACAGTAATAATTTTGGCGGATTCTTTTTATCGTTTTTGTTACTCCTCTGTGTCCTCCTACGGCTGAAGAGTGGTTGTCTTGAATAATGGGTAACCTTAGAATTGCGTCGGGTATTTGCACCGTTTGCGTGCAAATTGTTAGTTGTAAGTTTTCCTCTATTAGTTTAGAGCGTATTTCGTATATTATTTCTTCCCAGGTGAGGGTTCCAATTTGCGGAGTTTTTGCGATGCTTGCTGATGACAATCGCAATTCTCGTACGACGTCCTTCAATGAATCGGTAGCACTATGGAAGATTCCTGGATCCACTGGGAAGTTGGCTTTCTCCTTGACGACTAGGCCAATGACCGTTTTTCCTCTGTGTTTCAGTACGCGTGCTCGCCCGAGCGTGAGGTCTCTTCTAATGGGGAGATCTGCGTACCTTCTTAGATTCTCTCCTCCATTGTCACAGGGGTTGCCATCTGCGGCCAAAAAGATTATTACGGGCCCGTGTTGGACGACCAAGGGGTCCGGACTGACGCGAATGGTGCCGCTGTAGTTCGGGTTTTGCGGAGTGGTTTCCGGTTGGTCGCTATCCGTGAGGCCATCGTCCGATTCTCCTGTAGAGTCGTCGTCTATACTGACGGGGAGATTAGGAGGCGTATCAGTTCCTTCTTCTGGATGCATTTCGGTTCGGCTGATAGGCTGAAATTCTGGTTCAGCTCTGCTGGTGGATGGCGTATTGCGGACTGATTGTAGCGGTGGCGTCGGTTCCATGTCCGAGATATCTTTGTGTTGGAGTCTCCTCGGAGGGTTGGGGTGACTAAAAATAGGTTCGTCCGAGTCTGTAGAGCTTTCTCGTCCTGTTTCCCAATGCAAATGTACGGGTCCATGATATCTGGGCCGTTTTCTGTTTTCAGGTCCGAGGAATAGTTCTGCGTCTGAGTCGGAACTCGATCGTGGGCGGATAGGACAGGTAACTGCTGTCGTTTTTTCGGGGGGATTACGGGAGAGCGCGTCGGCTACCTTATTAGATTTCCCCGGTTGGTATTGTATTTCATAATCGAATTCGGCTAGTTTTAGCCGCCATCGAACGAGTCGGGACGTTGGGTCCTTGACTCTATGGAGCCAGACCAACGGCTGGTGATCCGTGTATAGGATGAATTTTTTTCCGTATAGGTATGGTCGGAAATGGCTGGTGCAGTATACTATTGCAAGGAGTTCCTTCTCGATGGTGGAGTAATTCACTTCAGCTTGGCACAGCAGTCTGGATGCATATGCAAGGGGGAGTTCCTTATCCGCGTAAGTTTGAGAAATTACGCCTCCCACAGCATAATCGGACGCGTCCGTCGTGAGGTGGAATTCCTTTTCGAAGTCGGGAAATTGCAAAATAGGTTCACTGACCAACTTGTCCTTGAGATACTCGAAGGATTTTTGTTGCTGCACGTCCCAAACGAAGGTTGTCCCCTTTTTAAGGAGTGTCGTGAGGGGTCGCGCTTCCTTCGAGAAGTCTGGGATAAATCGCCTATAATACCCGGTCAATCCTAGGAATTGTTTAATACCTTTTGATGTGCGGGGTGCAGGATAATTCGTGACGGAGATTATCTTCTGAGGATCGGGTCTTACGCCGTCCTGCGTGAGGACGTGGCCCAGATACGCCACTTCCTTTCGTAAAAATTGGCATTTACAGGGTTGTAATTTTAGGTTAGCTTCGCGCAGCCTATTGGCGAGCCTTCGAAATTTGATTTCGTGTTCACTAATTGAACTGCAATAGATAACAATATCATCTAAGTAGACGAACATTTCGGACCCTTGCAGCCCTGAAAGGACGTGATCCATAAGTCGCTGGAACGTCGCGGGTGCGTTGTGTAATCCGAAGGGCATTCTTGAGAATTCGTAATGCCCGTGTGGGGCCGAGAACGCAGTTTTCTGCGCGTGTTCTGGTTTCATAGGGATTTGGTGAAAACCAGAAACAAGATCGAACACTGAAAAATACTTGGCGCTGCCGAGCTGATCAAGTATATCTATGATATTTGGGAGCGGGTACGCGTCTGGAACTGTTTTTTGATTAAGCTGGCGATAATCAATTACCATTCTCCATTTTCGTTTCCCGTCGGCTCCTGGCTTTTTTGGAACTATCCAGAGAGGCGAACTGTACGGGGAGACGGATGGTTTGATAATTTCCTTCTTCAGCAGTTCCTCCATTTGTGTACGGATTTCTTCCTTGTGAATAGGAGGGAAGCGGTATTGTTTAGTAAACACGGGAATCGAGTCTGTGGTTTCTATGGAGTGGCTAATGGCGTGCGTATGGCCTAGGGGTTCGCTGGGCAAGTGGAATACGTCTTCATATTTGCTGACGAGTTGTCGGACGTGATCCTCTTCTTCCCGATTGAGGTCCTTCGGGGATATGAGGTCAAGTATCTCTGCAACTCGTGTTTGTTGGGTGAGCTCGTCCCTGTAAGGGGTTTCGCCGGGGGTGGACCCTTGTAATCCTTCTGTGGGGTTAATTTGATATGCTACCTTCTGATCCGCAATTTGGCATACGAGGGGTGTGGACCTTTGTCCGTTTCGCTGGGTTCTTCCTTCTATGAGGGTTTCGCTAAGGGGGATGGGCCGGTTGCCCTTTTGAGAGTGGGGGTTCATCGTGTCTTCGGTTTGCTTCGGAGTCACGGCTTCCTCGGTATGCTTCACTTGGGGGTACGTTATGGGAGCTTCTTCAAATTTCTCCAGCTGGACTGGGGGTATCCGGATAATCGCCGGTTGCTCGTTGGTGTTAATGATTCGTATATTTGCCTTGCCATCCTGGTTTCGCACTAGGGCTTGTCCTGCGTATAGCCCTTCTCCTATGTCTATGCGTGGAATATATCCTTCCTCGATTTCAGGGTTAGTAACTGTCGCTTGTGCGACCACGCTGGTTCTCGGGGGTACTGTTACTTCGTCGATTTTGTTGAAAGGGACGAAATTGCCATTAAACGCTAGCCATCTATTTTTGAAATCCACCGTTACTCCACTTTCGGTTAGGAATCCCGAACCCAATAACCCTTGATAGCGTAGGGGTATAGTGTCTTCAACGACGTGAAATTGTACGGGGTAGTTGAATAAATTTGCTGTGAGGGTGCCTAGGGTGGGCACCATGTTTTCGGTGATTCCGATTAAATCGATTACGTTGTCCCTGTCGATCTCGCAGGGCGTCGTGATGCACGATTGTTTTATTAAGTTTACCTCTGCTCCCGTGTCGATCATCAAGTCCGTGGGAAAGTTTAATTGCGGGCTGCGGACGTTGATGGAGGGAACATTGTTGTAGGGGGAGAGGTGCACCTTGGCGATTCTGGGCGGAGTTGGGTTCGTAGGCCGGAATGTGTTTATCGGATGCGCATTTGTCCTGCCCGTTCCACGAGGCGCCTCCCTGTAATCTCGTGGGGGCTGGTCGTTTCCCGACATGTTTTGATCGTGCATTTTCTTACGGCATTCCGCGGCCAAGTGCCCTATTCTCCCGCAGTAGTTGCAGGTTCGCGTCTCAGGTCGACGTGGCGTATTATGATCCGTCGTTGGGTGTAGACGGTCGAAACCTCTTTCGTTATATCGTTCCGGGACCCGCGCAAGGGGCGGATGATTATTAGTCGGGTAGGTCCTGCACGATCGCGCGTCGTGTCCTTCCCGATTGCATAGTTGGCATAGAGTGCGGTGTGTCCTTTCTCCCATAAACCGGCGGCGATCGCGCTCGATCAATTTCGCTACTCGGACCGCTCTGTCGGATGCTTCATCCAAGGACGTCAATGTCGTGGGGTCCATCTGAGTGCGCATTGAAAGGGGAAGTCCGTCTAAAAATGATCTTAACGCTAGCTGATCGACATCGTATAACGCCGTCCTTGAGTTTCGATAATAATCAGTGTCTTCGTCGGTGATGGCGAATTTCAAGTCTTTTACTCTTGAAATATAATCCAAAATGTGTTCATTTCTTCCAATTATGATGTTAGCTAGTTCGCCGCGGTAGTGATCGGAAGTTTTAGCGGGGGCGAACACCGTTTTTAGTCTGCCGATGAATGCGTTAACCGTATCAAAGCAGTAATCCTCCACGACCAAGTACGCGTGGTTTTGTAAACGGTTCCTTAATAAGCGCGCTAACTGAGGTTCGGACGCGGGAGGGATCATTTCTCGAGCTCGTCTGCACGCTCTCGCAAATTGCAGGATCGACATGTTATGTCCATCGAAGCGCGGTACCGTCTCGACGGCATCCTTCAGAGTGACCTGAAGTTTTCCGTACATTGTCGGTTCGATAAACGCGTCGTTACGCGGGTTTCCTTCGCGGTAACCGGAGGCAGGGGTTTCAAAATGTGTTTTAATGCGCTGTTTTCTTGTTAGCGCGTCCACTGCGTCCTGCAGACAGGCTATTTGTTTTGCGAGGTTTTCCAACCCGGAGGCGGTTTGGTGTGTTTGTTCTTCCTGCACCAAATCGTCGGCTGGACTAACAGGTCGCATTTGCTTGTTCATGAATAATTCGTAATGCTCTTCGATTTGAGCTTGTTTTTCGCGCAGGAGATTCAATTTATCTTGCAACGCGGCGGTCGACGCGTCGATGGCTCTGTTAGCATCCTCGACGGGGGTAGCGAGGGGGTTGGATCCGTCGGCGTCACCGTACAGCGACATGGTATTTTATGTATGTGTTTGAGCGAGGTGAACTAATGTATATACATATATTTTGTTTTATATATATGCGCGAGGGGGTTGTGATATGGCGGTTATCTAGTCGTAGGTGATTAATGTTCAGAACACGTATCAAAATTTTGATATTAAAGCGTTTCAAGCTTTAATTGTCGTTTTGAAGGCAATTGTGGGATTGAATTTTCGAATATCCCACCGCTTCAATCATCGTTTATCGTTTTAAAGGCAATTGTGGGATTGAATTTTCGAATATCCCACCGCTTCAATCTTCGTTTATCGTTTTAAAGGCAATTGTGGGATTGAATTTTCGAACATCCCACCGCTTCAATCTTCGTTTATCGTTTTAAAGGCAATTGTGGGATTGAATTTTCGAATATCCCACCGCTGTCACCAGTTTAATATGTCACGTTCCAGGTTACTTCCGGAAGAGACATACTGTACGCACGCAGGATGAGGAACGGAAATTGAATGGGGAAGGTGAACGTAGGTTCTCGGGGTCGAATTCAAGATTCGCGCACGCCGAGAGGAAAGGTAAGTAGAGAAAAGGAAGAATCTCGGGGTCGAATGCAAGATTCGCGCACGCCGAGAGGAAAGGTAAGTAAAGGAAAAGGAAGAATCTCGGGGTCGAATACAAAATTCGCGCACGCCGAGAGGAAAGGTAAGTAGATAAAATTAAGAATCTCGGGGTCGAATGCAAGATTCGCGCACGCCGAGAGGAAAGGTAAGTAAAGGAAAAGGAAGAATCTCGGGGTCGAATACAAAATTCGCGCACGCCGAGAGGAAAGGTAAGTAGATAAAATTAAGAATCTCGGGGTCGAATGCAAGATTCGCGCACGCCGAGAGGAAAGGTAAGTAAAGAAAGGAAAGGAAATACCTCGGGGTCGAATGCCAGATTCGCGCACGCCGAGAGGAAAGGTAAGTAAAGAAAGGAAAGGAAATACCTCGGGGTCGAATGCAAGATTCGCGCACGCCGAGAGGAAAGGTAAGTAAAGAAAGGAAAGGAAATACCTCGGGGTCGAATGCAAGATTCGCGCACGCCGAGAGGAAAGGTAAGTAAAGAAAGGAAAGGAAATACCTCGGGGTCGAATGCAAGATTCGCGCACGCCGAGAGGAAAGGTAAGTAAAGAAAGGAAAGGAAATACCTCGGGGTCGAATGCAAGATTCGCGCACGCCGAGAGGAAAGGTAAGTAAAGAAAAAGGAAGAATCTCGGGGTCGAATGCAAGATTCGCGCACGCCGAGAGGAAAGGTAAGTAAAGAAAGGAAAGGAAATACCTCGGGGTCGAATGCAAGATTCGCGCACGCCGAGAGGAAAGGTAAGTAAAGAAAGGAAAGGAAATACCTCGGGGTCGAATGCAAGATTCGCGCACGCCGAGAGGAAAGGTAAGTAAAGGAAAAGGAAGGGAAAGGAAGTTAGGAGTGCCGTACTATTACTGCGGAAGGATTGATCTGCAGCAATACCAATTCCTCGGATTCCAAACAATATTGAGAAATGTGAACGAAACCTCGTAAGGAACGAAATAATAAAACGACTCACCAAGCTGCAATGTCGGGTTTGCGATCCTCGGGTAGACACGTATAATTTTTACCATCGGGTGAGCACCTCGAGTACTTGTCCCGATTGTACTTGCCACAGCTCTTCCGCTGTTATTTCGAAGTACTGTTCTGTGCACTCTGCGCACTGAGATGCTGGGCGGATGGAGGAGATTTCGTTGTTGCAGTGTGCACAAATGGAAATGCGTTGGGCTTCTTCGGCAGTGCTCATGTCATGCCAACCTCCTGATTGATATGCTTGTCCTTGTATGGGGGTCAACTGATTGTAACAGTTGATGCAAATTCGGCCCCAGTCGCTTATGTATATTCCTACTGTGGCGATAGTGGAACACCAAATGTCTAGCAGGGGTTTATAAATCTCTGGATAATCAGAGGGAAGGACGCCGTCCCAGGGACCCTGAAATTCCTGGTCCTCCTCTTCTTCGGCTTCTTCCCAAATATTGTAAGGGAGCTGCATTCGATAAATAATGCTGTGGTGCTGCGCGAAAGTTTCTTGAGGTTCACTGGCTTATTGTATTTATTAGAATAAGTCAAGAATACTTCGAAGTTCGTTGTGGTATTTATTGAAATAAATCGTGAAATTATTCTAAGTTCCTTAAGGTATTTATCGAAATAAGTCGTGAAATTATTCTAAGTTCCTTAAGGTATTTATCGAAATAAGTCGTGAAATAATTCTATGTTCATTAAGGTATTTATTGAAATAAATCGTGGAATTAATTCTATGTTCCTTAAGGTATTTATTGAAATAAATCGTGAAATTATTCTAAGTTCTTTAAGATATTTATCGAAATAAATCGTGGAATTATTCTATGTTCCTTAAGGTATTTATCGAAATAAGTCGTGAAAGAATTCTATGTTCCTTAAGGTATTTATCGGAATAATTCACTGTATGATTCTAAAATCAAGACCGGTATATCAACGTTCACTGTCACTTGTAGATTGATTCACTGATGTGTAGGCGCTTGCTGATGATTGACTACTGAAGATTGACTGCTGATGATTGACTACTGAAGATTGACTGCTGATGATTGACTACTGAAGATTGACTGCTGATGATTGACTACTGAAGATTGACTGCTGATGGTTGACTACTGAAGATTGACTGCTGATGATTGACTACTGACTATTCAGGTGGTGCCGGCTTATTTATACCCATCCCTGGAATCTCTGGTATGCGAGGAATGTCTGGTATGCGTGGTATGTCTCGTATGCGTGGTATGCGTGGTATGTTGACTGCTACTGGAGTCGATTGCTCTGGAATGCCAGTGATCCTCAACCGGCAGGGGTTCTCCATTGTACCGAGATTGGTTAAAATAAATTATATTAGTTAATTACAATATTGTTATATGGTGAATTCGGATAGGTTGTTTGATGATATCGTTTTGTAATAAAATATTTTAATAAATTGTATTGGTTAATTATGCGTCTTTTGTATTGTAGGTTCGGGTGTGTTATTTGATTTGATCATATTGTAGCGATATACTCGAGAGGATTCGAAAGGGGTTTTCTTCCTCGTGGAGTGAGGGCTTCTCTTGG
This sequence comes from Nomada ferruginata, assembly GCA_963583965.1. Classification (NCBI taxonomy): domain Eukaryota; kingdom Metazoa; phylum Arthropoda; class Insecta; order Hymenoptera; family Apidae; genus Nomada; species Nomada ferruginata. The sequence continues at coordinate 1,668,505 of OY757219.1, forward strand.
GACGCGAAAGGGGTTTCTTCCTCGTGGAGTGAGGGCTTCTCTTGGGACGCAAAAGGGGTTTCTTCCTCGTGGAGTGAGGGCTTCTCTTGGGACGCAAAAGGGGTTTCTTCCTCGTGGAGGGAGGGCTTCTCTCGAGTGTCGTTGTTCTTCGTTTAAGGTAATGGTGTTTTGTGTAGCGATGAGTTGGAATATTTAGAGATTTTATTTGTTTGCAGGTAGTCGGTGATGAGAAGAGAAATATAAGGTGAGTATCTTATGAGAGGAATTTATTTGTTCGAAAGCAGTCGATGATGAGAAATGTAATGTAAGGTAAGTATCTCGTTTGACTAGCGATGGGTAGGAGTAATAAGAGAGTTTATTTGTTCACAGGTAATCGATGATGAGAAGCGCAACATAAGGTAAGTACCTCGTTTGACTAGCGATGGGTTGGAGTAATAAGAGAGTTTGTTTGTTCACAGGCAGTGGATATAGTAAATAAAGGAAGAAAAATGTGAGCCGACATGCGGCAAAAAAATGACGGCACGTCACAGGTTAGGATTGGGTTGGACCTATTTTTGGGTCCGGTTTAGGTTAGGTTTGGGTATGATAGGGTTTTGGGCCCAGGGGGTCAGGTTTGGATTAGGGTTTTTCGGAATTTCGGTTAGGTTAGGTTTGGGTTAGATGCGAGTCTCGATTTTCTAGCGTTCTACTTCGGCAGTAAGTCAACGACTTCTAGCCGCCCCGACCCGGTTCGCTATCTCTTCGTTTAAAGAATTTGAATTCGTTATCTCAAAATTTTCATTAGAAATTTCGGAAAGAGTGGACAGGCTATTTTATAGCCGGCATGATACAGTTTAACTTTGTCCTCTTTCCGTTTCTTCCTAATGTTTACCGTTTACTGGTGGCATGACGGCAAAATGTCCGATTTTTGGTGGAAAGTACAGTAGGTACCACTAGGAACGTCCGTATTTGAATTCTGGTTTCCTGGGTAGTATTCCAGTGGGACGGCGATCAACCTGGCGAATTTTTGATTTTTCGATTTTTGTTTCCAAAAACCACGAAATTCTTATATATCGGAGAGTATGGCTTTTTTCTGATTTCGATGCAATTCTTACGCTGTTAAAAACTGGCGCCCCCACGGCCACACTAACCACAACCTACCCTGTATCCGTATAGTGGGTCGATTCGGGTGCGCGTTGTACCTACGCATCGTCACGTTTCGGAGAATCCCGGGACGTGACACCTTCCCCCTTGGGAAGCAAATTTCTGGAGGAAATTTGCTCCAGTTCGCGAACGGTTTTCCTGAACTCTCGGAGTGTCGGTTTCGGTGGAGAAGCGGTAGTTGATGTACCTTGGTTGAAAGCATCCACGTCGCGGGATGCCGCGTATTGTCTGCTTCTTTCGCCTTTCCGGATCAAGAGGTGCGACAGAGAACTCCACACAGCACCGATGAGTTGGAAACCGCATCCGTAGATCGCGTGTAGCTGGTATCCATGAATGAATGTATCGGCAACTGCTTTTACGAATTTCAGCAGGACGAATATTGCCAATATTCCTGCGCTGGCTGATCCAAACGTAATGAATCCGTTCCAAAAGCGTGAAACTGCGTCTTCGGCCAATTTTGCCATGGTTTCCTCGTCGAACATGCTCGTTAGGGATATCGATCCTTGCGCCACGCCCTTTCCCGTCGCTCCCCTGACGATCGTGTTCAAAACCGCCGCTTTTTCGGCCGGGAACATGATGTGGTCTCGCAAGTTTTCCAAGTCTCCTTGCGTGTAAATACCGCTGGTTGCGAGTGTCGCCGGGGCGGTGTAACGCCAATTTGTACGCGTCATAGGGTGTAGCACGTGCGGCTGGCCTACCTCGACCGGCCGAGGGGAGATTCGATGCCAGGCTTGATTGATCACGTACATCACGGGGAGGACGTGACTGCATTCTCTCTGTGTCCCGTGAGCGGTAAGAATGTGGGATTTCGGCGTGATAAACGCCGAACGGTTTCCGTGCCAAACTGGCAATTCTGTGTAACATTCGTTCGAATGTCTCACCCTCACTTGTACCGGTACGCATTTGATGATGTGGATGACTTCACCGGCTGTTAACGCCATGTGTCCTGGGGACTTCATGACGGTGTAGGCGAATTCGTCCGGTTTCAAAGTGGCCACTGCGAGAGCGTTGCTGAGCACTTGTTGCTCCAGGAGACATCGTTGTTTCAATAAATTTTGATACAACGTCGTCATTTGCGTTTTGACGTGTCTCTCGACGTATACGAATTTAGAATTTATGTACGTAAAAATGTCTAAATTTTCAACCGGGAGTTTCTTCGGTTGCGTGAATGTTCGCTCTCTGGTGGTTTCCAGTATGAACAGTTTCGGATGTTCCGTTTGCGAGAGGGTGTAGCCGCACAAGTGTTGTTCGCCCACCTTGGAGAGCGCGAACGTTATGTCTTGCGTGGTAAGAGCGTAGACCGGTGAGTCGGTTTGCTGTTTGTCTTCTTCGGTGATTTTGGACGCGATACCCTCGTACAGTACGTCGTATCGGTCAAATTTGCAAGACGACGGCGGGAAAGGACTCCAGAACGTGTGTCCGTTCTCGCTGTCCAGACAGAATCCGCTTTGGAAACTGCAGATGGTTCCTGATTTTAGAATGATCTTGTCGGCGTCCATTCGTACTGGTACGTTGGCGGATTTAATCGAGAATCTTGCCACCGCCTGCACCACGACGTTTTCCCAAGTTCCGTAGGGGTCGGAGAATTGGGCGCCGGTACAACGGCCGTCGTTCGTCAAAGTCCCAGCCATGGTAAACGTTCGAGTTGTAGTTTTGTTTACCGTCAGTCCGGTTATGTAGCCATTGTTTCCCAAGGAGAACGAGCCGTCCTCGTGCATTCGCTTGCATTGTTGGTCGGTTATGTCCTCGAGATATTCGTTCAGGCCGTTGTGGACAGCGGAGATGTGTGAGTGCATGCCGCAGTGGTACACTATTCTTGATATTTCGATTTTACACGAAATGACCGGTGCGTAGTTGAATTCCGAGAGTTGAAGCAGTTGGATGTAGACTTCTCGAGACTGCGTCTTGATTGGTGTGATGTCGCAATCCCCGATCGAATTGAGCGACACCGTAGTTACGTTCAGGTGTTGTCCGTTGCAATCGTAACCGACGAGAGCCCAGGCAACTCGAGCGTAAATCAATATTAACATACATAGGAACATGGTGAATTCCTGTACAAAGAAACAAAACAAAATAACGATTCTTTACATTACCGCACGCGCTTTATTACTGGAATTCGCGTTTGTAGGGACTATACGCGAGTACGCATTACTCTCTAATTACGCGGCGTGAAACGTTTCGATCGATCAACGTCAGCGACGAGGCCACTGTTGGCCGCTTTCGGTAATTAGTTTAGGTTTGGGATTGGTTGTCGGTGGGGGCGGGGGCGGGGCGCTCTCAGCGGCGTCCCAAATTCGTCTCGACGTTGCCGCCTTCCTACGAACCCATAGCCCCGATCCAAACTCGTCGGCGCGCGTTAATTCACCATCGCGTGATCACGTCAACGACGCGTCCCGTTTGCACCGCCCATTCCTCTGAAGTGGACATTTCGAAGTACGTCTCGATACATTCGGTGCATTCCTGTGCCGGTCTTACGACGACGAAGTTCTCGTTGCACAGGATGCAGTTGGCGATGGCCAGTGTCGAGTCGTAGTTGCACAGATTGTGCCAGCCTCCTGGCTGGTACGTTTGTTGGGCCTCGGGTGGCAGTTTGGCGTAACAGGGCACGCACACTCGTCTCCCGGTCCGCACGTATATGCAAGCCGTGTCTCTCTTTATCGTCGTGCAATATAATTGCGACAGCTCGCCGTAAGCCTGGGGATGGTTCGCAGGAAGGACCCCGTCCCAGGGGCCTTGGAACTCTTGGTCCTCGACCTCCCCTTCCAAAGATTCGCAGGGGATTTTCATTCTGCAAATTGCATTGTCACGCGTTGAGTGCGCGCGTCTCGATGGAATCTGCTCGCGCCGTCGGCCGATCGATCGCTTACATTCTATTTTTCAGATACGCTAGCTTCAGTTTATTCATATGTACTGTTCGCGGACTACCGTCGATGGAGATTTTGACGTTCTGATTAGATAGTATCTCGATGACTTTGTGTGGACCGGTGTATTGGTCCGCGAATTTTCCCTTTCGGGGTTCCCGGATCATGTACACCAGGTCTCCTGTTTTAAAGTTCTGCGGGTTTATTGCCCGATCGTAGTATTCTTTCGATCTGATCTTCGCGAGCTGAAGGTTGTCGCGAGCTTTCGCTTGAACGTCGTCGATCTTATAGTAGAGATCCCGCAGGTAGTCCGCGTACGTTGGCTCCAGATTCTCGCTGATTCGTTTTTCGCTCGCGGGTTCCCTGGCTATTCGCCCAAACACTAATTCGTGCGGCGAGAATCTGGTCCCCTCGTGTACCGACGTGTTGTACGAAAACATTGCCAGATCCAACCAGTCGTCCCAGCTGTTACGACCGTTGTCTATGTACTGCTTAAGATACTCCACTAATACGTGGTGAGACCTCTCGATGGAACCGTTGCTCTGCGGATGATATGCCGACGTGACGTAATGTTTTATATGAAATTTCTTTGCCACGTTCTTCATCAATGAGGATGTAAAATTCGTTCCCTGATCGGTCAGGATCGCTCGAGGCGATCCGAAACGGCAGATAAGATTTTTAACGAACGCGTCCGCGATGTCCGCAGAGGTGGTTCGTTCGAGAGGTATGGCGAGGGAATATTTGGTTAGTAGATCCTGCATGGTTAGTATGTATTTGTTGCCCTTTTTGGTGCTAGGCAAGGGTCCGACGATGTCCATACTGACTTTGTCGAACGCTTTGCCGGGCGTATCGGTCAGTATCATAGGTTGTTTGGTCTTGATTCTCGTGAGTTTTTTCAGTTGGCACTCCTTGCACTCTCTCACGAATCGTTGGATCTCCTTCTTCATGTTGTCCCAATTGTACAGTTGCCTTATCCTGTGGTAGGTCTTCGTCACCCCTTTGTGTCCTCCCGATGCCGACGCGTGCTTCTCCTCGATGATCGTTTGCCTGGCCTCTGGTGGCGGAACGGTCACTTCTCCCGTGCAAATGGTGATCCGAACGTTCTCGTCATGGAATACGTTCTTAAGTTCGTTCATGACGTATCGCCATGGTACTTCGTCCAGACTCTCAGTTCGAGCGATGGAGAACGATCGTAGGTCCTTTTCTCTGATCACGTCCAGCAACGAGGACAAACAGCCCTGTACGTTTTGGGGTTCTATACGCGTCCTCTGGTTTTCCTTCACCGGCAGGGCAATGAGGTATTTACCTTGCTCGGTCTTCAGTCGGGCTCGTTCGATTGTTAAATCGACGTAGGACGTCAAGAGGCCCGATCGTGCGATCTCCTTTGCCCCCTCGTCGATCGGACTCCCTTGCATGTCGATGAATATGACTTTGTGGTCCTTCAGTTTTGGTAACGAGTCTCGAACTTCCCTGATAACATACGCCGGACTGCGCGTGTACGGAAACACGTTGGTGTCTTCCGTCGTGTCGATCGTGGGTGAAGCGTCGACGATTAGGTCGTCCCCTTCCCCCTCAGAATTGGGAAATTCTTCCAGCCAGTTCCGGGGTCGAACTTCGACGACTTCCTCTGCTGGTTCTTCGAGTCGCATCGACTGTTGGAGTTCTTGCGTGTCGACGACTCGGTCTCCCGGGGGCGTGTTCGAGTGGGGAGGCGAGTCCACCGACGTGTCGGGGTCTCGAAACAGAGATATTCTTTTCCGTTCCGGCGATTGCAACGGCGATCCCGGACGCTTCTTCTCTTTCGGTCGCGGATCGTAAATCAGTGAGTCGTCCGACGACGAAGAGGGGAAAAATCTCCTCTTAGGTCGCGGCTCTTCTGCTTCTTCGTCAGCTTCCTCCTGACGCTTTCTTATCGGGAGGCAAACCTCCGGCGGGTTTCTCGACAAGGCGTCCGCGTTGGCGTTCGCTCGTCCACACTTGTGCTGTATCTCGAACTCTTAGTCCGATAGTTTTAGCTTCCACTTCCATATCCGCGACGTCGGATCTTTGATGGAGTTTAGCCACACCAACGGTTTGTGGTCGGTGATTATGTTGAATTTCCGTCCGTACAGGTACGGTCTGAAGTGAGTGACGCAGTAAAGTATGGCCAAACACTCCTTCTCGATGGTCGAGTACTTTTGTTCAGCAGCGTTTAGTAATCGAGAGGCGTAAGCGACGGGCAAATCCTTCCCTATCGGTCCTTGACTCAAGACTCCTCCGATCGCGTATCCGGACGCGTCGGTCGTTAGGTTGAACGTTTTACTGAAATCCGGGTACTGCAATATGGGTTCTGTTATCAGCGCGTTTCTCAACGTCTCGAACGCCTTTTCCTGGTCAGCGTCCCACGCGAATTTTGTATCCTTCTTCAACAATCGAGTCAAGGGTTTGGCGGTTTTGGAGAATTCGGGGATGAATCTCCGATAGTATCCCGCCAATCCTAGAAATTGTTTTATTCCCTTCGGCGTTCGGGGTCTAGGGAATCGTTGCACAGCTTCGATCTTTTGAGGGTCCGGTCTGACACCTTCTTCGCTGATGATGTGACCCAGATAATTGACCTCGTGTCTCAAAAATTCGCACTTGTCCGGTTGTAACTGTAATTTAGCGTTTCGCAGTCTTTCCGCCAGTTTCTGAAATTTAATTTGGTGCTCGGCCAACGAGCTCGAGTATATCACGATGTCGTCCAAATAGACGAACAGTTCCGTCCCTTGTAGGCCGGACAAAACGCTGTTCATCAATCTCTGAAAGGTGGCCGGAGCGTTCTTGAGTCCGAACGGCATTCTCGTAAATTGATAGTGTCCGTATGGGGTCGAGAAGGCCGTTTTGTGCGCGTCTCCTTCCGCCATTTTTATTTGATGGAACCCCGACGCTAGGTCGAAGGTTGAGAAATACTTGGCACTGCCCAGTTGGTCCAGTATTTCCGTGATATTGGGCAAGGGGAATGCGTCCCCTATGGTTTTGTCGTTCAATTTCCTATAGTCGATGACCAACCGCCAACGCTTATTTCCGTGGGAGTCCGGTTTCTTCGGTACGATCCACAGCGGCGAGTTATACGGGGACACGGATTCTTCCACGACATCCGTGTCCAACAATTCTTGAATTTGTCTGTTGATTTCCGATCTATGCACCGGGGGGTATCTGTACTGGCGCGTGTTTACCGGAATGTCATCCGTGGTATGTATCCTGTGCTCCAGGATTCCTGTTCCTTCCAACGTTTCACCAGGTAAATGGAACCTGTCTTGATTTTTTCTTATCAGCTTCTCGACGCTCGCCCTCTCCTCCGTATTGAGATGCTCCAGTCTCAATAATTCCACGATGGCCTCGAATCGATTTCGAGGGTCCGTCTTGATGGCGTTGCACGCTCTTGATTCTGGATGGTTCGTTTCTTCGAATTCTTCCAGCGTTACCGTGGGTACGGTGATTTTTACCTTCTTGCTCGTCGTATTAACGACCCTGATGTAGGCGCGGCCTTTGCGGTTGGTTACCAGGGCCTCGCCCAAGTAGATTCCCTTGCCTAGGTCGATTCTGGGAACGTATCCCTCTCGTATCTCTGGATTCGCTATATTCACTTGTAGCGACGTGGAGCTTCGCTTGGGTACCGACACTTTCGAGGTGGCGAACGGTATGCAAAAGGTTCCCCATTCGACGCGCCTTTGCGCGTAATCTATGGTTGCCCCGTGATCGATCAGGAACTCGGATCCTAAGATCCCGTCCTCTTTGATCAGCAGCGAGTCGTCGACGACGTGAAAATTAACCGGATGGCCCGCAACCTCTATCGACACTTTCCCTAGGGTGGTCAGGTTCGAAGCCGTAATGCCACGTATGTCTATTACTTCTTGGTCGTCTATACTCGCTGTGCTGGTCAGGACCGACTTCTTGATGAGATTTATTTCCGATCCCGAGTCCAGCATTAGATTCGTTATTCCTTGTAAATGGGGGGACACGATTCGCACCGTCGGTACCTTTTGTACGGCGTTGATTCTTATTGAAACAGTTCTTCTAACGATTCTATCTCGTCCTCCTGGTCTTCTTCCTCCTCGCGTTTCTTTTGCTTCGAGTCGTTTGGGGTTTCCCATGCTTTTCGTTCTTGCTTCGGCGCGCTTCTTGCCGACAGTTGCTCTTGATTTTGCTTCGATGTGGAAGCTTCTATTTTCGCTACTCTCGGGCGCTCCTGGGGCTTTCCACTCCGGGCTGCGTCCGGTCTTCCCGGGTGACCGCGTCCGTTTCCCTGGTTCTGTTGAGAGTACGGCACGATTTCTCCGGAATCGACTTTGGCTTTGAAGCGGTAGCAATCCTTCAAAACGTGTCCGGGTTTCTTGCAATAATTGCACGTGATTCCGGGATTCTTGGGTGGGAAGGTGGCCGGTGGCCGGGGTGGAAAGGTCTTGTTGTTTCCGTAATTGTTGTATCTCTGGGGTTTTCTTTGATCCCTTTGTTGAGGTTCCGCTTGATTCCTTGGAGGGTAGTTGTTTCGTTCCCTATTGAAGCGTTGCGGCGGCGGTTGATAGCTTCGCTGCCTTTCCGCGACTCTCTTTACCTCACGAGTGGCTTTTATCGCCGCACGGTAGGATTCGTCGAGGTCTCTGCAGCCCTCCAGCTTCACTCTGGTGAATACCTCGGCCGGTAAACCGTTGACGAATGCTTCCTGGGAGTCGGTGTCGAGACCTAATTGCAACGCCAACGGTACGGTACCGCGAGCTTGCCTTTCTCCGTCCATGATGGCTAGACGCAGGTTACGCACGCGGTCAATGTAGTCGAGTACGTCTTCGCCCGATTTCTGATAGATGGTTCCGAGTTCGCCCCTGTATTCGTTAATGGTTTTACCGGGACCAAACATGTCCTTTAATTTCGTGGAGAACGAGTCCAGATTGGTAACGACCACGTCCTCCACCGCGAGGAACGCATGGCCCCTTAATTTGTTCATCAACAGTTTAACCAAATGGGGTTCCATATGAGCGGGGAGCATCGATTTTGCTCGCTCGCAGGCTCTTAAGAATTGAAACACGGGAGGCTTATGGCCGTCGAACACGGGAACCGTTTCTATGGCATCTTTGATGCGAATCGAAGGGAGATCCGTCACGGGCTTCACGTCGGGCATTTCGGCGTTTGTCCCGCCGGACGTACCCGCCGTATCGTTTGCTCTGTTAGCTTTTATGTCCTGTTCTATTCTCTCTAGTCTCCTGTTCATTGAATTTAAATTGTCGAATTTATCCTCCCACAGGGAGAGTTGTTGCAGCACGAGGTCTAGAGGGGTTGGAGTCGTTTCTTCCGCCATTTCGCGTCACACCTCTTAACGTATGCGATCGTATCCCACCGCTGTCACCAAAAAATTTATATGTTACGTCCTCGTCGGGATCCGTGTTGCCCAACGGCAACGTGCGCCAAATCTTCAACAGGATACGCTCGCAATTTCGATCTGTGACTGGTCTCTTAGGACAGTCAACCGGGATCGGGACGTTAAGATGCGGTGGGGTCAGGAAAACAATTGGTATCGATTGTTTATGAGTTATATTTACGTCCACTTTCTTTTTTTTCTTATTTAATACAGTGGAGGCTGTTACATTATTCCTCGCGGAGAAATATAGTTTGAAATAACAACGTATGATACTCTTCCGGGACCGGCTCGCCTTCGGGGACGTTTGGTTGACCAGGGAACCGGTCGCTAATAAATACGGGATAATATCCCGGGTAATTCGGATAAATCTGTTGATGTGGCCACTCCTCGTCGCTGTCCGGAGGGTCGAGTTGCTGTTGCGGGGATGGAGGACTGACCGGGGGGTCGATATAGGGCCGGTAGTATTCGGGCGTGGTTGCCCTTGAATCTACCGAGGATGTAGTTGTCTGAGCCGGGGATGACGAGTAAACTAGTTGTCGTCTAGCGAAGGGCTGCGGAGTTTGTTCGGATGCGTGGGAGATGGGGGAGTATGAGATGGACAAAGGCGATGCGTGAGGCGAGGAAGGCAACACGGGTATTTGGGCGGAGGGACCCCGCGAAGTCGAGGGCTCGGGCGAACCCCCAACTGTCAAGTCGATGATGGACGGAACGGCGCCAGCGGTTGTCGAGTCGATCGGCGCCCGTGGAGAATCCAGCGTCAGGTCGACTGGCGCCGGTGGAGAATCTAACGTCAGGTCGATCAACGGCCCAGTCTCTTGCGCCAATTGCACGCGACGGGCGGCGATCAGCTCCCGGCGCCTGATATTGTGGCGGAGCCGCGACTGGACCCCTCTCCTACGCCTTCGCCTATTTCCAGCGGGCATCTACCGAACACATTCGGCGAGTAGTAAGTTGTTCGTATAAAATGGAAGACCGATGAAATGTCAAGTGTTACTGTTTATTAATGCTCACCTTTACCTATCGGTCGACTACAGTTGAGAGTACAAGTAACAAATGGTGGATCGTGCTGACGATTTGCCGCTTACAGGCACAACTACAACGAACTCGTCGAACTTCACCGTTAGACTACCGGATTGAACTTCAGTCGTATAGAACTTGATGTTTCTAACTTCTCGGTTGGAACTGAACTGCCTTGCGACCGTTCGCTCCGGTCTTTTATTCCTCCCAGGTGCTGATGCAGCAGCCCCTACTGCCGCAGCCAGAAGATGCTGATGCAGCAGGGGCCACCGTCCTGGGAACGACTGTTCCGCGACGGTTCTCGCGGTTCGTATTTCTGCAACGTGTGCATTCCCGAGCGACAGTTGTTATCGCCCTTGCGATGGTTCTCGCGCTTCGTATCTTTGCAACGTGTGCATTCCTGAGTGACAGTTGTTATCGCTCTCGCGACGGTTCTCGCGCTTCGTATCTTTGCAACGTGTGCATTCCTGAGCGACAGTTGTTATCGCTCTGGGAACGGATGCTGATGCATCGAGGTATATCGTCTTGTTCAGCGGATTATTACCCGATCCTTTCCCAGGCCTTGACTCTGGAATGCCCACGTGCGAGACAGCGCTATCCCTTCGCTATTGTCGTCAGCACTTATCGGTGCTTGTCCTTAACTCGAAAGGACAAACACGGATTGGTCCGCACACCCTGATTCGTCACGGTTCTTAATCTACGTATTCTTATAATCTATCTTATCATAGGTGAGTCAGCATACTCACGTTTACCCCTGGTTTCTTAACCTAAGAAGTTGCTTAGACTTAATGCTACCATCAGGACAATTATCAGTGTGTGTGTGTGTGTGTGGCCGTACGTCGATGTGTGGTAGAGAACTGCCTATGGTAACATACATTTTTATTAGTTACGGGTAATAGCGAGTGGTTTGGCTACTTTGTGACAATTTGGGAATTGCCATCGGTTGGGTCAGGTTTGGATTATGTTGGGTGGTTGTGTCGGTTAGGTCGGTGTTATGCTGCACACGAGTTTTGGTTGGGTTTAGGTTAGGCTTGAGTTAGGTTTGGGTTAGGTTTGGGTTATGTTTGGGTTAGGTTTGATTTATATTAGGTGGTTGTGTAGGTTAGGTTTGCGCGATGTTGTACATAAATTGTGGTTAGGTTTGGTTTAGGTTTGGGTCAGGTTTGGGTCAGGTTTGCGATAAATTATATATAAACTTTGGTTAGGTTAGGATTGGGTTGGACCTATTTTTGGGTCCGGTTTAGGTTAGGTTTGGGTATGATAGGGTTTTGGGCCCAGGGGGTCAGGTTTGGATTAGGGTTTTTCGGAATTTCGGTTAGGTTAGGTTTGGGTTAGATGCGAGTCTCGATTTTCTAGCGTTCTACTTCGGCAGTAAGTCAACGACTTCTAGCCGCCCCGACCCGGTTCGCTATCTCTTCGTTTAAAGAATTTGAATTCGTTATCTCAAAATTTTCATTAGAAATTTCGGAAAGAGTGGACAGGCTATTTTATAGCCGGCATGATACAGTTTAACTTTGTCCTCTTTCCGTTTCTTCCTAATGTTTACCGTTTACTGGTGGCATGACGGCAAAATGTCCGATTTTTGGTGGAAAGTACAGTAGGTACCACTAGGAACGTCCGTATTCGAATTCTGGTTTCCTGGGTAGTATTCCAGTGGGACGGCGATCAACCTGGCGAATTTTTGATTTTTCGATTTTTGTTTCCAAAAACCACGAAATTCTTATATATCGGAGAGAATGGCTTTTTTCTGATTTCGATGCAATTCTTACGCTGTTAAAAACTGGCGCCCCCACGGCCACACTAACCACAACCTACCCTGTATCCGTATAGTGGGTCGATTCGGGTGCGCGTTGTATCTACGCATCGTCACGTTTCGGAGAATCCCGGGACGTGACACGTGCTATTCGATGTTTGCAATCGTTTTGCATCGACGGTAGGTAAGGATTCACTTCCCAGCTCCCGCAATCGTTCTTTCCATCGATAATTTGCACGAATACGTGCTATTCGATGTTTCCAATCGTGTTGCATCGACGGTCGGTAAGCATTCACTTCCCAGCTCCGGCAAACGTTCTTTCCAAATTATCGATAGAAAGAACGATTGCGGTAGCTGGGAAGTGAATCCTTACCTACCGTCGATGCAAAACGATTGCAAACATCGAATAGCACGTATTCGTGCAAATTATCCATAGAAAGAACGATTGCGAGAGCTGGGAAGTGAATACTTACCTACCGTTGATGCAAAACGATTGGAAAATATCGAATAGCACGTATTCGTGCAAATGATCGATGGAAAGAACGATTGCGGGAGCCGGGAAGTGAATCCTTACCTAACGTTGATGCAAATCGATTGGAAACATCGAACATCACGTATTCGTGCAAATTATCGATGGAAAGAACGATTGCGGGTGCCGGGAAGTGAATCCTTACCTAACGTTGATGCAAATCGATTGGAAACATCGAATAGCACGTATTCGTGCAAATTATCGATAGAAAGAACGATTGCGGGAGCTGGGAAGTGAATCCTTACCTACCGTCGATTCAAAACGATTGCAAACATCGAATAGCATGTACTCGTGGAAATTATCCATAGAAAGAACGATTGCGGGAGCTGGGAAGTGAATACTTACCTAACGTTGATGCAAAACGATTGGAAACATCGAACACCACGTATTCGTGCAAATTATCGATGGAAAGAACGATTGCGGGAGCTGGGAAGTGAATCCTTACCTACCGTCGATGCAAAACGATTGGATAATTGGCACGAATACGTGATATTCGATGTTTCCAATCGTTTTGCATCAACGGTAGGTATGGATTCACTTCCCGGCTCCCGCAATCGTTCTTTCCATCGATAATTTGCACGAATACGTGCTATTCGATGTTTCCAATCGTTTCGCATCGACGGTAGGTAAGGATTCACTTCCCAGCTCCCGCAATCGTTCTTTCTATCGATAATTTGCACGAATACGTGATGTTCGATGTTTCCAATCGTTTTGCATCAACGTTAGGTAAGGATTCACTTCCCGGCTCCCGCAATCGTTCTTTCCATCGATAATTTGCACGAATAGTGCTATTCGATGTTTCCAATCGTTTTGCATCAACGGTAGGTAAGTATTCACTTCCCAGCTCCCGCAATCGTTCTTTCTATGGATAATTTGCACGAATACGTGCTATTCGATGTTTGCAATCGTTTTGCATCGACGGTAGGTAAGGATTCACTTCCCAGCTCCCGCAATCGTTCTTTCTATCGATAATTTGCACGAATACGTGATGTTCGATGTTTCCAATCGTTTTGCATCAACGGTAGGTAAGGATTCACTTCCCGGCTCCCATAATCGTTCTTTCCATCGATAATTTGCACGAATACGTGCTATTCGATGTTTGCAATCGTTTTGCATCGACGGTAGGTACAGATTCACTTCCCAGCTCCCGCAATCGTTCTTTCTATCGATAATTTGCACGAATACGTGCTATTCGATGTTTGCAATCGTTTTGCATCGACGGTCGGTAAGCATTCACTTCCCAGCTCCGGCAATCGTTCTTTACAAATTATCGATAGAAAGAACGATTGCGGGAGCTGGGAAGTGAATCCTTAACTACCGTCGATGCAAAACGATTGCAAACATCGAATAGCACGTATTCGTGCAAATTATCCATAGAAAGAACGATTGCGAGAGCTGGGAAGTGAATACTTACCTACCGTTGATGCAAAACGATTGGAAACATCGAATAGCACGTATTCGTGCAAATGATCGATGGAAAGAACGATTGCGGGAGCCGGGAAGTGAATCCTTACCTAACGTTGATGCAAATCGATTGGAAACATCGAACATCACGTATTCGTGCAAATTATCGATGGAAAGAACGATTGCGGGTGCCGGGAAGTGAATCCTTACCTAACGTTGATGCAAAACGATTGGAAACATCGAATAGCACGTATTCGTGCAAATTATCGATGGAAAGAACGATTGCGGGAGCCGGGAAATGAATCCTTACCTAACGTTGATGCAAAACGATTGGAAACATCGAACATCACGTATTCGTGCAAATTATCGATAGAAAGAACGATTGCGGGAGGTGGGAAGTGAATCCTTACCTACCGTCGATGCAAAACGATTGGATAATTGGCACGAATACGTGCTATTCGATGTTTGCAATCGTTTTGCATCGACGGTAGGTAAGGATTCACTTCCCAGCTCCCGCAATCGTTCTTTCCATCGATAATTTGCACGAATACGTGCCATTCGATGTTTCCAATCGTTTTGCATCGACGGTAGGTAAGGATTCACTTCCCAGCTCCCGCAATCGTTCTTTCTATCGATAATTTGCACGAATACGTGATGTTCGATGTTTCCAATCGTTTGGCATTAACGGTAGGTAAGGATTCACTTCCCGGCTCCCGCAATCGTTCTTTCCATCGATAATTTGCACGAATACGTGATGTTCAATGTTTCCAATCGTTTTGCATCAACGTTAGGTAAGGATTCACTTCCCGGCTCCCGCAATCGTTCTTTCCATCGATAATTTGCACGAATACGTGGTGTTCGATGTTTCCAATCGTTTTGCATCAACGTTAGGTAAGTATTCACTTCCCAGCTCCCGCAATCGTTCTTTCTATGGATAATTTGCACGAATACGTGCTATTCGATGTTTGCAATCGTTTTGCATCGACGGTAGGTACGGATTCACTTCCCAGCTCCCGCAATCGTTCTTTCTATCGATAATTTGCACGAATACGTGCTATTCGATGTTTGCAATCGTTTTGCATCGACGGTCGGTAAGCATTCACTTCCCAGCTCCGGCAATCGTTCTTTCCAAATTATCGATAGAAAGAACGATTGCGGGAGCTGGGAAGTGAATCCTTACCTACCGTCGATGCAAAACGATT
Organism: Nomada ferruginata; assembly: GCA_963583965.1. NCBI lineage: Eukaryota > Metazoa > Arthropoda > Insecta > Hymenoptera > Apidae > Nomada > Nomada ferruginata. The sequence goes on from OY757219.1 coordinate 1,683,785, forward strand.
GCAAACATCGAATAGCACGTATTCGTGCAAATTATCCATAGAAAGAACGATTGCGAGAGCTGGGAAGTGAATACTTACCTACCGTTGATGCAAAACGATTGGAAACATCGAATAGCACGTATTCGTGCAAATGATCGATGGAAAGAACGATTGCGGGAGCCGGGAAGTGAATCCTTACCTAACGTTGATGCAAATCGATTGGAAACATCGAACATCACGTATTCGTTCAAATTATCGATGGAAAGAACGATTGCGGGTGCCGGGAAGTGAATCCTTACCTAACGTTGATGCAAAACGATTGGAAACATCGAATAGCACGTATTCGTGCAAATTATCGATGGAAAGAACGATTGCGGGAGCCGGGAAATGAATCCTTACCTAACGTTGATGCAAAACGATTGGAAATATCGAACATCACGTATTCGTGCAAATTATCGATAGAAAGAACGATTGCGGGAGCTGGGAAGTGAATCCTTACCTACCGTCGATGCAAAACGATTGGAAACATCGAATAGCACGTATTCGTGCAAATTATCGATGGAAAGAACGACTGCGGGAGCCGGGAAGTGAATCCTTACCTACCGTTGATGCAAAACGATTGGAAACATCGAACTTCACGTATTCGTGCAAATTATCGATAGAAAGAACGATTGCGGGAGCTGGGAAGTGAATCCTTACCTACCGTCGATGCAAAACGATTGCAAACATCGAATAGCACGTATTCGTGCAAATTATCCATAGAAAGAACGATTGCGGGAGCTGGGAAGTGAATACTTACCTACCGTTGATGCAAAACGATTGGAAACATCGAATAGCACGTATTCGTGCAAATTATCGATAGAAAGAACGATTGGGGGAGCTGGGAAGTGAATCCTTACCTACCGTCGATGCAAAACGATTGGAAACATCGAATATCTCGTATTCGTGCCAATTATCCAATCGTTTTGCATCGACGGTAGGTAAGGATTCACTTCCCAGCTCCCGCAATCGTTCTTTCTATCGATAATTTGCACGAATACGTGATGTTCGATGTTTCCAATCGTTTTGCATCAACGGTAGGTAAGGATTCACTTCCCGGCTCCCGCAATCGTTCTTTCCATCGATAATTTGCACGAATACGTGCTATTCGATGTTTCCAATCGTTTTGCATCGACGGTAGGTAAGGATTCACTTCCCAGCTCCCGCAATCGTTCTTTCTATCGATAATTTGCACGAATACGTGATGTTCAATGTTTCCAATCGTTTTGCATCAACGTTAGGTAAGGATTCACTTCCCGGCTCCCGCAATCGTTCTTTCCATCGATAATTTGCACGAATACGTGGTGTTCGATGTTTCCAATCGTTTTGCATCAACGTTAGGTAAGTATTCACTTCCCAGCTCCCGCATTCGTTCTTTCTATGGATAATTTGCACGAAAACGTGCTATTCGATGTTTGCAATCGTTTTGCATCGACGGTAGATACGGATTCACTTCCCAGCTCCCGCAATCGTTCTTTCTATCGATAATTTACACGAATACGTGCTATTCGATGTTTGCAATCGTTTTGCATCGACGGTCGGTAAGCATTCACTTCCCAGCTCCGGCAATCGTTCTTTCCAAATTATCGATAGAAAGAACGATTGCGGGAGCTGGGAAGTGAATCCTTACCTACCGTCGATGCAAAACGATTGCAAACATCGAATAGCACGTATTCGTGCAAATTATCCATAGAAAGAACGATTGCGAGAGCTGGGAAGTGAATACTTACCTACCGTTGATGCAAAACGATTGGAAACATCGAATAGCACGTATTCGTGCAAATGATCGATGGAAAGAACGATTGCGGGAGCCGGGAAGTGAATCCTTACCTAACGTTGATGCAAATCGATTGGAAACATCGAATAGCACGTATTCGTGCAAATTATCGATGGAAAGAACGATTGCGGGAGCCGGGAAATGAATCCTTACCTAACGTTGATGCAAAACGATTGGAAACATCGAACATCACGTATTCGTGCAAATTATCGATAGAAAGAACGATTGCGGGAGCTGGGAAGTGAATACTTACCTACCGTTGATGCAAAACGATTGGAAACATCGAATAGCATGTATTCGTGCAAATTATCGATAGAAAGAACGATTGCGGGAGCTGGGAAGTGAATCCTTACCTACCGTCGATGCAAAACGATTGGAAACATCGAATATCACGTATTCGTGCCAATTATCCAATCGTTTGGCATCGACGGTAGGTAAGGATTCACTTCCCAGCTCCCGCAATCGTTCTTTCCATCAATAATTTGCACGAATACGTGCTATTCGATGTTTCCAATCGTTTTGCATCAACGTTAGGTAAGGATTCACTTCCCGGCTCCCGCAATCGTTCTTTCCATCGATAATTTGCACGAATACGTGGTGTTCGATGTTTCCAATCGTTCTGCATCAACGTTAGGTAAGTATTCACTTCCCAGCTCCCGCAATCGTTCTTTCTATGGATAATTTGCACGAATACGTGCTATTCGATGTTTGCAATCGTTTTGCATCGACGGTAGGTACGGATTCACTTCCCAGCTCCCGGAATCGTTCTTTCTATCGATAATTTGCACGAATACGTGGTGTTCGATGTTTCCAATCGTTTTGCAGCAACGTTAGGTAAGCATTCACTTCCCGGCTCCCGCAATCGTTCTTTCCATCGATAATTTGCACGAATACATGCTATTTGATGTTTGCAATCGTTTTGCATCGACGGTAGGTAAGGATTCACTTCCCAGCAGCCGCAATCGTTTTTCCATCGATAATTTGCACGAATACGTGGTGTTCGATGTTTCCAATCGTTTTGCATCAACGTTAGGTAAGTATTCACTTCCCAGCTCCCGCAATCGTTCTTTCTATGGATAATTTGCACGAATACGTGCTATTCGATGTTTCCAATCGTGTTGCATCGACGGTCGGTAAGCATTCACTTCCCAGCTCCGGCAAACGTTCTTTCCAAATTATGGATAGAAAGAACGATTGCGGGAGCTGGGAAGTGAATCCTTACCTACCGTCGATGCAAAACGATTGCAAACATCGAATAGCACGTATTCGTGCAAATTATCCATAGAAAGAACGATTGCGAGAGCTGGGAAGTGAATACTTACCTACCGTTGATGCAAAACGATTGGAAAATATCGAATAGCACGTATTCGTGCAAATGATCGATGGAAAGAACGATTGCGGGAGCCGGGAAGTGAATCCTTACCTAACGTTGATGCAAATCGATTGGAAACATCGAACATCACGTATTCGTGCAAATTATGGATGGAAAGAACGATTGCGGGTGCCGGGAAGTGAATCCTTACCTAACGTTGATGCAAATCGATTGGAAACATCGAATAGCACGTATTCGTGCAAATTATCGATGGAAAGATCGATTGCGGGAGCCGGGAAATGAATCCTTACCTAACGTTGATGCAAAACGATTGGAAACGTCGAACATCACGTATTCGTGCAAATTATCGATAGAAAGAACGATTGCGGCAGCTGGGAAGTGAATCCTTACATACCGTCGATGCAAAACGATTGCAAACATCGAATAGCACGTATTCGTGCAAATTATCCATAGAAAGACCGATTGCGAGAGCTGGGAAGTGAATACTTACCTACCGTTGATGCAAAACGATTGGAAACAGCGAATAGCACGTATTCGTGCAAATTATCGATAGAAAGAACGATTGCGGGAGCTGGGAAGTGAATCCTTACCTACCGTCGATGCAAAACGATTGGAAACATCGAATATCTCGTATTCGTGCCAATTATCCAATCGTTTTGCATCGACGGTAGGTAAGGATTCACTTCCCAGCTCCCGCAATCGTTCTTTCTATCGATAATTTGCACGAATACGTGATGTTCGATGTTTCCAATCGTTTTGCATCAACGGTAGGTAAGGATTCACTTCCCGGCTCCCGCAATCGTTCTTTCCATCGATAATTTGCACGAATACGTGCTATTCGATGTTTCCAATCGTTTTGCATCGACGGTAGGTAAGGATTCACTTCCCAGCTCCCGCAATCGTTCTTTCTATCGATAATTTGCACGAATACGTGATGTTCAATGTTTCCAATCGTTTTGCATCAACGTTAGGTAAGGATTCACTTCCCGGCTCCCGCAATCGTTCTTTCCATCGATAATTTGCACGAATACGTGGTGTTCGATGTTTCCAATCGTTTTGCATCAACGTTAGGTAAGTATTCACTTCCCAGCTCCGGCAATCGTTCTTTCTATGGATAATTTGCACGAATACGTGCTATTCGATGTTTGCAATCGTTTTGCATCGACGGTAGGTACGGATTCACTTCCCAGCTCCCGCAATCGTTCTTTCTATCGATAATTTGCACGAATACGTGCTATTCGATGTTTGCAATCGTTTTGCATCGACGGTCGGTAAGCATTCACTTCCCAGCTCCGGCAATCGTTCTTTCCAAATTATCGATAGAAAGAACGATTGCGGGAGCTGGGAAGTGAATCCTTACCTACCGTCGATGCAAAACGATTGCAAACATCGAATAGCACGTATTCGTGCAAATTATCCATAGAAAGAACGATTGCGAGAGCTGGGAAGTGAATACTTACCTACCGTTGATGCAAAACGATTGGAAACATCGAATAGCACGTATTCGTCCAAATGATCGATGGAAAGAACGATTGCGGGAGCCGGGAAGTGAATCCTTACCTAACGTTGATGCAAATCGATTGGAAACATCGAATAGCACGTATTCGTGCAAATTATCGATAGAAAGAACGATTGCGGGAGCTGGGAAGTGAATCCTTACCTACCGTCGATGCAAAACGATTGGAAACATCGAATATCACGTATTCGTGCCAATTATCCAATCGTTTGGCATCGACGGTAGGTAAGGATTCACTTCCCAGCTCCCGCAATCGTTCTTTCCATCGATAATTTGCACGAATACGTGGTGTTCGATGTTTCCAATCGTTCTGCATCAACGTTAGGTAAGTATTCACTTCCCAGCTCCCGCAATCGTTCTTTCTATGGATAATTTGCACGAATACGTGCTATTCGATGTTTGCAATCGTTTTGCATCGACGGTAGGTACGGATTCACTTCCCAGCTCCCGGAATCGTTCTTTCTATCGATAATTTGCACGAATACGTGGTGTTCGATGTTTCCAATCGTTTTGCATCAACGTTAGGTAAGCATTCACTTCCCGGCTCCCGCAATCGTTCTTTCCATCGATAATTTGCACGAATACATGCTATTCGATGTTTGCAATCGTTTTGCATCGACGGTAGGTAAGGATTCACTTCCCAGCAGCCGCAATCGTTTTTTCCATCGATAATTTGCACGAATACGTGGTGTTCGATGTTTCCAATCGTTTTGCATCAACGTTAGGTAAGTATTCACTTCCCAGCTCCCGCAATCGTTCTTTCTATGGATAATTTGCACGAATACGTGCTATTCGATGTTTGCAATCGTTTTGCATCGACGGTAGGTAAGGATTCACTTCCCAGCTCCCGCAATCGTTCTTTCTATCGATAATTTGCACGAATACGTGCTATTCGATGTTTCCAATCGATTTGCATCAACGTTAGGTAAGGATTCACTTCCCGGCACCCGCAATCGTTCTTTCCATCGATAATTTGCACGAATACGTGATGTTCGATGTTTCCAATCGATTTGCATCAACGTTAGGTAAGGATTCACTTCCCGGCTCCCGCAATCGTTCTTTCCATCGATCATTTGCACGAATACGTGCTATTCGATATTTTCCAATCGTTTTGCATCAACGGTAGGTAAGTATTCACTTCCCAGCTCTCGCAATCGTTGTTTCTATGGATAATTTGCACGAATACGTGCTATTCGATGTTTGCAATCGTTTTGCATCGACGGTAGGTAAGGATTCACTTCCCAGCTCCCGCAATCGTTCTTTCTATCGATAATTTGGAAAGGACGTTTGCCGGAGCTGGGAAGTGAATGCTTACCGACCGTCGATGCAACACGATTGGAAACATCGAATAGCACGTATTCGTGCAAATTATCGATGGAAAGAACGATTGCGGGAGCTGGGAAGTGAATCCTTACCTACCGTCGATGCAAAACGATTGCAAACATCGAATAGCACGTATTCGTGCAAATTATCCATAGAAAGAACGATTGCGGGAGCTGGGAAGTGAATACTTACCTAACGTTGATGCAAAACGATTGGAAACATCGAACACCACGTATTCGTGCAAATTATCGATGGAAAAAACGATTGCGGCTGCTGGGAAGTGAATCCTTACCTACCGTCGATGCAAAACGATTGCAAACATCGAATAGCATGTATTCGTGCAAATTATCGATGGAAAGAACGATTGCGGGAGCCGGGAAGTGAATGCTTACCTAACGTTGATGCAAAACGATTGGAAACATCGAACATCACGTATTCGTGCAAATTATCGATAGAAAGAACGATTCCGGGAGCTGGGAAGTGAATCCGTACCTACCGTCGATGCAAAACGATTGCAAACATCGAATAGCACGTATTCGTGCAAATTATCCATAGAAAGAACGATTGCGGGAGCTGGGAAGTGAATACTTACCTAACGTTGATGCAGAACGATTGGAAACATCGAACACCACGTATTCGTGCAAATTATCGATGGAAAGAACGATTGCGGGAGCCGGGAAGTGAATCCTTACCTAACGTTGATGCAAAACGATTGGAAACCTCGAATAGCACGTATTCGTGCAAATTATCGATGGAAAGAACGATTGCGGGAGCCGGGAAGTGAATCCTTACCTAACGTTGATGCAAAACGATTGGAAACATCGAACATCACGTATTCGTGCAAATTATCGATAGAAAGAACGATTGCGGGAGCTGGGAAGTGAATCCTTACCTACCGTCGATGCAAAACGATTGCAAACATCGAATAGCACGTATTCGTGCAAATTATCCATAGAAAGAACGATTGCGGGAGCTGGGAAGTGAATACTTACCTACCGTTGATGCAAAACGATTGGAAACATCGAATAGCACTATTCGTGCAAATTATCGATGGAAAGAACGATTGCGGGAGCCGGGAAGTGAATCCTTACCTAACGTTGATGCAAAACGATTGGAAACATCGAACATCACGTATTCGTGCAAATTATCGATAGAAAGAACGATTGCGGGAGCTGGGAAGTGAATCCTTACCTACCGTCGATGCAAAACGATTGGAAACATCGAATAGCACGTATTCGTGCAAATTATCGATGGAAAGAACGATTGCGGGAGCCGGGAAGTGAATCCATACCTACCGTTGATGCAAAACGATTGGAAACATCGAAAATCACGTATTCGTGCAAATTACCGATAGAAAGAATGATTGCGGGAGCTGGGAAGTGAATCCGTACCTACCGTCGATGCAAAACGATTGCAAACATCGAATAGCACGTATTCGTGCAAATTATTGATGGAAAGAACGATTGCGGGAGCTGGGAAGTGAATCCTTACCTACCGTCGATGCCAAACGATTGGATAATTGGCACGAATACGTGATATTCGATGTTTCCAATCGTTTTGCATCGACGGTAGGTAAGGATTCACTTCCCAGCTCCCGCAATCGTTCTTTCTATCGATAATTTGCACGAATACGTGCTATTCGATGTTTCCAATCGTTTTGCATCAACGGTAGGTAAGTATTCACTTCCCAGCTCCCACAATCGTTCTTTCTATCGATAATTTGCACGAATACGTGATGTTCGATGTTTCCAATCGTTTTGCATCAACGTTAGGTAAGGATTCATTTCCCGGCTCCCGCAATCGTTCTTTCCATCGATAATTTGCACGAATACGTGCTATTCGATGTTTCCAATCGTTTTGCATCACCGTTAGGTAAGGATTCACTTCCCAGCTCCCGCAATCGTTCTTTCTATGGATAATTTGCACGAATACGTGCTATTCGATGTTTGCAATCGTTTTGCATCGACGGTAGGTAAGGATTCACTTCCCAGCTCCCGCAATCGTTCTTTCTATCGATAATTTGGAAAGAACGTTTGCCGGAGCTGGGAAGTGAATGCTTACCGACCGTCGATGCAACACGATTGGAAACATCGAATAGCACGTATTCGTGCAAATTATCGATGGAAAAAACGATTGCGGCTGCTGGGAAGTGAATCCTTACCTACCGTCGATGCAAAACGATTGCAAACATCGAATAGCACGTATTCGTGCAAATTATCCATAGAAAGAACGATTGCGGGAGCTGGGAAGTGAATACTTACCTAACGTTGATGCAGAACGATTGGAAACATCGAACACCACGTATTCGTGCAAATTATCGATGGAAAGAACGATTGCGGGAGCCGGGAAGTGAATCCTTACCTAACGTTGATGCAAAACGATTGGAAACATCGAATAGCACGTATTCGTGCAAATTATCGATGGAAAGAACGATTGCGGGAGCTGGGAAGTGAATCCTTACCTACCGTCGATGCCAAACGATTGGATAATTGGCACGAATACGTGATATTCGATGTTTCCAATCGTTTTGCATCGACGGTAGGTAAGGATTCACTTCCCAGCTCCCGCAATCGTTCTTTCTATCGATAAGTTGCACGAATACGTGCTATTCGATGTTTCCAATCGTTTTGCATCAACGGTAGGTAAGTATTCACTTCCCAGCTCCCGCAATCGTTCTTTCTATCGATAATTTGCACGAATACGTGATGTTCGATGTTTCCAATCGTTTTGCATCAACGTTAGGTAAGGATTCATTTCCCGGTTCCCGCAATCGTTCTTTCCATCGATAATTTGCACGAATACGTGCTATTCGATGTTTCCAATCGATTTGCATCAACGTTAGGTAAGGATTCACTTCCCGGCTCCCGCAATCGTTCTTTCCATCGATCATTTGCACGAATACGTGCTATTCGATGTTTCCAATCGTTTTGCATCAACGGTAGGTAAGTATTCACTTCCCAGCTCTCGCAATCGTTCTTTCTATGGATAATTTGCACGAATACGTGCTATTCGATGTTTGCAATCGTTTTGCATCGACGGTAGGTAAGGATTCACTTCCCAGCTCCCGCAATCGTTCTTTCTATCGATAATTTGGAAAGAACGATTGCCGGAGCTGGGAAGTGAATGCTTACCGACCGTCGATGCAAAACGATTGCAAACATCGAATAGCACGTATTCGTGCAAATTATCGATAGAAAGAACGATTGCGGGAGCTGGGAAGTGAATCCGTACCTACCGTCGATGCAAAACGATTGCAAACATCGAATAGCACGTATTCGTGCAAATTATCCATAGAAAGAACGATTGCGGGAGCTGGGAAGTGAATACTTACCTAACGTTGATGCAAAACGATTGGAAACATCGAACACCACGTATTCGTGCAAATTATCGATGGAAAGAACGATTGCGGGAGCCGGGAAGTGAATCCTTACCTAACGTTGATGCAAAACGATTGGAAACATTGAACATCACGTATTCGTGCAAATTATCGATAGAAAGAACGATTGCGGGAGCTGGGAAGTGAATCCTTACCTACCGTCGATGCAAAACGATTGGAAACATCGAATAGCACGTATTCGTGCAAATTATCGATGGAAAGAACGATTGCGGGAGCCGGGAAGTGAATCCTTACCTACCGTTGATGCAAAACGATTGGAAACATCGAACATCACGTATTCGTGCAAATTATCGATAGAAAGAACGATTGCGGGAGCTGGGAAGTGAATCCTTACCTACCGTCGATGCAAAACGATTGGATAATTGGCACGAATACGAGATATTCGATGTTTCCAATCGTTTTGCATCGACGGTAGGTAAGGATTCACTTCCCAGCTCCCGCAATCGTTCTTTCTATCGATAATTTGCACGAATACGTGCTATTCGATGTTTCCAATCGTTTTGCATCAACGGTAGGTAAGTATTCACTTCCCAGCTCCCGCAATCGTTCTTTCTATGGATAATTTGCACGAATACGTGCTATTCGATGTTTGCAATCGTTTTGCATCGACGGTAGCTAAGGATTCACTTCCCAGCTCCCGCAATCGTTCTTTCTATCGATAATTTGCACGAATACGTGATGTTCGATGTTTCCAATCGTTTTGCATCAACGGTAGGTAAGGATTCACTTCCCGGCTCCCGCAGTCGTTCTTTCCATCGATAATTTGCACGAATACGTGCTATTCGATGTTTCCAATCGTTTTGCATCGACGGTACGTAAGGATTCACTTCCCAGCTCCCGCAATCGTTCTTTCTATCGATAATTTGCACGAATACGTGATGTTCGATGTTTCCAATCGTTTTGCATCAACGTTAGGTAAGGATTCATTTCCCGGCTCCCGCAATCGTTCTTTCCATCGATAATTTGCACGAATACGTGCTATTCGATGTTTCCAATCGTTTTGCATCAACGTTAGGTAAGGATTCACTTCCCGGCACCCGCAATCGTTCTTTCTATTGATAATTTGCACGAATACGTGATGTTCAATGTTTCCAATCGTTTTGCATCAACGTTAGGTAAGGATTCACTTCCCGGCTCCCGCAATCGTTCTTTCCATCGATCATTTGCACGAATACGTGCTATTCGATGTTTCCAATCGTTTTGCATCAACGTTAGCTGGGAAGTGAATACTTACCTAACGTTGATGCAAAACGATTGGAAACATCGAACACCACGTATTCGTGCAAATTATCGATGGAAAGAACGATTGCGGGAGCCGGGAAGTGAATCCTTACCTAACGTTGATGCAAAACGATTGGAAACATTGAACATCACGTATTCGTGCAAATTATCGATAGAAAGAACGATTGCGGGAGCTGGGAAGTGAATCCTTACCTACCGTCGATGCAAAACGATTGGAAACATCGAATAGCACGTATTCGTGCAAATTATCGATGGAAAGAACGATTGCGGGAGCCGGGAAGTGAATCCTTACCTACCGTTGATGCAAAACGATTGGAAACATCGAACATCACGTATTCGTGCAAATTATCGATAGAAAGAACGATTGCGGGAGCTGGGAAGTGAATCCTTACCTACCGTCGATGCAAAACGATTGGATAATTGGCACGAATACGAGATATTCGATGTTTCCAATCGTTTTGCATCGACGGTAGGTAAGGATTCACTTCCCAGCTCCCGCAATCGTTCTTTCTATCGATAATTTGCACGAATACGTGCTATTCGATGTTTCCAATCGTTTTGCATCAACGCTAGGTAAGTATTCACTTCCCAGCTCCCGCAATCGTTCTTTCTATGGATAATTTGCACGAATACGTGCTATTCGATGTTTCCAATCGTTTTGCATCGACGGTACGTAAGGATTCACTTCCCAGCTCCCGCAATCGTTCTTTCTATCGATAATTTGCACGAATACGTGATGTTCGATGTTTCCAATCGTTTTGCATCAACGTTAGGTAAGGATTCATTTCCCGGCTCCCGCAATCGTTCTTTCCATCGTTAATTTGCACGAATACGTGCTATTCGATGTTTCCAATCGTTTTGCATCAACGTTAGGTAAGGATTCACTTCCCGGCACCCGCAATCGTTCTTTCTATTGATAATTTGCACGAATACGTGATGTTCAATGTTTCCAATCGTTTTGCATCAACGTTAGGTAAGGATTCACTTCCCGGCACCCGCAATCGTTCTTTCTATTGATAATTTGCACGAATACGTGATGTTCAATGTTTCCAATCGTTTTGCATCGACGGTAGGTAAGGATTCACTTCCCAGCTCCCGCAATCGTTCTTTCTATCGATAATTTGCACGAATACGTGCTATTCGATGTTTCCAATCGTTTTGCATCAACGGTAGGTAAGTATTCACTTCCCAGCTCCCGCAATCGTTCTTTCTATGGATAATTTGCACGAATACGTGCTATTCGATGTTTGCAATCGTTTTGCATCGACGGTAGCTAAGGATTCACTTCCCGGCACCCGCAATCGTTCTTTCTATTGATAATTTGCACGAATACGTGATGTTCAATGTTTCCAATCGTTTTGCATCAACGTTAGGTAAGGATTCACTTCCCGGCTCCCGCAATCGTTCTTTCCATCGATCATTTGCACGAATACGTGCTATTCGATGTTTCCAATCGTTTTGCATCAACGTTAGCTGGGAAGTGAATACTTACCTAACGTTGATGCAAAACGATTGGAAACATCGAACACCACGTATTCGTGCAAATTATCGATGGAAAGAACGATTGCGGGAGCCGGGAAGTGAATCCTTACCTAACGTTGATGCAAAACGATTGGAAACATTGAACATCACGTATTCGTGCAAATTATCGATAGAAAGAACGATTGCGGGAGCTGGGAAGTGAATCCTTACCTACCGTCGATGCAAAACGATTGGAAACATCGAATAGCACGTATTCGTGCAAATTATCGATGGAAAGAACGATTGCGGGAGCCGGGAAGTGAATCCTTACCTACCGTTGATGCAAAACGATTGGAAACATCGAACATCACGTATTCGTGCAAATTATCGATAGAAAGAACGATTGCGGGAGCTGGGAAGTGAATCCTTACCTACCGTCGATGCAAAACGATTGGATAATTGGCACGAATACGAGATATTCGATGTTTCCAATCGTTTTGCATCGACGGTAGGTAAGGATTCACTTCCCAGCTCCCGCAATCGTTCTTTCTATCGATAATTTGCACGAATACGTGCTATTCGATGTTTCCAATCGTTTTGCATCAACGCTAGGTAAGTATTCACTTCCCAGCTCCCGCAATCGTTCTTTCTATGGATAATTTGCACGAATACGTGCTATTCGATGTTTCCAATCGTTTTGCATCGACGGTACGTAAGGATTCACTTCCCAGCTCCCGCAATCGTTCTTTCTATCGATAATTTGCACGAATACGTGATGTTCGATGTTTCCAATCGTTTTGCATCAACGTTAGGTAAGGATTCATTTCCCGGCTCCCGCAATCGTTCTTTCCATCGTTAATTTGCACGAATACGTGCTATTCGATGTTTCCAATCGTTTTGCATCAACGTTAGGTAAGGATTCACTTCCCGGCACCCGCAATCGTTCTTTCTATTGATAATTTGCACGAATACGTGATGTTCAATGTTTCCAATCGTTTTGCATCAACGTTAGGTAAGGATTCACTTCCCGGCACCCGCAATCGTTCTTTCTATTGATAATTTGCACGAATACGTGATGTTCAATGTTTCCAATCGTTTTGCATCGACGGTAGGTAAGGATTCACTTCCCAGCTCCCGCAATCGTTCTTTCTATCGATAATTTGCACGAATACGTGCTATTCGATGTTTCCAATCGTTTTGCATCAACGGTAGGTAAGTATTCACTTCCCAGCTCCCGCAATCGTTCTTTCTATGGATAATTTGCACGAATACGTGCTATTCGATGTTTGCAATCGTTTTGCATCGACGGTAGCTAAGGATTCACTTCCCAGCTCCCGCAATCGTTCTTTCTATCGATAATTTGCACGAATACGTGATGTTCGATGTTTCCAATCGTTTTGCATCAACGGTAGGTAAGGATTCACTTCCCGGCTCCCGCAGTCGTTCTGTCCATCGATAATTTGCACGAATACGTGCTATTCGATGTTTCCAATCGTTTTGCATCGACGGTACGTAAGGATTCACTTCCCAGCTCCCGCAATCGTTCTTTCTATCGATAATTTGCACGAATACGTGATGTTCGATGTTTCCAATCGTTTTGCATCAACGTTAGGTAAGGATTCATTTCCCGGCTCCCGCAATCGTTCTTTCCATCGATAATTTGCACGAATACGTGCTATTCGATGTTTCCAATCGTTTTGCATCAACGTTAGGTAAGGATTCACTTCCCGGCACCCGCAATCGTTCTTTCTATTGATAATTTGCACGAATACGTGATGTTCAATGTTTCCAATCGTTTTGCATCAACGTTAGGTAAGGATTCACTTCCCGGCTCCCTTAATCGTTCTTTCCATCGATCATTTGCACGAATACGTGCTATTCGATGTTTCCAATCGTTTTGCATCAACGGTAGGTAAGTATTCACTTCCCAGCTCTCGCAATCGTTCTTTCTATCGTTAATTTGCACGAATACGTGCTATTCGATGTTTCCAATCGTTTTGCATCAACGTTAGCTGGGAAGTGAATACTTACCTAACGTTGATGCAAAACGATTGGAAACATCGAACACCACGTATTCGTGCAAATTATCGATGGAAAGAACGATTGCGGGAGCCGGGAAGTGAATCCTTACCTAACGTTGATGCAAAACGATTGGAAACATTGAACATCACGTATTCGTGCAAATTATCGATAGAAAGAACGATTGCGGGAGCTGGGAAGTGAATCCTTACCTACCGTCGATGCAAAACGATTGGAAACATCGAATAGCACGTATTCGTGCAAATTATCGATGGAAAGAACGATTGCGGGAGCCGGGAAGTGAATCCTTACCTACCGTTGATGCAAAACGATTGGAAACATCGAACATCACGTATTCGTGCAAATTATCGATAGAAAGAACGATTGCGGGAGCTGGGAAGTGAATCCTTACCTACCGTCGATGCAAAACGATTGGATAATTGGCACGAATACGAGATATTCGATGTTTCCAATCGTTTTGCATCGACGGTAGGTAAGGATTCACTTCCCAGCTCCCGCAATCGTTCTTTCTATCGATAATTTGCACGAATACGTGCTATTCGATGTTTCCAATCGTTTTGCATCAACGGTAGGTAAGTATTCACTTCCCAGCTCCCGCAATCGTTCTTTCTATGGATAATTTGCACGAATACGTGCTATTCGATGTTTCCAATCGTTTTGCATCGACGGTACGTAAGGATTCACTTCCCAGCTCCCGCAATCGTTCTTTCTATCGATAATTTGCACGAATACGTGATGTTCGATGTTTCCAATCGTTTTGCATCAACGTTAGGTAAGGATTCATTTCCCGGCTCCCGCAATCGTTCTTTCCATCGATAATTTGCACGAATACGTGCTATTCGATGTTTCCAATCGTTTTGCATCAACGTTAGGTAAGGATTCACTTCCCGGCACCCGCAATCGTTCTTTCTATTGATAATTTGCACGAATACGTGATGTTCAATGTTTCCAATCGTTTTGCATCAACGTTAGGTAAGGATTCACTTCCCGGCACCCGCAATCGTTCTTTCTATTGATAATTTGCACGAATACGTGATGTTCAATGTTTCCAATCGTTTTGCATCAACGTTAGGTAAGGATTCACTTCCCGGCTCCCGCAATCGTTCTTTCCATCGATCATTTGCACGAATACGTGCTATTCGATGTTTCCAATCGTTTTGCATCAACGGGAGGTAAGTATTCACTTCCCAGCTCTCGCAATCGTTCTTTCTATGGATAATTTGCACGAATACGTGCTATTCGATGTTTGCAATCGTTTTGCATCGACGGTAGGTAAGGATTCACTTCCCAGCTCCCGCAATCGTTCTTTCTATCGATAATTTGGAAAGAACGATTGCCGGAGCTGGGAAGTGAATGCTTACCGACCGTCGATGCAAAACGATTGCAAACATCGAATAGCACGTATTCGTGCAAATTATCGATAGTGTCACGTTCCAGGTTACTTCCGGAAGAGACATACTGTACGCACGCAGGATGAGGAACGGAAATTGAATGGGGAAGGTGAACGTAGGTTCTCGGGGTCGAATTCAAGATTCGCGCACGCCGAGAGGAAAGGTAAGTAGAGAAAAGGAAGAATCTCGGGGTCGAATGCAAGATTCGCGCACGCCGAGAGGAAAGGTAAGTAAAGGAAAAGGAAGAATCTCGGGGTCGAATACAAAATTCGCGCACGCCGAGAGGAAAGGTAAGTAGATAAAATTAAGAATCTCGGGGTCGAATGCAAGATTCGCGCACGCCGAGAGGAAAGGTAAGTAAAGGAAAAGGAAGAATCTCGGGGTCGAATACAAAATTCGCGCACGCCGAGAGGAAAGGTAAGTAGATAAAATTAAGAATCTCGGGGTCGAATGCAAGATTCGCGCACGCCGAGAGGAAAGGTAAGTAAAGAAAGGAAAGGAAATACCTCGGGGTCGAATGCAAGATTCGCGCACGCCGAGAGGAAAGGTAAGTAAAGAAAGGAAAGGAAATACCTCGGGGTCGAATGCAAGATTCGCGCACGCCGAGAGGAAAGGTAAGTAAAGAAAAAGGAAGAATCTCGGGGTCGAATGCAAGATTCGCGCACGCCGAGAGGAAAGGTAAGTAAAGAAAGGAAAGGAAATACCTCGGGGTCGAATGCAAGATTCGCGCACGCCGAGAGGAAAGGTAAGTAAAGAAAGGAAAGGAAATACCTCGGGGTCGAATGCAAGATTCGCGCACGCCGAGAGGAAAGGTAAGTAAAGGAAAAGGAAGGGAAAGGAAGTTAGGAGTGCCGTACTATTACTGCGGAAGGATTGATCTGCAGCAATACCAATTCCTCGGATTCCAAACAATATTGAGAAATGTGAACGAAACCTCGTAAGGAACGAAATAATAAAACGACTCACCGAGCTGCAATGTCGGGTTTGCGATCCTCGGGTAGACACGTATAATTTTTACCATCGGGTGAGCACCTCGAGTACTTGTCCCGATTGTACTTGCCACAGCTCTTCCGCTGTTATTTCGAAGTACTGTTCTGTGCACTCTGCGCACTGAGATGCTGGGCGGATGGAGGAGATTTCGTTGTTGCAGTGTGCACAAATGGAAATGCGTTGGGCTTCTTCGGCAGTGCTCATGTCATGCCAACCTCCTGATTGATATGCTTGTCCTTGTATGGGGGTCAACTGATTGTAACAGTTGATGCAAATTCGGCCCCAGTCGCTTATGTATATTCCTACTGTGGCGATAGTGGAACACCAAATGTCTAGCAGGGGTTTATAAATCTCTGGATAATCAGAGGGAAGGACGCCGTCCCAGGGACCCTGAAATTCCTGGTCCTCCTCTTCTTCGGCTTCTTCCCAAATATTGTAAGGGAGCTGCATTCGATAAATAATGCTGTGGTGCTGCGCGAAAGTTTCTTGAGGTTCACTGGCTTATTGTATTTATTAGAATAAGTCAAGAATACTTCGAAGTTCGTTGAGGTATTTATTGAAATAAGTCGTGAAATAATTCTATGTTCCTTAAGGTATTTATTGAAATAAATCGTGAAATTATTCTAAGTTCCTTAAGGTATGTATCGAAATAAGTCGTGAAATAATTCTATGTTCATTAAGGTATTTATTGAAATAAATCGTGGAATTAATTCTATGTTCCTTAAGGTATTTATTGAAATAAATCGTGAAATTATTCTAAATTCTTTAAGATATTTATCGAAATAAATCGCGGAATTATTCTATGTTCCTTAAGGTATTTATTGAAATAAATCGTGAAATTATTCTAAGTTCTTTAAGATATTTATCGAAATAAATCGTGGAATTATTCTATGTTCTTTAAGGTATTTATCGAAATAAGTCGTGAAAGAATTCTATGTTCCTTAAGGTATTTATCGAAATAATTCACTGTATGATTCTAAAATCAAGACCGGTATATCAACGTTCACTGTCACTTGTAGATTGATTCACTGATGTGTAGGCGCTTGCTGATGATTGACTACTGAAGATTGACTGCTGATGATTGACTACTGAAGATTGACTGCTGATGATTGACTACTGACTATTCAGGTGGTGCCGGCTTATTTATACCCATCCCTGGAATCTCTGGTATGCGAGGAATGTCTGGTATGCGTGGTATGTCTGGTATGCGTGGTATGCGTGGTATGTTGACTGCTACTGGAGTCGATTGCTCTGGAATGCCAGTGATCCTCAACCGGCAGGGGTTCTCCATTGTACCGAGATTGGTTAAAATAAATTATATTAGTTAATTTCAATATTGTTATATGGTGAATTCGGATAGGTTGTTTGATGATATCGTTTTGTAATAAAATATTTTAATAAATTGTATTGGTTAATTATGCGTCTTTTGTATTGTAGGTTCGGGTGTGTTATTTGATTTGATCATATTGTAGCGATATACTCGAGAGGATTCGAAAGGTGTTTTCTTCCTCGTGGAGTGAGGGCTTCTCTTGGGACGCAAAAGGGGTTTCTTCCTCGTGGAGTGAGGGCTTCTCTTGGGACGCAAAAGGGGTTTCTTCCTCGTGGAGTGAGGGCTTCTCTCGAGTGTCGTTGTTCTTCGTTTAAGGTAATGGTGTTTTGTGTAGCGATGAGTTGGAATATTTAGAGATTTTATTTGTTTGCAGGTAGTCGGTGATGAGAAGAGAAATATAAGGTGAGTATCTTATGAGAGGAATTTATTTGTTCGAAAGCAGTCGATGATGAGAAGAGAAATATAAGGTGAGTATCTTATGAGAGGAATTTATTTGTTCGAAAGCAGTCGATGATGAGAAATGTAATGTAAGGTAAGTATCTCGTTTGACTAGCGATGGGTAGGAGTAATAAGAGAGTTTATTTGTTCACAGGTAATCGGTGATGAGAAGCGCAACATAAGGTAAGTACCTCGTTTGACTAGTGATGGGTTGGAGTAATAAGAGAGTTCGTTTGTTCACAGGTAATCGATGATGAGAAGCGCAACATAAGGTAAGTACCTCGTTTGACTAGCGATGGGTAGGAGTAATAAGAGAGTTTATTTGTTCACAGGTAATCGGTGATGAGAAGCGCAACATAAGGTAAGTACCTCGTTTGACTAGTGATGGGTTGGAGTAATAAGAGAGTTCGTTTGTTCACAGGTAATCGATGATGAGAAGCGCAACATAAGGTAAGTACCTCGTCTGACTAGCGATGGGTTGGAGTAATAAGAGAGTTTGTTTGTTCACAGGCAGTGGATATAGTAAATAAAGGAAGAAAAATGTGAGCCGACATGCGGCAAAAAAATGACGGCACGTCACACCTCCCCCCTTATTTTAAGAAATGCCTGCATTTCTTTAGCGGGAGACGTGGCTTGAACGAAAAATAACCTTTTCCCTTAATCCTGTATTAGTAGCAGGTAAAGGATATTCAATGAAATTGTTTTCCCTTATGTGAAGTGAAATTTATGTATGTTTAAATGAAATAAAAGCTTGTTTCCGTTTATTGCTTTTGCGTTGTGATTTCATAAAATAATTATAACCTTGCCTGATAACTAAAAATATATATTTTTTTTTTTTTTTTATTATTGTATCAGAGTAAAACAAATCAGTGTAAAATTAAGTTATTTCTCCTTAATTAGACGGATTAAAATTGAGGGTGGAGTATTTCGGAACGAACCGTCTTTGTTTTCTCTCGTTGTAAGTAGGAGATATACTGATTAAACTATAATTATTTTCATTAGTTGAACGATATGAACTTAGTAATTGTTTTGAAAAGAATAAAAGTTTAACATGTTAGAATGATTAATACCAAGGTAAGTATTGCATGATAAAAATAAAATAAAATGGATATATTTGTGGGCTCAGTAAATGGTGGACGTCGCATTGCCGCAGGGGCAGTCCAGCGATTACATCACAGCTCCCTAGTAATTAAATTATTTGTTTTCTTTTTGTGTTTTTGAATTTTTTTGTTATAGTAGGTTAGCTTAGGCTTAGCAAAAATTAAATTTAGGAATAAGTAATAGTGTTAATAATTAAGTAGGGTAGATATAAGGAAGATTAATATAGTATGAATTAAACGTAGGATTAATTAATAAGGTTAAATAATTAAGGTAAATCGTTAAAGTCGAGCAGGATGTCGAGCCACTCGAGCTGCGCCGATTCCTGTTCGACTGGAGGAGCATTTGGGGTATGCGCGGGGGTGAAGTGTATGTCGCACACTTCAAATAATACCGATTCCTCTAAAGCGCCGTGCTCTACTCGGAAGGCGGTGGAGGTGTCCAACACTTCAATGACTGGCGGGGGTGGCGGAATCGTCGCCTGTAAGGCAAATTGAACCATTGCCGCCGGTTCCTGCGGGTGATGAACAGGTGGCATACTCACCTCTAGATGTGCCAGGGAACGTTTAAAATGCTCGTCGACGGCCGTGGCTGCGTCGCCTTCGTGGTAAGTGATAATTGTGCAAGTGTCACTTACAACTTCCACGCGAGTCTCGGTTTTCGCCTGTTCCGTGGTCGGTACGGTGGCGGTTCTCGTGGGCGATTCCATTATCGGGGCTTCCGCGTTGACCGGGGACCGTACAAACGAAATTTTTCTTCTGGCCGGCAAAATTTCGTCCACTAAAATTTTAGGGAGCGCCTTACGGCGTGTTAATGGTGGAATTTTCTTCCTGGCTGCGCGGCAATAAGTGCCGGCAGCCTTGCAGCGTTTTCGGTTGCGGTTGTTTCCGGGCATGGTTGTACTCGAATGGTGAAACACGTGGCGCGGACTCGCACTTATAGGAGAGTTGGAATGCGAAGAATGTTAGTATGCTAGGAATGCTAAGAATGTTGGTATGCCAGGAATGCTAAGAATGTTGGTATGCCAGGAATGCTAAGAATGTTGGTATGCCAGGAATGTCGCGTATTTCTGCAGTGGTTCTCAACCTATTGTGACTTTTATCGAAATATTATTAATGTGGCGGGTTGGCTAAGGTTTAACACAACTATATATGTATATATATTCGTTTCACTTCGTAATCCTAAGTTATATTTACATGACTGATATATACATATACGCCTATATCTGTATCTTATTATTGGTGTTTTTGTATTAATTTTAATGTAAATTAAATAAGATATCAATTTTTATGTAAGTGTAATTTTTTAGAGTATATAGTGTATAGGTATAAGGGGAGGAGCGATATCCAAGGGGATATCGACGTGCGGTGTTAATTCAGATTTGATCCTGAGAATTATTTTTGAGAAAATTAGAAATACCGTCTGAAAGAAATGAAAATTAAAAGGGGGGGAGAAAAAGGGGGAGCGATATCCAAGAGGATACCGACACGTAGAATTTAATTGGTGTTTCAAGATTTGTCGTGGGTAAATTTAGTGCTACTGGCGGTATGTAAAAAGGGGGAAAGGGGGGAGCGATATCCAAGAGGATATCGATACGTGTTGATTTTTAGTGGGTGATTTTCCGCGCTTTGTTCGCATGAATAACCTTGTAGCTGTTATTCCACGAAATCTTTAGGTTGTGCTGAGGAAGTACTTCAATGACCTTGTGCGGGCCAGTGTAATGATCCGCGAATTTACCCTTGCGGCTATTTTTTATTACAAACACCTCGTCTCCGGCTTGGAAGGTTTCCTCGTTTATACGACGATCGTAATACATTTTGTACCTTTCTTTAGCGCGTTTTAATCTATCCGCGGCGAGATTTTGTAATTCATTAATGCACTCCGTTAATCGCGAGAGGTAACCCCCGTAGGTTTCGTCGTCTGGGGGTTCGACCGGCCGCTGTTGGGCGGGGACCCGTGCTATTTTTCCGAAGACTAATTCATGTGGAGTATAGCCCGTACCTTCATGGAAACTTGTATTGTAGGAGAATGCCGCGAGATCGGTCCAGCTATCCCAATCGTCGTTTTGACTCACGTACATTTTCAAAAATTCTACTAACACTATATGAGATCTTTCTAAGGATCCATTTGATTGGGGATGGAACGCGGTGGTCTTACATTGTGCGATCCTGAATTTACGGGCAATGGTTTTCATAAACGCGCTGATGAAGTTCGATCCTTGGTCGGTGAGAACGGCTTTTGGTGCGCCGAATCGGCATATTAAATTCTTTATGAAGGCGTCGGCAACTTCCAGGGAGGTGGTGCCCTTCAGTGGTGCGCATACAAAGTATTTTGTGAGCAGATCTTGCATCGTTAATATGTATGTATTCCCGGATGGTGATATAGGGAGAGGACCTACTATGTCCATACCGATCTTGTCGAATGCTGCCCCAGGGGTGTCGGTTAAAATCATTGGTTGTCGAGTTTTGACCCGTACTAATTTCTTTTTCTGGCACAGCATGCAACTTTTTATGTATATCCTCACTTGTTGCTTCAATCCTTGCCAGTAATAATTTTGGCGGATTCTTTTTATCGTTTTTGTTACTCCTCTGTGTCCTCCTACGGCTGAAGAGTGGTTGTCTTGAATAATGGGTAACCTTAGAATTGCGTCGGGTATTTGCACCGTTTGCGTGCAAATGGTTAGTTGTAAGTTTTCCTCTATTAGTTTAGAGCGTATTTCGTATATTATTTCTTCCCAGGTGAGGGTTCCAATTTGCGGAGTTTTTGCGATGCTTGCTGATGACAATCGCAATTCTCGTACGACGTCCTTCAATGAATCGGTAGCACTATGGAAGATTCCTGGATCCACTGGGAAGTTGGCTTTCTCCTTGACGACTAGGCCAATGACCGTTTTTCCTCTGTGTTTCAGTACGCGTGCTCGCCCGAGCGTGAGGTCTCTTCTAATAGGGAGATCTGCGTACCTTCTTAGATTCTCTCCTCCATTGTCACAGGGGTTGCCATCTGCGGCCAAAAAGATTATTACGGGCCCGTGTTGGACGACCAAGGGGTCCGGACTGACGCGAATGGTGCCGCTGTAGTTCGGGTTTTGCGGAGTGGTTTCCGGTTGGTCGCTATCCGTGAGGCCATCGTCCGATTCTCCTGTAGAGTCGTCGTCTATACTGACGGGGAGATTAGGAGGCGTATCAGTTCCTTCTTCTGGATGCATTTCGGTTCGGCTGATAGGCTGAAATTCTGGTTCAGCTCTGCTGGTGGATGGCGTATTGCGGACTGATTGTAGCGGTGGCGTCGGTTCCATGTCCGAGATATCTTTGTGTTGGAGTCTCCTCGGAGGGTTGGGGTGACTAAAAATAGGTTCGTCCGAGTCTGTAGAGCTTTCTCGTCCTGTTTCCCAATGCAAATGTACGGGTCCATGATATCTGGGCCGTTTTCTGTTTTCAGGTCCGAGGAATAGTTCTGCGTCTGAGTCGGAACTCGATCGTGGGCGGATAGGACAGGTAACTGCTGTCGTTTTTTCGGGGGGATTACGGGAGAGCGCGTCGGCTACCTTATTAGATTTCCCCGGTTGGTATTGTATTTCATAATCGAATTCGGCTAGTTTTAGCCGCCATCGAACGAGTCGGGACGTTGGGTCCTTGACTCTATGGAGCCAGACCAACGGCTGGTGATCCGTGTATAGGATGAATTTTTTTCCGTATAGGTATGGTCGGAAATGGCTGGTGCAGTATACTATTGCAAGGAGTTCCTTCTCGATGGTGGAGTAATTCACTTCAGCTTGGCACAGCAGTCTGGATGCATATGCAAGGGGGAGTTCCTTATCCGCGTAAGTTTGAGAAATTACGCCTCCCACAGCATAATCGGACGCGTCCGTCGTGAGGTGGAATTCCTTTTCGAAGTCGGGAAATTGCAAAATAGGTTCACTGACCAACTTGTCCTTGAGATACTCGAAGGATTTTTGTTGCTGCACGTCCCAAACGAAGGTTGTCCCCTTTTTAAGGAGTGTCGTGAGGGGTCGCGCTTCCTTCGAGAAGTCTGGGATAAATCGCCTATAATACCCGGTCAATCCTAGGAATTGTTTAATACCTTTTGATGTGCGGGGTGCAGGATAATTCGTGACGGAGATTATCTTCTGAGGATCGGGTCTTACGCCGTCCTGCGTGAGGATGTGGCCCAGATACGCCACTTCCTTTCGTAAAAATTGGCATTTACAGGGTTGTAATTTTAGGTTAGCTTCGCGCAGCCTATTGGCGAGCCTTCGAAATTTGATTTCGTGTTCACTAATTGAACTGCAATAGATAACAATATCATCTAAGTAGACGAACATTTCGGACCCTTGCAGCCCTGAAAGGACGTGATCCATAAGTCGCTGGAACGTCGCGGGTGCGTTGCGTAATCCGAAGGGCATTCTTGAGAATTCGTAATGCCCGTGTGGGGCCGAGAACGCAGTTTTCTGCGCGTGTTCTGGTTTCATAGGGATTTGGTGAAAACCAGAAACAAGATCGAACACTGAAAAATACTTGGCGCTGCCGAGCTGATCAAGTATATCTATGATATTTGGGAGCGGGTACGCGTCTGGAACTGTTTTTTGATTAAGCTGGCGATAATCAATTACCATTCTCCATTTTCGTTTCCCGTCGGCTCCTGGCTTTTTTGGAACTATCCAGAGAGGCGAACTGTACGGGGAGACGGATGGTTTGATAATTTCCTTCTTCAGCAGTTCCTCCATTTGTGTACGGATTTCTTCCTTGTGAATAGGAGGGAAGCGGTATTGTTTAGTAAACACGGGAATCGAGTCTGTGGTTTCTATGGAGTGGCTAATGGCGTGCGTATGGCCTAGGGGTTCGCTGGGCAAGTGGAATACGTCTTCATATTTGCTGACGAGTTGTCGGACGTGATCCTCTTCTTCCCGATTGAGGTCCTTCGGGGATATGAGGTCAAGTATCTCTGCAACTCGTGTTTGTTGGGTGAGCTCGTCCCTGTAAGGGGTTTCGCCGGGGGTGGACCCTTGTAATCCTTCTGTGGGGTTAATTTGATATGCTACCTTCTGATCCGCAATTTGGCATACGAGGGGTGTGGACCTTTGTCCGTTTCGCTGGGTTCTTCCTTCTATGAGGGTTTCGCTAAGGGGGATGGGCCGGTTGCCCTTTTGAGAGTGGGGGTTCATCGTGTCTTCGGTTTGCTTCGGAGTCACGGCTTCCTCGGTATGCTTCACTTGGGGGTACGTTAGGGGAGCTTCTTCAAATTTCTCCAGCTGGACTGGGGGTATCCGGATAATCGCCGGTTGCTCGTTGGTGTTAATGATTCGTATATTTGCCTTGCCATCCTGGTTTCGCACTAGGGCTTGTCCTGCGTATAGCCCTTCTCCTATGTCTATGCGTGGAATATATCCTTCCTCGATTTCAGGGTTAGTAACTGTCGCTTGTGCGACCACGCTGGTTCTCGGGGGTACTGTTACTTCGTCGATTTTGTTGAAAGGGACGAAATTGCCATTAAACGCTAGCCATCTATTTTTGAAATCCACCGTTACTCCACTTTCGGTTAGGAATCCCGAACCCAATAACCCTTGATAGCGTAGGGGTATAGTGTCTTCAACGACGTGAAATTGTACGGGGTAGTTGAATAAATTTGCTGTGAGGGTGCCTAGGGTGGGCACCATGTTTTCGGTGATTCCGATTAAATCGATTACGTTGTCCCTGTCGATCTCGCAGGGCGTCGTGATGCACGATTGTTTTATTAAGTTTACCTCTGCTCCCGTGTCGATCATCAAGTCCGTGGGAAAGTTTAATTGCGGGCTGCGGACGTTGATGGAGGGAACATTGTTGTAGGGGGAGAGGTGCACCTTGGCGATTCTGGGCGGAGTTGGGTTCGTAGGCCGGAATGTGTTTATCGGATGCGCATTTGTCCTGCCCGTTCCACGAGGCGCCTCCCTGTAATCTCGTGGGGGCTGGTCGTTTCCCGACATGTTTTGATCGTGCATTTTCTTACGGCATTCCGCGGCCAAGTGCCCTATTCTCCCGCAGTAGTTGCAGGTTCGCGTCTCAGGTCGACGTGGCGTATTATGATCCGTCGTTGGGTGTAGACGGTCGAAACCTCTTTCGTTATATCGTTCCGTGACCCGCGCAAGGGGCGGATGATTATTAGTCGGGTAGGTCCTGCACGATCGCGCGTCGTGTCCTTCCCGATTGCATAGTTGGCATAGAGTGCGGTGTGTCCTTTCTCCCATAAACCGGCGGCGATCGCGCTCGATCAATTTCGCTACTCGGACCGCTCTGTCGGATGCTTCATCCAAGGACGTCAATGTCGTGGGGTCCATCTGAGTGCGCATTGAAAGGGGAAGTCCGTCTAAAAATGATCTTAACGCTAGCTGATCGACATCGTATAACGCCGTCCTTGAGTTTCGATAATAATCAGCGTCTTCGTCGGTGATGGCGAATTTCAAGTCTTTTACTCTTGAAATATAATCCAAAATGTGTTCATTTCTTCCAATTATGATGTTAGCTAGTTCGCCGCGGTAGTGATCGGAAGTTTTAGCGGGGGCGAACACCGTTTTTAGTCTGCCGATGAATGCGTTAACCGTATCAAAGCAGTAATCCTCCACGACCAAGTACGCGTGGTTTTGTAAACGGTTCCTTAATAAGCGCGCTAACTGAGGTTCGGACGCGGGAGGGATCATTTCTCGAGCTCGTCTGCACGCTCTCGCAAATTGCAGGATCGACATGTTATGTCCATCGAAGCGCGGTACCGTCTCGACGGCATCCTTCAGAGTGACCTGAAGTTTTCCGTACATTGTCGGTTCGATAAACGCGTCGTTACGCGGGTTTCCTTCGCGTAACCGGAGGCAGGGGTTTCAAAATGTGTTTTAATGCGCTGTTTTCTTGTTAGCGCGTCCACTGCGTCCTGCAGACAGGCTATTTGTTTTGCGAGGTTTTCCAACCCGGAGGCGGTTTGGTGTGTTTGTTCTTCCTGCACCAAATCGTCGGCTGGACTAACAGGTCGCATTTGCTTGTTCATGAATAATTCGTAATGCTCTTCGATTTGAGCTTGTTTTTCGCGCAGGAGTTTCAATTTATCTTGCAACGCGGCGGTCGACGCGTCGATGGCTCTGTTAGCATCCTCGACGGGGGTAGCGAGGGGGTTGGATCCGTCGGCGTCACCGTACAGCGACATGGTATTTTATGTATGTGTTTGAGCGAGGTGAACTAATGTATATACATATATTTTGTTTTATATATATGCGCGAGGGGGTTGTGATATGGCGGTTATCTAGTCGTAGGTGATTAATGTTCAGAACACGTATCAAAATTTTGATATTAAAGCGTTTCAAGCTTTAATTGTCGTTTTGAAGGCAATTGTGGGATTGAATTTTCGAATATCCCACCGCTTCAATCTTCGTTTATCGTTTTAAAGGCAATTGTGGGATTGAATTTTCGAATATCCCACCGCTTCAATCTTCGTTTATCGTTTTAAAGGCAATTGTGGGATTGAATTTTCGAACATCCCACCGCTTCAATCTTCGTTTATCGTTTTAAAGGCAATTGTGGGATTGAATTTTCGAACATCCCACCGCTGTCACCAGTTTAATATGTCACGTTCCAGGTTACTTCCGGAAGAGACATACTGTACGCACGCAGGATGAGGAACGGAAATTGAATGGGGAAGGTGAACGTAGGTTCTCGGGGTCGAATTCAAGATTCGCGCACGCCGAGAGGAAAGGTAAGTAGAGAAAAGGAAGAATCTCGGGGTCGAATGCAAGATTCGCGCACGCCGAGAGGAAAGGTAAGTAAAGGAAAAGGAAGAATCTCGGGGTCGAATACAAAATTCGCGCACGCCGAGAGGAAAGGTAAGTAGATAAAATTAAGAATCTCGGGGTCGAATGCAAGATTCGCGCACGCCGAGAGGAAAGGTAAGTAAAGGAAAAGGAAGAATCTCGGGGTCGAATACAAAATTCGCGCACGCCGAGAGGAAAGGTAAGTAGATAAAATTAAGAATCTCGGGGTCGAATGCAAGATTCGCGCACGCCGAGAGGAAAGGTAAGTAAAGAAAGGAAAGGAAATACCTCGGGGTCGAATGCAAGATTCGCGCACGCCGAGAGGAAAGGTAAGTAAAGAAAGGAAAGGAAATACCTCGGGGTCGAATGCAAGATTCGCGCACGCCGAGAGGAAAGGTAAGTAAAGAAAAAGGAAGAATCTCGGGGTCGAATGCAAGATTCGCGCACGCCGAGAGGAAAGGTAAGTAAAGAAAGGAAAGGAAATACCTCGGGGTCGAATGCAAGATTCGCGCACGCCGAGAGGAAAGGTAAGTAAAGAAAGGAAAGGAAATACCTCGGGGTCGAATGCAAGATTCGCGCACGCCGAGAGGAAAGGTAAGTAAAGGAAAAGGAAGGGAAAGGAAGTTAGGAGTGCCGTACTATTACTGCGGAAGGATTGATCTGCAGCAATACCAATTCCTCGGATTCCAAACAATATTGAGAAATGTGAACGAAACCTCGTAAGGAACGAAATAATAAAACGACTCACCGAGCTGCAATGTCGGGTTTGCGATCCTCGGGTAGACACGTATAATTTTTACCATCGGGTGAGCACCTCGAGTACTTGTCCCGATTGTACTTGCCACAGCTCTTCCGCTGTTATTTCGAAGTACTGTTCTGTGCACTCTGCGCACTGAGATGCTGGGCGGATGGAGGAGATTTCGTTGTTGCAGTGTGCACAAATGGAAATGCGTTGGGCTTCTTCGGCAGTGCTCATGTCATGCCAACCTCCTGATTGATATGCTTGTCCTTGTATGGGGGTCAACTGATTGTAACAGTTGATGCAAATTCGGCCCCAGTCGCTTATGTATATTCCTACTGTGGCGATAGTGGAACACCAAATGTCTAGCAGGGGTTTATAAATCTCTGGATAATCAGAGGGAAGGACGCCGTCCCAGGGACCCTGAAATTCCTGGTCCTCCTCTTCTTCGGCTTCTTCCCAAATATTGTAAGGGAGCTGCATTCGATAAATAATGCTGTGGTGCTGCGCGAAAGTTTCTTGAGGTTCACTGGCTTATTGTATTTATTAGAATAAGTCAAGAATACTTCGAAGTTCGTTGAGGTATTTATTGAAATAAGTCGTGAAATAATTCTATGTTCCTTAAGGTATTTATTGAAATAAATCGTGAAATTATTCTAAGTTCCTTAAGGTATGTATCGAAATAAGTCGTGAAATAATTCTATGTTCATTAAGGTATTTATTGAAATAAATCGTGGAATTAATTCTATGTTCCTTAAGGTATTTATTGAAATAAATCGTGAAATTATTCTAAATTCTTTAAGATATTTATCGAAATAAATCGCGGAATTATTCTATGTTCCTTAAGGTATTTATTGAAATAAATCGTGAAATTATTCTAAGTTCTTTAAGATATTTATCGAAATAAATCGTGGAATTATTCTATGTTCTTTAAGGTATTTATCGAAATAAGTCGTGAAAGAATTCTATGTTCCTTAAGGTATTTATCGAAATAATTCACTGTATGATTCTAAAATCAAGACCGGTATATCAACGTTCACTGTCACTTGTAGATTGATTCACTGATGTGTAGGCGCTTGCTGATGATTGACTACTGAAGATTGACTGCTGATGATTGACTACTGAAGATTGACTGCTGATGATTGACTACTGACTATTCAGGTGGTGCCGGCTTATTTATACCCATCCCTGGAATCTCTGGTATGCGAGGAATGTCTGGTATGCGTGGTATGTCTGGTATGCGTGGTATGCGTGGTATGTTGACTGCTACTGGAGTCGATTGCTCTGGAATGCCAGTGATCCTCAACCGGCAGGGGTTCTCCATTGTACCGAGATTGGTTAAAATAAATTATATTAGTTAATTACAATATTGTTATATGGTGAATTCGGATAGGTTGTTTGATGATATCGTTTTGTAATAAAATATTTTAATAAATTGTATTGGTTAATTATGCGTCTTTTGTATTGTAGGTTCGGGTGTGTTATTTGATTTGATCATATTGTAGCGATATACTCGAGAGGATTCGAAAGGGGTTTTCTTCCTCGTGGAGTGAGGGCTTCTCTTGGGACGCAAAAGGGGTTTCTTCCTCGTGGAGTGAGGGCTTCTCTTGGGACGCAAAAGGGGTTTCTTCCTCGTGGAGTGAGGGCTTCTCTCGAGTGTCGTTGTTCTTCGTTTAAGGTAATGGTGTTTTGTGTAGCGATGAGTTGGAATATTTAGAGATTTTATTTGTTTGCAGGTAGTCGGTGATGAGAAGAGAAATATAAGGTGAGTATCTTATGAGAGGAATTTATTTGTTCGAAAGCAGTCGATGATGAGAAGAGAAATATAAGGTGAGTATCTTATGAGAGGAATTTATTTGTTCGAAAGCAGTCGATGATGAGAAATGTAATGTAAGGTAAGTATCTCGTTTGACTAGCGATGGGTAGGAGTAATAAGAGAGTTTATTTGTTCACAGGTAATCGGTGATGAGAAGCGCAACATAAGGTAAGTACCTCGTTTGACTAGTGATGGGTTGGAGTAATAAGAGAGTTCGTTTGTTCACAGGTAATCGATGATGAGAAGCGCAACATAAGGTAAGTACCTCGTTTGACTAGCGATGGGTAGGAGTAATAAGAGAGTTTATTTGTTCACAGGTAATCGGTGATGAGAAGCGCAACATAAGGTAAGTACCTCGTTTGACTAGTGATGGGTTGGAGTAATAAGAGAGTTCGTTTGTTCACAGGTAATCGATGATGAGAAGCGCAACATAAGGTAAGTACCTCGTCTGACTAGCGATGGGTTGGAGTAATAAGAGAGTTTGTTTGTTCACAGGCAGTGGATATAGTAAATAAAGGAAGAAAAATGTGAGCCGACATGCGGCAAAAAAATGACGGCACGTCACAATAGAAAGAACGATTGCGGGAGCTGGGAAGTGAATCCGTACCTACCGTCGATGCAAAACGATTGCAAACATCGAATAGCACGTATTCGTGCAAATTATCCATAGAAAGAACGATTGCGGGAGCTGGGAAGTGAATACTTACCTAACGTTGATGCAAAACGATTGGAAACATCGAACACCACGTATTCGTGCAAATTATCGATGGAAAGAACGATTGCGGGAGCCGGGAAGTGAATCCTTACCTAACGTTGATGCAAAACGATTGGAAACATTGAACATCACGTATTCGTGCAAATTATCGATAGAAAGAACGATTGCGGGAGTTGGGAAGTGAATCCTTACCTACCGTCGATGCAAAACGATTGGAAACATCGAATAGCACGTATTCGTGCAAATTATCGATGGAAAGAACGATTGCGGTAGCCGGGAAGTGAATCCTTACCTACCGTTGATGCAAAACGATTGGAAACATCGAACATCACGTATTCGTGCAAATTATCGATAGAAAGAACGATTGCGGGAGCTGGGAAGTGAATCCTTACCTACCGTTGATGCAAAACGATTGGATAATTGGCACGAATACGAGATATTCGATGTTTCCAATCGTTTTGCATCGACGGTAGGTAAGGATTCACTTCCCAGCTCCCGCAATCGTTCTTTCTATCGATAATTTGCACGAATACGTGATGTTCGATGTTTCCAATCGTTTTGCATCAACGGTAGGTAAGGATTCACTTCCCGGCTCCCGCAGTCGTTCTTTCCATCGATAATTTGCACGAATACGTGCTATTCGATGTTTCCAATCGTTTTGCATCGACGGTACGTAAGGATTCACTTCCCAGCTCCCGCAATCGTTCTTTCTATCGATAATTTGCACGAATACGTGATGTTCGATGTTTCCAATCGTTTTGCATCAACGTTAGGTAAGGATTCATTTCCCGGCTCCCGCAATCGTTCTTTCCATCGATAATTTGCACCAATACGTGCTATTCGATGTTTCCAATCGTTTTGCATCAACGTTAGGTAAGGATTCACTTCCCGGCACCCGCAATCGTTCTTTCTATTGATAATTTGCACGAATACGTGATGTTCAATGTTTCCAATCGTTTTGCATCAACGTTAGGTAAGGATTCACTTCCCGGCTCCCGCAATCGTTCTTTCCATCGATAATTTGCACGAATACGTGGTGTTCGATGTTTCCAATCGTTTTGCATCAACGTTAGGTAAGTATTCACTTCCCAGCTCCCGCAATCGTTCTTTCTATCGATAATTTGCACGAATACGTGCTATTCGATGTTTGCAATCGTTTTACATCGACGGTAGGTAAGGATTCACTTCCCAGCAGCCGCAATCGTTCTTTCCATCGATAATTTGCACGAATACGTGGTGTTCGATGTTTCCAATCGTTTTGCATCAACGTTAGGTAAGCATTCACTTCCCGGCTCCCGCAATCGTTCTTTCCATCGATAATTTGCACGAATACGTGCTATTCGATGTTTTCAATCGTTTTGCATCAACGGTAGGTAAGTATTCACTTCCCAGCTCTCGCAATCGGTCTTTCTATGGATAATTTGCACGAATACGTGCTATTCGATGTTTGCAATCGTTTTGCATCGACGGTATGTAAGGATTCACTTCCCAGCTGCCGCAATCGTTCTTTCTATCGATAATTTGCACGAATACGTGATGTTCGATGTTTCCAATCGTTTTGCATCAACGTTAGGTAAGGATTCATTTCCCGGCTCCCGCAATCGATCTTTCCATCGATAATTTGCACGAATACGTGCTATTCGATGTTTCCAATCGATTTGCATCAACGTTAGGTAAGGATTCACTTCCCGGCACCCGCAATCGTTCTTTCCAACGATAATTTGCACGAATACGTGATGTTCGATGTTTCCAATCGATTTGCATCAACGTTAGGTAAGGATTCACTTCCCGGCTCCCGCAATCGTTCTTTCCATCGATCATTTGCACGAATACGTGCTATTCGATATTTTCCAATCGTTTTGCATCAACGGTAGGTAAGTATTCACTTCCCAGCTTTCGCAATCGTTCTTTCTATGGATAATTTGCACGAATACGTGCTATTCGATGTTTCCAATCGTTTTGCATCAACGTTAGCTGGGAAGTGAATACTTACCTAACGTTGATGCAAAACGATTGGAAACATCGAACACCACGTATTCGTGCAAATTATCGATGGAAAGAACGATTGCGGGAGCCGGGAAGTGAATCCTTACCTAACGTTGATGCAAAACGATTGGAAACATTGAACATCACGTATGTGACGTGCCGTCATTTTTTTGCCGCATGTCGGCTCACATTTTTCTTCCTTTATTTACTATATCCACTGCCTGTGAACAAACAAACTCTCTTATTACTCCAACCCATCGCTAGTCAAACGAGGTACTTACCTTATGTTGCGCTTCTCATCATCGATTACCTGTGAACAAATAAACTCTCTTATTACTCCTACCCATCGCTAGTCAAACGAGATACTTACCTTACATTACATTTCTCATCATCGACTGCTTTCGAACAAATAAATTCCTCTCATAAGATACTCACCTTATATTTCTCTTCTCATCACCGACTACCTGCAACAAATAAAATCTCTAAATATTCCAACTCATCGCTACACAAAACACCATTACCTTAAACGAAGAACAACGACACTCGAGAGAAGCCCTCACTCCACGAGGAAGAAACCCCTTTTGCGTCCCAAGAGAAGCCCTCACTCCACGAGGAAGAAACCCCTTTCGCGTCCCAAGAGAAGCCCTCACTCCACGAGGAAGAAAACCCCTTTCGAATCCTCTCGAGTATATCGCTACAATATGATCAAATCAAATAACACACCCGAACCTACAATACAAAAGACGCATAATTAACCAATACAATTTATTAAAATATTTTATTACAAAACGATATCATCAAACAACCTATCCGAATTCACCATATAACAATATTGTAATTAACTAATATAATTTATTTTAACCAATCTCGGTACAATGGAGAACCCCTGCCGGTTGAGGATCACTGGCATTCCAGAGCAATCGACTCCAGTAGCAGTCAACATACCACGCATACCACGCATACCAGACATACCACGCATACCAGACATTCCTCGCATACCAGAGATTCCAGGGATGGGTATAAATAAGCCGGCACCACCTGAATAGTCAGTAGTCAATCTTCAGTAGTCAATCATCAGCAGTCAATCTTCAGTAGTCAATCATCAGCAAGCGCCTACACATCAGTGAATCAATCTACAAGTGACAGTGAACGTTGATATACCGGTCTTGATTTTAGAATCATACAGTGAATTATTTCGATAAATACCTTAAGGAACATAGAATTCTTTCACGACTTATTTCGATAAATACCTTAAAGAACATAGAATAATTCCACGATTTATTTCGATAAATATCTTAAAGAACTTAGAATAATTTCACGATTTATTTCAATAAATACCTTAAGGAACATAGAATAATTCCGCGATTTATTTCGATAAATATCTTAAAGAATTTAGAATAATTTCACGATTTATTTCAATAAATACCTTAATGAACATAGAATTATTTCACGACTTATTTCGATACATACCTTAACGAACTTCGAATAATTTCACGATTTATTTCAATAAATACCTTAAGGAACATAGAATTATTTCACGACTTATTTCAATAAATACCTCAACGAACTTCGAAGTATTCTTGACTTATTCTAATAAATACAATAAGCCAGTGAACCTCAAGAAACTTTCGCGCAGCACTACAGCATTATTTATCGAATGCAGCTCCCTTACAATATTTGGGAAGAAGCCGAAGAAGAGGAGGACCAGGAATTTCAGGGTCCCTGGGACGGCGTCCTTCCCTCTGATTATCCGGAGATTTATAAACCCCTGCTAGACATTTGGTGTTCCACTATCGCCACAGTAGGAATATACATAAGCGACTGGGGCCGAATTTGCATCAACTGTTACAATCAGTTGACCCCCATACAAGGACAAGCATATCAATCAGGAGGTTGGCATGACATGAGCACTGCCGAAGAAGCCCAACGCATTTCCATTTGTGCACACTGCAACAACGAAATCTCCTCCATCCGCCCAGCATCTCAGTGCGCAGAGTGCACAGAACAGTACTTCGAAATAACAGCGGAAGAGCTGTGGCAAGTACAATCGGGACAAGTACTCGAGGTGCTCACCCGATGGTAAAAATTATACGTGTCTACCCGAGGATCGCAAACCCGACATTGCAGCTCGGTGAGTCGTTTTATTATTTCGTTCCTTACGAGGTTTCGTTCACATTTCTCAATATTGTTTGGAATCCGAGGAATTGGTATTGCTGCAGATCAATCCTTCCGCAGTAATAGTACGGCACTCCTAACTTCCTTTCCCTTCCTTTTCCTTTACTTACCTTTCCTCTCGGCGTGCGCGAATCTTGCATTCGACCCCGAGGTATTTCCTTTCCTTTCTTTACTTACCTTTCCTCTCGGCGTGCGCGAATCTTGCATTCGACCCCGAGGTATTTCCTTTCCTTTCTTTACTTACCTTTCCTCTCGGCGTGCGCGAATCTTGCATTCGACCCCGAGATTCTTCCTTTTTCTTTACTTACCTTTCCTCTCGGCGTGCGCGAATCTTGCATTCGACCCCGAGGTATTTCCTTTCCTTTCTTTACTTACCTTTCCTCTCGGCGTGCGCGAATCTTGCATTCGACCCCGAGGTATTTCCTTTCCTTTCTTTACTTACCTTTCCTCTCGGCGTGCGCGAATCTTGCATTCGACCCCGAGGTATTTCCTTTCCTTTCTTTACTTACCTTTCCTCTCGGCGTGCGCGAATCTTGCATTCGACCCCGAGGTATTTCCTTTCCTTTCTTTACTTACCTTTCCTCTCGGCGTGCGCGAATCTGGCATTCGACCCCGAGGTATTTCCTTTCCTTTCTTTACTTACCTTTCCTCTCGGCGTGCGCGAATCTTGCATTCGACCCCGAGGTATTTCCTTTCCTTTCTTTACTTACCTTTCCTCTCGGCGTGCGCGAATCTGGCATTCGACCCCGAGGTATTTCCTTTCCTTTCTTTACTTACCTTTCCTCTCGGCGTGCGCGAATCTTGCATTCGACCCCGAGATTCTTAATTTTATCTACTTACCTTTCCTCTCGGCGTGCGCGAATTTTGTATTCGACCCCGAGATTCTTCCTTTTCCTTTACTTACCTTTCCTCTCGGCGTGCGCGAATCTTGCATTCGACCCCGAGATTCTTAATTTTATCTACTTACCTTTCCTCTCGGCGTGCGCGAATTTTGTATTCGACCCCGAGATTCTTCCTTTTCCTTTACTTACCTTTCCTCTCGGCGTGCGCGAATCTTGCATTCGACCCCGAGATTCTTCCTTTTCTCTACTTACCTTTCCTCTCGGCGTGCGCGAATCTTGAATTCGACCCCGAGAACCTACGTTCACCTTCCCCATTCAATTTCCGTTCCTCATCCTGCGTGCGTACAGTATGTCTCTTCCGGAAGTAACCTGGAACGTGACATATTAAACTGGTGACAGCGGTGGGATGTTCGAAAATTCAATCCCACAATTGCCTTTAAAACGATAAACGAAGATTGAAGCGGTGGGATGTTCGAAAATTCAATCCCACAATTGCCTTTAAAACGATAAACGAAGATTGAAGCGGTGGGATATTCGAAAATTCAATCCCACAATTGCCTTTAAAACGATAAACGAAGATTGAAGCGGTGGGATATTCGAAAATTCAATCCCACAATTGCCTTCAAAACGACAATTAAAGCTTGAAACGCTTTAATATCAAAATTTTGATACGTGTTCTGAACATTAATCACCTACGACTAGATAACCGCCATATCACAACCCCCTCGCGCATATATATAAAACAAAATATATGTATATACATTAGTTCACCTCGCTCAAACACATACATAAAATACCATGTCGCTGTACGGTGACGCCGACGGATCCAACCCCCTCGCTACCCCCGTCGAGGATGCTAACAGAGCCATCGACGCGTCGACCGCCGCGTTGCAAGATAAATTGAATCTCCTGCGCGAAAAACAAGCTCAAATCGAAGAGCATTACGAATTATTCATGAACAAGCAAATGCGACCTGTTAGTCCAGCCGACGATTTGGTGCAGGAAGAACAAACACACCAAACCGCCTCCGGGTTGGAAAACCTCGCAAAACAAATAGCCTGTCTGCAGGACGCAGTGGACGCGCTAACAAGAAAACAGCGCATTAAAACACATTTTGAAACCCCTGCCTCCGGTTACCGCGAAGGAAACCCGCGTAACGACGCGTTTATCGAACCGACAATGTACGGAAAACTTCAGGTCACTCTGAAGGATGCCGTCGAGACGGTACCGCGCTTCGATGGACATAACATGTCGATCCTGCAATTTGCGAGAGCGTGCAGACGAGCTCGAGAAATGATCCCTCCCGCGTCCGAACCTCAGTTAGCGCGCTTATTAAGGAACCGTTTACAAAACCACGCGTACTTGGTCGTGGAGGATTACTGCTTTGATACGGTTAACGCATTCATCGGCAGACTAAAAACGGTGTTCGCCCCCGCTAAAACTTCCGATCACTACCGCGGCGAACTAGCTAACATCATAATTGGAAGAAATGAACACATTTTGGATTATATTTCAAGAGTAAAAGACTTGAAATTCGCCATCACCGACGAAGACGCTGATTATTATCGAAACTCAAGGACGGCGTTATACGATGTCGATCAGCTAGCGTTAAGATCATTTTTAGACGGACTTCCCCTTTCAATGCGCACTCAGATGGACCCCACGACATTGACGTCCTTGGATGAAGCATCCGACAGAGCGGTCCGAGTAGCGAAATTGATCGAGCGCGATCGCCGCCGGTTTATGGGAGAAAGGACACACCGCACTCTATGCCAACTATGCAATCGGGAAGGACACGACGCGCGATCGTGCAGGACCTACCCGACTAATAATCATCCGCCCCTTGCGCGGGTCCCGGAACGATATAACGAAAGAGGTTTCGACCGTCTACACCCAACGACGGATCATAATACGCCACGTCGACCTGAGACGCGAACCTGCAACTACTGCGGGAGAATAGGGCACTTGG
Organism: Nomada ferruginata; assembly: GCA_963583965.1. Taxonomy (NCBI): domain Eukaryota; kingdom Metazoa; phylum Arthropoda; class Insecta; order Hymenoptera; family Apidae; genus Nomada; species Nomada ferruginata. Next base: position 1,721,146 of record OY757219.1, read on the forward strand.
CCGCGGAATGCCGTAAGAAAATGCGCGATCAAAACATGTCGGGAAACGACCAGCCCCCACGAGATTACAGGGAGGCGCCTCGTGGAACGGGCAGGACAAATGCGCATCCGATAAATACATTCCGGCCTACGAACCAACTCCGCCCAGAATCGCCAAGGTGCACCTCTCCCCCTACAACAATGTTCCCTCCATCAACGTCCGCAGCCCGCAATTAAACTTTCCCACGGACTTGATGATCGACACGGGAGCAGAGGTAAACTTAATAAAACAATCGTGCATCACGACGCCCTGCGAGATCGACAGGGACAACGTAATCAATTTAATCGGAATCACCGAAAACATGGTGCCCACCCTAGGCACCCTCACAGCAAATTTATTCAACTACCCCGTACAATTTCACGTCGTTGAAGACACTATACCTCTACGCTATCAAGGGTTATTGGGTTCGGGATTCCTAACCGAAAGTGGAGTAACGGTGGATTTCAAAAATAGATGGCTAGCGTTTAATGGCAATTTCGTCCCTTTCAACAAAATCGACGAAGTAACAGTACCCCCGAGAACCAGCGTGGTCGCACAAGCGACAGTTACTAACCCTGAAATCGAGGAAGGATATATTCCACGCATAGACATAGGAGAAGGGCTATACGCAGGACAAGCCCTAGTGCGAAACCAGGATGGCAAGGCAAATATACGAATCATTAACACCAACGAGCAACCGGCGATTATCCGGATACCACCAGTCCAGCTGGAGAAATTTGAAGAAGCTCCCATAACGTACCCCCAAGTGAAGCATACCGAGGAAGCCGTGACTCCGAAGCAAACCGAAGACACGATGAACCCCCACTCTCAAAAGGGCAACCGGCCCATCCCCCTTAGCGAAACCCTCATAGAAGGAAGAACCCAGCGAAACGGACAAAGGTCCACACCCCTCGTATGCCAAATTGCGGATCAGAAGGTAGCATATCAAATTAACCCCACAGAAGGATTACAAGGGTCCACACCCGCCGAAACCCCTTACAGGGACGAGCTCACCCAACAAACACGAGTCGCAGAGATACTCGACCTCATATCCCCGAAGGACCTCAATCGGGAAGAAGAGGATCACGTCCGACAACTCGTCAGCAAATATGAAGACGTATTCCACTTGCCCAGTGAACCCCTAGGCCATACGCACGCCATTAGCCACTCCATAGAAACCACAGACTCGATTCCGGTGTTTACTAAACAATACCGCTTCCCTCCTATTCACAAGGAAGAAATCCGTACACAAATGGAGGAACTGCTGAAGAAGGAAATTATCAAACCATCCGTCTCCCCGTACAGTTCGCCTCTCTGGATAGTTCCAAAAAAGCCAGGAGCCGACGGGAAACGAAAATGGAGAATGGTGATTGACTATCGCCACCTTAATCAAAAAACAGTTCCAGACGCGTACCCGCTCCCAAATATTATAGATATACTCGATCAGCTCGGCAGCGCCAAGTATTTTTCAGTGTTCGATCTTGTTTCTGGTTTTCACCAAATCCCTATGAAACCAGAACACGCGCAGAAAACTGCGTTCTCGGCCCCACACGGGCATTACGAATTCTCAAGAATGCCCTTCGGATTACGCAACGCACCCGCGACGTTCCAGCGACTTATGGATCACGTCCTTTCAGGGCTGCAAGGGTCCGAAATGTTCGTCTACTTAGATGATATTGTTATCTATTGCAGTTCAATTAGTGAACACGAAATCAAATTTCGAAGGCTCGCCAATAGGCTGCGCGAAGCTAACCTAAAATTACAACCCTGTAAATGCCAATTTTTACGAAAGGAAGTGGCGTATCTGGGCCACGTCCTCACGCAGGACGGCGTAAGAGCCGATCCTCAGAAGATAATCTCCGTCACGAATTATCCTGCACCCCGCACATCAAAAGGTATTAAACAATTCCTAGGATTGACCGGGTATTATAGGCGATTTATCCCAGACTTCTCGAAGGAAGCGCGACCCCTCACGACACTCCTTAAAAAGGGGACAACCTTCGTTTGGGACGTGCAGCAACAAAAATCCTTCGAGTATCTCAAGGACAAGTTGGTCAGTGAACCTATTTTGCAATTTCCCGACTTCGAAAAGGAATTCCACCTCACGACGGACGCGTCCGATTATGCTGTGGGAGGCGTAATTTCTCAAACTTACGCGGATAAGGAACTCCCCCTTGCATATGCATCCAGACTGCTGTGCCAAGCTGAAGTGAATTACTCCACCATCGAGAAGGAACTCCTTGCAATAGTATACTGCACCAGCCATTTCCGACCATACCTATACGGAAAAAAATTCATCCTATACACGGATCACCAGCCGTTGGTCTGGCTCCATAGAGTCAAGGACCCAACGTCCCGACTCGTTCGATGGCGGCTAAAACTAGCCGAATTCGATTATGAAATACAATACCAACCGGGGAAATCTAATAAGGTAGCCGACGCGCTCTCCCGTAATCCCCCCGAAAAAACGACAGCAGTTACCTGTCCTATCCGCCCACGATCGAGTTCCGACTCAGACGCAGAACTATTCCTCGGACCTGAAAACAGAAAACGGCCCAGATATCATGGACCCGTACATTTGCATTGGGAAACAGGACGAGAAAGCTCTACAGACTCGGACGAACCTATTTTTAGTCACCCCAACCCTCCGAGGAGACTCCAACACAAAGATATCTCGGACATGGAACCGACGCCACCGCTACAATCAGTCCGCAATACGCCATCCACCAGCAGAGCTGAACCAGAATTTCAGCCTATCAGCCGAACCGAAATGCATCCAGAAGAAGGAACTGATACGCCTCCTAATCTCCCCGTCAGTATAGACGACGACTCTACAGGAGAATCGGACGATGGCCTCACGGATAGCGACCAACCGGAAACCACTCCGCAAAACCCGAACTACAGCGGCACCATTCGCGTCAGTCCGGACCCCTTGGTCGTCCAACACGGGCCCGTAATAATCTTTTTGGCCGCAGATGGCAACCCCTGTGACAATGGAGGAGAGAATCTAAGAAGGTACGCAGATCTCCCTATTAGAAGAGACCTCACGCTCGGGCGAACACGCGTACTGAAACACAGAGGAAAAACGGTCATTGGCCTAGTCGTCAAGGAGAAAGCCAACTTCCCAGTGGATCCAGGAATCTTCCATAGTGCTACCGATTCATTGAAGGACGTCGTACGAGAATTGCGATTGTCATCAGCAAGCATCGCAAAAACTCCGCAAATTGGAACCCTCACCTGGGAAGAAATAATATACGAAATACGCTCTAAACTAATAGAGGAAAACTTACAACTAACAATTTGCACGCAAACGGTGCAAATACCCGACGCAATTCTAAGGTTACCCATTATTCAAGACAACCACTCTTCAGCCGTAGGAGGACACAGAGGAGTAACAAAAACGATAAAAAGAATCCGCCAAAATTATTACTGGCAAGGATTGAAGCAACAAGTGAGGATATACATAAAAAGTTGCATGCTGTGCCAGAAAAAGAAATTAGTACGGGTCAAAACTCGACAACCAATGATTTTAACCGACACCCCTGGGGCAGCATTCGATAAGATCGGTATGGACATAGTAGGTCCTCTCCCTATATCACCATCCGGGAATACATACATATTAACGATGCAAGATCTGCTCACAAAATACTTTGTATGCGCACCACTGAAGGGCACCACCTCCCTGGAAGTTGCCGACGCCTTCATAAAGAATTTAATATGCCGATTCGGCGCACCAAAAGCCGTTCTCACCGACCAAGGATCGAACTTCATCAGCGCGTTTATGAAAACCATTGCCCGTAAATTCAGGATCGCACAATGTAAGACCACCGCGTTCCTTCCCCAATCAAATGGATCCTTAGAAAGATCTCATATAGTGTTAGTAGAATTTTTGAAAATGTACGTGAGTCAAAACGACGATTAGGATAGCTGGACCGATCTCGCGGCATTCTCCTACAATACAAGTTTCCATGAAGGTACGGGCTATACTCCACATGAATTAGTCTTCGGAAAAATAGCACGGGTCCCCGCCCAACAGCGGCCGGTCGAACCCCCAGACGACGAAACCTACGGGGGTTACCTCTCGCGATTAACGGAGTGCATTAATGAATTACAAAATCTCGCCGCGGATAGATTAAAACGCGCTAAAGAAAGGTACAAAATGTATTACGATCGTCGTATAAACGAGGAAACCTTCCAAGCCGGAGACGAGGTGTTTGTAATAAAAAATAGCCGCAAGGGTAAATTCGCGGATCATTACACTGGCCCGCACAAGGTCATTGAAGTACTTCCTCAGCACAACCTAAAGATTTCGTGGAATAACAGCTACAAGGTTATTCATGCGAACAAAGCGCGGAAAATCACCCACTAAAAATCAACACGTATCGATATCCTCTTGGATATCGCTCCCCCCTTTCCCCCTTTTTACATACCGCCAGTAGCACTAAATTTACCCACGACAAATCTTGAAACACCAATTAAATTCTACGTGTCGATATCCTCTTGGATATCGCTCCCCCTTTTTCTCCCCCCCTTTTAATTTTCATTTCTTTCAGACGGTATTTCTAATTTTCTCCAAAATAATTCTCAGGATCAAATCTGAATTAACACCGCACGTCGATATCCCCTTGGATATCGCCCCTCCCCCTTATCGCTCTTCATCACAGTCTCGCACTTGCGAAAATTTAATACAAACTATCAACACGCGTCGATATCCCTTCGGATATCGCTCCTCCCCTTATACCTATACACTATATACTCTAAAAAATTACACTTACATAAAAATTGATATCTTATTTAATTTACATTAAAATTAATACAAAAACACCAATAATAAGATACAGATATAGGCGTATATGTATATATCAGTCATGTAAATATAACTTAGGATTACGAAGTGAAACGAATATATATACATATATAGTTGTGTTAAACCTTAGCCAACCCGCCACATTAATAATATTTCGATAAAAGTCACAATAGGTTGAGAACCACTGCAGAAATACGCGACATTCCTGGCATACCAACATTCTTAGCATTCCTGGCATACCAACATTCTTAGCATTCCTGGCATACCAACATTCTTAGCATTCCTAGCATACTAACATTCTTCGCATTCCAACTCTCCTATAAGTGCGAGTCCGCGCCACGTGTTTCACCATTCGAGTACAACCATGCCCGGAAACAACCGCAACCGAAAACGCTGCAAGGCTGCCGGCACTTATTGCCGCGCAGCCAGGAAGAAAATTCCACCATTAACACGCCGTAAGGCGCTCCCTAAAATTTTAGTGGACGAAATTTTGCCGGCCAGAAGAAAAATTTCGTTTGTACGGTCCCCGGTCAACGCGGAAGCCCCGATAATGGAATCGCCCACGAGAACCGCCACCGTACCGACCACGGAACAGGCGAAAACCGAGACTCGCGTGGAAGTTGTAAGTGACACTTGCACAATTATCACTTACCACGAAGGCGACGCAGCCACCGCCGTCGACGAGCATTTTAAACGTTCCCTGGCACATCTAGAGGTGAGTATGCCACCTGTTCATCACCCGCAGGAACCGGCGGCAATGGTTCAATTTGCCTTACAGGCGACGATTCCGCCACCCCCGCCAGTCATTGAAGTGTTGGACACCTCCACCGCCTTCCGAGTAGAGCACGGCGCTTTAGAGGAATCGGTATTATTTGAAGTGTGCGACATACACTTCACCCCCGCGCATACCCCAAATGCTCCTCCAGTCGAACAGGAATCGGCGCAGCTCGAGTGGCTCGACATCCTGCTCGACTTTAACGATTTACCTTAATTATTTAACCTTATTAATTAATCCTACGTTTAATTCATACTATATTAATCTTCCTTATATCTACCCTACTTAATTATTAACACTATTACTTATTCCTAAAATTTAATTTTTGCTAAGCCTAAGCTAACCTACTATAACAAAAAAATTCAAAAACACAAAAAGAAAACAAATAATTTAATTACTAGGGAGCTGTGATGTAATCGCTGGACTGCCCCTGCGGCAATGCGACGTCCACCATTTACTGAGCCCACAATATATCCATTTTATTTTATTTTTATCATGCAATACTTACCTTCTTATTAACCATTCTAACATGTTAAACTTTTATTCTTTTCAAAATAATTACTAAGTTCATTTCGTTCAACTAATGAAAATAATTATAGTTTAATCAATATATCTCCTACTAACAACGAGAGAAAACAAAGACGGTTCGTTCCGAAATACTCCACCCTCAATTTTAATCCGACTAATTAAGGAGACATAACTTAATTTTACACTGATTTGTTTTACTCTGATACAATAATAAAAAAAAAAAATATATATTTTTAGTTATCAGGCAAGGTTATAATTATTTTATGAAATCACAACGCAAAAGCAATAAACGGAAACAAGCTTTTATTTTATTTAAACATACATAAATTTCACTTCACATAAGGGAAAACAATTTCATTGAATATCCTTTACCTGCTACTAATACAGGATTAAGGGAAAAGGTTATTTTTCGTTCAAGCCACGTCTCCCGCTAAAGAAATGCAGGCATTTCTTAAAATAAGGGGGGAGGTGTGACGTGCCGTCATTTTTTTGCCGCATGTCGGCTCACATTTTTCTTCCTTTATTTACTATATCCACTGCCTGTGAACAAACAAACTCTCTTATTACTCCAACCCATCGCTAGTCAAACGAGGTACTTACCTTATGTTGCGCTTCTCATCATCGATTACCTGTGAACAAATAAACTCTCTTATTACTCCTACCCATCGCTAGTCAAACGAGATACTTACCTTACATTACATTTCTCATCATCGACTGCTTTCGAACAAATAAATTCCTCTCATAAGATACTCACCTTATATTTCTCTTCTCATCACCGACTACCTGCAAACAAATAAAATCTCTAAATATTCCAACTCATCGCTACACAAAACACCATTACCTTAAACGAAGAACAACGACACTCGAGAGAAGCCCTCACTCCACGAGGAAGAAACCCCTTTTGCGTCCCAAGAGAAGCCCTCACTCCACGAGGAAGAAACCCCTTTCGCGTCCCAAGAGAAGCCCTCACTCCACGAGGAAGAAAACCCCTTTCGAATCCTCTCGAGTATATCGCTACAATATGATCAAATCAAATAACACACCCGAACCTACAATACAAAAGACGCATAATTAACCAATACAATTTATTAAAATATTTTATTACAAAACGATATCATCAAACAACCTATCCGAATTCACCATATAACAATATTGTAATTAACTAATATAATTTATTTTAACCAATCTCGGTACAATGGAGAACCCCTGCCGGTTGAGGATCACTGGCATTCCAGAGCAATCGACTCCAGTAGCAGTCAACATACCACGCATACCACGCATACCAGACATACCACGCATACCAGACATTCCTCGCATACCAGAGATTCCAGGGATGGGTATAAATAAGCCGGCACCACCTGAATAGTCAGTAGTCAATCTTCAGTAGTCAATCATCAGCAGTCAATCTTCAGTAGTCAATCATCAGCAGTCAATCTTCAGTAGTCAATCATCAGCAAGCGCCTACACATCAGTGAATCAATCTACAAGTGACAGTGAACGTTGATATACCGGTCTTGATTTTAGAATCATACAGTGAATTATTTCGATAAATACCTTAAGGAACATAGAATTCTTTCACGACTTATTTCGATAAATACCTTAAAGAACATAGAATAATTCCACGATTTATTTCGATAAATATCTTAAAGAACTTAGAATAATTTCACGATTTATTTCAATAAATACCTTAAGGAACATAGAATAATTCCGCGATTTATTTCGATAAATATCTTAAAGAATTTAGAATAATTTCACGATTTATTTCAATAAATACCTTAAGGAACATAGAATTAATTCCACGATTTATTTCAATAAATACCTTAATGAACATAGAATTATTTCACGACTTATTTCGATACATACCTTAACGAACTTCGAATAATTTCACGATTTATTTCAATAAATACCTTAAGGAACATAGAATTATTTCACGACTTATTTCAATAAATACCTCAACGAACTTCGAAGTATTCTTGACTTATTCTAATAAATACAATAAGCCAGTGAACCTCAAGAAACTTTCGCGCAGCACTACAGCATTATTTATCGAATGCAGCTCCCTTACAATATTTGGGAAGAAGCCGAAGAAGAGGAGGACCAGGAATTTCAGGGTCCCTGGGACGGCGTCCTTCCCTCTGATTATCCGGAGATTTATAAACCCCTGCTAGACATTTGGTGTTCCACTATCGCCACAGTAGGAATATACATAAGCGACTGGGGCCGAATTTGCATCAACTGTTACAATCAGTTGACCCCCATACAAGGACAAGCATATCAATCAGGAGGTTGGCATGACATGAGCACTGCCGAAGAAGCCCAACGCATTTCCATTTGTGCACACTGCAACAACGAAATCTCCTCCATCCGCCCAGCATCTCAGTGCGCAGAGTGCACAGAACAGTACTTCGAAATAACAGCGGAAGAGCTGTGGCAAGTACAATCGGGACAAGTACTCGAGGTGCTCACCCGATGGTAAAAATTATACGTGTCTACCCGAGGATCGCAAACCCGACATTGCAGCTCGGTGAGTCGTTTTATTATTTCGTTCCTTACGAGGTTTCGTTCACATTTCTCAATATTGTTTGGAATCCGAGGAATTGGTATTGCTGCAGATCAATCCTTCCGCAGTAATAGTACGGCACTCCTAACTTCCTTTCCCTTCCTTTTCCTTTACTTACCTTTCCTCTCGGCGTGCGCGAATCTTGCATTCGACCCCGAGGTATTTCCTTTCCTTTCTTTACTTACCTTTCCTCTCGGCGTGCGCGAATCTTGCATTCGACCCCGAGGTATTTCCTTTCCTTTCTTTACTTACCTTTCCTCTCGGCGTGCGCGAATCTTGCATTCGACCCCGAGATTCTTCCTTTTTCTTTACTTACCTTTCCTCTCGGCGTGCGCGAATCTTGCATTCGACCCCGAGGTATTTCCTTTCCTTTCTTTACTTACCTTTCCTCTCGGCGTGCGCGAATCTTGCATTCGACCCCGAGGTATTTCCTTTCCTTTCTTTACTTACCTTTCCTCTCGGCGTGCGCGAATCTTGCATTCGACCCCGAGGTATTTCCTTTCCTTTCTTTACTTACCTTTCCTCTCGGCGTGCGCGAATCTTGCATTCGACCCCGAGGTATTTCCTTTCCTTTCTTTACTTACCTTTCCTCTCGGCGTGCGCGAATCTGGCATTCGACCCCGAGGTATTTCCTTTCCTTTCTTTACTTACCTTTCCTCTCGGCGTGCGCGAATCTTGCATTCGACCCCGAGATTCTTAATTTTATCTACTTACCTTTCCTCTCGGCGTGCGCGAATTTTGTATTCGACCCCGAGATTCTTCCTTTTCCTTTACTTACCTTTCCTCTCGGCGTGCGCGAATCTTGCAATCGTTGCAAAACGATTGGATAATTGGCACGAATACGAGATATTCGATGTTTCCAATCGTTTTGCATCGACGGTAGGTAAGGATTCACTTCCCAGCTCCCGCAATCGTTCTTTCTATCGATAATTTGCACGAATACGTGCTATTCGATGTTTCCAATCGTTTTGCATCAACGGTAGGTAAGTATTCACTTCCCAGCTCCCGCAATCGTTCTTTCTATGGATAATTTGCACGAATACGTGCTATTCGATGTTTCCAATCGTTTTGCATCGACGGTACGTAAGGATTCACTTCCCAGCTCCCGCAATCGTTCTTTCTATCGATAATTTGCACGAATACGTGATGTTCGATGTTTCCAATCGTTTTGCATCAACGTTAGGTAAGGATTCATATCCCGGCTCCCGCAATCGTTCTTTCCATCGATAATTTGCACGAATACGTGCTATTCGATGTTTCCAATCGTTTTGCATCAACGTTAGGTAAGGATTCACTTCCCGGCACCCGCAATCGTTCTTTCTATTGATAATTTGCACGAATACGTGATGTTCAATGTTTCCAATCGTTTTGCATGAACGTTAGGTAAGGATTCACTTCCCGGCACCCGCAATCGTTCTTTCTATTGATAATTTGCACGAATACGTGATGTTCAATGTTTCCAATCGTTTTGCATCAACGTTAGGTAAGGATTCACTTCCCGGCTCCCGCAATCGTTCTTTCCATCGATCATTTGCACGAATACGTGCTATTCGATGTTTCCAATCGTTTTGCATCAACGGTAGGTAAGTATTCACTTCCCAGCTCTCGCAATCGTTCTTTCTATGGATAATTTGCACGAATACGTGCTATTCGATGTTTGCAATCGTTTTGCATCGACGGTAGGTAAGGATTCACTTCCCAGCTCCCGCAATCGTTCTTTCTATCGATAATTTGGAAAGAACGATTGCCGGAGCTGGGAAGTGAATGCTTACCGACCGTCGATGCAAAACGATTGCAAACATCGAATAGCACGTATTCGTGCAAATTATCGATAGAAAGAACGATTGCGGGAGCTGGGAAGTGAATCCGTACCTACCGTCGATGCAAAACGATTGCAAACATCGAATAGCACGTATTCGTGCAAATTATCCATAGAAAGAACGATTGCGGGAGCTGGGAAGTGAATACTTACCTAACGTTGATGCAAAACGATTGGAAACATCGAACACCACGTATTCGTGCAAATTATCGATGGAAAGAACGATTGCGGGAGCCGGGAAGTGAATCCTTACCTAACGTTGATGCAAAACGATTGGAAACATCGAATAGCACGTATTCGTGCAAATTATCGATGGAAAGAACGATTGCGGGAGCCGGGAAGTGAATCCTTACCTACCGTTGATGCAAAACGATTGGAAACATCGAACATCACGTATTCGTGCAAATTATCGATAGAAAGAACGATTGCGGGAGCTGGGAAGTGAATCCTTACCTACCGTTGATGCAAAACGATTGGATAATTGGCACGAATACGAGATATTCGATGTTTCCAATCGTTTTGCATCGACGGTAGGTAAGGATTCACTTCCCAGCTCCCGCAATCGTTCTTTCTATCGATAATTTGCACGAATACGTGCTATTCGATGTTTCCAATCGTTTTGCATCAACGGTAGGTAAGTATTCACTTCCCAGCTCCCGCAATCGTTCTTTCTATGGATAATTTGCACGAATACGTGCTATTCGATGTTTGCAATCGTTTTGCATCGACGGTAGCTAAGGATTCACTTCCCAGCTCCCGCAATCGTTCTTTCTATCGATAATTTGCACGAATACGTGATGTTCGATGTTTCCAATCGTTTTGCATCAACGGTAGGTAAGGATTCACTTCCCGGCTCCCGCAGTCGTTCTTTCCATCGATAATTTGCACGAATACGTGCTATTCGATGTTTCCAATCGTTTTGCATCGACGGTACGTAAGGATTCACTTCCCAGCTCCCGCAATCGTTCTTTCTATCGATAATTTGCACGAATACGTGATGTTCGATGTTTCCAATCGTTTTGCATCAACGTTAGGTAAGGATTCATTTCCCGGCTCCCGCAATCGTTCTTTCCATCGATAATTTGCACGAATACGTGCTATTCGATGTTTCCAATCGTTTTGCATCAACGTTAGGTAAGGATTCACTTCCCGGCACCCGCAATCGTTCTTTCTATTGATAATTTGCACGAATACGTGATGTTCAATGTTTCCAATCGTTTTGCATCAACGTTAGGTAAGGATCCACTTCCCGGCTCCCGCAATCGTTCTTTCCATCGATAATTTGCACGAATACGTGGTGTTCGATGTTTCCAATCGTTTTGCATCAACGTTAGGTAAGTATTCACTTCCCAGCTCCCGCAATCGTTCTTTCTATCGATAATTTGCACGAATACGTGCTATTCGATGTTTGCAATCGTTTTGCATCGACGGTAGGTAAGGATTCACTTCCCAGCAGCCTGTCACGTTCCAGGTTACTTCCGGAAGAGACATACTGTACGCACGCAGGATGAGGAACGGAAATTGAATGGGGAAGGTGAACGTAGGTTCTCGGGGTCGAATTCAAGATTCGCGCACGCCGAGAGGAAAGGTAAGTAGAGAAAAGGAAGAATCTCGGGGTCGAATGCAAGATTCGCGCACGCCGAGAGGAAAGGTAAGTAAAGGAAAAGGAAGAATCTCGGGGTCGAATACAAAATTCGCGCACGCCGAGAGGAAAGGTAAGTAGATAAAATTAAGAATCTCGGGGTCGAATGCAAGATTCGCGCACGCCGAGAGGAAAGGTAAGTAAAGGAAAAGGAAGAATCTCGGGGTCGAATACAAAATTCGCGCACGCCGAGAGGAAAGGTAAGTAGATAAAATTAAGAATCTCGGGGTCGAATGCAAGATTCGCGCACGCCGAGAGGAAAGGTAAGTAAAGAAAGGAAAGGAAATACCTCGGGGTCGAATGCCAGATTCGCGCACGCCGAGAGGAAAGGTAAGTAAAGAAAGGAAAGGAAATACCTCGGGGTCGAATGCAAGATTCGCGCACGCCGAGAGGAAAGGTAAGTAAAGAAAGGAAAGGAAATACCTCGGGGTCGAATGCAAGATTCGCGCACGCCGAGAGGAAAGGTAAGTAAAGAAAGGAAAGGAAATACCTCGGGGTCGAATGCAAGATTCGCGCACGCCGAGAGGAAAGGTAAGTAAAGAAAGGAAAGGAAATACCTCGGGGTCGAATGCAAGATTCGCGCACGCCGAGAGGAAAGGTAAGTAAAGAAAAAGGAAGAATCTCGGGGTCGAATGCAAGATTCGCGCACGCCGAGAGGAAAGGTAAGTAAAGAAAGGAAAGGAAATACCTCGGGGTCGAATGCAAGATTCGCGCACGCCGAGAGGAAAGGTAAGTAAAGAAAGGAAAGGAAATACCTCGGGGTCGAATGCAAGATTCGCGCACGCCGAGAGGAAAGGTAAGTAAAGGAAAAGGAAGGGAAAGGAAGTTAGGAGTGCCGTACTATTACTGCGGAAGGATTGATCTGCAGCAATACCAATTCCTCGGATTCCAAACAATATTGAGAAATGTGAACGAAACCTCGTAAGGAACGAAATAATAAAACGACTCACCGAGCTGCAATGTCGGGTTTGCGATCCTCGGGTAGACACGTATAATTTTTACCATCGGGTGAGCACCTCGAGTACTTGTCCCGATTGTACTTGCCACAGCTCTTCCGCTGTTATTTCGAAGTACTGTTCTGTGCACTCTGCGCACTGAGATGCTGGGCGGATGGAGGAGATTTCGTTGTTGCAGTGTGCACAAATGGAAATGCGTTGGGCTTCTTCGGCAGTGCTCATGTCATGCCAACCTCCTGATTGATATGCTTGTCCTTGTATGGGGGTCAACTGATTGTAACAGTTGATGCAAATTCGGCCCCAGTCGCTTATGTATATTCCTACTGTGGCGATAGTGGAACACCAAATGTCTAGCAGGGGTTTATAAATCTCTGGATAATCAGAGGGAAGGACGCCGTCCCAGGGACCCTGAAATTCCTGGTCCTCCTCTTCTTCGGCTTCTTCCCAAATATTGTAAGGGAGCTGCATTCGATAAATAATGCTGTGGTGCTGCGCGAAAGTTTCTTGAGGTTCACTGGCTTATTGTATTTATTAGAATAAGTCAAGAATACTTCGAAGTTCGTTGAGGTATTTATTGAAATAAGTCGTGAAATAATTCTATGTTCCTTAAGGTATTTATTGAAATAAATCGTGAAATTATTCTAAGTTCCTTAAGGTATGTATCGAAATAAGTCGTGAAATAATTCTATGTTCATTAAGGTATTTATTGAAATAAATCGTGGAATTAATTCTATGTTCCTTAAGGTATTTATTGAAATAAATCGTGAAATTATTCTAAATTCTTTAAGATATTTATCGAAATAAATCGCGGAATTATTCTATGTTCCTTAAGGTATTTATTGAAATAAATCGTGAAATTATTCTAAGTTCTTTAAGATATTTATCGAAATAAATCGTGGAATTATTCTATGTTCTTTAAGGTATTTATCGAAATAAGTCGTGAAAGAATTCTATGTTCCTTAAGGTATTTATCGAAATAATTCACTGTATGATTCTAAAATCAAGACCGGTATATCAACGTTCACTGTCACTTGTAGATTGATTCACTGATGTGTAGGCGCTTGCTGATGATTGACTACTGAAGATTGACTGCTGATGATTGACTACTGAAGATTGACTGCTGATGATTGACTACTGACTATTCAGGTGGTGCCGGCTTATTTATACCCATCCCTGGAATCTCTGGTATGCGAGGAATGTCTGGTATGCGTGGTATGTCTGGTATGCGTGGTATGCGTGGTATGTTGACTGCTACTGGAGTCGATTGCTCTGGAATGCCAGTGATCCTCAACCGGCAGGGGTTCTCCATTGTACCGAGATTGGTTAAAATAAATTATATTAGTTAATTACAATATTGTTATATGGTGAATTCGGATAGGTTGTTTGATGATATCGTTTTGTAATAAAATATTTTAATAAATTGTATTGGTTAATTATGCGTCTTTTGTATTGTAGGTTCGGGTGTGTTATTTGATTTGATCATATTGTAGCGATATACTCGAGAGGATTCGAAAGGGGTTTTCTTCCTCGTGGAGTGAGGGCTTCTCTTGGGACGCGAAAGGGGTTTCTTCCTCGTGGAGTGAGGGCTTCTCTTGGGACGCAAAAGGGGTTTCTTCCTCGTGGAGTGAGGGCTTCTCTCGAGTGTCGTTGTTCTTCGTTTAAGGTAATGGTGTTTTGTGTAGCGATGAGTTGGAATATTTAGAGATTTTATTTGTTTGCAGGTAGTCGGTGATGAGAAGAGAAATATAAGGTGAGTATCTTATGAGAGGAATTTATTTGTTCGAAAGCAGTCGATGATGAGAAATGTAATGTAAGGTAAGTATCTCGTTTGACTAGCGATGGGTAGGAGTAATAAGAGAGTTTATTTGTTCACAGGTAATCGATGATGAGAAGCGCAACATAAGGTAAGTACCTCGTTTGACTAGTGATGGGTTGGAGTAATAAGAGAGTTCGTTTGTTCACAGGTAATCGATGATGAGAAGCGCAACATAAGGTAAGTACCTCGTTTGACTAGCGATGGGTAGGAGTAATAAGAGAGTTTATTTGTTCACAGGTAATCGGTGATGAGAAGCGCAACATAAGGTAAGTACCTCGTTTGACTAGTGATGGGTTGGAGTAATAAGAGAGTTCGTTTGTTCACAGGTAATCGATGATGAGAAGCGCAACATAAGGTAAGTACCTCGTCTGACTAGCGATGGGTTGGAGTAATAAGAGAGTTTGTTTGTTCACAGGCAGTGGATATAGTAAATAAAGGAAGAAAAATGTGAGCCGACATGCGGCAAAAAAATGACGGCACGTCACACTTCCCAGCTCCCGCAATCGTTCTTTCCATCGATAATTTGCACGAATACGTGCTATTCGATGTTTCCAATCGTGTTGCATCGACGGTCGGTAAGCATTCACTTCCCAGCTCCGGCAAACGTTCTTTCCAAATTATCGATAGAAAGAACGATTGCGGGAGCTGGGAAGTGAATCCTTACCTACCGTCGATGCAAAACGATTGCAAACATCGAATAGCACGTATTCGTGCAAATTATCCATAGAAAGAACGATTGCGAGAGCTGGGAAGTGAATACTTACCTACCGTTGATGCAAAACGATTGGAAAATATCGAATAGCACGTATTCGTGCAAATGATCGATGGAAAGAACGATTGCGGGAGCCGGGAAGTGAATCCTTACCTAACGTTGATGCAAATCGATTGGAAACATCGAGCATCACGTATTCGTGCAAATTATCGATGGAAAGAACGATTGCGGGTGCCGGGAAGTGAATCCTTACCTAACGTTGATGCAAATCGATTGGAAACATCGAATAGCACGTATTCGTGCAAATTATCGATGGAAAGATCGATTGCGGGAGCCGGGAAATGAATCCTTACCTAACGTTGATGCAAAACGATTGGAAACATCGAACATCACGTATTCGTGCAAATTATCGATAGAAAGAACGATTGCGGCAGCTGGGAAGTGAATCCTTACATACCGTCGATGCAAAACGATTGCAAACATCGAATAGCACGTATTCGTGCAAATTATCCATAGAAAGACCGATTGCGAGAGCTGGGAAGTGAATACTTACCTACCGTTGATGCAAAACGATTGAAAACATCGAACACCACGTATTCGTGCAAATTATCGATGGAAAAAACGATTGCGGCTGCTGGGAAGTGAATCCTTACCTACCGTCGATGCAAAACGATTGCAAACATCGAATAGCATGTATTCGTGCAAATTATCGATGGAAAGAACGATTGCGGGAGCCGGGAAGTGAATGCTTACCTAACGTTGATGCAAAACGATTGGAAACATCGAACACCACGTATTCGTGCAAATTATCGATAGAAAGAACGATTCCGGGAGCTGGGAAGTGAATCCGTACCTACCGTCGATGCAAAACGATTGCAAACATCGAATAGCACGTATTCGTGCAAATTATCCATAGAAAGAACGATTGCGGGAGCTGGGAAGTGAATACTTACCTAACGTTGATGCAGAACGATTGGAAACATCGAACACCACGTATTCGTGCAAATTATCGATGGAAAGAACGATTGCGGGAGCTGGGAAGTGAATCCTTACCTACCGTCGATGCCAAACGATTGGATAATTGGCACGAATACGTGATATTCGATGTTTCCAATCGATTTGCATCAACGTTAGGTAAGGATTCACTTCCCGGCTCCCGCAATCGTTCTTTCCATCGATCATTTGCACGAATACGTGCTATTCGATGTTTCCAATCGTTTTGCATCAACGGTAGGTAAGTATTCACTTCCCAGCTCTCGCAATCGTTCTTTCTATGGATAATTTGCACGAATACGTGCTATTCGATGTTTGCAATCGTTTTGCATCGACGGTAGGTATGGATTCACTTCCCAGCTCCCGCAATCGTTCTTTCTATCGATAATTTGGAAAGAACGATTGCCGGAGCTGGGAAGTGAATGCTTACCGACCGTCGATGCAAAACGATTGCAAACATCGAATAGCACGTATTCGTGCAAATTATCGATAGAAAGAACGATTGCGGGAGCTGGGAAGTGAATCCGTACCTACCGTCGATGCAAAACGATTGCAAACATCGAATAGCACGTATTCGTGCAAATTATCCATAGAAAGAACGATTGCGGGAGCTGGGAAGTGAATACTTACCTAACGTTGATGCAAAACGATTGGAAACATCGAACACCACGTATTCGTGCAAATTATCGATGGAAAGAACGATTGCGGGAGCCGGGAAGTGAATCCTTACCTAACGTTGATGCAAAACGATTGGAAACATTGAACATCACGTATTCGTGCAAATTATCGATAGAAAGAACGATTGCGGGAGCTGGGGAGTGAATCATTACCTACCGTCGATGCAAAACGATTGGAAACATCGAATAGCACGTATTCGTGCAAATTATCGATGGAAAGAACGATTGCGGGAGCCGGGAAGTGAATCCTTACCTACCGTTGATGCAAAACGATTGGAAACATCGAACATCACGTATTCGTGCAAATTATCGATAGAAAGAACGATTGCGGGAGCTGGGAAGTGAATCCTTACCTACCGTCGATGCAAAACGATTGGAAACATCGAATGGCACGTATTCGTGCAAATTATCGATGGAAAGAACGATTGCGGGAGCTGGGAAGTGAATCCTTACCTACCGTCGATGCAAAACGATTGCAAACATCGGTAACACGTATTCGTGCAAATTATCCATAGGAAGAACGATTGCGGGAGCTGGGAAGTGAATACTTACCTACCGTTGATGCAAAACGATTGGAAACATCGAATAGCACGTATTCGTGCCAATTATCCAATCGTTTTGCATCGACGGTAGGTAAGGATTCACTTCCCAGCTCCCGCAATCGTTCTTTCTATCGATAATTTGCACGAATACGTGCTATTCGATGTTTTCAATCGTTTTGCATCAACGGTAGGTAAGTATTCACTTCCCAGCTCTCGCAATCGGTCTTTCTATGGATAATTTGCACGAATACGTGCTATTCGATGTTTCCAATCGTTTTGCATCAACGTTAGGTAAGGATTCATTTCCCGGCTCCCGCAATCGTTCTTTCCATCGATAATTTGCACGAATACGTGCTATTCGATGTTTCCAATCGATTTGCATCAACGTTAGGTAAGGATTCACTTCCCGGCACCCGCAATCGTTCTTTCCATCGATAATTTGCACGAATACGTGATGTTCGATGTTTCCAATCGATTTGCATCAACGTTAGGTAAGGATTCACTTCCCGGCTCCCGCAATCGTTTTTTCCATCGATCATTTGCACGAATACGTGCTATTCGATATTTTCCAATCGATTTGCATCAACGTTAGGTAAGGATTCACTTCCCGGCTCCCGCAATCGTTCTTTCCATCGATCATTTGCTCGAATACGTGCTATTCGATATTTTCCAATCGTTTTGCATCAACGGTAGGTAAGTATTCACTTCCCAGCTCTCGCAATCGTTCTTTCCATCGATAATTTGCACGAATACGTGCTATTCGATGTTTCCAATCGTTTTGCATCGACGATTGGAAACGATTGGAAACATCGAATAGCACGTATTCGTGCAAATTATCGATGGAAAGAACGATTGCGGGAGCCGGGATGTGAATCCTTACCTACCGTTGATGCAAAACGATTGGAAACATCGAACATCACGTATTCGTGCAAATTATCGATAGAAAGAACGATTGCGGGAGCTGGGAAGTGAATCCTTACCTACCGTCGATGCAAAACGATTGGAAACATCGAATATCACGTATTCGTGCCAATTATCCAATCGTTTGGCATCGACGGTAGGTAAGGATTCACTTCCCAGCTCCCGCAATCGTTCTTTCCATCAATAATTTGCACGAATACGTGCTATTCGATGTTTCCAATCGTTTTGCATCAACGTTAGGTAAGGATTCACTTCCCGGCCCCCGCAATCGTTCTTTCCATCGATAATTTGCACGAATACGTGGTGTTCGATGTTTCCAATCGTTCTGCATCAACGTTAGGTAAGTATTCACTTCCCAGCTCCCGCAATCGTTCTTTCTATGGATAATTTGCACGAATACGTGCTATTCGATGTTTGCATCGACGGTAGGTACGGATTCACTTCCCAGCTCCCGGAATCGTTCTTTCTATCGATAATTTGCACGAATACGTGGTGTTCGATGTTTCCAATCGTTTTGCATCAACGTTAGGTAAGCATTCACTTCCCGGCTCCCGCAATCGTTCTTTCCATCGATAATTTGCACGAATACATGCTATTCGATGTTTGCAATCGTTTTGCATCGACGGTAGGTAAGGATTCACTTCCCAGGAGCCGCAATCGTTTTTTCCATCGATAATTTGCACGAATACGTGGTGTTCGATGTTTCCAATCGTTTTGCATCAACGTTAGGTAAGTATTCACTTCCCAGCTCCCGCAATCGTTCTTTCTATGGATAATTTGCACGAATACGTGCTATTCGATGTTTGCAATCGTTTTGCATCGACGGTAGGTAAGGATTCACTTCCCAGCTCCCGCAATAGTTCTTTCCATCGATAATTTGCACGAATACGTGCTATTCGATGTTTCCAATCGTGTTACATCGACGGTCGGTAAGCATTCACTTCCCAGCTCCGGCAAACGTTCTTTCCAAATTATCGATAGAAAGAACGATTGCGGGAGCTGGGAAGTGAATCCTTACCTACCGTCGATGCAAAACGATTGCAAACATCGAATAGCACGTATTCGTGCAAATTATCGATGGAAAGAACGATTGCGAGAGCTGGGAAGTGTATACTTACCTACCGTTGATGCAAAACGATTGGAAAATATCGAATAGCACGTATTCGTGCAAATGATCGATGGAAAGAACGATTGCGGGAGCCGGGAAGTGAATCCTTACCTAACGTTGATGCAAATCGATTGGAAACATCGAACATCACGTATTCGTGCAAATTATCGATAGAAAGAACGATTGCGGCAGCTGGGAAGTGAATCCTTACATACCGTCGATGCAAAACGATTGCAAACATCGAATAGCACGTATTCGTGCAAATTATCCATAGAAAGACCGATTGCGAGAGCTGGGAAGTGAATACTTACCTACCGTTGATGCAAAACGATTGAAAACATCGAATAGCACGTATTCGTGCAAATTATCGATGGAAACAACGATTGCGGGAGCCGGGAAGTGAATGCTTACCTAACGTTGATGCAAAACGATTGGAAACATCGAACATAACGTATTCGTGCAAATTATCGATAGAAAGAACGATTGCGGGAGCTGGGAAGTGAATCCTTACCTACCGTCGATGCAAAACGATTGCAAACATCGAATAGCACGTATTCGTGCAAATTATCCATAGAAAGAACGATTGCGGGAGCTGGGAAGTGAATACTTACCTAACGTTGATGCAAAACGATTGGAAACATCGAACACCACGTATTCGTGCAAATTATCGATGGAAAGAGCGATTGCGGCTGCTGGGAAGTGAATCCTTACCTACCGTCGATGCAAAACGATTGCAAACATCGAATAGCACGTATTCGTGCAAATTATCGATAGAAAGAACGATTGCGGGAGCTGGGAAGTGAATACTTACCTAACGTTGATGCAAAACGATTGGAAACATCGAACACCACGTATTCGTGCAAATTATCGATGGAAAGAACGATTGCGGGAGCCGGGAAGTGAATCCTTACCTAACGTTGATGCAAAACGATTGGAAACATTGAACATCACGTATTCGTGCAAATTATCAATAGAAAGAACGATTGCGGGTGCCTGGAAGTGAATCCTTACCTAACGTTGATGCAAAACGATTGGAAACATCGAACATCACGTATTCGTGCAAATTATCGATAGAAAGAACGATTGCGGGAGCTGGGAAGTGAATCCTTACGTACCGTCGATGCAAAACGATTGGAAACATCGAATAGCACGTATTCGTGCAAATTATCGATGGAAAGAACGACTGCGGGAGCCGGGAAGTGAATCCTTACCTACCGTTGATGCAAAACGATTGGAAACATCGAACATCACGTATTCGTGCAAATTATCGATAGAAAGAACGATTGCGGGAGCTGGGAAGTGAATCCTTAACTACCGTCGATGCAAAACGATTGCAAACATCGAATAGCACGTATTCGTGCAAATTATCCATAGAAAGAACGATTGCGGGAGCTGGGAAGTGAATACTTACCTACCGTTGATGCAAAACGATTGGAAACATCGAATAGCACGTATTCGTGCAAATTATCGATAGAAAGAACGATTGCGGGAGCTGGGAAGTGAATCCTTACCTACCGTCGATGCAAAACGATTGGAAACATCGAATATCTCTTATTCGTGCCAATTATCCAATCGTTTTGCATCGACGGTAGGTAAGGATTCACTTCCCAGCTCCCGCAATCGTTCTTTCTATCGATAATTTGCACGAATACGTGATGTTCGATGTTTCCAATCGTTTTGCATCAACGGTAGGTAAGGATTCACTTCCCGGCTCCCGCAATCGTTCTTTCCATCGATAATTTGCACGAATACGTGCTATTCGATGTTTCCAATCGTTTTGCATCGACGGTAGGTAAGGATTCACTTCCCAGCTCCCGCAATCGTTCTTTCTATCGATAATTTGCACGAATACGTGATGTTCAGTGTTTCCAATCGTTTTGCATCAACGTTAGGTAAGGATTCACTTCCCGGCTCCCGCAATCGTTCTTTCCATCGATAATTTGCACGAATACGTGGTGTTCGATGTTTCCAATCGTTTTGCATCAACGTTAGGTAAGTATTCACTTCCCAGCTCCCGCAATCGTTCTTTCTATGGATAATTTGCACGAATACGTGCTATTCGATGTTTGCAATCGTTTTGCATCGACGGTAGGTACGGATTCACTTCCCAGCTCCCGCAATCGTTCTCTCTATCGATAATTTGCACGAATACGTGCTATTCGATGTTTGCAATCGTTTTGCATCGACGGTCGGTGAGCATTCACTTCCCAGCTCCGGCAATCGTTCTTTCCAAATTATCGATAGAAAGAACGATTGCGGGAGCTGGGAAGTGAATCCTTACCTACCGTCGATGCAAAACGATTGGAAACATCGAATATCACGTATTCGTGCCAATTATCCAATCGTTTGGCATCGACGGTAGGTAAGGATTCACTTCCCAGCTCCCGCAATCGTTCTTTCCATCGATAATTTGCACGAATACGTGCTATTCGATGTTTCCAATCGTTTTGCATCAACGTTAGGTAAGGATTCACTTCCCGGCTCCCGCAATCGTTCTTTCCATCGATAATTTGCACGAATACGTGGTGTTCGATGTTTCCAATCGTTCTGCATCAACGTTAGGTAAGTATTCACTTCCCAGCTCCCGCAATCGTTCTTTCTATGGATAATTTGCACGAATACGTGCTATTCGATGTTTGCAAACGTTTTGCATCGACGGTAGGTACGGATTCACTTCCCAGCTCCCGGAATCGTTCTTTCTATCGATAATTTGCACGAATACGTGGTGTTCGATGTTTCCAATCGTTTTGCATCAACGTTAGGTAAGCATTCACTTCCCGGCTCCCGCAATCGTTCTTTCCATCGATAATTTGCACGAATACATGCTATTCGATGTTTGCAATCGTTTTGCATCGACGGTAGGTAAGGATTCACTTCCCAGCAGCCGCAATCGTTTTTTCCATCGATAATTTGCACGAATACGTGGTGTTCGATGTTTCCAATCGTTTTGCATCAACGTTAGGTAAGTATTCACTTCCCAGCTCCCGCAATCGTTCTTTCTATGGATAATTTGCACGAATACGTGCTATTCGATGTTTGCAATCGTTTTGCATCGACGGTAGGTAAGGATTCACTTCCCAGCTCCCGCAATCGTTCTTTCCATCGATAATTTGCACGAATACGTGCTATTCGATGTTTCCAATCGTGTTGCATCGACGGTCGGTAAGCATTCACTTCCCAGCTCCGGCAAACGTTCTTTCCAAATTATCGATAGAAAGAACGATTGCGGGAGCTGGGAAGTGAATCCTTACCTACCGTCGATGCAAAACGATTGCAAACATCGAATAGCACGTATTCGTGCAAATTATCCATAGAAAGAACGATTGCGAGAGCTGGGAAGTGAATACTTACCTACCGTTGATGCAAAACGATTGGAAAATATCGAATAGCACGTATTCGTGCAAATGATCGATGGAAAGAACGATTGCGGGAGCCGGGAAGTGAATCCTTACCTAACGTTGATGCAAATCGATTGGAAACATCGAACATCACGTATTCGTGCAAATTATCGATGGAAAGAACGATTGCGGGTGCCGGGAAGTGAATCCTTACCTAACGTTGATGCAAATCGATTGGAAACATCGAATAGCACGTATTCGTGCAAATTATCGATGGAAAGAACGATTGCGGGAGCCGGGAAATGAATCCTTACCTAACGTTGATGCAAAACGATTGGAAACATCGAACATCACGTATTCGTGCAAATTATCGATAGAAAGAACGATTGCGGCAGCTGGGAAGTGGATCCTTACATACCGTCGATGCAAAACGATTGCAAACATCGAATAGCACGTATTCGTGCAAATTATCCATAGAAAGACCGATTGCGAGAGCTGGGAAGTGAATACTTACCTACCGTTGATGCAAAACGATTGAAAACATCGAATAGCACGTATTCGTGCAAATTATCGATGGAAAGAACGATTGCGGGAGCCGGGAAGTGAATGCTTACCTAACGTTGATGCAAAACGATTGGAAACATCGAACATAACGTATTCGTGCAAATTATCGATAGAAAGAACGATTGCGGGAGCTGGGAAGTGAATCCTTACCTACCGTCGATGCAAAACGATTGCAAACATCGAATAGCACGTATTCGTGCAAATTATCCATAGAAAGAACGATTGCGGGAGCTGGGAAGTGAATACTTACCTAACGTTGATGCAAAACGATTGGAAACATCGAACACCACGTATTCGTGCAAATTATCGATGGAAAGAACGATTGCGGGAGCCGGGAAGTGAATCCTTACCTAACGTTGATGCAAAACGATTGGAAACATTGAACATCACGTATGCGTGCAAATTATCAATAGAAAGAACGATTGCGGGTGCCGGGAAGTGAATCCTTACCTAACGTTGATGCAAAACGATTGGAAACATCGAATAGCACGTATTCGTGCAAATTATCGATGGAAAGAACGATTGCGGGAGCCGGGAAATGAATCCTTACCTAACGTTGATGCAAAACGATTGGAAACATCGAACATCACGTATTCGTGCAAATTATCGATAGAAAGAACGATTGCGGGAGCTGGGAAGTGAATCCTTACGTACCGTCGATGCAAAACGATTGGAAACATCGAATAGCACGTATTCGTGCAAATTATCGATGGAAAGAACGACTGCGGGAGCCGGGAAGTGAATCCTTACCTAACGTTGATGCAAATCGATTGGAAACATCGAATAGCACGTATTCGTGCAAATTATCGATGGAAAGAACGATTGCGGGAGCCGGGAAATGAATCCTTACCTAACGTTGATGCAAAACGATTGGAAACATCGAACATCACGTATTCGTGCAAATTATCGATAGAAAGAACGATTGCGGGAGCCGGGAAATGAATCCTTACCTACCGTCGATGCAAAACGATTGGAAACATCGAACACCACGTATTCGTGCAAATTATCGATGGAAAGAACGATTGCGGCTGCTGGGAAGTGAATCCTTACCTACCGTCGATGCAAAACGATTGCAAACATCGAATAGCACGTATTCGTGCAAATTATCGATAGAAAGAACGATTGCGGGAGCTGGGAAGTGAATACTTACCTAACGTTGATGCAAAACGATTGGAAACATCGAACACCACGTATTCGTGCAAATTATCGATGGAAAGAACGATTGCGGGAGCCGGGAAGTGAATCCTTACCTAACGTTGATGCAAAACGATTGGAAACATTGAACATCACGTATTCGTGCAAATTATCAATAGAAAGAACGATTGCGGGTGCCGGGAAGTGAATCCTTACCTAACGTTGATGCAAAACGATTGGAAACATCGAATAGCACGTATTCGTGCAAATTATCGATGGAAAGAACGATTGCGGGAGCCGGGAAATGAATCCTTACCTAACGTTGATGCAAAACGATTGCAAACATCGAATAGCACGTATTCGTGCAAATTATCCATAGAAAGAACGATTGCGCGAGCTGGGAAGTGAATACTTACCTACCGTTGATGCAAAACGATTGGAAAATATCGAATAGCACGTATTCGTGCAAATGATCGATGGAAAGAACGATTGCGGGAGCCGGGAAGTGAATCCTTACCTCACGTTGATGCAAATCGATTGGAAAATATCGAATAGCACGTATTCGTGCAAATGATCGATGGAAAAAACGATTGCGGGAGCCGGGAAGTGAATCCTTACCTAACGTTGATGCAAATCGATTGGAAACATCGAACATCACGTATTCGTGCAAATTATCGATGGAAAGAACGATTGCGGGTGCCGGGAAGTGAATCCTTACCTAACGTTGATGCAAATCGATTGGAAACATCGAATAGCACGTATTCGTGCAAATTATCGATGGAAAGAACGATTGCGGGAGCCGGGAAATGAATCCTTACCTAACGTTGATGCAAAACGATTGGATACATCGAACATCACGTATTCGTGCAAATTATCGATAGAAAGAACGATTGCGGCAGCTGGGAAGTGAATCCTTACCTACCGTCGATGCAAAACGATTGCAAACATCGAATAGCACGTATTCGTGCAAATTATCCATAGAAAGACCGATTGCGAGAGCTGGGAAGTGAATACTTACCTACCGTTGATGCAAAACGATTGAAAACATCGAATAGCACGTATTCGTGCAAATTATCGATGGAAAGAACGATTGCGGGAGCTGGGAAGTGAATACTTACCTAACGTTGATGCAAAACGATTGGAAACATCGAACACCACGTATTCGTGCAAATTATCGATGGAAAGAACGATTGCGGCTGCTGGGAAGTGAATCCTTACCTACCGTCGATGCAAAACGATTGCAAACATCGAATAGCACGTATTCGTGCAAATTATCGATAGAAAGAACGATTGCGGGAGCTGGGAAGTGAATACTTACCTAACGTTGATGCAAAACGATTGGAAACATCGAACACCACGTATTCGTGCAAATTATCGATGGAAAGAACGATTGCGGGAGCCGGGAAGTGAATCCTTACCTAACGTTGATGCAAAACGATTGGAAACATTGAACATCACGTATTCGTGCAAATTATCAATAGAAAGAACGATTGCGTGAGCTGGGAAGTGAATCCTTACCTACCGTTGATGCAAAACGATTGGAAACATCGAACATCACGTATTCGTGCAAATTATCGATAGAAAGAACGATTGCGGGCGCTGGGAAGCGAATCCTTACCTACCGTCGATGCAAAACGATTGGAAACATCGAATGGCACGTATTCGTGCAAATTATCGATGGAAAGAACGATTACGGGAGCTGGGAAGTGAATCCTTACCTTCCGTCGATGCAAAACGATTGCAAACATCGAATAGCACGTATTCGTGCAAATTATGCATAGAAAGAACGATTGCGAGAGCTGGGAAGTGAATACTTACCTACCGTTGATGCAAAACGATTGGAAACATCGAATAGCACGTATTCGTGCAAATTATCGATGGAAAGAACGATTGCGGGAGCCGGGAAATGAATCCTTACCTAACGTTGATGCAAAACGATTGGAAACATCGAACATCACGTATTCGTGCAAATTATCGACAGAAAGAACGATTGCGGGAGCTGGGAAGTGAATACTTACCTACCGTTGATGCAAAACGATTGGAAACATCGAATAGCACGTATTCGTGCAAATTATCGATAGAAAGAACGATTGCGGGAGCTGGGAAGTGAATCCTTACCTACCGTCGATGCAAAACGATTGGAAACATCGAATATCACGTATTCGTGCCAATTATCCAATCGTTTTGCATCGACGGTAGGTAAGGATTCACTTCCCAGCTCCCGCAATCGTTCTTTCCATCGATAATTTGCACGAATACGTGCTATTCGATGTTTGCAATCGTTTTGCATCGACGGTAGGTACGGATTCACTTCCCAGCTCCCGCAATCGTTCTTTCTATCGATAATTTGCACGAATACGTGGTGTCCGATGTTTCCAATCGTTTTGCATCAACGTTAGGTAAGTATTCACTTCCCAGCTCCCGCAATCGTTCTTTCTATGGATAATTTGCACGAATACGTGCTATTCGATGTTTGCAATCGTTTTGCATCGACGGTAGGTAAGGATTCACTTCCCAGCTCCCGCAATCGTTCTTTCCATCGATAATTTGCACGAATACGTGCTATTCGATGTTTCCAATCGTGTTGCATCGACGGTCGGTAAGCATTCACTTCCCAGCTCCGGCAAACGTTCTTTCCAAATTATCGATAGAAAGAACGATTGCGGGAGCTGGGAAGTGAATCCTTACCTACCGTCGATGCAAAACGATTGCAAACATCGAATAGCACGTATTCGTGCAAATTATCCATAGAAAGAACGATTGCGGGAGCTGGGAAGTGAATACTTACCTAACGTTGATGCAAAACGATTGGAAACATCGAACACCACGTATTCGTGCAAATTATCGATGGAAAGAACGATTGCGGGAGCCGGGAAGTGAATCCTTACCTAACGTTGATGCAAATCGATTGGAAAATATCGAATAGCACGTATTCGTGCAAATGATCGATGGAAAAAACGATTGCGGGAGCCGGGAAGTGAATCCTTACCTAACGTTGATGCAAATCGATTGGAAACATCGAATAGCACGTATTCGTGCAAATTATCCATAGAAAGACCGATTGCGAGAGCTGGGAAGTGAATACTTACCTACCGTTGATGCAAAACGATTGAAAACATCGAATAGCACGTATTCGTGCAAATTATCGATGGAAAGAACGATTGCGGGAGCCGGGAAGTGAATGCTTACCTAACGTTGATGCAAAACGATTGGAAACATCGAACATAACGTATTCGTGCAAATTATCGATAGAAAGAACGATTGCGGGAGCTGGGTAGTGAATCCTTACCTACCGTCGATGCAAAACGATTGCAAACATCGAATAGCACGTATTCGTGCAAATTATCCATAGAAAGAACGATTGCGGGAGCTGGGAAGTGAATACTTACCTAACGTTGATGCAAAACGATTGCAAACATCGAATAGCATGTATTCGTGCAAATTATCCATAGAAAGAACGATGGCGGGAGCTGGGAAGTGAATACTTACCTACCGTTGATGCAGAACGATTGGAAACATCGAATAGCAC
The DNA here is from genome assembly GCA_963583965.1 of Nomada ferruginata. Lineage (NCBI taxonomy): Eukaryota > Metazoa > Arthropoda > Insecta > Hymenoptera > Apidae > Nomada > Nomada ferruginata. Next base: position 1,749,585 of record OY757219.1, read on the forward strand.
GTATTCGTGCAAATTATCGATGGAAAGAACGATTGCGGGAGCCGGGAAATGAATCCTTACCTAACGTTGATGCAAAACGATTGGAAACATCGAACATCACGTATTCGTGCAAATTATCGACAGAAAGAACGATTGCGGGAGCTGGGAAGTGAATACTTACCTACCGTTGATGCAAAACGATTGGAAACATCGAATAGCACGTATTCGTGCAAATTATCGATAGAAAGAACGATTGCGGGAGCTGGGAAGTGAATCCTTACCTACCGTCGATGCAAAACGATTGGAAACATCGAATATCACGTATTCGTGCCAATTATCCAATCGTTTTGCATCGACGGTAGGTAAGGATTCACTTCCCAGCTCCCGCAATCGTTCTTTCCATCGATAATTTGCACGAATACGTGCTATTCGATGTTTCCAATCGTTTTGCATCAACGTTAGGTAAGGATTCACTTCCCGGCTCCCGCAATCGTTCTTTCCATCGATAATTTGCACGAATACGTGGTGTTCGATGTTTCCAATCGTTCTGCATCAACGTTAGGTAAGTATTCACTTCCCAGCTCCCGCAATCGTTCTTTCTATGGATAATTTGCACGAATACGTGCTATTCGATGTTTGCAATCGTTTTGCATCGACGGTAGGTACGGATTCACTTCCCAGCTCCCGCAATCGTTCTTTCTATCGATAATTTGCACGAATACGTGGTGTTCGATGTTTCCAATCGTTTTGCATCAACGTTAGGTAAGCATTCACTTCCCGGCTCCCGCAATCGTTCTTTCCATCGATAATTTGCACGAATACATGCTATTCGATGTTTGCAATCGTTTTGCATCGACGGTAGGTAAGGATTCACTTCCCAGCAGCCGCAATCGTTTTTTCCATCGATAATTTGCACGAATACGTGGTGTTCGATGTTTCCAATCGTTTTGCATCAACGTTAGGTAAGTATTCACTTCCCGGCTCCCGCAATCGTTCTTTCCATCGATAATTTGCACGAATACGTGGTGTTCGATGTTTCCAATCGTTTTGCATCAACGTTAGGTAAGCATTCACTTCCCGGCTCCCGCAATCGTTCTTTCCATCGATAATTTGCACGAATACATGCTATTCGATGTTTGCATTCGTTTTGCATCGACGGTAGGTAAGGATTCACTTCCCAGCAGCCGCAATCGTTTTTTCCATCGATAATTTGCACGAATACGTGGTGTTCGATGTTTCCAATCGTTTTGCATCAACGTTAGGTAAGTATTCACTTCCCAGCTCCCGCAATCGTTCTTTCTATGGATAATTTGCACGAATACGTGCTATTCGATGTTTGCAATCGTTTTGCATCGACGGTAGGTAAGGATTCACTTCCCAGCTCCCGCAATCGTTCTTTCCATCGATAATTTGCACGAATACGTGCTATTCGATGTTTCCAATCGTATTGCATCGACGGTCGGTAAGCATTCACTTCCCAGCTCCGGCAAACGTTCTTTCCAAATTATCGATAGAAAGAACGATTGCGGGAGCTGGGAAGTGAATCCTTACCTACCGTCGATGCAAAACGATTGCAAACATCGAATAGCACGTATTCGTGCAAATTATCCATAGAAAGAACGATTGCGAGAGCTGGGAAGTGAATACTTACCTACCGTTGATGCAAAACGATTGGAAAATATCGAATAGCACGTATTCGTGCAAATGATCGATGGAAAGAACGATTGCGGGAGCCGGGAAGTGAATCCTTACCTAACGTTGATGCAAATCGATTGGAAACATCGAATAGCACGTATTCGTGCAAATTATCCATAGAAAGACCGATTGCGAGAGCTGGGAAGTGAATACTTACCTACCGTTGATGCAAAACGATTGAAAACATCGAATAGCACGTATTCGTGCAAATTATCGATGGAAAGAACGATTGCGGCTGCTGGGAAGTGAATGCTTACCTAACGTTTATGCAAAACGATTGGAAACATCGAACATAACGTATTCGTGCAAATTATCGATAGAAAGAACGATTGCGGGAGCTGGGAAGTGAATCCTTACCTACCGTCGATGCAAAACGATTGCAAACATCGAATAGCACGTATTCGTGCAAATTATCGATAGAAAGAACGATTGCGGGAGCTTGGAAGTGAATACTTACCTAACGTTGATGCAAAACGATTGGAAACATCGAACACCACGTATTCGTGCAAATTATCGATGGAAAGAACGGTTGCGGGAGCCGGGAAGTGAATCCTTACCTACCGTCGATGCAAAACGATTGCAAACATCGAATAGCACGTATTCGTGCAAATTATCCATAGAAAGAACGATTGCGGGAGCTGGGAAGTGAATACTTACCTAACGTTGATGCAAAACGATTGGAAACATCGAACACCACGTATTCGTGCAAATTATCGATGGAAAGAACGATTGCGGGAGCCGGGAAGTGAATCCTTACCTAACGTTGATGCAAAACGATTGGAAACATTGAACATCACGTATTCGTGCAAATTATCAATAGAAAGAACGATTGCGTGAGCTGGGAAGTGAATCCTTACCTACCGTTGATGCAAAACGATTGGAAACATCGAACATCACGTATTCGTGCAAATTATCGATAGAAAGAACGATTGCGGGCGCTGGGAAGCGAATCCTTACCTACCGTCGATGCAAAACGATTGGAAACATCGAATGGCACGTATTCGTGCAAATTATCGATGGAAAGAACGATTACGGGAGCTGGGAAGTGAATCCTTACCTTCCGTCGATGCAAAACGATTGCAAACATCGAATAGCACGTATTCGTGCAAATTATGCATAGAAAGAACGATTGCGAGAGCTGGGAAGTGAATACTTACCTACCGTTGATGCAAAACGATTGGAAACATCGAATAGCACGTATTCGTGCAAATTATCGATGGAAAGAACGATTGCGGGAGCCGGGAAATGAATCCTTACCTAACGTTGATGCAAAACGATTGGAAACATCGAACATCACGTATTCGTGCAAATTATCGACAGAAAGAACGATTGCGGGAGCTGGGAAGTGAATACTTACCTACCGTTGATGCAAAACGATTGGAAACATCGAATAGCACGTATTCGTGCAAATTATCGATAGAAAGAACGATTGCGGGAGCTGGGAAGTGAATCCTTACCTACCGTCGATGCAAAACGATTGGAAACATCGAATATCACGTATTCGTGCCAATTATCCAATCGTTTTGCATCGACGGTAGGTAAGGATTCACTTCCCAGCTCCCGCAATCGTTCTTTCCATCGATAATTTGCACGAATACGTGCTATTCGATGTTTGCAATCGTTTTGCATCGACGGTAGGTACGGATTCACTTCCCAGCTCCCGCATTCGTTCTTTCTATCGATAATTTGCACGAATACGTGGTGTCCGATGTTTCCAATCGTTTTGCATCAACGTTAGGTAAGTATTCACTTCCCAGCTCCCGCAATCGTTCTTTCTATGGATAATTTGCACGAATACGTGCTATTCGATGTTTGCAATCGTTTTGCATCGACGGTAGGTAAGGATTCACTTCCCAGCTCCCGCAATCGTTCTTTCCATCGATAATTTGCACGAATACGTGCTATTCGATGTTTCCAATCGTGTTGCATCGACGGTCGGTAAGCATTCACTTCCCAGCTCCGGCAAACGTTCTTTCCAAATTATCGATAGAAAGAACGATTGCGGGAGCTGGGAAGTGAATCCTTACCTACCGTCGATGCAAAACGATTGCAAACATCGAATAGCACGTATTCGTGCAAATTATCCATAGAAAGAACGATTGCGGGAGCTGGGAAGTGAATACTTACCTAACGTTGATGCAAAACGATTGGAAACATCGAACACCACGTATTCGTGCAAATTATCGATGGAAAGAACGATTGCGGGAGCCGGGAAGTGAATCCTTACCTAACGTTGATGCAAATCGATTGGAAAATATCGAATAGCACGTATTTGTGCAAATGATCGATGGAAAAAACGATTGCGGGAGCCGGGAAGTGAATCCTTACCTAACGTTGATGCAAATCGATTGGAAACATCGAATAGCACGTATTCGTGCAAATTATCCATAGAAAGACCGATTGCGAGAGCTGGGAAGTGAATACTTACCTACCGTTGATGCAAAACGATTGAAAACATCGAATAGCACGTATTCGTGCAAATTATCGATGGAAAGAACGATTGCGGGAGCCGGGAAGTGAATGCTTACCTAACGTTGATGCAAAACGATTGGAAACATCGAACATAACGTATTCGTGCAAATTATCGATAGAAAGAACGATTGCGGGAGCTGGGTAGTGAATCCTTACCTACCGTCGATGCAAAACGATTGCAAACATCGAATAGCACGTATTCGTGCAAATTATCCATAGAAAGAACGATTGCGGGAGCTGGGAAGTGAATACTTACCTAACGTTGATGCAAAACGATTGGAAACATCGAACACCACGTATTCGTGCAAATTATCGATGGAAAGAACGATTGCGGCTGCTGGGAAGTGAATCCTTACCTACCGTCGATGCAAAACGATTGCAAACATCGAATAGCACGTATTCGTGCAAATTATCGATAGAAAGAACGATTGCGGGAGCTGGGAAGTGAATACTTACCTAACGTTGATGCAAAACGATTGGAAACATCGAACACCACGTATTCGTGCAAATTATCGATGGAAAGAACGATTGCGGCTGCTGGGAAGTGAATGCTTACCTAACGTTTATGCAAAACGATTGGAAACATCGAACATAACGTATTCGTGCAAATTATCGATAGAAAGAACGATTGCGGGAGCTGGGAAGTGAATCCTTACCTACCGTCGATGCAAAACGATTGCAAACATCGAATAGCACGTATTCGTGCAAATTATCGATAGAAAGAACGATTGCGGGAGCTTGGAAGTGAATACTTACCTAACGTTGATGCAAAACGATTGGAAACATCGAACACCACGTATTCGTGCAAATTATCGATGGAAAGAACGGTTGCGGGAGCCGGGAAGTGAATCCTTACCTACCGTCGATGCAAAACGATTGCAAACATCGAATAGCACGTATTCGTGCAAATTATCCATAGAAAGAACGATTGCGGGAGCTGGGAAGTGAATACTTACCTAACGTTGATGCAAAACGATTGGAAACATCGAACACCACGTATTCGTGCAAATTATCGATGGAAAGAACGATTGCGGGAGCCGGGAAGTGAATCCTTACCTAACGTTGATGCAAAACGATTGGAAACATTGAACATCACGTATTCGTGCAAATTATCAATAGAAAGAACGATTGCGTGAGCTGGGAAGTGAATCCTTACCTACCGTTGATGCAAAACGATTGGAAACATCGAACATCACGTATTCGTGCAAATTATCGATAGAAAGAACGATTGCGGGCGCTGGGAAGCGAATCCTTACCTACCGTCGATGCAAAACGATTGGAAACATCGAATGGCACGTATTCGTGCAAATTATCGATGGAAAGAACGATTACGGGAGCTGGGAAGTGAATCCTTACCTTCCGTCGATGCAAAACGATTGCAAACATCGAATAGCACGTATTCGTGCAAATTATGCATAGAAAGAACGATTGCGAGAGCTGGGAAGTGAATACTTACCTACCGTTGATGCAAAACGATTGGAAACATCGAATAGCACGTATTCGTGCAAATTATCGATGGAAAGAACGATTGCGGGAGCCGGGAAATGAATCCTTACCTAACGTTGATGCAAAACGATTGGAAACATCGAACATCACGTATTCGTGCAAATTATCGACAGAAAGAACGATTGCGGGAGCTGGGAAGTGAATACTTACCTACCGTTGATGCAAAACGATTGGAAACATCGAATAGCACGTATTCGTGCAAATTATCGATAGAAAGAACGATTGCGGGAGCTGGGAAGTGAATCCTTACCTACCGTCGATGCAAAACGATTGGAAACATCGAATATCACGTATTCGTGCCAATTATCCAATCGTTTTGCATCGACGGTAGGTAAGGATTCACTTCCCAGCTCCCGCAATCGTTCTTTCCATCGATAATTTGCACGAATACGTGCTATTCGATGTTTGCAATCGTTTTGCATCGACGGTAGGTACGGATTCACTTCCCAGCTCCCGCAATCGTTCTTTCTATCGATAATTTGCACGAATACGTGGTGTCCGATGTTTCCAATCGTTTTGCATCAACGTTAGGTAAGTATTCACTTCCCAGCTCCCGCAATCGTTCTTTCTATGGATAATTTGCACGAATAAGTGCTATTCGATGTTTGCAATCGTTTTGCATCGACGGTAGGTAAGGATTCACTTCCCAGCTCCCGCAATCGTTCTTTCCATCGATAATTTGCACGAATACGTGCTATTCGATGTTTCCAATCGTGTTGCATCGACGGTCGGTAAGCATTCACTTCCCAGCTCCGGCAAACGTTCTTTCCAAATTATCGATAGAAAGAACGATTGCGGGAGCTGGGAAGTGAATCCTTACCTACCGTCGATGCAAAACGATTGCAAACATCGAATAGCACGTATTCGTGCAAATTATCCATAGAAAGAACGATTGCGGGAGCTGGGAAGTGAATACTTACCTAACGTTGATGCAAAACGATTGGAAACATCGAACACCACGTATTCGTGCAAATTATCGATGGAAAGAACGATTGCGGGAGCCGGGAAGTGAATCCTTACCTAACGTTGATGCAAATCGATTGGAAAATATCGAATAGCACGTATTCGTGCAAATGATCGAAGGAAAAAACGATTGCGGGAGCCGGGAAGTGAATCCTTACCTAACGTTGATGCAAATCGATTGGAAACATCGAATAGCACGTATTCGTGCAAATTATCCATAGAAAGACCGATTGCGAGAGCTGGGAAGTGAATACTTACCTACCGTTGATGCAAAACGATTGAAAACATCGAATAGCACGTATTCGTGCAAATTATCGATGGAAAGAACGATTGCGGGAGCCGGGAAGTGAATGCTTACCTAACGTTGATGCAAAACGATTGGAAACATCGAACATAACGTATTCGTGCAAATTATCGATAGAAAGAACGATTGCGGGAGCTGGGTAGTGAATCCTTACCTACCGTCGATGCAAAACGATTGCAAACATCGAATAGCACGTATTCGTGCAAATTATCCATAGAAAGAACGATTGCGGGAGCTGGGAAGTGAATACTTACCTAACGTTGATGCAAAACGATTGGAAACATCGAACACCACGTATTCGTGCAAATTATCGATGGAAAGAACGATTGCGGCTGCTGGGAAGTGAATCCTTACCTACCGTCGATGCAAAACGATTGCAAACATCGAATAGCACGTATTCGTGCAAATTATCGATAGAAAGAACGATTGCGGGAGCTGGGAAGTGAATACTTACCTAACGTTGATGCAAAACGATTGGAAACATCGAACACCACGTATTCGTGCAAATTATCGATGGAAAGAACGGTTGCGGGAGCCGGGAAGTGAATCCTTACCTACCGTCGATGCAAAACGATTGCAAACATCGAATAGCATGTATTCGTGCAAATTATCCATAGAAAGAACGATGGCGGGAGCTGGGAAGTGAATACTTACCTACCGTTGATGCAGAACGATTGGAAACATCGAATAGCACGTATTCGTGCAAATTATCGATGGAAAGAACGATTGCGGGAGCCGGGAAATGAATCCTTACCTAACGTTGATGCAAAACGATTGGAAACATCGAACATCACGTATTCGTGCAAATTATCGACAGAAAGAACGATTGCGGGAGCTGGGAAGTGAATACTTACCTACCGTTGATGCAAAACGATTGGAAACATCGAATAGCACGTATTCGTGCAAATTATCGATAGAAAGAACGATTGCGGGAGCTGGGAAGTGAATCCTTACCTACCGTCGATGCAAAACGATTGGAAACATCGAATATCACGTATTCGTGCCAATTATCCAATCGTTTTGCATCGACGGTAGGTAAGGATTCACTTCCCAGCTCCCGCAATCGTTCTTTCCATCGATAATTTGCACGAATACGTGCTATTCGATGTTTCCAATCGTTTTGCATCAACGTTAGGTAAGGATTCACTTCCCGGCTCCCGCAATCGTTCTTTCCATCGATAATTTGCACGAATACGTGGTGTTCGATGTTTCCAATCGTTCTGCATCAACGTTAGGTAAGTATTCACTTCCCAGCTCCCGCAATCGTTCTTTCTATGGATAATTTGCACGAATACGTGCTATTCGATGTTTGCAATCGTTTTGCATCGACGGTAGGTACGGATTCACTTCCCAGCTCCCGCAATCGTTCTTTCTATCGATAATTTGCACGAATACGTGGTGTTCGATGTTTCCAATCGTTTTGCATCAACGTTAGGTAAGCATTCACTTCCCGGCTCCCGCAATCGTTCTTTCCATCGATAATTTGCACGAATACATGCTATTCGATGTTTGCAATCGTTTTGCATCGACGGTAGGTAAGGATTCACTTCCCAGCAGCCGCAATCGTTTTTTCCATCGATAATTTGCACGAATACGTGGTGTTCGATGTTTCCAATCGTTTTGCATCAACGTTAGGTAAGTATTCACTTCCCGGCTCCCGCAATCGTTCTTTCCATCGATAATTTGCACGAATACGTGGTGTTCGATGTTTCCAATCGTTTTGCATCAACGTTAGGTAAGCATTCACTTCCCGGCTCCCGCAATCGTTCTTTCCATCGATAATTTGCACGAATACATGCTATTCGATGTTTGCATTCGTTTTGCATCGACGGTAGGTAAGGATTCACTTCCCAGCAGCCGCAATCGTTTTTTCCATCGATAATTTGCACGAATACGTGGTGTTCGATGTTTCCAATCGTTTTGCATCAACGTTAGGTAAGTATTCACTTCCCAGCTCCCGCAATCGTTCTTTCTATGGATAATTTGCACGAATACGTGCTATTCGATGTTTGCAATCGTTTTGCATCGACGGTAGGTAAGGATTCACTTCCCAGCTCCCGCAATCGTTCTTTCCATCGATAATTTGCACGAATACGTGCTATTCGATGTTTCCAATCGTATTGCATCGACGGTCGGTAAGCATTCACTTCCCAGCTCCGGCAAACGTTCTTTCCAAATTATCGATAGAAAGAACGATTGCGGGAGCTGGGAAGTGAATCCTTACCTACCGTCGATGCAAAACGATTGCAAACATCGAATAGCACGTATTCGTGCAAATTATCCATAGAAAGAACGATTGCGAGAGCTGGGAAGTGAATACTTACCTACCGTTGATGCAAAACGATTGGAAAATATCGAATAGCACGTATTCGTGCAAATGATCGATGGAAAGAACGATTGCGGGAGCCGGGAAGTGAATCCTTACCTAACGTTGATGCAAATCGATTGGAAACATCGAATAGCACGTATTCGTGCAAATTATCCATAGAAAGACCGATTGCGAGAGCTGGGAAGTGAATACTTACCTACCGTTGATGCAAAACGATTGAAAACATCGAATAGCACGTATTCGTGCAAATTATCGATGGAAAGAACGATTGCGGCTGCTGGGAAGTGAATGCTTACCTAACGTTTATGCAAAACGATTGGAAACATCGAACATAACGTATTCGTGCAAATTATCGATAGAAAGAACGATTGCGGGAGCTGGGAAGTGAATCCTTACCTACCGTCGATGCAAAACGATTGCAAACATCGAATAGCACGTATTCGTGCAAATTATCGATAGAAAGAACGATTGCGGGAGCTTGGAAGTGAATACTTACCTAACGTTGATGCAAAACGATTGGAAACATCGAACACCACGTATTCGTGCAAATTATCGATGGAAAGAACGGTTGCGGGAGCCGGGAAGTGAATCCTTACCTACCGTCGATGCAAAACGATTGCAAACATCGAATAGCATGTATTCGTGCAAATTATCGATGGAAAGAACGATTGCGGCTGCTGGGAAGTGAATCCTTACCTACCGTCGATGCAAAACGATTGCAAACATCGAATAGCATGTATTCGTGCAAATTATCCATAGAAAGAACGATGGCGGGAGCTGGGAAGTGAATACTTACCTACCGTTGATGCAGAACGATTGGAAACATCGAATAGCACGTATTCGTGCAAATTATCGATGGAAAGAACGATTGCGGGAGCCGGGAAATGAATCCTTACCTAACGTTGATGCAAAACGATTGGAAACATCGAACATCACGTATTCGTGCAAATTATCGATAGAAAGAACGATTGCGGGAGCTGGGAAGTGAATACTTACCTACCGTTGATGCAAAACGATTGGAAACATCGAATAGCACGTATTCGTGCAAATTATCGATAGAAAGAACGATTGCGGGAGCTGGGAAGTGAATCCTTACCTACCGTCGATGCAAAACGATTGGAAACATCGAATATCACGTATTCGTGCCAATTATCCAATCGTTTTGCATCGACGGTAGGTAAGGATTCACTTCCCAGCTCCCGCAATCGTTCTTTCCATCGATAATTTGCACGAATACGTGCTATTCGATGTTTCCAATCGTTTTGCATCAACGTTAGGTAAGGATTCACTTCCCGGCTCCCGCAATCGTTCTTTCCATCGATAATTTGCACGAATACGTGGTGTTCGATGTTTCCAATCGTTCTGCATCAACGTTAGGTAAGTATTCACTTCCCAGCTCCCGCAATCGTTCTTTCTATGGATAATTTGCACGAATACGTGCTATTCGATGTTTGCAATCGTTTTGCATCGACGGTAGGTACGGATTCACTTCCCAGCTCCCGCAATCGTTCTTTCTATCGATAATTTGCACGAATACGTGGTGTTCGATGTTTCCAATCGTTTTGCATCAACGTTAGGTAAGCATTCACTTCCCGGCTCCCGCAATCGTTCTTTCCATCGATAATTTGCACGAATACATGCTATTCGATGTTTGCAATCGTTTTGCATCGACGGTAGGTAAGGATTCACTTCCCAGCAGCCGCAATCGTTTTTTCCATCGATAATTTGCACGAATACGTGGTGTTCGATGTTTCCAATCGTTTTGCATCAACGTTAGGTAAGTATTCACTTCCCGGCTCCCGCAATCGTTCTTTCCATCGATAATTTGCACGAATACGTGGTGTTCGATGTTTCCAATCGTTTTGCATCAACGTTAGGTAAGCATTCACTTCCCGGCTCCCGCAATCGTTCTTTCCATCGATAATTTGCACGAATACATGCTATTCGATGTTTGCATTCGTTTTGCATCGACGGTAGGTAAGGATTCACTTCCCAGCAGCCGCAATCGTTTTTTCCATCGATAATTTGCACGAATACGTGGTGTTCGATGTTTCCAATCGTTTTGCATCAACGTTAGGTAAGTATTCACTTCCCAGCTCCCGCAATCGTTCTTTCTATGGATAATTTGCACGAATACGTGCTATTCGATGTTTGCAATCGTTTTGCATCGACGGTAGGTAAGGATTCACTTCCCAGCTCCCGCAATCGTTCTTTCCATCGATAATTTGCACGAATACGTGCTATTCGATGTTTCCAATCGTATTGCATCGACGGTCGGTAAGCATTCACTTCCCAGCTCCGGCAAACGTTCTTTCCAAATTATCGATAGAAAGAACGATTGCGGGAGCTGGGAAGTGAATCCTTACCTACCGTCGATGCAAAACGATTGCAAACATCGAATAGCACGTATTCGTGCAAATTATCCATAGAAGGAACGATTGCGAGAGCTGGGAAGTGAATACTTACCTACCGTTGATGCAAAACGATTGGAAAATATCGAATAGCACGTATTCGTGCAAATGATCGATGGAAAGAACGATTGCGGGAGCCGGGAAGTGAATCCTTACCTAACGTTGATGCAAATCGATTGGAAACATCGAATAGCACGTATTCGTGCAAATTATCCATAGAAAGACCGATTGCGAGAGCTGGGAAGTGAATACTTACCTACCGTTGATGCAAAACGATTGAAAACATCGAATAGCACGTATTCGTGCAAATTATCGATGGAAAGAACGATTGCGGCTGCTGGGAAGTGAATGCTTACCTAACGTTTATGCAAAACGATTGGAAACATCGAACATAACGTATTCGTGCAAATTATCGATAGAAAGAACGATTGCGGGAGCTGGGAAGTGAATCCTTACCTACCGTCGATGCAAAACGATTGCAAACATCGAATAGCACGTATTCGTGCAAATTATCGATAGAAAGAACGATTGCGGGAGCTGGGAAGTGAATACTTACCTAACGTTGATGCAAAACGATTGGAAACATCGAACACCACGTATTCGTGCAAATTATCGATGGAAAGAACGGTTGCGGGAGCCGGGAAGTGAATCCTTACCTACCGTCGATGCAAAACGATTGCAAACATCGAATAGCATGTATTCGTGCAAATTATCGATGGAAAGAACGATTGCGGCTGCCGGGAAGTGAATCCTTACCTACCGTCGATGCAAAACGATTGCAAACATCGAATAGCATGTATTCGTGCAAATTATCCATAGAAAGAACGATGGCGGGAGCTGGGAAGTGAATACTTACCTACCGTTGATGCAGAACGATTGGAAACATCGAATAGCACGTATTCGTGCAAATTATCGATGGAAAGAACGATTGCGGGAGCCGGGAAATGAATCCTTACCTAACGTTGATGCAAAACGATTGGAAACATCGAACATCACGTATTCGTGCAAATTATCGATAGAAAGAACGATTGCGGGAGCTGGGAAGTGAATACTTACCTACCGTTGATGCAAAACGATTGGAAACATCGAATAGCACGTATTCGTGCAAATTATCGATAGAAAGAACGATTGCGGGAGCTGGGAAGTGAATCCTTACCTACCGTCGATGCAAAACGATTGGAAACATCGAATATCACGTATTCGTGCCAATTATCCAATCGTTTTGCATCGACGGTAGGTAAGGATTCACTTCCCAGCTCCCGCAATCGTTCTTTCCATCGATAATTTGCACGAATACGTGCTATTCGATGTTTCCAATCGTTTTGCATCAACGTTAGGTAAGGATTCACTTCCCGGCTCCCGCAATCGTTCTTTCCATCGATAATTTGCACGAATACGTGGTGTTCGATGTTTCCAATCGTTCTGCATCAACGTTAGGTAAGTATTCACTTCCCAGCTCCCGCAATCGTTCTTTCTATGGATAATTTGCACGAATACGTGCTATTCGATGTTTGCAATCGTTTTGCATCGACGGTAGGTACGGATTCACTTCCCAGCTCCCGCAATCGTTCTTTCTATCGATAATTTGCACGAATACGTGGTGTTCGATGTTTCCAATCGTTTTGCATCAACGTTAGGTAAGCATTCACTTCCCGGCTCCCGCAATCGTTCTTTCCATCGATAATTTGCACGAATACATGCTATTCGATGTTTGCAATCGTTTTGCATCGACGGTAGTTAAGGATTCACTTCCCAGCAGCCGCAATCGTTTTTTCCATCGATAATTTGCACGAATACGTGGTGTTCGATGTTTCCAATCGTTTTGCATCAACGTTAGGTAAGTATTCACTTCCCAGCTCCCGCAATCGTTCTTTCTATGGATAATTTGCACGAATACGTGCTATTCGATGTTTGCAATCGTTTTGCATCGACGGTAGGTAAGGATTCACTTCCCAGCTCCCGCAATCGTTCTTTCCATCGATAATTTGCACGAATACGTGCTATTCGATGTTTCCAATCGTGTTGCATCGACGGTCGGTAAGCATTCACTTCCCAGCTCCGGCAAACGTTCTTTCCAAATTATCGATAGAAAGAACGATTGCGGGAGCTGGGAAGTGAATCCTTACCTACCGTCGATGCAAAACGATTGCAAACATCGAATAGCACGTATTCGTGCAAATTATCCATAGAAAGAACGATTGCGAGAGCTGGGAAGTGAATACTTACCTACCGTTGATGCAAAACGATTGGAAAATATCGAATAGCACGTATTCGTGCAAATGATCGATGGAAAGAACGATTGCGGGAGCCGGGAAGTGAATCCTTACCTAACGTTGATGCAAATCGATTGGAAAATATCGAATAGCCCGTATTCGTGCAAATGATCGATGGAAAAAACGATTGCGGGAGCCGGGAAGTGAATCCTTACCTAACGTTGATGCAAATCGATTGGAAACATCGAATAGCACGTATTCGTGCAAATTATCCATAGAAAGACCGATTGCGAGAGCTGGGAAGTGAATACTTACCTACCGTTGATGCAAAACGATTGAAAACATCGAATAGCACGTATTCGTGCAAATTATCGATGGAAAGAACGATTGCGGCTACTGGGAAGTGAATGCTTACCTAACGTTTATGCAAAACGATTGGAAACATCGAACATAACGTATTCGTGCAAATTATCGATAGAAAGAACGATTGCGGGAGCTGGGAAGTGAATCCTTACCTACCGTCGATGCAAAACGATTGCAAACATCGAATAGCATGTATTCGTGCAAATTATCGATGGAAAGAACGATTGCGGCTGCTGGGAAGTGAATCCTTACCTACCGTCGATGCAAAACGATTGCAAACATCGAATAGCACGTATTCGTGCAAATTATCGATAGAAAGAACGATTGCGGGAGCTGGGAAGTGAATACTTACCTAACGTTGATGCAAAACGATTGGAAACATCGAACACCACGTATTCGTGCAAATTATCGATGGAAAGAACGGTTGCGGGAGCCGGGAAGTGAATCCTTACCTACCGTCGATGCAAAACGATTGCAAACATCGAATAGCATGTATTCGTGCAAATTATCGATGGAAAGAACGATTGCGGGAGCCGGGAAATGAATCCTTACCTAACGTTGATGCAAAACGATTGGAAACATCGAACATCACGTATTCGTGCAAATTATCGATAGAAAGAACGATTGCGGGAGCTGGGAAGTGAATACTTACCTACCGTTGATGCAAAACGATTGGAAACATCGAATAGCACGTATTCGTGCAAATTATCGATAGAAAGAACGATTGCGGGAGCTGGGAAGTGAATCCTTACCTACCGTCGATGCAAAACGATTGGAAACATCGAATATCACGTATTCGTGCCAATTATCCAATCGTTTTGCATCGACGGTAGGTAAGGATTCACTTCCCAGCTCCCGCAATCGTTCTTTCCATCGATAATTTGCACGAATACATGCTATTCGATGTTTCCAATCGTTTTGCATCAACGTTAGGTAAGGATTCACTTCCCGGCTCCCGCAATCGTTCTTTCCATCGATAATTTGCACGAATACGTGGTGTTCGATGTTTCCAATCGTTCTGCATCAACGTTAGGTAAGTATTCACTTCCCAGCTCCCGCAATCGTTCTTTCTATGGATAATTTGCACGAATACGTGCTATTCGATGTTTGCAATCGTTTTGCATCGACGGTAGGTACGGATTCACTTCCCAGCTCCCGCAATCGTTCTTTCTATCGATAATTTGCACGAATACGTGGTGTTCGATGTTTCCAATCGTTTTGCATCAACGTTAGGTAAGCATTCACTTCCCGGCTCCCGCAATCGTTCTTTCCATCGATAATTTTCACGAATACATGCTATTCGATGTTTGCAATCGTTTTGCATCGACGGTAGGTAAGGATTCACTTCCCAGCAGCCGCAATCGTTTTTTCCATCGATAATTTGCACGAATACGTGGTGTTCGATGTTTCCAATCGTTTTGCATCAACGTTAGGTAAGTATTCACTTCCCAGCTCCCGCAATCGTTCTTTCTATCGATAATTTGAACGAATACGTGGTGTTCGATGTTTCCAATCGTTTTGCATCAACGTTAGGTAAGCATTCACTTCCCGGCTCCCGCAATCGTTCTTTCCATCGATAATTTGCACGAATACATGCTATTCGATGTTTGCAATCGTTTTGCATCGACGGTAGGTAAGGATTCACTTCCCAGCAGCCGCAATCGTTTTTTCCATCGATAATTTGCACGAATACGTGGTGTTCGATGTTTCCAATCGTTTTGCATCAACGTTAGGTAAGTATTCACTTCCCAGCTCCCGCAATAGTTCTTTCTATGGATAATTTGCACGAATACGTGCTATTCGATGTTTGCAATCGTTTTGCATCGACGGTAGGTAAGGATTCACTTCTGTCACGTTCCAGGTTACTTCCGGAAGAGACATACTGTACGCACGCAGGATGAGGAACGGAAATTGAATGGGGAAGGTGAACGTAGGTTCTCGGGGTCGAATTCAAGATTCGCGCACGCCGAGAGGAAAGGTAAGTAGAGAAAAGGAAGAATCTCGGGGTCGAATGCAAGATTCGCGCACGCCGAGAGGAAAGTGTGACGTGCCGTCATTTTTTTGCCGCATGTCGGCTCACATTTTTCTTCCTTTATTTACTATATCCACTGCCTGTGAACAAACAAACTCTCTTATTACTCCAACCCATCACTAGTCAAACGAGGTACTTACCTTATGTTGCGCTTCTCATCACCGATTACCTGTGAACAAATAAACTCTCTTATTACTCCTACCCATCGCTAGTCAAACGAGATACTTACCTCACATTACATTTCTCATCATCGACTGCTTTCGAACAAATAAATTCCTCTCATAAGATACTCACCTTATATTTCTCTTCTCATCATCGACTGCTTTCGAACAAATAAATTCCTCTCATAAGATACTCACCTTATATTTCTCTTCTCATCACCGACTACCTGGAAACAAATAAAATCTCTAAATATTCCAACTCATCGCTACACAAAACACCATTACCTTAAACGAAGAACAACGACACTCGAGAGAAGCCCTCACTCCACGAGGAAGAAACCCCTTTTGCGTCCCAAGAGAAGCCCTCACTCCACGAGGAAGAAACCCCTTTTGCGTCCCAAGAGAAGCCCTCACTCCACGAGGAAGAAACCCCTTTCGCGTCCCAAGAGAAGCCCTCACTCCACGAGGAAGAAAACCCCTTTCGAATCCTCTCGAGTATATCGCTACAATATGATCAAATCAAATAACACACCCGAACCTACAATACAAAAGACGCATAATTAACCAATACAATTTATTAAAATATTTTATTACAAAACGATATCATCAAACAACCTATCCGAATTCACCATATAACAATATTGTAATTAACTAATATAATTTATTTTAACCAATCTCGGTACAATGGAGAACCCCTGCCGGTTGAGGATCACTGGCATTCCAGAGCAATCGACTCCAGTAGCAGTCAACATACCACGCATACCACGCATACCAGACATACCACGCATACCAGACATTCCTCGCATACCAGAGATTCCAGGGATGGGTATAAATAAGCCGGCACCACCTGAATAGTCAGTAGTCAATCATCAGCAGTCAATCTTCAGTAGTCAATCATCAGCAGTCAATCTTCAGTAGTCAATCATCAGCAGTCAATCTTCAGTAGTCAATCATCAGCAAGCGCCTACACATCAGTGAATCAATCTACAAGTGACAGTGAACGTTGATATACCGGTCTTGATTTTAGAATCATACAGTGAATTATTTCGATAAATACCTTAAGGAACATAGAATTCTTTCACGACTTATTTCGATAAATACCTTAAAGAACATAGAATAATTCCACGATTTATTTCGATAAATATCTTAAAGAACTTAGAATAATTTCACGATTTATTTCAATAAATACCTTAAGGAACATAGAATAATTCCGCGATTTATTTCGATAAATATCTTAAAGAATTTAGAATAATTTCACGATTTATTTCAATAAATACCTTAAGGAACATAGAATTAATTCCACGATTTATTTCAATAAATACCTTAATGAACATAGAATTATTTCACGACTTATTTCGATACATACCTTAAGGAACTTAGAATAATTTCACGATTTATTTCAATAAATACCTTAAGGAACATAGAATTATTTCACGACTTATTTCAATAAATACCTCAACGAACTTCGAAGTATTCTTGACTTATTCTAATAAATACAATAAGCCAGTGAACCTCAAGAAACTTTCGCGCAGCACCACAGCATTATTTATCGAATGCAGCTCCCTTACAATATTTGGGAAGAAGCCGAAGAAGAGGAGGACCAGGAATTTCAGGGTCCCTGGGACGGCGTCCTTCCCTCTTATTATCCGGAGATTTATAAACCCCTGCTAGACATTTGGTGTTCCACTATCGCCACAGTAGGAATATACATAAGCGACTGGGGCCGAATTTGCATCAACTGTTACAATCAGTTGACCCCCATACAAGGACAAGCATATCAATCAGGAGGTTGGCATGACATGAGCACTGCCGAAGAAGCCCAACGCATTTCCATTTGTGCACACTGCAACAACGAAATCTCCTCCATCCGCCCAGCATCTCAGTGCGCAGAGTGCACAGAACAGTACTTCGAAATAACAGCGGAAGAGCTGTGGCAAGTACAATCGGGACAAGTACTCGAGGTGCTCACCCGATGGTAAAAATTATACGTGTCTACCCGAGGATCGCAAACCCGACATTGCAGCTCGGTGAGTCGTTTTGTTATTTCGTTCCTTACGAGGTTTCGTTCACATTTCTCAATATTGTTTGGAATCCGAGGAATTGGTATTGCTGCAGATCAATCCTTCCGCAGTAATAGTACGGCACTCCTAACTTCCTTTCCCTTCCTTTTCCTTTACTTACCTTTCCTCTCGGCGTGCGCGAATCTTGCATTCGACCCCGAGGTATTTCCTTTCCTTTCTTTACTTACCTTTCCTCTCGGCGTGCGCGAATCTTGCATTCGACCCCGAGGTATTTCCTTTCCTTTCTTTACTTACCTTTCCTCTCGGCGTGCGCGAATCTTGCATTCGACCTCGAGATTCTTCCTTTTTCTTTACTTACCTTTCCTCTCGGCGTGCGCGAATCTTGCATTCGACCCCGAGGTATTTCCTTTCCTTTCTTTACTTACCTTTCCTCTCGGCGTGCGCGAATCTTGCATTCGACCCCGAGGTATTTCCTTTCCTTTCTTTACTTACCTTTCCTCTCGGCGTGCGCGAATCTTGCATTCGACCCCGAGATTCTTAATTTTATCTACTTACCTTTCCTCTCGGCGTGCGCGAATTTTGTATTCGACCCCGAGATTCTTCCTTTTCCTTTACTTACCTTTCCTCTCGGCGTGCGCGAATCTTGCATTCGACCCCGAGATTCTTAATTTTATCTACTTACCTTTCCTCTCGGCGTGCGCGAATTTTGTATTCGACCCCGAGATTCTTCCTTTTCCTTTACTTACCTTTCCTCTCGGCGTGCGCGAATCTTGCATTCGACCCCGAGATTCTTCCTTTTCTCTACTTACCTTTCCTCTCGGCGTGCGCGAATCTTGAATTCGACCCCGAGAACCTACGTTCACCTTCCCCATTCAATTTCCGTTCCTCATCCTGCGTGCGTACAGTATGTCTCTTCCGGAAGTAACCTGGAACGTGACATATTAAACTGGTGACAGCGGTGGGATGTTCGAAAATTCAATCCCACAATTGCCTTTAAAACGATAAACGAAGATTGAAGCGGTGGGATATTCGAAAATTCAATCCCACAATTGCCTTTAAAACGATAAACGAAGATTGAAGCGGTGGGATGTTCGAAAATTCAATCCCACAATTGCCTTTAAAACGATAAACGAAGATTGAAGCGGTGGGATATTCGAAAATTCAATCCCACAATTGCCTTTAAAACGATAAACGAAGATTGAAGCGGTGGGATATTCGAAAATTCAATCCCACAATTGCCTTCAAAACGACAATTAAAGCTTGAAACGCTTTAATATCAAAATTTTGATACGTGTTCTGAACATTAATCACCTACGACTAGATAACCGCCATATCACAACCCCCTCGCGCATATATATAAAACAAAATATATGTATATACATTAGTTCACCTCGCTCAAACACATACATAAAATACCATGTCGCTGTACGGTGACGCCGACGGATCCAACCCCCTCGCTACCCCCGTCGAGGATGCTAACAGAGCCATCGACGCGTCGACCGCCGCGTTGCAAGATAAATTGAATCTCCTGCGCGAAAAACAAGCTCAAATCGAAGAGCATTACGAATTATTCATGAACAAGCAAATGCGACCTGTTAGTCCAGCCGACGATTTGGTGCAGGAAGAACAAACACACCAAACCGCCTCCGGGTTGGAAAACCTCGCAAAACAAATAGCCTGTCTGCAGGACGCAGTGGACGCGCTAACAAGAAAACAGCGCATTAAAACACATTTTGAAACCCCTGCCTCCGGTTACCGCGAAGGAAACCCGCGTAACGACGCGTTTATCGAACCGACAATGTACGGAAAACTTCAGGTCACTCTGAAGGATGCCGTCGAGACGGTACCGCGCTTCGATGGACATAACATGTCGATCCTGCAATTTGCGAGAGCGTGCAGACGAGCTCGAGAAATGATCCCTCCCGCGTCCGAACCTCAGTTAGCGCGCTTATTAAGGAACCGTTTACAAAACCACGCGTACTTGGTCGTGGAGGATTACTGCTTTGATACGGTTAACGTTAGGTAAGCATTCACTTCCCGGCTCCCGCAATCGTTCTTTCCATCGATAATTTGCACGAATACATGCTATTCGATGTTTGCAATCGTTTTGCATCGACGGTAGGTAAGGATTCACTTCCCAGCAGCCGCAATCGTTTTTTCCATCGATAATTTGCACGAATACGTGGTGTTCGATGTTTCCAATCGTTTTGCATCAACGTTAGGTAAGTATTCACTTCCCAGCTCCCGCAATAGTTCTTTCTATGGATAATTTGCACGAATACGTGCTATTCGATGTTTGCAATCGTTTTGCATCGACGGTAGGTAAGGATTCACTTCTGTCACGTTCCAGGTTACTTCCGGAAGAGACATACTGTACGCACGCAGGATGAGGAACGGAAATTGAATGGGGAAGGTGAACGTAGGTTCTCGGGGTCGAATTCAAGATTCGCGCACGCCGAGAGGAAAGGTAAGTAGAGAAAAGGAAGAATCTCGGGGTCGAATGCAAGATTCGCGCACGCCGAGAGGAAAGTGTGACGTGCCGTCATTTTTTTGCCGCATGTCGGCTCACATTTTTCTTCCTTTATTTACTATATCCACTGCCTGTGAACAAACAAACTCTCTTATTACTCCAACCCATCACTAGTCAAACGAGGTACTTACCTTATGTTGCGCTTCTCATCACCGATTACCTGTGAACAAATAAACTCTCTTATTACTCCTACCCATCGCTAGTCAAACGAGATACTTACCTCACATTACATTTCTCATCATCGACTGCTTTCGAACAAATAAATTCCTCTCATAAGATACTCACCTTATATTTCTCTTCTCATCATCGACTGCTTTCGAACAAATAAATTCCTCTCATAAGATACTCACCTTATATTTCTCTTCTCATCACCGACTACCTGGAAACAAATAAAATCTCTAAATATTCCAACTCATCGCTACACAAAACACCATTACCTTAAACGAAGAACAACGACACTCGAGAGAAGCCCTCACTCCACGAGGAAGAAACCCCTTTTGCGTCCCAAGAGAAGCCCTCACTCCACGAGGAAGAAACCCCTTTTGCGTCCCAAGAGAAGCCCTCACTCCACGAGGAAGAAACCCCTTTCGCGTCCCAAGAGAAGCCCTCACTCCACGAGGAAGAAAACCCCTTTCGAATCCTCTCGAGTATATCGCTACAATATGATCAAATCAAATAACACACCCGAACCTACAATACAAAAGACGCATAATTAACCAATACAATTTATTAAAATATTTTATTACAAAACGATATCATCAAACAACCTATCCGAATTCACCATATAACAATATTGTAATTAACTAATATAATTTATTTTAACCAATCTCGGTACAATGGAGAACCCCTGCCGGTTGAGGATCACTGGCATTCCAGAGCAATCGACTCCAGTAGCAGTCAACATACCACGCATACCACGCATACCAGACATTCCTCGCATACCAGAGATTCCAGGGATGGGTATAAATAAGCCGGCACCACCTGAATAGTCAGTAGTCAATCATCAGCAGTCAATCTTCAGTAGTCAATCATCAGCAGTCAATCTTCAGTAGTCAATCATCAGCAGTCAATCTTCAGTAGTCAATCATCAGCAAGCGCCTACACATCAGTGAATCAATCTACAAGTGACAGTGAACGTTGATATACCGGTCTTGATTTTAGAATCATACAGTGAATTATTTCGATAAATACCTTAAGGAACATAGAATTCTTTCACGACTTATTTCGATAAATACCTTAAAGAACATAGAATAATTCCACGATTTATTTCGATAAATATCTTAAAGAACTTAGAATAATTTCACGATTTATTTCAATAAATACCTTAAGGAACATAGAATAATTCCGCGATTTATTTCGATAAATATCTTAAAGAATTTAGAATAATTTCACGATTTATTTCAATAAATACCTTAAGGAACATAGAATAATTCCGCGATTTATTTCGATAAATATCTTAAAGAATTTAGAATAATTTCACGATTTATTTCAATAAATACCTTAAGGAACATAGAATTATTTCACGACTTATTTCAATAAATACCTCAACGAACTTCGAAGTATTCTTGACTTATTCTAATAAATACAATAAGCCAGTGAACCTCAAGAAACTTTCGCGCAGCACCACAGCATTATTTATCGAATGCAGCTCCCTTACAATATTTGGGAAGAAGCCGAAGAAGAGGAGGACCAGGAATTTCAGGGTCCCTGGGACGGCGTCCTTCCCTCTGATTATCCGGAGATTTATAAACCCCTGCTAGACATTTGGTGTTCCACTATCGCCACAGTAGGAATATACATAAGCGACTGGGGCCGAATTTGCATCAACTGTTACAATCAGTTGACCCCCATACAAGGACAAGCATATCAATCAGGAGGTTGGCATGACATGAGCACTGCCGAAGAAGCCCAACGCATTTCCATTTGTGCACACTGCAACAACGAAATCTCCTCCATCCGCCCAGCATCTCAGTGCGCAGAGTGCACAGAACAGTACTTCGAAATAACAGCGGAAGAGCTGTGGCAAGTACAATCGGGACAAGTACTCGAGGTGCTCACCCGATGGTAAAAATTATACGTGTCTACCCGAGGATCGCAAACCCGACATTGCAGCTCGGTGAGTCGTTTTATTATTTCGTTCCTTACGAGGTTTCGTTCACATTTCTCAATATTGTTTGGAATCCGAGGAATTGGTATTGCTGCAGATCAATCCTTCCGCAGTAATAGTACGGCACTCCTAACTTCCTTTCCCTTCCTTTTCCTTTACTTACCTTTCCTCTCGGCGTGCGCGAATCTTGCATTCGACCCCGAGGTATTTCCTTTCCTTTCTTTACTTACCTTTCCTCTCGGCGTGCGCGAATCTTGCATTCGACCCCGAGGTATTTCCTTTCCTTTCTTTACTTACCTTTCCTCTCGGCGTGCGCGAATCTTGCATTCGACCCCGAGATTCTTCCTTTTTCTTTACTTACCTTTCCTCTCGGCGTGCGCGAATCTTGCATTCGACCCCGAGGTATTTCCTTTCCTTTCTTTACTTACCTTTCCTCTCGGCGTGCGCGAATCTTGCATTCGACCCCGAGGTATTTCCTTTCCTTTCTTTACTTACCTTTCCTCTCGGCGTGCGCGAATCTTGCATTCGACCCCGAGATTCTTAATTTTATCTACTTACCTTTCCTCTCGGCGTGCGCGAATTTTGTATTCGACCCCGAGATTCTTCCTTTTCCTTTACTTACCTTTCCTCTCGGCGTGCGCGAATCTTGCATTCGACCCCGAGATTCTTAATTTTATCTACTTACCTTTCCTCTCGGCGTGCGCGAATTTTGTATTCGACCCCGAGATTCTTCCTTTTCCTTTACTTACCTTTCCTCTCGGCGTGCGCGAATCTTGCATTCGAACCCGAGATTCTTCCTTTTCTCTACTTACCTTTCCTCTCGGCGTGCGCGAATCTTGAATTCGACCCCGAGAACCTACGTTCACCTTCCCCATTCAATTTCCGTTCCTCATCCTGCGTGCGTACAGTATGTCTCTTCCGGAAGTAACCTGGAACGTGACAAAAGGTAAGTAAAGGAAAAGGAAGAATCTCGGGGTCGAATACAAAATTCGCGCACGCCGAGAGGAAAGGTAAGTAGATAAAATTAAGAATCTCGGGGTCGAATGCAAGATTCGCGCACGCCGAGAGGAAAGGTAAGTAAAGGAAAAGGAAGAATCTCGGGGTCGAATACAAAATTCGCGCACGCCGAGAGGAAAGGTAAGTAGATAAAATTAAGAATCTCGGGGTCGAATGCAAGATTCGCGCACGCCGAGAGGAAAGGTAAGTAAAGAAAGGAAAGGAAATACCTCGGGGTCGAATGCCAGATTCGCGCACGCCGAGAGGAAAGGTAAGTAAAGAAAGGAAAGGAAATACCTCGGGGTCGAATGCAAGATTCGCGCACGCCGAGAGGAAAGGTAAGTAAAGAAAGGAAAGGAAATACCTCGGGGTCGAATGCAAGATTCGCGCACGCCGAGAGGAAAGGTAAGTAAAGAAAGGAAAGGAAATACCTCGGGGTCGAATGCAAGATTCGCGCACGCCGAGAGGAAAGGTAAGTAAAGAAAAAGGAAGGATCTCGGGGTCGAATGCAAGATTCGCGCACGCCGAGAGGAAAGGTAAGTAAAGAAAAAGGAAGAATCTCGGGGTCGAATGCAAGATTCGCGCACGCCGAGAGGAAAGGTAAGTAAAGAAAGGAAAGGAAATACCTCGGGGTCGAATGCAAGATTCGCGCACGCCGAGAGGAAGGGTAAGTAAAGAAAGGAAAGGAAATACCTCGGGGTCGAATGCAAGATTCGCGCACGCCGAGAGGAAAGGTAAGTAAAGGAAAAGGAAGGGAAAGGAAGTTAGGAGTGCCGTACTATTACTGCGGAAGGATTGATCTGCAGCAATACCAATTCCTCGGATTCCAAACAATATTGAGAAATGTGAACGAAACCTCGTAAGGAACGAAATAATAAAACGACTCACCGAGCTGCAATGTCGGGTTTGCGATCCTCGGGTAGACACGTATAATTTTTACCATCGGGTGAGCACCTCGAGTACTTGTCCCGATTGTACTTGCCACAGCTCTTCCGCTGTTATTTCGAAGTACTGTTCTGTGCACTCTGCGCACTGAGATGCTGGGCGGATGGAGGAGATTTCGTTGTTGCAGTGTGCACAAATGGAAATGCGTTGGGCTTCTTCGGCAGTGCTCATGTCATGCCAACCTCCTGATTGATATGCTTGTCCTTGTATGGGGGTCAACTGATTGTAACAGTTGATGCAAATTCGGCCCCAGTCGTTTATGTATATTCCTACTGTGGCGATAGTGGAACACCAAATGTCTAGCAGGGGTTTATAAATCTCCGGATAATCAGAGGGAAGGACGCCGTCCCAGGGACCCTGAAATTCCTGGTCCTCCTCTTCTTCGGCTTCTTCCCAAATATTGTAAGGGAGCTGCATTCGATAAATAATGCTGTGGTGCTGCGCGAAAGTTTCTTGAGGTTCACTGGCTTATTGTATTTATTAGAATAAGTCAAGAATACTTCGAAGTTCGTTGAGGTATTTATTGAAATAAGTCGTGAAATAATTCTATGTTCCTTAAGGTATTTATTGAAATAAATCGTGAAATTATTCTAAGTTCCTTAAGGTATGTATCGAAATAAGTCGTGAAATAATTCTATGTTCATTAAGGTATTTATTGAAATAAATCGTGGAATTAATTCTATGTTCCTTAAGGTATTTATTGAAATAAATCGTGAAATTATTCTAAATTCTTTACGATATTTATCGAAATAAATCGCGGAATTATTCTATGTTCCTTAAGGTATTTATTGAAATAAATCGTGAAATTATTCTAAGTTCTTTAAGATATTTATCGAAATAAATCGTGGAATTATTCTATGTTCTTTAAGGTATTTATCGAAATAAGTCGTGAAAGAATTCTATGTTCCTTAAGGTATTTATCGAAATAATTCACTGTATGATTCTAAAATCAAGACCGGTATATCAACGTTCACTGTCACTTGTAGATTGATTCACTGATGTGTAGGCGCTTGCTGATGATTGACTACTGAAGATTGACTGCTGATGATTGACTACTGAAGATTGACTACTGACTATTCAGGTGGTGCCGGCTTATTTATACCCATCCCTGGAATCTCTGGTATGCGAGGAATGTCTGGTATGCGTGGTATGTCTGGTATGCGTGGTATGCGTGGTATGTTGACTGCTACTGGAGTCGATTGCTCTGGAATGCCAGTGATCCTCAACCGGCAGGGGTTCTCCATTGTACCGAGATTGGTTAAAATAAATTATATTAGTTAATTACAATATTGTTATATGGTGAATTCGGATTGGTTGTTTGATGATATCGTTTTGTAATAAAATATTTTAATAAATTGTATTGGTTAATTATGCGTCTTTTGTATTGTAGGTTCGGGTGTGTTATTTGATTTGATCATATTGTAGCGATATACTCGAGAGGATTCGAAAGGGGTTTTCTTCCTCGTGGAGTGAGGGCTTCTCTTGGGACGCGAAAGGGGTTTCTTCCTCGTGGAGTGAGGGCTTCTCTTGGGACGCAAAAGGGGTTTCTTCCTCGTGGAGTGAGGGCTTCTCTTGGGACGCAAAAGGGGTTTCTTCCTCGTGGAGTGAGGGCTTCTCTCGAGTGTCGTTGTTCTTCGTTTAAGGTAATGGTGTTTTGTGTAGCGATGAGTTGGAATATTTAGAGATTTTATTTGTTTGCAGGTAGTCGGTGATGAGAAGAGAAATATAAGGTGAGTATCTTATGAGAGGAATTTATTTGTTCGAAAGCAGTCGATGATGAGAAATGTAATGTAAGGTAAGTATCTCGTTTGACTAGCGATGGGTAGGAGTAATAAGAGAGTTTATTTGTTCACAGGTAATCGATGATGAGAAGCGCAACATAAGGTAAGTACCTCGTTTGACTAGCGATGGGTTGGAGTAATAAGAGAGTTTGTTTGTTCACAGGCAGTGGATATAGTAAATAAAGGAAGAAAAATGTGAGCCGACATGCGGCAAAAAAATGACGGCACGTCACACCTCCCCCCTTATTTTAAGAAATGCCTGCATTTCTTTAGCGGGAGACGTGGCTTGAACGAAAAATAACCTTTTCCCTTAATCCTGTATTAGTAGCAGGTAAAGGATATTCAATGAAATTGTTTTCCCTTATGTGAAGTGAAATTTATGTATGTTTAAATGAAATAAAAGCTTGTTTCCGTTTATTGCTTTTGCGTTGTGATTTCATAAAATAATTATAACCTTGCCTGATAACTAAAAATATATATTTTTTTTTTTTTTTATTATTGTATCAGAGTAAAACAAATCAGTGTAAAATTAAGTTATTTCTCCTTAATTAGACGGATTAAAATTGAGGGTGGAGTATTTCGGAACGAACCGTCTTTGTTTTCTCTCGTTGTAAGTAGGAGATATACTGATTAAACTATAATTATTTTCATTAGTTGAACGATATGAACTTAGTAATTGTTTTGAAAAGAATAAAAGTTTAACATGTTAGAATGATTAATACCAAGGTAAGTATTGCATGATAAAAATAAAATAAAATGGATATATTTGTGGGCTCAGTAAATGGTGGACGTCGCATTGCCGCAGGGGCAGTCCAGCGATTACATCACAGCTCCCTAGTAATTAAATTATTTGTTTTCTTTTTGTGTTTTTGAATTTTTTTGTTATAGTAGGTTAGCTTAGGCTTAGCAAAAATTAAATTTTAGGAATAAGTAATAGTGTTAATAATTAAGTAGGGTAGATATAAGGAAGATTAATATAGTATGAATTAAACGTAGGATTAATTAATAAGGTTAAATAATTAAGGTAAATCGTTAAAGTCGAGCAGGATGTCGAGCCACTCGAGCTGCGCCGATTCCTGTTCGACTGGAGGAGCATTTGGGGTATGCGCGGGGGTGAAGTGTATGTCGCACACTTCAAATAATACCGATTCCTCTAAAGCGCCGTGCTCTACTCGGAAGGCGGTGGAGGTGTCCAACACTTCAATGACTGGCGGGGGTGGCGGAATCGTCGCCTGTAAGGCAAATTGAACCATTGCCGCCGGTTCCTGCGGGTGATGAACAGGTGGCATACTCACCTCTAGATGTGCCAGGGAACGTTTAAAATGCTCGTCGACGGCGGTGGCTGCGTCGCCTTCGTGGTAAGTGATAATTGTGCAAGTGTCACTTACAACTTCCACGCGAGTCTCGGTTTTCGCCTGTTCCGTGGTCGGTACGGTGGCGGTTCTCGTGGGCGATTCCATTATCGGGGCTTCCGCGTTGACCGGGGACCGTACAAACGAAATTTTTCTTCTGGCGGCAAAATTTCGTCCACTAAAATTTTAGGGAGCGCCTTACGGCGTGTTAATGGTGGAATTTTCTTCCTGGCTGCGCGGCAATAAGTGCCGGCAGCCTTGCAGCGTTTTCGGTTGCGGTTGTTTCCGGGCATGGTTGTACTCGAATGGTGAAACACGTGGCGCGGACTCGCACTTATAGGAGAGTTGGAATGCGAAGAATGTTAGTATGCTAGGAATGCTAAGAATGTTGGTATGCCAGGAATGCTAAGAATGTTGGTATGCCAGGAATGCTAAGAATGTTGGTATGCCAGGAATGTCGCGTATTTCTGCAGTGGTTCTCAACCTATTGTGACTTTTATCGAAATATTATTAATGTGGCGGGTTGGCTAAGGTTTAACACAACTATATATGTATATACATTCGTTTCACTTCGTAATCCTAAGTTATATTTACATGACTGATATATACATATACGCCTATATCTGTATCTTATTATTGGTGTTTTTGTATTAATTTTAATGTAAATTAAATAAGATATCAATTTTTATGTAAGTGTAATTTTTTAGAGTATATAGTGTATAGGTATAAGGGGAGGAGCGATATCCGAAGGGATATCGACGCGTGTTGATTGTTTGTATTAAATTTTTGCAAGTGCGAGACTGTGATGAAGGGCGATAAGGGGGAGGGGCGATATCCAAGGGGATATCGACGTGCGGTGTTAATTCAGATTTGATCCTGAGAATTATTTTGGAGAAAATTAGAAATACCGTCTGAAAGAAATGAAAATTAAAAGGGGGGGAGAAAAAGGGGGAGCGATATCCAAGAGGATATCGACACGTAGAATTTAATTGGTGTTTCAAGATTTGTCGTGGGTAAATTTAGTGCTACTGGCGGTATGTAAAAAGGGGGAAAGGGGGGAGCGATATCCAAGAGGATATCGATACGTGTTGATTTTTAGTGGGTGATTTTCCGCGCTTTGTTCGCATGAATAACCTTGTAGCTGTTATTCCACGAAATCTTTAGGTTGTGCTGAGGAAGTACTTCAATGACCTTGTGCGGGCCAGTGTAATGATCCGCGAATTTACCCTTGCGGCTATTTTTTATTACAAACACCTCGTCTCCGGCTTGGAAGGTTTCCTCGTTTATACGACGATCGTAATACATTTTGTACCTTTCTTTAGCGCGTTTTAATCTATCCGCGGCGAGATTTTGTAATTCATTAATGCACTCCGTTAATCGCGAGAGGTAACCCCCGTAGGTTTCGTCGTCTGGGGGTTCGACCGGCCGCTGTTGGGCGGGGACCCGTGCTATTTTTCCGAAGACTAATTCATGTGGAGTATAGCCCGTACCTTCATGGAAACTTGTATTGTAGGAGAATGCCGCGAGATCGGTCCAGCTATCCCAATCGTCGTTTTGACTCACGTACATTTTCAAAAATTCTACTAACACTATATGAGATCTTTCTAAGGATCCATTTGATTGGGGATGGAACGCGGTGGTCTTACATTGTGCGATCCTGAATTTACGGGCAATGGTTTTCATAAACGCGCTGATGAAGTTCGATCCTTGGTCGGTGAGAACGGCTTTTGGTGCGCCGAATCGGCATATTAAATTCTTTATGAAGGCGTCGGCAACTTCCAGGGAGGTGGTGCCCTTCAGTGGTGCGCATACAAAGTATTTTGTGAGCAGATCTTGCATCGTTAATATGTATGTATTCCCGGATGGTGATATAGGGAGAGGACCTACTATGTCCATACCGATCTTGTCGAATGCTGCCCCAGGGGTGTCGGTTAAAATCATTGGTTGTCGAGTTTTGACCCGTACTAATTTCTTTTTCTGGCACAGCATGCAACTTTTTATGTATATCCTCACTTGTTGCTTCAATCCTTGCCAGTAATAATTTTGGCGGATTCTTTTTATCGTTTTTGTTACTCCTCTGTGTCCTCCTACGGCTGAAGAGTGGTTGTCTTGAATAATGGGTAACCTTAGAATTGCGTCGGGTATTTGCACCGTTTGCGTGCAAATTGTTAGTTGTAAGTTTTCCTCTATTAGTTTAGAGCGTATTTCGTATATTATTTCTTCCCAGGTGAGGGTTCCAATTTGCGGAGTTTTTGCGATGCTTGCTGATGACAATCGCAATTCTCGTACGACGTCCTTCAATGAATCGGTAGCACTATGGAAGATTCCTGGATCCACTGGGAAGTTGGCTTTCTCCTTGACGACTAGGCCAATGACCGTTTTTCCTCTGTGTTTCAGTACGCGTGCTCGCCCGAGCGTGAGGTCTCTTCTAATAGGGAGATCTGCGTACCTTCTTAGATTCTCTCCTCCATTGTCACAGGGGTTGCCATCTGCGGCCAAAAAGATTATTACGGGCCCGTGTTGGACGACCAAGGGGTCCGGACTGACGCGAATGGTGCCGCTGTAGTTCGGGTTTTGCGGAGTGGTTTCCGGTTGGTCGCTATCCGTGAGGCCATCGTCCGATTCTCCTGTAGAGTCGTCGTCTATACTGACGGGGAGATTAGGAGGCGTATCAGTTCCTTCTTCTGGATGCATTTCGGTTCGGCTGATAGGCTGAAATTCTGGTTCAGCTCTGCTGGTGGATGGCGTATTGCGGACTGATTGTAGCGGTGGCGTCGGTTCCATGTCCGAGATATCTTTGTGTTGGAGTCTCCTCGGAGGGTTGGGGTGACTAAAAATAGGTTCGTCCGAGTCTGTAGAGCTTTCTCGTCCTGTTTCCCAATGCAAATGTACGGGTCCATGATATCTGGGCCGTTTTCTGTTTTCAGGTCCGAGGAATAGTTCTGCGTCTGAGTCGGAACTCGATCGTGGGCGGATAGGACAGGTAACTGCTGTCGTTTTTTCGGGGGGATTACGGGAGAGCGCGTCGGCTACCTTATTAGATTTCCCCGGTTGGTATTGTATTTCATAATCGAATTCGGCTAGTTTTAGCCGCCATCGAACGAGTCGGGACGTTGGGTCCTTGACTCTATGGAGCCAGACCAACGGCTGGTGATCCGTGTATAGGATGAATTTTTTTCCGTATAGGTATGGTCGGAAATGGCTGGTGCAGTATACTATTGCAAGGAGTTCCTTCTCGATGGTGGAGTAATTCACTTCAGCTTGGCACAGCAGTCTGGATGCATATGCAAGGGGGAGTTCCTTATCCGCGTAAGTTTGAGAAATTACGCCTCCCACAGCATAATCGGACGCGTCCGTCGTGAGGTGGAATTCCTTTTCGAAGTCGGGAAATTGCAAAATAGGTTCACTGACCAACTTGTCCTTGAGATACTCGAAGGATTTTTGTTGCTGCACATCCCAAACGAAGGTTGTCCCCTTTCTAAGGAGTGTCGTGAGGGGTCGCGCTTCCTTCGAGAAGTCTGGGATAAATCGCCTATAATACCCGGTCAATCCTAGGAATTGTTTAATACCTTTTGTTGTGCGGGGTGCAGGATAATTCGTGACGGAGATAATCTTCTGAGGATCGGGTCTTACGCCGTCCTGCGTGAGGACGTGGCCCAGATACGCCACTTCCTTTCGTAAAAATTGGCATTTACAGGGTTGTAATTTTAGGTTAGCTTCGCGCAGCCTATTGGCGAGCCTTCGAAATTTGATTTCGTGTTCACTAATTGAACTGCAATAGATAACAATATCATCTAAGTAGACGAACAATTCGGACCCTTGCAGCCCAGAAAGGACGTGATCCATAAGTCGCTGGAACGTCGCGGGTGCGTTGCGTAATCCGAAGGGCATTCTTGAGAATTCGTAATGCCCGTGTGGGGCCGAGAACGCAGTTTTCTGCGCGTGTTCTGGTTTCATAGGGATTTGGTGAAAACCAGAAACAAGATCGAACACTGAAAAATACTTGGCGCTGCCGAGCTGATCGAGTATATCTATAATATTTGGGAGCGGGTACGCGTCTGGAACTGTTTTTTGATTAAGCTGGCTATAATCAATTACCATTCTCCATTTTCGTTTCCCGTCGGCTCCTGGCTTTTTTGGAACTATCCAGAGAGGCGAACTGTACGGGGAGACGGATGGTTTGATAATTTCCTTCTTCAGCAGTTCCTCCATTTGTGTACGGATTTCTTCCTTGTGAATAGGAGGGAAGCGGTATTGTTTAGTAAACACGGGAATCGAGTCTGTGGTTTCTATGGAGTGGCTAATGGCGTGCGTATGGCCTAGGGGTTCGCTGGGCAAGTGGAATACGTCTTCATATTTGCTGACGAGTTGTCGGACGTGATCCTCTTCTTCCCGATTGAGGTCCTTTGGGGATATGAGGTCAAGTATCTCTGCAACTCGTGTTTGTTGGGTGAGCTCGTCCCTGTAAGGGGTTTCGCCGGGGGTGGACCCTTGTAATCCTTCTGTGGGGTTAATTTGATATGCTACCTTCTGATCCGCAATTTGGCATACGAGGGGTGTGGACCTTTGTCCGTTTCGCTGGGTTCTTCCTTCTATGAGGGTTTCGCTAAGGGGGATGGGCCGGTTGCCCTTTTGAGAGTGGGGGTTCATCGTGTCTTCGGGTTGCTTCGGAGTCACGGCTTCCTCGGTATGCTTCACTTGGGGGTACGTTATGGGAGCTTCTTCAAATTTCTCCAGCTGGACTGGGGGTATCCGGATAATCGCCGGTTGCTCGTTGGTGTTAATGATTCGTATATTTGCCTTGCCATCCTGGTTTCGCACTAGGGCTTGTCCTGCGTATAGCCCTTCTCCTATGTCTATGCGTGGAATATATCCTTCCTCGATTTCAGGGTTAGTAACTGTCGCTTGTGCGACCACGCTGGTTCTCGGGGGTACTGTTACTTCGTCGATTTTGTTGAAAGGGACGAAATTGCCATTAAACGCTAGCCATCTATTTTTGAAATCCACCGTTACTCCACTTTCGGTTAGGAATCCCGAACCCAATAACCCTTGATAGCGTAGGGGTATAGTGTCTTCAACGACGTGAAATTGTACGGGGTAATTGAATAAATTTGCTGTGAGGGTGCCTAGGGTGGGCACCATGTTTTCGGTGATTCCGATTATGTTGATTACGTTGTCCCTGTCGATCTCGCAGGGCGTCGTGATGCACGATTGTTTTATTAAGTTTACCTCTGCTCCCGTGTCGATCATCAAGTCCGTGGGAAAGTTTAATTGCGGGCTGCGGACGTTGATGGAGGGAACATTGTTGTAGGGGGAGAGGTGCACCTTGGCGATTCTGGGCGGAGTTGGTTCGTAGGCCGGAATGTATTTATCGGATGCGCATTTGTCCTGCCCGTTCCACGAGGCGCCTCCCTGTAATCTCGTGGGGGTTGGTCGTTTCCCGACATGTTTTGATCGCGCATTTTCTTACGGCATTCCGCGGCCAAGTGCCCTATTCTCCCGCAGTAGTTGCAGGTTCGCGTCTCAGGTCGACGTGGCGTATTATGATCCGTCGTTGGGTGTAGACGGTCGAAACCTCTTTCGTTATATCGTTCCGGGACCCGCGCAAGGGGCGGATGATTATTAGTCGGGTAGGTCCTGCACGATCGCGCGTCGTGTCCTTCCCGATTGCATAGTTGGCATAGAGTGCGGTGTGTCCTTTCTCCCATAAACCGGCGGCGATCGCGCTCGATCAATTTCGCTACTCGGACCGCTCTGTCGGATGCTTCATCCAAGGACGTCAATGTCGTGGGGTCCATCTGAGTGCGCATTGAAAGGGGAAGTCCGTCTAAAAATGATCTTAACGCTAGCTGATCGACATCGTATAACGCCGTCCTTGAGTTTCGATAATAATCAGCGTCTTCGTCGGTGATGGCGAATTTCAAGTCTTTTACTCTTGAAATATAATCCAAAATGTGTTCATTTCTTCCAATTATGATGTTAGCTAGTTCGCCGCGGTAGTGATCGGAAGTTTTAGCGGGGGCGAACACCGTTTTTAGTCTGCCGATGAATGCGTTAACCGTATCAAAGCAGTAATCCTCCACGACCAAGTACGCGTGGTTTTGTAAACGGTTCCTTAATAAGCGCGCTAACTGAGGTTCGGACGCGGGAGGGATCATTTCTCGAGCTCGTCTGCACGCTCTCGCAAATTGCAGGATCGACATGTTATGTCCATCGAAGCGCGGTACCGTCTCGACGGCATCCTTCAGAGTGACCTGAAGTTTTCCGTACATTGTCGGTTCGATAAACGCGTCGTTACGCGGGTTTCCTTCGCGGTAACCGGAGGCAGGGGTTTCAAAATGTGTTTTAATGCGCTGTTTTCTTGTTAGCGCGTCCACTGCGTCCTGCAGACAGGCTATTTGTTTTGCGAGGTTTTCCAACCCGGAGGCGGTTTGGTGTGTTTGTTCTTCCTGCACCAAATCGTCGGCTGGACTAACAGGTCGCATTTGCGTGTTCATGAATAATTCGTAATGCTCTTCGATTTGAGCTTGTTTTTCGCGCAGGAGATTCAATTTATCTTGCAACGCGGCGGTCGACGCGTCGATGGCTCTGTTAGCATCCTCGACGGGGGTAGCGAGGGGGTTGGATCCGTCGGCGTCACCGTACAGCGACATGGTATTTTATGTATGTGTTTGAGCGAGGTGAACTAATGTATATACATATATTTTGTTTTATATATATGCGCGAGGGGGTTGTGATATGGCGGTTATCTAGTCGTAGGTGATTAATGTTCAGAACACGTATCAAAATTTTGATATTAAAGCGTTTCAAGCTTTAATTGTCGTTTTGAAGGCAATTGTGGGATTGAATTTTCGAATATCCCACCGCTGTCACCAGTTTAATATGTCACGTTCCAGGTTACTTCCGGAAGAGACATACTGTACGCACGCAGGATGAGGAACGGAAATTGAATGGGGAAGGTGAACGTAGGTTCTCGGGGTCGAATTCAAGATTCGCGCACGCCGAGAGGAAAGGTAAGTAGAGAAAAGGAAGAATCTCGGGGTCGAATGCAAGATTCGCGCACGCCGAGAGGAAAGGTAAGTAAAGGAAAAGGAAGAATCTCGGGGTCGAATACAAAATTCGCGCACGCCGAGAGGAAAGGTAAGTAGATAAAATTAAGAATCTCGGGGTCGAATGCAAGATTCGCGCACGCCGAGAGGAAAGGTAAGTAAAGAAAGGAAAGGAAATACCTCGGGGTCGAATGCCAGATTCGCGCACGCCGAGAGGAAAGGTAAGTAAAGAAAGGAAAGGAAATACCTCGGGGTCGAATGCAAGATTCGCGCACGCCGAGAGGAAAGGTAAGTAAAGAAAGGAAAGGAAATACCTCGGGGTCGAATGCAAGATTCGCGCACGCCGAGAGGAAAGGTAAGTAAAGAAAGGAAAGGAAATACCTCGGGGTCGAATGCAAGATTCGCGCACGCCGAGAGGAAAGGTAAGTAAAGAAAGGAAAGGAAATACCTCGGGGTCGAATGCAAGATTCGCGCACGCCGAGAGGAAAGGTAAGTAAAGAAAAAGGAAGAATCTCGGGGTCGAATGCAAGATTCGCGCACGCCGAGAGGAAAGGTAAGTAAAGAAAGGAAAGGAAATACCTCGGGGTCGAATGCAAGATTCGCGCACGCCGAGAGGAAAGGTAAGTAAAGAAAGGAAAGGAAATACCTCGGGGTCGAATGCAAGATTCGCGCACGCCGAGAGGAAAGGTAAGTAAAGGAAAAGGAAGGGAAAGGAAGTTAGGAGTGCCGTACTATTACTGCGGAAGGATTGATCTGCAGCAATACCAATTCCTCGGATTCCAAACAATATTGAGAAATGTGAACGAAACCTCGTAAGGAACGAAATAATAAAACGACTCACCGAGCTGCAATGTCGGGTTTGCGATCCTCGGGTAGACACGTATAATTTTTACCATCGGGTGAGCACCTCGAGTACTTGTCCCGATTGTACTTGCCACAGCTCTTCCGCTGTTATTTCGAAGTACTGTTCTGTGCACTCTGCGCACTGAGATGCTGGGCGGATGGAGGAGATTTCGTTGTTGCAGTGTGCACAAATGGAAATGCGTTGGGCTTCTTCGGCAGTGCTCATGTCATGCCAACCTCCTGATTGATATGCTTGTCCTTGTATGGGGGTCAACTGATTGTAACAGTTGATGCAAATTCGGCCCCAGTCGCTTATGTATATTCCTACTGTGGCGATAGTGGAACACCAAATGTCTAGCAGGGGTTTATAAATCTCCGGATAATCAGAGGGAAGGACGCCGTCCCAGGGACCCTGAAATTCCTGGTCCTCCTCTTCTTCGGCTTCTTCCCAAATATTGTAAGGGAGCTGCATTCGATAAATAATGCTGTGGTGCTGCGCGAAAGTTTCTTGAGGTTCACTGGCTTATTGTATTTATTAGAATAAGTCAAGAATACTTCGAAGTTCGTTGAGGTATTTATTGAAATAAGTCGTGAAATAATTCTATGTTCCTTAAGGTATTTATTGAAATAAATCGTGAAATTATTCTAAGTTCCTTAAGGTATGTATCGAAATAAGTCGTGAAATAATTCTATGTTCATTAAGGTATTTATTGAAATAAATCGTGGAATTAATTCTATGTTCCTTAAGGTATTTATTGAAATAAATCGTGAAATTATTCTAAATTCTTTAAGATATTTATCGAAATAAATCGCGGAATTATTCTATGTTCCTTAAGGTATTTATTGAAATAAATCGTGAAATTATTCTAAGTTCTTTAAGATATTTATCGAAATAATTCACTGTATGATTCTAAAATCAAGACCGGTATATCAACGTTCACTGTCACTTGTAGATTGATTCACTGATGTGTAGGCGCTTGCTGATGATTGACTACTGAAGATTGACTGCTGATGATTGACTACTGAAGATTGACTGCTGATGATTGACTACTGACTATTCAGGTGGTGCCGGCTTATTTATACCCATCCCTGGAATCTCTGGTATGCGAGGAATGTCTGGTATGCGTGGTATGTCTGGTATGCGTGGTATGCGTGGTATGTTGACTGCTACTGGAGTCGATTGCTCTGGAATGCCAGTGATCCTCAACCGGCAGGGGTTCTCCATTGTACCGAGATTGGTTAAAATAAATTATATTAGTTAATTACAATATTGTTATATGGTGAATTCGGATAGGTTGTTTGATGATATCGTTTTGTAATAAAATATTTTAATAAATTGTATTGCTTAATTATGCGTCTTTTGTATTGTAGGTTCGGGTGTGTTATTTGATTTGATCATATTGTAGCGATATACTCGAGAGGATTCGAAAGGGGTTTTCTTCCTCGTGGAGTGAGGGCTTCTCTTGGGACGCAAAAGGGGTTTCTTCCTCGTGGAGTGAGGGCTTCTCTTGGGACGCAAAAGGGGTTTCTTCCTCGTGGAGTGAGGGCTTCTCTTGGGACGCAAAAGGGGTTTCTTCCTCGTGGAGTGAGGGCTTCTCTCGAGTGTCGTTGTTCTTCGTTTAAGGTAATGGTGTTTTGTGTAGCGATGAGTTGGAATATTTAGAGATTTTATTTGTTTGCAGGTAGTCGGTGATGAGAAGAGAAATATAAGGTGAGTATCTTATGAGAGGAATTTATTTGTTCGAAAGCAGTCGATGATGAGAAATGTAATGTAAGGTAAGTATCTCGTTTGACTAGCGATGGGTAGGAGTAATAAGAGAGTTTATTTGTTCACAGGTAATCGATGATGAGAAGCGCAACATAAGGTAAGTACCTCGTTTGACTAGCGATGGGTTGGAGTAATAAGAGAGTTTGTTTGTTCACAGGCAGTGGATATAGTAAATAAAGGAAGAAAAATGTGAGCCGACATGCGGCAAAAAAATGACGGCACGTCACACTTCCCAGCTCCGGCAAACGTTCTTTCCAAATTATCGATAGAAAGAACGATTGCGGGAGCTGGGAAGTGAATCCTTACCTACCGTCGATGCAAAACGATTGCAAACATCGAATAGCACGTATTCGTGCAAATTATCCATAGAAAGAACGATTGCGAGAGCTGGGAAGTGAATACTTACCTACCGTTGATGCAAAACGATTGGAAAATATCGAATAGCACGTATTCGTGCAAATGATCGATGGAAAGAACGATTGCGGGAGCCGGGAAGTGAATCCTTACCTAACGTTGATGCAAATCGATTGGAAAATATCGAATAGCACGTATTCGTGCAAATGATCGATGGAAAAAACTATTGCGGGAGCCGGGAAGTGAATCCTTACCTAACGTTGATGCAAATCGATTGGAAACATCGAACATCACGTATTCGTGCAAATTATCGATGGAAAGAACGATTGCGGGTGCCGGGAAGTGAATCCTTACCTAACGTTGATGCAAATCGATTGGAAACATCGAATAGCACGTATTCGTGCAAATTATCGATGGAAAGAACGATTGCGGGAGCCGGGAAATGAATCCTTACCTAACGTTGATGCAAAACGATTGGAAACATCGAGTAGCACGTATTCGTGCAAATTATCCATAGAAAGACCGATTGCGAGAGCTGGGAAGTGAATACTTACCTACCGTTGATGCAAAACGATTGAAAACATCGAATAGCACGTATTCGTGCAAATTATCGATGGAAAGAACGATTGCGGGAGCCGGGAAGTGAATGCTTACCTAACGTTGGTGCAAAACGATTGGAAACATCGAACATAACGTATTCGTGCAAATTATCGATAGAAAGAACGATTGCGGGAGCTGGGAAGTGAATCCTTACCTACCGTCGATGCAAAACGATTGCAAACATCGAATAGCACGTATTCGTGCAAATTATCCATAGAAAGAACGATTGCGGGAGCTGGGAAGTGAATACTTACCTAACGTTGATGCAAAACGTTTGGAAACATCGAACACCACGTATTCGTGCAAATTATCGATGGAAAAACGATTGCGGCTGCTGGGAAGTGAATCCTTACCTACCGTCGATGCAGAACGATTGCAAACATCGAATAGCACGTATTCGTGCAAATTATCGATAGAAAGAACGATTGCGGGAGCTGGGAAGTGAATACTTACCTAACGTTGATGCAAAACGATTGGAAACATCGAACACCACGTATTCGTGCAAATTATCGATGGAAAGAACGATTGCGGGAGCCGGGAAGTGAATCCTTACCTAACGTTGATGCAAAACGATTGGAAACATTGAACATCACGTATTCGTGCAAATTATCGATGGAAAGAACGATTGCGGGTGCCGGGAAGTGAATCCTTACCTAACGTTGATGCAAATCGATTGGAAACATCGAATAGCACGTATTCGTGCAAATTATCGATGGAAAGAACGATTGCGGGAGCCGGGAAATGAATCCTTACCTATCGTTGATGCAAAACGATTGGAAACAACGAACATCACGTATTCGTGCAAATTATCGATAGAAAGAACGATTGCGGCAGCTGGGAAGTGAATCCTTACCTACCGTCGATGCAAAACGATTGCAAACATCGAATAGCACGTATTCGTGCAAATTATCCATAGAAAGACCGATTGCGAGAGCTGGGAAGTGAATACTTACCTACCGTTGATGCAAAACGATTGAAAACATCGAATAGCACGTATTCGTGCAAATTATCGATGGAAAGAACGATTGCGAGAGCTGGGAAGTGAATACTTACCTACCGTTGATGCAAAACGATTGAAAACATCGAATAGCACGTATTCGTGCAAATTATCGATGGAAAGAACGATTGCGGGAGCCGGGAAGTGAATGCTTACCTAACGTTGATGCAAAACGATTGAAAACATCGAATAGCACGTATTCGTGCAAATTATCGATTGAAAGAACGATTGCGGGAGCCGGGAAGTGAATGCTTACCTAACGTTGATGCAAAACGATTGGAAACATCGAACATAACGTATTCGTGCAAATTATCGATAGAAAGAACGATTGCGGGAGCTGGGAAGGGAATCCTTACCTACCGTCGATGCAAAACGATTGCAAACATCGAATAGCACGTATTCGTGCAAATTATCCATAGAAAGAACGATTGCGGGAGCTGGGAAGTGAATACTTACCTAACGTTGATGCAAAACGATTGGAAACATCGAACACCACGTATTCGTGCAAATTATCGATGGAAAGAACGATTGCGGCTGCTGGGAAGTGAATCCTTACCTACCGTCGATGCAAAACGATTGCAAACATCGAATAGCACGTATTCGTGCAAATTATCCATAGAAAGAACGATTGCGAGAGCTGGGAAGTGAATACTTACCTACCGTTGATGCAAAACGATTGGAAACATCGAATAGCACGTATTCGTGCAAATGATCGATGGAAAGAACGATTGCTGCAGCTGGGAAGTGAATCCTTACCTAACGTTGATGCAAAACGATTGGAAACATCGAACATCACGTATTCGTGCAAATTATCGATAGAAAGAACGATTGCGGCAGCTGGGAAGTGAATCCTTACCTACCGTCGATGCAAAACGATTGCAAACATCGAATAGCACGTATTCGTGCAAATTATCCATAGAAAGACCGATTGCGAGAGCTGGGAAGTGAATACTTACCAACCGTTGATGCAAAACGATTGAAAACATCGAATAGCACGTATTCGTGCAAATTATCGATGGAAAGAACGATTGCGGGAGCCGGGAAGTGAATCCTTACCTACCGTCGATGCAAAACGATTGCAAACATCGAATAGCACGTATTCGTGCAAATTATCCATAGAAAGACCGATTGCGAGAGCTGGGAAGTGAATACTTACCTACCGTTGATGCAAAACGATTGGAAACATCGAATAGCACGTATTCGTGCAAATTATCCATGGAAAGAACGATTGCGGGAGCCGGGAAGTGAATGCTTACCTAACGTTGATGCAAAACGATTGGAAACATCGAACATAACGTATTCGTGCAAATTATCGATAGAAAGAACGATTGCGGCAGCTGGGAAGTGAATCCTTACCTACCGTCGATGCAAAACGATTGCAAACATCGAATAGCACGTATTCGTGCAAATTATCCATAGAAAGAACGATTGCGGGAGCTGGGAAGTGAATACTTACCTAACGTTGATGCCAAACGATTGGAAACATCGAACACCACGTATTCGTGCAAATTATCGATGGAAAGAACGATTGCGGCTGCTGGGAAGTGAATCCTTACCTACCGTCGATGCAAAACGATTGCAAACATCGAATAGCGCGTATTCGTGCAAATTATCGATGGAAAGAACGATTGCGGGAGCCGGGAAGTGAATCCGTACCTACCGTCGATGCAAAACGATTGCAAACATCGAATAGCACGTATTCGTGCAAATTATCGATGGAAAGAACGATTGCGGGAGCCGGGAAGTGAATGCTTACCTAACGTTGGTGCAAAACGATTGGAAACATCGAACATAACGTATTCGTGCAAATTATCGATAGAAAGAACGATTGCGGGAGCTGGGAAGTGAATCCTTACCTACCGTCGATGCAAAACGATTGCAAACATCGAATAGCACGTATTCGTGCAAATTATCCATAGAAAGAACGATTGCGGGAGCTGGGAAGTGAATACTTACCTAACGTTGATGCAAAACGTTTGGAAACATCGAACACCACGTATTCGTGCAAATTATCGATGGAAAAACGATTGCGGCTGCTGGGAAGTGAATCCTTACCTACCGTCGATGCAAAACGATTGCAAACATCGAATAGCACGTATTCGTGCAAATTATCGATGGAAAGAACGATTGCGGGAGCCGGGAAGTGAATCCTTACCTAACGTTGATGCAAAACGATTGGAAACATTGAACATCACGTATTCGTGCAAATTATCGATGGAAAGAACGATTGCGGGTGCCGGGAAGTGAATCCTTACCTAACGTTGATGCAAATCGATTGGAAACATCGAATAGCACGTATTCGTGCAAATTATCGATGGAAAGAACGATTGCGGGAGCCGGGAAATGAATCCTTACCTATCGTTGATGCAAAACGATTGGAAACCACGAACATCACGTATTCGTGCAAATTATCGATAGAAAGAACGATTGCGGCAGCTGGGAAGTGAATCCTTACCTACCGTCGATGCAAAACGATTGCAAACATCGAATAGCACGTATTCGTGCAAATTATCCATAGAAAGACCGATTGCGAGAGCTGGGAAGTGAATACTTACCTACCGTTGATGCAAAACGATTGAAAACATCGAATAGCACGTATTCGTGCAAATTATCGATGGAAAGAACGATTGCGAGAGCTGGGAAGTGAATACTTACCTACCGTTGATGCAAAACGATTGAAAACATCGAATAGCACGTATTCGTGCAAATTATCGATGGAAAGAACGATTGCGGGAGCCGGGAAGTGAATGCTTACCTAACGTTGATGCAAAACGATTGAAAACATCGAATAGCACGTATTCGTGCAAATTATCGATGGAAAGAACGATTGCGGGAGCCGGGAAGTGAATGCTTACCTAACGTTGATGCAAAACGATTGGAAACATCGAACATAACGTATTCGTGCAAATTATCGATAGAAAGAACGATTGCGGGAGCTGGGAAGGGAATCCTTACCTACCGTCGATGCAAAACGATTGCAAACATCGAATAGCACGTATTCGTGCAAATTATCCATAGAAAGAACGATTGCGGGAGCTGGCAAGTGAATACTTACCTAACGTTGATGCAAAACGATTGGAAACATCGAACACCACGTATTCGTGCAAATTATCGATGGAAAGAACGATTGCGGCTGCTGGGAAGTGAATCCTTACCTACCGTCGATGCAAAACGATTGCAAACATCGAATAGCACGTATTCGTGCAAATTATCCATAGAAAGAACGATTGCGAGAGCTGGGAAGTGAATACTTACCTACCGTTGATGCAAAACGATTGGAAACATCGAATAGCACGTATTCGTGCAAATGATCGATGGAAAGAACGATTGCGGGAGCCGGGAAGTGAATCCTTACCTAACGTTGATGCAAATCGATTGGAAACATCGAATAGCACGTATTCGTGCAAATTATCGATGGAAAGAACGATTGCGGGAGCCGGGAAATGAATCCTTACCTAACGTTGATGCAAAACGATTGGAAACATCGAACATCACGTATTCGTGCAAATTATCGATAGAAAGAACGATTGCGGGAGCTGGGAAGTGAATACTTACCTACCGTTGATGCAAAACGATTGGAAACATCGAATAGCACGTATTCGTGCAAATTATCGATAGAAAGAACGATTGCGGGAGCTGGGAAGTGAATCCTTACCTACCGTCGATGCAAAACGATTGGAAACATCGAATATCACGTATTCGTGCCAATTATCCAATCGTTTTGCATCGACGGTAGGTAAGGATTCACTTCCCAGCTCCCGCAATCGTTCTTTCCATCGATAATTTGCACGAATACGTGCTATTCGATGTTTCCAATCGTTTTGCATCAACGTTAGGTAAGGATTCACTTCCCGGCTCCCGCAATCGTTCTTTCCATCGATAATTTGCACGAATACGTGGTGTTCGATGTTTCCAATCGTTCTGCATCAACGTTAGGTAAGTATTCACTTCCCAGCTCCCGCAATCGTTCTTTCTATGGATAATTTGCACGAATACGTGCTATTCGATGTTTGCAATCGTTTTGCATCGACGGTAGGTACGGATTCACTTCCCAGCTCCCGCAATCGTTCTTTCTATCGATAATTTGCACGAATACGTGGTGTTCGATGTTTCCAATCGTTTTGCATCAACGTTAGGTAAGCATTCACCTCCCGGCTCCCGCAATCGTTCTTTCCATCGATAATTTGCACGAATACATGCTATTCGATGTTTGCAATCGTTTTGCATCGACGGTAGGTAAGGATTCACTTCCCAGCTCCCGCAATCGTTCTTTCCATCGATAATTTGCACGAATACGTGCTATTCGATGTTTCCAATCGTGTTGCATCGACGGTCGGTAAGCATTCACTTCCCAGCTCCGGCAAACGTTCTTTCCAAATTATCGATAGAAAGAACGATTGCGGGAGCTGGGAAGTGAATCCTTACCTACCGTCGATGCAAAACGATTGCAAACATCGAATAGCACGTATTCGTGCAAATTAACGATAGAAAGAACGATTGCGGGAGCTGGAAAGTGAATACTTACCTAACGTTGATGCAAAACGATTGGAAACATCGAACACCACGTATTCGTGCAAATTATCGATGGAAAGAACGATTGCGGGAGCCGGGAAGTGAATCCTTACCTAACGTTGATGCAAAACGAATGGAAACATTGAACATCACGTATTCGTGCAAATTATCGATGGAAAGAACGATTGCGGGTGCTGGGAAGTGAATCCTTACCTAACGTTGATGCAAATCGATTGGAAACATCGAATAGCACGTATTCGTGCAAATTATCGATGGAAAGAACGATTGCGGGAGCCGGGAAATGAATCCTTACCTAACGTTGATGCAAAACGATTGGAAACATCGAACATCACGTATTCGTGCAAATTATCGATAGAA
The DNA here is from genome assembly GCA_963583965.1 of Nomada ferruginata. Lineage (NCBI taxonomy): Eukaryota > Metazoa > Arthropoda > Insecta > Hymenoptera > Apidae > Nomada > Nomada ferruginata. The sequence goes on from OY757219.1 coordinate 1,794,246, forward strand.
AGAACGATTGCGGCAGCTGGGAAGTGAATCCTTACCTACCGTCGATGCAAAACGATTGCAAACATCGAATAGCACGTATTCGTGCAAATTATCCATAGAAAGACCGATTGCGAGAGCTGGGAAGTGAATACTTACCTACCGTTGATGCAAAACGATTGAAAACATCGAATAGCACGTATTCGTGCAAATTATCGATGGAAAGAACGATTGCGGGAGCCGGGAAGTGAATCCTTACCTACCGTCGATGCAAAACGATTGCAAACATCGAATAGCACGTATTCGTGCAAATTATCCATAGAAAGACCGATTGCGAGAGCTGGGAAGTGAATACTTACCTACCGTTGATGCAAAACGATTGAAAACATCGAATAGCACGTATACGTGCAAATTATCGATGGAAAGAACGATTGCGGGAGCCGGGAAGTGAATGCTTACCTAACGTTGATGCAAAACGATTGGAAACATCGAACATAACGTATTCGTGCAAATTATCGATAGAAAGAACGATTGCGGGAGCTGGGAAGTGAATCCTTACCTACCGTCGATGCAAAACGATTGCAAACATCGAATAGCACGTATTCGTGCAATTTATCCATAGAAAGAACGATTGCGGGAGCTGGGAAGTGAATACTTACCTACCGTTGATGCAAACCGATTGAAAACATCGAATAGCACGTATTCGTGCAAATTATCGATGGAAAGAACGATTGCGGGAGCCGGGAAGTGAATCCTTACCTACCGTTGATGCAAAACGATTGGAAACATCGAACATCACGTATTCGTGCAAATTATCGATAGAAAGAACGATTGCGGGCGCTGGGAAGCGAATCCTTACATACTGTCGATGCAAAACGATTGGAAACATCGAATGGCACGTATTTGTGCAAATTATCGATGGAAAGAACGATTGCGGGAGCTGGGAAGTGAATCCTTACCTACCGTCGATGCAAAACGATTGCAAACATCGAATAGCACGTATTCGTGCAAATTATCCATCGAAAGAACGATTGCGGGAGCTGGGAAGTGAATACTTACCTACCGTTGATGCAAAACGATTGGAAACATCGAATAGCACGTATTCGTGCAAATTATCCATGGAAAGAACGATTGCGGGAGCCGGGAAGTGAATGCTTACCTAACGTTGATGCAAAACGATTGGAAACATCGAACATAACGTATTCGTGCAAATTATCGATGGAAAGAACGATTGCGGCTGCTGGGAAGTGAATCCTTACCTACCGTCGATGCAAAACGATTACAAACATCGAATAGCGCGTATTCGTGCAAATTATCGATGGAAAGAACGATTGCGGGAGCCGGGAAGTGAATCCGTACCTACCGTCGATGCAAAACGATTGCAAACATCGAATAGCACGTATTCGTGCAAATTATCCATAGAAAGAACGATTGCGGGAGCTGGGAAGTGAATACTTACCTAACGTTGATGCAGAACGATTGGAAACATCGAACACCACGTATTCGTGCAAATTATCGATGGAAAGAACGATTGTGGGAGCTGGGAAGTGAATCCTTACCTACCGTCGATGCAAAACGATTGGAAACATCGAATGGCACGTATTCGTGCAAATTATCGATGGAAAGAACGATTGCGGGAGCTGGGAAGTGAATCCTTACCTACCGTCGATGCAAAACGATTGGATAATTGGCACGAATACGTGATATTCGATGTTTCCAATCGTTTTGCATCGACGGTAGGTAAGGATTCACTTCCCAGCTCCCGCAATCGTTCTTTCTATCGATAATTTGCACGAATACGTGATGTTCGATGTTTCCAATCGTTTTGCATCAACGGTAGGTAAGGATTCACTTCCCGGCTCCCGCAATCGTTCTTTCCATCGATAATTTGCACGAATACGTGGTGTTCGATGTTTCCGATCGTTCTGCATCAACGTTAGGTAAGTATTCACTTCCCAGCTCCCGCAATCGTTCTTTCTATGGATAATTTGCACGAATACGTGCTATTCGATGTTTGCAATCGTTTTGCATCGACGGTAGGTACGGATTCACTTCCCGGCTCCCGCAATCGTTCTTTCCATCGATAATTTGCACGAATACGCGCTATTCGATGTTTGCAATCGTTTTGCATCGACGGTAGGTAAGGATTCACTTCCCAGCAGCCGCAATCGTTCTTTCCATCGATAATTTGCACGAATACGTGGTGTTCGATGTTTCCAATCGTTTGGCATCAACGTTAGGTAAGTATTCACTTCCCAGCTCCCGCAATCGTTCTTTCCATCGATAATTTGCACGAATACGTGGTGTTCGATGTTTCCAATCGTTTTGCATCAACGTTAGGTAAGTATTCACTTCCCAGCTCCCGCAATCGTTCTTTCTATCGATAATTTGCACGAATACGTGCTATTCGATGTTTGCAATCGTTTTGCATCGACGGTAGGTAAGGATTCACTTCCCAGCAGCCGCAATCGTTCTTTCCATCGATAATTTGCACGAATACGTGGTGTTCGATGTTTCCAATCGTTTTGCATCAACGTTAGGTAAGTATTCACTTCCCAGCTCCCGCAATCGTTCTTTCTATGGATAATTTGCACGAATACGTGCTATTGGATGTTTCCAATCGTTTTGCATCAACGGTAGGTATGGATTCACTTCCCGGCTCCCGCAATCGTTCTTTCCATCGATAATTTGCACGAATACGTGCTATTCGATGTTTCCAATCGTTTTGCATCGACGGTAGGTAAGGATTCACTTCCCAGCTCCCGCAATCGTTCTTTCTATCGATAATTTGCACGAATACGTTACGTTCGATGTTTCCAGTCGTTTTGCATCAACGTTAGGTAAGCATTCACTTCCCGGCTCCCGCAATCGTTCTTTCCATCGATAATTTGCACGAATACGTGCTATTCGATGTTTTCAATCGTTTTGCATCAACGGTAGGTAAGTATTCACTTCCCAGCTCTCGCAATCGGTCTTTCTATGGATAATTTGCACGAATACGTGCTATTCGATGTTTGCAATCGTTTTGCATCGACGGTAGGTAAGGATTCACTTCCCAGCTGCCGCAATCGTTCTTTCTATCGATAATTTGCACGAATACGTGATGTTCGATGTTTCCAATCGTTTTGCATCAACGTTAGGTAAGGATTCATTTCCCGGCTCCCGCAATCGTTCTTTCCATCGATAATTTGCACGAATACGTGCTATTCGATGTTTCCAATCGATTTGCATCAACGTTAGGTAAGGATTCACTTCCCGGCACCCGCAATCGTTCTTTCCATCGATCATTTGCACGAATTCGTGCTATTCGATATTTTCCAATCGATTTGCATCAACGTTAGGTAAGGATTCACTTCCCGGCTCCCGCAATCGTTCTTTCCACCGATAATTTGCACGAATACGTGATGTTCGATGTTTCCAATCGATTTGCATCCACGTTAGGTAAGGATTCACTTCCCAGCTCCCGCAATCGTTCTTTCTATCGATAATTTGGAAAGAACGTTTGCCGGAGCTGGGAAGTGAATGCTTACCGACCGTCGATGCAACACGATTGGAAACATCGAATAGCACGTATTCGTGCAAATTATCGATGGAAAGAACGATTGCGGGAGCTGGGAAGTGAATCCTTACCTACCGCCGATGCAAAACGATTGCAAACATCGAATAGCACGTATTCGTGCAAATTATCCATAGAAAGAACGTTTGCGGGAGCTGGGAAGTGAATACTTACTTAACGTTGATGCAAAACGATTGGAAACATCGAACACCACGTATTCGTGCAAATTATCGATGGAAAAAACGATTGCGGCTGCTGGGAAGTGAATGCTTACCTAACGTTGATGCAAAACGATTGGAAACATCGAACACCACGTATTCGTGCAAATTATCGATAGAAAGAACGATTGCGGGAGCTGGGAAGTGAATCCGTACCTACCGTCGATGCAAAACGATTGCAAACATCGAATAGCACGTATTCGTGCAAATTATCCATAGAAAGAACGATTGCGCGAGCTGGGAAGTGAATACTTACCTAACGTTGATGCAGAACGATTGGAAACATCGAACACCACGTATTCGTGCAAATTATCGATGGAAAGAACGATTGCGGGAGCCGGGAAGTGAATCCTTACCTAACGTTGATGCAAAACGATTGGAAACATCGAATAGCACGTATTCGTGCAAATTATCGATGGAAAGAACGATTGCGGGAGCTGGGAAGTGAATCCTTACCTACCGTCGATGCAAAACGATTGGATAATTGGCACGAATACGTGATATTCGATGTTTCCAATCGTTTTGCATCGACGGTAGGTAAGGATTCACTTCCCAGCTCCCGCAATCGTTCTTTCTATCGATAATTTGCACGAATACGTGCTATTCGATGTTTCCAATCGTTTTGCATCAACGGTAGGTAAGTATTCACTTCCCAGCTCCCGCAATCGTTCTTTCTATCGATAATTTGCACGAATACGTGATGTTCGATGTTTCCAATCGTTTTGCATCAACGTTAGGTAAGGATTCATTTCCCGGCTCCCGCAATCGTTCTTTCCATCGATAATTTGCACGAATACGTGCTATTCGATGTTTCCAATCGTTTTGCATCAACGTTAGGTAAGGATTCACTTCCCGGCTCCCGCAATCGTTCTTTCCATCGATAATTTGCACGAATACGTGGTGTTCGATGTTTCCAATCGTTTTGCATCAACGTTAGGTAAGGATTCACTTCCCGGCACCCGCAATCGTTCTTTCCATCGATAATTTGCACGAATACGTGATGTTCGATGTTTCCAATCGATTTGCATCAACGTTAGGTAAGGATTCACTTCCCGGCTCCCGCAATCGTTCTTTCCATCGATCATTTGCACGAAAACGTGCTATTCGATGTTTCCAATCGTTTTGCATCGACGGTAGGTAAGGATTCACTTCCCAGCTCCCGCAATCGTTCTTTCTATCGATAATTTGGAAATAACGATTGCCGGAGCTGGGAAGTGAATGCTTACCGACCGTCGATGCAAAACGATTGCAAACATCGAATAGCACGTATTCGTGCAAATTATCGATAGAAAGAACGATTGCGGGAGCTGGGAAGTGAATCCGTACCTACCGTCGATGCAAAACGATTGCAAACATCGAATAGCACGTATTCGTGCAAATTATCCATAGAAAGAACGATTGCGGGAGCTGGGAAGTGAATACTTACCTAACGTTGATGCAAAACGATTGGAAACATCGAACACCACGTATTCGTGCAAATTATCGATGGAAAGAACGATTGCTGGAGCCGGGAAGTGAATCCTTACCTAACGTTGATGCAAATCGATTGGAAACATCGAACATCACGTATTCGTGCAAATTATCGATGGAAAGAACGATTGCGGGAGCCGGGAAATGAATCCTTACCTAACGTTGTGTTACGTCCTCGTCGGGATCCGTGTTGCCCAACGGCAACGTGCGCCAAATCTTCAACAGGATACGCTCGCAATTTCGATCTGTGACTGGTCTTTTAGGACAGTCAACCGGGATCGGGACGTTAAGATGCGGTGGGGTCAGGAAAACAATTGGTATCGATTGTTTATGAGTTATATTTACGTCCACTTTCTTTTTTTTTTCTTATTTAATACAGTGGAGGCTGTTACATTATTCCTCGCGGAGAAATATAGTTTGAAATAACAACGCATGATACTCTTCCGGGACCGGCTCGCCTTCGGGGACGTTTGGTTGACCAGGGAACCGGTCGCTAATAAATACGGGATAATATCCCGGGTAATTTGGATAAATCTGTTGATGTGGCCACTCCTCGTCGCTGTCCGGAGGGTCGAGTTGCTGTTGCGGGGATGGGGGACTGACCGGGGGGTCGATATAGGGCCGGTAGTATTCGGGCGTGGTTGCCCTTGAATCTACCGAGGATGTAGTTGTCTGAGCCGGGGATGACGAGTAAACTAGTTGTCGTCTAGCGAAGGGCTGCGGAGTTTGTTCGGATGCGTGGGAGATGGGGGAGTATGAGATGGACAAAGGCGATGCGTGAGGCGAGGAAGGCAACACGGGTATTTGGGCGGAGGGACCCCGCGAAGTCGAGGGCTCGGGCGAACCCCCAACTGTCAAGTCGATGATGGACGGAACGGCGCCAGCGGTTGTCGAGTCGATCGGCGCCCGTGGAGAATCCAGCGTCAGGTCGACTGGCGCCGGTGGAGAATCTAACGTCAGGTCGATCAACGGCCCAGTCTCTTGCGCCAATTGCACGCGACGGGCGGCGATCAGCTCCCGGCGCCTGATATTGTGGCGGAGCCGCGACTGGACCCCTCTCCTACGCCTTCGCCTATTTCCAGCGGGCATCTTTACCTATCGGTCGACTACAGTTGAGAGTACAAGTAACAAATGGTGGATCGTGCTGACGATTTGCCGCTTACAGGCACAACTACAACGAACTCGTCGAACTTCACCGTTAGACTACCGGATTGAACTTCAGTCGTATAGAACTTGATGTTTCTAACTTCTCGGTTGGAACTGAACTGCCTTGCGACCGTTCGCTCCGGTCTTTTATTCCTCCCAGGTGCTGACGCAGCAGCCCCTACTGCCGCAGCCAGAAGATGCTGATGCAGCAGGGGCCACCGTCCTGGGAACGACTGTTCCGCGACGGTTCTCGCGCTTCGTATCTTTGCAACGTGTGCATTCCTGAGCGACAGTTGTTATCGCTCTCGCGACGGTTCTCGCGCTTCGTATTTTTGCAACGTGTGCATTCCTGAGCGACAGTTGTTATCGCTCTGGGAACGGATGCTGATGCATCGAGGTATATCGTCTTGTTCAGCGGATTATTACCCGATCCTTTCCCAGGCCTTGACTCTGGAATGCCCACGTGCGAGACAGCGCTATCCCTTCGCTATTGTCGTCAGCACTTATCCGTGCTTGTCCTTAACTTGAAAGGACAAACACGGATTGGTCCGCACACCCTGATTCGTCACGGTTCTTAATCTACGTATTCTTATAATCTATCTTATCATAGGTGAGTCAGCATACTCACGTTTACCCCTGGTTTCTTAACTTAAGAAGTTGCTTAGACTTAATGCTACCATCAGGACAATTATCAGTGTGTGTGTGTGTGTGTGTGGCCGTACGTCGATGTGTGGTAGAGAACTGCCTATGGTAACATACATTTTTATTAGTTACGGGTAATAGCGAGATGGATTGGCTACTTTGTGACAATTTGGGAATTGCCATCGGTTGGGTCAGGTTTGGATTATATTGGGTGGTTGTGTCGGTCAGGTCGGTGTTATGCTGCACACGAGTTTTGGTTGGGTTTAGGTTAGGTTTGAGTTAGGTTTGGGTTAGGTTTGGGTTATGTTTGGGTTAGGTTTTATTTATATTGGGGAGCTGAGACTGGGTCTGGTTTTCCTGACAATGATGATTCCGGAGTTGGGTCAAAAACCACGATGGAACTGATGTTTCCACTTAAGAGCTACGGTACTTACCTTAGGATCCTGGGTACTTACCTGGTTCGGCGGTGATACTTCGGGGAAGTCGGCGGGCCATTCCCGGTCAAAAGAGCCACTCACCTCACCTCCTCGTGGGGCTCCCTGGTGTTCTGCGACGGTTGGCCGTGGCTACCCGAAACAGAATGCGAAAGAGTGAGTGGTCAATCGTCGCAAGCTAAGGTGTGAGACATCGTGCCGAGAGCTGCGTGGTCGTAGCGACGTAAAAACTGTACGGTCTCAAACGGTTCCTATGGGGCACCTGGGGCCACCCCATAGTATGTCAGTCCCCTAGCCTACGTAAGGAGGAGGCGTAGGTGGTCCATGTCCTCCAATTAAATCGGTGGCCGCCGGAGGCTTCGGCTGATGGGGGCCGTATATGAAAATGAATACAAACACAAGTAATAATAAGGATAACGAAAATAAGACCCACCAGGGCAAAGGAGACTGTGAAAACCTGGACTCGACAACGGACAGCGACCTGGACGAATGGCTCGAGACCGGTGGACGGATTACACCGAGGGAGCAGGAAGGGTCTAGAAACCTGGCAAGTTTGCAGGCCGAGGTCGACGATCCGTTTAGACCGAGGGCAAGCCTGAGCAGGAGCCCTACAAAGGAAGAGCGTAAAGAGCAGGCGGTGGTATTTCTCCTGTCCTCGGAAGAAGCAACGCAGGCTACGCAAATGACGGAACAAAACCCGTATGACCGAGATAGAAAAGGGCACATCCCAGGACTAGAAGAAAATGTATTGGTGCAGCGGGGTCAAATCCTAAAGATGACCAAACAGGCTGCGAAAGCAAAGGTTGCGATAAAGGCCATATATGACTATGCACTGGCCACCAAAAACGTCAGCCGCCTCCTAAAGGAGATGGGGGGCAAGGCTTTACACCATCTGGGGGCGCTAATCAAAGATCTGGGGGATATCAGTGTGATGGAGCAAGCGGAGAAGAAGCAGCAAAAGAACTCGGAAAGTAATCCAACCCGGGTAGATAAGAAAAAGGAACGGGAATGCGGGACGCAGACATCCCCGGTGGTGACCACAGATAATGGATGTCAGTCAGGGGGGGCTGCCTCCCCGGTCGAACAACGAATCCCGGTGGAAAAAGGGATAGAGGACCCCATTCGGCGGGGTAAAAGGAAAGAGACCTCGCCTTTGGAGCCTAGGGCCGGAAAGTTTCAGAGGATGAAAAATCCTCAGGAAGAAGCTAAAAGGCCTCCAAATGTGGAGGAAGCTAGGGGAAGAGGTGAAGAGAGCCAAAGTACTGGTGTTGAGGATATACCGCAGGATAGCGCCGACGAAAGGGGTTTCCAGGAGTGGCGGAAACGCAAACGGAAGGCGGGGAGTCAGAGAAGAGGAGAGACGGAAAACCCACCAACTAAAGAAAGGATTAGGAGACAAACAGTGCGACGAGGGGAAGCGGTCTCCCTAAGGTTAGGACCTGGTCTCACGTTTGCAGAAGCAGTAAAGAGAATGAAGTCTAACCTGGGGACAGCCCCGGACGGAGTGAAGAAGATCAGGAGGACGTTGATCGGGGACCTGCTCGTGGAGTTTGACCCAGGTGCCGACGTCTCATGCTTTTACAACAAAATAAATGGCAAGATGGGTCTAGGTATCGAGCTGAAAAGACTCCAACCTAAGTTCGATGTGGAGATTAGGGACATCGATCCCTCGGTTGAGGGCCAGGAGGTACTGACCGCCCTAGCCGCACAGCTGAAGGCCTCCAGTGAGGAGCTTAGGCTAAAAAGCCTAAAGACCAACAAGCAGGGGATGAAGGTGGCTATCATTGAAATGACTGAATCAATGACGGAAAATGTCAGGCAAATGACAAGCGTTAAAATAGGCTGGACGCGAAACAAGCTGCGGGTATTGCCCAGGATTACCCGCTGTTTTGCCTGCCATGGTTTCGGACATCTGGCGAAAAACTGCCCGCGTGGACCGGATGCGAGGGACACATGCAGGAAATGCGGAGAGGAGGGCCACAAGATGGACATATGTAAAGCGGAGTCAAAATGTTCACTCTGCCTCAAAGCGGGGAAGGTTGGAAACGCCTTAGGGCATGTAGCGGGGTCGGTAAGATGCCCTATCTACAAAGAGGTACTCCAAAAAGCGGGCTATAAAAATCAAACGTGATGGATCTAAAAATCTTACAAATCAACTTAAACAGATGCAGCGCGGCTCAGGAACTTCTGGAGCAAACAGTCCTTGAAGTTGAAGCTGACCTGGTGCTCATTAGTGAGCCGTACCGCTGCAAAGATTTTTGGTTCAGGGATACCAATAAAGATGCAGCTATTTGGGCAACACCGAAATGGGTGAAGAGGGGTCATCCACTTAAGCTGCTGGGGAGATGTGAGGGCTCAGTCATTATCAGAGCGGGAGACCTGCTAGTAGCGAGCTGCTACTACCCCCCCAGTCTGTCATTAGAAACCTTTGAGACGAGATTGGACGAGCTGGAGGCTCGACTGACCAGGAGAAACACAGATGACACTATTGTTGCGGGGGACTTCAATGCTAAGTCCCCAGTCTGGGGCTCCAGGAAATGGGACCACAGAGGCAACATGGTCCTTGATTTCTGCGGTAGAACTGGCCTTGTACCAGTCAGGAGTGAGGGAAGGTTCTCCTTTGAGAGGAACAATAAAACGTCGCTTATAGACATAATCTTATGTAATGGTGGAAAAATTGGATCGATGGTATCATCCAAGATATTGGATGGATACACAGGATCGGACCACAGGTACCTGCTGCACGTGTTCCGGGAAGCCCAACCGCCTAGAGGGCAGTGTGTTACCCAGGCTACAGGAAACATGCGGGGAAAAATTGATTTCACCTTATTCCGTAGAGAATATAAGATTTGGATGAGGGACGCGGACCCCCTGAGGGAAGGAAATGACATGGCTGAAGAGGACTACTACCGGGGTCTAGGTGACCTAGTCGAGGCATGTAGCTGGGTGGGAAGAAAACCTCGGAAGGATTCTAAGAGGAAGTGGTGGTGGTCGGAGGAGATTAAGTTTCTCCGCTCCAAGGCCATTAGACATAGGAGACGGCTGCAGCGTGCCTTATCCTCGGGCAGGGAATCTAAGATAGAAAGCCAACACGCAGCGTATAAGGACGCAAAGAGGGCCTTGAACAGAGAAATTAAAGCGGCAAAGAAGGAACTTTGGAGAGAGCAAATTGATAGAATTGAGGAGGACATTTGGGGTAGGCCATACAAAGTAGTTATGGACTCCCTGATAAGTAAAGAACCGCCCGAAATTCTGGACAAGGAGGAAATGAAGGGGGTGGTTAAATCCCTCTTCGTCACGACCCCCGTGGACAAGCAGGAGTTGAGGGATCCGTGGGCAAACTTCGGAGGGATTGGGGAGGAAATCTCCAAAGAAGAGGTACAGAGAGCCATTACCAGACTGAAAAAGAGGTCGGTGGGCCCGGATGGTGTATCGGTGGAGCTGATAAGCTGGCTAGGCAAACATGCCCTGGAGGATGTTTGCGTTTTTGTAAACAAGTGCTTCGGAAAAGGTAGATTCCTAAGTGAATGGAAAAATGGAAGACTGGTCCTGATCCCGAAAGCCGGGAAGGATAAGAAAAAGTCATGGAGACCTATATGTATTCTATCAAATTGGGCCAAATTGATGGAATACATCATAAAGGATAGGGTACTCTCGAAAATCGCAAACGCAGAAAACCAATTCGGTTTCAGGAAACAGCGAAGCACGACGGACGCCATGATGGAGATAAATAACTGCTGGGGTAGAGCCAGAGCCGGAGGTAAACACTGTCTTCTGGTTACACTCGACGTCAAAAACGCTTTTAACTCTCTGAGGTGGAACAGCATTAGGAGAGCTGTCTTAAAATCCAAGATTACAGGGAATCTTAGGCATATAATCCTAAACTACTTAAACGATAGAAGGATCACGTACCGCGCAGAGGGAGAAGACGTTACCCAACGAATTTATGGGGGTGTACCTCAGGGATCGGTTATGGGGCCACTTTTGTGGAACCTGGTCTACGATGACCTACTGCGGACGAAACTCCCCCATGGGACACAGATGGTGGGGTATGCGGACGACATAGCCCTGGTTCTAGTGAACAGGAATCTGGAGGACCTCCAAAGCCATCTCCAGAAGACAATGGAAATTATAAGTGCCTGGTACAAGAAAGAACATCTGGAACTGGCTGGGGACAAGACAGAGGCCCTACTTCTTACGGGAAGAAAAGTAAAGGGCGGACTTACCCTACGGATGTGCGAAAGGGACATGACGACGAAGGGACCGGTCAAATATCTGGGAGTTTTATATGACGGAAACCAGATGTTTAAGTCCCACTCCAAAGCAGTCTCGGAGAAAGCGCTGAGGAGAATTGGGGCCCTGTCACGTATTATGCCAAACCAATTTGGTGGGGGCTACCAGAGTAGGATTCTGCTCTACAAAACTATTGAATCCATAGTTATGTATGGGGCTCCGGCTTGGGCCTCAGCGGTGAGAAATGAGGTAAATGTTAGGCACCTGCGAATGGTACAAAGAGCGGCATTGTGCCGCGTCGTGAGAGCGTACCGCTCAACGTCTTTCGATGCATTGACGACACTCGCGGGATGCATTCCCTGGAGCCTCCTCCTGGAGGAAAGAGATAGAATCTACGCAAGGGCTCGGGAGAGACAGGAAGCGGCCAAACAACGAGAATATAAAACTCGGATTCGCAAGGAGGAGAGAAGGACCACCTTAGAGAAATGGCAGAGCGAATGGGACTCGGCGTCTTCAGCTCGGTGGACGCATAAAATAATTAAGAAAATAGAAGACTGGACTCCTTGGGGACCCAAGATTCTAAACTTCAGATTGACGCAAATTCTAACGGGCCACGGATGCTTCGCATCCTTCAAGAAGAAGATAGGAAGAGCAAACTCCGAAGAGTGTTGGCTATGTGCAGCTGAGAAGGACGATGCAGAACATACGTTGTTCTGGTGCCCCTTCTTCAAGAAAGAAAGAGAACTGGTGATAAAGGAAGTGGGCGTGCTAGAGGTGCACACACTTCTGGAGATATTGGCGGACGAAAATAGAAGAGTCCATGTTATTAACTTTGTTAACAGGACCATGAGCGTTAAAGAAGAGATTGAGCGCCAATTGGATGCAGAAAAGAAGAAGGAAAGGCGGTGAGACGAAAATCTTAAAGTACTCCACCGGTAGTGTTAAGTTATTTATTTATGTACCTATAAAGAGTATTTATATATTTTAATATTGACGACCACTAGTATATGTTTTGAGTTTTTAAGTATTTATTATTTTAACTCGCGGACTATTATGAATTTTAAGCAACAGAGCAAGCGACATTATATGGTGGCTTGGCAAATGGTTTTATAAATAAAGATTATTGACAGAAACAAATTCTGGAGGACATACTGACAACGAAACCAGTGGATGACAAGGAACCCAACTTAAGGAGTTTCATCAAATGGCGAGCGTATTGGAGCCCACCCCCGCAGAATGCCGAGAGGCGGGTCAGGGGGTGGTTGTTTTCTCCAGCGGATTATCACCCCCCGTGTGTTACGGAGAGTTAGGACAGAGGAGGGGTTTTTAGTGGGTATGCCAAACTCCACCAAGGCGAGTCCCACATACCCCCCACGGGGAACTGTGGGGGGATGCGTAATTGCATTTTCCCCTCCTCGAGAAAAAAAAAAAAAAAAAAAAAAAAAAAAGGTTTGATTTATATTAGGTGGTTATATCGGTTAGGTTTGCACGAGGTTGTACATAAATTTTGGTTATGTTTAGGTTATGTTTGGATTAAGTGTTGCCAGAATTTCGGTCAGGTTTGGGTCAGATTTGAATTATATTAGGTGGTTGTATCGGTTAGGCTTGCACGAGGTTGTACATAAATTTTGGTTAGGTTTGGGTTAGGTTTGGGTCGGGTTTGGGTTAGGTTTGCGATTAATTATATATGAATTTTGGTTAGGTTAGGATTCGGTCGTACCTATTTTCATGGATAGGCTTGGTTAGGTTTGGGTTTAAATTGCCATTTTGCGACTCGCTATCTCTTCGTTTAAAGAATTTGAATGCGTTATCTCAAAATTTTCATTAGAAATTTCGGAAAAGTGGACGGGCTATTTTATAGCCAGCTTGAAACAGTGTAACTTTGTCCTCTTTGCGTTTCTTCCTAATCTTTATCGTTTACGAGTGGCATGATGGCAAATATCCGAACACTAATCGAAACCTACCCTGTATCCATATCGTGTGCCGATTCGGATGCGCGCTGCACCTACGGATCGTCACGTTTCGGAGGATCCCGGGACGTGACACCTTCCCCCTTGGGAAGCAAATTTCTGGAGGAAATTTGCTCCAGTTCGCGAATGGTTTGCCTGAACTCTCGGAGTGTCGGTTTCGGTGGAGAAGCGGTAGTTGATGTTCCTTGTGGAAAAGCTTCCACGTCGCGGGATGCCGCGTATTGTCTGCTTCTTTCGCCTTTCCGGATCAAGAGGTGCGACAGAGAAATCCACACAGCACCGATGAGTTGGAAACCGCATCCGTAGATCGCGTGTAGCTGGTATCCATGAATGAATGTATCGGCAACTGCTTTTACGAATTTCAGCAGGACGAATATTGCCAATATTCCTGCGCTGGCTGATCCAAACGTAATGAATCCGTTCCAAAAGCGTGAAACTGCGTCTTCGGCCAATTTTGCCATGGTTTCCTCGTCGAACATGCTCGTTAGGGATATCGATCCTTGCGCCACGCCCTTTCCCGTCGCTCCCCTGACGATCGTGTTCAAAACCGCCGCCTTTTCGGCCGGGAACATGATGTGGTCTCGCAAGTTTTCCAAGTCTCCTTGCGTGTAAATACCGCTGGTTGCGAGTGTCGCCGGGGCGGTGTAACGCCAATTTGTACGCGTCATAGGGTGTAGCACGTGCGGCTGGCCTACCTCGACCGGCCGAGGGGAGATTCGATGCCAGGCTTGATTGATCACGTACATCACGGGGAGGACGTGACTGCATTCTCTCTGTGTCCCGTGAGCGGTAACAATGTGGGATTTCGGCGTGATAAACGCCGAACGGTTTCCGTGCCAAACTGGCAATTCTGTATAACATTCGTTCGAATGTCTCACCCTCACTTGTACCGGTACGCATTTGATGATGTGGATGACTTCACCGGCTGTTAACGCCATGTGTCCTGGGGACTTCATGACGGTGTAGGCGAATTCGTCCGGTTTCAAAGTGGCCACTGCGAGAGCGTTGCTGAGCACTTGTTGCTCCAGGAGACATCGTTGTTTCAATAAATTTTGATACAACGTCGTCATTTGCGTTTTGACGTGTCTCTCGACGTATACGAATTTAGAATTTATGTACGTAAAAATGTCTAAATTTTCAACCGGGAGTTTCTTCGGTTGCGTGAATGTTCGCTCTCTGGTGGTTTCCAGTATGAACAGTTTCGGATGTTCCGTTTGCGAGAGGGTGTAGCCGCACAAGTGTTGTTCGCCCACCTTGGAGAGCGCGAACGTTATGTCTTGCGTGGTAAGAGCGTAGACCGGTGAGTCGGTTTGCTGTTTGTCTTCTTCGGTGATTTTAGACGCGATACCCTCGTACAGTACGTCGTATCGGTCAAATTTGCAAGACGACGGCGGGAAAGGACTCCAGAACGTGTGTCCGTTCTCGCTGTCCAGACAGAATCCGCTTTGGAAACTGCAGATGGTTCCTGATTTTAGAATGATCTTGTCGGCGTCCATTCGTACTGGTACGTTGGCGGATTTAATCGAAAATTTTGCCACCGCCTGCACCACGACGTTTTCCCAAGTTCCGTAGGGGTCGGAGAATTGGGCGCCGGTACAACGGCCGTCGTTCGTCAAAGTCCCAGCCATGGTAAACGTTCGAGTTGTAGTTTTGTTTACCGTCAGTCCGGTTATGTAGCCATTGTTTCCCAAGGAGAACGAGCCGTCCTCGTGCATTCGCTTGCATTGTTGGTCGGTTATGTCCTCGAGATATTCGTTCAGGCCGTTGTGGACAGCGGAGATGTGCGAGTGCATGCCGCAGTGGTACACTATTCTTGATATTTCGATTTTACACGAAATGACCGGTGCGTAGTTGAATTCCGAGAGTTGAAGCAGTTGGATGTAGACTTCTCGAGACTGCGTCTTGATTGGTGTGATGTCGCAATCCCCGATCGAATTGAGCGACACCGTAGTTACGTTCAGGTGTTGTCCGTTGCAATCGTAACCGACGAGAGCCCAGGCAACTCGAGCGTAAATCAATATTAACATACATAGGAACATGGTGAATTCCTGTACAAAGAAACAAAACAAAATAACGATTCTTTACATTACCGCACTCGCTTTAATACTGGAATTCGCGTTTGTAGGGACTATACGCGAGTACGCATTACTCTCTAATTACGCGGCGTGAAACGTTTCGATCGATCGACGTCAGCGACGAGGCCACTGTTGGCCGCTTCCGGTAATTGGTTTAGGTTTGGGTTTGGTTGTCGGTGGGGGCGGGGGCGGGGGCGCTCTCAGCGGCGTCCCAATTCGTCTTGACGTTGCCGCCTTCCTACGAACCCATAGCCTCGATCCAAACTCGTCGGCGCGCGTTAATTCACCATCGCGTGATCACGTCAACGACGCGTCCCGTTTGCACCGCCCATTCCTCTGAAGTGGACATTTCGAAGTACGTCTCGATACATTCGGTGCATTCCTGTGCCGGTCTTACGACGACGAAGTTCTCGTTGCATAGGATGCAGTTGGCGATGGCCAGTGTCGAGTCGTAGTTGCACAGATTGTGCCAGCCTCCTGGCTGGTACGTTTGTTGGACCTCGGGTGGCAGTTTGGCGTAACAGGGCACGCACACTCGTCTCCCGGTCCGCACGTATATGCAAGCCGTGTCTCTCTTTATCGTCGTGCAATATAATTGCGACAGCTCGCCGTAAGCCTGGGGATGGTTCGCAGGAAGGACCCCGTCCCAGGGGCCTTGGAACTCTTGGTCCTCGACCTCCCCTTCCAAAGATTCGCAGGGGATTTTCATTCTGCAAATTGCATTGTCACGCGTTGAGTGCGCCCGTCTCGAAGGAATCTGCTCGCGCCGTCGGCCGATCGATCGCTTACATTCTATTTTTCAGATACGCTAGTTTCAGTTTATTTATATGTACTGTCCGCGGACTACCGTCGATGGAGATTTTGACGTTCTGGTTTGATAGTATCTCGATGACTTTGTGTGGACCGGTGTATTGGTCCGCGAATTTTCCCTTTCGGGGTTCCCGGATCATGTACACCAGGTCTCCTGTTTTAAAGTTCTGCGGGTTTATAGCCCGATCGTAGTATTCCTTCGATCTGATCTTCGCGAGCTGAAGGTTGTCGCGAGCTTTCGCTTGAACGTCGTCGATCTTGTAGTAGAGATCCCGCAGGTAGTCCGCGTACGTTGGCTCCAGATTCTCGCTAATCGGTTTTTCGCTCGCGGGTTCCCTGGCTATTCGCCCAAACACTAATTCGTGCGGCGAGAATCTGGTCCCTTCGTGTACCGACGTGTTGTACGAAAACATTGCCAGTTCCAACCAGTCGTCCCAGCTGTTACGACCGTTGTCTATGTACTGCTTCAGATACTCCACTAATACGTGGTGAGACCTCTCGATGGAACCGTTGCTCTGCGGATGATACGCCGTCGTGACGTAATGTTTTATGTGAAATTTCTTTGCCACATTCTTCATCAATGAGGATGTAAAATTCGTTCCTTGATCGGTCAGGATCGCTCGGGGCGATCCGAAACGGCAGATAAGATTTTTAACGAACGCGTCCGCGATGTCCGCAGATGTGGTTCGTTCGAGAGGTATGGCTAGGGAATATTTGGTTAGTAGATCCTGCATGGTTAGTATGTATTTGTTGCCCTTTTTGGTGCTAGGCAAGGGTCCGACGATGTCCATACTGACTTTGTCGAACGCTTTGCCGGGCGTATCGGTCAGTATCATAGGTTGTTTGGTCTTGATTCTCGTGAGTTTTTCAGTTGGCACTCCTTGCACTCTCTCACGAATTGTTGGATTTCCTTCTTCATGTTGTCCCAATTGTACAGTTGCCTTATCCTGTGGTAGGTTTTTGTCACCCCTTTGTGTCCTCCCGATGCCGACGCGTGTTTCTCCTCGATGATGTATTGTCTGGCCTCTGGTGGCGGAACGGTCACTTCTCCCGTGCAAATGGTGATCCGAACGTTCTCGTCGTGGAATACTTTCTTAAGTTCGTTCATTACGTATCGCCATGGTACTTCGTCCAGAGTCTCGGTTCGAGCGATGGAGAACGATCCTAGATCCCTTTCTCTGATCACGTCCAGCAACGAGGACAAACAGCCCTGTACGTTTTGGGGTTCTATACGCGTTCTCGGGTTTTCCTTCACCGGCAGGGCTATGAGGTATTTGCCCTGCTCGGTCTTCAGACGGGCGCGTTCGAGCGTCAAATCGATGTAGGACGTTAAGAGGCCCGATCGTGCGATCTCCTTTGCTCCTTCGTCGATCGGACTCCCTTGCATATCGATGAATATGACTTTGTGGTCCTTCAGTTTTGGTAACGAGTCTCGGACTTCCCTGATAACGTACGCCGGACTGCGCGTGTACGGGAACACGTTGGTGTCTTCCGTCGTGTCGATCGTGGGTGAAGCGTCGACGATTAGGTCTTCCCCTTCCCCCTCAGAATCGGGAAATTGCTCCAGCCAGTTCCCGGGTTGAACTTCGACGTCTTCCTCTGCTGGTTCTTCGAGTCGCGTCGACTGTTGGGGTTCTTGCGTGTCGACGACTCGGTCTCCCGGGGGCGTGTTCGAGCGGGGAGGCGAGTCCACCGACGTGTCGGGGTCTCGAAACAGAGATATTCTTTTCCGTTCCGGCGATTGCAACGGCGATCCCGGACGCTTCTTCTCCTTCGGTCGCGGATCGTAAATCAGTGAGTCGTCCGTCGACGAAGAGGGGAAAAATCTCCTCTTAGGTCGCGGCTCTTCTGCTTCTTCGTCAGCTTCCTCTTGACGCTTTCTTATCGGGAGGCAAACCTCCGGCGGGTTTCTCGACAAGGCGTCCGCGTTGGCGTTTGCTCGTCCACACTTGTGCTGTATCTCGAACTCGTAGTCCGATAGTTTTAGCTTCCACTTCCATATCCGCGACGTCGGATCTTTGATGGAGTTTAGCCACACCAACGGTTTGTGGTCGGTGATTATGTTGAATTTCCGTCCGTACAGGTACGGTCTGAAGTGAGTGACGCAGTAAAGTATGGCCAAACACTCCTTCTCGATGGTCGAGTACTTTTGTTCAGCAGCGTTTAGTAATCGAGAGGCGTAAGCGACGGGCAAATCCTTCCCTATCGGTCCTTGACTCAAGACTCCTCCGATCGCGTATCCGGACGCGTCGGTCGTTAGGTTGAACGTTTTACTGAAATCCGGGTACTGCAATATGGGTTCTGTTATCAGCGCGTTTCTCAACGTCTCGAACGCCTTTTCCTGGTCAGCGTCCCACGCGAATTTTGTATCCTTCTTCAACAATCGAGTCAAGGGTTTGGCGGTTTTGGAGAATTCGGGGATGAATCTCCGATAGTATCCCGCCAATCCTAGAAATTGTTTTATTCCCTTCGGCGTTCGGGGTCTAGGGAATCGTTGCACAGCTTGATCTCGATGTTCAGTACGCATAGAGACTGCGAAAGCACGGCCTATCGATCCTTTTGGCTTGAAGAGTTTTCAGCAAGAGGTGTCAGAAAAGTTACCACAGGGATAACTGGCTTGTGGCGGCCAAGCGTTCATAGCGACGTCGCTTTTTGATCCTTCGATGTCGGCTCTTCCTATCATTGAGAAACGAATCCCCAAGCATAGGGCTGAGTCACAGGTCTGACACCTTCTTCGCTGATGATGTGACCCAGATAATTGACTTCGTGTCTCAAAAATTCGCACTTGTCCGGTTGTAACTGTAATTTAGCGTTTCGCAGTCTTTCCGCCAGTTTCTGAAATTTAATTTGGTGCTCGGCCAACGAGCTCGAGTATATCACGATGTCGTCCAAATAGACGAACAGTTCCGTGCCTTGTAGGCCGGACAAAACGCTGTTCATCAATCTCTGAAAGGTGGCCGGAGCGTTCTTGAGTCCGAACGGCATTCTCGTAAATTGATAGTGTCCGTATGGGGTCGAGAAGGCCGTTTTGTGCGCGTCTCCTTCCGCCATTTTTATTTGATGGAACCCCGACGCTAGGTCGAAGGTTGAGAAATACTTGGCACTGCCCAGTTGGTCCAGTATTTCCGTGATATTGGGCAAGGGGAATGCGTCCCCTATGGTTTTGTCGTTCAATTTCCTGTAGTCGATGACCAACCGCCAACGCTTATTTCCGTGGGAGTCCGGTTTCTTCGGTACGATCCACAGTGGCGAGTTATACGGGAACACGGATTCTTCCACGACATCCGTGTCCAACAATTCTTGAATTTGTCTGTTGATTTCCGATCTATGCACCGGGGGGTATCTGTACTGGCGCGTGTTTACCGGAATGTCATCCGTGGTATGGATCTTGTGTTCCAGGATTCCTGTTCCTTCCAACGTTTCACCAGGTAAATGGAACCTGTCTTGACTTTTCCTTATCAGCTTCTCGACGCTCGCCCTCTCCTCCGTATTGAGATGCTCCAGTCTCAATAATTCCACGATGGCCTCGAATCGATTTCGAGGGTCCGTCTTGATGACGTTGCACGCCCTTGATTCTGTACGATGATTCGTTTCTTCGAATTCTTCCAGCGTCACCGTGGGTACGGTGATTTTTACCTTCCTGCTCGTCGTATTAACGACCCTGATGTAGGCGCGGCCTTTGCGGTTGGTTACCAGGGCCTCGCCCAAGTAGATTCCCTTGCCTATGTCGATTCTGGGAACGTATCCCTCTCGTATCTCTGGATTCGCTATATTCACTTGTAGCGACGTGGAGCTTCGCTTGGGTACCGACACTTTCGAGGTGGCGAACGGTATGCAAAAGGTTCCCCATTCGACCCGCTTGTGCGCGTAATCTATGGTTGCCCCGTGATCGATCAGGAACTCGGATCCTAAGATCCCGTCCTCTTTGATCAGCAGCGAGTCGTCGACGACGTGGAAATTAACCGGATGGCCCGCAACCTCTATCGACACTTTCCCTAGGGTGGTCAGGTTCGAAGCCGTAATGCCACGTATGTCTAGTACTTCTCGATCGTCTATACTCGCTGTGCTGGTCAGGACCGACTTCTTGATGAGATTTATTTCCGATCCCGAGTCCAGCATTAGATTCGTTATTCCTTGTAAATGGGGGGACACGATTCGCACCGTCGGTACCCTTTGTACGGCGTTGATTCTTATTGAAACAGTTCTTCTAACGACTCTATCTCGTCCTCCTGGTCTTCTTCCTCCTCGCGTTTCTTTTGCTTCGAGTCTTTTGGGGTTTCCCATGCTTTTCGTTCTTGCTTCGGCGCGCTTCTTGCCGACAGTTGCTCTTGATTTTGCTTCGATGTGGAAGCTTCTATTTTCGCTACTCTCGGGCGCTCCTGGGGCTTTCCACTCCGGGCTGCGTCCGGTCTTCCCGGGTGACCGCGTCCGTTTCCCTGGTTCTGTTGAGAGTACGGCACGATTTCTCCGGAATCGACTTTGGCTTTGAAGCGATAGCAATCCTTCAACACGTGTCCGGGTTTCTTGCAATAATTGCACGTGATTCCGGGATTCTTGGGTGGGAAGGTGGCCGGTGGCCGGGGTGGAAAGGTCTTGTTGTTTCCGTAATTGTTGTATCTCTGGGGGTTTCTTTGATCCCTTTGTTGAGGTTCCGCTTGATTCCTTGGAGGGTAGTTGTTTCGTTCCCTATTGAAGCGTTGCGGCGGCGGTTGATAGCTTCGCTGCCTTTCCGCGACTCTCTTTACCTCACGAGTGGCTTTTATCGCCGCACGGTAGGATTCGTCGAGGTCTCTGCAGCCCTCCAGCTTCACTCTGGTGAATACCTCGGCCGGTAAACCGTTGACGAATGCTTCCTGGGAGTCGGTGTCGAGACCTAATTGCAACGCCAACGGTACGGTACCGCGAGCTTGCCTTTCTCCGTCCATGATGGCTAGACGCAGGTTACGCACGCGGTCAATGTAGTCGAGTACGTCTTCGCCCGATTTCTGATAGATGGTTCCGAGTTCGCCCCTGTATTCGTTAATGGTTTTACCGGGACCAAACATGTCCTTTAATTTCGTGGAGAACGAGTCCAGATTGGTAACGACCACGTCTTCCACCGCGAGGAACGCATGGCCCCTCAATTTGTTCATCAACAGTTTAACCAAATGGGGTTCCATATGAGCGGGGAGCATCGATTTTGCTCGCTCGCAGGCTCTTAAGAATTGAAACACGGGAGGCTTATGGCCGTCGAACACGGGAACCGTTTCTATGGCATCTTTGATGCGAATCGAAGGGAGATCCGTCACCGGCTTCACGTCGGGCATTTCGGCGTTTGTCCCGCCGGACGTACCCGCCGTATCGTTTGCTCTGTTAGCTTTTATGTCCTGTTCTATTCTCTCTAGTCTCCTGTTCATTGAATTTAAATTGTCGAATTTATCCTCCCACAGGGAGAGCTGTTGCAGCACGAGGTCTAGAGGGGTTGGAGTCGTTTCTTCCGCCATTTCGCGTCACACCTCTTAACGTATGCGATCGTATCCCACCGCTGTCACCAAAAAATTTATATGTTACGTCCTCGTCGGGATCCGTGTTGCCCAACGGCAACGTGCGCCAAATCTTCAACAGGATACGCTCGCAATTTCGATCTGTGACTGGTCTCTTAGGACAGTCAACCGGGATCGGGACGTTAAGATGCGGTGGGGTCAGGAAAACAATTGGTATCGATTGTTTATGAGTTATATTTACGTCCACTTTCTTTTTTTTTCTTATTTAATACAGTGGAGGCCGTTACATTATTCCTCGCGGAGAAATATAGTTTGAAATAACAACGTATGATACTCTTCCGGGACCGGCTCGCCTTCGGGGACGTTTGGTTGACCAGGGAACCGGTCGCTAATAAATACGGGATAATATCCCGGGTAATTCGGATAAATCTGTTGATGTGGCCACTCCTCGTCGCTGTCCGGAGGGTCGAGTTGCTGTTGCGGGGTTGGGGGACTGACCGGGGGGTCGATATAGGGCCGGTAGTATTCGGGCGTGGTTGCCCTTGAATCTACCGAGGATGTAGTTGTCTGAGCCGGGGATGACGAGTAAACTAGTTGTCGTCTAGCGAAGGGCTGCGGAGTTTGTTCGGATGCGTGGGAGATGGGGGAGTATGAGATGGACAAAGGCGATGCGTGAGGCGAGGAAGGCAACACGGGTATTTGGGCGGAGGGACCCCGCGAAGTCGAGGGCTCGGGCGAACCCCCAACTGTCAAGTCGATGATGGTCGGAACGGCGCCAGCGGTTGTCGAGTCGATCGGCGCCCGTGGAGAATCCAGCGTCAGGTCGACTGGCGCCGGTGGAGAATCTAACGTCAGGTCGATCAACGGCCCAGTCTCTTGCGCCAATTGCACGCGACGGGCGGCGATCAGCTCCCGGCGCCTGATATTGTGGCGGAGCCGCGACTGGACCCCTCTCCTACGCCTTCGCCTATTTCCAGCGGGCATCTACCGAACACATTCGGCGAGTAGTAAGTTGTTCGTATAAAATGGAAGACCGATGAAATGTCAAGTGTTACTGTTTATTAATGCTCACCTTTACCTATCGGTCGACTACAGTTGAGAGTACAAGTAACAAATGGTGGATCGTGCTGACGATTTGCCGCTTACAGGCACAACTACAACGAACTCGTCGAACTTCACCGTTAGACTACCGGATTGAACTTCAGTCGTATAGAACTTGATGTTTCTAACTTCTCGGTTGGAACTGAACTGCCTTGCGACCGTTCGCTCCGGTCTTTTATTCCTCCCAGGTGCTGACGCAGCAGCCCCTACTGCCGCAGCCAGAAGATGCTGATGCAGCAGGGGCCACCGTCCTGGGAACGACTGTTCCGCGACGGTTCTCGCGCTTCGTATCTTTGCAACGTGTGCATTCCTGAGCGACAGTTGTTATCGCTCTCGCGACGGTTCTCGCGCTTCGTATCTTTGCAACGTGTGCATTCCTGAGCGACAGTTGTTATCGCTCTGGGAACGGATGCTGATGCATCGAGGTATATCGTCTTGTTCAGCGGATTATTACCCGATCCTTTCCCAGGCCTTGACTCTGGAATGCCCACGTGCGAGACAGCGCTATCCCTTCGCTATTGTCGTCAGCACTTATCCGTGCTTGTCCTTAACTTGAAAGGACAAACACGGATTGGTCCGCACACCCTGATTCGTCACGGTTCTTAATCTACGTATTCTTATAATCTATCTTATCATAGGTGAGTCAGCATACTCACGTTTACCCCTGGTTTCTTAACTTAAGAAGTTGCTTAGACTTAATGCTACCATCAGGACAATTATCAGTGTGTGTGTGTGTGTGTGTGGCCGTACGTCGATGTGTGGTAGAGAACTGCCTATGGTAACATACATTTTTTATTAGTTACGGGTAATAGCGAGATGGATTGGCTACTTTGTGACAATTTGGGAATTGCCATCGGTTGGGTCAGGTTTGGATTATATTGGGTGGTTGTGTCGGTCAGGTCGGTGTTATGCTGCACACGAGTTTTGGTTGGGTTTAGGTTAGGTTTGAGTTAGGTTTGGGTTAGGTTTGGGTTATGTTTGGGTTAGGTTTGATTTATATTAGGTGGTTATATCGGTTAGGTTTGCACGAGGTTGTACATAAATTTTGGTTATGTTTAGGTTATGTTTGGATTAAGTGTTGCCAGAATTTCGGTCAGGTTTGGGTCAGATTTGAATTATATTAGGTGGTTGTATCGGTTAGGCTTGCACGAGGTTGTACATAAATTTTGGTTAGGTTTGGGTTAGGTTTGGGTCGGGTTTGGGTTAGGTTTGCGATTAATTATATATGAATTTTGGTTAGGTTAGAATACGGTCGTACCTATTTTCATGGATAGGCTTAGTTAGATTTGGGTTTAAATTGCCATTTTGCGACTCGCTATCTCTTCGTTTAAAGAATTTGAATGCGTTATCTCAAAATTTTCATTAGAAATTTCGGAAAAGTGGACGGGCTATTTTATAGCCAGCTTGAAACAGTGTAACTTTGTCCTCTTTGCGTTTCTTCCTAATCTTTATCGTTTACGAGTGGCATGATGGCAAATATCCGAACACTAATCGAAACCTACCCTGTATCCATATCGTGTGCCGATTCGGATGCGCGCTGCACCTACGGATCGTCACGTTTCGGAGGATCCCGGGACGTGACAAAGGATTCACTTCCCAGCTCCCGCAATCGTTCTTTCCATCGATAATTTGCACGAATACGTGCTATTCGATGTTTCCAATCGTGTTGCATCGACGGTCGGTAAGCATTCACTTCCCAGCTCCGGCAAACGTTCTTTCCAAATTATCGATAGAAAGAACGATTGCGGGAGCTGGGAAGTGAATCCTTACCTACCGTCGATGCAAAACGATTGCAAACATCGAATAGCACGTATTCGTGCAAATTATCCATAGAAAGAACGATTGCGAGAGCTGGGAAGTGAATACTTACCTACCGTTGATGCAAAACGATTGGAAAATATCGAATACCACGTATTCGTGCAAATGATCGATGGAAAGAACGATTGCGGGAGCCGGGAAGTGAATCCTTACCTAACGTTGATGCAAATCGATTGGAAAATATCGAATAGCACGTATTCGTGCAAATGATCGATGGAAAAAACGATTGCGGGAGCCGGGAAGTGAATCCTTACCTACCGTCGATGCAAAACGATTGCAAACATCGAATAGCACGTATTCGTGCAAATTATCCATAGAAAGAACGATTGCGGGAGCTGGGAAGTGAATACTTACCTAACGTTGATGCAAAACGATTGGAAACATCGAACACCACGTATTCGTGCAAATTATCGATGGAAAGAACGATTGCGGCTGCTGGGAAGTGAATCCTTACCTACCGTCGATGCAAAACGATTGCAAACATCGAATAGCACGTATTCGTGCAAATTATAGATAGAAAGAACGATTGCGGGAGCTGGGAAGTGAATACTTACCTAACGTTGATGCAAAACGATTGGAAACATCGAACACCACGTATTCGTGCAAATTATCGATGGAAAGAACGATTGCGGGAGCCGGGAAGTGAATCCTTACCTAACGTTGATGCAAAACGATTGGAAACATTGAACATCACGTATTCGTGCAAATTATCGATGGAAAGAACGATTGCGGGTGCCGGGAAGTGAATCCTTACCTAACGTTGATGCAAATCGATTGGAAACATCGAATAGCACGTATTCGTGCAAATTATCGATGGAAAGAACGATTGCGGGAGCCGGGAAATGAATCCTTACCTAACGTTGATGCAAAACGATTGGAAACATCGAACATCACGTATTCGTGCAAATTATCGATAGAAAGAACGATTGCGGCAGCTGGGAAGTGAATCCTTACCTACCGTCGATGCAAAACGATTGCAAACATCGAATAGCACGTATTCGTGCAAATTATCCATAGAAAGAACGATTGCGGGAGCTGGGAAGTGAATACTTACCTAACGTTGATGCAAAACGATTGGAAACATCGAACACCACGTATTCGTGCAAATTATCGATGGAAAGAACGATTGCGGCTGCTGGGAAGTGAATCCTTACCTACCGTCGATGCAAAACGATTGCAAACATCGAATAGCACGTATTCGTGCAAATTATAGATAGAAAGAACGATTGCGGGAGCTGGGAAGTGAATACTTACCTAACGTTGATGCAAAACGATTGGAAACATCGAACACCACGTATTCGTGCAAATTATCGATGGAAAGAACGATTGCGGGAGCCGGGAAGTGAATCCTTACCTAACGTTGATGCAAAACGATTGGAAACATTGAACATCACGTATTCGTGCAAATTATCGATGGAAAGAACGATTGCGGGTGCCGGGAAGTGAATCCTTACCTAACGTTGATGCAAATCGATTGGAAACATCGAATAGCACGTATTCGTGCAAATTATCGATGGAAAGAACGATTGCGGGAGCCGGGAAATGAATCCTTACCTAACGTTGATGCAAAACGATTGGAAACATCGAACATCACGTATTCGTGCAAATTATCGATAGAAAGAACGATTGCGGCAGCTGGGAAGTGAATCCTTACCTACCGTCGATGCAAAACGATTGCAAACATCGAATAGCACGTATTCGTGCAAATTATCCATAGAAAGACCGATTGCGAGAGCTGGGAAGTGAATACTTACCTACCGTTGATGCAAAACGATTGAAAACATCGAATAGCACGTATTCGTGCAAATTATCGATGGAAAGAACGATTGCGGGAGCCGGGAAGTGAATGCTTACCTAACGTTGATGCAAAACGATTGGAAACATCGAACATAACGTATTCGTGCAAATTATCGATAGAAAGAACGATTGCGGGAGCTGGGAAGTGAATCCTTACCTACCGTCGATGCAAAACGATTGCAAACATCGAATAGCACGTATTCGTGCAAATTATCCATAGAAAGAACGATTGCGGGAGCTGGGAAGTGAATACTTACCTAACGTTGATGCAAAACGATTGGAAACATCGAACACCACGTATTCGTGTAAATTATCGATGGAAAGAACGATTGCGGCTGCTGGGAAGTGAATCCTTACCTACCGTCGATGCAAAACGATTGCAAACATCGAATAGCACGTATTCGTGCAAATTATCGATAGAAAGAACGATTGCGGGAGCTGGAAAGTGAATACTTACCTAACGTTGATGCAAAACGATTGGAAACATCGAACACCACGTATTCGTGCAAATTATCGATGGAAAGAACGATTGCGGGAGCCGGGAAGTGAATCCTTACCTAACGTTGATGCAAAACGATTGGAAACATTGAACATCACGTATTCGTGCAAATTATCGATGGAAAGAACGATTGCGGGTGCCGGGAAGTGAATCCTTACCTAACGTTGATGCAAATCGATTGGAAACATCGAATAGCACGTATTCGTGCAAATTATCGATGGAAAGAACGATTGCGGGAGCCGGGAAATGAATCCTTACCTAACGTTGATGCAAAACGATTGGAAACATCGAACATCACGTATTCGTGCAAATTATCGATAGAAAGAACGATTGCGGCAGCTGGGAAGTGAATCCTTACCTACCGTCGATGCAAAACGATTGCAAACATCGAATAGCACGTATTCGTGCAAATTATCCATAGAAAGACCGATTGCGAGAGCTGGGAAGTGAATACTTACCTACCGTTGATGCAAAACGATTGAAAACATCGAATAGCACGTATTCGTGCAAATTATCGATGGAAAGAACGATTGCGGGAGCCGGGAAGTGAATGCTTACCTAACGTTGATGCAAAACGATTGGAAACATCGAACATAACGTATTCGTGCAAATTATCGATAGAAAGAACGATTGCGGGAGCTGGGAAGTGAATCCTTACCTACCGTCGATGCAAAACGATTGCAAACATCGAATAGCACGTATTCGTGCAAATTATCGATAGAAAGAACGATTGCGGGAGCTGGGTAGTGAATACTTACCTAACGTTGATGCAAAACGATTGGAAACATCGAACACCACGTATTCGTGCAAATTATCGATGGAAAGAACGATTGCGGGAGCCGGGAAGTGAATCCTTACCTAACGTTGATGCAAAACGATTGGAAACATTGAACATCACGTATTCGTGCAAATTATCGATGGAAAGAACGATTGCGGGTGCCGGGAAGTGAATCCTTACCTAACGTTGATGCAAATCGATTGGAAACATCGAATAGCACGTATTCGTGCAAATTATCGATGGAAAGAACGATTGCGGGAGCCGGGAAATGAATCCTTACCTAACGTTGATGCAAAACGATTGGAAACATCGAACATCACGTATTCGTGCAAATTATCGATAGAAAGAACGATTGCGGCAGCTGGGAAGTGAATCCTTACCTACCGTCGATGCAAAACGATTGCAAACATCGAATAGCACGTATTCGTGCAAATTATCCATAGAAAGACCGATTGCGAGAGCTGGGAAGTGAATACTTACCTACCGTTGATGCAAAACGATTGAAAACATCGAATAGCACGTATTCGTGCAAATTATCGATGGAAAGAACGATTGCGGGAGCCGGGAAGTGAATGCTTACCTAACGTTGATGCAAAACGATTGGAAACATCGAACATAACGTATTCGTGCAAATTATCGATAGAAAGAACGATTGCGGGAGCTGGGAAGTGAATCCTTACCTACCGTCGATGCAAAACGATTGCAAACATCGAATAGCACGTATTCGTGCAAATTATCGATAGAAAGAACGATTGCGGGAGCTGGGTAGTGAATACTTACCTAACGTTGATGCAAAACGATTGGAAACATCGAACACCACGTATTCGTGCAAATTATCGATGGAAAGAACGATTGCGGGAGCCGGGAAGTGAATCCTTACCTAACGTTGATGCAAAACGATTGGAAACATTGAACATCACGTATTCGTGCAAATTATCGATGGAAAGAACGATTGCGGGTGCCGGGAAGTGAATCCTTACCTAACGTTGATGCAAATCGATTGGAAACATCGAATAGCACGTATTCGTGCAAATTATCGATGGAAAGAACGATTGCGGGAGCCGGGAAATGAATCCTTACCTAACGTTCATGCAAAACGATTGGAAACATCGAACATCACGTATTCGTGCAAATTATCGATAGAAAGAACGATTGCGGCAGCTGGGAAGTGAATCCTTACCTACCGTCGATGCAAAACGATTGCAAACATCGAATAGCACGTATTAGTGCAAATTATCCATAGAAAGACCGATTGCGAGAGCTGGGAAGTGAATACTTACCTACCGTTGATGCAAAACGATTGAAAACATCGAATAGCACGTATTCGTGCAAATTATCGATGGAAAGAACGATTGCGGGAGCCGGGAAGTGAATGCTTACCTAACGTTGATGCAAAACGATTGGAAACATCGAACATAACGTATTCGTGCAAATTATCGATAGAAAGAACGATTGCGGGAGCTGGGAAGTGAATCCTTACCTACCGTCGATGCAAAACAATTGCAAACATCGAATAGCACGTATTCGTGCAAATTATCCATAGAAAGAACGATTGCGGGAGCTGGGAAGTGAATACTTAACTAACGTTGATGCAAAACGATTGGAAACATCGAACACCACGTATTCGTGCAAATTATCGATGGAAAGAACGATTGCGGCTGCTGGGAAGTGAATCCTTACCTACCGTCGATGCAAAACGATTGCAAACATCGAATAGCACGTATTCGTGCAAATTATCGATAGAAAGAACGATTGCGGGAGCTGGGAAGTGAATACTTCCTACCGTCGATGCAAAACGATTGGATAATTGGCACGAATACGTGATATTCGATGTTTCCAATCGTTTTGCATCGACGGTAGGTAAGGATTCACTTCCCAGCTCCCGCAATCGTTCTTTCTATCGATAATTTGCACGAATACGTGCTATTCGATGTTTCCAATCGTTTTGCATCAACGGTAGGTAAGTATTCACTTCCCAGCTCCCGCAATCGTTCTTTCTATCGATAATTTGCACGAATACGTGATGTTCGATGTTTCCAATCGTTTTGCATCAACGTTAGGTAAGGATTCAATTCCCGGCTCCCGCAATCGTTCTTTCCATCGATAATTTGCACGAATACGTGCTATTCGATGTTTCCAATCGATTTGCATCAACGTTAGGTAAGAATTCACTTCCCGGCACCCGCAATCGTTCTTTCCATCGATAATTTGCACGAATACGTGATGTTCGATGTTTCCAATCGATTTGCATCAACGTTAGGTAAGGATTCACTTCCCGGCTCCCGCAATCGTTTTTTCCATCGATCATTTGCACGAATACGTGCTATTCGATATTTTCCAATCGATTTGCATCAACGTTAGGTAAGGATTCACTTCCCGGCTCCCGCAATCGTTCTTTCCATCGATCATTTGCACGAATACGTGCTATTCGATATTTTCCAATCGTTTTGCATCAACGGTAGGTAAGTATTCACTTCCCAGCTCTCGCAATCGTTCTTTCTATGGATAATTTGCACGAATACGTGCTATTCGATGTTTGCAATCGTTTTGCATCGACGGTAGGTAAGGATTCACTTCCCAGCTCCCGCAATCGTTCTTTCTATCGATAATTTGGAAAGAACGTTTGCCGGAGCTGGGAAGTGAATGCTTACCGACCGTCGATGCAACACGATTGGAAACATCGAATAGCACGTATTCGTGCAAATTATCCATAGAAAGAACGATTGCGGGAGCTGGGAAGTGAATACTTACCTAACGTTGATGCAGAACGATTGGAAACATCGAACACCACGTATTCGTGCAAATTATCGATGGAAAGAACGATTGCGGGAGCCGGGAAGTGAATCCTTACCTACCGTTGATGCAAAACGATTGGAAACATCGAACATCACGTATTCGTGCAAATTATCGATAGAAAGAACGATTGCGGGAGCTGGGAAGTGAATCCGTACCTACCGTCGATGCAAAACGATTGCAAACATCGAATAGCACGTATTCGTGCAAATTATCCATAGAAAGAACGATTGCGGGAGCTGGGAAGTGAATACTTACCTAACGTTGATGCAGAACGATTGGAAACATCGAACACCACGTATTCGTGAAAATTATCGATGGAAAGAACGATTGCGGGAGCCGGGAAGTGAATCCTTACCTACCGTTGAAGCAAAACGATTGGAAACATCGAACATCACGTATTCGTGCAAATTATCGATAGAAAGAACGATTGCGGGAGCTGGGAAGTGAATCCTTACCTACCGTCGATGCAAAACGATTGGAAACATCGAATATCACGTATTCGTGCCAATTATCCAATCGTTTTGCATCGACGGTAGGTAAGGATTCACTTCCCAGCTCCCGCAATCGTTCTTTCCATCGATAATTTGCACGAATACGTGCCATTCGATGTTTCCAATCGTTTTGCATCGACGGTAGGTAAGGATTCACTTCCCGGCTCCCGCAATCGTTCTTTCCATCGATAATTTGCACGAATACGTGGTGTTCGATGTTTCCAATCGTTCTGCATCAACGTTAGGTAAGTATTCACTTCCCAGCTCCCGCAATCGTTCTTTCTATGGATAATTTGCACGAATACGTGCTATTCGATGTTTGCAATCGTTTTGAATCGACGGTAGGTACGGATGCACTTCCCAGCTCCCGCAATCGTTCTTTCTATCGATAATTTGCACGAATACGTGGTGTTCGATGTTTCCAATCGTTTTGCATCAACGTTAGGTAAGCATTCACCTCCCGGCTCCCGCAATCGTTCTTTCCATCGATAATTTGCACGAATACATGCTATTCGATGTTTGCAATCGTTTTGCATCGACGGTAGGTAAGGATTCACTTCCCAGCAGCCGCAATCGTTTTTTCCATCGATAATTTGCACGAATACGTGGTGTTCGATGTTTCCAATCGTTTTGCATCAACGTTAGGTAAGTATTCACTTCCCAGCTCCCGCAATCGTTGTTTCTATGGATAATTTGCACGAATACGTGCTATTCGATGTTTGCAATCGTTTTGCATCGACGGTAGGTAAGGATTCACTTCCCAGCTCCCGCAATCGTTCTTTCCATCGATAATTTGCACGAATACGTGCTATTCGATGTTTCCAATCGTGTTGCATCGACGGTCGGTAAGCATTCACTTCCCAGCTCCGGCAAACGTTCTTTCCAAATTATCGATAGAAAGAACGATTGCGGGAGCTGGGAAGTGAATCCTTACCTACCGTCGATGCAAAACGATTGCAAACATCGAATAGCACGTATTCGTGCAAATTATCCATAGAAAGAACGATTGCGAGAGCTGGGAAGTGAATACTTACCTACCGTTGATGCAAAACGATTGGAAAATATCGAATAGCACGTATTCGTGCAAATGATCGATGGAAAGAACGATTGCGGGAGCCGGGAAGTGAATCCTTACCTAACGTTGATGCAAATCGATTGGAAAATATCGAATAGCACGTATTCGTGCAAATGATCGATGGAAAAAACGATTGCGGGAGCCGGGAAGTGAATCCTTACCTAACGTTGATGCAAATCGATTGGAAACATCGAACATCACGTATTCGTGCAAATTATCGATGGAAAGAACGATTGCGGGTGCCGGGAAGTGAATCCTTACCTAACGTTGATGCAAATCGATTGGAAACATCGAATAGCACGTATTCGTGCAATTTATCGATGGAAAGAACGATTGCGGGAGCCGGGAAATGAATCCTTACCTAACGTTGATGCAAAACGATTGGAAACATCGAATAGCACGTATTCGTGCAAATTATCCATAGAAAGACCGATTGCGAGAGCTGGGAAGTGAATACTTACCTACCGTTGATGCAAAACGATTGAAAACATCGAATAGCACGTATTCGTGCAAATTATCGATGGAAAGAACGATTGCGGGAGCCGGGAAGTGAATGCTTACCTAACGTTGATGCAAAACGATTGGAAACATCGAACATAACGTATTCGTGCAAATTATCGATAGAAAGAACGATTGCGGGAGCTGGGAAGTGAATCCTTACCTACCGTCGATGCAAAACGATTGCAAACATGGAATAGCACGTATTCGTGCAAATTATCCATAGAAAGAACGATTGCGGGAGCTGGGAAGTGAATACTTACCTAACGTTGATGCAAAACGATTGGAAACATCGAACACCACGTATTCGTGCAAATTATCGATGGAAAGAACGATTGCGGCTGCTGGGAAGTGAATCCTTACGTACCGTCGATGCAAAACGATTGCAAACATCGAATAGCACGTATTCGTGCAAATTATCGATGGAAAGAACGATTGCGGGAGCCGGGAAATGAATCCTTACCTAACGTTGATGCAAAACGATTGGAAACATCGAACATCACGTATTCGTGCAAATTATCGATAGAAAGAACGATTGCGGCAGCTGGGAAGTGAATCCTTACCTACCGTCGATGCAAAACGATTGCAAACATCGAATAGCACGTATTCGTGCAAATTATCCATAGAAAGACCGATTGCGAGAGCTGGGAAGTGAATACTTACCTACCGTTGATGCAAAACGATTGAAAACATCGAATAGCACGTATTCGTGCAAATTATCGATGGAAAGAACGATTGCGGGAGCCGGGAAGTGAATGCTTACCTAACGTTGATGCAAAACGATTGGAAACATCGAACATAACGTATTCGTGCAAATTATCGATAGAAAGAACGATTGCGGGAGCTGGGAAGTGAATCCTTACCTACCGTCGATGCAAAACGATTGCAAACATCGAATAGCACGTATTCGTGCAAATTATCCATAGAAAGACCGATTGCGAGAGCTGGGAAGTGAATACTTACCTACCGTTGATGCAAAACGATTGGAAACATCGAATAGCACGTATTCGTGCAAATGATCGATGGAAAGAACGATTGCGGGAGCCGGGAAGTGAATCCTTACCTAACGTTGATGCAAATCGATTGGAAACATGGAATAGCACGTATTCGTGCAAATTATCGATGGAAAGAACGATTGCGGGAG
Source organism: Nomada ferruginata (assembly GCA_963583965.1). Lineage (NCBI taxonomy): Eukaryota > Metazoa > Arthropoda > Insecta > Hymenoptera > Apidae > Nomada > Nomada ferruginata. Next base: position 1,828,256 of record OY757219.1, read on the forward strand.
CCGGGAAATGAATCCTTACCTAACGTTGATGCAAAACGATTGGAAACATCGAACATCACGTATTCGTGCAAATTATCGATAGAAAGAACGATTGCGGGAGCTGGGAAGTGAATACTTACCTACCGTTGATGCAAAACGATTGGAAACATCGAATAGCACGTATTCGTGCAAATTATCGATAGAAAGAACGATTGCGGGAGCTGGGAAGTGAATCCTTACCTACCGTCGATGCAAAACGATTGGAAACATCGAATATCACGTATTCGTGCAAATTATCGATAGAAAGAACGATTGCGGCAGCTGGGAAGTGAATCCTTACCTACCGTCGATGCAAAACGATTGCAAACATCGAATAGCACGTATTCGTGCAAATTATCCATAGAAAGACCGATTGCGAGAGCTGGGAAGTGAATACTTACCTACCGTTGATGCAAAACGATTGAAAACATCGAATAGCACGTATTCGTGCAAATTATTGATGGAAAGAACGATTGCGGGAGCCGGGAAGTGAATGCTTACCTAACGTTGATGCCAAACGATTGGAAACATCGAACATAACGTATTCGTGCAAATTATCGATAGAAAGAACGATTGCGGGAGCTGGGAAGTGAATCCTTACCTACCGTCGATGCAAAACGATTGCAAACATCGAATAGCACGTATTCGTGCAAATTATCCATAGAAAGAACGATTGCGGGAGCTGGGAAGTGAATACTTACCTAACGTTGATGCAAAACGATTGGAAACATCGAACACCACGTATTCGTGTAAATTATCGATGGAAAGAACGATTGCGGCTGCTGGGAAGTGAATCCTTACGTACCGTCGATGCAAAACGATTGCAAACATCGAATAGCACGTATTCGTGCAAATTATCGATAGAAAGAACGATTGCGGGAGCTGGGAAGTGAATACTTACCTAACGTTGATGCAAAACGATTGGAAACATCGAACACCACGTATTCGTGCAAATTATCGATGGAAAGAACGATTGCGGGAGCCGGGAAGTGAATCCTTACCTAACGTTGATGCAAAACGATTCGAAACATTGAACATCACGTATTCGTGCAAATTATCGATGGAAAGAACGATTGCGGGTGCCGGGAAGTGAATCCTTACCTAACGTTGATGCAAATCGATTGGAAACATCGAATAGCACGTATTCGTGCAAATTATCGATGGAAAGAACGATTGCGGGAGCCGGGAAATGAATCCTTACCTAACGTTGATGCAAATCGATTGGAAACATCGAATAGCACGTATTCGTGCAAATTATCGATGGAAAGAACGATTGCGGCAGCTGGGAAGTGAATCCTTACCTACCGTCGATGCAAAACGATTGCAAACATCGAATAGCACGTATTCGTGCAAATTCTCCATAGAAAGACCGATTGCGAGAGCTGGGAAGTGAATACTTACCAACCGTTGATGCAAAACGATTGAAAACATCGAATAGCACGTATTCGTGCAAATTATCGATGGAAAGAACGATTGCGGGAGCCGGGAAGTGAATGCTTACCTAACGTTGATGCAAAACGATTGGAAACATCGAACATAACGTATTCGTGCAAATTATCGATAGAAAGAACGGTTGCGGGAGCTGGGAAGTGAATCCTTACCTACCGTCGATGCAAAGCGATTGCAAACATCGAATAACACGTATTCGTGCAAATTATCCATAGAAAGAACGATTGCGGGAGCTGGGAAGTGAATACTTACCTAATGTTGATGCAAAACGATTGGAAACATCGAACACCACGTATTCGTGCAAATTATCGATGGAAAGAACGATTGCGGCTGCTGGGAAGTGAATCCTTACCTACCGTCGATGCAAAACGATTGCAAACATCGAATAGCACGTATTCGTGCAAATTATCCATAGAAAGAACGATTGCGAGAGCTGGGAAGTGAATACTTACCTACCGTTGATGCAAAACGATTGGAAACATCGAATAGCACGTATTCGTGCAAATGATCGATGGAAAGAACGATTGCGGGAGCCGGGAAGTGAATCCTTACCTAACGTTGATGCAAATCGATTGGAAACATCGAATAGCACGTATTCGTGCAAATTATCGATGGAAAGAACGATTGCGGGAGCCGGGAAATGAATCCTTACCTAACGTTGATGCAAAACGATTGGAAACATCGAACATCACGTATTCGTGCAAATTATCGATAGAAAGAACGATTGCGGGAGCTGGGAAGTGAATACTTACCTACCGTTGATGCAAAACGATTGGAAACATCGAATAGCACGTATTCGTGCAAATTATCCAATCGTTTTGCATCGACGGTAGGTAAGGATTCACTTCCCAGCTCCCGCAATCGTTCTTTCCATCGATAATTTGCACGAATACGTGCTATTCGATGTTTCCAATCGTTTTGATCAACGTTAGGTAAGGATTCACTTCCCGGCTCCCGCAATCGTTCTTTCCATCGATAATTTGCACGAATACGTGGTGTTCGATGTTTCCAATCGTTCTGCATCAACGTTAGGTAAGTATTCACTTCCCAGCTCCCGCAATCGTTCTTTCTATGGATAATTTGCACGAATACGTGCTATTCGATGTTTGCAATCGTTTTGCATCGACGGTAGGTAAGGATTCACTTCCCAGCTCCCGCAATCGTTCTTTCCATCGATAATTTGCACGAATACGTGCTATTCGATGTTTCCAATCGTGTTGCATCGACGGTCGGTAAGCATTCACTTCCCAGCTCCGGCAAACGTTCTTTCCAAATTATCGATAGAAAGAACGATTGCGGGAGCTGGGAAGTGAATCCTTACCTACCGTCGATGCAAAACGATTGCAAACATCGAATAGCACGTATTCGTGCAAATTATCCATAGAAAGAACGATTGCGAGAGCTGGGAAGTGAATACTTACCTACCGTTGATGCAAAACGATTGAAAACATTGTCACGTTCCAGGTTACTTCCGGAAGAGACATACTGTACGCACGCAGGATGAGGAACGGAAATTGAATGGGGAAGGTGAACGTAGGTTCTCGGGGTCGAATTCAAGATTCGCGCACGCCGAGAGGAAAGGTAAGTAGAGAAAAGGAAGAATCTCGGGGTCGAATGCAAGATTCGCGCACGCCGAGAGGAAAGGTAAGTAAAGGAAAAGGAAGAATCTCGGGGTCGAATACAAAATTCGCGCACGCCGAGAGGAAAGGTAAGTAGATAAAATTAAGAATCTCGGGGTCGAATGCAAGATTCGCGCACGCCGAGAGGAAAGGTAAGTAAAGGAAAAGGAAGAATCTCGGGGTCGAATACAAAATTCGCGCACGCCGAGAGGAAAGGTAAGTAGATAAAATTAAGAATCTCGGGGTCGAATGCAAGATTCGCGCACGCCGAGAGGAAAGGTAAGTAAAGAAAGGAAAGGAAATACCTCGGGGTCGAATGCCAGATTCGCGCACGCCGAGAGGAAAGGTAAGTAAAGAAAGGAAAGGAAATACCTCGGGGTCGAATGCAAGATTCGCGCACGCCGAGAGGAAAGGTAAGTAAAGAAAGGAAAGGAAATACCTCGGGGTCGAATGCAAGATTCGCGCACGCCGAGAGGAAAGGTAAGTAAAGAAAGGAAAGGAAATACCTCGGGGTCGAATGCAAGATTCGCGCACGCCGAGAGGAAAGGTAAGTAAAGAAAGGAAAGGAAATACCTCGGGGTCGAATGCAAGATTCGCGCACGCCGAGAGGAAAGGTAAATAAAGAAAAAGGAAGAATCTCGGGGTCGAATGCAAGATTCGCGCACGCCGAGAGGAAAGGTAAGTAAAGAAAGGAAAGGAAATACCTCGGGGTCGAATGCAAGATTCGCGCACGCCGAGAGGAAAGGTAAGTAAAGGAAAAGGAAGGGAAAGGAAGTTAGGAGTGCCGTACTATTACTGCGGAAGGATTGATCTGCAGCAATACCAATTCCTCGGATTCCAAACAATATTGAGAAATGTGAACGAAACCTCGTAAGGAACGAAATAATAAAACGACTCACCGAGCTGCAATGTCGGGTTTGCGATCCTCGGGTAGACACGTATAATTTTTACCATCGGGTGAGCACCTCGAGTACTTGTCCCGATTGTACTTGCCACAGCTCTTCCGCTGTTATTTCGAAGTACTGTTCTGTGCACTCTGCGCACTGAGATGCTGGGCGGATGGAGGAGATTTCGTTGTTGCAGTGTGCACAAATGGAAATGCGTTGGGCTTCTTCGGCAGTGCTCATGTCATGCCAACCTCCTGATTGATATGCTTGTCCTTGTATGGGGGTCAACTGATTGTAACAGTTGATGCAAATTCGGCCCCAGTCGCTTATGTATATTCCTACTGTGGCGATAGTGGAACACCAAATGTCTAGCAGGGGTTTATAAATCTCTGGATAATCAGAGGGAAGGACGCCGTCCCAGGGACCCTGAAATTCCTGGTCCTCCTCTTCTTCGGCTTCTTCCCAAATATTGTAAGGGAGCTGCATTCGATAAATAATGCTGTGGTGCTGCGCGAAAGTTTCTTGAGGTTCACTGGCTTATTGTATTTATTAGAATAAGTCAAGAATACTTCGAAGTTCGTTGAGGTATTTATTGAAATAAGTCGTGAAATAATTCTATGTTCCTTAAGGTATTTATTGAAATAAATCGTGAAATTATTCTAAGTTCCTTAAGGTATGTATCGAAATAAGTCGTGAAATAATTCTATGTTCATTAAGGTATTTATTGAAATAAATCGTGGAATTAATTCTATGTTCCTTAAGGTATTTATTGAAATAAATCGTGAAATTATTCTAAATTCTTTAAGATATTTATCGAAATAAATCGCGGAATTATTCTATGTTCCTTAAGGTATTTATTGAAATAAATCGTGAAATTATTCTAAGTTCTTTAAGATATTTATCGAAATAAATCGTGGAATTATTCTATGTTCTTTAAGGTATTTATCGAAATAAGTCGTGAAAGAATTCTATGTTCCTTAAGGTATTTATCGAAATAATTCACTGTATGATTCTAAAATCAAGACCGGTATATCAACGTTCACTGTCACTTGTAGATTGATTCACTGATGTGTAGGCGCTTGCTGATGATTGACTACTGAAGATTGACTGCTGATGATTGACTACTGAAGATTGACTGCTGATGATTGACTACTGACTATTCAGGTGGTGCCGGCTTATTTATACCCATCCCTGGAATCTCTGGTATGCGAGGAATGTCTGGTATGCGTGGTATGTCTGGTATGCGTGGTATGCGTGGTATGTTGACTGCTACTGGAGTCGATTGCTCTGGAATGCCAGTGATCCTCAACCGGCAGGGGTTCTCCATTGTACCGAGATTGGTTAAAATAAATTATATTAGTTAATTACAATATTGTTATATGGTGAATTCGGATAGGTTGTTTGATGATATCGTTTTGTAATAAAATATTTTAATAAATTGTATTGCTTAATTATGCGTCTTTTGTATTGTAGGTTCGGGTGTGTTATTTGATTTGATCATATTGTAGCGATATACTCGAGAGGATTCGAAAGGGGTTTTCTTCCTCGTGGAGTGAGGGCTTCTCTTGGGACGCAAAAGGGGTTTCTTCCTCGTGGAGTGAGGGCTTCTCTTGGGACGCAAAAGGGGTTTCTTCCTCGTGGAGTGAGGGCTTCTCTCGAGTGTCGTTCTTCTTCGTTTAAGGTAATGGTGTTTTGTGTAGCGATGAGTTGGAATATTTAGAGATTTTATTTGTTTGCAGGTAGTCGGTGATGAGAAGAGAAATATAAGGTGAGTATCTTATGAGAGGAATTTATTTGTTCGAAAGCAGTCGATGATGAGAAGAGAAATATAAGGTGAGTATCTTATGAGAGGAATTTAATTGTTCGAAAGCAGTCGATGATGAGAAATGTAATGTAAGGTAAGTATCTCGTTTGACTAGCGATGGGTAGGAGTAATAAGAGAGTTTATTTGTTCACAGGTAATCGGTGATGAGAAGCGCAACATAAGGTAAGTACCTCGTTTGACTAGTGATGGGTTGGAGTAATAAGAGAGTTCGTTTGTTCACAGGTAATCGATGATGAGAAGCGCAACATAAGGTAAGTACCTCGTTTGACTAGCGATGGGTAGGAGTAATAAGAGAGTTTATTTGTTCACAGGTAATCGGTGATGAGAAGCGCAACATAAGGTAAGTACCTCGTTTGACTAGTGATGGGTTGGAGTAATAAGAGAGTTCGTTTGTTCACAGGTAATCGATGATGAGAAGCGCAACATAAGGTAAGTACCTCGTCTGACTAGCGATGGGTTGGAGTAATAAGAGAGTTTGTTTGTTCACAGGCAGTGGATATAGTAAATAAAGGAAGAAAAATGTGAGCCGACATGCGGCAAAAAAATGACGGCACGTCACAACATCGAATAGCACGTATTCGTGCAAATTATCGATGGAAAGAACGATTGCGGGAGCCGGGAAGTGAATGCTTACCTAACGTTGATGCAAAACGATTGGAAACATCGAACATAACGTATTCGTGCAAATTATCGATAGAAAGAACGATTGCGGGAGCTGGGGAGTGAATCCTTACCTACCGTCGATGCAAAACGATTGGAAACATCGAATAGCACGTATTCGTGCAAATTATCGATGGAAAGAACGATTGCGGGAGCCGGGAAGTGAATCCTTACCTACCGTCGATGCAAAACGATTGCAAACATCGAATAGCACGTATTCGTGCAAATTATCCATAGAAAGAACGATTGCGGGAGCTGGGAAGTGAATACTTACCTAACGTTGATGCAAAACGATTGGAAACATCGAACACCACGTATTCGTGTAAATTATCGATGGAAAGAACGATTGCGGCTGCTGGGAAGTGAATCCTTACGTACCGTCGATGCAAAACGATTGCAAACATCGAATAGCACGTATTCGTGCAAATTATCCATAGAAAGACCGATTGCGAGAGCTGGGAAGTGAATACTTACCTACCGTTGATGCAAAACGATTGAAAACATCGAATAGCACGTATTCGTGCGAATTATCGATGGAAAGAACGATTGCGGGAGCCGGGAAGTGAATGCTTACCTAACGTTGATGCAAAACGATTGGAAACATCGAACATAACGTATTCGTGCAAATTATCGATAGAAAGAACGATTGCGGGAGCTGGGAAGTGAATCCTTACCTACCGTCGATGCAAAACGATTGCAAACATCGAATAGCACGTATTCGTGCAAATTATCCATAGAAAGAACGATTGCGAGAGCTGGGAAGTGAATACTTACCTACCGTTGATGCAAAACGATTGGAAAATATCGAATAGCACGTATTCGTGCAAATGATCGATGGAAAGAACGATTGCGGGAGCCGGGAAGTGAATCCTTACCTAACGTTGATGCAAATCGATTGGAAAATATCGAATAGAACGTATTCGTGCAAATGATCGATGGAAAAAACGATTGCGGGAGCCGGGAAGTGAATCCTTACCTAACGTTGATGCAAATCGATTGGAAACATCGAACATCACGTATTCGTGCAAATTATCGATGGAAAGAACGATTGCGGGTGCCGGGAAGTGAATCCTTACCTACCGTTGATGCAAAACGATTGAAAACATCGAATAGCACGTATTCGTGCAAATTATCGATGGAAAGAACGATTGCGGGAGCCGGGAAGTGAATGCTTACCTAACGTTGATGCAAAACGATTGGAAACATCGAACATAACGTATTCGTGCAAATTATCGATAGAAAGAACGATTGCGGGAGCTGGGAAGTGAATCCTTACCTACCGCCGATGCAAAACGATTGCAAACATCGAATAGCACGTATTCGTGCAAATTATCCATAGAAAGAACGATTGCGGGAGCTGGGAAGTGAATACTTACCTAACGTTGATGCAAAACGATTGGAAACATAGAACACCACGTATTCGTGCAAATTATCGATGGAAAGAACGATTGCGGGAGCCGGGAAGTGAATCCTTACCTACCGTCGATGCAAAACGATTGCAAACATCGAATAGCACGTATTCGTGCAAATTATCCATAGAAAGACCGATTGCGAGAGCTGGGAAGTGAATACTTACCTACCGTTGATGCAAAACGATTGAAAACATCGAATAGCACGTATTCGTGCGAATTATCGATGGAAAGAACGATTGCGGGAGCCGGGAAGTGAATGCTTACCTAACGTTGATGCAAAACGATTGGAAACATCGAACATAACGTATTCGTGCAAATTATCGATAGAAAGAACGATTGCGGGAGCTGGGAAGTGAATCCTTACCTACCGTCGATGCAAAACGATTGCAAACATCGAATAGCACGTATTCGTGCAAATTATCCATAGAAAGAACGATTGCGAGAGCTGGGAAGTGAATACTTACCTACCGTTGATGCAAAACGATTGGAAAATATCGAATAGCACGTATTCGTGCAAATGATCGATGGAAAGAACGATTGCGGGAGCCGGGAAGTGAATCCTTACCTAACGTTGATGCAAATCGATTGGAAAATATCGAATAGAACGTATTCGTGCAAATGATCGATGGAAAAAACGATTGCGGGAGCCGGGAAGTGAATCCTTACCTAACGTTGATGCAAATCGATTGGAAACATCGAACATCACGTATTCGTGCAAATTATCGATGGAAAGAACGATTGCGGGTGCCGGGAAGTGAATCCTTACCTACCGTTGATGCAAAACGATTGAAAACATCGAATAGCACGTATTCGTGCAAATTATCGATGGAAAGAACGATTGCGGGAGCCGGGAAGTGAATGCTTACCTAACGTTGATGCAAAACGATTGGAAACATCGAACATAACGTATTCGTGCAAATTATCGATAGAAAGAACGATTGCGGGAGCTGGGAAGTGAATCCTTACCTACCGCCGATGCAAAACGATTGCAAACATCGAATAGCACGTATTCGTGCAAATTATCCATAGAAAGAACGATTGCGGGAGCTGGGAAGTGAATACTTACCTAACGTTGATGCAAAACGATTGGAAACATAGAACACCACGTATTCGTGCAAATTATCGATGGAAAGAACGATTGCGGGAGCCGGGAAGTGAATCCTTACCTAACGTTGATGCAAAACGATTGGAAACATTGAACATCACGTATTCGTGCAAATTATCGATGGAAAGAACGATTGCGGGTGCCGGGAAGTGAATCCTTACCTAACGTTGATGCAAATCGATTGGAAACATCGAATAGCACGTATTCGTGCAAATTATCGATGGAAAGAACGATTGCGGGAGCCGGGAAATGAATCCTTACCTAACGTTGATGCAAAACGATTGGAAACATCGAACATCACGTATTCGTGCAAATTATCGATAGAAAGAACGATTGCGGCAGCTGGGAAGTGAATCCTTACCTACCGTCGATGCAAAACGATTGCAAACATCGAATAGCACGTATTCGTGCAAATTATCCATAGAAAGACCGATTGCGAGAGCTGGGAAGTGAATACTTACCTACCGTTGATGCAAAACGATTGAAAACATCGAATAGCACGTATTCGTGCAAATTATCGATGGAAAGAACGATTGCGGGAGCCGGGAAGTGAATGCTTACCTAACGTTGATGCAAAACGATTGGAAACCTCGAACATAACGTATTCGTGCAAATTATCGATAGAAAGAATGATTGCGGGAGCTGGGAAGTGAATCCTTACCTACCGTCGATGCAAAACGATTGCAAACATCGAATAGCACGTATTCGTGCAAATTATCCATAGAAAGAACGATTGCGGGAGCTGGGAAGTGAATACTTACCTAACGTTGATGCAAAACGATTGGAAACATCGAACACCACGTATTCGTGTAAATTATCGATGGAAAGAACGATTGCGGCTGCTGGGAAGTGAATCCTTACGTACCGTCGATGCAAAACGATTGCAAACATCGAATAGCACGTATTCGTGCAAATTATCGATGGAAAGAACGATTGCGGCTGCTGGGAAGTGAATCCTTACCTACCGTCGATGCAAAACGATTGCAAACATCGAATAGCACGTATTCGTGCAAATTATCGATAGAAAGAACGATTGCGGGAGCTGGGAAGTGAATACATACCTAACGTTGATGCAAAACGATTGGAAACATAGAACACCACGTATTCGTGCAAATTATCGATGGAAAGAACGATTGCGGGAGCCGGGAAGTGAATCCTTACCTAACGTTGATGCAAAACGATTGGAAACATTGAACATCACGTATTCGTGCAAATTATCGATGGAAAGAACGATTGCGGGTGCCGGGAAGTGAATCCTTACCTAACGTTGATGCAAATCGATTGGAAACATCGAATAGCACGTATTCGTGCAAATTATCGATGGAAAGAACGATTGCGGGAGCCGGGAAATGAATCCTTACCTAACGTTGATGCAAAACGATTGGAAACATCGAACATCACGTATTCGTGCAAATTATCGATAGAAAGAACGATTGCGGCAGCTGGGAAGTGAATCCTTACCTACCGTCGATGCAAAACGATTGCAAACATCGAATAGCACGTATTCGTGCAAATTATCCATAGAAAGACCGATTGCGAGAGCTGGGAAGTGAATACTTACCTACCGTTGATGCAAAACGATTGAAAACATCGAATAGCACGTATTCGTGCAAATTATCGATGGAAAGAACGATTGCGGGAGCCGGGAAGTGAATGCTTACCTAACGTTGATGCAAAACGATTGGAAACCTCGAACATAACGTATTCGTGCAAATTATCGATAGAAAGAATGATTGCGGGAGCTGGGAAGTGAATCCTTACCTACCGTCGATGCAAAACGATTGCAAACATCGAATAGCACGTATTCGTGCAAATTATCCATAGAAAGAACGATTGCGGGAGCTGGGAAGTGAATACTTACCTAACGTTGATGCAAAACGATTGGAAACATCGAACACCACGTATTCGTGTAAATTATCGATGGAAAGAACGATTGCGGCTGCTGGGAAGTGAATCCTTACGTACCGTCGATGCAAAACGATTGCAAACATCGAATAGCACGTATTCGTGCAAATTATCGATAGAAAGAACGATTGCGGGAGCTGGGAAGTGAATACTTACCTAACGTTGATGCAAAACGATTGGAAACATCGAACACCACGTATTCGTGCAAATTATCGATGGAAAGAACGATTGCGGGAGCCGGGAAGTGAATCCTTACCTAACGTTGATGCAAATCGATTGGAAACATCGAATAGCACGTATTCGTGCAAATTATCGATGGAAAGAACGATTGCGGGAGCCGGGAAATGAATCCTTACCTAACGTTGATGCAAAACGATTGGAAACATCGAACATCACGTATTCGTGCAAATTATCGATAGAAAGAACGATTGCGGAAGCTGGGAAGTGAATCCTTACCTACCGTCGATGCAAAACGATTGCAAACATCGAATAGCACGTATTCGTGCAAATTATCCATAGAAAGACCGATTGCGAGAGCTGGGAAGTGAATACTTACCTACCGTTGATGCAAAACGATTGAAAACATCGAATAGCACGTATTCGTGCAAATTATCGATGGAAAGAACGATTGCGGGAGCCGGGAAGTGAATGCTTACCTAACGTTGATGCAAAACGATTGGAAACATCGAACATAACGTATTCGTGCAAATTATCGATAGAAAGAACGATTGCGGGAGCTGGGAAGTGAATCCTTACCTACCGTCGATGCAAAACGATTGCAAACATCGAATAGCACGTATTCGTGCAAATTATCGATGGAAAGAACGATTGCGGGAGCCGGGAAATGAATCCTTACCTAACGTTGATGCAAAACGATTGGAAACATCGAACATCACGTATTCGTGTAAATTATCGATGGAAAGAACGATTGCGGCTGCTGGGAAGTGAATCCTTACGTACCGTCGATGCAAAACGATTGCAAACATCGAATAGCACGTATTCGTGCAAATTATCGATAGAAAGAACGATTGCGGGAGCTGGGAAGTGAATACTTACCTAACGTTGATGCAAAACGATTGGAAACATCGAACACCACGTATTCGTGCAAATTATCGATGGAAAGAACGATTGCGGGAGCCGGGAAGTGAATCCTTACCTAACGTTGATGCAAATCGATTGGAAACATAGAATAGCACGTATTCGTGCAAATTATCGATGGAAAGAACGATTGCGGGAGCCGGGAAATGAATCCTTACCTAACGTTGATGCAAAACGATTGGAAACATCGAACATCACGTATTCGTGCAAATTATCGATAGAAAGAACGATTGCGGCAGCTGGGAAGTGAATCCTTACCTACCGTCGATGCAAAACGATTGCAAACATCGAATAGCACGTATTCGTGCAAATTATCCATAGAAAGACCGATTGCGAGAGCTGGGAAGTGAATACTTACCTACCGTTGATGCAAAACGATTGAAAACATCGAATAGCACGTATTCGTGCAAATTATCGATGGAAAGAACGATTGCGGGAGCCGGGAAGTGAATGCTTACCTAACGTTGATGCAAAACGATTGGAAACATCGAACATAACGTATTCGTGCAAATTATCGATAGAAAGAACGATTGCGGGAGCTGGGAAGTGAATCCTTACCTACCGTCGATGCAAAACGATTGCAAACATCGAATAGCACGTATTCGTGCAAATTATCCATAGAAAGAACGATTGCGGGAGCTGGGAAGTGAATACTTACCTAACGTTGATGCAGAACGATTGGAAACATCGAACACCACGTATTCGTGCAAATTATCGATGGAAAGCACGATTGCGGGAGCCGGGAAGTGAATCCTTACCTAACGTTGATGCAAAACGATTGGAAACATCGAATAGCACGTATTCGTGCAAATTATCGATGGAAAGAACGATTGTGGGAGCTGGGAAGTGAATCCTTACCTACCGTCGATGCAAAACGATTGGAAACATCGAATGGCACGTATTCGTGCAAATTATCGATGGAAAGAACGATTGCGGGAGCTGGGAAGTGAATCCTTACCTACCGTCGATGCAAAACGATTGGATAATTGGCACGAATACGTGATATTCGATGTTTCCAATCGTTTTGCATCGACGGTAGGTAAGGATTCACTTCCCAGCTCCCGCAATCGTTCTTTCTATCGATAATTTGCACGAATACGTGATGTTCGATGTTTCCAATCGTTTTGCATCAACGGTAGGTAAGGATTCACTTCCCGGCTCCCGCAATCGTTCTTTCCATCGATAATTTGCACGAATACGTGGTGTTCGATGTTTCCAATCGTTCTGCATCAACGTTAGGTAAGTATTCACTTCCCAGCTCCCGCAATCGTTCTTTCTATGGATAATTTGCACGAATACGTGCTATTCGATGTTTCCAATCGTTTTGCATCAACGGTAGGTATGGATTCACTTCCCGGCTCCCGCAATCGTTCTTTCCATCGATAATTTACACGAATACGTGCTATTCGATGTTTCCAATCGTTTTGCAACGACGGTAGGTAAGGATTCACTTCCCAGCTCCCGCAATCGTTCTTTCTATCGATAATTTTCACGAATACGTTATGTTCGATGTTTCCAATCGTTTTGCATCAACGTTAGGTAAGCATTCACTTCCCGGCTCCCGCAATCGTTCTTTCCATCGATAATTTGCACGAATACGTGCTATTCGATGTTTTCAATCGTTTTGCATCAACGGTAGGTAAGTATTCACTTCCCAGCTCTCGCAATCGGTCTTTCTATGGATAATTTGCACGAATACGTGCTATTCGATGTTTGCAATCGTTTTGCATCGACGGTAGGTAAGGATTCACTTCCCAGCTGCCGCAATCGTTCTTTCTATCGATAATTTGCACGAATACGTGATGTTCGATGTTTCCAATCGTTTTGCATCAACGTTAGGTAAGGATTCATTTCCCGGCTCCCGCAATCGTTCTTTCCATCGATAATTTGCACGAATACGTGCTATTCGATGTTTCCAATCGATTTGCATCAACGTTAGGTAAGGATTCACTTCCCGGCACCCGCAATCGTTCTTTCCATCGATCATTTGCACGAATACGTGCTATTCGATATTTTCCAATCGATTTGCATCAACGTTAGGTAAGGATTCACTTCCCGGCTCCCGCAATCGTTCTTTCCATCGATAATTTGCACGAATACGTGATGTTCGATGTTTCCAATCGATTTGCATCAACGTTAGGTAAGTGTTACGTCCCGGCCCTAAGGTGGGACGCAACGTAGGGATCTTGCCACGTCACCCAGCCCGCCGCTGCAACAACTTGCTGAGGACCGTAATTTCTCCGGGGAGAGGAGGCATGTCGAGGAAGGAAAAAGGATATTGGAGTTTGGATGTGCGTTTCGTCTCGGAATCGACCGCCTAGACTCATCAGTAGGGCTGCAGTCGACTCCTGCCCCAGACGCAAGGGATTCAGGATCGGAACTTATATATATATGAAGTGGCCAAGGGGCGACCACTTGCGCGAAGACGACGACGACGATGGCGACCTGGTGGCGAATCCTGCGTACCAACTTCAGGCGCTTAGAAATAGAATTAGAAGAGGAACGTATGGAGGGCGTTCTCTTTACCGACGACGATCTAAATCAATACGTCGAAGGCGATGCCGGCAGACGTCACAGTAAGGATTCACTTCCCAGCTCCCGCAATCGTTCTTTCTATCGATAATTTGGAAAGAACGTTTGCCGGAGCTTACCTACCGTCGATGCAAAACGATTGCAAACATCGAATAGCACGTATTCGTGCAAATTATCCATAGAAAGAACGATTGCGGGAGCTGGGAAGTGAATACTTACCTACCGTTGATGCAAAACGATTGGAAACATCGAATAGCACGTATTCGTGCAAATTATCCATGGAAAGAACGATTGCGGGAGCCAGGAAGTGAATCCTTACCTACCGTCGATGCAAAACGATTGGAAACATCGAATGGCACGTATTCGTGCAAATTATCGATGGAAAGAACGATTGCGGGAGCTGGGAAGTGAATCCTTACCTACCGTCGATGCAAAACGATTGGATAATTGGCACGAATACGTGATATTCGATGTTTCCAATCGTTTTGCATCGACGGTAGGTAAGGATTCACTTCCCAGCTCCCGCAATCGTTCTTTCTATCGATAATTTGCACGAATACGTGATGTTCGATGTTTCCAATCGTTTTGCATCAACGGTAGGTAAGGATTCACTTCCCGGCTCCCGCAATCGTTCTTTCCATCGATAATTTGCACGAATACGTGGTGTTCGATGTTTCCAATCGTTCTGCATCAACGTTAGGTAAGTATTCACTTCCCAGCTCCCGCAATCGTTCTTTCTATGGATAATTTGCACGAATACGTGCTATTCGATGTTTCCAATCGTTTTGCATCAACGGTAGGTATGGATTCACTTCCCGGCTCCCGCAATCGTTCTTTCCATCGATAATTTACACGAATACGTGCTATTCGATGTTTCCAATCGTTTTGCATCGACGGTAGGTAAGGATTCACTTCCCAGCTCCCGCAATCGTTCTTTCTATCGATAATTTGCACGAATACGTGATGTTCGATGTTTCCAATCGTTTTGCATCAACGGTAGGTAAGGATTCACTTCCCGGCTCCCGCAATCGTTCTTTCCATCGATAATTTGCACGAATACGTGGTGTTCGATGTTTCCAATCGTTCTGCATCAACGTTAGGTAAGTATTCACTTCCCAGCTCCCGCAATCGTTCTTTCTATGGATAATTTGCACGAATACGTGCTATTCGATGTTTGCAATCGTTTTGCATCGACGGTAGGTACGGATTCACTTCCCGGCTCCCGCAATCGTTCTTTCCATCGATAATTTGCACGAATACGCGCTATTCGATGTTTGCAATCGTTTTGCATCGACGGTAGGTAAGGATTCACTTCCCAGCAGCCGCAATCGTTCTTTCCATCGATAATTTGCACGAATACGTGGTGTTCGATGTTTCCAATCGTTTGGCATCAACGTTAGGTAAGTATTCACTTCCCAGCTCCCGCAATCGTTCTTTCCATCGATAATTTGCACGAATACGTGGTGTTCGATGTTTCCAATCGTTTTGCATCAACGTTAGGTAAGTATTCACTTCCCAGCTCCCGCAATCGTTCTTTCTATCGATAATTTGCACGAATACGTGCTATTCGATGTTTGCAATCGTTTTGCATCGACGGTAGGTAAGGATTCACTTCCCAGCAGCCGCAATCGTTCTTTCAATCGATAATTTGCACGAATACGTGGTGTTCGATGTTTCCAATCGTTTTGCATCAACGTTAGGTAAGTATTCACTTCCCAGCTCCCGCAATCGTTCTTTCTATGGATAATTTGCACGAATACGTGCTATTCGATGTTTCCAATCGTTTTGCATCAACGGTAGGTATGGATTCACTTCCCGGCTCCCGCAATCGTTCTTTCCATCGATAATTTACACGAATACGTGCTATTCGATGTTTCCAATCGTTTTGCATCGACGGTAGGTAAGGATTCACTTCCCAGCTCCCGCAATCGTTCTTTCTATCGATAATTTTCACGAATACGTTATGTTCGATGTTTCCAATCGTTTTGCATCAACGTTAGGTAAGCATTCACTTCCCGGCTCCCGCAATCGTTCTTTCCATCGATAATTTGCACGAATACGTGCTATTCGATGTTTTCAATCGTTTTGCATCAACGGTAGGTAAGTATTCACTTCCCAGCTCTCGCAATCGGTCTTTCTATGGATAATTTGCACGAATACGTGCTATTCGATGTTTGCAATCGTTTTGCATCGACGGTAGGTAAGGATTCACTTCCCAGCTGCCGCAATCGTTCTTTCTATCGATAATTTGCACGAATACGTGATGTTCGATGTTTCCAATCGTTTTGCATCAACGTTAGGTAAGGATTCATTTCCCGGCTCCCGCAATCGTTCTTTCCATCGATAATTTGCACGAATACGTGCTATTCGATGTTTCCAATCGATTTGCATCAACGTTAGGTAAGGATTCACTTCCCGGCACCCGCAATCGTTCTTTCCATCGATCATTTGCACGAATACGTGCTATTCGATATTTTCCAATCGATTTGCATCAACGTTAGGTAAGGATTCACTTCCCGGCTCCCGCAATCGTTCTTTCCATCGATAATTTGCACGAATACGTGATGTTCGATGTTTCCAATCGATTTGCATCAACGTTAGGTAAGTGTTACGTCCCGGCCCTAAGGTGGGACGCAACGTAGGGATCTTGCCACGTCACCCAGCCCGCCGCTGCAACAACTTGCTGAGGACCGTAATTTCTCCGGGGAGAGGAGGCATGTCGAGGAAGGAAAAAGGATATTGGAGTTTGGATGTGCGTTTCGTCTCGGAATCGACCGCCTAGACTCATCAGTAGGGCTGCAGTCGACTCCTGCCCCAGACGCAAGGGATTCAGGATCGGAACTTATATATATATGAAGTGGCCAAGGGGCGACCACTTGCGCGAAGACGACGACGACGATGGCGACCTGGTGGCGAATCCTGCGTACCAACTTCAGGCGCTTAGAAATAGAATTAGAAGAGGAACGTATGGAGGGCGTTCTCTTTACCGACGACGATCTAAATCAATACGTCGAAGGCGATGCCGGCAGACGTCACACCTCCATCCTTAGGGGAAGATGCCGTTCAGGCATCTTAACGACGCTCCTTCCCCTCCTATCCTCGGCGAGTATCCCACCGCTGTCACCAAATTTGTTACGTCCCGGCCCTAAGGTGGGACGCAACGTAGGGATCTTGCCACGTCACCCAGCCCGCCGCTGCAACAACTTGCTGAGGACCGTAATTTCTCCGGGGAGAGGAGGCATGTCGAGGAAGGAAAAAGGATATTGGAGTTTGGATGTGCGTTTCGTCTCGGAATCGACCGCCTAGACTCATCAGTAGGGCTGCAGTCGACTCCTGCCCCAGACGCAAGGGATTCAGGATCGGAACTTATATATATATGAAGTGGCCAAGGGGCGACCACTTGCGCGAAGACGACGACGACGATGGCGACCTGGTGGCGAATCCTGCGTACCAACTTCAGGCGCTTAGAAATAGAATTAGAAGAGGAACGTATGGAGGGCGTTCTCTTTACCGACGACGATCTAAATCAATACGTCGAAGGCGATGCCGGCAGACGTCACAGTAAGGATTCACTTCCCAGCTCCCGCAATCGTTCTTTCTATCGATAATTTGGAAAGAACGTTTGCCGGAGCTTACCTACCGTCGATGCAAAACGATTGCAAACATCGAATAGCACGTATTCGTGCAAATTATCCATAGAAAGAACGATTGCGGGAGCTGGGAAGTGAATACTTACCTACCGTTGATGCAAAACGATTGGAAACATCGAATAGCACGTATTCGTGCAAATTATCCATGGAAAGAACGATTGCGGGAGCCAGGAAGTGAATCCTTACCTAACGTTGATGCAAATCGATTGGAAACATCGAATAGCACGTATTCGTGCAAATTATCGATGGAAAGAACGATTGCGGGAGCCGGGAAATGAATCCTTACCTAACGTTGATGCAGAACGATTGGAAACATCGAACACCACGTATTCGTGCAAATTATCGATGGAAAGAACGATTGCGGGAGCCGGGAAGTGAATCCTTACCTAACGTTGATGCAAAACGATTGGAAACATCGAATAGCACGTATTCGTGCAAATTATCGATGGAAAGAACGATTGCGGGAGCTGGGAAGTGAATCCTTACCTACCGTCGATGCAGAACGATTGGAAACATCGAATATCACGTATTCGTGCCAATTATCCAATCGTTTTGCATCGACGGTAGGTAAGGATTCACTTCCCAGCTCCCGCAATCGTTCTTTCCATCGATAATTTGCACGAATACGTGCTATTCGATGTTTCCAATCGTTTTGCATCAACGTTAGGTAAGGATTCACTTCCCGGCTCCCGCAATCGTTCTTTCCATCGATAATTTGCACGAATACGTGGTGTTCGATGTTTCCAATCGTTCTGCATCAACGTTAGGTAAGTATTCACTTCCCAGCTCCCGCAATCGTTCTTTCTATGGATAATTTGCACGAATACGTGCTATTCGATGTTTGCAATCGTTTTGCATCGACGGTAGGCAAGGATTCACTTCCCAGCAGCCGCAATCGTTTTTTCCATCGATAATTTGCACGAATACGTGGTGTTCGATGTTTCCAATCGTTTTGCATCAACGTTAGGTAAGTATTCACTTCCCAGCTCCCGCAATCGTTCTTTCTATGGATAATTTGCACGAATACGTGCTATTCGATGTTTGCAATCGTTTTGCATCGACGGTAGGTAAGGATTCACTTCCCAGCTCCCGCAATCGTTCTTTCCATCGATAATTTGCACGAATACGTGCTATTCGATGTTTCCAATCGTGTTGCATCGACGGTCGGTAAGCATTCACTCCCCAGCTCCGGCAAACGTTCTTTCCAAATTATCGATAGAAAGAACGATTGCGGGAGCTGGGAAGTGAATCCTTACCTACCGTCGATGCAAAACGATTGCAAACATCGAATAGCACGTATTCGTGCAAATTATCCATAGAAAGAACGATTGCGAGAGCTGGGAAGTGAATACTTACGTACCGTTGATGCAAAACGATTGGAAAATATCGAATAGCACGTATTCGTGCAAATTATCGATGGAAAGAACGATTGCGGGAGCCGGGAAGTGAATGCTTACCTAACGTTGATGCAAAACGATTGGAAACATCGAACATAACGTATTCGTGCAAATTATCGATAGAAAGAACGATTGCGGGAGCTGGGAAGTGAATCCTTACCTACCGTCGATGCAAAACGATTGCAAACATCGAATAGCACGTATTCGTGCAAATTATCCATAGAAAGAACGATTGCGGGAGCTGGGAAGTGAATACTTACCTAACGTTGATGCAAAACGATTGGAAACATCGAACACCACGTATTCGTGTAAATTATCGATGGAAAGAACGATTGCGGCTGCTGGGAAGTGAATCCTTACGTACCGTCGATGCAAACCGATTGCAAACATCGAATAGCACGTATTCGTGCAAATTATCGATGGAAAGAACGATTGCGGGAGCCGGGAAGTGAATGCTTACCTAACGTTGATGCAAACCGATTGGAAACATCGAACATAACGTATTCGTGCAAATTATCGATAGAAAGAACGATTGCGGGAGCTGGGAAGTGAATCCTTACCTACCGTCGATGCAAAACGATTGCAAACATGGAATAGCACGTATTCGTGCAAATTATCCATAGAAAGAACGATTGCGGGAGCTGGGAAGTGAATACTTACCTAACGTTGATGCAAAACGATTGGAAACATCGAACACCACGTATTCGTGCAAATTATCGATGGAAAGAACGATTGCGGCTGCTGGGAAGTGAATCCTTACCTACCGTCGATGCAAAACGATTGCAAACATCGAATAGCACGTATTCGTGCAAATTATCGATAGAAAGAACGATTGCGGGAGCTGGGAAGTGAAAACTTACCTAACGTTGATGCAAAACGATTGGAAACATCGAACACCACGTATTCGTGCAAATTATCGATGGAAAGAACGATTGCGGGAGCCGGGAAGTGAATCCTTACCTAACGTTGATGCAAAACGATTGGAAACATTGAACATCACGTATTCGTGCAAATTATCGATGGAAAGAACGATTGCGGGTGCCGGGAAGTGAATCCTTACCTAACGTTGATGCAAATCGATTGGAAACATCGAATAGCACGTATTCGTGCAAATTATCGATGGAAAGAACGATTGCGGGAGCCGGGAAATGAATCCTTACCTAACGTTGATGCAAAACGATTGGAAACATCGAACATCACGTATTCGTGCAAATTATCGATAGAAAGAACGATTGCGGCAGCTGGGATGTGAATCCTTACCTACCGTCGATGCAAAACGATTGCAAACATCGAATAGCACGTATTCGTGCAAATTATCCATAGAAAGACCGATTGCGAGAGCTGGGAAGTGAATACTTACCTACCGTTGATGCAAAACGATTGAAAACATCGAATAGCACGTATTCGTGCAAATTATCGATGGAAAGAACGATTGCGGGAGCCGGGAAGTGAATGCTTACCTAACGTTGATGCAAAACGATTGGAAACATCGAACATAACGTATTCGTGCAAATTATCGATAGAAAGAACGATTGCGGGAGCTGGGAAGTGAATCCTTACCTACCGTCGATGCAAAACGATTGCAAACATCGAATAGCACGTATTCGTGCAAATTATCCATAGAAAGAACGATTGCGGGAGCTGGGAAGTGAATACTTACCTAACGTTGATGCAAAACGATTGGAAACATCGAACACCACGTATTCGTGTAAATTATCGATGGAAAGAACGATTGCGGCTGCTGGGAAGTGAATCCTTACGTACCGTCGATGCAAAACGATTGCAAACATCGAATAGCACGTATTCGTGCAAATTATCGATAGAAAGAACGATTGCGGGAGCTGGGAAGTGAATACTTACCTAACGTTGATGCAAAACGATTGGAAACATCGAACACCACGTATTCGTGCAAATTATCGATGGAAAGAACGATTGCGGGAGCCGGGAAGTGAATCCTTACCTAACGTTGATGCAAAACGATTGGAAACATTGAACATCACGTATTCGTGCAAATTATCGATGGAAAGAACGATTGCGGGTGCCGGGAAGTGAATCCTTACCTAACGTTGATGCAAATCGATTGGAAACATCGAATAGCACGTATTCGTGCAAATTATCGATGGAAAGAACGATTGCGGGAGCCG
This sequence comes from Nomada ferruginata, assembly GCA_963583965.1. Taxonomy (NCBI): domain Eukaryota; kingdom Metazoa; phylum Arthropoda; class Insecta; order Hymenoptera; family Apidae; genus Nomada; species Nomada ferruginata. The sequence goes on from OY757219.1 coordinate 1,849,957, forward strand.
GGAAATGAATCCTTACCTAACGTTGATGCAAAACGATTGGAAACATCGAACATCACGTATTCGTGCAAATTATCGATAGAAAGAACGATTGCGGCAGCTGGGAAGTGAATCCTTACCTACCGTCGATGCAAAACGATTGCAAACATCGAATAGCACGTATTCGTGCAAATTATCCATAGAAAGACCGATTGCGAGAGCTGGGAAGTGAATACTTACCTACCGTTGATGCAAAACGATTGAAAACATCGAATAGCACGTATTCGTGCAAATTATCGATGGAAAGAACGATTGCGGGAGCCGGGAAGTGAATGCTTACCTAACGTTGATGCAAAACGATTGGAAACATCGAACATAACGTATTCGTGCAAATTATCGATAGAAAGAACGATTGCGGGAGCTGGGAAGTGAATCCTTACCTACCGTCGATGCAAAACGATTGCAAACATCGAATAGCACGTATTCGTGCAAATTATCCATAGAAAGAACGATTGCGGGAGTTGGGAAGTGAATACTTACCTAACGTTGATGCAAAACGATTGGAAACATCGAACACCACGTATTCGTGCAAATTATCGATGGAAAGAACGATTGCGGCTGCTGGGAAGTGAATCCTTACCTACCGTCGATGCAAAACGATTGCAAACATCGAATAGCACGTATTCGTGCAAATTATCCATAGAAAGAACGATTGCGAGAGCTGGGAAGTGAATACTTACCTACCGTTGATGCAAAACGATTGGAAACATCGAATAGCACGTATTCGTGCTAATGATCGATGGAAAGAACGATTGCGGGAGCCGGGAAGTGAATCCTTACCTAACGTTGATGCAAATCGATTGGAAACATCGAATAGCACGTATTCGTGCAAATTATCGATGGAAAGAACGATTGCGGGAGCCGGGAAATGAATCCTTACCTAACGTTGATGCAAAACGATTGGAAACATCGAACATCACGTATTCGTGCAAATTATCGATAGAAAGAACGATTGCGGGAGCTGGGAAGTGAATACTTACCTACCGTTGATGCAAAACGATTGGAAACATCGAATAGCACGTATTCGTGCAAATTATCGATAGAAAGAACGATTGCGGGAGCTGGGAAGTGAATCCTTACCTACCGTCGATGCAAAACGATTGGAAACATCGAATATCACGTATTCGTGCAAATTATCGATAGAAAGAACGATTGCGGCAGCTGGGAAGTGAATCCTTACCTACCGTCGATGCAAAACGATTGCAAACATCGAATAGCACGTATTCGTGCAAATTATCCATAGAAAGACCGATTGCGAGAGCTGGGAAGTGAATTGTAACGTCTGCCGGCATCGCCTTCTACGTATTGATTTAGATCGTCGTCGGTAAAGAGAACGCCCTCCATACGTTCCTCTTCTAATTCTATTTCTAAGCGCCTGAAGTTGGTACGCAGGATTCGCCACCAGGTCGCCATCGTCGTCGTCGTCTTCGCGCAAGTGGTCGCCCCTTGGCCACTTCATATATATATAAGTTCCGATCCTGAATCCTTGCGTCTGGGGCAGGAGTCGACTGCAGCCCTACTGATGAGTCTAGGCGGTCGATTCCGAGACGAAACGCACATCCAAACTCCAATATCCTTTTTCCTTCCTCGACATGCCTCCTCTCCCCGGAGAAATTACGGTCCTCAGCAAGTTGTTGCAGCGGCGGGCTGGGTGACGTGGCAAGATCCCTACGTTGCGTCCCACCTTAGGGCCGGGACGTAACAAATTTGGTGACAGCGGTGGGATACTCGCCGAGGATAGGAGGGGAAGGAGCGTCGTTAAGATGCCTGAACGGCATCTTCCCCTAAGGATGGAGGTGTGACGTCTGCCGGCATCGCCTTCGACGTATTGATTTAGATCGTCGTCGGTAAAGAGAACGCCCTCCATACGTTCCTCTTCTAATTCTATTTCTAAGCGCCTGAAGTTGGTACGCAGGATTCGCCACCAGGTCGCCATCGTCGTCGTCGTCTTCGCGCAAGTGGTCGCCCCTTGGCCACTTCATATATATATAAGTTCCGATCCTGAATCCTTGCGTCTGGGGCAGGAGTCGACTGCAGCCCTACTGATGAGTCTAGGCGGTCGATTCCGAGACGAAACGCACATCCAAACTCCAATATCCTTTTTCCTTCCTCGACATGCCTCCTCTCCCCGGAGAAATTACGGTCCTCAGCAAGTTGTTGCAGCGGCGGGCTGGGTGACGTGGCAAGATCACTACGTTGCGTCCCACCTTAGGGCCGGGACGTAACAGAATACTTACCTACCGTTGATGCAAAACGATTGAAAACATCGAATAGCACGTATTCGTGCAAATTATCGATGGAAAGAACGATTGCGGGAGCCGGGAAGTGAATGCTTACCTAACGTTGATGCAAAACGATTGGAAACATCGAACATAACGTATTCGTGCAAATTATCGATAGAAAGAACGATTGCGGGAGCTGGGAAGTGAATCCTTACCTACCGTCGATGCAAAACGATTGCAAACATCGAATAGCACGTATTCGTGCAAATTATCCATAGAAAGAACGATTGCGGGAGCTGGGAAGTGAATACTTACCTAACGTTGATGCAAAACGATTGGAAACATCGAACACCACGTATTCGTGTAAATTATCGATGGAAAGAACGATTGCGGCTGCTGGGAAGTGAATCCTTACGTACCGTCGATGCAAAACGATTACAAACATCGAATAGCACGTATTCGTGCAAATTATCGATAGAAAGAACGATTGCGGGAGCTGGGAAGTGAATACTTACCTAACGTTGATGCAAAACGATTGGAAACATCGAACACCACGTATTCGTGCAAATTATCGATGGAAAGAACGATTGCGGGAGCCGGGAAGTGAATCCTTACCTAACGTTGATGCAAAACGATTGGAAACATTGAACATCACGTATTCGTGCAAATGATCGATGGAAAAAACGATTGCGGGAGCCGGGAAGTGAATCCTTACCTAACGTTGATGCAAATCGATTGGAAACATCGAATAGCACGTATTCGTGCAAATTATCGATGGAAAGAACGATTGCGGGAGCCGGGAAATGAATCCTTACCTAACGTTGATGCAAAACGATTGGAAACATCGAATAGCACGTATTCGTGCAAATTATCCATAGAAAGACCGATTGCGAGAGCTGGGAAGTGAATACTTACCTACCGTTGATGCAAAACGATTGAAAACATCGAATAGCACGTATTCGTGCAAATTATCGATGGTGTTACGAGCCAGGGCTGTGGGCAACGCCTAGACCGGCGATGTTTATATTACCCAAGGAATATGGTTGAGAATTTATTAGTAAGGTGCACGGACGAACCTGATGCGAAATCAGGGAGCCGCTGGGATTGATGTATGCGAGGACGAACCCGATGCGAAATCGGGGAGCCTCAGGAATAGAATCAAGCGCGGACGAACCTGGTGCGAAACCAGGGAGCCGCAGGAGGGTGAAACGTCGTGGACGAACCCGATGCGAAATCGGGGAGCCACTAGGAAAGAGTGCGCAGACGAACCCGGTGCGAAACCGGGGAGCTGCAGGAGGTTGGTTTATTCACAGACGAACCCGGTGCGAAACCGGGGAGCTGTTCGGAGGTTTGGTAAACGTACGGACGAACCTGATGCGAAATCAGGGAGCCGTAGGATACAGACGAACCTGGTGCGAAACCAGGGAGCTGTAGGATGGGTTAGGTTTCGTGGACGAACCCGATGCGAAATCGGGGAGCCACTAGGTTGGAGTAGTTACCTTGTTTTGGATAAGGCGTGCGAACGAACCTGATGCGAAATCAGGGAGTCGCAGGAAAAGTTAGTTTGACTCGTAAATAAATAATCGATACAACTCGAGCGGTTAAGTTGTATCTGTGGGACGTTACTACTAATATAAAGGATAACGGAGTAAAGATAGGTTTTAACGAATCTACTCGATTTAATGGTGAACAGTTTATAAGTTTATATTGCAACCAGTTGTTTGTACAAGTGTAATTGTCGCGATATAGTTAAATAGTGTGTGAATTATTACCTAAGCTGCACGGTGTTGACGCACTGGCGATGCGGGGCCTGAGATCGGTTACAAAGTATGCCGAAAGAACTTCAACCGGACTATGCGGATTCTAACGGGTTAACTTTATCTGATTGGTGCCGTAAGCCCAATCCTCGTTGAAATGCAACCGACTCTGTACAAGCGTAACGCGACGTGACTATGCGCGTAGCTGTGTAGTTATGAACCGAAGATGATTAGAAACGGAGGGTTTATATAGTCCCGAAATGTATGGAGGGGCTAATTAGGAACCTCCATAAAAGGTAAGAGCGCAGAGTCTTCGTCAGGTCACGAATGTACCCAATCGGTCGCGATGCAGTTGGTCGATTCTAAAAGGGTTAACCGTCGTGTGGTATCGAGCTAAACCCTTAGGCGTTTTCCGTTCTTACGCGAGAGCGAACGATGCGTGCGAGCGGAGCGTAAGAGAGTATTATCCATACGTAACAATGGAAAGAACGATTGCGGGAGCCGGGAAGTGAATGCTTACCTAACGTTGATGCAAAACGATTGGAAACATCGAACATAACGTATTCGTGCAAATTATCGATAGAAAGAACGATTGCGGGAGCTGGGAAGTGAATCCTTACCTACCGTCGTTGCAAAACGATTGCAAACATCGAATAGCACGTATTCGTGCAAATTATCCATAGAAAGAACGATTGCGGGAGCTGGGAAGTGAATACTTACCTAACGTTGATGCAAAACGATTGGAAACATCGAACACCACGTATTCGTGCAAATTATCGATGGAAAGAACGATTGCGGCTGCTGGGAAGTGAATCCTTACCTACCGTCGATGCAAAACGATTGCAAACATCGAATAGCACGTATTCGTGCAAATTATCGATAGAAAGAACGATTGCGGGAGCTGGGAAGTGAATCCTTACCTACCGTCGATACAAAACGATTGGAAACATCGAATATCACGTATTCGTGCCAATTATCCAATCGTTTTGCATCGACGGTAGGTAAGGATTCACTTCCCAGCTCCCGCAATCGTTCTTTCCATCGATAATTTGCACGAATACGTGCTATTCGATGATTCCAATCGTTTTGCATCAACGTTAGGTAAGGATTCACTTCCCGGCTCCCGCAATCGTTCTTTCCATCGATAATTTGCACGAATACGTGGTGTTCGATGTTTCCAATCGTTCTGCATCAACGTTAGGTAAGTATTCACTTCCCAGCTCCCGCAATCGTTCTTTCAATGGATAATTTGCACGAATAAGTGCTATTCGATGTTTGCAATCGTTTTGCATCGACGGTAGGTACGGATTCACTTCCCAGCTCCCGCAATCGTTCTTTCTATCGATAATTTGCACGAATACGTGGTGTTCGATGTTTCCAATCGTTTTGCATCAACGTTAGGTAAGCATTCACCTCCCGGCTCCCGCAATCGTTCTTTCCATCGATAATTTGCACGAATACATGCTATTCGATGTTTGCAATCGTTTTGCATCGACGGTAGGTAAGGATTCACTTCCCAGCAGCCGCAATCGTTTTTTCCATCGATAATTTGCACGAATACGTGGTGTTCGATGTTTCCAATCGTTTTGCATCAACGTTAGGTAAGTATTCACTTCCCAGCTCCCGCAATCGTTCTTTCTATGGATAATTTGCACGAATACGTGCTATTCGATGTTTGCAATCGTTTTGCATCGACGGTAGGTAAGGATTCACTTCCCAGCTCCCGCAATCGTTCTTTCCATCGATAATTTGCACGAATACGTGCTATTCGATGTTTCCAATCGTGTTGCATCGACGGTCGGTAAGCATTCACTTCCCAGCTCCGGCAAACGTTCTTTCCAAATTATCGATAGAAAGAACGATTGCGGGAGCTGGGAAGTGAATCCTTACCTACCGTCGATGCAAAACGATTGCAAACATCGAATAGCACGTATTCGTGCAAATTATCGATGGAAAGAACGATTGCGGGAGCCGGGAAGTGAATGCTTACCTAACGTTGATGCAAAACGATTGGAAACATCGAACATAACGTATTCGTGCAAATTATCGATAGAACGAACGATTGCGGGAGCTGGGAAGTGAATCCTTACCTACCGTCGTTGCAAAACGATTGCAAACATCGAATAGCACGTATTCGTGCAAATTATCCATAGAAAGAACGATTGCGTGAGCTGGGAAGTGAATACTTACCTAACGTTGATGCAAAACGATTGGAAACATCGAACACCACGTATTCGTGCAAATTATCGATGGAAAGAACGATTGCGGGAGCCGGGAAGTGAATCCTTACCTAACGTTGATGCAAATCGATTGGAAACATCGAATAGCACGTATTCGTGCAAATTATCGATGGAAAGAACGATTGCGGGAGCCGGGAAATGAATCCTTACCTAACGTTGATGCAAAACGATTGGAAACATCGAACATCACGTATTCGTGCAAATTATCGATAGAAAGAACGATTGCGGCAGCTGGGAAGTGAATCCTTACCTACCGTCGATGCAAAACGATTGCAAACCTCGAATAGCACGTATTCGTGCAAATTATCCATAGAAAGACCGATTGCGAGAGCTGGGAAGTGAATACTTACCTACCGTTGATGCAAAACGATTGAAAACATCGAATAGCACGTATTCGTGCAAATTATCGATGGAAAGAACGATTGCGGGAGCCGGGAAGTGAATGCTTACCTAACGTTGATGCAAAACGATTGGAAACATCGAACATAACGTATTCGTGCAAATTATCGATAGAAAGAACGATTGCGGGAGCTGGGAAGTGAATCCTTACCTACCGTCGATGCAAAACGATTGCAAACATCGAATAGCACGTATTCGTGCAAATTATCCATAGAAAGAATGATTGCGAGAGCTGGGAAGTGAATACTTACCTACCGTTGATGCAAAACGATTGGAAACATCGAATAGCACGTATTCGTGCAAATGATCGATGGAAAGAACGACTGCGGGAGCCGGGAAGTGAATCCTTACCTAACGTTGATGCAAATCGATTGGAAACATCGAATAGCACGTATTCGTGCAAATTATCGATGGAAAGAACGATTGCGGGAGCCGGGAAATGAATCCTTACCTAACGTTGATGCAAAACGATTGGAAACATCGAACATCACGTATTCGTGCAAATTATCGATAGAAAGAACGATTGCGGGAGCTGGGAAGTGAATACTTACCTACCGTTGATGCAAAACGATTGGAAACATCGAATATCACGTATTCGTGCCAATTATCCAATCGTTTTGCATCGACGGTAGGTAAGGATTCACTTCCCAGCTCCCGCAATCGTTCTTTCCATCGATAATTTGCACGAATACGTGCTATTCGATGTTTCCAATCGTATTGCATCAACGTTAGGTAAGGATTCACTTCCCGGCTCCCGCAATCGTTCTTTCCATCGATAATTTGCACGAATACGTGGTGTTCGATGTTTCCAATCGTTCTGCATCAACGTTAGGTAAGCATTCACCTCCCGGCTCCCGCAATCGTTCTTTCCATCGATAATTTGCACGAATACATGCTATTCGATGTTTGCAATCGTTTTGCATCGACGGTAGGTAAGGATTCACTTCCCAGCAGCCGCAATCGTTTTTTCCATCGATAATTTGCACGAATACGTGGTGTTCGATGTTTCCAATCGTTTTGCATCAACGTTAGGTAAGTATTCACTTCCTAGCTCCCGCAATCGTTCTTTCTATGGATAATTTGCACGAATACGTGCTATTCGATGTTTGCAATCGTTTTGCATCGACGGTAGGTAAGGATTCACTTCCCAGCTCCCGCAATCGTTCTTTCCGTCGATAATTTGCACGAATACGTGCTATTCGATGTTTCCAATCGTGTTGCATCGACGGTCGGTAAGCATTCACTTCCCAGCTCCGGCAAACGTTCTTTCCAAATTATCGATAGAAAGAACGATTGCGGGAGCTGGGAAGTGAATCCTTACCTACCGTCGATGCAAAACGATTGCAAACATCGAATAGCACGTATTCGTGCAAATTATCCATAGAAAGAACGATTGCGAGAGCTGGGAAGTGAATACTTACCTACCGTTGATGCAAAACGATTGGAAAATATCGAATAGCACGTATTCGTGCAAATGATCGATGGAAAGAACGATTGCGGGAGCCGGGAAGTGAATCCTTACCTAACGTTGATGCAAATCGATTGGAAAATATCGAATAGCACGTATTCGTGCAAATGATCGATGGAAAAAACGATTGCGGGAGCCGGGAAGTGAATCCTTACCTAACGTTGATGCAAATCGATTGGAAACATCGAACATCACGTATTCGTGCAAATTATCGATAGAAAGAACGATTGCGGGAGCTGGGAAGTGAATCCTTACCTACCGTCGATGCAAAACGATTGCAAACATCGAATAGCACGTATTCGTGCAAATTATCCATAGAAAGAACGATTGCGGGAGCTGGGAAGTGAATACTTACCTAACGTTGATGCAAAACGATTGGAAACATCGAACACCACGTATTCGTGCAAATTATCGATGGAAAGAACGATTGCGGGAGCCGGGAAGTGAATCCTTACCTAACGTTGATGCAAAACGATTGGAAACATTGAACATCACGTATTCGTGCAAATTATCGATCGAAAGAACGATTGCGGGAGCTGGGAAGTGAATCCTTACCTACCGTCGATGCAAAACGATTGGAAACATCGAATAGCACGTATTCGTGCAAATTATCGATGGAAAGAACGATTGCGGGTGCCGGGAAGTGAATCCTTACCTAACGTTGATGCAAATCGATTGGAAACATCGAATAGCACGTATTCGTGCAAATTATCGATGGAAAGAACGATTGCGGGAGCCGGGAAGTGAATGCTTACCTAACGTTGATGCAAAACGATTGGAAACATCGAACATAACGTATTCGTGCAAATTATCGATAGAAAGAACGATTGCGGGAGCTGGGAAGTGAATCCTTACCTACCGTCGATGCAAAACGATTGCAAACATCGAATAGCACGTATTCGTGCAAATTATCCATAGAAAGAACGATTGCGGGAGCTGGGAAGTGAATACTTACCTAACGTTGATGCAAAACGATTGGAAACATCGAACACCACGTATTCGTGCAAATTATCGATGGAAAGAACGATTGCGGGAGCCGGGAAGTGAATCCTTACCTAACGTTGATGCAAAACGATTGGAAACATCGAACATCACGTATTCGTGCAAATTATCGATAGAAAGAACGATTGCGGCAGCTGGGAAGTGAATCCTTACCTACCGTCGATGCAAAACGATTGCAAACATCGAATAGCACGTATTCGTGCAAATTATCGATGGAAAGAACGATTGCGGGAGCCGGGAAGTGAATCCTTACCTAACGTTGATGCAAAACGATTGGAAACATTGAACATCACGTATTCGTGCAAATTATCGATGGAAAGAACGATTGCGGGTGCCGGGAAGTGAATCCTTACCTAACGTTGATGCAAATCGATTGGAAACATCGAATAGCACGTATTCGTGCAAATTATCGATGGAAAGAACGATTGCGGGAGCCGGGAAATGAATCCTTACCTAACGTTGATGCAAAACGATTGGAAACATCGAACATCACGTATTCGTGCAAATTATCGATAGAAAGAACGATTGCGGCAGCTGGGAAGTGAATCGTTACCTACCGTCGATGCAAAACGATTGCAAACATCGAATAGCACGTATTCGTGCAAATTATCCATAGAAAGACCGATTGCGAGAGCTGGGAAGTGAATACTTACCTACCGTTGATGCAAAACGATTGAAAACATCGAATAGCACGTATTCGTGCAAATTATCGATGGAAAGAACGATTGCGGGAGCCGGGAAGTGAATGCTTACCTAACGTTGATGCAAAACGATTGGAAACATCGAACATAACGTATTCGTGCAAATTATCGATAGAAAGAACGATTGCGGGAGCTGGGAAGTGAATCCTTACCTACCGTCGATGCAAAACGATTGCAAACATCGAATAGCACGTATTCGTGCAAATTATCCATAGAAAGAACGATTGCGGGAGCTGGGAAGTGAATACTTACCTAACGTTGATGCAAAACGATTAGAAACATCGAACACCACGTATTCGTGCAAATTATCGATGGAAAAAACGATTGCGGCTGCTGGGAAGTGAATCCTTACCTACCGTCGATGCAAAACGATTGCAAACATCGAATAGCACGTATTCGTGCAAATTATCGATAGAAAGAACGATTGCGGGAGCTGGGAAGTGAATACTTACCTAACGTTGATGCAAAACGATTGGAAACATCGAACACCACGTATTCGTGCAAATTATCGATGGAAAGAACGATTGCGGGAGCCGGGAAGTGAATCCTTACCTAACGTTGATGCAAAACGATTGGAAACATTGAACATCACGTATTCGTGCAAATTATCGATCGAAAGAACGATTGCGGGAGCTGGGAAGTGAATCCTTACCTACCGTCGATGCAAAACGATTGGAAACATCGAATAGCACGTATTCGTGCAAATTATCGATGGAAAGAACGATTGCGGGAGCCGGGAAGTGAATCCTTACCTACCGTTGATGCAAAACGATTGGAAACATCGAACATCACGTATTCGTGCAAATTATCGATAGAAAGAACGATTGCGGGCGCTGGGAAGCGAATCCTTACATACCGTCGATGCAAAACGATTGGAAATATCGAATGGCACGTATTTGTGCAAATTATCGATAGAAAGAACGATTGCGGGAGCTGGGAAGTGAGTCCCTTACCTACCGTCGATGCAAAACGATTGCAAACATCGAATAGCACGTATTCGTGCAAATTATCCATAGAAAGAACGATTGCGGGAGCTGGGAAGTGAATACTTACCTAACGTTGATGCAGAACGATTGGAAACATCGAACACCACGTATTCGTGCAAATTATCGATGGAAAGAACGATTGCGGGAGCCGGGAAGTGAATCCTTACCTAACGTTGATGCAAAACGATTGGAAACATCGAATAGCACGTATTCGTGCAAATTATCGATGGAAAGAACGATTGCGGGAGCCGGGAAGTGAATCCGTACCTACCGTCGATGCAAAACGATTGGAAACATCGAATGGCGCGTATTCGTGTAAATTATCGATGGAAAGAACGATTGCGGGAGCTGGGAAGTGAATCCTTACCTACCGTCGATGCAAAACGATTGGATAATTGGCACGAATACGTGATATTCGATGTTTCCAATCGTTTTGCATCGACGGTAGGTAAGGATTCACTTCCCGGCTCCCGCAATCGTTCTTTCCATCGATAATTTGCACGAATACGTGGTGTTCGATGTTTCCAATCGTTCTGCATCAACGTTACGTAAGTATTCACTTCCCAGCTCCCGCAATCGTTCTTTCTATGGATAATTTGCACGAATACGTGCTATTCGATGTTTGCAATCGTTTTGCATCGACGGTAGGTACGGATTCACTTCCCGGCTCCCGCAATCGTTCTTTCCATCGATAATTTGCACGAATACGCGCTATTCGATGTTTGCAATCGTTTTGCATCGACGGTAGGTAAGGATTCACTTCCCAGCAGCCGCAATCGTTCTTTCCATCGATAATTTGCACGAATACGTGGTGTTCGATGTTTCCAATCGTTTGGCATCAACGTTAGGTAAGTATTCACTTCCCAGCTCCCGCAATCGTTCTTTCCATCGATAATTTGCACGAATACGTGCTATTCGATGTTTCCAATCGTGTTGCATCGACGGTCGGTAAGCATTCACTTCCCAGCTCCGGCAAACGTTCTTTCCAAATTATCGATAGAAAGAACGATTGCGGGAGCTGGGAAGTGAATCCTTACCTACCGTCGATGCAAAACGATTGCAAACATCGAATAGCACGTATTCGTGCAAATTATCCATAGAAAGAACGATTGCGAGAGCTGGGAAGTGAATACTTACCTACCGTTGATGCAAAACGATTGGAAAATATCGAATAGCACGTATTCGTGCAAATGATCGATGGAAAGAACGATTGCGGGAGCCGGGAAGTGAATCCTTACCTAACGTTGATGCAAATCGATTGGAAAATATCGAATAGCACGTATTCGTGCAAATGATCGATGGAAAACACGATTGCGGGAGCCGGGAAGTGAATCCTTACCTAACGTTGATGCAAATCGATTGGAAACATCGAACATCACGTATTCGTGCAAATTATCGATGGAAAGAACGATTGCGGGTGCCGGGAAGTGAATCCTTACCTAACGTTGATGCAAATCGATTGGAAACATCGAATAGCACGTATTCGTGCAAATTATCGATGGAAAGAACGATTGCGGGAGCCGGGAAGTGAATGCTTACCTAACGTTGATGCAAAACGATTGGAAACATCGAACATAACGTATTCGTGCAAATTATCGATAGAAAGAACGATTGCGGGAGCTGGGAAGTGAATCCTTACCTACCGTCGATGCAAAACGATTGCAAACATCGAATAGCACGTATTCGTGCAAATTATCCATAGAAAGAACGATTGCGGGAGCTGGGAAGTGAATACTTACCTAACGTTGATGCAAAACGATTGGAAACATCGAACACCACGTATTCGTGCAAATTATCGATGGAAAGAACGATTGCGGGAGCCGGGAAGTGAATCCTTACCTAACGTTGATGCAAAACGATTGGAAACATCGAACATCACGTATTCGTGCAAATTATCGATAGAAAGAACGATTGCGGCAGCTGGGAAGTGAATCCTTACCTACCGTCGATGCAAAACGATTGCAAACATCGAATAGCACGTATTCGTGCAAATTATCGATGGAAAGAACGATTGCGGGAGCCGGGAAGTGAATCCTTACCTAACGTTGATGCAAAACGATTGGAAACATTGAACATCACGTATTCGTGCAAATTATCGATGGAAAGAACGATTGCGGGTGCCGGGAAGTGAATCCTTACCTAACGTTGATGCAAATCGATTGGAAACATCGAATAGCACGTATTCGTGCAAATTATCGATGGAAAGAACGATTGCGGGAGCCGGGAAATGAATCCTTACCTAACGTTGATGCAAAACGATTGGAAACATCGAACATCACGTATTCGTGCAAATTATCGATAGAAAGAACGATTGCGGCAGCTGGGAAGTGAATCGTTACCTACCGTCGATGCAAAACGATTGCAAACATCGAATAGCACGTATTCGTGCAAATTATCCATAGAAAGACCGATTGCGAGAGCTGGGAAGTGAATACTTACCTACCGTTGATGCAAAACGATTGAAAACATCGAATAGCACGTATTCGTGCAAATTATCGATGGAAAGAACGATTGCGGGAGCCGGGAAGTGAATGCTTACCTAACGTTGATGCAAAACGATTGGAAACATCGAACATAACGTATTCGTGCAAATTATCGATAGAAAGAACGATTGCGGGAGCTGGGAAGTGAATCCTTACCTACCGTCGATGCAAAACGATTGCAAACATCGAATAGCACGTATTCGTGCAAATTATCCATAGAAAGAACGATTGCGGGAGCTGGGAAGTGAATACTTACCTAACGTTGATGCAAAACGATTAGAAACATCGAACACCACGTATTCGTGCAAATTATCGATGGAAAGAACGATTGCGGCTGCTGGGAAGTGAATCCTTACCTACCGTCGATGCAAAACGATTGCAAACATCGAATAGCACGTATTCGTGCAAATTATCGATAGAAAGAACGATTGCGGGAGCTGGGAAGTGAATACTTACCTAACGTTGATGCAAAACGATTGGAAACATCGAACACCACGTATTCGTGCAAATTATCGATGGAAAGAACGATTGCGGGAGCCGGGAAGTGAATCCTTACCTAACGTTGATGCAAAACGATTGGAAACATTGAACATCACGTATTCGTGCAAATTATCGATCGAAAGAACGATTGCGGGAGCTGGGAAGTGAATCCTTACCTACCGTCGATGCAAAACGATTGGAAACATCGAATAGCACGTATTCGTGCAAATTATCGATGGAAAGAACGATTGCGGGAGCCGGGAAGTGAATCCTTACCTACCGTTGATGCAAAACGATTGGAAACATCGAACATCACGTATTCGTGCAAATTATCGATAGAAAGAACGATTGCGGGCGCTGGGAAGCGAATCCTTACATACCGTCGATGCAAAACGATTGGAAATATCGAATGGCACGTATTTGTGCAAATTATCGATAGAAAGAACGATTGCGGGAGCTGGGAAGTGAGTCCCTTACCTACCGTCGATGCAAAACGATTGCAAACATCGAATAGCACGTATTCGTGCAAATTATCCATAGAAAGAACGATTGCGGGAGCTGGGAAGTGAATACTTACCTAACGTTGATGCAGAACGATTGGAAACATCGAACACCACGTATTCGTGCAAATTATCGATGGAAAGAACGATTGCGGGAGCCGGGAAGTGAATCCTTACCTAACGTTGATGCAAAACGATTGGAAACATCGAATAGCACGTATTCGTGCAAATTATCGATGGAAAGAACGATTGCGGGAGCCGGGAAGTGAATCCGTACCTACCGTCGATGCAAAACGATTGGAAACATCGAATGGCACGTATTCGTGTAAATTATCGATGGAAAGAACGATTGCGGGAGCTGGGAAGTGAATCCTTACCTACCGTCGATGCAAAACGATTGGATAATTGGCACGAATACGTGATATTCGATGTTTCCAATCGTTTTGCATCGACGGTAGGTAAGGATTCACTTCCCGGCTCCCGCAATCGTTCTTTCCATCGATAATTTGCACGAATACGTGGTGTTCGATGTTTCCAATCGTTCTGCATCAACGTTACGTAAGTATTCACTTCCCAGCTCCCGCAATCGTTCTTTCTATGGATAATTTGCACGAATACGTGCTATTCGATGTTTGCAATCGTTTTGCATCGACGGTAGGTACGGATTCACTTCCCGGCTCCCGCAATCGTTCTTTCCATCGATAATTTGCACGAATACGCGCTATTCGATGTTTGCAATCGTTTTGCATCGACGGTAGGTAAGGATTCACTTCCCAGCAGCCGCAATCGTTCTTTCCATCGATAATTTGCACGAATACGTGGTGTTCGATGTTTCCAATCGTTTGGCATCAACGTTAGGTAAGTATTCACTTCCCAGCTCCCGCAATCGTTCTTTCTATCGATAATTTGCACGAATACGTGCTATTCGATGTTTGCAATCGTTTTGCATCGACGGTAGGTAAGGATTCACTTCCCAGCTCCCGCAATCGTTCTTTCCATCGATAATTTGCACGAATACGTGCTATTCGATGTTTCCAATCGTGTTGCATCGACGGTCGGTAAGCATTCACTTCCCAGCTCCGGCAAACGTTCTTTCCAAATTATCGATAGAAAGAACGATTGCGGGAGCTGGGAAGTGAATCCTTACCTACCGTCGATGCAAAACGATTGCAAACATCGAATAGCACGTATTCGTGCAAATTATCCATAGAAAGAACGATTGCGAGAGCTGGGAAGTGAATACTTACCTACCGTTGATGCAAAACGATTGGAAAATATCGAATAGCACGTATTCGTGCAAATGATCGATGGAAAAAACGATTGCGGGAGCCGGGAAGTGAATCCTTACCTAACGTTGATGCAAATCGATTGGAAACATCGAACATCACGTATTCGTGCAAATTATCGATGGAAAGAACGATTGCGGGTGCCGGGAAGTGAATCCTTACCTAACGTTGATGCAAATCGATTGGAAACATCGAATAGCACGTATTCGTGCAAATTATCGATGGAAAGAACGATTGCGGGAGCCGGGAAGTGAATGCTTACCTAACGTTGATGCAAAACGATTGGAAACATCGAACATAACGTATTCGTGCAAATTATCGATAGAAAGAACGATTGCGGGAGCTGGGAAGTGAATCCTTACCTACCGTCGATGCAAAACGATTGCAAACATCGAATAGCACGTATTCGTGCAAATTATCCATAGAAAGAACGATTGCGGGAGCTGGGAAGTGAATACTTACCTAACGTTGATGCAAAACGATTGGAAACATCGAACACCACGTATTCGTGCAAATTATCGATGGAAAGAACGATTGCGGGAGCCGGGAAGTGAATCCTTACCTAACGTTGATGCAAAACGATTGGAAACATCGAACATCACGTATTCGTGCAAATTATCGATAGAAAGAACGATTGCGGCAGCTGGGAAGTGAATCCTTACCTACCGTCGATGCAAAACGATTGCAAACATCGAATAGCACGTATTCGTGCAAATTATCCATAGAAGGACCGATTGCGAGAGCTGGGAAGTGAATACTTACCTACCGTTGATGCAAAACGATTGAAAACATCGAATAGCACGTATTCGTGCAAATTATCGATGGAAAGAACGATTGCGGGAGCCGGGAAGTGAATGCTTACCTAACGTTGATGCAAAACGATTGGAAACATCGAACATAACGTATTCGTGCAAATTATCGATAGAAAGAACGATTGCGGGAGCTGGGAAGTGAATCCTTACCTACCGTCGATGCAAAACGATTGCAAACATCGAATAGCACGTATTCGTGCAAATTATCCATAGAAAGAACGATTGCGGGAGCTGGGAAGTGAATACTTACCTAACGTTGATGCAAAACGATTGGAAACATCGAACACCACGTATTCGTGCAAATTATCGATGGAAAGAACGATTGCGGGAGCCGGGAAGTGAATCCTTACCTAACGTTGATGCAAAACGATTGGAAACATTGAACATCACGTATTCGTGCAAATTATCGATGGAAAGAACGATTGCGGGTGCCGGGAAGTGAATCCTTACCTAACGTTGATGCAAATCGATTGGAAACATCGAATAGCACGTATTCGTGCAAATTATCGATGGAAAGAACGATTGCGGGAGCCGGGAAATGAATCCTTACCTAACGTTGATGCAAAACGATTGGAAACATCGAACACCACGTATTCGTGCAAATTATCGATGGAAAGAACGATTGCGGGAGCCGGGAAGTGAATCCTTACCTAACGTTGATGCAAAACGATTGGAAACATTGAACATCACGTATTCGTGCAAATTATCGATGGAAAGAACGATTGCGGGTGCCGGGAAGTGAATCCTTACCTAACGTTGATGCAAATCGATTGGAAACATCGAATAGCACGTATTCGTGCAAATTATCGATGGAAAGAACGATTGCGGGAGCCGGGAAATGAATCCTTACCTAACGTTGATGCAAAACGATTGGAAACATCGAACATCACGTATTCGTGCAAATTATCGATAGAAAGAACGATTGCGGCAGCTGGGAAGTGAATCCTTACCTACCGTCGATGCAAAACGATTGCAAACATCGAATAGCACGTATTCGTGCAAATTATCCATAGAAAGAACGATTGCGGGAGCTGGGAAGTGAATACTTACCTAACGTTGATGCAAAACGATTGGAAACATCGAACACCACGTATTCGTGCAAATTATCGATGGAAAGAACGATTGCGGCTGCTGGGAAGTGAATCCTTACCTACCGTCGATGCAAAACGATTGCAAACATCGAATAGCACGTATTCGTGCAAATTATCGATAGAAAGAACGATTGCGGGAGCTGGGAAGTGAATACTTACCTAACGTTGATGCAAAACGATTGGAAACATCGAACACCACGTATTCGTGCAAATTATCGATGGAAAGAACGATTGCGGGAGCCGGGAAGTGAATCCTTACCTAACGTTGATGCAAAACGATTGGAAACATTGAACATCACGTATTCGTGCAAATTATCGATCGAAAGAACGATTGCGGGAGCTGGGAAGTGAATCCTTACCTACCGTCGATGCAAAACGATTGGAAACATCGAATAGCACGTATTCGTGCAAATTATCGATGGAAAGAACGATTGCGGGAGCCGGGAAGTGAATCCTTACCTACCGTTGATGCAAAACGATTGGAAACATCGAACATCACGTATTCGTGCAAATTATCGATAGAAAGAACGATTGCGGGCGCTGGGAAGCGAATCCTTACATACCGTCGATGCAAAACGATTGGAAACATCGAATGGCACGTATTTGTGCAAATTATCGATAGAAAGAACGATTGCGGGAGCTGGGAAGTGAGTCCCTTACCTACCGTCGATGCAAAACGATTGCAAACATCGAATAGCACGTATTCGTGCAAATTATCCATAGAAAGAACGATTGCGGGAGCTGGGAAGTGAATACTTACCTAACGTTGATGCAGAACGATTGGAAACATCGAACACCACGTATTCGTGCAAATTATCGATGGAAAGAACGATTGCGGGAGCCGGGAAGTGAATCCTTACCTAACGTTGATGCAAAACGATTGGAAACATCGAATAGCACGTATTCGTGCAAATTATCGATGGAAAGAACGATTGCGGGAGCCGGGAAGTGAATCCGTACCTACCGTCGATGCAAAACGATTGGAAACATCGAATGGCACGTATTCGTGTAAATTATCGATGGAAAGAACGATTGCGGGAGCTGGGAAGTGAATCCTTACCTACCGTCGATGCAAAACGATTGGATAATTGGCACGAATACGTGATATTCGATGTTTCCAATCGTTTTGCATCGACGGTAGGTAAGGATTCACTTCCCGGCTCCCGCAATCGTTCTTTCCATCGATAATTTGCACGAATACGTGGTGTTCGATGTTTCCAATCGTTCTGCATCAACGTTAGGTAAGTATTCACTTCCCAGCTCCCGCAATCGTTCTTTCTATGGATAATTTGCACGAATACGTGCTATTCGATGTTTGCAATCGTTTTGCATCGACGGTAGGTAAGGATTCACTTCCCAGCTCCCGCAATCGTTCTTTCCATCGATAATTTGCACGAATACGTGCTATGCGATGTTTCCAATCGTGTTGCATCGACGGTCGGTAAGCATTCACTTCCCAGCTCCGGCAAACGTTCTTTCCAAATTATCGATAGAAAGAACGATTGCGGGAGCTGGGAAGTGAATCCTTACCTACCGTCGATGCAAAACGATTGCAAACATCGAATAGCACGTATTCGTGCAAATTATCCATAGAAAGAACGATTGCGAGTGCTGGGAAGTGAATACTTACCTACCGTTGATGCAAAACGATTGGAAAATATCGAATAGCACGTATTCGTGCAAATGATCGATGGAAAAAACGATTGCGGGAGCCGGGAAGTGAATCCTTACCTAACGTTGATGCAAATCGATTGGAAACATCGAACATCACGTATTCGTGCAAATTATCGATGGAAAGAACGATTGCGGGTGCCGGGAAGTGAATCCTTACCTAACGTTGATGCAAATCGATTGGAAACATCGAATAGCACGTATTCGTGCAAATTATCGATGGAAAGAACGATTGCGGGAGCCGGGAAGTGAATGCTTACCTAACGTTGATGCAAAACGATTGGAAACATCGAACATAACGTATTCGTGCAAATTATCGATAGAAAGAACGATTGCGGGAGCTGGGAAGTGAATCCTTACCTACCGTCGATGCAAAACGATTGCAAACATCGAATAGCACGTATTCGTGCAAATTATCCATAGAAAGAACGATTGCGGGAGCTGGGAAGTGAATACTTACCTAACGTTGATGCAAAACGATTGGAAACATCGAACACCACGTATTCGTGCAAATTATCGATGGAAAGAACGATTGCGGGAGCCGGGAAGTGAATCCTTACCTAACGTTGATGCAAAACGATTGGAAACATCGAACATCACGTATTCGTGCAAATTATCGATAGAAAGAACGATTGCGGCAGCTGGGAAGTGAATCCTTACCTACCGTCGATGCAAAACGATTGCAAACATCGAATAGCACGTATTCGTGCAAATTATCCATAGAAGGACCGATTGCGAGAGCTGGGAAGTGAATACTTACCTACCGTTGATGCAAAACGATTGAAAACATCGAATAGCACGTATTCGTGCAAATTATCGATGGAAAGAACGATTGCGGGAGCCGGGAAGTGAATGCTTACCTAACGTTGATGCAAAACGATTGGAAACATCGAACATAACGTATTCGTGCAAATTATCGATAGAAAGAACGATTGCGGGAGCTGGGAAGTGAATCCTTACCTACCGTCGATGCAAAACGATTGCAAACATCGAATAGCACGTATTCGTGCAAATTATCCATAGAAAGAACGATTGCGGGAGCTGGGAAGTGAATACTTACCTAACGTTGATGCAAAACGATTGGAAACATCGAACACCACGTATTCGTGCAAATTATCGATGGAAAGAACGATTGCGGGAGCCGGGAAGTGAATCCTTACCTAACGTTGATGCAAAACGATTGGAAACATTGAACATCACGTATTCGTGCAAATTATCGATGGAAAGAACGATTGCGGGTGCCGGGAAGTGAATCCTTACCTAACGTTGATGCAAATCGATTGGAAACATCGAATAGCACGTATTCGTGCAAATTATCGATGGAAAGAACGATTGCGGGAGCCGGGAAATGAATCCTTACCTAACGTTGATGCAAAACGATTGGAAACATCGAACACCACGTATTCGTGCAAATTATCGATGGAAAGAACGATTGCGGGAGCCGGGAAGTGAATCCTTACCTAACGTTGATGCAAAACGATTGGAAACATTGAACATCACGTATTCGTGCAAATTATCGATGGAAAGAACGATTGCGGGTGCCGGGAAGTGAATCCTTACCTAACGTTGATGCAAATCGATTGGAAACATCGAATAGCACGTATTCGTGCAAATTATCGATGGAAAGAACGATTGCGGGAGCCGGGAAATGAATCCTTACCTAACGTTGATGCAAAACGATTGGAAACATCGAACATCACGTATTCGTGCAAATTATCGATAGAAAGAACGATTGCGGCAGCTGGGAAGTGAATCCTTACCTACCGTCGATGCAAAACGATTGCAAACATCGAATAGCACGTATTCGTGCAAATTATCCATAGAAAGACCGATTGCGAGAGCTGGGAAGTGAATACTTACCTACCGTTGATGCAAAACGATTGAAAACATCGAATAGCACGTATTCGTGCAAATTATCGATGGAAAGAACGATTGCGGGAGCCGGGAAGTGAATGCTTACCTAACGTTGATGCAAAACGATTGGAAACATCGAACATAACGTATTCGTGCAAATTATCGATAGAAAGAACGATTGCGGGAGCTGGGAAGTGAATCCTTACCTACCGTCGATGCAAAACGATTGCAAACATCGAATAGCACGTATTCGTGCAAATTATCCATAGAAAGAACGATTGCGGGAGCTGGGAAGTGAATACTTACCTAACGTTGATGCAAAACGATTGGAAACATCGAACACCACGTATTCGTGCAAATTATCGATGGAAAGAACGATTGCGGCTGCTGGGAAGTGAATCCTTACCTACCGTCGATGCAAAACGATTGCAAACATCGAATAGCACGTATTCGTGCAAATTATCGATAGAAAGAACGATTGCGGGAGCTGGGAAGTGAATACTTACCTAACGTTGATGCAAAACGATTGGAAACATCGAACACCACGTATTCGTGCAAATTATCGATGGAAAGAACGATTGCGGGAGCCGGGAAGTGAATCCTTACCTAACGTTGATGCAAAACGATTGGAAACATTGAACATCACGTATTCGTGCAAATTATCGATGGAAAGAACGATTGCGGGTGCCGGGAAGTGAATCCTTACCTAACGTTGATGCAAATCGATTGGAAACATCGAATAGCACGTATTCGTGCAAATTATCGATGGAAAGAACGATTGCGGGAGCCGGGAAATGAATCCTTACCTAACGTTGATGCAAAACGATTGGAAACATCGAACACCACGTATTCGTGCAAATTATCGATGGAAAGAACGATTGCGGGAGCCGGGAAGTGAATCCTTACCTAACGTTGATGCAAAACGATTGGAAACATTGAACATCACGTATTCGTGCAAATTATCGATGGAAAGAACGATTGCGGGTGCCGGGAAGTGAATCCTTACCTACCGTCGATGCAAAACGATTGCAAACATCGAATAGCACGTATTCGTGCAAATTATCCATAGAAGGACCGATTGCGAGAGCTGGGAAGTGAATACTTACCTACCGTTGATGCAAAACGATTGAAAACATCGAATAGCACGTATTCGTGCAAATTATCGATGGAAAGAACGATTGCGGGAGCCGGGAAGTGAATGCTTACCTAACGTTGATGCAAAACGATTGGAAACATCGAACATAACGTATTCGTGCAAATTATCGATAGAAAGAACGATTGCGGGAGCTGGGAAGTGAATCCTTACCTACCGTCGATGCAAAACGATTGCAAACATCGAATAGCACGTATTCGTGCAAATTATCGATCGAAAGAACGATTGCGGGAGCTGGGAAGTGAATCCTTACCTACCGTCGATGCAAAACGATTGGAAACATCGAATAGCACGTATTCGTGCAAATTATCGATGGAAAGAACGATTGCGGGAGCCGGGAAGTGAATCCTTACCTACCGTTGATGCAAAACGATTGGAAACATCGAACATCACGTATTCGTGCAAATTATCGATAGAAAGAACGATTGCGGGCGCTGGGAAGCGAATCCTTACATACCGTCGATGCAAAACGATTGGAAACATCGAATGGCACGTATTTGTGCAAATTATCGATAGAAAGAACGATTGCGGGAGCTGGGAAGTGAGTCCCTTACCTACCGTCGATGCAAAACGATTGCAAACATCGAATAGCACGTATTCGTGCAAATTATCCATAGAAAGAACGATTGCGGGAGCTGGGAAGTGAATACTTACCTAACGTTGATGCAGAACGATTGGAAACATCGAACACCACGTATTCGTGCAAATTATCGATGGAAAGAACGATTGCGGGAGCCGGGAAGTGAATCCTTACCTAACGTTGATGCAAAACGATTGGAAACATCGAATAGCACGTATTCGTGCAAATTATCGATGGAAAGAACGATTGCGGGAGCCGGGAAGTGAATCCGTACCTACCGTCGATGCAAAACGATTGGAAACATCGAATGGCACGTATTCGTGTAAATTATCGATGGAAAGAACGATTGCGGGAGCTGGGAAGTGAATCCTTACCTACCGTCGATGCAAAACGATTGGATAATTGGCACGAATACGTGATATTCGATGTTTCCAATCGTTTTGCATCGACGGTAGGTAAGGATTCACTTCCCGGCTCCCGCAATCGTTCTTTCCATCGATAATTTGCACGAATACGTGGTGTTCGATGTTTCCAATCGTTCTGCATCAACGTTAGGTAAGTATTCACTTCCCAGCTCCCGCAATCGTTCTTTCTATGGATAATTTGCACGAATACGTGCTATTCGATGTTTGCAATCGTTTTGCATCGACGGTAGGTAAGGATTCACTTCCCAGCTCCCGCAATCGTTCTTTCCATCGATAATTTGCACGAATACGTGCTATGCGATGTTTCCAATCGTGTTGCATCGACGGTCGGTAAGCATTCACTTCCCAGCTCCGGCAAACGTTCTTTCCAAATTATCGATAGAAAGAACGATTGCGGGAGCTGGGAAGTGAATCCTTACCTACCGTCGATGCAAAACGATTGCAAACATCGAATAGCACGTATTCGTGCAAATTATCCATAGAAAGAACGATTGCGAGTGCTGGGAAGTGAATACTTACCTACCGTTGATGCAAAACGATTGGAAAATATCGAATAGCACGTATTCGTGCAAATGATCGATGGAAAAAACGATTGCGGGAGCCGGGAAGTGAATCCTTACCTAACGTTGATGCAAATCGATTGGAAACATCGAACATCACGTATTCGTGCAAATTATCGATGGAAAGAACGATTGCGGGTGCCGGGAAGTGAATCCTTACCTAACGTTGATGCAAATCGATTGGAAACATCGAATAGCACGTATTCGTGCAAATTATCGATGGAAAGAACGATTGCGGGAGCCGGGAAGTGAATGCTTACCTAACGTTGATGCAAAACGATTGGAAACATCGAACATAACGTATTCGTGCAAATTATCGATAGAAAGAACGATTGCGGGAGCTGGGAAGTGAATCCTTACCTACCGTCGATGCAAAACGATTGCAAACATCGAATAGCACGTATTCGTGCAAATTATCCATAGAAAGAACGATTGCGGGAGCTGGGAAGTGAATACTTACCTAACGTTGATGCAAAACGATTGGAAACATCGAACACCACGTATTCGTGCAAATTATCGATGGAAAGAACGATTGCGGGAGCCGGGAAGTGAATCCTTACCTAACGTTGATGCAAAACGATTGGAAACATCGAACATCACGTATTCGTGCAAATTATCGATAGAAAGAACGATTGCGGCAGCTGGGAAGTGAATCCTTACCTACCGTCGATGCAAAACGATTGCAAACATCGAATAGCACGTATTCGTGCAAATTATCCATAGAAGGACCGATTGCGAGAGCTGGGAAGTGAATACTTACCTACCGTTGATGCAAAACGATTGAAAACATCGAATAGCACGTATTCGTGCAAATTATCGATGGAAAGAACGATTGCGGGAGCCGGGAAGTGAATGCTTACCTAACGTTGATGCAAAACGATTGGAAACATCGAACATAACGTATTCGTGCAAATTATCGATAGAAAGAACGATTGCGGGAGCTGGGAAGTGAATCCTTACCTACCGTCGATGCAAAACGATTGCAAACATCGAATAGCACGTATTCGTGCAAATTATCCATAGAAAGAACGATTGCGGGAGCTGGGAAGTGAATACTTACCTAACGTTGATGCAAAACGATTGGAAACATCGAACACCACGTATTCGTGCAAATTATCGATGGAAAGAACGATTGCGGGAGCCGGGAAGTGAATCCTTACCTAACGTTGATGCAAAACGATTGGAAACATTGAACATCACGTATTCGTGCAAATTATCGATGGAAAGAACGATTGCGGGTGCCGGGAAGTGAATCCTTACCTAACGTTGATGCAAATCGATTGGAAACATCGAATAGCACGTATTCGTGCAAATTATCGATGGAAAGAACGATTGCGGGAGCCGGGAAATGAATCCTTACCTAACGTTGATGCAAAACGATTGGAAACATCGAACACCACGTATTCGTGCAAATTATCGATGGAAAGAACGATTGCGGGAGCCGGGAAGTGAATCCTTACCTAACGTTGATGCAAAACGATTGGAAACATTGAACATCACGTATTCGTGCAAATTATCGATGGAAAGAACGATTGCGGGTGCCGGGAAGTGAATCCTTACCTAACGTTGATGCAAATCGATTGGAAACATCGAATAGCACGTATTCGTGCAAATTATCGATGGAAAGAACGATTGCGGGAGCCGGGAAATGAATCCTTACCTAACGTTGATGCAAAACGATTGGAAACATCGAACATCACGTATTCGTGCAAATTATCGATAGAAAGAACGATTGCGGCAGCTGGGAAGTGAATCCTTACCTACCGTCGATGCAAAACGATTGCAAACATCGAATAGCACGTATTCGTGCAAATTATCCATAGAAAGACCGATTGCGAGAGCTGGGAAGTGAATACTTACCTACCGTTGATGCAAAACGATTGAAAACATCGAATAGCACGTATTCGTGCAAATTATCGATGGAAAGAACGATTGCGGGAGCCGGGAAGTGAATGCTTACCTAACGTTGATGCAAAACGATTGGAAACATCGAACATAACGTATTCGTGCAAATTATCGATAGAAAGAACGATTGCGGGAGCTGGGAAGTGAATCCTTACCTACCGTCGATGCAAAACGATTGCAAACATCGAATAGCACGTATTCGTGCAAATTATCCATAGAAAGAACGATTGCGGGAGCTGGGAAGTGAATACTTACCTAACGTTGATGCAAAACGATTGGAAACATCGAACACCACGTATTCGTGCAAATTATCGATGGAAAGAACGATTGCGGCTGCTGGGAAGTGAATCCTTACCTACCGTCGATGCAAAACGATTGCAAACATCGAATAGCACGTATTCGTGCAAATTATCGATAGAAAGAACGATTGCGGGAGCTGGGAAGTGAATACTTACCTAACGTTGATGCAAAACGATTGGAAACATCGAACACCACGTATTCGTGCAAATTATCGATGGAAAGAACGATTGCGGGAGCCGGGAAGTGAATCCTTACCTAACGTTGATGCAAAACGATTGGAAACATTGAACATCACGTATTCGTGCAAATTATCGATCGAAAGAACGATTGCGGGAGCTGGGAAGTGAATCCTTACCTACCGTCGATGCAAAACGATTGGAAACATCGAATAGCACGTATTCGTGCAAATTATCGATGGAAAGAACGATTGCGGGAGCCGGGAAGTGAATCCTTACCTACCGTTGATGCAAAACGATTGGAAACATCGAACATCACGTATTCGTGCAAATTATCGATAGAAAGAACGATTGCGGGCGCTGGGAAGCGAATCCTTACATACCGTCGATGCAAAACGATTGGAAACATCGAATGGCACGTATTTGTGCAAATTATCGATAGAAAGAACGATTGCGGGAGCTGGGAAGTGAGTCCCTTACCTACCGTCGATGCAAAACGATTGCAAACATCGAATAGCACGTATTCGTGCAAATTATCCATAGAAAGAACGATTGCGGGAGCTGGGAAGTGAATACTTACCTAACGTTGATGCAGAACGATTGGAAACATCGAACACCACGTATTCGTGCAAATTATCGATGGAAAGAACGATTGCGGGAGCCGGGAAGTGAATCCTTACCTAACGTTGATGCAAAACGATTGGAAACATCGAATAGCACGTATTCGTGCAAATTATCGATGGAAAGAACGATTGCGGGAGCCGGGAAGTGAATCCGTACCTACCGTCGATGCAAAACGATTGGAAACATCGAATGGCACGTATTCGTGTAAATTATCGATGGAAAGAACGATTGCGGGAGCTGGGAAGTGAATCCTTACCTACCGTCGATGCAAAACGATTGGATAATTGGCACGAATACGTGATATTCGATGTTTCCAATCGTTTTGCATCGACGGTAGGTAAGGATTCACTTCCCGGCTCCCGCAATCGTTCTTTCCATCGATAATTTGCACGAATACGTGGTGTTCGATGTTTCCAATCGTTCTGCATCAACGTTAGGTAAGTATTCACTTCCCAGCTCCCGCAATCGTTCTTTCTATGGATAATTTGCACGAATACGTGCTATTCGATGTTTGCAATCGTTTTGCATCGACGGTAGGTACGGATTCACTTCCCGGCTCCCGCAATCGTTCTTTCCATCGATAATTTGCACGAATACGCGCTATTCGATGTTTGCAATCGTTTTGCATCGACGGTAGGTAAGGATTCACTTCCCAGCAGCCGCAATCGTTCTTTCCATCGATAATTTGCACGAATACGTGGTGTTCGATGTTTCCAATCGTTTGGCATCAACGTTAGGTAAGTATTCACTTCCCAGCTCCCGCAATCGTTCTTTCCATCGATAATTTGCACGAATACGTGGTGTTCGATGTTTCCAATCGTTTTGCATCAACGTTAGGTAAGTATTCACTTCCCAGCTCCCGCAATCGTTCTTTCTATCGATAATTTGCACGAATACGTGCTATTCGATGTTTGCAATCGTTTTGCATCGACGGTAGGTAAGGATTCACTTCCCAGCAGCCGCAATCGTTCTTTCCATCGATAATTTGCACGAATACGTGGTGTTCGATGTTTCCAATCGTTTTGCATCAACGTTAGGTAAGTATTCACTTCCCAGCTCCCGCAATCGTTCTTTCTATGGATAATTTGCACGAATACGTGCTATTCGATGTTTCCAATCGTTTTGCATCAACGGTAGGTATGGATTCACTTCCCGGCTCCCGCAATCGTTCTTTCCATCGATAATTTGCACGAATACGTGCTATTCGATGTTTCCAATCGTTTTGCATCGACGGTAGGTAAGGATTCACTTCCCAGCTCCCGCAATCGTTCTTTCTATCGATAATTTGCACGAATACGTTATGTTCGATGTTTCCAATCGTTTTGCATCAACGTTAGGTAAGCATTCACTTCCCGGCTCCCGCAATCGTTCTTTCCATCGATAATTTGCACGAATACGGGCTATTCGATGTTTTCAATCGTTTTGCATCAACGGTAGGTAAGTATTCACTTCCCAGCTCTCGCAATCGGTCTTTCTATGGATAATTTGCACGAATACGTGCTATTCGATGTTTGCAATCGTTTTGCATCGACGGTAGGTAAGGATTCACTTCCCAGCTGCCGCAATCGTTCTTTCTATCGATAATTTGCACGAATACGTGATGTTCGATGTTTCCAATCGTTCTGCATCAACGTTAGGTAAGTATTCACTTCTGTCACGTTCCAGGTTGCGCCCGGAAGGGACACGCAGTTCAAAGACGCGGAGCGGTCGCGCCAAGAACTAATACGATATACGCGAGATCGATAATGATTTGCAGTAGTTCAATTGAGTGTTAGATGATTATTAAGAGGGTCCTCGTGCGAGCTACGCGTTAAATATTCCTCTTTCGGATTCTCAGTCGAGGTAATTTGTAGGCAACCAAAAGATTCGCTTTTGTGTAGGGGAGAAGAATTTCGAATGGAACAGGGTTCCTCGGGGTCGAATGCTAGATCCGCGCACGCCGAGGAGGAATGGAAAAATAAGTACAAAGGGAAAGGGAGCCTCGGGGTCGAATGCTAGATTCGCGCACGCCGAGGGGGAAGGAATGAATTACTACAAAGGGAAAAGGAGCCTCGGGGTCGAATGCTAGATTCGCGCACGCCGGGGGGGAAGGAATGAATGAATTACTACAAAAGGAAAGGAAGCCTCGGGGTCGAACGCTGGATTCGCGCACGCCGAGGAGGAAGGAAAAATAACTACAAGGGGAAAGGGAGCCTCGGGGTCGAATGCTGGATTCGCGCACGCCGGGGGGGAAGGAATGAATGAATTACTACAAAAGGAAAGGAAGCCTCGGGGTCGAATGCTGGATTCGCGCACGCCGAGGAGGAAGGGAAAGGACAATTATAATTGTGAAAAGGGATTCTACGGAGAAAATTACTGTAGGGTTAGGGATAAATGACCTTACGTGTATAGCAAATCGCGATGTTTCGATGTTTTCGTCTCGCACGAGTAACTTACTCCTTTATGTTGTGACCGATATGAAATAGTAATTATGCGTGGGTTCCTAGGTGAATGAAAGCACCACGGCTCGCTGAGGCGTATTCCGGTCAGCCACTGTGTGGGCCACGTCGAGGGTGCGTCCAGCTTGCCCTCCCGAGGGTGAAGAGAATAAATTGGGGAAGCGAGGAAAAGATAACCCAGGCGGATTCGGATCTAGTCCGCTCCCACTCCCAGGGGGATGAGCATGGAGGGAAGGATAACCTAGGCGGATTCGGATCCAGTCCGCTCCCACTCCCAGGGGGATGAGAATAAAGTAGGAAACGAGGAAAAGATAACCCGGGCGGATTCGGATCTAGTCCGCTCCCACTCCCAGTGGGATGAGAATGAAGTGGGGGAACTGAGGAAAGGATAACCCAGGCGGATTCGGATCTAGTCCGCTCCCGCTCCCAGGGGGATGAGAATAAGTTAAGAAATTGAGGAAAGGATAATTGGGGAAAAGGTGACGGTGCCTCGTCCGTTGTATTTCGCGGTGGTCAGCCAATGGTTCACCAACGAGTAATGACTTCCTTGATAGATCCAGCCTGAACGTTCCGCAACTCTTCGGTGGACAAATTGAAGTACTCCTCTATAAAATATTCGCAATGTTATTATATTCACTATGTTCGCGGTTAAACTAATTCTCTAGCGTAATTGGATTCGTGATTTTAAATGTATTCACTATGTTCTTAACTAATTCTTTAACGTAATTGTATTCGTGATTTTAAATGTATTCACTATGTTCTCAACTAATTCTTTAACATAATTGTATTCGTGATTTTAAATGTATTCACTATGTTCTCAACTAATTCCTTAGCGTAATTGTATTCGTGATTTTAAATGTATTCACTATGTTCTCAACTAATTCCTTAGCGTAATTGTATTCGTGATTTTAAATGTATTCACTATGTTCTCAACTAATTCCTTAGCGTAATTGTATTCGTGATTTTAATGTATTCACTATGTTCTTAACTAATTCCTTAGCGTAACTGTATTCGTGATTTCAAATGTATTCACTATGTTCTTAACTAATTCTTTAACGTAATTGTATTCGTGATTTTAAATGTATTCACTATGTTCTCTCAGGACTGTAGCTTCAGTGGTCAAGCTCTCAGAGTCATCATTGCGAACATGTTGCGTGAATATAACTATTATGACTCGATAATGCATATGGTATACGAAAATATCCTAAGTCCGTTAGACTAATTATTGAAATAAATCACGGAATTATTCTAAGTCCGTTATGGTATTTATTGAAATAAATCACGGATTTATTCTAACGATTAATTGAAATAAATCGAGAAATATTCTAAGTTCCTTATGGAATAAAATGAAATAAATCGCGGGATAATTCTAAGTTCGTTATGGGATAAATTGAAATAAATCAGAAATATTCTATGTTCCTTATAGCATTAATTGGAATAAATCAGAAATATTCTATGTTCCTTATGGTATTAAATTGAAATAAATCGGAAATATTCTATGTTCCTTATAGAATAAATTGAAATAAATCGCTTATGATGTGCACTATACGACTGACTGATGTGTCGACGTTTGCTGCTGCTTGAAGACTGACTGAATGACTGGTGGTCCCGGTCTATTTATACTAGGTCCAGGAATTTCTGGTATGCGTGGTATGCGCGGAATGCCTGGTATGCGTGTATGATGGCTTCTGCTGGTGTTGACTGCTGTGGAATGCCTGGTATGCGTGGTTCTCAACTGCCAGTGGTTCTCTATTGTTTCTTTAATGAACCTTCAATTAATTAAGAATTAAAGTATCTTTCGTTATTTTATTACGGGTCGGTGTTCTTGCAAAGCTACGTGAGTTTAAACGTTAATATTTGTATTTTGTTGAACATTATCATCATGTAGAGAGGTACTCGAGAGGACGCGAGAACGAGCAATGTCGAGATATCCTTGGGACGCGAAAGGGGCTTCTTCCTCGTGGAGTGAGGGCTAACCTTGGGACGCGAAAGGGAGTTTCTTCCTCGTGGAGTGAGTGCTACTCTTGGGACGCGAAGGGGGGTTTCTTCCTCGTGGAGTGAGGGCTACTCTTGGGGCGCGAAGGGGGGTTTCTTCCTCGTGGAGTGAGGGCTACTCTTGGGGCGCGAAGGGGGGTTTCATCCTCGTGGAGTGAGGGCTACTCTTGGGGCGCGCAGGGGGTTTCTTCCTCGTGGAGTGAGGGATATTCTTCGTCTCGAGTACTGATGTAAGTTGTTATCATAAGGTAAGTGTCGTGTGTGTGTAGTGATGGATTGATATTATATAGGTGTTCTTATTTGTTCGCAGGCATTCTGGCAGTGGAGTTGCGGGGATTGTAACTGTAAGTGTTTTATAATTTATAGGATGCTTTAGTTGTTCACAGGTATTGTTGAATGGGGTATGGAAAGAGTGAAAGGGGTTTGGAAGGAGTGGAAGGGGTGTGGAAGGTGTGAAAGGGGTTTGGAAGGAGTGGAAGGGGTGTGGAAGGTGTGAAAGGGGTTTGGAAGGAGTGGAAGGGGTGCTCAGTTCGTGCTGGACATAACATAGCCACAGGGGCAGCCCAGCGCTCACATCATAGCGGATATAGTGAATAAAAGAAGAAAAATGTGAACCGACATGCGGCAAAAAATGACGGCACGTCACACCTCCCCCCTTATTGTAAGAAATGCTTGCATTTCTTTAGTGAGAGATGCGTCGAACGAAAATATAATTGTTTCCCTTGATTACGTACCGGGTGTATCGATAATAAACGAAAGTTTAAAGAAAAGAAATACCTTTTGGGTTTCATTTTAAATCATTTTGAGCGTAGCCTTAAGTACGAGGGTAACTAAAATATTTATTTTCCTTTGTTTAACTAGTGGATCTTATTTACCACTAGAATTGTTTAAGGCGGGTATACTAAGCTAAATTATATACATTGTCTGCTGTAATATATAATTTGTAGGTAAACTAGTAATAGGTATTATTGTAACTAAAGTAAATTAATTAAGGTAAGTACAACTAAGCTATGTGTTGTTTTTTTTTTGTTTTTTTTTTTTTTGTTTTAGTAGGTTAACCAGGCTAAGTAGGATGTAAGTAGAATTAAGTTTTAGAATTAAGGAATAATGCTAATAATTAAGTGAGGTAAGACTAGGGTAAGTACGAATTAATTCTAGTATTAAGGGGTAACGTTAATAGTTAAGTGAGGTAAAGGTAAATATAAGTAAGACTAGGGTAAGTACGAATTAAGTGTCGCGTTAAAAATTAAGTGAGGTAAGTACGAATTAAGTAACGTTAATAATTAAGTAAGTATTATAGATATAAGTAAGTACTAATTAAGTGTAGGATTAAAATTAGAGAGTAAAATATTTTAATTTTCCTTTTCGGCTGTTCTTTATTACGAAGACCTCGTCTCCGGCTTGGAAGGTTTCCTCGTTTATGCGACGATCGTAATACATTTTGTATCTTTCTTTTGCGCATTTCAGCCTATCCGCGGCAAGACTCTGTAGTTCCTTGATGCACTCTGTTAATCGCGAAAGGTAACCTCCGTACGTTTCGTCGTCCGGGAGTTCAAACTGCCGCTGCTGGGCGGGGACCCGTGCTATTTTCCCGAATACTAGTTCGTGTGGAGTGTAACCGGTACCTTCATGGACACTCGTATTATAGGAGAATGCCGCGAGATCGGTCCAACTATCCCAATCATCGTTTTGATTTACGTACATTTTCAAATATTCTATCAAGACCATGTGTGATCTCTCCAAGGATCCATTCGATTGGGGATGGAACGCGGTGGTCTTACATTGCGCGATCCTGAATTTACGAGCAATAGTTCTCATAAACGCGCTGGTGAAGTTCGATCCTTGGTCGGTGAGGACAGATTTTGGCGCGCCAAATCGGCATATCAGATTTTTTATGAAGGCATCAGCAACTTCCAGAGAGGTGGTGCCCTTCAGTGGTGCACATACGAAGTATTTTGTAAGTAAGTCCTGCATGGTAAGTATATACATGTTTCCAGCGGGGGATGGAGGAAGAGGACCCACTATGTCTAATCCGACCTTATCAAACGCTGTACCGGGGGTGTCAGTTAAAACCATTGGTTGCCGCGTTTTTATTCGGACCAACTTCTTCCTTTGACAAAGCAAGCAGTTTCGAATGTAGATGCGAACTTGTTGTTTCATTCCCTGCCAATAGTAGGCGTGACGGATCCTTTTAAGTGTTTTGCTTACGCCTCTATGCCCTCCAATAGCCGAGGAGTGGCTTTCCTCTATTATCACGGGTCTTAGACTTTCGTCAGGAATTTGGACGGTTTGTGTGCAAATGGTGATTTGTACATTTTCTTCGGACAGTCTAGTATGAATTTCCGATATTATTTCTTCCCAGACCAAAGCGCCAATTTTAGGTGTTTTAGCTATGCTAAATCCGGGTAATTGCAATTCTCTTATTACATCCTTGAGTGAGTTCACGGCTTCGCAGAAAATTTCGGGTTCCATCGGGTAATTAGCCCTTTCTTTAACAACTAAACCAATGATTGTTTTGCCTTTGTGTTTTAATACGCGTGCACGTCCGAGTGTAATATCTCTTCGAATGGGAAAACCCGCGTGTGTTCTCAAATTTTGTCCTCCGTCATCACAGACGTTGCCGTCACCTGCCAGGAAGATTACTAAGGGTCCGGGCCGGATGGCTAAGGGGTCACGACTGAAGTGGAGATTGCTGTTGGCGCGGATCGCTTCCCGCGGGGCGCCTTCTATGGATTCGTTATCCGTTTCGTCGTTCTCTGACTGTCCTTGTGAGGTGTCGTCTTCGCTGGAAAGGTGATTAGGAAGCGTATATGGGCCATCTTCGGTGTCGACTTCGTAAGGTAGCGCTGCGTAATTGTGCGGTGAATCAGGTGCATTTCTACTGGTGGAGGGTGCGCGGAGTGTTGGTTGTATTACAGGGGTCAATGTCATGTCTGCGATACTATCGGGGCTTAAGCTTTCCCTCTTCGGAGTATTTTTGGGGGCGCTGAAGAGAGACTCATCTGAATCGCTCGAGATGGGGAATCCAGTTTCCCAACGTTGTTGCTCAGGTCCATGAATTCTGGGCCGCTTTTGATTTTCGGGCTCTGGGTGCCCTCCAGAATTGGAATCAGAATCGGACCGTGGGCGGATTGGACAGACGAACTCTGTCGTAGTGTACGGTGGGTTGCGAGAGAGCGCGTCGGCCACTCGATTGGATTTCCCTGGTTGGTACTGGATTTCATAGTCGAATTCAGCAAGTTTTAATCGCCAACGAACGAGTCGTGAAGTCGGGTCTTTGACCCGGTGAAGCCAGACCAGTGGTTGGTGGTCGGTATAGAGAATAAATTTTCTACCATATAAATAGGGTCGGAAATGGCTGGTACAATATATTATGGCCAGCAGTTCTTTCTCAATTGTAGAGTAGTTTACCTCTGCTTGGCACAGAAGTCGGGACGCATAGGCGAGGGGTAGTTCTTTGTCTCCGTAAGTTTGTGTGATTATTCCGCCAACGGCATAATCTGATGCATCGGTGGTAAGATGGAATTCTTTTTCGAAGTTTGGGAATTGGAGTATGGGTTCCTGAATCAATTTGTCCTTGAGGTACGCGAACGATTTTTGTTGGGCTTCGCCCCATATAAATGGTGTACCCTTTTTAAGTAACGAAGTGAGGGCCCTTGCTTCTTTGGAGAAGTTGGGGATAAATCGCCTATAATACCCTGTGAGTCCCAGGAATTGCTTTATGCCTTTTGTATTGCGGGGCGGAGGGTAATTTAAAACCGCGGTAATTTTGTGAGGATCCGGTTTTACGCCGTTATCCGTAATGACGTGGCCTAAGTATGCTACTTCCTTCCGAAGAAATTGACACTTGCTTGGCTGAAGTTTCAGGTTGGCTTGACGTAATCGATCGGCAAGCTTGCGAAACTTAATTCCGTGCTCGTTCAGCGAACTCGAGTAGAGGACTATGTCGTCCAGGTATACGAACATCTCGGAGCCTTGTAGTCCCGAAAGGATGTGGTCCATTAGGCGTTGGAAGGTTGCGGGGGCGTTACGTAGGCCAAAGGGCATCCTTGAAAATTCATAGTGGCCATGGGGGGCCGAGAACGCAGTTTTTTGTGCATCTTCTGGTTTCATCGGGATCTGATGAAATCCGGATGCGAGATCGAAGATTGAGAAGTATTTAGCTCCTCCGAGCTGGTCGAGTATATCTATAATGTTCGGCAGGGGGTAAGCGTCGGGAACGGTTTTTTGGTTAAGTTGGCGGTAGTCGATAACCATTCTCCATTTTTTTCTTCCCGTCTGGCCCTGGTTTCTTCGGGACTATCCAGAGGGGTGAGTTGTACGGGGATATGGATGGTCTGACTATTCTTTGTTCGAGGAGTTCCTTCATCTGTGCGCGGATTTCCTCCTTATGGACGGGAGGGAAACGGTACTGTTTGGTGGATACTGGGGCTGCATCCGTGGTTTCGATAGCATGGCTGATGGCATTCGTGTGGCCTAGAGGTTCGCCAGGCAAGTGGAATATGTCTTCGTATTTGCCGACGAGTTCGTGGACGTGAGCTTCTTCTTCCCGATTGAGGTCTCTCGGGGATATGAGGTCGAGTATCGCTGCGACTCTTGTTTGTTGTCTGGGCTCGCCCTTATTGGGGATATTAGTGGAGGTGACCATTTGTAAACCCGGTGTAGGTAAAATTTGGTGTGCAACCTTCTGTTCCGCAGCTGAGTATACGAGGGATGTGGGGTTTTTTTCGATATGTGAATTTCTTCCTTCTGTAAGGGATTCGCTAGGGGGAGTGGGCCGGTTGCCCTTTTGTGAACAGGGGTTCATCGCGTCTTTGGATATCTTCAAAGACACGGCTTCCTCGATATACTGTAACTGGGGGTACGTCGTGGGAGCTTCTTCAAATTCTTCCAGGTGAACCAGGGGTACGGGTATGGTTGCTGGCTGCTCGTTTGCGTTCGTCACGCGTAAGCTTGCTTTTCCTCCATCGTTTCGCACCAGGGCTTTTCCAGCGTATAAACCTTCTCCTAGGTCGAGTCGTGGAATGTATCCTTCTTCGACTTCGGGATTGGCGACGTATGCGTGGGCGACGATGCTTGTCCTTCGGGGTATTGTCGTTTCATCGACCCTGTTGAAAGGAACGAAATTGCCGTTAAATGCTAGCCATCTATTTTTGAAGTCTACCGTCACTCCGCTTTCGGTCAGGAATCCTGATCCTAGTAACCCTTGATAGCGTAGGGGTATGGTGTCTTCAACGACGTGAAATTGTACGGGGTAGTTGAATAAGTTTGCTGTGAGGGTGCCTTGGGTGGGCACCAAGTTTTCGGTGATTCCGATTAAGTCGATTACGTTGTCCCTGTCGATGTCGCTGGGCGTTTTGATGCATGACCGCTTTATCAGATTTACCTCTGCTCCTGTGTCGATCATCAAGTCCGTAGGAAAGTTCAATTGCGGGCTGCGGACGTTGATGGAGGGGACATTGTTGTAGGGTGAGAGGTGCACCTTGGCGATTCTGGGCGGAGTTGGTTCGTAGGCCGGAATGTATTTATTGGGTGCGCATTTGTCCTGCCCGTTCCACGAGGCGCCTCCCTGTAATCTCGTGGGGGCTGGTCGTTTCCCGACATGTTCTGATCGCGCATTTTCTTACGGCATTCCGCGGCCAAGTGTCCTATTCTCCCGCAGTAGTTGCAGGTTCGTGTCTCTGCTTGACGTGGAGTATTATAGTCCTTCGTTGTGAGCGAACGGTCGAATCCTCTTCCTGTAGGTCGTTCCGGGGTCCGCGTAAGAGGTGGGCGGTTATGGATCGGGTACATTCTGCAGGATCGTGCGTCGTGTCCTTCCCGATTGCATAATTGGCATTGGGTTCGGGGAGCCCGTTCTCCCGTAAACCGGTGGCGATCGCGCTCAATC
This sequence comes from Nomada ferruginata, assembly GCA_963583965.1. Taxonomy (NCBI): domain Eukaryota; kingdom Metazoa; phylum Arthropoda; class Insecta; order Hymenoptera; family Apidae; genus Nomada; species Nomada ferruginata. The sequence continues at coordinate 1,886,991 of OY757219.1, forward strand.
AGTTTCGCGACCCGGACGGCCCTGTCGAAGGCTTCATCTAATGACGTTAATGTTGTGGGGTCCATTTGACTGCGCATCGAAAGGGGAAGTCCGTCCAAAAAGGATCTCAATGCTAGCTGGTCAATGTCGTATAACGCCGTTCTCGAGTTTCGATAGTAGGTAGTATCTTCGTCTGTAATGGCGAACTTCAGGTCCTTTACTCTTGAAATATAATCCAATATGTGTTCGTTCCTTCCAATTATAATATTAGCTAGTTCGCCGCGGTAATGGTCAGACGTTTTAGCCGGGGCGAACACTGTTTTCAGTCTGCCGATGAGTGCGTTTACGGTATCGAAGCAATAGTCCTCCACGACCAAGTACGCGTGTTTTTGTAAGCGGTTTCTTAACAAGCACGCCAATTGAGGTTCGGATGCAGGAGGGATCATATCCCGAGCTCTTCTACACGCTCTCGCAAATTGCAGGACTGACATATTGTGTCCATCGAAACGTGGTACCGTCTCAACGGCATCTTTCAGAGTGACCTGAAGTTTTCCATTCGTTATCGGTTCGCTAAACGCGTCGTTACGTGGGTTCCCTTCGCGGCAACAGGAGGCGGGAGTTTCCAGACGTGTTTTAATGCGTTGTTTCTTTGTTAGCATGTCTACTGCATCTTGCAGGGATGCTATCTGTTTAGCGAGGTTTTCCAATCCGGGGGCGGATTGAGGTATTTGTTCTTCAGGAAAAGAATCGCCGTGTGGACTAGCAGGTCGCATTTGTTTGGTCGCGAATAAGTCATAGTGTGCTTCGATTTGAGCTTGTCTTTCGCGCAAGAGATTCAATTTATCGTGCAACGCGGCGGTTGACGCGTCAATAGCTCTATTAGCTTCCTCCACGGAGGTAGTGAGGGGGTTGGGTTCGTCGGCGTCACCGTACAGCGACATGGTATTATACGAGCAAGACGAAAAATAATTTATATGTATATATATAGGGCCTTAAACAATAGGACGAATGATCTATTTGCAAGTAATTAACTTACTGAATGCGCAGGAAGACAAGGCTATTGTGGGATTATTAAAATTTCGAGATCCCACCGTTTCTTTTCAAAAGTTTGTAGAGGGCAATTGTGGGATTATTAAGTTTTAGAGATCCACCGTTTCTTTTCAAAAGTATGTATAGGGCAATTGTGGGATTATTAAATTTTCGAAATTCCACCGTTTCTTTTCAAAACTATGTAGAGGGCAATTGTGGGATTATTAAATTTTCGAAATCCCACCGTTTCTTTTCAAAAGTATGTAGAGGGCAATTGTGGGATTATTAAATTTTCGATATCCCACCGCTGTCACCAATTAACATGTCACGTTCCAGGTTGCGCCCGGAAGGGACACGCAGTTCAAAGACGCGGAGCGGTCGCGCCAAGAACTAATACGATATACGCGAGATCGATAATGATTTGCAGTAGTTCAATTGAGTGTTAGATGATTATTAAGAGGGTCCTCGTGCGAGCTACGCGTTAAATATTCCTCTTTCGGATTCTCAGTCGAGGTAATTTGTAGGCAACCAAAAGATTCGCTTTTGTGCAGGGGAGAAGAATTTCGAATGGAACAGGGTTCCTCGGGGTCGAATGCTAGATCCGCGCACGCCGAGGAGGAATGGAAAAATAACTACAAAGGGAAAGGGAGCCTCGGGGTCGAATGCTAGATTCGCGCACGCCGAGGGGGAAGGAATGAATTACTACAAAGGGAAAAGGAGCCTCGGGGTCGAATGCTAGATTCGCGCACGCCGGGGGGGAAGGAATGAATGAATTACTACAAAAGGAAAGGAAGCCTCGGGGTCGAATGCTGGATTCGCGCACGCCGAGGAGGAAGGAAAAATAACTACAAGGGGAAAGGGAGCCTCGGGGTCGAATGCTGGAATCGCGCACGCCGGGGGGGAAGGAATGAATGAATTACTACAAAAGGAAAGGAAGCCTCGGGGTCGAATGCTGGATTCGCGCACGCCGAGGAGGAAGGGAAAGGACAATTATAATTGTGAAAAGGGATTCTACGGAGAAAATTACTGTAGGGTTAGGGATAAATGACCTTACGTGTATAGCAAATCGCGATGTATCGATGTTTTCGTCTCGCACGAGTAACTTACTCCTTTATGTTGTGACCGATATGAAATAGTAATTATGCGTGGGTTCCTAGGTGAATGAAAGCACCACGGCTCGCTGAGGCGTATTCTGGTCAGCCACTGTGTGGGCCACGTCGAGGGTGCGTCCAGCTTGCACTCCCGAGGGTGAAGAGAATAAATTGGGGAAGCGAGGAAAAGATAACCCAGGCGGATTCGGATCTAGTCCGCTCCCACTCCCAGGGGGATGAGCATGGAGGGAAGGATAACCTAGGCGGATTCGGATCCAGTCCGCTCCCACTCCCAGGGGGATGAGAATAAAGTAGGAAACGAGGAAAAGATAACCCGGGCGGATTCGGATCTAGTCCGCTCCCACTCCCAGGGGGATGAGAATGAAGTGGGGGAACTGAGGAAAGGATAACCCAGGCGGATTCGGATCTAGTCCGCTCCCGCTCCCAGGGGGATGAGAATAAGTTAAGAAATTGAGGAAAGGATAATTGGGGAAAAGGTGACGGTGCCTCGTCCGTTGTATTTCGCGGTGGTCAGCCAATGGTTCACCAACGAGTAATGACTTCCTTGATAGATCCAGCCTGAACGTTCCGCAACTCTTCGGTGGACAAATTGAAGTACTCCTCTATAAAATATTCGCAATGTTATTATATTCACTATGTTCGCGGTTAAACTAATTCTCTAGCGTAATTGGATTCGTGATTTTAAATGTATTCACTATGTTCTTAACTAATTCTTTAACGTAATTGTATTCGTGATTTTAAATGTATTCACTATGTTCTCAACTAATTCTTTAACATAATTGTATTCGTGATTTTAAATGTATTCACTATGTTCTCAACTAATTCCTTAGCGTAATTGTATTCGTGATTTTAAATGTATTCACTATGTTCTCAACTAATTCCTTAGCGTAATTGTATTCGTGATTTTAAATGTATTCACTATGTTCTCAACTAATTCCTTAGCGTAATTGTATTCGTGATTTTAATGTATTCACTATGTTCTTAACTAATTCCTTAGCGTAACTGTATTCGTGATTTCAAATGTATTCACTATGTTCTTAACTAATTCTTTAACGTAATTGTATTCGTGATTTTAAATGTATTCACTATGTTCTCTCAGGACTGTAGCTTCAGTGGTCAAGCTCTCAGAGTCATCATTGCGAACATGTTGCGTGAATATAACTATTATGACTCGATAATGCATATGGTATACGAAAATATCCTAAGTCCGTTAGACTAATTATTGAAATAAATCACGGAATTATTCTAAGTCCGTTATGGTATTTATTGAAATAAATCACGGATTTATTCTAAGGATTAATTGAAATAAATCGAGAAATATTCTAAGTTCCTTATGGAATAAAATGAAATAAATCGCGGGATAATTCTAAGTTCGTTATGGGATAAATTGAAATAAATCAGAAATATTCTATGTTCCTTATAGCATTAATTGGAATAAATCAGAAATATTCTATGTTCCTTATGGTATTAAATTGAAATAAATCGGAAATATTCTATGTTCCTTATAGAATAAATTGAAATAAATCGCTTATGATGTGCACTATACGACTGACTGATGTGTCGACGTTTGCTGCTGCTTGAAGACTGACTGAATGACTGGTGGTCCCGGTCTATTTATACTAGGTCCAGGAATTTCTGGTATGCGTGGTATGCGCGGAATGCCTGGTATGCGTGTATGATGGCTTCTGCTGGTGTTGACTGCTGTGGAATGCCTGGTATGCGTGGTTCTCAACTGCCAGTGGTTCTCTATTGTTTCTTTAATGAACCTTCAATTAATTAAGAATTAAAGTATCTTTCGTTATTTTATTACGGGTCGGTGTTCTTGCAAAGCTACGTGAGTTTAAACGTTAATATTTGTATTTTGTTGAACATTATCATCATGTAGAGAGGTACTCGAGAGGACGCGAGAACGAGCAATGTCGAGATATCCTTGGGACGCGAAAGGGGCTTCTTCCTCGTGGAGTGAGGGCTAACCTTGGGACGCGAAAGGGAGTTTCTTCCTCGTGGAGTGAGTGCTACTCTTGGGACGCGAAGGGGGGTTTCTTCCTCGTGGAGTGAGGGCTACTCTTGGGGCGCGAAGGGGGGTTTCTTCCTCGTGGAGTGAGGGCTACTCTTGGGGCGCGAAGGGGGGTTTCATCCTCGTGGAGTGAGGGCTACTCTTGGGGCGCGCAGGGGGTTTCTTCCTCGTGGAGTGAGGGATATTCTTCGTCTCGAGTACTGATGTAAGTTGTTATCATAAGGTAAGTGTCGTGTGTGTGTAGTGATGGATTGATATTATATAGGTGTTCTTATTTGTTCGCAGGCATTCTGGCAGTGGAGTTGCGGGGATTGTAACTGTAAGTGTTTTATAATTTATAGGATGCTTTAGTTGTTCACAGGTATTGTTGAATGGGGTATGGAAAGAGTGAAAGGGGTTTGGAAGGAGTGGAAGGGGTGTGGAAGGTGTGAAAGGGGTTTGGAAGGAGTGGAAGGGGTGTGGAAGGTGTGAAAGGGGTTTGGAAGGAGTGGAAGGGGTGCTCAGTTCGTGCTGGACATAACATAGCCACAGGGGCAGCCCAGCGCTCACATCATAGCGGATATAGTGAATAAAAGAAGAAAAATGTGAACCGACATGCGGCAAAAAATGACGGCACGTCACACTTCCCAGCTCCCGCAATCGTTCTTTTTATGGATAATTTGCACGAATACGTGCTATTCGATGTTTGCAATCGTTTTGCATCGACGGTAGGTACGGATTCACTTCCCAGCTCCCGCAATCGTTCTTTCTATCGATAATTTGCACGAATACGTGGTGTTCGATGTTTCCAATCGTTTTGCATCAACGTTAGGTAAGCATTCACCTCCCGGCTCCCGCAATCGTTCTTTCCATCGATAATTTGCACGAATACATGCTATTCGATGTTTGCAATCGTTTTGCATCGACGGTAGGTAAGGATTCACTTCCCAGCAGCCGCAATCGTTTTTTCCATCGATAATTTGCACGAATACGTGGTGTTCGATGTTTCCAATCGTTTTGCATCAACGTTAGGTAAGTATTCACTTCCCAGCTCCCGCAATCGTTCTTTCTATGGATAATTTGCACGAATACGTGCTATTCGATGTTTGCAATCGTTTTGCATCGACGGTAGGTAAGGATTCACTTCCCAGCTCCCGCAATCGTTCTTTCCATCGATAATTTGCACGAATACGTGCTATTCGATGTTTCGAATCGTGTTGCATCGACGGTCGGTAAGCATTCACTTCCCAGCTCCGGCAAACGTTCTTTCCAAATTATCGATAGAAAGAACGATTGCGGGAGCTGGGAAGTGAATCCTTACCTACCGTCGATGCAAAACGATTGCAAACATCGAATAGCACGTATTCGTGCAAATTATCCATAGAAAGAACGATTGCGAGAGCTGGGAAGTGAATACTTACCTACCGTTGATGCAAAACGATTGAAAACATCGAATAGCACGTATTCGTGCAAATTATCGATGGAAAGAACGATTGCGGGAGCCGGGAAGTGAATGCTTACCTAACGTTGATGCAAAACGATTGGAAACATCGAACATAACGTATTCGTGCAAATTATCGATAGAAAGAACGATTGCGAGAGCTGGGAAGTGAATACTTACCTACCGTTGATGCAAAACGATTGAAAACATCGAATAGCACGTATTCGTGCAAATTATCGATGGAAAGAACGATTGCGGGAGCCGGGAAGTGAATGCTTACCTAACGTTGATGCAAAACGATTGGAAACATCGAACATAACGTATTCGTGCAAATTATCGATAGAAAGAACGATTGCGGGAGCTGGGAAGTGAATCCTTACCTACCGTCGATGCAAAACGATTGCAAACATCGAATAGCACGTATTCGTGCAAATTATCCATAGAAAGAACGATTGCGGGAGCTGGGAAGTGAATACTTACCTAACGTTGATGCAAAACGATTGGAAACATCGAACACCACGTATTCGTGCAAATTATCGATGGAAAGAACGATTGCGGGAGCCGGGAAGTGAATCCTTACCTAACGTTGATGCAAAACGATTGGAAACATTGAACATCACGTATTCGTGCAAATTATCGATGGAAAGAACGATTGCGGGTGCCGGGAAGTGAATCCTTACCTAACGTTGATGCAAATCGATTGGAAACATCGAATAGCACGTATTCGTGCAAATTATCGATGGAAAGAACGATTGCGGGAGCCGGGAAATGAATCCTTACCTAACGTTGATGCAAAACGATTGGAAACATCGAACATCACGTATTCGTGCAAATTATCGATAGAAAGAACGATTGCGGCAGCTGGGAAGTGAATCCTTACCTACCGTCGATGCAAAACGATTGCAAACATCGAATAGCACGTATTCGTGCAAATTATCCATAGAAAGACCGATTGCGAGAGCTGGGAAGTGAATACTTACCTACCGTTGATGCAAAACGATTGAAAACATCGAATAGCACGTATTCGTGCAAATTATCGATGGAAAGAACGATTGCGGGAGCTGGGAAGTGAATCCTTACCTACCGTCGATGCAAAACGATTGCAAACATCGAATAGCACGTATTCGTGCAAATTATCCATAGAAAGAACGATTGCGAGAGCTGGGAAGTGAATACTTACCTACCGTTGATGCAAAACGATTGGAAAATATCGAATAGCACGTATTCGTGCAAATGATCGATGGAAAGAACGATTGCGGGAGCCGGGAAGTGAATCCTTACCTAACGTTGATGCAAATCGATTGGAAAATATCGAATAGCACGTATTCGTGCAAATGATCGATGGAAAAAACGATTGCGGGAGCCGGGAAGTAAATCCTTACCTAACGTTGATGCAAATCGATTGGAAACATCGAACATCACGTATTCGTGCAAATTATCGATGGAAAGAACGATTGCGGGTCCCGGGAAGTGAATCCTTACCTAACGTTGATGCAAATCGATTGGAAACATCGAATAGCACGTATTCGTGCAAATTATCGATGGAAAGAACGATTGCGGGAGCCGGGAAATGAATCCTTACCTAACGTTGATGCAAAACGATTGGAAACATCGAATAGCACGTATTCGTGCAAATTATCCATAGAAAGACCGATTGCGAGAGCTGGGAAGTGAATACTTACCTACCGTTGATGCAAAACGATTGAAAACATCGAATAGCACGTATTCGTGCAAATTATCGATGGAAAGAACGATTGCGGGAGCCGGGAAGTGAATGCTTACCTAACGTTGATGCAAAACGATTGGAAACATCGAACATAACGTATTCGTGCAAATTATCGATAGAAAGAACGATTGCGGGAGCTGGGAAGTGAATCCTTACCTACCGTCGTTGCAAAACGATTGCAAACATCGAATAGCACGTATTCGTGCAAATTATCGATAGAAAGAACGATTGCGGGAGCTGGGAAGTGAATACTTACCTAACGTTGATGAAAAACGTTTGGAAACATCGAACACCACGTATTCGTGCAAATTATCGGTGGAAAGAACGATTGCGGGAGCCGGGAAGTGAATCCTTACCTAACGTTGATGCAAAACGATTGGAAACATTGAACATCACGTATTCGTGCAAATTATCGATGGAAAGAACGATTGCGGGTGCCGGGAAGTGAATCCTTACCTAACGTTGATGCAAATCGATTGGAAACATCGAATAGCACGTATTCGTGCAAATTATCGATGGAAAGAACGATTGCGGGAGCCGGGAAATGAATCCTTACCTAACGTTGATGCAAAACGATTGGAAACATCGAACATCACGTATTCGTGCAAATTATCGATAGAAAGAACGATTGCGGCAGCTGGGAAGTGAATCCTTTACCTACCGTCGATGCAAAACGATTGCAAACATCGAATAGCACGTATTCGTGCAAATTATCCATAGAAAGACCGATTGCGAGAGCTGGGAAGTGAATACTTACCTACCGTTGATGCAAAACGATTGAAAACATCGAATAGCACGTATTCGTGCAAATTATCGATGGAAAGAACGATTGCGGGAGCCGGGAAATGAATCCTTACCTAACGTTGATGCAAAACGATTGGAAACATCGAACATAACGTATTCGTGCAAATTATCGATAGAAAGAACGATTGCGGGAGCTGGGAAGTGAATCCTTACCTACCGTCGATGCAAAACGATTGCAAACATCGAATAGCACGTATTCGTGCAAATTATCCATTGTAAGAACGATTGTCGGAGCTGGGAAGTGAATACTTACCTAACGTTGATGCAAAACGATTGGAAACATCGAACACCACGTATTCGTGTAAATTATCGATGGAAAGAACGATTGCGGCTGCTGGGAAGTGAATCCTTACGTACCGTCGATGCAAAACGATTGCAAACATCGAATAGCACGTATTCGTACAAATTATCGATAGAAAGAACGATTGCGGGAGCTGGGAAGTGAATACTTACCTAACGTTGATGCAAAACGATTGGAAACATCGAACACCACGTATTCGTGCAAATTATCGATGGAAAGAACGATTGCGGGAGCCGGGAAGTGAATCCTTACCTAACGTTGATGCAAATCGATTGGAAACATCGAATAGCACGTATTCGTGCAAATTATCGATGGAAAGAACGATTGCGGGAGCCGGGAAATGAATCCTTACCTAACGTTGATGCAAAACGATTGGAAACATCGAACATCACGTATTCGTGCAAATTATCGATAGAAAGAACGATTGCGGCAGCTGGGAAGTGAATCCTTACCTACCGTCGATGCAAAACGATTGCAAACATCGAATAGCACGTATTCGTGCAAATTATCCATAGAAAGACCGATTGCGAGAGCTGGGAAGTGAATACTTACCTACCGTTGATGCAAAACGATTGAAAACATCGAATAGCACGTATTCGTGCAAATTATCGATGGAAAGAACGATTGCGGGAGCCGGGAAGTGAATGCTTACCTAACGTTGATGCAAAACGATTGGAAACATCGAACATAACGTATTCGTGCAAATTATCGATAGAAAGAACGATTGCGGGAGCTGGGAAGTGAATCCTTACCTACCGTCGATGCAAAACGATTGCAAACATCGAATAGCACGTATTCGTGCAAATTATCCATAGAAAGAATGATTGCGAGAGCTGGGAAGTGAATACTTACCTACCGTTGATGCAAAACCATTGGAAACATCGAATAGCACGTATTCGTGCAAATGATCGATGGAAAGAACGATTGCGGGAGCCGGGAAGTGAATCCTTACCTAACGTTGATGCAAATCGATTGGAAACATCGAATAGCACGTATTCGTGCAAATTATCGATGGAAAGAACGATTGCGGGAGCCGGGAAATGAATCCTTACCTAACGTTGATGCAAAACGATTGGAAACATCGAACATCACGTATTCGTGCAAATTATCGATAGAAAGAACGATTGCGGGAGCTGGGAAGTGAATACTTACCTACCGTTGATGCAAAACGATTGGAAACATCGAACATCACGTATTCGTGTAAATTATCGATAGAAAGAACGATTGCGGGAGCTGGGAAGTGAATCCTTACCTACCGTCGATGCAAAACGATTGCAAACATCGAATAGCACGTATTCGTGCAAATTATCCATAGAAAGAATGATTGCGAGAGCTGGGAAGTGAATACTTACCTACCGTTGATGCAAAACGATTGGAAACATCGAATAGCACGTATTCGTGCAAATGATCGATGGAAAGAACGATTGCGGGGGCCGGGAAATGAATCCTTACCTAAGGTTGATGCAAAACGATTGGAAACATCGAACATCACGTATTCGTGCAAATTATCGATAGAAAGAACGATTGCGGCAGCTGGGAAGGGAATCCTTACCTACCGTGGATGCAAAACGATTGCAAACATCGAATAGCACGTATTCGTGCAAATTATCCATAGAAAGACCGATTGCGAGAGCTGGGAAGTGAATACTTACCTACCGTTGATGCAAAACGATTGAAAACATCGAATAGCACGTTTTCGTGCAAATTATCGATAGAAAGAACGATTGCGGGAGCTGGGAAGTGAATCCTTACCTACCGTCGATGCAAAACGATTGCAAACATCGAATAGCACGTATTCGTGTAAATTATCGATGGAAAGAACGATTGCGGCTGCTGGGAAGTGAATCCTTACGTACCGTCGATGCAAAACGATTGCAAACATCGAATAGCACGTATTCGTGCAAATTATCGATAGAAAGAACGATTGCGGGAGCTGGGAAGTGAATACTTACCTAACGTTGATGCAAAACGATTGGAAACATCGAACACCACGTATTCGTGCAAATTATCGATGGAAAGAACGATTGCGGGAGCCGGGAAGTGAATCCTTACCTAACGTTGATGCAAATCGATTGGAAACATCGAATAGCACGTATTCGTGCAAATTATCGATGGAAAGAACGATTGCGGGAGCCGGGAAATGAATCCTTACCTAACGTTGATGCAAAACGATTGGAAACATCGAACATCACGTATTCGTGCAAATTATCGATAGAAAGAACGATTGCGGCAGCTGGGAAGGGAATCCTTACCTACCGTCGATGCAAAACGATTGCAAACATCGAATAGCACGTATTCGTGCAAATTATCCATAGAAAGACCGATTGCGAGAGCTGGGAAGTGAATACTTACCTACCGTTGATGCAAAACGATTGAAAACATCGAATAGCACGTATTCGTGCAAATTATCGATGGAAAGAACGATTGCGGGAGCCGGGAAGTGAATGCTTACCTAACGTTGATGCAAAACGATTGGAAACATCGAACATAACGTATTCGTGCAAATTATCGATAGAAAGAACGATTGCGGGAGCTGGGAAGTGAATCCTTACCTACCGTCGATGCAAAACGATTGCAAACATCGAATAGCACGTATTCGTGCAAATTATCCATAGAAAGAATGATTGCGAGAGCTGGGAAGTGAATACTTACCTACCGTTGATGCAAAACGATTGGAAACATCGAATAGCACGTATTCGTGCAAATGATCGATGGAAAGAACGATTGCGGGAGCCGGGAAGTGAATCCTTACCTAACGTTGATGCAAATCGATTGGAAACATCGAATAGCACGTATTCGTGCAAATTATCGATGGAAAGAACGATTGCGGGAGCCGGGAAATGAATCCTTACCTAACGTTGATGCAAAACGATTGGAAACATCGAACATAACGTATTCGTGCAAATTATCGATAGAAAGAACGATTGCGGGAGCTGGGAAGTGAATCCTTACCTACCGTCGATGCAAAACGATTGCAAACATCGAATAGCACGTATTCGTGCAAATTATCCATTGTAAGAACGATTGTCGGAGCTGGGAAGTGAATACTTACCTAACGTTGATGCAAAACGATTGGAAACATCGAACACCACGTATTCGTGTAAATTATCGATGGAAAGAACGATTGCGGCTGCTGGGAAGTGAATCCTTACGTACCGTCGATGCAAAACGATTGCAAACATCGAATAGCACGTATTCGTACAAATTATCGATAGAAAGAACGATTGCGGGAGCTGGGAAGTGAATACTTACCTAACGTTGATGCAAAACGATTGGAAACATCGAACACCACGTATTCGTGCAAATTATCGATGGAAAGAACGATTGCGGGAGCCGGGAAGTGAATCCTTACCTAACGTTGATGCAAATCGATTGGAAACATCGAATAGCACGTATTCGTGCAAATTATCGATGGAAAGAACGATTGCGGGAGCCGGGAAATGAATCCTTACCTAACGTTGATGCAAAACGATTGGAAACATCGAACATCACGTATTCGTGCAAATTATCGATAGAAAGAACGATTGCGGCAGCTGGGAAGTGAATCCTTACCTACCGTCGATGCAAAACGATTGCAAACATCGAATAGCACGTATTCGTGCAAATTATCCATAGAAAGACCGATTGCGAGAGCTGGGAAGTGAATACTTACCTACCGTTGATGCAAAACGATTGAAAACATCGAATAGCACGTATTCGTGCAAATTATCGATGGAAAGAACGATTGCGGGAGCCGGGAAGTGAATGCTTACCTAACGTTGATGCAAAACGATTGGAAACATCGAACATAACGTATTCGTGCAAATTATCGATAGAAAGAACGATTGCGGGAGCTGGGAAGTGAATCCTTACCTACCGTCGATGCAAAACGATTGCAAACATCGAATAGCACGTATTCGTGCAAATTATCCATAGAAAGAATGATTGCGAGAGCTGGGAAGTGAATACTTACCTACCGTTGATGCAAAACCATTGGAAACATCGAATAGCACGTATTCGTGCAAATGATCGATGGAAAGAACGATTGCGGGAGCCGGGAAGTGAATCCTTACCTAACGTTGATGCAAATCGATTGGAAACATCGAATAGCACGTATTCGTGCAAATTATCGATGGAAAGAACGATTGCGGGAGCCGGGAAATGAATCCTTACCTAACGTTGATGCAAAACGATTGGAAACATCGAACATCACGTATTCGTGCAAATTATCGATAGAAAGAACGATTGCGGGAGCTGGGAAGTGAATACTTACCTACCGTTGATGCAAAACGATTGGAAACATCGAACATCACGTATTCGTGTAAATTATCGATAGAAAGAACGATTGCGGGAGCTGGGAAGTGAATCCTTACCTACCGTCGATGCAAAACGATTGCAAACATCGAATAGCACGTATTCGTGCAAATTATCCATAGAAAGAATGATTGCGAGAGCTGGGAAGTGAATACTTACCTACCGTTGATGCAAAACGATTGGAAACATCGAATAGCACGAATTCGTGCAAATGATCGATGGAAAGAACGATTGCGGGGGCCGGGAAATGAATCCTTACCTAAGGTTGATGCAAAACGATTGGAAACATCGAACATCACGTATTCGTGCAAATTATCGATAGAAAGAACGATTGCGGCAGCTGGGAAGGGAATCCTTACCTACCGTGGATGCAAAACGATTGCAAACATCGAATAGCACGTATTCGTGCAAATTATCCATAGAAAGACCGATTGCGAGAGCTGGGAAGTGAATACTTACCTACCGTTGATGCAAAACGATTGAAAACATCGAATAGCACGTATTCGTGCAAATTATCGATAGAAAGAACGATTGCGGGAGCTGGGAAGTGAATCCTTACCTACCGTCGATGCAAAACGATTGCAAACATCGAATAGCACGTATTCGTGTAAATTATCGATGGAAAGAACGATTGCGGCTGCTGGGAAGTGAATCCTTACGTACCGTCGATGCAAAACGATTGCAAACATCGAATAGCACGTATTCGTGCAAATTATCGATAGAAAGAACGATTGCGGGAGCTGGGAAGTGAATACTTACCTAACGTTGATGCAAAACGATTGGAAACATTGAACATCACGTATTCGTGCAAATTATCGATGGAAAGAACGATTGCGGGTGCCGGGAAGTGAATCCTTACCTAACGTTGATGCAAATCGATTGGAAACATCGAATAGCACGTATTCGTGCAAATTATCGATGGAAAGAACGATTGCGGGAGCCGGGAAGTGAATCCTTACCTAACGTTGATGCAAATCGATTGGAAACATCGAATAGCACGTATTCGTGCAAATTATCGATGGAAAGAACGATTGCGGGAGCCGGGAAATGAATCCTTACCTAACGTTGATGCAAAACGATTGGAAACATCGAACATCACGTATTCGTGCAAATTATCGATAGAAAGAACGATTGCGGCAGCTGGGAAGGGAATCCTTACCTACCGTCGATGCAAAACGATTGCAAACATCGAATAGCACGTATTCGTGCAAATTATCCATAGAAAGACCGATTGCGAGAGCTGGGAAGTGAATACTTACCTACCGTTGATGCAAAACGATTGAAAACATCGAATAGCACGTATTCGTGCAAATTATCGATGGAAAGAACGATTGCGGGAGCCGGGAAGTGAATGCTTACCTAACGTTGATGCAAAACGATTGGAAACATCGAACATAACGTATTCGTGCAAATTATCGATAGAAAGAACGATTGCGGGAGCTGGGAAGTGAATCCTTACCTACCGTCGATGCAAAACGATTGCAAACATCGAATAGCACGTATTCGTGCAAATTATCCATAGAAAGAATGATTGCGAGAGCTGGGAAGTGAATACTTACCTACCGTTGATGCAAAACGATTGGAAACATCGAATAGCACGTATTCGTGCAAATGATCGATGGAAAGAACGATTGCGGGAGCCGGGAAGTGAATCCTTACCTAACGTTGATGCAAATCGATTGGAAACATCGAATAGCACGTATTCGTGCAAATTATCGATGGAAAGAACGATTGCGGGAGCCGGGAAATGAATCCTTACCTAACGTTGATGCAAAACGATTGGAAACATCGAACATAACGTATTCGTGCAAATTATCGATAGAAAGAACGATTGCGGGAGCTGGGAAGTGAATCCTTACCTACCGTCGATGCAAAACGATTGCAAACATCGAATAGCACGTATTCGTGCAAATTATCCATTGTAAGAACGATTGTCGGAGCTGGGAAGTGAATACTTACCTAACGTTGATGCAAAACGATTGGAAACATCGAACACCACGTATTCGTGTAAATTATCGATGGAAAGAACGATTGCGGCTGCTGGGAAGTGAATCCTTACGTACCGTCGATGCAAAACGATTGCAAACATCGAATAGCACGTATTCGTACAAATTATCGATAGAAAGAACGATTGCGGGAGCTGGGAAGTGAATACTTACCTAACGTTGATGCAAAACGATTGGAAACATCGAACACCACGTATTCGTGCAAATTATCGATGGAAAGAACGATTGCGGGAGCCGGGAAGTGAATCCTTACCTAACGTTGATGCAAATCGATTGGAAACATCGAATAGCACGTATTCGTGCAAATTATCGATGGAAAGAACGATTGCGGGAGCCGGGAAATGAATCCTTACCTAACGTTGATGCAAAACGATTGGAAACATCGAACATCACGTATTCGTGCAAATTATCGATAGAAAGAACGATTGCGGCAGCTGGGAAGTGAATCCTTACCTACCGTCGATGCAAAACGATTGCAAACATCGAATAGCACGTATTCGTGCAAATTATCCATAGAAAGACCGATTGCGAGAGCTGGGAAGTGAATACTTACCTACCGTTGATGCAAAACGATTGAAAACATCGAATAGCACGTATTCGTGCAAATTATCGATGGAAAGAACGATTGCGGGAGCCGGGAAGTGAATGCTTACCTAACGTTGATGCAAAACGATTGGAAACATCGAACATAACGTATTCGTGCAAATTATCGATAGAAAGAACGATTGCGGGAGCTGGGAAGTGAATCCTTACCTACCGTCGATGCAAAACGATTGCAAACATCGAATAGCACGTATTCGTGCAAATTATCCATAGAAAGAATGATTGCGAGAGCTGGGAAGTGAATACTTACCTACCGTTGATGCAAAACCATTGGAAACATCGAATAGCACGTATTCGTGCAAATGATCGATGGAAAGAACGATTGCGGGAGCCGGGAAGTGAATCCTTACCTAACGTTGATGCAAATCGATTGGAAACATCGAATAGCACGTATTCGTGCAAATTATCGATGGAAAGAACGATTGCGGGAGCCGGGAAATGAATCCTTACCTAACGTTGATGCAAAACGATTGGAAACATCGAACATCACGTATTCGTGCAAATTATCGATAGAAAGAACGATTGCGGGAGCTGGGAAGTGAATACTTACCTACCGTTGATGCAAAACGATTGGAAACATCGAACATCACGTATTCGTGTAAATTATCGATAGAAAGAACGATTGCGGGAGCTGGGAAGTGAATCCTTACCTACCGTCGATGCAAAACGATTGCAAACATCGAATAGCACGTATTCGTGCAAATTATCCATAGAAAGAATGATTGCGAGAGCTGGGAAGTGAATACTTACCTACCGTTGATGCAAAACGATTGGAAACATCGAATAGCACGTATTCGTGCAAATGATCGATGGAAAGAACGATTGCGGGGGCCGGGAAATGAATCCTTACCTAAGGTTGATGCAAAACGATTGGAAACATCGAACATCACGTATTCGTGCAAATTATCGATAGAAAGAACGATTGCGGCAGCTGGGAAGGGAATCCTTACCTACCGTGGATGCAAAACGATTGCAAACATCGAATAGCACGTATTCGTGCAAATTATCCATAGAAAGACCGATTGCGAGAGCTGGGAAGTGAATACTTACCTACCGTTGATGCAAAACGATTGAAAACATCGAATAGCACGTATTCGTGCAAATTATCGATAGAAAGAACGATTGCGGGAGCTGGGAAGTGAATCCTTACCTACCGTCGATGCAAAACGATTGCAAACATCGAATAGCACGTATTCGTGTAAATTATCGATGGAAAGAACGATTGCGGCTGCTGGGAAGTGAATCCTTACGTACCGTCGATGCAAAACGATTGCAAACATCGAATAGCACGTATTCGTGCAAATTATCGATAGAAAGAACGATTGCGGGAGCTGGGAAGTGAATACTTACCTAACGTTGATGCAAAACGATTGGAAACATCGAACACCACGTATTCGTGCAAATTATCGATGGAAAGAACGATTGCGGGAGCCGGGAAGTGAATCCTTACCTAACGTTGATGCAAATCGATTGGAAACATCGAATAGCACGTATTCGTGCAAATTATCGATGGAAAGAACGATTGCGGGAGCCGGGAAATGAATCCTTACCTAACGTTGATGCAAAACGATTGGAAACATCGAACATCACGTATTCGTGCAAATTATCGATAGAAAGAACGATTGCGGCAGCTGGGAAGGGAATCCTTACCTACCGTCGATGCAAAACGATTGCAAACATCGAATAGCACGTATTCGTGCAAATTATCCATAGAAAGACCGATTGCGAGAGCTGGGAAGTGAATACTTACCTACCGTTGATGCAAAACGATTGAAAACATCGAATAGCACGTATTCGTGCAAATTATCGATGGAAAGAACGATTGCGGGAGCCGGGAAGTGAATGCTTACCTAACGTTGATGCAAAACGATTGGAAACATCGAACATAACGTATTCGTGCAAATTATCGATAGAAAGAACGATTGCGGGAGCTGGGAAGTGAATCCTTACCTACCGTCGATGCAAAACGATTGCAAACATCGAATAGCACGTATTCGTGCAAATTATCCATAGAAAGAATGATTGCGAGAGCTGGGAAGTGAATACTTACCTACCGTTGATGCAAAACGATTGGAAACATCGAATAGCACGTATTCGTGCAAATGATCGATGGAAAGAACGATTGCGGGAGCCGGGAAGTGAATCCTTACCTAACGTTGATGCAAATCGATTGGAAACATCGAATAGCACGTATTCGTGCAAATTATCGATGGAAAGAACGATTGCGGGAGCCGGGAAATGAATCCTTACCTAACGTTGATGCAAAACGATTGGAAACATCGAACATAACGTATTCGTGCAAATTATCGATAGAAAGAACGATTGCGGGAGCTGGGAAGTGAATCCTTACCTACCGTCGATGCAAAACGATTGCAAACATCGAATAGCACGTATTCGTGCAAATTATCCATTGTAAGAACGATTGTCGGAGCTGGGAAGTGAATACTTACCTAACGTTGATGCAAAACGATTGGAAACATCGAACACCACGTATTCGTGTAAATTATCGATGGAAAGAACGATTGCGGCTGCTGGGAAGTGAATCCTTACGTACCGTCGATGCAAAACGATTGCAAACATCGAATAGCACGTATTCGTACAAATTATCGATAGAAAGAACGATTGCGGGAGCTGGGAAGTGAATACTTACCTAACGTTGATGCAAAACGATTGGAAACATCGAACACCACGTATTCGTGCAAATTATCGATGGAAAGAACGATTGCGGGAGCCGGGAAGTGAATCCTTACCTAACGTTGATGCAAATCGATTGGAAACATCGAATAGCACGTATTCGTGCAAATTATCGATGGAAAGAACGATTGCGGGAGCCGGGAAATGAATCCTTACCTAACGTTGATGCAAAACGATTGGAAACATCGAACATCACGTATTCGTGCAAATTATCGATAGAAAGAACGATTGCGGCAGCTGGGAAGTGAATCCTTACCTACCGTCGATGCAAAACGATTGCAAACATCGAATAGCACGTATTCGTGCAAATTATCCATAGAAAGACCGATTGCGAGAGCTGGGAAGTGAATACTTACCTACCGTTGATGCAAAACGATTGAAAACATCGAATAGCACGTATTCGTGCAAATTATCGATGGAAAGAACGATTGCGGGAGCCGGGAAGTGAATGCTTACCTAACGTTGATGCAAAACGATTGGAAACATCGAACATAACGTATTCGTGCAAATTATCGATAGAAAGAACGATTGCGGGAGCTGGGAAGTGAATCCTTACCTACCGTCGATGCAAAACGATTGCAAACATCGAATAGCACGTATTCGTGCAAATTATCCATAGAAAGAATGATTGCGAGAGCTGGGAAGTGAATACTTACCTACCGTTGATGCAAAACCATTGGAAACATCGAATAGCACGTATTCGTGCAAATGATCGATGGAAAGAACGATTGCGGGAGCCGGGAAGTGAATCCTTACCTAACGTTGATGCAAATCGATTGGAAACATCGAATAGCACGTATTCGTGCAAATTATCGATGGAAAGAACGATTGCGGGAGCCGGGAAATGAATCCTTACCTAACGTTGATGCAAAACGATTGGAAACATCGAACATCACGTATTCGTGCAAATTATCGATAGAAAGAACGATTGCGGGAGCTGGGAAGTGAATACTTACCTACCGTTGATGCAAAACGATTGGAAACATCGAACATCACGTATTCGTGTAAATTATCGATAGAAAGAACGATTGCGGGAGCTGGGAAGTGAATCCTTACCTACCGTCGATGCAAAACGATTGCAAACATCGAATAGCACGTATTCGTGCAAATTATCCATAGAAAGAATGATTGCGAGAGCTGGGAAGTGAATACTTACCTACCGTTGATGCAAAACGATTGGAAACATCGAATAGCACGAATTCGTGCAAATGATCGATGGAAAGAACGATTGCGGGGGCCGGGAAATGAATCCTTACCTAAGGTTGATGCAAAACGATTGGAAACATCGAACATCACGTATTCGTGCAAATTATCGATAGAAAGAACGATTGCGGCAGCTGGGAAGGGAATCCTTACCTACCGTGGATGCAAAACGATTGCAAACATCGAATAGCACGTATTCGTGCAAATTATCCATAGAAAGACCGATTGCGAGAGCTGGGAAGTGAATACTTACCTACCGTTGATGCAAAACGATTGAAAACATCGAATAGCACGTATTCGTGCAAATTATCGATAGAAAGAACGATTGCGGGAGCTGGGAAGTGAATCCTTACCTACCGTCGATGCAAAACGATTGCAAACATCGAATAGCACGTATTCGTGTAAATTATCGATGGAAAGAACGATTGCGGCTGCTGGGAAGTGAATCCTTACGTACCGTCGATGCAAAACGATTGCAAACATCGAATAGCACGTATTCGTGCAAATTATCGATAGAAAGAACGATTGCGGGAGCTGGGAAGTGAATACTTACCTAACGTTGATGCAAAACGATTGGAAACATCGAACACCACGTATTCGTGCAAATTATCGATGGAAAGAACGATTGCGGGAGCCGGGAAGTGAATCCTTACCTAACGTTGATGCAAATCGATTGGAAACATCGAATAGCACGTATTCGTGCAAATTATCGATGGAAAGAACGATTGCGGGAGCCGGGAAATGAATCCTTACCTAACGTTGATGCAAAACGATTGGAAACATCGAACATCACGTATTCGTGCAAATTATCGATAGAAAGAACGATTGCGGCAGCTGGGAAGGGAATCCTTACCTACCGTCGATGCAAAACGATTGCAAACATCGAATAGCACGTATTCGTGCAAATTATCCATAGAAAGACCGATTGCGAGAGCTGGGAAGTGAATACTTACCTACCGTTGATGCAAAACGATTGAAAACATCGAATAGCACGTATTCGTGCAAATTATCGATGGAAAGAACGATTGCGGGAGCCGGGAAGTGAATGCTTACCTAACGTTGATGCAAAACGATTGGAAACATCGAACATAACGTATTCGTGCAAATTATCGATAGAAAGAACGATTGCGGGAGCTGGGAAGTGAATCCTTACCTACCGTCGATGCAAAACGATTGCAAACATCGAATAGCACGTATTCGTGCAAATTATCCATAGAAAGAATGATTGCGAGAGCTGGGAAGTGAATACTTACCTACCGTTGATGCAAAACGATTGGAAACATCGAATAGCACGTATTCGTGCAAATGATCGATGGAAAGAACGATTGCGGGAGCCGGGAAGTGAATCCTTACCTAACGTTGATGCAAATCGATTGGAAACATCGAATAGCACGTATTCGTGCAAATTATCGATGGAAAGAACGATTGCGGGAGCCGGGAAATGAATCCTTACCTAACGTTGATGCAAAACGATTGGAAACATCGAACATCACGTATTCGTGCAAATTATCGATAGAAAGAACGATTGCGGGAGCTGGGAAGTGAATACTTACCTACCGTTGATGCAAAACGATTGGAAACATCGAATATCACGTATTCGTGCCAATTATCCAATCGTTTTGCATCGACGGTAGGTAAGGATTCACTTCCCAGCCCCCGCAATCGTTCTTTCCATCGATAATTTGCACGAATACGTGCTATTCGATGTTTCCAATCGTTTTGCATCAACGTTAGGTAAGGATTCACTTCCCGGCTCCCGCAATCGTTCTTTCCATCGATAATTTGCACGAATACGTGGTGTTCGATGTTTCCAATCGTTCTGCATCAACGTTAGGTAAGTATTCACTTCCCAGCTCCCGCAATCGTTCTTTCTATGGATAATTTGCACGAATACGTGCTATTCGATGTTTGCAATCGTTTTGCATCGACGGTAGGTACGGATTCACTTCCCAGCTCCCGCAATCGTTCTTTCTATCGATAATTTGCACGAATACGTGGTGTTCGATGTTTCCAATCGTTTTGCATCAACGTTAGGTAAGCATTCACCTCCCGGCTCCCGCAATCGTTCTTTCCATCGATAATTTGCACGAATACATGCTATTCGATGTTTGCAATCGTTTTGCATCGACGGTAGGTAAGGATTCACTTCCCAGCAGCCGCAATCGTTTTTTCCATCGATAATTTGCACGAATACGTGGTGTTCGATGTTTCCAATCGTTTTGCATCAACGTTAGGTAAGTATTCACTTCCCAGCTCCCGCAATCGTTCTTTCTATGGATAATTTGCACGAATACGTGCTATTCGATGTTTCCAATCGTTTTGCATCAACGTTAGGTAAGGATTCACTTCCCGGCTCCCGCAATCGTTCTTTCCATCGATAATTTGCACGAATACGTGGTGTTCGATGTTTCCAATCGTTCTGCATCAACGTTAGGTAAGTATTCACTTCCCAGCTCCCGCAATCGTTCTTTCTATCGATAATTTGCACGAATACGTGGTGTTCGATGTTTCCAATCGTTTTGCATCAACGTTAGGTAAGCATTCACCTCCCGGCTCCCGCAATCGTTCTTTCCATCGATAATTTGCACGAATACGTGCTATTCGATGTTTCCAATCGATTTGCATCAACGTTAGGTAAGGATTCACTTCCCGGCACCCGCAATCGTTCTTTCCATCGATAATTTGCACGAATACGTGATGTTCAATGTTTCCAATCGTTTTGCATCAACGTTAGGTAAGGATTCACTTCCCGGCTCCCGCAATCGTTCTTTCCATCGATAATTTGCACGAATACGTGGTGTTCGATGTTTCCAATCGTTTTGCATCAACGTTAGGTAAGTATTCACTTCCCAGCTCCCGCAATCGTTCTTTCTATCGATAATTTGCACGAATACGTGCTATTCGATGTTTGCAATCGTTTTGCATCGACGGTACGTAAGGATTCACTTCCCAGCAGCCGCAATCGTTCTTTCCATCGATAATTTACACGAATACGTGGAGTTCGATGTTTCCAATCGTTTTGCATCAACGTTAGGTAAGTATTCACTTCCCAGCTCCCGCAATCGTTCTTTCTATGGATAATTTGCACGAATACGTGCTATTCGATGTTTGCAATCGTTTTGCATCGACGGTAGGTAAGGATTCACTTCCCAGCTCCCGCAATCGTTCTTTCTATCGATAATTTGCACGAATACGTTATGTTCGATGTTTCCAATCGTTTTGCATCAACGTTAGGTAAGCATTCACTTCCCGGCTCCCGCAATCGTTCTTTCCATCGATAATTTGCACGAATACGTGCTATTCGATGTTTTCAATCGTTTTGCATCAACGGTAGGTAAGTATTCACTTCCCAGCTCTCGCAATCGTTCTTTCTATGGATAATTTGCACGAATACGTGCTATTCGATGTTTGCAATCGTTTTGCATCGACGGTAGGTAAGGATTCACTTCCCAGCTCCCGCAATCGTTCTTTCTATCGATAATTTGGAAAGAACGTTTGCCGGAGCTGGGAAGTGAATGCTTACCGACCGTCGATGCAACACGATTGGAAACATCGAATAGCACCTATTCGTGCAAATTATCGATGGAAAGAACGATTGCGGAAGCTGGGAAGTGAATCCTTACCTACCGTCGATGCAAAACGATTGCAAACATCGAATAGCACGTATTCGTGCAAATTATCCATAGAAAGAACGATTGCGGGAGCTGGGAAGTGAATACTTACCTAACGTTGATGCAAAACGATTGGAAACATCGAACACCACGTATTCGTGCAAATTATCGATGGAAAAAACGATTGCGGCTGCTGGGAAGTGAATCCTTACCTACCGCCGATGCAAAACGATTGCAAACATCGAATAGCATGTATTCGTGCAAATTATCGATGGAAAGAACGATTGCGGGAGCCGGGAGGTGAATGCTTACCTAACGTTGATGCAAAACGATTGGAAACATCGAACACCACGTATTCGTGCAAATTATCGATAGAAAGAACGATTGCGGCAGCTGGGAAGTGAATCCTTACCTACCGTCGATGCAAAACGATTGCAAACATCGAATAGCACGTATTCGTGCAAATTATCCATAGAAAGAACGATTGCGGGAGCTGGGAAGTGAATACTTACCTAACGTTGATGCAGAACGATTGGAAACATCGAACATCACGTATTCGTGCAAATTATCGATAGAAAGAACGATTGCGGCAGCTGGGAAGTGAATCCTTACCTACCGTCGATGCAAAACGATTGCAAACATCGAATAGCACGTATTCGTGCAAATTATCCATAGAAAGACCGATTGCGAGAGCTGGGAAGTGAATACTTACCTACCGTTGATGCAAAACGATTGAAAACATCGAATAGCACGTATTCGTGCAAACTATCGATGGAAAGAACGATTGCGGGAGCCGGGAAGTGAATGCTTACCTAACGTTGATGCAAAACGATTGGAAAATATCGAATAGCCCGTATTCGTGCAAATGATCGATGGAAAGAACGATTGCGGGAGCCGGGAAATGAATCCTTACCTAACGTTGATGCAAAACGATTGGAAACATCGAATAGCACGTATTCGTGCAAATTATCGATGGAAAGAACGATTGCGGCTGCTGGGAAGTGAATCCTTACCTACCGTCGATGCAAAACGATTGCAAACATCGAATAGCACGTATTCGTGCAAATTATCGATAGAAAGAACGATTGCGGGAGCTGGGAAGTGAATACTTACCTAACGTTGATGCAAAACGATTGGAAACATCGAACATCACGTATTCGTGCAAATTATCGATGGAAAGAACGATTGCGGGTGCCGGGAAGTGAATCCTTACCTAACGTTGATGCAAATCGATTGGAAACATCGAATAGCACGTATTCGTGCAAATTATCGATGGAAAGAACGATTGCGGGAGCCGGGAAATGAATCCTTACCTAACGTTGATGCAAAACGATTGGAAACATCGAACATCACGTATTCGTGCAAATTATCGATAGAAAGAACGATTGCGGCAGCTGGGAAGTGAATCCTTACCTACCGTCGATGCAAAACGATTGCAAACATCGAATAGCACGTATTCGTGCAAATTATCCATAGAAAGACCGATTGCGAGAGCTGGGAAGTGAATACTTACCTACCGTTGATGCAAAACGATTGAAAACATCGAATAGCACGTATTCGTGCAAATTATCGATGGAAAGAACGATTGCGGGAGCCGGGAAGTGAATGCTTACCTAACGTTGATGCAAAACGATTGGAAACATCGAACATAACGTATTCGTGCAAATTATCGATAGAAAGAACGATTGCGGGAGCTGGGAAGTGAATCCTTACCTACCGTCGATGCAAAACGATTGCAAACATCGAATAGCACGTATTCGTGCAAATTATCCATTGAAAGAACGATTGCGGGAGCTGGGAAGTGAATACTTACCTAACGTTGATGCAAAACGATTGGAAACATCGAACACCACGTATTCGTGTAAATTATCGATGGAAAGAACGATTGCGGCTGCTGGGAAGTGAATCCTTACGTACCGTCGATGCAAAACGATTGCAAACATCGAATAGCACGTATTCGTGCAAATTATCGATAGAAAGAACGATTGCGGGAGCTGGGAAGTGAATACTTACCTAACGTTGATGCAAAACGATTGGAAACATCGAACACCACGTATTCGTGCAAATTATCGATGGAAAGAACGATTGCGGGAGCCGGGAAGTGAATCCTTACCTAACGTTGATGCAAATCGATTGGAAACATCGAATAGCACGTATTCGTGCAAATTATCGATGGAAAGAACGATTGCGGGAGCCGGGAAATGAATCCTTACCTAACGTTGATGCAAAACGATTGGAAAATATCGAATAGCACGTATTCGTGCAAATGATCGATGGAAAAAACGATTGCGGGAGCCGGGAAGTGAATCCTTACCTAACGTTGATGCAAATCGATTGGAAACATCGAACATCACGTATTCGTGCAAATTATCGATGGAAAGTACGATTGCGGGTGCCGGGAAGTGAATCCTTACCTAACGTTGATGCAAATCGATTGGAAACATCGAATAGCACGTATTCGTGCAAATTATCGATGGAAAGAACGATTGCGGGAGCCGGGAAATGAATCCTTACCTAACGTTGATGCAAAACGATTGAAAACATCGAATAGCACGTATTCGTGCAAATTATCGATGGAAAGAACGATTGCGGGAGCCGGGAAGTGAATGCTTACCTAACGTTGATGCAAAACGATTGGAAACATCGAATATAACGTATTCGTGCAAATTATCGATAGAAAGAACGATTGCGGGAGCTGGGAAGTGAATCCTTACCTACCGTCGATGCAAAACGATTGCAAACATCGAATAGCACGTATTCGTGCAAATTATCCATAGAAAGAACGATTGCGAGAGCTGGGAAGTGAATACTTACCTACCGTTGATGCAAAACGATTGGAAAATATCGAATAGCACGTATTCGTGCAAATGATCGATGGAAAGAACGATTGCGGGAGCCGGGAAGTGAATCCTTACCTAACGTTGATGCAAATCGATTGGAAAATATCGAATAGCACGTATTCGTGCAAATGATCGATGGAAAAAACGATTGCGGGAGCCGGGAAGTGAATCCTTACCTAACGTTGATGCAAATCGATTGGAAACATCGAATAGCACGTATTCGTGCAAATTATCGATGGAAAGAACGATTGCGGGAGCCGGGAAATGAATCCTTACCTAACGTTGATGCAAAACGATTGGAAACATCGAACATCACGTATTCGTGCAAATTATCGATAGAAAGAACGATTGCGGCAGCTGGGAAGTGAATCCTTACCTACCGTCGATGCAAAACGATTGCAAACATCGAATAGCACGTATTCGTGCAAATTATCCATAGAAAGACCGATTGCGAGAGCTGGGAAGTGAATACTTACCTACCGTTGATGCAAAACGATTGAAAACATCGAATAGCAGGTATTCGTGCAAATTATCGATGGAAAGAACGATTGCGGGAGCCGGGAAGTGAATGCTTACCTAACGTTGATGCAAATCGATTGGAAAATATCGAATAGCACGTATTCGTGCAAATGATCGATGGAAAAAACGATTGCGGGAGCCGGGAAGTGAATCCTTACCTAACGTTGATGCAAATCGATTGGAAACATCGAACATCACGTATTCGTGCAAATTATCGATGGAAAGTACGATTGCGGGTGCCGGGAAGTGAATCCTTACCTAACGTTGATGCAAATCGATTGGAAACATCGAATAGCACGTATTCGTGCAAATTATCGATGGAAAGAACGATTGCGGGAGCCGGGAAATGAATCCTTACCTAACGTTGATGCAAAACGATTGAAAACATCGAATAGCACGTATTCGTGCAAATTATCGATGGAAAGAACGATTGCGGGAGCCGGGAAGTGAATGCTTACCTAACGTTGATGCAAAACGATTGGAAACATCGAACATAACGTATTCGTGCAAATTATCGATAGAAAGAACGATTGCGGGAGCTGGGAAGTGAATCCTTACCTAACGTTGATGCAAATCGATTGGAAAATATCGAATAGCACGTATTCGTGCAAATGATCGATGGAAAAAACGATTGCGGGAGCCGGGAAGTGAATCCTTACCTACCGTCGATGCAAAACGATTGCAAACATCGAATAGCACGTATTCGTGCAAATTATCGATAGAAAGAACGATTGCGGGAGCTGGGAAGTGAATACTTACCTAACGTTGATGCAAAACGATTGGAAACATCGAACATCACGTATTCGTGCAAATTATCGATGGAAAGAACGATTGCGGGTGCCGGGAAGTGAATCCTTACCTAACGTTGATGCAAATCGATTGGAAACATCGAATAGCACGTATTCGTGCAAATTATCGATGGAAAGAACGATTGCGGGAGCCGGGAAATGAATCCTTACCTAACGTTGAAGCAAAACGATTGGAAACATCGAACATCACGTATTCGTGCAAATTATCGATAGAAAGAACGATTGCGGCAGCTGGGAAGTGAATCCTTACCTACCGTCGATGCAAAACGATTGCAAACATCGAATAGCACGTATTCGTGCAAATTATCCATAGAAAGACCGATTGCGAGAGCTGGGAAGTGAATACTTACCTACCGTTGATGCAAAACGATTGAAAACATCGAATAGCACGTATTCGTGCAAATTATCGATGGAAAGAACGATTGCGGGAGCCGGGAAGTGAATGCTTACCTAACGTTGATGCAAAACGATTGGAAACATCGAACATAACGTATTCGTGCAAATTATCGATAGAAAGAACGATTGCGGGAGCTGGGAAGTGAATCCTTACCTACCGTCGATGCAAAACGATTGCAAACATCGAATAGCACGTATTCGTGCAAATTATCCATTGAAAGAACGATTGCGGGAGCTGGGAAGTGAATACTTACCTAACGTTGATGCAAAACGATTGGAAACATCGAACACCACGTATTCGTGTAAATTATCGATGGAAAGAACGATTGCGGCTGCTGGGAAGTGAATCCTTACGTACCGTCGATGCAAAACGATTGCAAACATCGAATAGCACGTATTCGTGCAAATTATCGATAGAAAGAACGATTGCGGGAGCTGGGAAGTGAATACTTACCTAACGTTGATGCAAAACGATTGGAAACATCGAACACCACGTATTCGTGCAAATTAACGATGGAAAGAACGATTGCGGGAGCCGGGAAGTGAATCCTTACCTAACGTTGATGCAAATCGATTGGAAACATCGAATAGCACGTATTCGTGCAAATTATCGATGGAAAGAACGATTGCGGGAGCCGGGAAATGAATCCTTACCTAACGTTGATGCAAAACGATTGGAAACATCGAACATCACGTATTCGTGCAAATTATCGATAGAAAGAACGATTGCGGCAGCTGGGAAGTGAATCCTTACCTACCGTCGATGCAAAACGATTGCAAACATCGAATAGCACGTATTCGTGCAAATTATCCATAGAAAGACCGATTGCGAGAGCTGGGAAGTGAATACTTACCTACCGTTGATGCAAAACGATTGAAAACATCGAATAGCACGTATTCGTGCAAATTATCCATAGAAAGAACGATTGCGGGAGCTGGGAAGTGAATACTTACCTAACGTTGATGCAAAACGATTGGAAACATCGAACACCACGTATTCGTGCAAATTATCGATGGAAAGAACGATTGCGGCTGCTGGGAAGTGAATCCTTACCTACCGTCGATGCAAAACGATTGCAAACATCGAATAGCACGTATTCGTGCAAATTATCGATAGAAAGAACGATTGCGGGAGCTGGGAAGTGAATACTTACCTAACGTTGATGCAAAACGATTGGAAACATCGAACACCACGTATTCGTGCAAATTATCGATGGAAAGAACGATTGCGGGAGCCGGGAAGTGAATCCTTACCTAACGTTGATGCAAAACGATTGGAAACATTGAACATCACGTATTCGTGCAAATTATCGATCGAAAGAACGATTGCGGGAGCTGGGAAGTGAATCCTTACCTACCGTCGATGCAAAACGATTGGAAACATCGAATAGCACGTATTCGTGCAAATTATCGATGGAAAGAACGATTGCGGGAGCCGGGAAGTGAATCCTTACCTACCGTTGATGCAAAACGATTGGAAACATCGAACATCACGTATTCGTGCAAATTATCCATAGAAAGAACGATTGCGGGAGCTGGGAAGCGAATCCTTACATACCGTCGATGCAAAACGATTGGAAACATCGAATGGCACGTATTTGTGCAAATTATCGATAGAAAGAACGATTGTGGGAGCTGGGAAGTGAGTCCCTTACCTACCGTCGATGCAAAACGATTGCAAACATCGAATAGCACGTATTCGTGCAAATTATCCATAGAAAGAACGATTGCGGGAGCTGGGAAGTGAATACTTACCTAACGTTGATGCCAAACGATTGGAAACATCGAACACCACGTATTCGTGCAAATTATCGATGGAAAGAACGATTGCGGCTGCTGGGAAGTGATTCCTTACCTACCGTCGATGCAAAACGATTGCAAACATCGAATAGCGCGTATTCGTTCAAATTATCGATGGAAAGAACGATTGCGGGAGCCGGAAAGTGAATCCGTACCTACCGTCGATGCAAAACGATTGCAAACATCGAATAGCACGTATTCGTGCAAATTATCCATAGAAAGAACGATTGCGGGAGCTGGGAAGTGAATCCGTACCTACCGTCGATGCAAAACGATTGGAAACATCGAATGGCACGTTTTCGTGCAAATTATCGATGGAAAGAACGATTGCGGGAGCTGGGAAGTGAATCCTTACCTACCGTCGATGCAAAACGATTGGATAATTGGCACGAATACGTGATATTCGATGTTTCCAATCGTTTTGCATCGACGGTAGGTAAGGATTCACTTCCCAGCTCCCGCAATCGTTCTTTCTATCGATAATTTGCACGAATACGTGATGTTCGATGTTTCCAATCGTTTTGCATCAACGGTAGGTAAGTATTCACTTCCCAGCTCCCGCAATCGTTCTTTCTATGGATAATTTGCACGAATACGTGCTATTCGATGTTTGCAATCGTTTTGCATCGACGGTAGGTACGGATTCACTTCCCGGCTCCCGCAATCGTTCTTTCCATCGATAATTTGCACGAATACGCGCTATTCGATGTTTGCAATCGTTATGCATCGACGGTAGGTAAGGATTCACTTCCCAGCAGCCGCAATCGTTCTTTCCATCGATAATTTGCACGAATACGTGGTGTTCGATGTTTCCAATCGTTTGGCATCAACGTTAGGTAAGTATTCACTTCCCAGCTCCCGCAATCGTTCTTTCCATCGATAATTTGCACGAATACGTGGTGTTCGATGTTTCCAATCGTTTTGCATCAACGTTAGGTAAGTATTCACTTCCCAGCTCCCGCAATCGTTCTTTCTATCGATAATTTGCACGAATACGTGCTATTCGATGTTTGCAATCGTTTTGCATCGACGGTAGGTAAGGATTCACTTCCCAGGTCCCGGAATCGTTCTTTCTATCGATAATTTGCACGAATACGTTATGTTCGATGTTTCCAATCGTTTTGCATCAACGTTAGGTAAGCATTCACTTCCCGGCTCCCGCAATCGTTCTTTCCATCGATAATTTGCACGAATACGTGCTATTCGATGTTTTCAATCGTTTTGCATCAACGGTAGGTAAGTATTCACTTCCCAGCTCTCGCAATCGGTCTTTCTATGGATAATTTGCACGAATACGTGCTATTCGATGTTTGCAATCGTTTTGCATCGACGGTAGGTAAGGATTCACTTCCCAGCTGCCGCAATCGTTCTTTCTACCGATAATTTGCACGAATACGTGATGTTCGATGTTTCCAATCGTTTTGCATCAACGGTAGGTAAGGATTCACTTCCCGGCTCCCGCAATCGTTCTTTCCATCGATAATTTGCACGAATACGTGGTGTTCGATGTTTCCAATCGTTCTGCATCAACGTTAGGTAAGTATTCACTTCCCAGCTCCCGCAATCGTTCTTTCCATCGATAATTTGCACGAATACGTGCTATTCGATGTTTGCAATCGTTTTGCATCGACGGTAGGTAAGGATTCACTTCCCAGCAGCCGCAATCGTTCTTTCCATCGATAATTTGCACGAATACGCGCTATTCGATGTTTGCAATCGTTTTGCATCGACGGTAGATAAGGATTCAGTTCCCAGCAGCCGCAATCGTTCTTTCCAACGATAATTTGCACGAATACGTGGTGTTCGATGTTTCCAATCGTTTGGCATCAACGTTAGGTAAGTATTCACTTCCCAGCTCCCGCAATCGTTCTTTCCATCGATAATTTGCACGAATACGTGGTGTTCGATGTTTCCAATCGTTTTGCATCAACGTTAGGTAAGTATTCACTTCCCAGCTCCCGCAATCGTTCTTTCTATCGATAATTTGCACGAATACGTGCTATTCGATGTTTGCAATCGTTTTGCATCGAAGGTAGGTAAGGATTCACTTCCCAGCAGCCGCAATCGTTCTTTCCATCGATAATTTGCACGAATACGTGGTGTTCGATGTTTCCAATCGTTTTGCATCAACGTTAGGTAAGTATTCACTTCCCAGCTCCCGCAATCGTTCTTTCTATGGATAATTTGCACGAATACGTGCTATTCGATGTTTCCAATCGTTTTGCATCAACGGTAGGTATGGATTCACTTCCCGGCTCCCGCAATCGTTCTTTCCATCGATAATTTGCACGAATACGTGCTATTCGATGTTTCCAATCGTTTTGCATCGACGGTAGGTAAGGATTCACTTCCCAGCTCCCGCAATCGTTCTTTCTATCGATAATTTGCACGAATACGTTATGTTCGATGTTTCCAATCGTTTTGCATCAACGTTAGGTAAGCATTCACTTCCCGGCTCCCGCAATCGTTCTTTCCATCGATAATTTGCACGAATACGTGCTATTCGATGTTTGCAATCGTTTTGCATCGACGGTAGGTAAGGATTCACTTCCCAGCTGCCGCAATCGTTCTTTCTATCGATAATTTGCACGAATACGTGATGTTCGATGTTTCCAATCGTTTTGCATCAACGTTAGGTAAGGATTCATTTCCCGGCTCCCGCAATCGTTCTTTCCATCGATAATTTGCACGAATACGTGCTATTCGATGTTTCCAATCGATTTGCATCAACGTTAGGTAAGGATTCACTTCCCGGCACCCGCAATCGTTCTTTCCATCGATCATTTGCACGAATACGTGCTATTCGATATTTTCCAATCGATTTGCATCAACGTTAGGTAAGGATTCACTTCCCGGCTCCCGCAATCGTTCTTTCCATCGATAATTTGCACGAATACGTGATGTTCGATGTTTCCAATCGATTTGCATCAACGTTAGGTAAGGATTCACTTCCCAGCTCCCGCAATCGTTCTTTCTATCGATAATTTGGAAAGAACGTTTGCCGGAGCTGGGAAGTGAATGCTTACCGACCGTCGATGCAACACGATTGGAAACATCGAATAGCACGTATTCGTGCAAATTATCGATGGAAAGAACGATTGCGGGAGCTGGGAAGTGAATCCTTACCTACCGTCGATGCAAAACAATTGCAAACATCGAATAGCACGTATTCGTGCAAATTATCCATAGAAAGAACGTTTGCGGGAGCTGGGAAGTGAATACTTACTTAACGTTGATGCAAAACGATTGGAAACATCGAACACCACGTATTCGTGCAAATTATCAATGGAAAAAACGATTGCGGCTGCTGGGAAGTGAATGCTTACCTAACGTTGATGCAAAACGATTGGAAACATCGAACACCACGTATTCGTGCAAATTATCGATAGAAAGAACGATTGCGGGAGCTGGGAAGTGAATCCGTACCTACCGTCGATGCAAAACGATTGCAAACATCGAATAGCACGTATTCGTGCAAATTATCCATAGAAAGAACGTTTGCGGGAGCTGGGAAGTGAATACTTACCTAACGTTGATGCAGAACGATTGGAAACATCGAACACCACGTATTCGTGCAAATTATCGATGGAAAGAACGATTGCGGGAGCCGGGAAGTGAATCCTTACCTAACGTTGATGCAAAACGATTGGAAACATCGAATAGCACGTATTCGTGCAAATTATCGATGGAAAGAACGATTGCGGGAGCTGGGAAGTGAATCCTTACCTACCGTCGATGCAAAACGATTGGATAATTGGCACGAATACGTGATATTCGATGTTTCCAATCGTTTTGCATCGACGGTAGGTAAGGATTCACTTCCCAGCTCCCGCAATCGTTCTTTCTATCGATAATTTGCACGAATACGTGCTATTCGATGTTTCCAATCGTTTTGCATCAACGGTAGGTAAGTATTCACTTCCCAGCTCCCGCAATCGTTCTTTCTATCGATAATTTGCACGAATACGTGATGTTCGATGTTTCCAATCGTTTTGCATCAACGTTAGGTAAGGATTCATTTCCCGGCTCCCGCAATCGTTCTTTCCATCGATAATTTGCACGAATACGTGCTATTCGATGTTTCCAATCGTTTTGCATCAACGTTAGGTAAGGATTCACTTCCCGGCACCCGCAATCGTTCTTTCCATCGATAATTTGCACGAATACGTGATGTTCGATATTTCCAATCGATTTGCATCAACGTTAGGTAAGGATTCACTTCCCGGCTCCCGCAATCGTTCTTTCCATCGATCATTTGCACGAAAACGTGCTATTCGATGTTTGCAATCGTTTTGCATCGACGATCGGTAAGCATTCACTTCCCAGCTCCGGCAATCGTTCTTTCCAAATTATCGATAGAAAGAACGATTGCGGGAGCTGGGAAGTGAATCCTTACCTACCGTCGATGCAAAACGTTTGGAAACATCGAATAGCACGTTTTCGTGCAAATGATCGATGGAAAGAACGATTGCGGGAGCCGGGAAGTGAATCCTTACCTAACGTTGATGCAAATCGATTGGAAATATCGAACATCACGTATTCGTGCAAATTATCGATGGAAAGAACGATTGCGGGTGCCGGGAAGTGAATCCTTACCTAACGTTGATGCAAAACGATTGGAAACATCGAATAGCACGTATTCGTGCAAATTATCGATGGAAAGAACGATTGCGGGAGCCGGGAAATGAATCCTTACCTAACGTTGATGCAAAACGATTGGAAACATCGAACACCACGTATTCGTGCAAATTATCGATGGAAAGAACGATTGCGGCTGCTGGGAAGTGAATCCTTACCTACCGTCGATGCAAAACGATTGCAAACATCGAATAGCACGTATTCGTGCAAATTATCGATAGAAAGAACGATTGCGGGAGCTGGGAAGTGAATACTTACCTAACGTTGATGCAAAACGATTGGAAACATCGAACACCACGTATTCGTGCAAATTATCGATGGAAAGAACGATTGCGGGAGCTGGGAAGTGAATCCTTACCTACCGTCGATGCAAAACGTTTGGAAACATCGAATAGCACGTTTTCGTGCAAATGATCGATGGAAAGAACGATTGCGGGAGCCGGGAAGTGAATCCTTACCTAACGTTGATGCAAATCGATTGGAAATATCGAACATCACGTATTCGTGCAAATTATCGATGGAAAGAACGATTGCGGGTGCCGGGAAGTGAATCCTTACCTAACGTTGATGCAAAACGATTGGAAACATCGAATAGCACGTATTCGTGCAAATTATCGATGGAAAGAACGATTGCGGGAGCCGGGAAATGAATCCTTACCTAACGTTGATGCAAAACGATTGGAAACATCGAACATCACGTATTCGTGCAAATTATCGATAGAAAGAACGATTGCGGGAGCTGGGAAGTGAATACTTACCTACCGTTGATGCAAAACGATTGGAAACATCGAATAGCACGTATTCGTGCAAATTATCGATAGAAAGAACGATTGCGGGAGCTGGGAAGTGAATCCTTACCTACCGTCGATGCAAAACGATTGGAAACATCGAATATCACGTATTCGTGCCAATTATCCAATCGTTTTGCATCGACGGTAGGTAAGGATTCACTTCCCAGCTCCCGCAATCGTTCTTTCCATCGATAATTTGCACGAATACGTGCTATTCGATGTTTCCAATCGTTTTGCATCAACGTTAGGTAAGGATTCACTTCCCGGCTCCCGCAATCGTTCTTTCCATCGATAATTTGCACGAATACGTGGTGTTCGATGTTTCCAATCGTTCTGCATCAACGTTAGGTAAGTATTCACTTCCCAGCTCCCGCAAACGTTCTTTCTATGGATAATTTGCACGAATACGTGCTATTCGATGTTTGCAATCGTTTTGCATCGACGGTAGGTACGGATTCACTTCCCAGCTCCCGCAATCGTTCTTTCTATCGATAATTTGCACGAATACGTGGTGTTCGATGTTTCCAATCGTTTTGCATCAACGTTAGGTAAGCATTCACTTCCCAGCAGCCGCAATCGTTTTTTCCATTGATAATTTGCACGAATACGTGGTGTTCGATGTTTCCAATCGTTTTGCATCAACGTTAAGTAAGTATTCACTTCCCAGCTCCCGCAAACGTTCTTTCTATGGATAATTTGCACGAATACGTGCTATTCGATGTTTGCAATTGTTTTGCATCGACGGTAGGTAAGGATTCACTTCCCAGCTCCCGCAATCGTTCTTTCCATCGATAATTTGCACGAATACGTGCTATTCGATGTTTCCAATCGTGTTGCATCGACGGTCGGTAAGCATTCACTTCCCAGCTCCGGCAAACGTTCTTTCCAAATTATCGATAGAAAGAACGATTGCGGGAGCTGGGAAGTGAATCCTTACCTAACGTTGATGCAAATCGATTGGAAACATCGAACATCACGTATTCGTGCAAATTATCGATGGAAAGAACGATTGCGGGAGCCGGGAAGTGAATCCTTACCTAACGTTGATGCAAATCGATTGGAAAATATCGAATAGCACGTATTCGTGCAAATGATCGATGGAAAGAACGATTGCGGGTGCCGGGAAGTGAATCCTTACCTAACGTTAATGCAAATCGATTGGAAACATCGAATAGCACGTATTCGTGCAAATTATCGATGGAAAGAACGATTGCGGGAGCCGGGAAATGAATCCTTACCTAACGTTGATGCAAAACGATTGGAAACATCGAACATCACGTATTCGTGCAAATTATCGATAGAAAGAACGATTGCGGCAGCTGGGAAGTGAATCCTTACCTACCGTCGATGCAAAACGATTGCAAACATCGAATAGCACGTATTCGTGCAAATTATCGATGGAAAGAACGATTGCGGGAGCCGGGAAGTGAATGCTTACCTAACGTTGATGCAAAACGATTGGAAACATCGAACATAACGTATTCGTGCAAATTATCGATAGAAAGAACGATTGCGGGAGCTGGGAAGTGAATCCTTACCTACCGTCGATGCAAAACGATTGGAAACATCGAATAGCACGTATTCGTGCAAATTATCGATGGAAAGAACGATTGCGGGAGCCGGGAAGTGAATCCATACCTACCGTTGATGCAAAACGATTGGAAACATCGAATAGCACGTATTCGTGCAAATTATCCATAGAAAGAACGATTGCGGGAGCTGGGAAGTGAATACTTACCTAACGTTGATGCAAAACGATTGGAAACATCGAACACCACGTATTCGTGCAAATTATCGATGGAAAGAACGATTGCGGGAGCTGGGAAGTGAATACTTACCTAACGTTGATGCCAAACGATTGGAAACATCGAACACCACGTATTCGTGCAAATTATCGTTTGAAAGAACGATTGCGGCTGCTGGGAACTGAATCCTTATCTACCGTCGATGCAAAACGATTGCAAACATCGAATAGCGCGTATTCGTGCAAATTATCGATGGAAAGAACGATTGCGGCTGCTGGGAAGTGAATCCTTACCTACCGTCGATGCAAAACGATTGCAAACATCGAATAGCACGTATTCGTGCAAATTATCGATGGAAAGAACGATTGCGGGAGCCGGGAAGTGAATCCATACCTACCGTTGATGCAAAACGATTGGAAACATCGAATAGCACGTATTCGTGCAAATTATCCATAGAAAGAACGATTGCGGGAGCTGGGAAGTGAATACTTACCTAACGTTGATGCAAAACGATTGGAAACATCGAACACCACGTATTCGTGCAAATTATCGATGGAAAGAACGATTGCGGGAGCTGGGAAGTGAATACTTACCTAACGTTGATGCCAAACGATTGGAAACATCGAACACCACGTATTCGTGCAAATTATCGTTTGAAAGAACGATTGCGGCTGCTGGGAACTGAATCCTTATCTACCGTCGATGCAAAACGATTGCAAACATCGAATAGCGCGTATTCGTGCAAATTATCGATGGAAAGAACGATTGCGGCTGCTGGGAAGTGAATCCTTACCTACCGTCGATGCAAAACGATTGCAAACATCGAATAGCACGTATTCGTGCAAATTATCGATGGAAAGAACGATTGCGGGAGCTGGGAAGTGAATACTTACCTAACGTTGATGCAGAACGATTGGAAACATCGAACACCACGTATTCGTGCAAATTATCGATGGAAAGAACGATTGCGGGAGCCGGGAAGTGAATCCTTACCTACCGTTGATGCAAAACGATTGGAAACATCGAACATCACGTATTCGTGCAAATTATCGGTAGAAAGAACGATTGCGGCAGCTGGGAAGTGAATCCTTACCTACCGTCGATGCAAAACGATTGCAAACATCGAATAGCACGTATTCGTGCAAATTATCCATAGAAAGACCGATTGCGAGAGCTGGGAAGTGAATACTTACCTACCGTTGATGCAAAACGATTGAAAACATCGAATAGCACGTATTCGTGCAAATTATCGATGGAAAGAACGATTGCGGGAGCCGGGAAGTGAATGCTTACCTAACGTTGATGCAAAACGATTGGAAACATCGAACATAACGTATTCGTGCAAATTATCGATAGAAAGAACGATTGCGGGACCTGGGAAGTGAATCCTTACCTACGTCGATGCAAAACGATTGGAAACATCGAATAGCACGTATTCGTGCAAATTATCAATGGAAAGAACGATTGCGGGAGCCGGGAAGTGAATCCATACCTACCGTCGATGCAAAACGATTGCAAACATCGAATAGCACGTATTCGTGCAAATTATCGATAGAAAGAACGATTGCGGGAGCTGGGAAGTGAATACTTACCTAACGTTGATGCAAAACGATTGGAAACATCGAACACCACGTATTCGTGCAAATTATCGATGGAAAGAACGATTGCGGGAGCTGGGAAGTGAATACTTACCTAACGTTGATGCCAAACGATTGGAAACATCGAACACCACGTATTCGTGCAAATTATCGATGGAAAGAACGATTGCGGCTGCTGGGAAGTGAATCCTTACCTACCGTCGATGCAAAACGATTGCAAACATCGAATAGCGCGTATTCGTGCAAATTATCGATGGAAAGAACGATTGCGGGAGCCGGGAAGTGAATCCGTACCTACCGTCGATGCAAAACGATTGCAAACATCGAATAGCACGTATTCGTGCAAATTATCGATGGAAAGAACGATTGCGGGAGCTGGGAAGTGAATCCTTACCTACCGTCGATGCAAAACGATTGGATAATTGGCACGAATACGTGATATTCGATGTTTCCAATCGTTTTGCATCGACGGTAGGTAAGGATTCACTTCCCAGCTCCCGCAATCGTTCTTTCTATCGATAATTTGCACGAATACGTGCTATTCGATGTTTCCAATCGTTTTGCATCAACGGTAGGTAAGTATTCACTTCCCAGCTCCCGCAATCGTTCTTTCTATCGATAATTTGCACGAATACGTGATGTTCGATATTTCCAATCGATTTGCATCAACGTTAGGTAAGGATTCACTTCCCGGCTCCCGCAATCGTTCTTTCCATCGATCATTTGCACGAAAACGTGCTATTCGATGTTTCCAAACGTTTTGCATCGACGGTAGGTAAGGATTCACTTCCCAGCTCCCGCAATCGTTCTTTCTATCGATAATTTGGAAAGAACGATTGCCCGAGCTGGGAAGTGAATGCTTACCGACCGTCGATGCAAAACGATTGCAAACATCGAATAGCACGTATTCGTGCAAATTATCGATAGAAAGAACGATTGCGGGAGCTGGGAAGTGAATCCTTACCTACCGTCGATGCAAAACGATTGGAAACATCGAATAGCACGTATTCGTGCAAATTATCCATAGAAAGAACGATTGCGGGAGCTGGGAAGTGAATACTTACCTAACGTTGATGCAAAACGATTGGAAACATCGAACACCACGTATTCGTGCAAATTATCGATGGAAAGAACGATTGCGGCTGCTGGGAAGTGAATCCTTACCTACCGTCGATGCAAAACGATTGCAAACATCGAATAGCACGTATTCGTGCAAATTATCGATAGAAAGAACGATTGCGGGAGCTGGGAAGTGAATACTTACCTAACGTTGATGCAAAACGATTGGAAACATCGAACACCACGTATTCGTGCAAATTATCGATGGAAAGAACGATTGCGGGAGC
This sequence comes from Nomada ferruginata, assembly GCA_963583965.1. Classification (NCBI taxonomy): domain Eukaryota; kingdom Metazoa; phylum Arthropoda; class Insecta; order Hymenoptera; family Apidae; genus Nomada; species Nomada ferruginata. Next base: position 1,926,271 of record OY757219.1, read on the forward strand.
CGGGAAGTGAATCCTTACCTAACGTTGATGCAAAACGATTGGAAACATTGAACATCACGTATTCGTGCAAATTATCGATAGAAAGAACGATTGCGGGAGCTGGGAAGTGAATCCTTACCTACCGTCGATGCAAAACGATTGCAAACATCGAATAGCACGTATTCGTGCAAATTATCCATAGAAAGAACGATTGCGGGAGCTGGGAAGTGAATACTTACCTACCGTTGATGCAAAACGATTGGAAACATCGAATAGCACGTATTCGTGCAAATTATTCATGGAAAGAACGATTGCGGGAGCCGGGAAGTGAATGCTTACCTAACGTTGATGCAAAACGATTGGAAACATCGAACATAACGTATTCGTGCAAATTATCGATAGAAAGAACGATTGCGGCAGCTGGGAAGTGAATCCTTACCTACCGTCGATGCAAAACGATTGCAAACATCGATTTGCACGTATTCGTGCAAATTATCCATAGAAAGACCGATTGCGAGAGCTGGGAAGTGAATACTTACCTACCGTTGATGCAAAACGATTGGAAACATCGAATAGCACGTATTCGTGCAAATTATCGATGGAAAGAACGATTGCGGGAGCCGGGAAGTGAATCCTTACCTACCGTTGATGCAAAACGATTGGAAACATCGAACATCACGTATTCGTGCAAATTATCGATAGAAAGAACGATTGCGGCAGCTGGGAAGTGAATCCTTACCTACCGTCGATGCAAAACGATTGCAAACATCGAATAGCACGTATTCGTGCAAATTATCCATAGAAAGACCGATTGCGAGAGCTGGGAAGTGAATACTTACCTACCGTTGATGCAAAACGATTGGAAACATCGAATAGCACGTATTCGTGCAAATTATTCATGGAAAGAACGATTGCGGGAGCCGGGAAGTGAATGCTTACCTAACGTTGATGCAAAACGATTGGAAACATCGAACATAACGTATTCGTGCAAATTATCGATAGAAAGAACGATTGCGGCAGTTGGGAAGTGAATCCTTACCTACCGTCGATGCAAAACGATTGCAAACATCGATTTGCACGTATTCGTGCAAATTATCCATAGAAAGACCGATTGCGAGAGCTGGGAAGTGAATACTTACCTACCGTTGATGCAAAACGATTGGAAACATCGAATAGCACGTATTCGTGCAAATTATCGATGGAAAGAACGATTGCGGGAGCCGGGAAGTGAATCCTTACCTACCGTTGATGCAAAACGATTGGAAACATCGAACATAACGTATTCGTGCAAATTATCGATAGAAAGAACGATTGCGGGAGCTGGGAAGTGAATCCTTACCTACCGTCGATGCAAAACGATTGGAAACATCGAATAGCACGTATTCGTGCAAATTATCCATAGAAAGAACGATTGCGGGAGCTGGGAAGTGAATACTTACCTAACGTTGATGCAAAACGATTGGAAACATCGAACACCACGTATTCGTGCAAATTATCGATGGAAAGAACGATTGCGGGAGCCGGGAAGTGAATCCTTACCTAACGTTGATGCAAAACGATTGGAAACATCGAACATCACGTATTCGTGCAAATTATCGATAGAAAGAACGATTGCGGCAGCTGGGAAGTGAATCCTTACCTACCGTCGATGCAAAACGATTGCAAACATCGAATAGCACGTATTCGTGCAAATTATCCATAGAAGGACCGATTGCGAGAGCTGGGAAGTGAATACTTACCTAACGTTGATGCAAAACGATTGGAAACATCGAACACCACGTATTCGTGCAAATTATCGATGGAAAGAACGATTGCGGGAGCCGGGAAGTGAATCCTTACCTAACGTTGATGCAAAACGATTGGAAACATCGAACATCACGTATTCGTGCAAATTATCGATAGAAAGAACGATTGCGGGAGCTGGGAAGTGAATCCTTACCTACCGTCGATGCAAAACGATTGGAAACATCGAATAGCACGTATTCGTGCAAATTATCCATAGAAAGAACGATTGCGGGAGCTGGGAAGTGAATACTTACCTAACGTTGATGCAAAACGATTGGAAACATCGAACACCACGTATTCGTGCAAATTATCGATGGAAAGAACGATTGCGGCTGCTGGGAAGTGAATCCTTACCTACCGTCGATGCAAAACGATTGCAAACATCGAATAGCACGTATTCGTGCAAATTATCGATAGAAAGAACGATTGCGGGAGCTGGGTAGTGAATACTTACCTAACGTTGATGCAAAACGATTGGAAACATCGAACACCACGTATTCGTGCAAATTATCGATGGAAAGAACGATTGCGGGAGCCGGGAAGTGAATCCTTACCTAACGTTGATGCAAAACGATTGGAAACATTGAACATCACGTATTCGTGCAAATTATCGATAGAAAGAACGATTGCGGGAGCTGGGAAGCGAATCCTTACCTATTGTCGATGCAAAACGATTGGAAACATCGAATGGCACGTATTCGTGCAAATTATCGATGGAAAGAACGATTGCGGGAGCTGGGAAGTGAATCCTTACCTACCGTCGATGCAAAACGATTGCAAACATCGAATAGCACGTATTCGTGCAAATTATCGATAGAAAGAACGATTGCGGTAGCTGGGAAGTGAATACTTACCTAACGTTGATGCAAAACGATTGGAAACATCGAACACCATGTATTCGTGCAAATTATCGATGGAGAGAACGATTGCGGGAGCCGGGAAGTGAATCCTTACCTAACGTTGATGCAAAACGATTGGAAACATTGAACATCACGTATTCGTGCAAATTATCGATAGAAAGAACGATTGCGGGAGCTGGGAAGTGAATCCTTACCTACCGTCGATGCAAAACGATTGCAAACATCGAATAGCACGTATTCGTGCAAATTATCGATAGAAAGAACGATTGCGGGAGCTGGGAAGTGAATACTTACCTAACGTTGATGCAAAACGATTGGAAACATCGAACACCACGTATTCGTGCAAATTATCGATGGAAAGAACGATTGCGGGAGCCGGGAAGTGAATCCTTACCTAACGTTGATGCAAAACGATTGGAAACATTGAACATCACATATTCGTGCAAATTATCGATAGAAAGAACGATTGCGGGAGCTGGGAAGTGAATCCTTACCTACCGTCGATGCAAAACGATTGCAAACATCGAATAGCACGTATTCGTGCAAATTATCCATAGAAAGACCGATTGCGAGAGCTGGGAAGTGAATACTTACCTACCGTTGATGCAAAACGATTGGAAACATCGAACATCACGTATTCGTGCAAATTATCGATAGAAAGAACGATTGCGGGAGCTGGGAAGCGAATCCTTACCTATTGTCGATGCAAAACGATTGGAAACATCGAATGGCACGTATTCGTGCAAATTATCGATGGAAAGAACGATTGCGGGAGCTGGGAAGTGAATCCTTACCTACCGTCGATGCAAAACGATTGCAAACATCGAATAGCACGTATTCGTGCAAATTATCGATAGAAAGAACGATTGCGGTAGCTGGGAAGTGAATACTTACCTAACGTTGATGCAAAACGATTGGAAACATCGAACACCATGTATTCGTGCAAATTATCGATGGAAAGAACGATTGCGGGAGCCGGGAAGTGAATCCTTACCTAACGTTGATGCAAAACGATTGGAAACATTGAACATCACGTATTCGTGCAAATTATCGATAGAAAGAACGATTGCGGGAGCTGGGAAGTGAATCCTTACCTACCGTCGATGCAAAACGATTGCAAACATCGAATAGCACGTATTCGTGCAAATTATCGATAGAAAGAACGATTGCGGGAGCTGGGAAGTGAATACTTACCTAACGTTGATGCAAAACGATTGGAAACATCGAACACCACGTATTCGTGCAAATTATCGATGGAAAGAACGATTGCGGGAGCCGGGAAGTGAATCCTTACCTAACGTTGATGCAAAACGATTGGAAACATTGAACATCACGTATTCGTGCAAATTATCGATAGAAAGAACGATTGCGGGAGCTGGGAAGTGAATCCTTACCTACCGTCGATGCAAAACGATTGCAAACATCGAATAGCACGTATTCGTGCAAATTATCCATAGAAAGAACGATTGCGGGAGCTGGGAAGTGAATACTTACCTACCGTTGATGCAAAACGATTGGAAACATCGAATAGCACGTATTCGTGCAAATTATCCATGGAAAGAACGATTGCGGGAGCCGGGAAGTGAATGCTTACCTAACGTTGATGCAAAACGATTGGAAACATCGAACATAACGTATTCGTGCAAATTATCGATAGAAAGAACGATTGCGGCAGCTGGGAAGTGAATCCTTACCTACCGTCGATGCAAAACGATTGCAAACATCGAATAGCACGTATTCGTGCAAATTATCCATAGAAAGACCGATTGCGAGAGCTGCGAAGTGAATACTTACCTACCGTTGATGCAAAACGATTGGAAACATCGAATAGCACGTATTCGTGCAAATTATCGATGGAAAGAACGATTGCGGGAGCCGGGAAGTGAATCCTTACCTACCGTTGATGCAAAACGATTGGAAACATCGAACATCACGTATTCGTGCAAATTATCGATAGAAAGAACGATTGCGGGAGCTGGGAAGCGAATCCTTACCTATCGTCGATGCAAAACGATTGGAAACATCGAATGGCACGTATTCGTGCAAATTATCGATGGAAAGAACGATTGCGGGAGCTGGGAAGTGAATCCTTACCTACCGTCGATGCAAAACGATTGCAAACATCGAATAGCACGTATTCGTGCAAATTATCGATAGAAAGAACGATTGCGGGAGCTGGGAAGTGAATACTTACCTAACGTTGATGCAAAACGATTGGAAACATCGAACACCACGTATTCGTGCAAATTATCGATGGAAAGAACGATTGCGGGAGCCGGGAAGTGAATCCTTACCTAACGTTGATGCAAAACGATTGGAAACATTGAACATCACGTATTCGTGCAAATTATCGATAGAAAGAACGATTGCGGGAGCTGGGAAGTGAATCCTTACCTACCGTCGATGCAAAACGATTGCAAACATCGAATAGCACGTATTCGTGCAAATTATCCATAGAAAGAACGATTGCGGGAGCTGGGAAGTGAATACTAACCTACCGTTGATGCAAAACGATTGGAAACATCGAATAGCACGTATTCGTGCAAATTATTCATGGAAAGAACGATTGCGGGAGCCGGGAAGTGAATGCTTACCTAACGTTGATGCAAAACGATTGGAAACATCGAACATCACATATTCGTGCAAATTATCGATAGAAAGAACGATTGCGGGAGCTGGGAAGTGAATCCTTACCTACCGTCGATGCAAAACGATTGCAAACATCGAATAGCACGTATTCGTGCAAATTATCCATAGAAAGACCGATTGCGAGAGCTGGGAAGTGAATACTTACCTAACGTTGATGCAAAACGATTGGAAACATCGAACACCACGTATTCGTGCAAATTATCGATGGAAAGAACGATTGCGGGAGCCGGGAAGTGAATCCTTACCTAACGTTGATGCAAAACGATTGGAAACATTGAACATCACGTATTCGTGCAAATTATCGATAGAAAGAACGATTGCGGGAGCTGGGAAGTGAATCCTTACCTACCGTCGATGCAAAACGATTGCAAACATCGAATAGCACGTATTCGTGCAAATTATCGATAGAAAGAACGATTGCGGGAGCTGGGAAGTGAATACTTACCTAACGTTGATGCAAAACGATTGGAAACATCGAACACCACGTATTCGTGCAAATTATCGATGGAAAGAACGATTGCGGGAGCCGGGAAGTGAATCCTTACCTAACGTTGATGCAAAACGATTGGAAACATTGAACATCACATATTCGTGCAAATTATCGATAGAAAGAACGATTGCGGGAGCTGGGAAGTGAATCCTTACCTACCGTCGATGCAAAACGATTGCAAACATCGAATAGCACGTATTCGTGCAAATTATCCATAGAAAGACCGATTGCGAGAGCTGGGAAGTGAATACTTACCTACCGTTGATGCAAAACGATTGGAAACATCGAACATCACGTATTCGTGCAAATTATCGATAGAAAGAACGATTGCGGGAGCTGGGAAGCGAATCCTTACCTATTGTCGATGCAAAACGATTGGAAACATCGAATGGCACGTATTCGTGCAAATTATCGATGGAAAGAACGATTGCGGGAGCTGGGAAGTGAATCCTTACCTACCGTCGATGCAAAACGATTGCAAACATCGAATAGCACGTATTCGTGCAAATTATCGATAGAAAGAACGATTGCGGTAGCTGGGAAGTGAATACTTACCTAACGTTGATGCAAAACGATTGGAAACATCGAACACCATGTATTCGTGCAAATTATCGATGGAAAGAACGATTGCGGGAGCCGGGAAGTGAATCCTTACCTAACGTTGATGCAAAACGATTGGAAACATTGAACATCACGTATTCGTGCAAATTATCGATAGAAAGAACGATTGCGGGAGCTGGGAAGTGAATCCTTACCTACCGTCGATGCAAAACGATTGCAAACATCGAATAGCACGTATTCGTGCAAATTATCGATAGAAAGAACGATTGCGGGAGCTGGGAAGTGAATACTTACCTAACGTTGATGCAAAACGATTGGAAACATCGAACACCACGTATTCGTGCAAATTATCGATGGAAAGAACGATTGCGGGAGCCGGGAAGTGAATCCTTACCTAACGTTGATGCAAAACGATTGGAAACATTGAACATCACGTATTCGTGCAAATTATCGATAGAAAGAACGATTGCGGGAGCTGGGAAGTGAATCCTTACCTACCGTCGATGCAAAACGATTGCAAACATCGAATAGCACGTATTCGTGCAAATTATCCATAGAAAGAACGATTGCGGGAGCTGGGAAGTGAATACTTACCTACCGTTGATGCAAAACGATTGGAAACATCGAATAGCACGTATTCGTGCAAATTATCCATGGAAAGAACGATTGCGGGAGCCGGGAAGTGAATGCTTACCTAACGTTGATGCAAAACGATTGGAAACATCGAACATAACGTATTCGTGCAAATTATCGATAGAAAGAACGATTGCGGCAGCTGGGAAGTGAATCCTTACCTACCGTCGATGCAAAACGATTGCAAACATCGAATAGCACGTATTCGTGCAAATTATCCATAGAAAGACCGATTGCGAGAGCTGCGAAGTGAATACTTACCTACCGTTGATGCAAAACGATTGGAAACATCGAATAGCACGTATTCGTGCAAATTATCGATGGAAAGAACGATTGCGGGAGCCGGGAAGTGAATCCTTACCTACCGTTGATGCAAAACGATTGGAAACATCGAACATCACGTATTCGTGCAAATTATCGATAGAAAGAACGATTGCGGGAGCTGGGAAGCGAATCCTTACCTATCGTCGATGCAAAACGATTGGAAACATCGAATGGCACGTATTCGTGCAAATTATCGATGGAAAGAACGATTGCGGGAGCTGGGAAGTGAATCCTTACCTACCGTCGATGCAAAACGATTGCAAACATCGAATAGCACGTATTCGTGCAAATTATCGATAGAAAGAACGATTGCGGGAGCTGGGAAGTGAATACTTACCTAACGTTGATGCAAAACGATTGGAAACATCGAACACCACGTATTCGTGCAAATTATCGATGGAAAGAACGATTGCGGGAGCCGGGAAGTGAATCCTTACCTAACGTTGATGCAAAACGATTGGAAACATTGAACATCACGTATTCGTGCAAATTATCGATAGAAAGAACGATTGCGGGAGCTGGGAAGTGAATCCTTACCTACCGTCGATGCAAAACGATTGCAAACATCGAATAGCACGTATTCGTGCAAATTATCCATAGAAAGAACGATTGCGGGAGCTGGGAAGTGAATACTAACCTACCGTTGATGCAAAACGATTGGAAACATCGAATAGCACGTATTCGTGCAAATTATTCATGGAAAGAACGATTGCGGGAGCCGGGAAGTGAATGCTTACCTAACGTTGATGCAAAACGATTGGAAACATCGAACATAACGTATTCGTGCAAATTATCGATAGAAAGAACGATTGCGGCAGCTGGGAAGTGAATCCTTACCTACCGTCGATGCAAAACGATTGCAAACATCGAATTGCACGTATTCGTGCAAATTATCCATAGAAAGACCGATTGCGAGAGCTGGGAAGTGAATACTTACCTACCGTTGATGCAAAACGATTGGAAACATCGAATAGCACGTATTCGTGCAAATTATCGATGGAAAGAACGATTGCGGGAGCCGGGAAGTGAATCCTTACCTACCGTTGATGCAAAACGATTGGAAACATCGAACATAACGTATTCGTGCAAATTATCGATAGAAAGAACGATTGCGGGAGCTGGGAAGTGAATCCTTACCTACCGTCGATGCAAAACGATTGGAAACATCGAATAGCACGTATTCGTGCAAATTATCCATAGAAAGAACGATTGCGGGAGCTGGGAAGTGAATACTTACCTAACGTTGATGCAAAACGATTGGAAACATCGAACACCACGTATTCGTGCAAATTATCGATGGAAAGAACGATTGCGGGAGCCGGGAAGTGAATCCTTACCTAACGTTGATGCAAAACGATTGGAAACATCGAACATCACGTATTCGTGCAAATTATCGATAGAAAGAACGATTGCGGCAGCTGGGAAGTGAATCCTTACCTACCGTCGATGCAAAACGATTGCAAACATCGAATAGCACGTATTCGTGCAAATTATCCATAGAAGGACCGATTGCGAGAGCTGGGAAGTGAATACTTACCTAACGTTGATGCAAAACGATTGGAAACATCGAACACCACGTATTCGTGCAAATTATCGATGGAAAGAACGATTGCGGGAGCCGGGAAGTGAATCCTTACCTAACGTTGATGCAAAACGATTGGAAACATCGAACATCACGTATTCGTGCAAATTATCGATAGAAAGAACGATTGCGGCAGCTGGGAAGTGAATCCTTACCTACCGTCGATGCAAAACGATTGCAAACATCGAATAGCACGTATTCGTGCAAATTATCCATAGAAAGACCGATTGCGAGAGCTAGGAAGTGAATACTTACCTACCGTTGATGCAAAACGATTGAAAACATCGAATAGCACGTATTCGTGCAAATTATCGATGGAAAGAACGATTGCGGGAGCCGGGAAGTGAATGCTTACCTAACGTTGATGCAAAACGATTGGAAACATCGAACATAACGTATTCGTGCAAATTATCGATAGAAAGAACGATTGCGGGAGCTGGGAAGTGAATCCTTACCTACCGTCGATGCAAAACGATTGCAAACATCGAATAGCACGTATTCGTGCAAATTATCCATAGAAAGAACGATTGCGGGAGCTGGGAAGTGAATACTTACCTAACGTTGATGCAAAACGATTGGAAACATCGAACACCACGTATTCGTGCAAATTATCGATGGAAAGAACGATTGCGGCTGCTGGGAAGTGAATCCTTACCTACCGTCGATGCAAAACGATTGCAAACATCGAATAGCACGTATTCGTGCAAATTATCGATAGAAAGAACGATTGCGGGAGCTGGGAAGTGAATACTTACCTAACGTTGATGCAAAACGATTGGAAACATCGAACACCACGTATTCGTGCAAATTATCGATGGAAAGAACGATTGCGGGAGCCGGGAAGTGAATCCTTACCTAACGTTGATGCAAAACGATTGGAAACATTGAACATCACGTATTCGTGCAAATTATCGATCGAAAGAACGATTGCGGGAGCTGGGAAGTGAATCCTTACCTACCGTCGATGCAAAACGATTGGAAACATCGAATAGCACGTATTCGTGCAAATTATCGATGGAAAGAACGATTGCGGGAGCCGGGAAGTGAATCCTTACCTACCGTTGATGCAAAACGATTGGAAACATCGAACATCACGTATTCGTGCAAATTATCGATGGAAAGAACGATTGCGGGAGCCGGGTAGTGAATCCTTACCTAACGTTGATGCAAAACGATTGGAAACATTGAACATCACGTATTCGTGCAAATTATCGATGGAAAGAACGATTGCGGGTGCCGGGAAGTGAATCCTTACCTAACGTTGATGCAAATCGATAGGAAACATCGAATAGCACGTATTCGTGCAAATTATCGATGGAAAGAACGATTGCGGGAGCCGGGAAATGAATCCTTACCTAACGTTGATGCAAAACGATTGGAAACATCGAACATCACGTATTCGTGCAAATTATCGATAGAAAGAACGATTGCGGCAGCTGGGAAGTGAATCCTTACCTACCGTCGATGCAAAACGATTGCAAACATCGAATAGCACGTATTCGTGCAAATTATCCATAGAAAGACCGATTGCGAGAGCTGGGAAGTGAATACTTACCTACCGTTGATGCAAAACGATTGAAAACATCGAATAGCACGTATTCGTGCAAATTATCGATGGAAAGAACGATTGCGGGAGCCGGGAAGTGAATGCTTACCTAACGTTGATGCAAAACGATTGGAAACATCGAACATAACGTATTCGTGCAAATTATCGATGGAAAGAACGATTGCGGCTGCTGGGAAGTGAATCCTTACCTACCGTCGATGCAAAACGATTGCAAACATCGAATAGCGCGTATTCGTGCAAATTATCGATAGAAAGAACGATTGCGGGAGCTGGGAAGTGAATACTTACCTAACGTTGATGCAAAACGATTGGAAACATCGAACACCACGTATTCGTGCAAATTATCGATGGAAAGAACGATTGCGGGAGCCGGGAAGTGAATCCTTACCTAACGTTGATGCAAAACGATTGGAAACATTGAACATCACGTATTCGTGCAAATTATCGATCGAAAGAACGATTGCGGGAGCTGGGAAGTGAATCCTTACCTACCGTCGATGCAAAACGATTGGAAACATCGAATAGCACGTATTCGTGCAAATTATCGATGGAAAGAACGATTGCGGGAGCCGGGAAGTGAATCCTTACCTACCGTTGATGCAAAACGATTGGAAACATCGAACATCACGTATTCGTGCAAATTATCGATGGAAAGAACGATTGCGGGAGCCGGGTAGTGAATCCTTACCTAACGTTGATGCAAAACGATTGGAAACATTGAACATCACGTATTCGTGCAAATTATCGATGGAAAGAACGATTGCGGGTGCCGGGAAGTGAATCCTTACCTAACGTTGATGCAAATCGATAGGAAACATCGAATAGCACGTATTCGTGCAAATTATCGATGGAAAGAACGATTGCGGGAGCCGGGAAATGAATCCTTACCTAACGTTGATGCAAAACGATTGGAAACATCGAACATCACGTATTCGTGCAAATTATCGATAGAAAGAACGATTGCGGGAGCTGGGAAGTGAATCCGTACCTACCGTCGATGCAAAACGATTGCAAACATCGAATAGCACGTATTCGTGCAAATTATCCATAGAAAGAACGATTGCGGGAGCTGGGAAGTGAATACTTACCTAACGTTGATGCAGAACGATTGGAAACATCGAACACCACGTATTCGTGCAAATTATCGATGGAAAGAACGATTGCGGGAGCCGGGAAGTGAATCCTTACCTAACGTTGATGCAAAACGATTGGAAACATCGAATAGCACGTATTCGTGCAAATTATCGATGGAAAGAACGATTGCGGCTGCTGGGAAGTGAATCCTTACCTACCGTCGATGCAAAACGATTGCAAACATCGAATAGCACGTATTCGTGCAAATTATCGATAGAAAGAACGATTGCGGGAGCTGGGAAGTGAATACTTACCTAACGTTGATGCAAAACGATTGGAAACATCGAACACCACGTATTCGTGCAAATTATCGATGGAAAGAACGATTGCGGGAGCCGGGAAGTGAATCCTTACCTAACGTTGATGCAAAACGATTGGAAACATTGAACATCACGTATTCGTGCAAATTATCGATCGAAAGAACGATTGCGGGAGCTGGGAAGTGAATCCTTACCTACCGTCGATGCAAAACGATTGGAAACATCGAATAGCACGTATTCGTGCAAATTATCGATGGAAAGAACGATTGCGGGAGCCGGGAAGTGAATCCTTACCTACCGTTGATGCAAAACGATTGGAAACATCGAACATCACGTATTCGTGCAAATTATCGATGGAAAGAACGATTGCGGGAGCCGGGTAGTGAATCCTTACCTAACGTTGATGCAAAACGATTGGAAACATTGAACATCACGTATTCGTGCAAATTATCGATGGAAAGAACGATTGCGGGTGCCGGGAAGTGAATCCTTACCTAACGTTGATGCAAATCGATAGGAAACATCGAATAGCACGTATTCGTGCAAATTATCGATGGAAAGAACGATTGCGGGAGCCGGGAAATGAATCCTTACCTAACGTTGATGCAAAACGATTGGAAACATCGAACATCACGTATTCGTGCAAATTATCGATAGAAAGAACGATTGCGGGAGCTGGGAAGTGAATCCGTACCTACCGTCGATGCAAAACGATTGCAAACATCGAATAGCACGTATTCGTGCAAATTATCCATAGAAAGAACGATTGCGGGAGCTGGGAAGTGAATACTTACCTAACGTTGATGCAGAACGATTGGAAACATCGAACACCACGTATTCGTGCAAATTATCGATGGAAAGAACGATTGCGGGAGCCGGGAAGTGAATCCTTACCTAACGTTGATGCAAAACGATTGGAAACATCGAATAGCACGTATTCGTGCAAATTATCGATGGAAAGAACGATTGCGGGAGCTGGGTAGTGAATACTTACCTAACGTTGATGCAAAACGATTGGAAACATCGAACACCACGTATTCGTGCAAATTATCGATGGAAAGAACGATTGCGGGGGCCGGGAAGTGAATCCTTATCTAACGTTGATGCAAAACGATTGGAAACATTGAAGATCACGTATTCGTGCAAATTATCGATAGAAAGAACGATTGCGGGAGCTGGGAAGTGAATCCTTACCTACCGTCGATGCAAAACGATTGCAAACATCGAATAGCACGTATTCGTGCAAATTATCCATAGAAAGAACGATTGCGGGAGCTGGGAAGTGAATACTTACCTACCGTTGATGCAAAACGATTGGAAACATCGAATAGCACGTATTCGTGCAAATTATCCATGGAAAGAACGATTGCGGGAGCCGGGAAGTGAATGCTTACCTAACGTTGATGCAAAACGATTGGAAACATCGAACATAACGTATTCGTGCAAATTATCGATAGAAAGAACGATTGCGGCAGCTGGGAAGTGAATCCTTACCTACCGTCGATGCAAAACGATTGCAAACATCGAATAGCACGTATTCGTGCAAATTATCCATAGAAAGACCGATTGCGAGAGCTGGGAAGTGAATACTTACCTACCGTTGATGCAAAACGATTGGAAACATCGAATAGCACGTATTCGTGCAAATTATCGTGTTACGTCCCGGGCGTTGGACAAGTTAATAAAATTAATTACCACTTACCTTGCTCTGGATGTTTATTATTATACCTGCCTTTTGGGTCACGCAGTACATACGCCTGTCGTCTACTCCGGGTCTTCGTCACTCACTTTTTCTGGTTAATAACCCGTTGCGATAGCTCGTCGAATTCGATGGGGATTAGTCGCCAAGGAATGGAAATAGGAATTGTTGGGAATACCCCCAAGTTAGTATCTTTAATCCTTACTGGTTCGTGAAGGGAACGTACTAGCTTTTTATATTGATATCTTCTTCCTGCTCGGCGAGAGCGACTCATTCATTTTACGATCTCAAACACGTTTATTATTCACCGTGCAGCGAAGCCTTGCACCTCTGTGAAACTTCGTGGAGAATAATACGTTCAAATAGAATCGTTACGATAATCCGTGCAGCGAAGCCTTGCACCTCTGATTGAAGTATTAGATTCAATTTGTTCGTTATTTATTAAGAGTTAATATTGAATAACAAGGATTTAGTAAAATAAACGAAAAGGTTTAGTAGTAAGATATAAGTAATTATATTCTGGATTTAAACAATTGATACAATAAAACTTACGTGAATAACTTAGTATTAAGGTTTGGAATTGGTAGGATTTGGATTAAATGAATAATGAATTCACTTTGAGAATAGAGAGCGGATCTCTGAGTTTGGAAATAGAACTTGAATCGAGACTGAGACTCGATGCAGCCTCAGCTCGACCGGAGACTTGAGACTGGAGACTGAGCTAAACTACTGTGTTGAGACGGTCTTATATATCCGCTCTGCGTTTACATTAGTGACGTAGAGTTTCAATGATAAGAGCGTATCGCTATGTGAAAAATAAACAAGGTGTTTGGGTGCGGAGCTTATTCTACGAAGTGCGATAACTTAATGTTATCGCAACGCTTGTATTACGTTAAGATTAAATATGAGAATATACAGCGGATGTTTATAAAATTAGATACGCTAAGTGTTTACATACGTTATCGTGACGCTTTCATTACGCTAAGATTAAATACGAGAAATATACAAAGGATGTTTGTAAGATTGGATACGCTTGAGTGTTTGAGTGTTTATACCTGCATGACGTAGGGTCAGGCTGGTACTTGAATCCTGGTTTTCGTTACTATCGACTTTTTGACTATGGTTACAGAGTTTTATTACGGTTAGGGTTTTTATGACTATGCTGGCGTGCAGCTCTTGACTATGGTTACGAGAGTTTGTGATGGTTAGGGTTTTTATAACAACGGAGTCGTACGGCTTAAGAGCTATAGACGAACACATCTGTTTCGTCTTTAGAATACGTGCTGGTTATAAGATGCTTACTTTGCTAGTTTTACAATGCATTACTTTACTGGCTAACTCCAACGTCACGCATGACGTCACAATCGATGGAAAGAACGATTGCGGGAGCCGGGAAGTGAATCCTTACCTACCGTTGATGCAAAACGATTGGAAACATCGAACATCACGTATTCGTGCAAATTATCGATAGAAAGAACGATTGCGGGAGCTGGGAAGCGAATCCTTACCTATTGTCGATGCAAAACGATTGGAAACATCGAATGGCACGTATTCGTGCAAATTATCGATGGAAAGAACGATTGCGGGAGCTGGGAAGTGAATCCTTACCTACCGTCGATGCAAAACGATTGCAAACATCGAATAGCACGTATTCGTGCAAATTATCGATAGAAAGAACGATTGCGGTAGCTGGGAAGTGAATACTTACCTAACGTTGATGCAAAACGATTGGAAACATCGAACACCATGTATTCGTGCAAATTATCGATGGAAAGAACGATTGCGGGAGCCGGGAAGTGAATCCTTACCTAACGTTGATGCAAAACTATTGGAAACATTCAACATCACGTATTCGTGCAAATTATCGATAGAAAGAACGATTGCGGGAGCTGGGAAGTGAATCCTTACCTACCGTCGATGCAAAACGATTGCAAACATCGAATAGCACGTATTCGTGCAAATTATCGATAGAAAGAACGATTGCGGGAGCTGGGAAGTGAATACTTACCTAACGTTGATGCAAAACGATTGGAAACATCGAACACCACGTATTCGTGCAAATTATCGATGGAAAGAACGATTGCGGGAGCCGGGAAGTGAATCCTTACCTAACGTTGATGCAAAACGATTGGAAACATTGAACATCACGTATTCGTGCAAATTATCGATAGAAAGAACGACTGCGGGAGCTGGGAAGTGAATCCTTACCTACCGTCGATGCAAAACGATTGCAAACATCGAATAGCACGTATTCGTGCAAATTATCCATAGAAAGAACGATTGCGGGAGCTGGGAAGTGAATACTTACCTACCGTTGATGCAAAACGATTGGAAACATCGAATAGCACGTATTCGTGCAAATTATCCATGGAAAGAACGATTGCGGGAGCCGGGAAGTGAATGCTTACCTAACGTTGATGCAAAACGATTGGAAACATCGAACATAACGTATTCGTGCAAATTATCGATAGAAAGAACGATTGCGGCAGCTGGGAAGTGAATCCTTACCTACCGTCGATGCAAAACGATTGCAAACATCGAATAGCACGTATTCGTGCAAATTATCCATAGAAAGACCGATTGCGAGAGCTGGGAAGTGAATACTTACCTACCGTTGATGCAAAACGATTGGAAACATCGAATAGCACGTATTCGTGCAAATTATCGATGGAAAGAACGATTGCGGGAGCCGGGAAGTGAATCCTTACCTACCGTTGATGCAAAACGATTGGAAACATCGAACATCACGTATTCGTGCAAATTATCGATAGAAAGAACGATTGCGGGAGCTGGGAAGCGAATCCTTACCTATCGTCGATGCAAAACGATTGGAAACATCGAATGGCACGTATTCGTGCAAATTATCGATGGAAAGAACGATTGCGGGAGCTGGGAAGTGAATCCTTACCTACCGTCGATGCAAAACGATTGCAAACATCGAATAGCACGTATTCGTGCAAATTATCGATAGAAAGAACGATTGCGGGAGCTGGGAAGTGAATACTTACCTAACGTTGATGCAAAACGATTGGAAACATCGAACACCACGTATTCGTGCAAATTATCGATGGAAAGAACGATTGCGGGAGCCGGGAAGTGAATCCTTACCTAACGTTGATGCAAAACGATTGGAAACATTGAACATCACGTATTCGTGCAAATTATCGATAGAAAGAACGATTGCGGGAGCTGGGAAGTGAATCCTTACCTACCGTCGATGCAAAACGATTGCAAACATCGAATAGCACGTATTCGTGCAAATTATCCATAGAAAGAACGATTGCGGGAGCTGGGAAGTGAATACTTACCTACCGTTGATGCAAAACGATTGGAAACATCGAATAGCACGTATTCGTGCAAATTATTCATGGAAAGAACGATTGCGGGAGCCGGGAAGTGAATACTTACCTAACGTTGATGCAAAACGATTGGAAACATCGAACATAACGTATTCGTGCAAATTATCGATAGAAAGAACGATTGCGGCAGCTGGGAAGTGAATCCTTACCTACCGTCGATGCAAAACGATTGCAAACATCGAATTGCACGTATTCGTGCAAATTATCCATAGAAAGACCGATTGCGAGAGCTGGGAAGTGAATACTTACCTACCGTTGATGCAAAACGATTGGAAACATCGAATAGCACGTATTCGTGCAAATTATCGATGGAAAGAACGATTGCGGGAGCCGGGAAGTGAATCCTTACCTACCGTTGATGCAAAACGATTGGAAACATCGAACATAACGTATTCGTGCAAATTATCGATAGAAAGAACGATTGCGGGAGCTGGGAAGTGAATCCTTACCTACCGTCGATGCAAAACGATTGGAAACATCGAATAGCACGTATTCGTGCAAATTATCCATAGAAAGAACGATTGCGGGAGCTGGGAAGTGAATACTTACCTAACGTTGATGCAAAACGATTGGAAACATCGAACACCACGTATTCGTGCAAATTATCGATGGAAAGAACGATTGCGGGAGCCGGGAAGTGAATCCTTACCTAACGTTGATGCAAAACGATTGGAAACATCGAACATCACGTATTCGTGCAAATTATCGATAGAAAGAACGATTGCGGCAGCTGGGAAGTGAATCCTTACCTACCGTCGATGCAAAACGATTGCAAACATCGAATAGCACGTATTCGTGCAAATTATCCATAGAAGGAACGATTGCGAGAGCTGGGAAGTGAATACTTACCTAACGTTGATGCAAAACGATTGGAAACATCGAACACCACGTATTCGTGCAAATTATCGATGGAAAGAACGATTGCGGGAGCCGGGAAGTGAATCCTTACCTAACGTTGATGCAAAACGATTGGAAACATCGAACATCACGTATTCGTGCAAATTATCGATAGAAAGAACGATTGCGGCAGCTGGGAAGTGAATCCTTACCTACCGTCGATGCAAAACGATTGCAAACATCGAATAGCACGTATTCGTGCAAATTATCCATAGAAAGACCGATTGCGAGAGCTCGGAAGTGAATACTTACCTACCGTTGATGCAAAACGATTGAAAACATCGAATAGCACGTATTCGTGCAAATTATCGATGGAAAGAACGATTGCGGGAGCCGGGAAGTGAATGCTTACCTAACGTTGAAGCAAAACGATTGGAAACATCGAACATAACGTATTCGTGCAAATTATCGATAGAAAGAACGATTGCGGGAGCTGGGAAGTGAATCCTTACCTACCGTCGATGCAAAACGATTGCAAACATCGAATAGCACGTATTCGTGCAAATTATCCATAGAAAGAACGATTGCGGGAGCTGGGAAGTGAATACTTACCTAACGTTGATGCAAAACGATTGGAAACATCGAACACCACGTATTCGTGCAAATTATCGATGGAAAGAACGATTGCGGCTGCTGGGAAGTGAATCCTTACCTACCGTCGATGCAAAACGATTGCAAACATCGAATAGCACGTATTCGTGCAAATTATCGATAGAAAGAACGATTGCGGGAGCTGGGTAGTGAATACTTACCTAACGTTGATGCAAAACGATTGGAAACATCGAACACCACGTATTCGTGCAAATTATCGATGGAAAGAACGATTGCGGGAGCCGGGAAGTGAATCCTTACCTAACGTTGATGCAAAACGATTGGAAACATTGAACATCACGTATTCGTGCAAATTATCGATCGAAAGAACGATTGCGGGAGCTGGGAAGTGAATCCTTACCTACCGTCGATGCAAAACGATTGGAAACATCGAATAGCACGTATTCGTGCAAATTATCGATGGAAAGAACGATTGCGGGAGCCGGGAAGTGAATCCTTACCTACCGTTGATGCAAAACGATTGGAAACATCGAACATCACGTATTCGTGCAAATTATCGATGGAAAGAACGATTGCGGGAGCCGGGTAGTGAATCCTTACCTAACGTTGATGCAAAACGATTGGAAACATTGAACATCACGTATTCGTGCAAATTATCGATGGAAAGAACGATTGCGGGTGCCGGGAAGTGAATCCTTACCTAACGTTGATGCAAATCGATAGGAAACATCGAATAGCACGTATTCGTGCAAATTATCGATGGAAAGAACGATTGCGGGAGCCGGGAAATGAATCCTTACCTAACGTTGATGCAAAACGATTGGAAACATCGAACATCACGTATTCGTGCAAATTATCGATAGAAAGAACGATTGCGGCAGCTGGGAAGTGAATCCTTACCTACCGTCGATGCAAAACGATTGCAAACATCGAATAGCACGTATTCGTGCAAATTATCCATAGAAAGACCGATAGCGAGAGCTGGGAAGTGAATACTTACCTACCGTTGATGCAAAACGATTGAAAACATCGAATAGCACGTATTCGTGCAAATTATCGATGGAAAGAACGATTGCGGGAGCCGGGAAGTGAATGCTTACCTAACGTTGATGCAAAACGATTGGAAACATCGAACATAACGTATTCGTGCAAATTATCGATAGAAAGAACGATTGCGGGAGCTGGGAAGTGAATCCTTACCTACCGTCGATGCAAAACGATTGCAAACATCGAATAGCACGTATTCGTGCAAATTATCCATAGAAAGAACGATTGCGGGAGCTGGGAAGTGAATACTTACCTAACGTTGATGCAAAACGATTGGAAACATCGAACACCACGTATTCGTGCAAATTATCGATGGAAAGAACGATTGCGGCTGCTGGGAAGTGAATCCTTACCTACCGTCGATGCAAAACGATTGCAAACATCGAATAGCACGTATTCGTGCAAATTATCGATAGAAAGAACGATTGCGGGAGCTGGGAAGTGAATACTTACCTAACGTTGATGCAAAACGATTGGAAACATCGAACACCACGTATTCGTGCAAATTATCGATGGAAAGAACGATTGCGGGAGCCGGGAAGTGAATCCTTACCTAACGTTGATGCAAAACGATTGGAAACATTGAACATCACGTATTCGTGCAAATTATCGATCGAAAGAACGATTGCGGGAGCTGGGAAGTGAATCCTTACCTACCGTCGATGCAAAACGATTGGAAACATCGAATAGCACGTATTCGTGCAAATTATCGATGGAATGAACGATTGCGGGAGCCGGGAAGTGAATCCTTACCTACCGTTGATGCAAAACGATTGGAAACATCGAACATCACGTATTCGTGCAAATTATCGATAGAAAGAACGATTGCGGGCGCTGGGAAGTGAATCCTTACATACCGTCGATGCAAAACGATTGGAAACATCGAATGGCACGTATTTGTGCAAATTATCGATAGAAAGAACGATTGCGGGAGCTGGGAAGTGAGTCCCTTACCTACCGTCGATGCAAAACGATTGCAAACATCGAATAGCACGTATTCGTGCAAATTATCCATAGAAAGAACGATTGCGGGAGCTGGGAAGTGAATACTTACCTAACGTTGATGCCAAACGATTGGAAACATCGAACACCACGTATTCGTGCAAATTATCGATGGAAAGAACGATTGCGGCTGCTGGGAAGTGAATCCTTACCTACCGTCGATGCAAAACGATTGCAAACATCGAATAGCGCGTATTCGTGCAAATTATCGATGGAAAGAACGATTGCGGGAGCCGGGAAGTGAATCCCTACCTACCGTCGATGCAAAACGATTGCAAACATCGAATAGCACGTATTCGTGCAAATTATCCATAGAAAGAACGATTGCGGGAGATGGGAAGTGAATACTTACCTAACGTTGATGCAGAACGATTGGAAACATCGAACACCACGTATTCGTGCAAATTATCGATGGAAAGAACGATTGCGGGAGCCGGGAAGTGAATCCTTACCTAACGTTGATGCAAAACGATTGGAAACATCGAATAGCACGTATTCGTGCAAATTATCGATGGAAAGAACGATTGCGGGAGCCGGGAAGTGAATCCGTACCTACCGTCGATGCAAAACGATTGGAAACATCGAATGGCACGTATTCGTGCAAATTATCGATGGAAAGAACGATTGCGGGAGCTGGGAAGTGAATCCTTACCTACCGTCGATGCAAAACGATTGGATAATTTGCACGAATACGTGCTATTCGATGTTTGCAATCGTTTTGCATCGACGGTAGGTACGGATTCACTTCCCGGCTCCCGCAATCGTTCTTTCCATCGATAATTTGCACGAATACGCGCTATTCGATGTTTGCAATCGTTTTGCATCGACGGTAGGTAAGGATTCACTTCCCAGCAGCCGCAATCGTTCTTTCCATCGATAATTTGCACGAATACGTGGTGTTAGATGTTTCCAATCGTTTGGCATCAACGTTAGGTAAGTATTCACTTCCCAGCTCCCGCAATCGTTCTTTCCATCGATAATTTGCACGAATACGTGGTGTTAGATGTTTCCAATCGTTTGGCATCAACGTTAGGTAAGTATTCACTTCCCAGCTCCCGCAATCGTTCTTTCCATCGATAATTTGCACGAATACGTGGTGTTCGATGTTTCCAATCGTTTTGCATCAACGTTAGGTAAGTATTCACTTCCCAGCTCCCGCAATCGTTCTTTCTATCGATAATTTGCACGAATACGTGCTATTCGATGTTTGCAATCGTTTTGCATCGACGGTAGGTAAGGATTCACTTCCCAGCAGCCGCAATCGTTCTTTCCATCGATAATTTGCACGAATACGTGGTGTTCGATGTTTCCAATCGTTTTGCATCAACGTTAGGTAAGTATTCACTTCCCAGCTCCCGCAATCGTTCTTTCTATGGATAATTTGCACGAATACGTGCTATTCGATGTTTCCAATCGTTTTGCATCAACGGTAGGTATGGATTCACTTCCCGGCTCCCGCCATCGTTCTTTCCATCGATAATTTGCACGAATACGTGCTATTCGATGTTTCCAATCGTTTTGCATCGACGGTAGGTAAGGATTCACTTCCCAGCTCCCGCAATCGTTCTTTCTATCGATAATTTGCACGAATACGTTATGTTCGATGTTTCCAATCGTTTTGCATCAACGTTAGGTAAGCATTCACTTCCCGGCTCCCGCAATCGTTCTTTCCATCGATAATTTGCACGAATACGTGCTATTCGATGTTTTCAATCGTTTTGCATCAACGGTAGGTAAGTATTCACTTCCCAGCTCTCGCAATCGGTCTTTCTATGGATAATTTGCACGAATACGTGCTATTCGATGTTTGCAATCGTTTTGCATCGACGGTAGGTAAGGATTCACTTCCCAGCTGCCGCAATCGTTCTTTCCATCGATAATTTGCACGAATACGCGCTATTCGATGTTTGCAATCGTTTTGCATCGACGGTAGGTAAGGATTCACTTCCCAGCAGCCGCAATCGTTCTTTCCAACGATAATTTGCACGAATACGTGGTGTTCGATGTTTCCAATCGTTTGGCATCAACGTTAGGTAAGTATTCACTTCCCAGCTCCCGCAATCGTTCTTTCCATCGATAATTTGCACGAATACGTGGTGTTCGATGTTTCCAATCGTTTTGCATCAACGTTAGGTAAGTATTCACTTCCCAGCTCCCGCAATCGTTCTTTCTATCGATAATTTGCACGAATACGTGCTATTCGATGTTTGCAATCGTTTTGCATCGACGGTAGGTAAGGATTCACTTCCCAGTGTTACGTCCCGGGCGTTGGACAAGTTAATAAAATTAATTACCACTTACCTTGCTCTGGATGTTTATTATTATACCTGCCTTTTGGGTCACGCAGTACATACGCCTGTCGTCTACTCCGGGTCTTCGTCACTCACTTTTTCTGGTTAATAACCCGTTGCGATAGCTCGTCGAATTCGATGGGGATTAGTCGCCAAGGAATGGAAATAGGAATTGTCGGGAATACCCCCAAGTTAGTATCTTTAATCCTTACTGGTTCGTGAAGGGAACGTACTAGCTTTTTATATTGATATCTTCTTCCTGCTCGGCGAGAGCGACTCATTCATTTTACGATCTCAAACACGTTTATTATTCACCGTGCAGCGAAGCCTTGCACCTCTGTGAAACTTCGTGGAGAATAATACGTTCAAATAGAATCGTTACGATAATCCGTGCAGCGAAGCCTTGCACCTCTGATTGAAGTATTAGATTCAATTTGTTCGTTATTTATTAAGAGTTAATATTGAATAACAAGGATTTAGTAAAATAAACGAAAAGGTTTAGTAGTAAGATATAAGTAATTATATTCTGGATTTAAACAATTGATACAATAAAACTTACGTGAATAACTTAGTATTAAGGTTTGGAATTGGTAGGATTTGGATTAAATGAATAATGAATTCACTTTGAGAATAGAGAGCGGATCTCTGAGTTTGGAAATAGAACTTGAATCGAGACTGAGACTCGATGCAGCCTCAGCTCGACCGGAGACTTGAGACTGGAGACTGAGCTAAACTACTGTGTTGAGACGGTCTTATATATCCGCTCTGCGTTTACATTAGTGACGTAGAGTTTCAATGATAAGAGCGTATCGCTATGTGAAAAATAAACAAGGTGTTTGGGTGCGGAGCTTATTCTACGAAGTGCGATAACTTAATGTTATCGCAACGCTTGTATTACGTTAAGATTAAATATGAGAATATACAGCGGATGTTTATAAAATTAGATACGCTAAGTGTTTACATACGTTATCGTGACGCTTTCATTACGCTAAGATTAAATACGAGAAATATACAAAGGATGTTTGTAAGATTGGATACGCTTGAGTGTTTGAGTGTTTATACCTGCATGACGTAGGGTCAGGCTGGTACTTGAATCCTGGTTTTCGTTACTATCGACTTTTTGACTATGGTTACAGAGTTTTATTACGGTTAGGGTTTTTATGACTATGCTGGCGTGCAGCTCTTGACTATGGTTACGAGAGTTTGTGATGGTTAGGGTTTTTATAACAACGGAGTCGTACGGCTTAAGAGCTATAGACGAACACATCTGTTTCGTCTTTAGAATACGTGCTGGTTATAAGATGCTTACTTTGCTAGTTTTACAATGCATTACTTTACTGGCTAACTCCAACGTCACGCATGACGTCACACCTCCCTTCCCTGGGGTAACAAATTTGCACGCAGGAAAATTTGTTCACAAAGAAGCGGTTTCTTATGGTTATTAAACGTTTGAATCATCCGTTTGACGGGTATAGTCTGTTCGCGTTAATACACTTTTTAGTCTGGTTTCGAGGGTTGTGTCACTGTTAGTGTCTTTGGGGGGGTTTTGAATTTCTGCTTCGGGCTGGGGTTGGGGAACACATTCTGCACTGTTCACTGAGTCTTCGTTTCTCTGTTTCAGAAAGATGCAGAAATGGGCGAGTGAACTCCAAACGGCGACCATCAGTCGTAGGCTCCATCCATAGGCTGCATGAAGAGCGATTCCGTTCAATATGGTATTTATGACTGTTTTAGTAAAACGAAGTACGATGTATATTCCAATGATTCCGGCACTTAATGAACCGAATTTGGTAAATCCAGCCCACAGTCTTTGTCCTGCGGATTCGGCGATTTTATTTATGGCTTCTTCGTCGAAAAGGTTCGCCATGTGTAATGAACCTTGTGCGAATTGCTGTCCTGTTGCTCCTTGAGCGATTGAATTGATGACAGATGTTCTGTCTATTGGAAACATTATGTGGTTTCGTAATTTGTTTAGTTCTTCTGAAGAGTAGATACCTCCATTGGCCAAATTCTGTGGGTCGATGTATTTCCATTTTGATTTGGTTATTGACTGGATGGTTTGTGGTGGAATTGTTTCGACTGGATTTGGCATTAACTTGTACCAAGCGCCGTGCAACTTGAATTGTGTTGGGATCACAGCGTTACATTCCCGTCTGGTTCCTACTTTCGTAAGCGTCCTATGCTTTGGTGTTAGAAAATATGAAATATTTTTGTAGGAAACAGGTAACTGTTCGAAGCAATCTTCCGTCCTTCGGGTTTGGCAAACTACGGGTATGCATTTTATGATGTGGACCACTTCTCCTGATGCTATGGCCATGTATCCTGATTCTTTTGTAATAGTGAATGCGACCTCTTCTGGTGATACATGTACCAATGCGAGTGCGTTTCTTATGATTTGTTTTTCCAAAGCGCATTTTTGTTCGATGATATCGCGGAATAAATTGGCGAGTTGGTTCTTAATGTGTTTTTCCACATAAACGAATTTTGAATTTACGTATGTAAAGATGTCTAGGTTATTTACCGGAGTTTTGGAAGCTGATTTGAATCTTCCACTGGTCGCAGTTTCTATAATAAAGAGTTTTGGATGTTCCGTTTTTATCAATGTGTAACCACATATCGGTATACGATGTGATTCCGTGAGGGCGAAAGTGGTTTCCTCCGTCGTCACTGTGTATATTGTTGGACTGTCATGCTTCGTAGTAGAAATTTTTGTTGCTTTGCCTTCGAATAGGATGTCGTATCTGTTGAAATTGCAATAATCTGCTGGTAGTGGGTCCCAGAAGGTGTATCCATCTTCGGAGTCTAAACAGTTGTTTTGCTGAAGTTGACACCTCTGTCCCGATTGAAGCACGATTTCGTTTGCGGCTAATTTTACAGCTGCTGAATAACTTCTTAACGATATCTTTACGATTGCTTGTACAACCACATTCGTCCATGAACCATATGGGTCGGCGTACGTGGTGCCAACGCATGATCCTTCTGGTCCTACACTTCCTGCTAGGGTTAGACTGAAGTGTGTTGTTGAATTCGGGCGGACTCCGTTTATCGTTGCTGCTTGCGTTATGGAAATTGCTCCCATAGTTTGTAAATTCTTGCATGTGTCCGATGCTATCGTCTGGATGTACTGCTGACGTCCATTGTGTACTATCGATATATGGGAATGCATTCCGCAATAGTATACTGTTCGGTCGACCTCGATCCTGCATTGCATCACCGGGGTTTCCGTGAAGTCTCCTAGTTGTAGTAGTTGAATATCCTTATTCTCTGTTACAGGTTGAACGTCTTCTAATTCGCACTCAAGAGAATCGACGGTGGAAAACGTTGTCACGTTCAGAGTCGGGCCGTTGCAGTCGTATCCGATTAAGGCGGATGCGAAGCCTACGAGTAGGTATGAGGAGAGGCAAGCCTGCGCGTACATGATGTCTGTTTCGTCGTTTGCGCTGGACTGAGTGCTCTGATCTGGATCTGTGTCCTTATATCCTTTTCCTGTTGACGGTGGGGGTTGATGGAGTGTTATGACGCGAACCGACGTCTCTGGTTTCGCATGTTTAAGCTTGTTTACATGTACTATTTTATGCTTATTTTTAATAACAAGTTTAACGTTGTCACGTGATAAAACCTCGATTACTTGATATGGACCTACGTATTCGTTGTCGAACTTTCCTTTACGCGGTTCTTTTAACAAGTAGACCTTATCCCCTAAACGGAAATTCGCCGTGTTCGTTTTTCTGTCGTAGTATTTCTTGGATCTGCCTTTCGCTTGTGTTAAATTTTCTCTTGCGTCACATATCGTCGACGTTATTTTACGTTGGAGGTCTCGAAGATAGAGATTGTACGACTCGTCTGGAGTCTCGGTGAACGGAGCGTCTGCTGAAGGCATGCGCGCTATTTTTCCAAAAACTAACTCGTGAGGAGTGAAACGTGTTCCTTCGTGGACACTGGTATTGTAACTAAACATCGCTAATTTTAACCAGTCATCCCAGTCATTATTCGAGATGTAATGCTTCAAGTACTCTGTAAGAACATGGTGTGATCTTTCGATTGAGCCGTTGCTCTGTGGGTGGAAAGCGGTTGCGCGAAACTGTGCGATTTTAAATTTCCTTGCCACGGATTTCATTAGTGAACTCACGAAATTCGATCCTTGGTCCGTTAATATTGCTTTTGGGGCTCCGAAACGACAAACAAAGCCATTCACAAATGCGTCTGCTGTATCGATGGCAGTGGCATTTTGTAATGGGATTGCGAGGGAGTATTTGGTTAGTAGATCTTGGATTGTGAGGATATATTTATTTTCTTTCGGAGTAGCAGGGAGAGGACCCACGATGTCGAGAGAGATTTTATCAAAAGCCTGTCCTGGTGTGTCTGTTAATGTCATCGGCTGTCGGGTTTTTACTCGCGTGAGTTTCCTTAACTGGCAGCTACTGCATGAGTTTACTAGATTTTGTACCTCGGTTTTAAGTGTTGGCCAAAAGTACCGTTCCCGGATGCGACGGTATGTTTTTGCGATTCCTTTGTGACCAGCAAATGCTGACACATGGTTTTCCACCAGAATGTCTTCGCGTTCGGATTCGGAAGGGATCCGGACTTCGTGTGAGCAAGCGAAGATTTGAGTATTTGTTGTTGAGAATATGTCTAATAAAATACGTTGAATCAAAGACCATGATATGTCGTCTATGCAACTTTGCGATATACTAAATGATGATAAATTCAATTCTGTGATTACATCCAGTAGTGAGCGGAGGCACTCGATTAAATCGGCTGGAGCTGCTGTGTGCGCGCTTAGTTCTTTTATCGGTAACATAATAAGATTGAAAGAACCCATTTTCGTAACTTTTGCGCGTCCTATTGTCGCGTTGTGTAGTTTGGGAAGTTTGTTTTGTAAGGCGAGGTCTATTCCTCCCTGATCCAGTGGTTGTCCGTCCATTGATACAAATAATACTAAATTGTCCTTACGCATCGTTAGTCTATCGCGTGTATGAATAAATGTTCGTCTGCGTTCGTGTGGTCGCTCTGCGGGGTTGTCGAATATTTCGACTGAGTCGTCGGGATCGTCTTGTTCATCCGCCTCAGGAGGTGACCTTTCCATTGTGGTTGGAGGAGTTAGATTTACGGATGTACGGGACGACATGGAGGGTGATGCGATCATGGATGTTTTATCGGGACGATAAGAGGAGGTGGAGGGAGATATCGGCGGAGATTGTGGAGGTGCCACATTCGTCGTCTCTGGTGGCGAATGGCTTCCTGGATCGAATAGTATGTCGTCTGATGAATCGGAGTGGATGGGAAGGACTGGAGCAGGATTTCGGGATAGCGCGTCAGCATTGACGTTCATTTTTCCTGCTTTGTAAATGATTTTGTAGTCGTACTCGGCTAGCTTTAGGCGCCAACGGAGCAAACGAGACGTAGGATCTTTGACAGAATTCATCCACACCAACGGGCGGTGATCTGTAATTAGATTGAATTTCCGGCCGTATACGTAAGGTCGAAAATGGTGAGTCGCGAAAATGATTGCTAGGCATTCTTTCTCTATTGTTGAGTAATTTATTTCTGCTCCTTGTAAGAGCCTGGACGTGTATGCGATTGGTTTGTCCTTTCCGATTTCGCCTTGACTTAAAATGCCCCCGATAGCATGTCCGGATGCATCGGTCGTGATATGGAATGTTTCCGCAAAATTAGGGTACTGTAATACCGGTTCAGTACATAGAGCATTACATAACGTGTGGAATGCACGTTCCTGGTCGACACCCCAGACAAATCGTTCGCTCTTTTTCAACAAGTTTGTGAGTGGTTTTGAAATTTGAGAGAACTTGTCGATGAATCGTCTATAATACCCGGCAAGACCCAGAAATTCGCGTACGTTCTTTACGTTTTTCGGAACAGGAAAGTTCTTGACCGCATTTATTTTGTTCGGGCATGGTTTTACGCCTTCGTTACCAATTACGTGGCCCAAATATGCTACTTCGCGATTGAGGAAGCTACATTTCGCTGGCTCTAGTTTTAAGTTTGCCCGACGCAATCGTTCAGCTAAACGAGTGAATCTCTCGCGATGTTCCGAGAGTGATCTTGCATGGCTTACAATATCGTCGATGTACGCAAAGACCTCGCTGCCTTGGAGACCCGTCAAGATAGCGTTCATTAGCCGTTGATACGTTGCCGGAGCATTTTTAAGACCAAATGGCATTCGAATGAATTCGTAGTGGCCATAGGGAGTGGAGAACGCCGTCTTTGCCGCGTCCTCCTGCGACATCCCTACTTGGTGAAAACCGCTCTTACAGTCGAACACACTGAAATATTTTGCGGATCCCAACTGATCCAGAATTTCAACGATATTAGGAATCGGAAATGCGTCCCCGATTGACTTCTCATTTAATCCGCGGAAGTCGATTACGATTCTCCAGCGTTTGTTCCCCTGCTGATCAGGTTTCTTGGGCACGATCCACAATGGTGCGTTATAAGGAGATGTAGATGGGCGAATTATGTCGCTTTCGAGTAATTCCTTCATCTGCCTATTTATCTCTTCCTTGTGAATCGGCGGATATCGATACTGTTTAACAAAAACTGGAGCTCGGTCTGTTAGTGGTATTTCGTGTTCACACACGTTGGTCTTCCCCAAGTATTCTCCTTGGAGGTGGAAGATATCGTGGTTCTGTTCTAACAATTCTCGAACATGGTTGAACTCCTCGGCGTTCAAGTGACTTAAATCGATCAGATCGAAAATCTTTTTGATCCGCTCGGCGGGGAGTTCCGTTGATATACTATTTACTTGGGCATTTGTGCCTGACGTCGAAGAAAAATGTCTCGGTGCGCGTGATATTTCCTCGATCTCTTCGACCTCCAATGTAGGAACGTCGAACGTTACGGCTATGGATGTCGTATTTATGCATCGCACTGTGGTTTTGCCGTTTTTCGCTTGGACGATGGCGTCCGCGATTATCACTCCGGGTGCGAGTTCTCGTCTCGAAACGAAACCCAGCTCGGCCCCGGTCGTGAGTATCTCGATACATGTGTTCGTACGACCCGCAATCGTTATTCTGGAACGGCCTTCGTTCTTAGACTGTGAGTTAGTATTTGTAAGGTCCTCGGTATTAATACCGGGCTGAGAGTTAGTATTGTCCGCGATGTTGGCATCGGGCTGAATTTTATTATGGTCCGCGGTATTTATATCGGGCTGAATTGCGCTTTTGTCCTCGGTGATTACACCGGGCTGAGAGTTACGAATGTCCGCGGTATTTATACCGGGCTGAATTGCGCTTTTGTCCTCGGTGATTACACCGGGCTGAGAGTTACGAATGTCCGCGGTGATTACATCGGGCTGAGAGTTACGAATGTCCGCGGTATTTATACCGGGCTGAATTGCGCTTTTGTCCTCGGTGATTACACCGGGCTGAGAGTTACGAATGTCCGCGATGATTACATCGGGCTGAGGTTTAAGAATGTCCGCGATGATTACATCGGGCTGAGGTTTAAGAATGTCCGCGATGATTACATCGGGCTGCGCGTTAATTGTGTCCTCGATGATTACATCGGGCTGAGATTTAGTTTTTTGGGTTTCCTGGAAAGGAATCCGAATATCCTTCCATTCGACATATTTGTTTTTATAGGATATCACGCTATCCTGTAGAAACGGTGTTCCCAATATTCCTTGCGTTGCTATTGGGAACGCGTCGGGTACGACATAGAATTTAAAAATTTCTCCGAGTAAACTGATCTGGGCAGATCCCAGAGTCGCTACCTTGTCGGTCGAGATGCCCGACATTTCCAGGTTGTCATCTATGTTAATTATAGTCTTATCCTTTATGGCGCTAATTTTAATTAGGTTGGGCTCGGCCCCGGTGTCGACCATAAGGGTGACGCCGTTTAAAAGATTGGGTGAATCGATGACGACCTGGGGTATCGGTATCTGCCTTACTCCGACGCAGGAGATGTCACAGTGTGAACCATATTGTTTGCCTCCCGTCTCTGGTTCTGCGGGGACGGAAGGTTTTGCCCGTTTCCCGAATTTCGTTGCTTGTTATTGTATTCCCGTTTCCTGCACTCGTGAATATCGTGCCCAGGGGTTTTACAGTAGTTACACACGCGGTTGTTTCGTTCTGTTTGCTCCTCGCGTCGAATGGGTGGATTATACCGTGCTGCGTGATCGCTCCTATACTCTCGACGGTCGGAGTTTCTGTCGCGGTTTTCCGTGCAGGGTTCCGTCGCGGTTCGTTTGTTGAGCCGTACCTACTTTTATCGAGTTCGTACTGTTTGTATAGCGATATTGCTTCGTCGAATACGCGAGGCAATGGACGATCGTAACAGTCTCGGAGGTCGGAACGTAGTCGCGGAATGAGACCGTTGATGAAGCTGTTTACCGTGAGGTCGTCGATATCGGCTACGTTCGGTAAACCTCTATCACAGTCGACTATCGCTTCTCGCAAGTCCTTGACTCGGCTTATGAAATCTAGCATATGTTCGTGTTGGCCCATGAAAATATTCGACATTTCCCCCCTATAATGGTCGACAGTGCGACGCGGACCGAATACATCCTTCAAACGATTACACAGTTCCGTGACGGAATTTATATCGTCGTCCTCGACGGCTGTCGCGGCACGACCACGAAGTCGGGTGATCACGATTTTGACGAACGTTCGTTCAGCGTCTCTTGGAATGAGCTCGCGGGCTCGTCTACATGCGCGAGTAAAAGTTAACAGGGAAGCCGCTGTACTATTAAAATTCGGAATCATATTTACTGCTTCCTTTAACGTGTAGCTGAGAGAGGCATTATTTTCGATCGGCATGGTTATCGGATCGATTTGCGGTTGAGGTTCCGGTGTTCTCGACGTCGAGGGTTTCGGTACCCTTTCCCGTCGCATTGCTTCCAATTCAATTAGGAGTTCGTCGTGTTCGCGTTGCGTCTGCTCCATTTTAGAGCGTTCTTTTTCTACCTGACGCGCTTCCTCATGGATACGTTTCTCCTTATCCTCTAGTTGCTTACTTAGTATTGCTAATTCAACTTCGCTTAGTGGCGTAGTTGCCGCTGCTTTTGCCGAACGGGTCGACATGTTTGAGAGATTAAAAAAAAAAAAAATTTCAGAACGTTTTTGTACTTATTCCTTTATTGGTGATCGTAGTAGAAGTTGCACCACTCTGCTACTTCGGTTGGCAAGGATACAGGTAGTTCGTGATAATGACGAATAAATAGAATTAACACACGATCCGGGATTTTATAATGTTTGAAAACTTTTATGGAATTAGCCGTGTCGAGGATTTGTAACACCGGCGGTGGTGTTGGAGTTTTTGGAGTCTCTTCGCCTTCCTCGTCCGACGATAATACTATTATTTCAGGCTCCGCAGCCTCACTTTCGGTATTCCGTTGTCGTTCGACGGCGCGACGTTTCTTATCTTTCGTCTTCTTTCCGGCACGGCAACCACGTTTTCTTTTCCGGTATTTCTGTCATGGAAAATGTCCAGGAAAAAGCTACTATGAAATATATTCCTTCAAAATTAATTTAAGAACTTATGGTAAGTACCTGTTTGTCACTCCTTGTATTGTCGCTGCTGCAGTTTCCTGCGCTAGCTTCGATATTCGGCGTGACTTCCTCTGCCAGTGATGGCGAGAAAACACCGGTGCTGACCATAGCAACCCTAACGATACTCTTCTTATTCAAATAGTCAGGCTGCCTTGGTGGCGCTCGAAAATTCGTTTAGTCTGAGTACTAACGCGATTCGTCACTATTGATTGACTTCGCTCGCCTTTGTGGCGCTCGAAAATCTCTCCGTAGTTTGGAATGTCTGGACTTTATTCTCCCTACGTTTCACTGGACAGTTTTCACAATTTTCGCGTATCGTAACTAGACTTAGTAAACTTCACGACCGTACTCGACCGCGTTCGTCGCTCGACTGATCGAAGTGAGCTCTCCTCGCGCTCGAGAAGCGAGAGTGGGGAGAGTGGGGATGGTGGGGATGGCGTTCCGCGCGCCGTGCGACGCCGTAGCCAATAGGAGTGGCTTATAGTCAGCCAATCAGGTTCGAGCGTTCCTGTCGTACTGCTATACTACGCACGTGGTTATATTGCCAGTGCTGACGAAGCGACAGTTCTGAATTTTTAAAATCAGGTATCCCACCGCTGCCACCAATTTGTTACGTCCCGGGCGTTGGACAAGTTAATAAAATTAATTACCACTTACCTTGCTCTGGATGTTTATTATTATACCTGCCTTTTGGGTCACGCAGTACATACGCCTGTCGTCTACTCCGGGTCTTCGTCACTCACTTTTTCTGGTTAATAACCCGTTGCGATAGCTCGTCGAATTCGATGGGGATTAGTCGCCAAGGAATGGAAATAGGAATTGTCGGGAATACCCCCAAGTTAGTATCTTTAATCCTTACTGGTTCGTGAAGGGAACGTACTAGCTTTTTATATTGATATCTTCTTCCTGCTCGGCGAGAGCGACTCATTCATTTTACGATCTCAAACACGTTTATTATTCACCGTGCAGCGAAGCCTTGCACCTCTGTGAAACTTCGTGGAGAATAATACGTTCAAATAGAATCGTTACGATAATCCGTGCAGCGAAGCCTTGCACCTCTGATTGAAGTATTAGATTCAATTTGTTCGTTATTTATTAAGAGTTAATATTGAATAACAAGGATTTAGTAAAATAAACGAAAAGGTTTAGTAGTAAGATATAAGTAATTATATTCTGGATTTAAACAATTGATACAATAAAACTTACGTGAATAACTTAGTATTAAGGTTTGGAATTGGTAGGATTTGGATTAAATGAATAATGAATTCACTTTGAGAATAGAGAGCGGATCTCTGAGTTTGGAAATAGAACTTGAATCGAGACTGAGACTCGATGCAGCCTCAGCTCGACCGGAGACTTGAGACTGGAGACTGAGCTAAACTACTGTGTTGAGACGGTCTTATATATCCGCTCTGCGTTTACATTAGTGACGTAGAGTTTCAATGATAAGAGCGTATCGCTATGTGAAAAATAAACAAGGTGTTTGGGTGCGGAGCTTATTCTACGAAGTGCGATAACTTAATGTTATCGCAACGCTTGTATTACGTTAAGATTAAATATGAGAATATACAGCGGATGTTTATAAAATTAGATACGCTAAGTGTTTACATACGTTATCGTGACGCTTTCATTACGCTAAGATTAAATACGAGAAATATACAAAGGATGTTTGTAAGATTGGATACGCTTGAGTGTTTGAGTGTTTATACCTGCATGACGTAGGGTCAGGCTGGTACTTGAATCCTGGTTTTCGTTACTATCGACTTTTTGACTATGGTTACAGAGTTTTATTACGGTTAGGGTTTTTATGACTATGCTGGCGTGCAGCTCTTGACTATGGTTACGAGAGTTTGTGATGGTTAGGGTTTTTATAACAACGGAGTCGTACGGCTTAAGAGCTATAGACGAACACATCTGTTTCGTCTTTAGAATACGTGCTGGTTATAAGATGCTTACTTTGCTAGTTTTACAATGCATTACTTTACTGGCTAACTCCAACGTCACGCATGACGTCACACCAGCAGCCGCAATCGTTCTTTCCATCGATAATTTGCACGAATACGTGGTGTTCGATGTTTCCAATCGTTTTGCATCAACGTTAGGTAAGTATTCACTTCCCAGCTCCCGCAATCGTTCTTTCTATGGATAATTTGCACGAATACGTGCTATTCGATGTTTCCAATCGTTTTGCATCAACGGTAGGTATGGATTCACTTCCCGGCTCCCGCAATCGTTCTTTCCATCGATAATTTGCACGAATACGTGCTATTCGATGTTTCCAATCGTTTTGCATCGACGGTAGGTAAGGATTCACTTCCCAGCTCCCGCAATCGTTCTTTCTATCGATAATTTGCACGAATACGTTATGTTCGATGTTTCCAATCGTTTTGCATCAACGTTAAGTAAGGATTCATTTCCCGGCTCCCGCAATCGTTCTTTCCATCGATAATTTGCACGAATACGTGCTATTCGATGTTTCCAATTGTGACGTCTGCCGGCATCGCCTTCGACGTATTGATTTAGATCGTCGTCGGTAAAGAGAACGCCCTCCATACGTTCCTCTTCTAATTCTATTTCTAAGCGCCTGAAGTTGGTACGCAGGATTCGCCACCAGGTCGCCATCGTCGTCGTCGTCTTCGCGCAAGTGGTCGCCCCTTGGCCACTTCATATATATATAAGTTCCGATCCTGAATCCTTGCGTCTGGGGCAGGAGTCGACTGCAGCCCTACTGATGAGTCTAGGCGGTCGATTCCGAGACGAAACGCACATCCAAACTCCAATAACCTTTTTCCTTCCTCGACATGCCTCCTCTCCCCGGAGAAATTACGGTCCTCAGCAAGTTGTTGCAGCGGCGGGCTGGGTGACGTGGCAAGATCCCTACGTTGCGTCCCACCTTAGGGCCGGGACGTAACAAATTTGGTGACAGCGGTGGGATACTCGCCGAGGATAGGAGGGGAAGGAGCGTCGTTAAGATGCCTGAACGGCATCTTCCCCTAAGGATGGAGGTGTGACGTCTGCCGGCATCGCCTTCGACGTATTGATTTAGATCGTCGTCGGTAAAGAGAACGCCCTCCATACGTTCCTCTTCTAATTCTATTTCTAAGCGCCTGAAGTTGGTACGCAGGATTCGCCACCAGGTCGCCATCGTCGTCGTCGTCTTCGCGCAAGTGGTCGCCCCTTGGCCACTTCATATATATATAAGTTCCGATCCTGAATCCTTGCGTCTGGGGCAGGAGTCGACTGCAGCCCTACTGATGAGTCTAGGCGGTCGATTCCGAGACGAAACGCACATCCAAACTCCAATATCCTTTTTCCTTCCTCGACATGCCTCCTCTCCCCGGAGAAATTACGGTCCTCAGCAAGTTGTTGCAGCGGCGGGCTGGGTGACGTGGCAAGATCCCTACGTTGCGTCCCACCTTAGGGCCGGGACGTAACAAATTTGGTGACAGCGGTGGGATGGAGGAATAAGAGAGTTTGTTTGTTCACAGGCAGTGGATATAGTAAATAAAGGAAGAAAAATGTGAGCCGACATGCGGCAAAAAAATGACGGCACGTCACACAATCGATTTGCATCAACGTTAGGTAAGGATTCACTTCCCGGCACCCGCAATCGTTCTTTCCATCGATCATTTGCACGAATACGTGCTATTCGATATTTTCCAATCGATTTGCATCAACGTTAGGTAAGGATTCACTTCCCGGCTCCCGCAATCGTTCTTTCCATCGATAATTTGCACGAATACGTGATGTTCGATGTTTCCAATCGATTTGCATCAACGTTAGGTAAGGATTCACTTCCCAGCTCCCGCAATCGTTCTTTCTATCGATAATTTGGAAAGAACGTTTGCCGGAGCTGGGAAGTGAATGCTTACCGACCGTCGATGCAACACGATTGGAAACATCGAATAGCACGTATTCGTGCAAATTATCGATGGAAAGAACGATTGCGGGAGCTGGGAAGTGAATCCTTACCTACCGTCGATGCAAAACGATTGCAAACATCGAATAGCACGTATTCGTGCAAATTATCCATCGAAAGAACGTTTGCGGGAGCTGGGAAGTGAATACTTACTTAACGTTGATGCAAAACGATTGGAAACATCGAACACCACGTATTCGTGCAAATTATCGATGGAAAAAACGATTGCGGCTGCTGGGAAGTGAATGCTTACCTAACGTTGATGCAAAACGATTGGAAACATCGAACACCACGTATTCGTGCAAATTATCGATAGAAAGAACGATTGCGGGAGCTGGGAAGTGAATCCGTACCTACCGTCGATGCAAAACGATTGCAAACATCGAATAGCACGTATTCGTGCAAATTATCCATAGAAAGAACGATTGCGGGAGCTGGGAAGTGAATACTTACCTAACGTTGATGCAGAACGATTGGAAACATCGAACACCACGTATTCGTGCAAATTATCGATGGAAAGAACGATTGCGGGAGCCGGGAAGTGAATCCTTACCTAACGTTGATGCAAAACGATTGGAAACATCGAATAGCACGTATTCGTGCAAATTATCGATGGAAAGAACGATTGCGGGAGCTGGGAAGTGAATCCTTACCTACCGTCGATGCAAAACGATTGGATAATTGGCACGAATACGTGATATTCGATGTTTCCAATCGTTTTGCATCGACGGTAGGTAAGGATTCACTTCCCAGCTCCCGCAATCGTTCTTTCTATCGATAATTTGCACGAATACGTGCTATTCGATGTTTCCAATCGTTTTGCATCAACGGTAGGTAAGTATTCACTTCCCAGCTCCCGCAATCGTTCTTTCTATCGATAATTTGCACGAATACGTGATGTTCGATATTTCCAATCGATTTGCATCAACGTTAGGTAAGGATTCACTTCCCGGCTCCCGCAATCGTTCTTTCCATCGATCATTTGCACGAAAACGTGCTATTCGATGTTTCCAAACGTTTTGCATCGACGGTAGGTAAGGATTCACTTCCCAGCTCCCGCAATCGTTCTTTCTATCGATAATTTGGAAAGAACGATTGCCGGAGCTGGGAAGTGAATGCTTACCGACCGTCGATGCAAAACGATTGCAAACATCGAATAGCACGTATTCGTGCAAATTATCGATAGAAAGAACGATTGCGGGAGCTGGGAAGTGAATGCTTACCTACCGTCGATGCAAAACGATTGGAAACATCGAATAGCACGTATTCGTGCAAATTATCGATGGAAAGAACGATTGCGGGAGCCGGGAAGTGAATCCTTACCTAACGTTGATG
The DNA here is from genome assembly GCA_963583965.1 of Nomada ferruginata. Taxonomy (NCBI): domain Eukaryota; kingdom Metazoa; phylum Arthropoda; class Insecta; order Hymenoptera; family Apidae; genus Nomada; species Nomada ferruginata. The sequence goes on from OY757219.1 coordinate 1,963,705, forward strand.
CAAAACGATTGGAAACATTGAACATCACGTATTCGTGCAAATTATCGATAGAAAGAACGATTGCGGGAGCTGGGAAGTGAATCCTTACCTACCGTCGATGCAAAACGATTGCAAACATCGAATAGCACGTATTCGTGCAAATTATCCATAGAAAGAACGATTGCGGGAGCTGGGAAGTGAATACTTACCTACCGTTGATGCAAAACGATTGGAAACATCGAATAGCACGTATTCGTGCAAATTATCCATGGAAAGAACGATTGCGGGAGCCGGGAAGTGAATGCTTACCTAACGTTGGTGCAAAACGATTGGAAACATCGAACATAACGTATTCGTGCAAATTATCGATAGAAAGAACGTTTCCGGCAGCTGGGAAGTGAATCCTTACCTACCGTCGATGCAAAACGATTGCAAACATCGAATAGCACGTATTCGTGCAAATTATCGATAGAAAGAACGATTGCGGGAGCTGGGAAGTGAATGCTTACCTACCGTCGATGCAAAACGATTGGAAACATCGAATAGCACGTATTCGTGCAAATTATCGATGGAAAGAACGATTGCGGGAGCCGGGAAGTGAATCCTTACCTAACGTTGATGCAAAACGATTGGAAACATTGAACATCACGTATTCGTGCAAATTATCGATAGAAAGAACGATTGCGGGAGCTGGGAAGTGAATCCTTACCTACCGTCGATGCAAAACGATTGCAAACATCGAATAGCACGTATTCGTGCAAATTATCCATAGAAAGAACGATTGCGGGAGCTGGGAAGTGAATACTTACCTACCGTTGATGCAAAACGATTGGAAACATCGAATAGCACGTATTCGTGCAAATTATCCATGGAAAGAACGATTGCGGGAGCCGGGAAGTGAATGCTTACCTAACGTTGGTGCAAAACGATTGGAAACATCGAACATAACGTATTCGTGCAAATTATCGATAGAAAGAACGTTTCCGGCAGCTGGGAAGTGAATCCTTACCTACCGTCGATGCAAAACGATTGCAAACATCGAATAGCACGTATTCGTGCAAATTATCGATGGAAAGAACGATTGCGGGAGCCGGGAAGTGAATCCTTACCTACCGTTGATGCAAAACGATTGGAAACATCGAACATCACGTATTCGTGCAAATTATCGATAGAAAGAACGATTGCGGGAGCTGGGAAGCGAATCCTTACCTATCGTCGATGCAAAACGATTGGAAACATCGAATGGCACGTATTCGTGCAAATTATCGATGGAAAGAACGATTGCGGGAGCTGGGAAGTGAATCCTTACCTACCGTCGATGCAAAACGATTGCAAACATCGAATAGCACGTATTCGTGCAAATTATCGATAGAAAGAACGATTGCGGTAGCTGGGAAGTGAATACTTACCTAACGTTGATGCAAAACGATTGGAAACATCGAACACCACGTATTCGTGCAAATTATCGATGGAAGGAACGATTGCGGGAGCCGGGAAGTGAATCCTTACCTAACGTTGATGCAAAACGATTGGAAACATTGAACATCACGTATTCGTGCAAATTATCGATAGAAAGAACGATTGCGGGAGCTGGGAAGTGAATCCTTACCTACCGTCGATGCAAAACGATTGCAAACATCGAATAGCACGTATTCGTGCAAATTATCGATAGAAAGAACGATTGCGGGAGCTGGGAAGTGAATACTTACCTAACGTTGATGCAAAACGATTGGAAACATCGAACACCACGTATTCGTGCAAATTATCGATGGAAAGAACGATTGCGGGAGCCGGGAAGTGAATCCTTACCTAACGTTGATGCAAAACGATTGGAAACATTGAACATCACGTATTCGTGCAAATTATCGATAGAAAGAACGATTGCGGGAGCTGGGAAGTGAATCCTTACCTACCGTCGATGCAAAACGATTGCAAACATCGAATAGCACGTATTCGTGCAAATTATCCATAGAAAGAACGATTGCGGGAGCTGGGAAGTGAATACTTACCTACCGTTGATGCAAAACGATTGGAAACATCGAATAGCACGTATTCGTGCAAATTATCCATGGAAAGAACGATTGCGGGAGCCGGGAAGTGAATGCTTACCTAACGTTGATGCAAAACGATTGGAAACATCGAACACCACGTATTCGTGCAAATTATCGATAGAAAGAACGATTGCGGCAGCTGGGAAGTGAATCCTTACCTACCGTCGTTGCAAAACGATTGCAAACATCGAATAGCACGTATTCGTGCAAATTATCCATAGAAAGACCGATTGCGAGAGCTGGGAAGTGAATACTTACCTACCGTTGATGCAAAACGATTGGAAACATCGAATAGCACGTATTCGTGCAAATTATCGATGGAAAGAACGATTGCGGGAGCCGGGAAGTGAATCCTTACCTACCGTTGATGCAAAACGATTGGAAACATCGAACATCACGTATTCGTGCAAATTATCGATAGAAAGAACGATTGCGGGAGCTGGGAAGCGAATCCTTACCTATCGTCGATGCAAAACGATTGGAAACATCGAATGGCACGTATTCGTGCAAATTATCGATGGAAAGAACGATTGCGGGAGCTGGGAAGTGAATCCTTACCTACCGTCGATGCAAAACGATTGCAAACATCGAATAGCACGTATTCGTGCAAATTATCGATAGAAAGAACGATTGCGGTAGCTGGGAAGTGAATACTTACCTAACGTTGATGCAAAACGATTGGAAACATCGAACACCACGTATTCGTGCAAATTATCGATGGAAAGAACGATTGCGGGAGCCGGGAAGTGAATCCTTACCTAACGTTGATGCAAAACGTTTGGAAACATTGAACATCACGTATTCGTGCAAATTATCGATAGAAAGAACGATTGCGGGAGCTGGGAAGTGAATCCTTACCTACCGTCGATGCAAAACGATTGCAAACATCGAATAGCACGTATTCGTGCAAATTATCGATAGAAAGAACGATTGCGGGAGCTGGGAAGTGAATACTTACCTAACGTTGATGCAAAACGATTGGAAACATCGAACACCACGTATTCGTGCAAATTATCGATGGAAAGAACGATTGCGGGAGCCGGGAAGTGAATCCTTACCTAACGTTGATGCAAAACGATTGGAAACATTGAACATCACGTATTCGTGCAAATTATCGATAGAAAGAACGATTGCGGGAGCTGGGAAGTGAATCCTTACCTACCGTCGATGCAAAACGATTGCAAACATCGAATAGCACGTATTCGTGCAAATTATCCATAGAAAGAACGATTGCGGGAGCTGGGAAGTGAATACTTACCTACCGTTGATGCAAAACGATTGGAAACATCGAATAGCACGTATTCGTGCAAATTATCCATGGAAAGAACGATTGCGGGAGCCGGGAAGTGAATGCTTACCTAACGTTGATGCAAAACGATTGGAAACATCGAACATAACGTATTCGTGCAAATTATCGATAGAAAGAACGATTGCGGCAGCTGGGAAGTGAATCCTTACCTACCGTCGTTGCAAAACGATTGCAAACATCGAATAGCACGTATTCGTGCAAATTATCCATAGAAAGACCGATTGCGAGAGCTGGGAAGTGAATACTTACCTACCGTTGATGCAAAACGATTGGAAACATCGAATAGCACGTATTCGTGCAAATTATCGATGGAAAGAACGATTGCGGGAGCCGGGAAGTGAATCCTTACCTACCGTTGATGCAAAACGATTGGAAACATCGAACATCACGTATTCGTGCAAATTATCGATAGAAAGAACGATTGCGGGAGCTGGGAAGCGAATCCTTACCTATCGTCGATGCAAAACGATTGGAAACATCGAATGGCACGTATTCGTGCAAATTATCGATGGAAAGAACGATTGCGGGAGCTGGGAAGTGAATCCTTACCTACCGTCGATGCAAAACGATTGCAAACATCGAATAGCACGTATTCGTGCAAATTATCGATAGAAAGAACGATTGCGGTAGCTGGGAAGTGAATACTTACCTAACGTTGATGCAAAACGATTGGAAACATCGAACACCACGTATTCGTGCAAATTATCGATGGAAAGAACGATTGCGGGAGCCGGGAAGTGAATCCTTACCTAACGTTGATGCAAAACGATTGGAAACATTGAACATCACGTATTCGTGCAAATTATCGATAGAAAGAACGATTGCGGGAGCTGGGAAGTGAATCCTTACCTACCGTCGATGCAAAACGATTGCAAACATCGAATAGCACGTATTCGTGCAAATTATCGATAGAAAGAACGATTGCGGGAGCTGGGAAGTGAATACTTACCTAACGTTGATGCAAAACGATTGGAAACATCGAACACCACGTATTCGTGCAAATTATCGATGGAAAGAACGATTGCGGGAGCCGGGAAGTGAATCCTTACCTAACGTTGATGCAAAACGATTGGAAACATTGAACATCACGTATTCGTGCAAATTATCGATAGAAAGAACGATTGCGGGAGCTGGAAAGTGAATCCTTACCTACCGTCGATGCAAAACGATTGCAAACATCGAATAGCACGTATTCGTGCAAATTATCCATAGAAAGAACGATTGCGGGAGCTGGGAAGTGAATACTTACCTACCGTTGATGCAAAACGATTGGAAACATCGAATAGCACGTATTCGTGCAAATTATCCATGGAAAGAACGATGCGGGAGCCGGGAAGTGAATGCTTACCTAACGTTGATGCAAAACGATTGGAAACATCGAACATAACGTATTCGTGCAAATTATCGATAGAAAGAACGATTGCGGCAGCTGGGAAGTGAATCCTTACCTACCGTCGATGCAAAACGATTGCAAACATCGAATAGCACGTATTCGTGCAAATTATCCATAGAAAGACCGATTGCGAGAGCTGGGAAGTGAATACTTACCTACCGTTGATGCAAAACGATTGGAAACATCGAATAGCACGTATTCGTGCAAATTATCGATGGAAAGAACGATTGCGGGAGCCGGGAAGTGAATCCTTACCTACCGTTGATGCAAAACGATTGGAAACATCGAACATCACGTATTCGTGCAAATTATCGATAGAAAGAACGATTGCGGGAGCTGGGAAGCGAATCCTTACCTATCGTCGATGCAAAACGATTGGAAACATCGAATGGCACGTATTCGTGCAAATTATCGATGGAAAGAACGATTGCGGGAGCTGGGAAGTGAATCCTTACCTACCGTCGATGCAAAACGATTGCAAACATCGAATAGCACGTATTCGTGCAAATTATCGATGGAAAGAACGATTGCGGGACCTGGGAAGTGAATACTTACCTAACGTTGATGCAAAACGATTGGAAACATCGAACACCACGTATTCGTGCAAATTATCGATGGAAAGAACGATTGCGGGAGCCGGGAAGTGAATCCTTACCTAACGTTGATGCAAAACGTTTGGAAACATTGAACATCACGTATTCGTGCAAATTATCGATAGAAAGAACGATTGCGGGAGCTGGGAAGTGAATCCTTACCTACCGTCGATGCAAAACGATTGCAAACATCGAATAGCACGTATTCGTGCAAATTATCCATAGAAAGAACGATTGCGGGAGCTGGGAAGTGAATACTTACCTACCGTTGATGCAAAACGATTGGAAACATCGAATAGCACGTATTCGTGCAAATTATCGATAGAAAGAACGATTGCGGGACCTGGGAAGTGAATACTTACCTAACGTTGATGCAAAACGATTGGAAACATCGAACACCACGTATTCGTGCAAATTATCGATGGAAAGAACGATTGCGGGAGCCGGGAAGTGAATCCTTACCTAACGTTGATGCAAAACGATTGGAAACATTGAACATCACGTATTCGTGCAAATTATCGATAGAAAGAACGATTGCGGGAGCTGGGAAGTGAATCCTTACCTACCGTCGATGCAAAACGATTGCAAACATCGAATAGCACGTATTCGTGCAAATTATCCATAGAAAGAACGATTGCGGGAGCTGGGAAGTGAATACTTACCTACCGTTGATGCAAAACGATTGGAAACATCGAATAGCACGTATTCGTGCAAATTATTCATGGAAAGAACGATTGCGGGAGCCGGGAAGTGAATGCTTACCTAACGTTGATGCAAAACGATTGGAAACATCGAACATAACGTATTCGTGCAAATTATCGATAGAAAGAACGATTGCGGCAGCTGGGAAGTGAATCCTTACCTACCGTCGATGCAAAACGATTGCAAACATCGAATTGCACGTATTCGTGCAAATTATCCATAGAAAGACCGATTGCGAGAGCTGGGAAGTGAATACTTACCTACCGTTGATGCAAAACGATTGGAAACATCGAATAGCACGTATTCGTGCAAATTATCGATGGAAAGAACGATTGCGGGAGCCGGGAAGTGAATCCTTACCTACCGTTGATGCAAAACGATTGGAAACATCGAACATAACGTATTCGTGCAAATTATCGATAGAAAGAACGATTGCGGGAGCTGGGAAGTGAATCCTTACCTACCGTCGATGCAAAACGATTGGAAACATCGAATAGCACGTATTCGTGCAAATTATCCATAGAAAGAACGATTGCGGGAGCTGGGAAGTGAATACTTACCTAACGTTGATGCAAAACGATTGGAAACATCGAACACCACGTATTCGTGCAAACTATCGATGGAAAGAACGATTGCGGCTGCTGGGATGTGAATCCTTACCTACCGTCGATGCAAAACGATTGCAAACATCGAATTGCACGTATTCGTGCAAATTATCGATAGAAAGAACGATTGCGGGAGCTGGGAAGTGAATACTTACCTAACGTTGATGCAAAACGATTGGAAACATCGAACACCACGTATTCGTGCAAATTATCGATGGAAAGAACGATTGCGGGAGCCGGGAAGTGAATCCTTACCTAACGTTGATGCAAAACGATTGGAAACATTGAACATCACGTATTCGTGCAAATTATCGATAGAAAGAACGATTGCGGGAGCTGGGAAGTGAATCCTTACCTACCGTCGATGCAAAACGATTGCAAACATCGAATAGCACGTATTCGTGCAAATTATCCATAGAAAGAACGATTGCGGGAGCTGGGAAGTGAATACTTACCTACCGTTGATGCAAAATGATTGGAAACATCGAATAGCACGTATTCGTGCAAATTATCGATGGAAAGAACGATTGCGGGAGCCGGGAAGTGAATCCTTACCTACCGTTGATGCAAAACGATTGGAAACATCGAACATCACGTATTCGTGCAAATTATCGATAGAAAGAACGATTGCGGGAGCTGGGAAGCGAATCCTTACCTATCGTCGATGCAAAACGATTGGAAACATCGAATGGCACGTATTCGTGCAAATTATCGATGGAAAGAACGATTGCGGGAGCTGGGAAGTGAATCCTTACCTACCGTCGATGCAAAACGATTGCAAACATCGAATAGCACGTATTCGTGCAAATTATCGATAGAAAGAACGATTGCGGGAGCTGGGAAGTGAATACTTACCTAACGTTGATGCAAAACGATTGGAAACATCGAACACCTCGTATTCGTGCAAATTATCGATGGAAAGAACGATTGCGGGAGCCGGGAAGTGAATCCTTACCTAACGTTGATGCAAAACGATTGGAAACATTGAACATCACGTATTCGTGCAAATTATCGATAGAAAGAACGATTGCGGGAGCTGGGAAGTGAATCCTTACCTACCGTCGATGCAAAACGATTGCAAACATCGAATAGCACGTATTCGTGCAAATTATCCATAGAAAGAACGATTGCGGGAGCTGGGAAGTGAATACTTACCTACCGTTGATGCAAAACGATTGGAAACATCGAATAGCACGTATTCGTGCAAATTATTCATGGAAAGAACGATTGCGGGAGCCGGGAAGTGAATGCTTACCTAACGTTGATGCAAAACGATTGGAAACATCGAACATAACGTATTCGTGCAAATTATCGATAGAAAGAACGATTGCGGCAGCTGGGAAGTGAATCCTTACCTACCGTTGATGCAAAACGATTGGAAACATCGAATAGCACGTATTCGTGCAAATTATCCATAGAAAGACCGATTGCGAGAGCTGGGAAGTGAATACTTACCTACCGTTGATGCAAAACGATTGGAAACATCGAATAGCACGTATTCGTGCAAATTATCGATGGAAAGAACGATTGCGGGAGCCGGGAAGTGAATCCTTACCTACCGTTGATGCAAAACGATTGGAAACATCGAACATAACGTATTCGTGCAAATTATCGATAGAAAGAACGATTGCGGGAGCTGGGAAGTGAATCCTTACCTACCGTCGATGCAAAACGATTGGAAACATCGAATAGCACGTATTCGTGCAAATTATCCATAGAAAGAACGATTGCGGGAGCTGGGAAGTGAATACTTACCTAACGTTGATGCAAAACGATTGGAAACATCGAACACCACGTATTCGTGCAAACTATCGATGGAAAGAACGATTGCGGCTGCTGGGAAGTGAATCCTTACCTACCGTTGATGCAAAACGATTGGAAACATCGAACATCACGTATTCGTGCAAATTATCGATAGAAAGAACGATTGCGGGAGCTGGGAAGCGAATCCTTACCTATCGTCGATGCAAAACGATTGGAAACATCGAATGGCACGTATTCGTGCAAATTATCGATGGAAAGAACGATTGCGGGAGCTGGGAAGTGAATCCTTACCTACCGTCGATGCAAAACGATTGCAAACATCGAATAGCACGTATTCGTGCAAATTATCGATAGAAAGAACGATTGCGGGAGCTGGGAAGTGAATACTTACCTAACGTTGATGCAAAACGATTGGAAACATCGAACACCACGTATTCGTGCAAATTATCGATGGAAAGAACGATTGCGGGAGCCGGGAAGTGAATCCTTACCTACCGTCGATGCAAAACGATTGGAAACATCGAATAGCACGTATTCGTGCAAATTATCCATAGAAAGAACGATTGCGGGAGCTGGGAAGTGAATACTAACCTAACGTTGATGCAAAACGATTGGAAACATCGAACACCACGTATTCGTGCAAATTATCGATGGAAAGAACGATTGCGGCTGCTGGGAAGTGAATCCTTACCTACCGTCGATGCAAAACGATTGCAAACATCGAATAGCACGTATTCGTGCAAATTATCGATAGAAAGAACGATTGCGGGAGCTGGGAAGTGAATACTTACCTAACGTTGATGCAAAACGATTGGAAACATCGAACACCACGTATTCGTGCAAATTATCGATGGAAAGAACGATTGCGGGAGCCGGGAAGTGAATCCTTACCTAACGTTGATGCAAAACGATTGGAAACATTGAACATCACGTATTCGTGCAAATTATCGATAGAAAGAACGATTGCGGGAGCTGGGAAGTGAATCCTTACCTACCGTCGATGCAAAACGATTGCAAACATCGAATAGCACGTATTCGTGCAAATTATCCATAGAAAGAACGATTGCGGGAGCTGGGAAGTGAATACTTACCTACCGTTGATGCAAAACGATTGGAAACATCGAATAGCACGTATTCGTGCAAATTATCCATGGAAAGAACGATTGCGGGAGCCGGGAAGTGAATGCTTACCTAACGTTGATGCAAAACGATTGGAAACATCGAACATAACGTATTCGTGCAAATTATCGATAGAAAGAACGATTGCGGCAGCTGGGAAGTGAATCCTTACCTACCGTCGTTGCTAAACGATTGCAAACATCGAATAGCACGAATTCGTGCAAATTATCCATAGAAAGACCGATTGCGAGAGCTGGGAAGTGAATACTTACCTACCGTTGATGCAAAACGATTGGAAACATCGAATAGCACGTATTCGTGCAAATTATCGATGGAAAGAACGATTGCGGGAGCCGGGAAGTGAATCCTTACCTACCGTTGATGCAAAACGATTGGAAACATCGAACATCACGTATTCGTGCAAATTATCGATAGAAAGAACGATTGCGGGAGCTGGGAAGCGAATCCTTACCTATCGTCGATGCAAAACGATTGGAAACATCGAATGGCACGTATTCGTGCAAATTATCGATGGAAAGAACGATTGCGGGAGCTGGGAAGTGAATCCTTACCTACCGTCGATGCAAAACGATTGCAAACATCGAATAGCACGTATTCGTGCAAATTATCGATAGAAAGAACGATTGCGGTAGCTGGGAAGTGAATACTTACCTAACGTTGATGCAAAACGATTGGAAACATCGAACACCACGTATTCGTGCAAATTATCGATGGAAAGAACGATTGCGGGAGCCGGGAAGTGAATCCTTACCTAACGTTGATGCAAAACGATTGGAAACATTGAACATCACGTATTCGTGCAAATTATCGATAGAAAGAACGATTGCGGGAGCTGGGAAGTGAATCCTTACCTACCGTCGATGCAAAACGATTGCAAACATCGAATAGCACGTATTCGTGCAAATTATCGATAGAAAGAACGATTGCGGGAGCTGGGAAGTGAATACTTACCTAACGTTGATGCAAAACGATTGGAAACATCGAACACCACGTATTCGTGCAAATTATCGATGGAAAGAACGATTGCGGGAGCCGGGAAGTGAATCCTTACCTAACGTTGATGCAAAACGATTGGAAACATTGAACATCACGTATTCGTGCAAATTATCGATAGAAAGAACGATTGCGGGAGCTGGGAAGTGAATCCTTACCTACCGTCGATGCAAAACGATTGCAAACATCGAATAGCACGTATTCGTGCAAATTATCCATAGAAAGAACGATTGCGGGAGCTGGGAAGTGAATACTTACCTACCGTTGATGCAAAACGATTGGAAACATCGAATAGCACGTATTCGTGCAAATTATCCATGGAAAGAACGATGCGGGAGCCGGGAAGTGAATGCTTACCCAACGGTGATGCAAAACGATTGGAAACATCGAACATAACGTATTCGTGCAAATTATCGATAGAAAGAACGATTGCGGCAGCTGGGAAGTGAATCCTTACCTACCGTCGATGCAAAACGATTGCAAACATCGAATAGCACGTATTCGTGCAAATTATCCATAGAAAGACCGATTGCGAGAGCTGGGAAGTGAATACTTACCTACCGTTGATGCAAAACGATTGGAAACATCGAATAGCACGTATTCGTGCAAATTATCGATGGAAAGAACGATTGCGGGAGCCGGGAAGTGAATCCTTACCTACCGTTGATGCAAAACGATTGGAAACATCGAACATCACGTATTCGTGCAAATTATCGATAGAAAGAACGATTGCGGGAGCTGGGAAGCGAATCCTTACCTATCGTCGATGCAAAACGATTGGAAACATCGAATGGCACGTATTCGTGCAAATTATCGATGGAAAGAACGATTGCGGGAGCTGGGAAGTGAATCCTTACCTACCGTCGATGCAAAACGATTGCAAACATCGAATAGCACGTATTCGTGCAAATTATCGATAGAAAGAACGATTGCGGGACCTGGGAAGTGAATACTTACCTAACGTTGATGCAAAACGATTGGAAACATCGAACACCACGTATTCGTGCAAATTATCGATGGAAAGAACGATTGCGGGAGCCGGGAAGTGAATCCTTACCTAACGTTGATGCAAAACGTTTGGAAACATTGAACATCACGTATTCGTGCAAATTAACGATAGAAAGAACGATTGCGGGAGCTGGGAAGTGAATCCTTACCTACCGTCGATGCAAAACGATTGCAAACATCGAATAGCACGTATTCGTGCAAATTATCCATAGAAAGAACGATTGCGGGAGCTGGGAAGTGAATACTTACCTACCGTTGATGCAAAACGATTGGAAACATCGAATAGCACGTATTCGTGCAAATTATCGATAGAAAGAACGATTGCGGGACCTGGGAAGTGAATACTTACCTAACGTTGATGCAAAACGATTGGAAACATCGAACACCACGTATTCGTGCAAATTATCGATGGAAAGAACGATTGCGGGAGCCGGGAAGTGAATCCTTACCTAACGTTGATGCAAAACGATTGGAAACATTGAACATCACGTATTCGTGCAAATTATCGATAGAAAGAACGATTGCGGGAGCTGGGAAGTGAATCCTTACCTACCGTCGATGCAAAACGATTGCAAACATCGAATAGCACGTATTCGTGCAAATTATCCATAGAAAGAACGATTGCGGGAGCTGGGAAGTGAATACTTACCTACCGTTGATGCAAAACGATTGGAAACATCGAATAGCACGTATTCGTGCAAATTATTCATGGAAAGAACGATTGCGGGAGCCGGGAAGTGAATGCTTACCTAACGTTGATGCAAAACGATTGGAAACATCGAACATAACGTATTCGTGCAAATTATCGATAGAAAGAACGATTGCGGCAGCTGGGAAGTGAATCCTTACCTACCGTCGATGCAAAACGATTGCAAACATCGAATTGCACGTATTCGTGCAAATTATCCATAGAAAGACCGATTGCGAGAGCTGGGAAGTGAATACTTACCTACCGTTGATGCAAAACGATTGGAAACATCGAATAGCACGTATTCGTGCAAATTATCGATGGAAAGAACGATTGCGGGAGCCGGGAAGTAAATCCTTACCTACCGTTGATGCAAAACGATTGGAAACATCGAACACCACGTATTCGTGCAAACTATCGATGGAAAGAACGATTGCAGCTGCTGGGAAGTGAATCCTTACCTACCGTCGATGCAAAACGATTGCAAACATCGAATTGCACGTATTCGTGCAAATTATCGATAGAAAGAACGATTGCGGGAGCTGGGAAGTGAATACTTACCTAACGTTGATGCAAAACGATTGGAAACATCGAACACCACGTATTCGTGCAAATTATCGATGGAAAGAACGATTGCGGGAGCCGGGAAGTGAATCCTTACCTAACGTTGATGCAAAACGATTGGAAACATTGAACATCACGTATTCGTGCAAATTATCGATAGAAAGAACGATTGCGGGAGCTGGGAAGTGAATCCTTACCTACCGTCGATGCAAAACGATTGCAAACATCGAATAGCACGTATTCGTGCAAATTATCCATAGAAAGAACGATTGCGGGAGCTGGGAAGTGAATACTTACCTACCGTTGATGCAAAATGATTGGAAACATCGAATAGCACGTATTCGTGCAAATTATCGATGGAAAGAACGATTGCGGGAGCCGGGAAGTGAATCCTTACCTACCGTTGATGCAAAACGATTGGAAACATCGAACATCACGTATTCGTGCAAATTATCGATAGAAAGAACGATTGCGGGAGCTGGGAAGCGAATCCTTACCTATCGTCGATGCAAAACGATTGGAAACATCGAATGGCACGTATTCGTGCAAATTATCCATAGAAAGACCGATTGCGAGAGCTGGGAAGTGAATACTTACCTACCGTTGATGCAAAACGATTGGAAACATCGAATAGCACGTATTCGTGCAAATTATCGATGGAAAGAACGATTGCGGGAGCCGGGAAGTGAATCCTTACCTACCGTTGATGCAAAACGATTGGAAACATCGAACATAACGTATTCGTGCAAATTATCGATAGAAAGAACGATTGCGGGAGCTGGGAAGTGAATCCTTACCTACCGTCGATGCAAAACGATTGGAAACATCGAATAGCACGTATTCGTGCAAATTATCCATAGAAAGAACGATTGCGGGAGCTGGGAAGTGAATACTTACCTAACGTTGATGCAAAACGATTGGAAACATCGAACACCACGTATTCGTGCAAACTATCGATGGAAAGAACGATTGCGGCTGCTGGGAAGTGAATCCTTACCTACCGTTGATGCAAAACGATTGGAAACATCGAACATCACGTATTCGTGCAAATTATCGATAGAAAGAACGATTGCGGGAGCTGGGAAGCGAATCCTTACCTATCGTCGATGCAAAACGATTGGAAACATCGAATGGCACGTATTCGTGCAAATTATCGATGGAAAGAACGATTGCGGGAGCTGGGAAGTGAATCCTTACCTACCGTCGATGCAAAACGATTGCAAACATCGAATAGCACGTATTCGTGCAAATTATCGATAGAAAGAACGATTGCGGGAGCTGGGAAGTGAATACTTACCTAACGTTGATGCAAAACGATTGGAAACATCGAACACCACGTATTCGTGCAAATTATCGATGGAAAGAACGATTGCGGGAGCCGGGAAGTGAATCCTTACCTACCGTCGATGCAAAACGATTGGAAACATCGAATAGCACGTATTCGTGCAAATTATCCATAGAAAGAACGATTGCGGGAGCTGGGAAGTGAATACTAACCTAACGTTGATGCAAAACGATTGGAAACATCGAACACCACGTATTCGTGCAAACTATCGATGGAAAGAACGATTGCGGCTGCTGGGAAGTGAATCCTTACCTACCGTTGATGCAAAACGATTGGAAACATCGAACATCACGTATTCGTGCAAATTATCGATAGAAAGAACGATTGCGGGAGCTGGGAAGCGAATCCTTACCTATCGTCGATGCAAAACGATTGGAAACATCGAATGGCACGTATTCGTGCAAATTATCGATGGAAAGAACGATTGCGGGAGCTGGGAAGTGAATCCTTACCTACCGTCGATGCAAAACGATTGCAAACATCGAATAGCACGTATTCGTGCAAATTATCGATAGAAAGAACGATTGCGGGAGCTGGGAAGTGAATACTTACCTAACGTTGATGCAAAACGATTGGAAACATCGAACACCACGTATTCGTGCAAATTATCGATGGAAAGAACGATTGCGGGAGCCGGGAAGTGAATCCTTACCTACCGTCGATGCAAAACGATTGGAAACATCGAATAGCACGTATTCGTGCAAATTATCCATAGAAAGAACGATTGCGGGAGCTGGGAAGTGAATACTAACCTAACGTTGATGCAAAACGATTGGAAACATCGAACACCACGTATTCGTGCAAATTATCGATGGAAAGAACGATTGCGGCTGCTGGGAAGTGAATCCTTACCTACCGTCGATGCAAAACGATTGCAAACATCGAATAGCACGTATTCGTGCAAATTATCGATAGAAAGAACGATTGCGGGAGCTGGGAAGTGAATACTTACCTAACGTTGATGCAAAACGATTGGAAACATCGAACACCACGTATTCGTGCAAATTATCGATGGAAAGAACGATTGCGGGAGCCGGGAAGTGAATCCTTACCTAACGTTGATGCAAAACGATTGGAAACATTGAACATCACGTATTCGTGCAAATTATCGATAGAAAGAACGATTGCGGGAGCTGGGAAGTGAATCCTTACCTACCGTCGATGCAAAACGATTGCAAACATCGAATAGCACGTATTCGTGCAAATTATCCATAGAAAGAACGATTGCGGGAGCTGGGAAGTGAATACTTACCTACCGTTGATGCAAAACGATTGGAAACATCGAATAGCACGTATTCGTGCAAATTATCCATGGAAAGAACGATTGCGGGAGCCGGGAAGTGAATGCTTACCTAACGTTGATGCAAAACGATTGGAAACATCGAACATAACGTATTCGTGCAAATTATCGATAGAAAGAACGATTGCGGCAGCTGGGAAGTGAATCCTTACCTACCGTCGTTGCTAAACGATTGCAAACATCGAATAGCACGTATTCGTGCAAATTATCCATAGAAAGACCGATTGCGAGAGCTGGGAAGTGAATACTTACCTACCGTTGATGCAAAACGATTGGAAACATCGAATAGCACGTATTCGTGCAAATTATCGATGGAAAGAACGATTGCGGGAGCCGGGAAGTGAATCCTTACCTACCGTTGATGCAAAACGATTGGAAACATCGAACATCACGTATTCGTGCAAATTATCGATAGAAAGAACGATTGCGGGAGCTGGGAAGCGAATCCTTACCTATCGTCGATGCAAAACGATTGGAAACATCGAATGGCACGTATTCGTGCAAATTATCGATGGAAAGAACGATTGCGGGAGCTGGGAAGTGAATCCTTACCTACCGTCGATGCAAAACGATTGCAAACATCGAATAGCACGTATTCGTGCAAATTATCGATAGAAAGAACGATTGCGGTAGCTGGGAAGTGAATACTTACCTAACGTTGATGCAAAACGATTGGAAACATCGAACACCACGTATTCGTGCAAATTATCGATGGAAAGAACGATTGCGGGAGCCGGGAAGTGAATCCTTACCTAACGTTGATGCAAAACGATTGGAAACATTGAACATCACGTATTCGTGCAAATTATCGATAGAAAGAACGATTGCGGGAGCTGGGAAGTGAATCCTTACCTACCGTCGATGCAAAACGATTGCAAACATCGAATAGCACGTATTCGTGCAAATTATCGATAGAAAGAACGATTGCGGGAGCTGGGAAGTGAATACTTACCTAACGTTGATGCAAAACGATTGGAAACATCGAACACCACGTATTCGTGCAAATTATCGATGGAAAGAACGATTGCGGGAGCCGGGAAGTGAATCCTTACCTAACGTTGATGCAAAACGATTGGAAACATTGAACATCACGTATTCGTGCAAATTATCGATAGAAAGAACGATTGCGGGAGCTGGGAAGTGAATCCTTACCTATCGTCGATGCAAAACGATTGGAAACATCGAATGGCACGTATTCGTGCAAATTATCGATGGAAAGAACGATTGCGGGAGCTGGGAAGTGAATCCTTACCTACTGTCGATGCAAAACGATTGCAAACATCGAATAGCACGTATTCGTGCAAATTATCGATAGAAAGAACGATTGCGGGAGCTGGGAAGTGAATACTTACCTAACGTTGATGCAAAACGATTGGAAACATCGAACACCACGTATTCGTGCAAATTATCGATGGAAAGAACGATTGCGGGAGCCGGGAAGTGAATCCTTACCTACCGTCGATGCAAAACGATTGGAAACATCGAATAGCACGTATTCGTGCAAATTATCCATAGAAAGAACGATTGCGGGAGCTGGGAAGTGAATACTAACCTAACGTTGATGCAAAACGATTGGAAACATCGAACACCACGTATTCGTGCAAACTATCGATGGAAAGAACGATTGCGGCTGCTGGGAAGTGAATCCTTACCTACCGTTGATGCAAAACGATTGGAAACATCGAACATCACGTATTCGTGCAAATTATCGATAGAAAGAACGATTGCGGGAGCTGGGAAGCGAATCCTTACCTATCGTCGATGCAAAACGATTGGAAACATCGAATGGCACGTATTCGTGCAAATTATCGATGGAAAGAACGATTGCGGGAGCTGGGAAGTGAATCCTTACCTACCGTCGATGCAAAACGATTGCAAACATCGAATAGCACGTATTCGTGCAAATTATCGATAGAAAGAACGATTGCGGGAGCTGGGAAGTGAATACTTACCTAACGTTGATGCAAAACGATTGGAAACATCGAACACCACGTATTCGTGCAAATTATCGATGGAAAGAACGATTGCGGGAGCCGGGAAGTGAATCCTTACCTACCGTCGATGCAAAACGATTGGAAACATCGAATAGCACGTATTCGTGCAAATTATCCATAGAAAGAACGATTGCGGGAGTTGGGAAGTGAATACTAACCTAACGTTGATGCAAAACGATTGGAAACATCGAACACCACGTATTCGTGCAAATTATCGATGGAAAGAACGATTGCGGCTGCTGGGAAGTGAATCCTTACCTACCGTCGATGCAAAACGATTGCAAACATCGAATAGCACGTATTCGTGCAAATTATCGATAGAAAGAACGATTGCGGGAGCTGGGAAGTGAATACTTACCTAACGTTGATGCAAAACGATTGGAAACATCGAACACCACGTATTCGTGCAAATTATCGATGGAAAGAACGATTGCGGGAGCCGGGAAGTGAATCCTTACCTAACGTTGATGCAAAACGATTGGAAACATTGAACATCACGTATTCGTGCAAATTATCGATAGAAAGAACGATTGCGGGAGCTGGGAAGTGAATCCTTACCTACCGTCGATGCAAAACGATTGCAAACATCGAATAGCACGTATTCGTGCAAATTATCCATAGAAAGAACGATTGCGGGAGCTGGGAAGTGAATACTTACCTACCGTTGATGCAAAACGATTGGAAACATCGAATAGCACGTATTCGTGCAAATTATCCATGGAAAGAACGATTGCGGGAGCCGGGAAGTGAATGCTTACCTAACGTTGATGCAAAACGATTGGAAACATCGAACATAACGTATTCGTGCAAATTATCGATAGAAAGAACGATTGCGGCAGCTGGGAAGTGAATCCTTACCTACCGTCGTTGCTAAACGATTGCAAACATCGAATAGCACGTATTCGTGCAAATTATCCATAGAAAGACCGATTGCGAGAGCTGGGAAGTGAATACTTACCTACCGTTGATGCAAAACGATTGGAAACATCGAATAGCACGTATTCGTGCAAATTATCGATGGAAAGAACGATTGCGGGAGCCGGGAAGTGAATCCTTACCTACCGTTGATGCAAAACGATTGGAAACATCGAACATCACGTATTCGTGCAAATTATCGATAGAAAGAACGATTGCGGGAGCTGGGAAGCGAATCCTTACCTATCGTCGATGCAAAACGATTGGAAACATCGAATGGCACGTATTCGTGCAAATTATCGATGGAAAGAACGATTGCGGGAGCTGGGAAGTGAATCCTTACCTACCGTCGATGCAAAACGATTGCAAACATCGAATAGCACGTATTCGTGCAAATTATCGATAGAAAGAACGATTGCGGTAGCTGGGAAGTGAATACTTACCTAACGTTGATGCAAAACGATTGGAAACATCGAACACCACGTATTCGTGCAAATTATCGATGGAAAGAACGATTGCGGGAGCCGGGAAGTGAATCCTTACCTAACGTTGATGCAAAACGATTGGAAACATTGAACATCACGTATTCGTGCAAATTATCGATAGAAAGAACGATTGCGGGAGCTGGGAAGTGAATCCTTACCTACCGTCGATGCAAAACGATTGCAAACATCGAATAGCACGTATTCGTGCAAATTATCGATAGAAAGAACGATTGCGGGAGCTGGGAAGTGAATACTTACCTAACGTTGATGCAAAACGATTGGAAACATCGAACACCACGTATTCGTGCAAATTATCGATGGAAAGAACGATTGCGGGAGCCGGGAAGTGAATCCTTACCTAACGTTGATGCAAAACGATTGGAAACATTGAACATCACGTATTCGTGCAAATTATCGATAGAAAGAACGATTGCGGGAGCTGGGAAGTGAATCCTTACCTACCGTCGATGCAAAACGATTGCAAACATCGAATAGCACGTATTCGTGCAAATTATCCATAGAAAGAACGATTGCGGGAGCTGGGAAGTGAATACTTACCTACCGTTGATGCAAAACGATTGGAAACATCGAATAGCACGTATTCGTGCAAATTATCCATGGAAAGAACGATTGCGGGAGCCGGGAAGTGAATGCTTACCTAACGTTGATGCAAAACGATTGGAAACATCGAACATAACGTATTCGTGCAAATTATCGATAGAAAGAACGATTGCGGCAGCTGGGAAGTGAATCCTTACCTACCGTCGTTGCTAAACGATTGCAAACATCGAATAGCACGTATTCGTGCAAATTATCCATAGAAAGACCGATTGCGAGAGCTGGGAAGTGAATACTTACCTACCGTTGATGCAAAACGATTGGAAACATCGAATAGCACGTATTCGTGCAAATTATCGATGGAAAGAACGATTGCGGGAGCCGGGAAGTGAATCCTTACCTACCGTTGATGCAAAACGATTGGAAACATCGAACATCACGTATTCGTGCAAATTATCGATAGAAAGAACGATTGCGGGAGCTGGGAAGCGAATCCTTACCTATCGTCGATGCAAAACGATTGGAAACATCGAATGGCACGTATTCGTGCAAATTATCGATGGAAAGAACGATTGCGGGAGCTGGGAAGTGAATCCTTACCTACCGTCGATGCAAAACGATTGCAAACATCGAATAGCACGTATTCGTGCAAATTATCGATAGAAAGAACGATTGCGGTAGCTGGGAAGTGAATACTTACCTAACGTTGATGCAAAACGATTGGAAACATCGAACACCACGTATTCGTGCAAATTATCGATGGAAAGAACGATTGCGGGAGCCGGGAAGTGAATCCTTACCTAACGTTGATGCAAAACGATTGGAAACATTGAACATCACGTATTCGTGCAAATTATCGATAGAAAGAACGATTGCGGGAGCTGGGAAGTGAATCCTTACCTACCGTCGATGCAAAACGATTGCAAACATCGAATAGCACGTATTCGTGCAAATTATCGATAGAAAGAACGATTGCGGGAGCTGGGAAGTGAATACTTACCTAACGTTGATGCAAAACGATTGGAAACATCGAACACCACGTATTCGTGCAAATTATCGATGGAAAGAACGATTGCGGGAGCCGGGAAGTGAATCCTTACCTAACGTTGATGCAAAACGATTGGAAACATTGAACATCACGTATTCGTGCAAATTATCGATAGAAAGAACGATTGCGGGAGCTGGGAAGTGAATCCTTACCTACCGTCGATGCAAAACGATTGCAAACATCGAATAGCACGTATTCGTGCAAATTATCCATAGAAAGAACGATTGCGGGAGCTGGGAAGTGAATCCTTACCTACCGTTGATGCAAAACGATTGGAAACATCGAACATCACGTATTCGTGCAAATTATCGATAGAAAGAACGATTGCGGGAGCTGGGAAGCGAATCCTTACCTATCGTCGATGCAAAACGATTGGAAACATCGAATGGCACGTATTCGTGCAAATTATCGATGGAAAGAACGATTGCGGGAGCTGGGAAGTGAATCCTTACCTACCGTCGATGCAAAACGATTGCAAACATCGAATAGCACGTATTCGTGCAAATTATCGATAGAAAGAACGATTGCGGTAGCTGGGAAGTGAATACTTACCTAACGTTGATGCAAAACGATTGGAAACATCGAACACCACGTATTCGTGCAAATTATCGATGGAAAGAACGATTGCGGGAGCCGGGAAGTGAATCCTTACCTAACGTTGATGCAAAACGATTGGAAACATTGAACATCACGTATTCGTGCAAATTATCGATAGAAAGAACGATTGCGGGAGCTGGGAAGTGAATCCTTACCTACCGTCGATGCAAAACGATTGCAAACATCGAATAGCACGTATTCGTGCAAATTATCGATAGAAAGAACGATTGCGGGAGCTGGGAAGTGAATACTTACCTAACGTTGATGCAAAACGATTGGAAACATCGAACACCACGTATTCGTGCAAATTATCGATGGAAAGAACGATTGCGGGAGCCGGGAAGTGAATCCTTACCTAACGTTGATGCAAAACGATTGGAAACATTGAACATCACGTATTCGTGCAAATTATCGATAGAAAGAACGATTGCGGGAGCTGGGAAGTGAATCCTTACCTACCGTCGATGCAAAACGATTGCAAACATCGAATAGCACGTATTCGTGCAAATTATCCATAGAAAGAACGATTGCGGGAGCTGGGAAGTGAATACTTACCTACCGTTGATGCAAAACGATTGGAAACATCGAATAGCACGTATTCGTGCAAATTATCCATGGAAAGAACGATTGCGGGAGCCGGGAAGTGAATGCTTACCTAACGTTGATGCAAAACGATTGGAAACATCGAACATAACGTATTCGTGCAAATTATCGATAGAAAGAACGATTGCGGCAGCTGGGAAGTGAATCCTTACCTACCGTCGTTGCTAAACGATTGCAAACATCGAATAGCACGTATTCGTGCAAATTATCCATAGAAAGACCGATTGCGAGAGCTGGGAAGTGAATACTTACCTACCGTTGATGCAAAACGATTGGAAACATCGAATAGCACGTATTCGTGCAAATTATCGATGGAAAGAACGATTGCGGGAGCCGGGAAGTGAATCCTTACCTACCGTTGATGCAAAACGATTGGAAACATCGAACATCACGTATTCGTGCAAATTATCGATAGAAAGAACGATTGCGGGAGCTGGGAAGCGAATCCTTACCTATCGTCGATGCAAAACGATTGGAAACATCGAATGGCACGTATTCGTGCAAATTATCGATGGAAAGAACGATTGCGGGAGCTGGGAAGTGAATCCTTACCTACCGTCGATGCAAAACGATTGCAAACATCGAATAGCACGTATTCGTGCAAATTATCGATAGAAAGAACGATTGCGGTAGCTGGGAAGTGAATACTTACCTAACGTTGATGCAAAACGATTGGAAACATCGAACACCACGTATTCGTGCAAATTATCGATGGAAAGAACGATTGCGGGAGCCGGGAAGTGAATCCTTACCTAACGTTGATGCAAAACGATTGGAAACATTGAACATCACGTATTCGTGCAAATTATCGATAGAAAGAACGATTGCGGGAGCTGGGAAGTGAATCCTTACCTACCGTCGATGCAAAACGATTGCAAACATCGAATAGCACGTATTCGTGCAAATTATCGATAGAAAGAACGATTGCGGGAGCTGGGAAGTGAATACTTACCTAACGTTGATGCAAAACGATTGGAAACATCGAACACCACGTATTCGTGCAAATTATCGATGGAAAGAACGATTGCGGGAGCCGGGAAGTGAATCCTTACCTAACGTTGATGCAAAACGATTGGAAACATTGAACATCACGTATTCGTGCAAATTATCGATAGAAAGAACGATTGCGGGAGCTGGGAAGTGAATCCTTACCTACCGTCGATGCAAAACGATTGCAAACATCGAATAGCACGTATTCGTGCAAATTATCCATAGAAAGAACGATTGCGGGAGCTGGGAAGTGAATACTTACCTACCGTTGATGCAAAACGATTGGAAACATCGAATAGCACGTATTCGTGCAAATTATCCATGGAAAGAACGATGCGGGAGCCGGGAAGTGAATGCTTACCCAACGGTGATGCAAAACGATTGGAAACATCGAACATAACGTATTCGTGCAAATTATCGATAGAAAGAACGATTGCGGCAGCTGGGAAGTGAATCCTTACCTACCGTCGATGCAAAACGATTGCAAACATCGAATAGCACGTATTCGTGCAAATTATCCATAGAAAGACCGATTGCGAGAGCTGGGAAGTGAATACTTACCTACCGTTGATGCAAAACGATTGGAAACATCGAATAGCACGTATTCGTGCAAATTATCGATGGAAAGAACGATTGCGGGAGCCGGGAAGTGAATCCTTACCTACCGTTGATGCAAAACGATTGGAAACATCGAACATCACGTATTCGTGCAAATTATCGATAGAAAGAACGATTGCGGGAGCTGGGAAGCGAATCCTTACCTATCGTCGATGCAAAACGATTGGAAACATCGAATGGCACGTATTCGTGCAAATTATCGATGGAAAGAACGATTCCGGGAGCTGGGAAGTGAATCCTTACCTACCGTCGATGCAAAACGATTGCAAACATCGAATAGCACGTATTCGTGCAAATTATCGATAGAAAGAACGATTGCGGACCTGGGAAGTGAATACTTACCTAACGTTGATGCAAAACGATTGGAAACATCGAACACCACGTATTCGTGCAAATTATCGATGGAAAGAACGATTGCGGGAGCCGGGAAGTGAATCCTTACCTAACGTTGATGCAAAACGTTTGGAAACATTGAACATCACGTATTCGTGCAAATTAACGATAGAAAGAACGATTGCGGGAGCTGGGAAGTGAATCCTTACCTACCGTCGATGCAAAACGATTGCAAACATCGAATAGCACGTATTCGTGCAAATTATCCATAGAAAGAACGATTGCGGGAGCTGGGAAGTGAATACTTACCTACCGTTGATGCAAAACGATTGGAAACATCGAATAGCACGTATTCGTGCAAATTATCGATAGAAAGAACGATTGCGGGACCTGGGAAGTGAATACTTACCTAACGTTGATGCAAAACGATTGGAAACATCGAACACCACGTATTCGTGCAAATTATCGATGGAAAGAACGATTGCGGGAGCCGGGAAGTGAATCCTTACCTAACGTTGATGCAAAACGATTGGAAACATTGAACATCACGTATTCGTGCAAATTATCGATAGAAAGAACGATTGCGGGAGCTGGGAAGTGAATCCTTACCTACCGTCGATGCAAAACGATTGCAAACATCGAATAGCACGTATTCGTGCAAATTATCCATAGAAAGAACGATTGCGGGAGCTGGGAAGTGAATACTTACCTACCGTTGATGCAAAACGATTGGAAACATCGAATAGCACGTATTCGTGCAAATTATTCATGGAAAGAACGATTGCGGGAGCCGGGAAGTGAATGCTTACCTAACGTTGATGCAAAACGATTGGAAACATCGAACATAACGTATTCGTGCAAATTATCGATAGAAAGAACGATTGCGGCAGCTGGGAAGTGAATCCTTACCTACCGTCGATGCAAAACGATTGCAAACATCGAATTGCACGTATTCGTGCAAATTATCCATAGAAAGACCGATTGCGAGAGCTGGGAAGTGAATACTTACCTACCGTTGATGCAAAACGATTGGAAACATCGAATAGCACGTATTCGTGCAAATTATCGATGGAAAGAACGATTGCGGGAGCCGGGAAGTGAATCCTTACCTACCGTTGATGCAAAACGATTGGAAACATCGAACATAACGTATTCGTGCAAATTATCGATAGAAAGAACGATTGCGGGAGCTGGGAAGTGAATCCTTACCTACCGTCGATGCAAAACGATTGGAAACATCGAATAGCACGTATTCGTGCAAATTATCCATAGAAAGAACGATTGCGGGAGCTGGGAAGTGAATACTTACCTAACGTTGATGCAAAACGATTGGAAACATCGAACACCACGTATTCGTGCAAACTATCGATGGAAAGAACGATTGCAGCTGCTGGGAAGTGAATCCTTACCTACCGTCGATGCAAAACGATTGCAAACATCGAATTGCACGTATTCGTGCAAATTATCGATAGAAAGAACGATTGCGGGAGCTGGGAAGTGAATACTTACCTAACGTTGATGCAAAACGATTGGAAACATCGAACACCACGTATTCGTGCAAATTATCGATGGAAAGAACGATTGCGGGAGCCGGGAAGTGAATCCTTACCTAACGTTGATGCAAAACGATTGGAAACATTGAACATCACGTATTCGTGCAAATTATCGATAGAAAGAACGATTGCGGGAGCTGGGAAGTGAATCCTTACCTACCGTCGATGCAAAACGATTGCAAACATCGAATAGCACGTATTCGTGCAAATTATCCATAGAAAGAACGATTGCGGGAGCTGGGAAGTGAATACTTACCTACCGTTGATGCAAAATGATTGGAAACATCGAATAGCACGTATTCGTGCAAATTATCGATGGAAAGAACGATTGCGGGAGCCGGGAAGTGAATCCTTACCTACCGTTGATGCAAAACGATTGGAAACATCGAACATCACGTATTCGTGCAAATTATCGATAGAAAGAACGATTGCGGGAGCTGGGAAGCGAATCCTTACCTATCGTCGATGCAAAACGATTGGAAACATCGAATGGCACGTATTCGTGCAAATTATCCATAGAAAGACCGATTGCGAGAGCTGGGAAGTGAATACTTACCTACCGTTGATGCAAAACGATTGGAAACATCGAATAGCACGTATTCGTGCAAATTATCGATGGAAAGAACGATTGCGGGAGCCGGGAAGTGAATCCTTACCTACCGTTGATGCAAAACGATTGGAAACATCGAACATAACGTATTCGTGCAAATTATCGATAGAAAGAACGATTGCGGGAGCTGGGAAGTGAATCCTTACCTACCGTCGATGCAAAACGATTGGAAACATCGAATAGCACGTATTCGTGCAAATTATCCATAGAAAGAACGATTGCGGGAGCTGGGAAGTGAATACTTACCTAACGTTGATGCAAAACGATTGGAAACATCGAACACCACGTATTCGTGCAAACTATCGATGGAAAGAACGATTGCGGCTGCTGGGAAGTGAATCCTTACCTACCGTTGATGCAAAACGATTGGAAACATCGAACATCACGTATTCGTGCAAATTATCGATAGAAAGAACGATTGCGGGAGCTGGGAAGCGAATCCTTACCTATCGTCGATGCAAAACGATTGGAAACATCGAATGGCACGTATTCGTGCAAATTATCGATGGAAAGAACGATTGCGGGAGCTGGGAAGTGAATCCTTACCTACCGTCGATGCAAAACGATTGCAAACATCGAATAGCACGTATTCGTGCAAATTATCGATAGAAAGAACGATTGCGGGAGCTGGGAAGTGAATACTTACCTAACGTTGATGCAAAACGATTGGAAACATCGAACACCACGTATTCGTGCAAATTATCGATGGAAAGAACGATTGCGGGAGCCGGGAAGTGAATCCTTACCTACCGTCGATGCAAAACGATTGGAAACATCGAATAGCACGTATTCGTGCAAATTATCCATAGAAAGAACGATTGCGGGAGCTGGGAAGTGAATACTAACCTAACGTTGATGCAAAACGATTGGAAACATCGAACACCACGTATTCGTGCAAATTATCGATGGAAAGAACGATTGCGGCTGCTGGGAAGTGAATCCTTACCTACCGTCGATGCAAAACGATTGCAAACATCGAATAGCACGTATTCGTGCAAATTATCGATAGAAAGAACGATTGCGGGAGCTGGGAAGTGAATACTTACCTAACGTTGATGCAAAACGATTGGAAACATCGAACACCACGTATTCGTGCAAATTATCGATGGAAAGAACGATTGCGGGAGCCGGGAAGTGAATCCTTACCTAACGTTGATGCAAAACGATTGGAAACATTGAACATCACGTATTCGTGCAAATTATCGATAAAAAGAACGATTGCGGGAGCTGGGAAGTGAATCCTTACCTACCGTCGATGCAAAACGATTGCAAACATCGAATAGCATGTATTCGTGCAAATTATCCATAGAAAGAACGATTGCGGGAGCTGGGAAGTGAATACTTACCTACCGTTGATGCAAAACGATTGGAAACATCGAATAGCACGTATTCGTGCAAATTATCCATGGAAAGAACGATTGCGGGAGCCGGGAAGTGAATGCTTACCTAACGTTGATGCAAAACGATTGGAAACATCGAACATAACGTATTCGTGCAAATTATCGATAGAAAGAACGATTGCGGCAGCTGGGAAGTGAATCCTTACCTACCGTCGTTGCAAAACGATTGCAAACATCGAATAGCACGTATTCGTGCAAATTATCCATAGAAAGACCGATTGCGAGAGCTGGGAAGTGAATACTTACCTACCGTTGATGCAAAACGATTGGAAACATCGAATAGCACGTATTCGTGCAAATTATCGATGGAAAGAACGATTGCGGGAGCCGGGAAGTGAATCCTTACCTACCGTTGATGCAAAACGATTGGAAACATCGAACATCACGTATTCGTGCAAATTATCGATAGAAAGAACGATTGCGGGAGCTGGGAAGCGAATCCTTACCTATCTTCGATGCAAAACGATTGGAAACATCGAATGGCACGTATTCGTGCAAATTATCGATGGAAAGAACGATTGCGGGAGCTGGGAAGTGAATCCTTACCTACCGTCGATGCAAAACGATTGCAAACATCGAATAGCACGTATTCGTGCAAATTATCGATAGAAAGAACGATTGCGGTAGCTGGGAAGTGAATACTTACCTAAGGTTGATGCAAAACGATTGGAAACATCGAACACCACGTATTCGTGCAAATTATCGATGGAAAGAACGATTGCGGGAGCCGGGAAGTGAATCCTTACCTAACGTTGATGCAAAACGATTGGAAACATTGAACATCACGTATTCGTGCAAATTATCGATAGAAAGAACGATTGCGGGAGCTGGGAAGTGAATCCTTACCTACCGTCGATGCAAAACGATTGCAAACATCGAATAGCACGTATTCGTGCAAATTATCCATAGAAAGAACGATTGCGGGAGCTGGGAAGTGAATACTTACCTACCGTTGATGCAAAATGATTGGAAACATCGAATAGCACGTATTCGTGCAAATTATCGATGGAAAGAACGATTGCGGGAGCCGGGAAGTGAATCCTTACCTACCGTTGATGCAAAACGATTGGAAACATCGAACATCACGTATTCGTGCAAATTATCGATAGAAAGAACGATTGCGGGAGCTGGGAAGCGAATCCTTACCTATCGTCGATGCAAAACGATTGGAAACATCGAATGGCACGTATTCGTGCAAATTATCGATGGAAAGAACGATTGCGGGAGCTGGGAAGTGAATCCTTACCTACCGTCGATGCAAAACGATTGCAAACATCGAATAGCACGTATTCGTGCAAATTATCGATAGAAAGAACGATTGCGGGAGCTGGGAAGTGAATACTTACCTAACGTTGATGCAAAACGATTGGAAACATCGAACACCTCGTATTCGTGCAAATTATCGATGGAAAGAACGATTGCGGGAGCCGGGAAGTGAATCCTTACCTAACGTTGATGCAAAACGATTGGAAACATTGAACATCACGTATTCGTGCAAATTATCGATAGAAAGAACGATTGCGGGAGCTGGGAAGTGAATCCTTACCTACCGTCGATGCAAAACGATTGCAAACATCGAATAGCACGTATTCGTGCAAATTATCCATAGAAAGAACGATTGCGGGAGCTGGGAAGTGAATACTTACCTACCGTTGATGCAAAACGATTGGAAACATCGAATAGCACGTATTCGTGCAAATTATTCATGGAAAGAACGATTGCGGGAGCCGGGAAGTGAATGCTTACCTAACGTTGATGCAAAACGATTGGAAACATTGAACATAACGTATTCGTGCAAATTATCGATAGAAAGAACGATTGCGGCAGCTGGGAAGTGAATCCTTACCTACCGTTGATGCAAAACGATTGGAAACATCGAATAGCACGTATTCGTGCAAATTATCCATAGAAAGACCGATTGCGAGAGCTGGGAAGTGAATACTTACCTACCGTTGATGCAAAACGATTGGAAACATCGAATAGCACGTATTCGTGCAAATTATCGATGGAAAGAACGATTGCGGGAGCCGGGAAGTGAATCCTTACCTACCGTTGATGCAAAACGATTGGAAACATCGAACATAACGTATTCGTGCAAATTATCGATAGAAAGAACGATTGCGGGAGCTGGGAAGTGAATCCTTACCTACCGTCGATGCAAAACGATTGGAAACATCGAATAGCACGTATTCGTGCAAATTATCCATAGAAAGAACGATTGCGGGAGCTGGGAAGTGAATACTTACCTAACGTTGATGCAAAACGATTGGAAACATCGAACACCACGTATTCGTGCAAACTATCGATGGAAAGAACGATTGCGGCTGCTGGGAAGTGAATCCTTACCTACCGTTGATGCAAAACGATTGGAAACATCGAACATCACGTATTCGTGCAAATTATCGATAGAAAGAACGATTGCGGGAGCTGGGAAGCGAATCCTTACCTATCGTCGATGCAAAACGATTGGAAACATCGAATGGCACGTATTCGTGCAAATTATCGATGGAAAGAACGATTGCGGGAGCTGGGAAGTGAATCCTTACCTACCGTCGATGCAAAACGATTGCAAACATCGAATAGCACGTATTCGTGCAAATTATCGATAGAAAGAACGATTGCGGGAGCTGGGAAGTGAATACTTACCTAACGTTGATGCAAAACGATTGGAAACATCGAACACCACGTATTCGTGCAAATTATCGATGGAAAGAACGATTGCGGGAGCCGGGAAGTGAATCCTTACCTACCGTCGATGCAAAACGATTGGAAACATCGAATAGCACGTATTCGTGCAAATTATCCATAGAAAGAACGATTGCGGGAGCTGGGAAGTGAATACTAACCTAACGTTGATGCAAAACGATTGGAAACATCGAACACCACGTATTCGTGCAAATTATCGATGGAAAGAACGATTGCGGCTGCTGGGAAGTGAATCCTTACCTACCGTCGATGCAAAACGATTGCAAACATCGAATAGCACGTATTCGTGCAAATTATCGATAGAAAGAACGATTGCGGGAGCTGGGAAGTGAATACTTACCTAACGTTGATGCAAAACGATTGGAAACATCGAACACCACGTATTCGTGCAAATTATCGATGGAAAGAACGATTGCGGGAGCCGGGAAGTGAATCCTTACCTAACGTTGATGCAAAACGATTGGAAACATTGAACATCACGTATTCGTGCAAATTATCGATAGAAAGAACGATTGCGGGAGCTGGGAAGTGAATCCTTACCTACCGTCGATGCAAAACGATTGCAAACATCGAATAGCACGTATTCGTGCAAATTATCCATAGAAAGAACGATTGCGGGAGCTGGGAAGTGAATACTTACCTACCGTTGATGCAAAACGATTGGAAACATCGAATAGCACGTATTCGTGCAAATTATCCATGGAAAGAACGATTGCGGGAGCCGGGAAGTGAATGCTTACCTAACGTTGATGCAAAACGATTGGAAACATCGAACATAACGTATTCGTGCAAATTATCGATAGAAAGAACGATTGCGGCAGCTGGGAAGTGAATCCTTACCTACCGTCGTTGCTAAACGATTGCAAACATCGAATAGCACGTATTCGTGCAAATTATCCATAGAAAGACCGATTGCGAGAGCTGGGAAGTGAATACTTACCTACCGTTGATGCAAAACGATTGGAAACATCGAATAGCACGTATTCGTGCAAATTATCGATGGAAAGAACGATTGCGGGAGCCGGGAAGTGAATCCTTACCTACCGTTGATGCAAAACGATTGGAAACATCGAACATCACGTATTCGTGCAAATTATCGATAGAAAGAACGATTGCGGGAGCTGGGAAGCGAATCCTTACCTATCGTCGATGCAAAACGATTGGAAACATCGAATGGCACGTATTCGTGCAAATTATCGATGGAAAGAACGATTGCGGGAGCTGGGAAGTGAATCCTTACCTACCGTCGATGCAAAACGATTGCAAACATCGAATAGCACGTATTCGTGCAAATTATCGATAGAAAGAACGATTGCGGTAGCTGGGAAGTGAATACTTACCTAACGTTGATGCAAAACGATTGGAAACATCGAACACCACGTATTCGTGCAAATTATCGATGGAAAGAACGATTGCGGGAGCCGGGAAGTGAATCCTTACCTAACGTTGATGCAAAACGATTGGAAACATTGAACATCACGTATTCGTGCAAATTATCGATAGAAAGAACGATTGCGGGAGCTGGGAAGTGAATCCTTACCTACCGTCGATGCAAAACGATTGCAAACATCGAATAGCACGTATTCGTGCAAATTATCGATAGAAAGAACGATTGCGGGAGCTGGGAAGTGAATACTTACCTAACGTTGATGCAAAACGATTGGAAACATCGAACACCACGTATTCGTGCAAATTATCGATGGAAAGAACGATTGCGGGAGCCGGGAAGTGAATCCTTACCTAACGTTGATGCAAAACGATTGGAAACATTGAACATCACGTATTCGTGCAAATTATCGATAGAAAGAACGATTGCGGGAGCTGGGAAGTGAATCCTTACCTACCGTCGATGCAAAACGATTGCAAACATCGAATAGCACGTATTCGTGCAAATTATCCATAGAAAGAACGATTGCGGGAGCTGGGAAGTGAATACTTACCTACCGTTGATGCAAAACGATTGGAAACATCGAATAGCACGTATTCGTGCAAATTATCCATGGAAAGAACGATGCGGGAGCCGGGAAGTGAATGCTTACCCAACGGTGATGCAAAACGATTGGAAACATCGAACATAACGTATTCGTGCAAATTATCGATAGAAAGAACGCTTGCGGCAGCTGGGAAGTGAATCCTTACCTACCGTCGATGCAAAACGATTGCAAACATCGAATAGCACGTATTCGTGCAAATTATCCATAGAAAGACCGATTGCGAGAGCTGGGAAGTGAATACTTACCTACCGTTGATGCAAAACGATTGGAAACATCGAATAGCACGTATTCGTGCAAATTATCGATGGAAAGAACGATTGCGGGAGCCGGGAAGTGAATCCTTACCTACCGTTGATGCAAAACGATTGGAAACATCGAACATCACGTATTCGTGCAAATTATCGATAGAAAGAACGATTGCGGGAGCTGGGAAGCGAATCCTTACCTATCGTCGATGCAAAACGATTGGAAACATCGAATGGCACGTATTCGTGCAAATTATCGATGGAAAGAACGATTGCGGGAGCTGGGAAGTGAATCCTTACCTACCGTCGATGCAAAACGATTGCAAACATCGAATAGCACGTATTCGTGCAAATTATCGATAGAAAGAACGATTGCGGGACCTGGGAAGTGAATACTTACCTAACGTTGATGCAAAACGATTGGAAACATCGAACACCACGTATTCGTGCAAATTATCGATGGAAAGAACGATTGCGGGAGCCGGGAAGTGAATCCTTACCTAACGTTGATGCAAAACGTTTGGAAACATTGAACATCACGTATTCGTGCAAATTAACGATAGAAAGAACGATTGCGGGAGCTGGGAAGTGAATCCTTACCTACCGTCGATGCAAAACGATTGCAAACATCGAATAGCACGTATTCGTGCAAATTATCCATAGAAAGAACGATTGCGGGAGCTGGGAAGTGAATACTTACCTACCGTTGATGCAAAACGATTGGAAACATCGAATAGCACGTATTCGTGCAAATTATCGATAGAAAGAACGATTGCGGGACCTGGGAAGTGAATACTTACCTAACGTTGATGCAAAACGATTGGAAACATCGAACACCACGTATTCGTGCAAATTATCGATGGAAAGAACGATTGCGGGAGCCGGGAAGTGAATCCTTACCTAACGTTGATGCAAAACGATTGGAAACATTGAACATCACGTATTCGTGCAAATTATCGATAGAAAGAACGATTGCGGGAGCTGGGAAGTGAATCCTTACCTACCGTCGATGCAAAACGATTGCAAACATCGAATAGCACGTATTCGTGCAAATTATCCATAGAAAGAACGATTGCGGGAGCTGGGAAGTGAATACTTACCTACCGTTGATGCAAAACGATTGGAAACATCGAATAGCACGTATTCGTGCAAATTATTCATGGAAAGAACGATTGCGGGAGCCGGGAAGTGAATGCTTACCTAACGTTGATGCAAAACGATTGGAAACATCGAACATAACGTATTCGTGCAAATTATCGATAGAAAGAACGATTGCGGCAGCTGGGAAGTGAATCCTTACCTACCGTCGATGCAAAACGATTGCAAACATCGAATAGCACGTATTCGTGCAAATTATCGATGGAAAGAACGATTGCGGGAGCCGGGAAGTGAATCCTTACCTACCGTTGATGCAAAACGATTGGAAACATCGAACATAACGTATTCGTGCAAATTATCGATAGAAAGAACGATTGCGGGAGCTGGGAAGTGAATCCTTACCTACCGTCGATGCAAAACGATTGGAAACATCGAATAGCACGTATTCGTGCAAATTATCCATAGAAAGAACGATTGCGGGAGCTGGGAAGTGAATACTTACCTAACGTTGATGCAAAACGATTGGAAACATCGAACACCACGTATTCGTGCAAATTATCGATGGAAAGAACGATTGCGGGAGCCGGGAAGTGAATCCTTACCTAACGTTGATGCAAAACGATTGGAAACATTGAACATCACGTATTCGTGCAAATTATCGATAGAAAGAACGATTGCGGGAGCTGGGAAGTGAATCCTTACCTACCGTCGATGCAAAACGATTGCAAACATCGAATAGCACGTATTCGTGCAAATTATCCATAGAAAGAACGATTGCGGGAGCTGGGAAGTGAATACTTACCTACCGTTGATGCAAAATGATTGGAAACATCGAATAGCACGTATTCGTGCAAATTATCGATGGAAAGAACGATTGCGGGAGCCGGGAAGTGAATCCTTACCTACCGTTGATGCAAAACGATTGGAAACATCGAACATCACGTATTCGTGCAAATTATCGATAGAAAGAACGATTGCGGGAGCTGGGAAGCGAATCCTTACCTATCGTCGATGCAAAACGATTGGAAACATCGAATGGCACGTATTCGTGCAAATTATCCATAGAAAGACCGATTGCGAGAGCTGGGAAGTGAATACTTACCTACCGTTGATGCAAAACGATTGGAAACATCGAATAGCACGTATTCGTGCAAATTATCGATGGAAAGAACGATTGCGGGAGCCGGGAAGTGAATCCTTACCTACCGTTGATGCAAAACGATTGGAAACATCGAACATAACGTATTCGTGCAAATTATCGATAGAAAGAACGATTGCGGGAGCTGGGAAGTGAATCCTTACCTACCGTCGATGCAAAACGATTGGAAACATCGAATAGCACGTATTCGTGCAAATTATCCATAGAAAGAACGATTGCGGGAGCTGGGAAGTGAATACTTACCTAACGTTGATGCAAAACGATTGGAAACATCGAACACCACGTATTCGTGCAAACTATCGATGGAAAGAACGATTGCGGCTGCTGGGAAGTGAATCCTTACCTACCGTTGATGCAAAACGATTGGAAACATCGAACATCACGTATTCGTGCAAATTATCGATAGAAAGAACGATTGCGGGAGCTGGGAAGCGAATCCTTACCTATCGTCGATGCAAAACGATTGGAAACATCGAATGGCACGTATTCGTGCAAATTATCGATGGAAAGAACGATTGCGGGAGCTGGGAAGTGAATCCTTACCTACCGTCGATGCAAAACGATTGCAAACATCGAATAGCACGTATTCGTGCAAATTATCGATAGAAAGAACGATTGCGGGAGCTGGGAAGTGAATACTTACCTAACGTTGATGCAAAACGATTGGAAACATCGAACACCACGTATTCGTGCAAATTATCGATGGAAAGAACGATTGCGGGAGCCGGGAAGTGAATCCTTACCTACCGTCGATGCAAAACGATTGGAAACATCGAATAGCACGTATTCGTGCAAATTATCCATAGAAAGAACGATTGCGGGAGCTGGGAAGTGAATACTAACCTAACGTTGATGCAAAACGATTGGAAACATCGAACACCACGTATTCGTGCAAATTATCGATGGAAAGAACGATTGCGGCTGCTGGGAAGTGAATCCTTACCTACCGTCGATGCAAAACGATTGCAAACATCGAATAGCACGTATTCGTGCAAATTATCGATAGAAAGAACGATTGCGGGAGCTGGGAAGTGAATACTTACCTAACGTTGATGCAAAACGATTGGAAACATCGAACACCACGTATTCGTGCAAATTATCGATGGAAAGAACGATTGCGGGAGCCGGGAAGTGAATCCTTACCTAACGTTGATGCAAAACGATTGGAAACATTGAACATCACGTATTCGTGCAAATTATCGATAAAAAGAACGATTGCGGGAGCTGGGAAGTGAATCCTTACCTACCGTCGATGCAAAACGATTGCAAACATCGAATAGCACGTATTCGTGCAAATTATCCATAGAAAGAACGATTGCGGGAGCTGGGAAGTGAATACTTACCTACCGTTGATGCAAAACGATTGGAAACATCGAATAGCACGTATTCGTGCAAATTATCCATGGAAAGAACGATTGCGGGAGCCGGGAAGTGAATGCTTACCTAACGTTGATGCAAAACGATTGGAAACATCGAACATAACGTATTCGTGCAAATTATCGATAGAAAGAACGATTGCGGCAGCTGGGAAGTGAATCCTTACCTACCGTCGTTGCAAAACGATTGCAAACATCGAATAGCACGTATTCGTGCAAATTATCCATAGAAAGACCGATTGCGAGAGCTGGGAAGTGAATACTTACCTACCGTTGATGCAAAACGATTGGAAACATCGAATAGCACGTATTCGTGCAAATTATCGATGGAAAGAACGATTGCGGGAGCCGGGAAGTGAATCCTTACCTACCGTTGATGCAAAACGATTGGAAACATCGAACATCACGTATTCGTGCAAATTATCGATAGAAAGAACGATTGCGGGAGCTGGGAAGCGAATCCTTACCTATCTTCGATGCAAAACGATTGGAAACATCGAATGGCACGTATTCGTGCAAATTATCGATGGAAAGAACGATTGCGGGAGCTGGGAAGTGAATCCTTACCTACCGTCGATGCAAAACGATTGCAAACATCGAATAGCACGTATTCGTGCAAATTATCGATAGAAAGAACGATTGCGGTAGCTGGGAAGTGAATACTTACCTAAGGTTGATGCAAAACGATTGGAAACATCGAACACCACGTATTCGTGCAAATTATCGATGGAAAGAACGATTGCGGGAGCCGGGAAGTGAATCCTTACCTAACGTTGATGCAAAACGATTGGAAACATTGAACATCACGTATTCGTGCAAATTATCGATAGAAAGAACGATTGCGGGAGCTGGGAAGTGAATCCTTACCTACCGTCGATGCAAAACGATTGCAAACATCGAATAGCACGTATTCGTGCAAATTATCGATAGAAAGAACGATTGCGGGAGCTGGGAAGTGAATACTTACCTAACGTTGATGCAAAACGATTGGAAACATCGAACACCACGTATTCGTGCAAATTATCGATGGAAAGAACGATTGCGGGAGCTGGGAAGTGAATCCTTACCTACCGTCGATGCAAAACGATTGCAAACATCGAATAGCACGTATTCGTGCAAATTATCGATAGAAAGAACGATTGCGGGACCTGGGAAGTGAATACTTACCTTACGTTGATGCAAAACGATTGGAAACATCGAACACCACGTATTCGTGCAAATTATCGATGGAAAGAACGATTGCGGGAGCCGGGAAGTGAATCCTTACCTAACGTTGATGCAAAACGATTGGAAACATTGAACATCACGTATTCGTGCAAATTATCGATAGAAAGAACGATTGCGGGAGCTGGGAAGTGAATCCTTACCTACCGTCGATGCAAAACGATTGCAAACATCGAATAGCACGTATTCGTGCAAATTATCCATAGAAAGAACGATTGCGGGAGCTGGGAAGTGAATACTTACCTACCGTTGATGCAAAACGATTGGAAACATCGAATAGCACGTATTCGTGCAAATTATCGATAGAAAGAACGATTGCGGGACCTGGGAAGTGAATACTTACCTAACGTTGATGCAAAACGATTGGAAACATCGAACACCACGTATTCGTGCAAATTATCGATGGAAAGAACGATTGCGGGAGCCGGGAAGTGAATCCTTACCTAACGTTGATGCAAAACGATTGGAAACATTGAACATCACGTATTCGTGCAAATTATCGATAGAAAGAACGATTGCGGGAGCTGGGAAGTGAATCCTTACCTACCGTCGATGCAAAACGATTGCAAACATCGAATAGCACGTATTCGTGCAAATTATCCATAGAAAGAACGATTGCGGGAGCTGGGAAGTGAATACTTACCTACCGTTGATGCAAAACGATTGGAAACATCGAATAGCACGTATTCGTGCAAATTATTCATGGAAAGAACGATTGCGGGAGCCGGGAAGTGAATGCTTACCTAACGTTGATGCAAAACGATTGGAAACATCGAACATAACGTATTCGTGCAAATTATCGATAGAAAGAACGATTGCGGCAGCTGGGAAGTGAATCCTTACCTACCGTCGATGCAAAACGATTGCAAACATCGAATTGCACGTATTCGTGCAAATTATCCATAGAAAGACCGATTGCGAGAGCTGGGAAGTGAATACTTACCTACCGTTGATGCAAAACGATTGGAAACATCGAATAGCACGTATTCGTGCAAATTATCGATGGAAAGAACGATTGCGGGAGCCGCGAAGTGAATCCTTACCTACCGTTGATGCAAAACGATTGGAAACATCGAACATAACGTATTCGTGCAAATTATCGATAGAAAGAACGATTGCGGGAGCTGGGAAGTGAATCCTTACCTACCGTCGATGCAAAACGATTGGAAACATCGAATAGCACGTATTCGTGCAAATTATCCATAGAAAGAACGATTCCGGGAGCTGGGACGTGAATACTTACCTAACGTTGATGCAAAACGATTGGAAACATCGAACACCACGTATTCGTGCAAACTATCGATGGAAAGAACGATTGCGGCTGCTGGGAAGTGAATCCTTACCTACCGTCGATGCAAAACGATTGCAAACATCGAATTGCACGTATTCGTGCAAATTATCGATAGAAAGAACGATTGCGGGAGCTGGGAAGTGAATACTTACCTAACGTTGATGCAAAACGATTGGAAACATCGAACACCACGTATTCGTGCAAATTATCGATGGAAAGAACGATTGCGGGAGCCGGGAAGTGAATCCTTACCTAACGTTGATGCAAAACGATTGGAAACATTGAACATCACGTATTCGTGCAAATTATCGATAGAAAGAACGATTGCGGGAGCTGGGAAGTGAATCCTTACCTACCGTCGATGCAAAACGATTGCAAACATCGAATAGCACGTATTCGTGCAAATTATCCATAGAAAGAACGATTGCGGGAGCTGGGAAGTGAATACTTACCTACCGTTGATGCAAAACGATTGGAAACATCGAATAGCACGTATTCGTGCAAATTATTCATGGAAAGAACGATTGCGGGAGCCGGGAAGTGAATGCTTACCTAACGTTGATGCAAAACGATTGGAAACATCGAACATAACGTATTCGTGCAAATTATCGATAGAAAGAACGATTGCGGCAGCTGGGAAGTGAATCCTTACCTACCGTCGATGCAAAACGATTGCAAACATCGAATTGCACGTATTCGTGCAAATTATCGATGGAAAGAACGATTGCGGGAGCTGGGAAGTGAATCCTTACCTACCGTCGATGCAAAACGATTGCAAACATCGAATAGCACGTATTCGTGCAAATTATCCATAGAAAGAACGATTGCGGGAGCTGGGAAGTGAATACTTACCTAACGTTGATGCAGAACGATTGGAAACATCGAACACCACGTATTCGTGCAAATTATCGATGGAAGGACGATTGCGGGAGCCGGGAAGTGAATCCTTACCTAACGTTGATGCAAAACGATTGGAAACATCGAACACCACGTATTCGTGCAAACTATCGATGGAAAGAACGATTGCGGCTGCAGGGAAGTGAATCCTTACCTACCGTCGATGCAAAACGATTGCAAACATCGTATAGCACGTATTCGTGCAAATTATCGATAGAAAGAACGATTGCGGGAGCTGGGAAGTGAATACTTACCTAACGTTGATGCAAAACGATTGGAAACATCGAACACCACGTATTCGTGCAAATTATCGATGGAAAGAACGATTGCGGGAGCCGGGAAGTGAATCCTTACCTAACGTTGATGCAAAACGATTGGAAACATCGAACATAACGTATTCGTGCAAATTATCGATAGAAAGAACGATTGCGGCAGCTGGGAAGTGAATCCTTACCTACCGTCGATGCAAAACGATTGCAAACATCGAATTGCACGTATTCGTGCAAATTATCCATAGAAAGACCGATTGCGAGAGCTGGGAAGTGAATACTTACCTACCGTTGATGCAAAACGATTGGAAACATCGAATAGCACGTATTCGTGCAAATTATCGATGGAAAGAACGATTGCGGGAGCCGGGAAGTGAATCCTTACCTACCGTTGATGCAAAACGATTGGAAACATCGAACATAACGTATTCGTGCAAATTATCGATAGAAAGAACGATTGCGGGAGCTGGGAAGTGAATCCTTACCTACCGTCGATGCAAAACGATTGGAAACATCGAATAGCACGTATTCGTGCAAATTATCCATAGAAAGAACGATTGCGGGAGCTGGGAAGTGAATACTTACCTAACGTTGATGCAAAACGATTGGAAACATCGAACACCACGTATTCGTGCAAACTATCGATGGAAAGAACGATTGCGGCTGCTGGGAAGTGAATCCTTACCTACCGTCGATGCAAAACGATTGCAAACATCGAATTGCACGTATTCGTGCAAATTATCCATAGAAAGACCGATTGCGAGAGCTGGGAAGTGAATACTTACCTACCGTTGATGCAAAACGATTGGAAACATCGAATAGCACGTATTCGTGCAAATTATCGATGGAAAGAACGATTGCGGGAGCCGGGAAGTGAATCCTTACCTACCGTTGATGCAAAACGATTGGAAACATCGAACATCACGTATTCGTGCAAATTATCGATAGAAAGAACGATTGCGGCTGCTGGGAAGTGATTCCTTACCTACCGTCGATGCAAAACGATTGCAAACATCGAATAGCACGTATTCGTGCAAATTATCCATAGAAAGAACGATTGCGGGAGCTGGGAAGTGAATACTTACCTACCGTTGATGCAAAATGATTGGAAACATCGAATAGCACGTATTCGTGCAAATTATCGATGGAAAGAACGATTGCGGGAGCCGGGAAGTGAATCCTTACCTACCGTTGATGCAAAACGATTGGAAACATCGAACATCACGTATTCGTGCAAATTATCGATAGAAAGAACGATTGCGGGAGCTGGGAAGCGAATCCTTACCTATCGTCGATGCAAAACGATTGGAAACATCGAATGGCACGTATTCGTGCAAATTATCGATGGAAAGAACGATTGCGGGAGCTGGGAAGTGAATCCTTACCTACCGTCGATGCAAAACGATTGCAAACATCGAATAGCACGTATTCGTGCAAATTATCGATAGAAAGAACGATTGCGGGAGCTGGGAAGTGAATACTTACCTAACGTTGATGC
Organism: Nomada ferruginata; assembly: GCA_963583965.1. NCBI lineage: Eukaryota > Metazoa > Arthropoda > Insecta > Hymenoptera > Apidae > Nomada > Nomada ferruginata. The sequence goes on from OY757219.1 coordinate 2,004,600, forward strand.
AAAACGATTGGAAACATCGAACACCACGTATTCGTGTAAATTATCGATGGAAAGAACGATTGCGGGAGCCGGGAAGTGAATCCTTACCTAACGTTGATGCAAAACGATTGGAAACATTGAACATCACGTATTCGTGCAAATTATCGATAGAAAGAACGATTGCGGGAGCTGGGAAGTGAATCCTTACCTACCGTCGATGCAAAACGATTGCAAACATCGAATAGCAAGTATTCGTGCAAATTATCCATCGAAAGAACGATTGCGGGAGCTGGGAAGTGAATACTTACCTACCGTTGATGCAAAACGATTGGAAACATCGAATAGCACGTATTCGTGCAAATTATTCATGGAAAGAACGATTGCGGGAGCCGGGAAGTGAATGCTTACCTAACGTTGATGCAAAACGATTGGAAACATCGAACATAACGTATCCGTGCAAATTATCGATAGAAAGAACGATTGCAGCAGCTGGGAAGTGAATCCTTACCTACCGTCGATGCAAAACGATTGCAAACATCGAATTGCACGTATTCGTGCAAATTATCCATAGAAAGACCGATTGCGAGAGCTGGGAAGTGAATACTTACCTACCGTTGATGCAAAACGATTGGAAACATCGAATAGCACGTATTCGTGCAAATTATCGATGGAAAGAACGATTGCGGGAGCCGGGAAGTGAATCCTTACCTAACGTTGATGCAAAACGATTGGAAACATTGAACATCACGTATTCGTGCAAATTATCGATAGAAAGAACGATTGCGGGAGCTGGGAAGTGAATCCTTACCTACCGTCGATGCAAAACGATTGCAAACATCGAATAGCACGTATTCGTGCAAATTATCGATAGAAAGAACGATTGCGGGAGCTGGGAAGTGAATACTTACCTAACGTTGATGCAAAACGATTGGAAACATCGAACACCACGTATTCGTGCAAATTATCGATGGAAAGAACGATTGCGGGAGCCGGGAAGTGAATCCTTACCTAACGTTGATGCAAAACGATTGGAAACATTGAACATCACGTATTCGTGAAAATTATCGATAGAAAGAACGATTGCGGGAGCTGGGAAGTGAATCCTTACCTACCGTCGATGCAAAACGATTGCAAACATCGAATAGCACGTATTCGTGCAAATTATCCATAGAAAGAACGATTGCGGGAGCTGGGAAGTGAATACTTACCTACCGTTGATGCAAAACGATTGGAAACATCGAATAGCACGTATTCGTGCAAATTATCCATGGAAAGAACGATTGCGGGAGCCGGGAAGTGAATGCTTACCTAACGTTGATGCAAAACGATTGGAAACATCGAACATAACGTATTCGTGCAAATTATCGATAGAAAGAACGATTGCGGCAGCTGGGAAGTGAATCCTTACCTACCGTCGATGCAAAACGATTGCAAACATCGAATAGCACGTATTCGTGCAAATTATCCATAGAAAGACCGATTGCGAGAGCTGGGAAGTGAATACTTACCTACCGTTGATGCAAAACGATTGGAAACATCGAATAGCACGTATTGGTGCAAATTAGCGATGGAAAGAACGATTGCGGGAGCCGGGAAGTGAATCCTTACCTACCGTTGATGCAAAACGATTGGAAACATCGAACATCACGTATTCGTGCAAATTATCGATAGAAAGAACGATTGCGGGAGCTGGGAAGCGAATCCTTACCTATCGTCGATGCAAAACGATTGGAAACATCGAATGGCACGTATTCGTGCAAATTATCGATGGAAAGAACGATTGCGGGAGCTGGGAAGTGAATCCTTACCTACCGTCGATGCAAAACGATTGCAAACATCGAATAGCACGTATTCGTGCAAATTATCGATAGAAAGAACGATTGCGGGAGCTGGGAAGTGAATACTTACCTAACGTTGATGCAAAACGATTGGAAACATCGAACACCACGTATTCGTGCAAATTATCGATGGAAAGAACGATTGCGGCTGCTGGGAAGTGAATCCTTACCTACCGTCGATGCAAAACGATTGCAAACATCGAATAGCACGTATTCGTGCAAATTATCGATAGAAAGAACGATTGCGGGAGCTGGGAAGTGAATACTAACCTAACGTTGATGCAAAACGATTGGAAACATCGAACACCACGTATTCGTGCAAATTATCGATGGAAAGAACGATTGCGGCTGCTGGGAAGTGAATCCTTACCTACCGTCGATGCAAAACGATTGGAAACATCGAACACCACGTATTCGTGCAAATTATCGATAGAAAGAACGATTGCGGCAGCTGGGAAGTGAATCCTTACCTACCGTCGTTGCAAAACGATTGCAAACATCGAATAGCACGTATTCGTGCAAATTATCGATAGAAAGAACGATTGCGGTAGCTGGGAAGTGAATACTTACCTAACGTTGATGCAAAACGATTGGAAACATCGAACACCACGTATTCGTGCAAATTATCGATGGAAAGAACGATTATGGGAGCCGGGAAGTGAATCCTTACCTAACGTTGATGCAAAACGATTGGAAACATTGAACATCACGTATTCGTGCAAATTATCGATAGAAAGAACGATTGCGGGAGCTGGGAAGTGAATCCTTACCTACCGTCGATGCAAAACGATTGCAAACATCGAATAGCACGTATTCGTGCAAATTATCGATAGAAAGAACGATTGCGGGAGCTGGGAAGTGAATACTTACCTAACGTTGATGCAAAACGATTGGAAACAACGAACACCACGTATTCGTGCAAATTATCGATGGAAAGAACGATTGCGGGAGCCGGGAAGTGAATCCTTACCTAACGTTGATGCAAAACGATTGGAAACATTGAACATCACGTATTCGTGCAAATTATCGATAGAAAGAACGATTGCGGGAGCTGGGAAGTGAATCCTTACCTACCGTCGATGCAAAACGATTGCAAACATCGAATAGCACGTATTCGTGCAAATTATCCATAGAAAGAACGATTGCGGGAGCTGGGAAGTGAATACTTACCTACCGTTGATGCAAAACGATTGGAAACATCGAATAGCACGTATTCGTGCAAATTATCGATGGAAAGAACGATTGCGGGAGCCGGGAAGTGAATCCTTACCTACCGTTGATGCAAAACGAGTGGAAACATCGAACATCACGTATTCGTGCAAATTATCGATAGAAAGAACGATTGCGGGAGCTGGGAAGCGAATCCTTACCTATCGTCGATGCAAAACGATTGGAAACATCGAATGGCACGTATTCGTGCAAATTATCGATGGAAAGAACGATTGCGGGAGCTGGGAAGTGAATCCTTACCTACCGTCGATGCAAAACGATTGCAAACATCGAATAGCACGTATTCGTGCAATTTATCGATAGAAAGAACGATTGCGGGAGCTGGGAAGTGAATACTTACCTAACGTTGATGCAAAACGATTGGAAACATCGAACACCACGTATTCGTGCAAATTATCGATGGAAAGAACGATTGCGGGAGCCGGGAAGTGAATGCTTACCTAACGTTGATGCAAAACGATTGGAAACATTGAACATCACGTATTCGTGCAAATTATCGATAGAAAGAACGATTGCGGGAGCTGGGAAGTGAATCCTTACCTACCGTCGATGCAAAACGATTGCAAACATCGAATAGCACGTATTCGTGCAAATTATCCATAGAAAGAACGATTGCGGGAGCTGGGAAGTGAATACTTACCTACCGTTGATGCAAAACGATTGGAAACATCGAATAGCACGTATTCGTGCAAATTATTCATGGAAAGAACGATTGCGGGAGCCGGGAAGTGAATACTTACCTAACGTTGATGCAAAACGATTGGAAACATCGAACACCACGTATTCGTGCAAATTATCGATGGAAAGAACGATTGCGGGAGCCGGGAAGTGAATCCTTACCTAACGTTGATGCAAAACGATTGGAAACATTGAACATCACGTATTGGTGCAAATTATCGATAGAAAGAACGATTGCGGGAGCTGGGAAGTGAATCCTTACCTACCGTCGATGCAAATCGATTGCAAACATCGAATAGCACGTATTCGTGCAAATTATCCATAGAAAGAACGATTGCGGGAGCTGGGAAGTGAATACTTACCTACCGTTGATGCAAAATGATTGGAAACATCGAATAGCACGTATTCGTGCAAATTATCGATGGAAAGAACGATTGCGGGAGCCGGGAAGTGAATCCTTACCTACCGTTGATGCAAAACGATTGGAAACATCGAACATCACGTATTCGTGCAAATTATCGATAGAAAGAACGATTGCGGGAGCTGGGAAGCGAATCCTTACCTACCGTTGATGCAAAACGATTGGAAACATCGAACATCACGTATTCGTGCAAATTATCGATAGAAAGAACGATTGCGGGAGCTGGGAAGCGAATCCTTACCTATCGTCGATGCAAAACGATTGGAAACATCGAATGGCACGTATTCGTGCAAATTATCGATGGAAAGAACGATTGCGGGAGCTGGGAAGTGAATCCTTACCTACCGTCGATGCAAAACGATTGCAAACATCGAATAGCACGTATTCGTGCAAATTATCGATAGAAAGAACGATTGCGGGAGCTGGGAAGTGAATACTTACCTAACGTTGATGCAAAACGATTGGAAACATCGAACACCACGTATTCGTGCAAATTATCGATGGAAAGAACGATTGCGGGAGCCGGGAAGTGAATCCTTACCTAACGTTGATGCAAAACGATTGGAAACATTGAACATCACGTATTCGTGCAAATTATCGATAGAAAGAACGATTGCGGGAGCTGGGAAGTGAATACTTACCTAACGTTGATGCAAAACGATTGGAAACATCGAACACCACGTATTCGTGCAAATTATCGATGGAAAGAACGATTGCGGGAGCCGGGAAGTGAATCCTTACCTAACGTTGATGCAAAACGATTGGAAACATTGAACATCACGTATTCGTGCAAATTATCGATAGAAAGAACGATTGCGGGAGCTGGGAAGTGAATCCTTACCTACCGTCGATGCAAAACGATTGCAAACATCGAATAGCACGTATTCGTGCAAATTATCCATAGAAAGAACGATTGCGGGAGCTGGGAAGTGAATACTTACCTACCGTTGATGCAAAACGATTGGAAACATCGAATAGCACGTATTCGTGCAAATTATTCATGGAAAGAACGATTGCGGGAGCCGGGAAGTGAATGCTTACCTAACGTTGATGCAAAACGATTGGAAACATTGAACATCACGTATTCGTGCAAATTATCGATAGAAAGAACGATTGCGGGAGCTGGGAAGCGAATCCTTACCTATCGTCGATGCAAAACGATTGGAAACATCGAACGGCACGTATTCGTGCAAATTATCGATGGAAAGAACGATTGCGGGAGCTGGGAAGTGAATCCTTACCTACCGTCGATGCAAAACGATTGCAAACATCGAGTAGCACGTATTCGTGCAAATTATCCATAGAAAGAACGATTGCGGGAGCTGGGAAGTGAATACTTACCTAACGTTGATGCAGAACGATTGGAAACATCGAACACCACGTATTCGTGCAAATTATCGATGGAAGGAACGATTGCGGGAGCCGGGAAGTGAATCCTTACCTAACGTTGATGCAAAACGATTGGAAACATTGAACATCACGTATTCGTGCAAATTATCGATAGAAAGAACGATTGCGGGAGCTGGGAAGTGAATACTTACCTAACGTTGATGCAAAACGATTGGAAACATCGAACACCACGTATTCGTGCAAATTATCGATGGAAAGAACGATTGCGGGAGCTGGGAAGTGAATCCTTACCTACCGTCGATGCAAAACGATTGGAAACATCGAACACCACGTATTCGTGCAAATTATCGATGGAAAGAACGATTGCGGCTGCTGGGAAGTGAATCCTTACCTACCGTCGATGCAAAACGATTGCAAACATCGAATAGCACGTATTCGTGCAAATTATCGATAGAAAGAACGATTGCGGGAGCTGGGAAGTGAATACTAACCTAACGTTGATGCAAAACGATTGGAAACATCGAACACCACGTATTCGTGCAAATTATCGATGGAAAGAACGATTGCGGCTGCTGGGAAGTGAATCCTTACCTACCGTCGATGCAAAACGATTGGAAACATCGAACACCACGTATTCGTGCAAATTATCGATAGAAAGAACGATTGCGGCAGCTGGGAAGTGAATCCTTACCTACCGTCGTTGCAAAACGATTGCAAACATCGAATAGCACGTATTCGTGCAAATTATCGATAGAAAGAACGATTGCGGTAGCTGGGAAGTGAATACTTACCTAACGTTGATGCAAAACGATTGGAAACATCGAATAGCACGTATTCGTGCAAATTATTCATGGAAAGAACGATTGCGGGAGCCGGGAAGTGAATGCTTACCTAACGTTGATGCAAAACGATTGGAAACATCGAACATAACGTATTCGTGCAAATTATCGATAGAAAGAACGATTGCGGCAGCTGGGAAGTGAATCCTTACCTACCGTCGATGCAAAACGATTGCAAACATCGAATTGCACGTATTCGTGCAAATTATCCATAGAAAGACCGATTGCGAGAGCTGGGAAGTGAATACTTACCTACCGTTGATGCAAAACGATTGGAAACATCGAATAGCACGTATTCGTGCAAATTATCGATGGAAAGAACGATTGCGGGAGCCGGGAAGTGAATCCTTACCTACCGTTGATGCAAAACGATTGGAAACATCGAACATCACGTATTCGTGCAAATTATCGATAGAAAGAACGATTGCGGGAGCCGGGAAGTGAATGCTTACCTAACGTTGATGCAAAACGATTGGAAACATCGAACATAACGTATTCGTGCAAATTATCGATAGAAAGAACGATTGCGGGAGCTGGGAAGTGAATCCTTACCTACCGTCGATGCAAAACGATTGCAAACATCGAATAGCACGTATTCGTGCAAATTATCCATAGAAAGAACGATTGCGGGAGCTGGGAAGTGAATACTTACCTAACGTTGATGCAGAACGATTGGAAACATCGAACACCACGTATTCGTGCAAATTATCGATGGAAAGAACGATTGCGGGAGCCGGGAAGTGAATCCTTACCTAACGTTGATGCAAAACGATTGGAAACATCGAATAGCACGTATTCGTGCAAATTATCCATGGAAAGAACGATTGCGGGAGCCGGGAAGTGAATGCTTACCTAACGTTGATGCAAAACGATTGGAAACATCGAATAGCGCGTATTCGTGCAAATTATCGATGGAAAGAACGATTGCGGGAGCCGGGAAGTGAATCCGTACCTACCGTCGATGCAAAACGATTGCAAACATCGAATAGCACGTATTCGTGCAAATTATCCTTAGAAAGAACGATTGCGGGAGCCGGGAAGTGAATACTTACCTAACGTTGATGCAGAACGATTGGAAACATCGAACACCACGTATTCGTGCAAATTATCGATGGAAAGAACGATTGCGGGAGCCGGGAAGTGAATCCTTACCTAACGTTGATGCAAAACGATTGGAAACATCGAATAGCACGTATTCGTGCAAATTATCGATGGAAAGAACGATTGCGGGAGCTGGGAAGTGAATCCTTACCTACCGTCGATGCAAAACGATTGGAAACATCGAATGGCACGTATTCGTGCAAATTATCGATGGAAAGAACGATTGCGGGAGCTGGGAAGTGAATCCTTACCTACCGTCGATGCAAAACGATTGGATAATTGGCACGAATACGTGATATTCGATGTTTCCAATCGTTTTGCATCGACGGTAGGTAAGGATTCACTTCCCAGCTCCCGCAATCGTTCTTTCTATCGATAATTTGCACGAATACGTGATGTTCGATGTTTCCAATCGTTTTGCATCAACGGTAGGTAAGGATTCACTTCCCGGCTCCCGCAATCGTTCTTTCCATCGATAATTTGCACGAATACGTGGTGTTCGATGTTTCCAATCGTTCGGCATCAACGTTAGGTAAGTATTCACTTCCCAGCTCCCGCAATCGTTCTTTCTATGGATAATTTGCACGAATACGTGCTATTCGATGTTTGCAATCGTTTTGCATCGATGGTAGGTACGGATTCACTTCCCAGCTCCCGCAATCGTTCTTTCTATCGATAATTTGCACGAATACGTGCCATTCGATGTTTCCAATCGTTTTGCATCGACGATAGGTAAGGATTCGCTTCCCAGCTCCCGCAATCGTTCTTTCTATCGATAATTTGCACGAATACGTGATGTTCGATGTTTCCAATCGTTTTGCATCAACGGTAGGTAAGGATTCACTTCCCGGCTCCCGCAATCGTTCTTTCCATCGATAATTTGCACGAATACGTGGTGTTCGATGTTTCCAATCGTTCGGCATCAACGTTAGGTAAGTATTCACTTCCCAGCTCCCGCAATCGTTCTTTCTATGGATAATTTGCACGAATACGTGCTATTCGATGTTTGCAATCGTTTTGCATCGACGGTAGGTACGGATTCACTTCCCAGCTCCCGCAATCGTTCTTTCTATCGATAATTTGCACGAATACGTTATGTTCGATGTTTCCAATCGTTTTGCATCAACGTTAGGTAAGCATTCACTTCCCGGCTCCCGCAATCGTTCTTTCCATCGATAATTTGCACGAATACGTGCTATTCGATGTTTTCAATCGTTTTGCATCAACGGTAGGTAAGTATTCACTTCCCAGCTCTCGCAATCGGCCTTTCTATGGATAATTTGCACGAATACGTGCTATTCGATGTTTCCAATCGATTTGCATCAACGTTAGGTAAGGATTCACTTCCCGGCACCCGCAATCGTTCTTTCCATCGATAATTTGCACGAATACGTGGTGTTCGATGGTTCCAATCGTTCTGCATCAACGTTAGGTAAGTATTCACTTCCCAGCTCCCGCAATCGTTCTTTCTATGGATAATTTGCACGAATACGTGCTATTCGATGTTTCCAATCGTGTTGCATCGACGGTCGGTAAGCATTCACTTCCCAGCTCCGGCAAACGTTCTTTCCAAATTATCGATAGAAAGAACGATTGCGGGAGCTGGGAAGTGAATCCTTACCTACCGTCGATGCAAAACGATTGCAAACATCGAATAGCACGTATTCGTGCAAATTATCCATAGAAAGAACGATTGCGAGAGCTGGGAAGTGAATACTTACCTACCGTTGATGCAAAACGATTGGAAAATATCGAATAGCACGTATTCGTGCAAATGATCGATGGAAAGAACGATTGCGGGAGCCGGGAAGTGAATCCTTACCTAACGTTGATGCAAATCGATTGGAAAATATCGAATAGCACGTGTCACGTCCCGGGATTCTCCGAAACGTGACGATGCGTAGGTACAACGCGCACCCGAATCGACCCACTATACGGATACAGGGTAGGTTGTGGTTAGTGTGGCCGTGGGGGCGCCAGTTTTTAACAGCGTAAGAATTGCATCGAAATCAGAAAAAAGCCATACTCTCCGATATATAAGAATTTCGTGGTTTTTGGAAACAAAAATCGAAAAATCAAAAATTCGCCAGGTTGATCGCCGTCCCACTGGAATACTACCCAGGAAACCAGAATTCGAATACGGACGTTCCTAGTGGTACCTACTGTACTTTCCACCAAAAATCGGACATTTTGCCGTCATGCCACCAGTAAACGGTAAACATTAGGAAGAAACGGAAAGAGGACAAAGTTAAACTGTATCATGCCGGCTATAAAATAGCCTGTCCACTCTTTCCGAAATTTCTAATGAAAATTTTGAGATAACGAATTCAAATTCTTTAAACGAAGAGATAGCGAACCGGGTCGGGGCGGCTAGAAGTCGTTCACTTACTGCCGAAGTAGAACGCTAGAAAATCGAGACTCGCATCTAACCCAAACCTAACCTAACCGAAATTCCGAAAAACCCTAATCCAAACCTGACCCCCTGGGCCCAAAACCCTATCATACCCAAACCTAACCTAAACCGGACCCAAAAATAGGTCCAACCCAATCCTAACCTAACCAAAGTTTATATATAATTTATCGCAAACCTGACCCAAACCTGACCCAAACCTAAACCAAACCTAACCACAATTTATGTACAACCTCGCGCAAACCTAACCTACACAACCACCTAATATAAATCAAACCTAACCCAAACATAACCCAAACCTAACCCAAACCTAACTCAAGCCTAACCTAAACCCAACCAAAACTCGTGTGCAGCATAACACCGACCTAACCGACACAACCACCCAACATAATCCAAACCTGACCCAACCGATGGCAATTCCCAAATTGTCACAAAGTAGCCAAACCACTCGCTATTACCCGTAACTAATAAAAATGTATGTTACCATAGGCAGTTCTCTACCACACATCGACGTACGGCCACACACACACACACACTGATAATTGTCCTGATGGTAGCATTAAGTCTAAGCAACTTCTTAAGTTAAGAAACCAGGGGTAAACGTGAGTATGCTGACTCACCTATGATAAGATAGATTATAAGAATACGTAGATTAAGAACCGTGACGAATCAGGGTGTGCGGACCAATCCGTGTTTGTCCTTTCGAGTTAAGGACAAGCACCGATAAGTGCTGACGACAATAGCGAAGGGATAGCGCTGTCTCGCACGTGGGCATTCCAGAGTCAAGGCCTGGGAAAGGATCGGGTAATAATCCGCTGAACAAGACGATATACCTCGATGCATCAGCATCCGTTCCCAGAGCGATAACAACTGTCGCTCAGGAATGCACACGTTGCAAAGATACGAAGCGCGAGAACCGTCGCGAGAGCGATAACAACTGTCACTCAGGAATGCACACGTTGCAAAGATACGAAGCGCGAGAACCATCGCAAGGGCGATAACAACTGTCGCTCGGGAATGCACACGTTGCAGAAATACGAACCGCGAGAACCGTCGCGGAACAGTCGTTCCCAGGACGGTGGCCCCTGCTGCATCAGCATCTTCTGGCTGCGGCAGTAGGGGCTGCTGCATCAGCACCTGGGAGGAATAAAAGACCGGAGCGAACGGTCGCAAGGCAGTTCAGTTCCAACCGAGAAGTTAGAAACATCAAGTTCTATACGAGTGAAGTTCAATCCGGTAGTCTAACGGTGAAGTTCGACGAGTTCGTTGTAGTTGTGCCTGTAAGCGGCAAATCGTCAGCACGATCCACCATTTGTTACTTGTACTCTCAACTGTAGTCGACCGATAGGTAAAGGTGAGCATTAATAAACAGTAACACTTGACATTTCATCGGTCTTCCATTTTATACGAACAACTTACTACTCGCCGAATGTGTTCGGTAGATGCCCGCTGGAAATAGGCGAAGGCGTAGGAGAGGGGTCCAGTCGCGGCTCCGCCACAATATCAGGCGCCGGGAGCTGATCGCCGCCCGTCGCGTGCAATTGGCGCAAGAGACTGGGCCGTTGATCGACCTGACGTTAGATTCTCCACCGGCGCCAGTCGACCTGACGCTGGATTCTCCACGGGCACCGATCGACTCGACAACCGCTGGCGCCGGGGCCGTTCCGTCCATCATCGACTTGACAGTCGGGGGTTCGCCCGAGCCCTCGACTTCGCGGGGTCCCTCCGCCCAAATACCCGTGTTGCCTTCCTCGCCTCACGCATCGCCTTTGTCCATCTCATACTCCCCCATCTCCCACGCATCCGAACAAACTCCGCAGCCCTTCGCTAGACGACAACTAGTTTACTCGTCATCCCCGGCTCAGACAACTACATCCTCGGTAGATTCAAGGGCAACCACGCCCGAATACTACCGGCCCTATATCGACCCCCCGGTCAGTCCCCCAACCCCGCAACAGCAACTCGACCCTCCGGACAGCGACGAGGAGTGGCCACATCAACAGATTTATCCGAATTACCCGGGATATTATCCCGTATTTATTAGCGACCGGTTCCCTGGTCAACCAAACGTCCCCGAAGGCGAGCCGGTCCCGGAAGAGTATCATACGTTGTTATTTCAAACTATATTTCTGCGCGAGGAATAATGTAACAGCCTCCACTGTATTAAATAAGAAAACAAAAAGAAAGTGGACGTAAATATAACTCATAAACAATCGATACCAATTGTTTTCCTGACCCCACCGCATCTTAACGTCCCGATCCCGGTTGACTGTCCTAAGAGACCAGTCATAGATCGAAATTGCGAGCGTATCCTGTTGAAGATTTGGCGCACGTTCCCGTTGGGCAACACGGATCCCGACGAGGACGTAACACACGTATTCGTGCAAATGATCGATGGAAAAAACGATTGCGGGAGCAGGGAAGTGAATCCTTACCTAACGTTGATGCAAATCGATTGGAAACATCGAACATCACGTATTCGTGCAAATTATCGATGGAAAGAACGATTGCGGGTGCCGGGAAGTGAATCCTTACCTAACGTTGATGCAAATCGATGGGAAACATCGAATAGCACGTATTCGTGCAAATTATCGATGGAAAGAACGATTGCGGGAGCCGGGAAATGAATCCTTACCTAACGTTGATGCAAAACGATTGGAAACATCGAACATCACGTATTCGTGCAAATTATCGATAGAAAGAACGATTGCGGCAGCTGGGAAGTGAATCCTTACCTACCGTCGATGCAAAACGATTGCAAACATCGAATAGCACGTATTCGTGCAAATTATCCATAGAAAGAACGATTGCGTGAGCTGGGAAGTGAATACTTACCTAACGTTGATGCAAAACGATTGGAAACATCGAACACCACGTATTCGTGTAAATTATCGATGGAAAGAACGATTGCGGCTGCTGGGAAGTGAATCCTTACCTACCGTCGATGCAAAACGATTGCAAACATCGAATAGCACGTATTCGTGCAAATTATCGATAGAAAGAACGATTGCGGGAGCTGGGAAGTGAATACTTACCTAACGTTGATGCAAAACGATTGGAAACATCGAACACCACGTATTCGTGCAAATTATCGATGGAAAGAACGATTGCGGGAGCCGGGAAGTGAATCCTTACCTAACGTTGATGCAAAACGATTGGAAACATTGAACATCACGTATTCGTGCAAATTATCGATGGAAAGAACGATTGCGGGTGCCGGGAAGTGAATCCTTACCTAACGTTGATGCAAATCGATTGGAAACATCGAATAGCACGTATTCGTGCAAATTATCGATGGAAAGAACGATTGCGGGAGCCGGGAAATGAATCCTTACGTAACGTTGATGCAAAACGATTGGAAACATCGAACATCACGTATTCGTGCAAATTAATGATAGAAAGAACGATTGCGGCAGCTGGGAAGTGAATCCTTACCTACCGTCGATGCAAAACGATTGCAAACATCGAATAGCACGTATTCGTGCAAATTATCCATAGAAAGACCGATTGCGAGAGCTGGGAAGTGAATACTTACCTACCGTTGATGCAAAACGATTGAAAACATCGAATAGCACGTATTCGTGCAAATTATCGATGGAAAGAACGATTGCGGGAGCCGGGAAGTGAATGCTTACCTAACGTTGATGCAAAACGATTGGAAACATCGAACATAACGTATTCGTGCAAATTATCGATAGAAAGAACGATTGCGGGAGCTGGGAAGTGAATCCTTACCTACCGTCGTTGCAAAACGATTGCAAACATCGAATAGCACGTATTCGTGCAAATTATCCATAGAAAGAACGATTGCGGGAGCTGGGAAGTGAATACTTACCTAACGTTGATGCAAAACGATTGGAAACATCGAACACCACGTATTCGTGCAAATTATCGATGGAAAGAACGATTGCGGGAGCCGGGAAGTGAATCCTTACCTAACGTTGATGCAAAACGATTGGAAACATTGAACATCACGTATTCGTGCAAATTATCGATGGAAAGAACGATTGCGGGTGCCGGGAATTGAATCCTTACCTAACGTTGATGCAAATCGATTGGAAACATCGAATAGCACGTATTCGTGCAAATTATCCATAGAAAGAACGATTGCGTGAGCTGGGAAGTGAATACTTACCTAACGTTGATGCAAAACGATTGGAAACATCGAACAACACGTATTCGTGTAAATTATCGATGGAAAGAACGATTGCGGCTGCTGGGAAGTGAATCCTTACCTACCGTCGATGCAAAACGATTGCAAACATCGAATAGCACGTATTCGTGCAAATTATCGATAGAAAGAACGATTGCGGGAGCTGGGAAGTGAATACTTACCTAACGTTGATGCAAAACGATTGGAAACATCGAACACCACGTATTCGTGCAAATTATCGATGGAAAGAACGATTGCGGGAGCCGGGAAGTGAATCCTTACCTAACGTTGATGCAAAACGATTGGAAACATTGAACATCACGTATTCGTGCAAATTATCGATGGAAAGAACGATTGCGGGTGCCGGGAAGTGAATCCTTACCTAACGTTGATGCAAATCGATTGGAAACATCGAATAGCACGTATTCGTGCAAATTATCGATGGAAAGAACGATTGCGGGAGCCGGGAAATGAATCCTTACGTAACGTTGATGCAAAACGATTGGAAACATCGAACATCACGTATTCGTGCAAATTAATGATAGAAAGAACGATTGCGGCAGCTGGGAAGTGAATCCTTACCTACCGTCGATGCAAAACGATTGCAAACATCGAATAGCACGTATTCGTGCAAATTATCCATAGAAAGACCGATTGCGAGAGCTGGGAAGTGAATACTTACCTACCGTTGATGCAAAACGATTGAAAACATCGAATAGCACGTATTCGTGCAAATTATCGATGGAAAGAACGATTGCGGGAGCCGGGAAGTGAATGCTTACCTAACGTTGATGCAAAACGATTGGAAACATCGAACATAACGTATTCGTGCAAATTATCGATAGAAAGAACGATTGCGGGAGCTGGGAAGTGAATCCTTACCTACCGTCGATGCAAAACGATTGCAAACATCGAATAGCACGTATTCGTGCAAATTATCCATAGAAAGAACGATTGCGGGAGCTGGGAAGTGAATACTTACCTAACGTTGATGCAAAACGATTGGAAACATCGAACACCACGTATTCGTGCAAATTATCGATGGAAAGAACGATTGCGGGAGCCGGGAAGTGAATCCTTACCTAACGTTGATGCAAAACGATTGGAAACATTGAACATCACGTATTCGTGCAAATTATCGATGGAAAGAACGATTGCGGGTGCCGGGAATTGAATCCTTACCTAACGTTGATGCAAATCGATTGGAAACATCGAATAGCACGTATTCGTGCAAATTATCCATAGAAAGAACGATTGCGTGAGCTGGGAAGTGAATACTTACCTAACGTTGATGCAAAACGATTGGAAACATCGAACAACACGTATTCGTGTAAATTATCGATGGAAAGAACGATTGCGGCTGCTGGGAAGTGAATCCTTACCTACCGTCGATGCAAAACGATTGCAAACATCGAATAGCACGTATTCGTGCAAATTATCGATAGAAAGAACGATTGCGGGAGCTGGGAAGTGAATACTTACCTAACGTTGATGCAAAACGATTGGAAACATCGAACACCACGTATTCGTGCAAATTATCGATGGAAAGAACGATTGCGGGAGCCGGGAAGTGAATCCTTACCTAACGTTGATGCAAAACGATTGGAAACATTGAACATCACGTATTCGTGCAAATTATCGATGGAAAGAACGATTGCGGGTGCCGGGAAGTGAATCCTTACCTAACGTTGATGCAAATCGATTGGAAACATCGAATAGCACGTATTCGTGCAAATTATCGATGGAAAGAACGATTGCGGGAGCCGGGAAATGAATCCTTACGTAACGTTGATGCAAAACGATTGGAAACATCGAACATCACGTATTCGTGCAAATTAATGATAGAAAGAACGATTGCGGCAGCTGGGAAGTGAATCCTTACCTACCGTCGATGCAAAACGATTGCAAACATCGAATAGCACGTATTCGTGCAAATTATCCATAGAAAGACCGATTGCGAGAGCTGGGAAGTGAATACTTACCTACCGTTGATGCAAAACGATTGAAAACATCGAATAGCACGTATTCGTGCAAATTATCGATGGAAAGAACGATTGCGGGAGCCGGGAAGTGAATGCTTACCTAACGTTGATGCAAAACGATTGGAAACATCGAACATAACGTATTCGTGCAAATTATCGATAGAAAGAACGATTGCGGGAGCTGGGAAGTGAATCCTTACCTACCGTCGATGCAAAACGATTGCAAACATCGAATAGCACGTATTCGTGCAAATTATCCATAGAAAGAACGATTGCGGGAGCTGGGAAGTGAATACTTACCTAACGTTGATGCAAAACGATTGGAAACATCGAACACCACGTATTCGTGCAAATTATCGATGGAAAGAACGATTGCGGGAGCCGGGAAGTGAATCCTTACCTAACGTTGATGCAAAACGATTGGAAACATTGAACATCACGTATTCGTGCAAATTATCGATGGAAAGAACGATTGCGGGTGCCGGGAATTGAATCCTTACCTAACGTTGATGCAAATCGATTGGAAACATCGAATAGCACGTATTCGTGCAAATTATCCATAGAAAGAACGATTGCGTGAGCTGGGAAGTGAATACTTACCTAACGTTGATGCAAAACGATTGGAAACATCGAACAACACGTATTCGTGTAAATTATCGATGGAAAGAACGATTGCGGCTGCTGGGAAGTGAATCCTTACCTACCGTCGATGCAAAACGATTGCAAACATCGAATAGCACGTATTCGTGCAAATTATCGATAGAAAGAACGATTGCGGGAGCTGGGAAGTGAATACTTACCTAACGTTGATGCAAAACGATTGGAAACATCGAACACCACGTATTCGTGCAAATTATCGATGGAAAGAACGATTGCGGGAGCCGGGAAGTGAATCCTTACCTAACGTTGATGCAAAACGATTGGAAACATTGAACATCACGTATTCGTGCAAATTATCGATGGAAAGAACGATTGCGGGTGCCGGGAAGTGAATCCTTACCTAACGTTGATGCAAATCGATTGGAAACATCGAATAGCACGTATTCGTGCAAATTATCGATGGAAAGAACGATTGCGGGAGCCGGGAAATGAATCCTTACGTAACGTTGATGCAAAACGATTGGAAACATCGAACATCACGTATTCGTGCAAATTAATGATAGAAAGAACGATTGCGGCAGCTGGGAAGTGAATCCTTACCTACCGTCGATGCAAAACGATTGCAAACATCGAATAGCACGTATTCGTGCAAATTATCCATAGAAAGACCGATTGCGAGAGCTGGGAAGTGAATACTTACCTACCGTTGATGCAAAACGATTGAAAACATCGAATAGCACGTATTCGTGCAAATTATCGATGGAAAGAACGATTGCGGGAGCCGGGAAGTGAATGCTTACCTAACGTTGATGCAAAACGATTGGAAACATCGAACATAACGTATTCGTGCAAATTATCGATAGAAAGAACGATTGCGGGAGCTGGGAAGTGAATCCTTACCTACCGTCGATGCAAAACGATTGCAAACATCGAATAGCACGTATTCGTGCAAATTATCCATAGAAAGAACGATTGCGGGAGCTGGGAAGTGAATACTTACCTAACGTTGATGCAAAACGATTGGAAACATCGAACACCACGTATTCGTGCAAATTATCGATGGAAAGAACGATTGCGGGAGCCGGGAAGTGAATCCTTACCTAACGTTGATGCAAAACGATTGGAAACATTGAACATCACGTATTCGTGCAAATTATCGATGGAAAGAACGATTGCGGGTGCCGGGAATTGAATCCTTACCTAACGTTGATGCAAATCGATTGGAAACATCGAATAGCACGTATTCGTGCAAATTATCGATGGAAAGAACGATTGCGGGAGCCGGGAAATGAATCCTTACCTAACGTTGATGCAAAACGATTGGAAACATCGAACATCACGTATTCGTGCAAATTATCGATAGAAAGAACGATTGCGGCAGCTGGGAAGTGAATCCTTACCTACCGTCGATGCAAAACGATTGCAAACATCGAATAGCACGTATTCGTGCAAATTATCCATAGAAAGGCCGATTGCGAGAGCTGGGAAGTGAATACTTACCTACCGTTGATGCAAAACGATTGAAAACATCGAATAGCACGTATTCGTGCAAATTATCGATGGAAAGAACGATTGCGGGAGCCGGGAAGTGAATGCTTACCTAACGTTGATGCAAAACGATTGGAAACATCGAACATAACGTATTCGTGCAAATTATCGATAGAAAGAACGATTGCGGGAGCTGGGAAGTGAATCCGTACCTACCGTCGATGCAAAACGATTGCAAACATCGAATAGCACGTATTCGTGCAAATTATCCATAGAAAGAACGATTGCGGGAGCTGGGAAGTGAATACTTACCTAACGTTGATGCAGAACGATTGGAAACATCGAACACCACGTATTCGTGCAAATTATCGATGGAAAGAACGATTGCGGGAGCCGGGAAGTGAATCCTTACCTACCGTTGATGCAAAACGATTGGAAACATCGAACATCACGTATTCGTGCAAATTATCCAATCGTTTTGCATCGACGGTAGGTAAGGATTCACTTCCCAGCTCCCGCAATCGTTCTTTCCATCGATAATTTGCACGAATACGTGCCATTCGATGTTTCCAATCGTTTTGCATCGACGGTAGGTAAGGATTCACTTCCCAGCTCCCGCAATCGTTCTTTCCATCGATAATTTGCACGAATACGTGCTATTCGATGTTTCCAATCGTTTTGCATCAACGTTAGGTAAGGATTCACTTCCCGGCTCCCGCAATCGTTCTTTCCATCGATAATTTGCACGAATACGTGGTGTTCGATGTTTCCAATCGTTCTGCATCAACGTTAGGTAAGTATTCACTTCCCGGCTCCCGCAATCGTTCTTTCTAAGGATAATTTGCACGAATACGTGCTATTCGATGTTTGCAATCGTTTTGCATCGACGGTAGGTACGGATTCACTTCCCGGCTCCCGCAATCGTTCTTTCCATCGATAATTTGCACGAATACGCGCTATTCGATGTTTCCAATCGTTTTGCATCAACGTTAGGTAAGCATTCACTTCCCGGCTCCCACAATCGTTCTTTCCATGGATAATTTGCACGAATACGTGCTATTCGATGTTTCCAATCGTTTTGCATCAACGGTAGGTAAGTATTCACTTCCCAGCTCCCGCAATCGTTCTTTCTATGGATGATTTGCACGAATACGTGCTATTCGATGTTTGCAATCGTTTTGCATCGACGGTAGGTAAGGATTCACTTCCCAGCTCCCGCAATCGTTCTTTCCATCGATAATTTGCACGAATACGTGCCGTTCGATGTTTCCAATCGTTTTGCATCGACGATAGGTAAGGATTCGCTTCCCAGCTCCCGCAATCGTTCTTTCTATCGATAATTTGCACGAATACGTGATGTTCGATGTTTCCAATCGTTTTGCAACAACGGTAGGTAAGGATTCACTTCCCGGCTCCCGCAATCGTTCTTTCCATCGATAATTTGCACGAATACGTGCTATTCGATGTTTCCAATCGTTTTGCATCAACGGTAGGTAAGTATTCACTTCCCAGCTCTCGCAATCGGTCTTTCTATGGATAATTTGCACGAATACGTGCAATTCGATGTTTGCAATCGTTTTGCATCGACGGTAGGTAAGGATTCACTTCCCAGCTCCCGCAATCGTTCTTTCTATCGATAATTTGCACGAATACGTTATGTTCGATGTTTCCAATCGTTTTGCATCAACGTTAGGTAAGGATTCATTTCCCGGCTCCCGCAATCGTTCTTTCCATCGATAATTTGCACGAATACGTGCTATTCGATGTTTCCAATCGATTTGCATCAACGTTAGGTAAGGATTCACTTCCCGGCACCCGCAATCGTTCTTTCCATCGATAATTTGCACGAATACGTGATGTTCAATGTTTCCAATCGTTTTGCATCAACGTTAGGTAAGGATTCACTTCCCGACTCCCGCAATCGTTCTTTCCATCGATAATTTGCACGAATACGTGGTGTTCGATGTTTCCAATCGTTTTGCATCAACGTTAGGTAAGTATTCACTTCCCAGCTCCCGCAATCGTTCTTTCTATCGATAATTTGCACGAATACGTGCTATTCGATGTTTGCAATCGTTTTGCATCGACGGTAGGTAAGGATTCACTTCCCAGCAGCCGCAATCGTTCTTTCCATCGATAATTTACACGAATACGTGCTATTCGATGTTTTCAATCGTTTTGCATCAACGGTAGGTAAGTATTCACTGCCCAGCTCTCGCAATCGGTCTTTCTATGGATAATTTGCACGAATACGTGCTATTCGATGTTTGCAATCGTTTTGCATCGACGGTAGGTAAGGATACACTTCCCGGCTCCCGCAATCGTTCTTGCCATCGATAATTTGCACGAATACGTGGTGTTCGATGTTTCCAATCGTTTTGCATCAACGTTAGGTAAGTATTCACTTCCCAGCTCCCGCAATCGTTCTTTCTATCGATAATTTGCACGAATACGTGCTATTCGATGTTTGCAATCGTTTTGCATCGACGGTAGGTAAGGATTCACTTCCCAGCTCCCGCAATCGGTCTTTCTATCGATAATTTGCATGAATACGTTATGTTCGATGTTTGCAATCGTTTTGCATCGACGGTAGGTAAGGATTCACTTCCCAGCTCCCGCAATCGTTCTTTCCATCGATAATTTGCACGAATACGTGCCGTTCGATGTTTCCAATCGTTTTGCATCGACGATAGGTAAGGATTCGCTTCCCAGCTCCCGCAATCGTTCTTTCTATCGATAATTTGCACGAATACGTGATGTTCGATGTTTCCAATCGTTTTGCAACAACGGTAGGTAAGGATTCACTTCCCGGCTCCCGCAATCGTTCTTTCCATCGATAATTTGCACGAATACGTGCTATTCGATGTTTCCAATCGTTTTGCATCAACGGTAGGTAAGTATTCACTTCCCAGCTCTCGCAATCGGTCTTTCTATGGATAATTTGCACGAATACGTGCAATTCGATGTTTGCAATCGTTTTGCATCGACGGTAGGTACGGATTCACTTCCCAGCTCCCGCAATCGTTCTTTCTATCGATAATTTGCACGAATACGTGATGTTCGATGTTTCCAATCGTTTTGCATCAACGGTAGGTAAGGATTCACTTCCCGGCTCCCGCAATCGTTCTTTCCATCGATAATTTGCACGAATACGTGGTGTTCGATGTTTCCAATCGTTCTGCATCAACGTTAGGTAAGTATTCACTTCCCAGCTCCCGCAATCGTTCTTTCTATGGATAATTTGCACGAATACGTGCTATTCGATGTTTCCAATCGTGTTGCATCGACGGTCGGTAAGCATTCACTTCCCAGCTCCGGCAAACGTTCTTTCCAAATTATCGATAGAAAGAACGATTGCGGGAGCTGGGAAGTGAATCCGTACCTATCGTCGATGCAAAACGATTGCAAACATCGAATAGCACGTATTCGTGCAAATTATCCATAGAAAGAACGATTGCGAGAGCTGGGAAGTGAATACTTACCTACCGTTGATGCAAAACGATTGGAAAATATCGAATAGCACGTATTCGTGCAAATGATCGAAGGAAAGAACGATTGCGGGAGCCGGGAAGTGAATCCTTACCTAACGTTGATGCAAATCGATTGGAAAATATCGAATAGCACGTATTCGTGCAAATGATCGATGGAAAAAACGATTGCGGGAGCCGGGAAGTGAATCCGTACCTAACGTTGATGCAAATCGATTGGAAACATCGAACATCACGTATTCGTGCAAATTATCGATGGAAAGAACGATTGCGGGTGCCGGGAAGTGAATCCTTACCTACCGTTGATGCAAAACGATTGGAAACATCGAACATCACGTATTCGTGCAAATTATCGATAGAAAGAACGATTGCGGGAGCTGGGAAGTGAATCCGTACCTACCGTCGATGCAAAACGATTGCAAACATCGAATATCACGTATTCGTGCAAATTATCCATAGAAAGAACGATTGCGGGAGCTGGGAAGTGAATACTTACCTAACGTTGATGCAGAACGATTGGTAACATCGAACACCACGTATTCGTGCAAATTATCGATGGAAAGAACGATTGCGGGAGCCGGGAAGTGAATGCTTACCTAACGTTGATGCAAAACGATTGGAAACATCGAACATAACGTATTCGTGCAAATTATCGATAGAAAGAACGATTGCGGGAGCTGGGAAGTAATCCGTACCTACCGTCGATGCAAAACGATTGCAAACATCGAATAGCACGTATTCGTGCAAATTATCCATAGAAAGAACGATTGCGGGAGCTGGGAAGTGAATACTTACCTAACGTTGATGCAGAACGATTGGAAACATCGAACACCACGTATTCGTGCAAATTATCGATGGAAAGAACGATTGCGGGAGCCGGGAAGTGAATCCTTACCTACCGTTGATGCAAAACGATTGGGAACATCGAACATCACGTATTCGTGCAAATTATCGATAGAAAGAACGATTGCGGGAGCTGGGAAGTGAATCCTTACCTACCGTCGATGCAAAACGATTGGAAACATCGAATATCACGTATTCGTGCCAATTATCCAATCGTTTTGCATCGACGGTAGGTAAGGATTCACTTCCCAGCTCCCGCAATCGTTCTTTCCATCGATAATTTGCACGACTACGTGCCATTCGATGTTTCCAATCGTTTTGCATCGACGGTAGGTAAGGATTCACTTCCCAGCTCCCGCAATCGTTCTTTCCATCGATAATTTGCACGAATACGTGCTATTCGATGTTTCCAATCGTTTTGCATCAACGTTAGGTAAGGATTCACTTCCCGGCTCCCGCAATCGTTCTTTCCATCGATAATTTGCACGAATACGTGGTGTTCGATGTTTCCAATCGTTCTGCATCAACGTTAGGTATGTATTCACTTCCCGGCTCCCGCAATCGTTCTTTCTAAGGATAATTTGCACGAATACGTGCTATTCGATGTTTGCAATCGTTTTGCATCGACGGTAGGTACGGATTCACTTCCCGGCTCCCGCAATCGTTCTTTCCATCGATAATTTGCACGAATACGCGCTATTCGATGTTTCCAATCGTTTTGCATCAACGTTAGGTAAGCATTCACTTCCCGGCTCCCGCAATCGTTCTTTCCATGGATAATTTGCACGAATACGTGCTATTCGATGTTTCCAATCGTTTTGCATCGACGGTAGGTAAGGATTCACTTCCCAGCTCCCGCAATCGTTCTTTCCATCGATAATTTGCACGAATACGTGCCGTTCGATGTTTCCAATCGTTTTGCATCGACGATAGGTAAGGATTCGCTTCCCAGCTCCCGCAATCGTTCTTTCTATCGATAATTTGCACGAATACGTGATGTTCGATGTTTCCAATCGTTTTGCATCAACGGTAGGTAAGGATTCACTTCCCGGCTCCCGCAATCGTTCTTTCCATCGATAATTTGCACGAATACGTGCTATTCGATGTTTCCAATCGTTTTGCATCAACGGTAGGTAAGTATTCACTTCCCAGCTCTCGCAATCGGTCTTTCTATGGATAATTTGCACGAATACGTGCAATTCGATGTTTGCAATCGTTTTGCATCGACGGTAGGTAAGGATTCACTTCCCAGCTCCCGCAATCGTTCTTTCTATCGATAATTTGCACGAATACGTTATGTTCGATGTTTCCAATCGTTTTGCATCAACGTTAGGTAAGCATTCACTTCCCGGCTCCCGCAATCGTTCTTTCCATCGATAATTTGCACGAATACGTGCTATTCGATGTTTTCAATCGTTTTGCATCAACGGTAGGTATGTATTCACTTCCCAGCTCTCGCAATCGGTCTTTCTATGGATAATTTGCACGAATACGTGCTATTCGATGTTTGCAATCGTTTTGCATCGACGGTAGGTAAGGATTCACTTCCCAGCTGCCGCAATCGTTCTTTCTATCGATAATTTGCACGAATACGTGATGTTCGATGTTTCCAATCGTTTTGCATCAACGTTAGGTAAGGATTCATTTCCCGGCTCCCGCAATCGTTCTTTCCATCGATAATTTGCACGAATACGTGCTATTCGATGTTTCCAATCGTTTTGCATCGACGGTAGGTAAGGATTCACTTCCCAGCTCCCGCAATCGTTCTTTCCATCGATAATTTGCACGAATACGTGCTATTCGATGTTTCCAATCGTTTTGCATCAACGTTAGGTAAGGATTCACTTCCCGGCTCCCGCAATCGTTCTTTCCATCGATAATTTGCACGAATACGTGGTGTTCGATGTTTCCAATCGTTCTGCATCAACGTTAGGTAAGTATTCACTTCCCGGCTCCCGCAATCGTTCTTTCTAAGGATAATTTGCACGAATACGTGCTATTCGATGTTTCCAATCGTTTTGCATCGACGGTAGGTAAGGATTCACTTCCCAGCTCCCGCAATCGTTCTTTCCATCGATAATTTGCACGAATACGTGCTATTCGATGTTTCCAATCGTTTTGCATCAACGTTAGGTAAGGATTCACTTCCCGGCTCCCGCAATCGTTCTTTCCATCGATAATTTGCACGAATACGTGGTGTTCGATGTTTCCAATCGTTCTGCATCAACGTTAGGTAAGTATTCACTTCCCGGCTCCCGCAATCGTTCTTTCTAAGGATAATTTGCACGAATACGTGCTATTCGATGTTTCCAATCGTTTTGCATCGACGGTAGGTACGGATTCACTTCCCGGCTCCCGCAATCGTTCTTTCCATCGATAATTTGCACGAATACGCGCTATTCGATGTTTCCAATCGTTTTGCATCAACGTTAGGTAAGCATTCACTTCCCGGCTCCCGCAATCGTTCTTTCCATGGATAATTTGCACGAATACGTGCTATTCGATGTTTCCAATCGTTTTGCATCGACGGTAGGTAAGGATTCACTTCCCAGCTCCCGCAATCGTTCTTTCCATCGATAATTTGCACGAATACGTGCCGTTCGATGTTTCCAATCGTTTTGCATCGACGATAGGTAAGGATTCGCTTCCCAGCTCCCGCAATCGTTCTTTCTATCGATAATTTGCACGAATACGTGATGTTCGATGTTTCCAATCGTTTTGCATCAACGGTAGGTAAGGATTCACTTCCCAGCTCCCGCAATCGTTCTTTCTATCGATAATTTGCACGAATACGTTATGTTCGATGTTTCCAATCGTTTTGCATCAACGTTAGGTAAGCATTCACTTCCCGGCTCCCGCAATCGTTCTTTCCATCGATAATTTGCACGAATACGTTATGTTCGATGTTTCCATTCGTTTTGCATCAACGTTAGGTAAGCATTCACTTCCCGGCTCCCGCAATCGTTCTTTCCATCGATAATTTGCACGAATACGTGCTATTCGATGTTTTCAATCGTTTTGCATCAACGGTAGGTATGTATTCACTTCCCAGCTCTCGCAATCGGTCTTTCTATGGATAATTTGCACGAATACGTGCTATTCGATGTTTGCAATCGTTTTGCATCGACGGTAGGTAAGGATTCACTTCCCAGCTGCCGCAATCGTTCTTTCTATCGATAATTTGCACGAATACGTGATGTTCGATGTTTCCAATCGTTTTGCATCAACGTTAGGTAAGGATTCATTTCCCGGCTCCCGCAATCGTTCTTTCCATCGATAATTTGCACGAATACGTGCTATTCGATGTTTCCAATCGATTTGCATCAACGTTAGGTAAGGATTCCCTTCCCGGCACCCGCAATCGTTCTTTCCATCGATAATTTGCACGAATACGTGTTGTTCAATGTTTCCAATCGTTTTGCATCAACGTTAGGTAAGGATTCACTTCCCGGCTCCCGCAATCGTTCTTTCCATCGATAATTTGCACGAATACGTGGTGTTCGATGTTTCCAATCGTTTTGCATCAACGTTAGGTAAGTATTCACTTCCCAGCTCCCGCAATCGTTCTTTCTATCGATAATTTGCACGAATACGTGCTCTTCGATGTTTGCAATCGTTTTGCATCGACGGTAGGTAAGGATTCACTTCCCAGCTCCCGCAATCGTTCTTTCTATCGATAATTTGCAGGAATACGTTATGTTCGATGTTTCCAATCGTTTTGCATCAACGTTAGGTAAGCATTCACTTCCCGGCTCCCGCAATCGTTCTTTCCATCGATAATTTGCACGAATACGTGGTGTTCGATGTTTCCAATCGTTCTGCATCAACGTTAGGTAAGTATTCACTTCCCAGCTCCCGCAATCGTTCTTTCTATGGATAATTTGCACGAATACGTGCTATTCGATGTTTGCAATCGTTTTGCATCGACGGTAGGTACGGATTCACTTCCCAGCTCCCGCAATCGTTCTTTCTATCGATAATTTGCACGAATACGTGATGTTCGATGTTTCCAATCGTTTTGCATCAACGTTAGGTAAGTATTCACTTCCCAGCTCCCGCAATCGTTCTTTCTATGGATAATTTGCACGAATACGTGCTATTCGATGTTTCCAATCGTGTTGCATCGACGGTCGGTAAGCATTCACTTCCCAGCTCCGGCAAACGTTCTTTCCAAATTATCGATAGAAAGAACGATTGCGGGAGCTGGGAAGTGAATACTTACCTACCGTTGATGCAAAACGATTGGAAACATCGAATAGCACGTATTCGTGCAAATTATTCATGGAAAGAACGATTGCGGGAGCCGGGAAGTGAATGCTTACCTAACGTTGATGCAAAACGATTGGAAACATCGAACATAACGTATTCGTGCAAATTATCGATAGAAAGAACGATTGCGGCAGCTGGGAAGTGAATCCTTACCTACCGTCGATGCAAAACGATTGCAAACATCGAATTGCACGTATTCGTGCAAATTATCCATAGAAAGACCGATTGCGAGAGCTGGGAAGTGAATACTTACCTACCGTTGATGTAAAACGATTGGAAACATCGAATAGCACGTATTCGTGCAAATTATCGATGGAAAGAACGATTGCGGGAGCCGGGAAGTGAATCCTTACCTACCGTTGATGCAAAACGATTGGAAACATCGAACATCACGTATTCGTGCAAATTATCGATAGAAAGAACGATTGCGGGAGCTGGGAAGCGAATCCTTACCTATCGTCGATGCAAAACGATTGGAAACATCGAATGGCACGTATTCGTGCAAATTATCGATGGAAAGAACGATTGCGGGAGCTGGGAAGTGAATCCTTACCTACCGTCGATGCAAAACGATTGCAAACATCGAATAGCACGTATTCGTGCAAATTATCCATAGAAAGAACGATTGCGGGAGCTGGGAAGTGAATACTTACCTACCGTTGATGCAAAACGATTGGAAACATCGAATAGCACGTATTCGTGCAAATTATCCATGGAAAGAACGATTGCGGGAGCCGGGAAGTGAATGCTTACCTAACGTTGATGCAAAACGATTGGAAACATCGAACATAACGTATTCGTGCAAATTATCGATAGAAAGAACGATTGCGGCAGCTGGGAAGTGAATCCTTACCTACCGTCGATGCAAAACGATTGCAAACATCGAATTGCACGTATTCGTGCAAATTATCCATAGAAAGACCGATTGCGAGAGCTGGGAAGTGAATACTTACCTACCGTTGATGTAAAACGATTGGAAACATCGAATAGCACGTATTCGTGCAAATTATCGATGGAAAGAACGATTGCGGGAGCCGGGAAGTGAATCCTTACCTACCGTTGATGCAAAACGATTGGAAACATCGAACATCACGTATTCGTGCAAATTATCGATAGAAAGAACGATTGCGGGAGCTGGGAAGCGAATCCTTACCTATCGTCGATGCAAAACGATTGGAAACATCGAATGGCACGTATTCGTGCAAATTATCGATGGAAAGAACGATTGCGGGAGCTGGGAAGTGAATCCTTACCTACCGTCGATGCAAAACGATTGCAAACATCGAATAGCACGTATTCGTGCAAATTATCCATAGAAAGAACGATTGCGGGAGCTGGGAAGTGAATACTTACCTACCGTTGATGCAAAACGATTGGAAACATCGAATAGCACGTATTCGTGCAAATTATCCATGGAAAGAACGATTGCGGGAGCCGGGAAGTGAATGCTTACCTAACGTTGATGCAAAACGATTGGAAACATCGAATAGCGCGTATTCGTGCAAATTATCGATAGAAAGAACGATTGCGGGAGCTGGGAAGTGAATCCTTACCTACCGTCGATGCAAAACGATTGCAAACATCGAATTGCACGTATTCGTGCAAATTATCCATAGAAAGACCGATTGCGAGAGCTGGGAAGTGAATACTTACCTACCGTTGATGCAAAACGATTGGAAACATCGAATAGCACGTATTCGTGCAAATTATCGATGGAAAGAACGATTGCGGGAGCCGGGAAGTGAATCCTTACCTACCGTCGATGCAAAACGATTGGAAACATCGAATATCACGTATTCGTGCCAATTATCCAATCGTTTTGCATCGACGGTAGGTAAGGATTCACTTCCCAGCTCCCGCAATCGTTCTTTCCATCGATAATTTGCACGAATACGTGCTATTCGATGTTTTCAATCGTTTTGCATCAACGGTAGGTATGTATTCACTTCCCAGCTCTCGCAATCGGTCTTTCTATGGATAATTTGCACGAATACGTGCTATTCGATGTTTGCAATCGTTTTGCATCGACGGTAGGTAAGGATTCACTTCCCAGCTGCCGCAATCGTTCTTTCTATCGATAATTTGCACGAATACGTGATGTTCGATGTTTCCAATCGTTTTGCATCAACGTTAGGTAAGCATTCACTTCCCGGCTCCCGCAATCGTTCTTTCCATCGATAATTTGCACGAATACGTGCTATTCGATGTTTTCAATCGTTTTGCATCAACGGTAGGTATGTATTCACTTCCCAGCTCTCGCAATCGGTCTTTCTATGGATAATTTGCACGAATACGTGCTATTCGATGTTTGCAATCGTTTTGCATCGACGGTAGGTAAGGATTCACTTCCCAGCTGCCGCAATCGTTCTTTCTATCGATAATTTGCACGAATACGTGATGTTCGATGTTTCCAATCGTTTTGCATCAACGTTAGGTAAGGATTCATTTCCCGGCTCCCGCAATCGTTCTTTCCATCGATAATTTGCACGAATACGTGCTATTCGATGTTTCCAATCGTTTTGCATCGACGGTAGGTAAGGATTCACTTCCCAGCTCCCGCAATCGTTCTTTCCATCGATAATTTGCACGAATACGTTCTATTCGATGTTTCCAATCGTTTTGCATCAACGTTAGGTAAGGATTCACTTCCCGGCTCCCGCAATCGTTCTTTCCATCGATAATTTGCACGAATACGTGGTGTTCGATGTTTCCAATCGTTCTGCATCAACGTTAGGTAAGTATTCACTTCCCGGCTCCCGCAATCGTTCTTTCTAAGGATAATTTGCACGAATACGTGCTATTCGATGTTTGCAATCGTTTTGCATCGACGGTAGGTACGGATTCACTTCCCGGCTCCCGCAATCGTTCTTTCCATCGATAATTTGCACGAATACGCGCTATTCGATGTTTCCAATCGTTTTGCATCAACGTTAGGTAAGCATTCACTTCCCGGCTCCCGCAATCGTTCTTTCCATGGATAATTTGCACGAATACGTGCTATTCGATGTTTCCAATCGTTTTGCATCGACGGTAGGTAAGGATTCACTTCCCAGCTCCCGCAATCGTTCTTTCCATCGATAATTTGCACGAATACGTGCCGTTCGATGTTTCCAATCGTTTTGCATCGACGATAGGTAAGGATTCGCTTCCCAGCTCCCGCAATCGTTCTTTCTATCGATAATTTGCACGAATACGTGATGTTCGATGTTTCCAATCGTTTTGCATCAACGGTAGGTAAGGATTCACTTCCCGGCTCCCGCAATCGTTCTTTCCATCGATAATTTGCACGAATACGTGCTATTCGATGTTTCCAATCGTTTTGCATCAACGGTAGGTAAGTATTCACTTCCCAGCTCTCGCAATCGGTCTTTCTATGGATAATTTGCACGAATACGTGCAATTCGATGTTTGCAATCGTTTTGCATCGACGGTAGGTAAGGATTCACTTCCCAGCTCCCGCAATCGTTCTTTCTATCGATAATTTGCACGAATACGTTATGTTCGATGTTTCCAATCGTTTTGCATCAACGTTAGGTAAGCATTCACTTCCCGGCTCCCGCAATCGTTCTTTCCATCGATAATTTGCACGAATACGTGCTATTCGATGTTTTCAATCGTTTTGCATCAACGGTAGGTATGTATTCACTTCCCAGCTCTCGCAATCGGTCTTTCTATGGATAATTTGCACGAATACGTGCTATTCGATGTTTGCAATCGTTTTGCATCGACGGTAGGTAAGGATTCACTTCCCAGCTGCCGCAATCGTTCTTTCTATCGATAATTTGCACGAATACGTGATGTTCGATGTTTCCAATCGTTTTGCATCAACGTTAGGTAAGTATTCACTTCCCAGCTCCCGCAATCGTTCTTTCTATGGATAATTTGCACGAATACGTGCTATTCGATGTTTCCAATCGTGTTGCATCGACGGTCGGTAAGCATTCACTTCCCAGCTCCGGCAAACGTTCTTTCCAAATTATCGATAGAAAGAACGATTGCGGGAGCTGGGAAGTGAATACTTACCTACCGTTGATGCAAAACGATTGGAAACATCGAATAGCACGTATTCGTGCAAATTATTCATGGAAAGAACGATTGCGGGAGCCGGGAAGTGAATGCTTACCTAACGTTGATGCAAAACGATTGGAAACATCGAACATAACGTATTCGTGCAAATTATCGATAGAAAGAACGATTGCGGCAGCTGGGAAGTGAATCCTTACCTACCGTCGATGCAAAACGATTGCAAACATCGAATTGCACGTATTCGTGCAAATTATCCATAGAAAGACCGATTGCGAGAGCTGGGAAGTGAATACTTACCTACCGTTGATTTAAACGATTGGAAACATCGAATAGCACGTATTCGTGCAAATTATCGATGGAAAGAACGATTGCGGGAGCCGGGAAGTGAATCCTTACCTACCGTTGATGCAAAACGATTGGAAACATCGAACATCACGTATTCGTGCAAATTATCGATAGAAAGAACGATTGCGGGAGCTGGGAAGCGAATCCTTACCTATCGTCGATGCAAAACGATTGGAAACATCGAATGGCACGTATTCGTGCAAATTATCGATGGAAAGAACGATTGCGGGAGCTGGGAAGTGAATCCTTACCTACCGTCGATGCAAAACGATTGCAAACATCGAATAGCACGTATTCGTGCAAATTATCCATAGAAAGAACGATTGCGGGAGCTGGGAAGTGAATACTTACCTACCGTTGATGCAAAACGATTGGAAACATCGAATAGCACGTATTCGTGCAAATTATCCATGGAAAGAACGATTGCGGGAGCCGGGAAGTGAATGCTTACCTAACGTTGATGCAAAACGATTGGAAACATCGAATAGCGCGTATTCGTGCAAATTATCGATAGAAAGAACGATTGCGGGAGCTGGGAAGTGAATCCTTACCTACCGTCGATGCAAAACGATTGCAAACATCGAATTGCACGTATTCGTGCAAATTATCCATAGAAAGACCGATTGCGAGAGCTGGGAAGTGAATACTTACCTACCGTTGATGCAAAACGATTGGAAACATCGAATAGCACGTATTCGTGCAAATTATCGATGGAAAGAACGATTGCGGGAGCCGGGAAGTGAATCCTTACCTACCGTCGATGCAAAACGATTGGAAACATCGAATATCACGTATTCGTGCCAATTATCCAATCGTTTTGCATCGACGGTAGGTAAGGATTCACTTCCCAGCTCCCGCAATCGTTCTTTCCATCGATAATTTGCACGAATACGTGCTATTCGATGTTTTCAATCGTTTTGCATCAACGGTAGGTATGTATTCACTTCCCAGCTCTCGCAATCGGTCTTTCTATGGATAATTTGCACGAATACGTGCTATTCGATGTTTGCAATCGTTTTGCATCGACGGTAGGTAAGGATTCACTTCCCAGCTGCCGCAATCGTTCTTTCTATCGATAATTTGCACGAATACGTGATGTTCGATGTTTCCAATCGTTTTGCATCAACATTAGGTAAGCATTCACTTCCCGGCTCCCGCAATCGTTCTTTCCATCGATAATTTGCACGAATACGTGCTATTCGATGTTTTCAATCGTTTTGCATCAACGGTAGGTATGTATTCACTTCCCAGCTCTCGCAATCGGTCTTTCTATGGATAATTTGCACGAATACGTGCTATTCGATGTTTGCAATCGTTTTGCATCGACGGTAGGTAAGGATTCACTTCCCAGCTGCCGCAATCGTTCTTTCTATCGATAATTTGCACGAATACGTGATGTTCGATGTTTCCAATCGTTTTGCATCAACGTTAGGTAAGGATTCATTTCCCGGCTCCCGCAATCGTTCTTTCCATCGATAATTTGCACGAATACGTGCTATTCGATGTTTCCAATCGTTTTGCATCGACGGTAGGTAAGGATTCACTTCCCAGCTCCCGCAATCGTTCTTTCCATCGATAATTTGCACGAATACGTTCTATTCGATGTTTCCAATCGTTTTGCATCAACGTTAGGTAAGGATTCACTTCCCGGCTCCCGCAATCGTTCTTTCCATCGATAATTTGCACGAATACGTGGTGTTCGATGTTTCCAATCGTTCTGCATCAACGTTAGGTAAGTATTCACTTCCCGGCTCCCGCAATCGTTCTTTCTAAGGATAATTTGCACGAATACGTGCTATTCGATGTTTGCAATCGTTTTGCATCGACGGTAGGTACGGATTCACTTCCCGGCTCCCGCAATCGTTCTTTCCATCGATAATTTGCACGAATACGCGCTATTCGATGTTTCCAATCGTTTTGCATCAACGTTAGGTAAGCATTCACTTCCCGGCTCCCGCAATCGTTCTTTCCATGGATAATTTGCACGAATACGTGCTATTCGATGTTTCCAATCGTTTTGCATCGACGGTAGGTAAGGATTCACTTCCCAGCTCCCGCAATCGTTCTTTCCATCGATAATTTGCACGAATACGTGCCGTTCGATGTTTCCAATCGTTTTGCATCGACGATAGGTAAGGATTCGCTTCCCAGCTCCCGCAATCGTTCTTTCTATCGATAATTTGCACGAATACGTGATGTTCGATGTTTCCAATCGTTTTGCATCAACGGTAGGTAAGGATTCACTTCCCGGCTCCCGCAATCGTTCTTTCCATCGATAATTTGCACGAATACGTGCTATTCGATGTTTCCAATCGTTTTGCATCAACGGTAGGTAAGTATTCACTTCCCAGCTCTCGCAATCGGTCTTTCTATGGATAATTTGCACGAATACGTGCAATTCGATGTTTGCAATCGTTTTGCATCGACGGTAGGTAAGGATTCACTTCCCAGCTCCCGCAATCGTTCTTTCTATCGATAATTTGCACGAATACGTTATGTTCGATGTTTCCAATCGTTTTGCATCAACGTTAGGTAAGCATTCACTTCCCGGCTCCCGCAATCGTTCTTTCCATCGATAATTTGCACGAATACGTGCTATTCGATGTTTTCAATCGTTTTGCATCAACGGTAGGTATGTATTCACTTCCCAGCTCTCGCAATCGGTCTTTCTATGGATAATTTGCACGAATACGTGCTATTCGATGTTTGCAATCGTTTTGCATCGACGGTAGGTAAGGATTCACTTCCCAGCTGCCGCAATCGTTCTTTCTATCGATAATTTGCACGAATACGTGATGTTCGATGTTTCCAATCGTTTTGCATCAACGTTAGGTAAGTATTCACTTCCCAGCTCCCGCAATCGTTCTTTCTATGGATAATTTGCACGAATACGTGCTATTCGATGTTTCCAATCGTGTTGCATCGACGGTCGGTAAGCATTCACTTCCC
Organism: Nomada ferruginata; assembly: GCA_963583965.1. Lineage (NCBI taxonomy): Eukaryota > Metazoa > Arthropoda > Insecta > Hymenoptera > Apidae > Nomada > Nomada ferruginata. The sequence goes on from OY757219.1 coordinate 2,038,589, forward strand.
AGCTCCGGCAAACGTTCTTTCCAAATTATCGATAGAAAGAACGATTGCGGGAGCTGGGAAGTGAATACTTACCTACCGTTGATGCAAAACGATTGGAAACATCGAATAGCACGTATTCGTGCAAATTATTCATGGAAAGAACGATTGCGGGAGCCGGGAAGTGAATGCTTACCTAACGTTGATGCAAAACGATTGGAAACATCGAACATAACGTATTCGTGCAAATTATCGATAGAAAGAACGATTGCGGCAGCTGGGAAGTGAATCCTTACCTACCGTCGATGCAAAACGATTGCAAACATCGAATTGCACGTATTCGTGCAAATTATCCATAGAAAGACCGATTGCGAGAGCTGGGAAGTGAATACTTACCTACCGTTGATTTAAACGATTGGAAACATCGAATAGCACGTATTCGTGCAAATTATCGATGGAAAGAACGATTGCGGGAGCCGGGAAGTGAATCCTTACCTACCGTTGATGCAAAACGATTGGAAACATCGAACATCACGTATTCGTGCAAATTATCGATAGAAAGAACGATTGCGGGAGCTGGGAAGCGAATCCTTACCTATCGTCGATGCAAAACGATTGGAAACATCGAATGGCACGTATTCGTGCAAATTATCGATGGAAAGAACGATTGCGGGAGCTGGGAAGTGAATCCTTACCTACCGTCGATGCAAAACGATTGCAAACATCGAATAGCACGTATTCGTGCAAATTATCCATAGAAAGAACGATTGCGGGAGCTGGGAAGTGAATACTTACCTACCGTTGATGCAAAACGATTGGAAACATCGAATAGCACGTATTCGTGCAAATTATCCATGGAAAGAACGATTGCGGGAGCCGGGAAGTGAATGCTTACCTAACGTTGATGCAAAACGATTGGAAACATCGAATAGCGCGTATTCGTGCAAATTATCGATAGAAAGAACGATTGCGGGAGCTGGGAAGTGAATCCTTACCTACCGTCGATGCAAAACGATTGCAAACATCGAATTGCACGTATTCGTGCAAATTATCCATAGAAAGACCGATTGCGAGAGCTGGGAAGTGAATACTTACCTACCGTTGATGCAAAACGATTGGAAACATCGAATAGCACGTATTCGTGCAAATTATCGATGGAAAGAACGATTGCGGGAGCCGGGAAGTGAATCCTTACCTACCGTCGATGCAAAACGATTGGAAACATCGAATATCACGTATTCGTGCCAATTATCCAATCGTTTTGCATCAACGGTAGGTAAGGATTCACTTCCCGGCTCCCGCAATCGTTCTTTCCATCGATAATTTGCACGAATACGTGCTATTCGATGTTTCCAATCGTTTTGCATCAACGGTAGGTATGTATTCACTTCCCAGCTCTCGCAATCGGTCTTTCTATGGATAATTTGCACGAATACGTGCTATTCGATGTTTGCAATCGTTTTGCATCGACGGTAGGTAAGGATTCACTTCCCAGCTGCCGCAATCGTTCTTTCTATCGATAATTTGCACGAATACGTGATGTTCGATGTTTCCAATCGTTTTGCATCAACGTTAGGTAAGGATTCATTTCCCGGCTCCCGCAATCGTTCTTTCCATCGATAATTTGCACGAATACGTGCTATTCGATGTTTCCAATCGATTTGCATCAACGTTAGGTAAGGATTCAGTTCCCGGCACCCGCAATCGTTCTTTCCATCGATAATTTGCACGAATACGTGATGTTCAAAGTTTCCAATCGTTTTGCATCAACGTTAGGTAAGGATTCACTTCCCGGCTCCCGCAATCGTTCTTTCCATCGATAATTTGCACGAATACGTGGTGTTCGATGTTTCCAATCGTTTTGCATCAACGTTAGGTAAGTATTCACTTCCCAGCTCCCGCAATCGTTCTTTCTATCGATAATTTGCACGAATACGTGCTCTTCGATGTTTGCAATCGTTTTGCATCGACGGTAGGTAAGGATTCACGTCCCAGCAGCCGCAATCGTTCTTTCCATCGATAATTTACACGAATACGTGCTATTCGATGTTTTCAATCGTTTTGCATCAACGGTAGGTAAGTATTCACTGCCCAGCTCTCGCAATAGGTCTTTCTATGGATAATTTGCACGAATACGTGCTATTCGATGTTTGCAATCGTTTTGCATCGACGGTAGGTAAGGATACACTTCCCGGCTCCCGCAATCGTTCTTTCCATCGATAATTTGCACGAATACGTGCTATTCGATGTTTGCAATCGTTTTGCATCGACGGTAGGTAAGGATTCACTTCCCAGCTCCCGCAATCGTTCTTTCTATCGATAATTTGCATGAATACGTTATGTTCGATGTTTCCAATCGTTTTGCATCAACGTTAGGTAAGCATTCACTTCCCGGCTCCCGCAATCGTTCTTTCCATCGATAATTTGCACGAATACGTGGTGTTCGATGTTTCCAATCGTTCTGCATCAACGTTAGGTAAGTATTCACTTCCCAGCTCCCGCAATCGTTCTTTCTATGGATAATTTGCACGAATACGTGCTATTCGATGTTTGCAATCGTTTTGCATCGACGGTAGGTACGGATTCACTTCCCAGCTCCCGCAATCGTTCTTTCTATCGATAATTTGCACGAATACGTGATGTTCGATGTTTCCAATCGTTTTGCATCAACGTTAGGTAAGTATTCACTTCCCAGCTCCCGCAATCGTTCTTTCTATGGATAATTTGCACGAATACGTGCTATTCGATGTTTCCAATCGTGTTGCATCGACGGTCGGTAAGCATTCACTTCCCAGCTCCGGCAAACGTTCTTTCCAAATTATCGATAGAAAGAACGATTGCGGGAGCTGGGAAGTGAATACTTACCTACCGTTGATGCAAAACGATTGGAAACATCGAATAGCACGTATTCGTGCAAATTATTCATGGAAAGAACGATTGCGGGAGCCGGGAAGTGAATGCTTACCTAACGTTGATGCAAAACGATTGGAAACATCGAACATAACGTATTCGTGCAAATTATCGATAGAAAGAACGATTGCGGCAGCTGGGAAGTGAATCCTTACCTACCGTCGATGCAAAACGATTGCAAACATCGAATTGCACGTATTCGTGCAAATTATCCATAGAAAGACCGATTGCGAGAGCTGGGAAGTGAATACTTACCTACCGTTGATGTAAAACGATTGGAAACATCGAATAGCACGTATTCGTGCAAATTATCGATGGAAAGAACGATTGCGGGAGCCGGGAAGTGAATCCTTACCTACCGTTGATGCAAAACGATTGGAAACATCGAACATCACGTATTCGTGCAAATTATCGATAGAAAGAACGATTGCGGGAGCTGGGAAGCGAATCCTTACCTATCGTCGATGCAAAACGATTGGAAACATCGAATGGCACGTATTCGTGCAAATTATCGATGGAAAGAACGATTGCGGGAGCTGGGAAGTGAATCCTTACCTACCGTCGATGCAAAACGATTGCAAACATCGAATAGCACGTATTCGTGCAAATTATCCATAGAAAGAACGATTGCGGGAGCTGGGAAGTGAATACTTACCTACCGTTGATGCAAAACGATTGGAAACATCGAATAGCACGTATTCGTGCAAATTATCCATGGAAAGAACGATTGCGGGAGCCGGGAAGTGAATGCTTACCTAACGTTGATGCAAAACGATTGGAAACATCGAATAGCGCGTATTCGTGCAAATTATCGATGGAAAGAACGATTGCGGGAGCCGGGAAGTGAATCCGTACCTACCGTCGATGCAAAACGATTGCAAACATCGAATAGCACGTATTCGTGCAAATTATCCTTAGAAAGAACGATTGCGGGAGCCGGGAAGTGAATACTTACCTAACGTTGATGCAGAACGATTGGAAACATCGAACACCACGTATTCGTGCAAATTATCGATGGAAAGAACGATTGCGGGAGCCGGGAAGGGAATTCTTACCTAACGTTGATGCAAAACGATTGGAAACATCGAATAGCACGTATTCGTGCAAATTATCGATGGAAAGAACGATTGCGGGAGCTGGGAAGTGAATCCTTACCTACCGTCGATGCAAAACGATTGGATAATTGGCACGAATACGTGATATTCGATGTTTCCAATCGTTTTGCATCGACGGTAGGTAAGGATTCACTTCCCAGCTCCCGCAATCGTTATTTCCATCGATAATTTGCACGAATACGTGGTGTTCGATGTTTCCAATCGTTCTGCATCAACGTTAGGTAAGTATTCACTTCCCAGCTCCCGCAATCGTTCTTTCTATGGATAATTTGCACGAATACGTGCTATTCGATGTTTCCAATCGTGTTGCATCGACGGTCGGTAAGCATTCACTTCCCAGCTCCGGCAAACGTTCTTTCCAAATTATCGATAGAAAGAACGATTGCGGGAGCTGGGAAGTGAATCCTTACCTACCGTCGATGCAAAACGATTGCAAACATCGAATAGCACGTATTCGTGCAAATTATCCATAGAAAGAACGATTGCGAGAGCTGGGAAGTGAATACTTACCTACCGTTGATGCAAAACGATTGGAAAATATCGAATAGCACGTATTCGTGCAAATGATCGATGGAAAGAACGATTGCGGGAGCCGGGAAGTGAATCCTTACCTTACGTTGATGCAAATCGATTGGAAAATATCGAATAGCACGTATTCGTGCAAATGATCGATGGAAAAAACGATTGCGGGAGCCGGGAAGTGAATCCTTACCTAACGTTGATGCAAATCGATTGGAAACATCGAACATCACGTATTCGTGCAAATTATCGATGGAAAGAACGATTGCGGGTGCCGGGAAGTGAATCCTTACCTACCGTTGATGCAAAACGATTGGAAACATCGAACATCACGTATTCGTGCAAATTATCGATAGAAAGAACGATTGCGGGAGCTGGGAAGCGAATCCTTACCTATCGTCGATGCAAAACGATTGGAAACATCGAATGACACGTATTCGTGCAAATTATCGATGGAAAGAACGATTGCGGGAGCTGGGAAGTGAATCCTTACCTACCGTCGATGCAAAACGATTGCAAACATCGAGTAGCACGTATTCGTGCAAATTATCCATAGAAAGAACGATTGCGGGAGCTGGGAAGTGAATACTTACCTACCGTTGATGCAAAACGATTGGAAACATCGAATAGCACGTATTCGTGCAAATTATCCATGGAAAGAACGATTGCGGGAGCCGGGAAGTGAATGCTTACCTAACGTTGATGCAAAACGATTGGAAACATCGAATAGCGCGTATTCGTGCAAATTATCGATGGAAAGAACGATTGCGGGAGCCGGGAAGTGAATCCGTACCTACCGTCGATGCAAAACGATTGCAAACATCGAATAGCACGTATTCGTGCAAATTATCCTTAGAAAGAACGATTGCGGGAGCCGGGAAGTGAATACTTACCTAACGTTGATGCAGAACGATTGGAAACATCGAACACCACGTATTCGTGCAAATTATCGATGGAAAGAACGATTGCGGGAGCCGGGAAGTGAATCCTTACCTAACGTTGATGCAAAACGATTGGAAACATCGAATAGCACGTATTCGTGCAAATTATCGATGGAAAGAACGATTGCGGGAGCTGGGAAGTGAATCCTTACCTACCGTCGATGCAAAACGATTGGATAATTGGCACGAATACGTGATATTCGATGTTTCCAATCGTTTTGCATCGACGGTAGGTAAGGATTCACTTCCCAGCTCCCGCAATCGTTATTTCCATCGATAATTTGCACGAATACGTGGTGTTCGATGTTACCAATCGTTCTGCATCAACGTTAGGTAAGTATTCACTTCCCAGCTCCCGCAATCGTTTGTTACGTCCTCGTCGGGATCCGTGTTGCCCAGCGGGAACGTGCGCCGAATCTTCAACAGGATACGCTCGCAATTTCGATCTGTGACTGGTCTCTTAGGACAGTCAACCGGGATCGGGACGTTAAGATGCGGTGGGGTCAGGAAAACAATTGGTATCGATTGTTTATGAGTTATATTTACGTCCACTTTCTTTTTTTTTCTTATTTAATACAGTGGAGGCTGTTACATTATTCCTCGCGGAGAAATATAGTTTGAAATAACAACGTATGATACTCTTCCGGGACCGGCTCGCCTTCGGGGACGTTTGGTTGACCAGGGAACCGGTCGCTAATAAATACGGGATAATATCCCGGGTAATTCGGATAAATCTGTTGATGTGGCCACTCCTCGTCGCTGTCCGGAGGGTCGAGTTGCTGTTGCGGGGATGGGGGACTGACCGGGGGGTCGATATAGGGCCGGTAGTATTCGGGCGTGGTTGCCCTTGAATCTACCGAGGATGTAGTTGTCTGAGCCGGGGATGACGAGTAAACTAGTTGTCGTCTAGCGAAGGGCTGCGGAGTTTGTTCGGATGCGTGGGAGATGGGGGAGTATGAGATGGACAAAGGCGATGCGTGAGGCGAGGAAGGCAACACGGGTGTTTGGGCGGAGGGACCCCGCGAAGTCGAGGGCTCGGGCGAACCCCCGACTGTCAAGTCGATGATGGACGGAACGGCCCCGGCGCCAGCGGTTGTCGAGTCGATCGGCGCCCGTGGAGAATCCAGCGTCAGGTCGACTGGCGCCGGTGGAGAATCTAACGTCAGGTCGATCAACGGCCCAGTCTCTTGCGCCAATTGCACGCGACGGGCGGCGATCAGCTCCCGGCGCCTGATATTGTGGCGGAGCCGCGACTGGACCCCTCTCCTACGCCTTCGCCTATTTCCAGCGGGCATCTACCGAACACATTCGGCGAGTAGTAAGTTGTTCGTATAAAATGGAAGACCGATGAAATGTCAAGTGTTACTGTTTATTAATGCTCACCTTTACCTATCGGTCGACTACAGTTGAGAGTACAAGTAACAAATGGTGGATCGTGCTGACGATTTGCCGCTTACAGGCGCAACTACAACGAACTCGTCGAACTTCACCGTTAGACTACCGGATTGAACTTCACTCGTATAGAACTTGATGTTTCTAACTTCTCGGTTGGAACTGAACTGCCTTGCGACCGTTCGCTCCGCTCTTTTATTCCTCCCAGGTGCTGATGCAGCAGCCCCTACTGCCGCAGCCAGAAGATGCTGATGCAGCAGGGGCCACCGTCCTGGGAACGACTGTTCCGCGACGGTTCTCGCGGTTCGTATTTCTGCAACGTGTGCATTCCCGAGCGACAGTTGTTATCGCCCTCGCGACGGTTCTCGCGCTTCGTATCTTTGCAACGTGTGCATTCCTGAGCGACAGTTGTTATCGCCCTCGCGACGGTTCTCGCGCTTCGTATCTTTGCAACGTGTGCATTCCTGAGCGACAGTTGTTATCGCTCTGGGAACGGATGCTGATGCATCGAGGTATATCGTCTTGTTCAGCGGATTATTACCCGATCCTTTCCCAGGCCTTGACTCTGGAATGCCCACGTGCGAGACAGCGCTATCCCTTCGCTATTGTCGTCAGCACTTATCCGTGCTTGTCCTTAACTTGAAAGGACAAACACGGATTGGTCCGCACACCCTGATTCGTCACGGTTCTTAATCTACGTATTCTTATAATCTATCTTATCATAGGTGAGTCAGCATACTCACGTTTACCCCTGGTTTCTTAACTTAAGAAGTTGCTTAGACTTAATGCTACCATCAGGACAATTATCAGTGTGTGTGTGTGTGTGGCCGTACGTCGATGTGTGGTAGAGAACTGCCTATGGTAACATACATTTTTATTGGTTACGGGTAATAGCGAGATGGATTGGCTACTTTGTGACAATTTGGGAATTGCCATCGGTTGGGTCAGGTTTGGATTATATTGGGTGGTTGTGTCGGTTAGGTCGGTGTTATGCTGCACACGAGTTTTGGTTGGGTTTCGGTTAGGTTTGAGTTAGGTTTGGGTTAGGTTTGGGTTATGTTTGGGTTAGGTTTGATTTATATTAGGTGGTTGTGTAGGTTAGGTTTGCGCGATGTTGTACATAAATTGTGGTTAGGTTTGGTTTAGGTTTGGGTCTGGTTTGGGTCAGGTTTGCGATAAATTATATATAAACTTTGGTTAGGTTAGGATTCGGTTGGACCTATTTTTGGGTCCGGTTTAGGTTAGGTTTGGGTATGATAGGGTTTTTGGCCCAGGGGGTCAGGTTTGGATTAGGGTTTTTCGGAATTTCGGTTAGGTTAGGTTTGGGTTAGATGCGAGTCTCGATTTTCTAGCGTTCTACTTCGGCAGTAAGTCAACGACTTCTAGCCGCCCCGACCCGGCTCGCTATCTCTTCGTTTAAAGAATTTGAATTCGTTATCTCAAAATTTTCATTGGAAGTTTCGGAAAAAGTGGACAGGCTATTTTATAGCCGGCACGATACAGTTTAACTTTGTCCTCTTTGCGTTTCTACCTAATGTTTACCGTTTACTGGTGGCATGACGGCAAAATGTCCGATTTTTGGTGGAAAGTACAGTAGGTACCACTAGGAACGTCCGTATTCGAATTCTGGTTTCCTGGGTAGTATTCCAGTGGGACGGCGATCAACCTGGCGAATTTTTGATTTTTCGATTTTTGTTTCCAAAAACCACGAAATTCTTATATATCGAAGAGTATGGCTTTTTCCTGATTTCGATGCAATTCTTACGCTGTTAAAAACTGGCGCCCCCACGGCCACACTAACCACAACCTACCCTGTATCCTGGTAGTGGGTCGATTCGGGTGCGCGTTGTACCTACGCATCGTCACGTTTCGGAGAATCCCGGGACGTGACACCTTCCCCCTTGGGAAGCAAATTTCTGGAGGAAATTTGCTCCAGTTCGCGAACGGTTTGCCTGAACTCTCGGAGTGTCGGTTTCGGTGGAGAAGCGGTAGTTGATGTACCTTGGTTGAAAGCATCCACGTCGCGGGATGCCGCGTATTGTCTGCTTCTTTCGCCTTTCCGGATCAAGAGGTGCGACAGAGAACTCCACACAGCACCGATGAGTTGGAAACCGCATCCGTAGATCGCGTGTAGCTGGTATCCATGAATGAATGTATCGGCAACTGCTTTTACGAATTTCAGCAGGACGAATATTGCCAATATTCCTGCGCTGGCTGATCCAAACGTAATGAATCCGTTCCAAAAGCGTGAAACTGCGTCTTCGGCCAATTTTGCCATGGTTTCCTCGTCGAACATGCTCGTTAGGGATATCGATCCTTGCGCCACGCCCTTTCCCGTCGCTCCCCTGACGATCGTGTTCAAAACCGCCGCTTTTTCGGCCGGGAACATGATGTGGTCTCGCAAGTTTTCCAAGTCTCCTTGCGTGTAAATACCGCTGGTTGCGAGTGTCGCCGGGGCGGTGTAACGCCAATTTGTACGCGTCATAGGGTGTAGCACGTGCGGCTGGCCTACCTCGACCGGCCGAGGGGAGATTCGATGCCAGGCTTGATTGATCACGTACATCACGGGGAGGACGTGACTGCATTCTCTCTGTGTCCCGTGAGCGGTAAGAATGTGGGATTTCGGCGTGATAAACGCCGAACGGTTTCCGTGCCAAACTGGCAATTCTGTGTAACATTCGTTCGAATGTCTCACCCTCACTTGTACCGGTACGCATTTGATGATGTGGATGACTTCACCGGCTGTTAACGCCATGTGTCCTGGGGACTTCATGACGGTGTAGGCGAATTCGTCCGGTTTCAAAGTGGCCACTGCGAGAGCGTTGCTGAGCACTTGTTGCTCCAGGAGACATCGTTGTTTCAATAAATTTTGATACAACGTCGTCATTTGCGTTTTGACGTGTCTCTCGACGTATACGAATTTAGAATTTATGTACGTAAAAATGTCTAAATTTTCAACCGGGAGTTTCTTCGGTTGCGTGAATGTTCGCTCTCTGGTGGTTTCCAGTATGAACAGTTTCGGATGTTCCGTTTGCGAGAGGGTGTAGCCGCACAAGTGTTGTTCGCCCACCTTGGAGAGCGCGAACGTTATGTCTTGCGTGGTAAGAGCGTAGACCGGTGAGTCGGTTTGCTGTTTGTCTTCTTCGGTGATTTTGGACGCGATACCCTCGTACAGTACGTCGTATCGGTCAAATTTGCAAGACGACGGCGGGAAAGGACTCCAGAACGTGTGTCCGTTCTCGCTGTCCAGACAGAATCCGCTTTGGAAACTGCAGATGGTTCCTGATTTTAGAATGATCTTGTCGGCGTCCATTCGTACTGGTACGTTGGCGGATTTAATCGAAAATCTTGCCACCGCCTGCACCACGACGTTTTCCCAAGTTCCGTAGGGGTCGGAGAATTGGGCGCCGGTACAACGGCCGTCGTTCGTCAAAGTCCCAGCCATGGTAAACGTTCGAGTTGTAGTTTTGTTTACCGTCAGTCCGGTTATGTAGCCATTGTTTCCCAAGGAGAACGAGCCGTCCTCGTGCATTCGCTTGCATTGTTGGTCGGTTATGTCCTCGAGATATTCGTTCAGGCCGTTGTGGACAGCGGAGATGTGTGAGTGCATGCCGCAGTGGTACACTATTCTTGATATTTCGATTTTACACGAAATGACCGGTGCGTAGTTGAATTCCGAGAGTTGAAGCAGTTGGATGTAGACTTCTCGAGACTGCGTCTTGATTGGTGTGATGTCGCAATCCCCGATCGAATTGAGCGACACCGTAGTTACGTTCAGGTGTTGTCCGTTGCAATCGTAACCGACGAGAGCCCAGGCAACTCGAGCGTAAATCAATATTAACATACATAGGAACATGGTGAATTCCTGTACAAAGAAACAAAACAAAATAACGATTCTTTACATTACCGCACGCGCTTTATTACTGGAATTCGCGTTTGTAGGGACTATACGCGAGTACGCATTACTCTCTAATTACGCGGCGTGAAACGTTTCGATCGATCAACGTCAGCGACGAGGCCACTGTTGGCCGCTTCGGTAATTAGTTTAGGTTTGGGATTGGTTGTCGGTGGGGGCGGGGGCGGGGGCGCTCTCAGCGGCGTCCCAAATTCGTCTCGACGTTGCCGCCTTCCTACGAACCCATAGCCCCGATCCAAACTCGTCGGCGCGCGTTAATTCACCATCGCGTGATCACGTCAACGACGCGTCCCGTTTGCACCGCCCATTCCTCTGAAGTGGACATTTCGAAGTACGTCTCGATACATTCGGTGCATTCCTGTGCCGGTCTGACGATGACGAAGTTCTCGTTGCACAGGATGCAGTTGGCGATGGCCAGTGTCGAGTCGTAGTTGCACAGATTGTGCCAGCCTCCTGGCTGGTACGTTTGTTGGACCTCGGGTGGCAGTTTGGCGTAACAGGGCACGCACACTCGTCTCCCGGTCCGCACGTATATGCAAGCCGTGTCTCTCTTTATCGTCGTGCAATATAATTGCGACAGCTCGCCGTAAGCCTGGGGATGGTTCGCAGGAAGGACCCCGTCCCAGGGGCCTTGGAACTCTTGGTCCTCGACCTCCCCTTCCAAAGATTCGCAGGGGATTTTCATTCTGCAAATTGCATTGTCACGCGTTGAGTGCGCGCGTCTCGATGGAATCTGCTCGCGCCGTCGGCCGATCGATCGCTTACATTCTATTTTTCAGATACGCTAGTTTCAGTTTATTTATATGTACTGTCCGCGGACTACCGTCGATGGAGATTTTGACGTTCTGATTTGATAGTATCCCGATGACTTTGTGTGGACCGGTGTATTGGTCCGCGAATTTTCCTTTTCGGGGTTCCCGGATCATGTACACCAGGTCTCCTGTTTTAAAGTTCTGCGGGTTTATAGCCCGATCGTAGTATTCTTTCGATCTGATCTTCGCGAGCTGAAGGTTGTCGCGAGCTTTTGCTTGAACGTCGTCGATCTTATAGTAGAGATCCCGCAGGTAGTCCGCGTACGTTGGCTCCAGATTCTCGCTAATCGGTTTTTCGCTCGCGGGTTCCCTGGCTATTTGCCCAAACACTAATTCGTGCGGCGAGAATCTGGTTCCCTCGTGTACCGACGTGTTGTACGAAAACATTGCCAGCTCCAACCAGTCGTCCCAGCTGTTACGACCGTTGTTTATGTACTGCTTCAGATACTCCACTAATACGTGGTGAGACCTCTCGATGGAACCGTTGCTCTGCGGATGATACGCCGACGTGACGTAATGTTTTATGTGAAATTTCTTTGCCACATTCTTCATCAATGAGGATGTAAAATTCGTTCCTTGGTCGGTCAGGATCGCTCGGGGCGATCCGAAACGGCAGATAAGATTTTTAACGAACGCGTCCGCGATGTCCGCAGATGTGGTTCGTTCGAGAGGTATGGCTAGGGAATATTTGGTTAGTAGATCCTGCATGGTTAGTATGTATTTGTTGCCCTTTTTGGTGCTAGGCAAGGGTCCGACGATGTCCATACTGACTTTGTCGAACGCTTTGCCGGGCGTATCGGTCAGTATCATAGGTTGTTTGGTCTTGATTCTCGTGAGTTTTTTCAGTTGGCACTCCTTGCACTCTCTCACGAATTGTTGGATTTCCTTCTTCATGTTGTCCCAATTGTACAGTTGCCTTATCCTGTGGTAGGTTTTTGTCACCCCTTTGTGTCCTCCCGATGCCGACGCGTGTTTCTCCTCGATGATGTATTGTCTGGCCTCTGGTGGCGGAACGGTCACTTCTCCCGTGCAAATGGTGATCCGAACGTTCTCGTCGTGGAATACTTTCTTAAGTTCGTTCATTACGTATCGCCATGGTACTTCGTCCAGAGTCTCGGTTCGAGCGATGGAGAACGATCCTAGGTCCCTTTCTCTGATCACGTCCAGCAACGAGGACAAACAGCCCTGTACGTTTTGGGGTTCTATACGCGTTCTCGGGTTTTCCTTCACCGGCAGGGCTATGAGGTATTTGCCCTGCTCGGTCTTCAGACGGGCGCGTTCGAGCGTCAAATCGATGTAGGACGTTAAGAGGCCCGATCGTGCGATCTCCTTTGCTCCTTCGTCGATCGGACTCCCTTGCATATCGATGAATATGACTTTGTGGTCCTTCAGTTTTGGTAACGAATCTCGGACTTCCCTGATAACGTACGCCGGACTGCGCGTGTACGGGAACACGTTGGTGTCTTCCGTCGTGTCGATCGTGGGTGAAGCGTCGACGATTAGGTCGTCCCCTTCCCCCTCAGAGTCGGGAAATTGCTCCAGCCAGTTCCCGGGTTGAACTTCGACGTCTTCCTCTGCTGGTTCTTCGAGTCGCGTCGACTGTTGGGGTTCTTGCGTGTCGACGACTCGGTCTCCCGGGGGCGTGTTCGAGCGGGGAGGCGAGTCGACCGACGTGTCGGGGTCTCGAAACAGAGATATTCTTTTCCGTTCCGGCGATTGCAACGGCGATCCCGGACGCTTCTTCTCCTTCGGTCGCGGATCGTAAATCAGTGAGTCGTCCGACGACGAAGAGGGGAAAAATCTCCTCTTAGGTCGCGGCTCTTCTGCTTCTTCGTCAGCTTCCTCCTGACGCTTTCTTATCGGGAGGCAAACCTCCGGCGGGTTTCTCGACAAGGCGTCCGCGTTGGCGTTCGCTCGTCCACACTTGTGCTGTATCTCGAACTCGTAGTCCGATAGTTTTAGCTTCCACTTCCATATCCGCGACGTCGGATCTTTGATGGAGTTTAGCCACACCAACGGTTTGTGGTCGGTGATTATGTTGAATTTCCGTCCGTACAGGTACGGTCTGAAGTGAGTGACGCAGTAAAGTATGGCCAAACACTCCTTCTCGATGGTCGAGTACTTTTGTTCAGCAGCGTTTAGTAATCGAGAGGCGTAAGCGACGGGAAAATCCTTCCCTATCGGTCCTTGACTCAAGACTCCTCCGATCGCGTATCCGGACGCGTCGGTCGTTAGGTTGAACGTTTTACTGAAATCCGGGTACTGCAATATGGGTTCTGTTATCAGCGCGTTTCTCAACGTCTCGAACGCCTTTTCCTGGTCAGCGTCCCACGCGAATTTTGTATCCTTCTTCAACAATCGAGTCAAGGGTTTGGCGGTTTTGGAGAATTCGGGGATGAATCTCCGATAGTATCCCGCCAATCCTAGAAATTGTTTTATTCCCTTCGGCGTTCGGGGTCTAGGGAATCGTTGCACAGCTTCGATCTTTTGAGGGTCCGGTCTGACACCTTCTTCGCTGATGATGTGACCCAGATAATTGACTTCGTGTCTCAAAAATTCGCACTTGTCCGGTTGTAACTGTAATTTAGCGTTTCGCAGTCTTTCCGCCAGTTTCTGAAATTTAATTTGGTGCTCGGCCAACGAGCTCGAGTATATCACGATGTCGTCCAAATAGACGAACAGTTCCGTCCCTTGTAGGCCGGACAAAACGCTGTTCATCAATCTCTGAAAGGTGGCCGGAGCGTTCTTGAGTCCGAACGGCATTCTCGTAAATTGATAGTGTCCGTATGGGGTCGAGAAGGCCGTTTTGTGCGCGTCTCCTTCCGCCATTTTTATTTGATGGAACCCCGACGCTAGGTCGAAGGTTGAGAAATACTTGGCACTGCCCAGTTGGTCCAGTATTTCCGTGATATTGGGCAAGGGGAATGCGTCCCCTATGGTTTTGTCGTTCAATTTCCTATAGTCGATGACCAACCGCCAACGCTTATTTCCGTGGGAGTCCGGTTTCTTCGGTACGATCCACAGCGGCGAGTTATACGGGGACACGGATTCTTCCACGACATCCGTGTCCAACAATTCTTGAATTTGTCTGTTGATTTCCGATCTATGCACCGGGGGGTATCTGTACTGGCGCGTGTTTACCGGAATGTCATCCGTGGTATGGATCTTGTGTTCCAAGATTCCTGTTCCTTCCAACGTTTCACCAGGTAAATGGAACCTGTCTTGATTTTTCCTTATCAGCTTCTCGACACTCGCCCTCTCCTCCGTATTGAGATGCTCCAGTCTCAATAATTCCACGATGGCCTCGAATCGATTTCGAGGGTCCGTCTTGATGGCGTTGCACGCCCTTGATTCTGTACGATGATTCGTTTCTTCGAATTCTTCCAGCGTCACCGTGGGTACGGTGATTTTTACCTTCCTGCTCGTCGTATTAACGACCCCGATGTAGGCGCGGCCTTTGCGGTTGGTTACCAGGGCCTCGCCCAAGTAGATTCCCTTACCTATGTCGATTCTGGGAACGTATCCCTCTCGTATCTCTGGATTCGCTATATTCACTTGTAGCGACGTGGAGCTTCGCTTGGGTACCGACACTTTCGAGGTGGCGAACGGTATGCAAAAGGTTCCCCATTCGACCCGCTTTTGCGCGTAATCTATGGTTGCCCCGTGATCGATCAGGAACTCGGATCCTAAGATCCCGTCCTCTTTGATCAGCAGCGAGTCGTCGACGACGTGGAATTTAACCGGATGGCCCGCAACCTCTATCGACACTTTCCCTAGGGTGGTCAGGTTCGAAGCCGTAATGCCACGTATGTCTAGTACTTCTCGATCGTCTATACTCGCTGTGTTGGTCAGGACCGACTTCTTGATGAGATTTATTTCCGATCCCGAGTCCAGCATTAGATTCGTTATTCCTTGTAAATGGGGGGACACGATTCGCACCGTCGGTACCTTTTGTACGGCGTTGATTCTTATTGAAACAGTTCTTCTAACGACTCTATCTCGTCCTCCTGGTCTTCTTCCTCCTCGCGTTTCTTTTGCTTCGAGTCTTTTGGGGTTTCCCATGCTTTTCGTTCTTGCTTCGGCGCGCTTCTTGCCGACAGTTGCTCTTGATTTTGCTTCGATGTGGAAGCTTCTATTTTCGCTACTCTCGGGCGCTCCTGGGGCTTTCCACTCCGGGCTGCGTCCGGTCTTCCCGGGTGACCGCGTCCGTTTCCCTGGTTCTGTTGAGAGTACGGCACGATTTCTCCGGAATCGACTTTGGCTTTGAAGCGGTAGCAATCCTTCAAAACGTGTCCGGGTTTCTTGCAATAATTGCACGTGATTCCGGGATTTCTGGGTGGGAAGGTGGCCGGTGGCCGGGATGGAAAGGTCTTGTTGTTTCCGTAATTGTTGTATCTCTGGGGTTTTCTTTGATCCCTTTGTTGAGGTTCCGCTTGATTCCTTGGAGGGTAGTTGTTTCGTTCCCTATTGAAGCGTTGCGGCGGCGGTTGATAGCTTCGCTGCCTTTCCGCGACTCTCTTTACCTCACGAGTGGCTTTTATCGCCGCACGGTAGGATTCGTCGAGGTCTCTGCAGCCCTCCAGCTTCACTCTGGTGAATACCTCGGCCGGTAAACCGTTGACGAATGCTTCCTGGGAGTCGGTGTCGAGACCTAATTGCAACGCCAACGGTACGGTACCGCGAGCTTGCCTTTCTCCGTCCATGATGGCTAGACGCAGGTTACGCACGCGGTCAATGTAGTCGAGTACGTCTTCGCCCGATTTGTGATAGATGGTTCCGAGTTCGCCCCTGTATTCGTTAATGGTTTTACCGGGACCAAACATGTCCTTTAATTTCGTGGAGAACGAGTCCAGATTGGTAACGACCACGTCCTCCACCGCGAGGAACGCATGGCCCCTTAATTTGTTCATCAACAGTTTAACCAAATGGGGTTCCATATGAGCGGGGAGCATCGATTTTGCTCGCTCGCAGGCTCTTAAGAATTGAAACACGGGAGGCTTATGGCCGTCGAACACGGGAACCGTTTCTATGGCATCTTTGATGCGAATCGAAGGGATATCCGTCACGGGCTTCACGTCGGGCATTTCGGCGTTTGTCCCGCCGGACGTACCCGCCGTATCGTTTGCTCTGTTAGCTTTTATGTCCTGTTCTATTCTCTCTAGCCTCCTGTTCATTGAATTTAAATTGTCGAATTTATCCTCCCACAGGGAGAGCTGTTGCAGCACGAGGTCTAGAGGGGTTGCAGTCGTTTCTTCCGCCATTTCGCGTCACACCTCTTAACGTATGCGATCGTATCCCACCGCTGTCACCAAAAAATTTATATGTTACGTCCTCGTCGGGATCCGTGTTGCCCAGCGGGAACGTGCGCCGAATCTTCAACAGGATACGCTCGCAATTTCGATCTGTGACTGGTCTCTTAGGACAGTCAACCGGGATCGGGACGTTAAGATGCGGTGGGGTCAGGAAAACAATTGGTATCGATTGTTTATGAGTTATATTTACGTCCACTTTCTTTTTTTTTTCTTATTTAATACAGTGGAGGCTGTTACATTATTCCTCGCGGAGAAATATAGTTTGAAATAACAACGTATGATACTCTTCCGGGACCGCTCGCCTTCGGGGACGTTTGGTTGACCAGGGAACCTGTCGCTAATAAATACGGGATAATATCCCGGGTAATTCGGATAAATCTGTTGATGTGGCCACTCCTCGTCGCTGTCCGGAGGGTCGAGTTGCTGTTGCGGGGATGGGGGACTGACCGGGGGGTCGATATAGGGCCGGTAGTATTCGGGCGTGGTTGCCCTTGAATCTACCGAGGATGTAGTTGTCTGAGCCGGGGATGACGAGTAAACTAGTTGTCGTCTAGCGAAGGGCTGCGGAGTTTGTTCGGATGCGTGGGAGATGGGGGAGTATGAGATGGACAAAGGCGATGCGTGAGGCGAGGAAGGCAACACGGGTGTTTGGGCGGAGGGACCCCGCGAAGTCGAGGGCTCGGGCGAACCCCCGACTGTCAAGTCGATGATGGACGGAACGGCCCCGGCGCCAGCGGTTGTCGAGTCGATCGGCGCCCGTGGAGAATCCAGCGTCAGGTCGACTGGCGCCGGTGGAGGATCTAACGTCAGGTCGATCAACGGCCCAGTCTCTTGCGCCAATTGCACGCGACGGGCGGCGATCATCTCCCGGCGCCTGATATTGTGGCGGAGCCGCGACTGGACCCCTCTCCTACGCCTTCGCCTATTTCCAGCGGGCATCTACCGAACACATTCGGCGAGTAGTAAGTTGTTCGTATAAAATGGAAGACCGATGAAATGTCAAGTGTTACTGTTTATTAATGCTCACCTTTACCTATCGGTCGACTACAGTTGAGAGTACAAGTAACAAATGGTGGATCGTGCTGACGATTTGCCGCTTACAGGCGCAACTACAACGAACTCGTCGAACTTCACCGTTAGACTACCGGATTGAACTTCACTCGTATAGAACTTGATGTTTCTAACTTCTCGGTTGGAACTGAACTGCCTTGCGACCGTTCGCTCCGCTCTTTTATTCCTCCCAGGTGCTGATGCAGCAGCCCCTACTGCCGCAGCCAGAAGATGCTGATGCAGCAGGGGCCACCGTCCTGGGAACGACTGTTCCGCGACGGTTCTCGCGGTTCGTATTTCTGCAACGTGTGCATTCCCGAGCGACAGTTGTTATCGCCCTCGCGACGGTTCTCGCGCTTCGTATCTTTGCAACGTGTGCATTCCTGAGCGACAGTTGTTATCGCCCTCGCGACGGTTCTCGCGCTTCGTATCTTTGCAACGTGTGCATTCCTGAGCGACAGTTGTTATCGCTCTGGGAACGGATGCTGATGCATCGAGGTATATCGTCTTGTTCAGCGGATTATTACCCGATCCTTTCCCAGGCCTTGACTCTGGAATGCCCACGTGCGAGACAGCGCTATCCCTTCGCTATTGTCGTCAGCACTTATCCGTGCTTGTCCTTAACTTGAAAGGACAAACACGGATTGGTCCGCACACCCTGATTCGTCACGGTTCTTAATCTACGTATTCTTATAATCTATCTTATCATAGGTGAGTCAGCATACTCACGTTTACCCCTGGTTTCTTAACTTAAGAAGTTGCTTAGACTTAATGCTACCATCAGGACAATTATCAGTGTGTGTGTGTGTGTGGCCGTACGTCGATGTGTGGTAGAGAACTGCCTATGGTAACATACATTTTTATTGGTTACGGGTAATAGCGAGATGGATTGGCTACTTTGTGACAATTTGGGAATTGCCATCGGTTGGGTCAGGTTTGGATTATATTGGGTGGTTGTGTCGGTTAGGTCGGTGTTATGCTGCACACGAGTTTTGGTTGGGTTTCGGTTAGGTTTGAGTTAGGTTTGGGTTAGGTTTGGGTTATGTTTGGGTTAGGTTTGATTTATATTAGGTGGTTGTGTAGGTTAGGTTTGCGCGATGTTGTACATAAATTGTGGTTAGGTTTGGTTTAGGTTTGGGTCTGGTTTGGGTCAGGTTTGCGATAAATTATATATAAACTTTGGTTAGGTTAGGATTCGGTTGGACCTATTTTTGGGTCCGGTTTAGGTTAGGTTTGGGTATGATAGGGTTTTTGGCCCAGGGGGTCAGGTTTGGATTAGGGTTTTTCGGAATTTCGGTTAGGTTAGGTTTGGGTTAGATGCGAGTCTCGATTTTCTAGCGTTCTACTTCGGCAGTAAGTCAACGACTTCTAGCCGCCCCGACCCGGCTCGCTATCTCTTCGTTTAAAGAATTTGAATTCGTTATCTCAAAATTTTCATTGGAAGTTTCGGAAAAAGTGGACAGGCTATTTTATAGCCGGCACGATACAGTTTAACTTTGTCCTCTTTGCGTTTCTACCTAATGTTTACCGTTTACTGGTGGCATGACGGCAAAATGTCCGATTTTTGGTGGAAAGTACAGTAGGTACCACTAGGAACGTCCGTATTCGAATTCTGGTTTCCTGGGTAGTATTCCAGTGGGACGGCGATCAACCTGGCGAATTTTTGATTTTTCGATTTTTGTTTCCAAAAACCACGAAATTCTTATATATCGAAGAGTATGGCTTTTTCCTGATTTCGATGCAATTCTTACGCTGTTAAAAACTGGCGCCCCCACGGCCACACTAACCACAACCTACCCTGTATCCTGGTAGTGGGTCGATTCGGGTGCGCGTTGTACCTACGCATCGTCACGTTTCGGAGAATCCCGGGACGTGACACCTTCCCCCTTGGGAAGCAAATTTCTGGAGGAAATTTGCTCCAGTTCGCGAACGGTTTGCCTGAACTCTCGGAGTGTCGGTTTCGGTGGAGAAGCGGTAGTTGATGTACCTTGGTTGAAAGCATCCACGTCGCGGGATGCCGCGTATTGTCTGCTTCTTTCGCCTTTCCGGATCAAGAGGTGCGACAGAGAACTCCACACAGCACCGATGAGTTGGAAACCGCATCCGTAGATCGCGTGTAGCTGGTATCCATGAATGAATGTATCGGCAACTGCTTTTACGAATTTCAGCAGGACGAATATTGCCAATATTCCTGCGCTGGCTGATCCAAACGTAATGAATCCGTTCCAAAAGCGTGAAACTGCGTCTTCGGCCAATTTTGCCATGGTTTCCTCGTCGAACATGCTCGTTAGGGATATCGATCCTTGCGCCACGCCCTTTCCCGTCGCTCCCCTGACGATCGTGTTCAAAACCGCCGCTTTTTCGGCCGGGAACATGATGTGGTCTCGCAAGTTTTCCAAGTCTCCTTGCGTGTAAATACCGCTGGTTGCGAGTGTCGCCGGGGCGGTGTAACGCCAATTTGTACGCGTCATAGGGTGTAGCACGTGCGGCTGGCCTACCTCGACCGGCCGAGGGGAGATTCGATGCCAGGCTTGATTGATCACGTACATCACGGGGAGGACGTGACTGCATTCTCTCTGTGTCCCGTGAGCGGTAAGAATGTGGGATTTCGGCGTGATAAACGCCGAACGGTTTCCGTGCCAAACTGGCAATTCTGTGTAACATTCGTTCGAATGTCTCACCCTCACTTGTACCGGTACGCATTTGATGATGTGGATGACTTCACCGGCTGTTAACGCCATGTGTCCTGGGGACTTCATGACGGTGTAGGCGAATTCGTCCGGTTTCAAAGTGGCCACTGCGAGAGCGTTGCTGAGCACTTGTTGCTCCAGGAGACATCGTTGTTTCAATAAATTTTGATACAACGTCGTCATTTGCGTTTTGACGTGTCTCTCGACGTATACGAATTTAGAATTTATGTACGTAAAAATGTCTAAATTTTCAACCGGGAGTTTCTTCGGTTGCGTGAATGTTCGCTCTCTGGTGGTTTCCAGTATGAACAGTTTCGGATGTTCCGTTTGCGAGAGGGTGTAGCCGCACAAGTGTTGTTCGCCCACCTTGGAGAGCGCGAACGTTATGTCTTGCGTGGTAAGAGCGTAGACCGGTGAGTCGGTTTGCTGTTTGTCTTCTTCGGTGATTTTGGACGCGATACCCTCGTACAGTACGTCGTATCGGTCAAATTTGCAAGACGACGGCGGGAAAGGACTCCAGAACGTGTGTCCGTTCTCGCTGTCCAGACAGAATCCGCTTTGGAAACTGCAGATGGTTCCTGATTTTAGAATGATCTTGTCGGCGTCCATTCGTACTGGTACGTTGGCGGATTTAATCGAAAATCTTGCCACCGCCTGCACCACGACGTTTTCCCAAGTTCCGTAGGGGTCGGAGAATTGGGCGCCGGTACAACGGCCGTCGTTCGTCAAAGTCCCAGCCATGGTAAACGTTCGAGTTGTAGTTTTGTTTACCGTCAGTCCGGTTATGTAGCCATTGTTTCCCAAGGAGAACGAGCCGTCCTCGTGCATTCGCTTGCATTGTTGGTCGGTTATGTCCTCGAGATATTCGTTCAGGCCGTTGTGGACAGCGGAGATGTGTGAGTGCATGCCGCAGTGGTACACTATTCTTGATATTTCGATTTTACACGAAATGACCGGTGCGTAGTTGAATTCCGAGAGTTGAAGCAGTTGGATGTAGACTTCTCGAGACTGCGTCTTGATTGGTGTGATGTCGCAATCCCCGATCGAATTGAGCGACACCGTAGTTACGTTCAGGTGTTGTCCGTTGCAATCGTAACCGACGAGAGCCCAGGCAACTCGAGCGTAAATCAATATTAACATACATAGGAACATGGTGAATTCCTGTACAAAGAAACAAAACAAAATAACGATTCTTTACATTACCGCACGCGCTTTATTACTGGAATTCGCGTTTGTAGGGACTATACGCGAGTACGCATTACTCTCTAATTACGCGGCGTGAAACGTTTCGATCGATCAACGTCAGCGACGAGGCCACTGTTGGCCGCTTCGGTAATTAGTTTAGGTTTGGGATTGGTTGTCGGTGGGGGCGGGGGCGGGGGCGCTCTCAGCGGCGTCCCAAATTCGTCTCGACGTTGCCGCCTTCCTACGAACCCATAGCCCCGATCCAAACTCGTCGGCGCGCGTTAATTCACCATCGCGTGATCACGTCAACGACGCGTCCCGTTTGCACCGCCCATTCCTCTGAAGTGGACATTTCGAAGTACGTCTCGATACATTCGGTGCATTCCTGTGCCGGTCTGACGATGACGAAGTTCTCGTTGCACAGGATGCAGTTGGCGATGGCCAGTGTCGAGTCGTAGTTGCACAGATTGTGCCAGCCTCCTGGCTGGTACGTTTGTTGGACCTCGGGTGGCAGTTTGGCGTAACAGGGCACGCACACTCGTCTCCCGGTCCGCACGTATATGCAAGCCGTGTCTCTCTTTATCGTCGTGCAATATAATTGCGACAGCTCGCCGTAAGCCTGGGGATGGTTCGCAGGAAGGACCCCGTCCCAGGGGCCTTGGAACTCTTGGTCCTCGACCTCCCCTTCCAAAGATTCGCAGGGGATTTTCATTCTGCAAATTGCATTGTCACGCGTTGAGTGCGCGCGTCTCGATGGAATCTGCTCGCGCCGTCGGCCGATCGATCGCTTACATTCTATTTTTCAGATACGCTAGTTTCAGTTTATTTATATGTACTGTCCGCGGACTACCGTCGATGGAGATTTTGACGTTCTGATTTGATAGTATCCCGATGACTTTGTGTGGACCGGTGTATTGGTCCGCGAATTTTCCTTTTCGGGGTTCCCGGATCATGTACACCAGGTCTCCTGTTTTAAAGTTCTGCGGGTTTATAGCCCGATCGTAGTATTCTTTCGATCTGATCTTCGCGAGCTGAAGGTTGTCGCGAGCTTTTGCTTGAACGTCGTCGATCTTATAGTAGAGATCCCGCAGGTAGTCCGCGTACGTTGGCTCCAGATTCTCGCTAATCGGTTTTTCGCTCGCGGGTTCCCTGGCTATTTGCCCAAACACTAATTCGTGCGGCGAGAATCTGGTTCCCTCGTGTACCGACGTGTTGTACGAAAACATTGCCAGCTCCAACCAGTCGTCCCAGCTGTTACGACCGTTGTTTATGTACTGCTTCAGATACTCCACTAATACGTGGTGAGACCTCTCGATGGAACCGTTGCTCTGCGGATGATACGCCGACGTGACGTAATGTTTTATGTGAAATTTCTTTGCCACATTCTTCATCAATGAGGATGTAAAATTCGTTCCTTGGTCGGTCAGGATCGCTCGGGGCGATCCGAAACGGCAGATAAGATTTTTAACGAACGCGTCCGCGATGTCCGCAGATGTGGTTCGTTCGAGAGGTATGGCTAGGGAATATTTGGTTAGTAGATCCTGCATGGTTAGTATGTATTTGTTGCCCTTTTTGGTGCTAGGCAAGGGTCCGACGATGTCCATACTGACTTTGTCGAACGCTTTGCCGGGCGTATCGGTCAGTATCATAGGTTGTTTGGTCTTGATTCTCGTGAGTTTTTTCAGTTGGCACTCCTTGCACTCTCTCACGAATTGTTGGATTTCCTTCTTCATGTTGTCCCAATTGTACAGTTGCCTTATCCTGTGGTAGGTTTTTGTCACCCCTTTGTGTCCTCCCGATGCCGACGCGTGTTTCTCCTCGATGATGTATTGTCTGGCCTCTGGTGGCGGAACGGTCACTTCTCCCGTGCAAATGGTGATCCGAACGTTCTCGTCGTGGAATACTTTCTTAAGTTCGTTCATTACGTATCGCCATGGTACTTCGTCCAGAGTCTCGGTTCGAGCGATGGAGAACGATCCTAGGTCCCTTTCTCTGATCACGTCCAGCAACGAGGACAAACAGCCCTGTACGTTTTGGGGTTCTATACGCGTTCTCGGGTTTTCCTTCACCGGCAGGGCTATGAGGTATTTGCCCTGCTCGGTCTTCAGACGGGCGCGTTCGAGCGTCAAATCGATGTAGGACGTTAAGAGGCCCGATCGTGCGATCTCCTTTGCTCCTTCGTCGATCGGACTCCCTTGCATATCGATGAATATGACTTTGTGGTCCTTCAGTTTTGGTAACGAATCTCGGACTTCCCTGATAACGTACGCCGGACTGCGCGTGTACGGGAACACGTTGGTGTCTTCCGTCGTGTCGATCGTGGGTGAAGCGTCGACGATTAGGTCGTCCCCTTCCCCCTCAGAGTCGGGAAATTGCTCCAGCCAGTTCCCGGGTTGAACTTCGACGTCTTCCTCTGCTGGTTCTTCGAGTCGCGTCGACTGTTGGGGTTCTTGCGTGTCGACGACTCGGTCTCCCGGGGGCGTGTTCGAGCGGGGAGGCGAGTCGACCGACGTGTCGGGGTCTCGAAACAGAGATATTCTTTTCCGTTCCGGCGATTGCAACGGCGATCCCGGACGCTTCTTCTCCTTCGGTCGCGGATCGTAAATCAGTGAGTCGTCCGACGACGAAGAGGGGAAAAATCTCCTCTTAGGTCGCGGCTCTTCTGCTTCTTCGTCAGCTTCCTCCTGACGCTTTCTTATCGGGAGGCAAACCTCCGGCGGGTTTCTCGACAAGGCGTCCGCGTTGGCGTTCGCTCGTCCACACTTGTGCTGTATCTCGAACTCGTAGTCCGATAGTTTTAGCTTCCACTTCCATATCCGCGACGTCGGATCTTTGATGGAGTTTACTTTGATGTTGAATTTCCGTCCGTACAGGTACGGTCTGAAGTGAGTGACGCAGTAAAGTATGGCCAAACACTCCTTCTCGATGGTCGAGTACTTTTGTTCAGCAGCGTTTAGTAATCGAGAGGCGTAAGCGACGGGAAAATCCTTCCCTATCGGTCCTTGACTCAAGACTCCTCCGATCGCGTATCCGGACGCGTCGGTCGTTAGGTTGAACGTTTTACTGAAATCCGGGTACTGCAATATGGGTTCTGTTATCAGCGCGTTTCTCAACGTCTCGAACGCCTTTTCCTGGTCAGCGTCCCACGCGAATTTTGTATCCTTCTTCAACAATCGAGTCAAGGGTTTGGCGGTTTTGGAGAATTCGGGGATGAATCTCCGATAGTATCCCGCCAATCCTAGAAATTGTTTTATTCCCTTCGGCGTTCGGGGTCTAGGGAATCGTTGCACAGCTTCGATCTTTTGAGGGTCCGGTCTGACACCTTCTTCGCTGATGATGTGACCCAGATAATTGACTTCGTGTCTCAAAAATTCGCACTTGTCCGGTTGTAACTGTAATTTAGCGTTTCGCAGTCTTTCCGCCAGTTTCTGAAATTTAATTTGGTGCTCGGCCAACGAGCTCGAGTATATCACGATGTCGTCCAAATAGACGAACAGTTCCGTCCCTTGTAGGCCGGACAAAACGCTGTTCATCAATCTCTGAAAGGTGGCCGGAGCGTTCTTGAGTCCGAACGGCATTCTCGTAAATTGATAGTGTCCGTATGGGGTCGAGAAGGCCGTTTTGTGCGCGTCTCCTTCCGCCATTTTTATTTGATGGAACCCCGACGCTAGGTCGAAGGTTGAGAAATACTTGGCACTGCCCAGTTGGTCCAGTATTTCCGTGATATTGGGCAAGGGGAATGCGTCCCCTATGGTTTTGTCGTTCAATTTCCTATAGTCGATGACCAACCGCCAACGCTTATTTCCGTGGGAGTCCGGTTTCTTCGGTACGATCCACAGCGGCGAGTTATACGGGGACACGGATTCTTCCACGACATCCGTGTCCAACAATTCTTGAATTTGTCTGTTGATTTCCGATCTATGCACCGGGGGGTATCTGTACTGGCGCGTGTTTACCGGAATGTCATCCGTGGTATGGATCTTGTGTTCCAAGATTCCTGTTCCTTCCAACGTTTCACCAGGTAAATGGAACCTGTCTTGATTTTTCCTTATCAGCTTCTCGACACTCGCCCTCTCCTCCGTATTGAGATGCTCCAGTCTCAATAATTCCACGATGGCCTCGAATCGATTTCGAGGGTCCGTCTTGATGGCGTTGCACGCCCTTGATTCTGTACGATGATTCGTTTCTTCGAATTCTTCCAGCGTCACCGTGGGTACGGTGATTTTTACCTTCCTGCTCGTCGTATTAACGACCCCGATGTAGGCGCGGCCTTTGCGGTTGGTTACCAGGGCCTCGCCCAAGTAGATTCCCTTACCTATGTCGATTCTGGGAACGTATCCCTCTCGTATCTCTGGATTCGCTATATTCACTTGTAGCGACGTGGAGCTTCGCTTGGGTACCGACACTTTCGAGGTGGCGAACGGTATGCAAAAGGTTCCCCATTCGACCCGCTTTTGCGCGTAATCTATGGTTGCCCCGTGATCGATCAGGAACTCGGATCCTAAGATCCCGTCCTCTTTGATCAGCAGCGAGTCGTCGACGACGTGGAATTTAACCGGATGGCCCGCAACCTCTATCGACACTTTCCCTAGGGTGGTCAGGTTCGAAGCCGTAATGCCACGTATGTCTAGTACTTCTCGATCGTCTATACTCGCTGTGTTGGTCAGGACCGACTTCTTGATGAGATTTATTTCCGATCCCGAGTCCAGCATTAGATTCGTTATTCCTTGTAAATGGGGGGACACGATTCGCACCGTCGGTACCTTTTGTACGGCGTTGATTCTTATTGAAACAGTTCTTCTAACGACTCTATCTCGTCCTCCTGGTCTTCTTCCTCCTCGCGTTTCTTTTGCTTCGAGTCTTTTGGGGTTTCCCATGCTTTTCGTTCTTGCTTCGGCGCGCTTCTTGCCGACAGTTGCTCTTGATTTTGCTTCGATGTGGAAGCTTCTATTTTCGCTACTCTCGGGCGCTCCTGGGGCTTTCCACTCCGGGCTGCGTCCGGTCTTCCCGGGTGACCGCGTCCGTTTCCCTGGTTCTGTTGAGAGTACGGCACGATTTCTCCGGAATCGACTTTGGCTTTGAAGCGGTAGCAATCCTTCAAAACGTGTCCGGGTTTCTTGCAATAATTGCACGTGATTCCGGGATTTCTGGGTGGGAAGGTGGCCGGTGGCCGGGATGGAAAGGTCTTGTTGTTTCCGTAATTGTTGTATCTCTGGGGTTTTCTTTGATCCCTTTGTTGAGGTTCCGCTTGATTCCTTGGAGGGTAGTTGTTTCGTTCCCTATTGAAGCGTTGCGGCGGCGGTTGATAGCTTCGCTGCCTTTCCGCGACTCTCTTTACCTCACGAGTGGCTTTTATCGCCGCACGGTAGGATTCGTCGAGGTCTCTGCAGCCCTCCAGCTTCACTCTGGTGAATACCTCGGCCGGTAAACCGTTGACGAATGCTTCCTGGGAGTCGGTGTCGAGACCTAATTGCAACGCCAACGGTACGGTACCGCGAGCTTGCCTTTCTCCGTCCATGATGGCTAGACGCAGGTTACGCACGCGGTCAATGTAGTCGAGTACGTCTTCGCCCGATTTGTGATAGATGGTTCCGAGTTCGCCCCTGTATTCGTTAATGGTTTTACCGGGACCAAACATGTCCTTTAATTTCGTGGAGAACGAGTCCAGATTGGTAACGACCACGTCCTCCACCGCGAGGAACGCATGGCCCCTTAATTTGTTCATCAACAGTTTAACCAAATGGGGTTCCATATGAGCGGGGAGCATCGATTTTGCTCGCTCGCAGGCTCTTAAGAATTGAAACACGGGAGGCTTATGGCCGTCGAACACGGGAACCGTTTCTATGGCATCTTTGATGCGAATCGAAGGGATATCCGTCACGGGCTTCACGTCGGGCATTTCGGCGTTTGTCCCGCCGGACGTACCCGCCGTATCGTTTGCTCTGTTAGCTTTTATGTCCTGTTCTATTCTCTCTAGCCTCCTGTTCATTGAATTTAAATTGTCGAATTTATCCTCCCACAGGGAGAGCTGTTGCAGCACGAGGTCTAGAGGGGTTGCAGTCGTTTCTTCCGCCATTTCGCGTCACACCTCTTAACGTATGCGATCGTATCCCACCGCTGTCACCAAAAAATTTATATGTTACGTCCTCGTCGGGATCCGTGTTGCCCAGCGGGAACGTGCGCCGAATCTTCAACAGGATACGCTCGCAATTTCGATCTGTGACTGGTCTCTTAGGACAGTCAACCGGGATCGGGACGTTAAGATGCGGTGGGGTCAGGAAAACAATTGGTATCGATTGTTTATGAGTTATATTTACGTCCACTTTCTTTTTTTTTTCTTATTTAATACAGTGGAGGCTGTTACATTATTCCTCGCGGAGAAATATAGTTTGAAATAACAACGTATGATACTCTTCCGGGACCGGCTCGCCTTCGGGGACGTTTGGTTGACCAGGGAACCGGTCGCTAATAAATACGGGATAATATCCCGGGTAATTCGGATAAATCTGTTGATGTGGCCACTCCTCGTCGCTGTCCGGAGGGTCGAGTTGCTGTTGCGGGGATGGGGGACTGACCGGGGGGTCGATATAGGGCCGGTAGTATTCGGGCGTGGTTGCCCTTGAATCTACCGAGGATGTAGTTGTCTGAGCCGGGGATGACGAGTAAACTAGTTGTCGTCTAGCGAAGGGCTGCGGAGTTTGTTCGGATGCGTGGGAGATGGGGGAGTATGAGATGGACAAAGGCGATGCGTGAGGCGAGGAAGGCAACACGGGTGTTTGGGCGGAGGGACCCCGCGAAGTCGAGGGCTCGGGCGAACCCCCGACTGTCAAGTCGATGATGGACGGAACGGCCCCGGCGCCAGCGGTTGTCGAGTCGATCGGCGCCCGTGGAGAATCCAGCGTCAGGTCGACTGGCGCCGGTGGAGAATCTAACGTCAGGTCGATCAACGGCCCAGTCTCTTGCGCCAATTGCACGCGACGGGCGGCGATCAGCTCCCGGCGCCTGATATTGTGGCGGAGCCGCGACTGGACCCCTCTCCTACGCCTTCGCCTATTTCCAGCGGGCATCTACCGAACACATTCGGCGAGTAGTAAGTTGTTCGTATAAAATGGAAGACCGATGAAATGTCAAGTGTTACTGTTTATTAATGCTCACCTTTACCTATCGGTCGACTACAGTTGAGAGTACAAGTAACAAATGGTGGATCGTGCTGACGATTTGCCGCTTACAGGCGCAACTACAACGAACTCGTCGAACTTCACCGTTAGACTACCGGATTGAACTTCACTCGTATAGAACTTGATGTTTCTAACTTCTCGGTTGGAACTGAACTGCCTTGCGACCGTTCGCTCCGCTCTTTTATTCCTCCCAGGTGCTGATGCAGCAGCCCCCACTGCCGCAGCCAGAAGATGCTGATGCAGCAGGGGCCACCGTCCTGGGAACGACTGTTCCGCGACGGTTCTCGCGGTTCGTATTTCTGCAACGTGTGCATTCCCGAGCGACAGTTGTTATCGCCCTCGCGACGGTTCTCGCGCTTCGTATCTTTGCAACGTGTGCATTCCTGAGCGACAGTTGTTATCGCCCTCGCGACGGTTCTCGCGCTTCGTATCTTTGCAACGTGTGCATTCCTGAGCGACAGTTGTTATCGCTCTGGGAACGGATGCTGATGCATCGAGGTATATCGTCTTGTTCAGCGGATTATTACCCGATCCTTTCCCAGGCCTTGACTCTGGAATGCCCACGTGCGAGACAGCGCTATCCCTTCGCTATTGTCGTCAGCACTTATCCGTGCTTGTCCTTAACTTGAAAGGACAAACACGGATTGGTCCGCACACCCTGATTCGTCACGGTTCTTAATCTACGTATTCTTATAATCTATCTTATCATAGGTGAGTCAGCATACTCACGTTTACCCCTGGTTTCTTAACTTAAGAAGTTGCTTAGACTTAATGCTACCATCAGGACAATTATCAGTGTGTGTGTGTGTGTGGCCGTACGTCGATGTGTGGTAGAGAACTGCCTATGGTAACATACATTTTTATTGGTTACGGGTAATAGCGAGATGGATTGGCTACTTTGTGACAATTTGGGAATTGCCATCGGTTGGGTCAGGTTTGGATTATATTGGGTGGTTGTGTCGGTTAGGTCGGTGTTATGCTGCACACGAGTTTTGGTTGGGTTTCGGTTAGGTTTGAGTTAGGTTTGGGTTAGGTTTGGGTTATGTTTGGGTTAGGTTTGATTTATATTAGGTGGTTGTGTAGGTTAGGTTTGCGCGATGTTGTACATAAATTGTGGTTAGGTTTGGTTTAGGTTTGGGTCTGGTTTGGGTCAGGTTTGCGATAAATTATATATAAACTTTGGTTAGGTTAGGATTCGGTTGGACCTATTTTTGGGTCCGGTTTAGGTTAGGTTTGGGTATGATAGGGTTTTTGGCCCAGGGGGTCAGGTTTGGATTAGGGTTTTTCGGAATTTCGGTTAGGTTAGGTTTGGGTTAGATGCGAGTCTCGATTTTCTAGCGTTCTACTTCGGCAGTAAGTCAACGACTTCTAGCCGCCCCGACCCGGCTCGCTATCTCTTCGTTTAAAGAATTTGAATTCGTTATCTCAAAATTTTCATTGGAAGTTTCGGAAAAAGTGGACAGGCTATTTTATAGCCGGCACGATACAGTTTAACTTTGTCCTCTTTGCGTTTCTACCTAATGTTTACCGTTTACTGGTGGCATGACGGCAAAATGTCCGATTTTTGGTGGAAAGTACAGTAGGTACCACTAGGAACGTCCGTATTCGAATTCTGGTTTCCTGGGTAGTATTCCAGTGGGACGTCGATCAACCTGGCGAATTTTTGATTTTTCGATTTTTGTTTCCAAAAACCACGAAATTCTTATATATCGAAGAGTATGGCTTTTTCCTGATTTCGATGCAATTCTTACGCTGTTAAAAACTGGCGCCCCCACGGCCACACTAACCACAACCTACCCTGTATCCTGGTAGTGGGTCGATTCGGGTGCGCGTTGTACCTACGCATCGTCACGTTTCGGAGAATCCCGGGACGTGACACGTTCTTTCTATGGATAATTTGCACGAATACGTGCTATATTCGATGTTTGCAATCGTTTTGCATCGACGGTAGGTACGGATTCACTTCCCAGCTCCCGCAATCGTTCTTTCTATCGATAATTTGCACGAATACGTGATGTTCGATGTTTCCAATCGTTTTGCATCAACGGTAGGTAAGGATTCACTTCCCGGCTCCCGCAATCGTTCTTTCCATCGATAATTTGCACGAATACGTGGTGTTCGATGTTTCCAATCGTTCTGCATCCACGTTAGGTAAGTATTCACTTCCCAGCTCCCGCAATCGTTCTTTCTATGGATAATTTGCACGAATACGTGCTATTCGATGTTTCCAATCGTGTTGCATCGACGGTCGGTAAGCATTCACTTCCCAGCTCCGGCAAACGTTCTTTCCAAATTATCGATAGAAAGAACGATTGCGGGAGCTGGGAAGTGAATCCTTACCTACCGTCGATGCAAAACGATTGCAAACATCGAATAGCACGTATTCGTGCAAATTATCCATAGAAAGAACGATTGCGAGAGCTGGGAAGTGAATACTTACCTACCGTTGATGCAAAACGATTGGAAAATATCGAATAGCACGTATTCGTGCAAATGATCGATGGAAAGAACGATTGCGGGAGCCGGGAAGTGAATCCTTACCTAACGTTGATGCAAATCGATTGGAAAATATCGAATAGCACGTATTCGTGCAAATGATCGATGGAAAAAACGATTGCGGGAGCCGGGAAGTGAATCCTTACCTAACGTTGATGCAAATCGATTGGAAACATCGAACATCACGTATTCGTGCAAATTATCGATGGAAAGAACGATTGCGGGTGCCGGGAAGTGAATCCTTACCTACCGTTGATGCAAAACGATTGGAAACATCGAACATCACGTATTCGTGCAAATTATCGATAGAAAGAACGATTGCGGGAGCTGGGAAGTGAATCCGTACCTACCGTCGATGCAAAACGATTGCAAACATCGAATATCACGTATTCGTGCAAATTATCCATAGAAAGAACGATTGCGGGAGCTGGGAAGTGAATACTTACCTAACGTTGATGCAGAACGATTGGTAACATCGAACACCACGTATTCGTGCAAATTATCGATGGAAAGAACGATTGCGGGAGCCGGGAAGTGAATGCTTACCTAACGTTGATGCAAAACGATTGGAAACATCGAACATAACGTATTCGTGCAAATTATCGATAGAAAGAACGATTGCGGGAGCTGGGAAGTGAATCCGTACCTACCGTCGATGCAAAACGATTGCAAACATCGAATAGCACGTATTCGTGCCAATTATCCAATCGTTTTGCATCGACGGTAGGTAAGGATTCACTTCCCAGCTCCCGCAATCGTTCTTTCCATCGATAATTTGCACGAATACGTGCTATTCGATGTTTCCAATCGTTTTGCATCAACGTTAGGTAAGGATTCACTTCCCGGCTCCCGCAATCGTTCTTTCCATCGATAATTTGCACGAATACGTGGTGTTCGATGTTTCCAATCGTTCTGCATCAACGTTAGGTAAGTATTCACTTCCCGGCTCCCGCAATCGTTCTTTCTAAGGATAATTTGCACGAATACGTGCTATTCGATGTTTGCAATCGTTTTGCATCGACGGTAGGTACGGATTCACTTCCCGGCTCCCGCAATCGTTCTTTCCATCGATAATTTGCACGAATACGCGCTATTCGATGTTTCCAATCGTTTTGCATCAACGTTAGGTAAGCATTCACTTCCCGGCTCCCGCAATCATTCTTTCCATGGATAATTTGCACGAATACGTGCTATTCGATGTTTCCAATCGTTTTGCATCGACGGTAGGTAAGGATTCACTTCCCAGCTCCCGCAATCGTTCTTTCCATCGATAATTTGCACGAATACGTGCCGTTCGATGTTTCCAATCGTTTTGCATCGACGATAGGTAAGGATTCACTTCCCGGCTCCCGCAATCGTTCTTTCCATCGATAATTTGCACGAATACGTGCTATTCGATGTTTCCAATCGTTTTGCATCAACAGTAGGTAAGTATTCACTTCCCAGCTCTCGCAATCGGTCTTTCTATGGATAATTTGCACGAATACGTGCAATTCGATGTTTGCAATCGTTTTGCATCGACGGTAGGTAAGGATTCACTTCCCAGCTCCCGCAATCGTTCTTTCTATCGATAATTTGCACGAATACGTTATGTTCGATGTTTCCAATCGTTTTGCATCAACGTTAGGTAAGCATTCACTTCCCGGCTCCCGCAATCGTTCTTTCCATCGATAATTTGCACGAATACGTGCTATTCGATGTTTTCAATCGTTTTGCATCAACGGTAGGTATGTATTCACTTCCCAGCTCTCGCAATCGGTCTTTCTATGGATAATTTGCACGAATACGTGCTATTCGATGTTTGCAATCGTTTTGCATCGACGGTAGGTAAGGATTCACTTCCCAGCTGCCGCAATCGTTCTTTCTATCGATAATTTGCACGAATACGTGATGTTCGATGTTTCCAATCGTTTTGCATCAACGTTAGGTAAGGATTCATTTCCCGGCTCCCGCAATCGTTCTTTCCATCGATAATTTGCACGAATACGTGCTATTCGATGTTTCCAATCGATTTGCATCAACGTTAGGTAAGGATTCACTTCCCGGCACCCGCAATCGTTCTTTCCATCGATAATTTGCACGAATACGTGATGTTCAATGTTTCCAATCGTTTTGCATCGACGGTAGGTAAGGATTCACTTCCCAGCTGCCGCAATCGTTCTTTCTATCGATAATTTGCACGAATACGTGATGTTCGATGTTTCCAATCGTTTTGCATCAACGTTAGGTAAGGATTCACTTCCCAGCTCCCGCAATCGTTCTTTCTATCGATAATTTGCACGAATACGTGCTCTTCGATGTTTGCAATCGTTTTGCATCGACGGTAGGTAAGGATTCACTTCCCAGCAGCCGCAATCGTTCTTTCCATCGATAATTTACACGAATACGTGCTATTCGATGTTTTCAATCGTTTTGCATCAACGGTAGGTAAGTATTCACTGCCCAGCTCTCGCAATCGGTCTTTCTATGGATAATTTGCACGAATACGTGCTATTCGATGTTTGCAATCGTTTTGCATCGACGGTAGGTAAGGATACACTTCCCGGCTCCCGCAACGTTCTTTCCATCGATAATTTGCACGAATACGTGCTATTCGATGTTTGCAATCGTTTTGCATCGACGGTAGGTAAGGATTCACTTCCCAGCTCCCGCAATCCTTCTTTCTATCGATAATTTGCATGAATACGTTATGTTCGATGTTTCCAATCGTTTTGCATCAACGTTAGGTAAGCATTCACTTCCCGGCTCCCGCAATCGTTCTTTCCATCGATAATTTGCACGAATACGTGGTGTTCGATGTTTCCAATCGTTCTGCATCAACGTTAGGTAAGTATTCACTTCCCAGCTCCCGCAATCCTTCTTTCTATGGATAATTTGCACGAATACGTGCTATTCGATGTTTGCAATCGTTTTGCATCGACGGTAGGTACGGATTCACTTCCCAGCTCCCGCAATCGTTCTTTCTATCGATAATTTGCACGAATACGTGATGTTCGATGTTTCCAATCGTTTTGCATCAACGTTAGGTAAGTATTCACTTCCCAGCTCCCGCAATCGTTCTTTCTATGGATAATTTGCACGAATACGTGCTATTCGATGTTTCCAATCGTGTTGCATCGACGGTCGGTAAGCATTCACTTCCCAGCTCCGGCAAACGTTCTTTCCAAATTATCGATAGAAAGAACGATTGCGGGAGCTGGGAAGTGAATCCTTACCTACCGTCGATGCAAAACGATTGCAAACATCGAATTGCACGTATTCGTGCAAATTATCCATAGAAAGACCGATTGCGAGAGCTGGGAAGTGAATCCTTACCTAACGTTGATGCAAACCGATTGGAAACATCGAACATCACGTATTCGTGCAAATTATCGATGGAAAGAACGATTGCGGGTGCCGGGAAGTGAATCCTTACCTACCGTTGATGCAAAACGATTGGAAACATCGAACATCACGTATTCGTGCAAATTATCGATAGAAAGAACGATTGCGGGAGCTGGGAAGCGAATCCTTACCTATCGTCGATGCAAAACGATTGGAAACATCGAATGACACGTATTCGTGCAAATTATCGATGGAAAGAACGATTGCGGGAGCTGGGAAGTGAATCCTTACCTACCGTCGATGCAAAACGATTGCAAACATCGAGTAGCAGGTATTCGTGCAAATTATCCATAGAAAGAACGATTGCGGGAGCTGGGAAGTGAATACTTACCTACCGTTGATGCAAAACGATTGGAAACATCGAATAGCACGTATTCGTGCAAATTATCCATGGAAAGAACGATTGCGGGAGCCGGGAAGTGAATGCTTACCTAACGTTGATGCAAAACGATTGGAAACATCGAATAGCGCGTATTCGTGCAAATTATCGATGGAAAGAACGATTGCGGGAGCCGGGAAGTGAATCCGTACCTACCGTCGATGCAAAACGATTGCAAACATCGAATAGCACGTATTCGTGCAAATTATCCTTAGAAAGAACGATTGCGGGAGCCGGGAAGTGAATACTTACCTAACGTTGATGCAGAACGATTGGAAACATCGAACACCACGTATTCGTGCAAATTATCGATGGAAAGAACGATTGCGGGAGCCGGGAAGTGAATCCTTACCTAACGTTGATGCAAAACGATTGGAAACATCGAATAGCACGTATTCGTGCAAATTATCGATGGAAAGAACGATTGCGGGAGCTGGGAAGTGAATCCTTACCTACCGTCGATGCAAAACGATTGGATAATTGGCACGAATACGTGATATTCGATGTTTCCAATCGTTTTGCATCGACGGTAGGTAAGGATTCACTTCCCAGCTCCCGCAATCGTTATTTCCATCGATAATTTGCACGAATACGTGGTGTTCGATGTTACCAATCGTTCTGCATCAACGTTAGGTAAGTATTCACTTCCCAGCTCCCGCAATCGTTCTTTCTATGGATAATTTGCACGAATACGTGCTATTCGATGTTTGCAATCGTTTTGCATCGACGGTAGGTACGGATTCACTTCCCAGCTCCCGCAATCGTTCTTTCTATCGATAATTTGCACGAATACGTGATGTTCGATGTTTCCAATCGTTTTGCATCAACGGTAGGTAAGGATTCACTTCCCGGCTCCCGCAATCGTTCTTTCCATCGATAATTTGCACGAATACGTGGTGTTCGATGTTTCCAATCGTTCTGCATCAACGTTAGGTAAGTATTCACTTCCCAGCTCCCGCAATCGTTCTTTCTATGGATAATTTGCACGAATACGTGCTATTCGATGTTTCCAATCGTGTTGCATCGACGGTCGGTAAGCATTCACTTCCCAGCTCCGGCAAACGTTCTTTCCAAATTATCGATAGAAAGAACGATTGCGGGAGCTGGGAAGTGAATCCTTACCTACCGTCGATGCAAAACGATTGCAAACATCGAATAGCACGTATTCGTGCAAATTATCCATAGAAAGAACGATTGCGAGAGCTGGGAAGTGAATACTTACCTACCGTTGATGCAAAACGATTGGAAAATATCGAATAGCACGTATTCGTGCAAATGATCGATGGAAAGAACGATTGCGGGAGCCGGGAAGTGAATCCTTACCTTACGTTGATGCAAATCGATTGGAAAATATCGAATAGCACGTATTCGTGCAAATGATCGATGGAAAAAACGATTGCGGGAGCCGGGAAGTGAATCCTTACCTAACGTTGATGCAAATCGATTGGAAACATCGAACATCACGTATTCGTGCAAATTATCGATGGAAAGAACGATTGCGGGTGCCGGGAAGTGAATCCTTACCTACCGTTGATGCAAAACGATTGGAAACATCGAACATCACGTATTCGTGCAAATTATCGATAGAAAGAACGATTGCGGGAGCTGGGAAGCGAATCCTTACCTATCGTCGATGCAAAACGATTGGAAACATCGAATGACACGTATTCGTGCAAATTATCGATGGAAAGAACGATTGCGGGAGCTGGGAAGTGAATCCTTACCTACCGTCGATGCAAAACGATTGGATAATTGGCACGAATACGTGATATTCGATGTTTCCAATCGTTTTGCATCGACGGTAGGTAAGGATTCACTTCCCAGCTCCCGCAATCGTTATTTCCATCGATAATTTGCACGAATACGTGGTGTTCGATGTTACCAATCGTTCTGCATCAACGTTAGGTAAGTATTCACTTCCCAGCTCCCGCAATCGTTCTTTCTATGGATAATTTGCACGAATACGTGCTATTCGATGTTTGCAATCGTTTTGCATCGACGGTAGGTACGGATTCACTTCCCAGCTCCCGCAATCGTTCTTTCTATCGATAATTTGCACGAATACGTGATGTTCGATGTTTCCAATCGTTTTGCATCAACGGTAGGTAAGGATTCACTTCCCGGCTC
This sequence comes from Nomada ferruginata, assembly GCA_963583965.1. NCBI lineage: Eukaryota > Metazoa > Arthropoda > Insecta > Hymenoptera > Apidae > Nomada > Nomada ferruginata. The sequence goes on from OY757219.1 coordinate 2,075,971, forward strand.
CCGCAATCGCTCCTTCCATCGATAATTTGCACGAATACGTGGTGTTCGATGTTTCCAATCGTTCTGCATCAACGTTAGGTAAGTATTCACTTCCCAGCTCCCGCAATCGTTCTTTCTATGGATAATTTGCACGAATACGTGCTATTCGATGTTTCCAATCGTGTTGCATCGACGGTCGGTAAGCATTCACTTCCCAGCTCCGGCAAACGTTCTTTCCAAATTATCGATAGAAAGAACGATTGCGGGAGCTGGGAAGTGAATCCTTACCTAACGTTGATGCAAATCGATTGGAAAATATCGAATAGCACGTATTCGTGCAAATGATCGATGGAAAAAACGATTGCGGGAGCCGGGAAGTGAATCCTTACCTAACGTTGATGCAAATCGATTGGAAACATCGAACATCACGTATTCGTGCAAATTATCGATGGAAAGAACGATTGCGGGTGCCGGGAAGTGAATCCTTACCTACCGTTGATGCAAAACGATTGGAAACATCGAACATCACGTATTCGTGCAAATTATCGATAGAAAGAACGATTGCGGGAGCTGGGAAGTGAATCCGTACCTACCGTCGATGCAAAACGATTGCAAACATCGAATATCACGTATTCGTGCAAATTATCCATAGAAAGAACGATTGCGGGAGCTGGGAAGTGAATACTTACCTAACGTTGATGCAGAACGATTGGTAACATCGAACACCACGTATTCGTGCAAATTATCGATGGAAAGAACGATTGCGGGAGCCGGGAAGTGAATGCTTACCTAACGTTGATGCAAAACGATTGGAAACATCGAACATAACGTATTCGTGCAAATTATCGATAGAAAGAACGATTGCGGGAGCTGGGAAGTGAATCCGTACCTACCGTCGCTGCAAAACGATTGCAAACATCGAATAGCACGTATTCGTGCAAATTATCCATAGAAAGAACGATTGCGGGAGCTGGGAAGTGAATCCTTACCTACCGTCGATGCAAAACGATTGGAAACATCGAATATCACGTATTCGTGCCAATTATCCAATCGTTTTGCATCGACGGTAGGTAAGGATTCACTTCCCAGCTCCCGCAATCGTTCTTTCCATCGATAATTTGCACGAATACGTGCCATTCGATGTTTCCAATCGTTTTGCATCGACGGTAGGTAAGGATTCACTTCCCAGCTCCCGCAATCGTTCTTTCCATCGATAATTTGCACGAATACGTGCTATTCGATGTTTCCAATCGTTTTGCATCAACGTTAGGTAAGGATTCACTTCCCGGCTCCCGCAATCGTTCTTTCCATCGATAATTTGCACGAATGCGTGGTGTTCGATGTTTCCAATCGTTCTGCATCAACGTTAGGTAAGTATTCAGTTCCCGGCTCCCGCAATCGTTCTTTCTAAGGATAATTTGCACGAATACGTGCTATTCGATGTTTGCAATCGTTTTGCATCGACGGTAGGTACGGATTCACTTCCCGGCTCCCGCAATCGTTCTTTCCATCGATAATTTGCACGAATACGTGCCGTTCGATGTTTCCAATCGTTTTGCATCGACGATAGGTAAGGATTCGCTTCCCAGCTCCCGCAATCGTTCTTTCTATCGATAATTTGCACGAATACGTGATGTTCGATGTTTCCAATCGTTTTGCATCAACGGTAGGTAAGGATTCACTTCCCGGCTCCCGCAATCGTTCTTTCCATCGATAATTTGCACGAATACGTGCTATTCGATGTTTCCAATCGTTTTGCATCAACGGTAGGTAAGTATTCACTTCCCAGCTCTCGCAATCGGTCTTTCTATGGATAATTTGCACGAATACGTGCAATTCGATGTTTGCAATCGTTTTGCATCGACGGTAGGTAAGGATTCACTTCCCAGCTCCCGCAATCGTTCTTTCTATCGATAATTTGCACGAATACGTTATGTTCGATGTTTCCAATCGTTTTGCATCAACGTTAGGTAAGCATTCACTTCCCGGCTCCCGCAATCGTTCTTTCCATCGATAATTTGCACGAATACGTGCTATTCGATGTTTCCAATCGATTTGCATCAACGTTAGGTAAGGATTCACTTCCCGGCACCCGCAATCGTTCTTTCCATCGATAATTTGCACGAATACGTGATGTTCAATGTTTCCAATCGTTTTGCATCAACGTTAGGTAAGGATTCACTTCCCGGCTCCCGTAATCGTTCTTTCCATCGATAATTTGCACGAATACGTGGTGTTCGATGTTTCCAATCGTTTTGCATCAACGTTAGGTAAGTATTCACTTCCCAGCTCCCGCAATCGTTCTTTCTATCGATAATTTGCACGAATACGTGCTCTTCGATGTTTTCAATCGTTTTGCATCGACGGTAGGTAAGGATTCACTTCCCAGCAGCCGCAATCGTTCTTTCCATCGATAATTTACACGAATACGTGCTATTCGATGTTTTCAATCGTTTTGCATCAACGGTAGGTAAGTATTCACTGCCCAGCTCTCGCAATAGGTCTTTCTATGGATAATTTGCACGAATACGTGCTATTCGATGTTTGCAATCGTTTTGCATCGACGGTAGGTAAGGATACACTTCCCGGCTCCCGCAATCGTTCTTTCCATCGATAATTTGCACGAATACGTGCTATTCGATGTTTGCAATCGTTTTGCATCGACGGTAGGTAAGGATTCACTTCCCAGCTCCCGCAATCGTTCTTTCTATCGATAATTTGCATGAATACGTTATGTTCGATGTTTCCAATCGTTTTGCATCAACGTTAGGTAAGCATTCACTTCCCGGCTCCCGCAATCGTTCTTTCAGTCGATAATTTGCACGAATACGTGGTGTTCGATGTTTCCAATCGTTCTGCATCAACGTTAGGTAAGTATTCACTTCCCAGCTCCCGCAATCGTTCTTTCTATGGATAATTTGCACGAATACGTGCTATTCGATGTTTCCAATCGTGTTGCATCGACGGTCGGTAAGCATTCACTTCCCAGCTCCGGCAAACGTTCTTTCCAAATTATCGATAGAAAGAACGATTGCGGGAGCTGGGAAGTGAATACTTACCTACCGTTGATGCAAAACGATTGGAAACATCGAATAGCACGTATTCGTGCAAATTATTCATGGAAAGAACGATTGCGGGAGCCGTGAAGTGAATGCTTACCTAACGTTGATGCAAAACGATTGGAAACATCGAACATAACGTATTCGTGCAAATTATCGATAGAAAGAACGATTGCGGCAGCTGGGAAGTGAATCCTTACCTACCGTCGATGCAAAACGATTGCAAACATCGAATTGCACGTATTCGTGCAAATTATCGATGGAAAGAACGATTGCGGGAGCTGGGAAGTGAATCCTTACCTACCGTCGATGCAAAACGATTGCAAACATCGAATAGCACGTATTCGTGCAAATTATCCATAGAAAGAACGATTGCGGGAGCTGGGAAGTGAATACTTACCTACCGTTGATGCAAAACGATTGGAAACATCGAATAGCACGTATCCGTGCAAATTACCGATGGAAAGAACGATTGCGGTAGCCGGAAAGTGAATCCTTACCTACCGTTGATGCAAAACGATTGGAAACATCGAACATCACGTATTCGTGCAAATTATCGATAGAAAGAACGATTGCGGGAGCTGGGAAGTGAATCCTTACCTACTGTCGATGCAAAACGATTGGAAAAATCGAATAGCACGTATTCGTGCAAATTATCCATAGAAAGAACGATTGCGGGAGCTGGGAAGTGAATACTTACCTACCGTTGATGCAAAACGATTGGAAACATCGAATAGCACGTATCCGTGCAAATTACCGATGGAAAGAACGATTGCGGTAGCCGGAAAGTGAATCCTTACCTACCGTTGATGCAAAACGATTGGAAACATCGAACATCACGTATTCGTGCAAATTATCGATAGAAAGAACGATTGCGGGAGCTGGGAAGTGAATCCTTACCTACTGTCGATGCAAAACGATTGGAAAAATCGAATAGCACGTATTCGTGCAAATTATCGATGGAAAGAACGATTGCGGGAGCCGGGAAGTGAATCCTTACCTAACGTTGATGCAAAACGATTGGAAACATCGAACATCACGTATTCGTGCAAATTATCGATAGAAAGAACAATTGCGGGAGTTGGGAAGTGAATCCTTACCTACCGTTGATGCAAAACGATTGCAAACATCGAATAGCACGTATTCGTGCAAATTATCCATAGAAAGAACGATTGCGGGAGCTGGGAAGTGAATACTTACCTACCGTTGATGCAAAACGATTGGAAACATCGAATAGCACGTATCCGTGCAAATTATCGATGGAAAGAACGATTGCGGTAGCCGGGAAGTGAATCCTAACCTAACGTTGATGCAAAACGATTGGAAACATCGAACATCACGTATTCGTTCAAATTATCGATAGAAAGAACGATTGCGGGAGTTGGGAAGTGAATCCTTAACTACCGTCGATGCAAAACGGTTGCAAAAATCGAATAGCACGTATGCGTGCAAATTATCCATAGAATGATCGATTGCGGGAGCTGGGAAGTGAATACTTACCTACCGTTGATGCAAAACGATTGGAAACATCGAATAGCACGTATTCGTGCAAATTATCGATAGAAAGAACGATTGCGGGAGCTGGGAAGTGAATCCTTACCTACCGTCGATGCAAAACTATTGCAAACATCGAATAGCACGTATTCGTGCAAATTATCCATAGAAAGATCGATTGCGGGAGCTGGGAAGTGAATACTTACCTACCGTTGATGCAAAACGATTGGAAACATCGAATAGCACGTATCCGTGCAAATTATCGATGGAAAGAACGATTGCGGTAGCCGGGAAGTGAATCCTTACCTACCGTTGATGCAAAATGATTGGAAACATCGAACATCACGTATTCGTGCAAATTATCGATAGAAAGAGCGATTGCGGGAGCTGGGAAGTGAATCCTTACCTACCGTCGATGCAAAACGATTGGAAACATCGAATAGCACGTATTCGTGCAAATTATCGATAGAAAGAACGATTGCGGGAGCTGGGAAGTGAATCCTTACCTACCGTCGATGCAAAACGATTGCAAACATCGAATAGCACGTATTCGTGCAAATTATCCATCGAAAGATCGATTGCGGGAGCTGGGAAGTGAATACTTACCTACCGTTGATGCAAAACGATTGGAAACATCGAATAGCACGTATCCGTGCAAATTATCGATGGAAAGAACGATTGCGGTAGCCGGGAAGTGAATCCTTACCTACCGTTGATGCAAAACGATTGGAAACATCGAACATCACGTATTCGTGCAAATTATCGATAGAAAGAGCGATTGCGGGAGCTGGGAAGTGAATCCTTACCTACCGTCGATGCAAAACGATTGGAAACATCGAATAGCACGTATTCGTGCAAATTATCGATAGAAAGAACCATTGCGGGAGCTGGGAAGTGAATCCATACCTACCGTCGATGCAAAACGATTGCAAACATCGAATTGCACGTATTCGTGCAAATTATCCATAGAAAGAACGATTGCGGGAGCTGGGAAGTGAATACTTACCTACCGTTGATGCAAAACGATTGGAAACATCGAATAGCACGTATCCGTGCAAATTACCGATGGAAAGAACGATTGCGGTAGCCGGAAAGTGAATCCTTACCTACCGTTGATGCAAAACGATTGGAAACATCGAACATCACGTATTCGTGCAAATTATCGATAGAAAGAACGATTGCGGGAGCTGGGAAGTGAATCCTTACCTACTGTCGATGCAAAACGATTGGAAACATCGAACATCACGTATTCGTGCAAATTATCGATAGAAAGAACAATTGCGGGAGTTGGGAAGTGAATCCTTACCTACCGTCGATGCAAAACGATTGCAAACATCGAATAGCACGTATTCGTGCAAATTATCCATAGAAAGAACGATTGCGGGAGCTGGGAAGTGAATACTTACCTACCGTTGATGCAAAACGATTGGAAACATCGAATAGCACGTATCCGTGCAAATTATCGATGGAAAGAACGATTGCGGTAGCCGGGAAGTGAATCCTAACCTAACGTTGATGCAAAACGATTGGAAACATCGAACATCACGTATTCGTTCAAATTATCGATAGAAAGAACGATTGCGGGAGTTGGGAAGTGAATCCTTAACTACCGTCGATGCAAAACGGTTGCAAACATCGAATAGCACGTATGCGTGCAAATTATCCATAGAATGATCGATTGCGGGAGCTGGGAAGTTAATACTTACCTACCGTTGATGCAAAACGATTGGAAACATCGAATAGCACGTATTCGTGCAAATTATCGATAGAAAGAACGATTGCGGGAGCTGGGAAGTGAATCCTTACCTACCGTCGATGCAAAACTATTGCAAACATCGAATAGCACGTATTCGTGCAAATTATCCATAGAAAGAACGATTGCGGGAGCTGGGAAGTGAATACTTACCTACCGTTGATGCAAAACGATTGGAAACATCGAATAGCACGTATCCGTGCAAATTATCGATGGAAAGAACGATTGCGGTAGCCGGGAAGTGAATCCTAACCTAACGTTGATGCAAAACGATTGGAAACATCGAACATCACGTATTCGTTCAAATTATCGATAGAAAGAACGATTGCGGGAGTTGGGAAGTGAATCCTTAACTACCGTCGATGCAAAACGGTTGCAAAAATCGAATAGCACGTATGCGTGCAAATTATCCATAGAATGATCGATTGCGGGAGCTGGGAAGTGAATACTTACCTACCGTTGATGCAAAACGATTGGAAACATCGAATAGCACGTATTCGTGCAAATTATCGATAGAAAGAACGATTGCGGGAGCTGGGAAGTGAATCCTTACCTACCGTCGATGCAAAACTATTGCAAACATCGAATAGCACGTATTCGTGCAAATTATCCATAGAAAGATCGATTGCGGGAGCTGGGAAGTGAATACTTACCTACCGTTGATGCAAAACGATTGGAAACATCGAATAGCACGTATCCGTGCAAATTATCGATGGAAAGAACGATTGCGGTAGCCGGGAAGTGAATCCTTACCTACCGTTGATGCAAAATGATTGGAAACATCGAACATCACGTATTCGTGCAAATTATCGATAGAAAGAGCGATTGCGGGAGCTGGGAAGTGAATCCTTACCTACCGTCGATGCAAAACGATTGGAAACATCGAATAGCACGTATTCGTGCAAATTATCGATAGAAAGAACGATTGCGGGAGCTGGGAAGTGAATCCTTACCTACCGTCGATGCAAAACGATTGCAAACATCGAATAGCACGTATTCGTGCAAATTATCCATCGAAAGATCGATTGCGGGAGCTGGGAAGTGAATACTTACCTACCGTTGATGCAAAACGATTGGAAACATCGAATAGCACGTATCCGTGCAAATTATCGATGGAAAGAACGATTGCGGTAGCCGGGAAGTGAATCCTTACCTACCGTTGATGCAAAACGATTGGAAACATCGAACATCACGTATTCGTGCAAATTATCGATAGAAAGAGCGATTGCGGGAGCTGGGAAGTGAATCCTTACCTACCGTCGATGCAAAACGATTGGAAACATCGAATAGCACGTATTCGTGCAAATTATCGATAGAAAGAACCATTGCGGGAGCTGGGAAGTGAATCCATACCTACCGTCGATGCAAAACGATTGCAAACATCGAATTGCACGTATTCGTGCAAATTATCCATAGAAAGAACGATTGCGGGAGCTGGGAAGTGAATACTTACCTACCGTTGATGCAAAACGATTGGAAACATCGAATAGCACGTATCCGTGCAAATTACCGATGGAAAGAACGATTGCGGTAGCCGGAAAGTGAATCCTTACCTACCGTTGATGCAAAACGATTGGAAACATCGAACATCACGTATTCGTGCAAATTATCGATAGAAAGAACGATTGCGGGAGCTGGGAAGTGAATCCTTACCTACTGTCGATGCAAAACGATTGGAAACATCGAACATCACGTATTCGTGCAAATTATCGATAGAAAGAACAATTGCGGGAGTTGGGAAGTGAATCCTTACCTACCGTCGATGCAAAACGATTGCAAACATCGAATAGCACGTATTCGTGCAAATTATCCATAGAAAGAACGATTGCGGGAGCTGGGAAGTGAATACTTACCTACCGTTGATGCAAAACGATTGGAAACATCGAATAGCACGTATCCGTGCAAATTATCGATGGAAAGAACGATTGCGGTAGCCGGGAAGTGAATCCTAACCTAACGTTGATGCAAAACGATTGGAAACATCGAACATCACGTATTCGTTCAAATTATCGATAGAAAGAACGATTGCGGGAGTTGGGAAGTGAATCCTTAACTACCGTCGATGCAAAACGGTTGCAAACATCGAATAGCACGTATGCGTGCAAATTATCCATAGAATGATCGATTGCGGGAGCTGGGAAGTTAATACTTACCTACCGTTGATGCAAAACGATTGGAAACATCGAATAGCACGTATTCGTGCAAATTATCGATAGAAAGAACGATTGCGGGAGCTGGGAAGTGAATCCTTACCTACCGTCGATGCAAAACTATTGCAAACATCGAATAGCACGTATTCGTGCAAATTATCCATAGAAAGATCGATTGCGGGAGCTGGGAAGTGAATACTTACCTACCGTTGATGCAAAACGATTGGAAACATCGAATAGCACGTATCCGTGCAAATTATCGATGGAAAGAACGATTGCGGTAGCCGGGAAGTGAATCCTTACCTACCGTTGATGCAAAACGATTGGAAACATCGAACATCACGTATTCGTGCAAATTATCGATAGAAAGAGCGATTGCGGGAGCTGGGAAGTGAATCCTTACCTACCGTCGATGCAAAACGATTGGAAACATCGAATAGCACGTACTCGTGCAAATTATCGATAGAAAGAACGATTGCGGGAGCTGGGAAGTGAATCCTTACCTACCGTTGATGCAAAACGATTGGAAACATCGAATAGCACGTATTCGTGCAAATCATCGATAGAAAGAACGATTGCGGGAGCTGGGAAGTGAATCCTTACCTACCGTCGATGCAAAACGATTGCAAACATCGAATAGCACGTATTCGTGCAAATTATCCATAGAAAGAACGATTGCGGGAGCTGGGAAGTGAATACTTACCTACCGTTGATGCAAAACGATTGGAAACATCGAATAGCACGTATCCGTGCAAATTACCGATGGAAAGAACGATTGCGGTAGCCGGAAAGTGAATCCTTACCTACCGTTGATGCAAAACGATTGGAAACATCGAACATCACGTATTCGTGCAAATTATCGATAGAAAGAACGATTGCGGGAGCTGGGAAGCGAATCCTTACCTACCGTCGATGCAAAACGATTGGAAACATCGAATAGCACGTATTCGTGCAAATTATCGATGGAAAGAACGATTGCGGGAGCCGGGAAGTGAATCCTTACCTAACGTTGATGCAAAACGATTGGAAACATCGAACATCACGTATTCGTGCAAATTATCGATAGAAAGAACAATTGCGGGAGTTGGGAAGTGAATCCTTACCTACCGTCGATGCAAAACGATTGCAAACATCGAATAGCACGTATTCGTGCAAATTATCCATAGAAAGATCGATTGCGGGAGCTGGGAAGTGAATACTTACCTACCGTTGATGCAAAACGATTGGAAACATCGAACATCACGTATTCGTGCAAATTATCGATAGAAAGAGCGATTGCGGGAGCTGGGACGTGAATCCTTACCTACCGTCGATGCAAAACGATTGGAAACATCGAATAGCACGTATTCGTGCAAATTATCGATAGAAAGAACGATTGCGGGAGCTGGGAAGTGAATACTTACCTACCGTTGATGCAAAACGATTGGAAACATCGAATAGCACGTATCCGTGCAAATTACCGATGGAAAGAACGATTGCGGTAGCCGGAAAGTGAATCCTTACCTACCGTTGATGCAAAACGATTGGAAACATCGAACATCACGTATTCGTGCAAATTATCGATAGAAAGAACGATTGCGGGAGCTGGGAAGCGAATCCTTACCTACCGTCGATGCAAAACGATTGGAAACATCGAATAGCACGTATTCGTGCAAATTATCGATGGAAAGAACGATTGCGGGAGCCGGGAAGTGAATCCTTACCTAACGTTGATGCAAAACGATTGGAAACTTCGAACATCAATATTCGTTCAAATTATCGATAGAAAGAACGATTGCGGGAGTTGGGAAGTGAATCCTTAACTACCGTCGATGCAAAATGGTTGCAAACATCGAATAGCACGTATGCGTGCAAATTATCCATAGAATGATCGATTGCGGGAGCTGGGAAGTGAATACTTACCTACCGTTGATGCAAAACGATTGGAAACATCGAATAGCACGTATTCGTGCAAATTATCGATAGAAAGAACGATTGCGGCAGCTGGGAAGTGAATCCTTACCTACCGTCGATGCAAAACTATTGCAAACATCGAATAGCACGTAATCGTGCAAATTATCCATAGAAAGATCGATTGCGGGAGCTGGGAAGTGAATACTTACCTACCGTTGATGCAAAACGATTGGAAACATCGAATAGCACGTATCCGTGCAAATTATCGATGGAAAGAACGATTGCGGTAGCCGGGAAGTGAATCCTTACCTACCGTTGATGCAAAATGATTGGAAACATCGAACATCACGTAATTCGTGCAAATTATCGATAGAAAGAGCGATTGCGGGAGCTGGGAAGTGAATCCTTACCTACCGTCGATGCAAAACGATTGGAAACATCGAATAGCACGTATTCGTGCAAATTATCGATAGAAAGAACGATTGCGGGAGCTGGGAAGTGAATCCTTACCTACCGTCGATGCAAAACGATTGCAAACATCGAATAGCACGTATTCGTGCAAATTATCCATCGAAAGATCGATTGCGGGAGCTGGGAAGTGAATACTTACCTACCGTTGATGCAAAACGATTGGAAACATCGAATAGCACGTATCCGTGCAAATTATCGATGGAAAGAACGATTGCGGTAGCCGGGAAGTGAATCCTTACCTACCGTTGATGCAAAACGATTGGAAACATCGAACATCACGTATTCGTGCAAATTATCGATAGAAAGAACGATTGCGGGAGCTGGGAAGTGAATCCTTACCTACTGTCGATGCAAAACGATTGGAAACATCGAACATCACGTATTCGTGCAAATTATCGATAGAAAGAACAATTGCGGGAGTTGGGAAGTGAATCCTTACCTACCGTCGATGCAAAACGATTGCAAACATCGAATAGCACGTATTCGTGCAAATTATCCATAGAAAGAACGATTGCGGGAGCTGGGAAGTGAATACTTACCTACCGTTGATGCAAAACGATTGGAAACATCGAATAGCACGTATCCGTGCAAATTATCGATGGAAAGAACGATTGCGGTAGCCGGGAAGTGAATCCTAACCTAACGTTGATGCAAAACGATTGGAAACATCGAACATCACGTATTCGTTCAAATTATCGATAGAAAGAACGATTGCGGGAGTTGGGAAGTGAATCCTTAACTACCGTCGATGCAAAACGGTTGCAAACATCGAATAGCACGTATGCGTGCAAATTATCCATAGAATGATCGATTGCGGGAGCTGGGAAGTGAATACTTACCTACCGTTGATGCAAAACGATTGGAAACATCGAATAGCACGTATTCGTGCAAATTATCGATAGAAAGAACGATTGCGGGAGCTGGGAAGTGAATCCTTACCTACCGTCGATGCAAAACTATTGCAAACATCGAATAGCACGTATTCGTGCAAATTATCCATAGAAAGATCGATTGCGGGAGCTGGGAAGTGAATACTTACCTACCGTTGATGCAAAACGATTGGAAACATCGAATAGCACGTATCCGTTCAAATTATCGATGGAAAGAACGATTGCGGTAGCCGGGAAGTGAATCCTTACCTACCGTTGATGCAAAACGATTGGAAACATCGAACATCACGTATTCGTGCAAATTATCGATAGAAAGAGCGATTGCGGGAGCTGGGAAGTGAATCCTTACCTACCGTCGATGCAAAACGATTGGAAACATCGAATAGCACGTACTCGTGCAAATTATCGATAGAAAGAACGATTGCGGGAGCTGGGAAGTGAATCCTTACCTACCGTTGATGCAAAACGATTGGAAACATCGAATAGCACGTATTCGTGCAAATTATCGATAGAAAGAACGATTGCGGGAGCTGGGAAGTGAATCCTTACCTACCGTCGATGCAAAACGATTGGAAACATCGAATAGCACGTATTCGTGCAAATTATCCATGGAAAGAACTATTGCGGGAGCCGGGAAGTGAATCCTTACCTACCGTCGATGCAAAACGATTGGAAACATCGAATAGCACGTACTCGTGCAAATTATCGATAGAAAGAACGATTGCGGGAGCTGGGAAGTGAATCCTTACCTACCGTTGATGCAAAACGATTGGAAACATCGAATAGCACGTATTCGTGCAAATTATCGATGGAAAGAACGATTGCGGGAGCTGGGAAGTGAATCCTTACCTACCGTCGATGCAAAACGATTGGATAATTGGCACGAATACGTGATATTCGATGTTTCCAATCGTTTTGCATCGACGGTAGGTAAGGATTCACTTCCCAGCTCCCGCAATCGTTATTTCCATCGATAATTTGCACGAATACGTGGTGTTCGATGTTACCAATCGTTCTGCATCAACGTTAGGTAAGTATTCACTTCCCAGCTCCCGCAATCGTTCTTTCTATGGATAATTTGCACGAATACGTGCTATTCGATGTTTGCAATCGTTTTGCATCGACGGTAGGTACGGATTCACTTCCCAGCTCCCGCAATCGTTCTTTCTATCGATAATTTGCACGAATACGTGATGTTCGATGTTTCCAATCGTTTTGCATCAACGGTAGGTAAGGATTCACTTCCCGGCTCCCGCAATCGTTCTTTCCATCGATAATTTGCACGAATACGTGGTGTTCGATGTTTCCAATCGTTCTGCATCAACGTTAGGTAAGTATTCACTTCCCAGCTCCCGCAATCGTTCTTTCTATGGATAATTTGCACGAATACGTGCTATTCGATGATTCCAATCGTGTTGCATCGACAGTCGGTAAGCATTCACTTCCCAGCTCCGGCAAACGTTCTTTCCAAATTATCGATAGAAAGAACGATTGCGGGAGCTGGGAAGTGAATCCTTACCTACCGTCGATGCAAAACGATTGCAAACATCGAATAGCACGTATTCGTGCAAATTATCCATAGAAAGAACGATTGCGAGAGCTGGGAAGTGAATACTTACCTACCGTTGATGCAAAACGATTGGAAAATATCGAATAGCACGTATTCGTGCAAATGATCGATGGAAAGAACGATTGCGGGAGCCGGGAAGTGAATCCTTACCTACCGTTGATGCAAAACGATTGAAAACATCGAATAGCACGTATTCGTGCAAATTATCGATGGAAAGAACGATTGCGGGAGCCGGGAAGTGAATCCTTACCTAACGTTGATGCAAAACGATTGGAAACATCGAACATAACGTATTCGTGCAAATTATCGATAGAAAGAACGATTGCGGGAGCTGGGAAGTGAATCCTTACCTACCGTCGATGCAAAACGATTGCAAACATCGAATTGCACGTATTCGTGCAAATTATCCATAGAAAGACCGATTGCGAGAGCTGGGAAGTGAATACTTACCTACCGTTGATGCAAAACGATTGGAAACATCGAATAGCACGTATTCGTGCAAATTATCGATGGAAAGAACGATTGCGGGAGCCGGGAAGTGAATCCTTACCTACCGTTGATGCAAAACGATTGGAAACATCGAACATCACGTATTCGTGCAAATTATCGATAGAAAGAACGATTGCGGGAGCTGGGAAGCGAATCCTTACCTATCGTCGATGCAAAACGATTGGAAACATCGAACGGCACGTATTCGTGCAAATTATCGATGGAAAGAACGATTGCGGGAGCTGGGAAGTGAATCCTTACCTACCGTCGATGCAAAACGATTGCAAACATCGAATAGCACGAATTCGTGCAAATTATCCATAGAAAGAACGATTGCGGGAGCTGGGAAGTGAATACTTACCTACCGTTGATGCAAAACGATTGGAAACATCGAATAGCACGTATCCGTGCAAATTACCGATGGAAAGAACGATTGCGGTAGCCGGAAAGTGAATCCTTACCTACCGTTGATGCAAAACGATTGGAAACATCGAACATCACGTATTCGTGCAAATTATCGATAGAAAGAACGATTGCGGGAGCTGGGAAGCGAATCCTTACCTACCGTCGATGCAAAACGATTGGAAACATCGAATAGCACGTATTCGTGCAAATTATCGATGGAAAGAACGATTGCGGGAGCCGGGAAGTGAATCCTTACCTAACGTTGATGCAAAACGATTGGAAACTTCGAACATCAATATTCGTTCAAATTATCGATAGAAAGAACGATTGCGGGAGTTGGGAAGTGAATCCTTAACTACCGTCGATGCAAAATGGTTGCAAACATCGAATAGCACGTATGCGTGCAAATTATCCATAGAATGATCGATTGCGGGAGCTGGGAAGTGAATACTTACCTACCGTTGATGCAAAACGATTGGAAACATCGAATAGCACGTATTCGTGCAAATTATCGATAGAAAGAACGATTGCGGCAGCTGGGAAGTGAATCCTTACCTACCGTCGATGCAAAACTATTGCAAACATCGAATAGCACGTAATCGTGCAAATTATCCATAGAAAGATCGATTGCGGGAGCTGGGAAGTGAATACTTACCTACCGTTGATGCAAAACGATTGGAAGCATCGAATAGCACGTATCCGTGCAAATTATCGATGGAAAGAACGATTGCGGTAGCCGGGAAGTGAATCCTTACCTACCGTTGATGCAAAATGATTGGAAACATCGAACATCACGTAATTCGTGCAAATTATCGATAGAAAGAGCGATTGCGGGAGCTGGGAAGTGAATCCTTACCTACCGTCGATGCAAAACGATTGGAAACATCGAATAGCACGTATTCGTGCAAATTATCGATAGAAAGAACGATTGCGGGAGCTGGGAAGTGAATCCTTACCTACCGTCGATGCAAAACGATTGCAAACATCGAATAGCACGTATTCGTGCAAATTATCCATCGAAAGATCGATTGCGGGAGCTGGGAAGTGAATACTTACCTACCGTTGATGCAAAACGATTGGAAACATCGAATAGCACGTATCCGTGCAAATTATCGATGGAAAGAACGATTGCGGTAGCCGGGAAGTGAATCCTTACCTACCGTTGATGCAAAACGATTGGAAACATCGAACATCACGTATTCGTGCAAATTATCGATAGAAAGAGCGATTGCGGGAGCTGGGAAGTGAATCCTTACCTACCGTCGATGCAAAACGATTGGAAACATCGAATAGCACGTATTCGTGCAAATTATCGATAGAAAGAACCATTGCGGGAGCTGGGAAGTGAATCCATACCTACCGTCGATGCAAAACGATTGCAAACATCGAATTGCACGTATTCGTGCAAATTATCCATAGAAAGAACGATTGCGGGAGCTGGGAAGTGAATACTTACCTACCGTTGATGCAAAACGATTGGAAACATCGAATAGCACGTATCCGTGCAAATTACCGATGGAAAGAACGATTGCGGTAGCCGGAAAGTGAATCCTTACCTACCGTTGATGCAAAACGATTGGAAACATCGAACATCACGTATTCGTGCAAATTATCGATAGAAAGAACGATTGCGGGAGCTGGGAAGTGAATCCTTACCTACTGTCGATGCAAAACGATTGGAAACATCGAACATCACGTATTCGTGCAAATTATCGATAGAAAGAACAATTGCGGGAGTTGGGAAGTGAATCCTTACCTACCGTCGATGCAAAACGATTGCAAACATCGAATAGCACGTATTCGTGCAAATTATCCATAGAAAGAACGATTGCGGGAGCTGGGAAGTGAATACTTACCTACCGTTGATGCAAAACGATTGGAAACATCGAATAGCACGTATCCGTGCAAATTATCGATGGAAAGAACGATTGCGGTAGCCGGGAAGTGAATCCTAACCTAACGTTGATGCAAAACGATTGGAAACATCGAACATCACGTATTCGTTCAAATTATCGATAGAAAGAACGATTGCGGGAGTTGGGAAGTGAATCCTTAACTACCGTCGATGCAAAACGGTTGCAAACATCGAATAGCACGTATGCGTGCAAATTATCCATAGAATGATCGATTGCGGGAGCTGGGAAGTGAATACTTACCTACCGTTGATGCAAAACGATTGGAAACATCGAATAGCACGTATTCGTGCAAATTATCGATAGAAAGAACGATTGCGGGAGCTGGGAAGTGAATCCTTACCTACCGTCGATGCAAAACTATTGCAAACATCGAATAGCACGTATTCGTGCAAATTATCCATAGAAAGATCGATTGCGGGAGCTGGGAAGTGAATACTTACCTACCGTTGATGCAAAACGATTGGAAACATCGAATAGCACGTATCCGTTCAAATTATCGATGGAAAGAACGATTGCGGTAGCCGGGAAGTGAATCCTTACCTACCGTTGATGCAAAACGATTGGAAACATCGAACATCACGTATTCGTGCAAATTATCGATAGAAAGAGCGATTGCGGGAGCTGGGAAGTGAATCCTTACCTACCGTCGATGCAAAACGATTGGAAACATCGAATAGCACGTACTCGTGCAAATTATCGATAGAAAGAACGATTGCGGGAGCTGGGAAGTGAATCCTTACCTACCGTTGATGCAAAACGATTGGAAACATCGAATAGCACGTATTCGTGCAAATTATCGATAGAAAGAACGATTGCGGGAGCTGGGAAGTGAATCCTTACCTACCGTCGATGCAAAACGATTGGAAACATCGAATAGCACGTATTCGTGCAAATTATCCTTAGAAAGAACGATTGCGGGAGCCGGGAAGTGAATACTTACCTAACGTTGATGCAGAACGATTGGAAACATCGAACACCACGTATTCGTGCAAATTATCGATGGAAAGAACGATTGCGGGAGCCGGGAAGTGAATCCTTACCTAACGTTGATGCAAAACGATTGGAAACATCGAATAGCACGTATTCGTGCAAATTATCGATGGAAAGAACGATTGCGGGAGCTGGGAAGTGAATCCTTACCTACCGTCGATGCAAAACGATTGGATAATTGGCACGAATACGTGATATTCGATGTTTCCAATCGTTTTGCATCGACGGTAGGTAAGGATTCACTTCCCAGCTCCCGCAATCGTTATTTCCATCGATAATTTGCACGAATACGTGGTGTTCGATGTTACCAATCGTTCTGCATCAACGTTAGGTAAGTATTCACTTCCCAGCTCCCGCAATCGTTCTTTCTATGGATAATTTGCACGAATACGTGCTATTCGATGTTTGCAATCGTTTTGCATCGACGGTAGGTACGGATTCACTTCCCAGCTCCCGCAATCGTTCTTTCTATCGATAATTTGCACGAATACGTGATGTTCGATGTTTCCAATCGTTTTGCATCAACGGTAGGTAAGGATTCACTTCCCGGCTCCCGCAATCGTTCTTTCCATCGATAATTTGCACGAATACGTGGTGTTCGATGTTTCCAATCGTTCTGCATCAACGTTAGGTAAGTATTCACTTCCCAGCTCCCGCAATCGTTCTTTCTATGGATAATTTGCACGAATACGTGCTATTCGATGTTTCCAATCGTGTTGCATCGACGGTCGGTAAGCATTCACTTCCCAGCTCCGGCAAACGTTCTTTCCAAATTATCGATAGAAAGAACGATTGCGGGAGCTGGGAAGTGAATCCTTACCTACCGTCGATGCAAAACGATTGCAAACATCGAATAGCACGTATTCGTGCAAATTATCCATAGAAAGAACGATTGCGAGAGCTGGGAAGTGAATACTTACCTACCGTTGATGCAAAACGATTGGAAAATATCGAATAGCACGTATTCGTGCAAATGATCGATGGAAAGAACGATTGCGGGAGCCGGGAAGTGAATCCTTACCTACCGTTGATGCAAAACGATTGAAAACATCGAATAGCACGTATTCGTGCAAATTATCGATGGAAAGCACGATTGCGGGAGCCGGGAAGTGAATCCTTACCTAACGTTGATGCAAAACGATTGGAAACATCGAACATAACGTATTCGTGCAAATTATCGATAGAAAGAACGATTGCGGGAGCTGGGAAGTGAATCCTTACCTACCGTCGATGCAAAACGATTGCAAACATCGAATTGCACGTATTCGTGCAAATTATCCATAGAAAGACCGATTGCGAGAGCTGGGAAGTGAATACTTACCTACCGTTGATGCAAAACGATTGGAAACATCGAATAGCACGTATTCGTGCAAATTATCGATGGAAAGAACGATTGCGGGAGCCGGGAAGTGAATCCTTACCTACCGTTGATGCAAAACGATTGGAAACATCGAACATCACGTATTCGTGCAAATTATCGATAGAAAGAACGATTGCGGGAGCTGGGAAGCGAATCCTTACCTATCGTCGATGCAAAACGATTGGAAACATCGAACGGCACGTATTCGTGCAAATTATCGATGGAAAGAACGATTGCGGGAGCTGGGAAGTGAATCCTTACCTACCGTCGATGCAAAACGATTGGAAACATCGAATAGCACGTATTCGTGCAAATTATCCATGGAAAGAACGATTGCGGGAGCCGGGAAGTGAATGCTTACCTAACGTTGATGCAAAACGATTGGAAACATCGAATAGCGCGTATTCGTGCAAATTATCGATGGAAAGAACGATTGCGGGAGCCGGGAAGTGAATCCGTACCTACCGTCGATGCAAAACGATTGCAAACATCGAATAGCACGTATTCGTGCAAATTATCCTTAGAAAGAACGATTGCGGGAGCTGGGAAGTGAATACTTACCTAACGTTGATGCAAAACGATTGGAAACATCGAACATAACGTATTCGTGCAAATTATCGATAGAAAGAACGATTGCGGGAGCTGGGAAGTGAATCCGTACCTACCGTCGATGCAAAACGATTGCAAACATCGAATAGCACGTATTCGTGCAAATTATCCATAGAAAGAACGATTGCGGGAGCTGGGAAGTGAATACTTACCTAACGTTGATGCAGAACGATTGGAAACATCGAACACCACGTATTCGTGCAAATTATCGATGGAAAGAACGATTGCGGGAGCCGGGAAGTGAATCCTTACCTACCGTTGATGCAAAACGATTGGAAACATCGAACATCACGTATTCGTGCAAATTATCGATAGAAAGAACGATTGCGGGAGCTGGGAAGTGAATCCTTACCTACCGTCGATGCAAAACGATTGGAAACATCGAATATCACGTATTCGTGCCAATTATCCAATCGTTTTGCATCGACGGTAGGTAAGGATTCACTTCCCAGCTCCCGCAATCGTTCTTTCCATCGATAATTTGCACGAATACGTGCCATTCGATGTTTCCAATCGTTTTGCATCGACGGTAGGTAAGGATTCACTTCCCAGCTCCCGCAATCGTTCTTTCCATCGATAATTTGCACGAATACGTGCTATTCGATGTTTCCAATCGTTTTGCATCAACGTTAGGTAAGGATTCACTTCCCGGCTCCCGCAATCGTTCTTTCCATCGATAATTTGCACGAATACGTGGTGTTCGATGTTTCCAATCGTTCTGCATCAACGTTAGGTAAGTATTCAGTTCCCGGCTCCCGCAATCGTTCTTTCTAAGGATAATTTGCACGAATACGTGCTATTCGATGTTTGCATCGTTTTGCATCGACGGTAGGTACGGATTCACTTCCCGGCTCCCGCAATCGTTCTTTCCATCGATAATTTGCACGAATACGCGCTATTCGATGTTTCCAATCGTTTTGCATCAACGTTAGGTAAGCATTCACTTCCCGGCTCCCGCAATCGTTCTTTCCATGGATAATTTGCACGAATACGTGCTATTCGATGTTTCCAATCGTTTTGCATCGACGGTAGGTAAGGATTCACTTCCCAGCTCCCGCAATCGTTCTTTCCATCGATAATTTGCACGAATACGTGCCGTTCGATGTTTCCAATCGTTTTGCATCGACGATAGGTAAGGATTCGCTTCCCAGCTCCCGCAATCGTTCTTTCTATCGATAATTTGCACGAATACGTGATGTTCGATGTTTCCAATCGTTTTGCATCAACGGTAGGTAAGGATTCACTTCCCGGCTCCCGCAATCGTTCTTTCCATCGATAATTTGCACGAATACGTGCTATTCGATGTTTCCAATCGTTTTGCATCAACGGTAGGTAAGTATTCACTTCCCAGCTCTCGCAATCGGTCTTTCTATGGATAATTTGCACGAATACGTGCAATTCGATGTTTGCAATCGTTTTGCATCGACGGTAGGTAAGGATTCACTTCCCAGCTCCCGCAATCGTTCTTTCTATCGATAATTTGCACGAATACGTTATGTTCGATGTTTCCAATCGTTTTGCATCAACGTTAGGTAAGCATTCACTTCCCGGCTCCCGCAATCGTTCTTTCCATCGATAATTTGCACGAATACGTGCTATTCGATGTTTTCAATCGTTTTGCATCAACGGTAGGTATGTATTCACTTCCCAGCTCTCGCAATCGGTCTTTCTATCGATAATTTGCACGAATACGTGCTATTCGATGTTTGCAATCGTTTTGCATCGACGGTAGGTAAGGATTCACTTCCCAGCTGCCGCAATCGTTCTTTCTATCGATAATTTGCACGAATACGTGATGTTCGATGTTTCCAATCGTTTTGCATCAACGTTAGGTAAGGATTCATTTCCCGGCTCCCGCAATCGTTCTTTCCATCGATAATTTGCACGAATACGTGCTATTCGATGTTTCCAATCGATTTGCATCAACGTTAGGTAAGGATTCACTTCCCGGCACCCGCAATCGTTCTTTCCATCGATAATTTGCACGAATACGTGATGTTCAATGTTTCCAATCGTTTTGCATCAACGTTAGGTAAGGATTCACTTCCCGGCTCCCGCAATCGTTCTTTCCATCGATAATTTGCACGAATACGTGCTCTTCGATGTTTTCAATCGTTTTGCATCGACGGTAGGTAAGGATTCACTTCCCAGCAGCCGCAATCGTTCTTTCCATCGATAATTTACACGAATACGTGCTATTCGATGTTTTCAATCGTTTTGCATCAACGGTAGGTAAGTATTCACTGCCCAGCTCTCGCAATAGGTCTTTCTATGGATAATTTGCACGAATACGTGCTATTCGATGTTTGCAATCGTTTTGCATCGACGGTAGGTAAGGATACACTTCCCGGCTCCCGCAATCGTTCTTTCCATCGATAATTTGCACGAATACGTGCTATTCGATGTTTGCAATCATTTTGCATCGACGGTAGGTAAGGATTCACTTCCCAGCTCCCGCAATCGTTCTTTCTATCGATAATTTGCATGAATACGTTATGTTCGATGTTTCCAATCGTTTTGCATCAACGTTAGGTAAGCATTCACTTCCCGGCTCCCGCAATCGTTCTTTCCATCGATAATTTGCACGAATACGCGCTATTCGATGTTTCCAATCGTTTTGCATCAACGTTAGGTAAGCATTCACTTCCCGGCTCCCGCAATCGTTCTTTCCATGGATAATTTGCACGAATACGTGCTATTCGATGTTTCCAATCGTTTTGCATCGACGGTAGGTAAGGATTCACTTCCCAGCTCCCGCAATCGTTCTTTCCATCGATAATTTGCACGAATACGTGCCGTTCGATGTTTCCAATCGTTTTGCATCGACGATAGGTAAGGATTCGCTTCCCAGCTCCCGCAATCGTTCTTTCTATCGATAATTTGCACGAATACGTGATGTTCGATGTTTCCAATCGTTTTGCATCAACGGTAGGTAAGGATTCACTTCCCGGCTCCCGCAATCGTTCTTTCCATCGATAATTTGCACGAATACGTGCTATTCGATGTTTCCAATCGTTTTGCATCAACGGTAGGTAAGTATTCACTTCCCAGCTCTCGCAATCGGTCTTTCTATGGATAATTTGCACGAATACGTGCAATTCGATGTTTGCAATCGTTTTGCATCGACGGTAGGTAAGGATTCACTTCCCAGCTCCCGCAATCGTTCTTTCTATCGATAATTTGCACGAATACGTTATGTTCGATGTTTCCAATCGTTTTGCATCAACGTTAGGTAAGCATTCACTTCCCGGCTCCCGCAATCGTTCTTTCCATCGATAATTTGCACGAATACGTGCTATTCGATGTTTTCAATCGTTTTGCATCAACGGTAGGTATGTATTCACTTCCCAGCTCTCGCAATCTGTCTTTCTATCGATAATTTGCACGAATACGTGCTATTCGATGTTTGCAATCGTTTTGCATCGACGGTAGGTAAGGATTCACTTCCCAGCTGCCGCAATCGTTCTTTCTATCGATAATTTGCACGAATACGTGATGTTCGATGTTTCCAATCGTTTTGCATCAACGTTAGGTAAGGATTCATTTCCCGGCTCCCGCAATCGTTCTTTCCATCGATAATTTGCACGAATACGTGCTATTCGATGTTTCCAATCGATTTGCATCAACGTTAGGTAAGGATTCACTTCCCGGCACCCGCAATCGTTCTTTCCATCGATAATTTGCACGAATACGTGATGTTCAATGTTTCCAATCGTTTTGCATCAACGTTAGGTAAGGATTCACTTCCCGGCTCCCGCAATCGTTCTTTCCATCGATAATTTGCACGAATACGTGCTCTTCGATGTTTTCAATCGTTTTGCATCGACGGTAGGTAAGGATTCACTTCCCAGCAGCCGCAATCGTTCTTTCCATCGATAATTTACACGAATACGTGCTATTCGATGTTTTCAATCGTTTTGCATCAACGGTAGGTAAGTATTCACTGCCCAGCTCTCGCAATAGGTCTTTCTATGGATAATTTGCACGAATACGTGCTATTCGATGTTTGCAATCGTTTTGCATCGACGGTAGGTAAGGATACACTTCCCGGCTCCCGCAATCGTTCTTTCCATCGATAATTTGCACGAATACGTGCTATTCGATGTTTGCAATCGTTTTGCATCGACGGTAGGTAAGGATTCACTTCCCAGCTCCCGCAATCGTTCTTTCTATCGATAATTTGCATGAATACGTTATGTTCGATGTTTCCAATCGTTTTGCATCAACGTTAGGTAAGCATTCACTTCCCGGCTCCCGCAATCGTTCTTTCCATCGATAATTTGCACGAATACGTGGTGTTCGATGTTTCCAATCGTTCTGCATCAACGTTAGGTAAGTATTTACTTCCCAGCTCCCGCAATCGTTCTTTCTATGGATAATTTGCACGAATACGTGCTATTCGATGTTTGCAATCGTTTTGCATCGACGGTAGGTACGGATTCACTTCCCAGCTCCCGCAATCGTTCTTTCTATCGATAATTTGCACGAATACGTGATGTTCGATGTTTCCAATCGTTTTGCATCAACGTTAGGTAAGTATTCACTTCCCAGCTCCCGCAATCGTTCTTTCTATGGATAATTTGCACGAATACGTGCTATTCGATGTTTCCAATCGTGTTGCATCGACGGTCGGTAAGCATTCACTTCCCAGCTCCGGCAAACGTTCTTTCCAAATTATCGATAGAAAGAACGATTGCGGGAGCTGGGAAGTGAATACTTACCTACCGTTGATGCAAAACGATTGGAAACATCGAATAGCACGTATTCGTGCAAATTATTCATGGAAAGAACGATTGCGGGAGCCGGGAAGTGAATGCTTACCTAACGTTGATGCAAAACGATTGGAAACATCGAACATAACGTATTCGTGCAAATTATCGATAGAAAGAACGATTGCGGCAGCTGGGAAGTGAATCCTTACCTACCGTCGATGCAAAACGATTGCAAACATCGAATTGCACGTATTCGTGCAAATTATCCATAGAAAGACCGATTGCGAGAGCTGGGAAGTGAATACTTACCTACCGTTGATGTAAAACGATTGGAAACATCGAATAGCACGTATTCGTGCAAATTATCGATGGAAAGAACGATTGCGGGAGCCGGGAAGTGAATCCTTACCTACCGTTGATGCAAAACGATTGGAAACATCGAACATCACGTATTCGTGCAAATTATCGATAGAAAGAACGATTGCGGGAGCTGGGAAGCGAATCCTTACCTATCGTCGATGCAAAACGATTGGAAACATCGAATGGCACGTATTCGTGCAAATTATCGATGGAAAGAACGATTGCGGGAGCTGGGAAGTGAATCCTTACCTACCGTCGATGCAAAACGATTGCAAACATCGAATAGCACGTATTCGTGCAAATTATCCATAGAAAGAACGATTGCGGGAGCTGGGAAGTGAATACTTACCTACCGTTGATGCAAAACGATTGGAAACATCGAATAGCACGTATTCGTGCAAATTATCCATGGAAAGAACGATTGCGGGAGCCGGGAAGTGAATGCTTACCTAACGTTGATGCAAAACGATTGGAAACATCGAATAGCGCGTATTCGTGCAAATTATCGATGGAAAGAACGATTGCGGGAGCCGGGAAGTGAATCCGTACCTACCGTCGATGCAAAACGATTGCAAACATCGAATAGCACGTATTCGTGCAAATTATCCTTAGAAAGAACGATTGCGGGAGCCGGGAAGTGAATACTTACCTAACGTTGATGCAGAACGATTGGAAACATCGAACACCACGTATTCGTGCAAATTATCGATGGAAAGAACGATTGCGGGAGCCGGGAAGTGAATCCTTACCTAACGTTGATGCAAAACGATTGGAAACATCGAATAGCACGTATTCGTGCAAATTATCGATGGAAAGAACGATTGCGAGAGCTGGGAAGTGAATCCTTACCTACCGTCGATGCAAAACGATTGGATAATTGGCACGAATACGTGATATTCGATGTTTCCAATCGTTTTGCATCGACGGTAGGTAAGGATTCACTTCCCAGCTCCCGCAATCGTTATTTCCATCGATAATTTGCACGAATACGTGGTGTTCGATGTTTCCAATCGTTTTGCATCAACGGTAGGTAAGGATTCACTTCCCGGCTCCCGCAATCGTTCTTTCCATCGATAATTTGCACGAATACGTGGTGTTCGATGTTTCCAATCGTTCTGCATCAACGTTAGGTAAGTATTCACTTCCCAGCTCCCGCAATCGTTCTTTCTATGGATAATTTGCACGAATACGTGCTATTCGATGTTTCCAATCGTGTTGCATCGACGGTCGGTAAGCATTCACTTCCCAGCTCCGGCAAACGTTCTTTCCAAATTATCGATAGAAAGAACGATTGCGGGAGCTGGGAAGTGAATCCTTACCTACCGTCGATGCAAAACGATTGCAAACATCGAATAGCACGTATTCGTGCAAATTATCCATAGAAAGAACGATTGCGAGAGCTGGGAAGTGAATACTTACCTACCGTTGATGCAAAACGATTGGAAAATATCGAATAGCACGTATTCGTGCAAATGATCGATGGAAAGAACGATTGCGGGAGCCGGGAAGTGAATCCTTACCTACCGTTGATGCAAAACGATTGAAAACATCGAATAGCACGTATTCGTGCAAATTATCCATAGAAAGACCGATTGCGAGAGCTGGGAAGTGAATACTTACCTACCGTTGATGCAAAACGATTGGAAACATCGAATAGCACGTATTCGTGCAAATTATCGATGGAAAGAACGATTGCGGGAGCCGGGAAGTGAATCCTTACCTACCGTTGATGCAAAACGATTGGAAACATCGAACATCACGTATTCGTGCAAATTATCGATAGAAAGAACGATTGCGGGAGCTGGGAAGCGAATCCTTACCTATCGTCGATGCAAAACGATTGGAAACATCGAACGGCACGTATTCGTGCAAATTATCGATGGAAAGAACGATTGCGGGAGCTGGGAAGTGAATCCTTACCTACCGTCGATGCAAAACGATTGGAAACATCGAATAGCACGTATTCGTGCAAATTATCCATGGAAAGAACGATTGCGGGAGCCGGGAAGTGAATGCTTACCTAACGTTGATGCAAAACGATTGGAAACATCGAATAGCGCGTATTCGTGCAAATTATCGATGGAAAGAACGATTGCGGGAGCCGGGAAGTGAATCCGTACCTACCGTCGATGCAAAACGATTGCAAACATCGAATAGCACGTATTCGTGCAAATTATCCTTAGAAAGAACGATTGCGGGAGCTGGGAAGTGAATACTTACCTAACGTTGATGCAGAACGATTGGTAACATCGAACACCACGTATTCGTGCAAATTATCGATGGAAAGAACGATTGCGGGAGCCGGGAAGTGAATGCTTACCTAACGTTGATGCAAAACGATTGGAAACATCGAACATAACGTATTCGTGCAAATTATCGATAGAAAGAACGATTGCGGGAGCTGGGAAGTGAATCCGTACCTACCGTCGATGCAAAACGATTGCAAACATCGAATAGCACGTATTCGTGCAAATTATCCATAGAAAGAACGATTGCGGGAGCTGGGAAGTGAATACTTACCTAACGTTGATGCAGAACGATTGGAAACATCGAACACCACGTATTCGTGCAAATTATCGATGGAAAGAACGATTGCGGGAGCCGGGAAGTGAATCCTTACCTACCGTTGATGCAAAACGATTGGAAACATCGAACATCACGTATTCGTGCAAATTATCGATAGAAAGAACGATTGCGGGAGCTGGGAAGTGAATCCTTACCTACCGTCGATGCAAAACGATTGGAAACATCGAATATCACGTATTCGTGCCAAATATCCAATCGTTTTGCATCGACGGTAGGTAAGGATTCACTTCCCAGCTCCCGCAATCGTTCTTTCCATCGATAATTTGCACGAATACGTGCCATTCGATGTTTCCAATCGTTTTGCATCGACGGTAGGTAAGGATTCACTTCCCAGCTCCCGCAATCGTTCTTTCCATCGATAATTTGCACGAATACGTGCTATTCGATGTTTCCAATCGTTTTGCATCAACGTTAGGTAAGGATTCACTTCCCGGCTCCCGCAATCGTTCTTTCCATCGATAATTTGCACGAATACGTGGTGTTCGATGTTTCCAATCGTTCTGCATCAACGTTAGGTAAGTATTCAGTTCCCGGCTCCCGCAATCGTTCTTTCTAAGGATAATTTGCACGAATACGTGCTATTCGATGTTTGCAATCGTTTTGCATCGACGGTAGGTACGGATTCACTTCCCGGCTCCCGCAATCGTTCTTTCCATCGATAATTTGCACGAATACGCGCTATTCGATGTTTCCAATCGTTTTGCATCAACGTTAGGTAAGCATTCACTTCCCGGCTCCCGCAATCGTTCTTTCCATGGATAATTTGCACGAATACGTGCTATTCGATGTTTCCAATCGTTTTGCATCGACGGTAGGTAAGGATTCACTTCCCAGCTCCCGCAATCGTTCTTTCCATCGATAATTTGCACGAATACGTGCCGTTCGATGTTTCCAATCGTTTTGCATCGACGATAGGTAAGGATTCGCTTCCCAGCTCCCGCAATCGTTCTTTCTATCGATAATTTGCACGAATACGTGATGTTCGATGTTTCCAATCGTTTTGCATCAACGGTAGGTAAGGATTCACTTCCCGGCTCCCGCAATCGTTCTTTCCATCGATAATTTGCACGAATACGTGCTATTCGATGTTTCCAATCGTTTTGCATCAACGGTAGGTAAGTATTCACTTCCCAGCTCTCGCAATCGGTCTTTCTATGGATAATTTGCACGAATACGTGCAATTCGATGTTTGCAATCGTTTTGCATCGACGGTAGGTAAGGATTCACTTCCCAGCTCCCGCAATCGTTCTTTCTATCGATAATTTGCACGAATACGTTATGTTCGATGTTTCCAATCGTTTTGCATCAACGTTAGGTAAGCATTCACTTCCCGGCTCCCGCAATCGTTCTTTCCATCGATAATTTGCACGAATACGTGCTATTCGATGTTTTCAATCGTTTTGCATCAACGGTAGGTATGTATTCACTTCCCAGCTCTCGCAATCGGTCTTTCTATCGATAATTTGCACGAATACGTGCTATTCGATGTTTGCAATCGTTTTGCAACGACGGTAGGTAAGGATTCACTTCCCAGCTGCCGCAATCGTTCTTTCTATCGATAATTTGCACGAATACGTGATGTTCGATGTTTCCAATCGTTTTGCATCAACGTTAGGTAAGGATTCATTTCCCGGCTCCCGCAATCGTTCTTTCCATCGATAATTTGCACGAATACGTGCTATTCGATGTTTCCAATCGATTTGCATCAACGTTAGGTAAGGATTCACTTCCCGGCACCCGCAATCGTTCTTTCCATCGATAATTTGCACGAATACGTGATGTTCAATGTTTCAAATCGTTTTGCATCAACGTTAGGTAAGGATTCACTTCCCGGCTCCCGCAATCGTTCTTTCCATCGATAATTTGCACGAATACGTGCTCTTCGATGTTTTCAATCGTTTTGCATCGACGGTAGGTAAGGATTCACTTCCCAGCAGCCGCAATCGTTCTTTCCATCGATAATTTACACGAATACGTGCTATTCGATGTTTTCAATCGTTTTGCATCAACGGTAGGTAAGTATTCACTGCCCAGCTCTCGCAATAGGTCTTTCTATGGATAATTTGCACGAATACGTGCTATTCGATGTTTGCAATCGTTTTGCATCGACGGTAGGTAAGGATACACTTCCCGGCTCCCGCAATCGTTCTTTCCATCGATAATTTGCACGAATACGTGCTATTCGATGTTTGCAATCGTTTTGCATCGACGGTAGGTAAGGATTCACTTCCCAGCTCCCGCAATCGTTCTTTCTATCGATAATTTGCATGAATACGTTATGTTCGATGTTTCCAATCGTTTTGCATCAACGTTAGGTAAGCATTCACTTCCCGGCTCCCGCAATCGTTCTTTCCATCGATAATTTGCACGAATACGTGGTGTTCGATGTTTCCAATCGTTCTGCATCAACGTTAGGTAAGTATTCACTTCCCAGCTCCCGCAATCGTTCTTTCTATGGATAATTTGCACGAATACGTGCTATTCGATGTTTGCAATCGTTTTGCATCGACGGTAGGTACGGATTCACTTCCCAGCTCCCGCAATCGTTCTTTCTATCGATAATTTGCACGAATACGTGATGTTCGATGTTTCCAATCGTTTTGCATCAACGTTAGGTAAGTATTCACTTCCCAGCTCCCGCAATCGTTCTTTCTATGGATAATTTGCACGAATACGTGCTATTCGATGTTTCCAATCGTGTTGCATCGACGGTCGGTAAGCATTCACTTCCCAGCTCCGGCAAACGTTCTTTCCAAATTATCGATAGAAAGAACGATTGCGGGAGCTGGGAAGTGAATACTTACCTACCGTTGATGCAAAACGATTGGAAACATCGAATAGCACGTATTCGTGCAAATTATTCATGGAAAGAACGATTGCGGGAGCCGGGAAGTGAATGCTTACCTAACGTTGATGCAAAACGATTGGAAACATCGAACATAACGTATTCGTGCAAATTATCGATAGAAAGAACGATTGCGGCAGCTGGGAAGTGAATCCTTACCTACCGTCGATGCAAAACGATTGCAAACATCGAATTGCACGTATTCGTGCAAATTATCCATAGAAAGACCGATTGCGAGAGCTGGGAAGTGAATACTTACCTACCGTTGATGTAAAACGATTGGAAACATCGAATAGCACGTATTCGTGCAAATTATCGATGGAAAGAACGATTGCGGGAGCCGGGAAGTGAATCCTTACCTACCGTTGATGCAAAACGATTGGAAACATCGAACATCACGTATTCGTGCAAATTATCGATAGAAAGAACGATTGCGGGAGCTGGGAAGCGAATCCTTACCTATCGGCGATGCAAAACGATTGGAAACATCGAATGGCACGTATTCGTGCAAATTATCGATAGAAAGAACGATTGCGGGAGCTGGGAAGCGAATCCTTACCTATCGTCGATGCAAAACGATTGGAAACATCGAATGGCACGTATTCGTGCAAATTATCGATGGAAAGAACGATTGCGGGAGCTGGGAAGTGAATCCTTACCTACCGTCGATGCAAAACGATTGGATAATTGGCACGAATACGTGATATTCGATGTTTCCAATCGTTTTGCATCGACGGTAGGTAAGGATTCACTTCCCAGCTCCCGCAATCGTTCTTTCTATCGATAATTTGCACGAATACGTGATGTTCGATGTTTCCAATCGTTTTGCATCAACGGTAGGTAAGGATTCACTTCCCGGCTCCCGCAATCGTTCTTTCCATCGATAATTTGCACGAATACGTGGTGTTCGATGTTTCCAATCGTTCTGCATCAACGTTAGGTAAGTATTCACTTCCCAGCTCCCGCAATCGTTCTTTCTATGGATAATTTGCACGAATACGTGCTATTCGATGTTTGCAATCGTTTTGCATCGACGGTAGGTACGGATTCACTTCCCAGCTCCCGCAATCGTTCTTTCTATCGATAATTTGCACGAATACGTGATGTTCGATGTTTCCAATCGTTTTGCATCAACGGTAGGTAAGGATTCACTTCCCGGCTCCCGCAATCGTTCTTTCCATCGATAATTTGCACGAATACGTGGTGTTCGATGTTTCCAATCGTTCTGCATCAACGTTAGGTAAGTATTCACTTCCCAGCTCCCGCAATCGTTCTTTCTATGGATAATTTGCACGAATACGTGCTATTCGATGTTTCCAATCGTGTTGCATCGACGGTCGGTAAGCATTCACTTCCCAGCTCCGGCAAACGTTCTTTCCAAATTATCGATAGAAAGAACGATTGCGGGAGCTGGGAAGTGAATCCTTACCTACCGTCGATGCAAAACGATTGCAAACATCGAATAGCACGTATTCGTGCAAATTATCCATAGAAAGAACGATTGCGAGAGCTGGGAAGTGAATACTTACCTACCGTTGATGCAAAACGATTGGAAAATATCGAATAGCACGTATTCGTGCAAATGATCGATGGAAAGAACGATTGCGGGAGCCGGGAAGTGAATCCTTACCTAACGTTGATGCAAATCGATTGGAAAATATCGAATAGCACGTATTCGTGCAAATGATCGATGGAAAAAACGATTGCGGGAGCCGGGAAGTGAATCCTTACCTAACGTTGATGCAAATCGATTGGAAACATCGAACATCACGTATTCGTGCAAATTATCGATGGAAAGAACGATTGCAGGTGCCGGGAAGTGAATCCTTACCTACCGTTGATGCAAAACGATTGGAAACATCGAACATCACGTATTCGTGCAAATTATCGATAGAAAGAACGATTGCGGGAGCTGGGAAGTGAATCCGTACCTACCGTCGATGCAAAACGATTGCAAACATCGAATATCACGTATTCGTGCAAATTATCCATAGAAAGAACGATTGCGGGAGCTGGGAAGTGAATACTTACCTAACGTTGATGCAGAACGATTGGTAACATCGAACACCACGTATTCGTGCAAATTATCGATGGAAAGAACGATTGCGGGAGCCGGGAAGTGAATGCTTACCTAACGTTGATGCAAAACGATTGGAAACATCGAACATAACGTATTCGTGCAAATTATCGATAGAAAGAACGATTGCGGGAGCTGGGAAGTGAATCCGTACCTACCGTCGATGCAAAACGATTGCAAACATCGAATAGCACGTATTCGTGCAAATTATCCATAGAAAGAACGATTGCGGGAGCTGGGAAGTGAATACTTACCTAACGTTGATGCAGAACGATTGGAAACATCGAACCCCACGTATTCGTGCAAATTATCGATAGAAAGAACGATTGCGGGAGCTGGGATGTGAATCCTTACCTACCGTCGATGCAAAACGATTGGAAACATCGAATATCACGTATTCGTGCCAATTATCCAATCGTTTTGCATCGACGGTAGGTAAGGATTCACTTCCCAGCTCCCGCAATCGTTCTTTCCATCGATAATTTGCACGAATACGTGCCATTCGATGTTTCCAATCGTTTTGCATCGACGGTAGGTAAGGATTCACTTCCCAGCTCCCGCAATCGTTCTTTCCATCGATAATTTGCACGAATACGTGCTATTCGATGTTTCCAATCGTTTTGCATCAACGTTAGGTAAGGATTCACTTCCCGGCTCCCGCAATCGTTCTTTCCATCGATAATTTGCACGAATACGTGGTGTTCGATGTTTCCAATCGTTCTGCATCAACGTTAGGTAAGTATTCACTTCCCGGCTCCCGCAATCGTTCTTTCTAAGGATAATTTGCACGAATACGTGCTATTCGATGTTTGCAATCGTTTTGCATCGACGGTAGGTACGGATTCACTTCCCGGCTCCCGCAATCGTTCTTTCCATCGATAATTTGCACGAATACGCGCTATTCGATGTTTCCAATCGTTTTGCATCAACGTTAGGTAATCATTCACTTCCCGGCTCCCGCAATCGTTCTTTCCATGGATAATTTGCACGAATACGTGCTATTCGATGTTTCCAATCGTTTTGCATCGACGGTAGGTAAGGATTCACTTCCCAGCTCCCGCAATCGTTCTTTCCATCGATAATTTGCACGAATACGTGCCGTTCGATGTTTCCAATCGTTTTGCATCGACGATAGGTAAGGATTCGCTTCCCAGCTCCCGCAATCGTTCTTTCTATCGATAATTTGCACGAATACGTGATGTTCGATGTTTCCAATCGTTTTGCATCAACGGTAGGTAAGGATTCACTTCCCGGCTCCCGCAATCGTTCTTTCCATCGATAATTTGCACGAATACGTGCTATTCGATGTTTCCAATCGTTTTGCATCAACGGTAGGTAAGTATTCACTTCCCAGCTCTCGCAATTGGTCTTTCTATGGATAATTTGCACGAATACGTGCAATTCGATGTTTGCAATCGTTTTGCATCGACGGTAGGTAAGGATACACTTCCCGGCTCCCGCAATAGTTCTTTCCATCGATAATTTGCACGAATACGTGCTATTCGATGTTTTCAATCGTTTTGCATCAACGGTAGGTAAGTATTCACTGCCCATCTCTTGCAATCGGTCTTTCTATGGATAATTTGCACGAATACGTGCTATTCGATGTTTGCAATCGTTTTGCATCGACGGTAGGTAAGGATACACTTCCCGGCTCCCGCAATCGTTCTTTCCATCGATAATTTGCACGAATACGTGCTATTCGATGTTTGCAATCGTTTTGCATCGACGGTAGGTAAGGATTCACTTCCCAGCTCCCGCAATCGTTCTTCCTATCGATAATTTGCATGAATACGTTATGTTCGATGTTTCCAATCGTTTTGCATCAACGTTAGGTAAGCATTCACTTCCCGGCTCCCGCAATCGTTCTTTCCATCGATAATTTGCACGAATACGTGGTGTTCGATGTTTCCAATCGTTCTGCATCAACGTTAGGTAAGTATTCACTTCCCAGCTCCCGCAATCGTTCTTTCTATGGATAATTTGCACGAATACGTGCTATTCGATGTTTGCAATCGTTTTGCATCGACGGTAGGTACGGATTCACTTCCCAGCTCCCGCAATCGTTCTTTCTATCGATAATTTGCACGAATACGTGATGTTCGATGTTTCCAATCGTTTTGCATCAACGTTAGGTAAGTATTCACTTCCCAGCTCCCGCAATCGTTCTTTCTATGGATAATTTGCACGAATACGTGCTATTCGATGTTTCCAATCGTGTTGCATCGACGGTCGGTAAGCATTCACTTCCCAGCTCCGGCAAACGTTCTTTCCAAATTATCGATAGAAAGAACGATTGCGGGAGCTGGGAAGTGAATACTTACCTACCGTTGATGCAAAACGATTGGAAACATCGAATAGCACGTATTCGTGCAAATTATTCATGGAAAGAACGATTGCGGGAGCCGGGAAGTGAATGCTTACCTAACGTTGATGCAAAACGATTGGAAACATCGAACATAACGTATTCGTGCAAATTATCGATAGAAAGAACGATTGCGGCAGCTGGGAAGTGAATCCTTACCTACCGTCGATGCAAAACGATTGCAAACATCGAATTGCACGTATTCGTGCAAATTATCCATAGAAAGACCGATTGCGAGAGCTGGGAAGTGAATACTTACCTACCGTTGATGTAAAACGATTGGAAACATCGAATAGCACGTATTCGTGCAAATTATCGATGGAAAGAACGATTGCGGGAGCCGGGAAGTGAATCCTTACCTACCGTTGATGCAAAACGATTGGAAACATCGAACATCACGTATTCGTGCAAATTATCGATAGAAAGAACGATTGCGGGAGCTGGGAAGCGAATCCTTACCTATCGTCGATGCAAAACGATTGGAAACATCGAATGGCACGTATTCGTGCAAATTATCGATGGAAAGAACGATTGCGGGAGCTGGGAAGTGAATCCTTACCTACCGTCGATGCAAAACGATTGCAAACATCGAATAGCACGTACTCGTGCAAATTATCCATAGAAAGAACGATTGCGGGAGCTGGGAAGTGAATACTTACCTACCGTTGATGCAAAACGATTGGAAACATCGAATAGCACGTATTCGTGCAAATTATCCATGGAAAGAACGATTGCGGGAGCCGGGAAGTGAATGCTTACCTAACGTTGATGCAAAACGATTGGAAACATCGAATAGCGCGTATTCGTGCAAATTATCGATGGAAAGAACGATTGCGGGAGCCGGGAAGTGAATCCGTACCTACCGTCGATGCAAAACGATTGCAAACATCGAATAGCACGTATTCGTGCAAATTATCCTTAGAAAGAACGATTGCGGGAGCCGGGAAGTGAATACTTACCTAACGTTGATGCAGAACGATTGGAAACATCGAACACCACGTATTCGTGCAAATTATCGATGGAAAGAACGATTGCGGGAGCCGGGAAGTGAATCCTTACCTAACGTTGATGCAAAACGATTGGAAACATCGAATAGCACGTATTCGTGCAAATTATCGATGGAAAGAACGATTGCGGGAGCTGGGAAGTGAATCCTTACCTACCGTCGATGCAAAACGATTGGATAATTGGCACGAATACGTGATATTCGATGTTTCCAATCGTTTTGCATCGACGGTAGGTAAGGATTCACTTCCCAGCTCCCGCAATCGTTATTTCCATCGATAATTTGCACGAATACGTGGTGTTCGATGTTACCAATCGTTCTGCATCAACGTTAGGTAAGTATTCACTTCCCAGCTCCCGCAATCGTTCTTTCTATGGATAATTTGCACGAATACGTGCTATTCGATGTTTGCAATCGTTTTGCATCGACGGTAGGTACGGATTCACTTCCCAGCTCCCGCAATCGTTCTTTCTATCGATAATTTGCACGAATACGTGATGTTCGATGTTTCCAATCGTTTTGCATCAACGGTAGGTAAGGATTCACTTCCCGGCTCCCGCAATCGTTCTTTACATCGATAATTTGCACGAATACGTGGTGTTCGATGTTTCCAATCGTTCTGCATCAACGTTAGGTAAGTATTCACTTCCCAGCTCCCGCAATCGTTCTTTCTATGGATAATTTGCACGAATACGTGCTATTCGATGTTTCCAATCGTGTTGCATCGACGGTCGGTAAGCATTCACTTCCCAGCTCCGGCAAACGTTCTTTCCAAATTATCGATAGAAAGAACGATTGCGGGAGCTGGGAAGTGAATCCTTACCTACCGTCGATGCAAAACGATTGCAAACATCGAATAGCACGTATTCGTGCAAATTATCCATAGAAAGAACGATTGCGAGAGCTGGGAAGTGAATACTTACCTACCGTTGATGCAAAACGATTGGAAAATATCGAATAGCACGTATTCGTGCAAATGATCGATGGAAAGAACGATTGCGGGAGCCGGGAAGTGAATCCTTACCTAACGTTGATGCAAATCGATTGGAAAATATCGAATAGCACGTATTCGTGCAAATGATCGATGGAAAAAACGATTGCGGGAGCCGGGAAGTGAATCCTTACCTAACGTTGATGCAAATCGATTGGAAACATCGAACATCACGTATTCGTGCAAATTATCGATGGAAAGAACGATTGCAGGTGCCGGGAAGTGAATCCTTACCTACCGTTGATGCAAAACGATTGGAAACATCGAACATCACGTATTCGTGCAAATTATCGATAGAAAGAACGATTGCGGGAGCTGGGAAGTGAATCCGTACCTACCGTCGATGCAAAACGATTGCAAACATCGAATATCACGTATTCGTGCAAATTATCCATAGAAAGAACGATTGCGGGAGCTGGGAAGTGAATACTTACCTAACGTTGATGCAGAACGATTGGTAACATCGAACACCACGTATTCGTGCAAATTATCGATGGAAAGAACGATTGCGGGAGCCGGGAAGTGAATGCTTACCTAACGTTGATGCAAAACGATTGGAAACATCGAACATAACGTATTCGTGCAAATTATCGATAGAAAGAACGATTGCGGGAGCTGGGAAGTGAATCCGTACCTACCGTCGATGCAAAACGATTGCAAACATCGAATAGCACGTATTCGTGCAAATTATCCATAGAAAGAACGATTGCGGGAGCTGGGAAGTGAATACTTACCTAACGTTGATGCAGAACGATTGGAAACATCGAACCCCACGTATTCGTGCAAATTATCGATAGAAAGAACGATTGCGGGAGCTGGGATGTGAATCCTTACCTACCGTCGATGCAAAACGATTGGAAACATCGAATATCACGTATTCGTGCCAATTATCCAATCGTTTTGCATCGACGGTAGGTAAGGATTCACTTCCCAGCTCCCGCAATCGTTCTTTCCATCGATAATTTGCACGAATACGTGCCATTCGATGTTTCCAATCGTTTTGCATCGACGGTAGGTAAGGATTCACTTCCCAGCTCCCGCAATCGTTCTTTCCATCGATAATTTGCACGAATACGTGCTATTCGATGTTTCCAATCGTTTTGCATCAACGTTAGGTAAGGATTCACTTCCCGGCTCCCGCAATCGTTCTTTCCATCGATAATTTGCACGAATACGTGGTGTTCGATGTTTCCAATCGTTCTGCATCAACGTTAGGTAAGTATTCACTTCCCGGCTCCCGCAATCGTTCTTTCTAAGGATAATTTGCACGAATACGTGCTATTCGATGTTTGCAATCGTTTTGCATCGACGGTAGGTACGGATTCACTTCCCGGCTCCCGCAATCGTTCTTTCCATCGATAATTTGCACGAATACGCGCTATTCGATGTTTCCAATCGTTTTGCATCAACGTTAGGTAAGCATTCACTTCCCGGCTCCCGCAATCGTTCTTTCCATGGATAATTTGCACGAATACGTGCTATTCGATGTTTCCAATCGTTTTGCATCGACGGTAGGTAAGGATTCACTTCCCAGCTCCCGCAATCGTTCTTTCCATCGATAATTTGCACGAATACGTGCCGTTCGATGTTTCCAATCGTTTTGCATCGACGATAGGTAAGGATTCGCTTCCCAGCTCCCGCAATCGTTCTTTCTATCGATAATTTGCACGAATACGTGATGTTCGATGTTTCCAATCGTTTTGCATCAACGGTAGGTAAGGATTCACTTCCCGGCTCCCGCAATCGTTCTTTCCATCGATAATTTGCACGAATACGTGCTATTCGATGTTTCCAATCGTTTTGCATCAACGGTAGGTAAGTATTCACTTCCCAGCTCTCGCAATCGGTCTTTCTATGGATAATTTGCACGAATACGTGCAATTCGATGTTTGCAATCGTTTTGCATCGACGGTAGGTAAGGATACACTTCCCGGCTCCCGCAATAGTTCTTTCCATCGATAATTTGCACGAATACGTGCTATTCGATGTTTTCAATCGTTTTGCATCAACGGTAGGTAAGTATTCACTGCCCATCTCTCGCAATCGGTCTTTCTATGGATAATTTGCACGAATACGTGCTATTCGATGTTTGCAATCGTTTTGCATCGACGGTAGGTAAGGATACACTTCCCGGCTCCCGCAATCGTTCTTTCCATCGATAATTTGCACGAATACGTGCTATTCGATGTTTGCAATCGTTTTGCATCGACGGTAGGTAAGGATTCACTTCCCAGCTCCCGCAATCGTTCTTCCTATCGATAATTTGCATGAATACGTTATGTTCGATGTTTCCAATCGTTTTGCATCAACGTTAGGTAAGCATTCACTTCCCGGCTCCCGCAATCGTTCTTTCCATCGATAATTTGCACGAATACGTGGTGTTCGATGTTTCCAATCGTTCTGCATCAACGTTAGGTAAGTATTCACTTCCCAGCTCCCGCAATCGTTCTTTCTATGGATAATTTGCACGAATACGTGCTATTCGATGTTTGCAATCGTTTTGCATCGACGGTAGGTACGGATTCACTTCCCAGCTCCCGCAATCGTTCTTTCTATCGATAATTTGCACGAATACGTGATGTTCGATGTTTCCAATCGTTTTGCATCAACGTTAGGTAAGTATTCACTTCCCAGCTCGCGCAGTCGTTCTTTCTATGGATAATTTGCACGAATACGTGCTATTCGATGTTTCCAATCGTGTTGCATCGACGGTCGGTAAGCATTCACTTCCCAGCTCCGGCAAACGTTCTTTCCAAATTATCGATAGAAAGAACGATTGCGGGAGCTGGGAAGTGAATACTTACCTACCGTTGATGCAAAACGATTGGAAACATCGAATAGCACGTATTCGTGCAAATTATTCATGGAAAGAACGATTGCGGGAGCCGGGAAGTGAATGCTTACCTAACGTTGATGCAAAACGATTGGAAACATCGAACATAACGTATTCGTGCAAATTATCGATAGAAAGAACGATTGCGGCAGCTGGGAAGTGAATCCTTACCTACCGTCGATGCAAAACGATTGCAAACATCGAATTGCACGTATTCGTGCAAATTATCCATAGAAAGACCGATTGCGAGAGCTGGGAAGTGAATACTTACCTACCGTTGATGTAAAACGATTGGAAACATCGAATAGCACGTATTCGTGCAAATTATCGATGGAAAGAACGATTGCGGGAGCCGGGAAGTGAATCCTTACCTACCGTTGATGCAAAACGATTGGAAACATCGAACATCACGTATTCGTGCAAATTATCGATAGAAAGAACGATTGCGGGAGCTGGGAAGCGAATCCTTACCTATCGTCGATGCAAAACGATTGGAAACATCGAATGGCACGTATTCGTGCAAATTATCGATGGAAAGAACGATTGCGGGAGCTGGGAAGTGAATCCTTACCTACCGTCGATGCAAAACGATTGCAAACATCGAATAGCACGTACTCGTGCAAATTATCCATAGAAAGAACGATTGCGGGAGCTGGGAAGTGAATACTTACCTACCGTTGATGCAAAACGATTGGAAACATCGAATAGCACGTATTCGTGCAAATTATCCATGGAAAGAACGATTGCGGGAGCCGGGAAGTGAATGCTTACCTAACGTTGATGCAAAACGATTGGAAACATCGAATAGCGCGTATTCGTGCAAATTATCGATGGAAAGAACGATTGCGGGAGCCGGGAAGTGAATCCGTACCTACCGTCGATGCAAAACGATTGCAAACATCGAATAGCACGTATTCGTGCAAATTATCCTTAGAAAGAACGATTGCGGGAGCCGGGAAGTGAATACTTACCTAACGTTGATGCAGAACGATTGGAAACATCGAACACCACGTATTCGTGCAAATTATCGATGGAAAGAACGATTGCGGGAGCCGGGAAGTGAATCCTTACCTAACGTTGATGCAAAACGATTGGAAACATCGAATAGCACGTATTCGTGCAAATTATCGATGGAAAGAACGATTGCGGGAGCTGGGAAGTGAATCCTTACCTACCGTCGATGCAAAACGATTGGATAATTGGCACGAATACGTGATATTCGATGTTTCCAATCGTTTTGCATCGACGGTAGGTAAGGATTCACTTCCCAGCTCCCGCAATCGTTATTTCCATCGATAATTTGCACGAATACGTGGTGTTCGATGTTACCAATCGTTCTGCATCAACGTTAGGTAAGTATTCACTTCCCAGCTCCCGCAATCGTTCTTTCTATGGATAATTTGCACGAATACGTGCTATTCGATGTTTGCAATCGTTTTGCATCGACGGTAGGTACGGATTCACTTCCCAGCTCCCGCAATCGTTCTTTCTATCGATAATTTGCACGAATACGTGATGTTCGATGTTTCCAATCGTTTTGCATCAACGGTAGGTAAGGATTCACTTCCCGGCTCCCGCAATCGTTCTTTACATCGATAATTTGCACGAATACGTGGTGTTCGATGTTTCCAATCGTTCTGCATCAACGTTAGGTAAGTATTCACTTCCCAGCTCCCGCAATCGTTCTTTCTATGGATAATTTGCACGAATACGTGCTATTCGATGTTTCCAATCGTGTTGCATCGACGGTCGGTAAGCATTCACTTCCCAGCTCCGGCAAACGTTCTTTCCAAATTATCGATAGAAAGAACGATTGCGGGAGCTGGGAAGTGAATCCTTACCTACCGTCGATGCAAAACGATTGCAAACATCGAATAGCACGTATTCGTGCAAATTATCCATAGAAAGAACGATTGCGAGAGCTGGGAAGTGAATACTTACCTACCGTTGATGCAAAACGATTGGAAAATATCGAATAGCACGTATTCGTGCAAATGATCGATGGAAAGAACGATTGCGGGAGCCGGGAAGTGAATCCTTACCTAACGTTGATGCAAATCGATTGGAAAATATCGAATAGCACGTATTCGTGCAAATGATCGATGGAAAAAACGATTGCGGGAGCCGGGAAGTGAATCCTTACCTAACGTTGATGCAAATCGATTGGAAACATCGAACACCACGTATTCGTGCAAATTATCCATAGAAAGAACGATTGCGGGAGCTGGGAAGTGAATCCTTACCTACCGTCGATGCAAAACGATTGGAAACATCGAATATCACGTATTCGTGCCAATTATCCAATCGTTTTGCATCGACGGTAGGTAAGGATTCACTTCCCAGCTCCCGCAATCGTTCTTTCCATCGATAATTTGCACGAATACGTGCTATTCGATGTTTCCAATCGTTTTGCATCAACGTTAGGTAAGGATTCACTTCCCGGCTCCCGCAATCGTTCTTTCCATCGATAATTTGCACGAATACGTGGTGTTCGATGTTTCCAATCGTTCTGCATCAACGTTAGGTAAGTATTCACTTCCCGGCTCCCGCAATCGTTCTTTCTAAGGATAATTTGCACGAATACGTGCTATTCGATGTTTGCAATCGTTTTGCATCGACGGTAGGTACGGATTCACTTCCCGGCTCCCGCAATCGTTCTTTCCATCGATAATTTGCACGAATACGCGCTAT
The DNA here is from genome assembly GCA_963583965.1 of Nomada ferruginata. Taxonomy (NCBI): domain Eukaryota; kingdom Metazoa; phylum Arthropoda; class Insecta; order Hymenoptera; family Apidae; genus Nomada; species Nomada ferruginata. Next base: position 2,117,465 of record OY757219.1, read on the forward strand.
TCGATGTTTCCAATCGTTTTGCATCAACGTTAGGTAAGCATTCACTTCCCGGCTCCCGCAATCGTTCTTTCCATGGATAATTTGCACGAATACGTGCTATTCGATGTTTCCAATCGTTTTGCATCGACGGTAGGTAAGGATTCACTTCCCAGCTCCCGCAATCGTTCTTTCCATCGATAATTTGCACGAATACGTGCCGTTCGATGTTTCCAATCGTTTTGCATCGACGATAGGTAAGGATTCGCTTCCCAGCTCCCGCAATCGTTCTTTCTATCGATAATTTGCACGAATACGTGATGTTCGATGTTTCCAATCGTTTTGCATCAACGGTAGGTAAGGATTCACTTCCCGGCTCCCGCAATCGTTCTTTCCATCGTTAATTTGCACGAATACGTGCTATTCGATGTTTCCAATCGTTTTGCATCAACGGTAGGTAAGTATTCACTTCCCAGCTCTCGCAATCGGTCTTTCTATGGATAATTTGCACGAATACGTGCAATTCGATGTTTGCAATCGTTTTGCATCGACGGTAGGTAAGGATTCACTTCCCAGCTCCCGCAATCGTTCTTTCTATCGATAATTTGCACGAATACGTTATGTTCGATGTTTCCAATCGTTTTGCATCAACGTTAGGTAAGCATTCACTTCCCGGCTCCCGCAATCGTTCTTTCTATCGATAATTTGCACGAATACGTGCTATTCGATGTTTTCAATCGTTTTCCATCAATGGTAGGTATGTATTCACTTCCCAGCTCTCGCAATCGGTCTTTCTATGGATAATTTGCACGAATACGTGCTATTCGATGATTGCAATCGTTTTGCATCGACGGTAGGTAAGGATTCACTTCCCAGCTGCCGCAATCGTTCTTTCTATCGATAATTTGCACGAATACGTGATGTTCGATGTTTCCAATCGTTTTGCATCAACGTTAGGTAAGGATTCATTTACCGGCTCCCGCAATCGTTCTTTCCATCGATAATTTGCACGAATACGTGCTATTCGATGTTTCCAATCGATTTGCATCAACGTTAGGTAAGGATTCACTTCCCGGCACCCGCAATCGTTCTTTCCATCGATAATTTGCACGAATACGTGATGTTCAATGTTTCCAATCGTTTTGCATCAACGTTAGGTAAGGATTCACTTCCCGGCTCCCGCAATCGTTCTTTCCATCGATAATTTACACGAATACGTGCTATTCGATGTTTTCAATCGTTTTGCATCAACGGTAGGTAAGTATTCACTGCCCAGCTCTCGCAATCGGTCTTTCTATGGATAATTTGCACGAATACGTGCTATTCGATGTTTGCAATCGTTTTGCATCGACGGTAGGTAAGGATACACTTCCCGGCTCCCGCAATCGTTCTTTCCATCGATAATTTGCACGAATACGTGCTATTCGATGTTTGCAATCGTTTTGCATCGACGGTAGGTAAGGATTCACTTCCCAGCTCCCGCAATCGTTCTTTCTATCGATAATTTGCATGAATACGTTATGTTCGATGTTTCCAATCGTTTTGCATCAACGTTAGGTAAGCATTCACTTCCCGGCTCCCGCAATCGTTCTTTCCATCGATAATTTGCACGAATACGTGGTGTTCGATGTTTCCAATCGTTCTGCATCAACGTTAGGTAAGTATTCACTTCCCAGCTCCCGCAATCGTTCTTTCTATGGATAATTTGCACGAATACGTGCTATTCGATGTTTCCAATCGTGTTGCATCGACGGTCGGTAAGCATTCACTTCCCAGCTCCGGCAAACGTTCTTTCCAAATTATCGATAGAAAGAACGATTGCGGGAGCTGGGAAGTGAATACTTACCTACCGTTGATGCAAAACGATTGGAAACATCGAATAGCACGTATTCATGCAAATTATTCATGGAAAGAACGATTGCGGGAGCCGGGAAGTGAATGCTTACCTAACGTTGATGCAAAACGATTGGAAACATCGAACATAACGTATTCGTGCAAATTATCGATAGAAAGAACGATTGCGGCAGCTGGGAAGTGAATCCTTACCTACCGTCGATGCAAAACGATTGCAAACATCGAATTGCACGTATTCGTGCAAATTATCCATAGAAAGACCGATTGCGAGAGCTGGGAAGTGAATACTTACCTACCGTTGATGTAAAACGATTGGAAACATCGAATAGCACGTATTCGTGCAAATTATCGATGGAAAGAACGATTGCGGGAGCCGGGAAGTGAATCCTTACCTACCGTTGATGCAAAACGATTGGAAACATCGAACATCACGTATTCGTGCAAATTATCGATAGAAAGAACGATTGCGGGAGCTGGGAAGCGAATCCTTACCTATCGTCGATGCAAAACGATTGGAAACATCGAATGGCACGTATTCGTGCAAATTATCGATGGAAAGAACGATTGCGGGAGCTGGGAAGTGAATCCTTACCTACCGTCGATGCAAAACGATTGCAAACATCGAATAGCACGTATTCGTGCAAATTATCCATAGAAAGAACGATTGCGGGAGCTGGGAAGTGAATACTTACCTACCGTTGATGCAAAACGATTGGAAACATCGAATAGCACGTATTCGTGCAAATTATCCATGGAAAGAACGATTGCGGGAGCCGGGAAGTGAATGCTTACCTAACGTTGATGCAAAACGATTGGAAACATCGAATAGCGCGTATTCGTGCAAATTATCGATGGAAAGAACGATTGCGGGAGCCGGGAAGTGAATCCGTACCTACCGTCGATGCAAAACGATTGCAAACATCGAATAGCACGTATTCGTGCAAATTATCCTTAGAAAGAACGATTGCGGGAGCCGGGAAGTGAATACTTACCTAACGTTGATGCAGAACGATTGGAAACATCGAACACCACGTATTCGTGCAAATTATCGATGGAAAGAACGATTGCGGGAGCCGGGAAGTGAATCCTTACCTAACGTTGATGCAAAACGATTGGAAACATCGAATAGCACGTATTCGTGCAAATTATCGATGGAAAGAACGATTGCGGGAGCTGGGAAGTGAATCCTTACCTACCGTCGATGCAAAACGATTGGATAATTGGCACGAATACGTGATATTCGATGTTTCCAATCGTTTTGCATCGACGGTAGGTAAGGATTCACTTCCCAGCTCCCGCAATCGTTATTTCCATCGATAATTTGCACGAATACGTGGTGTTCGATGTTACCAATCGTTCTGCATCAACGTTAGGTAAGTATTCACTTCCCAGCTCCCGCAATCGTTCTTTCTATGGATAATTTGCACGAATACGTGCTATTCGATGTTTGCAATCGTTTTGCATCGACGGTAGGTACGGATTCACTTCCCAGCTCCCGCAATCGTTCTTTCTATCGATAATTTGCACGAATACGTGATGTTCGATGTTTCCAATCGTTTTGCATCGACGGTAGGTAAGGATTCACTTCCCAGCTCCCGCAATCGTTATTTCCATCGATAATTTGCACGAATACGTGGTGTTCGATGTTACCAATCGTTCTGCATCAACGTTAGGTAAGTATTCACTTCCCAGCTCCCGCAATCGTTCTTTCTATGGATAATTTGCACGAATACGTGCTATTCGATGTTTCCAATCGTGTTGCATCGACGGTCGGTAAGCATTCACTTCCCAGCTCCGGCAAACGTTCTTTCCAAATTATCGATAGAAAGAACGATTGCGGGAGCTGGGAAGTGAATCCTTACCTACCGTCGATGCAAAACGATTGCAAACATCGAATAGCACGTATTCGTGCAAATTATCCATAGAAAGAACGATTGCGAGAGCTGGGAAGTGAATACTTACCTACCGTTGATGCAAAACGATTGGAAAATATCGAATAGCACGTATTCGTGCAAATGATCGATGGAAAGAACGATTGCGGGAGCCGGGAAGTGAATCCTTACCTAACGTTGATGCAAATCGATTGGAAAATATCGAATAGCACGTATTCGTGCAAATGATCGATGGAAAAAACGATTGCGGGAGCCGGGAAGTGAATCCTTACCTAACGTTGATGCAAATCGATTGGAAACATCGAACATCACGTATTCGTGCAAATTATCGATGGAAAGAACGATTGCGGGTGCCGGGAAGTGAATCCTTACCTACCGTTGATGCAAAACGATTGGAAACATCGAACATCACGTATTCGTGCAAATTATCGATAGAAAGAACGATTGCGGGAGCTGGGAAGTGAATCCGTACCTACCGTCGATGCAAAACGATTGCAAACATCGAATATCACGTATTCGTGCAAATTATCCATAGAAAGAACGATTGCGGGAGCTGGGAAGTGAATACTTACCTAACGTTGATGCAGAACGATTGGTAACATCGAACACCACGTATTCGTGCAAATTATCGATGGAAAGAACGATTGCGGGAGCCGGGAAGTGAATGCTTACCTAACGTTGATGCAAAACGATTGGAAACATCGAACATAACGTATTCGTGCAAATTATCGATAGAAAGAACGATTGCGGGAGCTGGGAAGTGAATCCGTACCTACCGTCGATGCAAAACGATTGCAAACATCGAATAGCACGTATTCGTGCAAATTATCCATAGAAAGAACGATTGCGGGAGCTGGGAAGTGAATACTTACCTAACGTTGATGCAGAACGATTGGAAACATCGAACACCACGTATTCGTGCAAATTATCGATGGAAAGAACGATTGCGGGAGCCGGGAAGTGAATCCTTACCTACCGTTGATGCAAAACGATTGGAAACATCGAACATCACGTATTCGTGCAAATTATCGATAGAAAGAACGATTGCGGGAGCTGGGAAGTGAATCCTTACCTACCGTCGATGCAAAACGATTGGAAACATCGAATATCACGTATTCGTGCCAATTATCCAATCGTTTTGCATCGACGGTAGGTAAGGATTCACTTCCCAGCTCCCGCAATCGTTATTTCCATCGATAATTTGCACGAATACGTGGTGTTCGATGTTACCAATCGTTCTGCATCAACGTTAGGTAAGTATTCACTTCCCAGCTCCCGCAATCGTTCTTTCTATGGATAATTTGCACGAATACGTGCTATTCGATGTTTGCAATCGTTTTGCATCGACGGTAGGTACGGATTCACTTCCCAGCTCCCGCAATCGTTCTTTCTATCGATAATTTGCACGAATACGTGATGTTCGATGTTTCCAATCGTTTTGCATCAACGGTAGGTAAGGATTCACTTCCCGGCTCCCGCAATCGTTCTTTCCATCGATAATTTGCACGAATACGTGGTGTTCGATGTTTCCAATCGTTCTGCATCAACGTTAGGTAAGTATTCACTTCCCAGCTCCCGCAATCGTTCTTTCTATGGATAATTTGCACGAATACGTGCTATTCGATGTTTCCAATCGTGTTGCATCGACGGTCGGTAAGCATTCACTTCCCAGCTCCGGCAAACGTTCTTTCCAAATTATCGATAGAAAGAACGATTGCGGGAGCTGGGAAGTGAATCCTTACCTACCGTCGATGCAAAACGATTGCAAACATCGAATAGCACGTATTCGTGCAAATTATCCATAGAAAGAACGATTGCGAGAGCTGGGAAGTGAATACTTACCTACCGTTGATGCAAAACGATTGGAAAATATCGAATAGCACGTATTCGTGCAAATGATCGATGGAAAGAACGATTGCGGGAGCCGGGAAGTGAATCCTTACCTAACGTTGATGCAAATCGATTGGAAAATATCGAATAGCACGTATTCGTGCAAATGATCGATGGAAAAAACGATTGCGGGAGCCGGGAAGTGAATCCTTACCTAACGTTGATGCAAATCGATTGGAAACATCGAACATCACGTATTCGTGCAAATTATCGATGGAAAGAACGATTGCAGGTGCCGGGAAGTGAATCCTTACCTACCGTTGATGCAAAACGATTGGAAACATCGAACATCACGTATTCGTGCAAATTATCGATAGAAAGAACGATTGCGGGAGCTGGGAAGTGAATACTTACCTAACGTTGATGCAGAACGATTGGTAACATCGAACACCACGTATTCGTGCAAATTATCGATGGAAAGAACGATTGCGGGAGCCGGGAAGTGAATGCTTACCTAACGTTGATGCAAAACGATTGGAAACATCGAACATAACGTATTCGTGCAAATTATCGATAGAAAGAACGATTGCGGGAGCTGGGAAGTGAATCCGTACCTACCGTCGATGCAAAACGATTGCAAACATCGAATAGCACGTATTCGTGCAAATTATCCATAGAAAGAACGATTGCGGGAGCTGGGAAGTGAATACTTACCTAACGTTGATGCAGAACGATTGGAAACATCGAACACCACGTATTCGTGCAAATTATCGATGGAAAGAACGATTGCGGGAGCCGGGAAGTGAATCCTTACCTACCGTTGATGCAAAACGATTGGAAACATCGAACATCACGTATTCGTGCAAATTATCGATAGAAAGAACGATTGCGGGAGCTGGGAAGTGAATCCTTACCTACCGTCGATGCAAAACGATTGGAAACATCGAATATCACGTATTCGTGCCAATTATCCAATCGTTTTGCATCGACGGTAGGTAAGGATTCACTTCCCAGCTCCCGCAATCGTTATTTCCATCGATAATTTGCACGAATACGTGGTGTTCGATGTTACCAATCGTTCTGCATCAACGTTAGGTAAGTATTCACTTCCCAGCTCCCGCAATCGTTCTTTCTATGGATAATTTGCACGAATACGTGCTATTCGATGTTTGCAATCGTTTTGCATCGACGGTAGGTACGGATTCACTTCCCAGCTCCCGCAATCGTTCTTTCTATCGATAATTTGCACGAATACGTGATGTTCGATGTTTCCAATCGTTTTGCATCAACGGTAGGTAAGGATTCACTTCCCGGCTCCCGCAATCGTTCTTTCCATCGATAATTTGCACGAATACGTGGTGTTCGATGTTTCCAATCGTTCTGCATCAACGTTAGGTAAGTATTCACTTCCCAGCTCCCGCAATCGTTCTTTCTATGGATAATTTGCACGAATACGTGCTATTCGATGTTTCCAATCGTGTTGCATCGACGGTCGGTAAGCATTCACTTCCCAGCTCCGGCAAACGTTCTTTCCAAATTATCGATAGAAAGAACGATTGCGGGAGCTGGGAAGTGAATCCTTACCTACCGTCGATGCAAAACGATTGCAAACATCGAATAGCACGTATTCGTGCAAATTATCCATAGAAAGAACGATTGCGAGAGCTGGGAAGTGAATACTTACCTACCGTTGATGCAAAACGATTGGAAAATATCGAATAGCACGTATTCGTGCAAATGATCGATGGAAAGAACGATTGCGGGAGCCGGGAAGTGAATCCTTACCTAACGTTGATGCAAATCGATTGGAAAATATCGAATAGCACGTATTCGTGCAAATGATCGATGGAAAAAACGATTGCGGGAGCCGGGAAGTGAATCCTTACCTAACGTTGATGCAAATCGATTGGAAACATCGAACATCACGTATTCGTGCAAATTATCGATGGAAAGAACGATTGCAGGTGCCGGGAAGTGAATCCTTACCTACCGTTGATGCAAAACGATTGGAAACATCGAACATCACGTATTCGTGCAAATTATCGATAGAAAGAACGATTGCGGGAGCTGGGAAGTGAATCCGTACCTACCGTCGATGCAAAACGATTGCAAACATCGAATATCACGTATTCGTGCAAATTATCCATAGAAAGAACGATTGCGGGAGCTGGGAAGTGAATACTTACCTAACGTTGATGCAGAACGATTGGTAACATCGAACACCACGTATTCGTGCAAATTATCGATGGAAAGAACGATTGCGGGAGCCGGGAAGTGAATGCTTACCTAACGTTGATGCAAAACGATTGGAAACATCGAACATAACGTATTCGTGCAAATTATCGATAGAAAGAACGATTGCGGGAGCTGGGAAGTGAATCCGTACCTACCGTCGATGCAAAACGATTGCAAACATCGAATAGCACGTATTCGTGCAAATTATCCATAGAAAGAACGATTGCGGGAGCTGGGAAGTGAATACTTACCTAACGTTGATGCAGAACGATTGGAAACATCGAACACCACGTATTCGTGCAAATTATCGATGGAAAGAACGATTGCAGGTGCCGGGAAGTGAATCCTTACCTACCGTTGATGCAAAACGATTGGAAACATCGAACATCACGTATTCGTGCAAATTATCGATAGAAAGAACGATTGCGGGAGCTGGGAAGTGAATCCGTACCTACCGTCGATGCAAAACGATTGCAAACATCGAATATCACGTATTCGTGCAAATTATCCATAGAAAGAACGATTGCGGGAGCTGGGAAGTGAATACTTACCTAACGTTGATGCAGAACGATTGGTAACATCGAACACCACGTATTCGTGCAAATTATCGATGGAAAGAACGATTGCGGGTGCCGGGAAGTGAATGCTTACCTAACGTTGATGCAAAACGATTGGAAACATCGAACATAACGTATTCGTGCAAATTATCGATAGAAAGAACGATTGCGGGAGCTGGGAAGTGAATCCGTACCTACCGTCGATGCAAAACGATTGCAAACATCGAATAGCACGTATTCGTGCAAATGATCGATGGAAAGAACGATTGCGGGAGCCGGGAAGTGAATCCTTACCTAACGTTGATGCAAATCGATTGGAAAATATCGAATAGCACGTATTCGTGCAAATGATCGATGGAAAAAACGATTGCGGGAGCCGGGAAGTGAATCCTTACCTAACGTTGATGCAAATCGATTGGAAACATCGAACATCACGTATTCGTGCAAATTATCGATGGAAAGAACGATTGCAGGTGCCGGGAAGTGAATCCTTACCTACCGTTGATGCAAAACGATTGGAAACATCGAACACCACGTATTCGTGCAAATTATCGATGGAAAGAACGATTGCGGGAGCCGGGAAGTGAATGCTTACCTAACGTTGATGCAAAACGATTGGAAACATCGAACATAACGTATTCGTGCAAATTATCGATAGAAAGAACGATTGCGGGAGCTGGGAAGTGAATCCGTACCTACCGTCGATGCAAAACGATTGCAAACATCGAATAGCACGTATTCGTGCAAATTATCCATAGAAAGAACGATTGCGGGAGCTGGGAAGTGAATACTTACCTAACGTTGATGCAGAACGATTGGAAACATCGAACACCACGTATTCGTGCAAATTATCGATAGAAAGAACGATTGCGGGAGCTGGGATGTGAATCCTTACCTACCGTCGATGCAAAACGATTGGAAACATCGAATATCACGTATTCGTGCCAATTATCCAATCGTTTTGCATCGACGGTAGGTAAGGATTCACTTCCCAGCTCCCGCAATCGTTCTTTCCATCGATAATTTGCACGAATACGTGCCATTCGATGTTTCCAATCGTTTTGCATCGACGGTAGGTAAGGATTCACTTCCCAGCTCCCGCAATCGTTCTTTCCATCGATAATTTGCACGAATACGTGCTATTCAATGTTTCCAATCGTTTTGCATCAACGTTAGGTAAGGATTCACTTCCCGGCTCCCGCAATCGTTCTTTCCATCGATAATTTGCACGAATACGTGGTGTTCGATGTTTCCAATCGTTCTGCATCAACGTTAGGTAAGTATTCACTTCCCGGCTCCCGCAATCGTTCTTTCTAAGGATAATTTGCACGAATACGTGCTATTCGATGTTTGCAATCGTTTTGCATCGACGGTAGGTACGGATTCACTTCCCGGCTCCCGCAATCGTTCTTTCCATCGATAATTTGCACGAATACGCGCTATTCGATGTTTCCAATCGTTTTGCATCAACGTTAGGTAAGCATTCACTTCCCGGCTCCCGCAATCGTTCTTTCCATGGATAATTTGCACGAATACGTGCTATTCGATGTTTCCAATCGTTTTGCATCGACGGTAGGTAAGGATTCACTTCCCAGCTCCCGCAATCGTTCTTTCCATCGATAATTTGCACGAATACGTGCCGTTCGATGTTTCCAATCGTTTTGCATCGACGATAGGTAAGGATTCGCTTCCCAGCTCCCGCAATCGTTCTTTCCATCGATAATTTGCACGAATACGTGCTATTCGATGTTTCCAATCGTTTTGCATCAACGGTAGGTAAGTATTCACTTCCCAGCTCTCGCAATCGGTCTTTCTATGGATAATTTGCACGAATACGTGCAATTCGATGTTTGCAATCGTTTTGCATCGACGGTAGGTAAGGATTCACTTCCCAGCTCCCGCAATCGTTCTTTCTATCGATAATTTGCACGAATACGTTATGTTCGATGTTTCCAATCGTTTTGCATCAACGTTAGGTAAGCATTCACTTCCCGGCTCCCGCAATCGTTCTTTCCATCGATAATTTGCACGAATACGTGCTATTCGATGTTTTCAATCGTTTTGCATCAACGGTAGGTATGTATTCACTTCCCAGCTCTCGCAATCGGTCTTTCTATCGATAATTTGCACGAATACGTGCTATTCGATGTTTGCAATCGTTTTGCATCGACGGTAGGTAAGGATTCACTTCCCAGCTGCCGCAATCGTTCTTTCTATCGATAATTTGCACGAATACGTGATGTTCGATGTTTCCAATCGTTTTGCATCAACGTTAGGTAAGGATTCATTTCCCGGCTCCCGCAATCGTTCTTTCCATCGATAATTTGCACGAATACGTGCTATTCGATGTTTCCAATCGATTTGCATCAACGTTAGGTAAGGATTCACTTCCCGGCACCCGCAATCGTTCTTTCCATCGATAATTTGCACGAATACGTGATGTTCAATGTTTCCAATCGTTTTGCATCAACGTTAGGTAAGGATTCACTTCCCGGCTCCCGCAATCGTTCTTTCCATCGATAATTTGCACGAATACGTGCTCTTCGATGTTTTCAATCGTTTTGCATCGACGGTAGGTAAGGATTCACTTCCCAGCAGCCGCAATCGTTCTTTCCATCGATAATTTACACGAATACGTGCTATTCGATGTTTTCAATCGTTTTGCATCAACGGTAGGTAAGTATTCACTGCCCAGCTCTCGCAATAGGTCTTTCTATGGATAATTTGCACGAATACGTGCTATTCGATGTTTGCAATCGTTTTGCATCGACGGTAGGTAAGGATACACTTCCCGGCTCCCGCAATCGTTCTTTCCATCGATAATTGGCACGAATACGTGCTATTCGATGTTTGCAATCGTTTTGCATCGACGGTAGGTAAGGATTCACTTCCCAGCTCCCGCAATCGTTCTTTCTATCGATAATTTGCATGAATACGTTATGTTCGATGTTTCCAATCGTTTTGCATCAACGTTAGGTAAGCATTCACTTCCCGGCTCCCGCAATCGTTCTTTCCATCGATAATTTGCACGAATACGTGGTGTTCGATGTTTCCAATCGTTCTGCATCAACGTTAGGTAAGTATTCACTTCCCAGCTCCCGCAATCGTTCTTTCTATGGATAATTTGCACGAATACGTGCTATTCGATGTTTGCAATCGTTTTGCATCGACGGTAGGTACGGATTCACTTCCCAGCTCCCGCAATCGTTCTTTCTATCGATAATTTGCACGAATACGTGATGTTCGATGTTTCCAATCGTTTTGCATCAACGTTAGGTAAGTATTCACTTCCCAGCTCCCGCAATCGTTCTTTCTATGGATAATTTGCACGAATACGTGCTATTCGATGTTTCCAATCGTGTTGCATCGACGGTCGGTAAGCATTCACTTCCCAGCTCCGGCAAACGTTCTTTCCAAATTATCGATAGAAAGAACGATTGCGGGAGCTGGGAAGTGAATACTTACCTACCGTTGATGCAAAACGATTGGAAACATCGAATAGCACGTATTCGTGCAAATTATTCATGGAAAGAACGATTGCGGGAGCCGGGAAGTGAATGCTTACCTAACGTTGATGCAAAACGATTGGAAACATCGAACATAACGTATTCGTGCAAATTATCGATAGAAAGAACGATAGCGGCAGCTGGGAAGTGAATCCTTACCTACCGTCGATGCAAAACGATTGCAAACATCGAATTGCACGTATTCGTGCAAATTATCCATAGAAAGACCGATTGCGAGAGCTGGGAAGTGAATTCTTACCTACCGTTGATGTAAAACGATTGGAAACATCGAATAGCACGTATTCGTGCAAATTATCGATGGAAAGAACGATTGCGGGAGCCGGGAAGTGAATCCTTACCTACCGTTGATGCAAAACGATTGGAAACATCGAACATCACGTATTCGTGCAAATTATCGATAGAAAGAACGATTGCGGGAGCTGGGAAGCGAATCCTTACCTATCGTCGATGCAAAACGATTGGAAACATCGAATGGCACGTATTCGTGCAAATTATCGATGGAAAGAACGATTGCGGGAGCTGGGAAGTGAATCCTTACCTACCGTCGATGCAAAACGATTGCAAACATCGAATAGCACGTATTCGTGCAAATTATCCATAGAAAGAACGATTGCGGGAGCTGGGAAGTGAATACTTACCTACCGTTGATGCAAAACGATTGGAAACATCGAATAGCACGTATTCGTGCAAATTATCCATGGAAAGAACGATTGCGGGAGCCGGGAAGTGAATGCTTACCTAACGTTGATGCAAAACGATTGGAAACATCGAATAGCGCGTATTCGTGCAAATTATCGATGGAAAGAACGATTGCGGGAGCCGGGAAGTGAATCCGTACCTACCGTCGATGCAAAACGATTGCAAACATCGAATAGCACGTATTCGTGCAAATTATCCTTAGAAAGAACGATTGCGGGAGCCGGGAAGTGAATACTTACCTAACGTTGATGCAGAACGATTGGAAACATCGAACACCACGTATTCGTGCAAATTATCGATGGAAAGAACGATTGCGGGAGCCGGGAAGTGAATCCTTACCTAACGTTGATGCAAAACGATTGGAAACATCGAATAGCACGTATTCGTGCAAATTATCGATGGAAAGAACGATTGCGGGAGCTGGGAAGTGAATCCTTACCTACCGTCGATGCAAAACGATTGGATAATTGGCACGAATACGTGATATTCGATGTTTCCAATCGTTTTGCATCGACGGTAGGTAAGGATTCACTTCCCAGCTCCCGCAATCGTTATTTCCATCGATAATTTGCACGAATACGTGGTGTTCGATGTTACCAATCGTTCTGCATCAACGTTAGGTAAGTATTCACTTCCCAGCTCCCGCAATCGTTCTTTCTATGGATAATTTGCACGAATACGTGCTATTCGATGTTTGCAATCGTTTTGCATCGACGGTAGGTACGGATTCACTTCCCAGCTCCCGCAATCGTTCTTTCTATCGATAATTTGCACGAATACGTGATGTTCGATGTTTCCAATCGTTTTGCATCGACGGTAGGTAAGGATTCACTTCCCAGCTCCCGCAATCGTTATTTCCATCGATAATTTGCACGAATACGTGGTGTTCGATGTTACCAATCGTTCTGCATCAACGTTAGGTAAGTATTCACTTCCCAGCTCCCGCAATCGTTCTTTCTATGGATAATTTGCACGAATACGTGCTATTCGATGTTTCCAATCGTGTTGCATCGACGGTCGGTAAGCATTCACTTCCCAGCTCCGGCAAACGTTCTTTCCAAATTATCGATAGAAAGAACGATTGCGGGAGCTGGGAAGTGAATCCTTACCTACCGTCGATGCAAAACGATTGCAAACATCGAATAGCACGTATTCGTGCAAATTATCCATAGAAAGAACGATTGCGAGAGCTGGGAAGTGAATACTTACCTACCGTTGATGCAAAACGATTGGAAAATATCGAATAGCACGTATTCGTGCAAATGATCGATGGAAAGAACGATTGCGGGAGCCGGGAAGTGAATCCTTACCTAACGTTGATGCAAATCGATTGGAAAATATCGAATAGCACGTATTCGTGCAAATGATCGATGGAAAAAACGATTGCGGGAGCCGGGAAGTGAATCCTTACCTAACGTTGATGCAAATCGATTGGAAACATCGAACATCACGTATTCGTGCAAATTATCGATGGAAAGAACGATTGCGGGTGCCGGGAAGTGAATCCTTACCTACCGTTGATGCAAAACGATTGGAAACATCGAACATCACGTATTCGTGCAAATTATCGATAGAAAGAACGATTGCGGGAGCTGGGAAGTGAATCCGTACCTACCGTCATGCAAAACGATTGCAAACATCGAATATCACGTATTCGTGCCAATTATCCAATCGTTTTGCATCGACGGTAGGTAAGGATTCACTTCCCAGCTCCCGCAATCGTTATTTCCATCGATAATTTGCACGAATACGTGGTGTTCGATGTTACCAATCGTTCTGCATCAACGTTAGGTAAGTATTCACTTCCCAGCTCCCGCAATCGTTCTTTCTATGGATAATTTGCACGAATACGTGCTATTCGATGTTTGCAATCGTTTTGCATCGACGGTAGGTACGGATTCACTTCCCAGCTCCCGCAATCGTTCTTTCTATCGATAATTTGCACGAATACGTGATGTTCGATGTTTCCAATCGTTTTGCATCAACGGTAGGTAAGGATTCACTTCCCGGCTCCCGCAATCGTTCTTTCCATCGATAATTTGCACGAATACGTGGTGTTCGATGTTTCCAATCGTTCTGCATCATCGTTAGGTAAGTATTCACTTCCCAGCTCCCGCAATCGTTCTTTCTATGGATAATTTGCACGAATACGTGCTATTCGATGTTTCCAATCGTGTTGCATCGACGGTCGGTAAGCATTCACTTCCCAGCTCCGGCAAACGTTCTTTCCAAATTATCGATAGAAAGAACGATTGCGGGAGCTGGGAAGTGAATCCTTACCTACCGTCGATGCAAAACGATTGCAAACATCGAATAGCACGTATTCGTGCAAATTATCCATAGAAAGAACGATTGCGAGAGCTGGGAAGTGAATACTTACCTACCGTTGATGCAAAACGATTGGAAAATGTCGAATAGCACGTATTCGTGCAAATGATCGATGGAAAGAACGATTGCGGGAGCCGGGAAGTGAATCCTTACCTAACGTTGATGCAAATCGATTGGAAAATATCGAATAGCACGTATTCGTGCAAATGATCGATGGAAAAAACGATTGCGGGAGCCGGGAAGTGAATCCTTACCTAACGTTGATGCAAATCGATTGGAAACATCGAACATCACGTATTCGTGCAAATTATCGATGGAAAGAACGATTGCAGGTGCCGGGAAGTGAATCCTTACCTACCGTTGATGCAAAACGATTGGAAACATCGAACATCACGTATTCGTGCAAATTATCGATAGAAAGAACGATTGCGGGAGCTGGGAAGTGAATCCGTACCTACCGTCGATGCAAAACGATTGCAAACATCGAATATCACGTATTCGTGCAAATTATCCATAGAAAGAACGATTGCGGGAGCTGGGAAGTGAATACTTACCTAACGTTGATGCAGAACGATTGGTAACATCGAACACCACGTATTCGTGCAAATTATCGATGGAAAGAACGATTGCGGGAGCCGGGAAGTGAATGCTTACCTAACGTTGATGCAAAACGATTGGAAACATCGAACATAACGTATTCGTGCAAATTATCGATAGAAAGAACGATTGCGGGAGCTGGGAAGTGAATCCGTACCTACCGTCGATGCAAAACGATTGCAAACATCGAATAGCACGTATTCGTGCAAATTATCCATAGAAAGAACGATTGCGGGAGCTGGGAAGTGAATACTTACCTAACGTTGATGCAGAACGATTGGAAACATCGAACACCACGTATTCGTGCAAATTATCGATGGAAAGAACGATTGCAGGTGCCGGGAAGTGAATCCTTACCTACCGTTGATGCAAAACGATTGGAAACATCGAACATCACGTATTCGTGCAAATTATCGATAGAAAGAACGATTGCGGGAGCTGGGAAGTGAATCCGTACCTACCGTCGATGCAAAACGATTGCAAACATCGAATATCACGTATTCGTGCAAATTATCCATAGAAAGAACGATTGCGGGAGCTGGGAAGTGAATACTTACCTAACGTTGATGCAGAACGATTGGTAACATCGAACACCACGTATTCGTGCAAATTATCGATGGAAAGAACGATTGCGGGAGCCGGGAAGTGAATGCTTACCTAACGTTGATGCAAAACGATTGGAAACATCGAACATAACGTATTCGTGCAAATGATCGATAGAAAGAACGATTGCGGGAGCTGGGAAGTGAATCCGTACCTACCGTCGATGCAAAACGATTGCAAACATCGAATAGCACGTATTCGTGCAAATTATCCATAGAAAGAACGATTGCGGGAGCTGGGAAGTGAATACTTACCTAACGTTGATGCAGAACGATTGGAAACATCGAACACCACGTATTCGTGCAAATTATCGATGGAAAGAACGATTGCGGGAGCCGGGAAGTGAATCCTTACCTACCGTTGATGCAAAACGATTGGAAACATCGAACATCACGTATTCGTGCAAATTATCGATAGAAAGAACGATTGCGGGAGCTGGGAAGTGAATCCTTACCTACCGTCGATGCAAAACGATTGGAAACATCGAATATCACGTATTCGTGCCAATTATCCAATCGTTTTGCATCGACGGTAGGTAAGGATTCACTTCCCAGCTCCCGCAATCGTTATTTCCATCGATAATTTGCACGAATACGTGGTGTTCGATGTTACCAATCGTTCTGCATCAACGTTAGGTAAGTATTCACTTCCCAGCTCCCGCAATCGTTCTTTCTATGGATAATTTGCACGAATACGTGCTATTCGATGTTTGCAATCGTTTTGCATCGACGGTAGGTACGGATTCACTTCCCAGCTCCCGCAATCGTTCTTTCTATCGATAATTTGCACGAATACGTGATGTTCGATGTTTCCAATCGTTTTGCATCAACGGTAGGTAAGGATTCACTTCCCGGCTCCCGCAATCGTTCTTTCCATCGATAATTTGCACGAATACGTGGTGTTCGATGTTTCCAATCGTTCTGCATCAACGTTAGGTAAGTATTCACTTCCCAGCTCCCGCAATCGTTCTTTCTATGGATAATTTGCACGAATACGTGCTATTCGATGTTTCCAATCGTGTTGCATCGACGGTCGGTAAGCATTCACTTCCCAGCTCCGGCAAACGTTCTTTCCAAATTATCGATAGAAAGAACGATTGCGGGAGCTGGGAAGTGAATCCTTACCTACCGTCGATGCAAAACGATTGCAAACATCGAATAGCACGTATTCGTGCAAATTATCCATAGAAAGAACGATTGCGAGAGCTGGGAAGTGAATACTTACCTACCGTTGATGCAAAACGATTGGAAAATATCGAATAGCACGTATTCGTGCAAATGATCGATGGAAAGAACGATTGCGGGAGCCGGGAAGTGAATCCTTACCTAACGTTGATGCAAATCGATTGGAAAATATCGAATAGCACGTATTCGTGCAAATGATCGATGGAAAAAACGATTGCGGGAGCCGGGAAGTGAATCCTTACCTAACGTTGATGCAAATCGATTGGAAACATCGAACATCACGTATTCGTGCAAATTATCGATGGAAAGAACGATTGCAGGTGCCGGGAAGTGAATCCTTACCTACCGTTGATGCAAAACGATTGGAAACATCGAACACCACGTATTCGTGCAAATTATCGATGGAAAGAACGATTGCGGGAGCCGGGAAGTGAATGCTTACCTAACGTTGATGCAAAACGATTGGAAACATCGAACATAACGTATTCGTGCAAATTATCGATAGAAAGAACGATTGCGGGAGCTGGGAAGTGAATCCGTACCTACCGTCGATGCAAAACGATTGCAAACATCGAATAGCACGTATTCGTGCAAATTATCCATAGAAAGAACGATTGCGGGAGCTGGGAAGTGAATACTTACCTAACGTTGATGCAGAACGATTGGAAACATCGAACACCACGTATTCGTGCAAATTATCGATAGAAAGAACGATTGCGGGAGCTGGGATGTGAATCCTTACCTACCGTCGATGCAAAACGATTGGAAACATCGAATATCACGTATTCGTGCCAATTATCCAATCGTTTTGCATCGACGGTAGGTAAGGATTCACTTCCCAGCTCCCGCAATCGTTCTTTCCATCGATAATTTGCACGAATACGTGCCATTCGATGTTTCCAATCGTTTTGCATCGACGGTAGGTAAGGATTCACTTCCCAGCTCCCGCAATCGTTCTTTCCATCGATAATTTGCACGAATACGTGCTATTCGATGTTTCCAATCGTTTTGCATCAACGTTAGGTAAGGATTCACTTCCCGGCTCCCGCAATCGTTCTTTCCATCGATAATTTGCACGAATACGTGGTGTTCGATGTTTCCAATCGTTCTGCATCAACGTTAGGTAAGTATTCACTTCCCGGCTCCCGCAATCGTTCTTTCTAAGGATAATTTGCACGAATACGTGCTATTCGATGTTTGCAATCGTTTTGCATCGACGGTAGGTACGGATTCACTTCCCGGCTCCCGCAATCGTTCTTTCCATCGATAATTTGCACGAATACGCGCTATTCGATGTTTCCAATCGTTTTGCATCAACGTTAGGTAAGCATTCACTTCCCGGCTCCCGCAATCGTTCTTTCCATGGATAATTTGCACGAATACGTGCTATTCGATGTTTCCAATCGTTTTGCATCGACGGTAGGTAAGGATTCACTTCCCAGCTCCCGCAATCGTTCTTTCCATCGATAATTTGCACGAATACGTGCCGTTCGATGTTTCCAATCGTTTTGCATCGACGATAGGTAAGGATTCGCTTCCCAGCTCCCGCAATCGTTCTTTCCATCGATAATTTGCACGAATACGTGCTATTCGATGTTTCCAATCGTTTTGCATCAACGGTAGGTAAGTATTCACTTCCCAGCTCTCGCAATCGGTCTTTCTATGGATAATTTGCACGAATACGTGCAATTCGATGTTTGCAATCGTTTTGCATCGACGGTAGGTAAGGATTCACTTCCCAGCTCCCGCAATCGTTCTTTCTATCGATAATTTGCACGAATACGTTATGTTCGATGTTTCCAATCGTTTTGCATCAACGTTAGGTAAGCATTCACTTCCCGGCTCCCGCAATCGTTCTTTCCATCGATAATTTGCACGAATACGTGCTATTCGATGTTTTCAATCGTTTTGCATCAACGGTAGGTATGTATTCACTTCCCAGCTCTCGCAATCGGTCTTTCTATCGATAATTTGCACGAATACGTGCTATTCGATGTTTGCAATCGTTTTGCATCGACGGTAGGTAAGGATTCACTTCCCAGCTGCCGCAATCGTTCTTTCTATCGATAATTTGCACGAATACGTGATGTTCGATGTTTCCCATCGTTTTGCATCAACGTTAGGTAAGGATTCATTTCCCGGCTCCCGCAATCGTTCTTTCCATCGATAATTTGCACGAATACGTGCTATTCGATGTTTCCAATCGATTTGCATCAACGTTAGGTAAGGATTCACTTCCCGGCACCCGCAATCGTTCTTTCCATCGATAATTTGCACGAATACGTGATGTTCAATGTTTCCAATCGTTTTGCATCAACGTTAGGTAAGGATTCACTTCCCGGCTCCCGCAATCGTTCTTTCCATCGATAATTTGCACGAATACGTGCTCTTCGATGTTTTCAATCGTTTTGCATCGACGGTAGGTAAGGATTCACTTCCCAGCAGCCGCAATCGTTCTTTCCATCGATAATTTACACGAATACGTGCTATTCGATGTTTTCAATCGTTTTGCATCAACGGTAGGTAAGTATTCACTGCCCAGCTCTCGCAATAGGTCTTTCTATGGATAATTTGCACGAATACGTGCTATTCGATGTTTGCAATCGTTTTGCATCGACGGTAGGTAAGGATACACTTCCCGGCTCCCGCAATCGTTCTTTCCATCGATAATTGGCACGAATACGTGCTATTCGATGTTTGCAATCGTTTTGCATCGACGGTAGGTAAGGATTCACTTCCCAGCTCCCGCAATCGTTCTTTCTATCGATAATTTGCATGAATACGTTATGTTCGATGTTTCCAATCGTTTTGCATCAACGTTAGGTAAGCATTCACTTCCCGGCTCCCGCAATCGTTCTTTCCATCGATAATTTGCACGAATACGTGGTGTTCGATGTTTCCAATCGTTCTGCATCAACGTTAGGTAAGTATTCACTTCCCAGCTCCGGCAAACGTTCTTTCCAAATTATCGATAGAAAGAACGATTGCGGGAGCTGGGAAGTGAATACTTACCTACCGTTGATGCAAAACGATTGGAAACATCGAATAGCACGTATTCGTGCAAATTATTCATGGAAAGAACGATTGCGGGAGCCGGGAAGTGAATGCTTACCTAACGTTGATGCAAAACGATTGGAAACATCGAACATAACGTATTCGTGCAAATTATCGATAGAAAGAACGATTGCGGCAGCTGGGAAGTGAATCCTTACCTACCGTCGATGCAAAACGATTGCAAACATCGAATTGCACGTATTCGTGCAAATTATCCATAGAAAGACCGATTGCGAGAGCTGGGAAGTGAATTCTTACCTACCGTTGATGTAAAACGATTGGAAACATCGAATAGCACGTATTCGTGCAAATTATCGATGGAAAGAACGATTGCGGGAGCCGGGAAGTGAATCCTTACCTACCGTTGATGCAAAACGATTGGAAACATCGAACATCACGTATTCGTGCAAATTATCGATAGAAAGAACGATTGCGGGAGCTGGGAAGCGAATCCTTACCTATCGTCGATGCAAAACGATTGGAAACATCGAATGGCACGTATTCGTGCAAATTATCGATGGAAAGAACGATTGCGGGAGCTGGGAAGTGAATCCTTACCTACCGTCGATGCAAAACGATTGCAAACATCGAATAGCACGTATTCGTGCAAATTATCCATAGAAAGAACGATTGCGGGAGCTGGGAAGTGAATACTTACCTACCGTTGATGCAAAACGATTGGAAACATCGAATAGCACGTATTCGTGCAAATTATCCATGGAAAGAACGATTGCGGGAGCCGGGAAGTGAATGCTTACCTAACGTTGATGCAAAACGATTGGAAACATCGAATAGCGCGTATTCGTGCAAATTATCGATGGAAAGAACGATTGCGGGAGCCGGGAAGTGAATCCGTACCTACCGTCGATGCAAAACGATTGCAAACATCGAATAGCACGTATTCGTGCAAATTATCCTTAGAAAGAACGATTGCGGGAGCCGGGAAGTGAATACTTACCTAACGTTGATGCAGAACGATTGGAAACATCGAACACCACGTATTCGTGCAAATTATCGATGGAAAGAACGATTGCGGGAGCCGGGAAGTGAATCCTTACCTAACGTTGATGCAAAACGATTGGAAACATCGAATAGCACGTATTCGTGCAAATTATCGATGGAAAGAACGATTGCGGGAGCTGGGAAGTGAATCCTTACCTACCGTCGATGCAAAACGATTGGATAATTGGCACGAATACGTGATATTCGATGTTTCCAATCGTTTTGCATCGACGGTAGGTAAGGATTCACTTCCCAGCTCCCGCAATCGTTATTTCCATCGATAATTTGCACGAATACGTGGTGTTCGATGTTACCAATCGTTCTGCATCAACGTTAGGTAAGTATTCACTTCCCAGCTCCCGCAATCGTTCTTTCTATGGATAATTTGCACGAATACGTGCTATTCGATGTTTGCAATCGTTTTGCATCGACGGTAGGTACGGATTCACTTCCCAGCTCCCGCAATCGTTCTTTCTATCGATAATTTGCACGAATACGTGATGTTCGATGTTTCCAATCGTTTTGCATCAACGGTAGGTAAGGATTCACTTCCCGGCTCCCGCAATCGTTCTTTCCATCGATAATTTGCACGAATACGTGGTGTTCGATGTTTCCAATCGTTCTGCATCAACGTTAGGTAAGTATTCACTTCCCAGCTCCCGCAATCGTTCTTTCTATGGATAATTTGCACGAATACGTGCTATTCGATGTTTCCAATCGTGTTGCATCGACGGTCGGTAAGCATTCACTTCCCAGCTCCGGCAAACGTTCTTTCCAAATTATCGATAGAAAGAACGATTGCGGGAGCTGGGAAGTGAATCCTTACCTACCGTCGATGCAAAACGATTGCAAACATCGAATAGCACGTATTCGTGCAAATTATCCATAGAAAGAACGATTGCGAGAGCTGGGAAGTGAATACTTACCTACCGTTGATGCAAAACGATTGGAAAATATCGAATAGCACGTATTCGTGCAAATGATCGATGGAAAGAACGATTGCGGGAGCCGGGAAGTGAATCCTTACCTAACGTTGATGCAAATCGATTGGAAAATATCGAATAGCACGTATTCGTGCAAATGATCGATGGAAAAAACGATTGCGGGAGCCGGGAAGTGAATCCTTACCTAACGTTGATGCAAATCGATTGGAAACATCGAACATCACGTATTCGTGCAAATTATCGATGGAAAGAACGATTGCAGGTGCCGGGAAGTGAATCCTTACCTACCGTTGATGCAAAACGATTGGAAACATCGAACATCACGTATTCGTGCAAATTATCGATAGAAAGAACGATTGCGGGAGCTGGGAAGTGAATCCGTACCTACCGTCGATGCAAAACGATTGCAAACATCGAATATCACGTATTCGTGCAAATTATCCATAGAAAGAACGATTGCGGGAGCTGGGAAGTGAATACTTACCTAACGTTGATGCAGAACGATTGGTAACATCGAACACCACGTATTCGTGCAAATTATCGATGGAAAGAACGATTGCGGGAGCCGGGAAGTGAATGCTTACCTAACGTTGATGCAAAACGATTGGAAACATCGAACATAACGTATTCGTGCAAATTATCGATAGAAAGAACGATTGCGGGAGCTGGGAAGTGAATCCGTACCTACCGTCGATGCAAAACGATTGCAAACATCGAATAGCACGTATTCGTGCAAATTATCCATAGAAAGAACGATTGCGGGAGCTGGGAAGTGAATACTTACCTAACGTTGATGCAGAACGATTGGAAACATCGAACACCACGTATTCGTGCAAATTATCGATAGAAAGAACGATTGCGGGAGCTGGGATGTGAATCCTTACCTACCGTCGATGCAAAACGATTGGAAACATCGAATATCACGTATTCGTGCCAATTATCCAATCGTTTTGCATCGACGGTAGGTAAGGATTCACTTCCCAGCTCCCGCAATCGTTCTTTCCATCGATAATTTGCACGAATACGTGCCATTCGATGTTTCCAATCGTTTTGCATCGACGGTAGGTAAGGATTCACTTCCCAGCTCCCGCAATCGTTCTTTCCATCGATAATTTGCACGAATACGTGCCGTTCGATGTTTCCAATCGTTTTGCATCGACGATAGGTAAGGATTCGCTTCCCAGCTCCCGCAATCGTTCTTTCTATCGATAATTTGCACGAATACGTGATGTTCGATGTTTCCAATCGTTTTGCATCAACGGTAGGTAAGGATTCACTTCCCGGCTCCCGCAATCGTTCTTTCCATCGATAATTTGCACGAATACGTGCTATTCGATGTTTCCAATCGTTTTGCATCAACGGTAGGTAAGTATTCACTTCCCAGCTCTCGCAATCGGTCTTTCTATGGATAATTTGCACGAATACGTGCAATTCGATGTTTGCAATCGTTTTGCATCGACGGTAGGTAAGGATTCACTTCCCAGCTCCCGCAATCGTTCTTTCTATCGATAATTTGCACGAATACGTTATGTTCGATGTTTCCAATCGTTTTGCATCAACGTTAGGTAAGCATTCACTTCCCGGCTCCCGCAATCGTTCTTTCCATCGATAATTTGCACGAATACGTGCTATTCGATGTTTTCAATCGTTTTGCATCAACGGTAGGTATGTATTCACTTCCCAGCTCTCGCAATCGGTCTTTCTATGGATAATTTGCACGAATACGTGCTATTCGATGTTTGCAATCGTTTTGCATCGACGGTAGGTAAGGATTCACTTCCCAGCTGCCGCAATCGTTCTTTCTATCGATAATTTGCACGAATACGTGATGTTCGATGTTTCCAATCGTTTTCATCAACGTTAGGTAAGGATTCATTTCCCGGCTCCCGCAATCGTTCTTTCCATCGATAATTTGCACGAATACGTGCTATTCGATGTTTGCAATCGATTTGCATCAACGTTAGGTAAGGATTCACTTCCCGGCACCCGCAATCGTTCTTTCCATCGATAATTTGCACGAATACGTGATGTTCAATGTTTCCAATCGTTTTGCATCAACGTTAGGTAAGGATTCACTTCCCGGCTCCCGCAATCGTTCTTTCCATCGATAATTTGCACGAATACGTGGTGTTCGATGTTTCCAATCGTTTTGCATCAACGTTAGGTAATGTTACGTCCTGGTTTGATTGTTCTCGTTAATTCCTTGATGAACCAATCGAGACGCAACTATATGATTTTATTCTTGTGTGCTTGTGTAGATATCGTTTGTAAATAGTAGGGTACGTTCGCATTTTTGATCGTGACTATTCCCAGGGTAGGGTTAAGTCAACCAGCATCGGGAACGTTGGGATAATAACGATTGTATATTGGTTATTTGTTACCGTATACGTGTAGACGTTGTTATTATTGCGGTGCCTTGTTACGTTCGTGATATGGTCCGTAACGAGGATCGTGA
Source organism: Nomada ferruginata (assembly GCA_963583965.1). Lineage (NCBI taxonomy): Eukaryota > Metazoa > Arthropoda > Insecta > Hymenoptera > Apidae > Nomada > Nomada ferruginata. Next base: position 2,142,202 of record OY757219.1, read on the forward strand.
GGTGGAAGGCCATCCACGCATAGACGCTCCGAGGGTAGTTCGATGGTGTAGAACTTCCAGGCGGGATGCGAACTCGTTCCGAGTTCTCCTTCCTTGTGGCTGTCGGAATGGGGTGTGACCACTCCCAAGAGATGTTGCTTCGTGAGTAGCGGTTTGTAATATGCCCGCACCAAACGACGTACTTGTTCTTTACGACCGGCACGGCGAGTTTTAGCCATCGAGTTTATTTAATTCAGTTATGGTTTCTGATTAACAATAGCGACAACTGAATTGTACTGTGCAGGAAAGCCGTGCGTATAACTCGAGCAGATCGTCTTCTCTATGGTTCGTAATAGAATTCAGAGTCCAGCCAGAAAATATTATTTAATGCGAAAAGCTCGATGTCTGGTTTAAGGTACACTCGTAAATGAATTAGAGAACACTGTGTCTAATGAACATGATAACAACTATATTCTATCACTTGGTAGTTACACTGGGTTACAAGATTTAATTATAACTAACAACACGAAGTTACTTGGCTGACTCTCGGACCAGAACTGTTTGTGATGTTCTCGGCTGCCTAAGCAGAACTGACTGTGTGTACTCACTATGATTGACGTCGATTATCGATGTGTATGGTCCGACTGCCGTAGCAGAACTAACTTTCCAGTAGCTGCTCAGCTCCTTTTATTCTTATAAAGTGCTGATGCAGCTGGCGACTGTCTGTCGTCACTGGATACTTTGTACGTGGTAACGAATGCTGACGCGACAGTCTCATTGTGTGGTAACGAATGCTGACGCGACAGTCTCATCTCTCCGCGAACGGATGTTGTTGCGACAAGTCCGTCGCTGGGAAGATGCAATCTGATCTGTTCACAAAGTTTCTCGAGGCCAGAATGCAGACGTGCAGGATAATGGAATCGTGCTAATCTTATTCAGCACTTTTATGTTTAATGCTGACTTGGCGTCCATACTTCTGTGCATGCACTTCCAGCAGCGAGAGCTCAGTCTGTTGCGCGACTCTGAACGAGACGGTAGTGTTAGCGACTTACATCAATGGTCGCGCTCCTTCTTATCTTATGTCACTTCGTGGTTCATTGTGGTTACTCAAAAGTCTTTTCCCCTTGATTTAAAAGTGATTTTAATTGAATAAATATATTTGTATTGTAGTTTTTGAGCAATCATACGGAACATTAAAACCGCAGTGCAGCATAAGTGATTTTGTGATATCTGTGATTCCAGATGCCGAATTCTGAGATAGCCGCTCCGCGTTTGTTTTGGTGAGTGACTTTTACTTATTTTAAGTGATACCATATAAACGAATCAGTATGTTCACAATTCAACGGCAATATTCCTATATTATATTGTGCTTCTTCATTGAATCCTAGTCAAGGCATAGCTTGGAGTACGTGTAGAACGTGCTGATTCGTTTGAGGTTTATAAATAGACATTGTTACGTTCCGGTCAGTCCCGGGACGTGACACCTTCCCCCTTGGGAAGCAAATTTCTGTAAGAAATTTGCTGAGGTCTGCTTGAATTGTTTAAGTGTTGTTTTTGGTTTGTGTTTTCGCTGCTGATGTTCCTTGGTTGCAAGGTGTCTTCGTTGTGTGACGTTGCGTAACGTCTACTTCCTTCACCTCTTCGGATTAAGAGATGCGCATGTCAACTCCGTGTGATGTTGATGGATTGGAATCCGTATGCGTAAATTGTATGGAGTCGGTACTCGTGAATAAATGTTTTGGCGGCTGCCTTTCAATACAGTATTTTTTCTTGATGGCAATATAGGCCCTTGATTTTGGAGAGTTTTATTTCCGCGACCTCCCTCAATGTTGCTGCTTGTTCCAGTATTTTTTTAACTTGATGGCGATACCCGCCCTTGATTTTGGAGAGTTTTATTACTTTGACCTCACCCCTAATGTTACTATCAATGCAGTAATTGTTTAACTTGATGCTTGACGCGTATCCCTCTCCTATTTCGGGATTCGCTGTATTACGAACAATCGACGCGTATATGCGTGAAATTGATGCTGGCTCCGTGGTCGATTTGAAAGTTGAGATCCTAAGATCCCTGTCCTCCTTGATCAGCGGCGAATCATCCACGACGCGAGAATGAACTTGATGGCCCGCAACCTTTATTGACACTTTCCCTAAGGTGGTCAGGTTCGAAGCCGATTTGCCACGTATTTTATCACATCTCGGTCGTTTATACTCGCCGTACTGTTCAGGACTGACTTCTTGATGAGATTTATCTTGAATCCGGAGTACAGCATAAAACTTGTTCCTCATTGTGCAGCTGGGGTGCTATGTCCATAGCGATAATATATGTATATATAATTTTTATAGCGCTTACTCTCGTTGACATTGTTTCTTTGATGATTGATTTCACGATTTGTATTTGTTTCTAAATTGCGCTTCTCTTGTTTCTTTCTTGCGAATTTTCCTTGATATTGAAACTATTGATAAGCTTCTAATCGGAAACTCCCGTTTCCGTTGGTTCTTGATACTTCAGGGTGTTCCCTAATGTATGTAATTGCGAATCCCACGCCCTTCCGGACTGGTGTCGGTTCTTCTACCCTTTTCGCGATACTTTTCTTAACGCACGCGATCGTGTTCTGTCGCGGTCGCAAATAAATCTATATGTAATCTTTCTCGCGATATTCATCCCAACGCATGCGTTCGTGCCCCATGTTCGGGCGCCAAAAATCATCTACTATATGTTACGTCCTGGTTTGATTGTTCTCGTTAATTCCTTGATGAACCAATCGAGACGCAACTATATGATTTTATTCTTGTGTGCTTGTGTAGATATCGTTTGTAAATAGTAGGGTACGTTCGCATTTTTGATCGTGACTATTCCCAGGGTAGGGTTAAGTCAACCAGCATCGGGAACGTTGGGATAATAACGATTGTATATTGGTTATTTGTTACCGTATACGTGTAGACGTTGTTATTATTGCGGTGCCTTGTTACGTTCGTGATATGGTCCGTAACGAGGATCGTGAGGTGGAAGGCCATCCACGCATAGACGCTCCGAGGGTAGTTCGATGGTGTAGAACTTCCAGGCGGGATGCGAACTCGTTCCGAGTTCTCCTTCCTTGTGGCTGTCGGAATGGGGTGTGACCACTCCCAAGAGATGTTGCTTCGTGAGTAGCGGTTTGTAATATGCCCGCACCAAACGACGTACTTGTTCTTTACGACCGGCACGGCGAGTTTTAGCCATCGAGTTTATTTAATTCAGTTATGGTTTCTGATTAACAATAGCGACAACTGAATTGTACTGTGCAGGAAAGCCGTGCGTATAACTCGAGCAGATCGTCTTCTCTATGGTTCGTAATAGAATTCAGAGTCCAGCCAGAAAATATTATTTAATGCGAAAAGCTCGATGTCTGGTTTAAGGTACACTCGTAAATGAATTAGAGAACACTGTGTCTAATGAACATGATAACAACTATATTCTATCACTTGGTAGTTACACTGGGTTACAAGATTTAATTATAACTAACAACACGAAGTTACTTGGCTGACTCTCGGACCAGAACTGTTTGTGATGTTCTCGGCTGCCTAAGCAGAACTGACTGTGTGTACTCACTATGATTGACGTCGATTATCGATGTGTATGGTCCGACTGCCGTAGCAGAACTAACTTTCCAGTAGCTGCTCAGCTCCTTTTATTCTTATAAAGTGCTGATGCAGCTGGCGACTGTCTGTCGTCACTGGATACTTTGTACGTGGTAACGAATGCTGACGCGACAGTCTCATTGTGTGGTAACGAATGCTGACGCGACAGTCTCATCTCTCCGCGAACGGATGTTGTTGCGACAAGTCCGTCGCTGGGAAGATGCAATCTGATCTGTTCACAAAGTTTCTCGAGGCCAGAATGCAGACGTGCAGGATAATGGAATCGTGCTAATCTTATTCAGCACTTTTATGTTTAATGCTGACTTGGCGTCCATACTTCTGTGCATGCACTTCCAGCAGCGAGAGCTCAGTCTGTTGCGCGACTCTGAACGAGACGGTAGTGTTAGCGACTTACATCAATGGTCGCGCTCCTTCTTATCTTATGTCACTTCGTGGTTCATTGTGGTTACTCAAAAGTCTTTTCCCCTTGATTTAAAAGTGATTTTAATTGAATAAATATATTTGTATTGTAGTTTTTGAGCAATCATACGGAACATTAAAACCGCAGTGCAGCATAAGTGATTTTGTGATATCTGTGATTCCAGATGCCGAATTCTGAGATAGCCGCTCCGCGTTTGTTTTGGTGAGTGACTTTTACTTATTTTAAGTGATACCATATAAACGAATCAGTATGTTCACAATTCAACGGCAATATTCCTATATTATATTGTGCTTCTTCATTGAATCCTAGTCAAGGCATAGCTTGGAGTACGTGTAGAACGTGCTGATTCGTTTGAGGTTTATAAATAGACATTGTTACGTTCCGGTCAGTCCCGGGACGTGACAGTAAGTATTCACTTCCCAGCTCCCGCAATCGTTCTTTCTATCGATAATTTGCACGAATACGTGCTCTTCGATGTTTGCAATCGTTTTGCATCGACGGTAGGTAAGGATTCACTTCCCAGCAGCCGCAATCGTTCTTTCCATCGATAATTTACACGAATACGTGCTATTCGATTTTTTCAATCGTTTTGCATCAACGGTAGGTAAGTATTCACTGCCCAGCTCTCGCAATCGGTCTTTCTATGGATAATTTGCACGAATACGTGCTATTCGATGTTTGCAATCGTTTTGCATCGACGGTAGGTAAGGATACACTTCCCGGCTCCCGCAATCGTTCTTTCCATCGATAATTTGCACGAATACGTGCTATTCGATGTTTGCAATCGTTTTGCATCGACGGTAGGTAAGGATTCACTTCCCAGCTCCCGCAATCGTTCTTTCTATCGATAATTTGCATGAATACGTTATGTTCGATGTTTCCAATCGTTTTGCATCAACGTTAGGTAAGCATTCACTTCCCGGCTCCCGCAATCGTTCTTTCCATGGATAATTTGCACGAATACGTGCTATTCGATGTTTCCAATCGTTTTGCATCGACGGTAGGTAAGGATTCACTTCCCAGCTCCCGCAATCGTTCTTTCCATCGATAATTTGCACGAATACGTGCCGTTCGATGTTTCCAATCGTTTTGCATCGACGATAGGTAAGGATTCGCTTCCCAGCTCCCGCAATCGTTCTTTCTATCGATAATTTGCACGAATACGTGATGTTCGATGTTTCCAATCGTTTTGCATCAACGGTAGGTAAGGATTCACTTCCCGGCTCCCGCAATCGTTCTTTCCATCGATAATTTGCACGAATACGTGCTATTCGATGTTTCCAATCGTTTTGCATCAACGGTAGGTAAGTATTCACTTCCCAGCTCTCGCAATCGGTCTTTCTATGGATAATTTGCACGAATACGTGCAATTCGATGTTTGCAATCGTTTTGCATCGACGGTAGGTAAGGATTCACTTCCCAGCTCCCGCAATCGTTCTTTCTATCGATAATTTGCACGAATACGTTATGTTCGATGTTTCCAATCGTTTTGCATCAACGTTAGGTAAGCATTCACTTCCCGGCTCCCGCAATCGTTCTTTCCATCGATAATTTGCACGAATACGTGCTATTCGATGTTTTCAATCGTTTTCCATCAATGGTAGGTATGTATTCACTTCCCAGCTCTCGCAATCGGTCTTTCTATGGATAATTTGCACGAATACGTGCTATTCGATGATTGCAATCGTTTTGCATCGACGGTAGGTAAGGATTCACTTCCCAGCTGCCGCAATCGTTCTTTCTATCGATAATTTGCACGAATACGTGATGTTCGATGTTTCCAATCGTTTTGCATCAACGTTAGGTAAGGATTCATTTCCCGGCTCCCGCAATCGTTCTTTCCATCGATAATTTGCACGAATACGTGCTATTCGATGTTTCCAATCGATTTGCATCAACGTTAGGTAAGGATTCACTTCCCGGCACCCGCAATCGTTCTTTCCATCGATAATTTGCACGAATACGTGATGTTCAATGTTTCCAATCGTTTTGCATCAACGTTAGGTAAGGATTCACTTCCCGGCTCCCGCAATCGTTCTTTCCATCGATAATTTACACGAATACGTGCTATTCGATGTTTTCAATCGTTTTGCATCAACGGTAGGTAAGTATTCACTGCCCAGCTCTCGCAATCGGTCTTTCTATGGATAATTTGCACGAATACGTGCTATTCGATGTTTGCAACCGTTTTGCATCGACGGTAGGTAAGGATACACTTCCCGGCTCCCGCAATCGTTCTTTCCATCGATAATTTGCACGAATACGTGCTATTCGATGTTTGCAATCGTTTTGCATCGACGGTAGGTAAGGATTCACTTCCCAGCTCCCGCAATCGTTCTTTCTATCGATAATTTGCATGAATACGTGATGTTCGATGTTTCCAATCGTTTTGCATCAACGTTAGGTAAGCATTCACTTCCCGGCTCCCGCAATCGTTCTTTCCATCGATAATTTGCACGAATACGTGGTGTTCGATGTTTCCAATCGTTCTGCATCAACGTTAGGTAAGTATTCACTTCCCAGCTCCCGCAATCGTTCTTTCTATGGATAATTTGCACGAATACGTGCTATTCGATGTTTGCAATCGTTTTGCATCGACGGTAGGTACGGATTCACTTCCCAGCTCCCGCAATCGTTCTTTCTATCGATAATTTGCACGAATACGTGATGTTCGATGTTTCCAATCGTTTTGCATCAACGTTAGGTAAGTATTCACTTCCCAGCTCCCGCAATCGTTCTTTCTATGGATAATTTGCACGAATACGTGCTATTCGATGTTTCCAATCGTGTTGCATCGACGGTCGGTAAGCATTCACTTCCCAGCTCCGGCAAACGTTCTTTCCAAATTATCGATAGAAAGAACGATTGCGGGAGCTGGGAAGTGAATACTTACCTACCGTTGATGCAAAACGATTGGAAACATCGAATAGCACGTATTCGTGCAAATTATTCATGGAAAGAACGATTGCGGGAGCCGGGAAGTGAATGCTTACCTAACGTTGATGCAAAACGATTGGAAACATCGAACATAACGTATTCGTGCAAATTATCGATAGAAAGAACGATTGCGGCAGCTGGGAAGTGAATCCTTACCTACCGTCGATGCAAAACGATTGGAAACATCGAATGGCACGTATTCGTGCAAATTATCGATGGAAAGAACGATTGCGGGAGCTGGGAAGTGAATCCTTACCTACCGTCGATGCAAAACGATTGCAAACATCGAATAGCACGTATTCGTGCAAATTATCCATAGAAAGAACGATTGCGAGAGCTGGGAAGTGAATACTTACCTACCGTTGATGTAAAACGATTGGAAACATCGAATAGCACGTATTCGTGCAAATTATCGATGGAAAGAACGATTGCGGGAGCCGGGAAGTGAATCCTTACCTACCGTTGATGCAAAACGATTGGAAACATCGAACATCACGTATTCGTGCAAATTATCGATAGAAAGAACGATTGCGGGAGCTGGGAAGCGAATCCTTACCTATCGTCGATGCAAAACGATTGGAAACATCGAATGGCACGTATTCGTGCAAATTATCGATGGAAAGAACGATTGCGGGAGCTGGGAAGTGAATCCTTACCTACCGTCGATGCAAAACGATTGCAAACATCGAATAGCACGTATTCGTGCAAATTATCCATAGAAAGAACGATTGCGGGAGCTGGGAAGTGAATACTTACCTAACGTTGATGCAGAACGATTGGAAACATCGAACACCACGTATTCGTGCAAATTATCGATGGAAAGAACGATTGCGGGAGCCGGGAGGTGAATCCTTACCTACCGTTGATGCAGAACGATTGGAAACATCGAACACCACGTATTCGTGCAAATTATCGATAGAAAGAACGATTGCGGGAGCTGGGAAGTGAATCCTTACCTACCGTCGATGCAAAACGATTGGAAACATCGAATATCACGTATTCGTGCCAATTATCCAATCGTTTTGCATCGACGGTAGGTAAGGATTCACTTCCCAGCTCCCGCAATCGTTCTTTCCATCGATAATTTGCACGAATACGTGCCATTCGATGTTTCCAATCGTTTTGCATCGACGGTAGGTAAGGATTCACTTCCCAGCTCCCGCAATCGTTCTTTCCATCGATAATTTGCACGAATACGTGCTATTCGATGTTTCCAATCGTTTTGCATCAACGTTAGGTAAGGATTCACTTCCCGGCTCCCGCAATCGTTCTTTCCATCGATAATTTGCACGAATACGTGGTGTTCGATGTTTCCAATCGTTTTGCATCAACGGTAGGTAAGGATTCACTTCCCGGCTCCCGCAATCGTTCTTTCCATCGATAATTTGCACGAATACGTGCTATTCGATGTTTCCAATCGTTTTGCATCAACGGTAGGTAAGTATTCACTTCCCAGCTCTCGCAATCGGTCTTTCTATGGATAATTTGCACGAATACGTGCAATTCGATGTTTGCAATCGTTTTGCATCGACGGTAGGTAAGGTTTCACTTCCCAGCTCCCGCAATCGTTCTTTCTATCGATAATTTGCACGAATACGTTATGTTCGATGTTTCCAATCGTTTTGCATCAACGTTAGGTAAGCATTCACTTCCCGGCTCCCGCAATCGTTCTTTCCATCGATAATTTGCACGAATACGTGCTATTCGATGTTTTCAATCGTTTTGCATCGACGGTAGGTACGGATTCACTTCCCGGCTCCCGCAATCGTTCTTTCCATCGATAATTTGCACGAATACGCGCTATTCGATGTTTCCAATCGTTTTGCATCAACGTTAGGTAAGCATTCACTTCCCGGCTCCCGCAATCGTTCTTTCCATGGATAATTTGCACGAATACGTGCTATTCGATGTTTCCAATCGTTTTGCATCGACGGTAGGTAAGGATTCACTTCCCAGCTCCCGCAATCGTTCTTTCCATCGATAATTTGCACGAATACGTGCCGTTCGATGTTTCCAATCGTTTTGCATCGACGATAGGTAAGGATTCGCTTCCCAGCTCCCGCAATCGTTCTTTCTATCGATAATTTGCACGAATACGTGATGTTCGATGTTTCCAATCGTTTTGCATCAACGGTAGGTAAGGATTCACTTCCCGGCTCCCGCAATCGTTCTTTCCATCGATAATTTGCACGAATACGTGCTATTCGATGTTTTCAATCGTTTTGCATCAACGGTAGGTATGTATTCACTTCCCAGCTCTCGCAATCGGTCTTTCTATGGATAATTTGCACGAATACGTGCTATTCGATGTTTGCAATCGTTTTGCATCGACGGTAGGTAAGGATTCACTTCCCAGCTGCCGCAATCGTTCTTTCTATCGATAATTTGCACGAATACGTGATGTTCGATGTTTCCAATCGTTTTGCATCAACGTTAGGTAAGGATTCATTTCCCGGCTCCCGCAATCGTTCTTTCCATCGATAATTTGCACGAATACGTGCTATTCGATGTTTCCAATCGATTTGCATCAACGTTAGGTAAGGATTCACTTCCCGGCACCCGCAATCGTTCTTTCCATCGATAATTTGCACGAATACGTGATGTTCAATGTTTCCAATCGTTTTGCATCAACGTTAGGTAAGGATTCACTTCCCGGCTCCCGCAATCGTTCTTTCCATCGATAATTTGCACGAATACGTGGTGTTCGATGTTTCCAATCGTTTTGCATCAACGTTAGGTAAGTATTCACTTCCCAGCTCCCGCAATCGTTCTTTCTATCGATAATTTGCACGAATACGTGCTCTTCGATGTTTGCAATCGTTTTGCATCGACGGTAGGTAAGGATTCACTTCCCAGCAGCCGCAATCGTTCTTTCCATCGATAATTTACACGAATACGTGCTATTCGATGTTTTCAATCGTTTTGCATCAACGGTAGGTAAGTATTCACTGCCCAGCTCTCGCAATCGGTCTTTCTATGGATAATTTGCACGAATACGTGCTATTCGATGTTTGCAATCGTTTTGCATCGACGGTAGGTAAGGATACACTTCCCGGCTCCCGCAATCGTTCTTTCCATCGATAATTTGCACGAATACGTGCTATTCGATGTTTGCAATCGTTTTGCATCGACGGTAGGTAAGGATTCACTTCCCAGCTCCCGCAATCGTTCTTTCTATCGATAATTTGCATGAATACGTTATGTTCGATGTTTCCAATCGTTTTGCATCAACGTTAGGTAAGCATTCACTTCCCGGCTCCCGCAATCGTTCTTTCCATCGATAATTTGCACGAATACGTGGTGTTCGATGTTTCCAATCGTTCTGCATCAACGTTAGGTAAGTATTCACTTCCCAGCTCCCGCAATCGTTCTTTCTATGGATAATTTGCACGAATACGTGCTATTCGATGTTTGCAATTGTTTTGCATCGACGGTAGGTACGGATTCACTTCCCAGCTCCCGCAATCGTTCTTTCTATCGATAATTTGCACGAATACGTGATGTTCGATGTTTCCAATCGTTTTGCATCAACGTTAGGTAAGTATTCACTTCCCAGCTCCCGCAATCGTTCTTTCTATGGATAATTTGCACGAATACGTGCTATTCGATGTTTCCAATCGTGTTGCATCGACGGTCGGTAAGCATTCACTTCCCAGCTCCGGCAAACGTTCTTTCCAAATTATCGATAGAAAGAACGATTGCGGGAGCTGGGAAGTGAATACTTACCTACCGTTGATGCAAAACGATTGGAAACATCGAATAGCACGTATTCGTGCAAATTATTCATGGAAAGAACGATTGCGGGAGCCGGGAAGTGAATGCTTACCTAACGTTGATGCAAAACGATTGGAAACATCGAACATAACGTATTCGTGCAAATTATCGATAGAAAGAACGATTGCGGCAGCTGGGAAGTGAATCCTTACCTACCGTCGATGCAAAACGATTGCAAACATCGAATTGCACGTATTCGTGCAAATTATCCATAGAAAGACCGATTGCGAGAGCTGGGAAGTGAATACTTACCTACCGTTGATGTAAAACGATTGGAAACATCGAATAGCACGTATTCGTGCAAATTATCGATGGAAAGAACGATTGCGGGAGCCGGGAAGTGAATCCTTACCTACCGTTGATGCAAAACGATTGGAAACATCAAACATCACGTATTCGTGCAAATTATCGATAGAAAGAACGATTGCGGGAGCTGGGAAGCGAATCCTTACCTATCGTCGATGCAAAACGATTGGAAACATCGAATGGCACGTATTCGTGCAAATTATCGATGGAAAGAACGATTGCGGGAGCTGGGAAGTGAATCCTTACCTACCGTCGATGCAAAACGATTGCAAACATCGAATAGCACGTATTCGTGCAAATTATCCATAGAAAGAACGATTGCGGGAGCTGGGAAGTGAATACTTACCTACCGTTGATGCAAAACGATTGGAAACATCGAATAGCACGTATTCGTGCAAATTATCCATGGAAAGAACGATTGCGGGAGCCGGGAAGTGAATGCTTACCTAACGTTGATGCAAAACGATTGGAAACATCGAATAGCGCGTATTCGTGCAAACTATCGATGGAAAGAACGATTGCGGGAGCCGGGAAGTGAATCCGTACCTACCGTCGATGCAAAACGATTGCAAACATCGAATAGCACGTATTCGTGCAAATTATCCTTAGAAAGAACGATTGCGGGAGCCGGGAAGTGAATACTTACCTAACGTTGATGCAGAACGATTGGAAACATCGAACACCACGTATTCGTGCAAATTATCGATGGAAAGAACGATTGCGTGAGCCGGGAAGTGAATTCTTACCTAACGTTGATGCAAAACGATTGGAAACATCGAATAGCACGTATTCGTGCAAATTATCGATGGAAAGAACGATTGCGGGAGCTGGGAAGTGAATCCTTACCTACCGTCGATGCAAAACGATTGGATAATTGGCACGAATACGTGATATTCGATGTTTCCAATCGTTTTGCATCGACGGTAGGTAAGGATTCACTTCCCAGCTCCCGCAATCGTTATTTCCATCGATAATTTGCACGAATACGTGGTGTTCGATATTACCAATCGTTCTGCATCAACGTTAGGTAAGTATTCACTTCCCAGCTCCCGCAATCGTTCTTTCTATGGATAATTTGCACGAATACGTGCTATTCGATGTTTGCAATCGTTTTGCATCGACGGTAGGTACGGATTCACTTCCCAGCTCCCGCAATCGTTCTTTCTATCGATAATTTGCACGAATACGTGATGTTCGATGTTTCCAATCGTTTTGCATCAACGGTAGGTAAGGATTCACTTCCCGGCTCCCGCAATCGTTCTTTCCATCGATAATTTGCACGAATACGTGGTGTTCGATGTTTCCAATCGTTCTGCATCAACGTTAGGTAAGTATTCACTTCCCAGCTCCCGCAATCGTTCTTTCTATGGATAATTTGCACGAATACGTGCTATTCGATGTTTCCAATCGTGTTGCATCGACGGTCGGTAAGCATTCACTTCCCAGCTCCGGCAAACGTTCTTTCCAAATTATCGATAGAAAGAACGATTGCGGGAGCTGGGAAGTGAATCCTTACCTACCGTCGATGCAAAACGATTGCAAACATCGAATAGCACGTATTCGTGCAAATTATCCATAGAAAGAACGATTGCGAGAGCTGGGAAGTGAATACTTACCTACCGTCGATGCAAAACGATTGCAAACATCGAATAGCACGTATTCGTGCAAATTATCCATAGAAAGAACGATTGCGGGAGCTGGGAAGTGAATACTTACCTAACGTTGATGCAGAACGATTGGTAACATCGAACACCACGTATTCGTGCAAATTATCGATGGAAAGAACGATTGCGGGAGCCGGGAAGTGAATGCTTACCTAACGTTGATGCAAAACGATTGGAAACATCGAACATAACGTATTCGTGCAAATTATCGATAGAAAGAACGATTGCGGGAGCTGGGAAGTGAATACTTACCTAACGTTGATGCAGAACGATTGGTAACATCGAACACCACGTATTCGTGCAAATTATCGATGGAAAGAACGATTGCGGGAGCTGGGAAGTGAATCCTTACCTACCGTCGATGCAAAACGATTGGATAATTGGCACGAATACGTGCCATTCGATGTTTCCAATCGTTTTGCATCGACGGTAGGTAAGGATTCACTTCCCAGCTCCCGCAATCGTTCTTTCCATCGATAATTTGCACGAATACGTGCTATTCGATGTTTCCAATCGTTTTGCATCAACGTTAGGTAAGGATTCACTTCCCGGCTCCCGCAATCGTTCTTTCCATCGATAATTTGCACGAATACGTGGTGTTCGATGTTTCCAATCGTTCTGCATCAACGTTAGGTAAGCATTCACTTCCCGGCTCCCGCAATCGTTCTTTCCATGGATAATTTGCACGAATACGTGCTATTCGATGTTTCCAATCGTTTTGCATCGACGGTAGGTAAGGATTCACTTCCCAGCTCCCGCAATCGTTCTTTCCATCGATAATTTGCACGAATACGTGCCGTTCGATGTTTCCAATCGTTTTGCATCGACGATAGGTAAGGATTCGCTTCCCAGCTCCCGCAATCGTTCTTTCTATCGATAATTTGCACGAATACGTGATGTTCGATGTTTCCAATCGTTTTGCATCAACGGTAGGTAAGGATTCACTTCCCGGCTCCCGCAATCGTTCTTTCCATGGATAATTTGCACGAATACGTGCTATTCGATGTTTCCAATCGTTTTGCATCAACGGTAGGTAAGTATTCACTTCCCAGCTCTCGCAATCGGTCTTTCTATGGATAATTTGCACGAATACGTGCAATTCGATGTTTGCAATCGTTTTGCATCAACGGTAGGTAAGGATTCGCTTCCCAGCTCCCGCAATCGTTCTTTCTATCGATAATTTGCACGAATACGTGATGTTCGATGTTTCCAATCGTTTTGCATCGACGGTAGGTAAGGATTCACTTCCCAGCTCCCGCAATCGTTCTTTCCATCGATAATTTGCACGAATACGTGCCGTTCGATGTTTCCAATCGTTTTGCATCGACGATAGGTAAGGATTCGCTTCCCAGCTCCCGCAATCGTTCTTTCTATCGATAATTTGCACGAATACGTGATGTTCGATGTTTCCAATCGTTTTGCATCAACGGTAGGTAAGGATTCGCTTCCCAGCTCCCGCAATCGTTCTTTCTATCGATAATTTGCACGAATACGTGATGTTCGATGTTTCCAATCGTTTTGCATCAACGTTAGGTAAGGATTCATTTCCCGGCTCCCGCAATCGTTCTTTCCATCGATAATTTGCACGAATACGTGCTATTCGATGTTTCCAATCGATTTGCATCAACGGTAGGTAAGGATTCACTTCCCGGCACCCGCAATCATTCTTTCCATCGATAATTTGCACGAATACGTGATGTTCAATGTATCCAATCGTTTTGCATCAACGTTAGGTAAGGATTCACTTCCCGGCTCCCGCAATCGTTCTTTCCATCGATAATTTGCACGAATACGAGGTGTTCGATGTTTCCAATCGTTTTGCATCAACGTTAGGTAAGTATTCACTTCCCAGCTCCCGCAATCGTTCTTTCTATCGATAATTTGCACGAATACGTGCTATTCGATGTTTGCAATCGTTTTGCGTCGACGGTAGGTAAGGATTCACTTCCCAGCAGCCGCAATCGTTCTTTCCATCGATAATTTACACGAATACGTGCTATTCGATGTTTTCAATCGTTTTGCATCAACGGCAGGTAAGTATTCACTGCCCAGCTCTCGCAATCGGTCTTTCTATGGATAATTTGCACGAATACGTGCTATTCGATGTTTGCAATCGTTTTGCATCGACGGTAGGTAAGGATACACTTCCCGGCTCCCGCAATCGTTCTTTCCATCGATAATTTGCACGAATACGTGGTGTTCGATGTTTCCAATCGTTCTGCATCAACGTTAGGTAAGCATTCACTTCCCGGCTCCCGCAATCGTTCTTTCCATCGATAATTTGCACGAATACGTGGTGTTCGATGTTTCCAATCGTTCTGCATCAACGTTAGGTAAGTATTCACTTCCCAGCTCCCGCAATCGTTCTTTCTATGGATAATTTGCACGAATACGTGCTATTCGATGTTTGCAATCGTGTTGCATCGACGGTCGGTAAGCATTCACTTCCCAGCTCCGGCAAACGTTCTTTCCAAATTATCGATAGAAAGAACGATTGCGGGAGCTGGGAAGTGAATCCTTACCTACCGTCGATGCAAAACGATTGCAAACATCGAATAGCACGTATTCGTTCAAATTATCCATAGCAAGAACGATTGCGAGAGCTGGGAAGTGAATACTTACCTACGGTTGATGCAAAACGATTGGAAAATATCGAATAGCACGTATTCGTGCAAATGATCGATGGAAAGAACGATTGCGGGAGCCGGGAAGTGAATGCTTACCTAACGTTGATGCAAAACGATTGGAAACATCGAACATAACGTATTCGTGCAAATTATCGATAGAAAGAACGATTGCGGGAGCTGGGAAGTGAATACTTACCTAACGTTGATGCAGAACGATTGGTAACATCGAACACCACGTATTCGTGCAAATTATCGATGGAAAGAACGATTGCGGGAGCTGGGAAGTGAATCCTTACCTACCGTCGATGCAAAACGATTGGATAATTGGCACGAATACGTGCCATTCGATGTTTCCAATCGTTTTGCATCGACGGTAGGTAAGGATTCACTTCCCAGCTCCCGCAATCGTTCTTTCCATCGATAATTTGCACGAATACGTGCTATTCGATGTTTCCAATCGTTTTGCATCAACGTTAGGTAAGGATTCACTTCCCGGCTCCCGCAATCGTTCTTTCCATCGATAATTTGCACGAATACGTGGTGTTCGATGTTTCCAATCGTTCTGCATCAACGTTAGGTAAGTATTCACTTCCCGGCTCCCGCAATCGTTCTTTCTAAGGATAATTTGCACGAATACGTGCTATTCGATGTTTGCAATCGTTTTGCATCGACGGTAGGTACGGATTCACTTCCCGGCTCCCGCAATCGTTCTTTCCATCGATAATTTGCACGAATACGCGCTATTCGATGTTTCCAATCGTTTTGCATCAACGTTAGGTAAGCATTCACTTCCCGGCTCCCGCAATCGTTCTTTCCATGGATAATTTGCACGAATACGTGCTATTCGATGTTTCCAATCGTTTTGCATCGACGGTAGGTAAGGATTCACTTCCCAGCTCCCGCAATCGTTCTTTCCATCGATAATTTGCACGAATACGTGCCGTTCGATGTTTCCAATCGTTTTGCATCGACGATAGGTAAGGATTCGCTTCCCAGCTCCCGCAATCGTTCTTTCTATCGATAATTTGCACGAATACGTGATGTTCGATGTTTCCAATCGTTTTGCATCAACGGTAGGTAAGGATTCACTTCCCGGCTCCCGCAATCGTTCTTTCCATGGATAATTTGCACGAATACGTGCTATTCGATGTTTCCAATCGTTTTGCATCAACGGTAGGTAAGTATTCACTTCCCAGCTCTCGCAATCGGTCTTTCTATGGATAATTTGCACGAATACGTGCAATTCGATGTTTGCAATCGTTTTGCATCAACGGTAGGTAAGGATTCGCTTCCCAGCTCCCGCAATCGTTCTTTCTATCGATAATTTGCACGAATACGTGATGTTCGATGTTTCCAATCGTTTTGCATCGACGGTAGGTAAGGATTCACTTCCCAGCTCCCGCAATCGTTCTTTCCATCGATAATTTGCACGAATACGTGCCGTTCGATGTTTCCAATCGTTTTGCATCGACGATAGGTAAGGATTCGCTTCCCAGCTCCCGCAATCGTTCTTTCTATCGATAATTTGCACGAATACGTGATGTTCGATGTTTCCAATCGTTTTGCATCAACGGTAGGTAAGGATTCGCTTCCCAGCTCCCGCAATCGTTCTTTCTATCGATAATTTGCACGAATACGTGATGTTCGATGTTTCCAATCGTTTTGCATCAACGTTAGGTAAGGATTCATTTCCCGGCTCCCGCAATCGTTCTTTCCATCGATAATTTGCACGAATACGTGCTATTCGATGTTTCCAATCGATTTGCATCAACGGTAGGTAAGGATTCACTTCCCGGCACCCGCAATCATTCTTTCCATCGATAATTTGCACGAATACGTGATGTTCAATGTATCCAATCGTTTTGCATCAACGTTAGGTAAGGATTCACTTCCCGGCTCCCGCAATCGTTCTTTCCATCGATAATTTGCACGAATACGTGGTGTTCGATGTTTCCAATCGTTTTGCATCAACGTTAGGTAAGTATTCACTTCCCAGCTCCCGCAATCGTTCTTTCTATCGATAATTTGCACGAATACGTGCTATTCGATGTTTGCAATCGTTTTGCGTCGACGGTAGGTAAGGATTCACTTCCCAGCAGCCGCAATCGTTCTTTCCATCGATAATTTACACGAATACGTGCTATTCGATGTTTTCAATCGTTTTGCATCAACGGCAGGTAAGTATTCACTGCCCAGCTCTCGCAATCGGTCTTTCTATGGATAATTTGCACGAATACGTGCTATTCGA
Source organism: Nomada ferruginata (assembly GCA_963583965.1). Lineage (NCBI taxonomy): Eukaryota > Metazoa > Arthropoda > Insecta > Hymenoptera > Apidae > Nomada > Nomada ferruginata. The sequence continues at coordinate 2,159,797 of OY757219.1, forward strand.
TGTTTGCAATCGTTTTGCATCGACGGTAGGTAAGGATACACTTCCCGGCTCCCGCAATCGTTCTTTCCATCGATAATTTGCACGAATACGTGGTGTTCGATGTTTCCAATCGTTCTGCATCAACGTTAGGTAAGCATTCACTTCCCGGCTCCCGCAATCGTTCTTTCCATCGATAATTTGCACGAATACGTGGTGTTCGATGTTTCCAATCGTTCTGCATCAACGTTAGGTAAGTATTCACTTCCCAGCTCCCGCAATCGTTCTTTCTATGGATAATTTGCACGAATACGTGCTATTCGATGTTTGCAATCGTGTTGCATCGACGGTCGGTAAGCATTCACTTCCCAGCTCCGGCAAACGTTCTTTCCAAATTATCGATAGAAAGAACGATTGCGGGAGCTGGGAAGTGAATCCTTACCTACCGTCGATGCAAAACGATTGCAAACATCGAATAGCACGTATTCGTTCAAATTATCCATAGCAAGAACGATTGCGAGAGCTGGGAAGTGAATACTTACCTACGGTTGATGCAAAACGATTGGAAAATATCGAATAGCACGTATTCGTGCAAATGATCGATGGAAAGAACGATTGCGGGAGCCGGGAAGTGAATCCTTACCTAACGTTGATGCAAATCGATTGGAAAATATCGAATAGCACGTATTCGTGCAAATTATCGATAGAAAGAGCGATTGCGGCAGCTGGGAAGTGAATCCTTACCTACCGTCGATGCAAAACGATTGCAAACATCGAATAGCACGTATTCGTGCAAATTATCCATAGAAAGACCGATTGCGAGAGCTGGGAAGTTAATACTTACCTACCGTTGATGCAAAACGATTGGAAACATCGAATAGCACGTATTCGTGCAAGTTATCGATGGAAAGAACGATTGCGGGAGCCGGGAAGTGAATCCTTACCTACCGTTGATGCAAAACGATTGGAAACATCGAACATCACGTATTCGTGCAAATTATCGATAGAAAGAACGATTGCGGGAGCTGGGAAGCGAATCCTTACCTATCGTCGATGCAAAACGATTGGAAACATCGAATGGCACGTATTCGTGCAAATTATCGATGGAAAGAACGATTGCGGGAGCTGGGAAGTGAATCCTTACCTACCGTCGATGCAAAACGATTGCAAACATCGAATAGCACGTATTCGTGCAAATTATCGATAGAAAGAACGATTGCGGGAGCTGGGAAGTGAATACTTACCTAACGTTGATGCAGAACGATTGGAAACATCGAACACCACGTATTCGTGCAAATTATCGATGGAAAGAACGATTGCGGGAGCCGGGAAATGAATCCTTACCTAACGTTGATGCAAAACGATTGGAAACATCGAATAGCACGTATTCGTGCAAATTATCGATGGAAAGAACGATTGCGGGAGCTGGGAAGTGAATCCTTACCTACCGTCGATGCAAAACGATTGCAAACATCGAATAGCACGTATTCGTGCAAATTATCCATAGAAAGACCGATTGCGAGAGCTGGGAAGTTAATACTTACCTACCGTTGATGCAAAACGATTGGAAACATCGAATAGCACGTATTCGTGCAAATTATCGATGGAAAGAACGATTGCGGGAGCCGGGAAGTGAATCCTTACCTACCGTTGATGCAAAACGATTGGAAACATCGAACATCACGTATTCGTGCAAATTATCGATAGAAAGAACGATTGCGGGAGCTGGGAAGCGAATCCTTACCTATCATCGATGCAAAACGATTGGAAACATCGAATGGCACGTATTCGTGCAAATTATCGATGGAAAGAACGATTGCGGGAGCTGGGAAGTGAATCCTTACCTACCGTCGATGCAAAACGATTGCAAACATCGAATAGCACGTATTCGTGCAAATTATCGATAGAAAGAATGATTGCGGGAGCTGGGAAGTGAATACTTACCTAACGTTGATGCAGAACGATTGGAAACATCGAACACCACGTATTCGTGCAAATTATCGATGGAAAGAACGATTGCGGGAGCCGGGAAGTGAATCCTTACCTAACGTTGATGCAAAGCGATTGGAAATATCGAATAGCACGTATTCGTGCAAATTATCGATGGAAAGAACGATTGCGGGAGCTGGGAAGTGAATCCTTACCTACCGTCGATGCAAAACGATTGGAAACATCGAATGGCACGTATTCGTGCAAATTATCGATGGAAAGAACGATTGCGGGAGCTGGGAAGTGAATCCGTACCTACGGTCGATGCAAAACGATTGGATAATTGGCACGAATACGTGATATTCGATGTTTCGAATCGTTTTGCATCGACGGTAGGTAAGGATTCACTTCCCAGCTCCCGCAATCGTTCTTTCTATCGATAATTTGCACGAATACGTGATGTTCGATGTTTCCAATCGTTTTGCATCAACGGTAGGTAAGGATTCACTTCCCGGCTCCCGCAATCGTTCTTTCCATCGATAATTTGCACGAATACGTGGTGTTCGATGTTTCCAATCGTTCTGCATCAACGTTAGGTAAGTATTCACTTCCCAGCTCCCGCAATCGTTCTTTCTATGGATAATTTGCACGAATACGTGCTATTCGATGTTTGCAATTGTTTTGCATCGACGGTAGGTACGGATTCACTTCCCAGCTCCCGCAATCGTTCTTTCTATCGATAATTTGCACGAATACGTGATGTTCGATGTTTCCAATCGTTTTGCATCAACGTTAGGTAAGTATTCACTTCCCAGCTCCCGCAATCGTTCTTTCTATGGATAATTTGCACGAATACGTGCTATTCGATGTTTCCAATCGTGTTGCATCGACGGTCGGTAAGCATTCACTTCCCAGCTCCGGCAAACGTTCTTTCCAAATTATCGATAGAAAGAACGATTGCGGGAGCTGGGAAGTGAATACTTACCTACCGTTGATGCAAAACGATTGGAAACATCGAATAGCACGTATTCGTGCAAATTATTCATGGAAAGAACGATTGCGGGAGCCGGGAAGTGAATGCTTACCTAACGTTGATGCAAAACGATTGGAAACATCGAACATAACGTATTCGTGCAAATTATCGATAGAAAGAACGATTGCGGCAGCTGGGAAGTGAATCCTTACCTACCGTCGATGCAAAACGATTGCAAACATCGAATTGCACGTATTCGTGCAAATTATCCATAGAAAGACCGATTGCGAGAGCTGGGAAGTGAATACTTACCTACCGTTGATGTAAAACGATTGGAAACATCGAATAGCACGTATTCGTGCAAATTATCGATGGAAAGAACGATTGCGGGAGCCGGGAAGTGAATCCTTACCTACCGTTGATGCAAAACGATTGGAAACATCAAACATCACGTATTCGTGCAAATTATCGATAGAAAGAACGATTGCGGGAGCTGGGAAGCGAATCCTTACCTATCGTCGATGCAAAACGATTGGAAACATCGAATGGCACGTATTCGTGCAAATTATCGATGGAAAGAACGATTGCGGGAGCTGGGAAGTGAATCCTTACCTACCGTCGATGCAAAACGATTGCAAACATCGAATAGCACGTATTCGTGCAAATTATCCATAGAAAGAACGATTGCGGGAGCTGGGAAGTGAATACTTACCTACCGTTGATGCAAAACGATTGGAAACATCGAATAGCACGTATTCGTGCAAATTATCCATGGAAAGAACGATTGCGGGAGCCGGGAAGTGAATGCTTACCTAACGTTGATGCAAAACGATTGGAAACATCGAATAGCGCGTATTCGTGCAAACTATCGATGGAAAGAACGATTGCGGGAGCCGGGAAGTGAATCCGTACCTACCGTCGATGCAAAACGATTGCAAACATCGAATAGCACGTATTCGTGCAAATTATCCTTAGAAAGAACGATTGCGGGAGCCGGGAAGTGAATACTTACCTAACGTTGATGCAGAACGATTGGAAACATCGAACACCACGTATTCGTGCAAATTATCGATGGAAAGAACGATTGCGTGAGCCGGGAAGTGAATTCTTACCTAACGTTGATGCAAAACGATTGGAAACATCGAATAGCACGTATTCGTGCAAATTATCGATGGAAAGAACGATTGCGGGAGCTGGGAAGTGAATCCTTACCTACCGTCGATGCAAAACGATTGGATAATTGGCACGAATACGTGATATTCGATGTTTCCAATCGTTTTGCATCGACGGTAGGTAAGGATTCACTTCCCAGCTCCCGCAATCGTTATTTCCATCGATAATTTGCACGAATACGTGGTGTTCGATATTACCAATCGTTCTGCATCAACGTTAGGTAAGTATTCACTTCCCAGCTCCCGCAATCGTTCTTTCTATGGATAATTTGCACGAATACGTGCTATTCGATGTTTGCAATCGTTTTGCATCGACGGTAGGTACGGATTCACTTCCCAGCTCCCGCAATCGTTCTTTCTATCGATAATTTGCACGAATACGTGATGTTCGATGTTTCCAATCGTTTTGCATCAACGGTAGGTAAGGATTCACTTCCCGGCTCCCGCAATCGTTCTTTCCATCGATAATTTGCACGAATACGTGGTGTTCGATGTTTCCAATCGTTCTGCATCAACGTTAGGTAAGTATTCACTTCCCAGCTCCCGCAATCGTTCTTTCTATGGATAATTTGCACGAATACGTGCTATTCGATGTTTCCAATCGTGTTGCATCGACGGTCGGTAAGCATTCACTTCCCAGCTCCGGCAAACGTTCTTTCCAAATTATCGATAGAAAGAACGATTGCGGGAGCTGGGAAGTGAATCCTTACCTACCGTCGATGCAAAACGATTGCAAACATCGAATAGCACGTATTCGTGCAAATTATCCATAGAAAGAACGATTGCGAGAGCTGGGAAGTGAATACTTACCTACCGTCGATGCAAAACGATTGCAAACATCGAATAGCACGTATTCGTGCAAATTATCCATAGAAAGAACGATTGCGGGAGCTGGGAAGTGAATACTTACCTAACGTTGATGCAGAACGATTGGTAACATCGAACACCACGTATTCGTGCAAATTATCGATGGAAAGAACGATTGCGGGAGCCGGGAAGTGAATGCTTACCTAACGTTGATGCAAAACGATTGGAAACATCGAACATAACGTATTCGTGCAAATTATCGATAGAAAGAACGATTGCGGGAGCTGGGAAGTGAATACTTACCTAACGTTGATGCAGAACGATTGGTAACATCGAACACCACGTATTCGTGCAAATTATCGATGGAAAGAACGATTGCGGGAGCTGGGAAGTGAATCCTTACCTACCGTCGATGCAAAACGATTGGATAATTGGCACGAATACGTGCCATTCGATGTTTCCAATCGTTTTGCATCGACGGTAGGTAAGGATTCACTTCCCAGCTCCCGCAATCGTTCTTTCCATCGATAATTTGCACGAATACGTGCTATTCGATGTTTCCAATCGTTTTGCATCAACGTTAGGTAAGGATTCACTTCCCGGCTCCCGCAATCGTTCTTTCCATCGATAATTTGCACGAATACGTGGTGTTCGATGTTTCCAATCGTTCTGCATCAACGTTAGGTAAGCATTCACTTCCCGGCTCCCGCAATCGTTCTTTCCATGGATAATTTGCACGAATACGTGCTATTCGATGTTTCCAATCGTTTTGCATCGACGGTAGGTAAGGATTCACTTCCCAGCTCCCGCAATCGTTCTTTCCATCGATAATTTGCACGAATACGTGCCGTTCGATGTTTCCAATCGTTTTGCATCGACGATAGGTAAGGATTCGCTTCCCAGCTCCCGCAATCGTTCTTTCTATCGATAATTTGCACGAATACGTGATGTTCGATGTTTCCAATCGTTTTGCATCAACGGTAGGTAAGGATTCACTTCCCGGCTCCCGCAATCGTTCTTTCCATGGATAATTTGCACGAATACGTGCTATTCGATGTTTCCAATCGTTTTGCATCAACGGTAGGTAAGTATTCACTTCCCAGCTCTCGCAATCGGTCTTTCTATGGATAATTTGCACGAATACGTGCAATTCGATGTTTGCAATCGTTTTGCATCAACGGTAGGTAAGGATTCGCTTCCCAGCTCCCGCAATCGTTCTTTCTATCGATAATTTGCACGAATACGTGATGTTCGATGTTTCCAATCGTTTTGCATCGACGGTAGGTAAGGATTCACTTCCCAGCTCCCGCAATCGTTCTTTCCATCGATAATTTGCACGAATACGTGCCGTTCGATGTTTCCAATCGTTTTGCATCGACGATAGGTAAGGATTCGCTTCCCAGCTCCCGCAATCGTTCTTTCTATCGATAATTTGCACGAATACGTGATGTTCGATGTTTCCAATCGTTTTGCATCAACGGTAGGTAAGGATTCGCTTCCCAGCTCCCGCAATCGTTCTTTCTATCGATAATTTGCACGAATACGTGATGTTCGATGTTTCCAATCGTTTTGCATCAACGTTAGGTAAGGATTCATTTCCCGGCTCCCGCAATCGTTCTTTCCATCGATAATTTGCACGAATACGTGCTATTCGATGTTTCCAATCGATTTGCATCAACGGTAGGTAAGGATTCACTTCCCGGCACCCGCAATCATTCTTTCCATCGATAATTTGCACGAATACGTGATGTTCAATGTATCCAATCGTTTTGCATCAACGTTAGGTAAGGATTCACTTCCCGGCTCCCGCAATCGTTCTTTCCATCGATAATTTGCACGAATACGTGGTGTTCGATGTTTCCAATCGTTTTGCATCAACGTTAGGTAAGTATTCACTTCCCAGCTCCCGCAATCGTTCTTTCTATCGATAATTTGCACGAATACGTGCTATTCGATGTTTGCAATCGTTTTGCGTCGACGGTAGGTAAGGATTCACTTCCCAGCAGCCGCAATCGTTCTTTCCATCGATAATTTACACGAATACGTGCTATTCGATGTTTTCAATCGTTTTGCATCAACGGCAGGTAAGTATTCACTGCCCAGCTCTCGCAATCGGTCTTTCTATGGATAATTTGCACGAATACGTGCTATTCGATGTTTGCAATCGTTTTGCATCGACGGTAGGTAAGGATACACTTCCCGGCTCCCGCAATCGTTCTTTCCATCGATAATTTGCACGAATACGTGGTGTTCGATGTTTCCAATCGTTCTGCATCAACGTTAGGTAAGCATTCACTTCCCGGCTCCCGCAATCGTTCTTTCCATCGATAATTTGCACGAATACGTGGTGTTCGATGTTTCCAATCGTTCTGCATCAACGTTAGGTAAGTATTCACTTCCCAGCTCCCGCAATCGTTCTTTCTATGGATAATTTGCACGAATACGTGCTATTCGATGTTTGCAATCGTGTTGCATCGACGGTCGGTAAGCATTCACTTCCCAGCTCCGGCAAACGTTCTTTCCAAATTATCGATAGAAAGAACGATTGCGGGAGCTGGGAAGTGAATCCTTACCTACCGTCGATGCAAAACGATTGCAAACATCGAATAGCACGTATTCGTTCAAATTATCCATAGCAAGAACGATTGCGAGAGCTGGGAAGTGAATACTTACCTACGGTTGATGCAAAACGATTGGAAAATATCGAATAGCACGTATTCGTGCAAATGATCGATGGAAAGAACGATTGCGGGAGCCGGGAAGTGAATCCTTACCTAACGTTGATGCAAATCGATTGGAAAATATCGAATAGCACGTATTCGTGCAAATTATCGATAGAAAGAGCGATTGCGGCAGCTGGGAAGTGAATCCTTACCTACCGTCGATGCAAAACGATTGCAAACATCGAATAGCACGTATTCGTGCAAATTATCCATAGAAAGACCGATTGCGAGAGCTGGGAAGTTAATACTTACCTACCGTTGATGCAAAACGATTGGAAACATCGAATAGCACGTATTCGTGCAAGTTATCGATGGAAAGAACGATTGCGGGAGCCGGGAAGTGAATCCTTACCTACCGTTGATGCAAAACGATTGGAAACATCGAACATCACGTATTCGTGCAAATTATCGATAGAAAGAACGATTGCGGGAGCTGGGAAGCGAATCCTTACCTATCGTCGATGCAAAACGATTGGAAACATCGAATGGCACGTATTCGTGCAAATTATCGATGGAAAGAACGATTGCGGGAGCTGGGAAGTGAATCCTTACCTACCGTCGATGCAAAACGATTGCAAACATCGAATAGCACGTATTCGTGCAAATTATCGATAGAAAGAACGATTGCGGGAGCTGGGAAGTGAATACTTACCTAACGTTGATGCAGAACGATTGGAAACATCGAACACCACGTATTCGTGCAAATTATCGATGGAAAGAACGATTGCGGGAGCCGGGAAATGAATCCTTACCTAACGTTGATGCAAAACGATTGGAAACATCGAATAGCACGTATTCGTGCAAATTATCGATGGAAAGAACGATTGCGGGAGCTGGGAAGTGAATCCTTACCTACCGTCGATGCAAAACGATTGCAAACATCGAATAGCACGTATTCGTGCAAATTATCCATAGAAAGACCGATTGCGAGAGCTGGGAAGTTAATACTTACCTACCGTTGATGCAAAACGATTGGAAACATCGAATAGCACGTATTCGTGCAAATTATCGATGGAAAGAACGATTGCGGGAGCCGGGAAGTGAATCCTTACCTACCGTTGATGCAAAACGATTGGAAACATCGAACATCACGTATTCGTGCAAATTATCGATAGAAAGAACGATTGCGGGAGCTGGGAAGCGAATCCTTACCTATCATCGATGCAAAACGATTGGAAACATCGAATGGCACGTATTCGTGCAAATTATCGATGGAAAGAACGATTGCGGGAGCTGGGAAGTGAATCCTTACCTACCGTCGATGCAAAACGATTGCAAACATCGAATAGCACGTATTCGTGCAAATTATCGATAGAAAGAATGATTGCGGGAGCTGGGAAGTGAATACTTACCTAACGTTGATGCAGAACGATTGGAAACATCGAACACCACGTATTCGTGCAAATTATCGATGGAAAGAACGATTGCGGGAGCCGGGAAGTGAATCCTTACCTAACGTTGATGCAAAACGATTGGAAATATCGAATAGCACGTATTCGTGCAAATTATCGATGGAAAGAACGATTGCGGGAGCTGGGAAGTGAATCCTTACCTACCGTCGATGCAAAACGATTGGAAACATCGAATGGCACGTATTCGTGCAAATTATCGATGGAAAGAACGATTGCGGGAGCTGGGAAGTGAATCCGTACCTACGGTCGATGCAAAACGATTGGATAATTGGCACGAATACGTGATATTCGATGTTTCGAATCGTTTTGCATCGACGGTAGGTAAGGATTCACTTCCCAGCTCCCGCAATCGTTCTTTCTATCGATAATTTGCACGAATACGTGATGTTCGATGTTTCCAATCGTTTTGCATCAACGGTAGGTAAGGATTCACTTCCCGGCTCCCGCAATCGTTCTTTCCATCGATAATTTGCACGAATACGTGGTGTTCGATGTTTCCAATCGTTCTGCATCAACGTTAGGTAAGTATTCACTTCCCAGCTCCCGCAATCGTTCTTTCTATGGATAATTTGCACGAATACGTGCTATTCGATGTTTGCAATCGTTTTGCATCGACGGTAGGTAAGGATTCACTTCCCAGCTGCCGCAATCGTTCTTTCTATCGATAATTTGCACGAATTTGTGATGTTCGATGTTTCCAATCGTTTTGCATCAACGTTAGGTAAGGATTCATTTCCCGGCTCCCGCAATCGTTCTTTCCATCGATAATTTGCACGAATACGTGCTATTCGATGTTTCCAATCGATTTGCATCAACGTTAGGTAAGGATTCACTTCCCGGCACCCGCAATCGTTCTTTCCATCGATAATTTGCACGAATACGTGATGTTCAATGTTTCCAATCGTTTTGCATCAACGTTAGGTAAGGATTCACTTCCCGGCTCCCGCAATCGTTCTTTCCATCGATAATTTGCACGAATACGTGGTGTTCGATGTTTCCAATCGTTCTGCATCAACGTTAGGTAAGTATTCACTTCCCGGCTCCCGCAATCGTTCTTTCTAAGGATAATTTGCACGAATACGTGCTATTCGATGTTTGCAATCGTTTTGCATCGACGGTAGGTACGGATTCACTTCCCGGCTCCCGCAATCGTTCTTTCCATCGATAATTTGCACGAATACGCGCTATTCGATGTTTCCAATCGTTTTGCATCAACGTTAGGTAAGCATTCACTTCCCGGCTCCCGCAATCGTTCTTTCCATGGATAATTTGCACGAATACGTGATGTTCAATGTTTCCAATCGTTTTGCATCAACGTTAGGTAAGGATTCACTTCCCGGCTCCCGCAATCGTTCTTTCCATCGATAATTTGCACGAATACGTGGTGTTCGATGTTTCCAATCGTTCTGCATCAACGTTAGGTAAGTATTCACTTCCCGGCTCCCGCAATCGTTCTTTCTAAGGATAATTTGCACGAATACGTGCTATTCGATGTTTGCAATCGTTTTGCATCGACGGTAGGTACGGATTCACTTCCCGGCTCCCGCAATCGTTCTTTCCATCGATAATTTGCACGAATACGCGCTATTCGATGTTTCCAATCGTTTTGCATCAACGTTAGGTAAGCATTCACTTCCCGGCTCCCGCAATCGTTCTTTCCATCGATAATTTGCACGAATACGTGCCGTTCGATGTTTCCAATCGTTTTGCATCAACGGTAGGTAAGTATTCACTTCCCAGCTCTCGCAATCGGCCTTTCTATGGATAATTTGCACGAATACGTGCTATTCGATGTTTGCAATCGTTTTGCATCGACGGTAGGTAAGGATTCACTTCCCAGCTGCCGCAATCGTTCTTTCTATCGATAATTTGCACGAATTTGTGATGTTCGATGTTTCCAATCGTTTTGCATCAACGTTAGGTAAGGATTCATTTCCCGGCTCCCGCAATCGTTCTTTCCATCGATAATTTGCACGAATACGTGCTATTCGATGTTTCCAATCGATTTGCATCAACGTTAGGTAAGGATTCACTTCCCGGCACCCGCAATCGTTCTTTCCATCGATAATTTGCACGAATACGTGATGTTCAATGTTTCCAATCGTTTTGCATCAACGTTAGGTAAGGATTCACTTCCCGGCTCCCGCAATCGTTCTTTCCATCGATAATTTGCACGAATACGTGGTGTTCGATGTTTCCAATCGTTCTGCATCAACGTTAGGTAAGTATTCACTTCCCGGCTCCCGCAATCGTTCTTTCTAAGGATAATTTGCACGAATACGTGCTATTCGATGTTTGCAATCGTTTTGCATCGACGGTAGGTACGGATTCACTTCCCGGCTCCCGCAATCGTTCTTTCCATCGATAATTTGCACGAATACGCGCTATTCGATGTTTCCAATCGTTTTGCATCAACGTTAGGTAAGCATTCACTTCCCGGCTCCCGCAATCGTTCTTTCCATGGATAATTTGCACGAATACGTGCTATTCGATGTTTCCAATCGTTTTGCATCGACGGTAGGTAAGGATTCACTTCCCAGCTCCCGCAATCGTTCTTTCCATCGATAATTTGCACGAATACGTGCCGTTCGATGTTTCCAATCGTTTTGCATCGACGATAGGTAAGGATTCGCTTCCCAGCTCCCGCAATCGTTCTTTCTATCGATAATTTGCACGAATACGTGATGTTCGATGTTTCCAATCGTTTTGCATCAACGGTAGGTAAGGATTCACTTCCCGGCTCCCGCAATCGTTCTTTCCATCGATAATTTGCACGAATACGTGCTATTCGATGTTTCCAATCGTTTTGCATCAACGGTAGGTAAGTATTCACTTCCCAGCTCTCGCAATCGGTCTTTCTATGGATAATTTGCACGAATACGTGCAATTCGATGTTTGCAATCGTTTTGCATCAACGGTAGGTAAGGATTCGCTTCCCAGCTCCCGCAATCGTTCTTTCTATCGATAATTTGCACGAATACGTGATGTTCGATGTTTCCAATCGTTTTGCATCGACGGTAGGTAAGGATTCACTTCCCAGCTCCCGCAATCGTTCTTTCCATCGATAATTTGCACGAATACGTGCCGTTCGATGTTTCCAATCGTTTTGCATCGACGATAGGTAAGGATTCGCTTCCCAGCTCCCGCAATCGTTCTTTCTATCGATAATTTGCACGAATACGTGATGTTCGATGTTTCCAATCGTTTTGCATCAACGGTAGGTAAGGATTCGCTTCCCAGCTCCCGCAATCGTTCTTTCTATCGATAATTTGCACGAATACGTGATGTTCGATGTTTCCAATCGTTTTGCATCAACGTTAGGTAAGCATTCACTTCCCGGCTCCCGCAATCGTTCTTTCCATCGATAATTTGCACGAATACGTGCTATTCGATGTTTGCAATCGTTTTGCATCGACGGTAGGTAAGGATTCACTTCCCAGCTGCCGCAATCGTTCTTTCTATCGATAATTTGCACGAATACGTGATGTTCGATGTTTCCAATCGTTTTGCATCAACGTTAGGTAAGGATTCATTTCCCGGCTCCCGCAATCGTTCTTTCCATCGATAATTTGCACGAATACGTGCTATTCGATGTTTCCAATCGATTTGCATCAACGTTAGGTAAGGATTCACTTCCCGGCACCCGCAATCATTCTTTCCATCGATAATTTGCACGAATACGTGATGTTCAATGTTTCCAATCGTTTTGCATCAACGTTAGGTAAGGATTCACTTCCCGGCTCCCGCAATCGTTCTTTCCATCGATAATTTGCACGAATACGTGGTGTTCGATGTTTCCAATCGTTTTGCATCAACGTTAGGTAAGTATTCACTTCCCAGCTCCCGCAATCGTTCTTTCTATCGATAATTTGCACGAATACGTGCTATTCGATGTTTGCAATCGTTTTGCGTCGACGGTAGGTAAGGATTCACTTCCCAGCAGCCGCAATCGTTCTTTCCATCGATAATTTACACGAATACGTGCTATTCGATGTTTTCAATCGTTTTGCATCAACGTTAGGTAAGTATTCACTTCCCAGCTCCCGCAATCGTTCTTTCTATGGATAATTTGCACGAATACGTGCTATTCGATGTTTGCAATCGTTTTGCATCGACGGTAGGTACGGATTCACTTCCCAGCTCCCGCAATCGTTCTTTCTATCGATAATTTGCACGAATACGTGATGTTCGATGTTTCCAATCGTTTTGCATCAACGTTAGGTAAGTATTCACTTCCCAGCTCCCGCAATCGTTCTTTCTATGGATAATTTGCACGAATACGTGCTATTCGATGTTTCCAATCGTGTTGCATCGACGGTCGGTAAGCATTCACTTCCCAGCTCCGGCAAACGTTCTTTCCAAATTATCGATAGAAAGAACGATTGCGGGAGCTGGGAAGTGAATACTTACCTACCGTTGATGCAAAACGATTGGAAACATCGAATAGCACGTATTCGTGCAAATTATTCATGGAAAGAACGATTGCGGGAGCCGGGAAGTGAATGCTTACCTAACGTTGATGCAAAACGATTGGAAACATCGAACATAACGTATTCGTGCAAATTATCGATAGAAAGAACGATTGCGGCAGCTGGGAAGTGAATCCTTACCTACCGTCGATGCAAAACGATTGCAAACATCGAATTGCACGTATTCGTGCAAATTATCCATAGAAAGACCGATTGCGAGAGCTGGGAAGTGAATACTTACCTACCGTTGATGTAAAACGATTGGAAACATCGAATAGCACGTATTCGTGCAAATTATCGATGGAAAGAACGATTGCGGGAGCCGGGAAGTGAATCCTTACCTACCGTTGATGCAAAACGATTGGAAACATCGAACATCACGTATTCGTGCAAATTATCGATAGAAAGAACGATTGCGGGAGCTGGGAAGCGAATCCTTACCTATCGTCGATGCAAAACGATTGGAAACATCGAATGGCACGTATTCGTGCAAATTATCGATGGAAAGAACGATTGCGGGAGCTGGGAAGTGAATCCTTACCTACCGTCGATGCAAAACGATTGCAAACATCGAATAGCACGTATTCGTGCAAATTATCCATAGAAAGAACGATTGCGGGAGCTGGGAAGTGAATACTTAGCTACCGTTGATGCAAAACGATTGGAAACATCGAATAGCACGTATTCGTGCAAATTATCGATGGAAAGAACGATTGCGGGTGCCGGGAAGTGAATCCTTACCTACCGTTGATGCAAAACGATTGGAAACATCGAACATCACGTATTCGTGCAAATTATCGATAGAAAGAACGATTGCGGGAGCTGGGAAGTGAATCCGTACCTACCGTCGATGCAAAACGATTGCAAACATCGAATATCACGTATTCGTGCAAATTATCCATAGAAAGAACGATTGCGGGAGCTGGGAAGTGAATACTTACCTAACGTTGATGCAGAACGATTGGTAACATCGAACACCACGTATTCGTGCAAATTATCGATGGAAAGAACGATTGCGGGAGCCGGGAAGTGAATGCTTACCTAACGTTGATGCAAAACGATTGGAAACATCGAACATAACGTATTCGTGCAAATTATCGATAGAAAGAACGATTGCGGGAGCTGGGAAGTGAATCCGTACCTACCGTCGATGCAAAACGATTGCAAACATCGAATAGCACGTATTCGTGCAAATTATCCATAGAAAGAACGATTGCGGGAGCTGGGAAGTGAATACTTACCTAACGTTGATGCAGAACGATTGGAAACATCGAACACCACGTATTCGTGCAAATTATCGATGGTAAGAACGATTGCGGGAGCCGGGAGGTGAATCCTTACCTACCGTTGATGCAGAACGATTGGAAACATCGAACACCACGTATTCGTGCAAATTATCGATAGAAAGAACGATTGCGGGAGCTGGGAAGTGAATCCTTACCTACCGTCGATGCAAAACGATTGGAAACATCGAATATCACGTATTCGTGCCAATTATCCAATCGTTTTGCATCGACGGTAGGTAAGGATTCACTTCCCAGCTCCCGCAATCGTTCTTTCCATCGATAATTTGCACGAATACGTGCCATTCGATGTTTCCAATCGTTTTGCATCGACGGTAGGTAAGGATTCACTTCCCAGCTCCCGCAATCGTTCTTTCCATCGATAATTTGCACGAATACGTGCTATTCGATGTTTCCAATCGTTTTGCATCAACGTTAGGTAAGGATTCACTTCCCGGCTCCCGCAATCGTTCTTTCCATCGATAATTTGCACGAATACGTGGTGTTCGATGTTTCCAATCGTTCTGCATCAACGTTAGGTAAGTATTCACTTCCCGGCTCCCGCAATCGTTCTTTCTAAGGATAATTTGCACGAATACGTGCTATTCGATGTTTGCAATCGTTTTGCATCGACGGTAGGTACGGATTCACTTCCCGGCTCCCGCAATCGATCTTTCCATCGATAATTTGCACGAATACGCGCTATTCGATGTTTCCAATCGTTTTGCATCAACGTTAGGTAAGCATTCACTTCCCGGCTCCCGCAATCGTTCTTTCCATGGATAATTTGCACGAATACGTGGTGTTCGATGTTTCCAATCGTTCTGCATCAACGTTAGGTAAGTATTCACTTCCCAGCTCCCGCAATCGTTCTTTCCATCGATAATTTGCACGAATACGTGCTATTCGATGTTTTCAATCGTTTTGCATCGACGGTAGGTACGGATTCACTTCCCGGCTCCCGCAATCGTTCTTTCCATCGATAATTTGCACGAATACGTGCTATTCGATGTTTCCAATCGTTTTGCATCAACGGTAGGTAAGTATTCACTTCCCAGCTCTCGCAATCGGTCTTTCTATGGATAATTTGCACGAATACGTGCAATTCGATGTTTGCAATCGTTTTGCATCGACGGTAGGTAAGGATTCACTTCCCAGCTCCCGCAATCGTTCTTTCTATCGATAATTTGCACGAATACGTTATGTTCGATGTTTCCAATCGTTTTGCATCAACGTTAGGTAAGCATTCACTTCCCGGCTCCCGCAATGGTTCTTTCCATCGATAATTTGCACGAATACGTGCTATTCGATGTTTTCAATCGTTTTGCATCGACGGTAGGTACGGATTCACTTCCCGGCTCCCGCAATCGTTCTTTCCATCGATAATTTGCACGAATACGCGCTATTCGATGTTTCCAATCGTTTTGCATCAACGTTAGGTAAGCATTCACTTCCCGGCTCCCGCAATCGTTCTTTCCATGGATAATTTGCACGATTACGTGCTATTCGATGTTTCCAATCGTTTTGCATCGACGGTAGGTAAGGATTCACTTCCCAGCTCCCGCAATCGTTCTTTCCATCGATAATTTGCACGAATACGTGCCGTTCGATGTTTCCAATCGTTTTGCATCGACGATAGGTAAGGATTCGCTTCCCAGCTCCCGCAATCGTTCTTTCTATCGATAATTTCCACGAATACGTGATGTTCGATGTTTCCAATCGTTTTGCATCAACGGTAGGTAAGGATTCACTTCCCGGCTCCCGCAATCGTTCTTTCCATCGATAATTTGCACGAATACGTGCTATTCGATGTTTCCAATCGTTTTGCATCAACGGTAGGTAAGTATTCACTTCCCAGCTCTCGCAATCGGTCTTTCTATGGATAATTTGCACGAATACGTGCAATTCGATGTTTGCAATCGTTTTGCATCGACGGTAGGTAAGGATTCACTTCCCAGCTCCCGCAATCGTTCTTTCTATCGATAATTTGCACGAATACGTTATGTTCGATGTTTCCAATCGTTTTGCATCAACGTTAGGTAAGCATTCACTTCCCGGCTCCCGCAATCGTTCTTTCCATCGATAATTTGCACGAATACGTGCTATTCGATGTTTGCAATCGTTTTGCATCGACGGTAGGTAAGGATTCACTTCCCAGCTGCCGCAATCGTTCTCTCTATCGATAATTTGCACGAATACGTGATGTTCGATGTTTCCAATCGTTTTGCATCAACGTTAGGTAAGGATTCATTTCCCGGCTCCCGCAATCGTTCTTTCCATCGATAATTTGCACGAATACGTGCTATTCGATGTTTCCAATCGATTTGCATCAACGTTAGGTAAGCATTCACTTCCCGGCTCCCGCAATCGTTCTTTCCATCGATAATTTGCACGAATACGTGCTATTCGATGTTTTCAATCGTTTTGCATCAACGGTAGGTATGTATTCACTTCCCAGCTCTCGCAATCGGTCTTTCTATGGATAATTTGCACGAATACGTGCAATTCGATGTTTGCAATCGTTTTGCATCAACGGTAGGTAAGGATTCGCTTCCCAGCTCCCGCAATCGTTCTTTCTATCGATAATTTGCACGAATACGTGATGTTCGATGTTTCCAATCGTTTTGCATCAACGGTAGGTAAGGATTCGCTTCCCAGCTCCCGCAATCGTTCTTTCTATCGATAATTTGCACGAATACGTGATGTTCGATGTTTCCAATCGTTTTGCATCAACGTTAGGTAAGCATTCACTTCCCGGCTCCCGCAATCGTTCTTTCCATCGATAATTTGCACGAATACGTGCTATTCGATGTTTGCAATCGTTTTGCATCGACGGTAGGTAAGGATTCACTTCCCAGCTGCCGCAATCGTTCTTTCTATCGATAATTTGCACGAATACGTGATGTTCGATGTTTCCAATCGTTTTGCATCAACGTTAGGTAAGGATTCATTTCCCGGCTCCCGCAATCGTTCTTTCCATCGATAATTTGCACGAATACGTGCTATTCGATGTTTCCAATCGATTTGCATCAACGTTAGGTAAGGATTCACTTCCCGGCACCCGCAATCATTCTTTCCATCGATAATTTGCACGAATACGTGATGTTCAATGTTTCCAATCGTTTTGCATCAACGTTAGGTAAGGATTCACTTCCCGGCTCCCGCAATCGTTCTTTCCATCGATAATTTGCACGAATACGTGGTGTTCGATGTTTCCAATCGTTTTGCATCAACGTTAGGTAAGTATTCACTTCCCAGCTCCCGCAATCGTTCTTTCTATCGATAATTTGCACGAATACGTGCTATTCGATGTTTGCAATCGTTTTGCGTCGACGGTAGGTAAGGATTCACTTCCCAGCAGCCGCAATCGTTCTTTCCATCGATAATTTACACGAATACGTGATGTTCGATGTTTCCAATCGTTTTGCATCAACGTTAGGTAAGTATTCACTTCCCAGCTCCCGCAATCGTTCTTTCTATGGATAATTTGCACGAATACGTGCTATTCGATGTTTCCAATCGTGTTGCATCGACGGTCGGTAAGCATTCACTTCCCAGCTCCGGCAAACGTTCTTTCCAAATTATCGATAGAAAGAACGATTGCGGGAGCTGGGAAGTGAATACTTACCTACCGTTGATGCAAAACGATTGGAAACATCGAATAGCACGTATTCGTGCAAATTATTCATGGAAAGAACGATTGCGGGAGCCGGGAAGTGAATGCTTACCTAACGTTGATGCAAAACGATTGGAAACATCGAACATAACGTATTCGTGCAAATTATCGATAGAAAGAACGATTGCGGCAGCTGGGAAGTGAATCCTTACCTACCGTCGATGCAAAACGATTGCAAACATCGAATTGCACGTATTCGTGCAAATTATCCATAGAAAGACCGATTGCGAGAGCTGGGAAGTGAATACTTACCTACCGTTGATGTAAAACGATTGGAAACATCGAATAGCACGTATTCGTGCAAATTATCGATGGAAAGAACGATTGCGGGAGCCGGGAAGTGAATCCTTACCTACCGTTGATGCAAAACGATTGGAAACATCGAACATCACGTATTCGTGCAAATTATCGATAGAAAGAACGATTGCGGGAGCTGGGAAGCGAATCCTTACCTATCGTCGATGCAAAACGATTGGAAACATCGAATGGCACGTATTCGTGCAAATTATCGATGGAAAGAACGATTGCGGGAGCTGGGAAGTGAATCCTTACCTACCGTCGATGCAAAACGATTGCAAACATCGAATAGCACGTACTCGTGCAAATTATCCATAGAAAGAACGATTGCGGGAGCTGGGAAGTGAATACTTACCTACCGTTGATGCAAAACGATTGGAAACATCGAATAGCACGTATTCGTTCAAATTATCCATGGAAAGAACGATTGCGGGAGCCGGGAAGTGAATGCTTACCTAACGTTGATGCAAAACGATTGGAAACATCGAACATAACGTATTCGTGCAAATTATCGATAGAAAGAACGATTGCGGCAGCTGGGAAGTGAATCCTTACCTACCGTCGATGCAAAACGATTGCAAACATCGAATTGCACGTATTCGTGCAAATTATCCATAGAAAGACCGATTGCGAGAGCTGGGAAGTGAATACTTACCTACCGTTGATGTAAAACGATTGCAAACATCGAATAGCACGTATTCGTGCAAATTATCGATAGAAAGAATGATTGCGGGAGCTGGGAAGTGAATACTTACCTAACGTTGATGCAGAACGATTGGAAACATCGAACACCACGTATTCGTGCAAATTATCGATGGAAAGAACGATTGCGGGAGCCGGGAAGTGAATCCTTACCTAACGTTGATGCAAAACGATTGGAAATATCGAATAGCACGTATTCGTGCAAATTATCGATGGAAAGAACGATTGCGGGAGCTGGGAAGTGAATCCTTACCTACCGTCGATGCAAAACGATTGGAAACATCGAATGGCACGTATTCGTGCAAATTATCGATAGAAAGAACGATTGCGGGAGCTGGGAAGTGAATCCGTACCTACGGTCGATGCAAAACGATTGGATAATTGGCACGAATACGTGATATTCGATGTTTCGAATCGTTTTGCATCGACGGTAGGTAAGGATTCACTTCCCAGCTCCCGCAATCGTTCTTTCTATCGATAATTTGCACGAATACGTGATGTTCGATGTTTCCAATCGTTTTGCATCAACGGTAGGTAAGGATTCACTTCCCGGCTCCCGCAATCGTTCTTTCCATCGATAATTTGCACGAATACGTGGTGTTCGATGTTTCCAATCGTTCTGCATCAACGTTCGGTAAGTATTCACTTCCCAGCTCCCGCAATCGTTCTTTCTATGGATAATTTGCACGAATACGTGCTATTCGATGTTTGCAATCGTTTTGCATCGACGGTAGGTAAGGATTCACTTCCCAGCTGCCGCAATCGTTCTTTCTATCGATAATTTGCACGAATTTGTGATGTTCGATGTTTCCAATCGTTTTGCATCAACGTTAGGTAAGGATTCATTTCCCGGCTCCCGCAATCGTTCTTTCCATCGATAATTTGCACGAATACGTGCTATTCGATGTTTCCAATCGATTTGCATCAACGTTAGGTAAGGATTCACTTCCCGGCACCCGCAATCGTTCTTTCCATCGATAATTTGCACGAATACGTGATGTTCAATGTTTCCAATCGTTTTGCATCAACGTTAGGTAAGGATTCACTTCCCGGCTCCCGCAATCGTTCTTTCCATCGATAATTTGCACGAATACGTGGTGTTCGATGTTTCCAATCGTTCTGCATCAACGTTAGGTAAGTATTCACTTCCCGGCTCCCGCAATCGTTCTTTCTAAGGATAATTTGCACGAATACGTGCTGTTCGATGTTTGCAATCGTTTTGCATCGACGGTAGGTACGGATTCACTTCCCGGCTCCCGCAATCGTTCTTTCCATCGATAATTTGCACGAATACGCGCTATTCGATGTTTCCAATCGTTTTGCATCAACGTTAGGTAAGCATTCACTTCCCGGCTCCCGCAATCGTTCTTTCCATGGATAATTTGCACGAATACGTGCTATTCGATGTTTCCAATCGTTTTGCATCGACGGTAGGTAAGGATTCACTTCCCAGCTCCCGCAATCGTTCTTTCCATCGATAATTTGCACGAATACGTGCCGTTCGATGTTTCCAATCGTTTTGCATCAACGGTAGGTAAGTATTCACTTCCCAGCTCTCGCAATCGGCCTTTCTATGGATAATTTGCACGAATACGTGCTATTCGATGTTTGCAATCGTTTTGCATCGACGGTAGGTAAGGATTCACTTCCCAGCTGCCGCAATCGTTCTTTCTATCGATAATTTGCACGAATTTGTGATGTTCGATGTTTCCAATCGTTTTGCATCAACGTTAGGTAAGGATTCATTTCCCGGCTCCCGCAATCGTTCTTTCCATCGATAATTTGCACGAATACGTGCTATTCGATGTTTCCAATCGATTTGCATCAACGTTAGGTAAGGATTCACTTCCCGGCACCCGCAATCGTTCTTTCCATCGATAATTTGCACGAATACGTGATGTTCAATGTTTCCAATCGTTTTGCATCAACGTTAGGTAAGGATTCACTTCCCGGCTCCCGCAATCGTTCTTTCCATCGATAATTTGCACGAATACGTGGTGTTCGATGTTTCCAATCGTTCTGCATCAACGTTAGGTAAGTATTCACTTCCCGGCTCCCGCAATCGTTCTTTCTAAGGATAATTTGCACGAATACGTGCTATTCGATGTTTGCAATCGTTTTGCATCGACGGTAGGTACGGATTCACTTCCCGGCTCCCGCAATCGTTCTTTCCATCGATAATTTGCACGAATACGCGCTATTCGATGTTTCCAATCGTTTTGCATCAACGTTAGGTAAGCATTCACTTCCCGGCTCCCGCAATCGTTCTTTCCATGGATAATTTGCACGAATACGTGCTATTCGATGTTTCCAATCGTTTTGCATCGACGGTAGGTAAGGATTCACTTCCCAGCTCCCGCAATCGTTCTTTCCATCGATAATTTGCACGAATACGTGCCGTTCGATGTTTCCAATCGTTTTGCATCGACGATAGGTAAGGATTCGCTTCCCAGCTCCCGCAATCGTTCTTTCTATCGATAATTTGCACGAATACGTGATGTTCGATGTTTCCAATCGTTTTGCATCAACGGTAGGTAAGGATTCACTTCCCGGCTCCCGCAATCGTTCTTTCCATCGATAATTTGCACGAATACGTGCTATTCGATGTTTCCAATCGTTTTGCATCAACGGTAGGTAAGTATTCACTTCCCAGCTCTCGCAATCGGTCTTTCTATGGATAATTTGCACGAATACGTGCAATTCGATGTTTGCAATCGTTTTGCATCAACGATAGGTAAGGATTCGCTTCCCAGCTCCCGCAATCGTTCTTTCTATCGATAATTTGCACGAATACGTGATGTTCGATGTTTCCAATCGTTTTGCATCGACGGTAGGTAAGGATTCACTTCCCAGCTCCCGCAATCGTTCTTTCCATCGATAATTTGCACGAATACGTGCCGTTCGATGTTTCCAATCGTTTTGCATCGACGATAGGTAAGGATTCGCTTCCCAGCTCCCGCAATCGTTCTTTCTATCGATAATTTGCACGAATACGTGATGTTCGATGTTTCCAATCGTTTTGCATCAACGTTAGGTAAGGATTCACTTCCCGGCACCCGCAATCGTTCTTTCCATCGATAATTTGCACGAATACGTGATGTTCAATGTTTCCAATCGTTTTGCATCAACGTTAGGTAAGGATTCACTTCCCGGCTCCCGCAATCGTTCTTTCCATCGATAATTTGCACGAATACGTGGTGTTCGATGTTTCCAATCGTTCTGCATCAACGTTAGGTAAGTATTCACTTCCCGGCTCCCGCAATCGTTCTTTCTAAGGATAATTTGCACGAATACGTGCTATTCGATGTTTGCAATCGTTTTGCATCGACGGTAGGTACGGATTCACTTCCCGGCTCCCGCAATCGTTCTTTCCATCGATAATTTGCACGAATACGCGCTATTCGATGTTTCCAATCGTTTTGCATCAACGTTAGGTAAGCATTCACTTCCCGGCTCCCGCAATCGTTCTTTCCATGGATAATTTGCACGAATACGTGCTATTCGATGTTTCCAATCGTTTTGCATCGACGGTAGGTAAGGATTCACTTCCCAGCTCCCGCAATCGTTCTTTCCATCGATAATTTGCACGAATACGTGCCGTTCGATGTTTCCAATCGTTTTGCATCGACGATAGGTAAGGATTCGCTTCCCAGCTCCCGCAATCGTTCTTTCTATCGATAATTTGCACGAATACGTGATGTTCGATGTTTCCAATCGTTTTGCATCAACGGTAGGTAAGGATTCACTTCCCGGCTCCCGCAATCGTTCTTTCCATCGATAATTTGCACGAA
The DNA here is from genome assembly GCA_963583965.1 of Nomada ferruginata. Lineage (NCBI taxonomy): Eukaryota > Metazoa > Arthropoda > Insecta > Hymenoptera > Apidae > Nomada > Nomada ferruginata. Next base: position 2,183,007 of record OY757219.1, read on the forward strand.
TACGTGCTATTCGATGTTTCCAATCGTTTTGCATCAACGGTAGGTAAGTATTCACTTCCCAGCTCTCGCAATCGGTCTTTCTATGGATAATTTGCACGAATACGTGCAATTCGATGTTTGCAATCGTTTTGCATCAACGATAGGTAAGGATTCGCTTCCCAGCTCCCGCAATCGTTCTTTCTATCGATAATTTGCACGAATACGTGATGTTCGATGTTTCCAATCGTTTTGCATCGACGGTAGGTAAGGATTCACTTCCCAGCTCCCGCAATCGTTCTTTCCATCGATAATTTGCACGAATACGTGCCGTTCGATGTTTCCAATCGTTTTGCATCGACGATAGGTAAGGATTCGCTTCCCAGCTCCCGCAATCGTTCTTTCTATCGATAATTTGCACGAATACGTGATGTTCGATGTTTCCGATCGTTTTGCATCAACGGTAGGTAAGGATTCGCTTCCCAGCTCCCGCAATCGTTCTTTCTATCGATAATTTGCACGAATACGTGATGTTCGATGTTTCCAATCGTTTTGCATCAACGTTAGGTAAGCATTCACTTCCCGGCTCCCGCAATCGTTCTTTCCATCGATAATTTGCACGAATACGTGCTATTCGATGTTTGCAATCGTTTTGCATCGACGGTAGGTAAGGATTCACTTCCCAGCTGCCGCAATCGTTCTTTCTATCGATAATTTGCACGAATACGTGATGTTCGATGTTTCCAATCGTTTTGCATCAACGTTAGGTAAGGATTCATTTCCCGGCTCCCGCAATCGTTCTTTCCATCGATAATTTGCACGAATACGTGCTATTCGATGTTTCCAATCGATTTGCATCAACGTTAGGTAAGGATTCACTTCCCGGCACCCGCAATCATTCTTTCCATCGATAATTTGCACGAATACGTGATGTTCAATGTTTCCAATCGTTTTGCATCAACGTTAGGTAAGGATTCACTTCCCGGCTCCCGCAATCGTTCTTTCCATCGATAATTTGCACGAATACGTGGTGTTCGATGTTTCCAATCGTTTTGCATCAACGTTAGGTAAGTATTCACTTCCCAGCTCCCGCAATCGTTCTTTCTATCGATAATTTGCACGAATACGTGCTATTCGATGTTTGCAATCGTTTTGCGTCGACGGTAGGTAAGGATTCACTTCCCAGCAGCCGCAATCGTTCTTTCCATCGATAATTTACACGAATACGTGCTATTCGATGTTTCCAATCGTGTTGCATCGACGGTCGGTAAGCATTCACTTCCCAGCTCCGGCAAACGTTCTTTCCAAATTATCGATAGAAAGAACGATTGCGGGAGCTGGGAAGTGAATACTTACCTACCGTTGATGCAAAACGATTGGAAACATCGAATAGCACGTATTCGTGCAAATTATTCATGGAAAGAACGATTGCGGGAGCCGGGAAGTGAATGCTTACCTAACGTTGATGCAAAACGATTGGAAACATCGAACATAACGTATTCGTGCAAATTATCGATAGAAAGAACGATTGCGGCAGCTGGGAAGTGAATCCTTACCTACCGTCGATGCAAAACGATTGCAAACATCGAATTGCACGTATTCGTGCAAATTATCCATAGAAAGACCGATTGCGAGAGCTGGGAAGTGAATACTTACCTACCGTTGATGTAAAACGATTGGAAACATCGAATAGCACGTATTCGTGCAAATTATCGATGGAAAGAACGATTGCGGGAGCCGGGAAGTGAATCCTTACCTACCGTTGATGCAAAACGATTGGAAACATCGAACATCACGTATTCGTGCAAATTATCGATAGAAAGAACGATTGCGGGAGCTGGGAAGCGAATCCTTACCTATCGTCGATGCAAAACGATTGGAAACATCGAATGGCACGTATTCGTGCAAATTATCGATGGAAAGAACGATTGCGGGAGCTGGGAAGTGAATCCTTACCTACCGTCGATGCAAAACGATTGCAAACATCGAATAGCACGTATTCGTGCAAATTATCCATAGAAAGAACGATTGCGGGAGCTGGGAAGTGAATACTTAGCTACCGTTGATGCACAACTATTGGAAACATCGAATAGCACGTATTCGTGCAAATTATCGATGGAAAGAACGATTGCGGGTGCCGGGAAGTGAATCCTTACCTACCGTTGATGCAAAACGATTGGAAACATCGAACATCACGTATTCGTGCAAATTATCGATAGAAAGAACGATTGCGGGAGCTGGGAAGTGAATCCGTACCTACCGTCGATGCAAAACGATTGCAAACATCGAATATCACGTATTCGTGCAAATTATCCATAGAAAGAACGATTGCGGGAGCTGGGAAGTGAATACTTACCTAACGTTGATGCAGAACGATTGGTAACATCGAACACCACGTATTCGTGCAAATTATCGATGGAAAGAACGATTGCGGGAGCCGGGAAGTGAATGCTTACCTAACGTTGATGCAAAACGATTGGAAACATCGAACATAACGTATTCGTGCAAATTATCGATAGAAAGAACGATTGCGGGAGCTGGGAAGTGAATCCGTACCTACCGTCGATGCAAAACGATTGCAAACATCGAATAGCACGTATTCGTGCAAATTATCCATAGAAAGAACGATTGCGGGAGCTGGGAAGTGAATACTTACCTAACGTTGATGCAGAACGATTGGAAACATCGAACACCACGTATTCGTGCAAATTATCGATGGAAAGAACGATTGCGGGAGCCGGGAGGTGAATCCTTACCTACCGTTAATGCAGAACGATTGGAAACATCGAACACCACGTATTCGTGCAAATTATCGATAGAAAGAACGATTGCGGGAGCTGGGAAGTGAATCCTTACCTACCGTCGATGCAAAACGATTGGAAACATCGAATATCACGTATTCGTGCCAATTATCCAATCGTTTTGCATCGACGGTAGGTAAGGATTCACTTCCCAGCTCCCGCAATCGTTCTTTCCATCGATAATTTGCACGAATACGTGCCATTCGATGTTTCCAATCGTTTTGCATCGACGGTAGGTAAGGATTCACTTCCCAGCTCCCGCAATCGTTCTTTCCATCGATAATTTGCACGAATACGTGCTATTCGATGTTTCCAATCGTTTTGCATCAACGTTAGGTAAGGATTCACTTCCCGGCTCCCGCAATCGTTCTTTCCATCGATAATTTGCACGAATACGTGGTGTTCGATGTTTCCAATCGTTCTGCATCAACGTTAGGTAAGTATTCACTTCCCGGCTCCCGCAATCGTTCTTTCTAAGGATAATTTGCACGAATACGTGCTATTCGATGTTTGCAATCGTTTTGCATCGACGGTAGGTACGGATTCACTTCCCGGCTCCCGCAATCGATCTTTCCATCGATAATTTGCACGAATACGCGCTATTCGATGTTTCCAATCGTTTTGCATCAACGTTAGGTAAGCATTCACTTCCCGGCTCCCGCAATCGTTCTTTCCATGGATAATTTGCACGAATACGTGGTGTTCGATGTTTCCAATCGTTCTGCATCAACGTTAGGTAAGTATTCACTTCCCAGCTCCCGCAATCGTTCTTTCCATCGATAATTTGCACGAATACGTGCCGTTCGATGTTTCCAATCGTTTTGCATCGACGATAGGTAAGGATTCGCTTCCCAGCTCCCGCAATCGTTCTTTCTATCGATAATTTGCACGAATACGTGATGTTCGATGTTTCCAATCGTTTTGCATCAACGGTAGGTAAGGATTCACTTCCCGGCTCCCGCAATCGTTCTTTCCATCGATAATTTGCACGAATACGTGCTATTCGATGTTTCCAATCATTTTGCATCAACGGTAGGTAAGTATTCACTTCCCAGCTCTCGCAATCGGTCTTTCTATGGATAATTTGCACGAATACGTGCAATTCGATGTTTGCAATCGTTTTGCATCGACGGTAGGTAAGGATTCACTTCCCAGCTCCCGCAATCGTTCTTTCTATCGATAATTTGCACGAATACGTTATGTTCGATGTTTCCAATCGTTTTGCATCAACGTTAGGTAAGCATTCACTTCCCGGCTCCCGCAATCGTTCTTTCCATCGATAATTTGCACGAATACGTGCTATTCGATGTTTTCAATCGTTTTGCATCGACGGTAGGTACGGATTCACTTCCCGGCTCCCGCAATCGTTCTTTCCATCGATAATTTGCACGAATACGCGCTATTCGATGTTTCCAATCGTTTTGCATCAACGTTAGGTAAGCATTCACTTCCCGGCTCCCGCAATCGTTCTTTCCATGGATAATTTGCACGAATACGTGCTATTCGATGTTTCCAATCGTTTTGCATCGACGGTAGGTAAGGATTCACTTCCCAGCTCCCGCAATCGTTCTTTCCATCGATAATTTGCACGAATACGTGCCGTTCGATGTTTCCAATCGTTTTGCATCGACGATAGGTAAGGATTCGCTTCCCAGCTCCCGCAATCGTTCTTTCTATCGATAATTTGCACGAATACGTGATGTTCGATGTTTCCAATCGTTTTGCATCAACGGTAGGTAAGGATTCACTTCCCGGCTCCCGCAATCGTTCTTTCCATCGATAATTTGCACGAATACGTGCTATTCGATGTTTCCAATCGTTTTGCATCAACGGTAGGTAAGTATTCACTTCCCAGCTCTCGCAATCGGTCTTTCTATGGATAATTTGCACGAATACGTGCAATTCGATGTTTGCAATCGTTTTGCATCGACGGTAGGTAAGGATTCACTTCCCAGCTCCCGCAATCGTTCTTTCTATCGATAATTTGCACGAATACGTTATGTTCGATGTTTCCAATCGTTTTGCATCAACGTTAGGTAAGCATTCACTTCCCGGCTCCCGCAATCGTTCTTTCCATCGATAATTTGCACGAATACGTGCTATTCGATGTTTCCAATCGTTTTGCATCAACGGTAGGTAAGTATTCACTTCCCAGCTCTCGCAATCGGCCTTTCTATGGATAATTTGCACGAATACGTGCTATTCGATGTTTGCAATCGTTTTGCATCGACGGTAGGTAAGGATTCACTTCCCAGCTGCCGCAATCGTTCTTTCCATCGATAATTTGCACGAATACGTGATGTTCAATGTTTCCAATCGTTTTGCATCAACGTTAGGTAAGGATTCACTTCCCGGCTCCCGCAATCGTTCTTTCCATCGATAATTTGCACGAATACGTGGTGTTCGATGTTTCCAATCGTTCTGCATCAACGTTAGGTAAGTATTCACTTCCCGGCTCCCGCAATCGTTCTTTCTAAGGATAATTTGCACGAATACGTGCTATTCGATGTTTGCAATCGTTTTGCATCGACGGTAGGTACGGATTCACTTCCCGGCTCCCGCAATCGTTCTTTCCATCGATAATTTGCACGAATACGCGCTATTCGATGTTTCCAATCGTTTTGCATCAACGTTAGGTAAGCATTCACTTCCCGGCTCCCGCAATCGTTCTTTCCATGGATAATTTGCACGAATACGTGCTATTCGATGTTTCCAATCGTTTTGCATCGACGGTAGGTAAGGATTCACTTCCCAGCTCCCGCAATCGTTCTTTCCATCGATAATTTGCACGAATACGTGCCGTTCGATGTTTCCAATCGTTTTGCATCGACGATAGGTAAGGATTCGCTTCCCAGCTCCCGCAATCGTTCTTTCTATCGATAATTTGCACGAATACGTGATGTTCGATGTTTCCAATCGTTTTGCATCAACGGTAGGTAAGGATTCACTTCCCGGCTCCCGCAATCGTTCTTTCCATCGATAATTTGCACGAATACGTGCTATTCGATGTTTCCAATCGTTTTGCATCAACGGTAGGTAAGTATTCACTTCCCAGCTCTCGCAATCGGTCTTTCTATGGATAATTTGCACGAATACGTGCAATTCGATGTTTGCAATCGTTTTGCATCAACGATAGGTAAGGATTCGCTTCCCAGCTCCCGCAATCGTTCTTTCTATCGATAATTTGCACGAATACGTGATGTTCGATGTTTCCAATCGTTTTGCATCGACGGTAGGTAAGGATTCACTTCCCAGCTCCCGCAATCGTTCTTTCCATCGATAATTTGCACGAATACGTGCCGTTCGATGTTTCCAATCGTTTTGCATCGACGATAGGTAAGGATTCGCTTCCCAGCTCCCGCAATCGTTCTTTCTATCGATAATTTGCACGAATACGTGATGTTCGATGTTTCCGATCGTTTTGCATCAACGGTAGGTAAGGATTCGCTTCCCAGCTCCCGCAATCGTTCTTTCTATCGATAATTTGCACGAATACGTGATGTTCGATGTTTCCAATCGTTTTGCATCAACGTTAGGTAAGCATTCACTTCCCGGCTCCCGCAATCGTTCTTTCCATCGATAATTTGCACGAATACGTGCTATTCGATGTTTGCAATCGTTTTGCATCGACGGTAGGTAAGGATTCACTTCCCAGCTGCCGCAATCGTTCTTTCTATCGATAATTTGCACGAATACGTGATGTTCGATGTTTCCAATCGTTTTGCATCAACGTTAGGTAAGGATTCATTTCCCGGCTCCCGCAATCGTTCTTTCCATCGATAATTTGCACGAATACGTGCTATTCGATGTTTCCAATCGATTTGCATCAACGTTAGGTAAGGATTCACTTCCCGGCACCCGCAATCATTCTTTCCATCGATAATTTGCACGAATACGTGATGTTCAATGTTTCCAATCGTTTTGCATCAACGTTAGGTAAGGATTCACTTCCCGGCTCCCGCAATCGTTCTTTCCATCGATAATTTGCACGAATACGTGGTGTTCGATGTTTCCAATCGTTTTGCATCAACGTTAGGTAAGTATTCACTTCCCAGCTCCCGCAATCGTTCTTTCTATCGATAATTTGCACGAATACGTGCTATTCGATGTTTGCAATCGTTTTGCGTCGACGGTAGGTAAGGATTCACTTCCCAGCAGCCGCAATCGTTCTTTCCATCGATAATTTACACGAATACGTGCTATTCGATGTTTCCAATCGTGTTGCATCGACGGTCGGTAAGCATTCACTTCCCAGCTCCGGCAAACGTTCTTTCCAAATTATCGATAGAAAGAACGATTGCGGGAGCTGGGAAGTGAATACTTACCTACCGTTGATGCAAAACGATTGGAAACATCGAATAGCACGTATTCGTGCAAATTATTCATGGAAAGAACGATTGCGGGAGCCGGGAAGTGAATGCTTACCTAACGTTGATGCAAAACGATTGGAAACATCGAACATAACGTATTCGTGCAAATTATCGATAGAAAGAACGATTGCGGCAGCTGGGAAGTGAATCCTTACCTACCGTCGATGCAAAACGATTGCAAACATCGAATTGCACGTATTCGTGCAAATTATCCATAGAAAGACCGATTGCGAGAGCTGGGAAGTGAATACTTACCTACCGTTGATGTAAAACGATTGGAAACATCGAATAGCACGTATTCGTGCAAATTATCGATGGAAAGAACGATTGCGGGAGCCGGGAAGTGAATCCTTACCTACCGTTGATGCAAAACGATTGGAAACATCGAACATCACGTATTCGTGCAAATTATCGATAGAAAGAACGATTGCGGGAGCTGGGAAGCGAATCCTTACCTATCGTCGATGCAAAACGATTGGAAACATCGAATGGCACGTATTCGTGCAAATTATCGATGGAAAGAACGATTGCGGGAGCTGGGAAGTGAATCCTTACCTACCGTCGATGCAAAACGATTGCAAACATCGAATAGCACGTATTCGTGCAAATTATCCATAGAAAGAACGATTGCGGGAGCTGGGAAGTGAATACTTAGCTACCGTTGATGCACAACTATTGGAAACATCGAATAGCACGTATTCGTGCAAATTATCGATGGAAAGAACGATTGCGGGTGCCGGGAAGTGAATCCTTACCTACCGTTGATGCAAAACGATTGGAAACATCGAACATCACGTATTCGTGCAAATTATCGATAGAAAGAACGATTGCGGGAGCTGGGAAGTGAATCCGTACCTACCGTCGATGCAAAACGATTGCAAACATCGAATATCACGTATTCGTGCAAATTATCCATAGAAAGAACGATTGCGGGAGCTGGGAAGTGAATACTTACCTAACGTTGATGCAGAACGATTGGTAACATCGAACACCACGTATTCGTGCAAATTATCGATGGAAAGAACGATTGCGGGAGCCGGGAAGTGAATGCTTACCTAACGTTGATGCAAAACGATTGGAAACATCGAACATAACGTATTCGTGCAAATTATCGATAGAAAGAACGATTGCGGGAGCTGGGAAGTGAATCCGTACCTACCGTCGATGCAAAACGATTGCAAACATCGAATAGCACGTATTCGTGCAAATTATCCATAGAAAGAACGATTGCGGGAGCTGGGAAGTGAATACTTACCTAACGTTGATGCAGAACGATTGGAAACATCGAACACCACGTATTCGTGCAAATTATCGATGGAAAGAACGATTGCGGGAGCCGGGAGGTGAATCCTTACCTACCGTTAATGCAGAACGATTGGAAACATCGAACACCACGTATTCGTGCAAATTATCGATAGAAAGAACGATTGCGGGAGCTGGGAAGTGAATCCTTACCTACCGTCGATGCAAAACGATTGGAAACATCGAATATCACGTATTCGTGCCAATTATCCAATCGTTTTGCATCGACGGTAGGTAAGGATTCACTTCCCAGCTCCCGCAATCGTTCTTTCCATCGATAATTTGCACGAATACGTGCCATTCGATGTTTCCAATCGTTTTGCATCGACGGTAGGTAAGGATTCACTTCCCAGCTCCCGCAATCGTTCTTTCCATCGATAATTTGCACGAATACGTGCTATTCGATGTTTCCAATCGTTTTGCATCAACGTTAGGTAAGGATTCACTTCCCGGCTCCCGCAATCGTTCTTTCCATCGATAATTTGCACGAATACGTGGTGTTCGATGTTTCCAATCGTTCTGCATCAACGTTAGGTAAGTATTCACTTCCCGGCTCCCGCAATCGTTCTTTCTAAGGATAATTTGCACGAATACGTGCTATTCGATGTTTGCAATCGTTTTGCATCGACGGTAGGTACGGATTCACTTCCCGGCTCCCGCAATCGATCTTTCCATCGATAATTTGCACGAATACGCGCTATTCGATGTTTCCAATCGTTTTGCATCAACGTTAGGTAAGCATTCACTTCCCGGCTCCCGCAATCGTTCTTTCCATGGATAATTTGCACGAATACGTGGTGTTCGATGTTTCCAATCGTTCTGCATCAACGTTAGGTAAGTATTCACTTCCCAGCTCCCGCAATCGTTCTTTCCATCGATAATTTGCACGAATACGTGCCGTTCGATGTTTCCAATCGTTTTGCATCGACGATAGGTAAGGATTCGCTTCCCAGCTCCCGCAATCGTTCTTTCTATCGATAATTTGCACGAATACGTGATGTTCGATGTTTCCAATCGTTTTGCATCAACGGTAGGTAAGGATTCACTTCCCGGCTCCCGCAATCGTTCTTTCCATCGATAATTTGCACGAATACGTGCTATTCGATGTTTCCAATCATTTTGCATCAACGGTAGGTAAGTATTCACTTCCCAGCTCTCGCAATCGGTCTTTCTATGGATAATTTGCACGAATACGTGCAATTCGATGTTTGCAATCGTTTTGCATCGACGGTAGGTAAGGATTCACTTCCCAGCTCCCGCAATCGTTCTTTCTATCGATAATTTGCACGAATACGTTATGTTCGATGTTTCCAATCGTTTTGCATCAACGTTAGGTAAGCATTCACTTCCCGGCTCCCGCAATCGTTCTTTCCATCGATAATTTGCACGAATACGTGCTATTCGATGTTTTCAATCGTTTTGCATCGACGGTAGGTACGGATTCACTTCCCGGCTCCCGCAATCGTTCTTTCCATCGATAATTTGCACGAATACGCGCTATTCGATGTTTCCAATCGTTTTGCATCAACGTTAGGTAAGCATTCACTTCCCGGCTCCCGCAATCGTTCTTTCCATGGATAATTTGCACGAATACGTGCTATTCGATGTTTCCAATCGTTTTGCATCGACGGTAGGTAAGGATTCACTTCCCAGCTCCCGCAATCGTTCTTTCCATCGATAATTTGCACGAATACGTGCCGTTCGATGTTTCCAATCGTTTTGCATCGACGATAGGTAAGGATTCGCTTCCCAGCTCCCGCAATCGTTCTTTCTATCGATAATTTGCACGAATACGTGATGTTCGATGTTTCCAATCGTTTTGCATCAACGGTAGGTAAGGATTCACTTCCCGGCTCCCGCAATCGTTCTTTCCATCGATAATTTGCACGAATACGTGCTATTCGATGTTTCCAATCGTTTTGCATCAACGGTAGGTAAGTATTCACTTCCCAGCTCTCGCAATCGGTCTTTCTATGGATAATTTGCACGAATACGTGCAATTCGATGTTTGCAATCGTTTTGCATCGACGGTAGGTAAGGATTCACTTCCCAGCTCCCGCAATCGTTCTTTCTATCGATAATTTGCACGAATACGTTATGTTCGATGTTTCCAATCGTTTTGCATCAACGTTAGGTAAGCATTCACTTCCCGGCTCCCGCAATCGTTCTTTCCATCGATAATTTGCACGAATACGTGCTATTCGATGTTTCCAATCGTTTTGCATCAACGGTAGGTAAGTATTCACTTCCCAGCTCTCGCAATCGGCCTTTCTATGGATAATTTGCACGAATACGTGCTATTCGATGTTTGCAATCGTTTTGCATCGACGGTAGGTAAGGATTCACTTCCCAGCTGCCGCAATCGTTCTTTCTATCGATAATTTGCACGAATACGTGATGTTCGATGTTTCCAATCGTTTTGCATCAACGTTAGGTAAGGATTCATTTCCCGGCTCCCGCAATCGTTCTTTCCATCGATAATTTGCACGAATACGTGCTATTCGATGTTTCCAATCGATTTGCATCAACGTTAGGTAAGCATTCACTTCCCGGCTCCCGCAATCGTTCTTTCCATCGATAATTTGCACGAATACGTGCTATTCGATGTTTTCAATCGTTTTGCATCAACGGTAGGTATGTATTCACTTCCCAGCTCTCGCAATCGGTCTTTCTATGGATAATTTGCACGAATACGTGCAATTCGATGTTTGCAATCGTTTTGCATCAACGGTAGGTAAGGATTCGCTTCCCAGCTCCCGCAATCGTTCTTTCTATCGATAATTTGCACGAATACGTGATGTTCGATGTTTCCAATCGTTTTGCATCGACGGTAGGTAAGGATTCACTTCCCAGCTCCCGCAATCGTTCTTTCCATCGATAATTTGCACGAATACGTGCCGTTCGATGTTTCCAATCGTTTTGCATCGACGATAGGTAAGGATTCGCTTCCCAGCTCCCGCAATCGTTCTTTCTATCGATAATTTGCACGAATACGTGATGTTCGATGTTTCCAATCGTTTTGCATCAACGGTAGGTAAGGATTCGCTTCCCAGCTCCCGCAATCGTTCTTTCTATCGATAATTTGCACGAATACGTGATGTTCGATGTTTCCAATCGTTTTGCATCAACGTTAGGTAAGCATTCACTTCCCGGCTCCCGCAATCGTTCTTTCCATCGATAATTTGCACGAATACGTGCTATTCGATGTTTGCAATCGTTTTGCATCGACGGTAGGTAAGGATTCACTTCCCACCTGCCGCAATCGTTCTTTCTATCGATAATTTGCACGAATACGTGATGTTCGATGTTTCCAATCGTTTTGCATCAACGTTAGGTAAGGATTCATTTCCCGGCTCCCGCAATCGTTCTTTCCATCGATAATTTGCACGAATACGTGCTATTCGATGTTTCCAATCGATTTGCATCAACGTTAGGTAAGGATTCACTTCCCGGCACCCGCAATCATTCTTTCCATCGATAATTTGCACGAATACGTGATGTTCAATGTTTCCAATCGTTTTGCATCAACGTTAGGTAAGGATTCACTTCCCGGCTCCCGCAATCGTTCTTTCCATCGATAATTTGCACGAATACGTGGTGTTCGATGTTTCCAATCGTTTTGCATCAACGTTAGGTAAGTATTCACTTCCCAGCTCCCGCAATCGTTCTTTCTATCGATAATTTGCACGAATACGTGCTATTCGATGTTTGCAATCGTTTTGCGTCGACGGTAGGTAAGGATTCACTTCCCAGCAGCCGCAATCGTTCTTTCCATCGATAATTTACACGAATACGTGCTATTCGATGTTTTCAATCGTTTTGCATCAACGTTAGGTAAGTATTCACTTCCCAGCTCCCGCAATCGTTCTTTCTATGGATAATTTGCACGAATACGTGCTATTCGATGTTTGCAATCGTTTTGCATCGACGGTAGGTACGGATTCACTTCCCAGCTCCCGCAATCGTTCTTTCTATCGATAATTTGCACGAATACGTGATGTTCGATGTTTCCAATCGTTTTGCATCAACGTTAGGTAAGTATTCACTTCCCAGCTCCCGCAATCGTTCTTTCTATGGATAATTTGCACGAATACGTGCTATTCGATGTTTCCAATCGTGTTGCATCGACGGTCGGTAAGCATTCACTTCCCAGCTCCGGCAAACGTTCTTTCCAAATTATCGATAGAAAGAACGATTGCGGGAGCTGGGAAGTGAATACTTACCTACCGTTGATGCAAAACGATTGGAAACATCGAATAGCACGTATTCGTGCAAATTATTCATGGAAAGAACGATTGCGGGAGCCGGGAAGTGAATGCTTACCTAACGTTGATGCAAAACGATTGGAAACATCGAACATAACGTATTCGTGCAAATTATCGATAGAAAGAACGATTGCGGCAGCTGGGAAGTGAATCCTTACCTACCGTCGATGCAAAACGATTGCAAACATCGAATTGCACGTATTCGTGCAAATTATCCATAGAAAGACCGATTGCGAGAGCTGGGAAGTGAATACTTACCTACCGTTGATGTAAAACGATTGGAAACATCGAATAGCACGTATTCGTGCAAATTATCGATGGAAAGAACGATTGCGGGAGCCGGGAAGTGAATCCTTACCTACCGTTGATGCAAAACGATTGGAAACATCGAACATCACGTATTCGTGCAAATTATCGATAGAAAGAACGATTGCGGGAGCTGGGAAGCGAATCCTTACCTATCGTCGATGCAAAACGATTGGAAACATCGAATGGCACGTATTCGTGCAAATTATCGATGGAAAGAACGATTGCGGGAGCTGGGAAGTGAATCCTTACCTACCGTCGATGCAAAACGATTGCAAACATCGAATAGCATGTACTCGTGCAAATTATCCATAGAAAGAACGATTGCGGGAGCTGGGAAGTGAATACTTACCTACCGTTGATGCAAAACGATTGGAAACATCGAATAGCACGTATTCGTGCAAATTATCCATGGAAAGAACGATTGCGGGAGCCGGGAAGTGAATGCTTACCTAACGTTGATGCAAAACGATTGGAAACATCGAACATAACGTATTCGTGCAAATTATCGATAGAAAGAACGATTGCGGCAGCTGGGAAGTGAATCCTTACCTACCGTCGATGCAAAACGATTGCAAACATCGAATTGCACGTATTCGTGCAAATTATCCATAGAAAGACCGATTGCGAGAGCTGGGAAGTGAATACTTACCTACCGTTGATGTAAAACGATTGCAAACATCGAATAGCACGTATTCGTGCAAATTATCGATAGAAAGAATGATTGCGGGAGCTGGGAAGTGAATACTTACCTAACGTTGATGCAGAACGATTGGAAACATCGAACACCACGTATTCGTGCAAATTATCGATGGAAAGAAGATTGCGGGAGCCGGGAAGTGAATCCTTACCTAACGTTGATGCAAAACGATTGGAAATATCGAATAGCACGTATTCGTGCAAATTATCGATGGAAAGAACGATTGCGGGAGCTGGGAAGTGAATCCTTACCTACCGTCGATGCAAAACGATTGGAAACATCGAATGGCACGTATTCGTGCAAATTATCGATGGAAAGAACGATTGCGGGAGCTGGGAAGTGAATCCGTACCTACGGTCGATGCAAAACGATTGGATAATTGGCACGAATACGTGATATTCGATGTTTCGAATCGTTTTGCATCGACGGTAGGTAAGGATTCACTTCCCAGCTCCCGCAATCGTTCTTTCTATCGATAATTTGCACGAATACGTGATGTTCGATGTTTCCAATCGTTTTGCATCAACGGTAGGTAAGGATTCACTTCCCGGCTCCCGCAATCGTTCTTTCCATCGATAATTTGCACGAATACGTGGTGTTCGATGTTTCCAATCGTTCTGCATCAACGTTAGGTAAGTATTCACTTCCCAGCTCCCGCAATCGTTCTTTCTATGGATAATTTGCACGAATACGTGCTATTCGATGTTTGCAATCGTTTTGCATCGACGGTAGGTAAGGATTCACTTCCCAGCTGCCGCAATCGTTCTTTCTATCGATAATTTGCACGAATTTGTGATGTTCGATGTTTCCAATCGTTTTGCATCAACGTTAGGTAAGGATTCATTTCCCGGCTCCCGCAATCGTTCTTTCCATCGATAATTTGCACGAATACGTGCTATTCGATGTTTCCAATCGATTTGCATCAACGTTAGGTAAGGATTCACTTCCCGGCACCCGCAATCGTTCTTTCCATCGATAATTTGCACGAATACGTGATGTTCAATGTTTCCAATCGTTTTGCATCAACGTTAGGTAAGGATTCACTTCCCGGCTCCCGCAATCGTTCTTTCCATCGATAATTTGCACGAATACGTGGTGTTCGATGTTTCCAATCGTTCTGCATCAACGTTAGGTAAGTATTCACTTCCCGGCTCCCGCAATCGTTCTTTCTAAGGATAATTTGCACGAATACGTGCTATTCGATGTTTGCAATCGTTTTGCATCGACGGTAGGTACGGATTCACTTCCCGGCTCCCGCAATCGTTCTTTCCATCGATAATTTGCACGAATACGCGCTATTCGATGTTTCCAATCGTTTTGCATCAACGTTAGGTAAGCATTCACTTCCCGGCTCCCGCAATCGTTCTTTCCATGGATAATTTGCACGAATACGTGCTATTCGATGTTTCCAATCGTTTTGCATCGACGGTAGGTAAGGATTCACTTCCCAGCTCCCGCAATCGTTCTTTCCATCGATAATTTGCACGAATACGTGCCGTTCGATGTTTCCAATCGTTTTGCATCAACGGTAGGTAAGTATTCACTTCCCAGCTCTCGCAATCGGCCTTTCTATGGATAATTTGCACGAATACGTGCTATTCGATGTTTGCAATCGTTTTGCATCGACGGTAGGTAAGGATTCACTTCCCAGCTGCCGCAATCGTTCTTTCTATCGATAATTTGCACGAATTTGTGATGTTCGATGTTTCCAATCGTTTTGCATCAACGTTAGGTAAGGATTCATTTCCCGGCTCCCGCAATCGTTCTTTCCATCGATAATTTGCACGAATACGTGCTATTCGATGTTTCCAATCGATTTGCATCAACGTTAGGTAAGGATTCACTTCCCGGCACCCGCAATCGTTCTTTCCATCGATAATTTGCACGAATACGTGATGTTCAATGTTTCCAATCGTTTTGCATCAACGTTAGGTAAGGATTCACTTCCCGGCTCCCGCAATCGTTCTTTCCATCGATAATTTGCACGAATACGTGGTGTTCGATGTTTCCAATCGTTCTGCATCAACGTTAGGTAAGTATTCACTTCCCGGCTCCCGCAATCGTTCTTTCTAAGGATAATTTGCACGAATACGTGCTATTCGATGTTTGCAATCGTTTTGCATCGACGGTAGGTACGGATTCACTTCCCGGCTCCCGCAATCGTTCTTTCCATCGATAATTTGCACGAATACGCGCTATTCGATGTTTCCAATCGTTTTGCATCAACGTTAGGTAAGCATTCACTTCCCGGCTCCCGCAATCGTTCTTTCCATGGATAATTTGCACGAATACGTGCTATTCGATGTTTCCAATCGTTTTGCATCGACGGTAGGTAAGGATTCACTTCCCAGCTCCCGCAATCGTTCTTTCCATCGATAATTTGCACGAATACGTGCCGTTCGATGTTTCCAATCGTTTTGCATCGACGATAGGTAAGGATTCGCTTCCCAGCTCCCGCAATCGTTCTTTCTATCGATAATTTGCACGAATACGTGATGTTCGATGTTTCCAATCGTTTTGCATCAACGGTAGGTAAGGATTCACTTCCCGGCTCCCGCAATCGTTCTTTCCATCGATAATTTGCACGAATACGTGCTATTCGATGTTTCCAATCGTTTTGCATCAACGGTAGGTAAGTATTCACTTCCCAGCTCTCGCAATCGGTCTTTCTATGGATAATTTGCACGAATACGTGCAATTCGATGTTTGCAATCGTTTTGCATCAACGGTAGGTAAGGATTCGCTTCCCAGCTCCCGCAATCGTTCTTTCTATCGATAATTTGCACGAATACGTGATGTTCGATGTTTCCAATCGTTTTGCATCGACGGTAGGTAAGGATTCACTTCCCAGCTCCCGCAATCGTTCTTTCCATCGATAATTTGCACGAATACGTGCCGTTCGATGTTTCCAATCGTTTTGCATCGACGATAGGTAAGGATTCGCTTCCCAGCTCCCGCAATCGTTCTTTCTATCGATAATTTGCACGAATACGTGATGTTCGATGTTTCCAATCGTTTTGCATCAACGGTAGGTAAGGATTCGCTTCCCAGCTCCCGCAATCGTTCTTTCTATCGATAATTTGCACGAATACGTGATGTTCGATGTTTCCAATCGTTTTGCATCAACGTTAGGTAAGCATTCACTTCCCGGCTCCCGCAATCGTTCTTTCCATCGATAATTTGCACGAATACGTGCTATTCGATGTTTGCAATCGTTTTGCATCGACGGTAGGTAAGGATTCACTTCCCAGCTGCCGCAATCGTTCTTTCTATCGATAATTTGCACGAATACGTGATGTTCGATGTTTCCAATCGTTTTGCATCAACGTTAGGTAAGGATTCATTTCCCGGCTCCCGCAATCGTTCTTTCCATCGATAATTTGCACGAATACGTGCTATTCGATGTTTCCAATCGATTTGCATCAACGTTAGGTAAGGATTCACTTCCCGGCACCCGCAATCATTCTTTCCATCGATAATTTGCACGAATACGTGATGTTCAATGTTTCCAATCGTTTTGCATCAACGTTAGGTAAGGATTCACTTCCCGGCTCCCGCAATCGTTCTTTCCATCGATAATTTGCACGAATACGTGGTGTTCGATGTTTCCAATCGTTTTGCATCAACGTTAGGTAAGTATTCACTTCCCAGCTCCCGCAATCGTTCTTTCTATCGATAATTTGCACGAATACGTGCTATTCGATGTTTGCAATCGTTTTGCGTCGACGGTAGGTAAGGATTCACTTCCCAGCAGCCGCAATCGTTCTTTCCATCGATAATTTACACGAATACGTGCTATTCGATGTTTTCAATCGTTTTGCATCAACGTTAGGTAAGTATTCACTTCCCAGCTCCCGCAATCGTTCTTTCTATGGATAATTTGCACGAATACGTGCTATTCGATGTTTGCAATCGTTTTGCATCGACGGTAGGTACGGATTCACTTCCCAGCTCCCGCAATCGTTCTTTCTATCGATAATTTGCACGAATACGTGATGTTCGATGTTTCCAATCGTTTTGCATCAACGTTAGGTAAGTATTCACTTCCCAGCTCCCGCAATCGTTCTTTCTATGGATAATTTGCACGAATACGTGCTATTCGATGTTTCCAATCGTGTTGCATCGACGGTCGGTAAGCATTCACTTCCCAGCTCCGGCAAACGTTCTTTCCAAATTATCGATAGAAAGAACGATTGCGGGAGCTGGGAAGTGAATACTTACCTACCGTTGATGCAAAACGATTGGAAACATCGAATAGCACGTATTCGTGCAAATTATTCATGGAAAGAACGATTGCGGGAGCCGGGAAGTGAATGCTTACCTAACGTTGATGCAAAACGATTGGAAACATCGAACATAACGTATTCGTGCAAATTATCGATAGAAAGAACGATTGCGGCAGCTGGGAAGTGAATCCTTACCTACCGTCGATGCAAAACGATTGCAAACATCGAATTGCACGTATTCGTGCAAATTATCCATAGAAAGACCGATTGCGAGAGCTGGGAAGTGAATACTTACCTACCGTTGATGTAAAACGATTGGAAACATCGAATAGCACGTATTCGTGCAAATTATCGATGGAAAGAACGATTGCGGGAGCCGGGAAGTGAATCCTTACCTACCGTTGATGCAAAACGATTGGAAACATCGAACATCACGTATTCGTGCAAATTATCGATGGAAAGAACGATTGCGGGAGCTGGGAAGTGAATCCTTACCTACCGTCGATGCAAAACGATTGGATAATTGGCACGAATACGTGATATTCGATGTTTCCAATCGTTTTGCATCGACGGTAGGTAAGGATTCACTTCCCAGCTCCCGCAATCGTTATTTCCACCGATAATTTGCACGAATACGTGGTGTTCGATGTTACCAATCGTTCTGCATCAACGTTAGGTAAGTATTCACTTCCCAGCTCCCGCAATCGTTCTTTCTATGGATAATTTGCACGAATACGTGCTATTCGATGTTTGCAATCGTTTTGCATCGACGGTAGGTACGGATTCACTTCCCAGCTCCCGCAATCGTTCTTTCTATCGATAATTTGCACGAATACGTGATGTTCGATGTTTCCAATCGTTTTGCATCAACGGTAGGTAAGGATTCACTTCCCGGCTCCCGCAATCGTTCTTTCCATCGATAATTTGCACGAATACGTGGTGTTCGATGTTTCCAATCGTTCTGCATCAACGTTAGGTAAGTATTCCCTTCCCAGCTCCCGCAATCGTTCTTTCTATGGATAATTTGCACGAATACGTGCTATTCGATGTTTCCAATCGTGTTGCATCGACGGTCGGTAAGCATTCACTTCCCAGCTCCGGCAAACGTTCTTTCCAAATTATCGATAGAAAGAACGATTGCGGGAGCTGGGAAGTGAATCCTTACCTACCGTCGATGCAAAACGATTGCAAACATCGAATAGCACGTATTCGTGCAAATTATCAATAGAAAGAACGATTGCGAGAGCTGGGAAGTGAATACTTACCTACCGTTGATGCAAAACGATTGGAAAATATCGAATAGCACGTATTCGTGCAAATGATCGATGGAAAGAACGATTGCGGGAGCCGGGAAGTGAATCCTTACCTAACGTTGATGCAAATCGATTGGAAAATATCGAATAGCACGTATTCGTGCAAATGATCGATGGAAAAAACGATTGCGGGAGCCGGGAAGTGAATCCTTACCTAACGTTGATGCAAATCGATTGGAAACATCGAACATCACGTATTCGTGCAAATTATCGATGGAAAGAACGATTGCAGGTGCCGGGAAGTGAATCCTTACCTACCGTTGATGCAAAACGATTGGAAACATCGAACATCACGTATTCGTGCAAATTATCGATAGAAAGAACGATTGCGGGAGCTGGGAAGTGAATCCGTACCTACCGTCGATGCAAAACGATTGCAAACATCGAATATCACGTATTCGTGCAAATTATCCATAGAAAGAACGATTGCGGGAGCTGGGAAGTGAATACTTACCTAACGTTGATGCAGAACGATTGGAAACATCGAACACCACGTATTCGTGCAAATTATCCATAGAAAGAACGATTGCGGGAGCTGGGAAGTGAATCCTTACCTACCGTCGATGCAAAACGATTGGAAACATCGAATATCACGTATTCGTGCCAATTATCCAATCGTTTTGCATCGACGGTAGGTAAGGATTCACTTCCCAGCTCCCGCAATCGTTCTTTCCATCGATAATTTGCACGAATACGTGCTATTCGATGTTTCCAATCGTTTTGCATCAACGTTAGGTAAGGATTCACTTCCCGGCTCCCGCAATCGTTCTTTCCATCGATAATTTGCACGAATACGTGGTGTTCGATGTTTCCAATCGTTCTGCATCAACGTTAGGTAAGTATTCACTTCCCGGCTCCCGCAATCGTTCTTTCTAAGGATAATTTGCACGAATACGTGCTATTCGATGTTTGCAATCGTTTTGCATCGACGGTAGGTACGGATTCACTTCCCGGCTCCCGCAATCGTTCTTTCCATCGATAATTTGCACGAATACGCGCTATTCGATGTTTCCAATCGTTTTGCATCAACGTTAGGTAAGCATTCACTTCCCGGCTCCCGCAATCGTTCTTTCCATGGATAATTTGCACGAATACGTGCTATTCGATGTTTCCAATCGTTTTGCATCGACGGTAGGTAAGGATTCACTTCCCAGCTCCCGCAATCGTTCTTTCCATCGATAATTTGCACGAATACGTGCCGTTCGATGTTTCCAATCGTTTTGCATCGACGATAGGTAAGGATTCGCTTCCCAGCTCCCGCAATCGTTCTTTCTATCGATAATTTGCACGAATACGTGATGTTCGATGTTTCCAATCGTTTTCATCAACGGTAGGTAAGGATTCACTTCCCGGCTCCCGCAATCGTTCTTTCCATCGATAATTTGCACGAATACGTGCTATTCGATGTTTCCAATCGTTTTGCATCAACGGTAGGTAAGTATTCACTTCCCAGCTCTCGCAATCGGTCTTTCTATGGATAATTTGCACGAATACGTGCAATTCGATGTTTGCAATCGTTTTGCATCGACGGTAGGTAAGGATTCACTTCCCAGCTCCCGCAATCGTTCTTTCTATCGATAATTTGCACGAATACGTTATGTTCGATGTTTCCAATCGTTTTGCATCAACGTTAGGTAAGCATTCACTTCCCGGCTCCCGCAATCGTTCTTTCCATCGATAATTTGCACGAATACGTGCTATTCGATGTTTTCAATCGTTTTCCATCAATGGTAGGTATGTATTCACTTCCCAGCTCTCGCAATCGGTCTTTCTATGGATAATTTGCACGAATACGTGCTATTCGATGATTGCAATCGTTTTGCATCGACGGTAGGTAAGGATTCACTTCCCAGCTGCCGCAATCGTTCTTTCCATCGATAATTTGCACGAATACGTGCTATTCGATGTTTCCAATCGATTTGCATCAACGTTAGGTAAGGATTCACTTCCCGGCACCCGCAATCGTTCTTTCCATCGATAATTTGCACGAATACGTGATGTTCAATGTTTCCAATCGTTTTGCATCAACGTTAGGTAAGGATTCACTTCCCGGCTCCCGCAATCGTTCTTTCCATCGATAATTTACACGAATACGTGCTATTCGATGTTTTCAATCGTTTTGCATCAACGGTAGGTAAGTATTCACTGCCCAGCTCTCGCAATCGGTCTTTCTATGGATAATTTGCACGAATACGTGCTATTCGATGTTTGCAATCGTTTTGCATCGACGGTAGGTAAGGATTCACTTCCCAGCTGCCGCAATCGTTCTTTCCATCGATAATTTGCACGAATACGTGCAATTCGATGTTTGCAATCGTTTTGCATCGACGGTAGGTAAGGATTCACTTCCCAGCTCCCGCAATCGTTCTTTCTATCGATAATTTGCACGAATACGTTATGTTCGATGTTTCCAATCGTTTTGCATCAACGTTAGGTAAGCATTCACTTCCCGGCTCCCGCAATCGTTCTTTCCATCGATAATTTGCACGAATACGTGCTATTCGATGTTTTCAATCGTTTTGCATCGACGGTAGGTACGGATTCACTTCCCGGCTCCCGCAATCGTTCTTTCCATCGATAATTTGCACGAATACGCGCTATTCGATGTTTCCAATCGTTTTGCATCAACGTTAGGTAAGCATTCACTTCCCGGCTCCCGCAATCGTTCTTTCCATGGATAATTTGCACGAATACGTGCTATTCGATGTTTCCAATCGTTTTGCATCGACGGTAGGTAAGGATTCACTTCCCAGCTCCCGCAATCGTTCTTTCCATCGATAATTTGCACGAATACGTGCTATTCGATGTTTCCAATCGTTTTGCATCAACGTTAGGTAAGGATTCACTTCCCGGCTCCCGCAATCGTTCTTTCCATCGATAATTTGCACGAATACGTGGTGTTCGATGTTTCCAATCGTTCTGCATCAACGTTAGGTAAGTATTCACTTCCCGGCTCCCGCAATCGTTCTTTCTAAGGATAATTTGCACGAATACGTGCTATTCGATGTTTGCAATCGTTTTGCATCGACGGTAGGTACGGATTCACTTCCCGGCTCCCGCAATCGTTCTTTCCATCGATAATTTGCACGAATACGCGCTATTCGATGTTTCCAATCGTTTTGCATCAACGTTAGGTAAGCATTCACTTCCCGGCTCCCGCAATCGTTCTTTCCATGGATAATTTGCACGAATACGTGCTATTCGATGTTTCCAATCGTTTTGCATCGACGGTAGGTAAGGATTCACTTCCCAGCTCCCGCAATCGTTCTTTCCATCGATAATTTGCACGAATACGTGCCGTTCGATGTTTCCAATCGTTTTGCATCGACGATAGGTAAGGATTCGCTTCCCAGCTCCCGCAATCGTTCTTTCTATCGATAATTTGCACGAATACGTGATGTTCGATGTTTCCAATCGTTTTGCATCAACGGTAGGTAAGGATTCACTTCCCGGCTCCCGCAATCGTTCTTTCCATCGATAATTTGCACGAATACGTGCTATTCGATGTTTCCAATCGTTTTGCATCAACGGTAGGTAAGTATTCACTTCCCAGCTCTCGCAATCGGTCTTTCTATGGATAATTTGCACGAATACGTGCAATTCGATGTTTGCAATCGTTTTGCATCGACGGTAGGTAAGGATTCACTTCCCAGCTCCCGCAATCGTTCTTTCTATCGATAATTTGCACGAATACGTTATGTTCGATGTTTCCAATCGTTTTGCATCAACGTTAGGTAAGCATTCACTTCCCGGCTCCCGCAATCGTTCTTTCCATCGATAATTTGCACGAATACGTGCTATTCGATGTTTTCAATCGTTTTCCATCAATGGTAGGTATGTATTCACTTCCCAGCTCTCGCAATCGGTCTTTCTATGGATAATTTGCACGAATACGTGCTATTCGATGATTGCAATCGTTTTGCATCGACGGTAGGTAAGGATTCACTTCCCAGCTGCCGCAATCGTTCTTTCCATCGATAATTTGCACGAATACGTGCTATTCGATGTTTCCAATCGATTTGCATCAACGTTAGGTAAGGATTCACTTCCCGGCACCCGCAATCGTTCTTTCCATCGATAATTTGCACGAATACGTGATGTTCAATGTTTCCAATCGTTTTGCATCAACGTTAGGTAAGGATTCACTTCCCGGCTCCCGCAATCGTTCTTTCCATCGATAATTTACACGAATACGTGCTATTCGATGTTTTCAATCGTTTTGCATCAACGGTAGGTAAGTATTCACTGCCCAGCTCTCGCAATCGGTCTTTCTATGGATAATTTGCACGAATACGTGCTATTCGATGTTTGCAATCGTTTTGCATCGACGGTAGGTAAGGATTCACTTCCCAGCTGCCGCAATCGTTCTTTCCATCGATAATTTGCACGAATACGTGCAATTCGATGTTTGCAATCGTTTTGCATCGACGGTAGGTAAGGATTCACTTCCCAGCTCCCGCAATCGTTCTTTCTATCGATAATTTGCACGAATACGTTATGTTCGATGTTTCCAATCGTTTTGCATCAACGTTAGGTAAGCATTCACTTCCCGGCTCCCGCAATCGTTCTTTCCATCGATAATTTGCACGAATACGTGCTATTCGATGTTTTCAATCGTTTTGCATCGACGGTAGGTACGGATTCACTTCCCGGCTCCCGCAATCGTTCTTTCCATCGATAATTTGCACGAATACGCGCTATTCGATGTTTCCAATCGTTTTGCATCAACGTTAGGTAAGCATTCACTTCCCGGCTCCCGCAATCGTTCTTTCCATGGATAATTTGCACGAATACGTGCTATTCGATGTTTCCAATCGTTTTGCATCGACGGTAGGTAAGGATTCACTTCCCAGCTCCCGCAATCGTTCTTTCCATCGATAATTTGCACGAATACGTGCCGTTCGATGTTTCCAATCGTTTTGCATCGACGATAGGTAAGGATTCGCTTCCCAGCTCCCGCAATCGTTCTTTCTATCGATAATTTGCACGAATACGTGATGTTCGATGTTTCCAATCGTTTTGCATCAACGGTAGGTAAGGATTCACTTCCCGGCTCCCGCAATCGTTCTTTCCATCGATAATTTGCACGAATACGTGCTATTCGATGTTTCCAATCGTTTTGCATCAACGGTAGGTAAGTATTCACTTCCCAGCTCTCGCAATCGGTCTTTCTATGGATAATTTGCACGAATACGTGCAATTCGATGTTTGCAATCGTTTTGCATCGACGGTAGGTAAGGATTCACTTCCCAGCTCCCGCAATCGTTCTTTCTATCGATAATTTGCACGAATACGTTATGTTCGATGTTTCCAATCGTTTTGCATCAACGTTAGGTAAGCATTCACTTCCCGGCTCCCGCAATCGTTCTTTCCATCGATAATTTGCACGAATACGTGCTATTCGATGTTTGCAATCGTTTTGCATCGACGGTAGGTAAGGATTCACTTCCCAGCTGCCGCAATCGTTCTTTCTATCGATAATTTGCACGAATACGTGATGTTCGATGTTTCCAATCGTTTTGCATCAACGTTAGGTAAGGATTCATTTCCCGGCTCCCGCAATCGTTCTTTCCATCGATAATTTGCACGAATACGTGCTATTCGATGTTTCCAATCGATTTGCATCAACGTTAGGTAAGCATTCACTTCCCGGCTCCCGCAATCGTTCTTTCCATCGATAATTTGCACGAATACGTGCTATTCGATGTTTTCAATCGTTTTGCATCAACGGTAGGTATGTATTCACTTCCCAGCTCTCGCAATCGGTCTTTCTATGGATAATTTGCACGAATACGTGCAATTCGATGTTTGCAATCGTTTTGCATCAACGGTAGGTAAGGATTCGCTTCCCAGCTCCCGCAATCGTTCTTTCTATCGATAATTTGCACGAATACGTGATGTTCGATGTTTCCAATCGTTTTGCATCAACGGTAGGTAAGGATTCGCTTCCCAGCTCCCGCAATCGTTCTTTCTATCGATAATTTGCACGAATACGTGATGTTCGATGTTTCCAATCGTTTTGCATCAACGTTAGGTAAGCATTCACTTCCCGGCTCCCGCAATCGTTCTTTCCATCGATAATTTGCACGAATACGTGCTATTCGATGTTTGCAATCGTTTTGCATCGACGGTAGGTAAGGATTCACTTCCCAGCTGCCGCAATCGTTCTTTCTATCGATAATTTGCACGAATACGTGATGTTCGATGTTTCCAATCGTTTTGCATCAACGTTAGGTAAGGATTCATTTCCCGGCTCCCGCAATCGTTCTTTCCATCGATAATTTGCACGAATACGTGCTATTCGATGTTTCCAATCGATTTGCATCAACGTTAGGTAAGGATTCACTTCCCGGCACCCGCAATCATTCTTTCCATCGATAATTTGCACGAATACGTGATGTTCAATGTTTCCAATCGTTTTGCATCAACGTTAGGTAAGGATTCACTTCCCGGCTCCCGCAATCGTTCTTTCCATCGATAATTTGCACGAATACGTGGTGTTCGATGTTTCCAATCGTTTTGCATCAACGTTAGGTAAGTATTCACTTCCCAGCTCCCGCAATCGTTCTTTCTATCGATAATTTGCACGAATACGTGCTATTCGATGTTTGCAATCGTTTTGCGTCGACGGTAGGTAAGGATTCACTTCCCAGCAGCCGCAATCGTTCTTTCCATCGATAATTTACACGAATACGTGATGTTCGATGTTTCCAATCGTTTTGCATCAACGTTAGGTAAGTATTCACTTCCCAGCTCCCGCAATCGTTCTTTCTATGGATAATTTGCACGAATACGTGCTATTCGATGTTTCCAATCGTGTTGCATCGACGGTCGGTAAGCATTCACTTCCCAGCTCCGGCAAACGTTCTTTCCAAATTATCGATAGAAAGAACGATTGCGGGAGCTGGGAAGTGAATACTTACCTACCGTTGATGCAAAACGATTGGAAACATCGAATAGCACGTATTCGTGCAAATTATTCATGGAAAGAACGATTGCGGGAGCCGGGAAGTGAATGCTTACCTAACGTTGATGCAAAACGATTGGAAACATCGAACATCACGTATTCGTGCAAATTATCGATAGAAAGAACGATTGCGGGAGCTGGGAAGCGAATCCTTACCTATCGTCGATGCAAAACGATTGGAAACATCGAATGGCACGTATTCGTGCAAATTATCGATGGAAAGAACGATTGCGGGAGCTGGGAAGTGAATCCTTACCTACCGTCGATGCAAAACGATTGCAAACATCGAATAGCACGTACTCGTGCAAATTATCCATAGAAAGAACGATTGCGGGAGCTGGGAAGTGAATACTTACCTACCGTTGATGCAAAACGATTGGAAACATCGAATAGCACGTATTCGTTCAAATTATCCATGGAAAGAACGATTGCGGGAGCCGGGAAGTGAATGCTTACCTAACGTTGATGCAAAACGATTGGAAACATCGAACATAACGTATTCGTGCAAATTATCGATAGAAAGAACGATTGCGGCAGCTGGGAAGTGAATCCTTACCTACCGTCGATGCAAAACGATTGCAAACATCGAATTGCACGTATTCGTGCAAATTATCCATAGAAAGACCGATTGCGAGAGCTGGGAAGTGAATACTTACCTACCGTTGATGTAAAACGATTGCAAACATCGAATAGCACGTATTCGTGCAAATTATCGATAGAAAGAATGATTGCGGGAGCTGGGAAGTGAATACTTACCTAACGTTGATGCAGAACGATTGGAAACATCGAACACCACGTATTCGTGCAAATTATCGATGGAAAGAACGATTGCGGGAGCCGGGAAGTGAATCCTTACCTAACGTTGATGCAAAACGATTGGAAATATCGAATAGCACGTATTCGTGCAAATTATCGATGGAAAGAACGATTGCGGGAGCTGGGAAGTGAATCCTTACCTACCGTCGATGCAAAACGATTGGAAACATCGAATGGCACGTATTCGTGCAAATTATCGATGGAAAGAACGATTGCGGGAGCTGGGAAGTGAATCCGTACCTACGGTCGATGCAAAACGATTGGATAATTGGCACGAATACGTGATATTCGATGTTTCGAATCGTTTTGCATCGACGGTAGGTAAGGATTCACTTCCCAGCTCCCGCAATCGTTCTTTCTATCGATAATTTGCACGAATACGTGATGTTCGATGTTTCCAATCGTTTTGCATCGACGGTAGGTAAGGATTCACTTCCCAGCTCCCGCAATCGTTCTTTCCATCGATAATTTGCACGAATACGTGCCGTTCGATGTTTCCAATCGTTTTGCATCAACGGTAGCTAAGTATTCACTTCCCAGCTCTCGCAATCGGCCTTTCTATGGATAATTTGCACGAATACGTGCTATTCGATGTTTGCAATCGTTTTGCATCGACGGTAGGTAAGGATTCACTTCCCAGCTGCCGCAATCGTTCTTTCTATCGATAATTTGCACGAATTTGTGATGTTCGATGTTTCCAATCGTTTTGCATCAACGTTAGGTAAGGATTCATTTCCCGGCTCCCGCAATCGTTCTTTCCATCGATAATTTGCACGAATACGTGCTATTCGATGTTTCCAATCGATTTGCATCAACGTTAGGTAAGGATTCACTTCCCGGCACCCGCAATCGTTCTTTCCATCGATAATTTGCACGAATACGTGATGTTCAATGTTTCCAATCGTTTTGCATCAACGTTAGGTAAGGATTCACTTCCCGGCTCCCGCAATCGTTCTTTCCATCGATAATTTGCACGAATACGTGGTGTTCGATGTTTCCAATCGTTCTGCATCAACGTTAGGTAAGTATTCACTTCCCGGCTCCCGCAATCGTTCTTTCTAAGGATAATTTGCACGAATACGTGCTATTCGATGTTTGCAATCGTTTTGCATCGACGGTAGGTACGGATTCACTTCCCGGCTCCCGCAATCGTTCTTTCCATCGATAATTTGCACGAATACGCGCTATTCGATGTTTCCAATCGTTTTGCATCAACGTTAGGTAAGCATTCACTTCCCGGCTCCCGCAATCGTTCTTTCCATGGATAATTTGCACGAATACGTGCTATTCGATGTTTCCAATCGTTTTGCATCGACGGTAGGTAAGGATTCACTTCCCAGCTCCCGCAATCGTTCTTTCCATCGATAATTTGCACGAATACGTGCCGTTCGATGTTTCCAATCGTTTTGCATCGACGATAGGTAAGGATTCGCTTCCCAGCTCCCGCTATCGTTCTTTCTATCGATAATTTGCACGAATACGTGATGTTCGATGTTTCCAATCGTTTTGCATCAACGGTAGGTAAGGATTCACTTCCCGGCTCCCGCAATCGTTCTTTCCATCGATAATTTGCACGAATACGTGCTATTCGATGTTTCCAATCGTTTTGCATCAACGGTAGGTAAGTATTCACTTCCCAGCTCTCGCAATCGGTCTTTCTATGGATAATTTGCACGAATACGTGCAATTCGATGTTTGCAATCGTTTTGCATCAACGATAGGTAAGGATTCGCTTCCCAGCTCCCGCAATCGTTCTTTCTATCGATAATTTGCACGAATACGTGATGTTCGATGTTTCCAATCGTTTTGCATCGACGGTAGGTAAGGATTCACTTCCCAGCTCCCGCAATCGTTCTTTCCATCGATAATTTGCACGAATACGTGCCGTTCGATGTTTCCAATCGTTTTGCATCGACGATAGGTAAGGATTCGCTTCCCAGCTCCCGCAATCGTTCTTTCTATCGATAATTTGCACGAATACGTGATGTTCGATGTTTCCAATCGTTTTGCATCAACGGTAGGTAAGGATTCGCTTCCCAGCTCCCGCAATCGTTCTTTCTATCGATAATTTGCACGAATACGTGATGTTCGATGTTTCCAATCGTTTTGCATCAACGTTAGGTAAGCATTCACTTCCCGGCTCCCGCAATCGTTCTTTCCATCGATAATTTGCACGAATACGTGCTATTCGATGTTTGCAATCGTTTTGCATCGACGGTAGGTAAGGATTCACTTCCCAGCTGCCGCAATCGTTCTTTCTATCGATAATTTGCACGAATACGTGATGTTCGATGTTTCCAATCGTTTTGCATCAACGTTAGGTAAGGATTCATTTCCCGGCTCCCGCAATCGTTCTTTCCATCGATAATTTGCACGAATACGTGCTATTCGATGTTTCCAATCGATTTGCATCAACGTTAGGTAAGGATTCACTTCCCGGCACCCGCAATCATTCTTTCCATCGATAATTTGCACGAATACGTGATGTTCAATGTTTCCAATCGTTTTGCATCAACGTTAGGTAAGGATTCACTTCCCGGCTCCCGCAATCGTTCTTTCCATCGATAATTTGCACGAATACGTGGTGTTCGATGTTTCCAATCGTTTTGCATCAACGTTAGGTAAGTATTCACTTCCCAGCTCCCGCAATCGTTCTTTCTATCGATAATTTGCACGAATACGTGCTATTCGATGTTTGCAATCGTTTTGCGTCGACGGTAGGTAAGGATTCACTTCCCAGCAGCCGCAATCGTTCTTTCCATCGATAATTTACACGAATACGTGCTATTCGATGTTTCCAATCGTGTTGCATCGACGGTCGGTAAGCATTCACTTCCCAGCTCCGGCAAACGTTCTTTCCAAATTATCGATAGAAAGAACGATTGCGGGAGCTGGGAAGTGAATACTTACCTACCGTTGATGCAAAACGATTGGAAACATCGAATAGCACGTATTCGTGCAAATTATTCATGGAAAGAACGATTGCGGGAGCCGGGAAGTGAATGCTTACCTAACGTTGATGCAAAACGATTGGAAACATCGAACATAACGTATTCGTGCAAATTATCGATAGAAAGAACGATTGCGGCAGCTGGGAAGTGAATCCTTACCTACCGTCGATGCAAAACGATTGCAAACATCGAATTGCACGTATTCGTGCAAATTATCCATAGAAAGACCGATTGCGAGAGCTGGGAAGTGAATACTTACCTACCGTTGATGTAAAACGATTGGAAACATCGAATAGCACGTATTCGTGCAAATTATCGATGGAAAGAACGATTGCGGGAGCCGGGAAGTGAATCCTTACCTACCGTTGATGCAAAACGATTGGAAACATCGAACATCACGTATTCGTGCAAATTATCGATAGAAAGAACGATTGCGGGAGCTGGGAAGTGAATCCGTACCTACCGTCGATGCAAAACGATTGCAAACATCGAATAGCACGTATTCGTGCAAATTATCCATAGAAAGAACGATTGCGGGAGCTGGGAAGTGAATACTTACCTAACGTTGATGCAGAACGATTGGAAACATCGAACACCACGTATTCGTGCAAATTATCGATGGAAAGAACGATTGCGGGAGCCGGGAGGTGAATCCTTACCTACCGTTGATGCAGAACGATTGGAAACATCGAACACCACGTATTCGTGCAAATTATCGATAGAAAGAACGATTGCGGGAGCTGGGAAGTGAATCCTTACCTACCGTCGATGCAAAACGATTGGAAACATCGAATATCACGTATTCGTGCCAATTATCCAATCGTTTTGCATCGACGGTAGGTAAGGATTCACTTCCCAGCTCCCGCAATCGTTCTTTCCATCGATAATTTGCACGAATACGTGCCATTCGATGTTTCCAATCGTTTTGCATCGACGGTAGGTAAGGATTCACTTCCCAGCTCCCGCAATCGTTCTTTCCATCGATAATTTGCACGAATACGTGCTATTCGATGTTTCCAATCGTTTTGCATCAACGTTAGGTAAGGATTCACTTCCCGGCTCCCGCAATCGTTCTTTCCATCGATAATTTGCACGAATACGTGGTGTTCGATGTTTCCAATCGTTCTGCATCAACGTTAGGTAAGTATTCACTTCCCGGCTCCCGCAATCGTTCTTTCTAAGGATAATTTGCACGAATACGTGCTATTCGATGTTTGCAATCGTTTTGCATCGACGGTAGGTACGGATTCACTTCCCGGCTCCCGCAATCGATCTTTCCATCGATAATTTGCACGAATACGCGCTATTCGATGTTTCCAATCGTTTTGCATCAACGTTAGGTAAGCATTCACTTCCCGGCTCCCGCAATCGTTCTTTCCATGGATAATTTGCACGAATACGTGGTGTTCGATGTTTCCAATCGTTCTGC
The DNA here is from genome assembly GCA_963583965.1 of Nomada ferruginata. NCBI lineage: Eukaryota > Metazoa > Arthropoda > Insecta > Hymenoptera > Apidae > Nomada > Nomada ferruginata. The sequence goes on from OY757219.1 coordinate 2,214,429, forward strand.
ATCAACGTTAGGTAAGTATTCACTTCCCAGCTCCCGCAATCGTTCTTTCCATCGATAATTTGCACGAATACGTGCCGTTCGATGTTTCCAATCGTTTTGCATCGACGATAGGTAAGGATTCGCTTCCCAACTCCCGCAATCGTTCTTTCTATCGATAATTTGCACGAATACGTGATGTTCGATGTTTCCAATCGTTTTGCATCAACGGTAGGTAAGGATTCACTTCCCGGCTCCCGCAATCGTTCTTTCCATCGATAATTTGCACGAATACGTGCTATTCGATGTTTCCAATCGTTTTGCATCAACGGTAGGTAAGTATTCACTTCCCAGCTCTCGCAATCGGTCTTTCTATGGATAATTTGCACGAATACGTGCAATTCGATGTTTGCAATCGTTTTGCATCGACGGTAGGTAAGGATTCACTTCCCAGCTCCCGCAATCGTTCTTTCTATCCATAATTTGCACGAATACGTTATGTTCGATGTTTCCAATCGTTTTGCATCAACGTTAGGTAAGCATTCACTTCCCGGCTCCCGCAATCGTTCTTTCCATCGATAATTTGCACGAATACGTGCTATTCGATGTTTCCAATCGTTTTGCATCAACGGTAGGTAAGTATTCACTTCCCAGCTCTCGCAATCGGCCTTTCTATGGATAATTTGCACGAATACGTGCTATTCGATGTTTGCAATCGTTTTGCATCGACGGTAGGTAAGGATTCACTTCCCAGCTGCCGCAATCGTTCTTTCTATCGATAATTAGCACGAATACGTGATGTTCGATGTTTCCAATCGTTTTGCATCAACGTTAGGTAAGGATTCATTTCCCGGCTCCCGCAATCGTTCTTTCCATCGATAATTTGCACGAATACGTGCTATTCGATGTTTCCAATCGATTTGCATCAACGTTAGGTAAGCATTCACTTCCCGGCTCCCGCAATCGTTCTTTCCATCGATAATTTGCACGAATACGTGCTATTCGATGTTTTCAATCGTTTTGCATCAACGGTAGGTATGTATTCACTTCCCAGCTCTCGCAATCGGTCTTTCTATGGATAATTTGCACGAATACGTGCAATTCGATGTTTGCAATCGTTTTGCATCAACGGTAGGTAAGGATTCGCTTCCCAGCTCCCGCAATCGTTCTTTCTATCGATAATTTGCACGAATACGTGATGTTCGATGTTTCCAATCGTTTTGCATCGACGGTAGGTAAGGATTCACTTCCCAGCTCCCGCAATCGTTCTTTCCATCGATAATTTGCACGAATACGTGCCGTTCGATGTTTCCAATCGTTTTGCATCGACGATAGGTAAGGATTCGCTTCCCAGCTCCCGCAATCGTTCTTTCTATCGATAATTTGCACGAATACGTGATGTTCGATGTTTCCAATCGTTTTGCATCAACGGTAGGTAAGGATTCGCTTCCCAGCTCCCGCAATCGTTCTTTCTATCGATAATTTGCACGAATACGTGATGTTCGATGTTTCCAATCGTTTTGCATCAACGTTAGGTAAGCATTCACTTCCCGGCTCCCGCAATCGTTCTTTCCATCGATAATTTGCACGAATACGTGCTATTCGATGTTTGCAATCGTTTTGCATCGACGGTAGGTAAGGATTCACTTCCCACCTGCCGCAATCGTTCTTTCTATCGATAATTTGCACGAATACGTGATGTTCGATGTTTCCAATCGTTTTGCATCAACGTTAGGTAAGGATTCATTTCCCGGCTCCCGCAATCGTTCTTTCCATCGATAATTTGCACGAATACGTGCTATTCGATGTTTCCAATCGATTTGCATCAACGTTAGGTAAGGATTCACTTCCCGGCACCCGCAATCATTCTTTCCATCGATAATTTGCACGAATACGTGATGTTCAATGTTTCCAATCGTTTTGCATCAACGTTAGGTAAGGATTCACTTCCCGGCTCCCGCAATCGTTCTTTCCATCGATAATTTGCACGAATACGTGGTGTTCGATGTTTCCAATCGTTTTGCATCAACGTTAGGTAAGTATTCACTTCCCAGCTCCCGCAATCGTTCTTTCTATCGATAATTTGCACGAATACGTGCTATTCGATGTTTGCAATCGTTTTGCGTCGACGGTAGGTAAGGATTCACTTCCCAGCAGCCGCAATCGTTCTTTCCATCGATAATTTGCACGAATACGTGCTATTCGATGTTTCCAATCGTTTTGCATCAACGGTAGGTAAGTATTCACTTCCCAGCTCTCGCAATCGGCCTTTCTATGGATAATTTGCACGAATACGTGCTATTCGATGTTTGCAATCGTTTTGCATCGACGGTAGGTAAGGATTCACTTCCCAGCTGCCGCAATCGTTCTTTCTATCGATAATTTGCACGAATACGTGATGTTCGATGTTTCCAATCGTTTTGCATCAACGTTAGGTAAGGATTCATTTCCCGGCTCCCGCAATCGTTCTTTCCATCGATAATTTGCACGAATACGTGCTATTCGATGTTTCCAATCGATTTGCATCAACGTTAGGTAAGCATTCACTTCCCGGCTCCCGCAATCGTTCTTTCCATCGATAATTTGCACGAATACGTGCTATTCGATGTTTTCAATCGTTTTGCATCAACGGTAGGTATGTATTCACTTCCCAGCTCTCGCAATCGGTCTTTCTATGGATAATTTGCACGAATACGTGCAATTCGATGTTTGCAATCGTTTTGCATCAACGGTAGGTAAGGATTCGCTTCCCAGCTCCCGCAATCGTTCTTTCTATCGATAATTTGCACGAATACGTGATGTTCGATGTTTCCAATCGTTTTGCATCGACGGTAGGTAAGGATTCACTTCCCAGCTCCCGCAATCGTTCTTTCCATCGATAATTTGCACGAATACGTGCCGTTCGATGTTTCCAATCGTTTTGCATCGACGATAGGTAAGGATTCGCTTCCCAGCTCCCGCAATCGTTCTTTCTATCGATAATTTGCACGAATACGTGATGTTCGATGTTTCCAATCGTTTTGCATCAACGGTAGGTAAGGATTCGCTTCCCAGCTCCCGCAATCGTTCTTTCTATCGATAATTTGCACGAATACGTGATGTTCGATGTTTCCAATCGTTTTGCATCAACGTTAGGTAAGCATTCACTTCCCGGCTCCCGCAATCGTTCTTTCCATCGATAATTTGCACGAATACGTGCTATTCGATGTTTGCAATCGTTTTGCATCGACGGTAGGTAAGGATTCACTTCCCACCTGCCGCAATCGTTCTTTCTATCGATAATTTGCACGAATACGTGATGTTCGATGTTTCCAATCGTTTTGCATCAACGTTAGGTAAGGATTCATTTCCCGGCTCCCGCAATCGTTCTTTCCATCGATAATTTGCACGAATACGTGCTATTCGATGTTTCCAATCGATTTGCATCAACGTTAGGTAAGGATTCACTTCCCGGCACCCGCAATCATTCTTTCCATCGATAATTTGCACGAATACGTGATGTTCAATGTTTCCAATCGTTTTGCATCAACGTTAGGTAAGGATTCACTTCCCGGCTCCCGCAATCGTTCTTTCCATCGATAATTTGCACGAATACGTGGTGTTCGATGTTTCCAATCGTTTTGCATCAACGTTAGGTAAGTATTCACTTCCCAGCTCCCGCAATCGTTCTTTCTATCGATAATTTGCACGAATACGTGCTATTCGATGTTTGCAATCGTTTTGCGTCGACGGTAGGTAAGGATTCACTTCCCAGCAGCCGCAATCGTTCTTTCCATCGATAATTTACACGAATACGTGCTATTCGATGTTTTCAATCGTTTTGCATCAACGTTAGGTAAGTATTCACTTCCCAGCTCCCGCAATCGTTCTTTCTATGGATAATTTGCACGAATACGTGCTATTCGATGTTTGCAATCGTTTTGCATCGACGGTAGGTACGGATTCACTTCCCAGCTCCCGCAATCGTTCTTTCTATCGATAATTTGCACGAATACGTGATGTTCGATGTTTCCAATCGTTTTGCATCAACGTTAGGTAAGTATTCACTTCCCAGCTCCCGCAATCGTTCTTTCTATGGATAATTTGCACGAATACGTGCTGTTGCGGATTCACCATTAGGGAGGGCGCTCGTTAGCTTCGCGCCTAGCGCTGTTCCGTGGCGTCAAGCGCGAGCGTTCTCCCCCACTTATCTCTTCTCGCTCCTTGCCCCGCGCATCGGTATAAATACCGTTGCGCGGGCATACAAATCGTCGGTTATAGTAATATTCAATAAGAGATAAGAGGTTTTAAGAGAGATTTGCGATTTCGGGTTCAAACGATTTACAACCGTTTAAACTGTTGATAAAGATAAGGAGCTAAAAGGTCGTGCGGAGAAACTGTTCACTTTATACATTATTAGTTACTAGTACTTATTTATTTCTGCGTTTTATTGTACATTACTTGTTCTTGTGCGGTGACTGTAAAATATATGTGATTCGTGCTACTTGTGAATTGTGCCTTTTTATAAATAAACCGAATCCGTTGACTAAATTAACATCTTAAGCAGCTATCCGAAACATTGGTCCTTCGAGCCGGATAGCTTAACGGACGGAATAGTTAAAGGGGATTAAATTTCAACTAATTAATCCAGTTAAGCTAATTACATTACCGGCTACAGTGCGCGAAAAACGGTCGCCGCAAGACAATAATAACCGGGGTCGAACACGGTTGAACACGGTACGAATTACTTTCTACATTTTTTTTCGGTAACTCGACCTCGCCTTCAAACTAAGTACGGTTACTTGTTGTTAACGTTCAAATTACCATGGAGAAATACGTTAACAAGCAACTTTCGCTTTACCAGCGAATTTCCAACACCGTGACAAATATGAAAAAGCTTGGAGCCGCTAAGATCACGGATGGAGTAGTAACGTCGCGGCTCGAACTACTGGAGAAAAATTGGACCACCTTCACCGAGGGTCACGACCAGCTATTAGACATTGTGACCCCCGAGTACGCTACTTGGCCATATTTTGTCACGGATCACCTTGCTTTGTGTGAAGAAGCGTATCTGGTTAACAAGGCCGCATTACTGGACCTCCGCAAACCGCTGGAGCAGCCGCCGACCGCTCCGATCGCCAACCCTCCGCAGCGTTCGCTTCCACGAATCGACGTGCCCCGGTTTTCCGGGGACTACAGGGAGTGGGCAAGTTATCGTGACCTGTTCACGTCACTCGTCATAGACAATAAGCAACTCTCCGCGGTGGAAAAATTCCACCATCTAAAAATAAGTTTGTCTGGCGAGCCCGCTCAATTAATCCAAAATATACGCCTCACAGAGGCCAACTTCGCTGGAGCGTGGAAGATTATCGCGGCGCGATATGAGAACCTGCGGATCTTGATACAATCGCATCTCACGGCTCTTTCCTCATTGCCGTCCATGAGGAAGGAGTCGGCAAGCTGCCTGAAACCTCTTCTGAACGGCACGCTGGACGCCGTTCAGTCACTGGAAGCTCTTGGCCGGCCAGTCGAGCACTGGGATGACTGGTTGGTCTTCGGGCTTGTGCAAAAGTTGGACTCGAAGACAAGATTGGCGTGGGAGTCTTCAATCGGTGCCACTACGGATCCGCCTTCGTTCGAACAATTACAGCTGTTCCTCACAGGACACCTGCGTGCCTTGGAAGCAGTCGAAGAAGCTGTCTCGGATGCTGCAGTTTCGCCTTCCTCCGGGTCATCTCTAAAAAATAATACAAGATCAGCAAAATTCAAGACGCACACCGCATCGGTCACCGAAGAAAGACGTGCGAAGTGCCCGCTGTGCTTCAGCCAACACTTCGTATTGTTCTGTGCTAAGTTCAAAGGGATGTCCCCGCTCGAGAGGAAGAAATTAGCCGCGGACAAAAACTTGTGCTTCAACTGCTTCGGAAGTCACCATTCTAGTTCGTGCAAATCCACAAAGCGCTGCCAACTGTGCGTAGGTAAGCACCATACAATGTTACATGTAAAATCGGAGCAGGAATCTTCGCGACAGGTCTCTCCACAAGGTTGCGTGGAGGACTCAAGGACCTCGCACTGTGCGCGAGCCTCCTGGTCGAATACTCAATCTAGTTCGGTCATTTTTCTTGCGACCGCGAAAATTCTGGTAAGATCAAGTCGGGGCGAGAAAACTGCTGTGAGAGCCTTGATTGACCCCTGTTCCGAAGTCTCACTCGTCTCCGAGAGGTTGGTGCAAACCATGAAGCTCGAACGAAGTTCCGCGCGGTTTCCAATACTCGGTGTAGGCTCGACGGGAGCTTACACGAGGGGAAGTGTGACGCTCACATTCTCCTCTACTCGTGAACTTTCGAAGCCCCTTTCCACTACGGCTTACGTGCTGCCGCGACTGTCTTCTTATTCCCCCACTCGAACCTCTAACGCTTCGCTGTCTCTCGCTCACTTGCGGGATTTGGAATTAGCCGATCCCGACTTTCACTCGGCAGAGAGAGTGGACATTATTTTAGGAGCTGATGTTTACTCGGAAATAATTCTTGAAGGCCTCCGGAAGGGTCCTCCCAACAGTCCGGTGGCTCAATGTACTTCTCTTGGTTGGATTCTCACTGGGCATTGCAACTCCACTTCTTACTCGAACCCTTCACGACGTGAAGCGGCTACTTTGCAATGCGTTACTCGCGATACAGATTTATCTGAATCACTACAACGCTTCTGGGTACTGGAGGAGGTAGCCAATCCTCCCCGTACATTTACTTCGGCGGAGAGTGAGTGCGAACAGCACTTCTGCTCCACACACTCCCGCGACACCACTGGACGATATCAGGTGCGTCTTCCCTTCGCTTCTTCTCCGGCCCAATTGGGCAACTCGCTTGACACCGCATCGGTGTTACTACACAAACTCGAAGCGCGATTGAAGGGTAAGCCGGCACTGAAATCCTTATACGATTCCTTTTTGGAAGAATATCTTCAATTGGGGCACATGGAACCCGTTCCAGCGGATTCCAAATCTTCTCGGGCGGCATACTACTTGCCGCATCACGGCGTGCTGCGCGATGCTAGCACAACCACGCGACTTAGGGTTGTTTTTAATGCTTCTCAGAAAACAAGGTCCGGTGTATCACTTAACAACTTGCTTCATACTGGCCCTAATCTACTACCGGAAATATTTACCATTTTGCTACGATGGCGAAAACATGCCGTAGTTTTCTCGGCCGACGTCCAAAAGATGTATCGGCAAATCCGACTTGCTCCAGAGGATTGTGATTTTCAACGCATTCTATGGCGGCAATATCCTGGAGAAGCTCCACGTCACTTTCGACTGCTTACAGTCACCTATGGGATGTCCTGCGCCCCGTACCTCGCTGTTCGCACAGTGCAGCAGCTGTGCAAGGACGAACAGCATGTTTTTCCTTTGGCTGCCGCGTGTGCATCCAATGACGTCTATGTTGATGACGTCATATCTGGAGCAGATTCCATCTCGAAGGCTCTTGCTTTACAACGAGAGCTGTTACTGTTGTTCAAGGCGGGCGGTTTCACCTTGCACAAATGGACGTCCAATAAAAGGGAATTACTGGAAGCACTTCCTTCCGACGCTCGTAAGGAAAACCCTGAGCTTGCCTGCAATCTCGATAACGTTTCCACTCTTCTCGGCCTTCGTTGGCACTCGGCACAGGATACGTTTCACTTCTCGTTTGAGCCACGCAAAAAGGAATCACCGGTAACGAAACGTATGGTTTTTAGGGAAGTGGCGAGTCTCTACGACCCACTAGGGTTTCTCGCTCCAGTGATTATTACTGCCAAAATCTTCATGCAGTCATTATGGCTGCTAAAACTTTCATGGGATGAACCGCTCCCCCCTTCACAAGCACACTTTTGGCAGAATTACTATGAGCAACTACGCCCACTTTCCTCCTTGAGAATTCCTCGTTGGTTATTCAACCGTACTGACAATAACAGGTTAGAGCTTCATGGTTTTGCTGACGCTTCAGAGAGAGCATACGCTGCTGTTATTTACTTGCGCTCCTCTCACTCAAATGCAATGCCTTTTGTTTCACTCGTTGCTTCAAAAACGCGAGTCGCTCCTTTGAAGCAGGTTTCTGTGCCTCGGCTTGAACTTTGCGCTGCATCACTTCTAACACGATTGACTCTCGGTGTTAGAAACAACTTGAATTTGGAAAATTGCTCCACTAATTTATGGTCGGATTCCACGGTAGTGCTGAGTTGGCTGCAAGGTCACTCCTCGAGATGGAAGACGTTCGTGGCAAACCGGGTGTCCGATATTCAAACGTCACTTCCAGACGCCTCGTGGCGACACATAAAATCTTCTTTAAACCCCGCTGACGTGGCATCTCGAGGGATGGCAAGCCACGCACTGCGTGACCATTCGCTTTGGTGGAAGGGTCCTCCCTTCCTTTCCTTGAGGTCATATGATTATGATCATCACTCGGTTCATAATTTTACTACGGACCAGGAGGTTCGCACCACGAGAATGACCTGTCTCACAACCACTACTAACTGCTCGTTTTTTGAGAATCTTGCCGGCAAGCATTCAACACTCGATAGATTACTGCGCACGGTTGGCTGGTGCTTCCGATTTTGCCGAACAGCGAGGGACAGAAACACAAACGCGCAAGTATCGCATCGTCTTTCGGTAAATGAAATAAATAACGCTTTACTTGCCTGTCTCCGATGCTTCCAAAGGGCAACCTTCACCACGGAACTGAAAATACTGCAAGATGGCGGCCAGATTACTCGTGGACCGACATCCAGGCTGGCGCCATTCATGGATGGCGATGGCGTGCTGAGGGTGGGGGGTCGTTTGAAGCACTCTCTTCTCGATGAATGGCAAAAGCATCCTGCGATACTTCCTGCCAAGGCACACTTTACGACGCTCGTCATCCGGGAGGCACACCTCCGGGTACTTCACGGCGGAACTCAGCTAACATTGGCAACTCTACGCCGAAAATACTGGATATTGGCGGGACGTCGCGCGGTGCGCCGCGTGATTGCTGCGTGTACAGTCTGTTGTCGCTGGCGCGCCCAAGCGGCGCATCAGCGAATGGGTAATCTCCCCTCTCCCCGCGCGCAGCCCTCTCGCCCATTTACACACACTGGAGTTGACTATGCTGGGCCCTTTGCTACAAAACTGGCTGCCGGTAGAGGTCACGCACCAAGAAAATCGTATGTCGCTGTTTTCGTCTGTTTAGCGACCAGGGCCGTGCACCTCGAGCTTGTCTCCGACGCTTCCACCGCTGCCTTTCTCGCCGCTTTCCGGCGTTTCATCTCTCGACGGGGGAGCTGCACAACAATTTATAGCGACCAGGGGACGAACTTCGTCGGCGCCAGCAAGGAGCTACGAAAGCTGTTCCAAGCAGCACTGCTGGACTGGAAGGATGTCGCTTTCCAACTCTCGCGAGAGGGGACATCGTGGCGTTTCAACCCTCCAGGAGCTCCTCATTTCGGCGGCGTATGGGAGGCTGCCGTCAAATCGCTTAAATTCCACTTGCGCCGAGTCGCGGGCGGTACCCCGTTAACATTCGAGGAAACTGCGACCCTGCTTACACAGATAGAGGCCTGCCTCAATTCGCGACCGATAGCGGCTCTTACAGACGATTCGGATTCTATCGACGCGCTCACTCCGGCACATTTTTTGATCGGCGCTCCTTTGAAATCCTTACCCGAACCGTCCCTATCCACCGTGAAAATCTCTCCATTGCGACGGTGGCACCTGATTCAACAGATGCGGGACCACTTTTGGGCAAGATGGTCGTCCGAGTACTTGCACCAGCTGCAGGCGCGCAGCAAATGGCGGACGACGCAGCCGAATTTGGAAATTGGGGACTTGTGCCTCATCAAAAACGAACTGACGCCCCCGTCTCAGTGGCCACTCGGACGGATCGCCGCCACCTTCAAGGGCGACGATCAACAGGTGCGCGTCGTTTCGGTCAAGACTGCGACGACTACGTTGACGAGGCCGATCACGAAAATCTGCTTGCTTCCTCCAGCCACGGAGGAAGATTAGCCTCGCATCACTTTCCTTTCTTCTTCCCTTCCTGTCTTCTGTGTTGCTATTCGACCTTTACACTTCACTCACAGACCTTTCGACGTTAAACCTGCGACTTCACGGAACCTTGGCGATTCTTTGTTTTCAATTGCGCCATGCAACGCATGCCGCGGCGGGCGGAATGTTGCGGATTCACCATTAGGGAGGGCGCTCGTTAGCTTCGCGCCTAGCGCTGTTCCGTGGCGTCAAGCGCGAGCGTTCTCCCCCACTTATCTCTTCTCGCTCCTTGCCCCGCGCATCGGTATAAATACCGTTGCGCGGGCATACAAATCGTCGGTTATAGTAATATTCAATAAGAGATAAGAGGTTTTAAGAGAGATTTGCGATTTCGGGTTCAAACGATTTACAACCGTTTAAACTGTTGATAAAGATAAGGAGCTAAAAGGTCGTGCGGAGAAACTGTTCACTTTATACATTATTAGTTACTAGTACTTATTTATTTCTGCGTTTTATTGTACATTACTTGTTCTTGTGCGGTGACTGTAAAATATATGTGATTCGTGCTACTTGTGAATTGTGCCTTTTTATAAATAAACCGAATCCGTTGACTAAATTAACATCTTAAGCAGCTATCCGAAACACGTGCTATTCGATGTTTCCAATCGTGTTGCATCGACGGTCGGTAAGCATTCACTTCCCAGCTCCGGCAAACGTTCTTTCCAAATTATCGATAGAAAGAACGATTGCGGGAGCTGGGAAGTGAATACTTACCTACCGTTGATGCAAAACGATTGGAAACATCGAATAGCACGTATTCGTGCAAATTATTCATGGAAAGAACGATTGCGGGAGCCGGGAAGTGAATGCTTACCTAACGTTGATGCAAAACGATTGGAAACATCGAACATAACGTATTCGTGCAAATTATCGATAGAAAGAACGATTGCGGCAGCTGGGAAGTGAATCCTTACCTACCGTCGATGCAAAACGATTGCAAACATCGAATTGCACGTATTCGTGCAAATTATCCATAGAAAGACCGATTGCGAGAGCTGGGAAGTGAATACTTACCTACCGTTGATGTAAAACGATTGGAAACATCGAATAGCACGTATTCGTGCAAATTATCGATGGAAAGAACGATTGCGGGAGCCGGGAAGTGAATCCTTACCTACCGTTGATGCAAAACGATTGGAAACATCGAACATCACGTATTCGTGCAAATTATCGATAGAAAGAACGATTGCGGGAGCTGGGAAGCGAATCCTTACCTATCGTCGATGCAAAACGATTGGAAACATCGAATGGCACGTATTCGTGCAAATTATCGATGGAAAGAACGATTGCGGGAGCTGGGAAGTGAATCCTTACCTACCGTCGATGCAAAACGATTGCAAACATCGAATAGCACGTACTCGTGCAAATTATCCATAGAATGAACGATTGCGGGAGCTGGGAAGTGAATACTTACCTACCGTTGATGCAAAACGATTGGAAACATCGAATAGCACGTATTCGTGCAAATTATCCATGGAAAGAACGATTGCGGGAGCCGGGAAGTGAATGCTTACCTAACGTTGATGCAAAACGATTGGAAACATCGAACATAACGTATTCGTGCAAATTATCGATAGAAAGAACGATTGCGGCAGCTGGGAAGTGAATCCTTACCTACCGTCGATGCAAAACGATTGCAAACATCGAATTGCACGTATTCGTGCAAATTATCCATAGAAAGACCGATTGCGAGAGCTGGGAAGTGAATACTTACCTACCGTTGATGTAAAACGATTGCAAACATCGAATAGCACGTATTCGTGCAAATTATCGATAGAAAGAATGATTGCGGGAGCTGGGAAGTGAATACTTACCTAACGTTGATGCAGAACGATTGGAAACATCGAACACCACGTATTCGTGCAAATTATCGATGGAAAGAACGATTGCGGGAGCCGGGAAGTGAATCCTTACCTAACGTTGATGCAAAACGATTGGAAATATCGAATAGCACGTATTCGTGCAAATTATCGATGGAAAGAACGATTGCGGGAGCTGGGAAGTGAATCCTTACCTACCGTCGATGCAAAACGATTGGAAACATCGAATGGCACGTATTCGTGCAAATTATCGATGGAAAGAACGATTGCGGGAGCTGGGAAGTGAATCCGTACCTACGGTCGATGCAAAACGATTGGATAATTGGCACGAATACGTGATATTCGATGTTTCGAATCGTTTTGCATCGACGGTAGGTAAGGATTCACTTCCCAGCTCCCGCAATCGTTCTTTCTATCGATAATTTGCACGAATACGTGATGTTCGATGTTTCCAATCGTTTTGCATCAACGGTAGGTAAGGATTCACTTCCCGGCTCCCGCAATCGTTCTTTCCATCGATAATTTGCACGAATACGTGGTGTTCGATGTTTCCAATCGTTCTGCATCAACGTTAGGTAAGTATTCACTTCCCAGCTCCCGCAATCGTTCTTTCTATGGATAATTTGCACGAATACGTGCTATTCGATGTTTGCAATCGTTTTGCATCGACGGTAGGTACGGATTCACTTCCCGGCTCCCGCAATCGTTCTTTCCATCGATAATTTGCACGAATACGCGCTATTCGATGTTTCCAATCGTTTTGCATCAACGTTAGGTAAGCATTCACTTCCCGGCTCCCGCAATCGTTCTTTCCATGGATAATTTGCACGAATACGTGCTATTCGATGTTTCCAATCGTTTTGCATCGACGGTAGGTAAGGATTCACTTCCCAGCTCCCGCAATCGTTCTTTCCATCGATAATTTGCACGAATACGTGCCGTTCGATGTTTCCAATCGTTTTGCATCAACGGTAGGTAAGTATTCACTTCCCAGCTCTCGCAATCGGCCTTTCTATGGATAATTTGCACGAATACGTGCTATTCGATGTTTGCAATCGTTTTGCATCGACGGTAGGTAAGGATTCACTTCCCAGCTGCCGCAATCGTTCTTTCTATCGATAATTTGCACGAATTTGTGATGTTCGATGTTTCCAATCGTTTTGCATCAACGTTAGGTAAGGATTCATTTCCCGGCTCCCGCAATCGTTCTTTCCATCGATAATTTGCACGAATACGTGCTATTCGATGTTTCCAATCGATTTGCATCAACGTTAGGTAAGGATTCACTTCCCGGCACCCGCAATCGTTCTTTCCATCGATAATTTGCACGAATACGTGATGTTCAATGTTTCCAATCGTTTTGCATCAACGTTAGGTAAGGATTCACTTCCCGGCTCCCGCAATCGTTCTTTCTAAGGATAATTTGCACGAATACGTGCTATTCGATGTTTGCAATCGTTTTGCATCGACGGTAGGTACGGATTCACTTCCCGGCTCCCGCAATCGTTCTTTCCATCGATAATTTGCACGAATACGCGCTATTCGATGTTTCCAATCGTTTTGCATCAACGTTAGGTAAGCATTCACTTCCCGGCTCCCGCAATCGTTCTTTCCATGGATAATTTGCACGAATACGTGCTATTCGATGTTTCCAATCGTTTTGCATCGACGGTAGGTAAGGATTCACTTCCCAGCTCCCGCAATCGTTCTTTCCATCGATAATTTGCACGAATACGTGCCGTTCGATGTTTCCAATCGTTTTGCATCGACGATAGGTAAGGATTCGCTTCCCAGCTCCCGCAATCGTTCTTTCTATCGATAATTTGCACGAATACGTGATGTTCGATGTTTCCAATCGTTTTGCATCAACGGTAGGTAAGGATTCACTTCCCGGCTCCCGCAATCGTTCTTTCCATCGATAATTTGCACGAATACGTGCTATTCGATGTTTCCAATCGTTTTGCATCAACGGTAGGTAAGTATTCACTTCCCAGCTCTCGCAATCGGTCTTTCTATGGATAATTTGCACGAATACGTGCAATTCGATGTTTGCAATCGTTTTGCATCAACGGTAGGTAAGGATTCGCTTCCCAGCTCCCGCAATCGTTCTTTCTATCGATAATTTGCACGAATACGTGATGTTCGATGTTTCCAATCGTTTTGCATCGACGGTAGGTAAGGATTCACTTCCCAGCTCCCGCAATCGTTCTTTCCATCGATAATTTGCACGAATACGTGCCGTTCGATGTTTCCAATCGTTTTGCATCGACGATAGGTAAGGATTCGCTTCCCAGCTCCCGCAATCGTTCTTTCTATCGATAATTTGCACGAATACGTGATGTTCGATGTTTCCAATCGTTTTGCATCAACGGTAGGTAAGGATTCGCTTCCCAGCTCCCGCAATCGTTCTTTCTATCGATAATTTGCACGAATACGTGATGTTCGATGTTTCCAATCGTTTTGCATCAACGTTAGGTAAGCATTCACTTCCCGGCTCCCGCAATCGTTCTTTCCATCGATAATTTGCACGAATACGTGCTATTCGATGTTTGCAATCGTTTTGCATCGACGGTAGGTAAGGATTCACTTCCCAGCTGCCGCAATCGTTCTTTCTATCGATAATTTGCACGAATACGTGATGTTCGATGTTTCCAATCGTTTTGCATCAACGTTAGGTAAGGATTCATTTCCCGGCTCCCGCAATCGTTCTTTCCATCGATAATTTGCACGAATACGTGCTATTCGATGTTTCCAATCGATTTGCATCAACGTTAGGTAAGGATTCACTTCCCGGCACCCGCAATCATTCTTTCCATCGATAATTTGCACGAATACGTGATGTTCAATGTTTCCAATCGTTTTGCATCAACGTTAGGTAAGGATTCACTTCCCGGCTCCCGCAATCGTTCTTTCCATCGATAATTTGCACGAATACGTGGTGTTCGATGTTTCCAATCGTTTTGCATCAACGTTAGGTAAGTATTCACTTCCCAGCTCCCGCAATCGTTCTTTCTATCGATAATTTGCACGAATACGTGCTATTCGATGTTTGCAATCGTTTTGCGTCGACGGTAGGTAAGGATTCACTTCCCAGCAGCCGCAATCGTTCTTTCCATCGATAATTTACACGAATACGTGCTATTCGATGTTTTCAATCGTTTTGCATCAACGTTAGGTAAGTATTCACTTCCCAGCTCCCGCAATCGTTCTTTCTATGGATAATTTGCACGAATACGTGCTATTCGATGTTTGCAATCGTTTTGCATCGACGGTAGGTACGGATTCACTTCCCAGCTCCCGCAATCGTTCTTTCTATCGATAATTTGCACGAATACGTGATGTTCGATGTTTCCAATCGTTTTGCATCAACGTTAGGTAAGTATTCACTTCCCAGCTCCCGCAATCGTTCTTTCTATGGATAATTTGCACGAATACGTGCTATTCGATGTTTCCAATCGTGTTGCATCGACGGTCGGTAAGCATTCACTTCCCAGCTCCGGCAAACGTTCTTTCCAAATTATCGATAGAAAGAACGATTGCGGGAGCTGGGAAGTGAATACTTACCTACCGTTGATGCAAAACGATTGGAAACATCGAATAGCACGTATTCGTGCAAATTATTCATGGAAAGAACGATTGCGGGAGCCGGGAAGTGAATGCTTACCTAACGTTGATGCAAAACGATTGGAAACATCGAACATAACGTATTCGTGCAAATTATCGATAGAAAGAACGATTGCGGCAGCTGGGAAGTGAATCCTTACCTACCGTCGATGCAAAACGATTGCAAACATCGAATTGCACGTATTCGTGCAAATTATCCATAGAAAGACCGATTGCGAGAGCTGGGAAGTGAATACTTACCTACCGTTGATGTAAAACGATTGGAAACATCGAATAGCACGTATTCGTGCAAATTATCGATGGAAAGAACGATTGCGGGAGCCGGGAAGTGAATCCTTACCTACCGTTGATGCAAAACGATTGGAAACATCGAACATCACGTATTCGTGCAAATTATCGATGGAAAGAACGATTGCGGGAGCTGGGAAGTGAATCCTTACCTACCGTCGATGCAAAACGATTGGATAATTGGCACGAATACGTGATATTCGATGTTTCCAATCGTTTTGCATCGACGGTAGGTAAGGATTCACTTCCCAGCTCCCGCAATCGTTATTTCCATCGATAATTTGCACGAATACGTGGTGTTCGATGTTACCAATCGTTCTGCATCAACGTTAGGTAAGTATTCACTTCCCAGCTCCCGCAATCGTTCTTTCTATGGATAATTTGCACGAATACGTGCTATTCGATGTTTGCAATCGTTTTGCATCGACGGTAGGTACGGATTCACTTCCCAGCTCCCGCAATCGTTCTTTCTATCGATAATTTGCACGAATACGTGATGTTCGATGTTTCCAATCGTTTTGCATCAACGGTAGGTAAGGATTCACTTCCCGGCTCCCGCAATCGTTCTTTCCATCGATAATTTGCACGAATACGTGGTGTTCGATGTTTCCAATCGTTCTGCATCAACGTTAGGTAAGTATTCACTTCCCAGCTCCCGCAATCGTTCTTTCTATGGATAATTTGCACGAATACGTGCTATTCGATGTTTCCAATCGTGTTGCATCGACGGTCGGTAAGCATTCACTTCCCAGCTCCGGCAAACGTTCTTTCCAAATTATCGATAGAAAGAACGATTGCGGGAGCTGGGAAGTGAATCCTTACCTACCGTCGATGCAAAACGATTGCAAACATCGAATAGCACGTATTCGTGCAAATTATCCATAGAAAGAACGATTGCGAGAGCTGGGAAGTGAATACTTACCTACCGTTGATGCAAAACGATTGGAAAATATCGAATAGCACGTATTCGTGCAAATGATCGATGGAAAGAACGATTGCGGGAGCCGGGAAGTGAATCCTTACCTAACGTTGATGCAAATCGATTGGAAAATATCGAATAGCACGTATTCGTGCAAATGATCGATGGAAAAAACGATTGCGGGAGCCGGGAAGTGAATCCTTACCTAACGTTGATGCAAATCGATTGGAAACATCGAACATCACGTATTCGTGCAAATTATCGATGGAAAGAACGATTGCAGGTGCCGGGAAGTGAATCCTTACCTACCGTTGATGCAAAACGATTGGAAACATCGAACATCACGTATTCGTGCAAATTATCGATAGAAAGAACGATTGCGGGAGCTGGGAAGTGAATCCGTACCTACCGTCGATGCAAAACGATTGCAAACATCGAATATCACGTATTCGTGCAAATTATCCATAGAAAGAACGATTGCGGGAGCTGGGAAGTGAATACTTACCTAACGTTGATGCAGAACGATTGGAAACATCGAACACGACGTATTCGTGCAAATTATCCATAGAAAGAACGATTGCGGGAGCTGGGAAGTGAATCCTTACCTACCGTCGATGCAAAACGATTGGAAACATCGAATATCACGTATTCGTGCCAATTATCCAATCGTTTTGCATCGACGGTAGGTAAGGATTCACTTCCCAGCTCCCGCAATCGTTCTTTCCATCGATAATTTGCACGAATCCGTGCTATTCGATGTTTCCAATCGTTTTGCATCAACGTTAGGTAAGGATTCACTTCCCGGCTCCCGCAATCGTTCTTTCCATCGATAATTTGCACGAATACGTGGTGTTCGATGTTTCCAATCGTTCTGCATCAACGTTAGGTAAGTATTCACTTCCCGGCTCCCGCAATCGTTCTTTCTAAGGATAATTTGCACGAATACGTGCTATTCGATGTTTGCAATCGTTTTGCATCGACGGTAGGTACGGATTCACTTCCCGGCTCCCGCAATCGTTCTTTCCATCGATAATTTGCACGAATACGCGCTATTCGATGTTTCCAATCGTTTTGCATCAACGTTAGGTAAGCATTCACTTCCCGGCTCCCGCAATCGTTCTTTCCATGGATAATTTGCACGAATACGTGCTATTCGATGTTTCCAATCGTTTTGCATCGACGGTAGGTAAGGATTCACTTCCCAGCTCCCGCAATCGTTCTTTCCATCGATAATTTGCACGAATACGTGCCGTTCGATGTTTCCAATCGTTTTGCATCGACGATAGGTAAGGATTCGCTTCCCAGCTCCCGCAATCGTTCTTTCTATCGATAATTTGCACGAATACGTGATGTTCGATGTTTCCAATCGTTTTGCATCAACGGTAGGTAAGGATTCACTTCCCGGCTCCCGCAATCGTTCTTTCCATCGATAATTTGCACGAATACGTGCTATTCGATGTTTCCAATCGTTTTGCATCAACGTTAGGTAAGTATTCACTTCCCAGCTCTCGCAATCGGTCTTTCTATGGATAATTTGCACGAATACGTGCAATTCGATGTTTGCAATCGTTTTGCATCGACGGTAGGTAAGGATTCACTTCCCAGCTCCCGCAATCGTTCTTTCTATCGATAATTTGCACGAATACGTTATGTTCGATGTTTCCAATCGTTTTGCATCAACGTTAGGTAAGCATTCACTTCCCGGCTCCCGCAATCGTTCTTTCCATCGATAATTTGCACGAATACGTGCTATTCGATGTTTTCAATCGTTTTCCATCAATGGTAGGTATGTATTCACTTCCCAGCTCTCGCAATCGGTCTTTCTATGGATAATTTGCACGAATACGTGCTATTCGATGATTGCAATCGTTTTGCATCGACGGTAGGTAAGGATTCACTTCCCAGCTGCCGCAATCGTTCTTTCCATCGATAATTTGCACGAATACGTGCTATTCGATGTTTCCAATCGATTTGCATCAACGTTAGGTAAGGATTCACTTCCCGGCACCCGCAATCGTTCTTTCCATCGATAATTTGCACGAATACGTGATGTTCAATGTTTCCAATCGTTTTGCATCAACGTTAGGTAAGGATTCACTTCCCGGCTCCCGCAATCGTTCTTTCCATCGATAATTTACACGAATACGTGCTATTCGATGTTTTCAATCGTTTTGCATCAACGGTAGGTAAGTATTCACTGCCCAGCTCTCGCAATCGGTCTTTCTATGGATAATTTGCACGAATACGTGCTATTCGATGTTTGCAATCGTTTTGCATCGACGGTAGGTAAGGATACACTTCCCGGCTCCCGCAATCGTTCTTTCCATCGATAATTTGCACGAATACGTGCTATTCGATGTTTGCAATCGTTTTGCATCGACGGTAGGTAAGGATTCACTTCCCAGCTCCCGCAATCGTTCTTTCTATCGATAATTTGCATGAATACGTTATGTTCGATGTTTCCAATCGTTTTGCATCAACGTTAGGTAAGCATTCACTTCCCGGCTCCCGCAATCGTTCTTTCCATCGATAATTTGCACGAATACGTGGTGTTCGATGTTTCCAATCGTTCTGCATCAACGTTAGGTAAGTATTCACTTCCCAGCTCCCGCAATCGTTCTTTCTATGGATAATTTGCACGAATACGTGCTATTCGATGTTTCCAATCGTGTTGCATCGACGGTCGGTAAGCATTCACTTCCCAGCTCCGGCAAACGTTCTTTCCAAATTATCGATAGAAAGAACGATTGCGGGAGCTGGGAAGTGAATACTTACCTACCGTTGATGCAAAACGATTGGAAACATCGAATAGCACGTATTCGTGCAAATTATTCATGGAAAGAACGATTGCGGGAGCCAGGAAGTGAATGCTTACCTAACGTTGATGCAAAACGATTGGAAACATCGAACATAACGTATTCGTGCAAATTATCGATAGAAAGAACGATTGCGGCAGCTGGGAAGTGAATCCTTACCTACCGTCGATGCAAAACGATTGCAAACATCGAATTGCACGTATTCGTGCAAATTATCCATAGAAAGACCGATTGCGAGAGCTGGGAAGTGAATACTTACCTACCGTTGATGTAAAACGATTGGAAACATCGAATAGCACGTATTCGTGCAAATTATCGATGGAAAGAACGATTGCGGGAGCCGGGAAGTGAATCCTTACCTACCGTTGATGCAAAATGATTGGAAACATCGAACATCACGTATTCGTGCAAATTATCGATAGAAAGAACGATTGCGGGAGCTGGGAAGCGAATCCTTACCTATCGTCGATGCAAAACGATTGGAAACATCGAATGGCACGTATTCGTGCAAATTATCGATGGAAAGAACGATTGCGGGAGCTGGGAAGTGAATCCTTACCTACCGTCGATGCAAAACGATTGCAAACATCGAATAGCACGTATTCGTGCAAATTATCCATAGAAAGAACGATTGCGGGAGCTGGGAAGTGAATACTTAGCTACCGTTGATGCAAAACGATTGGAAACATCGAATAGCACGTATTCGTGCAAATTATCCATAGAAAGAACGATTGCGGGAGCTGGGAAGTGAATACTTACCTAACGTTGATGCAGAACGATTGGAAACATCGAACACCACGTATTCGTGCAAATTATCGATGGAAAGAACGATTGCGGGAGCCGGGAGGTGAATGCTTACCTAACGTTGATGCAAAACGATTGGAAACATCGAACATAACGTATTCGTGCAAATTATCGATAGAAAGAACGATTGCGGGAGCTGGGAAGTGAATCCGTACCTACCGTCGATGCAAAACGATTGCAAACATCGAATAGCACGTATTCGTGCAAATTATCCATAGAAAGAACGATTGCGGGAGCTGGGAAGTGAATACTTACCTAACGTTGATGCAGAACGATTGGAAACATCGAACACCACGTATTCGTGCAAATTATCGATGGAAAGAACGATTGCGGGAGCCGGGAGGTGAATCCTTACCTACCGTTGATGCAGAACGATTGGAAACATCGAACACCACGTATTCGTGCAAATTATCGATAGAAAGAACGATTGCGGGAGCTGGGAAGTGAATCCTTACCTACCGTCGATGCAAAACGATTGGAAACATCGAATATCACGTATTCGTGCCAATTATCCAATCGTTTTGCATCGACGGTAGGTAAGGATTCACTTCCCAGCTCCCGCAATCGTTCTTTCCATCGATAATTTGCACGAATACGTGCCATTCGATGTTTCCAATCGTTTTGCATCGACGGTAGGTAAGGATTCACTTCCCAGCTCCCGCAATCGTTCTTTCCATCGATAATTTGCACGAATACGTGCTATTCGATGTTTCCAATCGTTTTGCATCAACGTTAGGTAAGGATTCACTTCCCGGCTCCCGCAATCGTTCTTTCCATCGATAATTTGCACGAATACGTGGTGTTCGATGTTTCCAATCGTTCTGCATCAACGTTAGGTAAGTATTCACTTCCCGGCTCCCGCAATCGTTCTTTCTAAGGATAATTTGCACGAATACGTGCTATTCGATGTTTGCAATCGTTTTGCATCGACGGTAGGTACGGATTCACTTCCCGGCTCCCGCAATCGATCTTTCCATCGATAATTTGCACGAATACGCGCTATTCGATGTTTCCAATCGTTTTGCATCAACGTTAGGTAAGCATTCACTTCCCGGCTCCCGCAATCGTTCTTTCCATGGATAATTTGCACGAATACGTGGTGTTCGATGTTTCCAATCGTTCTGCATCAACGTTAGGTAAGTATTCACTTCCCAGCTCCCGCAATCGTTCTTTCCATCGATAATTTGCACGAATACGTGCCGTTCGATGTTTCCAATCGTTTTGCATCGACGATAGGTAAGGATTCGCTTCCCAGCTCCCGCAATCGTTCTTTCTATCGATAATTTGCACGAATACGTGATGTTCGATGTTTCCAATCGTTTTGCATCAACGGTAGGTAAGGATTCACTTCCCGGCTCCCGCAATCGTTCTTTCCATCGATAATTTGCACGAATACGTGCTATTCGATGTTTCCAATCGTTTTGCATCAACGGTAGGTAAGTATTCACTTCCCAGCTCTCGCAATCGGTCTTTCTATGGATAATTTGCACGAATACGTGCAATTCGATGTTTGCAATCGTTTTGCATCGACGGTAGGTAAGGATTCACTTCCCAGCTCCCGCAATCGTTCTTTCTATCGATAATTTGCACGAATACGTTATGTTCGATGTTTCCAATCGTTTTGCATCAACGTTAGGTAAGCATTCACTTCCCGGCTCCCGCAATCGTTCTTTCCATCGATAATTTGCACGAATACGTGCTATTCGATGTTTTCAATCGTTTTGCATCGACGGTAGGTACGGATTCACTTCCCGGCTCCCGCAATCGTTCTTTCCATCGATAATTTGCACGAATACGCGCTATTCGATGTTTCCAATCGTTTTGCATCAACGTTAGGTAAGCATTCACTTCCCGGCTCCCGCAATCGTTCTTTCCATGGATAATTTGCACGAATACGTGCTATTCGATGTTTCCAATCGTTTTGCATCGACGGTAGGTAAGGATTCACTTCCCAGCTCCCGCAATCGTTCTTTCCATCGATAATTTGCACGAATACGTGCCGTTCGATGTTTCCAATCGTTTTGCATCGACGATAGGTAAGGATTCGCTTCCCAGCTCCCGCAATCGTTCTTTCTATCGATAATTTGCACGAATACGTGATATTCGATGTTTCCAATCGTTTTGCATCGACGGTAGGTAAGGATTCACTTCCCAGCTCCCGCAATCGTTATTTCCATCGATAATTTGCACGAATACGTGGTGTTCGATATTACCAATCGTTCTGCATCAACGTTAGGTAAGTATTCACTTCCCAGCTCCCGCAATCGTTCTTTCTATGGATAATTTGCACGAATACGTGCTATTCGATGTTTGCAATCGTTTTGCATCGACGGTAGGTACGGATTCACTTCCCAGCTCCCGCAATCGTTCTTTCTATCGATAATTTGCACGAATACGTGATGTTCGATGTTTCCAATCGTTTTGCATCAACGGTAGGTAAGGATTCACTTCCCGGCTCCCGCAATCGTTCTTTCCATCGATAATTTGCACGAATACGTGGTGTTCGATGTTTCCAATCGTTCTGCATCAACGTTAGGTAAGTATTCACTTCCCAGCTCCCGCAATCGTTCTTTCTATGGATAATTTGCACGAATACGTGCTATTCGATGTTTCCAATCGTGTTGCATCGACGGTCGGTAAGCATTCACTTCCCAGCTCCGGCAAACGTTCTTTCCAAATTATCGATAGAAAGAACGATTGCGGGAGCTGGGAAGTGAATCCTTACCTACCGTCGATGCAAAACGATTGCAAACATCGAATAGCACGTATTCGTGCAAATTATCCATAGAAAGAACGATTGCGAGAGCTGGGAAGTGAATACTTACCTACCGTCGATGCAAAACGATTGCAAACATCGAATAGCACGTATTCGTGCAAATTATCCATAGAAAGAACGATTGCGGGAGCTGGGAAGTGAATACTTACCTAACGTTGATGCAGAACGATTGGTAACATCGAACACCACGTATTCGTGCAAATTATCGATGGAAAGAACGATTGCGGGAGCCGGGAAGTGAATGCTTACCTAACGTTGATGCAAAACGATTGGAAACATCGAACATAACGTATTCGTGCAAATTATCGATAGAAAGAACGATTGCGGGAGCTGGGAAGTGAATACTTACCTAACGTTGATGCAGAACGATTGGCAACATCGAACACCACGTATTCGTGCAAATTATCGATGGAAAGAACGATTGCGGGAGCTGGGAAGTGAATCCTTACCTACCGTCGATGCAAAACGATTGGATAATTGGCACGAATACGTGCCATTCGATGTTTCCAATCGTTTTGCATCGACGGTAGGTAAGGATTCACTTCCCAGCTCCCGCAATCGTTCTTTCCATCGATAATTTGCACGAATACGTGCTATTTGATGTTTCCAATCGTTTTGCATCAACGTTAGGTAAGGATTCACTTCCCGGCTCCCGCAATCGTTCTTTCCATCGATAATTTGCACGAATACGTGGTGTTCGATGTTTCCAATCGTTCTGCATCAACGTTAGGTAAGTATTCACTTCCCGGCTCCCGCAATCGTTCTTTCTAAGGATAATTTGCACGAATACGTGCTATTCGATGTTTGCAATCGTTTTGCATCGACGGTAGGTACGGATTCACTTCCCGGCTCCCGCAATCGTTCTTTCCATCGATAATTTGCACGAATACGCGCTATTCGATGTTTCCAATCGTTTTGCATCAACGTTAGGTAAGCATTCACTTCCCGGCTCCCGCAATCGTTCTTTCCATGGATAATTTGCACGAATACGTGCTATTCGATGTTTCCAATCGTTTTGCATCGACGGTAGGTAAGGATTCACTTCCCAGCTCCCGCAATCGTTCTTTCCATCGATAATTTGCACGAATACGTGCCGTTCGATGTTTCCAATCGTTTTGCATCGACGATAGGTAAGGATTCGCTTCCCAGCTCCCGCAATCGTTCTTTCTATCGATAATTTGCACGAATACGTGATGTTCGATGTTTCCAATCGTTTTGCATCAACGGTAGGTAAGGATTCACTTCCCGGCTCCCGCAATCGTTCTTTCCATCGATAATTTGCACGAATACGTGGTGTTCGATGTTTCCAATCGTTCTGCATCAACGTTAGGTAAGTATTCACTTCCCAGCTCCCGCAATCGTTCTTTCTATGGATAATTTGCACGAATACGTGCTATTCGATGTTTCCAATCGTGTTGCATCGACGGTCGGTAAGCATTCACTTCCCAGCTCCGGCAAACGTTCTTTCCAAATTATCGATAGAAAGAACGATTGCGGGAGCTGGGAAGTGAATACTTACCTACCGTTGATGCAAAACGATTGGAAACATCGAATAGCACGTATTCGTGCAAATTATTCATGGAAAGAACGATTGCGGGAGCCGTGAAGTGAATGCTTACCTAACGTTGATGCAAAACGATTGGAAACATCGAACATAACGTATTCGTGCAAATTATCGATAGAAAGAACGATTGCGGCAGCTGGGAAGTGAATCCTTACCTACCGTCGATGCAAAACGATTGCAAACATCGAATTGCACGTATTCGTGCAAATTATCGATGGAAAGAACGATTGCGGGAGCTGGGAAGTGAATCCTTACCTACCGTCGATGCAAAACGATTGCAAACATCGAATAGCACGTATTCGTGCAAATTATCCATAGAAAGAACGATTGCGGGAGCTGGGAAGTGAATACTTACCTACCGTTGATGCAAAACGATTGGAAACATCGAATAGCACGTATCCGTGCAAATTACCGATGGAAAGAACGATTGCGGTAGCCGGAAAGTGAATCCTTACCTACCGTTGATGCAAAACGATTGGAAACATCGAACATCACGTATTCGTGCAAATTATCGATAGAAAGAACGATTGCGGGAGCTGGGAAGTGAATCCTTACCTACTGTCGATGCAAAACGATTGGAAAAATCGAATAGCACGTATTCGTGCAAATTATCCATAGAAAGAACGATTGCGGGAGCTGGGAAGTGAATACTTACCTACCGTTGATGCAAAACGATTGGAAACATCGAATAGCACGTATCCGTGCAAATTACCGATGGAAAGAACGATTGCGGTAGCCGGAAAGTGAATCCTTACCTACCGTTGATGCAAAACGATTGGAAACATCGAACATCACGTATTCGTGCAAATTATCGATAGAAAGAACGATTGCGGGAGCTGGGAAGTGAATCCTTACCTACTGTCGATGCAAAACGATTGGAAAAATCGAATAGCACGTATTCGTGCAAATTATCGATGGAAAGAACGATTGCGGGAGCCGGGAAGTGAATCCTTACCTAACGTTGATGCAAAACGATTGGAAACATCGAACATCACGTATTCGTGCAAATTATCGATAGAAAGAACAATTGCGGGAGTTGGGAAGTGAATCCTTACCTACCGTTGATGCAAAACGATTGCAAACATCGAATAGCACGTATTCGTGCAAATTATCCATAGAAAGAACGATTGCGGGAGCTGGGAAGTGAATACTTACCTACCGTTGATGCAAAACGATTGGAAACATCGAATAGCACGTATCCGTGCAAATTATCGATGGAAAGAACGATTGCGGTAGCCGGGAAGTGAATCCTAACCTAACGTTGATGCAAAACGATTGGAAACATCGAACATCACGTATTCGTTCAAATTATCGATAGAAAGAACGATTGCGGGAGTTGGGAAGTGAATCCTTAACTACCGTCGATGCAAAACGGTTGCAAAAATCGAATAGCACGTATGCGTGCAAATTATCCATAGAATGATCGATTGCGGGAGCTGGGAAGTGAATACTTACCTACCGTTGATGCAAAACGATTGGAAACATCGAATAGCACGTATTCGTGCAAATTATCGATAGAAAGAACGATTGCGGGAGCTGGGAAGTGAATCCTTACCTACCGTCGATGCAAAACTATTGCAAACATCGAATAGCACGTATTCGTGCAAATTATCCATAGAAAGATCGATTGCGGGAGCTGGGAAGTGAATACTTACCTACCGTTGATGCAAAACGATTGGAAACATCGAATAGCACGTATCCGTGCAAATTATCGATGGAAAGAACGATTGCGGTAGCCGGGAAGTGAATCCTTACCTACCGTTGATGCAAAATGATTGGAAACATCGAACATCACGTATTCGTGCAAATTATCGATAGAAAGAGCGATTGCGGGAGCTGGGAAGTGAATCCTTACCTACCGTCGATGCAAAACGATTGGAAACATCGAATAGCACGTATTCGTGCAAATTATCGATAGAAAGAACGATTGCGGGAGCTGGGAAGTGAATCCTTACCTACCGTCGATGCAAAACGATTGCAAACATCGAATAGCACGTATTCGTGCAAATTATCCATCGAAAGATCGATTGCGGGAGCTGGGAAGTGAATACTTACCTACCGTTGATGCAAAACGATTGGAAACATCGAATAGCACGTATCCGTGCAAATTATCGATGGAAAGAACGATTGCGGTAGCCGGGAAGTGAATCCTTACCTACCGTTGATGCAAAACGATTGGAAACATCGAACATCACGTATTCGTGCAAATTATCGATAGAAAGAGCGATTGCGGGAGCTGGGAAGTGAATCCTTACCTACCGTCGATGCAAAACGATTGGAAACATCGAATAGCACGTATTCGTGCAAATTATCGATAGAAAGAACCATTGCGGGAGCTGGGAAGTGAATCCATACCTACCGTCGATGCAAAACGATTGCAAACATCGAATTGCACGTATTCGTGCAAATTATCCATAGAAAGAACGATTGCGGGAGCTGGGAAGTGAATACTTACCTACCGTTGATGCAAAACGATCGGAAACATCGAATAGCACGTATCCGTGCAAATTACCGATGGAAAGAACGATTGCGGTAGCCGGAAAGTGAATCCTTACCTACCGTTGATGCAAAACGATTGGAAACATCGAACATCACGTATTCGTGCAAATTATCGATAGAAAGAACGATTGCGGGGGCTGGGAAGTGAATCCTTACCTACTGTCGATGCAAAACGATTGGAAACATCGAACATCACGTATTCGTGCAAATTATCGATAGAAAGAACAATTGCGGGAGTTGGGAAGTGAATCCTTACCTACCGTCGATGCAAAACGATTGCAAACATCGAATAGCACGTATTCGTGCAAATTATCCATAGAAAGAACGATTGCGGGAGCTGGGAAGTGAATACTTACCTACCGTTGATGCAAAACGATTGGAAACATCGAATAGCACGTATCCGTGCAAATTATCGATGGAAAGAACGATTGCGGTAGCCGGGAAGTGAATCCTAACCTAACGTTGATGCAAAACGATTGGAAACATCGAACATCACGTATTCGTTCAAATTATCGATAGAAAGAACGATTGCGGGAGTTGGGAAGTGAATCCTTAACTACCGTCGATGCAAAACGGTTGCAAACATCGAATAGCACGTATGCGTGCAAATTATCCATAGAATGATCGATTGCGGGAGCTGGGAAGTTAATACTTACCTACCGTTGATGCAAAACGATTGGAAACATCGAATAGCACGTATTCGTGCAAATTATCGATAGAAAGAACGATTGCGGGAGCTGGGAAGTGAATCCTTACCTACCGTCGATGCAAAACTATTGCAAACATCGAATAGCACGTATTCGTGCAAATTATCCATAGAAAGATCGATTGCGGGAGCTGGGAAGTGAATACTTACCTACCGTTGATGCAAAACGATTGGAAACATCGAATAGCACGTATCCGTGCAAATTATCGATGGAAAGAACGATTGCGGTAGCCGGGAAGTGAATCCTTACCTACCGTTGATGCAAAACGATTGGAAACATCGAACATCACGTATTCGTGCAAATTATCGATAGAAAGAGCGATTGCGGGAGCTGGGAAGTGAATCCTTACCTACCGTCGATGCAAAACGATTGGAAACATCGAATAGCACGTACTCGTGCAAATTATCGATAGAAAGAACGATTGCGGGAGCTGGGAAGTGAATCCTTACCTACCGTTGATGCAAAACGATTGGAAACATCGAATAGCACGTATTCGTGCAAATCATCGATAGAAAGAACGATTGCGGGAGCTGGGAAGTGAATCCTTACCTACCGTCGATGCAAAACGATTGCAAACATCGAATAGCACGTATTCGTGCAAATTATCCATAGAAAGAACGATTGCGGGAGCTGGGAAGTGAATACTTACCTACCGTTGATGCAAAACGATTGGAAACATCGAATAGCACGTATCCGTGCAAATTACCGATGGAAAGAACGATTGCGGTAGCCGGAAAGTGAATCCTTACCTACCGTTGATGCAAAACGATTGGAAACATCGAACATCACGTATTCGTGCAAATTATCGATAGAAAGAACGATTGCGGGAGCTGGGAAGCGAATCCTTACCTACCGTCGATGCAAAACGATTGGAAACATCGAATAGCACGTATTCGTGCAAATTATCGATGGAAAGAACGATTGCGGGAGCCGGGAAGTGAATCCTTACCTAACGTTGATGCAAAACGATTGGAAACATCGAACATCACGTATTCGTGCAAATTATCGATAGAAAGAACAATTGCGGGAGTTGGGAAGTGAATCCTTACCTACCGTCGATGCAAAACGATTGCAAACATCGAATAGCACGTATTCGTGCAAATTATCCATAGAAAGATCGATTGCGGGAGCTGGGAAGTGAATACTTACCTACCGTTGATGCAAAACGATTGGAAACATCGAACATCACGTATTCGTGCAAATTATCGATAGAAAGAGCGATTGCGGGAGCTGGGACGTGAATCCTTACCTACCGTCGATGCAAAACGATTGGAAACATCGAATAGCACGTATTCGTGCAAATTATCGATAGAAAGAACGATTGCGGGAGCTGGGAAGTGAATACTTACCTACCGTTGATGCAAAACGATTGGAAACATCGAATAGCACGTATCCGTGCAAATTACCGATGGAAAGAACGATTGCGGTAGCCGGAAAGTGAATCCTTACCTACCGTTGATGCAAAACGATTGGAAACATCGAACATCACGTATTCGTGCAAATTATCGATAGAAAGAACGATTGCGGGAGCTGGGAAGCGAATCCTTACCTACCGTCGATGCAAAACGATTGGAAACATCGAATAGCACGTATTCGTGCAAATTATCGATGGAAAGAACGATTGCGGGAGCCGGGAAGTGAATCCTTACCTAACGTTGATGCAAAACGATTGGAAACTTCGAACATCAATATTCGTTCAAATTATCGATAGAAAGAACGATTGCGGGAGTTGGGAAGTGAATCCTTAACTACCGTCGATGCAAAATGGTTGCAAACATCGAATAGCACGTATGCGTGCAAATTATCCATAGAATGATCGATTGCGGGAGCTGGGAAGTGAATACTTACCTACCGTTGATGCAAAACGATTGGAAACATCGAATAGCACGTATTCGTGCAAATTATCGATAGAAAGAACGATTGCGGCAGCTGGGAAGTGAATCCTTACCTACCGTCGATGCAAAACTATTGCAAACATCGAATAGCACGTAATCGTGCAAATTATCCATAGAAAGATCGATTGCGGGAGCTGGGAAGTGAATACTTACCTACCGTTGATGCAAAACGATTGGAAACATCGAATAGCACGTATCCGTGCAAATTATCGATGGAAAGAACGATTGCGGTAGCCGGGAAGTGAATCCTTACCTACCGTTGATGCAAAATGATTGGAAACATCGAACATCACGTAATTCGTGCAAATTATCGATAGAAAGAGCGATTGCGGGAGCTGGGAAGTGAATCCTTACCTACCGTCGATGCAAAACGATTGGAAACATCGAATAGCACGTATTCGTGCAAATTATCGATAGAAAGAACGATTGCGGGAGCTGGGAAGTGAATCCTTACCTACCGTCGATGCAAAACGATTGCAAACATCGAATAGCACGTATTCGTGCAAATTATCCATCGAAAGATCGATTGCGGGAGCTGGGAAGTGAATACTTACCTACCGTTGATGCAAAACGATTGGAAACATCGAATAGCACGTATCCGTGCAAATTATCGATGGAAAGAACGATTGCGGTAGCCGGGAAGTGAATCCTTACCTACCGTTGATGCAAAACGATTGGAAACATCGAACATCACGTATTCGTGCAAATTATCGATAGAAAGAACGATTGCGGGAGCTGGGAAGTGAATCCTTACCTACTGTCGATGCAAAACGATTGGAAACATCGAACATCACGTATTCGTGCAAATTATCGATAGAAAGAACAATTGCGGGAGTTGGGAAGTGAATCCTTACCTACCGTCGATGCAAAACGATTGCAAACATCGAATAGCACGTATTCGTGCAAATTATCCATAGAAAGAACGATTGCGGGAGCTGGGAAGTGAATACTTACCTACCGTTGATGCAAAACGATTGGAAACATCGAATAGCACGTATCCGTGCAAATTATCGATGGAAAGAACGATTGCGGTAGCCGGGAAGTGAATCCTAACCTAACGTTGATGCAAAACGATTGGAAACATCGAACATCACGTATTCGTTCAAATTATCGATAGAAAGAACGATTGCGGGAGTTGGGAAGTGAATCCTTAACTACCGTCGATGCAAAACGGTTGCAAACATCGAATAGCACGTATGCGTGCAAATTATCCATAGAATGATCGATTGCGGGAGCTGGGAAGTGAATACTTACCTACCGTTGATGCAAAACGATTGGAAACATCGAATAGCACGTATTCGTGCAAATTATCGATAGAAAGAACGATTGCGGGAGCTGGGAAGTGAATCCTTACCTACCGTCGATGCAAAACTATTGCAAACATCGAATAGCACGTATTCGTGCAAATTATCCATAGAAAGATCGATTGCGGGAGCTGGGAAGTGAATACTTACCTACCGTTGATGCAAAACGATTGGAAACATCGAATAGCACGTATCCGTTCAAATTATCGATGGAAAGAACGATTGCGGTAGCCGGGAAGTGAATCCTTACCTACCGTTGATGCAAAACGATTGGAAACATCGAACATCACGTATTCGTGCAAATTATCGATAGAAAGAGCGATTGCGGGAGCTGGGAAGTGAATCCTTACCTACCGTCGATGCAAAACGATTGGAAACATCGAATAGCACGTACTCGTGCAAATTATCGATAGAAAGAACGATTGCGGGAGCTGGGAAGTGAATCCTTACCTACCGTTGATGCAAAACGATTGGAAACATCGAATAGCACGTATTCGTGCAAATTATCGATAGAAAGAACGATTGCGGGAGCTGGGAAGTGAATCCTTACCTACCGTCGATGCAAAACGATTGGAAACATCGAATAGCACGTATTCGTGCAAATTATCCATGGAAAGAACTATTGCGGGAGCCGGGAAGTGAATCCTTACCTACCGTCGATGCAAAACGATTGGAAACATCGAATAGCACGTACTCGTGCAAATTATCGATAGAAAGAACGATTGCGGGAGCTGGGAAGTGAATCCTTACCTACCGTTGATGCAAAACGATTGGAAACATCGAATAGCACGTATTCGTGCAAATTATCGATGGAAAGAACGATTGCGGGAGCTGGGAAGTGAATCCTTACCTACCGTCGATGCAAAACGATTGGATAATTGGCACGAATACGTGATATTCGATGTTTCCAATCGTTTTGCATCGACGGTAGGTAAGGATTCACTTCCCAGCTCCCGCAATCGTTATTTCCATCGATAATTTGCACGAATACGTGGTGTTCGATGTTACCAATCGTTCTGCATCAACGTTAGGTAAGTATTCACTTCCCAGCTCCCGCAATCGTTCTTTCTATGGATAATTTGCACGAATACGTGCTATTCGATGTTTGCAATCGTTTTGCATCGACGGTAGGTACGGATTCACTTCCCAGCTCCCGCAATCGTTCTTTCTATCGATAATTTGCACGAATACGTGATGTTCGATGTTTCCAATCGTTTTGCATCAACGGTAGGTAAGGATTCACTTCCCGGCTCCCGCAATCGTTCTTTCCATCGATAATTTGCACGAATACGTGGTGTTCGATGTTTCCAATCGTTCTGCATCAACGTTAGGTAAGTATTCACTTCCCAGCTCCCGCAATCGTTCTTTCTATGGATAATTTGCACGAATACGTGCTATTCGATGATTCCAATCGTGTTGCATCGACAGTCGGTAAGCATTCACTTCCCAGCTCCGGCAAACGTTCTTTCCAAATTATCGATAGAAAGAACGATTGCGGGAGCTGGGAAGTGAATCCTTACCTACCGTCGATGCAAAACGATAGCAAACATCGAATAGCACGTATTCGTGCAAATTATCCATAGAAAGAACGATTGCGAGAGCTGGGAAGTGAATACTTACCTACCGTTGATGCAAAACGATTGGAAAATATCGAATAGCACGTATTCGTGCAAATGATCGATGGAAAGAACGATTGCGGGAGCCGGGAAGTGAATCCTTACCTACCGTTGATGCAAAACGATTGAAAACATCGAATAGCACGTATTCGTGCAAATTATCGATGGAAAGAACGATTGCGGGAGCCGGGAAGTGAATCCTTACCTAACGTTGATGCAAAACGATTGGAAACATCGAACATAACGTATTCGTGCAAATTATCGATAGAAAGAACGATTGCGGGAGCTGGGAAGTGAATCCTTACCTACCGTCGATGCAAAACGATTGCAAACATCGAATTGCACGTATTCGTGCAAATTATCCATAGAAAGACCGATTGCGAGAGCTGGGAAGTGAATACTTACCTACCGTTGATGCAAAACGATTGGAAACATCGAATAGCACGTATTCGTGCAAATTATCGATGGAAAGAACGATTGCGGGAGCCGGGAAGTGAATCCTTACCTACCGTTGATGCAAAACGATTGGAAACATCGAACATCACGTATTCGTGCAAATTATCGATAGAAAGAACGATTGCGGGAGCTGGGAAGCGAATCCTTACCTATCGTCGATGCAAAACGATTGGAAACATCGAACGGCACGTATTCGTGCAAATTATCGATGGAAAGAACGATTGCGGGAGCTGGGAAGTGAATCCTTACCTACCGTCGATGCAAAACGATTGCAAACATCGAATAGCACGAATTCGTGCAAATTATCCATAGAAAGAACGATTGCGGGAGCTGGGAAGTGAATACTTACCTACCGTTGATGCAAAACGATTGGAAACATCGAATAGCACGTATCCGTGCAAATTACCGATGGAAAGAACGATTGCGGTAGCCGGAAAGTGAATCCTTACCTACCGTTGATGCAAAACGATTGGAAACATCGAACATCACGTATTCGTGCAAATTATCGATAGAAAGAACGATTGCGGGAGCTGGGAAGCGAATCCTTACCTACCGTCGATACAAAACGATTGGAAACATCGAATAGCACGTATTCGTGCAAATTATCGATGGAAAGAACGATTGCGGGAGCCGGGAAGTGAATCCTTACCTAACGTTGATGCAAAACGATTGGAAACTTCGAACATCAATATTCGTTCAAATTATCGATAGAAAGAACGATTGCGGGAGTTGGGAAGTGAATCCTTAACTACCGTCGATGCAAAATGGTTGCAAACATCGAATAGCACGTATGCGTGCAAATTATCCATAGAATGATCGATTGCGGGAGCTGGGAAGTGAATACTTACCTACCGTTGATGCAAAACGATTGGAAACATCGAATAGCACGTATTCGTGCAAATTATCGATAGAAAGAACGATTGCGGCAGCTGGGAAGTGAATCCTTACCTACCGTCGATGCAAAACTATTGCAAACATCGAATAGCACGTAATCGTGCAAATTATCCATAGAAAGATCGATTGCGGGAGCTGGGAAGTGAATACTTACCTACCGTTGATGCAAAACGATTGGAAGCATCGAATAGCACGTATCCGTGCAAATTATCGATGGAAAGAACGATTGCGGTAGCCGGGAAGTGAATCCTTACCTACCGTTGATGCAAAATGATTGGAAACATCGAACATCACGTAATTCGTGCAAATTATCGATAGAAAGAGCGATTGCGGGAGCTGGGAAGTGAATCCTTACCTACCGTCGATGCAAAACGATTGGAAACATCGAATAGCACGTATTCGTGCAAATTATCGATAGAAAGAACGATTGCGGGAGCTGGGAAGTGAATCCTTACCTACCGTCGATGCAAAACGATTGCAAACATCGAATAGCACGTATTCGTGCAAATTATCCATCGAAAGATCGATTGCGGGAGCTGGGAAGTGAATACTTACCTACCGTTGATGCAAAACGATTGGAAACATCGAATAGCACGTATCCGTGCAAATTATCGATGGAAAGAACGATTGCGGTAGCCGGGAAGTGAATCCTTACCTACCGTTGATGCAAAACGATTGGAAACATCGAACATCACGTATTCGTGCAAATTATCGATAGAAAGAGCGATTGCGGGAGCTGGGAAGTGAATCCTTACCTACCGTCGATGCAAAACGATTGGAAACATCGAATAGCACGTATTCGTGCAAATTATCGATAGAAAGAACCATTGCGGGAGCTGGGAAGTGAATCCATACCTACCGTCGATGCAAAACGATTGCAAACATCGAATTGCACGTATTCGTGCAAATTATCCATAGAAAGAACGATTGCGGGAGCTGGGAAGTGAATACTTACCTACCGTTGATGCAAAACGATTGGAAACATCGAATAGCACGTATCCGTGCAAATTACCGATGGAAAGAACGATTGCGGTAGCCGGAAAGTGAATCCTTACCTACCGTTGATGCAAAACGATTGGAAACATCGAACATCACGTATTCGTGCAAATTATCGATAGAAAGAACGATTGCGGGAGCTGGGAAGTGAATCCTTACCTACTGTCGATGCAAAACGATTGGAAACATCGAACATCACGTATTCGTGCAAATTATCGATAGAAAGAACAATTGCGGGAGTTGGGAAGTGAATCCTTACCTACCGTCGATGCAAAACGATTGCAAACATCGAATAGCACGTATTCGTGCAAATTATCCATAGAAAGAACGATTGCGGGAGCTGGGAAGTGAATACTTACCTACCGTTGATGCAAAACGATTGGAAACATCGAATAGCACGTATCCGTGCAAATTATCGATGGAAAGAACGATTGCGGTAGCCGGGAAGTGAATCCTAACCTAACGTTGATGCAAAACGATTGGAAACATCGAACATCACGTATTCGTTCAAATTATCGATAGAAAGAACGATTGCGGGAGTTGGGAAGTGAATCCTTAACTACCGTCGATGCAAAACGGTTGCAAACATCGAATAGCACGTATGCGTGCAAATTATCCATAGAATGATCGATTGCGGGAGCTGGGAAGTGAATACTTACCTACCGTTGATGCAAAACGATTGGAAACATCGAATAGCACGTATTCGTGCAAATTATCGATAGAAAGAACGATTGCGGGAGCTGGGAAGTGAATCCTTACCTACCGTCGATGCAAAACTATTGCAAACATCGAATAGCACGTATTCGTGCAAATTATCCATAGAAAGATCGATTGCGGGAGCTGGGAAGTGAATACTTACCTACCGTTGATGCAAAACGATTGGAAACATCGAATAGCACGTATCCGTTCAAATTATCGATGGAAAGAACGATTGCGGTAGCCGGGAAGTGAATCCTTACCTACCGTTGATGCAAAACGATTGGAAACATCGAACATCACGTATTCGTGCAAATTATCGATAGAAAGAGCGATTGCGGGAGCTGGGAAGTGAATCCTTACCTACCGTCGATGCAAAACGATTGGAAACATCGAATAGCACGTACTCGTGCAAATTATCGATAGAAAGAACGATTGCGGGAGCTGGGAAGTGAATCCTTACCTACCGTTGATGCAAAACGATTGGAAACATCGAATAGCACGTATTCGTGCAAATTATCGATAGAAAGAACGATTGCGGGAGCTGGGAAGTGAATCCTTACCTACCGTCGATGCAAAACGATTGGAAACATCGAATAGCACGTATTCGTGCAAATTATCCATGGAAAGAACTATTGCGGGAGCCGGGAAGTGAATGCTTACCTAACGTTGATGCAAAACGATTGGAAACATCGAACATCACGTAATTCGTGCAAATTATCGATAGAAAGAGCGATTGCGGGAGCTGGGAAGTGAATCCTTACCTACCGTCGATGCAAAACGATTGGAAACATCGAATAGCACGTATTCGTGCAAATTATCGATAGAAAGAACGATTGCGGCAGCTGGGAAGTGAATCCTTACCTACCGTCGATGCAAAACTATTGCAAACATCGAATAGCACGTAATCGTGCAAATTATCCATAGAAAGATCGATTGCGGGAGCTGGGAAGTGAATACTTACCTACCGTTGATGCAAAACGATTGGAAGCATCGAATAGCACGTATCCGTGCAAATTATCGATGGAAAGAACGATTGCGGTAGCCGGGAAGTGAATCCTTACCTACCGTTGATGCAAAATGATTGGAAACATCGAACATCACGTAATTCGTGCAAATTATCGATAGAAAGAGCGATTGCGGGAGCTGGGAAGTGAATCCTTACCTACCGTCGATGCAAAACGATTGGAAACATCGAATAGCACGTATTCGTGCAAATTATCGATAGAAAGAACGATTGCGGGAGCTGGGAAGTGAATCCTTACCTACCGTCGATGCAAAACGATTGCAAACATCGAATAGCACGTATTCGTGCAAATTATCCATCGAAAGATCGATTGCGGGAGCTGGGAAGTGAATACTTACCTACCGTTGATGCAAAACGATTGGAAACATCGAATAGCACGTATCCGTGCAAATTATCGATGGAAAGAACGATTGCGGTAGCCGGGAAGAGAATCCTTACCTACCGTTGATGCAAAACGATTGGAAACATCGAACATCACGTATTCGTGCAAATTATCGATAGAAAGAGCGATTGCGGGAGCTGGGAAGTGAATCCTTACCTACCGTCGATGCAAAACGATTGGAAACATCGAATAGCACGTATTCGTGCAAATTATCGATAGAAAGAACCATTGCGGGAGCTGGGAAGTGAATCCATACCTACCGTCGATGCAAAACGATTGCAAACATCGAATTGCACGTATTCGTGCAAATTATCCATAGAAAGAACGATTGCGGGAGCTGGGAAGTGAATACTTACCTACCGTTGATGCAAAACGATTGGAAACATCGAATAGCACGTATCCGTGCAAATTACCGATGGAAAGAACGATTGCGGTAGCCGGAAAGTGAATCCTTACCTACCGTTGATGCAAAACGATTGGAAACATCGAACATCACGTATTCGTGCAAATTATCGATAGAAAGAACGATTGCGGGAGCTGGGAAGTGAATCCTTACCTACTGTCGATGCAAAACGATTGGAAACATCGAACATCACGTATTCGTGCAAATTATCGATAGAAAGAACAATTGCGGGAGTTGGGAAGTGAATCCTTACCTACCGTCGATGCAAAACGATTGCAAACATCGAATAGCACGTATTCGTGCAAATTATCCATAGAAAGAACGATTGCGGGAGCTGGGAAGTGAATACTTACCTACCGTTGATGCAAAACGATTGGAAACATCGAATAGCACGTATCCGTGCAAATTATCGATGGAAAGAACGATTGCGGTAGCCGGGAAGTGAATCCTAACCTAACGTTGATGCAAAACGATTGGAAACATCGAACATCACGTATTCGTTCAAATTATCGATAGAAAGAACGATTGCGGGAGTTGGGAAGTGAATCCTTAACTACCGTCGATGCAAAACGGTTGCAAACATCGAATAGCACGTATGCGTGCAAATTATCCATAGAATGATCGATTGCGGGAGCTGGGAAGTGAATACTTACCTACCGTTGATGCAAAACGATTGGAAACATCGAATAGCACGTATTCGTGCAAATTATCGATAGAAAGAACGATTGCGGGAGCTGGGAAGTGAATCCTTACCTACCGTCGATGCAAAACTATTGCAAACATCGAATAGCACGTATTCGTGCAAATTATCCATAGAAAGATCGATTGCGGGAGCTGGGAAGTGAATACTTACCTACCGTTGATGCAAAACGATTGGAAACATCGAATAGCACGTATCCGTTCAAATTATCGATGGAAAGAACGATTGCGGTAGCCGGGAAGTGAATCCTTACCTACCGTTGATGCAAAACGATTGGAAACATCGAACATCACGTATTCGTGCAAATTATCGATAGAAAGAGCGATTGCGGGAGCTGGGAAGTGAATCCTTACCTACCGTCGATGCAAAACGATTGGAAACATCGAATAGCACGTACTCGTGCAAATTATCGATAGAAAGAACGATTGCGGGAGCTGGGAAGTGAATCCTTACCTACCGTTGATGCAAAACGATTGGAAACATCGAATAGCACGTATTCGTGCAAATTATCGATAGAAAGAACGATTGCGGGAGCTGGGAAGTGAATCCTTACCTACCGTCGATGCAAAACGATTGGAAACATCGAATAGCACGTATTCGTGCAAATTATCCATGGAAAGAACTATTGCGGGAGCCGGGAAGTGAATGCTTACCTAACGTTGATGCAAAACGATTGGAAACATCGAATAGCGCGTATTCGTGCAAATTATCGATGGAAAGAACGATTGCGGGAGCCGGGAAGTGAATCCGTACCTACCGTCGATGCAAAACGATTGCAAACATCGAATAGCACGTATTCGTGCAAATTATCCTTAGAAAGAACGATTGCGGGAGCCGGGAAGTGAATACTTACCTAACGTTGATGCAGAACGATTGGAAACATCGAACACCACGTATTCGTGCAAATTATCGATGGAAAGAACGATTGCGGGAGCCGGGAAGTGAATCCTTACCTAACGTTGATGCAAAACGATTGGAAACATCGAATAGCACGTATTCGTGCAAATTATCGATGGAAAGAACGATTGCGGGAGCTGGGAAGTGAATCCTTACCTACCGTCGATGCAAAACGATTGGATAATTGGCACGAATACGTGATATTCGATGTTTCCAATCGTTTTGCATCGACGGTAGGTAAGGATTCACTTCCCAGCTCCCGCAATCGTTATTTCCATCGATAAT
Organism: Nomada ferruginata; assembly: GCA_963583965.1. Taxonomy (NCBI): domain Eukaryota; kingdom Metazoa; phylum Arthropoda; class Insecta; order Hymenoptera; family Apidae; genus Nomada; species Nomada ferruginata. Next base: position 2,253,803 of record OY757219.1, read on the forward strand.
TTGCACGAATACGTGGTGTTCGATGTTACCAATCGTTCTGCATCAACGTTAGGTAAGTATTCACTTCCCAGCTCCCGCAATCGTTCTTTCTATGGATAATTTGCACGAATACGTGCTATTCGATGTTTGCAATCGTTTTGCATCGACGGTAGGTACGGATTCACTTCCCAGCTCCCGCAATCGTTCTTTCTATCGATAATTTGCACGAATACGTGATGTTCGATGTTTCCAATCGTTTTGCATCAACGGTAGGTAAGGATTCACTTCCCGGCTCCCGCAATCGTTCTTTCCATCGATAATTTGCACGAATACGTGGTGTTCGATGTTTCCAATCGTTCTGCATCAACGTTAGGTAAGTATTCACTTCCCAGCTCCCGCAATCGTTCTTTCTATGGATAATTTGCACGAATACGTGCTATTCGATGTTTCCAATCGTGTTGCATCGACGGTCGGTAAGCATTCACTTCCCAGCTCCGGCAAACGTTCTTTCCAAATTATCGATAGAAAGAACGATTGCGGGAGCTGGGAAGTGAATCCTTACCTACCGTCGATGCAAAACGATTGCAAACATCGAATAGCACGTATTCGTGCAAATTATCCATAGAAAGAACGATTGCGAGAGCTGGGAAGTGAATACTTACCTACCGTTGATGCAAAACGATTGGAAAATATCGAATAGCACGTATTCGTGCAAATGAACGATGGAAAGAACGATTGCGGGAGCCGGGAAGTGAATCCTTACCTACCGTTGATGCAAAACGATTGAAAACATCGAATAGCACGTATTCGTGCAAATTATCGATGGAAAGCACGATTGCGGGAGCCGGGAAGTGAATCCTTACCTAACGTTGATGCAAAACGATTGGAAACATCGAACATAACGTATTCGTGCAAATTATCGATAGAAAGAACGATTGCGGGAGCTGGGAAGTGAATCCTTACCTACCGTCGATGCAAAACGATTGCAAACATCGAATTGCACGTATTCGTGCAAATTATCCATAGAAAGACCGATTGCGAGAGCTGGGAAGTGAATACTTACCTACCGTTGATGCAAAACGATTGGAAACATCGAATAGCACGTATTCGTGCAAATTATCGATGGAAAGAACGATTGCGGGAGCCGGGAAGTGAATCCTTACCTACCGTTGATGCAAAACGATTGGAAACATCGAACATCACGTATTCGTGCAAATTATCGATAGAAAGAACGATTGCGGGAGCTGGGAAGCGAATCCTTACCTATCGTCGATGCAAAACGATTGGAAACATCGAACGGCACGTATTCGTGCAAATTATCGATGGAAAGAACGATTGCGGGAGCTGGGAAGTGAATCCTTACCTACCGTCGATGCAAAACGATTGGAAACATCGAATAGCACGTATTCGTGCAAATTATCCATGGAAAGAACGATTGCGGGAGCCGGGAAGTGAATGCTTACCTAACGTTGATGCAAAACGATTGGAAACATCGAACATAACGTATTCGTGCAAATTATCGATAGAAAGAACGATTGCGGGAGCTGGGAAGTGAATCCTTACCTACCGTCGATGCAAAACGATTGCAAACATCGAATTGCACGTATTCGTGCAAATTATCCATAGAAAGACCGATTGCGAGAGCTGGGAAGTGAATACTTACCTACCGTTGATGCAAAACGATTGGAAACATCGAATAGCACGTATTCGTGCAAATTATCGATGGAAAGAACGATTGCGGGAGCCGGGAAGTGAATCCTTACCTACCGTTGATGCAAAACGATTGGAAACATCGAACATCACGTATTCGTGCAAATTATCGATAGAAAGAACGATTGCGGGAGCTGGGAAGCGAATCCTTACCTATCGTCGATGCAAAACGATTGGAAACATCGAACGGCACGTATTCGTGCAAATTATCGATGGAAAGAACGATTGCGGGAGCTGGGAAGTGAATCCTTACCTACCGTCGATGCAAAACGATTGGAAACATCGAATAGCACGTATTCGTGCAAATTATCCATGGAAAGAACGATTGCGGGAGCCGGGAAGTGAATGCTTACCTAACGTTGATGCAAAACGATTGGAAACATCGAATAGCGCGTATTCGTGCAAATTATCGATGGAAAGAACGATTGCGGGAGCCGGGAAGTGAATCCGTACCTACCGTCGATGCAAAACGATTGCAAACATCGAATAGCACGTATTCGTGCAAATTATCCTTAGAAAGAACGATTGCGGGAGCTGGGAAGTGAATACTTACCTAACGTTGATGCAGAACGATTGGTAACATCGAACACCACGTATTCGTGCAAATTATCGATGGAAAGAACGATTGCGGGAGCCGGGAAGTGAATGCTTACCTAACGTTGATGCAAAACGATTGGAAACATCGAACATAACGTATTCGTGCAAATTATCGATAGAAAGAACGATTGCGGGAGCTGGGAAGTGAATCCGTACCTACCGTCGATGCAAAACGATTGCAAACATCGAATAGCACGTATTCGTGCAAATTATCCATAGAAAGAACGATTGCGGGAGCTGGGAAGTGAATACTTACCTAACGTTGATGCAGAACGATTGGAAACATCGAACACCACGTATTCGTGCAAATTATCGATGGAAAGAACGATTGCGGGAGCCGGGAAGTGAATCCTTACCTACCGTTGATGCAAAACGATTGGAAACATCGAACATCACGTATTCGTGCAAATTATCGATAGAAAGAACGATTGCGGGAGCTGGGAAGTGAATCCTTACCTACCGTCGATGCAAAACGATTGGAAACATCGAATATCACGTATTCGTGCCAATTATCCAATCGTTTTGCATCGACGGTAGGTAAGGATTCACTTCCCAGCTCCCGCAATCGTTCTTTCCATCGATAATTTGCACGAATACGTGCCATTCGATGTTTCCAATCGTTTTGCATCGACGGTAGGTAAGGATTCACTTCCCAGCTCCCGCAATCGTTCTTTCCATCGATAATTTGCACGAATACGTGCTATTCGATGTTTCCAATCGTTTTGCACCAACGTTAGGTAAGGATTCACTTCCCGGCTCCCGCAATCGTTCTTTCCATCGATAATTTGCACGAATACGTGGTGTTCGATGTTTCCAATCGTTCTGCATCAACGTTAGGTAAGTATTCAGTTCCCGGCTCCCGCAATCGTTCTTTCTCAGGATAATTTGCACGAATACGTGCTATTCGATGTTTGCATCGTTTTGCATCGACGGTAGGTACGGATTCACTTCCCGGCTCCCGCAATCGTTCTTTCCATCGATAATTTGCACGAATACGCGCTATTCGATGTTTCCAATCGTTTTGCATCAACGTTAGGTAAGCATTCACTTCCCGGCTCCCGCAATCGTTCTTTCCATGGATAATTTGCAAGAATACGTGCTATTCGATGTTTCCAATCGTTTTGCATCGACGGTAGGTAAGGATTCACTTCCCAGCTCCCGCAATCGTTCTTTCCATCGATAATTTGCACGAATACGTGCCGTTCGATGTTTCCAATCGTTTTGCATCGACGATAGGTAAGGATTCGCTTCCCAGCTCCCGCAATCGTTCTTTCTATCGATAATTTGCACGAATACGTGATGTTCGATGTTTCCAATCGTTTTGCATCAACGGTAGGTAAGGATTCACTTCCCGGCTCCCGCAATCGTTCTTTCCATCGATAATTTGCACGAATACGTGCTATTCGATGTTTCCAATCGTTTTGCATCAACGGTAGGTAAGTATTCACTTCCCAGCTCTCGCAATCGGTCTTTCTATGGATAATTTGCACGAATACGTGCAATTCGATGTTTGCAATCGTTTTGCATCGACGGTAGGTAAGGATTCACTTCCCAGCTCCCGCAATCGTTCTTTCTATCGATAATTTGCACGAATACGTTATGTTCGATGTTTCCAATCGTTTTGCATCAACGTTAGGTAAGCATTCACTTCCCGGCTCCCGCAATCGTTCTTTCCATCGATAATTTGCACGAATACGTGCTATTCGATGTTTTCAATCGTTTTGCATCAACGGTAGGTATGTATTCACTTCCCAGCTCTCGCAATCGGTCTTTCTATCGATAATTTGCACGAATACGTGCTATTCGATGTTTGCAATCGTTTTGCATCGACGGTAGGTAAGGATTCACTTCCCAGCTGCCGCAATCGTTCTTTCTATCGATAATTTGCACGAATACGTGATGTTCGATGTTTCCAATCGTTTTGCATCAACGTTAGGTAAGGATTCATTTCCCGGCTCCCGCAATCGTTCTTTCCATCGATAATTTGCACGAATACGTGCTATTCGATGTTTCCAATCGATTTGCATCAACGTTAGGTAAGGATTCACTTCCCGGCACCCGCAATCGTTCTTTCCATCGATAATTTGCACGAATACGTGATGTTCAATGTTTCCAATCGTTTTGCATCAACGTTAGGTAAGGATTCACTTCCCGGCTCCCGCAATCGTTCTTTCCATCGATAATTTGCACGAATACGTGCTCTTCGATGTTTTCAATCGTTTTGCATCGACGGTAGGTAAGGATTCACTTCCCAGCAGCCGCAATCGTTCTTTCCATCGATAATTTACACGAATACGTGCTATTCGATGTTTTCAATCGTTTTGCATCAACGGTAGGTAAGTATTCACTGCCCAGCTCTCGCAATAGGTCTTTCTATGGATAATTTGCACGAATACGTGCTATTCGATGTTTGCAATCGTTTTGCATCGACGGTAGGTAAGGATACACTTCCCGGCTCCCGCAATCGTTCTTTCCATCGATAATTTGCACGAATACGTGCTATTCGATGTTTGCAATCGTTTTGCATCGACGGTAGGTAAGGATTCACTTCCCAGCTCCCGCAATCGTTCTTTCTATCGATAATTTGCATGAATACGTTATGTTCGATGTTTCCAATCGTTTTGCATCAACGTTAGGTAAGCATTCACTTCCCGGCTCCCGCAATCGTTCTTTCCATCGATAATTTGCACGAATACGCGCTATTCGATGTTTCCAATCGTTTTGCATCAACGTTAGGTAAGCATTCACTTCCCGGCTCCCGCAATCGTTCTTTCCATGGATAATTTGCACGAATACGTGCTATTCGATGTTTCCAATCGTTTTGCATCGACGGTAGGTAAGGATTCACTTCCCAGCTCCCGCAATCGTTCTTTCCATCGATAATTTGCACGAATACGTGCCGTTCGATGTTTCCAATCGTTTTGCATCGACGATAGGTAAGGATTCGCTTCCCAGCTCCCGCAATCGTTCTTTCTATCGATAATTTGCACGAATACGTGATGTTCGATGTTTCCAATCGTTTTGCATCAACGGTAGGTAAGGATTCACTTCCCGGCTCCCGCAATCGTTCTTTCCATCGATAATTTGCACGAATACGTGCTATTCGATGTTTCCAATCGTTTTGCATCAACGGTAGGTAAGTATTCACTTCCCAGCTCTCGCAATCGGTCTTTCTATGGATAATTTGCACGAATACGTGCAATTCGATGTTTGCAATCGTTTTGCATCGACGGTAGGTAAGGATTCACTTCCCAGCTCCCGCAATCGTTCTTTCTATCGATAATTTGCACGAATACGTTATGTTCGATGTTTCCAATCGTTTTGCATCAACGTTAGGTAAGCATTCACTTCCCGGCTCCCGCAATCGTTCTTTCCATCGATAATTTGCACGAATACGTGCTATTCGATGTTTTCAATCGTTTTGCATCAACGGTAGGTATGTATTCACTTCCCAGCTCTCGCAATCTGTCTTTCTATCGATAATTTGCACGAATACGTGCTATTCGATGTTTGCAATCGTTTTGCATCGACGGTAGGTAAGGATTCACTTCCCAGCTGCCGCAATCGTTCTTTCTATCGATAATTTGCACGAATACGTGATGTTCGATGTTTCCAATCGTTTTGCATCAACGTTAGGTAAGGATTCATTTCCCGGCTCCCGCAATCGTTCTTTCCATCGATAATTTGCACGAATACGTGCTATTCGATGTTTTCAATCGTTTTGCATCAACGGTAGGTAAGTATTCACTGCCCAGCTCTCGCAATAGGTCTTTCTATGGATAATTTGCACGAATACGTGCTATTCGATGTTTGCAATCGTTTTGCATCGACGGTAGGTAAGGATACACTTCCCGGCTCCCGCAATCGTTCTTTCCATCGATAATTTGCACGAATACGTGCTATTCGATGTTTGCAATCGTTTTGCATCGACGGTAGGTAAGGATTCACTTCCCAGCTCCCGCAATCGTTCTTTCTATCGATAATTTGCATGAATACGTTATGTTCGATGTTTCCAATCGTTTTGCATCAACGTTAGGTAAGCATTCACTTCCCGGCTCCCGCAATCGTTCTTTCCATCGATAATTTGCACGAATACGTGGTGTTCGATGTTTCCAATCGTTCTGCATCAACGTTAGGTAAGTATTTACTTCCCAGCTCCCGCAATCGTTCTTTCTATGGATAATTTGCACGAATACGTGCTATTCGATGTTTGCAATCGTTTTGCATCGACGGTAGGTACGGATTCACTTCCCAGCTCCCGCAATCGTTCTTTCTATCGATAATTTGCACGAATACGTGATGTTCGATGTTTCCAATCGTTTTGCATCAACGTTAGGTAAGTATTCACTTCCCAGCTCCCGCAATCGTTCTTTCTATGGATAATTTGCACGAATACGTGCTATTCGATGTTTCCAATCGTGTTGCATCGACGGTCGGTAAGCATTCACTTCCCAGCTCCGGCAAACGTTCTTTCCAAATTATCGATAGAAAGAACGATTGCGGGAGCTGGGAAGTGAATACTTACCTACCGTTGATGCAAAACGATTGGAAACATCGAATAGCACGTATTCGTGCAAATTATTCATGGAAAGAACGATTGCGGGAGCCGGGAAGTGAATGCTTACCTAACGTTGATGCAAAACGATTGGAAACATCGAACATAACGTATTCGTGCAAATTATCGATAGAAAGAACGATTGCGGCAGCTGGGAAGTGAATCCTTACCTACCGTCGATGCAAAACGATTGCAAACATCGAATTGCACGTATTCGTGCAAATTATCCATAGAAAGACCGATTGCGAGAGCTGGGAAGTGAATACTTACCTACCGTTGATGTAAAACGATTGGAAACATCGAATAGCACGTATTCGTGCAAATTATCGATGGAAAGAACGATTGCGGGAGCCGGGAAGTGAATCCTTACCTACCGTTGATGCAAAACGATTGGAAACATCGAACATCACGTATTCGTGCAAATTATCGATAGAAAGAACGATTGCGGGAGCTGGGAAGCGAATCCTTACCTATCGTCGATGCAAAACGATTGGAAACATCGAATGGCACGTATTCGTGCAAATTATCGACGGAAAGAACGATTGCGGGAGCTGGGAAGTGAATCCTTACCTACCGTCGATGCAAAACGATTGCAAACATCGAATAGCACGTATTCGTGCAAATTATCCATAGAAAGAACGATTGCGGGAGCTGGGAAGTGAATACTTACATACCGTTGATGCAAAACGATTGGAAACATCGAATAGCACGTATTCGTGCAAATTATCCATGGAAAGAACGATTGCGGGAGCCGGGAAGTGAATGCTTACCTAACGTTGATGCAAAACGATTGGAAACATCGAATAGCGCGTATTCGTGCAAATTATCGATGGAAAGAACGATTGCGGGAGCCGGGAAGTGAATCCGTACCTACCGTCGATGCAAAACGATTGCAAACATCGAATAGCACGTATTCGTGCAAATTATCCTTAGAAAGAACGATTGCGGGAGCCGGGAAGTGAATACTTACCTAACGTTGATGCAGAACGATTGGAAACATCGAACACCACGTATTCGTGCAAATTATCGATGGAAAGAACGATTGCGGGAGCCGGGAAGTGAATCCTTACCTAACGTTGATGCAAAACGATTGGAAACATCGAATAGCACGTATTCGTGCAAATTATCGATGGAAAGAACGATTGCGAGAGCTGGGAAGTGAATCCTTACCTACCGTCGATGCAAAACGATTGGATAATTGGCACGAATACGTGATATTCGATGTTTCCAATCGTTTTGCATCGACGGTAGGTAAGGATTCACTTCCCAGCTCCCGCAATCGTTATTTCCATCGATAATTTGCACGAATACGTGGTGTTCGATGTTACCAATCGTTCTGCATCAACGTTAGGTAAGTATTCACTTCCCAGCTCCCGCAATCGTTCTTTCTATGGATAATTTGCACGAATACGTGCTATTCGATGTTTGCAATCGTTTTGCATCGACGGTAGGTACGGATTCACTTCCCAGCTCCCGCAATCGTTCTTTCTATCGATAATTTGCACGAATACGTGATGTTCGATGTTTCCAATCGTTTTGCATCAACGGTAGGTAAGGATTCACTTCCCGGCTCCCGCAATCGTTCTTTCCATCGATAATTTGCACGAATACGTGGTGTTCGATGTTTCCAATCGTTCTGCATCAACGTTAGGTAAGTATTCACTTCCCAGCTCCCGCAATCGTTCTTTCTATGGATAATTTGCACGAATACGTGCTATTCGATGTTTCCAATCGTGTTGCATCGACGGTCGGTAAGCATTCACTTCCCAGCTCCGGCAAACGTTCTTTCCAAATTATCGATAGAAAGAACGATTGCGGGAGCTGGGAAGTGAATCCTTACCTACCGTCGATGCAAAACGATTGCAAACATCGAATAGCACGTATTCGTGCAAATTATCCATAGAAAGAACGATTGCGAGAGCTGGGAAGTGAATACTTACCTACCGTTGATGCAAAACGATTGGAAAATATCGAATAGCACGTATTCGTGCAAATGATCGATGGAAAGAACGATTGCGGGAGCCGGGAAGTGAATCCTTACCTACCGTTGATGCAAAACGATTGAAAACATCGAATAGCACGTATTCGTGCAAATTATCCATAGAAAGACCGATTGCGAGAGCTGGGAAGTGAATACTTACCTACCGTTGATGCAAAACGATTGGAAACATCGAATAGCACGTATTCGTGCAAATTATCGATGGAAAGAACGATTGCGGGAGCCGGGAAGTGAATCCTTACCTACCGTTGATGCAAAACGATTGGAAACATCGAACATCACGTATTCGTGCAAATTATCGATAGAAAGAACGATTGCGGGAGCTGGGAAGCGAATCCTTACCTATCGTCGATGCAAAACGATTGGAAACATCGAACGGCACGTATTCGTGCAAATTATCGATGGAAAGAACGATTGCGGGAGCTGGGAAGTGAATCCTTACCTACCGTCGATGCAAAACGATTGGAAACATCGAATAGCACGTATTCGTGCAAATTATCCATGGAAAGAACGATTGCGGGAGCCGGGAAGTGAATGCTTACCTAACGTTGATGCAAAACGATTGGAAACATCGAATAGCGCGTATTCGTGCAAATTATCGATGGAAAGAACGATTGCGGGAGCCGGGAAGTGAATCCGTACCTACCGTCGATGCAAAACGATTGCAAACATCGAATAGCACGTATTCGTGCAAATTATCCTTAGAAAGAACGATTGCGGGAGCTGGGAAGTGAATACTTACCTAACGTTGATGCAGAACGATTGGTAACATCGAACACCACGTATTCGTGCAAATTATCGATGGAAAGAACGATTGCGGGAGCCGGGAAGTGAATGCTTACCTAACGTTGATGCAAAACGATTGGAAACATCGAACATAACGTATTCGTGCAAATTATCGATAGAAAGAACGATTGCGGGAGCTGGGAAGTGAATCCGTACCTACCGTCGATGCAAAACGATTGCAAACATCGAATAGCACGTATTCGTGCAAATTATCCATAGAAAGAACGATTGCGGGAGCTGGGAAGTGAATACTTACCTAACGTTGATGCAGAACGATTGGAAACATCGAACACCACGTATTCGTGCAAATTATCGATGGAAAGAACGATTGCGGGAGCCGGGAAGTGAATCCTTACCTACCGTTGATGCAAAACGATTGGAAACATCGAACATCACGTATTCGTGCAAATTATCGATAGAAAGAACGATTGCGGGAGCTGGGAAGTGAATCCTTACCTACCGTCGATGCAAAACGATTGGAAACATCGAATATCACGTATTCGTGCCAAATATCCAATCGTTTTGCATCGACGGTAGGTAAGGATTCACTTCCCAGCTCCCGCAATCGTTCTTTCCATCGATAATTTGCACGAATACGTGCCATTCGATGTTTCCAATCGTTTTGCATCGACGGTAGGTAAGGATTCACTTCCCAGCTCCCGCAATCGTTCTTTCCATCGATAATTTGCACGAATACGTGCTATTCGATGTTTCCAATCGTTTTGCATCAACGTTAGGTAAGGATTCACTTCCCGGCTCCCGCAATCGTTCTTTCCATCGATAATTTGCACGAATACGTGGTGTTCGATGTTTCCAATCGTTCTGCATCAACGTTAGGTAAGTATTCAGTTCCCGGCTCCCGCAATCGTTCTTTCTAAGGATAATTTGCACGAATACGTGCTATTCGATGTTTGCAATCGTTTTGCATCGACGGTAGGTACGGATTCACTTCCCGGCTCCCGCAATCGTTCTTTCCATCGATAATTTGCACGAATACGCGCTATTCGATGTTTCCAATCGTTTTGCATCAACGTTAGGTAAGCATTCACTTCCCGGCTCCCGCAATCGTTCTTTCCATGGATAATTTGCACGAATACGTGCTATTCGATGTTTCCAATCGTTTTGCATCGACGGTAGGTAAGGATTCACTTCCCAGCTCCCGCAATCGTTCTTTCCATCGATAATTTGCACGAATACGTGCCGTTCGATGTTTCCAATCGTTTTGCATCGACGATAGGTAAGGATTCGCTTCCCAGCTCCCGCAATCGTTCTTTCTATCGATAATTTGCACGAATACGTGATGTTCGATGTTTCCAATCGTTTTGCATCAACGGTAGGTAAGGATTCACTTCCCGGCTCCCGCAATCGTTCTTTCCATCGATAATTTGCACGAATACGTGCTATTCGATGTTTCCAATCGTTTTGCATCAACGGTAGGTAAGTATTCACTTCCCAGCTCTCGCAATCGGTCTTTCTATGGATAATTTGCACGAATACGTGCAATTCGATGTTTGCAATCGTTTTGCATCGACGGTAGGTAAGGATTCACTTCCCAGCTCCCGCAATCGTTCTTTCTATCGATAATTTGCACGAATACGTTATGTTCGATGTTTCCAATCGTTTTGCATCAACGTTAGGTAAGCATTCACTTCCCGGCTCCCGCAATCGTTCTTTCCATCGATAATTTGCACGAATACGTGCTATTCGATGTTTTCAATCGTTTTGCATCAACGGTAGGTATGTATTCACTTCCCAGCTCTCGCAATCGGTCTTTCTATCGATAATTTGCACGAATACGTGCTATTCGATGTTTGCAATCGTTTTGCAACGACGGTAGGTAAGGATTCACTTCCCAGCTGCCGCAATCGTTCTTTCTATCGATAATTTGCACGAATACGTGATGTTCGATGTTTCCAATCGTTTTGCATCAACGTTAGGTAAGGATTCATTTCCCGGCTCCCGCAATCGTTCTTTCCATCGATAATTTGCACGAATACGTGCTATTCGATGTTTCCAATCGATTTGCATCAACGTTAGGTAAGGATTCACTTCCCGGCACCCGCAATCGTTCTTTCCATCGATAATTTGCACGAATACGTGATGTTCAATGTTTCAAATCGTTTTGCATCAACGTTAGGTAAGGATTCACTTCCCGGCTCCCGCAATCGTTCTTTCCATCGATAATTTGCACGAATACGTGCTCTTCGATGTTTTCAATCGTTTTGCATCGACGGTAGGTAAGGATTCACTTCCCAGCAGCCGCAATCGTTCTTTCCATCGATAATTTACACGAATACGTGCTATTCGATGTTTTCAATCGTTTTGCATCAACGGTAGGTAAGTATTCACTGCCCAGCTCTCGCAATAGGTCTTTCTATGGATAATTTGCACGAATACGTGCTATTCGATGTTTGCAATCGTTTTGCATCGACGGTAGGTAAGGATACACTTCCCGGCTCCCGCAATCGTTCTTTCCATCGATAATTTGCACGAATACGTGCTATTCGATGTTTGCAATCGTTTTGCATCGACGGTAGGTAAGGATTCACTTCCCAGCTCCCGCAATCGTTCTTTCTATCGATAATTTGCATGAATACGTTATGTTCGATGTTTCCAATCGTTTTGCATCAACGTTAGGTAAGCATTCACTTCCCGGCTCCCGCAATCGTTCTTTCCATCGATAATTTGCACGAATACGTGGTGTTCGATGTTTCCAATCGTTCTGCATCAACGTTAGGTAAGTATTCACTTCCCAGCTCCCGCAATCGTTCTTTCTATGGATAATTTGCACGAATACGTGCTATTCGATGTTTGCAATCGTTTTGCATCGACGGTAGGTACGGATTCACTTCCCAGCTCCCGCAATCGTTCTTTCTATCGATAATTTGCACGAATACGTGATGTTCGATGTTTCCAATCGTTTTGCATCAACGTTAGGTAAGTATTCACTTCCCAGCTCCCGCAATCGTTCTTTCTATGGATAATTTGCACGAATACGTGCTATTCGATGTTTCCAATCGTGTTGCATCGACGGTCGGTAAGCATTCACTTCCCAGCTCCGGCAAACGTTCTTTCCAAATTATCGATAGAAAGAACGATTGCGGGAGCTGGGAAGTGAATACTTACCTACCGTTGATGCAAAACGATTGGAAACATCGAATAGCACGTATTCGTGCAAATTATTCATGGAAAGAACGATTGCGGGAGCCGGGAAGTGAATGCTTACCTAACGTTGATGCAAAACGATTGGAAACATCGAACATAACGTATTCGTGCAAATTATCGATAGAAAGAACGATTGCGGCAGCTGGGAAGTGAATCCTTACCTACCGTCGATGCAAAACGATTGCAAACATCGAATTGCACGTATTCGTGCAAATTATCCATAGAAAGACCGATTGCGAGAGCTGGGAAGTGAATACTTACCTACCGTTGATGTAAAACGATTGGAAACATCGAATAGCACGTATTCGTGCAAATTATCGATGGAAAGAACGATTGCGGGAGCCGGGAAGTGAATCCTTACCTACCGTTGATGCAAAACGATTGGAAACATCGAACATCACGTATTCGTGCAAATTATCGATAGAAAGAACGATTGCGGGAGCTGGGAAGCGAATCCTTACCTATCGGCGATGCAAAACGATTGGAAACATCGAATGGCACGTATTCGTGCAAATTATCGATAGAAAGAACGATTGCGGGAGCTGGGAAGCGAATCCTTACCTATCGTCGATGCAAAACGATTGGAAACATCGAATGGCACGTATTCGTGCAAATTATCGATGGAAAGAACGATTGCGGGAGCTGGGAAGTGAATCCTTACCTACCGTCGATGCAAAACGATTGGATAATTGGCACGAATACGTGATATTCGATGTTTCCAATCGTTTTGCATCGACGGTAGGTAAGGATTCACTTCCCAGCTCCCGCAATCGTTCTTTCTATCGATAATTTGCACGAATACGTGATGTTCGATGTTTCCAATCGTTTTGCATCAACGGTAGGTAAGGATTCACTTCCCGGCTCCCGCAATCGTTCTTTCCATCGATAATTTGCACGAATACGTGGTGTTCGATGTTTCCAATCGTTCTGCATCAACGTTAGGTAAGTATTCACTTCCCAGCTCCCGCAATCGTTCTTTCTATGGATAATTTGCACGAATACGTGCTATTCGATGTTTGCAATCGTTTTGCATCGACGGTAGGTACGGATTCACTTCCCAGCTCCCGCAATCGTTCTTTCTATCGATAATTTGCACGAATACGTGATGTTCGATGTTTCCAATCGTTTTGCATCAACGGTAGGTAAGGATTCACTTCCCGGCTCCCGCAATCGTTCTTTCCATCGATAATTTGCACGAATACGTGGTGTTCGATGTTTCCAATCGTTCTGCATCAACGTTAGGTAAGTATTCACTTCCCAGCTCCCGCAATCGTTCTTTCTATGGATAATTTGCACGAATACGTGCTATTCGATGTTTCCAATCGTGTTGCATCGACGGTCGGTAAGCATTAACTTCCCAGCTCCGGCAAACGTTCTTTCCAAATTATCGATAGAAAGAACGATTGCGGGAGCTGGGAAGTGAATCCTTACCTACCGTCGATGCAAAACGATTGCAAACATCGAATAGCACGTATTCGTGCAAATTATCCATAGAAAGAACGATTGCGAGAGCTGGGAAGTGAATACTTACCTACCGTTGATGCAAAACGATTGGAAAATATCGAATAGCACGTATTCGTGCAAATGATCGATGGAAAGAACGATTGCGGGAGCCGGGAAGTGAATCCTTACCTAACGTTGATGCAAATCGATTGGAAAATATCGAATAGCACGTATTCGTGCAAATGATCGATGGAAAAAACGATTGCGGGAGCCGGGAAGTGAATCCTTACCTAACGTTGATGCAAATCGATTGGAAACATCGAACATCACGTATTCGTGCAAATTATCGATGGAAAGAACGATTGCAGGTGCCGGGAAGTGAATCCTTACCTACCGTTGATGCAAAACGATTGGAAACATCGAACATCACGTATTCGTGCAAATTATCGATAGAAAGAACGATTGCGGGAGCTGGGAAGTGAATCCGTACCTACCGTCGATGCAAAACGATTGCAAACATCGAATATCACGTATTCGTGCAAATTATCCATAGAAAGAACGATTGCGGGAGCTGGGAAGTGAATACTTACCTAACGTTGATGCAGAACGATTGGTAACATCGAACACCACGTATTCGTGCAAATTATCGATGGAAAGAACGATTGCGGGAGCCGGGAAGTGAATGCTTACCTAACGTTGATGCAAAACGATTGGAAACATCGAACATAACGTATTCGTGCAAATTATCGATAGAAAGAACGATTGCGGGAGCTGGGAAGTGAATCCGTACCTACCGTCGATGCAAAACGATTGCAAACATCGAATAGCACGTATTCGTGCAAATTATCCATAGAAAGAACGATTGCGGGAGCTGGGAAGTGAATACTTACCTAACGTTGATGCAGAACGATTGGAAACATCGAACCCCACGTATTCGTGCAAATTATCGATAGAAAGAACGATTGCGGGAGCTGGGATGTGAATCCTTACCTACCGTCGATGCAAAACGATTGGAAACATCGAATATCACGTATTCGTGCCAATTATCCAATCGTTTTGCATCGACGGTAGGTAAGGATTCACTTCCCAGCTCCCGCAATCGTTCTTTCCATCGATAATTTGCACGAATACGTGCCATTCGATGTTTCCAATCGTTTTGCATCGACGGTAGGTAAGGATTCACTTCCCAGCTCCCGCAATCGTTCTTTCCATCGATAATTTGCACGAATACGTGCTATTCGATGTTTCCAATCGTTTTGCATCAACGTTAGGTAAGGATTCACTTCCCGGCTCCCGCAATCGTTCTTTCCATCGATAATTTGCACGAATACGTGGTGTTCGATGTTTCCAATCGTTCTGCATCAACGTTAGGTAAGTATTCACTTCCCGGCTCCCGCAATCGTTCTTTCTAAGGATAATTTGCACGAATACGTGCTATTCGATGTTTGCAATCGTTTTGCATCGACGGTAGGTACGGATTCACTTCCCGGCTCCCGCAATCGTTCTTTCCATCGATAATTTGCACGAATACGCGCTATTCGATGTTTCCAATCGTTTTGCATCAACGTTAGGTAATCATTCACTTCCCGGCTCCCGCAATCGTTCTTTCCATGGATAATTTGCACGAATACGTGCTATTCGATGTTTCCAATCGTTTTGCATCGACGGTAGGTAAGGATTCACTTCCCAGCTCCCGCAATCGTTCTTTCCATCGATAATTTGCACGAATACGTGCCGTTCGATGTTTCCAATCGTTTTGCATCGACGATAGGTAAGGATTCGCTTCCCAGCTCCCGCAATCGTTCTTTCTATCGATAATTTGCACGAATACGTGATGTTCGATGTTTCCAATCGTTTTGCATCAACGGTAGGTAAGGATTCACTTCCCGGCTCCCGCAATCGTTCTTTCCATCGATAATTTGCACGAATACGTGCTATTCGATGTTTCCAATCGTTTTGCATCAACGGTAGGTAAGTATTCACTTCCCAGCTCTCGCAATCGGTCTTTCTATGGATAATTTGCACGAATACGTGCAATTCGATGTTTGCAATCGTTTTGCATCGACGGTAGGTAAGGATACACTTCCCGGCTCCCGCAATAGTTCTTTCCATCGATAATTTGCACGAATACGTGCTATTCGATGTTTTCAATCGTTTTGCATCAACGGTAGGTAAGTATTCACTGCCCATCTCTCGCAATCGGTCTTTCTATGGATAATTTGCACGAATACGTGCTATTCGATGTTTGCAATCGTTTTGCATCGACGGTAGGTAAGGATACACTTCCCGGCTCCCGCAATCGTTCTTTCCATCGATAATTTGCACGAATACGTGCTATTCGATGTTTGCAATCGTTTTGCATCGACGGTAGGTAAGGATTCACTTCCCAGCTCCCGCAATCGTTCTTCCTATCGATAATTTGCATGAATACGTTATGTTCGATGTTTCCAATCGTTTTGCATCAACGTTAGGTAAGCATTCACTTCCCGGCTCCCGCAATCGTTCTTTCCATCGATAATTTGCACGAATACGTGGTGTTCGATGTTTCCAATCGTTCTGCATCAACGTTAGGTAAGTATTCACTTCCCAGCTCCCGCAATCGTTCTTTCTATGGATAATTTGCACGAATACGTGCTATTCGATGTTTGCAATCGTTTTGCATCGACGGTAGGTACGGATTCACTTCCCAGCTCCCGCAATCGTTCTTTCTATCGATAATTTGCACGAATACGTGATGTTCGATGTTTCCAATCGTTTTGCATCAACGTTAGGTAAGTATTCACTTCCCAGCTCCCGCAATCGTTCTTTCTATGGATAATTTGCACGAATACGTGCTATTCGATGTTTCCAATCGTGTTGCATCGACGGTCGGTAAGCATTCACTTCCCAGCTCCGGCAAACGTTCTTTCCAAATTATCGATAGAAAGAACGATTGCGGGAGCTGGGAAGTGAATACTTACCTACCGTTGATGCAAAACGATTGGAAACATCGAATAGCACGTATTCGTGCAAATTATTCATGGAAAGAACGATTGCGGGAGCCGGGAAGTGAATGCTTACCTAACGTTGATGCAAAACGATTGGAAACATCGAACATAACGTATTCGTGCAAATTATCGATAGAAAGAACGATTGCGGGAGCTGGGAAGTGAATACTTACCTACCGTTGATGCAAAACGATTGGAAACATCGAATAGCACGTATTCGTGCAAATTATCCATGGAAAGAACGATTGCGGGAGCCGGGAAGTGAATGCTTACCTAACGTTGATGCAAAACGATTGGAAACATCGAATAGCGCGTATTCGTGCAAATTATCGATGGAAAGAACGATTGCGGGAGCCGGGAAGTGAATCCGTACCTACCGTCGATGCAAAACGATTGCAAACATCGAATAGCACGTATTCGTGCAAATTATCCTTAGAAAGAACGATTGCGGGAGCCGGGAAGTGAATACTTACCTAACGTTGATGCAGAACGATTGGAAACATCGAACACCACGTATTCGTGCAAATTATCGATGGAAAGAACGATTGCGGGAGCCGGGAAGTGAATCCTTACCTAACGTTGATGCAAAACGATTGGAAACATCGAATAGCACGTATTCGTGCAAATTATCGATGGAAAGAACGATTGCGGGAGCTGGGAAGTGAATCCTTACCTACCGTCGATGCAAAACGATTGGATAATTGGCACGAATACGTGATATTCGATGTTTCCAATCGTTTTGCATCGACGGTAGGTAAGGATTCACTTCCCAGCTCCCGCAATCGTTATTTCCATCGATAATTTGCACGAATACGTGGTGTTCGATGTTACCAATCGTTCTGCATCAACGTTAGGTAAGTATTCACTTCCCAGCTCCCGCAATCGTTCTTTCTATGGATAATTTGCGCGAATACGTGCTATTCGATGTTTGCAATCGTTTTGCATCGACGGTAGGTACGGATTCACTTCCCAGCTCCCGCAATCGTTCTTTCTATCGATAATTTGCACGAATACGTGATGTTCGATGTTTCCAATCGTTTTGCATCAACGGTAGGTAAGGATTCACTTC
This sequence comes from Nomada ferruginata, assembly GCA_963583965.1. NCBI lineage: Eukaryota > Metazoa > Arthropoda > Insecta > Hymenoptera > Apidae > Nomada > Nomada ferruginata. The sequence continues at coordinate 2,272,093 of OY757219.1, forward strand.
CCGGCTCCCGCAATCGTTCTTTACATCGATAATTTGCACGAATACGTGGTGTTCGATGTTTCCAATCGTTCTGCATCAACGTTAGGTAAGTATTCACTTCCCAGCTCCCGCAATCGTTCTTTCTATGGATAATTTGCACGAATACGTGCTATTCGATGTTTCCAATCGTGTTGCATCGACGGTCGGTAAGCATTCACTTCCCAGCTCCGGCAAACGTTCTTTCCAAATTATCGATAGAAAGAACGATTGCGGGAGCTGGGAAGTGAATCCTTACCTACCGTCGATGCAAAACGATTGCAAACATCGAATAGCACGTATTCGTGCAAATTATCCATAGAAAGAACGATTGCGAGAGCTGGGAAGTGAATACTTACCTACCGTTGATGCAAAACGATTGGAAAATATCGAATAGCACGTATTCGTGCAAATGATCGATGGAAAGAACGATTGCGGGAGCCGGGAAGTGAATCCTTACCTAACGTTGATGCAAATCGATTGGAAAATATCGAATAGCACGTATTCGTGCAAATGATCGATGGAAAAAACGATTGCGGGAGCCGGGAAGTGAATCCTTACCTAACGTTGATGCAAATCGATTGGAAACATCGAACATCACGTATTCGTGCAAATTATCGATGGAAAGAACGATTGCAGGTGCCGGGAAGTGAATCCTTACCTACCGTTGATGCAAAACGATTGGAAACATCGAACATCACGTATTCGTGCAAATTATCGATAGAAAGAACGATTGCGGGAGCTGGGAAGTGAATCCGTACCTACCGTCGATGCAAAACGATTGCAAACATCGAATATCACGTATTCGTGCAAATTATCCATAGAAAGAACGATTGCGGGAGCTGGGAAGTGAATACTTACCTAACGTTGATGCAGAACGATTGGTAACATCGAACACCACGTATTCGTGCAAATTATCGATGGAAAGAACGATTGCGGGAGCCGGGAAGTGAATGCTTACCTAACGTTGATGCAAAACGATTGGAAACATCGAACATAACGTATTCGTGCAAATTATCGATAGAAAGAACGATTGCGGGAGCTGGGAAGTGAATCCGTACCTACCGTCGATGCAAAACGATTGCAAACATCGAATAGCACGTATTCGTGCAAATTATCCATAGAAAGAACGATTGCGGGAGCTGGGAAGTGAATACTTACCTAACGTTGATGCAGAACGATTGGAAACATCGAACCCCACGTATTCGTGCAAATTATCGATAGAAAGAACGATTGCGGGAGCTGGGATGTGAATCCTTACCTACCGTCGATGCAAAACGATTGGAAACATCGAATATCACGTATTCGTGCCAATTATCCAATCGTTTTGCATCGACGGTAGGTAAGGATTCACTTCCCAGCTCCCGCAATCGTTCTTTCCATCGATAATTTGCACGAATACGTGCCATTCGATGTTTCCAATCGTTTTGCATCGACGGTAGGTAAGGATTCACTTCCCAGCTCCCGCAATCGTTCTTTCCATCGATAATTTGCACGAATACGTGCTATTCGATGTTTCCAATCGTTTTGCATCAACGTTAGGTAAGGATTCACTTCCCGGCTCCCGCAATCGTTCTTTCCATCGATAATTTGCACGAATACGTGGTGTTCGATGTTTCCAATCGTTCTGCATCAACGTTAGGTAAGTATTCACTTCCCGGCTCCCGCAATCGTTCTTTCTAAGGATAATTTGCACGAATACGTGCTATTCGATGTTTGCAATCGTTTTGCATCGACGGTAGGTACGGATTCACTTCCCGGCTCCCGCAATCGTTCTTTCCATCGATAATTTGCACGAATACGCGCTATTCGATGTTTCCAATCGTTTTGCATCAACGTTAGGTAAGCATTCACTTCCCGGCTCCCGCAATCGTTCTTTCCATGGATAATTTGCACGAATACGTGCTATTCGATGTTTCCAATCGTTTTGCATCGACGGTAGGTAAGGATTCACTTCCCAGCTCCCGCAATCGTTCTTTCCATCGATAATTTGCACGAATACGTGCCGTTCGATGTTTCCAATCGTTTTGCATCGACGATAGGTAAGGATTCGCTTCCCAGCTCCCGCAATCGTTCTTTCTATCGATAATTTGCACGAATACGTGATGTTCGATGTTTCCAATCGTTTTGCATCAACGGTAGGTAAGGATTCACTTCCCGGCTCCCGCAATCGTTCTTTCCATCGATAATTTGCACGAATACGTGCTATTCGATGTTTCCAATCGTTTTGCATCAACGGTAGGTAAGTATTCACTTCCCAGCTCTCGCAATCGGTCTTTCTATGGATAATTTGCACGAATACGTGCAATTCGATGTTTGCAATCGTTTTGCATCGACGGTAGGTAAGGATACACTTCCCGGCTCCCGCAATAGTTCTTTCCATCGATAATTTGCACGAATACGTGCTATTCGATGTTTTCAATCGTTTTGCATCAACGGTAGGTAAGTATTCACTGCCCATCTCTCGCAATCGGTCTTTCTATGGATAATTTGCACGAATACGTGCTATTCGATGTTTGCAATCGTTTTGCATCGACGGTAGGTAAGGATACACTTCCCGGCTCCCGCAATCGTTCTTTCCATCGATAATTTGCACGAATACGTGCTATTCGATGTTTGCAATCGTTTTGCATCGACGGTAGGTAAGGATTCACTTCCCAGCTCCCGCAATCGTTCTTCCTATCGATAATTTGCATGAATACGTTATGTTCGATGTTTCCAATCGTTTTGCATCAACGTTAGGTAAGCATTCACTTCCCGGCTCCCGCAATCGTTCTTTCCATCGATAATTTGCACGAATACGTGGTGTTCGATGTTTCCAATCGTTCTGCATCAACGTTAGGTAAGTATTCACTTCCCAGCTCCCGCAATCGTTCTTTCTATGGATAATTTGCACGAATACGTGCTATTCGATGTTTGCAATCGTTTTGCATCGACGGTAGGTACGGATTCACTTCCCAGCTCCCGCAATCGTTCTTTCTATCGATAATTTGCACGAATACGTGATGTTCGATGTTTCCAATCGTTTTGCATCAACGTTAGGTAAGTATTCACTTCCCAGCTCGCGCAGTCGTTCTTTCTATGGATAATTTGCACGAATACGTGCTATTCGATGTTTCCAATCGTGTTGCATCGACGGTCGGTAAGCATTCACTTCCCAGCTCCTGCAAACGTTCTTTCCAACTTATCGATAGAAAGAACGATTGCGGGAGCTGGGAAGTGAATACTTACCTACCGTTGATGCAAAACGATTGGAAACATCGAATAGCACGTATTCGTGCAAATTATTCATGGAAAGAACGATTGCGGGAGCCGGGAAGTGAATGCTTACCTAACGTTGATGCAAAACGATTGGAAACATCGAACATAACGTATTCGTGCAAATTATCGATAGAAAGAACGATTGCGGCAGCTGGGAAGTGAATCCTTACCTACCGTCGATGCAAAACGATTGCAAACATCGAATTGCACGTATTCGTGCAAATTATCCATAGAAAGACCGATTGCGAGAGCTGGGAAGTGAATACTTACCTACCGTTGATGTAAAACGATTGGAAACATCGAATAGCACGTATTCGTGCAAATTATCGATGGAAAGAACGATTGCGGGAGCCGGGAAGTGAATCCTTACCTACCGTTGATGCAAAACGATTGGAAACATCGAACATCACGTATTCGTGCAAATTATCGATAGAAAGAACGATTGCGGGAGCTGGGAAGCGAATCCTTACCTATCGTCGATGCAAAACGATTGGAAACATCGAATGGCACGTATTCGTGCAAATTATCGATGGAAAGAACGATTGCGGGAGCTGGGAAGTGAATCCTTACCTACCGTCGATGCAAAACGATTGCAAACATCGAATAGCACGTACTCGTGCAAATTATCCATAGAAAGAACGATTGCGGGAGCTGGGAAGTGAATACTTACCTACCGTTGATGCAAGACGATTGGAAACATCGAATAGCACGTATTCGTGCAAATTATCCATGGAAAGAACGATTGCGGGAGCCGGGAAGTGAATGCTTACCTAACGTTGATGCAAAACGATTGGAAACATCGAATAGCGCGTATTCGTGCAAATTATCGATGGAAAGAACGATTGCGGGAGCCGGGAAGTGAATCCGTACCTACCGTCGATGCAAAACGATTGCAAACATCGAATAGCACGTATTCGTGCAAATTATCCTTAGAAAGAACGATTGCGGGAGCCGGGAAGTGAATACTTACCTAACGTTGATGCAGAACGATTGGAAACATCGAACACCACGTATTCGTGCAAATTATCGATGGAAAGAACGATTGCGGGAGCCGGGAAGTGAATCCTTACCTAACGTTGATGCAAAACGATTGGAAACATCGAATAGCACGTATTCGTGCAAATTATCGATGGAAAGAACGATTGCGGGAGCTGGGAAGTGAATCCTTACCTACCGTCGATGCAAAACGATTGGATAATTGGCACGAATACGTGATATTCGATGTTTCCAATCGTTTTGCATCGACGGTAGGTAAGGATTCACTTCCCAGCTCCCGCAATCGTTATTTCCATCGATAATTTGCACGAATACGTGGTGTTCGATGTTACCAATCGTTCTGCATCAACGTTAGGTAAGTATTCACTTCCCAGCTCCCGCAATCGTTCTTTCTATGGATAATTTGCACGAATACGTGCTATTCGATGTTTGCAATCGTTTTGCATCGACGGTAGGTACGGATTCACTTCCCAGCTCCCGCAATCGTTCTTTCTATCGATAATTTGCACGAATACGTGATGTTCGATGTTTCCAATCGTTTTGCATCAACGGTAGGTAAGGATTCACTTCCCGGCTCCCGCAATCGTTCTTTACATCGATAATTTGCACGAATACGTGGTGTTCGATGTTTCCAATCGTTCTGCATCAACGTTAGGTAAGTATTCACTTCCCAGCTCCCGCAATCGTTCTTTCTATGGATAATTTGCACGAATACGTGCTATTCGATGTTTCCAATCGTGTTGCATCGACGGTCGGTAAGCATTCACTTCCCAGCTCCGGCAAACGTTCTTTCCAAATTATCGATAGAAAGAACGATTGCGGGAGCTGGGAAGTGAATCCTTACCTACCGTCGATGCAAAACGATTGCAAACATCGAATAGCACGTATTCGTGCAAATTATCCATAGAAAGAACGATTGCGAGAGCTGGGAAGTGAATACTTACCTACCGTTGATGCAAAACGATTGGAAAATATCGAATAGCACGTATTCGTGCAAATGATCGATGGAAAGAACGATTGCGGGAGCCGGGAAGTGAATCCTTACCTAACGTTGATGCAAATCGATTGGAAAATATCGAATAGCACGTATTCGTGCAAATGATCGATGGAAAAAACGATTGCGGGAGCCGGGAAGTGAATCCTTACCTAACGTTGATGCAAATCGATTGGAAACATCGAACATCACGTATTCGTGCAAATTATCGATGGAAAGAACGATTGCAGGTGCCGGGAAGTGAATCCTTACCTACCGTTGATGCAAAACGATTGGAAACATCGAACATCACGTATTCGTGCAAATTATCGATAGAAAGAACGATTGCGGGAGCTGGGAAGTGAATCCGTACCTACCGTCGATGCAAAACGATTGCAAACATCGAATATCACGTATTCGTGCAAATTATCCATAGAAAGAACGATTGCGGGAGCTGGGAAGTGAATACTTACCTAACGTTGATGCAGAACGATTGGAAACATCGAACACCACGTATTCGTGCAAATTATCCATAGAAAGAACGATTGCGGGAGCTGGGAAGTGAATCCTTACCTACCGTCGATGCAAAACGATTGGAAACATCGAATATCACGTATTCGTGCCAATTATCCAATCGTTTTGCATCGACGGTAGGTAAGGATTCACTTCCCAGCTCCCGCAATCGTTCTTTCCATCGATAATTTGCACGAATACGTGCTATTCGATGTTTCCAATCGTTTTGCATCAACGTTAGGTAAGGATTCACTTCCCGGCTCCCGCAATCGTTCTTTCCATCGATAATTTGCACGAATACGTGGTGTTCGATGTTTCCAATCGTTCTGCATCAACGTTAGGTAAGTATTCACTTCCCGGCTCCCGCAATCGTTCTTTCTAAGGATAATTTGCACGAATACGTGCTATTCGATGTTTGCAATCGTTTTGCATCGACGGTAGGTACGGATTCACTTCCCGGCTCCCGCAATCGTTCTTTCCATCGATAATTTGCACGAATACGCGCTATTCGATGTTTCCAATCGTTTTGCATCAACGTTAGGTAAGCATTCACTTCCCGGCTCCCGCAATCGTTCTTTCCATGGATAATTTGCACGAATACGTGCTATTCGATGTTTCCAATCGTTTTGCATCGACGGTAGGTAAGGATTCACTTCCCAGCTCCCGCAATCGTTCTTTCCATCGATAATTTGCACGAATACGTGCCGTTCGATGTTTGCAATCGTTTTGCATCGACGGTAGGTACGGATTCACTTCCCAGCTCCCGCAATCGTTCTTTCTATCGATAATTTGCACGAATACGTGATGTTCGATGTTTCCAATCGTTTTGCATCGACGGTAGGTAAGGATTCACTTCCCAGCTCCCGCAATCGTTATTTCCATCGATAATTTGCACGAATACGTGGTGTTCGATGTTACCAATCGTTCTGCATCAACGTTAGGTAAGTATTCACTTCCCAGCTCCCGCAATCGTTCTTTCTATGGATAATTTGCACGAATACGTGCTATTCGATGTTTCCAATCGTGTTGCATCGACGGTCGGTAAGCATTCACTTCCCAGCTCCGGCAAACGTTCTTTCCAAATTATCGATAGAAAGAACGATTGCGGGAGCTGGGAAGTGAATCCTTACCTACCGTCGATGCAAAACGATTGCAAACATCGAATAGCACGTATTCGTGCAAATTATCCATAGAAAGAACGATTGCGAGAGCTGGGAAGTGAATACTTACCTACCGTTGATGCAAAACGATTGGAAAATATCGAATAGCACGTATTCGTGCAAATGATCGATGGAAAGAACGATTGCGGGAGCCGGGAAGTGAATCCTTACCTAACGTTGATGCAAATCGATTGGAAAATATCGAATAGCACGTATTCGTGCAAATGATCGATGGAAAAAACGATTGCGGGAGCCGGGAAGTGAATCCTTACCTAACGTTGATGCAAATCGATTGGAAACATCGAACATCACGTATTCGTGCAAATTATCGATGGAAAGAACGATTGCGGGTGCCGGGAAGTGAATCCTTACCTACCGTTGATGCAAAACGATTGGAAACATCGAACATCACGTATTCGTGCAAATTATCGATAGAAAGAACGATTGCGGGAGCTGGGAAGTGAATCCGTACCTACCGTCGATGCAAAACGATTGCAAACATCGAATATCACGTATTCGTGCAAATTATCCATAGAAAGAACGATTGCGGGAGCTGGGAAGTGAATACTTACCTAACGTTGATGCAGAACGATTGGTAACATCGAACACCACGTATTCGTGCAAATTATCGATGGAAAGAACGATTGCGGGAGCCGGGAAGTGAATGCTTACCTAACGTTGATGCAAAACGATTGGAAACATCGAACATAACGTATTCGTGCAAATTATCGATAGAAAGAACGATTGCGGGAGCTGGGAAGTGAATCCGTACCTACCGTCGATGCAAAACGATTGCAAACATCGAATAGCACGTATTCGTGCAAATTATCCATAGAAAGAACGATTGCGGGAGCTGGGAAGTGAATACTTACCTAACGTTGATGCAGAACGATTGGAAACATCGAACACCACGTATTCGTGCAAATTATCGATGGAAAGAACGATTGCGGGAGCCGGGAAGTGAATCCTTACCTACCGTTGATGCAAAACGATTGGAAACATCGAACATCACGTATTCGTGCAAATTATCGATAGAAAGAACGATTGCGGGAGCTGGGAAGTGAATCCTTACCTACCGTCGATGCAAAACGATTGGAAACATCGAATATCACGTATTCGTGCCAATTATCCAATCGTTTTGCATCGACGGTAGGTAAGGATTCACTTCCCAGCTCCCGCAATCGTTATTTCCATCGATAATTTGCACGAATACGTGGTGTTCGATGTTACCAATCGTTCTGCATCAACGTTAGGTAAGTATTCACTTCCCAGCTCCCGCAATCGTTCTTTCTATGGATAATTTGCACGAATACGTGCTATTCGATGTTTGCAATCGTTTTGCATCGACGGTAGGTACGGATTCACTTCCCAGCTCCCGCAATCGTTCTTTCTATCGATAATTTGCACGAATACGTGATGTTCGATGTTTCCAATCGTTTTGCATCAACGGTAGGTAAGGATTCACTTCCCGGCTCCCGCAATCGTTCTTTCCATCGATAATTTGCACGAATACGTGGTGTTCGATGTTTCCAATCGTTCTGCATCAACGTTAGGTAAGTATTCACTTCCCAGCTCCCGCAATCGTTCTTTCTATGGATAATTTGCACGAATACGTGCTATTCGATGTTTCCAATCGTGTTGCATCGACGGTCGGTAAGCATTCACTTCCCAGCTCCGGCAAACGTTCTTTCCAAATTATCGATAGAAAGAACGATTGCGGGAGCTGGGAAGTGAATCCTTACCTACCGTCGATGCAAAACGATTGCAAACATCGAATAGCACGTATTCGTGCAAATTATCCATAGAAAGAACGATTGCGAGAGCTGGGAAGTGAATACTTACCTACCGTTGATGCAAAACGATTGGAAAATATCGAATAGCACGTATTCGTGCAAATGATCGATGGAAAGAACGATTGCGGGAGCCGGGAAGTGAATCCTTACCTAACGTTGATGCAAATCGATTGGAAAATATCGAATAGCACGTATTCGTGCAAATGATCGATGGAAAAAACGATTGCGGGAGCCGGGAAGTGAATCCTTACCTAACGTTGATGCAAATCGATTGGAAACATCGAACATCACGTATTCGTGCAAATTATCGATGGAAAGAACGATTGCAGGTGCCGGGAAGTGAATCCTTACCTACCGTTGATGCAAAACGATTGGAAACATCGAACATCACGTATTCGTGCAAATTATCGATAGAAAGAACGATTGCGGGAGCTGGGAAGTGAATACTTACCTAACGTTGATGCAGAACGATTGGTAACATCGAACACCACGTATTCGTGCAAATTATCGATGGAAAGAACGATTGCGGGAGCCGGGAAGTGAATGCTTACCTAACGTTGATGCAAAACGATTGGAAACATCGAACATAACGTATTCGTGCAAATTATCGATAGAAAGAACGATTGCGGGAGCTGGGAAGTGAATCCGTACCTACCGTCGATGCAAAACGATTGCAAACATCGAATAGCACGTATTCGTGCAAATTATCCATAGAAAGAACGATTGCGGGAGCTGGGAAGTGAATACTTACCTAACGTTGATGCAGAACGATTGGAAACATCGAACACCACGTATTCGTGCAAATTATCGATGGAAAGAACGATTGCGGGAGCCGGGAAGTGAATCCTTACCTACCGTTGATGCAAAACGATTGGAAACATCGAACATCACGTATTCGTGCAAATTATCGATAGAAAGAACGATTGCGGGAGCTGGGAAGTGAATCCTTACCTACCGTCGATGCAAAACGATTGGAAACATCGAATATCACGTATTCGTGCCAATTATCCAATCGTTTTGCATCGACGGTAGGTAAGGATTCACTTCCCAGCTCCCGCAATCGTTATTTCCATCGATAATTTGCACGAATACGTGGTGTTCGATGTTACCAATCGTTCTGCATCAACGTTAGGTAAGTATTCACTTCCCAGCTCCCGCAATCGTTCTTTCTATGGATAATTTGCACGAATACGTGCTATTCGATGTTTGCAATCGTTTTGCATCGACGGTAGGTACGGATTCACTTCCCAGCTCCCGCAATCGTTCTTTCTATCGATAATTTGCACGAATACGTGATGTTCGATGTTTCCAATCGTTTTGCATCAACGGTAGGTAAGGATTCACTTCCCGGCTCCCGCAATCGTTCTTTCCATCGATAATTTGCACGAATACGTGGTGTTCGATGTTTCCAATCGTTCTGCATCAACGTTAGGTAAGTATTCACTTCCCAGCTCCCGCAATCGTTCTTTCTATGGATAATTTGCACGAATACGTGCTATTCGATGTTTCCAATCGTGTTGCATCGACGGTCGGTAAGCATTCACTTCCCAGCTCCGGCAAACGTTCTTTCCAAATTATCGATAGAAAGAACGATTGCGGGAGCTGGGAAGTGAATCCTTACCTACCGTCGATGCAAAACGATTGCAAACATCGAATAGCACGTATTCGTGCAAATTATCCATAGAAAGAACGATTGCGGGAGCTGGGAAGTGAATACTTACCTACCGTTGATGCAAAACGATTGGAAAATATCGAATAGCACGTATTCGTGCAAATGATCGATGGAAAGAACGATTGCGGGAGCCGGGAAGTGAATCCTTACCTAACGTTGATGCAAATCGATTGGAAAATATCGAATAGCACGTATTCGTGCAAATGATCGATGGAAAAAACGATTGCGGGAGCCGGGAAGTGAATCCTTACCTAACGTTGATGCAAATCGATTGGAAACATCGAACATCACGTATTCGTGCAAATTATCGATGGAAAGAACGATTGCAGGTGCCGGGAAGTGAATCCTTACCTACCGTTGATGCAAAACGATTGGAAACATCGAACATCACGTATTCGTGCAAATTATCGTTAGAAAGAACGATTGCGGGAGCTGGGAAGTGAATCCGTACCTACCGTCGATGCAAAACGATTGCAAACATCGAATATCACGTATTCGTGCAAATTATCCATAGAAAGAACGATTGCGGGAGCTGGGAAGTGAATACTTACCTAACGTTGATGCAGAACGATTGGTAACATCGAACACCACGTATTCGTGCAAATTATCGATGGAAAGAACGATTGCGGGAGCCGGGAAGTGAATGCTTACCTAACGTTGATGCAAAACGATTGGAAACATCGAACATAACGTATTCGTGCAAATTATCGATAGAAAGAACGATTGCGGGAGCTGGGAAGTGAATCCGTACCTACCGTCGATGCAAAACGATTGCAAACATCGAATAGCACGTATTCGTGCAAATTATCCATAGAAAGAACGATTGCGGGAGCTGGGAAGTGAATACTTACCTAACGTTGATGCAGAACGATTGGAAACATCGAACACCACGTATTCGTGCAAATTATCGATGGAAAGAACGATTGCAGGTGCCGGGAAGTGAATCCTTACCTACCGTTGATGCAAAACGATTGGAAACATCGAACATCACGTATTCGTGCAAATTATCGATAGAAAGAACGATTGCGGGAGCTGGGAAGTGAATCCGTACCTACCGTCGATGCAAAACGATTGCAAACATCGAATATCACGTATTCGTGCAAATTATCCATAGAAAGAACGATTGCGGGAGCTGGGAAGTGAATACTTACCTAACGTTGATGCAGAACGATTGGTAACATCGAACACCACGTATTCGTGCAAATTATCGATGGAAAGAACGATTGCGGGTGCCGGGAAGTGAATGCTTACCTAACGTTGATGCAAAACGATTGGAAACATCGAACATAACGTATTCGTGCAAATTATCGATAGAAAGAAGGATTGCGGGAGCTGGGAAGTGAATCCGTACCTACCGTCGATGCAAAACGATTGCAAACATCGAATAGCACGTATTCGTGCAAATTATCCATAGAAAGAACGATTGCGGGAGCTGGGAAGTGAATACTTACCTAACGTTGATGCAGAACGATTGGAAACATCGAACACCACGTATTCGTGCAAATTATCGATGGAAAGAACGATTGCGGGAGCCGGGAAGTGAATCCTTACCTACCGTTGATGCAAAACGATTGGAAACATCGAACATCACGTATTCGTGCAAATTATCGATAGAAAGAACGATTGCGGGAGCTGGGAAGTGAATCCTTACCTACCGTCGATGCAAAACGATTGGAAACATCGAATATCACGTATTCGTGCCAATTATCCAATCGTTTTGCATCGACGGTAGGTAAGGATTCACTTCCCAGCTCCCGCAATCGTTATTTCCATCGATAATTTGCACGAATACGTGGTGTTCGATGTTACCAATCGTTCTGCATCAACGTTAGGTAAGTATTCACTTCCCAGCTCCCGCAATCGTTCTTTCTATGGATAATTTGCACGAATACGTGCTATTCGATGTTTGCAATCGTTTTGCATCGACGGTAGGTACGGATTCACTTCCCAGCTCCCGCAATCGTTCTTTCTATCGATAATTTGCACGAATACGTGATGTTCGATGTTTCCAATCGTTTTGCATCAACGGTAGGTAAGGATTCACTTCCCGGCTCCCGCAATCGTTCTTTCCATCGATAATTTGCACGAATACGTGGTGTTCGATGTTTCCAATCGTTCTGCATCAACGTTAGGTAAGTATTCACTTCCCAGCTCCCGCAATCGTTCTTTCTATGGATAATTTGCACGAATACGTGCTATTCGATGTTTCCAATCGTGTTGCATCGACGGTCGGTAAGCATTCACTTCCCAGCTCCGGCAAACGTTCTTTCCAAATTATCGATAGAAAGAACGATTGCGGGAGCTGGGAAGTGAATCCTTACCTACCGTCGATGCAAAACGATTGCAAACATCGAATAGCACGTATTCGTGCCAATTATCCATAGAAAGAACGATTGCGAGAGCTGGGAAGTGAATACTTACCTACCGTTGATGCAAAACGATTGGAAAATATCGAATAGCACGTATTCGTGCAAATGATCGATGGAAAGAACGATTGCGGGAGCCGGGAAGTGAATCCTTACCTAACGTTGATGCAAATCGATTGGAAAATATCGAATAGCACGTATTCGTGCAAATGATCGATGGAAAAAACGATTGCGGGAGCCGGGAAGTGAATCCTTACATAACGTTGATGCAAATCGATTGGAAACATCGAACATCACGTATTCGTGCAAATTATCGATGGAAAGAACGATTGCAGGTGCCGGGAAGTGAATCCTTACCTACCGTTGATGCAAAACGATTGGAAACATCGAACACCACGTATTCGTGCAAATTATCGATGGAAAGAACGATTGCGGGAGCCGGGAAGTGAATGCTTACCTAACGTTGATGCAAAACAATTGGAAACATCGAACATAACGTATTCGTGCAAATTATCGATAGAAAGAACGATTGCGGGAGCTGGGAAGTGAATCCGTACCTACCGTCGATGCAAAACGATTGCAAACATCGAATAGCACGTATTCGTGCAAATTATCCATAGAAAGAACGATTGCGGGAGCTGGGAAGTGAATACTTACCTAACGTTGATGCAGAACGATTGGAAACATCGAACACCACGTATTCGTGCAAATTATCGATAGAAAGAACGATTGCGGGAGCTGGGATGTGAATCCTTACCTACCGTCGATGCAAAACGATTGGAAACATCGAATATCACGTATTCGTGCCAATTATCCAATCGTTTTGCATCGACGGTAGGTAAGGATTCACTTCCCAGCTCCCGCAATCGTTCTTTCCATCGATAATTTGCACGAATACGTGCCATTCGATGTTTCCAATCGTTTTGCATCGACGGTAGGTAAGGATTCACTTCCCAGCTCCCGCAATCGTTCTTTCCATCGATAATTTGCACGAATACGTGCTATTCAATGTTTCCAATCGTTTTGCATCAACGTTAGGTAAGGATTCACTTCCCGGCTCCCGCAATCGTTCTTTCCATCGATAATTTGCACGAATACGTGGTGTTCGATGTTTCCAATCGTTCTGCATCAACGTTAGGTAAGTATTCACTTCCCGGCTCCCGCAATCGTTCTTTCTAAGGATAATTTGCACGAATACGTGCTATTCGATGTTTGCAATCGTTTTGCATCGACGGTAGGCACGGATTCACTTCCCGGCTCCCGCAATCGTTCTTTCCATCGATAATTTGCACGAATACGCGCTATTCGATGTTTCCAATCGTTTTGCATCAACGTTAGGTAAGCATTCACTTCCCGGCTCCCGCAATCGTTCTTTCCATGGATAATTTGCACGAATACGTGCTATTCGATGTTTCCAATCGTTTTGCATCGACGGTAGGTAAGGATTCACTTCCCAGCTCCCGCAATCGTTCTTTCCATCGATAATTTGCACGAATACGTGCCGTTCGATGTTTCCAATCGTTTTGCATCGACGATAGGTAAGGATTCGCTTCCCAGCTCCCGCAATCGTTCTTTCCATCGATAATTTGCACGAATACGTGCTATTCGATGTTTCCAATCGTTTTGCATCAACGGTAGGTAAGTATTCACTTCCCAGCTCTCGCAATCGGTCTTTCTATGGATAATTTGCACGAATACGTGCAATTCGATGTTTGCAATCGTTTTGCATCGACGGTAGGTAAGGATTCACTTCCCAGCTCCCGCAATCGTTCTTTCTATCGATAATTTGCACGAATACGTTATGTTCGATGTTTCCAATCGTTTTGCATCAACGTTAGGTAAGCATTCACTTCCCGGCTCCCGCAATCGTTCTTTCCATCGATAATTTGCACGAATACGTGCTATTCGATGTTTTCAATCGTTTTGCATCAACGGTAGGTATGTATTCACTTCCCAGCTCTCGCAATCGGTCTTTCTATCGATAATTTGCACGAATACGTGCTATTCGATGTTTGCAATCGTTTTGCATCGACGGTAGGTAAGGATTCACTTCCCAGCTGCCGCAATCGTTCTTTCTATCGATAATTTGCACGAATACGTGATGTTCGATGTTTCCAATCGTTTTGCATCAACGTTAGGTAAGGATTCATTTCCCGGCTCCCGCAATCGTTCTTTCCATCGATAATTTGCACGAATACGTGCTATTCGATGTTTCCAATCGATTTGCATCAACGTTAGGTAAGGATTCACTTCCCGGCACCCGCAATCGTTCTTTCCATCGATAATTTGCACGAATACGTGATGTTCAATGTTTCCAATCGTTTTGCATCAACGTTAGGTAAGGATTCACTTCCCGGCTCCCGCAATCGTTCTTTCCATCGATAATTTGCACGAATACGTGCTCTTCGATGTTTTCAATCGTTTTGCATCGACGGTAGGTAAGGATTCACTTCCCAGCAGCCGCAATCGTTCTTTCCATCGATAATTTACACGAATACGTGCTATTCGATGTTTTCAATCGTTTTGCATCAACGGTAGGTAAGTATTCACTGCCCAGCTCTCGCAATAGGTCTTTCTATGGATAATTTGCACGAATACGTGCTATTCGATGTTTGCAATCGTTTTGCATCGACGGTAGGTAAGGATACACTTCCCGGCTCCCGCAATCGTTCTTTCCATCGATAATTGGCACGAATACGTGCTATTCGATGTTTGCAATCGTTTTGCATCGACGGTAGGTAAGGATTCACTTCCCAGCTCCCGCAATCGTTCTTTCTATCGATAATTTGCATGAATACGTTATGTTCGATGTTTCCAATCGTTTTGCATCAACGTTAGGTAAGCATTCACTTCCCGGCTCCCGCAATCGTTCTTTCCATCGATAATTTGCACGAATACGTGGTGTTCGATGTTTCCAATCGTTCTGCATCAACGTTAGGTAAGTATTCACTTCCCAGCTCCCGCAATCGTTCTTTCTATGGATAATTTGCACGAATACGTGCTATTCGATGTTTGCAATCGTTTTGCATCGACGGTAGGTACGGATTCACTTCCCAGCTCCCGCAGTCGTTCTTTCTATCGATAATTTGCACGAATACGTGATGTTCGATGTTTCCAATCGTTTTGCATCAACGTTAGGTAAGTATTCACTTCCCAGCTCCCGCAATCGTTCTTTCTATGGATAATTTGCACGAATACGTGCTATTCGATGTTTCCAATCGTGTTGCATCGACGGTCGGTAAGCATTCACTTCCCAGCTCCGGCAAACGTTCTTTCCAAATTATCGATAGAAAGAACGATTGCGGGAGCTGGGAAGTGAATACTTACCTACCGTTGATGCAAAACGATTGGAAACATCGAATAGCACGTATTCGTGCAAATTATTCATGGAAAGAACGATTGCGGGAGCCGGGAAGTGAATGCTTACCTAACGTTGATGCAAAACGATTGGAAACATCGAACATAACGTATTCGTGCAAATTATCGATAGAAAGAACGATTGCGGCAGCTGGGAAGTGAATCCTTACCTACCGTCGATGCAAAACGATTGCAAACATCGAATTGCACGTATTCGTGCAAATTATCCATAGAAAGACCGATTGCGAGAGCTGGGAAGTGAATTCTTACCTACCGTTGATGTAAAACGATTGGAAACATCGAATAGCACGTATTCGTGCAAATTATCGATGGAAAGAACGATTGCGGGAGCCGGGAAGTGAATCCTTACCTACCGTTGATGCAAAACGATTGGAAACATCGAACATCACGTATTCGTGCAAATTATCGATAGAAAGAACGATTGCGGGAGCTGGGAAGCGAATCCTTACCTATCGTCGATGCAAAACGATTGGAAACATCGAATGGCACGTATTCGTGCAAATTATCGATGGAAAGAACGATTGCGGGAGCTGGGAAGTGAATCCTTACCTACCGTCGATGCAAAACGATTGCAAACATCGAATAGCACGTATTCGTGCAAATTATCCATAGAAAGAACGATTGCGGGAGCTGGGAAGTGAATACTTACCTACCGTTGATGCAAAACGATTGGAAACATCGAATAGCACGTATTCGTGCAAATTATCCATGGAAAGAACGATTGCGGGAGCCGGGAAGTGAATGCTTACCTAACGTTGATGCAAAACGATTGGAAACATCGAATAGCGCGTATTCGTGCAAATTATCGATGGAAAGAACGATTGCGGGAGCCGGGAAGTGAATCCGTACCTACCGTCGATGCAAAACGATTGCAAACATCGAATAGCACGTATTCGTGCAAATTATCCTTAGAAAGAACGATTGCGGGAGCCGGGAAGTGAATACTTACCTAACGTTGATGCAGAACGATTGGAAACATCGAACACCACGTATTCGTGCAAATTATCGATGGAAAGAACGATTGCGGGAGCCGGGAAGTGAATCCTTACCTAACGTTGATGCAAAACGATTGGAAACATCGAATAGCACGTATTCGTGCAAATTATCGATGGAAAGAACGATTGCGGGAGCTGGGAAGTGAATCCTTACCTACCGTCGATGCAAAACGATTGGATAATTGGCACGAATACGTGATATTCGATGTTTCCAATCGTTTTGCATCGACGGTAGGTAAGGATTCACTTCCCAGCTCCCGCAATCGTTATTTCCATCGATAATTTGCACGAATACGTGGTGTTCGATGTTACCAATCGTTCTGCATCAACGTTAGGTAAGTATTCACTTCCCAGCTCCCGCAATCGTTCTTTCTATGGATAATTTGCACGAATACGTGCTATTCGATGTTTGCAATCGTTTTGCATCGACGGTAGGTACGGATTCACTTCCCAGCTCCCGCAATCGTTCTTTCTATCGATAATTTGCACGAATACGTGATGTTCGATGTTTCCAATCGTTTTGCATCGACGGTAGGTAAGGATTCACATCCCAGCTCCCGCAATCGTTATTTCCATCGATAATTTGCACGAATACGTGGTGTTCGATGTTACCAATCGTTCTGCATCAACGTTAGGTAAGTATTCACTTCCCAGCTCCCGCAATCGTTCTTTCTATGGATAATTTGCACGAATACGTGCTATTCGATGTTTCCAATCGTGTTGCATCGACGGTCGGTAAGCATTCACTTCCCAGCTCCGGCAAACGTTCTTTCCAAATTATCGATAGAAAGAACGATTGCGGGAGCTGGGAAGTGAATCCTTACCTACCGTCGATGCAAAACGATTGCAAACATCGAATAGCACGTATTCGTGCAAATTATCCATAGAAAGAACGATTGCGAGAGCTGGGAAGTGAATACTTACCTACCGTTGATGCAAAACGATTGGAAAATATCGAATAGCACGTATTCGTGCAAATGATCGATGGAAAGAACGATTGCGGGAGCCGGGAAGTGAATCCTTACCTAACGTTGATGCAAATCGATTGGAAAATATCGAATAGCACGTATTCGTGCAAATGATCGATGGAAAAAACGATTGCGGGAGCCGGGAAGTGAATCCTTACCTAACGTTGATGCAAATCGATTGGAAACATCGAACATCACGTATTCGTGCAAATTATCGATGGAAAGAACGATTGCGGGTGCCGGGAAGTGAATCCTTACCTACCGTTGATGCAAAACGATTGGAAACATCGAACATCACGTATTCGTGCAAATTATCGATAGAAAGAACGATTGCGGGAGCTGGGAAGTGAATCCGTACCTACCGTCATGCAAAACGATTGCAAACATCGAATATCACGTATTCGTGCAAATTATCCATAGAAAGAACGATTGCGGGAGCTGGGAAGTGAATACTTACCTAACGTTGATGCAGAACGATTGGTAACATCGAACACCACGTATTCGTGCAAATTATCGATGGAAAGAACGATTGCGGGAGCCGGGAAGTGAATGCTTACCTAACGTTGATGCAAAACGATTGGAAACATCGAACATAACGTATTCGTGCAAATTATCGATAGAAAGAACGATTGCGGGAGCTGGGAAGTGAATCCGTACCTACCGTCGATGCAAAACGATTGCAAACATCGAATAGCACGTATTCGTGCAAATTATCCATAGAAAGAACGATTGCGGGAGCTGGGAAGTGAATACTTACCTAACGTTGATGCAGAACGATTGGAAACATCGAACACCACGTATTCGTGCAAATTATCGATGGAAAGAACGATTGCGGGAGCCGGGAAGTGAATCCTTACCTACCGTTGATGCAAAACGATTGGAAACATCGAACATCACGTATTCGTGCAAATTATCGATAGAAAGAACGATTGCGGGAGCTGGGAAGTGAATCCTTACCTACCGTCGATGCAAAACGATTGGAAACATCGAATATCACGTATTCGTGCCAATTATCCAATCGTTTTGCATCGACGGTAGGTAAGGATTCACTTCCCAGCTCCCGCAATCGTTATTTCCATCGATAATTTGCACGAATACGTGGTGTTCGATGTTACCAATCGTTCTGCATCAACGTTAGGTAAGTATTCACTTCCCAGCTCCCGCAATCGTTCTTTCTATGGATAATTTGCACGAATACGTGCTATTCGATGTTTGCAATCGTTTTGCATCGACGGTAGGTACGGATTCACTTCCCAGCTCCCGCAATCGTTCTTTCTATCGATAATTTGCACGAATACGTGATGTTCGATGTTTCCAATCGTTTTGCATCAACGGTAGGTAAGGATTCACTTCCCGGCTCCCGCAATCGTTCTTTCCATCGATAATTTGCACGAATACGTGGTGTTCGATGTTTCCAATCGTTCTGCATCAACGTTAGGTAAGTATTCACTTCCCAGCTCCCGCAATCGTTCTTTCTATGGATAATTTGCACGAATACGTGCTATTCGATGTTTCCAATCGTGTTGCATCGACGGTCGGTAAGCATTCACTTCCCAGCTCCGGCAAACGTTCTTTCCAAATTATCGATAGAAAGAACGATTGCGGGAGCTGGGAAGTGAATCCTTACCTACCGTCGATGCAAAACGATTGCAAACATCGAATAGCACGTATTCGTGCAAATTATCCATAGAAAGAACGATTGCGAGAGCTGGGAAGTGAATACTTACCTACCGTTGATGCAAAACGATTGGAAAATATCGAATAGCACGTATTCGTGCAAATGATCGATGGAAAGAACGATTGCGGGAGCCGGGAAGTGAATCCTTACCTAACGTTGATGCAAATCGATTGGAAAATATCGAATAGCACGTATTCGTGCAAATGATCGATGGAAAAAACGATTGCGGGAGCCGGGAAGTGAATCCTTACCTAACGTTGATGCAAATCGATTGGAAACATCGAACATCACGTATTCGTGCAAATTATCGATGGAAAGAACGATTGCAGGTGCCGGGAAGTGAATCCTTACCTACCGTTGATGCAAAACGATTGGAAACATCGAACATCACGTATTCGTGCAAATTATCGATAGAAAGAACGATTGCGGGAGCTGGGAAGTGAATCCGTACCTACCGTCGATGCAAAACGATTGCAAACATCGAATATCACGTATTCGTGCAAATTATCCATAGAAAGAACGATTGCGGGAGCTGGGAAGTGAATACTTACCTAACGTTGATGCAGAACGATTGGTAACATCGAACACCACGTATTCGTGCAAATTATCGATGGAAAGAACGATTGCGGGAGCCGGGAAGTGAATGCTTACCTAACGTTGATGCAAAACGATTGGAAACATCGAACATAACGTATTCGTGCAAATTATCGATAGAAAGAACGATTGCGGGAGCTGGGAAGTGAATCCGTACCTACCGTCGATGCAAAACGATTGCAAACATCGAATAGCACGTATTCGTGCAAATTATCCATAGAAAGAACGATTGCGGGAGCTGGAAAGTGAATACTTACCTAACGTTGATGCAGAACGATTGGAAACATCGAACACCACGTATTCGTGCAAATTATCGATGGAAAGAACGATTGCAGGTGCCGGGAAGTGAATCCTTACCTACCGTTGATGCAAAACGATTGGAAACATCGAACATCACGTATTCGTGCAAATTATCGATAGAAAGAACGATTGCGGGAGCTGGGAAGTGAATCCGTACCTACCGTCGATGCAAAACGATTGCAAACATCGAATATCACGTATTCGTGCAAATTATCCATAGAAAGAACGATTGCGGGAGCTGGGAAGTGAATACTTACCTAACGTTGATGCAGAACGATTGGAAACATCGAACACCACGTATTCGTGCAAATTATCGATGGAAAGAACGATTGCGGGAGCCGGGAAGTGAATCCTTACCTACCGTTGATGCAAAACGATTGGAAACATCGAACATCACGTATTCGTGCAAATTATCGATAGAAAGAACGATTGCGGGAGCTGGGAAGTGAATCCTTACCTACCGTCGATGCAAAACGATTGGAAACATCGAATATCACGTATTCGTGCCAATTATCCAATCGTTTTGCATCGACGGTAGGTAAGGATTCACTTCCCAGCTCCCGCAATCGTTATTTCCATCGATAATTTGCACGAATACGTGGTGTTCGATGTTACCAATCGTTCTGCATCAACGTTAGGTAAGTATTCACTTCCCAGCTCCCGCAATCGTTCTTTCTATGGATAATTTGCACGAATACGTGCTATTCGATGTTTGCAATCGTTTTGCATCGACGGTAGGTACGGATTCACTTCCCAGCTCCCGCAATCGTTCTTTCTATCGATAATTTGCACGAATACGTGATGTTCGATGTTTCCAATCGTTTTGCATCAACGGTAGGTAAGGATTCACTTCCCGGCTCCCGCAATCGTTCTTTCCATCGATAATTTGCACGAATACGTGGTGTTCGATGTTTCCAATCGTTCTGCATCAACGTTAGGTAAGTATTCACTTCCCAGCTCCCGCAATCGTTCTTTCTATGGATAATTTGCACGAATACGTGCTATTCGATGTTTCCAATCGTGTTGCATCGACGGTCGGTAAGCATTCACTTCCCAGCTCCGGCAAACGTTCTTTCCAAATTATCGATAGAAAGAACGATTGCGGGAGCTGGGAAGTGAATCCTTACCTACCGTCGATGCAAAACGATTGCAAACATCGAATAGCACGTATTCGTGCAAATTATCCATAGAAAGAACGATTGCGAGAGCTGGGAAGTGAATACTTACCTACCGTTGATGCAAAACGATTGGAAAATATCGAATAGCACGTATTCGTGCAAATGATCGATGGAAAGAACGATTGCGGGAGCCGGGAAGTGAATCCTTACCTAACGTTGATGCAAATCGATTGGAAAATATCGAATAGCACGTATTCGTGCAAATGATCGATGGAAAAAACGATTGCGGGAGCCGGGAAGTGAATCCTTACCTAACGTTGATGCAAATCGATTGGAAACATCGAACATCACGTATTCGTGCAAATTATCGATGGAAAGAACGATTGCAGGTGCCGGGAAGTGAATCCTTACCTACCGTTGATGCAAAACGATTGGAAACATCGAACACCACGTATTCGTGCAAATTATCGATGGAAAGAACGATTGCGGGAGCCGGGAAGTGAATGCTTACCTAACGTTGATGCAAAACGATTGGAAACATCGAACATAACGTATTCGTGCAAATTATCGATAGAAAGAACGATTGCGGGAGCTGGGAAGTGAATCCGTACCTACCGTCGATGCAAAACGATTGCAAACATCGAATAGCACGTATTCGTGCAAATTATCCATAGAAAGAACGATTGCGGGAGCTGGGAAGTGAATACTTACCTAACGTTGATGCAGAACGATTGGAAACATCGAACACCACGTATTCGTGCAAATTATCGATAGAAAGAACGATTGCGGGAGCTGGGATGTGAATCCTTACCTACCGTCGATGCAAAACGATTGGAAACATCGAATATCACGTATTCGTGCCAATTATCCAATCGTTTTGCATCGACGGTAGGTAAGGATTCACTTCCCAGCTCCCGCAATCGTTCTTTCCATCGATAATTTGCACGAATACGTGCCATTCGATGTTTCCAATCGTTTTGCATCGACGGTAGGTAAGGATTCACTTCCCAGCTCCCGCAATCGTTCTTTCCATCGATAATTTGCACGAATACGTGCTATTCGATGTTTCCAATCGTTTTGCATCAACGTTAGGTAAGGATTCACTTCCCGGCTCCCGCAATCGTTCTTTCCATCGATAATTTGCACGAATACGTGGTGTTCGATGTTTCCAATCGTTCTGCATCAACGTTAGGTAAGTATTCACTTCCCGGCTCCCGCAATCGTTCTTTCTAAGGATAATTTGCACGAATACGTGCTATTCGATGTTTGCAATCGTTTTGCATCGACGGTAGGTACGGATTCACTTCCCGGCTCCCGCAATCGTTCTTTCCATCGATAATTTGCACGAATACGCGCTATTCGATGTTTCCAATCGTTTTGCATCAACGTTAGGTAAGCATTCACTTCCCGGCTCCCGCAATCGTTCTTTCCATGGATAATTTGCACGAATACGTGCTATTCGATGTTTCCAATCGTTTTGCATCGACGGTAGGTAAGGATTCACTTCCCAGCTCCCGCAATCGTTCTTTCCATCGATAATTTGCACGAATACGTGCCGTTCGATGTTTCCAATCGTTTTGCATCGACGATAGGTAAGGATTCGCTTCCCAGCTCCCGCAATCGTTCTTTCCATCGATAATTTGCACGAATACGTGCTATTCGATGTTTCCAATCGTTTTGCATCAACGGTAGGTAAGTATTCACTTCCCAGCTCTCGCAATCGGTCTTTCTATGGATAATTTGCACGAATACGTGCAATTCGATGTTTGCAATCGTTTTGCATCGACGGTAGGTAAGGATTCACTTCCCAGCTCCCGCAATCGTTCTTTCTATCGATAATTTGCACGAATACGTTATGTTCGATGTTTCCAATCGTTTTGCATCAACGTTAGGTAAGCATTCACTTCCCGGCTCCCGCAATCGTTCTTTCCATCGATAATTTGCACGAATACGTGCTATTCGATGTTTTCAATCGTTTTGCATCAACGGTAGGTATGTATTCACTTCCCAGCTCTCGCAATCGGTCTTTCTATCGATAATTTGCACGAATACGTGCTATTCGATGTTTGCAATCGTTTTGCATCGACGGTAGGTAAGGATTCACTTCCCAGCTGCCGCAATCGTTCTTTCTATCGATAATTTGCACGAATACGTGATGTTCGATGTTTCCCATCGTTTTGCATCAACGTTAGGTAAGGATTCATTTCCCGGCTCCCGCAATCGTTCTTTCCATCGATAATTTGCACGAATACGTGCTATTCGATGTTTCCAATCGATTTGCATCAACGTTAGGTAAGGATTCACTTCCCGGCACCCGCAATCGTTCTTTCCATCGATAATTTGCACGAATACGTGATGTTCAATGTTTCCAATCGTTTTGCATCAACGTTAGGTAAGGATTCACTTCCCGGCTCCTGCAATCGTTCTTTCCATCGATAATTTGCACGAATACGTGCTCTTCGATGTTTTCAATCGTTTTGCATCGACGGTAGGTAAGGATTCACTTCCCAGCAGCCGCAATCGTTCTTTCCATCGATAATTTACACGAATACGTGCTATTCGATGTTTTCAATCGTTTTGCATCAACGGTAGGTAAGTATTCACTGCCCAGCTCTCGCAATAGGTCTTTCTATGGATAATTTGCACGAATACGTGCTATTCGATGTTTGCAATCGTTTTGCATCGACGATAGGTAAGGATTCGCTTCCCAGCTCCCGCAATCGTTCTTTCTATCGATAATTTGCACGAATACGTGATGTTCGATGTTTCCAATCGTTTTGCATCAACGGTAGGTAAGGATTCACTTCCCGGCTCCCGCAATCGTTCTTTCCATCGATAATTTGCACGAATACGTGCTATTCGATGTTTCCAATCGTTTTGCATCAACGGTAGGTAAGTATTCACTTCCCAGCTCTCGCAATCGGTCTTTCTATGGATAATTTGCACGAATACGTGCAATTCGATGTTTGCAATCGTTTTGCATCGACGGTAGGTAAGGATTCACTTCCCAGCTCCCGCAATCGTTCTTTCTATCGATAATTTGCACGAATACGTTATGTTCGATGTTTCCAATCGTTTTGCATCAACGTTAGGTAAGCATTCACTTCCCGGCTCCCGCAATCGTTCTTTCCATCGATAATTTGCACGAATACGTGCTATTCGATGTTTTCAATCGTTTTGCATCAACGGTAGGTATGTATTCACTTCCCAGCTCTCGCAATCGGTCTTTCTATGGATAATTTGCACGAATACGTGCTATTCGATGTTTGCAATCGTTTTGCATCGACGGTAGGTAAGGATTCACTTCCCAGCTGCCGCAATCGTTCTTTCTATCGATAATTTGCACGAATACGTGATGTTCGATGTTTCCAATCGTTTTCATCAACGTTAGGTAAGGATTCATTTCCCGGCTCCCGCAATCGTTCTTTCCATCGATAATTTGCACGAATACGTGCTATTCGATGTTTGCAATCGATTTGCATCAACGTTAGGTAAGGATTCACTTCCCGGCACCCGCAATCGTTCTTTCCATCGATAATTTGCACGAATACGTGATGTTCAATGTTTCCAATCGTTTTGCATCAACGTTAGGTAAGGATTCACTTCCCGGCTCCCGCAATCGTTCTTTCCATCGATAATTTGCACGAATACGTGGTGTTCGATGTTTCCAATCGTTTTGCATCAACGTTAGGTAATGTTACGTCCTGGTTTGATTGTTCTCGTTAATTCCTTGATGAACCAATCGAGACGCAACTATATGATTTTATTCTTGTGTGCTTGTGTAGATATCGTTTGTAAATAGTAGGGTACGTTCGCATTTTTGATCGTGACTATTCCCAGGGTAGGGTTAAGTCAACCAGCATCGGGAACGTTGGGATAATAACGATTGTATATTGGTTATTTGTTACCGTATACGTGTAGACGTTGTTATTATTGCGGTGCCTTGTTACGTTCGTGATATGGTCCGTAACGAGGATCGTGAGGTGGAAGGCCATCCACGCATAGACGCTCCGAGGGTAGTTCGATGGTGTAGAACTTCCAGGCGGGATGCGAACTCGTTCCGAGTTCTCCTTCCTTGTGGCTGTCGGAATGGGGTGTGACCACTCCCAAGAGATGTTGCTTCGTGAGTAGCGGTTTGTAATATGCCCGCACCAAACGACGTACTTGTTCTTTACGACCGGCACGGCGAGTTTTAGCCATCGAGTTTATTTAATTCAGTTATGGTTTCTGATTAACAATAGCGACAACTGAATTGTACTGTGCAGGAAAGCCGTGCGTATAACTCGAGCAGATCGTCTTCTCTATGGTTCGTAATAGAATTCAGAGTCCAGCCAGAAAATATTATTTAATGCGAAAAGCTCGATGTCTGGTTTAAGGTACACTCGTAAATGAATTAGAGAACACTGTGTCTAATGAACATGATAACAACTATATTCTATCACTTGGTAGTTACACTGGGTTACAAGATTTAATTATAACTAACAACACGAAGTTACTTGGCTGACTCTCGGACCAGAACTGTTTGTGATGTTCTCGGCTGCCTAAGCAGAACTGACTGTGTGTACTCACTATGATTGACGTCGATTATCGATGTGTATGGTCCGACTGCCGTAGCAGAACTAACTTTCCAGTAGCTGCTCAGCTCCTTTTATTCTTATAAAGTGCTGATGCAGCTGGCGACTGTCTGTCGTCACTGGATACTTTGTACGTGGTAACGAATGCTGACGCGACAGTCTCATTGTGTGGTAACGAATGCTGACGCGACAGTCTCATCTCTCCGCGAACGGATGTTGTTGCGACAAGTCCGTCGCTGGGAAGATGCAATCTGATCTGTTCACAAAGTTTCTCGAGGCCAGAATGCAGACGTGCAGGATAATGGAATCGTGCTAATCTTATTCAGCACTTTTATGTTTAATGCTGACTTGGCGTCCATACTTCTGTGCATGCACTTCCAGCAGCGAGAGCTCAGTCTGTTGCGCGACTCTGAACGAGACGGTAGTGTTAGCGACTTACATCAATGGTCGCGCTCCTTCTTATCTTATGTCACTTCGTGGTTCATTGTGGTTACTCAAAAGTCTTTTCCCCTTGATTTAAAAGTGATTTTAATTGAATAAATATATTTGTATTGTAGTTTTTGAGCAATCATACGGAACATTAAAACCGCAGTGCAGCATAAGTGATTTTGTGATATCTGTGATTCCAGATGCCGAATTCTGAGATAGCCGCTCCGCGTTTGTTTTGGTGAGTGACTTTTACTTATTTTAAGTGATACCATATAAACGAATCAGTATGTTCACAATTCAACGGCAATATTCCTATATTATATTGTGCTTCTTCATTGAATCCTAGTCAAGGCATAGCTTGGAGTACGTGTAGAACGTGCTGATTCGTTTGAGGTTTATAAATAGACATTGTTACGTTCCGGTCAGTCCCGGGACGTGACACCTTCCCCCTTGGGAAGCAAATTTCTGTAAGAAATTTGCTGAGGTCTGCTTGAATTGTTTAAGTGTTGTTTTTGGTTTGTGTTTTCGCTGCTGATGTTCCTTGGTTGCAAGGTGTCTTCGTTGTGTGACGTTGCGTAACGTCTACTTCCTTCACCTCTTCGGATTAAGAGATGCGCATGTCAACTCCGTGTGATGTTGATGGATTGGAATCCGTATGCGTAAATTGTATGGAGTCGGTACTCGTGAATAAATGTTTTGGCGGCTGCCTTTCAATACAGTATTTTTTCTTGATGGCAATATAGGCCCTTGATTTTGGAGAGTTTTATTTCCGCGACCTCCCTCAATGTTGCTGCTTGTTCCAGTATTTTTTTAACTTGATGGCGATACCCGCCCTTGATTTTGGAGAGTTTTATTACTTTGACCTCACCCCTAATGTTACTATCAATGCAGTAATTGTTTAACTTGATGCTTGACGCGTATCCCTCTCCTATTTCGGGATTCGCTGTATTACGAACAATCGACGCGTATATGCGTGAAATTGATGCTGGCTCCGTGGTCGATTTGAAAGTTGAGATCCTAAGATCCCTGTCCTCCTTGATCAGCGGCGAATCATCCACGACGCGAGAATGAACTTGATGGCCCGCAACCTTTATTGACACTTTCCCTAAGGTGGTCAGGTTCGAAGCCGATTTGCCACGTATTTTATCACATCTCGGTCGTTTATACTCGCCGTACTGTTCAGGACTGACTTCTTGATGAGATTTATCTTGAATCCGGAGTACAGCATAAAACTTGTTCCTCATTGTGCAGCTGGGGTGCTATGTCCATAGCGATAATATATGTATATATAATTTTTATAGCGCTTACTCTCGTTGACATTGTTTCTTTGATGATTGATTTCACGATTTGTATTTGTTTCTAAATTGCGCTTCTCTTGTTTCTTTCTTGCGAATTTTCCTTGATATTGAAACTATTGATAAGCTTCTAATCGGAAACTCCCGTTTCCGTTGGTTCTTGATACTTCAGGGTGTTCCCTAATGTATGTAATTGCGAATCCCACGCCCTTCCGGACTGGTGTCGGTTCTTCTACCCTTTTCGCGATACTTTTCTTAACGCACGCGATCGTGTTCTGTCGCGGTCGCAAATAAATCTATATGTAATCTTTCTCGCGATATTCATCCCAACGCATGCGTTCGTGCCCCATGTTCGGGCGCCAAAAATCATCTACTATATGTTACGTCCTGGTTTGATTGTTCTCGTTAATTCCTTGATGAACCAATCGAGACGCAACTATATGATTTTATTCTTGTGTGCTTGTGTAGATATCGTTTGTAAATAGTAGGGTACGTTCGCATTTTTGATCGTGACTATTCCCAGGGTAGGGTTAAGTCAACCAGCATCGGGAACGTTGGGATAATAACGATTGTATATTGGTTATTTGTTACCGTATACGTGTAGACGTTGTTATTATTGCGGTGCCTTGTTACGTTCGTGATATGGTCCGTAACGAGGATCGTGAGGTGGAAGGCCATCCACGCATAGACGCTCCGAGGGTAGTTCGATGGTGTAGAACTTCCAGGCGGGATGCGAACTCGTTCCGAGTTCTCCTTCCTTGTGGCTGTCGGAATGGGGTGTGACCACTCCCAAGAGATGTTGCTTCGTGAGTAGCGGTTTGTAATATGCCCGCACCAAACGACGTACTTGTTCTTTACGACCGGCACGGCGAGTTTTAGCCATCGAGTTTATTTAATTCAGTTATGGTTTCTGATTAACAATAGCGACAACTGAATTGTACTGTGCAGGAAAGCCGTGCGTATAACTCGAGCAGATCGTCTTCTCTATGGTTCGTAATAGAATTCAGAGTCCAGCCAGAAAATATTATTTAATGCGAAAAGCTCGATGTCTGGTTTAAGGTACACTCGTAAATGAATTAGAGAACACTGTGTCTAATGAACATGATAACAACTATATTCTATCACTTGGTAGTTACACTGGGTTACAAGATTTAATTATAACTAACAACACGAAGTTACTTGGCTGACTCTCGGACCAGAACTGTTTGTGATGTTCTCGGCTGCCTAAGCAGAACTGACTGTGTGTACTCACTATGATTGACGTCGATTATCGATGTGTATGGTCCGACTGCCGTAGCAGAACTAACTTTCCAGTAGCTGCTCAGCTCCTTTTATTCTTATAAAGTGCTGATGCAGCTGGCGACTGTCTGTCGTCACTGGATACTTTGTACGTGGTAACGAATGCTGACGCGACAGTCTCATTGTGTGGTAACGAATGCTGACGCGACAGTCTCATCTCTCCGCGAACGGATGTTGTTGCGACAAGTCCGTCGCTGGGAAGATGCAATCTGATCTGTTCACAAAGTTTCTCGAGGCCAGAATGCAGACGTGCAGGATAATGGAATCGTGCTAATCTTATTCAGCACTTTTATGTTTAATGCTGACTTGGCGTCCATACTTCTGTGCATGCACTTCCAGCAGCGAGAGCTCAGTCTGTTGCGCGACTCTGAACGAGACGGTAGTGTTAGCGACTTACATCAATGGTCGCGCTCCTTCTTATCTTATGTCACTTCGTGGTTCATTGTGGTTACTCAAAAGTCTTTTCCCCTTGATTTAAAAGTGATTTTAATTGAATAAATATATTTGTATTGTAGTTTTTGAGCAATCATACGGAACATTAAAACCGCAGTGCAGCATAAGTGATTTTGTGATATCTGTGATTCCAGATGCCGAATTCTGAGATAGCCGCTCCGCGTTTGTTTTGGTGAGTGACTTTTACTTATTTTAAGTGATACCATATAAACGAATCAGTATGTTCACAATTCAACGGCAATATTCCTATATTATATTGTGCTTCTTCATTGAATCCTAGTCAAGGCATAGCTTGGAGTACGTGTAGAACGTGCTGATTCGTTTGAGGTTTATAAATAGACATTGTTACGTTCCGGTCAGTCCCGGGACGTGACAGTAAGTATTCACTTCCCAGCTCCCGCAATCGTTCTTTCTATCGATAATTTGCACGAATACGTGCTCTTCGATGTTTGCAATCGTTTTGCATCGACGGTAGGTAAGGATTCACTTCCCAGCAGCCGCAATCGTTCTTTCCATCGATAATTTACACGAATACGTGCTATTCGATGTTTTCAATCGTTTTGCATCAACGGTAGGTAAGTATTCACTGCCCAGCTCTCGCAATCGGTCTTTCTATGGATAATTTGCACGAATACGTGCTATTCGATGTTTGCAATCGTTTTGCATCGACGGTAGGTAAGGATACACTTCCCGGCTCCCGCAATCGTTCTTTCCATCGATAATTTGCACGAATACGTGCTATTCGATGTTTGCAATCGTTTTGCATCGACGGTAGGTAAGGATTCACTTCCCAGCTCCCGCAATCGTTCTTTCTATCGATAATTTGCATGAATACGTTATGTTCGATGTTTCCAATCGTTTTGCATCAACGTTAGGTAAGCATTCACTTCCCGGCTCCCGCAATCGTTCTTTCCATCGATAATTTGCACGAATACGTGGTGTTCGATGTTTCCAATCGTGTTGCATCGACGGTCGGTAAGCATTCACTTCCCAGCTCCGGCAAACGTTCTTTCCAAATTATCGATAGAAAGAACGATTGCGGGAGCTGGGAAGTGAATACTTACCTACCGTTGATGCAAAACGATTGGAAACATCGAATAGCACGTATTCGTGCAAATTATTCATGGAAAGAACGATTGCGGGAGCCGGGAAGTGAATGCTTACCTAACGTTGATGCAAAACGATTGGAAACATCGAACATAACGTATTCGTGCAAATTATCGATAGAAAGAACGATTGCGGCAGCTGGGAAGTGAATCCTTACCTACCGTCGATGCAAAACGATTGCAAACATCGAATTGCACGTATTCGTGCAAATTATCCATAGAAAGACCGATTGCGAGAGCTGGGAAGTGAATACTTACCTACCGTTGATGTAAAACGATTGGAAACATCGAATAGCACGTATTCGTGCAAATTATCGATGGAAAGAACGATTGCGGGAGCCGGGAAGTGAATCCTTACCTACCGTTGATGCAAAACGATTGGAAACATCGAACATCACGTATTCGTGCAAATTATCGATAGAAAGAACGATTGCGGGAGCTGGGAAGCGAATCCTTACCTATCGTCGATGCAAAACGATTGGAAACATCGAATGGCACGTATTCGTGCAAATTATCGATGGAAAGAACGATTGCGGGAGCTGGGAAGTGAATCCTTACCTACCGTCGATGCAAAACGATTGCAAACATCGAATAGCACGTACTCGTGCAAATTATCCATAGAAAGAACGATTGCGGGAGCTGGGAAGTGAATACTTACCTACCGTTGATGCAAAACGATTGGAAACATCGAATAGCACGTATTCGTGCAAATTATCCATGGAAAGAACGATTGCGGGAGCCGGGAAGTGAATGCTTACCTAACGTTGATGCAAAACGATTGGAAACATCGAATAGCGCGTATTCGTGCAAATTATCGATGGAAAGAACGATTGCGGGAGCCGGGAAGTGAATCCGTACCTACCGTCGATGCAAAACGATTGCAAACATCGAATAGCACGTATTCGTGCAAATTATCCTTAGAAAGAACGATTGCGGGAGCCGGGAAGTGAATACTTACCTAACGTTGATGCAGAACGATTGGAAACATCGAACACCACGTATTCGTGCAAACTATCGATGGAAAGAACGATTGCGGGAGCCGGGAAGTGAATCCTTACCTAACGTTGATGCAAAACGATTGGAAACATCGAATAGCACGTATTCGTGCAAATTATCGATGGAAAGAACGATTGCGGGAGCTGGGAAGTGAATCCTTACCTACCGTCGATGCAAAACGATTGGATAATTGGCACGAATACGTGATATTCGATGTTTCCAATCGTTTTGCATCGACGGTAGGTAAGGATTCACTTCCCAGCTCCCGCAATCGTTATTTCCATCGATAATTTGCACGAATACGTGGTGTTCGATGTTACCAATCGTTCTGCATCAACGTTAGGTAAGTATTCACTTCCCAGCTCCCGCAATCGTTCTTTCGATGGATAATTTGCACGAATACGTGCTATTCGATGTTTGCAATCGTTTTGCATCGACGGTAGGTACGGATTCACTTCCCAGCTCCCGCAATCGTTCATTCTATCGATAATTTGCACGAATACGTGATGTTCGATGTTTCCAATCGTTTTGCATCAACGGTAGGTAAGGATTCACTTCCCGGCTCCCGCAATCGTTCTTTCCATCGATAATTTGCACGAATACGTGGTGTTCGATGTTTCCAATCGTTCTGCATCAACGTTAGGTAAGTATTCACTTCCCAGCTCCCGCAATCGTTCTTTCTATGGATAATTTGCACGAATACGTGCTATTCGATGTTTCCAATCGTGTTGCATCGACGGTCGGTAAGCATTCACTTCCCAGCTCCGGCAAACGTTCTTTCCAAATTATCGATAGAAAGAACGATTGCGGGAGCTGGGAAGTGAATCCTTACCTACCGTCGATGCAAAACGATTGCAAACATCGAATAGCACGTATTCGTGCAAATTATCCATAGAAAGAACGATTGCGAGAGCTGGGAAGTGAATACTTACCTACCGTTGATGCAAAACGATTGGAAAATATCGAATAGCACGTATTCGTGCAAATGATCGATGGAAAGAACGATTGCGGGAGCCGGGAAGTGAATCCTTACCTAACGTTGATGCAAATCGATTGGAAAATATCGAATAGCACGTATTCGTGCAAATGATCGATGGAAAAAACGATTGCGGGAGCCGGGAAGTGAATCCTTACCTAACGTTGATGCAAATCGATTGGAAACATCGAACATCACGTATTCGTGCAAATTATCGATGGAAAGAACGATTGCAGGTGCCGGGAAGTGAATCCTTACCTACCGTTGATGCAAAACGATTGGAAACATCGAACATCACGTATTCGTGCAAATTATCGATAGAAAGAACGATTGCGGGAGCTGGGAAGTGAATCCGTACCTACCGTCGATGCAAAACGATTGCAAACATCGAATATCACGTATTCGTGCAAATTATCCATAGAAAGAACGATTGCGGGAGCTGGGAAGTGAATACTTACCTAACGTTGATGCAGAACGATTGGTAACATCGAACACCACGTATTCGTGCAAATTATCGATGGAAAGAACGATTGCGGGAGCCGGGAAGTGAATGCTTACCTAACGTTGATGCAAAACGATTGGAAACATCGAACATAACGTATTCGTGCAAATTATCGATAGAAAGAACGATTGCGGGAGCTGGGAAGTGAATCCGTACCTACCGTCGATGCAAAACGATTGCAAACATCGAATAGCACGTATTCGTGCAAATTATCCATAGAAAGAACGATTGCGGGAGCTGGGAAGTGAATACTTACCTAACGTTGATGCAGAACGATTGGAAACATCGAACACCACGTATTCGTGCAAATTATCGATAGAAAGAACGATTGCGGGAGCTGGGATGTGAATCCTTACCTACCGTCGATGCAAAACGATTGGAAACATCGAATATCACGTATTCGTGCCAATTATCCAATCGTTTTGCATCGACGGTAGGTAAGGATTCACTTCCCAGCTCCCGCAATCGTTCTTTCCATCGATAATTTGCACGAATACGTGCTATTCGATGTTTCCAATCGTTTTGCATCAACGGTAGGTAAGTATTCACTTCCCAGCTCTCGCAATCGGTCTTTCTATGGATAATTTGCACGAATACGTGCAATTCGATGTTTGCAATCGTTTTGCATCGACGGTAGGTAAGGATTCACTTCCCAGCTCCCGCAATCGTTCTTTCTATCGATAATTTGCACGAATACGTTATGTTCGATGTTTCCAATCGTTTTGCATCAACGTTAGGTAAGCATTCACTTCCCGGCTCCCGCAATCGTTCTTTCCATCGATAATTTGCACGAATACGTGCTATTCGATGTTTTCAATCGTTTTGCATCAACGGTAGGTATGTATTCACTTCCCAGCTCTCGCAATCGGTCTTTCTATGGATAATTTGCACGAATACGTGCTATTCGATGTTTGCAATCGTTTTGCATCGACGGTAGGTAAGGATTCACTTCCCAGCTGCCGCAATCGTTCTTTCTATCGATAATTTGCACGAATACGTGATGTTCGATGTTTCCAATCGTTTTCATCAACGTTAGGTAAGGATTCATTTCCCGGCTCCCGCAATCGTTCTTTCCATCGATAATTTGCACGAATACGTGCTATTCGATGTTTGCAATCGATTTGCATCAACGTTAGGTAAGGATTCACTTCCCGGCACCCGCAATCGTTCTTTCCATCGATAATTTGCACGAATACGTGATGTTCAATGTTTCCAATCGTTTTGCATCAACGTTAGGTAAGGATTCACTTCCCGGCTCCCGCAATCGTTCTTTCCATCGATAATTTGCACGAATACGTGGTGTTCGATGTTTCCAATCGTTTTGCATCAACGTTAGGTAAGTATTCACTTCCCAGCTCCCGCAATCGTTCTTTCTATCGATAATTTGCACGAATACGTGCTCTTCGATGTTTGCAATCGTTTTGCATCGACGGTAGGTAAGGATTCACTTCCCAGCAGCCGCAATCGTTCTTTCCATCGATAATTTACACGAATACGTGCTATTCGATGTTTTCAATCGTTTTGCATCAACGGTAGGTAAGTATTCACTGCCCAGCTCTCGCAATCGGTCTTTCTATGGATAATTTGCACGAATACGTGCTATTCGATGTTTGCAATCGTTTTGCATCGACGGTAGGTAAGGATACACTTCCCGGCTCCCGCAATCGTTCTTTCCATCGATAATTTGCACGAATACGTGCTATTCGATGTTTGCAATCGTTTTGCATCGACGGTAGGTAAGGATTCACTTCCCAGCTCCCGCAATCGTTCTTTCCATCGATAATTTGCACGAATACGTGGTGTTCGATGTTTCCAATCGTTCTGCATCAACGTTAGGTAAGTATTCACTTCCCAGCTCCCGCAATCGTTCTTTCTATGGATAATTTGCACGAATACGTGCTATTCGATGTTTGCAATCGTTTTGCATCGACGGTAGGTACGGATTCACTTCCCAGCTCCCGCAATCGTTCTTTCTATCGATAATTTGCACGAATACGTGATGTTCGATGTTTCCAATCGTTTTGCATCAACGTTAGGTAAGTATTCACTTCCCAGCTCCCGCAATCGTTCTTTCTATGGATAATTTGCACGAATACGTGCTATTCGATGTTTCCAATCGTGTTGCATCGACGGTCGGTAAGCATTCACTTCCCAGCTCCGGCAAACGTTCTTTCCAAATTATCGATAGAAAGAACGATTGCGGGAGCTGGGAAGTGAATACTTACCTACCGTTGATGCAAAACGATTGGAAACATCGAATAGCACGTATTCGTGCAAATTATTCATGGAAAGAACGATTGCGGGAGCCGGGAAGTGAATGCTTACCTAACGTTGATGCAAAACGATTGGAAACATCGAACATAACGTATTCGTGCAAATTATCGATAGAAAGAACGATTGCGGCAGCTGGGAAGTGAATCCTTACCTACCGTCGATGCAAAACGATTGCAAACATCGAATTGCACGTATTCGTGCAAATTATCCATAGAAAGACCGATTGCGAGAGCTGGGAAGTGAATACTTACCTACCGTTGATGTAAAACGATTGGAAACATCGAATAGCACGTATTCGTGCAAATTATCGATGGAAAGAACGATTGCGGGAGCCGGGAAGTGAATCCTTACCTACCGTTGATGCAAAACGATTGGAAACATCGAACATCACGTATTCGTGCAAATTATCGATAGAAAGAACGATTGCGGGAGCTGGGAAGCGAATCCTTACCTATCGTCGATGCAAAACGATTGGAAACATCGAATGGCACGTATTCGTGCAAATTATCGATGGAAAGAACGATTGCGGGAGCTGGGAAGTGAATCCTTACCTACCGTCGATGCAAAACGATTGCAAACATCGAATAGCACGTACTCGTGCAAATTATCCATAGAAAGAACGATTGCGGGAGCTGGGAAGTGAATACTTACCTACCGTTGGTGCAAAACGATTGGAAACATCGAATAGCACGTATTCGTGCAAATTATCCATGGAAAGAACGATTGCGGGAGCCGGGAAGTGAATGCTTACCTAACGTTGATGCAAAACGATTGGAAACATCGAATAGCGCGTATTCGTGCAAATTATCGATGGAAAGAACGATTGCGGGAGCCGGGAAGTGAATCCGTACCTACCGTCGATGCAAAACGATTGCAAACATCGAATAGCACGTATTCGTGCAAATTATCGTTAGAAAGAACGATTGCGGGAGCCGGGAAGTGAATACTTACCTAACGTTGATGCAGAACGATTGGAAACATCGAACACCACGTATTCGTGCAAATTATCGATGGAAAGAACGATTGCGGGAGCCGGGAAGTGAATCCTTACCTAACGTTGATGCAAAACGATTGGAAACATCGAATAGCACGTATTCGTGCAAATTATCGATGGAAAGAACGATTGCGGGAGCTGGGAAGTGAATCCTTACCTACCGTCGATGCAAAACGATTGGATAATTGGCACGAATACGTGATATTCGATGTTTCCAATCGTTTTGCATCGACGGTAGGTAAGGATTCACTTCCCAGCTCCCGCAATCGTTATTTCCATCGATAATTTGCACGAATACGTGGTGTTCGATGTTACCAATCGTTTTGCATCGACGGTAGGTACGGATTCACTTCCCAGCTCCCGCAATCGTTCTTTCTATCGATAATTTGCACGAATACGTGATGTTCGATGTTTCCAATCGTTTTGCATCAACGGTAGGTAAGGATTCACTTCCCGGCTCCCGCAATCGTTCTTTCCGTCGATAATTTGCACGAATACGTGGTGTTCGATGTTTCCAATCGTTCTGCATCAACGTTAGGTAAGTATTCACTTCCCAGCTCCCGCAATCGTTCTTTCTATGGATAATTTGCACGAATACGTGCTATTCGATGTTTCCAATCGTGTTGCATCGACGGTCGGTAAGCATTCACTTCCCAGCTCCGGCAAACGTTCTTTCCAAATTATCGATAGAAAGAACGATTGCGGGAGCTGGGAAGTGAATACTTACCTAACGTTGATGCAGAACGATTGGAAACATCGAACACCACGTATTCGTGCAAATTATCCATAGAAAGAACGATTGCGGGAGCTGGGAAGTGAATCCTTACCTACCGTCGATGCAAAACGATTGGAAACATCGAATATCACGTATTCGTGCCAATTATCCAATCGTTTTGCATCGACGGTAGGTAAGGATTCACTTCCCAGCTCCCGCAATCGTTCTTTCCATCGATAATTTGCACGAATACGTGCTATTCGATGTTTCCAATCGTTTTGCATCAACGTTAGGTAAGGATTCACTTCCCGGCTCCCGCAATCGTTCTTTCCATCGAAAATTTGCACGAATACGTGGTGTTCGATGTTTCCAATCGTTCTGCATCAACGTTAGGTAAGTATTCACTTCCCGGCTCCCGCAATCGTTCTTTCTAAGGATAATTTGCACGAATACGTGCTATTCGATGTTTGCAATCGTTTTGCATCGACGGTAGGTACGGATTCACTTCCCGGCTCCCGCAATCGTTCTTTCCATCGATAATTTGCACGAATACGCGCTATTCGATGTTTCCAATCGTTTTGCATCAACGTTAGGTAAGCATTCACTTCCCGGCTCCCGCAATCGTTCTTTCCATGGATAATTTGCACGAATACGTGCTATTCGATGTTTCCAATCGTTTTGCATCGACGGTAGGTAAGGATTCACTTCCCAGCTCCCGCAATCGTTCTTTCCATCGATAATTTGCACGAATACGTGCCGTTCGATGTTTCCAATCGTTTTGCATCGACGATAGGTAAGGATTCGCTTCCCAGCTCCCGCAATCGTTCTTTCTATCGATAATTTGCACGAATACGTGATGTTCGATGTTTCCAATCGTTTTGCATCAACGGTAGGTAAGGATTCACTTCCCGGCTCCCGCAATCGTTCTTTCCATCGATAATTTGCACGAATACGTGCTATTCGATGTTTCCAATCGTTTTGCATCAACGGTAGGTAAGTATTCACTTCCCAGCTCTCGCAATCGGTCTTTCTATGGATAATTTGCACGAATACGTGCAATTCGATGTTTGCAATCGTTTTGCATCGACGGTAGGTAAGGATTCACTTCCCAGCTCCCGCAATCGTTCTTTCTATCGATAATTTGCACGAATACGTTATGTTCGATGTTTCCAATCGTTTTGCATCAACGTTAGGTAAGCATTCACTTCCCGGCTCCCGCAATCGTTCTCTCCATCGATAATTTGCACGAATACGTGCTATTCGATGTTTTCAATCGTTTTCCATCAATGGTAGGTATGTATTCACTTCCCAGCTCTCGCAATCGGTCTTTCTATGGATAATTTGCACGAATACGTGCTATTCGATGATTGCAATCGTTTTGCATCGACGGTAGGTAAGGATTCACTTCCCAGCTGCCGCAATCGTTCTTTCTATCGATAATTTGCACGAATACGTGATGTTCGATGTTTCCAATCGTTTTGCATCAACGTTAGGTAAGGATTCATTTCCCGGCTCCCGCAATCGTTCTTTCCATCGATAATTTGCACGAATACGTGCTATTCGATGTTTCCAATCGATTTGCATCAACGTTAGGTAAGGATTCACTTCCCGGCACCCGCAATCGTTCTTTCCATCGATAATTTGCACGAATACGTGATGTTCAATGTTTCCAATCGTTTTGCATCAACGTTAGGTAAGGATTCACTTCCCGGCTCCCGCAATCGTTCTTTCCATCGATAATTTACACGAATACGTGCTATTCGATGTTTTCAATCGTTTTGCATCAACGGTAGGTAAGTATTCACTGCCCAGCTCTCGCAATCGGTCTTTCTATGGATAATTTGCACGAATACGTGCTATTCGATGTTTGCAATCGTTTTGCATCGACGGTAGGTAAGGATACACTTCCCGGCTCCCGCAATCGTTCTTTCCATCGATAATTTGCACGAATACGTGCTATTCGATGTTTGCAATCGTTTTGCATCGACGGTAGGTAAGGATTCACTTCCCAGCTCCCGCAATCGTTCTTTCTATCGATAATTTGCATGAATACGTTATGTTCGATGTTTCCAATCGTTTTGCATCAACGTTAGGTAAGCATTCACTTCCCGGCTCCCGCAATCGTTCTTTCCATCGATAATTTGCACGAATACGTGGTGTTCGATGTTTCCAATCGTTCTGCATCAACGTTAGGTAAGTATTCACTTCCCAGCTCCCGCAATCGTTCTTTCTATGGATAATTTGCACGAATACGTGCTATTCGATGTTTGCAATCGTTTTGCATCGACGGTAGGTACGGATTCACTTCCCAGCTCCCGCAATCGTTCTTTCTATCGATAATTTGCACGAATACGTGATGTTCGATGTTTCCAATCGTTTTGCATCAACGTTAGGTAAGTATTCACTTCCCAGCTCCCGCAATCGTTCTTTCTATGGATAATTTGCACGAATACGTGCTATTCGATGTTTCCAATCGTGTTGCATCGACGGTCGGTAAGCATTCACTTCCCAGCTCCGGCTAACGTTCTTTCCAAATTATCGATAGAAAGAACGATTGCGGGAGCTGGGAAGTGAATACTTACCTACCGTTGATGCAAAACGATTGGAAACATCGAATAGCACGTATTCGTGCAAATTATTCATGGAAAGAACGATTGCGGGAGCCGGGAAGTGAATGCTTACCTAACGTTGATGCAAAACGATTGGAAACATCGAACATAACGTATTCGTGCAAATTATCGATAGAAAGAACGATTGCGGCAGCTGGGAAGTGAATCCTTACCTACCGTCGATGCAAAACGATTGGAAACATCGAATGGCACGTATTCGTGCAAATTATCGATGGAAAGAACGATTGCGGGAGCTGGGAAGTGAATCCTTACCTACCGTCGATGCAAAACGATTGCAAACATCGAATAGCACGTATTCGTGCAAATTATCCATAGAAAGAACGATTGCGAGAGCTGGGAAGTGAATACTTACCTACCGTTGATGTAAAACGATTGGAAACATCGAATAGCACGTATTCGTGCAAATTATCGATGGAAAGAACGATTGCGGGAGCCGGGAAGTGAATCCTTACCTACCGTTGATGCAAAACGATTGGAAACATCGAACATCACGTATTCGTGCAAATTATCGATAGAAAGAACGATTGCGGGAGCTGGGAAGCGAATCCTTACCTATCGTCGATGCAAAACGATTGGAAACATCGAATGGCACGTATTCGTGCAAATTATCGATGGAAAGAACGATTGCGGGAGCTGGGAAGTGAATCCTTACCTACCGTCGATGCAAAACGATTGCAAACATCGAATAGCACGTATTCGTGCAAATTATCCATAGAAAGAACGATTGCGGGAGCTGGGAAGTGAATACTTAGCTACCGTTGATGCAAAACGATTGGAAACATCGAATAGCACGTATTCGTGCAAATTATCGATGGAAAGAACGATTGCGGGTGCCGGGAAGTGAATCCTTACCTACCGTTGATGCAAAACGATTGGAAACATCGAACATCACGTATTCGTGCAAATTATCGATAGAAAGAACGATTGCGGGAGCTGGGAAGTGAATCCGTACCTACCGTCGATGCAAAACGATTGCAAACATCGAATATCACGTATTCGTGCAAATTATCCATAGAAAGAACGATTGCGGGAGCTGGGAAGTGAATACTTACCTAACGTTGATGCAGAACGATTGGTAACATCGAACACCACGTATTCGTGCAAATTATCGATGGAAAGAACGATTGCGGGAGCCGGGAAGTGAATGCTTACCTAACGTTGATGCAAAACGATTGGAAACATCGAACATAACGTATTCGTGCAAATTATCGATAGAAAGAACGATTGCGGGAGCTGGGAAGTGAATCCGTACCTACCGTCGATGCAAAACGATTGCAAACATCGAATAGCACGTATTCGTGCAAATTATCCATAGAAAGAACGATTGCGGGAGCTGGGAAGTGAATACTTACCTAACGTTGATG
This sequence comes from Nomada ferruginata, assembly GCA_963583965.1. Lineage (NCBI taxonomy): Eukaryota > Metazoa > Arthropoda > Insecta > Hymenoptera > Apidae > Nomada > Nomada ferruginata. The sequence goes on from OY757219.1 coordinate 2,313,480, forward strand.
CAGAACGATTGGAAACATCGAACACCACGTATTCGTGCAAATTATCGATGGAAAGAACGATTGCGGGAGCCGGGAGGTGAATCCTTACCTACCGTTGATGCAGAACGATTGGAAACATCGAACACCACGTATTCGTGCAAATTATCGATAGAAAGAACGATTGCGGGAGCTGGGAAGTGAATCCTTACCTACCGTCGATGCAAAACGATTGGAAACATCGAATATCACGTATTCGTGCCAATTATCCAATCGTTTTGCATCGACGGTAGGTAAGGATTCACTTCCCAGCTCCCGCAATCGTTCTTTCCATCGATAATTTGCACGAATACGTGCCATTCGATGTTTCCAATCGTTTTGCATCGACGGTAGGTAAGGATTCACTTCCCAGCTCCCGCAATCGTTCTTTCCATCGATAATTTGCACGAATACGTGCTATTCGATGTTTCCAATCGTTTTGCATCAACGTTAGGTAAGGATTCACTTCCCGGCTCCCGCAATCGTTCTTTCCATCGATAATTTGCACGAATACGTGGTGTTCGATGTTTCCAATCGTTTTGCATCAACGGTAGGTAAGGATTCACTTCCCGGCTCCCGCAATCGTTCTTTCCATCGATAATTTGCACGAATACGTGCTATTCGATGTTTCCAATCGTTTTGCATCAACGGTAGGTAAGTATTCACTTCCCAGCTCTCGCAATCGGTCTTTCTATGGATAATTTGCACGAATACGTGCAATTCGATGTTTGCAATCGTTTTGCATCGACGGTAGGTAAGGTTTCACTTCCCAGCTCCCGCAATCGTTCTTTCTATCGATAATTTGCACGAATACGTTATGTTCGATGTTTCCAATCGTTTTGCATCAACGTTAGGTAAGCATTCACTTCCCGGCTCCCGCAATCGTTCTTTCCATCGATAATTTGCACGAATACGTGCTATTCGATGTTTTCAATCGTTTTGCATCGACGGTAGGTACGGATTCACTTCCCGGCTCCCGCAATCGTTCTTTCCATCGATAATTTGCACGAATACGCGCTATTCGATGTTTCCAATCGTTTTGCATCAACGTTAGGTAAGCATTCACTTCCCGGCTCCCGCAATCGTTCTTTCCATGGATAATTTGCACGAATACGTGCTATTCGATGTTTCCAATCGTTTTGCATCGACGGTAGGTAAGGATTCACTTCCCAGCTCCCGCAATCGTTCTTTCCATCGATAATTTGCACGAATACGTGCCGTTCGATGTTTCCAATCGTTTTGCATCGACGATAGGTAAGGATTCGCTTCCCAGCTCCCGCAATCGTTCTTTCTATCGATAATTTGCACGAATACGTGATGTTCGATGTTTCCAATCGTTTTGCATCAACGGTAGGTAAGGATTCACTTCCCGGCTCCCGCAATCGTTCTTTCCATCGATAATTTGCACGAATACGTGCTATTCGATGTTTTCAATCGTTTTGCATCAACGGTAGGTATGTATTCACTTCCCAGCTCTCGCAATCGGTCTTTCTATGGATAATTTGCACGAATACGTGCTATTCGATGTTTGCAATCGTTTTGCATCGACGGTAGGTAAGGATTCACTTCCCAGCTGCCGCAATCGTTCTTTCTATCGATAATTTGCACGAATACGTGATGTTCGATGTTTCCAATCGTTTTGCATCAACGTTAGGTAAGGATTCATTTCCCGGCTCCCGCAATCGTTCTTTCCATCGATAATTTGCACGAATACGTGCTATTCGATGTTTCCAATCGATTTGCATCAACGTTAGGTAAGGATTCACTTCCCGGCACCCGCAATCGTTCTTTCCATCGATAATTTGCACGAATACGTGATGTTCAATGTTTCCAATCGTTTTGCATCAACGTTAGGTAAGGATTCACTTCCCGGCTCCCGCAATCGTTCTTTCCATCGATAATTTGCACGAATACGTGGTGTTCGATGTTTCCAATCGTTTTGCATCAACGTTAGGTAAGTATTCACTTCCCAGCTCCCGCAATCGTTCTTTCTATCGATAATTTGCACGAATACGTGCTCTTCGATGTTTGCAATCGTTTTGCATCGACGGTAGGTAAGGATTCACTTCCCAGCAGCCGCAATCGTTCTTTCCATCGATAATTTACACGAATACGTGCTATTCGATGTTTTCAATCGTTTTGCATCAACGGTAGGTAAGTATTCACTGCCCAGCTCTCGCAATCGGTCTTTCTATGGATAATTTGCACGAATACGTGCTATTCGATGTTTGCAATCGTTTTGCATCGACGGTAGGTAAGGATACACTTCCCGGCTCCCGCAATCGTTCTTTCCATCGATAATTTGCACGAATACGTGCTATTCGATGTTTGCAATCGTTTTGCATCGACGGTAGGTAAGGATTCACTTCCCAGCTCCCGCAATCGTTCTTTCTATCGATAATTTGCATGAATACGTTATGTTCGATGTTTCCAATCGTTTTGCATCAACGTTAGGTAAGCATTCACTTCCCGGCTCCCGCAATCGTTCTTTCCATCGATAATTTGCACGAATACGTGGTGTTCGATGTTTCCAATCGTTCTGCATCAACGTTAGGTAAGTATTCACTTCCCAGCTCCCGCAATCGTTCTTTCTATGGATAATTTGCACGAATACGTGCTATTCGATGTTTGCAATCGTTTTGCATCGACGGTAGGTACGGATTCACTTCCCAGCTCCCGCAATCGTTCTTTCTATCGATAATTTGCACGAATACGTGATGTTCGATGTTTCCAATCGTTTTGCATCAACGTTAGGTAAGTATTCACTTCCCAGCTCCCGCAATCGTTCTTTCTATGGATAATTTGCACGAATACGTGCTATTCGATGTTTCCAATCGTGTTGCATCGACGGTCGGTAAGCATTCACTTCCCAGCTCCGGCAAACGTTCTTTCCAAATTATCGATAGAAAGAACGATTGCGGGAGCTGGGAAGTGAATACTTACCTACCGTTGATGCAAAACGATTGGAAACATCGAATAGCACGTATTCGTGCAAATTATTCATGGAAAGAACGATTGCGGGAGCCGGGAAGTGAATGCTTACCTAACGTTGATGCAAAACGATTGGAAACATCGAACATAACGTATTCGTGCAAATTATCGATAGAAAGAACGATTGCGGCAGCTGGGAAGTGAATCCTTACCTACCGTCGATGCAAAACGATTGCAAACATCGAATTGCACGTATTCGTGCAAATTATCCATAGAAAGACCGATTGCGAGAGCTGGGAAGTGAATACTTACCTACCGTTGATGTAAAACGATTGGAAACATCGAATAGCACGTATTCGTGCAAATTATCGATGGAAAGAACGATTGCGGGAGCCGGGAAGTGAATCCTTACCTACCGTTGATGCAAAACGATTGGAAACATCAAACATCACGTATTCGTGCAAATTATCGATAGAAAGAACGATTGCGGGAGCTGGGAAGCGAATCCTTACCTATCGTCGATGCAAAACGATTGGAAACATCGAATGGCACGTATTCGTGCAAATTATCGATGGAAAGAACGATTGCGGGAGCTGGGAAGTGAATCCTTACCTACCGTCGATGCAAAACGATTGCAAACATCGAATAGCACGTATTCGTGCAAATTATCCATAGAAAGAACGATTGCGGGAGCTGGGAAGTGAATACTTACCTACCGTTGATGCAAAACGATTGGAAACATCGAATAGCACGTATTCGTGCAAATTATCCATGGAAAGAACGATTGCGGGAGCCGGGAAGTGAATGCTTACCTAACGTTGATGCAAAACGATTGGAAACATCGAATAGCGCGTATTCGTGCAAACTATCGATGGAAAGAACGATTGCGGGAGCCGGGAAGTGAATCCGTACCTACCGTCGATGCAAAACGATTGCAAACATCGAATAGCACGTATTCGTGCAAATTATCCTTAGAAAGAACGATTGCGGGAGCCGGGAAGTGAATACTTACCTAACGTTGATGCAGAACGATTGGAAACATCGAACACCACGTATTCGTGCAAATTATCGATGGAAAGAACGATTGCGTGAGCCGGGAAGTGAATTCTTACCTAACGTTGATGCAAAACGATTGGAAACATCGAATAGCACGTATTCGTGCAAATTATCGATGGAAAGAACGATTGCGGGAGCTGGGAAGTGAATCCTTACCTACCGTCGATGCAAAACGATTGGATAATTGGCACGAATACGTGATATTCGATGTTTCCAATCGTTTTGCATCGACGGTAGGTAAGGATTCACTTCCCAGCTCCCGCAATCGTTATTTCCATCGATAATTTGCACGAATACGTGGTGTTCGATATTACCAATCGTTCTGCATCAACGTTAGGTAAGTATTCACTTCCCAGCTCCCGCAATCGTTCTTTCTATGGATAATTTGCACGAATACGTGCTATTCGATGTTTGCAATCGTTTTGCATCGACGGTAGGTACGGATTCACTTCCCAGCTCCCGCAATCGTTCTTTCTATCGATAATTTGCACGAATACGTGATGTTCGATGTTTCCAATCGTTTTGCATCAACGGTAGGTAAGGATTCACTTCCCGGCTCCCGCAATCGTTCTTTCCATCGATAATTTGCACGAATACGTGGTGTTCGATGTTTCCAATCGTTCTGCATCAACGTTAGGTAAGTATTCACTTCCCAGCTCCCGCAATCGTTCTTTCTATGGATAATTTGCACGAATACGTGCTATTCGATGTTTCCAATCGTGTTGCATCGACGGTCGGTAAGCATTCACTTCCCAGCTCCGGCAAACGTTCTTTCCAAATTATCGATAGAAAGAACGATTGCGGGAGCTGGGAAGTGAATCCTTACCTACCGTCGATGCAAAACGATTGCAAACATCGAATAGCACGTATTCGTGCAAATTATCGATAGAAAGAACGATTGCGGGAGCTGGGAAGTGAATACTTACCTAACGTTGATGCAGAACGATTGGTAACATCGAACACCACGTATTCGTGCAAATTATCGATGGAAAGAACGATTGCGGGAGCTGGGAAGTGAATCCTTACCTACCGTCGATGCAAAACGATTGGATAATTGGCACGAATACGTGCCATTCGATGATTCCAATCGTTTTGCATCGACGGTAGGTAAGGATTCACTTCCCAGCTCCCGCAATCGTTCTTTCCATCGATAATTTGCACGAATACGTGCTATTCGATGTTTCCAATCGTTTTGCATCAACGTTAGGTAAGGATTCACTTCCCGGCTCCCGCAATCGTTCTTTCCATCGATAATTTGCACGAATACGTGGTGTTCGATGTTTCCAATCGTTCTGCATCAACGTTAGGTAAGTATTCACTTCCCGGCTCCCGCAATCGTTCTTTCTAAGGATAATTTGCACGAATACGTGCTATTCGATGTTTGCAATCGTTTTGCATCGACGGTAGGTACGGATTCACTTCCCGGCTCCCGCAATCGTTCTTTCCATCGATAATTTGCACGAATACGCGCTATTCGATGTTTCCAATCGTTTTGCATCAACGTTAGGTAAGCATTCACTTCCCGGCTCCCGCAATCGTTCTTTCCATGGATAATTTGCACGAATACGTGCTATTCGATGTTTCCAATCGTTTTGCATCGACGGTAGGTAAGGATTCACTTCCCAGCTCCCGCAATCGTTCTTTCCATCGATAATTTGCACGAATACGTGCCGTTCGATGTTTCCAATCGTTTTGCATCGACGATAGGTAAGGATTCGCTTCCCAGCTCCCGCAATCGTTCTTTCTATCGATAATTTGCACGAATACGTGATGTTCGATGTTTCCAATCGTTTTGCATCAACGGTAGGTAAGGATTCACTTCCCGGCTCCCGCAATCGTTCTTTCCATGGATAATTTGCACGAATACGTGCTATTCGATGTTTCCAATCGTTTTGCATCAACGGTAGGTAAGTATTCACTTCCCAGCTCTCGCAATCGGTCTTTCTATGGATAATTTGCACGAATACGTGCAATTCGATGTTTGCAATCGTTTTGCATCAACGGTAGGTAAGGATTCGCTTCCCAGCTCCCGCAATCGTTCTTTCTATCGATAATTTGCACGAATACGTGATGTTCGATGTTTCCAATCGTTTTGCATCGACGGTAGGTAAGGATTCACTTCCCAGCTCCCGCAATCGTTCTTTCCATCGATAATTTGCACGAATACGTGCCGTTCGATGTTTCCAATCGTTTTGCATCGACGATAGGTAAGGATTCGCTTCCCAGCTCCCGCAATCGTTCTTTCTATCGATAATTTGCACGAATACGTGATGTTCGATGTTTCCAATCGTTTTGCATCAACGGTAGGTAAGGATTCGCTTCCCAGCTCCCGCAATCGTTCTTTCTATCGATAATTTGCACGAATACGTGATGTTCGATGTTTCCAATCGTTTTGCATCAACGTTAGGTAAGGATTCATTTCCCGGCTCCCGCAATCGTTCTTTCCATCGATAATTTGCACGAATACGTGCTATTCGATGTTTCCAATCGATTTGCATCAACGGTAGGTAAGGATTCACTTCCCGGCACCCGCAATCATTCTTTCCATCGATAATTTGCACGAATACGTGATGTTCAATGTATCCAATCGTTTTGCATCAACGTTAGGTAAGGATTCACTTCCCGGCTCCCGCAATCGTTCTTTCCATCGATAATTTGCACGAATACGTGGTGTTCGATGTTTCCAATCGTTTTGCATCAACGTTAGGTAAGTATTCACTTCCCAGCTCCCGCAATCGTTCTTTCTATCGATAATTTGCACGAATACGTGCTATTCGATGTTTGCAATCGTTTTGCGTCGACGGTAGGTAAGGATTCACTTCCCAGCAGCCGCAATCGTTCTTTCCATCGATAATTTACACGAATACGTGCTATTCGATGTTTTCAATCGTTTTGCATCAACGGCAGGTAAGTATTCACTGCCCAGCTCTCGCAATCGGTCTTTCTATGGATAATTTGCACGAATACGTGCTATTCGATGTTTGCAATCGTTTTGCATCGACGGTAGGTAAGGATACACTTCCCGGCTCCCGCAATCGTTCTTTCCATCGATAATTTGCACGAATACGTGGTGTTCGATGTTTCCAATCGTTCTGCATCAACGTTAGGTAAGCATTCACTTCCCGGCTCCCGCAATCGTTCTTTCCATCGATAATTTGCACGAATACGTGGTGTTCGATGTTTCCAATCGTTCTGCATCAACGTTAGGTAAGTATTCACTTCCCAGCTCCCGCAATAGTTCTTTCTATGGATAATTTGCACGAATACGTGCTATTCGATGTTTGCAATCGTGTTGCATCGACGGTCGGTAAGCATTCACTTCCCAGCTCCGGCAAACGTTCTTTCCAAATTATCGATAGAAAGAACGATTGCGGGAGCTGGGAAGTGAATCCTTACCTACCGTCGATGCAAAACGATTGCAAACATCGAATAGCACGTATTCGTTCAAATTATCCATAGCAAGAACGATTGCGAGAGCTGGGAAGTGAATACTTACCTACGGTTGATGCAAAACGATTGGAAAATATCGAATAGCACGTATTCGTGCAAATGATCGATGGAAAGAACGATTGCGGGAGCCGGGAAGTGAATCCTTACCTAACGTTGATGCAAATCGATTGGAAAATATCGAATAGCACGTATTCGTGCAAATTATCGATAGAAAGAGCGATTGCGGCAGCTGGGAAGTGAATCCTTACCTACCGTCGATGCAAAACGATTGCAAACATCGAATAGCACGTATTCGTGCAAATTATCCATAGAAAGACCGATTGCGAGAGCTGGGAAGTTAATACTTACCTACCGTTGATGCAAAACGATTGGAAACATCGAATAGCACGTATTCGTGCAAGTTATCGATGGAAAGAACGATTGCGGGAGCCGGGAAGTGAATCCTTACCTACCGTTGATGCAAAACGATTGGAAACATCGAACATCACGTATTCGTGCAAATTATCGATAGAAAGAACGATTGCGGGAGCTGGGAAGCGAATCCTTACCTATCGTCGATGCAAAACGATTGGAAACATCGAATGGCACGTATTCGTGCAAATTATCGATGGAAAGAACGATTGCGGGAGCTGGGAAGTGAATCCTTACCTACCGTCGATGCAAAACGATTGCAAACATCGAATAGCACGTATTCGTGCAAATTATCGATAGAAAGAACGATTGCGGGAGCTGGGAAGTGAATACTTACCTAACGTTGATGCAGAACGATTGGAAACATCGAACACCACGTATTCGTGCAAATTATCGATGGAAAGAACGATTGCGGGAGCCGGGAAATGAATCCTTACCTAACGTTGATGCAAAACGATTGGAAACATCGAATAGCACGTATTCGTGCAAATTATCGATGGAAAGAACGATTGCGGGAGCTGGGAAGTGAATCCTTACCTACCGTCGATGCAAAACGATTGCAAACATCGAATAGCACGTATTCGTGCAAATTATCCATAGAAAGACCGATTGCGAGAGCTGGGAAGTTAATACTTACCTACCGTTGATGCAAAACGATTGGAAACATCGAATAGCACGTATTCGTGCAAATTATCGATGGAAAGAACGATTGCGGGAGCCGGGAAGTGAATCCTTACCTACCGTTGATGCAAAACGATTGGAAACATCGAACATCACGTATTCGTGCAAATTATCGATAGAAAGAACGATTGCGGGAGCTGGGAAGCGAATCCTTACCTATCATCGATGCAAAACGATTGGAAACATCGAATGGCACGTATTCGTGCAAATTATCGATGGAAAGAACGATTGCGGGAGCTGGGAAGTGAATCCTTACCTACCGTCGATGCAAAACGATTGCAAACATCGAATAGCACGTATTCGTGCAAATTATCGATAGAAAGAATGATTGCGGGAGCTGGGAAGTGAATACTTACCTAACGTTGATGCAGAACGATTGGAAACATCGAACACCACGTATTCGTGCAAATTATCGATGGAAAGAACGATTGCGGGAGCCGGGAAGTGAATCCTTACCTAACGTTGATGCAAAACGATTGGAAATATCGAATAGCACGTATTCGTGCAAATTATCGATGGAAAGAACGATTGCGGGAGCTGGGAAGTGAATCCTTACCTACCGTCGATGCAAAACGATTGGAAACATCGAATGGCACGTATTCGTGCAAATTATCGATGGAAAGAACGATTGCGGGAGCTGGGAAGTGAATCCGTACCTACGGTCGATGCAAAACGATTGGATAATTGGCACGAATACGTGATATTCGATGTTTCGAATCGTTTTGCATCGACGGTAGGTAAGGATTCACTTCCCAGCTCCCGCAATCGTTCTTTCTATCGATAATTTGCACGAATACGTGATGTTCGATGTTTCCAATCGTTTTGCATCAACGGTAGGTAAGGATTCACTTCCCGGCTCCCGCAATCGTTCTTTCCATCGATAATTTGCACGAATACGTGGTGTTCGATGTTTCCAATCGTTCTGCATCAACGTTAGGTAAGTATTCACTTCCCAGCTCCCGCAATCGTTCTTTCTATGGATAATTTGCACGAATACGTGCTATTCGATGTTTGCAATCGTTTTGCATCGACGGTAGGTAAGGATTCACTTCCCAGCTGCCGCAATCGTTCTTTCTATCGATAATTTGCACGAATTTGTGATGTTCGATGTTTCCAATCGTTTTGCATCAACGTTAGGTAAGGATTCATTTCCCGGCTCCCGCAATCGTTCTTTCCATCGATAATTTGCACGAATACGTGCTATTCGATGTTTCCAATCGATTTGCATCAACGTTAGGTAAGGATTCACTTCCCGGCACCCGCAATCGTTCTTTCCATCGATAATTTGCACGAATACGTGATGTTCAATGTTTCCAATCGTTTTGCATCAACGTTAGGTAAGGATTCACTTCCCGGCTCCCGCAATCGTTCTTTCCATCGATAATTTGCACGAATACGTGGTGTTCGATGTTTCCAATCGTTCTGCATCAACGTTAGGTAAGTATTCACTTCCCGGCTCCCGCAATCGTTCTTTCTAAGGATAATTTGCACGAATACGTGCTATTCGATGTTTGCAATCGTTTTGCATCGACGGTAGGTACGGATTCACTTCCCGGCTCCCGCAATCGTTCTTTCCATCGATAATTTGCACGAATACGCGCTATTCGATGTTTCCAATCGTTTTGCATCAACGTTAGGTAAGCATTCACTTCCCGGCTCCCGCAATCGTTCTTTCCATGGATAATTTGCACGAATACGTGATGTTCAATGTTTCCAATCGTTTTGCATCAACGTTAGGTAAGGATTCACTTCCCGGCTCCCGCAATCGTTCTTTCCATCGATAATTTGCACGAATACGTGGTGTTCGATGTTTCCAATCGTTCTGCATCAACGTTAGGTAAGTATTCACTTCCCGGCTCCCGCAATCGTTCTTTCTAAGGATAATTTGCACGAATACGTGCTATTCGATGTTTGCAATCGTTTTGCATCGACGGTAGGTACGGATTCACTTCCCGGCTCCCGCAATCGTTCTTTCCATCGATAATTTGCACGAATACGCGCTATTCGATGTTTCCAATCGTTTTGCATCAACGTTAGGTAAGCATTCACTTCCCGGCTCCCGCAATCGTTCTTTCCATCGATAATTTGCACGAATACGTGCCGTTCGATGTTTCCAATCGTTTTGCATCAACGGTAGGTAAGTATTCACTTCCCAGCTCTCGCAATCGGCCTTTCTATGGATAATTTGCACGAATACGTGCTATTCGATGTTTGCAATCGTTTTGCATCGACGGTAGGTAAGGATTCACTTCCCAGCTGCCGCAATCGTTCTTTCTATCGATAATTTGCACGAATTTGTGATGTTCGATGTTTCCAATCGTTTTGCATCAACGTTAGGTAAGGATTCATTTCCCGGCTCCCGCAATCGTTCTTTCCATCGATAATTTGCACGAATACGTGCTATTCGATGTTTCCAATCGATTTGCATCAACGTTAGGTAAGGATTCACTTCCCGGCACCCGCAATCGTTCTTTCCATCGATAATTTGCACGAATACGTGATGTTCAATGTTTCCAATCGTTTTGCATCAACGTTAGGTAAGGATTCACTTCCCGGCTCCCGCAATCGTTCTTTCCATCGATAATTTGCACGAATACGTGGTGTTCGATGTTTCCAATCGTTCTGCATCAACGTTAGGTAAGTATTCACTTCCCGGCTCCCGCAATCGTTCTTTCTAAGGATAATTTGCACGAATACGTGCTATTCGATGTTTGCAATCGTTTTGCATCGACGGTAGGTACGGATTCACTTCCCGGCTCCCGCAATCGTTCTTTCCATCGATAATTTGCACGAATACGCGCTATTCGATGTTTCCAATCGTTTTGCATCAACGTTAGGTAAGCATTCACTTCCCGGCTCCCGCAATCGTTCTTTCCATGGATAATTTGCACGAATACGTGCTATTCGATGTTTCCAATCGTTTTGCATCGACGGTAGGTAAGGATTCACTTCCCAGCTCCCGCAATCGTTCTTTCCATCGATAATTTGCACGAATACGTGCCGTTCGATGTTTCCAATCGTTTTGCATCGACGATAGGTAAGGATTCGCTTCCCAGCTCCCGCAATCGTTCTTTCTATCGATAATTTGCACGAATACGTGATGTTCGATGTTTCCAATCGTTTTGCATCAACGGTAGGTAAGGATTCACTTCCCGGCTCCCGCAATCGTTCTTTCCATCGATAATTTGCACGAATACGTGCTATTCGATGTTTCCAATCGTTTTGCATCAACGGTAGGTAAGTATTCACTTCCCAGCTCTCGCAATCGGTCTTTCTATGGATAATTTGCACGAATACGTGCAATTCGATGTTTGCAATCGTTTTGCATCAACGGTAGGTAAGGATTCGCTTCCCAGCTCCCGCAATCGTTCTTTCTATCGATAATTTGCACGAATACGTGATGTTCGATGTTTCCAATCGTTTTGCATCGACGGTAGGTAAGGATTCACTTCCCAGCTCCCGCAATCGTTCTTTCCATCGATAATTTGCACGAATACGTGCCGTTCGATGTTTCCAATCGTTTTGCATCGACGATAGGTAAGGATTCGCTTCCCAGCTCCCGCAATCGTTCTTTCTATCGATAATTTGCACGAATACGTGATGTTCGATGTTTCCAATCGTTTTGCATCAACGGTAGGTAAGGATTCGCTTCCCAGCTCCCGCAATCGTTCTTTCTATCGATAATTTGCACGAATACGTGATGTTCGATGTTTCCAATCGTTTTGCATCAACGTTAGGTAAGCATTCACTTCCCGGCTCCCGCAATCGTTCTTTCCATCGATAATTTGCACGAATACGTGCTATTCGATGTTTGCAATCGTTTTGCATCGACGGTAGGTAAGGATTCACTTCCCAGCTGCCGCAATCGTTCTTTCTATCGATAATTTGCACGAATACGTGATGTTCGATGTTTCCAATCGTTTTGCATCAACGTTAGGTAAGGATTCATTTCCCGGCTCCCGCAATCGTTCTTTCCATCGATAATTTGCACGAATACGTGCTATTCGATGTTTCCAATCGATTTGCATCAACGTTAGGTAAGGATTCACTTCCCGGCACCCGCAATCATTCTTTCCATCGATAATTTGCACGAATACGTGATGTTCAATGTTTCCAATCGTTTTGCATCAACGTTAGGTAAGGATTCACTTCCCGGCTCCCGCAATCGTTCTTTCCATCGATAATTTGCACGAATACGTGCCGTTCGATGTTTCCAATCGTTTTGCATCAACGGTAGGTAAGTATTCACTTCCCAGCTCTCGCAATCGGCCTTTCTATGGATAATTTGCACGAATACGTGCTATTCGATGTTTGCAATCGTTTTGCATCGACGGTAGGTAAGGATTCACTTCCCAGCTGCCGCAATCGTTCTTTCTATCGATAATTTGCACGAATTTGTGATGTTCGATGTTTCCAATCGTTTTGCATCAACGTTAGGTAAGGATTCATTTCCCGGCTCCCGCAATCGTTCTTTCCATCGATAATTTGCACGAATACGTGCTATTCGATGTTTCCAATCGATTTGCATCAACGTTAGGTAAGGATTCACTTCCCGGCACCCGCAATCGTTCTTTCCATCGATAATTTGCACGAATACGTGATGTTCAATGTTTCCAATCGTTTTGCATCAACGTTAGGTAAGGATTCACTTCCCGGCTCCCGCAATCGTTCTTTCCATCGATAATTTGCACGAATACGTGGTGTTCGATGTTTCCAATCGTTCTGCATCAACGTTAGGTAAGTATTCACTTCCCGGCTCCCGCAATCGTTCTTTCTAAGGATAATTTGCACGAATACGTGCTATTCGATGTTTGCAATCGTTTTGCATCGACGGTAGGTACGGATTCACTTCCCGGCTCCCGCAATCGTTCTTTCCATCGATAATTTGCACGAATACGCGCTATTCGATGTTTCCAATCGTTTTGCATCAACGTTAGGTAAGCATTCACTTCCCGGCTCCCGCAATCGTTCTTTCCATGGATAATTTGCACGAATACGTGCTATTCGATGTTTCCAATCGTTTTGCATCGACGGTAGGTAAGGATTCACTTCCCAGCTCCCGCAATCGTTCTTTCCATCGATAATTTGCACGAATACGTGCCGTTCGATGTTTCCAATCGTTTTGCATCGACGATAGGTAAGGATTCGCTTCCCAGCTCCCGCAATCGTTCTTTCTATCGATAATTTGCACGAATACGTGATGTTCGATGTTTCCAATCGTTTTGCATCAACGGTAGGTAAGGATTCACTTCCCGGCTCCCGCAATCGTTCTTTCCATCGATAATTTGCACGAATACGTGCTATTCGATGTTTCCAATCGTTTTGCATCAACGGTAGGTAAGTATTCACTTCCCAGCTCTCGCAATCGGTCTTTCTATGGATAATTTGCACGAATACGTGCAATTCGATGTTTGCAATCGTTTTGCATCAACGGTAGGTAAGGATTCGCTTCCCAGCTCCCGCAATCGTTCTTTCTATCGATAATTTGCACGAATACGTGATGTTCGATGTTTCCAATCGTTTTGCATCGACGGTAGGTAAGGATTCACTTCCCAGCTCCCGCAATCGTTCTTTCCATCGATAATTTGCACGAATACGTGCCGTTCGATGTTTCCAATCGTTTTGCATCGACGATAGGTAAGGATTCGCTTCCCAGCTCCCGCAATCGTTCTTTCTATCGATAATTTGCACGAATACGTGATGTTCGATGTTTCCAATCGTTTTGCATCAACGGTAGGTAAGGATTCGCTTCCCAGCTCCCGCAATCGTTCTTTCTATCGATAATTTGCACGAATACGTGATGTTCGATGTTTCCAATCGTTTTGCATCAACGTTAGGTAAGCATTCACTTCCCGGCTCCCGCAATCGTTCTTTCCATCGATAATTTGCACGAATACGTGCTATTCGATGTTTGCAATCGTTTTGCATCGACGGTAGGTAAGGATTCACTTCCCAGCTGCCGCAATCGTTCTTTCTATCGATAATTTGCACGAATACGTGATGTTCGATGTTTCCAATCGTTTTGCATCAACGTTAGGTAAGGATTCATTTCCCGGCTCCCGCAATCGTTCTTTCCATCGATAATTTGCACGAATACGTGCTATTCGATGTTTCCAATCGATTTGCATCAACGTTAGGTAAGGATTCACTTCCCGGCACCCGCAATCATTCTTTCCATCGATAATTTGCACGAATACGTGATGTTCAATGTTTCCAATCGTTTTGCATCAACGTTAGGTAAGGATTCACTTCCCGGCTCCCGCAATCGTTCTTTCCATCGATAATTTGCACGAATACGTGGTGTTCGATGTTTCCAATCGTTTTGCATCAACGTTAGGTAAGTATTCACTTCCCAGCTCCCGCAATCGTTCTTTCTATCGATAATTTGCACGAATACGTGCTATTCGATGTTTGCAATCGTTTTGCGTCGACGGTAGGTAAGGATTCACTTCCCAGCAGCCGCAATCGTTCTTTCCATCGATAATTTACACGAATACGTGCTATTCGATGTTTTCAATCGTTTTGCATCAACGTTAGGTAAGTATTCACTTCCCAGCTCCCGCAATCGTTCTTTCTATGGATAATTTGCACGAATACGTGCTATTCGATGTTTGCAATCGTTTTGCATCGACGGTAGGTACGGATTCACTTCCCAGCTCCCGCAATCGTTCTTTCTATCGATAATTTGCACGAATACGTGATGTTCGATGTTTCCAATCGTTTTGCATCAACGTTAGGTAAGTATTCACTTCCCAGCTCCCGCAATCGTTCTTTCTATGGATAATTTGCACGAATACGTGCTATTCGATGTTTCCAATCGTGTTGCATCGACGGTCGGTAAGCATTCACTTCCCAGCTCCGGCAAACGTTCTTTCCAAATTATCGATAGAAAGAACGATTGCGGGAGCTGGGAAGTGAATACTTACCTACCGTTGATGCAAAACGATTGGAAACATCGAATAGCACGTATTCGTGCAAATTATTCATGGAAAGAACGATTGCGGGAGCCGGGAAGTGAATGCTTACCTAACGTTGATGCAAAACGATTGGAAACATCGAACATAACGTATTCGTGCAAATTATCGATAGAAAGAACGATTGCGGCAGCTGGGAAGTGAATCCTTACCTACCGTCGATGCAAAACGATTGCAAACATCGAATTGCACGTATTCGTGCAAATTATCCATAGAAAGACCGATTGCGAGAGCTGGGAAGTGAATACTTACCTACCGTTGATGTAAAACGATTGGAAACATCGAATAGCACGTATTCGTGCAAATTATCGATGGAAAGAACGATTGCGGGAGCCGGGAAGTGAATCCTTACCTACCGTTGATGCAAAACGATTGGAAACATCGAACATCACGTATTCGTGCAAATTATCGATAGAAAGAACGATTGCGGGAGCTGGGAAGCGAATCCTTACCTATCGTCGATGCAAAACGATTGGAAACATCGAATGGCACGTATTCGTGCAAATTATCGATGGAAAGAACGATTGCGGGAGCTGGGAAGTGAATCCTTACCTACCGTCGATGCAAAACGATTGCAAACATCGAATAGCACGTATTCGTGCAAATTATCCATAGAAAGAACGATTGCGGGAGCTGGGAAGTGAATACTTAGCTACCGTTGATGCAAAACGATTGGAAACATCGAATAGCACGTATTCGTGCAAATTATCGATGGAAAGAACGATTGCGGGTGCCGGGAAGTGAATCCTTACCTACCGTTGATGCAAAACGATTGGAAACATCGAACATCACGTATTCGTGCAAATTATCGATAGAAAGAACGATTGCGGGAGCTGGGAAGTGAATCCGTACCTACCGTCGATGCAAAACGATTGCAAACATCGAATATCACGTATTCGTGCAAATTATCCATAGAAAGAACGATTGCGGGAGCTGGGAAGTGAATACTTACCTAACGTTGATGCAGAACGATTGGTAACATCGAACACCACGTATTCGTGCAAATTATCGATGGAAAGAACGATTGCGGGAGCCGGGAAGTGAATGCTTACCTAACGTTGATGCAAAACGATTGGAAACATCGAACATAACGTATTCGTGCAAATTATCGATAGAAAGAACGATTGCGGGAGCTGGGAAGTGAATCCGTACCTACCGTCGATGCAAAACGATTGCAAACATCGAATAGCACGTATTCGTGCAAATTATCCATAGAAAGAACGATTGCGGGAGCTGGGAAGTGAATACTTACCTAACGTTGATGCAGAACGATTGGAAACATCGAACACCACGTATTCGTGCAAATTATCGATGGAAAGAACGATTGCGGGAGCCGGGAGGTGAATCCTTACCTACCGTTGATGCAGAACGATTGGAAACATCGAACACCACGTATTCGTGCAAATTATCGATAGAAAGAACGATTGCGGGAGCTGGGAAGTGAATCCTTACCTACCGTCGATGCAAAACGATTGGAAACATCGAATATCACGTATTCGTGCCAATTATCCAATCGTTTTGCATCGACGGTAGGTAAGGATTCACTTCCCAGCTCCCGCAATCGTTCTTTCCATCGATAATTTGCACGAATACGTGCCATTCGATGTTTCCAATCGTTTTGCATCGACGGTAGGTAAGGATTCACTTCCCAGCTCCCGCAATCGTTCTTTCCATCGATAATTTGCACGAATACGTGCTATTCGATGTTTCCAATCGTTTTGCATCAACGTTAGGTAAGGATTCACTTCCCGGCTCCCGCAATCGTTCTTTCCATCGATAATTTGCACGAATACGTGGTGTTCGATGTTTCCAATCGTTCTGCATCAACGTTAGGTAAGTATTCACTTCCCGGCTCCCGCAATCGTTCTTTCTAAGGATAATTTGCACGAATACGTGCTATTCGATGTTTGCAATCGTTTTGCATCGACGGTAGGTACGGATTCACTTCCCGGCTCCCGCAATCGATCTTTCCATCGATAATTTGCACGAATACGCGCTATTCGATGTTTCCAATCGTTTTGCATCAACGTTAGGTAAGCATTCACTTCCCGGCTCCCGCAATCGTTCTTTCCATGGATAATTTGCACGAATACGTGGTGTTCGATGTTTCCAATCGTTCTGCATCAACGTTAGGTAAGTATTCACTTCCCAGCTCCCGCAATCGTTCTTTCCATCGATAATTTGCACGAATACGTGCCGTTCGATGTTTCCAATCGTTTTGCATCGACGATAGGTAAGGATTCGCTTCCCAGCTCCCGCAATCGTTCTTTCTATCGATAATTTGCACGAATACGTGATGTTCGATGTTTCCAATCGTTTTGCATCAACGGTAGGTAAGGATTCACTTCCCGGCTCCCGCAATCGTTCTTTCCATCGATAATTTGCACGAATACGTGCTATTCGATGTTTCCAATCGTTTTGCATCAACGGTAGGTAAGTATTCACTTCCCAGCTCTCGCAATCGGTCTTTCTATGGATAATTTGCACGAATACGTGCAATTCGATGTTTGCAATCGTTTTGCATCGACGGTAGGTAAGGATTCACTTCCCAGCTCCCGCAATCGTTCTTTCTATCGATAATTTGCACGAATACGTTATGTTCGATGTTTCCAATCGTTTTGCATCAACGTTAGGTAAGCATTCACTTCCCGGCTCCCGCAATCGTTCTTTCCATCGATAATTTGCACGAATACGTGCTATTCGATGTTTTCAATCGTTTTGCATCGACGGTAGGTACGGATTCACTTCCCGGCTCCCGCAATCGTTCTTTCCATCGATAATTTGCACGAATACGCGCTATTCGATGTTTCCAATCGTTTTGCATCAACGTTAGGTAAGCATTCACTTCCCGGCTCCCGCAATCGTTCTTTCCATGGATAATTTGCACGATTACGTGCTATTCGATGTTTCCAATCGTTTTGCATCGACGGTAGGTAAGGATTCACTTCCCAGCTCCCGCAATCGTTCTTTCCATCGATAATTTGCACGAATACGTGCCGTTCGATGTTTCCAATCGTTTTGCATCGACGATAGGTAAGGATTCGCTTCCCAGCTCCCGCAATCGTTCTTTCTATCGATAATTTCCACGAATACGTGATGTTCGATGTTTCCAATCGTTTTGCATCAACGGTAGGTAAGGATTCACTTCCCGGCTCCCGCAATCGTTCTTTCCATCGATAATTTGCACGAATACGTGCTATTCGATGTTTCCAATCGTTTTGCATCAACGGTAGGTAAGTATTCACTTCCCAGCTCTCGCAATCGGTCTTTCTATGGATAATTTGCACGAATACGTGCAATTCGATGTTTGCAATCGTTTTGCATCGACGGTAGGTAAGGATTCACTTCCCAGCTCCCGCAATCGTTCTTTCTATCGATAATTTGCACGAATACGTTATGTTCGATGTTTCCAATCGTTTTGCATCAACGTTAGGTAAGCATTCACTTCCCGGCTCCCGCAATCGTTCTTTCCATCGATAATTTGCACGAATACGTGCTATTCGATGTTTGCAATCGTTTTGCATCGACGGTAGGTAAGGATTCACTTCCCAGCTGCCGCAATCGTTCTCTCTATCGATAATTTGCACGAATACGTGATGTTCGATGTTTCCAATCGTTTTGCATCAACGTTAGGTAAGGATTCATTTCCCGGCTCCCGCAATCGTTCTTTCCATCGATAATTTGCACGAATACGTGCTATTCGATGTTTCCAATCGATTTGCATCAACGTTAGGTAAGCATTCACTTCCCGGCTCCCGCAATCGTTCTTTCCATCGATAATTTGCACGAATACGTGCTATTCGATGTTTTCAATCGTTTTGCATCAACGGTAGGTATGTATTCACTTCCCAGCTCTCGCAATCGGTCTTTCTATGGATAATTTGCACGAATACGTGCAATTCGATGTTTGCAATCGTTTTGCATCAACGGTAGGTAAGGATTCGCTTCCCAGCTCCCGCAATCGTTCTTTCTATCGATAATTTGCACGAATACGTGATGTTCGATGTTTCCAATCGTTTTGCATCAACGGTAGGTAAGGATTCGCTTCCCAGCTCCCGCAATCGTTCTTTCTATCGATAATTTGCACGAATACGTGATGTTCGATGTTTCCAATCGTTTTGCATCAACGTTAGGTAAGCATTCACTTCCCGGCTCCCGCAATCGTTCTTTCCATCGATAATTTGCACGAATACGTGCTATTCGATGTTTGCAATCGTTTTGCATCGACGGTAGGTAAGGATTCACTTCCCAGCTGCCGCAATCGTTCTTTCTATCGATAATTTGCACGAACACGTGATGTTCGATGTTTCCAATCGTTTTGCATCAACGTTAGGTAAGGATTCATTTCCCGGCTCCCGCAATCGTTCTTTCCATCGATAATTTGCACGAATACGTGCTATTCGATGTTTCCAATCGATTTGCATCAACGTTAGGTAAGGATTCACTTCCCGGCACCCGCAATCGTTCTTTCCATCGATAATTTGCACGAATACGTGATGTTCAATGTTTCCAATCGTTTTGCATCAACGTTAGGTAAGCATTCACTTCCCGGCTCCCGCAATCGTTCTTTCCATCGATAATTTGCACGAATACGTGCTATTCGATGTTTGCAATCGTTTTGCATCGACGGTAGGTAAGGATTCACTTCCCAGCTGCCGCAATCGTTCTTTCTATCGATAATTTGCACGAACACGTGATGTTCGATGTTTCCAATCGTTTTGCATCAACGTTAGGTAAGGATTCATTTCCCGGCTCCCGCAATCGTTCTTTCCATCGATAATTTGCACGAATACGTGCTATTCGATGTTTCCAATCGATTTGCATCAACGTTAGGTAAGGATTCACTTCCCGGCACCCGCAATCGTTCTTTCCATCGATAATTTGCACGAATACGTGATGTTCAATGTTTCCAATCGTTTTGCATCAACGTTAGGTAAGGATTCACTTCCCGGCTCCCGCAATCGTTCTTTCCATCGATAATTTGCACGAATACGTGGTGTTCGATGTTTCCAATCGTTCTGCATCAACGTTAGGTAAGTATTCACTTCCCGGCTCCCGCAATCGTTCTTTCTAAGGATAATTTGCACGAATACGTGCTATTCGATGTTTGCAATCGTTTTGCATCGACGGTAGGTACGGATTCACTTCCCGGCTCCCGCAATCGTTCTTTCCATCGATAATTTGCACGAATACGCGCTATTCGATGTTTCCAATCGTTTTGCATCAACGTTAGGTAAGCATTCACTTCCCGGCTCCCGCAATCGTTCTTTCCATGGATAATTTGCACGAATACGTGCTATTCGATGTTTCCAATCGTTTTGCATCGACGGTAGGTAAGGATTCACTTCCCAGCTCCCGCAATCGTTCTTTCCATCGATAATTTGCACGAATACGTGCCGTTCGATGTTTCCAATCGTTTTGCATCAACGGTAGGTAAGTATTCACTCTTCCCAGCTCTCGCAATCGGCCTTTCTATGGATAATTTGCACGAATACGTGCTATTCGATGTTTGCAATCGTTTTGCATCGACGGTAGGTAAGGATTCACTTCCCAGCTGCCGCAATCGTTCTTTCTATCGATAATTTGCACGAATTTGTGATGTTCGATGTTTCCAATCGTTTTGCATCAACGTTAGGTAAGGATTCATTTCCCGGCTCCCGCAATCGTTCTTTCCATCGATAATTTGCACGAATACGTGCTATTCGATGTTTCCAATCGATTTGCATCAACGTTAGGTAAGGATTCACTTCCCGGCACCCGCAATCGTTCTTTCCATCGATAATTTGCACGAATACGTGATGTTCAATGTTTCCAATCGTTTTGCATCAACGTTAGGTAAGGATTCACTTCCCGGCTCCCGCAATCGTTCTTTCCATCGATAATTTGCACGAATACGTGGTGTTCGATGTTTCCAATCGTTCTGCATCAACGTTAGGTAAGTATTCACTTCCCGGCTCCCGCAATCGTTCTTTCTAAGGATAATTTGCACGAATACGTGCTATTCGATGTTTGCAATCGTTTTGCATCGACGGTAGGTACGGATTCACTTCCCGGCTCCCGCAATCGTTCTTTCCATCGATAATTTGCACGAATACGCGCTATTCGATGTTTCCAATCGTTTTGCATCAACGTTAGGTAAGCATTCACTTCCCGGCTCCCGCAATCGTTCTTTCCATGGATAATTTGCACGAATACGTGCTATTCGATGTTTCCAATCGTTTTGCATCGACGGTAGGTAAGGATTCACTTCCCAGCTCCCGCAATCGTTCTTTCCATCGATAATTTGCACGAATACGTGCCGTTCGATGTTTCCAATCGTTTTGCATCGACGATAGGTAAGGATTCGCTTCCCAGCTCCCGCAATCGTTCTTTCTATCGATAATTTGCACGAATACGTGATGTTCGATGTTTCCAATCGTTTTGCATCAACGGTAGGTAAGGATTCACTTCCCGGCTCCCGCAATCGTTCTTTCCATCGATAATTTGCACGAATACGTGCTATTCGATGTTTCCAATCGTTTTGCATCAACGGTAGGTAAGTATTCACTTCCCAGCTCTCGCAATCGGTCTTTCTATGGATAATTTGCACGAATACGTGCAATTCGATGTTTGCAATCGTTTTGCATCAACGATAGGTAAGGATTCGCTTCCCAGCTCCCGCAATCGTTCTTTCTATCGATAATTTGCACGAATACGTGATGTTCGATGTTTCCAATCGTTTTGCATCGACGGTAGGTAAGGATTCACTTCCCAGCTCCCGCAATCGTTCTTTCCATCGATAATTTGCACGAATACGTGCCGTTCGATGTTTCCAATCGTTTTGCATCGACGATAGGTAAGGATTCGCTTCCCAGCTCCCGCAATCGTTCTTTCTATCGATAATTTGCACGAATACGTGATGTTCGATGTTTCCAATCGTTTTGCATCAACGGTAGGTAAGGATTCGCTTCCCAGCTCCCGCAATCGTTCTTTCTATCGATAATTTGCACGAATACGTGATGTTCGATGTTTCCAATCGTTTTGCATCAACGTTAGGTAAGCATTCACTTCCCGGCTCCCGCAATCGTTCTTTCCATCGATAATTTGCACGAATACGTGCAATTCGATGTTTGCAATCGTTTTGCATCAACGATAGGTAAGGATTCGCTTCCCAGCTCCCGCAATCGTTCTTTCTATCGATAATTTGCACGAATACGTGATGTTCGATGTTTCCAATCGTTTTGCATCGACGGTAGGTAAGGATTCACTTCCCAGCTCCCGCAATCGTTCTTTCCATCGATAATTTGCACGAATACGTGCCGTTCGATGTTTCCAATCGTTTTGCATCGACGATAGGTAAGGATTCGCTTCCCAGCTCCCGCAATCGTTCTTTCTATCGATAATTTGCACGAATACGTGATGTTCGATGTTTCCAATCGTTTTGCATCAACGGTAGGTAAGGATTCGCTTCCCAGCTCCCGCAATCGTTCTTTCTATCGATAATTTGCACGAATACGTGATGTTCGATGTTTCCAATCGTTTTGCATCAACGTTAGGTAAGCATTCACTTCCCGGCTCCCGCAATCGTTCTTTCCATCGATAATTTGCACGAATACGTGCTATTCGATGTTTGCAATCGTTTTGCATCGACGGTAGGTAAGGATTCACTTCCCAGCTGCCGCAATCGTTCTTTCTATCGATAATTTGCACGAATACGTGATGTTCGATGTTTCCAATCGTTTTGCATCAACGTTAGGTAAGGATTCATTTCCCGGCTCCCGCAATCGTTCTTTCCATCGATAATTTGCACGAATACGTGCTATTCGATGTTTCCAATCGATTTGCATCAACGTTAGGTAAGGATTCACTTCCCGGCACCCGCAATCATTCTTTCCATCGATAATTTGCACGAATACGTGATGTTCAATGTTTCCAATCGTTTTGCATCAACGTTAGGTAAGGATTCACTTCCCGGCTCCCGCAATCGTTCTTTCCATCGATAATTTGCACGAATACGTGGTGTTCGATGTTTCCAATCGTTTTGCATCAACGTTAGGTAAGTATTCACTTCCCAGCTCCCGCAATCGTTCTTTCTATCGATAATTTGCACGAATACGTGCTATTCGATGTTTGCAATCGTTTTGCGTCGACGGTAGGTAAGGATTCACTTCCCAGCAGCCGCAATCGTTCTTTCCATCGATAATTTACACGAATACGTGCTATTCGATGTTTCCAATCGTGTTGCATCGACGGTCGGTAAGCATTCACTTCCCAGCTCCGGCAAACGTTCTTTCCAAATTATCGATAGAAAGAACGATTGCGGGAGCTGGGAAGTGAATACTTACCTACCGTTGATGCAAAACGATTGGAAACATCGAATAGCACGTATTCGTGCAAATTATTCATGGAAAGAACGATTGCGGGAGCCGGGAAGTGAATGCTTACCTAACGTTGATGCAAAACGATTGGAAACATCGAACATAACGTATTCGTGCAAATTATCGATAGAAAGAACGATTGCGGCAGCTGGGAAGTGAATCCTTACCTACCGTCGATGCAAAACGATTGCAAACATCGAATTGCACGTATTCGTGCAAATTATCCATAGAAAGACCGATTGCGAGAGCTGGGAAGTGAATACTTACCTACCGTTGATGTAAAACGATTGGAAACATCGAATAGCACGTATTCGTGCAAATTATCGATGGAAAGAACGATTGCGGGAGCCGGGAAGTGAATCCTTACCTACCGTTGATGCAAAACGATTGGAAACATCGAACATCACGTATTCGTGCAAATTATCGATAGAAAGAACGATTGCGGGAGCTGGGAAGCGAATCCTTACCTATCGTCGATGCAAAACGATTGGAAACATCGAATGGCACGTATTCGTGCAAATTATCGATGGAAAGAACGATTGCGGGAGCTGGGAAGTGAATCCTTACCTACCGTCGATGCAAAACGATTGCAAACATCGAATAGCACGTATTCGTGCAAATTATCCATAGAAAGAACGATTGCGGGAGCTGGGAAGTGAATACTTAGCTACCGTTGATGCAAAACTATTGGAAACATCGAATAGCACGTATTCGTGCAAATTATCGATGGAAAGAACGATTGCGGGTGCCGGGAAGTGAATCCTTACCTACCGTTGATGCAAAACGATTGGAAACATCGAACATCACGTATTCGTGCAAATTATCGATAGAAAGAACGATTGCGGGAGCTGGGAAGTGAATCCGTACCTACCGTCGATGCAAAACGATTGCAAACATCGAATATCACGTATTCGTGCAAATTATCCATAGAAAGAACGATTGCGGGAGCTGGGAAGTGAATACTTACCTAACGTTGATGCAGAACGATTGGTAACATCGAACACCACGTATTCGTGCAAATTATCGATGGAAAGAACGATTGCGGGAGCCGGGAAGTGAATGCTTACCTAACGTTGATGCAAAACGATTGGAAACATCGAACATAACGTATTCGTGCAAATTATCGATAGAAAGAACGATTGCGGGAGCTGGGAAGTGAATCCGTACCTACCGTCGATGCAAAACGATTGCAAACATCGAATAGCACGTATTCGTGCAAATTATCCATAGAAAGAACGATTGCGGGAGCTGGGAAGTGAATACTTACCTAACGTTGATGCAGAACGATTGGAAACATCGAACACCACGTATTCGTGCAAATTATCGATGGAAAGAACGATTGCGGGAGCCGGGAGGTGAATCCTTACCTACCGTTAATGCAGAACGATTGGAAACATCGAACACCACGTATTCGTGCAAATTATCGATAGAAAGAACGATTGCGGGAGCTGGGAAGTGAATCCTTACCTACCGTCGATGCAAAACGATTGGAAACATCGAATATCACGTATTCGTGCCAATTATCCAATCGTTTTGCATCGACGGTAGGTAAGGATTCACTTCCCAGCTCCCGCAATCGTTCTTTCCATCGATAATTTGCACGAATACGTGCCATTCGATGTTTCCAATCGTTTTGCATCGACGGTAGGTAAGGATTCACTTCCCAGCTCCCGCAATCGTTCTTTCCATCGATAATTTGCACGAATACGTGCTATTCGATGTTTCCAATCGTTTTGCATCAACGTTAGGTAAGGATTCACTTCCCGGCTCCCGCAATCGTTCTTTCCATCGATAATTTGCACGAATACGTGGTGTTCGATGTTTCCAATCGTTCTGCATCAACGTTAGGTAAGTATTCACTTCCCGGCTCCCGCAATCGTTCTTTCTAAGGATAATTTGCACGAATACGTGCTATTCGATGTTTGCAATCGTTTTGCATCGACGGTAGGTACGGATTCACTTCCCGGCTCCCGCAATCGATCTTTCCATCGATAATTTGCACGAATACGCGCTATTCGATGTTTCCAATCGTTTTGCATCAACGTTAGGTAAGCATTCACTTCCCGGCTCCCGCAATCGTTCTTTCCATGGATAATTTGCACGAATACGTGGTGTTCGATGTTTCCAATCGTTCTGCATCAACGTTAGGTAAGTATTCACTTCCCAGCTCCCGCAATCGTTCTTTCCATCGATAATTTGCACGAATACGTGCCGTTCGATGTTTCCAATCGTTTTGCATCGACGATAGGTAAGGATTCGCTTCCCAGCTCCCGCAATCGTTCTTTCTATCGATAATTTGCACGAATACGTGATGTTCGATGTTTCCAATCGTTTTGCATCAACGGTAGGTAAGGATTCACTTCCCGGCTCCCGCAATCGTTCTTTCCATCGATAATTTGCACGAATACGTGCTATTCGATGTTTCCAATCGTTTTGCATCAACGGTAGGTAAGTATTCACTTCCCAGCTCTCGCAATCGGTCTTTCTATGGATAATTTGCACGAATACGTGCAATTCGATGTTTGCAATCGTTTTGCATCGACGGTAGGTAAGGATTCACTTCCCAGCTCCCGCAATCGTTCTTTCTATCGATAATTTGCACGAATACGTTATGTTCGATGTTTCCAATCGTTTTGCATCAACGTTAGGTAAGCATTCACTTCCCGGCTCCCGCAATCGTTCTTTCCATCGATAATTTGCACGAATACGTGCTATTCGATGTTTTCAATCGTTTTGCATCGACGGTAGGTACGGATTCACTTCCCGGCTCCCGCAATCGTTCTTTCCATCGATAATTTGCACGAATACGCGCTATTCGATGTTTCCAATCGTTTTGCATCAACGTTAGGTAAGCATTCACTTCCCGGCTCCCGCAATCGTTCTTTCCATGGATAATTTGCACGAATACGTGCTATTCGATGTTTCCAATCGTTTTGCATCGACGGTAGGTAAGGATTCACTTCCCAGCTCCCGCAATCGTTCTTTCCATCGATAATTTGCACGAATACGTGCCGTTCGATGTTTCCAATCGTTTTGCATCGACGATAGGTAAGGATTCGCTTCCCAGCTCCCGCAATCGTTCTTTCTATCGATAATTTGCACGAATACGTGATGTTCGATGTTTCCAATCGTTTTGCATCAACGGTAGGTAAGGATTCACTTCCCGGCTCCCGCAATCGTTCTTTCCATCGATAATTTGCACGAATACGTGCTATTCGATGTTTCCAATCGTTTTGCATCAACGGTAGGTAAGTATTCACTTCCCAGCTCTCGCAATCGGTCTTTCTATGGATAATTTGCACGAATACGTGCAATTCGATGTTTGCAATCGTTTTGCATCGACGGTAGGTAAGGATTCACTTCCCAGCTCCCGCAATCGTTCTTTCTATCGATAATTTGCACGAATACGTTATGTTCGATGTTTCCAATCGTTTTGCATCAACGTTAGGTAAGCATTCACTTCCCGGCTCCCGCAATCGTTCTTTCCATCGATAATTTGCACGAATACGTGCTATTCGATGTTTCCAATCGTTTTGCATCAACGGTAGGTAAGTATTCACTTCCCAGCTCTCGCAATCGGCCTTTCTATGGATAATTTGCACGAATACGTGCTATTCGATGTTTGCAATCGTTTTGCATCGACGGTAGGTAAGGATTCACTTCCCAGCTGCCGCAATCGTTCTTTCTATCGATAATTTGCACGAATACGTGATGTTCGATGTTTCCAATCGTTTTGCATCAACGTTAGGTAAGGATTCATTTCCCGGCTCCCGCAATCGTTCTTTCCATCGATAATTTGCACGAATACGTGCTATTCGATGTTTCCAATCGATTTGCATCAACGTTAGGTAAGCATTCACTTCCCGGCTCCCGCAATCGTTCTTTCCATCGATAATTTGCACGAATACGTGCTATTCGATGTTTTCAATCGTTTTGCATCAACGGTAGGTATGTATTCACTTCCCAGCTCTCGCAATCGGTCTTTCTATGGATAATTTGCACGAATACGTGCAATTCGTTGTTTGCAATCGTTTTGCATCAACGGTAGGTAAGGATTCGCTTCCCAGCTCCCGCAATCGTTCTTTCTATCGATAATTTGCACGAATACGTGATGTTCGATGTTTCCAATCGTTTTGCATCGACGGTAGGTAAGGATTCACTTCCCAGCTCCCGCAATCGTTCTTTCCATCGATAATTTGCACGAATACGTGCCGTTCGATGTTTCCAATCGTTTTGCATCGACGATAGGTAAGGATTCGCTTCCCAGCTCCCGCAATCGTTCTTTCCATCGATAATTTGCACGAATACGTGCCGTTCGATGTTTCCAATCGTTTTGCATCGACGATAGGTAAGGATTCGCTTCCCAGCTCCCGCAATCGTTCTTTCTATCGATAATTTGCACGAATACGTGATGTTCGATGTTTCCAATCGTTTTGCATCAACGGTAGGTAAGGATTCACTTCCCGGCTCCCGCAATCGTTCTTTCCATCGATAATTTGCACGAATACGTGCTATTCGATGTTTCCAATCGTTTTGCATCAACGGTAGGTAAGTATTCACTTCCCAGCTCTCGCAATCGGTCTTTCTATGGATAATTTGCACGAATACGTGCAATTCGATGTTTGCAATCGTTTTGCATCGACGGTAGGTAAGGATTCACTTCCCAGCTCCCGCAATCGTTCTTTCTATCGATAATTTGCACGAATACGTTATGTTCGATGTTTCCAATCGTTTTGCATCAACGTTAGGTAAGCATTCACTTCCCGGCTCCCGCAATCGTTCTTTCCATCGATAATTTGCACGAATACGTGCTATTCGATGTTTGCAATCGTTTTGCATCGACGGTAGGTAAGGATTCACTTCCCAGCTGCCGCAATCGTTCTTTCTATCGATAATTTGCACGAATACGTGATGTTCGATGTTTCCAATCGTTTTGCATCAACGTTAGGTAAGGATTCATTTCCCGGCTCCCGCAATCGTTCTTTCCATCGATAATTTGCACGAATACGTGCTATTCGATGTTTCCAATCGATTTGCATCAACGTTAGGTAAGCATTCACTTCCCGGCTCCCGCAATCGTTCTTTCCATCGATAATTTGCACGAATACGTGCTATTCGATGTTTTCAATCGTTTTGCATCAACGGTAGGTATGTATTCACTTCCCAGCTCTCGCAATCGGTCTTTCTATGGATAATTTGCACGAATACGTGCAATTCGATGTTTGCAATCGTTTTGCATCAACGGTAGGTAAGGATTCGCTTCCCAGCTCCCGCAATCGTTCTTTCTATCGATAATTTGCACGAATACGTGATGTTCGATGTTTCCAATCGTTTTGCATCAACGGTAGGTAAGGATTCGCTTCCCAGCTCCCGCAATCGTTCTTTCTATCGATAATTTGCACGAATACGTGATGTTCGATGTTTCCAATCGTTTTGCATCAACGTTAGGTAAGCATTCACTTCCCGGCTCCCGCAATCGTTCTTTCCATCGATAATTTGCACGAATACGTGCTATTCGATGTTTGCAATCGTTTTGCATCGACGGTAGGTAAGGATTCACTTCCCAGCTGCCGCAATCGTTCTTTCTATCGATAATTTGCACGAATACGTGATGTTCGATGTTTCCAATCGTTTTGCATCAACGTTAGGTAAGGATTCATTTCCCGGCTCCCGCAATCGTTCTTTCCATCGATAATTTGCACGAATACGTGCTATTCGATGTTTCCAATCGATTTGCATCAACGTTAGGTAAGGATTCACTTCCCGGCACCCGCAATCATTCTTTCCATCGATAATTTGCACGAATACGTGATGTTCAATGTTTCCAATCGTTTTGCATCAACGTTAGGTAAGGATTCACTTCCCGGCTCCCGCAATCGTTCTTTCCATCGATAATTTGCACGAATACGTGGTGTTCGATGTTTCCAATCGTTTTGCATCAACGTTAGGTAAGTATTCACTTCCCAGCTCCCGCAATCGTTCTTTCTATCGATAATTTGCACGAATACGTGCTATTCGATGTTTGCAATCGTTTTGCGTCGACGGTAGGTAAGGATTCACTTCCCAGCAGCCGCAATCGTTCTTTCCATCGATAATTTACACGAATACGTGATGTTCGATGTTTCCAATCGTTTTGCATCAACGTTAGGTAAGTATTCACTTCCCAGCTCCCGCAATCGTTCTTTCTATGGATAATTTGCACGAATACGTGCTATTCGATGTTTCCAATCGTGTTGCATCGACGGTCGGTAAGCATTCACTTCCCAGCTCCGGCAAACGTTCTTTCCAAATTATCGATAGAAAGAACGATTGCGGGAGCTGGGAAGTGAATACTTACCTACCGTTGATGCAAAACGATTGGAAACATCGAATAGCACGTATTCGTGCAAATTATTCATGGAAAGAACGATTGCGGGAGCCGGGAAGTGAATGCTTACCTAACGTTGATGCAAAACGATTGGAAACATCGAACATCACGTATTCGTGCAAATTATCGATAGAAAGAACGATTGCGGGAGCTGGGAAGCGAATCCTTACCTATCGTCGATGCAAAACGATTGGAAACATCGAATGGCACGTATTCGTGCAAATTATCGATGGAAAGAACGATTGCGGGAGCTGGGAAGTGAATCCTTACCTACCGTCGATGCAAAACGATTGCAAACATCGAATAGCACGTACTCGTGCAAATTATCCATAGAAAGAACGATTGCGGGAGCTGGGAAGTGAATACTTACCTACCGTTGATGCAAAACGATTGGAAACATCGAATAGCACGTATTCGTTCAAATTATCCATGGAAAGAACGATTGCGGGAGCCGGGAAGTGAATGCTTACCTAACGTTGATGCAAAACGATTGGAAACATCGAACATAACGTATTCGTGCAAATTATCGATAGAAAGAACGATTGCGGCAGCTGGGAAGTGAATCCTTACCTACCGTCGATGCAAAACGATTGCAAACATCGAATTGCACGTATTCGTGCAAATTATCCATAGAAAGACCGATTGCGAGAGCTGGGAAGTGAATACTTACCTACCGTTGATGTAAAACGATTGCAAACATCGAATAGCACGTATTCGTGCAAATTATCGATAGAAAGAATGATTGCGGGAGCTGGGAAGTGAATACTTACCTAACGTTGATGCAGAACGATTGGAAACATCGAACACCACGTATTCGTGCAAATTATCGATGGAAAGAACGATTGCGGGAGCCGGGAAGTGAATCCTTACCTAACGTTGATGCAAAACGATTGGAAATATCGAATAGCACGTATTCGTGCAAATTATCGATGGAAAGAACGATTGCGGGAGCTGGGAAGTGAATCCTTACCTACCGTCGATGCAAAACGATTGGAAACATCGAATGGCACGTATTCGTGCAAATTATCGATGGAAAGAACGATTGCGGGAGCTGGGAAGTGAATCCGTACCTACGGTCGATGCAAAACGATTGGATAATTGGCACGAATACGTGATATTCGATGTTTCGAATCGTTTTGCATCGACGGTAGGTAAGGATTCACTTCCCAGCTCCCGCAATCGTTCTTTCTATCGATAATTTGCACGAATACGTGATGTTCGATGTTTCCAATCGTTTTGCATCAACGTTAGGTAAGGATTCATTTCCCGGCTCCCGCAATCGTTCTTTCCATCGATAATTTGCACGAATACGTGCTATTCGATGTTTCCAATCGATTTGCATCAACGTTAGGTAAGCATTCACTTCCCGGCTCCCGCAATCGTTCTTTCCATCGATAATTTGCACGAATACGTGCTATTCGATGTTTTCAATCGTTTTGCATCAACGGTAGGTATGTATTCACTTCCCAGCTCTCGCAATCGGTCTTTCTATGGATAATTTGCACGAATACGTGCAATTCGATGTTTGCAATCGTTTTGCATCAACGGTAGGTAAGGATTCGCTTCCCAGCTCCCGCAATCGTTCTTTCTATCGATAATTTGCACGAATACGTGATGTTCGATGTTTCCAATCGTTTTGCATCAACGGTAGGTAAGGATTCGCTTCCCAGCTCCCGCAATCGTTCTTTCTATCGATAATTTGCACGAATACGTGATGTTAGATGTTTCCAATCGTTTTGCATCAACGTTAGGTAAGCATTCACTTCCCGGCTCCCGCAATCGTTCTTTCCATCGATAATTTGCACGAATACGTGCTATTCGATGTTTGCAATCGTTTTGCATCGACGGTAGGTAAGGATTCACTTCCCAGCTGCCGCAATCGTTCTTTCTATCGATAATTTGCACGAATACGTGATGTTCGATGTTTCCAATCGTTTTGCATCAACGTTAGGTAAGGATTCATTTCCCGGCTCCCGCAATCGTTCTTTCCATCGATAATTTGCACGAATACGTGCTATTCGATGTTTCCAATCGATTTGCATCAACGTTAGGTAAGGATTCACTTCCCGGCACCCGCAATCATTCTTTCCATCGATAATTTGCACGAATACGTGATGTTCAATGTTTCCAATCGTTTTGCATCAACGTTAGGTAAGGATTCACTTCCCGGCTCCCGCAATCGTTCTTTCCATCGATAATTTGCACGAATACGTGGTGTTCGATGTTTCCAATCGTTTTGCATCAACGTTAGGTAAGTATTCACTTCCCAGCTCCCGCAATCGTTCTTTCTATCGATAATTTGCACGAATACGTGCTATTCGATGTTTGCAATCGTTTTGCGTCGACGGTAGGTAAGGATTCACTTCCCAGCAGCCGCAATCGTTCTTTCCATCGATAATTTACACGAATACGTGATGTTCGATGTTTCCAATCGTTTTGCATCAACGTTAGGTAAGTATTCACTTCCCAGCTCCCGCAATCGTTCTTTCTATGGATAATTTGCACGAATACGTGCTATTCGATGTTTCCAATCGTGTTGCATCGACGGTCGGTAAGCATTCACTTCCCAGCTCCGGCAAACGTTCTTTCCAAATTATCGATAGAAAGAACGATTGCGGGAGCTGGGAAGTGAATACTTACCTACCGTTGATGCAAAACGATTGGAAACATCGAATAGCACGTATTCGTGCAAATTATTCATGGAAAGAACGATTGCGGGAGCCGGGAAGTGAATGCTTACCTAACGTTGATGCAAAACGATTGGAAACATCGAACATCACGTATTCGTGCAAATTATCGATAGAAAGAACGATTGCGGGAGCTGGGAAGCGAATCCTTACCTATCGTCGATGCAAAACGATTGGAAACATCGAATGGCACGTATTCGTGCAAATTATCGATGGAAAGAACGATTGCGGGAGCTGGGAAGTGAATCCTTACCTACCGTCGATGCAAAACGATTGCAAACATCGAATAGCACGTACTCGTGCAAATTATCCATAGAAAGAACGATTGCGGGAGCTGGGAAGTGAATACTTACCTACCGTTGATGCAAAACGATTGGAAACATCGAATAGCACGTATTCGTTCAAATTATCCATGGAAAGAACGATTGCGGGAGCCGGGAAGTGAATGCTTACCTAACGTTGATGCAAAACGATTGGAAACATCGAACATAACGTATTCGTGCAAATTATCGATAGAAAGAACGATTGCGGCAGCTGGGAAGTGAATCCTTACCTACCGTCGATGCAAAACGATTGCAAACATCGAATTGCACGTATTCGTGCAAATTATCCATAGAAAGACCGATTGCGAGAGCTGGGAAGTGAATACTTACCTACCGTTGATGTAAAACGATTGCAAACATCGAATAGCACGTATTCGTGCAAATTATCGATAGAAAGAATGATTGCGGGAGCTGGGAAGTGAATACTTACCTAACGTTGATGCAGAACGATTGGAAACATCGAACACCACGTATTCGTGCAAATTATCGATGGAAAGAACGATTGCGGGAGCCGGGAAGTGAATCCTTACCTAACGTTGATGCAAAACGATTGGAAATATCGAATAGCACGTATTCGTGCAAATTATCGATGGAAAGAACGATTGCGGGAGCTGGGAAGTGAATCCTTACCTACCGTCGATGCAAAACGATTGGAAACATCGAATGGCACGTATTCGTGCAAATTATCGATGGAAAGAACGATTGCGGGAGCTGGGAAGTGAATCCGTACCTACGGTCGATGCAAAACGATTGGATAATTGGCACGAATACGTGATATTCGATGTTTCG
Source organism: Nomada ferruginata (assembly GCA_963583965.1). Taxonomy (NCBI): domain Eukaryota; kingdom Metazoa; phylum Arthropoda; class Insecta; order Hymenoptera; family Apidae; genus Nomada; species Nomada ferruginata. The sequence continues at coordinate 2,347,521 of OY757219.1, forward strand.
AATCGTTTTGCATCGACGGTAGGTAAGGATTCACTTCCCAGCTCCCGCAATCGTTCTTTCTATCGATAATTTGCACGAATACGTGATGTTCGATGTTTCCAATCGTTTTGCATCGACGGTAGGTAAGGATTCACTTCCCAGCTCCCGCAATCGTTCTTTCCATCGATAATTTGCACGAATACGTGCCGTTCGATGTTTCCAATCGTTTTGCATCAACGGTAGGTAAGTATTCACTTCCCAGCTCTCGCAATCGGCCTTTCTATGGATAATTTGCACGAATACGTGCTATTCGATGTTTGCAATCGTTTTGCATCGACGGTAGGTAAGGATTCACTTCCCAGCTGCCGCAATCGTTCTTTCTATCGATAATTTGCACGAATTTGTGATGTTCGATGTTTCCAATCGTTTTGCATCAACGTTAGGTAAGGATTCATTTCCCGGCTCCCGCAATCGTTCTTTCCATCGATAATTTGCACGAATACGTGCTATTCGATGTTTCCAATCGATTTGCATCAACGTTAGGTAAGGATTCACTTCCCGGCACCCGCAATCGTTCTTTCCATCGATAATTTGCACGAATACGTGATGTTCAATGTTTCCAATCGTTTTGCATCAACGTTAGGTAAGGATTCACTTCCCGGCTCCCGCAATCGTTCTTTCCATCGATAATTTGCACGAATACGTGGTGTTCGATGTTTCCAATCGTTCTGCATCAACGTTAGGTAAGTATTCACTTCCCGGCTCCCGCAATCGTTCTTTCTAAGGATAATTTGCACGAATACGTGCTATTCGATGTTTGCAATCGTTTTGCATCGACGGTAGGTACGGATTCACTTCCCGGCTCCCGCAATCGTTCTTTCCATCGATAATTTGCACGAATACGCGCTATTCGATGTTTCCAATCGTTTTGCATCAACGTTAGGTAAGCATTCACTTCCCGGCTCCCGCAATCGTTCTTTCCATGGATAATTTGCACGAATACGTGCTATTCGATGTTTCCAATCGTTTTGCATCGACGGTAGGTAAGGATTCACTTCCCAGCTCCCGCAATCGTTCTTTCCATCGATAATTTGCACGAATACGTGCCGTTCGATGTTTCCAATCGTTTTGCATCGACGATAGGTAAGGATTCGCTTCCCAGCTCCCGCAATCGTTCTTTCTATCGATAATTTGCACGAATACGTGATGTTCGATGTTTCCAATCGTTTTGCATCAACGGTAGGTAAGGATTCACTTCCCGGCTCCCGCAATCGTTCTTTCCATCGATAATTTGCACGAATACGTGCTATTCGATGTTTCCAATCGTTTTGCATCAACGGTAGGTAAGTATTCACTTCCCAGCTCTCGCAATCGGTCTTTCTATGGATAATTTGCACGAATACGTGCAATTCGATGTTTGCAATCGTTTTGCATCAACGATAGGTAAGGATTCGCTTCCCAGCTCCCGCAATCGTTCTTTCTATCGATAATTTGCACGAATACGTGATGTTCGATGTTTCCAATCGTTTTGCATCGACGGTAGGTAAGGATTCACTTCCCAGCTCCCGCAATCGTTCTTTCCATCGATAATTTGCACGAATACGTGCCGTTCGATGTTTCCAATCGTTTTGCATCGACGATAGGTAAGGATTCGCTTCCCAGCTCCCGCAATCGTTCTTTCTATCGATAATTTGCACGAATACGTGATGTTCGATGTTTCCAATCGTTTTGCATCAACGGTAGGTAAGGATTCGCTTCCCAGCTCCCGCAATCGTTCTTTCTATCGATAATTTGCACGAATACGTGATGTTCGATGTTTCCAATCGTTTTGCATCAACGTTAGGTAAGCATTCACTTCCCGGCTCCCGCAATCGTTCTTTCCATCGATAATTTGCACGAATACGTGCTATTCGATGTTTGCAATCGTTTTGCATCGACGGTAGGTAAGGATTCACTTCCCAGCTGCCGCAATCGTTCTTTCTATCGATAATTTGCACGAATACGTGATGTTCGATGTTTCCAATCGTTTTGCATCAACGTTAGGTAAGGATTCATTTCCCGGCTCCCGCAATCGTTCTTTCCATCGATAATTTGCACGAATACGTGCTATTCGATGTTTCCAATCGATTTGCATCAACGTTAGGTAAGGATTCACTTCCCGGCACCCGCAATCATTCTTTCCATCGATAATTTGCACGAATACGTGATGTTCAATGTTTCCAATCGTTTTGCATCAACGTTAGGTAAGGATTCACTTCCCGGCTCCCGCAATCGTTCTTTCCATCGATAATTTGCACGAATACGTGGTGTTCGATGTTTCCAATCGTTTTGCATCAACGTTAGGTAAGTATTCACTTCCCAGCTCCCGCAATCGTTCTTTCTATCGATAATTTGCACGAATACGTGCTATTCGATGTTTGCAATCGTTTTGCGTCGACGGTAGGTAAGGATTCACTTCCCAGCAGCCGCAATCGTTCTTTCCATCGATAATTTACACGAATACGTGCTATTCGATGTTTCCAATCGTGTTGCATCGACGGTCGGTAAGCATTCACTTCCCAGCTCCGGCAAACGTTCTTTCCAAATTATCGATAGAAAGAACGATTGCGGGAGCTGGGAAGTGAATACTTACCTACCGTTGATGCAAAACGATTGGAAACATCGAATAGCACGTATTCGTGCAAATTATTCATGGAAAGAACGATTGCGGGAGCCGGGAAGTGAATGCTTACCTAACGTTGATGCAAAACGATTGGAAACATCGAACATAACGTATTCGTGCAAATTATCGATAGAAAGAACGATTGCGGCAGCTGGGAAGTGAATCCTTACCTACCGTCGATGCAAAACGATTGCAAACATCGAATTGCACGTATTCGTGCAAATTATCCATAGAAAGACCGATTGCGAGAGCTGGGAAGTGAATACTTACCTACCGTTGATGTAAAACGATTGGAAACATCGAATAGCACGTATTCGTGCAAATTATCGATGGAAAGAACGATTGCGGGAGCCGGGAAGTGAATCCTTACCTACCGTTGATGCAAAACGATTGGAAACATCGAACATCACGTATTCGTGCAAATTATCGATAGAAAGAACGATTGCGGGAGCTGGGAAGTGAATCCGTACCTACCGTCGATTCAAAACGATTGCAAACATCGAATAGCACGTATTCGTGCAAATTATCCATAGAAAGAACGATTGCGGGAGCTGGGAAGTGAATACTTACCTAACGTTGATGCAGAACGATTGGAAACATCGAACACCACGTATTCGTGCAAATTATCGATGGAAAGAACGATTGCGGGAGCCGGGAGGTGAATCCTTACCTACCGTTGATGCAGAACGATTGGAAACATCGAACACCACGTATTCGTGCAAATTATCGATAGAAAGAACGATTGCGGGAGCTGGGAAGTGAATCCTTACCTACCGTCGATGCAAAACGATTGGAAACATCGAATATCACGTATTCGTGCCAATTATCCAATCGTTTTGCATCGACGGTAGGTAAGGATTCACTTCCCAGCTCCCGCAATCGTTCTTTCCATCGATAATTTGCACGAATACGTGCCATTCGATGTTTCCAATCGTTTTGCATCGACGGTAGGTAAGGATTCACTTCCCAGCTCCCGCAATCGTTCTTTCCATCGATAATTTGCACGAATACGTGCTATTCGATGTTTCCAATCGTTTTGCATCAACGTTAGGTAAGGATTCACTTCCCGGCTCCCGCAATCGTTCTTTCCATCGATAATTTGCACGAATACGTGGTGTTCGATGTTTCCAATCGTTCTGCATCAACGTTAGGTAAGTATTCACTTCCCGGCTCCCGCAATCGTTCTTTCTAAGGATAATTTGCACGAATACGTGCTATTCGATGTTTGCAATCGTTTTGCATCGACGGTAGGTACGGATTCACTTCCCGGCTCCCGCAATCGATCTTTCCATCGATAATTTGCACGAATACGCGCTATTCGATGTTTCCAATCGTTTTGCATCAACGTTAGGTAAGCATTCACTTCCCGGCTCCCGCAATCGTTCTTTCCATGGATAATTTGCACGAATACGTGGTGTTCGATGTTTCCAATCGTTCTGCATCAACGTTAGGTAAGTATTCACTTCCCAGCTCCCGCAATCGTTCTTTCCATCGATAATTTGCACGAATACGTGCCGTTCGATGTTTCCAATCGTTTTGCATCGACGATAGGTAAGGATTCGCTTCCCAGCTCCCGCAATCGTTCTTTCTATCGATAATTTGCACGAATACGTGATGTTCGATGTTTCCAATCGTTTTGCATCAACGGTAGGTAAGGATTCACTTCCCGGCTCCCGCAATCGTTCTTTCCATCGATAATTTGCACGAATACGTGCTATTCGATGTTTCCAATCGTTTTGCATCAACGGTAGGTAAGTATTCACTTCCCAGCTCTCGCAATCGGTCTTTCTATGGATAATTTGCACGAATACGTGCAATTCGATGTTTGCAATCGTTTTGCATCGACGGTAGGTAAGGATTCACTTCCCAGCTCCCGCAATCGTTCTTTCTATCCATAATTTGCACGAATACGTTATGTTCGATGTTTCCAATCGTTTTGCATCAACGTTAGGTAAGCATTCACTTCCCGGCTCCCGCAATCGTTCTTTCCATCGATAATTTGCACGAATACGTGCTATTCGATGTTTCCAATCGTTTTGCATCAACGGTAGGTAAGTATTCACTTCCCAGCTCTCGCAATCGGCCTTTCTATGGATAATTTGCACGAATACGTGCTATTCGATGTTTGCAATCGTTTTGCATCGACGGTAGGTAAGGATTCACTTCCCAGCTGCCGCAATCGTTCTTTCTATCGATAATTTGCACGAATACGTGATGTTCGATGTTTCCAATCGTTTTGCATCAACGTTAGGTAAGGATTCATTTCCCGGCTCCCGCAATCGTTCTTTCCATCGATAATTTGCACGAATACGTGCTATTCGATGTTTCCAATCGATTTGCATCAACGTTAGGTAAGCATTCACTTCCCGGCTCCCGCAATCGTTCTTTCCATCGATAATTTGCACGAATACGTGCTATTCGATGTTTTCAATCGTTTTGCATCAACGGTAGGTATGTATTCACTTCCCAGCTCTCGCAATCGGTCTTTCTATGGATAATTTGCACGAATACGTGCAATTCGATGTTTGCAATCGTTTTGCATCAACGGTAGGTAAGGATTCGCTTCCCAGCTCCCGCAATCGTTCTTTCTATCGATAATTTGCACGAATACGTGATGTTCGATGTTTCCAATCGTTTTGCATCGACGGTAGGTAAGGATTCACTTCCCAGCTCCCGCAATCGTTCTTTCCATCGATAATTTGCACGAATACGTGCCGTTCGATGTTTCCAATCGTTTTGCATCGACGATAGGTAAGGATTCGCTTCCCAGCTCCCGCAATCGTTCTTTCTATCGATAATTTGCACGAATACGTGATGTTCGATGTTTCCAATCGTTTTGCATCAACGGTAGGTAAGGATTCGCTTCCCAGCTCCCGCAATCGTTCTTTCTATCGATAATTTGCACGAATACGTGATGTTCGATGTTTCCAATCGTTTTGCATCAACGTTAGGTAAGCATTCACTTCCCGGCTCCCGCAATCGTTCTTTCCATCGATAATTTGCACGAATACGTGCTATTCGATGTTTGCAATCGTTTTGCATCGACGGTAGGTAAGGATTCACTTCCCACCTGCCGCAATCGTTCTTTCTATCGATAATTTGCACGAATACGTGATGTTCGATGTTTCCAATCGTTTTGCATCAACGTTAGGTAAGGATTCATTTCCCGGCTCCCGCAATCGTTCTTTCCATCGATAATTTGCACGAATACGTGCTATTCGATGTTTCCAATCGATTTGCATCAACGTTAGGTAAGGATTCACTTCCCGGCACCCGCAATCATTCTTTCCATCGATAATTTGCACGAATACGTGATGTTCAATGTTTCCAATCGTTTTGCATCAACGTTAGGTAAGGATTCACTTCCCGGCTCCCGCAATCGTTCTTTCCATCGATAATTTGCACGAATACGTGCTATTCGATGTTTCCAATCGTTTTGCATCAACGGTAGGTAAGTATTCACTTCCCAGCTCTCGCAATCGGCCTTTCTATGGATAATTTGCACGAATACGTGCTATTCGATGTTTGCAATCGTTTTGCGTCGACGGTAGGTAAGGATTCACTTCCCAGCAGCCGCAATCGTTCTTTCCATCGATAATTTGCACGAATACGTGCTATTCGATGTTTCCAATCGTTTTGCATCAACGGTAGGTAAGTATTCACTTCCCAGCTCTCGCAATCGGCCTTTCTATGGATAATTTGCACGAATACGTGCTATTCGATGTTTGCAATCGTTTTGCATCGACGGTAGGTAAGGATTCACTTCCCAGCTGCCGCAATCGTTCTTTCTATCGATAATTTGCACGAATACGTGATGTTCGATGTTTCCAATCGTTTTGCATCAACGTTAGGTAAGGATTCATTTCCCGGCTCCCGCAATCGTTCTTTCCATCGATAATTTGCACGAATACGTGCTATTCGATGTTTCCAATCGATTTGCATCAACGTTAGGTAAGCATTCACTTCCCGGCTCCCGCAATCGTTCTTTCCATCGATAATTTGCACGAATACGTGCTATTCGATGTTTTCAATCGTTTTGCATCAACGGTAGGTATGTATTCACTTCCCAGCTCTCGCAATCGGTCTTTCTATGGATAATTTGCACGAATACGTGCAATTCGATGTTTGCAATCGTTTTGCATCAACGGTAGGTAAGGATTCGCTTCCCAGCTCCCGCAATCGTTCTTTCTATCGATAATTTGCACGAATACGTGATGTTCGATGTTTCCAATCGTTTTGCATCGACGGTAGGTAAGGATTCACTTCCCAGCTCCCGCAATCGTTCTTTCCATCGATAATTTGCACGAATACGTGCCGTTCGATGTTTCCAATCGTTTTGCATCGACGATAGGTAAGGATTCGCTTCCCAGCTCCCGCAATCGTTCTTTCTATCGATAATTTGCACGAATACGTGATGTTCGATGTTTCCAATCGTTTTGCATCAACGGTAGGTAAGGATTCGCTTCCCAGCTCCCGCAATCGTTCTTTCTATCGATAATTTGCACGAATACGTGATGTTCGATGTTTCCAATCGTTTTGCATCAACGTTAGGTAAGCATTCACTTCCCGGCTCCCGCAATCGTTCTTTCCATCGATAATTTGCACGAATACGTGCTATTCGATGTTTGCAATCGTTTTGCATCGACGGTAGGTAAGGATTCACTTCCCACCTGCCGCAATCGTTCTTTCTATCGATAATTTGCACGAATACGTGATGTTCGATGTTTCCAATCGTTTTGCATCAACGTTAGGTAAGGATTCATTTCCCGGCTCCCGCAATCGTTCTTTCCATCGATAATTTGCACGAATACGTGCTATTCGATGTTTCCAATCGATTTGCATCAACGTTAGGTAAGGATTCACTTCCCGGCACCCGCAATCATTCTTTCCATCGATAATTTGCACGAATACGTGATGTTCAATGTTTCCAATCGTTTTGCATCAACGTTAGGTAAGGATTCACTTCCCGGCTCCCGCAATCGTTCTTTCCATCGATAATTTGCACGAATACGTGGTGTTCGATGTTTCCAATCGTTTTGCATCAACGTTAGGTAAGTATTCACTTCCCAGCTCCCGCAATCGTTCTTTCTATCGATAATTTGCACGAATACGTGCTATTCGATGTTTGCAATCGTTTTGCGTCGACGGTAGGTAAGGATTCACTTCCCAGCAGCCGCAATCGTTCTTTCCATCGATAATTTACACGAATACGTGCTATTCGATGTTTTCAATCGTTTTGCATCAACGTTAGGTAAGTATTCACTTCCCAGCTCCCGCAATCGTTCTTTCTATGGATAATTTGCACGAATACGTGCTATTCGATGTTTGCAATCGTTTTGCATCGACGGTAGGTACGGATTCACTTCCCAGCTCCCGCAATCGTTCTTTCTATCGATAATTTGCACGAATACGTGATGTTCGATGTTTCCAATCGTTTTGCATCAACGTTAGGTAAGTATTCACTTCCCAGCTCCCGCAATCGTTCTTTCTATGGATAATTTGCACGAATACGTGCTATTCGATGTTTCCAATCGTGTTGCATCGACGGTCGGTAAGCATTCACTTCCCAGCTCCGGCAAACGTTCTTTCCAAATTATCGATAGAAAGAACGATTGCGGGAGCTGGGAAGTGAATACTTACCTACCGTTGATGCAAAACGATTGGAAACATCGAATAGCACGTATTCGTGCAAATTATTCATGGAAAGAACGATTGCGGGAGCCGGGAAGTGAATGCTTACCTAACGTTGATGCAAAACGATTGGAAACATCGAACATAACGTATTCGTGCAAATTATCGATAGAAAGAACGATTGCGGCAGCTGGGAAGTGAATCCTTACCTACCGTCGATGCAAAACGATTGCAAACATCGAATTGCACGTATTCGTGCAAATTATCCATAGAAAGACCGATTGCGAGAGCTGGGAAGTGAATACTTACCTACCGTTGATGTAAAACGATTGGAAACATCGAATAGCACGTATTCGTGCAAATTATCGATGGAAAGAACGATTGCGGGAGCCGGGAAGTGAATCCTTACCTACCGTTGATGCAAAACGATTGGAAACATCGAACATCACGTATTCGTGCAAATTATCGATAGAAAGAACGATTGCGGGAGCTGGGAAGCGAATCCTTACCTATCGTCGATGCAAAACGATTGGAAACATCGAATGGCACGTATTCGTGCAAATTATCGATGGAAAGAACGATTGCGGGAGCTGGGAAGTGAATCCTTACCTACCGTCGATGCAAAACGATTGCAAACATCGAATAGCACGTACTCGTGCAAATTATCCATAGAATGAACGATTGCGGGAGCTGGGAAGTGAATACTTACCTACCGTTGATGCAAAACGATTGGAAACATCGAATAGCACGTATTCGTGCAAATTATCCATGGAAAGAACGATTGCGGGAGCCGGGAAGTGAATGCTTACCTAACGTTGATGCAAAACGATTGGAAACATCGAACATAACGTATTCGTGCAAATTATCGATAGAAAGAACGATTGCGGCAGCTGGGAAGTGAATCCTTACCTACCGTCGATGCAAAACGATTGCAAACATCGAATTGCACGTATTCGTGCAAATTATCCATAGAAAGACCGATTGCGAGAGCTGGGAAGTGAATACTTACCTACCGTTGATGTAAAACGATTGCAAACATCGAATAGCACGTATTCGTGCAAATTATCGATAGAAAGAATGATTGCGGGAGCTGGGAAGTGAATACTTACCTAACGTTGATGCAGAACGATTGGAAACATCGAACACCACGTATTCGTGCAAATTATCGATGGAAAGAACGATTGCGGGAGCCGGGAAGTGAATCCTTACCTAACGTTGATGCAAAACGATTGGAAATATCGAATAGCACGTATTCGTGCAAATTATCGATGGAAAGAACGATTGCGGGAGCTGGGAAGTGAATCCTTACCTACCGTCGATGCAAAACGATTGGAAACATCGAATGGCACGTATTCGTGCAAATTATCGATGGAAAGAACGATTGCGGGAGCTGGGAAGTGAATCCGTACCTACGGTCGATGCAAAACGATTGGATAATTGGCACGAATACGTGATATTCGATGTTTCGAATCGTTTTGCATCGACGGTAGGTAAGGATTCACTTCCCAGCTCCCGCAATCGTTCTTTCTATCGATAATTTGCACGAATACGTGATGTTCGATGTTTCCAATCGTTTTGCATCAACGGTAGGTAAGGATTCACTTCCCGGCTCCCGCAATCGTTCTTTCCATCGATAATTTGCACGAATACGTGGTGTTCGATGTTTCCAATCGTTCTGCATCAACGTTAGGTAAGTATTCACTTCCCAGCTCCCGCAATCGTTCTTTCTATGGATAATTTGCACGAATACGTGCTATTCGATGTTTGCAATCGTTTTGCATCGACGGTAGGTACGGATTCACTTCCCGGCTCCCGCAATCGTTCTTTCCATCGATAATTTGCACGAATACGCGCTATTCGATGTTTCCAATCGTTTTGCATCAACGTTAGGTAAGCATTCACTTCCCGGCTCCCGCAATCGTTCTTTCCATGGATAATTTGCACGAATACGTGCTATTCGATGTTTCCAATCGTTTTGCATCGACGGTAGGTAAGGATTCACTTCCCAGCTCCCGCAATCGTTCTTTCCATCGATAATTTGCACGAATACGTGCCGTTCGATGTTTCCAATCGTTTTGCATCAACGGTAGGTAAGTATTCACTTCCCAGCTCTCGCAATCGGCCTTTCTATGGATAATTTGCACGAATACGTGCTATTCGATGTTTGCAATCGTTTTGCATCGACGGTAGGTAAGGATTCACTTCCCAGCTGCCGCAATCGTTCTTTCTATCGATAATTTGCACGAATTTGTGATGTTCGATGTTTCCAATCGTTTTGCATCAACGTTAGGTAAGGATTCATTTCCCGGCTCCCGCAATCGTTCTTTCCATCGATAATTTGCACGAATACGTGCTATTCGATGTTTCCAATCGATTTGCATCAACGTTAGGTAAGGATTCACTTCCCGGCACCCGCAATCGTTCTTTCCATCGATAATTTGCACGAATACGTGATGTTCAATGTTTCCAATCGTTTTGCATCAACGTTAGGTAAGGATTCACTTCCCGGCTCCCGCAATCGTTCTTTCCATCGATAATTTGCACGAATACGTGGTGTTCGATGTTTCCAATCGTTCTGCATCAACGTTAGGTAAGTATTCACTTCCCGGCTCCCGCAATCGTTCTTTCTAAGGATAATTTGCACGAATACGTGCTATTCGATGTTTGCAATCGTTTTGCATCGACGGTAGGTACGGATTCACTTCCCGGCTCCCGCAATCGTTCTTTCCATCGATAATTTGCACGAATACGCGCTATTCGATGTTTCCAATCGTTTTGCATCAACGTTAGGTAAGCATTCACTTCCCGGCTCCCGCAATCGTTCTTTCCATGGATAATTTGCACGAATACGTGCTATTCGATGTTTCCAATCGTTTTGCATCGACGGTAGGTAAGGATTCACTTCCCAGCTCCCGCAATCGTTCTTTCCATCGATAATTTGCACGAATACGTGCCGTTCGATGTTTCCAATCGTTTTGCATCGACGATAGGTAAGGATTCGCTTCCCAGCTCCCGCAATCGTTCTTTCTATCGATAATTTGCACGAATACGTGATGTTCGATGTTTCCAATCGTTTTGCATCAACGGTAGGTAAGGATTCACTTCCCGGCTCCCGCAATCGTTCTTTCCATCGATAATTTGCACGAATACGTGCTATTCGATGTTTCCAATCGTTTTGCATCAACGGTAGGTAAGTATTCACTTCCCAGCTCTCGCAATCGGTCTTTCTATGGATAATTTGCACGAATACGTGCAATTCGATGTTTGCAATCGTTTTGCATCAACGGTAGGTAAGGATTCGCTTCCCAGCTCCCGCAATCGTTCTTTCTATCGATAATTTGCACGAATACGTGATGTTCGATGTTTCCAATCGTTTTGCATCGACGGTAGGTAAGGATTCACTTCCCAGCTCCCGCAATCGTTCTTTCCATCGATAATTTGCACGAATACGTGCCGTTCGATGTTTCCAATCGTTTTGCATCGACGATAGGTAAGGATTCGCTTCCCAGCTCCCGCAATCGTTCTTTCTATCGATAATTTGCACGAATACGTGATGTTCGATGTTTCCAATCGTTTTGCATCAACGGTAGGTAAGGATTCGCTTCCCAGCTCCCGCAATCGTTCTTTCTATCGATAATTTGCACGAATACGTGATGTTCGATGTTTCCAATCGTTTTGCATCAACGTTAGGTAAGCATTCACTTCCCGGCTCCCGCAATCGTTCTTTCCATCGATAATTTGCACGAATACGTGCTATTCGATGTTTGCAATCGTTTTGCATCGACGGTAGGTAAGGATTCACTTCCCAGCTGCCGCAATCGTTCTTTCTATCGATAATTTGCACGAATACGTGATGTTCGATGTTTCCAATCGTTTTGCATCAACGTTAGGTAAGGATTCATTTCCCGGCTCCCGCAATCGTTCTTTCCATCGATAATTTGCACGAATACGTGCTATTCGATGTTTCCAATCGATTTGCATCAACGTTAGGTAAGGATTCACTTCCCGGCACCCGCAATCATTCTTTCCATCGATAATTTGCACGAATACGTGATGTTCAATGTTTCCAATCGTTTTGCATCAACGTTAGGTAAGGATTCACTTCCCGGCTCCCGCAATCGTTCTTTCCATCGATAATTTGCACGAATACGTGGTGTTCGATGTTTCCAATCGTTTTGCATCAACGTTAGGTAAGTATTCACTTCCCAGCTCCCGCAATCGTTCTTTCTATCGATAATTTGCACGAATACGTGCTATTCGATGTTTGCAATCGTTTTGCGTCGACGGTAGGTAAGGATTCACTTCCCAGCAGCCGCAATCGTTCTTTCCATCGATAATTTACACGAATACGTGCTATTCGATGTTTTCAATCGTTTTGCATCAACGTTAGGTAAGTATTCACTTCCCAGCTCCCGCAATCGTTCTTTCTATGGATAATTTGCACGAATACGTGCTATTCGATGTTTGCAATCGTTTTGCATCGACGGTAGGTACGGATTCACTTCCCAGCTCCCGCAATCGTTCTTTCTATCGATAATTTGCACGAATACGTGATGTTCGATGTTTCCAATCGTTTTGCATCAACGTTAGGTAAGTATTCACTTCCCAGCTCCCGCAATCGTTCTTTCTATGGATAATTTGCACGAATACGTGCTATTCGATGTTTCCAATCGTGTTGCATCGACGGTCGGTAAGCATTCACTTCCCAGCTCCGGCAAACGTTCTTTCCAAATTATCGATAGAAAGAACGATTGCGGGAGCTGGGAAGTGAATACTTACCTACCGTTGATGCAAAACGATTGGAAACATCGAATAGCACGTATTCGTGCAAATTATTCATGGAAAAAACGATTGCGGGAGCCGGGAAGTGAATGCTTACCTAACGTTGATGCAAAACGATTGGAAACATCGAACATAACGTATTCGTGCAAATTATCGATAGAAAGAACGATTGCGGCAGCTGGGAAGTGAATCCTTACCTACCGTCGATGCAAAACGATTGCAAACATCGAATTGCACGTATTCGTGCAAATTATCCATAGAAAGACCGATTGCGAGAGCTGGGAAGTGAATACTTACCTACCGTTGATGTAAAACGATTGGAAACATCGAATAGCACGTATTCGTGCAAATTATCGATGGAAAGAACGATTGCGGGAGCCGGGAAGTGAATCCTTACCTACCGTTGATGCAAAACGATTGGAAACATCGAACATCACGTATTCGTGCAAATTATCGATGGAAAGAACGATTGCGGGAGCTGGGAAGTGAATCCTTACCTACCGTCGATGCAAAACGATTGGATAATTGGCACGAATACGTGATATTCGATGTTTCCAATCGTTTTGCATCGACGGTAGGTAAGGATTCACTTCCCAGCTCCCGCAATCGTTATTTCCATCGATAATTTGCACGAATACGTGGTGTTCGATGTTACCAATCGTTCTGCATCAACGTTAGGTAAGTATTCACTTCCCAGCTCCCGCAATCGTTCTTTCTATGGATAATTTGCACGAATACGTGCTATTCGATGTTTGCAATCGTTTTGCATCGACGGTAGGTACGGATTCACTTCCCAGCTCCCGCAATCGTTCTTTCTATCGATAATTTGCACGAATACGTGATGTTCGATGTTTCCAATCGTTTTGCATCAACGGTAGGTAAGGATTCACTTCCCGGCTCCCGCAATCGTTCTTTCCATCGATAATTTGCACGAATACGTGGTGTTCGATGTTTCCAATCGTTCTGCATCAACGTTAGGTAAGTATTCACTTCCCAGCTCCCGCAATCGTTCTTTCTATGGATAATTTGCACGAATACGTGCTATTCGATGTTTCCAATCGTGTTGCATCGACGGTCGGTAAGCATTCACTTCCCAGCTCCGGCAAACGTTCTTTCCAAATTATCGATAGAAAGAACGATTGCGGGAGCTGGGAAGTGAATCCTTACCTACCGTCGATGCAAAACGATTGCAAACATCGAATAGCACGTATTCGTGCAAATTATCCATAGAAAGAACGATTGCGAGAGCTGGGAAGTGAATACTTACCTACCGTTGATGCAAAACGATTGGAAAATATCGAATAGCACGTATTCGTGCAAATGATCGATGGAAAGAACGATTGCGGGAGCCGGGAAGTGAATCCTTACCTAACGTTGATGCAAATCGATTGGAAAATATCGAATAGCACGTATTCGTGCAAATGATCGATGGAAAAAACGATTGCGGGAGCCGGGAAGTGAATCCTTACCTAACGTTGATGCAAATCGATTGGAAACATCGAACATCACGTATTCGTGCAAATTATCGATGGAAAGAACGATTGCAGGTGCCGGGAAGTGAATCCTTACCTACCGTTGATGCAAAACGATTGGAAACATCGAACATCACGTATTCGTGCAAATTATCGATAGAAAGAACGATTGCGGGAGCTGGGAAGTGAATCCGTACCTACCGTCGATGCAAAACGATTGCAAACATCGAATATCACGTATTCGTGCAAATTATCCATAGAAAGAACGATTGCGGGAGCTGGGAAGTGAATACTTACCTAACGTTGATGCAGAACGATTGGAAACATCGAACACCACGTATTCGTGCAAATTATCCATAGAAAGAACGATTGCGGGAGCTGGGAAGTGAATCCTTACCTACCGTCGATGCAAAACGATTGGAAACATCGAATATCACGTATTCGTGCCAATTATCCAATCGTTTTGCATCGACGGTAGGTAAGGATTCACTTCCCAGCTCCCGCAATCGTTCTTTCCATCGATAATTTGCACGAATACGTGCTATTCGATGTTTCCAATCGTTTTGCATCAACGTTAGGTAAGGATTCACTTCCCGGCTCCCGCAATCGTTCTTTCCATCGATAATTTGCACGAATACGTGGTGTTCGATGTTTCCAATCGTTCTGCATCAACGTTAGGTAAGTATTCACTTCCCGGCTCCCGCAATCGTTCTTTCTAAGGATAATTTGCACGAATACGTGCTATTCGATGTTTGCAATCGTTTTGCATCGACGGTAGGTACGGATTCACTTCCCGGCTCCCGCAATCGTTCTTTCCATCGATAATTTGCACGAATACGCGCTATTCGATGTTTCCAATCGTTTTGCATCAACGTTAGGTAAGCATTCACTTCCCGGCTCCCGCAATCGTTCTTTCCATGGATAATTTGCACGAATACGTGCTATTCGATGTTTCCAATCGTTTTGCATCGACGGTAGGTAAGGATTCACTTCCCAGCTCCCGCAATCGTTCTTTCCATCGATAATTTGCACGAATACGTGCCGTTCGATGTTTCCAATCGTTTTGCATCGACGATAGGTAAGGATTCGCTTCCCAGCTCCCGCAATCGTTCTTTCTATCGATAATTTGCACGAATACGTGATGTTCGATGTTTCCAATCGTTTTGCATCAACGGTAGGTAAGGATTCACTTCCCGGCTCCCGCAATCGTTCTTTCCATCGATAATTTGCACGAATACGTGCTATTCGATGTTTCCAATCGTTTTGCATCAACGTTAGGTAAGTATTCACTTCCCAGCTCTCGCAATCGGTCTTTCTATGGATAATTTGCACGAATACGTGCAATTCGATGTTTGCAATCGTTTTGCATCGACGGTAGGTAAGGATTCACTTCCCAGCTCCCGCAATCGTTCTTTCTATCGATAATTTGCACGAATACGTTATGTTCGATGTTTCCAATCGTTTTGCATCAACGTTAGGGAAGCATTCACTTCCCGGCTCCCGCAATCGTTCTTTCCATCGATAATTTGCACGAATACGTGCTATTCGATGTTTTCAATCGTTTTCCATCAATGGTAGGTATGTATTCACTTCCCAGCTCTCGCAATCGGTCTTTCTATGGATAATTTGCACGAATACGTGCTATTCGATGATTGCAATCGTTTTGCATCGACGGTAGGTAAGGATTCACTTCCCAGCTGCCGCAATCGTTCTTTCCATCGATAATTTGCACGAATACGTGCTATTCGATGTTTCCAATCGATTTGCATCAACGTTAGGTAAGGATTCACTTCCCGGCACCCGCAATCGTTCTTTCCATCGATAATTTGCACGAATACGTGATGTTCAATGTTTCCAATCGTTTTGCATCAACGTTAGGTAAGGATTCACTTCCCGGCTCCCGCAATCGTTCTTTCCATCGATAATTTACACGAATACGTGCTATTCGATGTTTTCAATCGTTTTGCATCAACGGTAGGTAAGTATTCACTGCCCAGCTCTCGCAATCGGTCTTTCTATGGATAATTTGCACGAATACGTGCTATTCGATGTTTGCAATCGTTTTGCATCGACGGTAGGTAAGGATACACTTCCCGGCTCCCGCAATCGTTCTTTCCATCGATAATGTCACGTTCCAGGTTACTTCCGGAAGAGACATACTGTACGCACGCAGGATGAGGAACGGAAATTGAATGGGGAAGGTGAACGTAGGTTCTCGGGGTCGAATTCAAGATTCGCGCACGCCGAGAGGAAAGGTAAGTAGAGAAAAGGAAGAATCTCGGGGTCGAATGCAAGATTCGCGCACGCCGAGAGGAAAGGTAAGTAAAGGAAAAGGAAGAATCTCGGGGTCGAATACAAAATTCGCGCACGCCGAGAGGAAAGGTAAGTAGATAAAATTAAGAATCTCGGGGTCGAATGCAAGATTCGCGCACGCCGAGAGGAAAGGTAAGTAAAGAAAGGAAAGGAAATACCTCGGGGTCGAATGCAAGATTCGCGCACGCCGAGAGGAAAGGTAAGTAAAGAAAGGAAAGGAAATACCTCGGGGTCGAATGCAAGATTCGCGCACGCCGAGAGGAAAGGTAAGTAAAGAAAAAGGAAGAATCTCGGGGTCGAATGCAAGATTCGCGCACGCCGAGAGGAAAGGTAAGTAAAGAAAGGAAAGGAAATACCTCGGGGTCGAATGCAAGATTCGCGCACGCCGAGAGGAAAGGTAAGTAAAGAAAGGAAAGGAAATACCTCGGGGTCGAATGCAAGTGTCACGTCCCGGGATTCTCCGAAACGTGACGATGCGTAGGTACAACGCGCACCCGAATCGACCCACTACCAGGATACAGGGTAGGTTGTGGTTAGTGTGGCCGTGGGGGCGCCAGTTTTTAACAGCGTAAGAATTGCATCGAAATCAGGAAAAAGCCATACTCTTCGATATATAAGAATTTCGTGGTTTTTGGAAACAAAAATCGAAAAATCAAAAATTCGCCAGGTTGATCGCCGTCCCACTGGAATACTACCCAGGAAACCAGAATTCGAATACGGACGTTCCTAGTGGTACCTACTGTACTTTCCACCAAAAATCGGACATTTTGCCGTCATGCCACCAGTAAACGGTAAACATTAGGAAGAAACGCAAAGAGGACAAAGTTAAACTGTATCGTGCCGGCTATAAAATAGCCTGTCCACTTTTTCCGAAACTTCCAATGAAAATTTTGAGATAACGAATTCAAATTCTTTAAACGAAGAGATAGCGAGCCGGGTCGGGGCGGCTAGAAGTCGTTGACTTACTGCCGAAGTAGAACGCTAGAAAATCGAGACTCGCATCTAACCCAAACCTAACCTAACCGAAATTCCGAAAAACCCTAATCCAAACCTGACCCCCTGGGCCAAAAACCCTATCATACCCAAACCTAACCTAAACCGGACCCAAAAATAGGTCCAACCGAATCCTAACCTAACCAAAGTTTATATATAATTTATCGCAAACCTGACCCAAACCTAAACCAAACCTAACCACAATTTATGTACAACATCGCGCAAACCTAACCTACACAACCACCTAATATAAATCAAACCTAACCCAAACCTAACCCAAACCTAACTCAAACCTAACCGAAACCCAACCAAAACTCGTGTGCAGCATAACACCGACCTAACCGACACAACCACCCAATATAATCCAAACCTGACCCAACCGATGGCAATTCCCAAATTGTCACAAAGTAGCCAATCCATCTCGCTATTACCCGTAACCAATAAAAATGTATGTTACCATAGGCAGTTCTCTACCTCACATCGACGTACGGCCACACACACACACACACTGATAATTGTCCTGATGGTAGCATTAAGTCTAAGCAACTTCTTAAGTTAAGAAACCAGGGGTAAACGTGAGTATGCTGACTCACCTATGATAAGATAGATTATAAGAATACGTAGATTAAGAACCGTGACGAATCAGGGTGGGCGCACCAATCCGTGTTTGTCCTTTCAAGTTAAGGACAAGCACGGATAAGTGCTGACGACAATAGCGAAGGGATAGCGCTGTCTCGCACGTGGGCATTCCAGAGTCAAGGCCTGGGAAAGGATCGGGTAATAATCCGCTGAACAAGACGATATACCTCGATGCATCAGCATCCGTTCCCAGAGCGATAACAACTGTCGCTCAGGAATGCACACGTTGCAAAGATACGAAGCGCGAGAACCGTCGCGAGGGCGATAACAACTGTCGCTCAGGAATGCACACGTTGCAAAGATACGAAGCGCGAGAACCGTCGCGAGGGCGATAACAACTGTCGCTCGGGAATGCACACGTTGCAGAAATACGAACCGCGAGAACCGTCGCGGAACAGTCGTTCCCAGGACGGTGGCCCCTGCTGCATCAGCATCTTCTGGCTGCGGCAGTAGGGGCTGCTGCATCAGCACCTGGGAGGAATAAAAGAGCGGAGCGAACGGTCGCAAGGCAGTTCAGTTCCAACCGAGAAGTTAGAAACATCAAGTTCTATACGAGTGAAGTTCAATCCGGTAGTCTAACGGTGAAGTTCGACGAGTTCGTTGTAGTTGCGCCTGTAAGCGGCAAATCGTCAGCACGATCCACCATTTGTTACTTGTACTCTCAACTGTAGTCGACCGATAGGTAAAGGTGAGCATTAATAAACAGTAACACTTGACATTTCATCGGTCTTCCATTTTATACGAACAACTTACTACTCGCCGAATGTGTTCGGTAGATGCCCGCTGGAAATAGGCGAAGGCGTAGGAGAGGGGTCCAGTCGCGGCTCCGCCACAATATCAGGCGCCGGGAGCTGATCGCCGCCCGTCGCGTGCAATTGGCGCAAGAGACTGGGCCGTTGATCGACCTGACGTTAGATTCTCCACCGGCGCCAGTCGACCTGACGCTGGATTCTCCACGGGCGCCGATCGACTCGACAACCGCTGGCGCCGGGGCCGTTCCGTCCATCATCGACTTGACAGTCGGGGGTTCGCCCGAGCCCTCGACTTCGCGGGGTCCCTCCGCCCAAACACCCGTGTTGCCTTCCTCGCCTCACGCATCGCCTTTGTCCATCTCATACTCCCCCATCTCCCACGCATCCGAACAAACTCCGCAGCCCTTCGCTAGACGACAACTAGTTTACTCGTCATCCCCGGCTCAGACAACTACATCCTCGGTAGATTCAAGGGCAACCACGCCCGAATACTACCGGCCCTATATCGACCCCCCGGTCAGTCCCCCATCCCCGCAACAGCAACTCGACCCTCCGGACAGCGACGAGGAGTGGCCACATCAACAGATTTATCCGAATTACCCGGGATATTATCCCGTATTTATTAGCGACCGGTTCCCTGGTCAACCAAACGTCCCCGAAGGCGAGCCGGTCCCGGAAGAGTATCATACGTTGTTATTTCAAACTATATTTCTCCGCGAGGAATAATGTAACAGCCTCCACTGTATTAAATAAGAAAAAAAAAAGAAAGTGGACGTAAATATAACTCATAAACAATCGATACCAATTGTTTTCCTGACCCCACCGCATCTTAACGTCCCGATCCCGGTTGACTGTCCTAAGAGACCAGTCACAGATCGAAATTGCGAGCGTATCCTGTTGAAGATTCGGCGCACGTTCCCGCAGGGCAACACGGATCCCGACGAGGACGTAACACAAGATTCGCGCACGCCGAGAGGAAAGGTAAGTAAAGAAAGGAAAGGAAATACCTCGGGGTCGAATGCAAGATTCGCGCACGCCGAGAGGAAAGGTAAGTAAAGAAAGGAAAGGAAATACCTCGGGGTCGAATGCAAGATTCGCGCACGCCGAGAGGAAAGGTAAGTAAAGAAAGGAAGGGAAAGGAAGTTAGGAGTGCCGTACTATTACTGCGGAAGGATTGATCTGCAGCAATACCAATTCCTCGGATTCCAAACAATATTGAGAAATGTGAACGAAACCTCGTAAGGAACGAAATAATAAAACGACTCACCGAGCTGCAATGTCGGGTTTGCGATCCTCGGGTAGACACGTATAATTTTTACCATCGGGTGAGCACCTCGAGTACTTGTCCCGATTGTACTTGCCACAGCTCTTCCGCTGTTATTTCGAAGTACTGTTCTGTGCACTCTGCGCACTGAGATGCTGGGCGGATGGAGGAGATTTCGTTGTTGCAGTGTGCACAAATGGAAATGCGTTGGGCTTCTTCGGCAGTGCTCATGTCATGCCAACCTCCTGATTGATATGCTTGTCCTTGTATGGGGGTCAACTGATTGTAACAGTTGATGCAAATTCGGCCCCAGTCGCTTATGTATATTCCTACTGTGGCGATAGTGGAACACCAAATGTCTAGCAGGGGTTTATAAATCTCTGGATAATCAGAGGGAAGGACGCCGTCCCAGGGACCCTGAAATTCCTGGTCCTCCTCTTCTTCGGCTTCTTCCCAAATATTGTAAGGGAGCTGCATTCGATAAATAATGCTGTGGTGCTGCGCGAAAGTTTCTTGAGGTTCACTGGCTTATTGTATTTATTAGAATAAGTCAAGAATACTTCGAAGTTCGTTGAGGTATTTATTGAAATAAGTCGTGAAATAATTCTATGTTCCTTAAGGTATTTATTGAAATAAATCGTGAAATTATTCTAAGTTCCTTAAGGTATGTATCGAAATAAGTCGTGAAATAATTCTATGTTCATTAAGGTATTTATTGAAATAAATCGTGGAATTAATTCTATGTTCCTTAAGGTATTTATTGAAATAAATCGTGAAATTATTCTAAATTCTTTAAGATATTTATCGAAATAAATCGCGGAATTATTCTATGTTCCTTAAGGTATTTATTGAAATAAATCGTGAAATTATTCTAAGTTCTTTAAGATATTTATCGAAATAAATCGTGGAATTATTCTATGTTCTTTAAGATATTTATCGAAATAAGTCGTGAAAGAATTCTATGTTCCTTAAGGTATTTATCGAAATAATTCACTGTATGATTCTAAAATCAAGACCGGTATATCAACGTTCACTGTCACTTGTAGATTGATTCACTGATGTGTAGGCGCTTGCTGACGATTGACTACTGAAGATTGACTGCTGATGATTGACTACTGAAGATTGACTGCTGATGATTGACTACTGAAGATTGACTGCTGATGATTGACTACTGAAGATTGACTGCTGATGATTGACTACTGACTATTCAGGTGGTGCCGGCTTATTTATACCCATCCCTGGAATCTCTGGTATGCGAGGAATGTCTGGTATGCGTGGTATGTCTGGTATGCGTGGTATGCGTGGTATGTTGACTGCTACTGGAGTCGATTGCTCTGGAATGCCAGTGATCCTCAACCGGCAGGGGTTCTCCATTGTACCGAGATTGGTTAAAATAAATTATATTAGTTAATTACAATATTGTTATATGGTGAATTCGGATAGGTTGTTTGATGATATCGTTTTGTAATAAAATATTGTAATAAATTGTATTGGTTAATTATGCGTCTTTTGTATTGTAGGTTCGGGTGTGTTATTTGATTTGATCATATTGTAGCGATATACTCGAGAGGATTCGAAAGGGGTTTTCTTCCTCGTGGAGTGAGGGCTTCTCTTGGGACGCGAAAGGGGTTTCTTCCTCGTGGAGTGAGGGCTTCTCTTGGGACGCAAAAGGGGTTTCTTCCTCGTGGAGTGAGGGCTTCTCTTGGGACGCAAGAGGGGTTTCTTCCTCGTGGAGTGAGGGCTTCTCTCGAGTGTCGTTGTTCTTCGTTTAAGGTAATGGTGTTTTGTGTAGCGATGAGTTGGAATATTTAGAGATTTTATTTGTTTGCAGGTAGTCGGTGATGAGAAGAGAAATATAAGGTGAGTATCTTATGAGAGGAATTTATTTGTTCGAAAGCAGTCGATGATGAGAAATGTAATGTAAGGTAAGTATCTCGTTTGACTAGCGATGGGTAGGAGTAATAAGAGAGTTTATTTGTTCACAGGTAATCGATGATGAGAAGCGCAACATAAGGTAAGTACCTCGTTTGACTAGCGATGGGTTGGAGTAATAAGAGAGTTTGTTTGTTCACAGGCAGTGGATATAGTAAATAAAGGAAGAAAAATGTGAGCCGACATGCGGCAAAAAAATGACGGCACGTCACAATAATTTGCACGAATACGTGCTATTCGATGTTTGCAATCGTTTTGCATCGACGGTAGGTAAGGATTCACTTCCCAGCTCCCGCAATCGTTCTTTCTATCGATAATTTGCATGAATACGTTATGTTCGATGTTTCCAATCGTTTTGCATCAACGTTAGGTAAGCATTCACTTCCCGGCTCCCGCAATCGTTCTTTCCATCGATAATTTGCACGAATACGTGGTGTTCGATGTTTCCAATCGTTCTGCATCAACGTTAGGTAAGTATTCACTTCCCAGCTCCCGCAATCGTTCTTTCTATGGATAATTTGCACGAATACGTGCTATTCGATGTTTCCAATCGTGTTGCATCGACGGTCGGTAAGCATTCACTTCCCAGCTCCGGCAAACGTTCTTTCCAAATTATCGATAGAAAGAACGATTGCGGGAGCTGGGAAGTGAATACTTACCTACCGTTGATGCAAAACGATTGGAAACATCGAATAGCACGTATTCGTGCAAATTATTCATGGAAAGAACGATTGCGGGAGCCAGGAAGTGAATGCTTACCTAACGTTGATGCAAAACGATTGGAAACATCGAACATAACGTATTCGTGCAAATTATCGATAGAAAGAACGATTGCGGCAGCTGGGAAGTGAATCCTTACCTACCGTCGATGCAAAACGATTGCAAACATCGAATTGCACGTATTCGTGCAAATTATCCATAGAAAGACCGATTGCGAGAGCTGGGAAGTGAATACTTACCTACCGTTGATGTAAAACGATTGGAAACATCGAATAGCACGTATTCGTGCAAATTATCGATGGAAAGAACGATTGCGGGAGCCGGGAAGTGAATCCTTACCTACCGTTGATGCAAAATGATTGGAAACATCGAACATCACGTATTCGTGCAAATTATCGATAGAAAGAACGATTGCGGGAGCTGGGAAGCGAATCCTTACCTATCGTCGATGCAAAACGATTGGAAACATCGAATGGCACGTATTCGTGCAAATTATCGATGGAAAGAACGATTGCGGGAGCTGGGAAGTGAATCCTTACCTACCGTCGATGCAAAACGATTGCAAACATCGAATAGCACGTATTCGTGCAAATTATCCATAGAAAGAACGATTGCGGGAGCTGGGAAGTGAATACTTAGCTACCGTTGATGCAAAACGATTGGAAACATCGAATAGCACGTATTCGTGCAAATTATCGATGGAAAGAACGATTGCGGGTGCCGGGAAGTGAATCCTTACCTACCGTTGATGCAAAACGATTGGAAACATCGAACATCACGTATTCGTGCAAATTATCGATAGAAAGAACGATTGCGGGAGCTGGGAAGTGAATCCGTACCTACCGTCGATGCAAAACGATTGCAAACATCGAATATCACGTATTCGTGCAAATTATCCATAGAAAGAACGATTGCGGGAGCTGGGAAGTGAATACTTACCTAACGTTGATGCAGAACGATTGGTAACATCGAACACCACGTATTCGTGCAAATTATCGATGGAAAGAACGATTGCGGGAGCCGGGAAATGAATGCTTACCTAACGTTGATGCAAAACGATTGGAAACATCGAACATAACGTATTCGTGCAAATTATCGATAGAAAGAACGATTGCGGGAGCTGGGAAGTGAATCCGTACCTACCGTCGATGCAAAACGATTGCAAACATCGAATAGCACGTATTCGTGCAAATTATCCATAGAAAGAACGATTGCGGGAGCTGGGAAGTGCATACTTACCTAACGTTGATGCAGAACGATTGGAAACATCGAACACCACGTATTCGTGCAAATTATCGATGGAAAGAACGATTGCGGGAGCCGGGAGGTGAATCCTTACCTACCGTTGATGCAGAACGATTGGAAACATCGAACACCACGTATTCGTGCAAATTATCGATAGAAAGAACGATTGCGGGAGCTGGGAAGTGAATCCTTACCTACCGTCGATGCAAAACGATTGGAAACATCGAATATCACGTATTCGTGCCAATTATCCAATCGTTTTGCATCGACGGTAGGTAAGGATTCACTTCCCAGCTCCCGCAATCGTTCTTTCCATCGATAATTTGCACGAATACGTGCCATTCGATGTTTCCAATCGTTTTGCATCGACGGTAGGTAAGGATTCACTTCCCAGCTCCCGCAATCGTTCTTTCCATCGATAATTTGCACGAATACGTGCTATTCGATGTTTCCAATCGTTTTGCATCAACGTTAGGTAAGGATTCACTTCCCGGCTCCCGCAATCGTTCTTTCCATCGATAATTTGCACGAATACGTGGTGTTCGATGTTTCCAATCGTTCTGCATCAACGTTAGGTAAGTATTCACTTCCCGGCTCCCGCAATCGTTCTTTCTAAGGATAATTTGCACGAATACGTGCTATTCGATGTTTGCAATCGTTTTGCATCGACGGTAGGTACGGATTCACTTCCCGGCTCCCGCAATCGATCTTTCCATCGATAATTTGCACGAATACGCGCTATTCGATGTTTCCAATCGTTTTGCATCAACGTTAGGTAAGCATTCACTTCCCGGCTCCCGCAATCGTTCTTTCCATGGATAATTTGCACGAATACGTGGTGTTCGATGTTTCCAATCGTTCTGCATCAACGTTAGGTAAGTATTCACTTCCCAGCTCCCGCAATCGTTCTTTCCATCGATAATTTGCACGAATACGTGCCGTTCGATGTTTCCAATCGTTTTGCATCGACGATAGGTAAGGATTCGCTTCCCAGCTCCCGCAATCGTTCTTTCTATCGATAATTTGCACGAATACGTGATGTTCGATGTTTCCAATCGTTTTGCATCAACGGTAGGTAAGGATTCACTTCCCGGCTCCCGCAATCGTTCTTTCCATCGATAATTTGCACGAATACGTGCTATTCGATGTTTCCAATCGTTTTGCATCAACGGTAGGTAAGTATTCACTTCCCAGCTCTCGCAATCGGTCTTTCTATGGATAATTTGCACGAATACGTGCAATTCGATGTTTGCAATCGTTTTGCATCGACGGTAGGTAAGGATTCACTTCCCAGCTCCCGCAATCGTTCTTTCTATCGATAATTTGCACGAATACGTTATGTTCGATGTTTCCAATCGTTTTGCATCAACGTTAGGTAAGCATTCACTTCCCGGCTCCCGCAATCGTTCTTTCCATCGATAATTTGCACGAATACGTGCTATTCGATGTTTTCAATCGTTTTGCATCGACGGTAGGTACGGATTCACTTCCCGGCTCCCGCAATCGTTCTTTCCATCGATAATTTGCACGAATACGCGCTATTCGATGTTTCCAATCGTTTTGCATCAACGTTAGGTAAGCATTCACTTCCCGGCTCCCGCAATCGTTCTTTCCATGGATAATTTGCACGAATACGTGCTATTCGATGTTTCCAATCGTTTTGCATCGACGGTAGGTAAGGATTCACTTCCCAGCTCCCGCAATCGTTCTTTCCATCGATAATTTGCACGAATACGTGCCGTTCGATGTTTCCAATCGTTTTGCATCGACGATAGGTAAGGATTCGCTTCCCAGCTCCCGCAATCGTTCTTTCTATCGATAATTTGCACGAATACGTGATGTTCGATGTTTCCAATCGTTTTGCATCAACGGTAGGTAAGGATTCACTTCCCGGCTCCCGCAATCGTTCTTTCCATCGATAATTTGCACGAATACGTGCTATTCGATGTTTCCAATCGTTTTGCATCAACGGTAGGTAAGTATTCACTTCCCAGCTCTCGCAATCGGTCTTTCTATGGATAATTTGCACGAATACGTGCAATTCGATGTTTGCAATCGTTTTGCATCGACGGTAGGTAAGGATTCACTTCCCAGCTCCCGCAATCGTTCTTTCTATCGATAATTTGCACGAATACGTTATGTTCGATGTTTCCAATCGTTTTGCATCAACGTTAGGTAAGCATTCACTTCCCGGCTCCCGCAATCGTTCTTTCCATCGATAATTTGCACGAATACGTGCTATTCGATGTTTTCAATCGTTTTGCATCAACGGTAGGTATGTATTCACTTCCCAGCTCTCGCAATCGGCCTTTCTATGGATAATTTGCACGAATACGTGCTATTCGATGTTTGCAATCGTTTTGCATCGACGGTAGGTAAGGATTCACTTCCCAGCTGCCGCAATCGTTCTTTCTATCGATAATTTGCACGAATACGTGATGTTCGATGTTTCCAATCGTTTTGCATCAACGTTAGGTAAGGATTCATTTCCCGGCTCCCGCAATCGTTCTTTCCATCGATAATTTGCACGAATACGTGCTATTCGATGTTTCCAATCGATTTGCATCAACGTTAGGTAAGCATTCACTTCCCGGCTCCCGCAATCGTTCTTTCCATCGATAATTTGCACGAATACGTGCTATTCGATGTTTTCAATCGTTTTGCATCAACGGTAGGTATGTATTCACTTCCCAGCTCTCGCAATCGGTATTTCTATGGATAATTTGCACGAATACGTGCAATTCGATGTTTGCAATCGTTTTGCATCAACGGTAGGTAAGGATTCGCTTCCCAGCTCCCGCAATCGTTCTTTCTATCGATAATTTGCACGAATACGTGATGTTCGATGTTTCCAATCGTTTTGCATCGACGGTAGGTAAGGATTCACTTCCCAGCTCCCGCAATCGTTCTTTCCATCGATAATTTGCACGAATACGTGCCGTTCGATGTTTCCAATCGTTTTGCATCGACGATAGGTAAGGATTCGCTTCCCAGCTCCCGCAATCGTTCTTTCTATCGATAATTTGCACGAATACGTGATGTTCGATGTTTCCAATCGTTTTGCATCAACGGTAGGTAAGGATTCGCTTCCCAGCTCCCGCAATCGTTCTTTCTATCGATAATTTGCACGAATACGTGATGTTCGATGTTTCCAATCGTTTTGCATCAACGTTAGGTAAGCATTCACTTCCCGGCTCCCGCAATCGTTCTTTCCATCGATAATTTGCACGAATACGTGCTATTCGATGTTTGCAATCGTTTTGCATCGACGGTAGGTAAGGATTCACTTCCCAGCTGCCGCAATCGTTCTTTCTATCGATAATTTGCACGAATACGTGATGTTCGATGTTTCCAATCGTTTTGCATCAACGTTAGGTAAGGATTCATTTCCCGGCTCCCGCAATCGTTCTTTCCATCGATAATTTGCACGAATACGTGCTATTCGATGTTTCCAATCGATTTGCATCAACGTTAGGTAAGGATTCACTTCCCGGCACCCGCAATCATTCTTTCCATCGATAATTTGCACGAATACGTGATGTTCAATGTTTCCAATCGTTTTGCATCAACGTTAGGTAAGGATTCACTTCCCGGCTCCCGCAATCGTTCTTTCCATCGATAATTTGCACGAATACGTGGTGTTCGATGTTTCCAATCGTTTTGCATCAACGTTAGGTAAGTATTCACTTCCCAGCTCCCGCAATCGTTCTTTCTATCGATAATTTGCACGAATACGTGCTATTCGATGTTTGCAATCGTTTTGCGTCGACGGTAGGTAAGGATTCACTTCCCAGCAGCCGCAATCGTTCTTTCCATCGATAATTTACACGAATACGTGCTATTCGATGTTTTCAATCGTTTTGCATCAACGTTAGGTAAGTATTCACTTCCCAGCTCCCGCAATCGTTCTTTCTATGGATAATTTGCACGAATACGTGCTATTCGATGTTTGCAATCGTTTTGCATCGACGGTAGGTACGGATTCACTTCCCAGCTCCCGCAATCGTTCTTTCTATCGATAATTTGCACGAATACGTGATGTTCGATGTTTCCAATCGTTTTGCATCAACGTTAGGTAAGTATTCACTTCCCAGCTCCCGCAATCGTTCTTTCTATGGATAATTTGCACGAATACGTGCTATTCGATGTTTCCAATCGTGTTGCATCGACGGTCGGTAAGCATTCACTTCCCAGCTCCGGCAAACGTTCTTTCCAAATTATCGATAGAAAGAACGATTGCGGGAGCTGGGAAGTGAATACTTACCTACCGTTGATGCAAAACGATTGGAAACATCGAATAGCACGTATTCGTGCAAATTATTCATGGAAAGAACGATTGCGGGAGCCGGGAAGTGAATGCTTACCTAACGTTGATGCAAAACGATTGGAAACATCGAACATAACGTATTCGTGCAAATTATCGATAGAAAGAACGATTGCGGCAGCTGGGAAGTGAATCCTTACCTACCGTCGATGCAAAACGATTGCAAACATCGAATTGCACGTATTCGTGCAAATTATCCATAGAAAGACCGATTGCGAGAGCTGGGAAGTGAATACTTACCTACCGTTGATGTAAAACGATTGGAAACATCGAATAGCACGTATTCGTGCAAATTATCGATGGAAAGAACGATTGCGGGAGCCGGGAAGTGAATCCTTACCTACCGTTGATGCAAAACGATTGGAAACATCGAACATCACGTATTCGTGCAAATTATCGATAGAAAGAACGATTGCGGGAGCTGGGAAGCGAATCCTTACCTATCGTCGATGCAAAACGATTGGAAACATCGAATGGCACGTATTCGTGCAAATTATCGATGGAAAGAACGATTGCGGGAGCTGGGAAGTGCATCCTTACCTACCGTCGATGCAAAACGATTGCAAACATCGAATAGCACGTACTCGTGCAAATTATCCATAGAAAGAACGATTGCGGGAGCTGGGAAGTGAATACTTACCTACCGTTGATGCAAAACGATTGGAAACATCGAATAGCACGTATTCGTGCAAATTATCCATGGAAAGAACGATTGCGGGAGCCGGGAAGTGAATGCTTACCTAACGTTGATGCAAAACGATTGGAAACATCGAATAGCGCGTATTCGTGCAAATTATCGATGGAAAGAACGATTGCGGGAGCCGGGAAGTGAATCCGTACCTACCGTCGATGCAAAACGATTGCAAACATCGAATAGCACGTATTCGTGCAAATTATCCTTAGAAAGAACGATTGCGGGAGCCGGGAAGTGTGACGTCTGCCGGCATCGCCTTCGACGTATTGATTTAGATCGTCGTCGGTAAAGAGAACGCCCTCCATACGTTCCTCTTCTAATTCTATTTCTAAGCGCCTGAAGTTGGTACGCAGGATACGCCACCAGGTCGCCATCGTCGTCGTCGTCTTCGCGCAAGTGGTCGCCCCTTGGCCACTTCATATATATATAAGTTCCGATCCTGAATCCTTGCGTCTGGGGCAGGAGTCGACTGCAGCCCTACTGATGAGTCTAGGCGGTCGATTCCGAGACGAAACGCACATCCAAACTCCAATATCCTTTTTCCTTCCTCGACATGCCTCCTCTCCCCGGAGAAATTACGGTCCTCAGCAAGTTGTTGCAGCGGCGGGCTGGGTGACGTGGCAAGATCCCTACGTTGCGTCCCACCTTAGGGCCGGGACGTAACAAATTTGTGGTTCGAAAGCAGTCGATGATGAGAAATGTAATGTAAGGTAAGTATCTCGTTTGACTAGCGATGGGTAGGAGTAATAAGAGAGTTTATTTGTTCACAGGTAATCGATGATGAGAAGCGCAACATAAGGTAAGTACCTCGTTTGACTAGCGATGGGTTGGAGTAATAAGAGAGTTTGTTTGTTCACAGGCAGTGGATATAGTAAATAAAGGAAGAAAAATGTGAGCCGACATGCGGCAAAAAAATGACGGCACGTCACAGAAGTGAATACTTACCTAACGTTGATGCAGAACGATTGGAAACATCGAACACCACGTATTCGTGCAAATTATCGATGGAAAGAACGATTGCGGGAGCCGGGAAGTGAATCCTTACCTAACGTTGATGCAAAACGATTGGAAACATCGAATAGCACGTATTCGTGCAAATTATCGATGGAAAGAACGATTGCGGGAGCTGGGAAGTGAATCCTTACCTACCGTCGATGCAAAACGATTGGATAATTGGCACGAATACGTGATATTCGATGTTTCCAATCGTTTTGCATCGACGGTAGGTAAGGATTCACTTCCCAGCTCCCGCAATCGTTATTTCCATCGATAATTTGCACGAATACGTGGTGTTCGATGTTACCAATCGTTCTGCATCAACGTTAGGTAAGTATTCACTTCCCAGCTCCCGCAATCGTTCTTTCTATGGATAATTTGCACGAATACGTGCTATTCGATGTTTGCAATCGTTTTGCATCGACGGTAGGTACGGATTCACTTCCCAGCTCCCGCAATCGTTCTTTCTATCGATAATTTGCACGAATACGTGATGTTCGATGTTTCCAATCGTTTTGCATCAACGGTAGGTAAGGATTCACTTCCCGGCTCCCGCAATCGTTCTTTCCATCGATAATTTGCACGAATACGTGGTGTTCGATGTTTCCAATCGTTCTGCATCAACGTTAGGTAAGTATTCACTTCCCAGCTCCCGCAATCGTTCTTTCTATGGATAATTTGCACGAATACGTGCTATTCGATGTTTCCAATCGTGTTGCATCGACGGTCGGTAAGCATTCACTTCCCAGCTCCGGTAAACGTTCTTTCCAAATTATCGATAAAAAGAACGATTGCGGGAGCTGGGAAGTGAATCCTTACCTACCGTCGATGCAAAACGATTGCAAACATCGAATAGCACGTATTCGTGCAAATTATCCATAGAAAGAACGATTGCGAGAGCTGGGAAGTGAATCCTTACCTAACGTTGATGCAAATCGATTGGAAAATATCGAATAGCACGTATTCGTGCAAATGATCGATGGAAAAAACGATTGCGGGAGCCGGGAAGTGAATCCTTACCTAACGTTGATGCAAATCGATTGGAAACATCGAACATCACGTATTCGTGCAAATTATCGATGGAAAGAACGATTGCAGGTGCCGGGAAGTGAATCCTTACCTACCGTTGATGCAAAACGATTGCAAACATCGAATATCACGTATTCGTGCAAATTATCCATAGAAAGAACGATTGCGGGAGCTGGGAAGTGAATACTTACCTAACGTTGATGCAGAACGATTGGAAACATCGAACACCACGTATTCGTGCAAATTATCCATAGAAAGAACGATTGCGGGAGCTGGGAAGTGAATCCTTACCTACCGTCGATGCAAAACGATTGGAAACATCGAATATCACGTATTCGTGCCAATTATCCAATCGTTTTGCATCGACGGTAGGTAAGGATTCACTTCCCAGCTCCCGCAATCGTTCTTTCCATCGATAATTTGCACGAATACGTGCTATTCGATGTTTCCAATCGTTTTGCATCAACGTTAGGTAAGGATTCACTTCCCGGCTCCCGCAATCGTTCTTTCCATCGATAATTTGCACGAATACGTGGTGTTCGATGTTTCCAATCGTTCTGCATCAACGTTAGGTAAGTATTCACTTCCCAGCTCCCGCAATCGTTCTTTCTATGGATAATTTGCACGAATACGTGCTATTCGATGTTTCCAATCGTGTTGCATCGACGGTCGGTAAGCATTCACTTCCCAGCTCCGGCAAACGTTCTTTCCAAATTATCGATAGAAAGAACGATTGCGGGAGCTGGGAAGTGAATCCTTACCTACCGTCGATGCAAAACGATTGGAAAATATCGAATAGCCCGTATTCGTGCAAATGATCGATGGAAAGAACGATTGCGGGAGCCGGGAAGTGAATCCTTACCTAACGTTGATGCAAATCGATTGGAAAATATCGAATAGCACGTATTCGTGCAAATGATCGATGGAAAAAACGATTGCGGGAGCCGGGAAGTGAATCCTTACCTAACGTTGATGCAAATCGATTGGAAACATCGAACATCACGTATTCGTGCAAATTATCGATGGAAAGAACGATTGCAGGTGCCGGGAAGTGAATCCTTACCTATCGTTGATGCAAAACGATTGGAAACATCGAACATCACGTATTCGTGCAAATTATCGATAGAAAGAACGATTGCGGGAGCTGGGAAGTGAATCCGTACCTACCGTCGATGCAAAACGATTGCAAACATCGAATATCACGTATTCGTGCAAATTATCCATAGAAAGAACGATTGCGGGAGCTGGGAAGTGAATACTTACCTAACGTTGATGCAGAACGATTGGAAACATCGAACACCACGTATTCGTGCAAATTATCCATAGAAAGAACGATTGCGGGAGCTGGGAAGTGAATCCTTACCTACCGTCGATGCAAAACGATTGGAAACATCGAATATCACGTATTCGTGCCAATTATCCAATCGTTTTGCATCGACGGTAGGTAAGGATTCACTTCCCAGCTCCCGCAATCGTTCTTTCCATCGATAATTTGCACGAATACGTGCTATTCGATGTTTCCAATCGTTTTGCATCAACGTTAGGTAAGGATTCACTTCCCGGCTCCCGCAATCGTTCTTTCCATCGATAATTTGCACGAATACGTGGTGTTCGATGTTTCCAATCGTTCTGCATCAACGTTAGGTAAGTATTCACTTCCCGGCTCCCGCAATCGTTCTTTCTAAGGATAATTTGCACGAATACGTGCTATTCGATGTTTGCAATCGTTTTGCATCGACGGTAGGTAAGGATTCACTTCCCAGCTCCCGCAATCGTTCTTTCCATCGATAATTTGCACGAATACGTGATATTCGATGTTTCCAATCGTTTTGCATCGACGGTAGGTAAGGATTCACTTCCCAGCTCCCGCAATCGTTATTTCCATCGATAATTTGCACGAATACGTGGTGTTCGATATTACCAATCGTTCTGCATCAACGTTAGGTAAGTATTCACTTCCCAGCTCCCGCAATCGTTCTTTCTATGGATAATTTGCACGAATACGTGCTATTCGATGTTTGCAATCGTTTTGCATCGACGGTAGGTACGGATTCACTTCCCAGCTCCCGCAATCGTTCTTTCTATCGATAATTTGCACGAATACGTGATGTTCGATGTTTCCAATCGTTTTGCATCAACGGTAGGTAAGGATTCACTTCCCGGCTCCCGCAATCGTTCTTTCCATCGATAATTTGCACGAATACGTGGTGTTCGATGTTTCCAATCGTTCTGCATCAACGTTAGGTAAGTATTCACTTCCCAGCTCCCGCAATCGTTCTTTCTATGGATAATTTGCACGAATACGTGCTATTCGATGTTTCCAATCGTGTTGCATCGACGGTCGGTAAGCATTCACTTCCCAGCTCCGGCAAACGTTCTTTCCAAATTATCGATAGAAAGAACGATTGCGGGAGCTGGGAAGTGAATCCTTACCTACCGTCGATGCAAAACGATTGCAAACATCGAATAGCACGTATTCGTGCAAATTATCCATAGAAAGAACGATTGCGAGAGCTGGGAAGTGAATACTTACCTACCGTCGATGCAAAACGATTGCAAACATCGAATAGCACGTATTCGTGCAAATTATCCATAGAAAGAACGATTGCGGGAGCTGGGAAGTGAATACTTACCTAACGTTGATGCAGAACGATTGGTAACATCGAACACCACGTATTCGTGCAAATTATCGATGGAAAGAACGATTGCGGGAGCCGGGAAGTGAATGCTTACCTAACGTTGATGCAAAACGATTGGAAACATCGAACATAACGTATTCGTGCAAATTATCGATAGAAAGAACGATTGCGGGAGCTGGGAAGTGAATACTTACCTAACGTTGATGCAGAACGATTGGCAACATCGAACACCACGTATTCGTGCAAATTATCGATGGAAAGAACGATTGCGGGAGCTGGGAAGTGAATCCTTACCTACCGTCGATGCAAAACGATTGGATAATTGGCACGAATACGTGCCATTCGATGTTTCCAATCGTTTTGCATCGACGGTAGGTAAGGATTCACTTCCCAGCTCCCGCAATCGTTCTTTCCATCGATAATTTGCACGAATACGTGCTATTCGATGTTTCCAATCGTTTTGCATCAACGTTAGGTAAGGATTCACTTCCCGGCTCCCGCAATCGTTCTTTCCATCGATAATTTGCACGAATACGTGGTGTTCGATGTTTCCAATCGTTCTGCATCAACGTTAGGTAAGTATTCACTTCCCGGCTCCCGCAATCGTTCTTTCTAAGGATAATTTGCACGAATACGTGCTATTCGATGTTTGCAATCGTTTTGCATCGACGGTAGGTACGGATTCACTTCCCGGCTCCCGCAATCGTTCTTTCCATCGATAATTTGCACGAATACGCGCTATTCGATGTTTCCAATCGTTTTGCATCAACGTTAGGTAAGCATTCACTTCCCGGCTCCCGCAATTGTTCTTTCCATGGATAATTTGCACGAATACGTGCTATTCGATGTTTCCAATCGTTTTGCATCGACGGTAGGTAAGGATTCACTTCCCAGCTCCCGCAATCGTTCTTTCCATCGATAATTTGCACGAATACGTGCCGTTCGATGTTTCCAATCGTTTTGCATCGACGATAGGTAAGGATTCGCTTCCCAGCTCCCGCAATCGTTCTTTCTATCGATAATTTGCACGAATACGTGATGTTCGATGTTTCCAATCGTTTTGCATCAACGGTAGGTAAGGATTCACTTCCCGGCTCCCGCAATCGTTCTTTCCATCGATAATTTGCACGAATACGTGGTGTTCGATGTTTCCAATCGTTCTGCATCAACGTTAGGTAAGTATTCACTTCCCAGCTCCCGCAATCGTTCTTTCTATGGATAATTTGCACGAATACGTGCTATTCGATGTTTCCAATCGTGTTGCATCGACGGTCGGTAAGCATTCACTTCCCAGCTCCGGCAAACGTTCTTTCCAAATTATCGATAAAAAGAACGATTGCGGGAGCTGGGAAGTGAATCCTTACCTACCGTCGATGCAAAACGATTGCAAACATCGAATAGCACGTATTCGTGCAAATTATCCATAGAAAGAACGATTGCGAGAGCTGGGAAGTGAATCCTTACCTAACGTTGATGCAAATCGATTGGAAAATATCGAATAGCACGTATTCGTGCAAATGATCGATGGAAAAAACGATTGCGGGAGCCGGGAAGTGAATCCTTACCTAACGTTGATGCAAATCGATTGGAAACATCGAACATCACGTATTCGTGCAAATTATCGATGGAAAGAACGATTGCAGGTGCCGGGAAGTGAATCCTTACCTACCGTTGATGCAAAACGATTGGAAACATCGAACATCACGTATTCGTGCAAATTATCGATAGAAAGAACGATTGCGGGAGCTGGGAAGTGAATCCGTACCTACCGTCGATGCAAAACGATTGCAAACATCGAATATCACGTATTCGTGCAAATTATCCATAGAAAGAACGATTGCGGGAGCTGGGAAGTGAATACTTACCTAACGTTGATGCAGAACGATTGGAAACATCGAACACCACGTATTCGTGCAAATTATCCATAGAAAGAACGATTGCGGGAGCTGGGAAGTGAATCCTTACCTACCGTCGATGCAAAACGATTGGAAACATCGAATATCACGTATTCGTGCCAATTATCCAATCGTTTTGCATCGACGGTAGGTAAGGATTCACTTCCCAGCTCCCGCAATCGTTCTTTCCATCGATAATTTGCACGAATACGTGCTATTCGATGTTTCCAATCGTTTTGCATCAACGTTAGGTAAGGATTCACTTCCCGGCTCCCGCAATCGTTCTTTCCATCGATAATTTGCACGAATACGTGGTGTTCGATGTTTCCAATCGTTCTGCATCAACGTTAGGTAAGTATTCACTTCCCGGCTCCCGCAATCGTTCTTTCTAAGGATAATTTGCACGAATACGTGCTATTCGATGTTTGCAATCGTTTTGCATCGACGGTAGGTACGGATTCACTTCCCGGCTCCCGCAATCGTTCTTTCCATCGATAATTTGCACGAATACGCGCTATTCGATGTTTCCAATCGTTTTGCATCAACGTTAGGTAAGCATTCACTTCCCGGCTCCCGCAATCGTTCTTTCCATGGATAATTTGCACGAATACGTGCTATTCGATGTTTCCAATCGTTTTGCATCGACGGTAGGTAAGGATTCACTTCCCAGCTCCCGCAATCGTTCTTTCCATCGATAATTTGCACGAATACGTGCCGTTCGATGTTTCCAATCGTTTTGCATCGACGATAGGTAAGGATTCGCTTCCCAGCTCCCGCAATCGTTCTTTCTATCGATAATTTGCACGAATACGTGATGTTCGATGTTTCCAATCGTTTTGCATCAACGGTAGGTAAGGATTCACTTCCCGGCTCCCGCAATCGTTCTTTCCATCGATAATTTGCACGAATACGTGCTATTCGATGTTTCCAATCGTTTTGCATCAACGGTAGGTAAGTATTCACTTCCCAGCTCTCGCAATCGGTCTTTCTATGGATAATTTGCACGAATACGTGCAATTCGATGTTTGCAATCGTTTTGCATCGACGGTAGGTAAGGATTCACTTCCCAGCTCCCGCAATCGTTCTTTCTATCGATAATTTGCACGAATACGTTATGTTCGATGTTTCCAATCGTTTTGCATCAACGTTAGGTAAGCATTCACTTCCCGGCTCCCGCAATCGTTCTTTCCATCGATAATTTGCACGAATACGTGCTATTCGATGTTTTCAATCGTTTTCCATCAATGGTAGGTATGTATTCACTTCCCAGCTCTCGCAATCGGTCTTTCTATGGATAATTTGCACGAATACGTGCTATTCGATGATTGCAATCGTTTTGCATCGACGGTAGGTAAGGATTCACTTCCCAGCTGCCGCAATCGTTCTTTCTATCGATAATTTGCACGAATACGTGATGTTCGATGTTTCCAATCGTTTTGCATCAACGTTAGGTAAGGATTCATTTCCCGGCTCCCGCAATCGTTCTTTCCATCGATAATTTGCACGAATACGTGCTATTCGATGTTTCCAATCGATTTGCATCAACGTTAGGTAAGGATTCACTTCCCGGCACCCGCAATCGTTCTTTCCATCGATAATTTGCACGAATACGTGATGTTCAATGTTTCCAATCGTTTTGCATCAACGTTAGGTAAGGATTCACTTCCCGGCTCCCGCAATCGTTCTTTCTATCGATAATTTACACGAATACGTGCTATTCGATGTTTTCAATCGTTTTGCATCAACGGTAGGTAAGTATTCACTGCCCAGCTCTCGCAATCGGTCTTTCTATGGATAATTTGCACGAATACGTGCTATTCGATGTTTGCAATCGTTTTGCATCGACGGTAGGTAAGGATACACTTCCCGGCTCCCGCAATCGTTCTTTCCATCGATAATTTGCACGAATACGTGCTATTCGATGTTTGCAATCGTTTTGCATCGACGGTAGGTAAGGATTCACTTCCCAGCTCCCGCAATCGTTCTTTCTATCGATAATTTGCATGAATACGTTATGTTCGATGTTTCCAATCGTTTTGCATCAACGTTAGGTAAGCATTCACTTCCCGGCTCCCGCAATCGTTCTTTCCATCGATAATTTGCACGAATACGTGGTGTTCGATGTTTCCAATCGTTCTGCATCAACGTTAGGTAAGTATTCACTTCCCAGCTCCCGCAATCGTTCTTTCTATGGATAATTTGCACGAATACGTGCTATTCGATGTTTCCAATCGTGTTGCATCGACGGTCGGTAAGCATTCACTTCCCAGCTCCGGCAAACGTTCTTTCCAAATTATCGATAGAAAGAACGATTGCGGGAGCTGGGAAGTGAATACTTACCTACCGTTGATGCAAAACGATTGGAAACATCGAATAGCACGTATTCGTGCAAATTATTCATGGAAAGAACGATTGCGGGAGCCGGGAAGTGAATGCTTACCTAACGTTGATGCAAAACGATTGGAAACATCGAACATAACGTATTCGTGCAAATTATCGATAGAAAGAACGATTGCGGCAGCTGGGAAGTGAATCCTTACCTACCGTCGATGCAAAACGATTGCAAACATCGAATTGCACGTATTCGTGCAAATTATCCATAGAAAGACCGATTGCGAGAGCTGGGAAGTGAATACTTACCTACCGTTGATGTAAAACGATTGGAAACATCGAATAGCACGTATTCGTGCAAATTATCGATGGAAAGAACGATTGCGGGAGCCGGGAAGTGAATCCTTACCTACCGTTGATGCAAAACGATTGGAAACATCTGTCACGTTCCAGGTTGCGCCCGGAAGGGACACGCAGTTCAAAGACGCGGAGCGGTCGCGCCAAGAACTAATACGATATACGCGAGATCGATAATGATTTGCAGTAGTTCAATTGAGTGTTAGATGATTATTAAGAGGGTCCTCGTGCGAGCTACGCGTTAAATATTCCTCTTTCGGATTCTCAGTCGAGGTAATTTGTAGGCAACCAAAAGATTCGCTTTTGTGCAGGGGAGAAGAATTTCGAATGGAACAGGGTTCCCCGGGGTCGAATGCTAGATTCGCGCGCGCCGAGGGGGAAGGAATGAATTACTACAAAGGGAAAGGAAGCCTCGGGGTCGAATGCTAGATTCGCGCACGCCGAGGGGGAATGGAAAAATAACTACAAGGGGAAAGGGAGCCTCGGGGTCGAATGCTAGATTCGCGCACGCCGAGGGGGAATGGAAAAAACTACAAGGGGAAAGGGAGCCTCGGGGTCGAATGCTAGATTCGCGCACGCCGAGGAGGAAAGGAAAGGACAGTTATAATTATGGAAAGGGATTCTACGGAGAAAATTACTGTAGGGTTAGGGATAACGACCTTACGTGTATAGCAAATCGCGATGTTTCGTCTCGCACGAGTAACTTACTCCTTTATGTTGTGACCGATATGAAATAGTAATTATGCGTGGGTTCTTAGGTGAATGAAAGCACCACGGCTCGCTGAGGCGTATTCCGGTCAGCCACTGTGTGGGCCACGTCGAGGGTGCGTCCAGCTTGCACTCCCGAGGGTGAAGAGAATAAATTGGGGAAGCGAGGAAAAGATAACCCAGGCGGATTCGGATCTAGTCCGCTCCCACTCCCAGGGGGATGAGCATGGAGGGAAGGATAACCTAGGCGGATTCGGATCCAGTCCGCTCCCACTCCCAGGGGGATGAGAATAAAGTAGGAAACGAGGAAAAGATAACCCGGGCGGATTCGGATCTAGTCCGCTCCCACTCCCAGGGGGATGAGCATGGAGGGAAGGATAACCTAGGCGGATTCGGATCCAGTCCGCTCCCACTCCCAGGGGGAAGAGAATAAAGTAGGAAACGAGGAAAAGATAATTGGGGAAAAGGTGACGGTGCCTCGTCCGTTGTGTTTCGCAGTGGTCAGCCAATGGTTCACCAACGAGTAATGACTTCCTTGATAGATCCAGCCTGAACGTCCCGCAACTCTTCGGTGGACAAATTGAAGTACTCCTCTATGCACTCAGGGCACCGAGCGGCGGCTTGAACAGCTGAGATTTGGGACTCGCACGTGGCGCAAGTAGAGATGCGAACCGCTGTTTGGTATGGGCACATGTCGTGCCACCCTCCCGGCTGGTATCCTTGGGCTTCGGTGGGAGCTAGCCGGTTATAGCAATCGGTGCATATCCGATAGCGGTTGTTCACGAAAATACCTTCGGAGATGATCGTTGAACAGTGTAAATTTAGTAGCTGCCGATATGTGGAAGGGTAGTCGGCGGGTAGGACGCCGTCCCACGGCCCTTGAAACTCTAGGTCTTCTTGTTCTTCTTCCAAGGTCTCGATTGGGATCTTCATTCGGATCACGGAACTGTCTGGTTGTTGGAGTACCCTTCTATAAAATATTCGTAATGTGATTATATTTACTAAGTTACGGTTAAGCTAATTCTCTAGGATAATCGTGGTTGCTATTTTATATGTATTCACTATGTTCTCAACTAATTCCTTAGCGTAATTGTATTCGTGATTTTAAATATATTCACTATGTTCTTAACTAATTCTTTAACGTAATTGTATTCGTGGTTTTAAATGTATTCACTATGTTCTCTCAGGACTGTAGCTTCAGTGGTCAAGCTCTCAGAGTCATCATTGCGAACATGTTGCGTGAATATAACTATTATGACTCGATAACGCATATGGTATACGAAAATATCCTAAGCCTGTTAGACTAATTATTGAAATAAATCACGGAATAATTCTAAGTATTAATTGAAATAAATCGAGAAATATTCTAAGTTCGTTATGGAATAAATTGAAATAAATCAGAAATATTCTATGTTCCTTATAGCATTAATTGGAATAAATCAGAAATATTCTATGTTCCTTATGCAATTGATTGAAATAAATCGGGAAGTATTCTAAGTTCCTTATGCAATTGATTGAAATAAATCGGAAATATTCTATGTTC
Organism: Nomada ferruginata; assembly: GCA_963583965.1. Classification (NCBI taxonomy): domain Eukaryota; kingdom Metazoa; phylum Arthropoda; class Insecta; order Hymenoptera; family Apidae; genus Nomada; species Nomada ferruginata. The sequence continues at coordinate 2,388,421 of OY757219.1, forward strand.
CTTATAGCATTAATTGGAATAAATCAGAAATATTCTAAGTCCGTTAAGGAATAAATTGAAATAAATCGAGAAATATTCTATGTTCCTTATAGTATTAAATTGAAATAAATCAGAAATATTCTAAGTTCCTTATGGAATAAATTGAAATAAATCGAGAGTGAACGCGGAGGTGATGCTAGCTACTGAGCTGATTGATGTGTCGACGTTTACTGCTGCTTGAAGACTCACTGAATGACTGGTGGTCCCGGTCTATTTATACTAGGCCCAGGAATTTCTGGCATGCGTGGTATGCGCGGAATGCCTGGTATGCGTGTGTGATGGCTTCTGCTGGTGTTGACTGCTGTGGAATGCCTGGTATGCGTGGTTCTCAACTACCAGTGATTCTCTATCGTTTCCTTAATGAACCTTCAATTAATTAAGAATTATAATACCTTTCGTTAATTTATTACAGATTAGTGTTATTGCAAAGCTAAGAGAGTTTGTACGTTAATATTAGTATTTTATTGGACATTATCGTCGTGAAGAGAGGTACTCGAGAGGACGCGAGAACGAGTAATGTCGAGATATCCTTGGGACGCGAAAGGGGCTTCTTCCTCGTGGAGTGAGGGCTACTCTTGGGGCGCGAAAGGGGGTTTCTTCCTCGTGGAGTGAGGGCTACTCTTGGGGCGCGAAAGGGGGTTTCTTCCTCGTGGAGTGAGGGCTACTCTTGGGTCGCGAAAGGGGCTTTCTTCCTCGTGGAGTGAGGGCTACTCTTGGGGCGCGAAGGGGGGTTTCTTCCTCGTGGAGTGAGGGATATTCTTCGTCTCGAGTACTGGTGTAAGTTGTTATCATAAGGTAAGTGTCGTGTGTGTGTAGTGATGGGTTGATATTATATAGGTGTTCTTATTTGTTCGCAGGCATTCTGGCAGTGGAGTTGCGGGGATTGCAACTGTAAGTTTTTTATAATTGATTGGATGCTTTAGTTGTTCACAGGTATTGTTGAATTGGGATTGTAACTATACGTGTCTTTTATAATTTGTAGGATGTTTTAATTGTTCACAGGCACCGCCGAATGGGGCATGGGAGGAGCGAATGGGTTTCGAAAGAGTGAAAAGAGCGAATGGGTTTGAAAAAAATGAAAGGGGTTTCGAAAGAGTGAATGGGTTTGGAAAAAATGAAAGGGGTTTCGAAAGAGTGAATGGGTTTGGAAAAAATGAAAGGGGTTTCGAAAGAGTGAATGGGTTTGGAAAAAATGAAAGGGGTTTCGAAAGAGTGCTCAGTTCGTGCTGGACATAACATAGCCACAGGGGCAGCCCAGCGCTCACATCATAGCGGATTTGAGTAAATGGTAAAAGGAAAAAATGTGAGCCGCCGCGCGGGAAACAGGACGGCACGTCACACCTCCCCCCTTATTGTAAGAAATGCTTGCATTTCTTTAGTGAGAGATGCGTCGAACGAAAATATAATTGTTTCCCTTGATTACGTACCGGATGTATCGATAATAAACGAAAGTTTAAAGAAAAGAGATACCTTTTGGGTTTCATTTTAAATCATTTTGAACGTAGCCTTAAGTACGAGAGTAATTTGTAAGGTACTAAAATATTTATTTTCCATTTGTTTAACTAGTGGAACTTATTTACCACTAGAATTGTTTAAGGCGGGTATACTAAGCTAAATTATATACATTGTCTGCTGTAATGTATAATTTGTAGGTAAACTAGTAATAGGTATTATTGTAACTAAAGTAAATTAATTAAGGTAAGTACAACTAAGCTATGTGTTGTTTTTTTTTTTTTTTTTTTTTTTTTGCTTTTTTTTTGTTGTTTTAGTAGGTTATCCAGGCTAAGTAGAATTAAGTTTAGAATTAAGGAGTAATGTTAATAATTAAGATAGGTAAGACTAGGGTAAGTACCAATTAAGTGTAGGATAAAGAAGTAACGTTAATAATTAAGTGAAGTATTATAGATATAAGTAAGTACTAATTAAGTGTAGGATTAAAATTAGGGAGTAAAATATTTTAATGCTATTTTGGTGAACTAATAACTTAGTATAAGGATAAGGAATGGCACAATGTGTGGCAATAGGGGATAATAGAGGGACGTGTTCCCTGTTCAAAATTACGTGGGTTGATTAGGATGGCAAAGGGGGCAAAAAGGGGATATAAAAGGAATGTGGCGAGTCGGGGGCATGGTTAGAACAGTACTCTGGTTGGGGGAGACGGCCAATACAGCTACAGCGCGCATGACCTTAATTTACGTGCCTTATTGGCGTGTATGATTTTGTGACCATTGTTCCAAGATATCTTTAGGTTTTGTAAAGGTAGAACTTCGATGACCTTGTGCGGGCCAGTGTAGTGATCTGCGAATTTTCCTTTTCGGCTGTTCTTTATTACGAAGACCTCGTCTCCGGCTTGGAAGGTTTCCTCGTTTATGCGACGATCGTAATACATTTTGTATCTTTGTTTTGCGCATTTCAGCCTATCGGCGGCAAGACTCTGTAGTTCCTTGATGCACTCTGTTAGTCGCGAAAGGTAACCTCCGTACGTTTCGTCGTCCGGGAGTTCAAACTGCCGCTGCTGGGCGGGGACCCGTGCTATTTTCCCGAATACTAGTTCGTGTGGAGTGTAACCGGTACCTTCATGGACACTCGTATTATAGGAGAATGCCGCGAGATCGGTCCAACTATCCCAATCATCGTTTTGATTTACGTACATTTTCAAATATTCTATCAAGACTATGTGTGATCTCTCCAAGGATCCATTCGATTGGGGATGGAACGCGGTGGTCTTACATTGCGCGATCCTGAATTTACGAGCAATAGTTCTCATAAACGCGCTGGTGAAGTTCGATCCTTGGTCGGTGAGGACAGATTTTGGCGCGCCAAATCGGCATATCAGATTTTTTATGAAGGCATCAGCAACTTCCAGAGAGGTGGTGCCCTTCAGTGGTGCACATACGAAGTATTTTGTAAGTAAGTCCTGCATGGTAAGTATATACATGTTTCCAGCGGGGGATGGAGGAAGAGGACCCACTATGTCTAATCCGACCTTATCGAACGCTGTACCGGGGGTGTCAGTTAAAACCATTGGTTGCCGCGTTTTTATTCGGACCAACTTTTTCCTTTGACAAAGCAAGCAGTTTCGAATGTAGATGCGAACTTGTTGTTTCATTCCCTGCCAATAGTAGGCGTGACGGATCCTTTTAAGTGTTTTGCTTACGCCTCTATGCCCTCCAATAGCCGAGGAGTGGCTTTCCTCTATTATCACGGGTCTTAGACTTTCGTCAGGAATTTGGACGGTTTGTGTGCAAATAGTGATTTGTACATTTTCTTCGGACAGTCTAGTATGAATTTCCGATATTATTTCTTCCCAGACCAAAGCACCAATTTTAGGTGTTTTAGCTATGCTAAATCCGGGTAATTGCAATTCTCTTATTACATCCTTGAGTGAGTTCACGGCTTCGCAGAAAATTTCGGGTTCCATCGGGTAATTAGCCCTTTCTTTAACAACTAAACCAATGATTGTTTTGCCTTTGTGTTTTAATACGCGTGCACGTCCGAGTGTAATATCTCTTCGAATGGGAAAACCCGCGTGTGTTCTCAAATTTTGTCCTCCGTCATCACAGACGTTGCCGTCACCTGCCAGGAAGATTACTAAGGGTCCGGGCCGGATGGCTAAGGGGTCACGACTGAAGTGGAGATTGCTGTTGGCGCGGATCGCTTCCCGCGGGGCGCCTTCTATGGATTCGTTATCCGTTTCGTCGTTCTCTGACTCTCCTTGTGAGGTGTCGTCTTCGCTGGAAAGGTGATTAGGAGGCGTATATGGGCCATCTTCGGTGTCGACTTCGTAAGGTAGCGCTGCGTAATTGTGCGATGAATCAGGTGCATTTCTACTGGTGGAGGGTGCGCGGAGTGTTGGTTGTATTACAGGGGTCAGTGTCATGTCTGCGATACTATCGGGGCTTAAGCTTTCCCTCTTCCGAGTATTTTTGGGGGCACTGAAGAGAGACTCATCTGAATCGCTCGAGATGGGGAATCCAGTTTCCCAACGTTGTTGCTCAGGTCCATGAATTCTGGGCCGCTTTTGATTTTCGGGCTCTGGGTGCCCTCCAGAATTGGAATCAGAATCGGACCGTGGGCGGATTGGACAGACGAACTCTGTCGTAGTGTCCGGTGGGTTGCGAGAGAGCGCGTCGGCCACTCGATTGGATTTCCCTGGTTGGTACTGGATTTCATAGTCGAATTCAGCAAGTTTTAATCGCCAACGAACGAGTCGTGAAGTCGGGTCCTTGACCCGGTGAAGCCAGACCAGTGGTTGGTGGTCGGTATAGAGAATAAATTTTCTACCATATAAGTAGGGTCGGAAATGGCTGGTACAATATATTATGGCCAGCAGTTCTTTCTCAATTGTAGAGTAGTTTACCTCTGCTTGGCACAGAAGTCGGGACGCATAGGCGAGGGGTAGTTCCTTGTCTCCGTAAGTTTGTGTGATTATTCCGCCAACGGCATAATCTGATGCATCGGTGGTAAGATGGAATTCTTTTTCGAAGTTTGGGAATTGGAGTATGGGTTCCTGAATCAATTTGTCCTTGAGGTACGCGAACGATTTTTGTTGGGCTTCGCCCCATATAAATGGTGTACCCTTTTTAAGTAACGAAGTGAGGGCCCTTGCTTCTTTGGAGAAGTTGGGGATAAATCGCCTATAATACCCTGTGAGTCCCAGGAATTGCTTTATGCCTTTTGTATTGCGGGGCGGAGGGTAATTTAAAACCGCGGTAATTTTGTGAGGATCCGGTTTTACGCCGTTATCCGTAATGACGTGGCCTAAGTATGCTACTTCCTTCCGAAGAAATTGACACTTGCTTGGCTGAAGTTTCAGGTTGGCTTGACGTAATCGATCGGCAAGCTTGCGAAACTTAATTCCGTGCTCGTTCAGCGAACTCGAGTAGAGGACTATGTCGTCCAGGTATACGAACATCTCGAAGCCTTGTAGTCCCGAAAGGATGTGGTCCATTAGGCGTTGGAAGGTTGCGGGGGCGTTACGTAGGCCAAAGGGCATCCTCGAAAATTCATAGTGGCCATGGGGGGCCGAGAACGCAGTTTTTTGTGCATCTTCTGGTTTCATCGGGATCTGATGAAATCCGGATACGAGATCGAAGATTGAGAAGTATTTAGCTCCTCCGAGCTGGTCGAGTATATCTATAATGTTCGGCAGGGGGTAAGCGTCGGGAACGGTTTTTTGGTTAAGTTGGCGGTAGTCGATAACCATTCTCCATTTTTTCTTCCCGTCGGGCCCTGCTTTCTTCGGGACTATCCAGAGGGGTGAGTTGTACGGGGATATGGATGGTCTGACTATTCTTTGTTCGAGGAGTTCCTTCATCTGTGCGCGGATTTCCTCCTTATGGATGGGAGGGAAACGGTACTGTTTGGTGGATACTGGGGCTGCATCCGTGGTTTCGATAGCATGGCTGATGGCATTCGTGTGGCCTAGAGGTTCGCCAGGCAAGTGGAATATGTCTTCGTATTTGCCGACGAGTTCGTGGACGTGAGCTTCTTCTTCCCGATTGAGGTCTCTCGGGGATATGAGGTCGAGTATCGCTGCGACTCTTGTTTGTTGTCTGGGCTCGCCCTTATTGGGGATATTAGTGGAGGTGACCATTTGTAAACCCGGTGTAGGTAAAATTTGGTGTGCAACCTTCTGTTCCGCAGCTGAGTATACGAGGGATGTGGGGTTTTTTTCGATATGTGGATTTCTTCCTTCTGTAAGGGATTCGCTAGGGGGAGTGGGCCGGTTGCCCTTTTGTGAACAGGGGTTCATCGCGTCTTTGGATATCTTCAAAGACACGGCTTCCTCGGTATACTGTAACTGGGGGTACGTCGTGGGAGCTTCTTCAAATTCTTCCAGGTGAACCAGGGGTACGGGTATGGTTGCTGGCTGCTCGTTTGCGTTCGTCACGCGTAAGCTTGCTTTTCCTCCATCGTTTCGCACCAGGGCTTTTCCAGCGTATAAACCTTCTCCTAGGTCGAGTCGTGGAATGTATCCTTCTTCGACTTCGGGATTGGCGACGTATGCGTGGGCGACGATGCTTGTCCTTGGGGGTATTGTCGTTTCATCGACCCTGTTGAAAGGAACGAAATTGCCGTTAAATGCTAGCCATCTATTTTTGAAGTCTACCGTCACTCCGCTTTCGGTCAGGAATCCTGATCCTAGTAACCCTTGATAGCGTAGGGGTATGGTGTCTTCAACGACGTGAAATTGTACGGGGTAGTTGAATAAGTTTGCTGTGAGGGTGCCTTGGGTGGGCACCAAGTTTACGGTGATTCCGATTAAGTCGATTACGTTGTCCCTGTCGATGTCGCTGGGCGTTTTGATGCATGACCGCTTTATCAGATTTACCTCTGCTCCTGTGTCGATCATCAAGTCCGTGGGAAAGTTCAATTGCGGGCTGCGGACGTTGATGGAGGGGACATTGTTGTAGGGTGAGAGGTGCACCTTGGCGATTCTGGGCGGAGTTGGTTCGTAGGCCGGAATGTATTTATCGGGTGCGCATTTGTCCTGCCCGTTCCACGAGGCGCCTCCCTGTAATCTCGTGGGGGCTGGTCGTTTCCCGACATGTTCTGATCGCGCATTTTCTTACGGCATTCCGCGGCCAAGTGTCCTATTCTCCCGCAGTAGTTGCAGGTTCGTGTCTCTGCTTGACGTGAAGTATTATAGTCCTTCGTTGGGGGCGAACGGTCGAATCCTCTTCCTGTAGGTCGTTCCGGGGTCCGCGTAAGATGTGGGCGGTTATGGATCGGGTACATTCTGCAGGATCGTGCGTCGTGTCCTTCCCGATTGCATAATTGGCATTGGGTTCGGGGAGCCCGTTCTCCCGTAAACCGGTGGCGATCACGCTCAATCAGTTTCGCGACCCGGACGGCCCTGTCGAAGGCCTCGTCTAATGACGTTAATGTTGTGGGGTCCATTTGACTGCGCATCGAAAGGGGAAGTCCGTCCAAAAAGGATCTCAACGCTAGCTGGTCAATGTCGTATAACGCCGTTCTCGAATTTCGATAATAATCAGCGTCTTCGTCTGTAATGGCGAACTTCAGGTCCTTTACTCTTGAAATATAATCCAATATGTGTTCGTTCCTTCCAATTATAATATTAGCTAGTTCGCCGCGGTAATGGTCAGACGTTTTAGCCGGGGCGAACACTGTTTTCAGTCTGCCGATGAATGCGTTTACGGTGTCGAAGGAATAGTCCTCCACGACCAAGTACGCGTGTTTTTGTAAGCGGTTTCTTAACAAGCACGCCAATTGAGGTTCGGATGCAGGAGGGATCATATCCCGAGCTCTTCTACAAGCTCTCGCAAATTGCAGGATCGACATATTGTGTCCATCGAAACGTGGTACCGTCTCAACGGCATCCTTCAGAGTGACCTGAAGTTTTCCATTCGTTATCGGTTCGCTAAACGCGTCGTTACGTGGGCTCCCTTCGCGGCAACAGGAGGCGGGAGTTTCCAGACGTGTTTTAATGCGTTGTTTCTTTGTTAGCATGTCTACTGCATCTTGCAGGGATGCTATCTGTTTAGCGAGGTTTTCCAATCCGGGGGCGGATTGAGGTATTTGTTCTTCATGAAAAGAATCGCCGTGTGGACTAACAGGTCGCATTTGTTTGGTCGCGAATAAATCATAGTGTGCTTCGATTTGAGCTTGTTTTTCGCGCAAGAGATTCAATTTATCGTGCAACGCGGCGGTTGACGCGTCAATAGCTCTATTAGCTTCCTCCACGGAGGTAGTGAGGGGGTTGGATTCGTCGGCGTCACCGTACAGCGACATGGTTTTATACGAGCAAGACGAAAAATAATTTATATGTATATATATAGGGGCTTAAACAATAGGACGAATGATCTATTTGCAAGTAATTAACATACTGCATGCGCAGGAAGAAAAGGCTATTGTGGGATTATTAAATTTTCGAGATCCCACCGTTTCTTTTCAAAAGTATGTAGAGGGCAATTGTGGGATTCTTAAATTTTCGAAATTCCACCGTTTCTTTTCAAAAGTATGTAGAGGGCAATTGTGGGATTATTAAATTTACGAGATTCCACCGTTTCTTTTCAAAAGTATGTAGAGGGCAATTGTGGGATTCTTAAATTTTCGAAATTCCACCGTTTCTTTTCAAAAGTATGTAGAGGGCAATTGTGGGATTATTAAAATTTTCGCCATCCCACCGCTGTCACCAATTAACATGTCACGTTCCAGGTTGCGCCCGGAAGGGACACGCAGTTCAAAGACGCGGAGCGGTCGCGCCAAGAACTAATACGATATACGCGAGATCGATAATGATTTGCAGTAGTTCAATTGAGTGTTAGATGATTATTAAGAGGGTCCTCGTGCGAGCTACGCGTTAAATATTCCTCTTTCGGATTCTCAGTCGAGGTAATTTGTAGGCAACCAAAAGATTCGCTTTTGTGCAGGGGAGAAGAATTTCGAATGGAACAGGGTTCCCCGGGGTCGAATGCTAGATTCGCGCGCGCCGAGGGGGAAGGAATGAATTACTACAAAGGGAAAGGAAGCCTCGGGGTCGAATGCTAGATTCGCGCACGCCGAGGGGGAATGGAAAAATAACTACAAGGGGAAAGGGAGCCTCGGGGTCGAATGCTAGATTCGCGCACGCCGAGGGGGAATGGAAAAAACTACAAGGGGAAAGGGAGCCTCGGGGTCGAATGCTAGATTCGCGCACGCCGAGGAGGAAAGGAAAGGACAGTTATAATTATGGAAAGGGATTCTACGGAGAAAATTACTGTAGGGTTAGGGATAACGACCTTACGTGTATAGCAAATCGCGATGTTTCGTCTCGCACGAGTAACTTACTCCTTTATGTTGTGACCGATATGAAATAGTAATTATGCGTGGGTTCTTAGGTGAATGAAAGCACCACGGCTCGCTGAGGCGTATTCCGGTCAGCCACTGTGTGGGCCACGTCGAGGGTGCGTCCAGCTTGCACTCCCGAGGGTGAAGAGAATAAATTGGGGAAGCGAGGAAAAGATAACCCAGGCGGATTCGGATCTAGTCCGCTCCCACTCCCAGGGGGATGAGCATGGAGGGAAGGATAACCTAGGCGGATTCGGATCCAGTCCGCTCCCACTCCCAGGGGGATGAGAATAAAGTAGGAAACGAGGAAAAGATAACCCGGGCGGATTCGGATCTAGTCCGCTCCCACTCCCAGGGGGATGAGCATGGAGGGAAGGATAACCTAGGCGGATTCGGATCCAGTCCGCTCCCACTCCCAGGGGGAAGAGAATAAAGTAGGAAACGAGGAAAAGATAATTGGGGAAAAGGTGACGGTGCCTCGTCCGTTGTGTTTCGCAGTGGTCAGCCAATGGTTCACCAACGAGTAATGACTTCCTTGATAGATCCAGCCTGAACGTCCCGCAACTCTTCGGTGGACAAATTGAAGTACTCCTCTATGCACTCAGGGCACCGAGCGGCGGCTTGAACAGCTGAGATTTGGGACTCGCACGTGGCGCAAGTAGAGATGCGAACCGCTGTTTGGTATGGGCACATGTCGTGCCACCCTCCCGGCTGGTATCCTTGGGCTTCGGTGGGAGCTAGCCGGTTATAGCAATCGGTGCATATCCGATAGCGGTTGTTCACGAAAATACCTTCGGAGATGATCGTTGAACAGTGTAAATTTAGTAGCTGCCGATATGTGGAAGGGTAGTCGGCGGGTAGGACGCCGTCCCACGGCCCTTGAAACTCTAGGTCTTCTTGTTCTTCTTCCAAGGTCTCGATTGGGATCTTCATTCGGATCACGGAACTGTCTGGTTGTTGGAGTACCCTTCTATAAAATATTCGTAATGTGATTATATTTACTAAGTTACGGTTAAGCTAATTCTCTAGGATAATCGTGGTTGCTATTTTATATGTATTCACTATGTTCTCAACTAATTCCTTAGCGTAATTGTATTCGTGATTTTAAATATATTCACTATGTTCTTAACTAATTCTTTAACGTAATTGTATTCGTGGTTTTAAATGTATTCACTATGTTCTCTCAGGACTGTAGCTTCAGTGGTCAAGCTCTCAGAGTCATCATTGCGAACATGTTGCGTGAATATAACTATTATGACTCGATAACGCATATGGTATACGAAAATATCCTAAGCCTGTTAGACTAATTATTGAAATAAATCACGGAATAATTCTAAGTATTAATTGAAATAAATCGAGAAATATTCTAAGTTCGTTATGGAATAAATTGAAATAAATCAGAAATATTCTATGTTCCTTATAGCATTAATTGGAATAAATCAGAAATATTCTATGTTCCTTATGCAATTGATTGAAATAAATCGGGAAGTATTCTAAGTTCCTTATGCAATTGATTGAAATAAATCGGAAATATTCTATGTTCCTTATAGCATTAATTGGAATAAATCAGAAATATTCTAAGTCCGTTAAGGAATAAATTGAAATAAATCGAGAAATATTCTATGTTCCTTATAGTATTAAATTGAAATAAATCAGAAATATTCTAAGTTCCTTATGGAATAAATTGAAATAAATCGAGAGTGAACGCGGAGGTGATGCTAGCTACTGAGCTGATTGATGTGTCGACGTTTACTGCTGCTTGAAGACTCACTGAATGACTGGTGGTCCCGGTCTATTTATACTAGGCCCAGGAATTTCTGGCATGCGTGGTATGCGCGGAATGCCTGGTATGCGTGTGTGATGGCTTCTGCTGGTGTTGACTGCTGTGGAATGCCTGGTATGCGTGGTTCTCAACTACCAGTGATTCTCTATCGTTTCCTTAATGAACCTTCAATTAATTAAGAATTATAATACCTTTCGTTAATTTATTACAGATTAGTGTTATTGCAAAGCTAAGAGAGTTTGTACGTTAATATTAGTATTTTATTGGACATTATCGTCGTGAAGAGAGGTACTCGAGAGGACGCGAGAACGAGTAATGTCGAGATATCCTTGGGACGCGAAAGGGGCTTCTTCCTCGTGGAGTGAGGGCTACTCTTGGGGCGCGAAAGGGGGTTTCTTCCTCGTGGAGTGAGGGCTACTCTTGGGGCGCGAAAGGGGGTTTCTTCCTCGTGGAGTGAGGGCTACTCTTGGGTCGCGAAAGGGGCTTTCTTCCTCGTGGAGTGAGGGCTACTCTTGGGGCGCGAAGGGGGGTTTCTTCCTCGTGGAGTGAGGGATATTCTTCGTCTCGAGTACTGGTGTAAGTTGTTATCATAAGGTAAGTGTCGTGTGTGTGTAGTGATGGGTTGATATTATATAGGTGTTCTTATTTGTTCGCAGGCATTCTGGCAGTGGAGTTGCGGGGATTGCAACTGTAAGTTTTTTATAATTGATTGGATGCTTTAGTTGTTCACAGGTATTGTTGAATTGGGATTGTAACTATACGTGTCTTTTATAATTTGTAGGATGTTTTAATTGTTCACAGGCACCGCCGAATGGGGCATGGGAGGAGCGAATGGGTTTCGAAAGAGTGAAAAGAGCGAATGGGTTTGAAAAAAATGAAAGGGGTTTCGAAAGAGTGAATGGGTTTGGAAAAAATGAAAGGGGTTTCGAAAGAGTGAATGGGTTTGGAAAAAATGAAAGGGGTTTCGAAAGAGTGAATGGGTTTGGAAAAAATGAAAGGGGTTTCGAAAGAGTGCTCAGTTCGTGCTGGACATAACATAGCCACAGGGGCAGCCCAGCGCTCACATCATAGCGGATTTGAGTAAATGGTAAAAGGAAAAAATGTGAGCCGCCGCGCGGGAAACAGGACGGCACGTCACACATCGAACATCACGTATTCGTGCAAATTATCGATAGAAAGAACGATTGCGGGAGCTGGGAAGCGAATCCTTACCTATCGTCGATGCAAAACGATTGGAAACATCGAATGGCACGTATTCGTGCAAATTATCGATGGAAAGAACGATTGCGGGAGCTGGGAAGTGAATCCTTACCTACCGTCGATGCAAAACGATTGCAAACATCGAATAGCACGTATTCGTGCAAATTATCCATAGAAAGAACGATTGCGGGAGCTGGGAAGTGAATACTTAGCTACCGTTGATGCAAAACGATTGGAAACATCGAATAGCACGTATTCGTGCAAATTATCGATGGAAAGAACGATTGCGGGTGCCGGGAAGTGAATCCTTACCTACCGTTGATGCAAAACGATTGGAAACATCGAACATCACGTATTCGTGCAAATTATCGATAGAAAGAACGATTGCGGGAGCTGGGAAGTGAATCCGTACCTACCGTCGATGCAAAACGATTGCAAACATCGAATATCACGTATTCGTGCAAATTATCCATAGAAAGAACGATTGCGGGAGCTGGGAAGTGAATACTTACCTAACGTTGATGCAGAACGATTGGTAACATCGAACACCACGTATTCGTGCAAATTATCGATGGAAAGAACGATTGCGGGAGCCGGGAAGTGAATGCTTACCTAACGTTGATGCAAAACGATTGGAAACATCGAACATAACGTATTCGTGCAAATTATCGATAGAAAGAACGATTGCGGGAGCTGGGAAGTGAATCCGTACCTACCGTCGATGCAAAACGATTGCAAACATCGAATAGCACGTATTCGTGCAAATTATCCATAGAAAGAACGATTGCGGGAGCTGGGAAGTGAATACTTACCTAACGTTGATGCAGAACGATTGGAAACATCGAACACCACGTATTCGTGCAAATTATCGATAGAAAGAACGATTGCGGGAGCTGGGAAGTGAATCCTTACCTACCGTCGATGCAAAACGATTGGAAACATCGAATATCACGTATTCGTGCCAATTATCCAATCGTTTTGCATCGACGGTAGGTAAGGATTCACTTCCCAGCTCCCGCAATCGTTCTTTCCATCGATAATTTGCACGAATACGTGCCATTCGATGTTTCCAATCGTTTTGCATCGACGGTAGGTAAGGATTCACTTCCCAGCTCCCGCAATCGTTCTTTCCATCGATAATTTGCACGAATACGTGCTATTCGATGTTTCCAATCGTTTTGCATCAACGTTAGGTAAGGATTCACTTCCCGGCTCCCGCAATCGTTCTTTCCATCGATAATTTGCACGAATACGTGGTGTTCGATGTTTCCAATCGTTCTGCATCAACGTTAGGTAAGTATTCACTTCCCGGCTCCCGCAATCGTTCTTTCTAAGGATAATTTGCACGAATACGTGCTATTCGATGTTTGCAATCGTTTTGCATCGACGGTAGGTACGGATTCACTTCCCGGCTCCCGCAATCGATCTTTCCATCGATAATTTGCACGAATACGCGCTATTCGATGTTTCCAATCGTTTTGCATCAACGTTAGGTAAGCATTCACTTCCCGGCTCCCGCAATCGTTCTTTCCATGGATAATTTGCACGAATACGTGGTGTTCGATGTTTCCAATCGTTCTGCATCAACGTTAGGTAAGTATTCACTTCCCAGCTCCCGCAATCGTTCTTTCCATCGATAATTTGCACGAATACGTGCCGTTCGATGTTTCCAATCGTTTTGCATCGACGATAGGTAAGGATTCGCTTCCCAGCTCCCGCAATCGTTCTTTCTATCGATAATTTGCACGAATACGTGATGTTCGATGTTTCCAATCGTTTTGCATCAACGGTAGGTAAGGATTCACTTCCCGGCTCCCGCAATCGTTCTTTCCATCGATAATTTGCACGAATACGTGCTATTCGATGTTTCCAATCGTTTTGCATCAACGGTAGGTAAGTATTCACTTCCCAGCTCTCGCAATCGGTCTTTCTATGGATAATTTGCACGAATACGTGCAATTCGATGTTTGCAATCGTTTTGCATCGACGGTAGGTAAGGATTCACTTCCCAGCTCCCGCAATCGTTCTTTCTATCGATAATTTGCACGAATACGTTATGTTCGATGTTTCCAATCGTTTTGCATCAACGTTAGGTAAGCATTCACTTCCCGGCTCCCGCAATCGTTCTTTCCATCGATAATTTGCACGAATACGTGCTATTCGATGTTTTCAATCGTTTTGCATCGACGGTAGGTACGGATTCACTTCCCGGCTCCCGCAATCGTTCTTTCCATCGATAATTTGCACGAATACGCGCTATTCGATGTTTCCAATCGTTTTGCATCAACGTTAGGTAAGCATTCACTTCCCGGCTCCCGCAATCGTTCTTTCCATGGATAATTTGCACGAATACGTGCTATTCGATGTTTCCAATCGTTTTGCATCGACGGTAGGTAAGGATTCACTTCCCAGCTCCCGCAATCGTTCTTTCCATCGATAATTTGCACGAATACGTGCCGTTCGATGTTTCCAATCGTTTTGCATCGACGATAGGTAAGGATTCGCTTCCCAGCTCCCGCAATCGTTCTTTCTATCGATAATTTGCACGAATACGTGATATTCGATGTTTCCAATCGTTTTGCATCGACGGTAGGTAAGGATTCACTTCCCAGCTCCCGCAATCGTTATTTCCATCGATAATTTGCACGAATACGTGGTGTTCGATATTACCAATCGTTCTGCATCAACGTTAGGTAAGTATTCACTTCCCAGCTCCCGCAATCGTTCTTTCTATGGATAATTTGCACGAATACGTGCTATTCGATGTTTGCAATCGTTTTGCATCGACGGTAGGTACGGATTCACTTCCCAGCTCCCGCAATCGTTCTTTCTATCGATAATTTGCACGAATACGTGATGTTCGATGTTTCCAATCGTTTTGCATCAACGGTAGGTAAGGATTCACTTCCCGGCTCCCGCAATCGTTCTTTCCATCGATAATTTGCACGAATACGTGGTGTTCGATGTTTCCAATCGTTCTGCATCAACGTTAGGTAAGTATTCACTTCCCAGCTCCCGCAATCGTTCTTTCTATGGATAATTTGCACGAATACGTGCTATTCGATGTTTCCAATCGTGTTGCATCGACGGTCGGTAAGCATTCACTTCCCAGCTCCGGCAAACGTTCTTTCCAAATTATCGATAGAAAGAACGATTGCGGGAGCTGGGAAGTGAATCCTTACCTACCGTCGATGCAAAACGATTGCAAACATCGAATAGCACGTATTCGTGCAAATTATCCATAGAAAGAACGATTGCGAGAGCTGGGAAGTGAATACTTACCTACCGTCGATGCAAAACGATTGCAAACATCGAATAGCACGTATTCGTGCAAATTATCCATAGAAAGAACGATTGCGGGAGCTGGGAAGTGAATACTTACCTAACGTTGATGCAGAACGATTGGTAACATCGAACACCACGTATTCGTGCAAATTATCGATGGAAAGAACGATTGCGGGAGCCGGGAAGTGAATGCTTACCTAACGTTGATGCAAAACGATTGGAAACATCGAACATAACGTATTCGTGCAAATTATCGATAGAAAGAACGATTGCGGGAGCTGGGAAGTGAATACTTACCTAACGTTGATGCAGAACGATTGGCAACATCGAACACCACGTATTCGTGCAAATTATCGATGGAAAGAACGATTGCGGGAGCTGGGAAGTGAATCCTTACCTACCGTCGATGCAAAACGATTGGATAATTGGCACGAATACGTGCCATTCGATGTTTCCAATCGTTTTGCATCGACGGTAGGTAAGGATTCACTTCCCAGCTCCCGCAATCGTTCTTTCCATCGATAATTTGCACGAATACGTGCTATTCGATGTTTCCAATCGTTTTGCATCAACGTTAGGTAAGGATTCACTTCCCGGCTCCCGCAATCGTTCTTTCCATCGATAATTTGCACGAATACGTGGTGTTCGATGTTTCCAATCGTTCTGCATCAACGTTAGGTAAGTATTCACTTCCCGGCTCCCGCAATCGTTCTTTCTAAGGATAATTTGCACGAATACGTGCTATTCGATGTTTGCAATCGTTTTGCATCGACGGTAGGTACGGATTCACTTCCCGGCTCCCGCAATCGTTCTTTCCATCGATAATTTGCACGAATACGCGCTATTCGATGTTTCCAATCGTTTTGCATCAACGTTAGGTAAGCATTCACTTCCCGGCTCCCGCAATCGTTCTTTCCATGGATAATTTGCACGAATACGTGCTATTCGATGTTTCCAATCGTTTTGCATCGACGGTAGGTAAGGATTCACTTCCCAGCTCCCGCAATCGTTCTTTCCATCGATAATTTGCACGAATACGTGCCGTTCGATGTTTCCAATCGTTTTGCATCGACGATAGGTAAGGATTCGCTTCCCAGCTCCCGCAATCGTTCTTTCTATCGATAATTTGCACGAATACGTGATGTTCGATGTTTCCAATCGTTTTGCATCAACGGTAGGTAAGGATTCACTTCCCGGCTCCCGCAATCGTTCTTTCCATCGATAATTTGCACGAATACGTGCTATTCGATGTTTCCAATCGTTTTGCATCAACGGTAGGTAAGTATTCACTTCCCAGCTCTCGCAATCGGTCTTTCTATGGATAATTTGCACGAATACGTGCAATTCGATGTTTGCAATCGTTTTGCATCAACGGTAGGTAAGGATTCGCTTCCCAGCTCCCGCAATCGTTCTTTCTATCGATAATTTGCACGAATACGTGATGTTCGATGTTTCCAATCGTTTTGCATCGACGGTAGGTAAGGATTCACTTCCCAGCTCCCGCAATCGTTCTTTCCATCGATAATTTGCACGAATACGTGCCGTTCGATGTTTCCAATCGTTTTGCATCGACGATAGGTAAGGATTCGCTTCCCAGCTCCCGCAATCGTTCTTTCTATCGATAATTTGCACGAATACGTGATGTTCGATGTTTCCAATCGTTTTGCATCAACGGTAGGTAAGGATTCGCTTCCCAGCTCCCGCAATCGTTCTTTCTATCGATAATTTGCACGAATACGTGATGTTCGATGTTTCCAATCGTTTTGCATCAACGTTAGGTAAGGATTCATTTCCCGGCTCCCGCAATCGTTCTTTCCATCGATAATTTGCACGAATACGTGCTATTCGATGTTTCCAATCGATTTGCATCAACGGTAGGTAAGGATTCACTTCCCGGCACCCGCAATCATTCTTTCCATCGATAATTTGCACGAATACGTGATGTTCAATGTATCCAATCGTTTTGCATCAACGTTAGGTAAGGATTCACTTCCCGGCTCCCGCAATCGTTCTTTCCATCGATAATTTGCACGAATACGTGGTGTTCGATGTTTCCAATCGTTTTGCATCAACGTTAGGTAAGTATTCACTTCCCAGCTCCCGCAATCGTTCTTTCTATCGATAATTTGCACGAATACGTGCCGTTCGATGTTTCCAATCGTTTTGCATCGACGATAGGTAAGGATTCGCTTCCCAGCTCCCGCAATCGTTCTTTCTATCGATAATTTGCACGAATACGTGATGTTCGATGTTTCCAATCGTTTTGCATCAACGTTAGGTAAGGATTCACTTCCCGGCTCCCGCAATCGTTCTTTCCATCGATAATTTGCACGAATACGTGGTGTTCGATGTTTCCAATCGTTCTGCATCAACGTTAGGTAAGTATTCACTTCCCGGCTCCCGCAATCGTTCTTTCTAAGGATAATTTGCACGAATACGTGCTATTCGATGTTTGCAATCGTTTTGCATCGACGGTAGGTACGGATTCACTTCCCGGCTCCCGCAATCGTTCTTTCCATCGAAAATTTGCACGAATACGCGCTATTCGATGTTTCCAATCGTTTTGCATCAACGTTAGGTAAGCATTCACTTCCCGGCTCCCGCAATCGTTCTTTCCATGGATAATTTGCACGAATACGTGCTATTCGATGTTTCCAATCGTTTTGCATCGACGGTAGGTAAGGATTCACTTCCCAGCTCCCGCAATCGTTCTTTCCATCGATAATTTGCACGAATACGTGCCGTTCGATGTTTCCAATCGTTTTGCATCGACGATAGGTAAGGATTCGCTTCCCAGCTCCCGCAATCGTTCTTTCTATCGATAATTTGCACGAATACGTGATGTTCGATGTTTCCAATCGTTTTGCATCAACGGTAGGTAAGGATTCACTTCCCGGCTCCCGCAATCGTTCTTTCCATCGATAATTTGCACGAATACGTGCTATTCGATGTTTCCAATCGTTTTGCATCAACGGTAGGTAAGTATTCACTTCCCAGCTCCCGCAATCGTTCTTTCTATGGATAATTTGCACGAATACGTGCTATTCGATGTTTGCAATCGTTTTGCATCGACGGTAGGTACGGATTCACTTCCCGGCTCCCGCAATCGTTCTTTCTATCGATAATTTGCACGAATACGTTATGTTCGATGTTTCCAATCGTTTTGCATCAACGTTAGGTAAGCATTCACTTCCCGGCTCCCGCAATCGTTCTTTCCATCGATAATTTGCACGAATACGTGCTATTCGATGTTTTCAATCGTTTTGCATCAACGGTAGGTAAGTATTCACTTCCCAGCTCTCGCAATCGGCCTTTCTATGGATAATTTGCACGAATACGTGCTATTCGATGTTTGCAATCGTTTTGCATCGACGGTAGGTAAGGATTCACTTCCCAGCTGCCGCAATCGTTCTTTCTATCGATAATTTGCACGAATTTGTGATGTTCGATGTTTCCAATCGTTTTGCATCAACGTTAGGTAAGGATTCATTTCCCGGCTCCCGCAATCGTTCTTTCCATCGATAATTTGCACGAATACGTGCTATTCGATGTTTCCAATCGATTTGCATCAACGTTAGGTAAGGATTCACTTCCCGGCTCCCGCAATCGTTCTTTCCATCGATAATTTGCACGAATACGTGGTGTTCGATGTTTCCAATCGTTCTGCATCAACGTTAGGTAAGTATTCACTTCCCAGCTCCCGCAATCGTTCTTTCCATCGATAATTTGCACGAATACGTGCCGTTCGATGTTTCCAATCGTTTTGCATCGACGATAGGTAAGGATTCGCTTCCCAGCTCCCGCAATCGTTCTTTCTATCGATAATTTGCACGAATACGTGATGTTCGATGTTTCCAATCGTTTTGCATCAACGTTAGGTAAGGATTCACTTCCCGGCTCCCGCAATCGTTCTTTCCATCGATAATTTGCACGAATACGTGGTGTTCGATGTTTCCAATCGTTCTGCATCAACGTTAGGTAAGTATTCACTTCCCGGCTCCCGCAATCGTTCTTTCTAAGGATAATTTGCACGAATACGTGCTATTCGATGTTTGCAATCGTTTTGCATCGACGGTAGGTACGGATTCACTTCCCGGCTCCCGCAATCGTTCTTTCCATCGAAAATTTGCACGAATACGCGCTATTCGATGTTTCCAATCGTTTTGCATCAACGTTAGGTAAGCATTCACTTCCCGGCTCCCGCAATCGTTCTTTCCATGGATAATTTGCACGAATACGTGCTATTCGATGTTTCCAATCGTTTTGCATCGACGGTAGGTAAGGATTCACTTCCCAGCTCCCGCAATCGTTCTTTCCATCGATAATTTGCACGAATACGTGCCGTTCGATGTTTCCAATCGTTTTGCATCGACGATAGGTAAGGATTCACTTCCCGGCTCCCGCAATCGTTCTTTCCATCGATAATTTGCACGAATACGTGCTATTCGATGTTTCCAATCGTTTTGCATCAACGGTAGGTAAGTATTCACTTCCCAGCTCTCGCAATCGGTCTTTCTATGGATAATTTGCACGAATACGTGCAATTCGATGTTTGCAATCGTTTTGCATCAACGGTAGGTAAGGATTCGCTTCCCAGCTCCCGCAATCGTTCTTTCTATCGATAATTTGCACGAATACGTGATGTTCGATGTTTCCAATCGTTTTGCATCGACGGTAGGTAAGGATTCACTTCCCAGCTCCCGCAATCGTTCTTTCCATCGATAATTTGCACGAATACGTGCCGTTCGATGTTTCCAATCGTTTTGCATCGACGATAGGTAAGGATTCGCTTCCCAGCTCCCGCAATCGTTCTTTCTATCGATAATTTGCACGAATACGTGATGTTCGATGTTTCCAATCGTTTTGCATCAACGGTAGGTAAGGATTCGCTTCCCAGCTCCCGCAATCGTTCTTTCTATCGATAATTTGCACGAATACGTGATGTTCGATGTTTCCAATCGTTTTGCATCAACGGTAGGTAAGGATTCACTTCCCAGCTCCCGCAATCGTTCTTTCTATCGATAATTTGCACGAATACGTTATGTTCGATGTTTCCAATCGTTTTGCATCAACGTTAGGTAAGCATTCACTTCCCGGCTCCCGCAATCGTTCTTTCCATCGATAATTTGCACGAATACGTGCTATTCGATGTTTTCAATCGTTTTGCATCAACGGTAGGTAAGTATTCACTTCCCAGCTCTCGCAATCGGTCTTTCTATGGATAATTTGCACGAATACGTGCTATTCGATGTTTGCAATCGTTTTGCATCGACGGTAGGTAAGGATTCACTTCCCAGCTGCCGCAATCGTTCTTTCTATCGATAATTTGCACGAATACGTGATGTTCGATGTTTCCAATCGTTTTGCATCAACGTTAGGTAAGGATTCATTTCCCGGCTCCCGCAATCGTTCTTTCCATCGATAATTTGCACGAATACGTGCTATTCGATGTTTCCAATCGATTTGCATCAACGTTAGGTAAGGATTCACTTCCCGGCACCCGCAATCATTCTTTCCATCGATAATTTGCACGAATACGTGATGTTCAATGTTTCCAATCGTTTTGCATCAACGTTAGGTAAGGATTCACTTCCCGGCTCCCGCAATCGTTCTTTCCATCGATAATTTGCACGAATACGTGGTGTTCGATGTTTCCAATCGTTTTGCATCAACGTTAGGTAAGTATTCACTTCCCAGCTCCCGCAATCGTTCTTTCTATCGATAATTTGCACGAATACGTGCTATTCGATGTTTGCAATCGTTTTGCGTCGACGGTAGGTAAGGATTCACTTCCCAGCAGCCGCAATCGTTCTTTCCATCGATAATTTACACGAATACGTGCTATTCGATGTTTTCAATCGTTTTGCATCAACGGCAGGTAAGTATTCACTGCCCAGCTCTCGCAATCGGTCTTTCTATGGATAATTTGCACGAATACGTGCTATTCGATGGTTGCAATCGTTTTGCATCGACGGTAGGTAAGGATACACTTCCCGGCTCCCGCAATCGTTCTTTCCATCGATAATTTGCACGAATACGTGGTGTTCGATGTTTCCAATCGTTCTGCATCAACGTTAGGTAAGCATTCACTTCCCGGCTCCCGCAATCGTTCTTTCCATCGATAATTTGCACGAATACGTGGTGTTCGATGTTTCCAATCGTTCTGCATCAACGTTAGGTAAGTATTCACTTCCCAGCTCCCGCAATCGTTCTTTCTATGGATAATTTGCACGAATACGTGCTATTCGATGTTTGCAATCGTGTTGCATCGACGGTCGGTAAGCATTCACTTCCCAGCTCCGGCAAACGTTCTTTCCAAATTATCGATAGAAAGAACGATTGCGGGAGCTGGGAAGTGAATCCTTACCTACCGTCGATGCAAAACGATTGCAAACATCGAATAGCACGTATTCGTTCAAATTATCCATAGCAAGAACGATTGCGAGAGCTGGGAAGTGAATACTTACCTACGGTTGATGCAAAACGATTGGAAAATATCCAATAGCACGTATTCGTGCAAATGATCGATGGAAAGAACGATTGCGGGAGCCGGGAAGTGAATCCTTACCTAACGTTGATGCAAATCGATTGGAAAATATCGAATAGCACGTATTCGTGCAAATTATCGATAGAAAGAGCGATTGCGGCAGCTGGGAAGTGAATCCTTACCTACCGTCGATGCAAAACGATTGCAAACATCGAATAGCACGTATTCGTGCAAATTATCCATAGAAAGACCGATTGCGAGAGCTGGGAAGTTAATACTTACCTACCGTTGATGCAAAACGATTGGAAACATCGAATAGCACGTATTCGTGCAAATTATCGATGGAAAGAACGATTGCGGGAGCCGGGAAGTGAATCCTTACCTACCGTTGATGCAAAACGATTGGAAACATCGAACATCACGTATTCGTGCAAATTATCGATAGAAAGAACGATTGCGGGAGCTGGGAAGCGAATCCTTACCTATCGTCGATGCAAAACGATTGGAAACATCGAATGGCACGTATTCGTGCAAATTATCGATGGAAAGAACGATTGCGGGAGCTGGGAAGTGAATCCTTACCTACCGTCGATGCCAAACGATTGCAAACATCGAATAGCACGTATTCGTGCAAATTATCGATAGAAAGAACGATTGCGGGAGCTGGGAAGTGAATACTTACCTAACGTTGATGCAGAACGATTGATTGGAAACATCGAACACCACGTATTCGTGCAAATTATCGATGGAAAGAACGATTGCGGGAGCCGGGAAATGAATCCTTACCTAACGTTGATGCAAAACGATTGGAAACATCGAATAGCACGTATTCGTGCAAATTATCGATGGAAAGAACGATTGCGGGAGCTGGGAAGTGAATCCTTACCTACCGTCGATGCAAAACGATTGCAAACATCGAATAGCACGTATTCGTGCAAATTATCCATAGAAAGACCGATTGCGAGAGCTGGGAAGTTAATACTTACCTACCGTTGATGCAAAACGATTGGAAACATCGAATAGCACGTATTCGTGCAAATTATCGATGGAAAGAACGATTGCGGGAGCCGGGAAGTGAATCCTTACCTACCGTTGATGCAAAACGATTGGAAACATCGAACATCACGTATTCGTGCAAATTATCGATAGAAAGAACGATTGCGGGAGCTGGGAAGCGAATCCTTACCTATCATCGATGCAAAACGATTGGAAACATCGAATGGCACGTATTCGTGCAAATTATCGATGGAAAGAACGATTGCGGGAGCTGGGAAGTGAATCCTTACCTACCGTCGATGCAAAACGATTGCAAACATCGAATAGCACGTATTCGTGCAAATTATCGATAGAAAGAATGATTGCGGGAGCTGGGAAGTGAATACTTACCTAACGTTGATGCAGAACGATTGGAAACATCGAACACCACGTATTCGTGCAAATTATCGATGGTAAGAACGATTGCGGGAGCCGGGAAGTGAATCCTTACCTAACGTTGATGCAAAACGATTGGAAACATCGAATAGCACGTATTCGTGCAAATTATCGATGGAAAGAACGATTGCGGGAGCTGGGAAGTGAATCCTTACCTACCGTCGATGCAAAACGATTGGAAACATCGAATGGCACGTATTCGTGCAAATTATCGATGGAAAGAACGATTGCGGGAGCTGGGAAGTGAATCCTTACCTACGGTCGATGCAAAACGATTGGATAATTGGCACGAATACGTGATATTCGATGTTTCGAATCGTTTTGCATCGACGGTAGGTAAGGATTCACTTCCCAGCTCCCGCAATCGTTCTTTCTATCGATAATTTGCACGAATACGTGATGTTCGATGTTTCCAATCGTTTTGCATCAACGGTAGGTAAGGATTCACTTCCCGGCTCCCGCAATCGTTCTTTCCATCGATAATTTGCACGAATACGTGGTGTTCGATGTTTCCAATCGTTCTGCATCAACGTTAGGTAAGTATTCACTTCCCAGCTCCCGCAATCGTTCTTTCTATGGATAATTTGCACGAATACGTGCAATTCGATGTTTGCAATCGTTTTGCATCGACGGTAGGTACGGATTCACTTCCCAGCTCCCGCAATCGTTCTTTCTATCGATAATTTGCACGAATACGTTATGTTCGATGTTTCCAATCGTTTTGCATCAACGTTAGGTAAGCATTCACTTCCCGGCTCCCGCAATCGTTCTTTCCATCGATAATTTGCACGAATACGTGCTATTCGATGTTTGCAATCGTTTTGCGTCGACGGTAGGTAAGGATTCACTTCCCAGCAGCCGCAATCGTTCTTTCCATCGATAATTTACACGAATACGTGCTATTCGATGTTTTCAATCGTTTTGCATCAACGGCAGGTAAGTATTCACTGCCCAGCTCTCGCAATCGGTCTTTCTATGGATAATTTGCACGAATACGTGCTATTCGATGTTTGCAATCGTTTTGCATCGACGGTAGGTAAGGATACACTTCCCGGCTCCCGCAATCGTTCTTTCCATCGATAATTTGCACGAATACGTGGTGTTCGATGTTTCCAATCGTTCTGCATCAACGATAGGTAAGGATTCGCTTCCCAGCTCCCGCAATCGTTCTTTCTATCGATAATTTGCACGAATACGTGATGTTCGATGTTTCCAATCGTTTTGCATCAACGGTAGGTAAGGATTCACTTCCCGGCTCCCGCAATCGTTCTTTCCATCGATAATTTGCACGAATACGTGCTATTCGATGTTTCCAATCGTTTTGCATCAACGGTAGGTAAGTATTCACTTCCCAGCTCTCGCAATCGGTCTTTCTATGGATAATTTGCACGAATACGTGCAATTCGATGTTTGCAATCGTTTTGCATCAACGGTAGGTAAGGATTCGCTTCCCAGCTCCCGCAATCGTTCTTTCTATCGATAATTTGCACGAATACGTGATGTTCGATGTTTCCAATCGTTTTGCATCGACGGTAGGTAAGGATTCACTTCCCAGCTCCCGCAATCGTTCTTTCTATCGATAATTTGCACGAATACGTGATGTTCGATGTTTCCAATCGTTTTGCATCGACGATAGGTAAGAATTCGCTTCCCAGCTCCCGCAATCGTTCTTTCTATCGATAATTTGCACGAATACGTGATGTTCGATGTTTCCAATCGTTTTGCATCAACGGTAGGTAAGGATTCGCTTCCCAGCTCCCGCAATCGTTCTTTCTATCGATAATTTGCACGAATACGTGATGTTCGATGTTTCCAATCGTTTTGCATCAACGGTAGGTAAGGATTCACTTCCCAGCTCCCGCAATCGTTCTTTCTATCGATAATTTGCACGAATACGTTATGTTCGATGTTTCCAATCGTTTTGCATCAACGTTAGGTAAGCATTCACTTCCCGGCTCCCGCAATCGTTCTTTCCATCGATAATTTGCACGAATACGTGCTATTCGATGTTTTCAATCGTTTTGCATCAACGGTAGGTAAGTATTCACTTCCCAGCTCTCGCAATCGGTCTTTCTATGGATAATTTGCACGAATACGTGCTATTCGATGTTTGCAATCGTTTTGCATCGACGGTAGGTAAGGATTCACTTCCCAGCTGCCGCAATCGTTCTTTCTATCGATAATTTGCACGAATACGTGATGTTCGATGTTTCCAATCGTTTTGCATCAACGTTAGGTAAGGATTCATTTCCCGGCTCCCGCAATCGTTCTTTCCATCGATAATTTGCACGAATACGTGGTGTTCGATGTTTCCAATCGTTTTGCATCAACGTTAGGTAAGTATTCACTTCCCAGCTCCCGCAATCGTTCTTTCTATCGATAATTTGCACGAATACGTGCTATTCGATGTTTGCAATCGTTTTGCGTCGACGGTAGGTAAGGATTCACTTCCCAGCAGCCGCAATCGTTCTTTCCATCGATAATTTACACGAATACGTGCTATTCGATGTTTTCAATCGTTTTGCATCAACGGCAGGTAAGTATTCACTGCCCAGCTCTCGCAATCGGTCTTTCTATGGATAATTTGCACGAATACGTGCTATTCGATGGTTGCAATCGTTTTGCATCGACGGTAGGTAAGGATACACTTCCCGGCTCCCGCAATCGTTCTTTCCATCGATAATTTGCACGAATACGTGGTGTTCGATGTTTCCAATCGTTCTGCATCAACGTTAGGTAAGCATTCACTTCCCGGCTCCCGCAATCGTTCTTTCCATCGATAATTTGCACGAATACGTGGTGTTCGATGTTTCCAATCGTTCTGCATCAACGTTAGGTAAGTATTCACTTCCCAGCTCCCGCAATCGTTCTTTCTATGGATAATTTGCACGAATACGTGCTATTCGATGTTTGCAATCGTGTTGCATCGACGGTCGGTAAGCATTCACTTCCCAGCTCCGGCAAACGTTCTTTCCAAATTATCGATAGAAAGAACGATTGCGGGAGCTGGGAAGTGAATCCTTACCTACCGTCGATGCAAAACGATTGCAAACATCGAATAGCACGTATTCGTTCAAATTATCCATAGCAAGAACGATTGCGAGAGCTGGGAAGTGAATACTTACCTACGGTTGATGCAAAACGATTGGAAAATATCCAATAGCACGTATTCGTGCAAATGATCGATGGAAAGAACGATTGCGGGAGCCGGGAAGTGAATCCTTACCTAACGTTGATGCAAATCGATTGGAAAATATCGAATAGCACGTATTCGTGCAAATTATCGATAGAAAGAGCGATTGCGGCAGCTGGGAAGTGAATCCTTACCTACCGTCGATGCAAAACGATTGCAAACATCGAATAGCACGTATTCGTGCAAATTATCCATAGAAAGACCGATTGCGAGAGCTGGGAAGTTAATACTTACCTACCGTTGATGCAAAACGATTGGAAACATCGAATAGCACGTATTCGTGCAAATTATCGATGGAAAGAACGATTGCGGGAGCCGGGAAGTGAATCCTTACCTACCGTTGATGCAAAACGATTGGAAACATCGAACATCACGTATTCGTGCAAATTATCGATAGAAAGAACGATTGCGGGAGCTGGGAAGCGAATCCTTACCTATCGTCGATGCAAAACGATTGGAAACATCGAATGGCACGTATTCGTGCAAATTATCGATGGAAAGAACGATTGCGGGAGCTGGGAAGTGAATCCTTACCTACCGTCGATGCCAAACGATTGCAAACATCGAATAGCACGTATTCGTGCAAATTATCGATAGAAAGAACGATTGCGGGAGCTGGGAAGTGAATACTTACCTAACGTTGATGCAGAACGATTGATTGGAAACATCGAACACCACGTATTCGTGCAAATTATCGATGGAAAGAACGATTGCGGGAGCCGGGAAATGAATCCTTACCTAACGTTGATGCAAAACGATTGGAAACATCGAATAGCACGTATTCGTGCAAATTATCGATGGAAAGAACGATTGCGGGAGCTGGGAAGTGAATCCTTACCTACCGTCGATGCAAAACGATTGCAAACATCGAATAGCACGTATTCGTGCAAATTATCCATAGAAAGACCGATTGCGAGAGCTGGGAAGTTAATACTTACCTACCGTTGATGCAAAACGATTGGAAACATCGAATAGCACGTATTCGTGCAAATTATCGATGGAAAGAACGATTGCGGGAGCCGGGAAGTGAATCCTTACCTACCGTTGATGCAAAACGATTGGAAACATCGAACATCACGTATTCGTGCAAATTATCGATAGAAAGAACGATTGCGGGAGCTGGGAAGCGAATCCTTACCTATCATCGATGCAAAACGATTGGAAACATCGAATGGCACGTATTCGTGCAAATTATCGATGGAAAGAACGATTGCGGGAGCTGGGAAGTGAATCCTTACCTACCGTCGATGCAAAACGATTGCAAACATCGAATAGCACGTATTCGTGCAAATTATCGATAGAAAGAATGATTGCGGGAGCTGGGAAGTGAATACTTACCTAACGTTGATGCAGAACGATTGGAAACATCGAACACCACGTATTCGTGCAAATTATCGATGGTAAGAACGATTGCGGGAGCCGGGAAGTGAATCCTTACCTAACGTTGATGCAAAACGATTGGAAACATCGAATAGCACGTATTCGTGCAAATTATCGATGGAAAGAACGATTGCGGGAGCTGGGAAGTGAATCCTTACCTACCGTCGATGCAAAACGATTGGAAACATCGAATGGCACGTATTCGTGCAAATTATCGATGGAAAGAACGATTGCGGGAGCTGGGAAGTGAATCCTTACCTACGGTCGATGCAAAACGATTGGATAATTGGCACGAATACGTGATATTCGATGTTTCGAATCGTTTTGCATCGACGGTAGGTAAGGATTCACTTCCCAGCTCCCGCAATCGTTCTTTCTATCGATAATTTGCACGAATACGTGATGTTCGATGTTTCCAATCGTTCTGCATCAACGGTAGGTAAGGATTCACTTCCCGGCTCCCGCAATCGTTCTTTCCATCGATAATTTGCACGAATACGTGGTGTTCGATGTTTCCAATCGTTCTGCATCAACGTTAGGTAAGTATTCACTTCCCAGCTCCCGCAATCGTTCTTTCTATGGATAATTTGCACGAATACGTGCAATTCGATGTTTGCAATCGTTTTGCATCGACGGTAGGTACGGATTCACTTCCCAGCTCCCGCAATCGTTCTTTCTATCGATAATTTGCACGAATACGTTATGTTCGATGTTTCCAATCGTTTTGCATCAACGTTAGGTAAGCATTCACTTCCCGGCTCCCGCAATCGTTCTTTCCATCGATAATTTGCACGAATACGTGCTATTCGATGTTTGCAATCGTTTTGCGTCGACGGTAGGTAAGGATTCACTTCCCAGCAGCCGCAATCGTTCTTTCCATCGATAATTTACACGAATACGTGCTATTCGATGTTTTCAATCGTTTTGCATCAACGGCAGGTAAGTATTCACTGCCCAGCTCTCGCAATCGGTCTTTCTATGGATAATTTGCACGAATACGTGCTATTCGATGTTTGCAATCGTTTTGCATCGACGGTAGGTAAGGATACACTTCCCGGCTCCCGCAATCGTTCTTTCCATCGATAATTTGCACGAATACGTGGTGTTCGATGTTTCCAATCGTTCTGCATCAACGTTAGGTAAGCATTCACTTCCCGGCTCCCGCAATCGTTCTTTCCATCGATAATTTGCACGAATACGTGGTGTTCGATGTTTCCAATCGTTCTGCATCAACGTTAGGTAAGTATTCACTTCCCAGCTCCCGCAATCGTTCTTTCTATGGATAATTTGCACGAATACGTGCTATTCGATGTTTGCAATCGTGTTGCATCGACGGTCGGTAAGCATTCACTTCCCAGCTCCGGCAAACGTTCTTTCCAAATTATCGATAGAAAGAACGATTGCGGGAGCTGGGAAGTGAATCCTTACCTACCGTCGATGCAAAACGATTGCAAACATCGAATAGCACGTATTCGTTCAAATTATCCATAGCAAGAACGATTGCGAGAGCTGGGAAGTGAATACTTACCTACGGTTGATGCAAAACGATTGGAAAATATCCAATAGCACGTATTGGTGCAAATGATCGATGTAAAGAACGATTGCGGGAGCCGGGAAGTGAATCCTTACCTAACGTTGATGCAAATCGATTGGAAAATATCGAATAGCACGTATTCGTGCAAATTATCGATAGAAAGAGCGATTGCGGCAGCTGGGAAGTGAATCCTTACCTACCGTCGATGCAAAACGATTGCAAACATCGAATAGCACGTATTCGTGCAAATTATCCATAGAAAGACCGATTGCGAGAGCTGGGAAGTTAATACTTACCTACCGTTGATGCAAAACGATTGGAAACATCGAATAGCACGTATTCGTGCAAATTATCGATGGAAAGAACGATTGCGGGAGCCGGGAAGTGAATCCTTACCTACCGTTGATGCAAAACGATTGGAAACATCGAACATCACGTATTCGTGCAAATTATCGATAGAAAGAACGATGCGGGAGCTGGGAAGCGAATCCTTACCTATCGTCGATGCAAAACGATTGGAAACATCGAATGGCACGTATTCGTGCAAATTATCGATGGAAAGAACGATTGCGGGAGCTGGGAAGTGAATCCTTACCTACCGTCGATGCAAAACGATTGCAAACATCGAATAGCACGTATTCGTGCAAATTATCGATAGAAAGAACGATTGCGGGAGCTGGGAAGTGAATACTTACCTAACGTTGATGCAGAACGATTGGAAACATCGAACACCACGTATTCGTGCAAATTATCGATGGAAAGAACGATTGCGGGAGCCGGGAAATGAATCCTTACCTAACGTTGATGCAAAACGATTGGAAACATCGAATAGCACGTATTCGTGCAAATTATCGATGGAAAGAACGATTGCGGGAGCTGGGAAGTGAATCCTTACCTACCGTCGATGCAAAACGATTGCAAACATCGAATAGCACGTATTCGTGCAAATTATCCATAGAAAGACCGATTGCGAGAGCTGGGAAGTTAATACTTACCTACCGTTGATGCAAAACGATTGGAAACATCGAATAGCACGTATTCGTGCAAATTATCGATGGAAAGAACGATTGCGGGAGCCGGGAAGTGAATCCTTACCTAACGTTGATGCAAAACGATTGGAAACATCTAATAGCACGTATTCGTGCAAATTATCGATGGAAAGAACGATTGCGGGAGCTGGGAAGTGAATCCTTACCTACCGTCGATGCAAAACGATTGCAAACATCGAATAGCACGTATTCGTGCAAATTATCGATAGAAAGAATGATTGCGGGAGCTGGGAAGTGAATACTTACCTAACGTTGATGCAGAACGATTGGAAACATCGAACACCACGTATTCGTGCAAATTATCGATGGAAAGAACGATTGCGGGAGCTGGGAAGTGAATCCTTACCTACGGTCGATGCAAAACGATTGGATAATTGGCACGAATACGTGATTATCGATGTTTCGAATCGTTTTGCATCGACGGTAGGTAAGGATTCACTTCCCAGCTCCCGCAATCGTTCTTTCTATCGATAATTTGCACGAATACGTGATGTTCGATGTTTCCAATCGTTTTGCATCAACGTTAGGTAAGCATTCACTTCCCGGCTCCCGCAATCGTTCTTTCCATCGATAATTTGCACGAATACGTGGTGTTCGATGTTTTCAATCGTTTTGCATCAACGGCAGGTAAGTATTCACTGCCCAGCTCTCGCAATCGGTCTTTCTATGGATAATTTGCACGAATACGTGCTATTCGATGTTTGCAATCGTTTTGCATCGACGGTAGGTAAGGATACACTTCCCGGCTCCCGCAATCGTTCTTTCCATCGATAATTTGCACGAATACGTGGTGTTCGATGTTTCCAATCGTTCTGCATCAACGTTAGGTAAGCATTCACTGCCCAGCTCTCGCAATCGGTCTTTCTATGGATAATTTGCACGAATACGTGATTATCGATGTTTCGAATCGTTTTGCATCGACGGTAGGTAAGGATTCACTTCCCAGCTCCCGCAATCGTTCTTTCTATCGATAATTTGCACGAATACGTGATGTTCGATGTTTCCAATCGTTTTGCATCAACGTTAGGTAAGCATTCACTTCCCGGCTCCCGCAATCGTTCTTTCCATCGATAATTTGCACGAATACGTGGTGTTCGATGTTTCCAATCGTTCTGCATCAACGTTAGGTAAGTATTCACTTCCCAGCTCCCGCAATCGTTCTTTCTATGGATAATTTGCACGAATACGTGCTATTCGATGTTTGCAATCGTGTTGCATCGACGGTCGGTAAGCATTCACTTCCCAGCTCCGGCAAACGTTCTTTCCAAATTATCGATAGAAAGAACGATTGCGGGAGCTGGGAAGTGAATCCTTACCTACCGTCGATGCAAAACGATTGCAAACATCGAATAGCACGTATTCGTTCAAATTATCCATAGCAAGAACGATTGCGAGAGCTGGGAAGTGAATACTTACCTACGGTTGATGCAAAACGATTGGAAAATATCCAATAGCACGTATTGGTGCAAATGATCGATGTAAAGAACGATTGCGGGAGCCGGGAAGTGAATCCTTACCTAACGTTGATGCAAATCGATTGGAAAATATCGAATAGCACGTATTCGTGCAAATTATCGATAGAAAGAGCGATTGCGGCAGCTGGGAAGTGAATCCTTACCTACCGTCGATGCAAAACGATTGCAAACATCGAATAGCACGTATTCGTGCAAATTATCCATAGAAAGACCGATTGCGAGAGCTGGGAAGTTAATACTTACCTACCGTTGATGCAAAACGATTGGAAACATCGAATAGCACGTATTCGTGCAAATTATCGATGGAAAGAACGATTGCGGGAGCCGGGAAGTGAATCCTTACCTACCGTTGATGCAAAACGATTGGAAACATCGAACATCACGTATTCGTGCAAATTATCGATAGAAAGAACGATTGCGGGAGCTGGGAAGCGAATCCTTACCTATCGTCGATGCAAAACGATTGGAAACATCGAATGGCACGTATTCGTGCAAATTATCGATGGAAAGAACGATTGCGGGAGCTGGGAAGTGAATCCTTACCTACCGTCGATGCAAAACGATTGCAAACATCGAATAGCACGTATTCGTGCAAATTATCGATAGAAAGAACGATTGCGGGAGCTGGGAAGTGAATACTTACCTAACGTTGATGCAGAACGATTGGAAACATCGAACACCACGTATTCGTGCAAATTATCGATGGAAAGAACGATTGCGGGAGCCGGGAAATGAATCCTTACCTAACGTTGATGCAAAACGATTGGAAACATCGAATAGCACGTATTCGTGCAAATTATCGATGGAAAGAACGATTGCGGGAGCTGGGAAGTGAATCCTTACCTACCGTCGATGCAAAACGATTGCAAACATCGAATAGCACGTATTCGTGCAAATTATCCATAGAAAGACCGATTGCGAGAGCTGGGAAGTTAATACTTACCTACCGTTGATGCAAAACGATTGGAAACATCGAATAGCACGTATTCGTGCAAATTATCGATGGAAAGAACGATTGCGGGAGCCGGGAAGTGAATCCTTACCTAACGTTGATGCAAAACGATTGGAAACATCTAATAGCACGTATTCGTGCAAATTATCGATGGAAAGAACGATTGCGGGAGCTGGGAAGTGAATCCTTACCTACCGTCGATGCAAAACGATTGCAAACATCGAATAGCACGTATTCGTGCAAATTATCGATAGAAAGAATGATTGCGGGAGCTGGGAAGTGAATACTTACCTAACGTTGATGCAGAACGATTGGAAACATCGAACACCACGTATTCGTGCAAATTATCGATGGAAAGAACGATTGCGGGAGCTGGGAAGTGAATCCTTACCTACGGTCGATGCAAAACGATTGGATAATTGGCACGAATACGTGATTATCGATGTTTCGAATCGTTTTGCATCGACGGTAGGTAAGGATTCACTTCCCAGCTCCCGCAATCGTTCTTTCTATCGATAATTTGCACGAATACGTGATGTTCGATGTTTCCAATCGTTTTGCATCAACGGTAGGTAAGGATTCACTTCCCGGCTCCCGCAATCGTTCTTTCCATCGATAATTTGCACGAATACGTGGTGTTCGATGTTTCCAATCGTTCTGCATCAACGTTAGGTAAGTATTCACTTCCCAGCTCCCGCAATCGTTCTTTCTATGGATAATTTGCACGAATACGTGCTATTCGATGTTTGCAATCGTTTTGCATCGACGGTAGGTACGGATTCACTTCCCAGCTCCCGCAATCGTTCTTTCTATCGATAATTTGCACGAATACGTTATGTACGATGTTTCCAATCGTTTTGCATCAACGTTAGGTAAGCATTCACTTCCCGGCTCCCGCAATCGTTCTTTCCATCGATAATTTGCACGAATACGTGCTATTCGATGTTTCCAATCGATTTGCATCAACGTTAGGTAAGGATTCACTTCCCGGCACCCGCAATCGTTCTTTCCATCGATAATTTGCACGAATACGTGATGTTCAATGTTTCCAATCGTTTTGCATCAACGTTAGGTAAGGATTCACTTCCCGGCTCCCGCAATCGTTCTTTCCATCGATAATTTGCACGAATACGTGGTGTTCGATGTTTCCAATCGTTTTGCATCAACGTTAGGTAAGTATTCACTTCCCAGCTCCCGCAATCGTTCTTTCTATGGATAATTTGCACGAATACGTGCTATTCGATGTTTGCAATCGTTTTGCATCGACGGTAGGTAAGGATTCACTTCCCAGCTCCCGCAATCGTTCTTTCTATCGATAATTTGCACGAATACGTTATGTTCGATGTTTCCAATCGTTTTGCATCAACGTTAGGTAAGCATTCACTTCCCGGCTCCCGCAATCGTTCTTTCCATCGATAATTTGCACGAATACGTGCTATTCGATGTTTGCAATCGTTTTGCATCGACGGTAGGTAAGGATTCACTTCCCAGCTGCCGCAATCGTTCTTTCTATCATTAATTTGCACGAATACGTGATGTTCGAGGTTTCCAATCGTTTTGCATCAACGGTAGGTAAGGATTCACTTCCCGGCTCCCGCAATCGTTCTTTCCATCGATAATTTGCACGAATACGTGCTATTCGATGTTTCCAATCGTTTTGCATCAACGGTAGGTAAGTATTCACTTCCCAGCTCTCGCAATCGGTCTTTCTATGGATAATTTGCACGAATACGTGCAATTCGATGTTTGCAATCGTTTTGCATCGACGGTAGGTAAGGATTCACTTCCCAACTCCCGCAATCGTTCTTTCTATCGATAATTTGCACGAATACGTTATGTTCGATGTTTCCAATCGTTTTGCATCAACGTTAGGTAAGCATTCACTTCCCGGCTCCCGCAATCGTTCTTTCCATCGATAATTTGCACGAATACGTGCTATTCGATGTTTCCAATCGATTTGCATCAACGTTAGGTAAGGATTCACTTCCCGGCACCCGCAATCGTTCTTTCCATCGATAATTTGCACGAATACGTGATGTTCAATGTTTCCAATCGTTTTGCATCAACGTTAGGTAAGGATTCACTTCCCGGCTCCCGCAATCGTTCTTTCCATCGATAATTTGCACGAATACGTGGTGTTCGATGTTTCCAATCGTTTTGCATCAACGTTAGGTAAGTATTCACTTCCCAGCTCCCGCAATCGTTCTTTCTATGGATAATTTGCACGAATACGTGCTATTCGATGTTTGCAATCGTTTTGCATCGACGGTAGGTAAGGATTCACTTCCCAGCTCCCGCAATCGTTCTTTCTATCGATAATTTGCACGAATACGTTATGTTCGATGTTTCCAATCGTTTTGCATCAACGTTAGGTAAGCATTCACTTCCCGGCTCCCGCAATCGTTCTTTCCATCGATAATTTGCACGAATACGTGCTATTCGATGTTTGCAATCGTTTTGCATCGACGGTAGGTAAGGATTCACTTCCCAGCTGCCGCAATCGTTCTTTCTATCATTAATTTGCACGAATACGTGATGTTCGAGGTTTCCAATCGTTTTGCATCAACGGTAGGTAAGGATTCACTTCCCGGCTCCCGCAATCGTTCTTTCCATCGATAATTTGCACGAATACGTGCTATTCGATGTTTCCAATCGTTTTGCATCAACGGTAGGTAAGTATTCACTTCCCAGCTCTCGCAATCGGTCTTTCTATGGATAATTTGCACGAATACGTGCAATTCGATGTTTGCAATCGTTTTGCATCGACGGTAGGTAAGGATTCACTTCCCAACTCCCGCAATCGTTCTTTCTATCGATAATTTGCACGAATACGTTATGTTCGATGTTTCCAATCGTTTTGCATCAACGTTAGGTAAGCATTCACTTCCCGGCTCCCGCAATCGTTCTTTCCATCGATAATTTGCACGAATACGTGCTATTCGATGTTTTCAATCGTTTTGCATCAACGGTAGGTAAGTATTCACTTCCCAGCTCTCGCAATCGGTCTTTCTATGGATAATTTGCACGAATACGTGCTATTCGATGTTTGCAATCGTTTTGCATCGACGGTAGGTAAGGATTCACTTCCCAGCTGCCGCAATCGTTCTTTCTATCGATAATTTGCACGAATACGTGATGTTCGATGTTTCCAATCGTTTTGCATCAACGTTAGGTAAGGATTCATTTCCCGGCTCCCGCAATCGTTCTTTCCATCGATAATTTGCACGAATACGTGCTATTCGATGTTTCCAATCGATTTGCATCAACGTTAGGTAAGGATTCACTTCCCGGCACCAGCAATCATTCTTTCCATCGATAATTTGCACGAATACGTGATGTTCAATGTTTCCAATCGTTTTGCATCAACGTTAGGTAAGGATTCACTTCCCGGCTCCCGCAATCGTTCTTTCCATCGATAATTTGCACGAATACGTGGTGTTCGATGTTTCCAATCGTTTTGCATCAACGTTAGGTAAGTATTCACTTCCCAGCTCCCGCAATCGTTCTCTCTATCGATAATTTGCACGAATACGTGCTATTCGATGTTTGCAATCGTTTTGCATCGACGGTAGGTAAGGATTCACTTCCCAGCTCCCGCAATCGTTCTTTCTATCGATAATTTGCACGAATACGTTATGTTCGATGTTTCCAATCGTTTTGCATCAACGTTAGGTAAGCATTCACTTCCCGGCTCCCGCAATCGTTCTTTCCATCGATAATTTGCACGAATACGTGCTATTCGATGTTTTCAATCGTTTTGCATCAACGGTGGGTAAGTATTCACTTCCCAGCTCTCGCAATCGGTCTTTCTATGGATAATTTGCACGAATACGTGCTATTCGATGTTTGCAATCGTTTTGCATCGACGGTAGGTAAGGATTCACTTCCCAGCTGCCGCAATCGTTCTTTCTATCGATAATTTGCACGAATACGTGATGTTCGATGTTTCCAATCGTTTTGCATCAACGTTAGGTAAGGATTCATTTCCCGGCTCCCGCAATCGTTCTTTCCATCGATAATTTGCACGAATACGTGCTATTCGATGTTTCCAATCGATTTGCATCAACGTTAGGTAAGGATTCACTTCCCGGCACCCGCAATCATTCTTTCCATCGATAATTTGCACGAATACGTGATGTTCAATGTTTCCAATCGTTTTGCATCAACGTTAGGTAAGGATTCACTTCCCGGCTCCCGCAATCGTTCTTTCCATCGATAATTTGCACGAATACGTGGTGTTCGATGTTTCCAATCGTTTTGCATCAACGTTAGGTAAGTATTCACTTCCCAGCTCCCGCAATCGTTCTTTCTATCGATAATTTGCACGAATACGTGCTATTCGATGTTTGCAATCGTTTTGCATCGACGGTAGGTAAGGATTCACTTCCCAGCAGCCGCAATCGTTCTTTCCATCGATAATTTGCACGAATACGTGGTGTTCGATGTTTCCAATCGTTCTGCATCAACGTTAGGTAACTATTCACTTCCCAGCTCCCGCAATCGTTCTTTCTATGGATAATTTGCACGAATACGTGCTATTCGATGTTTGCAATCGTTTTGCATCGACGGTAGGTACGGATTCACTTCCCAGCTCCCGCAATCGTTCTTTCTATCGATAATTTGCACGAATACGTGATGTTCGATGTTTCCAATCGTTTTGCATCAACGTTAGGTAAGTATTCACTTCCCAGCTCCCGCAATCGTTCTTTCTATGGATAATTTGCACGAATACGTGCTATTCGATGTTTCCAATCGTGTTGCATCGACGGTCGGTAAGCATTCACTTCCCAGCTCCGGCAAACGTTCTTTCCAAATTATCGATAGAAAGAACGATTGCGGGAGCTGGGAAGTGAATCCTTACCTACCGTCGATGCAAAACGATTGCTAACATCGAATAGCACGTATTCGTGCAAATTATCCATAGCAAGAACGATTGCGAGAGCTGGGAAGTGAATACTTACCTACCGTTGATGCAAAACGATTGGAAAATATCGAATAGCACGTATTCGTGCAAATGATCGATGGAAAGAACGATTGCGGGAGCCGGGAAGTGAATCCTTACCTAACGTTGATGCAAATCGATTGGAAAATATCGAATAGCACGTATTCGTGCAAATTATCGATAGAAAGAGCGATTGCGGCAGCTGGGAAGTGAATCCTTACCTACCGTCGATGCAAAACGATTGCAAACATCGAATAGCACGTATTCGTGCAAATTATCCATAGAAAGACCGATTGCGAGAGCTGGGAAGTTAATACTTACCTACCGTTGATGCAAAACGATTGGAAACATCGAATAGCACGTATTCGTGCAAATTATCGATGGAAAGAACGATTGCGGGAGCCGGGAAGTGAATCCTTACCTACCGTTGATGCAAAACGATTGGAAACATCGAACATCACGTATTCGTGCAAATTATCGATAGAAAGAACGATTGCGGGAGCTGGGAAGTGAATACTTACCTAACGTTGATGCAGAACGATTGGAAACATCGAACACCACGTATTCGTGCAAATTATCGATGGAAAGAACGATTGCGGGAGCCGGGAAGTGAATCCTTACCTAACGTTGATGCAAAACGATTGGAAACATCGAATAGCACGTATTCGTGCAAATTATCGATGGAAAGAACGATTGCGGGAGCTGGGAAGTGAATCCTTACCTACCGTCGATGCAAAACGATTGCAAACATCGAATAGCACGTATTCGTGCAAATTATCCATAGAAAGACCGATTGCGAGAGCTGGGAAGTTAATACTTACCTACCGTTGATGCAAAACGATTGGAAACATCGAATAGCACGTATTCGTGCAAATTATCGATGGAAAGAACGATTGCGGGAGCCGGGAAGTGAATCCTTACCTACCGTTGATGCAAAACGATTGGAAACATCGAACATCACGTATTCGTGCAAATTATCGATAGAAAGAACGATTGCGGGAGCTGGGAAGCGAATCCTTACCTATCGTCGATGCAAAACGATTGGAAACATCGAATGGCACGTATTCGTGCAAATTATCCATGGAAAGAACGATTGCGGGAGCTGGGAAGTGAATCCTTACCTACCGTCGATGCAAAACGATTGCAAACATCGAATAGCACGTATTCGTGCAAATTATCGATAGAAAGAACGATTGCGGGAGCTGGGAAGTGAATACTTACCTAACGTTGATGCAGAACGATTGGAAACATCGAACACCACGTATTCGTGCAAATTATCGATGGAAAGAACGATTGCGGGAGCCGGGAAGTGAATCCTTACCTAACGTTGATGCAAAACGATTGGAAACATCGAATAGCACGTATTCGTGCAAATTATCGATGGAAAGAACGATTGCGGGAGCTGGGAAGTGAATCCTTACCTACCGTCGATGCAAAACGATTGGAAACATCGAATGGCACGTATTCGTGCAAATTATCGATGGAAAGAACGATTGCGGGAGCTGGGAAGTGAATCCTTACCTACCGTCGATGCAAAACGATTGGATAATTGGCACGAATACGTGATATTCGATGTTTCCAATCGTTTTGCATCGACGGTAGGTAAGTATTCACTTCCCAGCTCCCGCAATCGTTCTTTCTATCGATAATTTGCACGAATACGTGCTATTCGATGTTTGCAATCGTTTTGCATCGACGGTAGGTACGGATTCACTTCCCAGCTCCCGCAATCGTTCTTTCCATCGATAATTTGCACGAATACGTGGTGTTCGATGTTTCCAATCGTTCTGCATCAACGTTAGGTAAGTATTCACTTCCCAGCTCCCGCAATCGTTCTTTCTATGGATAATTTGCACGAATACGTGCTATTCGATGTTTGCAATCGTTTTGCATCGACGGTAGGTACGGATTCACTTCCCAGCTCCCGCAATCGTTCTTTCTATCGATAATTTGCACGAATACGTTATGTTCGATGTTTCCAATCGTTTTGCATCAACGTTAGGTAAGCATTCACTTCCCGGCTCCCGCAATCGTTCTTTCCATCGATAATTTGCACGAATACGTGCTATTCGATGTTTTCAATCGTTTTGCATCAACGGTAGGTAAGTATTCACTTCCCAGCTCTCGCAATCGGCCTTTCTATGGATAATTTGCACGAATACGTGCTATTCGATGTTTGCAATCGTTTTGCATCGACGGTAGGTAAGGATTCACTTCCCGGCTCCCGCAATCGTTCTTTCCATCGATAATTTGCACGAATACGTGGTGTTCGATGTTTCCAATCGTTTTTCATCAACGTTAGGTAAGTATTCACTTCCCAGCTCCCGCAATCGTTCTTTCTATCGATAATTTGCACGAATACGTGCTATTCGATGTTTGCAATCGTTTTGCATCGACGGTAGGTAAGGATTCACTTCCCAGCAGCCGCAATCGTTCTTTCCATCGATAATTTGCACGAATACGTGGTGTTCGATGTTTCCAATCGTTCTGCATCAACGTTAGGTAAGTATTCACTTCCCAGCTCCCGCAATCGTTCTTTCTATGGATAATTTGCACGAATACGTGCTATTCGATGTTTGCAATCGTTTTGCATCGACGGTAGGTACGGATTCACTTCCCAGCTCCCGCAATCGTTCTTTCTATCGATAATTTGCACGAATACGTGATGTTCGATGTTTCCAATCGTTTTGCATCAACGTTAGGTAAGTATTCACTTCCCAGCTCCCGCAATCGTTCTTTCTATGGATAATTTGCACGAATACGTGCTATTCGATGTTTCCAATCGTGTTGCATCGACGGTCGGTAAGCATTCACTTCCCAGCTCCGGCAAACGTTCTTTCCAAATTAACGATAGAAAGAACGATTGCGGGAGCTGGGAAGTGAATCCTTACCTACCGTCGATGCAAAACGATTGCAAACATCGAATAGCACGTATTCGTGCAAATTATCCATAGCAAGAACGATTGCGAGAGCTGGGAAGTGAATACTTACCTACCGTTGATGCAAAACGATTGGAAAATATCGAATAGCACGTATTCGTGCAAATGATCGATGGAAAGAACGATTGCGGGAGCCGGGAAGTGAATCCTTACCTAACGTTGATGCAAATCGATTGGAAAATATCGAATAGCACGTATTCGTGCAAATTATCGATAGAAAGAGCGATTGCGGCAGCTGGGAAGTGAATCCTTACCTACCGTCGATGCAAAACGATTGCAAACATCGAATAGCACGTATTCGTGCAAATTATCCATAGAAAGACCGATTGCGAGAGCTGGGAAG
Organism: Nomada ferruginata; assembly: GCA_963583965.1. Taxonomy (NCBI): domain Eukaryota; kingdom Metazoa; phylum Arthropoda; class Insecta; order Hymenoptera; family Apidae; genus Nomada; species Nomada ferruginata. The sequence goes on from OY757219.1 coordinate 2,429,249, forward strand.
TTAATACTTACCTACCGTTGATGCAAAACGATTGGAAACATCGAATAGCACGTATTCGTGCAAATTATCGATGGAAAGAACGATTGCGGGAGCCGGGAAGTGAATCCTTACCTACCGTTGATGCAAAACGATTGGAAACATCGAACATCACGTATTCGTGCAAATTATCGATAGAAAGAACGATTGCGGGAGCTGGGAAGCGAATCCTTACCCATCGTCGATGCAAAACGATTGGAAACATCGAATGGCACGTATTCGTGCAAATTATCGATGGAAAGAACGATTGCGGGAGCTGGGAAGTGAATCCTTACCTACCGTCGATGCAAAACGATTGCAATCATCGAATAGCACGTATTCGTGCAAATTATCGATAGAAAGAACGATTGCGGGAGCTGGGAAGTGAATACTTACCTAACGTTGAGGCAGAACGATTGGAAACATCGAACACCACGTATTCGTGCAAATTATCGATGGAAAGAACGATTGCGGGAGCCGGGAAGTGAATCCTTACCTAACGTTGATGCAAAACGATTGGAAACATCGAATAGCACGTATTCGTGCAAATTATCGATGGAAAGAACGATTGCGGGAGCTGGGAAGTGAATCCTTACCTACCGTCGATGCAAAACGATTGCAAACATCGAATAGCACGTATTCGTGCAAATTATCCATAGAAAGACCGATTGCGAGAGCTGGGAAGTTAATACTTACCTACCGTTGATGCAAAACGATTGGAAACATCGAATAGCACGTATTCGTGCAAATTATCGATGGAAAGAACGATTGCGGGAGCCGGGAAGTGAATCCTTACCTACCGTTGATGCAAAACGATTGGAAACATCGAACATCACGTATTCGTGCAAATTATCGATAGAAAGAACGATTGCGGGAGCTGGGAAGCGAATCCTTACCTATCGTCGATGCAAAACGATTGGAAACATCGAATGGCACGTATTCGTGCAAATTATCGATGGAAAGAACGATTGCGGGAGCTGGGAAGTGAATCCTTACCTACCGTCGATGCAAAACGATTGCAAACATCGAATAGCACGTATTCGTGCAAATTATCGATAGAAAGAACGATTGCGGGAGCTGGGAAGTGAATACTTACCTAACGTTGATGCAGAACGATTGGAAACATCGAACACCACGTATTCGTGCAAATTATCGATGGAAAGAACGATTGCGGGAGCCGGGAAGTGAATCCTTACCTATCGTTGATGCAAAACGATTGGAAACATCGAATAGCACGTATTCGTGCAAATTATCGATGGAAAGAACGATTGCGGGAGCTGGGAAGTGAATCCTTACCTACCGTCGATGCAAAACGATTGGAAACATCGAATGGCACGTATTCGTGCAAATTATCGATGGAAAGAACGATTGCGGGAGCTGGGAAGTGAATCCTTACCTACCGTCGATGCAAAACGATTGGATAATTGGCACGAATACGTGATATTCGATGTTTCCAATCGTTTTGCATCGACGGTAGGTAAGTATTCACTTCCCAGCTCCCGCAATCGTTCTTTCTATCGATAATTTGCACGAATACGTGCTATTCGATGTTTGCAATCGTTTTGCATCGACGGTAGGTAAGGATTCACTTCCCGGCTCCCGCAATCGTTCTTTCCATCGATAATTTGCACGAATACGTGGTGTTCGATGTTTCCAATCGTTTTGCATCAACGTTAGGTAAGTATTCACTTCCCAGCTCCCGCAATCGTTCTTTCTATCGATAATTTGCACGAATACGTGCTATTCGATGTTTGCAATCGTTTTGCATCGACGGTAGGTAAGGATTCACTTCCCAGCAGCCGCAATCGTTCTTTCCATCGATAATTTGCACGAATACGTGGTGTTCGATGTTTCCAATCGTTCTGCATCAACGTTAGGTAAGTATTCACTTCCCAGCTCCCGCAATCGTTCTTTCTATGGATAATTTGCACGAATACGTGCTATTCGATGTTTGCAATCGTTTTGCATCGACGGTAGGTACGGATTCACTTCCCAGCTCCCGCAATCGTTCTTTCTATCGATAATTTGCACGAATACGTGATGTTCGATGTTTCCAATCGTTTTGCATCAACGTTAGGTAAGTATTCACTTCCCAGCTCCCGCAATCGTTCTTTCTATGGATAATTTGCACGAATACGTGCTATTCGATGTTTCCAATCGTGTTGCATCGACGGTCGGTAAGCATTCACTTCCCAGCTCCGGCAAACGTTCTTTCCAAATTATCGATAGAAAGAACGATTGCGGGAGCTGGGAAGTGAATCCTTACCTACCGTCGATGCAAAACGATTGCAAACATCGAATAGCACGTATTCGTGCAAATTATCCATAGCAAGAACGATTGCGAGAGCTGGGAAGTGAATACTTACCTACCGTTGATGCAAAACGATTGGAAAATATCGAATAGCACGTATTCGTGCAAATGATCGATGGAAAGAACGATTGCGGGAGCCGGGAAGTGAATCCTTACCTAACGTTGATGCAAATCGATTGGAAAATATCGAATAGCACGTATTCGTGCAAATTATCCATAGAAAGACCGATTGCGAGAGCTGGGAAGTTAATACTTACCTACCGTTGATGCAAAACGATTGGAAACATCGAATAGCACGTATTCGTGCAAATTATCCATAGAAAGACCGATTGCGAGAGCTGGGAAGTTAATACTTACCTACCGTTGATGCAAAACGATTGGAAACATCGAATAGCACGTATTCGTGCAAATTATCGATGGAAAGAACGATTGCGGGAGCCGGGAAGTGAATCCTTACCTACCGTTGATGCAAAACGATTGGAAACATCGAACATCACGTATTCGTGCAAATTATCGATAGAAAGAACGATTGCGGGAGCTGGGAAGCGAATCCTTACCTATCGTCGATGCAAAACGATTGGAAACATCGAATGGCACGTATTCGTGCAAATTATCGATGGAAAGAACGATTGCGGGAGCTGGGAAGTGAATCCTTACCTACCGTCGATGCAAAACGATTGCAATCATCGAATAGCACGTATTCGTGCAAATTATCGATAGAAAGAACGATTGCGGGAGCTGGGAAGTGAATACTTACCTAACGTTGATGCAGAACGATTGGAAACATCGAACACCACGTATTCGTGCAAATTATCGATGGAAAGAACGATTGCGGGAGCCGGGAAGTGAATCCTTACCTAACGTTGATGCAAAACGATTGGAAACATCGAATAGCACGTATTCGTGCAAATTATCGATGGAAAGAACGATTGCGGGAGCTGGGAAGTGAATCCTTACCTACCGTCGATGCAAAACGATTGCAAACATCGAATAGCACGTATTCGTGCAAATTATCCATAGAAAGACCGATTGCGAGAGCTGGGAAGTTAATACTTACCTACCGTTGATGCAAAACGATTGGAAACATCGAATAGCACGTATTCGTGCAAATTATCGATGGAAAGAACGATTGCGGGAGCCGGGAAGTGAATCCTTACCTACCGTTGATGCAAAACGATTGGAAACATCGAACATCACGTATTCGTGCAAATTATCGATAGAAAGAACGATTGCGGGAGCTGGGAAGCGAATCCTTACCTATCGTCGATGCAAAACGATTGGAAACATCGAATGGCACGTATTCGTGCAAATTATCGATGGAAAGAACGATTGCGGGAGCTGGGAAGTGAATCCTTACCTACCGTCGATGCAAAACGATTGCAAACATCGAATAGCACGTATTCGTGCAAATTATCGATAGAAAGAACGATTGCGGGAGCTGGGAAGTGAATACTTACCTAACGTTGATGCAGAACGATTGGAAACATCGAACACCACGTATTCGTGCAAATTATCGATGGAAAGAACGATTGCGGGAGCCGGGAAGTGAATCCTTACCTAACGTTGATGCAAAACGATTGGAAACATCGAATAGCACGTATTCGTGCAAATTATCGATGGAAAGAACGATTGCGGGAGCTGGGAAGTGAATCCTTACCTACCGTCGATGCAAAACGATTGGAAACATCGAATGGCACGTATTCGTGCAAATTATCGATGGAAAGAACGATTGCGGGAGCTGGGAAGTGAATCCTTACCTACCGTCGATGCAAAACGATTGGATAATTGGCACGAATACGTGATATTCGATGTTTCCAATCGTTTTGCATCGACGGTAGGTAAGTATTCACTTCCCAGCTCCCGCAATCGTTCTTTCTATCGATAATTTGCACGAATACGTGCTATTCGATGTTTGCAATCGTTTTGCATCGACGGTAGGTACGGATTCACTTCCCAGCTCCCGCAATCGTTCTTTCCATCGATAATTTGCACGAATACGTGGTGTTCGATGTTTCCAATCGTTCTGCATCAACGTTAGGTAAGTATTCACTTCCCAGCTCCCGCAATCGTTCTTTCTATGGATAATTTGCACGAATACGTGCTATTCGATGTTTGCAATCGTTTTGCATCGACGGTAGGTACGGATTCACTTCCCAGCTCCCGCAATCGTTCTTTCTATCGATAATTTGCACGAATACGTTATGTTCGATGTTTCCAATCGTTTTGCATCAACGTTAGGTAAGCATTCACTTCCCGGCTCCCGCAATCGTTCTTTCCATCGATAATTTGCACGAATACGTGCTATTCGATGTTTTCTATCGTTTTGCATCAACGGTAGGTAAGTATTCACTTCCCAGCTCTCGCAATCGGCCTTTCTATGGATAATTTGCACGAATACGTGCTATTCGATGTTTGCAATCGTTTTGCATCGACGGTAGGTAAGGATTCACTTCCCGGCTCCCGCAATCGTTCTTTCCATCGATAATTTGCACGAATACGTGGTGTTCGATGTTTCCAATCGTTTTGCATCAACGTTAGGTAAGTATTCACTTCCCAGCTCCCGCAATCGTTCTTTCTATCGATAATTTGCACGAATACGTGCTATTCGATGTTTGCAATCGTTTTGCATCGACGGTAGGTAAGGATTCACTTCCCAGCAGCCGCAATCGTTCTTTCCATCGATAATTTGCACGAATACGTGGTGTTCGATGTTTCCAATCGTTCTGCATCAACGTTAGGTAAGTATTCACTTCCCAGCTCCCGCAATCGTTCTTTCTATGGATAATTTGCACGAATACGTGCTATTCGATGTTTGCAATCGTTTTGCATCGACGGTAGGTACGGATTCACTTCCCAGCTCCCGCAATCGTTCTTTCTATCGATAATTTGCACGAATACGTGATGTTCGATGTTTCCAATCGTTTTGCATCAACGTTAGGTAAGTATTCACTTCCCAGCTCCCGCAATCGTTCTTTCTATGGATAATTTGCACGAATACGTGCTATTCGATGTTTCCAATCGTGTTGCATCGACGGTCGGTAAGCATTCACTTCCCAGCTCCGGCAAACGTTCTTTCCAAATTATCGATAGAAAGAACGATTGCGGGAGCTGGGAAGTGAATCCTTACCTACCGTCGATGCAAAACGATTGCAAACATCGAATAGCACGTATTCGTGCAAATTATCCATAGCAAGAACGATTGCGAGAGCTGGGAAGTGAATACTTACCTACCGTTGATGCAAAACGATTGGAAAATATCGAATAGCACGTATTCGTGCAAATGATCGATGGAAAGAACGATTGCGGGAGCCGGGAAGTGAATCCTTACCTAACGTTGATGCAAATCGATTGGAAAATATCGAATAGCACGTATTCGTGCAAATTATCCATAGAAAGACCGATTGCGAGAGCTGGGAAGTTAATACTTACCTACCGTTGATGCAAAACGATTGGAAACATCGAATAGCACGTATTCGTGCAAATTATCCATAGAAAGACCGATTGCGAGAGCTGGGAAGTTAATACTTACCTACCGTTGATGCAAAACGATTGGAAACATCGAATAGCACGTATTCGTGCAAATTATCGATGGAAAGAACGATTGCGGGAGCCGGGAAGTGAATCCTTACCTACCGTTGATGCAAAACGATTGGAAACATCGAACATCACGTATTCGTGCAAATTATCGATAGAAAGAACGATTGCGGGAGCTGGGAAGCGAATCCTTACCTATCGTCGATGCAAAACGATTGGAAACATCGAATGGCACGTATTCGTGCAAATTATCGATGGAAAGAACGATTGCGGGAGCTGGGAAGTGAATCCTTACCTACCGTCGATGCAAAACGATTGCAATCATCGAATAGCACGTATTCGTGCAAATTATCGATAGAAAGAACGATTGCGGGAGCTGGGAAGTGAATACTTACCTAACGTTGATGCAGAACGATTGGAAACATCGAACACCACGTATTCGTGCAAATTATCGATGGAAAGAACGATTGCGGGAGCCGGGAAGTGAATCCTTACCTAACGTTGATGCAAAACGATTGGAAACATCGAATAGCACGTATTCGTGCAAATTATCGATGGAAAGAACGATTGCGGGAGCTGGGAAGTGAATCCTTACCTACCGTCGATGCAAAACGATTGCAAACATCGAATAGCACGTATTCGTGCAAATTATCCATAGAAAGACCGATTGCGAGAGCTGGGAAGTTAATACTTACCTACCGTTGATGCAAAACGATTGGAAACATCGAATAGCACGTATTCGTGCAAATTATCGATGGAAAGAACGATTGCGGGAGCCGGGAAGTGAATCCTTACCTACCGTTGATGCAAAACGATTGGAAACATCGAACATCACGTATTCGTGCAAATTATCGATAGAAAGAACGATTGCGGGAGCTGGGAAGCGAATCCTTACCTATCGTCGATGCAAAACGATTGGAAACATCGAATGGCACGTATTCGTGCAAATTATCGATGGAAAGAACGATTGCGGGAGCTGGGAAGTGAATCCTTACCTACCGTCGATGCAAAACGATTGGATAATTGGCACGAATACGTGATATTCGATGTTTCCAATCGTTTTGCATCGACGGTAGGTAAGTATTCACTTCCCAGCTCCCGCAATCGTTCTTTCTATCGATAATTTGCACGAATACGTGCTATTCGATGTTTGCAATCGTTTTGCATCGACGGTAGGTACGGATTCACTTCCCAGCTCCCGCAATCGTTCTTTCCATCGATAATTTGCACGAATACGTGGTGTTCGATGTTTCCAATCGTTCTGCATCAACGTTAGGTAAGTATTCACTTCCCAGCTCCCGCAATCGTTCTTTCTATGGATAATTTGCACGAATACGTGCTATTCGATGTTTGCAATCGTTTTGCATCGACGGTAGGTACGGATTCACTTCCCAGCTCCCGCAATCGTTCTTTCTATCGATAATTTGCACGAATACGTTATGTTCGATGTTTCCAATCGTTTTGCATCAACGTTAGGTAAGCATTCACTTCCCGGCTCCCGCAATCGTTCTTTCCATCGATAATTTGCACGAATACGTGCTATTCGATGTTTTCAATCGTTTTGCATCAACGGTAGGTAAGTATTCACTTCCCAGCTCTCGCAATCGGCCTTTCTATGGATAATTTGCACGAATACGTGCTATTCGATGTTTGCAATCGTTTTGCATCGACGGTAGGTAAGGATTCACTTCCCGGCTCCCGCAATCGTTCTTTCCATCGATAATTTGCACGAATACGTGGTGTTCGATGTTTCCAATCGTTTTGCATCAACGTTAGGTAAGTATTCACTTCCCAGCTCCCGCAATCGTTCTTTCTATCGATAATTTGCACGAATACGTGCTATTCGATGTTTGCAATCGTTTTGCATCGACGGTAGGTACGGATTCACTTCCCAGCTCCCGCAATCGTTCTTTCTATCGATAATTTGCTCGAATACGTGATGTTCGATGTTTCCAATCGTTTTGCATCAACGTTAGGTAAGTATTCACTTCCCAGCTCCCGCAATCGTTCTTTCTATGGATAATTTGCACGAATACGTGCTATTCGATGTTTCCAATCGTGTTGCATCGACGGTCGGTAAGCATTCACTTCCCAGCTCCGGCAAACGTTCTTTCCAAATTATCGATAGAAAGAACGATTGCGGGAGCTGGGAAGTGAATCCTTACCTACCGTCGATGCAAAACGATTGCAAACATCGAATAGCACGTATTCGTGCAAATTATCCATAGCAAGAACGATTGCGAGAGCTGGGAAGTGAATACTTACCTACCGTTGATGCAAAACGATTGGAAAATATCGAATAGCACGTATTCGTGCAAATGATCGATGGAAAGAACGATTGCGGGAGCCGGGAAGTGAATCCTTACCTAACGTTGATGCAAATCGATTGGAAAATATCGAATAGCACGTATTCGTGCAAATTATCGATAGAAAGAGCGATTGCGGCAGCTGGGAAGTGAATCCTTACCTACCGTCGATGCAAAACGATTGCAAACATCGAATAGCACGTATTCGTGCAAATTATCCATAGAAAGACCGATTGCGAGAGCTGGGAAGTTAATACTTACCTACCGTTGATGCAAAACGATTGGAAACATCGAATAGCACGTATTCGTGCAAATTATCGATGGAAAGAACGATTGCGGGAGCCGGGAAGTGAATCCTTACCTACCGTTGATGCAAAACGATTGGAAACATCGAACATCACGTATTCGTGCAAATTATCGATAGAAAGAACGATTGCGGGAGCTGGGAAGCGAATCCTTACCTATCGTCGATGCAAAACGATTGGAAACATCGAATGGCACGTATTCGTGCAAATTATCGATGGAAAGAACGATTGCGGGAGCTGGGAAGTGAATCCTTACCTACCGTCGATGCAAAACGATTGCAATCATCGAATAGCACGTATTCGTGCAAATTATCGATAGAAAGAACGATTGCGGGAGCTGGGAAGTGAATACTTACCTAACGTTGATGCAGAACGATTGGAAACATCGAACACCACGTATTCGTGCAAATTATCGATGGAAAGAACGATTGCGGGAGCCGGGAAGTGAATCCTTACCCAAAGGTTGATGCAAACCGATTGGAAACATCGAATAGCACGTATTCGTGCAAATTATCGATGGAAAGAACGATTGCGGGAGCTGGGAAGTGAATCCTTACCTACCGTCGATGCAAAACGATTGCAAACATCGAACATCACGTATTCGTGCAAATTATCGATAGAAAGAACGATTGCGGGAGCTGGGAAGCGAATCCTTACCTATCGTCGATGCAAAACGATTGGAAACATCGAATGGCACGTATTCGTGCAAATTATCGATGGAAAGAACGATTGCGGGAGCTGGGAAGTGAATCCTTACCTACCGTCGATGCAAAACGATTGCAAACATCGAATAGCACGTATTCGTGCAAATTATCGATAGAAAGAACGATTGCGGGAGCTGGGAAGTGAATACTTACCTAACGTTGATGCAGAACGATTGGAAACATCGAACACCACGTATTCGTGCAAATTATCGATGGAAAGAACGATTGCGGGAGCTGGGAAGCGAATCCTTACCTATCGTCGATGCAAAACGATTGGAAACATCGAATGGCACGTATTCGTGCAAATTATCGATGGAAAGAACGATTGCGGGAGCTGGGAAGTGAATCCTTACCTACCGTCGATGCAAAACGATTGCAAACATCGAATAGCACGTATTCGTGCAAATTATCGATAGAAAGAACGATTGCGGGAGCTGGGAAGTGAATACTTACCTAACGTTGATGCAGAACGATTGGAAACATCGAACACCACGTATTCGTGCAAATTATCGATGGAAAGAACGATTGCGGGAGCCGGGAAGTGAATCCTTACCTAACGTTGATGCAAAACGATTGGAAACATCGAATAGCACGTATTCGTGCAAATTATCGATGGAAAGAACGATTGCGGGAGCTGGGAAGTGAATCCTTACCTACCGTCGATGCAAAACGATTGGAAACATCGAACATCACGTATTCGTGCAATTTATCGATAGAAAGAACGATTGCGGGAGCTGGGAAGCGAATCCTTACCTATCGTCGATGCAAAACGATTGGAAACATCGAATGGCACGTATTCGTGCAAATTATCGATGGAAAGAACGATTGCGGGAGCTGGGAAGTGAATCCTTACCTACCGTCGATGCAAAACGATTGCAATCATCGAATAGCACGTATTCGTGCAAATTATCGATAGAAAGAACGATTGCGGGAGCTGGGAAGTGAATACTTACCTAACGTTGATGCAGAACGATTGGAAACATCGAACACCACGTATTCGTGCAAATTATCGATGGAAAGAACGATTGCGGGAGCCGGGAAGTGAATCCTTACCTAACGTTGATGCAAAACGATTGGAAACATCGAATAGCACGTATTCGTGCAAATTATCGATGGAAAGAACGATTGCGGGAGCTGGGAAGTGAATCCTTACCTACCGTCGATGCAAAACGATTGCAAACATCGAATAGCACGTATTCGTGCAAATTATCCATAGAAAGACCGATTGCGAGAGCTGGGAAGTTAATACTTACCTACCGTTGATGCAAAACGATTGGAAACATCGAATAGCACGTATTCGTGCAAATTATCGATGGAAAGAACGATTGCGGGAGCCGGGAAGTGAATCCTTACCTACCGTTGATGCAAAACGATTGGAAACATCGAACATCACGTATTCGTGCAAATTATCGATAGAAAGAACGATTGCGGGAGCTGGGAAGCGAATCCTTACCTATCGTCGATGCAAAACGATTGGAAACATCGAATGGCACGTATTCGTGCAAATTATCGATGGAAAGAACGATTGCGGGAGCTGGGAAGTGAATCCTTACCTACCGTCGATGCAAAACGATTGGATAATTGGCACGAATACGTGATATTCGATGTTTCCAATCGTTTTGCATCGACGGTAGGTAAGTATTCACTTCCCAGCTCCCGCAATCGTTCTTTCTATCGATAATTTGCACGAATACGTGCTATTCGATGTTTGCAATCGTTTTGCATCGACGGTAGGTACGGATTCACTTCCCAGCTCCCGCAATCGTTCTTTCCATCGATAATTTGCACGAATACGTGGTGTTCGATGTTTCCAATCGTTCTGCATCAACGTTAGGTAAGTATTCACTTCCCAGCTCCCGCAATCGTTCTTTCTATGGATAATTTGCACGAATACGTGCTATTCGATGTTTGCAATCGTTTTGCATCGACGGTAGGTACGGATTCACTTCCCAGCTCCCGCAATCGTTCTTTCTATCGATAATTTGCACGAATACGTTATGTTCGATGTTTCCAATCGTTTTGCATCAACGTTAGGTAAGCATTCACTTCCCGGCTCCCGCAATCGTTCTTTCCATCGATAATTTGCACGAATACGTGCTATTCGATGTTTTCAATCGTTTTGCATCAACGGTAGGTAAGTATTCACTTCCCAGCTCTCGCAATCGGCCTTTCTATGGATAATTTGCACGAATACGTGCTATTCGATGTTTGCAATCGTTTTGCATCGACGGTAGGTAAGGATTCACTTCCCGGCTCCCGCAATCGTTCTTTCCATCGATAATTTGCACGAATACGTGGTGTTCGATGTTTCCAATCGTTTTGCATCAACGTTAGGTAAGTATTCACTTCCCAGCTCCCGCAATCGTTCTTTCTATCGATAATTTGCACGAATACGTGCTATTCGATGTTTGCAATCGTTTTGCATCGACGGTAGGTAAGGATTCACTTCCCAGCAGCCGCAATCGTTCTTTCCATCGATAATTTGCACGAATACGTGGTGTTCGATGTTTCCAATCGTTCTGCATCAACGTTAGGTAAGTATTCACTTCCCAGCTCCCGCAATCGTTCTTTCTATGGATAATTTGCACGAATACGTGCTATTCGATGTTTGCAATCGTTTAGCATCGACGGTAGGTACGGATTCACTTCCCAGCTCCCGCAATCGTTCTTTCTATCGATAATTTGCACGAATACGTGATGTTCGATGTTTCCAATCGTTTTGCATCAACGTTAGGTAAGTATTCACTTCCCAGCTCCCGCAATCGTTCTTTCTATGGATAATTTGCACGAATACGTGCTATTCGATGTTTCCAATCGTGTTGCATCGACGGTCGGTAAGCATTCACTTCCCAGCTCCGGCAAACGTTCTTTCCAAATTATCGATAGAAAGAACGATTGCGGGAGCTGGGAAGTGAATCCTTACCTACCGTCGATGCAAAACGATTGCAAACATCGAATAGCACGTATTCGTGCAAATTATCCATAGCAAGAACGATTGCGAGAGCTGGGAAGTGAATACTTACCTACCGTTGATGCAAAACGATTGGAAAATATCGAATAGCACGTATTCGTGCAAATGATCGATGGAAAGAACGATTGCGGGAGCCGGGAAGTGAATCCTTACCTAACGTTGATGCAAATCGATTGGAAAATATCGAATAGCACGTATTCGTGCAAATTATCGATAGAAAGAGCGATTGCGGCAGCTGGGAAGTGAATCCTTACCTACCGTCGATGCAAAACGATTGCAAACATCGAATAGCACGTATTCGTGCAAATTATCCATAGAAAGACCGATTGCGAGAGCTGGGAAGTTAATACTTACCTACCGTTGATGCAAAACGATTGGAAACATCGAATAGCACGTATTCGTGCAAATTATCGATGGAAAGAACGATTGCGGGAGCTGGGAAGTGAATACTTACCTAACGTTGATGCAGAACGATTGGAAACATCGAACACCACGTATTCGTGCAAATTATCGATGGAAAGAACGATTGCGGGAGCCGGGAAGTGAATCCTTACCTAACGTTGATGCAAAACGATTGGAAACATCGAATAGCACGTATTCGTGCAAATTATCGATGGAAAGAACGATTGCGGGAGCTGGGAAGTGAATCCTTACCTACCGTCGATGCAAAACGATTGCAAACATCGAATAGCACGTATTCGTGCAAATTATCCATAGAAAGACCGATTGCGAGAGCTGGGAAGTTAATACTTACCTACCGTTGATGCAAAACGATTGGAAACATCGAATAGCACGTATTCGTGCAAATTATCGATGGAAAGAACGATTGCGGGAGCCGGGAAGTGAATCCTTACCTACCGTTGATGCAAAACGATTGGAAACATCGAACATCACGTATTCGTGCAAATTATCGATAGAAAGAACGATTGCGGGAGCTGGGAAGCGAATCCTTACCTATCGTCGATGCAAAACGATTGGAAACATCGAATGGCACGTATTCGTGCAAATTATCGATGGAAAGAACGATTGCGGGAGCTGGGAAGTGAATCCTTACCTACCGTCGATGCAAAACGATTGGATAATTGGCACGAATACGTGATATTCGATGTTTCCAATCGTTTTGCATCGACGGTAGGTAAGTATTCACTTCCCAGCTCCCGCAATCGTTCTTTCTATCGATAATTTGCACGAATACGTGCTATTCGATGTTTGCAATCGTTTTGCATCGACGGTAGGTACGGATTCACTTCCCAGCTCCCGCAATCGTTCTTTCCATCGATAATTTGCACGAATACGTGGTGTTCGATGTTTCCAATCGTTCTGCATCAACGTTAGGTAAGTATTCACTTCCCAGCTCCCGCAATCGTTCTTTCTATGGATAATTTGCACGAATACGTGCTATTCGATGTTTGCAATCGTTTTGCATCGACGGTAGGTACGGATTCACTTCCCAGCTCCCGCAATCGTTCTTTCTATCGATAATTTGCACGAATACGTTATGTTCGATGTTTCCAATCGTTTTGCATCAACGTTAGGTAAGCATTCACTTCCCGGCTCCCGCAATCGTTCTTTCCATCGATAATTTGCACGAATACGTGCTATTCGATGTTTTCTATCGTTTTGCATCAACGGTAGGTAAGTATTCACTTCCCAGCTCTCGCAATCGGCCTTTCTATGGATAATTTGCACGAATACGTGCTATTCGATGTTTGCAATCGTTTTGCATCGACGGTAGGTAAGGATTCACTTCCCGGCTCCCGCAATCGTTCTTTCCATCGATAATTTGCACGAATACGTGGTGTTCGATGTTTCCAATCGTTTTGCATCAACGTTAGGTAAGTATTCACTTCCCAGCTCCCGCAATCGTTCTTTCTATCGATAATTTGCACGAATACGTGCTATTCGATGTTTGCAATCGTTTTGCATCGACGGTAGGTAAGGATTCACTTCCCAGCAGCCGCAATCGTTCTTTCCATCGATAATTTGCACGAATACGTGGTGTTCGATGTTTCCAATCGTTCTGCATCAACGTTAGGTAAGTATTCACTTCCCAGCTCCCGCAATCGTTCTTTCTATGGATAATTTGCACGAATACGTGCTATTCGATGTTTGCAATCGTTTTGCATCGACGGTAGGTACGGATTCACTTCCCAGCTCCCGCAATCGTTCTTTCTATCGATAATTTGCACGAATACGTGATGTTCGATGTTTCCAATCGTTTTGCATCAACGTTAGGTAAGTATTCACTTCCCAGCTCCCGCAATCGTTCTTTCTATGGATAATTTGCACGAATACGTGCTATTCGATGTTTCCAATCGTGTTGCATCGACGGTCGGTAAGCATTCACTTCCCAGCTCCGGCAAACGTTCTTTCCAAATTATCGATAGAAAGAACGATTGCGGGAGCTGGGAAGTGAATCCTTACCTACCGTCGATGCAAAACGATTGCAAACATCGAATAGCACGTATTCGTGCAAATTATCCATAGCAAGAACGATTGCGAGAGCTGGGAAGTGAATACTTACCTACCGTTGATGCAAAACGATTGGAAAATATCGAATAGCACGTATTCGTGCAAATGATCGATGGAAAGAACGATTGCGGGAGCCGGGAAGTGAATCCTTACCTAACGTTGATGCAAATCGATTGGAAAATATCGAATAGCACGTATTCGTGCAAATTATCCATAGAAAGACCGATTGCGAGAGCTGGGAAGTTAATACTTACCTACCGTTGATGCAAAACGATTGGAAACATCGAATAGCACGTATTCGTGCAAATTATCCATAGAAAGACCGATTGCGAGAGCTGGGAAGTTAATACTTACCTACCGTTGATGCAAAACGATTGGAAACATCGAATAGCACGTATTCGTGCAAATTATCGATGGAAAGAACGATTGCGGGAGCCGGGAAGTGAATCCTTACCTACCGTTGATGCAAAACGATTGGAAACATCGAACATCACGTATTCGTGCAAATTATCGATAGAAAGAACGATTGCGGGAGCTGGGAAGCGAATCCTTACCTATCGTCGATGCAAAACGATTGGAAACATCGAATGGCACGTATTCGTGCAAATTATCGATGGAAAGAACGATTGCGGGAGCTGGGAAGTGAATCCTTACCTACCGTCGATGCAAAACGATTGCAATCATCGAATAGCACGTATTCGTGCAAATTATCGATAGAAAGAACGATTGCGGGAGCTGGGAAGTGAATACTTACCTAACGTTGATGCAGAACGATTGGAAACATCGAACACCACGTATTCGTGCAAATTATCGATGGAAAGAACGATTGCGGGAGCCGGGAAGTGAATCCTTACCTAACGTTGATGCAAAACGATTGGAAACATCGAATAGCACGTATTCGTGCAAATTATCGATGGAAAGAACGATTGCGGGAGCTGGGAAGTGAATCCTTACCTACCGTCGATGCAAAACGATTGCAAACATCGAATAGCACGTATTCGTGCAAATTATCCATAGAAAGACCGATTGCGAGAGCTGGGAAGTTAATACTTACCTACCGTTGATGCAAAACGATTGGAAACATCGAATAGCACGTATTCGTGCAAATTATCGATGGAAAGAACGATTGCGGGAGCCGGGAAGTGAATCCTTACCTACCGTTGATGCAAAACGATTGGAAACATCGAACATCACGTATTCGTGCAAATTATCGATAGAAAGAACGATTGCGGGAGCTGGGAAGCGAATCCTTACCTATCGTCGATGCAAAACGATTGGAAACATCGAATGGCACGTATTCGTGCAAATTATCGATGGAAAGAACGATTGCGGGAGCTGGGAAGTGAATCCTTACCTACCGTCGATGCAAAACGATTGGATAATTGGCACGAATACGTGATATTCGATGTTTCCAATCGTTTTGCATCGACGGTAGGTAAGTATTCACTTCCCAGCTCCCGCAATCGTTCTTTCTATCGATAATTTGCACGAATACGTGCTATTCGATGTTTGCAATCGTTTTGCATCGACGGTAGGTACGGATTCACTTCCCAGCTCCCGCAATCGTTCTTTCCATCGATAATTTGCACGAATACGTGGTGTTCGATGTTTCCAATCGTTCTGCATCAACGTTAGGTAAGTATTCACTTCCCAGCTCCCGCAATCGTTCTTTCTATGGATAATTTGCACGAATACGTGCTATTCGATGTTTGCAATCGTTTTGCATCGACGGTAGGTACGGATTCACTTCCCAGCTCCCGCAATCGTTCTTTCTATCGATAATTTGCACGAATACGTTATGTTCGATGTTTCCAATCGTTTTGCATCAACGTTAGGTAAGCATTCACTTCCCGGCTCCCGCAATCGTTCTTTCCATCGATAATTTGCACGAATACGTGCTATTCGATGTTTTCAATCGTTTTGCATCAACGGTAGGTAAGTATTCACTTCCCAGCTCTCGCAATCGGCCTTTCTATGGATAATTTGCACGAATACGTGCTATTCGATGTTTGCAATCGTTTTGCATCGACGGTAGGTAAGGATTCACTTCCCGGCTCCCGCAATCGTTCTTTCCATCGATAATTTGCACGAATACGTGGTGTTCGATGTTTCCAATCGTTTTGCATCAACGTTAGGTAAGTATTCACTTCCCAGCTCCCGCAATCGTTCTTTCTATCGATAATTTGCACGAATACGTGCTATTCGATGTTTGCAATCGTTTTGCATCGACGGTAGGTACGGATTCACTTCCCAGCTCCCGCAATCGTTCTTTCTATCGATAATTTGCTCGAATACGTGATGTTCGATGTTTCCAATCGTTTTGCATCAACGTTAGGTAAGTATTCACTTCCCAGCTCCCGCAATCGTTCTTTCTATGGATAATTTGCACGAATACGTGCTATTCGATGTTTCCAATCGTGTTGCATCGACGGTCGGTAAGCATTCACTTCCCAGCTCCGGCAAACGTTCTTTCCAAATTATCGATAGAAAGAACGATTGCGGGAGCTGGGAAGTGAATCCTTACCTACCGTCGATGCAAAACGATTGCAAACATCGAATAGCACGTATTCGTGCAAATTATCCATAGCAAGAACGATTGCGAGAGCTGGGAAGTGAATACTTACCTACCGTTGATGCAAAACGATTGGAAAATATCGAATAGCACGTATTCGTGCAAATGATCGATGGAAAGAACGATTGCGGGAGCCGGGAAGTGAATCCTTACCTAACGTTGATGCAAATCGATTGGAAAATATCGAATAGCACGTATTCGTGCAAATTATCGATAGAAAGAGCGATTGCGGCAGCTGGGAAGTGAATCCTTACCTACCGTCGATGCAAAACGATTGCAAACATCGAATAGCACGTATTCGTGCAAATTATCCATAGAAAGACCGATTGCGAGAGCTGGGAAGTTAATACTTACCTACCGTTGATGCAAAACGATTGGAAACATCGAATAGCACGTATTCGTGCAAATTATCGATGGAAAGAACGATTGCGGGAGCCGGGAAGTGAATCCTTACCTACCGTTGATGCAAAACGATTGGAAACATCGAACATCACGTATTCGTGCAAATTATCGATAGAAAGAACGATTGCGGGAGCTGGGAAGCGAATCCTTACCTATCGTCGATGCAAAACGATTGGAAACATCGAATGGCACGTATTCGTGCAAATTATCGATGGAAAGAACGATTGCGGGAGCTGGGAAGTGAATCCTTACCTACCGTCGATGCAAAACGATTGCAATCATCGAATAGCACGTATTCGTGCAAATTATCGATAGAAAGAACGATTGCGGGAGCTGGGAAGTGAATACTTACCTAACGTTGATGCAGAACGATTGGAAACATCGAACACCACGTATTCGTGCAAATTATCGATGGAAAGAACGATTGCGGGAGCCGGGAAGTGAATCCTTACCCAAAGGTTGATGCAAACCGATTGGAAACATCGAATAGCACGTATTCGTGCAAATTATCGATGGAAAGAACGATTGCGGGAGCTGGGAAGTGAATCCTTACCTACCGTCGATGCAAAACGATTGCAAACATCGAACATCACGTATTCGTGCAAATTATCGATAGAAAGAACGATTGCGGGAGCTGGGAAGCGAATCCTTACCTATCGTCGATGCAAAACGATTGGAAACATCGAATGGCACGTATTCGTGCAAATTATCGATGGAAAGAACGATTGCGGGAGCTGGGAAGTGAATCCTTACCTACCGTCGATGCAAAACGATTGCAAACATCGAATAGCACGTATTCGTGCAAATTATCGATAGAAAGAACGATTGCGGGAGCTGGGAAGTGAATACTTACCTAACGTTGATGCAGAACGATTGGAAACATCGAACACCACGTATTCGTGCAAATTATCGATGGAAAGAACGATTGCGGGAGCTGGGAAGCGAATCCTTACCTATCGTCGATGCAAAACGATTGGAAACATCGAATGGCACGTATTCGTGCAAATTATCGATGGAAAGAACGATTGCGGGAGCTGGGAAGTGAATCCTTACCTACCGTCGATGCAAAACGATTGCAAACATCGAATAGCACGTATTCGTGCAAATT
Organism: Nomada ferruginata; assembly: GCA_963583965.1. NCBI lineage: Eukaryota > Metazoa > Arthropoda > Insecta > Hymenoptera > Apidae > Nomada > Nomada ferruginata. The sequence goes on from OY757219.1 coordinate 2,447,949, forward strand.
ATCGATAGAAAGAACGATTGCGGGAGCTGGGAAGTGAATACTTACCTAACGTTGATGCAGAACGATTGGAAACATCGAACACCACGTATTCGTGCAAATTATCGATGGAAAGAACGATTGCGGGAGCCGGGAAGTGAATCCTTACCTAACGTTGATGCAAAACGATTGGAAACATCGAATAGCACGTATTCGTGCAAATTATCGATGGAAAGAACGATTGCGGGAGCTGGGAAGTGAATCCTTACCTACCGTCGATGCAAAACGATTGGAAACATCGAACATCACGTATTCGTGCAATTTATCGATAGAAAGAACGATTGCGGGAGCTGGGAAGCGAATCCTTACCTATCGTCGATGCAAAACGATTGGAAACATCGAATGGCACGTATTCGTGCAAATTATCGATGGAAAGAACGATTGCGGGAGCTGGGAAGTGAATCCTTACCTACCGTCGATGCAAAACGATTGCAATCATCGAATAGCACGTATTCGTGCAAATTATCGATAGAAAGAACGATTGCGGGAGCTGGGAAGTGAATACTTACCTAACGTTGATGCAGAACGATTGGAAACATCGAACACCACGTATTCGTGCAAATTATCGATGGAAAGAACGATTGCGGGAGCCGGGAAGTGAATCCTTACCTAACGTTGATGCAAAACGATTGGAAACATCGAATAGCACGTATTCGTGCAAATTATCGATGGAAAGAACGATTGCGGGAGCTGGGAAGTGAATCCTTACCTACCGTCGATGCAAAACGATTGCAAACATCGAATAGCACGTATTCGTGCAAATTATCCATAGAAAGACCGATTGCGAGAGCTGGGAAGTTAATACTTACCTACCGTTGATGCAAAACGATTGGAAACATCGAATAGCACGTATTCGTGCAAATTATCGATGGAAAGAACGATTGCGGGAGCCGGGAAGTGAATCCTTACCTACCGTTGATGCAAAACGATTGGAAACATCGAACATCACGTATTCGTGCAAATTATCGATAGAAAGAACGATTGCGGGAGCTGGGAAGCGAATCCTTACCTATCGTCGATGCAAAACGATTGGAAACATCGAATGGCACGTATTCGTGCAAATTATCGATGGAAAGAACGATTGCGGGAGCTGGGAAGTGAATCCTTACCTACCGTCGATGCAAAACGATTGGATAATTGGCACGAATACGTGATATTCGATGTTTCCAATCGTTTTGCATCGACGGTAGGTAAGTATTCACTTCCCAGCTCCCGCAATCGTTCTTTCTATCGATAATTTGCACGAATACGTGCTATTCGATGTTTGCAATCGTTTTGCATCGACGGTAGGTACGGATTCACTTCCCAGCTCCCGCAATCGTTCTTTCCATCGATAATTTGCACGAATACGTGGTGTTCGATGTTTCCAATCGTTCTGCATCAACGTTAGGTAAGTATTCACTTCCCAGCTCCCGCAATCGTTCTTTCTATGGATAATTTGCACGAATACGTGCTATTCGATGTTTGCAATCGTTTTGCATCGACGGTAGGTACGGATTCACTTCCCAGCTCCCGCAATCGTTCTTTCTATCGATAATTTGCACGAATACGTTATGTTCGATGTTTCCAATCGTTTTGCATCAACGTTAGGTAAGCATTCACTTCCCGGCTCCCGCAATCGTTCTTTCCATCGATAATTTGCACGAATACGTGCTATTCGATGTTTTCAATCGTTTTGCATCAACGGTAGGTAAGTATTCACTTCCCAGCTCTCGCAATCGGCCTTTCTATGGATAATTTGCACGAATACGTGCTATTCGATGTTTGCAATCGTTTTGCATCGACGGTAGGTAAGGATTCACTTCCCGGCTCCCGCAATCGTTCTTTCCATCGATAATTTGCACGAATACGTGGTGTTCGATGTTTCCAATCGTTTTGCATCAACGTTAGGTAAGTATTCACTTCCCAGCTCCCGCAATCGTTCTTTCTATCGATAATTTGCACGAATACGTGCTATTCGATGTTTGCAATCGTTTTGCATCGACGGTAGGTAAGGATTCACTTCCCAGCAGCCGCAATCGTTCTTTCCATCGATAATTTGCACGAATACGTGGTGTTCGATGTTTCCAATCGTTCTGCATCAACGTTAGGTAAGTATTCACTTCCCAGCTCCCGCAATCGTTCTTTCTATGGATAATTTGCACGAATACGTGCTATTCGATGTTTGCAATCGTTTAGCATCGACGGTAGGTACGGATTCACTTCCCAGCTCCCGCAATCGTTCTTTCTATCGATAATTTGCACGAATACGTGATGTTCGATGTTTCCAATCGTTTTGCATCAACGTTAGGTAAGTATTCACTTCCCAGCTCCCGCAATCGTTCTTTCTATGGATAATTTGCACGAATACGTGCTATTCGATGTTTCCAATCGTGTTGCATCGACGGTCGGTAAGCATTCACTTCCCAGCTCCGGCAAACGTTCTTTCCAAATTATCGATAGAAAGAACGATTGCGGGAGCTGGGAAGTGAATCCTTACCTACCGTCGATGCAAAACGATTGCAAACATCGAATAGCACGTATTCGTGCAAATTATCCATAGCAAGAACGATTGCGAGAGCTGGGAAGTGAATACTTACCTACCGTTGATGCAAAACGATTGGAAAATATCGAATAGCACGTATTCGTGCAAATGATCGATGGAAAGAACGATTGCGGGAGCCGGGAAGTGAATCCTTACCTAACGTTGATGCAAATCGATTGGAAAATATCGAATAGCACGTATTCGTGCAAATTATCGATAGAAAGAGCGATTGCGGCAGCTGGGAAGTGAATCCTTACCTACCGTCGATGCAAAACGATTGCAAACATCGAATAGCACGTATTCGTGCAAATTATCCATAGAAAGACCGATTGCGAGAGCTGGGAAGTTAATACTTACCTACCGTTGATGCAAAACGATTGGAAACATCGAATAGCACGTATTCGTGCAAATTATCGATGGAAAGAACGATTGCGGGAGCCGGGAAGTGAATCCTTACCTACCGTTGATGCAAAACGATTGGAAACATCGAACATCACGTATTCGTGCAAATTATCGATAGAAAGAACGATTGCGGGAGCTGGGAAGCGAATCCTTACCTATCGTCGATGCAAAACGATTGGAAACATCGAATGGCACGTATTCGTGCAAATTATCGATGGAAAGAACGATTGCGGGAGCTGGGAAGTGAATCCTTACCTACCGTCGATGCAAAACGATTGCAATCATCGAATAGCACGTATTCGTGCAAATTATCGATAGAAAGAACGATTGCGGGAGCTGGGAAGTGAATACTTACCTAACGTTGATGCAGAACGATTGGAAACATCGAACACCACGTATTCGTGCAAATTATCGATGGAAAGAACGATTGCGGGAGCCGGGAAGTGAATCCTTACCTAACGTTGATGCAAAACGATTGGAAACATCGAATAGCACGTATTCGTGCAAATTATCGATGGAAAGAACGATTGCGGGAGCTGGGAAGTGAATCCTTACCTACCGTCGATGCAAAACGATTGCAAACATCGAATAGCACGTATTCGTGCAAATTATCCATAGAAAGACCGATTGCGAGAGCTGGGAAGTTAATACTTACCTACCGTTGATGCAAAACGATTGGAAACATCAAATAGCACGTATTCGTGCAAATTATCGATGGAAAGAACGATTGCGGGAGCCGGGAAGTGAATCCTTACCTACCGTTGATGCAAAACGATTGGAAACATCGAACATCACGTATTCGTGCAAATTATCGATAGAAAGAACGATTGCGGGAGCTGGGAAGCGAATCCTTACCTATCGTCGATGCAAAACGATTGGAAACATCGAATGGCACGTATTCGTGCAAATTATCGATGGAAAGAACGATTGCGGGAGCTGGGAAGTGAATCCTTACCTACCGTCGATGCAAAACGATTGCAAACATCGAATAGCACGTATTCGTGCAAATTATCGATAGAAAGAACGATTGCGGGAGCTGGGAAGTGAATACTTACCTAACGTTGATGCAGAACGATTGGAAACATCGAACACCACGTATTCGTGCAAATTATCGATGGAAAGAACGATTGCGGGAGCCGGGAAGTGAATCCTTACCTTACCTAACGTTGATGCAAATCGATTGGAAAATATCGAATAGCACGTATTCGTGCAAATTATCGATAGAAAGAGCGATTGCGGCAGCTGGGAAGTGAATCCTTACCTACCGTCGATGCAAAACGATTGCAAACATCGAATAGCACGTATTCGTGCAAATTATCCATAGAAAGACCGATTGCGAGAGCTGGGAAGTTAATACTTACCTACCGTTGATGCAAAACGATTGGAAACATCGAATAGCACGTATTCGTGCAAATTATCGATGGAAAGAACGATTGCGGGAGCCGGGAAGTGAATCCTTACCTACCGTTGATGCAAAACGATTGGAAACATCGAACATCACGTATTCGTGCAAATTATCGATAGAAAGAACGATTGCGGGAGCTGGGAAGCGAATCCTTACCTATCGTCGATGCAAAACGATTGGAAACATCGAATGGCACGTATTCGTGCAAATTATCGATGGAAAGAACGATTGCGGGAGCTGGGAAGTGAATCCTTACCTACCGTCGATGCAAAACGATTGGATAATTGGCACGAATACGTGATATTCGATGTTTCCAATCGTTTTGCATCGACGGTAGGTAAGTATTCACTTCCCAGCTCCCGCAATCGTTCTTTCTATCGATAATTTGCACGAATACGTGCTATTCGATGTTTGCAATCGTTTTGCATCGACGGTAGGTACGGATTCACTTCCCAGCTCCCGCAATCGTTCTTTCCATCGATAATTTGCACGAATACGTGGTGTTCGATGTTTCCAATCGTTCTGCATCAACGTTAGGTAAGTATTCACTTCCCAGCTCCCGCAATCGTTCTTTCTATGGATAATTTGCACGAATACGTGCTATTCGATGTTTGCAATCGTTTTGCATCGACGGTAGGTACGGATTCACTTCCCAGCTCCCGCAATCGTTCTTTCTATCGATAATTTGCACGAATACGTTATGTTCGATGTTTCCAATCGTTTTGCATCAACGTTAGGTAAGCATTCACTTCCCGGCTCCCGCAATCGTTCTTTCCATCGATAATTTGCACGAATACGTGCTATTCGATGTTTTCAATCGTTTTGCATCAACGGTAGGTAAGTATTCACTTCCCAGCTCTCGCAATCGGCCTTTCTATGGATAATTTGCACGAATACGTGCTATTCGATGTTTGCAATCGTTTTGCATCGACGGTAGGTAAGGATTCACTTCCCGGCTCCCGCAATCGTTCTTTCCATCGATAATTTGCACGAATACGTGGTGTTCGATGTTTCCAATCGTTTTGCATCAACGTTAGGTAAGTATTCACTTCCCAGCTCCCGCAATCGTTCTTTCTATCGATAATTTGCACGAATACGTGCTATTCGATGTTTGCAATCGTTTTGCATCGACGGTAGGTAAGGATTCACTTCCCAGCAGCCGCAATCGTTCTTTCCATCGATAATTTGCACGAATACGTGGTGTTCGATGTTTCCAATCGTTCTGCATCAACGTTAGGTAAGTATTCACTTCCCAGCTCCCGCAATCGTTCTTTCTATGGATAATTTGCACGAATACGTGCTATTCGATGTTTGCAATCGTTTAGCATCGACGGTAGGTACGGATTCACTTCCCAGCTCCCGCAATCGTTCTTTCTATCGATAATTTGCACGAATACGTGATGTTCGATGTTTCCAATCGTTTTGCATCAACGTTAGGTAAGTATTCACTTCCCAGCTCCCGCAATCGTTCTTTCTATGGATAATTTGCACGAATACGTGCTATTCGATGTTTCCAATCGTGTTGCATCGACGGTCGGTAAGCATTCACTTCCCAGCTCCGGCAAACGTTCTTTCCAAATTATCGATAGAAAGAACGATTGCGGGAGCTGGGAAGTGAATCCTTACCTACCGTCGATGCAAAACGATTGCAAACATCGAATAGCACGTATTCGTGCAAATTATCCATAGCAAGAACGATTGCGAGAGCTGGGAAGTGAATACTTACCTACCGTTGATGCAAAACGATTGGAAAATATCGAATAGCACGTATTCGTGCAAATGATCGATGGAAAGAACGATTGCGGGAGCCGGGAAGTGAATCCTTACCTAACGTTGATGCAAATCGATTGGAAAATATCGAATAGCACGTATTCGTGCAAATTATCGATAGAAAGAGCGATTGCGGCAGCTGGGAAGTGAATCCTTACCTACCGTCGATGCAAAACGATTGCAAACATCGAATAGCACGTATTCGTGCAAATTATCCATAGAAAGACCGATTGCGAGAGCTGGGAAGTTAATACTTACCTACCGTTGATGCAAAACGATTGGAAACATCGAATAGCACGTATTCGTGCAAATTATCGATGGAAAGAACGATTGCGGGAGCCGGGAAGTGAATCCTTACCTACCGTTGATGCAAAACGATTGGAAACATCGAACATCACGTATTCGTGCAAATTATCGATAGAAAGAACGATTGCGGGAGCTGGGAAGCGAATCCTTACCTATCGTCGATGCAAAACGATTGGAAACATCGAATGGCACGTATTCGTGCAAATTATCGATGGAAAGAACGATTGCGGGAGCTGGGAAGTGAATCCTTACCTACCGTCGATGCAAAACGATTGCAATCATCGAATAGCACGTATTCGTGCAAATTATCGATAGAAAGAACGATTGCGGGAGCTGGGAAGTGAATACTTACCTAACGTTGATGCAGAACGATTGGAAACATCGAACACCACGTATTCGTGCAAATTATCGATGGAAAGAACGATTGCGGGAGCCGGGAAGTGAATCCTTACCTAACGTTGATGCAAAACGATTGGAAACATCGAATAGCACGTATTCGTGCAAATTATCGATGGAAAGAACGATTGCGGGAGCTGGGAAGTGAATCCTTACCTACCGTCGATGCAAAACGATTGCAAACATCGAATAGCACGTATTCGTGCAAATTATCCATAGAAAGACCGATTGCGAGAGCTGGGAAGTTAATACTTACCTACCGTTGATGCAAAACGATTGGAAACATCAAATAGCACGTATTCGTGCAAATTATCGATGGAAAGAACGATTGCGGGAGCCGGGAAGTGAATCCTTACCTACCGTTGATGCAAAACGATTGGAAACATCGAACATCACGTATTCGTGCAAATTATCGATAGAAAGAACGATTGCGGGAGCTGGGAAGCGAATCCTTACCTATCGTCGATGCAAAACGATTGGAAACATCGAATGGCACGTATTCGTGCAAATTATCGATGGAAAGAACGATTGCGGGAGCTGGGAAGTGAATCCTTACCTACCGTCGATGCAAAACGATTGCAAACATCGAATAGCACGTATTCGTGCAAATTATCGATAGAAAGAACGATTGCGGGAGCTGGGAAGTGAATACTTACCTAACGTTGATGCAGAACGATTGGAAACATCGAACACCACGTATTCGTGCAAATTATCGATGGAAAGAACGATTGCGGGAGCCGGGAAGTGAATCCTTACCTTACCTAACGTTGATGCAAATCGATTGGAAAATATCGAATAGCACGTATTCGTGCAAATTATCGATAGAAAGAGCGATTGCGGCAGCTGGGAAGTGAATCCTTACCTACCGTCGATGCAAAACGATTGCAAACATCGAATAGCACGTATTCGTGCAAATTATCCATAGAAAGACCGATTGCGAGAGCTGGGAAGTTAATACTTACCTACCGTTGATGCAAAACGATTGGAAACATCGAATAGCACGTATTCGTGCAAATTATCGATGGAAAGAACGATTGCGGGAGCCGGGAAGTGAATCCTTACCTACCGTTGATGCAAAACGATTGGAAACATCGAACATCACGTATTCGTGCAAATTATCGATAGAAAGAACGATTGCGGGAGCTGGGAAGCGAATCCTTACCTATCGTCGATGCAAAACGATTGGAAACATCGAATGGCACGTATTCGTGCAAATTATCGATGGAAAGAACGATTGCGGGAGCTGGGAAGTGAATCCTTACCTACCGTCGATGCAAAACGATTGCAATCATCGAATAGCACGTATTCGTGCAAATTATCGATAGAAAGAACGATTGCGGGAGCTGGGAAGTGAATACTTACCTAACGTTGATGCAGAACGATTGGAAACATCGAACACCACGTATTCGTGCAAATTATCGATGGAAAGAACGATTGCGGGAGCCGGGAAGTGAATCCTTACCTAACGTTGATGCAAAACGATTGGAAACATCGAATAGCACGTATTCGTGCAAATTATCGATGGAAAGAACGATTGCGGGAGCTGGGAAGTGAATCCTTACCTACCGTCGATGCAAAACGATTGCAAACATCGAATAGCACGTATTCGTGCAAATTATCCATAGAAAGACCGATTGCGAGAGCTGGGAAGTTAATACTTACCTACCGTTGATGCAAAACGATTGGAAACATCGAATAGCACGTATTCGTGCAAATTATCGATGGAAAGAACGATTGCGGGAGCCGGGAAGTGAATCCTTACCTACCGTTGATGCAAAACGATTGGAAACATCGAACATCACGTATTCGTGCAAATTATCGATAGAAAGAACGATTGCGGGAGCTGGGAAGCGAATCCTTACCTATCGTCGATGCAAAACGATTGGAAACATCGAATGGCACGTATTCGTGCAAATTATCGATGGAAAGAACGATTGCGGGAGCTGGGAAGTGAATCCTTACCTACCGTCGATGCAAAACGATTGCAAACATCGAATAGCACGTATTCGTGCAAATTATCGATAGAAAGAACGATTGCGGGAGCTGGGAAGTGAACACTTACCTAACGTTGATGCAGAACGATTGGAAACATCGAACACCACGTATTCGTGCAAATTATCGATGGAAAGAACGATTGCGGGAGCCGGGAAGTGAATCCTTACCTAACGTTGATGCAAAACGATTGGAAACATCGAATAGCACGTATTCGTGCAAATTATCGATGGAAAGAACGATTGCGGGAGCTGGGAAGTGAATCCTTACCTACCGTCGATGCAAAACGATTGGAAACATCGAACATCACGTATTCGTGCAAATTATCGATAGAAAGAACGATTGCGGGAGCTGGGAAGCGAATCCTTACCTATCGTCGATGCAAAACGATTGGAAACATCGAATGGCACGTATTCGTGCAAATTATCGATGGAAAGAACGATTGCGGGAGCTGGGAAGTGAATCCTTACCTACCGTCGATGCAAAACGATTGCAATCATCGAATAGCACGTATTCGTGCAAATTATCGATAGAAAGAACGATTGCGGGAGCTGGGAAGTGAATACTTACCTAACGTTGATGCAGAACGATTGGAAACATCGAACACCACGTATTCGTGCAAATTATCGATGGAAAGAACGATTGCGGGAGCCGGGAAGTGAATCCTTACCTAACGTTGATGCAAAACGATTGGAAACATCGAATAGCACGTATTCGTGCAAATTATCGATGGAAAGAACGATTGCGGGAGCTGGGAAGTGAATCCTTACCTACCGTCGATGCAAAACGATTGCAAACATCGAATAGCACGTATTCGTGCAAATTATCCATAGAAAGACCGATTGCGAGAGCTGGGAAGTTAATACTTACCTACCGTTGATGCAAAACGATTGGAAACATCGAATAGCACGTATTCGTGCAAATTATCGATGGAAAGAACGATTGCGGGAGCCGGGAAGTGAATCCTTACCTACCGTTGATGCAAAACGATTGGAAACATCGAACATCACGTATTCGTGCAAATTATCGATAGAAAGAACGATTGCGGGAGCTGGGAAGCGAATCCTTACCTATCGTCGATGCAAAACGATTGGAAACATCGAATGGCACGTATTCGTGCAAATTATCGATGGAAAGAACGATTGCGGGAGCTGGGAAGTGAATCCTTACCTACCGTCGATGCAAAACGATTGGATAATTGGCACGAATACGTGATATTCGATGTTTCCAATCGTTTTGCATCGACGGTAGGTAAGTATTCACTTCCCAGCTCCCGCAATCGTTCTTTCTATCGATAATTTGCACGAATACGTGCTATTCGATGTTTGCAATCGTTTTGCATCGACGGTAGGTACGGATTCACTTCCCAGCTCCCGCAATCGTTCTTTCCATCGATAATTTGCACGAATACGTGGTGTTCGATGTTTCAAATCGTTCTGCATCAACGTTAGGTAAGTATTCACTTCCCAGCTCCCGCAATCGTTCTTTCCATCGATAATTTGCACGAATACGTGCTATTCGATGTTTGCAATCGTTTTGCATCGACGGTAGGTACGGATTCACTTCCCAGCTCCCGCAATCGTTCTTTCTATCGATAATTTGCACGAATACGTTATGTTCGATGTTTCCAATCGTTTTGCATCAACGTTAGGTAAGCATTCACTTCCCGGCTCCCGCAATCGTTCTTTCCATCGATAATTTGCACGAATACGTGCTATTCGATGTTTTCAATCGTTTTGCATCAACGGTAGGTAAGTATTCACTTCCCAGCTCTCGCAATCGGCCTTTCTATGGATAATTTGCACGAATACGTGCTATTCGATGTTTGCAATCGTTTTGCATCGACGGTAGGTAAGGATTCACTTCCCGGCTCCCGCAATCGTTCTTTCCATCGATAATTTGCACGAATACGTGGTGTTCGATGTTTCCAATCGTTTTGCATCAACGTTAGGTAAGTATTCACTTCCCAGCTCCCGCAATCGTTCTTTCTATCGATAATTTGCACGAATACGTGCTATTCGATGTTTGCAATCGTTTTGCATCGACGGTAGGTAAGGATTCACTTCCCAGCAGCCGCAATCGTTCTTTCCATCGATAATTTGCACGAATACGTGGTGTTCGATGTTTCCAATCGTTCTGCATCAACGTTAGGTAAGTATTCACTTCCCAGCTCCCGCAATCGTTCTTTCTATGGATAATTTGCACGAATACGTGCTATTCGATGTTTGCAATCGTTTAGCATCGACGGTAGGTACGGATTCACTTCCCAGCTCCCGCAATCGTTCTTTCTATCGATAATTTGCACGAATACGTGATGTTCGATGTTTCCAATCGTTTTGCATCAACGTTAGGTAAGTATTCACTTCCCAGCTCCCGCAATCGTTCTTTCTATGGATAATTTGCACGAATACGTGCTATTCGATGTTTCCAATCGTGTTGCATCGACGGTCGGTAAGCATTCACTTCCCAGCTCCGGCAAACGTTCTTTCCAAATTATCGATAGAAAGAACGATTGCGGGAGCTGGGAAGTGAATCCTTACCTACCGTCGATGCAAAACGATTGCAAACATCGAATAGCACGTATTCGTGCAAATTATCCATAGCAAGAACGATTGCGAGAGCTGGGAAGTGAATACTTACCTACCGTTGATGCAAAACGATTGGAAAATATCGAATAGCACGTATTCGTGCAAATGATCGATGGAAAGAACGATTGCGGGAGCCGGGAAGTGAATCCTTACCTAACGTTGATGCAAATCGATTGGAAAATATCGAATAGCACGTATTCGTGCAAATTATCGATAGAAAGAGCGATTGCGGCAGCTGGGAAGTGAATCCTTACCTACCGTCGATGCAAAACGATTGCAAACATCGAATAGCACGTATTCGTGCAAATTATCCATAGAAAGACCGATTGCGAGAGCTGGGAAGTTAATACTTACCTACCGTTGATGCAAAACGATTGGAAACATCGAATAGCACGTATTCGTGCAAATTATCGATGGAAAGAACGATTGCGGGAGCCGGGAAGTGAATCCTTACCTACCGTTGATGCAAAACGATTGGAAACATCGAACATCACGTATTCGTGCAAATTATCGATAGAAAGAACGATTGCGGGAGCTGGGAAGCGAATCCTTACCTATCGTCGATGCAAAACGATTGGAAACATCGAATGGCACGTATTCGTGCAAATTATCGATGGAAAGAACGATTGCGGGAGCTGGGAAGTGAATCCTTACCTACCGTCGATGCAAAACGATTGCAATCATCGAATAGCACGTATTCGTGCAAATTATCGATAGAAAGAACGATTGCGGGAGCTGGGAAGTGAATACTTACCTAACGTTGATGCAGAACGATTGGAAACATCGAACACCACGTATTCGTGCAAATTATCGATGGAAAGAACGATTGCGGGAGCCGGGAAGTGAATCCTTACCTAACGTTGATGCAAAACGATTGGAAACATCGAATAGCACGTATTCGTGCAAATTATCGATGGAAAGAACGATTGCGGGAGCTGGGAAGTGAATCCTTACCTACCGTCGATGCAAAACGATTGCAAACATCGAATAGCACGTATTCGTGCAAATTATCCATAGAAAGACCGATTGCGAGAGCTGGGAAGTTAATACTTACCTACCGTTGATGCAAAACGATTGGAAACATCGAATAGCACGTATTCGTGCAAATTATCGATGGAAAGAACGATTGCGGGAGCCGGGAAGTGAATCCTTACCTACCGTTGATGCAAAACGATTGGAAACATCGAACATCACGTATTCGTGCAAATTATCGATAGAAAGAACGATTGCGGGAGCTGGGAAGCGAATCCTTACCTATCGTCGATGCAAAACGATTGGAAACATCGAATGGCACGTATTCGTGCAAATTATCGATGGAAAGAACGATTGCGGGAGCTGGGAAGTGAATCCTTACCTACCGTCGATGCAAAACGATTGCAAACATCGAATAGCACGTATTCGTGCAAATTATCGATAGAAAGAACGATTGCGGGAGCTGGGAAGTGAATACTTACCTAACGTTGATGCAGAACGATTGGAAACATCGAACACCACGTATTCGTGCAAATTATCGATGGAAAGAACGATTGCGGGAGCCGGGAAGTGAATCCTTACCTAACGTTGATGCAAAACGATTGGAAACATCGAATAGCACGTATTCGTGCAAATTATCGATGGAAAGAACGATTGCGGGAGCTGGGAAGTGAATCCTTACCTACCGTCGATGCAAAACGATTGGAAACATCGAACATCACGTATTCGTGCAAATTATCGATAGAAAGAACGATTGCGGGAGCTGGGAAGCGAATCCTTACCTATCGTCGATGCAAAACGATTGGAAACATCGAATGGCACGTATTCGTGCAAATTATCGATGGAAAGAACGATTGCGGGAGCTGGGAAGTGAATCCTTACCTACCGTCGATGCAAAACGATTGCAATCATCGAATAGCACGTATTCGTGCAAATTATCGATAGAAAGAACGATTGCGGGAGCTGGGAAGTGAATACTTACCTAACGTTGATGCAGAACGATTGGAAACATCGAACACCACGTATTCGTGCAAATTATCGATGGAAAGAACGATTGCGGGAGCCGGGAAGTGAATCCTTACCTAACGTTGATGCAAAACGATTGGAAACATCGAATAGCACGTATTCGTGCAAATTATCGATGGAAAGAACGATTGCGGGAGCTGGGAAGTGAATCCTTACCTACCGTCGATGCAAAACGATTGCAAACATCGAATAGCACGTATTCGTGCAAATTATCCATAGAAAGACCGATTGCGAGAGCTGGGAAGTTAATACTTACCTACCGTTGATGCAAAACGATTGGAAACATCGAATAGCACGTATTCGTGCAAATTATCGATGGAAAGAACGATTGCGGGAGCCGGGAAGTGAATCCTTACCTACCGTTGATGCAAAACGATTGGAAACATCGAACATCACGTATTCGTGCCAATTATCCAATCGTTTTGCATCGACGGTAGGTAAGTATTCACTTCCCAGCTCCCGCAATCGTTCTTTCTATCGATAATTTGCACGAATACGTGCTATTCGATGTTTGCAATCGTTTTGCATCGACGGTAGGTACGGATTCACTTCCCAGCTCCCGCAATCGTTCTTTCCATCGATAATTTGCACGAATACGTGGTGTTCGATGTTTCCAATCGTTCTGCATCAACGTTAGGTAAGTATTCACTTCCCAGCTCCCGCAATCGTTCTTTCTATGGATAATTTGCACGAATGCGTGCTATTCGATGTTTGCAATCGTTTTGCATCGACGGTAGGTACGGATTCACTTCCCAGCTCCCGCAATCGTTCTTTCTATCGATAATTTGCACGAATACGTTATGTTCGATGTTTCCAATCGTTTTGCATCAACGTTAGGTAAGCATTCACTTCCCGGCTCCCGCAATCGTTCTTTCCATCGATAATTTGCACGAATACGTGCTATTCGATGTTTTCAATCGTTTTGCATCAACGGTAGGTAAGTATTCACTTCCCAGCTCTCGCAATCGGCCTTTCTATGGATAATTTGCACGAATACGTGCTATTCGATGTTTGCAATCGTTTTGCATCGACGGTAGGTAAGGATTCACTTCCCGGCTCCCGCAATCGTTCTTTCCATCGATAATTTGCACGAATACGTGGTGTTCGATGTTTCCAATCGTTTTGCATCAACGTTAGGTAAGTATTCACTTCCCAGCTCCCGCAATCGTTCTTTCTATCGATAATTTGCACGAATACGTGCTATTCGATGTTTGCAATCGTTTTGCATCGACGGTAGGTAAGGATTCACTTCCCAGCAGCCGCAATCGTTCTTTCCATCGATAATTTGCACGAATACGTGGTGTTCGATGTTTCCAATCGTTCTGCATCAACGTTAGGTAAGTATTCACTTCCCAGCTCCCGCAATCGTTCTTTCTATGGATAATTTGCACGAATACGTGCTATTCGATGTTTGCAATCGTTTTGCATCGACGGTAGGTACGGATTCACTTCCCAGCTCCCGCAATCGTTCTTTCTATCGATAATTTGCACGAATACGTGATGTTCGATGTTTCCAATCGTTTTGCATCAACGTTAGGTAAGTATTCACTTCCCAGCTCCCGCAATCGTTCTTTCTATGGATAATTTGCACGAATACGTGCTATTCGATGTTTCCAATCGTGTTGCATCGACGGTCGGTAAGCATTCACTTCCCAGCTCCGGCAAACGTTCTTTCCAAATTATCGATAGAAAGAACGATTGCGGGAGCTGGGAAGTGAATCCTTACCTACCGTCGATGCAAAACGATTGCAAACATCGAATAGCACGTATTCGTGCAAATTATCCATAGCAAGAACGATTGCGAGAGCTGGGAAGTGAATACTTACCTACCGTTGATGCAAAACGATTGGAAAATATCGAATAGCACGTATTCGTGCAAATGATCGATGGAAAGAACGATTGCGGGAGCCGGGAAGTGAATCCTTACCTAACGTTGATGCAAATCGATTGGAAAATATCGAATAGCACGTATTCGTGCAAATTATCGATAGAAAGAGCGATTGCGGCAGCTGGGAAGTGAATCCTTACCTACCGTCGATGCAAAACGATTGCAAACATCGAATAGCACGTATTCGTGCAAATTATCCATAGAAAGACCGATTGCGAGAGCTGGGAAGTTAATACTTACCTACCGTTGATGCAAAACGATTGGAAACATCGAATAGCACGTATTCGTGCAAATTATCGATGGAAAGAACGATTGCGGGAGCCGGGAAGTGAATCCTTACCTACCGTTGATGCAAAACGATTGGAAACATCGAACATCACGTATTCGTGCAAATTATCGATAGAAAGAACGATTGCGGGAGCTGGGAAGCGAATCCTTACCTATCGTCGATGCAAAACGATTGGAAACATCGAATGGCACGTATTCGTGCAAATTATCGATGGAAAGAACGATTGCGGGAGCTGGGAAGTGAATCCTTACCTACCGTCGATGCAAAACGATTGCAATCATCGAATAGCACGTATTCGTGCAAATTATCGATAGAAAGAACGATTGCGGGAGCTGGGAAGTGAATACTTACCTAACGTTGATGCAGAACGATTGGAAACATCGAACACCACGTATTCGTGCAAATTATCGATGGAAAGAACGATTGCGGGAGCCGGGAAGTGAATCCTTACCTAACGTTGATGCAAAACGATTGGAAACATCGAATAGCACGTATTCGTGCAAATTATCGATGGAAAGAACGATTGCGGGAGCTGGGAAGTGAATCCTTACCTACCGTCGATGCAAAACGATTGCAAACATCGAATAGCACGTATTCGTGCAAATTATCCATAGAAAGACCGATTGCGAGAGCTGGGAAGTTAATACTTACCTACCGTTGATGCAAAACGATTGGAAACATCGAATAGCACGTATTCGTGCAAATTATCGATGGAAAGAACGATTGCGGGAGCCGGGAAGTGAATCCTTACCTACCGTTGATGCAAAACGATTGGAAACATCGAACATCACGTATTCGTGCAAATTATCGATAGAAAGAACGATTGCGGGAGCTGGGAAGCGAATCCTTACCTATCGTCGATGCAAAACGATTGGAAACATCGAATGGCACGTATTCGTGCAAATTATCGATGGAAAGAACGATTGCGGGAGCTGGGAAGTGAATCCTTACCTACCGTCGATGCAAACCGATTGCAAACATCGAATAGCACGTATTCGTGCAAATTATCGATAGAAAGAACGATTGCGGGAGCTGGGAAGTGAATACTTACCTAACGTTGATGCAGAACGATTGGAAACATCGAACACCACGTATTCGTGCAAATTATCGATGGAAAGAACGATTGCGGGAGCCGGGAAGTGAATCCTTACCTAACGTTGATGCAAAACGATTGGAAACATCGAATAGCACGTATTCGTGCAAATTATCGATGGAAAGAACGATTGCGGGAGCTGGGAAGTGAATCCTTACCTACCGTCGATGCAAAACGATTGGAAACATCGAACATCACGTATTCGTGCAAATTATCGATAGAAAGAACGATTGCGGGAGCTGGGAAGCGAATCCTTACCTATCGTCGATGCAAAACGATTGGAAACATCGAATGGCACGTATTCGTGCAAATTATCGATGGAAAGAACGATTGCGGGAGCTGGGAAGTGAATCCTTACCTACCGTCGATGCAAAACGATTGCAATCATCGAATAGCACGTATTCGTGCAAATTATCGATAGAAAGAACGATTGCGGGAGCTGGGAAGTGAATACTTACCTAACGTTGATGCAGAACGATTGGAAACATCGAACACCACGTATTCGTGCAAATTATCGATGGAAAGAACGATTGCGGGAGCCGGGAAGTGAATCCTTACCTAACGTTGATGCAAAACGATTGGAAACATCGAATAGCACGTATTCGTGCAAATTATCGATGGAAAGAACGATTGCGGGAGCTGGGAAGTGAATCCTTACCTACCGTCGATGCAAAACGATTGCAAACATCGAATAGCACGTATTCGTGCAAATTATCCATAGAAAGACCGATTGCGAGAGCTGGGAAGTTAATACTTACCTACCGTTGATGCAAAACGATTGGAAACATCGAATAGCACGTATTCGTGCAAATTATCGATGGAAAGAACGATTGCGGGAGCCGGGAAGTGAATCCTTACCTACCGTTGATGCAAAACGATTGGAAACATCGAACATCACGTATTCGTGCAAATTATCGATAGAAAGAACGATTGCGGGAGCTGGGAAGCGAATCCTTACCTATCGTCGATGCAAAACGATTGGAAACATCGAATGGCACGTATTCGTGCAAATTATCGATGGAAAGAACGATTGCGGGAGCTGGGAAGTGAATCCTTACCTACCGTCGATGCAAAACGATTGCAAACATCGAATAGCACGTATTCGTGCAAATTATCGATAGAAAGAACGATTGCGGGAGCTGGGAAGTGAATACTTACCTAACGTTGATGCAGAACGATTGGAAACATCGAACACCACGTATTCGTGCAAATTATCGATGGAAAGAACGATTGCGGGAGCCGGGAAGTGAATCCTTACCTAACGTTGATGCAAAACGATTGGAAACATCGAATAGCACGTATTCGTGCAAATTATCGATGGAAAGAACGATTGCGGGAGCTGGGAAGTGAATCCTTACCTACCGTCGATGCAAAACGATTGCAAACATCGAATAGCACGTATTCGTGCAAATTATCCATAGAAAGACCGATTGCGAGAGCTGGGAAGTTAATACTTACCTACCGTTGATGCAAAACGATTGGAAACATCGAATAGCACGTATTCGTGCAAATTATCGATGGAAAGAACGATTGCGGGAGCCGGGAAGTGAATCCTTACCTACCGTTGATGCAAAACGATTGGAAACATCGAACATCACGTATTCGTGCAAATTATCGATAGAAAGAACGATTGCGGGAGCTGGGAAGCGAATCCTTACCTATCGTCGATGCAAAACGATTGGAAACATCGAATGGCACGTATTCGTGCAAATTATCGATGGAAAGAACGATTGCGGGAGCTGGGAAGTGAATCCTTACCTACCGTCGATGCAAAACGATTGCAAACATCGAATAGCACGTATTCGTGCAAATTATCGATAGAAAGAACGATTGCGGGAGCTGGGAAGTGAATACTTACCTAACGTTGATGCAGAACGATTGGAAACATCGAACACCACGTATTCGTGCAAATTATCGATGGAAAGAACGATTGCGGGAGCCGGGAAGTGAATCCTTACCTAACGTTGATGCAAAACGATTGGAAACATCGAATAGCACGTATTCGTGCAAATTATCGATGGAAAGAACGATTGCGGGAGCTGGGAAGTGAATCCTTACCTACCGTCGATGCAAAACGATTGGAAACATCGAATGGCACGTATTCGTGCAAATTATCGATGGAAAGAACGATTGCGGGAGCTGGGAAGTGAATCCTTACCTACCGTCGATGCAAAACGATTGCAATCATCGAATAGCACGTATTCGTGCAAATTATCGATAGAAAGAACGATTGCGGGAGCTGGGAAGTGAATACTTACCTAACGTTGATGCAGAACGATTGGAAACATCGAACACCACGTATTCGTGCAAATTATCGATGGAAAGAACGATTGCGGGAGCCGGGAAGTGAATCCTTACCTAACGTTGATGCAAAACGATTGGAAACATCGAATAGCACGTATTCGTGCAAATTATCGATGGAAAGAACGATTGCGGGAGCTGGGAAGTGAATCCTTACCTACCGTCGATGCAAAACGATTGCAAACATCGAATAGCACGTATTCGTGCAAATTATCCATAGAAAGACCGATTGCGAGAGCTGGGAAGTTAATACTTACCTACCGTTGATGCAAAACGATTGGAAACATCGAATAGCACGTATTCGTGCAAATTATCGATGGAAAGAACGATTGCGGGAGCCGGGAAGTGAATCCTTACCTACCGTTGATGCAAAACGATTGGAAACATCGAACATCACGTATTCGTGCAAATTATCGATAGAAAGAACGATTGCGGGAGCTGGGAAGCGAATCCTTACCTATCGTCGATGCAAAACGATTGGAAACATCGAATGGCACGTATTCGTGCAAATTATCGATGGAAAGAACGATTGCGGGAGCTGGGAAGTGAATCCTTACCTACCGTCGATGCAAACCGATTGCAAACATCGAATAGCACGTATTCGTGCAAATTATCGATAGAAAGAACGATTGCGGGAGCTGGGAAGTGAATACTTACCTAACGTTGATGCAGAACGATTGGAAACATCGAACACCACGTATTCGTGCAAATTATCGATGGAAAGAACGATTGCGGGAGCCGGGAAGTGAATCCTTACCTAACGTTGATGCAAAACGATTGGAAACATCGAATAGCACGTATTCGTGCAAATTATCGATGGAAAGAACGATTGCGGGAGCTGGGAAGTGAATCCTTACCTACCGTCGATGCAAAACGATTGGAAACATCGAACATCACGTATTCGTGCAAATTATCGATAGAAAGAACGATTGCGGGAGCTGGGAAGCGAATCCTTACCTATCGTCGATGCAAAACGATTGGAAACATCGAATGGCACGTATTCGTGCAAATTATCGATGGAAAGAACGATTGCGGGAGCTGGGAAGTGAATCCTTACCTACCGTCGATGCAAAACGATTGCAATCATCGAATAGCACGTATTCGTGCAAATTATCGATAGAAAGAACGATTGCGGGAGCTGGGAAGTGAATACTTACCTAACGTTGATGCAGAACGATTGGAAACATCGAACACCACGTATTCGTGCAAATTATCGATGGAAAGAACGATTGCGGGAGCCGGGAAGTGAATCCTTACCTAACGTTGATGCAAAACGATTGGAAACATCGAATAGCACGTATTCGTGCAAATTATCGATGGAAAGAACGATTGCGGGAGCTGGGAAGTGAATCCTTACCTACCGTCGATGCAAAACGATTGCAAACATCGAATAGCACGTATTCGTGCAAATTATCCATAGAAAGACCGATTGCGAGAGCTGGGAAGTTAATACTTACCTACCGTTGATGCAAAACGATTGGAAACATCGAATAGCACGTATTCGTGCAAATTATCGATGGAAAGAACGATTGCGGGAGCCGGGAAGTGAATCCTTACCTACCGTTGATGCAAAACGATTGGAAACATCGAACATCACGTATTCGTGCAAATTATCGATAGAAAGAACGATTGCGGGAGCTGGGAAGCGAATCCTTACCTATCGTCGATGCAAAACGATTGGAAACATCGAATGGCACGTATTCGTGCAAATTATCGATGGAAAGAACGATTGCGGGAGCTGGGAAGTGAATCCTTACCTACCGTCGATGCAAAACGATTGCAAACATCGAATAGCACGTATTCGTGCAAATTATCGATAGAAAGAACGATTGCGGGAGCTGGGAAGTGAATACTTACCTAACGTTGATGCAGAACGATTGGAAACATCGAACACCACGTATTCGTGCAAATTATCGATGGAAAGAACGATTGCGGGAGCCGGGAAGTGAATCCTTACCTAACGTTGATGCAAAACGATTGGAAACATCGAATAGCACGTATTCGTGCAAATTATCGATGGAAAGAACGATTGCGGGAGCTGGGAAGTGAATCCTTACCTACCGTCGATGCAAAACGATTGCAAACATCGAATAGCACGTATTCGTGCAAATTATCCATAGAAAGACCGATTGCGAGAGCTGGGAAGTTAATACTTACCTACCGTTGATGCAAAACGATTGGAAACATCGAATAGCACGTATTCGTGCAAATTATCGATGGAAAGAACGATTGCGGGAGCCGGGAAGTGAATCCTTACCTACCGTTGATGCAAAACGATTGGAAACATCGAACATCACGTATTCGTGCAAATTATCGATAGAAAGAACGATTGCGGGAGCTGGGAAGCGAATCCTTACCTATCGTCGATGCAAAACGATTGGAAACATCGAATGGCACGTATTCGTGCAAATTATCGATGGAAAGAACGATTGCGGGAGCTGGGAAGTGAATCCTTACCTACCGTCGATGCAAAACGATTGCAAACATCGAATAGCACGTATTCGTGCAAATTATCGATAGAAAGAACGATTGCGGGAGCTGGGAAGTGAATACTTACCTAACGTTGATGCAGAACGATTGGAAACATCGAACACCACGTATTCGTGCAAATTATCGATGGAAAGAACGATTGCGGGAGCCGGGAAGTGAATCCTTACCTAACGTTGATGCAAAACGATTGGAAACATCGAATAGCACGTATTCGTGCAAATTATCGATGGAAAGAACGATTGCGGGAGCTGGGAAGTGAATCCTTACCTACCGTCGATGCAAAACGATTGGAAACATCGAATGGCACGTATTCGTGCAAATTATCGATGGAAAGAACGATTGCGGGAGCTGGGAAGTGAATCCTTACCTACCGTCGATGCAAAACGATTGGATAATTGGCACGAATACGTGATATTCGATGTTTCCAATCGTTTTGCATCGACGGTAGGTAAGTATTCACTTCCCAGCTCCCGCAATCGTTCTTTCTATCGATAATTTGCACGAATACGTGCTATTCGATGTTTGCAATCGTTTTGCATCGACGGTAGGTACGGATTCACTTCCCAGCTCCCGCAATCGTTCTTTCCATCGATAATTTGCACGAATACGTGGTGTTCGATGTTTCCAATCGTTCTGCATCAATGTTAGGTAAGTATTCACTTCCCAGCTCCCGCAATCGTTCTTTCTATGGATAATTTGCACGAATACGTGCTATTCGATGTTTGCAATCGTTTTGCATCGACGGTAGGTACGGATTCACTTCCCAGCTCCCGCAATCGTTCTTTCTATCGATAATTTGCACGAATACGTTATGTTCGATGTTTCCAATCGTTTTGCATCAACGTTAGGTAAGCATTCACTTCCCGGCTCCCGCAATCGTTCTTTCCATCGATAATTTGCACGAATACGTGCTATTCGATGTTTTCAATCGTTTTGCATCAACGGTAGGTAAGTATTCACTTCCCAGCTCTCGCAATCGGCCTTTCTATGGATAATTTGCACGAATACGTGCTATTCGATGTTTGCAATCGTTTTGCATCGACGGTAGGTAAGGATTCACTTCCCGGCTCCCGCAATCGTTCTTTCCATCGATAATTTGCACGAATACGTGGTGTTCGATGTTTCCAATCGTTTTGCATCAACGTTAGGTAAGTATTCACTTCCCAGCTCCCGCAATCGTTCTTTCTATCGATAATTTGCACGAATACGTGCTATTCGATGTTTGCAATCGTTTTGCATCGACGGTAGGTAAGGATTCACTTCCCAGCAGCCGCAATCGTTCTTTCCATCGATAATTTGCACGAATACGTGGTGTTCGATGTTTCCAATCGTTCTGCATCAACGTTAGGTAAGTATTCACTTCCCAGCTCCCGCAATCGTTCTTTCTATGGATAATTTGCACGAATACGTGCTATTCGATGTTTGCAATCGTTTTGCATCGACGGTAGGTACGGATTCACTTCCCAGCTCCCGCAATCGTTCTTTCTATCGATAATTTGCACGAATACGTGATGTTCGATGTTTCCAATCGTTTTGCATCAACGTTAGGTAAGTATTCACTTCCCAGCTCCCGCAATCGTTCTTTCTATGGATAATTTGCACGAATACGTGCTATTCGATGTTTCCAATCGTGTTGCATCGACGGTCGGTAAGCATTCACTTCCCAGCTCCGGCAAACGTTCTTTCCAAATTATCGATAGAAAGAACGATTGCGGGAGCTGGGAAGTGAATCCTTACCTACCGTCGATGCAAAACGATTGCAAACATCGAATAGCACGTATTCGTGCAAATTATCCATAGCAAGAACGATTGCGAGAGCTGGGAAGTGAATACTTACCTACCGTTGATGCAAAACGATTGGAAAATATCGAATAGCACGTATTCGTGCAAATGATCGATGGAAAGAACGATTGCGGGAGCCGGGAAGTGAATCCTTACCTAACGTTGATGCAAATCGATTGGAAAATATCGAATAGCACGTATTCGTGCAAATTATCGATAGAAAGAGCGATTGCGGCAGCTGGGAAGTGAATCCTTACCTACCGTCGATGCAAAACGATTGCAAACATCGAATAGCACGTATTCGTGCAAATTATCCATAGAAAGACCGATTGCGAGAGCTGGGAAGTTAATACTTACCTACCGTTGATGCAAAACGATTGGAAACATCGAATAGCACGTATTCGTGCAAATTATCGATGGAAAGAACGATTGCGGGAGCCGGGAAGTGAATCCTTACCTACCGTTGATGCAAAACGATTGGAAACATCGAACATCACGTATTCGTGCAAATTATCGATAGAAAGAACGATTGCGGGAGCTGGGAAGCGAATCCTTACCTATCGTCGATGCAAAACGATTGGAAACATCGAATGGCACGTATTCGTGCAAATTATCGATGGAAAGAACGATTGCGGGAGCTGGGAAGTGAATCCTTACCTACCGTCGATGCAAAACGATTGCAATCATCGAATAGCACGTATTCGTGCAAATTATCGATAGAAAGAACGATTGCGGGAGCTGGGAAGTGAATACTTACCTAACGTTGATGCAGAACGATTGGAAACATCGAACACCACGTATTCGTGCAAATTATCGATGGAAAGAACGATTGCGGGAGCCGGGAAGTGAATCCTTACCTAACGTTGATGCAAAACGATTGGAAACATCGAATAGCACGTATTCGTGCAAATTATCGATGGAAAGAACGATTGCGGGAGCTGGGAAGTGAATCCTTACCTACCGTCGATGCAAAACGATTGCAAACATCGAATAGCACGTATTCGTGCAAATTATCCATAGAAAGACCGATTGCGAGAGCTGGGAAGTTAATACTTACCTACCGTTGATGCAAAACGATTGGAAACATCGAATAGCACGTATTCGTGCAAATTATCGATGGAAAGAACGATTGCGGGAGCCGGGAAGTGAATCCTTACCTACCGTTGATGCAAAACGATTGGAAACATCGAACATCACGTATTCGTGCAAATTATCGATAGAAAGAACGATTGCGGGAGCTGGGAAGCGAATCCTTACCTATCGTCGATGCAAAACGATTGGAAACATCGAATGGCACGTATTCGTGCAAATTATCGATGGAAAGAACGATTGCGGGAGCTGGGAAGTGAATCCTTACCTACCGTCGATGCAAAACGATTGGATAATTGGCACGAATACGTGATATTCGATGTTTCCAATCGTTTTGCATCGACGGTAGGTAAGTATTCACTTCCCAGCTCCCGCAATCGTTCTTTCTATCGATAATTTGCACGAATACGTGCTATTCGATGTTTGCAATCGTTTTGCATCGACGGTAGGTACGGATTCACTTCCCAGCTCCCGCAATCGTTCTTTCCATCGATAATTTGCACGAATACGTGGTGTTCGATGTTTCCAATCGTTCTGCATCAACGTTAGGTAAGTATTCACTTCCCAGCTCCCGCAATCGTTCTTTCTATGGATAATTTGCACGAATACGTGCTATTCGATGTTTGCAATCGTTTTGCATCGACGGTAGGTACGGATTCACTTCCCAGCTCCCGCAATCGTTCTTTCTATCGATAATTTGCACGAATACGTTATGTTCGATGTTTCCAATCGTTTTGCATCAACGTTAGGTAAGCATTCACTTCCCGGCTCCCGCAATCGTTCTTTCCATCGATAATTTGCACGAATACGTGCTATTCGATGTTTTCAATCGTTTTGCATCAACGGTAGGTAAGTATTCACTTCCCAGCTCTCGCAATCGGCCTTTCTATGGATAATTTGCACGAATACGTGCTATTCGATGTTTGCAATCGTTTTGCATCGACGGTAGGTAAGGATTCACTTCCCGGCTCCCGCAATCGTTCTTTCCATCGATAATTTGCACGAATACGTGGTGTTCGATGTTTCCAATCGTTTTGCATCAACGTTAGGTAAGTATTCACTTCCCAGCTCCCGCAATCGTTCTTTCTATCGATAATTTGCACGAATACGTGCTATTCGATGTTTGCAATCGTTTTGCATCGACGGTAGGTAAGGATTCACTTCCCAGCAGCCGCAATCGTTCTTTCCATCGATAATTTGCACGAATACGTGGTGTTCGATGTTTCCAATCGTTCTGCATCAACGTTAGGTAAGTATTCACTTCCCAGCTCCCGCAATCGTTCTTTCTATGGATAATTTGCACGAATACGTGCTATTCGATGTTTGCAATCGTTTTGCATCGACGGTAGGTACGGATTCACTTCCCAGCTCCCGCAATCGTTCTTTCTATCGATAATTTGCACGAATACGTGATGTTCGATGTTTCCAATCGTTTTGCATCAACGTTAGGTAAGTATTCACTTCCCAGCTCCCGCAATCGTTCTTTCTATGGATAATTTGCACGAATACGTGCTATTCGATGTTTCCAATCGTGTTGCATCGACGGTCGGTAAGCATTCACTTCCCAGCTCCGGCAAACGTTCTTTCCAAATTATCGATAGAAAGAACGATTGCGGGAGCTGGGAAGTGAATCCTTACCTACCGTCGATGCAAAACGATTGCAAACATCGAATAGCACGTATTCGTGCAAATTATCCATAGCAAGAACGATTGCGAGAGCTGGGAAGTGAATACTTACCTACCGTTGATGCAAAACGATTGGAAAATATCGAATAGCACGTATTCGTGCAAATGATCGATGGAAAGAACGATTGCGGGAGCCGGGAAGTGAATCCTTACCTAACGTTGATGCAAATCCATTGGAAAATATCGAATAGCACGTATTCGTGCAAATTATCGATAGAAAGAGCGATTGCGGCAGCTGGGAAGTGAATCCTTACCTACCGTCGATGCAAAACGATTGCAAACATCGAATAGCACGTATTCGTGCAAATTATCCATAGAAAGACCGATTGCGAGAGCTGGGAAGTTAATACTTACCTACCGTTGATGCAAAACGATTGGAAACATCGAATAGCACGTATTCGTGCAAATTATCGATAGAAAGAACGATTGCGGGAGCTGGGAAGTGAATACTTACCTACCGTCGATGCAAAACGATTGGAAACATCGAATATCACGTATTCGTGCCAATTATCCAATCGTTTTGCATCGACGGTAGGTAAGGATTCACTTCCCAGCTCCCGCAATCGTTCTTTCCATCGATAATTTGCACGAATACGTGCCATTCGATGTTTCCAATCGTTTTGCATCGACGATAGGTAAGGATTCGCTTCCCAGCTCCCGCAATCGTTCTTTCTATCGATAATTTGCACGAATACGTGATGTTCGATGTTTCCAATCGTTTTGCATCAACGGTAGGTAAGGATTCACTTCCCGGCTCCCGCAATCGTTCTTTCCATCGATAATTTGCACGAATACGTGCTATTCGATGTTTCCAATCGTTTTGCATCAACGGTAGGTAAGTATTAACTTCCCAGCTCTCGCAATCGGTCTTTCTATGGATAATTTGCACGAATACGTGCTATTCGATGTTTGCAATCGTTTTGCATCGACGGTAGGTAAGGATTCACTTCCCAGCTCCCGCAATCGTTCTTTCCATCGATAATTTGCACGAATACGTGCTATTCGATGTTTCCAATCGTTTTGCATCAACGTTAGGTAAGGATTCACTTCCCGGCTCCCGCAATCGTTCTTTCCATCGATAATTTGCACGAATACGTGGTGTTCGATGTTTCCAATCGTTCTGCATCAACGTTAGGTAAGTATTCACTTCCCAGCTCCCGCAATCGTTCTTTCTATCGATAATTTGCACGAATACGTGCTATTCGATGATTGCAATCGTTTTGCACCGACGGTAGGTAAGGATTCACTTCCCAGCTCCCGCAATCGTTCTTTCCATCGATAATTTGCACGAATACGTGCCATTCGATGTTTCCAATCGTTTTGCATCGACGATAGGTAAGGATTCGCTTCCCAGCTCCCGCAATCGTTCTTTCTATCGATAATTTGCACGAATACGTGATGTTCGATGTTTCCAATCGTTTTGCATCGACGGTAGGTAAGGATTCACTTCCCAGCTCCCGCAATCGTTCTTTCCATCGATAATTTGCACGAATACGTGCTATTCGATGTTTCCAATCGTTTTGCATCAACGTTAGGTAAGGATTCACTTCCCGGCTCCCGCAATCGTTCTTTCCATCGATAATTTGCACGAATACGTGGTGTTCGATGTTTCCAATCGTTCTGCATCAACGTTAGGTAAGTATTCACTTCCCAGCTCCCGCAATCGTTCTTTCTATGGATAATTTGCACGAATACGTGCTATTCGATGTTTGCAATCGTTTTGCATCGACGGTAGGTACGGATTCACTTCCCAGCTCCCGCAATCGTTCTTTCTATCGATAATTTGCACGAATACGTTATGTTCGATGTTTCCAATCGTTTTGCATCAACGTTAGGTAAGCATTCACTTCCCGGCTCCCGCAATCGTTCTTTCCATCGATAATTTGCACGAATACGTGCTATTCGATGTTTTCAATCGTTTTGCATCAACGGTAGGTAAGTATTCACTTCCCAGCTCTCGCAATCGGCCTTTCTATGGATAATTTGCACGAATACGTGCTATTCGATGTTTGCAATCGTTTTGCATCGACGGTAGGTAAGGATTCACTTCCCGGCTCCCGCAATCGTTCTTTCCATCGATAATTTGCACGAATACGTGGTGTTCGATGTTTCCAATCGTTTTGCATCAACGTTAGGTAAGTATTCACTTCCCAGCTCCCGCAATCGTTCTTTCTATCGATAATTTGCACGAATACGTGCTATTCGATGTTTGCAATCGTTTTGCATCGACGGTAGGTAAGGATTCACTTCCCAGCAGCCGCAATCGTTCTTTCCATCGATAATTTGCACGAATACGTGGTGTTCGATGTTTCCAATCGTTCTGCATCAACGTTAGGTAAGTATTCACTTCCCAGCTCCCGCAATCGTTCTTTCTATGGATAATTTGCACGAATACGTGCTATTCGATGTTTGCAATCGTTTTGCATCGACGGTAGGTACGGATTCACTTCCCAGCTCCCGCAATCGTTCTTTCTATCGATAATTTGCACGAATACGTGATGTTCGATGTTTCCAATCGTTTTGCATCAACGTTAGGTAAGTATTCACTTCCCAGCTCCCGCAATCGTTCTTTCTATGGATAATTTGCACGAATACGTGCTATTCGATGTTTCCAATCGTGTTGCATCGACGGTCGGTAAGCATTCACTTCCCAGCTCCGGCAAACGTTCTTTCCAAATTATCGATAGAAAGAACGATTGCGGGAGCTGGGAAGTGAATCCTTACCTACCGTCGATGCAAAACGATTGCAAACATCGAATAGCACGTATTCGTGCAAATTATCCATAGCAAGAACGATTGCGAGAGCTGGGAAGTGAATACTTACCTACCGTTGATGCAAAACGATTGGAAAATATCGAATAGCACGTATTCGTGCAAATGATCGATGGAAAGAACGATTGCGGGAGCCGGGAAGTGAATCCTTACCTAACGTTGATGCAAATCGATTGGAAAATATCGAATAGCACGTATTCGTGCAAATTATCGATAGAAAGAGCGATTGCGGCAGCTGGGAAGTGAATCCTTACCTACCGTCGATGCAAAACGATTGCAAACATCGAATAGCACGTATTCGTGCAAATTATCCATAGAAAGACCGATTGCGAGAGCTGGGAAGTTAATACTTACCTACCGTTGATGCAAAACGATTGGAAACATCGAATAGCACGTATTCGTGCAAATTATCGATAGAAAGAACGATTGCGGGAGCTGGGAAGTGAATACTTACCTACCGTCGATGCAAAACGATTGGAAACATCGAATATCACGTATTCGTGCCAATTATCCAATCGTTTTGCATCGACGGTAGGTAAGGATTCACTTCCCAGCTCCCGCAATCGTTCTTTCCATCGATAATTTGCACGAATACGTGCCATTCGATGTTTCCAATCGTTTTGCATCGACGATAGGTAAGGATTCGCTTCCCAGCTCCCGCAATCGTTCTTTCTATCGATAATTTGCACGAATACGTGATGTTCGATGTTTCCAATCGTTTTGCATCAACGGTAGGTAAGGATTCACTTCCCGGCTCCCGCAATCGTTCTTTCCATCGATAATTTGCACGAATACGTGCTATTCGATGTTTCCAATCGTTTTGCATCAACGGTAGGTAAGTATTAACTTCCCAGCTCTCGCAATCGGTCTTTCTATGGATAATTTGCACGAATACGTGCTATTCGATGTTTGCAATCGTTTTGCATCGACGGTAGGTAAGGATTCACTTCCCAGCTCCCGCAATCGTTCTTTCCATCGATAATTTGCACGAATACGTGCTATTCGATGTTTCCAATCGTTTTGCATCAACGTTAGGTAAGGATTCACTTCCCGGCTCCCGCAATCGTTCTTTCCATCGATAATTTGCACGAATACGTGGTGTTCGATGTTTCCAATCGTTCTGCATCAACGTTAGGTAAGTATTCACTTCCCAGCTCCCGCAATCGTTCTTTCTATCGATAATTTGCACGAATACGTGCTATTCGATGATTGCAATCGTTTTGCACCGACGGTAGGTAAGGATTCACTTCCCAGCTCCCGCAATCGTTCTTTCCATCGATAATTTGCACGAATACGTGCCATTCGATGTTTCCAATCGTTTTGCATCGACGATAGGTAAGGATTCGCTTCCCAGCTCCCGCAATCGTTCTTTCTATCGATAATTTGCACGAATACGTGATGTTCGATGTTTCCAATCGTTTTGCATCGACGGTAGGTAAGGATTCACTTCCCAGCTCCCGCAATCGTTCTTTCCATCGATAATTTGCACGAATACGTGCTATTCGATGTTTCCAATCGTTTTGCATCAACGTTAGGTAAGGATTCACTTCCCGGCTCCCGCAATCGTTCTTTCCATCGATAATTTGCACGAATACGTGGTGTTCGATGTTTCCAATCGTTCTGCATCAACGTTAGGTAAGTATTCACTTCCCAGCTCCCGCAATCGTTCTTTCTATCGATAATTTGCACGAATACGTGCTATTCGATGTTTGCAATCGTTTTGCATCGACGGTAGGTAAGGATTCACTTCCCAGCTCCCGCAATCGTTCTTTCCATCGATAATTTGCACGAATACGTGCCATTCGATGTTTCCAATCGTTTTGCATCGACGATAGGTAAGGATTCGCTTCCCAGCTCCCGCAATCGTTCTTTCTATCGATAATTTGCACGAATACGTGATGTTCGATGTTTCCAATCGTTTTGCATCAACGGTAGGTAAGGATTCACTTCCCGGCTCCCGCAATCGTTCTTTCCATCGATAATTTGCACGAATACGTGCTATTCGATGTTTCCAATCGTTTTGCATCAACGGTAGGTAAGTATTAACTTCCCAGCTCTCGCAATCGGTCTTTCTATGGATAATTTGCACGAATACGTGCTATTCGATGTTTGCAATCGTTTTGCATCGACGGTAGGTAAGGATTCACTTCCCAGCTCCCGCAATCGTTCTTTCCATCGATAATTTGCACGAATACGTGCTATTCGATGTTTCCAATCGTTTTGCATCAACGTTAGGTAAGGATTCACTTCCCGGCTCCCGCAATCGTTCTTTCCATCGATAATTTGCACGAATACGTGGTGTTCGATGTTTCCAATCGTTCTGCATCAACGTTAGGTAAGTATTCACTTCCCAGCTCCCGCAATCGTTCTTTCTATCGATAATTTGCACGAATACGTGCTATTCGATGATTGCAATCGTTTTGCATCGACGGTAGGTAAGGATTCACTTCCCAGCTCCCGCAATCGTTCTTTCCATCGATAATTTGCACGAATACGTGCCATTCGATGTTTCCAATCGTTTTGCATCGACGATAGGTAAGGATTCGCTTCCCAGCTCCCGCAATCGTTCTTTCTATCGATAATTTGCACGAATACGTGATGTTCGATGTTTCCAATCGTTTTGCATCAACGGTAGGTAAGGATTCACTTCCCGGCTCCCGCAATCGTTCTTTCCATCGATAATTTGCACGAATACGTGCTATTCGATGTTTCCAATCGTTTTGCATCAACGGTAGGTAAGTATTAACTTCCCAGCTCTCGCAATCGGTCTTTCTATGGATAATTTGCACGAATACGTGCTATTCGATGTTTGCAATCGTTTTGCATCGACGGTAGGTAAGGATTCACTTCCCAGCTCCCGCAATCGTTCTTTCCATCGATAATTTGCACGAATACGTGCCATTCGATGTTTCCAATCGTTTTGCATCGACGATAGGTAAGGATTCGCTTCCCAGCTCCCGCAATCGTTCTTTCTATCGATAATTTGCACGAATACGTGGTGTTCGATGTTTCCAATCGTTCTGCATCAACGTTAGGTAAGTATTCACTTCCCAGCTCCCGCAATCGTTCTTTCTATGGATAATTTGCACGAATACGTGCTATTCGATGTTTGCAATCGTTTTGCATCGACGGTAGGTACGGATTCACTTCCCAGCTCCCGCAATCGTTCTTTCTATCGATAATTTGCACGAATACGTGATGTTCGATGTTTCCAATCGTTTTGCATCAACGTTAGGTAAGTATTCACTTCCCAGCTCCCGCAATCGTTCTTTCTATGGATAATTTGCACGAATACGTGCTATTCGATGTTTCCAATCGTGTTGCATCGACGGTCGGTAAGCATTCACTTCCCAGCTCCGGCAAACGTTCTTTCCAAATTATCGATAGAAAGAACGATTGCGGGAGCTGGGAAGTGAATCCTTACCTACCGTCGATGCAAAACGATTGCAAACATCGAATAGCACGTATTCGTGCAAATTATCCATAGCAAGAACGATTGCGAGAGCTGGGAAGTGAATACTTACCTACCGTTGATGCAAAACGATTGGAAAATATCGAATAGCACGTATTCGTGCAAATGATCGATGGAAAGAACGATTGCGGGAGCCGGGAAGTGAATCCTTACCTAACGTTGATGCAAATCGATTGGAAAATATCGAATAGCACGTATTCGTGCAAATTATCGATAGAAAGAGCGATTGCGGCAGCTGGGAAGTGAATCCTTACCTACCGTCGATGCAAAACGATTGCAAACATCGAATAGCACGTATTCGTGCAAATTATCCATAGAAAGACCGATTGCGAGAGCTGGGAAGTTAATACTTACCTACCGTTGATGCAAAACGATTGGAAACATCGAATAGCACGTATTCGTGCAAATTATCGATAGAAAGAACGATTGCGGGAGCTGGGAAGTGAATACTTACCTACCGTCGATGCAAAACGATTGGAAACATCGAATATCACGTATTCGTGCCAATTATCCAATCGTTTTGCATCGACGGTAGGTAAGGATTCACTTCCCAGCTCCCGCAATCGTTCTTTCCATCGATAATTTGCACGAATACGTGCCATTCGATGTTTCCAATCGTTTTGCATCGACGATAGGTAAGGATTCGCTTCCCAGCTCCCGCAATCGTTCTTTCTATCGATAATTTGCACGAATACGTGATGTTCGATGTTTCCAATCGTTTTGCATCAACGGTAGGTAAGGATTCACTTCCCGGCTCCCGCAATCGTTCTTTCCATCGATAATTTGCACGAATACGTGCTATTCGATGTTTCCAATCGTTTTGCATCAACGGTAGGTAAGTATTAACTTCCCAGCTCTCGCAATCGGTCTTTCTATGGATAATTTGCACGAATACGTGCTATTCGATGTTTGCAATCGTTTTGCATCGACGGTAGGTAAGGATTCACTTCCCAGCTCCCGCAATCGTTCTTTCCATCGATAATTTGCACGAATACGTGCTATTCGATGTTTCCAATCGTTTTGCATCAACGTTAGGTAAGGATTCACTTCCCGGCTCCCGCAATCGTTCTTTCCATCGATAATTTGCACGAATACGTGGTGTTCGATGTTTCCAATCGTTCTGCATCAACGTTAGGTAAGTATTCACTTCCCAGCTCCCGCAATCGTTCTTTCTATCGATAATTTGCACGAATACGTGCTATTCGATGATTGCAATCGTTTTGCACCGACGGTAGGTAAGGATTCACTTCCCAGCTCCCGCAATCGTTCTTTCCATCGATAATTTGCACGAATACGTGCCATTCGATGTTTCCAATCGTTTTGCATCGACGATAGGTAAGGATTCGCTTCCCAGCTCCCGCAATCGTTCTTTCTATCGATAATTTGCACGAATACGTGATGTTCGATGTTTCCAATCGTTTTGCATCGACGGTAGGTAAGGATTCACTTCCCAGCTCCCGCAATCGTTCTTTCCATCGATAATTTGCACGAATACGTGCTATTCGATGTTTCCAATCGTTTTGCATCAACGTTAGGTAAGGATTCACTTCCCGGCTCCCGCAATCGTTCTTTCCATCGATAATTTGCACGAATACGTGGTGTTCGATGTTTCCAATCGTTCTGCATCAACGTTAGGTAAGTATTCACTTCCCAGCTCCCGCAATCGTTCTTTCTATCGATAATTTGCACGAATACGTGCTATTCGATGTTTGCAATCGTTTTGCATCGACGGTAGGTAAGGATTCACTTCCCAGCTCCCGCAATCGTTCTTTCCATCGATAATTTGCACGAATACGTGCCATTCGATGTTTCCAATCGTTTTGCATCGACGATAGGTAAGGATTCGCTTCCCAGCTCCCGCAATCGTTCTTTCTATCGATAATTTGCACGAATACGTGATGTTCGATGTTTCCAATCGTTTTGCATCAACGGTAGGTAAGGATTCACTTCCCGGCTCCCGCAATCGTTCTTTCCATCGATAATTTGCACGAATACGTGCTATTCGATGTTTCCAATCGTTTTGCATCAACGGTAGGTAAGTATTAACTTCCCAGCTCTCGCAATCGGTCTTTCTATGGATAATTTGCACGAATACGTGCTATTCGATGTTTGCAATCGTTTTGCATCGACGGTAGGTAAGGATTCACTTCCCAGCTCCCGCAATCGTTCTTTCCATCGATAATTTGCACGAATACGTGCTATTCGATGTTTCCAATCGTTTTGCATCAACGTTAGGTAAGGATTCACTTCCCGGCTCCCGCAATCGTTCTTTCCATCGATAATTTGCACGAATACGTGGTGTTCGATGTTTCCAATCGTTCTGCATCAACGTTAGGTAAGTATTCACTTCCCAGCTCCCGCAATCGTTCTTTCTATCGATAATTTGCACGAATACGTGCTATTCGATGATTGCAATCGTTTTGCATCGACGGTAGGTAAGGATTCACTTCCCAGCTCCCGCAATCGTTCTTTCCATCGATAATTTGCACGAATACGTGCCATTCGATGTTTCCAATCGTTTTGCATCGACGATAGGTAAGGATTCGCTTCCCAGCTCCCGCAATCGTTCTTTCTATCGATAATTTGCACGAATACGTGATGTTCGATGTTTCCAATCGTTTTGCATCAACGGTAGGTAAGGATTCACTTCCCGGCTCCCGCAATCGTTCTTTCCATCGATAATTTGCACGAATACGTGCTATTCGATGTTTCCAATCGTTTTGCATCAACGGTAGGTAAGTATTAACTTCCCAGCTCTCGCAATCGGTCTTTCTATGGATAATTTGCACGAATACGTGCTATTCGATGTTTGCAATCGTTTTGCATCGACGGTAGGTAAGGATTCACTTCCCAGCTCCCGCAATCGTTCTTTCCATCGATAATTTGCACGAATACGTGCCATTCGATGTTTCCAATCGTTTTGCATCGACGATAGGTAAGGATTCGCTTCCCAGCTCCCGCAATCGTTCTTTCTATCGATAATTTGCACGAATACGTGGTGTTCGATGTTTCCAATCGTTCTGCATCAACGTTAGGTAAGTATTCACTTCCCAGCTCCCGCAATCGTTCTTTCTATGGATAATTTGCACGAATACGTGCTATTCGATGTTTGCAATCGTTTTGCATCGACGGTAGGTACGGATTCACTTCCCAGCTCCCGCAATCGTTCTTTCTATCGATAATTTGCACGAATACGTGATGTTCGATGTTTCCAATCGTTTTGCATCAACGTTAGGTAAGTATTCACTTCCCAGCTCCCGCAATCGTTCTTTCTATGGATAATTTGCACGAATACGTGCTATTCGATGTTTCCAATCGTGTTGCATCGACGGTCGGTAAGCATTCACTTCCCAGCTCCGGCAAACGTTCTTTCCAAATTATCGATAGAAAGAACGATTGCGGGAGCTGGGAAGTGAATCCTTACCTACCGTCGATGCAAAACGATTGCAAACATCGAATAGCACGTATTCGTGCAAATTATCCATAGCAAGAACGATTGCGAGAGCTGGGAAGTGAATACTTACCTACCGTTGATGCAAAACGATTGGAAAATATCGAATAGCACGTATTCGTGCAAATGATCGATGGAAAGAACGATTGCGGCAGCTGGGAAGTGAATCCTTACCTACCGTCGATGCAAAACGATTGCAAACATCGAATAGCACGTATTCGTGCAAATTATCCATAGAAAGACCGATTGCGAGAGCTGGGAAGTTAATACTTACCTACCGTTGATGCAAAACGATTGGAAACATCGAATAGCACGTATTCGTGCAAATTATCGATGGAAAGAACGATTGCGGGAGCCGGGAAGTGAATCCTTACCTACCGTTGATGCAAAACGATTGGAAACATCGAACATCACGTATTCGTGCAAATTATCGATAGAAAGAACGATTGCGGGAGCTGGGAAGCGAATCCTTACCTATCGTCGATGCAAAACGATTGGAAACATCGAATGGCACGTATTCGTGCAAATTATCGATGGAAAGAACGATTGCGGGAGCTGGGAAGTGAATCCTTACCTACCGTCGATGCAAAACGATTGCAATCATCGAATAGCACGTATTCGTGCAAATTATCGATAGAAAGAACGATTGCGGGAGCTGGGAAGTGAATACTTACCTAACGTTGATGCAGAACGATTGGAAACATCGAACACCACGTATTCGTGCAAATTATCGATGGAAAGAACGATTGCGGGAGCCGGGAAGTGAATCCTTACCTAACGTTGATGCAAAACGATTGGAAACATCGAATAGCACGTATTCGTGCAAATTATCGATGGAAAGAACGATTGCGGGAGCTGGGAAGTGAATCCTTACCTACCGTCGATGCAAAACGATTGCAAACATCGAATAGCACGTATTCGTGCAAATTATCCATAGAAAGACCGATTGCGAGAGCTGGGAAGTTAATACTTACCTACCGTTGATGCAAAACGATTGGAAACATCGAATAGCACGTATTCGTGCAAATTATCGATGGAAAGAACGATTGCGGGAGCCGGGAAGTGAATCCTTACCTACCGTTGATGCAAAACGATTGGAAACATCGAACATCACGTATTCGTGCAAATTATCGATAGAAAGAACGATTGCGGGAGCTGGGAAGCGAATCCTTACCTATCGTCGATGCAAAACGATTGGAAACATCGAATGGCACGTATTCGTGCAAATTATCGATGGAAAGAACGATTGCGGGAGCTGGGAAGTGAATCCTTACCTACCGTCGATGCAAACCGATTGCAAACATCGAATAGCACGTATTCGTGCAAATTATCGATAGAAAGAACGATTGCGGGAGCTGGGAAGTGAATACTTACCTAACGTTGATGCAGAACGATTGGAAACATCGAACACCACGTATTCGTGCAAATTATCGATGGAAAGAACGATTGCGGGAGCCGGGAAGTGAATCCTTACCTAACGTTGATGCAAAACGATTGGAAACATCGAATAGCACGTATTCGTGCAAATTATCGATGGAAAGAACGATTGCGGGAGCTGGGAAGTGAATCCTTACCTACCGTCGATGCAAAACGATTGGAAACATCGAACATCACGTATTCGTGCAAATTATCGATAGAAAGAACGATTGCGGGAGCTGGGAAGCGAATCCTTACCTATCGTCGATGCAAAACGATTGGAAACATCGAATGGCACGTATTCGTGCAAATTATCGATGGAAAGAACGATTGCGGGAGCTGGGAAGTGAATCCTTACCTACCGTCGATGCAAAACGATTGCAATCATCGAATAGCACGTATTCGTGCAAATTATCGATAGAAAGAACGATTGCGGGAGCTGGGAAGTGAATACTTACCTAACGTTGATGCAGAACGATTGGAAACATCGAACACCACGTATTCGTGCAAATTATCGATGGAAAGAACGATTGCGGGAGCCGGGAAGTGAATCCTTACCTAACGTTGATGCAAAACGATTGGAAACATCGAATAGCACGTATTCGTGCAAATTATCGATGGAAAGAACGATTGCGGGAGCTGGGAAGTGAATCCTTACCTACCGTCGATGCAAAACGATTGCAAACATCGAATAGCACGTATTCGTGCAAATTATCCATAGAAAGACCGATTGCGAGAGCTGGGAAGTTAATACTTACCTACCGTTGATGCAAAACGATTGGAAACATCGAATAGCACGTATTCGTGCAAATTATCGATGGAAAGAACGATTGCGGGAGCCGGGAAGTGAATCCTTACCTACCGTTGATGCAAAACGATTGGAAACATCGAACATCACGTATTCGTGCAAATTATCGATAGAAAGAACGATTGCGGGAGCTGGGAAGCGAATCCTTACCTATCGTCGATGCAAAACGATTGGAAACATCGAATGGCACGTATTCGTGCAAATTATCGATGGAAAGAACGATTGCGGGAGCTGGGAAGTGAATCCTTACCTACCGTCGATGCAAAACGATTGCAAACATCGAATAGCACGTATTCGTGCAAATTATCGATAGAAAGAACGATTGCGGGAGCTGGGAAGTGAATACTTACCTAACGTTGATGCAGAACGATTGGAAACATCGAACACCACGTATTCGTGCAAATTATCGATGGAAAGAACGATTGCGGGAGCCGGGAAGTGAATCCTTACCTAACGTTGATGCAAAACGATTGGAAACATCGAATAGCACGTATTCGTGCAAATTATCGATGGAAAGAACGATTGCGGGAGCTGGGAAGTGAATCCTTACCTACCGTCGATGCAAAACGATTGGAAACATCGAATGGCACGTATTCGTGCAAATTATCGATGGAAAGAACGATTGCGGGAGCTGGGAAGTGAATCCTTACCTACCGTCGATGCAAAACGATTGGATAATTGGCACGAATACGTGATATTCGATGTTTCCAATCGTTTTGCATCGACGGTAGGTAAGTATTCACTTCCCAGCTCCCGCAATCGTTCTTTCTATCGATAATTTGCACGAATACGTGCTATTCGATGTTTGCAATCGTTTTGCATCGACGGTAGGTACGGATTCACTTCCCAGCTCCCGCAATCGTTCTTTCCATCGATAATTTGCACGAATACGTGGTGTTCGATGTTTCCAATCGTTCTGCATCAATGTTAGGTAAGTATTCACTTCCCAGCTCCCGCAATCGTTCTTTCTATGGATAATTTGCACGAATACGTGCTATTCGATGTTTGCAATCGTTTTGCATCGACGGTAGGTACGGATTCACTTCCCAGCTCCCGCAATCGTTCTTTCTATCGATAATTTGCACGAATACGTTATGTTCGATGTTTCCAATCGTTTTGCATCAACGTTAGGTAAGCATTCACTTCCCGGCTCCCGCAATCGTTCTTTCCATCGATAATTTGCACGAATACGTGCTATTCGATGTTTTCAATCGTTTTGCATCAACGGTAGGTAAGTATTCACTTCCCAGCTCTCGCAATCGGCCTTTCTATGGATAATTTGCACGAATACGTGCTATTCGATGTTTGCAATCGTTTTGCATCGACGGTAGGTAAGGATTCACTTCCCGGCTCCCGCAATCGTTCTTTCCATCGATAATTTGCACGAATACGTGGTGTTCGATGTTTCCAATCGTTTTGCATCAACGTTAGGTAAGTATTCACTTCCCAGCTCCCGCAATCGTTCTTTCTATCGATAATTTGCACGAATACGTGCTATTCGATGTTTGCAATCGTTTTGCATCGACGGTAGGTAAGGATTCACTTCCCAGCAGCCGCAATCGTTCTTTCCATCGATAATTTGCACGAATACGTGGTGTTCGATGTTTCCAATCGTTCTGCATCAACGTTAGGTAAGTATTCACTTCCCAGCTCCCGCAATCGTTCTTTCTATGGATAATTTGCACGAATACGTGCTATTCGATGTTTGCAATCGTTTTGCATCGACGGTAGGTACGGATTCACTTCCCAGCTCCCGCAATCGTTCTTTCTATCGATAATTTGCACGAATACGTGATGTTCGATGTTTCCAATCGTTTTGCATCAACGTTAGGTAAGTATTCACTTCCCAGCTCCCGCAATCGTTCTTTCTATGGATAATTTGCACGAATACGTGCTATTCGATGTTTCCAATCGTGTTGCATCGACGGTCGGTAAGCATTCACTTCCCAGCTCCGGCAAACGTTCTTTCCAAATTATCGATAGAAAGAACGATTGCGGGAGCTGGGAAGTGAATCCTTACCTACCGTCGATGCAAAACGATTGCAAACATCGAATAGCACGTATTCGTGCAAATTATCCATAGCAAGAACGATTGCGAGAGCTGGGAAGTGAATACTTACCTACCGTTGATGCAAAACGATTGGAAAATATCGAATAGCACGTATTCGTGCAAATGATCGATGGAAAGAACGATTGCGGGAGCCGGGAAGTGAATCCTTACCTAACGTTGATGCAAATCGATTGGAAAATATCGAATAGCACGTATTCGTGCAAATTATCGATAGAAAGAGCGATTGCGGCAGCTGGGAAGTGAATCCTTACCTACCGTCGATGCAAAACGATTGCAAACATCGAATAGCACGTATTCGTGCAAATTATCCATAGAAAGACCGATTGCGAGAGCTGGGAAGTTAATACTTACCTACCGTTGATGCAAAACGATTGGAAACATCGAATAGCACGTATTCGTGCAAATTATCGATGGAAAGAACGATTGCGGGAGCCGGGAAGTGAATCCTTACCTACCGTTGATGCAAAACGATTGGAAACATCGAACATCACGTATTCGTGCAAATTATCGATAGAAAGAACGATTGCGGGAGCTGGGAAGCGAATCCTTACCTATCGTCGATGCAAAACGATTGGAAACATCGAATGGCACGTATTCGTGCAAATTATCGATGGAAAGAACGATTGCGGGAGCTGGGAAGTGAATCCTTACCTACCGTCGATGCAAAACGATTGCAATCATCGAATAGCACGTATTCGTGCAAATTATCGATAGAAAGAACGATTGCGGGAGCTGGGAAGTGAATACTTACCTAACGTTGATGCAGAACGATTGGAAACATCGAACACCACGTATTCGTGCAAATTATCGATGGAAAGAACGATTGCGGGAGCCGGGAAGTGAATCCTTACCTAACGTTGATGCAAAACGATTGGAAACATCGAATAGCACGTATTCGTGCAAATTATCGATGGAAAGAACGATTGCGGGAGCTGGGAAGTGAATCCTTACCTACCGTCGATGCAAAACGATTGCAAACATCGAATAGCACGTATTCGTGCAAATTATCCATAGAAAGACCGATTGCGAGAGCTGGGAAGTTAATACTTACCTACCGTTGATGCAAAACGATTGGAAACATCGAATAGCACGTATTCGCGCAAATTATCGATGGAAAGAACGATTGCGGGAGCCGGGAAGTGAATCCTTACCTACCGTTGATGCAAAACGATTGGAAACATCGAACATCACGTATTCGTGCAAATTATCGATAGAAAGAACGATTGCGGGAGCTGGGAAGCGAATCCTTACCTATCGTCGATGCAAAACGATTGGAAACATCGAATGGCACGTATTCGTGCAAATTATCGATGGAAAGAACGATTGCGGGAGCTGGGAAGTGAATCCTTACCTACCGTCGATGCAAAACGATTGGATAATTGGCACGAATACGTGATATTCGATGTTTCCAATCGTTTTGCATCGACGGTAGGTAAGTATTCACTTCCCAGCTCCCGCAATCGTTCTTTCCATCGATAATTTGCACGAATACGTGGTGTTCGATGTTTCCAATCGTTCTGCATCAACGTTAGGTAAGTATTCACTTCCCAGCTCCCG
The DNA here is from genome assembly GCA_963583965.1 of Nomada ferruginata. Classification (NCBI taxonomy): domain Eukaryota; kingdom Metazoa; phylum Arthropoda; class Insecta; order Hymenoptera; family Apidae; genus Nomada; species Nomada ferruginata. The sequence continues at coordinate 2,489,531 of OY757219.1, forward strand.
CAATCGTTCTTTCTATGGATAATTTGCACGAATACGTGCTATTCGATGTTTGCAATCGTTTTGCATCGACGGTAGGTACGGATTCACTTCCCAGCTCCCGCAATCGTTCTTTCTATCGATAATTTGCACGAATACGTTATGTTCGATGTTTCCAATCGTTTTGCATCAACGTTAGGTAAGCATTCACTTCCCGGCTCCCGCAATCGTTCTTTCCATCGATAATTTGCACGAATACGTGCTATTCGATGTTTTCAATCGTTTTGCATCAACGGTAGGTAAGTATTCACTTCCCAGCTCTCGCAATCGGCCTTTCTATGGATAATTTGCACGAATACGTGCTATTCGATGTTTGCAATCGTTTTGCATCGACGGTAGGTAAGGATTCACTTCCCGGCTCCCGCAATCGTTCTTTCCATCGATAATTTGCACGAATACGTGGTGTTCGATGTTTCCAATCGTTTTGCATCAACGTTAGGTAAGTATTCACTTCCCAGCTCCCGCAATCGTTCTTTCTATCGATAATTTGCACGAATACGTGCTATTCGATGTTTGCAATCGTTTTGCATCGACGGTAGGTAAGGATTCACTTCCCAGCAGCCGCAATCGTTCTTTCCATCGATAATTTGCACGAATACGTGGTGTTCGATGTTTCCAATCGTTCTGCATCAACGTTAGGTAAGTATTCACTTCCCAGCTCCCGCAATCGTTCTTTCTATGGATAATTTGCACGAATACGTGCTATTCGATGTTTGCAATCGTTTTGCATCGACGGTAGGTACGGATTCACTTCCCAGCTCCCGCAATCGTTCTTTCTATCGATAATTTGCACGAATACGTGATGTTCGATGTTTCCAATCGTTTTGCATCAACGTTAGGTAAGTATTCACTTCCCAGCTCCCGCAATCGTTCTTTCTATGGATAATTTGCACGAATACGTGCTATTCGATGTTTCCAATCGTGTTGCATCGACGGTCGGTAAGCATTCACTTCCCAGCTCCGGCAAACGTTCTTTCCAAATTATCGATAGAAAGAACGATTGCGGGAGCTGGGAAGTGAATCCTTACCTACCGTCGATGCAAAACGATTGCAAACATCGAATAGCACGTATTCGTGCAAATTATCCATAGCAAGAACGATTGCGAGAGCTGGGAAGTGAATACTTACCTACCGTTGATGCAAAACGATTGGAAAATATCGAATAGCACGTATTCGTGCAAATGATCGATGGAAAGAACGATTGCGGGAGCCGGGAAGTGAATCCTTACCTAACGTTGATGCAAATCGATTGGAAAATATCGAATAGCACGTATTCGTGCAAATTATCGATAGAAAGAGCGATTGCGGCAGCTGGGAAGTGAATCCTTACCTACCGTCGATGCAAAACGATTGCAAACATCGAATAGCACGTATTCGTGCAAATTATCCATAGAAAGACCGATTGCGAGAGCTGGGAAGTTAATACTTACCTACCGTTGATGCAAAACGATTGGAAACATCGAATAGCACGTATTCGTGCAAATTATCGATGGAAAGAACGATTGCGGGAGCCGGGAAGTGAATCCTTACCTACCGTTGATGCAAAACGATTGGAAACATCGAACATCACGTATTCGTGCAAATTATCGATAGAAAGAACGATTGCGGGAGCTGGGAAGCGAATCCTTACCTATCGTCGATGCAAAACGATTGGAAACATCGAATGGCACGTATTCGTGCAAATTATCGATGGAAAGAACGATTGCGGGAGCTGGGAAGTGAATCCTTACCTACCGTCGATGCAAAACGATTGCAATCATCGAATAGCACGTATTCGTGCAAATTATCGATGGAAAGAACGATTGCGGGAGCTGGGAAGTGAATACTTACCTAACGTTGATGCAGAACGATTGGAAACATCGAACACCACGTATTCGTGCAAATTATCGATGGAAAGAACGATTGCGGGAGCCGGGAAGTGAATCCTTACCTAACGTTGATGCAAAACGATTGGAAACATCGAATAGCACGTATTCGTGCAAATTATCGATGGAAAGAACGATTGCGGGAGCTGGGAAGTGAATCCTTACCTACCGTCGATGCAAAACGATTGCAAACATCGAATAGCACGTATTCGTGCAAATTATCCATAGAAAGACCGATTGCGAGAGCTGGGAAGTTAATACTTACCTACCGTTGATGCAAAACGATTGGAAACATCGAATAGCACGTATTCGTGCAAATTATCGATGGAAAGAACGATTGCGGGAGCCGGGAAGTGAATCCTTACCTACCGTTGATGCAAAACGATTGGAAACATCGAACATCACGTATTCGTGCAAATTATCGATAGAAAGAACGATTGCGGGAGCTGGGAAGCGAATCCTTACCTATCGTCGATGCAAAACGATTGGAAACATCGAATGGCACGTATTCGTGCAAATTATCGATGGAAAGAACGATTGCGGGAGCTGGGAAGTGAATCCTTACCTACCGTCGATGCAAAACGATTGCAAACATCGAATAGCACGTATTCGTGCAAATTATCGATAGAAAGAACGATTGCGGGAGCTGGGAAGTGAATACTTACCTAACGTTGATGCAGAACGATTGGAAACATCGAACACCACGTATTCGTGCAAATTATCGATGGAAAGAACGATTGCGGGAGCCGGGAAGTGAATCCTTACCTAACGTTGATGCAAAACGATTGGAAACATCGAATAGCACGTATTCGTGCAAATTATCGATGGAAAGAACGATTGCGGGAGCTGGGAAGTGAATCCTTACCTACCGTCGATGCAAAACGATTGGAAACATCGAACATCACGTATTCGTGCAAATTATCGATAGAAAGAACGATTGCGGGAGCTGGGAAGCGAATCCTTACCTATCGTCGATGCAAAACGATTGGAAACATCGAATGGCACGTATTCGTGCAAATTATCGATGGAAAGAACGATTGCGGGAGCTGGGAAGTGAATCCTTACCTACCGTCGGTGCAAAACGATTGCAATCATCGAATAGCACGTATTCGTGCAAATTATCGATAGAAAGAACGATTGCGGGAGCTGGGAAGTGAATACTTACCTAACGTTGATGCAGAACGATTGGAAACATCGAACACCACGTATTCGTGCAAATTATCGATGGAAAGAACGATTGCGGGAGCCGGGAAGTGAATCCTTACCTAACGTTGATGCAAAACGATTGGAAACATCGAATAGCACGTATTCGTGCAAATTATCGATGGAAAGAACGATTGCGGGAGCTGGGAAGTGAATCCTTACCTACCGTCGATGCAAAACGATTGCAAACATCGAATAGCACGTATTCGTGCAAATTATCCATAGAAAGACCGATTGCGAGAGCTGGGAAGTTAATACTTACCTACCGTTGATGCAAAACGATTGGAAACATCGAATAGCACGTATTCGTGCAAATTATCGATGGAAAGAACGATTGCGGGAGCCGGGAAGTGAATCCTTACCTACCGTTGATGCAAAACGATTGGAAACATCGAACATCACGTATTCGTGCAAATTATCGATAGAAAGAACGATTGCGGGAGCTGGGAAGCGAATCCTTACCTATCGTCGATGCAAAACGATTGGAAACATCGAATGGCACGTATTCGTGCAAATTATCGATGGAAAGAACGATTGCGGGAGCTGGGAAGTGAATCCTTACCTACCGTCGATGCAAAACGATTGGATAATTGGCACGAATACGTGATATTCGATGTTTCCAATCGTTTTGCATCGACGGTAGGTAAGTATTCACTTCCCAGCTCCCGCAATCGTTCTTTCTATCGATAATTTGCACGAATACGTGCTATTCGATGTTTGCAATCGTTTTGCATCGACGGTAGGTACGGATTCACTTCCCAGCTCCCGCAATCGTTCTTTCCATCGATAATTTGCACGAATACGTGGTGTTCGATGTTTCCAATCGTTCTGCATCAACGTTAGGTAAGTATTCACTTCCCAGCTCCCGCAATCGTTCTTTCTATGGATAATTTGCACGAATACGTGCTATTCGATGTTTGCAATCGTTTTGCATCGACGGTTGGTACGGATTCACTTCCCAGCTCCCGCAATCGTTCTTTCTATCGATAATTTGCACGAATACGTTATGTTCGATGTTTCCAATCGTTTTGCATCAACGTTAGGTAAGCATTCACTTCCCGGCTCCCGCAATCGTTCTTTCCATCGATAATTTGCACGAATACGTGCTATTCGATGTTTTCAATCGTTTTGCATCAACGGTAGGTAAGTATTCACTTCCCAGCTCTCGCAATCGGCCTTTCTATGGATAATTTGCACGAATACGTGCTATTCGATGTTTGCAATCGTTTTGCATCGACGGTAGGTAAGGATTCACTTCCCGGCTCCCGCAATCGTTCTTTCCATCGATAATTTGCACGAATACGTGGTGTTCGATGTTTCCAATCGTTTTGCATCAACGTTAGGTAAGTATTCACTTCCCAGCTCCCGCAATCGTTCTTTCTATCGATAATTTGCACGAATACGTGCTATTCGATGTTTGCAATCGTTTTGCATCGACGGTAGGTAAGGATTCACTTCCCAGCAGCCGCAATCGTTCTTTCCATCGATAATTTGCACGAATACGTGGTGTTCGATGTTTCCAATCGTTCTGCATCAACGTTAGGTAAGTATTCACTTCCCAGCTCCCGCAATCGTTCTTTCTATGGATAATTTGCACGAATACGTGCTATTCGATGTTTGCAATCGTTTTGCATCGACGGTAGGTACGGATTCACTTCCCAGCTCCCGCAATCGTTCTTTCTATCGATAATTTGCACGAATACGTGATGTTCGATGTTTCCAATCGTTTTGCATCAACGTTAGGTAAGTATTCACTTCCCAGCTCCCGCAATCGTTCTTTCTATGGATAATTTGCACGAATACGTGCTATTCGATGTTTCCAATCGTGTTGCATCGACGGTCGGTAAGCATTCACTTCCCAGCTCCGGCAAACGTTCTTTCCAAATTATCGATAGAAAGAACGATTGCGGGAGCTGGGAAGTGAATCCTTACCTACCGTCGATGCAAAACGATTGCAAACATCGAATAGCACGTATTCGTGCAAATTATCCATAGCGAGAACGATTGCGAGAGCTGGGAAGTGAATACTTACCTACCGTTGATGCAAAACGATTGGAAAATATCGAATAGCACGTATTCGTGCAAATGATCGATGGAAAGAACGATTGCGGGAGCCGGGAAGTGAATCCTTACCTAACGTTGATGCAAATCGATTGGAAAATATCGAATAGCACGTATTCGTGCAAATTATCGATAGAAAGAGCGATTGCGGCAGCTGGGAAGTGAATCCTTACCTACCGTCGATGCAAAACGATTGCAAACATCGAATAGCACGTATTCGTGCAAATTATCCATAGAAAGACCGATTGCGAGAGCTGGGAAGTTAATACTTACCTACCGTTGATGCAAAACGATTGGAAACATCGAATAGCACGTATTCGTGCAAATTATCGATGGAAAGAACGATTGCGGGAGCCGGGAAGTGAATCCTTACCTACCGTTGATGCAAAACGATTGGAAACATCGAACATCACGTATTCGTGCAAATTATCGATAGAAAGAACGATTGCGGGAGCTGGGAAGCGAATCCTTACCTATCGTCGATGCAAAACGATTGGAAACATCGAATGGCACGTATTCGTGCAAATTATCGATGGAAAGAACGATTGCGGGAGCTGGGAAGTGAATCCTTACCTACCGTCGATGCAAAACGATTGCAATCATCGAATAGCACGTATTCGTGCAAATTATCGATAGAAAGAACGATTGCGGGAGCTGGGAAGTGAATACTTACCTAACGTTGATGCAGAACGATTGGAAACATCGAACACCACGTATTCGTGCAAATTATCGATGGAAAGAACGATTGCGGGAGCCGGGAAGTGAATCCTTACCTAACGTTGATGCAAAACGATTGGAAACATCGAATAGCACGTATTCGTGCAAATTATCGATGGAAAGAACGATTGCGGGAGCTGGGAAGTGAATCCTTACCTACCGTCGATGCAAAACGATTGCAAACATCGAATAGCACGTATTCGTGCAAATTATCCATAGAAAGACCGATTGCGAGAGCTGGGAAGTTAATACTTACCTACCGTTGATGCAAAACGATTGGAAACATCGAATAGCACGTATTCGTGCAAATTATCGATGGAAAGAACGATTGCGGGAGCCGGGAAGTGAATCCTTACCTACCGTCGATGCAAAACGATTGCAAACATCGAATAGCACGTATTCGTGCAAATTATCGATAGAAAGAACGATTGCGGGAGCTGGGAAGTGAATACTTACCTAACGTTGATGCAGAACGATTGGAAACATCGAACACCACGTATTCGTGCAAATTATCGATGGAAAGAACGATTGCGGGAGCCGGGAAGTGAATCCTTACCTAACGTTGATGCAAAACGATTGGAAACATCGAATAGCACGTATTCGTGCAAATTATCGATGGAAAGAACGATTGCGGGAGCTGGGAAGTGAATCCTTACCTACCGTCGATGCAAAACGATTGGAAACATCGAACATCACGTATTCGTGCAAATTATCGATAGAAAGAACGATTGCGGGAGCTGGGAAGCGAATCCTTACCTATCGTCGATGCAAAACGATTGGAAACATCGAATGGCACGTATTCGTGCAAATTATCGATGGAAAGAACGATTGCGGGAGCTGGGAAGTGAATCCTTACCTACCGTCGATGCAAAACGATTGCAATCATCGAATAGCACGTATTCGTGCAAATTATCGATAGAAAGAACGATTGCGGGAGCTGGGAAGTGAATACTTACCTAACGTTGATGCAGAACGATTGGAAACATCGAACACCACGTATTCGTGCAAATTATCGATGGAAAGAACGATTGCGGGAGCCGGGAAGTGAATCCTTACCTAACGTTGATGCAAAACGATTGGAAACATCGAATAGCACGTATTCGTGCAAATTATCGATGGAAAGAACGATTGCGGGAGCTGGGAAGTGAATCCTTACCTACCGTCGATGCAAAACGATTGCAAACATCGAATAGCACGTATTCGTGCAAATTATCCATAGAAAGACCGATTGCGAGAGCTGGGAAGTTAATACTTACCTACCGTTGATGCAAAACGATTGGAAACATCGAATAGCACGTATTCGTGCAAATTATCGATGGAAAGAACGATTGCGGGAGCCGGAAAGTGAATCCTTACCTACCGTTGATGCAAAACGATTGGAAACATCGAACATCACGTATTCGTGCAAATTATCGATAGAAAGAACGATTGCGGGAGCTGGGAAGCGAATCCTTACCTATCGTCGATGCAAAACGATTGGAAACATCGAATGGCACGTATTCGTGCAAATTATCGATGGAAAGAACGATTGCGGGAGCTGGGAAGTGAATCCTTACCTACCGTCGATGCAAAACGATTGCAAACATCGAATAGCACGTATTCGTGCAAATTATCGATAGAAAGAACGATTGCGGGAGCTGGGAAGTGAATACTTACCTAACGTTGATGCAGAACGATTGGAAACATCGAACACCACGTATTCGTGCAAATTATCGATGGAAAGAACGATTGCGGGAGCCGGGAAGTGAATCCTTACCTAACGTTGATGCAAAACGATTGGAAACATCGAATAGCACGTATTCGTGCAAATTATCGATGGAAAGAACGATTGCGGGAGCTGGGAAGTGAATCCTTACCTACCGTCGATGCAAAACGATTGGAAACATCGAATGGCACGTATTCGTGCAAATTATCGATGGAAAGAACGATTGCGGGAGCTGGGAAGTGAATCCTTACCTACCGTCGATGCAAAACGATTGGACAATTGGCACGAATACGTGATATTCGATGTTTCCAATCGTTTTGCATCGACGGTAGGTAAGTATTCACTTCCCAGCTCCCGCAATCGTTCTTTCCATCGATAATTTGCACGAATACGTGCTATTCGATGTTTCCAATCGTTTTGCATCAACGTTAGGTAAGGATTCACTTCCCGGCTCCCGCAATCGTTCTTTCCATCGATAATTTGCACGAATACGTGGTGTTCGATGTTTCCAATCGTTCTGCATCAACGTTAGGTAAGTATTCACTTCCCAGCTCCCGCAATCGTTCTTTCTATCGATAATTTGCACGAATACGTGCTATTCGATGTTTGCAATCGTTTTGCATCGACGGTAGGTAAGGATTCACTTCCCGGCTCCCGCAATCGTTCTTTCCATCGATAATTTGCACGAATACGTGCTATTCGATGTTTCCAATCGTTTTGCATCAACGGTAGGTAAGTATTAACTTCCCAGCTCTCGCAATCGGTCTTTCTATGGATAATTTGCACGAATACGTGCTATTCGATGTTTGCAATCGTTTTGCATCGACGGTAGGTAAGGATTCACTTCCCAGCTCCCGCAATCGTTCTTTCCATCGATAATTTGCACGAATACGTGCTATTCGATGTTTCCAATCGTTTTGCATCAACGTTAGGTAAGGATTCACTTCCCGGCTCCCGCAATCGTTCTTTCCATCGATAATTTGCACGAATACGTGGTGTTCGATGTTTCCAATCGTTCTGCATCAACGTTAGGTAAGTATTCACTTCCCAGCTCCCGCAATCGTTCTTTCTATCGATAATTTGCACGAATACGTGCTATTCGATGATTGCAATCGTTTTGCATCGACGGTAGGTAAGGATTCACTTCCCAGCTCCCGCAATCGTTCTTTCCATCGATAATTTGCACGAATACGTGCCATTCGATGTTTCCAATCGTTTTGCATCGACGATAGGTAAGGATTCGCTTCCCAGCTCCCGCAATCGTTCTTTCTATCGATAATTTGCACGAATACGTGATGTTCGATGTTTCCAATCGTTTTGCATCAACGGTAGGTAAGGATTCACTTCCCGGCTCCCGCAATCGTTCTTTCCATCGATAATTTGCACGAATACGTGCTATTCGATGTTTCCAATCGTTTTGCATCAACGGTAGGTAAGTATTAACTTCCCAGCTCTCGCAATCGGTCTTTCTATGGATAATTTGCACGAATACGTGCTATTCGATGTTTGCAATCGTTTTGCATCGACGGTAGGTAAGGATTCACTTCCCAGCTGCCGCAATCGCTCTTTCTATCGATAATTTGCACGAATACGTGCTATTCGATATTTTCCAATCGATTTGCATCAACGTTAGGTAAGGATTCACTTCCCGGCTCCCGCAATCGTTCTTTCCATCGATCATTTGCACGAATACGTGCTATTCGATATTTTCCAATCGTTTTGCATCAACGGTAGGTAAGTATTCACTTCCCAGCTCTCGCAATCGTTCTCGCTATGGATAATTTGCACGAATACGTGCTATTCGATGTTTGCAATCGTTTTGCATCGACGGTAGGTAAGGATTCACTTCCCAGCTCCCGCAATCGTTCTTTCTATCGATAATTTGGAAAGAACGTTTGCCGGAGCTGGGAAGTGAATGCTTACCGACCGTCGATGCAACACGATTGGAAACATCGAATAGCACGTATTCGTGCAAATTATCCATAGAAAGAACGATTGCGGGAGCTGGGAAGTGAATACTTACCTAACGTTGATGCAAAACGATTGGAAACATCGAACATCACGTATTCGTGCAAATTATCGATAGAAAGAACGATTGCGGGAGCTGGGAAGTGAATCCGTACCTACCGTCGATGCAAAACGATTGCAAACATCGAATAGCACGTATTCGTGCAAATTATCCATAGAAAGAACGATTGCGGGAGCTGGGAAGTGAATACTTACCTAACGTTGATGCAGAACGATTGGAAACATCGAACACCACGTATTCGTGCAAATTATCGATGGAAAGAACGATTGCGGGAGCCGGGAAGTGAATCCTTACCTAACGTTGATGCAAAACGATTGGAAACATCGAATAGCACGTATTCGTGCAAATTATCGATGGAAAGAACGATTGCGGGAGCTGGGAAGTGAATCCTTACCTACCGTCGATGCAAAACGATTGCAATCATCGAATAGCACGTATTCGTGCAAATTATCGATAGAAAGAACGATTGCGGGAGCTGGGAAGTGAATACTTACCTAACGTTGATGCAGAACGATTGGAAACATCGAACACCACGTATTCGTGCAAATTATCGATGGAAAGAACGATTGCGGGAGCCGGGAAGTGAATCCTTACCTAACGTTGATGCAAAACGATTGGAAACATCGAATAGCACGTATTCGTGCAAATTATCGATGGAAAGAACGATTGCGGGAGCTGGGAAGTGAATCCTTACCTACCGTCGATGCAAAACGATTGCAAACATCGAATAGCACGTATTCGTGCAAATTATCCATAGAAAGACCGATTGCGAGAGCTGGGAAGTTAATACTTACCTACCGTTGATGCAAAACGATTGGAAACATCGAATAGCACGTATTCGTGCAAATTATCGATGGAAAGAACGATTGCGGGAGCCGGAAAGTGAATCCTTACCTACCGTTGATGCAAAACGATTGGAAACATCGAACATCACGTATTCGTGCAAATTATCGATAGAAAGAACGATTGCGGGAGCTGGGAAGCGAATCCTTACCTATCGTCGATGCAAAACGATTGGAAACATCGAATGGCACGTATTCGTGCAAATTATCGATGGAAAGAACGATTGCGGGAGCTGGGAAGTGAATCCTTACCTACCGTCGATGCAAAACGATTGCAAACATCGAATAGCACGTATTCGTGCAAATTATCGATAGAAAGAACGATTGCGGGAGCTGGGAAGTGAATACTTACCTAACGTTGATGCAGAACGATTGGAAACATCGAACACCACGTATTCGTGCAAATTATCGATGGAAAGAACGATTGCGGGAGCCGGGAAGTGAATCCTTACCTAACGTTGATGCAAAACGATTGGAAACATCGAATAGCACGTATTCGTGCAAATTATCGATGGAAAGAACGATTGCGGGAGCTGGGAAGTGAATCCTTACCTACCGTCGATGCAAAACGATTGGAAACATCGAATGGCACGTATTCGTGCAAATTATCGATGGAAAGAACGATTGCGGGAGCTGGGAAGTGAATCCTTACCTACCGTCGATGCAAAACGATTGGACAATTGGCACGAATACGTGATATTCGATGTTTCCAATCGTTTTGCATCGACGGTAGGTAAGTATTCACTTCCCAGCTCCCGCAATCGTTCTTTCTATCGATAATTTGCACGAATACGTGCTATTCGATGTTTGCAATCGTTTTGCATCGACGGTAGGTACGGATTCACTTCCCAGCTCCCGCAATCGTTCTTTCCATCGATAATTTGCACGAATACGTGGTGTTCGATGTTTCCAATCGTTCTGCATCAACGTTAGGTAAGTATTCACTTCCCAGCTCCCGCAATCGTTCTTTCTATGGATAATTTGCACGAATACGTGCTATTCGATGTTTGCAATCGTTTTGCATCGACGGTAGGTACGGATTCACTTCCCAGCTCCCGCAATCGTTCTTTCTATCGATAATTTGCACGAATACGTTATGTTCGATGTTTCCAATCGTTTTGCATCAACGTTAGGTAAGCATTCACTTCCCGGCTCCCGCAATCGTTCTTTCCATCGATAATTTGCACGAATACGTGCTATTCGATGTTTTCAATCGTTTTGCATCAACGGTAGGTAAGTATTCACTTCCCAGCTCTCGCAATCGGCCTTTCTATGGATAATTTGCACGAATACGTGCTATTCGATGTTTGCAATCGTTTTGCATCGACGGTAGGTAAGGATTCACTTCCCGGCTCCCGCAATCGTTCTTTCCATCGATAATTTGCACGAATACGTGGTGTTCGATGTTTCCAATCGTTTTGCATCAACGTTAGGTAAGTATTCACTTCCCAGCTCCCGCAATCGTTCTTTCTATCGATAATTTGCACGAATACGTGCTATTCGATGTTTGCAATCGTTTTGCATCGACGGTAGGTAAGGATTCACTTCCCAGCAGCCGCAATCGTTCTTTCCATCGATAATTTGCACGAATACGTGGTGTTCGATGTTTCCAATCGTTCTGCATCAACGTTAGGTAAGTATTCACTTCCCAGCTCCCGCAATCGTTCTTTCTATGGATAATTTGCACGAATACGTGCTATTCGATGTTTGCAATCGTTTTGCATCGACGGTAGGTACGGATTCACTTCCCAGCTCCCGCAATCGTTCTTTCTATCGATAATTTGCACGAATACGTGATGTTCGATGTTTCCAATCGTTTTGCATCAACGTTAGGTAAGTATTCACTTCCCAGCTCCCGCAATCGTTCTTTCTATGGATAATTTGCACGAATACGTGCTATTCGATGTTTCCAATCGTGTTGCATCGACGGTCGGTAAGCATTCACTTCCCAGCTCCGGCAAACGTTCTTTCCAAATTATCGATAGAAAGAACGATTGCGGGAGCTGGGAAGTGAATCCTTACCTACCGTCGATGCAAAACGATTGCAAACATCGAATAGCACGTATTCGTGCAAATTATCCATAGCAAGAACGATTGCGAGAGCTGGGAAGTGAATACTTACCTACCGTTCATGCAAAACGATTGGAAAATATCGAATAGCACGTATTCGTGCAAATGATCGATGGAAAGAACGATTGCGGGAGCCGGGAAGTGAATCCTTACCTAACGTTGATGCAAATCGATTGGAAAATATCGAATAGCACGTATTCGTGCAAATTATCGATAGAAAGAGCGATTGCGGCAGCTGGGAAGTGAATCCTTACCTACCGTCGATGCAAAACGATTGCAAACATCGAATAGCACGTATTCGTGCAAATTATCCATAGAAAGACCGATTGCGAGAGCTGGGAAGTTAATACTTACCTACCGTTGATGCAAAACGATTGGAAACATCGAATAGCACGTATTCGTGCAAATTATCGATGGAAAGAACGATTGCGGGAGCCGGGAAGTGAATCCTTACCTACCGTTGATGCAAAACGATTGGAAACATCGAACATCACGTATTCGTGCAAATTATCGATAGAAAGAACGATTGCGGGAGCTGGGAAGCGAATCCTTACCTATCGTCGATGCAAAACGATTGGAAACATCGAATGGCACGTATTCGTGCAAATTATCGATGGAAAGAACGATTGCGGGAGCTGGGAAGTGAATCCTTACCTACCGTCGATGCAAAACGATTGCAATCATCGAATAGCACGTATTCGTGCAAATTATCGATAGAAAGAACGATTGCGGGAGCTGGGAAGTGAATACTTACCTAACGTTGATGCAGAACGATTGGAAACATCGAACACCACGTATTCGTGCAAATTATCGATGGAAAGAACGATTGCGGGAGCCGGGAAGTGAATCCTTACCTAACGTTGATGCAAAACGATTGGAAACATCGAATAGCACGTATTCGTGCAAATTATCGATGGAAAGAACGATTGCGGGAGCTGGGAAGTGAATCCTTACCTACCGTCGATGCAAAACGATTGCAAACATCGAATAGCACGTATTCGTGCAAATTATCCATAGAAAGACCGATTGCGAGAGCTGGGAAGTTAATACTTACCTACCGTTGATGCAAAACGATTGGAAACATCGAATAGCACGTATTCGTGCAAATTATCGATGGAAAGAACGATTGCGGGAGCCGGGAAGTGAATCCTTACCTACCGTTGATGCAAAACGATTGGAAACATCGAACATCACGTATTCGTGCAAATTATCGATAGAAAGAACGATTGCGGGAGCTGGGAAGCGAATCCTTACCTATCGTCGATGCAAAACGATTGGAAACATCGAATGGCACGTATTCGTGCAAATTATCGATGGAAAGAACGATTGCGGGAGCTGGGAAGTGAATCCTTACCTACCGTCGATGCAAAACGATTGCAAACATCGAATAGCACGTATTCGTGCAAATTATCGATAGAAAGAACGATTGCGGGAGCTGGGAAGTGAATACTTACCTAACGTTGATGCAGAACGATTGGAAACATCGAACACCACGTATTCGTGCAAATTATCGATGGAAAGAACGATTGCGGGAGCCGGGAAGTGAATCCTTACCTAACGTTGATGCAAAACGATTGGAAACATCGAATAGCACGTATTCGTGCAAATTATCGATGGAAAGAACGATTGCGGGAGCTGGGAAGTGAATCCTTACCTACCGTCGATGCAAAACGATTGGAAACATCGAATGGCACGTATTCGTGCAAATTATCGATGGAAAGAACGATTGCGGGAGCTGGGAAGTGAATCCTTACCTACCGTCGATGCAAAACGATTGGATAATTGGCACGAATACGTGATATTCGATGTTTCCAATCGTTTTGCATCGACGGTAGGTAAGTATTCACTTCCCAGCTCCCGCAATCGTTCTTTCTATCGATAATTTGCACGAATACGTGCTATTCGATGTTTGCAATCGTTTTGCATCGACGGTAGGTACGGATTCACTTCCCAGCTCCCATAATCGTTCTTTCCATCGATAATTTGCACGAATACGTGGTGTTCGATGTTTCCAATCGTTCTGCATCAACGTTAGGTAAGTATTCACTTCCCAGCTCCCGCAATCGTTCTTTCTATGGATAATTTGCACGAATACGTGCTATTCGATGTTTGCAATCGTTTTGCATCGACGGTAGGTACGGATTCACTTCCCAGCTCCCGCAATCGTTCTTTCTATCGATAATTTGCACGAATACGTTATGTTCGATGTTTCCAATCGTTTTGCATCAACGTTAGGTAAGCATTCACTTCCCGGCTCCCGCAATCGTTCTTTCCATCGATAATTTGCACGAATACGTGCTATTCGATGTTTTCAATCGTTTTGCATCAACGGTAGGTAAGTATTCACTTCCCAGCTCTCGCAATCGGCCTTTCTATGGATAATTTGCACGAATACGTGCTATTCGATGTTTGCAATCGTTTTGCATCGACGGTAGGTAAGGATTCACTTCCCAGCTGCCGCAATCGTTCTTTCTATCGATAATTTGCACGAATACGTGATGTTCGATGTTTCCAATCCTTTTGCATCAACGTTAGGTAAGGATTCATTTCCCGGCTCCCGCAATCGTTCTTTCCATCGATAATTTGCACGAATACGTGCTATTCGATGTTTCCAATCGATTTGCATCAACGTTAGGTAAGGATTCACTTCCCGGCACCCGCAATCGTTCTTTCCATCGATAATTTGCACGAATACGTGATGTTCAATGTTTCCAATCGTTTTGCATCAACGTTAGGTAAGGATTCACTTCCCGGCTCCCGCAATCGTTCTTTCCATCGATAATTTGCACGAATACGTGGTGTTCGATGTTTCCAATCGTTTTGCATCAACGTTAGGTAAGTATTCACTTCCCAGCTCCCGCAATCGTTCTTTCTATGGATAATTTGCACGAATACGTGCTATTCGATGTTTGCAATCGTTTTGCATCGACGGTAGGTAAGGATTCACTTCCCAGCTCCCGCAATCGTTCTTTCTATCGATAATTTGCACGAATACGTTATGTTCGATGTTTCCAATCGTTTTGCATCAACGTTAGGTAAGCATTCACTTCCCGGCTCCCGCAATCGTTCTTTCCATCGATAATTTGCACGAATACGTGCTATTCGATGTTTTCAATCGTTTTGCATCAACGGTAGGTAAGTATTCACTTCCCAGCTCTCGCAATCGGTCTTTCTATGGATAATTTGCACGAATACGTGCTATTCGATGTTTGCAATCGTTTTGCATCGACGGTAGGTAAGGATTCACTTCCCAGCTGCCGCAATCGTTCTTTCTATCGATAATTTGCACGAATACGTGATGTTCGATGTTTCCAATCGTTTTGCATCAACGTTAGGTAAGGATTCATTTCCCGGCTCCCGCAATCGTTCTTTCCATCGATAATTTGCACGAATACGTGATGTTCAATGTTTCCAATCGTTTTGCATCAACGTTAGGTAAGGATTCACTTCCCGGCTCCCGCAATCGTTCTTTCCATCGATAATTTGCACGAATACGTGGTGTTCGATGTTTCCAATCGTTCTGCATCAACGATAGGTAAGGATTCGCTTCCCAGCTCCCGCAATCGTTCTTTCTATCGATAATTTGCACGAATACGTGATGTTCGATGTTTCCAATCGTTTTGCATCAACGGTAGGTAAGGATTCACTTCCCGGCTCCCGCAATCGTTCTTTCCATCGATAATTTGCACGAATACGTGCTATTCGATGTTTCCAATCGTTTTGCATCAACGGTAGGTAAGTATTCACTTCCCAGCTCTCGCAATCGGTCTTTCTATGGATAATTTGCACGAATACGTGCAATTCGATGTTTGCAATCGTTTTGCATCGACGGTAGGTAAGGATTCACTTCCCAGCTCCCGCAATCGTTCTTTCTATCGATAATTTGCACGAATACGTTATGTTCGATGTTTCCAATCGTTTTGCATCAACGTTAGGTAAGCATTCACTTCCCGGCTCCCGCAATCGTTCTTTCCATCGATAATTTGCACGAATACGTGCTATTCGATGTTTTCAATCGTTTTGCATCAACGGTAGGTATGTATTCACTTCCCAGCTCTCGCAATCGGTCTTTCTATGGATAATTTGCACGAATACGTGCTATTCGATGTTTGCAATCGTTTTGCATCGACGGTAGGTAAGGATTCACTTCCCAGCTGCCGCAATCGTTCTTTCTATCGATAATTTGCACGAATACGTGATGTTCGATGTTTCCAATCGTTTTGCATCAACGTTAGGTAAGGATTCATTTCCCGGCTCCCGCAATCGTTCTATCCATCGATAATTTGCACGAATACGTGCTATTCGATGTTTCCAATCGATTTGCATCAACGTTAGGTAAGGATTCACTTCCCGGCACCCGCAATCGTTCTTTCCATCGATAATTTGCACGAATACGTGATGTTCAATGTTTCCAATCGTTTTGCATCAACGTTAGGTAAGGATTCACTTCCCGGCTCCCGCAATCGTTCTTTCCATCGATAATTTGCACGAATACGTGGTGTTCGATGTTTCCAATCGTTTTGCATCAACGTTAGGTAAGTATTCACTTCCCAGCTCCCGCAATCGTTCTTTCTATCGATAATTTGCACGAATACGTGCTCTTCGTTGTTTGCAATCGTTTTGCATCGACGGTAGGTAAGGATTCACGTCCCAGCAGCCGCAATCGTTCTTTCCATCGATAATTTACACGAATACGTGCTATTCGATGTTTTCAATCGTTTTGCATCAACGGTAGGTAAGTATTCACTGCCCAGCTCTCGCAATAGGTCTTTCTATGGATAATTTGCACGAATACGTGCTATTCGATGTTTGCAATCGTTTTGCATCGACGGTAGGTAAGGATACACTTCCCGGCTCCCGCAATCGTTCTTTCCATCGATAATTTGCACGAATACGTGCTATTCGATGTTTGCAATCGTTTTGCATCGACGGTAGGTAAGGATTCACTTCCCAGCTCCCGCAATCGTTCTTTCTATCGATAATTTGCATGAATACGTTATGTTCGATGTTTCCAATCGTTTTGCATCAACGTTAGGTAAGCATTCACTTCCCGGCTCCCGCAATCGTTCTTTCCATCGATAATTTGCACGAATACGTGGTGTTCGATGTTTCCAATCGTTCTGCATCAACGTTAGGTAAGTATTCACTTCCCAGCTCCCGCAATCGTTCTTTCTATGGATAATTTGCACGAATACGTGCTATTCGATGTTTGCAATCGTTTTGCATCGACGGTAGGTACGGATTCACTTCCCAGCTCCCGCAATCGTTCTTTCTATCGATAATTTGCACGAATACGTGATGTTCGATGTTTCCAATCGTTTTGCATCAACGTTAGGTAAGTATTCACTTCCCAGCTCCCGCAATCGTTCTTTCTATGGATAATTTGCACGAATACGTGCTATTCGATGTTTCCAATCGTGTTGCATCGACGGTCGGTAAGCATTCACTTCCCAGCTCCGGCAAACGTTCTTTCCAAATTATCGATAGAAAGAACGATTGCGGGAGCTGGGAAGTGAATACTTACCTACCGTTGATGCAAAACGATTGGAAACATCGAATAGCACGTATTCGTGCAAATTATTCATGGAAAGAACGATTGCGGGAGCCGGGAAGTGAATGCTTACCTGACGTTGATGCAAAACGATTGGAAACATCGAACATAACGTATTCGTGCAAATTATCGATAGAAAGAACGATTGCGGGAGCTGGGAAGCGAATCCTTACCTATCGTCGATGCAAAACGATTGGAAACATCGAATGGCACGTATTCGTGCAAATTATCGATGGAAAGAACGATTGCGGGAGCTGGGAAGTGAATCCTTACCTACCGTCGATGCAAAACGATTGCAATCATCGAATAGCACGTATTCGTGCAAATTATCGATAGAAAGAACGATTGCGGGAGCTGGGAAGTGAATACTTACCTAACGTTGATGCAGAACGATTGGAAACATCGAACACCACGTATTCGTGCAAATTATCGATGGAAAGAACGATTGCGGGAGCCGGGAAGTGAATCCTTACCTAACGTTGATGCAAAACGATTGGAAACATCGAATAGCACGTATTCGTGCAAATTATCGATGGAAAGAACGATTGCGGGAGCTGGGAAGTGAATCCTTACCTACCGTCGATGCAAAACGATTGCAAACATCGAATAGCACGTATTCGTGCAAATTATCCATAGAAAGAACGATTGCGGGAGCTGGGAAGTGAATACTTACCTACCGTTGATGCAAAACGATTGGAAACATCGAATAGCACGTATTCGTGCAAATTATCCATGGAAAGAACGATTGCGGGAGCCGGGAAGTGAATGCTTACCTAACGTTGATGCAAAACGATTGGAAACATCGAATAGCGCGTATTCGTGCAAATTATCGATGGAAAGAACGATTGCGGGAGCCGGGAAGTGAATCCGTACCTACCGTCGATGCAAAACGATTGCAAACATCGAATAGCACGTATTCGTGCAAATTATCCTTAGAAAGAACGATTGCGGGAGCCGGGAAGTGAATACTTACCTAACGTTGATGCAGAACGATTGGAAACATCGAACACCACGTATTCGTGCAAATTATCGATGGAAAGAACGATTGCGGGAGCCGGGAAGGGAATTCTTACCTAACGTTGATGCAAAACGATTGGAAACATCGAATAGCACGTATTCGTGCAAATTATCGATGGAAAGAACGATTGCGGGAGCTGGGAAGTGAATCCTTACCTACCGTCGATGCAAAACGATTGGATAATTGGCACGAATACGTGATATTCGATGTTTCCAATCGTTTTGCATCGACGGTAGGTAAGGATTCACTTCCCAGCTCCCGCAATCGTTATTTCCATCGATAATTTGCACGAATACGTGGTGTTCGATGTTTCCAATCGTTCTGCATCAACGTTAGGTAAGTATTCACTTCCCAGCTCCCGCAATCGTTCTTTCTATGGATAATTTGCACGAATACGTGCTATTCGATGTTTCCAATCGTGTTGCATCGACGGTCGGTAAGCATTCACTTCCCAGCTCCGGCAAACGTTCTTTCCAAATTATCGATAGAAAGAACGATTGCGGGAGCTGGGAAGTGAATCCTTACCTACCGTCGATGCAAAACGATTGCAAACATCGAATAGCACGTATTCGTGCAAATTATCCATAGAAAGAACGATTGCGAGAGCTGGGAAGTGAATACTTACCTACCGTTGATGCAAAACGATTGGAAAATATCGAATAGCACGTATTCGTGCAAATGATCGATGGAAAGAACGATTGCGGGAGCCGGGAAGTGAATCCTTACCTAACGTTGACGCAAATCGATTGGAAAATATCGAATAGCACGTATTCGTGCAAATGATCGATGGAAAAAACGATTGCGGGAGCCGGGAAGTGAATCCTTACCTAACGTTGATGCAAATCGATTGGAAACATCGAACATCACGTATTCGTGCAAATTATCGATGGAAAGAACGATTGCGGGTGCCGGGAAGTGAATCCTTACCTACCGTTGATGCAAAACGATTGGAAACATCGAACATCACGTATTCGTGCAAATTATCGATAGAAAGAACGATTGCGGGAGCTGGGAAGTGAATCCGTACCTACCGTCGATGCAAAACGATTGCAAACATCGAATATCACGTATTCGTGCAAATTATCCATAGAAAGAACGATTGCGGGAGCTGGGAAGTGAATACTTACCTAACGTTGATGCAGAACGATTGGTAACATCGAACACCACGTATTCGTGCAAATTATCGATGGAAAGAACGATTGCGGGAGCCGGGAAGTGAATGCTTACCTAACGTTGATGCAAAACGATTGGAAACATCGAACATAACGTATTCGTGCAAATTATCGATAGAAAGAACGATTGCGGGAGCTGGGAAGTGAATCCGTACCTACCGTCGATGCAAAACGATTGCAAACATCGAATAGCACGTATTCGTGCAAATTATCCATAGAAAGAACGATTGCGGGAGCTGGGAAGTGAATACTTACCTAACGTTGATGCAGAACGATTGGAAACATCGAACACCACGTATTCGTGCAAATTATCGATGGAAAGAACGATTGCGGGAGCCGGGAAGTGAATCCTTACCTACCGTTGATGCAAAACGATTGGTAACATCGAACACCACGTATTCGTGCAAATTATCGATGGAAAGAACGATTGCGGGAGCCGGGAAGTGAATGCTTACCTAACGTTGATGCAAAACGATTGGAAACATCGAACATAACGTATTCGTGCAAATTATCGATAGAAAGAACGATTGCGGGAGCTGGGAAGTGAATCCGTACCTACCGTCGATGCAAAACGATTGCAAACATCGAATAGCACGTATTCGTGCAAATTATCCATAGAAAGAACGATTGCGGGAGCTGGGAAGTGAATACTTACCTAACGTTGATGCGGAACGATTGGAAACATCGAACACCACGTATTCGTGCAAATTATCGATGGAAAGAACGATTGCGGGAGCCGGGAAGTGAATCCTTACCTACCGTTGATGCAAAACGATTGGAAACATCGAACATCACGTATTCGTGCAAATTATCGATAGAAAGAACGATTGCGGGAGCTGGGAAGTGAATCCTTACCTACCGTCGATGCAAAACGATTGGAAACATCGAATATCACGTATTCGTGCCAATTATCCAATCGTTTTGCATCGACGGTAGGTAAGGATTCACTTCCCAGCTCCCGCAATCGTTCTTTCCATCGATAATTTGCACGAATACGTGCCATTCGAGGTTTCCAATCGTTTTGCATCGACGGTAGGTAAGGATTCACTTCCCAGCTCCCGCAATCGTTCTTTCCATCGATAATTTGCACGAATACGTGCTATTCGATGTTTCCAATCGTTTTGCATCGACGGTAGGTAAGGATTCACTTCCCAGCTCCCGCAATCGTTCTTTCCATCGATAATTTGCACGAATACGTGCCGTTCGATGTTTCCAATCGTTTTGCATCGACGATAGGTAAGGATTCGCTTCCCAGCTCCCGCAATCGTTCTTTCTATCGATAATTTGCACGAATACGTGATGTTCGATGTTTCCAATCGTTTTGCATCAACGGTAGGTAAGGATTCACTTCCCGGCTCCCGCAATCGTTCTTTCCATCGATAATTTGAACGAATACGTGCTATTCGATGTTTCCAATCGTTTTGCATCAACGGTAGGTAAGTATTCACTTCCCAGCTCTCGCAATCGGTCTTTCTATGGATAATTTGCACGAATACGTGCAATTCGATGTTTGCAATCGTTTTGCATCGACGGTAGGTAAGGATTCACTTCCCAGCTCCCGCAATCGTTCTTTCTATCGATAATTTGCACGAATACGTTATGTTCGATGTTTCCAATCGTTTTGCATCAACGTTAGGTAAGCATTCACTTCCCGGCTCCCGCAATCGTTCTTTCCATCGATAATTTGCACGAATACGTGCTATTCGATGTTTTCAATCGTTTTGCATGAACGGTAGGTATGTATTAACTTCCCAGCTCTCGCAATCGGTCTTTCTATGGATAATTTGCACGAATACGTGCTATTCGATGTTTGCAATCGTTTTGCATCGACGGTAGGTAAGGATTCACTTCCCAGCTGCCGCAATCGTTCTTTCTATCGATAATTTGCACGAATACGTGATGTTCGATGTTTCCAATCGTTTTGCATCAACGTTAGGTAAGGATTCATTTCCCGGCTCCCGCAATCGTTCTTTCCATCGATAATTTGCACGAATACGTGCTATTCGATGTTTCCAATCGATTTGCATCAACGTTAGGTAAGGATTCACTTCCCGGCACCCGCAATCGTTCTTTCCATCGATAATTTGCACGAATACGTGATGTTCAATGTTTCCAATCGTTTTGCATCGACGGTAGGTAAGGATTCAC
The DNA here is from genome assembly GCA_963583965.1 of Nomada ferruginata. Classification (NCBI taxonomy): domain Eukaryota; kingdom Metazoa; phylum Arthropoda; class Insecta; order Hymenoptera; family Apidae; genus Nomada; species Nomada ferruginata. Next base: position 2,511,948 of record OY757219.1, read on the forward strand.
TTCCCAGCTGCCGCAATCGTTCTTTCTATCGATAATTTGCACGAATACGTGATGTTCGATGTTTCCAATCGTTTTGCATCAACGTTAGGTAAGGATTCACTTCCCAGCTCCCGCAATCGTTCTTTCTATCGATAATTTGCACGAATACGTGCTCTTCGATGTTTGCAATCGTTTTGCATCGACGGTAGGTAAGGATTCACTTCCCAGCAGCCGCAATCGTTCTTTCCATCGATAATTTACACGAATACGTGCTATTCGATGTTTTCAATCGTTTTGCATCAACGGTAGGTAAGTATTCACTGCCCAGCTCTCGCAATCGGTCTTTCTATGGATAATTTGCACGAATACGTGCTATTCGATGTTTGCAGTCGTTTTGCATCGACGGTAGGTAAGGATACACTTCCCGGCTCCCGCAACGTTCTTTCCATCGATAATTTGCACGAATACGTGCTATTCGATGTTTGCAATCGTTTTGCATCGACGGTAGGTAAGGATTCACTTCCCAGCTCCCGCAATCCTTCTTTCTATCGATAATTTGCATGAATACGTTATGTTCGATGTTTCCAATCGTTTTGCATCAACGTTAGGTAAGCATTCACTTCCCGGCTCCCGCAATCGTTCTTTCCATCGATAATTTGCACGAATACGTGGTGTTCGATGTTTCCAATCGTTCTGCATCAACGTTAGGAAAGTATTCACTTCCCAGCTCCCGCAATCCTTCTTTCTATGGATAATTTGCACGAATACGTGCTATTCGATGTTTGCAATCGTTTTGCATCGACGGTAGGTACGGATTCACTTCCCAGCTCCCGCAATCGTTCTTTCTATCGATAATTTGCACGAATACGTGATGTTCGATGTTTCCAATCGTTTTGCATCAACGTTAGGTAAGTATTCACTTCCCAGCTCCCGCAATCGTTCTTTCTATGGATAATTTGCACGAATACGTGCTATTCGATGTTTCCAATCGTGTTGCATCGACGGTCGGTAAGCATTCACTTCCCAGCTCCGGCAAACGTTCTTTCCAAATTATCGATAGAAAGAACGATTGCGGGAGCTGGGAAGTGAATACTTACCTACCGTTGATGCAAAACGATTGGAAACATCGAATAGCACGTATTCGTGCAAATTATTCATGGAAAGAACGATTGCGGGAGCCGGGAAGTGAATGCTTACCTAACGTTGATGCAAAACGATTGGAAACATCGAACATAACGTATTCGTGCAAATTATCGATAGAAAGAACGATTGCGGCAGCTGGGAAGTGAATCCTTACCTACCGTCGATGCAAAACGATTGCAAACATCGAATTGCACGTATTCGTGCAAATTATCCATAGAAAGACCGATTGCGAGAGCTGGGAAGTGAATCCTTACCTAACGTTGATGCAAATCGATTGGAAACAACTGTGACGTGCCGTCATTTTTTTGCCGCATGTCGGCTCACATTTTTCTTCCTTTATTTACTATATCCACTGCCTGTGAACAAACAAACTCTCTTATTACTCCAACCCATCGCTAGTCAAACGAGGTACTTACCTTATGTTGCGCTTCTCATCATCGATTACCTGTGAACAAATAAACTCTCTTATTACTCCTACCCATCGCTAGTCAAACGAGATACTTACCTTACATTACATTTCTCATCATCGACTGCTTTCGAACAAATAAATTCCTCTCATAAGATACTCACCTTATATTTCTCTTCTCATCACCGACTACCTGCAAACAAATAAAATCTCTAAATATTCCAACTCATCGCTACACAAAACACCATTACCTTAAACGAAGAACAACGACACTCGAGAGAAGCCCTCACTCCACGAGGAAGAAACCCCTTTTGCGTCCCAAGAGAAGCCCTCACTCCACGAGGAAGAAACCCCTTTTGCGTCCCAAGAGAAGCCCTCACTCCACGAGGAAGAAACCCCTTTCGCGTCCCAAGAGAAGCCCTCACTCCACGAGGAAGAAAACCCCTTTCGAATCCTCTCGAGTATATCGCTACAATATGATCAAATCAAATAACACACCCGAACCTACAATACAAAAGACGCATAATTAACCAATACAATTTATTACAATATTTTATTACAAAACGATATCATCAAACAACCTATCCGAATTCACCATATAACAATATTGTAATTAACTAATATAATTTATTTTAACCAATCTCGGTACAATGGAGAACCCCTGCCGGTTGAGGATCACTGGCATTCCAGAGCAATCGACTCCAGTAGCAGTCAACATACCACGCATACCACGCATACCAGACATACCACGCATACCAGACATTCCTCGCATACCAGAGATTCCAGGGATGGGTATAAATAAGCCGGCACCACCTGAATAGTCAGTAGTCAATCATCAGCAGTCAATCTTCAGTAGTCAATCATCAGCAGTCAATCTTCAGTAGTCAATCGTCAGCAAGCGCCTACACATCAGTGAATCAATCTACAAGTGACAGTGAACGTTGATATACCGGTCTTGATTTTAGAATCATACAGTGAATTATTTCGATAAATACCTTAAGGAACATAGAATTCTTTCACGACTTATTTCGATAAATATCTTAAAGAACATAGAATAATTCCACGATTTATTTCGATAAATATCTTAAAGAACTTAGAATAATTTCACGATTTATTTCAATAAATACCTTAAGGAACATAGAATAATTCCGCGATTTATTTCGATAAATATCTTAAAGAATTTAGAATAATTTCACGATTTATTTCAATAAATACCTTAAGGAACATAGAATTAATTCCACGATTTATTTCAATAAATACCTTAATGAACATAGAATTATTTCACGACTTATTTCGATACATACCTTAAGGAACTTAGAATAATTTCACGATTTATTTCAATAAATACCTTAAGGAACATAGAATTATTTCACGACTTATTTCAATAAATACCTCAACGAACTTCGAAGTATTCTTGACTTATTCTAATAAATACAATAAGCCAGTGAACCTCAAGAAACTTTCGCGCAGCACCACAGCATTATTTATCGAATGCAGCTCCCTTACAATATTTGGGAAGAAGCCGAAGAAGAGGAGGACCAGGAATTTCAGGGTCCCTGGGACGGCGTCCTTCCCTCTGATTATCCAGAGATTTATAAACCCCTGCTAGACATTTGGTGTTCCACTATCGCCACAGTAGGAATATACATAAGCGACTGGGGCCGAATTTGCATCAACTGTTACAATCAGTTGACCCCCATACAAGGACAAGCATATCAATCAGGAGGTTGGCATGACATGAGCACTGCCGAAGAAGCCCAACGCATTTCCATTTGTGCACACTGCAACAACGAAATCTCCTCCATCCGCCCAGCATCTCAGTGCGCAGAGTGCACAGAACAGTACTTCGAAATAACAGCGGAAGAGCTGTGGCAAGTACAATCGGGACAAGTACTCGAGGTGCTCACCCGATGGTAAAAATTATACGTGTCTACCCGAGGATCGCAAACCCGACATTGCAGCTCGGTGAGTCGTTTTATTATTTCGTTCCTTACGAGGTTTCGTTCACATTTCTCAATATTGTTTGGAATCCGAGGAATTGGTATTGCTGCAGATCAATCCTTCCGCAGTAATAGTACGGCACTCCTAACTTCCTTTCCCTTCCTTTCTTTACTTACCTTTCCTCTCGGCGTGCGCGAATCTTGCATTCGACCCCGAGGTATTTCCTTTCCTTTCTTTACTTACCTTTCCTCTCGGCGTGCGCGAATCTTGCATTCGACCCCGAGGTATTTCCTTTCCTTTCTTTACTTACCTTTCCTCTCGGCGTGCGCGAATCTTGCATTCGACCCCGAGGTATTTCCTTTCCTTTCTTTACTTACCTTTCCTCTCGGCGTGCGCGAATCTTGCATTCGACCCCGAGGTATTTCCTTTCCTTTCTTTACTTACCTTTCCTCTCGGCGTGCGCGAATCTTGCATTCGACCCCGAGATTCTTCCTTTTTCTTTACTTACCTTTCCTCTCGGCGTGCGCGAATCTTGCATTCGACCCCGAGGTATTTCCTTTCCTTTCTTTACTTACCTTTCCTCTCGGCGTGCGCGAATCTTGCATTCGACCCCGAGGTATTTCCTTTCCTTTCTTTACTTACCTTTCCTCTCGGCGTGCGCGAATCTTGCATTCGACCCCGAGATTCTTAATTTTATCTACTTACCTTTCCTCTCGGCGTGCGCGAATTTTGTATTCGACCCCGAGATTCTTCCTTTTCCTTTACTTACCTTTCCTCTCGGCGTGCGCGAATCTTGCATTCGACCCCGAGATTCTTAATTTTATCTACTTACCTTTCCTCTCGGCGTGCGCGAATTTTGTATTCGACCCCGAGATTCTTCCTTTTCCTTTACTTACCTTTCCTCTCGGCGTGCGCGAATCTTGCATTCGACCCCGAGATTCTTCCTTTTCTCTACTTACCTTTCCTCTCGGCGTGCGCGAATCTTGAATTCGACCCCGAGAACCTACGTTCACCTTCCCCATTCAATTTCCGTTCCTCATCCTGCGTGCGTACAGTATGTCTCTTCCGGAAGTAACCTGGAACGTGACATATTAAACTGGTGACAGCGGTGGGATATTCGAAAATTCAATCCCACAATTGCCTTTAAAACGATAAACGAAGATTGAAGCGGTGGGATATTCGAAAATTCAATCCCACAATTGCCTTTAAAACGATAAACGAAGATTGCAGCGGTGGGATATTCGAAAATTCAATCCCACAATTGCCTTTAAAACGATAAACGAAGATTGAAGCGGTGGGATATTCGAAAATTCAATCCCACAATTGCCTTCAAAACGACAATTAAAGCTTGAAACGCTTTAATATCAAAATTTTGATACGTGTTCTGAACATTAATCACCTACGACTAGATAACCGCCATATCACAACCCCCTCGCGCATATATATAAAACAAAATATATGTATATACATTAGTTCACCTCGCTCAAACACATACATAAAATACCATGTCGCTGTACGGTGACGCCGACGGATCCAACCCCCTCGCTACCCCCGTCGAGGATGCTAACAGAGCCATCGACGCGTCGACCGCCGCGTTGCAAGATAAATTGAATCTCCTGCGCGAAAAACAAGCTCAAATCGAAGAGCATTACGAATTATTCATGAACAAGCAAATGCGACCTGTTAGTCCAGCCGACGATTTGGTGCAGGAAGAACAAACACACCAAACCGCCTCCGGGTTGGAAAACCTCGCAAAACAAATAGCCTGTCTGCAGGACGCAGTGGACGCGCTAACAAGAAAACAGCGCATTAAAACACATTTTGAAACCCCTGCCTCCGGTTACCGCGAAGGAAACCCGCGTAACGACGCGTTTATCGAACCGACAATGTACGGAAAACTTCAGGTCACTCTGAAGGATGCCGTCGAGACGGTACCGCGCTTCGATGGACATAACATGTCGATCCTGCAATTTGCGAGAGCGTGCAGACGAGCTCGAGAAATGATCCCTCCCGCGTCCGAACCTCAGTTAGCGCGCTTATTAAGGAACCGTTTACAAAACCACGCGTACTTGGTCGTGGAGGATTACTGCTTTGATACGGTTAACGCATTCATCGGCAGACTAAAAACGGTGTTCGCCCCCGCTAAAACTTCCGATCACTACCGCGGCGAACTAGCTAACATCATAATTGGAAGAAATGAACACATTTTGGATTATATTTCAAGAGTAAAAGACTTGAAATTCGCCATCACCGACGAAGACGCTGATTATTATCGAAACTCAAGGACGGCGTTATACGATGTCGATCAGCTAGCGTTAAGATCATTTTTAGACGGACTTCCCCTTTCAATGCGCACTCAGATGGACCCCACGACATTGACGTCCTTGGATGAAGCATCCGACAGAGCGGTCCGAGTAGCGAAATTGATCGAGCGCGATCGCCGCCGGTTTATGGGAGAAAGGACACACCGCACTCTATGCCAACTATGCAATCGGGAAGGACACGACGCGCGATCGTGCAGGACCTACCCGACTAATAATCATCCGCCCCTTGCGCGGGTCCCGGAACGATATAACGAAAGAGGTTTCGACCGTCTACACCCAACGACGGATCATAATACGCCACGTCGACCTGAGACGCGAACCTGCAACTACTGCGGGAGAATAGGGCACTTGGCCGCGGAATGCCGTAAGAAAATGCGCGATCAAAACATGTCGGGAAACGACCAGCCCCCACGAGATTACAGGGAGGCGCCTCGTGGAACGGGCAGGACAAATGCGCATCCGATAAATACATTCCGGCCTACGAACCAACTCCGCCCAGAATCGCCAAGGTGCACCTCTCCCCCTACAACAATGTTCCCTCCATCAACGTCCGCAGCCCGCAATTAAACTTTCCCACGGACTTGATGATCGACACGGGAGCAGAGGTAAACTTAATAAAACAATCGTGCATCACGACGCCCTGCGAGATCGACAGGGACAACGTAATCGATTTAATCGGAATCACCGAAAACATGGTGCCCACCCTAGGCACCCTCACAGCAAATTTATTCAACTACCCCGTACAATTTCACGTCGTTGAAGACACTATACCCCTACGCTATCAAGGGTTATTGGGTTCGGGATTCCTAACCGAAAGTGGAGTAACGGTGGATTTCAAAAATAGATGGCTAGCGTTTAATGGCAATTTCGTCCCTTTCAACAAAATCGACGAAGTAACAGTACCCCCGAGAACCAGCGTGGTCGCACAAGCGACAGTTACTAACCCTGAAATCGAGGAAGGATATATTCCACGCATAGACATAGGAGAAGGGCTATACGCAGGACAAGCCCTAGTGCGAAACCAGGATGGCAAGGCAAATATACGAATCATTAACACCAACGAGCAACCGGCGATTATCCGGATACCCCCAGTCCAGCTGGAGAAATTTGAAGAAGCTCCCATAACGTACCCCCAAGTGAAGCATACCGAGGAAGCCGTGACTCCGAAGCAAACCGAAGACACGATGAACCCCCACTCTCAAAAGGGCAACCGGCCCATCCCCCTTAGCGAAACCCTCATAGAAGGAAGAACCCAGCGAAACGGACAAAGGTCCACACCCCTCGTATGCCAAATTGCGGATCAGAAGGTAGCATATCAAATTAACCCCACAGAAGGATTACAAGGGTCCACACCCGCCGAAACCCCTTACAGGGACGAGCTCACCCAACAAACACGAGTCGCAGAGATACTCGACCTCATATCCCCGAAGGACCTCAATCGGGAAGAAGAGGATCACGTCCGACAACTCGTCAGCAAATATGAAGACGTATTCCACTTGCCCAGCGAACCCCTAGGCCATACGCACGCCATTAGCCACTCCATAGAAACCACAGACTCGATTCCGGTGTTTACTAAACAATACCGCTTCCCTCCTATTCACAAGGAAGAAATCCGTACACAAATGGAGGAACTGCTGAAGAAGGAAATTATCAAACCATCCGTCTCCCCGTACAGTTCGCCTCTCTGGATAGTTCCAAAAAAGCCAGGAGCCGACGGGAAACGAAAATGGAGAATGGTGATTGACTATCGCCACCTTAATCAAAAAACAGTTCCAGACGCGTACCCGCTCCCAAATATTATAGATATACTCGATCAGCTCGGCAGCGCCAAGTATTTTTCAGTGTTCGATCTTGTTTCTGGTTTTCACCAAATCCCTATGAAACCAGAACACGCGCAGAAAACTGCGTTCTCGGCCCCACACGGGCATTACGAATTCTCAAGAATGCCCTTCGGATTACGCAACGCACCCGCGACGTTCCAGCGACTTATGGATCACGTCCTTTCAGGGCTGCAAGGGTCCGAAATGTTCGTCTACTTAGATGATATTGTTATCTATTGCAGTTCAATTAGTGAACACGAAATCAAATTTCGAAGGCTCGCCAATAGGCTGCGCGAAGCTAACCTAAAATTACAACCCTGTAAATGCCAATTTTTACGAAAGGAAGTGGCGTATCTGGGCCACGTCCTCACGCAGGACGGCGTAAGACCCGATCCTCAGAAGATAATCTCCGTCACGAATTATCCTGCACCCCGCACATCAAAAGGTATTAAACAATTCCTAGGATTGACCGGGTATTATAGGCGATTTATCCCAGACTTCTCGAAGGAAGCGCGACCCCTCACGACACTCCTTAGAAAGGGGACAACCTTCGTTTGGGATGTGCAGCAACAAAAATCCTTCGAGTATCTCAAGGACAAGTTGGTCAGTGAACCTATTTTGCAATTTCCCGACTTCGAAAAGGAATTCCACCTCACGACGGACGCGTCCGATTATGCTGTGGGAGGCGTAATTTCTCAAACTTACGCGGATAAGGAACTCCCCCTTGCATATGCATCCAGACTGCTGTGCCAAGCTGAAGTGAATTACTCCACCATCGAGAAGGAACTCCTTGCAATAGTATACTGCACCAGCCATTTCCGACCATACCTATACGGAAAAAAATTCATCCTATACACGGATCACCAGCCGTTGGTCTGGCTCCATAGAGTCAAGGACCCAACGTCCCGACTCGTTCGATGGCGGCTAAAACTAGCCGAATTCGATTATGAAATACAATACCAACCGGGGAAATCTAATAAGGTAGCCGACGCGCTCTCCCGTAATCCCCCCGAAAAAACGACAGCAGTTACCTGTCCTATCCGCCCACGATCGAGTTCCGACTCAGACGCAGAACTATTCCTCGGACCTGAAAACAGAAAACGGCCCAGATATCATGGACCCGTACATTTGCATTGGGAAACAGGACGAGAAAGCTCTACAGACTCGGACGAACCTATTTTTAGTCACCCCAACCCTCCGAGGAGACTCCAACACAAAGATATCTCGGACATGGAACCGACGCCACCGCTACAATCAGTCCGCAATACGCCATCCACCAGCAGAGCTGAACCAGAATTTCAGCCTATCAGCCGAACCGAAATGCATCCAGAAGAAGGAACTGATACGCCTCCTAATCTCCCCGTCAGTATAGACGACGACTCTACAGGAGAATCGGACGATGGCCTCACGGATAGCGACCAACCGGAAACCACTCCGCAAAACCCGAACTACAGCGGCACCATTCGCGTCAGTCCGGACCCCTTGGTCGTCCAACACGGGCCCGTAATAATCTTTTTGGCCGCAGATGGCAACCCCTGTGACAATGGAGGAGAGAATCTAAGAAGGCACGCAGATCTCCCTATTAGAAGAGACCTCACGCTCGGGCGAGCACGCGTACTGAAACACAGAGGAAAAACGGTCATTGGCCTAGTCGTCAAGGAGAAAGCCAACTTCCCAGTGGATCCAGGAATCTTCCATAGTGCTACCGATTCATTGAAGGACGTCGTACGAGAATTGCGATTGTCATCAGCAAGCATCGCAAAAACTCCGCAAATTGGAACCCTCACCTGGGAAGAAATAATATACGAAATACGCTCTAAACTAATAGAGGAAAACTTACAACTAACAATTTGCACGCAAACGGTGCAAATACCCGACGCAATTCTAAGGTTACCCATTATTCAAGACAACCACTCTTCAGCCGTAGGAGGACACAGAGGAGTAACAAAAACGATAAAAAGAATCCGCCAAAATTATTACTGGCAAGGATTGAAGCAACAAGTGAGGATATACATAAAAAGTTGCATGCTGTGCCAGAAAAAGAAATTAGTACGGGTCAAAACTCGACAACCAATGATTTTAACCGACACCCCTGGGGCAGCATTCGACAAGATCGGTATGGACATAGTAGGTCCTCTCCCTATATCACCATCCGGGAATACATACATATTAACGATGCAAGATCTGCTCACAAAATACTTTGTATGCGCACCACTGAAGGGCACCACCTCCCTGGAAGTTGCCGACGCCTTCATAAAGAATTTAATATGCCGATTCGGCGCACCAAAAGCCGTTCTCACCGACCAAGGATCGAACTTCATCAGCGCGTTTATGAAAACCATTGCCCGTAAATTCAGGATCGCACAATGTAAGACCACCGCGTTCCATCCCCAATCAAATGGATCCTTAGAAAGATCTCATATAGTGTTAGTAGAATTTTTGAAAATGTACGTGAGTCAAAACGACGATTGGGATAGCTGGACCGATCTCGCGGCATTCTCCTACAATACAAGTTTCCATGAAGGTACGGGCTATACTCCACATGAATTAGTCTTCGGAAAAATAGCACGGGTCCCCGCCCAACAGCGGCCGGTCGAACCCCCAGACGACGAAACCTACGGGGGTTACCTCTCGCGATTAACGGAGTGCATTAATGAATTACAAAATCTCGCCGCGGATAGATTAAAACGCGCTAAAGAAAGGTACAAAATGTATTACGATCGTCGTATAAACGAGGAAACCTTCCAAGCCGGAGACGAGGTGTTTGTAATAAAAAATAGCCGCAAGGGTAAATTCGCGGATCATTACACTGGCCCGCACAAGGTCATTGAAGTACTTCCTCAGCACAACCTAAAGATTTCGTGGAATAACAGCTACAAGGTTATTCATGCGAACAAAGCGCGGAAAATCACCCACTAAAAATCAACACGTATCGATATCCTCTTGGATATCGCTCCCCCCTTTCCCCCTTTTTACATACCGCCAGTAGCACTAAATTTACCCACGACAAATCTTGAAACACCAATTAAATTCTACGTGTCGATATCCTCTTGGATATCGCTCCCCCTTTTTCTCCCCCCCTTTTAATTTTCATTTCTTTCAGACGGTATTTCTAATTTTCTCCAAAATAATTCTCAGGATCAAATCTGAATTAACACCGCACGTCGATATCCCCTTGGATATCGCCCCTCCCCCTTATCGCCCTTCATCACAGTCTCGCACTTGCAAAAATTTAATACAAACTATCAACACGCGTCGATATCCCTTCGGATATCGCTCCTCCCCTTATACCTATACACTATATACTCTAAAAAATTACACTTACATAAAAATTGATATCTTATTTAATTTACATTAAAATTAATACAAAAACACCAATAATAAGATACAGATATAGGCGTATATGTATATATCAGTCATGTAAATATAACTTAGGATTACGAAGTGAAACGAATGTATATACATATATAGTTGTGTTAAACCTTAGCCAACCCGCCACATTAATAATATTTCGATAAAAGTCACAATAGGTTGAGAACCACTGCAGAAATACGCGACATTCCTGGCATACCAACATTCTTAGCATTCCTGGCATACCAACATTCTTAGCATTCCTGGCATACCAACATTCTTAGCATTCCTAGCATACTAACATTCTTCGCATTCCAACTCTCCTATAAGTGCGAGTCCGCGCCACGTGTTTCACCATTCGAGTACAACCATGCCCGGAAACAACCGCAACCGAAAACGCTGCAAGGCTGCCGGCACTTATTGCCGCGCAGCCAGGAAGAAAATTCCACCATTAACACGCCGTAAGGCGCTCCCTAAAATTTTAGTGGACGAAATTTTGCCGGCCAGAAGAAAAATTTCGTTTGTACGGTCCCCGGTCAACGCGGAAGCCCCGATAATGGAATCGCCCACGAGAACCGCCACCGTACCGACCACGGAACAGGCGAAAACCGAGACTCGCGTGGAAGTTGTAAGTGACACTTGCACAATTATCACTTACCACGAAGGCGACGCAGCCACCGCCGTCGACGAGCATTTTAAACGTTCCCTGGCACATCTAGAGGTGAGTATGCCACCTGTTCATCACCCGCAGGAACCGGCGGCAATGGTTCAATTTGCCTTACAGGCGACGATTCCGCCACCCCCGCCAGTCATTGAAGTGTTGGACACCTCCACCGCCTTCCGAGTAGAGCACGGCGCTTTAGAGGAATCGGTATTATTAGAAGTGTGCGACATACACTTCACCCCCGCGCATACCCCAAATGCTCCTCCAGTCGAGCAGGAATCGGCGCAGCTCGAGTGGCTCGACATCCTGCTCGACTTTAACGATTTACCTTAATTATTTAACCTTATTAATTAATCCTACGTTTAATTCATACTATATTAATCTTCCTTATATCTACCCTACTTAATTATTAACACTATTACTTATTCCTAAATTCAATTTTTGCTAAGCCTAAGCTAACCTACTATAACAAAAAAATTCAAAAACACAAAAAGAAAACAAATAATTTAATTACTAGGGAGCTGTGATGTAATCGCTGGACTGCCCCTGCGGCAATGCGACGTCCACCATTTACTGAGCCCACAAATATATCCATTTTATTTTATTTTTATCATGCAATACTTACCTTCTTATTAACCATTCTAACATGTTAAACTTTTATTCTTTTCAAAATAATTACTAAGTTCATTTCGTTCAACTAATGAAAATAATTATAGTTTAATCAATATATCTCCTACTAACAACGAGAGAAAACAAAGACGGTTCGTTCCGAAATACTCCACCCTCAATTTTAATCCGTCTAATTAAGGAGACATAACTTAATTTTACACTGATTTGTTTTACTCTGATACAATAATAAAAAAAAAAAAAAATATATATTTTTAGTTATCAGGCAAGGTTATAATTATTTTATGAAATCACAACGCAAAAGCAATAAACGGAAACAAGCTTTTATTTTATTTAAACATACATAAATTTCACTTCACATAAGGGAAAACAATTTCATTGAATATCCTTTACCTGCTACTAATACAGGATTAAGGGAAAAGGTTATTTTTCGTTCAAGCCACGTCTCCCGCTAAAGAAATGCAGGCATTTCTTAAAATAAGGGGGGAGGTGTGACGTGCCGTCATTTTTTTGCCGCATGTCGGCTCACATTTTTCTTCCTTTATTTACTATATCCACTGCCTGTGAACAAACAAACTCTCTTATTACTCCAACCCATCGCTAGTCAAACGAGGTACTTACCTTATGTTGCGCTTCTCATCATCGATTACCTGTGAACAAATAAACTCTCTTATTACTCCTACCCATCGCTAGTCAAACGAGATACTTACCTTACATTACATTTCTCATCATCGACTGCTTTCGAACAAATAAATTCCTCTCATAAGATACTCACCTTATATTTCTCTTCTCATCACCGACTACCTGCAAACAAATAAAATCTCTAAATATTCCAACTCATCGCTACACAAAACACCATTACCTTAAACGAAGAACAACGACACTCGAGAGAAGCCCTCACTCCACGAGGAAGAAACCCCTTTTGCGTCCCAAGAGAAGCCCTCACTCCACGAGGAAGAAACCCCTTTTGCGTCCCAAGAGAAGCCCTCACTCCACGAGGAAGAAACCCCTTTCGCGTCCCAAGAGAAGCCCTCACTCCACGAGGAAGAAAACCCCTTTCGAATCCTCTCGAGTATATCGCTACAATATGATCAAATCAAATAACACACCCGAACCTACAATACAAAAGACGCATAATTAACCAATACAATTTATTACAATATTTTATTACAAAACGATATCATCAAACAACCTATCCGAATTCACCATATAACAATATTGTAATTAACTAATATAATTTATTTTAACCAATCTCGGTACAATGGAGAACCCCTGCCGGTTGAGGATCACTGGCATTCCAGAGCAATCGACTCCAGTAGCAGTCAACATACCACGCATACCACGCATACCAGACATACCACGCATACCAGACATTCCTCGCATACCAGAGATTCCAGGGATGGGTATAAATAAGCCGGCACCACCTGAATAGTCAGTAGTCAATCATCAGCAGTCAATCTTCAGTAGTCAATCATCAGCAGTCAATCTTCAGTAGTCAATCGTCAGCAAGCGCCTACACATCAGTGAATCAATCTACAAGTGACAGTGAACGTTGATATACCGGTCTTGATTTTAGAATCATACAGTGAATTATTTCGATAAATACCTTAAGGAACATAGAATTCTTTCACGACTTATTTCGATAAATATCTTAAAGAACATAGAATAATTCCACGATTTATTTCGATAAATATCTTAAAGAACTTAGAATAATTTCACGATTTATTTCAATAAATACCTTAAGGAACATAGAATAATTCCGCGATTTATTTCGATAAATATCTTAAAGAATTTAGAATAATTTCACGATTTATTTCAATAAATACCTTAAGGAACATAGAATTAATTCCACGATTTATTTCAATAAATACCTTAATGAACATAGAATTATTTCACGACTTATTTCGATACATACCTTAAGGAACTTAGAATAATTTCACGATTTATTTCAATAAATACCTTAAGGAACATAGAATTATTTCACGACTTATTTCAATAAATACCTCAACGAACTTCGAAGTATTCTTGACTTATTCTAATAAATACAATAAGCCAGTGAACCTCAAGAAACTTTCGCGCAGCACCACAGCATTATTTATCGAATGCAGCTCCCTTACAATATTTGGGAAGAAGCCGAAGAAGAGGAGGACCAGGAATTTCAGGGTCCCTGGGACGGCGTCCTTCCCTCTGATTATCCAGAGATTTATAAACCCCTGCTAGACATTTGGTGTTCCACTATCGCCACAGTAGGAATATACATAAGCGACTGGGGCCGAATTTGCATCAACTGTTACAATCAGTTGACCCCCATACAAGGACAAGCATATCAATCAGGAGGTTGGCATGACATGAGCACTGCCGAAGAAGCCCAACGCATTTCCATTTGTGCACACTGCAACAACGAAATCTCCTCCATCCGCCCAGCATCTCAGTGCGCAGAGTGCACAGAACAGTACTTCGAAATAACAGCGGAAGAGCTGTGGCAAGTACAATCGGGACAAGTACTCGAGGTGCTCACCCGATGGTAAAAATTATACGTGTCTACCCGAGGATCGCAAACCCGACATTGCAGCTCGGTGAGTCGTTTTATTATTTCGTTCCTTACGAGGTTTCGTTCACATTTCTCAATATTGTTTGGAATCCGAGGAATTGGTATTGCTGCAGATCAATCCTTCCGCAGTAATAGTACGGCACTCCTAACTTCCTTTCCCTTCCTTTCTTTACTTACCTTTCCTCTCGGCGTGCGCGAATCTTGCATTCGACCCCGAGGTATTTCCTTTCCTTTCTTTACTTACCTTTCCTCTCGGCGTGCGCGAATCTTGCATTCGACCCCGAGGTATTTCCTTTCCTTTCTTTACTTACCTTTCCTCTCGGCGTGCGCGAATCTTGCATTCGACCCCGAGGTATTTCCTTTCCTTTCTTTACTTACCTTTCCTCTCGGCGTGCGCGAATCTTGCATTCGACCCCGAGGTATTTCCTTTCCTTTCTTTACTTACCTTTCCTCTCGGCGTGCGCGAATCTTGCATTCGACCCCGAGATTCTTCCTTTTTCTTTACTTACCTTTCCTCTCGGCGTGCGCGAATCTTGCATTCGACCCCGAGGTATTTCCTTTCCTTTCTTTACTTACCTTTCCTCTCGGCGTGCGCGAATCTTGCATTCGACCCCGAGGTATTTCCTTTCCTTTCTTTACTTACCTTTCCTCTCGGCGTGCGCGAATCTTGCATTCGACCCCGAGATTCTTAATTTTATCTACTTACCTTTCCTCTCGGCGTGCGCGAATTTTGTATTCGACCCCGAGATTCTTCCTTTTCCTTTACTTACCTTTCCTCTCGGCGTGCGCGAATCTTGCATTCGACCCCGAGATTCTTAATTTTATCTACTTACCTTTCCTCTCGGCGTGCGCGAATTTTGTATTCGACCCCGAGATTCTTCCTTTTCCTTTACTTACCTTTCCTCTCGGCGTGCGCGAATCTTGCATTCGACCCCGAGATTCTTCCTTTTCTCTACTTACCTTTCCTCTCGGCGTGCGCGAATCTTGAATTCGACCCCGAGAACCTACGTTCACCTTCCCCATTCAATTTCCGTTCCTCATCCTGCGTGCGTACAGTATGTCTCTTCCGGAAGTAACCTGGAACGTGACACAACGAACATCACGTATTCGTGCAAATTATCGATGGAAAGAACGATTGCGGGTGCCGGGAAGTGAATCCTTACCTACCGTTGATGCAAAACGATTGGAAACATCGAACATCACGTATTCGTGCAAATTATCGATAGAAAGAACGATTGCGGGAGCTGGGAAGCGAATCCTTACCTATCGTCGATGCAAAACGATTGGAAACATCGAATGACACGTATTCGTGCAAATTATCGATGGAAAGAACGATTGCGGGAGCTGGGAAGTGAATCCTTACCTACCGTCGATGCAAAACGA
Organism: Nomada ferruginata; assembly: GCA_963583965.1. Lineage (NCBI taxonomy): Eukaryota > Metazoa > Arthropoda > Insecta > Hymenoptera > Apidae > Nomada > Nomada ferruginata. The sequence goes on from OY757219.1 coordinate 2,528,137, forward strand.
TTGCAAACATCGAGTAGCACGTATTCGTGCAAATTATCCATAGAAAGAACGATTGCGGGAGCTGGGAAGTGAATACTTACCTACCGTTGATGCAAAACGATTGGAAACATCGAATAGCACGTATTCGTGCAAATTATCCATGGAAAGAACGATTGCGGGAGCCGGGAAGTGAATGCTTACCTAACGTTGATGCAAAACGATTGGAAACATCGAATAGCGCGTATTCGTGCAAATTATCGATGGAAAGAACGATTGCGGGAGCCGGGAAGTGAATCCGTACCTACCGTCGATGCAAAACGATTGCAAACATCGAATAGCACGTATTCGTGCAAATTATCCTTAGAAAGAACGATTGCGGGAGCCGGGAAGTGAATACTTACCTAACGTTGATGCAGAACGATTGGAAACATCGAATAGCACGTATTCGTGCAAATTATCCATGGAAAGAACGATTGCGGGAGCCGGGAAGTGAATGCTTACCTAACGTTGATGCAAAACGATTGGAAACATCGAACATAACGTATTCGTGCAAATTATCGATAGAAAGAACGATTGCGGCAGCTGGGAAGTGAATCCTTACCTACCGTCGATGCAAAACGATTGCAAACATCGAATTGCACGTATTCGTGCAAATTATCGATGGAAAGAACGATTGCGGGAGCCGGGAAGTGAATCCTTACCTAACGTTGATGCAAAACGATTGGAAACATCGAATAGCACGTATTCGTGCAAATTATCGATGGAAAGAACGATTGCGGGAGCTGGGAAGTGAATCCTTACCTACCGTCGATGCAAAACGATTGGATAATTGGCACGAATACGTGATATTCGATGTTTCCAATCGTTTTGCATCGACGGTAGGTAAGGATTCACTTCCCAGCTCCCGCAATCGTTATTTCCATCGATAATTTGCACGAATACGTGGTGTTCGATGTTACCAATCGTTCTGCATCGACGGTAGGTACGGATTCACTTCCCAGCTCCCGCAATCGTTCTTTCTATCGATAATTTGCACGAATACGTGATGTTCGATGTTTCCAATCGTTTTGCATCAACGGTAGGTAAGGATTCACTTCCCGGCTCCCGTAATCGTTCTTTCCATCGATAATTTGCACGAATACGTGGTGTTCGATGTTTCCAATCGTTCTGCATCAACGTTAGGTAAGTATTCACTTCCCAGCTCCCGCAATCGTTCTTTCTATGGATAATTTGCACGAATACGTGCTATTCGATGTTTCCAATCGTGTTGCATCGACGGTCGGTAAGCATTCACTTCCCAGCTCCGGCAAACGTTCTTTCCAAATTATCGATAGAAAGAACGATTGCGGGAGCTGGGAAGTGAATCCTTACCTACCGTCGATGCAAAACGATTGCAAAATATCGAATAGCACGTATTCGTGCAAATGATCGATGGAAAAAACGATTGCGGGAGCCGGGAAGTGAATCCTTACCTAACGTTGATGCAAATCGATTGGAAACATCGAACATCACGTATTCGTGCAAATTATCGATGGAAAGAACGATTGCGGGTGCCGGGAAGTGAATCCTTACCTACCGTTGATGCAAAACGATTGGAAACATCGAACATCACGTATTCGTGCAAATTATCGATGGAAAGAACGATTGCGGGAGCCGGGAAGTGAATGCTTACCTAACGTTGATGCAAAACGATTGGAAACATCGAACATAACGTATTCGTGCAAATTATCGATAGAAAGAACGATTGCGGGAGCTGGGAAGTGAATCCGTACCTACCGTCGATGCAAAACGATTGCAAACATCGAATAGCACGTATTCGTGCAAATTATCCATAGAAAGAACGATTGCGGGAGCTGGGAAGTGAATCCTTACCTACCGTCGATGCAAAACGATTGGAAACATCGAATATCACGTATTCGTGCCAATTATCCAATCGTTTTGCATCGACGGTAGGTAAGGATTCACTTCCCAGCTCCCGCAATCGTTCTTTCCATCGATAATTTGCACGAATACGTGCCATTCGATGTTTCCAATCGTTTTGCATCGACGGTAGGTAAGGATTCACTTCCCAGCTCCCGCAATCGTTCTTTCCATCGATAATTTGCACGAATACGTGCTATTCGATGTTTCCAATCGTTTTGCATCAACGTTAGGTAAGGATTCACTTCCCGGCTCCCGCAATCGTTCTTTCCATCGATAATTTGCACGAATACGTGGTGTTCGATGTTTCCAATCGTTCTGCATCAACGTTAGGTAAGTATTCAGTTCCCGGCTCCCGCAATCGTTCTTTCTAAGGATAATTTGCACGAATACGTGCTATTCGATGTTTGTAATCGTTTTGCATCGACGGTAGGTACGGATTCACTTCCCGGCTCCCGCAATCGTTCTTTCCATCGATAATTTGCACGAATACGCGCTATTCGATGTTTCCAATCGTTTTGCATCAACGTTAGGTAAGCATTCACTTCCCGGCTCCCGCAATCGTTCTTTCCATGGATAATTTGCACGAATACGTGCTATTCGATGTTTCCAATCGTTTTGCATCGACGGTAGGTAAGGATTCACTTCCCAGCTCCCGCAATCGTTCTTTCCATCGATAATTTGCACGAATACGTGCCGTTCGATGTTTCCAATCGTTTTGCATCGACGATAGGTAAGGATTCGCTTCCCAGCTCCCGCAATCGTTCTTTCTATCGATAATTTGCACGAATACGTGATGTTCGATGTTTCCAATCGTTTTGCATCAACGGTAGGTAAGGATTCACTTCCCGGCTCCCGCAATCGTTCTTTCCATCGATAATTTGCACGAATACGTGCTATTCGATGTTTCCAATCGTTTTGCATCAACGGTAGGTAAGTATTCACTTCCCAGCTCTCGCAATCGGTCTTTCTATGGATAATTTGCACGAATACGTGCAATTCGATGTTTGCAATCGTTTTGCATCGACGGTAGGTAAGGATTCACTTCCCAGCTCCCGCAATCGTTCTTTCTATCGATAATTTGCACGAATACGTTATGTTCGATGTTTCCAATCGTTTTGCATCAACGTTAGGTAAGCATTCACTTCCCGGCTCCCGCAATCGTTCTTTCCATCGATAATTTGCACGAATACGTGCTATTCGATGTTTGCAATCGATTTGCATCAACGTTAGGTAAGGATTCACTTCCCGGCACCCGCAATCGTTCTTTCCATCGATAATTTGCACGAATACGTGATGTTCAATGTTTCCAATCGTTTTGCATCAACGTTAGGTAAGGATTCACTTCCCGGCTCCCGCAATCGTTCTTTCCATCGATAATTTGCACGAATACGTGGTGTTCGATGTTTCCAATCGTTTTGCATCAACGTTAGGTAAGTATTCACTTCCCAGCTCCCGCAATCGTTCTTTCTATCGATAATTTGCACGAATACGTGCTCTTCGATGTTTTCAATCGTTTTGCATCGACGGTAGGTAAGGATTCACTTCCCAGCAGCCGCAATCGTTCTTTCCATCGATAATTTACACGAATACGTGCTATTCGATGTTTTCAATCGTTTTGCATCAACGGTAGGTAAGTATTCACTGCCCAGCTCTCGCAATAGGTCTTTCTATGGATAATTTGCACGAATACGTGCTATTCGATGTTTGCAATCGTTTTGCATCGACGGTAGGTAAGGATACACTTCCCGGCTCCCGCAATCGTTCTTTCCATCGATAATTTGCACGAATACGTGCTATTCGATGTTTGCAATCGTTTTGCATCGACGGTAGGTAAGGATTCACTTCCCAGCTCCCGCAATCGTTCTTTCTATCGATAATTTGCATGAATACGTTATGTTCGATGTTTCCAATCGTTTTGCATCAACGTTAGGTAAGCATTCACTTCCCGGCTCCCGCAATCGTTCTTTCAATCGATAATTTGCACGAATACGTGGTGTTCGATGTTTCCAATCGTTCTGCATCAACGTTAGGTAAGTATTCACTTCCCAGCTCCCGCAATCGTTCTTTCTATGGATAATTTGCACGAATACGTGCTATTCGATGTTTCCAATCGTGTTGCATCGACGGTCGGTAAGCATTCACTTCCCAGCTCCGGCAAACGTTCTTTCCAAATTATCGATAGAAAGAACGATTGCGGGAGCTGGGAAGTGAATCCTTACCTACCGTCGATGCAACACGATTGCAAACATCGAATAGCACGTATTCGTGCAAATTATCCATAGAAAGAACGATTGCGAGAGCTGGGAAGTGAATACTTACCTACCGTTGATGCAAAACGATTGGAAAATATCGAATAGCACGTATTCGTGCAAATGATCGATGGAAAGAACGATTGCGGGAGCCGGGAAGTGAATCCTTACCTACCGTTGATGCAAAACGATTGAAAACATCGAATAGCACGTATTCGTGCAAATTATCGATGGAAAGAACGATTGCGGGAGCCGGGAAGTGAATCCTTACCTAACGTTGATGCAAAACGATTGGAAACATCGAACATAACGTATTCGTGCAAATTATCGATAGAAAGAACGATTGCGGGAGCTGGGAAGTGAATCCTTACCTACCGTCGATGCAAAACGATTGCAAACATCGAATTGCACGTATTCGTGCAAATTATCCATAGAAAGACCGATTGCGAGAGCTGGGAAGTGAATACTTACCTACCGTTGATGCAAAACGATTGGAAACATCGAATAGCACGTATTCGTGCAAATTATCGATGGAAAGAACGATTGCGGGAGCCGGGAAGTGAATCCTTACCTACCGTTGATGCAAAACGATTGGAAACATCGAACATCACGTATTCGTGCAAATTATCGATAGAAAGAACGATTGCGGGAGCTGGGAAGCGAATCCTTACCTATCGTCGATGCAAAACGATTGGAAACATCGAACGGCACGTATTCGTGCAAATTATCGATGGAAAGAACGATTGCGGGAGCTGGGAAGTGAATCCTTACCTACCGTCGATGCAAAACGATTGGAAACATCGAATAGCACGTATTCGTGCAAATTGTCCATGGAAAGAACGATTGCGGGAGCCGGGAAGTGAATGCTTACCTAACGTTGATGCAAAACGATTGGAAACATCGAATAGCGCGTATTCGTGCAAATTATCGATAGAAAGAACGATTGCGGGAGCTGGGAAGTGAATCCGTACCTACCGTCGATGCAAAACGATTGCAAACATCGAATAGCACGTATTCGTGCAAATTATCCATAGAAAGAACGATTGCGGGAGCTGGGAAGTGAATACTTACCTAACGTTGATGCAGAACGATTGGAAACATCGAACACCACGTATTCGTGCAAATTATCGATGGAAAGAACGATTGCGGGAGCTGGGAAGTGAATCCTTACCTACCGTCGATGCAAAACGATTGGATAATTGGCACGAATACGTGATATTCGATGTTTCCAATCGTTTTGCATCGACGGTAGGTAAGGATTCACTTCCCAGCTCCCGCAATCGTTCTTTCCATCGATAATTTGCACGAATACGTGCCATTCGATGTTTCCAATCGTTTTGCATCGACGGTAGGTAAGGATTCACTTCCCAGCTCCCGCAATCGTTCTTTCCATCGATAATTTGCACGAATACGTGCTATTCGATGTTTCCAATCGTTTTGCATCAACGTTAGGTAAGGATTCACTTCCCGGCTCCCGCAATCGTTCTTTCCATCGATAATTTGCACGAATACGTGGTGTTCGATGTTTCCAATCGTTCTGCATCAACGTTAGGTAAGTATTCAGTTCCCGGCTCCCGCAATCGTTCTTTCTAAGGATAATTTGCACGAATACGTGCTATTCGATGTTTGCAATCGTTTTGCATCGACGGTAGGTACGGATTCACTTCCCGGCTCCCGCAATCGTTCTTTCCATCGATAATTTGCACGAATACGCGCTATTCGATGTTTCCAATCGTTTTGCATCAACGTTAGGTAAGCATTCACTTCCCGGCTCCCGCAATCGTTCTTTCCATGGATAATTTGCACGAATACGTGCTATTCGATGTTTCCAATCGTTTTGCATCGACGGTAGGTAAGGATTCACTTCCCGGCTCCCGCAATCGTTCTTTCCATCGATAATTTGCACGAATACGTGCTATTCGATGTTTCCAATCGTTTTGCATCAACGGTAGGTAAGTATTCACTTCCCAGCTCTCGCAATCGGTCTTTCTATGGATAATTTGCACGAATACGTGCAATTCGATGTTTGCAATCGTTTTGCATCGACGGTAGGTAAGGATTCACTTCCCAGCTCCCGCAATCGTTCTTTCCATCGATAATTTGCACGAATACGTGCTATTCGATGTTTCCAATCGTTTTGCATCAACGTTAGGTAAGGATTCACTTCCCGGCTCCCGCAATCGTTCTTTCCATGGATAATTTGCACGAATACGTGCTATTCGATGTTTCCAATCGTTTTGCATCGACGGTAGGTAAGGATTCACTTCCCAGCTCCCGCAATCGTTCTTTCCATCGATAATTTGCACGAATACGTGCCGTTCGATGTTTCCAATCGTTTTGCATCGACGATAGGTAAGGATTCGCTTCCCAGCTCCCGCAATCGTTCTTTCTATCGATAATTTGCACGAATACGTGATGTTCGATGTTTCCAATCGTTTTGCATCAACGGTAGGTAAGGATTCACTTCCCGGCTCCCGCAATCGTTCTTTCCATCGATAATTTGCACGAATACGTGCTATTCGATGTTTCCAATCGTTTTGCATCAACGGTAGGTAAGTATTCACTTCCCAGCTCTCGCAATCGGTCTTTCTATGGATAATTTGCACGAATACGTGCAATTCGATGTTTGCAATCGTTTTGCATCGACGGTAGGTAAGGATTCACTTCCCAGCTCCCGCAATCGTTCTTTCTATCGATAATTTGCACGAATACGTTATGTTCGATGTTTCCAATCGTTTTGCATCAACGTTAGGTAAGCATTCACTTCCCGGCTCCCGCAATCGTTCTTTCCATCGATAATTTGCACGAATACGTGCTATTCGATGTTTTCAATCGTTTTGCATCAACGGTAGGTATGTATTCACTTCCCAGCTCTCGCAATCGGTCTTTCTATGGATAATTTGCACGAATACGTGCTATTCGATGTTTGCAATCGTTTTGCATCGACGGTAGGTAAGGATTCACTTCCCAGCTGCCGCAATCGTTCTTTCTATCGATAATTTGCACGAATACGTGATGTTCGATGTTTCCAATCGTTTTGCATCAACGTTAGGTAAGGATTCATTTCCCGGCTCCCGCAATCGTTCTTTCCATCGATAATTTGCACGAATACGTGCTATTCGATGTTTCCAATCGTTTTGCATCAACGTTAGGTAAGGATTCACTTCCCGGCTCCCGCAATCGTTCTTTCCATCGATAATTTGCACGAATACGTGGTGTTCGATGTTTCCAATCGTTTTGCATCAACGTTAGGTAAGTATTCACTTCCCAGCTCCCGCAATCGTTCTTTCTATCGATAATTTGCACGAATACGTGCTCTTCGATGTTTGCAATCGTTTTGCATCGACGGTAGGTAAGGATTCACTTCCCAGCAGCCGCAATCGTTCTTTCCATCGATAATTTACACGAATACGTGCTATTCGATGTTTTCAATCGTTTTGCATCAACGGTAGGTAAGTATTCACTGCCCAGCTCTCGCAATCGTTCTTTCTAAGGATAATTTGCACGAATACGTGCTATTCGATGTTTGCAATCGTTTTGCATCGACGGTAGGTACGGATTCACTTCCCGGCTCCCGCAATCGTTCTTTCCATCGATAATTTGCACGTATACGCGCTATTCGATGTTTCCAATCGTTTTGCATCAACGTTAGGTAAGCATTCACTTCCCGGCTCCCGCAATCGTTCTTTCCATGGATAATTTGCACGAATACGTGCTATTCGATGTTTCCAATCGTTTTGCATCGACGGTAGGTAAGGATTCACTTCCCAGCTCCCGCAATCGTTCTTTCCATCGATAATTTGCACGAATACGTGCCGTTCGATGTTTCCAATCGTTTTGCATCGACGATAGGTAAGTATTCACTTCCCAGCTCCCGCAATCGTTCTTTCTATCGATAATTTGCACGAATACGTGCTCTTCGATGTTTGCAATCGTTTTGCATCGACGGTAGGTAAGGATTCACTTCCCAGCAGCCGCAATCGTTCTTTCCATCGATAATTTACACGAATACGTGCTATTCGATGTTTTCAATCGTTTTGCATCAACGGTAGGTAAGTATTCACTGCCCAGCTCTCGCAATCGGTCTTTCTATGGATAATTTGCACGAATACGTGCTATTCGATGTTTGCAATCGTTTTGCATCGACGGTAGGTAAGGATACACTTCCCGGCTCCCGCAATCGTTCTTTCCATCGATAATTTGCACGAATACGTGCTATTCGATGTTTGCAATCGTTTTGCATCGACGGTAGGTAAGGATTCACTTCCCAGCTCCCGCAATCGTTCTTTCTATCGATAATTTGCATGAATACGTTATGTTCGATGTTTCCAATCGTTTTGCATCAACGTTAGGTAAGCATTCACTTCCCGGCTCCCGCAATCGTTCTTTCCATCGATAATTTGCACGAATACGTGGTGTTCGATGTTTCCAATCGTTCTGCATCAACGTTAGGTAAGTATTCACTTCCCAGCTCCCGCAATCGTTCTTTCTATGGATAATTTGCACGAATACGTGCTATTCGATGTTTCCAATCGTGTTGCATCGACGGTCGGTAAGCATTCACTTCCCAGCTCCGGCAAACGTTCTTTCCAAATTATCGATAGAAAGAACGATTGCGGGAGCTGGGAAGTGAATACTTACCTACCGTTGATGCAAAACGATTGGAAACATCGAATAGCACGTATTCGTGCAAATTATTCATGGAAAGAACGATTGCGGGAGCCGGGAAGTGAATGCTTACCTAACGTTGATGCAAAACGATTGGAAACATCGAACATAACGTATTCGTGCAAATTATCGATAGAAAGAACGATTGCGGCAGCTGGGAAGTGAATCCTTACCTACCGTCGATGCAAAACGATTGCAAACATCGAATTGCACGTATTCGTGCAAATTATCCATAGAAAGACCGATTGCGAGAGCTGGGAAGTGAATACTTACCTACCGTTGATGTAAAACGATTGGAAACATCGAATAGCACGTATTCGTGCAAATTATCGATGGAAAGAACGATTGCGGGAGCCGGGAAGTGAATCCTTACCTACCGTTGATGCAAAACGATTGGAAACATCGAACATCACGTATTCGTGCAAATTATCGATAGAAAGAACGATTGCGGGAGCTGGGAAGCGAATCCTTACCTATCGTCGATGCAAAACGATTGGAAACATCGAATGGCACGTATTCGTGCAAATTATCGATGGAAAGAACGATTGCGGGAGCTGGGAAGTGAATCCTTACCTACCGTCGATGCAAAACGATTGCAAACATCGAATAGCACGTACTCGTGCAAATTATCCATAGAAAGAACGATTGCGGGAGCTGGGAAGTGAATACTTACCTACCGTTGATGCAAAACGATTGGAAACATCGAATAGCACGTATTCGTGCAAATTATCCATGGAAAGAACGATTGCGGGAGCCGGGAAGTGAATGCTTACCTAACGTTGATGCAAAACGATTGGAAACATCGAATAGCGCGTATTCGTGCAAATTATCGATGGAAAGAACGATTGCGGGAGCCGGGAAGTGAATCCGTACCTACCGTCGATGCAAAACGATTGCAAACATCGAATAGCACGTATTCGTGCAAATTATCCTTAGAAAGAACGATTGCGGGAGCCGGGAAGTGAATACTTACCTAACGTTGATGCAGAACGATTGGAAACATCGAACACCACGTATTCGTGCAAATTATCGATGGAAAGAACGATTGCGGGAGCCGGGAAGTGAATCCTTACCTAACGTTGATGCAAAACGATTGGAAACATCGAATAGCACGTATTCGTGCAAATTATCGATGGAAAGAACGATTGCGGGAGCTGGGAAGTGAATCCTTACCTACCGTCGATGCAAAACGATTGGATAATTGGCACGAATACGTGATATTCGATGTTACCAATCGTTCTGCATCAACGTTAGGTAAGTATTCACTTCCCAGCTCCCGCAATCGTTCTTTCTATGGATAATTTGCACGAATACGTGCTATTCGATGTTTGCAATCGTTTTGCATCGACGGTAGGTACGGATTCACTTCCCAGCTCCCGCAATCGTTCTTTCTATCGATAATTTGCACGAATACGTGATGTTCGATGTTTCCAATCGTTTTGCATCAACGGTAGGTAAGGATTCACTTCCCGGCTCCCGCAATCGTTCTTTCCATCGATAATTTGCACGAATACGTGGTGTTCGATGTTTCCAATCGTTCTGCATCAACGTTAGGTAAGTATTCACTTCCCAGCTCCCGCAATCGTTCTTTCTATGGATAATTTGCACGAATACGTGCTATTCGATGTTTCCAATCGTGTTGCATCGACGGTCGGTAAGCATTCACTTCCCAGCTCCGGCAAACGTTCTTTCCAAATTATCGATAGAAAGAACGATTGCGGGAGCTGGGAAGTGAATCCTTACCTACCGTCGATGCAAAACCATTGCAAACATCGAATAGCACGTATTCGTGCAAATTATCCATAGAAAGAACGATTGCGAGAGCTGGGAAGTGAATACTTACCTACCGTTGATGCAAAACGATTGGAAAATATCGAATAGCACGTATTCGTGCAAATGATCGATGGAAAGAACGATTGCGGGAGCCGGGAAGTGAATCCTTACCTAACGTTGATGCAAATCGATTGGAAAATATCGAATAGCACGTATTCGTGCAAATGATCGATGGAAAAAACGATTGCGGGAGCCGGGAAGTGAATCCTTACCTAACGTTGATGCAAATCGATTGGAAACATCGAACATCACGTATTCGTGCAAATTATCGATGGAAAGAACGATTGCAGGTGCCGGGAAGTGAATCCTTACCTACCGTTGATGCAAAACGATTGGAAACATCGAACATCACGTATTCGTGCAAATTATCGATAGAAAGAACGATTGCGGGAGCTGGGAAGTGAATCCGTACCTACCGTCGATGCAAAACGATTGCAAACATCGAATATCACGTATTCGTGCAAATTATCCATAGAAAGAACGATTGCGGGAGCTGCGAAGTGAATACTTACCTAACGTTGATGCAGAACGATTGGTAACATCGAACACCACGTATTCGTGCAAATTATCGATGGAAAGAACGATTGCGGGAGCCGGGAAGTGAATGCTTACCTAACGTTGATGCAAAACGATTGGAAACATCGAACATAACGTATTCGTGCAAATTATCGATAGAAAGAACGATTGCGGGAGCTGGGAAGTGAATCCGTACCTACCGTCGATGCAAAACGATTGCAAACATCGAATAGCACGTATTCGTGCAAATTATCCATAGAAAGAACGATTGCGGGAGCTGGGAAGTGAATACTTACCTAACGTTGATGCAGAACGATTGGAAACATCGAACACCACGTATTCGTGCAAATTATCCATAGAAAGAACGATTGCGGGAGCTGGGAAGTGAATCCTTACCTACCGTCGATGCAAAACGATTGGAAACATCGAATATCACGTATTCGTGCCAATTATCCAATCGTTTTGCATCGACGGTAGGTAAGGATTCACTTCCCAGCTCCCGCAATCGTTCTTTCCATCGATAATTTGCACGAATACGTGCTATTCGATGTTTCCAATCGTTTTGCATCAACGTTAGGTAAGGATTCACTTCCCGGCTCCCGCAATCGTTCTTTCCATCGATAATTTGCACGAATACGTGGTGTTCGATGTTTCCAATCGTTCTGCATCAACGTTAGGTAAGTATTCACTTCCCGGCTCCCGCAATCGTTCTTTCTAAGGATAATTTGCACGAATACGTGCTATTCGATGTTTGCAATCGTTTTGCATCGACGGTAGGTACGGATTCACTTCCCGGCTCCCGCAATCGTTCTTTCCATCGATAATTTGCACGAATACGCGCTATTCGATGTTTCCAATCGTTTTGCATCAACGTTAGGTAAGCATTCACTTCCCGGCTCCCGCAATCGTTCTTTCCATGGATAATTTGCACGAATACGTGCTATTCGATGTTTCCAATCGTTTTGCATCGACGGTAGGTAAGGATTCACTTCCCAGCTCCCGCAATCGTTCTTTCCATCGATAATTTGCACGAATACGTGCCGTTCGATGTTTCCAATCGTTTTGCATCGACGATAGGTAAGGATTCGCTTCCCAGCTCCCGCAATCGTTCTTTCTATCGATAATTTGCACGAATACGTGATGTTCGATGTTTCCAATCGTTTTGCATCAACGGTAGGTAAGGATTCACTTCCCGGCTCCCGCAATCGTTCTTTCCATCGATAATTTGCACGAATACGTGCTATTCGATGTTTCCAATCGTTTTGCATCAACGGTAGGTAAGTATTCACTTCCCAGCTCTCGCAATCGGTCTTTCTATGGATAATTTGCACGAATACGTGCAATTCGATGGTTGCAATCGTTTTGCATCGACGGTAGGTAAGGATTCACTTCCCAGCTCCCGCAATCGTTCTTTCTATCGATAATTTGCACGAATACGTTATGTTCGATGTTTCCAATCGTTTTGCATCAACGTTAGGTAAGCATTCACTTCCCGGCTCCCGCAATCGTTCTTTCCATCGATAATTTGCACGAGTACGTGCTATTCGATGTTTTCAATCGTTTTCCATCAATGGTAGGTATGTATTCACTTCCCAGCTCTCGCAATCGGTCTTTCTATGGATAATTTGCACGAATACGTGCTATTCGATGTTTGCAATCGTTTTGCATCGACGGTAGGTAAGTATTCACTTCCCAGCTGCCGCAATCGTTCTTTCTATCGATAATTTGCACGAATACGTGATGTTCGATGTTTCCAATCGTTTTGCATCAACGTTAGGTAAGGATTCATTTCCCGGCTCCCGCAATCGTTCTTTCCATCGATAATTTGCACGAATACGTGCTATTCGATGTTTCCAATCGATTTGCATCAACGTTAGGTAAGGATTCACTTCCCGGCACCCGCAATCGTTCTTTCCATCGATAATTTGCACGAATACGTGATGTTCAATGTTTCCAATCGTTTTGCATCAACGTTAGGTAAGGATTCACTTCCCGGCTCCCGCAATCGTTCTTTCCATCGATAATTTACACGAATACGTGCTATTCGATGTTTTCAATCGTTTTGCATCAACGGTAGGTAAGTATTCACTGCCCAGCTCTCGCAATCGGTCTTTCTATGGATAATTTGCACGAATACGTGCTATTCGATGTTTGCAATCGTTTTGCATCGACGGTAGGTAAGGATACACTTCCCGGCTCCCGCAATCGTTCTTTCCATCGATAATTTGCACGAATACGTGCTATTCGATGTTTGCAATCGTTTTGCATCGACGGTAGGTAAGGATTCACTTCCCAGCTCCCGCAATCGTTCTTTCTATCGATAATTTGCATGAATACGTTATGTTCGATGTTTCCAATCGTTTTGCATCAACGTTAGGTAAGCATTCACTTCCCGGCTCCCGCAATCGTTCTTTCCATCGATAATTTGCACGAATACGTGGTGTTCGATGTTTCCAATCGTTCTGCATCAACGTTAGGTAAGTATTCACTTCCCAGCTCCCGCAATCGTTCTTTCTATGGATAATTTGCACGAATACGTGCTATTCGATGTTTGCAATCGTTTTGCATCGACGGGAGGTACGGATTCACTTCCCAGCTCCCGCAATCGTTCTTTCTATCGATAATTTGCACGAATACGTGATGTTCGATGTTTCCAATCGTTTTGCATCAACGTTAGGTAAGTATTCACTTCCCAGCTCCCGCAATCGTTCTTTCTATGGATAATTTGCACGAATACGTGCTATTCGATGTTTCCAATCGTGTTGCATCGACGGTCGGTAAGCATTCACTTCCCAGCTCCGGCAAACGTTCTTTCCAAATTATCGATAGAAAGAACGATTGCGGGAGCTGGGAAGTGAATACTTACCTACCGTTGATGCAAAACGATTGGAAACATCGAATAGCACGTATTCGTGCAAATTATTCATGGAAAGAACGATTGCGGGAGCCGGGAAGTGAATGCTTACCTAACGTTGATGCAAAACGATTGGAAACATCGAACATAACGTATTCGTGCAAATTATCGATAGAAAGAACGATTGCGGCAGCTGGGAAGTGAATCCTTACCTACCGTCGATGCAAAACGATTGCAAACATCGAATTGCACGTATTCGTGCAAATTATCCATAGAAAGACCGATTGCGAGAGCTGGGAAGTGAATACTTACCTACCGTTGATGCAAAACGATTGGAAACATCGAACATCACGTATTCGTGCAAATTATCGATAGAAAGAACGATTGCGGGAGCTGGGAAGCGAATCCTTACCTATCGTCGATGCAAAACGATTGGAAACATCGAATGGCACGTATTCGTGCAAATTATCGATGGAAAGAACGATTGCGGGAGCCGGGAAGTGAATGCTTACCTAACGTTGATGCAAAACGATTGGAAACATCGAATAGCGCGTATTCGTGCAAATTATCAATGGAAAGAACGATTGCGGGAGCCGGGAAGTGAATCCGTACCTACCGTCGATGCAAAACGATTGCAAACATCGAATAGCACGTATTCGTGCAAATTATCCTTAGAAAGAACGATTGCGGGAGCCGGGAAGTGAATACTTACCTAACGTTGATGCAGAACGATTGGAAACATCGAACACCACGTATTCGTGCAAATTATCGATGGAAAGAACGATTGCGGGAGCCGGGAAGTGAATCCTTACCTAACGTTGATGCAAAACGATTGGAAACATCGAATAGCACGTATTCGTGCAAATTATCGATGGAAAGAACGATTGCGGGAGCTGGGAAGTGAATCCTTACCTACCGTCGATGCAAAACGATTGGATAATTGGCACGAATACGTGATATTCGATGTTTCCAATCGTTTTGCATCGACGGTAGGTAAGGATTCACTTCCCAGCTCCCGCAATCGTTATTTCCATCGATAATTTGCACGAATACGTGGTGTTCGATGTTACCAATCGTTCTGCATCAACGTTAGGTAAGTATTCACTTCCCAGCTCCCGCAATCGTTCTTTCTATGGATAATTTGCACGAATACGTGCTATTCGATGTTTGCAATCGTTTTGCATCGACGGTAGGTACGGATTCACTTCCCAGCTCCCGCAATCGTTCTTTCTATCGATAATTTGCACGAATACGTGATGTTCGATGTTTCCAATCGTTTTGCATCAACGGTAGGTAAGGATTCACTTCCCGGCTCCCGCAATCGTTCTTTCCATCGATAATTTGCACGAATACGTGGTGTTCGATGTTTCCAATCGTTCTGCATCAACGTTAGGTAAGTATTCACTTCCCAGCTCCCGCAATCGTTCTTTCTATGGATAATTTGCACGAATACGTGCTATTCGATGTTTCCAATCGTGTTGCATCGACGGTCGGTAAGCATTCACTTCCCAGCTCCGGCAAACGTTCTTTCCAAATTATCGATAGAAAGAACGATTGCGGGAGCTGGGAAGTGAATCCTTACCTACCGTCGATGCAAAACGATTGCAAACATCGAATAGCACGTATTCGTGCAAATTATCCATAGAAAGAACGATTGCGAGAGCTGGGAAGTGAATACTTACCTACCGTTGATGCAAAACGATTGGAAAATATCGAATAGCACGTATTCGTGCAAATGATCGATGGAAAGAACGATTGCGGGAACCGGGAAGTGAATCCTTACCTAACGTTGATGCAAATCGATTGGAAAATATCGAATAGCACGTATTCGTGCAAATGATCGATGGAAAAAACGATTGCGGGAGCCGGGAAGTGAATCCTTACCTAACGTTGATGCAAATCGATTGGAAACATCGAACATCACGTATTCGTGCAAATTATCGATGGAAAGAACGATTGCAGGTGCCGGGAAGTGAATCCTTACCTACCGTTGATGCAAAACGATTGGAAACATCGAACATCACGTATTCGTGCAAATTATCGATAGAAAGAACGATTGCGGGAGCTGGGAAGTGAATCCGTACCTACCGTCGATGCAAAACGATTGCAAACATCGAATATCACGTATTCGTGCAAATTATCCATAGAAAGAACGATTGCGGGAGCTGGGAAGTGAATACTTACCTAACGTTGATGCAGAACGATTGGTAACATCGAACACCACGTATTCGTGCAAATTATCGATGGAAAGAACGATTGCGGGAGCCGGGAAGTGAATGCTTACCTAACGTTGATGCAAAACGATTGGAAACATCGAACATAACGTATTCGTGCAAATTATCGATAGAAAGAACGATTGCGGGAGCTGGGAAGTGAATCCGTACCTACCGTCGATGCAAAACGATTGCAAACATCGAATAGCACGTATTCGTGCAAATTATCCATAGAAAGAACGATTGCGGGAGCTGGGAAGTGAATACTTACCTAACGTTGATGCAGAACGATTGGAAACATCGAACACCACGTATTCGTGCAAATTATCGATAGAAAGAACGATTGCGGGAGCTGGGATGTGAATCCTTACCTACCGTCGATGCAAAACGATTGGAAACATCGAATATCACGTATTCGTGCCAATTATCCAATCGTTTTGCATCGACGGTAGGTAAGGATTCACTTCCCAGCTCCCGCAATCGTTCTTTCCATCGATAATTTGCACGAATACGTGCCATTCGATGTTTCCAATCGTTTTGCATCGACGGTAGGTAAGGATTCACTTCCCAGCTCCCGCAATCGTTCTTTCCATCGATAATTTGCACGAATACGTGCTATTCGATGTTTCCAATCGTTTTGCATCAACGTTAGGTAAGGATTCACTTCCCGGCTCCCGCAATCGTTCTTTCCATCGATAATTTGCACGAATACGTGGTGTTCGATGTTTCCAATCGTTCTGCATCAACGTTAGGTAAGTATTCACTTCCCGGCTCCCGCAATCGTTCTTTCTAAGGATAATTTGCACGAATACGTGCTATTCGATGTTTGCAATCGTTTTGCATCGACGGTAGGTACGGATTCACTTCCCGGCTCCCGCAATCGTTCTTTCCATCGATAATTTGCACGAATACGCGCTATTCGATGTTTCCAATCGTTTTGCATCAACGTTAGGTAAGCATTCACTTCCCGGCTCCCGCAATCGTTCTTTCCATGGATAATTTGCACGAATACGTGCTATTCGATGTTTCCAATCGTTTTGCATCGACGGTAGGTAAGGATTCACTTCCCAGCTCCCGCAATCGTTCTTTCCATCGATAATTTGCACGAATACGTGCCGTTCGATGTTTCCAATCGTTTTGCATCGACGATAGGTAAGGATTCGCTTCCCAGCTCCCGCAATCGTTCTTTCTATCGATAATTTGCACGAATACGTGATGTTCGATGTTTCCAATCGTTTTGCATCAACGGTAGGTAAGGATTCACTTCCCGGCTCCCGCAATCGTTCTTTCCATCGATAATTTGCACGAATACGTGCTATTCGATGTTTCCAATCGTTTTGCATCAACGGTAGGTAAGTATTCACTTCCCAGCTCTCGCAATCGGTCTTTCTATGGATAATTTGCACGAATACGTGCAATTCGATGTATGCAATCGTTTTGCATCGACGGTAGGTAAGGATTCACTTCCCAGCTCCCGCAATCGTTCTTTCTATCGATAATTTCCACGAATACGTTATGTTCGATGTTTCCAATCGTTTTGCATCAACGTTAGGTAAGCATTCACTTCCCGGCTCCCGCAATCGTTCTTTCCATCGATAATTTGCACGAATACGTGCTATTCGATGTTTTCAATCGTTTTGCATCAACGGTAGGTATGTATTCACTTCCCAGCTCTCGCAATCGGTCTTTCTACGGATAATTTGCACGAATACGTGCTATTCGATGTTTGCAATCGTTTTGCATCGACGGTAGGTAAGGATTCACTTCCCAGCTGCCGCAATCGTTCTTTCTATCGATAATTTGCACGAATACGTGATGTTCGATGTTTCCAATCGTTTTGCATCAACGTTAGGTAAGGATTCATTTCCCGGCTCCCGCAATCGTTCTTTCCATCGATAATTTGCACGAATACGTGCTATTCGATGTTTCCAATCGTTTTGCATCAACGTTAGGTAAGGATTCACTTCCCGGCTCCCGCAATCGTTCTTTCCATCGATAATTTGCACGAATACGTGGTGTTCGATGTTTCCAATCGTTTTGCATCAACGTTAGGTAAGTATTCACTTCCCAGCTCCCGCAATCGTTCTTTCTATCGATAATTTGCACGAATACGTGCTCTTCGATGTTTGCAATCGTTTTGCATCGACGGTAGGTAAGGATTCACTTCCCAGCAGCCGCAATCGTTCTTTCCATCGATAATTTACACGAATACGTGCTATTCGATGTTTTCAATCGTTTTGCATCAACGGTAGGTAAGTATTCACTGCCCAGCTCTCGCAATCGGTCTTTCTATGGATAATTTGCACGAATACGTGCTATTCGATGTTTGCAATCGTTTTGCATCGACGGTAGGTAAGGATACACTTCCCGGCTCCCGCAATCGTTCTTTCCATCGATAATTTGCACGAATACGTGCTATTCGATGTTTGCAATCGTTTTGCATCGACGGTAGGTAAGGATTCACTTCCCAGCTCCCGCAATCGTTCTTTCTATCGATAATTTGCATGAATACGTTATGTTCGATGTTTCCAATCGTTTTGCATCAACGTTAGGTAAGCATTCACTTCCCGGCTCCCGCAATCGTTCTTTCCATCGATAATTTGCACGAATACGTGGTGTTCGATGTTTCCAATCGTTCTGCATCAACGTTAGGTAAGTATTCACTTCCCAGCTCCCGCAATCGTTCTTTCTATGGATAATTTGCACGAATACGTGCTATTCGATGTTTGCAATCGTTTTGCATCGACGGTAGGTACGGATTCACTTCCCAGCTCCCGCAATCGTTCTTTCTATCGATAATTTGCACGAATACGTGGTGTTCGATGTTTCCAATCGTTCTGCATCAACGTTAGGTAAGTATTCACTTCCCAGCTCCCGCAATCGTTCTTTCCATCGATAATTTGCACGAATACGTGGTGTTCGATGTTTCCAATCGTTCTGCATCAACGTTAGGTAAGTATTCACTTCCCAGCTCCCGCAATCGTTCTTTCTATGGATAATTTGCACGAATACGTGCTATTCGATGTTTCCAATCGTGTTGCATCGACGGTCGGTAAGCATTCACTTCCCAGCTCCGGCAAACGTTCTTTCCAAATTATCGATAGAAAGAACGATTGCGGGAGCTGGGAAGTGAATACTTACCTACCGTTGATGCAAAACGATTGGAAACATCGAATAGCACGTATTCGTGCAAATTATTCATGGAAAGAACGATTGCGGGAGCCGGGAAGTGAATGCTTACCTAACGTTGATGCAAAACGATTGGAAACATCGAACATAACGTATTCGTGCAAATTATCGATAGAAAGAACGATTGCGGCAGCTGGGAAGTGAATCCTTACCTACCGTCGATGCAAAACGATTGCAAACATCGAATTGCACGTATTCGTGCAAATTATCCATAGAAAGACCGATTGCGAGAGCTGGGAAGTGAATACTTACCTACCGTTGATGTAAAACGATTGGAAACATCGAATAGCACGTATTCGTGCAAATTATCGATGGAAAAAACGATTGCGGGAGCCGGGAAGTGAATCCTTACCTACCGTTGATGCAAAACGATTGGAAACATCGAACATCACGTATTCGTGCAAATTATCGATAGAAAGAACGATTGCGGGAGCTGGGAAGCGAATCCTTACCTATCGTCGATGCAAAACGATTGGAAACATCGAATGGCACGTATTCGTGCAAATTATCGATGGAAAGAACGATTGCGGGAGCTGGGAAGTGAATCCTTACCTACCGTCGATGCAAAACGATTGCAAACATCGAATAGCACGTACTCGTGCAAATTATCCATAGAAAGAACGATTGCGGGAGCTGGGAAGTGAATACTTACCTACCGTTGATGCAAAACGATTGGAAACATCGAATAGCACGTATTCGTGCAAATTATCCATGGAAAGAACGATTGCGGGAGCCGGGAAGTGAATCCTTACCTAACGTTGATGCAAAACGATTGGAAACATCGAATAGCACGTATTCGTGCAAATTATCGATGGAAAGAACGATTGCGGGAGCTGGGAAGTGAATCCTTACCTACCGTCGATGCAAAACGATTGGATAATTGGCACGAATACGTGATATTCGATGTTACCAATCGTTCTGCATCAACGTTAGGTAAGTATTCACTTCCCAGCTCCCGCAATCGTTCTTTCTATGGATAATTTGCACGAATACGTGCTATTCGATGTTTGCAATCGTTTTGCATCGACGGTAGGTACGGATTCACTTCCCAGCTCCCGCAATCGTTCTTTCTATCGATAATTTGCACGAATACGTGATGTTCGATGTTTCCAATCGTTTTGCATCAACGGTAGGTAAGGATTCACTTCCCAGCTCTCGCAATCGGTCTTTCTACGGATAATTTGCACGAATACGTGCTATTCGATGTTTGCAATCGTTTTGCATCGACGGTAGGTAAGGATTCACTTCCCAGCTGCCGCAATCGTTCTTTCTATCGATAATTTGCACGAATACGTGATGTTCGATGTTTCCAATCGTTTTGCATCAACGTTAGGTAAGGATTCATTTCCCGGCTCCCGCAATCGTTCTTTCCATCGATAATTTGCACGAATACGTGCTATTCGATGTTTCCAATCGTTTTGCATCAACGTTAGGTAAGGATTCACTTCCCGGCTCCCGCAATCGTTCTTTCCATCGATAATTTGCACGAATACGTGGTGTTCGATGTTTCCAATCGTTTTGCATCAACGTTAGGTAAGTATTCACTTCCCAGCTCCCGCAATCGTTCTTTCTATCGATAATTTGCACGAATACGTGCTCTTCGATGTTTGCAATCGTTTTGCATCGACGGTAGGTAAGGATTCACTTCCCAGCAGCCGCAATCGTTCTTTCCATCGATAATTTACACGAATACGTGCTATTCGATGTTTTCAATCGTTTTGCATCAACGGTAGGTAAGTATTCACTGCCCAGCTCTCGCAATCGGTCTTTCTATGGATAATTTGCACGAATACGTGCTATTCGATGTTTGCAATCGTTTTGCATCGACGGTAGGTAAGGATACACTTCCCGGCTCCCGCAATCGTTCTTTCCATCGATAATTTGCACGAATACGTGCTATTCGATGTTTGCAATCGTTTTGCATCGACGGTAGGTAAGGATTCACTTCCCAGCTCCCGCAATCGTTCTTTCTATCGATAATTTGCATGAATACGTTATGTTCGATGTTTCCAATCGTTTTGCATCAACGTTAGGTAAGCATTCACTTCCCGGCTCCCGCAATCGTTCTTTCCATCGATAATTTGCACGAATACGTGGTGTTCGATGTTTCCAATCGTTCTGCATCAACGTTAGGTAAGTATTCACTTCCCAGCTCCCGCAATCGTTCTTTCTATGGATAATTTGCACGAATACGTGCTATTCGATGTTTGCAATCGTTTTGCATCGACGGTAGGTACGGATTCACTTCCCAGCTCCCGCAATCGTTCTTTCTATCGATAATTTGCACGAATACGTGGTGTTCGATGTTTCCAATCGTTCTGCATCAACGTTAGGTAAGTATTCACTTCCCAGCTCCCGCAATCGTTCTTTCCATCGATAATTTGCACGAATACGTGGTGTTCGATGTTTCCAATCGTTCTGCATCAACGTTAGGTAAGTATTCACTTCCCAGCTCCCGCAATCGTTCTTTCTATGGATAATTTGCACGAATACGTGCTATTCGATGTTTCCAATCGTGTTGCATCGACGGTCGGTAAGCATTCACTTCCCAGCTCCGGCAAACGTTCTTTCCAAATTATCGATAGAAAGAACGATTGCGGGAGCTGGGAAGTGAATACTTACCTACCGTTGATGCAAAACGATTGGAAACATCGAATAGCACGTATTCGTGCAAATTATTCATGGAAAGAACGATGGCGGGAGCCGGGAAGTGAATGCTTACCTAACGTTGATGCAAAACGATTGGAAACATCGAACATAACGTATTCGTGCAAATTATCGATAGAAAGAACGATTGCGGCAGCTGGGAAGTGAATCCTTACCTACCGTCGATGCAAAACGATTGCAAACATCGAATTGCACGTATTCGTGCAAATTATCCATAGAAAGACCGATTGCGAGAGCTGGGAAGTGAATACTTACCTACCGTTGATGTAAAACGATTGGAAACATCGAATAGCACGTATTCGTGCAAATTATCGATGGAAAGAACGATTGCGGGAGCCGGGAAGTGAATCCTTACCTACCGTTGATGCAAAACGATTGGAAACATCGAACATCACGTATTCGTGCAAATTATCGATAGAAAGAACGATTGCGGGAGCTGGGAAGCGAATCCTTACCTATCGTCGATGCAAAACGATTGGAAACATCGAATGGCACGTATTCGTGCAAATTATCGATGGAAAGAACGATTGCGGGAGCTGGGAAGTGAATCCTTACCTACCGTCGATGCAAAACGATTGCAAACATCGAATAGCACGTACTCGTGCAAATTATCCATAGAAAGAACGATTGCGGGAGCTGGGAAGTGAATACTTACCTACCGTTGATGCAAAACGATTGGAAACATCGAATAGCACGTATTCGTGCAAATTATCCATGGAAAGAACGATTGCGGGAGCCGGGAAGTGAATCCTTACTTAACGTTGATGCAAAACGATTGGAAACATCGAATAGCACGTATTCGTGCAAATTATCGATGGAAAGAACGATTGCGGGAGCTGGGAAGTGAATCCTTACCTACCGTCGATGCAAAACGATTGGATAATTGGCACGAATACGTGATATTCGATGTTACCAATCGTTCTGCATCAACGTTAGGTAAGTATTCACTTCCCAGCTCCCGCAATCGTTCTTTCTATGGATAATTTGCACGAATACGTGCTATTCGATGTTTGCAATCGTTTTGCATCGACGGTAGGTACGGATTCACTTCCCAGCTCCCGCAATCGTTCTTTCTATCGATAATTTGCACGAATACGTGATGTTCGATGTTTCCAATCGTTTTGCATCAACGGTAGGTAAGGATTCACTTCCCGGCTCCCGCAATCGTTCTTTCCATCGATAATTTGCACGAATACGTGGTGTTCGATGTTTCCAATCGTTCTGCATCAACGTTAGGTAAGTATTCACTTCCCAGCTCCCGCAATCGTTCTTTCTATGGATAATTTGCACGAATACGTGCTATTCGATGTTTCCAATCGTGTTGCATCGACGGTCGGTAAGCATTGTGACGTGCCGTCATTTTTTTGCCGCATGTCGGCTCACATTTTTCTTCCTTTATTTACTATATCCACTGCCTGTGAACAAACAAACTCTCTTATTACTCCAACCCATCGCTAGTCAAACGAGGTACTTACCTTATGTTGCGCTTCTCATCATCGATTACCTGTGAACAAATAAACTCTCTTATTACTCCTACCCATCGCTAGTCAAACGAGATACTTACCTTACATTACATTTCTCATCATCGACTGCTTTCGAACAAATAAATTCCTCTCATAAGATACTCACCTTATATTTCTCTTCTCATCACCGACTACCTGCAAACAAATAAAATCTCTAAATATTCCAACTCATCGCTACACAAAACACCATTACCTTAAACGAAGAACAACGACACTCGAGAGAAGCCCTCACTCCACGAGGAAGAAACCCCTTTTGCGTCCCAAGAGAAGCCCTCACTCCACGAGGAAGAAACCCCTTTTGCGTCCCAAGAGAAGCCCTCACTCCACGAGGAAGAAACCCCTTTCGCGTCCCAAGAGAAGCCCTCACTCCACGAGGAAGAAAACCCCTTTCGAATCCTCTCGAGTATATCGCTACAATATGATCAAATCAAATAACACACCCGAACCTACAATACAAAAGACGCATAATTAACCAATACAATTTATTACAATATTTTATTACAAAACGATATCATCAAACAACCTATCCGAATTCACCATATAACAATATTGTAATTAACTAATATAATTTATTTTAACCAATCTCGGTACAATGGAGAACCCCTGCCGGTTGAGGATCACTGGCATTCCAGAGCAATCGACTCCAGTAGCAGTCAACATACCACGCATACCACGCATACCAGACATACCACGCATACCAGACATTCCTCGCATACCAGAGATTCCAGGGATGGGTATAAATAAGCCGGCACCACCTGAATAGTCAGTAGTCAATCATCAGCAGTCAATCTTCAGTAGTCAATCACCAGCAGTCAATCTTCAGTAGTCAATCGTCAGCAAGCGCCTACACATCAGTGAATCAATCTACAAGTGACAGTGAACGTTGATATACCGGTCTTGATTTTAGAATCATACAGTGAATTATTTCGATAAATACCTTAAGGAACATAGAATTCTTTCACGACTTATTTCGATAAATATCTTAAAGAACATAGAATAATTCCACGATTTATTTCGATAAATATCTTAAAGAACTTAGAATAATTTCACGATTTATTTCAATAAATACCTTAAGGAACATAGAATAATTCCGCGATTTATTTCGATAAATATCTTAAAGAATTTAGAATAATTTCACGATTTATTTCAATAAATACCTTAAGGAACATAGAATTAATTCCACGATTTATTTCAATAAATACCTTAATGAACATAGAATTATTTCACGACTTATTTCGATACATACCTTAAGGAACTTAGAATAATTTCACGATTTATTTCAATAAATACCTTAAGGAACATAGAATTATTTCACGACTTATTTCAATAAATACCTCAACGAACTTCGAAGTATTCTTGACTTATTCTAATAAATACAATAAGCCAGTGAACCTCAAGAAACTTTCGCGCAGCACCACAGCATTATTTATCGAATGCAGCTCCCTTACAATATTTGGGAAGAAGCCGAAGAAGAGGAGGACCAGGAATTTCAGGGTCCCTGGGACGGCGTCCTTCCCTCTGATTATCCAGAGATTTATAAACCCCTGCTAGACATTTGGTGTTCCACTATCGCCACAGTAGGAATATACATAAGCGACTGGGGCCGAATTTGCATCAACTGTTACAATCAGTTGACCCCCATACAAGGACAAGCATATCAATCAGGAGGTTGGCATGACATGAGCACTGCCGAAGAAGCCCAACGCATTTCCATTTGTGCACACTGCAACAACGAAATCTCCTCCATCCGCCCAGCATCTCAGTGCGCAGAGTGCACAGAACAGTACTTCGAAATAACAGCCGAAGAGCTGTGGCAAGTACAATCGGGACAAGTACTCGAGGTGCTCACCCGATGGTAAAAATTATACGTGTCTACCCGAGGATCGCAAACCCGACATTGCAGCTCGGTGAGTCGTTTTATTATTTCGTTCCTTACGAGGTTTCGTTCACATTTCTCAATATTGTTTGGAATCCGAGGAATTGGTATTGCTGCAGATCAATCCTTCCGCAGTAATAGTACGGCACTCCTAACTTCCTTTCCCTTCCTTTTCCTTTACTTACCTTTCCTCTCGGCGTGCGCGAATCTTGCATTCGACCCCGAGGTATTTCCTTTCCTTTCTTTACTTACCTTTCCTCTCGGCGTGCGCGAATCTTGCATTCGACCCCGAGGTATTTCCTTTCCTTTCTTTACTTACCTTTCCTCTCGGCGTGCGCGAATCTTGCATTCGACCCCGAGGTATTTCCTTTCCTTTCTTTACTTACCTTTCCTCTCGGCGTGCGCGAATCTTGCATTCGACCCCGAGGTATTTCCTTTCCTTTCTTTACTTACCTTTCCTCTCGGCGTGCGCGAATCTTGCATTCGACCCCGAGGTATTTCCTTTCCTTTCTTTACTTACCTTTCCTCTCGGCGTGCGCGAATCTTGCATTCGACCCCGAGGTATTTCCTTTCCTTTCTTTACTTACCTTTCCTCTCGGCGTGCGCGAATCTTGCATTCGACCCCGAGGTATTTCCTTTCCTTTCTTTACTTACCTTTCCTCTCGGCGTGCGCGAATCTTGCATTCGACCCCGAGATTCTTCCTTTTTCTTTACTTACCTTTCCTCTCGGCGTGCGCGAATCTTGCATTCGACCCCGAGGTATTTCCTTTCCTTTCTTTACTTACCTTTCCTCTCGGCGTGCGCGAATCTTGCATTCGACCCCGAGGTATTTCCTTTCCTTTCTTTACTTACCTTTCCTCTCGGCGTGCGCGAATCTTGCATTCGACCCCGAGGTATTTCCTTTCCTTTCTTTACTTACCTTTCCTCTCGGCGTGCGCGAATCTTGCATTCGACCCCGAGATTCTTAAT
Organism: Nomada ferruginata; assembly: GCA_963583965.1. NCBI lineage: Eukaryota > Metazoa > Arthropoda > Insecta > Hymenoptera > Apidae > Nomada > Nomada ferruginata. The sequence goes on from OY757219.1 coordinate 2,554,596, forward strand.
TTTATCTACTTACCTTTCCTCTCGGCGTGCGCGAATTTTGTATTCGACCCCGAGATTCTTCCTTTTCCTTTACTTACCTTTCCTCTCGGCGTGCGCGAATCTTGCATTCGACCCCGAGATTCTTAATTTTATCTACTTACCTTTCCTCTCGGCGTGCGCGAATTTTGTATTCGACCCCGAGATTCTTCCTTTTCCTTTACTTACCTTTCCTCTCGGCGTGCGCGAATCTTGCATTCGACCCCGAGATTCTTCCTTTTCTCTACTTACCTTTCCTCTCGGCGTGCGCGAATCTTGAATTCGACCCCGAGAACCTACGTTCACCTTCCCCATTCAATTTCCGTTCCTCATCCTGCGTGCGTACAGTATGTCTCTTCCGGAAGTAACCTGGAACGTGACAGCATTCACTTCCCAGCTCCGGCAAACGTTCTTTCCAAATTATCGATAGAAAGAACGATTGCGGGAGCTGGGAAGTGAATCCTTACCTACCGTCGATGCAAAACGATTGCAAACATCGAATAGCACGTATTCGTGCAAATTATCCATAGAAAGAACGATTGCGAGAGCTGGGAAGTGAATACTTACCTACCGTTGATGCAAAACGATTGGAAAATATCGAATAGCACGTATTCGTGCAAATGATCGATGGAAAGAACGATTGCGGGAGCCGGGAAGTGAATCCTTACCTAACGTTGATGCAAATCGATTGGAAAATATCGAATAGCACGTATTCGTGCAAATGATCGATGGAAAAAACGATTGCGGGAGCCGGGAAGTGAATCCTTACCTAACGTTGATGCAAATCGATTGGAAACATCGAACATCACGTATTCGTGCAAATTATCGATGGAAAGAACGATTGCAGGTGCCGGGAAGTGAATCCTTACCTACCGTTGATGCAAAACGATTGGAAACATCGAACATCACGTATTCGTGCAAATTATCGATAGAAAGAACGATTGCGGGAGCTGGGAAGTGAATCCGTACCTACCGTCGATGCAAAACGATTGCAAACATCGAATATCACGTATTCGTGCAAATTATCCATAGAAAGAACGATTGCGGGAGCTGCGAAGTGAATACTTACCTAACGTTGATGCAGAACGATTGGTAACATCGAACACCACGTATTCGTGCAAATTATCGATGGAAAGAACGATTGCGGGAGCCGGGAAGTGAATGCTTACCTAACGTTGATGCAAAACGATTGGAAACATCGAACATAACGTATTCGTGCAAATTATCGATAGAAAGAACGATTGCGGGAGCTGGGAAGTGAATCCGTACCTACCGTCGATGCAAAACGATTGCAAACATCGAATAGCACGTATTCGTGCAAATTATCCATAGAAAGAACGATTGCGGGTGCTGGGAAGTGAATACTTACCTAACGTTGATGCAGAACGATTGGAAACATCGAACACCACGTATTCGTGCAAATTATCCATAGAAAGAACGATTGCGGGAGCTGGGAAGTGAATCCTTACCTACCGTCGATGCAAAACGATTGGAAACATCGAATATCACGTATTCGTGCCAATTATCCAATCGTTTTGCATCGACGGTAGGTAAGGATTCACTTCCCAGCTCCCGCAATCGTTCTTTCCATCGATAATTTGCACGAATACGTGCTATTCGATGTTTCCAATCGTTTTGCATCAACGTTAGGTAAGGATTCACTTCCCGGCTCCCGCAATCGTTCTTTCCATCGATAATTTGCACGAATACGTGGTGTTCGATGTTTCCAATCGTTCTGCATCAACGTTAGGTAAGTATTCACTTCCCGGCTCCCGCAATCGTTCTTTCTAAGGATAATTTGCACGAATACGTGCTATTCGATGTTTGCAATCGTTTTGCATCGACGGTAGGTACGGATTCACTTCCCGGCTCCCGCAATCGTTCTTTCCATCGATAATTTGCACGAATACGCGCTATTCGATGTTTCCAATCGTTTTGCATCAACGTTAGGTAAGCATTCACTTCCCGGCTCCCGCAATCGTTCTTTCCATGGATAATTTGCACGAATACGTGCTATTCGATGTTTCCAATCGTTTTGCATCGACGGTAGGTAAGGATTCACTTCCCAGCTCCCGCAATCGTTCTTTCCATCGATAATTTGCACGAATACGTGCCGTTCGATGTTTCCAATCGTTTTGCATCGACGATAGGTAAGGATTCGGTTCCCAGCTCCCGCAATCGTTCTTTCCATCGATAATTTGCACGAATACGTGATGTTCGATGTTTCCAATCGTTTTGCATCAACGGTAGGTAAGGATTCACTTCCCGGCTCCCGCAATCGTTCTTTCCATCGATAATTTGCACGAATACGTGCTATTCGATGTTTCCAATCGTTTTGCATCAACGGTAGGTAAGTATTCACTTCCCAGCTCTCGCAATCGGTCTTTCTATGGATAATTTGCACGAATACGTGCAATTCGATGTTTGCAATCGTTTTGCATCGACGGTAGGTAAGGATTCACTTCCCAGCTCCCGCAATCGTTCTTTCTATCGATAATTTGCACGAATACGTTATGTTCGATGTTTCCAATCGTTTTGCATCAACGTTAGGTAAGCATTCACTTCCCGGCTCCCGCAATCGTTCTTTCCATCGATAATTTGCACGAATACGTGCTATTCGATGTTTTCAATCGTTTTCCATCAATGGTAGGTATGTATTCACTTCCCAGCTCTCGCAATCGGTCTTTCTATGGATAATTTGCACGAATACGTGCTATTCGATGTTTGCAATCGTTTTGCATCGACGGTAGGTAAGGATTCACTTCCCAGCTGCCGCAATCGTTCTTTCTATCGATAATTTGCACGAATACGTGATGTTCGATGTTTCCAATCGTTTTGCATCAACGTTAGGTAAGGATTCATTTCCCGGCTCCCGCAATCGTTCTTTCCATCGATAATTTGCACGAATACGTGCTATTCGATGTTTCCAATCGATTTGCATCAACGTTAGGTAAGGATTCACTTCCCGGCACCCGCAATCGTTCTTTCCATCGATAATTTGCACGAATACGTGATGTTCAATGTTTCCAATCGTTTTGCATCAACGTTAGGTAAGGATTCACTTCCCGGCTCCCGCAATCGTTCTTTCCATCGATAATTTACACGAATACGTGCTATTCGATGTTTTCAATCGTTTTGCATCAACGGTAGGTAAGTATTCACTGCCCAGCTCTCGCAATCGGTCTTTCTATGGATAATTTGCACGAATACGTGCTATTCGATGTTTGCAATCGTTTTGCATCGACGGTAGGTAAGGATACACTTCCCGGCTCCCGCAATCGTTCTTTCCATCGATAATTTGCACGAATACGTGCTATTCGATGTTTGCAATCGTTTTGCATCGACGGTAGGTAAGGATTCACTTCCCAGCTCCCGCAATCGTTCTTTCTATCGATAATTTGCATGAATACGTTATGTTCGATGTTTCCAATCGTTTTGCATCAACGTTAGGTAAGCATTCACTTCCCGGCTCCCGCAATCGTTCTTTCCATCGATAATTTGCACGAATACGTGGTGTTCGATGTTTCCAATCGTTCTGCATCAACGTTAGGTAAGTATTCACTTCCCAGCTCCCGCAATCGTTCTTTCTATGGATAATTTGCACGAATACGTGCTATTCGATGTTTGCAATCGTTTTGCATCGACGGTAGGTACGGATTCACTTCCCAGCTCCCGCAATCGTTCTTTCTATCGATAATTTGCACGAATACGTGATGTTCGATGTTTCCAATCGTTTTGCATCAACGTTAGGTAAGGATTCACTTCCCGGCTCCCGCAATCGTTCTTTCCATCGATAATTTGCACGAATACGTGGTGTTCGATGTTTCCAATCGTTTTGCATCAACGTTAGGTAAGTATTCACTTCCCAGCTCCCGCAATCGTTCTTTCTATCGATAATTTGCACGAATACGTGCTCTTCGATGTTTGCAATCGTTTTGCATCGACGGTAGGTAAGGATTCACTTCCCAGCAGCCGCAATCGTTCTTTCCATCGATAATTTACACGAATACGTGCTATTCGATGTTTTCAATCGTTTTGCATCAACGGTAGGTAAGTATTCACTGCCCAGCTCTCGCAATCGGTCTTTCTATGGATAATTTGCACGAATACGTGCTATTCGATGTTTGCAATCGTTTTGCATCGACGGTAGGTAAGGATACACTTCCCGGCTCCCGCAATCGTTCTTTCCATCGATAATTTGCACGAATACGTGCTATTCGATGTTTGCAATCGTTTTGCATCGACGGTAGGTAAGGATTCACTTCCCAGCTCCCGCAATCGTTCTTTCTATCGATAATTTGCATGAATACGTTATGTTCGATGTTTCCAATCGTTTTGCATCAACGTTAGGTAAGCATTCACTTCCCGGCTCCCGCAATCGTTCTTTCCATCGATAATTTGCACGAATACGTGGTGTTCGATGTTTCCAATCGTTCTGCATCAACGTTAGGTAAGTATTCACTTCCCAGCTCCCGCAATCGTTCTTTCTATGGATAATTTGCACGAATACGTGCTATTCGATGTTTGCAATCGTTTTGCATCGACGGTAGGTACGGATTCACTTCCCAGCTCCCGCAATCGTTCTTTCTATCGATAATTTGCACGAATACGTGGTGTTCGATGTTTCCAATCGTTCTGCATCAACGTTAGGTAAGTATTCACTTCCCAGCTCCCGCAATCGTTCTTTCCATCGATAATTTGCACGAATACGTGATGTTCGATGTTTCCAATCGTTTTGCATCAACGGTAGGTAAGGATTCACTTCCCGGCTCCCGCAATCGTTCTTTCCATCGATAATTTGCACGAATACGTGCTATTCGATGTTTCCAATCGTTTTGCATCAACGGTAGGTAAGTATTCACTTCCCAGCTCTCGCAATCGGTCTTTCTATGGATAATTTGCACGAATACGTGCAATTCGATGTTTGCAATCGTTTTGCATCGACGGTAGGTAAGGATTCACTTCCCAGCTCCCGCAATCGTTCTTTCTATCGATAATTTGCACGAATACGTTATGTTCGATGTTTCCAATCGTTTTGCATCAACGTTAGGTAAGCATTCACTTCCCGGCTCCCGCAATCGTTCTTTCCATCGATAATTTGCACGAATACGTGCTATTCGATGTTTTCAATCGTTTTCCATCAATGGTAGGTATGTATTCACTTCCCAGCTCTCGCAATCGGTCTTTCTATGGATAATTTGCACGAATACGTGCTATTCGATGTTTGCAATCGTTTTGCATCGACGGTAGGTAAGGATTCACTTCCCAGCTGCCGCAATCGTTCTTTCTATCGATAATTTGCACGAATACGTGATGTTCGATGTTTCCAATCGTTTTGCATCAACGTTAGGTAAGGATTCATTTCCCGGCTCCCGCAATCGTTCTTTCCATCGATAATTTGCACGAATACGTGCTATTCGATGTTTCCAATCGATTTGCATCAACGTTAGGTAAGGATTCACTTCCCGGCACCCGCAATCGTTCTTTCCATCGATAATTTGCACGAATACGTGATGTTCAATGTTTCCAATCGTTTTGCATCAACGTTAGGTAAGGATTCACTTCCCGGCTCCCGCAATCGTTCTTTCCATCGATAATTTACACGAATACGTGCTATTCGATGTTTTCAATCGTTTTGCATCAACGGTAGGTAAGTATTCACTGCCCAGCTCTCGCAATCGGTCTTTCTATGGATAATTTGCACGAATACGTGCTATTCGATGTTTGCAATCGTTTTGCATCGACGGTAGGTAAGGATACACTTCCCGGCTCCCGCAATCGTTCTTTCCATCGATAATTTGCACGAATACGTGCTATTCGATGTTTGCAATCGTTTTGCATCGACGGTAGGTAAGGATTCACTTCCCAGCTCCCGCAATCGTTCTTTCTATCGATAATTTGCATGAATACGTTATGTTCGATGTTTCCAATCGTTTTGCATCAACGTTAGGTAAGCATTCACTTCCCGGCTCCCGCAATCGTTCTTTCCATCGATAATTTGCACGAATACGTGGTGTTCGATGTTTCCAATCGTTCTGCATCAACGTTAGGTAAGTATTCACTTCCCAGCTCCCGCAATCGTTCTTTCTATGGATAATTTGCACGAATACGTGCTATTCGATGTTTGCAATCGTTTTGCATCGACGGTAGGTACGGATTCACTTCCCAGCTCCCGCAATCGTTCTTTCTATCGATAATTTGCACGAATACGTGATGTTCGATGTTTCCAATCGTTTTGCATCAACGTTAGGTAAGGATTCACTTCCCGGCTCCCGCAATCGTTCTTTCCATCGATAATTTGCACGAATACGTGGTGTTCGATGTTTCCAATCGTTTTGCATCAACGTTAGGTAAGTATTCACTTCCCAGCTCCCGCAATCGTTCTTTCTATCGATAATTTGCACGAATACGTGCTCTTCGATGTTTGCAATCGTTTTGCATCGACGGTAGGTAAGGATTCACTTCCCAGCAGCCGCAATCGTTCTTTCCATCGATAATTTACACGAATACGTGCTATTCGATGTTTTCAATCGTTTTGCATCAACGGTAGGTAAGTATTCACTGCCCAGCTCTCGCAATCGGTCTTTCTATGGATAATTTGAACGAATACGTGCTATTCGATGTTTGCAATCGTTTTGCATCGACGGTAGGTAAGGATACACTTCCCGGCTCCCGCAATCGTTCTTTCCATCGATAATTTGCACGAATACGTGCTATTCGATGTTTGCAATCGTTTTGCATCGACGGTAGGTAAGGATTCACTTCCCAGCTCCCGCAATCGTTCTTTCTATCGATAATTTGCATGAATACGTTATGTTCGATGTTTCCAATCGTTTTGCATCAACGTTAGGTAAGCATTCACTTCCCGGCTCCCGCAATCGTTCTTTCCATCGATAATTTGCACGAATACGTGGTGTTCGATGTTTCCAATCGTTCTGCATCAACGTTAGGTAAGTATTCACTTCCCAGCTCCCGCAATCGTTCTTTCTATGGATAATTTGCACGAATACGTGCTATTCGATGTTTGCAATCGTTTTGCATCGACGGTAGGTACGGATTCACATCCCAGCTCCCGCAATCGTTCTTTCTATCGATAATTTGCACGAATACGTGGTGTTCGATGTTTCCAATCGTTCTGCATCAACGTTAGGTAAGTATTCACTTCCCAGCTCCCGCAATCGTTCTTTCCATCGATAATTTGCACGAATACGTGGTGTTCGATGTTTCCAATCGTTCTGCATCAACGTTAGGTAAGTATTCACTTCCCAGCTCCCGCAATCGTTCTTTCTATGGATAATTTGCACGAATACGTGCTATTCGATGTTTCCAATCGTGTTGCATCGACGGTCGGTAAGCATTCACTTCCCAGCTCCGGCAAACGTTCTTTCCAAATTATCGATAGAAAGAACGATTGCGGGAGCTGGGAAGTGAATACTTACCTACCGTTGATGCAAAACGAGTGGAAACATCGAATAGCACGTATTCGTGCAAATTATTCATGGAAAGAACGATTGCGGGAGCCGGGAAGTGAATGCTTACCTAACGTTGATGCAAAACGATTGGAAACATCGAACATAACGTATTCGTGCAAATTATCGATAGAAAGAACGATTGCGGCAGCTGGGAAGTGAATCCTTACCTACCGTCGATGCAAAACGATTGCAAACATCGAATTGCACGTATTCGTGCAAATTATCCATAGAAAGACCGATTGCGAGAGCTGGGAAGTGAATACTTACCTACCGTTGATGTAAAACGATTGGAAACATCGAATAGCACGTATTCGTGCAAATTATCGATGGAAAGAACGATTGCGGGAGCCGGGAAGTGAATCCTTACCTACCGTTGATGCAAAACGATTGGAAACATCGAACATCACGTATTCGTGCAAATTATCGATAGAAAGAACGATTGCGGGAGCTGGGAAGCGAATCCTTACCTATCGTCGATGCAAAACGATTGGAAACATCGAATGGCACGTATTCGTGCAAATTATCGATGGAAAGAACGATTGCGGGAGCTGGGAAGTGAATCCTTACCTACCGTCGATGCAAAACGATTGCAAACATCGAATAGCACGTACTCGTGCAAATTATCCATAGAAAGGAACGATTGCGGGAGCTGGGAAGTGAATACTTACCTACCGTTGATGCAAAACGATTGGAAACATCGAATAGCACGTATTCGTGCAAATTATCCATGGAAAGAACGATTGCGGGAGCCGGGAAGTGAATCCTTACCTAACGTTGATGCAAAACGATTGGAAACATCGAATAGCACGTATTCGTGCAAATTATCGATGGAAAGAACGATTGCGGGAGCTGGGAAGTGAATCCTTACCTACCGTCGATGCAAAACGATTGGATAATTGGCACGAATACGTGATATTCGATGTTACCAATCGTTCTGCATCAACGTTAGGTAAGTATTCACTTCCCAGCTCCCGCAATCGTTCTTTCTATGGATAATTTGCACGAATACGTGCTATTCGATGTTTGCAATCGTTTTGCATCGACGGTAGGTACGGATTCACTTCCCAGCTCCCGCAATCGTTCTTTCTATCGATAATTTGCACGAATACGTGATGTTCGATGTTTCCAATCGTTTTGCATCAACGGTAGGTAAGGATTCACTTCCCGGCTCCCGCAATCGTTCTTTCCATCGATAATTTGCACGAATACGTGGTGTTCGATGTTTCCAATCGTTCTGCATCAACGTTAGGTAAGTATTCACTTCCCAGCTCCCGCAATCGTTCTTTCTATGGATAATTTGCACGAATACGTGCTATTCGATGTTTCCAATCGTGTTGCATCGACGGTCGGTAAGCATTCACTTCCCAGCTCCGGCAAACGTTCTTTCCAAATTATCGATAGAAAGAACGATTGCGGGAGCTGGGAAGTGAATCCTTACCTACCGTCGATGCAAAACGATTGCAAACATCGAATAGCACGTATTCGTGCAAATTATCCATAGAAAGAACGATTGCGGGAGCTGGGAAGTGAATCCGTACCTACCGTCGATGCAAAACGATTGCAAACATCGAATATCACGTATTCGTGCAAATTATCCATAGAAAGAACGATTGCGGGAGCTGCGAAGTGAATACTTACCTAACGTTGATGCAGAACGATTGGTAACATCGAACACCACGTATTCGTGCAAATTATCGATGGAAAGAACGATTGCGGGAGCCGGGAAGTGAATGCTTACCTAACGTTGATGCAAAACGATTGGAAACATCGAACATAACGTATTCGTGCAAATTATCGATAGAAAGAACGATTGCGGGAGCTGGGAAGTGAATCCGTACCTACCGTCGATGCAAAACGATTGCAAACATCGAATAGCACGTATTCGTGCAAATTATCCATAGAAAGAACGATTGCGGGTGCTGGGAAGTGAATACTTACCTAACGTTGATGCAGAACGATTGGAAACATCGAACACCACGTATTCGTGCAAATTATCCATAGAAAGAACGATTGCGGGAGCTGGGAAGTGAATCCTTACCTACCGTCGATGCAAAACGATTGGAAACATCGAATATCACGTATTCGTGCCAATTATCCAATCGTTTTGCATCGACGGTAGGTAAGGATTCACTTCCCAGCTCCCGCAATCGTTCTTTCCATCGATAATTTGCACGAATACGTGCTATTCGATGTTTCCAATCGTTTTGCATCAACGTTAGGTAAGGATTCACTTCCCGGCTCCCGCAATCGTTCTTTCCATCGATAATTTGCACGAATACGTGCTATTCGATGTTTGCAATCGTTTTGCATCGACGGTAGGTAAGGATTCACTTCCCAGCTCCCGCAATCGTTCTTTCCATCGATAATTTGCACGAATACGTGCCATTCGATGTTTCCAATCGTTTTGCATCGACGATAGGTAAGGATTCGCTTCCCAGCTCCCGCAATCGTTCTTTCTATCGATAATTTGCACGAATACGTGATGTTCGATGTTTCCAATCGTTTTGCATCAACGGTAGGTAAGGATTCACTTCCCGGCTCCCGCAATCTAACTTTCCATCGATAATTTGCACGAATACGTGCTATTCGATGTTTCCAATCGTTTTACATCAACGGTAGGTAAGTATTCACTTCCCAGCTCTCGCAATCGGTCTTTCTATGGATAATTTGCACGAATACGTGCAATTCGATGTTTGCAATCGTTTTGCATCGACGGTAGGTAAGGATTCACTTCCCAGCTGCCGCAATCGTTCTTTCTATCGATAATTTGCACGAATACGTTATGTTCGATGTTTCCAATCGTTTTGCATCAACGTTAGGTAAGCATTCACTTCCCGGCTCCCGCAATCGTTCTTTCCTTGAATAATTTGCACGAATACGTGCTATTCGATGTTTCCAATCGTTTTGCATCAACGGTAGGTAAGTATTCACTTCCCAGCTCCCGCAATCGTTCTTTCTATCGATAATTTGGAAAGAACGTTTGCCGGAGCTGGGAAGTGAATGCTTACCGACCGTCGATGCAACACGATTGGAAACATCGAATAGCACGTATTCGTGCAAATTATCCATAGAAAGAACGATTGCGGGAGCTGGGAAGTGAATACTTACCTAACGTTGATGCAAAACGATTGGAAACATCGAACATCACGTATTCGTGCAAATTATCGATAGAAAGAACGATTGCGGGAGCTGGGAAGTGAATCCGTACCTACCGTCGATGCAAAACGATTGCAAACATCGAATAGCACGTATTCGTGCAAATTATCCATAGAAAGAACGATTGCGGGAGCTGGGAAGTGAATACTTACCTAACGTTGATGCAGAACGATTGGAAACATCGAACACCACGTATTCGTGCAAATTATCGATGGAAAGAACGATTGCGGGAGCCGGGAAGTGAATGCTTACCTAACGTTGATGCAAAACGATTGGAAACATCGAACATAACGTATTCATGCAAATTATCGATAGAAAGAACGATTGCGGGAGCTGGGAAGTGAATCCTTACCTACCGTCGATGCAAAACGATTGCAAACATCGAATAGCACGTATTCGTGCAAATCATCGATGGAAAGAACGATTGCGGGAGCCGGGAAGTGTATCCTTACCTACCGTCGATGCAAAACGATTGCAAACATCGAATAGCACGTATTCGTGCAAATTATCCATAGAAAGACCGATTGCGAGAGCTGGGCAGTGAATACTTACCTACCGTTGATGCAAAACGATTGAAAACATCGAATAGCACGTATTCGTGTAAATTATCGATGGAAAGAACGATTGCGGGAGCCGGGAAGTGAATCCTTACCTAACGTTGATGCAAAACGATTGGAAACATTGAACATCACGTATTCGTGCAAATTATCGATGGAAAGAACGATTGCGGGTGCCGGGAAGTGAATCCTTACCTAACGTTGATGCAAATCGATTGGAAACATCGAATAGCACGTATTCGTGCAAATTATCGATGGAAAGAACGATTGCGGGAGCCGGGAAATGAATCCTTACCTAACGTTGATGCAAAACGATTGGAAACATCGAACATCACGTATTCGTGCAAATTATCGATAGAAAGAACGATTGCGGCAGCTGGGAAGTGAATCCTTACCTACCGTCGATGCAAAACGATTGCAAACATCGAATAGCACGTATTCGTGCAAATTATCCATAGAAAGACCGATTGCGAGAGCTGGGAAGTGAATACATACCTACCATTGATGGAAAACGATTGGAAACATCGAATAGCACGTATTCGTGCAAATTATCGATGGAAAGAACGATTGCGGGAGCCGGGAAGTGAATGCTTACCTAACGTTGATGCAAAACGATTGGAAACATCGAACATAACGTATTCGTGCAAATTATCGATAGAAAGAACGATTGCGGGAGCTGGGAAGTGAATCCTTACCTACCGTCGATGCAAAACGATTGCAAACATCGAATTGCACGTATTCGTGCAAATTATCCATAGAAAGACCGATTGCGAGAGCTGGGAAGTGAATACTTACCTACCGTTGATGCAAAACGATTGGAAACATCGAATAGCACGTATTCGTGCAAATTATCGATGGAAAGAACGATTGCGGGAGCCGGGAAGTGAATCCTTACCTACCGTTGATGCAAAACGATTGGAAACATCGAACATCACGTATTCGTGCAAATTATCGATGGAAAGAACGATTGCGGGAGCTGGGAAGCGAATCCTTACCTATCGTCGATGCAAAACGATTGGAAACATCGAACGGCACGTATTCGTGCAAATTATCGATGGAAAGAACGATTGCGGGAGCTGGGAAGTGAATCCTTACCTACCGTCGATGCAAAACGATTGGAAACATCGAATAGCACGTATTCGTGCAAATTATCCATGGAAAGAACGATTGCGGGAGCCGGGAAGTGAATGCTTACCTAACGTTGATGCAAAACGATTGGAAACATCGAATAGCGCGTATTCGTGCAAATTATCGATGGAAAGAACGATTGCGGGAGCCGGGAAGTGAATCCGTACCTACCGTCGATGCAAAACGATTGCAAACATCGAATAGCACGTATTCGTGCAAATTATCCTTAGAAAGAACGATTGCGGGAGCCGGGAAGTGAATACTTACCTAACGTTGATGCAGAACGATTGGAAACATCGAACACCACGTATTCGTGCAAATTATCGATGGAAAGAACGATTGCGGGAGCCGGGAAGTGAATCCTTACCTAACGTTGATGCAAAACGATTGGAAACATCGAATAGCACGTATTCGTGCAAATTATCGATGGAAAGAACGATTGCGGGAGCTGGGAAGTGAATCCTTACCTACCGTCGATGCAAAACGATTGGATAATTGGCACGAATACGTGATATTCGATGTTTCCAATCGTTTTGCATCGACGGTAGGTAAGGATTCACTTCCCAGCTCCCGCAATCGTTCTTTCCATCGATAATTTGCACGAATACGTGCTATTCGATGTTTCCAATCGTTTTGCATCAACGTTAGGTAAGGATTCACTTCCCGGCTCCCGCAATCGTTCTTTCCATCGATAATTTGCACGAATACGTGGTGTTCGATGTTTCCAATCGTTCTGCATCAACGTTAGGTAAGTATTCACTTCCCGGCTCCCGCAATCGTTCTTTCTAAGGATAATTTGCACGAATACGTGCTATTCGATGTTTGCAATCGTTTTGCATCGACGGTAGGTACGGATTCACTTCCCGGCTCCCGCAATCGTTCTTTCCATCGATAATTTGCACGAATACGCGCTATTCGATGTTTCCAATCGTTTTGCATCAACGTTAGGTAAGCATTCACTTCCCGGCTCCCGCAATCGTTCTTTCCATGGATAATTTGCACGAATACGTGCTATTCGATGTTTCCAATCGTTTTGCATCGACGGTAGGTAAGGATTCACTTCCCAGCTCCCGCAATCGTTCTTTCCATCGATAATTTGCACGAATACGTGCCGTTCGATGTTTCCAATCGTTTTGCATCGACGATAGGTAAGGATTCGCTTCCCAGCTCCCGCAATCGTTCTTTCCATCGATAATTTGCACGAATACGTGATGTTCGATGTTTCCAATCGTTTTGCATCAACGGTAGGTAAGGATTCACTTCCCGGCTCCCGCAATCGTTCTTTCCATCGATAATTTGCACGAATACGTGCTATTCGATGTTTCCAATCGTTTTGCATCAACGGTAGGTAAGTATTCACTTCCCAGCTCTCGCAATCGGTCTTTCTATGGATAATTTGCACGAATACGTGCAATTCGATGTTTGCAATCGTTTTGCATCGACGGTAGGTAAGGATTCACTTCCCAGCTCCCGCAATCGTTCTTTCTATCGATAATTTGCACGAATACGTTATGTTCGATGTTTCCAATCGTTTTGCATCAACGTTAGGTAAGCATTCACTTCCCGGCTCCCGCAATCGTTCTTTCCATCGATAATTTGCACGAATACGTGCTATTCGATGTTTTCAATCGTTTTCCATCAATGGTAGGTATGTATTCACTTCCCAGCTCTCGCAATCGGTCTTTCTATGGATAATTTGCACGAATACGTGCTATTCGATGTTTGCAATCGTTTTGCATCGACGGTAGGTAAGGATTCACTTCCCAGCTGCCGCAATCGTTCTTTCTATCGATAATTTGCACGAATACGTGATGTTCGATGTTTCCAATCGTTTTGCATCAACGTTAGGTAAGGATTCATTTCCCGGCTCCCGCAATCGTTCTTTCCATCGATAATTTGCACGAATACGTGCTATTCGATGTTTCCAATCGATTTGCATCAACGTTAGGTAAGGATTCACTTCCCGGCACCCGCAATCGTTCTTTCCATCGATAATTTGCACGAATACGTGATGTTCAATGTTTCCAATCGTTTTGCATCAACGTTAGGTAAGGATTCACTTCCCGGCTCCCGCAATCGTTCTTTCCATCGATAATTTACACGAATACGTGCTATTCGATGTTTTCAATCGTTTTGCATCAACGGTAGGTAAGTATTCACTGCCCAGCTCTCGCAATCGGTCTTTCTATGGATAATTTGCACGAATACGTGCTATTCGATGTTTGCAATCGTTTTGCATCGACGGTAGGTAAGGATACACTTCCCGGCTCCCGCAATCGTTCTTTCCATCGATAATTTGCACGAATACGTGCTATTCGATGTTTGCAATCGTTTTGCATCGACGGTAGGTAAGGATTCACTTCCCAGCTCCCGCAATCGTTCTTTCTATCGATAATTTGCATGAATACGTTATGTTCGATGTTTCCAATCGTTTTGCATCAACGTTAGGTAAGCATTCACTTCCCGGCTCCCGCAATCGTTCTTTCCATCGATAATTTGCACGAATACGTGGTGTTCGATGTTTCCAATCGTTCTGCATCAACGTTAGGTAAGTATTCACTTCCCAGCTCCCGCAATCGTTCTTTCTATGGATAATTTGCACGAATACGTGCTATTCGATGTTTGCAATCGTTTTGCATCGACGGTAGGTACGGATTCACTTCCCAGCTCCCGCAATCGTTCTTTCTATCGATAATTTGCACGAATACGTGATGTTCGATGTTTCCAATCGTTTTGCATCAACGTTAGGTAAGTATTCACTTCCCAGCTCCCGCAATCGTTCTTTCTATGGATAATTTGCACGAATACGTGCTATTCGATGTTTCCAATCGTGTTGCATCGACGGTCGGTAAGCATTCACTTCCCAGCTCCGGCAAACGTTCTTTCCAAATTATCGATAGAAAGAACGATTGCGGGAGCTGGGAAGTGAATACTTACCTACCGTTGATGCAAAACGATTGGAAACATCGAATAGCACGTATTCGTGCAAATTATTCAAGGAAAGAACGATTGCGGGAGCCGGGAAGTGAATGCTTACCTAACGTTGATGCAAAACGATTGGAAACATCGAACATAACGTATTCGTGCAAATTATCGATAGAAAGAACGATTGCGGCAGCTGGGAAGTGAATCCTTACCTACCGTCGATGCAAAACGATTGCAAACATCGAATTGCACGTATTCGTGCAAATTATCCATAGAAAGACCGATTGCGAGAGCTGGGAAGTGAATACTTACCTACCGTTGATGTAAAACGATTGGAAACATCGAATAGCACGTATTCGTGCAAATTATCGATGGAAAGTTAGATTGCGGGAGCCGGGAAGTGAATCCTTACCTACCGTTGATGCAAAACGATTGGAAACATCGAACATCACGTATTCGTGCAAATTATCGATAGAAAGAACGATTGCGGGAGCTGGGAAGCGAATCCTTACCTATCGTCGATGCAAAACGATTGGAAACATCGAATGGCACGTATTCGTGCAAATTATCGATGGAAAGAACGATTGCGGGAGCTGGGAAGTGAATCCTTACCTACCGTCGATGCAAAACGATTGCAAACATCGAATAGCACGTATTCGTGCAAATTATCCATAGAAAGAACGATTGCGGGAGCTGGGAAGTGAATACTTACCTACCGTTGATGCAAAACGATTGGAAACATCGAATAGCACGTATTCGTGCAAATTATCCATGGAAACAACGATTGCGGGAGCCGGGAAGTGAATGCTTACCTAACGTTGATGCAAAACGATTGGAAACATCGAATAGCGCGTATTCGTGCAAATTATCGATGGAAAGAACGATTGCGGGAGCCGGGAAGTGAATCCGTACCTACCGTCGATGCAAAACGATTGCAAACATCGAATAGCACGTATTCGTGCAAATTATCCTTAGAAAGAACGATTGCGGGAGCCGGGAAGTGAATACTTACCTAACGTTGATGCAGAACGATTGGAAACATCGAACACCACGTATTCGTGCAAATTATCGATGGAAAGAACGATTGCGGGAGCCGGGAAGTGAATCCTTACCTAACGTTGATGCAAAACGATTGGAAACATCGAATAGCACGTATTCGTGCAAATTATCGATGGAAAGAACGATTGCGGGAGCTGGGAAGTGAATCCTTACCTACCGTCGATGCAAAACGATTGGATAATTGGCACGAATACGTGATATTCGATGTTTCCAATCGTTTTGCATCGACGGTAGGTAAGGATTCACTTCCCAGCTCCCGCAATCGTTCTTTCCATCGATAATTTGCACGAATACGTGCCATTCGATGTTTCCAATCGTTTTGCATCGACGGTAGGTAAGGATTCACTTCCCAGCTCCCGCAATCGTTCTTTCCATCGATAATTTGCACGAATACGTGCTATTCGATGTTTCCAATCGTTTTGCATCAACGTTAGGTAAGGATTCGCTTCCCGGCTCCCGCAATCGTTCTTTCCATCGATAATTTGCACGAATACGTGGTGTTCGATGTTTCCAATCGTTCTGCATCAACGTTAGGTAAGTATTCAGTTCCCGGCTCCCGCAATCGTTCTTTCTAAGGATAATTTGCACGAATACGTGCTATTCGATGTTTGCAATCGTTTTGCATCGACGGTAGGTACGGATTCACTTCCCGGCTCCCGCAATCGTTCTTTCCATCGATAATTTGCACGAATACGCGCTATTCGATGTTTCCAATCGTTTTGCATCAACGTTAGGTAAGCATTCACTTCCCGGCTCCCGCAATCGTTCTTTCCATGGATAATTTGCACGAATACGTGCTATTCGATGTTTCCAATCGTTTTGCATCGACGGTAGGTAAGGATTCACTTCCCAGCTCCCGCAATCGTTCTTTCGATCGATAATTTGCACGAATACGTGCCGTTCGATGTTTCCAATCGTTTTGCATCGACGATAGGTAAGGATTCGCTTCCCAGCTCCCGCAATCGTTCTTTCTATCGATAATTTGCACGAATACGTGATGTTCGATGTTTCCAATCGTTTTGCATCAACGGTAGGTAAGGATTCACTTCCCGGCTCCCGCAATCGTTCTTTCCATCGATAATTTGCACGAATACGTGCTATTCGATGTTTCCAATCGTTTTGCATCAACGGTAGGTAAGTATTCACTTCCCAGCTCTCGCAATCGGTCTTTCTATGGATAATTTGCACGAATACGTGCAATTCGATGTTTGCAATCGTTTTGCATCGACGGTAGGTAAGGATTCACTTCCCAGCTCCCGCAATCGTTCTTTCTATCGATAATTTGCACGAATACGTTATGTTCGATGTTTCCAATCGTTTTGCATCAACGTTAGGTAAGCATTCACTTCCCGGCTCCCGCAATCGTTCTTTCCATCGATAATTTGCACGAATACGTGCTATTCGATGTTTTCAATCGTTTTGCATCAACGGTAGGTATGTATTCACTTCCCAGCTCTCGCAATCGGTCTTTCTATGGATAATTTGCACGAATACGTGCTATTCGATGTTTGCAATCGTTTTGCATCGACGGTAGGTAAGGATTCACTTCCCAGCTGCCGCAATCGTTCTTTCTATCGATAATTTGCACGAATACGTGATGTTCGATGTTTCCAATCGTTTTGCATCAACGTTAGGTAAGGATTCATTTCCCGGCTCCCGCAATCGTTCTTTCCATCGATAATTTGCACGAATACGTGCTATTCGATGTTTCCAATCGATTTGCATCAACGTTAGGTAAGGATTCACTTCCCGGCACCCGCAATCGTTCTTTCCATCGATAATTTGCACGAATACGTGATGTTCAATGTTTCCAATCGTTTTGCATCAACGTTAGGTAAGGATTCACTTCCCGGCTCCCGCAATCGTTCTTTCCATCGATAATTTGCACGAATACGTGGTGTTCGATGTTTCCAATCGTTTTGCATCAACGTTAGGTAAGTATTCACTTCCCAGCTCCCGCAATCGTTCTTTCTATCGATAATTTGCACGAATACGTGCTCTTCGATGTTTTCAATCGTTTTGCATCGACGGTAGGTAAGGATTCACTTCCCAGCAGCCGCAATCGTTCTTTCCATCGATAATTTACACGAATACGTGCTATTCGATGTTTTCAATCGTTTTGCATCAACGGTAGGTAAGTATTCACTGCCCAGCTCTCGCAATAGGTCTTTCTATGGATAATTTGCACGAATACGTGCTATTCGATGTTTGCAATCGTTTTGCATCGACGGTAGGTAAGGATACACTTCCCGGCTCCCGCAATCGTTCTTTCCATCGATAATTTGCACGAATACGTGCTATTCGATGTTTGCAATCGTTTTGCATCGACGGTAGGTAAGGATTCACTTCCCAGCTCCCGCAATCGTTCTTTCTATCGATAATTTGCATGAATACGTTATGTTCGATGTTTCCAATCGTTTTGCATCAACGTTAGGTAAGCATTCACTTCCCGGCTCCCGCAATCGTTCTTTCCATCGATAATTTGCACGAATACGTGGTGTTCGATGTTTCCAATCGTTCTGCATCAACGTTAGGTAAGTATTCACTTCCCAGCTCCCGCAATCGTTCTTTCTATGGATAATTTGCACGAATACGTGCTATTCGATGTTTCCAATCGTGTTGCATCGACGGTCGGTAAGCATTCACTTCCCAGCTCCGGCAAACGTTCTTTCCAAATTATCGATAGAAAGAACGATTGCGGGAGCTGGGAAGTGAATACTTACCTACCGTTGATGCAAAACGATTGGAAACATCGAATAGCACGTATTCGTGCAAATTATTCAAGGAAAGAACGATTGCGGGAGCCGGGAAGTGAATGCTTACCTAACGTTGATGCAAAACGATTGGAAACATCGAACATAACGTATTCGTGCAAATTATCGATAGAAAGAACGATTGCGGCAGCTGGGAAGTGAATCCTTACCTACCGTCGATGCAAAACGATTGCAAACATCGAATTGCACGTATTCGTGCAAATTATCCATAGAAAGACCGATTGCGAGAGCTGGGAAGTGAATACTTACCTACCGTTGATGTAAAACGATTGGAAACATCGAATAGCACGTATTCGTGCAAATTATCGATGGAAAGTTAGATTGCGGGAGCCGGGAAGTGAATTCTTACCTACCGTTGATGCAAAACGATTGGAAACATCGAACATCACGTATTCGTGCAAATTATCGATAGAAAGAACGATTGCGGGAGCTGGGAAGCGAATCCTTACCTATCGTCGATGCAAAACGATTGGAAACATCGAATGGCACGTATTCGTGCAAATTATCGATGGAAAGAACGATTGCGGGAGCTGGGAAGTGTCACGTTCCAGGTTACTTCCGGAAGAGACATACTGTACGCACGCAGGATGAGGAACGGAAATTGAATGGGGAAGGTGAACGTAGGTTCTCGGGGTCGAATTCAAGATTCGCGCACGCCGAGAGGAAAGGTAAGTAGAGAAAAGGAAGAATCTCGGGGTCGAATGCAAGATTCGCGCACGCCGAGAGGAAAGGTAAGTAAAGGAAAAGGAAGAATCTCGGGGTCGAATACAAAATTCGCGCACGCCGAGAGGAAAGGTAAGTAGATAAAATTAAGAATCTCGGGGTCGAATGCAAGATTCGCGCACGCCGAGAGGAAAGGTAAGTAAAGGAAAAGGAAGAATCTCGGGGTCGAATACAAAATTCGCGCACGCCGAGAGGAAAGGTAAGTAGATAAAATTAAGAATCTCGGGGTCGAATGCAAGATTCGCGCACGCCGAGAGGAAAGGTAAGTAAAGAAAGGAAAGGAAATACCTCGGGGTCGAATGCAAGATTCGCGCACGCCGAGAGGAAAGGTAAGTAAAGAAAGGAAAGGAAATACCTCGGGGTCGAATGCAAGATTCGCGCACGCCGAGAGGAAAGGTAAGTAAAGAAAAAGGAAGAATCTCGGGGTCGAATGCAAGATTCGCGCACGCCGAGAGGAAAGGTAAGTAAAGAAAGGAAAGGAAATACCTCGGGGTCGAATGCAAGATTCGCGCACGCCGAGAGGAAAGGTAAGTAAAGAAAGGAAAGGAAATACCTCGGGGTCGAATGCAAGATTCGCGCACGCCGAGAGGAAAGGTAAGTAAAGAAAGGAAAGGAAATACCTCGGGGTCGAATGCAAGATTCGCGCACGCCGAGAGGAAAGGTAAGTAAAGAAAGGAAAGGAAATACCTCGGGGTCGAATGCAAGATTCGCGCACGCCGAGAGGAAAGGTAAGTAAAGAAAGGAAAGGAAATACCTCGGGGTCGAATGCAAGATTCGCGCACGCCGAGAGGAAAGGTAAGTAAAGAAAGGAAAGGAAATACCTCGGGGTCGAATGCAAGATTCGCGCACGCCGAGAGGAAAGGTAAGTAAAGGAAAAGGAAGGGAAAGGAAGTTAGGAGTGCCGTACTATTACTGCGGAAGGATTGATCTGCAGCAATACCAATTCCTCGGATTCCAAACAATATTGAGAAATGTGAACGAAACCTCGTAAGGAACGAAATAATAAAACGACTCACCGAGCTGCAATGTCGGGTTTGCGATCCTCGGGTAGACACGTATAATTTTTACCATCGGGTGAGCACCTCGAGTACTTGTCCCGATTGTACTTGCCACAGCTCTTCCGCTGTTATTTCGAAGTACTGTTCTGTGCACTCTGCGCACTGAGATGCTGGGCGGATGGAGGAGATTTCGTTGTTGCAGTGTGCACAAATGGAAATGCGTTGGGCTTCTTCGGCAGTGCTCATGTCATGCCAACCTCCTGATTGATATGCTTGTCCTTGTATGGGGGTCAACTGATTGTAACAGTTGATGCAAATTCGGCCCCAGTCGCTTATGTATATTCCTACTGTGGCGATAGTGGAACACCAAATGTCTAGCAGGGGTTTATAAATCTCTGGATAATCAGAGGGAAGGACGCCGTCCCAGGGACCCTGAAATTCCTGGTCCTCCTCTTCTTCGGCTTCTTCCCAAATATTGTAAGGGAGCTGCATTCGATAAATAATGCTGTGGTGCTGCGCGAAAGTTTCTTGAGGTTCACTGGCTTATTGTATTTATTAGAATAAGTCAAGAATACTTCGAAGTTCGTTGAGGTATTTATTGAAATAAGTCGTGAAATAATTCTATGTTCCTTAAGGTATTTATTGAAATAAATCGTGAAATTATTCTAAGTTCCTTAAGGTATGTATCGAAATAAGTCGTGAAATAATTCTATGTTCATTAAGGTATTTATTGAAATAAATCGTGGAATTAATTCTATGTTCCTTAAGGTATTTATTGAAATAAATCGTGAAATTATTCTAAATTCTTTAAGATATTTATCGAAATAAATCGCGGAATTATTCTATGTTCCTTAAGGTATTTATTGAAATAAATCGTGAAATTATTCTAAGTTCTTTAAGATATTTATCGAAATAAATCGTGGAATTATTCTATGTTCTTTAAGATATTTATCGAAATAAGTCGTGAAAGAATTCTATGTTCCTTAAGGTATTTATCGAAATAATTCACTGTATGATTCTAAAATCAAGACCGGTATATCAACGTTCACTGTCACTTGTAGATTGATTCACTGATGTGTAGGCGCTTGCTGACGATTGACTACTGAAGATTGACTGCTGGTGATTGACTACTGAAGATTGACTGCTGATGATTGACTACTGACTATTCAGGTGGTGCCGGCTTATTTATACCCATCCCTGGAATCTCTGGTATGCGAGGAATGTCTGGTATGCGTGGTATGTCTGGTATGCGTGGTATGCGTGGTATGTTGACTGCTACTGGAGTCGATTGCTCTGGAATGCCAGTGATCCTCAACCGGCAGGGGTTCTCCATTGTACCGAGATTGGTTAAAATAAATTATATTAGTTAATTACAATATTGTTATATGGTGAATTCGGATAGGTTGTTTGATGATATCGTTTTGTAATAAAATATTGTAATAAATTGTATTGGTTAATTATGCGTCTTTTGTATTGTAGGTTCGGGTGTGTTATTTGATTTGATCATATTGTAGCGATATACTCGAGAGGATTCGAAAGGGGTTTTCTTCCTCGTGGAGTGAGGGCTTCTCTTGGGACGCGAAAGGGGTTTCTTCCTCGTGGAGTGAGGGCTTCTCTTGGGACGCAAAAGGGGTTTCTTCCTCGTGGAGTGAGGGCTTCTCTTGGGACGCAAAAGGGGTTTCTTCCTCGTGGAGTGAGGGCTTCTCTCGAGTGTCGTTGTTCTTCGTTTAAGGTAATGGTGTTTTGTGTAGCGATGAGTTGGAATATTTAGAGATTTTATTTGTTTGCAGGTAGTCGGTGATGAGAAGAGAAATATAAGGTGAGTATCTTATGAGAGGAATTTATTTGTTCGAAAGCAGTCGATGATGAGAAATGTAATGTAAGGTAAGTATCTCGTTTGACTAGCGATGGGTAGGAGTAATAAGAGAGTTTATTTGTTCACAGGTAATCGATGATGAGAAGCGCAACATAAGGTAAGTACCTCGTTTGACTAGCGATGGGTTGGAGTAATAAGAGAGTTTGTTTGTTCACAGGCAGTGGATATAGTAAATAAAGGAAGAAAAATGTGAGCCGACATGCGGCAAAAAAATGACGGCACGTCACACCTCCCCCCTTATTTTAAGAAATGCCTGCATTTCTTTAGCGGGAGACGTGGCTTGAACGAAAAATAACCTTTTCCCTTAATCCTGTATTAGTAGCAGGTAAAGGATATTCAATGAAATTGTTTTCCCTTATGTGAAGTGAAATTTATGTATGTTTAAATAAAATAAAAGCTTGTTTCCGTTTATTGCTTTTGCGTTGTGATTTCATAAAATAATTATAACCTTGCCTGATAACTAAAAATATATATTTTTTTTTTTTTTTATTATTGTATCAGAGTAAAACAAATCAGTGTAAAATTAAGTTATGTCTCCTTAATTAGACGGATTAAAATTGAGGGTGGAGTATTTCGGAACGAACCGTCTTTGTTTTCTCTCGTTGTTAGTAGGAGATATATTGATTAAACTATAATTATTTTCATTAGTTGAACGAAATGAACTTAGTAATTATTTTGAAAAGAATAAAAGTTTAACATGTTAGAATGGTTAATAAGAAGGTAAGTATTGCATGATAAAAATAAAATAAAATGGATATATTTGTGGGCTCAGTAAATGGTGGACGTCGCATTGCCGCAGGGGCAGTCCAGCGATTACATCACAGCTCCCTAGTAATTAAATTATTTGTTTTCTTTTTGTGTTTTTGAATTTTTTTGTTATAGTAGGTTAGCTTAGGCTTAGCAAAAATTGAATTTAGGAATAAGTAATAGTGTTAATAATTAAGTAGGGTAGATATAAGGAAGATTAATATAGTATGAATTAAACGTAGGATTAATTAATAAGGTTAAATAATTAAGGTAAATCGTTAAAGTCGAGCAGGATGTCGAGCCACTCGAGCTGCGCCGATTCCTGCTCGACTGGAGGAGCATTTGGGGTATGCGCGGGGGTGAAGTGTATGTCGCACACTTCTAATAATACCGATTCCTCTAAAGCGCCGTGCTCTACTCGGAAGGCGGTGGAGGTGTCCAACACTTCAATGACTGGCGGGGGTGGCGGAATCGTCGCCTGTAAGGCAAATTGAACCATTGCCGCCGGTTCCTGCGGGTGATGAACAGGTGGCATACTCACCTCTAGATGTGCCAGGGAACGTTTAAAATGCTCGTCGACGGCGGTGGCTGCGTCGCCTTCGTGGTAAGTGATAATTGTGCAAGTGTCACTTACAACTTCCACGCGAGTCTCGGTTTTCGCCTGTTCCGTGGTCGGTACGGTGGCGGTTCTCGTGGGCGATTCCATTATCGGGGCTTCCGCGTTGACCGGGGACCGTACAAACGAAATTTTTCTTCTGGCCGGCAAAATTTCGTCCACTAAAATTTTAGGGAGCGCCTTACGGCGTGTTAATGGTGGAATTTTCTTCCTGGCTGCGCGGCAATAAGTGCCGGCAGCCTTGCAGCGTTTTCGGTTGCGGTTGTTTCCGGGCATGGTTGTACTCGAATGGTGAAACACGTGGCGCGGACTCGCACTTATAGGAGAGTTGGAATGCGAAGAATGTTAGTATGCTAGGAATGCTAAGAATGTTGGTATGCCAGGAATGCTAAGAATGTTGGTATGCCAGGAATGCTAAGAATGTTGGTATGCCAGGAATGTCGCGTATTTCTGCAGTGGTTCTCAACCTATTGTGACTTTTATCGAAATATTATTAATGTGGCGGGTTGGCTAAGGTTTAACACAACTATATATGTATATACATTCGTTTCACTTCGTAATCCTAAGTTATATTTACATGACTGATATATACATATACGCCTATATCTGTATCTTATTATTGGTGTTTTTGTATTAATTTTAATGTAAATTAAATAAGATATCAATTTTTATGTAAGTGTAATTTTTTAGAGTATATAGTGTATAGGTATAAGGGGAGGAGCGATATCCGAAGGGATATCGACGCGTGTTGATAGTTTGTATTAAATTTTTGCAAGTGCGAGACTGTGATGAAGGGCGATAAGGGGGAGGGGCGATATCCAAGGGGATATCGACGTGCGGTGTTAATTCAGATTTGATCCTGAGAATTATTTTGGAGAAAATTAGAAATACCGTCTGAAAGAAATGAAAATTAAAAGGGGGGGAGAAAAAGGGGGAGCGATATCCAAGAGGATATCGACACGTAGAATTTAATTGGTGTTTCAAGATTTGTCGTGGGTAAATTTAGTGCTACTGGCGGTATGTAAAAAGGGGGAAAGGGGGGAGCGATATCCAAGAGGATATCGATACGTGTTGATTTTTAGTGGGTGATTTTCCGCGCTTTGTTCGCATGAATAACCTTGTAGCTGTTATTCCACGAAATCTTTAGGTTGTGCTGAGGAAGTACTTCAATGACCTTGTGCGGGCCAGTGTAATGATCCGCGAATTTACCCTTGCGGCTATTTTTTATTACAAACACCTCGTCTCCGGCTTGGAAGGTTTCCTCGTTTATACGACGATCGTAATACATTTTGTACCTTTCTTTAGCGCGTTTTAATCTATCCGCGGCGAGATTTTGTAATTCATTAATGCACTCCGTTAATCGCGAGAGGTAACCCCCGTAGGTTTTGTCGTCTGGGGGTTCGACCGGCCGCTGTTGGGCGGGGACCCGTGCTATTTTTCCGAAGACTAATTCATGTGGAGTATAGCCCGTACCTTCATGGAAACTTGTATTGTAGGAGAATGCCGCGAGATCGGTCCAGCTATCCCAATCGTCGTTTTGACTCACGTACATTTTCAAAAATTCTACTAACACTATATGAGATCTTTCTAAGGATCCATTTGATTGGGGATGGAACGCGGTGGTCTTACATTGTGCGATCCTGAATTTACGGGCAATGGTTTTCATAAACGCGCTGATGAAGTTCGATCCTTGGTCGGTGAGAACGGCTTTTGGTGCGCCGAATCGGCATATTAAATTCTTTATGAAGGCGTCGGCAACTTCCAGGGAGGTGGTGCCCTTCAGTGGTGCGCATACAAAGTATTTTGTGAGCAGATCTTGCATCGTTAATATGTATGTATTCCCGGATGGTGATATAGGGAGAGGACCTACTATGTCCATACCGATCTTGTCGAATGCTGCCCCAGGGGTGTCGGTTAAAATCATTGGTTGTCGAGTTTTGACCCGTACTAATTTCTTTTTCTGGCACAGCATGCAACTTTTTATGTATATCCTCACTTGTTGCTTCAATCCTTGCCAGTAATAATTTTGGCGGATTCTTTTTATCGTTTTTGTTACTCCTCTGTGTCCTCCTACGGCTGAAGAGTGGTTGTCTTGAATAATGGGTAACCTTAGAATTGCGTCGGGTATTTGCACCGTTTGCGTGCAAATTGTTAGTTGTAAGTTTTCCTCTATTAGTTTAGAGCGTATTTCGTATATTATTTCTTCCCAGGTGAGGGTTCCAATTTGCGGAGTTTTTGCGATGCTTGCTGATGACAATCGCAATTCTCGTACGACGTCCTTCAATGAATCGGTAGCACTATGGAAGATTCCTGGATCCACTGGGAAGTTGGCTTTCTCCTTGACGACTAGGCCAATGACCGTTTTTCCTCTGTGTTTCAGTACGCGTGCTCGCCCGAGCGTGAGGTCTCTTCTAATAGGGAGATCTGCGTGCCTTCTTAGATTCTCTCCTCCATTGTCACAGGGGTTGCCATCTGCGGCCAAAAAGATTATTACGGGCCCGTGTTGGACGACCAAGGGGTCCGGACTGACGCGAATGGTGCCGCTGTAGTTCGGGTTTTGCGGAGTGGTTTCCGGTTGGTCGCTATCCGTGAGGCCATCGTCCGATTCTCCTGTAGAGTCGTCGTCTATACTGACGGGGAGATTAGGAGGCGTATCAGTTCCTTCTTCTGGATGCATTTCGGTTCGGCTGATAGGCTGAAATTCTGGTTCAGCTCTGCTGGTGGATGGCGTATTGCGGACTGATTGTAGCGGTGGCGTCGGTTCCATGTCCGAGATATCTTTGTGTTGGAGTCTCCTCGGAGGGTTGGGGTGACTAAAAATAGGTTCGTCCGAGTCTGTAGAGCTTTCTCGTCCTGTTTCCCAATGCAAATGTACGGGTCCATGATATCTGGGCCGTTTTCTGTTTTCAGGTCCGAGGAATAGTTCTGCGTCTGAGTCGGAACTCGATCGTGGGCGGATAGGACAGGTAACTGCTGTCGTTTTTTCGGGGGGATTACGGGAGAGCGCGTCGGCTACCTTATTAGATTTCCCCGGTTGGTATTGTATTTCATAATCGAATTCGGCTAGTTTTAGCCGCCATCGAACGAGTCGGGACGTTGGGTCCTTGACTCTATGGAGCCAGACCAACGGCTGGTGATCCGTGTATAGGATGAATTTTTTTCCGTATAGGTATGGTCGGAAATGGCTGGTGCAGTATACTATTGCAAGGAGTTCCTTCTCGATGGTGGAGTAATTCACTTCAGCTTGGCACAGCAGTCTGGATGCATATGCAAGGGGGAGTTCCTTATCCGCGTAAGTTTGAGAAATTACGCCTCCCACAGCATAATCGGACGCGTCCGTCGTGAGGTGGAATTCCTTTTCGAAGTCGGGAAATTGCAAAATAGGTTCACTGACCAACTTGTCCTTGAGATACTCGAAGGATTTTTGTTGCTGCACATCCCAAACGAAGGTTGTCCCCTTTCTAAGGAGTGTCGTGAGGGGTCGCGCTTCCTTCGAGAAGTCTGGGATAAATCGCCTATAATACCCGGTCAATCCTAGGAATTGTTTAATACCTTTTGATGTGCGGGGTGCAGGATAATTCGTGACGGAGATTATCTTCTGAGGATCGGGTCTTACGCCGTCCTGCGTGAGGACGTGGCCCAGATACGCCACTTCCTTTCGTAAAAATTGGCATTTACAGGGTTGTAATTTTAGGTTAGCTTCGCGCAGCCTATTGGCGAGCCTTCGAAATTTGATTTCGTGTTCACTAATTGAACTGCAATAGATAACAATATCATCTAAGTAGACGAACATTTCGGACCCTTGCAGCCCTGAAAGGACGTGATCCATAAGTCGCTGGAACGTCGCGGGTGCGTTGCGTAATCCGAAGGGCATTCTTGAGAATTCGTAATGCCCGTGTGGGGCCGAGAACGCAGTTTTCTGCGCGTGTTCTGGTTTCATAGGGATTTGGTGAAAACCAGAAACAAGATCGAACACTGAAAAATACTTGGCGCTGCCGAGCTGATCGAGTATATCTATAATATTTGGGAGCGGGTACGCGTCTGGAACTGTTTTTTGATTAAGGTGGCGATAGTCAATCACCATTCTCCATTTTCGTTTCCCGTCGGCTCCTGGCTTTTTTGGAACTATCCAGAGAGGCGAACTGTACGGGGAGACGGATGGTTTGATAATTTCCTTCTTCAGCAGTTCCTCCATTTGTGTACGGATTTCTTCCTTGTGAATAGGAGGGAAGCGGTATTGTTTAGTAAACACCGGAATCGAGTCTGTGGTTTCTATGGAGTGGCTAATGGCGTGCGTATGGCCTAGGGGTTCCCTGGGCAAGTGGAATACGTCTTCATATTTGCTGACGAGTTGTCGGACGTGATCCTCTTCTTCCCGATTGAGGTCCTTCGGGGATATGAGGTCGAGTATCTCTGCGACTCGTGTTTGTTGGGTGAGCTCGTCCCTGTAAGGGGTTTCGGCGGGTGTGGACCCTTGTAATCCTTCTGTGGGGTTAATTTGATATGCTACCTTCTGATCCGCAATTTGGCATACGAGGGGTGTGGACCTTTGTCCGTTTCGCTGGGTTCTTCCTTCTATGAGGGTTTCGCTAAGGGGGATGGGCCGGTTGCCCTTTTGAGAGTGGGGGTTCATCGTGTCTTCGGTTTGCTTCGGAGTCACGGCTTCCTCGGTATGCTTCACTTGGGGGTACGTTATGGGAGCTTCTTCAAATTTCTCCAGCTGGACTGGGGGTATCCGGATAATCGCCGGTTGCTCGTTGGTGTTAATGATTCGTATATTTGCCTTGCCATCCTGGTTTCGCACTAGGGCTTGTCCTGCGTATAGCCCTTCTCCTATGTCTATGCGTGGAATATATCCTTCCTCGATTTCAGGGTTAGTAACTGTCGCTTGTGCGACCACGCTGGTTCTCGGGGGTACTGTTACTTCGTCGATTTTGTTGAAAGGGACGAAATTGCCATTAAACGCTAGCCATCTATTTTTGAAATCCACCGTTACTCCACTTTCGGTTAGGAATCCCGAACCCAATAACCCTTGATAGCGTAGGGGTATAGTGTCTTCAACGACGTGAAATTGTACGGGGTAGTTGAATAAATTTGCTGTGAGGGTGCCTAGGGTGGGCACCATGTTTTCGGTGATTCCGATTAAATCGATTACGTTGTCCCTGTCGATCTCGCAGGGCGTCGTGATGCACGATTGTTTTATTAAGTTTACCTCTGCTCCCGTGTCGATCATCAAGTCCGTGGGAAAGTTTAATTGCGGGCTGCGGACGTTGATGGAGGGAACATTGTTGTAGGGGGAGAGGTGCACCTTGGCGATTCTGGGCGGAGTTGGTTCGTAGGCCGGAATGTATTTATCGGATGCGCATTTGTCCTGCCCGTTCCACGAGGCGCCTCCCTGTAATCTCGTGGGGGCTGGTCGTTTCCCGACATGTTTTGATCGCGCATTTTCTTACGGCATTCCGCGGCCAAGTGCCCTATTCTCCCGCAGTAGTTGCAGGTTCGCGTCTCAGGTCGACGTGGCGTATTATGATCCGTCGTTGGGTGTAGACGGTCGAAACCTCTTTCGTTATATCGTTCCGGGACCCGCGCAAGGGGCGGATGATTATTAGTCGGGTAGGTCCTGCACGATCGCGCGTCGTGTCCTTCCCGATTGCATAGTTGGCATAGAGTGCGGTGTGTCCTTTCTCCCATAAACCGGCGGCGATCGCGCTCGATCAATTTCGCTACTCGGACCGCTCTGTCGGATGCTTCATCCAAGGACGTCAATGTCGTGGGGTCCATCTGAGTGCGCATTGAAAGGGGAAGTCCGTCTAAAAATGATCTTAACGCTAGCTGATCGACATCGTATAACGCCGTCCTTGAGTTTCGATAATAATCAGCGTCTTCGTCGGTGATGGCGAATTTCAAGTCTTTTACTCTTGAAATATAATCCAAAATGTGTTCATTTCTTCCAATTATGATGTTAGCTAGTTCGCCGCGGTAGTGATCGGAAGTTTTAGCGGGGGCGAACACCGTTTTTAGTCTGCCGATGAATGCGTTAACCGTATCAAAGCAGTAATCCTCCACGACCAAGTACGCGTGGTTTTGTAAACGGTTCCTTAATAAGCGCGCTAACTGAGGTTCGGACGCGGGAGGGATCATTTCTCGAGCTCGTCTGCACGCTCTCGCAAATTGCAGGATCGACATGTTATGTCCATCGAAGCGCGGTACCGTCTCGACGGCATCCTTCAGAGTGACCTGAAGTTTTCCGTACATTGTCGGTTCGATAAACGCGTCGTTACGCGGGTTTCCTTCGCGGTAACCGGAGGCAGGGGTTTCAAAATGTGTTTTAATGCGCTGTTTTCTTGTTAGCGCGTCCACTGCGTCCTGCAGACAGGCTATTTGTTTTGCGAGGTTTTCCAACCCGGAGGCGGTTTGGTGTGTTTGTTCTTCCTGCACCAAATCGTCGGCTGGACTAACAGGTCGCATTTGCTTGTTCATGAATAATTCGTAATGCTCTTCGATTTGAGCTTGTTTTTCGCGCAGGAGATTCAATTTATCTTGCAACGCGGCGGTCGACGCGTCGATGGCTCTGTTAGCATCCTCGACGGGGGTAGCGAGGGGGTTGGATCCGTCGGCGTCACCGTACAGCGACATGGTATTTTATGTATGTGTTTGAGCGAGGTGAACTAATGTATATACATATATTTTGTTTTATATATATGCGCGAGGGGGTTGTGATATGGCGGTTATCTAGTCGTAGGTGATTAATGTTCAGAACACGTATCAAAATTTTGATATTAAAGCGTTTCAAGCTTTAATTGTCGTTTTGAAGGCAATTGTGGGATTGAATTTTCGAATATCCCACCGCTTCAATCTTCGTTTATCGTTTTAAAGGCAATTGTGGGATTGAATTTTCGAATATCCCACCGCTTCAATCTTCGTTTATCGTTTTAAAGGCAATTGTGGGATTGAATTTTCGAATATCCCACCGCTTCAATCTTCGTTTATCGTTTTAAAGGCAATTGTGGGATTGAATTTTCGAATATCCCACCGCTTCAATCTTCGTTTATCGTTTTAAAGGCAATTGTGGGATTGAATTTTCGAATATCCCACCGCTGTCACCAGTTTAATATGTCACGTTCCAGGTTACTTCCGGAAGAGACATACTGTACGCACGCAGGATGAGGAACGGAAATTGAATGGGGAAGGTGAACGTAGGTTCTCGGGGTCGAATTCAAGATTCGCGCACGCCGAGAGGAAAGGTAAGTAGAGAAAAGGAAGAATCTCGGGGTCGAATGCAAGATTCGCGCACGCCGAGAGGAAAGGTAAGTAAAGGAAAAGGAAGAATCTCGGGGTCGAATACAAAATTCGCGCACGCCGAGAGGAAAGGTAAGTAGATAAAATTAAGAATCTCGGGGTCGAATGCAAGATTCGCGCACGCCGAGAGGAAAGGTAAGTAAAGGAAAAGGAAGAATCTCGGGGTCGAATACAAAATTCGCGCACGCCGAGAGGAAAGGTAAGTAGATAAAATTAAGAATCTCGGGGTCGAATGCAAGATTCGCGCACGCCGAGAGGAAAGGTAAGTAAAGAAAGGAAAGGAAATACCTCGGGGTCGAATGCAAGATTCGCGCACGCCGAGAGGAAAGGTAAGTAAAGAAAGGAAAGGAAATACCTCGGGGTCGAATGCAAGATTCGCGCACGCCGAGAGGAAAGGTAAGTAAAGAAAAAGGAAGAATCTCGGGGTCGAATGCAAGATTCGCGCACGCCGAGAGGAAAGGTAAGTAAAGAAAGGAAAGGAAATACCTCGGGGTCGAATGCAACATTCGCGCACGCCGAGAGGAAAGGTAAGTAAAGAAAGGAAAGGAAATACCTCGGGGTCGAATGCAAGATTCGCGCACGCCGAGAGGAAAGGTAAGTAAAGAAAGGAAAGGAAATACCTCGGGGTCGAATGCAAGATTCGCGCACGCCGAGAGGAAAGGTAAGTAAAGAAAGGAAAGGAAATACCTCGGGGTCGAATGCAAGATTCGCGCACGCCGAGAGGAAAGGTAAGTAAAGAAAGGAAAGGAAATACCTCGGGGTCGAATGCAAGATTCGCGCACGCCGAGAGGAAAGGTAAGTAAAGAAAGGAAAGGAAATACCTCGGGGTCGAATGCAAGATTCGCGCACGCCGAGAGGAAAGGTAAGTAAAGGAAAAGGAAGGGAAAGGAAGTTAGGAGTGCCGTACTATTACTGCGGAAGGATTGATCTGCAGCAATACCAATTCCTCGGATTCCAAACAATATTGAGAAATGTGAACGAAACCTCGTAAGGAACGAAATAATAAAACGACTCACCGAGCTGCAATGTCGGGTTTGCGATCCTCGGGTAGACACGTATAATTTTTACCATCGGGTGAGCACCTCGAGTACTTGTCCCGATTGTACTTGCCACAGCTCTTCCGCTGTTATTTCGAAGTACTGTTCTGTGCACTCTGCGCACTGAGATGCTGGGCGGATGGAGGAGATTTCGTTGTTGCAGTGTGCACAAATGGAAATGCGTTGGGCTTCTTCGGCAGTGCTCATGTCATGCCAACCTCCTGATTGATATGCTTGTCCTTGTATGGGGGTCAACTGATTGTAACAGTTGATGCAAATTCGGCCCCAGTCGCTTATGTATATTCCTACTGTGGCGATAGTGGAACACCAAATGTCTAGCAGGGGTTTATAAATCTCTGGATAATCAGAGGGAAGGACGCCGTCCCAGGGACCCTGAAATTCCTGGTCCTCCTCTTCTTCGGCTTCTTCCCAAATATTGTAAGGGAGCTGCATTCGATAAATAATGCTGTGGTGCTGCGCGAAAGTTTCTTGAGGTTCACTGGCTTATTGTATTTATTAGAATAAGTCAAGAATACTTCGAAGTTCGTTGAGGTATTTATTGAAATAAGTCGTGAAATAATTCTATGTTCCTTAAGGTATTTATTGAAATAAATCGTGAAATTATTCTAAGTTCCTTAAGGTATGTATCGAAATAAGTCGTGAAATAATTCTATGTTCATTAAGGTATTTATTGAAATAAATCGTGGAATTAATTCTATGTTCCTTAAGGTATTTATTGAAATAAATCGTGAAATTATTCTAAATTCTTTAAGATATTTATCGAAATAAATCGCGGAATTATTCTATGTTCCTTAAGGTATTTATTGAAATAAATCGTGAAATTATTCTAAGTTCTTTAAGATATTTATCGAAATAAATCGTGGAATTATTCTATGTTCTTTAAGATATTTATCGAAATAAGTCGTGAAAGAATTCTATGTTCCTTAAGGTATTTATCGAAATAATTCACTGTATGATTCTAAAATCAAGACCGGTATATCAACGTTCACTGTCACTTGTAGATTGATTCACTGATGTGTAGGCGCTTGCTGACGATTGACTACTGAAGATTGACTGCTGGTGATTGACTACTGAAGATTGACTGCTGATGATTGACTACTGACTATTCAGGTGGTGCCGGCTTATTTATACCCATCCCTGGAATCTCTGGTATGCGAGGAATGTCTGGTATGCGTGGTATGTCTGGTATGCGTGGTATGCGTGGTATGTTGACTGCTACTGGAGTCGATTGCTCTGGAATGCCAGTGATCCTCAACCGGCAGGGGTTCTCCATTGTACCGAGATTGGTTAAAATAAATTATATTAGTTAATTACAATATTGTTATATGGTGAATTCGGATAGGTTGTTTGATGATATCGTTTTGTAATAAAATATTGTAATAAATTGTATTGGTTAATTATGCGTCTTTTGTATTGTAGGTTCGGGTGTGTTATTTGATTTGATCATATTGTAGCGATATACTCGAGAGGATTCGAAAGGGGTTTTCTTCCTCGTGGAGTGAGGGCTTCTCTTGGGACGCGAAAGGGGTTTCTTCCTCGTGGAGTGAGGGCTTCTCTTGGGACGCAAAAGGGGTTTCTTCCTCGTGGAGTGAGGGCTTCTCTTGGGACGCAAAAGGGGTTTCTTCCTCGTGGAGTGAGGGCTTCTCTCGAGTGTCGTTGTTCTTCGTTTAAGGTAATGGTGTTTTGTGTAGCGATGAGTTGGAATATTTAGAGATTTTATTTGTTTGCAGGTAGTCGGTGATGAGAAGAGAAATATAAGGTGAGTATCTTATGAGAGGAATTTATTTGTTCGAAAGCAGTCGATGATGAGAAATGTAATGTAAGGTAAGTATCTCGTTTGACTAGCGATGGGTAGGAGTAATAAGAGAGTTTATTTGTTCACAGGTAATCGATGATGAGAAGCGCAACATAAGGTAAGTACCTCGTTTGACTAGCGATGGGTTGGAGTAATAAGAGAGTTTGTTTGTTCACAGGCAGTGGATATAGTAAATAAAGGAAGAAAAATGTGAGCCGACATGCGGCAAAAAAATGACGGCACGTCACAGAAGTGAATCCTTACCTACCGTCGATGCAAAACGATTGCAAACATCGAATAGCACGTATTCGTGCAAATTATCCATAGAAAGAACGATTGCGGGAGCTGGGAAGTGAATACTTACCTACCGTTGATGCAAAACGATTGGAAACATCGAATAGCACGTATTCGTGCAAATTATCCATGGAAACAACGATTGCGGGAGCCGGGAAGTGAATGCTTACCTAACGTTGATGCAAAACGATTGGAAACATCGAATAGCGCGTATTCGTGCAAATTATCGATGGAAAGAACGATTGCGGGAGCCGGGAAGTGAATCCGTACCTACCGTCGATGCAAAACGATTGCAAACATCGAATAGCACGTATTCGTGCAAATTATCCTTAGAAAGAACGATTGCGGGAGCCGGGAAGTGAATACTTACCTAACGTTGATGCAGAACGATTGGAAACATCGAACACCACGTATTCGTGCAAATTATCGATGGAAAGAACGATTGCGGGAGCCGGGAAGTGAATCCTTACCTAACGTTGATGCAAAACGATTGGAAACATCGAATAGCACGTATTCGTGCAAATTATCGATGGAAAGAACGATTGCGGGAGCTGGGAAGTGAATCCTTACCTACCGTCGATGCAAAACGATTGGATAATTGGCACGAATACGTGATATTCGATGTTTCCAATCGTTTTGCATCGACGGTAGGTAAGGATTCACTTCCCAGCTCCCGCAATCGTTATTTCCATCGATAATTTGCACGAATACGTGGTGTTCGATGTTACCAATCGTTCTGCATCAACGTTAGGTAAGTATTCACTTCCCAGCTCCCGCAATCGTTCTTTCTATGGATAATTTGCACGAATACGTGCTATTCGATGTTTGCAATCGTTTTGCATCGACGGTAGGTACGGATTCACTTCCCAGCTCCCGCAATCGTTCTTTCTATCGATAATTTGCACGAATACGTGATGTTCGATGTTTCCAATCGTTTTGCATCAACGTTAGGTAAGTATTCACTTCCCAGCTCCCGCAATCGTTCTTTCTATCGATAATTTGCACGAATACGTGCTCTTCGATGTTTTCAATCGTTTTGCATCGACGGTAGGTAAGGATTCACTTCCCAGCAGCCGCAATCGTTCTTTCCATCGATAATTTACACGAATACGTGCTATTCGATGTTTTCAATCGTTTTGCATCAACGGTAGGTAAGTATTCACTGCCCAGCTCTCGCAATAGGTCTTTCTAAGGATAATTTGCACGAATACGTGCTATTCGATGTTTGCAATCGTTTTGCATCGACGGTAGGTAAGGATACACTTCCCGGCTCCCGCAATCGTTCTTTCCATCGATAATTTGCACGAATACGTGCTATTCGATGTTTGCAATCGTTTTGCATCGACGGTAGGTAAGGATTCACTTCCCAGCTCCCGCAATCGTTCTTTCTATCGATAATTTGCATGAATACGTTATGTTCGATGTTTCCAATCGTTTTGCATCAACGTTAGGTAAGCATTCACTTCCCGGCTCCCGCAATCGTTCTTTCCATCGATAATTTGCACGAATACGTGGTGTTCGATGTTTCCAATCGTTTTGCATCGACGGTAGGTACGGATTCACTTCCCAGCTCCCGCAATCGTTCTTTCTATCGATAATTTGCACGAATACGTGATGTTCGATGTTTCCAATCGTTTTGCATCAACGTTAGGTAAGTATTCACTACCCAGCTCCCGCAATCGTTCTTTCTATGGATAATTTGCACGAATACGTGCTATTCGATGTTTCCAATCGTGTTGCATCGACGGTCGGTAAGCATTCACTTCCCAGCTCCGGCAAACGTTCTTTCCAAATTATCGATAGAAAGAACGATTGCGGGAGCTGGGAAGTGAATACTTACCTACCGTTGATGCAAAACGATTGGAAACATCGAATAGCACGCATTCGTGCAAATTATCCATGGAAAGAACGATTGCGGGAGCCGGGAAGTGAATGCTTACCTAACGTTGATGCAAAACGATTGGAAACATCGAATAGCGCGTATTCGTGCAAATTATCGATGGAAAGAACGATTGCGGGAGCCGGGAAGTGAATCCGTACCTACCGTCGATGCAAAACGATTGCAAACATCGAATAGCACGTATTCGTGCAAATTATCCTTAGAAAGAACGATTGCGGGAGCCGGGAAGTGAATACTTACCTAACGTTGATGCAGAACGATTGGAAACATCGAACACCACGTATTCGTGCAAATTATCGATGGAAAGAACGATTGCGGGAGCCGGGAAGTGAATCCTTACCTAACGTTGATGCAAAACGATTGGAAACATCGAATAGCACGTATTCGTGCAAATTATCGATGGAAAGAACGATTGCGGGAGCTGGGAAGTGAATCCTTACCTACCGTCGATGCAAAACGATTGGATAATTGGCACGAATACGTGATATTCGATGTTTCCAATCGTTTTGCATCGACGGTAGGTAAGGATTCACTTCCCAGCTCCCGCAATCGTTATTTCCATCGATAATTTGCACGAATACGTGGTGTTCGATGTTACCAATCGTTCTGCATCAACGTTAGGTAAGTATTCACTTCCCAGCTCCCGCAATCGTTCTTTCTATGGATAATTTGCACGAATACGTGCTATTCGATGTTTGCAATCGTTTTGCATCGACGGTAGGTACGGATTCACTTCCCAGCTCCCGCAATCGTTCTTTCTATCGATAATTTGCACGAATACGTGATGTTCGATGTTTCCAATCGTTTTGCATCAACGGTAGGTAAGGATTCACTTCCCGGCTCCCGCAATCGTTCTTTCCATCGATAATTTGCACGAATACGTGGTGTTCGATGTTTCCAATCGTTCTGCATCAACGTTAGGTAAGTATTCACTTCCCAGCTCCCGCAATCGTTCTTTCTATGGATAATTTGCACGAATACGTGCTATTCGATGTTTCCAATCGTGTTGCATCGACGGTCGGTAAGCATTCACTTCCCAGCTCCGGCAAACGTTCTTTCCAAATTATCGATAGAAAGAACGATTGCGGGAGCTGGGAAGTGAATCCTTACCTACCGTCGATGCAAAACGATTGCAAACATCGAATAGCACGTATTCGTGCAAATTATCCATAGAAAGAACGATTGCGAGAGCTGGGAAGTGAATACTTACCTACCGTTGATGCAAAACGATTGGAAAATATCGAATAGCACGTATTCGTGCAAATGATCGATGGAAAGAACGATTGCGGGAGCCGGGAAGTGAATCCTTACCTAACGTTGATGCAAATCGATTGGAAAATATCGAATAGCACGTATTCGTGCAAATGATCGATGGAAAAAACGATTGCGGGAGCCGGGAAGTGAATCCTTACCTAACGTTGATGCAAATCGATTGGAAACATCGAACATCACGTATTCGTGCAAATTATCGATGGAAAGAACGATTGCAGGTGCCGGGAAGTGAATCCTTACCTACCGTTGATGCAAAACGATTGGAAACATCGAACATCACGTATTCGTGCAAATTATCGATAGAAAGAACGATTGCGGGAGCTGGGAAGTGAATCCGTACCTACCGTCGATGCAAAACGATTGCAAACATCGAATATCACGTATTCGTGCAAATTATCCATAGAAAGAACGATTGCGGGAGCTGCGAAGTGAATACTTACCTAACGTTGATGCAGAACGATTGGTAACATCGAACACCACGTATTCGTGCAAATTATCGATGGAAAGAACGATTGCGGGAGCCGGGAAGTGAATGCTTACCTAACGTTGATGCAAAACGATTGGAAACATCGAACATAACGTATTCGTGCAAATTATCGATAGAAAGAACGATTGCGGGAGCTGGGAAGTGAATCCGTACCTACCGTCGATGCAAAACGATTGCAAACATCGAATAGCACGTATTCGTGCAAATTATCCATAGAAAGAACGATTGCGGGTGCTGGGAAGTGAATACTTACCTAACGTTGATGCAGAACGATTGGAAACATCGAACACCACGTATTCGTGCAAATTATCCATAGAAAGAACGATTGCGGGAGCTGGGAAGTGAATCCTTACCTACCGTCGATGCAAAACGATTGGAAACATCGAATATCACGTATTCGTGCCAATTATCCAATCGTTTTGCATCGACGGTAGGTAAGGATTCACTTCCCAGCTCCCGCAATCGTTCTTTCCATCGATAATTTGCACGAATACGTGGTGTTCGATGTTTCCAATCGTTCTGCATCAACGTTAGGTAAGTATTCACTTCCCGGCTCCCGCAATCGTTCTTTCTAAGGATAATTTGCACGAATACGTGCTATTCGATGTTTGCAATCGTTTTGCATCGACGGTAGGTACGGATTCACTTCCCGGCTCCCGCAATCGTTCTTTCCATCGATAATTTGCACGAATACGCGCTATTCGATGTTTCCAATCGTTTTGCATCAACGTTAGGTAAGCATTCACTTCCCGGCTCCCGCAATCGTTCTTTCCATGGATAATTTGCACGAATACGTGCTATTCGATGTTTCCAATCGTTTTGCATCGACGGTAGGTAAGGATTCACTTCCCAGCTCCCGCAATCGTTCTTTCCATCGATAATTTGCACGAATACGTGCCGTTCGATGTTTCCAATCGTTTTGCATCGACGATAGGTAAGGATTCGCTTCCCAGCTCCCGCAATCGTTCTTTCCATCGATAATTTGCACGAATACGTGATGTTCGATGTTTCCAATCGTTTTGCATCAACGGTAGGTAAGGATTCACTTCCCGGCTCCCGCAATCGTTCTTTCCATCGATAATTTGCACGAATACGTGCTATTCGATGTTTTCAATCGTTTTCCATCAATGGTAGGTATGTATTCACTTCCCAGCTCTCGCAATCGGTCTTTCTATGGATAATTTGCACGAATACGTGCTATTCGATGTTTGCAATCGTTTTGCATCGACGGTAGGTAAGGATTCACTTCCCAGCTGCCGCAATCGTTCTTTCTATCGATAATTTGCACGAATACGTGATGTTCGATGTTTCCAATCGTTTTGCATCAACGTTAGGTAAGGATTCATTTCCCGGCTCCCGCAATCGTTCTTTCCATCGATAATTTGCACGAATACGTGCTATTCGATGTTTCCAATCGATTTGCATCAACGTTAGGTAAGGATTCACTTCCCGGCACCCGCAATCGTTCTTTCCATCGATAATTTGCACGAATACGTGATGTTCAATGTTTCCAATCGTTTTGCATCAACGTTAGGTAAGGATTCACTTCCCGGCTCCCGCAATCGTTCTTTCCATCGATAATTTACACGAATACGTGCTATTCGATGTTTTCAATCGTTTTGCATCAACGGTAGGTAAGTATTCACTGCCCAGCTCTCGCAATCGGTCTTTCTATGGATAATTTGCACGAATACGTGCTATTCGATGTTTGCAATCGTTTTGCATCGACGGTAGGTAAGGATACACTTCCCGGCTCCCGCAATCGTTCTTTCCATCGATAATTTGCACGAATACGTGCTATTCGATGTTTGCAATCGTTTTGCATCGACGGTAGGTAAGGATTCACTTCCCAGCTCCCGCAATCGTTCTTTCTATCGATAATTTGCATGAATACGTTATGTTCGATGTTTCCAATCGTTTTGCATCAACGTTAGGTAAGCATTCACTTCCCGGCTCCCGCAATCGTTCTTTCCATCGATAATTTGCACGAATACGTGGTGTTCGATGTTTCCAATCGTTCTGCATCAACGTTAGGTAAGTATTCACTTCCCAGCTCCCGCAATCGTTCTTTCTATGGATAATTTGCACGAATACGTGCTATTCGATGTTTGCAATCGTTTTGCATCGACGGTAGGTACGGATTCACTTCCCAGCTCCCGCAATCGTTCTTTCTATCGATAATTTGCACGAATACGTGATGTTCGATGTTTCCAATCGTTTTGCATCAACGTTAGGTAAGTATTCACTTCCCAGCTCCCGCAATCGTTCTTTCTATGGATAATTTGCACGAATACGTGCTATTCGATGTTTCCAATCGTGTTGCATCGACGGTCGGTAAGCATTCACTTCCCAGCTCCGGCAAACGTTCTTTCCAAATTATCGATAGAAAGAACGATTGCGGGAGCTGGGAAGTGAATACTTACCTACCGTTGATGCAAAACGATTGGAAACATCGAATAGCACGTATTCGTGCAAATTATTCAAGGAAAGAACGATTGCGGGAGCCGGGAAGTGAATGCTTACCTAACGTTGATGCAAAACGATTGGAAACATCGAACATAACGTATTCGTGCAAATTATCGATAGAAAGAACGATTGCGGCAGCTGGGAAGTGAATCCTTACCTACCGTCGATGCAAAACGATTGCAAACATCGAATTGCACGTATTCGTGCAAATTATCCATAGAAAGACCGATTGCGAGAGCTGGGAAGTGAATACTTACCTACCGTTGATGTAAAACGATTGGAAACATCGAATAGCACGTATTCGTGCAAATTATCGATGGAAAGTTAGATTGCGGGAGCCGGGAAGTGAATCCTTACCTACCGTTGATGCAAAACGATTGGAAACATCGAACATCACGTATTCGTGCAAATTATCGATAGAAAGAACGATTGCGGGAGCTGGGAAGCGAATCCTTACCTATCGTCGATGCAAAACGATTGGAAACATCGAATGGCACGTATTCGTGCAAATTATCGATGGAAAGAACGATTGCGGGAGCTGGGAAGTGAATCCTTACCTACCGTCGATGCAAAACGATTGCAAACATCGAATAGCACGTATTCGTGCAAATTATCCATAGAAAGAACGATTGCGGGAGCTGGGAAGTGAATACTTACCTACCGTTGATGCAAAACGATTGGAAACATCGAATAGCACGTATTCGTGCAAATTATCCATGGAAACAACGATTGCGGGAGCCGGGAAGTGAATGCTTACCTAACGTTGATGCAAAACGATTGGAAACATCGAATAGCGCGTATTCGTGCAAATTATCGATGGAAAGAACGATTGCGGGAGCCGGGAAGTGAATCCGTACCTACCGTCGATGCAAAACGATTGCAAACATCGAATAGCACGTATTCGTGCAAATTATCCTTAGAAAGAACGATTGCGGGAGCCGGGAAGTGAATACTTACCTAACGTTGATGCAGAACGATTGGAAACATCGAACACCACGTATTCGTGCAAATTATCGATGGAAAGAACGATTGCGGGAGCCGGGAAGTGAATCCTTACCTAACGTTGATGCAAAACGATTGGAAACATCGAATAGCACGTATTCGTGCAAATTATCGATGGAAAGAACGATTGCGGGAGCTGGGAAGTGAATCCTTACCTACCGTCGATGCAAAACGATTGGATAATTGGCACGAATACGTGATATTCGATGTTTCCAATCGTTTTGCATCGACGGTAGGTAAGGATTCACTTCCCAGCTCCCGCAATCGTTATTTCCATCGATAATTTGCACGAATACGTGGTGTTCGATGTTACCAATCGTTCTGCATCAACGTTAGGTAAGTATTCACTTCCCAGCTCCCGCAATCGTTCTTTCTATGGATAATTTGCACGAATACGTGCTATTCGATGTTTGCAATCGTTTTGCATCGACGGTAGGTACGGATTCACTTCCCAGCTCCCGCAATCGTTCTTTCTATCGATAATTTGCACGAATACGTGATGTTCGATGTTTCCAATCGTTTTGCATCAACGTTAGGTAAGTATTCACTTCCCAGCTCCCGCAATCGTTCTTTCTATGGATAATTTGCACGAATACGTGCTATTCGATGTTTCCAATCGTGTTGCATCGACGGTCGGTAAGCATTCACTTCCCAGCTCCGGCAAACGTTCTTTCCAAATTATCGATAGAAAGAACGATTGCGGGAGCTGGGAAGTGAATACTTACCTACCGTTGATGCAAAACGATTGGAAACATCGAATAGCACGTATTCGTGCAAATTATTCAAGGAAAGAACGATTGCGGGAGCCGGGAAGTGAATGCTTACCTAACGTTGATGCAAAACGATTGGAAACATCGAACATAACGTATTCGTGCAAATTATCGATAGAAAGAACGATTGCGGCAGCTGGGAAGTGAATCCTTACCTACCGTCGATGCAAAACGATTGCAAACATCGAATTGCACGTATTCGTGCAAATTATCCATAGAAAGACCGATTGCGAGAGCTGGGAAGTGAATACTTACCTACCGTTGATGTAAAACGATTGGAAACATCGAATAGCACGTATTCGTGCAAATTATCGATGGAAAGTTAGATTGCGGGAGCCGGGAAGTGAATCCTTACCTACCGTTGATGCAAAACGATTGGAAACATCGAACATCACGTATTCGTGCAAATTATCGATAGA
Organism: Nomada ferruginata; assembly: GCA_963583965.1. Lineage (NCBI taxonomy): Eukaryota > Metazoa > Arthropoda > Insecta > Hymenoptera > Apidae > Nomada > Nomada ferruginata. The sequence continues at coordinate 2,597,404 of OY757219.1, forward strand.
AAGAACGATTGCGGGAGCTGGGAAGCGAATCCTTACCTATCGTCGATGCAAAACGATTGGAAACATCGAATGGCACGTATTCGTGCAAATTATCGATGGAAAGAACGATTGCGGGAGCTGGGAAGTGAATCCTTACCTACCGTCGATGCAAAACGATTGCAAACATCGAATAGCACGTATTCGTGCAAATTATCCATAGAAAGAACGATTGCGGGAGCTGGGAAGTGAATACTTACCTACCGTTGATGCAAAACGATTGGAAACATCGAATAGCACGTATTCGTGCAAATTATCCATGGAAACAACGATTGCGGGAGCCGGGAAGTGAATGCTTACCTAACGTTGATGCAAAACGATTGGAAACATCGAATAGCGCGTATTCGTGCAAATTATCGATGGAAAGAACGATTGCGGGAGCCGGGAAGTGAATCCGTACCTACCGTCGATGCAAAACGATTGCAAACATCGAATAGCACGTATTCGTGCAAATTATCCTTAGAAAGAACGATTGCGGGAGCCGGGAAGTGAATACTTACCTAACGTTGATGCAGAACGATTGGAAACATCGAACACCACGTATTCGTGCAAATTATCGATGGAAAGAACGATTGCGGGAGCCGGGAAGTGAATCCTTACCTAACGTTGATGCAAAACGATTGGAAACATCGAATAGCACGTATTCGTGCAAATTATCGATGGAAAGAACGATTGCGGGAGCTGGGAAGTGAATCCTTACCTACCGTCGATGCAAAACGATTGGATAATTGGCACGAATACGTGATATTCGATGTTTCCAATCGTTTTGCATCGACAGTAGGTAAGGATTCACTTCCCAGCTCCCGCAATCGTTATTTCCATCGATAATTTGCACGAATACGTGGTGTTCGATGTTACCAATCGTTCTGCATCAACGTTAGGTAAGTATTCACTTCCCAGCTCCCGCAATCGTTCTTTCTATGGATAATTTGCACGAATACGTGCTATTCGATGTTTGCAATCGTTTTGCATCGACGGTAGGTACGGATTCACTTCGCAGCTCCCGCAATCGTTCTTTCTATCGATAATTTGCACGAATACGTGATGTTCGATGTTTCCAATCGTTTTGCATCAACGGTAGGTAAGGATTCACTTCCCGGCTCCCGCAATCGTTCTTTCCATCGATAATTTGCACGAATACGTGGTGTTCGATGTTTCCAATCGTTCTGCATCAACGTTAGGTAAGTATTCACTTCCCAGCTCCCGCAATCGTTCTTTCTATGGATAATTTGCACGAATACGTGCTATTCGATGTTTCCAATCGTGTTGCATCGACGGTCGGTAAGCATTCACTTCCCAGCTCCGGCAAACGTTCTTTCCAAATTATCGATAGAAAGAACGATTGCGGGAGCTGGGAAGTGAATCCTTACCTACCGTCGATGCAAAACGATTGCAAACATCGAATAGCACGTATTCGTGCAAATTATCCATAGAAAGAACGATTGCGAGAGCTGGGAAGTGAATACTTACCTACCGTTGATGCAAAACGATTGGAAAATATCGAATAGCACGTATTCGTGCAAATGATCGATGGAAAGAACGATTGCGGGAGCCGGGAAGTGAATCCTTACCTAACGTTGATGCAAATCGATTGGAAAATATCGAATAGCACGTATTCGTGCAAATGATCGATGGAAAAAACGATTGCGGGAGCCGGGAAGTGAATCCTTACCTAACGTTGATGCAAATCGATTGGAAACATCGAACATCACGTATTCGTGCAAATTATCGATGGAAAGAACGATTGCGGGTGCCGGGAAGTGAATCCTTACCTACCGTTGATGCAAAACGATTGGAAACATCGAACATCACGTATTCGTGCAAATTATCGATAGAAAGAACGATTGCGGGAGCTGGGAAGTGAATCCGTACCTACCGTCGATGCAAAACGATTGCAAACATCGAATATCACGTATTCGTGCAAATTATCCATAGAAAGAACGATTGCGGGAGCTGGGAAGTGAATACTTACCTAACGTTGATGCAGAACGATTGGTAACATCGAACACCACGTATTCGTGCAAATTATCGATGGAAAGAACGATTGCGGGAGCCGGGAAGTGAATGCTTACCTAACGTTGATGCAAAACGATTGGAAACATCGAACATAACGTATTCGTGCAAATTATCGATAGAAAGAACGATTGCGGGAGCTGGGAAGTGAATCCGTACCTACCGTCGATGCAAAACGATTGCAAACATCGAATAGCACGTATTCGTGCAAATTATCCATAGAAAGAACGATTGCGGGAGCTGGGAAGTGAATACTTACCTAACGTTGATGCAGAACGATTGGAAACATCGAACACCACGTATTCGTGCAAATTATCGATGGAAAGAACGATTGCGGGAGCCGGGATGTGAATCCTTACCTACCGTTGATGCAAAACGATTGGAAACATCGAACATCACGTATTCGTGCAAATTATCGATAGAAAGAACGATTGCGGGAGCTGGGAAGTGAATCCTTACCTACCGTCGATGCAAAACGATTGGAAACATCGAATATCACGTATTCGTGCCAATTATCCAATCGTTTTGCATCGACGGTAGGTAAGGATTCACTTCCCAGCTCCCGCAATCGTTCTTTCCATCGATAATTTGCACGAATACGTGCCATTCGATGTTTCCAATCGTTTTGCATCGACGGTAGGTAAGGATTCACTTCCCAGCTCCCGCAATCGTTCTTTCCATCGATAATTTGCACGAATACGTGCTATTCGATGTTTCCAATCGTTTTGCATCAACGTTAGGTAAGGATTCACTTCCCGGCTCCCGCAATCGTTCTTTCCATCGATAATTTGCACGAATACGTGGTGTTCGATGTTTCCAATCGTTCTGCATCAACGTTAGGTAAGTATTCAGTTCCCGGCTCCCGCAATCGTTCTTTCTAAGGATAATTTGCACGAATACGTGCTATTCGATGTTTGCAATCGTTTTGCATCGACGGTAGGTACGGATTCACTTCCCGGCTCCCGCAATCGTTCTTTCCATCGATAATTTGCACGAATACGCGCTATTCGATGTTTCCAATCGTTTTGCATCAACGTTAGGTAAGCATTCACTTCCCGGCTCCCGCAATCGTTCTTTCCATGGATAATTTGCACGAATACGTGCTATTCGATGTTTCCAATCGTTTTGCATCGACGGTAGGTAAGGATTCACTTCCCAGCTCCCGCAATCGTTCTTTCGATCGATAATTTGCACGAATACGTGCCGTTCGATGTTTCCAATCGTTTTGCATCGACGATAGGTAAGGATTCGCTTCCCAGCTCCCGCAATCGTTCTTTCTATCGATAATTTGCACGAATACGTGATGTTCGATGTTTCCAATCGTTTTGCATCAACGGTAGGTAAGGATTCACTTCCCGGCTCCCGCAATCGTTCTTTCCATCGATAATTTGCACGAATACGTGCTATTCGATGTTTCCAATCGTTTTGCATCAACGGTAGGTAAGTATTCACTTCCCAGCTCTCGCAATCGGTCTTTCTATGGATAATTTGCACGAATACGTGCAATTCGATGTTTGCAATCGTTTTGCATCGACGGTAGGTAAGGATTCACTTCCCAGCTCCCGCAATCGTTCTTTCTATCGATAATTTGCACGAATACGTTATGTTCGATGTTTCCAATCGTTTTGCATCAACGTTAGGTAAGCATTCACTTCCCGGCTCCCGCAATCGTTCTTTCCATCGATAATTTGCACGAATACGTGCTATTCGATGTTTTCAATCGTTTTGCATCAACGGTAGGTATGTATTCACTTCCCAGCTCTCGCAATCGGTCTTTCTATGGATAATTTGCACGAATACGTGCTATTCGATGTTTGCAATCGTTTTGCATCGACGGTAGGTAAGGATTCACTTCCCAGCTGCCGCAATCGTTCTTTCTATCGATAATTTGCACGAATACGTGATGTTCGATGTTTCCAATCGTTTTGCATCAACGTTAGGTAAGGATTCATTTCCCGGCTCCCGCAATCGTTCTTTCCATCGATAATTTGCACGAATACGTGCTATTCGATGTTTCCAATCGATTTGCATCAACGTTAGGTAAGGATTCACTTCCCGGCACCCGCAATCGTTCTTTCCATCGATAATTTGCACGAATACGTGATGTTCAATGTTTCCAATCGTTTTGCATCAACGTTAGGTAAGGATTCACTTCCCGGCTCCCGCAATCGTTCTTTCCATCGATAATTTGCACGAATACGTGGTGTTCGATGTTTCCAATCGTTTTGCATCAACGTTAGGTAAGTATTCACTTCCCAGCTCCCGCAATCGTTCTTTCTATCGATAATTTGCACGAATACGTGCTCTTCGATGTTTTCAATCGTTTTGCATCGACGGTAGGTAAGGATTCACTTCCCAGCAGCCGCAATCGTTCTTTCCATCGATAATTTACACGAATACGTGCTATTCGATGTTTTCAATCGTTTTGCATCAACGGTAGGTAAGTATTCACTGCCCAGCTCTCGCAATAGGTCTTTCTATGGATAATTTGCACGAATACGTGCTATTCGATGTTTGCAATCGTTTTGCATCGACGGTAGGTAAGGATACACTTCCCGGCTCCCGCAATCGTTCTTTCCATCGATAATTTGCACGAATACGTGCTATTCGATGTTTGCAATCGTTTTGCATCGACGGTAGGTAAGGATTCACTTCCCAGCTCCCGCAATCGTTCTTTCTATCGATAATTTGCATGAATACGTTATGTTCGATGTTTCCAATCGTTTTGCATCAACGTTAGGTAAGCATTCACTTCCCGGCTCCCGCAATCGTTCTTTCCATCGATAATTTGCACGAATACGTGGTGTTCGATGTTTCCAATCGTTTTGCATCGACGGTAGGTACGGATTCACTTCCCAGCTCCCGCAATCGTTCTTTCTATCGATAATTTGCACGAATACGTGATGTTCGATGTTTCCAATCGTTTTGCATCAACGTTAGGTAAGTATTCACTACCCAGCTCCCGCAATCGTTCTTTCTATGGATAATTTGCACGAATACGTGCTATTCGATGTTTCCAATCGTGTTGCATCGACGGTCGGTAAGCATTCACTTCCCAGCTCCGGCAAACGTTCTTTCCAAATTATCGATAGAAAGAACGATTGCGGGAGCTGGGAAGTGAATACTTACCTACCGTTGATGCAAAACGATTGGAAACATCGAATAGCACGTATTCGTGCAAATTATTCATGGAAAGAACGATTGCGGGAGCCGGGAAGTGAATGCTTACCTAACGTTGATGCAAAACGATTGGAAACATCGAACATAACGTATTCGTGCAAATTATCGATAGAAAGAACGATTGCGGCAGCTGGGAAGTGAATCCTTACCTACCGTCGATGCAAAACGATTGCAAACATCGAATTGCACGTATTCGTGCAAATTATCCATAGAAAGACCGATTGCGAGAGCTGGGAAGTGAATACTTACCTACCGTTGATGTAAAACGATTGGAAACATCGAATAGCACGTATTCGTGCAAATTATCGATGGAAAGAACGATTGCGGGAGCCGGGAAGTGAATCCTTACCTACCGTTGATGCAAAACGATTGGAAACATCGAACATCACGTATTCGTGCAAATTATCGATAGAAAGAACGATTGCGGGAGCTGGGAAGCGAATCCTTACCTATCGTCGATGCAAAACGATTGGAAACATCGAATGGCACGTATTCGTGCAAATTATCGATGGAAAGAACGATTGCGGGAGCTGGGAAGTGAATCCTTACCTACCGTCGATGCAAAACGATTGCAAACATCGAATAGCACGTATTCGTGCAAATTATCCATAGAAAGAACGATTGCGGGAGCTGGGAAGTGAATACTTACCTACCGTTGATGCAAAACGATTGGAAACATCGAATAGCACGTATTCGTGCAAATTATCCATGGAAAGAACGATTGCGGGAGCCGGGAAGTGAATGCTTACCTAACGTTGATGCAAAACGATTGGAAACATCGAATAGCGCGTATTCGTGCAAACTATCGATGGAAAGAACGATTGCGGGAGCCGGGAAGTGAATCCGTACCTACCGTCGATGCAAAACGATTGCAAACATCGAATAGCACGTATTCGTGCAAATTATCCTTAGAAAGAACGATTGCGGGAGCCGGGAAGTGAATACTTACCTAACGTTGATGCAGAACGATTGGAAACATCGAACACCACGTATTCGTGCAAATTATCGATGGAAAGAACGATTGCGGGAGCCGGGAAGTGAATTCTTACCTAACGTTGATGCAAAACGATTGGAAACATCGAATAGCACGTATTCGTGCAAATTATCGATGGAAAGAACGATTGCGGGAGCTGGGAAGTGAATCCTTACCTACCGTCGATGCAAAACGATTGGATAATTGGCACGAATACGTGATATTCGATGTTTCCAATCGTTTTGCATCGACGGTAGGTAAGGATTCACTTCCCAGCTCCCGCAATCGTTATTTCCATCGATAATTTGCACGAATACGTGGTGTTCGATATTACCAATCGTTCTGCATCAACGTTAGGTAAGTATTCACTTCCCAGCTCCCGCAATCGTTCTTTCTATGGATAATTTGCACGAATACGTGCTATTCGATGTTTGCAATCGTTTTGCATCGACGGTAGGTACGGATTCACTTCCCAGCTCCCGCAATCGTTCTTTCTATCGATAATTTGCACGAATACGTGATGTTCGATGTTTCCAATCGTTTTGCATCAACGGTAGGTAAGGATTCACTTCCCGGCTCCCGCAATCGTTCTTTCCATCGATAATTTGCACGAATACGTGGTGTTCGATGTTTCCAATCGTTCTGCATCAACGTTAGGTAAGTATTCACTTCCCAGCTCCCGCAATCGTTCTTTCTATGGATAATTTGCACGAATACGTGCTATTCGATGTTTCCAATCGTGTTGCATCGACGGTCGGTAAGCATTCACTTCCCAGCTCCGGCAAACGTTCTTTCCAAATTATCGATAGAAAGAACGATTGCGGGAGCTGGGAAGTGAATCCTTACCTACCGTCGATGCAGAACGATTGGTAACATCGAACACCACGTATTCGTGCAAATTATCGATGGAAAGAACGATTGCGGGAGCCGGGAAGTGAATGCTTACCTAACGTTGATGCAAAACGATTGGAAACATCGAACATAACGTATTCGTGCAAATTATCGATAGAAAGAACGATTGCGGGAGCTGGGAAGTGAATACTTACCTAACGTTGATGCAGAACGATTGGTAACATCGAACACCACGTATTCGTGCAAATTATCGATGGAAAGAACGATTGCGGGAGCTGGGAAGTGAATCCTTACCTACCGTCGATGCAAAACGATTGGATAATTGGCACGAATACGTGCCATTCGATGTTTCCAATCGTTTTGCATCGACGGTAGGTAAGGATTCACTTCCCAGCTCCCGCAATCGTTCTTTCCATCGATAATTTGCACGAATACGTGCTATTCGATGTTTCCAATCGTTTTGCATCAACGTTAGGTAAGGATTCACTTCCCGGCTCCCGCAATCGTTCTTACCATCGATAATTTGCACGAATACGTGGTGTTCGATGTTTCCAATCGTTCTGCATCAACGTTAGGTAAGTATTCACTTCCCGGCTCCCGCAATCGTTCTTTCTAAGGATAATTTGCACGAATACGTGCTATTCGATGTTTGCAATCGTTTTGCATCGACGGTAGGTACGGATTCACTTCCCGGTTCCCGCAATCGTTCTTTCCATCGATAATTTGCACGAATACGCGCTATTCGATGTTTCCAATCGTTTTGCATCAACGTTAGGTAAGCATTCACTTCCCGGCTCCCGCAATCGTTCTTTCCATGGATAATTTGCACGAATACGTGCTATTCGATGTTTCCAATCGTTTTGCATCGACGGTAGGTAAGGATTCACTTCCCAGCTCCCGCAATCGTTCTTTCCATCGATAATTTGCACGAATACGTGCCGTTCGATGTTTCCAATCGTTTTGCATCGACGATAGGTAAGGATTCGCTTCCCAGCTCCCGCAATCGTTCTTTCTATCGATAATTTGCACGAATACGTGATGTTCGATGTTTCCAATCGTTTTGCATCAACGGTAGGTAAGGATTCACTTCCCGGCTCCCGCAATCGTTCTTTCCATCGATAATTTGCACGAATACGTGCTATTCGATGTTTCCAATCGTTTTGCATCAACGGTAGGTAAGTATTCACTTCCCAGCTCTCGCAATCGGTCTTTCTATGGATAATTTGCACGAATACGTGCAATTCGATGTTTGCAATCGTTTTGCATCAACGGTAGGTAAGGATTCGCTTCCCAGCTCCCGCAATCGTTCTTTCTATCGATAATTTGCACGAATACGTGATGTTCGATGTTTCCAATCGTTTTGCATCGACGGTAGGTAAGGATTCACTTCCCAGCTCCCGCAATCGTTCTTTCCATCGATAAGTTGCACGAATACGTGCCGTTCGATGTTTCCAATCGTTTTGCATCGACGATAGGTAAGGATTCGCTTCCCAGCTCCCGCAATCGTTCTTTCTATCGATAATTTGCACGAATACGTGATGTTCGATGTTTCCAATCGTTTTGCATCAACGGTAGGTAAGGATTCGCTTCCCAGCTCCCGCAATCGTTCTTTCTATCGATAATTTGCACGAATACGTGATGTTCGATGTTTCCAATCGTTTTGCATCAACGGTAGGTAAGGATTCACTTCCCAGCTCCCGCAATCGTTCTTTCTATCGATAATTTGCACGAATACGTTATGTTCGATGTTTCCAATCGTTTTGCATCAACGTTAGGTAAGCATTCACTTCCCGGCTCCCGCAATCGTTCTTTCCATCGATAATTTGCACGAATACGTGCTATTCGATGTTTTCAATCGTTTTGCATCAACGGTAGGTAAGTATTCACTTCTCAGCTCTCGCAATCGGTCTTTCTATGGATAATTTGCACGAATACGTGCTATTCGATGTTTGCAATCGTTTTGCATCGACGGTAGGTAAGGATTCACTTCCCAGCTGCCGCAATCGTTCTTTCTATCGATAATTTGCACGAATACGTGATGTTCGATGTTTCCAATCGTTTTGCATCAACGTTAGGTAAGGATTCATTTCCCGGCTCCCGCAATCGTTCTTTCCATCGATAATTTGCACGAATACGTGCTATTCGATGTTTCCAATCGATTTGCATCAACGTTAGGTAAGGATTCACTTCCCGGCACCCGCAATCATTCTTTCCATCGATAATTTGCACGAATACGTGATGTTCAATGTTTCCAATCGTTTTGCATCAACGTTAGGTAAGGATTCACTTCCCGGCTCCCGCAATCGTTCTTTCCATCGATAATTTGCACGAATACGTGCTATTCGATGTTTGCAATCGTTTTGCGTCGACGGTAGGTAAGGATTCACTTCCCAGCAGCCGCAATCGTTCTTTCCATCGATAATTTACACGAATACGTGCTATTCGATGTTTTCAATCGTTTTGCATCAACGGCAGGTAAGTATTCACTGCCCAGCTCTCGCAATCGGTCTTTCTATGGATAATTTGCACGAATACGTGCTATTCGATGTTTGCAATCGTTTTGCATCGACGGTAGGTAAGGATACACTTCCCGGCTCCCGCAATCGTTCTTTCCATCGATAATTTGCACGAATACGTGGTGTTCGATGTTTCCAATCGTTCTGCATCAACGTTAGGTAAGTATTCACTTCCCAGCTCCCGCAATCGTTCTTTCTATGGATAATTTGCACGAATACGTGCTATTCGATGTTTGCAATCGTTTTGCATCGACGGTAGGTACGGATTCACTTCCCAGCTCCCGCAATCGTTCTTTCTATCGATAATTTGCACGAATACGTGATGTTCGATGTTTCCAATCGTTTTGCATCAACGTTAGGTAAGTATTCACTTCCCAGCTCCCGCAATCGTTCTTTCTATGGATAATTTGCACGAATACGTGCTATTCGATGTTTCCAATCGTGTTGCATCGACGGTCGGTAAGCATTCACTTCCCAGCTCCGGCAAACGTTCTTTCCAAATTATCGATAGAAAGAACGATTGCGGGAGCTGGGAAGTGAATCCTTACCTACCGTCGATGCAAAACGATTGCAAACATCGAATAGCACGTATTCGTTCAAATTATCCATAGCAAGAACGATTGCGAGAGCTGGGAAGTGAATACTTACCTACGGTTGATGCAAAACGATTGGAAAATATCGAATAGCACGTATTCGTGCAAATGATCGATGGAAAGAACGATTGCGGGAGCCGGGAAGTGAATCCTTACCTAACGTTGATGCAAATCGATTGGAAAATATCGAATAGCACGTATTCGTGCAAATTATCGATAGAAAGAGCGATTGCGGCAGCTGGGAAGTGAATCCTTACCTACCGTCGATGCAAAACGATTGCAAACATCGAATAGCACGTATTCGTGCAAATTATCGATAGAAAGAACGATTGCGGGAGCTGGGAAGCGAATCCTTACCTATCGTCGATGCAAAACGATTGGAAACATCGAACACCACGTATTCGTGCAAATTATCGATGGAAAGAACGATTGCGGGAGCCGGGAAATGAATCCTTACCTAACGTTGATGCAAAACGATTGGAAACATCGAATAGCACGTATTCGTGCAAATTATCGATGGAAAGAACGATTGCGGGAGCTGGGAAGTGAATCCTTACCTACCGTCGATGCAAAACGATTGCAAACATCGAATAGCACGTATTCGTGCAAATTATCCATAGAAAGACCGATTGCGAGAGCTGGGAAGTTAATACTTACCTACCGTTGATGCAACACGATTGGAAACATCGAATAGCACGTATTCGTGCAAATTATCGATGGAAAGAACGATTGCGGGAGCCGGGAAGTGAATCCTTACCTACCGTTGATGCAAAACGATTGGAAACATCGAACATCACGTATTCGTGCAAATTATCGATAGAAAGAACGATTGCGGGAGCTGGGAAGCGAATCCTTACCTATCATCGATGCAAAACGATTGGAAACATCGAATGGCACGTATTCGTGCAAATTATCGATGGAAAGAACGATTGCGGGAGCTGGGAAGTGAATCCTTACCTACCGTCGATGCAAAACGATTGCAAACATCGAATAGCACGTATTCGTGCAAATTATCGATAGAAAGAACGATTGCGGGAGCTGGGAAGTGAATACTTACCTAACGTTGATGCAGAACGATTGGAAACATCGAACACCACGTATTCGTGCAAATTATCGATGGAAAGAACGATTGCGGGAGCCGGGAAGTGAATCCTTACCTAACGTTGATGCAAAACGATTGGAAACATCGAATAGCACGTATTCGTGCAAGTTATCGATGGAAAGAACGATTGCGGGAGCTGGGAAGTGAATCCTTACCTACCGTCGATGCAAAACGATTGGAAACATCGAATGGCACGTATTCGTGCAAATTATCGATGGAAAGAACGATTGCGGGAGCTGGGAAGTGAATCCTTACCTACGGTCGATGCAAAACGATTGGATAATTGGCACGAATACGTGATATTCGATGTTTCGAATCGTTTTGCATCGACGGTAGGTAAGGATTCACTTCCCAGCTCCCGCAATCGTTCTTTCTATCGATAATTTGCACGAATACGTGATGTTCGATGTTTCCAATCGTTTTGCATCAACGGTAGGTAAGGATTCACTTCCCGGCTCCCGCAATCGTTCTTTCCATCGATAATTTGCACGAATACGTGGTGTTCGATGTTTCCAATCGTTCTGCATCAACGTTAGGTAAGTATTCACTTCCCAGCTCCCGCAATCGTTCTTTCTATGGATAATTTGCACGAATACGTGCTATTCGATGTTTGCAATCGTTTTGCATCGACGGTAGGTACGGATTCACTTCCCAGCTCCCGCAATCGTTCTTTCTATCGATAATTTGCACGAATACGTTATGTTCGATGTTTCCAATCGTTTTGCATCAACGTTAGGTAAGCATTCACTTCCCGGCTCCCGCAATCGTTCTTTCCATCGATAATTTGCACGAATACGTGCTATTCGATGTTTTCAATCGTTTTGCATCAACGGTAGGTAAGTATTCACTTCCCAGCTCTCGCAATCGGCCTTTCTATGGATAATTTGCACGAATACGTGCTATTCGATGTTTGCAATCGTTTTGCATCGACGGTAGGTAAGGATTCACTTCCCAGCTGCCGCAATCGTTCTTTCTATCGATAATTTGCACGAATACGTGATGTTCGATGTTTCCAATCGTTTTGCATCAACGTTAGGTAAGGATTCATTTCCCGGCTCCCGCAATCGTTCTTTCCATCGATAATTTGCACGAATACGTGCTATTCGATGTTTCCAATCGATTTGCATCAACGTTAGGTAAGGATTCACTTCCCGGCACCCGCAATCGTTCTTTCCATCGATAATTTGCACGAATACGTGATGTTCAATGTTTCCAATCGTTTTGCATCAACGTTAGGTAAGGATTCACTTCCCGGCTCCCGCAATCGTTCTTTCCATCGATAATTTGCACGAATACGTGGTGTTCGATGTTTCCAATCGTTTTGCATCAACGTTAGGTAAGTATTCACTTCCCAGCTCCCGCAATCGTTCTTTCTATGGATAATTTGCACGAATACGTGCTATTCGATGTTTGCAATCGTTTTGCATCGACGGTAGGTAAGGATTCACTTCCCAGCTCCCGCAATCGTTCTTTCTATCGATAATTTGCACGAATACGTTATGTTCGATGTTTCCAATCGTTTTGCATCAACGTTAGGTAAGCATTCACTTCCCGGCTCCCGCAATCGTTCTTTCCATCGATAATTTGCACGAATACGTGCTATTCGATGTTTTCAATCGTTTTGCATCAACGGTAGGTAAGTATTCACTTCCCAGCTCTCGCAATCGGTCTTTCTATGGATAATTTGCACGAATACGTGCTATTCGATGTTTGCAATCGTTTTGCATCGACGGTAGGTAAGGATTCACTTCCCAGCTGCCGCAATCGTTCTTTCTATCGATAATTTGCACGAATACGTGATGTTCGATGTTTCCAATCGTTTTGCATCAACGTTAGGTAAGGATTCATTTCCCGGCTCCCGCAATCGTTCTTTCCATCGATAATTTGCACGAATACGTGCTATTCGATGTTTCCAATCGATTTGCATCAACGTTAGGTAAGGATTCACTTCCCGGCACCCGCAATCATTCTTTCCATCGATAATTTGCACGAATACGTGATGTTCAATGTTTCCAATCGTTTTGCATCAACGTTAGGTAAGGATTCACTTCCCGGCTCCCGCAATCGTTCTTTCCATCGATAATTTGCACGAATACGTGGTGTTCGATGTTTCCAATCGTTTTGCATCAACGATAGGTAAGTATTCACTTCCCAGCTCCCGCAATCGTTCTTTCTATCGATAATTTGCACGAATACGTGCTATTCGATGTTTGCAATCGTTTTGCGTCGACGGTAGGTAAGGATTCACTTCCCAGCAGCCGCAATCGTTCTTTCCATCGATAATTTGCACGAATACGTGGTGTTCGATGTTTCCATTCGTTTTGCATCAACGTTAGGTAAGTATTCACTTCCCAGCTCCCGCAATCGTTCTTTCTATCGATAATTTGCACGAATACGTGCTATTCGATGTTTGCAATCGTTTTGCATCGACGGTAGGTAAGGATTCACTTCCCAGCTCCCGCAATCGTTCTTTCTATCGATAATTTGCATGAATACGTTATGTTCGATGTTTCCAATCGTTTTGCATCAACGTTAGGTAAGCATTCACTTCCCGGCTCCCGCAATCGTTCTTTCCATCGATAATTTGCACGAATACGTGGTGTTCGATGTTTCCAATCGTTCTGCATCAACGTTAGGTAAGTATTCACTTCCCAGCTCCCGCAATCGTTCTTTCTATGGATAATTTGCACGAATACGTGCTATTCGATGTTTGCAATCGTTTTGCATCGACGGTAGGTACGGATTCACTTCCCAGCTCCCGCAATCGTTCTTTCTATCGATAATTTGCACGAATACGTGATGTTCGATGTTTCCAATCGTTTTGCATCAACGTTAGGTAAGTATTCACTTCCCAGCTCCCGCAATCGTTCTTTCTATGGATAATTTGCACGAATACGTGCTATTCGATGTTTCCAATCGTGTTGCATCGACGGTCGGTAAGCATTCACTTCCCAGCTCCGGCAAACGTTCTTTCCAAATTATCGATAGAAAGAACGATTGCGGGAGCTGGGAAGTGAATCCTTACCTACCGTCGATGCAAAACGATTGCAAACATCGAATAGCACGTATTCGTTCAAATTATCCATAGCAAGAACGATTGCGAGAGCTGGGAAGTGAATACTTACCTACGGTTGATGCAAAACGATTGGAAAATATCTAATAGCACGTATTCGTGCAAATGATCGATGGAAAGAACGATTGCGGGAGCCGGGAAGTGAATCCTTACCTAACGTTGATGCAAATCGATTGGAAAATATCGAATAGCACGTATTCGTGCAAATTATCGATAGAAAGAGCGATTGCGGCAGCTGGGAAGTGAATCCTTACCTACCGTCGATGCAAAACGATTGCAAACATCGAATAGCACGTATTCGTGCAAATTATCGATAGAAAGAACGATTGCGGGAGCTGGGAAGCGAATCCTTACCTATCGTCGATGCAAAACGATTGGAAACATCGAACACCACGTATTTGTGCAAATTATCGATGGAAAGAACGATTGCGGGAGCCGGGAAATGAATCCTTACCTAACGTTGATGCAAAACGATTGGAAACATCGAATAGCACGTATTCGTGCAAATTATCGATGGAAAGAACGATTGCGGGAGCTGGGAAGTGAATCCTTACCTACCGTCGATGCAAAACGATTGCAAACATCGAATAGCACGTATTCGTGCAAATTATCCATAGAAAGACCGATTGCGAGAGCTGGGAAGTTAATACTTACCTACCGTTGATGCAAAACGATTGGAAACATCGAATAGCACGTATTCGTGCAAATTATCGATGGAAAGAACGATTGCGGGAGCCGGGAAGTGAATCCTTACCTACCGTTGATGCAAAACGATTGGAAACATCGAACATCACGTATTCGTGCAAATTATCGATAGAAAGAACGATTGCGGGAGCTGGGAAGCGAATCCTTACCTATCATCGATGCAAAACGATTGGAAACATCGAATGGCACGTATTCGTGCAAATTATCGATGGAAAGAACGATTGCGGGAGCTGGGAAGTGAATCCTTACCTACCGTCGATGCAAAACGATTGCAAACATCGAATAGCACGTATTCGTGCAAATTATCGATAGAAAGAACGATTGCGGGAGCTGGGAAGTGAATACTTACCTAACGTTGATGCAGAACGATTGGAAACATCGAACACCACGTATTCGTGCAAATTATCGATGGAAAGAACGATTGCGGGAGCCGGGAAGTGAATCCTTACCTAACGTTGATGCAAAACGATTGGAAACATCGAATAGCACGTATTCGTGCAAATTATCGATGGAAAGAACGATTGCGGGAGCTGGGAAGTGAATCCTTACCTACCGTCGATGCAAAACGATTGGAAACATCGAATGGCACGTATTCGTGCAAATTATCGATGGAAAGAACGATTGCGGGAGCTGGGAAGTGAATCCTTACCTACGGTCGATGCAAAACGATTGGATAATTGGCACGAATACGTGATATTCGATGTTTCGAATCGTTTTGCATCGACGGTAGGTAAGGATTCACTTCCCAGCTCCCGCAATCGTTCTTTCTATGGATAATTTGCACGAATACGTGCTATTCGATGTTTGCAATCGTTTTGCATCGACGGTAGGTACGGATTCACTTCCCAGCTCCCGCAATCGTTCTTTCTATCGATAATTTGCACGAATACGTTATGTTCGATGTTTCCAATCGTTTTGCATCAACGTTAGGTAAGCATTCACTTCCCGGCTCCCGCAATCGTTCTTTCCATCGATAATTTGCACGAATACGTGCTATTCGATGTTTTCAATCGTTTTGCATCAACGGTAGGTAAGTATTCACTTCCCAGCTCTCGCAATCGGCCTTTCTATGGATAATTTGCACGAATACGTGCTATTCGATGTTTGCAATCGTTTTGCATCGACGGTAGGTAAGGATTCACTTCCCAGCTGCCGCAATCGTTCTTTCTATCGATAATTTGCACGAATACGTGATGTTCGATGTTTCCAATCGTTTTGCATCAACGTTAGGTAAGGATTCATTTCCCGGCTCCCGCAATCGTTCTTTCCATCGATAATTTGCACGAATACGTGCTATTCGATGTTTTCAATCGTTTTGCATCAACGGTAGGTAAGTATTCACTTCCCAGCTCTCGCAATCGGTCTTTCTATGGATAATTTGCACGAATACGTGCTATTCGATGTTTGCAATCGTTTTGCATCGACGGTAGGTAAGGATTCACTTCCCAGCTGCCGCAATCGTTCTTTCCATCGATAATTTGCACGAATACGTGATGTTCGATGTTTCCAATCGTTTTGCATCAACGTTAGGTAAGGATTCATTTCCCGGCTCCCGCAATCGTTCTTTCCATCGATAATTTGCACGAATACGTGCTATTCGATGTTTCCAATCGATTTGCATCAACGTTAGGTAAGGATTCACTTCCCGGCACCCGCAATCATTCTTTCCATCGATAATTTGCACGAATACGTGATGTTCAATGTTTCCAATCGTTTTGCATCAACGTTAGGTAAGGATTCACTTCCCGGCTCCCGCAATCGTTCTTTCCATCGATAATTTGCACGAATACGTGGTGTTCGATGTTTCCAATCGTTTTGCATCAACGATAGGTAAGTATTCACTTCCCAGCTCCCGCAATCGTTCTTTCTATCGATAATTTGCACGAATACGTGCTATTCGATGTTTGCAATCGTTTTGCGTCGACGGTAGGTAAGGATTCACTTCCCAGCAGCCGCAATCGTTCTTTCCATCGATAATTTACACGAATACGTGCTATTCGATGTTTTCAATCGTTTTGCATCAACGGCAGGTAAGTATTCACTGCCCAGCTCTCGCAATCGGTCTTTCTATGGATAATTTGCACGAATACGTGCTATTCGATGTTTGCAATCGTTTTGCATCGACGGTAGGTAAGGATACACTTCCCGGCTCCCGCAATCGTTCTTTCCATCGATAATTTGCACGAATACGTGGTGTTCGATGTTTCCATTCGTTTTGCATCAACGTTAGGTAAGTATTCACTTCCCAGCTCCCGCAATCGTTCTTTCTATCGATAATTTGCACGAATACGTGCTATTCGATGTTTGCAATCGTTTTGCATCGACGGTAGGTAAGGATTCACTTCCCAGCTCCCGCAATCGTTCTTTCTATCGATAATTTGCATGAATACGTTATGTTCGATGTTTCCAATCGTTTTGCATCAACGTTAGGTAAGCATTCACTTCCCGGCTCCCGCAATCGTTCTTTCCATCGATAATTTGCACGAATACGTGGTGTTCGATGTTTCCAATCGTTCTGCATCAACGTTAGGTAAGTATTCACTTCCCAGCTCCCGCAATCGTTCTTTCTATGGATAATTTGCACGAATACGTGCTATTCGATGTTTGCAATCGTTTTGCATCGACGGTAGGTACGGATTCACTTCCCAGCTCCCGCAATCGTTCTTTCTATCGATAATTTGCACGAATACGTGATGTTCGATGTTTCCAATCGTTTTGCATCAACGTTAGGTAAGTATTCACTTCCCAGCTCCCGCAATCGTTCTTTCTATGGATAATTTGCACGAATACGTGCTATTCGATGTTTCCAATCGTGTTGCATCGACGGTCGGTAAGCATTCACTTCCCAGCTCCGGCAAACGTTCTTTCCAAATTATCGATAGAAAGAACGATTGCGGGAGCTGGGAAGTGAATCCTTACCTACCGTCGATGCAAAACGATTGCAAACATCGAATAGCACGTATTCGTTCAAATTATCCATAGCAAGAACGATTGCGAGAGCTGGGAAGTGAATACTTACCTACGGTTGATGCAAAACGATTGGAAAATATCGAATAGCACGTATTCGTGCAAATGATCGATGGAAAGAACGATTGCGGGAGCCGGGAAGTGAATCCTTACCTAACGTTGATGCAAATCGATTGGAAAATATCGAATAGCACGTATTCGTGCAAATTATCGATAGAAAGAGCGATTGCGGCAGCTGGGAAGTGAATCCTTACCTACCGTCGATGCAAAACGATTGCAAACATCGAATAGCACGTATTCGTGCAAATTATCGATAGAAAGAACGATTGCGGGAGCTGGGAAGCGAATCCTTACCTATCGTCGATGCAAAACGATTGGAAACATCGAACACCACGTATTTGTGCAAATTATCGATGGAAAGAACGATTGCGGGAGCCGGGAAATGAATCCTTACCTAACGTTGATGCAAAACGATTGGAAACATCGAATAGCACGTATTCGTGCAAATTATCGATGGAAAGAACGATTGCGGGAGCTGGGAAGTGAATCCTTACCTACCGTCGATGCAAAACGATTGCAAACATCGAATAGCACGTATTCGTGCAAATTATCCATAGAAAGACCGATTGCGAGAGCTGGGAAGTTAATACTTACCTACCGTTGATGCAAAACGATTGGAAACATCGAATAGCACGTATTCGTGCAAATTATCGATGGAAAGAACGATTGCGGGAGCCGGGAAGTGAATCCTTACCTACCGTTGATGCAAAACGATTGGAAACATCGAACATCACGTATTCGTGCAAATTATCGATAGAAAGAACGATTGCGGGAGCTGGGAAGCGAATCCTTACCTATCATCGATGCAAAACGATTGGAAACATCGAATGGCACGTATTCGTGCAAATTATCGATGGAAAGAACGATTGCGGGAGCTGGGAAGTGAATCCTTACCTACCGTCGATGCAAAACGATTGCAAACATCGAATAGCACGTATTCGTGCAAATTATCGATAGAAAGAACGATTGCGGGAGCTGGGAAGTGAATACTTACCTAACGTTGATGCAGAATGATTGGAAACATCGAACACCACGTATTCGTGCAAATTATCGATGGAAAGAACGATTGCGGGAGCCGGGAAGTGAATCCTTACCTAACGTTGATGCAAAACGATTGGAAACATCGAATAGCACGTATTCGTGCAAATTATCGATGGAAAGAACGATTGCGGGAGCTGGGAAGTGAATCCTTACCTACCGTCGATGCAAAACGATTGGAAACATCGAATGGCACGTATTCGTGCAAATTATCGATGGAAAGAACGATTGCGGGAGCTGGGAAGTGAATCCTTACCTACGGTCGATGCAAAACGATTGGATAATTGGCACGAATACGTGATATTCGATGTTTCGAATCGTTTTGCATCGACGGTAGGTAAGGATTCACTTCCCAGCTCCCGCAATCGTTCTTTCTATCGATAATTTGCACGAATACGTGATGTTCGATGTTTCCAATCGTTTTGCATCAACGGTAGGTAAGGATTCACTTCCCGGCTCCCGCAATCGTTCTTTCCATCGATAATTTGCACGAATACGTGGTGTTCGATGTTTCCAATCGTTCTGCATCAACGTTAGGTAAGTATTCACTTCCCAGCTCCCGCAATCGTTCTTTCTATGGATAATTTGCACGAATACGTGCTATTCGATGTTTGCAATCGTTTTGCATCGACGGTAGGTACGGATTCACTTCCCAGCTCCCGCAATCGTTCTTTCTATCGATAATTTGCACGAATACGTTATGTTCGATGTTTCCAATCGTTTTGCATCAACGTTAGGTAAGCATTCACTTCCCGGCTCCCGCAATCGTTCTTTCCATCGATAATTTGCACGAATACGTGCTATTCGATGTTTTCAATCGTTTTGCATCAACGGTAGGTAAGTATTCACTTCCCAGCTCTCGCAATCGGCCTTTCTATGGATAATTTGCACGAATACGTGCTATTCGATGTTTGCAATCGTTTTGCATCGACGGTAGGTAAGGATTCACTTCCCAGCTGCCGCAATCGTTCTTTCTATCGATAATTTGCACGAATACGTGATGTTCGATGTTTCCAATCGTTTTGCATCAACGTTAGGTAAGGATTCATTTCCCGGCTCCCGCAATCGTTCTTTCCATCGATAATTTGCACGAATACGTGCTATTCGATGTTTCCAATCGATTTGCATCAACGTTAGGTAAGGATTCACTTCCCGGCACCCGCAATCGTTCTTTCCATCGATAATTTGCACGAATACGTGATGTTCAATGTTTCCAATCGTTTTGCATCAACGTTAGGTAAGGATTCACTTCCCGGCTCCCGCAATCGTTCTTTCCATCGATAATTTGCACGAATACGTGGTGTTCGATGTTTCCAATCGTTTTGCATCAACGTTAGGTAAGTATTCACTTCCCAGCTCCCGCAATCGTTCTTTCTATGGATAATTTGCACGAATACGTGCTATTCGATGTTTGCAATCGTTTTGCATCGACGGTAGGTAAGGATTCACTTCCCAGCTCCCGCAATCGTTCTTTCTATCGATAATTTGCACGAATACGTTATGTTCGATGTTTCCAATCGTTTTGCATCAACGTTAGGTAAGCATTCACTTCCCGGCTCCCGCAATCGTTCTTTCCATCGATAATTTGCACGAATACGTGCTATTCGATGTTTTCAATCGTTTTGCATCAACGGTAGGTAAGTATTCACTTCCCAGCTCTCGCAATCGGTCTTTCTATGGATAATTTGCACGAATACGTGCTATTCGATGTTTGCAATCGTTTTGCATCGACGGTAGGTAAGGATTCACTTCCCAGCTGCCGCAATCGTTCTTTCTATCATTAATTTGCACGAATACGTGATGTTCGATGTTTCCAATCGTTTTGCATCAACGGTAGGTAAGGATTCACTTCCCGGCTCCCGCAATCGTTCTTTCCATCGATAATTTGCACGAATACGTGCTATTGTTACGTCCCGGGCGTTGGACAAGTTAATAAAATTAATTACCACTTACCTTGCTCTGGATGTTTATTATTATACCTGCCTTTTGGGTCACGCAGTACATACGCCTGTCGTCTACTCCGGGTCTTCGTCACTCACTTTTTCTGGTTAATAACCCGTTGCGATAGCTCGTCGAATTCGATGGGGATTAGTCGCCAAGGAATGGAAATAGGAATTGTCGGGAATACCCCCAAGTTAGTATCTTTAATCCTTACTGGTTCGTGAAGGGAACGTACTAGCTTTTTATATTGATATCTTCTTCCTGCTCGGCGAGAGCGACTCATTCGTTTTACGATCTCAAACACGTTTATTATTCACCGTGCAGCGAAGCCTTGCACCTCTGTGAAACTTCGTGGAGAATAATACGTTCAAATAGAATCGTTACGATAATCCGTGCAGCGAAGCCTTGCACCTCTGATTGAAGTATTAGATTCAATTTGTTCGTTATTTATTAAGAGTTAATATTGAATAACAAGGATTTAGTAAAATAAACGAAAAGGGTTAGTAGTAAGATATAAGTAATTATATTCTGGATTTAAACAATTGATACAATAAAACTTACGTGAATAACTTAGTATTAAGGTTTGGAATTGGTAGGATTTGGATTAAATGAATAATGAATTCACTTTGAGAATAGAGAGCGGATCTCTGAGTTTGGAAATAGAACTTGAGTCGAGACTGAGACTCGATGCAGCCTCAGCTCGACCGGAGACTTGAGACTGGAGACTGAGCTAAACTACTGTGTTGAGACGGTCTTATATATCCGCTCTGCGTTTACATTAGTGACGTAGAGTTTCAATGATAAGAGCGTATCGCTATGTGAAAAATAAACAAGGTGTTTGGGTGCGGAGCTTATTCTACGAAGTGCGATAACTTAATGTTATCGCAACGCTTGTATTACGTTAAGGTTAAATATGAGAATATACAGCGGATGTTTATAAAATTAGATACGCTAAGTGTTTACATATGTTATCGTGACACTTTCATTACGCTAAGATTAAATACGAGAAATATACAAAGGATGTTTGTAAGATTAGATACGCTTGAGTGTTTGAGTGTTTATACCTGCATGACGTAGGGTCAGGCTGGTACTTGAATCCTGGTTTTCGTTACTATCGACTTTTTGACTATGGTTACAGAGTTTTATTACGGTTAGGGTTTTTATGACTATGCTGGCGTGCAGCTCTTGACTATGGTTACGAGAGTTTGTGATGGTTAGGGTTTTTATAACAACGGAGTCGTACGGCTTAAGAGCTATAGACGAACACATCTGTTTCGTCCTTAGAATACGTGCTGGTTATAAGATGCTTACTTTGCTAGTTTTACAATGCATTACTTTACTGGCTAACTCCAACGTCACGCATGACGTCACACCTCCCTTCCCTGGGGTAACAAATTTGCACGCAGGAAAATTTGTTCACAAAGAAGCGGTTTCTTATGGTTATTAAACGTTTGAATCATCCGTTTGACGGGTATAGTCTGTTCGCGTTAATACACTTTTTAGTCTGGTTTCGAGGGTTGTGTCACTTTTAGTGTCTTTGGGGGGGTTTTGAATTTCTGCTTCGGGCTGGGGTTGGGGAACACATTCTGCACTGTTCACTGAGTCTTCGTTTCTCTGTTTCAGAAAGATGCAGAAATGGGCGAGTGAACTCCAAACGGCGACCATCAGTCGTAGGCTCCATCCATAGGCTGCATGAAGAGCGATTCCGTTCAATATGGTATTTATAACTGTTTTAGTAAAACGAAGTACGAAGTACGATATATTCCAATGATTCCGGCACTTAATGAACCGAATTTAGTAAATCCAGCCCACAGTCTTTGTCCTGCGGATTCGGCGATTTTATTTATGGCTTCTTCGTCGAAAAGGTTCGCCATGTGTAATGAACCTAGTGCGAATTGCTGTCCTGTTGCTCCTTGAGCGATTGAATTGATGACAGATGTTCTGTCTATTGGAAACATTATGTGGTTTCGTAATTTGTTTAGTTCTTCTGAAGAGTAGATACCTCCATTGGCCAAATTCTGTGGATCGATGTATTTCCATTTTGATTTGGTTATTGACTGGATGGTTTGTGGTGGAATTGTTTCGACTGGATTTGGCATTAACTTGTACCAAGCGCCGTGCAACTTGAATTGTGTTGGGATCACAGCGTTACATTCCCGTCTGGTTCCTACTTTCGTAAGCGTCCTATGCTTTGGTGTTAGAAAATATGAAATATTCTTGTAGGAAACAGGTAACTGTTCGAAGCAATCTTCCGTCCTTCGGGTTTGGCAAACTACGGGTATGCATTTTATGATGTGGACCACTTCTCCTGATGCTATGGCCATGTACCCTGATTCTTTTGTAATAGTGAATGCGACCTCTTCTGGTGATACATGTACCAATGCGAGTGCGTTTCTTATGATTTGTTTTTCCAAAGCGCATTTTTGTTCGATGATATCGCGGTATAAATTGGCGAGTTGGTTCTTAATGTGTTTTTCCACATAAACGAATTTTGAATTTACGTATGTAAAGATGTCTAGGTTATTTACCGGAGTTTTGGAAGCTGATTTGAATCTTCCACTGGTCGCCGTTTCTATAATAAAGAGTTTTGGATGTTCCGTTTTTATCAATGTGTAACCACATATCGGTATACGATGTGATTCCGTGAGGGCGAAAGTGGTTTCCTCCGTCGTCACTGTGTATATTGTTGGACTGTCATGCTTCGTAGTAGAAATTTTTGTTGCTTTGCCTTCGAATAGGATGTCGTATCTGTTGAAATTGCAATAATCTGCTGGTAGTGGGTCCCAGAAGGTGTATCCATCTTCGGAGTCTAAACAGTTGTTTTGCTGAAGTTGACACCTCTGTCCCGATTGAAGCACGATTTCGTTTGCGGCTAATTTTACAGCTGCTGAATAACTTCTTAACGATATCTTTACGATTGCTTGTACAACCACATTCGTCCATGAACCATATGGGTCGGCGTACGTGGTGCCAACGCATGATCCTTCTGGTCCTACACTTCCTGCTAGGGTTAGACTGAAGTGTGTTGTTGAATTCGGGCGGACTCCGTTTATCGTTGCTGCTTGCGTTATGGAAATTGCTCCCATAGTTTGTAAATTCTTGCATGTATCCGATGCTATCGTCTGGATGTACTGCTGACGTCCATTGTGTACTATCGATATATGGGAATGCATTCCGCAATAGTATACTGTTCGATCGACCTCGATCTTGCATTGCATCACTGGGGTTTCCGTGAAGTCTCCTAGTTGTAGTAGTTGAATATCCCTATTCTCTGTTACAGGTTGAACGTCTTCTAATTCGCACTCAAGAGAATCGACGGTGGAAAACGTTGTCACGTTCAGAGTCGGGCCGTTGCAGTCGTATCCGATTAAGGCGGATGCGAAGCCTACGAGTAGGTATGAGGAGAGGCAAGCCTGCGCGTACATGATGTCTGTTTCGTCGTTTGCGCTGGACTGAGTGCTCTGATCTGGATCTGTGTCCTTATATCCTTTTCCTGTTGACGGTGGGGGTTGATGGAGTGTTATGACGCGAACCGACGTCTCTGGTTTCGCATGTTTAAGCTTGTTTACATGTACTATTTTATGCTTATTTTTAATAACAAGTTTAACGTTGTCGCGTGATAAAACCTCGATTACTTGATATGGACCTACGTATTCGTTGTCGAACTTTCCTTTACGCGGTTCTTTTAACAAGTAGACCTTATCCCCTAAACGGAAATTCGCCGTGTTCGTTTTTCTGTCGTAGTATTTCTTGGATCTGCCTTTCGCTTGTGTTAAATTTTCTCTTGCGTCACATATCGTCGACGTTATTTTAAGTTGGAGGTCTCGAAGATAGAGATTGTACGACTCGTCTGGAGTCTCGGTGAACGGAGCGTCTGCTGAAGGCATGCGCGCTATTTTTCCAAAAACTAACTCGTGAGGAGTGAAACGTGTTCCTTCGTGGACACTGGTATTGTAACTAAACATCGCTAATTTTAACCAGTCATCCCAGTCATTATTCGAGATGTAATGCTTCAAGTACTCTGTAAGAACATGGTGTGATCTTTCGATTGAGCCGTTGCTCTGTGGGTGGAAAGCGGTTGCGCGAAACTGTGCGATTTTAAATTTCCTTGCCACGGATTTCATTAGTGAACTCACGAAATTCGATCCTTGGTCCGTTAATATTGCTTTTGGGGCTCCGAAACGACAAACAAAGCCATTCACAAATGCGTCTGCTGTATCGATGGCAGTGGCATTTTGTAATGGGATTGCGAGGGAGTATTTGGTTAGTAGATCTTGGATTGTGAGGATATATTTATTTTCTTTCGGAGTAGCAGGGAGAGGACCCACGATGTCGAGAGAGATTTTATCAAAAGCCTGTCCTGGTGTGTCTGTTAATGTCATCGGCTGTCGGGTTTTTACTCGCGTGAGTTTCCTTAACTGGCAGCTACTGCATGAGTTTACTAGATTTTGTACCTCGGTTTTAAGTGTTGGCCAAAAGTACCGTTCCCGGATGCGACGGTATGTTTTTGCGATTCCTTTGTGACCAGCAAATGCTGACACATGGTTTTCCATCAGAATGTCTTCGCGTTCGGATTCGGAAGGGATCCGGACTTCGTGTGAGCAAGCGAAGATTTGAGTATTTGTTGTTGAGAATATGTCTAATAAAATACGTTGAATCAAAGACCATGATATGTCGTCTATGCAACTTTGCGATATACTAAATGATGATAAATTCAATTCTGTGATTACATCCAGTAGTGAGCGGAGGCACTCGATTAAATCGGCTGGAGCTGCTGTGTGCGCGCTTAGTTCTTTTATCGGTAACATAATAAGATTGAAAGAACCCATTTTCGTAACTTTTGCGCGTCCTATTGTCGCGTTGTGTAGTTTGGGAAGTTTGTTTTGTAAGGCGAGGTCTATTCCTCCCTGATCCAGTGGTTGTCCGTCCATTGATACAAATAATACTAAATTGTCTTTACGCATCGTTAGTCTATCGCGTGTATGAATAAATGTTCGTCTGCGTTCGTGTGGTCGCTCTGCGGGGTTGTCGAATATTTCGACTGAGTCGTCGGGATCGTCTTGTTCATCCGCCTCAGGAGGTGACCTTTCCATTGTGGTTGGAGGAGTTAGATTTACGGATGTACGGGACGACATGGAGGGTGATGCGATCATGGATGTTTTATCGGGACGATAAGAGGAGGTGGAGGGAGATATCGGCGGAGATTGTGGAGGTGCCACATTCGTCGTCTCTGGTGGCGAATGGCTTCCTGGATCGAATAGTATGTCGTCTGATGAATCGGAGTGGATGGGAAGGACTGGAGCAGGATTTCGGGATAGCGCGTCAGCATTGACGTTCATTTTTCCTGCTTTGTAAATGATTTTGTAGTCGTACTCGGCTAGCTTTAGGCGCCAACGGAGCAAACGAGACGTAGGATCTTTGACAGAATTCATCCACACCAACGGGCGATGATCTGTAATTAGATTGAATTTCCGGCCGTATACGTAAGGTCGAAAATGGTGAGTCGCGAAAATGATTGCTAGGCATTCTTTCTCTATTGTTGAGTAATTTATTTCTGCTCCTTGTAAGAGCCTGGACGTGTATGCGATTGGTTTGTCCTTTCCGATTTCGCCTTGACTTAAAATGCCCCCGATAGCATGTCCGGATGCATCGGTCGTGATATGGAATGTTTCCGCAAAATTAGGGTACTGTAATACCGGTTCAGTACATAGAGCATTACATAACGTGTGGAATGCACGTTCCTGGTCGACACCCCAGACAAATCGTTCGCTCTTTTTCAACAAGTTTGTGAGTGGTTTTGAAATTTGAGAGAACTTGTCGATGAATCGTCTATAATACCCGGCAAGACCCAGAAATTCGCGTACGTTCTTTACGTTTTTCGGAACAGGAAAGTTCTTGACCGCATTTTTTTTGTTCGGGCATGGTTTTACGCCTTCGTTACCAATTACGTGGCCCAAATATGCTACTTCGCGATTGAGGAAGCTACATTTCGCTGGCTCTAGTTTTAAGTTTGCCCGACGCAATCGTTCAGCTAAACGAGTGAATCTCTCGCGATGTTCCGAGAGTGATCTTGCATGGCTTACAATATCGTCGATGTACGCAAAGACCTCGCTGCCTTGGAGACCCGTCAAGATAGCGTTCATTAGCCGTTGATACGTTGCCGGAGCATTTTTAAGACCAAATGGCATTCGAATGAATTCGTAGTGGCCATAGGGAGTGGAGAACGCCGTCTTTGCCGCGTCCTCCTGCGACATCCCTACTTGGTGAAAACCGCTCTTACAGTCGAACACACTGAAGTATTTTGCGGATCCCAACTGATCCAGAATTTCAACGATATTAGGAATCGGAAATGCGTCCCCGATTGACTTCTCATTTAATCCGCGGAAGTCGATTACGATTCTCCAGCGTTTGTTCCCCTGCTGATCAGGTTTCTTGGGCACGATCCACAATGGTGCGTTATAAGGAGATGTAGATGGGCGAATTATGTCGCTTTCGAGTAATTCCTTCATCTGCCTATTTATCTCTTCCTTGTGAATCGGCGGATATCGATACTGTTTAACAAAAACTGGAGCTCGGTCTGTTAGTGGTATTTCGTGTTCACACACGTTGGTCTTCCCCAAGTATTCTCCTTGGAGGTGGAAGATATCGTGGTTCTGTTCTAACAATTCTCGAACATGGTTGAACTCCTCGGCGTTCAAGTGACTTAAATCGATCAGATCGAAAATCTTTTTGATCCGCTCGGCGGGGAGTTCCGTTGATATACTATTTACTTGGGCATTTGTGCCTGACGTCGAAGAAAAATGTCTCGGTGCGCGTGATATTTCCTCGATCTCTTCGACCTCCAATGTAGGAACGTCGAACGTTACGGCTATGGATGTCGTATTTATGCATCGCACTGTGGTTTTGCCGTTTTTCGCTTGGACGATGGCGTCCGCGATTATCACTCCGGGTGCGAGTTCTCGTCTCGAAACGAAACCCAGCTCGGCCCCGGTCGTGAGTATCTCGATACATGTGTTCGTACGACCCGCAATCGTTATTCTGGAACGGCCTTCGTTCTTAGACTGTGAGTTAGTATTTGTAAGGTCCTCGGTATTAATACCGGGCTGAGAGTTAGTATTGTCCGCGATGTTGGCATCGGGCTGAATTTTATTATGGTCCGCGGTATTTATATCGGGCTGAATTGCGCTTTTGTCCTCGGTGATTACACCGGGCTGAGAGTTACGAATGTCCGCGGTATTTATACCGGGCTGAATTGCGCTTTTGTCCTCGGTGATTACACCGGGCTGAGAGTTACAAATGTCCGCGATGATTACATCGGGCTGAATTGCGCTTTTGTCCTCGGTGATTACACCGGGCTGAGAGTTACGAATGTCCGCGATGATTACATCGGGCTGAGGTTTAAGAATGTCCGCGATGATTACATCGGGCTGCGCGTTAATTGTGTCCTCGATGATTACATCGGGTTGAGATTTAGTTTTTTGGGTTTCCTGGAAAGGAATCCGAATATCCTTCCATTCGACATATTTGTTTTTATAGGATATCACGCTATCCTGTAGAAACGGTGTTCCCAATATTCCTTGCGTTGCTATTGGGAACGCGTCGGGTACGACATAGAATTTAAAAATTTCTCCGAGTAAACTGATCTGGGCGGATCCCAGAGTCGCTACCTTGTCGGTCGAGATGCCCGACATTTCCAGGTTGTCATCTATGTTAATTATAGTCTTATCCTTTATGGCGCTAATTTTAATTAGGTTGGGCTCGGCCCCGGTGTCGACCATAAGGGTGACGCCGTTTAAAAGATTGGGTGAATCGATGACGACCTGGGGTATCGGTATCTGCCTTACTCCGACGCAGGAGACGTCACAGTGTGAACCATATTGTTTGCCTCCCGTCTCTGGTTCTGCGGGGACGGAAGGTTTTGCCCGTTTCCCGAATCTCGTTGTTTGTTATTGTATTCCCGTTTCCTGCACTCGTGAATATCGTGCCCAGGGGTTTTACAGTAGTTGCACACGCGGTTGTTTCGTTCTGTTTGCTCCTCGCGTCGTGGTTTTTGTTCAGTATTCGGACGCGAATAATGATTTTGATGGGAGTAGTTATTTGGTTGTGCCGGGCGGTTATATTCCCTTTTTGGCGGTACGAATTCGCGTTTCGGTGGTTCGTCGCGCCATGCTCCGCGTTGAATGGGTGGATTATACCGTGCTGCGTGATCGCTCCTATACTCTCGACGGTCGGAGTTTCTGTCGCGGTTTTCCGTGTAAGGGTTCCGTCGCGGTTCGTTTGTTGAGCCGTACCTACTTTTATCGAGTTCGTACTGTTTGTATAGCGATATTGCTTCGTCGAATACGCGAGGCAATGGACGATCGTAACAGTCTCGGAGGTCGGAACGTAGTCGCGGAATGAGACCGTTGATGAAGCTGTTTACCGTGAGGTCGTCGATATCGGCTACGTTCGGTAAACCTCTATCACAGTCGACTATCGCTTCTCGCAAGTCCTTGACTCGGCTTATGAAATCTAGCATATGTTCGTGTTGGCCCATGAAAATATTCGACATTTCCCCCCTATAATGGTCGACAGTGCGACGCGGACCGAATACATCCTTCAAACGATTACACAGTTCCGTGACGGAATTTATATCGTCGTCCTCGACGGCTGTCGCGGCACGACCACGAAGTCGGGTGATCACGATTTTGACGAACGTTCGTTCAGCGTGTCTTGGAATGAGCTCGCGGGCTCGTCTACATGCGCGAGTAAAAGTTAACAGGGAAGCCGCTGTACTATTAAAATTCGGAATCATATTTACTGCTTCCTTTAACGTGTAGCTGAGAGAGGCATTATTTTCGATCGGCATGGTTATCGGATCGATTTGCGGTTGAGGTTCCGGTGTTCTCGACGTCGAGGGTTTCGGTACCCTTTCCCGTCGCATTGCTTCCAATTCAATTAGGAGTTCGTCGTGTTCGCGTTGCGTCTGCTCCATTTTAGAGCGTTCTTTTTCTACCTGACGCGCTTCCTCATGGATACGTTTCTCCTTATCCTCTAGTTGCTTACTTAGTATTGCTAATTCAACTTCGCTTAGTGGCGTAGTTGCCGCTGCTTTTGCCGAACGGGTCGACATGTTTGAGAGATTAAAAAAAAAAAAAATTTTCAGAACGTTTTTGTACTTATTCCTTTATTGGTGATCGTAGTAGAAGTTGCACCACTCTGCTACTTCGGTTGGCAAGGACACAGGTAGTTCGTGATAATGACGAATAAATAGAATTAACACACGATCCGGGATTTTATAATGTTTGAAAACTTTTATGGAATTAGCCGTGTCGAGGATTTGTAACACCGGCGGTGGTGTTGGAGTTTTTGGAGTCTCTTCGCCTTCCTCGTCCGACGATAATACTATTATTTCGGGCTCCGCAGCCTCACTTTCGGTATTCCGTTGTCGTTCGACGGCGCGACGTTTCTTATCTTTCGTCTTCTTTCCGGCACGGCAACCACGTTTTCTTTTCCGGTATTTCTGTCATGGAAAATGTCCAGGAAAAAGCTACTATGAAATATATTCCTTCAAAATTAATTTAAGAACTTATGGTAAGTACCTGTTTGTCACTCCTTGTATTGTCGCTGCTGCAGTTTCCTGCGCTAGCTTCGATATTCGGCGTGACTTCCTCTGCCAGTGATGGCGAGAAAACACCGGTGCTGACCATAGCAACCCTAACGATACTCTTCTTATTCAAATAGTCAGGCTGCCTTGGTGGCGCTCGAAAATTCGTTTAGTCTGAGTACTAACGCGATTCGTCACTATTGATTGACTTCGCTCGCCTTTGTGGCGCTCGAAAATCTCTCCGTAGTTTGGAATGTCTGGACTTTATTCTCCCTACGTTTCACTGGACAGTTTTCACAATTTTCGCGTATCGTAACTAGACTTAGTAAACTTCACGACCGTACTCGACCGCGTTCGTCGCTCGACTGATCGAAGTGAGCTCTCCTCGCGCTCGAGAAGCGAGAGTGGGGAGAGTGGGGATGGTGGGGATGGCGTTCCGCGCGCCGTGCGACGCCGTAGCCAATAGGAGTGGCTTATAGTCAGCCAATCAGGTTCGAGCGTTCCTGTCGTACTGCTATACTACGCACGTGGTTATATTGCCAGTGCTGACGAAGCGACAGTTCTGAATTTTTAAAATCAGGTATCCCACCGCTGCCACCAATTTGTTACGTCCCGGGCGTTGGACAAGTTAATAAAATTAATTACCACTTACCTTGCTCTGGATGTTTATTATTATACCTGCCTTTTGGGTCACGCAGTACATACGCCTGTCGTCTACTCCGGGTCTTCGTCACTCACTTTTTCTGGTTAATAACCCGTTGCGATAGCTCGTCGAATTCGATGGGGATTAGTCGCCAAGGAATGGAAATAGGAATTGTCGGGAATACCCCCAAGTTAGTATCTTTAATCCTTACTGGTTCGTGAAGGGAACGTACTAGCTTTTTATATTGATATCTTCTTCCTGCTCGGCGAGAGCGACTCATTCGTTTTACGATCTCAAACACGTTTATTATTCACCGTGCAGCGAAGCCTTGCACCTCTGTGAAACTTCGTGGAGAATAATACGTTCAAATAGAATCGTTACGATAATCCGTGCAGCGAAGCCTTGCACCTCTGATTGAAGTATTAGATTCAATTTGTTCGTTATTTATTAAGAGTTAATATTGAATAACAAGGATTTAGTAAAATAAACGAAAAAGGTTAGTAGTAAGATATAAGTAATTATATTCTGGATTTAAACAATTGATACAATAAAACTTACGTGAATAACTTAGTATTAAGGTTTGGAATTGGTAGGATTTGGATTAAATGAATAATGAATTCACTTTGAGAATAGAGAGCGGATCTCTGAGTTTGGAAATAGAACTTGAGTCGAGACTGAGACTCGATGCAGCCTCAGCTCGACCGGAGACTTGAGACTGGAGACTGAGCTAAACTACTGTGTTGAGACGGTCTTATATATCCGCTCTGCGTTTACATTAGTGACGTAGAGTTTCAATGATAAGAGCGTATCGCTATGTGAAAAATAAACAAGGTGTTTGGGTGCGGAGCTTATTCTACGAAGTGCGATAACTTAATGTTATCGCAACGCTTGTATTACGTTAAGATTAAATATGAGAATATACAGCGGATGTTTATAAAATTAGATACGCTAAGTGTTTACATATGTTATCGTGACACTTTCATTACGCTAAGATTAAATACGAGAAATATACAAAGGATGTTTGTAAGATTAGATACGCTTGAGTGTTTGAGTGTTTATACCTGCATGACGTAGGGTCAGGCTGGTACTTGAATCCTGGTTTTCGTTACTATCGACTTCTTGACTATGGTTACGAGAGTTTGTGATGGTTAGGGTTTTTATAACAACGGAGTCGTACGGCTTAAGAGCTATAGACGAACACATCTGTTTCGTCCTTAGAATACGTGCTGGTTATAAGATGCTTACTTTGCTAGTTTTACAATGCATTACTTTACTGGCTAACTCCAACGTCACGCATGACGTCACACTATTCGATGTTTCCAATCGTTTTGCATCAACGGTAGGTAAGTATTCACTTCCCAGCTCTCGCAATCGGTCTTTCTATGGATAATTTGCACGAATACGTGCAATTCGATGTTTGCAATCGTTTTGCATCGACGGTAGGTAAGGATTCACTTCCCAGCTCCCGCAATCGTTCTTTCTATCGATAATTTGCACGAATACGTTATGTTCGATGTTTCCAATCGTTTTGCATCAACGTTAGGTAAGCATTCACTTCCCGGCTCCCGCAATCGTTCTTTCCATCGATAATTTGCACGAATACGTGCTATTCGATGTTTTCAATCGTTTTGCATCAACGGTAGGTAAGTATTCACTTCCCAGCTCTCGCAATCGGTCTTTCTATGGATAATTTGCACGAATACGTGCTATTCGATGTTTGCAATCGTTTTGCATCGACGGTAGGTAAGGATTCACTTCCCAGCTGCCGCAATCGTTCTTTCTATCGATAATTTGCACGAATACGTGATGTTCGATGTTTCCAATCGTTTTGCATCAACGTTAGGTAAGGATTCATTTCCCGGCTCCCGCAATCGTTCTTTCCATCGATAATTTGCACGAATACGTGCTATTCGATGTTTCCAATCGATTTGCATCAACGTTAGGTAAGGATTCACTTCCCGGCACCCGCAATCATTCTTTCCATCGATAATTTGCACGAATACGTGATGTTCAATGTTTCCAATCGTTTTGCATCAACGTTAGGTAAGGATTCACTTCCCGGCTCCCGCAATCGTTCTTTCCATCGATAATTTGCACGAATACGTGGTGTTCGATGTTTCCAATCGTTTTGCATCAACGTTAGGTAAGTATTCACTTCCCAGCTCCCGCAATCGTTCTCTCTATCGATAATTTGCACGAATACGTGCTATTCGATGTTTGCAATCGTTTTGCATCGACGGTAGGTAAGGATTCACTTCCCAGCTCCCGCAATCGTTCTTTCTATCGATAATTTGCACGAATACGTTATGTTCGATGTTTCCAATCGTTTTGCATCAACGTTAGGTAAGCATTCACTTCCCGGCTCCCGCAATCGTTCTTTCCATCGATAATTTGCACGAATACGTGCTATTCGATGTTTTCAATCGTTTTGCATCAACGGTAGGTAAGTATTCACTTCCCAGCTCTCGCAATCGGTCTTTCTATGGATAATTTGCACGAATACGTGCTATTCGATGTTTGCAATCGTTTTGCATCGACGGTAGGTAAGGATTCACTTCCCAGCTGCCGCAATCGTTCTTTCTATCGATAATTTGCACGAATACGTGATGTTCGATGTTTCCAATCGTTTTGCATCAACGTTAGGTAAGGATTCATTTCCCGGCTCCCGCAATCGTTCTTTCCATCGATAATTTGCACGAATACGTGCTATTCGATGTTTCCAATCGATTTGCATCAACGTTAGGTAAGGATTCACTTCCCGGCACCCGCAATCATTCTTTCCATCGATAATTTGCACGAATACGTGATGTTCAATGTTTCCAATCGTTTTGCATCAACGTTAGGTAAGGATTCACTTCCCGGCTCCCGCAATCGTTCTTTCCATCGATAATTTGCACGAATACGTGGTGTTCGATGTTTCCAATCGTTTTGCATCAACGTTAGGTAAGGATTCATTTCCCGGCTCCCGCAATCGTTCTTTCCATCGATAATTTGCACGAATACGTGCTATTCGATGTTTCCAATCGATTTGCATCAACGTTAGGTAAGGATTCACTTCCCGGCACCCGCAATCATTCTTTCCATCGATAATTTGCACGAATACGTGATGTTCAATGTTTCCAATCGTTTTGCATCAACGTTAGGTAAGTATTCACTTCCCAGCTCCCACAATCGTTCTTTCTATCGATAATTTGCACGAATACGTGCTATTCGATGTTTGCAATCGTTTTGCATCGACGGTAGGTAAGGATTCACTTCCCAGCAGCCGCAATCGTTCTTTCCATCGATAATTTACACGAATACGTGCTATTCGATGTTTTCAATCGTTTTGCATCAACGGCAGGTAAGTATTCACTGCCCAGCTCTCGCAATCGGTCTTTCTATGGATAATTTGCACGAATACGTGCTATTCGATGTTTGCAATCGTTTTGCATCGACGGTAGGTAAGGATACACTTCCCGGCTCCCGCAATCGTTCTTTCCATCGATAATTTGCACGAATACGTGGTGTTCGATGTTTTCAATCGTTTTGCATCAACGTTAGGTAAGTATTCACTTCCCAGCTCCCGCAATCGTTCTTTCTATCGATAATTTGCACGAATACGTGCTATTCGATGTTTGCAATCGTTTTGCATCGACGGTAGGTAAGGATTCACTTCCCAGCTCCCGCAATCGTTCTTTCTATCGATAATTTGCATGAATACGTTATGTTCGATGTTTCCAATCGTTTTGCATCAACGTTAGGTAAGCATTCACTTCCCGGCTCCCGCAATCGTTCTTTCCATCGATAATTTGCACGAATACGTGGTGTTCGATGTTTCCAATCGTTCTGCATCAACGTTAGGTAAGTATTCACTTCCCAGCTCCCGCAATCGTTCTTTCTATGGATAATTTGCACGAATACGTGCTATTCGATGTTTGCAATCGTTTTGCATCGACGGTAGGTACGGATTCACTTCCCAGCTCCCGCAATCGTTCTTTCTATCGATAATTTGCACGAATACGTGATGTTCGACGTTTCCAATCGTTTTGCATCAACGTTAGGTAAGTATTCACTTCCCAGCTCCCGCAATCGTTCTTTCTATGGATAATTTGCACGAATACGTGCTATTCGATGTTTCCAATCGTGTTGCAGCGACGGTCGGTAAGCATTCACTTCCCAGCTCCGGCAAACGTTCTTTCCAAATTATCGATAGAAAGAACGATTGCGGGAGCTGGGAAGTGAATCCTTACCTACCGTCGATGCAAAACGATTGCAAACATCGAATAGCACGTATTCGTGCAAATTATCCATAGCAAGAACGATTGCGAGAGCTGGGAAGTGAATACTTACCTACCGTTGATGCAAAACGATTGGAAAATATCGAATAGCACGTATTCGTGCAAATGATCGATGGAAAGAACGATTGCGGGAGCCGGGAAGTGAATCCTTACCTAACGTTGATGCAAATCGATTGGAAAATATCGAATAGCACGTATTCGTGCAAATTATCGATAGAAAGAGCGATTGCGGCAGCTGGGAAGTGAATCCTTACCTACCGTCGATGCAAAACGATTGCAAACATCGAATAGCACGTATTCGTGCAAATTATCCATAGAAAGACCGATTGCGAGAGCTGGGAAGTTAATACTTACCTACCGTTGATGCAAAACGATTGGAAACATCGAATAGCACGTATTCGTGCAAATTATCGATGGAAAGAACGATTGCGGGAGCCGGGAAGTGAATCCTTACCTACCGTTGATGCAAAACGATTGGAAACATCGAACATCACGTATTCGTGCAAATTATCGATAGAAAGAACGATTGCGGAAGCTGGGAAGCGAATCCTTACCTATCGTCGATGCAAAACGATTGGAAACATCGAATGGCACGTATTCGTGCAAATTATCGATGGAAAGAACGATTGCGGGAGCTGGGAAGTGAATCCTTACCTACCGTCGATGCAAAACGATTGCAAACATCGAATAGCACGTATTCGTGCAAATTATCGATAGAAAGAACGATTGCGGGAGCTGGGAAGTGAATACTTACCTAACGTTGATGCAGAACGATTGGAAACATCGAACACCACGTATTCGTGCAAATTATCGATGGAAAGAACGATTGCGGGAGCCGGGAAATGAATCCTTACCTAACGTTGATGCAAAACGATTGGAAACATCGAATAGCACGTATTCGTGCAAATTATCGATGGAAAGAACGATTGCGGGAGCTGGGAAGCGAATCCTTACCTATCATCGATGCAAAACGATTGGAAACATCGAATGGCACGTATTCGTGCAAATTATCGATGGAAAGAACGATTGCGGGAGCTGGGAAGTGAATCCTTACCTACCGTCGATGCAAAACGATTGCAAACATCGAATAGCACGTATTCGTGCAAATTATCGATAGAAAGAACGATTGCGGGAGCTGGGAAGTGAATACTTACCTAACGTTGATGCAGAACGATTGGAAACATCGAACACCACGTATTCGTGCAAATTATCGATGGAAAGAACGATTGCGGGAGCCGGGAAGTGAATCCTTACCTAACGTTGATGCAAAACGATTGGAAACATCGAATAGCACGTATTCGTGC
Organism: Nomada ferruginata; assembly: GCA_963583965.1. Lineage (NCBI taxonomy): Eukaryota > Metazoa > Arthropoda > Insecta > Hymenoptera > Apidae > Nomada > Nomada ferruginata. The sequence continues at coordinate 2,634,266 of OY757219.1, forward strand.
AAATTATCGATGGAAAGAACGATTGCGGGAGCTGGGAAGTGAATCCTTACCTACCGTCGATGCAAAACGATTGGAAACATCGAATGGCACGTATTCGTGCAAATTATCGATGGAAAGAACGATTGCGGGAGCTGGGAAGTGAATCCTTACCTACGGTCGATGCAAAACGATTGGATAATTGGCACGAATACGTGATATTCGATGTTTCGAATCGTTTTGCATCGACGGTAGGTAAGGATTCACTTCCCAGCTCCCGCAACCGTTCTTTCTATCGATAATTTGCACGAATACGTGCCATTCGATGCTTCCAATCGTTTTGCATCGACGGTAGGTAAGGATTCACTTCCCAGCTCCCGCAATCGTTCTTTCCATCGATAATTTGCACGAATACGTGCTATTCGATGTTTCCAATCGTTTTGCATCAACGTTAGGTAAGGATTCACTTCCCGGCTCCCGCAATCGTTCTTTCCATCGATAATTTGCACGAATACGTGGTGTTCGATGTTTCCAATCGTTCTGCATCAACGTTAGGTAAGTATTCACTTCCCAGCTCCCGCAATCGTTCTTTCTATCGATAATTTGCACGAATACGTGCTATTCGATGTTTGCAATCGTTTTGCATCGACGGTAGGTAAGGATTCACTTCCCAGCTCCCGCAATCGTTCTTTCCATCGATAATTTGCACGAATACGTGCCATTCGATGTTTCCAATCGTTTTGCATCGATGATAGGTAAGGATTCGCTTCCCAGCTCCCGCAATCGTTCTTTCTATCGATAATTTGCACGAATACGTGATGTTCGATGTTTCCAATCGTTTTGCATCAACGGTAGGTAAGGATTCACTTCCCGGCTCCCGCAATCGTTCTTTCCATCGATAATTTGCACGAATACGTGCTATTCGATGTTTCCAATCGTTTTGCATCAACGGTAGGTAAGTATTAACTTCCCAGCTCTCGCAATCGGTCTTTCTATGGATAATTTGCACGAATACGTGCTATTCGATGTTTGCAATCGTTTTGCATCGACGGTAGGTAAGGATTCACTTCCCAGCTCCCGCAATCGTTCTTTCCATCGATAATTTGCACGAATACGTGCTATTCGATGTTTCCAATCGTTTTGCATCAACGTTAGGTAAGGATTCATTTCCCGGCTCCCGCAATCGTTCTTTCCATCGATAATTTGCACGAATACGTGGTGTTCGATGTTTCCAATCGTTCTGCATCAACGTTAGGTAAGTATTCACTTCCCAGCTCCCGCAATCGTTCTTTCTATCGATAATTTGCACGAATACGTGCTATTCGATGTTTGCAATCGTTTTGCATCGACGGTAGGTAAGGATTCACTTCCGAGCTCCCGCAATCGTTCTTTCCATCGATAATTTGCACGAATACGTGCCATTCGATGTTTCCAATCGTTTTGCATCGACGATAGGTAAGGATTCACTTCCCAGCTCCCGCAATCGTTCTTTCTATCGATAATTTGCACGAATACGTGATGTTCGATGTTTCCAATCGTTTTGCATCAACGGTAGGTAAGGATTCACTTCCCGGCTCCCGCAATCGTTCTTTCCATCGATAATTTGCACGAATACGTGCTATTCGATGTTTCCAATCGTTTTGCATCAACGGTAGGTAAGTATTAACTTCCCAGCTCTCGCAATCGGTCTTTCTATGGATAATTTGCACGAATACGTGCTATTCGATGTTTGCAATCGTTTTGCATCGACGGTAGGTAAGGATTCACTTCCCAGCTGCCGCAATCGTTCTTTCCATCGATCATTTGCACGAATACGTGCTATTCGATATTTTCCAATCGTTTTGCATCAACGGTAGGTAAGTATTCACTTCCCAGCTCTCGCAATCGTTCTTGCTATGGATAATTTGCACGAATACGTGCTATTCGATGTTTGCAATCGTTTTGCATCGACGGTAGGTAAGGATTCACTTCCCAGCTCCCGCAATCGTTCTTTCTATCGATAATTTGGAAAGAACGTTTGCCGGAGCTGGGAAGTGAATGCTTACCGACCGTCGCTGCAACACGATTGGAAACATCGAATAGCACGTATTCGTGCAAATTATCCATAGAAAGAACGATTGCGGGAGCTGGGAAGTGAATACTTACCTAACGTTGATGCAAAACGATTGGAAACATCGAACAGCTCCCGCAATCGTTCTTTCTATGGATAATTTGCACGAATACGTGCTATTCGATGTTTGCAATCGTTTTGCATCGACGGTAGGTACGGATTCACTTCCCAGCTCCCGCAATCGTTCTTTCTATCGATAATTTGCACGAATACGTTATGTTCGATGTTTCCAATCGTTTTGCATCAACGTTAGGTAAGCATTCACTTCCCGGCTCCCGCAATCGTTCTTTCCATCGATAATTTGCACGAATACGTGCTATTCGATGTTTTCAATCGTTTTGCATCAACGGTAGCTAAGTATTCACTTCCCAGCTCTCGCAATCGGCCTTTCTATGGATAATTTGCACGAATACGTGCTATTCGATGTTTGCAATCGTTTTGCATCGACGGTAGGTAAGGATTCACTTCCCAGCTGCCGCAATCGTTCTTTCTATCGATAATTTGCACGAATACGTGATGTTCGATGTTTCCAATCGTTTTGCATCAACGTTAGGTAAGGATTCATTTCCCGGCTCCCGCAATCGTTCTTTCCATCGATAATTTGCACGAATACGTGCTATTCGATGTTTCCAATCGATTTGCATCAACGTTAGGTAAGGATTCACTTCCCGGCACCCGCAATCGTTCTTTCCATCGATAATTTGCACGAATACGTGATGTTCAATGTTTCCAATCGTTTTGCATCAACGTTAGGTAAGGATTCACTTCCCGGCTTCCGCAATCGTTCTTTCCATCGATAATTTGCACGAATACGTGGTGTTCGATGTTTCCAATCGTTTTGCATCAACGTTAGGTAAGTATTCACTTCCCAGCTCCCGCAATCGTTCTTTCTATGGATAATTTGCACGAATACGTGCTATTCGATGTTTGCAATCGTTTTGCATCGACGGTAGGTAAGGATTCACTTCCCAGCTCCCGCAATCGTTCTTTCTATCGATAATTTGCACGAATACGTTATGTTCGATGTTTCCAATCGTTTTGCATCAACGTTAGGTAAGCATTCACTTCCCGGCTCCCGCAATCGTTCTTTCCATCGATAATTTGCACGAATACGTGCTATTCGATGTTTTCAATCGTTTTGCATCAACGGTAGGTAAGTATTCACTTCCCAGCTCTCGCAATCGGTCTTTCTATGGATAATTTGCACGAATACGTGCTATTCGATGTTTGCAATCGTTTTGCATCGACGGTAGGTAAGGATTCACTTCCCAGCTGCCGCAATCGTTCTTTCTATCATTAATTTGCACGAATACGTGATGTTCGATGTTTCCAATCGTTTTGCATCAACGGTAGGTAAGGATTCACTTCCCGGCTCCCGCAATCGTTCTTTCCATCGATAATTTGCACGAATACGTGCTATTGTTACGTCCCGGGCGTTGGACAAGTTAATAAAATTAATTACCACTTACCTTGCTCTGGATGTTTATTATTATACCTGCCTTTTGGGTCACGCAGTACATACGCCTGTCGTCTACTCCGGGTCTTCGTCACTCACTTTTTCTGGTTAATAACCCGTTGCGATAGCTCGTCGAATTCGATGGGGATTAGTCGCCAAGGAATGGAAATAGGAATTGTCGGGAATACCCCCAAGTTAGTATCTTTAATCCTTACTGGTTCGTGAAGGGAACGTACTAGCTTTTTATATTGATATCTTCTTCCTGCTCGGCGAGAGCGACTCATTCGTTTTACGATCTCAAACACGTTTATTATTCACCGTGCAGCGAAGCCTTGCACCTCTGTGAAACTTCGTGGAGAATAATACGTTCAAATAGAATCGTTACGATAATCCGTGCAGCGAAGCCTTGCACCTCTGATTGAAGTATTAGATTCAATTTGTTCGTTATTTATTAAGAGTTAATATTGAATAACAAGGATTTAGTAAAATAAACGAAAAGGGTTAGTAGTAAGATATAAGTAATTATATTCTGGATTTAAACAATTGATACAATAAAACTTACGTGAATAACTTAGTATTAAGGTTTGGAATTGGTAGGATTTGGATTAAATGAATAATGAATTCACTTTGAGAATAGAGAGCGGATCTCTGAGTTTGGAAATAGAACTTGAGTCGAGACTGAGACTCGATGCAGCCTCAGCTCGACCGGAGACTTGAGACTGGAGACTGAGCTAAACTACTGTGTTGAGACGGTCTTATATATCCGCTCTGCGTTTACATTAGTGACGTAGAGTTTCAATGATAAGAGCGTATCGCTATGTGAAAAATAAACAAGGTGTTTGGGTGCGGAGCTTATTCTACGAAGTGCGATAACTTAATGTTATCGCAACGCTTGTATTACGTTAAGATTAAATATGAGAATATACAGCGGATGTTTATAAAATTAGATACGCTAAGTGTTTACATATGTTATCGTGACACTTTCATTACGCTAAGATTAAATACGAGAAATATACAAAGGATGTTTGTAAGATTAGATACGCTTGAGTGTTTGAGTGTTTATACCTGCATGACGTAGGGTCAGGCTGGTACTTGAATCCTGGTTTTCGTTACTATCGACTTTTTGACTATGGTTACAGAGTTTTATTACGGTTAGGGTTTTTATGACTATGCTGGCGTGCAGCTCTTGACTATGGTTACGAGAGTTTGTGATGGTTAGGGTTTTTATAACAACGGAGTCGTACGGCTTAAGAGCTATAGACGAACACATCTGTTTCGTCCTTAGAATACGTGCTGGTTATAAGATGCTTACTTTGCTAGTTTTACAATGCATTACTTTACTGGCTAACTCCAACGTCACGCATGACGTCACACCTCCCTTCCCTGGGGTAACAAATTTGCACGCAGGAAAATTTGTTCACAAAGAAGCGGTTTCTTATGGTTATTAAACGTTTGAATCATCCGTTTGACGGGTATAGTCTGTTCGCGTTAATACACTTTTTAGTCTGGTTTCGAGGGTTGTGTCACTTTTAGTGTCTTTGGGGGGGTTTTGAATTTCTGCTTCGGGCTGGGGTTGGGGAACACATTCTGCACTGTTCACTGAGTCTTCGTTTCTCTGTTTCAGAAAGATGCAGAAATGGGCGAGTGAACTCCAAACGGCGACCATCAGTCGTAGGCTCCATCCATAGGCTGCATGAAGAGCGATTCCGTTCAATATGGTATTTATAACTGTTTTAGTAAAACAAAGTACGATGTATATTCCAATGATTCCGGCACTTAATGAACCGAATTTAGTAAATCCAGCCCACAGTCTTTGTCCTGCGGATTCGGCGATTTTATTTATGGCTTCTTCGTCGAAAAGGTTCGCCATGTGTAATGAACCTAGTGCGAATTGCTGTCCTGTTGCTCCTTGAGCGATTGAATTGATGACAGATGTTCTGTCTATTGGAAACATTATGTGGTTTCGTAATTTGTTTAGTTCTTCTGAAGAGTAGATACCTCCATTGGCCAAATTCTGTGGATCGATGTATTTCCATTTTGATTTGGTTATTGACTGGATGGTTTGTGGTGGAATTGTTTCGACTGGATTTGGCATTAACTTGTACCAAGCGCCGTGCAACTTGAATTGTGTTGGGATCACAGCGTTACATTCCCGTCTGGTTCCTACTTTCGTAAGCGTCCTATGCTTTGGTGTTAGAAAATATGAAATATTCTTGTAGGAAACAGGTAACTGTTCGAAGCAATCTTCCGTCCTTCGGGTTTGGCAAACTACGGGTATGCATTTTATGATGTGGACCACTTCTCCTGATGCTATGGCCATGTACCCTGATTCTTTTGTAATAGTGAATGCGACCTCTTCTGGTGATACATGTACCAATGCGAGTGCGTTTCTTATGATTTGTTTTTCCAAAGCGCATTTTTGTTCGATGATATCGCGGTATAAATTGGCGAGTTGGTTCTTAATGTGTTTTTCCACATAAACGAATTTTGAATTTACGTATGTAAAGATGTCTAGGTTATTTACCGGAGTTTTGGAAGCTGATTTGAATCTTCCACTGGTCGCAGTTTCTATAATAAAGAGTTTTGGATGTTCCGTTTTTATCAATGTGTAACCACATATCGGTATACGATGTGATTCCGTGAGGGCGAAAGTGGTTTCCTCCGTCGTCACTGTGTATATTGTTGGACTGTCATGCTTCGTAGTAGAAATTTTTGTTGCTTTGCCTTCGAATAGGATGTCGTATCTGTTGAAATTGCAATAATCTGCTGGTAGTGGGTCCCAGAAGGTGTATCCATCTTCGGAGTCTAAACAGTTGTTTTGCTGAAGTTGACACCTCTGTCCCGATTGAAGCACGATTTCGTTTGCGGCTAATTTTACAGCTGCTGAATAACTTCTTAACGATATCTTTACGATTGCTTGTACAACCACATTCGTCCATGAACCATATGGGTCGGCGTACGTGGTGCCAACGCATGATCCTTCTGGTCCTACACTTCCTGCTAGGGTTAGACTGAAGTGTGTTGTTGAATTCGGGCGGACTCCGTTTATCGTTGCTGCTTGCGTTATGGAAATTGCTCCCATAGTTTGTAAATTCTTGCATGTATCCGATGCTATCGTCTGGATGTACTGCTGACGTCCATTGTGTACTATCGATATATGGGAATGCATTCCGCAATAGTATACTGTTCGATCGACCTCGATCTTGCATTGCATCACTGGGGTTTCCGTGAAGTCTCCTAGTTGTAGTAGTTGAATATCCCTATTCTCTGTTACAGGTTGAACGTCTTCTAATTCGCACTCAAGAGAATCGACGGTGGAAAACGTTGTCACGTTCAGAGTCGGGCCGTTGCAGTCGTATCCGATTAAGGCGGATGCGAAGCCTACGAGTAGGTATGAGGAGAGGCAAGCCTGCGCGTACATGATGTCTGTTTCGTCGTTTGCGCTGGACTGAGTGCTCTGATCTGGATCTGTGTCCTTATATCCTTTTCCTGTTGACGGTGGGGGTTGATGGAGTGTTATGACGCGAACCGACGTCTCTGGTTTCGCATGTTTAAGCTTGTTTACATGTACTATTTTATGCTTATTTTTAATAACAAGTTTAACGTTGTCGCGTGATAAAACCTCGATTACTTGATATGGACCTACGTATTCGTTGTCGAACTTTCCTTTACGCGGTTCTTTTAACAAGTAGACCTTATCCCCTAAACGGAAATTCGCCGTGTTCGTTTTTCTGTCGTAGTATTTCTTGGATCTGCCTTTCGCTTGTGTTAAATTTTCTCTTGCGTCACATATCGTCGACGTTATTTTAAGTTGGAGGTCTCGAAGATAGAGATTGTACGACTCGTCTGGAGTCTCGGTGAACGGAGCGTCTGCTGAAGGCATGCGCGCTATTTTTCCAAAAACTAACTCGTGAGGAGTGAAACGTGTTCCTTCGTGGACACTGGTATTGTAACTAAACATCGCTAATTTTAACCAGTCATCCCAGTCATTATTCGAGATGTAATGCTTCAAGTACTCTGTAAGAACATGGTGTGATCTTTCGATTGAGCCGTTGCTCTGTGGGTGGAAAGCGGTTGCGCGAAACTGTGCGATTTTAAATTTCCTTGCCACGGATTTCATTAGTGAACTCACGAAATTCGATCCTTGGTCCGTTAATATTGCTTTTGGGGCTCCGAAACGACAAACAAAGCCATTCACAAATGCGTCTGCTGTATCGATGGCAGTGGCATTTTGTAATGGGATTGCGAGGGAGTATTTGGTTAGTAGATCTTGGATTGTGAGGATATATTTATTTTCTTTCGGAGTAGCAGGGAGAGGACCCACGATGTCGAGAGAGATTTTATCAAAAGCCTGTCCTGGTGTGTCTGTTAATGTCATCGGCTGTCGGGTTTTTACTCGCGTGAGTTTCCTTAACTGGCAGCTACTGCATGAGTTTACTAGATTTTGTACCTCGGTTTTAAGTGTTGGCCAAAAGTACCGTTCCCGGATGCGACGGTATGTTTTTGCGATTCCTTTGTGACCAGCAAATGCTGACACATGGTTTTCCATCAGAATGTCTTCGCGTTCGGATTCGGAAGGGATCCGGACTTCGTGTGAGCAAGCGAAGATTTGAGTATTTGTTGTTGAGAATATGTCTAATAAAATACGTTGAATCAAAGACCATGATATGTCGTCTATGCAACTTTGCGATATACTAAATGATGATAAATTCAATTCTGTGATTACATCCAGTAGTGAGCGGAGGCACTCGATTAAATCGGCTGGAGCTGCTGTGTGCGCGCTTAGTTCTTTTATCGGTAACATAATAAGATTGAAAGAACCCATTTTCGTAACTTTTGCGCGTCCTATTGTCGCGTTGTGTAGTTTGGGAAGTTTGTTTTGTAAGGCGAGGTCTATTCCTCCCTGATCCAGTGGTTGTCCGTCCATTGATACAAATAATACTAAATTGTCCTTACGCATCGTTAGTCTATCGCGTGTATGAATAAATGTTCGTCTGCGTTCGTGTGGTCGCTCTGCGGGGTTGTCGAATATTTCGACTGAGTCGTCGGGATCGTCTTGTTCATCCGCCTCAGGAGGTGACCTTTCCATTGTGGTTGGAGGAGTTAGATTTACGGATGTACGGGACGACATGGAGGGTGATGCGATCATGGATGTTTTATCGGGACGATAAGAGGAGGTGGAGGGAGATATCGGCGGAGATTGTGGAGGTGCCACATTCGTCGTCTCTGGTGGCGAATGGCTTCCTGGATCGAATAGTATGTCGTCTGATGAATCGGAGTGGATGGGAAGGACTGGAGCAGGATTTCGGGATAGCGCGTCAGCATTGACGTTCATTTTTCCTGCTTTGTAAATGATTTTGTAGTCGTACTCGGCTAGCTTTAGGCGCCAACGGAGCAAACGAGACGTAGGATCTTTGACAGAATTCATCCACACCAACGGGCGATGATCTGTAATTAGATTGAATTTCCGGCCGTATACGTAAGGTCGAAAATGGTGAGTCGCGAAAATGATTGCTAGGCATTCTTTCTCTATTGTTGAGTAATTTATTTCTGCTCCTTGTAAGAGCCTGGACGTGTATGCGATTGGTTTGTCCTTTCCGATTTCGCCTTGACTTAAAATGCCCCCGATAGCATGTCCGGATGCATCGGTCGTGATATGGAATGTTTCCGCAAAATTAGGGTACTGTAATACCGGTTCAGTACATAGAGCATTACATAACGTGTGGAATGCACGTTCCTGGTCGACACCCCAGACAAATCGTTCGCTCTTTTTCAACAAGTTTGTGAGTGGTTTTGAAATTTGAGAGAACTTGTCGATGAATCGTCTATAATACCCGGCAAGACCCAGAAATTCGCGTACGTTCTTTACGTTTTTCGGAACAGGAAAGTTCTTGACCGCATTTATTTTGTTCGGGCATGGTTTTACGCCTTCGTTACCAATTACGTGGCCCAAATATGCTACTTCGCGATTGAGGAAGCTACATTTCGCTGGCTCTAGTTTTAAGTTTGCCCGACGCAATCGTTCAGCTAAACGAGTGAATCTCTCGCGATGTTCCGAGAGTGATCTTGCATGGCTTACAATATCGTCGATGTACGCAAAGACCTCGCTGCCTTGGAGACCCGTCAAGATAGCGTTCATTAGCCGTTGATACGTTGCCGGAGCATTTTTAAGACCAAATGGCATTCGAATGAATTCGTAGTGGCCATAGGGAGTGGAGAACGCCGTCTTTGCCGCGTCCTCCTGCGACATCCCTACTTGGTGAAAACCGCTCTTACAGTCGAACACACTGAAGTATTTTGCGGATCCCAACTGATCCAGAATTTCAACGATATTAGGAATCGGAAATGCGTCCCCGATTGACTTCTCATTTAATCCGCGGAAGTCGATTACGATTCTCCAGCGTTTGTTCCCCTGCTGATCAGGTTTCTTGGGCACGATCCACAATGGTGCGTTATAAGGAGATGTAGATGGGCGAATTATGTCGCTTTCGAGTAATTCCTTCATCTGCCTATTTATCTCTTCCTTGTGAATCGGCGGATATCGATACTGTTTAACAAAAACTGGAGCTCGGTCTGTTAGTGGTATTTCGTGTTCACACACGTTGGTCTTCCCCAAGTATTCTCCTTGGAGGTGGAAGATATCGTGGTTCTGTTCTAACAATTCTCGAACATGGTTGAACTCCTCGGCGTTCAAGTGACTTAAATCGATCAGATCGAAAATCTTTTTGATCCGCTCGGCGGGGAGTTCCGTTGATATACTATTTACTTGGGCATTTGTGCCTGACGTCGAAGAAAAATGTCTCGGTGCGCGTGATATTTCCTCGATCTCTTCGACCTCCAATGTAGGAACGTCGAACGTTACGGCTATGGATGTCGTATTTATGCATCGCACTGTGGTTTTGCCGTTTTTCGCTTGGACGATGGCGTCCGCGATTATCACTCCGGGTGCGAGTTCTCGTCTCGAAACGAAACCCAGCTCGGCCCCGGTCGTGAGTATCTCGATACATGTGTTCGTACGACCCGCAATCGTTATTCTGGAACGGCCTTCGTTCTTAGACTGTGAGTTAGTATTTGTAAGGTCCTCGGTATTAATACCGGGCTGAGAGTTAGTATTGTCCGCGATGTTGGCATCGGGCTGAATTTTATTATGGTCCGCGGTATTTATATCGGGCTGAATTGCGCTTTTGTCCTCGGTGATTACACCGGGCTGAGAGTTACGAATGTCCGCGGTATTTATACCGGGCTGAATTGCGCTTTTGTCCTCGGTGATTACACCGGGCTGAGAGTTACAAATGTCCGCGATGATTACATCGGGCTGAATTGCGCTTTTGTCCTCGGTGATTACACCGGGCTGAGAGTTACGAATGTCCGCGCTGATTACATCGGGCTGAGGTTTAAGAATGTCCGCGATGATTACATCGGGCTGCGCGTTAATTGTGTCCTCGATGATTACATCGGGTTGAGATTTAGTTTTTTGGGTTTCCTGGAAAGGAATCCGAATATCCTTCCATTCGACATATTTGTTTTTATAGGATATCACGCTATCCTGTAGAAACGGTGTTCCCAATATTCCTTGCGTTGCTATTGGGAACGCGTCGGGTACGACATAGAATTTAAAAATTTCTCCGAGTAAACTGATCTGGGCGGATCCCAGAGTCGCTACCTTGTCGGTCGAGATGCCCGACATTTCCAGGTTGTCATCTATGTTAATTATAGTCTTATCCTTTATGGCGCTAATTTTAATTAGGTTGGGCTCGGCCCCGGTGTCGACCATAAGGGTGACGCCGTTTAAAAGATTGGGTGAATCGATGACGACCTGGGGTATCGGTATCTGCCTTACTCCGACGCAGGAGACGTCACAGTGTGAACCATATTGTTTGCCTCCCGTCTCTGGTTCTGCGGGGACGGAAGGTTTTGCCCGTTTCCCGAATCTCGTTGTTTGTTATTGTATTCCCGTTTCCTGCACTCGTGAATATCGTGCCCAGGGGTTTTACAGTAGTTGCACACGCGGTTGTTTCGTTCTGTTTGCTCCTCGCGTCGTGGTTTTTGTTCAGTATTCGGACGCGAATAATGATTTTGATGGGAGTAGTTATTTGGTTGTGCCGGGCGGTTATATTCCCTTTTTGGCGGTACGAATTCGCGTTTCGGTGGTTCGTCGCGCCATGCTCCGCGTTGAATGGGTGGATTATACCGTGCTGCGTGATCGCTCCTATACTCTCGACGGTCGGAGTTTCTGTCGCGGTTTTCCGTGTAAGGGTTCCGTCGCGGTTCGTTTGTTGAGCCGTACCTACTTTTATCGAGTTCGTACTGTTTGTATAGCGATATTGCTTCGTCGAATACGCGAGGCAATGGACGATCGTAACAGTCTCGGAGGTCGGAACGTAGTCGCGGAATGAGACCGTTGATGAAGCTGTTTACCGTGAGGTCGTCGATATCGGCTACGTTCGGTAAACCTCTATCACAGTCGACTATCGCTTCTCGCAAGTCCTTGACTCGGCTTATGAAATCTAGCATATGTTCGTGTTGGCCCATGAAAATATTCGACATTTCCCCCCTATAATGGTCGACAGTGCGACGCGGACCGAATACATCCTTCAAACGATTACACAGTTCCGTGACGGAATTTATATCGTCGTCCTCGACGGCTGTCGCGGCACGACCACGAAGTCGGGTGATCACGATTTTGACGAACGTTCGTTCAGCGTGTCTTGGAATGAGCTCGCGGGCTCGTCTACATGCGCGAGTAAAAGTTAACAGGGAAGCCGCTGTACTATTAAAATTCGGAATCATATTTACTGCTTCCTTTAACGTGTAGCTGAGAGAGGCATTATTTTCGATCGGCATGGTTATCGGATCGATTTGCGGTTGAGGTTCCGGTGTTCTCGACGTCGAGGGTTTCGGTACCCTTTCCCGTCGCATTGCTTCCAATTCAATTAGGAGTTCGTCGTGTTCGCGTTGCGTCTGCTCCATTTTAGAGCGTTCTTTTTCTACCTGACGCGCTTCCTCATGGATACGTTTCTCCTTATCCTCTAGTTGCTTACTTAGTATTGCTAATTCAACTTCGCTTAGTGGCGTAGTTGCCGCTGCTTTTGCCGAACGGGTCGACATGTTTGAGAGATTAAAAAAAAAAAAAATTTTCAGAACGTTTTTGTACTTATTCCTTTATTGGTGATCGTAGTAGAAGTTGCACCACTCTGCTACTTCGGTTGGCAAGGACACAGGTAGTTCGTGATAATGACGAATAAATAGAATTAACACACGATCCGGGATTTTATAATGTTTGAAAACTTTTATGGAATTAGCCGTGTCGAGGATTTGTAACACCGGCGGTGGTGTTGGAGTTTTTGGAGTCTCTTCGCCTTCCTCGTCCGACGATAATACTATTATTTCGGGCTCCGCAGCCTCACTTTCGGTATTCCGTTGTCGTTCGACGGCGCGACGTTTCTTATCTTTCGTCTTCTTTCCGGCACGGCAACCACGTTTTCTTTTCCGGTATTTCTGTCATGGAAAATGTCCAGGAAAAAGCTACTATGAAATATATTCCTTCAAAATTAATTTAAGAACTTATGGTAAGTACCTGTTTGTCACTCCTTGTATTGTCGCTGCTGCAGTTTCCTGCGCTAGCTTCGATATTCGGCGTGACTTCCTCTGCCAGTGATGGCGAGAAAACACCGGTGCTGACCATAGCAACCCTAACGATACTCTTCTTATTCAAATAGTCAGGCTGCCTTGGTGGCGCTCGAAAATTCGTTTAGTCTGAGTACTAACGCGATTCGTCACTATTGATTGACTTCGCTCGCCTTTGTGGCGCTCGAAAATCTCTCCGTAGTTTGGAATGTCTGGACTTTATTCTCCCTACGTTTCACTGGACAGTTTTCACAATTTTCGCGTATCGTAACTAGACTTAGTAAACTTCACGACCGTACTCGACCGCGTTCGTCGCTCGACTGATCGAAGTGAGCTCTCCTCGCGCTCGAGAAGCGAGAGTGGGGAGAGTGGGGATGGTGGGGATGGCGTTCCGCGCGCCGTGCGACGCCGTAGCCAATAGGAGTGGCTTATAGTCAGCCAATCAGGTTCGAGCGTTCCTGTCGTACTGCTATACTACGCACGTGGTTATATTGCCAGTGCTGACGAAGCGACAGTTCTGAATTTTTAAAATCAGGTATCCCACCGCTGCCACCAATTTGTTACGTCCCGGGCGTTGGACAAGTTAATAAAATTAATTACCACTTACCTTGCTCTGGATGTTTATTATTATACCTGCCTTTTGGGTCACGCAGTACATACGCCTGTCGTCTACTCCGGGTCTTCGTCACTCACTTTTTCTGGTTAATAACCCGTTGCGATAGCTCGTCGAATTCGATGGGGATTAGTCGCCAAGGAATGGAAATAGGAATTGTCGGGAATACCCCCAAGTTAGTATCTTTAATCCTTACTGGTTCGTGAAGGGAACGTACTAGCTTTTTATATTGATATCTTCTTCCTGCTCGGCGAGAGCGACTCATTCGTTTTACGATCTCAAACACGTTTATTATTCACCGTGCAGCGAAGCCTTGCACCTCTGTGAAACTTCGTGGAGAATAATACGTTCAAATAGAATCGTTACGATAATCCGTGCAGCGAAGCCTTGCACCTCTGATTGAAGTATTAGATTCAATTTGTTCGTTATTTATTAAGAGTTAATATTGAATAACAAGGATTTAGTAAAATAAACGAAAAGGGTTAGTAGTAAGATATAAGTAATTATATTCTGGATTTAAACAATTGATACAATAAAACTTACGTGAATAACTTAGTATTAAGGTTTGGAATTGGTAGGATTTGGATTAAATGAATAATGAATTCACTTTGAGAATAGAGAGCGGATCTCTGAGTTTGGAAATAGAACTTGAGTCGAGACTGAGACTCGATGCAGCCTCAGCTCGACCGGAGACTTGAGACTGGAGACTGAGCTAAACTACTGTGTTGAGACGGTCTTATATATCCGCTCTGCGTTTACATTAGTGACGTAGAGTTTCAATGATAAGAGCGTATCGCTATGTGAAAAATAAACAAGGTGTTTGGGTGCGGAGCTTATTCTACGAAGTGCGATAACTTAATGTTATCGCAACGCTTGTATTACGTTAAGATTAAATATGAGAATATACAGCGGATGTTTATAAAATTAGATACGCTAAGTGTTTACATATGTTATCGTGACACTTTCATTACGCTAAGATTAAATACGAGAAATATACAAAGGATGTTTGTAAGATTAGATACGCTTGAGTGTTTGAGTGTTTATACCTGCATGACGTAGGGTCAGGCTGGTACTTGAATCCTGGTTTTCGTTACTATCGACTTCTTGACTATGGTTACGAGAGTTTGTGATGGTTAGGGTTTTTATAACAACGGAGTCGTACGGCTTAAGAGCTATAGACGAACACATCTGTTTCGTCCTTAGAATACGTGCTGGTTATAAGATGCTTACTTTGCTAGTTTTACAATGCATTACTTTACTGGCTAACTCCAACGTCACGCATGACGTCACACTATTCGATGTTTCCAATCGTTTTGCATCAACGTTAGGTAAGTATTCACTTCCCAGCTCCCGCAATCGTTCTCTCTATCGATAATTTGCACGAATACGTGCTATTCGATGTTTGCAATCGTTTTGCATCGACGGTAGGTAAGGATTCACTTCCCAGCTCCCGCAATCGTTCTTTCTATCGATAATTTGCACGAATACGTTATGTTCGATGTTTCCAATCGTTTTGCATCAACGTTAGGTAAGCATTCACTTCCCGGCTCCCGCAATCGTTCTTTCCATCGATAATTTGCACGAATACGTGCTATTCGATGTTTTCAATCGTTTTGCATCAACGGTAGGTAAGTATTCACTTCCCAGCTCTCGCAATCGGTCTTTCTATGGATAATTTGCACGAATACGTGCTATTCGATGTTTGCAATCGTTTTGCATCGACGGTAGGTAAGGATTCACTTCCCAGCTGCCGCAATCGTTCTTTCTATCGATAATTTGCACGAATACGTGATGTTCGATGTTTCCAATCGTTTTGCATCAACGTTAGGTAAGGATTCATTTCCCGGCTCCCGCAATCGTTCTTTCCATCGATAATTTGCACGAACACGTGCTATTCGATGTTTCCAATCGATTTGCATCAACGTTAGGTAAGGATTCACTTCCCGGCACCCGCAATCATTCTTTCCATCGATAATTTGCACGAATACGTGATGTTCAATGTTTCCAATCGTTTTGCATCAACGTTAGGTAAGGATTCACTTCCCGGCTCCCGCAATCGTTCTTTCCATCGATAATTTGCACGAATACGTGGTGTTCGATGTTTCCAATCGTTTTGCATCAACGTTAGGTAAGTATTCACTTCCCAGCTCCCACAATCGTTCTTTCTATCGATAATTTGCACGAATACGTGCTATTCGATGTTTGCAATCGTTTTGCATCGACGGTAGGTAAGGATTCACTTCCCAGCAGCCGCAATCGTTCTTTCCATCGATAATTTACACGAATACGTGCTATTCGATGTTTTCAATCGTTTTGCATCAACGGCAGGTAAGTATTCACTTCCCAGCTCCCGCAATCGTTCTTTCTATCGATAATTTGCACGAATACGTGCTATTCGATGTTTGCAATCGTTTTGCATCGACGGTAGGTAAGGATTCACTTCCCAGCTCCCGCAATCGTTCTTTCTATCGATAATTTGCATGAATACGTTATGTTCGATGTTTCCAATCGTTTTGCATCAACGTTAGGTAAGCATTCACTTCCCGGCTCCCGCAATCGTTCTTTCCATCGATAATTTGCACGAATACGTGGTGTTCGATGTTTCCAATCGTTCTGCATCAACGTTAGGTAAGTATTCACTTCCCAGCTCCCGCAATCGTTCTTTCTATGGATAATTTGCACGAATACGTGCTATTCGATGTTTGCAATCGTTTTGCATCGACGGTAGGTACGGATTCACTTCCCAGCTCCCGCAATCGTTCTTTCTATCGATAATTTGCACGAATACGTGATGTTCGATGTTTCCAATCGTTTTGCATCAACGTTAGGTAAGTATTCACTTCCCAGCTCCCGCAATCGTTCTTTCTATGGATAATTTGCACGAATACGTGCTATTCGATGTTTCCAATCGTGTTGCATCGACGGTCGGTAAGCATTCACTTCCCAGCTCCGGCAAACGTTCTTTCCAAATTATCGATAGAAAGAACGATTGCGGGAGCTGGGAAGTGAATCCTTACCTAACGTTGATGCAAATCGATTGGAAAATATCGAATAGCACGTATTCGTGCAAATTATCGATAGAAAGAGCGATTGCGGGAGCCGGGAAGTGAATCCTTACCTAACGTTGATGCAAATCGATTGGAAAATATCGAATAGCACGTATTCGTGCAAATTATCGATAGAAAGAGCGATTGCGGCAGCTGGGAAGTGAATCCTTACCTACCGTCGATGCAAAACGATTGCAAACATCGAATAGCACGTATTCGTGCAAATTATCCATAGAAAGACCGATTGCGAGAGCTGGGAAGTTAATACTTACCTACCGTTGATGCAAAACGATTGGAAACATCGAATAGCACGTATTCGTGCAAATTATCGATGGAAAGAACGATTGCGGGAGCCGGGAAGTGAATCCTTACCTACCGTTGATGCAAAACGATTGGAAACATCGAACATCACGTATTCGTGCAAATTATCGATAGAAAGAACGATTGCGGGAGCTGGGAAGCGAATCCTTACCTATCGTCGATGCAAAACGATTGGAAACATCGAATGGCACGTATTCGTGCAAATTATCGATGGAAAGAACGATTGCGGGAGCTGGGAAGTGAATCCTTACCTACCGTCGATGCAAAACGATTGCAATCATCGAATAGCACGTATTCGTGCAAATTATCGATAGAAAGAACGATTGCGGGAGCTGGGAAGTGAATACTTACCTAACGTTGATGCAGAACGATTGGAAACATCGAACACCACGTATTCGTGCAAATTATCGATGGAAAGAACGATTGCGGGAGCCGGGAAGTGAATCCTTACCTAACGTTGATGCAAAACGATTGGAAACATCGAATAGCACGTATTCGTGCAAATTATCGATGGAAAGAACGATTGCGGGAGCTGGGAAGTGAATCCTTACCTACCGTCGATGCAAAACGATTGCAAACATCGAATAGCACGTATTCGTGCAAATTATCCATAGAAAGACCGATTGCGAGAGCTGGGAAGTTAATACTTACCTACCGTTGATGCAAAACGATTGGAAACATCGAATAGCACGTATTCGTGCAAATTATCGATGGAAAGAACGATTGCGGGAGCCGGGAAGTGAATCCTTACCTACCGTTGATGCAAAACGATTGGAAACATCGAACATCACGTATTCGTGCAAATTATCGATAGAAAGAACGATTGCGGGAGCTGGGAAGCGAATCCTTACCTATCGTCGATGCAAAACGATTGGAAACATCGAATGGCACGTATTCGTGCAAATTATCGATGGAAAGAACGATTGCGGGAGCTGGGAAGTGAATCCTTACCTACCGTCGATGCAAAACGATTGCAAACATCGAATAGCACGTATTCGTGCAAATTATCGATAGAAAGAACGATTGCGGGAGCTGGGAAGTGAATACTTACCTAACGTTGATGCAGAACGATTGGAAACATCGAACACCACGTATTCGTGCAAATTATCGATGGAAAGAACGATTGCGGGAGCCGGGAAGTGAATCCTTACCTAACGTTGATGCAAAACGATTGGAAACATCGAATAGCACGTATTCGTGCAAATTATCGATGGAAAGAACGATTGCGGGAGCTGGGAAGTGAATCCTTACCTATCGTCGATGCAAAACGATTGGAAACATCGAATGGCACGTATTCGTGCAAATTATCGATGGAAAGAACGATTGCGGGAGCTGGGAAGTGAATCCTTACCTACCGTCGATGCAAAACGATTGCAAACATCGAATAGCACGTATTCGTGCAAATTATCGATAGAAAGAACGATTGCGGGAGCTGGGAAGTGAATCCTTACCTACCGTCGATGCAAAACGATTGGATAATTGGCACGAATACGTGATATTCGATGTTTCCAATCGTTTTGCATCGACGGTAGGTAAGTATTCACTTCCCAGCTCCCGCAATCGTTCTTTCTATCGATAATTTGCACGAATACGTGATGTTCGATGTTTCCAATCGTTTTGCATCAACGGTAGGTAAGGATTCACTTCCCGGCTCCCGCAATCGTTCTTTCCATCGATAATTTGCACGAATACGTGGTGTTCGATGTTTCCAATCGTTCTGCATCAACGTTAGGTAAGTATTCACTTCCCAGCTCCCGCAATCGTTCTTTCTATGGATAATTTGCACGAATACGTGCTATTCGATGTTTGCAATCGTTTTGCATCGACGGTAGGTACGGATTCACTTCCCAGCTCCCGCAATCGTTCTTTCTATCGATAATTTGCACGAATACGTTATGTTCGATGTTTCCAATCGTTTTGCATCAACGTTAGGTAAGCATTCACTTCCCGGCTCCCGCAATCGTTCTTTCCATCGATAATTTGCACGAATACGTGCTATTCGATGTTTTCAATCGTTTTGCATCAACGGTAGGTAAGTATTCACTTCCCAGCTCTCGCAATCGGCCTTTCTATGGATAATTTGCACGAATACGTGCTATTCGATGTTTGCAATCGTTTTGCATCAACGTTAGGTAAGTATTCACTTCCCAGCTCCCGCAATCGTTCTTTCTATGGATAATTTGCACGAATACGTGCTATTCGATGTTTGCAATCGTTTTGCATCGACGGTAGGTAAGGATTCACTTCCCAGCTCCCGCAATCGTTCTTTCTATCGATAATTTGCACGAATACGTGATGTTCGATGTTTCCAATCGTTTTGCATCAACGTTTGGTAAGCATTCACTTCCCCGCTCCCGCAATCGTTCTTTCCATCGATAATTTGCACGAATACGTGATGTTCAATGTTTCCAATCGTTTTGCATCAACGTTAGGTAAGGATTCACTTCCCGGCTCCCGCAATCGTTCTTACCATCGATAATTTGCACGAATACGTGGTGTTCGATGTTTCCAATCGTTTTGCATCAACGTTAGGTAAGTATTCACTTCCCAGCTCCCGCAATCGTTCTTTCTATCGATAATTTGCACGAATACGTGCTATTCGATGTTTGCAATCGTTTTGCATCGACGGTAGGTAAGGATTCACTTCCCAGCAGCCGCAATCGTTCTTTCCATCGATAATTTACACGAATACGTGCTATTCGATGTTTTCAATTGTTTTGCATCAACGGCAGGTAAGTATTCACTGCCCAGCTCTCGCAATCGGTCTTTCTATGGATAATTTGCACGAATACGTGCTATTCGATGTTTGCAATCGTTTTGCATCGACGGTAGGTAAGGATACACTTCCCGGCTCCCGCAATCGTTCTTTCCATCGATAATTTGCACGAATACGTGGTGTTCGATGTTTCCAATCGTTTTGCATCAACGTTAGGTAAGTATTCACTTCCCAGCTCCCGCAATCGTTCTTTCTATCGATAATTTGCACGAATACGTGCTATTCGATGTTTGCAATCGTTTTGCATCGACGGTAGGTAAGGATTCACTTCCCAGCTCCCGCAATCGTTCTTTCTATCGATAATTTGCATGAATACGTTATGTTCGATGTTTCCAATCGTTTTGCATCAACGTTAGGTAAGCATTCACTTCCCGGCTCCCGCAATCGTTCTTTCCATCGATAATTTGCACGAATACGTGGTGTTCGATGTTTCCAATCGTTCTGCATCAACCTTAGGTAAGTATTCACTTCCCAGCTCCCGCAATCGTTCTTTCTATGGATAATTTGCACGAATACGTGCTATTCGATGTTTGCAATCGTTTTGCATCGACGGTAGGTACGGATTCACTTCCCAGCTCCCGCAATCGTTCTTTCTATCGATAATTTGCACGAATACGTGATGTTCGATGTTTCCAATCGTTTTGCATCAACGTTAGGTAAGTATTCACTTCCCAGCTCCCGCAATCGTTCTTTCTATGGATAATTTGCACGAATACGTGCTATTCGATGTTTCCAATCGTGTTGCATCGACGGTCGGTAAGCATTCACTTCCCAGCTCCGGCAAACGTTCTTTCCAAATTATCGATAGAAAGAACGATTGCGGGAGCTGGGAAGTGAATCCTTACCTACCGTCGATGCAAAACGATTGCAAACATCGAATAGCACGTATTCGTGCAAATTATCCATAGCAAGAACGATTGCGAGAGCTGGGAAGTGAATACTTACCTACCGTTGATGCAAAACGATTGGAAAATATCGAATAGCACGTATTCGTGCAAATGATCGATGGAAAGAACGATTGCGGGAGCCGGGAAGTGAATCCTTACCTAACGTTGATGCAAATCGATTGGAAAATATCGAATAGCACGTATTCGTGCAAATTATCGATAGAAAGAGCGATTGCGGCAGCTGGGAAGTGAATCCTTACCTACCGTCGATGCAAAACGATTGCAAACATCGAATAGCACGTATTCGTGCAAATTATCCATAGAAAGACCGATTGCGAGAGCTGGGAAGTTAATACTTACCTACCGTTGATGCAAAACGATTGGAAACATCGAATAGCACGTATTCGTGCAAATTATCGATGGAAAGAACGATTGCGGGAGCCGGGAAGTGAATCCTTACCTACCGTTGATGCAAAACGATTGGAAACATCGAACATCACGTATTCGTGCAAATTATCGATAGAAAGAACGATTGCGGGAGCTGGTAAGCGAATCCTTACCTATCGTCGATGCAAAACGATTGGAAACATCGAATGGCACGTATTCGTGCAAATTATCGATGGAAAGAAAGATTGCGGGAGCTGGGAAGTGAATCCTTACCTACCGTCGATGCAAAACGATTGCAAACATCGAATAGCACGTATTCGTGCAAATTATCGATAGAAAGAACGATTGCGGGAGCTGGGAAGTGAATACTTACCTAACGTTGATGCAGAACGATTTGAAACATCGAACACCACGTATTCGTGCAAATTATCGATGGAAAGAACGATTGCGGGAGCCGGGAAGTGAATCCTTACCTAACGTTGATGCAAAACGATTGGAAACATCGAATAGCACGTATTCGTGCAAATTATCGATGGAAAGAACGATTGCGGGAGCTGGGAAGTGAATCCTTACCTACCGTCGATGCAAAACGATTGCAAACATCGAATAGCACGTATTCGTGCAAATTATCCATAGAAAGACCGATTGCGAGAGCTGGGAAGTTAATACTTACCTACCGTTGATGCAAAACGATTGGAAACATCGAATAGCACGTATTCGTGCAAATTATCGATGGAAAGAACGATTGCGGGAGCCGGGAAGTGAATCCTTACCTACCGTTGATGCAAAACGATTGGAAACATCGAACATCACGTATTCGTACAAATTATCGATAGAAAGAACGATTGCGGGAGCTGGGAAGCGAATCCTTACCTATCGTCGATGCAAAACGATTGGAAACATCGAATGGCACGTATTCGTGCAAATTATCGATGGAAAGAACGATTGCGGGAGCTGGGAAGTGAATCCTTACCTACCGTCGATGCAAAACGATTGCAAACATCGAATAGCACGTATTCGTGCAAATTATCGATAGAAAGAACGATTGCGGGAGCTGGGAAGTGAATACTTACCTAACGTTGATGCAGAACGATTGGAAACATCGAACACCACGTATTCGTGCAAATTATCGATGGAAAGAACGATTGCGGGAGCCGGGAAGTGAATCCTTACCTAACGTTGATGCAAAACGATTGAAAACATCGAATAGCACGTATTCGTGCAAATTATCGATGGAAAGAACGATTGCGGGAGCTGGGAAGTGAATCCTTACCTACCGTCGATGCAAAACGATTGGAAACATCGAA
Source organism: Nomada ferruginata (assembly GCA_963583965.1). Taxonomy (NCBI): domain Eukaryota; kingdom Metazoa; phylum Arthropoda; class Insecta; order Hymenoptera; family Apidae; genus Nomada; species Nomada ferruginata. The sequence goes on from OY757219.1 coordinate 2,656,773, forward strand.
TGGCACGTATTCGTGCAAATTATCGATGGAAAGAACGATTGCGGGAGCTGGGAAGTGAATCCTTACCTACCGTCGATGCAAAACGATTGCAAACATCGAATAGCACGTATTCGTGCAAATTATCGATGGAAAGAACGATTGCGGGAGCTGGGAAGTGAATCCTTACCTACCGTCGATGCAAAACGATTGGAAACATCGAATGGCACGTATTCGTGCAAATTATCGATGGAAAGAACGATTGCGGGAGCTGGGAAGTGAATCCTTACCTACCGTCGATGCAAAACGATTGGATAATTGGCACGAATACGTGATATTCGATGTTTCCAATCGTTTTGCATCGACGGTAGGTAAGGATTCACTTCCCAGCTCCCGCAATCGTTCTTTCTATCGATAATTTGCACGAATACGTGATGTTCGATGTTTCCAATCGTTTTGCATCAACGGTAGGTAAGGATTCACTTCCCGGCTCCCGCAATCGTTCTTTCCATCGATAATTTGCACGAATACGTGGTGTTCGATGTTTCCAATCGTTCTGCATCAACGTTAGGTAAGTATTCACTTCCCAGCTCCCGCAATCGTTCTTTCTATGGATAATTTGCACGAATACGTGCTATTCGATGTTTCCAATCGTGTTGCATCGACGGTCGGTAAGCATTCACTTCCCAGCTCCGGCAAACGTTCTTTCCAAATTATCGATAGAAAGAACGATTGCGGGAGCTGGGAAGTGAATCCTTACCTACCGTCGATGCAAAACGATTGCAAACATCGAATAGCACGTATTCGTGCAAATTATCCATAGCAAGAACGATTGCGAGAGCTGGGAAGTGAATACTTACCTACCGTTGATGCAAAACGATTGGAAAATATCGAATAGCACGTATTCGTGCAAATGATCGATGGAAAGAACGATTGCGGGAGCCGGGAAGTGAATCCTTACCTAACGTTGATGCAAATCGATTGGAAAATATCGAATAGCACGTATTCGTGCAAATTATCGATAGAAAGAGCGATTGCGGCAGCTGGGAAGTGAATCCTTACCTACCGTCGATGCAAAACGATTGCAAACATCGAATAGCACGTATTCGTGCAAATTATCCATAGAAAGACCGATTGCGAGAGCTGGGAAGTTAATACTTACCTACCGTTGATGCAAAACGATTGGAAACATCGAATAGCACGTATTCGTGCAAATTATCGATGGAAAGAACGATTGCGGGAGCCGGGAAGTGAATCCTTACCTACCGTTGATGCAAAACGATTGGAAACATCGAACATCACGTATTCGTGCAAATTATCGATAGAAAGAACGATTGCGGGAGCTGGGAAGCGAATCCTTACCTATCGTCGATGCAAAACGATTGGAAACATCGAATGGCACGTATTCGTGCAAATTATCGATGGAAAGAACGATTGCGGGAGCTGGGAAGTGAATCCTTACCTACCGTCGATGCAAAACGATTGCAAACATCGAATAGCACGTATTCGTGCAAATTATCGATAGAAAGAACGATTGCGGGAGCTGGGAAGTGAATACTTACCTAACGTTGATGCAGAACGATTGGAAACATCGAACACCACGTATTCGTGCAAATTATCGATGGAAAGAACGATTGCGGGAGCCGGGAAGTGAATCCTTACCTAACGTTGATGCAAAACGATTGGAAACATCGAATAGCACGTATTCGTGCAAATTATCGATGGAAAGAACGATTGCGGGAGCTGGGAAGTGAATCCTTACCTACCGTCGATGCAAAACGATTGCAAACATCGAATAGCACGTATTCGTGCAAATTATCAATAGAAAGACCGATTGCGAGAGCTGGGAAGTTAATTGTTACGTCCTGGTTTGATTGTTCTCGTTAATTCCTTGATGAACCAATCGAGACGCAACTATATGATTTTATTCTTGTGTGCTTGTGTAGATATCGTTTGTAAATAGTAGGGTACGTTCGCATTTTTGATCGTGACTATTCCCAGGGTAGGGTTAAGTCAACCAGCATCGGGAACGTTGGGATAATAACGATTGTATATTGGTTATTTGTTACCGTATACGTGTAGACGTTGTTATTATTGCGGTGCCTTGTTACGTTCGTGATATGGTCCGTAACGAGGATCGTGAGGTGGAAGGCCTTCCACGCATAGACGCTCCGAGGGTAGTTCGATGGTGTAGAGCTTCCAGGCGGGATGCGAACTCGTTCCGAGTTCTCCTTCCTTGTGGCTGTCGGAATGGGGTGTGACCACTCCCAAGAGATGTTGCTTCGTGAGTAGCGGTTTGTAATATGCCCGCACCAAACGACGTACTTGTTCTTTACGACCGGCACGGCGAGTTTTAGCCATCGAGCTTATTTAATTCAGATATGGTTTCTGATTAACAATAGCGACAACTGAATTGTACTGTGCAGGAAAGCCGTGCGTATAACTCGAGCAGATCGTCTTCTCAAAGAGAATACACCAGCGATGCCTGCGTGAACCATGAGAAGATGGTCTTCTCTATGGTTCGTAATAGAATTCAGAGTCCAGCCAGAAAATATTATTTAATGCGAAAAGCTCGATGTCTGGTTTAAGGTACACTCGTAAATGAATTAGAGAACACTGTGTCTAATGAACATGATAACAACTATATTATATCACTTGGTAGTTACACTGGGTTACAAGATTTAATTATAACTAACAACACGAAGTTACTTGGCTGACTCTCGGATCAGAACTGTTTGTGATGTTCTCGGCTGCCTAAGCAGAACTGACTGTTTTTACTCACTATGATTGACGTCGATTATCGATGTGTATGGTCCGACTGCCGTAGCAGAACTGACTTTCCAGTAGCTGCTCAGCTCCTTTTATTCTTATAAAGTGCTGATGCAGCTGGCGACTGTCTGTCGTCACTGGATACTTTGTACGTGGTAACGAATGCTGACGCGACAGTCTCATTGTGTGGTAACGAATGCTGACGCGACAGTCTCATCTCTCCGCGAACGGATGTTGTTGCGACAAGTCCGTCGCTGGGAAGATGCAATCTGATCTGTTCACAAAGTTTCTCGAGGCCAGAATGCAGACGTGCAGGATAATGGAATCGTGCTAATCTTATTCAGCACTTTTATGTTTAATGCTGACTTGGCGTCCATACTTCTGTGCATGCACTTCCAGCAGCGAGAGCTCAGTCTGTTGCGCGACTCTGAACGAGACGGTAGTGTTAGCGACTTACATCAATGGTCGCGCTCCTTCTTATCTTATGTAACTTCGTGGTTCATTGTGGTTACTCAAAAGTCTTTTCCCCTTGATTTAAAAGTGATTTTAATTGAATAAATATATTTGTATTGTAGTTTTTGAGCAATCATACGGAACATTAAAACCGCAGTGCAGCATAAGTGATTTTGTGATATCTGTGATTCCAGATGCCGAATTCTGAGATAGCCGCACCGCGTTTGTTTTGGTGAGTGACTTTTACTTATTTTAAGTGATACCATATAAACGAATCAGTATGTTCACAATTCAACGGCAATATTCCTATATTATATTGTGTTTCTTAATTGAATCCTAGTCAAGGCATAGCTTGGAGTACGTGTAGAACGTGCTGATTCGTTTGAGGTTTATAAATAGACATTGTTACGTTCCGGTCAGTCCCGGGACGTGACATAATACTTACCTACCGTTGATGCAAAACGATTGGAAACATCGAATAGCACGTATTCGTGCAAATTATCGATGGAAAGAACGATTGCGGGAGCCGGGAAGTGAATCCTTACCTACCGTTGATGCAAAACGATTGGAAACATCGAACATCACGTATTCGTACAAATTATCGATAGAAAGAACGATTGCGGGAGCTGGGAAGCGAATCCTTACCTATCGTCGATGCAAAACGATTGGAAACATCGAAAGGCACGTATTCGTGCAAATTATCGATGGAAAGAACGATTGCGGGAGCTGGGAAGTGAATCCTTACCTACCGTCGATGCAAAACGATTGCAAACATCGAATAGCACGTATTCGTGCAAATTATCGATAGAAAGAACGATTGCGGGAGCTGGGAAGTGAATACTTACCTAACGTTGATGCAGAACGATTGGAAACATCGAACACCACGTATTCGTGCAAATTATCGATGGAAAGAACGATTGCGGGAGCCGGGAAGTGAATCCTTACCTAACGTTGATGCAAAACGATTGGAAACATCGAATAGCACGTATTCGTGCAAATTATCGATGGAAAGAACGATTGCGGGAGCTGGGAAGTGAATCCTTACCTACCGTCGATGCAAAACGATTGGAAACATCGAATGGCACGTATTCGTGCAAATTATCGATGGAAAGAACGATTGCGGGAGCTGGGAAGTGAATCCTTACCTACCGTCGATGCAAAACGATTGGATAATTGGCACGAATACGTGATATTCGATGTTTCCAATCGTTTTGCATCGACGGTAGGTAAGTATTCACTTCCCAGCTCCCGCAATCGTTCTTTCTATCGATAATTTGCACGAATACGTGATGTTCGATGTTTCCAATCGTTTTGCATCAACGGTAGGTAAGGATTCACTTCCCGGCTCCCGCAATCGTTCTTTCCATCGATAATTTGCACGAATACGTGGTGTTCGATGTTTCCAATCGTTCTGCATCAACGTTAGGTAAGTATTCACTTCCCAGCTCCCGCAATCGTTCTTTCTATGGATAATTTGCACGAATACGTGCTATTCGATGTTTGCAATCGTTTTGCATCGACGGTAGGTACGGATTCACTTCCCAGCTCCCGCAATCGTTCTTTCTATCGATAATTTGCACGAATACGTTATGTTCGATGTTTCCAATCGTTTTGCATCAACGTTAGGTAAGCATTCACTTCCCGGCTCCCGCAATCGTTCTTTCCATCGATAATTTGCACGAATACGTGATGTTCAATGTTTCCAATCGTTTTGCATCAACGTTAGGTAAGGATTCACTTCCCGGCTCCCGCAATCGTTCTTTCCATCGATAATTTGCACGAATACGTGGTGTTCGATGTTTCCAATCGTTTTGCATCAACGTTAGGTAAGTATTCACTTCCCAGCTCCCGCAATCGTTCTTTCTATGGATAATTTGCACGAATACGTGCTATTCGATGTTTGCAATCGTTTTGCATCGACGGTAGGTAAGGATTCACTTCCCAGCTCCCGCAATCGTTCTTTCTATCGATAATTTGCACGAATACGTTATGTTCGATGTTTCCAATCGTTTTGCATCAACGTTAGGTAAGCATTCACTTCCCGGCTCCCGCAATCGTTCTTTCCATCGATAATTTGCACGAATACGTGCTATTCGATGTTTTCAATCGTTTTGCATCAACGGTAGGTAAGTATTCACTTCCCAGCTCTCGCAATCGGTCTTTCTATGGATAATTTGCACGAATACGTGCTATTCGATGTTTGCAATCGTTTTGCATCGACGGTAGGTAAGGATTCACTTCCCAGCTGCCGCAATCGTTCTTTCTATCGATAATTTGCACGAATACGTGATGTTCGATGTTTCCAATCGTTTTGCATCAACGTTAGGTAAGGATTCATTTCCCGGCTCCCGCAATCGTTCTTTCCATCGATAATTTGCACGAATACGTGCTATTCGATGTTTCCAATCGATTTGCATCAACGTTAGGTAAGGATTCACTTCCCGGCACCCGCAATCATTCTTTCCATCGATAATTTGCACGAATACGTGATGTTCAATGTTTCCAATCGTTTTGCATCAACGTTAGGTAAGGATTCACTTCCCGGCTCCCGCAATCGTTCTTACCATCGATAATTTGCACGAATACGTGGTGTTCGATGTTTCCAATCGTTTTGCATCAACGTTAGGTAAGTATTCACTTCCCAGCTCCCGCAATCGTTCTTTCTATCGATAATTTGCACGAATACGTGCTATTCGATGTTTGCAATCGTTTTGCATCGACGGTAGGTAAGGATTCACTTCCCAGCAGCCGCAATCGTTCTTTCCATCGATAATTTACACGAATACGTGCTATTCGATGTTTTCAATTGTTTTGCATCAACGTTAGGTAAGTATTCACTTCCCAGCTCCCGCAATCGTTCTTTCTATGGATAATTTGCACGAATACGTGCTATTCGATGTTTGCAATCGTTTTGCATCGACGGTAGGTACGGATTCACTTCCCAGCTCCCGCAATCGTTCTTTCTATCGATAATTTGCACGAATACGTGATGTTCGATGTTTCCAATCGTTTTGCATCAACGTTAGGTAAGTATTCACTTCCCGGCACCCGCAATCGTTCTTTCCATCGATAATTTGCACGAATACGTGATGTTCAATGTTTCCAATCGTTTTGCATCAACGTTAGGTAAGGATTCACTTCCCGGCTCCCGCAATCGTTCTTTCCATCGATAATTTGCACGAATACGTGGTGTTCGATGTTTCCAATCGTTTTGCATCAACGTTAGGTAAGTATTCACTTCCCAGCTCCCGCAATCATTCTTTCTATGGATAATTTGCACGTATACGTGCTATTCGATGTTTGCAATCGTTTTGCATCGACGGTAGGTAAGGATTCACTTCCCAGCTCCCGCAATCGTTCTTTCTATCGATAATTTGCACGAATACGTTATGTTCGATGTTTCCAATCGTTTTGCATCAACGTTAGGTAAGCATTCACTTCCCGGCTCCCGCAATCGTTCTTTCCATCGATAATTTGCACGAATACGTGCTATTCGATGTTTTCAATCGTTTTGCATCAACGGTAGGTAAGTATTCACTTCCCAGCTCTCGCAATCGGTCTTTCTATGGATAATTTGCACGAATACGTGCTATTCGATGTTTGCAATCGTTTTGCATCGACGGTAGGTAAGGATTCACTTCCCAGCTGCCGCAATCGTTCTTTCTATCGATAATTTGCACGAATACGTGATGTTCGATGTTTCCAATCGTTTTGCATCAACGTTAGGTAAGGATTCATTTCCCGGCTCCCGCAATCGTTCTTTCCATCGATAATTTGCACGAATACGTGCTATTCGATGTTTCCAATCGATTTGCATCAACGTTAGGTAAGGATTCACTTCCCAGCTCCGGCAAACGTTCTTTCCAAATTATCGATAGAAAGAACGATTGCGGGAGCTGGGAAGTGAATCCTTACCTACCGTCGATGCAAAACGATTGCAAACATCGAATAGCACGTATTCGTGCAAATTATCCATAGCAAGAACGATTGCGAGAGCTGGGAAGTGAATACTTACCTACCGTTGATGCAAAACGATTGGAAAATATCGAATAGCACGTATTCGTGCAAATGATCGATGGAAAGAACGATTGCGGGAGCCGGGAAGTGAATCCTTACCTAACGTTGATGCAAATCGATTGGAAAATATCGAATAGCACGTATTCGTGCAAATTATCGATAGAAAGAGCGATTGCGGCAGCTGGGAAGTGAATCCTTACCTACCGTCGATGCAAAACGATTGCAAACATCGAATAGCACGTATTCGTGCAAATTATCCATAGAAAGACCGATTGCGAGAGCTGGGAAGTTAATACTTACCTACCGTTGATGCAAAACGATTGGAAACATCGAATAGCACGTATTCGTGCAAATTATCGATGGAAAGAACGATTGCGGGAGCCGGGAAGTGAATCCTTACCTACCGTTGATGCAAAACGATTGGAAACATCGAACATCACGTATTCGTGCAAATTATCGATAGAAAGAACGATTGCGGGAGCTGGGAAGCGAATCCTTACCTATCGTCGATGCAAAACGATTGGAAACATCGAATGGCACGTATTCGTGCAAATTATCGATGGAAAGAACGATTGCGGGAGCTGGGAAGTGAATCCTTACCTACCGTCGATGCAAAACGATTGCAAACATCGAATAGCACGTATTCGTGCAAATTATCGATAGAAAGAACGATTGCGGGAGCTGGGAAGTGAATACTTACCTAACGTTGATGCAGAACGATTGGAAACATCGAACACCACGTATTCGTGCAAATTATCGATGGAAAGAACGATTGCGGGAGCCGGGAAGTGAATCCTTACCTAACGTTGATGCAAAACGATTGGAAACATCGAATAGCACGTATTCGTGCAAATTATCGATGGAAAGAACGATTGCGGGAGCTGGGAAGTGAATCCTTACCTACCGTCGATGCAAAACGATTGCAAACATCGAATAGCACGTATTCGTGCAAATTATCCATAGAAAGACCGATTGCGAGAGCTGGGAAGTTAATACTTACCTACCGTTGATGCAAAACGATTGGAAACATCGAATAGCACGTATTCGTGCAAATTATCGATGGAAAGAACGATTGCGGGAGCCGGGAAGTGAATCCTTACCTACCGTTGATGCAAAACGATTGGAAACATCGAACATCACGTATTCGTACAAATTATCGATAGAAAGAACGATTGCGGGAGCTGGGAAGCGAATCCTTACCTATCGTCGATGCAAAACGATTGGAAACATCGTATGGCACGTATTCGTGCAAATTATCGATGGAAAGAACGATTGCGGGAGCTGGGAAGTGAATCCTTACCTACCGTCGATGCAAAACGATTGCAAACATCGAATAGCACGTATTCGTGCAAATTATCGATAGAAAGAACGATTGCGGGAGCTGGGAAGTGAATACTTACCTAACGTTGATGCAGAACGATTGGAAACATCGAACACCACGTATTCGTGCAAATTATCGATGGAAAGAACGATTGCGGGAGCCGGGAAGTGAATCCTTACCTAACGTTGATGCAAAACGATTGGAAACATCGAATAGCACGTATTCGTGCAAATTATCGATGGAAAGAACGATTGCGGGAGCTGGGAAGTGAATCCTTACCTACCGTCGATGCAAAACGATTGGAAACATCGAATGGCACGTATTCGTGCAAATTATCGATGGAAAGAACGATTGCGGGAGCTGGGAAGTGAATCCTTACCTACCGTCGATGCAAAACGATTGCAAACATCGAATAGCACGTATTCGTGCAAATTATCGATAGAAAGAACGATTGCGGGAGCTGGGAAGTGAATCCTTACCTACCGTCGATGCAAAACGATTGGAAACATCGAATGGCACGTATTCGTGCAAATTATCGATGGAAAGAACGATTGCGGGAGCTGGGAAGTGAATCCTTACCTACCGTCGATGCAAAACGATTGGATAATTGGCACGAATACGTGATATTCGATGTTTCCAATCGTTTTGCATCGACGGTAGGTAAGGATTCACTTCCCAGCTCCCGCAATCGTTCTTTCTATCGATAATTTGCACGAATACGTGATGTTCGATGTTTCCAATCGTTTTGCATCAACGGTAGGTAAGGATTCACTTCCCGGCTCCCGCAATCGTTCTTTCCATCGATAATTTGCACGAATACGTGGTGTTCGATGTTTCCAATCGTTCTGCATCAACGTTAGGTAAGTATTCACTTCCCAGCTCCCGCAATCGTTCTTTCTATGGATAATTTGCACGAATACGTGCTATTCGATGTTTGCAATCGTTTTGCATCAACGGTAGGTAAGTATTCACTTCCCAGCTCTCGCAATCGGTCTTTCTATGGATAATTTGCACGAATACGTGCAATTCGATGTTTGCAATCGGTTTGCATCGACGGTAGGTAAGGATTCACTTCCCAGCTCCCGCAATCGTTCTTTCTATCGATAATTTGCACGAATACGTGATGTTCGATGTTTCCAATCGTTTTGCATCAACGGTAGGTAAGGATTCACTTCCCGGCTCCCGCAATCGTTCTTTCCATCGATAATTTGCACGAATACGTGCTATTCGATGTTTCCAATCGTTTTGCATCAACGGTAGGTAAGTATTCACTTCCCAGCTCTCGCAATCGGTCTTTCTATGGATAATTTGCACGAATACGTGCAATTCGATGTTTGCAATCGGTTTGCATCGACGGTAGGTAAGGATTCACTTCCCAGCTCCCGCAATCGTTCTTTCTATCGATAATTTGCACGAATACGTTATGTTCGATGTTTCCAATCGTTTTGCATCAACGTTAGGTAAGCATTCACTTCCCGGCTCCCGCAATCGTTCTTTCCATCGATAATTTGCACGAATACGTGCTATTCGATGTTTTCAATCGTTTTGCATCAACGGTAGGTAAGTATTCACTTCCCAGCTCTCGCAATCGGTCTTTCTATGGATAATTTGCACGAATACGTGCTATTCGATGTTTGCAATCGTTTTGCATCGACGGTAGGTAAGGATTCACTTCCCAGCTGCCGCAATCGTTCTTTCTATCGATAATTTGCACGAATACGTGATGTTCGATGTTTCCAATCGTTTTGCATCAACGTTAGGTAAGGATTCATTTCCCGGCTCCCGCAATCGTTCTTTCCATCGATAATTTGCACGAATACGTGCTATTCGATGTTTCCAATCGATTTGCATCAACGTTAGGTAAGGATTCACTTCCCGGCACCCGCAATCATTCTTTCCATCGATAATTTGCACGAATACGTGATGTTCAATGTTTCCAATCGTTTTGCATCAACGTTAGGTAAGGATTCACTTCCCGGCTCCCGCAATCGTTCTTTCCATCGATAATTTGCACGAATACGTGGTGTTCGATGTTTCCAATCGTTTTGCATCAACGTTAGGTAAGTATTCACTTCCCAGCTCCCGCAATCGTTCTTTCTATCGATAATTTGCACGAATACGTGCTATTCGATGTTTGCAATCGTTTTGCATCGACGGTAGGTAAGGATTCACTTCCCAGCAGCCGCAATCGTTCTTTCCATCGATAATTTACACGAATACGTGCTATTCGATGTTTTCAATCGTTTTGCATCAACGGCAGGTAAGTATTCACTGCCCAGCTCTCGCAATCGGTCTTTCTATGGATAATTTGCACGAATACGTGCTATTCGATGTTTGCAATCGTTTTGCATCGACGGTAGGTAAGGATACACTTCCCGGCTCCCGCAATCGTTCTTTCCATCGATAATTTGCACGAATACGTGGTGTTCGATGTTTCCAATCGTTTTGCAGCAACGTTAGGTAAGTATTCACTTCCCAGCTCCCGCAATCGTTCTTTCTATCGATAATTTGCACGAATACGTGCTATTCGATGTTTGCAATCGTTTTGCATCGACGGTAGGTAAGGATTCACTTCCCAGCTCCCGCAATCGTTCTTTCTATCGATAGTTTGCATGAATACGTTATGTTCGATGTTTCCAATCGTTTTGCATCAACGTTAGGTAAGCATTCACTTCCCGGCTCCCGCAATCGTTCTTTCCATCCACAATTTGCACGAATACGTGGTGTTCGATGTTTCCAATCGTTCTGCATCAACGTTAGGTAAGTATTCACTTCCCAGCTCCCGCAATCGTTCTTTCTATGGATAATTTGCACGAATACGTGCTATTCGATGTTTGCAATCGTTTTGCATCGACGGTAGGTACGGATTCACTTCCCAGCTCCCGCAATCGTTCTTTCTATCGATAATTTGCACGAATACGTGATGTTCGATGTTTCCAATCGTTTTGCATCAACGTTAGGTAAGTATTCACTTCCCAGCTCCCGCAATCGTTCTTTCTATGGATAATTTGCACGAATACGTGCTATTCGATGTTTCCAATCGTGTTGCATCGACGGTCGGTAAGCATTCACTTCCCAGCTCCGGCAAACGTTCTTTCCAAATTATCGATAGAAAGAACGATTGCGGGAGCTGGGAAGTGAATCCTTACCTACCGTCGATGCAAAACGATTGCAAACATCGAATAGCACGTATTCGTGCAAATTATCCATAGCAAGAACGATTGCGAGAGCTGGGAAGTGAATACTTACCTACCGTTGATGCAAAACGATTGGAAACATCGAACACCACGTATTCGTGCAAATTATCGATGGAAAGAACGATTGCGGGAGCCGGGAAGTGAATCCTTACCTAACGTTGATGCAAAACGATTGGAAACATCGAATAGCACGTATTCGTGCAAATTATCGATGGAAAGAACGATTGCGGGAGCTGGGAAGTGAATCCTTACCTACCGTCGATGCAAAACGATTGGATAATTGGCACGAATACGTGATATTCGATGTTTCCAATCGTTTTGCATCGACGGTAGGTAAGGATTCACTTCCCAGCTCCCGCAATCGTTCTTTCTATCGATAATTTGCACGAATACGTGATGTTCGATGTTTCCAATCGTTTTGCATCAACGGTAGGTAAGGTTTCACTTCCCGGCTCCCGCAATCGTTCTTTCCATCGATAATTTGCACGAATACGTGGTGTTCGATGTTTCCAATCGTTCTGCATCAACGTTAGGTAAGTATTCACTTCCCAGCTCCCGCAATCGTTCTTTCTATGGATAATTTGCACGAATACGTGCTATTCGATGTTTGCAATCGTTTTGAATCGACGGTAGGTACGGATTCACTTCCCAGCTCCCGCAATCGTTCTTTCTATCGATAATTTGCACGAATACGTGCCATTCGATGTTTCCAATCGTTTTGCATCGACGGTAGGTAAGGATTCACTTCCCAGCTCCCGCAATCGTTCTTTCCATCGATAATTTGCACGAATACGTGCTATTCGATGTTTCCAATCGTTTTGCATCAACGTTAGGTAAGGATTCACTTCCCGGCTCCCGCAATCGTTCTTTCCATCGATAATTTGCACGAATACGTGGTGTTCGAGGTTTCCAATCGTTATGCATCAACGTTAGGTAAGTATTCACTTCCCGGCTCCCGCAATCGTTCTTTCTAAGGATAATTTGCACGAATACGTGCTATTCGATGTTTGCAATCGTTTTGCATCGACGGTAGGTACGGATTCACTTCCCGGCTCCCGCAATCGTTCTTTCCATCGATAATTTGCACGAATACGCGCTATTCGATGTTTCCAATCGTTTTGCATCAACGTTAGGTAAGCATTCACTTCCCGGCTCCCGCAATCGTTCTTTCCATGGATAATTTGCACGAATACGTGCTATTCGATGTTTCCAATCGTTTTGCATCGACGGTAGGTAAGGATTCACTTCCCAGCTCCCGCAATCGTTCTTTCCATCGATAATTTGCACGAATACGTGCCGTTCGATGTTTCCAATCGTTTTGCATCGACGATAGGTAAGGATTCGCTTCCCAGCTCCCGCAATCGTTCTTTCTATCGATAATTTGCACGAATACGTGATGTTCGATGTTTCCAATCGTTTTGCATCAACGGTAGGTAAGGATTCACTTCCCGGCTCCCGCAATCGTTCTTTCCATCGATAATTTGCACGAATACGTGCTATTCGATGTTTCCAATCGTTTTGCATCAACGGTAGGTAAGTATTCACTTCCCAGCTCTCGCAATCGGTCTTTCTATGGATAATTTGCACGAATACGTGCAATTCGATGTTTGCAATCGTTTTGCATCGACGGTAGGTAAGGATTCACTTCCCAGCTCCCGCAATCGTTCTTTCTATCGATAATTTGCACGAATACGTTATGTTCGATGTTTCCAATCGTTTTGCATCAACGTTAGGTAAGCATTCACTTCCCGGCTCCCGCAATCGTTCTTTCCATCGATAATTTGCACGAATACGTGCTATTCGATGTTTTCAATCGTTTTGCATCAACGGTAGGTATGTATTCACTTCCCAGCTCTCGCAATCGGTCTTTCTATGGATAATTTGCACGCATACGTGCTATTCGATGTTTGCAATCGTTTTGCATCGACGGTAGGTAAGGATTCACTTCCCAGCTGCCGCAATCGTTCTTTCTATCGATAATTTGCACGAATACGTGATGTTCGATGTTTCCAATCGTTTTGCATCAACGTTAGGTAAGGATTCATTTCCCGGCTCCCGCAATCGTTCTTTCCATCGATAATTTGCACGAATACGTGCTATTCGATGTTTCCAATCGATTTGCATCAACGTTAGGTAAGGATTCACTTCCCGGCACCCGCAATCGTTCTTTCCATCGATAATTTGCACGAATACGTGATGTTCAATGTTTCCAATCGTTTTGCATCAACGTTAGGTAAGGATTCACTTCCCGGCTCCCGCAATCGTTCTTTCCATCGATAATTTGCACGAATACGTGGTGTTCGATGTTTCCAATCGTTTTGCATCAACGTTAGGTAAGTATTCACTTCCCAGCTCCCGCAATCGTTCTTTCTATGGCTAATTTGCACGAATACGTGCTATTCGATGTTTGCAATCGTTTTGCATCGACGGTAGGTAAGGATTCACTTCCCAGCTCCCGCAATCGTTCTTTCTATCGATAATTTACACGAATACGTTATGTTCGATGTTTCCAATCGTTTTGCATCAACGTTAGGTAAGCATTCACTTCCCGGCTCCCGCAATCGTTCTTTCCATCGATAATTTGCACGAATACGTGCTATTCGATGTTTTCAATCGTTTTGCATCAACGGTAGGTAAGTATTCACTTCCCAGCTCTCGCAATCGGTCTTTCTATGGATAATTTGCACGAATACGTGCTATTCGATGTTTGCAATCGTTTTGCATCGACGGTAGGTAAGGATTCACTTCACAGCTGCCGCAATCGTTCTTTCTATCATTAATTTGCACGAATACGTGATGTTCGATGTTTCCAATCGTTTTGCATCAACGGTAGGTAAGGATTCACTTCCCGGCTCCCGCAATCGTTCTTTCCATCGATAATTTGCACGAATACGTGCTATTCGATGTTTCCAATCGTTTTGCATCAACGGTAGGTAAGTATTCACTTCCCAGCTCTCGCAATCGGTCTTTCTATGGATAATTTGCACGAATACGTGCAATTCGATGTTTGCAATCGTTTTGCATCGACGGTAGGTAAGGATTCACTTCCCAGCTCCCGCAATCGTTCTTTCTATCGATAATTTGCACGAATACGTTATGTTCGATGTTTCCAATCGTTTTGCATCAACGTTAGGTAAGCATTCACTTCCCGGCTCCCGCAATCGTTCTTTCCATCGATAATTTGCACGAATACGTGGTGTTCGATGTTTCCAATCGTTCTGCATCAACGTTAGGTAAGTATTCACTTCCCAGCTCCCGCAATCGTTCTTTCTATGGATAATTTGCACGAATACGTGCTATTCGATGTTTGCAATCGTTTTGCATCGACGGTAGGTACGGATTCACTTCCCAGCTCCCGCAATCGTTCTTTCTATCGATAATTTGCACGAATACGTTATGTTCGATGTTTCCAATCGTTTTGCATCAACGTTAGGTAAGCATTCACTTCCCGGCTCCCGCAATCGTTCTTTCCATCGATAATTTGCACGAATACGTGCTATTCGATATTTTCAATCGTTTTGCATCAACGGTAGGTAAGTATTCACTTCCCAGCTCTCGCAATCGGCCTTTCTATGGATAATTTGCACGAATACGTGCTATTCGATGTTTGCAATCGTTTTGCATCGACGGTAGGTAAGGATTCACTTCCCAGCTGCCGCAATCGTTCTTTCTATCGATAATTTGCACGAATACGTGATGTTCGATGTTTCCAATCCTTTTGCATCAACGTTAGGTAAGGATTCATTTCCCGGCTCCCGCAATCGTTCTTTCCATCGATAATTTGCACGAATACGTGCTATTCGATGTTTCCAATCGATTTGCATCAACGTTAGGTAAGGATTCACTTCCCGGCACCCGCAATCGTTCTTTCCATCGATAATTTGCACGAATACGTGATGTTCAATGTTTCCAATCGTTTTGCATCAACGTTAGGTAAGGATTCACTTCCCGGCTCCCGCAATCGTTCTTTCCATCGATAATTTGCACGAATACGTGGTGTTCGATGTTTCCAATCGTTTTGCATCAACGTTAGGTAAGTATTCACTTCCCAGCTCCCGCAATCGTTCTTTCTATGGATAATTTGCACGAATACGTGCTATTCGATGTTTGCAATCGTTTTGCATCGACGGTAGGTAAGGATTCACTTCCCAGCTCCCGCAATCGTTCTTTCTATCGATAATTTGCACGAATACGTTATGTTCGATGTTTCCAATCGTTTTGCATCAACGTTAGGTAAGCATTCACTTCCCGGCTCCCGCAATCGTTCTTTCCATCGATAATTTGCACGAATACGTGGTGTTCGATGTTTCCAATCGTTTTGCATCAACGTTAGGTAAGTATTCACTTCCCAGCTCCCGCAATCGTTCTTTCTATGGATAATTTGCACGAATACGTGCTATTCGATGTTTGCAATCGTTTTGCATCGACGGTAGGTAAGGATTCACTTCCCAGCTCCCGCAATCGTTCTTTCTATCGATAATTTGCACGAATACGTTATGTTCGATGTTTCCAATCGTTTTGCATCAACGTTAGGTAAGCATTCACTTCCCGGCTCCCGCAATCGTTCTTTCCATCGATAATTTGCACGAATACGTGCTATTCGATGTTTTCAATCGTTTTGCATCAACGGTAGGTAAGTATTCACTTCCCAGCTCTCGCAATCGGTCTTTCTATGGATAATTTGCACGAATACGTGCTATTCGATGTTTGCAATCGTTTTGCATCGACGGTAGGTAAGGATTCACTTCCCAGCTGCCGCAATCGTTCTTTCTATCATTAATTTGCACGAATACGTGATGTTCGATGTTTCCAATCGTTTTGCATCAACGTTAGGTAAGGATTCACTTCCCGGCTCCCGCAATCGTTCTTTCCATCGATAATTTGCACGAATACGTGGTGTTCGATGTTTCCAATCGTTTTGCATCAACGTTAGGTAAGTATTCACTTCCCAGCTCCCGCAATCGTTCTTTCTATGGATAATTTGCACGAATACGTGCTATTCGATGTTTGCAATCGTTTTGCATCGACGGTAGGTAAGGATTCACTTCCCAGCTCCCGCAATCGTTCTTTCTATCGATAATTTGCACGAATACGTTATGTTCGATGTTTCCAATCGTTTTGCATCAACGTTAGGTAAGCATTCACTTCCCGGCTCCCGCAATCGTTCTTTCCATCGATAATTTGCACGAATACGTGGTGTTCGATGTTTCCAATCGTTTTGCATCAACGTTAGGTAAGTATTCACTTCCCAGCTCCCGCAATCGTTCTTTCTATGGATAATTTGCACGAATACGTGCTATTCGATGTTTGCAATCGTTTTGCATCGACGGTAGGTAAGGATTCACTTCCCAGCTCCCGCAATCGTTCTTTCTATCGATAATTTGCACGAATACGTTATGTTCGATGTTTCCAATCGTTTTGCATCAACGTTAGGTAAGCATTCACTTCCCGGCTCCCGCAATCGTTCTTTCCATCGATAATTTGCACGAATACGTGCTATTCGATGTTTTCAATCGTTTTGCATCAACGGTAGGTAAGTATTCACTTCCCAGCTCTCGCAATCGGTCTTTCTATGGATAATTTGCACGAATACGTGCTATTCGATGTTTGCAATCGTTTTGCATCGACGGTAGGTAAGGATTCACTTCCCAGCTGCCGCAATCGTTCTTTCTATCATTAATTTGCACGAATACGTGATGTTCGATGTTTCCAATCGTTTTGCATCAACGTTAGGTAAGGATTCACTTCCCGGCTCCCGCAATCGTTCTTTCCATCGATAATTTGCACGAATACGTGGTGTTCGATGTTTCCAATCGTTTTGCATCAACGTTAGGTAAGTATTCACTTCCCAGCTCCCGCAATCGTTCTTTCTATGGATAATTTGCACGAATACGTGCTATTCGATGTTTGCAATCGTTTTGCATCGACGGTAGGTAAGGATTCACTTCCCAGCTCCCGCAATCGTTCTTTCTATCGATAATTTGCACGAATACGTTATGTTCGATGTTTCCAATCGTTTTGCATCAACGTTAGGTAAGGATTCACTTCCCGGCTCCCGCAATCGTTCTTTCCATCGATAATTTGCACGAATACGTGGTGTTCGATGTTTCCAATCGTTTTGCATCAACGTTAGGTAAGGATTCACTTCCCAGCTGCCGCAATCGTTCTTTCTATCATTAATTTGCACGAATACGTGGTGTTCGATGTTTCCAATCGTTTTGCATCAACGTTAGGTAAGTATTCACTTCCCAGCTCCCGCAATCGTTCTTTCTATGGATAATTTGCACGAATACGTGCTATTCGATGTTTGCAATCGTTTTGCATCAACGTTAGGTAAGGATTCACTTCCCGGCACCCGCAATCGTTCTTTCCATCGATAATTTGCACGAATACGTGATGTTCAATGTTTCCAATCGTTTTGCATCAACGTTAGGTAAGGATTCACTTCCCGGCTCCCGCAATCGTTCTTTCCATCGATAATTTGCACGAATACGTGGTGTTCGATGTTTCCAATCGTTTTGCATCAACGTTAGGTAAGTATTCACTTCCCAGCTCCCGCAATCGTTCTTTCTATGGATAATTTGCACGAATACGTGCTATTCGATGTTTGCAATCGTTTTGCATCGACGGTAGGTAAGGATTCACTTCCCAGCTCCCGCAATCGTTCTTTCTATCGATAATTTGCACGAATACGTTATGTTCGATGTTTCCAATCGTTTTGCATCAACGTTAGGTAAGCATTCACTTCCCGGCTCCCGCAATCGTTCTTTCCATCGATAATTTGCACGAATACGTGCTATTCGATGTTTTCAATCGTTTTGCATCAACGGTAGGTAAGTATTCACTTCCCAGCTCTCGCAATCGGTCTTTCTATGGATAATTTGCACGAATACGTGCTATTCGATGTTTGCAATCGTTTTGCATCGACGGTAGGTAAGGATTCACTTCCCAGCTGCCGCAATCGTTCTTTCTATCA
Source organism: Nomada ferruginata (assembly GCA_963583965.1). Taxonomy (NCBI): domain Eukaryota; kingdom Metazoa; phylum Arthropoda; class Insecta; order Hymenoptera; family Apidae; genus Nomada; species Nomada ferruginata. The sequence goes on from OY757219.1 coordinate 2,675,482, forward strand.
TTAATTTGCACGAATACGTGATGTTCGATGTTTCCAATCGTTTTGCATCAGCGGTAGGTAAGGATTCACTTCCCGGCTCCCGCAATCGTTCTTTCCATCGATAATTTGCACGAATACGTGCTATTCGATGTTTCCAATCGTTTTGCATCAACGGTAGGTAAGTATTCACTTCCCAGCTCTCGCAATCGGTCTTTCTATGGATAATTTGCACGAATACGTGCAATTCGATGTTTGCAATCGTTTTGCATCGACGGTAGGTAAGGATTCACTTCCCAGCTCCCGCAATCGTTCTTTCTATCGATAATTTGCACGAATACGTTATGTTCGATGTTTCCAATCGTTTTGCATCAACGTTAGGTAAGCATTCACTTCCCGGCTCCCGCAATCGTTCTTTCCATCGATAATTTGCACGAATACGTGCTATTCGATGTTTTCAATCGTTTTGCATCAACGGTAGGTAAGTATTCACTTCCCAGCTCTCGCAATCGGTCTTTCTATGGATAATTTGCACGAATACGTGCTATTCGATGTTTGCAATCGTTTTGCATCGACGGTAGGTAAGGATTCACTTCCCAGCTGCCGCAATCGTTCTTTCTATCATTAATTTGCACGAATACGTGATGTTCGATGTTTCCAATCGTTTTGCATCAACGGTAGGTAAGGATTCACTTCCCGGCTCCCGCAATCGTTCTTTCCATCGATAATTTGCACGAATACGTGCTATTCGATGTTTCCAATCGTTTTGCATCAACGGTAGGCAAGTATTCACTTCCCAGCTCTCGCAATCGGTCTTTCTATGGATAATTTGCACGAATACGTGCAATTCGATGTTTGCAATCGTTTTGCATCGACGGTAGGTAAGGATTCACTTCCCAGCTCCCGCAATCGTTCTTTCTATCGATAATTTGCACGAATACGTTATGTTCGATGTTTCCAATCGTTTTGCATCAACGTTAGGTAAGCATTCACTTCCCGGTTCCCGCAATCGTTCTTTCCATCGATAATTTGCACGAATACGTGCTATTCGATGTTTTCAATCGTTTTGCATCAACGGTAGGTAAGTATTCACTTCCCAGCTCTCGCAATCGGTCTTTCTATGGATAATTTGCACGAATACGTGCTATTCGATGTTTGCAATCGTTTTGCATCGACGGTAGGTAAGGATTCACTTCCCAGCTGCCGCAATCGTTCTTTCTATCGATAATTTGCACGAATACGTGATGTTCGATGTTTCCAATCGTTTTGCATCAACGTTAGGTAAGGATTCATTTCCCGGCTCCCGCAATCGTTCTTTCCATCGATAATTTGCACGAATACGTGCTATTCGATGTTTCCAATCGATTTGCATCAACGTTAGGTAAGGATTCACTTCCCGGCACCCGCAATCATTCTTTCCATCGATAATTTGCACGAATACGTGATGTTCAATGTTTCCAATCGTTTTGCATCAACGTTAGGTAAGGATTCACTTCCCGGCTCCCGCAATCGTTCTTTCCATCGATAATTTGCACGAATACGTGGTGTTCGATGTTTCCAATCGTTTTGCATCAACGTTAGGTAAGTATTCACTTCCCAGCTCCCGCAATCGTTCTTTCTATCGATAATTTGCACGAATACGTGCTATTCGATGTTTGCAATCGTTTTGCATCGACGGTAGGTAAGGATTCACTTCCCAGCAGCCGCAATCGTTCTTTCCATCGATAATTTACACGAATACGTGCTATTCGATGTTTTCAATCGTTTTGCATCAACGGCAGGTAAGTATTCACTGCCCAGCTCTCGCAATCGGTCTTTCTATGGATAATTTGCACGAATACGTGCTATTCGATGTTTGCAATCGTTTTGCATCGACGGTAGGTAAGGATACACTTCCCGGCTCCCGCAATCGTTCTTTCCATCGATAATTTGCACGAATACGTGGTGTTCGATGTTTCCAATCGTTTTGCATCAACGTTAGGTAAGTATTCACTTCCCAGCTCCCGCAATCGTTCTTTCTATCGATAATTTGCACGAATACGTGCTATTCGATGTTTGCAATCGTTTTGCATCGACGGTAGGTAAGGATTCACTTCCCAGCAGCCGCAATCGTTCTTTCCATCGATAATTTACACGAATACGTGCTATTCGATGTTTTCAATCGTTTTGCATCAACGGCAGGTAAGTATTCACTGCCCAGCTCTCGCAATCGGTCTTTCTATGGATAATTTGCACGAATACGTGCTATTCGATGTTTGCAATCGTTTTGCATCGACGGTAGGTAAGGATTCACTTCCCAGCTGCCGCAATCGTTCTTTCTATCATTAATTTGCACGAATACGTGATGTTCGATGTTTCCAATCGTTTTGCATCAACGGTAGGTAAGGATTCACTTCCCGGCTCCCGCAATCGTTCTTTCCATCGATAATTTGCACGAATACGTGCTATTCGATGTTTCCAATCGTTTTGCATCAACGGTAGGTAAGTATTCACTTCCCAGCTCTCGTAATCGGTCTTTCTATGGATAATTTGCACGAATACGTGCAATTCGATGTTTGCAATCGTTTTGCATCGACGGTAGGTAAGGATTCACTTCCCAGCTCCCGCAATCGTTCTTTCTATCGATAATTTGCACGAATACGTTATGTTCGATGTTTCCAATCGTTTTGCATCAACGTTAGGTAAGCATTCACTTCCCGGCTCCCGCAATCGTTCTTTCCATCGATAATTTGCACGAATACGTGCTATTCGATGTTTTCAATCGTTTTGCATCAACGGTAGGTAAGTATTCACTTCCCAGCTCTCGCAATCGGTCTTTCTATGGATAATTTGCACGAATACGTGCTATTCGATGTTTGCAATCGTTTTGCATCGACGGTAGGTAAGGATTCACTTCCCAGCTGCCGCAATCGTTCTTTCTATCATTAATTTGCACGAATACGTGGTGTTCGATGTTTCCAATCGTTTTGCATCAACGTTAGGTAAGTATTCACTTCCCAGCTCCCGCAATCGTTCTTTCTATGGATAATTTGCACGAATACGTGCTATTCGATGTTTGCAATCGTTTTGCATCAACGTTAGGTAAGGATTCACTTCCCGGCACCCGCAATCGTTCTTTCCATCGATAATTTGCACGAATACGTGATGTTCAATGTTTCCAATCGTTTTGCATCAACGTTAGGTAAGGATTCACTTCCCGGCTCCCGCAATCGTTCTTTCCATCGATAATTTGCACGAATACGTGGTGTTCGATGTTTCCAATCGTTTTGCATCAACGTTAGGTAAGTATTCACTTCCCAGCTCCCGCAATCGTTCTTTCTATGGATAATTTGCACGAATACGTGCTATTCGATGTTTGCAATCGTTTTGCATCGACGGTAGGTAAGGATTCACTTCCCAGCTCCCGCAATCGTTCTTTCTATCGATAATTTGCACGAATACGTTATGTTCGATGTTTCCAATCGTTTTGCATCAACGTTAGGTAAGCATTCACTTCCCGGCTCCCGCAATCGTTCTTTCCATCGATAATTTGCACGAATACGTGCTATTCGATGTTTTCAATCGTTTTGCATCAACGGTAGGTAAGTATTCACTTCCCAGCTCTCGCAATCGGTCTTTCTATGGATAATTTGCACGAATACGTGCTATTCGATGTTTGCAATCGTTTTGCATCGACGGTAGGTAAGGATTCACTTCCCAGCTGCCGCAATCGTTCTTTCTATCATTAATTTGCACGAATACGTGATGTTCGATGTTTCCAATCGTTTTGCATCAACGGTAGGTAAGGATTCACTTCCCGGCTCCCGCAATCGTTCTTTCCATCGATAATTTGCACGAATACGTGCTATTCGATGTTTCCAATCGTTTTGCATCAACGGTAGGTAAGTATTCACTTCCCAGCTCTCGCAATCGGTCTTTCTATGGATAATTTGCACGAATACGTGCAATTCGATGTTTGCAATCGTTTTGCATCGACGGTAGGTAAGGATTCACTTCCCAGCTCCCGCAATCGTTCTTTCTATCGATAATTTGCACGAATACGTTATGTTCGATGTTTCCAATCGTTTTGCATCAACGTTAGGTAAGCATTCACTTCCCGGTTCCCGCAATCGTTCTTTCCATCGATAATTTGCACGAATACGTGCTATTCGATGTTTTCAATCGTTTTGCATCAACGGTAGGTAAGTATTCACTTCCCAGCTCTCGCAATCGGTCTTTCTATGGATAATTTGCACGAATACGTGCTATTCGATGTTTGCAATCGTTTTGCATCGACGGTAGGTAAGGATTCACTTCCCAGCTGCCGCAATCGTTCTTTCTATCGATAATTTGCACGAATACGTGATGTTCGATGTTTCCAATCGTTTTGCATCAACGTTAGGTAAGGATTCATTTCCCGGCTCCCGCAATCGTTCTTTCCATCGATAATTTGCACGAATACGTGCTATTCGATGTTTCCAATCGATTTGCATCAACGTTAGGTAAGGATTCACTTCCCGGCACCCGCAATCATTCTTTCCATCGATAATTTGCACGAATACGTGATGTTCAATGTTTCCAATCGTTTTGCATCAACGTTAGGTAAGGATTCACTTCCCGGCTCCCGCAATCGTTCTTTCAATCGATAATTTGCACGAATACGTGGTGTTCGATGTTTCCAATCGTTTTGCATCAACGTTAGGTAAGTATTCACTTCCCAGCTCCCGCAATCGTTCTTTCTATCGATAATTTGCACGAATACGTGCTATTCGATGTTTGCAATCGTTTTGCTTCGACGGTAGGTAAGGATTCACTTCCCAGCAGCCGCAATCGTTCTTTCCATCGATAATTTACACGAATACGTGCTATTCGATGTTTTCAATCGTTTTGCATCAACGGCAGGTGTCACGTCCCGGGATTCTCCGAAACGTGACGATGCGTAGGTACAATGCGCACCCGAATCGACCCACTATACGGATACAGGGTAGGTTGTGGTTAGTGTGGCCGTGGGGGCGCCAGTTTTTAACAGCGTAAGAATTGCATCGAAATCAGAAAAAAGCCATACTCTCCGATATATAAGAATTTCGTGGTTTTTGGAAACAAAAATCGAAAAATCAAAAATTCGCCAGGTTGATCGCCGTCCCACTGGAATACTACCCAGGAAACCAGAATTCGAATACGGACGTTCCTAGTGGTACCTACTGTACTTTCCACCAAAAATCGGACATTTTGCCGTCATGCCACCAGTAAACGGTAAACATTAGGAAGAAACGGAAAGAGGACAAAGTTAAACTGTATCATGCCGGCTATAAAATAGCCTGTCCACTCTTTCCGAAATTTCTAATGAAAATTTTGAGATAACGAATTCAAATTCTTTAAACGAAGAGATAGCGAACCGGGTCGGGGCGGCTAGAAGTCGTTGACTTACTGCCGAAGTAGAACGCTAGAAAATCGAGACTCGCATCTAACCCAAACCTAACCTAACCGAAATTCCGAAAAACCCTAATCCAAACCTGACCCCCTGGGCCCAAAACCCTATCATACCCAAACCTAACCTAAACCGGACCCAAAAATAGGTCCAACCCAATCCTAACCTAACCAAAGTTTATATATAATTTATCGCAAACCTGACCCAAACCTGACCCAAACCTAAACCAAACCTAACCACAATTTATGTACAACATCGCGCAAACCTAACCTACACAACCACCTAATATAAATCAAACCTAACCCAAACATAACCCAAACCTAACCCAAACCTAACTCAAGCCTAACCTAAACCCAACCAAAACTCGTGTGCAGCATAACACCGACCTAACCGACACAACCACCCAACATAATCCAAACCTGACCCAACCGATGGCAATTCCCAAATTGTCACAAAGTAGCCAAACCACTCGCTATTACCCGTAACTAATAAAAATGTATGTTACCATAGGCAGTTCTCTACCACACATCGACGTACGGCCACACACACACACACACTGATAATTGTCCTGATGGTAGCATTAAGTCTAAGCAACTTCTTAAGTTAAGAAACCAGGGGTAAACGTGAGTATGCTGACTCACCTATGATAAGATAGATTATAAGAATACGTAGATTAAGAACCGTGACGAATCAGGGTGTGCGGACCAATCCGTGTTTGTCCTTTCGAGTTAAGGACAAGCACCGATAAGTGCTGACGACAATAGCGAAGGGATAGCGCTGTCTCGCACGTGGGCATTCCAGAGTCAAGGCCTGGGAAAGGATCGGGTAATAATCCGCTGAACAAGACGATATACCTCGATGCATCAGCATCCGTTCCCAGAGCGATAACAACTGTCGCTCAGGAATGCACACGTTGCAAAGATACGAAGCGCGAGAACCGTCGCGAGAGCGATAACAACTGTCACTCAGGAATGCACACGTTGCAAAGATACGAAGCGCGAGAACCATCGCAAGGGCGATAACAACTGTCGCTCGGGAATGCACACGTTGCAGAAATACGAACCGCGAGAACCGTCGCGGAACAGTCGTTCCCAGGACGGTGGCCCCTGCTGCATCAGCATCTTCTGGCTGCGGCAGTAGGGGCTGCTGCATCAGCACCTGGGACGAATAAAAGACCGGAGCGAACGGTCGCAAGGCAGTTCAGTTCCAACCGAGAAGTTAGAAACATCAAGTTCTATACGAGTGAAGTTCAATCCGGTAGTCTAACGGTGAAGTTCGACGAGTTCGTTGTAGTTGTGCCTGTAAGCGGCAAATCGTCAGCACGATCCACCATTTGTTACTTGTACTCTCAACTGTAGTCGACCGATAGGTAAAGGTGAGCATTAATAAACAGTAACACTTGACATTTCATCGGTCTTCCATTTTATACGAACAACTTACTACTCGCCGAATGTGTTCGGTAGATGCCCGCTGGAAATAGGCGAAGGCGTAGGAGAGGGGTCCAGTCGCGGCTCCGCCACAATATCAGGCGCCGGGAGCTGATCGCCGCCCGTCGCGTGCAATTGGCGCAAGAGACTGGGCCGTTGATCGACCTGACGTTAGATTCTCCACCGGCGCCAGTCGACCTGACGCTGGATTCTCCACGGGCACCGATCGACTCGACAACCGCTGGCGCCGGGGCCGTTCCGTCCATCATCGACTTGACAGTCGGGGGTTCGCCCGAGCCCTCGACTTCGCGGGGTCCCTCCGCCCAAATACCCGTGTTGCCTTCCTCGCCTCACGCATCGCCTTTGTCCATCTCATACTCCCCCATCTCCCACGCATCCGAACAAACTCCGCAGCCCTTCGCTAGACGACAACTAGTTTACTCGTCATCCCCGGCTCAGACAACTACATCCTCGGTAGATTCAAGGGCAACCACGCCCGAATACTACCGGCCCTATATCGACCCCCCGGTCAGTCCCCCATCCCCGCAACAGCAACTCGACCCTCCGGACAGCGACGAGGAGTGGCCACATCAACAGATTTATCCGAATTACCCGGGATATTATCCCGTATTTATTAGCGACCGGTTCCCTGGTCAACCAAACGTCCCCGAAGGCGAGCCGGTCCCGGAAGAGTACCATACGTTGTTATTTCAAACTATATTTCTGCGCGAGGAATAATGTAACAGCCTCCACTGTATTAAATAAGAAAACAAAAAGAAAGTGGACGTAAATATAACTCATAAACAATCGATACCAATTGTTTTCCTGACCCCACCGCATCTTAACGTCCCGATCCCGGTTGACTGTCCTAAGAGACCAGTCATAGATCGAAATTGCGAGCGTATCCTGTTGAAGATTTGGCGCACGTTCCCGTTGGGCAACACGGATCCCGACGAGGACGTAACATATAAATTTTTTGGTGACAGCGGTGGGATACGATCGCATACGTTAAGAGGTGTGACGCGAAATGGCGGAAGAAACGACTCCAACCCCTCTAGACCTCGTGCTGCAACAGCTCTCCCTGTGGGAAGATAAATTCGACAATTTAAATTCAATGAACAGGAGACTAGAGAGAATAGAACAGGACATAAAAGCTAACAGAGCAAACGATACGGCGGGTACGTCCGGCGGGACAAACGCCGAAATGCCCGACGTGAAGCCCGTGACGGATCTCCCTTCGATTCGCATCAAAGATGCCATAGAAACGGTTCCCGTGTTCGACGGCCATAAGCCTCCCGTGTTTCAATTCTTAAGAGCCTGCGAGCGAGCAAAATCGATGCTCCCCGCTCATATGGAACCCCATTTGGTTAAACTGTTGATGAACAAATTAAGGGGCCATGCGTTCCTCGCGGTGGAGGACGTGGTCGTTACCAATCTGGACTCGTTCTCCACGAAATTAAAGGACATGTTTGGTCCCGGTAAAACCATTAACGAATACAGGGGCGAACTCGGAACCATCTATCAGAAATCGGGCGAAGACGTACTCGACTACATTGACCGCGTGCGTAACCTGCGTCTAGCCATCATGGACGGAGAAAGGCAAGCTCGCGGTACCGTACCGTTGGCGTTGCAATTAGGTCTCGACCCCGACTCCCAGGAAGCATTCGTCAACGGTTTACCGGCCGAGGTATTCACCAGAGTGAAGCTGGAGGGCTGCAGAGACCTCGACGAATCCTACCGTACGGCGATAAAAGCCACTCGTGAGGTAAAGAGAGTCGCGGAAAGGCAGCGAAGCTATCAACCGCCGCCGCAACGCTTCAATAGGGAACGAAACAACTACCCTCCAAGGAATCAAGCGGAACCTCAACAAAGGGATCAAAGAAAACCCCAGAGATACAACAATTACGGAAACAACAAGACCTTTCCACCCCGGCCACCGGCCACCTTCCCACCCAAGAATCCCGGAATCACGTGCAATTATTGCAAGAAACCCGGACACGTTTTGAAGGATTGCTACCGCTTCAAAGCCAAAGTCGATTCCGGAGAAATCGTGCCGTACTCTCAACAGAACCAGGGAAACGGACGCGGTCACCCGGGAAGACCGGACGCAGCCCGGAGTGGAAAGCCCCAGGAGCGCCCGAGAGTAGCGAAAATAGAAGCTTCCACATCGAAGCAAAATCAAGAGCAACTGTCGGCAAGAAGCGCGCCGAAGCAAGAACGAAAAGCATGGGAAACCCCAAAAGACTCGAAGCAAAAGAAACGCGAGGAGGAAGAAGACCAGGAGGACGAGATAGAGTCGTTAGAAGAACTGTTTCAATAAGAATCAACGCCGTACAAAGGGTACCGACGGTGCGAATCGTGTCCCCCCATTTACAAGGAATAACGAATCTAATGCTGGACTCGGGATCGGAAATAAATCTCATCAAGAAGTCGGTCCTGACCAGCACAGCGAGTATAGACGATCGAGAAGTACTAGACATACGTGGCATTACGGCTTCGAACCTGACCACCCTAGGGAAAGTGTCGATAGAGGTTGCGGGCCATCCGGTTAATTTCCACGTCGTCGACGACTCGCTGCTGATCAAAGAGGACGGGATCTTAGGATCCGAGTTCCTGATCGATCACGGGGCAACCATAGATTACGCGCACAAGCGGGTCGAATGGGGAACCTTTTGCATACCGTTCGCCACCTCGAAAGTATCGGTACCCAAGCGAAGCTCCACGTCGCTACAAGTGAATATAGCGAATCCAGAGATACGAGAGGGATACGTTCCCAGAATCGACATAGGCAAGGGAATCTACTTGGGCGAGGCCCTGGTAACCAACCGCAAAGGCCGCGCCTACATCAGGGTCGTTAATACGACGAGCAGGAAGGTAAAAATCACCGTACCCACGGTGACGCTGGAAGAATTCGAAGAAACGAATCATCGTACAGAATCAAGGGCGTGCAACGTCATCAAGACGGACCCTCGAAATCGATTCGAGGCCATCGTGGAATTATTGAGACTGGAGCATCTCAATACGGAGGAGAGGGCGAGCGTTGAGAAGCTGATAAGAAAAAATCAAGACAGGTTCCATTTACCTGGTGAAACGTTGGAAGGAACAGGAATCCTGGAGCACAGGATACATACCACGGATGACATTCCGGTAAACACGCGCCAGTACAGATACCCCCCGGTGCATAGATCGGAAATCAACAGACAAATTCAAGAATTGTTGGACACGGATGTCGTGGAAGAATCCGTGTCCCCGTATAACTCGCCGCTGTGGATCGTACCGAAGAAACCGGACTCCCACGGAAATAAGCGTTGGCGGTTGGTCATCGACTATAGGAAATTGAACGACAAAACCATAGGGGACGCATTCCCCTTGCCCAATATCACGGAAATACTGGACCAACTGGGCAGTGCCAAGTATTTCTCAACCTTCGACCTAGCGTCGGGGTTCCATCAAATAAAAATGGCGGAAGGAGACGCGCACAAAACGGCCTTCTCGACCCCATACGGACACTATCAATTTACGAGAATGCCGTTCGGACTCAAGAACGCTCCGGCCACCTTTCAGAGATTGATGAACAGCGTTTTGTCCGGCCTACAAGGGACGGAACTGTTCGTCTATTTGGACGACATCGTGATATACTCGAGCTCGTTGGCCGAGCACCAAATTAAATTTCAGAAACTGGCGGAAAGACTGCGAAACGCTAAATTACAGTTACAACCGGACAAGTGCGAATTTTTGAGACACGAGGTCAATTATCTGGGTCACATCATCAGCGAAGAAGGTGTCAGACCGGACCCTCAAAAGATCGAAGCTGTGCAACGATTCCCTAGACCCCGAACGCCGAAGGGAATAAAACAATTTCTAGGATTGGCGGGATACTATCGGAGATTCATCCCCGAATTCTCCAAAACCGCCAAACCCTTGACTCGATTGTTGAAGAAGGATACAAAATTCGCGTGGGACGCTGACCAGGAAAAGGCGTTCGAGACGTTGAGAAACGCGCTGATAACAGAACCCATATTGCAGTACCCGGATTTCAGTAAAACGTTCAACCTAACGACCGACGCGTCCGGATACGCGATCGGAGGAGTCTTGAGTCAAGGACCGATAGGGAAGGATTTGCCCGTCGCTTACGCCTCTCGATTACTAAACGCTGCTGAACAAAAGTACTCGACCATCGAGAAGGAGTGTTTGGCCATACTTTACTGCGTCACTCACTTCAGACCGTACCTGTACGGACGGAAATTCAACATAATCACCGACCACAAACCGTTGGTGTGGCTAAACTCCATCAAAGATCCGACGTCGCGGATATGGAAGTGGAAGCTAAAACTATCGGACTACGAGTTCGAGATACAGCACAAGTGTGGACGAGCGAACGCCAACGCGGACGCCTTGTCGAGAAACCCGCCGGAGGTTTGCCTCCCGATAAGAAAGCGTCAGGAGGAAGCTGACGAAGAAGCAGAAGAGCCGCGACCTAAGAGGAGATTTTTCCCCTCTTCGTCGTCGGACGACTCACTGATTTACGATCCGCGACCGAAGGAGAAGAAGCGTCCGGGATCGCCGTTGCAATCGCCGGAACGGAAAAGAATATCTCTGTTTCGAGACCCCGACACGTCGGTGGACTCGCCTCCCCACTCGAACACGCCCCCGGGAGACCGAGTCGTCGACACGCAAGAACTCCAACAGTCGATGCGACTCGAAGAACCAGCAGAGGAAGTCGTCGAAGTTCGACCCCGGAACTGGCTGGAAGAATTTCCCAATTCTGAGGGGGAAGGGGACGACCTAATCGTCGACGCTTCACCCACGATCGACACGACGGAAGACACCAACGTGTTTCCGTACACGCGCAGTCCGGCGTATGTTATCAGGGAAGTTCGAGACTCGTTACCAAAACTGAAGGACCACAAAGTCATATTCATCGACATGGAAGGGAGTCCGATCGACGAGGGGGCAAAGGAGATCGCACGATCGGGCCTCTTGACGTCCTACGTCGATTTAACAATCGAACGAGCCCGACTGAAGACCGAGCAAGGTAAATGCCTCATTGCCCTGCCGGTGAAGGAAAACCAGAGGACGCGTATAGAACCCCAAAACGTACAGGGCTGTTTGTCCTCGTTGCTGGACGTGATCAGAGAAAAGGACCTACGATCGTTCTCCATCGCTCGAACTGAGAGTCTGGACGAAGTACCATGGCGATACGTCATGAACGAACTTAAGAACGTATTCCATGACGAGAACGTTCGGATCACCATTTGCACGGGAGAAGTGACCGTTCCGCCACCAGAGGCCAGGCAAACGATCATCCAGGAGAAGCACGCGTCGGCATCGGGAGGACACAAAGGGGTGACGAAGACCTACCACAGGATAAGGCAACTGTACAATTGGGACAACATGAAGAAGGAGATCCAACGATTCGTGAGAGAGTGCAAGGAGTGCCAACTGAAAAAACTCACGAGAATCAAGACCAAACAACCTATGATACTGACCGATACGCCCGGCAAAGCGTTCGACAAAGTCAGTATGGACATCGTCGGACCCTTGCCTAGCACCAAAAAGGGCAACAAATACATACTAACCATGCAGGATCTACTAACCAAATATTCCCTCGCCATACCTCTCGAACGAACCACCTCTGCGGACATCGCGGACGCGTTCGTTAAAAATCTTATCTGCCGTTTCGGATCGCCTCGAGCGATCCTGACCGATCAGGGAACGAATTTTACATCCTCATTGATGAAGAACGTGGCAAAGAAATTTCATATAAAACATTACGTCACGTCGGCATATCATCCGCAGAGCAACGGTTCCATCGAGAGGTCTCACCACGTATTAGTGGAGTATCTTAAGCAGTACATAGACAACGGTCGTAACAGCTGGGACGACTGGTTGGATCTGGCAATGTTTTCGTACAACACGTCGGTACACGAGGGGACCAGATTCTCGCCGCACGAATTAGTGTTTGGGCGAATAGCCAGGGAACCCGCGAGCGAAAAACCAATCAGCGAGAATCTGGAGCCAACGTACGCGGACTACCTGCGGGATCTCTACTATAAGATCGACGACGTTCAAGCGAAAGCTCGCGACAACCTTCAGCTCGCAAAGATCAGATCGAAAGAATACTACGATCGGGCAATAAACCCGCAGAACTTTAAAACAGGAGACCTGGTGTACATGATCCGGGAACCCCGAAAGGGAAAATTCGCGGACCAATACACCGGTCCACACAAAGTCATCGAGATACTATCTAATCAGAACGTCAAAATCTCCATCGACGGTAGTCCGCGAACAGTACATATGAATAAACTGAAGCTAGCGTATCTGAAAAATAGAATGTAAGCGATCGATCGGCCGACGGCGCGAGCAGATTCCATCGAGACGCGCGCACTCAACGCGTGACAATGCAATTTGCAGAATGAAAATCCCCTGCGAATCTTTGGAAGGGGAGGTCGAGGACCAAGAGTTCCAAGGCCCCTGGGACGGGGTCCTTCCTACGAACCATCCCCAGGCTTACGGCGAGCTGTCGCAATTATATTGCACGACGATAAAGAGAGACACGGCTTGCATATACGTGCGGACCGGGAGACGAGTGTGCGTGCCCTGTTACGCCAAACTGCCACCCGAGGTCCAACAAACGTACCAGCCAGGAGGCTGGCACAATCTGTGCAACTACGACTCGACAATGGCCATCGCCAACTGCATCCTGTGCAACGAGAACTTCGTCGTCGTAAGACCGGCACAGGAATGCACCGAATGTATCGAGACGTACTTCGAAATGTCCACTTCAGAGGAATGGGCGGTGCAAACGGGACGCGTCGTTGACGTGATCACGCGATGGTGAATTAACGCGCGCCGACGAGTTTGGATCGGGGCTATGGGTTCGTAGGAAGGCGGCAACGTCGAGACGAATTTGGGACGCCGCTGAGAGCGCCTCGCCCCCGCCCCCACCGACAACCAATCCCAAACCTAAACTAATTACCGAAAGCGGCCAACAGTGGCCTCGTCGCTGACGTTGATCGATCGAAACGTTTCACGCCGCGTAATTAGAGAGTAATGCGTACTCGCGTATAGTCCCTACAAACGCGAATTCCAGTAATAAAGCGCGTGCGGTAATGTAAAGAATCGTTATTTTGTTTTGTTTCTTTGTACAGGAATTCACCATGTTCCTATGTATGTTAATATTGATTTACGCTCGAGTTGCCTGGCCTCTCGTCGGTTACGATTGCAACGGACAACACCTGAACGTAACTACGGTGTCGCTCAATTCGATCGGGGATTGCGACATCACACCAATCAAGACGCAGTCTCGAGAAGTCTACATCCAACTGCTTCAACTCTCGGAATTCAACTACGCACCGGTCATTTCGTGTAAAATCGAAATATCAAGAATAGTGTACCACTGCGGCATGCACTCACACATCTCCGCTGTCCACAACGGCCTGAACGAATATCTCGAGGACATAACCGACCAACAATGCAAGCGAATGCACGAGGACGGCTCGTTCTCCTTGGGAAACAATGGCTACATAACCGGACTGACGGTAAACAAAACTACAACTCGAACGTTTACCATGGCTGGGACTTTGACGAACGACGGCCGTTGTACCGGCGCCCAATTCTCCGACCCCTACGGAACTTGGGAAAACGTCGTGGTGCAGGCGGTGGCAAGATTCTCGATTAAATCCGCCAATGTACCAGTACGAATGGACGCCGACAAGATCATTCTAAAATCAGGAACCATCTGCAGTTTCCAAAGCGGATTCTGTCTGGACAGCGAGAACGGACACACGTTCTGGAGTCCTTTCCCGCCGTCGTCTTGCAAATTTGACCGATACGACGTACTGTACGAGGGTATCGCGTCCAAAATCACCGAAGAAGACAAACAGCAAACCGACTCACCGGTCTACGCTCTTACCACGCAAGACATAACGTTCGCGCTCTCCAAGGTGGGCGAACAACACTTGTGCGGCTACACCCTCTCGCAAACGGAACATCCGAAACTGTTCATACTGGAAACCACCAGAGAGCGAACATTCACGCAACCGAAGAAACTCCCGGTTGAAAATTTAGACATTTTTACGTACATAAATTCTAAATTCGTATACGTCGAGAGACACGTCAAAACGCAAATGACGACGTTGTATCAAAATTTATTGAAACAACGATGTCTCCTGGAGCAACAAGTGCTCAGCAACGCTCTCGCAGTGGCCACTTTGAAACCGGACGAATTCGCCTACACCGTCATGAAGTCCCCAGGACACATGGCGTTAACAGCCGGTGAAGTCATCCACATCATCAAATGCGTACCGGTACAAGTGAGGGTGAGACATTCGAACGAATGTTACACAGAATTGCCAGTTTGGCACGGAAACCGTTCGGCGTTTATCACGCCGAAATCCCACATTCTTACCGCTCACGGGACACAGAGAGAATGCAGTCACGTCCTCCCCGTGATGTACGTGATCAATCAAGCCTGGCATCGAATCTCCCCTCGGCCGGTCGAGGTAGGCCAGCCGCACGTGCTACACCCTATGACGCGTACAAATTGGCGTTACACCGCCCCGGCGACACTCGCAACCAGCGGTATTTACACGCAAGGAGACTTGGAAAACTTGCGAGACCACATCATGTTCCCGGCCGAAAAAGCGGCGGTTTTGAACACGATCGTCAGGGGAGCGACGGGAAAGGGCGTGGCGCAAGGATCGATATCCCTAACGAGCATGTTCGACGAGGAAACCATGGCAAAATTGGCCGAAGACGCAGTTTCACGCTTTTGGAACGGATTCATTACGTTTGGATCAGCCAGCGCAGGAATATTGGCAATATTCGTCCTGCTGAAATTCGTAAAAGCAGTTGCCGATACATTCATTCATGGATACCAGCTACACGCGATCTACGGATGCGGTTTCCAACTCATCGGTGCTGTGTGGAGTTCTCTGTCGCACCTCTTGATCCGGAAAGGCGAAAGAAGCAGACAATACGCGGCATCCCGCGACGTGGATGCTTTCAACCAAGGTACATCAACTACCGCTTCTCCACCGAAACCGACACTCCGAGAGTTCAGGCAAACCGTTCGCGAACTGGAGCAAATTTCCTCCAGAAATTTGCTTCCCAAGGGGGAAGGTGTCACGTCCCGGGATTCTCCGAAACGTGACGATGCGTAGGTACAACGCGCACCCGAATCGACCCACTATACGGATACAGGGTAGGTTGTGGTTAGTGTGGCCGTGGGGGCGCCAGTTTTTAACAGCGTAAGAATTGCATCGAAATCAGAAAAAAGCCATACTCTCCGATATATAAGAATTTCGTGGTTTTTGGAAACAAAAATCGAAAAATCAAAAATTCGCCAGGTTGATCGCCGTCCCACTGGAATACTACCCAGGAAACCAGAATTCGAATACGGACGTTCCTAGTGGTACCTACTGTACTTTCCACCAAAAATCGGACATTTTGCCGTCATGCCACCAGTAAACGGTAAACATTAGGAAGAAACGGAAAGAGGACAAAGTTAAACTGTATCATGCCGGCTATAAAATAGCCTGTCCACTCTTTCCGAAATTTCTAATGAAAATTTTGAGATAACGAATTCAAATTCTTTAAACGAAGAGATAGCGAACCGGGTCGGGGCGGCTAGAAGTCGTTGACTTACTGCCGAAGTAGAACGCTAGAAAATCGAGACTCGCATCTAACCCAAACCTAACCTAACCGAAATTCCGAAAAACCCTAATCCAAACCTGACCCCCTGGGCCCAAAACCCTATCATACCCAAACCTAACCTAAACCGGACCCAAAAATAGGTCCAACCCAATCCTAACCTAACCAAAGTTTATATATAATTTATCGCAAACCTGACCCAAACCTGACCCAAACCTAAACCAAACCTAACCACAATTTATGTACAACATCGCGCAAACCTAACCTACACAACCACCTAATATAAATCAAACCTTTTTTTTTTTTTTTTTTTTTTTTTTTGTCGAGGAGGGGAAAATGCAATTACGCATCCTCCCACAAAGGTTGTATGTGGGGGGTATGTGGGACTCGCCTTGATGGAATTTGGCATACCCACTAAAAACCCCTCCTCTGTCCTAGCTCACCCATGACGAAACATGGGGGAGGTGAAGGTCGTTTGGGACAAGACAGCCACTCCCTGACCTGCCTCTCGGCATTTTGCAGGGGGCTCCAAACGCGCGCCATGTTTTCTTCAAACCATTCGTTGATGTCCGTGTCTACCAGTCATCGATGTGTAAAAATAAATAAGAATAAAAATCTGCAAACATCCAGTGGTTTAAAATCACAAATTTCTGAATTCCGGAGAGAGAATCGGTGTCCAAGTTAAAATTCCAATAGTCGGTATTTTTAACAGCGCAGGTGGTCAAGTATATTAAAATTTATAATTGTCAAGTGCATTTATAAGTGTGGTGGTGGTCGATGACTTAAAAATAACTTAATCCATAAATAAATAAATAAGTAAGTCCGTAAGTATATCACTCCATGGTTGTCCGGTTTCTTGCACTCCCCGCCTGCAGTTTCTGTTCGGCGTCTAACTGGCGCTCCATTTCTTCTTTAATACCCATGGTCTTATTAATAAAGACCATCAAGTATTCCCTCTTCTTTTCGTCCGCCAGAATCCCCAGGAGTGTGTCCACCTCGAGTGCTCCCACTTCCTTGATGACGCGCTCCCTCTCTCTTTTAAAGAAGGGGCACCGGAGCAAAGTATGTTCCGCATCATCTTTCTTTTCAGCACATAGCCAGCAATCCTCCGAGTTTGATCTTCCTATCTTCTTCTTGAATGCCGCGAAACAACCATGGCCCGTCAAGATTTGCGTTAGTCTAAAGTTTAAAATCTTCGGACCCCACGGAATCCAGTCTTCTATTCTATTCACAATTTTATGTGTCCACCGGGCGGATCCTGCCGCATCCCACTCGCTCTGCCATTTCTCCATGGTGGCCCTTCTCTCCTCCTTCCGCGTTTGGGATTTGAACTCCCGAGGATCGGCCTCATCCGGCTTGTTACGAATCTTTCCGTGGATCTTGCTCCTTTCCTCAAGGAGGAGGCACCAAGGTATGCAGCCCGCCAGGGTTGTAAGGGCATATAGGGAAGTTGAACGATATGCCCTCACCACTCGGCACAGAGCTGCTCTCTGTGCAGCCCGTAGCATTTTCCTATTTCCTTCGTGTCTCATCGCTGAAGCCCAGGCCGGGGCCCCATACATTACGATGGACTCAATGGTCTTATATAGTAAGACCCTAGTTTCGTATCCGCCACCCATTTGATTCGGCATAATCCTCGACAGAGCCCCAATCCTTTTCAGGGCTTTCTCCGTAACCGCACTCGCATGAGCTTTAAACATTTGATTTCCTTCAAAGATTACTCCCAAATATTTTACCGGCCCCTTGGTTGTAAGGACCCTGTCACATATTTGCATGGGCAGTACCCCCTTAACCTTCCTGCCCGTAAGGAGCAGGACCTCGGTCTTGTCCTTTGCTAGTTCTAGATTTTCTTTCCTATACCAGTCGACAGTGATATCCATAGTCCTTTGTAGCTGAAGTTGGAGGTCCTCCAGGTTTCTACTAACCAGCACCAGGGCTAAGTCATCCGCGTATCCCACCATTTGTGAGCCAGTGGGGAGCTTTATCCGCAGGAGGTCATCGTAAACCATATTCCATAGGAGAGGGCCCAATACCGATCCCTGGGGAACCCCCCCATAGACGCGTTGGACCACGTCCTCTCCTTCTGCACGGTAGGTAATATTCCTGTCATGTAAATAATCGAAGATGATCCCTCTCAGGTTTCCCTGGATCTTAGATTTAAGAACGGCCCTCCTAATGCTATTCCATCGTAGCGAGTTGAACGCGTTTTTAACATCCAACGTGACCAGCAGGCAGTGCTTCCCGCCCGCTCTGGCCCTGTCCCAGCTGCTGGTTATTGCCATCATGGCATCAACGGTACTTCGTTGCTTCCTAAATCCAAACTGGTTATCGGCGTGCTCGATTTTCGAGAGAACCCTGTCCTTGACGATATACTCCATTATTTTTGCCCAGTTCGACAGGATGCAGATCGGCCTCCATGCCCTGGGCTTCTCCAATCCAGCCTTAGGTATAAGTACTAGCCTACCGATCTTCCATTGGGTTAAAAATTTTCTCTTTAGGAAACATTTATTTATAAATATGCAGACGTCCTGCAATGCATGTTTCCCCAGCCAGCTGATGAGGTCTACTGAGAGGCCGTCCGGTCCCGCTGCCTTCTTCTTCAGTCTCGAAATGGCACGCAGCACCTCTTCTTCCGAGACTTCGTCCCGAGTCCCCACGAAATTACACCACGGGTCCCGAAGGTCACGCTCAGTCGTGGGTGTCGTGGCGAAAAGGGATTCCACAACCCCCCTTATCTCCTCCTTGTCCAGAATCTCAGGTGGGGCCTTTTGCGTTAGTGATTCGATGACCACTTTATAGGGCCTCCCCCAAATATCCTCGTCTAGTCTATTTACAAGGTTTAACCACCTTTCCTTCTTTGACGCCTTCACCTCCTTATTAAGTGACCTCTTTGCCTCCTTGTAGGCAGAGTGGAGGCTCGCAATCCTGTCTACTTTGCCCGTCGTGAAAGCCCGCTGCAGGCGTCTTCTAGATTTTCTTGCTTCAGCCCGGAGGGCCTTAATATCCTCCGTCCACCACCACTTCTTGTTTCCCTCCTTTCTGGGTTTTCTCCCTACCCAACTGCATGCCTCGGCAAGGTCAACTAGACCCTGGTAGTACTCCATTTCTGCCTCGTCATTTCCCTCACTCAGAGGGGCAGTATCCCTCATCCATAGTCTATACTCCCTACGGAATAAGGTAAAATCAATTTCCCCTGTTGTATTGCCTAGGGTCCGTATATCACTCTGCCCCCTGGACTGGTGGACGTCCCGGAACACATGCATCAAATATCTATGATCCGATCCAGTATAATCATCCAAAATTTTGGATGATACCAATGATCTAGTTAACCCCCTGCTACACATAATTATATCAATTAGGGACGTTTTGTTGTTTCTCTCGAAAGAGAATCTCCCCTCACTCCTGAGTGGAATCAGGCCCATTCTGCCGCAGAAGCCGAGGACCGTGCTACCTCTGCTGTCCCATCTTCTCGAGCCCCACACAGGTGACTTAGCGTTAAGGTCACCAGCCACAATCATATCACTCGTGTCCGTTCGTCCGAGGCGGGCCTCCAACTCGTCCAGTCGTGCCTCAAACGTCTCTACAGAGATGCTGGGCGAGTAGTAACAGCTGACCACAGCCATGTTTCCAGCACAGAGGATCACCGATCCCTCGCCACTCCCCAGCAGCTTTAGTGGGTGGCCTCTCTTGAACCATTTCGGTGTTACCCAGATGGCTGAATCATTTTTTAAATCCCTGAACCAACCGTCCCTGCAGCGATACGGCTCGCTAATAAGTACCATATCAGCTTCTAAATCCAGGGCGGATTGTTCCATGAGATCTTGAGCCGCGCTACATCTATTTAGGTTGATTTGTATAATTTTCAGATCCATTACGAAACATTTTTAAATCCCACCTTCTGAAGAGCATCTTTATACATGGGGCATCTGATCGAGCCCGCCACATGCCCAAGAGCGTTTCCATTTTTCCCTGCTTTGTAGCATAGGGAGCATCTGGCTTCGGAGAGACACCCGTCCATCTTATGTCCTTCCTCTCCGCATTTCCGACATGTGTCCTTAGCCTCCGGACCCCTCGGGCAGTTTTTGGCCAGGTGACCGAAGCCATGACACGAGAAACACCTGCTAACTTTAGGAAGAACCCGTATCTTACATCGCGTCCAACCAATTTTGATGTTTGTCATTTGGTTTACTGTTTTCAACAGCGATTCCGACATCTCAATGACCGCATACTTCATACCCGGTTTATTGATTCTAAGGCTCTTTAGCCTGAGCTCTGCACTTACGATCTTCAACTGTGTGGAGAGAGCAGAGAGTATCTCCGGACCCTCGACTGAGGGGTCAATGTCCCTGATCTCAATATCCACCTTAGGTTGGAGTCTCCTCAGCTCCACTCCTTGCCCCATGTTGCCGTTTATTTTATTGTAAAAACCCGTGACGTCAGCACCAGGGTCGAATTCCACCAATAGATCCCCGATGAGGGTCCTCCTGATCTTTTTCACGCCGTCCGGGGCTGCCCCCATGTTGGCCTTCATTCTTTTGACGGCGTCAGCGAAGGTGAGCCCAGGTCCCAGCCTTAGCGAAACCGCTTCACCTTTCCGGCCTGCTTGCCTCCTATTCTTCCCTATCGTTTGTAGAGTTTCCATCTCCCCTTTGGCGTGAATTCCTGACTTGCGTTTGCGTTTCCGCCACTCTTGGAATTCCTTTTCGTCTGAGTCTCCTTGTATTGGACCAGCAGCAGCAGGCGGTCGGATCTCCTCCCCCCCTAGCTTATCTACCTCTCCATTCGTCATTCTTATAGCTTCCTCCTGGTCGTTTAGGGCGTTTTTCCTCCTCTGTTGCTTTCCCGCCTTCTGCTCCAGGGGCGAGACCTCCTTCCTTTTTCCTTGTCTCACCGGATTCATTGCCCTTCCTGACATATTTCCCCGCTGGACCGGGGTAGCCGATCCACCTGCCTGATATCCATAGTCTGTGTTCACGTCTGGTGATGTCTGAGTCCCAAAGTCCCGTTCCTCCATCTTACTCCCGTGGGTTTGGTTCCTGTCTTTACCCTTCTCCACCGGTTTCGTTGAGCTAATAATGTCCAATTCCTTCGATAGCACCCCGAGGTGGAATAGCGCCTTTCCTCCCATCTCCTTTAGGAGGCGGCTAACATTTTTTGTGGCCACAGCGTAATCATAAATGGCCTGTATCGCCTCCTTGGCGCCTGCCACTTGTTCTGTTATCTTCGTGATCCGCGCTCTCTGCACCACCACCTCTTCTTCCGCCCTGAGAGATTTCACTTCCCTCACTTGTTTGTTTGGGATCACCTCCCTGGTTGGCGTCTGCTGGGCCGCCACTTCAGGAGACAGAAGGACCACCTCGTCCATCACTTGACGCGCTTCCTTAGTCGGGCTTCTGCACAAACTCGCTCTTGGCTTGAAAGGGTCGTCACCAACCACCTGGGTCCCTGTAGGGATTTTGGATCCATCCTGATTTCTGGGTGTACCCCTTCCGCCGGTTGCGATCCATTCATCCAGTGAGCTGTTTCCCGTCGTGTCCAGGATTTCCTCGTATACGCTACCTTGCTGGGTAACGTCATCTAACTTCTTACTATTAGTTGTAGGGTTCATATCATTTCATAATCGGCCCCCATCAGCCGAAGCCTCCGGCGGCCACCAGTTTATATGGAGGACAGAGGACCACCTACGCCTCCTCCTTACGTAGGCTAGGGGACTGAAGTACTATGGGGTGGCCCCAGGTGCCCCATAGGAACCGTTTGAGACCGTACAGATTTTCGTCGCCACGGCCACGCAGCTCTCGGCACGATGTCTCACACCTTAGCTTGCGACGTATGACCACTCACTCTTTCGCGTTCTGATTTCGGGAGGCAGCAGCCAACCGTCACAGAACCCCAGGGAGCCCCACGCGGAGGTGAGGAGAGTGGTTCGTTTGACCAGGAAAGGCCCACCGACTTCCCCGAAGTATCACCGCCGAACCCGGTAAGCACCCAGGATCCTAGGGTAAGTACCAAAGCCCTTAAGCGTCTACATCAGGTCCATCGCGGTTTTTGACCCAACTCCGAACTCATCATTGTCGGGAAAACCAGTCCCAGTCTCAGCTCCCCAATATAAATCAAACCTAACCCAAACATAACCCAAACCTAACCCAAACCTAACTCAAGCCTAACCTAAACCCAACCAAAACTCGTGTGCAGCATAACACCGACCTAACCGACACAACCACCCAACATAATCCAAACCTGACCCAACCGATGGCAATTCCCAAATTGTCACAAAGTAGCCAAACCACTCGCTATTACCCGTAACTAATAAAAATGTATGTTACCATAGGCAGTTCTCTACCACACATCGACGTACGGCCACACACACACACACACTGATAATTGTCCTGATGGTAGCATTAAGTCTAAGCAACTTCTTAAGTTAAGAAACCAGGGGTAAACGTGAGTATGCTGACTCACCTATGATAAGATAGATTATAAGAATACGTAGATTAAGAACCGTGACGAATCAGGGTGTGCGGACCAATCCGTGTTTGTCCTTTCGAGTTAAGGACAAGCACCGATAAGTGCTGACGACAATAGCGAAGGGATAGCGCTGTCTCGCACGTGGGCATTCCAGAGTCAAGGCCTGGGAAAGGATCGGGTAATAATCCGCTGAACAAGACGATATACCTCGATGCATCAGCATCCGTTCCCAGAGCGATAACAACTGTCGCTCAGGAATGCACACGTTGCAAAGATACGAAGCGCGAGAACCGTCGCGAGAGCGATAACAACTGTCACTCAGGAATGCACACGTTGCAAAGATACGAAGCGCGAGAACCATCGCAAGGGCGATAACAACTGTCGCTCGGGAATGCACACGTTGCAGAAATACGAACCGCGAGAACCGTCGCGGAACAGTCGTTCCCAGGACGGTGGCCCCTGCTGCATCAGCATCTTCTGGCTGCGGCAGTAGGGGCTGCTGCATCAGCACCTGGGAGGAATAAAAGACCGGAGCGAACGGTCGCAAGGCAGTTCAGTTCCAACCGAGAAGTTAGAAACATCAAGTTCTATACGAGTGAAGTTCAATCCGGTAGTCTAACGGTGAAGTTCGACGAGTTCGTTGTAGTTGTGCCTGTAAGCGGCAAATCGTCAGCACGATCCACCATTTGTTACTTGTACTCTCAACTGTAGTCGACCGATAGGTAAAGGTGAGCATTAATAAACAGTAACACTTGACATTTCATCGGTCTTCCATTTTATACGAACAACTTACTACTCGCCGAATGTGTTCGGTAGATGCCCGCTGGAAATAGGCGAAGGCGTAGGAGAGGGGTCCAGTCGCGGCTCCGCCACAATATCAGGCGCCGGGAGCTGATCGCCGCCCGTCGCGTGCAATTGGCGCAAGAGACTGGGCCGTTGATCGACCTGACGTTAGATTCTCCACCGGCGCCAGTCGACCTGACGCTGGATTCTCCACGGGCACCGATCGACTCGACAACCGCTGGCGCCGGGGCCGTTCCGTCCATCATCGACTTGACAGTCGGGGGTTCGCCCGAGCCCTCGACTTCGCGGGGTCCCTCCGCCCAAATACCCGTGTTGCCTTCCTCGCCTCACGCATCGCCTTTGTCCATCTCATACTCCCCCATCTCCCACGCATCCGAACAAACTCCGCAGCCCTTCGCTAGACGACAACTAGTTTACTCGTCATCCCCGGCTCAGACAACTACATCCTCGGTAGATTCAAGGGCAACCACGCCCGAATACTACCGGCCCTATATCGACCCCCCGGTCAGTCCCCCATCCCCGCAACAGCAACTCGACCCTCCGGACAGCGACGAGGAGTGGCCACATCAACAGATTTATCCGAATTACCCGGGATATTATCCCGTATTTATTAGCGACCGGTTCCCTGGTCAACCAAACGTCCCCGAAGGCGAGCCGGTCCCGGAAGAGTACCATACGTTGTTATTTCAAACTATATTTCTGCGCGAGGAATAATGTAACAGCCTCCACTGTATTAAATAAGAAAACAAAAAGAAAGTGGACGTAAATATAACTCATAAACAATCGATACCAATTGTTTTCCTGACCCCACCGCATCTTAACGTCCCGATCCCGGTTGACTGTCCTAAGAGACCAGTCATAGATCGAAATTGCGAGCGTATCCTGTTGAAGATTTGGCGCACGTTCCCGTTGGGCAACACGGATCCCGACGAGGACGTAACACAGGTAAGTATTCACTGCCCAGCTCTCGCAATCGGTCTTTCTATGGATAATTTGCACGAATACGTGCTATTCGATGTTTGCAATCGTTTTGCATCGACGGTAGGTAAGGATACACTTCCCGGCTCCCGCAATCGTTCTTTCCATCGATAATTTGCACGAATACGTGGTGTTCGATGTTTCCAATCGTTTTGCATCAACGTTAGGTAAGGATTCACTTCCCAGCTCCCGCAATCGTTCTTTCTATCGATAATTTGCATGAATACGTTATGTTCGATGTTTCCAATCGTTTTGCATCAACGTTAGGTAAGCATTCACTTCCCGGCTCCCGCAATCGTTCTTTCCATCGATAATTTGCACGAATACGTGGTGTTCGATGTTTCCAATCGTTCTGCATCAACGTTAGGTAAGTATTCACTTCCCAGCTCCCGCAATCGTTCTTTCTATGGATAATTTGCACGAATACGTGCTATTCGATGTTTGCAATCGTTTTGCATCGACGGTAGGTACGGATTCACTTCCCAGCTCCCGCAATCGTTCTTTCTATCGATAATTTGCACGAATACGTGCTATTCGATGTTTCCAATCGTGTTGCATCGACGGTCGGTAAGCATTCACTTCCCAGCTCCGGCAAACGTTCTTTCCAAATTATCGATAGAAAGAACGATTGCGGGAGCTGGGAAGTGAATCCTTACCTACCGTCGATGCAAAACGATTGCAAACATCGAATAGCATGTATTCGTGCAAATTATCCATAGCAAGAACGATTGCGAGAGCTGGGAAGTGAATACTTACCTACCGTTGATGCAAAACGATTGGAAAATATCGAATAGCACGTATTCGTGCAAATGATCGATGGAAAGAACGATTGCGGGAGCCGGGAAGTGAATCCTTACCTAACGTTGATGCAAATCGATTGGAAAATATCGAATAGCACGTATTCGTGCAAATTATCGATAGAAAGAGCGATTGCGGCAGCTGGGAAGTGAATCCTTACCTACCGTCGATGCAAAACGATTGCAAACATCGAATAGCACGTATTCGTGCAAATTATCCATAGAAAGACCGATTGCGAGAGCTGGGAAGTTAATACTTACCTACCGTTGATGCAAAACGATTGGAAACATCGAATAGCACGTATTCGTGCAAATTATCGATGGAAAGAACGATTGCGGGAGCCGGGAAGTGAATCCTTACCTACCGTTGATGCAAAACGATTGGAAACATCGAACATCACGTATTCGTGCAAATTATCGATAGAAAGAACGATTGCGGGAGCTGGGAAGCGAATCCTTACCTATCGTCGATGCAAAACGATTGGAAACATCGAATGGCACGTATTCGTGCAAATTATCGATGGAAAGAACGATTGCGGGAGCTGGGAAGTGAATCCTTACCTACCGTCGATGCAAAACGATTGCAAACATCGAATAGCACGTATTCGTGCAAATTATCGATAGAAAGAACGATTGCGGGAGCTGGGAAGTGAATACTTACCTAACGTTGATGCAGAACGATTGGAAACATCGAACACCACGTATTCGTGCAAATTATCGATGGAAAGAACGATTGCGGGAGCCGGGAAGTGAATCCTTACCTAACGTTGATGCAAAACGATTGGAAACATCGAATGGCACGTATTCGTGCAAATTATCCATAGAAAGACCGATTGCGAGAGCTGGGAAGTTAATACTTACCTACCGTTGATGCAAAACGATTGGAAACATCGAATAGCACGTATTCGTGCAAATTATCGATGGAAAGAACGATTGCGGGAGCCGGGAAGTGAATCCTTACCTACCGTTGATGCAAAACGATTGGAAACATCGAACATCACGTATTCGTGCAAATTATCGATAGAAAGAACGATTGCGGGAGCTGGGAAGCGAATCCTTACCTATCGTCGATGCAAAACGATTGGAAACATCGAATGGCACGTATTCGTGCAAATTATCGATGGAAAGAACGATTGCGGGAGCTGGGAAGTGAATCCTTACCTACCGTCGATGCAAAACGATTGGAAACATCGAATGGCACGTATTCGTGCAAATTATCGATGGAAAGAACGATTGCGGGAGCTGGGAAGTGAATCCTTACCTACCGTCGATGCAAAACGATTGGATAATTGGCACGAATACGTGGTGTTCGATGTTTCCAATCGTTCTGCATCAACGTTAGGTAAGTATTCACTTCCCAGCTCCCGCAATCGTTCTTTCTATGGATAATTTGCACGAATACGTGCTATTCGGTGTTTGCAATCGTTTTGCATCGACGGTAGGTACGGATTCACTTCCCAGCTCCCGCAATCGTTCTTTCTATCGATAATTTGCACGAATACGTTATGTTCGATGTTTCCAATCGTTTTGCATCAACGTTAGGTAAGCATACACTTCCCGGCTCCCGCAATCGTTCTTTCCATCGATAATTTGCACGAATACGTGCTATTCGATGTTTTCAATCGTTTTGCATCAACGGTAGGTAAGTATTCACTTCCCAGCTCTCGCAATCGGCCTTTCTATGGATAATTTGCACGAATACGTGCTATTCGATGTTTGCAATCGTTTTGCATCGACGGTAGGTAAGGATTCACTTCCCAGCTGCCGCAATCGTTCTTTCTATCGATAATTTGCACGAATACGTGATGTTCGATGTTTCCAATCCTTTTGCATCAACGTTAGGTAAGGATTCATTTCCCGGCTCCCGCAATCGTTCTTTCCATCGATAATTTGCACGAATACGTGCTATTCGATGTTTCCAATCGATTTGCATCAACGTTAGGTAAGGATTCACTTCCCGGCACCCGCAATCGTTCTTTCCATCGATAATTTGCACGAATACGTGATGTTCAATGTTTCCAATCGTTTTGCATCAACGTTAGGTAAGGATTCACTTCCCGGCTCCCGCAATCGTTCTTTCCATCGATAATTTGCACGAATAAGTGGTGTTCGATGTTTCCAATCGTTATGCATCAACGTTAGGTAAGTATTCACTTCCCAGCTCCCGCAATCGTTCTTTCTATGGATAATTTGCACGAATACGTGCTATTCGATGTTTGCAATCGTTTTGCATCGACGGTAGGTAAGGATTCACTTCCCAGCTCCCGCAATCGTTCTTTCTATCGATAATTTGCACGAATACGTTATGTTCGATGTTTCCAATCGTTTTGCATCAACGTTAGGTAAGGATTCACTTCCCGGCTCCCGCAATCGTTCTTTCCATCGATAATTTGCACGAATACGTGGTGTTCGATGTTTCCAATCGTTTTGCATCAACGTTAGGTAAGTATTCACTTCCCAGCTCCCGCAATCGTTCTTTCTATGGATAATTTGCACGAATACGTGCTATTCGATGTTTGCAATCGTTTTGCATCGACGGTAGGTAAGGATTCACTTCCCAGCTCCCGCAATCGTTCTTTCTATCGATAATTTGCACGAATACGTTATGTTCGATGTTTCCAATCGTTTTGCATCAACGTTAGGTAAGCATTCACTTCCCGGCTCCCGCAATCGTTCTTTCCATCGATAATTTGCACGAATACGTGCTATTCGATGTTTTCAATCCTTTTGCATCAACGGTAGGTAAGTATTCACTTCCCAGCTCTCGCAATCGGTCTTTCTATGGATAATTTGCACGAATACGTGCTATTCGATGTTTGCAATCGTTTTGCATCGACGGTAGGTAAGGATTCACTTCCCAGCTGCCGCAATCGTTCTTTCTATCATTAATTTGCACGAATACGTGGTGTTCGATGTTTCCAATCGTTTTGCATCAACGTTAGGTAAGTATTCACTTCCCAGCTCCCGCAATCGTTCTTTCTATGGATAATTTGCACGAATACGTGCTATTCGATGTTTGCAATCGTTTTGCATCAACGTTAGGTAAGGATTCACTTCCCGGCACCCGCAATCGTTCTTTCCATCGATAATTTGCACGAATACGTGATGTTCAATGTTTCCAATCGTTTTGCATCAACGTTAGGTAAGGATTCACTTCCCGGCTCCCGCAATCGTTCTTTCCATCGATAATTTGCACGAATACGTGGTGTTCGATGTTTCCAATCGTTTTGCATCAACGTTAGGTAAGTATTCACTTCCCAGCTCCCGCAATCGTTCTTTCTATGGATAATTTGCACGAATACGTGCTATTCGATGTTTGCAATCGTTTTGCATCGACGGTAGGTAAGGATTCACTTCCCAGCTCCCGCAATCGTTCTTTCTATCGATAATTTGCACGAATACGTTATGTTCGATGTTTCCAATCGTTTTGCATCAACGTTAGGTAAGCATTCACTTCCCGGCTCCCGCAATCGTTCTTTCCATCGATAATTTGCACGAATACGTGCTATTCGATGTTTTCAATCGTTTTGCATCAACGGTAGGTAAGTATTCACTTCCCAGCTCTCGCAATCGGTCTTTCTATGGATAATTTGCACGAATACGTGCTATTCGATGTTTGCAATCGTTTTGCATCGACGGTAGGTAAGGATTCACTTCCCAGCTGCCGCAATCGTTCTTTCTATCATTAATTTGCACGAATACGTGATGTTCGATGTTTCCAATCGTTTTGCATCAACGGTAGGTAAGGATTCACTTCCCGGCTCCCGCAATCGTTCTTTCCATCGATAATTTGCACGAATACGTGCTATTCGATGTTTCCAATCGATTTGCATCAACGTTAGGTAAGGATTCACTTCCCGGCACCCGCAATCATTCTTTCCATCGATAATTTGCACGAATACGTGATGTTCAATGTTTCCAATCGTTTTGCATCAACGTTAGGTAAGGATTCACTTCCCGGCTCCCGCAATCGTTCTTTCCATCGATAATTTGCACGAATACGTGGTGTTCGATGTTTCCAATCGTTTTGCATCAACGTTAGGTAAGTATTCACTTCCCAGCTCCCGCAATCGTTCTTTCTATCGATAATTTGCACGAATACGTGCTATTCGATGTTTGCAATCGTTTTGCATCGACGGTAGGTAAGGATTCACTTCCCAGCAGCCGCAATCGTTCTTTCCATCGATAATTTACACGAATACGTGCTATTCGATGTTTTCAATCGTTTTGCATCAACGGCAGGTAAGTATTCACTGCCCAGCTCTCGCAATCGGTCTTTCTATGGATAATTTGCACGAATACGTGCTATTCGATGTTTGCAATCGTTTTGCATCGACGGTAGGTAAGGATACACTTCCCGGCTCCCGCAATCGTTCTTTCCATCGATAATTTGCACGAATAGGTGGTGTTCGATGTTTCCAATCGTTTTGCATCAACGTTAGGTAAGTATTCACTTCCCAGCTCCCGCAATCGTTCTTTCTATCGATAATTTGCACGAATACGTGCTATTCGATGTTTGCAATCGTTTTGCATCGACGGTAGGTAAGGATTCACTTCCCAGCTCCCGCAATCGTTCTTTCTATCGATAATTTGCATGAATACGTTATGTTCGATGTTTCCAATCGTTTTGCATCAACGTTAGGTAAGCATTCACTTCCCGGCTCCCGCAATCGTTCTTTCCATCGATAATTTGCACGAATACGTGGTGTTCGATGTTTCCAATCGTTCTGCATCAACGTTAGGTAAGTATTCACTTCCCAGCTCCCGCAATCGTTCTTTCTATGGATAATTTGCACGAATACGTGCTATTCGATGTTTGCAATCGTTTTGCATCGACGGTAGGTACGGATTCACTTCCCAGCTCCCGCAATCGTTCTTTCTATCGATAATTTGCACGAATACGTGATGTTCGATGTTTCCAATCTTTTTGCATCAACGTTAGGTAAGTATTCACTTCCCAGCTCCCGCAATCGTTCTTTCTATGGATAATTTGCACGAATACGTGCTATTCGATGTTTCCAATCGTGTTGCATCGACGGTCGGTAAGCATTCACTTCCCAGCTCCGGCAAACGTTCTTTCCAAATTATCGATAGAAAGAACGATTGCGGGAGCTGGGAAGTGAATCCTTACCTACCGTCGATGCAAAACGATTGCAAACATCGAATAGCACGTATTCGTGCAAATTATCCATAGCAAGAACGATTGCGAGAGCTGGGAAGTGAATACTTACCTACCGTTGATGCAAAACGATTGGAAAATATCGAATAGCACGTATTCGTGCAAATGATCGATGGAAAGAACGATTGCGGGAGCCGGGAAGTGAATCCTTACCTAACGTTGATGCAAATCGATTGGAAAATATCGAATAGCACGTATTCGTGCAAATTATCGATAGAAAGAGCGATTGCGGCAGCTGGGAAGTGAATCCTTACCTACCGTCGATGCAAAACGATTGCAAACATCGAATAGCACGTATTCGTGCAAATTATCCATAGAAAGACCGATTGCGAGAGCTGGGAAGTTAATACTTACCTACCGTTGATGCAAAACGATTGGAAACATCGAATAGCACGTATTCGTGCAAATTATCGATGGAAAGAACGATTGCGGGAGCCGGGAAGTGAATCCTTACCTACCGTTGATGCAAAACGATTGGAAACATCGAACATCACGTATTCGTGCAAATTATCGATAGAAAGAACGATTGCGGGAGCTGGGAAGCGAATCCTTACCTATCGTCGATGCAAAACGATTGGAAACATCGAATGGCACGTATTCGTGCAAATTATCGATGGAAAGAACGATTGCGGGAGCTGGGAAGTGAATCCTTACCTACCGTCGATGCAAAACGATTGCAAACATCGAATAGCACGTATTCGTGCAAATTATCGATAGAAAGAACGATTGCGGGAGCTGGGAAGTGAATACTTACCTAACGTTGATGCAGAACGATTGGAAACATCGAACACCACGTATTCGTGCAAATTATCGATGGAAAGAACGATTGCGGGAGCCGGGAAGTGAATCCTTACCTAACGTTGATGCAAAACGATTGGAAACATCGAATAGCACGTATTCGTGCAAATTATCGATGGAAAGAACGATTGCGGGAGCTGGGAAGTGAATCCTTACCTACCGTCGATGCAAAACGATTGCAAACATCGAATAGCACGTATTCGTGCAAATTATCCATAGAAAGACCGATTGCGAGAGCTGGGAAGTTAATACTTACCTACCGTTGATGCAAAACGATTGGAAACATCGAATAGCACGTATTCGTGCAAATTATCGATGGAAAGAACGATTGCGGGAGCTGGGAAGTGAATCCTTACCTACCGTCGATGCAAAACGATTGGAAACATCGAATGGCACGTATTCGTGCAAATTATCGATGGAAAGAACGATTGCGGGAGCTGGGAAGTGAATCCTTACCTACCGTCGATGCAAAACGATTGGAAACATCGAATAGCACGTATTCGTGCAAATTATCGATGGAAAGAACGATTGCGGGAGCCGGGAAGTGAATCCTTACCTACCGTTGATGCAAAACGATTGGAAACATCGAACATCACGTATTCGTGCAAATTATCGATGGAAAGAACGATTGCGGGAGCTGGGAAGCGAATCCTTACCTATCGTCGATGCAAAACGATTGGAAACATCGAATGGCACGTATTCGTGCAAATTATCGATGGAAAGAACGATTGCGGGAGCTGGGAAGTGAATCCTTACCTACCGTCGATGCAAAACGATTGGAAACATCGAATGGCACGTATTCGTGCAAATTATCGATGGAAAGAACGATTGCGGGAGCTGGGAAGTGAATCCTTACCTACCGTCGATGCAAAACGATTGGATAATTGGCACGAATACGTGATATTCGATGTTTCCAATCGGTTTGCATCGACGGTAGGTAAGTATTCACTTCCCAGCTCCCGCAATCGTTCTTTCTATCGATAATTTGCACGAATACGTGATGTTCGATGTTTCCAATCGTTTTGCATCAACGGTAGGTAAGGATTCACTTCCCGGCTCCCGCAATCGTTCTTTCCATCGATAATTTGCACGAATACGTGGTGTTCGATGTTTCCAATCGTTCTGTATCAACGTTAGGTAAGTATTCACTTCCCAGCTCCCGCAATCGTTCTTTCTATGGATAATTTGCACGAATACGTGCTATTCGATGTTTGCAATCGTTTTGCATCGACGGTAGGTACGGATTCACTTCCCAGCTCCCGCAATCGTTCTTTCTATCGATAATTTGCACGAATACGTTATGTTCGATGTTTCCAATCGTTTTGCATCAACGTTAGGTAAGCATTCACTTCCCGGCTCCCGCAATCGTTCTTTCCATCGATAATTTGCACGAATACGTGCTATTCGATGTTTTCAATCGTTTTGCATCAACGGTAGGTAAGTATTCACTTCCCAGCTCTCGCAATCGGCCTTTCTATGGATAATTTGCACGAATACGTGCTATTCGATGTTTGCAATCGTTTTGCATCGACGGTAGGTAAGGATTCACTTCCCAGCTGCCGCAATCGTTCTTTCTATCGATAATTTGCACGAATACGTGATGTTCGATGTTTCCAATCCTTTTGCATCAACGTTAGGTAAGGATTCATTTCCCGGCTCCCGCAATCGTTCTTTCCATCGATAATTTGCACGAATACGTGCTATTCGATGTTTCCAATCGATTTGCATCAACGTTAGGTAAGGATTCACTTCCCGGCACCCGCAATCGTTCTTTCCATCGATAATTTGCACGAATACGTGATGTTCAATGTTTCCAATCGTTTTGCATCAACGTTAGGTAAGGATTCACTTCCCGGCTCCCGCAATCGTTCTTTCCATCGATAATTTGCACGAATACGTGGTGTTCGATGTTTCCAATCGTTTTGCATCAACGTTAGGTAAGTATTCACTTCCCAGCTCCCGCAATCGTTCTTTCTATGGATAATTTGCACGAATACGTGCTATTCGATGTTTGCAATCGTTTTGCATCGACGGTAGGTAAGGATTCACTTCCCAGCTCCCGCAATCGTTCTTTCTATCGATAATTTGCACGAATACGTTATGTTCGATGTTTCCAATCGTTTTGCATCAACGTTAGGTAAGCATTCACTTCCCAGCTCCCGCAATCGTTCTTTCTATCGATAATTTGCACGAATACGTTATGTTCGATGTTTCCAATCGTTTTGCATCAACGTTAGGTAAGCATTCACTTCCCGGCTCCCGCAATCGTTCTTTCCATCGATAATTTGCACGAATACGTGCTATTCGATGTTTTCAATCGTTTTGCATCAACGGTAGGTAAGTATTCACTTCCCAGCTCTCGCAATCGGTCTTTCTATGGATAATTTGCACGAATACGTGCTATTCGATGTTTGCAATCGTTTTGCATCGACGGTAGGTAAGGATTCACTTCCCAGCTGCGCAATCGTTCTTTCTATCGATAATTTGCACGAATACGTGATGTTCGATGTTTTCAATCGTTTTGCATCAACGTTAGGTAAGGATTCATTTCCCGGCTCCCGCAATCGTTCTTTCCATCGATAATTTGCACGAATACGTGCTATTCGATGTTTCCAATCGATTTGCATCAACGTTAGGTAAGGATTCACTTCCCGGCACCCGCAATCATTCTTTCCATCGATAATTTGCACGAATACGTGATGTTCAATGTTTCCAATCGTTTTGCATCAACGTTAGGTAAGGATTCACTTCCCGGCTCCCGCAATCGTTCTTTCCATCGATAATTTGCACGAATACGTGGTGTTCGATGTTTCCAATCGTTTTGCATCAACGTTAGGTAAGTATTCACTTCCCAGCTCCCGCAATCGTTCTTTCTATCGATAATTTGCACGAATACGTGCTATTCGATGTTTGCAATCGTTTTGCATCGACGGTAGGTAAGGATTCACTTCCCAGCAGCCGCAATCGTTCTTTCCATCGATAATTTACACGAATACGTGCTATTCGATGTTTTCAATCGTTTTGCATCAACGGCAGGTAAGTATTCACTGCCCAGCTCTCGCAATCGGTCTTTCTATGGATAATTTGCACGAATACGTGCTATTCGATGTTTGCAATCGTTTTGCATCGACGGTAGGTAAGGATACACTTCCCGGCTCCCGCAATCGTTCTTTCCATCGATAATTTGCACGAATACGTGGTGTTCGATGTTTCCAATCGTTTTGCATCAACGTTAGGTAAGTATTCACTTCCCAGCTCCCGCAATCGTTCTTTCTATCGATAATTTGCACGAATACGTGCTATTCGATGTTTGCAATCGTTTTGCATCGACGGTAGGTAAGGATTCACTTCCCAGCTCCCGCAATCGTTCTTTCTATCGATAATTTGCATGAATACGTTATGTTCGATGTTTCCAATCGTTTTGCATCAACGTTAGGTAAGCATTCACTTCCCGGCTCCCGCAATCGTTCTTTCCATCGATAATTTGCACGAATACGTGGTGTTCGATGTTTCCAATCGTTCTGCATCAACGTTAGGTAAGTATTCACTTCCCAGCTCCCGCAATCGTTCTTTCTATGGATAATTTGCACGAATACGTGCTATTCGATGTTTCCAATCGTGTTGCATCGACGGTCGGTAAGCATTCACTTCCCAGCTCCGGCAAACGTTCTTTCCAAATTATCGATAGAAAGAACGATTGCGGGAGCTGGGAAGTGAATCCTTACCTACCGTCGATGCAAAACGATTGCAAACATCGAATAGCACGTATTCGTGCAAATTATCCATAGCAAGAACGATTGCGAGAGCTGGGAAGTGAATACTTACCTACCGTTGATGCAAAACGATTGGAAAATATCGAATAGCACGTATTCGTGCAAATGATCGATGGAAAGAACGATTGCGGGAGCCGGGAAGTGAATCCTTACCTAACGTTGATGCAAATCGATTGGAAAATATTGAATAGCACGTATTCGTGCAAATTATCGATAGAAAGAGCGATTGCGGCAGCTGGGAAGTGAATCCTTACCTACCGTCGATGCAAAACGATTGCAAACATCGAATAGCACGTATTCGTGCAAATTATCCATAGAAAGACCGTTTGCGAGAGCTGGGAAGTTAATACTTACCTACCGTTGATGCAAAACGATTGGAAACATCGAATAGCACGTATTCGTGCAAATTATCGATGGAAAGAACGATTGCGGGAGCCGGGAAGTGAATCCTTACCTAACGTTGATGCAAATCGATTGGAAAATATCGAATAGCACGTATTCGTGCAAATTATCGATAGAAAGAGCGATTGCGACAGCTGGGAAGTGAATCCTTACCTACCGTCGATGCAAAACGATTGCAAACATCGAATAGCACGTATTCGTGCAAATTATCCATAGAAAGACCGATTGCGAGAGCTGGGAAGTTAATACTTACCTACCGTTGATGCAAAACGATTGGAAACATCGAATAGCACGTATTCGTGCAAATTATCGATGGAAAGAACGATTGCGGGAGCCGGGAAGTGAATCCTTACCTACCGTTGATGCAAAACGATTGGAAACATCGAACATCACGTATTCGTGCAAATTATCGATAGAAAGAACGATTGCGGGAGCTGGGAAGCGAATCCTTACCTATCGTCGATGCAAAACGATTGGAAACATCGAATGGCACGTATTCGTGCAAATTATCGATGGAAAGAACGATTGCGGGAGCTGGGAAGTGAATCCTTACCTACCGTCGATGCAAAACGATTGCAAACATCGAATAGCACGTATTCGTGCAAATTATCGATAGAAAGAACGTTTGCGGGAGCTGGGAAGTGAATACTTACCTAACGTTGATGCAGAACGATTGGAAACATCGAACACCACGTATTCGTGCAAATTATCGATGGAAAGAACGATTGCGGGAGCCGGGAAGTGAATCCTTACCTACCGTTGATGCAAAACGATTGGAAACATCGAATAGCACGTATTCGTGCAAATTATCGATGGAAAGAACGATTGCGGGAGCCGGGAAGTGAATCCTTACCTACCGTTGATGCAAAACGATTGGAAACATCGAACATCACGTATTCGTGCAAATTATCGATAGAAAGAACGATTGCGGGAGCTGGGAAGCGAATCCTTACCTATCGTCGATGCAAAACGATTGGAAACATCGAACGGCACGTATTCGTGCAAATTATCGATGGAAAGAACGATTGCGGGTGCCGGGAAGTGAATCCTTACGTAACGTTGATGCAAAACGATTGGAAACATCGAACATCACGTATTCGTGCAAATTAATGATAGAAAGAACGATTGCGGCAGCTGGGAAGTGAATCCTTACCTAACGTTGATGCAGAACGATTGGAATCATCGAACACCACGTATTCGTGCAAATTATCGATGGAAAGAACGATTGCGGGAGCCGGGAAGTGAATCCTTACCTAACGTTGATGCAAAACGATTGGAAACATCGAATAGCGCGTATTCGTGCAAATTATCGATGGAAAGAACGATTGCGGGAGCCGGGAAGTGAATCCGTACCTAACGTTGATGCAAAACGATTGGAAACATTGAACATCACGTATTCGTGCAAATTATCGATGGAAAGAACGATTGCGGGTGCCGGGAAGTGAATCCTTACCTAACGTTGATGCAAATCGATTGGAAACATCGAATAGCACGTATTCGTGCAAATTATCGATGGAAAGAACGATTGCGGGAGCCGGGAAATGAATCCTTACGTAACGTTGATGCAAAACGATTGGAAACATCGAACATCACGTATTCGTGCAAATTAATGATAGAAAGAACGATTGCGGCAGCTGGGAAGTGAATCCTTACCTACCGTCGATGCAAAACGATTGCAAACATCGAATAGCACGTATTCGTGCAAATTATCCATAGAAAGACCGATTGCGAGAGCTGGGAAGTGAATACTTACCTACCGTTGATGCAAAACGATTGAAAACATCGAATAGCACGTATTCGTGCAAATTATCGATGGAAAGAACGATTGCGGGAGCCGGGAAGTGAATGCTTACCTACCGTCGATGCAAAACGATTGCAAACATCGAATAGCACGTATTCGTGCAAATTATCCATAGAAAGAACGATTGCGGGAGCTGGGAAGTGAATACTTACCTAACGTTGATGCAAAACGGTTGGAAACATCGAACACCACGTATTCGTGCAAATTATCGATGGAAAGAACGATTGCGGGAGCCGGGAAGTGAATCCTTACCTAACGTTGATGCAAAACGATTGGAAACATTGAACATCACGTATTCGTGCAAATTATCGATGGAAAGAACGATTGCGGGTGCCGGGAATTGAATCCTTACCTAACGTTGATGCAAATCGATTGGAAACATCGAATAGCACGTATTCGTGCAAATTATCGATGGAAAGAACGATTGCGGGAGCCGGGAAATGAATCCTTACCTAACGTTGATGCAAAACGATTGGAAAATCGAACATCACGTATTCGTGCAAATTATCGATAGAAAGAACGATTGCGGCAGCTGGGAAGTGAATCCTTACCTACCGTCGATGCAAAACGATTGCAAACATCGAATAGCACGTATTCGTGCAAATTATCCATAGAAAGGCCGATTGCGAGAGCTGGGAAGTGAATACTTACCTACCGTTGATGCAAAACGATTGAAAACATCGAATAGCACGTATTCGTGCAAATTATCGATGGAGAGAACGATTGCGGGAGCCGGGAAGTGAATGCTTACCTAACGTTGATGCAAAACGATTGGAAACATCGAACATAACGTATTCGTGCAAATTATCGATAGAAAGAACGATTGCGGCAGCTGGGAAGTGAATCCTTACCTACCGTCGATGCAAAACGATTGCAAACATCGAATTGCACGTATTCGTGCAAATTATCCATAGAAAGACCGATTGCGAGAGCTGGGAAGTGAATACTTACCTACCGTTGATGCAAAACGATTGGAAACATCGAATAGCACGCATTCGTGCAAATTATCGATGGAAAGAACGATTGCGGGAGCCGGGAAGTGAATCCTTACCTACCGTTGATGCAAAACGATTGGAAACATCGAACATCACGTATTCGTGCAAATTATCGATAGAAAGAACGATTGCGGGAGCTGGGAAGCGAATCCTTACCTATCGTCGATGCAAAACGATTGGAAACATCGAACGGCATGTATTCGTGCAAATTATCGATGGAAAGAACGATTGCGGGAGCTGGGAAGTGAATCCTTACCTACCGTCGATGCAAAACGATTGCAAACATCGAATAGCACGTATTCGTGCAAATTATCCATAGAAAGAACGATTGCGGGAGCTGGGAAGTGAATACTTACCTAACGTTGATGCAGAACGATTGGAAACATCGAACACCACGTATTCGTGCAAATTATCGATGGAAAGAACGATTGCGGGAGCCGGGAAGTGAATCCTTACCTAACGTTGATGCAAAACGATTGGAAACATCGAATAGCACGTATTCGTGCAAATTATCCATGGAAAGAACGATTGCGGGAGCCGGGAAGTGAATGCCTACCTAACGTTGATGCAAAACGATTGGAAACATCGAATAGCGCGTATTCGTGCAAATTATCGATGGAAAGAACGATTGCGGGAGCCGGGAAGTGAATCCGTACCTAACGTTGATGCAAAACGATTGGAAACATTGAACATCACGTATTCGTGCAAATTATCGATGGAAAGAACGATTGCGGGTGCCGGGAAGTGAATCCTTACCTAACGTTGATGCAAATCGATTGGAAACATCGAATAGCACGTATTCGTGCAAATTATCGATGGAAAGAACGATTGCGGGAGCCGGGAAATGAATCCTTACGTAACGTTGATGCAAAACGATTGGAAACATCGAACATCACGTATTCGTGCAAATTAATGATAGAAAGAACGATTGCGGCAGCTAGGAAGTGAATCCTTACCTACCGTCGATGCAAAACGATTGCA
Organism: Nomada ferruginata; assembly: GCA_963583965.1. Classification (NCBI taxonomy): domain Eukaryota; kingdom Metazoa; phylum Arthropoda; class Insecta; order Hymenoptera; family Apidae; genus Nomada; species Nomada ferruginata. The sequence goes on from OY757219.1 coordinate 2,714,919, forward strand.
AACATCGAATAGCACGTATTCGTGCAAATTATCCATAGAAAGACCGATTGCGAGAGCTGGGAAGTGAATACTTACCTACCGTTGATGCAAAACGATTGAAAACATCGAATAGCACGTATTCGTGCAAATTATCGATGGAAAGAACGATTGCGGGAGCCGGGAAGTGAATGCTTACCTACCGTCGATGCAAAACGATTGCAAACATCGAATAGCACGTATTCGTGCAAATTATCCATAGAAAGAACGATTGCGGGAGCTGGGAAGTGAATACTTACCTAACGTTGATGCAAAACGATTGGAAACATCGAACACCACGTATTCGTGCAAATTATCGATGGAAAGAACGATTGCGGGAGCCGGGAAGTGAATCCTTACCTAACGTTGATGCAAAACGATTGGAAACATTGAACATCACGTATTCGTGCAAATTATCGATGGAAAGAACGATTGCGGGTGCCGGGAATTGAATCCTTACCTAACGTTGATGCAAATCGATTGGAAACATCGAATAGCACGTATTCGTGCAAATTATCGATGGAAAGAACGATTGCGGGAGCCGGGAAATGAATCCTTACCTAACGTTGATGCAAAACGATTGGAAAATCGAACATCACGTATTCGTGCAAATTATCGATAGAAAGAACGATTGCGGCAGCTGGGAAGTGAATCCTTACCTACCGTCGATGCAAAACGATTGCAAACATCGAATTGCACGTATTCGTGCAAATTATCCATAGAAAGACCGATTGCGAGAGCTGGGAAGTGAATACTTACCTACCGTTGATGCAAAACGATTGGAAACATCGAATAGCACGCATTCGTGCAAATTATCGATGGAAAGAACGATTGCGGGAGCCGGGAAGTGAATCCTTACCTACCGTTGATGCAAAACGATTGGAAACATCGAACATCACGTATTCGTGCAAATTATCGATAGAAAGAACGATTGCGGGAGCTGGGAAGCGAATCCTTACCTATCGTCGATGCAAAACGATTGGAAACATCGAACGGCATGTATTCGTGCAAATTATCGATGGAAAGAACGATTGCGGGAGCTGGGAAGTGAATCCTTACCTACCGTCGATGCAAAACGATTGCAAACATCGAATAGCACGTATTCGTGCAAATTATCCATAGAAAGAACGATTGCGGGAGCTGGGAAGTGAATACTTACCTAACGTTGATGCAGAACGATTGGAAACATCGAACACCACGTATTCGTGCAAATTATCGATGGAAAGAACGATTGCGGGAGCCGGGAAGTGAATCCTTACCTACCGTTGATGCAAAACGATTGGAAACATCGAATAGCACGTATTCGTGCAAATTATCGATGGAAAGAACGATTGCGGGAGCCGGGAAGTGAATCCTTACCTACCGTTGATGCAAAACGATTGGAAACATCGAACATCACGTATTCGTGCAAATTATCGATAGAAAGAACGATTGCGGGAGCTGGGAAGCGAATCCTTACCTATCGTCGATGCAAAACGATTGGAAACATCGAACGGCACGTATTCGTGCAAATTATCGATGGAAAGAACGATTGCGGGTGCCGGGAAGTGAATCCTTACGTAACGTTGATGCAAAACGATTGGAAACATCGAACATCACGTATTCGTGCAAATTAATGATAGAAAGAACGATTGCGGCAGCTGGGAAGTGAATCCTTACCTAACGTTGATGCAGAACGATTGGAAACATCGAACACCACGTATTCGTGCAAATTATCGATGGAAAGAACGATTGCGGGAGCCGGGAAGTGAATCCTTACCTAACGTTGATGCAAAACGATTGGAAACATCGAATAGCGCGTATTCGTGCAAATTATCGATGGAAAGAACGATTGCGGGAGCCGGGAAGTGAATCCGTACCTAACGTTGACGCAAAACGATTGGAAACATTGAACATCACGTATTCGTGCAAATTATCGATGGAAAGAACGATTGCGGGTGCCGGGAAGTGAATCCTTACCTAACGTTGATGCAAATCGATTGGAAACATCGAATAGCACGTATTCGTGCAAATTATCGATGGAAAGAACGATTGCGGGAGCCGGGAAATGAATCCTTACGTAACGTTGATGCAAAACGATTGGAAACATCGAACATCACGTATTCGTGCAAATTAATGATAGAAAGAACGATTGCGGCAGCTGGGAAGTGAATCCTTACCTACCGTCGATGCAAAACGATTGCAAACATCGAATAGCACGTATTCGTGCAAATTATCCATAGAAAGACCGATTGCGAGAGCTGGGAAGTGAATACTTACCTACCGTTGATGCAAAACGATTGAAAACATCGAATAGCACGTATTCGTGCAAATTATCGATGGAAAGAACGATTGCGGGAGCCGGGAAGTGAATGCTTACCTACCGTCGATGCAAAACGATTGCAAACATCGAATAGCACGTATTCGTGCAAATTATCCATAGAAAGAACGATTGCGGGAGCTGGGAAGTGAATACTTACCTAACGTTGATGCAAAACGATTGGAAACATCGAACACCACGTATTCGTGCAAATTATCGATGGAAAGAACGATTGCGGGAGCCGGGAAGTGAATCCTTACCTAACGTTGATGCAAAACGATTGGAAACATTGAACATCACGTATTCGTGCAAATTATCGATGGAAAGAACGATTGCGGGTGCCGGGAATTGAATCCTTACCTAACGTTGATGCAAATCGATTGGAAACATCGAATAGCACGTATTCGTGCAAATTATCGATGGAAAGAACGATTGCGGGAGCCGGGAAATGAATCCTTACCTAACGTTGATGCAAAACGATTGGAAAATCGAACATCACGTATTCGTGCAAATTATCGATAGAAAGAACGATTGCGGCAGCTGGGAAGTGAATCCTTACCTACCGTCGATGCAAAACGATTGCAAACATCGAATAGCACGTATTCGTGCAAATTATCCATAGAAAGGCCGATTGCGAGAGCTGGGAAGTGAATACTTACCTACCGTTGATGCAAAACGATTGAAAACATCGAATAGCACGTATTCGTGCAAATTATCGATGGAAAGAACGATTGCGGGAGCCGGGAAGTGAATGCTTACCTAACGTTGATGCAAAACGATTGGAAACATCGAACATAACGTATTCGTGCAAATTATCGATAGAAAGAACGATTGCGGCAGCTGGGAAGTGAATCCTTACCTACCGTCGATGCAAAACGATTGCAAACATCGAATTGCACGTATTCGTGCAAATTATCCATAGAAAGACCGATTGCGAGAGCTGGGAAGTGAATACTTACCTACCGTTGATGCAAAACGATTGGAAACATCGAATAGCACGCATTCGTGCAAATTATCGATGGAAAGAACGATTGCGGGAGCCGGGAAGTGAATCCTTACCTACCGTTGATGCAAAACGATTGGAAACATCGAACATCACGTATTCGTGCAAATTATCGATAGAAAGAACGATTGCGGGAGCTGGGAAGCGAATCCTTACCTATCGTCGATGCAAAACGATTGGAAACATCGAACGGCATGTATTCGTGCAAATTATCGATGGAAAGAACGATTGCGGGAGCTGGGAAGTGAATCCTTACCTACCGTCGATGCAAAACGATTGCAAACATCGAATAGCACGTATTCGTGCAAATTATCCATAGAAAGAACGATTGCGGGAGCTGGGAAGTGAATACTTACCTAACGTTGATGCAGAACGATTGGAAACATCGAACACCACGTATTCGTGCAAATTATCGATGGAAAGAACGATTGCGGGAGCCGGGAAGTGAATCCTTACCTAACGTTGATGCAAAACGATTGGAAACATCGAATAGCACGTATTCGTGCAAATTATCCATGGAAAGAACGATTGCGGGAGCCGGGAAGTGAATGCTTACCTAACGTTGATGCAAAACGATTGGAAACATCGAATAGCGCGTATTCGTGCAAATTATCGATGGAAAGAACGATTGCGGGAGCCGGGAAGTGAATCCGTACCTAACGTTGATGCAAAACGATTGGAAACATTGAACATCACGTATTCGTGCAAATTATCGATGGAAAGAACGATTGCGGGTGCCGGGAAGTGAATCCTTACCTAACGTTGATGCAAATCGATTGGAAACATCGAATAGCACGTATTCGTGCAAATTATCGATGGAAAGAACGATTGCGGGAGCCGGGAAATGAATCCTTACGTAACGTTGATGCAAAACGATTGGAAACATCGAACATCACGTATTCGTGCAAATTAATGATAGAAAGAACGATTGCGGCAGCTAGGAAGTGAATCCTTACCTACCGTCGATGCAAAACGATTGCAAACATCGAATAGCACGTATTCGTGCAAATTATCCATAGAAAGACCGATTGCGAGAGCTGGGAAGTGAATACTTACCTACCGTTGATGCAAAACGACTGAAAACATCGAATAGCACGTATTCGTGCAAATTATCGATGGAAAGAACGATTGCGGGAGCCGGGAAGTGAATGCTTACCTACCGTCGATGCAAAACGATTGCAAACATCGAATAGCACGTATTCGTGCAAATTATCCATAGAAAGAACGATTGCGGGAGCTGGGAAGTGAATACTTACCTAACGTTGATGCAAAACGATTGGAAACATCGAACACCACGTATTCGTGCAAATTATCGATGGAAAGAACGATTGCGGGAGCCGGGAAGTGAATCCTTACCTAACGTTGATGCAAAACGATTGGAAACATTGAACATCACGTATTCGTGCAAATTATCGATGGAAAGAACGATTGCGGGTGCCGGGAATTGAATCCTTACCTAACGTTGATGCAAATCGATTGGAAACATCGAATAGCACGTATTCGTGCAAATTATCGATGGAAAGAACGATTGCGGGAGCCGGGAAATGAATCCTTACCTAACGTTGATGCAAAACGATTGGAAAATCGAACATCACGTATTCGTGCAAATTATCGATAGAAAGAACGATTGCGGCAGCTGGGAAGTGAATCCTTACCTACCGTCGATGCAAAACGATTGCAAACATCGAATAGCACGTATTCGTGCAAATTATCCATAGAAAGGCCGATTGCGAGAGCTGGGAAGTGAATACTTACCTACCGTTGATGCAAAACGATTGAAAACATCGAATAGCACGTATTCGTGCAAATTATCGATGGAAAGAACGATTGCGGGAGCCGGGAAGTGAATGCTTACCTAACGTTGATGCAAAACGATTGGAAACATCGAACATAACGTATTCGTGCAAATTATCGATAGAAAGAACGATTGCGGCAGCTGGGAAGTGAATCCTTACCTACCGTCGATGCAAAACGATTGCAAACATCGAATTGCACGTATTCGTGCAAATTATCCATAGAAAGACCGATTGCGAGAGCTGGGAAGTGAATACTTACCTACCGTTGATGCAAAACGATTGGAAACATCGAATAGCACGTATTCGTGCAAATTATCGATGGAAAGAACGATTGCGGGAGCCGGGAAGTGAATCCTTACCTACCGTTGATGCAAAACGATTGGAAACATCGAACATCACGTATTCGTGCAAATTATCGATAGAAAGAACGATTGCGGGAGCTGGGAAGCGAATCCTTACCTATCGTCGATGCAAAACGATTGGAAACATCGAACGGCACGTATTCGTGCAAATTATCGATGGAAAGAACGATTGCGGGAGCTGGGAAGTGAATCCTTACCTACCGTCGATGCAAAACGATTGCAAACATCGAATAGCACGTATTCGTGCAAATTATCCATAGAAAGAACGATTGCGGGAGCTGGGAAGTGAATACTTACCTAACGTTGATGCAGAACGATTGGAAACATCGAACACCACGTATTCGTGCAAATTATCGATGGAAAGAACGATTGCGGCAGCTGGGAAGTGAATCCTTACCTACCGTCGATGCAAAACGATTGCAAACATCGAATAGCACGTATTCGTGCAAATTATCCATAGAAAGGCCGATTGCGAGAGCTGGGAAGTGAATACTTACCTACCGTTGATGCAAAACGATTGAAAACATCGAATAGCACGTATTCGTGCAAATTATCGATGGAAAGAACGATTGCGGGAGCCGGGAAGTGAATGCTTACCTAACGTTGATGCAAAACGATTGGAAACATCGAACATAACGTATTCGTGCAAATTATCGATAGAAAGAACGATTGCGGCAGCTGGGAAGTGAATCCTTACCTACCGTCGATGCAAAACGATTGCAAACATCGAATTGCACGTATTCGTGCAAATTATCCATAGAAAGACCGATTGCGAGAGCTGGGAAGTGAATACTTACCTACCGTTGATGCAAAACGATTGGAAACATCGAATAGCACGTATTCGTGCAAATTATCGATGGAAAGAACGATTGCGGGAGCCGGGAAGTGAATCCTTACCTACCGTTGATGCAAAACGATTGGAAACATCGAACATCACGTATTCGTGCAAATTATCGATAGAAAGAACGATTGCGGGAGCTGGGAAGCGAATCCTTACCTATCGTCGATGCAAAACGATTGGAAACATCGAACGGCACGTATTCGTGCAAATTATCGATGGAAAGAACGATTGCGGGAGCTGGGAAGTGAATCCTTACCTACCGTCGATGCAAAACGATTGCAAACATCGAATAGCACGTATTCGTGCAAATTATCCATAGAAAGAACGATTGCGGGAGCTGGGAAGTGAATACTTACCTAACGTTGATGCAGAACGATTGGAAACATCGAACACCACGTATTCGTGCAAATTATCGATGGAAAGAACGATTGCGGGAGCCGGGAAGTGAATCCTTACCTAACGTTGATGCAAAACGATTGGAAACATCGAATAGCACGTATTCGTGCAAATTATCCATGGAAAGAACGATTGCGGGAGCCGGGAAGTGAATGCTTACCTAACGTTGATGCAAAACGATTGGAAACATCGAATAGCGCGTATTCGTGCAAATTATCGATGGAAAGAACGATTGCGGGAGCCGGGAAGTGAATCCGTACCTAACGTTGATGCAAAACGATTGGAAACATTGAACATCACGTATTCGTGCAAATTATCGATGGAAAGAACGATTGCGGGTGCCGGGAAGTGAATCCTTACCTAACGTTGATGCAAATCGATTGGAAACATCGAATAGCACGTATTCGTGCAAATTATCGATGGAAAGAACGATTGCGGGAGCCGGGAAATGAATCCTTACGTAACGTTGATGCAAAACGATTGGAAACATCGAACATCACGTATTCGTGCAAATTAATGATAGAAAGAACGATTGCGGCAGCTGGGAAGTGAATCCTTACCTACCGTCGATGCAAAACGATTGCAAACATCGAATAGCACGTATTCGTGCAAATTATCCATAGAAAGACCGATTGCGAGAGCTGGGAAGTGAATACTTACCTACCGTTGATGCAAAACGATTGAAAACATCGAATAGCACGTATTCGTGCAAATTATCGATGGAAAGAACGATTGCGGGAGCCAGGAAATGAATCCTTACCTAACGTTGATGCAAAACGATTGGAAACATCGAACATCACGTATTCGTGCAAATTATCGATAGAAAGAACGATTGCGGCAGCTGGGAAGTGAATCCGTACCTACCGTCGATGCAAAACGATTGCAAACATCGAATAGCACGTATTCGTGCAAATTATCCATAGAAAGAACGATTGCGGGAGCTGGGAAGTGAATACTTACCTAACGTTGATGCAGAACGATTGGAAACATCGAACACCACGTATTCGTGCAAATTATCGATGGAAAGAACGATTGCGGGAGCCGGGAAGTGAATCCTTACCTACCCTTGATGCAAAACGATTGGAAACATCGAACATCACGTATTCGTGCAAATTATCGATAGAAAGAACGATTGCGGGAGCTGGGAAGTGAATCCTTACCTACCGTCGATGCAAAACGATTGGATAATTGGCACGAATACGTGATATTCGATGTTTCCAATCGTTTTGCATCGACGGTAGGTAAGGATTCACTTCCCGGCTCCCGCAATCGTTCTTTCCATCGATAATTTGCACGAATACGTGGTGTTCGATGTTTCCAATCGTTCTGCATCAACGTTAGGTAAGTATTCCCTTCCCGGCTCCCGCAATCGTTCTTTCTAAGGATAATTTGCACGAATACGTGCTATTCGATGTTTGCAATCGTTTTGCATCGACGGTAGGTACGGATTCACTTCCCGGCTCCCGCAATCGTTCTTTCCATCGATAATTTGCACGAATACGCGCTATTCGAAGTTTCCAATCGTTTTGCATCAACGTTAGGTAAGCATTCACTTCCCGGCTCCCACAATCGTTCTTTCCATGGATAATTTGCACGAATACGTGCTATTCGATGTTTCCAATCGTTTTGCATCAACGGTAGGTAAGTATTCACTTCCCAGCTCCCGCAATCGTTCTTTCTATGGATGATTTGCACGAATACGTGCTATTCGATGTTTGCAATCGTTTTGCATCGACGGTAGGTAAGGATTCACTTCCCAGCTCCCGCAATCGTTCTTTCCATCGATAATTTGCACGAATACGTGCCGTTCGATGTTTCCAATCGTTTTGCATCGACGATAGGTAAGGATTCGCTTCCCAGCTCCCGCAATCGTTCTTTCTATCGATAATTTGCACGAATACGTGATGTTCGATGTTTCCAATCGTTTTGCAACAACGGTAGGTAAGGATTCACTTCCCGGCTCCCGCAATCGTTCTTTCCATCGATAATTTGCACGAATACGTGCTATTCGATGTTTCCAATCGTTTTGCATCAACGGTAGGTAAGTATTCACTTCCCAGCTCTCGCAATCGGTCTTTCTATGGATAATTTGCACGAATACGTGCAATTCGATGTTTGCAATCGTTTTGCATCGACGGTAGGTAAGGATTCACTTCCCAGCTCCCGCAATCGTTCTTTCTATCGATAATTTGCACGAATACGTTATGTTCGATGTTTCCAATCGTTTTGCATCAACGTTAGGTAAGGATTCATTTCCCGGCTCCCGCAATCGTTCTTTCCATCGATAATTTGCACGAATACGTGCTATTCGATGTTTCCAATCGATTTGCATCAACGTTAGGTAAGGATTCACTTCCCGGCACCCGCAATCGTTCTTTCCATCGATAATTTGCACGAATACGTGATGTTCAATGTTTCCAATCGTTTTGCATCAACGTTAGGTAAGGATTCACTTCCCGACTCCCGCAATCGTTCTTTCCATCGATAATTTGCACGAATACGTGGTGTTCGATGTTTCCAATCGTTTTGCATCAACGTTAGGTAAGTATTCACTTCCCAGCTCCCGCAATCGTTCTTTCTATCGATAATTTGCACGAATACGTGCTATTCGATGTTTGCAATCGTTTTGCATCGACGGTAGGTAAGGATTCACTTCCCAGCAGCCGCAATCGTTCTTTCCATCGATAATTTACACGAATACGTGCTATTCGATGTTTTCAATCGTTTTGCATCAACGGTAGGTAAGTATTCACTGCCCAGCTCTCGCAATTGGTCTTTCTATGGATAATTTGCACGAATACGTGCTATTCGATGTTTGCAATCGTTTTGCATCGACGGTAGGTAAGGATACACTTCCCGGCTCCCGCAATCGTTCTTTCCATCGATAATTTGCACGAATACGCGGTGTTCGATGTTTCCAATCGTTTTGCATCAACGTTAGGTAAGTATTCACTTCCCAGCTCCCGCAATCGTTCTTTCCATCGATAATTTGCACGAATACGTGCTATTCGATGTTTGCAATCGTTTTGCATCGACGGTAGGTAAGGATTCACTTCCCAGCTCCCGCAATCGGTCTTTCTATCGATAATTTGCATGAATACGTTATGTTCGATGTTTCCAATCGTTTTGCATCAACGTTAGGTAAGCATTCACTTCCCGGCTCCCGCAATCGTTCTTTCCATCGATAATTTGCACGAATACGTGGTGTTCGATGTTTCCAATCGTTTTGCATCAACGTTAGGTAAGCATTCACTTCCCGGCTCCCGCAATCGTTCTTTCCATCGATAATTTGCACGAATACGTGCTATTCGATGTTTTCAATCGTTTTGCATCAACGGTAGGTAAGTATTCACTTCCCAGCTCCCGCAATCGTTCTTTCTATGGATAATTTGCACGAATACGTGCTATTCGATGTTTGCAATCGTTTTGCATCGACGGTAGGTACGGATTCACTTCCCAGCTCCCGCAATCGTTCTTTCTATCGATAATTTGCACGAATACGTTATGTTCGATGTTTCCAATCGTTTTGCATCAACGTTAGGTAAGCATTCACTTCCCGGCTCCCGCAATCGTTCTTTCCATCGATAATTTGCACGAATACGTGCTATTCGATGTTTTCAATCGTTTTGCATCAACGGTAGGTAAGTATTCACTTCCCAGCTCTCGCAATCGGCCTTTCTATGGATAATTTGCACGAATACGTGCTATTCGATGTTTGCAATCGTTTTGCATCGACGGTAGGTAAGGATTCACTTCCCAGCTGCCGCAATCGTTCTTTCTATCGATAATTTGCACGAATACGTGATGTTCGATGTTTCCAATCGTTTTGCATCAACGTTAGGTAAGGATTCATTTCCCGGCTCCCGCAATCGTTCTTTCCATCGATAATTTGCACGAATACGTGCTATTCGATGTTTCCAATCGATTTGCATCAACGTTAGGTAAGGATTCACTTCCCGGCACCCGCAATCGTTCTTTCCATCGATAATTTTGCACGAATACGTGATGTTCAATGTTTCCAATCGTTTTGCATCAACGTTAGGTAAGGATTCACTTCCCGGCACCCGCAATCGTTCTTTCCATCGTTAATTTGCACGAATACGTGGTGTTCGATGTTTCCAATCGTTTTGCATCAACGTTAGGTAAGTATTCACTTCCCAGCTCCCGCAATCGTTCTTTCTATGGATAATTTGCACGAATACGTGCTATTCGATGTTTGCAATCGTTTTGCATCGACGGTAGGTAAGGATTCACTTCCCAGCTCCCGCAATCGTTCTTTCTATCGATAATTTGCACGAATACGTTATGTTCGATGTTTCCAATCGTTTTGCATCAACGTTAGGTAAGCATTCACTTCCCGGCTCCCGCAATCGTTCTTTCCATCGATAATTTGCACGAATACGTGCTATTCGATGTTTTCAATCGTTTTGCATCAACGGTAGGTAAGTATTCACTTCCGAGCTCTCGCAATCGGTCTTTCTATGGATAATTTGCATGAATACGTGCTATTCGATGTTTGCAATCGTTTTGCATCGACGGTAGGTAAGGATTCACTTCCCAGCTGCCGCAAACGTTCTTTCTATCATTAATTTGCACGAATACGTGATGTTCGATGTTTCCAATCGTTTTGCATCAACGTTAGGTAAGCATTCACTTCCCGGCTCCCGCAATCGTTCTTTCCATCGATAATTTGTACGAATACGTGCTATTCGATGTTTTCAATCGTTTTGCATCAACGGTAGGTAAGGATTCACTTCCCGGCACCCGCAATCGTTCTTTCCATCGATAATTTGCACGAATACGTGGTGTTCGATGTTTCCAATCGTTTTGCATCAACGTTAGGTAAGTATTCACTTCCCAGCTCCCGCAATCGTTCTTTCTATGGATAATTTGCACGAATACGTGCTATTCGATGTTTGCAATCGTTTTGCATCGACGGTAGGTAAGGATTCACTTCCCAGCTCCCGCAATCGTTCTTTCTATCGATAATTTGCACGAATACGTTATGTTCGATGTTTCCAATCGTTTTGCATCAACGTTAGGTAAGCATTCACTTCCCGGCTCCCGCAATCGTTCTTTCTATCGATAATTTGCACGAATACGTGCTATTCGATGTTTTCAATCGTTTTGCATCAACGGTAGGTAAGTATTCACTGCCCAGCTCTCGCAATCGGTCTTTCTATGGATAATTTGCACGAATACGTGCTATTCGATGTTTGCAATCGTTTTGCATCGACGGTAGGTAAGGATACACTTCCCGGCTCCCGCAATCGTTCTTTCCATCGATAATTTGCACGAATACGTGGTGTTCGATGTTTCCAATCGTTTTGCATCAACGTTAGGTAAGTATTCACTTCCCAGCTCCCGCAATCGTTCTTTCTATCGATAATTTGCACGAATACGTGCTATTCGATGTTTGCAATCGTTTTGCATCGACGGTAGGTAAGGATTCACTTCCCAGCTCCCGCAATCGTTCTTTCTATGGATAATTTGCACGAATACGTGCTATTCGATGTTTCCAATCGTGTTGCATCGACGGTCGGTAAGCATTCACTTCCCAGCTCCGGCAAACGTTCTTTCCAAATTATCGATAGAAAGAACGATTGCGGGAGCTGGGAAGTGAATACTTACCTACCGTTGATGCAAAACGATTGGAAACATCGAATAGCACATATTCGTGCAAATTATCCATGGAAAGAACGATTGCGGGAGCCGGGAAGTGAATGCTTACCTAACGTTGATGCAAAACGATTGGAAACATCGAATAGCGCGTATTCGTGCAAATTATCGATGGAAAGAACGATTGCGGGAGCCGGGAAGTGAATCCGTACCTAACGTTGATGCAAAACGATTGGAAACATTGAACATCACGTATTCGTGCAAATTATCGATGGAAAGAACGATTGCGGGTGCCGGGAAGTGAATCCTTACCTAACGTTGATGCAAATCGATTGGAAACATCGAATAGCACGTATTCGTGCAAATTATCGATGGAAAGAACGATTGCGGGAGCCGGGAAATGAATCCTTACGTAACGTTGATGCAAAACGATTGGAAACATCGAACATCACGTATTCGTGCAAATTAATGATAGAAAGAACGATTGCGGCAGCTGGGAAGTGAATCCTTACCTACCGTCGATGCAAAACGATTGCAAACATCGAATAGCACGTATTCGTGCAAATTATCCATAGAAAGACCGATTGCGAGAGCTGGGAAGTGAATACTTACCTACCGTTGATGCAAAACGATTGAAAACATCGAATAGCACGTATTCGTGCAAATTATCGATGGAAAGAACGATTGCGGGAGCCGGGAAGTGAATGCTTACCTAACGTTGATGCAAAACGATTGGAAACATCGAACATAACGTATTCGTGCAAATTATCGATAGAAAGAACGATTGCGGGAGCTGGGAAGTGAATCCTTACCTACCGTCGATGCAAAACGATTGCAAACATCGAATAGCACGTATTCGTGCAAATTATCCATAGAAAGAACGATTGCGGGAGCTGGGAAGTGAATACTTACCTAACGTTGATGCAAAACGATTGGAAACATCGAACACCACGTATTCGTGCAAATTATCGATGGAAAGAACGATTGCGGGAGCCGGGAAGTGAATCCTTACCTAACGTTGATGCAAAACGATTGGAAACATTGAACATCACGTATTCGTGCAAATTATCGATGGAAAGAACGATTGCGGGTGCCGGGAATTGAATCCTTACCTAACGTTGATGCAAATCGATTGGAAACATCGAATAGCACGTATTCGTGCAAATTATCGATGGAAAGAACGATTGCGGGAGCCGGGAAATGAATCCTTACCTAACGTTGATGCAAAACGATTGGAAAATCGAACATCACGTATTCGTGCAAATTATCGATAGAAAGAACGATTGCGGCAGCTGGGAAGTGAATCCTTACCTACCGTCGATGCAAAACGATTGCAAACATCGAATAGCACGTATTCGTGCAAATTATCCATAGAAAGGCCGATTGCGAGAGCTGGGAAGTGAATACCTACCTACCGTTGATGCAAAACGATTGAAAACATCGAATAGCACGTATTCGTGCAAATTATCGATGGAAAGAACGATTGCGGGAGCCGGGAAGTGAATGCTTACCTAACGTTGATGCAAAACGATTGGAAACATCGAACATAACGTATTCGTGCAAATTATCGATAGAAAGAACGATTGCGGCAGCTGGGAAGTGAATCCTTACCTACCGTCGATGCAAAACGATTGCAAACATCGAATTGCACGTATTCGTGCAAATTATCCATAGAAAGACCGATTGCGAGAGCTGGGAAGTGAATACTTACCTACCGTTGATGCAAAACGATTGGAAACATCGAATAGCACGTATTCGTGCAAATTATCGATGGAAAGAACGATTGCGGGAGCCGGGAAGTGAATCCTTACCTACCGTTGATGCAAAACGATTGGAAACATCGAACATCACGTATTCGTGCAAATTATCGATAGAAAGAACGATTGCGGGAGCTGGGAAGCGAATCCTTACCTATCGTCGATGCAAAACGATTGGAAACATCGAACGGCACGTATTCGTGCAAATTATCGATGGAAAGAACGATTGCGGGAGCTGGGAAGTGAATCCTTACCTACCGTCGATGCAAAACGATTGCAAACATCGAATAGCACGTATTCGTGCAAATTATCCATAGAAAGAACGATTGCGGGAGCTGGGAAGTGAATACTTACCTAACGTTGATGCAGAACGATTGGAAACATCGAACACCACGTATTCGTGCAAATTATCGATGGAAAGAACGATTGCGGGAGCCGGGAAGTGAATCCTTACCTAACGTTGATGCAAAACGATTGGAAACATCGAATAGCACGTATTCGTGCAAATTATCCATGGAAAGAACGATTGCGGGAGCCGGGAAGTGAATGCTTACCTAACGTTGATGCAAAACGATTGGAAACATCGAATAGCGCGTATTCGTGCAAATTATCGATGGAAAGAACGATTGCGGGAGCCGGGAAGTGAATCCGTACCTAACGTTGATGCAAAACGATTGGAAACATTGAACATCACGTATTCGTGCAAATTATCGATGGAAAGAACGATTGCGGGTGCCGGGAAGTGAATCCTTACCTAACGTTGATGCAAATCGATTGGAAACATCGAATAGCACGTATTCGTGCAAATTATCGATGGAAAGAACGATTGCGGGAGCCGGGAAATGAATCCTTACGTAACGTTGATGCAAAACGATTGGAAACATCGAACATCACGTATTCGTGCAAATTAATGATAGAAAGAACGATTGCGGCAGCTGGGAAGTGAATCCTTACCTACCGTCGATGCAAAACGATTGCAAACATCGAATAGCACGTATTCGTGCAAATTATCCATAGAAAGACCGATTGCGAGAGCTGGGAAGTGAATACTTACCTACCGTTGATGCAAAACGATTGAAAACATCGAATAGCACGTATTCGTGCAAATTATCGATGGAAAGAACGATTGCGGGAGCCGGGAAATGAATCCTTACCTAACGTTGATGCAAAACGATTGGAAACATCGAACATCACGTATTCGTGCAAATTATCGATAGAAAGAAAGATTGCGGCAGCTGGGAAGTGAATCCGTACCTACCGTCGATGCAAAACGATTGCAAACATCGAATAGCACGTATTCGTGCAAATTATCCATAGAAAGAACGATTGCGGGAGCTGGGAAGTGAATACTTACCTAACGTTGATGCAGAACGATTGGAAACATCGAACACCACGTATTCGTGCAAATTATCGATGGAAAGAACGATTGCGGGAGCCGGGAAGTGAATCCTTACCTACCGTTGATGCAAAACGATTGGAAACATCGAACATCACGTATTCGTGCAAATTATCGATAGAAAGAACGATTGCGGGAGCTGGGAAGTGAATCCTTACCTACCGTCGATGCAAAACGATTGGATAATTGGCACGAATACGTGATATTCGATGTTTCCAATCGTTTTGCATCGACGGTAGGTAAGGATTCACTTCCCGGCTCCCGCAATCGTTCTTTCCATCGATAATTTGCACGAATACGTGGTGTTCGATGTTTCCAATCGTTCTGCATCAACGTTAGGTAAGTATTCCCTTCCCGGCTCCCGCAATCGTTCTTTCTAAGGATAATTTGCACGAATACGTGCTATTCGATGTTTGCAATCGTTTTGCATCGACGGTAGGTACGGATTCACTTCCCGGCTCCCGCAATCGTTCTTTCCATCGATAATTTGCACGAATACGCGCTATTCGATGTTTCCAATCGTTTTGCATCAACGTTAGGTAAGCATTCACTTCCCGGCTCCCACAATCGTTCTTTCCATGGATAATTTGCACGAATACGTGCTATTCGATGTTTCCAATCGTTTTGCATCAACGGTAGGTAAGTATTCACTTCCCAGCTCCCGCAATCGTTCTTTCTATGGATGATTTGCACGAATACGTGCTATTCGATGTTTGCAATCGTTTTGCATCGACGGTAGGTAAGGATTCACTTCCCAGCTCCCGCAATCGTTCTTTCCATCGATAATTTGCACGAATACGTGCCGTTCGATGTTTCCAATCGTTTTGCATCGACGATAGGTAAGGATTCGCTTCCCAGCTCCCGCAATCGTTCTTTCTATCGATAATTTGCACGAATACGTGATGTTCGATGTTTCCAATCGTTTTGCAACAACGGTAGGTAAGGATTCACTTCCCGGCTCCCGCAATCGTTCTTTCCATCGATAATTTGCACGAATACGTGCTATTCGATGTTTCCAATCGTTTTGCATCAACGGTAGGTAAGTATTCACTTCCCAGCTCTCGCAATCGGTCTTTCTATGGATAATTTGCACGAATACGTGCAATTCGATGTTTGCAATCGTTTTGCATCGACGGTAGGTAAGGATTCACTTCCCAGCTCCCGCAATCGTTCTTTCTATCGATAATTTGCACGAATACGTTATGTTCGATGTTTCCAATCGTTTTGCATCAACGTTAGGTAAGGATTCATTTCCCGGCTCCCGCAATCGTTCTTTCCATCGATAATTTGCACGAATACGTGCTATTCGATGTTTCCAATCGATTTGCATCAACGTTAGGTAAGGATTCACTTCCCGGCACCCGCAATCGTTCTTTCCATCGATAATTTGCACGAATACGTGATGTTCAATGTTTCCAATCGTTTTGCATCAACGTTAGGTAAGGATTCACTTCCCGACTCCCGCAATCGTTCTTTCCATCGATAATTTGCACGAATACGTGGTGTTCGATGTTTCCAATCGTTTTGCATCAACGTTAGGTAAGTATTCACTTCCCAGCTCCCGCAATCGTTCTTTCTATCGATAATTTGCACGAATACGTGCTATTCGATGTTTGCAATCGTTTTGCATCGACGGTAGGTAAGGATTCACTTCCCAGCAGCCGCAATCGTTCTTTCCATCGATAATTTACACGAATACGTGCTATTCGATGTTTTCAATCGTTTTGCATCAACGGTAGGTAAGTATTCACTGCCCAGCTCTCGCAATTGGTCTTTCTATGGATAATTTGCACGAATACGTGCTATTCGATGTTTGCAATCGTTTTGCATCGACGGTAGGTAAGGATACACTTCCCGGCTCCCGCAATCGTTCTTTCCATCGATAATTTGCACGAATACGCGGTGTTCGATGTTTCCAATCGTTTTGCATCAACGTTAGGTAAGTATTCACTTCCCAGCTCCCGCAATCGTTCTTTCCATCGATAATTTGCACGAATACGTGCTATTCGATGTTTGCAATCGTTTTGCATCGACGGTAGGTAAGGATTCACTTCCCAGCTCCCGCAATCGGTCTTTCTATCGATAATTTGCATGAATACGTTATGTTCGATGTTTCCAATCGTTTTGCATCAACGTTAGGTAAGCATTCACTTCCCGGCTCCCGCAATCGTTCTTTCCATCGATAATTTGCACGAATACGTGGTGTTCGATGTTTCCAATCGTTTTGCATCAACGTTAGGTAAGCATTCACTTCCCGGCTCCCGCAATCGTTCTTTCCATCGATAATTTGCACGAATACGTGCTATTCGATGTTTTCAATCGTTTTGCATCAACGGTAGGTAAGTATTCACTTCCCAGCTCCCGCAATCGTTCTTTCTATGGATAATTTGCACGAATACGTGCTATTCGATGTTTGCAATCGTTTTGCATCGACGGTAGGTACGGATTCACTTCCCAGCTCCCGCAATCGTTCTTTCTATCGATAATTTGCACGAATACGTTATGTTCGATGTTTCCAATCGTTTTGCATCAACGTTAGGTAAGCATTCACTTCCCGGCTCCCGCAATCGTTCTTTCCATCGATAATTTGCACGAATACGTGCTATTCGATGTTTTCAATCGTTTTGCATCAACGGTAGGTAAGTATTCACTTCCCAGCTCTCGCAATCGGCCTTTCTATGGATAATTTGCACGAATACGTGCTATTCGATGTTTGCAATCGTTTTGCATCGACGGTAGGTAAGGATTCACTTCCCAGCTGCCGCAATCGTTCTTTCTATCGATAATTTGCACGAATACGTGATGTTCGATGTTTCCAATCGTTTTGCATCAACGTTAGGTAAGGATTCATTTCCCGGCTCCCGCAATCGTTCTTTCCATCGATAATTTGCACGAATACGTGCTATTCGATGTTTCCAATCGATTTGCATCAACGTTAGGTAAGGATTCACTTCCCGGCACCCGCAATCGTTCTTTCCATCGATAATTTTGCACGAATACGTGATGTTCAATGTTTCCAATCGTTTTGCATCAACGTTAGGTAAGGATTCACTTCCCGGCACCCGCAATCGTTCTTTCCATCGTTAATTTGCACGAATACGTGGTGTTCGATGTTTCCAATCGTTTTGCATCAACGTTAGGTAAGTATTCACTTCCCAGCTCCCGCAATCGTTCTTTCTATGGATAATTTGCACGAATACGTGCTATTCGATGTTTGCAATCGTTTTGCATCGACGGTAGGTAAGGATTCACTTCCCAGCTCCCGCAATCGTTCTTTCTATCGATAATTTGCACGAATACGTTATGTTCGATGTTTCCAATCGTTTTGCATCAACGTTAGGTAAGCATTCACTTCCCGGCTCCCGCAATCGTTCTTTCCATCGATAATTTGCACGAATACGTGCTATTCGATGTTTTCAATCGTTTTGCATCAACGGTAGGTAAGTATTCACTTCCGAGCTCTCGCAATCGGTCTTTCTATGGATAATTTGCACGAATACGTGCTATTCGATGTTTGCAATCGTTTTGCATCGACGGTAGGTAAGGATTCACTTCCCAGCTGCCGCAAACGTTCTTTCTATCATTAATTTGCACGAATACGTGATGTTCGATGTTTCCAATCGTTTTGCATCAACGTTAGGTAAGCATTCACTTCCCGGCTCCCGCAATCGTTCTTTCCATCGATAATTTGTACGAATACGTGCTATTCGATGTTTTCAATCGTTTTGCATCAACGGTAGGTAAGGATTCACTTCCCGGCACCCGCAATCGTTCTTTCCATCGATAATTTGCACGAATACGTGGTGTTCGATGTTTCCAATCGTTTTGCATCAACGTTAGGTAAGTATTCACTTCCCAGCTCCCGCAATCGTTCTTTCTATGGATAATTTGCACGAATACGTGCTATTCGATGTTTGCAATCGTTTTGCATCGACGGTAGGTAAGGATTCACTTCCCAGCTCCCGCAATCGTTCTTTCTATCGATAATTTGCACGAATACGTTATGTTCGATGTTTCCAATCGTTTTGCATCAACGTTAGGTAAGCATTCACTTCCCGGCTCCCGCAATCGTTCTTTCTATCGATAATTTGCACGAATACGTGCTATTCGATGTTTTCAATCGTTTTGCATCAACGGTAGGTAAGTATTCACTGCCCAGCTCTCGCAATCGGTCTTTCTATGGATAATTTGCACGAATACGTGCTATTCGATGTTTGCAATCGTTTTGCATCGACGGTAGGTAAGGATTCACTTCCCAGCTCCCGCAATCGTTCTTTCTATGGATAATTTGCACGAATACGTGCTATTCGATGTTTCCAATCGTGTTGCATCGACGGTCGGTAAGCATTCACTTCCCAGCTCCGGCAAACGTTCTTTCCAAATTATCGATAGAAAGAACGATTGCGGGAGCTGGGAAGTGAATACTTACCTACCGTTGATGCAAAACGATTGGAAACATCGAATAGCACATATTCGTGCAAATTATCCATGGAAAGAACGATTGCGGGAGCCGGGAAGTGAATGCTTACCTAACGTTGATGCAAAACGATTGGAAACATCGAATAGCGCGTATTCGTGCAAATTATCGATGGAAAGAACGATTGCGGGAGCCGGGAAGTGAATCCGTACCTAACGTTGATGCAAAACGATTGGAAACATGGAACATCACGTATTCGTGCAAATTATCGATGGAAAGAACGATTGCGGGTGCCGGGAAGTGAATCCTTACCTAACGTTGATGCAAATCGATTGGAAACATCGAATAGCACGTATTCGTGCAAATTATCGATGGAAAGAACGATTGCGGGAGCCGGGAAATGAATCCTTACGTAACGTTGATGCAAAACGATTGGAAACATCGAACATCACGTATTCGTGCAAATTAATGATAGAAAGAACGATTGCGGCAGCTGGGAAGTGAATCCTTACCTACCGTCGATGCAAAACGATTGCAAACATCGAATAGCACGTATTCGTGCAAATTATCCATAGAAAGACCGATTGCGAGAGCTGGGAAGTGAATACTTACCTACCGTTGATGCAAAACGATTGAAAACATCGAATAGCACGTATTCGTGCAAATTATCGATGGAAAGAACGATTGCGGGAGCCGGGAAGTGAATGCTTACCTAACGTTGATGCAAAACGATTGGAAACATCGAACATAACGTATTCGTGCAAATTATCGATAGAAAGAACGATTGCGGGAGCTGGGAAGTGAATCCTTACCTACCGTCGATGCAAAACGATTGCAAACATCGAATAGCACGTATTCGTGCAAATTATCCATAGAAAGAACGATTGCGGGAGCTGGGAAGTGAATACTTACCTAACGTTGATGCAAAACGATTGGAAACATCGAACACCACGTATTCGTGCAAATTATCGATGGAAAGAACGATTGCGGGAGCCGGGAAGTGAATCCTTACCTAACGTTGATGCAAAACGATTGGAAACATTGAACATCACGTATTCGTGCAAATTATCGATGGAAAGAACGATTGCGGGTGCCGGGAATTGAATCCTTACCTAACGTTGATGCAAATCGATTGGAAACATCGAATAGCACGTATTCGTGCAAATTATCGATGGAAAGAACGATTGCGGGAGCCGGGAAATGAATCCTTACCTAACGTTGATGCAAAACGATTGGAAAATCGAACATCACGTATTCGTGCAAATTATCGATAGAAAGAACGATTGCGGCAGCTGGGAAGTGAATCCTTACCTACCGTCGATGCAAAACGATTGCAAACATCGAATAGCACGTATTCGTGCAAATTATCCATAGAAAGGCCGATTGCGAGAGCTGGGAAGTGAATACTTACCTACCGTTGATGCAAAACGATTGAAAACATCGAATAGCACGTATTCGTGCAAATTATCGATGGAAAGAACGATTGCGGGAGCCGGGAAGTGAATGCTTACCTAACGTTGATGCAAAACGATTGGAAACATCGAACATAACGTATTCGTGCAAATTATCGATAGAAAGAACGATTGCGGCAGCTGGGAAGTGAATCCTTACCTACCGTCGATGCAAAACGATTGCAAACATCGAATTGCACGTATTCGTGCAAATTATCCATAGAAAGACCGATTGCGAGAGCTGGGAAGTGAATACTTACCTACCGTTGATGCAAAACGATTGGAAACATCGAATAGCACGTATTCGTGCAAATTATCGATGGAAAGAACGATTGCGGGAGCCGGGAAGTGAATCCTTACCTACCGTTGATGCAAAACGATTGGAAACATCGAACATCACGTATTCGTGCAAATTATCGATAGAAAGAACGATTGCGGGAGCTGGGAAGCGAATCCTTACCTATCGTCGATGCAAAACGATTGGAAACATCGAACGGCACGTATTCGTGCAAATTATCGATGGAAAGAACGATTGCGGGAGCTGGGAAGTGAATCCTTACCTACCGTCGATGCAAAACGATTGCAAACATCGAATAGCACGTATTCGTGCAAATTATCCATAGAAAGAACGATTGCGGGAGCTGGGAAGTGAATACTTACCTAACGTTGATGCAGAACGATTGGAAACATCGAACACCACGTATTCGTGCAAATTATCGATGGAAAGAACGATTGCGGGAGCCGGGAAGTGAATCCTTACCTAACGTTGATGCAAAACGATTGGAAACATCGAATAGCACGTATTCGTGCAAATTATCCATGGAAAGAACGATTGCGGGAGCCGGGAAGTGAATGCTTACCTAACGTTGATGCAAAACGATTGGAAACATCGAATAGCGCGTATTCGTGCAAATTATCGATGGAAAGAACGATTGCGGGAGCCGGGAAGTGAATCCGTACCTAACGTTGATGCAAAACGATTGGAAACATTGAACATCACGTATTCGTGCAAATTATCGATGGAAAGAACGATTGCGGGTGCCGGGAAGTGAATCCTTACCTAACGTTGATGCAAATCGATTGGAAACATCGAATAGCACGTATTCGTGCAAATTATCGATGGAAAGAACGATTGCGGGAGCCGGGAAATGAATCCTTACGTAACGTTGATGCAAAACGATTGGAAACATCGAACATCACGTATTCGTGCAAATTAATGATAGAAAGAACGATTGCGGCAGCTGGGAAGTGAATCCTTACCTACCGTCGATGCAAAACGATTGCAAACATCGAATAGCACGTATTCGTGCAAATTATCCATAGAAAGACCGATTGCGAGAGCTGGGAAGTGAATACTTACCTACCGTTGATGCAAAACGATTGAAAACATCGAATAGCACGTATTCGTGCAAATTATCGATGGAAAGAACGATTGCGGGAGCCGGGAAATGAATCCTTACCTAACGTTGATGCAAAACGATTGGAAACATCGAACATCACGTATTCGTGCAAATTATCGATAGAAAGAAAGATTGCGGCAGCTGGGAAGTGAATCCGTACCTACCGTCGATGCAAAACGATTGCAAACATCGAATAGCACGTATTCGTGCAAATTATCCATAGAAAGAACGATTGCGGGAGCTGGGAAGTGAATACTTACCTAACGTTGATGCAGAACGATTGGAAACATCGAACACCACGTATTCGTGCAAATTATCGATGGAAAGAACGATTGCGGGAGCCGGGAAGTGAATCCTTACCTACCGTTGATGCAAAACGATTGGAAACATCGAACATCACGTATTCGTGCAAATTATCGATAGAAAGAACGATTGCGGGAGCTGGGAAGTGAATCCTTACCTACCGTCGATGCAAAACGATTGGATAATTGGCACGAATACGTGATATTCGATGTTTCCAATCGTTTTGCATCGACGGTAGGTAAGGATTCACTTCCCGGCTCCCGCAATCGTTCTTTCCATCGATAATTTGCACGAATACGTGGTGTTCGATGTTTCCAATCGTTCTGCATCAACGTTAGGTAAGTATTCCCTTCCCGGCTCCCGCAATCGTTCTTTCTAAGGATAATTTGCACGAATACGTGCTATTCGATGTTTGCAATCGTTTTGCATCGACGGTAGGTACGGATTCACTTCCCGGCTCCCGCAATCGTTCTTTCCATCGATAATTTGCACGAATACGCGCTATTCGATGTTTCCAATCGTTTTGCATCAACGTTAGGTAAGCATTCACTTCCCGGCTCCCACAATCGTTCTTTCCATGGATAATTTGCACGAATACGTGCTATTCGATGTTTCCAATCGTTTTGCATCAACGGTAGGTAAGTATTCACTTCCCAGCTCCCGCAATCGTTCTTTCTATGGATGATTTGCACGAATACGTGCTATTCGATGTTTGCAATCGTTTTGCATCGACGGTAGGTAAGGATTCACTTCCCAGCTCCCGCAATCGTTCTTTCCATCGATAATTTGCACGAATACGTGCCGTTCGATGTTTCCAATCGTTTTGCATCGACGATAGGTAAGGATTCGCTTCCCAGCTCCCGCAATCGTTCTTTCTATCGATAATTTGCACGAATACGTGATGTTCGATGTTTCCAATCGTTTTGCAACAACGGTAGGTAAGGATTCACTTCCCGGCTCCCGCAATCGTTCTTTCCATCGATAATTTGCACGAATACGTGCTATTCGATGTTTCCAATCGTTTTGCATCAACGGTAGGTAAGTATTCACTTCCCAGCTCTCGCAATCGGTCTTTCTATGGATAATTTGCACGAATACGTGCAATTCGATGTTTGCAATCGTTTTGCATCGACGGTAGGTAAGGATTCACTTCCCAGCTCCCGCAATCGTTCTTTCTATCGATAATTTGCACGAATACGTTATGTTCGATGTTTCCAATCGTTTTGCATCAACGTTAGGTAAGGATTCATTTCCCGGCTCCCGCAATCGTTCTTTCCATCGATAATTTGCACGAATACGTGCTATTCGATGTTTCCAATCGATTTGCATCAACGTTAGGTAAGGATTCACTTCCCGGCACCCGCAATCGTTCTTTCCATCGATAATTTGCACGAATACGTGATGTTCAATGTTTCCAATCGTTTTGCATCAACGTTAGGTAAGGATTCACTTCCCGACTCCCGCAATCGTTCTTTCCATCGATAATTTGCACGAATACGTGGTGTTCGATGTTTCCAATCGTTTTGCATCAACGTTAGGTAAGTATTCACTTCCCAGCTCCCGCAATCGTTCTTTCTATCGATAATTTGCACGAATACGTGCTATTCGATGTTTGCAATCGTTTTGCATCGACGGTAGGTAAGGATTCACTTCCCAGCAGCCGCAATCGTTCTTTCCATCGATAATTTACACGAATACGTGCTATTCGATGTTTTCAATCGTTTTGCATCAACGGTAGGTAAGTATTCACTGCCCAGCTCTCGCAATTGGTCTTTCTATGGATAATTTGCACGAATACGTGCTATTCGATGTTTGCAATCGTTTTGCATCGACGGTAGGTAAGGATACACTTCCCGGCTCCCGCAATCGTTCTTTCCATCGATAATTTGCACGAATACGCGGTGTTCGATGTTTCCAATCGTTTTGCATCAACGTTAGGTAAGTATTCACTTCCCAGCTCCCGCAATCGTTCTTTCTATCGATAATTTGCACGAATACGTGCTATTCGATGTTTGCAATCGTTTTGCATCGACGGTAGGTAAGGATTCACTTCCCAGCTCCCGCAATCGGTCTTTCTATCGATAATTTGCATGAATACGTTATGTTCGATGTTTCCAATCGTTTTGCATCAACGTTAGGTAAGCATTCACTTCCCGGCTCCCGCAATCGTTCTTTCCATCGATAATTTGCACGAATACGTGGTGTTCGATGTTTCCAATCGTTTTGCATCAACGTTAGGTAAGCATTCACTTCCCGGCTCCCGCAATCGTTCTTTCCATCGATAATTTGCACGAATACGTGCTATTCGATGTTTTCAATCGTTTTGCATCAACGGTAGGTAAGTATTCACTTCCCAGCTCCCGCAATCGTTCTTTCTATGGATAATTTGCACGAATACGTGCTATTCGATGTTTGCAATCGTTTTGCATCGACGGTAGGTACGGATTCACTTCCCAGCTCCCGCAATCGTTCTTTCTATCGATAATTTGCACGAATACGTTATGTTCGATGTTTCCAATCGTTTTGCATCAACGTTAGGTAAGCATTCACTTCCCGGCTCCCGCAATCGTTCTTTCCATCGATAATTTGCACGAATACGTGCTATTCGATGTTTTCAATCGTTTTGCATCAACGGTAGGTAAGTATTCACTTCCCAGCTCTCGCAATCGGCCTTTCTATGGATAATTTGCACGAATACGTGCTATTCGATGTTTGCAATCGTTTTGCATCGACGGTAGGTAAGGATTCACTTCCCAGCTGCCGCAATCGTTCTTTCTATCGATAATTTGCACGAATACGTGATGTTCGATGTTTCCAATCGTTTTGCATCAACGTTAGGTAAGGATTCATTTCCCGGCTCCCGCAATCGTTCTTTCCATCGATAATTTGCACGAATACGTGCTATTCGATGTTTCCAATCGATTTGCATCAACGTTAGGTAAGGATTCACTTCCCGGCACCCGCAATCGTTCTTTCCATCGATAATTTTGCACGAATACGTGATGTTCAATGTTTCCAATCGTTTTGCATCAACGTTAGGTAAGGATTCACTTCCCGGCACCCGCAATCGTTCTTTCCATCGATAATTTGCACGAATACGTGGTGTTCGATGTTTCCAATCGTTTTGCATCAACGTTAGGTAAGTATTCACTTCCCAGCTCCCGCAATCGTTCTTTCTATGGATAATTTGCACGAATACGTGCTATTCGATGTTTGCAATCGTTTTGCATCGACGGTAGGTAAGGATTCACTTCCCAGCTCCCGCAATCGTTCTTTCTATCGATAATTTGCACGAATACGTTATGTTCGATGTTTCCAATCGTTTTGCATCAACGTTAGGTAAGCATTCACTTCCCGGCTCCCGCAATCGTTCTTTCCATCGATAATTTGCACGAATACGTGCTATTCGATGTTTTCAATCGTTTTGCATCAACGGTAGGTAAGTATTCACTTCCGAGCTCTCGCAATCGGTCTTTCTATGGATAATTTGCACGAATACGTGCTATTCGATGTTTGCAATCGTTTTGCATCAACGTTAGGTAAGTATTCACTTCCCGGCTCCCGCAATCGTTCTTCCATCGATAATTTGCACGAATACGTGGTGTTCGATGTTTCCAATCGTTTTGCATCAACGTTAGGTAAGTATTCACTTCCCAGCTCTCGCAATCGTTCTTTCTATCGATAATTTGCACGAATACGTGCTATTCGATGTTTTCAATCGTTTTGCATCAACGGTAGGTAAGTATTCACTGCCCAGCTCTCGCAATCGGTCTTTCTATGGATAATTTGCACGAATACGTGCTATTCGATGTTTGCAATCGTTTTGCATCGACGGTAGGTAAGGATACACTTCCCGGCTCCCGCAATCGTTCTTTCCATCGATAATTTGCACGAATACGTGGTGTTCGATGTTTCCAATCGTTTTGCATCAACGTTAGGTAAGTATTCACTTCCCAGCTCCCGCAATCGTTCTTTCTATCGATAATTTGCACGAATACGTGCTATTCGATGTTTGCAATCGTTTTGCATCGACGGTAGGTAAGGATTCACTTCCCAGCTCCCGCAATCGTTCTTTCTATGGATAATTTGCACGAATACGTGCTATTCGATGTTTCCAATCGTGTTGCATCGACGGTCGGTAAGCATTCACTTCCCAGCTCCGGCAAACGTTCTTTCCAAATTATCGATAGAAAGAACGATTGCGGGAGCTGGGAAGTGAATACTTACCTACCGTTGATGCAAAACGATTGGAAACATCGAATAGCACATATTCGTGCAAATTATTCATGGAAAGAACGATTGCGGGAGCCGGGAAGTGAATGCTTACCTAACGTTGATGCAAAACGATTGGAAACATCGAACATAACGTATTCGTGCAAATTATCGATAGAAAGAACGATTGCGGCAGCTGGGAAGTGAATCGTTACCTACCGTCGATGCAAAACGATTGGAAACATCGAATAGCACGTATTCGTGCAAATTATCCATGGAAAGAACGATTGCGGGAGCCGGGAAGTGAATGCTTACCTAACGTTGATGCAAAACGATTGGAAACATCGAATAGCGCGTATTCGTGCAAATTATCGATGGAAAGAACGATTGCGGGAGCCGGGAAGTGAATCCGTACCTAACGTTGATGCAAAACGATTGGAAACATTGAACATCACGTATTCGTGCAAATTATCGATGGAAAGAACGATTGCGGGTGCCGGGAAGTGAATCCTTACCTAACGTTGATGCAAATCGATTGGAAACATCGAATAGCACGTATTCGTGCAAATTTTCGATGGAAAGAACGATTGCGGGAGCCGGGAAATGAATCCTTACGTAACGTTGATGCAAAACGATTGGAAACATCGAACATCACGTATTCGTGCAAATTAATGATAGAAAGAACGATTGCGGCAGCTGGGAAGTGAATCCTTACCTACCGTCGATGCAAAACGATTGCAAACATCGAATAGCACGTATTCGTGCAAATTATCCATAGAAAGAACGATTGCGGGAGCTGGGAAGTGAATACTTACCTAACGTTGATGCAAAACGATTGGAAACATCGAACACCACGTATTCGTGCAAATTATCGATGGAAAGAACGATTGCGGGAGCCGGGAAGTGAATCCTTACCTAACGTTGATGCAAAACGATTGGAAACATTGAACATCACGTATTCGTGCAAATTATCGATGGAAAGAACGATTGCGGGTGCCGGGAATTGAATCCTTACCTAACGTTGATGCAAATCGATTGGAAACATCGAATAGCACGTATTCGTGCAAATTATCGATGGAAAGAACGATTGCGGGAGCCGGGAAATGAATCCTTACCTAACGTTGATGCAAAACGATTGGAAAATCGAACATCACGTATTCGTGCAAATTATCGATAGAAAGAACGATTGCGGCAGCTGGGAAGTGAATCCTTACCTACCGTCGATGCAAAACGATTGCAAACATCGAATAGCACGTATTCGTGCAAATTATCCATAGAAAGGCCGATTGCGAGAGCTGGGAAGTGAATACTTACCTACCGTTGATGCAAAACGATTGAAAACATCGAATAGCACGTATTCGTGCAAATTATCGATGGAAAGAACGATTGCGGGAGCCGGGAAGTGAATGCTTACCTAACGTTGATGCAAAACGATTGGAAACATCGAACATAACGTATTCGTGCAAATTATCGATAGAAAGAACGATTGCGGCAGCTGGGAAGTGAATCCTTACCTACCGTCCATGCAAAACGATTGCAAACATCGAATTGCACGTATTCGTGCAAATTATCCATAGAAAGACCGATTGCGAGAGCTGGGAAGTGAATACTTACCTACCGTTGTTGCAAAACGATTGGAAACATCGAATAGCACGTATTCGTGCAAATTATCGATGGAAAGAACGATTGCGGGAGCCGGGAAGTGAATCCTTACCTACCGTTGATGCAAAACGATTGGAAACATCGAACATCACGTATTCGTGCAAATTATCGATAGAAAGAACGATTGCGGGAGCTGGGAAGCGAATCCTTACCTATCGTCGATGCAAAACGATTGGAAACATCGAACGGCACGTATTCGTGCAAATTATCGATGGAAAGAACGATTGCGGGAGCTGGGAAGTGAATCCTTACCTACCGTCGATGCAAAACGATTGCAAACATCGAATAGCACGTATTCGTGCAAATTATCCATAGAAAGAACGATTGCGGGAGCTGGGAAGTGAATACTTACCTAACGTTGATGCAGAACGATTGGAAACATCGAACACCACGTATTCGTGCAAATTATCGATGGAAAGAACGATTGCGGGAGCCGGGAAGTGAATCCTTACCTAACGTTGATGCAAAACGATTGGAAACATCGAATAGCACGTATTCGTGCAAATTATCCATGGAAAGAACGATTGCGGGAGCCGGGAAGTGAATGCTTACCTAACGTTGATGCAAAACGATTGGAAACATCGAATAGCGCGTATTCGTGCAAATTATCGATGGAAAGAACGATTGCGGGAGCCGGGAAGTGAATCCGTACCTAACGTTGATGCAAAACGATTGGAAACATTGAACATCACGTATTCGTGCAAATTATCGATGGAAAGAACGATTGCGGGTGCCGGGAAGTGAATCCTTACCTAACGTTGATGCAAATCGATTGGAAACATCGAATAGCACGTATTCGTGCAAATTATCGATGGAAAGAACGATTGCGGGAGCCGGGAAATGAATCCTTACGTAACGTTGATGCAAAACGATTGGAAACATCGAACATCACGTATTCGTGCAAATTAATGATAGAAAGAACGATTGCGGCAGCTGGGAAGTGAATCCTTACCTACCGTCGATGCAAAACGATTGCAAACATCGAATAGCACGTATTCGTGCAAATTATCCATAGAAAGACCGATTGCGAGAGCTGGGAAGTGAATACTTACCTACCGTTGATGCAAAACGATTGAAAACATCGAATAGCACGTATTCGTGCAAATTATCGATGGAAAGAACGATTGCGGGAGCCGGGAAATGAATCCTTACCTAACGTTGATGCAAAACGATTGGAAACATCGAACATCACGTATTCGTGCAAATTATCGATAGAAAGAACGATTGCGGCAGCTGGGAAGTGAATCCGTACCTACCGTCGATGCAAAACGATTGCAAACATCGAATAGCACGTATTCGTGCAAATTATCCATAGAAAGAACGATTGCGGGAGCTGGGAAGTGAATACTTACCTAACGTTGATGCAGAACGATTGGAAACATCGAACACCACGTATTCGTGCAAATTATCGATGGAAAGAACGATTGCGGGAGCCGGGAAGTGAATCCTTACCTACCGTTGATGCAAAACGATTGGAAACATCGAACATCACGTATTCGTGCAAATTATCGATAGAAAGAACGATTGCGGGAGCTGGGAAGTGAATCCTTACCTACCGTCGATGCAAAACGATTGGATAATTGGCACGAATACGTGATATTCGATGTTTCCAATCGTTTTGCATCGACGGTAGGTAAGGATTCACTTCCCGGCTCCCGCAATCGTTCTTTCCATCGATAATTTGCACGAATACGTGGTGTTCGATGTTTCCAATCGTTCTGCATCAACGTTAGGTAAGTATTCCCTTCCCGGCTCCCGCAATCGTTCTTTCTAAGGATAATTTGCACGAATACGTGCTATTCGATGTTTGCAATCGTTTTGCATCGACGGTAGGTACGGATTCACTTCCCGGCTCCCGCAATCGTTCTTTCCATCGATAATTTGCACGAATACGCGCTATTCGATGTTTCCAATCGTTTTGCATCAACGTTAGGTAAGCATTCACTTCCCGGCTCCCACAATCGTTCTTTCCATGGATAATTTGCACGAATACGTGCTATTCGATGTTTCCAATCGTTTTGCATCAACGGTAGGTAAGTATTCACTTCCCAGCTCCCGCAATCGTTCTTTCTATGGATGATTTGCACGAATACGTGCTATTCGATGTTTGCAATCGTTTTGCATCGACGGTAGGTAAGGATTCACTTCCCAGCTCCCGCAATCGTTCTTTCCATCGATAATTTGCACGAATACGTGATGTTCGATGTTTCCAATCGTTTTGCAACAACGGTAGGTAAGGATTCACTTCCCGGCTCCCGCAATCGTTCTTTCCATCGATAATTTGCACGAATACGTGCTATTCGATGTTTCCAATCGTTTTGCATCAACGGTAGGTAAGTATTCACTTCCCAGCTCTCGCAATCGGTCTTTCTATGGATAATTTGCACGAATACGTGCAATTCGATGTTTGCAATCGTTTTGCATCAACGGTAGGTAAGGATTCACTTCCCAGCTCCCGCAATCGTTCTTTCTATCGATAATTTGCACGAATACGTTATGTTCGATGTTTCCAATCGTTTTGCATCAACGTTAGGTAAGGATTCATTTCCCGGCTCCCGCAATCGTTCTTTCCATCGATAATTTGCACGAATACGTGCTATTCGATGTTTCCAATCGATTTGCATCAACGTTAGGTAAGGATTCACTTCCCGGCACCCGCAATCGTTCTTTCCATCGATAATTTGCACGAATACGTGATGTTCAATGTTTCCAATCGTTTTGCATCAACGTTAGGTAAGGATTCACTTCCCGACTCCCGCAATCGTTCTTTCCATCGATAATTTGCACGAATACGTGGTGTTCGATGTTTCCAATCGTTTTGCATCAACGTTAGGTAAGTATTCACTTCCCAGCTCCCGCAATCGTTCTTTCTATCGATAATTTGCACGAATACGTGCTATTCGATGTTTGCAATCGTTTTGCATCGACGGTAGGTAAGGATTCACTTCCCAGCAGCCGCAATCGTTCTTTCCATCGATAATTTACACGAATACGTGCTATTCGATGTTTTCAATCGTTTTGCATCAACGGTAGGTAAGTATTCACTGCCCAGCTCACGCAATTGGTCTTTCTATGGATAATTTGCACGAATACGTGCTATTCGATGTTTGCAATCGTTTTGCATCGACGGTAGGTAAGGATACACTTCCCGGCTCCCGCAATCGTTCTTTCCATCGATAATTTGCACGAATACGCGGTGTTCGATGTTTCCAATCGTTTTGCATCAACGTTAGGTAAGTATTCACTTCCCAGCTCCCGCAATCGTTCTTTCTATCGATAATTTGCACGAATACGTGCTATTCGATGTTTGCAATCGTTTTGCATCGACGGTAGGTAAGCATTCACTTCCCGGCTCCCGCAATCGTTCTTTCCATCGATAATTTGCACGAATACGTGGTGTTCGATGTTTCCAATCGTTTTGCATCAACGTTAGGTAAGCATTCACTTCCCGGCTCCCGCAATCGTTCTTTCCATCGATAATTTGCACGAATACGTGCTATTCGATGTTTTCAATCGTTTTGCATCAACGGTAGGTAAGTATTCACTTCCCAGCTCCCGCAATCGTTCTTTCTATGGATAATTTGCACGAATACGTGCTATTCGATGTTTGCAATCGTTTTGCATCGACGGTAGGTAGGGATTCACTTCCCAGCTCCCGCAATCGTTCTTTCTATCGATAATTTGCACGAATACGTTATGTTCGATGTTTCCAATCGTTTTGCATCAACGTTAGGTAAGCATTCACTTCCCGGCTCCCGCAATCGTTCTTTCCATCGATAATTTGCACGAATACGTGCTATTCGATGTTTTCAATCGTTTTGCATCAACGGTAGGTAAGTATTCACTTCCCAGCTCTCGCAATCGGCCTTTCTATGGATAATTTGCACGAATACGTGCTATTCGATGTTTGCAATCGTTTTGCATCGACGGTAGGTAAGGATTCACTTCCCAGCTGCCGCAATCGTTCTTTCTATCGATAATTTGCACGAATACGTGATGTTCGATGTTTCCAATCGTTTTGCATCAACGTTAGGTAAGGATTCATTTCCCGGCTCCCGCAATCGTTCTTTCCATCGATAATTTGCACGAATACGTGCTATTCGATGTTTCCAATCGATTTGCATCAACGTTAGGTAAGGATTCACTTCCCGGCACCCGCAATCGTTCTTTCCATCGATAATTTTGCACGAATACGTGATGTTCAATGTTTCCAATCGTTTTGCATCAACGTTAGGTAAGGATTCACTTCCCGGCACCCGCAATCGTTCTTTCCATCGATAATTTGCACGAATACGTGGTGTTCGATGTTTCCAATCGTTTTGCATCAACGTTAGGTAAGTATTCACTTCCCAGCTCCCGCAATCGTTCTTTCTATGGATAATTTGCACGAATACGTGCTATTCGATGTTTGCAATCGTTTTGCATCGACGGTAGGTAAGGATTCACTTCCCAGCTCCCGCAATCGTTCTTTCTATCGATAATTTGCACGAATACGTTATGTTCGATGTTTCCAATCGTTTTGCATCAACGTTAGGTAAGCATTCACTTCCCGGCTCCCGCAATCGTTCTTTCCATCGATAATTTGCACGAATACGTGCTATTCGATGTTTTCAATCGTTTTGCATCAACGGTAGGTAAGTATTCACTTCCGAGCTCTCGCAATCGGTCTTTCTATGGATAATTTGCACGAATACGTGCTATTCGATGTTTGCAATCGTTTTGCATCGACGGTAGGTAAGGATTCACTTCCCAGCTGCCGCAAACGTTCTTTCTATCATTAATTTGCACGAATACGTGATGTTCGATGTTTCCAATCGTTTTGCATCAACGTTAGGTAAGCATTCACTTCCCGGCTCCCGCAATCGTTCTTTCCATCGATAATTTGTACGAATACGTGCTATTCGATGTTTTCAATCGTTTTGCATCAACGGTAGGTAAGTATTCACTTCCCAGCTCTCGCAATCGGTCTTTCTATGGATAATTTGCACGAATACGTGCTATTCGATGTTTGCAATCGTTTTGCATCAACGTTAGGTAAGTATTCACTTCCCGGCTCCCGCAATCGTTCTTCCATCGATAATTTGCACGAATACGTGGTGTTCGATGTTTCCAATCGTTTTGCATCAACGTTAGGTAAGTATTCACTTCCCAGCTCTCGCAATCGTTCTTTCTATCGATAATTTGCACGAATACGTGCTATTCGATGTTTTCAATCGTTTTGCATCAACGGTAGGTAAGTATTCACTGCCCAGCTCTCGCAATCGGTCTTTCTATGGATAATTTGCACGAATACGTGCTATTCGATGTTTGCAATCGTTTTGCATCGACGGTAGGTAAGGATACACTTCCCGGCTCCCGCAATCGTTCTTTCCATCGATAATTTGCACGAATACGTGGTGTTCGATGTTTCCAATCGTTTTGCATCAACGTTAGGTAAGTATTCACTTCCCAGCTCCCGCAATCGTTCTTTCTATCGATAATTTGCACGAATACGTGCTATTCGATGTTTGCAATCGTTTTGCATCGACGGTAGGTAAGGATTCACTTCCCAGCTCCCGCAATCGTTCTTTCTATGGATAATTTGCACGAATACGTGCTATTCGATGTTTCCAATCGTGTTGCATCGACGGTCGGTAAGCATTCACTTCCCAGCTCCGGCAAACGTTCTTTCCAAATTATCGATAGAAAGAACGATTGCGGGAGCTGGGAAGTGAATACTTACCTACCGTTGATGCAAAACGATTGGAAACATCGAATAGCACATATTCGTGCAAATTATTCATGGAAAGAACGATTGCGGGAGCCGGGAAGTGAATGCTTACCTAACGTTGATGCAAAACGATTGGAAACATCGAACATAACGTATTCGTGCAAATTATCGATAGAAAGAACGATTGCGGGAGCTGGGAAGTGAATCCTTACCTACCGTCGATGCAAAACGATTGGATAATTGGCACGAATACGTGATATTCGATGTTTCCAATCGTTTTGCATCGACGGTAGGTAAGGATTCACTTCCCGGCTCCCGCAATCGTTCTTTCCATCGATAATTTGCACGAATACGTGGTGTTCGATGTTTCCAATCGTTCTGCATCAACGTTAGGTAAGTATTCCCTTCCCGGCTCCCGCAATCGTTCTTTCTAAGGATAATTTGCACGAATACGTGCTATTCGATGTTTGCAATCGTTTTGCATCGACGGTAGGTACGGATTCACTTCCCGGCTCCCGCAATCGTTCTTTCCATCGATAATTTGCACGAATACGCGCTATTCGATGTTTCCAATCGTTTTGCATCAACGTTAGGTAAGCATTCACTTCCCGGCTCCCACAATCGTTCTTTCCATGGATAATTTGCACGAATACGTGCTATTCGATGTTTCCAATCGTTTTGCATCAACGGTAGGTAAGTATTCACTTCCCAGCTCCCGCAATCGTTCTTTCTATGGATGATTTGCACGAATACGTGCTATTCGATGTTTGCAATCGTTTTGCATCGACGGTAGGTAAGGATTCACTTCCCAGCTCCCGCAATCGTTCTTTCCATCGATAATTTGCACGAATACGTGCCGTTCGATGTTTCCAATCGTTTTGCATCGACGATAGGTAAGGATTCGCTTCCCAGCTCCCGCAATCGTTCTTTCTATCGATAATTTGCACGAATACGTGATGTTCGATGTTTCCAATCGTTTTGCAACAACGGTAGGTAAGGATTCACTTCCCGGCTCCCGCAATCGTTCTTTCCATCGATAATTTGCACGAATACGTGCTATTCGATGTTTCCAATCGTTTTGCATCAACGGTAGGTAAGTATTCACTTCCCAGCTCTCGCAATCGGTCTTTCTATGGATAATTTGCACGAATACGTGCAATTCGATGTTTGCAATCGTTTTGCATCGACGGTAGGTAAGGATTCACTTCCCAGCTCCCGCAATCGTTCTTTCTATCGATAATTTGCACGAATACGTTATGTTCGATGTTTCCAATCGTTTTGCATCAACGTTAGGTAAGGATTCATTTCCCGGCTCCCGCAATCGTTCTTTCCATCGATAATTTGCACGAATACGTGCTATTCGATGTTTCCAATCGATTTGCATCAACGTTAGGTAAGGATTCACTTCCCGGCACCCGCAATCGTTCTTTCCATCGATAATTTGCACGAATACGTGATGTTCAATGTTTCCAATCGTTTTGCATCAACGTTAGGTAAGGATTCACTTCCCGACTCCCGCAATCGTTCTTTCCATCGATAATTTGCACGAATACGTGGTGTTCGATGTTTCCAATCGTTTTGCATCAACGTTAGGTAAGTATTCACTTCCCAGCTCCCGCAATCGTTCTTTCTATCGATAATTTGCACGAATACGTGCTATTCGATGTTTGCAATCGTTTTGCATCGACGGTAGGTAAGGATTCACTTCCCAGCAGCCGCAATCGTTCTTTCCATCGATAATTTACACGAATACGTGCTATTCGATGTTTTCAATCGTTTTGCATCAACGGTAGGTAAGTATTCACTGCCCAGCTCTCGCAATTGGTCTTTCTATGGATAATTTGCACGAATAAGTGCTATTCGATGTTTGCAATCGTTTTGCATCGACGGTAGGTAAGGATACACTTCCCGGCTCCCGCAATCGTTCTTTCCATCGATAATTTGCACGAATACGCGGTGTTCGATGTTTCCAATCGTTTTGCATCAACGTTAGGTAAGTATTCACTTCCCAGCTCCCGCAATCGTTCTTTCTATCGATAATTTGCACGAATACGTGCTATTCGATGTTTGCAATCGTTTTGCATCGACGGTAGGTAAGGATTTACTTCCCAGCTCCCGCAATCGGTCTTTCTATCGATAATTTGCATGAATACGTTATGTTCGATGTTTCCAATCGTTTTGCATCAACGTTAGGTAAGCATTCACTTCCCGGCTCCCGCAATCGTTCTTTCCATCGATAATTTGCACGAATACGTGGTGTTCGATGTTTCCAATCGTTTTGCATCAACGTTAGGTAAGCATTCACTTCCCGGCTCCCGCAATCGTTCTTTCCATCGATAATTTGCACGAATACGTGCTATTCGATGTTTTCAATCGTTTTGCATCAACGGTAGGTAAGTATTCACTTCCCAGCTTCCGCAATCGTTCTTTCTATGGATAATTTGCACGAATACGTGCTATTCGATGTTTGCAATCGTTTTGCATCGACGGTAGGTACGGATTCACTTCCCAGCTCCCGCAATCGTTCTTTCTATCGATAATTTGCACGAATACGTTATGTTCGATGTTTCCAATCGTTTTGCATCAACGTTAGGTAAGCATTCACTTCCCGGCTCCCGCAATCCTTCTTTCCATCGATAATTTGCACGAATACGTGCTATTCGATGTTTTCAATCGTTTTGCATCAACGGTAGGTAAGTATTCACTTCCCAGCTCTCGCAATCGGCCTTTCTATGGATAATTTGCACGAATACGTGCTATTCGATGTTTGCAATCGTTTTGCATCGACGGTAGGTAAGGAATCACTTCCCAGCTGCCGCAATCGTTCTTTCTATCGATAATTTGCACGAATACGTGATGTTCGATGTTTCCAATCGTTTTGCATCAACGTTAGGTAAGGATTCATTTCCCGGCTCCCGCAATCGTTCTTTCCATCGATAATTTGCACGAATACGTGCTATTCGATGTTTCCAATCGATTTGCATCAACGTTAGGTAAGGATTCACTTCCCGGCACCCGCAATCGTTCTTTCCATCGATAATTTTGCACGAATACGTGATGTTCAATGTTTCCAATCGTTTTGCATCAACGTTAGGTAAGGATTCACTTCCCGGCACCCGCAATCGTTCTTTCCATCGATAATTTGCACGAATACGTGGTGTTCGATGTTTCCAATCGTTTTGCATCAACGTTAGGTAAGTATTCACTTCCCAGCTCCCGCAATCGTTCTTTCTATGGATAATTTGCACGAATACGTGCTATTCGATGTTTGCAATCGTTTTGCATCGACGGTAGGTAAGGATTCACTTCCCAGCTCCCGCAATCGTTCTTTCTATCGATAATTTGCACGAATACGTTATGTTCGATGTTTCCAATCGTTTTGCATCAACGTTAGGTAAGCATTCACTTCCCGGCTCCCGCAATCGTTCTTTCCATCGATAATTTGCACGAATACGTGCTATTCGATGTTTGCAATCGTTTTGCATCAACGGTAGGTAAGTATTCACTTCCGAGCTCTCGCAATCGGTCTTTCTATGGATAATTTGCACGAATACGTGCTATTCGATGTTTGCAATCGTTTTGCATCGACGGTAGGTAAGGATTCACTTCCCAGCTGCCGCAAACGTTCTTTCTATCATTAATTTGCACGAATACGTGATGTTCGATGTTTCCAATCGTTTTGCATCAACGTTAGGTAAGCATTCACTTCCCGGCTCCCGCAATCGTTCTTTCCATCGATAATTTGTACGAATACGTGCTATTCGATGTTTTCAATCGTTTTGCATCAACGGTAGGTAAGTATTCACTTCCCAGCTCTCGCAATCGGTCTTTCTATGGATAATTTGCACGAATACGTGCTATTCGATGTTTGCAATCGTTTTGCATCAACGTTAGGTAAGTATTCACTTCCCGGCTCCCGCAATCGTTCTTCCATCGATAATTTGCACGAATACGTGGTGTTCGATGTTTCCAATCGTTTTGCATCAACGTTAGGTAAGTATTCACTTCCCAGCTCTCGCAATCGTTCTTTCTATCGATAATTTGCACGAATACGTGCTATTCGATGTTTTCAATCGTTTTGCATCAACGGTAGGTAAGTATTCACTGCCCAGCTCTCGCAATCGGTCTTTCTATGGATAATTTGCACGAATACGTGCTATTCGATGTTTGCAATCGTTTTGCATCGACGGTAGGTAAGGATACACTTCCCGGCTCCCGCAATCGTTCTTTCCATCGATAATTTGCACGAATACGTGGTGTTCGATGTTTCCAATCGTTTTGCATCAACGTTAGGTAAGTATTCACTTCCCAGCTCCCGCAATCGTTCTTTCTATCGATAATTTGCACGAATACGTGCTATTCGATGTTTGCAATCGTTTTGCATCGACGGTAGGTAAGGATTCACTTCCCAGCTCCCGCAATCGTTCTTTCTATGGATAATTTGCACGAATACGTGCTATTCGATGTTTCCAATCGTGTTGCATCGACGGTCGGTAAGCATTCACTTCCCAGCTCCGGCAAACGTTCTTTCCAAATTATCGATAGAAAGAACGATTGCGGGAGCTGGGAAGTGAATACTTACCTACCGTTGATGCAAAACGATTGGAAACATCGAATAGCACATATTCGTGCAAATTATTCATGGAAAGAACGATTGCGGGAGCCGGGAAGTGAATGCTTACCTAACGTTGATGCAAAACGATTGGAAACATCGAACATAACGTATTCGTGCAAATTATCGATAGAAAGAACGATTGCGGCAGCTGGGAAGTGAATCCTTACCTACCGTCGATGCAAAACGATTGCAAACATCGAATTGCACGTATTCGTGCAAATTATCCATAGAAAGACCGATTGCGAGAGCTGGGAAGTGAATACTTACCTACCGTTGATGCAAAACGATTGGAAACATCGAACATCACGTATTCGTGCAAATTATCGATAGAAAGAACGATTGCGGGAGCTGGGAAGCGAATCCTTACCTATCGTCGATGCAAAACGATTGGAAACATCGAATGACACGTATTCGTGCAAATTATCGATGGAAAGAACGATTGCGGGAGCTGGGAAGTGAATCCTTACCTACCGTCGATGCAAAACGATTGCAAACATCGAGTAGCACGTATTCGTGCAAATTATCCATAGAAAGAACGATTGCGGGAGCTGGGAAGTGAATACTTACCTACCGTTGATGCAAAACGATTGGAAACATCGAATAGCACGTATTCGTGCAAATTATCCATGGAAAGAACGATTGCGGGAGCCGGGAAGTGAATGCTTACCTAACGTTGATGCAAAACGATTGGAAACATCGAATAGCGCGTATTCGTGCAAATTATCGATGGAAAGAACGATTGCGGGAGCCGGGAAGTGAATCCGTACCTACCGTCGATGCAAAACGATTGCAAACATCGAATAGCACGTATTCGTGCAAATTATCCTTAGAAAGAACGATTGCGGGAGCCGGGAAGTGAATACTTACCTAACGTTGATGCAGAACGATTGGAAACATCGAACACCACGTATTCGTGCAAATTATCGATGGAAAGAACGATTGCGGGAGCCGGGAAGTGAATCCTTACCTAACGTTGATGCAAAACGATTGGAAACATCGAATAGCACGTATTCGTGCAAATTATCGATGGAAAGAACGATTGCGGGAGCTGGGAAGTGAATCCTTACCTACCGTCGATGCAAAACGATTGGATAATTGGCACGAATACGTGATATTCGATGTTTCCAATCGTTTTGCATCGACGGTAGGTAAGGATTCACTTCCCAGCTCCCGCAATCGTTATTTCCATCGATAATTTGCACGAATACGTGGTGTTCGATGTTACCAATCGTTCTGCATCAACGTTAGGTAAGTATTCACTTCCCAGCTTCCGCAATCGTTCTTTCTATGGATAATTTGCACGAATACGTGCTATTCGATGTTTGCAATCGTTTTGCATCGACGGTAGGTACGGATTCACTTCCCAGCTCCCGCAATCGTTCTTTCTATCGATAATTTGCACGAATACGTGATGTTCGATGTTTCCAATCGTTTTGCATCAACGGTAGGTAAGGATTCACTTCCCGGCTCCCGCAATCGTTCTTTCCATCGATAATTTGCACGAATACGTGGTGTTCGATGTTTCCAATCGTTCTGCATCAACGTTAGGTAAGTATTCACTTCCCAGCTCCCGCAATCGTTCTTTCTATGGATAATTTGCACGAATACGTGCTATTCGATGTTTCCAATCGTGTTGCATCGACGGTCGGTAAGCATTCACTTCCCAGCTCCGGCAAACGTTCTTTCCAAATTATCGATAGAAAGAACGATTGCGGGAGCTGGGAAGTGAATCCGTACCTACCGTCGATGCAAAACGATTGCAAACATCGAATAGCACGTATTCGTGCAAATTATCCATAGAAAGAACGATTGCGAGAGCTGGGAAGTGAATACTTACCTACCGTTGATGCAAAACGATTGGAAAATATCGAATAGCACGTATTCGTGCAAATGATCGATGGAAAGAACGATTGCGGGAGCCGGGAAGTGAATCCTTACCTAACGTTGATGCAAATCGATTGGAAAATATCGAATAGCACGTATTCGTGCAAATGATCGATGGAAAAAACGATTGCGGGAGCCGGGAAGTGAATCCTTACCTAACGTTGATGCAAATCGATTGGAAACATCGAACATCACGTATTCGTGCAAATTATCGATGGAAAGAACGATTGCGGGTGCCGGGAAGTGAATCCTTACCTACCGTTGATGCAAAACGATTGGAAACATCGAACATCACGTATTCGTGCAAATTATCGATAGAAAGAACGATTGCGGGAGCTGGGAAGTGAATCCGTACCTACCGTCGATGCAAAACGATTGCAAACATCGAATATCACGTATTCGTGCAAATTATCCATAGAAAGAACGATTGCGGGAGCTGGGAAGTGAATACTTACCTAACGTTGATGCAGAACGATTGGTAACATCGAACACCACGTATTCGTGCAAATTATCGATGGAAAGAACGATTGCGGGAGCCGGGAAGTGAATGCTTACCTAACGTTGATGCAAAACGATTGGAAACATCGAACATAACGTATTCGTGCAAATTATCGATAGAAAGAACGATTGCGGGAGCTGGGAAGTAATCCGTACCTACCGTCGATGCAAAACGATTGCAAACATCGAATAGCACGTATTCGTGCAAATTATCCATAGAAAGAACGATTGCGGGAGCTGGGAAGTGAATACTTACCTAACGTTGATGCAGAACGATTGGAAACATCGAACACCACGTATTCGTGCAAATTATCGATGGAAAGAACGATTGCGGGAGCCGGGAAGTGAATCCTTACCTACCGTTGATGCAAAACGATTGGAAACATCGAACATCACGTATTCGTGCAAATTATCGATAGAAAGAACGATTGCGGGAGCTGGGAAGTGAATCCTTACCTACCGTCGATGCAAAACGATTGGAAACATCGAATATCACGTATTCGTGCCAATTATCCAATCGTTTTGCATCGACGGTAGGTAAGGATTCACTTCCCAGCTCCCGCAATCGTTCTTTCCATCGATAATTTGCACGAATACGTGCCATTCGATGTTTCCAATCGTTTTGCATCGACGGTAGGTAAGGATTTACTTCCCATCTCCCGCAATCGTTCTTTCCATCGATAATTTGCACGAATACGTGCTATTCGATGTTTCCAATCGTTTTGCATCAACGTTAGGTAAGGATTCACTTCCCGGCTCCCGCAATCGTTCTTTCCATCGATAATTTGCACGAATACGTGGTGTTCGATGTTTCCAATCGTTCTGCATCAACGTTAGGTAAGTATTCACTTCCCGGCTCCCGCAATCGTTCTTTCTAAGGATAATTTGCACGAATGCGTGCTATTCGATGTTTGCAATCGTTTTGTATCGACGGTAGGTACGGATTCACTTCCCGGCTCCCGCAATCGTTCTTTCCATCGATAATTTGCACGAATACGCGCTATTCGATGTTTCCAATCGTTTTGCATCAACGTTAGGTAAGCATTCACTTCCCGGCTCCCGCAATCGTTCTTTCCATGGATAATTTGCACGAATACGTGCTATTCGATGTTTCCAATCGTTTTGCATCGACGGTAGGTAAGGATTCACTTCCCAGCTCCCGCAATCGTTCTTTCCATCGATAATTTGCACGAATACGTGATGTTCGATGTTTCCAATCGTTTTGCATCAACGGTAGGTAAGGATTCACTTCCCGGCTCCCGCAATCGTTCTTTCCATCGATAATTTGCACGAATACGTGCTATTCGATGTTTCCAATCGTTTTGCATCAACGGTAGGTAAGTATTCACTTCCCAGCTCTCGCAATCGGTCTTTCTATGGATAATTTGCACGAATACGTGCAATTCGATGTTTGCAATCGTTTTGCATCGACGGTAGGTAAGGATTCACTTCCCAGCTCCCGCAATCGTTCTTTCTATCGATAATTTGCACGAATACGTTATGTTCGATGTTTCCAATCGTTTTGCATCAACGTTAGGTAAGCATTCACTTCCCGGCTCCCGCAATCGTTCTTTCCATCGATAATTTGCACGAATACGTGCTATTCGATGTTTTCAATCGTTTTGCATCAACGGTAGGCATGTATTCACTTCCCAGCTCTCGCAATCGGTCTTTCTATGGATAATTTGCACGAATACGTGCTATTCGATGTTTGCAATCGTTTTGCATCGACGGTAGGTAAGGATTCACTTCCCAGCTGCCGCAATCGTTCTTTCTATCGATAATTTGCACGAATACGTGATGTTCGATGTTTCCAATCGTTTTGCATCAACGTTAGGTAAGGATTCATTTCCCGGCTCCCGCAATCGTTCTTTCCATCGATAATTTGCACGAATACGTGCTATTCGATGTTTCCAATCGTTTTGCATCGACGGTGTGACGTGCCGTCATTTTTTTGCCGCATGTCGGCTCACATTTTTCTTCCTTTATTTACTATATCCACTGCCTGTGAACAAACAAACTCTCTTATTACTCCAACCCATCGCTAGTCAAACGAGGTACTTACCTTATGTTGCGCTTCTCATCATCGATTACCTGTGAACAAATAAACTCTCTTATTACTCCTACCCATCGCTAGTCAAACGAGATACTTACCTTACATTACATTTCTCATCATCGACTGCTTTCGAACAAATAAATTCCTCTCATAAGATACTCACCTTATATTTCTCTTCTCATCACCGACTACCTGCAAACAAATAAAATCTCTAAATATT
Source organism: Nomada ferruginata (assembly GCA_963583965.1). Lineage (NCBI taxonomy): Eukaryota > Metazoa > Arthropoda > Insecta > Hymenoptera > Apidae > Nomada > Nomada ferruginata. The sequence continues at coordinate 2,758,831 of OY757219.1, forward strand.
CCAACTCATCGCTACACAAAACACCATTACCTTAAACGAAGAACAACGACACTCGAGAGAAGCCCTCACTCCACGAGGAAGAAACCCCTTTTGCGTCCCAAGAGAAGCCCTCACTCCACGAGGAAGAAACCCCTTTTGCGTCCCAAGAGAAGCCCTCACTCCACGAGAAAGAAAACCCCTTTCGAATCCTCTCGAGTATATCGCTACAATATGATCAAATCAAATAACACACCCGAACCTACAATACAAAAGACGCATAATTAACCAATACAATTTATTAAAATATTTTATTACAAAACGATATCATCAAACAACCTATCCGAATTCACCATATAACAATATTGTAATTAACTAATATAATTTATTTTAACCAATCTCGGTACAATGGAGAACCCCTGCCGGTTGAGGATCACTGGCATTCCAGAGCAATCGACTCCAGTAGCAGTCAACATACCACGCATACCACGCATACCAGACATACCACGCATACCAGACATTCCTCGCATACCAGAGATTCCAGGGATGGGTATAAATAAGCCGGCACCACCTGAATAGTCAGTAGTCAATCATCAGCAGTCAATCTTCAGTAGTCAATCATCAGCAGTCAATCTTCAGTAGTCAATCATCAGCAGTCAATCTTCAGTAGTCAATCATCAGCAAGCGCCTACACATCAGTGAATCAATCTACAAGTGACAGTGAACGTTGATATACCGGTCTTGATTTTAGAATCATACAGTGAATTATTTCGATAAATACCTTAAGGAACATAGAATTCTTTCACGACTTATTTCGATAAATACCTTAAAGAACATAGAATAATTCCACGATTTATTTCGATAAATATCTTAAAGAACTTAGAATAATTTCACGATTTATTTCAATAAATACCTTAAGGAACATAGAATAATTCCGCGATTTATTTCGATAAATATCTTAAAGAATTTAGAATAATTTCACGATTTATTTCAATAAATACCGTAAGGAACATAGAATTAATTCCACGATTTATTTCAATAAATACCTTAATGAACATAGAATTATTTCACGACTTATTTCGATACATACCTTAAGGAACTTAGAATAATTTCACGATTTATTTCAATAAATACCTTAAGGAACATAGAATTATTTCACGATTATTTCAATAAATACGTCAACGAACTTCGAAGTATTCTTGACTTATTCTAATAAATACAATAAGCCAGTGAACCTCAAGAAACTTTCGCGCAGCACCACAGCATTATTTATCGAATGCAGCTCCCTTACAATATTTGGGAAGAAGCCGAAGAAGAGGAGGACCAGGAATTTCAGGGTCCCTGGGACGGCGTCCTTCCCTCTGATTATCCAGAGATTTATAAACCCCTGCTAGACATTTGGTGTTCCACTATCGCCACAGTAGGAATATACATAAGCGACTGGGGCCGAATTTGCATCAACTGTTACAATCAGTTGACCCCCACACAAGGACAAGCATATCAATCAGGAGGTTGGCATGACATGAGCACTGCCGAAGAAGCCCAACGCATTTCCATTTGTGCACACTGCAACAACGAAATCTCCTCCATCCGCCCAGCATCTCAGTGCGCAGAGTGCACAGAACAGTACTTCGAAATAACAGCGGAAGAGCTGTGGCAAGTACAATCGGGACAAGTACTCGAGGTGCTCACCCGATGGTAAAAATTATACGTGTCTACCCGAGGATCGCAAACCCGACATTGCAGCTCGGTGAGTCGTTTTATTCTTTCGTTCCTTACGAGGTTTCGTTCACATTTCTCAATATTGTTTGGAATCCGAGGAATTGGTATTGCTGCAGATCAATCCTTCCGCAGTAATAGTACGGCACTCCTAACTTCCTTTCCCTTCCTTTTCCTTTACTTACCTTTCCTCTCGGCGTGCGCGAATCTTGCATTCGACCCCGAGGTATTTCCTTTCCTTTCTTTACTTACCTTTCCTCTCGGCGTGCGCGAATCTTGCATTCGACCCCGAGGTATTTCCTTTCCTTTCTTTACTTACCTTTCCTCTCGGCGTGCGCGAATCTTGCATTCGACCCCGAGATTCTTCCTTTTTCTTTACTTACCTTTCCTCTCGGCGTGCGCGAATCTTGCATTCGACCCCGAGGTATTTCCTTTCCTTTCTTTACTTACCTTTCCTCTCGGCGTGCGCGAATCTTGCATTCGACCCCGAGGTATTTCCTTTCCTTTCTTTACTTACCTTTCCTCTCGGCGTGCGCGAATCTTGCATTCGACCCCGAGGTATTTCCTTTCCTTTCTTTACTTACCTTTCCTCTCGGCGTGCGCGAATCTTGCATTCGACCCCGAGGTATTTCCTTTCCTTTCTTTACTTACCTTTCCTCTCGGCGTGCGCGAATCTTGCATTCGACCCCGAGATTCTTAATTTTATCTACTTACCTTTCCTCTCGGCGTGCGCGAATTTTGTATTCGACCCCGAGATTCTTCCTTTTCCTTTACTTACCTTTCCTCTCGGCGTGCGCGAATCTTGCATTCGACCCCGAGATTCTTAATTTTATCTACTTACCTTTCCTCTCGGCGTGCGCGAATTTTGTATTCGACCCCGAGATTCTTCCTTTTCCTTTACTTACCTTTCCTCTCGGCGTGCGCGAATCTTGCATTCGACCCCGAGATTCTTCCTTTTCTCTACTTACCTTTCCTCTCGGCGTGCGCGAATCTTGAATTCGACCCCGAGAACCTACGTTCACCTTCCCCATTCAATTTCCGTTCCTCATCCTGCGTGCGTACAGTATGTCTCTTCCGGAAGTAACCTGGAACGTGACATATTAAACTGGTGGTGACAGCGGTGGGATATTCGAAAATTCAATCCCACAATTGCCTTTAAAACGATAAACGAAGATTGAAGCGGTGGGATGTTCGAAAATTCAATCCCACAATTGCCTTTAAAACGATAAACGAAGATTGAAGCGGTGGGATATTCGAAAATTCAATCCCACAATTGCCTTTAAAACGATAAACGAAGATTGAAGCGGTGGGATATTCGAAAATTCAATCCCACAATTGCCTTTAAAACGATAAACGAAGATTGAAGCGGTTGGATATTCGAAAATTCAATCCCACAATTGCCTTTAAAACGATAAACGAAGATTGAAGCGGTGGGATGTTCGAAAATTCAATCCCACAATTGCCTTTAAAACGATAAACGAAGATTGAAGCGGTGGGATGTTCGAAAATTCAATCCCACAATTGCCTTTAAAACGATAAACGAAGATTGAAGCGGTGGGATATTCGAAAATTCAATCCCACAATTGCCTTTAAAACGATAAACGAAGATTGAAGCGGTGGGATATTCGAAAATTCAATCCCACAATTGCCTTCAAAACGACAATTAAAGCTTGAAACGCTTTAATATCAAAATTTTGATACGTGTTCTGAACATTAATCACCTACGACTAGATAACCGCCATATCACAACCCCCTCGCGCATATATATAAAACAAAATATATGTATATACATTAGTTCACCTCGCTCAAACACATACATAAAATACCATGTCGCTGTACGGTGACGCCGACGGATCCAACCCCCTCGCTACCCCCGTCGAGGATGCTAACAGAGCCATCGACGCGTCGACCGCCGCGTTGCAAGATAAATTGAATCTCCTGCGCGAAAAACAAGCTCAAATCGAAGAGCATTACGAATTATTCATGAACAAGCAAATGCGACCTGTTAGTCCAGCCGACGATTTGGTGCAGGAAGAACAAACACACCAAACCGCCTCCGGGTTGGAAAACCTCGCAAAACAAATAGCCTGTCTGCAGGACGCAGTGGACGCGCTAACAAGAAAACAGCGCATTAAAACACATTTTGAAACCCCTGCCTCCGGTTACCGCGAAGGAAACCCGCGTAACGACGCGTTTATCGAACCGACAATGTACGGAAAACTTCAGGTCACTCTGAAGGATGCCGTCGAGACGGTACCGCGCTTCGATGGACATAACATGTCGATCCTGCAATTTGCGAGAGCGTGCAGACGAGCTCGAGAAATGATCCCTCCCGCGTCCGAACCTCAGTTAGCGCGCTTATTAAGGAACCGTTTACAAAACCACGCGTACTTGGTCGTGGAGGATTACTGCTTTGATACGGTTAACGCATTCATCGGCAGACTAAAAACGGTGTTCGCCCCCGCTAAAACTTCCGATCACTACCGCGGCGAACTAGCTAACATCATAATTGGAAGAAATGAACACATTTTGGATTATATTTCAAGAGTAAAAGACTTGAAATTCGCCATCACCGACGAAGACGCTGATTATTATCGAAACTCAAGGACGGCGTTATACGATGTCGATCAGCTAGCGTTAAGATCATTTTTAGACGGACTTCCCCTTTCAATGCGCACTCAGATGGACCCCACGACATTGACGTCCTTGGATGAAGCATCCGACAGAGCGGTCCGAGTAGCGAAATTGATCGAGCGCGATCGCCGCCGGTTTATGGGAGAAAGGACACACCGCACTCTATGCCAACTATGCAATCGGGAAGGACACGACGCGCGATCGTGCAGGACCTACCCGACTAATAATCATCCGCCCCTTGCGCGGGTCCCGGAACGATATAACGAAAGAGGTTTCGACCGTCTACACCCAACGACGGATCATAATACGCCACGTCGACCTGAGACGCGAACCTGCAACTACTGCGGGAGAATAGGGCACTTGGCCGCGGAATGCCGTAAGAAAATGCGCGATCAAAACATGTCGGGAAACGACCAGCCCCCACGAGATAACAGGGAGGCGCCTCGTGGAACGGGCAGGACAAATGCGCATCCGATAAATACATTCCGGCCTACGAACCAACTCCGCCCAGAATCGCCAAGGTGCACCTCTCCCCCTACAACAATGTTCCCTCCATCAACGTCCGCAGCCCGCAATTAAACTTTCCCACGGACTTGATGATCGACACGGGAGCAGAGGTAAACTTAATAAAACAATCGTGCATCACGACGCCCTGCGAGATCGACAGGGACAACGTAATCAATTTAATCGGAATCACCGAAAACATGGTGCCCACCCTAGGCACCCTCACAGCAAATTTATTCAACTACCCCGTACAATTTCACGTCGTTGAAGACACTATACCCCTACGCTATCAAGGGTTATTGGGTTCGGGATTCCTAACCGAAAGTGGAGTAACGGTGGATTTCAAAAATAGATGGCTAGCGTTTAATGGCAATTTCGTCCCTTTCAACAAAATCGACGAAGTAACAGTACCCCCGAGAACCAGCGTGGTCGCACAAGCGACAGTTACTAACCCTGAAATCGAGGAAGGATATATTCCACGCATAGACATAGGAGAAGGGCTATACGCAGGACAAGCCCTAGTGCGAAACCAGGATGGCAAGGCAAATATACGAATCATTAACACCAACGAGCAACCGGCGATTATCCGGATACCCCCAGTCCAGCTGGAGAAATTTGAAGAAGCTCCCATAACGTACCCCCAAGTGAAGCATACCGAGGAAGCCGTGACTCCGAAGCAACCCGAAGACACGATGAACCCCCACTCTCAAAAGGGCAACCGGCCCATCCCCCTTAGCGAAACCCTCACAGAAGGAAGAACCCAGCGAAACGGACAAAGGTCCACACCCCTCGTATGCCAAATTGCGGATCAGAAGGTAGCATATCAAATTAACCCCACAGAAGGATTACAAGGGTCCACCCCCGGCGAAACCCCTTACAGGGACGAGCTCACCCAACAAACACGAGTTGCAGAGATACTTGACCTCATATCCCCGAAGGACCTCAATCGGGAAGAAGAGGATCACGTCCGACAACTCGTCAGCAAATATGAAGACGTATTCCACTTGCCCAGCGAACCCCTAGGCCATACGCACGCCATTAGCCACTCCATAGAAACCACAGACTCGATTCCCGTGTTTACTAAACAATACCGCTTCCCTCCTATTCACAAGGAAGAAATCCGTACACAAATGGAGGAACTGCTGAAGAAGGAAATTATCAAACCATCCGTCTCCCCGTACAGTTCGCCTCTCTGGATAGTTCCAAAAAAGCCAGGAGCCGACGGGAAACGAAAATGGAGAATGGTAATTGATTATCGCCAGCTTAATCAAAAAACAGTTCCAGACGCGTACCCGCTCCCAAATGTCATAGATATACTTGATCAGCTCGGCAGCGCCAAGTATTTTTCAGTGTTCGATCTTGTTTCTGGTTTTCACCAAATCCCTATGAAACCAGAACACGCGCAGAAAACTGCGTTCTCGGCCCCACACGGGCATTACGAATTCTCAAGAATGCCCTTCGGATTACGCAACGCACCCGCGACGTTCCAGCGACTTATGGATCACGTCCTTTCAGGGCTGCAAGGGTCCGAAATGTTCGTCTACTTAGATGATATTGTTATCTATTGCAGTTCAATTAGTGAACACGAAATCAAATTTCGAAGGCTCGCCAATAGGCTGCGCGAAGCTAACCTAAAATTACAACCCTGTAAATGCCAATTTTTACGAAAGGAAGTGGCGTATCTGGGCCACGTCCTCACGCAGGACGGCGTAAGACCCGATCCTCAGAAGATTATCTCCGTCACGAATTATCCTGCACCCCGCACAACAAAAGGTATTTAACAATTCCTAGGATTGACCGGGTATTATAGGCGATTTATCCCAGACTTCTCGAAGGAAGCGCGACCCCTCACGACACTCCTTAGAAAGGGGACAACCTTCGTTTGGGATGTGCAGCAACAAAAATCCTTCGAGTATCTCAAGGACAAGTTGGTCAGTGAACCTATTTTGCAATTTCCCGACTTCGAAAAGGAATTCCACCTCACGACGGACGCGTCCGATTATGCTGTGGGAGGCGTAATTTCTCAAACTTACGCGGATAAGGAACTCCCCCTTGCATATGCATCCAGACTGCTGTGCCAAGCTGAAGTGAATTACTCCACCATCGAGAAGGAACTCCTTGCAATAGTATACTGCACCAGCCATTTCCGACCATACCTATACGGAAAAAAATTCATCCTATACACGGATCACCAGCCGTTGGTCTGGCTCCATAGAGTCAAGGACCCAACGTCCCGACTCGTTCGATGGCGGCTAAAACTAGCCGAATTCGATTATGAAATACAATACCAACCGGGGAAATCTAATAAGGTAGCCGACGCGCTCTCCCGTAATCCCCCCGAAAAAACGACAGCAGTTACCTGTCCTATCCGCCCACGATCGAGTTCCGACTCAGACGCAGAACTATTCCTCGGACCTGAAAACAGAAAACGGCCCAGATATCATGGACCCGTACATTTGCATTGGGAAACAGGACGAGAAAGCTCTACAGACTCGGACGAACCTATTTTTAGTCACCCCAACCCTCCGAGGAGACTCCAACACAAAGATATCTCGGACATGGAACCGACGCCACCGCTACAATCAGTCCGCAATACGCCATCCACCAGCAGAGCTGAACCAGAATTTCAGCCTATCAGCCGAACCGAAATGCATCCAGAAGAAGGAACTGATACGCCTCCTAATCTACCCGTCAGTATAGACGACGACTCTACAGGAGAATCGGACGATGGCCTCACGGATAGCGACCAACCGGAAACCACTCCGCAAAACCCGAACTACAGCGGCACCATTCGCGTCAGTCCGGACCCCTTGGTCGTCCAACACGGGCCCGTAATAATCTTTTTGGCCGCAGATGGCAACCCCTGTGACAATGGAGGAGAGAATCTAAGAAGGTACGCAGATCTCCCTATTAGAAGAGACCTCACGCTCGGGCGAGCACGCGTACTGAAACACAGAGCAAAAACGGTCATTGGCCTAGTCGTCAAGGAGAAAGCCAACTTCCCAGTGGATCCAGGAATCTTCCATAGTGCTACCGATTCATTGAAGGACGTCGTACGAGAATTGCGATTGTCATCAGCAAGCATCGCAAAAACTCCGCAAATTGGAACCCTCACCTGGGAAGAAATAATATACGAAATACGCTCTAAACTAATAGAGGAAAACTTACAACTAACCATTTGCACGCAAACGGTGCAAATACCCGACGCAATTCTAAGGTTACCCATTATTCAAGACAACCACTCTTCAGCCGTAGGAGGACACAGAGGAGTAACAAAAACGATAAAAAGAATCCGCCAAAATTATTACTGGCAAGGATTGAAGCAACAAGTGAGGATATACATAAAAAGTTGCATGCTGTGCCAGAAAAAGAAATTAGTACGGGTCAAAACTCGACAACCAATGATTTTAACCGACACCCCTGGGGCAGCATTCGACAAGATCGGTATGGACATAGTAGGTCCTCTCCCTATATCACCATCCGGGAATACATACATATTAACGATGCAAGATCTGCTCACAAAATACTTTGTATGCGCACCACTGAAGGGCACCACCTCCCTGGAAGTTGCCGACGCCTTCATAAAGAATTTAATATGCCGATTCGGCGCACCAAAAGCCGTTCTCACCGACCAAGGATCGAACTTCATCAGCGCGTTTATGAAAACCATTGCCCGTAAATTCAGGATCGCACAATGTAAGACCACCGCGTTCCATCCCCAATCAAATGGATCCTTAGAAAGATCTCATATAGTGTTAGTAGAATTTTTGAAAATGTACGTGAGTCAAAACGACGATTGGGATAGCTGGACCGATCTCGCGGCATTCTCCTACAATACAAGTTTCCATGAAGGTACGGGCTATACTCCACATGAATTAGTCTTCGGAAAAATAGCACGGGTCCCCGCCCAACAGCGGCCGGTCGAACCCCCAGACGACGAAACCTACGGGGGTTACCTCTCGCGATTAACGGAGTGCATTAATGAATTACAAAATCTCGCCGCGGATAGATTAAAACGCGCTAAAGAAAGGTACAAAATGTATTACGATCGTCGTATAAACGAGGAAACCTTCCAAGCCGGAGACGAGGTGTTTGTAATAAAAAATAGCCGCAAGGGTAAATTCGCGGATCATTACACTGGCCCGCACAAGGTCATTGAAGTACTTCCTCAGCACAACCTAAGGATTTCGTGGAATAACAGCTACAAGGTTATTCATGCGAACAAAGCGCGGAAAATCACCCACTAAAAATCAACACGTATCGATATCCTCTTGGATATCGCTCCCCCCTTTCCCCCTTTTTACATACCGCCAGTAGCACTAAATTTACCCACGACAAATCTTGAAACACCAATTAAATTCTACGTGTCGATATCCTCTTGGATATCGCTCCCCCTTTTTCTCCCCCCCTTTTAATTTTCATTTCTTTCAGACGGTATTTCTAATTTTCTCCAAAATAATTCTCAGGATCAAATCTGAATTAACACCGCACGTCGATATCCCCTTGGATATCGCCCCTCCCCCTTATCGCTCTTCATCACAGTCTCGCACTTGCGAAAATTTAATACAAACTATCAACACGCGTCGATATCCCTTCGGATATCGCTCCTCCCCTTATACCTATACACTATATACTCTAAAAAATTACACTTACATAAAAATTGATATCTTATTTAATTTACATTAAAATTAATACAAAAACACCAATAATAAGATACAGATATAGGCGTATATGTATATATCAGTCATGTAAATATAACTTAGGATTACGAAGTGAAACGAATATATATACATATATAGTTGTGTTAAACCTTAGCCAACCCGCCACATTAATAATATTTCGATAAAAGTCACAATAGGTTGAGAACCACTGCAGAAATACGCGACATTCCTGGCATACCAACATTCTTAGCATTCCTGGCATACCAACATTCTTAGCATTCCTAGCATACTAACATTCTTCGCATTCCAACTCTCCTATAAGTGCGAGTCCGCGCCACGTGTTTCACCATTCGAGTACAACCATGCCCGGAAACAACCGCAACCGAAAACGCTGCAAGGCTGCCGGCACTTATTGCCGCGCAGCCAGGAAGAAAATTCCACCATTAACACGCCGTAAGGCGCTCCCTAAAATTTTAGTGGACGAAATTTTGCCGGCCAGAAGAAAAATTTCGTTTGTACGGTCCCCGGTCAACGCGGAAGCCCCGATAATGGAATCGCCCACGAGAACCGCCACCGTACCGACCACGGAACAGGCGAAAACCGAGACTCGCGTGGAAGTTGTAAGTGACACTTGCACAATTATCACTTACCACGAAGGCGACGCAGCCACGGCCGTCGACGAGCATTTTAAACGTTCCCTGGCACATCTAGAGGTGAGTATGCCACCTGTTCATCACCCGCAGGAACCGGCGGCAATGGTTCAATTTGCCTTACAGGCGACGATTCCGCCACCCCCACCAGTCATTGAAGTGTTGGACACCTCCACCGCCTTCCGAGTAGAGCACGGCGCTTTAGAGGAATCGGTATTATTTGAAGTGTGCGACATACACTTCACCCCCGCGCATACCCCAAATGCTCCTCCAGTCGAACAGGAATCGGCGCAGCTCGAGTGGCTCGACATCCTGCTCGACTTTAACGATTTACCTTAATTATTTAACCTTATTAATTAATCCTACGTTTAATTCATACTATATTAATCTTCCTTATATCTACCCTACTTAATTATTAACACTATTACTTATTCCTAAATTTAATTTTTGCTAAGCCTAAGCTAACCTACTATAACAAAAAAAAATTCAAAAACACAAAAGGAAAACAAATAATTTAATTACTAGGGAGCTGTGATGTAATCGCTGGACTGCCCCTGCGGCAATGCGACGTCCACCATTTACTGAGCCCACAAATATATCCATTTTATTTTATTTTTATCATGCAATACTTACCTTGGTATTAATCATTCTAACATGTTAAACTTTTATTCTTTTCAAAACAATTACTAAGTTCATATCGTTCAACTAATGAAAATAATTATAGTTTAATCAGTATATCTCCTACTTACAACGAGAGAAAACAAAGACGGTTCGTTCCGAAATACTCCACCCTCAATTTTAATCCGTCTAATTAAGGAGAAATAACTTAATTTTACACTGATTTGTTTTACTCTGATACAATAATAAAAAAAAAAAAAAAATATATATTTTTAGTTATCAGGCAAGGTTATAATTATTTTATGAAATCACAACGCAAAAGCAATAAACGGAAACAAGCTTTTATTTCATTTAAACATACATAAATTTCACTTCACATAAGGGAAAACAATTTCATTGAATATCCTTTACCTGCTACTAATACAGGATTAAGGGAAAAGGTTATTTTTCGTTCAAGCCACGTCTCCCGCTAAAGAAATGCAGGCATTTCTTAAAATAAGGGGGGAGGTGTGACGTGCCGTCATTTTTTTGCCGCATGTCGGCTCACATTTTTCTTCCTTTATTTACTATATCCACTGCCTGTGAACAAACAAACTCTCTTATTACTCCAACCCATCGCTAGTCAAACGAGGTACTTACCTTATGTTGCGCTTCTCATCATCGATTACCTGTGAACAAATAAACTCTCTTATTACTCCTACCCATCGCTAGTCAAACGAGATACTTACCTTACATTACATTTCTCATCATCGACTGCTTTCGAACAAATAAATTCCTCTCATAAGATACTCACCTTATATTTCTCTTCTCATCACCGACTACCTGCAAACAAATAAAATCTCTAAATATTCCAACTCATCGCTACACAAAACACCATTACCTTAAACGAAGAACAACGACACTCGAGAGAAGCCCTCACTCCACGAGGAAGAAACCCCTTTTGCGTCCCAAGAGAAGCCCTCACTCCACGAGGAAGAAACCCCTTTTGCGTCCCAAGAGAAGCCCTCACTCCACGAGGAAGAAAACCCCTTTCGAATCCTCTCGAGTATATCGCTACAATATGATCAAATCAAATAACACACCCGAACCTACAATACAAAAGACGCATAATTAACCAATACAATTTATTAAAATATTTTATTACAAAACGATATCATCAAACAACCTATCCGAATTCACCATATAACAATATTGTAATTAACTAATATAATTTATTTTAACCAATCTCGGTACAATGGAGAACCCCTGCCGGTTGAGGATCACTGGCATTCCAGAGCAATCGACTCCAGTAGCAGTCAACATACCACGCATACCACGCATACCAGACATACCACGCATACCAGACATTCCTCGCATACCAGAGATTCCAGGGATGGGTATAAATAAGCCGCCACCACCTGAATAGTCAGTAGTCAATCATCAGCAGTCAATCTTCAGTAGTCAATCATCAGCAGTCAATCTTCAGTAGTCAATCATCAGCAGTCAATCTTCAGTAGTCAATCATCAGCAAGCGCCTACACATCAGTGAATCAATCTACAAGTGACAGTGAACGTTGATATACCGGTCTTGATTTTAGAATCATACAGTGAATTATTTCGATAAATACCTTAAGGAACATAGAATTCTTTCACGACTTATTTCGATAAATACCTTAAAGAACATAGAATAATTCCACGATTTATTTCGATAAATATCTTAAAGAACTTAGAATAATTTCACGATTTATTTCAATAAATACCTTAAGGAACATAGAATAATTCCGCGATTTATTTCGATAAATATCTTAAAGAATTTAGAATAATTTCACGATTTATTTCAATAAATACCGTAAGGAACATAGAATTAATTCCACGATTTATTTCAATAAATACCTTAATGAACATAGAATTATTTCACGACTTATTTCGATACATACCTTAAGGAACTTAGAATAATTTCACGATTTATTTCAATAAATACCTTAAGGAACATAGAATTATTTCACGATTATTTCAATAAATACCTCAACGAACTTCGAAGTATTCTTGACTTATTCTAATAAATACAATAAGCCAGTGAACCTCAAGAAACTTTCGCGCAGCACCACAGCATTATTTATCGAATGCAGCTCCCTTACAATATTTGGGAAGAAGCCGAAGAAGAGGAGGACCAGGAATTTCAGGGTCCCTGGGACGGCGTCCTTCCCTCTGATTATCCAGAGATTTATAAACCCCTGCTAGACATTTGGTGTTCCACTATCGCCACAGTAGGAATATACATAAGCGACTGGGGCCGAATTTGCATCAACTGTTACAATCAGTTGACCCCCACACAAGGACAAGCATATCAATCAGGAGGTTGGCATGACATGAGCACTGCCGAAGAAGCCCAACGCATTTCCATTTGTGCACACTGCAACAACGAAATCTCCTCCATCCGCCCAGCATCTCAGTGCGCAGAGTGCACAGAACAGTACTTCGAAATAACAGCGGAAGAGCTGTGGCAAGTACAATCGGGACAAGTACTCGAGGTGCTCACCCGATGGTAAAAATTATACGTGTCTACCCGAGGATCGCAAACCCGACATTGCAGCTCGGTGAGTCGTTTTATTCTTTCGTTCCTTACGAGGTTTCGTTCACATTTCTCAATATTGTTTGGAATCCGAGGAATTGGTATTGCTGCAGATCAATCCTTCCGCAGTAATAGTACGGCACTCCTAACTTCCTTTCCCTTCCTTTTCCTTTACTTACCTTTCCTCTCGGCGTGCGCGAATCTTGCATTCGACCCCGAGGTATTTCCTTTCCTTTCTTTACTTACCTTTCCTCTCGGCGTGCGCGAATCTTGCATTCGACCCCGAGGTATTTCCTTTCCTTTCTTTACTTACCTTTCCTCTCGGCGTGCGCGAATCTTGCATTCGACCCCGAGGTATTTCCTTTCCTTTCTTTACTTACCTTTCCTCTCGGCGTGCGCGAATCTTGCATTCGACCCCGAGGTATTTCCTTTCCTTTCTTTACTTACCTTTCCTCTCGGCGTGCGCGAATCTTGCATTCGACCCCGAGGTATTTCCTTTCCTTTCTTTACTTACCTTTCCTCTCGGCGTGCGCGAATCTTGCATTCGACCCCGAGATTCTTAATTTTATCTACTTACCTTTCCTCTCGGCGTGCGCGAATTTTGTATTCGACCCCGAGATTCTTCCTTTTCCTTTACTTACCTTTCCTCTCGGCGTGCGCGAATCTTGCATTCGACCCCGAGATTCTTAATTTTATCTACTTACCTTTCCTCTCGGCGTGCGCGAATTTTGTATTCGACCCCGAGATTCTTCCTTTTCCTTTACTTACCTTTCCTCTCGGCGTGCGCGAATCTTGCATTCGACCCCGAGATTCTTCCTTTTCTCTACTTACCTTTCCTCTCGGCGTGCGCGAATCTTGAATTCGACCCCGAGAACCTACGTTCACCTTCCCCATTCAATTTCCGTTCCTCATCCTGCGTGCGTACAGTATGTCTCTTCCGGAAGTAACCTGGAACGTGACAACGGTAGGTAAGGATTCACTTCCCAGCTCCCGCAATCGTTCTTTCCATCGATAATTTGCACGAATACGTGCTATTCGATGTTTCCAATCGTTTTGCATCAACGTTAGGTAAGGATTCACTTCCCGGCTCCCGCAATCGTTCTTTCCATCGATAATTTGCACGAATACGTGGTGTTCGATGTTTCCAATCGTTCTGCATCAACGTTAGGTAAGTATTCACTTCCCGGCTCCCGCAATCGTTCTTTCTAAGGATAATTTGCACGAATACGTGCTATTCGATGTTTGCAATCGTTTTGCATCGACGGTAGGTACGGATTCACTTCCCGGCTCCCGCAATCGTTCTTTCCATCGATAATTTGCACGAATACGCGCTATTCGATGTTTCCAATCGTTTTGCATCAACGTTAGGTAAGCATTCACTTCCCGGCTCCCGCAATCGTTCTTTCCATGGATAATTTGCACGAATACGTGCTATTCGATGTTTCCAATCGTTTTGCATCGACGGTAGGTAAGGATTCACTTCCCAGCTCCCGCAATCGTTCTTTCCATCGATAATTTGCACGAATACGTGCCGTTCGATGTTTCCAATCGTTTTGCATCGACGATAGGTAAGGATTCGCTTCCCAGCTCCCGCAATCGTTCTTTCTATCGATAATTTGCACGAATACGTGATGTTCGATGTTTCCAATCGTTTTGCATCAACGGTAGGTAAGGATTCACTTTCCGGCTCCCGCAATCGTTCTTTCCATCGATAATTTGCACGAATACGTGCTATTCGATGTTTCCAATCGTTTTGCATCAACGGTAGGTAAGTATTCACTTCCCAGCTCTCGCAATCGGTCTTTCTATGGATAATTTGCACGAATACGTGCAATTCGATGTTTGCAATCGTTTTGCATCGACGGTAGGTAAGGATTCACTTCCCAGCTCCCGCAATCGTTCTTTCTATCGATAATTTGCACGAATACGTTATGTTCGATGTTTCCAATCGTTTTGCATCAACGTTAGGTAAGCATTCACTTCCCGGCTCCCGCAATCGTTCTTTCCATCGATAATTTGCACGAATACGTGCTATTCGATGTTTTCAATCGTTTTGCATCAACGGTAGGTATGTATTCACTTCCCAGCTCTCGCAATCGGTCTTTCTATGGATAATTTGCACGAATACGTGCTATTCGATGTTTGCAATCGTTTTGCATCGACGGTAGGTAAGGATTCACTTCCCAGCTGCCGCAATCGTTCTTTCTATCGATAATTTGCACGAATACGTGATGTTCGATGTTTCCAATCGTTTTGCATCAACGTTAGGTAAGGATTCATTTCCCGGCTCCCGCAATCGTTCTTTCCATCGATAATTTGCACGAATACGTGCTATTCGATGTTTCCAATCGATTTGCATCAACGTTAGGTAAGGATTCACTTCCCGGCACCCGCAATCGTTCTTTCCATCGATAATTTGCACGAATACGTGATGTTCAATGTTTCCAATCGTTTTGCATCAACGTTAGGTAAGGATTCACTTCCCGGCTCCCGCAATCGTTCTTTCCATCGATAATTTGCACGAATACGTGGTGTTCGATGTTTCCAATCGTTTTGCATCAACGTTAGGTAAGTATTCACTTCCCAGCTCCCGCAATCGTTCTTTCTACCGATAATTTGCACGAATACGTGCTCTTCGATGTTTGCAATCGTTTTGCATCGACGGTAGGTAAGGATTCACTTCCCAGCTCCCGCAATCGTTCTTTCTATCGATAATTTGCATGAATACGTTATGTTCGATGTTTCCAATCGTTTTGCATCAACGTTAGGTAAGCATTCACTTCCCGGCTCCCGCAATCGTTCTTTCCATCGATAATTTGCACGAATACGTGGTGTTCGATGTTTCCAATCGTTCTGCATCAACGTTAGGTAAGTATTCACTTCCCAGCTCCCGCAATCGTTCTTTCTATGGATAATTTGCACGAATACGTGCTATTCGATGTTTGCAATCGTTTTGCATCGACGGTAGGTACGGATTCACTTCCCAGCTCCCGCAATCGTTCTTTCTATCGATAATTTGCACGAATACGTGATGTTCGATGTTTCCAATCGTTTTGCATCAACGTTAGGTAAGTATTCACTTCCCAGCTCCCGCAATCGTTCTTTCTATGGATAATTTGCACGAATACGTGCTATTCGATGTTTCCAATCGTGTTGCATCGACGGTCGGTAAGCATTCACTTCCCAGCTCCGGCAAACGTTCTTTCCAAATTATCGATAGAAAGAACGATTGCGGGAGCTGGGAAGTGAATACTTACCTACCGTTGATGCAAAACGATTGGAAACATCGAATAGCACGTATTCGTGCAAATTATTCATGGAAAGAACGATTGCGGGAGCCGGGAAGTGAATGCTTACCTAACGTTGATGCAAAACGATTGGAAACATCGAACATAACGTATTCGTGCAAATTATCGATAGAAAGAACGATTGCGGCAGCTGGGAAGTGAATCCTTACCTACCGTCGATGCAAAACGATTGCAAACATCGAATTGCACGTATTCGTGCAAATTATCCATAGAAAGACCGATTGCGAGAGCTGGGAAGTGAATACTTACCTACCGTTGATGTAAAACGATTGGAAACATCGAATAGCACGTATTCGTGCAAATTATCGATGGAAAGAACGATTGCGGGAGCCGGGAAGTGAATCCTTACCTACCGTTGATGCAAAACGATTGGAAACATCGAACATCACGTATTCGTGCAAATTATCGATAGAAAGAACGATTGCGGGAGCTGGGAAGCGAATCCTTACCTATCGTCGATGCAAAACGATTGGAAACATCGAATGGCACGTATTCGTGCAAATTATCGATGGAAAGAACGATTGCGGGAGCTGGGAAGTGAATCCTTACCTACCGTCGATGCAAAACGATTGCAAACATCGAATAGCACGTATTCGTGCAAATTATCCATAGAAAGAACGATTGCGGGAGCTGGGAAGTGAATACTTACCTACCGTTGATGCAAAACGATTGGAAACATCGAATAGCACGTATTCGTGCAAATTATCCATGGAAAGAACGATTGCGGGAGCCGGGAAGTGAATGCTTACCTAACGTTGATGCAAAACGATTGGAAACATCGAATAGCGCGTATTCGTGCAAATTATCGATGGAAAGAACGATTGCGGGAGCCGGGAAGTGAATCCGTACCTACCGTCGATGCAAAACGATTGCAAACATCGAATAGCACGTATTCGTGCAAATTATCCTTAGAAAGAACGATTGCGGGAGCCGGGAAGTGAATACTTACCTAACGTTGATGCAGAACGATTGGAAACATCGAACACCACGTATTCGTGCAAATTATCGATGGAAAGAACGATTGCGGGAGCCGGGAAGTGAATTCTTACCTAACGTTGATGCAAAACGATTGGAAACATCGAATAGCACGTATTCGTGCAAATTATCGATGGAAAGAACGATTGCGGGAGCTGGGAAGTGAATCCTTACCTACCGTCGATGCAAAACGATTGGATAATTGGCACGAATACGTGATATTCGATGTTTCCAATCGTTTTGCATCGACGGTAGGTAAGGATTCACTTCCCGGCTCCCGCAATCGTTCTTTCCATCGATAATTTGCACGAATACGTGCTATTCGATGTTTCCAATCGTTTTGCATCAACGGTAGGTAAGTATTCACTTCCCAGCTCTCGCAATCGGTCTTTCTATGGATAATTTGCACGAATACGTGCAATTCGATGTTTGCAATCGTTTTGCATCGACGGTAGGTAAGGATTCACTTCCCAGCTCCCGCAATCGTTCTTTCTATCGATAATTTGCACGAATACGTTATGTTCGATGTTTCCAATCGTTTTGCATCAACGTTAGGTAAGCATTCACTTCCCGGCTCCCGCAATCGTTCTTTCCATCGATAATTTGCACGAATACGTGCTATTCGATGTTTTCAATCGTTTTGCATCAACGGTAGGTATGTATTCACTTCCCAGCTCTCGCAATCGGTCTTTCTATGGATAATTTGCACGAATACGTGCTATTCGATGTTTGCAATCGTTTTGCATCGACGGTAGGTAAGGATTCACTTCCCAGCTGCCGCAATCGTTCTTTCTATCGATAATTTGCACGAATACGTGATGTTCGATGTTTCCAATCGTTTTGCATCAACGTTAGGTAAGGATTCATTTCCCGGCTCCCGCAATCGTTCTTTCCATCGATAATTTGCACGAATACGTGCTATTCGATGTTTCCAATCGTTTTGCATCGACGGTAGGTAAGGATTCACTTCCCAGCTCCCGCAATCGTTCTTTCCATCGATAATTTGCGCGAATACGTGCTATTCGATGTTTCCAATCGTTTTGCATCAACGTTAGGTAAGGATTCACTTCCCGGCTCCCGCAATCGTTCTTTCCATCGATAATTTGCACGAATACGTGGTGTTCGATGTTTCCAATCGTTCTGCATCAACGTTAGGTAAGTATTCACTTCCCAGCTCCCGCAATCGTTCTTTCTATCGATAATTTGCACGAATACGTGCTATTCGATGTTTGCAATCGTTTTGCATCGACGGTAGGTAAGGATTCACTTCCCAGCAGCCGCAATCGTTCTTTCCATCGATAATTTACACGAATACGTGCTATTCGATGTTTTCAATCGTTTTGCATCAACGGTAGGTAAGTATTCACTGCCCAGCTCTCGCAATTGGTCTTTCTATGGATAATTTGCACGAATACGTGCTATTCGATGTTTGCAATCGTTTTGCATCGACGGTAGGTAAGGATACACTTCCCGGCTCCCGCAATCGTTCTTTCCATCGATAATTTGCACGAATACGTGGTGTTCGATGTTTCCAATCGTTTTGCATCAACGTTAGGTAAGTATTCACTTCCCAGCTCCCGCAATCGTTCTTTCTATCGATAATTTGCACGAATACGAGCTATTCGATGTTTGCAATCGTTTTGCATCGACGGTAGGTAAGGATTCACTTCCCAGCTCCCGCAATCGGTCTTTCTATCGATAATTTGCATGAATACGTTATGTTCGATGTTTCCAATCGTTTTGCATCAACGTTAGGTAAGCATTCACTTCCCGGCTCCCGCAATCGTTCTTTCCATCGATAATTTGCACGAATACGTGGTGTTCGATGTTTCCAATCGTTTTGCATCAACGTTAGGTAAGCATTCACTTCCCGGCTCCCGCAATCGTTCTTTCCATCGATAATTTGCACGAATACGTGCTATTCGATGTTTTCAATCGTTTTGCATCAACGGTAGGTAAGTATTCACTTCCCAGCTCCCGCAATCGTTCTTTCTATGGATAATTTGCACGAATACGTGCTATTCGATGTTTGCAATCGTTTTGCATCGACGGTAGGTACGGATTCACTTCCCAGCTCCCGCAATCGTTCTTTCTATCGATAATTTGCACGAATACGTTATGTTCGATGTTTCCAATCGTTTTGCATCAACGTTAGGTAAGCATTCACTTCCCGGCTCCCGCAATCGTTCTTTCCATCGATAATTTGCACGAATACGTGCTATTCGATGTTTTCAATCGTTTTGCATCAACGGTAGGTAAGTATTCACTTCCCAGCTCTCGCAATCGGCCTTTCTATGGATAATTTGCACGAATACGTGCTATTCGATGTTTGCAATCGTTTTGCATCGACGGTAGGTAAGGATTCACTTCCCAGCTGCCGCAATCGTTCTTTCTATCGATAATTTGCACGAATACGTGATGTTCGATGTTTCCAATCGTTTTGCATCAACGTTAGGTAAGGATTCATTTCCCGGCTCCCGCAATCGTTCTTTCCATCGATAATTTGCACGAATACGTGCTATTCGATGTTTCCAATCGATTTGCATCAACGTTAGGTAAGGATTCACTTCCCGGCACCCGCAATCGTTCTTTCCGTCGATAATTTTGCACGAATACGTGATGTTCAATGTTTCCAATCGTTTTGCATCAACGTTAGGTAAGGATTCACTTCCCGGCACCCGCAATCGTTCTTTCCATCGATAATTTGCACGAATAGGTGGTGTTCGATGTTTCCAATCGTTTTGCATCAACGTTAGGTAAGTATTCACTTCCCAGCTCCCGCAATCGTTCTTTCTATGGATAATTTGCACGAATACGTGCTATTCGATGTTTGCAATCGTTTTGCATCGACGGTAGGTAAGGATTCACTTCCCAGCTCCCGCAATCGTTCTTTCTATCGATAATTTGCACGAATACGTTATGTTCGATGTTTCCAATCGTTTTGCATCAACCTTAGGTAAGCATTCACTTCCCGGCTCCCGCAATCGTTCTTTCCATCGATAATTTGCACGAATACGTGCTATTCGATGTTTTCAATCGTTTTGCATCAACGGTAGGTAAGTATTCACTTCCGAGCTCTCGCAATCGGTCTTTCTATGGATAATTTGCACGAATACGTGCTATTCGATGTTTGCAATCGTTTTGCATCGACGGTAGGTAAGGATTCACTTCCCAGCTGCCGCAATCGTTCTTTCTATCATTAATTTGCACGAATACGTGATGTTCGATGTTTCCAATCGTTTTGCATTAACGTTAGGTAAGCATTCACTTCCCGGCTCCCGCAATCGTTCTTTCCATCGATAATTTGTACGAATACGTGCTATTCGATGTTTTCAATCGTTTTGCATCAACGGTAGGTAAGTATTCACTTCCCAGCTCTCGCAATCGGTCTTTCTATGGATAATTTGCACGAATACGTGCTATTCGATGTTTGCAATCGTTTTGCATCAACGTTAGGTAAGTATTCACTTCCCGGCTCCCGCAATCGTTCTTCCATCGATAATTTGCACGAATACGTGGTGTTCGATGTTTCCAATCGTTTTGCATCAACGTTAGGTAAGTATTCACTTCCCAGCTCTCGCAATCGTTCTTTCTATCGATAATTTGCACGAATACGTGCTATTCGATGTTTTCAATCGTTTTGCATCAACGGTAGGTAAGTATTCACTGCCCAGCTCTCGCAATCGGTCTTTCGATGGATAATTTGCACGAATACGTGCTATTCGATGTTTGCAATCGTTTTGCATCGACGGTAGGTAAGGATACACTTCCCGGCTCCCGCAATCGTTCTTTCCATCGATAATTTGCACGAATACGTGGTGTTCGATGTTTCCAATCGTTTTGCATCAACGTTAGGTAAGTATTCACTTCCCAGCTCCCGCAATCGTTCTTTCTATCGATAATTTGCACGAATACGTGCTATTCGATGTTTGCAATCGTTTTGCATCGACGGTAGGTAAGGATTCACTTCCCAGCTCCCGCAATCGTTCTTTCTATGGATAATTTGCACGAATACGTGCTATTCGATGTTTCCAATCGTGTTGCATCGACGGTCGGTCAGCATTCACTTCCCAGCTCCGGCAAACGTTCTTTCCAAATTATCGATAGAAAGAACGATTGCGGGAGCTGGGATGTGAATACTTACCTACCGTTGATGCAAAACGATTGGAAACAACGAATAGCACATATTCGTGCAAATTATTCATGGAAAGAACGATTGCGGGAGCCGGGAAGTGAATGCTTACCCAACGTTGATGCAAAACGATTGGAAACATCGAACATAACGTATTCGTGCAAATTATCGATAGAAAGAACGATTGCGGCAGCTGGGAAGTGAATCCTTACCTACCGTCGATGCAAAACGATTGCAAACATCGAATTGCACGTATTCGTGCAAATTATCCATAGAAAGACCGATTGCGAGAGCTGGGAAGTGAATACTTACCTACCGTTGATGCAAAACGATTGGAAACATCGAACATCACGTATTCGTGCAAATTATCGATAGAAAGAACGATTGCGGGAGCTGGGAAGCGAATCCTTACCTATCGTCGATGCAAAACGATTGGAAACATCGAATGACACGTATTCGTGCAAATTATCGATGGAAAGAACGATTGCGGGAGCTGGGAAGTGAATCCTTACCTACCGTCGATGCAAAACGATTGCAAACATCGAGTAGCACGTATTCGTGCAAATTATCCATAGAAAGAACGATTGCGGGAGCTGGGAAGTGAATACTTACCTACCGTTGATGCAAAACGATTGGAAACATCGAATAGCACGTATTCGTGCAAATTATCCATGGAAAGAACGATTGCGGGAGCCGGGAAGTGAATGCTTACCTAACGTTGATGCAAAACGATTGGAAACATCGAATAGCGCGTATTCGTGCAAATTATCCATAGAAAGACCGATTGCGAGAGCTGGGAAGTGAATACTTACCTACCGTTGATGTAAAACGATTGGAAACATCGAATAGCACGTATTCGTGCAAATTATCGATGGAAAGAACGATTGCGGGAGCCGGGAAGTGAATCCTTACCTACCGTTGATGCAAAACGATTGGAAACATCGAACATCACGTATTCGTGCAAATTAACGATAGAAAGAACGATTGCGGGAGCTGGGAAGCGAATCCTTACCTATCGTCGATGCAAAACGATTGGAAACATCGAATGGCACGTATTCGTGCAAATTATCGATGGAAAGAACGATTGCGGGAGCTGGGAAGTGAATCCTTACCTACCGTCGATGCAAAACGATTGCAAACATCGAATAGCACGTATTCGTGCAAATTATCCATAGAAAGAACGATTGCGGGAGCTGGGAAGTGAATACTTACCTACCGTTGATGCAAAACGATTGGAAACATCGAATAGCACGTATTCGTGCAAATTATCCATGGAAAGAACGATTGCGGGAGCCGAGAAGTGAATGCTTACCTAACGTTGATGCAAAACGATTGGAAACATCGAATAGCGCGTATTCGTGCAAATTATCGATGGAAAGAACGATTGCGGGAGCCGGGAAGTGAATCCGTACCTACCGTCGATGCAAAACGATTGCAAACATCGAATAGCACGTATTCGTGCAAATTATCCTTAGAAAGAACGATTGCGGGAGCCGGGAAGTGAATACTTACCTAACGTTGATGCAGAACGATTGGAAACATCGAACACCACGTATTCGTGCAAATTATCGATGGAAAGAACGATTGCGGGAGCCGGGAAGTGAATTCTTACCTAACGTTGATGCAAAACGATTGGAAACATCGAATAGCACGTATTCGTGCAAATTATCGATGGAAAGAACGATTGCGGGAGCTGGGAAGTGAATCCTTACCTACCGTCGATGCAAAACGATTGGATAATTTGCACGAATACGTGCTATTCGATGTTTTCAATCGTTTTGCATCAACGGTAGGTATGTATTCACTTCCCAGCTCTCGCAATCGGTCTTTCTATGGATAATTTGCACGAATACGTGCTATTCGATGTTTGCAATCGTTTTGCATCGACGGTAGGTAAGGATTCACTTCCCAGCTGCCGCAATCGTTCTTTCTATCGATAATTTGCACGAATACGTGATGTTCGATGTTTCCAATCGTTTTGCATCAACGTTAGGTAAGGATTCATTTCCCGGCTCCCGCAATCGTTCTTTCCATCGATAATTTGCACGAATACGTGCTATTCGATGTTTCCAATCGTTTTGCATCGACGGTAGGTAAGGATTCACTTCCCAGCTCCCGCAATCGTTCTTTCCATCGATAATTTGCGCGAATACGTGCTATTCGATGTTTCCAATCGTTTTGCATCAACGTTAGGTAAGGATTCACTTCCCGGCTCCCGCAATCGTTCTTTCCATCGATAATTTGCACGAATACGTGGTGTTCGATGTTTCCAATCGTTCTGCATCAACGTTAGGTAAGTATTCACTTCCCAGCTCCCGCAATCGTTCTTTCTATCGATAATTTGCACGAATACGTGCTATTCGATGTTTGCAATCGTTTTGCATCGACGGTAGGTAAGGATTCACTTCCCAGCAGCCGCAATCGTTCTTTCCATCGATAATTTACACGAATACGTACTATTCGATGTTTTCAATCGTTTTGCATCAACGGTAGGTAAGTATTCACTGCCCAGCTCTCGCAATTGGTCTTTCTATGGATAATTTGCACGAATACGTGCTATTCGATGTTTGCAATCGTTTTGCATCGACGGTAGGTAAGGATACACTTCCCGGCTCCCGCAATCGTTCTTTCCATCGATAATTTGCACGAATACGTGGTGTTCGATGTTTCCAATCGTTTTGCATCAACGTTAGGTAAGTATTCACTTCCCAGTTCCCGCAATCGTTCTTTCTATCGATAATTTGCACGAATACGTGCTATTCGATGTTTGCAATCGTTTTGCATCGACGGTAGGTAAGGATTCACTTC
Organism: Nomada ferruginata; assembly: GCA_963583965.1. NCBI lineage: Eukaryota > Metazoa > Arthropoda > Insecta > Hymenoptera > Apidae > Nomada > Nomada ferruginata. Next base: position 2,783,367 of record OY757219.1, read on the forward strand.
CCAGCTCCCGCAATCGGTCTTTCTATCGATAATTTGCATGAATACGTTATGTTCGATGTTTCCAATCGTTTTGCATCAACGTTAGGTAAGCATTCACTTCCCGTCTCCCGCAATCGTTCTTTCCATCGATAATTTGCACGAATACGTGGTGTTCGATGTTTCCAATCGTTTTGCATCAACGTTAGGTAAGCATTCACTTCCCGGCTCCCGCAATCGTTCTTTCCATCGATAATTTGCACGAATACGTGCTATTCGATGTTTTCAATCGTTTTGCATCAACGGTAGGTAAGTATTCACTTCCCAGCTCCCGCAATCGTTCTTTCTATGGATAATTTGCACGAATACGTGCTATTCGATGTTTGCAATCGTTTTGCATCGACGGTAGGTACGGATTCACTTCCCAGCTCCCGCAATCGTTCTTTCTATCGATAATTTGCACGAATACGTTATGTTCGATGTTTCCAATCGTTTTGCATCAACGTTAGGTAAGCATTCACTTCCCGGCTCCCGCAATCGTTCTTTCCATCGATAATTTGCACGAATACGTGCTATTCGATGTTTTCAATCGTTTTGCATCAACGGTAGGTAAGTATTCACTTCCCAGCTCTCGCAATCGGCCTTTCTATGGATAATTTGCACGAATACGTGCTATTCGATGTTTGCAATCGTTTTGCATCGACGGTAGGTAAGGATTCACTTCCCAGCTGCCGCAATCGTTCTTTCTATCGATAATTTGCACGAATACGTGATGTTCGATGTTTCCAATCGTTTTGCATCAACGTTAGGTAAGGATTCATTTCCCGGCTCCCGCAATCGTTCTTTCCATCGATAATTTGCACGAATACGTGCTATTCGATGTTTCCAATCGATTTGCATCAACGTTAGGTAAGGATTCACTTCCCGGCACCCGCAATCGTTCTTTCCATCGATAATTTTGCACGAATACGTGATGTTCAATGTTTCCAATCGTTTTGCATCAACGTTAGGTAAGGATTCACTTCCCGGCACCCGCAATCGTTCTTTCCATCGATAATTTGCACGAATACGTGGTGTTCGATGTTTCCAATCGTTTTGCATCAACGTTAGGTAAGTATTCACTTCCCAGCTCCCGCAATCGTTCTTTCTATGGATAATTTGCACGAATACGTGCTATTCGATGTTTGCAATCGTTTTGCATCGACGGTAGGTAAGGATTCACTTCCCAGTTCCCGCAATCGTTCTTTCTATCGATAATTTGCACGAATACGTTATGTTCGATGTTTCCAATCGTTTTGCATCAACGTTAGGTAAGCATTCACTTCCCGGCTCCCGCAATCGTTCTTTCCATCGATAATTTGCACGAATACGTGCTATTCGATGTTTTCAATCGTTTTGCATCAACGGTAGGTAAGTATTCACTTCCGAGCTCTCGCAATCGGTCTTTCTATGGATAATTTGCACGAATACGTGCTATTCGATGTTTGCAATCGTTTTGCATCGACGGTAGGTAAGGATTCACTTCCCAGCTGCCGCAATCGTTCTTTCTATCATTAATTTGCACGAATACGTGATGTTCGATGTTTCCAATCGTTTTGCATCAACGTTAGGTAAGCATTCACTTCCCGGCTCCCACAATCGTTCTTTCCATCGATAATTTGTACGAATACGTGCTATTCGATGTTTTCAATCGTTTTGCATCAACGGTAGGTAAGTATTCACTTCCCAGCTCTCGCAATCGGTCTTTCTATGGATAATTTGCACGAATACGTGCTATTCGATGTTTGCAATCGTTTTGCATCAACGTTAGGTAAGTATTCACTTCCCGGCTCCCGCAATCGTTCTTCCATCGATAATTTGCACGAATACGTGGTGTTCGATGTTTCCAATCGTTTTGCATCAACGTTAGGTAAGTATTCACTTCCCAGCTCTCGCAATCGTTCTTTCTATCGATAATTTGCACGAATACGTGCTATTCGATGTTTTCAATCGTTTTGCATCAACGGTAGGTAAGTATTCACTGCCCAGCTCTCGCAATCGGTCTTTCTATGGATAATTTGCACGAATACGTGCTATTCGATGTTTGCAATCGTTTTGCATCGACGGTAGGTAAGGATACACTTCCCGGCTCCCGCAATCGTTCTTTCCATCGATAATTTGCACGAATACGTGGTGTTCGATGTTTCCAATCGTTTTGCATCAACGTTAGGTAAGTATTCACTTCCCAGCTCCCGCAATCGTTCTTTCTATCGATAATTTGCACGAATACGTGCTATTCGATGTTTGCAATCGTTTTGCATCGACGGTAGGTAAGGATTCACTTCCCAGCTCCCGCAATCGTTCTTTCTATGGATAATTTGCACGAATACGTGCTATTCGATGTTTCCAATCGTGTTGCATCGACGGTCGGTAAGCATTCACTTCCCAGCTCCGGCAAACGTTCTTTCCAAATTATCGATAGAAAGAACGATTGCGGGAGCTGGGAAGTGAATACTTACCTACCGTTGATGCAAAACGATTGGAAACATCGAATAGCACATATTCGTGCAAATTATTCATGGAAAGAACGATTGCGGGAGCCGGGAAGTGAATGCTTACCTAACGTTGATGCAAAACGATTGGAAACATCGAACATAACGTATTCGTGCAAATTATCGATAGAGAGAACGATTGCGGCAGCTGGGAAGTGAATCCTTACCTACCGTCGATGCAAAACGATTGCAAACATCGAATTGCACGTATTCGTGCAAATTATCCATAGAAAGACCGATTGCGAGAGCTGGGAAGTGAATACTTACCTACCGTTGATGCAAAACGATTGGAAACATCGAACATCACGTATTCGTGCAAATTATCGATAGAAAGAACGATTGCGGGAGCTGGGAAGCGAATCCTTACATATCGTCGATGCAAAACGATTGGAAACATCGAATGACACGTATTCGTGCAAATTATCGATGGAAAGAACGATTGCGGGAGCTGGGAAGTGAATCCTTACCTACCGTCGATGCAAAACGATTGCAAACATCGAGTAGCACGTATTCGTGCAAATTATCCATAGAAAGAACGATTGCGGGAGCTGGGAAGTGAATACTTACCTACCGTTGATGCAAAACGATTGGAAACATCGAATAGCACGTATTCGTGCAAATTATCCATGGAAAGAACGATTACGGGAGCCGGGAAGTGAATGCTTACCTAACGTTGATGCAAAACGATTGGAAACATCGAATAGCGCGTATTCGTGCAAATTATCGATGGAAAGAACGATTGCGGGAGCCGGGAAGTGAATCCGTACCTACCGTCGATGCAAAACGATTGCAAACATCGAATAGCACGTATTCGTGCAAATTATCCTTAGAAAGAACGATTGCGGGAGCCGGGAAGTGAATACTTACCTAACGTTGATGCAGAACGATTGGAAACATCGAACACCACGTATTCGTGCAAATTATCGATGGAAAGAACGATTGCGGGAGCCGGGAAGTGAATCCTTACCTAACGTTGATGCAAAACGATTGGAAACATCGAATAGCACGTATTCGTGCAAATTATCGATGGAAAGAACTATTGCGGGAGCTGGGAAGTGAATCCTTACCTACCGTCGATGCAAAACGATTGGATAATTGGCACGAATACGTGATATTCGATGTTTCCAATCGTTTTGCATCGACGGTAGGTAAGGATTCACTTCCCAGCTCCCGCAATCGTTATTTCCATCGATAATTTGCACGAATACGTGGTGTTCGATGTTACCAATCGTTCTGCATCAACGTTAGGTAAGTATTCACTTCCCAGCTCCCGCAATCGGTCTTTCTATGGATAATTTTCACGAATACGTGCTATTCGATGTTTGCAATCGTTTTGCATCGACGGTAGGTACGGATTCACTTCCCAGCTCCCGCAATCGTTCTTTCTATCGATAATTTGCACGAATACGTGATGTTCGATGTTTCCAATCGTTTTGCATCAACGGTAGGTAAGGATTCACTTCCCGGCTCCCGCAATCGTTCTTTCCATCGATAATTTGCACGAATACGTGGTGTTCGATGTTTCCAATCGTTCTGCATCAACGTTAGGTAAGTATTCACTTCCCAGCTCCGGCAAACGTTCTTTCCAAATTATCGATAGAAAGAACGATTGCGGGAGCTGGGAAGTGAATCCGTACCTACCGTCGATGCAAAACGATTGCAAACATCGAATAGCACGTATTCGTGCAAATTATCCATAGAAAGAACGATTGCGAGAGCTGGGAAGTGAATACTTACCTACCGTTGATGCAAAACGATTGGAAAATATCGAATAGCACGTATTCGTGCAAATGATCGATGGAAAGAACGATTGCGGGAGCCGGGAAGTGAATCCTTACCTAACGTTGATGCAAATCGATTGGAAAATATCGAATAGCACGTATTCGTGCAAATGATCGATGGAAAAAACGATTGCGGGAGCCGGGAAGTGAATCCTTACCTAACGTTGATGCAAATCGATTGGAAACATCGAACATCACGTATTCGTGCAAATTATCGATGGAAAGAACGATTGCGGGTGCCGGGAAGTGAATCCTTACCTACCGTTGATGCAAAACGATTGGAAACATCGAACATCACGTATTCGTGCAAATTATCGATAGAAAGAACGATTGCGGGAGCTGGGAAGTGAATCCGTACCTACCGTCGATGCAAAACGATTGCAAACATCGAATATCACGTATTCGTGCAAATTATCCATAGAAAGAACGATTGCGGGAGCTGGGAAGTGAATACTTACCCAACGTTGATGCAGAACGATTGGTAACATCGAACACCACGTATTCGTGCAAATTATCGATGGAAAGAACGATTGCGGGAGCCGGGAAGTGAATGCTTACCTAACGTTGATGCAAAACGATTGGAAACATCGAACATAACGTATTCGTGCAAATTATCGATAGAAAGAACGATTGCGGGAGCTGGGAAGTAATCCGTACCTACCGTCGATGCAAAACGATTGCAAACATCGAATAGCACGTATTCGTGCAAATTATCCATAGAAAGAACGATTGCGGGAGCTGGGAAGTGAATACTTACCTAACGTTGATGCAGAACGATTGGAAACATCGAATAGCACGTATTCGTGCAAATTATCGATGGAAAGAACGATTGCGGGAGCTGGGAAGTAAATCCTTACCTACCGTCGATGCAAAACGATTGGAAACATCGAATGGCACGTATTCGTGCAAATTATCGATGGAAAGAACGATTGCGGGAGCTGGGAAGTGAATCCTTACCTACCGTCGATGCAAAACGATTGGATAATTGGCACGAATACGTGATATTCGATGTTTCCAATCGTTTTGCATCAACGTTAGGTAAGCATTCACTTCCCGGCTCCCGCAATCGTTCTTTCCATGGATAATTTGCACGAATACGTGCTATTCGATGTTTCCAATCGTTTTGCATCGACGGTAGGTAAGGATTCACTTCCCAGCTCCCGCAATCGTTCTTTCCATCGATAATTTGCACGAATACGTGCCGTTCGATGATTCCAATCGTTTTGCATCGACGATAGGTAAGGATTCACTTCCCAGCTCCCGCAATCGTTCTTTCCATCGATAATTTGCGCGAATACGTGCTATTCGATGTTTCCAATCGTTTTGCATCAACGTTAGGTAAGGATTCACTTCCCGGCTCCCGCAATCGTTCTTTCCATCGATAATTTGCACGAATACGTGGTGTTCGATGTTTCCAATCGTTCTGCATCAACGTTAGGTAAGTATTCACTTCCCAGCTCCCGCAATCGTTCTTTCTATCGATAATTTGCACGAATACGTGCTATTCGATGTTTGCAATCGTTTTGCATCGACGGTAGGTAAGGATTCACTTCCCAGCAGCCGCAATCGTTCTTTCCATCGATAATTTACACGAATACGTGCTATTCGATGTTTTCAATCGTTTTGCATCAACGGTAGGTAAGTATTCACTGCCCAGCTCTCGCAATTGGTCTTTCTATGGATAATTTGCACGAATACGTGCTATTCGATGTTTGCAATCGTTTTGCATCGACGGTAGGTAAGGATACACTTCCCGGCTCCCGCAATCGTTCTTTCCATCGATAATTTGCACGAATACGTGGTGTTCGATGTTTCCAATCGTTTTGCATCAACGTTAGGTAAGTATTCACTTCCCAGCTCCCGCAATCGTTCTTTCTATCGATAATTTGCACGAATACGTGCTATTCGATGTTTGCAATCGTTTTGCATCGACGGTAGGTAAGGATTCACTTCCCAGCTCCCGCAATCGGTCTTTCTATCGATAATTTGCATGAATACGTTATGTTCGATGTTTCCAATCATTTTGCATCAACGTTAGGTAAGCATTCACTTCCCGGCTCCCGCAATCGTTCTTTCCATCGATAATTTGCACGAATACGTGGTGTTCGATGTTTCCAATCGTTTTGCATCAACGTTAGGTAAGCATTCACTTCCCGGCTCCCGCAATCGTTCTTTCCATCGATAATTTGCACGAATACGTGCTATTCGATGTTTTCAATCGTTTTGCATCAACGGTAGGTAAGTATTCACTTCCCAGCTCCCGCAATCGTTCTTTCTATGGATAATTTGCACGAATACGTGCTATTCGATGTTTGCAATCGTTTTGCATCGACGGTAGGTACGGATTCACTTCCCAGCTCCCGCAATCGTTCTTTCTATCGATAATTTGCACGAATACGTTATGTTCGATGTTTCCAATCGTTTTGCATCAACGTTAGGTAAGCATTCACTTCCCGGCTCCCGCAATCGTTCTTTCCATCGATAATTTGCACGAATACGTGCTATTCGATGTTTTCAATCGTTTTGCATCAACGGTAGGTAAGTATTCACTTCCCAGCTCTCGCAATCGGCCTTTCTATGGATAATTTGCACGAATACGTGCTATTCGATGTTTGCAATCGTTTTGCATCGACGGTAGGTAAGGATTCACTTCCCAGCTGCCGCAATCGTTCTTTCTATCGATAATTTGCACGAATACGTGATGTTCGATGTTTCCAATCGTTTTGCATCAACGTTAGGTAAGGATTCATTTCCCGGCTCCCGCAATCGTTCTTTCCATCGATAATTTGCACGAATACGTGCTATTCGATGTTTCCAATCGATTTGCATCAACGTTAGGTAAGGATTCACTTCCCGGCACCCGCAATCGTTCTTTCCATCGATAATTTTGCACGAATACGTGATGTTCAATGTTTCCAATCGTTTTGCATCAACGTTAGGTAAGGATTCACTTCCCGGCACCCGCAATCGTTCTTTCCATCGATAATTTGCACGAATAGGTGGTGTTCGATGTTTCCAATCGTTTTGCATCAACGTTAGGTAAGTATTCACTTCCCAGCTCCCGCAATCGTTCTTTCTATGGATAATTTGCACGAATACGTGCTATTCGATGTTTGCAATCGTTTTGCATCGACGGTAGGTAAGGATTCACTTCCCAGCTCCCGCAATCGTTCTTTCTATCGATAATTTGCACGAATACGTTATGTTCGATGTTTCCAATCGTTTTGCATCAACGTTAGGTAAGCATTCACTTCCCGGCTCCCGCAATCGTTCTTTCCATCGATAATTTGCACGAATACGTGCTATTCGATGTTTTCAATCGTTTTGCATCAACGGTAGGTAAGTATTCACTTCCGAGCTCTCGCAATCGGTCTTTCTATGGATAATTTGCACGAATACGTGCTATTCGATGTTTGCAATCGTTTTGCATCGACGGTAGGTAAGGATTCACTTCCCAGCTGCCGCAATCGTTCTTTCTATCATTAATTTGCACGAATACGTGATGTTCGATGTTTCCAATCGTTTTGCATTAACGTTAGGTAAGCATTCACTTCCCGGCTCCCGCAATCGTTCTTTCCATCGATAATTTGTACGAATACGTGCTATTCGATGTTTTCAATCGTTTTGCATCAACGGTAGGTAAGTATTCACTTCCCAGCTCTCGCAATCGGTCTTTCTATGGATAATTTGCACGAATACGTGCTATTCGATGTTTGCAATCGTTTTGCATCAACGTTAGGTAAGTATTCACTTCCCGGCTCCCGCAATCGTTCTTCCATCGATAATTTGCACGAATACGTGGTGTTCGATGTTTCCAATCGTTTTGCATCAACGTTAGGTAAGTATTCACTTCCCAGCTCTCGCAATCGTTCTTTCTATCGATAATTTGCACGAATACGTGCTATTCGATGTTTTCAATCGTTTTGCATCAACGGTAGGTAAGTATTCACTGCCCAGCTCTCGCAATCGGTCTTTCGATGGATAATTTGCACGAATACGTGCTATTCGATGTTTGCAATCGTTTTGCATCGACGGTAGGTAAGGATACACTTCCCGGCTCCCGCAATCGTTCTTTCCATCGATAATTTGCACGAATACGTGGTGTTCGATGTTTCCAATCGTTTTGCATCAACGTTAGGTAAGTATTCACTTCCCAGCTCCCGCAATCGTTCTTTCTATCGATAATTTGCACGAATACGTGCTATTCGATGTTTGCAATCGTTTTGCATCGACGGTAGGTAAGGATTCACTTCCCAGCTCCCGCAATCGTTCTTTCTATGGATAATTTGCACGAATACGTGCTATTCGATGTTTCCAATCGTGTTGCATCGACGGTCGGTCAGCATTCACTTCCCAGCTCCGGCAAACGTTCTTTCCAAATTATCGATAGAAAGAACGATTGCGGGAGCTGGGAAGTGAATACTTACCTACCGTTGATGCAAAACGATTGGAAACATCGAATAGCACATATTCGTGCAAATTATTCATGGAAAGAACGATTGCGGGAGCCGGGAAGTGAATGCTTACCCAACGTTGATGCAAAACGATTGGAAACATCGAACATAACGTATTCGTGCAAATTATCGATAGAAAGAACGATTGCGGCAGCTGGGAAGTGAATCCTTACCTACCGTCGATGCAAAACGATTGCAAACATCGAATTGCACGTATTCGTGCAAATTATCCATAGAAAGACCGATTGCGAGAGCTGGGAAGTGAATACTTACCTACCGTTGATGCAAAACGATTGGAAACATCGAACATCACGTATTCGTGCAAATTATCGATAGAAAGAACGATTGCGGGAGCTGGGAAGCGAATCCTTACCTATCGTCGATGCAAAACGATTGGAAACATCGAATGACACGTATTCGTGCAAATTATCGATGGAAAGAACGATTGCGGGAGCTGGGAAGTGAATCCTTACCTACCGTCGATGCAAAACGATTGCAAACATCGAGTAGCACGTATTCGTGCAAATTATCCATAGAAAGAACGATTGCGGGAGCTGGGAAGTGAATACTTACCTACCGTTGATGCAAAACGATTGGAAACATCGAATAGCACGTATTCGTGCAAATTATCCATGGAAAGAACGATTGCGGGAGCCGGGAACTGAATGCTTACCTAACGTTGATGCAAAACGATTGGAAACATCGAATAGCGCGTATTCGTGCAAATTATCCATAGAAAGACCGATTGCGAGAGCTGGGAAGTGAATACTTACCTACCGTTGATGTAAAACGATTGGAAACATCGAATAGCACGTATTCGTGCAAATTATCGATGGAAAGAACGATTGCGGGAGCCGGGAAGTGAATCCTTACCTACCGTTGATGCAAAACGATTGGAAACATCGAACATCACGTATTCGTGCAAATTAACGATAGAAAGAACGATTGCGGGAGCTGGGAAGCGAATCCTTACCTATCGTCGATGCAAAACGATTGGAAACATCGAATGGCACGTATTCGTGCAAATTATCGATGGAAAGAACGATTGCGGGAGCTGGGAAGTGAATCCTTACCTACCGTCGATGCAAAACGATTGCAAACATCGAATAGCACGTATTCGTGCAAATTATCCATAGAAAGAACGATTGCGGGAGCTGGGAAGTGAATACTTACCTACCGTTGATGCAAAACGATTGGAAACATCGAATAGCACGTATTCGTGCAAATTATCCATGGAAAGAACGATTGCGGGAGCCGAGAAGTGAATGCTTACCTAACGTTGATGCAAAACGATTGGAAACATCGAATAGCGCGTATTCGTGCAAATTATCGATGGAAAGAACGATTGCGGGAGCCGGGAAGTGAATCCGTACCTACCGTCGATGCAAAACGATTGCAAACATCGAATAGCACGTATTCGTGCAAATTATCCTTAGAAAGAACGATTGCGGGAGCCGGGAAGTGAATACTTACCTAACGTTGATGCAGAACGATTGGAAACATCGAACACCACGTATTCGTGCAAATTATCGATGGAAAGAACGATTGCGGGAGCCGGGAAGTGAATTCTTACCTAACGTTGATGCAAAACGATTGGAAACATCGAATAGCACGTATTCGTGCAAATTATCGATGGAAAGAACGATTGCGGGAGCTGGGAAGTGAATCCTTACCTACCGTCGATGCAAAACGATTGGATAATTTGCACGAATACGTGCTATTCGATGTTTTCAATCGTTTTGCATCAACGGTAGGTATGTATTCACTTCCCAGCTCTCGCAATCGGTCTTTCTATGGATAATTTGCACGAATACGTGCTATTCGATGTTTGCAATCGTTTTGCATCGACGGTAGGTAAGGATTCACTTCCCAGCTGCCGCAATCGTTCTTTCTATCGATAATTTGCACGAATACGTGATGTTCGATGTTTCCAATCGCTTTGCATCAACGTTAGGTAAGGATTCATTTCCCGGCTCCCGCAATCGTTCTTTCCATCGATAATTTGCACGAATACGTGCTATTCGATGTTTCCAATCGTTTTGCATCGACGGTAGGTAAGGATTCACTTCCCAGCTCCCGCAATCGTTCTTTCCATCGATAATTTGCGCGAATACGTGCTATTCGATGTTTCCAATCGTTTTGCATCAACGTTAGGTAAGGATTCACTTCCCGGCTCCCGCAATCGTTCTTTCCATCGATAATTTGCACGAATACGTGGTGTTCGATGTTTCCAATCGTTCTGCATCAACGTTAGGTAAGTATTCACTTCCCAGCTCCCGCAATCGTTCTTTCTATCGATAATTTGCACGAATACGTGCTATTCGATGTTTGCAATCGTTTTGCATCGACGGTAGGTAAGGATTCACTTCCCAGCAGCCGCAATCGTTCTTTCCATCGATAATTTACACGAATACGTACTATTCGATGTTTTCAATCGTTTTGCATCAACGGTAGGTAAGTATTCACTGCCCAGCTCTCGCAATTGGTCTTTCTATGGATAATTTGCACGAATACGTGCTATTCGATGTTTGCAATCGTTTTGCATCGACGGTAGGTAAGGATACACTTCCCGGCTCCCGCAATCGTTCTTTCCATCGATAATTTGCACGAATACGTGGTGTTCGATGTTTCCAATCGTTTTGCATCAACGTTAGGTAAGTATTCACTTCCCAGTTCCCGCAATCGTTCTTTCTATCGATAATTTGCACGAATACGTGCTATTCGATGTTTGCAATCGTTTTGCATCGACGGTAGGTAAGGATTCACTTCCCAGCTCCCGCAATCGGTCTTTCTATCGATAATTTGCACGAATACGTTATGTTCGATGTTTCCAATCGTTTTGCATCAACGTTAGGTAAGCATTCACTTCCCGGCTCCCGCAATCGTTCTTTCCATCGATAATTTGCACGAATACGTGCTATTCGATGTTTTCAATCGTTTTGCATCAACGGTAGGTAAGTATTCACTTCCCAGCTCTCGCAATCGGCCTTTCTATGGATAATTTGCACGAATACGTGCTATTCGATGTTTGCAATCGTTTTGCATCGACGGTAGGTAAGGATTCACTTCCCAGCTGCCGCAATCGTTCTTTCTATCGATAATTTGCACGAATACGTGATGTTCGATGTTTCCAATCGTTTTGCATCAACGTTAGGTAAGGATTCATTTCCCGGCTCCCGCAATCGTTCTTTCCATCGATAATTTGCACGAATACGTGCTATTCGATGTTTCCAATCGATTTGCATCAACGTTAGGTAAGGATTCACTTCCCGGCACCCGCAATCGTTCTTTCCATCGATAATTTTGCACGAATACGTGATGTTCAATGTTTCCAATCGTTTTGCATCAACGTTAGGTAAGGATTCACTTCCCGGCACCCGCAATCGTTCTTTCCATCGATAATTTGCACGAATAGGTGGTGTTCGATGTTTCCAATCGTTTTGCATCAACGTTAGGTAAGTATTCACTTCCCAGCTCCCGCAATCGTTCTTTCTATGGATAATTTGCACGAATACGTGCTATTCGATGTTTGCAATCGTTTTGCATCGACGGTAGGTAAGGATTCACTTCCCAGCTCCCGCAATCGTTCTTTCTATCGATAATTTGCACGAATACGTTATGTTCGATGTTTCCAATCGTTTTGCATCAACGTTAGGTAAGCATTCACTTCCCGGCTCCCGCAATCGTTCTTTCCATCGATAATTTGCACGAATACGTGCTATTCGATGTTTTCAATCGTTTTGCATCAACGGTAGGTAAGTATTCACTTCCGAGCTCTCGCAATCGGTCTTTCTATGGATAATTTGCACGAATACGTGCTATTCGATGTTTGCAATCGTTTTGCATCGACGGTAGGTAAGGATTCACTTCCCAGCTGCCGCAATCGTTCTTTCTATCATTAATTTGCACGAATACGTGATGTTCGATGTTTCCAATCGTTTTGCATTAACGTTAGGTAAGCATTCACTTCCCGGCTCCCGCAATCGTTCTTTCCATCGATAATTTGTACGAATACGTGCTATTCGATGTTTTCAATCGTTTTGCATCAACGGTAGGTAAGTATTCACTTCCCAGCTCTCGCAATCGGTCTTTCTATGGATAATTTGCACGAATACGTGCTATTCGATGTTTGCAATCGTTTTGCATCAACGTTAGGTAAGTATTCACTTCCCGGCTCCCGTAATCGTTCTTCCATCGATAATTTGCACGAATACGTGGTGTTCGATGTTTCCAATCGTTTTGCATCAACGTTAGGTAAGTATTCACTTCCCAGCTCTCGCAATCGTTCTTTCTATCGATAATTTGCACGAATACGTGCTATTCGATGTTTTCAATCGTTTTGCATCAACGGTAGGTAAGTATTCACTGCCCAGCTCTCGCAATCGGTCTTTCGATGGATAATTTGCACGAATACGTGCTATTCGATGTTTGCAATCGTTTTGCATCGACGGTAGGTAAGGATACACTTCCCGGCTCCCGCAATCGTTCTTTCCATCGATAATTTGCACGAATACGTGGTGTTCGATGTTTCCAATCGTTTTGCATCAACGTTAGGTAAGTATTCACTTCCCAGCTCCCGCAATCGTTCTTTCTATCGATAATTTGCACGAATACGTGCTATTCGATGTTTGCAATCGTTTTGCATCGACGGTAGGTAAGGATTCACTTCCCAGCTCCCGCAATCGTTCTTTCTATGGATAATTTGCACGAATACGTGCTATTCGATGTTTCCAATCGTGTTGCATCGACGGTCGGTCAGCATTCACTTCCCAGCTCCGGCAAACGTTCTTTCCAAATTATCGATAGAAAGAACGATTGCGGGAGCTGGGAAGTGAATACTTACCTACCGTTGATGCAAAACGATTGGAAACATCGAATAGCACATATTCGTGCAAATTATTCATGGAAAGAACGATTGCGGGAGCCGGGAAGTGAATGCTTACCCAACGTTGATGCAAAACGATTGGAAACATCGAACATAACGTATTCGTGCAAATTATCGATAGAAAGAACGATTGCGGCAGCTGGGAAGTGAATCCTTACCTACCGTCGATGCAAAACGATTGCAAACATCGAATTGCACGTATTCGTGCAAATTATCCATAGAAAGACCGATTGCGAGAGCTGGGAAGTGAATACTTACCTACCGTTGATGCAAAACGATTGGAAACATCGAACATCACGTATTCGTGCAAATTATCGATAGAAAGAACGATTGCGGGAGCTGGGAAGCGAATCCTTACCTATCGTCGATGCAAAACGATTGGAAACATCGAATGACACGTATTCGTGCAAATTATCGATGGAAAGAACGATTGCGGGAGCTGGGAAGTGAATCCTTACCTACCGTCGATGCAAAACGATTGCAAACATCGAGTAGCACGTATTCGTGCAAATTATCCATAGAAAGAACGATTGCGGGAGCTGGGAAGTGAATACTTACCTACCGTTGATGCAAAACGATTGGAAACATCGAATAGCACGTATTCGTGCAAATTATCCATGGAAAGAACGATTGCGGGAGCCGGGAACTGAATGCTTACCTAACGTTGATGCAAAACGATTGGAAACATCGAATAGCGCGTATTCGTGCAAATTATCCATAGAAAGACCGATTGCGAGAGCTGGGAAGTGAATACTTACCTACCGTTGATGTAAAACGATTGGAAACATCGAATAGCACGTATTCGTGCAAATTATCGATGGAAAGAACGATTGCGGGAGCCGGGAAGTGAATCCTTACCTACCGTTGATGCAAAACGATTGGAAACATCGAACATCACGTATTCGTGCAAATTAACGATAGAAAGAACGATTGCGGGAGCTGGGAAGCGAATCCTTACCTATCGTCGATGCAAAACGATTGGAAACATCGAATGGCACGTATTCGTGCAAATTATCGATGGAAAGAACGATTGCGGGAGCTGGGAAGTGAATCCTTACCTACCGTCGATGCAAAACGATTGCAAACATCGAATAGCACGTATTCGTGCAAATTATCCATAGAAAGAACGATTGCGGGAGCTGGGAAGTGAATACTTACCTACCGTTGATGCAAAACGATTGGAAACATCGAATAGCACGTATTCGTGCAAATTATCCATGGAAAGAACGATTGCGGGAGCCGAGAAGTGAATGCTTACCTAACGTTGATGCAAAACGATTGGAAACATCGAATAGCGCGTATTCGTGCAAATTATCGATGGAAAGAACGATTGCGGGAGCCGGGAAGTGAATCCGTACCTACCGTCGATGCAAAACGATTGCAAACATCGAATAGCACGTATTCGTGCAAATTATCCTTAGAAAGAACGATTGCGGGAGCCGGGAAGTGAATACTTACCTAACGTTGATGCAGAACGATTGGAAACATCGAACACCACGTATTCGTGCAAATTATCGATGGAAAGAACGATTGCGGGAGCCGGGAAGTGAATTCTTACCTAACGTTGATGCAAAACGATTGGAAACATCGAATAGCACGTATTCGTGCAAATTATCGATGGAAAGAACGATTGCGGGAGCTGGGAAGTGAATCCTTACCTACCGTCGATGCAAAACGATTGGATAATTTGCACGAATACGTGCTATTCGATGTTTTCAATCGTTTTGCATCAACGGTAGGTATGTATTCACTTCCCAGCTCTCGCAATCGGTCTTTCTATGGATAATTTGCACGAATACGTGCTATTCGATGTTTGCAATCGTTTTGCATCGACGGTAGGTAAGGATTCACTTCCCAGCTGCCGCAATCGTTCTTTCTATCGATAATTTGCACGAATACGTGATGTTCGATGTTTCCAATCGTTTTGCATCAACGTTAGGTAAGGATTCATTTCCCGGCTCCCGCAATCGTTCTTTCCATCGATAATTTGCACGAATACGTGCTATTCGATGTTTCCAATCGTTTTGCATCGACGGTAGGTAAGGATTCACTTCCCAGCTCCCGCAATCGTTCTTTCCATCGATAATTTGCGCGAATACGTGCTATTCGATGTTTCCAATCGTTTTGCATCAACGTTAGGTAAGGATTCACTTCCCGGCTCCCGCAATCGTTCTTTCCATCGATAATTTGCACGAATACGTGGTGTTCGATGTTTCCAATCGTTCTGCATCAACGTTAGGTAAGTATTCACTTCCCAGCTCCCGCAATCGTTCTTTCTATCGATAATTTGCACGAATACGTGCTATTCGATGTTTGCAATCGTTTTGCATCGACGGTAGGTAAGGATTCACTTCCCAGCAGCCGCAATCGTTCTTCCCATCGATAATTTACACGAATACGTACTATTCGATGTTTTCAATCGTTTTGCATCAACGGTAGGTAAGTATTCACTGCCCAGCTCTCGCAATTGGTCTTTCTATGGATAATTTGCACGAATACGTGCTATTCGATGTTTGCAATCGTTTTGCATCGACGGTAGGTAAGGATACACTTCCCGGCTCCCGCAATCGTTCTTTCCATCGATAATTTGCACGAATACGTGGTGTTCGATGTTTCCAATCGTTTTGCATCAACGTTAGGTAAGTATTCACTTCCCAGTTCCCGCAATCGTTCTTTCTATCGATAATTTGCACGAATACGTGCTATTCGATGTTTGCAATCGTTTTGCATCGACGGTAGGTAAGGATTCACTTCCCAGCTCCCGCAATCGGTCTTTCTATCGATAATTTGCATGAATACGTTATGTTCGATGTTTCCAATCGTTTTGCATCAACGTTAGGTAAGCATTCACTTCCCGTCTCCCGCAATCGTTCTTTCCATCGATAATTTGCACGAATACGTGGTGTTCGATGTTTCCAATCGTTTTGCATCAACGTTAGGTAAGCATTCACTTCCCGGCTCCCGCAATCGTTCTTTCCATCGATAATTTGCACGAATACGTGCTATTCGATGTTTTCAATCGTTTTGCATCAACGGTAGGTAAGTATTCACTTCCCAGCTCCCGCAATCGTTCTTTCTATGGATAATTTGCACGAATACGTGCTATTCGATGTTTGCAATCGTTTTGCATCGACGGTAGGTACGGATTCACTTCCCAGCTCCCGCAATCGTTCTTTCTATCGATAATTTGCACGAATACGTTATGTTCGATGTTTCCAATCGTTTTGCATCAACGTTAGGTAAGCATTCACTTCCCGGCTCCCGCAATCGTTCTTTCCATCGATAATTTGCACGAATACGTGCTATTCGATGTTTTCAATCGTTTTGCATCAACGGTAGGTAAGTATTCACTTCCCAGCTCTCGCAATCGGCCTTTCTATGGATAATTTGCACGAATACGTGCTATTCGATGTTTGCAATCGTTTTGCATCGACGGTAGGTAAGGATTCACTTCCCAGCTGCCGCAATCGTTCTTTCTATCGATAATTTGCACGAATACGTGATGTTCGATGTTTCCAATCGTTTTGCATCAACGTTAGGTAAGGATTCATTTCCCGGCTCCCGCAATCGTTCTTTCCATCGATAATTTGCACGAATACGTGCTATTCGATGTTTCCAATCGATTTGCATCAACGTTAGGTAAGGATTCACTTCCCGGCACCCGCAATCGTTCTTTCCATCGATAATTTTGCACGAATACGTGATGTTCAATGTTTCCAATCGTTTTGCATCAACGTTAGGTAAGGATTCACTTCCCGGCACCCGCAATCGTTCTTTCCATCGATAATTTGCACGAATACGTGGTGTTCGATGTTTCCAATCGTTTTGCATCAACGTTAGGTAAGTATTCACTTCCCAGCTCCCGCAATCGTTCTTTCTATGGATAATTTGCACGAATACGTGCTATTCGATGTTTGCAATCGTTTTGCATCGACGGTAGGTAAGGATTCACTTCCCAGCTCCCGCAATCGTTCTTTCTATCGATAATTTGCACGAATACGTTATGTTCGATGTTTCCAATCGTTTTGCATCAACGTTAGGTAAGCATTCACTTCCCGGCTCCCGCAATCGTTCTTTCCATCGATAATTTGCACGAATACGTGCTATTCGATGTTTTCAATCGTTTTGCATCAACGGTAGGTAAGTATTCACTTCCGAGCTCTCGCAATCGGTCTTTCTATGGATAATTTGCACGAATACGTGCTATTCGATGTTTGCAATCGTTTTGCATCGACGGTAGGTAAGGATTCACTTCCCAGCTGCCGCAATCGTTCTTTCTATCATTAATTTGCACGAATACGTGATGTTCGATGTTTCCAATCGTTTTGCATCAACGTTAGGTAAGCATTCACTTCCCGGCTCCCACAATCGTTCTTTCCATCGATAATTTGTACGAATACGTGCTATTCGATGTTTTCAATCGTTTTGCATCAACGGTAGGTAAGTATTCACTTCCCAGCTCTCGCAATCGGTCTTTCTATGGATAATTTGCACGAATACGTGCTATTCGATGTTTGCAATCGTTTTGCATCAACGTTAGGTAAGTATTCACTTCCCGGCTCCCGCAATCGTTCTTCCATCGATAATTTGCACGAATACGTGGTGTTCGATGTTTCCAATCGTTTTGCATCAACGTTAGGTAAGTATTCACTTCCCAGCTCTCGCAATCGTTCTTTCTATCGATAATTTGCACGAATACGTGCTATTCGATGTTTTCAATCGTTTTGCATCAACGGTAGGTAAGTATTCACTGCCCAGCTCTCGCAATCGGTCTTTCTATGGATAATTTGCACGAATACGTGCTATTCGATGTTTGCAATCGTTTTGCATCGACGGTAGGTAAGGATACACTTCCCGGCTCCCGCAATCGTTCTTTCCATCGATAATTTGCACGAATACGTGGTGTTCGATGTTTCCAATCGTTTTGCATCAACGTTAGGTAAGTATTCACTTCCCAGCTCCCGCAATCGTTCTTTCTATCGATAATTTGCACGAATACGTGCTATTCGATGTTTGCAATCGTTTTGCATCGACGGTAGGTAAGGATTCACTTCCCAGCTCCCGCAATCGTTCTTTCTATGGATAATTTGCACGAATACGTGCTATTCGATGTTTCCAATCGTGTTGCATCGACGGTCGGTAAGCATTCACTTCCCAGCTCCGGCAAACGTTCTTTCCAAATTATCGATAGAAAGAACGATTGCGGGAGCTGGGAAGTGAATACTTACCTACCGTTGATGCAAAACGATTGGAAACATCGAATAGCACATATTCGTGCAAATTATTCATGGAAAGAACGATTGCGGGAGCCGGGAAGTGAATGCTTACCTAACGTTGATGCAAAACGATTGGAAACATCGAACATAACGTATTCGTGCAAATTATCGATAGAAAGAACGATTGCGGCAGCTGGGAAGTGAATCCTTACCTACCGTCGATGCAAAACGATTGCAAACATCGAATTGCACGTATTCGTGCAAATTATCCATAGAAAGACCGATTGCGAGAGCTGGGAAGTGAATACTTACCTACCGTTGATGCAAAACGATTGGAAACATCGAACATCACGTATTCGTGCAAATTATCGATAGAAAGAACGATTGCGGGAGCTGGGAAGCGAATCCTTACATATCGTCGATGCAAAACGATTGGAAACATCGAATGACACGTATTCGTGCAAATTATCGATGGAAAGAACGATTGCGGGAGCTGGGAAGTGAATCCTTACCTACCGTCGATGCAAAACGATTGCAAACATCGAGTAGCACGTATTCGTGCAAATTATCCATAGAAAGAACGATTGCGGGAGCTGGGAAGTGAATACTTACCTACCGTTGATGCAAAACGATTGGAAACATCGAATAGCACGTATTCGTGCAAATTATCCTTAGAAAGAACGATTGCGGGAGCCGGGAAGTGAATACTTACCTAACGTTGATGCAGAACGATTGGAAACATCGAACACCACGTATTCGTGCAAATTATCGATGGAAAGAACGATTGCGGGAGCCGGGAAGTGAATCCTTACCTAACGTTGATGCAAAACGATTGGAAACATCGAATAGCACGTATTCGTGCAAATTATCGATGGAAAGAACGATTGCGGGAGCTGGGAAGTGAATCCTTACCTACCGTCGATGCAAAACGATTGGATAATTGGCACGAATACGTGATATTCGATGTTTCCAATCGTTTTGCATCGACGGTAGGTAAGGATTCACTTCCCAGCTCCCGCAATCGTTATTTCCATCGATAATTTGCACGAATACGTGGTGTTCGATGTTACCAATCGTTCTGCATCAACGTTAGGTAAGTATTCACTTCCCAGCTCCCGCAATCGGTCTTTCTATGGATAATTTTCACGAATACGTGCTATTCGATGTTTGCAATCGTTTTGCATCGACGGTAGGTACGGATTCACTTCCCAGCTCCCGCAATCGTTCTTTCTATCGATAATTTGCACGAATACGTGATGTTCGATGTTTCCAATCGTTTTGCATCAACGGTAGGTAAGGATTCACTTCCCGGCTCCCGCAATCGTTCTTTCCATCGATAATTTGCACGAATACGTGGTGTTCGATGTTTCCAATCGTTCTGCATCAACGTTAGGTAAGTATTCACTTCCCAGCTCCGGCAAACGTTCTTTCCAAATTATCGATAGAAAGAACGATTGCGGGAGCTGGGAAGTGAATCCGTACCTACCGTCGATGCAAAACGATTGCAAACATCGAATAGCACGTATTCGTGCAAATTATCCATAGAAAGAACGATTGCGAGAGCTGGGAAGTGAATACTTACCTACCGTTGATGCAAAACGATTGGAAAATATCGAATAGCACGTATTCGTGCAAATGATCGATGGAAAGAACGATTGCGGGAGCCGGGAAGTGAATCCTTACCTAACGTTGATGCAAATCGATTGGAAAATATCGAATAGCACGTATTCGTGCAAATGATCGATGGAAAAAACGATTGCGGGAGCCGGGAAGTGAATCCTTACCTAACGTTGATGCAAATCGATTGGAAACATCGAACATCACGTATTCGTGCAAATTATCGATGGAAAGAACGATTGCGGGTGCCGGGAAGTGAATCCTTACCTACCGTTGATGCAAAACGATTGGAAACATCGAACATCACGTATTCGTGCAAATTATCGATAGAAAGAACGATTGCGGGAGCTGGGAAGTGAATCCGTACCTACCGTCGATGCAAAACGATTGCAAACATCGAATATCACGTATTCGTGCAAATTATCCATAGAAAGAACGATTGCGGGAGCTGGGAAGTGAATACTTACCCAACGTTGATGCAGAACGATTGGTAACATCGAACACCACGTATTCGTGCAAATTATCGATGGAAAGAACGATTGCGGGAGCCGGGAAGTGAATGCTTACCTAACGTTGATGCAAAACGATTGGAAACATCGAACATAACGTATTCGTGCAAATTATCGATAGAAAGAACGATTGCGGGAGCTGGGAAGTAATCCGTACCTACCGTCGATGCAAAACGATTGCAAACATCGAATAGCACGTATTCGTGCAAATTATCCATAGAAAGAACGATTGCGGGAGCTGGGAAGTGAATACTTACCTAACGTTGATGCAGAACGATTGGAAACATCGAATAGCACGTATTCGTGCAAATTATCGATGGAAAGAACGATTGCGGGAGCTGGGAAGTAAATCCTTACCTACCGTCGATGCAAAACGATTGGAAACATCGAATGGCACGTATTCGTGCAAATTATCGATGGAAAGAACGATTGCGGGAGCTGGGAAGTGAATCCTTACCTACCGTCGATGCAAAACGATTGGATAATTGGCACGAATACGTGATATTCGATGTTTCCAATCGTTTTGCATCAACGTTAGGTAAGCATTCACTTCCCGGCTCCCGCAATCGTTCTTTCCATGGATAATTTGCACGAATACGTGCTATTCGATGTTTCCAATCGTTTTGCATCGACGGTAGGTAAGGATTCACTTCCCAGCTCCCGCAATCGTTCTTTCCATCGATAATTTGCACGAATACGTGCCGTTCGATGTTTCCAATCGTTTTGCATCGACGATAGGTAAGGATTCGCTTCCCAGCTCCCGCAATCGTTCTTTCTATCGATAATTTGCACGAATACGTGATGTTCGTTGTTTCCAATCGTTTTGCATCAACGGTAGGTAAGGATTCACTTCCCGGCTCCCGCAATCGTTCTTTCCATCGATAATTTGCACGAATACGTGCTATTCGATGTTTCCAATCGTTTTGCATCAACGGTAGGTAAGTATTCACTTCCCAGCTCTCGCAATCGGTCTTTCTATGGATAATTTGCACGAATACGTGCAATTCGATGTTTGCAATCGTTTTGCATCGACGGTAGGTAAGGATTCACTTCCCAGCTCCCGCAATCGTTCTTTCTATCGATAATTTGCACGAATACGTTATGTTCGATGTTTCCAATCGTTTTGCATCAACGTTAGGTAAGCATTCACTTCCCGGCTCCCGCAATCGTTCTTTCCATCGATAATTTGCACGAATACGTGCTATTCGATGTTTTCAATCGTTTTGCATCAACGGTAGGTATGTATTCACTTCCCAGCTCTCGCAATCGGTCTTTCTATGGATAATTTGCACGAATACGTGCTATTCGATGTTTGCAATCGTTTTGCATCGACGGTAGGTAAGGATTCACTTCCCAGCTGCCGCAATCGTTCTTTCTATCGATAATTTGCACGAATACGTGATGTTCGATGTTTCCAATCGTTTTGCATCAACGTTAGGTAAGGATTCATTTCCCGGCTCCCGCAATCGTTCTTTCCATCGATAATTTGCACGAATACGTGCTATTCGATGTTTCCAATCGTTTTGCATCGACGGTAGGTAAGGATTCACTTCCCAGCTCCCGCAATCGTTCTTTCCATCGATAATTTGCACGAATACGTGCTATTCGATGTTTCCAATCGTTTTGCATCAACGTTAGGTAAGGATTCACTTCCCGGCTCCCGCAATCGTTCTTTCCATCGATAATTTGCACGAATACGTGGTGTTCGATGTTTCCAATCGTTCTGCATCAACGTTAGGTAAGTATTCACTTCCCGGCTCCCGCAATCGTTCTTTCTAAGGATAATTTGCACGAATACGTGCTATTCGATGTTTGCAATCGTTTTGCATCGACGGTAGGTACGGATTCACTTCCCGGCTCCCGCAATCGTTCTTTCCATCGATAATTTGCACGAATACGCGCTATTCGATGTTTCCAATCGTTTTGCATCAACGTTAGGTAAGCATTCACTTCCCGGCTCCCGCAATCGTTCTTTCCATGGATAATTTGCACGAATACGTGCTATTCGATGTTTCCAATCGTTTTGCATCGACGGTAGGTAAGGATTCACTTCCCAGCTCCCGCAATCGTTCTTTCCATCGATAATTTGCACGAATACGTGCCGTTCGATGTTTCCAATCGTTTTGCATCGACGATAGGTAAGGATTCGCTTCCCAGCTCCCGCAATCGTTCTTTCTATCGATAATTTGCACGAATACGTGATGTTCGATGTTTCCAATCGTTTTGCATCAACGGTAGGTAAGGATTCACTTCCCGGCTACCGCAATCGTTCTTTCCATCGATAATTTGCACGAATACGTGCTATTCGATGTTTCCAATCGTTTTGCATCAACGGTAGGTAAGTATTCACTTCCCAGCTCTCGCAATCGGTCTTTCTATGGATAATTTGCACGAATACGTGCAATTCGATGTTTGCAATCGTTTTGCATCGACGGTAGGTAAGGATTCACTTCCCAGCTCCCGCAATCGTTCTTTCTATCGATAATTTGCACGAATACGTTATGTTCGATGTTTCCAATCGTTTTGCATCAACGTTAGGTAAGCATTCACTTCCCGGCTCCCGCAATCGTTCTTTCCATCGATAATTTGCACGAATACGTGCTATTCGATGTTTTCAATCGTTTTGCATCAACGGTAGGTATGTATTCACTTCCCAGCTCTCGCAATCGGTCTTTCTATGGATAATTTGCACGAATACGTGCTATTCGATGTTTGCAATCGTTTTGCATCGACGGTAGGTAAGGATTCACTTCCCAGCTGCCGCAATCGTTCTTTCTATCGATAATTTGCACGAATACGTGATGTTCGATGTTTCCAATCGTTTTGCATCAACGTTAGGTAAGGATTCATTTCCCGGCTCCCGTAATCGTTCTTTCCACCGATAATTTGCACGAATACGTGCTATTCGATGTTTCCAATCGATTTGCATCAACGTTAGGTAAGGATTCACTTCCCGGCACCCGCAATCGTTCTTTCCATCGATAATTTGCACGAATACGTGATGTTCAATGTTTCCAATCGTTTTGCATCAACGTTAGGTAAGGATTCACTTCCCGGCTCCCGCAATCGTTCTTTCCATCGATAATTTGCACGAATACGTGGTGTTCGATGTTTCCAATCGTTTTGCATCAACGTTAGGTAAGTATTCACTTCCCAGCTCCCGCAATCGTTCTTTCTATCGATAATTTGCACGAATACGTGCTCTTCGATGTTTGCAATCGTTTTGCATCGACGGTAGGTAAGGATTCACTTCCCAGCTCCCGCAATCGTTCTTTCTATCGATAATTTGCATGAATACGTTATGTTCGATGTTTCCAATCGTTTTGCATCAACGTTAGGTAAGCATTCACTTCCCGGCTCCCGCAATCGTTCTTTCCATCGATAATTTGCACGAATACGTGGTGTTCGATGTTTCCAATCGTTCTGCATCAACGTTAGGTAAGTATTCACTTCCCAGCTCCCGCAATCGTTCTTTCTATGGATAATTTGCACGAATACGTGCTATTCGATGTTTGCAATCGTTTTGCATCGACGGTAGGTACGGATTCACTTCCCAGCTCCCGCAATCGTTCTTTCTATCGATAATTTGCACGAATACGTGATGTTCGATGTTTCCAATCGTTTTGCATCAACGTTAGGTAAGTATTCACTTCCCAGCTCCCGCAATCGTTCTTTCTATGGATAATTTGCACGAATACGTGCTATTCGATGTTTCCAATCGTGTTGCATCGACGGTCGGTAAGCATTCACTTCCCAGCTCCGGCAAACGTTCTTTCCAAATTATCGATAGAAAGAACGATTGCGGGAGCTGGGAAGTGAATACTTACCTACCGTTGATGCAAAACGATTGGAAACATCGAATAGCACGTATTCGTGCAAATTATTCATGGAAAGAACGATTGCGGGAGCCGGGAAGTGAATGCTTACCTAACGTTGATGCAAAACGATTGGAAACATCGAACATAACGTATTCGTGCAAATTATCGATAGAAAGAACGATTGCGGCAGCTGGGAAGTGAATCCTTACCTACCGTCGATGCAAAACGATTGCAAACATCGAATTGCACGTATTCGTGCAAATTATCCATAGAAAGACCGATTGCGAGAGCTGGGAAGTGAATACTTACCTACCGTTGATGTAAAACGATTGGAAACATCGAATAGCACGTATTCGTGCAAATTATCGATGGAAAGCACGATTGCGGGAGCCGGGAAGTGAATCCTTACCTACCGTTGATGCAAAACGATTGGAAACATCGAACATCACGTATTCGTGCAAATTATCGATAGAAAGAACGATTGCGAGAGCTGGGAAGTGAATACTTACCTACCGTTGATGTAAAACGATTGGAAACATCGAATAGCACGTATTCGTGCAAATTATCGATGGAAAGAACGATTGCGGGAGCCGGGAAGTGAATACTTACCTAACGTTGATGCAGAACGATTGGAAACATCGAACACCACGTATTCGTGCAAATTATCGATGGAAAGAACGATTGCGGGAGCCGGGAAGTGAATTCTTACCTAACGTTGATGCAAAACGATTGGAAACATCGAATAGCACGTATTCGTGCAAATTATCGATGGAAAGAACGATTGCGGGAGCTGGGAAGTGAATCCTTACCTACCGTCGATGCAAAACGATTGGATAATTGGCACGAATACGTGATATTCGATGTTTCCAATCGTTTTGCATCGACGGTAGGTAAGGATTCACTTCCCGGCTCCCGCAATCGTTCTTTCCATCGATAATTTGCACGAATACGTGCTATTCGATGTTTCCAATCGTTTTGCATCAACGGTAGGTAAGTATTCACTTCCCAGCTCTCGCAATCGGTCTTTCTATGGATAATTTGCACGAATACGTGCAATTCGATGTTTGCAATCGTTTTGCATCGACGGTAGGTAAGGATTCACTTCCCAGCTCCCGCAATCGTTCTTTCTATCGATAATTTGCACGAATACGTTATGTTCGATGTTTCCAATCGTTTTGCATCAACGTTAGGTAAGCATTCACTTCCCGGCTCCCGCAATCGTTCTTTCCATCGATAATTTGCACGAATACGTGCTATTCGATGTTTTCAATCGTTTTGCATCAACGGTAGGTATGTATTCACTTCCCAGCTCTCGCAATCGGTCTTTCTATGGATAATTTGCACGAATACGTGCTATTCGATGTTTGCAATCGTTTTGCATCGACGGTAGGTAAGGATTCACTTCCCAGCTGCCGCAATCGTTCTTTCTATCGATAATTTGCACGAATACGTGATGTTCGATGTTTCCAATCGTTTTGCATCAACGTTAGGTAAGGATTCATTTCCCGGCTCCCGCAATCGTTCTTTCCATCGATAATTTGCACGAATACGTGCTATTCGATGTTTCCAATCGTTTTGCATCGACGGTAGGTAAGGATTCACTTCCCAGCTCCCGCAATCGTTCTTTCCATCGATAATTTGCGCGAATACGTGCTATTCGATGTTTCCAATCGTTTTGCATCAACGTTAGGTAAGGATTCACTTCCCGGCTCCCGCAATCGTTCTTTCCATCGATAATTTGCACGAATACGTGGTGTTCGATGTTTCCAATCGTTCTGCATCAACGTTAGGTAAGTATTCACTTCCCGGCTCCCGCAATCGTTCTTTCTAAGGATAATTTGCACGAATACGTGCTATTCGATGTTTGCAATCGTTTTGCATCGACGGTAGGTACGGATTCACTTCCCGGCTCCCGCAATCGTTCTTTCCATCGATAATTTGCACGAATACGCGCTATTCGATGTTTCCAATCGTTTTGCATCAACGTTAGGTAAGCATTCACTTCCCGGCTCCCGCAATCGTTCTTTCCATGGATAATTTGCACGAATACGTGCTATTCGATGTTTCCAATCGTTTTGCATCGACGGTAGGTAAGGATTCACTTCCCAGCTCCCGCAATCGTTCTTTCCATCGATAATTTGCACGAATACGTGCCGTTCGATGTTTCCAATCGTTTTGCATCGACGATAGGTAAGGATTCGCTTCCCAGCTCCCGCAATCGTTCTTTCTATCGATAATTTGCACGAATACGTGATGTTCGATGTTTCCAATCGTTTTGCATCAACGGTAGGTAAGGATTCACTTCCCGGCTCCCGCAATCGTTCTTTCCATCGATAATTTGCACGAATACGTGCTATTCGATGTTTCCAATCGTTTTGCATCAACGGTAGGTAAGTATTCACTTCCCAGCTCTCGCAATCGGTCTTTCTATGGATAATTTGCACGAATACGTGCAATTCGATGTTTGCAATCGTTTTGCATCGACGGTAGGTAAGCATTCACTTCCCAGCTGCCGCAATCGTTCTTTCTATCGATAATTTGCACGAATACGTGATGTTCGATGTTTCCAATCGTTTTGCATCAACGTTAGGTAAGGATTCATTTCCCGGCTCCCGCAATCGTTCTTTCCATCGATAATTTGCACGAATACGTGCTATTCGATGTTTCCAATCGATTTGCATCAACGTTAGGTAAGGATTCACTTCCCGGCACCCGCAATCGTTCTTTCCATCGATAATTTGCACGAATACGTGATGTTCAATGTTTCCAATCGTTTTGCATCAACGTTAGGTAAGGATTCACTTCCCGGCTCCCGCAATCGTTCTTTCCATCGATAATTTGCACGAATACGTGGTGTTCGATGTTTCCAATCGTTTTGCATCAACGTTAGGTAAGTATTCACTTCCCAGCTCCCGCAATCGTTCTTTCTATCGATAATTTGCACGAATACGTGCTCTTCGATGTTTGCAATCGTTTTGCATCGACGGTAGGTAAGGATTCACGTCCCAGCAGCCGCAATCGTTCTTTCCATCGATAATTTACACGAATACGTGCTATTCGATGTTTTCAATCGTTTTGCATCAACGGTAGGTAAGTATTCACTGCCCAGCTCTCGCAATAGGTCTTTCTATGGATAATTTGCACGAATACGTGCTATTCGATGTTTGCAATCGTTTTGCATCGACGGTAGGTAAGGATACACTTCCCGGCTCCCGCAATCGTTCTTTCCATCGATAATTTGCACGAATACGTGCTATTCGATGTTTGCAATCGTTTTGCATCGACGGTAGGTAAGGATTCACTTCCCAGCTCCCGCAATCGTTCTTTCTATCGATAATTTGCATGAATACGTTATGTTCGATGTTTCCAATCGTTTTGCATCAACGTTAGGTAAGCATTCACTTCCCGGCTCCCGCAATCGTTCTTTCCATCGATAATTTGCACGAATACGTGGTGTTCGATGTTTCCAATCGTTCTGCATCAACGTTAGGTAAGTATTCACTTCCCAGCTCCCGCAATCGTTCTTTCTATGGATAATTTGCACGAATACGTGCTATTCGATGTTTGCAATCGTTTTGCATCGACGGTAGGTACGGATTCACTTCCCAGCTCCCGCAATCGTTCTTTCTATCGATAATTTGCACGAATACGTGATGATCGATGTTTCCAATCGTTTTGCATCAACGTTAGGTAAGTATTCACTTCCCAGCTCCCGCAATCGTTCTTTCTATGGATAATTTGCACGAATACGTGCTATTCGATGTTTCCAATCGTGTTGCATCGACGGTAGGTAAGTATTCACTTCCCAGCTCTCGCAATCGGTCTTTCTATGGATAATTTGCACTAATACGTGCAATTCGATGTTTGCAATCGTTTTGCATCGACGGTAGGTAAGGATTCACTTCCCAGCTCCCGCAATCGTTCTTTCTATCGATAATTTGCACGAATACGTTATGTTCGATGTTTCCAATCGTTTTGCATCGACGGTAGGTAAGGATTCACTTCCCGGCTCCCGCAATCGTTCTTTCCATCGATAATTTGCACGAATACGTGCTATTCGATGTTTCCAATCGTTTTGCATCAACGGTAGGTGTCACGTTCCAGGTTACTTCCGGAAGAGACATACTGTACGCACGCAGGATGAGGAACGGAAATTGAATGGGGAAGGTGAACGTAGGTTCTCGGGGTCGAATTCAAGATTCGCGCACGCCGAGAGGAAAGGTAAGTAGAGAAAAGGAAGAATCTCGGGGTCGAATGCAAGATTCGCGCACGCCGAGAGGAAAGGTAAGTAAAGGAAAAGGAAGAATCTCGGGGTCGAATACAAAATTCGCGCACGCCGAGAGGAAAGGTAAGTAGATAAAATTAAGAATCTCGGGGTCGAATGCAAGATTCGCGCACGCCGAGAGGAAAGGTAAGTAAAGGAAAAGGAAGAATCTCGGGGTCGAATACAAAATTCGCGCACGCCGAGAGGAAAGGTAAGTAGATAAAATTAAGAATCTCGGGGTCGAATGCAAGATTCGCGCACGCCGAGAGGAAAGGTAAGTAAAGAAAGGAAAGGAAATACCTCGGGGTCGAATGCAAGATTCGCGCACGCCGAGAGGAAAGGTAAGTAAAGAAAGGAAAGGAAATACCTCGGGGTCGAATGCAAGATTCGCGCACGCCGAGAGGAAAGGTAAGTAAAGAAAGGAAAGGAAATACCTCGGGGTCGAATGCAAGATTCGCGCACGCCGAGAGGAAAGGTAAGTAAAGAAAGGAAAGGAAATACCTCGGGGTCGAATGCAAGATTCGCGCACGCCGAGAGGAAAGGTAAGTAAAGAAAAAGGAAGAATCTCGGGGTCGAATGCAAGATTCGCGCACGCCGAGAGGAAAGGTAAGTAAAGAAAGGAAAGGAAATACCTCGGGGTCGAATGCAAGATTCGCGCACGCCGAGAGGAAAGGTAAGTAAAGAAAGGAAAGGAAATACCTCGGGGTCGAATGCAAGATTCGCGCACGCCGAGAGGAAAGGTAAGTAAAGGAAAAGGAAGGGAAAGGAAGTTAGGAGTGCCGTACTATTACTGCGGAAGGATTGATCTGCAGCAATACCAATTCCTCGGATTCCAAACAATATTGAGAAATGTGAACGAAACCTCGTAAGGAACGAAAGAATAAAACGACTCACCGAGCTGCAATGTCGGGTTTGCGATCCTCGGGTAGACACGTATAATTTTTACCATCGGGTGAGCACCTCGAGTACTTGTCCCGATTGTACTTGCCACAGCTCTTCCGCTGTTATTTCGAAGTACTGTTCTGTGCACTCTGCGCACTGAGATGCTGGGCGGATGGAGGAGATTTCGTTGTTGCAGTGTGCACAAATGGAAATGCGTTGGGCTTCTTCGGCAGTGCTCATGTCATGCCAACCTCCTGATTGATATGCTTGTCCTTGTGTGGGGGTCAACTGATTGTAACAGTTGATGCAAATTCGGCCCCAGTCGCTTATGTATATTCCTACTGTGGCGATAGTGGAACACCAAATGTCTAGCAGGGGTTTATAAATCTCTGGATAATCAGAGGGAAGGACGCCGTCCCAGGGACCCTGAAATTCCTGGTCCTCCTCTTCTTCGGCTTCTTCCCAAATATTGTAAGGGAGCTGCATTCGATAAATAATGCTGTGGTGCTGCGCGAAAGTTTCTTGAGGTTCACTGGCTTATTGTATTTATTAGAATAAGTCAAGAATACTTCGAAGTTCGTTGTGGTATTTATTGAAATAAATCGTGAAATTATTCTAAGTTCCTTAAGGTATTTATCGAAATAAGTCGTGAAATTATTCTAAGTTCCTTAAGGTATTTATCGAAATAAGTCGTGAAATAATTCTATGTTCATTAAGGTATTTATTGAAATAAATCGTGGAATTAATTCTATGTTCCTTAAGGTATTTATTGAAATAAATCGTGAAATTATTCTAAGTTCTTTAAGATATTTATCGAAATAAATCGTGGAATTATTCTATGTTCCTTAAGGTATTTATCGAAATAAGTCGTGAAAGAATTCTATGTTCCTTAAGGTATTTATCGAAATAATTCACTGTATGATTCTAAAATCAAGACCGGTATATCAACGTTCACTGTCACTTGTAGATTGATTCACTGATGTGTAGGCGCTTGCTGATGATTGACTACTGAAGATTGACTGCTGATGATTGACTACTGAAGATTGACTGCTGATGATTGACTACTGACTATTCAGGTGGTGCCGGCTTATTTATACCCATCCCTGGAATCTCTGGTATGCGAGGAATGTCTGGTATGCGTGGTATGTCTGGTATGCGTGGTATGCGTGGTATGTTGACTGCTACTGGAGTCGATTGCTCTGGAATGCCAGTGATCCTCAACCGGCAGGGGTTCTCCATTGTACCGAGATTGGTTAAAATAAATTATATTAGTTAATTACAATATTGTTATATGGTGAATTCGGATAGGTTGTTTGATGATATCGTTTTGTAATAAAATATTTTAATAAATTGTATTGGTTAATTATGCGTCTTTTGTATTGTAGGTTCGGGTGTGTTATTTGATTTGATCATATTGTAGCGATATACTCGAGAGGATTCGAAAGGGGTTTTCTTCCTCGTGGAGTGAGGGCTTCTCTTGGGACGCGAAAGGGGTTTCTTCCTCGTGGAGTGAGGGCTTCTCTTGGGACGCAAAAGGGGTTTCTTCCTCGTGGAGTGAGGGCTTCTCTTGGGACGCAAAAGGGGTTTCTTCCTCGTGGAGTGAGGGCTTCTCTCGAGTGTCGTTGTTCTTCGTTTAAGGTAATGGTGTTTTGTGTAGCGATGAGATGGAATATTTAGAGATTTTATTTGTTTGCAGGTAGTCGGTGATGAGAAGAGAAATATAAGGTGAGTATCTTATGAGAGGAATTTATTTGTTCGAAAGCAGTCGATGATGAGAAATGTAATGTAAGGTAAGTATCTCGTTTGACTAGCGATGGGTAGGAGTAATAAGAGAGTTTATTTGTTCACAGGTAATCGATGATGAGAAGCGCAACATAAGGTAAGTACCTCGTTTGACTAGCGATGGGTTGGAGTAATAAGAGAGTTTGTTTGTTCACAGGCAGTGGATATAGTAAATAAAGGAAGAAAAATGTGAGCCGACATGCGGCAAAAAAATGACGGCACGTCACACCTCCCCCCTTATTTTAAGAAATGCCTGCATTTCTTTAGCGGGAGACGTGGCTTGAACGAAAAATAACCTTTTCCCTTAATCCTGTATTAGTAGCAGGTAAAGGATATTCAATGAAATTGTTTTCCCTTATGTGAAGTGAAATTTATGTATGTTTAAATAAAATAAAAGCTTGTTTCCGTTTATTGCTTTTGCGTTGTGATTTCATAAAATAATTATAACCTTGCCTGATAACTAAAAATATATATTTTTTTTTTTTTATTATTGTATCAGAGTAAAACAAATCAGTGTAAAATTAAGTTATGTCTCCTTAATTAGACGGATTAAAATTGAGGGTGGAGTATTTCGGAACGAACCGTCTTTGTTTTCTCTCGTTGTTAGTAGGAGATATATTGATTAAACTATAATTATTTTCATTAGTTGAACGAAATGAACTTAGTAATTATTTTGAAAAGAATAAAAGTTTAACATGTTAGAATGGTTAATAAGAAGGTAAGTATTGCATGATAAAAATAAAATAAAATGGATATATTTGTGGGCTCAGTAAATGGTGGACGTCGCATTGCCGCAGGGGCAGTCCAGCGATTACATCACAGCTCCCTAGTAATTAAATTATTTGTTTTCTTTTTGTGTTTTTGAATTTTTTTGTTATAGTAGGTTAGCTTAGGCTTAGCAAAAATTAAATTTAGGAATAAGTAATAGTGTTAATAATTAAGTAGGGTAGATATAAGGAAGATTAATATAGTATGAATTAAACGTAGGATTAATTAATAAGGTTAAATAATTAAGGTAAATCGTTAAAGTCGAGCAGGATGTCGAGCCACTCGAGCTGCGCCGATTCCTGTTCGCCTGGTGGAGCATTTGGGGTATGCGCGGGGGTGAAGTGTATGTCGCACACTTCAAATAATACCGATTCCTCTAAAGCGCCGTGCTCTACTCGGAAGGCGGTGGAGGTGTCCAACACTTCAATGACTGGCGAGGGTGGCGGAATCGTCGCCTGTAAGGCAAATTGAACCATTGCCGCCGGTTCCTGCGGGTGATGAACAGGTGGCATACTCACCTCTAGATGTGCCAGGGAACTTTTAAAATGCTGGTCGACGGCCGTGGCTGCGTCGCCTTCGTGGTAAGTGATAATTGTGCAAGTGTCACTTACAACTTCCACGCGAGTCTCGGTTTTCGCCTGTTCCGTGGTCGGTACGGTGGCGGTTCTCGTGGGCGATTCCATTATCGGGGCTTCCGCGTTGACCGGGGACCGTACAAGCGAAATTTTTCTTCTGGCCGGCAAAATTTCGTCCACTAAAATTTTAGGGAGCGCCTTACGGCGTGTTAATGGTGGAATTTTCTTCCTGGCTGCGCGGCAATAAGTGCCGGCAGCCTTGCAGCGTTTTCGGTTGCGGTTGTTTCCGGGCATGGTTGTACTCGAATGGTGAAACACGTGGCGCGGACTCGCACTTATAGGAGAGTTGGAATGCGAAGAATGTTAGTATGCTAGGAATGCTAAGAATGTTGGTATGCCAGGAATGCTAAGAATGTTGGTATGCCAGGAATGCTAAGAATGTTGGTATGCCAGGAATGTCGCGTATTTCTGCAGTGGTTCTCAACCTATTGTGACTTTTATCGAAATATTATTAATGTGGCGGGTTGGCTAAGGTTTAACACAACTATATATGTATATATATTCGTTTCACTTCGTAATCCTAAGTTATATTTACATGACTGATATATACATATACGCCTATATCTGTATCTTATTATTGGTGTTTTTGTATTAATTTTAATGTAAATTAAATAAGATATCAATTTTTATGTAAGTGTAATTTTTTAGAGTATATAGTGTATAGGTATAAGGGGAGGAGCGATATCCGAAGGGATATCGACGCGTGTTGATAGTTTGTATTAAATTTTCGCAAGTGCGAGACTGTGATGAAGAGCGATAAGGGGGAGGGGCGATATCCAAGGGGATATCGACGTGCGGTGTTAATTCAGATTTGATCCTGAGAATTATTTTGGAGAAAATTAGAAATACCGTCTGAAAGAAATGAAAATTAAAAGGGGGGGAGAAAAAGGGGGAGCGATATCCAAGAGGATATCGACACGTAGAATTTAATTGGTGTTTCAAGATTTGTCGTGGGTAAATTTAGTGCTACTGGCGGTATGTAAAAAGGGGGAAAGGGGGGAGCGATATCCAAGAGGATATCGATACGTGTTGATTTTTAGTGGGTGATTTTCCGCGCTTTGTTCGCATGAATAACCTTGTAGCTGTTATTCCACGAAATCTTTAGGTTGTGCTGAGGAAGTACTTCAATGACCTTGTGCGGGCCAGTGTAATGATCCGCGAATTTACCCTTGCGGCTATTTTTTATTACAAACACCTCGTCTCCGGCTTGGAAGGTTTCCTCGTTTATACGACGATCGTAATACATTTTGTACCTTTCTTTAGCGCGTTTTAATCTATCCGCGGCGAGATTTTGTAATTCATTAATGCACTCCGTTAATCGCGAGAGGTAACCCCCGTAGGTTTCGTCGTCTGGGGGTTCGACCGGCCGCTGTTGGGCGGGGACCCGTGCTATTTTTCCGAAGACTAATTCATGTGGAGTGTAGCCCGTACCTTCATGGAAACTTGTATTGTAGGAGAATGCCGCGAGATCGGTCCAGCTATCCCAATCGTCGTTTTGACTCACGTACATTTTCAAAAATTCTACTAACACTATATGAGATCTTTCTAAGGATCCATTTGATTGGGGATGGAACGCGGTGGTCTTACATTGTGCGATCCTGAATTTACGGGCAATGGTTTTCATAAACGCGCTGATGAAGTTCGATCCTTGGTCGGTGAGAACGGCTTTTGGTGCGCCGAATCGGCATAATAAATTCTTTATGAAGGCGTCGGCAACTTCCAGGGAGGTGGTGCCCTTCAGTGGTGCGCATACAAAGTATTTTGTGAGCAGATCTTGCATCGTTAATATGTATGTATTCCCGGATGGTGATATAGGGAGAGGACCTACTATGTCCATACCGATCTTGTCGAATGCTGCCCCAGGGGTGTCGGTTAAAATCATTGGTTGTCGAGTTTTGACCCGTACTAATTTCTTTTTCTGGCACAGCATGCAACTTTTTATGTATATCCTCACTTGTTGCTTCAATCCTTGCCAGTAATAATTTTGGCGGATTCTTTTTATCGTTTTTGTTACTCCTCTGTGTCCTCCTACGGCTGAAGAGTGGTTGTCTTGAATAATGGGTAACCTTAGAATTGCGTCGGGTATTTGCACCGTTTGCGTGCAAATTGTTAGTTGTAAGTTTTCCTCTATTAGTTTAGAGCGTATTTCGTATATTATTTCTTCCCAGGTGAGGGTTCCAATTTGCGGAGTTTTTGCGATGCTTGCTGATGACAATCGCAATTCTCGTACGACGTCCTTCAATGAATCGGTAGCACTATGGAAGATTCCTGGATCCACTGGGAAGTTGGCTTTCTCCTTGACGACTAGGCCAATGACCGTTTTTCCTCTGTGTTTCAGTACGCGTGCTCGCCCGAGCGTGAGGTCTCTTCTAATAGGGAGATCTGCGTACCTTCTTAGATTCTCTCCTCCATTGTCACAGGGGTTGCCATCTGCGGCCAAAAAGATTATTACGGGCCCGTGTTGGACGACCAAGGGGTCCGGACTGACGCGAATGGTGCCGCTGTAGTTCGGGTTTTGCGGAGTGGTTTCCGGTTGGTCGCTATCCGTGAGGCCATCGTCCGATTCTCCTGTAGAGTCGTCGTCTATACTGACGGGGAGATTAGGAGGCGTATCAGTTCCTTCTTCTGGATGCATTTCGGTTCGGCTGATAGGCTGAAATTCTGGTTCAGCTCTGCTGGTGGATGGCGTATTGCGGACTGATTGTAGCGGTGGCGTCGGTTCCATGTCCGAGATATCTTTGTGTTGGAGTCTCCTCGGAGGGTTGGGGTGACTAAAAATAGGTTCGTCCGAGTCTGTAGAGCTTTCTCGTCCTGTTTCCCAATGCAAATGTACGGGTCCATGATATCTGGGCCGTTTTCTGTTTTCAGGTCCGAGGAATAGTTCTGCGTCTGAGTCGGAACTCGATCGTGGGCGGATAGGACAGGTAACTGCTGTCGTTTTTTCGGGGGGATTACGGGAGAGCGCGTCGGCTACCTTATTAGATTTCCCCGGTTGGTATTGTATTTCATAATCGAATTCGGCTAGTTTTAGCCGCCATCGAACGAGTCGGGACGTTGGGTCCTTGACTCTATGGAGCCAGACCAACGGCTGGTGATCCGTGTATAGGATGAATTTTTTTCCGTATAGGTATGGTCGGAAATGGCTGGTGCAGTATACTATTGCAAGGAGTTCCTTCTCGATGGTGGAGTAATTCACTTCAGCTTGGCACAGCAGTCTGGATGCATATGCAAGGGGGAGTTCCTTATCCGCGTAAGTTTGAGAAATTACGCCTCCCACAGCATAATCGGACGCGTCCGTCGTGAGGTGGAATTCCTTTTCGAAGTCGGGAAATTGCAAAATAGGTTCACTGACCAACTTGTCCTTGAGATACTCGAAGGATTTTTGTTGCTGCACGTCCCAAACGAAGGTTGTCCCCTTTCTAAGGAGTGTCGTGAGGGGTCGCGCTTCCTTCGAGAAGTCTGGGATAAATCGCCTATAATACCCGGTCAATCCTAGGAATTGTTTAATACCTTTTGTTGTGCGGGGTGCAGGATAATTCGTGACGGAGATAATCTTCTGAGGATCGGGTCTTACGCCGTCCTGCGTGAGGACGTGGCCCAGATACGCCACTTCCTTTCGTAAAAATTGGCATTTACAGGGTTGTAATTTTAGGTTAGCTTCGCGCAGCCTATTGGCGAGCCTTCGAAATTTGATTTCGTGTTCACTAATTGAACTGCAATAGATAACAATATCATCTAAGTAGACGAACATTTCGGACCCTTGCAGCCCTGAAAGGACGTGATCCATAAGTCGCTGGAACGTCGCGGGTGCGTTGCGTAATCCGAAGGGCATTCTTGAGAATTCGTAATGCCCGTGTGGGGCCGAGAACGCAGTTTTCTGCGCGTGTTCTGGTTTCATAGGGATTTGGTGAAAACCAGAAACAAGATCGAACACTGAAAAATACTTGGCGCTGCCGAGCTGATCAAGTATATCTATGATATTTGGGAGCGGGTACGCGTCTGGAACTGTTTTTTGATTAAGCTGGCGATAATCAATTACCATTCTCCATTTTCGTTTCCCGTCGGCTCCTGGCTTTTTTGGAACTATCCAGAGAGGCGAACTGTACGGGGAGACGGATGGTTTGATAATTTCCTTCTTCAGCAGTTCCTCCATTTGTGTACGGATTTCTTCCTTGTGAATAGGAGGGAAGCGGTATTGTTTAGTAAACACCGGAATCGAGTCTGTGGTTTCTATGGAGTGGCTAATGGCGTGCGTATGGCCTAGGGGTTCGCTGGGCAAGTGGAATACGTCTTCATATTTGCTGACGAGTTGTCGGACGTGATCCTCTTCTTCCCGATTGAGGTCCTTCGGGGATATGAGGTCGAGTATCTCTGCGACTCGTGTTTGTTGGGTGAGCTCGTCCCTGTAAGGGGTTTCGGCGGGTGTGGACCCTTGTAATCCTTCTGTGGGGTTAATTTGATATGCTACCTTCTGATCCGCAATTTGGCATACGAGGGGTGTGGACCTTTGTCCGTTTCGCTGGGTTCTTCCTTCTGTGAGGGTTTCGCTAAGGGGGATGGGCCGGTTGCCCTTTTGAGAGTGGGGGTTCATCGTGTCTTCGGGTTGCTTCGGAGTCACGGCTTCCTCGGTATGCTTCACTTGGGGGTACGTTATGGGAGCTTCTTCAAATTTCTCCAGCTGGACTGGGGGTATCCGGATAATCGCCGGTTGCTCGTTGGTGTTAATGATTCGTATATTTGCCTTGCCATCCTGGTTTCGCACTAGGGCTTGTCCTGCGTATAGCCCTTCTCCTATGTCTATGCGTGGAATATATCCTTCCTCGATTTCAGGGTTAGTAACTGTCGCTTGTGCGACCACGCTGGTTCTCGGGGGTACTGTTACTTCGTCGATTTTGTTGAAAGGGACGAAATTGCCATTAAACGCTAGCCATCTATTTTTGAAATCCACCGTTACTCCACTTTCGGTTAGGAATCCCGAACCCAATAACCCTTGATAGCGTAGGGGTATAGTGTCTTCAACGACGTGAAATTGTACGGGGTAGTTGAATAAATTTGCTGTGAGGGTGCCTAGGGTGGGCACCATGTTTTCGGTGATTCCGATTAAATCGATTACGTTGTCCCTGTCGATCTCGCAGGGCGTCGTGATGCACGATTGTTTTATTAAGTTTACCTCTGCTCCCGTGTCGATCAAGTCCGTGGGAAAGTTTAATTGCGGGCTGCGGACGTTGATGGAGGGAACATTGTTGTAGGGGGAGAGGTGCACCTTGGCGATTCTGGGCGGAGTTGGTTCGTAGGCCGGAATGTATTTATCGGATGCGCATTTGTCCTGCCCGTTCCACGAGGCGCCTCCCTGTAATCTCGTGGGGGCTGGTCGTTTCCCGACATGTTTTGATCGCGCATTTTCTTACGGCATTCCGCGGCCAAGTGCCCTATTCTCCCGCAGTAGTTGCAGGTTCGCGTCTCAGGTCGACGTGGCGTATTATGATCCGTCGTTGGGTGTAGACGGTCGAAACCTCTTTCGTTATATCGTTCCGGGACCCGCGCAAGGGGCGGATGATTATTAGTCGGGTAGGTCCTGCACGATCGCGCGTCGTGTCCTTCCCGATTGCATAGTTGGCATAGAGTGCGGTGTGTCCTTTCTCCCATAAACCGGCGGCGATCGCGCTCGATCAATTTCGCTACTCGGACCGCTCTGTCGGATGCTTCATCCAAGGACGTCAATGTCGTGGGGTCCATCTGAGTGCGCATTGAAAGGGGAAGTCCGTCTAAAAATGATCTTAACGCTAGCTGATCGACATCGTATAACGCCGTCCTTGAGTTTCGATAATAATCAGCGTCTTCGTCGGTGATGGCGAATTTCAAGTCTTTTACTCTTGAAATATAATCCAAAATGTGTTCATTTCTTCCAATTATGATGTTAGCTAGTTCGCCGCGGTAGTGATCGGAAGTTTTAGCGGGGGCGAACACCGTTTTTAGTCTGCCGATGAATGCGTTAACCGTATCAAAGCAGTAATCCTCCACGACCAAGTACGCGTGGTTTTGTAAACGGTTCCTTAATAAGCGCGCTAACTGAGGTTCGGACGCGGGAGGGATCATTTCTCGAGCTCGTCTGCACGCTCTCGCAAATTGCAGGATCGACATGTTATGTCCATCGAAGCGCGGTACCGTCTCGACGGCATCCTTCAGAGTGACCTGAAGTTTTCCGTACATTGTCGGTTCGATAAACGCGTCGTTACGCGGGTTTCCTTCGCGGTAACCGGAGGCAGGGGTTTCAAAATGTGTTTTAATGCGCTGTTTTCTTGTTAGCGCGTCCACTGCGTCCTGCAGACAGGCTATTTGTTTTGCGAGGTTTTCCAACCCGGAGGCGGTTTGGTGTGTTTGTTCTTCCTGCACCAAATCGTCGGCTGGACTAACAGGTCGCATTTGCTTGTTCATGAATAATTCGTAATGCTCTTCGATTTGAGCTTGTTTTTCGCGCAGGAGATTCAATTTATCTTGCAACGCGGCGGTCGACGCGTCGATGGCTCTGTTAGCATCCTCGACGGGGGTAGCGAGGGGGTTGGATCCGTCGGCGTCACCGTACAGCGACATGGTATTTTATGTATGTGTTTGAGCGAGGTGAACTAATGTATGTACATATATTTTGTTTTATATATATGCGCGAGGGGGTTGTGATATGGCGGTTATCTAGTCGTAGGTGATTAATGTTCAGAACACGTATCAAAATTTTGATATTAAAGCGTTTCAAGCTTTAATTGTCGTTTTGAAGGCAATTGTGGGATTGAATTTTCGAATATCCCACCGCTTCAATCTTCGTTTATCGTTTTAAAGGCAATTGTGGGATTGAATTTTCGAATATCCCACCGCTTCAATCTTCGTTTATCGTTTTAAAGGCAATTGTGGGATTGAATTTTCGAACATCCCACCGCTGTCACCAGTTTAATATGTCACGTTCCAGGTTACTTCCGGAAGAGACATACTGTACGCACGCAGGATGAGGAACGGAAATTGAATGGGGAAGGTGAACGTAGGTTCTCGGGGTCGAATTCAAGATTCGCGCACGCCGAGAGGAAAGGTAAGTAGAGAAAAGGAAGAATCTCGGGGTCGAATGCAAGATTCGCGCACGCCGAGAGGAAAGGTAAGTAAAGGAAAAGGAAGAATCTCGGGGTCGAATACAAAATTCGCGCACGCCGAGAGGAAAGGTAAGTAGATAAAATTAAGAATCTCGGGGTCGAATGCAAGATTCGCGCACGCCGAGAGGAAAGGTAAGTAAAGGAAAAGGAAGAATCTCGGGGTCGAATACAAAATTCGCGCACGCCGAGAGGAAAGGTAAGTAGATAAAATTAAGAATCTCGGGGTCGAATGCAAGATTCGCGCACGCCGAGAGGAAAGGTAAGTAAAGAAAGGAAAGGAAATACCTCGGGGTCGAATGCAAGATTCGCGCACGCCGAGAGGAAAGGTAAGTAAAGAAAGGAAAGGAAATACCTCGGGGTCGAATGCAAGATTCGCGCACGCCGAGAGGAAAGGTAAGTAAAGAAAGGAAAGGAAATACCTCGGGGTCGAATGCAAGATTCGCGCACGCCGAGAGGAAAGGTAAGTAAAGAAAGGAAAGGAAATACCTCGGGGTCGAATGCAAGATTCGCGCACGCCGAGAGGAAAGGTAAGTAAAGAAAAAGGAAGAATCTCGGGGTCGAATGCAAGATTCGCGCACGCCGAGAGGAAAGGTAAGTAAAGAAAGGAAAGGAAATACCTCGGGGTCGAATGCAAGATTCGCGCACGCCGAGAGGAAAGGTAAGTAAAGGAAAAGGAAGGGAAAGGAAGTTAGGAGTGCCGTACTATTACTGCGGAAGGATTGATCTGCAGCAATACCAATTCCTCGGATTCCAAACAATATTGAGAAATGTGAACGAAACCTCGTAAGGAACGAAAGAATAAAACGACTCACCGAGCTGCAATGTCGGGTTTGCGATCCTCGGGTAGACACGTATAATTTTTACCATCGGGTGAGCACCTCGAGTACTTGTCCCGATTGTACTTGCCACAGCTCTTCCGCTGTTATTTCGAAGTACTGTTCTGTGCACTCTGCGCACTGAGATGCTGGGCGGATGGAGGAGATTTCGTTGTTGCAGTGTGCACAAATGGAAATGCGTTGGGCTTCTTCGGCAGTGCTCATGTCATGCCAACCTCCTGATTGATATGCTTGTCCTTGTGTGGGGGTCAACTGATTGTAACAGTTGATGCAAATTCGGCCCCAGTCGCTTATGTATATTCCTACTGTGGCGATAGTGGAACACCAAATGTCTAGCAGGGGTTTATAAATCTCTGGATAATCAGAGGGAAGGACGCCGTCCCAGGGACCCTGAAATTCCTGGTCCTCCTCTTCTTCGGCTTCTTCCCAAATATTGTAAGGGAGCTGCATTCGATAAATAATGCTGTGGTGCTGCGCGAAAGTTTCTTGAGGTTCACTGGCTTATTGTATTTATTAGAATAAGTCAAGAATACTTCGAAGTTCGTTGTGGTATTTATTGAAATAAATCGTGAAATTATTCTAAGTTCCTTAAGGTATTTATCGAAATAAGTCGTGAAATTATTCTAAGTTCCTTAAGGTATTTATCGAAATAAGTCGTGAAATAATTCTATGTTCATTAAGGTATTTATTGAAATAAATCGTGGAATTAATTCTATGTTCCTTAAGGTATTTATTGAAATAAATCGTGAAATTATTCTAAGTTCTTTAAGATATTTATCGAAATAAATCGTGGAATTATTCTATGTTCCTTAAGGTATTTATCGAAATAAGTCGTGAAAGAATTCTATGTTCCTTAAGGTATTTATCGAAATAATTCACTGTATGATTCTAAAATCAAGACCGGTATATCAACGTTCACTGTCACTTGTAGATTGATTCACTGATGTGTAGGCGCTTGCTGATGATTGACTACTGAAGATTGACTGCTGATGATTGACTACTGAAGATTGACTGCTGATGATTGACTACTGACTATTCAGGTGGTGCCGGCTTATTTATACCCATCCCTGGAATCTCTGGTATGCGAGGAATGTCTGGTATGCGTGGTATGTCTGGTATGCGTGGTATGCGTGGTATGTTGACTGCTACTGGAGTCGATTGCTCTGGAATGCCAGTGATCCTCAACCGGCAGGGGTTCTCCATTGTACCGAGATTGGTTAAAATAAATTATATTAGTTAATTACAATATTGTTATATGGTGAATTCGGATAGGTTGTTTGATGATATCGTTTTGTAATAAAATATTTTAATAAATTGTATTGGTTAATTATGCGTCTTTTGTATTGTAGGTTCGGGTGTGTTATTTGATTTGATCATATTGTAGCGATATACTCGAGAGGATTCGAAAGGGGTTTTCTTCCTCGTGGAGTGAGGGCTTCTCTTGGGACGCGAAAGGGGTTTCTTCCTCGTGGAGTGAGGGCTTCTCTTGGGACGCAAAAGGGGTTTCTTCCTCGTGGAGTGAGGGCTTCTCTTGGGACGCAAAAGGGGTTTCTTCCTCGTGGAGTGAGGGCTTCTCTCGAGTGTCGTTGTTCTTCGTTTAAGGTAATGGTGTTTTGTGTAGCGATGAGTTGGAATATTTAGAGATTTTATTTGTTTGCAGGTAGTCGGTGATGAGAAGAGAAATATAAGGTGAGTATCTTATGAGAGGAATTTATTTGTTCGAAAGCAGTCGATGATGAGAAATGTAATGTAAGGTAAGTATCTCGTTTGACTAGCGATGGGTAGGAGTAATAAGAGAGTTTATTTGTTCACAGGTAATCGATGATGAGAAGCGCAACATAAGGTAAGTACCTCGTTTGACTAGCGATGGGTTGGAGTAATAAGAGAGTTTGTTTGTTCACAGGCAGTGGATATAGTAAATAAAGGAAGAAAAATGTGAGCCGACATGCGGCAAAAAAATGACGGCACGTCACATAGGTAAGTATTCACTTCCCAGCTCTCGCAATCGGTCTTTCTATGGATA
The DNA here is from genome assembly GCA_963583965.1 of Nomada ferruginata. Classification (NCBI taxonomy): domain Eukaryota; kingdom Metazoa; phylum Arthropoda; class Insecta; order Hymenoptera; family Apidae; genus Nomada; species Nomada ferruginata. Next base: position 2,826,477 of record OY757219.1, read on the forward strand.
ATTTGCACGAATACGTGCAATTCGATGTTTGCAATCGTTTTGCATCGACGGTAGGTAAGGATTCACTTCCCAGCTCCCGCAATCGTTCTTTCTATCGATAATTTGCACGAATACGTTATGTTCGATGTTTCCAATCGTTTTGCATCAACGTTAGGTAAGCATTCACTTCCCGGCTCCCGCAATCGTTCTTTCCATCGATAATTTGCACGAATACGTGCTATTCGATGTTTTCAATCGTTTTGCATCAACGGTAGGTATGTATTCACTTCCCAGCTCTCGCAATCGGTCTTTCTATGGATAATTTGCACGAATACGTGCTATTCGATGTTTCCAATCGTTTTGCATCAACGTTAGGTAAGGATTCACTTCCCGGCTCCCGCAATCGTTCTTTCCATCGATAATTTGCACGAATACGTGGTGTTCGATGTTTCCAATCGTTCTGCATCAACGTTAGGTAAGTATTCACTTCCCGGCTCCCGCAATCGTTCTTTCTAAGGATAATTTGCACGAATACGTGCTATTCGATGTTTGCAATCGTTTTGCAACGACGGTAGGTACGGATTCACTTCCCGGCTCCCGCAATCGTTCTTTCCATCGATAATTTGCACGAATACGCGCTATTCGATGTTTCCAATCGTTTTGCATCAACGTTAGGTAAGCATTCACTTCCCGGCTCCCGCAATCGTTCTTTCCATGGATAATTTGCACGAATACGTGCTATTCGATGTTTCCAATCGTTTTGCATCGACGGTAGCTAAGGATTCACTTCCCAGCTCCCGCAATCGTTCTTTCCATCGATAATTTGCACGAATACGTGCCGTTCGATGTTTCCAATCGTTTTGCATCGACGATAGGTAAGGATTCGCTTCCCAGCTCCCGCAATCGTTCTTTCTATCGATAATTTGCACGAATACGTGATGTTCGATGTTTCCAATCGTTTTGCATCAACGGTAGGTAAGGATTCACTTCCCGGCTCCCGCAATCGTTCTTTCCATCGATAATTTGCACGAATACGTGCTATTCGATGTTTCCAATCGTTTTGCATCAACGGTAGGTAAGTATTCACTTCCCAGCTCTCGCAATCGGTCTTTCTATGGATAATTTGCACGAATACGTGCAATTCGATGTTTGCAATCGTTTTGCATCGACGGTAGGTAAGGATTCACTTCCCAGCTCCCGCAATCGTTCTTTCTATCGATAATTTGCACGAATACGTTATGTTCGATGTTTCCAATCGTTTTGCATCAACGTTAGGTAAGCATTCACTTCCCGGCTCCCGCAATCGTTCTTTCCATCGATAATTTGCACGAATACGTGCTATTCGATGTTTTCAATCGTTTTGCATCAACGGTAGGTATGTATTCACTTCCCAGCTCTCGCAATCGGTCTTTCTATGGATAATTTGCACGAATACGTGCTATTCGATGTTTGCAATCGTTTTGCATCGACGGTAGGTAAGGATTCACTTCCCAGCTGCCGCAATCGTTCTTTCTATCGATAATTTGCACGAATACGTGATGTTCGATGTTTCCAATCGTTTTGCATCAACGTTAGGTAAGGATTCATTTCCCGGCTCCCGCAATCGTTCTTTCCATCGATAATTTGCACGAATACGTGCTATTCGATGTTTCCAATCGTTTTGCATCGACGGTAGGTAAGGATTCACTTCCCAGCTCCCGCAATCGTTCTTTCCATCGATAATTTGCACGAATACGTGCTATTCGATGTTTCCAATCGTTTTGCATCAACGTTAGGTAAGGATTCACTTCCCGGCTCCCGCAATCGTTCTTTCCATCGATAATTTGCACGAATACGTGGTGTTCGATGTTTCCAATCGTTCTGCATCAACGTTAGGTAAGTATTCACTTCCCGGCTCCCGCAATCGTTCTTTCTAAGGATAATTTGCACGAATACGTGCTATTCGATGTTTGCAATCGTTTTGCAACGACGGTAGGTACGGATTCACTTCCCGGCTCCCGCAATCGTTCTTTCCATCGATAATTTGCACGAATACGCGCTATTCGATGTTTCCAATCGTTTTGCATCAACGTTAGGTAAGCATTCACTTCCCGGCTCCCGCAATCGTTCTTTCCATGGATAATTTGCACGAATACGTGCTATTCGATGTTTCCAATCGTTTTGCATCGACGGTAGCTAAGGATTCACTTCCCAGCTCCCGCAATCGTTCTTTCCATCGATAATTTGCACGAATACGTGCCGTTCGATGTTTCCAATCGTTTTGCATCGACGATAGGTAAGGATTCGCTTCCCAGCTCCCGCAATCGTTCTTTCTATCGATAATTTGCACGAATACGTGATGTTCGATGTTTCCAATCGTTTTGCATCAACGGTAGGTAAGGATTCACTTCCCGGCTCCCGCAATCGTTCTTTCCATCGATAATTTGCACGAATACGTGCTATTCGATGTTTCCAATCGTTTTGCATCAACGGTAGGTAAGTATTCACTTCCCAGCTCTCGCAATCGGTCTTTCTATGGATAATTTGCACGAATACGTGCAATTCGATGTTTGCAATCGTTTTGCATCGACGGTAGGTAAGGATTCACTTCCCAGCTGCCGCAATCGTTCTTTCTATCGATAATTTGCACGAATACGTGATGTTCGATGTTTCCAATCGTTTTGCATCAACGTTAGGTAAGGATTCATTTCCCGGCTCCCGCAATCGTTCTTTCCATCGATAATTTGCACGAATACGTGCTATTCGATGTTTCCAATCGATTTGCATCAACGTTAGGTAAGGATTCACTTCCCGGCACCCGCAATCGTTCTTTCCATCGATAATTTGCACGAATACGTGATGTTCAATGTTTCCAATCGTTTTGCATCAACGTTAGGTAAGGATTCACTTCCCGGCTCCCGCAATCGTTCTTTCCATCGATAATTTGCACGAATACGTGGTGTTCGATGTTTCCAATCGTTTTGCATCAACGTTAGGTAAGTATTCACTTCCCAGCTCCCGCAATCGTTCTTTCTATCGATAATTTGCACGAATACGTGCTCTTCGATGTTTGCAATCGTTTTGCATCGACGGTAGGTAAGGATTCACGTCCCAGCAGCCGCAATCGTTCTTTCCATCGATAATTTACACGAATACGTGCTATTCGATGTTTTCAATCGTTTTGCATCAACGGTAGGTAAGTATTCACTGCCCAGCTCTCGCAATAGGTCTTTCTATGGATAATTTGCACGAATACGTGCTATTCGATGTTTGCAATCGTTTTGCATCGACGGTAGGTAAGGATACACTTCCCGGCTCCCGCAATCGTTCTTTCCATCGATAATTTGCACGAATACGTGCTATTCGATGTTTGCAATCGTTTTGCATCGACGGTAGGTAAGGATTCACTTCCCAGCTCCCGCAATCGTTCTTTCTATCGATAATTTGCATGAATACGTTATGTTCGATGTTTCCAATCGTTTTGCATCAACGTTAGGTAAGCATTCACTTCCCGGCTCCCGCAATCGTTCTTTCCATCGATAATTTGCACGAATACGTGGTGTTCGATGTTTCCAATCGTTCTGCATCAACGTTAGGTAAGTATTCACTTCCCAGCTCCCGCAATCGTTCTTTCTATGGATAATTTGCACGAATACGTGCTATTCGATGTTTGCAATCGTTTTGCATCGACGGTAGGTACGGATTCACTTCCCAGCTCCCGCAATCGTTCTTTCTATCGATAATTTGCACGAATACGTGATGTTCGATGTTTCCAATCGTTTTGCATCAACGTTAGGTAAGTATTCACTTCCCAGCTCCCGCAATCGTTCTTTCTATGGATAATTTGCACGAATACGTGCTATTCGATGTTTCCAATCGTGTTGCATCGACGGTCGGTAAGCATTCACTTCCCAGCTCCGGCAAACGTTCTTTCCAAATTATCGATAGAAAGAACGATTGCGGGAGCTGGGAAGTGAATACTTACCTACCGTTGATGCAAAACGATTGGAAACATCGAATAGCACGTATTCGTGCAAATTATTCATGGAAAGAACGATTGCGGGAGCCGGGAAGTGAATCCTTACCTACCGTCGATGCAAAACGATTGCAAACATCGAATAGCACGTATTCGTGCAAATTATCGATGGAAAGAACGATTGCGGGAGCCGGGAAGTGAATCCTTACCTACCGTTGATGCAAAACGATTGGAAACATCGAACATCACGTATTCGTGCAAATTATCGATAGAAAGAACGATTGCGGGAGCTGGGAAGCGAATCCTTACCTATCGTCGATGCAAAACGATTGGAAACATCGAATGGCACGTATTCGTGCAAATTATCGATGGAAAGAACGATTGCGGGAGCTGGGAAGTGAATCCTTACCTACCGTCGATGCAAAACGATTGCAAACATCGAATAGCACGTATTCGTGCAAATTATCCATGGAAAGAACGATTGCGGGAGCCGGGAAGTGAATGCTTACCTAACGTTGATGCAAAACGATTGGAAACATCGAACATAACGTATTCGTGCAAATTATCGATAGAAAGAACGATTGCGGCAGCTGGGAAGTGAATCCTTACCTACCGTCGATGCAAAACGATTGCAAACATCGAATTGCACGTATTCGTGCAAATTATCCATAGAAAGACCGATTGCGAGAGCTGGGAAGTGAATACTTACCTACCGTTGATGTAAAACGATTGGAAACATCGAATAGCACGTATTCGTGCAAATTATCGATGGAAAGAACGATTGCGGGAGCCGGGAAGTGAATCCTTACCTACCGTTGATGCAAAACGATTGGAAACATCGAACATCACGTATTCGTGCAAATTATCGATAGAAAGAACGATTGCGGGAGCTGGGAAGCGAATCCTTACCTATCGTCGATGCAAAACGATTGGAAACATCGAATGGCACGTATTCGTGCAAATTATCGATGGAAAGAACGATTGCGGGAGCTGGGAAGTGAATCCTTACCTACCGTCGATGCAAAACGATTGCAAACATCGAATAGCACGTATTCGTGCAAATTATCCATAGAAAGAACGATTGCGGGAGCTGGGAAGTGAATACTTACCTACCGTTGATGCAAAACGATTGGAAACATCGAATAGCACGTATTCGTGCAAATTATCCATGGAAAGAACGATTGCGGGAGCCGGGAAGTGAATGCTTACCTAACGTTGATGCAAAACGATTGGAAACATCGAATAGCGCGTATTCGTGCAAATTATCGATGGAAAGAACGATTGCGGGAGCCGGGAAGTGAATCCGTACCTACCGTCGATGCAAAACGATTGCAAACATCGAATAGCACGTATTCGTGCAAATTATCCTTAGAAAGAACGATTGCGGGAGCCGGGAAGTGAATACTTACCTAACGTTGATGCAGAACGATTGGAAACATCGAACACCACGTATTCGTGCAAATTATCGATGGAAAGAACGATTGCGGGAGCCGGGAAGGGAATTCTTACCTAACGTTGATGCAAAACGATTGGAAACATCGAATAGCACGTATTCGTGCAAATTATCGATGGAAAGAACGATTGCGGGAGCTGGGAAGTGAATCCTTACCTACCGTCGATGCAAAACGATTGGATAATTGGCACGAATACGTGATATTCGATGTTTCCAATCGTTTTGCATCGACGGTAGGTAAGGATTCACTTCCCAGCTCCCGCAATCGTTATTTCCATCGATAATTTGCACGAATACGTGGTGTTCGATGTTTCCAATCGTTCTGCATCAACGTTAGGTAAGTATTCACTTCCCAGCTCCCGCAATCGTTCTTTCTATGGATAATTTGCACGAATACCTGCTATTCGATGTTTCCAATCGTGTTGCATCGACGGTCGGTAAGCATTCACTTCCCAGCTCCGGCAAACGTTCTTTCCAAATTATCGATAGAAAGAACGATTGCGGGAGCTGGGAAGTGAATCCTTACCTACCGTCGATGCAAAACGATTGCAAACATCGAATAGCACGTATTCGTGCAAATTATCCATAGAAAGAACGATTGCGAGAGCTGGGAAGTGAATACTTACCTACCGTTGATGCAAAACGATTGGAAAATATCGAATAGCACGTATTCGTGCAAATGATCGATGGAAAGAACGATTGCGGGAGCCGGGAAGTGAATCCTTACCTTACGTTGATGCAAATCGATTGGAAAATATCGAATAGCACGTATTCGTGCAAATGATCGATGGAAAAAACGATTGCGGGAGCCGGGAAGTGAATCCTTACCTAACGTTGATGCAAATCGATTGGAAACATCGAACATCACGTATTCGTGCAAATTATCGATGGAAAGAACGATTGCGGGTGCCGGGAAGTGAATCCTTACCTACCGTTGATGCAAAACGATTGGAAACATCGAACATCACGTATTCGTGCAAATTATCGATAGAAAGAACGATTGCGGGAGCTGGGAAGCGAATCCTTACCTATCGTCGATGCAAAACGATTGGAAACATCGAATGACACGTATTCGTGCAAATTATCGATGGAAAGAACGATTGCGGGAGCTGGGAAGTGAATCCTTACCTACCGTCGATGCAAAACGATTGCAAACATCGAGTAGCACGTATTCGTGCAAATTATCCATAGAAAGAACGATTGCGGGAGCTGGGAAGTGAATACTTACCTACCGTTGATGCAAAACGATTGGAAACATCGAATAGCACGTATTCGTGCAAATTATCCATGGAAAGAACGATTGCGGGAGCCGGGAAGTGAATGCTTACCTAACGTTGATGCAAAACGATTGGAAACATCGAATAGCGCGTATTCGTGCAAATTATCGATGGAAAGAACGATTGCGGGAGCCGGGAAGTGAATCCGTACCTACCGTCGATGCAAAACGATTGCAAACATCGAATAGCACGTATTCGTGCAAATTATCCTTAGAAAGAACGATTGCGGGAGCCGGGAAGTGAATACTTACCTAACGTTGATGCAGAACGATTGGAAACATCGAACACCACGTATTCGTGCAAATTATCGATGGAAAGAACGATTGCGGGAGCCGGGAAGTGAATCCTTACCTAACGTTGATGCAAAACGATTGGAAACATCGAATAGCACGTATTCGTGCAAATTATCGATGGAAAGAACGATTGCGGGAGCTGGGAAGTGAATCCTTACCTACCGTCGATGCAAAACGATTGGATAATTGGCACGAATACGTGATATTCGATGTTTCCAATCGTTTTGCATCGACGGTAGGTAAGGATTCACTTCCCAGCTCCCGCAATCGTTATTTCCATCGATAATTTGCACGAATACGTGGTGTTCGATGTTACCAATCGTTCTGCATCAACGTTAGGTAAGTATTCACTTCCCAGCTCCCGCAATCGTTCTTTCTATGGATAATTTGCACGAATACGTGCTATTCGATGTTTGCAATCGTTTTGCATCGACGGTAGGTACGGATTCACTTCCCAGCTCCCGCAATCGTTCTTTCTATCGATAATTTGCACGAATACGTGATGTTCGATGTTTCCAATCGTTTTGCATCAACGGTAGGTAAGGATTCACTTCCCGGCTCCCGCAATCGTTCTTTCCATCGATAATTTGCACGAATACGTGGTGTTCGATGTTTCCAATCGTTCTGCATCAACGTTAGGTAAGTATTCACTTCCCAGCTCCCGCAATCGTTCTTTCTATGGATAATTTGCACGAATACGTGCTATTCGATGTTTCCAATCGTGTTGCATCGACGGTCGGTAAGCATTCACTTCCCAGCTCCGGCAAACGTTCTTTCCAAATTATCGATAGAAAGAACGATTGCGGGAGCTGGGAAGTGAATCCTTACCTACCGTCGATGCAAAACGATTGCAAACATCGAATAGCACGTATTCGTGCAAATTATCCATAGAAAGAACGATTGCGAGAGCTGGGAAGTGAATACTTACCTACCGTTGATGCAAAACGATTGGAAAATATCGAATAGCACGTATTCGTGCAAATGATCGATGGAAAGAACGATTGCGGGAGCCGGGAAGTGAATCCTTACCTAACGTTGATGCAAATCGATTGGAAAATATCGAATAGCACGTATTCGTGCAAATGATCGATGGAAAAAACGATTGCGGGAGCCGGGAAGTGAATCCTTACCTAACGTTGATGCAAATAGATTGGAAACATCGAACATAACGTATTCGTGCAAATTATCGATAGAAAGAACGATTGCGGGAGCTGGGAAGTGAATCCGTACCTACCGTCGATGCAAAACGATTGCAAACATCGAATAGCACGTATTCGTGCAAATTATCCATAGAAAGAACGATTGCGGGAGCTGGGAAGTGAATACTTACCTAACGTTGATGCAGAACGATTGGTAACATCGAACACCACGTATTCGTGCAAATTATCGATGGAAAGAACGATTGCGGGAGCCGGGAAGTGAATGCTTACCTAACGTTGATGCAAAACGATTGGAAACATCGAACATAACGTATTCGTGCAAATTATCGATAGAAAGAACGATTGCGGGAGCTGGGAAGTGAATCCGTACCTACCGTCGATGCAAAACGATTGCAAACATCGAATAGCACGTATTCGTGCAAATTATCCATAGAAAGAACGATTGCGGGAGCTGGGAAGTGAATACTTACCTAACGTTGATGCAGAACGATTGGAAACATCGAACACCACGTATTCGTGCAAATTATCGATGGAAAGAACGATTGCGGGAGCCGGGAAGTGAATCCTTACCTACCGTTGATGCAAAACGATTGGAAACATCGAACATCACGTATTCGTGCAAATTATCGATAGAAAGAACGATTGCGGGAGCTGGGAAGTGAATCCTTACCTACCGTCGATGCAAAACGATTGGAAACATCGAATATCACGTATTCGTGCCAATTATCCAATCGTTTTGCATCGACGGTAGGTAAGGATTCACTTCCCAGCTCCCGCAATCGTTCTTTCCATCGATAATTTGCACGAATACGTGCCATTCGATGTTTCCAATCGTTTTGCATCGACGGTAGGTAAGGATTCACTTCCCAGCTCCCGCAATCGTTCTTTCCATCGATAATTTGCACGAATACGTGCTATTCGATGTTTCCAATCGTTTTGCATCAACGTTAGGTAAGGATTCACTTCCCGGCTCCCGCAATCGTTCTTTCCATCGATAATTTGCACGAATACGTGGTGTTCGATGTTTCCAATCGTTCTGCATCAACGTTAGGTAAGTATTCACTTCCCGGCTCCCGCAATCGTTCTTTCTAAGGATAATTTGCACGAATACGTGCTATTCGATGTTTGCAATCGTTTTGCATCGACGGTAGGTACGGATTCACTTCCCGGCTCCCGCAATCGTTCTTTCCATCGATAATTTGCACGAATACGCGCTATTCAATGTTTCCAATCGTTTTGCATCAACGTTAGGTAAGCATTCACTTCCCGGCTCCCGCAATCATTCTTTCCATGGATAATTTGCACGAATACGTGCTATTCGATGTTTCCAATCGTTTTGCATCGACGATAGGTAAGGATTCGCTTCCCAGCTCCCGCAATCGTTCTTTCTATCGATAATTTGCACGAATACGTGATGTTCGATGTTTCCAATCGTTTTGCATCAACGGTAGGTAAGGATTCACTTCCCGGCTCCCGCAATCGTTCTTTCCATCGATAATTTGCACGAATACGTGCTATTCGATGTTTCCAATCGTTTTGCATCAACGGTAGGTAAGTATTCACTTCCCAGCTCTCGCAATCGGTCTTTCTATGGATAATTTGCACGAATACGTGCAATTCGATGTTTGCAATCGTTTTGCATCGACGGTAGGTAAGGATTCACTTCCCAGCTCCCGCAATCGTTCTTTCTATCGATAATTTGCACGAATACGTTATGTTCGATGTTTCCAATCGTTTTGCATCAACGTTAGGTAAGCATTCACTTCCCGGCTCCCGCAATCGTTCTTTCCATCGATAATTTGCACGAATACGTGCTATTCGATGTTTTCAATCGTTTTGCATCAACGGTAGGTATGTATTCACTTCCCAGCTCTCGCAATCGGTCTTTCTATGGATAATTTGCACGAATACGTGCTATTCGATGTTTGCAATCGTTTTGCATCGACGGTAGGTAAGGATTCACTTCCCAGCTGCCGCAATCGTTCTTTCTATCGATAATTTGCACGAATACGTGATGTTCGATGTTTCCAATCGTTTTGCATCAACGTTAGGTAAGGATTCATTTCCCGGCTCCCGCAATCGTTCTTTCCATCGATAATTTGCACGAATACGTGCTATTCGATGTTTCCAATCGATTTGCATCAACGTTAGGTAAGGATTCACTTCCCGGCACCCGCAATCGTTCTTTCCATCGATAATTTGCACGAATACGTGATGTTCAATGTTTCCAATCGTTTTGCATCAACGTTAGGTAAGGATTCACTTCCCGGCTCCCGCAATCGTTCTTTCCATCGATAATTTGCACGAATACGTGGTGTTCGATGTTTCCAATCGTTTTGCATCAACGTTAGGTAAGTATTCACTTCCCAGCTCCCGCAATCGTTCTTTCTATCGATAATTTGCACGAATACGTGCTCTTCGATGTTTGCAATCGTTTTGCATCGACGGTAGGTAAGGATTCACTTCCCAGCAGCCGCAATCGTTCTTTCCATCGATAATTTACACGAATACGTGCTATTCGATGTTTTCAATCGTTTTGCATCAACGGTAGGTAAGTATTCACTGCCCAGCTCTCGCAATCGGTCTTTCTATGGATAATTTGCACGAATACGTGCTATTCGATGTTTGCAATCGTTTTGCATCGACGGTAGGTAAGGATACACTTCCCGGCTCCCGCAACGTTCTTTCCATCGATAATTTGCACGAATACGTGCTATTCGATGTTTGCAATCGTTTTGCATCGACGGTAGGTAAGGATTCACTTCCCAGCTCCCGCAATCCTTCTTTCTATCGATAATTTGCATGAATACGTTATGTTCGATGTTTCCAATCGTTTTGCATCAACGTTAGGTAAGCATTCACTTCCCGGCTCCCGCAATCGTTCTTTCCATCGATAATTTGCACGAATACGTGGTGTTCGATGTTTCCAATCGTTCTGCATCAACGTTAGGTAAGTATTCACTTCCCAGCTCCCGCAATCCTTCTTTCTATGGATAATTTGCACGAATACGTGCTATTCGATGTTTGCAATCGTTTTGCATCGACGGTAGGTAAGGATTCACTTCCCAGCTGCCGCAATCGTTCTTTCTATCGATAATTTGCACGAATACGTGATGTTCGATGTTTCCAATCGTTTTGCATCAACGTTAGGTAAGGATTCATTTCCCGGCTCCCGCAATCGTTCTTTCCATCGATAATTTGCACGAATACGTGCTATTCGATGTTTCCAATCGATTTGCATCAACGTTAGGTAAGGATTCACTTCCCGGCACCCGCAATCGTTCTTTCCATCGATAATTTGCACGAATACGTGATGTTCAATGTTTCCAATCGTTTTGCATCAACGTTAGGTAAGGATTCACTTCCCGGCTCCCGCAATCGTTCTTTCCATCGATAATTTGCACGAATACGTGGTGTTCGATGTTTCCAATCGTTTTGCATCAACGTTAGGTAAGTATTCACTTCCCAGCTCCCGCAATCGTTCTTTCTATCGATAATTTGCACGAATACGTGCTCTTCGATGTTTGCAATCGTTTTGCATCGACGGTAGGTAAGGATTCACTTCCCAGCAGCCGCAATCGTTCTTTCCATCGATAATTTACACGAATACGTGCTATTCGATGTTTTCAATCGTTTTGCATCAACGGTAGGTAAGTATTCACTGCCCAGCTCTCGCAATCGGTCTTTCTATGGATAATTTGCACGAATACGTGCTATTCGATGTTTGCAATCGTTTTGCATCGACGGTAGGTAAGGATACACTTCCCGGCTCCCGCAACGTTCTTTCCATCGATAATTTGCACGAATACGTGCTATTCGATGTTTGCAATCGTTTGGCATCGACGGTAGGTAAGGATTCACTTCCCAGCTCCCGCAATCCTTCTTTCTATCGATAATTTGCATGAATACGTTATGTTCGATGTTTCCAATCGTTTTGCATCAACGTTAGGTAAGCATTCACTTCCCGGCTCCCGCAATCGTTCTTTCCATCGATAATTTGCACGAATACGTGGTGTTCGATGTTTCCAATCGTTCTGCATCAACGTTAGGTAAGTATTCACTTCCCAGCTCCCGCAATCCTTCTTTCTATGGATAATTTGCACGAATACGTGCTATTCGATGTTTGCAATCGTTTTGCATCGACGGTAGGTACGGATTCACTTCCCAGCTCCCGCAATCGTTCTTTCTATCGATAATTTGCACGAATACGTGATGTTCGATGTTTCCAATCGTTTTGCATCAACGTTAGGTAAGTATTCACTTCCCAGCTCCCGCAATCGTTCTTTCTATGGATAATTTGCACGAATACGTGCTATTCGATGTTTCCAATCGTGTTGCATCGACGGTCGGTAAGCATTCACTTCCCAGCTCCGGCAAACGTTCTTTCCAAATTATCGATAGAAAGAACGATTGCGGGAGCTGGGAAGTGAATACTTACCTACCGTTGATGCAAAACGATTGGAAACATCGAATAGCACGTATTCGTGCAAATTATTCATGGAAAGAACGATTGCGGGAGCCGGGAAGTGAATGCTTACCTAACGTTGATGCAAAACGATTGGAAACATCGAACATAACGTATTCGTGCAAATTATCGATAGAAAGAACGATTGCGGCAGCTGGGAAGTGAATCCTTACCTACTGTCACGTTCCAGGTTACTTCCGGAAGAGACATACTGTACGCACGCAGGATGAGGAACGGAAATTGAATGGGGAAGGTGAACGTAGGTTCTCGGGGTCGAATTCAAGATTCGCGCACGCCGAGAGGAAAGGTAAGTAGAGAAAAGGAAGAATCTCGGGGTCGAATGCAAGATTCGCGCACGCCGAGAGGAAAGGTAAGTAAAGGAAAAGGAAGAATCTCGGGGTCGAATACAAAATTCGCGCACGCCGAGAGGAAAGGTAAGTAGATAAAATTAAGAATCTCGGGGTCGAATGCAAGATTCGCGCACGCCGAGAGGAAAGGTAAGTAAAGAAAAAGGAAGAATCTCGGGGTCGAATGCAAGATTCGCGCACGCCGAGAGGAAAGGTAAGTAAAGAAAGGAAAGGAAATACCTCGGGGTCGAATGCAAGATTCGCGCACGCCGAGAGGAAAGGTAAGTAAAGAAAGGAAAGGAAATACCTCGGGGTCGAATGCAAGATTCGCGCACGCCGAGAGGAAAGGTAAGTAAAGAAAGGAAAGGAAATACCTCGGGGTCGAATGCAAGATTCGCGCACGCCGAGAGGAAAGGTAAGTAAAGAAAGGAAAGGAAATACCTCGGGGTCGAATGCAAGATTCGCGCACGCCGAGAGGAAAGGTAAGTAAAGAAAAAGGAAGAATCTCGGGGTCGAATGCAAGATTCGCGCACGCCGAGAGGAAAGGTAAGTAAAGAAAGGAAAGGAAATACCTCGGGGTCGAATGCAAGATTCGCGCACGCCGAGAGGAAAGGTAAGTAAAGAAAGGAAAGGAAATACCTCGGGGTCGAATGCAAGATTCGCGCACGCCGAGAGGAAAGGTAAGTAAAGGAAAAGGAAGGGAAAGGAAGTTAGGAGTGCCGTACTATTACTGCGGAAGGATTGATCTGCAGCAATACCAATTCCTCGGATTCCAAACAATATTGAGAAATGTGAACGAAACCTCGTAAGGAACGAAATAATAAAACGACTCACCGAGCTGCAATGTCGGGTTTGCGATCCTCGGGTAGACACGTATAATTTTTACCATCGGGTGAGCACCTCGAGTACTTGTCCCGATTGTACTTGCCACAGCTCTTCCGCTGTTATTTCGAAGTACTGTTCTGTGCACTCTGCGCACTGAGATGCTGGGCGGATGGAGGAGATTTCGTTGTTGCAGTGTGCACAAATGGAAATGCGTTGGGCTTCTTCGGCAGTGCTCATGTCATGCCAACCTCCTGATTGATATGCTTGTCCTTGTATGGGGGTCAACTGATTGTAACAGTTGATGCAAATTCGGCCCCAGTCGCTTATGTATATTCCTACTGTGGCGATAGTGGAACACCAAATGTCTAGCAGGGGTTTATAAATCTCCGGATAATCAGAGGGAAGGACGCCGTCCCAGGGACCCTGAAATTCCTGGTCCTCCTCTTCTTCGGCTTCTTCCCAAATATTGTAAGGGAGCTGCATTCGATAAATAATGCTGTGGTGCTGCGCGAAAGTTTCTTGAGGTTCACTGGCTTATTGTATTTATTAGAATAAGTCAAGAATACTTCGAAGTTCGTTGAGGTATTTATTGAAATAAGTCGTGAAATAATTCTATGTTCCTTAAGGTATTTATCGAAATAATTCACTGTATGATTCTAAAATCAAGACCGGTATATCAACGTTCACTGTCACTTGTAGATTGATTCACTGATGTGTAGGCGCTTGCTGATGATTGACTACTGAAGATTGACTGCTGATGATTGACTACTGACTATTCAGGTGGTGCCGGCTTATTTATACCCATCCCTGGAATCTCTGGTATGCGAGGAATGTCTGGTATGCGTGGTATGTCTGGTATGCGTGGTATGCGTGGTATGTTGACTGCTACTGGAGTCGATTGCTCTGGAATGCCAGTGATCCTCAACCGGCAGGGGTTCTCCATTGTACCGAGATTGGTTAAAATAAATTATATTAGTTAATTACAATATTGTTATATGGTGAATTCGGATAGGTTGTTTGATGATATCGTTTTGTAATAAAATATTTTAATAAATTGTATTGGTTAATTATGCATCTTTTGTATTGTAGGTTCGGGTGTGTTATTTGATTTGATCATATTGTAGCGATATACTCGAGAGGATTCGAAAGGGGTTTTCTTCCTCGTGGAGTGAGGGCTTCTCTTGGGACGCAAAAGGGGTTTCTTCCTCGTGGAGTGAGGGCTTCTCTTGGGACGCAAAAGGGGTTTCTTCCTCGTGGAGTGAGGGCTTCTCTCGAGTGTCGTTGTTCTTCGTTTAAGGTAATGGTGTTTTGTGTAGCGATGAGTTGGAATATTTAGAGATTTTATTTGTTTGCAGGTAGTCGGTGATGAGAAGAGAAATATAAGGTGAGTATCTTATGAGAGGAATTTATTTGTTCGAAAGCAGTCGATGATGAGAAGAGAAATATAAGGTGAGTATCTTATGAGAGGAATTTATTTGTTCGAAAGCAGTCGATGATGAGAAATGTAATGTAAGGTAAGTATCTCGTTTGACTAGCGATGGGTAGGAGTAATAAGAGAGTTTATTTGTTCACAGGTAATCGGTGATGAGAAGCGCAACATAAGGTAAGTACCTCGTTTGACTAGTGATGGGTTGGAGTAATAAGAGAGTTCGTTTGTTCACAGGTAATCGATGATGAGAAGCGCAACATAAGGTAAGTACCTCGTTTGACTAGCGATGGGTAGGAGTAATAAGAGAGTTTATTTGTTCACAGGCAGTGGATATAGTAAATAAAGGAAGAAAAATGTGAGCCGACATGCGGCAAAAAAATGACGGCACGTCACACCTCCCCCCTTATTTTAAGAAATGCCTGCATTTCTTTAGCGGGAGACGTGGCTTGAACGAAAAATAACCTTTTCCCTTAATCCTGTATTAGTAGCAGGTAAAGGATATTCAATGAAATTGTTTTCCCTTATGTGAAGTGAAATTTATGTATGTTTAAATGAAATAAAAGCTTGTTTCCGTTTATTGCTTTTGCGTTGTGATTTCATAAAATAATTATAACCTTGCCTGATAACTAAAAATATATATTTTTTTTTTTTTTTATTATTGTATCAGAGTAAAACAAATCAGTGTAAAATTAAGTTATTTCTCCTTAATTAGACGGATTAAAATTGAGGGTGGAGTATTTCGGAACGAACCGTCTTTGTTTTCTCTCGTTGTAAGTAGGAGATATACTGATTAAACTATAATTATTTTCATTAGTTGAACGATATGAACTTAGTAATTGTTTTGAAAAGAATAAAAGTTTAACATGTTAGAATGATTAATACCAAGGTAAGTATTGCATGATAAAAATAAAATAAAATGGATATATTTGTGGGCTCAGTAAATGGTGGACGTCGCATTGCCGCAGGGGCAGTCCAGCGATTACATCACAGCTCCCTAGTAATTAAATTATTTGTTTTCTTTTTGTGTTTTTGAATTTTTTTGTTATAGTAGGTTAGCTTAGGCTTAGCAAAAATTAAATTTAGGAATAAGTAATAGTGTTAATAATTAAGTAGGGTAGATATAAGGAAGATTAATATAGTATGAATTAAACGTAGGATTAATTAATAAGGTTAAATAATTAAGGTAAATCGTTAAAGTCGAGCAGGATGTCGAGCCACTCGAGCTGCGCCGATTCCTGTTCGACTGGAGGAGCATTTGGGGTATGCGCGGGGGTGAAGTGTATGTCGCACACTTCAAATAATACCGATTCCTCTAAAGCGCCGTGCTCTACTCGGAAGGCGGTGGAGGTGTCCAACACTTCAATGACTGGCGGGGGTGGCGGAATCGTCGCCTGTAAGGCAAATTGAACCATTGCCGCCGGTTCCTGCGGGTGATGAACAGGTGGCATACTCACCTCTAGATGTGCCAGGGAACGTTTAAAATGCTCGTCGACGGCCGTGGCTGCGTCGCCTTCGTGGTAAGTGATAATTGTGCAAGTGTCACTTACAACTTCCACGCGAGTCTCGGTTTTCGCCTGTTCCGTGGTCGGTACGGTGGCGGTTCTCGTGGGCGATTCCATTATCGGGGCTTCCGCGTTGACCGGGGACCGTACAAACGAAATTTTTCTTCTGGCCGGCAAAATTTCGTCCACTAAAATTTTAGGGAGCGCCTTACGGCGTGTTAATGGTGGAATTTTCTTCCTGGCTGCGCGGCAATAAGTGCCGGCAGCCTTGCAGCGTTTTCGGTTGCGGTTGTTTCCGGGCATGGTTGTACTCGAATGGTGAAACACGTGGCGCGGACTCGCACTTATAGGAGAGTTGGAATGCGAAGAATGTTAGTATGCCAGGAATGTCGCGTATTTCTGCAGTGGTTCTCAACCTATTGTGACTTTTATCGAAATATTATTAATGTGGCGGGTTGGCTAAGGTTTAACACAACTATATATGTATATACATTCGTTTCACTTCGTAATCCTAAGTTATATTTACATGACTGATATATACATATACGCCTATATCTGTATCTTATTATTGGTGTTTTTGTATTAATTTTAATGTAAATTAAATAAGATATCAATTTTTATGTAAGTGTAATTTTTTAGAGTATATAGTGTATAGGTATAAGGGGAGGAGCGATATCCGAAGGGATATCGACGCGTGTTGATAGTTTGTATTAAATTTTTGCAAGTGCGAGACTGTGATGAAGGGCGATAAGGGGGAGGGGCGATATCCAAGGGGATATCGACGTGCGGTGTTAATTCAGATTTGATCCTGAGAATTATTTTGGAGAAAATTAGAAATACCGTCTGAAAGAAATGAAAATTAAAAGGGG
This sequence comes from Nomada ferruginata, assembly GCA_963583965.1. NCBI lineage: Eukaryota > Metazoa > Arthropoda > Insecta > Hymenoptera > Apidae > Nomada > Nomada ferruginata. Next base: position 2,844,031 of record OY757219.1, read on the forward strand.
GGGAGAAAAAGGGGGAGCGATATCCAAGAGGATATCGACACGTAGAATTTAATTGGTGTTTCAAGATTTGTCGTGGGTAAATTTAGTGCTACTGGCGGTATGTAAAAAGGGGGAAAAGGGGGAGCGATATCCAAGAGGATATCGATACGTGTTGATTTTTAGTGGGTGATTTTCCGCGCTTTGTTCGCATGAATAACCTTGTAGCTGTTATTCCACGAAATCTTTAGGTTGTGCTGAGGAAGTACTTCAATGACCTTGTGCGGGCCAGTGTAATGATCCGCGAATTTACCCTTGCGGCTATTTTTTATTACAAACACCTCGTCTCCGGCTTGGAAGGTTTCCTCGTTTATACGACGATCGTAATACATTTTGTACCTTTCTTTAGCGCGTTTTAATCTATCCGCGGCGAGATTTTGTAATTCATTAATGCACTCCGTTAATCGCGAGAGGTAACCCCCGTAGGTTTCGTCGTCTGGGGGTTCGACCGGCCGCTGTTGGGCGGGGACCCGTGCTATTTTTCCGAAGACTAATTCATGTGGAGTGTAGCCCGTACCTTCATGGAAACTTGTATTGTAGGAGAATGCCGCGAGATCGGTCCAGCTATCCCAATCGTCGTTTTGACTCACGTACATTTTCAAAAATTCTACTAACACTATATGAGATCTTTCTAAGGATCCATTTGATTGGGGATGGAACGCGGTGGTCTTACATTGTGCGATCCTGAATTTACGGGCAATGGTTTTCATAAACGCGCTGATGAAGTTCGATCCTTGGTCGGTGAGAACGGCTTTTGGTGCGCCGAATCGGCATATTAAATTCTTTATGAAGGCGTCGGCAACTTCCAGGGAGGTGGTGCCCTTCAGTGGTGCGCATACAAAGTATTTTGTGAGCAGATCTTGCATCGTTAATATGTATGTATTCCCGGATGGTGATATAGGGAGAGGACCTACTATGTCCATACCGATCTTGTCGAATGCTGCCCCAGGGGTGTCGGTTAAAATCATTGGTTGTCGAGTTTTGACCCGTACTAATTTCTTTTTCTGGCACAGCATGCAACTTTTTATGTATATCCTCACTTGTTGCTTCAATCCTAGCCAGTAATAATTTTGGCGGATTCTTTTTATCGTTTTTGTTACTCCTCTGTGTCCTCCTACGGCTGAAGAGTGGTTGTCTTGAATAATGGGTAACCTTAGAATTGCGTCGGGTATTTGCACCGTTTGCGTGCAAATTGTTAGTTGTAAGTTTTCCTCTATTAGTTTAGAGCGTATTTCGTATATTATTTCTTCCCAGGTGAGGGTTCCAATTTGCGGAGTTTTTGCGATGCTTGCTGATGACAATCGCAATTCTCGTACGACGTCCTTCAATGAATCGGTAGCACTATGGAAGATTCCTGGATCCACTGGGAAGTTGGCTTTCTCCTTGACGACTAGGCCAATGACCGTTTTTCCTCTGTGTTTCAGTACGCGTGCTCGCCCGAGCGTGAGGTCTCTTCTAATAGGGAGATCTGCGTACCTTCTTAGATTCTCTCCTCCATTGTCACAGGGGTTGCCATCTGCGGCCAAAAAGATTATTACGGGCCCGTGTTGGACGACCAAGGGGTCCGGACTGACGCGAATGGTGCCGCTGTAGTTCGGGTTTTGCGGAGTGGTTTCCGGTTGGTCGCTATCCGTGAGGCCATCGTCCGATTCTCCTGTAGAGTCGTCGTCTATACTGACGGGGAGATTAGGAGGCGTATCAGTTCCTTCTTCTGGATGCATTTCGGTTCGGCTGATAGGCTGAAATTCTGGTTCAGCTCTGCTGGTGGATGGCGTATTGCGGACTGATTGTAGCGGTGGCGTCGGTTCCATGTCCGAGATATCTTTGTGTTGGAGTCTCCTCGGAGGGTTGGGGTGACTAAAAATAGGTTCGTCCGAGTCTGTAGAGCTTTCTCGTCCTGTTTCCCAATGCAAATGTACGGGTCCATGATATCTGGGCCGTTTTCTGTTTTCAGGTCCGAGGAATAGTTCTGCGTCTGAGTCGGAACTCGATCGTGGGCGGATAGGACAGGTAACTGCTGTCGTTTTTTCGGGGGGATTACGGGAGAGCGCGTCGGCTACCTTATTAGATTTCCCCGGTTGGTATTGTATTTCATAATCGAATTCGGCTAGTTTTAGCCGCCATCGAACGAGTCGGGACGTTGGGTCCTTGACTCTATGGAGCCAGACCAACGGCTGGTGATCCGTGTATAGGATGAATTTTTTTCCGTATAGGTATGGTCGGAAATGGCTGGTGCAGTATACTATTGCAAGGAGTTCCTTCTCGATGGTGGAGTAATTCACTTCAGCTTGGCACAGCAGTCTGGATGCATATGCAAGGGGGAGTTCCTTATCCGCGTAAGTTTGAGAAATTACGCCTCCCACAGCATAATCGGACGCGTCCGTCGTGAGGTGGAATTCCTTTTCGAAGTCGGGAAATTGCAAAATAGGTTCACTGACCAACTTGTCCTTGAGATACTCGAAGGATTTTTGTTGCTGCACGTCCCAAACGAAGGTTGTCCCCTTTTTAAGGAGTGTCGTGAGGGGTCGCGCTTCCTTCGAGAAGTCTGGGATAAATCGCCTATAATACCCGGTCAATCCTAGGAATTGTTTAATACCTTTTGATGTGCGGGGTGCAGGATAATTCGTGACGGAGATTATCTTCTGAGGATCGGGTCTTACGCCGTCCTGCGTGAGGACGTGGCCCAGATACGCCACTTCCTTTCGTAAAAATTGGCATTTACAGGGTTGTAATTTTAGGTTAGCTTCGCGCAGCCTATTGGCGAGCCTTCGAAATTTGATTTCGTGTTCACTAATTGAACTGCAATAGATAACAATATCATCTAAGTAGACGAACATTTCGGACCCTTGCAGCCCAGAAAGGACGTGATCCATAAGTCGCTGGAACGTCGCGGGTGCGTTGCGTAATCCGAAGGGCATTCTTGAGAATTCGTAATGCCCGTGTGGGGCCGAGAACGCAGTTTTCTGCGCGTGTTCTGGTTTCATAGGGATTTGGTGAAAACCAGAAACAAGATCGAACACTGAAAAATACTTGGCGCTGCCGAGCTGATCGAGTATATCTATAATATTTGGGAGCGGGTACGCGTCTGGAACTGTTTTTTGATTAAGGTGGCGATAGTCAATCACCATTCTCCATTTTCGTTTCCCGTCGGCTCCTGGCTTTTTTGGAACTATCCAGAGAGGCGAACTGTACGGGGAGACGGATGGTTTGATAATTTCCTTCTTCAGCAGTTCCTCCATTTGTGTACGGATTTCTTCCTTGTGAATAGGAGGGAAGCGGTATTGTTTAGTAAACACCGGAATCGAGTCTGTGGTTTCTATGGAGTGGCTAATGGCGTGCGTATGGCCTAGGGGTTCGCTGGGCAAGTGGAATACGTCTTCATATTTGCTGACGAGTTGTCGGACGTGATCCTCTTCTTCCCGATTGAGGTCCTTCGGGGATATGAGGTCGAGTATCTCTGCGACTCGTGTTTGTTGGGTGAGCTCGTCCCTGTAAGGGGTTTCGGCGGGTGTGGACCCTTGTAATCCTTCTGTGGGGTTAATTTGATATGCTACCTTCTGATCCGCAATTTGGCATACGAGGGGTGTGGACCTTTGTCCGTTTCGCTGGGTTCTTCCTTCTGTGAGGGTTTCGCTAAGGGGGATGGGCCGGTTGCCCTTTTGAGAGTGGGGGTTCATCGTGTCTTCGGTTTGCTTCGGAGTCACGGCTTCCTCGGTATGCTTCACTTGGGGGTACGTTATGGGAGCTTCTTCAAATTTCTCCAGCTGGACTGGGGGTATCCGGATAATCGCCGGTTGCTCGTTGGTGTTAATGATTCGTATATTTGCCTTGCCATCCTGGTTTCGCACTAGGGCTTGTCCTGCGTATAGCCCTTCTCCTATGTCTATGCGTGGAATATATCCTTCCTCGATTTCAGGGTTAGTAACTGTCGCTTGTGCGACCACGCTGGTTCTCGGGGGTACTGTTACTTCGTCGATTTTGTTGAAAGGGACGAAATTGCCATTAAACGCTAGCCATCTATTTTTGAAATCCACCGTTACTCCACTTTCGGTTAGGAATCCCGAACCCAATAACCCTTGATAGCGTAGGGGTATAGTGTCTTCAACGACGTGAAATTGTACGGGGTAGTTGAATAAATTTGCTGTGAGGGTGCCTAAGGTGGGCACCATGTTTTCGGTGATTCCGATTAAATCGATTACGTTGTCCCTGTCGATCTCGCAGGGCGTCGTGATGCACGATTGTTTTATTAAGTTTACCTCTGCTCCCGTGTCGATCATCAAGTCCGTGGGAAAGTTTAATTGCGGGCTGCGGACGTTGATGGAGGGAACATTGTTGTAGGGGGAGAGGTGCACCTTGGCGATTCTGGGCGGAGTTGGTTCGTAGGCCGGAATGTATTTATCGGATGCGCATTTGTCCTGCCCGTTCCACGAGGCGCCTCCCTGTAATCTCGTGGGGGCTGGTCGTTTCCCGACATGTTTTGATCGCGCATTTTCTTACGGCATTCCGCGGCCAAGTGCCCTATTCTCCCGCAGTAGTTGCAGGTTCGCGTCTCAGGTCGACGTGGCGTATTATGATCCGTCGTTGGGTGTAGACGGTCGAAACCTCTTTCGTTATATCGTTCCGGGACCCGCGCAAGGGGCGGATGATTATTAGTCGGGTAGGTCCTGCACGATCGCGCGTCGTGTCCTTCCCGATTGCATAGTTGGCATAGAGTGCGGTGTGTCCTTTCTCCCATAAACCGGCGGCGATCGCGCTCGATCAATTTCGCTACTCGGACCGCTCTGTCGGATGCTTCATCCAAGGACGTCAATGTCGTGGGGTCCATCTGAGTGCGCATTGAAAGGGGAAGTCCGTCTAAAAATGATCTTAACGCTAGCTGATCGACATCGTATAACGCCGTCCTTGAGTTTCGATAATAATCAGCGTCTTCGTCGGTGATGGCGAATTTCAAGTCTTTTACTCTTGAAATATAATCCAAAATGTGTTCATTTCTTCCAATTATGATGTTAGCTAGTTCGCCGCGGTAGTGATCGGAAGTTTTAGCGGGGGCGAACACCGTTTTTAGTCTGCCGATGAATGCGTTAACCGTATCAAAGCAGTAATCCTCCACGACCAAGTACGCGTGGTTTTGTAAACGGTTCCTTAATAAGCGCGCTAACTGAGGTTCGGACGCGGGAGGGATCATTTCTCGAGCTCGTCTGCACGCTCTCGCAAATTGCAGGATCGACATGTTATGTCCATCGAAGCGCGGTACCGTCTCGACGGCATCCTTCAGAGTGACCTGAAGTTTTCCGTACATTGTCGGTTCGATAAACGCGTCGTTACGCGGGTTTCCTTCGCGGTAACCGGAGGCAGGGGTTTCAAAATGTGTTTTAATGCGCTGTTTTCTTGTTAGCGCGTCCACTGCGTCCTGCAGACAGGCTATTTGTTTTGCGAGGTTTTCCAACCCGGAGGCGGTTTGGTGTGTTTGTTCTTCCTGCACCAAATCGTCGGCTGGACTAACAGGTCGCATTTGCTTGTTCATGAATAATTCGTAATGCTCTTCGATTTGAGCTTGTTTTTCGCGCAGGAGATTCAATTTATCTTGCAACGCGGCGGTCGACGCGTCGATGGCTCTGTTAGCATCCTCGACGGGGGTAGCGAGGGGGTTGGATCCGTCGGCGTCACCGTACAGCGACATGGTATTTTATGTATGTGTTTGAGCGAGGTGAACTAATGTATATACATATATTTTGTTTTATATATATGCGCGAGGGGGTTGTGATATGGCGGTTATCTAGTCGTAGGTGATTAATGTTCAGAACACGTATCAAAATTTTGATATTAAAGCGTTTCAAGCTTTAATTGTCGTTTTGAAGGCAATTGTGGGATTGAATTTTCGAATATCCCACCGCTTCAATCTTCGTTTATCGTTTTAAAGGCAATTGTGGGATTGAATTTTCGAATATCCCACCGCTTCAATCTTCGTTTATCGTTTTAAAGGCAATTGTGGGATTGAATTTTCGAATATCCCACCGCTTCAATCTTCGTTTATCGTTTTAAAGGCAATTGTGGGATTGAATTTTCGAATATCCCACCGCTTCAATCTTCGTTTATCGTTTTAAAGGCAATTGTGGGATTGAATTTTCGAACATCCCACCGCTTCAATCTTCGTTTATCGTTTTAAAGGCAATTGTGGGATTGAATTTTCGAACATCCCACCGCTGTCACCAGTTTAATATGTCACGTTCCAGGTTACTTCCGGAAGAGACATACTGTACGCACGCAGGATGAGGAACGGAAATTGAATGGGGAAGCTGAACGTAGGTTCTCGGGGTCGAATTCAAGATTCGCGCACGCCGAGAGGAAAGGTAAGTAGAGAAAAGGAAGAATCTCGGGGTCGAATGCAAGATTCGCGCACGCCGAGAGGAAAGGTAAGTAAAGGAAAAGGAAGAATCTCGGGGTCGAATACAAAATTCGCGCACGCCGAGAGGAAAGGTAAGTAGATAAAATTAAGAATCTCGGGGTCGAATGCAAGATTCGCGCACGCCGAGAGGAAAGGTAAGTAAAGAAAGGAAAGGAAGTACCTCGGGGTCGAATGCAAGATTCGCGCACGCCGAGAGGAAAGGTAAGTAAAGAAAGGAAAGGAAATACCTCGGGGTCGAATGCAAGATTCGCGCACGCCGAGAGGAAAGGTAAGTAAAGAAAAAGGAAGAATCTCGGGGTCGAATGCAAGATTCGCGCACGCCGAGAGGAAAGGTAAGTAAAGAAAGGAAAGGAAATACCTCGGGGTCGAATGCAAGATTCGCGCACGCCGAGAGGAAAGGTAAGTAAAGAAAGGAAAGGAAATACCTCGGGGTCGAATGCAAGATTCGCGCACGCCGAGAGGAAAGGTAAGTAAAGAAAGGAAAGGAAATACCTCGGGGTCGAATGCAAGATTCGCGCACGCCGAGAGGAAAGGTAAGTAAAGAAAGGAAAGGAAATACCTCGGGGTCGAATGCAAGATTCGCGCACGCCGAGAGGAAAGGTAAGTAAAGAAAAAGGAAGAATCTCGGGGTCGAATGCAAGATTCGCGCACGCCGAGAGGAAAGGTAAGTAAAGAAAGGAAAGGAAATACCTCGGGGTCGAATGCAAGATTCGCGCACGCCGAGAGGAAAGGTAAGTAAAGAAAGGAAAGGAAATACCTCGGGGTCGAATGCAAGATTCGCGCACGCCGAGAGGAAAGGTAAGTAAAGGAAAAGGAAGGGAAAGGAAGTTAGGAGTGCCGTACTATTACTGCGGAAGGATTGATCTGCAGCAATACCAATTCCTCGGATTCCAAACAATATTGAGAAATGTGAACGAAACCTCGTAAGGAACGAAATAATAAAACGACTCACCGAGCTGCAATGTCGGGTTTGCGATCCTCGGGTAGACACGTATAATTTTTACCATCGGGTGAGCACCTCGAGTACTTGTCCCGATTGTACTTGCCACAGCTCTTCCGCTGTTATTTCGAAGTACTGTTCTGTGCACTCTGCGCACTGAGATGCTGGGCGGATGGAGGAGATTTCGTTGTTGCAGTGTGCACAAATGGAAATGCGTTGGGCTTCTTCGGCAGTGCTCATGTCATGCCAACCTCCTGATTGATATGCTTGTCCTTGTATGGGGGTCAACTGATTGTAACAGTTGATGCAAATTCGGCCCCAGTCGCTTATGTATATTCCTACTGTGGCGATAGTGGAACACCAAATGTCTAGCAGGGGTTTATAAATCTCCGGATAATCAGAGGGAAGGACGCCGTCCCAGGGACCCTGAAATTCCTGGTCCTCCTCTTCTTCGGCTTCTTCCCAAATATTGTAAGGGAGCTGCATTCGATAAATAATGCTGTGGTGCTGCGCGAAAGTTTCTTGAGGTTCACTGGCTTATTGTATTTATTAGAATAAGTCAAGAATACTTCGAAGTTCGTTGAGGTATTTATTGAAATAAGTCGTGAAATAATTCTATGTTCCTTAAGGTATTTATCGAAATAATTCACTGTATGATTCTAAAATCAAGACCGGTATATCAACGTTCACTGTCACTTGTAGATTGATTCACTGATGTGTAGGCGCTTGCTGATGATTGACTACTGAAGATTGACTGCTGATGATTGACTACTGAAGATTGACTGCTGATGATTGACTACTGACTATTCAGGTGGTGCCGGCTTATTTATACCCATCCCTGGAATCTCTGGTATGCGAGGAATGTCTGGTATGCGTGGTATGTCTGGTATGCGTGGTATGCGTGGTATGTTGACTGCTACTGGAGTCGATTGCTCTGGAATGCCAGTGATCCTCAACCGGCAGGGGTTCTCCATTGTACCGAGATTGGTTAAAATAAATTATATTAGTTAATTACAATATTGTTATATGGTGAATTCGGATAGGTTGTTTGATGATATCGTTTTGTAATAAAATATTTTAATAAATTGTATTGGTTAATTATGCATCTTTTGTATTGTAGGTTCGGGTGTGTTATTTGATTTGATCATATTGTAGCGATATACTCGAGAGGATTCGAAAGGGGTTTTCTTCCTCGTGGAGTGAGGGCTTCTCTTGGGACGCAAAAGGGGTTTCTTCCTCGTGGAGTGAGGGCTTCTCTTGGGACGCAAAAGGGGTTTCTTCCTCGTGGAGTGAGGGCTTCTCTCGAGTGTCGTTGTTCTTCGTTTAAGGTAATGGTGTTTTGTGTAGCGATGAGTTGGAATATTTAGAGATTTTATTTGTTTGCAGGTAGTCGGTGATGAGAAGAGAAATATAAGGTGAGTATCTTATGAGAGGAATTTATTTGTTCGAAAGCAGTCGATGATGAGAAGAGAAATATAAGGTGAGTATCTTATGAGAGGAATTTATTTGTTCGAAAGCAGTCGATGATGAGAAATGTAATGTAAGGTAAGTATCTCGTTTGACTAGCGATGGGTAGGAGTAATAAGAGAGTTTATTTGTTCACAGGTAATCGGTGATGAGAAGCGCAACATAAGGTAAGTACCTCGTTTGACTAGTGATGGGTTGGAGTAATAAGAGAGTTCGTTTGTTCACAGGTAATCGATGATGAGAAGCGCAACATAAGGTAAGTACCTCGTTTGACTAGCGATGGGTAGGAGTAATAAGAGAGTTTATTTGTTCACAGGCAGTGGATATAGTAAATAAAGGAAGAAAAATGTGAGCCGACATGCGGCAAAAAAATGACGGCACGTCACACTACCGTCGATGCAAAACGATTGCAAACATCGAATTGCACGTATTCGTGCAAATTATCCATAGAAAGACCGATTGCGAGAGCTGGGAAGTGAATCCTTACCTAACGTTGATGCAAATCGATTGGAAACATCGAACATCACGTATTCGTGCAAATTATCGATGGAAAGAACGATTGCGGGTGCCGGGAAGTGAATCCTTACCTACCGTTGATGCAAAACGATTGGAAACATCGAACATCACGTATTCGTGCAAATTATCGATAGAAAGAACGATTGCGGGAGCTGGGAAGCGAATCCTTACCTATCGTCGATGCAAAACGATTGGAAACATCGAATGACACGTATTCGTGCAAATTATCGATGGAAAGAACGATTGCGGGAGCTGGGAAGTGAATCCTTACCTACCGTCGATGCAAAACGATAGCAAACATCGAGTAGCACGTATTCGTGCAAATTATCCATAGAAAGAACGATTGCGGGAGCTGGGAAGTGAATACTTACCTACCGTTGATGCAAAACGATTGGAAACATCGAATAGCACGTATTCGTGCAAATTATCCATGGAAAGAACGATTGCGGGAGCCGGGAAGTGAATGCTTACCTAACGTTGATGCAAAACGATTGGAAACATCGAATAGCGCGTATTCGTGCAAATTATCGATGGAAAGAACGATTGCGGGAGCCGGGAAGTGAATCCGTACCTACCGTCGATGCAAAACGATTGCAAACATCGAATAGCACGTATTCGTGCAAATTATCGATGGAAAGAACGATTGCGGGAGCCGGGAAGTGAATCCTTACCTAACGTTGATGCAAAACGATTGGAAACATCGAATAGCACGTATTCGTGCAAATTATCGATGGAAAGAACGATTGCGGGAGCTGGGAAGTGAATCCTTACCTACCGTCGATGCAAAACGATTGGATAATTGGCACGAATACGTGATATTCGATGTTTCCAATCGTTTTGCATCGACGGTAGGTAAGGATTCACTTCCCAGCTCCCGCAATCGTTATTTCCATCGATAATTTGCACGAATACGTGGTGTTCGATGTTACCAATCGTTCTGCATCAACGTTAGGTAAGTATTCACTTCCCAGCTCCCGCAATCGTTCTTTCTATGGATAATTTGCACGAATACGTGCTATTCGATGTTTGCAATCGTTTTGCATCGACGGTAGGTACGGATTCACTTCCCAGCTCCCGCAATCGTTCTTTCTATCGATAATTTGCACGAATACGTGATGTTCGATGTTTCCAATCGTTTTGCATCAACGGTAGGTAAGGATTCACTTCCCGGCTCCCGCAATCGTTCTTTCCATCGATAATTTGCACGAATACGTGGTGTTCGATGTTTCCAATCGTTCTGCATCAACGTTAGGTAAGTATTCACTTCCCAGCTCCCGCAATCGTTCTTTCTATGGATAATTTGCACGAATACGTGCTATTCGATGTTTCCAATCGTGTTGCATCGACGGTCGGTAAGCATTCACTTCCCAGCTCCGGCAAACGTTCTTTCCAAATTATCGATAGAAAGAACGATTGCGGGAGCTGGGAAGTGAATCCTTACCTACCGTCGATGCAAAACGATTGCAAACATCGAATAGCACGTATTCGTGCAAATTATCCATAGAAAGAACGATTGCGAGAGCTGGGAAGTGAATACTTACCTACCGTTGATGCAAAACGATTGGAAAATATCGAATAGCACGTATTCGTGCAAATGATCGATGGAAAGAACGATTGCGGGAGCCGGGAAGTGAATCCTTACCTTACGTTGATGCAAATCGATTGGAAAATATCGAATAGCACGTATTCGTGCAAATGATCGATGGAAAAAACGATTGCGGGAGCCGGGAAGTGAATCCTTACCTAACGTTGATGCAAATCGATTGGAAACATCGAACATCACGTATTCGTGCAAATTATCGATGGAAAGAACGATTGCGGGTGCCGGGAAGTGAATCCTTACCTACCGTTGATGCAAAACGATTGGAAACATCGAACATCACGTATTCGTGCAAATTATCGATAGAAAGAACGATTGCGGGAGCTGGGAAGCGAATCCTTACCTATCGTCGATGCAAAACGATTGGAAACATCGAATGACACGTATTCGTGCAAATTATCGATGGAAAGAACGATTGCGGGAGCTGGGAAGTGAATCCTTACCTACCGTCGATGCAAAACGATTGGATAATTGGCACGAATACGTGATATTCGATGTTTCCAATCGTTTTGCATCGACGGTAGGTAAGGATTCACTTCCCAGCTCCCGCAATCGTTATTTCCAACGATAATTTGCACGAATACGTGGTGTTCGATGTTACCAATCGTTCTGCATCAACGTTAGGTAAGTATTCACTTCCCAGCTCCCGCAATCGTTCTTTCTATGGATAATTTGCACGAATACGTGCTATTCGATGTTTGCAATCGTTTTGCATCGACGGTAGGTACGGATTCACTTCCCAGCTCCCGCAATCGTTCTTTCTATCGATAATTTGCACGAATACGTGATGTTCGATGTTTCCAATCGTTTTGCATCAACGGTAGGTAAGGATTCACTTCCCGGCTCCCGCAATCGTTCCTTCCATCGATAATTTGCACGAATACGTGGTGTTCGATGTTTCCAATCGTTCTGCATCAACGTTAGGTAAGTATTCACTTCCCAGCTCCCGCAATCGTTCTTTCTATGGATAATTTGCACGAATACGTGCTATTCGATGTTTCCAATCGTGTTGCATCGACGGTCGGTAAGCATTCACTTCCCAGCTCCGGCAAACGTTCTTTCCAAATTATCGATAGAAAGAACGATTGCGGGAGCTGGGAAGTGAATCCGTACCTACCGTCGATGCAAAACGATTGCAAACATCGAATATCACGTATTCGTGCAAATTATCCATAGAAAGAACGATTGCGGGAGCTGGGAAGTGAATACTTACCTAACGTTGATGCAGAACGATTGGTAACATCGAACACCACGTATTCGTGCAAATTATCGATGGAAAGAACGATTGCGGGAGCCGGGAAGTGAATGCTTACCTAACGTTGATGCAAAACGATTGGAAACATCGAACATAACGTATTCGTGCAAATTATCGATAGAAAGAACGATTGCGGGAGCTGGGAAGTGAATCCGTACCTACCGTCGATGCAAAACGATTGCAAACATCGAATAGCACGTATTCGTGCAAATTATCCATAGAAAGAACGATTGCGGGAGCTGGGAAGTGAATACTTACCTAACGTTGATGCAGAACGATTGGAAACATCGAACACCACGTATTCGTGCAAATTATCGATGGAAAGAACGATTGCGGGAGCCGGGAAGTGAATCCTTACCTACCGTTGATGCAAAACGATTGGAAACATCGAACATCACGTATTCGTGCAAATTATCGATCGAAAGAACGATTGCGGGAGCTGGGAAGTGAATCCTTACCTACCGTCGATGCAAAACGATTGGAAACATCGAATATCACGTATTCGTGCCAATTATCCAATCGTTTTGCATCGACGGTAGGTAAGGATTCACTTCCCAGCTCCCGCAATCGTTCTTTCCATCGATAATTTGCACGAATACGTGCCATTCGATGTTTCCAATCGTTTTGCATCGACGGTAGGTAAGGATTCACTTCCCAGCTCCCGCAATCGTTCTTTCCATCGATAATTTGCACGAATACGTGCTATTCGATGTTTCCAATCGTTTTGCATCAACGTTAGGTAAGGATTCACTTCCCGGCTCCCGCAATCGTTCTTTCCATCGATAATTTGCACGAATACGTGGTGTTCGATGTTTCCAATCGTTCTGCATCAACGTTAGGTAAGTATTCAGTTCCCGGCTCCCGCAATCGTTCTTTCTAAGGATAATTTGCACGAATACGTGCTATTCGATGTTTGCAATCGTTTTGCATCGACGGTAGGTACGGATTCACTTCCCGGCTCCCGCAATCGTTCTTTCCATCGATAATTTGCACGAATACGCGCTATTCGATGTTTCCAATCGTTTTGCATCAACGTTAGGTAAGCATTCACTTCCCGGCTCCCGCAATCGTTCTTTCCATGGATAATTTGCACGAATACGTGCTATTCGATGTTTCCAATCGTTTTGCATCGACGGTAGGTAAGGATTCACTTCCCAGCTCCCGCAATCGTTCTTTCCATCGATAATTTGCACGAATACGTGCCGTTCGATGTTTCCAATCGTTTTGCTTCGACGATAGGTAAGGATTCGCTTCCCAGCTCCCGCAATCGTTCTTTCTATCGATAATTTGCACGAATACGTGATGTTCGATGTTTCCAATCGTTTTGCATCGACGGTAGGTAAGGATTCACTTCCCAGCTCCCGCAATCGTTCTTTCTATCGATAATTTGCACGAATACGTTATGTTCGATATTTCCAATCGTTTTGCATCAACGTTAGGTAAGCATTCACTTCCCGGCTCCCGCAATCGTTCTTTCCATCGATAATTTGCACGAATACGTGCTATTCGATGTTTCCAATCGATTTGCATCAACGTTAGGTAAGGATTCACTTCCCGGCACCCGCAATCGTTCTTTCCATCGATAATTTGCACGAATACGTGATGTTCAATGTTTCCAATCGTTTTGCATCAACGTTAGGTAAGGATTCACTTCCCGGCTCCCGCAATCGTTCTTTCCATCGATAATTTGCACGAATACGTGGTGTTCGATGTTTCCATTCGTTTTGCATCAACGTTAGGTAAGTATTCACTTCCCAGCTCCCGCAATCGTTCTTTCTATCGATAATTTGCACGAATACGTGCTCTTCGATGTTTTCAATCGTTTTGCATCGACGGTAGGTAAGGATTCACTTCCCAGCAGCCGCAATCGTTCTTTCCATCGATAATTTACACGAATACGTGCTATTCGATGTTTTCAATCGTTTTGCATCAACGGTAGGTAAGTATTCACTGCCCAGCTCTCGCAATAGGTCTTTCTATGGATAATTTGCACGAATACGTGCTATTCGATGTTTGCAATCGTTTTGCATCGACGGTAGGTAAGGATACACTTCCCGGCTCCCGCAATCGTTCTTTCCATCGATAATTTGCACGAATACGTGGTATTCGATGTTTGCAATCGTTTTGCATCGACGGTAGGTAAGGATTCACTTCCCAGCTCCCGCAATCGTTCTTTCTATCGATAATTTGCATGAATACGTTATGTTCGATGTTTCCAATCGTTTTGCATCAACGTTAGGTAAGCATTCACTTCCCGGCTCCCGCAATCGTTCTTTCAATCGATAATTTGCACGAATACGTGGTGTTCGATGTTTCCAATCGTTCTGCATCAACGTTAGGTAAGTATTCACTTCCCAGCTCCCGCAATCGTTCTTTCTATGGATAATTTGCACGAATACGTGCTATTCGATGTTTGCAATCGTTTTGCATCGACGGTAGGTACGGATTCACTTCCCAACTCCCGCAATCGTTCTTTCTATCGATAATTTGCACGAATACGTGATGTTCGATGTTTCCAATCGTTTTGCATCAACGTTAGGTAAGTATTCACTTCCCAGCTCCCGCAATCGTTCTTTCTATGGATAATTTGCACGAATACGTGCTATTCGATGTTTCCAATCGTGTTGCATCGACGGTCGGTAAGCATTCACTTCCCAGCTCCGGCAAACGTTCTTTCCAAATTATCGATAGAAAGAACGATTGCGGGAGCTGGGAAGTGAAACTTACCTACCGTTGATGCAAAACGATTGGAAACATCGAATAGCACGTATTCGTGCAAATTATTCATGGAAAGAACGATTGCGGGAGCCGTGAAGTGAATGCTTACCTAACGTTGATGCAAAACGATTGGAAACATCGAACATAACGTATTCGTGCAAATTATCGATAGAAAGAACGATTGCGGCAGCTGGGAAGTGAATCCTTACCTACCGTCGATGCAAAACGATTGCAAACATCGAATTGCACGTATTCGTGCAAATTATCCATAGAAAGACCGATTGCGAGAGCTGGGAAGTGAATACTTACCTACCGTTGATGTAAAACGATTGGAAACATCGAATAGCACGTATTCGTGCAAATTATCGATGGAAAGAACGATTGCGGGAGCCGGGAAGTGAATCCTTACCTACCGTTGATGCAAAACGATTGGAAACATCGAACATCACGTATTCGTGCAAATTATCGATAGAAAGAACGATTGCGGGAGCTGGGAAGCGAATCCTTACCTATCGTCGATGCAAAACGATTGGAAACATCGAATGGCACGTATTCGTGCAAATTATCGATGGAAAGAACGATTGCGGGAGCTGGGAAGTGAATCCTTACCTACCGTCGATGCAAAACGATTGCAAACATCGAATAGCACGTATTCGTGCAAATTATCCATAGAAAGAACGATTGCGGGAGCTGGGAAGTGAATACTTACCTACCGTTGATGCAAAACGATTGGAAACATCGAATAGCACGTATTCGTGCAAATTATCCATGGAAAGAACGATTGCGGGAGCCGGGAAGTGAATGCTTACCTAACGTTGATGCAAAACGATTGGAAACATCGAATAGCGCGTATTCGTGCAAATTATCGATGGAAAGAACGATTGCGGGAGCCGGGAAGTGAATCCGTACCTACCGTCGATGCAAAACGATTGCAAACATCGAATAGCACGTATTCGTGCAAATTATCCTTAGAAAGAACGATTGCGGGAGCCGGGAAGTGAATACTTACCTAACGTTGATGCAGAACGATTGGAAACATCGAACACCACGTATTCGAGCAAATTATCGATGGAAAGAACGATTGCGGGAGCCGGGAAGTGAATCCTTACCTAACGTTGATGCAAAACGATTGGAAACATCGAATAGCACGTATTCGTGCAAATTATCGATGGAAAGAACGATTGCGGGAGCTGGGAAGTGAATCCTTACCTACCGTCGATGCAAAACGATTGGATAATTGGCACGAATACGTGATATTCGATGTTTCCAATCGTTTTGCATCGACGGTAGGTAAGGATTCACTTCCCAGCTCCCGCAATCGTTATTTCCATCGATAATTTGCACGAATACGTGGTGTTCGATGTTACCAATCGTTCTGCATCAACGTTAGGTAAGTATTCACTTCCCAGCTCCCGCAATCGTTCTTTCTATGGATAATTTGCACGAATACGTGCTATTCGATGTTTGCAATCGTTTTGCATCGACGGTAGGTACGGATTCACTTCCCAGCTCCCGCAATCGTTCTTTCTATCGATAATTTGCACGAATACGTGATGTTCGATGTTTCCAATCGTTTTGCATCAACGGTAGGTAAGGATTCACTTCCCGGCTCCCGCAATCGTTCTTTCCATCGATAATTTGCACGAATACGTGGTGTTCGATGTTTCCAATCGTTCTGCATCAACGTTAGGTAAGTATTCACTTCCCAGCTCCCGCAATCGTTCTTTCTATGGATAATTTGCACGAATACGTGCTATTCGATGTTTCCAATCGTGTTGCATCGACGGTCGGTAAGCATTCACTTCCCAGCTCCGGCAAACGTTCTTTCCAAATTATCGATAGAAAGAACGATTGCGGGAGCTGGGAAGTGAATCCTTACCTACCGTCGATGCAAAACGATTGCAAACATCGAATAGCACGTATTCGTGCAAATTATCCATAGAAAGAACGATTGCGAGAGCTGGGAAGTGAATACTTACCTACCGTTGATGCAAAACGATTGGAAAATATCGAATAGCACGTATTCGTGCAAATGATCGATGGAAAGAACGATTGCGGGAGCCGGGAAGTGAATCCTTACCTACCGTTGATGCAAAACGATTGAAAACATCGAATAGCACGTATTGGTGCAAATTATCGATGGAAAGAACGATTGCGGGAGCCGGGAAGTGAATCCTTACCTAACGTTGATGCAAAACGATTGGAAACATCGAACATAACGTATTCGTGCAAATTATCGATAGAAAGAACGATTGCGGGAGCTGGGAAGTGAATCCTTACCTACCGTCGATGCAAAACGATTGCAAACATCGAATTGCACGTATTCGTGCAAATTATCCATAGAAAGACCGATTGCGAGAGCTGGGAAGTGAATACTTACCTACCGTTGATGCAAAACGATTGGAAACATCGAATAGCACGTATTCGTGCAAATTATCGATGGAAAGAACGATTGCGGGAGCTGGGAAGCGAATCCTTACCTATCGTCGATGCAAAACGATTGGAAACATCGAACGGCACGTATTCGTGCAAATTATCGATGGAAAGAACGATTGCGGGAGCTGGGAAGTGAATCCTTACCTACCGTCGATGCAAAACGATTGGAAACATCGAATAGCACGTATTCGTGCAAATTATCCATGGAAAGAACGATTGCGGGAGCCGGGAAGTGAATGCTTACCTAACGTTGATGCAAAACGATTGGAAACATCGAATAGCGCGTATTCGTGCAAATTATCGATGGAAAGAACGATTGCGGGAGCCGGGAAGTGAATCCGTACCTACCGTCGATGCAAAACGATTGCAAACATCGAATAGCACGTATTCGTGCAAATTATCCTTAGAAAGAACGATTGCGGGAGCTGGGAAGTGAATACTTACCTAACGTTGATGCAGAACGATTGGTAACATCGAACACCACGTATTCGTGCAAATTATCGATGGAAAGAACGATTGCGGGAGCCGGGAAGTGAATGCTTACCTAACGTTGATGCAAAACGATTGGAAACATCGAACATAACGTATTCGTGCAAATTATCGATAGAAAGAACGATTGCGGGAGCTGGGAAGTGAATCCGTACCTACCGTCGATGCAAAACGATTGCAAACATCGAATAGCACGTATTCGTGCAAATTATCCATAGAAAGAACGATTGCGGGAGCTGGGAAGTGAATACTTACCTAACGTTGATGCAGAACGATTGGAAACATCGAACACCACGTATTCGTGCAAATTATCGATGGAAAGAACGATTGCGGGAGCCGGGAAGTGAATCCTTACCTACCGTTGATGCAAAACGATTGGAAACATCGAACATCACGTATTCGTGCAAATTATCGATAGAAAGAACGATTGCGGGAGCTGGGAAGTGAATCCTTACCTACCGTCGATGCAAAACGATTGGAAACATCGAATATCACGTATTCGTGCCAATTATCCAATCGTTTTGCATCGACGGTAGGTAAGGATTCACTTCCCAGCTCCCGCAATCGTTCTTTCCATCGATAATTTGCACGAATACGTGCCATTCGATGTTTCCAATCGTTTTGCATCGACGGTAGGTAAGGATTCACTTCCCAGCTCCCGCAATCGTTCTTTCCATCGATAATTTGCACGAATACGTGCTATTCGATGTTTCCAATCGTTTTGCATCAACGTTAGGTAAGGATTCACTTCCCGGCTCCCGCAATCGTTCTTTCCATCGATAATTTGCACGAATACGTGGTGTTCGATGTTTCCAATCGTTCTGCATCAACGTTAGGTAAGTATTCAGTTCCCGGCTCCCGCAATCGTTCTTTCTAAGGATAATTTGCACGAATACGTGCTATTCGATGTTTGCAATCGTTTTGCATCGACGGTAGGTACGGATTCACTTCCCGGCTCCCGCAATCGTTCTTTCCATCGATAATTTGCACGAATACGCGCTATTCGATGTTTCCAATCGTTTTGCATCAACGTTAGGTAAGCATTCACTTCCCGGCTCCCGCAATCGTTCTTTCCATGGATAATTTGCACGAATACGTGCTATTCGATGTTTCCAATCGTTTTGCATCGACGGTAGGTAAGGATTCACTTCCCAGCTCCCGCAATCGTTCTTTCCATCGATAATTTGCACGAATACGTGCCGTTCGATGTTTCCAATCGTTTTGCATCGACGATAGGTAAGGATTCGCTTCCCAGCTCCCGCAATCGTTCTTTCTATCGATAATTTGCACGAATACGTGATGTTCGATGTTTCCAATCGTTTTGCATCAACGGTAGGTAAGTATTCACTTCCCAGCTCTCGCAATCGGTCTTTCTATGGATAATTTGCACGAATACGTGCAATTCGATGTTTGCAATCGTTTTGCATCGACGGTAGGTAAGGATTCACTTCCCAGCTCCCGCAATCGTTCTTTCTATCGATAATTTGCACGAATACGTTATGTTCGATGTTTCCAATCGTTTTGCATCAACGTTAGGTAAGCATTCACTTCCCGGCTCCCGCAATCGTTCTTTCCATCGATAATTTGCACGAATACGTGCTATTCGATGTTTTCAATCGTTTTGCATCAACGGTAGGTATGTATTCACTTCCCAGCTCTCGCAATCGGTCTTTCTATGGATAATTTGCACGAATACGTGCTATTCGATGTTTGCAATCGTTTTGCATCGACGGTAGGTAAGGATTCACTTCCCAGCTGCCGCAATCGTTCTTTCTATCGATAATTTGCACGAATACGTGATGTTCGATGTTTCCAATCGTTTTGCATCAACGTTAGGTAAGGATTCATTTCCCGGCTCCCGCAATCGTTCTTTCCATCGATAATTTGCACGAATACGTGCTATTCGATGTTTCCAATCGATTTGCATCAACGTTAGGTAAGGATTCACTTCCCGGCACCCGCAATCGTTCTTTCCATCGATAATTTGCACGAATACGTGATGTTCAATGTTTCCAATCGTTTTGCATCAACGTTAGGTAAGGATTCACTTCCCGGCTCCCGCAATCGTTCTTTCCATCGATAATTTGCACGAATACGTGCTCTTCGATGTTTTCAATCGTTTTGCATCGACGGTAGGTAAGGATTCACTTCCCAGCAGCCGCAATCGTTCTTTCCATCGATAATTTACACGAATACGTGCTATTCGATGTTTTCAATCGTTTTGCATCAACGGTAGGTAAGTATTCACTGCCCAGCTCTCGCAATAGGTCTTTCTATGGATAATTTGCACGAATACGTGCTATTCGATGTTTGCAATCGTTTTGCATCGACGGTAGGTAAGGATACACTTCCCGGCTCCCGCAATCGTTCTTTCCATCGATAATTTGCACGAATACGTGCTATTCGATGTTTGCAATCGTTTTGCATCGACGGTAGGTAAGGATTCACTTCCCAGCTCCCGCAATCGTTCTTTCTATCGATAATTTGCATGAATACGTTATGTTCGATGTTTCCAATCGTTTTGCATCAACGTTAGGTAAGCATTCACTTCCCGGCTCCCGCAATCGTTCTTTCCATCGATAATTTGCACGAATACGTGGTGTTCGATGTTTCCAATCGTTCTGCATCAACGTTAGGTAAGTATTCACTTCCCAGCTCCCGCAATCGTTCTTTCTATGGATAATTTGCACGAATACGTGCTATTCGATGTTTCCAATCGTGTTGCATCGACGGTCGGTAAGCATTCACTTCCCAGCTCCGGCAAACGTTCTTTCCAAATTATCGATAGAAAGAACGATTGCGGGAGCTGGGAAGTGAATACTTACCTACCGTTGATGCAAAACGATTGGAAACATCGAGTAGCACGTATTCGTGCAAATTATTCATGGAAAGAACGATTGCGGGAGCCGGGAAGTGAATGCTTACCTAACGTTGATGCAAAACGATTGGAAACATCGAACATAACGTATTCGTGCAAATTATCGATAGAAAGAACAATTGCGGCAGCTGGGAAGTGAATCCTTACCTACCGTCGATGCAAAACGATTACAAACATCGAATTGCACGTATTCGTGCAAATTATCCATAGAAAGACCGATTGCGAGAGCTGGGAAGTGAATACTTACCTACCGTTGATGTAAAACGATTGGAAACATCGAATAGCACGTATTCGTGCAAATTATCGATGGAAAGAACGATTGCGGGAGCCGGGAAGTGAATCCTTACCTACCGTTGATGCAAAACGATTGGAAACATCGAACATCACGTATTCGTGCAAATTATCGATAGAAAGAACGATTGCGGGAGCTGGGAAGCGAATCCTTACCTATCGTCGATGCAAAACGATTGGAAACATCGAATGGCACGTATTCGTGCAAATTATCGATGGAAAGAACGATTGCGGGAGCTGGGAAGTGAATCCTTACCTACCGTCGATGCAAAACGATTGCAAACATCGAATAGCACGTATTCGTGCAAATTATCCATAGAAAGAACGATTGCGGGAGCTGGGAAGTGAATACTTACCTACCGTTGATGCAAAACGATTGGAAACATCGAATAGCACGTATTCGTGCAAATTATCCATGGAAAGAACGATTGCGGGAGCCGGGAAGTGAATGCTTACCTAACGTTGATGCAAAACGATTGGAAACATCGAATAGCGCGTATTCGTGCAAATTATCGATGGAAAGAACGATTGCGGGAGCCGGGAAGTGAATCCGTACCTACCGTCGATGCAAAACGATTGCAAACATCGAATAGCACGTATTCGTGCAAATTATCCTTAGAAAGAACGATTGCGGGAGCCGGGAAGTGAATACTTACCTAACGTTGATGCAGAACGATTGGAAACATCGAACACCACGTATTCGTGCAAATTATCGATGGAAAGAACGATTGCGGGAGCCGGGAAGTGAATCCTTACCTAACGTTGATGCAAAACGATTGGAAACATCGAATAGCACGTATTCGTGCAAATTATCGATGGAAAGAACGATTGCGGGAGCTGGGAAGTGAATCCTTACCTACCGTCGATGCAAAACGATTGGATAATTGGCACGAATACGTGATATTCGATGTTTCCAATCGTTTTGCATCGACGGTAGGTAAGGATTCACTTCCCAGCTCCCGCAATCGTTATTTCCATCGATAATTTGCACGAATACGTGGTGTTCGATGTTACCAATCGTTCTGCATCAACGTTAGGTAAGTATTCACTTCCCAGCTCCCGCAATCGTTCTTTCTATGGATAATTTGCACGAATACGTGCTATTCGATGTTTGCAATCGTTTTGCATCGACGGTAGGTACGGATTCACTTCCCAGCTCCCGCAATCGTTCTTTCTATCGATAATTTGCACGAATACGTGATGTTCGATGTTTCCAATCGTTTTGCATCAACGGTAGGTAAGGATTCACTTCCCGGCTCCCGCAATCGTTCTTTCCATCGATAATTTGCACGAATACGTGGTGTTCGATGTTTCCAATCGTTCTGCATCAACGTTAGGTAAGTATTCACTTCCCAGCTCCCGCAATCGTTCTTTCTATGGATAATTTGCACGAATACGTGCTATTCGATGTTTCCAATCGTGTTGCATCGACGGTCGGTAAGCATTCACTTCCCAGCTCCGGCAAACGTTCTTTCCAAATTATCGATAGAAAGAACGATTGCGGGAGCTGGGAAGTGAATCCTTACCTACCGTCGATGCAAAACGATTGCAAACATCGAATAGCACGTATTCGTGCAAATTATCCATAGAAAGAACGATTGCGAGAGCTGGGAAGTGAATACTTACCTACCGTTGATGCAAAACGATTGGAAAATATCGAATAGCACGTATTCGTGCAAATGATCGATGGAAAGAACGATTGCGGGAGCCGGGAAGTGAATCCTTACCTAACGTTGATGCAAATCGATTGGAAAATATCGAATAGCACGTATTCGTGCAAATGATCGATGGAAAAAACGATTGCGGGAGCCGGGAAGTGAATCCTTACCTAACGTTGATGCAAATCGATTGGAAACATCGAACATCACGTATTCGTGCAAATTATCGATGGAAAGAACGATTGCAGGTGCCGGGAAGTGAATCCTTACCTACCGTTGATGCAAAACGATTGGAAACATCGAACATCACGTATTCGTGCAAATTATCGATAGAAAGAACGATTGCGGGAGCTGGGAAGTGAATCCGTACCTACCGTCGATGCAAAACGATTGCAAACATCGAATATCACGTATTCGTGCAAATTATCCATAGAAAGAACGATTGCGGGAGCTGGGAAGTGAATACTTACCTAACGTTGATGCAGAACGATTGGTAACATCGAACACCACGTATTCGTGCAAATTATCGATGGAAAGAACGATTGCGGGAGCCGGGAAGTGAATGCTTACCTAACGTTGATGCAAAACGATTGGAAACATCGAACATAACGTATTCGTGCAAATTATCGATAGAAAGAACGATTGCGGGAGCTGGGAAGTGAATCCGTACCTACCGTCGATGCAAAACGATTGCAAATATCGAATAGCACGTATTCGTGCAAATTATCCATAGAAAGAACGATTGCGGGAGCTGGGAAGTGAATACTTACCTAACGTTGATGCAGAACGATTGGAAACATCGAACACCACGTATTCGTGCAAATTATCGATAGAAAGAACGATTGCGGGAGCTGGGATGTGAATCCTTACCTACCGTCGATGCAAAACGATTGGAAACATCGAATATCACGTATTCGTGCCAATTATCCAATCGTTTTGCATCGACGGTAGGTAAGGATTCACTTCCCAGCTCCCGCAATCGTTCTTTCCATCGATAATTTGCACGAATACGTGCCATTCGATGTTTCCAATCGTTTTGCATCGACGGTAGGTAAGGATTCACTTCCCAGCTCCCGCAATCGTTCTTTCCATCGATAATTTGCACGAATACGTGCTATTCGATGTTTCCAATCGTTTTGCATCAACGTTAGGTAAGGATTCACTTCCCGGCTCCCGCAATCGTTCTTTCCATCGATAATTTGCACGAATACGTGGTGTTCGATGTTTCCAATCGTTCTGCATCAACGTTAGGTAAGTATTCACTTCCCGGCTCCCGCAATCGTTCTTTCTAAGGATAATTTGCACGAATACGTGCTATTCGATGTTTGCAATCGTTTTGCATCGACGGTAGGTACGGATTCACTTCCCGGCTCCCGCAATCGTTCTTTCCATCGATAATTTGCACGAATACGCGCTATTCGATGTTTCCAATCGTTTTGCATCAACGTTAGGTAAGCATTCACTTCCCGGCTCCCGCAATCGTTCTTTCCATGGATAATTTGCACGAATACGTGCTATTCGATGTTTCCAATCGTTTTGCATCGACGGTAGGTAAGGATTCACTTCCCAGCTCCCGCAATCGTTCTTTCCATCGATAATTTGCACGAATACGTGATGTTCGATGTTTCCAATCGTTTTGCATCAACGTTAGGTAAGGATTCATTTCCCGGCTCCCGCAATCGTTCTTTCCATCGATAATTTGCACGAATACGTGCTATTCGATGTTTCCAATCGTTTTGCATCAACGGTAGGTAAGTATTCACTTCCCAGCTCTCGCAATCGGTCTTTCTATGGATAATTTGCACGAATACGTGCAATTCGATGTTTGCAATCGTTTTGCATCGACGGTAGGTAAGGATTCACTTCCCAGCTCCCGCAATCGTTCTTTCTATCGATAATTTGCACGAATACGTTATGTTCGATGTTTCCAATCGTTTTGCATCAACGTTAGGTAAGCATTCACTTCCCGGCTCCCGCAATCGTTCTTTCCATCGATAATTTGCACGAATACGTGCTATTCGATGTTTTCAATCGTTTTGCATCAACGGTAGGTATGTATTCACTTCCCAGCTCTCGCAATCGGTCTTTCTATGGATAATTTGCACGAATACGTGCTATTCGATGTTTGCAATCGTTTTGCATCGACGGTAGGTAAGGATTCACTTCCCAGCTGCCACAATCGTTCTTTCTATCGATAATTTGCACGAATACGTGATGTTCGATGTTTCCAATCGTTTTGCATCAACGTTAGGTAAGGATTCATTTCCCGGCTCCCGCAATCGTTCTTTCCATCGATAATTTGCACGAATACGTGCTATTCGATGTTTCCAATCGATTTGCATCAACGTTAGGTAAGGATTCACTTCCCAGCTCCCGCAATCGTTCTTTCCATCGATAATTTGCACGAATACGTGCCATTCGATGTTTCCAATCGTTTTGCATCGACGGTAGGTAAGGATTCACTTCCCAGCTCCCGCAATCGTTCTTTCCATCGATAATTTGCACGAATACGTGCTATTCGATGTTTCCAATCGTTTTGCATCAACGTTAGGTAAGGATTCACTTCCCGGCTCCCGCAATCGTTCTTTCCATCGATAATTTGCACGAATACGTGGTGTTCGATGTTTCCAATCGTTCTGCATCAACGTTAGGTAAGTATTCACTTCCCGGCTCCCGCAATCGTTCTTTCTAAGGATAATTTGCACGAATACGTGCTATTCGATGTTTGCAATCGTTTTGCATCGACGGTAGGTACGGATTCACTTCCCGGCTCCCGCAATCGTTCTTTCCATCGATAATTTGCACGAATACGTGCTATTCGATGTTTCCAATCGTTTTGCATCGACGGTAGGTAAGGATTCACTTCCCAGCTCCCGCAATCGTTCTTTCCATCGATAATTTGCACGAATACGTGCCATTCGATGTTTCCAATCGTTTTGCATCGACGGTAGGTAAGGATTCACTTCCCAGCTCCCGCAATCGTTCTTTCCATCGATAATTTGCACGAATACGTGCTATTCGATGTTTCCAATCGTTTTGCATCAACGTTAGGTAAGGATTCACTTCCCGGCTCCCGCAATCGTTCTTTCCATCGATAATTTGCACGAATACGTGGTGTTCGATGTTTCCAATCGTTCTGCATCAACGTTAGGTAAGTATTCACTTCCCGGCTCCCGCAATCGTTCTTTCTAAGGATAATTTGCACGAATACGTGCTATTCGATGTTTGCAATCGTTTTGCATCGACGGTAGGTACGGATTCACTTCCCGGCTCCCGCAATCGTTCTTTCCATCGATAATTTGCACGAATACGCGCTATTCGATGTTTCCAATCGTTTTGCATCAACGTTAGGTAAGCATTCACTTCCCGGCTCCCGCAATCGTTCTTTCCATGGATAATTTGCACGAATACGTGCTATTCGATGTTTCCAATCGTTTTGCATCGACGGTAGGTAAGGATTCACTTCCCAGCTCCCGCAATCGTTCTTTCCATCGATAATTTGCACGAATACGTGATGTTCGATGTTTCCAATCGTTTTGCATCAACGTTAGGTAAGGATTCATTTCCCGGCTCCCGCAATCGTTCTTTCCATCGATAATTTGCACGAATACGTGCTATTCGATGTTTCCAATCGTTTTGCATCAACGGTAGGTAAGTATTCACTTCCCAGCTCTCGCAATCGGTCTTTCTATGGATAATTTGCACGAATACGTGCAATTCGATGTTTGCAATCGTTTTGCATCGACGGTAGGTAAGGATTCACTTCCCAGCTCCCGCAATCGTTCTTTCTATCGATAATTTGCACGAATACGTTATGTTCGATGTTTCCAATCGTTTTGCATCAACGTTAGGTAAGCATTCACTTCCCGGCTCCCGCAATCGTTCTTTCCATCGATAATTTGCACGAATACGTGCTATTCGATGTTTTCAATCGTTTTGCATCAACGGTAGGTATGTATTCACTTCCCAGCTCTCGCAATCGGTCTTTCTATGGATAATTTGCACGAATACGTGCTATTCGATGTTTGCAATCGTTTTGCATCGACGGTAGGTAAGGATTCACTTCCCAGCTGCCACAATCGTTCTTTCTATCGATAATTTGCACGAATACGTGATGTTCGATGTTTCCAATCGTTTTGCATCAACGTTAGGTAAGGATTCATTTCCCGGCTCCCGCAATCGTTCTTTCCATCGATAATTTGCACGAATACGTGCTATTCGATGTTTCCAATCGATTTGCATCAACGTTAGGTAAGGATTCACTTCCCGGCACCCGCAATCGTTCTTTCCATCGATAATTTGCACGAATACGTGATGTTCAATGTTTCCAATCGTTTTGCATCAACGTTAGGTAAGGATTCACTTCCCGGCTCCCGCAATCGTTCTTTCCATCGATAATTTGCACGAATACGTGGTGTTCGATGTTTCCAATCGTTTTGCATCAACGTTAGGTAAGTATTCACTTCCCAGCTCCCGCAATCGTTCTTTCTATCGACAATTTGCACGAATACGTGCTCTTCGATGTTTGCAATCGTTTTGCATCGACGGTAGGTAAGGATTCACTTCCCAGCAGCCGCAATCGTTCTTTCCATCGATAATTTACACGAATACGTGCTATTCGATGTTTTCAATCGTTTTGCATCAACGGTAGGTAAGTATTCACTGCCCAGCTCTCGCAATCGGTCTTTCTATGGATAATTTGCACGAATACGTGCTATTCGATGTTTGCAATCGTTTTGCATCGACGGTAGGTAAGGATACACTTCCCGGCTCCCGCAATCGTTCTTTCCATCGATAATTTGCACGAATACGTGTAATTCGATGTTTGCAATCGTTTTGCATCGACGGTAGGTAAGGATTCACTTCCCAGCTCCCGCAATCGTTCTTTCTATCGATAATTTGCATGAATACGTTATGTTCGATGTTTCCAATCGTTTTGCATCAACGTTAGGTAAGCATTCACTTCCCGGCTCCCGCAATCGTTCTTTCCATCGATAATTTGCACGAATACGTGGTGTTCGATGTTTCCAATCGTTCTGCATCAACGTTAGGTAAGTATTCACTTCCCAGCTCCCGCAATCGTTCTTTCTATGGATAATTTGCACGAATACGTGCTATTCGATGTTTGCAATCGTTTTGCATCGACGGTAGGTACGGATTCACTTCCCAGCTCCCGCAATCGTTCTCTCTATCGATAATTTGCACGAATACGTGATGTTCGATGTTTCCAATCGTTTTGCATCAACGTTAGGTAAGTACTCACTTCCCAGCTCCCGCAATCGTTCTTTCTATGGATAATTTGCACGAATACGTGCTATTCGATGTTTCCAATCGTGTTGCATCGACGGTCGGTAAGCATTCACTTCCCAGCTCCGGCAAACGTTCTTTCCAAATTATCGATAGAAAGAACGATTGCGGGAGCTGGGAAGTGAATACTGACCTACCGTTGATGCAAAACGATTGGAAACATCGAATAGCACGTATTCGTGCAAATTATTCATGGAAAGAACGATTGCGGGAGCCGGGAAGTGAATGCTTACCTAACGTTGATGCAAAACGATTGGAAACATCGAATAGCGCGTATTCGTGCAAATTATCGATAGAAAGAACGATTGCGGCAGCTGGGAAGTGAATCCTTACCTACCGTCGATGCAAAACGATTGCAAACATCGAATTGCACGTATTCGTGCAAATTATCCATAGAAAGACCGATTGCGAGAGCTGGGAAGTGAATACTTACCTACCGTTGATGTAAAACGATTGGAAACATCGAATAGCACGTATTCGTGCAAATTATCGATGGAAAGAACGATTGCGGGAGCCGGGAAGTGAATCCTTACCTACCGTTGATGCAAAACGATTGGAAACATCGAACATCACGTATTCGTGCAAATTATCGATAGAAAGAACGATTGCGGGAGCTGGGAAGCGAATCCTTACCTATCGTCGATGCAAAACGATTGGAAACATCGAATGGCACGTATTCGTGCAAATTATCGATGGAAAGAACGATTGCGGGAGCTGGGAAGTGAATCCTTACCTACCGTCGATGCAAAACGATTGCAAACATCGAATAGCACGTACTCGTGCAAATTATCCATAGAAAGAACGATTGCGGGAGCTGGGAAGTGAATACTTACCTACCGTTGATGCAAAACGATTGGAAACATCGAATAGCACGTATTCGTGCAAATTATCCATGGAAAGAACGATTGCGGGAGCCGGGAAGTGAATGCTTACCTAACGTTGATGCAAAACGATTGGAAACATCGAATAGCGCGTATTCGTGCAAATTATCGATGGAAAGAACGATTGCGGGAGCCGGGAAGTGAATCCGTACCTACCGTCGATGCAAAACGATTGCAAACATCGAATAGCACGTATTCGTGCAAATTATCCTTAGAAAGAACGATTGCGGGAGCCGGGAAGTGAATACTTACCTAACGTTGATGCAGAACGATTGGAAACATCGAACACCACGTATTCGTGCAAATTATCGATGGAAAGAACGATTGCGGGAGCCGGGAAGTGAATCCTTACCTAACGTTGATGCAAAACGATTGGAAACATCGAATAGCACGTATTCGTGCAAATTATCGATGGAAAGAACGATTGCGGGAGCTGGGAAGTGAATCCTTACCTACCGTCGATGCAAAACGATTGGATAATTGGCACGAATACGTGATATTCGATGTTTCCAATCGTTTTGCATCGACGGTAGGTAAGGATTCACTTCCCAGCTCCCGCAATCGTTATTTCCATCGATAATTTGCACGAATACGTGGTGTTCGATGTTACCAATCGTTCTGCATCAACGTTAGGTAAGTATTCACTTCCCAGCTCCCGCAATCGTTCTTTCTATGGATAATTTGCACGAATACGTGCTATTCGATGTTTGCAATCGTTTTGCATCGACGGTAGGTACGGATTCACTTCCCAGCTCCCGCAATCGTTCTTTCTATCGATAATTTGCACGAATACGTGATGTTCGATGTTTCCAATCGTTTTGCATCAACGGTAGGTAAGGATTCACTTCCCGGCTCCCGCAATCGTTCTTTCCATCGATAATTTGCACGAATACGTGGTGTTCGATGTTTCCAATCGTTCTGCATCAACGTTAGGTAAGTATTCACTTCCCAGCTCCCGCAATCGTTCTTTCTATGGATAATTTGCACGAATACGTGCTATTCGATGTTTCCAATCGTGTTGCATCGACGGTCGGTAAGCATTCACTTCCCAGCTCCGGCAAACGTTCTTTCCAAATTATCGATAGAAAGAACGATTGCGGGAGCTGGGAAGTGAATCCTTACCTACCGTCGATGCAAAACGATTGCAAACATCGAATAGCACGTATTCGTGCAAATTATCCATAGAAAGAACGATTGCGAGAGCTGGGAAGTGAATACTTACCTACCGTTGATGCAAAACGATTGGAAAATATCGAATAGCACGTATTCGTGCAAATGATCGATGGAAAGAACGATTGCGGGAGCCGGGAAGTGAATCCTTACCTAACGTTGATGCAAATCGATTGGAAAATATCGAATAGCACGTATTCGTGCAAATGATCGATGGAAAAAACGATTGCGGGAGCCGGGAAGTGAATCCTTACCTAACGTTGATGCAAATCGATTGGAAACATCGAACATCACGTATTCGTGCAAATTATCGATGGAAAGAACGATTGCAGGTGCCGGGAAGTGAATCCTTACCTACCGTTGATGCAAAACGATTGGAAACATCGAACATCACGTATTCGTGCAAATTATCGATAGAAAGAACGATTGCGGGAGCTGGGAAGTGAATCCGTACCTACCGTCGATGCAAAACGATTGCAAACATCGAATATCACGTATTCGTGCAAATTATCCATAGAAAGAACGATTGCGGGAGCTGGGAAGTGAATACTTACCTAACGTTGATGCAGAACGATTGGTAACATCGAACACCACGTATTCGTGCAAATTATCGATGGAAAGAACGATTGCGGGAGCCGGGAAGTGAATGCTTACCTAACGTTGATGCAAAACGATTGGAAACATCGAACATAACGTATTCGTGCAAATTATCGATAGAAAGAACGATTGCGGGAGCTGGGAAGTGAATCCGTACCTACCGTCGATGCAAAACGATTGCAAACATCGAATAGCACGTATTCGTGCAAATTATCCATAGAAAGAACGATTGCGGGAGCTGGGAAGTGAATACTTACCTAACGTTGATGCAGAACGATTGGAAACATCGAACACCACGTATTCGTGCAAATTATCCATAGAAAGAACGATTGCGGGAGCTGGGAAGTGAATCCTTACCTACCGTCGATGCAAAACGATTGGAAACATCGAATATCACGTATTCGTGCCAATTATCCAATCGTTTTGCATCGACGGTAGGTAAGGATTCACTTCCCAGCTCCCGCAATCGTTCTTTCCATCGATAATTTGCACGAATACGTGCTATTCGATGTTTCCAATCGTTTTGCATCAACGTTAGGTAAGGATTCACTTCCCGGCTCCCGCAATCGTTCTTTCCATCGATAATTTGCACGAATACGTGGTGTTCGATGTTTCCAATCGTTCTGCATCAACGTTAGGTAAGTATTCACTTCCCGGCTCCCGCAATCGTTCTTTCTAAGGATAATTTGCACGAATACGTGCTATTCGATGTTTGCAATCGTTTTGCATCGACGGTAGGTACGGATTCACTTCCCGGCTCCCGCAATCGTTCTTTCCATCGATAATTTGCACGAATACGCGCTATTCGATGTTTCCAATCGTTTTGCATCAACGTTAGGTAAGCATTCACTTCCCGGCTCCCGCAATCGTTCTTTCCATCGATAATTTGCACGAATACGTGCTATTCGATGTTTCCAATCGTTTTGCATCGACGGTAGGTAAGGATTCACTTCCCAGCTCCCGCAATCGTTCTTTCCATCGATAATTTGCACGAATACGTGCCGTTCGATGTTTCCAATCGTTTTGCATCGACGATAGGTAAGGATTCGCTTCCCAGCTCCCGCAATCGTTCTTTCTATCGATAATTTGCACGAATACGTGATGTTCGATGTTTCCAATCGTTTTGCATCAACGGTAGGTAAGGATTCACTTCCCGGCTCCCGCAATCGTTCTTTCCATCGATAATTTGCACGAATACGTGCTATTCGATGTTTCCAATCGTTTTGCATCAACGGTAGGTAAGTATTCACTTCCCAGCTCTCGCAATCGGTCTTTCTATGGATAATTTGCACGAATACGTGCAATTCGATGTTTGCAATCGTTTTGCACCGACGGTAGGTAAGGATTCACTTCCCAGCTCCCGCAATCGTTCTTTCTATCGATAATTTGCACGAATACGTTATGTTCGATGTTTCCAATCGTTTTGCATCAACGTTAGGTAAGCATTCACTTCCCAGCTGCCGCAATCGTTCTTTCTATCGATAATTTGCACGAATACGTGATGTTCGATGTTTCCAATCGTTTTGCATCAACGTTAGGTAAGGATTCATTTCCCGGCTCCCGCAATCGTTCTTTCCATCGATAATTTGCACGAATACGTGCTATTCGATGTTTCCAATCGATTTGCATCAACGTTAGGTAAGGATTCACTTCCCGGCACCCGCAATCGTTCTTTCCATCGATAATTTGCAC
The DNA here is from genome assembly GCA_963583965.1 of Nomada ferruginata. NCBI lineage: Eukaryota > Metazoa > Arthropoda > Insecta > Hymenoptera > Apidae > Nomada > Nomada ferruginata. Next base: position 2,876,368 of record OY757219.1, read on the forward strand.
GAATACGTGATGTTCAATGTTTCCAATCGTTTTGCATCAACGTTAGGTAAGGATTCACTTCCCGGCTCCCGCAATCGTTCTTTCCATCGATAATTTACACGAATACGTGCTATTCGATGTTTTCAATCGTTTTGCATCAACGGTAGGTAAGTATTCACTGCCCAGCTCTCGCAATCGGTCTTTCTATGGATAATTTGCACGAATACGTGCTATTCGATGTTTGCAATCGTTTTGCATCGACGGTAGGTAAGGATACACTTCCCGGCTCCCGCAATCGTTCTTTCCATCGATAATTTGCACGAATACGTTATGTTCGATGTTTCCAATCGTTTTGCATCAACGTTAGGTAAGCATTCACTTCCCGGCTCCCGCAATCGTTCTTTCCATCGATAATTTGCACGAATACGTGGTGTTCGATGTTTCCAATCGTTCTGCATCAACGTTAGGTAAGTATTCACTTCCCAGCTCCCGCAATCGTTCTTTCTATGGATAATTTGCACGAATACGTGCTATTCGATGTTTGCAATCGTTTTGCATCGACGGTAGGTACGGATTCACTTCCCAGCTCCCGCAATCGTTCTTTCTATCGATAATTTGCACGAATACGTGATGTTCGATGTTTCCAATCGTTTTGCATCAACGTTAGGTAAGTATTCACTTCCCAGCTCCCGCAATCGTTCTTTCTATGGATAATTTGCACGAATACGTGCTATTCGATGTTTCCAATCGTGTTGCATCGACGGTCGGTAAGCATTCACTTCCCAGCTCCGGCAAACGTTCTTTCCAAATTATCGATAGAAAGAACGATTGCGGGAGCTGGGAAGTGAATACTTACCTACCGTTGATGCAAAACGATTGGAAACATCGAATAGCACGTATTCGTGCAAATTATTCATGGAAAGAACGATTGCGGGAGCCGGGAAGTGAATACTTACCTACCGTTGATGCAAAACGATTGGAAACATCGAATAGCACGTATTCGTGCAAATTATCCATGGAAAGAACGATTGCGGGAGCCGGGAAGTGAATGCTTACCTAACGTTGATGCAAAACGATTGGAAACATCGAATAGCGCGTATTCGTGCAAATTATCGATGGAAAGAACGATTGCGGGAGCTGGGAAGCGAATCCTTACCTATCGTCGATGCAAAACGATTGGAAACATCGAATGGCACGTATTCGTGCAAATTATCGATGGAAAGAACGATTGCGGGAGCTGGGAAGTGAATCCTTACCTACCGTCGATGCAAAACGATTGCAAACATCGAATAGCACGTATTCGTGCAAATTATCCATAGAAAGAACGATTGCGGGAGCCGGGAAGTGAATGCTTACCTAACGTTGATGCAAAACGATTGGAAACATCGAATAGCGCGTATTCGTGCAAATTATCGATGGAAAGAACGATTGCGGGAGCCGGGAAGTGAATCCGTACCTACCGTCGATGCAAAACGATTGCAAACATCGAATAGCACGTATTCGTGCAAATTATCCTTAGAAAGAACGATTGCGGGAGCTGGGAAGTGAATCCTTACCTACCGTCGATGCAAAACGATTGGATAATTGGCACGAATACGTGATATTCGATGTTTCCAATCGTTTTGCATCGACGGTAGGTAAGGATTCACTTCCCAGCTCCCGCAATCGTTATTTCCATCGATAATTTGCACGAATACGTGGTGTTCGATGTTACCAATCGTTCTGCATCAACGTTAGGTAAGTATTCACTTCCCAGCTCCCGCAATCGTTCTTTCTATGGATAATTTGCACTAATACGTGCTATTCGATGTTTGCAATCGTTTTGCATCGACGGTAGGTACGGATTCACTTCCCAGCTCCCGCAATCGTTCTTTCTATCGATAATTTGCACGAATACGTGATGTTCGATGTTTCCAATCGTTTTGCATCAACGGTAGGTAAGGATTCACTTCCCGGCTCCCGCAATCGTTCTTTCCATCGATAATTTGCACGAATACGTGGTGTTCGATGTTTCCAATCGTTCTGCATCAACGTTAGGTAAGTATTCACTTCCCAGCTCCCGCAATCGTTCTTTCTATGTATAATTTGCACGAATACGTGCTATTCGATGTTTCCAATCGTGTTGCATCGACGGTCGGTAAGCATTCACTTCCCAGCTCCGGCAAACGTTCTTTCCAAATTATCGATAGAAAGAACGATTGCGGGAGCTGGGAAGTGAATCCTTACCTTCCGTCGATGCAAAACGATTGCAAACATCGAATAGCACGTATTCGTGCAAATTATCCATAGAAAGAACGATTGCGAGAGCTGGGAAGTGAATACTTACCTACCGTTGATGCAAAACGATTGGAAAATATCGAATAGCACGTATTCGTGCAAATGATCGATGGAAAGAACGATTGCGGGAGCCGGGAAGTGAATCCTTACCTAACGTTGATGCAAATCGATTGGAAAATATCGAATAGCACGTATTCGTGCAAATGATCGATGGAAAAAACGATTGCGGGAGCCGGGAAGTGAATCCTTACCTAACGTTGATGCAAATCGATTGGAAACATCGAACATCACGTATTCGTGCAAATTATCGATGGAAAGAACGATTGCGGGTGCCGGGAAGTGAATCCTTACCTACCGTTGATGCAAAACGATTGGAAACATCGAACATCACGTATTCGTGCAAATTATCGATAGAAAGAACGATTGCGGGAGCTGGGAAGTGAATCCGTACCTACCGTCGATGCAAAACGATTGCAAACATCGAATATCACGTATTCGTGCAAATTATCCATAGAAAGAACGATTGCGGGAGCTGGGAAGTGAATACTTACCTAACGTTGATGCAGAACGATTGGTAACATCGAACACCACGTATTCGTGCAAATTATCGATGGAAAGAACGATTGCGGGAGCCGGGAAGTGAATGCTTACCTAACGTTGATGCAAAACGATTGGAAACATCGAACATAACGTATTCGTGCAAATTATCGATAGAAAGAACGATTGCGGGAGCTGGGAAGTGAATCCGTACCTACCGTCGATGCAAAACGATTGCAAACATCGAATAGCACGTATTCGTGCAAATTATCCATAGAAAGAACGATTGCGGGAGCTGGGAAGTGAATACTTACCTAACGTTGATGCAGAACGATTGGAAACATCGAACACCACGTATTCGTGCAAATTATCGATGGAAAGAACGATTGCGGGAGCCGGGAAGTGAATCCTTACCTACCGTTGATGCAAAACGATTGGAAACATCGAACATCACGTATTCGTGCAAATTATCGATAGAAAGAACGATTGCGGGAGCTGGGAAGTGAATCCTTACCTACCGTCGATGCAAAACGATTGGAAACATCGAATATCACGTATTCGTGCCAATTATCCAATCGTTTTGCATCGACGGTAGGTAAGGATTCACTTCCCAGCTCCCGCAATCGTTCTTTCCATCGATAATTTGCACGAATACGTGCCATTCGATGTTTCCAATCGTTTTGCATCGACGGTAGGTAAGGATTCACTTCCCAGCTCCCGCAATCGTTCTTTCCATCGATAATTTGCACGAATACGTGCTATTCGATGTTTCCAATCGTTTTGCATCAACGTTAGGTAAGGATTCACTTCCCGGCTCCCGCAATCGTTCTTTCCATCGATAATTTGCACGAATACGTGGTGTTCGATGTTTCCAATCGTTCTGCATCAACGTTAGGTAAGTATTCAGTTCCCGGCTCCCGCAATCGTTCTTTCTAAGGATAATTTGCACGAATACGTGCTATTCGATGTTTGCAATCGTTTTGCATCGACGGTAGGTACGGATTCACTTCCCGGCTCCCGCAATCGTTCTTTCCATCGATAATTTGCACGAATACGCGCTATTCGATGTTTCCAATCGTTTTGCATCAACGTTAGGTAAGCATTCACTTCCCGGCTCCCGCAATCGTTCTTTCCATGGATAATTTGCACGAATACGTGCTATTCGATGTTTCCAATCGTTTTGCATCGACGGTAGGTAAGGATTCACTTCCCAGCTCCCGCAATCGTTCTTTCGATCGATAATTTGCACGAATACGTGCCGTTCGATGTTTCCAATCGTTTTGCATCGACGATAGGTAAGGATTCGCTTCCCAGCTCCCGCAATCGTTCTTTCTATCGATAATTTGCACGAATACGTGATGATCGATGTTTCCAATCGTTTTGCATCAACGGTAGGTAAGGATTCACTTCCCGGCTCCCGCAATCGTTCTTTCCATCGATAATTTGCACGAATACGTGCTATTCGATGTTTCCAATCGTTTTGCATCAACGGTAGGTAAGTATTCACTTCCCAGCTCTCGCAATCGGTCTTTCTATGGATAATTTGCACGAATACGTGCAATTCGATGTTTGCAATCGTTTTGCATCGACGGTAGGTAAGGATTCACTTCCCAGCTCCCGCAATCGTTCTTTCTATCGATAATTTGCACGAATACGTTATGTTCGATGTTTCCAATCGTTTTGCATCAACGTTAGGTAAGCATTCACTTCCCGGCTCCCGCAATCGTTCTTTCCATCGATAATTTGCACGAATACGTGCTATTCGATGTTTTCAATCGTTTTGCATCAACGGTAGGTATGTATTCACTTCCCAGCTCTCGCAATCGGTCTTTCTATGGATAATTTGCACGAATACGTGCTATTCGATGTTTGCAATCGTTTTGCATCGACGGTAGGTAAGGATTCACTTCCCAGCTGCCGCAATCGTTCTTTCTATCGATAATTTGCACGAATACGTGATGTTCGATGTTTCCAATCGTTTTGCATCAACGTTAGGTAAGGATTCATTTCCCGGCTCCCGCAATCGTTCTTTCCATCGATAATTTGCACGAATACGTGCTATTCGATGTTTCCAATCGATTTGCATCAACGTTAGGTAAGGATTCACTTCCCGGCACCCGCAATCGTTCTTTCCATCGATAATTTGCACGAATACGTGATGTTCAATGTTTCCAATCGTTTTGCATCAACGTTAGGTAAGGATTCACTTCCCGGCTCCCGCAATCGTTCTTTCCATCGATAATTTGCACGAATACGTGGTGTTCGATGTTTCCAATCGTTTTGCATCAACGTTAGGTAAGTATTCACTTCCCAGCTCCCGCAATCGTTCTTTCTATCGATAATTTGCACGAATACGTGCTCTTCGATGTTTTCAATCGTTTTGCATCGACGGTAGGTAAGGATTCACTTCCCAGCAGCCGCAATCGTTCTTTCCATCGATAATTTACACGAATACGTGCTATTCGATGTTTTCAATCGTTTTGCATCAACGGTAGGTAAGTATTCACTGCCCAACTCTCGCAATAGGTCTTTCTATGGATAATTTGCACGAATACGTGCTATTCGATGTTTCCAATCGTTTTGCATCGACGATAGGTAAGGATTCGCTTCCCAGCTCCCGCAATCGTTCTTTCTATCGATAATTTGCACGAATACGTGATGTTCGATGTTTCCAATCGTTTTGCATCAACGGTAGGTAAGGATTCACTTCCCGGCTCCCGCAATCGTTCTTTCCATCGATAATTTGCACGAATACGTGCTATTCGATGTTTCCAATCGTTTTGCATCAACGGTAGGTAAGTATTCACTTCCCAGCTCTCGCAATCGGTCTTTCTATGGATAATTTGCACGAATACGTGCAATTCGATGTTTGCAATCGTTTTGCATCGACGGTAGGTAAGGATTCACTTCCCAGCTCCCGCAATCGTTCTTTCTATCGATAATTTGCACGAATACGTTATGTTCGATGTTTCCAATCGTTTTGCATCAACGTTAGGTAAGCATTCACTTCCCGGCTCCCGCAATCGTTCTTTCCATCGATAATTTGCACGAATACGTGCTATTCGATGTTTTCAATCGTTTTGCATCAACGGTAGGTATGTATTCACTTCCCAGCTCTCGCAATCGGTCTTTCTATGGATAATTTGCACGAATACGTGCTATTCGATGTTTGCAATCGTTTTGCATCGACGGTAGGTAAGGATTCACTTCCCAGCTGCCGCAATCGTTCTTTCTATCGATAATTTGCACGAATACGTGATGTTCGATGTTTCCAATCGTTTTGCATCAACGTTAGGTAAGGATTCATTTCCCGGCTCCCGCAATCGTTCTTTCCATCGATAATTTGCACGAATACGTGCTATTCGATGTTTCCAATCGATTTGCATCAACGTTAGGTAAGGATTCACTTCCCGGCACCCGCAATCGTTCTTTCCATCGATAATTTGCACGAATACGTGATGTTCAATGTTTCCAATCGTTTTGCATCAACGTTAGGTAAGGATTCACTTCCCGGCTCCCGCAATCGTTCTTTCCATCGATAATTTGCACGAATACGTGGTGTTCGATGTTTCCAATCGTTTTGCATCAACGTTAGGTAAGTATTCACTTCCCAGCTCCCGCAATCGTTCTTTCTATCGATAATTTGCACGAATACGTGCTCTTCGATGTTTTCAATCGTTTTGCATCGACGGTAGGTAAGGATTCACTTCCCAGCAGCCGCAATCGTTCTTTCCATCGATAATTTACACGAATACGTGCTATTCGATGTTTTCAATCGTTTTGCATCAACGGTAGGTAAGTATTCACTGCCCAACTCTCGCAATAGGTCTTTCTATGGATAATTTGCACGAATACGTGCTATTCGATGTTTGCAATCGTTTTGCATCGACGGTAGGTAAGGATACACTTCCCGGCTCCCGCAATCGTTCTTTCCATCGATAATTTGCACGAATACGTGCTATTCGATGTTTGCAATCGTTTTGCATCGACGGTAGGTAAGGATTCACTTCCCAGCTCCCGCAATCGTTCTTTCTATCGATAATTTGCATGAATACGTTATGTTCGATGTTTCCAATAGTTTTGCATCAACGTTAGGTAAGCATTCACTTCCCGGCTCCCGCAATCGTTCTTTCCATCGATAATTTGCACGAATACGTGGTGTTCGATGTTTCCAATCGTTTTGCATCGACGGTAGGTACGGATTCACTTCCCAGCTCCCGCAATCGTTCTTTCTATCGATAATTTGCACGAATACGTGATGTTCGATGTTTCCAATCGTTTTGCATCAACGTTAGGTAAGTATTCACTTCCCAGCTCCCGCAATCGTTCTTTCTATGGATAATTTGCACGAATACGTGCTATTCGATGTTTCCAATCGTGTTGCATCGACGGTCGGTAAGCATTCACTTCCCAGCTCCGGCAAACGTTCTTTCCAAATTATCGATAGAAAGAACGATTGCGGGAGCTGGGAAGTGAATACTTACCTACCGTTGATGCAAAACGATTGGAAACATCGAATAGCACGTATTCGTGCAAATTATTCATGGAAAGAACGATTGCGGGAGCCGGGAAGTGAATGCTTACCTAACGTTGATGCAAAACGATTGGAAACATCGAACATAACGTATTCGTGCAAATTATCGATAGAAAGAACGATTGCGGCAGCTGGGAAGTGAATCCTTACCTACCGTCGATGCAAAACGATTGCAAACATCGAATTGCACGTATTCGTGAAAATTATCCATAGAAAGACCGATTGCGAGAGCTGGGAAGTGAATACTTACCTACCGTTGATGTAAAACGATTGGAAACATCGAATAGCACGTATTCGTGCAAATTATCGATGGAAAGAACGATTGCGGGAGCCGGGAAGTGAATCCTTACCTACCGTTGATGCAAAACGATTGGAAACATCGAACATCACGTATTCGTGCAAATTATCGATAGAAAGAACGATTGCGGGAGCTGGGAAGCGAATCCTTACCTATCGTCGATGCAAAACGATTGGAAACATCGAATGGCACGTATTCGTGCAAATTATCGATGGAAAGAACGATTGCGGGAGCTGGGAAGTGAATCCTTACCTACCGTCGATGCAAAACGATTGCAAACATCGAATAGCACGTATTCGTGCAAATTATCCATAGAAAGAACGATTGCGGGAGCTGGGAAGTGAATACTTACCTACCGTTGATGCAAAACGATTGGAAACATCGAATAGCACGTATTCGTGCAAATTATCCATGGAAAGAACGATTGCGGGAGCCGGGAAGTGAATGCTTACCTAACGTTGATGCAAAACGATTGGAAACATCGAATAGCGCGTATTCGTGCAAATTATCGATGGAAAGAACGATTGCGGGAGCCGGGAAGTGAATCCGTACCTACCGTCGATGCAAAACGATTGCAAACATCGAATAGCACGTATTCGTGCAAATTATCCTTAGAAAGAACGATTGCGGGAGCCGGGAAGTGAATACTTACCTAACGTTGATGCAGAACGATTGGAAACATCGAACACCACGTATTCGTGCAAATTATCGATGGAAAGAACGATTGCGGGAGCCGGGAAGTGAATCCTTACCTAACGTTGATGCAAAACGATTGGAAACATCGAATAGCACGTATTCGTGCAAATTATCGATGGAAAGAACGATTGCGGGAGCTGGGAAGTGAATCCTTACCTACCGTCGATGCAAAACGATTGGATAATTGGCACGAATACGTGATATTCGATGTTTCCAATCGTTTTGCATCGACGGTAGGTAAGGATTCACTTCCCAGCTCCCGCAATCGTTATTTCCATCGATAATTTGCACGAATACGTGGTGTTCGATGTTACCAATCGTTCTGCATCAACGTTAGGTAAGTATTCACTTCCCAGCTCCCGCAATCGTTCTTTCTATGGATAATTTGCACGAATACGTGCTATTCGATGTTTGCAATCGTTTTGCATCGACGGTAGGTACGGATTCACTTCCCAGCTCCCGCAATCGTTCTTTCTATCGATAATTTGCACGAATACGTGATGTTCGATGTTTCCAATCGTTTTGCATCAACGGTAGGTAAGGATTCACTTCCCGGCTCCCGCAATCGTTCTTTCCATCGATAATTTGCACGAATACGTGGTGTTCGAAGTTTCCAATCGTTCTGCATCAACGTTAGGTAAGTATTCACTTCCCAGCTCCCGCAATCGTTCTTTCTATGGATAATTTGCACGAATACGTGCTATTCGATGTTTCCAATCGTGTTGCATCGACGGTCGGTAAGCATTCACTTCCCAGCTCCGGCAAACGTTCTTTCCAAATTATCGATAGAAAGAACGATTGCGGGAGCTGGGAAGTGAATCCTTACCTACCGTCGATGCAAAACGATTGCAAACATCGAATAGCACGTATTCGTGCAAATTATCCATAGAAAGAACGATTGCGAGAGCTGGGAAGTGAATACTTACCTACCGTTGATGCAAAACGATTGGAAAATATCGAATAGCACGTATTCGTGCAAATGATCGATGGAAAGAACGATTGCGGGAGCCGGGAAGTGAATCCTTACCTAACGTTGATGCAAATCGATTGGAAAATATCGAATAGCACGTATTCGTGCAAATGATCGATGGAAAAAACGATTGCGGGAGCCGGGAAGTGAATCCTTACCTAACGTTGATGCAAATCGATTGGAAACATCGAACATCACGTATTCGTGCAAATTATCGATGGAAAGAACGATTGCAGGTGCCGGGAAGTGAATCCTTACCTACCGTTGATGCAAAACGATTGGAAACATCGAACATCACGTATTCGTGCAAATTATCGATAGAAAGAACGATTGCGGGAGCTGGGAAGTGAATCCGTACCTACCGTCGATGCAAAACGATTGCAAACATCGAATATCACGTATTCGTGCAAATTATCCATAGAAAGAACGATTGCGGGAGCTGGGAAGTGAATACTTACCTAACGTTGATGCAGAACGATTGGTAACATCGAACACCACGTATTCGTGCAAATTATCGATGGAAAGAACGATTGCGGGAGCCGGGAAGTGAATGCTTACCTAACGTTGATGCAAAACGATTGGAAACATCGAACATAACGTATTCGTGCAAATTATCGATAGAAAGAACGATTGCGGGAGCTGGGAAGTGAATCCGTACCTACCGTCGATGCAAAACGATTGCAAACATCGAATAGCACGTATTCGTGCAAATTATCCATAGAAAGAACGATTGCGGGAGCTGGGAAGTGAATACTTACCTAACGTTGATGCAGAACGATTGGAAACATCGAACACCACGTATTCGTGCAAATTATCGATAGAAAGAACGATTGCGGGAGCTGGGAAGTGAATCCTTACCTACCGTCGATGCAAAACGATTGGAAACATCGAATATCACGTATTCGTGCCAATTATCCAATCGTTTTGCATCGACGGTAGGTAAGGATTCACTTCCCAGCTCCCGCAATCGTTCTTTCCATCGATAATTTGCACGAATACGTGCCATTCGATGTTTCCAATCGTTTTGCATCGACGGTAGGTAAGGATTCACTTCCCAGCTCCCGCAATCGTTCTTTCCATCGATAATTTGCACGAATACGTGCTATTCGATGTTTCCAATCGTTTTGCATCAACGTTAGGTAAGGATTCACTTCCCGGCTCCCGCAATCGTTCTTTCCATCGATAATTTGCACGAATACGTGGTGTTCGATGTTTCCAATCGTTCTGCATCAACGTTAGGTAAGTATTCACTTCCCGGCTCCCGCAATCGTTCTTTCTAAGGATAATTTGCACGAATACGTGCTATTCGATGTTTGCAATCGTTTTGCATCGACGGTAGGTACGGATTCACTTCCCGGCTCCCGCAATCGTTCTTTCCATCGATAATTTGCACGAATACGCGCTATTCGATGTTTCCAATCGTTTTGCATCAACGTTAGGTAAGCATTCACTTCCCGGCTCCCGCAATCGTTCTTTCCATGGATAATTTGCACGAATACGTGCTATTCGATGTTTCCAATCGTTTTGCATCGACGGTAGGTAAGGATTCACTTCCCAGCTCCCGCAATCGTTCTTTCCATCGATAATTTGCACGAATACGTGCCGTTCGATGTTTCCAATCGTTTTGCATCGACGATAGGTAAGGATTCGCTTCCCAGCTCCCGCAATCGTTCTTTCTATCGATAATTTGCACGAATACGTGATGTTCGATGTTTCCAATCGTTTTGCATCAACGGTAGGTAAGGATTCACTTCCCGGCTCCCGCAATCGTTCTTTCCATCGATAATTTGCACGAATACGTGCTATTCGATGTTTCCAATCGTTTTGCATCAACGGTAGGTAAGTATTCACTTCCCAGCTCTCGCAATCGGTCTTTCTATGGATAATTTGCACGAATACGTGCAATTCGATGTTTGCAATCGTTTTGCATCGACGGTAGGTAAGGATTCACTTCCCAGCTCCCGCAATCGTTCTTTCTATCGATAATTTGCACGAATACGTTATGTTCGATGTTTCCAATCGTTTTGCATCAACGTTAGGTAAGCATTCACTTCCCGGCTCCCGCAATCGTTCTTTCCATCGATAATTTGCACGAATACGTGCTATTCGATGTTTTCAATCGTTTTGCATCGACGGTAGGTACGGATTCACTTCCCGGCTCCCGCAATCGTTCTTTCCATCGATAATTTGCACGAATACGCGCTATTCGATGTTTCCAATCGTTTTGCATCAACGTTAGGTAAGCATTCACTTCCCGGCTCCCGCAATCGTTCTTTCCATGGATAATTTGCACGAATACGTGCTATTCGATGTTTCCAATCGTTTTGCATCGACGGTAGGTAAGGATTCACTTCCCAGCTCCCGCAATCGTTCTTTCCATCGATAATTTGCACGAATACGTGCCGTTCGATGTTTCCAATCGTTTTGCATCGACGATAGGTAAGGATTCGCTTCCCAGCTCCCGCAATCGTTCTTTCTATCGATAATTTGCACGAATACGTGATGTTCGATGTTTCCAATCGTTTTGCATCAACGGTAGGTAAGGATTCACTTCCCGGCTCCCGCAATCGTTCTTTCCATCGATAATTTGCACGAATACGTGCTATTCGATGTTTCCAATCGTTTTGCATCAACGGTAGGTAAGTATTCACTTCCCAGCTCTCGCAATCGGTCTTTCTATGGATAATTTGCACGAATACGTGCAATTCGATGTTTGCAATCGTTTTGCATCGACGGTAGGTAAGGATTCACTTCCCAGCTCCCGCAATCGTTCTTTCTATCGATAATTTGCACGAATACGTTATGTTCGATGTTTCCAATCGTTTTGCATCAACGTTAGGTAAGCATTCACTTCCCGGCTCCCGCAATCGTTCTTTCCATCGATAATTTGCACGAATACGTGCTATTCGATGTTTTCAATCGTTTTGCATCAACGGTAGGTATGTATTCACTTCCCAGCTCTCGCAATCGGTCTTTCTATGGATAATTTGCACGAATACGTGCTATTCGATGTTTGCAATCGTTTTGCATCGACGGTAGGTAAGGATTCACTTCCCAGCTGCCGCAATCGTTCTTTCTATCGATAATTTGCACGAATACGTGATGTTCGATGTTTCCAATCGTTTTGCATCAACGTTAGGTAAGGATTCATTTCCCGGCTCCCGCAATCGTTCTTTCCATCGATAATTTGCACGAATACGTGCTATTCGATGTTTCCAATCGATTTGCATCAACGTTAGGTAAGGATTCACTTCCCGGCACCCGCAATCGTTCTTTCCATCGATAATTTGCACGAATACGTGATGTTCAATGTTTCCAATCGTTTTGCATCAACGTTAGGTAAGGATTCACTTCCCGGCTCCCGCAATCGTTCTTTCCATCGATAATATGCACGAATACGTGGTGTTCGATGTTTCCAATCGTTTTGCATCAACGTTAGGTAAGTATTCACTTCCCAGCTCCCGCAATCGTTCTTTCTATCGATAATTTGCACGAATACGTGCTCTTCGATGTTTGCAATCGTTTTGCATCGACGGTAGGTAAGGATTCACTTCCCAGCAGCCGCAATCGTTCTTTCCATCGATAATTTACACGAATACGTGCTATTCGATGTTTTCAATCGTTTTGCATCAACGGTAGGTAAGTATTCACTGCCCAGCTCTCGCAATCGGTCTTTCTATGGATAATTTGCACGAATACGTGCTATTCGATGTTTGCAATCGTTTTGCATCGACGGTAGGTAAGGATACACTTCCCGGCTCCCGCAATCGTTCTTTCCATCGATAATTTGCACGAATACGTGCTATTCGATGTTTCCAATCGTTTTGCATCAACGTTAGGTAAGCATTCACTTCCCGGCTCCCGCAATCGTTCTTTCCATCGATAATTTGCACGAATACGTGGTGTTCGATGTTTCCAATCGTTCTGCATCAACGTTAGGTAAGTATTCACTCCCCAGCTCCCGCAATCGTTCTTTCTATGGATAATTTGCACGAATACGTGCTATTCGATGTTTGCAATCGTTTTGCATCGACGGTAGGTACGGATTCACTTCCCAGCTCCCGCAATCGTTCTTTCTATCGATAATTTGCACGAATACGTGATGTTCGATGTTTCCAATCGTTTTGCATCAACGTTAGGTAAGTATTCACTTCCCAGCTCCCGCAATCGTTCTTTCTATGGATAATTTGCACGAATACGTGCTATTCGATGTTTCCAATCGTGTTGCATCGACGGTCGGTAAGCATTCACTTCCCAGCTCCGGCAAACGTTCTTTCCAAATTATCGATAGAAAGAACGATTGCGGGAGCTGGGAAGTGAATACTTACCTACCGTTGATGCAAAACGATTGGAAACATCGAATAGCACGTATTCGTGCAAATTATTCATGGAAAGAACGATTGCGGGAGCCGGGAAGTGAATGCTTACCTAACGTTGATGCAAAACGATTGGAAACATCGAACATAACGTATTCGTGCAAATTATCGATAGAAAGAACGATTGCGGCAGCTGGGAAGTGAATCCTTACCTACCGTCGATGCAAAACGATTGCAAACATCGAATTGCACGTATTCGTGCAAATTATCCATAGAAAGACCGATTGCGAGAGCTGGGAAGTGAATACTTACCTACCGTTGATGTAAAACGATTGGAAACATCGAATAGCACGTATTCGTGCAAATTATCGATGGAAAGAACGATTGCGGGAGCCGGGAAGTGAATCCTTACCTACCGTTGATGCAAAACGATTGGAAACATCGAACATCACGTATTCGTGCAAATTATCGATAGAAAGAACGATTGCGGGAGCTGGGAAGCGAATCCTTACCTATCGTCGATGCAAAACGATTGGAAACATCGAATGGCACGTATTCGTGCAAATTATCGATGGAAAGAACGATTGCGGGAGCTGGGAAGTGAATCCTTACCTACCGTCGATGCAAAACGATTGCAAACATCGAATAGCACGTATTCGTGCAAATTATCCATAGAAAGAACGATTGCGGGAGCTGGGAAGTGAATACTTACCTACCGTTGATGCAAAACGATTGGAAACATCGAATAGCACGTATTCGTGCAAATTATCCATGGAAAGAACGATTGCGGGAGCCGGGAAGTGAATGCTTACCTAACGTTGATGCAAAACGATTGGAAACATCGAATAGCGCGTATTCGTGCAAATTATCGATGGAAAGAACGATTGCGGGAGCCGGGAAGTGAATCCGTACCTACCGTCGATGCAAAACGATTGCAAACATCGAATAGCACGTATTCGTGCAAATTATCCTTAGAAAGAACGATTGCGGGAGCCGGGAAGTGAATACTTACCTAACGTTGATGCAGAACGATTGGAAACATCGAACACCACGTATTCGTGCAAATTATCGATGGAAAGAACGATTGCGGGAGCCGGGAAGTGAATTCTTACCTAACGTTGATGCAAAACGATTGGAAACATCGAATAGCACGTATTCGTGCAAATTATCGATGGAAAGAACGATTGCGGGAGCTGGGAAGTGAATCCTTACCTACCGTCGATGCAAAACGATTGGATAATTGGCACGAATACGTGATATTCGATGTTTCCAATCGTTTTGCATCGACGGTAGGTAAGGATTCACTTCCCAGCTCCCGCAATCGTTATTTCCATCGATAATTTGCACGAATACGTGGTGTTCGATATTACCAATCGTTCTGCATCAACGATAGGTAAGTATTCACTTCCCAGCTCCCGCAATCGTTCTTTCTATGGATAATTTGCACGAATACGTGCTATTCGATGTTTGCAATCGTTTTGCATCGACGGTAGGTACGGATTCACTTCCCAGCTCCCGCAATCGTTCTTTCTATCGATAATTTGCACGAATACGTGATGTTCGATGTTTCCAATCGTTTTGCATCAACGGTAGGTAAGGATTCACTTCCCGGCTCCCGCAATCGTTCTTTCCATCGATAATTTGCACGAATACGTGGTGTTCGATGTTTCCAATCGTTCTGCATCAACGTTAGGTAAGTATTCACTTCCCAGCTCCGGCAAACGTTCTTTCCAAATTATCGATAGAAAGAACGATTGCGGGAGCTGGGAAGTGAATCCTTACCTACCGTCGATGCAAAACGATTGCAAACATCGAATAGCACGTATTCGTGCAAATTATCCATAGAAAGAACGATTGCGAGAGCTGGGAAGTGAATACTTACCTACCGTTGATGCAAAACGATTGGAAAATATCGAATAGCACGTATTCGTGCAAATGATCGATGGAAAGAACGATTGCGGGTGCCGGGAAGTGAATCCTTACCTACCGTTGATGCAAAACGATTGGAAACATCGAACATCACGTATTCGTGCAAAGTATCGATAGAAAGAACGATTGCGGGAGCTGGGAAGTGAATCCGTACCTACCGTCGATGCAAAACGATTGCAAACATCGAATAGCACGTATTCGTGCAAATTATCCATAGAAAGAACGATTGCGGGAGCTGGGAAGTGAATACTTACCTAACGTTGATGCAGAACGATTGGTAACATCGAACACCACGTATTCGTGCAAATTATCGATGGAAAGAACGATTGCGGGAGCCGGGAAGTGAATGCTTACCTAACGTTGATGCAAAACGATTGGAAACATCGAACATAACGTATTCGTGCAAATTATCGATAGAAAGAACGATTGCGGGAGCTGGGAAGTGAATACTTACCTAACGTTGATGCAGAACGATTGGTAACATCGAACACCACGTATTCGTGCAAATTATCGATGGAAAGAACGATTGCGGGAGCTGGGAAGTGAATCCTTACCTACCGTCGATGCAAAACGATTGGATAATTGGCACGAATACGTGCCATTCGATGTTTCCAATCGTTTTGCATCGACGGTAGGTAAGGATTCACTTCCCAGCTCCCGCAATCGTTCTTTCCATCGATAATTTGCACGAATACGTGCTATTCGATGTTTCCAATCGTTTTGCATCAACGTTAGGTAAGGATTCACTTCCCGGCTCCCGCAATCGTTCTTTCCATCGATAATTTGCACGAATACGTGGTGTTCGATGTTTCCAATCGTTCTGCATCAACGTTAGGTAAGTATTCACTTCCCGGCTCCCGCAATCGTTCTTTCTAAGGATAATTTGCACGAATACGTGCTATTCGATGTTTGCAATCGTTTTGCATCGACGGTAGGTACGGATTCACTTCCCGGCTCCCGCAATCGTTCTTTCCATCGATAATTTGCACGAATACGCGCTATTCGATGTTTCCAATCGTTTTGCATCAACGTTAGGTAAGCATTCACTTCCCGGCTCCCGCAATCGTTCTTTCCATGGATAATTTGCACGAATACGTGCTATTCGATGTTTCCAATCGTTTTGCATCGACGGTAGGTAAGGATTCACTTCCCAGCTCCCGCAATCGTTCTTTCCATCGATAATTTGCACGAATACGTGCCGTTCGATGTTTCCAATCGTTTTGCATCGACGATAGGTAAGGATTCGCTTCCCAGCTCCCGCAATCGTTCTTTCTATCGATAATTTGCACGAATACGTGATGTTCGATGTTTCCAATCGTTTTGCATCAACGGTAGGTAAGGATTCACTTCCCGGCTCCCGCAATCGTTCTTTCCATCGATAATTTGCACGAATACGTGCTATTCGATGTTTCCAATCGTTTTGCATCAACGGTAGGTAAGTATTCACTTCCCAGCTCTCGCAATCGGTCTTTCTATGGATAATTTGCACGAATACGTGCAATTCGATGTTTGCAATCGTTTTGCATCAACGGTAGGTAAGGATTCGCTTCCCAGCTCCCGCAATCGTTCTTTCTATCGATAATTTGCACGAATACGTGATGTTCGATGTTTCCAATCGTTTTGCATCAACGGTAGGTAAGGATTCACTTCCCGGCTCCCGCAATCGTTCTTTCCATCGATAATTTGCACGAATACGTGGTGTTCGATGTTTCCAATCGTTCTGCATCAACGTTAGGTAAGTATTCACTTCCCAGCTCCCGCAATCGTTCTTTCCATCGATAATTTGCACGAATACGTGCCGTTCGATGTTTCCAATCGTTTTGCATCAACGGTAGGTAAGGATTCACTTCCCAGCTCCCGCAATCGTTCTTTCCATCGATAATTTGCACGAATACGTTATGTTCGATGTTTCCAATCGTTTTGCATCAACGTTAGGTAAGCATTCACTTCCCGGCTCCCGCAATCGTTCTTTCCATCGATAATTTGCACGAATACGTGCTATTCGATGTTTTCAATCGTTTTGCATCAACGGTAGGTAAGTATTCACTTCCCAGCTCTCGCAATCGGTCTTTCTATGGATAATTTGCACGAATACGTGCTATTCGATGTTTGCAATCGTTTTGCATCGACGGTAGGTAAGGATTCACTTCCCAGCTGCCGCAATCGTTCTTTCTATCGATAATTTGCACGAATACGTGATGTTCGATGTTTCCAATCGTTTTGCATCAACGTTAGGTAAGGATTCATTTCCCGGCTCCCGCAATCGTTCTTTCCATCGATAATTTGCACGAATACGTGCTATTCGATGTTTCCAATCGATTTGCATCAACGTTAGGTAAGGATTCACTTCCCGGCACCCGCAATCATTCTTTCCATCGATAATTTGCACGAATACGTGATGTTCAATGTTTCCAATCGTTTTGCATCAACGTTAGGTAAGGATTCACTTCCCGGCTCCCGCAATCGTTCTTTCCATCGATAATTTGCACGAATACGTGGTGTTCGATGTTTCCAATCGTTTTGCATCAACGTTAGGTAAGTATTCACTTCCCAGCTCCCGCAATCGTTCTTTCTATCGATAATTTGCACGAATACGTGCTATTCGATGTTTGCAATCGTTTTGCGTCGACGGTAGGTAAGGATTCACTTCCCAGCAGCCGCAATCGTTCTTTCCATCGATAATTTACACGAATACGTGCTATT
The DNA here is from genome assembly GCA_963583965.1 of Nomada ferruginata. NCBI lineage: Eukaryota > Metazoa > Arthropoda > Insecta > Hymenoptera > Apidae > Nomada > Nomada ferruginata. Next base: position 2,894,607 of record OY757219.1, read on the forward strand.
CGATGTTTTCAATCGTTTTGCATCAACGGCAGGTAAGTATTCACTGCCCAGCTCTCGCAATCGGTCTTTCTATGGATAATTTGCACGAATACGTGCTATTCGATGTTTGCAATCGTTTTGCATCGACGGTAGGTAAGGATACACTTCCCGGCTCCCGCAATCGTTCTTTCCATCGATAATTTGCACGAATACGTGGTGTTCGATGTTTCCAATCGTTTTGCATCAACGTTAGGTAAGTATTCACTTCCCAGCTCCCGCAATCGTTCTTTCTATCGATAATTTGCACGAATACGTGCTATTCGATGTTTGCAATCGTTTTGCATCGACGGTAGGTAAGGATTCACTTCCCAGCTCCCGCAATCGTTCTTTCTATCGATAATTTGCATGAATACGTTATGTTCGATGTTTCCAATCGTTTTGCATCAACGTTAGGTAAGCATTCACTTCCCGGCTCCCGCAATCGTTCTTTCCATCGATAATTTGCACGAATACGTGGTGTTCGATGTTTCCAATCGTTCTGCATCAACGTTAGGTAAGTATTCACTTCCCAGCTCCCGCAATCGTTCTTTCTATGGATAATTTGCACGAATACGTGCTATTCGATGTTTGCAATCGTTTTGCATCGACGGTAGGTACGGATTCACTTCCCAGCTCCCGCAATCGTTCTTTCTATCGATAATTTGCACGAATACGTGATGTTCGATGTTTCCAATCGTTTTGCATCAACGTTAGGTAAGGATTCATTTCCCGGCTCCCGCAATCGTTCTTTCCATCGATAATTTGCACGAATACGTGCTATTCGATGTTTCCAATCGATTTGCATCAACGTTAGGTAAGGATTCACTTCCCGGCACCCGCAATCGTTCTTTCCATCGATAATTTGCACGAATACGTGATGTTCAATGTTTCCAATCGTTTTGCATCAACGTTAGGTAAGGATTCACTTCCCGGCTCCCGCAATCGTTCTTTCCATCGATAATTTGCACGAATACGTGGTGTTCGATGTTTCCAATCGTTTTGCATCAACGTTAGGTAAGTATTCACTTCCCAGCTCCCGCAATCGTTCTTTCTATGGATAATTTGCACGAATACGTGCTATTCGATGTTTGCAATCGTTTTGCATCGACGGTAGGTAAGGATTCACTTCCCAGCTCCCGCAATCGTTCTTTCTATCGATAATTTGCACGAATACGTTATGTTCGATGTTTCCAATCGTTTTGCATCAACGTTAGGTAAGCATTCACTTCCCGGCTCCCGCAATCGTTCTTTCCATCGATAATTTGCACGAATACGTGCTATTCGACGTTTTCAATCGTTTTGCATCAACGTTAGGTAAGTATTCACTTCCCAGCTCCCGCAATCGTTCTTTCTATGGATAATTTGCACGAATACGTGCTATTCGATGTTTGCAATCGTTTTGCATCGACGGTAGGTACGGATTCACTTCCCAGCTCCCGCAATCGTTCTTTCTATCGATAATTTGCACGAATACGTGATGTTCGATGTTTCCAATCGTTTTGCATCAACGTTAGGTAAGGATTCATTTCCCGGCTCCCGCAATCGTTCTTTCCATCGATAATTTGCACGAATACGTGCTATTCGATGTTTCCAATCGATTTGCATCAACGTTAGGTAAGGATTCACTTCCCGGCACCCGCAATCGTTCTTTCCATCGATAATTTGCACGAATACGTGATGTTCAATGTTTCCAATCGTTTTGCATCAACGTTAGGTAAGGATTCACTTCCCGGCTCCCGCAATCGTTCTTTCCATCGATAATTTGCACGAATACGTGGTGTTCGATGTTTCCAATCGTTTTGCATCAACGTTAGGTAAGTATTCACTTCCCAGCTCCCGCAATCGTTCTTTCTATGGATAATTTGCACGAATACGTGCTATTCGATGTTTGCAATCGTTTTGCATCGACGGTAGGTAAGGATTCACTTCCCAGCTCCCGCAATCGTTCTTTCTATCGATAATTTGCACGAATACGTTATGTTCGATGTTTCCAATCGTTTTGCATCAACGTTAGGTAAGCATTCACTTCCCGGCTCCCGCAATCGTTCTTTCCATCGATAATTTGCACGAATACGTGCTATTCGACGTTTTCAATCGTTTTGCATCAACGGTAGGTAAGTATTCACTTCCCAGCTCTCGCAATCGGTCTTTCTATGGATAATTTGCACGAATACGTGCTATTCGATGTTTGCAATCGTTTTGCATCGACGGTAGGTAAGGATTCACTTCCCAGCTGCCGCAATCGTTCTTTCTATCGATAATTTGCACGAATACGTGATGTTCGATGTTTCCAATCGTTTTGCATCAACGTTAGGTAAGGATTCATTTCCCGGCTCCCGCAATCGTTCTTTCCATCGATAATTTGCACGAATACGTGATGTTCAATGTTTCCAATCGTTTTGCATCAACGTTAGGTAAGGATTCACTTCCCGGCTCCCGCAATCGTTCTTACCATCGATAATTTGCACGAATACGTGGTGTTCGATGTTTCCAATCGTTTTGCATCAACGTTAGGTAAGTATTCACTTCCCAGCTCCCGCAATCGTTCTTTCTATGGATAATTTGCACGAATACGTGCTATTCGATGTTTCCAATCGTGTTGCATCGACGGTCGGTAAGCATTCACTTCCCAGCTCCGGCAAACGTTCTTTCCAAATTATCGATAGAAAGAACGATTGCGGGAGCTGGGAAGTGAATCCTTACCTACCGTCGATGCAAAACGATTGCAAACATCGAATAGCACGTATTCGTGCAAATTATCCATAGCAAGAACGATTGCGAGAGCTGGGAAGTGAATACTTACCTACCGTTGATGCAAAACGATTGGAAAATATCGAATAGCACGTATTCGTGCAAATGATCGATGGAAAGAACGATTGCGGGAGCCGGGAAGTGAATCCTTACCTAACGTTGATGCAAATCGATTGGAAAATATCGAATAGCACGTATTCGTGCAAATTATCGATAGAAAGAGCGATTGCGGCAGCTGGGAAGTGAATCCTTACCTACCGTCGATGCAAAACGATTGCAAACATCGAATAGCACGTATTCGTGCAAATTATCCATAGAAAGACCGATTGCGAGAGCTGGGAAGTTAATACTTACCTACCGTTGATGCAAAACGATTGGAAACATCGAATAGCACGTATTCGTGCAAATTATCGATGGAAAGAACGATTGCGGGAGCCGGGAAGTGAATCCTTACCTACCGTTGATGCAAAACGATTGGAAACATCGAACATCACGTATTCGTGCAAATTATCGATAGAAAGAACGATTGCGGGAGCTGGGAAGCGAATCCTTACCTATCGTCGATGCAAAACGATTGGAAACATCGAATGGCACGTATTCGTGCAAATTATCGATGGAAAGAACGATTGCGGGAGCTGGGAAGTGAATCCTTACCTACCGTCGATGCAAAACGATTGCAATCATCGAATAGCACGTATTCGTGCAAATTATCGATAGAAAGAACGATTGCGGGAGCTGGGAAGTGAATACTTACCTAACGTTGATGCAGAACGATTGGAAACATCGAACACCACGTATTCGTGCAAATTATCGATGGAAAGAACGATTGCGGGAGCCGGGAAGTGAATCCTTACCTAACGTTGATGCAAAACGATTGGAAACATCGAATAGCACGTATTCGTGCAAATTATCGATGGAAAGAACGATTGCGGGAGCTGGGAAGTGAATCCTTACCTACCGTCGATGCAAAACGATTGCAAACATCGAATAGCACGTATTCGTGCAAATTATCCATAGAAAGACCGATTGCGAGAGCTGGGAAGTTAATACTTACCTACCGTTGATGCAAAACGATTGGAAACATCGAATAGCACGTATTCGTGCAAATTATCGATGGAAAGAACGATTGCGGGAGCCGGGAAGTGAATCCTTACCTACCGTTGATGCAAAACGATTGGAAACATCGAACATCACGTATTCGTGCAAATTATCGATAGAAAGAACGATTGCGGGAGCTGGGAAGCGAATCCTTACCTATCGTCGATGCAAAACGATTGGAAACATCGAATGGCACGTATTCGTGCAAATTATCGATGGAAAGAACGATTGCGGGAGCTGGGAAGTGAATCCTTACCTACCGTCGATGCAAAACGATTGCAAACATCGAATAGCACGTATTCGTGCAAATTATCGATAGAAAGAACGATTGCGGGAGCTGGGAAGTGAATACTTACCTAACGTTGATGCAGAACGATTGGAAACATCGAACACCACGTATTCGTGCAAATTATCGATGGAAAGAACGATTGCGGGAGCCGGGAAGTGAATCCTTACCTAACGTTGATGCAAAACGATTGGAAACATCGAATAGCATGTATTCGTGCAAATTATCGATGGAAAGAACGATTGCGGGAGCTGGGAAGTGAATCCTTACCTACCGTCGATGCAAAACGATTGGAAACATCGAATGGCACGTATTCGTGCAAATTATCGATGGAAAGAACGATTGCGGGAGCTGGGAAGTGAATCCTTACCTACCGTCGATGCAAAACGATTGGATAATTGGCACGAATACGTGATATTCGATGTTTCCAATCGTTTTGCATCGACGGTAGGTAAGTATTCACTTCCCAGCTCCCGCAATCGTTCTTTCTATCGATAATTTGCACGAATACGTGATGTTCGATGTTTCCAATCGTTTTGCATCAACGGTAGGTAAGGATTCACTTCCCGGCTCCCGCAATCGTTCTTTCCATCGATAATTTGCACGAATACGTGGTGTTCGATGTTTCCAATCGTTCTGCATCAACGTTAGGTAAGTATTCACTTCCCAGCTCCCGCAATCGTTCTTTCTATGGATAATTTGCACGAATACGTGCTATTCGATGTTTGCAATCGTTTTGCATCGACGGTAGGTACGGATTCACTTCCCAGCTCCCGCAATCGTTCTTTCTATCGATAATTTGCACGAATACGTTATGTTCGATGTTTCCAATCGTTTTGCATCAACGTTAGGTAAGCATTCACTTCCCGGCTCCCGCAATCGTTCTTTCCATCGATAATTTGCACGAATACGTGCTATTCGATGTTTTCAATCGTTTTGCATCAACGGTAGGTAAGTATTCACTTCCCAGCTCTCGCAATCGGCCTTTCTATGGATAATTTGCACGAATACGTGCTATTCGATGTTTGCAATCGTTTTGCATCGACGGTAGGTAAGGATTCACTTCCCAGCTGCCGCAATCGTTCTTTCTATCGATAATTTGCACGAATACGTGATGTTCGATGTTTCCAATCCTTTTGCATCAACGTTAGGTAAGGATTCATTTCCCGGCTCCCGCAATCGTTCTTTCCATCGATAATTTGCACGAATACGTGCTATTCGATGTTTCCAATCGATTTGCATCAACGTTAGGTAAGGATTCACTTCCCGGCACCCGCAATCGTTCTTTCCATCGATAATTTGCACGAATACGTGATGTTCAATGTTTCCAATCGTTTTGCATCAACGTTAGGTAAGGATTCACTTCCCGGCTCCCGCAATCGTTCTTTCCATCGATAATTTGCACGAATACGTGGTGTTCGATGTTTCCAATCGTTTTGCATCAACGTTAGGTAAGTATTCACTTCCCAGCTCCCGTAATCGTTCTTTCTATGGATAATTTGCACGAATACGTGCTATTCGATGTTTGCAATCGTTTTGCATCGACGGTAGGTAAGGATTCACTTCCCAGCTCCCGCAATCGTTCTTTCTATCGATAATTTGCACGAATACGTTATGTTCGATGTTTCCAATCGTTTTGCATCAACGTTAGGTAAGCATTCACTTCCCGGCTCCCGCAATCGTTCTTTCCATCGATAATTTGCACGAATACGTGCTATTCGACGTTTTCAATCGTTTTGCATCAACGGTAGGTAAGTATTCACTTCCCAGCTCTCGCAATCGGTCTTTCTATGGATAATTTGCACGAATACGTGCTATTCGATGTTTGCAATCGTTTTGCATCGACGGTAGGTAAGGATTCACTTCCCAGCTGCCGCAATCGTTCTTTCTATCGATAATTTGCACGAATACGTGATGTTCGATGTTTCCAATCGTTTTGCATCAACGTTAGGTAAGGATTCATTTCCCGGCTCCCGCAATCGTTCTTTCCATCGATAATTTGCACGAATACGTGATGTTCAATGTTTCCAATCGTTTTGCATCAACGTTAGGTAAGGATTCACTTCCCGGCTCCCGCAATCGTTCTTACCATCGATAATTTGCACGAATACGTGGTGTTCGATGTTTCCAATCGTTTTGCATCAACGTTAGGTAAGTATTCACTTCCCAGCTCCCGCAATCGTTCTTTCTATCGATAATTTGCACGAATACGTGCTATTCGATGTTTGCAATCGTTTTGCATCGACGGTAGGTAAGGATTCACTTCCCAGCAGCCGCAATCGTTCTTTCCATCGATAATTTACACGAATACGTGCTATTCGATGTTTTCAATTGTTTTGCATCAACGGCAGGTAAGTATTCACTGCCCAGCTCTCGCAATCGGTCTTTCTATGGATAATTTGCACGAATACGTGCTATTCGATGTTTGTAATCGTTTTGCATCGACGGTAGGTAAGGATACACTTCCCGGCTCCCGCAATCGTTCTTTCCATCGATAATTTGCACGAATACGTGGTGTTCGATGTTTCCAATCGTTTTGCATCAACGTTAGGTAAGTATTCACTTCCCAGCTCCCGCAATCGTTCTTTCTATCGATAATTTGCACGAATACGTGCTATTCGATGTTTGCAATCGTTTTGCATCGACGGTAGGTAAGGATTCACTTCCCAGCTCCCGCAATCGTTCTTTCTATCGATAATTTGCATGAATACGTTATGTTCGATGTTTCCAATCGTTTTGCATCAACGTTAGGTAAGCATTCACTTCCCGGCTCCCGCAATCGTTCTTTCCATCGATAATTTGCACGAATACGTGGTGTTCGATGTTTCCAATCGTTCTGCATCAACCTTAGGTAAGTATTCACTTCCCAGCTCCCGCAATCGTTCTTTCTATGGATAATTTGCACGAATACGTGCTATTCGATGTTTGCAATCGTTTTGCATCGACGGTAGGTACGGATTCACTTCCCAGCTCCCGCAATCGTTCTTTCTATCGATAATTTGCACGAATACGTGATGTTCGATGTTTCCAATCGTTTTGCATCAACGTTAGGTAAGTATTCACTTCCCAGCTCCCGCAATCGTTCTTTCTATGGATAATTTGCACGAATACGTGCTATTCGATGTTTCCAATCGTGTTGCATCGACGGTCGGTAAGCATTCACTTCCCAGCTCCGGCAAACGTTCTTTCCAAATTATCGATAGAAAGAACGATTGCGGGAGCTGGGAAGTGAATCCTTACCTACCGTCGATGCAAAACGATTGCAAACATCGAATAGCACGTATTCGTGCAAATTATCCATAGCAAGAACGATTGCGAGAGCTGGGAAGTGAATACTTACCTACCGTTGATGCAAAACGATTGGAAAATATCGAATAGCACGTATTCGTGCAAATGATCGATGGAAAGAACGATTGCGGGAGCCGGGAAGTGAATCCTTACCTAACGTTGATGCAAATCGATTGGAAAATATCGAATAGCACGTATTCGTGCAAATTATCGATAGAAAGAGCGATTGCGGCAGCTGGGAAGTGAATCCTTACCTACCGTCGATGCAAAACGATTGCAAACATCGAATAGCACGTATTCGTGCAAATTATCCATAGAAAGACCGATTGCGAGAGCTGGGAAGTTAATACTTACCTACCGTTGATGCAAAACGATTGGAAACATCGAATAGCACGTATTCGTGCAAATTATCGATGGAAAGAACGATTGCGGGAGCCGGGAAGTGAATCCTTACCTACCGTTGATGCAAAACGATTGGAAACATCGAACATCACGTATTCGTGCAAATTATCGATAGAAAGAACGATTGCGGGAGCTGGGAAGCGAATCCTTACCTATCGTCGATGCAAAACGATTGGAAACATCGAATGGCACGTATTCGTGCAAATTATCGATGGAAAGAACGATTGCGGGAGCTGGGAAGTGAATCCTTACCTACCGTCGATGCAAAACGATTGCAAACATCGAATAGCACGTATTCGTGCAAATTATCGATAGAAAGAACGATTGCGGGAGCTGGGAAGTGAATACTTACCTAACGTTGATGCAGAACGATTGGAAACATCGAACACCACGTATTCGTGCAAATTATCGATGGAAAGAACGATTGCGGGAGCCGGGAAGTGAATCCTTACCAAACGTTGATGCAAAACGATTGGAAACATCGAATAGCACGTATTCGTGCAAATTATCGATGGAAAGAACGATTGCGGGAGCTGGGAAGTGAATCCTTACCTACCGTCGATGCAAAACGATTGCAAACATCGAATAGCACGTATTCGTGCAAATTATCCATAGAAAGACCGATTGCGAGAGCTGGGAAGTTAATACTTACCTACCGTTGATGCAAAACGATTGGAAACATCGAATAGCACGTATTCGTGCAAATTATCCATGGAAAGAACGATTGCGGGAGCCGGGAAGTGAATCCTTACCTACCGTTGATGCAAAACGATTGGAAACATCGAACGTCACGTATTCGTACAAATTATCGATAGAAAGAACGATTGCGGGAGCTGGGAAGCGAATCCTTACCTATCGTCGATGCAAAACGATTGGAAACATCGAATGGCACGTATTCGTGCAAATTATCGATGGAAAGAACGATTGCGGGAGCTGGGAAGTGAATCCTTACCTACCGTCGATGCAAAACGATTGCAAACATCGAATAGCACGTATTCGTGCAAATTATCGATAGAAAGAACGATTGCGGGAGCTGGGAAGTGAATACTTACCTAACGTTGATGCAGAACGATTGGAAACATCGAACACCACGTATTCGTGCAAATTATCGATGGAAAGAACGATTGCGGGAGCCGGGAAGTGAATCCTTACCTAACGTTGATGCAAAACGATTGGAAACATCGAATAGCACGTATTCGTGCAAATTATCGATGGAAAGAACGATTGCGGGAGCTGGGAAGTGAATCCTTACCTACCGTCGATGCAAAACGATTGGAAACATCGAATGGCACGTATTCGTGCAAATTATCGATGGAAAGAACGATTGCGGGAGCTGGGAAGTGAATCCTTACCTACCGTCGATGCAAAACGATTGGATAATTGGCACGAATACGTGATATTCGATGTTTCCAATCGTTTTGCATCGACGGTAGGTAAGTATTCACTTCCCAGCTCCCGCAATCGTTCTTTCTATCGATAATTTGCACGAATACGTGATGTTCGATGTTTCCAATCGTTTTGCATCAACGGTAGGTAAGGATTCACTTCCCGGCTCCCGCAATCGTTCTTTCCATCGATAATTTGCACGAATACGTGGTGTTCCATGTTTCCAATCGTTCTGCATCAACGTTAGGTAAGTATTCACTTCCCAGCTCCCGCAATCGTTCTTTCTATGGATAATTTGCACGAATACGTGCTATTCGATGTTTGCAATCGTTTTGCATCGACGGTAGGTACGGATTCACTTCCCAGCTCCCGCAATCGTTCTTTCTATCGATAATTTGCACGAATACGTTATGTTCGATGTTTCCAATCGTTTTGCATCAACGTTAGGTAAGCATTCACTTCCCGGCTCCCGCAATCGTTCTTTCCATCGATAATTTGCACGAATACGTGCTATTCGATGTTTTCAATCGTTTTGCATCAACGGTAGGTAAGTATTCACTTCCCAGCTCTCGCAATCGGCCTTTCTATGGATAATTTGCACGAATACGTGCTATTCGATGTTTGCAATCGTTTTGCATCGACGGTAGGTAAGGATTCACTTCCCAGCTGCCGCAATCGTTCTTTCTATCGATAATTTGCACGAATACGTGATGTTCGATGTTTCCAATCCTTTTGCATCAACGTTAGGTAAGGATTCATTTCCCGGCTCCCGCAATCGTTCTTTCCATCGATAATTTGCACGAATACGTGCTATTCGATGTTTCCAATCGATTTGCATCAACGTTAGGTAAGGATTCACTTCCCGGCACCCGCAATCGTTCTTTCCATCGATAATTTGCACGAATACGTGATGTTCAATGTTTCCAATCGTTTTGCATCAACGTTAGGTAAGGATTCACTTCCCGGCTCCCGCAATCGTTCTTTCCATCGATAATTTGCACGAATACGTGGTGTTCGATGTTTCCAATCGTTTTGCATCAACGTTAGGTAAGTATTCACTTCCCAGCTCCCGCAATCGTTCTTTCTATGGATAATTTGCACGAATACGTGCTATTCGATGTTTGCAATCGTTTTGCATCGACGGTAGGTAAGGATTCACTTCCCAGCTCCCGCAATCGTTCTTTCTATCGATAATTTGCACGAATACGTTATGTTCGATGTTTCCAATCGTTTTGCATCAACGTTAGGTAAGCATTCACTTCCCGGCTCCCGCAATCGTTCTTTCCATCGATAATTTGCACGAATACGTGGTGTTCGATGTTTCCAATCGTTCTGCATCCACCTTAGGTAAGTATTCACTTCCCAGCTCCCGCAATCGTTCTTTCTATGGATAATTTGCACGAATACGTGCTATTCGATGTTTGCAATCGTTTTGCATCGACGGTAGGTACGGATTCACTTCCCAGCTCCCGCAATCGTTCTTTCTATCGATAATTTGCACGAATACGTGATGTTCGATGTTTCCAATCGTTTTGCATCAACGTTAGGTAAGTATTCACTTCCCGGCACCCGCAATCGTTCTTTCCATCGATAATTTGCACGAATACGTGATGTTCAATGTTTCCAATCGTTTTGCATCAACGTTAGGTAAGGATTCACTTCCCGGCTCCCGCAATCGTTCTTTCCATCGATAATTTGCACGAATACGTGCTATTCGATGTTTTCAATCGTTTTGCATCAACGGTAGGTAAGTATTCACTTCCCAGCTCTCGCAATCGGTCTTTCTATGGATAATTTGCACGAATACGTGCTATTCGATGTTTGCAATCGTTTTGCATCGACGGTAGGTAAGGATTCACTTCCCAGCTGCCGCAATCGTTCTTTCTATCGATAATTTGCACGAATACGTGATGTTCGATGTTTCCAATCGTTTTGCATCAACGTTAGGTAAGGATTCATTTCCCGGCTCCCGCAATCGTTCTTTCCATCGATAATTTGCACGAATACGTGCTATTCGATGTTTCCAATCGATTTGCATCAACGTTAGGTAAGGATTCACTTCCCAGCTTGTCACGTTCCAGGTTACTTCCGGAAGAGACATACTGTACGCACGCAGGATGAGGAACGGAAATTGAATGGGGAAGGTGAACGTAGGTTCTCGGGGTCGAATTCAAGATTCGCGCACGCCGAGAGGAAAGGTAAGTAGAGAAAAGGAAGAATCTCGGGGTCGAATGCAAGATTCGCGCACGCCGAGAGGAAAGGTAAGTAAAGGAAAAGGAAGAATCTCGGGGTCGAATACAAAATTCGCGCACGCCGAGAGGAAAGGTAAGTAGATAAAATTAAGAATCTCGGGGTCGAATGCAAGATTCGCGCACGCCGAGAGGAAAGGTAAGTAAAGGAAAAGGAAGAATCTCGGGGTCGAATACAAAATTCGCGCACGCCGAGAGGAAAGGTAAGTAGATAAAATTAAGAATCTCGGGGTCGAATGCAAGATTCGCGCACGCCGAGAGGAAAGGTAAGTAAAGAAAGGAAAGGAAATACCTCGGGGTCGAATGCAAGATTCGCGCACGCCGAGAGGAAAGGTAAGTAAAGAAAAAGGAAGAATCTCGGGGTCGAATGCAAGATTCGCGCACGCCGAGAGGAAAGGTAAGTAAAGAAAGGAAAGGAAATACCTCGGGGTCGAATGCAAGATTCGCGCACGCCGAGAGGAAAGGTAAGTAAAGAAAGGAAAGGAAATACCTCGGGGTCGAATGCAAGATTCGCGCAGCCGAGAGGAAAGGTAAGTAAAGAAAGGAAAGGAAATACCTCGGGGTCGAATGCAAGATTCGCGCACGCCGAGAGGAAAGGTAAGTAAAGAAAAAGGAAGAATCTCGGGGTCGAATGCAAGATTCGCGCACGCCGAGAGGAAAGGTAAGTAAAGAAAGGAAAGGAAATACCTCGGGGTCGAATGCAAGATTCGCGCACGCCGAGAGGAAAGGTAAGTAAAGAAAGGAAAGGAAATACCTCGGGGTCGAATGCAAGATTCGCGCACGCCGAGAGGAAAGGTAAGTAAAGAAAGGAAAGGAAATACCTCGGGGTCGAATGCAAGATTCGCGCACGCCGAGAGGAGAGGTAAGTAAAGGAAAAGGAAGGGAAAGGAAGTTAGGAGTGCCGTACTATTACTGCGGAAGGATTGATCTGCAGCAATACCAATTCCTCGGATTCCAAACAATATTGAGAAATGTGAACGAAACCTCGTAAGGAACGAAATAATAAAACGACTCACCGAGCTGCAATGTCGGGTTTGCGATCCTCGGGTAGACACGTATAATTTTTACCATCGGGTGAGCACCTCGAGTACTTGTCCCGATTGTACTTGCCACAGCTCTTCCGCTGTTATTTCGAAGTACTGTTCTGTGCACTCTGCGCACTGAGATGCTGGGCGGATGGAGGAGATTTCGTTGTTGCAGTGTGCACAAATGGAAATGCGTTGGGCTTCTTCGGCAGTGCTCATGTCATGCCAACCTCCTGATTGATATGCTTGTCCTTGTATGGGGGTCAACTGATTGTAACAGTTGATGCAAATTCGGCCCCAGTCGCTTATGTATATTCCTACTGTGGCGATAGTGGAACACCAAATGTCTAGCAGGGGTTTATAAATCTCTGGATAATCAGAGGGAAGGACGCCGTCCCAGGGACCCTGAAATTCCTGGTCCTCCTCTTCTTCGGCTTCTTCCCAAATATTGTAAGGGAGCTGCATTCGATAAATAATGCTGTGGTGCTGCGCGAAAGTTTCTTGAGGTTCACTGGCTTATTGTATTTATTAGAATAAGTCAAGAATACTTCGAAGTTCGTTGAGGTATTTATTGAAATAAGTCGTGAAATAATTCTATGTTCCTTAAGGTATTTATTGAAATAAATCGTGAAATTATTCTAAGTTCCTTAAGGTATGTATCGAAATAAGTCGTGAAATAATTCTATGTTCATTAAGGTATTTATTGAAATAAATCGTGGAATTAATTCTATGTTCCTTAAGGTATTTATTGAAATAAATCGTGAAATTATTCTAAATTCTTTAAGATATTTATCGAAATAAATCGCGGAATTATTCTATGTTCCTTAAGGTATTTATTGAAATAAATCGTGAAATTATTCTAAGTTCTTTAAGATATTTATCGAAATAAATCGTGGAATTATTCTATGTTCTTTAAGGTATTTATCGAAATAAGTCGTGAAAGAATTCTATGTTCCTTAAGGTATTTATCGAAATAATTCACTGTATGATTCTAAAATCAAGACCGGTATATCAACGTTCACTGTCACTTGTAGATTGATTCACTGATGTGTAGGCGCTTGCTGATGATTGACTACTGAAGATTGACTGCTGATGATTGACTACTGAAGATTGACTGCTGATGATTGACTACTGAAGATTGACTGCTGATGATTGACTACTGAAGATTGACTGCTGATGATTGACTACTGACTATTCAGGTGGTGCCGGCTTATTTATACCCATCCCTGGAATCTCTGGTATGCGAGGAATGTCTGGTATGCGTGGTATGTCTGGTATGCGTGGTATGCGTGGTATGTTGACTGCTACTGGAGTCGATTGCTCTGGAATGCCAGTGATCCTCAACCGGCAGGGGTTCTCCATTGTACCGAGATTGGTTAAAATAAATTATATTAGTTAATTACAATATTGTTATATGGTGAATTCGGATAGGTTGTTTGATGATATCGTTTTGTAATAAAATATTTTAATAAATTGTATTGGTTAATTATGCGTCTTTTGTATTGTAGGTTCGGGTGTGTTATTTGATTTGATCATATTGTAGCGATATACTCGAGAGGATTCGAAAGGGGTTTTCTTCCTCGTGGAGTGAGGGCTTCTCTTGGGACGCGAAAGGGGTTTCTTCCTCGTGGAGTGAGGGCTTCTCTTGGGACGCAAAAGGGGTTTCTTCCTCGTGGAGTGAGGGCTTCTCTTGGGACGCAAAAGGGGTTTCTTCCTCGTGGAGTGAGGGCTTCTCTCGAGTGTCGTTGTTCTTCGTTTAAGGTAATGGTGTTTTGTGTAGCGATGAGTTGGAATATTTAGAGATTTTATTTTTTTGCAGGTAGTCGGTGATGAGAAGAGAAATATAAGGTGAGTATCTTATGAGAGGAATTTATTTGTTCGAAAGCAGTCGATGATGAGAAATGTAATGTAAGGTAAGTATCTCGTTTGACTAGCGATGGGTAGGAGTAATAAGAGAGTTTATTTGTTCACAGGTAATCGATGATGAGAAGCGCAACATAAGGTAAGTACCTCGTTTGACTAGCGATGGGTTGGAGTAATAAGAGAGTTTGTTTGTTCACAGGCAGTGGATATAGTAAATAAAGGAAGAAAAATGTGAGCCGACATGCGGCAAAAAAATGACGGCACGTCACACCTCCCCCCTTATTTTAAGAAATGCCTGCATTTCTTTAGCGGGAGACGTGGCTTGAACGAAAAATAACCTTTTCCCTTAATCCTGTATTAGTAGCAGGTAAAGGATATTCAATGAAATTGTTTTCCCTTATGTGAAGTGAAATTTATGTATGTTTAAATGAAATAAAAGCTTGTTTCCGTTTATTGCTTTTGCGTTGTGATTTCATAAAATAATTATAACCTTGCCTGATAACTAAAAATATATTTTTTTTTTTTTTTTTTATTATTGTATCAGAGTAAAACAAATCAGTGTAAAATTAAGTTATTTCTCCTTAATTAGACGGATTAAAATTGAGGGTGGAGTATTTCGGAACGAACCGTCTTTGTTTTCTCTCGTTGTAAGTAGGAGATATACTGATTAAACTATAATTATTTTCATTAGTTGAACGATATGAACTTAGTAATTGTTTTGAAAAGAATAAAAGTTTAACATGTTAGAATGATTAATACCAAGGTAAGTATTGCATGATAAAAATAAAATAAAATGGATATATTTGTGGGCTCAGTAAATGGTGGACGTCGCATTGCCGCAGGGGCAGTCCAGCGATTACATCACAGCTCCCTAGTAATTAAATTATTTGTTTTCTTTTTGTGTTTTTGAATTTTTTTGTTATAGTAGGTTAGCTTAGGCTTAGCAAAAATTAAATTTAGGAATAAGTAATAGTGTTAATAATTAAGTAGGGTAGATATAAGGAAGATTAATATAGTATGAATTAAACGTAGGATTAATTAATAAGGTTAAATAATTAAGGTAAATCGTTAAAGTCGAGCAGGATGTCGAGCCACTCGAGCTGCGCCGATTCCTGTTCGACTGGAGGAGCATTTGGGGTATGCGCGGGGGTGAAGTGTATGTCGCACACTTCAAATAATACCGATTCCTCTAAAGCGCCGTGCTCTACTCGGAAGGCGGTGGAGGTGTCCAACACTTCAATGACTGGCGGGGGTGGCGGAATCGTCGCCTGTAAGGCAAATTGAACCATTGCCGCCGGTTCCTGCGGGTGATGAACAGGTGGCATACTCACCTCTAGATGTGCCAGGGAACGTTTAAAATGCTCGTCGACGGCCGTGGCTGCGTCGCCTTCGTGGTAAGTGATAATTGTGCAAGTGTCACTTACAACTTCCACGCGAGTCTCGGTTTTCGCCTGTTCCGTGGTCGGTACGGTGGCGGTTCTCGTGGGCGATTCCATTATCGGGGCTTCCGCGTTGACCGGGGACCGTACAAACGAAATTTTTCTTCTGGCCGGCAAAATTTCGTCCACTAAAATTTTAGGGAGCGCCTTACGGCGTGTTAATGGTGGAATTTTCTTCCTGGCTGCGCGGCAATAAGTGCCGGCAGCCTTGCAGCGTTTTCGGTTGCGGTTGTTTCCGGGCATGGTTGTACTCGAATGGTGAAACACGTGGCGCGGACTCGCACTTATAGGAGAGTTGGAATGCGAAGAATGTTAGTATGCTAGGAATGCTAAGAATGTTGGTATGCCAGGAATGCTAAGAATGTTGGTATGCCAGGAATGCTAAGAATGTTGGTATGCCAGGAATGTCGCGTATTTCTGCAGTGGTTCTCAACCTATTGTGACTTTTATCGAAATATTATTAATGTGGCGGGTTGGCTAAGGTTTAACACAACTATATATGTATATACATTCGTTTCACTTCGTAATCCTAAGTTATATTTACATGACTGATATATACATATACACCTATATCTGTATCTTATTATTGGTGTTTTTGTATTAATTTTAATGTAAATTAAATAAGATATCAATTTTTATGTAAGTGTAATTTTTTAGAGTATATAGTGTATAGGTATAAGGGGAGGAGCGATATCCGAAGGGATATCGACGCGTGTTGATAGTTTGTATTAAATTTTCGCAAGTGCGAGACTGTGATGAAGGGCGATAAGGGGGAGGGGCGATATCCAAGGGGATATCGACGTGCGGTGTTAATTCAGATTTGATCCTGAGAATTATTTTGGAGAAAATTAGAAATACCGTCTGAAAGAAATGAAAATTAAAAGGGGGGGAGAAGAAGGGGGAGCGATATCCAAGAGGATATCGACACGTAGAATTTAATTGGTGTTTCAAGATTTGTCGTGGGTAAATTTAGTGCTACTGGCGGTATGTAAAAAGGGGGAAAGGGGGGAGCGATATCCAAGAGGATATCGATACGTGTTGATTTTTAGTGGGTGATTTTCCGCGCTTTGTTCGCATGAATAACCTTGTAGCTGTTATTCCACGAAATCTTTAGGTTGTGCTGAGGAAGTACTTCAATGACCTTGTGCGGGCCAGTGTAATGATCCGCGAATTTACCCTTGCGGCTATTTTTTATTACAAACACCTCGTCTCCGGCTTGGAAGGTTTCCTCGTTTATACGACGATCGTAATACATTTTGTACCTTTCTTTAGCGCGTTTTAATCTATCCGCGGCGAGATTTTGTAATTCATTAATGCACTCCGTTAATCGCGAGAGGTAACCCCCGTAGGTTTCGTCGTCTGGGGGTTCGACCGGCCGCTGTTGGGCGGGGACCCGTGCTATTTTTCCGAAGACTAATTCATGTGGAGTATAGCCCGTACCTTCATGGAAACTTGTATTGTAGGAGAATGCCGCGAGATCGGTCCAGCTATCCCAATCGTCGTTTTGACTCACGTACATTTTCAAAAATTCTACTAACACTATATGAGATCTTTCTAAGGATCCATTTGATTGGGGATGGAACGCGGTGGTCTTACATTGTGCGATCCTGAATTTACGGGCAATGGTTTTCATAAACGCGCTGATGAAGTTCGATCCTTGGTCGGTGAGAACGGCTTTTGGTGCGCCGAATCGGCATATTAAATTCTTTATGAAGGCGTCGGCAACTTCCAGGGAGGTGGTGCCCTTCAGTGGTGCGCATACAAAGTATTTTGTGAGCAGATCTTGCATCGTTAATATGTATGTATTCCCGGATGGTGATATAGGGAGAGGACCTACTATGTCCATACCGATCTTGTCGAATGCTGCCCCAGGGGTGTCGGTTAAAATCATTGGTTGTCGAGTTTTGACCCGTACTAATTTCTTTTTCTGGCACAGCATGCAACTTTTTATGTATATCCTCACTTGTTGCTTCAATCCTTGCCAGTAATAATTTTGGCGGATTCTTTTTATCGTTTTTGTTACTCCTCTGTGTCCTCCTACGGCTGAAGAGTGGTTGTCTTGAATAATGGGTAACCTTAGAATTGCGTCGGGTATTTGCACCGTTTGCGTGCAAATTGTTAGTTGTAAGTTTTCCTCTATTAGTTTAGAGCGTATTTCGTATATTATTTCTTCCCAGGTGAGGGTTCCAATTTGCGGAGTTTTTGCGATGCTTGCTGATGACAATCGCAATTCTCGTACGACGTCCTTCAATGAATCGGTAGCACTATGGAAGATTCCTGGATCCACTGGGAAGTTGGCTTTCTCCTTGACGACTAGGCCAATGACCGTTTTTCCTCTGTGTTTCAGTACGCGTGCTCGCCCGAGCGTGAGGTCTCTTCTAATAGGGAGATCTGCGTACCTTCTTAGATTCTCTCCTCCATTGTCACAGGGGTTGCCATCTGCGGCCAAAAAGATTATTACGGGCCCGTGTTGGACGACCAAGGGGTCCGGACTGACGCGAATGGTGCCGCTGTAGTTCGGGTTTTGCGGAGTGGTTTCCGGTTGGTCGCTATCCGTGAGGCCATCGTCCGATTCTCCTGTAGAGTCGTCGTCTATACTGACGGGGAGATTAGGAGGCGTATCAGTTCCTTCTTCTGGATGCATTTCGGTTCGGCTGATAGGCTGAAATTCTGGTTCAGCTCTGCTGGTGGATGGCGTATTGCGGACTGATTGTAGCGGTGGCGTCGGTTCCATGTCCGAGATATCCTTGTGTTGGAGACTCCTCGGAGGGTTGGGGTGACTAAAAATAGGTTCGTCCGAGTCTGTAGAGCTTTCTCGTCCTGTTTCCCAATGCAAATGTACGGGTCCATGATATCTGGGCCGTTTTCTGTTTTCAGGTCCGAGGAATAGTTCTGCGTCTGAGTCGGAACTCGATCGTGGGCGGATAGGACAGGTAACTGCTGTCGTTTTTTCGGGGGGATTACGGGAGAGCGCGTCGGCTACCTTATTAGATTTCCCCGGTTGGTATTGTATTTCATAATCGAATTCGGCTAGTTTTAGCCGCCATCGAACGAGTCGGGACGTTGGGTCCTTGACTCTATGGAGCCAGACCAACGGCTGGTGATCCGTGTATAGGATGAATTTTTTTCCGTATAGGTATGGTCGGAAATGGCTGGTGCAGTATACTATTGCAAGGAGTTCCTTCTCGATGGTGGAGTAATTCACTTCAGCTTGGCACAGCAGTCTGGATGCATATGCAAGGGGGAGTTCCTTATCCGCGTAGGTTTGAGAAATTACGCCTCCCACAGCATAATCGGACGCGTCCGTCGTGAGGTGGAATTCCCTTTCGAAGTCGGGAAATTGCAAAATAGGTTCACTGACCAACTTGTCCTTGAGATACTCGAAGGATTTTTGTTGCTGCACATCCCAAACGAAGGTTGTCCCCTTTTTAAGGAGTGTCGTGAGGGGTCGCGCTTCCTTCGAGAAGTCTGGGATAAATCGCCTATAATACCCGGTCAATCCTAGGAATTGTTTAATACCTTTTGATGTGCGGGGTGCAGGATAATTCGTGACGGAGATTATCTTCTGAGGATCGGGTCTTACGCCGTCCTGCGTGAGGATGTGGCCCAGATACGCCACTTCCTTTCGTAAAAATTGGCATTTACAGGGTTGTAATTTTAGGTTAGCTTCGCGCAGCCTATTGGCGAGCCTTCGAAATTTGATTTCGTGTTCACTAATTGAACTGCAATAGATAACAATATCATCTAAGTAGACGAACATTTCGGACCCTTGCAGCCCAGAAAGGACGTGATCCATAAGTCGCTGGAACGTCGCGGGTGCGTTGCGTAATCCGAAGGGCATTCTTGAGAATTCGTAATGCCCGTGTGGGGCCGAGAACGCAGTTTTCTGCGCGTGTTCTGGTTTCATAGGGATTTGGTGAAAACCAGAAACAAGATCGAGCACTGAAAAATACTTGGCGCTGCCGAGCTGATCAAGTATATCTATGATATTTGGGAGCGGGTACGCGTCTGGAACTGTTTTTTGATTAAGCTGGCGATAATCAATTACCATTCTCCATTTTCGTTTCCCGTCGGCTCCTGGCTTTTTTGGAACTATCCAGAGAGGCGAACTGTACGGGGAGACGGATGGTTTGATAATTTCCTTCTTCAGCAGTTCCTCCATTTGTGTACGGATTTCTTCCTTGTGAATAGGAGGGAAGCGGTATTGTTTAGTAAACACCGGAATCGAGTCTGTGGTTTCTATGGAGTGGCTAATGGCGTGCGTATGGCCTAGGGGTTCGCTGGGCAAGTGGAATACGTCTTCATATTTGCAGACGAGTTGTCGGACGTGATCCTCTTCTTCCCGATTGAGGTCCTTCGGGGATATGAGGTCGAGTATCTCTGCGACTCGTGTTTGTTGGGTGAGCTCGTCCCTGTAAGGGGTTTCGGCGGGTGTGGACCCTTGTAATCCTTCTGTGGGGTTAATTTGATATGCTACCTTCTGATCCGCAATTTGGCATACGAGGGGTGTGGACCTTTGTCCGTTTCGCTGGGTTCTTCCTTCTGTGAGGGTTTCGCTAAGGGGGATGGGCCGGTTGCCCTTTTGAGAGTGGGGGTTCATCGTGTCTTCGGTTTGCTTCGGAGTCACGGCTTCCTCGGTATGCTTCACTTGGGGGTACGTTATGGGAGCTTCTTCAAATTTCTCCAGCTGGACTGGGGGTATCCGGATAATCGCCGGTTGCTCGTTGGTGTTAATGATTCGTATATTTGCCTTGCCATCCTGGTTTCGCACTAGGGCTTGTCCTGCGTATAGCCCTTCTCCTATGTCTATGCGTGGAATATATCCTTCCTCGATTTCAGGGTTAGTAACTGTCGCTTGTGCGACCACGCTGGTTCTCGGGGGTACTGTTACTTCGTCGATTTTGTTGAAAGGGACGAAATTGCCATTAAACGCTAGCCATCTATTTTTGAAATCCACCGTTACTCCACTTTCGGTTAGGAATCCCGAACCCAATAACCCTTGATAGCGTAGGGGTATAGTGTCTTCAACGACGTGAAATTGTACGGGGTAGTTGAATAAATTTGCTGTGAGGGTGCCTAGGGTGGGCACCATGTTTTCGGTGATTCCGATTAAATCGATTACGTTGTCCCTGTCGATCTCGCAGGGCGTCGTGATGCACGATTGTTTTATTAAGTTTACCTCTGCTCTCGTGTCGATCATCAAGTCCGTGGGAAAGTTTAATTGCGGGCTGCGGACGTTGATGGAGGGAACATTGTTGTAGGGGGAGAGGTGCACCTTGGCGATTCTGGGCGGAGTTGGTTCGTAGGCCGGAATGTATTTATCGGATGCGCATTTGTCCTGCCCGTTCCACGAGGCGCCTCCCTGTAATCTCGTGGGGGCTGGTCGTTTCCCGACATGTTTTGATCGCGCATTTTCTTACGGCATTCCGCGGCCAAGTGCCCTATTCTCCCGCAGTAGTTGCAGGTTCGCGTCTCAGGTCGACGTGGCGTATTATGATCCGTCGTTGGGTGTAGACGGTCGAAACCTCTTTCGTTATATCGTTCCGGGACCCGCGCAAGGGGCGGATGATTATTAGTCGGGTAGGTCCTGCACGATCGCGCGTCGTGTCCTTCCCGATTGCATAGTTGGCATAGAGTGCGGTGTGTCCTTTCTCCCATAAACCGGCGGCGATCGCGCTCGATCAATTTCGCTACTCGGACCGCTCTGTCGGATGCTTCATCCAAGGACGTCAATGTCGTGGGGTCCATCTGAGTGCGCATTGAAAGGGGAAGTCCGTCTAAAAATGATCTTAACGCTAGCTGATCGACATCGTATAACGCCGTCCTTGAGTTTCGATAATAATCAGCGTCTTCGTCGGTGATGGCGAATTTCAAGTCTTTTACTCTTGAAATATAATCCAAAATGTGTTCATTTCTTCCAATTATGATGTTAGCTAGTTCGCCGCGGTAGTGATCGGAAGTTTTAGCGGGGGCGAACACCGTTTTTAGTCTGCCGATGAATGCGTTAACCGTATCAAAGCAGTAATCCTCCACGACCAAGTACGCGTGGTTTTGTAAACGGTTCCTTAATAAGCGCGCTAACTGAGGTTCGGACGCGGGAGGGATCATTTCTCGAGCTCGTCTGCACGCTCTCGCAAATTGCAGGATCGACATGTTATGTCCATCGAAGCGCGGTACCGTCTCGACGGCATCCTTCAGAGTGACCTGAAGTTTTCCGTACATTGTCGGTTCGATAAACGCGTCGTTACGCGGGTTTCCTTCGCGGTAACCGGAGGCAGGGGTTTCAAAATGTGTTTTAATGCGCTGTTTTCTTGTTAGCGCGTCCACTGCGTCCTGCAGACAGGCTATTTGTTTTGCGAGGTTTTCCAACCCGGAGGCGGTTTGGTGTGTTTGTTCTTCCTGCACCAAATCGTCGGCTGGACTAACAGGTCGCATTTGCTTGTTCATGAATAATTCGTAATGCTCTTCGATTTGAGCTTGTTTTTCGCGCAGGAGATTCAATTTATCTTGCAACGCGGCGGTCGACGCGTCGATGGCTCTGTTAGCATCCTCGACGGGGGTAGCGAGGGGGTTGGATCCGTCGGCGTCACCGTACAGCGACATGGTATTTTATGTATGTGTTTGAGCGAGGTGAACTAATGTATATACATATATTTTGTTTTATATATATGCGCGAGGGGGTTGTGATATGGCGGTTATCTAGTCGTAGGTGATTAATGTTCAGAACACGTATCAAAATTTTGATATTAAAGCGTTTCAAGCTTTAATTGTCGTTTTGAAGGCAATTGTGGGATTGAATTTTCGAATATCCCACCGCTTCAATCTTCGTTTATCGTTTTAAAGGCAATTGTGGGATTGAATTTTCGAATATCCCACCGCTTCAATCTTCGTTTATCGTTTTAAAGGCAATTGTGGGATTGAATTTTCGAATATCCCACCGCTGTCACCAGTTTAATATGTCACGTTCCAGGTTACTTCCGGAAGAGACATACTGTACGCACGCAGGATGAGGAACGGAAATTGAATGGGGAAGGTGAACGTAGGTTCTCGGGGTCGAATTCAAGATTCGCGCACGCCGAGAGGAAAGGTAAGTAGAGAAAAGGAAGAATCTCGGGGTCGAATGCAAGATTCGCGCACGCCGAGAGGAAAGGTAAGTAAAGGAAAAGGAAGAATCTCGGGGTCGAATACAAAATTCGCGCACGCCGAGAGGAAAGGTAAGTAGATAAAATTAAGAATCTCGGGGTCGAATGCAAGATTCGCGCACGCCGAGAGGAAAGGTAAGTAAAGGAAAAGGAAGAATCTCGGGGTCGAATACAAAATTCGCGCACGCCGAGAGGAAAGGTAAGTAGATAAAATTAAGAATCTCGGGGTCGAATGCAAGATTCGCGCACGCCGAGAGGAAAGGTAAGTAAAGAAAGGAAAGGAAATACCTCGGGGTCGAATGCAAGATTCGCGCACGCCGAGAGGAAAGGTAAGTAAAGAAAGGAAAGGAAATACCTCGGGGTCGAATGCAAGATTCGCGCACGCCGAGAGGAAAGGTAAGTAAAGAAAAAGGAAGAATCTCGGGGTCGAATGCAAGATTCGCGCACGCCGAGAGGAAAGGTAAGTAAAGAAAGGAAAGGAAATACCTCGGGGTCGAATGCAAGATTCGCGCACGCCGAGAGGAAAGGTAAGTAAAGAAAGGAAAGGAAATACCTCGGGGTCGAATGCAAGATTCGCGCACGCCGAGAGGAAAGGTAAGTAAAGAAAGGAAAGGAAATACCTCGGGGTCGAATGCAAGATTCGCGCACGCCGAGAGGAAAGGTAAGTAAAGAAAAAGGAAGAATCTCGGGGTCGAATGCAAGATTCGCGCACGCCGAGAGGAAAGGTAAGTAAAGAAAGGAAAGGAAATACCTCGGGGTCGAATGCAAGATTCGCGCACGCCGAGAGGAAAGGTAAGTAAAGAAAGGAAAGGAAATACCTCGGGGTCGAATGCAAGATTCGCGCACGCCGAGAGGAAAGGTAAGTAAAGGAAAAGGAAGGGAAAGGAAGTTAGGAGTGCCGTACTATTACTGCGGAAGGATTGATCTGCAGCAATACCAATTCCTCGGATTCCAAACAATATTGAGAAATGTGAACGAAACCTCGTAAGGAACGAAATAATAAAACGACTCACCGAGCTGCAATGTCGGGTTGCGATCCTCGGGTAGACACGTATAATTTTTACCATCGGGTGAGCACCTCGAGTACTTGTCCCGATTGTACTTGCCACAGCTCTTCCGCTGTTATTTCGAAGTACTGTTCTGTGCACTCTGCGCACTGAGATGCTGGGCGGATGGAGGAGATTTCGTTGTTGCAGTGTGCACAAATGGAAATGCGTTGGGTTTCTTCGGCAGTGCTCATGTCATGCCAACCTCCTGATTGATATTCGGCCCCAGTCGCTTATGTATATTCCTACTGTGGCGATAGTGGAACACCAAATGTCTAGCAGGGGTTTATAAATCTCTGGATAATCAGAGGGAAGGACGCCGTCCCAGGGACCCTGAAATTCCTGGTCCTCCTCTTCTTCGGCTTCTTCCCAAATATTGTAAGGGAGCTGCATACGATAAATAATGCTGTGGTGCTGCGCGAAAGTTTCTTGAGGTTCACTGGCTTATTGTATTTATTAGAATAAGTCAAGAATACTTCGAAGTTCGTTGAGGTATTTATTGAAATAAGTCGTGAAATAATTCTATGTTCCTTAAGGTATTTATTGAAATAAATCGTGAAATTATTCTAAGTTCCTTAAGGTATGTATCGAAGTAAGTCGTGAAATAATTCTATGTTCATTAAGGTATTTATTGAAATAAATCGTGGAATTAATTCTATGTTCCTTAAGGTATTTATTGAAATAAATCGTGAAATTATTCTAAATTCTTTAAGATATTTATCGAAATAAATCGCGGAATTATTCTATGTTCCTTAAGGTATTTATTGAAATAAATCGTGAAATTATTCTAAGTTCTTTAAGATATTTATCGAAATAAATCGTGGAATTATTCTATGTTCTTTAAGGTATTTATCGAAATAAGTCGTGAAAGAATTCTATGTTCCTTAAGGTATTTATCGAAATAATTCACTGTATGATTCTAAAATCAAGACCGGTATATCAACGTTCACTGTCACTTGTAGATTGATTCACTGATGTGTAGGCGCTTGCTGATGATTGACTACTGAAGATTGACTGCTGATGATTGACTACTGAAGATTGACTGCTGATGATTGACTACTGAAGATTGACTGCTGATGATTGACTACTGACTATTCAGGTGGTGCCGGCTTATTTATACCCATCCCTGGAATCTCTGGTATGCGAGGAATGTCTGGTATGCGTGGTATGTCTGGTATGCGTGGTATGCGTGGTATGTTGACTGCTACTGGAGTCGATTGCTCTGGAATGCCAGTGATCCTCAACCGGCAGGGGTTCTCCATTGTACCGAGATTGGTTAAAATAAATTATATTAGTTAATTACAATATTGTTATATGGTGAATTCGGATAGGTTGTTTGATGATATCGTTTTGTAATAAAATATTTTAATAAATTGTATTGGTTAATTATGCGTCTTTTGTATTGTAGGTTCGGGTGTGTTATTTGATTTGATCATATTGTAGCGATATACTCGAGAGGATTCGAAAGGGGTTTTCTTCCTCGTGGAGTGAGGGCTTCTCTTGGGACGCGAAAGGGGTTTCTTCCTCGTGGAGTGAGGGCTTCTCTTGGGACGCAAAAGGGGTTTCTTCCTCGTGGAGTGAGGGCTTCTCTTGGGACGCAAAAGGGGTTTCTTCCTCGTGGAGTGAGGGCTTCTCTCGAGTGTCGTTGTTCTTCGTTTAAGGTAATGGTGTTTTGTGTAGCGATGAGTTGGAATATTTAGAGATTTTATTTGTTTGCAGGTAGTCGGTGATGAGAAGAGAAATATAAGGTGAGTATCTTATGAGAGGAATTTATTTGTTCGAAAGCAGTCGATGATGAGAAATGTAATGTAAGGTAAGTATCTCGTTTGACTAGCGATGGGTAGGAGTAATAAGAGAGTTTATTTGTTCACAGGTAATCGATGATGAGAAGCGCAACATAAGGTAAGTACCTCGTTTGACTAGCGATGGGTTGGAGTAATAAGAGAGTTTGTTTGTTCACAGGCAGTGGATATAGTAAATAAAGGAAGAAAAATGTGAGCCGACATGCGGCAAAAAAATGACGGCACGTCACAAGCTCCGGCAAACGTTCTTTCCAAATTATCGATAGAAAGAACGATTGCGGGAGCTGGGAAGTGAATCCTTACCTACCGTCGATGCAAAACGATTGCAAACATCGAATAGCACGTATTCGTGCAAATTATCCATAGCAAGAACGATTGCGAGAGCTGGGAAGTGAATACTTACCTACCGTTGATGCAAAACGATTGGAAAATATCGAATAGCACGTATTCGTGCAAATGATCGATGGAAAGAACGATTGCGGGAGCCGGGAAGTGAATCCTTACCTAACGTTGATGCAAATCGATTGGAAAATATCGAATAGCACGTATTCGTGCAAATTATCGATAGAAAGAGCGATTGCGGCAGCTGGGAAGTGAATCCTTACCTACCGTCGATGCAAAACGATTGCAAACATCGAATAGCACGTATTCGTGCAAATTATCCATAGAAAGACCGATTGCGAGAGCTGGGAAGTTAATACTTACCTACCGTTGATGCAAAACGATTGGAAACATCGAATAGCACGTATTCGTGCAAATTATCGATGGAAAGAACGATTGCGGGAGCCGGGAAGTGAATCCTTACCTACCGTTGATGCAAAACGATTGGAAACATCGAACATCACGTATTCGTGCAAATTATCGATAGAAAGAACGATTGCGGGAGCTGGGAAGCGAATCCTTACCTATCGTCGATGCAAAACGATTGGAAACATCGAATGGCACGTATTCGTGCAAATTATCGATGGAAAGAACGATTGCGGGAGCTGGGAAGTGAATCCTTACCTACCGTCGATGCAAAACGATTGCAAACATCGAATAGCACGTATTCGTGCAAATTATCGATAGAAAGAACGATTGCGGGAGCTGGGAAGTGAATACTTACCTAACGTTGATGCAGAACGATTGGAAACATCGAACACCACGTATTCGTGCAAATTATCGATGGAAAGAACGATTGCGGGAGCCGGGAAGTGAATCCTTACCTAACGTTGATGCAAAACGATTGGAAACATCGAATAGCACGTATTCGTGCAAATTATCGATGGAAAGAACGATTGCGGGAGCTGGGAAGTGAATCCTTACCTACCGTCGATGCAAAACGATTGCAAACATCGAATAGCACGTATTCGTGCAAATTATCCATAGAAAGACCGATTGCGAGAGCTGGGAAGTTAATACTTACCTACCGTTGATGCAAAACGATTGGAAACATCGAATAGCACGTATTCGTGCAAATTATCGATGGAAAGAACGATTGCGGGAGCCGGGAAGTGAATCCTTACCTACCGTTGATGCAAAACGATTGGAAACATCGAACATCACGTATTCGTACAAATTATCGATAGAAAGAACGATTGCGGGAGCTGGGAAGCGAATCCTTACCTATCGTCGATGCAAAACGATTGGAAACATCGAATGGCACGTATTCGTGCAAATTATCGATGGAAAGAACGATTGCGGGAGCTGGGAAGTGAATCCTTACCTACCGTCGATGCAAAACGATTGCAAACATCGAATAGCACGTATTCGTGCAAATTATCGATAGAAAGAACGATTGCGGGAGCTGGGAAGTGAATACTTACCTAACGTTGATGCAGAACGATTGGAAACATCGAACACCACGTATTCGTGCAAATTATCGATGGAAAGAACGATTGCGGGAGCCGGGAAGTGAATCCTTACCTAACGTTGATGCAAAACGATTGGAAACATCGAATAGCACGTATTCGTGCAAATTATCGATGGAAAGAACGATTGCGGGAGCTGGGAAGTGAATCCTTACCTACCGTCGATGCAAAACGATTGGAAACATCGAATGGCACGTATTCGTGCAAATTATCGATGGAAAGAACGATTGCGGGAGCTGGGAAGTGAATCCTTACCTACCGTCGATGCAAAACGATTGCAAACATCGAATAGCACGTATTCGTGCAAATTATCGATAGAAAGAACGATTGCGGGAGCTGGGAAGTGAATCCTTACCTACCGTCGATGCAAAACGATTGGAAACATCGAATGGCACGTATTCGTGCAAATTATCGATGGAAAGAACGATTGCGGGAGCTGGGAAGTGAATCCTTACCTACCGTCGATGCAAAACGATTGGATAATTGGCACGAATACGTGATATTCGATGTTTCCAATCGTTTTGCATCGACGGTAGGTAAGGATTCACTTCCCAGCTCCCGCAATCGTTCTTTCTATCGATAATTTGCACGAATACGTGATGTTCGATGTTTCCAATCGTTTTGCATCAACGGTAGGTAAGGATTCACTTCCCGGCTCCCGCAATCGTTCTTTCCATCGATAATTTGCACGAATACGTGGTGTTCGATGTTTCCAATCGTTCTGCATCAACGTTAGGTAAGTATTCACTTCCCAGCTCCCGCAATCGTTCTTTCTATGGATAATTTGCACGAATACGTGCTATTCGATGTTTGCAATCGTTTTGCATCGACGGTAGGTACGGATTCACTTCCCAGCTCCCGCAATCGTTCTTTCTATCGATAATTTGCACGAATACGTTATGTTCGATGTTTCCAATCGTTTTGCATCAACGTTAGGTAAGCATTCACTTCCCGGCTCCCGCAATCGTTCTTTCCATCGATAATTTGCACGAATACGTGCTTTTCGATGTTTTCAATCGTTTTGCATCAACGGTAGGTAAGTATTCACTTCCCAGCTCTCGCAATCGGCCTTTCTATGGATAATTTGCACGAATACGTGCTATTCGATGTTTGCAATCGTTTTGCATCGACGGTAGGTAAGGATTCACTTCCCAGCTGCCGCAATCGTTCTTTCTATCGATAATTTGCACGAATACGTGATGTTCGATGTTTCCAATCGTTTTGCATCAACGTTAGGTAAGGATTCATTTCCCGGCTCCCGCAATCGTTCTTTCCATCGATAATTTGCACGAATACGTGCTATTCGATGTTTCCAATCGATTTGCATCAACGTTAGGTAAGGATTCACTTCCCGGCACCCGCAATCGTTCTTTCCATCGATAATTTGCACGAATACGTGATGTTCAATGTTTCCAATCGTTTTGCATCAACGTTAGGTAAGGATTCACTTCCCGGCTCCCGCAATCGTTCTTTCCATCGATAATTTGCACGAATACGTGGTGTTCGATGTTTCCAATCGTTTTGCATCAACGTTAGGTAAGTATTCACTTCCCAGCTCCCGCAATCGTTCTTTCTATGGATAATTTGCACGAATACGTGCTATTCGATGTTTGCAATCGTTTTGCATCGACGGTAGGTAAGGATTCACTTCCCGGCTCCCGCAATCGTTCTTTCCATCGATAATTTGCACGAATACGTGGTGTTCGATGTTTCCAATCGTTCTGCATCAACGTTAGGTAAGTATTCACTTCCCAGCTCCCGCAATCGTTCTTTCTATGGATAATTTGCACGAATACGTGCTATTCGATGTTTGCAATCGTTTTGCATCGACGGTAGGTACGGATTCACTTCCCAGCTCCCGCAATCGTTCTTTCTATCGATAATTTGCACGAATACGTTATGTTCGATGTTTCCAATCGTTTTGCATCAACGTTAGGTAAGCATTCACTTCCCGGCTCCCGCAATCGTTCTTTCCATCGATAATTTGCACGAATACGTGCTTTTCGATGTTTTCAATCGTTTTGCATCAACGGTAGGTAAGGATTCACTTCCCGGCTCCCGCAATCGTTCTTTCCATCGATAATTTGCACGAATACGTGGTGTTCGATGTTTCCAATCGTTCTGCATCAACGTTAGGTAAGTATTCACTTCCCAGCTCCCGCAATCGTTCTTTCTATGGATAATTTGCACGAATACGTGCTATTCGATGTTTGCAATCGTTTTGCATCGACGGTAGGTACGGATTCACTTCCCAGCTCCCGCAATCGTTCTTTCTATCGATAATTTGCACGAATACGTTATGTTCGATGTTTCCAATCGTTTTGCATCAACGTTAGGTAAGCATTCACTTCCCGGCTCCCGCAATCGTTCTTTCCATCGATAATTTGCACGAATACGTGCTTTTCGATGTTTTCAATCGTTTTGCATCAACGGTAGGTAAGTATTCACTTCCCAGCTCTCGCAATCGGCCTTTCTATGGATAATTTGCACGAATACGTGCTATTCGATGTTTGCAATCGTTTTGCATCGACGGTAGGTAAGGATTCACTTCCCAGCTGCCGCAATCGTTCTTTCTATCGATAATTTGCACGAATACGTGATGTTCGATGTTTCCAATCGTTTTGCATCAACGTTAGGTAAGGATTCATTTCCCGGCTCCCGCAATCGTTCTTTCCATCGATAATTTGCACGAATACGTGCTATTCGATGTTTCCAATCGATTTGCATCAACGTTAGGTAAGGATTCACTTCCCGGCACCCGCAATCGTTCTTTCCATCGATAATTTGCACGAATACGTGATGTTCAATGTTTCCAATCGTTTTGCATCAACGTTAGGTAAGGATTCACTTCCCGGCTCCCGCAATCGTTCTTTCCATCGATAATTTGCACGAATACGTGGTGTTCGATGTTTCCAATCGTTTTGCATCAACGTTAGGTAAGTATTCACTTCCCAGCTCCCGCAATCGTTCTTTCTATGGATAATTTGCACGAATACGTGCTATTCGATGTTTGCAATCGTTTTGCATCGACGGTAGGTAAGGATTCACTTCCCAGCTCCCGCAATCGTTCTTTCTATCGATAATTTGCACGAATACGTTATGTTCGATGTTTCCAATCGTTTTGCATCAACGTTAGGTAAGCATTCACTTCCCGGCTCCCGCAATCGTTCTTTCCATCGATAATTTGCACGAATACGTGCTATTCGATGTTTTCAATCGTTTTGCATCAACGGTAGGTAAGTATTCACTTCCCACCTCTCGCAATCGGTCTTTCTATGGATAATTTGCACGAATACGTGCTATTCGATGTTTGCACTCGTTTTGCATCGACGGTAGGTAAGGATTCACTTCCCAGCTGCCGCAATCGTTCTTTCCATCGATAATTTGCACGAATACGTGATGTTCGATGTTTCCAATCGTTTTGCATCAACGGTAGGTAAGGATTCACTTCCCGGCTCCCGCAATCGTTCTTTCCATCGATAATTTGCACGAATACGTGCTATTCGATGTTTCCAATCGTTTTGCATCAATGGTAGGTAAGTATTCACTTCCCAGCTCTCGCAATCGGTCTTTCTATGGATAATTTGCACGAATACGTGCAATTCGATGTTTGCAATCGGTTTGCATCGACGGTAGGTAAGGATTCACTTCCCAGCTCCCGCAATCGTTCTTTCTATCGATAATTTGCACGAATACGTTATGTTCGATGTTTCCAATCGTTTTGCATCAACGGTAGGTAAGGATTCACTTCCCGGCTCCCGCAATCGTTCTTTCCATCGATAATTTGCACGAATACGTGGTGTTCGATGTTTCCAATCGTTCTGCATCAACGTTAGGTAAGTATTCACTTCCCAGCTCCCGCAATCGTTCTTTCTATGGATAATTTGCACGAATACGTGCTATTCGATGTTTGCAATCGTTTTGCATCGACGGTAGGTACGGATTCACTTCCCAGCTCCCGCAATCGTTCTTTCTATCGATAATTTGCACGAATACGTTATGTTCGATGTTTCCAATCGTTTTGCATCAACGTTAGGTAAGCATTCACTTCCCGGCTCCCGCAATCGTTCTTTCCATCGATAATTTGCACGAATACGTGCTTTTCGATGTTTTCAATCGTTTTGCATCAACGGTAGATAAGTATTCACTTCCCAGCTCTCGCAATCGGCCTTTCTATGGATAATTTGCACGAATACGTGCTATTCGATGTTTGCAATCGTTTTGCATCGACGGTAGGTAAGGATTCACTTCCCAGCTGCCGCAATCGTTCTTTCTATCGATAATTTGCACGAATACGTGATGTTCGATGTTTCCAAACGTTTTGCATCAACGTTAGGTAAGGATTCATTTCCCGGCTCCCGCAATCGTTCTTTCCATCGATAATTTGCACGAATACGTGCTATTCGATGTTTCCAATCGATTTGCATCAACGTTAGGTAAGGATTCACTTCCCGGCACCCGCAATCGTTCTTTCCATCGATAATTTGCACGAATACGTGATGTTCAATGTTTCCAATCGTTTTGCATCAACGTTAGGTAAGGATTCACTTCCCGGCTCCCGCAATCGTTCTTTCCATCGATAATTTGCACGAATACGTGGTGTTCGATGTTTCCAATCGTTTTGCATCAACGTTAGGTAAGTATTCACTTCCCAGCTCCCGCAATCGTTCTTTCTATGGATAATTTGCACGAATACGTGCTATTCGATGTTTGCAATCGTTTTGCATCGACGGTAGGTAAGGATTCACTTCCCAGCTCCCGCAATCGTTCTTTCTATCGATAATTTGCACGAATACGTTATGTTCGATGTTTCCAATCGTTTTGCATCAACGTTAGGTAAGCATTCACTTCCCGGCTCCCGCAATCGTTCTTTCCATCGATAATTTGCACGAATACGTGCTATTCGATGTTTTCAATCGTTTTGCATCAACGGTAGGTAAGTATTCACTTCCCAGCTCTCGCAATCGGTCTTTCTATGGATAATTTGCACGAATACGTGCTATTCGATGTTTGCACTCGTTTTGCATCGACGGTAGGTAAGGATTCACTTCCCAGCTGCCGCAATCGTTCTTTCCATCGATAATTTGCACGAATACGTGATGTTCGATGTTTCCAATCGTTTTGCATCAACGGTAGGTAAGGATTCACTTCCCGGCTCCCGCAATCGTTCTTTCCATCGATAATTTGCACGAATACGTGCTATTCGATGTTTCCAATCGTTTTGCATCAACGGTAGGTAAGTATTCACTTCCCAGCTCTCGCAATCGGTCTTTCTATGGATAATTTGCACGAATACGTGCAATTCGATGTTTGCAATCGGTTTGCATCGACGGTAGGTAAGGATTCACTTCCCAGCTCCCGCAATCGTTCTTTCTATCGATAATTTGCACGAATACGTTATGTTCGATGTTTCCAATCGTTTTGCATCAACGTTAGGTAAGCATTCACTTCCCGGCTCCCGCAATCGTTCTTTCCATCGATAATTTGCACGAATACGTGCTATTCGATGTTTTCAATCGTTTTGCATCAACGGTAGGTAAGTATTCACTTCCCAGCTCTCGCAATCGGTCTTTCTATGGATAATTTGCACGAATACGTGCTATTCGATGTTTGCAATCGTTTTGCATCGACGGTAGGTAAGGATTCACTTCCCAGCTGCCGCAATCGTTCTTTCTATCGATAATTTGCACGAATACGTGATGTTCGATGTTTCCAATCGTTTTGCATCAACGTTAGGTAAGGATTCATTTCCCGGCTCCCGCAATCGTTCTTTCCATCGATAATTTGCACGAATACGTGCTATTCGATGTTTCCAATCGATTTGCATCAACGTTAGGTAAGGATTCACTTCCCGGCACCCGCAATCATTCTTTCCATCGATAATTTGCACGAATACGTGATGTTCAATGTTTCCAATCGTTTTGCATCAACGTTAGGTAAGGATTCACTTCCCGGCTCCCGCAATCGTTCTTTCCATCGATAATTTGCACGAATACGTGGTGTTCGATGTTTCCAATCGTTTTGCATCAACGTTAGGTAAGGATTCACTTCCCAGCAGCCGCAATCGTTCTTTCCATCGATAATTTACACGAATACGTGCTATTCGATGTTTTCAATCGTTTTGCATCAACGGCAGGTAAGTATTCACTGCCCAGCTCTCGCAATCGGTCTTTCTATGGATAATTTGCACGAATACGTGCTATTCGATGTTTGCAATCGTTTTGCATCGACGGTAGGTAAGGATACACTTCCCGGCTCCCGCAATCGTTCTTTCCATCGATAATTTGCACGAATACGTGGTGTTCGATGTTTCCAATCGTTTTGCAGCAACGTTAGGTAAGTATTCACTTCCCAGCTCCCGCAATCGTTCTTTCTATCGATAATTTGCACGAATACGTGCTATTCGATGTTTGCAATCGTTTTGCATCGACGGTAGGTAAGGATTCACTTCCCAGCTCCCGCAATCGTTCTTTCTATAGATAATTTGCATGAATACGTTATGTTCGATGTTTCCAATCGTTTTGCATCAACGTTAGGTAAGCATTCACTTCCCGGCTCCCGCAATCGTTCTTTCCATCCATAATTTGCACGAATACGTGGTGTTCGATGTTTCCAATCGTTCTGCATCAACGTTAGGTAAGTATTCACTTCCCAGCTCCCGCAATCGTTCTTTCTATGGATAATTTGCACGAATACGTGCTATTCGATGTTTGCAATCGTTTTGCATCGACGGTAGGTACGGATTCACTTCCCAGCTCCCGCAATCGTTCTTTCTATCGATAATTTGCACGAATACGTGATGTTCGATGTTTCCAATCGTTTTGCATCAACGTTAGGTAAGTATTCACTTCCCAGCTCCCGCAATCGTTCTTTCTATGGATAATTTGCACGAATACGTGCTATTCGATGTTTCCAAACGTGTTGCATCGACGGTCGGTAAGCATTCACTTCCCAGCTCCGGCAAACGTTCTTTCCAAATTATCGATAGAAAGAACGATTGCGGGAGCTGGGAAGTGAATCCTTACCTACCGTCGATGCAAAACGATTGCAAACATCGAATAGCACGTATTCGTGCAAATTATCCATAGCAAGAACGATTGCGAGAGCTGGGAAGTGAATACTTACCTACCGTTGATGCAAAACGATTGGAAACATCGAACATCACGTATTCGTGCAAATTATCGATAGAAAGAACGATTGCGGGAGCTGGGAAGCGAATCCTTACCTATCGTCGATGCAAAACGATTGGAAACATCGAATGGCACGTATTCGTGCAAATTATCGATGGAAAGAACGATTGCGGGAGCTGGGAAGTGAATCCTTACCTACCGTCGATGCAAAACGATTGCAAACATCGAATAGCACGTATTCGTGCAAATTATCCATAGAAAGACCGATTGCGAGAGCTGGGAAGTTAATACTTACCTACCGTTGATGCAAAACGATTGGAAACATCGAATAGCACGTATTCGTGCAAATTATCGATGGAAAGAACGATTGCGGGAGCCGGGAAGTGAATCCTTACCTACCGTTGATGCAAAACGATTGGAAACATCGAACATCACGTATTCGTGCAAATTATCGATAGAAAGAACGATTGCGGGAGCTGGGAAGCGAATCCTTACCTATCGTCGATGCAAAACGATTGGAAACATCGAATGGCACGTATTCGTGCAAATTATCGATGGAAAGAACGATTGCGGGAGCTGGGAAGTGAATCCTTACCTACCGTCGATGCAAAACGATTGCAAACATCGAATAGCACGTATTCGTGCAAATTATCGATAGAAAGAACGATTGCGGCTGCTGGGAAGTGAATCCTTACCTACCGTCGATGCAAAACGATTGCAAACATCGAATAGCACGTATTCGTGCAAA
Organism: Nomada ferruginata; assembly: GCA_963583965.1. Classification (NCBI taxonomy): domain Eukaryota; kingdom Metazoa; phylum Arthropoda; class Insecta; order Hymenoptera; family Apidae; genus Nomada; species Nomada ferruginata. The sequence continues at coordinate 2,930,130 of OY757219.1, forward strand.
TTATCGATAGAAAGAACGATTGCGGGAGCTGGGAAGTGAATACTTACCTAACGTTGATGCAAAACGATTGGAAACATCGAACACAACGTATTCGTGCAAATTATCGATGGAAAGAACTATTGCGGGAGCCGGGAAGTGAATCCTTACCTAACGTTGATGCAAAACGATTGGAAACATTGAACATCACGTATTCGTGCAAATTATCGATGGAAAGAATGATTGCGGGTGCCGGGAAGTGAATCCTTACCTAACGTTGATGCAAATCGATTGGAAACATCGAATAGCACGTATTCGTGCAAATTATCGATGGAAAGAACGATTGCGGGAGCCGGGAAATGAATCCTTACCTACCGTCGATGCAAAACGATTGCAAACATCGAATAGCACGTATTCGTGCAAATTATCGATGGAAAGAACGATTGCGGGAGCCGGGAAGTGAATCCTTACCTACCGTTGATGCAAAACGATTGGAAACATCGAACATCACGTATTCGTGCAAATTATCGATAGAAAGAACGATTGCGGGAGCTGGGAAGCGAATCCTTACCTATCGTCGATGCAAAACGATTGGAAACATCGAATGGCACGTATTCGTGCAAATTATCGATGGAAAGAACGATTGCGGGAGCTGGGAAGTGAATTCTTACCTACCGTCGATGCAAAACGATTGCAAACATCGAATAGCACGTATTCGTGCAAATTATCGATAGAAAGAACGATTGCGGGAGCTGGGAAGTGAATACTTACCTAACGTTGATGCAGAACGATTGGAAACATCGAACACCACGTATTCGTGCAAATTATCGATGGAAAGAACGATTGCGGGAGCCGGGAAGTGAATCCTTACCTAACGTTGATGCAAAACGATTGGAAACATCGAATAGCACGTATTCGTGCAAATTATCGATGGAAAGAACGATTGCGGGAGCTGGGAAGTGAATCCTTACCTACCGTCGATGCAAAACGATTGCAAACATCGAATAGCACGTATTCGTGCAAATTATCCATAGAAAGACCGATTGCGAGAGCTGGGAAGTTAATACTTACCTACCGTTGATGCAAAACGATTGGAAACATCGAATAGCACGTATTCGTGCAAATTATCGATGGAAAGAACGATTGCGGGAGCCGGGAAGTGAATCCTTACCTACCGTTGATGCAAAACGATTGGAAACATCGAACATCACGTATTCGTGCAAATTATCGATAGAAAGAACGATTGCGGGAGCTGGGAAGCGAATCCTTACCTATCGTCGATGCAAAACGATTGGAAACATCGAATGGCACGTATTCGTGCAAATTATCGATGGAAAGAACGATTGCGGGAGCTGGGAAGTGAATCCTTACCTACCGTCGATGCAAAACGATTGCAAACATCGAATAGCACGTATTCGTGCAAATTATCGATAGAAAGAACGATTGCGGGAGCTGGGAAGTGAATACTTACCTAACGTTGATGCAGAACGATTGGAAACATCGAACACCACGTATTCGTGCAAATTATCGATGGAAAGAACGATTGCGGGAGCCGGGAAGTGAATCCTTACCTAACGTTGATGCAAAACGATTGGAAACATCGAATAGCACGTATTCGTGCAAATTATCGATGGAAAGAACGATTGCGGGAGCTGGGAAGTGAATCCTTACCTACCGTCGATGCAAAACGATTGCAAACATCGAATAGCACGTATTCGTGCAAATTATCCATAGAAAGACCGATTGCGAGAGCTGGGAAGTTAATACTTACCTACCGTTGATGCAAAACGATTGGAAACATCGAATAGCACGTATTCGTGCAAATTATCGATGGAAAGAACGATTGCGGGAGCCGGGAAGTGAATCCTTACCTACCGTTGATGCAAAACGATTGGAAACATCGAACATCACGTATTCGTGCAAATTATCGATAGAAAGAACGATTGCGGGAGCTGGGAAGCGAATCCTTACCTATCGTCGATGCAAAACGATTGGAAACATCGAATGGCACGTATTCGTGCAAATTATCGATGGAAAGAACGATTGCGGGAGCTGGGAAGTGAATCCTTACCTACCGTCGATGCAAAACGATTGCAAACATCGAATAGCACGTATTCGTGCAAATTATCGATAGAAAGAACGATTGCGGCTGCTGGGAAGTGAATCCTTACCTACCGTCGATGCAAAACGATTGCAAACATCGAATAGCACGTATTCGTGCAAATTATCGATAGAAAGAACGATTGCGGGAGCTGGGAAGTGAATACTTACCTAACGTTGATGCAAAACGATTGGAAACATCGAACACCACGTATTCGTGCAAATTATCGATGGAAAGAACGATTGCGGGAGCCGGGAAGTGAATCCTTACCTAACGTTGATGCAAAACGATTGGAAACATTGAACATCACGTATTCGTGCAAATTATCGATGGAAAGAATGATTGCGGGTGCCGGGAAGTGAATCCTTACCTAACGTTGATGCAAATCGATTGGAAACATCGAATAGCACTTATTCGTGCAAATTATCGATGGAAAGAACGATTGCGGGAGCCGGGAAGTGAATCCTTACCTACCGTCGATGCAAAACGATTGCAAACATCGAATAGCACGTATTCGTGCAAATTATCGATGGAAAGAACGATTGCGGGAGCCGGGAAGTGAATCCTTACCTACCGTTGATGCAAAACGATTGGAAACATCGAACATCACGTATTCGTGCAAATTATCGATAGAAAGAACGATTGCGGGAGCTGGGAAGCGAATCCTTACCTATCGTCGATGCAAAACGATTGGAAACATCGAATGGCACGTATTCGTGCAAATTATCGATGGAAAGAACGATTGCGGGAGCTGGGAAGTGAATCCTTACCTACCGTCGATGCAAAACGATTGCAAACATCGAATAGCACGTATTCGTGCAAATTATCGATAGAAAGAACGATTGCGGGAGCTGGGAAGTGAATACTTACCTAACGTTGATGCAGAACGATTGGAAACATCGAACACCACGTATTCGTGCAAATTATCGATGGAAAGAACGATTGCGGGAGCCGGGAAGTGAATCCTTACCTAACGTTGATGCAAAACGATTGGAAACATCGAATAGCACGTATTCGTGCAAATTATCGATGGAAAGAACGATTGCGGGAGCTGGGAAGTGAATCCTTACCTACCGTCGATGCAAAACGATTGCAAACATCGAATAGCACGTATTCGTGCAAATTATCCATAGAAAGACCGATTGCGAGAGCTGGGAAGTTAATACTTACCTACCGTTGATGCAAAACGATTGGAAACATCGAATAGCACGTATTCGTGCAAATTATCGATGGAAAGAACGATTGCGGGAGCCGGGAAGTGAATCCTTACCTACCGTTGATGCAAAACGATTGGAAACATCGAACATCACGTATTCGTGCAAATTATCGATAGAAAGAACGATTGCGGGAGCTGGGAAGCGAATCCTTACCTATCGTCGATGCAAAACGATTGGAAACATCGAATGGCACGTATTCGTGCAAATTATCGATGGAAAGAACGATTGCGGGAGCTGGGAAGTGAATCCTTACCTACCGTCGATGCAAAACGATTGCAAACATCGAATAGCACGTATTCGTGCAAATTATCGATAGAAAGAACGATTGCGGGAGCTGGGAAGTGAATACTTACCTAACGTTGATGCAGAACGATTGGAAACATCGAACACCACGTATTCGTGCAAATTATCGATGGAAAGAACGATTGCGGGAGCCGGGAAGTGAATCCTTACCTAACGTTGATGCAAAACGATTGGAAACATCGAATAGCACGTATTCGTGCAAATTATCGATGGAAAGAACGATTGCGGGAGCTGGGAAGTGAATCCTTACCTAACGTTGATGCAAAACGATTGGAAACATCGAATAGCACGTATTCGTGCAAATTATCGATGGAAAGAACGATTGCGGGAGCCGGGAAGTGAATCCTTACCTAACGTTGATGCAAATCGATTGGAAACATCGAATAGCACGTATTCGTGCAAATTATCGATGGAAAGAACGATTGCGGGAGCCGGGAAGTGAATCCTTACCTACCGTCGATGCAAAACGATTGCAAACATCGAATAGCACGTATTCGTGCACATTATCGATGGAAAGAACGATTGCGGGAGCCGGGAAGTGAATCCTTACCTACCGTTGATGCAAAACGATTGGAAACATCGAACATCACGTATTCGTGCAAATTATCGATAGAAAGAACGATTGCGGGAGCTGGGAAGCGAATCCTTACCTATCGTCGATGCAAAACGATTGGAAACATCGAATGGCACGTATTCGTGCAAATTATCGATGGGAAGAACGATTGCGGGAGCTGGGAAGTGAATCCTTACCTACCGTCGATGCAAAACGATTGCAAACATCGAATAGCACGTATTCGTGCAAATTATCGATAGAAAGAACGATTGCGGCTGCTGGGAAGTGAATCCTTACCTACCGTCGATGCAAAACGATTGCAAACATCGAATAGCACGTATTCGTGCAAATTATCGATAGAAAGAACGATTGCGGGAGCTGGGAAGTGAATACTTACCTAACGTTGATGCAAAACGATTGGAAACATCGAACACAACGTATTCGTGCAAATTATCGATGGAAAGAACTATTGCGGGAGCCGGGAAGTGAATCCTTACCTAACGTTGATGCAAAACGATTGGAAACATTGAACATCACGTATTCGTGCAAATTATCGATGGAAAGAATGATTGCGGGTGCCGGGAAGTGAATCCTTACCTAACGTTGATGCAAATCGATTGGAAACATCGAATAGCACGTATTCGTGCAAATTATCGATGGAAAGAACGATTGCGGGAGCCGGGAAATGAATCCTTACCTACCGTCGATGCAAAACGATTGCAAACATCGAATAGCACGTATTCGTGCAAATTATCGATGGAAAGAACGATTGCGGGAGCCGGGAAGTGAATCCTTACCTACCGTTGATGCAAAACGATTGGAAACATCGAACATCACGTATTCGTGCAAATTATCGATAGAAAGAACGATTGCGGGAGCTGGGAAGCGAATCCTTACCTATCGTCGATGCAAAACGATTGGAAACATCGAATGGCACGTATTCGTGCAAATTATCGATGGAAAGAACGATTGCGGGAGCTGGGAAGTGAATCCTTACCTACCGTCGATGCAAAACGATTGCAAACATCGAATAGCACGTATTCGTGCAAATTATCGATAGAAAGAACGATTGCGGGAGCTGGGAAGTGAATACTTACCTAACGTTGATGCAGAACGATTGGAAACATCGAACACCACGTATTCGTGCAAATTATCGATGGAAAGAACGATTGCGGGAGCCGGGAAGTGAATCCTTACCTAACGTTGATGCAAAACGATTGGAAACATCGAATAGCACGTATTCGTGCAAATTATCGATGGAAAGAACGATTGCGGGAGCTGGGAAGTGAATCCTTACCTACCGTCGATGCAAAACGATTGCAAACATCGAATAGCACGTATTCGTGCAAATTATCCATAGAAAGACCGATTGCGAGAGCTGGGAAGTTAATACTTACCTACCGTTGATGCAAAACGATTGGAAACATCGAATAGCACGTATTCGTGCAAATTATCGATGGAAAGAACGATTGCGGGAGCCGGGAAGTGAATCCTTACCTACCGTTGATGCAAAACGATTGGAAACATCGAACATCACGTATTCGTGCAAATTATCGATAGAAAGAACGATTGCGGGAGCTGGGAAGCGAATCCTTACCTATCGTCGATGCAAAACGATTGGAAACATCGAATGGCACGTATTCGTGCAAATTATCGATGGAAAGAACGATTGCGGGAGCTGGGAAGTGAATCCTTACCTACCGTCGATGCAAAACGATTGCAAACATCGAATAGCACGTATTCGTGCAAATTATCGATAGAAAGAACGATTGCGGGAGCTGGGAAGTGAATACTTACCTAACGTTGATGCAGAACGATTGGAAACATCGAACACCACGTATTCGTGCAAATTATCGATGGAAAGAACGATTGCGGGAGCCGGGAAGTGAATCCTTACCTAACGTTGATGCAAAACGATTGGAAACATCGAATAGCACGTATTCGTGCAAATTATCGATGGAAAGAACGATTGCGGGAGCTGGGAAGTGAATCCTTACCTACCGTCGATGCAAAACGATTGCAAACATCGAATAGCACGTATTCGTGCAAATTATCCATAGAAAGACCGATTGCGAGAGCTGGGAAGTTAATACTTACCTACCGTTGATGCAAAACGATTGGAAACATCGAATAGCACGTATTCGTGCAAATTATCGATGGAAAGAACGATTGCGGGAGCCGGGAAGTGAATCCTTACCTACCGTTGATGCAAAACGATTGGAAACATCGAACATCACGTATTCGTGCAAATTATCGATAGAAAGAACGATTGCGGGAGCTGGGAAGCGAATCCTTACCTATCGTCGATGCAAAACGATTGGAAACATCGAATGGCACGTATTCGTGCAAATTATCGATGGAAAGAACGATTGCGGGAGCTGGGAAGTGAATCCTTACCTACCGTCGATGCAAAACGATTGCAAACATCGAATAGCACGTATTCGTGCAAATTATCGATAGAAAGAACGATTGCGGCTGCTGGGAAGTGAATCCTTACCTACCGTCGATGCAAAACGATTGCAAACATCGAATAGCACGTATTCGTGCAAATTATCGATAGAAAGAACGATTGCGGGAGCTGGGAAGTGAATACTTACCTAACGTTGATGCAAAACGATTGGAAACATCGAACACCACGTATTCGTGCAAATTATCGATGGAAAGAACGATTGCGGGAGCCGGGAAGTGAATCCTTACCTAACGTTGATGCAAAACGATTGGAAACATTGAACATCACGTATTCGTGCAAATTATCGATGGAAAGAATGATTGCGGGTGCCGGGAAGTGAATCCTTACCTAACGTTGATGCAAATCGATTGGAAACATCGAATAGCACGTATTCGTGCAAATTATCGATGGAAAGAACGATTGCGGGAGCCGGGAAGTGAATCCTTACCTACCGTCGAAGCAAAACGATTGCAAACATCGAATAGCACGTATTCGTGCAAATTATCGATGGAAAGAACGATTGCGGGAGCCGGGAAGTGAATCCTTACCTACCGTTGATGCAAAACGATTGGAAACATCGAACATCACGTATTCGTGCAAATTATCGATAGAAAGAACGATTGCGGGAGCTGGGAAGCGAATCCTTACCTATCGTCGATGCAAAACGATTGGAAACATCGAATGGCACGTATTCGTGCAAATTATCGATGGAAAGAACGATTGCGGGAGCTGGGAAGTGAATCCTTACCTACCGTCGATGCAAAACGATTGCAAACATCGAATAGCACGTATTCGTGCAAATTATCGATAGAAAGAACGATTGCGGGAGCTGGGAAGTGAATACTTACCTAACGTTGATGCAGAACGATTGGAAACATCGAACACCACGTATTCGTGCAAATTATCGATGGAAAGAACGATTGCGGGAGCCGGGAAGTGAATCCTTACTTAACGTTGATGCAAAACGATTGGAAACATCGAATAGCACGTATTCGTGCAAATTATCGATGGAAAGAACGATTGCGGGAGCTGGGAAGTGAATCCTTACCTACCGTCGATGCAAAACGATTGCAAACATCGAATAGCACGTATTCGTGCAAATTATCCATAGAAAGACCGATTGCGAGAGCTGGGAAGTTAATACTTACCTACCGTTGATGCAAAACGATTGGAAACATCGAATAGCACGTATTCGTGCAAATTATCGATGGAAAGAACGATTGCGGGAGCCGGGAAGTGAATCCTTACCTACCGTTGATGCAAAACGATTGGAAACATCGAACATCACGTATTCGTGCAAATTATCGATAGAAAGAACGATTGCGGGAGCTGGGAAGTGAATACTTACCTAACGTTGATGCAGAACGATTGGAAACATCGAACACCACGTATTCGTGCAAATTATCGATGGAAAGAACGATTGCGGGAGCCGGGAAGTGAATCCTTACCTAACGTTGATGCAAAACGATTGGAAACATCGAATAGCACGTATTCGTGCAAATTATCGATGGAAAGAACGATTGCGGGAGCTGGGAAGTGAATCCTTACCTACCGTCGATGCAAAACGATTGGATAATTGGCACGAATACGTGATATTCGATGTTTCCAATCGTTTTGCATCGACGGTAGGTAAGTATTCACTTCCCAGCTCCCGCAATCGTTCTTTCTATCGATAATTTGCACGAATACGTGATGTTCGATGTTTCCAATCGTTTTGCATCAACGGTAGGTAAGGATTCACTTCCCGGCTCCCGCAATCGTTCTTTCCATCGATAATTTGCACGAATACGTGGTGTTCGATGTTTCCAATCGTTCTGCATCAACGTTAGGTAAGTATTCACTTCCCAGCTCCCGCAATCGTTCTTTCTATGGATAATTTGCACGAATACGTGCTATTCGATGTTTGCAATCGTTTTGCATCGACGGTAGGTACGGATTCACTTCCCAGCTCCCGCAATCGTTCTTTCTATCGATAATTTGCACGAATACGTTATGTTCGATGTTTCAAATCGTTTTGCATCAACGTTAGGTAAGCATTCACTTCCCGGCTCCCGCAATCGTTCTTTCCATCGATAATTTGCACGAATACGTGCTATTCGATATTTTCAATCGTTTTGCATCAACGGTAGGTAAGTATTCACTTCCCAGCTCTCGCAATCGGCCTTTCTATGGATAATTTGCACGAATACGTGCTATTCGATGTTTGCAATCGTTTTGCATCGACGGTAGGTAAGGATTCACTTCCCAGCTGCCGCAATCGTTCTTTCTATCGATAATTTGCACGAATACGTGATGTTCGATGTTTCCAATCCTTTTGCATCAACGTTAGGTAGGGATTCATTTCCCGGCTCCCGCAATCGTTCTTTCCATCGATAATTTGCACGAATACGTGCTATTCGATGTTTCCAATCGATTTGCATCAACGTTAGGTAAGGATTCACTTCCCAGCTCCCGCAATCGTTCTTTCTATCGATAATTTGCACGAATACGTTATGTTCGATGTTTCCAATCGTTTTGCATCAACGTTAGGTAAGCATTCACTTCCCGGCTCCCGCAATCGTTCTTTCCATCGATAATTTGCACGAATACGTGCTATTCGATGTTTTCAATCGTTTTGCATCAACGGTAGGTAAGTATTCACTTCCCAGCTCCCGCAATCGTTCTTTCTATGGATAATTTGCACGAATACGTGCTATTCGATGTTTGCAATCGTTTTGCATCGACGGTAGGTAAGGATTCACTTCCCAGCTCCCGCAATCGTTCTTTCTATCGATAATTTGCACGAATACGTTATGTTCGATGTTTCCAATCGTTTTGCATCAACGTTAGGTAAGCATTCACTTCCCGGCTCCCGCAATCGTTCTTTCCATCGATAATTTGCACGAATACGTGCTATTCGATGTTTTCAATCGTTTTGCATCAACGGTAGGTAAGTATTCACTTCCCAGCTCTCGCAATCGGTCTTTCTATGGATAATTTGCACGAATACGTGCTATTCGATGTTTGCAATCGTTTTGCATCGACGGTAGGTAAGGATTCACTTCCCAGCTGCCGCAATCGTTCTTTCTATCATTAATTTGCACGAATACGTGGTGTTCGATGTTTCCAATCGTTTTGCATCAACGTTAGGTAAGTATTCACTTCCCAGCTCCCGCAATCGTTCTTTCTATGGATAATTTGCACGAATACGTGCTATTCGATGTTTGCAATCGTTTTGCATCGACGGTAGGTAAGGATTCACTTCCCAGCTGCCGCAATCGTTCTTTCTATCGATAATTTGCACGAATACGTGATGTTCGATGTTTCCAATCCTTTTGCATCAACGTTAGGTAGGGATTCATTTCCCGGCTCCCGCAATCGTTCTTTCCATCGATAATTTGCACGAATACGTGCTATTCGATGTTTCCAATCGATTTGCATCAACGTTAGGTAAGGATTCACTTCCCAGCTCCCGCAATCGTTCTTTCTATCGATAATTTGCACGAATACGTTATGTTCGATGTTTCCAATCGTTTTGCATCAACGTTAGGTAAGCATTCACTTCCCGGCTCCCGCAATCGTTCTTTCCATCGATAATTTGCACGAATACGTGCTATTCGATGTTTTCAATCGTTTTGCATCAACGGTAGGTAAGTATTCACTTCCCAGCTCCCGCAATCGTTCTTTCTATGGATAATTTGCACGAATACGTGCTATTCGATGTTTGCAATCGTTTTGCATCGACGGTAGGTAAGGATTCACTTCCCAGCTCCCGCAATCGTTCTTTCTATCGATAATTTGCACGAATACGTTATGTTCGATGTTTCCAATCGTTTTGCATCAACGTTAGGTAAGCATTCACTTCCCGGCTCCCGCAATCGTTCTTTCCATCGATAATTTGCACGAATACGTGGTGTTCGATGTTTCCAATCGTTTTGCATCAACGTTAGGTAAGTATTCACTTCCCAGCTCCCGCAATCGTTCTTTCTATGGATAATTTGCACGAATACGTGCTATTCGATGTTTGCAATCGTTTTGCATCGACGGTAGGTAAGGATTCACTTCCCAGCTCCCGCAATCGTTCTTTCTATCGATAATTTGCACGAATACGTTATGTTCGATGTTTCCAATCGTTTTGCATCAACGTTAGGTAAGCATTCACTTCCCGGCTCCCGCAATCGTTCTTTCCATCGATAATTTGCACGAATACGTGCTATTCGATGTTTTCAATCGTTTTGCATCAACGGTAGGTAAGTATTCACTTCCCAGCTCTCGCAATCGGTCTTTCTATGGATAATTTGCACGAATACGTGCTATTCGATGTTTGCAATCGTTTTGCATCGACGGTAGGTAAGGATTCACTTCCCAGCTGCCGCAATCGTTCTTTCTATCATTAATTTGCACGAATACGTGATGTTCGATGTTTCCAATCGTTTTGCATCAACGTTAGGTAAGGATTCACTTCCCGGCTCCCGCAATCGTTCTTTCCATCGATAATTTGCACGAATACGTGGTGTTCGATGTTTCCAATCGTTTTGCATCAACGTTAGGTAAGTATTCACTTCCCAGCTCCCGCAATCGTTCTTTCTATGGATAATTTGCACGAATACGTGCTATTCGATGTTTGCAATCGTTTTGCATCGACGGTAGGTAAGGATTCACTTCCCAGCTCCCGCAATCGTTCTTTCTATCGATAATTTGCACGAATACGTTATGTTCGATGTTTCCAATCGTTTTGCATCAACGTTAGGTAAGCATTCACTTCCCGGCTCCCGCAATCGTTCTTTCCATCGATAATTTGCACGAATACGTGCTATTCGATGTTTTCAATCGTTTTGCATCAACGGTAGGTAAGTATTCACTTCCCAGCTCTCGCAATCGGTCTTTCTATGGATAATTTGCACGAATACGTGCTATTCGATGTTTGCAATCGTTTTGCATCGACGGTAGGTAAGGATTCACTTCCCAGCTGCCGCAATCGTTCTTTCTATCATTAATTTGCACGAATACGTGGTGTTCGATGTTTCCAATCGTTTTGCATCAACGTTAGGTAAGTATTCACTTCCCAGCTCCCGCAATCGTTCTTTCTATGGATAATTTGCACGAATACGTGCTATTCGATGTTTGCAATCGTTTTGCATCAACGTTAGGTAAGGATTCACTTCCCGGCACCCGCAATCGTTCTTTCCATCGATAATTTGCACGAATACGTGATGTTCAATGTTTCCAATCGTTTTGCATCAACGTTAGGTAAGGATTCACTTCCCGGCTCCCGCAATCGTTCTTTCCATCGATAATTTGCACGAATACGTGGTGTTCGATGTTTCCAATCGTTTTGCATCAACGTTAGGTAAGTATTCACTTCCCAGCTCCCGCAATCGTTCTTTCTATGGATAATTTGCACGAATACGTGCTATTCGATGTTTGCAATCGTTTTGCATCGACGGTAGGTAAGGATTCACTTCCCAGCTCCCGCAATCGTTCTTTCTATCGATAATTTGCACGAATACGTTATGTTCGATGTTTCCAATCGTTTTGCATCAACGTTAGGTAAGCATTCACTTCCCGGCTCCCGCAATCGTTCTTTCCATCGATAATTTGCACGAATACGTGCTATTCGATGTTTTCAATCGTTTTGCATCAACGGTAGGTAAGTATTCACTTCCCAGCTCTCGCAATCGGTCTTTCTATGGATAATTTGCACGAATACGTGCTATTCGATGTTTGCAATCGTTTTGCATCGACGGTAGGTAAGGATTCACTTCCCAGCTGCCGCAATCGTTCTTTCTATCATTAATTTGCACGAATACGTGATGTTCGATGTTTCCAATCGTTTTGCATCAACGGTAGGTAAGGATTCACTTCCCGGCTCCCGCAATCGTTCTTTCCATCGATAATTTGCACGAATACGTGCTATTCGATGTTTCCAATCGTTTTGCATCAACGGTAGGTAAGTATTCACTTCCCAGCTCTCGCAATCGGTCTTTCTATGGATAATTTGCACGAATACGTGCAATTCGATGTTTGCAATCGTTTTGCATCGACGGTAGGTAAGGATTCACTTCCCAGCTCCCGCAATCGTTCTTTCTATCGATAATTTGCACGAATACGTTATGTTCGATGTTTCCAATCGTTTTGCATCAACGTTAGGTAAGCATTCACTTCCCGGCTCCCGCAATCGTTCTTTCCATCGATAATTTGCACGAATACGTGCTATTCGATGTTTTCAATCGTTTTGCATCAACGGTAGGTAAGTATTCACTTCCCAGCTCTCGCAATCGGTCTTTCTATGGATAATTTGCACGAATACGTGCTATTCGATGTTTGCAATCGTTTTGCATCGACGGTAGGTAAGGATTCACTTCCCAGCTGCCGCAATCGTTCTTTCTATCGATAATTTGCACGAATACGTGATGTTCGATGTTTCCAATCGTTTTGCATCAACGTTAGGTAAGGATTCATTTCCCGGCTCCCGCAATCGTTCTTTCCATCGATAATTTGCACGAATACGTGCTATTCGATGTTTCCAATCGATTTGCATCAACGTTAGGTAAGGATTCACTTCCCGGCACCCGCAATCATTCTTTCCGTCGATAATTTGCACGAATACGTGATGTTCAATGTTTCCAATCGTTTTGCATCAACGTTAGGTAAGGATTCACTTCCCGGCTCCCGCAATCGTTCTTTCCATCGATAATTTGCACGAATACGTGGTGTTCGATGTTTCCAATCGTTTTGCATCAACGTTAGGTAAGTATTCACTTCCCAGCTCCCGCAATCGTTCTTTCTATCGATAATTTGCACGAATACGTGCTATTCGATGTTTGCAATCGTTTTGCATCGACGGTAGGTAAGGATTCACTTCCCAGCAGCCGCAATCGTTCTTTCCATCGATAATTTACACGAATACGTGCTATTCGATGTTTTCAATCGTTTTGCATCAACGGCAGGTAAGTATTCACTGCCCAGCTCTCGCAATCGGTCTTTCTATGGATAATTTGCACGAATACGTGCTATTCGATGTTTGCAATCGTTTTGCATCGACGGTAGGTAAGGATACACTTCCCGGCTCCCGCAATCGTTCTTTCCATCGATAATTTGCACGAATACGTGGTGTTCGATGTTTCCAATCGTTTTGCATCAACGTTAGGTAAGTATTCACTTCCCAGCTCCCGCAATCGTTCTTTCTATCGATAATTTGCACGAATACGTGCTATTCGATGTTTGCAATCGTTTTGCATCGACGGTAGGTAAGGATTCACTTCCCAGCTCCCGCAATCGTTCTTTCTATCGATAATTTGCATGAATACGTTATGTTCGATGTTTCCAATCGTTTTGCATCAACGTTAGGTAAGCATTCACTTCCCGGCTCCCGCAATCGTTCTTTCCATCGATAATTTGCACGAATACGTGGTGTTCGATGTTTCCAATCGTTCTGCATCAACGTTAGGTAAGTATTCACTTCCCAGCTCCCGCAATCGTTCTTTCTATGGATAATTTGCACGAATACGTGCTATTCGATGTTTGCAATCGTTTTGCATCGACGGTAGGTACGGATTCACTTCCCAGCTCCCGCAATCGTTCTTTCTATCGATAATTTGCACGAATACGTGATGTTCGATGTTTCCAATCGTTTTGCATCAACGTTAGGTAAGTATTCACTTCCCAGCTCCCGCAATCGTTCTTTCTATGGATAATTTGCACGAATACGTGCTATTCGATGTTTCCAATCGTGTTGCATCGACGGTCGGTAAGCATTCACTTCCCAGCTCCGGCAAACGTTCTTTCCAAATTATCGATAGAAAGAACGATTGCGGGAGCTGGGAAGTGAATCCTTACCTACCGTCGATGCAAAACGATTGCAAACATCGAATAGCATGTATTCGTGCAAATTATCCATAGCAAGAACGATTGCGAGAGCTGGGAAGTGAATACTTACCTACCGTTGATGCAAAACGATTGGAAAATATCGAATAGCACGTATTCGTGCAAATGATCGATGGAAAGAACGATTGCGGGAGCCGGGAAGTGAATCCTTACCTAACGTTGATGCAAATCGATTGGAAAATATCGAATAGCACGTATTCGTGCAAATTATCGATAGAAAGAGCGATTGCGGCAGCTGGGAAGTGAATCCTTACCTACCGTCGATGCAAAACGATTGCAAACATCGAATAGCACGTATTCGTGCAAATTATCCATAGAAAGACCGATTGCGAGAGCTGGGAAGTTAATACTTACCTACCGTTGATGCAAAACGATTGGAAACATCGAATAGCACGTATTCGTGCAAATTATCGATGGAAAGAACGATTGCGGGAGCCGGGAAGTGAATCCTTACCTACCGTTGATGCAAAACGATTGGAAACATCGAACATCACGTATTCGTGCAAATTATCGATAGAAAGAACGATTGCGGGAGCTGGGAAGCGAATCCTTACCTATCGTCGATGCAAAACGATTGGAAACATCGAATGGCACGTATTCGTGCAAATTATCGATGGAAAGAACGATTGCGGGAGCTGGGAAGTGAATCCTTACCTACCGTCGATGCAAAACGATTGCAAACATCGAATAGCACGTATTCGTGCAAATTATCGATAGAAAGAACGATTGCGGGAGCTGGGAAGTGAATACTTACCTAACGTTGATGCAGAACGATTGGAAACATCGAACACCACGTATTCGTGCAAATTATCGATGGAAAGAACGATTGCGGGAGCCGGGAAGTGAATCCTTACCTAACGTTGATGCAAAACGATTGGAAACATCGAATAGCACGTATTCGTGCAAATTATCGATGGAAAGAACGATTGCGGGAGCTGGGAAGTGAATCCTTACCTACCGTCGATGCAAAACGATTGCAAACATCGAATAGCACGTATTCGTGCAAATTATCCATAGAAAGACCGATTGCGAGAGCTGGGAAGTTAATACTTACCTACCGTTGATGCAAAACGATTGGAAACATCGAATAGCACGTATTCGTGCAAATTATCGATGGAAAGAACGATTGCGGGAGCCGGGAAGTGAATCCTTACCTACCGTTGATGCAAAACGATTGGAAACATCGAACATCACGTATTCGTGCAAATTATCGATAGAAAGAACGATTGCGGGAGCTGGGAAGCGAATCCTTACCTATCGTCGATGCAAAACGATTGGAAACATCGAATGGCACGTATTCGTGCAAATTATCGATGGAAAGAACGATTGCGGGAGCTGGGAAGTGAATCCTTACCTACCGTCGATGCAAAACGATTGGAAACATCGAATGGCACGTATTCGTGCAAATTATCGATGGAAAGAACGATTGCGGGAGCTGGGAAGTGAATCCTTACCTACCGTCGATGCAAAACGATTGGATAATTGGCACGAATACGTGATATTCGATGTTTCCAATCGTTTTGCATCGACGGTAGGTAAGTATTCACTTCCCAGCTCCCGCAATCGTTCTTTCTATCGATAATTTGCACGAATACGTGATGTTCGATGTTTCCAATCGTTTTGCATCAACGGTAGGTAAGGATTCACTTCCCGGCTCCCGCAATCGTTCTTTCCATCGATAATTTGCACGAATACGTGGTGTTCGATGTTTCCAATCGTTCTGCATCAACGTTAGGTAAGTATTCACTTCCCAGCTCCCGCAATCGTTCTTTCTATGGATAATTTGCACGAATACGTGCTATTCGATGTTTGCAATCGTTTTGCATCGACGGTAGGTACGGATTCACTTCCCAGCTCCCGCAATCGTTCTTTCTATCGATAATTTGCACGAATACGTTATGTTCGATGTTTCCAATCGTTTTGCATCAACGTTAGGTAAGCATTCACTTCCCGGCTCCCGCAATCGTTCTTTCCATCGATAATTTGCACGAATACGTGCTATTCGATGTTTTCAATCGTTTTGCATCAACGGTAGGTAAGTATTCACTTCCCAGCTCTCGCAATCGGCCTTTCTATGGATAATTTGCACGAATACGTGCTATTCGATGTTTGCAATCGTTTTGCATCGACGGTAGGTAAGGATTCACTTCCCAGCTGCCGCAATCGTTCTTTCTATCGATAATTTGCACGAATACGTGATGTTCGATGTTTCCAATCCTTTTGCATCAACGTTAGGTAAGGATTCATTTCCCGGCTCCCGCAATCGTTCTTTCCATCGATAATTTGCACGAATACGTGCTATTCGATGTTTCCAATCGATTTGCATCAACGTTAGGTAAGGATTCACTTCCCGGCACCCGCAATCGTTCTTTCCATCGATAATTTGCACGAATACGTGATGTTCAATGTTTCCAATCGTTTTGCATCAACGTTAGGTAAGGATTCACTTCCCGGCTCCCGCAATCGTTCTTTCCATCGATAATTTGCACGAATACGTGGTGTTCGATGTTTCCAATCGTTTTGCATCAACGTTAGGTAAGTATTCACTTCCCAGCTACCGCAATCGTTCTTTCTATGGATAATTTGCACGAATACGTGCTATTCGATGTTTGCAATCGTTTTGCATCGACGGTAGGTAAGGATTCACTTCCCAGCTCCCGCAATCGTTCTTTCTATCGATAATTTGCACGAATACGTTATGTTCGATGTTTCCAATCGTTTTGCATCAACGTTAGGTAAGCATTCACTTCCCGGCTCCCGCAATCGTTCTTTCCATCGATAATTTGCACGAATACGTGCTATTCGATGTTTTCATTCGTTTTGCATCAACGGTAGGTAAGTATTCACTTCCCAGCTCTCGCAATCGGTCTTTCTATGGATAATTTGCACGAATACGTGCTATTCGATGTTTGCAATCGTTTTGCATCGACGGTAGGTAAGGATTCACTTCCCAGCTGCCGCAATCGTTCTTTCTATCATTAATTTGCACGAATACGTGATGTTCGATGTTTCCAATCGTTTTGCATCAACGTTAGGTAAGGATTCATTTCCCGGCTCCCGCAATCGTTCTTTCCATCGATAATTTGCACGAATACGTGGTGTTCGATGTTTCCAATCGTTTTGCATCAACGTTCGGTAAGTATTCACTTCCCAGCTCCCGCAATCGTTCTTTCTATGGATAATTTGCACGAATACGTTATGTTCGATGTTTCCAATCGTTTTGCATCAACGTTAGGTAAGCATTCACTTCCCGGCTCCCGCAATCGTTCTTTCCATCGATAATTTGCACGAATACGTGCTATTCGATGTTTTCAATCGTTTTGCATCAACGGTAGGTAAGTATTCACTTCCCGGCTCCCGCAATCGTTCTTTCTATGGATAATTTGCACGAATACGTGCTATTCGATGTTTGCAATCGCTTTGCATCGACGGTAGGTAAGGATTCACTTCCCAGCTCCCGCAATCGTTCTTTCTATCGATAATTTGCACGAATACGTTATGTTCGATGTTTCCAATCGTTTTGCATCAACGTTAGGTAAGCATTCACTTCCCGGCTCCCGCAATCGTTCTTTCCATCGATAATTTGCACGAATACGTGGTGTTCGATGTTTCCAATCGTTTTGCATCAACGTTAGGTAAGTATTCACTTCCCAGCTCCCGCAATCGTTCTTTCTATGGATAATTTGCACGAATACGTGCTATTCGATGTTTGCAATCGTTTTGCATCGACGGTAGGTAAGGATTCACTTCCCAGCTCCCGCAATCGTTCTTTCTATCGATAATTTGCACGAATACGTTATGTTCGATGTTTCCAATCGTTTTGCATCAACGTTAGGTAAGCATTCACTTCCCGGCTCCCGCAATCGTTCTTTCCATCGATAATTTGCACGAATACGTGCTATTCGATGTTTTCAATCGTTTTGCATCAACGGTAGGTAAGTATTCACTTCCCAGCTCTCGCAATCGGTCTTTCTATGGATAATTTGCACGAATACGTGCTATTCGATGTTTGCAATCGTTTTGCATCGACGGTAGGTAAGGATTCACTTCCCAGCTGCCGCAATCGTTCTTTCTATCATTAATTTGCACGAATACGTGATGTTCGATGTTTCCAATCGTTTTGCATCAACGTTAGGTAAGGATTCACTTCCCGGCTCCCGCAATCGTTCTTTCCATCGATAATTTGCACGAATACGTGGTGTTCGATGTTTCCAATCGTTTTGCATCAACGTTAGGTAAGTATTCACTTCCCAGCTCCCGCAATCGTTCTTTCTATGGATAATTTGCACGAATACGTGCTATTCGATGTTTGCAATCGTTTTGCATCGACGGTAGGTAAGGATTCACTTCCCAGCTCCCGCAATCGTTCTTTCTATCGATAATTTGCACGAATACGTTATGTTCGATGTTTCCAATCGTTTTGCATCAACGTTAGGTAAGCATTCACTTCCCGGCTCCCGCAATCGTTCTTTCCATCGATAATTTGCACGAATACGTGCTATTCGATGTTTTCAATCGTTTTGCATCAACGGTAGGTAAGTATTCACTTCCCAGCTCTCGCAATCGGTCTTTCCATGGATAATTTGCACGAATACGTGCTATTCGATGTTTGCAATCGTTTTGCATCGACGGTAGGTAAGGATTCACTTCCCAGCTGCCGCAATCGTTCTTTCTATCATTAATTTGCACGAATACGTGGTGTTCGATGTTTCCAATCGTTTTGCATCAACGTTAGGTAAGTATTCACTTCCCAGCTCCCGCAATCGTTCTTTCTATGGATAATTTGCACGAATACGTGCTATTCGATGTTTGCAATCGTTTTGCATCAACGTTAGGTAAGGATTCACTTCCCGGCACCCGCAATCGTTCTTTCCATCGATAATTTGCACGAATACGTGATGTTCAATGTTTCCAATCGTTTTGCATCAACGTTAGGTAAGGATTCACTTCCCGGCTCCCGCAATCGTTCTTTCCATCGATAATTTGCACGAATACGTGGTGTTCGATGTTTCCAATCGTTTTGCATCAACGTTAGGTAAGTATTCACTTCCCAGCTCCCGCAATCGTTCTTTCTATGGATAATTTGCACGAATACGTGCTATTCGATGTTTGCAATCGTTTTGCATCGACGGTAGGTAAGGATTCACTTCCCAGCTCCCGCAATCGTTCTTTCTATCGATAATTTGCACGAATACGTTATGTTCGATGTTTCCAATCGTTTTGCATCAACGTTAGGTAAGCATTCACTTCCCGGCTCCCGCAATCGTTCTTTCCATCGATAATTTGCACGAATACGTGCTATTCGATGTTTTCAATCGTTTTGCATCAACGGTAGGTAAGTATTCACTTCCCAGCTCTCGCAATCGGTCTTTCTATGGATAATTTGCACGAATACGTGCTATTCGATGTTTGCAATCGTTTTGCATCGACGGTAGGTAAGGATTCACTTCCCAGCTGCCGCAATCGTTCTTTCTATCATTAATTTGCACGAATACGTGATGTTCGATGTTTCCAATCGTTTTGCATCAACGGTAGGTAAGGATTCACTTCCCGGCTCCCGCAATCGTTCTTTCCATCGATAATTTGCACGAATACGTGCTATTCGATGTTTCCAATCGTTTTGCATCAACGGTAGGTAAGTATTCACTTCCCAGCTCTCGCAATCGGTCTTTCTATGGATAATTTGCACGAATACGTGCAATTCGATGTTTGCAATCGTTTTGCATCGACGGTAGGTAAGGATTCACTTCCCAGCTCCCGCAATCGTTCTTTCTATCGATAATTTGCACGAATACGTTATGTTCGATGTTTCCAATCGTTTTGCATCAACGTTAGGTAAGCATTCACTTCCCGGCTCCCGCAATCGTTCTTCCATCGATAATTTGCACGAATACGTGCTATTCGATGTTTTCAATCGTTTTGCATCAACGGTAGGTAAGTATTCACTTCCCAGCTCTCGCAATCGGTCTTTCTATGGATAATTTGCACGAATACGTGCTATTCGATGTTTGCAATCGTTTTGCATCGACGGTAGGTAAGGATTCACTTCCCAGCTGCCGCAATCGTTCTTTCTATCGATAATTTGCACGAATACGTGATGTTCGATGTTTCCAATCGTTTTGCATCAACGTTAGGTAAGGATTCATTTCCCGGCTCCCGCAATCGTTCTTTCCATCGATAATTTGCACGAATACGTGCTATTCGATGTTTCCAATCGATTTGCATCAACGTTAGGTAAGGATTCACTTCCCGGCACCCGCAATCATTCTTTCCATCGATAATTTGCACGAATACGTGATGTTCAATGTTTCCAATCGTTTTGCATCAACGTTAGGTAAGGATTCACTTCCCGGCTCCCGCAATCGTTCTTTCCATCGATAATTTGCACGAATACGTGGTGTTCGATGTTTCCAATCGTTTTGCATCAACGTTAGGTAAGTATTCACTTCCCAGCTCTCGCAATCGGTCTTTCTATGGATAATTTGCACGAATACGTGCAATTCGATGTTTGCAATCGTTTTGCATCGACGGTAGGTAAGGATTCACTTCCCAGCTCCCGCAATCGTTCTTTCTATCGATAATTTGCACGAATACGTTATGTTCGATGTTTCCAATCGTTTTGCATCAACGTTAGGTAAGCATTCACTTCCCGGCTCCCGCAATCGTTCTTCCATCGATAATTTGCACGAATACGTGCTATTCGATGTTTTCAATCGTTTTGCATCAACGGTAGGTAAGTATTCACTTCCCAGCTCTCGCAATCGGTCTTTCTATGGATAATTTGCACGAATACGTGCTATTCGATGTTTGCAATCGTTTTGCATCGACGGTAGGTAAGGATTCACTTCCCAGCTCCCGCAATCGTTCTTTCTATCGATAATTTGCACGAATACGTGCTATTCGATGTTTGCAATCGTTTTGCATCGACGGTAGGTAAGGATTCACTTCCCAGCAGCCGCAATCGTTCTTTCCATCGATAATTTACACGAATACGTGCTATTCGATGTTTTCAATCGTTTTGCATCAACGGCAGGTAAGTATTCACTGCCCAGCTCTCGCAATCGGTCTTTCTATGGATAATTTGCACGAATACGTGCTATTCGATGTTTGCAATCGTTTTGCATCGACGGTAGGTAAGGATACACTTCCCGGCTCCCGCAATCGTTCTTTCCATCGATAATTTGCACGAATACGTGGTGTTCGATGTTTCCAATCGTTTTGCATCAACGTTAGGTAAGTATTCACTTCCCAGCTCCCGCAATCGTTCTTTCTATCGATAATTTGCACGAATACGTGCTATTCGATGTTTGCAATCGTTTTGCATCGACGGTAGGTAAGGATTCACTTCCCGGCTCCCGCAATCGTTCTTTCCATCGATAATTTGCACGAATACGTGCTATTCGATGTTTTCATTCGTTTTGCATCAACGGTAGGTAAGTATTCACTTCCCAGCTCTCGCAATCGGTCTTTCTATGGATAATTTGCACGAATACGTGCTATTCGATGTTTGCAATCGTTTTGCATCGACGGTAGGTAAGGATTCACTTCCCAGCTGCCGCAATCGTTCTTTCTATCATTAATTTGCACGAATACGTGATGTTCGATGTTTCCAATCGTTTTGCATCAACGTTAGGTAAGGATTCATTTCCCGGCTCCCGCAATCGTTCTTTCCATCGATAATTTGCACGAATACGTGGTGTTCGATGTTTCCAATCGTTTTGCATCAACGTTCGGTAAGTATTCACTTCCCAGCTCCCGCAATCGTTCTTTCTATGGATAATTTGCACGAATACGTTATGTTCGATGTTTCCAATCGTTTTGCATCAACGTTAGGTAAGCATTCACTTCCCGGCTCCCGCAATCGTTCTTTCCATCGATAATTTGCACGAATACGTGCTATTCGATGTTTTCAATCGTTTTGCATCAACGGTAGGTAAGTATTCACTTCCCGGCTCCCGCAATCGTTCTTTCTATGGATAATTTGCACGAATACGTGCTATTCGATGTTTGCAATCGTTTTGCATCGACGGTAGGTAAGGATTCACTTCCCAGCTCCCGCAATCGTTCTTTCTATCGATAATTTGCACGAATACGTTATGTTCGATGTTTCCAATCGTTTTGCATCAACGTTAGGTAAGCATTCACTTCCCGGCTCCCGCAATCGTTCTTTCCATCGATAATTTGCACGAATACGTGGTGTTCGATGTTTCCAATCGTTTTGCATCAACGTTAGGTAAGTATTCACTTCCCAGCTCCCGCAATCGTTCTTTCTATGGATAATTTGCACGAATACGTGCTATTCGATGTTTGCAATCGTTTTGCATCGACGGTAGGTAAGGATTCACTTCCCAGCTCCCGCAATCGTTCTTTCTATCGATAATTTGCACGAATACGTTATGTTCGATGTTTCCAATCGTTTTGCATCAACGTTAGGTAAGCATTCACTTCCCGGCTCCCGCAATCGTTCTTTCCATCGATAATTTGCACGAATACGTGCTATTCGATGTTTTCAATCGTTTTGCATCAACGGTAGGTAAGTATTCACTTCCCAGCTCTCGCAATCGGTCTTTCTATGGATAATTTGCACGAATACGTGCTATTCGATGTTTGCAATCGTTTTGCATCGACGGTAGGTAAGGATTCACTTCCCAGCTGCCGCAATCGTTCTTTCTATCATTAATTTGCACGAATACGTGATGTTCGATGTTTCCAATCGTTTTGCATCAACGTTAGGTAAGGATTCACTTCCCGGCTCCCGCAATCGTTCTTTCCATCGATAATTTGCACGAATACGTGGTGTTCGATGTTTCCAATCGTTTTGCATCAACGTTAGGTAAGTATTCACTTCCCAGCTCCCGCAATCGTTCTTTCTATGGATAATTTGCACGAATACGTGCTATTCGATGTTTGCAATCGTTTTGCATCGACGGTAGGTAAGGATTCACTTCCCAGCTCCCGCAATCGTTCTTTCTATCCATAATTTGCACGAATACGTTATGTTCGATGTTTCCAATCGTTTTGCATCAACGTTAGGTAAGCATTCACTTCCCGGCTCCCGCAATCGTTCTTTCCATCGATAATTTGCACGAATACGTGCTATTCGATGTTTTCAATCGTTTTGCATCAACGGTAGGTAAGTATTCACTTCCCAGCTCTCGCAATCGGTCTTTCTATGGATAATTTGCACGAATACGTGCTATTCGATGTTTGCAATCGTTTTGCATCGACGGTAGGTAAGGATTCACTTCCCAGCTGCCGCAATCGTTCTTTCTATCATTAATTTGCACGAATACGTGGTGTTCGATGTTTCCAATCGTTTTGCATCAACGTTAGGTAAGTATTCACTTCCCAGCTCCCGCAATCGTTCTTTCTATGGATAATTTGCACGAATACGTGCTATTCGATGTTTGCAATCGTTTTGCATCAACGTTAGGTAAGGATTCACTTCCCGGCACCCGCAATCGTTCTTTCCATCGATAATTTGCACGAATACGTGATGTTCAATGTTTCCAATCGTTTTGCATCAACGTTAGGTAAGGATTCACTTCCCGGCTCCCGCAATCGTTCTTTCCATCGATAATTTGCACGAATACGTGGTGTTCGATGTTTCCAATCGTTTTGCATCAACGTTAGGTAAGTATTCACTTCCCAGCTCCCGCAATCGTTCTTTCTATGGATAATTTGCACGAATACGTGCTATTCGATGTTTGCAATCGTTTTGCATCGACGGTAGGTAAGGATTCACTTCCCAGCTCCCGCAATCGTTCTTTCTATCGATAATTTGCACGAATACGTTATGTTCGATGTTTCCAATCGTTTTGCATCAACGTTAGGTAAGCATTCACTTCCCGGCTCCCGCAATCGTTCTTTCCATCGATAATTTGCACGAATACGTGCTATTCGATGTTTTCAATCGTTTTGCATCAACGGTAGGTAAGTATTCACTTCCCAGCTCTCGCAATCGGTCTTTCTATGGATAATTTGCACGAATACGTGCTATTCGATGTTTGCAATCGTTTTGCATCGACGGTAGGTAAGGATTCACTTCCCAGCTGCCGCAATCGTTCTTTCTATCATTAATTTGCACGAATACGTGATGTTCGATGTTTCCAATCGTTTTGCTTCAACGGTAGGTAAGGATTCACTTCCCGGCTCCCGCAATCGTTCTTTCCATCGATAATTTGCACGAATACGTGCTATTCGATGTTTCCAATCGTTTTGCATCAACGGTAGGTAAGTATTCACTTCCCAGCTCTCGCAATCGGTCTTTTTATGGATAATTTGCACGAATACGTGCAATTCGATGTTTACAATCGTTTTGCATCGACGGTAGGTAAGGATTCACTTCCCAGCTCCCGCAATCGTTCTTTCTATCGATAATTTGCACGAATACGTTATGTTCGATGTTTCCAATCGTTTTGCATCAACGTTAGGTAAGCATTCACTTCCCGGCTCCCGCAATCGTTCTTTCCATCGATAATTTGCACGAATACGTGCTATTCGATGTTTTCAATCGTTTTGCATCAACGGTAGGTAAGTATTCACTTCCCAGCTCTCGCAATCGGTCTTTCTATGGATAATTTGCACGAATACGTGGTATTCGATGTTTGCAATCGTTTTGCATCGACGGTAGGTAAGGATTCACTTCCCAGCTGCCGCAATCGTTCTTTCTATCGATAATTTGCACGAATACGTGATGTTCGATGTTTCCAATCGTTTTGCATCAACGTTAGGTAAGGATTCATTTCCCGGCTCCCGCAATCGTTCTTTCCATCGATAATTTGCACGAATACGTGCTATTCGATGTTTCCAATCGATTTGCATCAACGTTAGGTAAGGATTCACTTCCCGGCACCCGCAATCATTCTTTCCATCGATAATTTGCACGAATACGTGATGTTCAATGTTTCCAATCGTTTTGCATCAACGTTAGGTAAGGATTCACTTCCCTGCTCCCGCAATCGTTCTTTCCATCGATAATTTGCACGAATACGTGGTGTTCGATGTTTCCAATCGTTTTGCATCAACGTTAGGTAAGTATTCACTTCCCAGCTCCCGCAATCGTTCTTTCTATCGATAATTTGCACGAATACGTGCTATTCGATGTTTGCAATCGTTTTGCATCGACGGTAGGTAAGGATTCACTTCCCAGCAGCCGCAATCGTTCTTTCCATCGATAATTTACACGAATACGTGCTATTCGATGTTTTCAATCGTTTTGCATCAACGGCAGGTAAGTATTCACTGCCCAGCTCTCGCAATCGGTCTTTCTATGGATAATTTGCACGAATACGTGCTATTCGATGTTTGCAATCGTTTTGCATCGACGGTAGGTAAGGATACACTTCCCGGCTCCCGCAATCGTTCTTTCCATCGATAATTTGCACGAATACGTGGTGTTCGATGTTTCCAATCGTTTTGCATCAACGTTAGGTAAGTATTCACTTCCCAGCTCCCGCAATCGTTCTTTCTATCGATAATTTGCACGAATACGTGCTATTCGATGTTTGCAATCGTTTTGCATCGACGGTAGGTAAGGATTCACTTCCCAGCTCCCGCAATCGTTCTTTCTATCGATAATTTGCATGAATACGTTATGTTCGATGTTTCCAATCGTTTTGCATCAACGTTAGGTAAGCATTCACTTCCCGGCTCCCGCAATCGTTCTTTCCATCGATAATTTGCACGAATACGTGGTGTTCGATGTTTCCAATCGTTCTGCATCAACGTTAGGTAAGTATTCACTTCCCAGCTCCCGCAATCGTTCTTTCTATGGATAATTTGCACGAATACGTGCTATTCGATGTTTGCAATCGTTTTGCATCGACGGTAGGTACGGATTCACTTCCCAGCTCCCGCAATCGTTCTTTCTATCGATAATTTGCACGAATACGTGATGTTCGATGTTTCCAATCGTTTTGCATCAACGTTAGGTAAGTATTCACTTCCCAGCTCCCGCAATCGTTCTTTCTATGGATAATTTGCACGAATACGTGCTATTCGATGTTTCCAATCGTGTTGCATCGACGGTCGGTAAGCGTTCACTTCCCAGCTCCGGCAAACGTTCTTTCCAAATTATCGATAGAAAGAACGATTGCGGGAGCTGGGAAGTGAATCCTTACCTACCGTCGATGCAAAACGATTGCAAACATCGAATAGCACGTATTCGTGCAAATTATCCATAGCAAGAACGATTGCGAGAGCTGGGAAGTGAATACTTACCTACCGTTGATGCAAAACGATTGGAAAATATCGAATAGCACGTATTCGTGCAAATGATCGATGGAAAGAACGATTGCGGGAGCCGGGAAGTGAATCCTTACCTAACGTTGATGCAAATCGATTGGAAAATATCGAATAGCACGTATTCGTGCAAATTATCGATAGAAAGAGCGATTGCGGCAGCTGGGAAGTGAATCCTTACCTACCGTCGATGCAAAACGATTGCAAACATCGAATAGCACGTATTCGTGCAAATTATCCATAGAAAGACCGATTGCGAGAGCTGGGAAGTTAATACTTACCTACCGTTAATGCAAAACGATTGGAAACATCGAATAGCACGTATTCGTGCAAATTATCGATGGAAAGAACGATTGCGGGAGCCGGGAAGTGAATCCTTACCTACCGTTGATGCAAAACGATTGGAAACATCGAACATCACGTATTCGTGCAAATTATCGATAGAAAGAACGATTGCGGGAGCTGGGAAGCGAATCCTTACCTATCGTCGATGCAAAACGATTGGAAACATCGAATGGCACGTATTCGTGCAAATTATCGATGGAAAGAACGATTGCGGGAGCTGGGAAGTGAATCCTTACCTACCGTCGATGCAAAACGATTGCAAACATCGAATAGCACATATTCGTGCAAATTATCGATAGAAAGAACGATTGCGGGAGCTGGGAAGTGAATACTTACCTAACGTTGATGCAGAACGATTGGAAACATCGAACACCACGTATTCGTGCAAATTATCGATGGAAAGAACGATTGCGGGAGCCGGGAAGTGAATCCTTACCTAACGTTGATGCAAAACGATTGGAAACATCGAATAGCACGTATTCGTGCAAATTATCGATGGAAAGAACGATTGCGGGAGCTGGGAAGTGAATCCTTACCTACCGTCGATGCAAAACGATTGCAAACATCGAATAGCACGTATTCGTGCAAATTATCCATAGAAAGACCGATTGCGAGAGCTGGGAAGTTAATACTTACCTACCGTTGATGCAAAACGATTGGAAACATCGAATAGCACGTATTCGTGCAAATTATCGATGGAAAGAACGATTGCGGGAGCCGGGAAGTGAATCCTTACCTACCGTTGATGCAAAACGATTGGAAACATCGAACATCACGTATTCGTGCAAATTATCGATAGAAAGAACGATTGCGGGAGCTGGGAAGCGAATCCTTACCTATCGTCGATGCAAAACGATTGGAAACATCGAATGGCACGTATTCGTGCAAATTATCGATGGAAAGAACGATTGCGGGAGCTGGGAAGTGAATCCTTACCTACCGTCGATGCAAAACGATTGGAAACATCGAATGGCACGTATTCGTGCAAATTATCGATGGAAAGAACGATTGCGGGAGCTGGGAAGTGAATCCTTACCTACCGTCGATGCAAAACGATTGGATAATTGGCACGAATACGTGATATTCGATGTTTCCAATCGTTTTGCATCGACGGTAGGTAAGTATTCACTTCCCAGCTCCCGCAATCGTTCTTTCTATCGATAATTTGCACGAATACGTGATGTTCGATGTTTCCAATCGTTTTGCATCAACGGTAGGTAAGGATTCACTTCCCGGCTCCCGCAATCGTTCTTTCCATCGATAATTTGCACGAATACGTGGTGTTCGATGTTTCCAATCGTTCTGCATCAACGTTAGGTAAGTATTCACTTCCCAGCTCCCGCAATCGTTCTTTC
Organism: Nomada ferruginata; assembly: GCA_963583965.1. Lineage (NCBI taxonomy): Eukaryota > Metazoa > Arthropoda > Insecta > Hymenoptera > Apidae > Nomada > Nomada ferruginata. The sequence goes on from OY757219.1 coordinate 2,958,538, forward strand.
TATGGATAATTTGCACGAATACGTGCTATTCGATGTTTGCAATCGTTTTGCATCGACGGTAGGTACGGATTCACTTCCCAGCTCCCGCAATCGTTCTTTCTATCGATAATTTGCACGAATACGTTATGTTCGATGTTTCCAATCGTTTTGCATCAACGTTAGGTAAGCATTCACTTCCCGGCTCCCGCAATCGTTCTTTCCATCGATAATTTGCACGAATACGTGCTATTCGATGTTTTCAATCGTTTTGCATCAACGGTAGGTAAGTATTCACTTCCCAGCTCTCGCAATCGGCCTTTCTATGGATAATTTGCACGAATACGTGCTATTCGATGTTTGCAATCGTTTTGCATCGACGGTAGGTAAGGATTCACTTCCCAGCTGCCGCAATCGTTCTTTCTATCGATAATTTGCACGAATACGTGATGTTCGATGTTTCCAATCCTTTTGCATCAACGTTAGGTAAGGATTCATTTCCCGGCTCCCGCAATCGTTCTTTCCATCGATAATTTGCACGAATACGTGCTATTCGATGTTTCCAATCGATTTGCATCAACGTTAGGTAAGGATTCACTTCCCGGCACCCGCAATCGTTCTTTCCATCGATAATTTGCACGAATACGTGATGTTCAATGTTTCCAATCGTTTTGCATCAACGTTAGGTAAGGATTCACTTCCCGGCTCCCGCAATCGTTCTTTCCATCGATAATTTGCACGAATACGTGGTGTTCGATGTTTCCAATCGTTTTGCATCAACGTTAGGTAAGTATTCACTTCCCAGCTCCCGCAATCGTTCTTTCTATGGATAATTTGCACGAATACGTGCTATTCGATGTTTGCAATCGTTTTGCATCGACGGTAGGTAAGGATTCACTTCCCAGCTCCCGCAATCGTTCTTTCTATCGATAATTTGCACGAATACGTTATGTTCGATGTTTCCAATCGTTTTGCATCAACGTTAGGTAAGCATTCACTTCCCGGCTCCCGCAATCGTTCTTTCCATCGATAATTTGCACGAATACGTGGTGTTCGATGTTTCCAATCGTTTTGCATCAACGTTAGGTAAGTATTCACTTCCCAGCTCCCGCAATCGTTCTTTCTATGGATAATTTGCACGAATACGTGCTATTCGATGTTTGCAATCGTTTTGCATCGACGGTAGGTAAGGATTCACTTCCCAGCTCCCGCAATCGTTCTTTCTATCGATAATTTGCACGAATACGTTATGTTCGATGTTTCCAATCGTTTTGCATCAACGTTAGGTAAGCATTCACTTCCCGGCTCCCGCAATCGTACTTTCCATCGATAATTTGCACGAATACGTGCTATTCGATGTTTTCAATCGTTTTGCATCAACGGTAGGTAAGTATTCACTTCCCAGCTCTCGCAATCGGTCTTTCTATGGATAATTTGCACGAATACGTGCTATTCGATGTTTGCAATCGTTTTGCATCGACGGTAGGTAAGGATTCACTTCCCAGCTGCCGCAATCGTTCTTTCTATCATTAATTTGCACGAATACGTGATGTTCGATGTTTCCAATCGTTTTGCATCAACGGTAGGTAAGGATTCACTTCCCGGCTCCCGCAATCGTTCTTTCCATCGATAATTTGCACGAATACGTGCTATTCGATGTTTCCAATCGTTTTGCATCAACGGTAGGTAAGTATTCACTTCCCAGCTCTCGCAATCGGTCTTTCTATGGATAATTTGCACGAATACGTGCAATTCGATGTTTGCAATCGTTTTGCATCGACGGTAGGTAAGGATTCACTTCCCAGCTCCCGCAATCGTTCTTTCTATCGATAATTTGCACGAATACGTTATGTTCGATGTTTCCAATCGTTTTGCATCAACGTTAGGTAAGCATTCACTTCCCGGCTCCCGCAATCGTTCTTTCCATCGATAATTTGCACGAATACGTGCTATTCGATGTTTTCAATCGTTTTGCATCAACGGTAGGTAAGTATTCACTTCCCAGCTCTCGCAATCGGTCTTTCTATGGATAATTTGCACGAATACGTGCTATTCGATGTTTGCAATCGTTTTGCATCGACGGTAGGTAAGGATTCACTTCCCAGCTGCCGCAATCGTTCTTTCTATCGATAATTTGCACGAATACGTGATGTTCGATGTTTCCAATCGTTTTGCATCAACGTTAGGTAAGGATTCATTTCCCGGCTCCCGCAATCGTTCTTTCCATCGATAATTTGCACGAATACGTGCTATTCGATGTTTCCAATCGATTTGCATCAACGTTAGGTAAGGATTCACTTCCCGGCACCCGCAATCATTCTTTCCATCGATAATTTGCACGAATACGTGATGTTCAATGTTTCCAATCGTTTTGCATCAACGTTAGGTAAGGATTCACTTCCCGGCTCCCGCAATCGTTCTTTCCATCGATAATTTGCACGAATACGTGGTGTTCGATGTTTCCAATCGTTTTGCATCAACGTTAGGTAAGTATTCACTTCCCAGCTCCCGCAATCGTTCTTTCTATCGATAATTTGCACGAATACGTGCTATTCGATGTTTGCAATCGTTTTGCATCGACGGTAGGTAAGGATTCACTTCCCAGCAGCCGCAATCGTTCTTTCCATCGATAATTTACACGAATACGTGCTATTCGATGTTTTCAATCGTTTTGCATCAACGGCAGGTAAGTATTCACTGCCCAGCTCTCGCAATCGGTCTTTCTATGGATAATTTGCACGAATACGTGCTATTCGATGTTTGCAATCGTTTTGCATCGACGGTAGGTAAGGATTCACTTCCCAGCTGCCGCAATCGTTCTTTCTATCGATAATTTGCACGAATACGTGATGTTCGATGTTTCCAATCGTTTTGCATCAACGTTAGGTAAGGATTCATTTCCCGGCTCCCGCAATCGTTCTTTCCATCGATAATTTGCACGAATACGTGGTGTTCGATGTTTCCAATCGATTTGCATCAACGTTAGGTAAGGATTCACTTCCCGGCACCCGCAATCATTCTTTCCATCGATAATTTGCACGAATACGTGCTATTCGATGTTTGCAATCGTTTTGCATCGACGGTAGGTAAGGATTCACTTCCCAGCAGCCGCAATCGTTCTTTCCATCGATAATTTACACGAATACGTGCTATTCGATGTTTTCAATCGTTTTGCATCAACGGCAGGTAAGTATTCACTGCCCAGCTCTCGCAATCGGTCTTTCTATGGATAATTTGCACGAATACGTGCTATTCGATGTTTGCAATCGTTTTGCATCGACGGTAGGTAAGGATTCACTTCCCAGCTGCCGCAATCGTTCTTTCTATCGATAATTTGCACGAATACGTGATGTTCGATGTTTCCAATCGTTTTGCATCAACGTTAGGTAAGGATTCATTTCCCGGCTCCCGCAATCGTTCTTTCCATCGATAATTTGCACGAATACGTGCTATTCGATGTTTCCAATCGATTTGCATCAACGTTAGGTAAGGATTCACTTCCCGGCACCCGCAATCATTCTTTCCATCGATAATTTGCACGAATACGTGATGTTCAATGTTTCCAATCGTTTTGCATCAACGTTAGGTAAGGATTCACTTCCCGGCTCCCGCAATCGTTCTTTCCATCGATAATTTGCACGAATACGTGGTGTTCGATGTTTCCAATCGTTTTGCATCAACGTTAGGTAAGTATTCACTTCCCAGCTCCCGCAATCGTTCTTTCTATCGATAATTTGCACGAATACGTGCTATTCGATGTTTGCAATCGTTTTGCATCGACGGTAGGTAAGGATTCACTTCCCAGCAGCCGCAATCGTTCTTTCCATCGATAATTTACACGAATACGTGCTATTCGATGTTTTCAATCGTTTTGCATCAACGGCAGGTAAGTATTCACTGCCCAGCTCTCGCAATCGGTCTTTCTATGGATAATTTGCACGAATACGTGCTATTCGATGTTTGCAATCGTTTTGCATCGACGGTAGGTAAGGATACACTTCCCGGCTCCCGCAATCGTTCTTTCCATCGATAATTTGCACGAATACGTGGTGTTCGATGTTTCCAATCGTTTTGCATCAACCTTAGGTAAGTATTCACTTCCCAGCTCCCGCAATCGTTCTTTCTATCGATAATTTGCACGAATACGTGCTATTCGATGTTTGCAATCGTTTTGCATCGACGGTAGGTAAGGATTCACTTCCCAGCTCCCGCAATCGTTCTTTCTATCGATAATTTGCATGATTACGTTATGTTCGATGTTTCCAATCGTTTTGCATCAACGTTAGGTAAGCATTCACTTCCCGGCTCCCGCAATCGTTCTTTCCATCGATAATTTGCACGAATACGTGGTGTTCGATGTTTCCAATCGTTCTGCATCAACGTTAGGTAAGTATTCACTTCCCAGCTCCCGCAATCGTTCTTTCTATGGATAATTTGCACGAATACGTGCTATTCGATGTTTGCAATCGTTTTGCATCGACGGTAGGTACGGATTCACTTCCCAGCTCCCGCAATCGTTCTTTCTATCGATAATTTGCACGAATACGTGATGTTCGATGTTTCCAATCGTTTTGCATCAACGTTAGGTAAGTATTCACTTCCCAGCTCCCGCAATCGTTCTTTCTATGGATAATTTGCACGAATACGTGCTATTCGATGTTTCCAATCGTGTTGCATCGACGGTCGGTAAGCATTCACTTCCCAGCTCCGGCAAACGTTCTTTCCAAATTATCGATAGAAAGAACGATTGCGGGAGCTGGGAAGTGAATCCTTACCTACCGTCGATGCAAAACGATTGCAAACATCGAATAGCACGTATTCGTGCAAATTATCCATAGCAAGAACGATTGCGAGAGCTGGCAAGTGAATACTTACCTACCGTTGATGCAAAACGATTGGAAAATATCGAATAGCACGTATTCGTGCAAATGATCGATGGAAAGAACGATTGCGGGAGCCGGGAAGTGAATCCTTACCTAACGTTGATGCAAATCGATTGGAAAATATCGAATAGCACGTATTCGTGCAAATTATCGATAGAAAGAGCGATTGCGGCAGCTGGGAAGTAAATCCTTACCTACCGTCGATGCAAAACGATTGCAAACATCGAATAGCACGTATTCGTGCAAATTATCCATAGAAAGACCGATTGCGAGAGCTGGGAAGTTAATACTTACCTACCGTTGATGCAAAACGATTGGAAACATCGAATAGCACGTATTCGTGCAAATTATCGATGGAAAGAACGATTGCGGGAGCCGGGAAGTGAATCCTTACCTACCGTTGATGCAAAACGATTGGAAACATCGAACATCACGTATTCGTGCAAATTATCGATAGAAAGAACGATTGCGGGAGCTGGGAAGCGAATCCTTACCTATCGTCGATGCAAAACGATTGGAAACATCGAATGGCACGTATTCGTGCAAATTATCGATGGAAAGAACGATTGCGGGAGCTGGGAAGTGAATCCTTACCTACCGTCGATGCAAAACGATTGCAAACATCGAATAGCACGTATTCGTGCAAATTATCCATAGAAAGACCGATTGCGAGAGCTGGGAAGTTAATACTTACCTACCGTTGATGCAAAACGATTGGAAACATCGAATAGCACGTATTCGTGCAAATTATCGATGGAAAGAACGATTGCGGGAGCCGGGAAGTGAATCCTTACCTAACGTTGATGCAAAACGATTGCAAACATCGAATAGCACGTATTCGTGCAAATTATCCATAGAAAGACCGATTGCGAGAGCTGGGAAGTGAATCCTTACCTACCGTCGATGCAAAACGATTGCAAACATCGAATAGCACGTATTCGTGCAAATTATCCATAGAAAGACCGATTGCGAGAGCTGGGAAGTTAATACTTACCTACCGTTGATGCAAAACGATTGGAAACATCGAATAGCACGTATTCGTGCAAATTATCGATGGAAAGAACGATTGCGGGAGCCGGGAAGTGAATCCTTACCTACCGTTGATGCAAAACGATTGGAAACATCGAACATCACGTATTCGTACAAATTATCGATAGAAAGAACGATTGCGGGAGCTGGGAAGCGAATCCTTACCTATCGTCGATGCAAAACGATTGGAAACATCGAATGGCACGTATTCGTGCAAATTATCGATGGAAAGAACGATTGCGGGAGCTGGGAAGTGAATCCTTACCTACCGTCGATGCAAAACGATTGCAAACATCGAATAGCACGTATTCGTGCAAATTATCGATAGAAAGAACGATTGCGGGAGCTGGGAAGTGAATACTTACCTAACGTTGATGCAGAACGATTGGAAACATCGAACACCACGTATTCGTGCAAATTATCGATGGAAAGAACGATTGCGGGAGCCGGGAAGTGAATCCTTACCTAACGTTGATGCAAAACGATTGGAAACATCGAATAGCACGTATTCGTGCAAATTATCGATGGAAAGAACGATTGCGGGAGCTGGGAAGTGAATCCTTACCTACCGTCGATGCAAAACGATTGGAAACATCGAATGGCACGTATTCGTGCAAATTATCGATGGAAAGAACGATTGCGGGAGCTGGGAAGTGAATCCTTACCTACCGTCGATGCAAAACGATTGCAAACATCGAATAGCACGTATTCGTGCAAATTATCGATAGAAAGAACGATTGCGGGAGCTGGGAAGTGAATCCTTACCTACCGTCGATGCAAAACGATTGGAAACATCGAATGGCACGTATTCGTGCAAATTATCGATGGAAAGAACGATTGCGGGAGCTGGGAAGTGAATCCTTACCTACCGTCGATGCAAAACGATTGGATAATTGGCACGAATACGTGATATTCGATGTTTCCAATCGTTTTGCATCGACGGTAGGTAAGGATTCACTTCCCAGCTCCCGCAATCGTTCTTTCTATCGATAATTTGCACGAATACGTGATGTTCGATGTTTCCAATCGTTTTGCATCAACGGTAGGTAAGGATTCACTTCCCGGCTCCCGCAATCGTTCTTTCCATCGATAATTTGCACGAATACGTGGTGTTCGATGTTTCCAATCGTTCTGCATCAACGTTAGGTAAGTATTCACTTCCCAGCTCCCGCAATCGTTCTTTCTATGGATAATTTGCACGAATACGTGCTATTCGATGTTTGCAATCGTTTTGCATCGACGGTAGGTACGGATTCACTTCCCAGCTCCCGCAATCGTTCTTTCTATCGATAATTTGCACGAATACGTTATGTTCGATGTTTCCAATCGTTTTGCATCAACGTTAGGTAAGCATTCACTTCCCGGCTCCCGCAATCGTTCTTTCCATCGATAATTTGCACGAATACGTGCTTTTCGATGTTTTCAATCGTTTTGCATCAACGGTAGGTAAGTATTCACTTCCCAGCTCTCGCAATCGGCCTTTCTATGGATAATTTGCACGAATACGTGCTATTCGATGTTTGCAATCGTTTTGCATCGACGGTAGGTAAGGATTCACTTCCCAGCTGCCGCAATCGTTCTTTCTATCGATAATTTGCACGAATACGTGATGTTCGATGTTTCCAATCGTTTTGCATCAACGTTAGGTAAGGATTCATTTCCCGGCTCCCGCAATCGTTCTTTCCATCGATAATTTGCACGAATACGTGCTATTCGATGTTTCCAATCGATTTGCATCAACGTTAGGTAAGGATTCACTTCCCGGCACCCGCAATCGTTCTTTCCATCGATAATTTGCACGAATACGTGATGTTCAATGTTTCCAATCGTTTTGCATCAACGTTAGGTAAGGATTCACTTCCCGGCTCCCGCAATCGTTCTTTCAATCGATAATTTGCACGAATACGTGATGTTCGATGTTTCCAATCGTTTTGCATCGACGGTAGGTAAGGATTCACTTCCCAGCTCCCGCAATCGTTCTTTCTATCGATAATTTGCACGAATACGTTATTTTCGATGTTTCCAATCGTTTTGCATCAACGTTAGGTAAGCATTCACTTCCCGGCTCCCGCAATCGTTCTTTCCATCGATAATTTGCACGAATACGTGCTATTCGATGTTTTCAATCGTTTTGCATCAACGGTAGGTAAGTATTCACTTCCCAGCTCTCGCAATCGGTCTTTCTATGGATAATTTGCACGAATACGTGCTATTCGATGTTTGCACTCGTTTTGCATCGACGGTAGGTAAGGATTCACTTCCCAGCTGCCGCAATCGTTCTTTCCATCGATAATTTGCACGAATACGTGATGTTCGATGTTTCCAATCGTTTTGCATCAACGGTAGGTAAGGATTCACTTCCCGGCTCCCGCAATCGTTCTTTCCATCGATAATTTGCACGAATACGTGCTATTCGATGTTTCCAATCGTTTTGCATCAACGGTAGGTAAGTATTCACTTCCCAGCTCTCGCAATCGGTCTTTCTATGGATAATTTGCACGAATACGTGCAATTCGATGTTTGCAATCGGTTTGCATCGACGGTAGGTAAGGATTCACTTCCCAGCTCCCGCAATCGTTCTTTCTATCGATAATTTGCACGAATACGTTATGTTCGATGTTTCCAATCGTTTTTCATCAACGTTAGGTAAGCATTCACTTCCCGGCTCCCGCAATCGTTCTTTCCATCGATAATTTGCACGAATACGTGCTATTCGATGTTTTCAATCGTTTTGCATCAACGGTAGGTAAGTATTCACTTCCCAGCTCTCGCAATCGGTCTTTCTATGGATAATTTGCACGAATACGTGCTATTCGATGTTTGCAATCGTTTTGCATCGACGGTAGGTAAGGATTCACTTCCCAGCTGCCGCAATCGTTCTTTCTATCGATAATTTGCACGAATACGTGATGTTCAATGTTTCCAATCGTTTTGCATCAACGTTAGGTAAGGATTCACTTCCCGGCTCCCGCAATCGTTCTTTCCATCGATAATTTGCACGAATACGTGGTGTTCGATGTTTCCAATCGTTTTGCATCAACGTTAGGTAAGTATTCACTTCCCAGCTCCCGCAATCGTTCTTTCTATGGATAATTTGCACGAATACGTGCTATTCGATGTTTGCAATCGTTTTGCATCGACGGTAGGTAAGTATTCACTTCCCAGCTCCCGCAATCGTTCTTTCTATCGATAATTTGCACGAATACGTGATATTCGATGTTTTCAATCGTTTTGCATCGACGGTAGGTAAGGATTCACTTCCCAGCTCCCGCAATCGTTCTTTCCATCGATAATTTGCACGAATACGTGCCATTCGATGTTTCCAATCGTTTTGCATCGACGATAGGTAAGGATTCGCTTCCCAGCTCCCGCAATCGTTCTTTCTATCGATAATTTGCACGAATACGTGATGTTCAATGTTTCCAATCGTTTTGCATCAACGGTAGGTAAGGATTCACTTCCCGGCTCCCGCAATCGTTCTTTCCATCGATAATTTGCACGAATACGTGCTATTCGATGTTTCCAATCGTTTTGCATCAACGGTAGGTAAGTATTAACTTCCCAGCTCTCGCAATCGGTCTTTCTATGGATAATTTGCACGAATACGTGCTATTCGATGTTTGCAATCGTTTTGCATCGACGGTAGGTAAGGATTCACTTCCCAGCTGCCGCAATCGCTCTTTCTATCGATAATTTGCACGAATACGTACTATTCGATATTTTCCAATCGATTTGCATCAACGTTAGGTAAGGATTCACTTCCCGGCTCCCGCAATCGTTCTTTCCATCGATCATTTGCACGAATACGTGCTATTCGATATTTTCCAATCGTTTTGCATCAACGGTAGGTAAGTATTCACTTCCCAGCTCTCGCAATCGTTCTTGCTATGGATAATTTGCACGAATACGTGCTATTCGATGTTTGCAATCGTTTTGCATCGACGGTAGGTAAGGATTCACTTCCCAGCTCCCGCAATCGTTCTTTCTATCGATAATTTGGAAAGAACGTTTGCCGGAGCTGGGAAGTGAATGCTTACCGACCGTCGATGCAACACGATTGGAAACATCGAATAGCACGTATTCGTGCAAATTATCCATAGAAAGAACGATTGCGGGAGCTGGGAAGTGAATACTTACCTAACGTTGATGCAAAACGATTGGAAACATCGAACATCACGTATTCGTGCAAATTATCGATAGAAAGAACGATTGCGGGAGCTGGGAAGTGAATCCGTACCTACCGTCGATGCAAAACGATTGCAAACATCGAATAGCACGTATTCGTGCAAATTATCCATAGAAAGAACGATTGCGGGAGCTGGGAAGTGAATACTTACCTAACGTTGATGCAGAACGATTGGAAACATCGAACACCACGTATTCGTGCAAATTATGGATGGAAAGAACGATTGCGGGAGCCGGGAAGTGAATGCTTACCTAACGTTGATGCAAAACGATTGGAAACATCGAACATAACGTATTCATGCAAATTATCGATAGAAAGAACGATTGCGGGAGCTGGGAAGTGAATCCTTACCTACCGTCGATGCAAAACGATTGCAAACATCGAATAGCACGTATTCGTGCAAATTATCGATAGAAAGAACGATTGCGGGAGCTGGGCAGTGAATCCTTACCTACCGTCGATGCAAAACGATTGGATAATTGGCACGAATACGTGATATTCGATGTTTCCAATCGTTTTGCATCGATGGTAGGTAAGGATTCACTTCCCAGCTCCCGCAATCGTTCTTTCTATCGATAATTTGCACGAATACGTGATGTTCGATGTTTCCAATCGTTTTGCATCAACGGTAGGTAAGGATTCACTTCCCGGCTCCCGCAATCGTTCTTTCCATCGATAATTTGCACGAATACGTGGTGTTCGATGTTTCCAATCGTTCTGCATCAACGTTAGGTAAGTATTCACTTCCCAGCTCCCGCAATCGTTCTTTCTATGGATAATTTGCACGAATACGTGCTATTCGATGTTTGCAATCGTTTTGAATCGACGGTAGGTACGGATTCACTTCCCAGCTCCCGCAATCGTTCTTTCTATCGATAATTTGCACGAATACGTTATGTTCGATGTTTCCAATCGTTTTGCATCAACGTTAGGTAAGCATTCACTTCCCGGCTCCCGCAATCGTTCTTTCCATCGATAATTTGCACGAATACGTGCTATTCGATGTTTTCAATCGTTTTGCATCAACGGTAGGTAAGTATTCACTTCCCAGCTCTCGCAATCGGCCTTTCTATGGATAATTTGCACGAATACGTGCTATTCGATGTTTGCAATCGTTTTGCATCGACGGTAGGTAAGGATTCACTTCCCAGCTGCCGCAATCGTTCTTTCTATCGATAATTTGCACGAATACGTGATGTTCGATGTTTCCAATCCTTTTGCATCAACGTTAGGTAAGGATTCATTTCCCGGCTCCCGCAATCGTTCTTTCCATCGATAATTTGCACGAATACGTGCTATTCGATGTTTCCAATCGATTTGCATCAACGTTAGGTAAGGATTCACTTCCCGGCACCCGCAATCGTTCTTTCCATCAATAATTTGCACGAATACGTGATGTTCAATGTTTCCAATCGTTTTGCATCAACGTTAGGTAAGGATTCACTTCCCGGCTCCCGCAATCGTTCTTTCCATCGATAATTTGCACGAATACGTGGTGTTCGATGTTTCCAATCGTTTTGCATCAACGTTAGGTAAGTATTCACTTCCCAGCTCCCGCAATCGTTCTTTCTATGGATAATTTGCACGAATACGTGCTATTCGATGTTTGCAATCGTTTTGCATCGACGGTAGGTAAGGATTCACTTCCCAGCTCCCGCAATCGTTCTTTCTATCGATAATTTGCACGAATACGTTATGTTCGATGTTTCCAATCGTTTTGCATCAACGTTAGGTAAGCATTCACTTCCCGGCTCCCGCAATCGTTCTTTCCATCGATAATTTGCACGAATACGTGCTATTCGATGTTTTCAATCGTTTTGCATCAACGGTAGGTAAGTATTCACTTCCCAGCTCTCGCAATCGGTCTTTCTATGGATAATTTGCACGAATACGTGCTATTCGATGTTTGCAATCGTTTTGCATCGACGGTAGGTAAGGATTCACTTCCCAGCTGCCGCAATCGTTCTTTCTATCGATAATTTGCACGAATACGTGATGTTCGATGTTTCCAATCGTTTTGCATCAACGTTAGGTAAGGATTCATTTCCCGGCTCCGGCAATCGTTCTTTCCATCGATAATTTGCACGAATACGTGCTATTCGATGTTTCCAATCGATTTGCATCAACGTTAGGTAAGGATTCACTTCCCGGCTCCCGCAATCGTTCTTTCCATCGATAATTTGCACGAATACGTGGTGTTCGATGTTTCCAATCGTTTTGCATCAACGTTAGGTAAGTATTCACTTCCCAGCTCCCGCAATCGTTCTTTCTATCGATAATTTGCACGAATACGTGCTATTCGATGTTTGCAATCGTTTTGCATCGACGGTAGGTAAGGATTCACTTCCCAGCAGCCGCAATCGTTCTTTCCATCGATAATTTACACGAGTACGTGCTATTCGATGTTTTCAATCGTTTTGCATCAACGGCAGGTAAGTATTCACTGCCCAGCTCTCGCAATCGGTCTTTCTATGGATAATTTGCACGAATACGTGCTATTCGATGTTTGCAATCGTTTTGCATCGACGGTAGGTAAGGATACACTTCCCGGCTCCCGCAATCGTTCATTCCATCGATAATTTGCACGAATACGTGGTGTTCGATGTTTCCAATCGTTTTGCATCAACGTTAGGTAAGTATTCACTTCCCAGCTCCCGCAATCGTTCTTTCTATGGATAATTTGCACGAATACGTGCTATTCGATGTTTGCAATCGTTTTGCATCGACGGTAGGTAAGGATTCACTTCCCAGCTCCCGCAATCGTTCTTTCTATCGATAATTTGCATGAATACGTTATGTTCGATGTTTCCAATCGTTTTGCATCAACGTTAGGTAAGCATTCACTTCCCGGCTCCCGCAATCGTTCTTTCTATGGATAATTTGCACGAATACGTGCTATTCGATGTTTCCAATCGTGTTGCATCGACGGTCGGTAAGCATTCACTTCCCAGCTCCGGCAAACGTTCTTTCCAAATTATCGATAGAAAGAACGATTGCGGGAGCTGGGAAGTGAATCCTTACCTACCGTCGATGCAAAACGATTGCAAACATCGAATAGCACGTATTCGTGCAAATTATCCATAGCAAGAACGATTGCGAGAGCTGGGAAGTGAATACTTACCTACCGTTGATGCAAAACGATTGGAAAATATCGAATAGCACGTATTCGTGCAAATGATCGATGGAAAGAACGATTGCGGGAGCCGGGAAGTGAATCCTTACCTAACGTTGATGCAAATCGATTGGAAAATATCGAATAGCACGTATTCGTGCAAATTATCGATAGAAAGAGCGATTGCGGCAGCTGGGAAGTGAATCCTTACCTACCGTCGATGCAAAACGATTGCAAACATCGAATAGCACGTATTCGTGCAAATTATCCATAGAAAGACCGATTGCGAGAGCTGGGTAGTTAATACTTACCTACCGTTGATGCAAAACGATTGGAAACATCGAATAGCACGTATTCGTGCAAATTATCGATGGAAAGAACGATTGCGGGAGCCGGGAAGTGAATCCTTACCTACCGTTGATGCAAAACGATTGGAAACATCGAACATCACGTATTCGTGCAAATTATCGATAGAAAGAACGATTGCGGGAGCTGGGAAGCGAATCCTTACCTATCGTCGATGCAAAACGATTGGAAACATCGAATGGCACGTATTCGTGCAAATTATCGATGGAAAGAACGATTGCGGGAGCTTGGAAGTGAATCCTTACCTACCGTCGATGCAAAACGATTGCAAACATCGAATAGCACGTATTCGTGCAAATTATCGATAGAAAGAACGATTGCGGGAGCTGGGAAGTGAATACTTACCTAACGTTGATGCAGAACGATTGGAAACATCGAACACCACGCATTCGTGCAAATTATCGATGGAAAGAACGATTGCAGGAGCCGGGAAGTGAATCCTTACCTAACGTTGATGCAAAACGATTGGAAACATCGAATAGCACGTATTCGTGCAAATTATCGATGGAAAGAACGATTGCGGGAGCTGGGAAGTGAATCCTTACCTACCGTCGATGCAAAACGATTGCAAACATCGAATAGCACGTATTCGTGCAAATTATCCATAGAAAGACCGATTGCGAGAGCTGGGAAGTTAGTACTTACCTACCGTTGATGCAAAACGATTGGAAACATCGAATAGCACGTATTCGTGCAAATTATCGATGGAAAGAACGATTGCGGGAGCCGGGAAGTGAATCCTTACCTACCGTTGATGCAAAACGATTGGAAACATCGAACATCACGTATTCGTGCAAATTATCGATAGAAAGAACGATTGCGGGAGCTGGGAAGCGAATCCTTACCTATCGTCGATGCAAAACGATTGGAAACATCGAATGGCACGTATTCGTGCAAATTATCGATGGAAAGAACGATTGCGGGAGCTGGGAAGTGAATCCTTACCTACCGTCGATGCAAAACGATTGCAAACATCGAATAGCACGTATTCGTGCAAATTATCGATAGAAAGAACGATTGCGGGAGCTGGGAAGTGAATACTTACCTAACGTTGATGCAGAACGATTGGAAACATCGAACACCACGTATTCGTGCAAATTATCGATGGAAAGAACGATTGCGGGAGCCGGGAAGTGAATCCTTACCTAACGTTGATGCAAAACGATTGGAAACATCGAATAGCACGTATTCGTGCAAATTATCGATGGAAAGAACGATTGCGGGAGCTGGGAAGTGAATCGTTACCTACCGTCGATGCAAAACGATTGGAAACATCGAATGGCACGTATTCGTGCAAATTATCGATGGAAAGAACGATTGCGGGAGCTGGGAAGTGAATCCTTATCTACCGTCGATGCAAAACGATTGGATAATTGGCACGAATACGTGATATTCGATGTTTCCAATCGTTTTGCATCGACGGTAGGTAAGGATTCACTTCCCAGCTCCCGCAATCGTTCTTTCTATCGATAATTTGCACGAATACGTGGTGTTCGATGTTTCCAATCGTTCTGCATCAACGTTAGGTAAGTATTCACTTCCCAGCTCCCGCAATCGTTCTTTCTATGGATAATTTGCACGAATACGTGCTATTCGATGTTTGCAATCGTTTTGCATCGACGGTAGGTACGGATTCACTTCCCAGCTCCCGCAATCGTTCTTTCTATCGATAATTTGCACGAATACGTTATGTTCGATGTTTCCAATCGTTTTGCATCAACGTTAGGTAAGCATTCACTTCCCGGCTCCCGCAATCGTTCTTTCCATCGATAATTTGCACGAATACGTGCTTTTCGATGTTTTCAATCGTTTTGCATCAACGGTAGGTAAGTATTCACTTCCCAGCTCTCGCAATCGGCCTTTCTATGGATAATTTGCACGAATACGTGCTATTCGATGTTTGCAATCGTTTTGCATCGACGGTAGGTAAGGATTCACTTCCCAGCTGCCGCAATCGTTCTTTCTATCGATAATTTGCACGAATACGTGATGTTCGATGTTTCCAATCGTTTTGCATCAACGTTAGGTAAGGATTCATTTCCCGGCTCCCGCAATCGTTCTTTCCATCGATAATTTGCACGAATACGTGCTATTCGATGTTTCCAATCGATTTGCATCAACGTTAGGTAAGGATTCACTTCCCGGCACCCGCAATCGTTCTTTCCATCGATAATTTGCACGAATACGTGGTGTTCGATGTTTCCAATCGTTTTGCATCAACGTTAGGTAAGGATTCACTTCCCGGCTCCCGCAATCGTTCTTTCTATGGATAATTTGCACGAATACGTGCTATTCGATGTTTGCAATCGTTTTGCATCGACGGTAGGTAAGGATTCACTTCCCAGCTCCCGCAATCGTTCTTTCTATCGATAATTTGCACGAATACGTTATGTTCGATGTTTCCAATCGTTTTGCATCAACGTTAGGTAAGCATTCACTTCCCGGCTCCCGCAATCGTTCTTTCCATCGATAATTTGCACGAATACGTGCTATTCGATGTTTTCAATCGTTTTGCATCAACGGTAGGTAAGTATTCACTTCCCAGCTCTCGCAATCGGTCTTTCTATGGATAATTTGCACGAATACGTGCTATTCGATGTTTGCAATCGTTTTGCATCGACGGTAGGTAAGGATTCACTTCCCAGCTGCCGCAATCGTTCTTTCTATCATTAATTTGCACGAATACGTGATGTTCGATGTTTCCAATCGTTTTGCATCAACGGTAGGTAAGGATTCACTTCCCGGCTCCCGCAATCGTTCTTTCCATCGATAATTTGCACGAATACGTGCTATTCGATGTTTCCAATCGTTTTGCATCAACGGTAGGTAAGTATTCACTTCCCAGCTCTCGCAATCGGTCTTTCTATGGATAATTTGCACGAATACGTGCAATTCGATGTTTGCAATCGTTTTGCATCGACGGTAGGTAAGGATTCACTTCCCAGCTCCCGCAATCGTTCTTTCTATCGATAATTTGCACGAATACGTTATGTTCGATGTTTCCAATCGTTTTGCATCAACGTTAGGTAAGCATTCACTTCCCGGCTCCCGCAATCGTTCTTTCCATCGATAATTTGCACGAATACGTGCTATTCGATGTTTTCAATCGTTTTGCATCAACGGTAGGTAAGTATTCACTTCCCAGCTCTCGCAATCGGTCTTTCTATGGATAATTTGCACGAATACGTGCTATTCGATGTTTGCAATCGTTTTGCATCGACGGTAGGTAAGGATTCACTTCCCAGCTGCCGCAATCGTTCTTTCTATCGATAATTTGCACGAATACGTGATGTTCGATGTTTCCAATCGTTTTGCATCAACGTTAGGTAAGGATTCATTTCCCGGCTCCCGCAATCGTTCTTTCCATCGATAATTTGCACGAATACGTGCTATTCGATGTTTCCAATCGATTTGCATCAACGTTAGGTAAGGATTCACTTCCCGGCACCCGCAATCATTCTTTCCATCGATAATTTGCACGAATACGTGATGTTCAATGTTTCCAATCGTTTTGCATCAACGTTAGGTAAGGATTCACTTCCCGGCTCCCGCAATCGTTCTTTCCATCGATAATTTGCACGAATACGTGGTGTTCGATGTTTCCAATCGTTTTGCATCAACGTTAGGTAAGTATTCACTTCCCAGCTCCCGCAATCGTTCTTTCTATCGATAATTTGCACGAATACGTGCTATTCGATGTTTGCAATCGTTTTGCATCGACGGTAGGTAAGGATTCACTTCCCAGCAGCCGCAATCGTTCTTTCCATCGATAATTTACACGAATACGTGCTATTCGATGTTTTCAATCGTTTTGCATCAACGGCAGGTAAGTATTCACTGCCCAGCTCTCGCAATCGGTCTTTCTATGGATAATTTGCACGAATACGTGCTATTCGATGTTTGCAATCGTTTTGCATCGACCGTAGGTAAGGATACACTTCCCGGCTCCCGCAATCGTTCTTTCCATCGATAATTTGCACGAATACGTGGTGTTCGATGTTTCCAATCGTTTTGCATCAACGTTAGGTAAGTATTCACTTCCCAGCTCCCGCAATCGTTCTTTCTATCGATAATTTGCACGAATACGTGCTATTCGATGTTTGCAATCGTTTTGCATCGACGGTAGGTAAGGATTCACTTCCCAGCTCCCGCAATCGTTCTTTCTATCGATAATTTGCATGAATACGTTATGTTCGATGTTTCCAATCGTTTTGCATCAACGTTAGGTAAGCATTCACTTCCCGGCTCCCGCAATCGTTCTTTCCATCGATAATTTGCACGAATACGTGGTGTTCGATGTTTCCAATCGTTCTGCATCAACGTTAGGTAAGTATTCACTTCCCAGCTCCCGCAATCGTTCTTTCTATGGATAATTTGCACGAATACGTGCTATTCGATGTTTGCAATCGTTTTGCATCGACGGTAGGTACGGATTCACTTCCCAGCTCCCGCAATCGTTCTTTCTATCGATAATTTGCACGAATACGTGATGTTCGATGTTTCCAATCGTTTTGCATCAACGTTAGGTAAGTATTCACTTCCCAGCTCCCGCAATCGTTCTTTCTATGGATAATTTGCACGAATACGTGCTATTCGATGTTTCCAATCGTGTTGCATCGACGGTCGGTAAGCATTCACTTCCCAGCTCCGGCAAACGTTCTTTCCAAATTATCGATAGAAAGAACGATTGCGGGAGCTGGGAAGTGAATCCTTACCTACCGTCGATGCAAAACGATTGCAAACATCGAATAGCACGTATTCGTGCAAATTATCCATAGCAAGAACGATTGCGAGAGCTGGGAAGTGAATACTTACCTACCGTTGATGCAAAACGATTGGAAAATATCGAATAGCACGTATTCGTGCAAATGATCGATGGAAAGAACGATTGCGGGAGCCGGGAAGTGAATCCTTACCTAACGTTGATGCAAATCGATTGGAAAATATCGAATAGCACGTATTCGTGCAAATTATCGATAGAAAGAGCGATTGCGGCAGCTGGGAAGTGAATCCTTACCTACCGTCGATGCAAAACGATTGCAAACATCGAATAGCACGTGTCACGTCCCGGGATCCTCCGAAACGTGACGATCCGTAGGTGCAGCGCGCATCCGAATCGGCACACGATATGGATACAGGGCAGTTCTCTACCACACATCGACGTACGGCCACACACACACACACACACACACTGATAATTGTCCTGATGGTAGCATTAAGTCTAAGCAACTTCTTAAGTTAAGAAACCAGGGGTAAACGTGAGTATGCTGACTCACCTATGATAAGATAGATTATAAGAATACGTAGATTAAGAACCGTGACGAATCAGGGTGTGCGGACCAATCCGTGTTTGTCCTTTCAAGTTAAGGACAAGCACGGATAAGTGCTGACGACAATAGCGAAGGGATAGCGCTGTCTCGCACGTGGGCATTCCAGAGTCAAGGCCTGGGAAAGGATCGGGTAATAATCCGCTGAACAAGACGATATACCTCGATGCATCAGCATCCGTTCCCAGAGCGATAACAACTGTCGCTCAGGAATGCACACGTTGCAATGATACGAAGCGCGAGAACCGTCGCGAGAGCGATAACAACTGGCGCTCAGGAATGCACACGTTGCAAAGATACGAAGCGCGAGAACCGTCGCGGAACAGTCGTTCCCAGGACGGTGGCCCCTGCTGCATCAGCATCTTCTGGCTGCGGCAGTAGGGGCTGCTGCGTCAGCACCTGGGAGGAATAAAAGACCGGAGCGAACGGTCGCAAGGCAGTTCAGTTCCAACCGAGAAGTTAGAAACATCAAGTTCTATACGACTGAAGTTCAATCCGGTAGTCTAACGGTGAAGTTCGACGAGTTCGTTGTAGTTGTGCCTGTAAGCGGCAAATCGTCAGCACGATCCACCATTTGTTACTTGTACTCTCAACTGTAGTCGACCGATAGGTAAAGGTGAGCATTAATAAACAGTAACACTTGACATTTCATCGGTCTTCCATTTTATACGAACAACTTACTACTCGCCGAATGTGTTCGGTAGATGCCCGCTGGAAATAGGCGAAGGCGTAGGAGAGGGGTCCAGTCGCGGCTCCGCCACAATATCAGGCGCCGGGCGCTGATCGCCGCCCGTCGCGTGCAATTGGCGCAAGAGACCGGGCCGTTGATCGACCTGACGTTAGATTCTCCACCGGCGCCAGTCGACCTGACGCTGGATTCTCCACGGGCGCCGATCGACTCGACAACCGCTGGCGCCGTTCCGTCCATCATCGACTTGACAGTTGGGGGTTCGCCCGAGCCCTCGACTTCGCGGGGTCCCTCCGCCCAAATACCCGTGTTGCCTTCCTCGCCTCACGCATCGCCTTTGTCCATCTCATACTCCCCCATCTCCCACGCATCCGAACAAACTCCGCAGCCCTTCGCTAGACGACAACTAGTTTACTCGTCATCCCCGGCTCAGACAACTACATCCTCGGTAGATTCAAGGGCAACCACGCCCGAATACTACCGGCCCTATATCGACCCCCCGGTCAGTCCCCCATCCCCGCAACAGCAACTCGACCCTCCGGACAGCGACGAGGAGTGGCCACATCAACAGATTTATCCGAATTACCCGGGATATTATCCCGTATTTATTAGCGACCGGTTCCCTGGTCAACCAAACGTCCCCGAAGGCGAGCCGGTCCCGGAAGAGTATCATACGTTGTTATTTCAAACTATATTTCTCCGCGAGGAATAATGTAACAGCCTCCACTGTATTAAATAAGAAAAAAAAAGAAAGTGGACGTAAATATAACTCATAAACAATCGATACCAATTGTTTTCCTGACCCCACCGCATCTTAACGTCCCGATCCCGGTTGACTGTCCTAAGAGACCAGTCACAGATCGAAATTGCGAGCGTATCCTGTTGAAGATTTGGCGCACGTTGCCGTTGGGCAACACGGATCCCGACGAGGACGTAACATATAAATTTTTTGGTGACAGCGGTGGGATACGATCGCATACGTTAAGAGGTGTGACGCGAAATGGCGGAAGAAACGACTCCAACCCCTCTAGACCTCGTGCTGCAACAGCTCTCCCTGTGGGAGGATAAATTCGACAATTTAAATTCAATGAACAGGAGACTAGAGAGAATAGAACAGGACATAAAAGCTAACAGAGCAAACGATACGGCGGGTACGTCCGGCGGGACAAACGCCGAAATGCCCGACGTGAAGCCCGTGACGGATCTCCCTTCGATTCGCATCAAAGATGCCATAGAAACGGTTCCCGTGTTCGACGGCCATAAGCCTCCCGTGTTTCAATTCTTAAGAGCCTGCGAGCGAGCAAAATCGATGCTCCCCGCTCATATGGAACCCCATTTGGTTAAACTGTTGATGAACAAATTGAGGGGCCATGCGTTCCTCGCGGTGGAAGACGTGGTCGTTACCAATCTGGACTCGTTCTCCACGAAATTAAAGGACATGTTTGGTCCCGGTAAAACCATTAACGAATACAGGGGCGAACTCGGAACCATCTATCAGAAATCGGGCGAAGACGTACTCGACTACATTGACCGCGTGCGTAACCTGCGTCTAGCCATCATGGACGGAGAAAGGCAAGCTCGCGGTACCGTACCGTTGGCGTTGCAATTAGGTCTCGACACCGACTCCCAGGAAGCATTCGTCAACGGTTTACCGGCCGAGGTATTCACCAGAGTGAAGCTGGAGGGCTGCAGAGACCTCGACGAATCCTACCGTGCGGCGATAAAAGCCACTCGTGAGGTAAAGAGAGTCGCGGAAAGGCAGCGAAGCTATCAACCGCCGCCGCAACGCTTCAATAGGGAACGAAACAACTACCCTCCAAGGAATCAAGCGGAACCTCAACAAAGGGATCAAAGAAACCCCCAGAGATACAACAATTACGGAAACAACAAGACCTTTCCACCCCGGCCACCGGCCACCTTCCCACCCAAGAATCCCGGAATCACGTGCAATTATTGCAAGAAACCCGGACACGTGTTGAAGGATTGCTATCGCTTCAAAGCCAAAGTCGATTCCGGAGAAATCGTGCCGTACTCTCAACAGAACCAGGGAAACGGACGCGGTCACCCGGGAAGACCGGACGCAGCCCGGAGTGGAAAGCCTCAGGAGCGCCCGAGAGTAGCGAAAATAGAAGCTTCCACATCGAAGCAAAATCAAGAGCAACTGTCGGCAAGAAGCGCGCCGAAGCAAGAACGAAAATCATGGGAAACCCCAAAAGACTCGAAGCAAAAGAAACGCGAGGAGGAAGAAGACCAGGAGGACGAGATAGAGTCGTTAGAAGAACTGTTTCAATAAGAATCAACGCCGTACAAAGGGTACCGACGGTGCGAATCGTGTCCCCCCATTTACAAGGAATAACGAATCTAATGCTGGACTCGGGATCGGAAATAAATCTCATCAAGAAGTCGGTCCTGACCAGCACAGCGAGTATAGACGATCGAGAAGTACTAGACATACGTGGCATTACGGCTTCGAACCTGACCACCCTAGGGAAAGTGTCGATAGAGGTTGCGGGCCATCCGGTTAATTTCCACGTCGTCGACGACTCGCTGCTGATCAAAGAGGACGGGATCTTAGGATCCGAGTTCCTGATCGATCACGGGGCAACCATAGATTACGCGCACAAGCGGGTCGAATGGGGAACCTTTTGCATACCGTTCGCCACCTCGAAAGTGTCGGTACCCAAGCGAAGCTCCACGTCGCTACAAGTGAATATAGCGAATCCAGAGATACGAGAGGGATACGTTCCCAGAATCGACATAGGCAAGGGAATCTACTTGGGCGAGGCCCTGGTAACCAACCGCAAAGGCCGCGCCTACATCAGGGTCGTTAATACGACGAGCAGGAAGGTAAAAATCACCGTACCCACGGTGACGCTGGAAGAATTCGAAGAAACGAATCATCGTACAGAATCAAGGGCGTGCAACGTCATCAAGACGGACCCTCGAAATCGATTCGAGGCCATCGTGGAATTATTGAGACTGGAGCATCTCAATACGGAGGAGAGGGCGAGCGTCGAGAAGCTGATAAGGAAAAGTCAAGACAGGTTCCATTTACCTGGTGAAACGTTGGAAGGAACAGGAATCCTGGAACACAAGATCCATACCACGGATGACATTCCGGTAAACACGCGCCAGTACAGATACCCCCCGGTGCATAGATCGGAAATCAACAGACAAATTCAAGAATTGTTGGACACGGATGTCGTGGAAGAATCCGTGTCCCCGTATAACTCGCCGCTGTGGATCGTACCGAAGAAACCGGACTCCCACGGAAATAAGCGTTGGCGGTTGGTCATCGACTACAGGAAATTGAACGACAAAACCATAGGGGACGCATTCCCCTTGCCCAATATCACGGAAATACTGGACCAACTGGGCAGTGCCAAGTATTTCTCAACCTTCGACCTAGCGTCGGGGTTCCATCAAATAAAAATGGCGGAAGGAGACGCGCACAAAACGGCCTTCTCGACCCCATACGGACACTATCAATTTACGAGAATGCCGTTCGGACTCAAGAACGCTCCGGCCACCTTTCAGAGATTGATGAACAGCGTTTTGTCCGGCCTACAAGGCACGGAACTGTTCGTCTATTTGGACGACATCGTGATATACTCGAGCTCGTTGGCCGAGCACCAAATTAAATTTCAGAAACTGGCGGAAAGACTGCGAAACGCTAAATTACAGTTACAACCGGACAAGTGCGAATTTTTGAGACACGAAGTCAATTATCTGGGTCACATCATCAGCGAAGAAGGTGTCAGACCGGACCCTCAAAAGATCGAAGCTGTGCAACGATTCCCTAGACCCCGAACGCCGAAGGGAATAAAACAATTTCTAGGATTGGCGGGATACTATCGGAGATTCATCCCCGAATTCTCCAAAACCGCCAAACCCTTGACTCGATTGTTGAAGAAGGATACAAAATTCGCGTGGGACGCTGACCAGGAAAAGGCGTTCGAGACGTTGAGAAACGCGCTGATAACAGAACCCATATTGCAGTACCCGGATTTCAGTAAAACGTTCAACCTAACGACCGACGCGTCCGGATACGCGATCGGAGGAGTCTTGAGTCAAGGACCGATAGGGAAGGATTTGCCCGTCGCTTACGCCTCTCGATTACTAAACGCTGCTGAACAAAAGTACTCGACCATCGAGAAGGAGTGTTTGGCCATACTTTACTGCGTCACTCACTTCAGACCGTACCTGTACGGACGGAAATTCAACATAATCACCGACCACAAACCGTTGGTGTGGCTAAACTCCATCAAAGATCCGACGTCGCGGATATGGAAGTGGAAGCTAAAACTATCGGACTACGAGTTCGAGATACAGCACAAGTGTGGACGAGCAAACGCCAACGCGGACGCCTTGTCGAGAAACCCGCCGCAGGTTTGCCTCCCGATAAGAAAGCGTCAAGAGGAAGCTGACGAAGAAGCAGAAGAGCCGCGACCTAAGAGGAGATTTTTCCCCTCTTCGTCGACGGACGACTCACTGATTTACGATCCGCGACCGAAGGAGAAGAAGCGTCCGGGATCGCCGTTGCAATCGCCGGAACGGAAAAGAATATCTCTGTTTCGAGACCCCGACACGTCGGTGGACTCGCCTCCCCGCTCGAACACGCCCCCGGGAGACCGAGTCGTCGACACGCAAGAACCCCAACAGTCGACGCGACTCGAAGAACCAGCAGAGGAAGACGTCGAAGTTCAACCCGGGAACTGGCTGGAGCAATTTCCCGATTCTGAGGGGGAAGGGGAAGACCTAATCGTCGACGCTTCACCCACGATCGACACGACGGAAGACACCAACGTGTTCCCGTACACGCGCAGTCCGGCGTACGTTATCAGGGAAGTCCGAGACTCGTTACCAAAACTGAAGGACCACAAAGTCATATTCATCGATATGCAAGGGAGTCCGATCGACGAAGGAGCAAAGGAGATCGCACGATCGGGCCTCTTAACGTCCTACATCGATTTGACGCTCGAACGCGCCCGTCTGAAGACCGAGCAGGGCAAATACCTCATAGCCCTGCCGGTGAAGGAAAACCCGAGAACGCGTATAGAACCCCAAAACGTACAGGGCTGTTTGTCCTCGTTGCTGGACGTGATCAGAGAAAGGGATCTAGGATCGTTCTCCATCGCTCGAACCGAGACTCTGGACGAAGTACCATGGCGATACGTAATGAACGAACTTAAGAAAGTATTCCACGACGAGAACGTTCGGATCACCATTTGCACGGGAGAAGTGACCGTTCCGCCACCAGAGGCCAGACAATACATCATCGAGGAGAAACACGCGTCGGCATCGGGAGGACACAAAGGGGTGACAAAAACCTACCACAGGATAAGGCAACTGTACAATTGGGACAACATGAAGAAGGAAATCCAACAATTCGTGAGAGAGTGCAAGGAGTGCCAACTGAAAAAACTCACGAGAATCAAGACCAAACAACCTATGATACTGACCGATACGCCCGGCAAAGCGTTCGACAAAGTCAGTATGGACATCGTCGGACCCTTGCCTAGCACCAAAAAGGGCAACAAATACATACTAACCATGCAGGATCTACTAACCAAATATTCCCTAGCCATACCTCTCGAACGAACCACATCTGCGGACATCGCGGACGCGTTCGTTAAAAATCTTATCTGCCGTTTCGGATCGCCCCGAGCGATCCTGACCGATCAAGGAACGAATTTTACATCCTCATTGATGAAGAATGTGGCAAAGAAATTTCACATAAAACATTACGTCACGACGGCGTATCATCCGCAGAGCAACGGTTCCATCGAGAGGTCTCACCACGTATTAGTGGAGTATCTGAAGCAGTACATAGACAACGGTCGTAACAGCTGGGACGACTGGTTGGAACTGGCAATGTTTTCGTACAACACGTCGGTACACGAAGGGACCAGATTCTCGCCGCACGAATTAGTGTTTGGGCGAATAGCCAGGGAACCCGCGAGCGAAAAACCAATTAGCGAGAATCTGGAGCCAACCTACGCGGACTACCTGCGGGATCTCTACTACAAGATCGACGACGTTCAAGCGAAAGCTCGCGACAACCTTCAGCTCGCGAAGATCAGATCGAAGGAATACTACGATCGGGCTATAAACCCGCAGAACTTTAAAACAGGAGACCTGGTGTACATGATCCGGGAACCCCGAAAGGGAAAATTCGCGGACCAATACACCGGTCCACACAAAGTCATCGAGATACTATCAAACCAGAACGTCAAAATCTCCATCGACGGTAGTCCGCGGACAGTACATATAAATAAACTGAAACTAGCGTATCTGAAAAATAGAATGTAAGCGATCGATCGGCCGACGGCGCGAGCAGATTCCTTCGAGACGGGCGCACTCAACGCGTGACAATGCAATTTGCAGAATGAAAATCCCCTGCGAATCTTTGGAAGGGGAGGTCGAGGACCAAGAGTTCCAAGGCCCCTGGGACGGGGTCCTTCCTGCGAACCATCCCCAGGCTTACGGCGAGCTGTCGCAATTATATTGCACGACGATAAAGAGAGACACGGCTTGCATATACGTGCGGACCGGGAGACGAGTGTGCGTGCCCTGTTACGCCAAACTGCCACCCGAGGTCCAACAAACGTACCAGCCAGGAGGCTGGCACAATCTGTGCAACTACGACTCGACACTGGCCATCGCCAACTGCATCCTATGCAACGAGAACTTCGTCGTCGTAAGACCGGCACAGGAATGCACCGAATGTATCGAGACGTACTTCGAAATGTCCACTTCAGAGGAATGGGCGGTGCAAACGGGACGCGTCGTTGACGTGATCACGCGATGGTGAATTAACGCGCGCCGACGAGTTTGGATCGGGGCTATGGGTTCGTAGGAAGGCGGCAACGTCAAGACGAATTGGGACGCCGCTGAGAGCGCCCCCGCCCCCGCCCCCACCGACAACCAAACCCAAACCTAAACCAATTACCGGAAGCGGCCAACAGTGGCCTCGTCGCTGACGTCGATCGATCGAAACGTTTCACGCCGCGTAATTAGAGAGTAATGCGTACTCGCGTATAGTCCCTACAAACGCGAATTCCAGTAATAAAGCGAGTGCGGTAATGTAAAGAATCGTTATTTTGTTTTGTTTCTTTGTACAGGAATTCACCATGTTCCTATGTATGTTAATATTGATTTACGCTCGAGTTGCCTGGGCTCTCGTCGGTTACGATTGCAACGGACAACACCTGAACGTAACTACGGTGTCGCTCAATTCGATCGGGGATTGCGACATCACACCAATCAAGACGCAGTCTCGAGAAGTCTACATCCAACTGCTTCAACTCTCGGAATTCAACTACGCACCGGTCATTTCGTGTAAAATCGAAATATCAAGAATAGTGTACCACTGCGGCATGCACTCGCACATCTCCGCTGTCCACAACGGCCTGAACGAATATCTCGAGGACATAACCGACCAACAATGCAAGCGAATGCACGAGGACGGCTCGTTCTCCTTGGGAAACAATGGCTACATAACCGGACTGACGGTAAACAAAACTACAACTCGAACGTTTACCATGGCTGGGACTTTGACGAACGACGGCCGTTGTACCGGCGCCCAATTCTCCGACCCCTACGGAACTTGGGAAAACGTCGTGGTGCAGGCGGTGGCAAAATTTTCGATTAAATCCGCCAACGTACCAGTACGAATGGACGCCGACAAGATCATTCTAAAATCAGGAACCATCTGCAGTTTCCAAAGCGGATTCTGTCTGGACAGCGAGAACGGACACACGTTCTGGAGTCCTTTCCCGCCGTCGTCTTGCAAATTTGACCGATACGACGTACTGTACGAGGGTATCGCGTCTAAAATCACCGAAGAAGACAAACAGCAAACCGACTCACCGGTCTACGCTCTTACCACGCAAGACATAACGTTCACGCTCTCCAAGGTGGGCGAACAACACTTGTGCGGCTACACCCTCTCGCAAACGGAACATCCGAAACTGTTCATACTGGAAACCACCAGAGAGCGAACATTCACGCAACCGAAGAAACTCCCGGTTGAAAATTTAGACATTTTTACGTACATAAATTCTAAATTCGTATACGTCGAGAGACACGTCAAAATGCAAATGACGACGTTGTATCAAAATTTATTGAAACAACGATGTCTCCTGGAGCAACAAGTGCTCAGCAACGCTCTCGCAGTGGCCACTTTGAAACCGGACGAATTCGCCTACACCGTCATGAAGTCCCCAGGACACATGGCGTTAACAGCCGGTGAAGTCATCCACATCATCAAATGCGTACCGGTACAAGTGAGGGTGAGACATTCGAACGAATGTTACACAGAATTGCCAGTTTGGCACGGAAACCGTTCGGCGTTTATCACGCCGAAATCCCACATTGTTACCGCTCACGGGACACAGAGAGAATGCAGTCACGTCCTCCCCGTGATGTACGTGATCAATCAAGCCTGGCATCGAATCTCCCCTCGGCCGGTCGAGGTAGGCCAGCCGCACGTGCTACACCCTATGACGCGTACAAATTGGCGTTACACCGCCCCGGCGACACTCGCAACCAGCGGTATTTACACGCAAGGAGACTTGGAAAACTTGCGAGACCACATCATGTTCCCGGCCGAAAAGGCGGCGGTTTTGAACACGATCGTCAGGGGAGCGACGGGAAAGGGCGTGGCGCAAGGATCGATATCCCTAACGAGCATGTTCGACGAGGAAACCATGGCAAAATTGGCCGAAGACGCAGTTTCACGCTTTTGGAACGGATTCATTACGTTTGGATCAGCCAGCGCAGGAATATTGGCAATATTCGTCCTGCTGAAATTCGTAAAAGCAGTTGCCGATACATTCATTCATGGATACCAGCTACACGCGATCTACGGATGCGGTTTCCAACTCATCGGTGCTGTGTGGAGTTCTCTGTCGCACCTCTTGATCCGGAAAGGCGAAAGAAGCAGACAATACGCGGCATCCCGCGACGTGGAAGCTTTTCCACAAGGAACATCAACTACCGCTTCTCCACCGAAACCGACACTCCGAGAGTTCAGGCAAACCATTCGCGAACTGGAGCAAATTTCCTCCAGAAATTTGCTTCCCAAGGGGGAAGGTGTCACGTCCCGGGATCCTCCGAAACGTGACGATCCGTAGGTGCAGCGCGCATCCGAATCGGCACACGATATGGATACAGGGCAGTTCTCTACCACACATCGACGTACGGCCACACACACACACACACACACACACTGATAATTGTCCTGATGGTAGCATTAAGTCTAAGCAACTTCTTAAGTTAAGAAACCAGGGGTAAACGTGAGTATGCTGACTCACCTATGATAAGATAGATTATAAGAATACGTAGATTAAGAACCGTGACGAATCAGGGTGTGCGGACCAATCCGTGTTTGTCCTTTCAAGTTAAGGACAAGCACGGATAAGTGCTGACGACAATAGCGAAGGGATAGCGCTGTCTCGCACGTGGGCATTCCAGAGTCAAGGCCTGGGAAAGGATCGGGTAATAATCCGCTGAACAAGACGATATACCTCGATGCATCAGCATCCGTTCCCAGAGCGATAACAACTGTCGCTCAGGAATGCACACGTTGCAAAGATACGAAGCGCGAGAACCGTCGCGAGAGCGATAACAACTGTCGCTCAGGAATGCACACGTTGCAAAGATACGAAGCGCGAGAACCGTCGCGGAACAGTCGTTCCCAGGACGGTGGCCCCTGCTGCATCAGCATCTTCTGGCTGCGGCAGTAGGGGCTGCTGCGTCAGCACCTGGGAGGAATAAAAGACCGGAGCGAACGGTCGCAAGGCAGTTCAGTTCCAACCGAGAAGTTAGAAACATCAAGTTCTATACGACTGAAGTTCAATCCGGTAGTCTAACGGTGAAGTTCGACGAGTTCGTTGTAGTTGTGCCTGTAAGCGGCAAATCGTCAGCACGATCCACCATTTGTTACTTGTACTCTCAACTGTAGTCGACCGATAGGTAAAGGTGAGCATTAATAAACAGTAACACTTGACATTTCATCGGTCTTCCATTTTATACGAACAACTTACTACTCGCCGAATGTGTTCGGTAGATGCCCGCTGGAAATAGGCGAAGGCGTAGGAGAGGGGTCCAGTCGCGGCTCCGCCACAATATCAGGCGCCGGGCGCTGATCGCCGCCCGTCGCGTGCAATTGGCGCAAGAGACCGGGCCGTTGATCGACCTGACGTTAGATTCTCCACCGGCGCCAGTCGACCTGACGCTGGATTCTCCACGGGCGCCGATCGACTCGACAACCACTGGCGCCGTTCCGTCCATCATCGACTTGACAGTTGGGGGTTCGCCCGAGCCCTCGACTTCGCGGGGTCCCTCCGCCCAAATACCCGTGTTGCCTTCCTCGCCTCACGCATCGCCTTTGTCCATCTCATACTCCCCCATCTCCCACGCATCCGAACAAACTCCGCAGCCCTTCGCTAGACGACAACTAGTTTACTCGTCATCCCCGGCTCAGACAACTACATCCTCGGTAGATTCAAGGGCAACCACGCCCGAATACTACCGGCCCTATATCGACCCCCCGGTCAGTCCCCCATCCCCGCAACAGCAACTCGACCCTCCGGACAGCGACGAGGAGTGGCCACATCAACAGATTTATCCGAATTACCCGGGATATTATCCCGTATTTATTAGCGACCGGTTCCCTGGTCAACCAAACGTCCCCGAAGGCGAGCCGGTCCCGGAAGAGTATCATACGTTGTTATTTCAAACTATATTTCTCCGCGAGGAATAATGTAACAGCCTCCACTGTATTAAATAAGAAAAAAAAAGAAAGTGGACGTAAATATAACTCATAAACAATCGATACCAATTGTTTTCCTGACCCCACCGCATCTTAACGTCCCGATCCCGGTTGACTGTCCTAAGAGACCAGTCACAGATCGAAATTGCGAGCGTATCCTGTTGAAGATTTGGCGCACGTTGCCGTTGGGAAACACGGATCCCGACGAGGACGTAACACACGTATTCGTGCAAATTATCCATAGAAAGACCGATTGCGAGAGCTGGGAAGTTAATACTTACCTACCGTTGATGCAAAACGATTGGAAACATCGAATAGCACGTATTCGTGCAAATTATCGATGGAAAGAACGATTGCGGGAGCCGGGAAGTGAATCCTTACCTACCGTTGATGCAAAACGATTGGAAACATCGAACATCACGTATTCGTGCAAATTATCGATAGAAAGAACGATTGCGGGAGCTGGGAAGCGAATCCTTACCTATCGTCGATGCAAAACGATTGGAAACATCGAATGGCACGTATTCGTGCAAATTATCGATGGAAAGAACGATTGCGGGAGCTGGGAAGTGAATCCTTACCTACCGTCGATGCAAAACGATTGCAAACATCGAATAGCACGTATTCGTGCAAATTATCGATAGAAAGAACGATTGCGGGAGCTGGGAAGTGAATACTTACCTAACGTTGATGCAGAACGATTGGAAACATCGAACACCACGTATTCGTGCAAATTATCGATGGAAAGAACGATTGCGGGAGCCGGGAAGTGAATCCTTACCTAACGTTGATGCAAAACGATTGGAAACATCGAATAGCACGTATTCGTGCAAATTATCGATGGAAAGAACGATTGCGGGAGCTGGGAAGTGAATCCTTACCTACCGTCGATGCAAAACGATTGCAAACATCGAATAGCACGTATTCGTGCAAATTATCCATAGAAAGACCGATTGCGAGAGCTGGGAAGTTAATACTTACCTACCGTTGATGCAAAACGATTGGAAACATCGAATAGCACGTATTCGTGCAAATTATCGATGGAAAGAACGATTGCGGGAGCCGGGAAGTGAATCCTTACCTACCGTTGATGCAAAACGATTGGAAACATCGAACATCACGTATTCGTACAAATTATCGATAGAAAGAACGATTGCGGGAGCTGGGAAGCGAATCCTTACCTATCGTCGATGCAAAACGATTGGAAACATCGAATGGCACGTATTCGTGCAAATTATCGATGGAAAGAACGATTGCGGGAGCTGGGAAGTGAATCCTTACCTACCGTCGATGCAAAACGATTGCAAACATCGAATAGCACGTATTCGTGCAAATTATCGATAGAAAGAACGATTGCGGGAGCTGGGAAGTGAATACTTACCTAACGTTGATGCAGAACGATTGGAAACATCGAACACCACGTATTCGTGCAAATTATCGATGGAAAGAACGATTGCGGGAGCCGGGAAGTGAATCCTTACCTAACGTTGATGCAAAACGATTGGAAACATCGAATAGCACGTATTCGTGCAAATTATCGATGGAAAGAACGATTGCGGGAGCTGGGAAGTGAATCCTTACCTACCGTCGATGCAAAACGATTGGAAACATCGAATGGCACGTATTCGTGCAAATTATCGATGGAAAGAACGATTGCGGGAGCTGGGAAGTGAATCCTTACCTACCGTCGATGCAAAACGATTGGATAATTGGCACGAATACGTGATATTCGATGTTTCCAATCGTTTTGCATCGACGGTAGGTAAGGATTCAGGCCCCTGGGACGGGGTCCTTCCTGCGAACCATCCCCAGGCTTACGGCGAGCTGTCGCAATTATATTGCACGACGATAAAGAGAGACACGGCTTGCATATACGTGCGGACCGGGAGACGAGTGTGCGTGCCCTGTTACGCCAAACTGCCACCCGAGGTCCAACAAACGTACCAGCCAGGAGGCTGGCACAATCTGTGCAACTACGACTCGACACTGGCCATCGCCAACTGCATCCTATGCAACGAGAACTTCGTCGTCGTAAGACCGGCACAGGAATGCACCGAATGTATCGAGACGTACTTCGAAATGTCCACTTCAGAGGAATGGGCGGTGCAAACGGGACGCGTCGTTGACGTGATCACGCGATGGTGAATTAACGCGCGCCGACGAGTTTGGATCGGGGCTATGGGTTCGTAGGAAGGCGGCAACGTCAAGACGAATTGGGACGCCGCTGAGAGCGCCCCCGCCCCCGCCCCCACCGACAACCAAACCCAAACCTAAACCAATTACCGGAAGCGGCCAACAGTGGCCTCGTCGCTGACGTCGATCGATCGAAACGTTTCACGCCGCGTAATTAGAGAGTAATGCGTACTCGCGTATAGTCCCTACAAACGCGAATTCCAGTAATAAAGCGAGTGCGGTAATGTAAAGAATCGTTATTTTGTTTTGTTTCTTTGTACAGGAATTCACCATGTTCCTATGTATGTTAATATTGATTTACGCTCGAGTTGCCTGGGCTCTCGTCGGTTACGATTGCAACGGACAACACCTGAACGTAACTACGGTGTCGCTCAATTCGATCGGGGATTGCGACATCACACCAATCAAGACGCAGTCTCGAGAAGTCTACATCCAACTGCTTCAACTCTCGGAATTCAACTACGCACCGGTCATTTCGTGTAAAATCGAAATATCAAGAATAGTGTACCACTGCGGCATGCACTCGCACATCTCCGCTGTCCACAACGGCCTGAACGAATATCTCGAGGACATAACCGACCAACAATGCAAGCGAATGCACGAGGACGGCTCGTTCTCCTTGGGAAACAATGGCTACATAACCGGACTGACGGTAAACAAAACTACAACTCGAACGTTTACCATGGCTGGGACTTTGACGAACGACGGCCGTTGTACCGGCGCCCAATTCTCCGACCCCTACGGAACTTGGGAAAACGTCGTGGTGCAGGCGGTGGCAAAATTTTCGATTAAATCCGCCAACGTACCAGTACGAATGGACGCCGACAAGATCATTCTAAAATCAGGAACCATCTGCAGTTTCCAAAGCGGATTCTGTCTGGACAGCGAGAACGGACACACGTTCTGGAGTCCTTTCCCGCCGTCGTCTTGCAAATTTGACCGATACGACGTACTGTACGAGGGTATCGCGTCTAAAATCACCGAAGAAGACAAACAGCAAACCGACTCACCGGTCTACGCTCTTACCACGCAAGACATAACGTTCACGCTCTCCAAGGTGGGCGAACAACACTTGTGCGGCTACACCCTCTCGCAAACGGAACATCCGAAACTGTTCATACTGGAAACCACCAGAGAGCGAACATTCACGCAACCGAAGAAACTCCCGGTTGAAAATTTAGACATTTTTACGTACATAAATTCTAAATTCGTATACGTCGAGAGACACGTCAAAATGCAAATGACGACGTTGTATCAAAATTTATTGAAACAACGATGTCTCCTGGAGCAACAAGTGCTCAGCAACGCTCTCGCAGTGGCCACTTTGAAACCGGACGAATTCGCCTACACCGTCATGAAGTCCCCAGGACACATGGCGTTAACAGCCGGTGAAGTCATCCACATCATCAAATGCGTACCGGTACAAGTGAGGGTGAGACATTCGAACGAATGTTACACAGAATTGCCAGTTTGGCACGGAAACCGTTCGGCGTTTATCACGCCGAAATCCCACATTGTTACCGCTCACGGGACACAGAGAGAATGCAGTCACGTCCTCCCCGTGATGTACGTGATCAATCAAGCCTGGCATCGAATCTCCCCTCGGCCGGTCGAGGTAGGCCAGCCGCACGTGCTACACCCTATGACGCGTACAAATTGGCGTTACACCGCCCCGGCGACACTCGCAACCAGCGGTATTTACACGCAAGGAGACTTGGAAAACTTGCGAGACCACATCATGTTCCCGGCCGAAAAGGCGGCGGTTTTGAACACGATCGTCAGGGGAGCGACGGGAAAGGGCGTGGCGCAAGGATCGATATCCCTAACGAGCATGTTCGACGAGGAAACCATGGCAAAATTGGCCGAAGACGCAGTTTCACGCTTTTGGAACGGATTCATTACGTTTGGATCAGCCAGCGCAGGAATATTGGCAATATTCGTCCTGCTGAAATTCGTAAAAGCAGTTGCCGATACATTCATTCATGGATACCAGCTACACGCGATCTACGGATGCGGTTTCCAACTCATCGGTGCTGTGTGGAGTTCTCTGTCGCACCTCTTGATCCGGAAAGGCGAAAGAAGCAGACAATACGCGGCATCCCGCGACGTGGAAGCTTTTCCACAAGGAACATCAACTACCGCTTCTCCACCGAAACCGACACTCCGAGAGTTCAGGCAAACCATTCGCGAACTGGAGCAAATTTCCTCCAGAAATTTGCTTCCCAAGGGGGAAGGTGTCACGTCCCGGGATCCTCCGAAACGTGACGATCCGTAGGTGCAGCGCGCATCCGAATCGGCACACGATATGGATACAGGGCAGTTCTCTACCACACATCGACGTACGGCCACACACACACACACACACACACACTGATAATTGTCCTGATGGTAGCATTAAGTCTAAGCAACTTCTTAAGTTAAGAAACCAGGGGTAAACGTGAGTATGCTGACTCACCTATGATAAGATAGATTATAAGAATACGTAGATTAAGAACCGTGACGAATCAGGGTGTGCGGACCAATCCGTGTTTGTCCTTTCAAGTTAAGGACAAGCACGGATAAGTGCTGACGACAATAGCGAAGGGATAGCGCTGTCTCGCACGTGGGCATTCCAGAGTCAAGGCCTGGGAAAGGATCGGGTAATAATCCGCTGAACAAGACGATATACCTCGATGCATCAGCATCCGTTCCCAGAGCGATAACAACTGTCGCTCAGGAATGCACACGTTGCAAAGATACGAAGCGCGAGAACCGTCGCGAGAGCGATAACAACTGTCGCTCAGGAATGCACACGTTGCAAAGATACGAAG
The DNA here is from genome assembly GCA_963583965.1 of Nomada ferruginata. Classification (NCBI taxonomy): domain Eukaryota; kingdom Metazoa; phylum Arthropoda; class Insecta; order Hymenoptera; family Apidae; genus Nomada; species Nomada ferruginata. The sequence continues at coordinate 2,993,885 of OY757219.1, forward strand.
CGCGAGAACCGTCGCGGAACAGTCGTTCCCAGGACGGTGGCCCCTGCTGCATCAGCATCTTCTGGCTGCGGCAGTAGGGGCTGCTGCGTCAGCACCTGGGAGGAATAAAAGACCGGAGCGAACGGTCGCAAGGCAGTTCAGTTCCAACCGAGAAGTTAGAAACATCAAGTTCTATACGACTGAAGTTCAATCCGGTAGTCTAACGGTGAAGTTCGACGAGTTCGTTGTAGTTGTGCCTGTAAGCGGCAAATCGTCAGCACGATCCACCATTTGTTACTTGTACTCTCAACTGTAGTCGACCGATAGGTAAAGGTGAGCATTAATAAACAGTAACACTTGACATTTCATCGGTCTTCCATTTTATACGAACAACTTACTACTCGCCGAATGTGTTCGGTAGATGCCCGCTGGAAATAGGCGAAGGCGTAGGAGAGGGGTCCAGTCGCGGCTCCGCCACAATATCAGGCGCCGGGCGCTGATCGCCGCCCGTCGCGTGCAATTGGCGCAAGAGACCGGGCCGTTGATCGACCTGACGTTAGATTCTCCACCGGCGCCAGTCGACCTGACGCTGGATTCTCCACGGGCGCCGATCGACTCGACAACCACTGGCGCCGTTCCGTCCATCATCGACTTGACAGTTGGGGGTTCGCCCGAGCCCTCGACTTCGCGGGGTCCCTCCGCCCAAATACCCGTGTTGCCTTCCTCGCCTCACGCATCGCCTTTGTCCATCTCATACTCCCCCATCTCCCACGCATCCGAACAAACTCCGCAGCCCTTCGCTAGACGACAACTAGTTTACTCGTCATCCCCGGCTCAGACAACTACATCCTCGGTAGATTCAAGGGCAACCACGCCCGAATACTACCGGCCCTATATCGACCCCCCGGTCAGTCCCCCATCCCCGCAACAGCAACTCGACCCTCCGGACAGCGACGAGGAGTGGCCACATCAACAGATTTATCCGAATTACCCGGGATATTATCCCGTATTTATTAGCGACCGGTTCCCTGGTCAACCAAACGTCCCCGAAGGCGAGCCGGTCCCGGAAGAGTATCATACGTTGTTATTTCAAACTATATTTCTCCGCGAGGAATAATGTAACAGCCTCCACTGTATTAAATAAGAAAAAAAAAGAAAGTGGACGTAAATATAACTCATAAACAATCGATACCAATTGTTTTCCTGACCCCACCGCATCTTAACGTCCCGATCCCGGTTGACTGTCCTAAGAGACCAGTCACAGATCGAAATTGCGAGCGTATCCTGTTGAAGATTTGGCGCACGTTGCCGTTGGGAAACACGGATCCCGACGAGGACGTAACACACGTATTCGTGCAAATTATCCATAGAAAGACCGATTGCGAGAGCTGGGAAGTTAATACTTACCTACCGTTGATGCAAAACGATTGGAAACATCGAATAGCACGTATTCGTGCAAATTATCGATGGAAAGAACGATTGCGGGAGCCGGGAAGTGAATCCTTACCTACCGTTGATGCAAAACGATTGGAAACATCGAACATCACGTATTCGTGCAAATTATCGATAGAAAGAACGATTGCGGGAGCTGGGAAGCGAATCCTTACCTATCGTCGATGCAAAACGATTGGAAACATCGAATGGCACGTATTCGTGCAAATTATCGATGGAAAGAACGATTGCGGGAGCTGGGAAGTGAATCCTTACCTACCGTCGATGCAAAACGATTGCAAACATCGAATAGCACGTATTCGTGCAAATTATCGATAGAAAGAACGATTGCGGGAGCTGGGAAGTGAATACTTACCTAACGTTGATGCAGAACGATTGGAAACATCGAACACCACGTATTCGTGCAAATTATCGATGGAAAGAACGATTGCGGGAGCCGGGAAGTGAATCCTTACCTAACGTTGATGCAAAACGATTGGAAACATCGAATAGCACGTATTCGTGCAAATTATCGATGGAAAGAACGATTGCGGGAGCTGGGAAGTGAATCCTTACCTACCGTCGATGCAAAACGATTGCAAACATCGAATAGCACGTATTCGTGCAAATTATCCATAGAAAGACCGATTGCGAGAGCTGGGAAGTTAATACTTACCTACCGTTGATGCAAAACGATTGGAAACATCGAATAGCACGTATTCGTGCAAATTATCGATGGAAAGAACGATTGCGGGAGCCGGGAAGTGAATCCTTACCTACCGTTGATGCAAAACGATTGGAAACATCGAACATCACGTATTCGTACAAATTATCGATAGAAAGAACGATTGCGGGAGCTGGGAAGCGAATCCTTACCTATCGTCGATGCAAAACGATTGGAAACATCGAATGGCACGTATTCGTGCAAATTATCGATGGAAAGAACGATTGCGGGAGCTGGGAAGTGAATCCTTACCTACCGTCGATGCAAAACGATTGCAAACATCGAATAGCACGTATTCGTGCAAATTATCGATAGAAAGAACGATTGCGGGAGCTGGGAAGTGAATACTTACCTAACGTTGATGCAGAACGATTGGAAACATCGAACACCACGTATTCGTGCAAATTATCGATGGAAAGAACGATTGCGGGAGCCGGGAAGTGAATCCTTACCTAACGTTGATGCAAAACGATTGGAAACATCGAATAGCACGTATTCGTGCAAATTATCGATGGAAAGAACGATTGCGGGAGCTGGGAAGTGAATCCTTACCTACCGTCGATGCAAAACGATTGGAAACATCGAATGGCACGTATTCGTGCAAATTATCGATGGAAAGAACGATTGCGGGAGCTGGGAAGTGAATCCTTACCTACCGTCGATGCAAAACGATTGGATAATTGGCACGAATACGTGATATTCGATGTTTCCAATCGTTTTGCATCGACGGTAGGTAAGGATTCACTTCCCAGCTCCCGCAATCGTTCTTTCTATCGATAATTTGCACGAATACGTGATGTTCGATGTTTCCAATCGTTTTGCATCAACGGTAGGTAAGGATTCACTTCCCGGCTCCCGCAATCGTTCTTTCCATCGATAATTTGCACGAATACGTGGTGTTCGATGTTTCCAATCGTTCTGCATCAACGTTAGGTAAGTATTCACTTCCCAGCTCCCGCAATCGTTCTTTCTATGGATAATTTGCACGAATACGTGCTATTCGATGTTTGCAATCGTTTTGCATCGACGGTAGGTACGGATTCACTTCCCAGCTCCCGCAATCGTTCTTTCTATCGATAATTTGCACGAATACGTTATGTTCGATGTTTCCAATCGTTTTGCATCAACGTTAGGTAAGCATTCACTTCCCGGCTCCCGCAATCGTTCTTTCCATCGATAATTTGCACGAATACGTGCTTTTCGATGTTTTCAATCGTTTTGCATCAACGGCAGGTAAGTATTCACTTCCCAGCTCTCGCAATCGGCCTTTCTATGGATAATTTGCACGAATACGTGCTATTCGATGTTTGCAATCGTTTTGCATCGACGGTAGGTAAGGATTCACTTCCCAGCTGCCGCAATCGTTCTTTCTATCGATAATTTGCACGAATACGTGATGTTCGATGTTTCCAATCGTTTTGCATCAACGTTAGGTAAGGATTCATTTCCCGGCTCCCGCAATCGTTCTTTCCATCGATAATTTGCACGAATACGTGCTATTCGATGTTTCCAATCGATTTGCATCAACGTTAGGTAAGGATTCACTTCCCGGCACCCGCAATCGTTCTTTCCATCGATAATTTGCACGAATACGTGATGTTCAATGTTTCCAATCGTTTTGCATCAACGTTAGGTAAGGATTCACTTCCCGGCTCCCGCAATCGTTCTTTCCATCGATAATTTGCACGAATACGTGGTGTTCGATGTTTCCAATCGTTTTGCATCAACGTTAGGTAAGTAATCACTTCCCAGCTCCCGCAATCGTTCTTTCTATGGATAATTTGCACGAATACGTGCTATTCGATGTTTGCAATCGTTTTGCATCGACGGTAGGTAAGGATTCACTTCCCAGCTCCCGCAATCGTTCTTTCTATCGATAATTTGCACGAATACGTTATGTTCGATGTTTCCAATCGTTTTGCATCAACGTTAGGTAAGCATTCACTTCCCGGCTCCCGCAATCGTTCTTTCCATCGATAATTTGCACGAATACGTGCTATTCGATGTTTTCAATCGTTTTGCATCAACGGTAGGTAAGTATTCACTTCCCAGCTCTCGCAATCGGTCTTTCTATGGATAATTTGCACGAATACGTGCTATTCGATGTTTGCACTCGTTTTGCATCGACGGTAGGTAAGGATTCACTTCCCAGCTGCCGCAATCGTTCTTTCCATCGATAATTTGCACGAATACGTGATGTTCGATGTTTCCAATCGTTTTGCATCAACGGTAGGTAAGGATTCACTTCCCGGCTCCCGCAATCGTTCTTTCCATCGATAATTTGCACGAATACGTGCTATTCGATGTTTCCAATCGTTTTGCATCAACGGTAGGTAAGTATTCACTTCCCAGCTCTCGCAATCGGTCTTTCTATGGATAATTTGCACGAATACGTGCAATTCGATGTTTGCAATCGGTTTGCATCGACGGTAGGTAAGGATTCACTTCCCAGCTCCCGCAATCGTTCTTTCTATCGATAATTTGCACGAATACGTTATGTTCGATGTTTCCAATCGTTTTGCATCAACGTTAGGTAAGCATTCACTTCCCGGCTCCCGCAATCGTTCTTTCCATCGATAATTTGCACGAATACGTGCTATTCGATGTTTTCAATCGTTTGGCATCAACGGTAGGTAAGTATTCACTTCCCAGCTCTCGCAATCGGTCTTTCTATGGATAATTTGCACGAATACGTGCTATTCGATGTTTGCAATCGTTTTGCATCGACGGTAGGTAAGGATTCACTTCCCAGCTGCCGCAATCGTTCTTTCTATCGATAATTTGCACGAATACGTGATGTTCGATGTTTCCAATCGTTTTGCATCAACGTTAGGTAAGGATTCATTTCCCGGCTCCCGCAATCGTTCTTTCCATCGATAATTTGCACGAATACGTGCTATTCGATGTTTCCAATCGATTTGCATCAACGTTAGGTAAGGATTCACTTCCCGGCACCCGCAATCATTCTTTCCATCGATAATTTGCACGAATACGTGATGTTCAATGTTTCCAATCGTTTTGCATCAACGTTAGGTAAGGATTCACTTCCCGGCTCCCGCAATCGTTCTTTCCATCGATAATTTGCACGAATACGTGGTGTTCGATGTTTCCAATCGTTTTGCATCAACGTTAGGTAAGTATTCACTTCCCAGCTCCCGCAATCGTTCTTTCTATCGATAATTTGCACGAATACGTGCTATTCGATGTTTGCAATCGTTTTGCATCGACGGTAGGTAAGGATTCACTTCGCAGCAGCCGCAATCGTTCTTTCCATCGATAATTTACACGAATACGTGCTATTCGATGTTTTCAATCGTTTTGCATCAACGGCAGGTAAGTATTCACTGCCCAGCTCTCGCAATCGGTCTTTCTATGGATAATTTGCACGAATACGTGCTATTCGATGTTTGCAATCGTTTTGCATCGACGGTAGGTAAGGATACACTTCCCGGCTCCCGCAATCGTTCTTTCCATCGATAATTTGCACGAATACGTGGTGTTCGATGTTTCCAATCGTTTTGCATCAACGTTAGGTAAGTATTCACTTCCCAGCTCCCGCAATCGTTCTTTCTATCGATAATTTGCACGAATACGTGCTATTCGATGTTTGCAATCGTTTTGCATCGACGGTAGGTAAGGATTCACTTCCCAGCTCCCGCAATCGTTCTTTCTATCGATAATTTGCATGAATACGTTATGTTCGATGTTTCCAATCGTTTTGCATCAACGTTAGGTAAGCATTCACTTCCCGGCTCCCGCAATCGTTCTTTCCATCCATAATTTGCACGAATACGTGGTGTTCGATGTTTCCAATCGTTCTGCATCAACGTTAGGTAAGTATTCACTTCCCAGCTCCCGCAATCGTTCTTTCTATGGATAATTTGCACGAATACGTGCTATTCGATGTTTGTAATCGTTTTGCATCGACGGTAGGTACGGATTCACTTCCCAGCTCCCGCAATCGTTCTTTCTATCGATAATTTGCACGAATACGTGATGTTCGATGTTTCCAATCGTTTTGCATCAACGTTAGGTAAGTATTCACTTCCCAGCTCCCGCAATCGTTCTTTCTATGGATAATTTGCACGAATACGTGCTATTCGATGTTTCCAATCGTGTTGCATCGACGGTCGGTAAGCATTCACTTCCCAGCTCCGGCAAACGTTCTTTCCAAATTATCGATAGAAAGAACGATTGCGGGAGCTGGGAAGTGAATCCTTACCTACCGTCGATGCAAAACGATTGCAAACATCGAATAGCACGTATTCGTGCAAATTATCCATAGCAAGAACGATTGCGAGAGCTGGGAAGTGAATACTTACCTACCGTTGATGCAAAACGATTGGAAAATATCGAATAGCACGTATTCGTGCAAATGATCGATGGAAAGAACGATTGCGGGAGCCGGGAAGTGAATCCTTACCTAACGTTGATGCAAATCGATTGGAAAATATCGAATAGCACGTATTCGTGCAAATTATCGATAGAAAGAGCGATTGCGGCAGCTGGGAAGTGAATCCTTACCTACCGTCGATGCAAAACGATTGCAAACATCGAATAGCACGTATTCGTGCAAATTATCCATAGAAAGACCGATTGCGAGAGCTGGGAAGTTAATACTTACCTACCGTTGATGCAAAACGATTGGAAACATCGAATAGCACGTATTCGTGCAAATTATCGATGGAAAGAACGATTGCGGGAGCCGGGAAGTGAATCCTTACCTACCGTTGATGCAAAACGATTGGAAACATCGAACATCACGTATTCGTGCAAATTATCGATAGAAAGAACGATTGCGGGAGCTGGGAAGCGAATCCTTACCTATCGTCGATGCAAAACGATTGGAAACATCGAATGGCACGTATTCGTGCAAATTATCGATGGAAAGAACGATTGCGGGAGCTGGGAAGTGAATCCTTACCTACCGTCGATGCAAAACGATTGCAAACATCGAATAGCACGTATTCGTGCAAATTATCGATAGAAAGAACGATTGCGGGAGCTGGGAAGTGAATACTTACCTAACGTTGATGCAGAACGATTGGAAACATCGAACACCACGTATTCGTGCAAATTATCGATGGAAAGAACGATTGCGGGAGCCGGGAAGTGAATCCTTACCTAACGTTGATGCAAAACGATTGGAAACATCGAATAGCACGTATTCGTGCAAATTATCGATGGAAAGAACGATTGCGGGAGCTGGGAAGTGAATCCTTACCTACCGTCGATGCAAAACGATTGCAAACATCGAATAGCACGTATTCGTGCAAATTATCCATAGAAAGACCGATTGCGAGAGCTGGGAAGTTAATACTTACCTACCGTTGATGCAAAACGATTGGAAACATCGAATAGCACGTATTCGTGCAAATTATCGATGGAAAGAACGATTGCGGGAGCCGGGAAGTGAATCCTTACCTACCGTTGATGCAAAACGATTGGAAACATCGAACATCACGTATTCGTGCAAATTATCGATAGAAAGAACGATTGCGGGAGCTGGGAAGCGAATCCTTACCTATCGTCGATGCAAAACGATTGGAAACATCGAATGGCACGTATTCGTGCAAATTATCGATGGAAAGAACGATTGCGGGAGCTGGGAAGTGAATCCTTACCTACCGTCGATGCAAAACGATTGCAAACATCGAATAGCACGTATTCGTGCAAATTATCGATAGAAAGAACGATTGCGGGAGCTGGGAAGTGAATACTTACCTAACGTTGATGCAGAACGATTGGAAACATCGAACACCACGTATTCGTGCAAATTATCGATGGAAAGAACGATTGCGGGAGCCGGGAAGTGAATCCTTACCTAACGTTGATGCAAAACGATTGGAAACATCGAATAGCACGTATTCGTGCAAATTATCGATGGAAAGAACGATTGCGGGAGCTGGGAAGTGAATCCTTACCTACCGTCGATGCAAAACGATTGCAAACATCGAATAGCACGTATTCGTGCAAATTATCCATAGAAAGACCGATTGCGAGAGCTGGGAAGTTAATACTTACCTACCGTTGATGCAAAACGATTGGAAACATCGAATAGCACGTATTCGTGCAAATTATCGATGGAAAGAACGATTGCGGGAGCCGGGAAGTGAATCCTTACCTACCGTTGATGCAAAACGATTGGAAACATCGAACATCACGTATTCGTGCAAATTATCGATAGAAAGAACGATTGCGGGAGCTGGGAAGCGAATCCTTACCTATCGTCGATGCAAAACGATTGGAAACATCGAATGGCACGTATTCGTGCAAATTATCGATGGAAAGAACGATTGCGGGAGCTGGGAAGTGAATCCTTACCTACCGTCGATGCAAAACGATTGCAAACATCGAATAGCACGTATTCGTGCAAATTATCGATAGAAAGAACGATTGCGGGAGCTGGGAAGTGAATACTTACCTAACGTTGATGCAGAACGATTGGAAACATCGAACACCACGTATTCGTGCAAATTATCGATGGAAAGAACGATTGCGGGAGCCGGGAAGTGAATCCTTACCTAACGTTGATGCAAAACGATTGGAAACATCGAATAGCACGTATTCGTGCAAATTATCGATGGAAAGAACGATTGCGGGAGCTGGGAAGTGAATCCTTACCTACCGTCGATGCAAAACGATTGGAAACATCGAATGGCACGTATTCGTGCAAATTATCGATGGAAAGAACGATTGCGGGAGCTGGGAAGTGAATCCTTACCTACCGTCGATGCAAAACGATTGGATAATTGGCACGAATACGTGATATTCGATGTTTCCAATCGTTTTGCATCGACGGTAGGTAAGGATTCACTTCCCAGCTCCCGCAATCGTTCTTTCTATCGATAATTTGCACGAATACGTGATGTTCGATGTTTCCAATCGTTTTGCATCAACGGTAGGTAAGGATTCACTTCCCGGCTCCCGCAATCGTTCTTTCCATCGATAATTTGCACGAATACGTGGTGTTCGATGTTTCCAGTCGTTCTGCATCAACGTTAGGTAAGTATTCACTTCCCAGCTCCCGCAATCGTTCTTTCTATGGATAATTTGCACGAATACGTGCTATTCGATGTTTGCAATCGTTTTGAATCGACGGTAGGTACGGATTCACTTCCCAGCTCCCGCAATCGTTCTTTCTATCGATAATTTGCACGAATACGTTATGTTCGATGTTTCCAATCGTTTTGCATCAACGTTAGGTAAGCATTCACTTCCCGGCTCCCGCAATCGTTCTTTCCATCGATAATTTGCACGAATACGTGCTATTCGATGTTTTCAATCGTTTTGCATCAACGGTAGGTAAGTATTCACTTCCCAGCTCTCGCAATCGGCCTTTCTATGGATAATTTGCACGAATACGTGCTATTCGATGTTTGCAATCGTTTTGCATCGACGGTAGGTAAGGATTCACTTCCCAGCTGCCGCAATCGTTCTTTCTATCGATAATTTGCACGAATACGTGATGTTCGATGTTTCCAATCCTTTTGCATCAACGTTAGGTAAGGATTCATTTCCCGGCTCCCGCAATCGTTCTTTCCATCGATAATTTGCACGAATACGTGCTATTCGATGTTTCCAATCGATTCGCATCAACGTTAGGTAAGGATTCACTTCCCGGCACCCGCAATCGTTCTTTCCATCGATAATTTGCACGAATACGTGATGTTCCATGTTTCCAATCGTTTTGCATCAACGTTAGGTAAGGATTCACTTCCCGGCTCCCGCAATCGTTCTTTCCATCGATAATTTGCACGAATACGTGGTGTTCGATGTTTCCAATCGTTTTGCATCAACGTTAGGTAAGTATTCACTTCCCAGCTCCCGCAATCGTTCTTTCTATGGATAATTTGCACGAATACGTGCTATTCGATGTTTGCAATCGTTTTGCATCGACGGTAGGTAAGGATTCACTTCCCAGCTCCCGCAATCGTTCTTTCTATCGATAATTTGCACGAATACGTTATGTTCGATGTTTCCAATCGTTTTGCATCAACGTTAGGTAAGCATTCACTTCCCGGCTCCCGCAATCGTTCTTTCCATCGATAATTTGCACGAATACGTGCTATTCGATGTTTTCAATCGTTTTGCATCAACGGTAGGTAAGTATTCACTTCCCAGCTCTCGCAATCGGTCTTTCTATGGATAATTTGCACGAATACGTGCTATTCGATGTTTGCAATCGTTTTGCATCGACGGTAGGTAAGGATTCACTTCCCAGCTGCCGCAATCGTTCTTTCTATCGATAATTTGCACGAATACGTGATGTTCGATGTTTCCAATCGTTTTGCATCAACGTTAGGTAAGGATTCATTTCCCGGCTCCCGCAATCGTTCTTTCCATCGATAATTTGCACGAATACGTGCTATTCGATGTTTCCAATAGATTTGCATCAACGTTAGGTAAGGATTCACTTCCCGGCACCCGCAATCATTCTTTCCATCGATAATTTGCACGAATACGTGATGTTCAATGTTTCCAATCGTTTTGCATCAACGTTAGGTAAGGATTCACTTCCCGGCTCCCGCAATCGTTCTTTCCATCGATAATTTGCACGAATACGTGGTGTTCGATGTTTCCAATCGTTTTGCATCAACGTTAGGTAAGTATTCACTTCCCAGCTCCCGCAATCGTTCTTTCTATCGATAATTTGCACGAATACGTGCTATTCGATGTTTGCAATCGTTTTGCATCGACGGTATGTAAGGATTCACTGCCCAGCTCTCGCAATCGGTCTTTCTATGGATAATTTGCACGAATACGTGCTATTCGATGTTTGCAATCGTTTTGCATCGACGGTAGGTAAGGATACACTTCCCGGCTCCCGCAATCGTTCTTTCCATCGATAATTTGCACGAATACGTGGTGTTCGATGTTTCCAATCGTTTTGCATCAACGTTAGGTAAGTATTCACTTCCCAGCTCCCGCAATCGTTCTTTCCATCGATAATTTGCACGAATACGTGCTATTCGATGTTTGCAATCGTTTTGCATCGACGGTAGGTAAGGATTCACTTCTGTCACGTCCCGGGACTGACCGGAACGTAACAATGTCTATTTATAAACCTCAAACGAATCAGCACGTTCTACACGTACTCCAAGCTATGCCTTGACTAGGATTCAATTAAGAAACACAATATAATATAGGAATATTGCCGTTGAATTGTGAACATACTGATTCGTTTATATGGTATCACTTAAAATAAGTAAAAGTCACTCACCAAAACAAACGCGGTGCGGCTATCTCAGAATTCGGCATCTGGAATCACAGATATCACAAAATCACTTATGCTGCACTGCGGTTTTAATGTTCCGTATGATTGCTCAAAAACTACAATACAAATATATTTATTCAATTAAAATCACTTTTAAATCAAGGGGAAAAGACTTTTGAGTAACCACAATGAACCACGAAGTGACATAAGATAAGAAGGAGCGCGACCATTGATGTAAGTCGCTAACACTACCGTCTCGTTCAGAGTCGCGCAACAGACTGAGCTCTCGCTGCTGGAAGTGCATGCACAGAAGCATGGACGCCAAGTCAGCATTAAACATAAAAGTGCTGAATAAGATTAGCACGATTCCATTATCCTGCACGTCTGCATTCTGGCCTCGAGAAACTTTGTGAACAGATCAGATTGCATCTTCCCAGCGACGGACTTGTCGCAACAACATCCGTTCGCGGAGAGATGAGACTGTCGCGTCTGCATTCGTTACCACACAATGAGACCGTCGCGTCAGCATTCGTTACCACGTACAAAGTATCCAGTGACGACAGACAGTCGCCAGCTGCATCAGCACTTTATAAGAATAAAAGGAGCAGAGCAGCTACTGGAAAGTCAGTTCTGCTACGGCAGTCGGACCATACACATCGATAATCGACGTCAATCATAGTGAGTGCACACAGTCAGTTCTGCTTAGGCAGCCGAGAACATCACAAACAGTTCTGATCCGAGAGTCAGCCAAGTAACTTCGTGTTGTTAGTTATAATTAAATCTTGTAACCCAGTGTAACTACCAAGTGATATAATATAGTTGTTATCATGTTCATTAGACACAGTGTTCTCTAATTCATTTACGAGTGTACCTTAAACCAGACATCGAGCTTTTCGCATTAAATAATATTTTCTGGCTGGACTCTGAATTCTATTACGAACCATAGAGAAGACGATCTGCTCGAGTTATACGCACGGCTTTCCTGCACAGTACAATTCAGTTGTCGCTATTGTTAATCAGAAACCATATCTGAATTAAATAAGCTCGATGGCTAAAACTCGCCGTGCCGGTCGTAAAGAACAAGTACGTCGTTTGGTGCGGGCATATTACAAACCGCTACTCACGAAGCAACATCTCTTGGGAGTGGTCACACCCCATTCCGACAGCCACAAGGAAGGAGAACTCGGAACGAGTTCGCATCCCGCCTGGAAGCTCTACACCATCGAACTACCCTCGGAGCGTCTATGCGTGGATGGCCTGCCACCTCACGATCCTCGTTACGGACCATATCACGAACGTAACAAGGCACCGCAATAATAACAACGACTACACGTATACGGTAACAAATAACCAATATACAATCGTTATTATCCCAACGTTCCCGATGCTGGTTGACTTAACCCTACCCTGGGAATAGTCACGATCGAAAATGCGAACGTACCCTACTATTTACAAACGATATCTACACAAACACACAAGAATAAAATCATATAGTTGCGTCTCGATTGGTTCATCAAGGAATTAACGAGAACAATCAAACCAGGACGTAACATATAGTAGATGATTTTTGGCGCCCAACGTGGGGCACGATCGCATGCGTTGGGATGAATATCGCGAGAAAGATTACATATAGATTTATTTGCGACCGCGACAGAACACGATCGCGTGCGTTAAAAAAAAAGTATCGCGAAGAGGGTAGAAGAACCGACACCAGTCCGGAAGGGCGTGGGATTCGCAATTACATACATTAGGGAACACCCGGAAGTATCAAGAACCAACGGAAACGGGAGTTTCCGATTAGAAGCTTATCAACAGTTTCAATATCAAGGAAAATTCGCAAGAAAGAAACAAGAGAAGCGCAATTTAGAAACAAATACAAATCGTGAAATCAATCATCAAAGAAACAATGTCAACGAGAGTAAGCGCTATAAAAATTATATATACATATATTATCGCTATGGACATAGCACCCCAGCTGTGCAATGAGGAACAAGTTTTATGCTGTACTCCGGATTCAAGATAAATCTCATCAAGAAGTCAGTCCTGAACAGTACGGCGAGTATAAACGACCGAGATGTGATAAAATACGTGGCAAATCGGCTTCGAACCTGACCGCCCTAGGGAAAGTGTCGATAAAGGTTGCGGGCCATCAAGTTCATTCTCGCGTCGTGGATGATTCGCCGCTGATCAAGGAGGACAGGGATCTTAGGATCTCAACTTTCAAATCAACCACGGAGCCAGCATCAATTTCGCGCATATACGCGTCGATTGTTCGTAATACAGCGAATCCCGAAATAGGAGAGGGATACGCGTCAAGCATCAAGTTAAACAATTCAAACTAATAAAACTCTCCAAAATCATGGGCGGGAATCGCCAACCAATACAAATTTACTGCATCAAGCAGTAACAGTGGGAGAGGTCGAAGAAATAAAACTCTCCAAAATCAAGGGCAGGTATCGCCATCGAATGAAAATTACTGCATCAAGCAGTAACCTTGGGAGAGGTCAAAGTAATAAAACTCTCCAAAATCAAGGACCCATATTGCCATCAAGAAAAAATACTGTATTGAAAGGCAGCCGCCAAAACATTTATTCACAAGTACCGACTACAAACAATTTACGCATACGGATTCCAATCCATCAACATCGCACGGAGTTGACATACGCATCTCTTAATCCGAAGAGGTGAAGGAAGTAGACGTTACGCAACGTCACGCAACGAAGACACCTTGCAACCAAGGAAAATCAGCAGCGAAAAAACAAACCAAAAACAACACTTAAACAATTCAAGCCGACCTCAGCAAATTTCTTACAGAAATTTGCTACCCAAGGGGGAAGGTGTCACGTCCCGGGACTGACCGGAACGTAACAATGTCTATTTATAAACCTCAAACGAATCAGCACGTTCTACACGTACTCCAAGCTATGCCTTGACTAGGATTCAATTAAGAAACACAATATAATATAGGAATATTGCCGTTGAATTGTGAACATACTGATTCGTTTATATGGTATCACTTAAAATAAGTAAAAGTCACTCACCAAAACAAACGCGGTGCGGCTATCTCAGAATTCGGCATCTGGAATCACAGATATCACAAAATCACTTATGCTGCACTGCGGTTTTAATGTTCCGTATGATTGCTCAAAAACTACAATACAAATATATTTATTCAATTAAAATCACTTTTAAATCAAGGGGAAAAGACTTTTGAGTAACCACAATGAACCACGAAGTGACATAAGATAAGAAGGAGCGCGACCATTGATGTAAGTCGCTAACACTACCGTCTCGTTCAGAGTCGCGCAACAGACTGAGCTCTCGCTGCTGGAAGTGCATGCACAGAAGCATGGACGCCAAGTCAGCATTAAACATAAAAGTGCTGAATAAGATTAGCACGATTCCATTATCCTGCACGTCTGCATTCTGGCCTCGAGAAACTTTGTGAACAGATCAGATTGCATCTTCCCAGCGACGGACTTGTCGCAACAACATCCGTTCGCGGAGAGATGAGACTGTCGCGTCTGCATTCGTTACCACACAATGAGACCGTCGCGTCAGCATTCGTTACCACGTACAAAGTATCCAGTGACGACAGACAGTCGCCAGCTGCATCAGCACTTTATAAGAATAAAAGGAGCAGAGCAGCTACTGGAAAGTCAGTTCTGCTACGGCAGTCGGACCATACACATCGATAATCGACGTCAATCATAGTGAGTGCACACAGTCAGTTCTGCTTAGGCAGCCGAGAACATCACAAACAGTTCTGATCCGAGAGTCAGCCAAGTAACTTCGTGTTGTTAGTTATAATTAAATCTTGTAACCCAGTGTAACTACCAAGTGATATAATATAGTTGTTATCATGTTCATTAGACACAGTGTTCTCTAATTCATTTACGAGTGTACCTTAAACCAGACATCGAGCTTTTCGCATTAAATTATATTTTCTAGCTGAACTCTGAATTCTATTACGAACCATAGAGAAGACGATCTGCTCATGGTTCACACAGGTATCGCTGGGATACTCTCCGATAAGACGACCTGCTCGAGAGCCAAACCAGCCGGTTTCCTGCACGTGAAATTCAGTAGTTGCTTAACGAATTATTAATCATTCTGATCGAGCTCGATGGCTAAAACTCGCCGTGCCGGTCGTAAAGAACAAGTACGTCGTTTGCTGCGGGCATATTACAAACCGCTACTCACGAAGCAACATCTCTTGGGAGTGGCACACCCCATTCCGACAGCCACAAGGAAGGAGAACTCGGAACGATTTCGCATCCCGCCTGGAAGCTCTACACCATCGAACTACCCTCGGAGCGTCTATGCGTGGATGGCCTGCCACCTCACGATCCTCGTTACGGACCATATCACGAACGTAACAAGGCACCGCAATAATAACAACGACTACACGTATACGGTAACAAATAACCAATATACAATCGTTATTATCCCAACGTTCCCGATGCTGGTTGACTTAACCCTACCCTGGGAATAGTCACGATCAAAAATGCGAACGTACCCTGCTATTTACAAACGATATCTACACAAACACACAAGAATAAAATCATATAGTTGCGTCTCGATTGGTTCATCAAGGAATTAACGAGAACAATCAAACCAGGACGTAACACTTCCCAGCTCCCGCAATCGTTCTTTCTATCGATAATTTGCATGAATACGTTATGTTCGATGTTTCCAATCGTTTTGCATCAACGTTAGGTAAGCATTCACTTCCCGGCTCCCGCAATCGTTCTTTCCATCGATAATTTGCACGAATACGTGGTGTTCGATGTTTCCAATCGTTCTGCATCAACGTTAGGTAAGTATTCACTTCCCAGCTCCCGCAATCGTTCTTTCTATGGATAATTTGCACGAATACGTGCTATTCGATGTTTGCAATCGTTTTGCATCGACGGTAGGTACGGATTCACTTCCCAGCTCCCGCAATCGTTCTTTCTATCGATAATTTGCACGAATACGTGATGTTCGATGTTTCCAATCGTTTTGCATCAACGTTAGGTAAGTATTCACTTCCCAGCTCCCGCAATCGTTCTTTCTATGGATAATTTGCACGAATACGTGCTATTCGATGTTTCCAATCGTGTTGCATCGACGGTCGGTAAGCATTCACTTCCCAGCTCCGGCAAACGTTCTTTCCAAATTATCGATAGAAAGAACGATTGCGGGAGCTGGGAAGTGAATCCTTACCTACCGTCGATGCAAAACGATTGCAAACATCGAATAGCACGTATTCGTGCAAATTATCCATAGCAAGAACGATTGCGAGAGCTGGGAAGTGAATACTTACCTACCGTTGATGCAAAACGATTGGAAAATATCGAATAGCACGTATTCGTGCAAATGATCGATGGAAAGAACGATTGCGGGAGCCGGGAAGTGAATCCTTACCTAACGTTGATGCAAATCGATTGGAAAATATCGAATAGCACGTATTCGTGCAAATTATCGATAGAAAGAGCGATTGCGGCAGCTGGGAAGTGAATCCTTACATACCGTCGATGCAAAACGATTGCAAACATCGAATAGCACGTATTCGTGCAAATTATCCATAGAAAGACCGATTGCGAGAGCTGGGTAGTTAATACTTACCTACCGTTGATGCAAAACGATTGGAAACATCGAATAGCACGTATTCGTGCAAATTATCGATGGAAAGAACGATTGCGGGAGCCGGGAAGTGAATCCTTACCTACCGTTGATGCAAAACGATTGGAAACATCGAACATCACGTATTCGTGCAAATTATCGATAGAAAGAACGATTGCGGGAGCTGGGAAGCGAATCCTTACCTATCGTCGATGCAAAACGATTGGAAACATCGAATGGCACGTATTCGTGCAAATTATCGATGGAAAGAACGATTGCGGGAGCTGGGAAGTGAATCCTTACCTACCGTCGATGCAAAACGATTGCAAACATCGAATAGCACGTATTCGTGCAAATTATCGATAGAAAGAACGATTGCGGGAGCTGGGAAGTGAATACTTACCTAACGTTGATGCAGAACGATTGGAAACATCGAACACCACGTATTCGTGCAAATTATCGATGGAAAGAACGATTGCGGGAGCCGGGAAGTGAATCCTTACCTAACGTTGATGCAAAACGATTGGAAACATCGAATAGCACGTATTCGTGCAAATTATCGATGGAAAGAACGATTGCGGGAGCTGGGAAGTGAATCCTTACCTACCGTCGATGCAAAACGATTGCAAACATCGAATAGCACGTATTCGTGCAAATTATCCATAGAAAGACCGATTGCGAGAGCTGGGAAGTTAATACTTACCTACCGTTGATGCAAAACGATTGGAAACATCGTATTCGATGTAAGTATTCACTTCCCAGCTCTCGCAATCGGTCTTTCTATGGATAATTTGCACGAATACGTGCTATTCGATGTTTGCAATCGTTTTGCATCGACGGTAGGTAAGGATTCACTTCCCAGCTGCCGCAATCGTTCTTTCTATCATTAATTTGCACGAATACGTGATGTTCGATGTTTCCAATCGTTTTGCATCAACGGTAGGTAAGGATTCACTTCCCGGCTCCCGCAATCGTTCTTTCCATCGATAATTTGCACGAATACGTGCTATTCGATGTTTCCAATCGTTTTGCATCAACGGTAGGTAAGTATTCACTTCCCAGCTCTCGCAATCGGTCTTTCTATGGATAATTTGCACGAATACGTGTGTTACGTCCTGGTTTGATTGTTCTCGTTAATTCCTTGATGAACCAATCGAGACGCAACTATATGATTTTATTCTTGTGTGCTTGTGTTGATATCGTTTGTAAATAGTAGGGTACGTTCGCATTTTTGATCGTGACTATTCCCAGGGTAGGGTTAAGTCAACCAGCATCGGGAACGTTGGGATAATAACGATTGTATATTGGTTATTTGTTACCGTATACGTGTAGTCGTTGTTATTATTGCGGTGCCTTGTTACGTTCGTGATATGGTCCGTAACGAGGATCGTGAGGTGGCAGGCCATCCACGCATAGACGCTCCGAGGGTAGTTCGATGGTGTAGAGCTTCCAGGCGGGATGCGAACTCGTTCCGAGTTCTCCTTCCTTGTGGCTGTCGGAATGGGGTGTGCCACTCCCAAGAGATGTTGCTTCGTGAGTAGCGGTTTGTAATATGCACGCACCAAACGACGTACTTGTTCTTTACGACCGGCACGGCGAGTTTTAGCCATCGAGCTCGATCAGAATGATTAATAATTCGTTAAGCAACTACTGAATTTCACGTGCAGGAAACCGGCTGGTTTGGCTCTCGAGCAGGTCTTCTTATCGGAGAGTATCCCAGCGATACCTGTGTGAACCATGAGCAGATCGTCTTCTCTATGGTTCGTAATAGAATTCAGAGTCCAGCCAGAAGATATTATTTAATGCGAAAAGCTCGATGTCTGGTTTAAGGTACACTCGTAAATGAATTAGAGAACACTGTGTCTAATGAACATGATAACAACTATATTCTATCACTTGGTAGTTACACTGGGTTTCAAGATTTAATTATAACTAACAACACGAAGTTACTTGGCTGACTCTCGGATCAGAACTGTTTGTGATGTTCTCGGCTGCCTAAGCAGAACTGACTGTGTATACTCACTATGATTGACGTCGATTATCGATGTGTATGGTCCGACTGCCGTAGCAGAACTGACTGTGTGTACTCACTAGGATTGACGTCGATTATCGATGTGTATGGTCCGACTGCCGTAGCAGAACTGACTGTGTGTACTCACTATGATTGACGTCGATTATCGATGTGTATGGTCCGACTGCCGTAGCAGAACTGACTTTCCAGTAGCTGCTCAGCTCCTTTTATTCTTATAAAGTGCTGATGCAGCTGGCGACTGTCTGTCGTCACTGGATACTTTGTACGTGGTAATGAATGCTGACGCGACAGTCTCATTGTGTGGTAACGAATGCTGACGCGACAGTCTCATCTCTCCGCGAACGGATGTTGTTGCGACAAGTCCGTCGCTGGGAAGATGCAATCTGATCTGTTCACAAAGTTTCTCGAGGCCAGAATGCAGACGTGCAGGATAATGGAATCGTGCTAATCTTACTCAGCACTTTTATGTTTAACGCTGAGTTGGCGTCTATACCTCTGTGCATGCACTTCCAGCATCGAGAGCTCAGTCTGTTGCGCGACTCTGAACGAGACGGTAGTGTTAGCGACATACATCAACGGTCGCGCTCCTTCTTATCCTATGTCACTTCGTTGTTCTTTGTGGTTGTTCAAAAGTCTTTTCCCCTTGATTTAAAAGTGATTTTAATTGAATAAATGTATTTGTATTGTAGCTTTTGAGCAATCATACGGAACATTAAAACCGCAGTGCAGCATAAGTGATTTTGTGATATCTGTGATTCCAGATGCCGAATTCTGAGATAGCCGCACCGCGTTTGTTTTGGTGAGTGACTTTTACTTATTTTAAGTGATACCATATAAACGAATCAGTATGTTCACAATTCAACGGCAATATTCCTATATTATATTGTGTTTCTTAATTGAATCCTAGTCAAGGCATAGCTTGGAGTACGTGTAGAACGTGCTGATTCGTTTGAGGTTTATAAATAGACATTGTTACGTTCCGGACAGTCCCGGGACGTGACACGTGCAATTCGATGTTTGCAATCGTTTTGCATCGACGGTAGGTAAGGATTCACTTCCCAGCTCCCGCAATCGTTCTTTCTATCGATAATTTGCACGAATACGTTATGTTCGATGTTTCCAATCGTTTTGCATCAACGTTAGGTAAGCATTCACTTCCCGGCTCCCGCAATCGTTCTTTCCATCGATAATTTGCACGAATACGTGCTATTCGATGTTTTCAATCGTTTTGCATCAACGGTAGGTAAGTATTCACTTCCCAGCTCTCGCAATCGGTCTTTCTATGGATAATTTGCACGAATACGTGCTATTCGATGTTTGCAATCGTTTTGCATCGACGGTAGGTAAGGATTCACTTCCCAGCTGCCGCAATCGTTCTTTCTATCGATAATTTGCACGAATACGTGATGTTCGATGTTTCCAATCGTTTTGCATCAACGTTAGGTAAGGATTCATTTCCCGGCTCCCGCAATCGTTCTTTCCATCGATAATTTGCACGAATACGTGCTATTCGATGTTTCCAATCGATTTGCATCAACGTTAGGTAAGGATTCACTTCCCGGCACCCGCAATCATTCTTTCCATCGATAATTTGCACGAATACGTGATGTTCAATGTTTCCAATCGTTTTGCATCAACGTTAGGTAAGGATTCACTTCCCGGCTCCCGCAATCGTTCTTTCCATCGATAATTTGCACGAATACGTGGTGTTCGATGTTTCCAATCGTTTTGCATCAACGTTAGGTAAGTATTCACTTCCCAGCTCCCGCAATCGTTCTTTCTATCGATAATTTGCACGAATACGTGCTATTCGATGTTTGCAATCGTTTTGCATCGACGGTAGGTAAGGATTCACTTCCCAGCAGCCGCAATCGTTCTTTCCATCGATAATTTACACGAATACGTGCTATTCGATGTTTTCAATCGTTTTGCATCAACGGCAGGTAAGTATTCACTGCCCAGCTCTCGCAATCGGTCTTTCTATGGATAATTTGCACGAATACGTGCTATTCGATGTTTGCAATCGTTTTGCATCGACGGTAGGTAAGGATACACTTCCCGGCTCCCGCAATCGTTCTTTCCATCGATAATTTGCACGAATACGTGGTGTTCGATGTTTCCAATCGTTTTGCATCAACGTTAGGTAAGTATTCACTTCCCAGCTCCCGCAATCGTTCTTTCTATCGATAATTTGCACGAATACGTGCTATTCGATGTTTGCAATCGTTTTGCATCGACGGTAGGTAAGGATTCACTTCCCAGCTCCCGCAATCGTTCTTTCTATCGATAATTTGCATGAATACGTTATGTTCGATGTTTCCAATCGTTTTGCATCAACGTTAGGTAAGCATTCACTTCCCGGCTCCCGCAATCGTTCTTTCCATCGATAATTTGCACGAATACGTGGTGTTCGATGTTTCCAATCGTTCTGCATCAACGTTAGGTAAGTATTCACTTCCCAGCTCCCGCAATCGTTCTTTCTATGGATAATTTGCACGAATACGTGCTATTCGATGTTTGCAATCGTTTTGCATCGACGGTAGGTACGGATTCACTTCCCAGCTCCCGCAATCGTTCTTTCTATCGATAATTTGCACGAATACGTGATGTTCGATGTTTCCAATCGTTTTGCATCAACGTTAGGTAAGTATTCACTTCCCAGCTCCCGCAATCGTTCTTTCTATGGATAATTTGCACGAATACGTGCTATTCGATGTTTCCAATCGTGTTGCATCGACGGTCGGTAAGCATTCACTTCCCAGCTCCGGCAAACGTTCTTTCCAAATTATCGATAGAAAGAACGATTGCGGGAGCTGGGAAGTGAATCCTTACCTACCGTCGATGCAAAACGATTGCAAACATCGAATAGCACGTATTCGTGCAAATTATCCATAGCAAGAACGATTGCGAGAGCTGGGAAGTGAATACTTACCTACCGTTGATGCAAAACGATTGGAAAATATCGAATAGCACGTATTCGTGCAAATGATCGATGGAAAGAACGATTGCGGGAGCCGGGAAGTGAATCCTTACCTAACGTTGATGCAAATCGATTGGAAAATATCGAATAGCACGTATTCGTGCAAATTATCGATAGAAAGAGCGATTGCGGCAGCTGGGAAGTGAATCCTTACCTACCGTCGATGCAAAACGATTGCAAACATCGAATAGCACGTATTCGTGCAAATTATCCATAGAAAGACCGATTGCGAGAGCTGGGAAGTTAATACTTACCTACCGTTGATGCAAAACGATTGGAAACATCGAATAGCACGTATTCGTGCAAATTATCGATGGAAAGAACGATTGCGGGAGCCGGGAAGTGAATCCTTACCTACCGTTGATGCAAAACGATTGGAAACATCGAACATCACGTATTCGTGCAAATTATCGATAGAAAGAACGATTGCGGGAGCTGGGAAGCGAATCCTTACCTATCGTCGATGCAAAACGATTGGAAACATCGAATGGCACGTATTCGTGCAAATTATCGATGGAAAGAACGATTGCGGGAGCCGGGAAGTGAATCCTTACCTAACGTTGATGCAAATCGATTGGAAAATATCGAATAGCACGTATTCGTGCAAATTATCGATAGAAAGAGCGATTGCGGCAGCTGGGAAGTGAATCCTTACCTACCGTCGATGCAAAACGATTGCAAACATCGAATAGCACGTATTCGTGCAAATTATCCATAGAAAGACCGATTGCGAGAGCTGGGAAGTTAATACTTACCTACCGTTGATGCAAAACGATTGGAAACATCGAATAGCACGTATTCGTGCAAATTATCGATGGAAAGAACGATTGCGGGAGCCGGGAAGTGAATCCTTACCTACCGTTGATGCAAAACGATTGGAAACATCGAACATCACGTATTCGTGCAAATTATCGATAGAAAGAACGATTGCGGGAGCTGGGAAGCGAATCCTTACCTATCGTCGATGCAAAACGATTGGAAACATCGAATGGCACGTATTCGTGCAAATTATCGATGGAAAGAACGATTGCGGGAGCTGGGAAGTGAATCCTTACCTACCGTCGATGCAAAACGATTGCAAACATCGAATAGCACGTATTCGTGCAAATTATCGATAGAAAGAACGATTGCGGGAGCTGGGAAGTGAATACTTACCTATCGTCGATGCAAAACGATTGGAAACATCGAATGGCACGTATTCGTGCAAATTATCGATGGAAAGAACGATTGCGGGAGCTGGGAAGTGAATCCTTACCTGCCGTCGATGCAAAACGATTGCAAACATCGAATAGCACGTATTCGTGCAAATTATCGATAGAAAGAACGATTGCGGGAGCTGGGAAGTGAATACTTACCTAACGTTGATGCAGAACGATTGGAAACATCGAACACCACGTATTCGTGCAAATTATCGATGGAAAGAACGATTGCGGGAGCCGGGAAGTGAATCCTTACCTAACGTTGATGCAAAACGATTGGAAACATCGAACATCACGTATTCGTGCAAATTATCGATAGAAAGAACGATTGCGGGAGCTGGGAAGCGAATCCTTACCTATCGTCGATGCAAAACGATTGGAAACATCGAATGGCACGTATTCGTGCAAATTATCGATGGAAAGAACGATTGCGGGAGCTGGGAAGTGAATCCTTACCTACCGTCGATGCAAAACGATTGCAAACATCGAATAGCACGTATTCGTGCAAATTATCGATAGAAAGAACGATTGCGGGAGCTGGGAAGTGAATACTTACCTAACGTTGATGCAGAACGATTGGAAACATCGAACACCACGTATTCGTGCAAATTATCGATGGAAAGAACGATTGCGGGAGCCGGGAAGTGAATCCTTACCTAACGTTGATGCAAAACGATTGGAAACATCGAATAGCACGTATTCGTGCAAATTATCGATGGAAAGAACGATTGCGGGAGCTGGGAAGTGAATCCTTACCTACCGTCGATGCAAAACGATTGGAAACATCGAATGGCACGTATTCGTGAAAATTATCGATGGAAAGAACGATTGCGGGAGCTGGGAAGTGAATCCTTACCTACCGTCGATGCAAAACGATTGGATAATTGGCACGAATACGTGATATTCGATGTTTCCAATCGTTTTGCATCGACGGTAGGTAAGGATTCACTTCCCAGCTCCCGCAATCGTTCTTTCTATCGATAATTTGCACGAATACGTGATGTTCGATGTTTCCAATCGTTTTGCATCAACGGTAGGTAAGGATTCACTTCCCGGCTCCCGCAATCGTTCTTTCCATCGATAATTTGCACGAATACGTGATGTTCGATGTTTCCAATCGTTTTGCATCAACGGTAGGTAAGGATTCACTTCCCAGCTCCCGCAATCGTTCTTTCTATGGATAATTTGCACGAATACGTGCTATTCGATGTTTGCAATCGTTTTGCATCGACGGTAGGTACGGATTCACTTCCCAGCTCCCGCAATCGTTCTTTCTATCGATAATTTGCACGAATACGTTATGTTCGATGTTTCCAATCGTTTTGCATCAACGTTAGGTAAGCATTCACTTCCCGGCTCCCGCAATCGTTCTTTCCATCGATAATTTGCACGAATACGTGCTATTCGATGTTTTCAATCGTTTTGCATCAACGGTAGGTAAGTATTCACTTCCCAGCTCTCGCAATCGGCCTTTCTATGGATAATTTGCACGAATACGTGCTATTCGATGTTTGCAATCGTTTTGCATCGACGGTAGGTAAGGATTCACTTCCCAGCTGCCGCAATCGTTCTTTCTATCGATAATTTGCACGAATACGTGATGTTCGATGTTTCCAATCGTTTTGCATCAACGTTAGGTAAGGATTCATTTCCCGGCTCCCGCAATCGTTCTTTCCATCGATAATTTGCACGAATACGTGCTATTCGATGTTTCCAATCGATTTGCATCAACGTTAGGTAAGGATTCACTTCCCGGCACCCGCAATCGTTCTTTCCATCGATAATTTGCACGAATACGTGATGTTCAATGTTTCCAATCGTTTTGCATCAACGTTAGGTAAGGATTCACTTCCCGGCTCCCGCAATCGTTCTTTCCATCGATAATTTGCACGAATACGTGGTGTTGGATGTTTCCAATCGTTTTGCATCAACGTTAGGTAAGTATTCACTTCCCAGCTCCCGCAATCGTTCTTTCTAACGATAATTTGCACGAATACGTGCTATTCGATGTTTGCAATCGTTTTGCATCGACGGTAGGTAAGGATTCACTTCCCAGCAGCCGCAATCGTTCTTTCCATCGATAATTTACACGAATACGTGCTATTCGATGTTTTCAATCGTTTTGCATCAACGGCAGGTAAGTATTCACTGCCCAGCTCTCGCAATCAGTCTTTCTATGGATAATTTGCACGAATACGTGCTATTCGATGTTTGCAATCGTTTTGCATCGACGGTAGGTAAGGATACACTTCCCGGCTCCCGCAATCGTTCTTTCCATCGATAATTTGCACGAATACGTGGTGTTCGATGTTTCCAATCGTTTTGCATCAACGTTAGGTAAGTATTCACTTCCCAGCTCCCGCAATCGTTCTTTCTATCGATAATTTGCACGAATACGTGCTATTCGATGTTTGCAATCGTTTTGCATCGACGGTAGGTAAGGATTCACTTCCCAGCTCCCGCAATCGTTCTTTCTATCGATAATTTGCACGAATACGTTATGTTCGATGTTTCCAATCGTTTTGCATCAACGTTAGGTAAGCATTCACTTCCCGGCTCCCGCAATCGTTCTTTCCATCGATAATTTGCACGAATACGTGGTGTTCGATGTTTCCAATCGTTCTGCATCAACGTTAGGTAAGTATTCACTTCCCAGCTCCCGCAATCGTTCTTTCTATGGATAATTTGCACGAATACGTGCTATTCGATGTTTGCAATCGTTTTGCATCGACGGTAGGTACGGATTCACTTCCCAGCTCCCGCAATCGTTCTTTCTATCGATAATTTGCACGAATACGTGATGTTCGATGTTTCCAATCGTTTTGCATCAACGTTAGGTAAGTATTCACTTCCCAGCTCCCGCAATCGTTCTTTCTATGGATAATTTGCACGAATACTGGCTATTCGATGTTTCCAATCGTGTTGCATCGACGGTCGGTAAGCATTCACTTCCCAGCTCCGGCAAACGTTCTTTCCAAATTATCGATAGAAAGAACGATTGCGGGAGCTGGGAAGTGAATACTTACTGTGACGTCTGCCGGCATCGCCTTCGACGTATTGATTTAGATCGTCGTCGGTAAAGAGAACGCCCTCCATACGTTCCTCTTCTAATTCTATTTCTAAGCGCCTGAAGTTGGTACGCAGGATTCGCCACCAGGTCGCCATCGTCGTCGTCGTCTTCGCGCAAGTGGTCGCCCCTTGGCCACTTCATATATATATAAGTTCCGATCCTGAATCCTTGCGTCTGGGGCAGGAGTCGACTGCAGCCCTACTGATGAGTCTAGGCGGTCGATTCCGAGACGAAACGCACATCCAAACTCCAATATCCTTTTTCCTTCCTCGACATGCCTCCTCTCCCCGGAGAAATTACGGTCCTCAGCAAGTTGTTGCAGCGGCGGGCTGGGTGACGTGGCAAGATCCCTACGTTGCGTCCCACCTTAGGGCCGGGACGTAACAAATTTGGTGACGGCGGTGGGATGCTCGCCGAGGATAGGAGGGGAAGGAGCGTCGTTAAGATGCCTGAACGGCATCTTCCCCTAAGGATGGAGGTGTGACGTCTGCCGGCATCGCCTTCGACGTATTGATTTAGATCGTCGTCGGTAAAGAGAACGCCCTCCATACGTTCCTCTTCTAATTCTATTTCTAAGCGCCTGAAGTTGGTACGCAGGATTCGCCACCAGGTCGCCATCGTCGTCGTCGTCTTCGCGCAAGTGGTCGCCCCTTGGCCACTTCATATATATATAAGTTCCGATCCTGAATCCTTGCGTCTGGGGCAGGAGTCGACTGCAGCCCTACTGATGAGTCTAGGCGGTCGATTCCGAGACGAAACGCACATCCAAACTCCAATATCCTTTTTCCTTCCTCGACATGCCTCCTCTCCCCGGAGAAATTACGGTCCTCAGCAAGTTGTTGCAGCGGCGGGCTGGGTGACGTGGCAAGATCCCTACGTTGCGTCCCACCTTAGGGCCGGGACGTAACACTTACCTACCGTTGATGCAAAACGATTGGAAACATCGAATAGCACGTATTCGTGCAAATTATTCATGGAAAGAACGATTGCGGGAGCCGGGAAGTGAATGCTTACCTAACGTTGATGCAAAACGATTGGAAACATCGAACATAACGTATTCGTGCAAATTATCGATAGAAAGAACGATTGCGGCAGCTGGGAAGTGAATCCTTACCTACCGTCGATGCAAAACGATTGCAAACATCGAATTGCACGTATTCGTGCAAATTATCCATAGAAAGACCGATTGCGAGAGCTGGGAAGTGAATACTTACCTACCGTCGATGCAAAACGATTGGAAACATCGAATGGCACGTATTCGTGCAAATTATCGATGGAAAGAACGATTGCGGGAGCTGGGAAGTGAATCCTTACCTACCGTCGATGCAAAACGATTGCAAACATCGAATAGCACGTATTCGTGCAAATTATCCATAGAAAGAACGATTGCGGGAGCTGGGAAGTGAATACTTACCTACCGTTGATGCAAAACGATTGGAAACATCGAATAGCACGTATTCGTGCAAATTATCCATGGAAAGAACGATTGCGGGAGCCGGGAAGTGAATGCTTACCTAACGTTGATGCAAAACGATTGGAAACATCGAATAGCGCGTATTCGTGCAAATTATCGATGGAAAGAACGATTGCGGGAGCCGGGAAGTGAATCCTTACCTAACGTTGATGCAAAACGATTGGAAACATTGAACATCACGTATTCGTGCAAATTATCGATGGAAAGAACGATTGCGGGTGCCGGGAAGTGAATCCTTACCTAACGTTGATGCAAATCGATTGGAAACATCGAACACCACGTATTCGTGCAAATTATCGATGGAAAGAACGATTGCGGGAGCCGGGAAGTGAATCCTTACCTACCGTCGATGCAAAACGATTGGAAACATCGAATGGCACGTATTCGTGCAAATTATCGATGGAAAGAACGATTGCGGGAGCTGGGAAGTGAATCCTTACCTACCGTCGATGCAAAACGATTGGATAATTGGCACGAATACGTGATATTCGATGTTTCCAATCGTTTTGCATCGACGGTAGGTAAGGATTCACTTCCCAGCTCCCGCAATCGTTCTTTCTATCGATAATTTGCACGAATACGTGATGTTCGATGTTTCCAATCGTTTTGCATCAACGGTAGGTAAGGATTCACTTCCCGGCTCCCGCAATCGTTCTTTCCATCGATAATTTGCACGAATACGTGCTATTCGATGTTTCCAATCGTGTTGCATCGACGGTCGGTAAGCATTCACTTCCCAGCTCCCGCAATCGTTCTTTCTATCGATAATTTGGAAAGAACGTTTGCCGGAGCTGGGAAGTGAATGCTTACCGACCGTCGATGCAACACGATTGGAAACATCGAATAGCACGTATTCGTGCAAATTATCGATGGAAAGAACGATTGCGGGTGCCGGGAAGTGAATCCTTACCTAACGTTGATGCAAATCGGTGGGAAACCTCGAATAGCACGTATTCGTGCAAATTATCGATGGAAAGAACGATTGCGGGAGCCGGGAAATGAGTCCTTACCTAACGTTGATGCAAAACGATTGGAAACATCGAACATCACGTATTCGTGCAAATTATCGATAGAAAGAACGATTGCGGCAGCTGGGAAGTGAATCCTTACCTACCGTCGATGCAAAACGATTGCAAACATCGAATAGCACGTATTCGTGCAAATTATCCATAGAAAGAACGATTGCGGGAGCTGGGAAGTGAATACTTACCTACCGTTGATGCAAAACGATTGAAAACATCGAATAGCACGTATTCGTGCAAATTATCGATGGAAAGAACGATTGCGGGAGCCGGGAAGTGAATTCTTACCTAACGTTGATGCAAAACGATTGGAAACATCGAACACCACGTATTCGTGTAAATTATCGATGGAAAGAACGATTGCGGCTGCTGGGAAGTGAATCCTTACCTACCGTCGATGCAAAACGATTGCAAATTTCGAATAGCACGTATTCGTGCAAATTATCGATAGAAAGAACGATTGCGGGAGCTGGGAAGTGAATACTTACCTAACGTTGATGCAAAACGATTGGAAACATCGAACACCACGTATTCGTGCAAATTATCGATGGAAAGAACGATTGCGGGAGCCGGGAAGTGAATCCTTACCTAACGTTGATGCAAAACGATTGGAAACATTGAACATCACGTATTCGTGCAAATTATCGATGGAAAGAACGATTGCGGGTGCCGGGAAGTGAATCCTTACCTAACGTTGATGCAAATCGATTGGAAACATCGAATAGCACGTATTCGTGCAAATTATCGATGGAAAGAACGATTGCGGGAGCCGGAAAATGAATCCTTACGTAACGTTGATGCAAAACGATTGGAAACATCGAACATCACGTATTCGTGCAAATTAATGTTAGAAAGAACGATTGCGGCAGCTGGGAAGTGAATCCTTACCTACCGTCGATGCAAAACGATTGCAAACATCGAATAGCACGTATTCGTGCAAATTATCCATAGAAAGACCGATTGCGAGAGCTGGGAAGTGAATACTTACCTACCGTTGATGCAAAACGATTGAAAACATCGAATAGCACGTATTCGTGCAAATTATCGATGGAAAGAACGATTGCGGGAGCCGGGAAGTGAATGCTTACCTAACGTTGATGCAAAACGATTGGAAACATCGAACATAACGTATTCGTGCAAATTATCGATAGAAAGAACGATTGCGGGAGCTGGGAAGTGAATCCTTACCTACCGTCGATGCAAAACGATTGCAAACATCGAATAGCACGTATTCGTGCAAATTATCCATAGAAAGAACGATTGCGGGAGCTGGGAAGTGAATACTTACCTAACGTTGATGCAAAACGATTGGAAACATCGAACACCACGTATTCGTGCAAATTATCGATGGAAAGAACGATTGCGGGAGCCGGGAAGTGAATCCTTACCTAACGTTGATGCAAAACGATTGGAAACATTGAACATCACGTATTCGTGCAAATTATCGATGGAAAGAACGATTGCGGGTGCCGGGAAGTGAATCCTTACCTAACGTTGATGCAAATCGATTGGAAACATCGAATAGCACGTATTCGTGCAAATTATCGATGGAAAGAACGATTGCGGGAGCCGGGAAATGAATCCTTACCTAACGTTGATGCAAAACGATTGGAAACATCGAACATCACGTATTCGTGCAAATTATCGACAGAAAGAACGATTGCGGCAGCTGGGAAGTGAATCCTTACCTACCGTCGATGCAAAACGATTGCAAACATCGAATAGCACGTATTCGTGCAAATTATCCATAGAAAGGCCGATTGCGAGAGCTGGGAAGTGAATACTTACCTACCGTTGATGCAAAACGATTGAAAACATCGAATAGCACGTATTCGTGCAAATTATCGATGGAAAGAACGATTGCGGGAGCCGGGAAGTGAATGCTTACCTAACGTTGATGCAAAACGATTGGAAACATCGAACATAACGTATTCGTGCAAATTATCGATAGAAAGAACGATTGCGGGAGCTGGGAAGTGAATCCGTACCTACCGTCGATGCAAAACGATTGCAAACATCGAATAGCACGTATTCGTGCAAATTATCCATAGAAAGAACGATTGCGGGAGCTGGGAAGTGAATACTTACCTAACGTTGATGCAGAACGATTGGAAACATCGAACACCACGTATTCGTGCAAATTATCGATGGAAAGAACGATTGCGGGAGCCGGGAAGTGAATCCTTACCTACCGTTGATGCAAAACGATTGGAAACATCGAACATCACGTATTCGTGCAAATTATCGATAGAAAGAACGATTGCGGGAGCTGGGAAGTGAATCCTTACCTACCGTCGATGCAAAACGATTGGAAACATCGAATATCACGTATTCGTGCCAATTATCCAATCGTTTTGCATCGACGGTAGGTAAGGATTCACTTCCCAGCTCCCGCAATCGTTCTTTCCATCGATAATTTGCACGAATACGTGCCATTCGATGTTTCCAATCGTTTTGCATCGACGGTAGGTAAGGATTCACTTCCCAGCTCCCGCAATCGTTCTTTCTATCGATAATTTGCACGAATACGTGCTATTCGATGTTTCCAATCGTTTTGCATCAACGTTAGGTAAGGATTCACTTCCCAGCTCCCGCAATAGTTCTTTCTATCGATAATTGGCACGAATACGTGCTACTCGGTGTTTCCAATCGTTCTGCATCGACGGTAGGTAAGGATTCACTTCCCAGCTCCCGCAATAGTTCTTTCTATCGATAATTGGCACGAATACGTGCTACTCGGTGTTTCCAATCGTTTTGCAACGACGGTAGGTAAGGATTCACTTCTCAGCTCCCTCAATCGTTCTTTCTATAAATAATTGGCACGAATACGTGCTATTCGATGTTTCCAATCGTTTTGCATCGACGGTAGGTAAGGATTCACTTACCAGCTCCCACACTCGTCCTTTCTATTTATAATTGGCACGAATACGTGATATTCGAGGTTTCCAATCGTTTTGCATCGACGGGTGGTAAGAATTCACTTCCCAGCTCCCGCAATCGTTCTTTCTATCGATAATTGGCACGAATACGTGCTATTCGATGTTTCCAATCGTTTTGCATCGACGGAAGGTAAGGATTCACTTACCAGCCCCCGCAATCGTTCTTTCTATCGATAACTGGCACGAAAACGTGCTATTCGATGTTTCCAATCGTTTTGCATCGACGGAAGGTAAGGATTCACTTACCAGCTCCCACACTCGTTCTTTCTATTTATAATTGGCACGAATACGTGATATTCGAGGTTTGCAATCGTTTTGCATCGACGGGTGATAAGAATTCACTTCCCAGCTCCCGTAATCGTTCTTTCTATCGATAATTGGCACGAATACGTGCTATTCGATGTTTCCAATCGTTCTGCATCGACGGTAGGTAAGGATTCACTTCCCAGCTCCCGCAATCGTTCTTTCTATCGATAATTGGCACGAATACGTGCTATTCGATGTTTCGAATCGTTTTGCATCGACGGTAGGTAAGGATTCACTTCCCAGCTCCCGCAATAGATCTTTCTATCGATAATTGGCACGAATACGTGCTATTCGATGTTTCCAATCGTTTTGCATCGACGGAAGGTAAGGATTCACTTACCAGCTCCCACACTCGTTCTTTCTATTAATAATTGGCACGAATACGTGATATTCGAGGTTTCCAATCGTTTTGCATCGACGGGTGGTAAGAATTCACTTCCCAGCTCCCGTAATCGTTCTTTCTATCGATAATTGGCACGAATACGTTATATTCGAGGTTTCCAATTGTTTTGCCTCGACGGTAGGTAAGAGTTCACTTCCCAGCTCCCGCAATCGTTCTTTCTATCGTTAATTGGCACGAAAACGTGCTATTCGATGTTTCCAATCGTTTTGCATCGACGGGAGGTAAGGATTCACTTCCCAGCTCCCGTATTCGTTCTTTCTATCGATGATTGGCACGAATACGTGCTACTCGGTGTTTCCAATCGTTTTGCAACGACGGTAGGTAAGGATTCACTTCTCAGCTCCCTCAATCGTTCTTTCTATAAATAATTGGCACGAATACGTGCTATTCGATGTTTCCAATCGTTTTGCATCGACGGTAGGTAAGGATTCACTTACCAGCTCCCACACTCGTTCTTTCTATTTATAATTGGCACGAATACGTGATATTCGAGGTTTCCAATCGTTTTGCATCGACGGGCGGTAAGAATTCACTTCCCAGCTCCCGCAATCGTTCTTTCTATCGATAATTGGCACGAATACGTGCTATTCGATGTTTCCAATCGTTTTGCATCGACGGAAGGTAAGGATTCACTTACCAGCCCCCGCAATCGTTCTTTCTATCGATAACTGGCACGAAAACGTGCTATTCGATGTTTCCAATCGTTTTGCATCGACGGAAGGTAAGGATTCACTTACCAGCTCCCACACTCGTTCTTTCTATTTATAATTGGCACGAATACGTGATATTCGAGGTTTCCAATCGTTTTGCATCGACGGGTGATAAGAATTCACTTCCCAGCTCCCGTAATCGTTCTTTCTATCGATAATTGGCACGAATACGTGCTACTCGGTGTTTCCAATCGTTTTGCAACGACGGTAGGTAAGGATTCACTTCTCAGCTCCCTCAATCGTTCTTTCTATCGATAATTGGCACGAATACGTTATATTCGAGGTTTCCAATTGTTTTGCCTCGACGGTAGGTAAGAGTTCACTTCCCAGCTCCCGCAATCGTTCTTTCTATCGTTAATTGGCACGAAAACGTGCTATTCGATGTTTCCAATCGTTTTGCATCGACGGGAGGTAAGGATTCACTTCCCAGCTCCCGTACTCGTTCTTTCTATCGATAATTGGCACGAATACGTGCTACTCGGTGTTTCCAATCGTTTTGCAACGACGGTAGGTAAGGATTCACTTCTCAGCTCCCTCAATCGTTCTTTCTATAAATAATTGGCACGAATACGTGCTATTCGATGTTTCCAATCGTTTTGCATCGACGGTAGGTAAGGATTCACTTACCAGCTCCCACACTCGTTCTTTCTATTTATAATTGGCAAGAATACGTGATATTCGAGGTTTCCAATCGTTTTGCATCGACGGGTGGTAAGAATTCACTTCCCAGCTCCCGCAATCGTTCTTTCTATCGATAATTGGCACGAATACATGCTATTCGATGTTTCCAATCGTTTTGCATCGACGGAAGGTAAGGATTCACTTACCAGCTCCCACACTCGTTCTTTCTATTTATAATTGGCACGAATACGTGATATTCGAGGTTTCCAATCGTTTTGCATCGACGGGTGATAAGAATTCACTTCCCAGCTCCCGTAATCGTTCTTCCTATCGATAATTGGCACGGATACGTTATATTCGATGTTTCCAATCGGTTTGCCTCGACGGTAGGTAAGAATTCATTTCCCAGCTCCCGCAATCGTTCTTTCTATCGATAATTGGCACGAATACGTGCTATTCGATGTTTCCAATCGTTCTGCATCGACGGTAGGTAAGGATTCACTTCCCAGCTCCCGCAATCGTTCTTTCTATCGATAATTGGCACGAATACGTGCTATTCGATGTTTCGAATCGTTTTGCATCGACTGTAGGTAAGGATTCACTTACCAGCTCCCGCAATAGTTCTTTCTATCGATAATTGGCACGAATACGTGCTATTCGATGTTTCCAATCGTTTTGCATCGACGGAAGGTAAGGATTCACTTACCAGCTCCCACACTCGTTCTTTCTATTTATAATTGGCACGAATACGTGATATTCGAGGTTTCCAATCGTTTTGCATCGATGGGTGGTAAGAATTCACTGCCCAGCTCCCGTAATCGTTCTTTCTATCGATAATTGGCACGAATACGTTATATTCGAGGTTTCCAATCGTTTTGCCTCGACGGTAGGTAAGAGTTCACTTCCCAGCTCCCGCAATCGTTCTTTCTATCGTTAATTGGCACGAAAACGTGCTATTCGATGTTTCCAATCGTTTTGCATCGACGGGAGGTAAGGATTCACTTCCCAGTTCCCTCAATCGTTCTTTCTATAAATAATTGACACGAATACCTGCTATTCGATGTTTCCAATCGTTTTGCATCGAAGGTAGGTAAGGATTCACTTCCCCGCTCCCGCAATCGTTCTTTCTATCGATAATTGGCACGAATACGTGCTATTCGATGCTTCCAATCATTTTGACTCGACGGTAGGTAAGGATTCACTTCCCAGCTCCCGCAATCGTTCTTTCTATCGATAATTGGCACGCATACGTGATATTCGAAGTTTCCATTCGTTTTGCATCGACGGGAGGTAACGATTCACTTCCCAGCTCCCGCAATCGTTCTTTCTATCCATAATTGGCACGCATACGTGATATTCGATGTTTCCAATCGGTTTGCCTCGACGGTAGGTAAGAATTCACTTCCCAGCTCCCGCAATCGTTCTTTCTATCGATAATTGGCACGAATACGTGCTATTCGATGTTTCCAATCGTTCTGCAACAACGGTAGGTAAGGATTCACTTCCCAGCTCCCGCAATCGTTCTTTCTATCGATAATTGGCACGCATACGTGTTATTCGAAGTTTACATTCGTTTTGCATCGACGGGAGGTAATGATTCACTTCCCAGCTCCCGCAATCGTTCTTTCTATCGATAATTGGCACGCATACGTGATATTCGATGTTTCCAATCGGTTTGCCTCGACGGTAGGTAAGGATTCACTTCCCAGCTCCCGCAATCGTTCTTTCTATCGATAATTGGCACGCATACGTGTTATTCGAAGTTTACATTCGTTTTGCATCGACGGGAGGTAATGATTCACTTCCCAGCTCCCGCAATCGTTCTTTCTATCGATAATTGGCACGCATACGTGATATTCGATGTTTCCAATCGGTTTGCCTCGACGGTAGGTAAGAATTCACTTCCCAGCTCCCGCAATCGTTCTTTCTATCGATAATTGGCACGAATACGTGCTATTCGATGTTTCCAATCGTTCTGCATCGACGGTAGGTAAGGATTCACTTCCCAGCTCCCGCAATAGTTCTTTCTATCGATAATTGGCACGAATACGTGCTACTCGGTGTTTCCAATCGTTTTGCAACGACGGTAGGTAAGGATTCACTTCCCCGCTCCCACAATCGTTCTTTCTATCGATAATTGGCACGAATACGTGCTATTCGATGTTTCGAATCGTTTTGCAACGACGGTAGGTAAGGATTCACTTCCCAGCTACCGCAATAGTTCTTTCTATCGATAATTGGCACGAATACGTGCTATTCGATGTTTCCAATCGTTTTGCATCGACGGTAGGTAAGGATTCACTTCCCAGCTCCCTCAATCGTTCTTTCTATAAATAATTGGCACGAATACGTGCTATTCGATGTTTCCAATCGTTTTGCATCGACGGTAGGTAAGGATTCACTTCCCAGCTCCCGCAATAGTTCTTTCTATCGATAATTGGCACGAATACGTGCTACTCGGTGTTTCCAATCGTTTTGCAACGACGGTAGGTAAGGATTCACTTCCCCGCTCCCGCAATCGTTCTTTCTATCGATAATTGGCACGAATACGTGCTATTCGATGTTTCAAATCGTTTTGCATCGACGGTAGGTAAGGATTCACTTCCCAGCTACCGCAATAGTTCTTTCTATCGATAATTGGCACGAATACGTTATATTCGAGGTTTCCAATCGTTTTGCCTCGACGGTAGGTAAGAGTTCACTTCCCAGCTCCCGCAATCGTTCTTTCTATCGTTAATTGGCACGAAAACGTGCTATTCGATGTTTCCAATCGTTTTGCATCGGCGGGAGGTAAGGATTCACTTCCCAGCTCCCGTAATCGTTCTTTCTATCGATAATTGGCACGAATACGTGCTACTCGGTGTTTCCAATCGTTTTGCAACGACGGTAGGTAAGGATTCACTTCTCAGCTCCCTCAATCGTTCTTTCTATAAATAATTGGCACGAATACCTGCTATTCGATGTTTCGAATCGTTTTGCATCGACGGTAGGTAAGGATTCACTTCCCAGCTCCCGCAATAGATCTTTCTATCGATAATTGGCACTAATACGTGCTATTCGATGTTTCCAATCGTTTTGCATCGACGGAAGGTAAGGATTCACTTACCAGCTCCCACACTCGTTCTTTCTATTAATAATTGGCACGAATACGTGATATTCGAGGTTTCCAATCGTTTTGCATCGACGGGTGGTAAGAATTCACTTCCCAGCTCCCGTAATCGTTCTTTCTATCGATAATTGGCACGAATACGTTATATTCGAGGTTTCCAATTGTTTTGCCTCGACGGTAGGTAAGAGTTCACTTCCCAGCTCCCGCAATCGTTCTTTCTATCGTTAATTGGCACGAAAACGTGCTATTCGATGTTTCCAATCGTTTTGCATCGACGGGAGGTAAGGATTCACTTCCCAGCTCCCGTATTCGTTCTTTCTATCGATAATTGGCACGAATACGTTATATTCGAGGTTTCCAATCGTTCTGCATCGACGGTAGGTAAGGATTCACTTCCCAGCTCCCGCAATCGTTCTTTCCATCGATAATTGGCACGAAAACGTGCTATTCGATGTTTCCAATCGTTTTGCATCGACGGTAGGTAAGGATTCACTTCCCAGCTCCCTCAATCGTTCTTTCTATAAATAATTGGCACGAATACGTGCTATTCGATGTTTCCAATCGTTTTGCATCGACGGTCGGTAAGGATTCACTTCCCAGCCCCCGCAATCGTTCTTTCTATCGATAACTGGCACGAATACGTTATATTCGAGGTTTCCAATCGTTTTGCCTCGACGGTTGGTAAGAGTTCACTTCCCCGCTCCCGCAATCGTTCTTTCTATCGATAATTGGCACGAATACGTGCTACTCGGTGTTTCCAATCGTTTTGCAACGACGGTAGGTAAGGATTCACTTCTCAGCTCCCTCAATCGTTCTTTCTATAAATAATTGGCACGAATACGTGCTAATCGATGTTTCCAATCGTTTTGCATCGAAGGTAGGTAAGGATTCACTTCCCCGCTCCCGCAATCGTTCTTTCTATCGATAATTGGCACGCATACGTGATATTCGATGTTTCCAATCGGTTTGCCTCGACGGTAGGTAAGATTTCACTTCCCAGCTCCCGCAATCGTTCTTTCTATCGATAATTGGCACGAATACGTGCTATTCGATGTTTCCAATCGTTCTGCAACGACGGTAGGTAAGGATTCACTTCCCAGCTCCCGCAATCGTTCTTTCTATCGATAATTGGCACGCATACGTGATATTCGAAGTTTCCATTCGTTTTGCATCGACGGGAGGTAATGATTCACTTCCCAGCTCCCGCAATCGTTCTTTCTATCGATAATTGGCACGCATACGTGATATTCGATGTTTCCAATCGGTTTGCCTCGACGGTAGGTAAGAATTCACATCCGAGCTCCCGCAATCGTTCTTTCTATCGATAATTGGCACGAATACGTGCTATTCGATGTTTCCAATCGTTCTGCAACGACGGTAGGTAAGGATTCACTTCCCAGCTCCCGCAATCGTTCTTTCTATCGATAATTGGCACGCATACGTGATATTCGAAGTTTCCATTCGTTTTGCATCGACGGGAGGTAATGATTCACTTCCCAGCTCCCGCAATCGTTCTTTCTATCGATAATTGGCACGAATACGTGCTATTCGATGTTTCGAATCGTTTTGCATCGACTGTAGGTAAGGATTCACTTCCCAGCTCCCGCAATCGTTCTTTCTATCGATAATTGGCACGCATACGTGATATTCGAAGTTTACATTCGTTTTGCATCGACGGGAGGTAATGATTCACTTCCCAGCTCTCGCAATCGTTCTTTCTATCGATAATTGGCACGCATACGTGATATTCGATGTTTCCAATCGGTTTGCCTCGACGGTAGGTAAGAATTCACTTCCCAGCTCCCGCAAACGTTCTTTCTATCGATAATTGGCACGAATACGTGCTATTCGATGTTTCCAATCGTTCTGCATCGACGGTAGGTAAGGATTCACTTCCCAGCTGCCGCAATAGTTCTTTCTATCGATAATTGGCACGCATACGTGATATTTGAAGTTTACATTCGTTTTGCATCGACTGGAGGTAATGATTCACTTCCCAGCTCCCGCAATCGTTCTTTCTATCGATAATTGGCACGCATACGTGATATTCGATGTTTCCAATCGGTTTGCCTCGACGGTAGGTAAGAATTCACTTCCCAGCTCCCGCAATCGTTCTTTCTATCGATAATTGGCACGAATACGTGCTACTCGGTGTTTCCAATCGTTTTGCAACGACGGTAGGTAAGGATTCACTACCCCGCTCCGGCAATCGTTCTTTCTATCGATAATTGGCACGAATACGTGCTATTCGATGTTTCGAATCGTTTTGCATCGACGGTAGGTAAGGATTCACTTCCCAGCTACCGCAATAGTTCTTTCTATCGATAATTGGCACGAATACGTGCTATTCGATGTTTCCAATCGTTTTGCATCGACGGTAGGTAAGGATTCACTTCCCAGCTCCCTCAATCGTTCTTTCTATAAATAATTGGCACGAATACGTGCTATTCGATGTTTCCAATCGTTTTGCATCGACGGTAGGTAAGGATTCACTTCCCAGCTCCCGCAATAGTTCTTTCTATCGATAATTGGCACGAATACGTGCTACTCGGTGTTTCCAATCGTTTTGCAACGACGGTAGGTAAGGATTCACTTCCCCGCTCCCGCAATCGTTCTTTCCATCGATAATTTGCACGAATACGTGCTATTCGATGTTTCCAATCGTTTTGCATCAACGTTAGGTAAGCATTCACTTCCCGGCTCCCGCAATTGTTCTTTCTATCGATAATTTGCACGAATACGTTATGTTCGATGTTTCCAATCGTTTTGCATCAACGTTAGGTAAGCATTCACTTCCCGGCTCCCGCAATCGTTCTTTCCATCGATAATTTGCACGAATACGTGCTATTCGATGTTTCCAATCGTTTTGCATCAACGTTAGGTAAGGATTCACTTCCCGGCTCCCGCAATCGTTCTTTCCATCGATAATTTGCACGAATACGTGATGTTCGATGTTTCCAATCGTTTTGCATCAACGTTAGGTAAGGATTCACTTCCCGGCTCCCGCAATCGTTCTTTCCATCGATAATTTGCACGAATACGTGCTATTCGATGTTTCCAATCGTTTTGCATCAACGGTAGGTAAGTATTCACTTCCCAGCTCCCGCAATCGTTCTTTCCATCGATAATTTGCACGAATACGTGCTATTCGATGTTTCCAATCGTTTTGCACCAACGGTAGGTAAGTATTCACTTCCCAGCTCCCGCAATCGTTCTTTCTATGGATAATTTGCACGAATACGTGCTATCCGATGTTTGCAATCGTTTTGCATCGACGGTAGGTAAGGAATCACTTCCCCGCTCCCGCAATCGTTCTTTCCATCGATAATTTGCACGAATACGTGCTATTCGATGTTTCCAATCGTATTGCATCAACGGTAGGTAAGTATTCACTTCTCAGCTCCCGCAATCGTTCTTTCTATCGATAATTTGCACGAATACGTAATGTTCGATGTTTCCAATCGTTTTGCATCAACGTTAGGTAAGTATTCACTTCCCAGCTCCCGCAATCGTTCTTTCTATGGATAAGTTGCACGAATACGTGCTATCCGATGTTTGCAATCGTTTTGCATCGACGGTAGGTAAGGATTCACTTCCCAGCTCCCGCAATCGTTCTTTCTATCGATAATTTGCACGAATACGTAATGTTCGATGTTTCCAATCGTTTTGCATCAACGTTAGGTAAGGATTCACTTCCCGGCTCCCGCAATCGTTCTTTCCATCGATAATTTGCACGAATACGTGCTATTCGATGTTTCCAATCGTTTTGCATCAACGGTAGGTAAGTATTCGCTTCCCAGCTCCCGCAATCGTTCTTTCTATGGATAATTTGCACGAATACGTGCTATTCGACGTTTGCAATCGTTTTGCATCGACGGTAGGTAAGGATTCACTTCCCAGCTCCCGCAATCGTTCTTTCTATCGATAATTTGCACGAATACGTGATGTTCGATGTTTCCAATCGTTTTGCATCAACGTTAGGTAAGGATTCACTTCCCGGCTCCCGCAATCGTTCTTTCCATCGATAATTTGCACGAATACGTGCTATTCGATGTTTCCAATCGTTTTGCATCAACGGTTGGTAAGTATTCACTTCCCAGCTCCCGCAATCGTTCTTTCTATGGATAATTTGCACGAATACGTGCTATTCGATGTTTGCAATCGTTTTGCATCGACGGTAGGTAAGGATTCACTTCCCAGCTCCCGCAATCGTTCTTTCTATCGATAATTTGCACGAATACGTTATGTTCGATGTTTCCAATCGTTTTGCATCAACGTTAGGTAAGCATTCACTTCCCGGCTCCCGCAATCGTTCTTTCCATCGATAATTTGCACGAATACGTGCTATTCGATGTTTCCAATCGTTTTGCATCAACGTTAGGTAAGGATTCACTTCCCGGCTCCCGCAATCGTTCTTTCCATCGATAATTTGCACGAATACGTGATGTTCGATGTTTCCAATCGTTTTGCATCAACGTTAGGTAAGGATTCACTTCCCGGCTCCCGCAATCGTTCTTTCCATCGATAATTTGCACGAATACGTGCTATTCGATGTTTCCAATCATTTTGCATCAACGGTAGGTAAGTATTCACTTCCCAGCTCCCGCAATCGTTCTTTCCATCGATAATTTGCACGAATACGTGCTATTCGATGTTTGCAATCGTTTTGCATCGACGGTAGGTAAGGATTCACTTCCCAGCTCCCGCAATCGTTCTTTCTATCGATAATTTGCACGAATACGTAATGTTCGATGTTTCCAATCGTTTTGCATCAACGTTAGGTAAGAATTCACTTCCCGGCTCCCGCAATCGTTCTTTCCATCGATAATTTGCACGAATACGTGCTATTCGATGTTTCCAATTGTTTTGCATCAACGTTAGGTAAGGATTCACTTCCCGGCTCCCGCAATCGTTCTTTCCATCGATAATTTGCACGAATACGTGATGTTCGATGTTTCCAATCGTTTTGCATCAACGTTAGGTAAGGATTCACTTCCCGGCTCCCGCAATCGTTCTTTCCATCGATAATTTGCACGAATACGTGCTATTCGATGTTTCCAATCGTTTTGCATCAACGTTAGGTAAGCATTCACTTCCCGGCTCCCGCAATCGTTCTTTCCATCGATAATTTGCACGAATACGTGCTATTCGATGTTTCCAATCGTTTTGCATCAACGGTAGGTAAGTATTCACTTCCCAGCTCCCGCAATCGTTCTTTCTATGGATAATTTGCACGAATACGTGCTATTCGATGTTTGCAATCGTTTTGCATCGACGGTAGGTAAGGATTCACTTCCCAGCTCCCGCAATCGTTCTTTCTATCGATAATTTGCACGAATACGTTATGTTCGATGTTTCCAATCGTTTTGCATCAACGTTAGGTAAGCATTCACTTCCCGGCTCCCGCAATCGTTCTTTCCATCGATAATTTGCACGAATACGTGCTATTCGATGTTTCCAATCGTTTTGCATCAACGGTAGGTAAGTATTCACTTCCCAGCTCCCGCAATCGTTCTTTCCATCGATAATTTGCACGAATACGTGCTATTCGATGTTTCCAATCGTTTTGCACCAACGGTAGGTAAGTATTCACTTCCCAGCTCCCGCAATCGTTCTTTCTATGGATAATTTGCACGAATACGTGCTATTGGATGTTTGCAATCGTTTTGCATCGACGGTAGGTAAGGATTCACTTCCCAGCTCCCGCAATCGTTCTTTCTATCGATAATTTGCACGAATACGTTATGTTCGATGTTTCCAATCGTTTTGCATCAACGTTAGGTAAGCATTCACTTCCCGGCTCCCGCAATCGTTCTTTCCATCGATAATTTGCACGAATACGTGCTATTCGATGTTTCCAATCGTTTTGCATCAACGTTAGGTAAGGATTCACTTCCCGGCTCCCGCAATCGTTCTTTCCATCGATAATTTGCACGAATACGTGATGTTCGATGTTTCCAATCGTTTTGCATCAAC
Organism: Nomada ferruginata; assembly: GCA_963583965.1. Classification (NCBI taxonomy): domain Eukaryota; kingdom Metazoa; phylum Arthropoda; class Insecta; order Hymenoptera; family Apidae; genus Nomada; species Nomada ferruginata. The sequence goes on from OY757219.1 coordinate 3,036,684, forward strand.
GTTAGGTAAGGATTCACTTCCCGGCTCCCGCAATCGTTCTTTCCATCGATAATTTGCACGAATACGTGCTATTCGATGTTTCCAATCATTTTGCATCAACGGTAGGTAAGTATTCACTTCCCAGCTCCCGCAATCGTTCTTTCCATCGATAATTTGCACGAATACGTGCTATTCGATGTTTGCAATCGTTTTGCATCGACGGTAGGTAAGGATTCACTTCCCAGCTCCCGCAATCGTTCTTTCTATCGATAATTTGCACGAATACGTAATGTTCGATGTTTCCAATCGTTTTGCATCAACGTTAGGTAAGAATTCACTTCCCGGCTCCCGCAATCGTTCTTTCCATCGATAATTTGCACGAATACGTGCTATTCGATGTTTCCAATCGTTTTGCATCAACGTTAGGTAAGGATTCACTTCCCGGCTCCCGCAATCGTTCTTTCCATCGATAATTTGCACGAATACGTGCTATTCGATGTTTCCAATCGTTTTGCATCAACGGTAGGTAAGTATTCACTTCCCAGCTCCCGCAAACGTTCTTTCTATGTATAATTTGCACGAATACGTGCTATTCGATGTTTGCAATCGTTTTGCATCGACGGTAGGTAAGGATTCACTTCCCAGCTCCCGCAATCGTTCTTTCTATCGATAATTTGCACGAATACGTTATGTTCGATGTTTCCAATCGTTTTGCATCAACGTTAGGTAAGCATTCACTTCTCGGCTCCCGCAATCGTTCTTTCCATCGATAATTTGCACGAATACGTGCTATTCGATGTTTCCAATCGTTTTGCATCAACGTTAGGTAAGTATTCACTTCCCAGCTCCCGCAATCGTTCTTTCTATGGATAATTTGCACGAATACGTGCTATTCGATGTTTGCAATCGTTTTGCATCGACGGTAGGTAAGGATTCACTTCCCAGCTCCCGCAATCATTCTTTCTATCGATAATTTGCACGAATACGTTATGTTCGATGTTTCCAATCGTTTTGCATCAACGTTAGGTAAGCATTCACTTCCCGGCTCCCGCAATCGTTCTTTCCATCGATAATTTGCACGAATACGTGCCATTCGATGTTTCCAATCGTTTTGCATCAACGGTAGGTAAGTATTCACTTCCCAGCTCCCGCAATCGTTCTTTCTATGGATAATTTGCACGAATACGTGCTATTCGATGTTTGCAATCGTTTTGCATCGACGGTAGGTAAGGATTCACTTCCCAGCTCCCGCAATCGTTCTTTCTATCGATAATTTGCACGAATACGTTATGTTCGATGTTTCCAATCGTTTTGCATCAACGTTAGGTAAGCATTCACTTCCCGGCTCCCGCAATCGTTCTTTCCATCGATAATTTGCACGAATACGTGCTATTCGATGTTTCCAATCGTTTTGCATCAACGGTAGGTAAGTATTCACTTCCCAGCTCCCGCAATCGTTCTTTCTATGGATAATTTGCACGAATACGTGCTATTCGACGTTTGCAATCGTTTTGCATCGACGGTAGGTAAGGATTCACTTCCCAGCTCCCGCAATCGTTCTTTGTATCGATAATTTGCACGAATACGTGATGTTCGATGTTTGCAATCGTTTTGCATCAACGTTAGGTAAGGATTCACTTCCCGGCTTCCGCAATCGTTCTTTCAATCGATAATTTGCACGAATACGTGCTATTCGATGTTTCCAATCGTTTTGCATCGACGGTAGGTAAGGATTCACTTCCCAGCTCCCGCAATCGTTCTTTCTATCGATAATTTGCACGAATACGTTATGTTCGATGTTTCCAATCGTTTTGCATCAACGTTAGGTAAGCATTCACTTCCCGGCTCCCGCAATCGTTGTTTCCATCGATAATTTGCACGAATACGTGCTATTCGATGTTTCCAATCGTTTTGCATCAACGGTAGGTAAGTATTCACTTCCCAGCTCCCGCAATCGTTCTTTCCATCGATAATTTGCACGAATACGTGCTATTCGATGTTTCCAATCGTTTTGCACCAACGGTAGGTAAGTATTCACTTCCCAGCTCCCGCAATCGTTCTTTCTATGGATAATTTGCACGAATACGTGCTATTCGATGTTTGCAATCGTTTTGCATCGACGGTAGGTAAGGATTCACTTCCCAGCTCCCGCAATCGTTCTTTCTATCGATAATTTGCACGAATACGTAATGTTCGATGTTTCCAATCGTTTTGCATCAACGTTAGGTAAGGATTCGCTTCCCGGCTCCCGCAATCGTTCTTTCCATCGATAATTTGCACGAATACGTGCTATTCGATGTTTCCAATCGTTTTGCATCAACGGTAGGTAAGTATTCGCTTCCCAGCTCCCGCAATCGTTCTTTCTATGGATAATTTGCACGAATACGTGCTATTCGACGTTTGCAATCGTTTTGCATCGACGGTAGGTAAGGATTCACTTCCCAGCTCCCGCAATCGTTCTTTGTATCGATAATTTGCACGAATACGTGATGTTCGATGTTTCCAATCGTTTTGCATCAACGTTAGGTAAGGATTCACTTCCCGGCTTCCGCAATCGTTCTTTCAATCGATAATTTGCACGAATACGTAATGTTCGATGTTTCCAATCGTTTTGCATCAACGTTAGGTAAGGATTCACTTCCCGGCTCCCGCAAACGTTCTTTCAATCGATAATTTGCACGAATACGTGCTATTCGATGTTTCCAATCGTTTTGCACCAACGGTAGGTAAGTATTCACTTCCCAGCTCCCGCAATCGTTCTTTCTATGGATAATTTGCACGAATACGTGCTATTCGATGTTTGCAATCGTTTTGCATCAACGTTAGGTAAGGATTCGCTTCCCGGCTCCCGCAATCGTTCTTTCCATCGATAATTTGCACGAATACGTGCTATTCGATGTTTCCAATCGTTTTGCATCAACGGTAGGTAAGTATTCGCTTCCCAGCTCCCGCAATCGTTCTTTCTATGGATAATTTGCACGAATACGTGCTATTCGACGTTTGCAATCGTTTTGCATCGACGGTAGGTAAGGATTCACTTCCCAGCTCCCGCAATCGTTCTTTCTATCGATAATTTGCACGAATACGTGATGTTCGATGTTTCCAATCGTTTTGCATCAACGTTAGGTAAGGATTCACTTCCCGGCTTCCGCAATCGTTCTTTCAATCGATAATTTGCACGAATACGTGCTATTCGATGTTTCCAATCGTTTTGCATCAACGGTAGGTAAGTATTCACTTCCCAGCTCCCGCAATCGTTCTTTCCATCGATAATTTGCACGAATACGTGCTATTCGATGTTTCCAATCGTTTTGCATCAACGTTAGGTAAGCATTCACTTCCCGGCTCCCGCAATTGTTCTTTCTATCGATAATTTGCACGAATACGTTATGTTCGATGTTTCCAATCGTTTTGCATCAACGTTAGGTAAGCATTCACTTCCCGGCTCCCGCAATCGTTTTTTCCATCGATAATTTGCACGAATACGTGCTATTCGATGTTTCCAATCGTTTTGCATCAACGTTAGGTAAGGATTCACTTCCCGGCTCCCGCAATCGTTCTTTCCATCGATAATTTGCACGAATACGTGATGTTCGATGTTTCCAATCGTTTTGCATCAACGTTAGGTAAGGATTCACTTCCCGGCTCCCGCAATCGTTCTTTCCATCGATAATTTGCACGAATACGTGCTATTCGATGTTTCCAATCGTTTTGTATCAACGGTAGGTAAGTATTCACTTCCCAGCACCCGCAATCGTTCTTTCTATGGATAATTTGCACGAATACGTGCTATTCGATGTTTGCAATCGTTTTGCATCGACGGTAGGTAAGGATTCACTTCCCAGCTCCCGCAATCGTTCTTTCTATCGATAATTTGCACGAATACGTTATGTTCGATGTTTCCAATCGTTTTGCATCAACGTTAGGTAAGCATTCACTTCCCGGCTCCCGCAATCGTTCTTTCCATCGATAATTTGCACGAATACGTGCTATTCGATGTTTCCAATCGTTTTGCATCAACGGTAGGTAAGTATTCACTTCCCAGCTCCCGCAATCGTTCTTTCTATGGATAATTTGCACGAATACGTGCTATTCGATGTTTGCAATCGTTTTGCATCGACGGTAGGTAAGGATTCACTTCCCAGCTCCCGCAATCGTTCTTTCTATCGATAATTTGCACGAATACGTTATGTTCGATGTTTCCAATCGTTTTGCATCAACGTTAGGTAAGCATTCACTTCCCGGCTCCCGCAATCGTTCTTTCCATCGATAATTTGCACGAATACGTGCTATTCGATGTTTCCAATCGTTTTGCATCAACGGTAGGTAAGTATTCACTTCCCAGCTCCCGCAATCGTTCTTTCCATCGATAATTTGCACGAATACGTGCTATTCGATGTTTCCAATCGTTTTGCACCAACGGTAGGTAAGTATTCACTTCCCAGCTCCCGCAATCGTTCTTTCTATGGATAATTTGCACGAATACGTGCTATTCGATGTTTGCAATCGTTTTGCATCGACGGTAGGTAAGGATTCACTTCCCAGCTCCCGCAATCGTTCTTTCTATCGATAATTTGCACGAATACGTAATGTTCGATGTTTCCAATCGTTTTGCATCAACGTTAGGTAAGGATTCGCTTCCCGGCTCCCGCAATCGTTCTTTCCATCGATAATTTGCACGAATACGTGCTATTCGATGTTTCCAATCGTTTTGCATCAACGGTAGGTAAGTATTCGCTTCCCAGCTCCCGCAATCGTTCTTTCTATGGATAATTTGCACGAATACGTGCTATTCGACGTTTGCAATCGTTTTGCATCGACGGTAGGTAAGGATTCACTTCCCAGCTCCCGCAATCGTTCTTTGTATCGATAATTTGCACGAATACGTGATGTTCGATGTTTCCAATCGTTTTGCATCAACGTTAGGTAAGGATTCACTTCCCGGCCCCCGCAATCGTTCTTTCAATCGATAATTTGCACGAATACGTGCTATTCGATGTTTGCAATCGTTTTGCATCGACGGTAGGTAAGGATTCACTTCCCAGCTCCCGCAATCGTTCTTTCTATCGATAATTTGCACGAATACGTTATGTTAGATGTTTCCAATCGTTTTGCATCAACGTTCGGTAAGCATTCACTTCCCGGCTCCCGCAATCGTTCTTTCCATCGATAATTTGCACGAATACGTGCTATTCGATGTTTCCAATCGTTTTGCATCAACGTTAGGTAAGCATTCACTTCCCGGCTCCCGCAATCGTTCTTTCCATCGATAATTTGCACGAATACGTGCTATTCGATGTTTCCAATCGTTTTGCATCAACGTTAGGTAAGGATTCACTTCCCGGCTCCCGCAATCGTTCTTTCCATCGATAATTTGCACGAATACGTGATGTTCGATGTTTCCAATCGTTTTGCATCAACGTTAGGTAAGGATTCACTTCCCGGCTCCCGCAATCGTTCTTTCCATCGATAATTTGCACGAATACGTGCTATTCGATGTTTCCAATCGTTTTGTATCAACGGTAGGTAAGTATTCACTTCCCAGCTCCCGCAATCGTTCTTTCTATGGATAATTTGCACGAATACGTGCTATTCGATGTTTGCAATCGTTTTGCATCGACGGTAGGTAAGGATTCACTTCCCAGCTCCCGCAATCGTTCTTTCTATCGATAATTTGCACGAATACGTTATGTTCGATGTTTCCAATCGTTTTGCATCAACGTTAGGTAAGCATTCACTTCCCGGCTCCCGCAATCGTTCTTTCCATCGATAATTTGCACGAATACGTGCTATTCGATGTTTCCAATCGTTTTGCATCAACGGTAGGTAAGTATTCACTTCCCAGCTCCCGCAATCGTTCTTTCTATGGATAATTTGCACGAATACGTGCTATTCGATGTTTGCAATCGTTTTGCATCGACGGTAGGTAAGGATTCACTTCCCAGCTCCCGCAATCGTTCTTTCTATCGATAATTTGCACGAATACGTTATGTTCGATGTTTCCAATCGTTTTGCATCAACGTTAGGTAAGCATTCACTTCCCGGCTCCCGCAATCGTTCTTTCCATCGATAATTTGCACGAATACGTGCTATTCGATGTTTCCAATCGTTTTGCATCAACGGTAGGTAAGTATTCACTTCCCAGCTCCCGCAATCGTTCTTTCCATCGATAATTTGCACGAATACGTGCTATTCGATGTTTCCAATCGTTTTGCACCAACGGTAGGTAAGTATTCACTTCCCAGCTCCCGCAATCGTTCTTTCTATGGATAATTTGCACGAATACGTGCTATTCGATGTTTGCAATCGTTTTGCATCGACGGTAGGTAAGGATTCACTTCCCAGCTCCCGCAATCGTTCTTTCTATCGATAATTTGCACGAATACGTAATGTTCGATGTTTCCAATCGTTTTGCATCAACGTTAGGTAAGGATTCGCTTCCCGGCTCCCGCAATCGTTCTTTCCATCGATAATTTGCACGAATACGTGCTATTCGATGTTTCCAATCGTTTTGCATCAACGGTAGGTAAGTATTCGCTTCCCAGCTCCCGCAATCGTTCTTTCTATGGATAATTTGCACGAATACGTGCTATTCGACGTTTGCAATCGTTTTGCATCGACGGTAGGTAAGGATTCACTTCCCAGCTCCCGCAATCGTTCTTTGTATCGATAATTTGCAGGAATACGTGATGTTCGATGTTTCCAATCGTTTTGCATCAACGTTAGGTAAGGATTCACTTCCCGGCCCCCGCAATCGTTCTTTCAATCGATAATTTGCACGAATACGTGCTATTCGATGTTTCCAATCGTTTTGCATCAACGGTAGGTAAGTATTCACTTCCCAGCTCCCGCAATCGTTCTTTCTATGGATAATTTGCACGAATACGTGCTATTCGATGTTTGCAATCGTTTTGCATCGACGGTAGGTAAGGATTCACTTCCCAGCTCCCGCAATCGTTCTTTCTATCGATAATTTGCACGAATACGTTATGTTAGATGTTTCCAATCGTTTTGCATCAACGTTCGGTAAGCATTCACTTCCCGGCTCCCGCAATCGTTCTTTCCATCGATAATTTGCACGAATACGTGCTATTCGATGTTTCCAATCGTTTTGCATCAACGTTAGGTAAGCATTCACTTCCCGGCTCCCGCAATCGTTCTTTCCATCGATAATTTGCACGAATACGTGCTATTCGATGTTTCCAATCGTTTTGCATCAACGTTAGGTAAGGATTCACTTCCCGGCTCCCGCAATCGTTCTTTCCATCGATAATTTGCACGAATACGTGATGTTCGATGTTTCCAATCGTTTTGCATCAACGTTAGGTAAGGATTCACTTCCCGGCTCCCGCAATCGTTCTTTCCATCGATAATTTGCACGAATACGTGCTATTCGATGTTTCCAATCGTTTTGTATCAACGGTAGGTAAGTATTCACTTCCCAGCTCCCGCAATCGTTCTTTCTATGGATAATTTGCACGAATACGTGCTATTCGATGTTTGCAATCGTTTTGCATCGACGGTAGGTAAGGATTCACTTCCCAGCTCCCGCAATTGTTCTTTCTATCGATAATTTGCACGAATACGTTATGTTCGATGTTTCCAATCGTTTTGCATCAACGTTAGGTAAGCATTCACTTCCCGGCTCCCGCAATCGTTCTTTCCATCGATAATTTGCACGAATACGTGCTATTCGATGTTTCCAATCGTTTTGCATCAACGGTAGGTAAGTATTCACTTCCCAGCTCCCGCAATCGTTCTTTCCATCGATAATTTGCACGAATACGTGCTATTCGATGTTTCCAATCGTTTTGCACCAACGGTAGGTAAGTATTCACTTCCCAGCTCCCGCAATCGTTCTTTCTATGGATAATTTGCACGAATACGTGCTATTCGATGTTTGCAATCGTTTTGCATCGACGGTAGGTAAGGATTCACTTCCCAGCTCCCGCAATCGTTCTTTCTATCGATAATTTGCACGAATACGTAATGTTCGATGTTTCCAATCGTTTTGCATCAACGTTAGGTAAGGATTCACTTCCCGGCTCCCGCAATCGTTCTTTCCATCGATAATTTGCACGAATACGTGCTATTCGATGTTTCCAATCGTTTTGCATCAACGGTAGGTAAGTATGCGCTTCCCAGCTCCCGCAATCGTTCTTTCTATGGATAATTTGCACGAATACGTGCTATTCGACGTTTGCAATCGTTTTGCATCGACGGTAGGTAAGGATTCACTTCCCAGCTCCCGCAATCGTTCTTTCTATCGATAATTTGCACGAATACGTGATGTTCGATGTTTCCAATCGTTTTGCATCAACGTTAGGTAAGGATTCACTTCCCGGCTCCCGCAATCGTTCTTTCAATCGATAATTTGCACGAATACGTGCTATTCGATGTTTCCAATAGTTTTGCACCAACGGTAGGTAAGTATTCACTTCCCAGCTCCCGCAATCGTTCTTTCTATGGATAATTTGCACGAATACGTGCTATTCGATGTTTGCAATCGTTTTGCATCGACGGTAGGTAAGGATTCACTTCCCAGCTCCCGCAATCGTTCTTTCTATCGATAATTTGCACGAATACGTTATGTTCGATGTTTCCAATCGTTTTGCATCAACGTTAGGTAAGCATTCACTTCCCGGCTCCCGCAATCGTTCTTTCCATCGATAATTTGCACGAATACGTGCTATTCGATGTTTCCAATCGTTTTGCATCAACGTTAGGTAAGGATTCACTTCCCGACTCCCGCAATCGTTCTTTCCATCGATAATTTGCACGAATACGTGATGTTCGATGTTTCCAATCGTTTTGCATCAACGTTAGGTAAGCATTCACTTCCCGGCTCCCGCAATCGTTCTTTCCATCGATAATTTGCACGAATACGTGCTATTCGATGTTTCCAATCGTTTTGCATCAACGTTAGGTAAGGATTCACTTCCCGGCTCCCGCAATCGTTCTTTCCATCGATAATTTGCACGAATACGTGATGTTCGATGTTTCCAATCGTTTTGCATCAACGTTAGGTAAGGATTCACTTCCCGGCTCCCGCAATCGTTCTTTCCATCGATAATTTGCACGAATACGTGCTATTCGATGTTTCCAATCGTTTTGTATCAACGGTAGGTAAGTATTCACTTCCCAGCTCCCGCAATCGTTCTTTCCATCGATAATTTGCACGAATACGTGCCATTCGATGTTTCCAATCGTTTTGCACCAACGGTAGGTAAGTATTCACTTCCCAGCTCCCGCAATCGTTCTTTCTATGGATAATTTGCACGAATACGTGCTATTCGATGTTTGCAATCGTTTTGCATCGACGGTAGGTAAGGATTCACTTCCCAGCTCCCGCAATCGTTCTTTCTATCGATAATTTGCACGAATACGTAATGTTCGATGTTTCCAATCGTTTTGCATCAACGTTAGGTAAGGATTCACTTCCCGGCTCCCGCAATCGTTCTTTCCATCGATAATTTGCACGAATACGTGCTATTCGATGTTTCCCATCGTTTTGCACCAACGGTAGGTAAGTATTCACTTCCCAGCTCCCGCAATCGTTCTTTCCATCGATAATTTGCACGAATACGTTATGTTCGATGTTTCCAATCGTTTTGCATCAACGTTAGGTAAGCATTCACTTCCCGGCTCCCGCAATCGTTCTTTCCATCGATAATTTGCACGAATACGTGCTATTCGATGTTTCCAATCGTTTTGCATCAACGTTAGGAAAGGATTCACTTCCCGACTCCCGCAATCGTTCTTTCCATCGATAATTTGCACGAATACGTGATGTTCGATGTTTCCAATCGTTTTGCATCAACGTTAGGTAAGCATTCACTTCCCGGCTCCCGCAATCGTTCTTTCCATCGATAATTTGCACGAATACGTGCTATTCGATGTTTCCAATCGTTTTGCATCAACGTTAGGTAAGGATTCACTTCCCGGCTCCCGCAATCGTTCTTTCCATCGATAATTTGCACGAATACGTGATGTTCGATGTTTCCAATCGTTTTGCATCAACGTTAGGTAAGGATTCACTTCCCGGCTCCCGCAATCGTTCTTTCCATCGATAATTTGCACGAATACGTGCTATTCGATGTTTCCAATCGTTTTGTATCAACGGTAGGTAAGTATTCACTTCCCAGCTCCCGCAATCGTTCTTTCCATCGATAATTTGCACGAATACGTGCCATTCGATGTTTCCAATCGTTTTGCACCAACGGTAGGTAAGTATTCACTTCCCAGCTCCCGCAATCGTTCTTTCTATGGATAATTTGCACGAATACGTGCTATTCGATGTTTGCAATCGTTTTGCATCGACGGTAGGTAAGGATTCACTTCCCAGCTCCCGCAATCGTTCTTTCTATCGATAATTTGCACGAATACGTAATGTTCGATGTTTCCAATCGTTTTGCATCAACGTTAGGTAAGGATTCACTTCCCGGCTCCCGCAATCGTTCTTTCCATCGATAATTTGCACGAATACGTGCTATTCGATGTTTCCAATCGTTTTGCATCGACGGGAGGTAAGGTTTCACTTCCCAGCTCCCGTAATCGTTCTTTCTATCGATAATTGGCACGAATACGTGCTACTCGGTGTTTCCAATCGTTTTGCAACGACGGTAGGTAAGGATTCACTTCTCAGCTCCCGCAATCGTTCTTTCTATCGTTAATTGGCACGAATACGTGCTATTCGATGTTTCGAATCGTTTTGCATCGACGGTAGGTAAGAATTCATTTCCCAGCTCCCGCAATCGTTCTTTCTATCGATAATTGGCACGAATACGTGCTATTCGATGTTTCGAATCGTTTTGCATCGACGGTAGGTAAGGATTCACTTCCCAGCTACCGCAATAGTTCTTTCTATCGATAATTGGCACGAATACGTGCTATTCGATGTTTCCAATCGTTTTGCCTCGACGGTAGGTAAGAGTTCACTTCCCAGCTCCCGCAATCGTTCTTTCTATCGTTAATTGGCACGAAAACGTGCTATTCGATGTTTCCAATCGTTTTGCATCAACGGGAGGTAAGGTTTCACTTCCCAGCTCGCGTAATCGTTCTTTCTATCGATAATTGGCACGAATACGTGCTACTCGGTGTTTCCAATCGTTTTGCAACGACGGTAGGTAAGGATTCACTTCCCAGCTCCCGCAATAGTTCTTTCTATCGATAATTGGCACGAATACGTGCTACTCGGTGTTTCCAATCGTTTTGCAACGACGGTAGGTAAGGATTCACTTCCCCGCTCCGCGCAATCGTTCTTTCTATCGATAATTGGCACGAATACGTGCTATTCGATGTTTCGAATCGTTTTGCATCGACGGTAGGTAAGGATTCACTTCCCAGCTACCGCAATAGTTCTTTCTATCGATAATTGGCACGAATACGTGCTATTCGATGTTTCCAATCGTTTTGCATCGACGGTAGGTAAGGATTCACTTCCCAGCTCCCGCAATAGTTCTTTCTATCGATAATTGGCACGAATACGTGCTACTCGGTGTTTCCAATCGTTTTGCAACGACGGTAGGTAAGGATTCACTTCCCAGCTACCGCAATAGTTCTTTCGATCGATAATTGGCACGAATACGTTATATTCGAGGTTTCCAATCGTTTTGCCTCGACGGTAGGTAAGAGTTCACTTCCCAGCTCCCGCAATCGTTCTTTCTATCGTTAATTGGCACGAAAACGTGCAATTCGATGTTTCCAATCGTTTTGCATCGACGGGAGGTAAGGTTTCACTTCCCAGCTCCCGTAATCGTTCTTTCTATCGATAATTGGCACGAATACGTGCTACTCGGTGTTTCCAATCGTTTTGCAGTAACGGTAGGTAAGGATTCACTTCTCAGCTCCCTCAATCGTTCTTTCTATAAATAATTGGCACGAATACCTGCTATTCGATGTTTCCAATCGTTTTGCATCGAAGGTAGGTAAGGATTCACTTCCCCGCTCCCGCAATCGTTCTTTCTATCGATAACTGGCACGAATACGTGATATTCGAGGTTTCCAATCGTTCTGCATTGACGGTAGGTAAGGATTCACTTCCCAGCTCCCGCAATCGTTCTTTCTATCGATAATTGGCACGAATACGTGCTATTCGATGTTTCGAATCGTTTTGCATCGACGGTAGGTAAGGATTCTCTTCCCAGCTCCCGCAATAGATCTTTCTATCGATAATTGGCACGAATACGTTATATTCGAGGTTTCCAATTGTTTTGCCTCGACGGTAGGTAAGAGTTCACTTCCCAGCTCCCGCAATCGTTCTTTCTATCGTTAATTGGCACGAAAACGTGCTATTCGATGTTTCCAATCGTTTTGCATCGACGGGAGGTAAGGATTCACTTCCCAGCTCCCGTATTCGTTCTTTCTATCGATAATTGGCACGAATACGTGCTACTCGGTGTTTCCAATCGTTTTACAACGACGGTAGGTAAGGATTCACTTCTCAGCTCCCTCAATCGTTCTTTCTATAAATAATTGGCACGAATACCTGCTATTCGATGTTTCCAATCGTTTTGCATCGAAGGTAGGTAAGGATTCACTTCCCCGCTCCTGCAATCGTTCTTTCTATCGATAATTGGCACGAATACGTGCTATTCGATGTTTCCAATCGTTTTGCATCGACGGTAGGTAAGGATTCACTTCCCAGCTCCCGCAATAGTTCTTTCTATCGATAATTGGCACGAATACGTGATACTCGGTGTTTCCAATCGTTTTGCAACGACGGTAGGTAAGGATTCACTTCCCAGCTACCGCAATAGTTCTTTCGATCGATAATTGGCACGAATACGTTATATTCGAGGTTTCCAATCGTTTTGCCTCGACGGTAGGTAAGAGTTCACTTCCCAGCTCCCGCAATCGTTCTTTCTATCGTTAATTGGCACGAAAACGTGCAATTCGATGTTTCCAATCGTTTTGCATCGACGGGAGGTAAGGTTTCACTTCCCAGCTCCCGTAATCGTTCTTTCTATCGATAATTGGCACGAATACGTGCTACTCGGTGTTTCCAATCGTTTTGCAGTAACGGTAGGTAAGGATTCACTTCTCAGCTCCCTCAATCGTTCTTTCTATAAATAATTGGCACGAATACCTGCTATTCGATGTTTCCAATCGTTTTGCATCGAAGGTAGGTAAGGATTCACTTCCCCGCTCCCGCAATCGTTCTTTCTATCGATAACTGGCACGAATACGTGATATTCGAGGTTTCCAATCGTTCTGCATTGACGGTAGGTAAGGATTCACTTCCCAGCTCCCGCAATCGTTCTTTCTATCGATAATTGGCACGAATACGTGCTATTCGATGTTTCGAATCGTTTTGCATCGACGGTAGGTAAGGATTCTCTTCCCAGCTCCCGCAATAGATCTTTCTATCGATAATTGGCACGAATACGTTATATTCGAGGTTTCCAATTGTTTTGCCTCGACGGTAGGTAAGAGTTCACTTCCCAGCTCCCGCAATCGTTCTTTCTATCGTTAATTGGCACGAAAACGTGCTATTCGATGTTTCCAATCGTTTTGCATCGACGGGAGGTAAGGATTCACTTCCCAGCTCCCGTATTCGTTCTTTCTATCGATAATTGGCACGAATACGTGCTACTCGGTGTTTCCAATCGTTTTACAACGACGGTAGGTAAGGATTCACTTCTCAGCTCCCTCAATCGTTCTTTCTATAAATAATTGGCACGAATACCTACTATTCGATGTTTCCAATCGTTTTGCATCGAAGGTAGGTAAGGATTCACTTCCCCGCCCCTGCAATCGTTCTTTCTATCGATAATTGGCACGAATACGTGCTATTCGATGCTTCCAATCATTTTGACTCGACGGTAGGTAAGGATTCACTTCCCAGCTCCCGCAATCGTTCTTTCTATCGATAATTGGCACGCATACGTGATATTCGAAGTTTCCATTCGTTTTGCATCAACGGTAGGTAAGTATTCGCTTCCCAGCTCCCGCAATCGTTCTTTCTATGGATAATTTGCACGAATACGTGCTATTCGACGTTTGCAATCGTTTTGCATCGACGGTAGGTAAGGATTCACTTCTCAGCTCCCTCAATCGTTCTTTCTATAAATAATTGGCACGAATACGTGCTATTCGATGTTTCCAATCGTTTTGCATCGAAGGTAGGTAAGGATTCACTTCCCCGCCCCTGCAATCGTTCTTTCTATCGATAATTGGCACGAATACGTGCTATTCGATGCTTCCAATCATTTTGACTCGACGGTAGGTAAGGATTCACTTCCCAGCTCCCGCAATCGTTCTTTCTATCGATAATTGGCACGCATACGTGATATTCGAAGTTTCCATTCGTTTTGCATCAACGGTAGGTAAGTATTCGCTTCCCCGCTCCCGCAATCGTTCTTTCTATCGATAATTGGCACGAATACGTGCTATTCGATGCTTCCAATCATTTTGACTCGACGGTAGGTAAGGATTCACTTCCCAGCTCCCGCAATCGTCCTTTCTATCGATAATTGGCACGCATACGTGATATTCGAAGTTTCCATTCGTTTTGCATCGACGGGAGGTAACGATTCACTTCCCAGCTCCCGCAATCGTTCTTTCTTTCGTTAATTGGCACGAATACGTGCTACTCGGTGTTTCCAATCGTTTTGCAACGACGGTAGGTAAGGATTCACTTCCCAGCTACCGCAATAGTTCTTTCGATCGATAATTGGCACGAATACGTTATATTCGAGGTTTCCAATCGTTTTGCCTCGACGGTAGGTAAGAGTTCACTTCCCAGCTCCCGCAATCGTTCTTTCTATCGTTAATTGGCACGAAAACGTGCTATTCGATGTTTCCAATCGTTTTGCATCGACGGGAGGTAAGGTTTCACTTCCCAGCTCCCTCAATCGTTCTTTCTATAAATAATTGGCACGAATACCTGCTATTCGATGTTTCCAATCGTTTTGCATCGAAGGTAGGTAAGGATTCACTTCCCCGCTCCTGCAATCGTTCTTTCTATCGATAATTGGCACGAATACGTGCTATTCGATGCTTCCAATCATTTTGACTCGACGGTAGGTAAGGATTCACTTCCCAGCTCCCGCAATCGTTCTTTCTATCGATAATTGGCACGCATACGTGATATTCGAAGTTTCCATTCGTTTTGCATCGACGGGAGGTAACGATTCACTTCCCAGCTCCCGCAATCGTTCTTTCTATCGATAATTGGCACGCATACGTGATATTCGATGTTTCCAATCGGTTTGCCTCGACGGTAGGTAAGAATTCACTTCCCAGCTCCCGCAATCGTTCTTTCTATCGATAATTGGCACGAATACATGTTACTCGGTGTTTCCAATCGTTTTGCAACGACGGTAGGTAAGGATTCACTTCTCAGCTCCCTCAATCGTTCTTTCTATAAATAATTGGCACGAATACGTGCTATTCGATGTTTCCAATCGTTTTGCATCGAAGGTAAGTAAGGATTCACTTCCCCGCTCCCGCAATCGTTCTTTCTATCGATAATTGGCACGAATACGTGCTATTCGATGCTTCCAATCATTTTGACTCGACGGTAGGTAAGGATTCACTTCCCAGCTCCCGCAATCGTCCTTTCTATCGATAATTGGCACGCATACGTGATATTCGAAGTTTCCATTCGTTTTGCATCGACGGGAGGTAACGATTCACTTCCCAGCTCCCGCAATCGTTCTTTCTTTCGTTAATTGGCACGCATACGTGATATTCGATGTTTCCAATCGGTTTGCCTCGACGGTAGGTAAGAATTCACTTCCCAGTTCCCGCAATCGTTCTTTCTATCGATAATTGGCACGAATACGTGCTATTCGATGTTTCCAATCGTTCTGCATCGACGGTAGGTAAGGGTTCACTTCCCAGCTCCCGCAATCGTTCTTTCCATCGATAATTGGCACGAAACCGTGCTATTCGAGGTTTCCAATCGTTTTGCATCGACGGTAGGTAAGGATTCACTTCCCAGCTCCCTCAATCGTTCTTTCTATAAATAATTGGCACGAATACGTGCTATTCGATTTTTCCCATCGTTTTGCATCGACGGTAGGTAAGGATTCACTTCCCAGCCCCCGCAATCGTTCTTTCTATCGATAACTGGTACGAATACGTGATATTCGAGGTTTCCAATCGTTTTGCATCGACGGGTGGTAAGAGCTCACTTCACAGCTCCCGCAATCGTTCTTTCTATCGATAATTGGCACGAATACGTGCTACTCGGTGTTTCCAATCGTTTTGCATCGGCGGTAGGTAAGGATTCACTTCTCAGCTCCCTCAATCGTTCTTTCTATAAATAATTGGCACGAATACGTGCTAATCGATGTTTCCAATCGTTTTGCATCGAACGTAGGTAAGGATTCACTTCCCCGCTCCTGCAATCGTTCTTTCTATCGATAATTGGCACGCATACGTGATATTCGATGTTTCCAATCGGTTTGCCTCGACGGTATGTAAGAATTCACTTCCCAGCTCCCGCAATCGTTCTTTCTATCGATAATTGGCACGAATACGTGCTATTCGATGTCTCCAATCGTTTTGCATCGACGGAAGGTAAGGATTCACTTACCAGCTCCCACACTCGTTCTTTCTATTAATAATTGGCACGAATACGTGATATTCGAGGTTTCCAATCGTTTTGCATCGACGGGTGGTAAGAATTCACTTCCCAGCTCCCGTAATCGTTCTTTCTATCGATAATTGGCACGAATACGTTATATTCGAGGTTTCCAATTGTTTTGCCTCGACGGTAGGTAAGAGTTCACTTCCCAGCTCCCGAAATCGTTCTTTCTATCGTTAATTGGCACGAAAACGTGCTATTCGATGTTTCCAATCGTTTTGCATCGACGGGAGGTAAGGATTCACTTCCCAGCTCCCGTATTCGTTCTTTCTATCGATAATTGGCACGAATACGTGCTACTCGGTGTTTCCAATCGTTTTGCAACGACGGTAGGTAAGGATACACTTCTCAGCTCCCTCAATCGTTCTTTCTATAAATAATTGGCACGAATACCTGCTATTCGATGTTTCCAATCGTTTTGCATCGAAGGTAGGTAAGGATTCACTTCCCCGCTCCCGCAATCGTTCTTTCTATCGATAATTGGCACGAATACGTGCTATTCGATGCTTCCAATCATTTTGACTCGACGGTAGGTAAGGATTCACTTCCCAGCTCCCGCAATCGTTCTTTCTATCGATAATTGGCACGCATACGTGATATTCGAAGTTTCCATTCGTTTTGCATCGACGGGAGGTAACGATTCACTTCCCAGCTCCCGCAATCGTTCTTTCTATCGATAATTGGCACGAATACGTGCTATTCGATGTTTCCAATCGTTTTGCATCGACGGAAGGTAAGGATTCACTTACCAGCCCCCGCAATCGATCTTTCTATCGATAACTGGCACGAAAACGTGCTATTCGATGTTTCCAATCGTTTTGCATCGACGGAAGGTAAGGATTCACTCACCAGCCCCCACACTCGTTCTTTCTATTTATAATTGGCACGAATACGTGATATTCGAGGTTTCCAATCGTTTTGCATCGACGGGTGATAAGAATTCACTTCCCAGCTCCCGTAATCGTTCTTTCTATCGATAATTGGCACGAATACGTGCTATTCGATGTTTCCAATCGTTCTGCATCGACGGTAGGTAAGCATTCACTTCCCAGCTCCCGCAATCGTTCTTTCTATCGATAATTGGCACGAATACGTGCTATTCGATGTTTCGAATCGTTTTGCATCGACGGTAGGTAAGGATTCACTTCCCAGCTCCCGCAATAGATCTTTCTATCGATAATTGGCACGAATACGTGCTATTCGATGTGTCCAATCGTTTTGCATCGACGGAAGGTAAGGATTCACTTACCAGCTCCCACACTCGTTCTTTCTATTAATAATTGGCACGAATACGTGCTACTCGGTGTTTCCAATCGTTTTGCAACGACGGTAGGTAAGGATTCACTTCCCCGCTCCCGCAATCGTTCTTTCTATCGATAATTGGCACGAATACATGCTATTCGATGTTTCCAATCGTTCTGCATCGACGGTAGGTAAGGATTCACTTCCCAGCTCCCGCAATAGTTCTTTCTATCGATAATTGGCACGAATACGTGCTACTCGGTGTTTCCAATCGTTTTGCAACGACGGTAGGTAAGGATTCACTTCCCCGCTCCCGCAATCGTTCTTTCTATCGATAATTGGCACGAATACATGCTATTCGATGTTTCCAATCGTTCTGCATCGACGGTAGGTAAGGATTCACTTCCCAGCTCCCGCAATAGATCTTTCTATCGATAATTGGCAGGAATACGTGCTATTCGATGTCTCCAATCGTTTTGCATCGACGGAAGGTAAGGATTCACTTACCAGCTCCCACACTCGTTCTTTCTATTAATAATTGGCACGAATACGTGATATTCGAGGTTTCCAATCGTTTTGCATCGACGGGTGGTAAGAATTCACTTCCCAGCTCCCGTAATCGTTCTTTCTATCGATAATTGGCACGAATACGTGCTACTCGGTGTTTCCAATCGTTTTGCAACGACGGTAGGTAAGGATTCACTTCTCAGCTCCCGCAATCGTTCTTTCTATCGTTAATTGGCACGAAAACGTGCTATTCGATGTTTCCAATCGTTTTGCATCGACGGGAGGTAAGGATTCACTTCCCAGCTCCCGTATTCGTTCTTTCTATCGATAATTGGCACGAATACGTGCTACTCGGTGTTTCCAATCGTTTTGCAACGACGGTAGGTAAGGATTCACTTCCCAGCTCCCTCAATCGTTCTTTCTATAAATAATTGGCACGAATACGTGCTATTCGATTTTTCCCATCGTTTTGCATCGACGGTAGGTAAGGATTCACTTCCCAGCCCCCGCAATCGTTCTTTCTATCGATAACTGGCACGAATACGTGATATTCGAGGTTTCCAATCGTTTTGCATCGACGGGTGGTAAGAGCTCACTTCACAGCTCCCGCAATCGTTCTTTCTATCGATAATTGGCACGAATACGTTATATTCGAAGTTTCCAATCGTTTTGCATCGGCGGGAGGTAAGGATTCACTTCCCAGCTCCCTCAATCGTTCTTTCTATAAGTCATTGGCACGAATACGTGCTATTCGATGTTTCCAATCGTTTTGCATCGACGGTCGGTAAGGATTCACTTCCCAGCCCCCGCAATCGTTCTTTCTATCGATAATTGGCACGCATACGTGATATTCGATGTTTCCAATCGGTTTGCCTCGACGGTAGGTAAGAATTCACTTCCCAGCTCCCGCAATCGTTCTTTCTATCGATAATTGGCACGAATACGTGCTATTCGATGTTTCCAATCGTTCTGCATCGACGGTAGGTAAGGATTCACTTCCCAGCTCCCGCAATAGTTCTTTCTATCGATAATTGGCACGAATACGTGCTACTCGGTGTTTCCAATCGTTTTGCAACGACGGTAGGTAAGGATTCACTTCTCAGCTCCCTCAATCGTTCTTTCTATAAATAATTGGCACGAATACGTGCTATTCGATGTTTCCAATCGTTTTGCATCGACGGTAGGTAAGGATTCACTTAACAGCTCCCACACTCGTTCTTTCTATTTATAATTGGCACGAATACGTGATATTCGAGGTTTCCAATCGTTTTGCATCGACGGGTGGTAAGAATTCACTTCCCAGCTCCCGCAATCGTTCTTTCTATCGATAATTGGCACGAATACGTGCTATTCGATGTTTCCAATCGTTCTGCATCGACGGTAGGTAAGGATTCACTTCCCAGCTCCCGCAATCGTTCTTTCTATCGATAATTGGCACGAATACGTGCTACTCGGTGTTTCCAATCGTTTTGCATCGGCGGGAGGTAAGGATTCACTTCCCAGCTCCCTCAATCGTTCTTTCTATAAGTAATTGGCACGAATACGTGCTATTCGATGTTTCCAATCGTTTTGCATCGACGGTCGGTAAGGATTCACTTCCCAGCCCCCGCAATCGTTCTTTCTATCGATAACTGGCACGAATACGTTATATTCGAGGTTTCCAATCGTTTTGCCTCGACGGTTGGTAAGAGTTCACTTCCCTGCTCCCGCAATCGTTCTTTCTATCGATAATTGGCACGAATACGTGCTACTCGGTGTTTCCAATCGTTTTGCAACGACGGTAGGTAAGGATTCACTTCTCAGCTCCCTCAATCGTTCTTTCTATAAATAATTGGCACGAATACGTGCTAATCGATGTTTCCAATCGTTTTGCAGCGAAGGTAGGTAAGGATTCACTTCCCCGCTCCTGCAATCGTTCTTTCTATCGATAATTGGCACGAATACGTGCTATTCGATGCTTCCAATCATTTTGACTCGACGGTAGGTAAGGATTCACTTCCCAGCTCCCGCAATCGTTCTTTCTATCGATAATTGGCACGCATACGTGATATTCGAAGTTTCCATTCGTTTTGCATCGACGGGAGGTAACGATTCACTTCCCAGCTCCCGCAATCGTTCTTTCTATCGATAATTGGCACGCATACGTGATATTCGATGTTTCCAATCGGTTTGCCTCGACGGTAGGTAAGAATTCACTTCCCAGCTCCCGCAATCGTTCTTTCTATCGATAATTGGCACGAATACATGTTACTCGGTGTTTCCAATCGTTTTGCAACGACGGTAGGTAAGGATTCACTTCTCAGCTCCCTCAATCGTTCTTTCTATAAATAATTGGCACGAATACGTGCTATTCGATGTTTCCAATCGTTTTGCATCGAAGGTAAGTAAGGATTCACTTCCCCGCTCCCGCAATCGTTCTTTCTATCGATAATTGGCACGAATACGTGCTATTCGATGCTTCCAATCATTTTGACTCGACGGTAGGTAAGGATTCACTTCCCAGCTCCCGCAATCGTCCTTTCTATCGATAATTGGCACGCATACGTGATATTCGAAGTTTCCATTCGTTTTGCATCGACGGGAGGTAACGATTCACTTCCCAGCTCCCGCAATCGTTCTTTCTTTCGTTAATTGGCACGCATACGTGATATTCGATGTTTCCAATCGGTTTGCCTCGACGGTAGGTAAGAATTCACTTCCCAGTTCCCGCAATCGTTCTTTCTATCGATAATTGGCACGAATACGTGCTATTCGATGTTTCCAATCGTTCTGCATCGACGGTAGGTAAGGGTTCACTTCCCAGCTCCCGCAATCGTTCTTTCCATCGATAATTGGCACGAAACCGTGCTATTCGAGGTTTCCAATCGTTTTGCATCGACGGTAGGTAAGGATTCACTTCCCAGCTCCCTCAATCGTTCTTTCTATAAATAATTGGCACGAATACGTGCTATTCGATTTTTCCCATCGTTTTGCATCGACGGTAGGTAAGGATTCACTTCCCAGCCCCCGCAATCGTTCTTTCTATCGATAACTGGTACGAATACGTGATATTCGAGGTTTCCAATCGTTTTGCATCGACGGGTGGTAAGAGCTCACTTCACAGCTCCCGCAATCGTTCTTTCTATCGATAATTGGCACGAATACGTGCTACTCGGTGTTTCCAATCGTTTTGCATCGGCGGTAGGTAAGGATTCACTTCTCAGCTCCCTCAATCGTTCTTTCTATAAATAATTGGCACGAATACGTGCTAATCGATGTTTCCAATCGTTTTGCATCGAACGTAGGTAAGGATTCACTTCCCCGCTCCTGCAATCGTTCTTTCTATCGATAATTGGCACGCATACGTGATATTCGATGTTTCCAATCGGTTTGCCTCGACGGTATGTAAGAATTCACTTCCCAGCTCCCGCAATCGTTCTTTCTATCGATAATTGGCACGAATACGTGCTATTCGATGTCTCCAATCGTTTTGCATCGACGGAAGGTAAGGATTCACTTACCAGCTCCCACACTCGTTCTTTCTATTAATAATTGGCACGAATACGTGATATTCGAGGTTTCCAATCGTTTTGCATCGACGGGTGGTAAGAATTCACTTCCCAGCTCCCGTAATCGTTCTTTCTATCGATAATTGGCACGAATACGTTATATTCGAGGTTTCCAATTGTTTTGCCTCGACGGTAGGTAAGAGTTCACTTCCCAGCTCCCGAAATCGTTCTTTCTATCGTTAATTGGCACGAAAACGTGCTATTCGATGTTTCCAATCGTTTTGCATCGACGGGAGGTAAGGATTCACTTCCCAGCTCCCGTATTCGTTCTTTCTATCGATAATTGGCACGAATACGTGCTACTCGGTGTTTCCAATCGTTTTGCAACGACGGTAGGTAAGGATACACTTCTCAGCTCCCTCAATCGTTCTTTCTATAAATAATTGGCACGAATACCTGCTATTCGATGTTTCCAATCGTTTTGCATCGAAGGTAGGTAAGGATTCACTTCCCCGCTCCCGCAATCGTTCTTTCTATCGATAATTGGCACGAATACGTGCTATTCGATGCTTCCAATCATTTTGACTCGACGGTAGGTAAGGATTCACTTCCCAGCTCCCGCAATCGTTCTTTCTATCGATAATTGGCACGCATACGTGATATTCGAAGTTTCCATTCGTTTTGCATCGACGGGAGGTAACGATTCACTTCCCAGCTCCCGCAATCGTTCTTTCTATCGATAATTGGCACGAATACGTGCTATTCGATGTTTCCAATCGTTTTGCATCGACGGAAGGTAAGGATTCACTTACCAGCCCCCGCAATCGATCTTTCTATCGATAACTGGCACGAAAACGTGCTATTCGATGTTTCCAATCGTTTTGCATCGACGGAAGGTAAGGATTCACTCACCAGCCCCCACACTCGTTCTTTCTATTTATAATTGGCACGAATACGTGATATTCGAGGTTTCCAATCGTTTTGCATCGACGGGTGATAAGAATTCACTTCCCAGCTCCCGTAATCGTTCTTTCTATCGATAATTGGCACGAATACGTGCTATTCGATGTTTCCAATCGTTCTGCATCGACGGTAGGTAAGCATTCACTTCCCAGCTCCCGCAATCGTTCTTTCTATCGATAATTGGCACGAATACGTGCTATTCGATGTTTCGAATCGTTTTGCATCGACGGTAGGTAAGGATTCACTTCCCAGCTCCCGCAATAGATCTTTCTATCGATAATTGGCACGAATACGTGCTATTCGATGTGTCCAATCGTTTTGCATCGACGGAAGGTAAGGATTCACTTACCAGCTCCCACACTCGTTCTTTCTATTAATAATTGGCACGAATACGTGCTACTCGGTGTTTCCAATCGTTTTGCAACGACGGTAGGTAAGGATTCACTTCCCCGCTCCCGCAATCGTTCTTTCTATCGATAATTGGCACGAATACATGCTATTCGATGTTTCCAATCGTTCTGCATCGACGGTAGGTAAGGATTCACTTCCCAGCTCCCGCA
Organism: Nomada ferruginata; assembly: GCA_963583965.1. NCBI lineage: Eukaryota > Metazoa > Arthropoda > Insecta > Hymenoptera > Apidae > Nomada > Nomada ferruginata. The sequence continues at coordinate 3,060,017 of OY757219.1, forward strand.
ATAGTTCTTTCTATCGATAATTGGCACGAATACGTGCTACTCGGTGTTTCCAATCGTTTTGCAACGACGGTAGGTAAGGATTCACTTCCCCGCTCCCGCAATCGTTCTTTCTATCGATAATTGGCACGAATACATGCTATTCGATGTTTCCAATCGTTCTGCATCGACGGTAGGTAAGGATTCACTTCCCAGCTCCCGCAATAGATCTTTCTATCGATAATTGGCAGGAATACGTGCTATTCGATGTCTCCAATCGTTTTGCATCGACGGAAGGTAAGGATTCACTTACCAGCTCCCACACTCGTTCTTTCTATTAATAATTGGCACGAATACGTGATATTCGAGGTTTCCAATCGTTTTGCATCGACGGGTGGTAAGAATTCACTTCCCAGCTCCCGTAATCGTTCTTTCTATCGATAATTGGCACGAATACGTGCTACTCGGTGTTTCCAATCGTTTTGCAACGACGGTAGGTAAGGATTCACTTCTCAGCTCCCGCAATCGTTCTTTCTATCGTTAATTGGCACGAAAACGTGCTATTCGATGTTTCCAATCGTTTTGCATCGACGGGAGGTAAGGATTCACTTCCCAGCTCCCGTATTCGTTCTTTCTATCGATAATTGGCACGAATACGTGCTACTCGGTGTTTCCAATCGTTTTGCAACGACGGTAGGTAAGGATTCACTTCCCAGCTCCCTCAATCGTTCTTTCTATAAATAATTGGCACGAATACGTGCTATTCGATTTTTCCCATCGTTTTGCATCGACGGTAGGTAAGGATTCACTTCCCAGCCCCCGCAATCGTTCTTTCTATCGATAACTGGCACGAATACGTGATATTCGAGGTTTCCAATCGTTTTGCATCGACGGGTGGTAAGAGCTCACTTCACAGCTCCCGCAATCGTTCTTTCTATCGATAATTGGCACGAATACGTTATATTCGAAGTTTCCAATCGTTTTGCATCGGCGGGAGGTAAGGATTCACTTCCCAGCTCCCTCAATCGTTCTTTCTATAAGTCATTGGCACGAATACGTGCTATTCGATGTTTCCAATCGTTTTGCATCGACGGTCGGTAAGGATTCACTTCCCAGCCCCCGCAATCGTTCTTTCTATCGATAATTGGCACGCATACGTGATATTCGATGTTTCCAATCGGTTTGCCTCGACGGTAGGTAAGAATTCACTTCCCAGCTCCCGCAATCGTTCTTTCTATCGATAATTGGCACGAATACGTGCTATTCGATGTTTCCAATCGTTCTGCATCGACGGTAGGTAAGGATTCACTTCCCAGCTCCCGCAATAGTTCTTTCTATCGATAATTGGCACGAATACGTGCTACTCGGTGTTTCCAATCGTTTTGCAACGACGGTAGGTAAGGATTCACTTCTCAGCTCCCTCAATCGTTCTTTCTATAAATAATTGGCACGAATACGTGCTATTCGATGTTTCCAATCGTTTTGCATCGACGGTAGGTAAGGATTCACTTAACAGCTCCCACACTCGTTCTTTCTATTTATAATTGGCACGAATACGTGATATTCGAGGTTTCCAATCGTTTTGCATCGACGGGTGGTAAGAATTCACTTCCCAGCTCCCGCAATCGTTCTTTCTATCGATAATTGGCACGAATACGTGCTATTCGATGTTTCCAATCGTTCTGCATCGACGGTAGGTAAGGATTCACTTCCCAGCTCCCGCAATCGTTCTTTCTATCGATAATTGGCACGAATACGTGCTACTCGGTGTTTCCAATCGTTTTGCATCGGCGGGAGGTAAGGATTCACTTCCCAGCTCCCTCAATCGTTCTTTCTATAAGTAATTGGCACGAATACGTGCTATTCGATGTTTCCAATCGTTTTGCATCGACGGTCGGTAAGGATTCACTTCCCAGCCCCCGCAATCGTTCTTTCTATCGATAACTGGCACGAATACGTTATATTCGAGGTTTCCAATCGTTTTGCCTCGACGGTTGGTAAGAGTTCACTTCCCTGCTCCCGCAATCGTTCTTTCTATCGATAATTGGCACGAATACGTGCTACTCGGTGTTTCCAATCGTTTTGCAACGACGGTAGGTAAGGATTCACTTCTCAGCTCCCTCAATCGTTCTTTCTATAAATAATTGGCACGAATACGTGCTAATCGATGTTTCCAATCGTTTTGCAGCGAAGGTAGGTAAGGATTCACTTCCCCGCTCCCGCAATCGTTCTTTCTATCGATAATTGGCACGCATACGTGATATTCGATGTTTCCAATCGGTTTGCCTCGACGGTAGGTAAGAATTCACTTCCCAGCTCCCGCAATCGTTCTTTCTATCGATAATTGGCACGCATACGTGATATTCGAAGTTTCCATTCGTTTTGCATCGACGGGAGGTAATGATTCACTTCCCAGCTCCCGCAATCGTTCTTTCTATCGATAATTGGCACGCATACGTGATATTCGATGTTTCCAATCGGTTTGCCTCGACGGTAGGTAAGAATTCACTTCCCAGCTCCCGCAATCGTTCTTTCTATCGATAATTGGCACGAATACGTGCTATTCGATGTTTCCAATCGTTCTGCATCGACGGTAGGTAAGGATTCACTTCCCAGCTCCCGCAATAGTTCTTTCTATCGATAATTGGCACGAATACGTGCTACTCGGTGTTTCCAATCGTTTTGCAACGACGGTAGGTAAGGATTCACTTCTCAGCTCCCTCAATCGTTCTTTCTATAAATAATTGGCACGAATACGTGCTATTCGATGTTTCCAATCGTTTTGCATCGACGGTAGGTAAGGATTCACTTAACAGCTCCCACACTCGTTCTTTCTATTTATAATTGGCACGAATACGTGATATTCGAGGTTTCCAATCGTTTTGCATCGACGGGTGGTAAGAATTCACTTCCCAGCTCCCGCAATCGTTCTTTCTATCGATAATTGGCACGAATACGTGCTATTCGATGTTTCCAATCGTTTTGCATCGACGGAAGGTAAGGATTCACTTACCAGCCCCCGCAATCGATCTTTCTATCGATAACTGGCACGAAAACGTGCTATTCGATGTTTCCAATCGTTTTGCATCGACGGAAGGTAAGGATTCACTTACCAGCTCCCACACTCGTTCTTTCTATCGATAATTGGCACGAATACGTGCTACTCGGTGTTTCCAATCGTTTTGCAACGACGGTAGGTAAGGATTCACTTTCCCGCTTCCGCATTCGTTCTTTCTATCGATAATTGGCACGAATACATGCTATTCGATGTTTCCAATCGTTCTGCATCGACGGTAGGTAAGGATTCACTTCCCAGCTCCCGCAATAGTTCTTTCTATCGATAATTGGCACGAATACGTGCTACTCGGTGTTTCCAATCGTTTTGCAACGACGGTAGGTAAGGATTCACTTCCCCGCTCCCGCAATCGTTCTTTCTATCGATAATTGGCACGAATACATGCTATTCGATGTTTCCAATCGTTCTGCATCGACGGTAGGTAAGGATTCACTTCCCAGCTCCCGCAATAGATCTTTCTATCGATAATTGGCACGAATACGTGCTATTCGATGTCTCCAATCGTTTTGCATCGACGGAAGGTAAGGATTCACTTACCAGCTCCCACACTCGTTCTTTCTATTAAAAATTGGCACGAATACGTGATATTCGAGGTTTCCAATCGTTTTGCATCGACGGGTGGTAAGAATTCACTTCCCAGCTCCCGTAATCGTTCTTTCTATCGATAATTGGCACGAATACGTGCTACTCGGTGTTTCCAATCGTTTTGCAACGACGGTAGGTAAGGATTCACTTCTCAGCTCCCGCAATCGTTCTTTCTATCGTTAATTGGCACGAAAACGTGCTATTCGATGTTTCCAATCGTTTTGCATCGACGGGAGGTAAGGATTCACTTCCCAGCTCCCGTAATCGTTCTTTCTATCGATAATTGGCACGAATACGTGCTACTCGGTGTTTCCAATTGTTTTGCAACGACGGTAGGTAAGGATTCACTTCTCAGCTCCCTCAATCGTTCTTTCTATAAATAATTGGCACGAATACCTGCTATTCGATGTTTCCAATCGTTTTGCATCGAAGGTAGGTAAGGATTCACTTCCCCGCTCTCGCAATCGTTCTTTCTATCGATAACTGGCACGAATACGTGATATTCGAGGTTTCCAATCGTTCTGCATCGACGGTAGGTAAGGATTCACTTCCCAGCTCCCGCAATCGTTCTTTCTATCGATAATTGGCACGAATACGTGCTATTCGATGTTTCGAATCGTTTTGCATCGACGGTAGGTAAGGATTCACTTCCCAGCTCCCGCAATAGATCTTTCTATCGATAATTGGCACGAATACGTGCTATTCGATGTCTCCAATCGTTTTGCATCGACGGGTGGTAAGAATTCACTTCCCAGCTCCCGTAATCGTTCTTTCTATCGATAATTGGCACGAATACGTTATATTCGAGGTTTCCAATTGTTTTGCCTCGACGGTAGGTAAGAGTTCACTTCCCAGCTCCCGTATTCGTTCTTTCTATCGATAATTGGCACGAATACGTGCTACTCGGTGTTTCCAATCGTTTTGCAACGACGGTAGGTAAGGATTCACTTCTCAGCTCCCTCAATCGTTCTTTCTATAAATAATTGGCACGAATACCTGCTATTCGATGTTTCCAATCGTTTTGCATCGAAGGTAGGTAAGGATTCACTTCCCCGCTCCCGCAATCGTTCTTTCTATCGATAATTGGCACGAATACGTGCTATTCGATGCTTCCAATCATTTTGACTCGACGGTAGGTAAGGATTCACTTCCCAGCTCCCGCAATCGTTCTTTCTATCGATAATTGGCACGCATACGTGATATTCGAAGTTTCCATTCGTTTTGCATCGACGGGAGGTAACGATCCACTTCCCAGCTCCCGCAATCGTTCTTTCTATCGATAATTGGCACGAATACGTGCTATTCGATGTTTCCAATCGTTTTGCATCGACGGAAGGTAAGGATTCACTTACCAGCCCCCGCAATCGATCTTTCTATCGATAACTGGCACGAAAACGTGCTATTCGATGTTTCCAATCGTTTTGCATCGACGGAAGGTAAGGATTCACTTACCAGCTCCCACACTCGTTCTTTCTATTTATAATTGGCACGAATACGTGCTATTCGATGTCTCCAATCGTTTTGCATCGACGGGTGGTAAGAATTCACTTCCCAGCTCCCGTAATCGTTCTTTCTATCGATAATTGGCACGAATACGTTATATTCGAGGTTTCCAATTGTTTTGCCTCGACGGTAGGTAAGAGTTCACTTCCCAGCTCCCGTATTCGTTCTTTCTATCGATAATTGGCACGAATACGTGCTACTCGGTGTTTCCAATCGTTTTGCAACGACGGTAGGTAAGGATTCACTTCTCAGCTCCCTCAATCGTTCTTTCTATAAATAATTGGCACGAATACCTGCTATTCGATGTTTCCAATCGTTTTGCATCGAAGGTAGGTAAGGATTCACTTCCCCGCTCCCGCAATCGTTCTTTCTATCGATAATTGGCACGAATACGTGCTATTCGATGCTTCCAATCATTTTGACTCGACGGTAGGTAAGGATTCACTTCCCAGCTCCCGCAATCGTTCTTTCTATCGATAATTGGCACGCATACGTGATATTCGAAGTTTCCATTCGTTTTGCATCGACGGGTGGTAACGATTCACTTCCCAGCTCCCGCAATCGTTCTTTCTATCGATAATTGGCACGAATACGTGCTATTCGATGTTTCCAATCGTTCTGCATCGACGGTAGGTAAGCATTCACTTCCCAGCTCCCGCAATCGTTCTTTCTATCGATAATTGGCACGAATACGTGCTATTCGACGTTTCGAATCGTTTTGCATCGACGGTAGGTAAGGATTCACTTCCCAGCTCCCGCAATAGATCTTTCTATCGATAATTGGCACAAATACGTGCTATTCGATGTTTCCAATCGTTTTGCATCGACGGAAGGTAAGGATTCACTTACCAGCTCCCACACTCGTTCTTTCTATTAATAATTGGCACGAATACGTGCTACTCGGTGTTTCCAATCGTTTTGCAACGACGGTAGGTAAGGATTCACTTCCCCGCTCCCGCAATCGTTCTTTCTATCGATAATTGGCACGAATACATGCTATTCGATGTTTCCAATCGTTCTGCATCGACGGTAGGTAAGGATTCACTTCCCAGCTCCCGCAATAGTTCTTTCTATCGATAATTGGCACGAATACGTGCTACTCGGTGTTTCCAATCGTTTTGCAACGACGGTAGGTAAGGATTCACTTCCCCGCTCCCGCAATCGTTCTTTCTATCGATAATTGGCACGAATACATGCTATTCGATGTTTCCAATCGTTCTGCATCGACGGTAGGTAAGGATTCACTTCCCAGCTCCCGCAATAGATCTTTCTATCGATAATTGGCACGAATACGTGCTATTCGATGTCTACAATCGTTTTGCATCGACGGAAGGTAAGGATTCACTTACCAGCTCCCACACTCGTTCTTTCTATTAATAATTGGCACGAATACGTGATATTCGAGGTTTCCAATCGTTTTGCCTCGACGGGTGGTAAGAATTCACTTCCCAGCTCCCGTAATCGTTCTTTCTATCGATAATTGGCACGAATACGTGCTACTCGGTGTTTCCAATCGTTTTGCAACGACGGTAGGTAAGGATTCACTTCTCAGCTCCCGCAATCGTTCTTTCTATCGTTAATTGGCACGAAAACGTGCTATTCGATGTTTCCAATCGTTTTGCATCGACGGGAGGTAAGGATTCACTTCCCAGCTCCCGTAATCGTTCTTTCTATCGATAATTGGCACGAATACGTGCTACTCGGTGTTTCCAATCGTTTTGCAACGACGGTAGGTAAGGATTCACTTCTCAGCTCCCTCAATCGTTCTTTCTATAAATAATTGGCACGAATACCTGCTATTCGATGTTTCCAATCGTTTTGCATCGAAGGTAGGTAAGGATTCACTTCCCCGCTCTCGCAATCGTTCTTTCTATCGATAACTGGCACGAATACGTGATATTCGAGGTTTCCAATCGTTCTGCATCGACGGTAGGTAAGGATTCACTTCCCAGCTCCCGCAATCGTTCTTTCTATCGATAATTGGCACGAATACGTGCTATTCGATGTTTCGAATCGTTTTGCATCGACGGTAGGTAAGGATTCACTTCCCAGCTCCCGCAATAGATCTTTCTATCGATAATTGGCACGAATACGTGCTATTCGATGTCTCCAATCGTTTTGCATCGACGGGTGGTAAGAATTCACTTCCCAGCTCCCGTAATCGTTCTTTCTATCGATAATTGGCACGAATACGTTATATTCGAGGTTTCCAATTGTTTTGCCTCGACGGTAGGTAAGAGTTCACTTCCCAGCTCCCGTATTCGTTCTTTCTATCGATAATTGGCACGAATACGTGCTACTCGGTGTTTCCAATCGTTTTGCAACGACGGTAGGTAAGGATTCACTTCTCAGCTCCCTCAATCGTTCTTTCTATAAATAATTGGCACGAATACCTGCTATTCGATGTTTCCAATCGTTTTGCATCGAAGGTAGGTAAGGATTCACTTCCCCGCTCCCGCAATCGTTCTTTCTATTGATAATTGGCACGAATACGTGCTATTCGATGCTTCCAATCATTTTGACTCGACGGTAGGTAAGGATTCACTTCCCAGCTCCCGCAATCGTTCTTTCTATCGATAATTGGCACGCATACGTGATATTCGAAGTTTCCATTCGTTTTGCATCGACGGGAGGTAACGATTCACTTCCCAGCTCCCGCAATCGTTCTTTCTGTCGATAATTGGCACGAATACGTGCTATTCGATGTTTCCAATCGTTTTGCATCGACGGAAGGTAAGGATTCACTTACCAGCCCCCGCAATCGATCTTTCTATCGATAACTGGCACGAAAACGTGCTATTCGATGTTTCCAATCGTTTTGCATCGACGGAAGGTAAGGATTCACTTACCAGCTCCCACACTCGTTCTTTCTATTTATAATTGGCACGAATACGTGATATTCGAGGTTTCCAATCGTTTTGCATCGACGGGTGATAAGAATTCACTTCCCAGCTCCCGTAATCGTTCTTTCTATCGATAATTGGCACGAATACGTGCTATTCGATGTTTCCAATCGTTCTGCATCGACGGTAGGTAAGCATTCACTTCCCAGCTCCCGTAATCGTTCTTTCTATCGATAATTGGCACGAATACGTGCTACTCGGTGTTTCCAATTGTTTTGCAACGACGGTAGGTAAGGATTCACTTCTCAGCTCCCTCAATCGTTCTTTCTATAAATAATTGGCACGAATACCTGCTATTCGATGTTTCCAATCGTTTTGCATCGAAGGTAGGTAAGGATTCACTTCCCCGCTCTCGCAATCGTTCTTTCTATCGATAACTGGCACGAATACGTGATATTCGAGGTTTCCAATCGTTCTGCATCGACGGTAGGTAAGGATTCACTTCCCAGCTCCCGCAATCGTTCTTTCTATCGATAATTGGCACGAATACGTGCTATTCGATGTTTCGAATCGTTTTGCATCGACGGTAGGTAAGGATTCACTTCCCAGCTCCCGCAATAGATCTTTCTATCGATAATTGGCACGAATACGTGCTATTCGATGTCTCCAATCGTTTTGCATCGACGGGTGGTAAGAATTCACTTCCCAGCTCCCGTAATCGTTCTTTCTATCGATAATTGGCACGAATACGTTATATTCGAGGTTTCCAATTGTTTTGCCTCGACGGTAGGTAAGAGTTCACTTCCCAGCTCCCGTATTCGTTCTTTCTATCGATAATTGGCACGAATACGTGCTACTCGGTGTTTCCAATCGTTTTGCAACGACGGTAGGTAAGGATTCACTTCTCAGCTCCCTCAATCGTTCTTTCTATAAATAATTGGCACGAATACCTGCTATTCGATGTTTCCAATCGTTTTGCATCGAAGGTAGGTAAGGATTCACTTCCCCGCTCCCGCAATCGTTCTTTCTATCGATAATTGGCACGAATACGTGCTATTCGATGCTTCCAATCATTTTGACTCGACGGTAGGTAAGGATTCACTTCCCAGCTCCCGCAATCGTTCTTTCTATCGATAATTGGCACGCATACGTGATATTCGAAGTTTCCATTCGTTTTGCATCGACGGGAGGTAACGATCCACTTCCCAGCTCCCGCAATCGTTCTTTCTATCGATAATTGGCACGAATACGTGCTATTCGATGTTTCCAATCGTTTTGCATCGACGGAAGGTAAGGATTCACTTACCAGCCCCCGCAATCGATCTTTCTATCGATAACTGGCACGAAAACGTGCTATTCGATGTTTCCAATCGTTTTGCATCGACGGAAGGTAAGGATTCACTTACCAGCTCCCACACTCGTTCTTTCTATTTATAATTGGCACGAATACGTGCTATTCGATGTCTCCAATCGTTTTGCATCGACGGGTGGTAAGAATTCACTTCCCAGCTCCCGTAATCGTTCTTTCTATCGATAATTGGCACGAATACGTTATATTCGAGGTTTCCAATTGTTTTGCCTCGACGGTAGGTAAGAGTTCACTTCCCAGCTCCCGTATTCGTTCTTTCTATCGATAATTGGCACGAATACGTGCTACTCGGTGTTTCCAATCGTTTTGCAACGACGGTCGGTAAGGATTCACTTCTCAGCTCCCTCAATCGTTCTTTCTATAAATAATTGGCACGAATACCTGCTATTCGATGTTTCCAATCGTTTTGCATCGAAGGTAGGTAAGGATTCACTTCCCCGCTCCCGCAATCGTTCTTTCTATCGATAATTGGCACGAATACGTGCTATTCGATGCTTCCAATCATTTTGACTCGACGGTAGGTAAGGATTCACTTCCCAGCTCCCGCAATCGTTCTTTCTATCGATAATTGGCACGCATACGTGATATTCGAAGTTTCCATTCGTTTTGCATCGACGGGAGGTAACGATTCACTTCCCAGCTCCCGCAATCGTTCTTTCTATCGATAATTGGCACGAATACGTGCTATTCGATGTTTCCAATCGTTCTGCATCGACGGTAGGTAAGCATTCACTTCCCAGCTCCCGCAATCGTTCTTTCTATCGATAATTGGCACGAATACGTGCTATTCGACGTTTCGAATCGTTTTGCATCGACGGTAGGTAAGGATTCACTTCCCAGCTCCCGCAATAGATCTTTCTATCGATAATTGGCACAAATACGTGCTATTCGATGTTTCCAATCGTTTTGCATCGACGGAAGGTAAGGATTCACTTACCAGCTCCCACACTCGTTCTTTCTATTAATAATTGGCACGAATACGTGCTACTCGGTGTTTCCAATCGTTTTGCAACGACGGTAGGTAAGGATTCACTTCCCCGCTCCCGCAATCGTTCTTTCTATCGATAATTGGCACGAATACATGCTATTCGATGTTTCCAATCGTTCTGCATCGACGGTAGGTAAGGATTCACTTCCCAGCTCCCGCAATAGTTCTTTCTATCGATAATTGGCACGAATACGTGCTACTCGGTGTTTCCAATCGTTTTGCAACGACGGTAGGTAAGGATTCACTTCCCCGCTCCCGCAATCGTTCTTTCTATCGATAATTGGCACGAATACATGCTATTCGATGTTTCCAATCGTTCTGCATCGACGGTAGGTAAGGATTCACTTCCCAGCTCCCGCAATAGATCTTTCTATCGATAATTGGCACGAATACGTGCTATTCGATGTCTACAATCGTTTTGCATCGACGGAAGGTAAGGATTCACTTACCAGCTCCCACACTCGTTCTTTCTATTAATAATTGGCACGAATACGTGATATTCGAGGTTTCCAATCGTTTTGCCTCGACGGGTGGTAAGAATTCACTTCCCAGCTCCCGTAATCGTTCTTTCTATCGATAATTGGCACGAATACGTGCTACTCGGTGTTTCCAATCGTTTTGCAACGACGGTAGGTAAGGATTCACTTCTCAGCTCCCGCAATCGTTCTTTCTATCGTTAATTGGCACGAAAACGTGCTATTCGATGTTTCCAATCGTTTTGCATCGACGGGAGGTAAGGATTCACTTCCCAGCTCCCGTAATCGTTCTTTCTATCGATAATTGGCACGAATACGTGCTACTCGGTGTTTCCAATCGTTTTGCAACGACGGTAGGTAAGGATTCACTTCTCAGCTCCCTCAATCGTTCTTTCTATAAATAATTGGCACGAATACCTGCTATTCGATGTTTCCAATCGTTTTGCATCGAAGGTAGGTAAGGATTCACTTCCCCGCTCTCGCAATCGTTCTTTCTATCGATAACTGGCACGAATACGTGATATTCGAGGTTTCCAATCGTTCTGCATCGACGGTAGGTAAGGATTCACTTCCCAGCTCCCGCAATCGTTCTTTCTATCGATAATTGGCACGAATACGTGCTATTCGATGTTTCGAATCGTTTTGCATCGACGGTAGGTAAGGATTCACTTCCCAGCTCCCGCAATAGATCTTTCTATCGATAATTGGCACGAATACGTGCTATTCGATGTCTCCAATCGTTTTGCATCGACGGGTGGTAAGAATTCACTTCCCAGCTCCCGTAATCGTTCTTTCTATCGATAATTGGCACGAATACGTTATATTCGAGGTTTCCAATTGTTTTGCCTCGACGGTAGGTAAGAGTTCACTTCCCAGCTCCCGTATTCGTTCTTTCTATCGATAATTGGCACGAATACGTGCTACTCGGTGTTTCCAATCGTTTTGCAACGACGGTAGGTAAGGATTCACTTCTCAGCTCCCTCAATCGTTCTTTCTATAAATAATTGGCACGAATACCTGCTATTCGATGTTTCCAATCGTTTTGCATCGAAGGTAGGTAAGGATTCACTTCCCCGCTCCCGCAATCGTTCTTTCTATTGATAATTGGCACGAATACGTGCTATTCGATGCTTCCAATCATTTTGACTCGACGGTAGGTAAGGATTCACTTCCCAGCTCCCGCAATCGTTCTTTCTATCGATAATTGGCACGCATACGTGATATTCGAAGTTTCCATTCGTTTTGCATCGACGGGAGGTAACGATTCACTTCCCAGCTCCCGCAATCGTTCTTTCTATCGATAATTGGCACGAATACGTGCTATTCGATGTTTCCAATCGTTTTGCATCGACGGAAGGTAAGGATTCACTTACCAGCCCCCGCAATCGATCTTTCTATCGATAACTGGCACGAAAACGTGCTATTCGATGTTTCCAATCGTTTTGCATCGACGGAAGGTAAGGATTCACTTACCAGCTCCCACACTCGTTCTTTCTATTTATAATTGGCACGAATACGTGATATTCGAGGTTTCCAATCGTTTTGCATCGACGGGTGATAAGAATTCACTTCCCAGCTCCCGTAATCGTTCTTTCTATCGATAATTGGCACGAATACGTGCTATTCGATGTTTCCAATCGTTCTGCATCGACGGTAGGTAAGCATTCACTTCCCAGCTCCCGCAATCGTTCTTTCTATCGATAATTGGCACGAATACGTGCTATTCGATGTTTCGAATCGTTTTGCATCGACGGTAGGTAAGGATTCACTTCCCAGCTCCCGCAATAGATCTTTCTATCGATAATTGGCACGAATACGTGCTATTCGATGTTTCCAATCGTTTTGCATCGACGGAAGGTAAGGATTCACTTACCAGCTCCCACACTCGTTCTTTCTATTAATAATTGGCACGAATACGTGCTACTCGGTGTTTCCAATCGTTTTGCAACGACGGTAGGTAAGGATTCACTTCCCCGCTCCCGCAATCGTTCTTTCTATCGATAATTGGCACGAATACATGCTATTCGATGTTTCCAATCGTTCTGCATCGACGGTAGGTAAGGATTCACTTCCCAGCTCCCGCAATAGTTCTTTCTATCGATAATTGGCACGAATACGTGCTACTCGGTGTTTCCAATCGTTTTGCAACGACGGTAGGTAAGGATTCACTTCCCCGCTACCGCAATCGTTCTTTCTATCGATAATTGGCACGAATACATGCTATTCGATGTTTCCAATCGTTCTGCATCGACGGTAGGTAAGGATTCACTTCCCAGCTCCCGCAATAGATCTTTCTATCGATAATTGGCACGAATACGTGCTATTCGATGTCTACAATCGTTTTGCATCGACGGAAGGTAAGGATTCACTTACCAGCTCCCACACTCGTTCTTTCTATTAATAATTGGCACGAATACGTGATATTCGAGGTTTCCAATCGTTTTGCCTCGACGGGTGGTAAGAATTCACTTCCCAGCTCCCGTAATCGTTCTTTCTATCGATAATTGGCACGAATACGTGCTACTCGGTGTTTCCAATCGTTTTGCAACGACGGTAGGTAAGGATTCACTTCTCAGCTCCCGCAATCGTTCTTTCTATCGTTAATTAGCACGAAAACGTGCTATTCGATGTTTCCAATCGTTTTGCATCGACGGGAGGTAAGGATTCACTTCCCAGCTCCCGTAATCGTTCTTTCTATCGATAATTGGCACGAATACGTGCTACTCGGTGTTTCCAATCGTTTTGCAACGACGGTAGGTAAGGATTCACTTCTCAGCTCCCTCAATCGTTCTTTCTATAAATAATTGGCACGAATACCTGCTATTCGATGTTTCCAATCGTTTTGCATCGAAGGTAGGTAAGGATTCACTTCCCCGCTCTCGCAATCGTTCTTTCTATCGATAACTGGCACGAATACGTGATATTCGAGGTTTCCAATCGTTCTGCATCGACGGTAGGTAAGGATTCACTTCCCAGCTCCCGCAATCGTTCTTTCTATCGATAATTGGCACGAATACGTGCTATTCGATGTTTCGAATCGTTTTGCATCGACGGTAGGTAAGGATTCACTTCCCAGCTCCCGCAATAGATCTTTCTATCGATAATTGGCACGAATACGTGCTATTCGATGTCTCCAATCGTTTTGCATCGACGGAAGGTAAGGATTCACTTACCAGCTCCCACACTCGTTCTTTCTATTAATAATTGGCACGAATACGTGATATTCGAGGTTTCCAATCGTTTTGCATCGACGGGTGGTAAGAATTCACTTCCTAGCTCCCGTAATCGTTCTTTCTATCGATAATTGGCACGAATACGTTATATTCGAGGTTTCCAATTGTTTTGCCTCGACGGTAGGTAAGAGTTCACTTCCCAGCTCCCGCAATCGTTCTTTCTATCGTTAATTGGCACGAAAACGTGCTATTCGATGTTTCCAATCGTTTTGCATCGACGGGAGGTAAGGATTCACTTCCCAGCTCCCGTATTCGTTCTTTCTATCGATAATTGGCACGAATGCGTGCTATTCGATGCTTCCAATCATTTTGACTCGACGGTAGGTAAGGATTCACTTCCCAGCTCCCGCAATCGTTCTTTCTATCGATAATTGGCACGCATACGTGATATTCGATGTTTCCAATCGGTTTGCCTCGACGGTAGGTAAGAATTCACTTCCCAGCTCCCGCAATCGTTCTTTCTATCGATAATTGGCACGAATACGTGCTACTCGGTGTTTCCAATCGATTTGAAACGACGGTAGGTAAGGATTCACTTCTCAGCTCCCTCAATCGTTCTTTCTATAAATAATTGGCACGAATACGTGCTATTCGATGTTTCCAATCGTTTTGCATCGAAGGTAGGTAAGGATTCACTTCCCCGCTCCCGCAATCGTTCTTTCTATCGATAATTGGCACGAATACGTGCTATTCGATGCTTCCAATCATTTTGACTCGACGGTAGGTAAGGATTCACTTCCCAGCTCCCGCAATCGTTCTTTCTATCGATAATTGGCACGCATACGTGATATTCGAAGTTTCCATTCGTTTTGCATCGACGGGAGTTAACGATTCACTTCCCAGCTCCCGCAATCGTTCTTTCTTTCGTTAATTGGCACGCATACGTGATATTCGATGTTTCCAATCGGTTTGCCTCGACGGTAGGTAAGAATTCACTTCCCAGCTCCCGCAATCGTTCTTTCTATCGATAATTGGCACGAATACGTGCTATTCGATGTTTCCAATCGTTCTGCATCGACGGTAGGTAAGGATTCACTTCCCAGCTCCCGCAATCGTTCTTTCCATCGATAATTGGCACGAAAACGTGCTATTCGATGTTTCCAATCGTTTTGCATCGACGGTAGGTAAGGATTCACTTCCCAGCTCCCTCAATCGTTCTTTCTATAAATAATTGGCACGAATACGTGCTATTCGATTTTTCCCATCGTTTTGCATCGACGGTAGGTAAGGATTCACTTCCCAGCCCCCGCAATCGTTCTTTCTATCGATAACTGGCACGAATACGTGATATTCGAGGTTTCCAATCGTTTTGCATCGACGGGTGGTAAGAACTCACTTCACAGCTCCCGCAATCGTTCTTTCTATCGATAATTGGCACGAATACGTTGTATTCGAAGTTTCCAATCGTTTTGCATCGGCGGGAGGTATGGATTCACTTCCCAGCTCCCTCAATCGTTCTTTCTATAAGTAATTGGCACGAATACGTGCTATTCGATGTTTCCAATCGTTTTGCATCGACGGTCGGTAAGGATTCACTTCCCAGCCCCCGCAATCGTTCTTTCTATCGATTATTGGCACGCATACGTGATATTCGATGTTTCCAATCGGTTTGCCTCGACGGTAGGTAAGAATTCACTTCCCAGCAACCGCAATCGTTCTTTCTATCGATAATTGGCACGCATACGTGATATTCGAAGTTTCCATTCGTTTTGCATCGACGGGAGGTAATGATTCACTTCCCAGCTCCCGCAATCGTTCTTTCTATCGATAATTGGCACGCATACGTGATATTCGATGTTTCCAATCGGTTTGCCTCGACGGTAGGTAAGAATTCACTTCCCAGCTCCCGCAATCGTTCTTTCTATCGATAATTGGCACGAATACGTGCTATTCGATGTTTCCAATCGTTCTGCATCGACGGTAGGTAAGGATTCACTTCCCAGCTCCCGCAATAGTTCTTTCTATCGATAATTGGCACGAATACGTGCTACTCGGTGTTTCCAATCGTTTTGCAACGACGGTAGGTAAGGATTCACTTCTCAGCTCCCTCAATCGTTCTTTCTATAAATAATTGGCACGAATACGTGCTATTCGATGTTTCCAATCGTTTTGCATCGACGGTAGGTAAGGATTCACTTAACAGCTCCCACACTCGTTCTTTCTATTTATAATTGGCACGAATACGTGATATTCGAGGTTTCCAATCGTTTTGCCTCGACGGGTGGTAAGAATTCACTTCCCAGCTCCCGTAATCGTTCTTTCTATCGATAATTGGCACGAATACGTGCTACTCGGTGTTTCCAATCGTTTTGCAACGACGGTAGGTAAGGATTCACTTCTCAGCTCCCGCAATCGTTCTTTCTATCGTTAATTAGCACGAAAACGTGCTATTCGATGTTTCCAATCGTTTTGCATCGACGGGAGGTAAGGATTCACTTCCCAGCTCCCGTAATCGTTCTTTCTATCGATAATTGGCACGAATACGTGCTACTCGGTGTTTCCAATCGTTTTGCAACGACGGTAGGTAAGGATTCACTTCTCAGCTCCCTCAATCGTTCTTTCTATAAATAATTGGCACGAATACCTGCTATTCGATGTTTCCAATCGTTTTGCATCGAAGGTAGGTAAGGATTCACTTCCCCGCTCTCGCAATCGTTCTTTCTATCGATAACTGGCACGAATACGTGATATTCGAGGTTTCCAATCGTTCTGCATCGACGGTAGGTAAGGATTCACTTCCCAGCTCCCGCAATCGTTCTTTCTATCGATAATTGGCACGAATACGTGCTATTCGATGTTTCGAATCGTTTTGCATCGACGGTAGGTAAGGATTCACTTCCCAGCTCCCGCAATAGATCTTTCTATCGATAATTGGCACGAATACGTGCTATTCGATGTCTCCAATCGTTTTGCATCGACGGAAGGTAAGGATTCACTTACCAGCTCCCACACTCGTTCTTTCTATTAATAATTGGCACGAATACGTGATATTCGAGGTTTCCAATCGTTTTGCATCGACGGGTGGTAAGAATTCACTTCCCAGCTCCCGTAATCGTTCTTTCTATCGATAATTGGCACGAATACGTTATATTCGAGGTTTCCAATTGTTTTGCCTCGACGGTAGGTAAGAGTTCACTTCCCAGCTCCCGCAATCGTTCTTTCTATCGTTAATTGGCACGAAAACGTGCTATTCGATGTTTCCAATCGTTTTGCATCGACGGGAGGTAAGGATTCACTTCCCAGCTCCCGTATTCGTTCTTTCTATCGATAATTGGCACGAATGCGTGCTATTCGATGCTTCCAATCATTTTGACTCGACGGTAGGTAAGGATTCACTTCCCAGCTCCCGCAATCGTTCTTTCTATCGATAATTGGCACGCATACGTGATATTCGATGTTTCCAATCGGTTTGCCTCGACGGTAGGTAAGAATTCACTTCCCAGCTCCCGCAATCGTTCTTTCTATCGATAATTGGCACGAATACGTGCTACTCGGTGTTTCCAATCGATTTGAAACGACGGTAGGTAAGGATTCACTTCTCAGCTCCCTCAATCGTTCTTTCTATAAATAATTGGCACGAATGCGTGCTATTCGATGCTTCCAATCATTTTGACTCGACGGTAGGTAAGGATTCACTTCCCAGCTCCCGCAATCGTTCTTTCTATCGATAATTGGCACGAATACGTGCTATTCGATGCTTCCAATCATTTTGACTCGACGGTAGGTAAGGATTCACTTCCCAGCTCCCGCAATCGTTCTTTCTATCGATAATTGGCACGCATACGTGATATTCGAAGTTTCCATTCGTTTTGCATCGACGGGAGTTAACGATTCACTTCCCAGCTCCCGCAATCGTTCTTTCTTTCGTTAATTGGCACGCATACGTGATATTCGATGTTTCCAATCGGTTTGCCTCGACGGTAGGTAAGAATTCACTTCCCAGCTCCCGCAATCGTTCTTTCTATCGATAATTGGCACGAATACGTTGTATTCGAAGTTTCCAATCGTTTTGCATCGGCGGGAGGTATGGATTCACTTCCCAGCTCCCTCAATCGTTCTTTCTATAAGTAATTGGCACGAATACGTGCTATTCGATGTTTCCAATCGTTTTGCATCGACGGTCGGTAAGGATTCACTTCCCAGCCCCCGCAATCGTTCTTTCTATCGATTATTGGCACGCATACGTGATATTCGATGTTTCCAATCGGTTTGCCTCGACGGTAGGTAAGAATTCACTTCCCAGCAACCGCAATCGTTCTTTCTATCGATAATTGGCACGCATACGTGATATTCGAAGTTTCCATTCGTTTTGCATCGACGGGAGGTAATGATTCACTTCCCAGCTCCCGCAATCGTTCTTTCTATCGATAATTGGCACGCATACGTGATATTCGATGTTTCCAATCGGTTTGCCTCGACGGTAGGTAAGAATTCACTTCCCAGCTCCCGCAATCGTTCTTTCTATCGATAATTGGCACGAATACGTGCTATTCGATGTTTCCAATCGTTCTGCATCGACGGTAGGTAAGGATTCACTTCCCAGCTCCCGCAATAGTTCTTTCTATCGATAATTGGCACGAATACGTGCTACTCGGTGTTTCCAATCGTTTTGCAACGACGGTAGGTAAGGATTCACTTCTCAGCTCCCTCAATCGTTCTTTCTATAAATAATTGGCACGAATACGTGCTATTCGATGTTTCCAATCGTTTTGCATCGACGGTAGGTAAGGATTCACTTAACAGCTCCCACAC
Organism: Nomada ferruginata; assembly: GCA_963583965.1. Taxonomy (NCBI): domain Eukaryota; kingdom Metazoa; phylum Arthropoda; class Insecta; order Hymenoptera; family Apidae; genus Nomada; species Nomada ferruginata. The sequence continues at coordinate 3,078,818 of OY757219.1, forward strand.
TCGTTCTTTCTATTTATAATTGGCACGAATACGTGATATTCGAGGTTTCCAATCGTTTTGCCTCGACGGGTGGTAAGAATTCACTTCCCAGCTCCCGTAATCGTTCTTTCTATCGATAATTGGCACGAATACGTGCTACTCGGTGTTTCCAATCGTTTTGCAACGACGGTAGGTAAGGATTCACTTCTCAGCTCCCGCAATCGTTCTTTCTATCGTTAATTAGCACGAAAACGTGCTATTCGATGTTTCCAATCGTTTTGCATCGACGGGAGGTAAGGATTCACTTCCCAGCTCCCGTAATCGTTCTTTCTATCGATAATTGGCACGAATACGTGCTACTCGGTGTTTCCAATCGTTTTGCAACGACGGTAGGTAAGGATTCACTTCTCAGCTCCCTCAATCGTTCTTTCTATAAATAATTGGCACGAATACCTGCTATTCGATGTTTCCAATCGTTTTGCATCGAAGGTAGGTAAGGATTCACTTCCCCGCTCTCGCAATCGTTCTTTCTATCGATAACTGGCACGAATACGTGATATTCGAGGTTTCCAATCGTTCTGCATCGACGGTAGGTAAGGATTCACTTCCCAGCTCCCGCAATCGTTCTTTCTATCGATAATTGGCACGAATACGTGCTATTCGATGTTTCGAATCGTTTTGCATCGACGGTAGGTAAGGATTCACTTCCCAGCTCCCGCAATAGATCTTTCTATCGATAATTGGCACGAATACGTGCTATTCGATGTCTCCAATCGTTTTGCATCGACGGAAGGTAAGGATTCACTTACCAGCTCCCACACTCGTTCTTTCTATTAATAATTGGCACGAATACGTGATATTCGAGGTTTCCAATCGTTTTGCATCGACGGGTGGTAAGAATTCACTTCCCAGCTCCCGTAATCGTTCTTTCTATCGATAATTGGCACGAATACGTTATATTCGAGGTTTCCAATTGTTTTGCCTCGACGGTAGGTAAGAGTTCACTTCCCAGCTCCCGCAATCGTTCTTTCTATCGTTAATTGGCACGAAAACGTGCTATTCGATGTTTCCAATCGTTTTGCATCGACGGGAGGTAAGGATTCACTTCCCAGCTCCCGTATTCGTTCTTTCTATCGATAATTGGCACGAATGCGTGCTATTCGATGCTTCCAATCATTTTGACTCGACGGTAGGTAAGGATTCACTTCCCAGCTCCCGCAATCGTTCTTTCTATCGATAATTGGCACGCATACGTGATATTCGATGTTTCCAATCGGTTTGCCTCGACGGTAGGTAAGAATTCACTTCCCAGCTCCCGCAATCGTTCTTTCTATCGATAATTGGCACGAATACGTGCTACTCGGTGTTTCCAATCGATTTGAAACGACGGTAGGTAAGGATTCACTTCTCAGCTCCCTCAATCGTTCTTTCTATAAATAATTGGCACGAATGCGTGCTATTCGATGCTTCCAATCATTTTGACTCGACGGTAGGTAAGGATTCACTTCCCAGCTCCCGCAATCGTTCTTTCTATCGATAATTGGCACGAATACGTGCTATTCGATGCTTCCAATCATTTTGACTCGACGGTAGGTAAGGATTCACTTCCCAGCTCCCGCAATCGTTCTTTCTATCGATAATTGGCACGCATACGTGATATTCGAAGTTTCCATTCGTTTTGCATCGACGGGAGTTAACGATTCACTTCCCAGCTCCCGCAATCGTTCTTTCTTTCGTTAATTGGCACGCATACGTGATATTCGATGTTTCCAATCGGTTTGCCTCGACGGTAGGTAAGAATTCACTTCCCAGCTCCCGCAATCGTTCTTTCTATCGATAATTGGCACGAATACGTGCTATTCGATGTTTCCAATCGTTCTGCATCGACGGTAGGTAAGGATTCACTTCCCAGCTCCCGCAATCGTTCTTTCCATCGATAATTGGCACGAAAACGTGCTATTCGATGTTTCCAATCGTTTTGCATCGACGGTAGGTAAGGATTCACTTCCCAGCTCCCTCAATCGTTCTTTCTATAAATAATTGGCACGAATACGTGCTATTCGATTTTTCCCATCGTTTTGCATCGACGGTAGGTAAGGATTCACTTCCCAGCCCCCGCAATCGTTCTTTCTATCGATAACTGGCACGAATACGTGATATTCGAGGTTTCCAATCGTTTTGCATCGACGGGTGGTAAGAACTCACTTCACAGCTCCCGCAATCGTTCTTTCTATCGATAATTGGCACGAATACGTTGTATTCGAAGTTTCCAATCGTTTTGCATCGGCGGGAGGTATGGATTCACTTCCCAGCTCCCTCAATCGTTCTTTCTATAAGTAATTGGCACGAATACGTGCTATTCGATGTTTCCAATCGTTTTGCATCGACGGTCGGTAAGGATTCACTTCCCAGCCCCCGCAATCGTTCTTTCTATCGATTATTGGCACGCATACGTGATATTCGATGTTTCCAATCGGTTTGCCTCGACGGTAGGTAAGAATTCACTTCCCAGCAACCGCAATCGTTCTTTCTATCGATAATTGGCACGCATACGTGATATTCGAAGTTTCCATTCGTTTTGCATCGACGGGAGGTAATGATTCACTTCCCAGCTCCCGCAATCGTTCTTTCTATCGATAATTGGCACGCATACGTGATATTCGATGTTTCCAATCGGTTTGCCTCGACGGTAGGTAAGAATTCACTTCCCAGCTCCCGCAATCGTTCTTTCTATCGATAATTGGCACGAATACGTGCTATTCGATGTTTCCAATCGTTCTGCATCGACGGTAGGTAAGGATTCACTTCCCAGCTCCCGCAATAGTTCTTTCTATCGATAATTGGCACGAATACGTGCTACTCGGTGTTTCCAATCGTTTTGCAACGACGGTAGGTAAGGATTCACTTCTCAGCTCCCTCAATCGTTCTTTCTATAAATAATTGGCACGAATACGTGCTATTCGATGTTTCCAATCGTTTTGCATCGACGGTAGGTAAGGATTCACTTAACAGCTCCCACACTCGTTCTTTCTATTTATAATTGGCACGAATACGTGATATTCGAGGTTTCCAATCGTTTTGCATCGACGGGTGGTAAGAATTCACTTCCCAGCTCCCGCAATCGTTCTTTCTATCGATAATTGGCACGAATACGTGCTATTCGATGTTTCCAATCGTTTTGCATCGACGGAAGGTAAGGATTCACTTACCAGCCCCCGCAATCGTTCTTTCTATCGATAACTGGCACGAAAACGTGCTATTCGATGTTTCCAATCGTTTTGCATCGACGGAAGGTAATGATTCACTTACCAGCTCCCACACTCGTTCTTTCTATTTATAATTGGCACGAATACGTGATATTCGAGGTTTCCAATCGTTTTGCATCGACGGGTGATAAGAATTCACTTCCCAGCTCCCGTAATCGTTCTTTCTATCGATAATTGGCACGAATACGTGCTACTCGGTGTTTCCAATCGTTTTGCAACGACGGTAGGTAAGGATTCACTTCTCAGCTCCCGCAATCGTTCTTTCTATCGTTAATTGGCACGAAAACGTGCTACTCGATGTTTCCAATCGTTCTGCATCGACGGAATGTAAGGATTCACTTCCCAGCTCCCGCAATAGATCTTTCTATCGATAATTGGCACGAATACGTGCTATTCGATGTCTACAATCGTTTTGCATCGACGGAAGGTAAGGATTCACTTACCAGCTCCCACACTCGTTCTTTCTATTAATAATTGGCACGAATACGTGATATTCGAGGTTTCCAATCGTTTTGCCTCGACGGGTGGTAAGAATTCACTTCCCAGCTCCCGTAATCGTTCTTTCTATCGATAATTGGCACGAATACGTGCTACTCGGTGTTTCCAATCGTTTTGCAACGACGGTAGGTAAGGATTCACTTCTCAGCTCCCGCAATCGTTCTTTCTATCGTTAATTGGCACGAAAACGTGCTATTCGATGTTTCCAATCGTTTTGCATCGACGGGAGGTAAGGATTCACTTCCCAGCTCCCGTAATCGTTCTTTCTATCGATAATTGGCACGAATACGTGCTACTCGGTGTTTCCAATCGTTTTGCAACGACGGTAGGTAAGGATTCACTTCTCAGCTCCCTCAATCGTTCTTTCTATAAATAATTGGCACGAATACCTGCTATTCGATGTTTCCAATCGTTTTGCATCGAAGGTAGGTAAGGATTCACTTCCCCGCTCTCGCAATCGTTCTTTCTATTGATAACTGGCACGAATACGTGATATTCGAGGTTTCCAATCGTTCTGCATCGACGGTAGGTAAGGATTCACTTCCCAGCTCCCGCAATCGTTCTTTCTATCGATAATTGGCACGAATACGTGCTATTCGATGTTTCGAATCGTTTTGCATCGACGGTAGGTAAGGATTCACTTCCCAGCTCCCGCAATAGATCTTTCTATCGATAATTGGCACGAATACGTGCTATTCGATGTCTCCAATCGTTTTGCATCGACGGAAGGTAAGGATTCACTTACCAGCTCCCACACTCGTTCTTTCTATTAATAATTGGCACGAATACGTGATATTCGAGGTTTCCAATCGTTTTGCATCGACGGGTGGTAAGAATTCACTTCCCAGCTCCCGTAATCGTTCTTTCTATCGATAATTGGCACGAATACGTTATATTCGAGGTTTCCAATTGTTTTGCCTCGACGGTAGGTAAGAGTTCACTTCCCAGCTCCCGCAATCGTTCTTTCTATCGTTAATTGGCACGAAAACGTGCTATTCGATGTTTCCAATCGTTTTGCATCGACGGGAGGTAAGGATTCACTTCCCAGCTCCCGTATTCGTTCTTTCTATCGATAATTGGCACGAATACGTGCTACTCGGTGTTTCCAATCGTTTTGCAACGACGGTAGGTAAGGATTCACTTCTCAGCTCCCTCAATCGTTCTTTCTATAAATAATTGGCACGAATACCTGCTATTCGATGTTTCCAATCGTTTTGCATCGAAGGTAGGTAAGGATTCACTTCCCCGCTCCCGCAATCGTTCTTTCTATCGATAATTGGCACGAATGCGTGCTATTCGATGCTTCCAATCATTTTGACTCGACGGTAGGTAAGGATTCACTTCCCAGCTCCCGCAATCGTTCTTTCTATCGATAATTGGCACGCATACGTGATATTCGATGTTTCCAATCGGTTTGCCTCGACGGTAGGTAAGAATTCACTTCCCAGCTCCCGCAATCGTTCTTTCTATCGATAATTGGCACGAATACGTGCTACTCGGTGTTTCCAATCGTTTTGAAACGACGGTAGGTAAGGATTCACTTCTCAGCTCCCACAATCGTTCTTTCTATAAATAATTGGCACGAATACGTGCTATTCGATGTTTCCAATCGTTTTGCATCGAAGGTAGGTAAGGATTCACTTCCCCGCTCCCGCAATCGTTCTTTCTATCGATAATTGGCACGAATACGTGCTATTCGATGCTTCCAATCATTTTGACTCGACGGTAGGTAAGGATTCACTTCCCAGCTCCCGCAATCGTTCTTTCTTTCGTTAATTGGCACGCATACGTGATATTCGATGTTTCCAATCGGTTTGCCTTGACGGTAGGTAAGAATTCACTTCCCAGCTCCCGCAATCGTTCTTTCTATCGATAATTGGCACGAATACGTGCTATTCGATGTTTCCAATCGTTCTGCATCGACGGTAGGTAAGGATTCACTTCCCAGCTCCCGCAATCGTTCTTTCCATCGATAATTGGCACGAAAACGTGCTATTCGATGTTTCCAATCGTTTTGCATCGACGGTAGGTAAGGATTCACTTCCCAGCTCCCTCAATCGTTCTTTCTATAAATAATTGGCACGAATACGTGCTATTCGATTTTTCCCATCGTTTTGCATCGACGGTAGGTAAGGATTCACTTCCCAGCCCCCGCAATCGTTCTTTCTATCGATAACTGGCACGAATACGTGATATTCGAGGTTTCCAATCGTTTTGCATCGACGGGTGGTAAGAACTCACTTCACAGCTCCCGCAATCGTTCTTTCTATCGATAATTGGCACGAATACGTTATATTCGAAGTTTCCAATCGTTTTGCATCGGCGGGAGGTATGGATTCACTTCCCAGCTCCCTCAATCGTTCTTTCTATAAGTAATTGGCACGAATACGTGCTATTCGATGTTTCCAATCGTTTTGCATCGACGGTCGGTAAGGATTCACTTCCCAGCCCCCGCAATCGTTCTTTCTATCGATTATTGGCACGCATACGTGATATTCGATGTTTCCAATCGGTTTGCCTCGACGGTAGGTAAGAATTCACTTCCCAGCAACCGCAATCGTTCTTTCTATCGATAATTGGCACGAATACGTGCTATTCGATGTTTCCAATCGTTCTGCAACGACGGTAGGTAAGGATTCACTTCCCAGCTCCCGCAATCGTTCTTTCTATCGATAATTGGCACGCATACGTGATATTCGAAGTTTCCATTCGTTTTGCATCGACGGGAGGTAATGATTCACTTCCCAGCTCCCGCAATCGTTCTTTCTATCGATAATTGGCACGCATACGTGATATTCGATGTTTCCAATCGGTTTGCCTCGACGGTAGGTAAGAATTCACTTCCCAGCTCCCGCAATCGTTCTTTCTATCGATAATTGGCACGAATACGTGCTATTCGATGTTTCCAATCGTTCTGCATCGACGGTAGGTAAGGATTCACTTCCCAGCTCCCGCAATAGTTCTTTCTATCGATAATTGGCACGAATACGTGCTACTCGGTGTTTCCAATCGTTTTGCAACGACGGTAGGTAAGGATTCACTTCTCAGCTCCCTCAATCGTTCTTTGTATAAATAATTGGCACGAATACGTGCTATTCGATGTTTCCAATCGTTTTGCATCGACGGTAGGTAAGGATTCACTTAACAGCTCCCACACTCGTTCTTTCTATTTATAATTGGCACCAATACGCGATATTCGAGGTTTCCAATCGTTTTGCATCGACGGGTGGTAAGAATTCACTTCCCAGCTCCCGCAATCGTTCTTTCTATCGATAATTGGCACGAATACGTGCTATTCGATGTTTCCAATCGTTTTGCATCGACGGAAGGTAAGGATTCACTTACCAGCCCCCGCAATCGTTCTTTCTATCGATAACTAGCACGAAAACGTGCTATTCGATGTTTCCAATCGTTTTGCATCGACGGAAGGTAATGATTCACTTACCAGCTCCCACACTCGTTCTTTCTATTTATAATTGGCACGAATACGTGATATTCGAGGTTTCCAATCGTTTTGCATCGACGGGTGATAAGAATTCACTTCCCAGCTCCCGTAATCGTTCTTTCTATCGATAATTGGCACGAATACGTGCTATTCGATGTTTCCAATCGTTCTGCATCGACGGTAGGTAAGGATTCACTTCCCAGCTCCCGCATTCGTTCTTTCTATCGATAATTGGCACGAATACGTGCTATTCGATGTTTCGAATCGTTTTGCATCGACGGTAGGTAAGGATTCACTTCCCAGCTCCCGCAATAGATCTTTCTATCGATAATTGGCACGAATACGTGCTATTCGATGTTTCCAATCGTTTTGCATCGACGGTAGGTAAGAATTCACTTCCCAGCTCCCGTAATCGTTCTTTCTATTAATAATTGGCACGAATACGGGCTACTCGGTGTTTCGAATCTTTTTGCAACGACGGTAGGTAAGGATTCACTTCCCCGCTCCCGCAATCGTTCTTTCTATCGATAATTGGCACGAATACGTGCTATTCGATGTTTCGAATCGTGTTGCATCGACGGTAGGTAAGGATTCACTTCCCAGCTACCGCAATAGTTCTTTCTATCGATAATTGGCACGAATACGTGCTATTCGATGTTTCCAATCGTTTTGCATGGACGGTAGGTAAGAATTCACTTCCCAGCTCCCGCAATAGTTCTTTCTATCGATAATTGGCACGAATACGTGCTACTCGGTGTTTCCAATCGTTTTGCAACGACGGTAGGTAAGGATTCACTTCCCCGCTCCCGCAATCGTTCTTTCTATCGATAATTGGCACGAATACGTGCTATTCGATGTTTCGAATCGTTTTGCATCGACGGTAGGTAAGGATTCACTTCCCAGCTACCGCAATAGTTCTTTCTATCGATAATTGGCACGAATACGTTATATTCGAGGTTTCCAATCGTTTTGCCTCGACGGTAGGTAAGAGTTCACTTCCCAGCTCCCGCAATCGTTCTTTCTATCGTTAATTGGCACGAAAACGTGCTATTCGATGTTTCCAATCGTTTTGCATCGACGGGAGGTAAGGATTCACTTCCCAGCTCCCGTAATCGTTCTTTCTATCGATAATTGGCACGAATACGTGCAACTCGGTGTTTCCAATCGTTTTGCAACGACGGTAGGTAAGGATTCACTTCTCAGCTCCCTCAATCGTTCTATCTATAAATAATTGGCACGAATAGCTGCTATTCGATGTTTCCAATCGTTTTGCATCGAAGGTAGGTAAGGATTCACTTCCCCGCTCCCGCAATCGTTCTTTCTATCGATAATTGGCACGCATACGTGATATTCGATGTTTCCAATCGGTTTGCCTCGACGGTAGGTAAGAATTCACTTCCCAGCTCCCGCAATCGTTCTTTCTATCGATAATTGGCACGCATACGTGATATTCGAAGTTTCCATTCGTTTTGCATCGACGGGAGGTAACGATTCACTTCCCAGCTCCCGCAATCGTTCTTTCTATCGATAATTGGCACGCATACGTGATATTCGATGTTTCCAATCGGTTTGCCTCGACGGTAGGTAAGAATTCACTTCCCAGCTCCCGCAATCGTTCTTTCTATCGATAATTGGCACGAATACGTGCTATTCGATGTTTCCAATCGTTCTGCAACGACGGTAGGTAAGGATTCACTTCCCAGCTCCCGCAATCGTTCTTTCTATCGATAATTGGCACGCATACGTGATATTCGAAGTTTACATTCGTTTTGCATCGACGGGAGGTAATGATTCACTTCCCAGCTCCCACACTCGTTCTTTCTATTTATAATTGGCACGAATACGTGATATTCGAGGTTTCCAATCGTTTTGCATCGATGGGTGGTAAGAATTCACTGCCCAGCTCCCGTAATCGTTCTTTCTATCGATAATTGGCACGAATACGTTATATTCGAGGTTTCCGATCGTTTTGCCTCGACGGTAGGTAAGAGTTCACTTCCCAGCTCCCGCAATCGTCCTTTCTATCGTTAATTGGCACGAAAACGTGCTATTCGATGTTTCCAATCGTTTTGCATCGACGGGAGGTAAGGATTCACTTCCCAGCTCCCGTAATCGTTCTTTCTATCGATAATTGGCACGAATACGTGCTACTCGGTGTTTCCAATCGTTTTGCAACGACGGTAGGTAAGGATTCACTTCTCAGCTCCCTCAATCGTTCTTTCTATAAATAATTGGCACGAATACGTGCTAATCGATGTTTCCAATCGTTTTGCATCGAAGGTAGGTAAGGATTCACTTCCCCGCTCCCGCAATCGTTCTTTCTATCGATAATTGGCACGCATACGTGATATTCGATGTTTCCAATCGGTTTGCCTCGACGGTAGGTAAGAATTCACTTCCCAGCTCCCGCAATCGTTCTTTCTATCTATAATTGGCACGAATACGTGCTATTCGATGTTTCCAATCGTTCTGCAACGACGGTAGGTAAGGATTCACTTCCCAGCTCCCGCAATCGTTCTTTCTATCGATAATTGGCACGCATACGTGATATTCGAAGTTTCCATTCGTTTTGCATCGACGGGAGGTAATGATTCACTTCCCAGCTCCCGCAATCGTTCTTTCTATCGATAATTGGCACGCATACGTGATATTCGATGTTTCCAATCGGTTTGCCTCGACGGTAGGTAAGAATTCACTTCCCAGCTCCCGCAATCGTTCTTTCTATCGATAATTGGCACGAATACGTGCTATTCGATGTTTCCAATCGTTCTGCATCGACGGTAGGTAAGGATTCACTTCCCAGCTCCCGCAATTGTTCTTTCTATCGATAATTGGCACGAATACGTGCTACTCGGTGTTTCCAATCGTTTTGCAACGACGGTAGGTAAGGATTCACTTCTCAGCTCCCTCAATCGTTCTTTCTATAAATAATTGGCACGAATACGTGCTATTCGATGTTTCCAATCGTTTTGCATCGACGGTAGGTAAGGATTCACTTAACAGCTCCCACACTCGTTCTTTCTATTTATAATTGGCACGAATACGTGATATTCGAGGTTTCCAATCGTTTTGCAACGACGGGTGGTAAGAATTCACTTCCCAGCTCCCGCAATCGTTCTTTCTATCGATAATTGGCACGAATACGTGCTATTCGATGTTTCCAATCGTTTTGCATCGACGGAAGGTAAGGATTCACTTACCAGCCCCCGCAATCGATCTTTCTATCGATAACTGGCACGAAAACGTGCTATTCGATGTTTCCAATCGTTTTGCATCGACGGAAGGTAAGGATTCACTTACCAGCTCCCACACTCGTTCTTTCTATTTATAATTGGCACGAATACGTGCTATTCGATGCTTCCAATCATTTTGACTCGACGGTAGGTAAGGATTCACTTCCCAGCTCCCGCAATCGTTCTTTCTTTCGTTAATTGGCACGCATACGTGATATTCGATGTTTCCAATCGGTTTGCCTCGACGGTAGGTAAGAATTCACTTCCCAGCTCCCGCAATCGTTCTTTCTATCGATAATTGGCACGAATACGTGCTATTCGATGTTTCCAATCGTTCTGCATCGACGGTAGGTAAGGATTCACTTCCCAGCTCCCGCAATCGTTCTTTCCATCGATAATTGGCACGAAAACGTGCTATTCGATGTTTTCAATCGTTTTGCATCGACGGTAGGTAAGGATTCACTTCCCAGCTCCCTCAATCGTTCTTTCTATAAATAATTGGCACGAATACGTGCTATTCGATTTTTCCCATCGTTTTGCATCGACGGTAGGTAAGGATTCACTTCCCAGCCCCCGCAATCGTTCTTTCTATCGATAACTGGCACGAATACGTGATATTCGAGGTTTCCAATCGTTTTGCATCGACGGGTGGTAAGAACTCACTTCACAGCTCCCGCAATCGTTCTTTCTATCGATAATTGGCACGAATACGTTATATTCGAAGTTTCCAATCGTTTTGCATCGGCGGGAGGTATGGATTCACTTCCCAGCTCCCTCAATCGTTCTTTCTATAAGTAATTGGCACGAATACGTGCTATTCGATGTTTCCAATCGTTTTGCATCGACGGTCGGTAAGGATTCACTTCCCAGCCCCCGCAATCGTTCTTTCTATCGATTATTGGCACGCATACGTGATATTCGATGTTTCCAATCGGTTTGCCTCGACGGTAGGTAAGAATTCACTTCCCAGCAACCGCAATCGTTCTTTCTATCGATAATTGGCACGAATACGTGCTATTCGATGTTTCCAATCGTTCTGCAACGACGGTAGGTAAGGATTCACTTCCCAGCTCCCGCAATCGTTCTTTCTATCGATAATTGGCACGCATACGTGATATTCGAAGTTTCCATTCGTTTTGCATCGACGGGAGGTAATGATTCACTTCCCAGCTCCCGCAATCGTTCTTTCTATCGATAATTGGCACGCATACGTGATATTCGATGTTTCCAATCGGTTTGCCTCGACGGTAGGTAAGAATTCACTTCCCAGCTCCCGCAATCGTTCTTTCTATCGATAATTGGCACGAATACGTGCTATTCGATGTTTCCAATCGTTCTGCATCGACGGTAGGTAAGGATTCACTTCCCAGCTCCCGCAATAGTTCTTTCTATCGATAATTGGCACGAATACGTGCTACTCGGTGTTTCCAATCGTTTTGCAACGACGGTAGGTAAGGATTCACTTCTCAGCTCCCTCAATCGTTCTTTGTATAAATAATTGGCACGAATACGTGCTATTCGATGTTTCCAATCGTTTTGCATCGACGGTAGGTAAGGATTCACTTAACAGCTCCCACACTCGTTCTTTCTATTTATAATTGGCACCAATACGCGATATTCGAGGTTTCCAATCGTTTTGCATCGACGGGTGGTAAGAATTCACTTCCCAGCTCCCGCAATCGTTCTTTCTATCGATAATTGGCACGAATACGTGCTATTCGATGTTTCCAATCGTTTTGCATCGACGGAAGGTAAGGATTCACTTACCAGCCCCCGCAATCGTTCTTTCTATCGATAACTAGCACGAAAACGTGCTATTCGATGTTTCCAATCGTTTTGCATCGACGGAAGGTAATGATTCACTTACCAGCTCCCACACTCGTTCTTTCTATTTATAATTGGCACGAATACGTGATATTCGAGGTTTCCAATCGTTTTGCATCGACGGGTGATAAGAATTCACTTCCCAGCTCCCGTAATCGTTCTTTCTATCGATAATTGGCACGAATACGTGCTATTCGATGTTTCCAATCGTTCTGCATCGACGGTAGGTAAGGATTCACTTCCCAGCTCCCGCATTCGTTCTTTCTATCGATAATTGGCACGAATACGTGCTATTCGATGTTTCGAATCGTTTTGCATCGACGGTAGGTAAGGATTCACTTCCCAGCTCCCGCAATAGATCTTTCTATCGATAATTGGCACGAATACGTGCTATTCGATGTTTCCAATCGTTTTGCATCGACGGTAGGTAAGAATTCACTTCCCAGCTCCCGTAATCGTTCTTTCTATTAATAATTGGCACGAATACGGGCTACTCGGTGTTTCGAATCTTTTTGCAACGACGGTAGGTAAGGATTCACTTCCCCGCTCCCGCAATCGTTCTTTCTATCGATAATTGGCATGAATACGTGCTATTCGATGTTTCGAATCGTGTTGCATCGACGGTAGGTAAGGATTCACTTCCCAGCTACCGCAATAGTTCTTTCTATCGATAATTGGCACGAATACGTGCTATTCGATGTTTCCAATCGTTTTGCATGGACGGTAGGTAAGAATTCACTTCCCAGCTCCCGCAATAGTTCTTTCTATCGATAATTGGCACGAATACGTGCTACTCGGTGTTTCCAATCGTTTTGCAACGACGGTAGGTAAGGATTCACTTCCCCGCTCCCGCAATCGTTCTTTCTATCGATAATTGGCACGAATACGTGCTATTCGATGTTTCGAATCGTTTTGCATCGACGGTAGGTAAGGATTCACTTCCCAGCTACCGCAATAGTTCTTTCTATCGATAATTGGCACGAATACGTTATATTCGAGGTTTCCAATCGTTTTGCCTCGACGGTAGGTAAGAGTTCACTTCCCAGCTCCCGCAATCGTTCTTTCTATCGTTAATTGGCACGAAAACGTGCTATTCGATGTTTCCAATCGTTTTGCATCGACGGGAGGTAAGGATTCACTTCCCAGCTCCCGTAATCGTTCTTTCTATCGATAATTGGCACGAATACGTGCAACTCGGTGTTTCCAATCGTTTTGCAACGACGGTAGGTAAGGATTCACTTCTCAGCTCCCTCAATCGTTCTTTCTATAAATAATTGGCACGAATAGCTGCTATTCGATGTTTCCAATCGTTTTGCATCGAAGGTAGGTAAGGATTCACTTCCCCGCTCCCGCAATCGTTCTTTCTATCGATAATTGGCACGCATACGTGATATTCGATGTTTCCAATCGGTTTGCCTCGACGGTAGGTAAGAATTCACTTCCCAGCTCCCGCAATCGTTCTTTCTATCGATAATTGGCACGCATACGTGATATTCGAAGTTTCCATTCGTTTTGCATCGACGGGAGGTAACGATTCACTTCCCAGCTCCCGCAATCGTTCTTTCTATCGATAATTGGCACGCATACGTGATATTCGATGTTTCCAATCGGTTTGCCTCGACGGTAGGTAAGAATTCACTTCCCAGCTCCCGCAATCGTTCTTTCTATCGATAATTGGCACGAATACGTGCTATTCGATGTTTCCAATCGTTCTGCAACGACGGTAGGTAAGGATTCACTTCCCAGCTCCCGCAATCGTTCTTTCTATCGATAATTGGCACGCATACGTGATATTCGAAGTTTACATTCGTTTTGCATCGACGGGAGGTAATGATTCACTTCCCAGCTCCCACACTCGTTCTTTCTATTTATAATTGGCACGAATACGTGATATTCGAGGTTTCCAATCGTTTTGCATCGATGGGTGGTAAGAATTCACTGCCCAGCTCCCGTAATCGTTCTTTCTATCGATAATTGGCACGAATACGTTATATTCGAGGTTTCCGATCGTTTTGCCTCGACGGTAGGTAAGAGTTCACTTCCCAGCTCCCGCAATCGTCCTTTCTATCGTTAATTGGCACGAAAACGTGCTATTCGATGTTTCCAATCGTTTTGCATCGACGGGAGGTAAGGATTCACTTCCCAGCTCCCGTAATCGTTCTTTCTATCGATAATTGGCACGAATACGTGCTACTCGGTGTTTCCAATCGTTTTGCAACGACGGTAGGTAAGGATTCACTTCTCAGCTCCCTCAATCGTTCTTTCTATAAATAATTGGCACGAATACGTGCTAATCGATGTTTCCAATCGTTTTGCATCGAAGGTAGGTAAGGATTCACTTCCCCGCTCCCGCAATCGTTCTTTCTATCGATAATTGGCACGCATACGTGATATTCGATGTTTCCAATCGGTTTGCCTCGACGGTAGGTAAGAATTCACTTCCCAGCTCCCGCAATCGTTCTTTCTATCTATAATTGGCACGAATACGTGCTATTCGATGTTTCCAATCGTTCTGCAACGACGGTAGGTAAGGATTCACTTCCCAGCTCCCGCAATCGTTCTTTCTATCGATAATTGGCACGCATACGTGATATTCGAAGTTTCCATTCGTTTTGCATCGACGGGAGGTAATGATTCACTTCCCAGCTCCCGCAATCGTTCTTTCTATCGATAATTGGCACGCATACGTGATATTCGATGTTTCCAATCGGTTTGCCTCGACGGTAGGTAAGAATTCACTTCCCAGCTCCCGCAATCGTTCTTTCTATCGATAATTGGCACGAATACGTGCTATTCGATGTTTCCAATCGTTCTGCATCGACGGTAGGTAAGGATTCACTTCCCAGCTCCCGCAATTGTTCTTTCTATCGATAATTGGCACGAATACGTGCTACTCGGTGTTTCCAATCGTTTTGCAACGACGGTAGGTAAGGATTCACTTCTCAGCTCCCTCAATCGTTCTTTCTATAAATAATTGGCACGAATACGTGCTATTCGATGTTTCCAATCGTTTTGCATCGACGGTAGGTAAGGATTCACTTAACAGCTCCCACACTCGTTCTTTCTATTTATAATTGGCACGAATACGTGATATTCGAGGTTTCCAATCGTTTTGCAACGACGGGTGGTAAGAATTCACTTCCCAGCTCCCGCAATCGTTCTTTCTATCGATAATTGGCACGAATACGTGCTATTCGATGTTTCCAATCGTTTTGCATCGACGGAAGGTAAGGATTCACTTACCAGCCCCCGCAATCGATCTTTCTATCGATAACTGGCACGAAAACGTGCTATTCGATGTTTCCAATCGTTTTGCATCGACGGAAGGTAAGGATTCACTTACCAGCTCCCACACTCGTTCTTTCTATTTATAATTGGCACGAATACGTGATATTCGAGGTTTCCAATCGTTTTGCATCGACGGAAGGTAAGGATTCACTCACCAGCTCCCACACTCGTTCTTTCTATTAATAATTGGCACGAATACGTGCTACTCGGTGTTTCCAATCGTTTTGCAACGACGGTAGGTAAGGATTCACTTCCCCGCTCCCGCAATCGTTCTTTCTATCGATAATTGGCACGAATACATGCTATTCGATGTTTCCAATCGTTCTGCATCGACGATAGGTAAGGATTCACTTCCCAGCTCCCGCAATAGTTCTTTCTATCGATAATTGGCACGAATACGTGCTACTCGGTGTTTCCAATCGTTTTGCAACGACGGTAGGTAAGGATTCACTTCCCCGCTACCGCAATCGTTCTTTCTATCGATAATTGGCACGAATACATGCTATTCGATGTTTCCAATCGTTCTGCATCGACGGTAGGTAAGGATTCACTTCCCAGCTCCCGCAATAGATCTTTCTATCGATAATTGGCACGAATACGTGCTATTCGATGTCTCCAATCGTTTTGCATCGACGGAAGGTAAGGATTCACTTACCAGCTCCCACACTCGTTCTTTCTATTAATAATTGCCACGAATACGTGATATTCGAGGTTTCCAATCGTTTTGCATCGACGGGTGGTAAGAATTCACTTCCCAGCTCCCGTAATCGTTCTTTCTATCGATAATTGGCACGAATACGTGCTACTCGGTGTTTCCAATCGTTTTGCAACGACGGTAGGTAAGGATTCACTTCTCAGCTCCCGCAATCGTTCTTTCTATCGTTAATTGGCACGAAAACGTGCTATTCGATGTTTCCAATCGTTTTGCATCGACGGGAGGTAAGGATTCACTTCCCAGCTCCCGCAATCGTTCTTTCTATCGATAATTGGCACGAATACGTGCTACTCGGTGTTTCCAATCGTTTTGCAACGACGTTAGGTAAGGATTCACTTCTCAGCTCCCTCAATCGTTCTTTCTATAAATAATTGGCACGAATACCTGCTATTCGATGTTTCCAATCGTTTTGCATCGAAGGTAGGTAAGGATTCACTTCCCCGCTCTCGCAATCGTTCTTTCTATCGATAACTGGCACGAATACGTGCTATTCGATGTTTCCAATCGTTCTGCATCGACGGTAGGTAAGGATTCACTTCCCAGCTCCCGCAATAGTTCTTTCTATCGATAATTGGCACGAATACGTGCTACTCGGTGTTTCCAATCGTTTTGCAACGACGGTAGGTAAGGATTCACTTCTCAGCTCCCTCAATCGTTCTTTCTATAAATAATTGGCACGAATACGTGCTATTCGATGTTTCCAATCGTTTTGCATCGACGGTAGGTAAGGATTCACTTAACAGCTCCCACACTCGTTCTTTCTATTTATAATTGGCACGAATACGTGATATTCGAGGTTTCCAATCGTTTTGCATCGACGGGTGGTAAGAATTCACTTCCCAGCTCCCGCAATCGTTCTTTCTATCGATAATTGGCACGAATACGTGCTATTCGATGTTTCCAATCGTTTTGCCTCGACGGAAGGTAAGGATTCACTTACCAGCCCCCGCAATCGATCTTTCTATCGATAACTGGCACGAAAACGTGCTATTCGATGTTTCCAATCGTTTTGCATCGACGGAAGGTAAGGATTCACTTACCAGCTCCCACACTCGTTCTGTCTATTTATAATTGGCACGAATACGTGATATTCGAGGTTTCCAATCGTTTTGCATCGACGGAAGGTAAGGATTCACTTACCAGCTCCCACACTCGTTCTTTCTATTAATAATTGGCACGAATACGTGCTACTCGGTGTTTCCAATCGTTTTGCAACGACGGTAGGTAAGGATTCACTTCCCCGCTCCCGCAATCGTTCTTTCTATCGATAATTGGCACGAATACATGCTATTCGATGTTTCCAATCGTTCTGCATCGACGGTAGGTAAGGATTCACTTCCCAGCTCCCGCAATAGTTCTTTCTATCGATAATTGGCACGAATACGTGCTACTCGGTGTTTCCAATCGTTTTGCAACGACGGTAGGTAAGGATTCACTTCCCCGCTCCCGCAATCGTTCTTTCTATCGATAATTGGCACGAATACATGCTATTCGATGTTTCCAATCGTTCTGCATCGACGGTAGGTAAGGATTCACTTCCCCGCTCCCGCAATCGTTCTTTCTATCGATAATTGGCATGAATACGTGCTATTCGATGTTTCGAATCGTGTTGCATCGACGGTAGGTAAGGATTCACTTCCCAGCTACCGCAATAGTTCTTTCTATCGATAATTGGCACGAATACGTGCTATTCGATGTTTCCAATCGTTTTGCATGGACGGTAGGTAAGGATTCACTTCCCAGCTCCCGCAATAGTTCTTTCTATCGATAATTGGCACGAATACGTGCTACTCGGTGTTTCCAATCGTTTTGCAACGACGGTAGGTAAGGATTCACTTCCCCGCTCCCGCAATCGTTCTTTCTATCGATAATTGGCACGAATACGTGCTATTCGATGTTTCGAATCGTTTTGCATCGACGGTAGGTAAGGATTCACTTCCCAGCTACCGCAATAGTTCTTTCTATCGATAATTGGCACGAATACGTTATATTCGAGGTTTCCAATCGTTTTGCCTCGACGGTAGGTAAGAGTTCACTTCCCAGCTCCCGCAATCGTTCTTTCTATCGTTAATTGGCACGAAAACGTGCTATTCGATGTTTCCAATCGTTTTGCATCGACGGGAGGTAAGGATTCACTTCCCAGCTCCCGTAATCGTTCTTTCTATCGATAATTGGCACGAATACGTGCAACTCGGTGTTTCCAATCGTTTTGCAACGACGGTAGGTAAGGATTCACTTCTCAGCTCCCTCAATCGTTCTTTCTATAAATAATTGGCACGAATAGCTGCTATTCGATGTTTCCAATCGTTTTGCATCGAAGGTAGGTAAGGATTCACTTCCCCGCTCCCGCAATCGTTCTTTCTATCGATAATTGGCACGCATACGTGATATTCGATGTTTCCAATCGGTTTGCCTCGACGGTAGGTAAGAATTCACTTCCCAGCTCCCGCAATCGTTCTTTCTATCGATAATTGGCACGCATACGTGATATTCGAAGTTTCCATTCGTTTTGCATCGACGGGAGGTAACGATTCACTTCCCAGCTCCCGCAATCGTTCTTTCTATCGATAATTGGCACGCATACGTGATATTCGATGTTTCCAATCGGTTTGCCTCGACGGTAGGTAAGAATTCACTTCCCAGCTCCCGCAATCGTTCTTTCTATCGATAATTGGCACGAATACGTGCTATTCGATGTTTCCAATCGTTCTGCAACGACGGTAGGTAAGGATTCACTTCCCAGCTCCCGCAATCGTTCTTTCTATCGATAATTGGCACGCATACGTGATATTCGAAGTTTACATTCGTTTTGCATCGACGGGAGGTAATGATTCACTTCCCAGCTCCCACACTCGTTCTTTCTATTTATAATTGGCACGAATACGTGATATTCGAGGTTTCCAATCGTTTTGCATCGATGGGTGGTAAGAATTCACTGCCCAGCTCCCGTAATCGTTCTTTCTATCGATAATTGGCACGAATACGTTATATTCGAGGTTTCCGATCGTTTTGCCTCGACGGTAGGTAAGAGTTCACTTCCCAGCTCCCGCAATCGTCCTTTCTATCGTTAATTGGCACGAAAACGTGCTATTCGATGTTTCCAATCGTTTTGCATCGACGGGAGGTAAGGATTCACTTCCCAGCTCCCGTAATCGTTCTTTCTATCGATAATTGGCACGAATACGTGCTACTCGGTGTTTCCAATCGTTTTGCAACGACGGTAGGTAAGGATTCACTTCTCAGCTCCCTCAATCGTTCTTTCTATAAATAATTGGCACGAATACGTGCTAATCGATGTTTCCAATCGTTTTGCATCGAAGGTAGGTAAGGATTCACTTCCCCGCTCCCGCAATCGTTCTTTCTATCGATAATTGGCACGCATACGTGATATTCGATGTTTCCAATCGGTTTGCCTCGACGGTAGGTAAGAATTCACTTCCCAGCTCCCGCAATCGTTCTTTCTATCTATAATTGGCACGAATACGTGCTATTCGATGTTTCCAATCGTTCTGCAACGACGGTAGGTAAGGATTCACTTCCCAGCTCCCGCAATCGTTCTTTCTATCGATAATTGGCACGCATACGTGATATTCGAAGTTTCCATTCGTTTTGCATCGACGGGAGGTAATGATTCACTTCCCAGCTCCCGCAATCGTTCTTTCTATCGATAATTGGCACGCATACGTGATATTCGATGTTTCCAATCGGTTTGCCTCGACGGTAGGTAAGAATTCACTTCCCAGCTCCCGCAATCGTTCTTTCTATCGATAATTGGCACGAATACGTGCTATTCGATGTTTCCAATCGTTCTGCATCGACGGTAGGTAAGGATTCACTTCCCAGCTCCCGCAATTGTTCTTTCTATCGATAATTGGCACGAATACGTGCTACTCGGTGTTTCCAATCGTTTTGCAACGACGGTAGGTAAGGATTCACTTCTCAGCTCCCTCAATCGTTCTTTCTATAAATAATTGGCACGAATACGTGCTATTCGATGTTTCCAATCGTTTTGCATCGACGGTAGGTAAGGATTCACTTAACAGCTCCCACACTCGTTCTTTCTATTTATAATTGGCACGAATACGTGATATTCGAGGTTTCCAATCGTTTTGCAACGACGGGTGGTAAGAATTCACTTCCCAGCTCCCGCAATCGTTCTTTCTATCGATAATTGGCACGAATACGTGCTATTCGATGTTTCCAATCGTTTTGCATCGACGGAAGGTAAGGATTCACTTACCAGCCCCCGCAATCGATCTTTCTATCGATAACTGGCACGAAAACGTGCTATTCGATGTTTCCAATCGTTTTGCATCGACGGAAGGTAAGGATTCACTTACCAGCTCCCACACTCGTTCTTTCTATTTATAATTGGCACGAATACGTGATATTCGAGGTTTCCAATCGTTTTGCATCGACCGAAGGTAAGGATTCACTTACCAGCTCCCACACTCGTTCTTTCTATTAATAATTGGCACGAATACGTGCTACTCGGTGTTTCCAATCGTTTTGCAACGACGGTAGGTAAGGATTCACTTCCCCGCTCCCGCAATCGTTCTTTCTATCGATAATTGGCACGAATACATGCTATTCGATGTTTCCAATCGTTCTGCATCGACGATAGGTAAGGATTCACTTCCCAGCTCCCGCAATAGTTCTTTCTATCGATAATTGGCACGAATACGTGCTACTCGGTGTTTCCAATCGTTTTGCAACGACGGTAGGTAAGGATTCACTTCCCCGCTACCGCAATCGTTCTTTCTATCGATAATTGGCACGAATACATGCTATTCGATGTTTCCAATCGTTCTGCATCGACGGTAGGTAAGGATTCACTTCCCAGCTCCCGCAATAGATCTTTCTATCGATAATTGGCACGAATACGTGCTATTCGATGTCTCCAATCGTTTTGCATCGACGGAAGGTAAGGATTCACTTACCAGCTCCCACACTCGTTCTTTCTATTAATAATTGGCACGAATACGTGATATTCGAGGTTTCCAATCGTTTTGCATCGACGGGTGGTAAGAATTCACTTCCCAGCTCCCGTAATCGTTCTTTCTATCGATAATTGGCACGAATACGTGCTACTCGGTGTTTCCAATCGTTTTGCAACGACGGTAGGTAAGGATTCACTTCTCAGCTCCCGCAATCGTTCTTTCTATCGTTAATTGGCACGAAAACGTGCTATTCGATGTTTCCAATCGTTTTGCATCGACGGGAGGTAAGGATTCACTTCCCAGCTCCCGCAATCGTTCTTTCTATCGATAATTGGCACGAATACGTGCTACTCGGTGTTTCCAATCGTTTTGCAACGACGTTAGGTAAGGATTCACTTCTCAGCTCCCTCAATCGTTCTTTCTATAAATAATTGGCACGAATACCTGCTATTCGATGTTTCCAATCGTTTTGCATCGAAGGTAGGTAAGGATTCACTTCCCCGCTCTCGCAATCGTTCTTTCTATCGATAACTGGCACGAATACGTGCTATTCGATGTTTCCAATCGTTCTGCATCGACGGTAGGTAAGGATTCACTTCCCAGCTCCCGCAATAGTTCTTTCTATCGATAATTGGCACGAATACGTGCTACTCGGTGTTTCCAATCGTTTTGCAACGACGGTAGGTAAGGATTCACTTCTCAGCTCCCTCAATCGTTCTTTCTATAAATAATTGGCACGAATACGTGCTATTCGATGTTTCCAATCGTTTTGCATCGACGGTAGGTAAGGATTCACTTAACAGCTCCCACACTCGTTCTTTCTATTTATAATTGGCACGAATACGTGATATTCGAGGTTTCCAATCGTTTTGCATCGACGGGTGGTAAGAATTCACTTCCCAGCTCCCGCAATCGTTCTTTCTATCGATAATTGGCACGAATACGTGCTATTCGATGTTTCCAATCGTTTTGCATCGACGGAAGGTAAGGATTCACTTACCAGCCCCCGCAATCGATCTTTCTATCGATAACTGGCACGAAAACGTGCTATTCGATGTTTCCAATCGTTTTGCATCGACGGAAGGTAAGGATTCACTTACCAGCTCCCACACTCGTTCTTTCTATTAATAATTGGCACGAATACGTGCTACTCGGTGTTTCCAATCGTTTTGCAACGACGGTAGGTAAGGATTCACTTCCCCGCTCCCGCAATCGTTCTTTCTATCGATAATTGGCACGAATACATGCTATTCGATGTTTCCAATCGTTCTGCATCGACGGTAGGTAAGGATTCACTTCCCAGCTCCCGCAATAGTTCTTTCTATCGATAATTGGCACGAATACGTGCTACTCGGTGTTTCCAATCGTTTTGCAACGACGGTAGGTAAGGATTCACTTCCCCGCTCCCGCAATCGTTCTTTCTATCGATAATTGGCACGAATACATGCTATTCGATGTTTCCAATCGTTCTGCATCGACGGTAGGTAAGGATTCACTTCCCAGCTCCCGCAATAGATCTTTCTATCGATAATTGGCACGAATACGTGCTATTCGATGTCTCCAATCGTTTTGCATCGACGGAAGGTAAGGATTCACTTACCAGCTCCCACACTCGTTCTTTCTATTAATAATTGGCACGAATACGTGATATTCGAGGTTTCCAATCGTTTTGCATCGACGGGTGGTAAGAATTCACTTCCCAGCTCCCGTAATCGTTCTTTCTATCGATAATTGGCACGAATACGTGCTACTCGGTGTTTCCAATCGTTTTGCAACGACGGTAGGTAAGGATTCACTTCTCAGCTCCCGCAATCGTTCTTTCTATCGTTAATTGGCACGAAAACGTGCTATTCGATGTTTCCAATCGTTTTGCATCGACGGGAGGTAAGGATTCACTTCCCAGCTCCCGTATTCGTTCTTTCTATCGATAATTGGCACGAATACGTGCTACTCGGTGTTTCCAATCGTTTTGCAACGACGGTAGGTAAGGATTCACTTCTCAGCTCCCTCAATCGTTCTTTCTATAAATAATTGGCACGAATACCTGCTATTCGATGTTTCCAATCGTTTTGCATCGAAGGTAGGTAAGGATTCACTTCCCCGCTCTCGCAATCGTTCTTTCTATCGATAACTGGCACGAATACGTGCTATTCGAGGTTTCCAATCGTTCTGCATCGACGGTAGGTAAGGATTCACTTCCCAGCTCCCGCAATCGTTCTTTCTATCGATAATTGGCACGAATACGTGCTATTCGATGTTTCGAATCGTTTTGCATCGACGGTAGGTAAGGATTCACTTCCCAGCTCCCGCAATAGATCTTTCTATCGATAATTGGCACGAATACGTGCTATTCGATGTCTCCAATCGTTTTGCATCGACGGAAGGTAAGGATTCACTTACCAGCTCCCACACTCGTTCTTTCTATTAATAATTGGCACGAATACGTGATATTCGAGGTTTCCAATCGTTTTGCATCGACGGGTGGTAAGAATTCACTTCCCAGCTCCCGTAATCGTTCTTTCTATCGATAATTGGCACGAATACGTTATATTCGAGGTTTCCGATCGTTTTGCCTCGACGGTAGGTAAGAGTTCACTTCCCAGCTCCCGCAATCGTCCTTTCTATCGTTAATTGGCACGAAAACGTGCTATTCGATGTTTCCAATCGTTTTGCATCGACGGGAGGTAATGATTCACTTCCCAGCTCCCGCAATCGTTCTTTCTATCGATAATTGGCACGCATACGTGATATTCGATGTTTCCAATCGGTTTGCCTCGACGGTAGGTAAGAATTCACTTCCCAGCTCCCGCAATCGTTCTTTCTATCGATAATTGGCACGAATACGTGCTATTCGATGTTTCCAATCGTTCTGCATCGACGGTAGGTAAGGATTCACTTCCCAGCTCCCGCAATAGTTCTTTCTATCGATAATTGGCACGAATACGTGCTACTCGGTGTTTCCAATCGTTTTGCAACGACGGTAGGTAAGGATTCACTTCTCAGCTCCCTCAATCGTTCTTTCTATAAATAATTGGCACGAATACGTGCTATTCGATGTTTCCAATCGTTTTGCATCGACGGTAGGTAAGGATTCACTTAACAGCTCCCACACTCGTTCTTTCTATTTATAATTGGCACGAATACGTGATATTCGAGGTTTCCAATCGTTTTGCATCGACGGGTGGTAAGAATTCACTTCCCAGCTCCCGCAATCGTTCTTTCTATCGATAATTGGCACGAATACGTGCTATTCGATGTTTCCAATCGTTTTGCATCGACGGAAGGTAAGGATTCACTTACCAGCCCCCGCAATCGATCTTTCTATCGATAACTGGCACGAAAACGTGCTATTCGATGTTTCCAATCGTTTTGCATCGACGGAAGGTAAGGATTCACTTACCAGCTCCCACACTCGTTCTTTCTATTTATAATTGGCACGAATACGTGATATTCGAGGTTTCCAATCGTTTTGCATCGACGGAAGGTAAGGATTCACTTACCAGCTCCCACACTCGTTCTTTCTATTAATAATTGGCACGAATACGTGCTACTCGGTGTTTCCAATCGTTTTGCATCGACGGGAGGTAAGGATTCACTTCCCAGCTCCCGTATTCGTTCTTTCTATCGATAATTGGCACGAATACGTGCTACTCGGTGTTTCCAATCGTTTTGCAACGACGGTAGGTAAGGATTCACTTCTCAGCTCCCTCAATCGTTCTTTCTATAAATAATTGGCACGAATACCTGCTATTCGATGTTTCCAATCGTTTTGCATCGAAGGTAGGTAAGGATTCACTTCCCCGCTCTCGCAATCGTTCTTTCTATCGATAACTGGCACGAATACGTGCTATTCGAGGTTTCCAATCGTTCTGCATCGACGGTAGGTAAGGATTCACTTCCCAGCTCCCGCAATCGTTCTTTCTATCGATAATTGGCACGAATACGTGCTATTCGATGTTTCGAATCGTTTTGCATCGACGGTAGGTAAGGATTCACTTCCCAGCTCCCGCAATAGATCTTTCTATCGATAATTGGCACGAATACGTGCTATTCGATGTCTCCAATCGTTTTGCATCGACGGAAGGTAAGGATTCACTTACCAGCTCCCACACTCGTTCTTTCTATTAATAATTGGCACGAATACGTGATATTCGAGGTTTCCAATCGTTTTGCATCGACGGGTGGTAAGAATTCACTTCCCAGCTCCCGTAATCGTTCTTTCTATCGATAATTGGCACGAATACGTTATATTCGAGGTTTCCGATCGTTTTGCCTCGACGGTAGGTAAGAGTTCACTTCCCAGCTCCCGCAATCGTCCTTTCTATCGTTAATTGGCACGAAAACGTGCTATTCGATGTTTCCAATCGTTTTGCATCGACGGGAGGTAAGGATTCACTTCCCAGCTCCCGTAATCGTTCTTTCTATCGATAATTGGCACGAATACGTGCTACTCGGTGTTTCCAATCGTTTTGCAACGACGGTAGGTAAGGATTCACTTCTCAGCTCCCTCAATCGTTCTTTCTATAAATAATTGGCACGAATACGTGCTAATCGATGTTTCCAATCGTTTTGCATCGAAGGTAGGTAAGGATTCACTTCCCCGCTCCCGCAATCGTTCTTTCTATCGATAATTGGCACGCATACGTGATATTCGATGTTTCCAATCGGTTTGCCTCGACGGTAGGTAAGAATTCACTTCCCAGCTCCCGCAATCGTTCTTTCTATCTATAATTGGCACGAATACGTGCTATTCGATGTTTCCAATCGTTCTGCAACGACGGTAGGTAAGGATTCACTTCCCAGCTCCCGCAATCGTTCTTTCTATCGATAATTGGCACGCATACGTGATATTCGAAGTTTCCATTCGTTTTGCATCGACGGGAGGTAATGATTCACTTCCCAGCTCCCGCAATCGTTCTTTCTATCGATAATTGGCACGCATACGTGATATTCGATGTTTCCAATCGGTTTGCCTCGACGGTAGGTAAGAATTCACTTCCCAGCTCCCGCAATCGTTCTTTCTATCGATAATTGGCACGAATACGTGCTATTCGATGTTTCCAATCGTTCTGCATCGACGGTAGGTAAGGATTCACTTCCCAGCTCCCGCAATAGTTCTTTCTATCGATAATTGGCACGAATACGTGCTACTCGGTGTTTCCAATCGTTTTGCAACGACGGTAGGTAAGGATTCACTTCTCAGCTC
Source organism: Nomada ferruginata (assembly GCA_963583965.1). NCBI lineage: Eukaryota > Metazoa > Arthropoda > Insecta > Hymenoptera > Apidae > Nomada > Nomada ferruginata. The sequence continues at coordinate 3,105,212 of OY757219.1, forward strand.
CCTCAATCGTTCTTTCTATAAATAATTGGCACGAATACGTGCTATTCGATGTTTCCAATCGTTTTGCATCGACGGTAGGTAAGGATTCACTTAACAGCTCCCACACTCGTTCTTTCTATTTATAATTGGCACGAATACGTGATATTCGAGGTTTCCAATCGTTTTGCATCGACGGGTGGTAAGAATTCACTTCCCAGCTCCCGCAATCGTTCTTTCTATCGATAATTGGCACGAATACGTGCTATTCGATGTTTCCAATCGTTTTGCATCGACGGAAGGTAAGGATTCACTTACCAGCCCCCGCAATCGATCTTTCTATCGATAACTGGCACGAAAACGTGCTATTCGATGTTTCCAATCGTTTTGCATCGACGGAAGGTAAGGATTCACTTACCAGCTCCCACACTCGTTCTTTCTATTTATAATTGGCACGAATACGTGATATTCGAGGTTTCCAATCGTTTTGCATCGACGGAAGGTAAGGATTCACTTACCAGCTCCCACACTCGTTCTTTCTATTAATAATTGGCACGAATACGTGCTACTCGGTGTTTCCAATCGTTTTGCAACGACGGTAGGTAAGGATTCACTTCCCCGCTCCCGCAATTGTTCTTTCTATCGATAATTGGCACGAATACATGCTATTCGATGTTTCCAATCGTTCTGCATCGACGGTAGGTAAGGATTCACTTCCCAGCTCCCGCAATAGTTCTTTCTATCGATAATTGGCACGAATACGTGCTACTCGGTGTTTCCAATCGTTTTGCAACGACGGTAGGTAAGGATTCACTTCCCCGCTCCCGCAATCGTTCTTTCTATCGATAATTGGCACGAATACATGCTATTCGATGTTTCCAATCGTTCTGCATCGACGGTAGGTAAGGATTCACTTCCCAGCTCCCGCAATAGATCTTTCTATCGATAATTGGCACGAATAAGTGCTATTCGATGTCTCCAATCGTTTTGCATCGACGGAAGGTAAGGATTCACTTACCAGCTCCCACACTCGTTCTTTCTATTAATAATTGGCACGAATACGTGATATTCGAGGTTTCCAATCGTTTTGCATCGACGGGTGGTAAGAATTCACTTCCCAGCTCCCGTAATCGTTCTTTCTATCGATAATTGGCACGAATACGTGCTACTCGGTGTTTCCAATCGTTTTGCAACGACGGTAGGTAAGGATTCACTTCTCAGCTCCCGCAATCGTTCTTTCTATCGTTAATTGGCACGAAAACGTGCTATTCGATGTTTCCAATCGTTTTGCATCGACGGGAGGTAAGGATTCACTTCCCAGCTCCCGTATTCGTTCTTTCTATCGATAATTGGCACGAATACGTGCTACTCGGTGTTTCCAATCGTTTTGCAACGACGGTAGGTAAGGATTCACTTCTCAGCTCCCTCAATCGTTCTTTCTATAAATAATTGGCACGAATACCTGCTATTCGATGTTTCCAATCGTTTTGCATCGAAGGTAGGTAAGGATTCACTTCCCCGCTCTCGCAATCGTTCTTTCTATCGATAACTGGCACGAATACGTGCTATTCGAGGTTTCCAATCGTTCTGCATCGACGGTAGGTAAGGATTCACTTCCCAGCTCCCGCAATCGTTCTTTCTATCGATAATTGGCACGAATACGTGCTATTCGATGTTTCGAATCGTTTTGCATCGACGGTAGGTAAGGATTCACTTCCCAGCTCCCGCAATAGATCTTTCTATCGATAATTGGCACGAATACGTGCTACTCGATGTCTCCAATCGTTTTGCATCGACGGAAGGTAAGGATTCACTTACCAGCTCCCACACTCGTTCTTTCTATTAATAATTGGCACGAATACGTGATATTCGAGGTTTCCAATCGTTTTGCATCGACGGGTGGTAAGAATTCACTTCCCAGCTCCCGTAATCGTTCTTTCTATCGATAATTGGCACGAATACGTTATATTCGAGGTTTCCAATTGTTTTGCCTCGACGGTAGGTAAGAGTTCACTTCCCAGCTCCCGCAATCGTTCTTTCTATCGATAATTGGCACGCATACGTGATATTCGAAGTTTCCATTCGTTTTGCATCGACGGGAGGTAATGATTCACTTCCCAGCTCCCGCAATCGTTCTTTCTATCGATAATTGGCACGCATACGTGATATTCGATGTTTCCAATCGGTTTGCCTCGACGGTAGGTAAGAATTCACTTCCCAGCTCCCGCAATCGTTCTTTCTATCGATAATTGGCACGAATACGTGCTATTCGATGTTTCCAATCGTTCTGCATCGACGGTAGGTAAGGATTCACTTCCCAGCTCCCGCAATAGTTCTTTCTATCGATAATTGGCACGAATACGTGCTACTCGGTGTTTCCAATCGTTTTGCAACGACGGCAGGTAAGGATTCACTTCTCAGCTCCCTCAATCGTTCTTTCTATAAATAATTGGCACGAATACGTGCTATTCGATGTTTCCAATCGTTTTGCATCGACGGTAGGTAAGGATTCACTTAACAGCTCCCACACTCGTTCTTTCTATTTATAATTGGCACGAATACGTGATATTCGAGGTTTCCAATCGTTTTGCATCGACGGGTGGTAAGAATTCACTTCCCAGCTCCCGCAATCGTTCTTTCTATCGATAATTGGCACGAATACGTGCTATTCGATGTTTCCAATCGTTTTGCATCGACGGAAGGTAAGGATTCACTTACCAGCCCCCGCAATCGATCTTTCTATCGATAACTGGCACGAAAACGTGCTATTCGATGTTTCCAATCGTTTTGCATCGACGGAAGGTAAGGATTCACTTACCAGCTCCCACACTCGTTCTTTCTATTTATAATTGGCACGAATACGTGATATTCGAGGTTTCCAATCGTTTTGCATCGACGGAAGGTAAGGATTCACTTACCAGCTCCCACACTCGTTCTTTCTATTAATAATTGGCACGAATACGTGATATTCGAGGTTTCCAATCGTTTTGCATCGACGGGTGGTAAGAATTCACTTCCCAGCTCCCGTAATCGTTCTTTCTATCGATAATTGGCACGAATACGTTATATTCGAGGTTTCCAATTGTTTTGCCTCGACGGTAGGTACGAGTTCACTTCCCAGCTCCCGAAATCGTTCTTTCTATCGTTAATTGGCACGAAAACGTGCTATTCGATGTTTCCAATCGTTTTGCATCGACGGGAGGTAAGGATTCACTTCCCAGCTCCCGCAATCGATCTTTCTATCGATAACTGGCACGAAAACGTGCTATTCGATGTTTCCAATCGTTTTGCATCGACGGAAGGTAAGGATTCACTTACCAGCTCCCACACTCGTTCTTTCTATTTATAATTGGCACGAATACGTGATATTCGAGGTTTCCAATCGTTTTGCATCGACGGAAGGTAAGGATTCACTTACCAGCTCCCACACTCGTTCTTTCTATTAATAATTGGCACGAATACGTGCTACTCGGTGTTTCCAATCGTTTTGCAACGACGGTAGGTAAGGATTCACTTCCCCGCTCCCGCAATTGTTCTTTCTATCGATAATTGGCACGAATACATGCTATTCGATGTTTCCAATCGTTCTGCATCGACGGTAGGTAAGGATTCACTTCCCAGCTCCCGCAATAGTTCTTTCTATCGATAATTGGCACGAATACGTGCTACTCGGTGTTTCCAATCGTTTTGCAACGACGGTAGGTAAGGATTCACTTCCCCGCTCCCGCAATCGTTCTTTCTATCGATAATTGGCACGAATACATGCTATTCGATGTTTCCAATCGTTCTGCATCGACGGTAGGTAAGGATTCACTTCCCAGCTCCCGCAATAGTTCTTTCTATCGATAATTGGCACGAATAAGTGCTATTCGATGTCTCCAATCGTTTTGCATCGACGGAAGGTAAGGATTCACTTACCAGCTCCCACACTCGTTCTTTCTATTAATAATTGGCACGAATACGTGATATTCGAGGTTTCCAATCGTTTTGCATCGACGGGTGGTAAGAATTCACTTCCCAGCTCCCGTAATCGTTCTTTCTATCGATAATTGGCACGAATACGTGCTACTCGGTGTTTCCAATCGTTTTGCAACGACGGTAGGTAAGGATTCACTTCTCAGCTCCCGCAATCGTTCTTTCTATCGTTAATTGGCACGAAAACGTGCTATTCGATGTTTCCAATCGTTTTGCATCGACGGGAGGTAAGGATTCACTTCCCAGCTCCCGTATTCGTTCTTTCTATCGATAATTGCCACGAATACGTGCTACTCGGTGTTTCCAATCGTTTTGCAACGACGGTAGGTAAGGATTCACTTCTCAGCTCCCTCAATCGTTCTTTCTATAAATAATTGGCACGAATACCTGCTATTCGATGTTTCCAATCGTTTTGCATCGAAGGTAGGTAAGGATTCACTTCCCCGCTCTCGCAATCGTTCTTTCTATCGATAACTGGCACGAATACGTGCTATTCGAGGTTTCCAATCGTTCTGCATCGACGGTAGGTAAGGATTCACTTCCCAGCTCCCGCAATCGTTCTTTCTATCGATAATTGGCACGAATACGTGCTATTCGATGTTTCGAATCGTTTTGCATCGACGGTAGGTAAGGATTCACTTCCCAGCTCCCGCAATAGATCTTTCTATCGATAATTGGCACGAATACGTGCTACTCGATGTCTCCAATCGTTTTGCATCGACGGAAGGTAAGGATTCACTTACCAGCTCCCACACTCGTTCTTTCTATTAATAATTGGCACGAATACGTGATATTCGAGGTTTCCAATCGTTTTGCATCGACGGGTGGTAAGAATTCACTTCCCAGCTCCCGTAATCGTTCTTTCTATCGATAATTGGCACGAATACGTTATATTCGAGGTTTCCAATTGTTTTGCCTCGACGGTAGGTAAGAGTTCACTTCCCAGCTCCCGCAATCGTTCTTTCTATCGATAATTGGCACGCATACGTGATATTCGAAGTTTCCATTCGTTTTGCATCGACGGGAGGTAATGATTCACTTCCCAGCTCCCGCAATCGTTCTTTCTATCGATAATTGGCACGCATACGTGATATTCGATGTTTCCAATCGGTTTGCCTCGACGGTAGGTAAGAATTCACTTCCCAGCTCCCGCAATCGTTCTTTCTATCGATAATTGGCACGAATACGTGCTATTCGATGTTTCCAATCGTTCTGCATCGACGGTAGGTAAGGATTCACTTCCCAGCTCCCGCAATAGTTCTTTCTATCGATAATTGGCACGAATACGTGCTACTCGGTGTTTCCAATCGTTTTGCAACGACGGTAGGTAAGGATTCACTTCTCAGCTCCCTCAATCGTTCTTTCTATAAATAATTGGCACGAATACGTGCTATTCGATGTTTCCAATCGTTTTGCATCGACGGTAGGTAAGGATTCACTTAACAGCTCCCACACTCGTTCTTTCTATTTATAATTGGCACGAATACGTGATATTCGAGGTTTCCAATCGTTTTGCATCGACGGGTGGTAAGAATTCACTTCCCAGCTCCCGCAATCGTTCTTTCTATCGATAATTGGCACGAATACGTGCTATTCGATGTTTCCAATCGTTTTGCATCGACGGAAGGTAAGGATTCACTTACCAGCCCCCGCAATCGATCTTTCTATCGATAACTGGCACGAAAACGTGCTATTCGATGTTTCCAATCGTTTTGCATCGACGGAAGGTAAGGATTCACTTACCAGCTCCCACACTCGTTCTTTCTATTTATAATTGGCACGAATACGTGATATTCGAGGTTTCCAATCGTTTTGCATCGACGGAAGGTAAGGATTCACTTACCAGCTCCCACACTCGTTCTTTCTATTAATAATTGGCACGAATACGTGATATTCGAGGTTTCCAATCGTTTTGCATCGACGGGTGGTAAGAATTCACTTCCCAGCTCCCGTAATCGTTCTTTCTATCGATAATTGGCACGAATACGTTATATTCGAGGTTTCCAATTGTTTTGCCTCGACGGTAGGTACGAGTTCACTTCCCAGCTCCCGAAATCGTTCTTTCTATCGTTAATTGGCACGAAAACGTGCTATTCGATGTTTCCAATCGTTTTGCATCGACGGGAGGTAAGGATTCACTTCCCAGCTCCCGTATTCGTTCTTTCTATCGATAATTGGCACGTATACGTGCTACTCGGTGTTTCCAATCGTTTTGCAACGACGGTAGGTAAGGATTCACTTCTCAGCTCCCTCAATCGTTCTTTCTATAAATAATTGGCACGAATACCTGCTATTCGATGTTTCCAATCGTTTTGCATCGAAGGTAGGTAAGGATTCACTTCCCCGCTCTCGCAATCGTTCTTTCTATCGATAACTGGCACGAATACGTGCTATTCGAGGTTTCCAATCGTTCTGCATCGACGGTAGGTAAGGATTCACTTCCCAGCTCCCGCAATCGTTCTTTCTATCGATAATTGGCACGAATACGTGCTATTCGATGTTTCGAATCGTTTTGCATCGACGGTAGGTAAGGATTCACTTCCCAGCTCCCGCAATAGATCTTTCTATCGATAATTGGCACGAATACGTGCTATTCGATGTCTCCAATCGTTTTGCATCGACGGAAGGTAAGGATTCACTTACCAGCTCCCACACTCGTTCTTTCTATTAATAATTGGCACGAATACGTGATATTCGAGGTTTCCAATCGTTTTGCATCGACGGGTGGTAAGAATTCACTTCCCAGCTCCCGTAATCGTTCTTTCTATCGATAATTGGCACGAATACGTTATATTCGAGGTTTCCGATCGTTTTGCCTCGACGGTAGGTAAGAGTTCACTTCCCAGCTCCCGCAATCGTCCTTTCTATCGTTAATTGGCACGAAAACGTGCTATTCGATGTTTCCAATCGTTTTGCATCGACGGGAGGTAAGGATTCACTTCCCAGCTCCCGTAATCGTTCTTTCTATCGATAATTGGCACGAATACGTGCTACTCGGTGTTTCCAATCGTTTTGCAACGACGGTAGGTAAGGATTCACTTCTCAGCTCCCTCAATCGTTCTTTCTATAAATAATTGGCACGAATACGTGCTAATCGATGTTTCCAATCGTTTTGCATCGAAGGTAGGTAAGGATTCACTTCCCCGCTCCCGCAATCGTTCTTTCTATCGATAATTGGCACGCATACGTGATATTCGATGTTTCCAATCGGTTTGCCTCGACGGTAGGTAAGAATTCACTTCCCAGCTCCCGCAATCGTTCTTTCTATCTATAATTGGCACGAATACGTGCTATTCGATGTTTCCAATCGTTCTGCAACGACGGTAGGTAAGGATTCACTTCCCAGCTCCCGCAATCGTTCTTTCTATCGATAATTGGCACGCATACGTGATATTCGAAGTTTCCATTCGTTTTGCATCGACGGGAGGTAATGATTCACTTCCCAGCTCCCGCAATCGTTCTTTCTATCGATAATTGGCACGCATACGTGATATTCGATGTTTCCAATCGGTTTGCCTCGACGGTAGGTAAGAATTCACTTCCCAGCTCCCGCAATCGTTCTTTCTATCGATAATTGGCACGAATACGTGCTATTCGATGTTTCCAATCGTTCTGCATCGACGGTAGGTAAGGATTCACTTCCCAGCTCCCGCAATAGTTCTTTCTATCGATAATTGGCACGAATACGTGCTACTCGGTGTTTCCAATCGTTTTGCAACGACGGTAGGTAAGGATTCACTTCTCAGCTCCCTCAATCGTTCTTTCTATAAATAATTGGCACGAATACGTGCTATTCGATGTTTCCAATCGTTTTGCATCGACGGTAGGTAAGGATTCACTTAACAGCTCCCACACTCGTTCTTTCTATTTATAATTGGCACGAATACGTGATATTCGAGGTTTCCAATCGTTTTGCATCGACGGGTGGTAAGAATTCACTTCCCAGCTCCCGCAATCGTTCTTTCTATCGATAATTGGCACGAATACGTGCTATTCGATGTTTCCAATCGTTTTGCATCGACGGAAGGTAAGGATTCACTTACCAGCCCCCGCAATCGATCTTTCTATCGATAACTGGCACGAAAACGTGCTATTCGATGTTTCCAATCGTTTTGCATCGACGGAAGGTAAGGATTCACTTACCAGCTCCCACACTCGTTCTTTCTATTAATAATTGGCACGAATACGTGCTACTCGGTGTTTCCAATCGTTTTGCAACGACGGTAGGTAAGGATTCACTTCCCCGCTCCCGCAATCGTTCTTTCTATCGATAATTGGCACGAATACATGCTATTCGATGTTTCCAATCGTTCTGCATCGACGGTAGGTAAGGATTCACTTCCCAGCTCCCGCAATAGTTCTTTCTATCGATAATTGGCACGAATACGTGCTACTCGGTGTTTCCAATCGTTTTGCAACGACGGTAGGTAAGGATTCACTTCCCCGCTCCCGCAATCGTTCTTTCTATCGATAATTGGCACGAATACATGCTATTCGATGTTTCCAATCGTTCTGCATCGACGGTAGGTAAGGATTCACTTCCCAGCTCCCGCAATAGATCTTTCTATCGATAATTGGCACGAATACGTGCTATTCGATGTCTCCAATCGTTTTGCATCGACGGAAGGTAAGGATTCACTTACCAGCTCCCACACTCGTTCTTTCTATTAATAATTGGCACGAATACGTGATATTCGAGGTTTCCAATCGTTTTGCATCGACGGGTGGTAAGAATTCACTTCCCAGCTCCCGTAATCGTTCTTTCTATCGATAATTGGCACGAATACGTGCTACTCGGTGTTTCCAATCGTTTTGCAACGACGGTAGGTAAGGATTCACTTCTCAGCTCCCGCAATCGTTCTTTCTATCGTTAATTGGCACGAAAACGTGCTATTCGATGTTTCCAATCGTTTTGCATCGACGGGAGGTAAGGATTCACTTCCCAGCTCCCGTATTCGTTCTTTCTATCGATAATTGGCACGAATACGTGCTACTCGGTGTTTCCAATCGTTTTGCAACGACGGTAGGTAAGGATTCACTTCTCAGCTCCCTCAATCGTTCTTTCTATAAATAATTGGCACGAATACCTGCTATTCGATGTTTCCAATCGTTTTGCATCGAAGGTAGGTAAGGATTCACTTCCCCGCTCTCGCAATCGTTCTTTCTATCGATAACTGGCACGAATACGTGCTATTCGAGGTTTCCAATCGTTCTGCATCGACGGTAGGTAAGGATTCACTTCCCAGCTCCCGCAATCGTTCTTTCTATCGATAATTGGCACGAATACGTGCTATTCGATGTTTCGAATCGTTTTGCATCGATGGTAGGTAAGGATTCACTTCCCAGCTCCCGCAATAGATCTTTCTATCGATAATTGGCACGAATACGTGCTACTCGATGTCTCCAATCGTTTTGCATCGACGGAAGGTAAGGATTCACTTACCAGCTCCCACACTCGTTCTTTCTATTAATAATTGGCACGAATACGTGATATTCGAGGTTTCCAATCGTTTTGCATCGACGGGTGGTAAGAATTCACTTCCCAGCTCCCGTAATCGTTCTTTCTATCGATAATTGGCACGAATACGTTATATTCGAGGTTTCCAATTGTTTTGCCTCGACGGTAGGTAAGAGTTCACTTCCCAGCTCCCGCAATCGTTCTTTCTATCGATAATTGGCACGCATACGTGATATTCGAAGTTTCCATTCGTTTTGCATCGACGGGAGGTAATGATTCACTTCCCAGCTCCCGCAATCGTTCTTTCTATCGATAATTGGCACGCATACGTGATATTCGATGTTTCCAATCGGTTTGCCTCGGCGGTAGGTAAGAATTCACTTCCCAGCTCCCGCAATCGTTCTTTCTATCGATAATTGGCACGAATACGTGCTATTCGATGTTTCCAATCGTTCTGCATCGACGGTAGGTAAGGATTCACTTCCCAGCTCCCGCAATAGTTCTTTCTATCGATAATTGGCACGAATACGTGCTACTCGGTGTTTCCAATCGTTTTGCAACGACGGTAGGTAAGGATTCACTTCTCAGCTCCCTCAATCGTTCTTTCTATAAATAATTGGCACGAATACGTGCTATTCGATGTTTCCAATCGTTTTGCATCGACGGTAGGTAAGGATTCACTTAACAGCTCCCACACTCGTTCTTTCTATTTATAATTGGCACGAATACGTCATATTCGAGGTTTCCAATCGTTTTGCATCGACGGGTGGTAAGAATTCACTTCCCAGCTCCCGCAATCGTTCTTTCTATCGATAATTGGCACGAATACGTGCTATTCGATGTTTCCAATCGTTTTGCATCGACGGAAGGTAAGGATTCACTTACCAGCCCCCACAATCGATCTTTCTATCGATAACTGGCACGAAAACGTGCTATTCGATGTTTCCAATCGTTTTGCATCGACGGAAGGTAAGGATTCACTTACCAGCTCCCACACTCGTTCTTTCTATTTATAATTGGCACGAATACGTGATATTCGAGGTTTCCAATCGTTTTGCATCGACGGAAGGTAAGGATTCACTTACCAGCTCCCACACTCGTTCTTTCTATTAATAATTGGCACGAATACGTGATATTCGAGGTTTCCAATCGTTTTGCATCGACGGGTGGTAAGAATTCACTTCCCAGCTCCCGTAATCGTTCTTTCTATCGATAATTGGCACGAATACGTTATATTCGAGGTTTCCAATTGTTTTGCCTCGACGGTAGGTAAGAGTTCACTTCCCAGCTCCCGCAATCGTTCTTTCTATCGATAATTGGCACGCATACGTGATATTCGAAGTTTCCATTCGTTTTGCATCGACGGGAGGTAATGATTCACTTCCCAGCTCCCGCAATCGTTCTTTCTATCGATAATTGGCACGCATACGTGATATTCGATGTTTCCAATCGGTTTGCCTCGGCGGTAGGTAAGAATTCACTTCCCAGCTCCCGCAATCGTTCTTTCTATCGATAATTGGCACGAATACGTGCTATTCGATGTTTCCAATCGTTCTGCATCGACGGTAGGTAAGGATTCACTTCCCAGCTCCCGCAATAGTTCTTTCTATCGATAATTGGCACGAATACGTGCTACTCGGTGTTTCCAATCGTTTTGCAACGACGGTAGGTAAGGATTCACTTCTCAGCTCCCTCAATCGTTCTTTCTATAAATAATTGGCACGAATACGTGCTATTCGATGTTTCCAATCGTTTTGCATCGACGGTAGGTAAGGATTCACTTAACAGCTCCCACACTCGTTCTTTCTATTTATAATTGGCACGAATACGTCATATTCGAGGTTTCCAATCGTTTTGCATCGACGGGTGGTAAGAATTCACTTCCCAGCTCCCGCAATCGTTCTTTCTATCGATAATTGGCACGAATACGTGCTATTCGATGTTTCCAATCGTTTTGCATCGACGGAAGGTAAGGATTCACTTACCAGCCCCCACAATCGATCTTTCTATCGATAACTGGCACGAAAACGTGCTATTCGATGTTTCCAATCGTTTTGCATCGACGGAAGGTAAGGATTCACTTACCAGCTCCCACACTCGTTCTTTCTATTTATAATTGGCACGAATACGTGATATTCGAGGTTTCCAATCGTTTTGCATCGACGGAAGGTAAGGATTCACTTACCAGCTCCCACACTCGTTCTTTCTATTAATAATTGGCACGAATACGTGATATTCGAGGTTTCCAATCGTTTTGCATCGACGGGTGGTAAGAATTCACTTCCCAGCTCCCGTAATCGTTCTTTCTATCGATAATTGGCACGAATACGTTATATTCGAGGTTTCCAATTGTTTTGCCTCGACGGTAGGTAAGAGTTCACTTCCCAGCTCCCGTATTCGTTCTTTCTATCGATAATTGGCACGTATACGTGCTACTCGGTGTTTCCAATCGTTTTGCAACGACGGTAGGTAAGGATTCACTTCCCAGCTCCCGCAATCGTTCTTTCTATCGATAATTGGCACGCATACGTGATATTCGAAGTTTCCATTCGTTTTGCATCGACGGGAGGTAACGATTCACTTCCCAGCTCCCGCAATCGTTCTTTCTATCGATAATTGGCACGAATACGTGCTATTCGATGTTTCCAATCGTTTTGCATCGACGGAAGGTAAGGATTCACTTACCAGCCCCCGCAATCGATCTTTCTATCGATAACTGGCACGAAAACGTGCTATTCGATGTTTCCAATCGTTTTGCATCGACGGAAGGTAAGGATTCACTTACCAGCTCCCACACTCGTTCTTTCTCTTTATAATTGGCACGAATACGTGATATTCGAAGTTTCCAATCGTTTTGCATCGACGGGTGATAAGAATTCACTTCCCAGCTCCCGTAATCGTTCTTTCTATCGATAATTGGCACGAATACGTGCTATTCGATGTTTCCAATCGTTCTGCATCGACGGTAGGTAAGCATTCACTTCCCAGCTCCCGCAATCGTTCTTTCTATCGATAATTGGCACGAATACATGCTATTCGATGTTTCCAATCGTTCTGCATCGACGGTAGGTAAGGATTCACTTCCCAGCTCCCACACTCGTTCTTTCTATTTATAATTGGCACGAATACATGCTATTCGATGTTTCCAATCGTTCTGCATCGACGTTAGGTAAGGATTCACTTCCCAGCTCCCGCAATAGATCTTTCTATCGATAATTGGCACGAATACGTGCTATTCGATGTCTCCAATCGTTTTGCATCGACGGAAGGTAAGGATTCACTTACCAGCTCCCACACTCGTTCTTTCTATTAATAATTGGCACGAATACGTGATATTCGAGGTTTCCAATCGTTTTGCATCGACGGGTGGTAAGAATTCACTTCCCAGCTCCCGTAATCGTTCTTTCTATCGATAATTGGCACGAAAACGTGCTATTCGATGTTTCCAATCGTTTTGCATCGACGGGAGGTAAGGATTCACTTCTCAGCTCCCTCCATCGTTCTTTCTATAAATAATTGGCACGAATACCTGCTATTCGATGTTTCCAATCGTTTTGCATCGAAGGTAGGTAAGGATTCACTTCCCCGCTCTCGCAATCGTTCTTTCTATCGATAACTGGCACGAATACGTGATATTCGAGGTTTCCAATCGTTCTGCATCGACGGTAGGTAAGGATTCACTTCCCAGCTCTCGCAATCGTTCTTTCTATCGATAATTGGCACGAATACGTGCTATTCGATGTCTCCAATCGTTTTGCATCGACGGAAGGTAAGGATTCACTTACCAGCTCCCACACTCGTTCTTTCTATTAATAATTGGCACGAATACGTGATATTCGAGGTTTCCAATCGTTTTGCATCGACGGGTGGTAAGAATTCACTTCCCAGCTCCCGTAATCGTTCTTTCTATCGATAATTGGCACGAATACGTTATATTCGAGGTTTCCAATTGTTTTGCCTCGACGGTAGGTAAGAGTTCACTTCCCAGCTCCCGCAATCGTTCTTTCTATCGATAATTGGCACGCATACGTGATATTCGAAGTTTCCATTCGTTTTGCATCGACGGGAGGTAATGATTCACTTCCCAGCTCCCGCAATCGTTCTTTCTATCGATAATTGGCACGCATACGTGATATTCGATGTTTCCAATCGGTTTGCCTCGGCGGTAGGTAAGAATTCACTTCCCAGCTCCCGCAATCGTTCTTTCTATCGATAATTGGCACGAATACGTGCTATTCGATGTTTCCAATCGTTCTGCATCGACGGTAGGTAAGGATTCACTTCCCAGCTCCCGCAATAGTTCTTTCTATCGATAATTGGCACGAATACGTGCTACTCGGTGTTTCCAATCGTTTTGCAACGACGGTAGGTAAGGATTCACTTCTCAGCTCCCTCAATCGTTCTTTCTATAAATAATTGGCACGAATACGTGCTATTCGATGTTTCCAATCGTTTTGCATCGACGGTAGGTAAGGATTCACTTAACAGCTCCCACACTCGTTCTTTCTATTTATAATTGGCACGAATACGTCATATTCGAGGTTTCCAATCGTTTTGCATCGACGGGTGGTAAGAATTCACTTCCCAGCTCCCGCAATCGTTCTTTCTATCGATAATTGGCACGAATACGTGCTATTCGATGTTTCCAATCGTTTTGCATCGACGGAAGGTAAGGATTCACTTACCAGCCCCCACAATCGATCTTTCTATCGATAACTGGCACGAAAACGTGCTATTCGATGTTTCCAATCGTTTTGCATCGACGGAAGGTAAGGATTCACTTACCAGCTCCCACACTCGTTCTTTCTATTTATAATTGGCACGAATACGTGATATTCGAGGTTTCCAATCGTTTTGCATCGACGGAAGGTAAGGATTCACTTACCAGCTCCCACACTCGTTCTTTCTATTAATAATTGGCACGAATACGTGATATTCGAGGTTTCCAATCGTTTTGCATCGACGGGTGGTAAGAATTCACTTCCCAGCTCCCGTAATCGTTCTTTCTATCGATAATTGGCACGAATACGTTATATTCGAGGTTTCCAATTGTTTTGCCTCGACGGTAGGTAAGAGTTCACTTCCCAGCTCCCGTATTCGTTCTTTCTATCGATAATTGGCACGTATACGTGCTACTCGGTGTTTCCAATCGTTTTGCAACGACGGTAGGTAAGGATTCACTTCCCAGCTCCCGCAATCGTTCTTTCTATCGATAATTGGCACGCATACGTGATATTCGAAGTTTCCATTCGTTTTGCATCGACGGGAGGTAACGATTCACTTCCCAGCTCCCGCAATCGTTCTTTCTATCGATAATTGGCACGAATACGTGCTATTCGATGTTTCCAATCGTTTTGCATCGACGGAAGGTAAGGATTCACTTACCAGCCCCCGCAATCGATCTTTCTATCGATAACTGGCACGAAAACGTGCTATTCGATGTTTCCAATCGTTTTGCATCGACGGAAGGTAAGGATTCACTTACCAGCTCCCACACTCGTTCTTTCTCTTTATAATTGGCACGAATACGTGATATTCGAAGTTTCCAATCGTTTTGCATCGACGGGTGATAAGAATTCACTTCCCAGCTCCCGTAATCGTTCTTTCTATCGATAATTGGCACGAATACGTGCTATTCGATGTTTCCAATCGTTCTGCATCGACGGTAGGTAAGCATTCACTTCCCAGCTCCCGCAATCGTTCTTTCTATCGATAATTGGCACGAATACATGCTATTCGATGTTTCCAATCGTTCTGCATCGACGGTAGGTAAGGATTCACTTCCCAGCTCCCACACTCGTTCTTTCTATTTATAATTGGCACGAATACATGCTATTCGATGTTTCCAATCGTTCTGCATCGACGTTAGGTAAGGATTCACTTCCCAGCTCCCGCAATAGATCTTTCTATCGATAATTGGCACGAATACGTGCTATTCGATGTCTCCAATCGTTTTGCATCGACGGAAGGTAAGGATTCACTTACCAGCTCCCACACTCGTTCTTTCTATTAATAATTGGCACGAATACGTGATATTCGAGGTTTCCAATCGTTTTGCATCGACGGGTGGTAAGAATTCACTTCCCAGCTCCCGTAATCGTTCTTTCTATCGATAATTGGCACGAAAACGTGCTATTCGATGTTTCCAATCGTTTTGCATCGACGGGAGGTAAGGATTCACTTCTCAGCTCCCTCCATCGTTCTTTCTATAAATAATTGGCACGAATACCTGCTATTCGATGTTTCCAATCGTTTTGCATCGAAGGTAGGTAAGGATTCACTTCCCCGCTCTCGCAATCGTTCTTTCTATCGATAACTGGCACGAATACGTGATATTCGAGGTTTCCAATCGTTCTGCATCGACGGTAGGTAAGGATTCACTTCCCAGCTCTCGCAATCGTTCTTTCTATCGATAATTGGCACGAATACGTGCTATTCGATGTTTCGAATCGTTTTGCATCGACGGTAGGTAAGGATTCACTTCCCAGCTCCCGCAATAGATCTTTCTATCGATAATTGGCACGAATACGTGCTATTCGATGTCTCCAATCGTTTTGCATCGACGGAAGGTAAGGATTCACTTACCAGCTCCCACACTCGTTCTTTCTATTAATAATTGGCACGAATACGTGATATTCGAGGTTTCCAATCGTTTTGCATCGACGGGAGGTAAGGATTCACTTCTCAGCTCCCTCCATCGTTCTTTCTATAAATAATTGGCACGAATACCTGCTATTCGATGTTTCCAATCGTTTTGCATCGAAGGTAGGTAAGGATTCACTTCCCCGCTCTCGCAATCGTTCTTTCTATCGATAACTGGCACGAATACGTTATATTCGAGGTTTCCAATTGTTTTGCCTCGACGGTAGGTAAGAGTTCACTTCCCAGCTCCCGCAATCGTTCTTTCTATCGTTAATTGGCACGAAAACGTGCTATTCGATGTTTCCAATCGTTTTGCATCGACGGGAGGTAAGGATTCACTTCCCAGCTCCCGTATTCGTTCTTTCTATCGATAATTGGCACGAATACGTGCTACTCGGTGTTTCCAATCGTTTTGCAACGACGGTAGGTAAGGATTCACTTCTCAGCTCCCTCAATCGTACTTTCTATAAATAATTGGCACGAATACCTGCTATTCGATGTTTCCAATCGTTTTGCATCGAAGGTAGGTAAGGATTCACTTCCCAGCTCCCGCAATCGTTCTTTCTATCGATAATTGGCACGCATACGTGATATTCGAAGTTTCCATTCGTTATGCATCGACGGGAGGTAACGATTCACTTCCCAGCTCCCGCAATCGTTCTTTCTATCGATAATTGGCACGCATACGTGATATTCGATGTTTCCAATCGGTTTGCCTCGACGGTAGGTAAGAATTCACTTCCCAGCTCCCGCAATAGATCTTTCTATCGATAATTGGCACGAATACGTGCTATTCGATGCTTCCAATCATTTTGACTCGACGGTAGGTAAGGATTCACTTCCCAGCTCCCGCAATCGTTCTTTCTATCGATAATTGGCACGCATACGTGATATTCGAAGTTTCCATTCGTTATGCATCGACGGGAGGTAACGATTCACTTCCCAGCTCCCGCAATCGTTCTTTCTATCGATAATTGGCACGCATACGTGATATTCGATGTTTCCAATCGGTTTGCCTCGACGGTAGGTAAGAATTCACTTCCCAGCTCCCGCAATCGTTCTTTCTATCGATAATTGGCACGAATACGTGCTACTCGGTGTTTCCAATCGTTTTGAAACGACGGTAGGTAAGGATTCACTTCTCAGCTCCCTCAATCGTTCTTTCTATAAATAATTGGCACGAATACGTGCTATTCGATGCTTCCAATCATTTTGACTCGGCGGTAGGTAAGGATTCACTTCCCAGCTCCCGCAATCGTTCTTTCTATCGATAATTGGCACGCATACGTGATATTCGAAGTTTCCATTCGTTTTGCATCGACGGGAGGTAACGATTCACTTCCCAGCTCCCGCAATCGTTCTTTCTTTCGTTAATTGGCACGCATACGTGATATTCGATGTTTCCAATCGGTTTGCCTCGACGGTAGGTAAGAATTCACTTCCCAGCTCCCGCAATCGTTCTTTCTATCGATTATTGGCACGAATACGTGCTATTCGATGTTTCCAATCGTTCTGCATCGACGGTAGGTAAGGATTCACTTCCCAGCTCCCGCAATCGTTCTTTCCATCGATAATTGGCACGAAAACGTGCTATTCGATGTTTCCAATCGTTTTGCATCGACGGTAGGTAAGGATTCACTTCCCAGCTCCCTCAATCGTTCTTTCTATAAATAATTGGCACGAATACGTGCTATTCGATTTTTCCAATCGTTTTGCATCGACGGTAGGTAAGGATTCACTTAACAGCTCCCACACTCGTTCTTTCTATTTATAATTGGCACGAATACGTGATATTCGAGGTTTGCAATCGTTTTGCATCGACGGGTGGTAAGAATTCACTTCCCAGCTCCCGCAATCGTTCTTTCTATCGATAATTGGCACGAATACGTGCTATTCGATGTTTCCAATCGTTTTGCATCGACGGAAGGTAAGGATTCACTTACCAGCCCCCGCAATCGATCTTTCTATCGATAACTGGCACGAAAACGTGCTATTCGATGTTTCCAATCGTTTTGCATCGACGGAAGGTAAGGATTCACTTACCAGCTCCCACACTCGTTCTTTCTATTTATAATTGGCACGAATACGTGATATTCGAGGTTTCCAATCGTTTTGCATCGACGGAAGGTAAGGATTCACTTACCAGCTCCCACACTCGTTCTTTCTATTAATAATTGGCACGAATACGTGCTACTCGGTGTTTCCAATCGTTTTGCAACGACGGTAGGTAAGGATTCACTTCCCCGCTCCCGCAATCGTTCTTTCTATCGATAATTGGCACGAATACATGCTATTCGATGTTTCCAATCGTTCTGCATCGACGGTAGGTAAGGATTCACTTCCCAGCTCCCGCAATAGTTCTTTCTATCGATAATTGGCACGAATACGTGCTACTCGGTGTTTCCAATCGTTTTGCAACGACGGTAGGTAAGGATTCACTTCCCCGCTCCCGCAATCGTTCTTTCTATCGATAATTGGCACGAATACATGCTATTGGATGTTTCCAATCGTTCTGCATCGACGGTAGGTAAGGATTCACTTCCCAGCTCCCGCAATAGATCTTTCTATCGATAATTGGCACGAATACGTGCTATTCGATGTCTCCAATCGTTTTGCATCGACGGAAGGTAAGGATTCACTTACCAGCTCCCACACTCGTTCTTTCTATTAATAATTGGCACGAATACGTGATATTCGAGGTTTCCAATCGTTTTGCATCGACGGGTGGTAAGAATTCACTTCCCAGCTCCCGTAGTCGTTCTTTCTATCGATAATTGGCACGAATACGTGCTACTCGGTGTTTCCAATCGTTTTGCAACGACGGTAGGTAAGGATTCACTTCTCAGCTCCCGCAATCGTTCTTTCTATCGTTAATTGGCACGAAAACGTGCTATTCGATGTTTCCAATCGTTTTGCATCGACGGGAGGTAAGGATTCACTTCCCAGCTCCCGTAATCGTTCTTTCTATCGATAATTGGCACGAATACGTGCTACTCGGTGTTTCCAATCGTTTTGCAACGACGGTAGGTAAGGATTCACTTCTCAGCTCCCTCAATCGTTCTTTCTATAAATAATTGGCACGAATACCTGCTATTCGATGTTTCCAATCGTTTTGCATCGAAGGTAGGTAAGGATTCACTTCCCCGCTCTCGCAATCGTTCTTTCTATCGATAACTGGCACGAATACGTGCTATTCGAGGTTTCCAATCGTTCTGCATCGACGGTAGGTAAGGATTCACTTCCCAGCTCCCGCAATCGTTCTTTCTATCGATAATTGGCACGAATACGTGCTATTCGATGTTTCGAATCGTTTTGCATCGACGGTAGGTAAGGATTCACTTCCCAGCTCCCGCAATAGATCTTTCTATCGATAATTGGCACGAATACGTGCTATTCGATGTCTCCAATCGTTTTGCATCGACGGAAGGTAAGGATTCACTTACCAGCTCCCACACTCGTTCTTTCTATTAATAATTGGCACGAATACGTGATATTCGAGGTTTCCAATCGTTTTGCATTGACGGGTGGTAAGAATTCACTTCCCAGCTCCCGTAATCGTTCTTTCTATCGATAATTGGCACGAATACGTTATATTCGAGGTTTCCAATTGTTTTGCCTCGACGGTAGGTAAGAGTTCACTTCCCAGCTCCCGCAATCGTTCTTTCTATCGCTAATTGGCACGCATACGTGATATTCGAAGTTTCCATTCGTTTTGCATCGACGGGAGGTAATGATTCACTTCCCAGCTCCCACAATCGTTCTTTCTATCGATAATTGGCACGCATACGTGATATTCGATGTTTCCAATCGGTTTGCCTCGACGGTAGGTAAGAATTCACTTCCCAGCTCCCGCAATCGTTCTTTCTATCGATAATTGGCACGAATACGTGCTATTCGATGTTTCCAATCGTTCTGCATCGACGGTAGGTAAGGATTCACTTCCCAGCTCCCGCAATAGTTCTTTCTATCGATAATTGGCACGAATACGTGCTACTCGGTGTTTCCAATCGTTTTGCATCGACGGTAGGTAAGGATTCACTTCTCAGCTCCCTCAATCGTTCTTTCTATAAATAATTGGCACGAATACGTGCTATTCGATGTTTCCAATCGTTTTGCATCGACGGTAGGTAAGGATTCACTTAACAGCTCCCACACTCGTTCTTTCTATTTATAATTGGCACGAATACGTGATATACGAGGTTTCCAATCGTTTTGCATCGACGGGTGGTAAGAATTCACTTCCCAGCTCCCGCAATCGTTCTTTCTATCGATAATTGGCACGAATACGTGCTATTCGATGTTTCCAATCGTTTTGCATCGACGGAAGGTAAGGATTCACTTACCAGCCCCCGCAATCGATCTTTCTATCGATAACTGGCACGAAAACGTGCTATTCGATGTTTCCAATCGTTTTGCATCGACGGAAGGTAAGGATTCACTTACCAGCTCCCACACTCGTTCTTTCTATTTATAATTGGCACGAATACGTGATATTCGAGGTTTCCAATCGTTTTGCATCGACGGAAGGTAAGGATTCACTTACCAGCTCCCACACTCGTTCTTTCTATTAATAATTGGCACGAATACGTGATATTCGAGGTTTCCAATCGTTTTGCATCGACGGGTGGTAAGAATTCACTTCCCAGCTCCCGTAATCGTTCTTTCTATCGATAATTGGCACGAATACGTTATATTCGAGGTTTCCAATTGTTTTGCCTCGACGGTAGGTAAGAGTTCACTTCCCAGCTCCCGAAATCGTTCTTTCTATCGTTAATTGGCACGAAAACGTGCTATTCGATGTTTCCAATCGTTTTGCATCGACGGGAGGTAAGGATTCACTTCCCAGCTCCCGCAATCGTTCTTTCTATCGATAATTGGCACGCATACGTGATATTCGAAGTTTCCATTCGTTTTGCATCGACGGGAGGTAACGATTCACTTCCCAGCTCCCGCAATCGTTCTTTCTATCGATAATTGGCACGAATACGTGCTATTCGATGTTTCCAATCGTTTTGCATCGACGGAAGGTAAGGATTCACTTACCAGCCCCCGCAATCGATCTTTTATCGATAACTGGCACGAAAACGTGCTATTCGATGTTTCCAATCGTTTTGCATCGACGGAAGGTAAGGATTCACTTACCAGCTCCCACACTCGTTCTTTCTATTTATAATTGGCACGAATACGTGATATTCGAGGTTTCCAATCGTTTTGCATCGACGGGTGATAAGAATTCACTTCCCAGCTCCCGTAATCGTTCTTTCTATCGATAATTGGCACGAATACGTGCTATTCGATGTTTCCAATCGTTCTGCATCGACGGTAGGTAAGCATTCACTTCCCAGCTCCCGCAATGGTTCTTTCTATCGATAATTGGCCCGAATACATGCTATTCGATGTTTCCAATCGTTCTGCATCGACGGTAGGTAAGGATTCACTTCCCAGCTCCCACACTCGTTCTTTCTATTTATAATTGGCACGAATACATGCTATTCGATGTTTCCAATCGTTCTGCATCGACGGTAGGTAAGGATTCACTTCCCAGCTCCCGCAATAGATCTTTCTATCGATAATTGGCACGAATACGTGCTATTCGATGTCTCCAATCGTTTTGCATCGACGGAAGGTAAGGATTCACTTACCAGCTCCCACACTCCTTCTTTCTATTAATAATTGGCACGAATACGTGATATTCGAGGTTTCCAATCGTTTTGCATCGACGGGTGGTAAGAATTCACTTCCCAGCTCCCGTAATCGTTCTTTCTATCGATAATTGGCACGAATACGTGCTACTCGGTGTTTCCAATCGTTTTGCAACGACGGTAGGTAAGGATTCACTTCTCAGCTCCCGCAATCGTTCTTTCTATCGTTAATTGGCACGAAAACGTGCTATTCGATGTTTCCAATCGTTTTGCATCGACGGGAGGTAAGGATTCACTTCCCCGCTCTCGCAATCGTTCTTTCTATCGATAACTGGCACGAATACGTGATATTCGAGGTTTCCAATCGTTCTGCATCGACGGTAGGTAAGGATTCACTTCCCAGCTCTCGCAATCGTTCTTTCTATCGATACTTGGCACGAATACGTGCTATTCGATGTTTCGAATCGTTTTGCATCGACGGTAGGTAAGGATTCACTTCCCAGCTCCCGCAATAGATCTTTCTATCGATAATTGGCACGAATACGTGCTATTCGATGTCTCCAATCGTTTTGCATCGACGGAAGGTAAGGATTCACTTACCAGCTCCCACACTCGTTCTTTCTATTAATAATTGGCACGAATACGTGATATTCGAGGTTTCCAATCGTTTTGCATCGACGGGTGGTAAGAATTCACTTCCCAGCTCCCGTAATCGTTCTTTCTATCGATAATTGGCACGAATACGTTATATTCGAGGTTTCCAATTGTTTTGCCTCGACGGTAGGTAAGAGTTCACTTCCCAGCTCCCGCAATCGTTCTTTCTATCGTTAATTGGCACGAAAACGTGCTATTCGATGTTTCCAATCGTTTTGCATCGACGGGAGGTAAGGATTCACTTCCCAGCTCCCGTATTCGTTCTTTCTATCGATAATTGGCACGAATACGTGCTACTCGGTGTTTCCAATCGTTTTGCAACGACGGTAGGTAAGGATTCACTTCTCAGCTCCCTCAATCGTTCTTTCTATAAATAATTGGCACGAATACCTGCTATTCGATGTTTCCAATCGTTTTGCATCGAAGGTAGGTAAGGATTCACTTCCCAGCTCCCGCAATCGTTCTTTCTATCGATAATTGGCACGCATACGTGATATTCGAAGTTTCCATTCGTTATGCATCGACGGGAGGTAACGATTCACTTCCCAGCTCCCGCAATCGTTCTTTCTATCGATAATTGGCACGCATACGTGATATTCGATGTTTCCAATCGGTTTGCCTCGACGGTAGGTAAGAATTCACTTCCCAGCTCCCACACTCGTTCTTTCTATCGATAATTGGCACGAATACGTGCTATTCGATGTTTCCAATCGTTCTGCATCGACGGTAGGTAAGGATTCACTTCCCAGCTCCCGCAATCGTTCTTTCTATCGATAATTGGCACGAATACGTGCTATTCGATGTTTCCAATCGTTTTGCATCGACGGAAGGTAAGGATTCACTTACCAGCTCCCACACTCGTTCTTTCTATTTATAATTGGCACGAATACGTGATATTCGAGGTTTCCAATCGTTTTGCATCGACGGAAGGTAAGGATTCACTTACCAGCTCCCACACTCGTTCTTTCTATTAATAATTGGCACGAATACGTGCTACTCGGTGTTTCCAATCGTTTTGCAACGACGGTAGGTAAGGATTCACTTCCCCGCTCCCGCAATCGTTCTTTCTATCGATAATTGGCACGAATACATGCTATTCGATGTTTCCAATCGTTCTGCATCGACGGTAGGTAAGGATTCACTTCCCAGCTCCCGCAATAGTTCTTTCTATCGATAATTGGCACGAATACGTGCTACTCGGTGTTTCCAATCGTTTTGCAACGACGGTAGGTAAGGATTCACTTCCCCGCTCCCGCAATCGTTCTTTCTATTAATAATTGGCACGAATACGTGCTATTCGATGTTTCCAATCGTTTTGCATCGACGGTCGGTAAGGATTCACTTCCCAGCCCCCGCAATCGTTCTTTCTATCGATAACTGGCACGAATACGTTATATTCGAGGTTTCCAATAGTTTTGCCTCGACGGTTGGTAAGAGTTCACTTCCCTGCTCCCGCAATCGTTCTTTCTATCGATAATTGGCACGAATACGTGCTACTCGGTGTTTCCAATCGTTTTGCAACGACGGTAGGTAAGGATTCACTTCTCAGCTCCCTCAATCGGTCTTTCTATAAATAATTGGCACGAATACGTGCTAATCGATGTTTCCAATCGTTTTGCATCGAAGGTAGGTAAGGATTCACTTCCCCGCTCCCGCAATCGTTCTTTCTATCGATAATTGGCACGCATACGTGATATTCGATGTTTCCAATCGGTTTGCCTCGACGGTAGGT
This sequence comes from Nomada ferruginata, assembly GCA_963583965.1. NCBI lineage: Eukaryota > Metazoa > Arthropoda > Insecta > Hymenoptera > Apidae > Nomada > Nomada ferruginata. Next base: position 3,129,291 of record OY757219.1, read on the forward strand.
AAGAATTCACTTCCCAGCTCCCGCAATCGTTCTTTCTATCGATAATTGGCACGAATACGTGCTATTCGATGTTTCCAATCGTTCTGCAACGACGGTAGGTAAGGATTCACTTCCCAGCTCCCGCAATCGTTCTTTCTATCGATAATTGGCACGCATACGTGATATTCGAAGTTTCCATTCGTTTTGCATCGACGGGAGGTAATGATTCACTTCCCAGCTCCCGCAATCGTTCTTTCTATCGATAATTGGCACGCATACGTGATATTCGAAGTTTCCATTCGTTTTGCATCGACGGGAGGTAACGATTCACTTCCCAGCTCCCGCAATCGTTCTTTCTATCGATAATTGGCACGAATACGTGCTATTCGATGTTTCCAATCGTTTTGCATCGACGGAAGGTAAGGATTCACTTACCAGCCCCCGCAATCGATCTTTTATCGATAACTGGCACGAAAACGTGCTATTCGATGTTTCCAATCGTTTTGCATCGACGGAAGGTAAGGATTCACTTACCAGCTCCCACACTCGTTCTTTCTATTTATAATTGGCACGAATACGTGATATTCGAGGTTTCCAATCGTTTTGCATCGACGGGTGATAAGAATTCACTTCCCAGCTCCCGTAATCGTTCTTTCTATCGATAATTGGCACGAATACGTGCTATTCGATGTTTCCAATCGTTCTGCATCGACGGTAGGTAAGCATTCACTTCCCAGCTCCCGCAATGGTTCTTTCTATCGATAATTGGCCCGAATACATGCTATTCGATGTTTCCAATCGTTCTGCATCGACGGTAGGTAAGGATTCACTTCCCAGCTCCCACACTCGTTCTTTCTATTTATAATTGGCACGAATACATGCTATTCGATGTTTCCAATCGTTCTGCATCGACGGTAGGTAAGGATTCACTTCCCAGCTCCCGCAATAGATCTTTCTATCGATAATTGGCACGAATACGTGCTATTCGATGTCTCCAATCGTTTTGCATCGACGGAAGGTAAGGATTCACTTACCAGCTCCCACACTCCTTCTTTCTATTAATAATTGGCACGAATACGTGATATTCGAGGTTTCCAATCGTTTTGCATCGACGGGTGGTAAGAATTCACTTCCCAGCTCCCGTAATCGTTCTTTCTATCGATAATTGGCACGAATACGTGCTACTCGGTGTTTCCAATCGTTTTGCAACGACGGTAGGTAAGGATTCACTTCTCAGCTCCCGCAATCGTTCTTTCTATCGTTAATTGGCACGAAAACGTGCTATTCGATGTTTCCAATCGTTTTGCATCGACGGGAGGTAAGGATTCACTTCCCCGCTCTCGCAATCGTTCTTTCTATCGATAACTGGCACGAATACGTGATATTCGAGGTTTCCAATCGTTCTGCATCGACGGTAGGTAAGGATTCACTTCCCAGCTCTCGCAATCGTTCTTTCTATCGATACTTGGCACGAATACGTGCTATTCGATGTTTCGAATCGTTTTGCATCGACGGTAGGTAAGGATTCACTTCCCAGCTCCCGCAATAGATCTTTCTATCGATAATTGGCACGAATACGTGCTATTCGATGTCTCCAATCGTTTTGCATCGACGGAAGGTAAGGATTCACTTACCAGCTCCCACACTCGTTCTTTCTATTAATAATTGGCACGAATACGTGATATTCGAGGTTTCCAATCGTTTTGCATCGACGGGTGGTAAGAATTCACTTCCCAGCTCCCGTAATCGTTCTTTCTATCGATAATTGGCACGAATACGTTATATTCGAGGTTTCCAATTGTTTTGCCTCGACGGTAGGTAAGAGTTCACTTCCCAGCTCCCGCAATCGTTCTTTCTATCGTTAATTGGCACGAAAACGTGCTATTCGATGTTTCCAATCGTTTTGCATCGACGGGAGGTAAGGATTCACTTCCCAGCTCCCGTATTCGTTCTTTCTATCGATAATTGGCACGAATACGTGCTACTCGGTGTTTCCAATCGTTTTGCAACGACGGTAGGTAAGGATTCACTTCTCAGCTCCCTCAATCGTTCTTTCTATAAATAATTGGCACGAATACCTGCTATTCGATGTTTCCAATCGTTTTGCATCGAAGGTAGGTAAGGATTCACTTCCCAGCTCCCGCAATCGTTCTTTCTATCGATAATTGGCACGCATACGTGATATTCGAAGTTTCCATTCGTTATGCATCGACGGGAGGTAACGATTCACTTCCCAGCTCCCGCAATCGTTCTTTCTATCGATAATTGGCACGCATACGTGATATTCGATGTTTCCAATCGGTTTGCCTCGACGGTAGGTAAGAATTCACTTCCCAGCTCCCACACTCGTTCTTTCTATCGATAATTGGCACGAATACGTGCTATTCGATGTTTCCAATCGTTCTGCATCGACGGTAGGTAAGGATTCACTTCCCAGCTCCCGCAATCGTTCTTTCTATCGATAATTGGCACGAATACGTGCTATTCGATGTTTCCAATCGTTTTGCATCGACGGAAGGTAAGGATTCACTTACCAGCTCCCACACTCGTTCTTTCTATTTATAATTGGCACGAATACGTGATATTCGAGGTTTCCAATCGTTTTGCATCGACGGAAGGTAAGGATTCACTTACCAGCTCCCACACTCGTTCTTTCTATTAATAATTGGCACGAATACGTGCTACTCGGTGTTTCCAATCGTTTTGCAACGACGGTAGGTAAGGATTCACTTCCCCGCTCCCGCAATCGTTCTTTCTATCGATAATTGGCACGAATACATGCTATTCGATGTTTCCAATCGTTCTGCATCGACGGTAGGTAAGGATTCACTTCCCAGCTCCCGCAATAGTTCTTTCTATCGATAATTGGCACGAATACGTGCTACTCGGTGTTTCCAATCGTTTTGCAACGACGGTAGGTAAGGATTCACTTCCCCGCTCCCGCAATCGTTCTTTCTATTAATAATTGGCACGAATACGTGCTATTCGATGTTTCCAATCGTTTTGCATCGACGGTCGGTAAGGATTCACTTCCCAGCCCCCGCAATCGTTCTTTCTATCGATAACTGGCACGAATACGTTATATTCGAGGTTTCCAATAGTTTTGCCTCGACGGTTGGTAAGAGTTCACTTCCCTGCTCCCGCAATCGTTCTTTCTATCGATAATTGGCACGAATACGTGCTACTCGGTGTTTCCAATCGTTTTGCAACGACGGTAGGTAAGGATTCACTTCTCAGCTCCCTCAATCGGTCTTTCTATAAATAATTGGCACGAATACGTGCTAATCGATGTTTCCAATCGTTTTGCATCGAAGGTAGGTAAGGATTCACTTCCCCGCTCCCGCAATCGTTCTTTCTATCGATAATTGGCACGCATACGTGATATTCGATGTTTCCAATCGGTTTGCCTCGACGGTAGGTAAGAATTCACTTCCCAGCTCCCGCAATCGTTCTTTCTATCGATAATTGGCACGAATACGTGCTATTCGATGTTTCCAATCGTTCTGCAACGACGGTAGGTAAGGATTCACTTCCCAGCTCCCGCAATCGTTCTTTCTATCGATAATTGGCACGCATACGTGATATTCGAAGTTTCCATTCGTTTTGCATCGACGGGAGGTAATGATTCACTTCCCAGCTCCGGCAATCGTTCTTTCTATCGATAATTGGCACGCATACGTGATATTCGATGTTTCCAATCGGTTTGCCTCGACGGTAGGTAAGAATTCACTTCCCAGCTCCCGCAATCGTTCTTTCTATCGATAATTGGCACGAATACGTGCTATTCGATGTTTCCAATCGTTCTGCATCGACGGTAGGTAAGGATTCCCTTCCCAGCTCCCGCAATAGTTCTTTCTATCGATAATTGGCACGAATACGTGCTACTCGGTGTTTCCAATCGTTTTGCAACGACGGTAGGTAAGGATTCACTTCTCAGCTCCCTCAATCGTTCTTTCTATAAATAATTGGCACGAATACGTGCTATTCGATGTTTCCAATCGTTTTGCATCGACGGTAGGTAAGGATTCACTTAACAGCTCCCACACTCGTTCTTTCTATTTATAATTGGCACGAATACGTGATATTCGAGGTTTCCAATCGTTTTGCATCGACGGGTGGTAAGAATTCACTTCCCAGCTCCCGAAATCGTTCTTTCTATCGATAATTGGCACGAATACGTGCTATTCGATGTTTCCAATCGTTTTGCATCGACGGAAGGTAAGGATTCACTTACCAGCCCCCGCAATCGTTCTTTCTATCGATAACTGGCACGAAAACGTGCTATTCGATGTTTCCAATCGTTTTGCATCGACGGAAGGTAAGGATTCACTTACCAGCTCCCACACTCGTTCTTTCTATTTATAATTGGCACGAATACGTGATATTCGATGTTTCCAATCGGTTTGCCTCGACGGTAGGTAAGAATTCACTTCCCAGCTCCCGCAATCGTTCTTTCTATCGATAATTGGCACGAATACGTGCTATTCGATGTTTCCAATCGTTCTGCAACGACGGTAGGTAAGGATTCACTTCCCAGCTCCCGCAATCGTTCTTTCTATCGATAATTGGCACGCATACGTGATATTCGAAGTTTCCATTCGTTTTGCATCGACGGGAGGTAATGATTCACTTCCCAGCTCCGGCAATCGTTCTTTCTATCGATAATTGGCACGCATACGTGATATTCGATGTTTCCAATCGGTTTGCCTCGACGGTAGGTAAGAATTCACTTCCCAGCTCCCGCAATCGTTCTTTCTATCGATAATTGGCACGAATACGTGCTATTCGATGTTTCCAATCGTTCTGCATCGACGGTAGGTAAGGATTCCCTTCCCAGCTCCCGCAATAGTTCTTTCTATCGATAATTGGCACGAATACGTGCTACTCGGTGTTTCCAATCGTTTTGCAACGACGGTAGGTAAGGATTCACTTCTCAGCTCCCTCAATCGTTCTTTCTATAAATAATTGGCACGAATACGTGCTATTCGATGTTTCCAATCGTTTTGCATCGACGGTAGGTAAGGATTCACTTAACAGCTCCCACACTCGTTCTTTCTATTTATAATTGGCACGAATACGTGATATTCGAGGTTTCCAATCGTTTTGCATCGACGGGTGGTAAGAATTCACTTCCCAGCTCCCGAAATCGTTCTTTCTATCGATAATTGGCACGAATACGTGCTATTCGATGTTTCCAATCGTTTTGCATCGACGGAAGGTAAGGATTCACTTACCAGCCCCCGCAATCGTTCTTTCTATCGATAACTGGCACGAAAACGTGCTATTCGATGTTTCCAATCGTTTTGCATCGACGGAAGGTAAGGATTCACTTACCAGCTCCCACACTCGTTCTTTCTATTTATAATTGGCACGAATACGTGATATTCGAGGTTTCCAATCGTTTTGCATCGACGGAAGGTAAGGATTCACTTACCAGCTCCCACACTCGTTCTTTCTATTAATAATTGGCACGAATACGTGCTACTCGGTGTTTCCAATCGTTTTGCAACGACGGTAGGTAAGGATTCACTTCCCCGCTCCCGCAATCGTTCTTTCTATCGATAATTGGCACGAATACATGCTATTCGATGTTTCCAATCGTTCTGCATCGACGGTAGGTAAGGATTCACTTCCCAGCTCCCGCAATAGTTCTTTCTATCGATAATTGGCACGAATACGTGCTACTCGGTGTTTCCAATCGTTTTGCAACGACGGTAGGTAAGGATTCACTTCCCCGCTCCCGCAATCGTTCTTTCTATTAATAATTGGCACGAATACGTGCTACTCGGTGTTTCCAATCGTTTTGCAACGACGGTAGGTAAGGATTCACTTCCCAGCTCCCGCAATAGATCTTTCTATCGATAATTGGCACGAATACGTGCTATTCGATGTCTCCAATCGTTTTGCATCGACGGAAGGTAAGGATTCACTTACCAGCTCCCACACTCGTTCTTTCTATTAATAATTGGCACGAATACGTGATATTCGAGGTTTCCAATCGTTTTGCATCGACGGGTGGTAAGAATTCACTTCCCAGCTCCCGTAATCGTTCTTTCTATCGATAATTGGCACGAATACGTGCTACTCGGTGTTTCCAATCGTTTTGCAACGACGGTAGGTAAGGATTCACTTCTCAGCTCCCGCAATCGTTCTTTCTATCGTTAATTGGCACGAAAACGTGCTATTCGATGTTTCCAATCGTTTTGCATCGACGGGAGGTAAGGATTCACTTCCCAGCTCCCGTAATCGTTCTTTCTATCGATAATTGGCACGAATACGTGCTACTCGGTGTTTCCAATCGTTTTGCAACGACGGTAGGTAAGGATTCACTTCTCAGCTCCCTCAATCGTTCTTTCTATAAATAATTGGCACGAATACCTGCTATTCGATGTTTCCAATCGTTTTGCATCGAAGGTAGGTAAGGATTCACTTCCCCGCTCTCGCAATCGTTCTTTCTATCGATAACTGGCACGAATACGTGATATTCGAGGTTTCCAATCGTTCTGCATCGACGGTAGGTAAGGATTCACTTCCCAGCTCCCGCAATCGTTCTTTCTATCGATAATTGGCACGAATACGTGCTATTCGATGTTTCGAATCGTTTTGCATCGACGGTAGGTAAGGATTCACTTCCCAGCTCCCGCAATAGATCTTTCTATCGATAATTGGCACGAATACGTGCTATTCGATGTCTCCAATCGTTTTGCATCGACGGAAGGTAAGGATTCACTTACCAGCTCCCACACTCGTTCTTTCTATTAATAATTGGCACGAATACGTGATATTCGAGGTTTCCAATCGTTTTGCATCGACGGGTGGTAAGAATTCACTTCCCAGCTCCCGTAATCGTTCTTTCTATCGATAATTGGCACGAATACGTTATATTCGAGGTTTCCAATTGTTTTGCCTCGACGGTAGGTAAGAGTTCACTTCCCAGCTCCCGAAATCGTTCTTTCTATCGTTAATTGGCACGAAAACGTGCTATTCGATGTTTCCAATCGTTTTGCATCGACGGGAGGTAAGGATTCACTTCCCAGCTCCCGTATTCGTTCTTTCTATCGATAATTGGCACGAATACGTGCTACTCGGTGTTTCCAGTCGTTTTGCAACGACGGTAGGTAAGGATTCACTTCTCAGCACCCTCAATCGTTCTTTCTATAAATAATTGGCACGAATACCTGCTATTCGATGTTTCCAATCGTTTTGCATCGAAGGTAGGTAAGGATTCACTTCCCCGCTCCCGCAATCGTTCTTTCTATCGATAATTGGCACGAATACGTGCTATTCGATGCTTCCAATCATTTTGACTCGACGGTAGGTAAGGATTCACTTCCCAGCTCCCGCAATCGTTCTTTCTATCGATAATTGGCACGCATACGTGATATTCGAAGTTTCCATTCGTTTTGCATCGACGGGAGGTAACGATTCACTTCCCAGCTCCCGCAATCGTTCTTTCTATCGATAATTGGCACGAATACGTGCTATTCGATGTTTCCAATCGTTTTGCATCGACGGAAGGTAAGGATTCACTTACCAGCCCCCGCAATCGATCTTTCTATCGATAACTGGCACGAAAACGTGCTATTCGATGTTTCCAATCGTTTTGCATCGACGGAAGGTAAGGATTCACTTACCAGCTCCCACACTCGTTCTTTCTATTTATAATTGGCACGAATACGTGATATTCGAGGTTTCCAATCGTTTTGCATCGACGGGTGATAAGAATTCACTTCCCAGCTCCCGTAATCGTTCTTTCTATCGATAATTGGCACGAATACGTGCTATTCGATGTTTCCAATCGTTCTGCATCGACGGTAGGTAAGCATTCACTTCCCAGCTCCCGCAATCGTTCTTTCTATCGATAATTGGCACGAATACGTGCTATTCGATGTTTCGAATCGTTTTGCATCGACGGTAGGTAAGGATTCACTTCCCAGCTCCCGCAATAGATCTTTCTATCGATAATTGGCACGAATACGTGCTATTCGATGTTTCCAATCGTTTTGCATCGACGGAAGGTAAGGATTCACTTACCAGCTCCCACACTCGTTCTTTCTATTAATAATTGGCACGAATACGTGCTACTCGGTGTTTCCAATCGTTTTGCAACGACGGTAGGTAAGGATTCACTTCCCCGCTCCCGCAATCGTTCTTTCCATCGATAATTGGCACGAATACATGCTATTCGATGTTTCCAATCGTTCTGCATCGACGGTAGGTAAGGATTCACTTCCCAGCTCCCGCAATAGTTCTTTCTATCGATAATTGGCACGAATACGTGCTACTCGGTGTTTCCAATCGTTTTGCAACGACGGTAGGTAAGGATTCACTTCCCCGCTCCCGCAATTGTTCTTTCTATCGATAATTGGCACGAATACATGCTATTCGATGTTTCCAATCGTTCTGCATCGACGGTAGGTAAGGATTCACTTCCCAGCTCCCGGAATAGATCTTTCTATCGATAATTGGCACGAATACGTGATATTCGAAGTTTCCATTCGTTTTGCATCGACGGGAGGTAACGATTCACTTCCCAGCTCCCGCAATCGTTCTTTCTATCGATAATTGGCACGCATACGTGATATTCGATGTTTCCAATCGGTTTGCCTCGACGGTAGGTAAGAATTCACTTCCCAGCTCCCGCAATCGTTCTTTCTATCGATAATTGGCACGAATACGTGCTACTCGGTGTTTCCAATCGTTTTGAAACGACGGTAGGTAAGGATTCACTTCTCAGCTCCCTCAATCGTTCTTTCTATAAATAATTGGCACGAATACGTGCTATTCGATGTTTCCAATCGTTTTGCATCGAAGGTAGGTAAGGATTCACTTCCCCGCTTCCGCAATCGTTCTTTCTATCGATAATTGGCACGAATACGTGCTATTCGATGCTTCCAATCATTGTGACTCGACGGTAGGTAAGGATTCACTTCCCAGCTCCCGCAATCGTTCTTTCTATCGATAATTGGCACGCATACGTGATATTCGACGTTTCCATTCGTTTTGCATCGACGGGAGGTAACGATTCACTTCCCAGCTCCCGCAATCGTTCTTTCTTTCGATAATTGGCACGCATACGTGATATTCGATGTTTCCAATCGGTTTGCCTCGACGGTAGGTAAGAATTCACTTCCCAGCTCCCGCAATCGTTCTTTCTATCGATAATTGGCACGAATACGTGCTATTCGATGTTTCCAATCGTTCTGCATCGACGGTAGGTAAGGATTCACTTCCCAGCTCCCGCAATCGTTCTTTCCATCGATAATTGGCACGAAAACGTGCTATTCGATGTTTGCAATCGTTTTGCATCGACGGTAGGTAAGGATTCACTTCCCAGCTCCCTCAATCGTTCTTTCTATAAATAATTGGCACGAATACGTGCTATTCGATTTTTCCCATCGTTTTGCATCGACGGTAGGTAAGGATTCACTTCCCAGCCCCCGCAATCGTTCTTTCTATCGATAACTGGCACGAATACGTGATATTCGAGGTTTCCAATCGTTTTGCATCGACGGGTGGTAAGAACTCACTTCACAGCTCCCGCAATCGTTCTTTCTATCGATAATTGGCACGAATACGTTATATTCGAAGTTTCCAATCGTTTTGCATCGGCGGGAGGTAAGGATTCACTTCCCAGCTCCCTCAATCGTTCTTTCTATAAGTAATTGGCACGAATACGTGCTATTCGATGTTTCCAATCGTTTTGCATCGACGGTCGGTAAGGATTCACTTCCCAGCCCCCGCAATCGTTCTTTCTATCGATAACTGGCACGAATACGTTATATTCGAGGTTTCCAATCGTTTTGCCTCGACGGATGGTAAGAGTTCACTTCCCTGCTCCCGCAATCGTTCTTTCTATCGATAATTGGCACGAATACGTGCTAATCGATGTTTCCAATCGTTTTGCATCGAAGGTAGGTAAGGATTCACTTCCCCGCTACCGCAATCGTTCTTTCTATCGATAATTGGCACGCATACGTGCTATTCGATGTTTCCAATCGTTCTGCAACGACGGTAGGTAAGGATTCACTTCCCAGCTCCCGCAATCGTTCTTTCTATCGATAATTGGCACGCATACGTGATAATCGAAGTTTCCATTCGTTTTGCATCGACGGGAGGTAATGATTCACTTCCCAGCTCCCGCAATCGTTCTTTCTATCGATAATTGGCACGCATACGTGATATTCGATGTTTCCAATCGTTCTGCATCGACGGTAGGTAAGGATTCACTTCCCAGCTCCCGCAATCGTTCTTTCCATCGATAATTGGCACGAAAACGTGCTATTCGATGTTTCCAATCGTTTTGCATCGACGGTAGGTAAGGATTCACTTCCCAGCTCCCTCAATCGTTCTTTCTATAAATAATTGGCACGAATACGTGCTATTCGATTTTTCCCATCGTTTTGCATCGACGGTAGGTAAGGATTCACTTCCCAGCCCCCGCAATCGTTCTTTCTATCGATAACTGGCACGAATACGTGATATTCGAGGTTTCCAATCGTTTTGCATCGACGGGTGGTAAGAACTCACTTCACAGCTCCCGCAATCGTTCTTTCTATCGATAATTGGCACGAATACGTTATATTCGAAGTTTCCAATCGTTTTGCATCGGCGGGAGGTAAGGATTCACTTCCCAGCTCCCTCAATCGTTCTTTCTATAAGTAATTGGCACGAATACGTGCTATTCGATGTTTCCAATCGTTTTGCATCGACGGTCGGTAAGGATTCACTTCCCAGCCCCCGCAATCGTTCTTTCTATCGATAACTGGCACGAATACGTTATATTCGAGGTTTCCAATCGTTTTGCCTCGACGGATGGTAAGAGTTCACTTCCCTGCTCCCGCAATCGTTCTTTCTATCGATAATTGGCACGAATACGTGCTAATCGATGTTTCCAATCGTTTTGCATCGAAGGTAGGTAAGGATTCACTTCCCCGCTACCGCAATCGTTCTTTCTATCGATAATTGGCACGCATACGTGCTATTCGATGTTTCCAATCGTTCTGCAACGACGGTAGGTAAGGATTCACTTCCCAGCTCCCGCAATCGTTCTTTCTATCGATAATTGGCACGCATACGTGATAATCGAAGTTTCCATTCGTTTTGCATCGACGGGAGGTAATGATTCACTTCCCAGCTCCCGCAATCGTTCTTTCTATCGATAATTGGCACGCATACGTGATATTCGATGTTTCCAATCGGTTTGCCTCGACGGTAGGTAAGAATTCACTTCCCAGCTCCCGCAATCGTTCTTTCTATCGATAATTGGCACGAATACGTGCTATTCGATGTTTCCAATCGTTCTGCATCGACGGTAGGTAAGGATTCACTTCCCAGCTCCCGCAATAGTTCTTTCTATCGATAATTGGCACGAATACGTGCTACTCGGTGTTTCCAATCGTTTTGCAACGACGGTAGGTAAGAATTCACTTACCAGCTCCCACACTCGTTCTTTCTATTTATAATTGGCACGAATACGTGATATTCGAGGTTTCCAATCGTTTTGCATCGACGGGTGATAAGAATTCACCCCCCCGCTCCCGTAATCGTTCTTTCTATCGATAATTGGCACGAATACGTGCTATTCGATGTTTCCAATCGTTCTGCATCGACGGTAGGTAAGCATTCACTTCCCAGCTCCCGCAATCGTTCTTTCTATCGATAATTGGCACGAATACGTGCTATTCGATGTTTCGAATCGTTTTGCATCGACGGTAGGTAAGGATTCACTTCCCAGCTCCCGCAATAGATCTTTCTATCGATAATTGGCACGAATAAGTGCTATTCGATGTTTCCAATCGTTTTGCATCGACGGAAGGTAAGGATTCACTTACCAGCTCCCACACTCGTTCTTTCTATTAATAATTGGCACGAATACGTGCTACTCGGTGTTTCCAATCGTTTTGCAACGACGGTAGGTAAGGATTCACTTCCCCGCTCCCGCAATCGTTCTTTCTATCGATAATTGGCACCAATACATGCTATTCGATGTTTCCAATCGTTCTGCATCGACGGTAGGTAAGGATTCACTTCCCAGCTCCCGCAATAGTTCTTTCTATCGATAATTGGCACGAATACGTGCTACTCGGTGTTTCCAATCGTTTTGCAACGACGGTAGGTAAGGATTCACTTCCCCGCTCCCGCAATCGTTCTTTCTATTAATAATTGGCACGAATACGTGATATTCGAGGTTTCCAGTCGTTTTGCATCGACGGGTGGTAAGAATTCACTTCCCAGCTCCCGCAATCGTTCTTTCTATCGATAATTGGCACGAATACGTTATATTCGAGGTTTCCAATTGTTTTGCCTCGACGGTAGGTAAGAGTTCACTTCCCAGCTCCCGAAATCGTTCTTTCTATCGTTAATTGGCACGAAAACGTGCTATTCGATGTTTCCAATCGTTTTGCATCGACGGGAGGTAAGGATTCACTTCCCAGCTCCCGCAATCGTTCTTTCTATCGATAATTGGCACGAATACGTGCTACTCGGTGTTTCCAATCGTTTTGAAACGACGGTAGGTAAGGATTCACTTCTCAGCTCCCTCAATCGTTCTTTCTATAAATAATTGGCACGAATACGTGCTATTCGATGTTTCCAATCGTTTTGCATCGAAGGTAGGTAAGGATTCACTTCCCCGCTCCCGCAATCGTTCTTTCTATCGATAATTGGCACGAATACGTGCTATTCGATGCTTCCAATCATTTTGACTCGACGGTAGGTAAGGATTCACTTCCCAGCTCCCGCAATCGTTCTTTCTATCGATAATTGGCACGCATACGTGATATTCGACGTTTCCATTCGTTTTGCATCGACGGGAGGCAACGATTCACTTCCCAGCTCCCGCAATCGTTCTTTCTTTCGTTAATTGGCACGCATACGTGATATTCGATGTTTCCAATCGGTTTGCCTCGACGGTAGGTAAGAATTCACTTCCCAGCTCCCGCAATCGTTCTTTCTATCGATAATTGGCACGAATGCGTGCTATTCGATGTTTCCAATCGTTCTGCATCGACGGTAGGTAAGGATTCACTTCCCAGCTCCCGCAATCGTTCTTTCCATCGATAATTGGCACGAAAACGTGCTATTCGATGTTTCCAATCGTTTTGCATCGACGGTAGGTAAGGATTCACTTCCCAGCTCCCTCAATCGTTCTTTCTATAAATAATTGGCACGAATACGTGCTATTCGATTTTTCCCATCGTTTTGCATCGACGGTAGGTAAGGATTCACTTCCCAGCCCCCGCAATCGTTCTTTCTATCGATAACTGGCACGAATACGTGATATTCGAGGTTTCCAATCGTTTTGCATCGACGGGTGGTAAGAACTCACTTCACAGCTCCCGCAATCGTTCTTTCTATCGATAATTGGCACGAATACGTTATATTCGAAGTTTCCAATCGTTTTGCATCGGCGGGAGGTAAGGATTCACTTCCCAGCTCCCTCAGTCGTTCTTTCTATAAGTAATTGGCACGAATACGTGCTATTCGATGTTTCCAATCGTTTTGCATCGACGGTCGGTAAGGATTCACTTCCCAGCCCCCGCAATCGTTCTTTCTATCGATAACTGGCACGAATACGTTATATTCGAGGTTTCCAATCGTTTTGCCTCGACGGTTGGTAAGAGTTCACTTCCCTGCTCCCGCAATCGTTCTTTCTATCGATAATTGGCACGAATACGTGCTACTCGGTGTTTCCAATCATTTGCAACGACGGTAGGTAAGGATTCACTTCTCAGCTCCCTCAATCGGTCTTTCTATAAATAATTGGCACGAATACGTGCTAATCGATGTTTCCAATCGTTTTGCATCGAAGGTAGGTAAGGATTCACTTCCCCGCTCCCGCAATCGTTCTTTCTATCGATAATTGGCACGAATACGTGCTATTCGATGTTTCCAATCGTTCTGCAACGACGGTAGGTAAGGATTCACTTCCCAGCTCCCGCAATCGTTCTTTCTATCGATAATTGGCACGAATACGTGCTATTCGATGTTTCCAATCGTTCTGCAACGACGGTAGGTAAGGATTCACTTCCCAGCTCCCGCAATCGTTCTTTCTATCGATAATTTGCATGCATACGTGATATTCGATGTTTCCAATCGGTTTGCCTCGACGGTAGGTAAGAATTCACTTCCCAGCTCCCGCAATCGTTCTTTCTATCGATAATTGGCACGAATACGTGCTATTCGATGTTTCCAATCGTTCTGCATCGACGGTAGGTAAGGATTCACTTCCCAGCTCCCGCAATAGTTCTTTCTATCGATAATTGGCACGAATACGTGCTACTCGGTGTTTCCAATCGTTTTGCAACGACGGTAGAGCTCCCACACTCGTTCTTTCTATTTATAATTGGCACGAATACGTGATATTCGAGGTTTCCAATCGTTTTGCATCGACGGGTGATAAGAATTCACTCCCCAGCTCCCGTAATCGTTCTTTCTATCGATAATTGGCACGAATACGTGCTATTCGATGTTTCGAATCGTTTTGCATCGACGGTAGGTAAGGATTCACTTCCCAGCTCCCGCAATTGATCTTTCTATCGATAATTGGCACGAATACGTGCTATTCGATGTTTCCAATCGTTTTGCATCGACGGAAGGTAAGGATTCACTTACCAGCTCCCACACTCGTTCTTTCTATTAATAATTGGCACGAATACGTGCTACTCGGTGTTTCCAATCGTTTTGCAACGACGGTAGGTAAGGATTCACTTCCCCGCTCCCGCAATCGTTCTTTCTATCGATAATTGGCACGAATACATGCTATTCGATGTTTCCAATCGTTCTGCATCGACGGTAGGTAAGGATTCACTTCCCAGCTCCCGCAATAGTTCTTTCTATCGATAATTGGCACGAATACGTGCTACTCGGTGTTTCCAATCGTTTTGCAACGACGGTAGGTAAGGATTCACTTCCCCGCTCCCGCAATCGTTCTTTCTATCGATAATTGGCACGAATACATGCTATTCGATGTTTCCAATCGTTCTGCATCGACGGTAGGTAAGGATTCACTTCCCAGCTCCCGCAATAGATCTTTCTATCGATAATTGGCACGAATACGTGCTATTCGATGTCTCCAATCGTTTTGCATCGACGGAAGGTAAGGATTCACTTCTCAGCTCCCGCAATCGTTCTTTCTATCGTTAATTGGCACGAAAACGTGCTATTCGATGTTTCCAATCGTTTTGCATCGACGGGAGGTAAGGATTCACTTCCCAGCTCCCGTAATCGTTCTTTCTATCGATAATTGGCACGAATACGTGCTACTCGGTGTTTCCAATCGTTTTGCAACGACGGTAGGTAAGGATTCACTTCTCAGCTCCCTCAATCGTTCTTTCTATAAATAATTGGCACGAATACCTGCTATTCGATGTTTCCAATCGTTTTGCATCGAAGGTAGGTAAGGATTCACTTCCCCGCTCTCGCAATCGTTCTTTCTATCGATAACTGGCACGAATACGTGATATTCGAGGTTTCCAATCGTTCTGCATCGACGGTAGGTAAGGATTCACTTCCCAGCTCTCGCAATCGTTCTTTCTATCGATAATTGGCACGAATACGTGCTATTCGATGTTTCGAATCGTTTTGCATCGACGGTAGGTAAGGATTCACTTCCCAGCTCCCGCAATAGATCTTTCTATCGATAATTGGCACGAATACGTGCTATTCGATGTCTCCAATCGTTTTGCATCGACGGAAGGTAAGGATTCACTTACCAGCTCCCACACTCGTTCTTTCGATTAATAATTGGCACGAATACGTTATATTCGAGGTTTCCAATTGTTTTGCCTCGACGGTAGGTAAGAGTTCACTTCCCAGCTCCCGTATTCGTTCTTTCTATCGATAATTGGCACGAATACGTGCTACTCGGTGTTTCCAATCGTTTTGCAACGACGGTAGGTAAGGATTCACTTCTCAGCTCCCTCAATCGTTCTTTCTATAAATAATTGGCACGAATACCTGCTATTCGATGTTTCCAATCGTTTTGCATCGAAGGTAGGTAAGGATTCACTTCCCAGCTCCCGCAATAGATCTTTCTATCGATAATTGGCACGAATACGTGCTATTCGATGCTTCCAATCATTTTGACTCGACGGTAGGTAAGGATTCACTTCCCAGCTCCCGCAATCGTTCTTTCTATCGATAATTGGCACGCATACGTGATATTCGAAGTTTCCATTCGTTTTGCATCGACGGGAGGTAACGATTCACTTCCCAGCTCCCGCAATCGTTCTTTCTATCGATAATTGGCACGCATACGTGATATTCGATGTTTCCAATCGGTTTGCCTCGACGGTAGGTAAGAATTCACTTCCCAGCTCCCGCAATCGTTCTTTCTATCGATAATTGGCACGAATACGTGCTACTCGGTGTTTCCAATCGTTTTGAAACGACGGTAGGTAAGGATTCACTTCTCAGCTCCCTCAATCGTTCTTTCTATAAATAATTGGCATGAATACGTGCTATTCGATGTTTCCAATCGTTTTGCATCGAAGGTAGGTAAGGATTCACTTCCCCGCTACCGCAATCGTTCTTTCTATCGATAATTGGCACGAATACGTGCTATTCGATGCTTCCAATCATTTTGACTCGACGGTAGGTAAGGATTCACTTCCCAGCTCCCGCAATCGTTCTTTCTATCGATAATTGGCACGCATACGTGATATTCGAAGTTTCCATTCGTTTTGCATCGACGGGAGGTAACGATTCACTTCCCAGCTCCCGCAATCGTTCTTTCTTTCGTTAATTGGCACGCATACGTGATATTCGATTTTTCCAATCGGTTTGCCTCGACGGTAGGTAAGAATTCACTTCCCAGCTCCCGCAATCGTTCTTTCTATCGATAATTGGCACGAATACGTGCTATTCGATGTTTCCAATCGTTCTGCATCGACGGTAGGTAAGGATTCACTTCCCAGCTCCCGCAATCGTTCTTTCCATCGATACTTGGCACGAAAACGTGCTATT
Source organism: Nomada ferruginata (assembly GCA_963583965.1). Classification (NCBI taxonomy): domain Eukaryota; kingdom Metazoa; phylum Arthropoda; class Insecta; order Hymenoptera; family Apidae; genus Nomada; species Nomada ferruginata. Next base: position 3,146,238 of record OY757219.1, read on the forward strand.
CGATGTTTCCAATCGTTTTGCATCGACGGTAGGTAAGGATTCACTTCCCAGCTCCCTCAATCGTTCTTTCTATAAATAATTGGCACGAATACGTGCTATTCGATTTTTCCCATCGTTTTGCATCGACGGTAGGTAAGGATTCACTTCCCAACCCCCGCAATCGTTCTTTCTATCGATAACTGGCACGAATACGTGATATTCGAGGTTTCCAATCGTTTTGCATCGACGGGTGGTAAGAACTCACTTCACAGCTCCCGCAATCGTTCTTTCTATCGATAATTGGCACGAATACGTTATATTCGAAGTTTCCAATCGTTTTGCATCGGCGGGAGGTAAGGATTCACTTCCCAGCTCCCTCAATCGTTCTTTCTATAAGAAATTGGCACGAATACGTGCTATTCGATGTTTCCAATCGTTTTGCATCGACGGTCGGTAAGGATTCACTTCCCAGCCCCCGCAATCGTTCTTTCTATCGATAACTGGCACGAATACGTTATATTCGAGGTTTCCAATCGTTTTGCCTCGACGGTTGGTAAGAGTTCACTTCCCTGCTCCCGCAATCGTTCTTTCTATCGATTATTGGCACGAATACGTGCTACTCGGTGTTTCCAATCGTTTTGCAACGACGGTAGGTAAGGATTCACTTCTCAGCTCCCTCAATCGGTCTTTCTATAAATAATTGGCACGAATACGTGCTAATCGATGTTTCCAATCGTTTTGCATCGAAGGTAGGTAAGGATTCACTTCCCCGCTCCCGCAATCGTTCTTTCTATCGATAATTGGCACGCATACGTGATATTCGATGTTTCCAATCGGTTTGCCTCGACGGTAGGTAAGAATTCACTTCCCAGCTCCCGCAATCGTTCTTTCTATCGATAATTGGCACGAATACGTGCTATTCGATGTTTCCAATCGTTCTGCAACGACGGTAGGTAAGGATTCACTTCCCAGCTCCCGCAATCGTTCTTTCTATCGATAATTGGCACGCATACGTGATATTCGAAGTTTCCATTCGTTTTGCATCGACGGGAGGTAATGATTCACTTCCCAGCTCCCGCAATAGTTCTTTCTATCGATAATTGGCACGAATACGTGCTACTCGATGTTTCCAATCGTTTTGCATCGACGGTAGGTAAGGATTCACTTAACAGCTCCCACACTCGTTCTTTCTATTTATAATTGGCACGAATACGTGATATTCGAGGTTTCCAATCGTTTTGCATCGACGGGTGGTAAGAATTCACTTCCCAGCTCCCGTAATCGTTCTTTCTATCGATAATTGGCACGAATACGTGCTATTCGATGTTTCCAATCGTTCTGCATCGACGGTAGGTAAGGATTCACTTCCCAGCTCCCGCATTCGTTCTTTCTATCGATAATTGGCACGAATACGTGCTATTCGATGTTTCGAATCGTTTTGCATCGACGGTAGGTAAGGATTCACTTCCCAGCTCCCGCAATAGATCTTTCTATCGATAATTGGCACGAATACGTGCTATTCGATGTTTCCAATCGTTTTGCATCGACGGAAGGTAAGGATTCACTTACCAGCTCCCACACTCGTTCTTTCTATTAATAATTGGCACGAATACGTGCTACTCGGTGTTTCCAATCGTTTTGCAACGACGGTAGGTAAGGATTCACTTCCCCGCTCCCGCAATCGTTCTTTCTATCGATAATTGGCATGAATACGTGCTATTCGATGTTTCGAATCATTTTACATCGACGGTAGGTAAGGATTCACTTCCCAGCTACCGCAATAGTTCTTTCTATCGATAATTGGCACGAATACGTGCTATTCGATGTTTCCAATCGTTTTGCATCGACGGTAGGTAAGGATTCACTTCCCAGCTCCCTCAATCGTTCTTTCTATAAATAATTGGCACGAATACGTGCTATTCGATGTTTCCAATCGTTTTGCATCGACGGTAGGTAAGGATTCACTTCCCAGCTCCCGCAATAGTTCTTTCTATCGATAATTGGCACGAATACGTGCTACTCGGTGTTTCCAATCATTTTGCAACGACGGTAGGTAAGGATTCACTTCCCCGCTCCCGCAATCGTTCTTTCTATCGATAATTGGCACGAATACGTGCTATTCGATGTTTCGAATCGTTTTGCATCGACGGTAGGTAAGGATTCACTTCCCAGCTACCGCAATAGTTCTTTCTATCGATAATTGGCACGAATACGTTATATTCGAGGTTTCCAATCGTTTTGCCTCGACGGTAGGTAAGAGTTCACTTCCCAGCTCCCGCAATCGTTCTTTCTATCGTTAATTGGCACGAAAACGTGCTATTCGATGTTTCCAATCGTTTTGCATCGACGCGAGGTAAGGATTCACTTCCCAGCTCCCGTAATCGTTCTTTCTATCGATAATTGGCACGAATACGTGCAACTCGGTGTTTCCAATCGTTTTGCAACGACGGTAGGTAAGGATTCACTTCTCAGCTCCCTCAATCGTTCTTTCTATAAATAATTGGCACGAATACGTGCTATTCGATGTTTCCAATCGTTTTGCATCGACGGTAGGTAAGGATTCACTTCCCAGCTCCCGCAATAGTTCTTTCTATCGATAATTGGCACGAATACGTGCTACTCGGTGTTTCCAATCATTTTGCAACGACGGTAGGTAAGGATTCACTTCCCCGCTCCCGCAATCGTTCTTTCTATCGATAATTGGCACGAATACGTGCTATTCGATGTTTCGAATCGTTTTGCATCGACGGTAGGTAAGGATTCACTTCCCAGCTACCGCAATAGTTCTTTCTATCGATAATTGGCACGAATACGTTATATTCGAGGTTTCCAATCGTTTTGCATCGAAGGTAGGTAAGGATTCACTTCCCCGCTCCCGCAATCGTTCTTTCTATCGATAATTGGCACGAATACGTGCTATTCGATGCTTCCAATCATTTTGACTCGACGGTAGGTAAGGATTCACTTCCCAGCTCCCGCAATCGTTCTTTCTATCGATGATTGGCACGCATACGTGATATTCGAAGTTTCCATTCGTTTTGCATCGACGGGAGGTAACGATTCACTTCCCAGCTCCCGCAATCGTTCTTTCTATCGATAATTGGCACGCATACGTGATATTCGATGTTTCCAATCGGTTTGCCTCGACGGTAGGTAAGAATTCACTTCCCAGCTCCCGCAATCGTTCTTTCTATCGATAATTGGCACGAATACGTGCTATTCGATGTTTCCAATCGTTCTGCAACGACGGTAGGTAAGGATTCACTTCCCAGCTCCCGCAATCGTTCTTTCTATCGATAATTGGCGCGCATACGTGATATTCGAAGTTTACATTCGTTTTGCATCGACGGGAGGTAATGATTCACTTCCCAGCTCCCACACTCGTTCTTTCTATTTATAATTGGCACGAATACGTGATATTCGAGGTTTCCAATCGTTTTGCATCGATGGGTGGTAAGAATTCACTGCCCAGCTCCCGTAATCGTTCTTTCTATCGATAATTGGCACGAATACGTTATATTCGAGGTTTCCAATCGTTTTGCCTCGGCGGTAGGTAAGAGTTCACTTCCCAGCTCCCGCAATCGTTCTTTCTATCGTTAATTGGCACGAAAACGTGCTATTCGATGTTTCCAATCGTTTTGCATCGACGGGAGGTAAGGATTCACTTCCCAGCTCCCGTAATCGTTCTTTCTATCGATAATTGGCACGAATACGTGCTACTCGGTGTTTCCAATCGTTTTGCAACGACGGTAGGTAAGGATTCACTTCTCAGCTCCCTCAATCGTTCTTTCTATAAATAATTGGCACGAATACCTGCTATTCGATGTTTCCAATCGTTTTGCATCGAAGGTAGGTAAGGATTCACTTCCCCGCTCCCGCAATCGTTCTTTCTATCGATAATTGGCACGAATACGTGCTATTCGATGCTTCCAATCATTTTGACTCGACGGTAGGTAAGGATTCACTTCCCAGCTCCCGCAATCGTTCTTTCTATCGATAATTGGCACGCATACGTGATATTCGAAGTTTCCATTCGTTTTGCATCGACGGGAGGTAACGATTCACTTCCCAGCTCCCGCAAACGTTCTTTCTATCCATAATTGGCACGCATACGTGATATTCGATGTTTCCAATCGGTTTGCGTCGACGGTAGGTAAGAATTCACTTCCCAGCTCCCGCAATCGTTCTTTCTATCGATAATTGGCACGAATACGTGCTATTCGATGTTTCCAATCGTTCTGCAACGACGGTAGGTAAGGATTCACTTCCCAGCTCCCGCAATCGTTCTTTCTATCGATAATTGGCACGCATACGGGATATTCGAAGTTTACATTCGTTTTGCATCGACGGGAGGTAATGATTCACTTCCCAGCTCCCGCAATCGTTCTTTCTATCGATAATTGGCACGCATACGTGATATTCGATGTTTCCAATCGGTTTGCCTCGACGGTAGGTAAGAATTCACTTCCCAGCTCCCGCAATCGTTCTTTCTATCGATAATTGGCACGAATACGTGCTATTCGATGTTTCCAATTGTTCTGCATCGACGGTAGGTAACGATTCACTTCCCAGCTCCCGCAATCGTTCTTTCTATCGATAATTGGCACGCATACGTGATATTCAATGTTTCCAATCGGTTTGCCTCGACGGTAGGTAAGAATTCACTTCCCAGCTCCCGCAATCGTTCTTTCTATCGATAATTGGCACGAATACGTGCTATTCGATGTTTCCAATCGTTCTGCAACGACGGTAGGTAAGGATTCACTTCCCAGCTCCCGCAATCGTTCTTTCTATCGATAATTGGCACGCATACGTGATATTCGAAGTTTACATTCGTTTTGCATCGACGGGAGGTAATGATTCACTTCCCAGCTCCCACACTCGTTCTTTCTATTTATAATTGGCACGAATACGTGATATTCGAGGTTTCCAATCGTTTTGCATCGATGGGTGGTAAGAATTCACTGCCCAGCTCCCGTAATCGTTCTTTCTATCGATAATTGGCACGAATACGTTATATTCGAGGTTTCCAATCGTTTTGCCTCGACGGTAGGTAAGAGTTCACTTCCCAGCTCCCGCAATCGTTCTTTCTATCGTTAATTGGCACGAAAACGTGCCATTCGATGTTTCCAATCGTTTTGCATCGACGGGAGGTAAGGATTCACTTCCCAGCTCCCGTAATCGTTCTTTCTATCGATAATTGGCACGAATACGTGCTACTCGGTGTTTCCAATCGTTTTGCATCGACGGAAGGTAATGATTCACTTACCAGCCCCCGCAATCGTTCTTTCTATCGATAACTGGCACGAAAACGTGCTATTCGATGTTTCCAATCGTTTTGCATCGACGGAAGGTAAGGATTCACTTACCAGCTCCCACACTCGTTCTTTCTATTTATAATTGGCACGAATACGTGATATTCGAGGTTTCCAATCGTTTTGCATCGACGGGTGATAAGAATTCACTTCCCAGCTCCCGTAATCGTTCTTTCTATCGATAATTGGCACGAATACGTGCTATTCGATGTTTCCAATCGTTCTGCATCGACGGTAGGTAAGGATTCACTTCCCAGCTCCCGCATTCGTTCTTTCTATCGATAATTGGCACGAATACGTGCTATTCGATGTTTCGAATCGTTTTGCATCGACGGTAGGTAAGGATTCACTTCCCAGCTCCCGCAATAGATCTTTCTATCGATAATTGGCACGAATAAGTGCTATTCGATGTTTCCAATCGTTTTGCATCGACGGAAGGTAAGGATTCACTTACCAGCTCCCACACTCGTTCTTTCTATTAATAATTGGCACGAATACGTGCTACTCGGTGTTTCCAATCGTTTTGCAACGACGGTAGGTAAGGATTCGCTTCCCCGCTCCCGCAATCGTTCTTTCTATCGATAATTGGCATGAATACGTGCTATTCGATGTTTCCAATCGTTTTGCATCGACGGAAGGTAAGGATTCACTTACCAGCTCCCACACTCGTTCTTTCTATTAATAATTGGCACGAATACGTGCTACTCGGTGTTTCCAATCGTTTTGCAACGACGGTAGGTAAGGATTCGCTTCCCAGCTCCCGCAATCGTTCTTTCTATCGTTAATTGGCACGAAAACGTGCTATTCGATGTTTCCAATCGTTTTGCATCGACGGGAGGTAAGGATTCACTTCCCAGCTCCCGTAATCGTTCTTTCTATCGAAAATTGGCACGAATACGTGCTACTCGGTGTTTCCAATCGTTTTGCAACGACGGTAGGTAAGGATTCACTTCTCAGCTCCCTCAATCGTTCTTTCTATAAATAATTGGCACGAATACCTGCTATTCGATGTTTCCAATCGTTTTGCATCGAAGGTAGGTAAGGATTCACTTCCCCGCTCCCGCAATCGTTCTTTCTATCGATAATTGGCACGAATACGTGCTATTCGATGCTTCCAATCATTTTGACTCGACGGTAGGTAAGGATTCACTTCCCAGCTCCCGCAATCGTTCTTTCTATCGATAATTGGCACGCATACGTGATATTCGAAGTTTCCATTCGTTTTGCATCGACGGGAGGTAACGATTCACTTCCCAGCTCCCGCAAACGTTCTTTCTATCCATAATTGGCACGCATACGTGATATTCGATGTTTCCAATCGGTTTGCGTCGACGGTAGGTAAGAATTCACTTCCCAGCTCCCGCAATCGTTCTTTCTATCGATAATTGGCACGAATACGTGCTATTCGATGTTTCCAATCGTTCTGCAACGACGGTAGGTAAGGATTCACTTCCCAGCTCCCGCAATCGTTCTTTCTATCGATAATTGGCACGCATACGGGATATTCGAAGTTTACATTCGTTTTGCATCGACGGGAGGTAATGATTCACTTCCCAGCTCCCGCAATCGTTCTTTCTATCGATAATTGGCACGCATACGTGATATTCGATGTTTCCAATCGGTTTGCCTCGACGGTAGGTAAGAATTCACTTCCCAGCTCCCGCAATCGTTCTTTCTATCGATAATTGGCACGAATACGTGCTATTCGATGTTTCCAATCGTTCTGCAACGACGGTAGGTAAGGATTCACTTCCCAGCTCCCGCAATCGTTCTTTCTATCGATAATTGGCACGCATACGTGATATTCGAAGTTTACATTCGTTTTGCATCGACGGGAGGTAATGATTCACTTCCCAGCTCCCACACTCGTTCTTTCTATTTATAATTGGCACGAATACGTGATATTCGAGGTTTCCAATCGTTTTGCATCGATGGGTGGTAAGAATTCACTGCCCAGCTCCCGTAATCGTTCTTTCTATCGATAATTGGCACGAATACGTTATATTCGAGGTTTCCAATCGTTTTGCCTCGACGGTAGGTAAGAGTTCACTTTCCAGCTCCCGCAATCGTTCTTTCTATCGTTAATTGGCACGAAAACGTGCCATTCGATGTTTCCAATCGTTTTGCATCGACGGGAGGTAAGGATTCACTTCCCAGCTCCCGTAATCGTTCTTTCTATCGATAATTGGCACGAATACGTGCTACTCGGTGTTTCCAATCGTTTTGCTTCGACGGAAGGTAAGGATTCACTTACCAGCCCCCGCAATCGTTCTTTCTATCGATAACTGGCACGAAAACGTGCTATTCGATGTTTCCAATCGTTTTGCATCGACGGAAGGTAAGGATTCACTTACCAGCTCCCACACTCGTTCTTTCTATTTATAATTGGCACGAATACGTGATATTCGAGGTTTCCAATCGTTTTGCATCGACGGGTGATAAGAATTCACTTCCCAGCTCCCGTAATCGTTCTTTCTATCGATAATTGGCACGAATACGTGCTATTCGATGTTTCCAATCGTTCTGCATCGACGGTAGGTAAGGATTCACTTCCCAGCTCCCGCATTCGTTCTTTCTATCGATAATTGGCACGAATACGTGCTATTCGATGTTTCGAATCGTTTTGCATCGACGGTAGGTAAGGATTCACTTCCCAGCTCCCGCAATAGATCTTTCTATCGATAATTGGCACGAATACGTGCTATTCGATGTTTCCAATCGTTTTGCATCGACGGAAGGTAAGGATTCACTTACCAGCTCCCACACTCGTTCTTTCTATTAATAATTGGCACGAATACGTGCTACTCGGTGTTTCCAATCGTTTTGCAACGACGGTAGGTAAGGATTCACTTCCCCGCTCCCGCAATCGTTCTTTCTATCGATAATTCGCACGAATACATGCTATTCGATGTTTCCAATCGTTCTGCATCGACGGTAGGTAAGGATTCACTTCCCAGCTCCCGCAATAGTTCTTTCTATCGATAATTGGCACGAATACGTGCTACTCGGTGTTTCCAATCGTTTTGCAACGACGGTAGGTAAGGATTCACTTCCCCGCTCCCGCAATCGTTCTTTCTATCGATAATTGGCACGAATACATGCTATTCGATGTTTCCAATCGTTCTGCATCGACGGTAGGTAAGGATTCACTTCCCAGCTCCCGCAATAGATCTTTCTATCGATAATTGGCACGAATACGTGCTATTCGATGTCTCCAATCGTTTTGCATCGACGGAAGGTAAGGATTCACTTACCAGCTCCCACACTCGTGCTTTCTATTAATAATTGGCACGAATACGTGATATTCGAGGTTTCCAATCGTTTTGCATCGACGGATGGTAAGAATTCACTTCCCAGCTCCCGTAATCGTTCTTTCTATCGATAATTGGCACGAATACGTGCTACTCGGTGTTTCCAATCGTTTTGCAACGACGGTAGGTAAGGATTCACTTCTCAGCTCCCGCAATCGTTCTTTCTATCGTTAATTGGCACGAAAACGTGCTATTCGATGTTTCCAATCGTTTTGCATCGACGGGAGGTAAGGATTCACTTCCCAGCTCCCGTAATCGTTCTTTCTATCGATAATTGGCACGAATACGTGCTACTCGGTGTTTCCAATCGTTTTGCAACGACGGTAGGTAAGGATTCACTTCTCAGCTCCCTCAATCGTTCTTTCTATAAATAATTGGCACGAATACCTGCTATTCGATGTTTCCAATCGTTTTGCATCGAAGGTAGGTAAGGATTCACTTCCCAGCTCTCGCAATCGTTCTTTCTATCGATAATTGGCACGAATACGTGCTATTCGATGTTTCGAATCGTTTTGCATCGACGGTAGGTAAGGATTCACTTCCCAGCTCCCGCAATAGATCTTTCTATCGATAATTGGCACGAATACGTGCTATTCGATGTCTCCAATCGTTTTGCATCGACGGAAGGTAAGGATTCACTTACCAGCTCCCACACTCGTTCTTTCTATTAATAATTGGCACGAATACGTGATATTCGAGGTTTCCAATCGTTTTGCATCGACGGGTGGTAAGAATTCACTTCCCAGCTCCCGTAATCGTTCTTTCTATCGATAATTGGCACGAATACGTGCTACTCGGTGTTTCCAATCGTTTTGCAACGACGGTAGGTAAGGATTCACTTCTCAGCTCCCTCAATCGTTCTTTCTATAAATAATTGGCACGAATACCTGCTATTCGATGTTTCCAATCGTTTTGCATCGAAGGTAGGTAAGGATTCACTTCCCAGCTCCCGCAATAGATCTTTCTATAGATAATTGGCACGAATACGTGCTATTCGATGCTTCCAATCATTTTGACTCGACGGTAGGTAAGGATTCACTTCCCAGCTCCCGCAATCGTTCTTTCTATCGATAATTGGCACGCATACGTGATATTCGAAGTTTCCATTCGTTTTGCATCGACGGGAGGTAACGATTCACTTCCCAGCTCCCGCAATCGTTCTTTCTATCGATAATTGGCACGCATACGTGATATTCGATGTTTCCAATCGGTTTGCCTCGACGGTAGGTAAGAATTCACTTCCCAGCTCCCGCAATCGTTCTTTCTATCGATAATTGGCACGAATACGTGCTACTCGGTGTTTCCAATCGTTTTGAAACGACGGTAGGTAAGGATTCACTTCTCAGCTCCCTCAATCGTTCTTTCTATAAATAATTGGCACGAATACGTGCTATTCGATGTTTCCAATCGTTTTGCATCGAAGGTAGGTAAGGATTCACTTCCCCGCTCCCGCAATCGTTCTTTCTATCGATAATTGGCACGAATACGTGCTATTCGATGCTTCCAATCATTTTGACTCGACGGTAGGTAAGGATTCACTTCCCAGCTCCCGCAATCGTTCTTTCTATCGATAATTGGCACGCATACGTGATATTCGAAGTTTCCATTCGTTTTGCATCGACGGGAGGTAACGATTCACTTCCCAGCTCCCGCAATCGTTCTTTCTATCGATAATTGGCACGAATACGTTATATTCGAAGTTTCCAATCGTTTTGCATCGGCGGGAGGTAAGGATTCACTTCCCAGCTCCCTCAATCGTTCTTTCTATAAGTAATTGGCACGAATACGTGCTATTCGATGTTTCCAATCGTTTTGCATCGACGGTCGGTAAGGATTCACTTCCCAGCCCCCGCAATCGTTCTTTCTATCGATAACTGGCACGAATACGTTATATTCGAGGTTTCCAATCGTTTTGCCTCGACGGTTGGTAAGAGTTCACTTCCCTGCTCCCGCAATCGTTCTTTCTATCGATAATTGGCACGAATACGTGCTACTCGGTGTTTCCAATCGTTTTGCAACGACGGTAGGTAAGGATTCACTTCTCAGCTCCCTCAATCGGTCTTTCTATAAATAATTGGCACGAATACGTGCTAATCGATGTTTCCAATCGTTTTGCATCGAAGGTAGGTAAGGATTCACTTCCCCGCTCCCGCAATCGTTCTTTCTATCGATAATTGGCACGCATACGTGATATTCGATGTTTCCAATCGGTTTGCCTCGACGGTAGGTAAGAATTCACTTCCCAGCTCCCGCAATCGTTCTTTCTATCGATAATTGGCACGAATACGTGCTATTCGATGTTTCCAATCGTTCTGCAGCGACGGTAGGTAAGGATTCACTTCCCAGCTCCCGCAATCGTTCTTTCTATCGATAATTGGCACGCATACGTGATATTCGAAGTTTCCATTCGTTTTGCATCGACGGGAGGTAATGATTCACTTCCCAGCTCCCGCAATCGTTCTTTCTATCGATAATTGGCACGCATACGTGATATTCGATGTTTCCAATCGGTTTGCCTCGACGGTAGGTAAGAATTCACTTCCCAGCTCCCGCAATCGTTCTTTCTATCGATAATTGGCACGAATACGTGCTATTCGATGTTTCCAATCGTTCTGCATCGACGGTAGGTAAGGATTCACTTCCCAGCTCCCGCAATAGTTCTTTCTATCGATAATTGGCACGAATACGTGCTACTCGGTGTTTCCAATCGTTTTGCAACGACGGTAGGTAAGGATTCACTTCTCAGCTCCCTCAATCGTTCTTTCTATAATTAATTGGCACGAATACGTGCTATTCGATGTTTCCAATCGGTTTGCATCGACGGTAGGTAAGGATTCACTTAACAGCTCCCACACTCGTTCTTTCTATTTATAATTGGCACGAATACGTGATATTCGAGGTTTCCAATCGTTTTGCATCGACGGGTGGTAAGAATTCACTTCCCAGCTCCCGCAATCGTTCTTTCTATCGATAATTGGCACGAATACGTGCTATTCGATGTTTCCAATCGTTTTGCATCGACGGAAGGTAAGGATTCACTTACCAGCCCCCGCAATCGTTCTTTCTATCGATAACTGGCACGAAAACGTGCTATTCGATGTTTCCAATCGTTTTGCATCGACGGAAGGTAAGGATTCACTTACCAGCTCCCACACTCGTTCTTTCTATTAATAATTGGCACGAATACGTGATATTCGAGGTTTCCAATCGTTTTGCATCGACGGGTGATAAGAATTCACTTCCCAGCTCCCGTAATCGTTCTTTCTATCGATAATTGGCACGAATACGTGCTATTCGATGTTTCCAATCGTTCTGCATCGACGGTAGGTAAGGATTCACTTCCCAGCTCCCGCATTCGTTCTTTCTATCGATAATTGGCACGAATACGTGCTATTCGATGTTTCGAATCGTTTTGCATCGACGGTAGGTAAGGATTCACTTCCCAGCTCCCGCAATAGATCTTTCTATCGATAATTGGCACGAATACGTGCTATTCGATGTTTCCAATCGTTTTGCATCGACGGAAGGTAAGGATTCACTTACCAGCTCCCACACTCGTTCTTTCTATTAATAATTGGCACGAATACGTGCTACTCGGTGTTTCCAATCGTTTTGCAACGACGGTAGGTAAGGATTCACTTCCCCGCTCCCGCAATCGTTCTTTCTATCGATAATTGGCATGAATACGTGCTATTCGATGTTTCGAATCGTTTTGCATCGACGGTAGGTAAGGATTCACTTCCCAGCTACCGCAATAGTTCTTTCTATCGATAATTGGCACGAATACGTGCTATTCGATGTTTCCAATCGTTTTGCATCGACGGTAGGTAAGGATTCACTTCCCAGCTCCCTCAATCGTTCTTTCTATAAATAATTGGCACGAATACGTGCTATTCGATGTTTCCAATCGTTTTGCATCGACGGTAGGTAAGGATTCACTTCCCAGCTCCCGCAATAGTTCTTTCTATCGATAATTGGCACGAATACGTGCTACTCGGTGTTTCCAATCGTTTTGCAACGACGGTAGGCAAGGATTCACTTCCCCGCTCCCGCAATCGTTCTTTCTATCGATAATTGGCACGAATACGTGCTATTCGATGTTTCGAATCGTTTTGCATCGACGGTAGGTAAGGATTCACTTCCCCGCTCCCGCAATCGTTCTTTCTATCGATAATTGGCACGAATACGTGCTATTCGATGCTTCCAATCATTTTGACTCGACGGTAGGTAAGGATTCACTTCCCAGCTCCCGCAATCGTTCTTTCTATCGATAATTGGCACGCATACGTGATATTCGAAGTTTCCATTCGTTTTGCATCGACGGGAGGTAACGATTCACTTCCCAGCTCCCGCAATCGTTCTTTCTATCGATAATTGGCACGCATACGTGATATTCGATGTTTCCAATCGGTTTGCCTCGACGGTAGGTAAGAATTCACTTCCCAGCTCCCGCAATCGTTCTTTCTATCGATAATTGGCACGAATACGTGCTATTCGATGTTTCCAATCGTTCTGCAACGACGGTAGGTAAGGATTCACTTCCCAGCTCCCGCAATCGTTCTTTCTATCGATAATTGGCACGCATACGTGATATTCGAAGTTTACATTCGTTTTGCATCGACGGGAGGTAATGATTCACTTCCCAGCTCCCACACTCGTTCTTTCTATTTATAATTGGCACGAATACGTGATATTCGAGGTTTCCAATCGTTTTGCATCGATGGGTGGTAAGAATTCACTGCCCAGCTCCCGTAATCGTTCTTTCTATCGATAATTGGCACGAATACGTTATATTCGAGGTTTCCAATCGTTTTGCCTCGACGGTAGGTAAGAGTTCACTTCCCAGCTCCCGCAATCGTTCTTTCTATCGTTAATTGGCACGAAAACGTGCTATTCGATGTTTCCAATCGTTTTGCATCGACGGGAGGTAAGGATTCACTTCCCAGCTCCCGTAATCGTTCTTTCTATCGATAATTGGCACGAATACGTGCTACTCGGTGTTTCCAATCGTTTTGCAACGACGGTAGGTAAGGATTCACTTCTCAGCTCCCTCAATCGTTCTTTCTATAAATAATTGGCACGAATACCTGCTATTCGATGTTTCCAATCGTTTTGCATCGAAGGTAGGTAAGGATTCACTTCCCCGCTCCCGCAATCGTTCTTTCTATCGATAATTGGCACGAATACGTGCTATTCGATGCTTCCAATCATTTTGACTCGACGGTAGGTAAGGATTCACTTCCCAGCTCCCGCAATCGTTCTTTCTATCGATAATTGGCACGCATACGTGATATTCGAAGTTTCCATTCGTTTTGCATCGACGGGAGGTAACGATTCACTTCCCAGCTCCCGCAAACGTTCTTTCTATCCATAATTGGCACGCATACGTGATATTCGATGTTTCCAATCGGTTTGCGTCGACGGTAGGTAAGAATTCACTTCCCAGCTCCCGCAATCGTTCTTTCTATCGATAATTGGCACGAATACGTGCTATTCGATGTTTCCAATCGTTCTGCAACGACGGTAGGTAAGGATTCACTTCCCAGCTCCCGCAATCGTTCTTTCTATCGATAATTGGCACGCATACGGGATATTCGAAGTTTACATTCGTTTTGCATCGACGGGAGGTAATGATTCACTTCCCAGCTCCCGCAATCGTTCTTTCTATCGATAATTGGCACGCATACGTGATATTCGATGTTTCCAATCGGTTTGCCTCGACGGTAGGTAAGAATTCACTTCCCAGCTCCCGCAATCGTTCTTTCTATCGATAATTGGCACGAATACGTGCTATTCGATGTTTCCAATTGTTCTGCATCGACGGTAGGTAACGATTCACTTCCCAGCTCCCGCAATCGTTCTTTCTATCGATAATTGGCACGCATACGTGATATTCAATGTTTCCAATCGGTTTGCCTCGACGGTAGGTAAGAATTCACTTCCCAGCTCCCGCAATCGTTCTTTCTATCGATAATTGGCACGAATACGTGCTATTCGATGTTTCCAATCGTTCTGCAACGACGGTAGGTAAGGATTCACTTCCCAGCTCCCGCAATCGTTCTTTCTATCGATAATTGGCACGCATACGTGATATTCGAAGTTTACATTCGTTTTGCATCGACGGGAGGTAATGATTCACTTCCCAGCTCCCACACTCGTTCTTTCTATTTATAATTGGCACGAATACGTGATATTCGAGGTTTCCAATCGTTTTGCATCGATGGGTGGTAAGAATTCACTGCCCAGCTCCCGTAATCGTTCTTTCTATCGATAATTGGCACGAATACGTTATATTCGAGGTTTCCAATCGTTTTGCCTCGACGGTAGGTAAGAGTTCACTTCCCAGCTCCCGCAATCGTTCTTTCTATCGTTAATTGGCACGAAAACGTGCCATTCGATGTTTCCAATCGTTTTGCATCGACGGGAGGTAAGGATTCACTTCCCAGCTCCCGTAATCGTTCTTTCTATCGATAATTGGCACGAATACGTGCTACTCGGTGTTTCCAATCGTTTTGCAACGACGGTAGGTAAGGATTCACTTCTCAGCTCCCTCAATCGTTCTTTCTATAAATAATTGGCACGAATACGTGCTATTCGATGTTTCCAATCGTTTTGCATCGACGGTAGGTAAGGATTCACTTAACAGCTCCCACACTCGTTCTTTCTATTTATAATTGGCACGAATACGTGATATTCGAGGTTTCCAATCGTTTTGCATCGACGGGTGGTAAGAATTCACTTCCCAGCTCCCGCAATCGTTCTTTCTATCGATAATTGGCACGAATACGTGCTATTCGATGTTTCCAATCGTTTTGCATCGACGGAAGGTAAGGATTCACTTACCAGCCCCCGCAATCGTTCTTTCTATCGATAACTGGCACGAAAACGTGCTATTCGATGTTTCCAATCGTTTTGCATCGACGGAAGGTAAGGATTCACTTACCAGCTCCCACACTCGTTCTTTCTATTTATAATTGGCACGAATACGTGATATTCGAGGTTTCCAATCGTTTTGCATCGACGGGTGATAAGAATTCACTTCCCAGCTCCCGTAATCGTTCTTTCTATCGATAATTGGCACGAATACGTGCTATTCGATGTTTCCAATCGTTCTGCATCGACGGTAGGTAAGGATTCACTTCCCAGCTCCCGCATTCGTTCTTTCTATCGATAATTGGCACGAATACGTGCTATTCGATGTTTCGAATCGTTTTGCATCGACGGTAGGTAAGGATTCACTTCCCAGCTCCCGCAATAGATCTTTCTATCGATAATTGGCACGAATACGTGCTATTCGAGGTTTCCAATCGTTTTGCATCGATGGGTGGCAAGAATTCACTGCCCAGCTCCCGTAATCGTTCTTTCTATCGATAATTGGCACGAATACGTTATATTCGAGGTTTCCAATCGTTTTGCCTCGACGGTAGGTAAGAGTTCACTTCCCAGCTCCCGCAATCGTTCTTTCTATCGTTAATTGGCACGAAAACGTGCTATTCGATGTTTCCAATCGTTTTGCATCGACGGGAGGTAAGGATTCACTTCCCAGCTCCCGTAATCGTTCTTTCTATCGATAATTGGCACGAATACGTGCTACTCGGTGTTTCCAATCGTTCTGCAACGACGGTAGGTAAGGATTCACTTCCCAGCTCCCGCAATCGTTCTTTCTATCGATAATTGGCACGCATACGTGATATTCGAAGTTTACATTCGTTTTGCATCGACGGGAGGTAATGATTCACTTCCCAGCTCCCACACTCGTTCTTTCTATTTATAATTGGCACGAATACGTGATATTCGAGGTTTCCAATCGTTTTGCATCGATGGGTGGTAAGAATTCACTGCCCAGCTCCCGTAATCGTTCTTTCTATCGATAATTGGCACGAATACGTTATATTCGAGGTTTCCAATCGTTTTGCCTCGACGGTAGGTAAGAGTTCACTTCCCAGCTCCCGCAATCGTTCTTTCTATCGTTAATTGGCACGAAAACGTGCTATTCGATGTTTCCAATCGTTTTGCATCGACGGGAGGTAAGGATTCACTTCCCAGCTCCCGTAATCGTTCTTTCTATCGATAATTGGCACGAATACGTGCTACTCGGTGTTTCCAATCGTTTTGCAACGACGGTAGGTAAGGATTCACTTCTCAGCTCCCTCAATCGTTCTTTCTATAAATAATTGGCACGAATACCTGCTATTCGATGTTTCCAATCGTTTTGCATCGAAGGTAGGTAAGGATTCACTTCCCCGCTCCCGCAATCGTTCTTTCTATCGATAATTGGCACGAATACGTGCTATTCGATGCTTCCAATCATTTTGACTCGACGGTAGGTAAGGATTCACTTCCCAGCTCCCGCAATCGTTCTTTCTATCGATAATTGGCACGCATACGTGATATTCGAAGTTTCCATTCGTTTTGCATCGACGGGAGGTAACGATTCACTTCCCAGCTCCCGCAAACGTTCTTTCTATCCATAATTGGCACGCATACGTGATATTCGATGTTTCCAATCGGTTTGCGTCGACGGTAGGTAAGAATTCACTTCCCAGCTCCCGCAATCGTTCTTTCTATCGATAATTGGCACGAATACGTGCTATTCGATGTTTCCAATCGTTCTGCAACGACGGTAGGTAAGGATTCACTTCCCAGCTCCCGCAATCGTTCTTTCTATCGATAATTGGCACGCATACGGGATATTCGAAGTTTACATTCGTTTTGCATCGACGGGAGGTAATGATTCACTTCCCAGCTCCCGCAATCGTTCTTTCTATCGATAATTGGCACGCATACGTGATATTCGATGTTTCCAATCGGTTTGCCTCGACGGTAGGTAAGAATTCACTTCCCAGCTCCCGCAATCGTTCTTTCTATCGATAATTGGCACGAATACGTGCTATTCGATGTTTCCAATTGTTCTGCATCGACGGTAGGTAACGATTCACTTCCCAGCTCCCGCAATCGTTCTTTCTATCGATAATTGGCACGCATACGTGATATTCAATGTTTCCAATCGGTTTGCCTCGACGGTAGGTAAGAATTCACTTCCCAGCTCCCGCAATCGTTCTTTCTATCGATAATTGGCACGAATACGTGCTATTCGATGTTTCCAATCGTTCTGCAACGACGGTAGGTAAGGATTCACTTCCCAGCTCCCGCAATCGTTCTTTCTATCGATAATTGGCACGCATACGTGATATTCGAAGTTTACATTCGTTTTGCATCGACGGGAGGTAATGATTCACTTCCCAGCTCCCACACTCGTTCTTTCTATTTATAATTGGCACGAATACGTGATATTCGAGGTTTCCAATCGTTTTGCATCGATGGGTGGTAAGAATTCACTGCCCAGCTCCCGTAATCGTTCTTTCTATCGATAATTGGCACGAATACGTTATATTCGAGGTTTCCAATCGTTTTGCCTCGACGGTAGGTAAGAGTTCACTTCCCAGCTCCCGCAATCGTTCTTTCTATCGTTAATTGGCACGAAAACGTGCCATTCGATGTTTCCAATCGTTTTGCATCGACGGGAGGTAAGGATTCACTTCCCAGCTCCCGCAATCGTTCTTTCTATCGATAATTGGCACGAATACGTGCTATTCGATGTTTCCAATCGTTTTGCATCGACGGAAGGTAAGGATTCACTTACCAGCCCCCGCAATCGTTCTTTCTATCGATAACTGGCACGAAAACGTGCTATTCGATGTTTCCAATCGTTTTGCATCGACGGAAGGTAAGGATTCACTTACCAGCTCCCACACTCGTTCTTTCTATTTATAATTGGCACGAATACGTGATATTCGAGGTTTCCAATCGTTTTGCATCGACGGGTGATAAGAATTCACTTCCCAGCTCCCGTAATCGTTCTTTCTATCGATAATTGGCACGAATACGTGCTATTCGATGTTTCCAATCGTTCTGCATCGACGGTAGGTAAGGATTCACTTCCCAGCTCCCGCATTCGTTCTTTCTATCGATAATTGGCACGAATACGTGCTATTCGATGTTTCGAATCGTTTTGCATCGACGGTAGGTAAGGATTCACTTCCCAGCTCCCGCAATAGATCTTTCTATCGATAATTGGCACGAATACGTGCTATTCGATGTTTCCAATCGTTTTGCATCGACGGAAGGTAAGGATTCACTTACCAGCTCCCACACTCGTTCTTTCTATTAATAATTGGCACGAATACGTGCTACTCGGTGTTTCCAATCGTTTTGCAACGACGGTAGGTAAGGATTCGCTTCCCCGCTCCCGCAATCGTTCTTTCTATCGATAATTGGCATGAATACGTGCTATTCGATGTTTCGAATCGTTTTGCATCGACGGTAGGTAAGGATTCACTTCCCAGCTCCCTCAATCGTTCTTTCTATAAATAATTGGCACGAATACGTGCTATTCGAGGTTTCCAATCGTTTTGCATCGACGGTAGGTAAGGATTCACTTCCCAGCTCCCGCAATAGTTCTTTCTATCGATAATTGGCACGAATACGTGCTACTCGGTGTTTCCAATCGTTTTGCAACAACGGTAGGTAAGGATTCAATTCCCCGCTCCCGCAATCGTTCTTTCTATCGATAATTGGCTCGAATACGTGCTATTCGATGTTTCGAATCGTTTTGCATCGACGGTAGGTAAGGATTCACTTCCCAGCTACCGCAATAGTTCTTTCTATCGATAATTGGCACGAATACGTTATATTCGAGGTTTCCAATCGTTTTGCCTCGACGGTAGGTAAGAGTTCACTTCCCAGCTCCCGCAATCGTTCTTTCTATCGTTAATTGGCACGAAAACGTGCTATTCGATGTTTCCAATCGTTTTGCATCGACGGGAGGTAAGGATTCACTTCCCAGCTCCCGTAATCGTTCTTTCTATCGATAATTGGCACGAATACGTGCAACTCGGTGTTTCCAATCGTTTTGCAACGACGGTAGGTAAGGATTCACTTCTCAGCTCCCTCAATCGTTCTTTCTATAAATAATTGGCACGAATAGCTGCTATTCGATGTTTCCAATCGTTTTGCATCGAAGGTAGGTAAGGATTCACTTCCCCGCTCCCGCAATCGTTCTTTCTATCGATAATTGGCACGAATACGTGCTATTCGATGCTTCCAATCATTTTGACTCGACGGTAGGTAAGGATTCACTTCCCAGCTCCCGCAATCGTTCTTTCTATCGATAATTGGCACGCATACGTGATATTCGAAGTTTCCATTCGTTTTGCATCGACGGGAGGTAACGATTCACTTCCCAGCTCCCGCAATCGTTCTTTCTATCGATAATTGGCACGCATACGTGATATTCGATGTTTCCAATCGGTTTGCCTCGACGGTAGGTAAGAATTCACTTCCCAGCTCCCGCAATCGTTCTTTCTATCGATAATTGGCACGAATACGTGCTATTCGATGTTTCCAATCGTTCTGCATCGACGGTAGGTAACGATTCACTTCCCAGCTCCCGCAATCGTTCTTTCTATCGATAATTGGCACGCATACGTGATATTCGATGTTTCCAATCGGTTTGCCTCGACGGTAGGTAAGAATTCACTTCCCAGCTCCCGCAATCGTTCTTTCTATCGATAATTGGCACGAATACGTGCTATTCGATGTTTCCAATCGTTCTGCAACGACGGTAGGTAAGGATTCACTTCCCAGCTCCCGCAATCGTTCTTTCTATCGATAATTGGCACGCATACGTGATATTCGAAGTTTACATTCGTTTTGCATCGACGGGAGGTAATGATTCACTTCCCAGCTCCCACACTCGTTCTTTCTATTTATAATTGGCACGAATACGTGATATTCGAGGTTTCCAATCGTTTTGCATCGATGGGTGGTAAGAATTCACTGCCCAGCTCCCGTAATCGTTCTTTCTATTTATAATTGGCACGAATACGTGATATTCGAGATTTCCAATCGTTTTGCATCGATGGGTGGTAAGAAGTCACTGCCCAGCTCCCGTAATCGTTCTTTCTATCGATAATTGGCACGAATACGTTATATTCGAGGTTTCCAATCGTTTTGCCTCGACGGTAGGTAAGAGTTCACTTCCCAGCTCCCGCAATCGTTCTTTCTATCGTTAATTGGCACGAAAACGTGCTATTCGATGTTTCCAATCGTTTTGCATCGACGGGAGGTAAGGATTCACTTCCCAGCTCCCGTAATCATTCTTTCTATCGATAATTGGCACGAATACGTGCTACTCGGTGTTTCCAATCGTTTTGCAACGACGGTAGGTAAGGATTCACTTCTCAGCTCCCTCAATCGTTCTTTCTATAAATAATTGGCACGAATACCTGCTATTCGATGTTTCCAATCGTTTTGCATCGAAGGTAGGTAAGGATTCACTTCCCCGCTCCCGCAATCGTTCTTTCTATCGATAATTGGCACGAATACGTGCTATTCGATGCTTCCAATCATTTTGACTCGACGGTAGGTAAGGATTCACTTCCCAGCTCCCGCAATCGTTCTTTCTATCGATAATTGGCACGCATACGTGATATTCGAAGTTTCCATTCGTTTTGCATCGACGGGAGGTAACGATTCACTTCCCAGCTCCCGCAAACGTTCTTTCTATCCATAATTGGCACGCATACGTGATATTCGATGTTTCCAATCGGTTTGCCCCGACGGTAGGTAAGAATTCACTTCCCAGCTCCCGCAATCGTTGTTTCTATCGATAATTGGCACGAATACGTGCTATTCGATGTTTCCAATCGTTCTGCAACGACGGTAGGTAAGGATTCACTTCCCAGCTCCCGCAATCGTTCTTTCTATCGATAATTGGCACGCATACGTGATATTCGAAGTTTACATTCGTTTTGCATCGACGGGAGGTAATGATTCACTTCCCAGCTCCCGCAATCGTTCTTTCTATCGATAATTGGCACGCATACGTGATATTCGATGTTTCCAATTGGTTTGCCTCGACGGTAGGTAAGAATTCACTTCCCAGCTCCCGCAATCGTTCTTTCTATCGATAATTGGCACGAATACGTGCTATTCGATGTTTCCAATCGTTCTGCATCGACGGTAGGTAACGATTCACTTCCCAGCTCCCGCAATCGTTCTTTCTATCGATAATTGGCACGCATACGTGATATTCGATGTTTCCAATCGGTTTGCCTCGACGGTAGGTAAGAAATCACTTCCCAGCTCCCGCAATCGTTCTTTCTATCGATAATTGGCACGAATACGTGCTATTCGATGTTTCCATTCGTTCTGCAACGACGGTAGGTAAGGATTCACTTCCCAGCTCCCGCAATCGTTCTTTCTATCGATAATTGGCACGCATACGTGATATTCGAAGTTTACATTCGTTTTGCATCGACGGGAGGTAATGATTCACTTCCCAGCTCCCACACTCGTTCTTTCTATTTATAATTGGCACGAATACGTGATATTCGAGGTTTCCAATCGTTTTGCATCGATGGGTGGTAAGAATTCACTGCCCAGCTCCCGTAATCGTTCTTTCTATCGATAATTGGCACGAATACGTTATATTCGAGGTTTCCAATCGTTTTGCCTCGACGGTAGGTAAGAGTTCACTTCCCAGCTCCCGCAATCGTTCTTTCTATCGTTAATTGGCACGAAAACGTGCTATTCGATGTTTCCAATCGTTTTGCATCGACGGGAGGTAAGGATTCACTTCCCAGCTCCCGTAATCGTTCTTTCTATCGATAATTGGCACGAATACGTGCTACTCGGTGTTTCCAATCGTTTTGCAACGACGGTAGGTAAGGATTCACTTCTCAGCTCCCTCAATCGTTCTTTCTATAAATAATTGGCACGAATACCTGCTATTCGATGTTTCCAATCGTTTTGCATCGAAGGTAGGTAAGGATTCACTTCCCCGCTCCCGCAATCGTTCTTTCTATCGATAATTGGCACGAATACGTGCTATTCGATGCTACCAATCATTTTGACTCGACGGTAGGTAAGGATTCACTTCCCAGCTCCCGCAATCGTTCTTTCTATCGATAATTGGCACGCATACGTGATATTCGAAGTTTCCATTCGTTTTGCATCGACGGGAGGTAACGATTCACTTCCCAGCTCCCGCAAACGTTCTTTCTATCCATAATTGGCACGCATACGTGATATTCGATGTTTCCAATCGGTTTGCCTCGACGGTAGGTAAGAATTCACTTCCCAGCTCCCGCAATCGTTCTTTCTATCGATAATTGGCACGAATACGTGCTATTCGATGTTTCCAATCGTTCTGCAACGACGGTAGGTAAGGATTCACGTCCCAGCTCCCGCAATCGTTCTTTCTATCGATAATTGGCACGCATACGTGATATTCGAAGTTTACATTCGTTTTGCATCGACGGGAGGTAATGATTCACTTCCCAGCTCCCGCAATCGTTCTTTCTATCGATAATTGGCACGCATACGTGATATTCGATGTTTCCAATCGGTTTGCCTCGACGGTAGGTAAGAATTCACTTCCCAGCTCCCGCAATCGTTCTTTCTATCGATAATTGGCACGAATACGTGCTATTCGATGTTTCCAATCGTTCTGCATCGACGGTATGTAAGGATTCACTTCCCAGCTCCCGCAATAGTTCTTTCTATCGATAATTGGCACGAATACGTGCTACTCGGTGTTTCCAATCGTTTTGCAACGACGGTAGGTAAGGATTCACTTGCCCGCTCCCGCAATCGTTCTTTCTATCGATAATTGGCACGAATACGTGCTATTCGATGTTTCGAATCGTTTTGCATCGACGGTAGGTAAGGATTCACTTCCCAGCTACCGCAATAGTTCTTTCTATCGATAATTGGCACGAATACGTGCTATTCGATGTTTCCATTCGTTTTGCATCGACGGTAGGTAAGGATTCACTTCCCAGCTCCCTCAATCGTTCTTTCTATAAATAATTGGCACGAATACGTGCTATTCGATGTTTCCAATCGTTTTGCATCGACGGTAGGTAAGGATTCACTTCCCAGCTCCCGCAATAGTTCTTTCTATCGATAATTGGCACGAATACGTGCTACTCGGTGTTTCCAATCGTTTTGCAACGACGGTAGGTAAGGATTCACTTCCCCGCTCCCGCAATCGTTCTTTCTATCGATAATTGGCACGAATACGTTCTATTCGATGTTTCGAATCGTTTTGCATCGACGGTAGGTAAGGATTCACTTCCCAGCTCCCGCAATAGTTCTTTCTATCGATAATTGGCACGAATACGTGCTACTCGGTGTTTCCAATCGTTTTGCAACGACGGTAGGTAAGGATTCACTTGCCCGCTCCCGCAATCGTTCTTTCTATCGATAATTGGCACGAATACGTGCTATTCGATGTTTCGAATCGTTTTGCATCGACGGTAGGTAAGGATTCACTTCCCAGCTACCGCAATAGTTCTTTCTATCGATAATTGGCACGAATACGTGCTATTCGATGTTTCCATTCGTTTTGCATCGACGGTAGGTAAGGATTCACTTCCCAGCTCCCGCAATCGTTCTTTCTATCGATAATTGGCACGCATACGTGATATTCGAAGTTTCCATTCGTTTTGCATCGACGGGAGGTAACGATTCACTTCCCAGCTCCCGCAAACGTTCTTTCTATCCATAATTGGCACGCATACGTGATATTCGATGTTTCCAATCGGTTTGCGTCGACGGTAGGTAAGAATTCACTTCCCAGCTCCCGCAATCGTTCTTTCTATCGATAATTGGCACGAATACGTGCTATTCGATGTTTCCAATCGTTCTGCAACGACGGTAGGTAAGGATTCACTTCCCAGCTCCCGCAATCGTTCTTTCTATCGATAATTGGCACGCATACGGGATATTCGAAGTTTACATTCGTTTTGCATCGACGGGAGGTAATGATTCACTTCCCAGCTCCCGCAATCGTTCTTTCTATCGATAATTGGCACGTATACGTGATATTCGATGTTTCCAATCGGTTTGCCTCGACGGTAGGTAAGAATTCACTTCCCAGCTCCCGCAATCGTTCTTTCTATCGATAATTGGCACGAATACGTGCTATTCGATGTTTCCAATTGTTCTGCATCGACGGTAGGTAACGATTCACTTCCCAGCTCCCGCAATCGTTCTTTCTATCGATAATTGGCACGCATACGTGATATTCAATGTTTCCAATCGGTTTGCCTCGACGGTAGGTAAGAATTCACTTCCCAGCTCCCGCAATCGTTCTTTCTATCGATAATTGGCACGAATACGTGCTATTCGATGTTTCCAATCGTTCTGCAACGACGGTAGGTAAGGATTCACTTCCCAGCTCCCGCAATCGTTCTTTCTATCGATAATTGGCACGCATACGTGATATTCGAAGTTTACATTCGTTTTGCATCGACGGGAGGTAATGATTCACTTCCCAGCTCCCACACTCGTTCTTTCTATTTATAATTGGCACGAATACGTGATATTCGAGGTTTCCAATCGTTTTGCATCGATGGGTGGTAAGAATTCACTGCCCAGCTCCCGTAATCGTTCTTTCTATCGATAATTGGCACGAATACGTTATATTCGAGGTTTCCAATCGTTTTGCCTCGACGGTAGGTAAGAGTTCACTTCCCAGCTCCCGCAATCGTTCTTTCTATCGTTAATTGGCACGAAAACGTGCCATTCGATGTTTCCAATCGTTTTGCATCGACGGGAGGTAAGGATTCACTTCCCAGCTCCCGTAATCGTTCTTTCTATCGATAATTGGCACGAATACGTGCTACTCGGTGTTTCCAATCGTTTTGCAACGACGGCAGGTAAGGATTCACTTCTCAGCTCCCTCAATCGTTCTTTCTATAAATAATTGGCACGAATACGTGCTATTCGATGTTTCCAATCGTTTTGCATCGACGGTAGGTAAGGATTCACTTAACAGCTCCCACACTCGTTCTTTCTATTTATAATTGGCACGAATACGTGATATTCGAGGTTTCCAATCGTTTTGCATCGACGGGTGGTAAGAATTCACTTCCCAGCTCCCGCAATCGTTCTTTCTATCGATAATTGGCACGAATACGTGCTATTCGATGTTTCCAATCGTTTTGCATCGACGGAAGGTAAGGATTCACTTACCAGCCCCCGCAATCGTTCTTTCTATCGATAACTGGCACGAAAACGTGCTATTCGATGTTTCCAATCGTTTTGCATCGACGGAAGGTAAGGATTCACTTACCAGCTCCCACACTCGTTCTTTCTATTTATAATTGGCACGAATACGTGATATTCGAGGTTTCCAATCGTTTTGCATCGACGGGTGATAAGAATTCACTTCCCAGCTCCCGTAATCGTTCTTTCTATCGATAATTGGCACGAATACGTGCTATTCGATGTTTCCAATCGTTCTGCATCGACGGTAGGTAAGGATTCACTTCCCAGCTCCCGCATTCGTTCTTTCTATCGATAATTGGCACGAATACGTGCTATTCGATGTTTCGAATCGTTTTGCATCGACGGTAGGTAAGGATTCACTTCCCAGCTCCCGCAATAGATCTTTCTATCGATAATTGGCACGAATAC
This sequence comes from Nomada ferruginata, assembly GCA_963583965.1. Taxonomy (NCBI): domain Eukaryota; kingdom Metazoa; phylum Arthropoda; class Insecta; order Hymenoptera; family Apidae; genus Nomada; species Nomada ferruginata. The sequence goes on from OY757219.1 coordinate 3,172,330, forward strand.
GTGCTATTCGAGGTTTCCAATCGTTTTGCATCGATGGGTGGCAAGAATTCACTGCCCAGCTCCCGTAATCGTTCTTTCTATCGATAATTGGCACGAATACGTTATATTCGAGGTTTCCAATCGTTTTGCCTCGACGGTAGGTAAGAGTTCACTTCCCAGCTCCCGCAATCGTTCTTTCTATCGTTAATTGGCACGAAAACGTGCTATTCGATGTTTCCAATCGTTTTGCATCGACGGGAGGTAAGGATTCACTTCCCAGCTCCCGTAATCGTTCTTTCTATCGATAATTGGCACGAATACGTGCTACTCGGTGTTTCCAATCGTTCTGCAACGACGGTAGGTAAGGATTCACTTCCCAGCTCCCGCAATCGTTCTTTCTATCGATAATTGGCACGCATACGTGATATTCGAAGTTTACATTCGTTTTGCATCGACGGGAGGTAATGATTCACTTCCCAGCTCCCACACTCGTTCTTTCTATTTATAATTGGCACGAATACGTGATGTTCGAGGTTTCCAATCGTTTTGCATCGATGGGTGGTAAGAATTCACTGCCCAGCTCCCGTAATCGTTCTTTCTATCGATAATTGGCACGAATACGTTATATTCGAGGTTTCCAATCGTTTTGCCTCGACGGTAGGTAAGAGTTCACTTCCCAGCTCCCGCAATCGTTCTTTCTATCGTTAATTGGCACGAAAACGTGCTATTCGATGTTTCCAATCGTTTTGCATCGACGGGAGGTAAGGATTCACTTCCCAGCTCCCGTAATCGTTCTTTCTATCGATAATTGGCACGAATACGTGCTACTCGGTGTTTCCAATCGTTTTGCAACGACGGTAGGTAAGGATTCACTTCTCAGCTCCCTCAATCGTTCTTTCTATAAATAATTGGCACGAATACCTGCTATTCGATGTTTCCAATCGTTTTGCATCGAAGGTAGGTAAGGATTCACTTCCCCGCTCCCGCAATCGTTCTTTCTATCGATAATTGGCACGAATACGTGCTATTCGATGCTTCCAATCATTTTGACTCGACGGTAGGTAAGGATTCACTTCCCAGCTCCCGCAATCGTTCTTTCTATCGATAATTGGCACGCATACGTGATATTCGAAGTTTCCATTCGTTTTGCATCGACGGGAGGTAACGATTCACTTCCCAGCTCCCGCAAACGTTCTTTCTATCCATAATTGGCACGCATACGTGATATTCGATGTTTCCAATCGGTTTGCGTCGACGGTAGGTAAGAATTCACTTCCCAGCTCCCGCAATCGTACTTTCTATCGATAATTGGCACGAATACGTGCTATTCGATGTTTCCAATCGTTCTGCAACGACGGTAGGTAAGGATTCACTTCCCAGCTCCCGCAATCGTTCTTTCTATCGATAATTGGCACGCATACGGGATATTCGAAGTTTACATTCGTTTTGCATCGACGGGAGGTAATGATTCACTTCCCAGCTCCCGCAATCGTTCTTTCTATCGATAATTGGCACGCATACGTGATATTCGATGTTTCCAATCGGTTTGCCTCGACGGTAGGTAAGAATTCACTTCCCAGCTCCCGCAATCGTTCTTTCTATCGATAATTGGCACGAATACGTGCTATTCGATGTTTCCAATTGTTCTGCATCGACGGTAGGTAACGATTCACTTCCCAGCTCCCGCAATCGTTCTTTCTATCGATAATTGGCACGCATACGTGATATTCAATGTTTCCAATCGGTTTGCCTCGACGGTAGGTAAGAATTCACTTCCCAGCTCCCGCAATCGTTCTTTCTATCGATAATTGGCACGAATACGTGCTATTCGATGTTTCCAATCGTTCTGCAACGACGGTAGGTAAGGATTCACTTCCCAGCTCCCGCAATCGTTCTTTCTATCGATAATTGGCACGCATACGTGATATTCGAAGTTTACATTCGTTTTGCATCGACGGGAGGTAATGATTCACTTCCCAGCTCCCACACTCGTTCTTTCTATTTATAATTGGCACGAATACGTGATATTCGAGGTTTCCAATCGTTTTGCATCGATGGGTGGTAAGAATTCACTGCCCAGCTCCCGTAATCGTTCTTTCTATCGATAATTGGCACGAATACGTTATATTCGAGGTTTCCAATCGTTTTGCCTCGACGGTAGGTAAGAGTTCACTTCCCAGCTCCCGCAATCGTTCTTTCTATCGTTAATTGGCACGAAAACGTGCCATTCGATGTTTCCAATCGTTTTGCATCGACGGGAGGTAAGGATTCACTTCCCAGCTCCCGTAATCGTTCTTTCTATCGATAATTGGCACGAATACGTGCTACTCGGTGTTTCCAATCGTTTTGCAACGACGGTAGGTAAGGATTCACTTCTCAGCTCCCTCAATCGTTCTTTCTATAAATAATTGGCACGAATACGTGCTATTCGATGTTTCCAATCGTTTTGCATCGACGGTAGGTAAGGATTCACTTAACAGCTCCCACACTCGTTCTTTCTATTTATAATTGGCACGAATACGTGATATTCGAGGTTTCCAATCGTTTTGCATCGACGGGTGGTAAGAATTCACTTCCCAGCTCCCGCAATCGTTCTTTCTATCGATAATTGGCACGAATACGTGCTATTCGATGTTTCCAATCGTTATGCATCGACGGAAGGTAAGGATTCACTTACCAGCCCCCGCAATCGTTCTTTCTATCGATAACTGGCACGAAAACGTGCTATTCGATGTTTCCAATCGTTTTGCATCGACGGAAGGTAAGGATTCACTTACCAGCTCCCACACTCGTTCTTTCTATTTATAATTGGCACGAATACGTGATATTCGAGGTTTCCAATCGTTTTGCATCGACGGGTGATAAGAATTCACTTCCCAGCTCCCGTAATCGTTCTTTCTATCGATAATTGGCACGAATACGTGCTATTCGATGTTTCCAATCGTTCTGCATCGACGGTAGGTAAGGATTCACTTCCCAGCTCCCGCATTCGTTCTTTCTATCGATAATTGGCACGAATACGTGCTATTCGATGTTTCGAATCGTTTTGCATCGACGGTAGGTAAGGATTCACTTCCCAGCTCCCGCAATAGATCTTTCTATCGATAATTGGCACGAATACGTGCTATTCGATGTTTCCAATCGTTTTGCATCGACGGAAGGTAAGGATTCACTTACCAGCTCCCACACTCGTTCTTTCTATTAATAATTGGCACGAATACGTGCTACTCGGTGTTTCCAATCGTTTTGCAACGACGGTAGGTAAGGATTCGCTTCCCCGCTCCCGCAATCGTTCTTCCTATCGATAATTGGCATGAATACGTGCTATTCGATGTTTCGAATCGTTTTGCATCGACGGTAGGTAAGGATTCACTTCCCAGCTCCCTCAATCGTTCTTTCTATAAATAATTGGCACGAATACGTGCTATTCGAGGTTTCCAATCGTTTTGCATCGACGGTAGGTAAGGATTCACTTCCCAGCTCCCGCAATAGTTCTTTCTATCGATAATTGGCACGAATACGTGCTACTCGGTGTTTCCAATCGTTTTGCAACAACGGTAGGTAAGGATTCACTTCCCCGCTCCCGCAATCGTTCTTTCTATCGATAATTGGCTCGAATACGTGCTATTCGATGTTTCGAATCGTTTTGCATCGACGGTAGGTAAGGATTCACTTCCCAGCTACCGCAATAGTTCTTTCTATCGATAATTGGCACGAATACGTTATATTCGAGGTTTCCAATCGTTTTGCCTCGACGGTAGGTAAGAGTTCACTTCCCAGCTCCCGCAATCGTTCTTTCTATCGTTAATTGGCACGAAAACGTGCTATTCGATGTTTCCAATCGTTTTGCATCGACGGGAGGTAAGGATTCACTTCCCAGCTCCCGTAATCGTTCTTTCTATCGATAATTGGCACGAATACGTGCAACTCGGTGTTTCCAATCGTTTTGCAACGACGGTAGGTAAGGATTCACTTCTCAGCTCCCTCAATCGTTCTTTCTATAAATAATTGGCACGAATAGCTGCTATTCGATGTTTCCAATCGTTTTGCATCGAAGGTAGGTAAGGATTCACTTCCCCGCTCCCGCAATCGTTCTTTCTATCGATAATTGGCACGAATACGTGCTATTCGATGCTTCCAATCATTTTGACTCGACGGTAGGTAAGGATTCACTTCCCAGCTCCCTCAATCGTTCTTTCTATCGATAATTGGCACGCATACGTGATATTCGAAGTTTCCATTCGTTTTGCATCGACGGGAGGTAACGATTCACTTCCCAGCTCCCGCAATCGTTCTTTCTATCGATAATTGGCACGCATACGTGATATTCGATGTTTCCAATCGGTTTGCCTCGACGGTAGGTAAGAATTCACTTCCCAGCTCCCGCAATCGTTCTTTCTATCGATAATTGGCACGAATACGTGCTATTCGATGTTTCCAATCGTTCTGCATCGACGGTAGGTAACGATTCACTTCCCAGCTCCCGCAATCGTTCTTTCTATCGATAATTGGCACGCATACGTGATATTCGATGTTTCCAATCGGTTTGCCTCGACGGTAGGTAAGAATTCACTTCCCAGCTCCCGCAATCGTTCTTTCTATCGATAATTGGCACGAATACGTGCTATTCGATGCTTCCAATCATTTTGACTCGACGGTAGGTAAGGATTCACTTCCCAGCTCCCGCAATCGTTCTTTCTATCGATAATTGGCACGCATACGTGATATTCGAAGTTTCCATTCGTTTTGCATCGACGGGAGGTAACGATTCACTTCCCAGCTCCCGCAAACGTTCTTTCTATCCATAATTGGCACGCATACGTGATATTCGATGTTTCCAATCGGTTTGCCTCGACGGTAGGTAAGAATTCACTTCCCAGCTCCCGCAATCGTTGTTTCTATCGATAATTGGCACGAATACGTGCTATTCGATGTTTCCAATCGTTCTGCAACGACGGTAGGTAAGGATTCACTTCCCAGCTCCCGCAATCGTTCTTTCTATCGATAATTGGCACGCATACGTGATATTCGAAGTTTACATTCGTTTTGCATCGACGGGAGGTAATGATTCACTTCCCAGCTCCCGCAATCGTTCTTTCTATCGATAATTGGCACGCATACGTGATATTCGATGTTTCCAATTGGTTTGCCTCGACGGTAGGTAAGAATTCACTTCCCAGCTCCCGCAATCGTTCTTTCTATCGATAATTGGCACGAATACGTGCTATTCGATGTTTCCAATCGTTCTGCATCGACGGTAGGTAACGATTCACTTCCCAGCTCCCGCAATCGTTCTTTCTATCGATAATTGGCACGCATACGTGATATTCGATGTTTCCAATCGGTTTGCCTCGACGGTAGGTAAGAATTCACTTCCCAGCTCCCGCAATCGTTCTTTCTATCGATAATTGGCACGAATACGTGCTATTCGATGTTTCCATTCGTTCTGCAACGACGGTAGGTAAGGATTCACTTCCCAGCTCCCGCAATCGTTCTTTCTATCGATAATTGGCACGCATACGTGATATTCGAAGTTTACATTCGTTTTGCATCGACGGGAGGTAATGATTCACTTCCCAGCTCCCACACTCGTTCTTTCTATTTATAATTGGCACGAATACGTGATATTCGAGGTTTCCAATCGTTTTGCATCGATGGGTGGTAAGAATTCACTGCCCAGCTCCCGTAATCGTTCTTTCTATCGATAATTGGCACGAATACGTTATATTCGAGGTTTCCAATCGTTTTGCCTCGACGGTAGGTAAGAGTTCACTTCCCAGCTCCCGCAATCGTTCTTTCTATCGTTAATTGGCACGAAAACGTGCTATTCGATGTTTCCAATCGTTTTGCATCGACGGGAGGTAAGGATTCACTTACCAGCTCCCGTAATCGTTCTTTCTATCGATAATTGGCACGAATACGTGCTACTCGGTGTTTCCAATCGTTTTGCAACGACGGTAGGTAAGGATTCACTTCTCAGCTCCCTCAATCGTTCTTTCTATAAATAATTGGCACGAATACCTGCTATTCGATGTTTCCAATCGTTTTGCATCGAAGGTAGGTAAGGATTCACTTCCCCGCTCCCGCAATCGTTCTTTCTATCGATAATTGGCACGAATACGTGCTATTCGATGCTACCAATCATTTTGACTCGACGGTAGGTAAGGATTCACTTCCCAGCTCCCGCAATCGTTCTTTCTATCGATAATTGGCACGCATACGTGATATTCGAAGTTTCCATTCGTTTTGCATCGACGGGAGGTAACGATTCACTTCCCAGCTCCCGCAAACGTTCTTTCTATCCATAATTGGCACGCATACGTGATATTCGATGTTTCCAATCGGTTTGCCTCGACGGTAGGTAAGAATTCACTTCCCAGCTCCCGCAATCGTTCTTTCTATCGATAATTGGCACGAATACGTGCTATTCGATGTTTCCAATCGTTCTGCAACGACGGTAGGTAAGGATTCACGTCCCAGCTCCCGCAATCGTTCTTTCTATCGATAATTGGCACGCATACGTGATATTCGAAGTTTACATTCGTTTTGCATCGACGGGAGGTAATGATTCACTTCCCAGCTCCCGCAATCGTTCTTTCTATCGATAATTGGCACGCATACGTGATATTCGATGTTTCCATTCGTTTTGCATCGACGGGAGGTAACGATTCACTTCCCAGCTCCCGCAAACGTTCTTTCTATCCATAATTGGCACGCATACGTGATATTCGATGTTTCCAATCGGTTTGCCTCGACGGTAGGTAAGAATTCACTTCCCAGCTCCCGCAATCGTTGTTTCTATCGATAATTGGCACGAATACGTGCTATTCGATGTTTCCAATCGTTCTGCAACGACGGTAGGTAAGGATTCACTTCCCAGCTCCCGCAATCGTTCTTTCTATCGATAATTGGCACGCATACGTGATATTCGAAGTTTACATTCGTTTTGCATCGACGGGAGGTAATGATTCACTTCCCAGCTCCCGCAATCGTTCTTTCTATCGATAATTGGCACGCATACGTGATATTCGATGTTTCCAATTGGTTTGCCTCGACGGTAGGTAAGAATTCACTTCCCAGCTCCCGCAATCGTTCTTTCTATCGATAATTGGCACGAATACGTGCTATTCGATGTTTCCAATCGTTCTGCATCGACGGTAGGTAACGATTCACTTCCCAGCTCCCGCAATCGTTCTTTCTATCGATAATTGGCACGCATACGTGATATTCGATGTTTCCAATCGGTTTGCCTCGACGGTAGGTAAGAATTCACTTCCCAGCTCCCGCAATCGTTCTTTCTATCGATAATTGGCACGAATACGTGCTATTCGATGTTTCCATTCGTTCTGCAACGACGGTAGGTAAGGATTCACTTCCCAGCTCCCGCAATCGTTCTTTCTATCGATAATTGGCACGCATACGTGATATTCGAAGTTTACATTCGTTTTGCATCGACGGGAGGTAATGATTCACTTCCCAGCTCCCACACTCGTTCTTTCTATTTATAATTGGCACGAATACGTGATATTCGAGGTTTCCAATCGTTTTGCATCGATGGGTGGTAAGAATTCACTGCCCAGCTCCCGTAATCGTTCTTTCTATCGATAATTGGCACGAATACGTTATATTCGAGGTTTCCAATCGTTTTGCCTCGACGGTAGGTAAGAGTTCACTTCCCAGCTCCCGCAATCGTTCTTTCTATCGTTAATTGGCACGAAAACGTGCTATTCGATGTTTCCAATCGTTTTGCATCGACGGGAGGTAAGGATTCACTTACCAGCTCCCGTAATCGTTCTTTCTATCGATAATTGGCACGAATACGTGCTACTCGGTGTTTCCAATCGTTTTGCAACGACGGTAGGTAAGGATTCACTTCTCAGCTCCCTCAATCGTTCTTTCTATAAATAATTGGCACGAATACCTGCTATTCGATGTTTCCAATCGTTTTGCATCGAAGGTAGGTAAGGATTCACTTCCCCGCTCCCGCAATCGTTCTTTCTATCGATAATTGGCACGAATACGTGCTATTCGATGCTACCAATCATTTTGACTCGACGGTAGGTAAGGATTCACTTCCCAGCTCCCGCAATCGTTCTTTCTATCGATAATTGGCACGCATACGTGATATTCGAAGTTTCCATTCGTTTTGCATCGACGGGAGGTAACGATTCACTTCCCAGCTCCCGCAAACGTTCTTTCTATCCATAATTGGCACGCATACGTGATATTCGATGTTTCCAATCGGTTTGCCTCGACGGTAGGTAAGAATTCACTTCCCAGCTCCCGCAATCGTTCTTTCTATCGATAATTGGCACGAATACGTGCTATTCGATGTTTCCAATCGTTCTGCAACGACGGTAGGTAAGGATTCACGTCCCAGCTCCCGCAATCGTTCTTTCTATCGATAATTGGCACGCATACGTGATATTCGAAGTTTACATTCGTTTTGCATCGACGGGAGGTAATGATTCACTTCCCAGCTCCCGCAATCGTTCTTTCTATCGATAATTGGCACGCATACGTGATATTCGATGTTTCCAATCGGTTTGCCTCGACGGTAGGTAAGAATTCACTTCCCAGCTCCCGCAATCGTTCTTTCTATCGATAATTGGCACGAATACGTGCTATTCGATGTTTCCAATCGTTCTGCATCGACGGTATGTAAGGATTCACTTCCCAGCTCCCGCAATAGTTCTTTCTATCGATAATTGGCACGAATACGTGCTACTCGGTGTTTCCAATCGTTTTGCAACGACGGTAGGTAAGGATTCACTTGCCCGCTCCCGCAATCGTTCTTTCTATCGATAATTGGCACGAATACGTGCTATTCGATGTTTCGAATCGTTTTGCATCGACGGTAGGTAAGGATTCACTTCCCAGCTACCGCAATAGTTCTTTCTATCGATAATTGGCACGAATACGTGCTATTCGATGTTTCCATTCGTTTTGCATCGACGGTAGGTAAGGATTCACTTCCCAGCTCCCTCAATCGTTCTTTCTATAAATAATTGGCACGAATACGTGCTATTCGATGTTTCCAATCGTTTTGCATCGACGGTAGGTAAGGATTCACTTCCCAGCTCCCGCAATAGTTCTTTCTATCGATAATTGGCACGAATACGTGCTACTCGGTGTTTCCAATCGTTTTGCAACGACGGTAGGTAAGGATTCACTTCCCCGCTCCCGCAATCGTTCTTTCTATCGATAATTGGCACGAATACGTTCTATTCGATGTTTCGAATCGTTTTGCATCGACGGTAGGTAAGGATTCACTTCCCAGCTACCGCAATAGTTCTTTCTATCGATAATTGGCACGAATACGTTATATTCGAGGTTTCCAATCGTTTTGCCTCGACGGTAGGTAAGAGTTCACTTCCCAGCTCCCGCAATCGTTCTTTCTATCGTTAATTGACACGAAAACGTGCTATTCGATGTTTCCAATCGTTTTGCATCGACGGGAGGTAAGGATTCACTTCCCAGCTCCCGTAATCGTTCTTTCTATCGATAATTGGCACGAATACGTGCTACTCGGTGTTTCCAATCGTTTTGCAACGACGGTAGGTAAGGATTCACTTCTCAGCTCCCTCAATCGTTCTTTCTATAAATAATTGGCACGAATACCTGCAATTCGATGTTTCCAATCGTTTTGCATCGAAGGTAGGTAAGAATTCACTTCCCCGCTACCGCAATCGTTCTTTCTATCGATAATTGGCACGAATACGTGCTATTCGATGCTTCCAATCATTTTGACTCGACGGTAGGTAAGGATTCACTTCCCAGCTCCCGCAATCGTTCTTTCTATCGATAATTGGCACGCATACGTGATATTCGATGTTTCCAATCGGTTTGCCTCGACGGTAGGTAAGAATTCACTTCCCAGCTCCCGCAATCGTTCTTTCTATCGATAATTGGCACGAATACGTGCTATTCGATGTTTCCAATCGTTCTGCAACGACGGTAGGTAAGGATTCACTTCCCAGCTCCCGCAATCGTTCTTTCTATCGATAATTGGCACGCATACGTGATATTCGAAGTTTACATTCGTTTTGCATCGACAGGAGGTAATGATTCACTTCCCAGCTCCCGCAATCGTTCTTTCTATCGATAATTGGCACGCATACGTGATATTCGATGTTTCCAATCGGTTTGCCTCGACGGTAGGTAAGAATTCACTTCCCAGCTCCCGCAATCGTTCTTTCTATCGATAATTGGCACGAATACGTGCTATTCGATGTTTCCAATCGTTCTGCATCGACGGTAGGTAAGGATTCACTTCCCAGCTCCCGCAATAGTTCTTTCTATCGATAATTGGCACGAATACGTGCTACTCGGTGTTTCCAATCGTTTTGCAACGACGGTAGGTAAGGATTCACTTCCCCGCTCCCGCAATCGTTCTTTCTATCGATAATTGGCACGAATACGTGCTATTCGATGTTTCGAATCGTTTTGCATCGACGGTAGGTAAGGATTCACTTCCCAGCTACCGCAATAGTTCTTTCTATCGATAATTGGCACGAATACGTGCTATTCGATGTTTCCAATCGTTTTGCATCGACGGTAGGTAAGGATTCACTTCCCAGATCCCTCAATCGTTCTTTCTATAAATAATTGGCACGACTACGTGCTATTCGATGTTTCCAATCGTTTTGCATCGACGGTAGGTAAGGATTCACTTCCCAGCCCCCGCAATCATTCTTTTTATCGATAACTGGCACGAAAACGTGCTATTCGATGTTTCCAATCGTTTTGCATCGACGGAAGGTAAGGATTCACTTACCAGCTCCCACACTCGTTCTTTCTATTTATAATTGGCACGAATACGTGATATTCGAGGTTTCCAATCGTTTTGCATCGACGGGTGGTAAGAATTCACTGCCCAGCTCCCGTAATCGTTCTTTCTATCGATAATTGGCACGAATACGTGCTATTCGATGTTTCCAATCGTTCTGCATCGACGGTAGGTAAGGATTCACTTCCCAGCTCCCGCAATCGTTCTTTCTATCGATAATTGGCACGAATACGTGCTATTCGATGTTTCGAATCGTTTTGCATCGACGGTAGGTAAGGATTCACTTCCCAGCTCCCGCAATAGATCTTTCTATCGATAATTGGCACGAATACGTGCTATTCGATGTTTCCAATCGTTTTGCATCGACGGAAGGTAGGGATTCACTTCCCAGCTACCGCAATAGTTCTTTCTATCGATAATTGGCACGAATACGTGCTATTCGATGTTTCCAATCGTTTTGCATCGACGGTAGGTAAGGATTCACTTCCCAGCTCCCTCAATCGTTCTTTCTATAAATAATTGGCACGAATACGTGCTATTCGATGTTTCCAATCGTTTTGCATCGACGGTAGGTAAGGATTCACTTCCCAGCTCCCGCAATAGTTCTTTCTATCGATAATTGGCACGAATACGTGCTACTCGGTGTTTCCAATCGTTTTGCAACGACGGTAGGTAAGGATTCACTTCCCCGCTCCCGCAATCGTTCTTTCTATCGATAATTGGCACGAATACGTGCTATTCGATGTTTCGAATCGTTTTGCATCGACGGTAGGTAAGGATTCACTTCCCAGCTACCGCAATAGTTCTTTCTATCGATAATTGGCACGAATACGTTATATTCGAGGTTTCCAATCGTTTTGCCTCGACGGTAGGTAAGAGTTCACTTCCCAGCTCCCGCAATCGTTCTTTCTATCGTTAATTGGCACGAAAACGTGCTATTCGATGTTTCCAATCGTTTTGCATCGACGGGAGGTAAGGATTCACTTCCCAGCTCCCGTAATCGTTCTTTCTATCGATAATTGGCACAAATACGTGCTACTCGGTGTTTCCAATCGTTTTGCAACGACGGTAGGTAAGGATTCACTTCTCAGCTCCCTCAATCGTTCTTTCTATAAATAATTGGCACGAATACCTGCTATTCGATGTTTCCAATCGTTTTGCATCGAAGGTAGGTAAGGATTCACTTCCCCGCTCCCGCAATCGTTCTTTCTATCGATAATTGGCACGAATACGTGCTATTCGATGCTTCCAATCATTTTGACTCGACGGTAGGTAAGGATTCACTTCCCAGCTCCCGCAATCGTTCTTTCTATCGATAATTGGCACGCATACGTGATATTCGAAGTTTCCATTCGTTTTGCATCGACGGGAGGTAACGATTCACTTCCCAGCTCCCGCAAACGTTCTTTCTATCCATAATTGGCACGCATACGTGATATTCGATGTTTCCAATCGGTTTGCCTCGACGGTAGGTAAGAATTCACTTCCCAGCTCCCGCAATCGTTCTTTCTATCGATAATTGGCACGAATACGTGCTATTCGATGTTTCCAATCGTTCTGCAACGACGGTAGGTAAGGATTCACGTCCCAGCTCCCGCAATCGTTCTTTCTATCGATAATTGGCACGCATACGTGATATTCGAAGTTTACATTCGTTTTGCATCGACGGGAGGTAATGATTCACTTCCCAGCTCCCGCAATCGTTCTTTTTATCGATAATTGGCACGCATACGTGATATTCGATGTTTCCAATCGGTTTGCCTCGACGGTAGGTAAGAATTCACTTCCCAGCTCCCGCAATCGTTCTTTCTATCGATAATTGGCACGAATACGTGCTATTCGATGTTTCCAATCGTTCTGCATCGACGGTATGTAAGGATTCACTTCCCAGCTCCCGCAATAGTTCTTTCTATCGATAATTGGCACGAATACGTGCTACTCGGTGTTTCCAATCGTTTTGCAACGACGGTAGGTAAGGATTCACTTGCCCGCTCCCGCAATCGTTCTTTCTATCGATAATTGGCACGAATACGTGCTATTCGATGTTTCGAATCGTTTTGCATCGACGGTAGGTAAGGATTCACTTCCCAGCTACCGCAATAGTTCTTTCTATCGATAATTGGCACGAATACGTGCTATTCGATGTTTCCATTCGTTTTGCATCGACGGTAGGTAAGGATTCACTTCCCAGCTCCCTCAATCGTTCTTTCTATAAATAATTGGCACGAATACGTGCTATTCGATGTTTCCAATCGTTTTGCATCGACGGTAGGTAAGGATTCACTTCCCAGCTCCCGCAATAGTTCTTTCTATCGATAATTGGCACGAATACGTGCTACTCGGTGTTTCCAATCGTTTTGCAACGACGGTAGGTAAGGATTCACTTCCCCGCTCCCGCAATCGATCTTTCTATCGATAATTGGCACGAATACGTGCTATTCGATGTTTCGAATCGTTTTGCATCGACGGTAGGTAAGGATTCACTTCCCAGCTACCGCAATAGTTCTTTCTATCGATAATTGGCACGAATACGTTATATTCGAGGTTTCCAATCGTTTTGCCTCGACGGTAGGTAAGAGTTCACTTCCCAGCTCCCGCAATCGTTCTTTCTATCGTTAATTGACACGAAAACGTGCTATTCGATGTTTCCAATCGTTTTGCATCGACGGGAGGTAAGGATTCACTTCCCAGCTCCCGTAATCGTTCTTTCTATCGATAATTGGCACGAATACGTGCTACTCGGTGTTTCCAATCGTTTTGCAACGACGGTAGGTAAGGATTCACTTCTCAGCTCCCTCAATCGTTCTTTCTATAAATAATTGGCACGAATACCTGCAATTCGATGTTTCCAATCGTTTTGCATCGAAGGTAGGTAAGGATTCACTTCCCCGCTACCGCAATCGTTCTTTCTATCGATAATTGGCACGAATACGTGCTATTCGATGCTTCCAATCATTTTGACTCGACGGTAGGTAAGGATTCACTTCCCAGCTCCCGCAATCGTTCTTTCTATCGATAATTGGCACGCATACGTGATATTCGAAGTTTCCATTCGTTTTGCATCGACGGGAGGTAACGATTCACTTCCCAGCTCCCGCAATCGTTCTTTCTATCGATAATTGGCACGCATACGTGATATTCGATGTTTCCAATCGGTTTGCCTCGACGGTAGGTAAGAATTCACTTCCCAGCTCCCGCAATCGTTCTTTCTATCGATAATTGGCACGAATACGTGCTATTCGATGTTTCCAATCGTTCTGCAACGACGGTAGGTAAGGATTCACTTCCCAGCTCCCGCAATCGTTCTTTCTATCGATAATTGGCACGCATACGTGATATTCGAAGTTTACATTCGTTTTGCATCGACGGGAGGTAATGATTCACTTCCCAGCTCCCGCAATCGTTCTTTCTATCGATAATTGGCACGCATACGTGATATTCGATGTTTCCAATCGGTTTGCCTCGACGGTAGGTAAGAATTCACTTCCCAGCTCCCGCAATCGTTCTTTCTATCGATAATTGGCACGAATACGTGCTATTCGATGTTTCCAATCGTTCTGCATCGACGGTAGGTAAGGATTCACTTCCCAGCTCCCGCAATAGTTCTTTCTATCGATAATTGGGACGAATACGTGCTACTCGGTGTTTCCAATCGTTTTGCAACGACGGTAGGTAAGGATTCACTTCCCCGCTCCCGCAATCGTTCTTTCTATCGATAATTGGCACGAATACGTGCTATTCGATGTTTCGAATCGTTTTGCATCGACGGTAGGTAAGGATTCACTTCCCAGCTACCGCAATAGTTCTTTCTATCGATAATTGGCCCGAATACGTGCTATTCGATGTTTCCAATCGTTTTGCATCGACGGTAGGTAAGGATTCACTTCCCAGATCCCTCAATCGTTCTTTCTATAAATAATTGGCACGAATACGTGCTATTCGATGTTTCCAATCGTTTTGCATCGACGGTAGGTAAGGATTCACTTCCCAGCCCCCGCAATCGTTCTTTTTATCGATAACTGGCACGAAAACGTGCTATTCGATGTTTCCAATCGTTTTGCATCGACGGAAGGTAAGGATTCACTTACCAGCTCCCACACTCGTTCTTTCTATTTATAATTGGCACGAATACGTGATATTCGAGGTTTCCAACCGTTTTGCATCGACGGGTGGTAAGAATTCACTTCCCAGCTCCCGCAATCGTTCTTTCTATCGATAATTGGCACGAAAACGTGCTATTCGATGTTTCCAATCGTTTTGCATCGACGGGAGGTAACGATTCACTTCCCAGCTCCCGCAATCGTTCTTTCTATAGATAATTGGCACGCATACGTGATATTCGATGTTTCCAATCGGTTTGCCTCGACGGTAGGTAAGAATTCACTTCCCAGCTCCCGCAATCGTTCTTTCTATCGATAATTGGCACGAATACGTGCTATTCGATGTTTCCAATCGTTCTGCATCGACGGTAGGTAAGGATTCACTTCCCAGCTCCCGCAATCGTTCTTTCTATCGATAATTGGCACGAATACGTGCTATTCGATGTTTCGAATCGTTTTGCATCGACGGTAGGTAAGGATTCACTTCCCAGCTCCCGCAATAGTTCTTTCTATCGATAATTGGCACGAATACGTGCTATTCGATGTTTCCAATCGTTTTGCATCGACGGAATGTAAGGATTCACTTACCAGCTCCCACACTCGTTCTTTCTATTTATAATGTGGTATTGGTATATTTTAGGATACGTAGGTTAGCGGATAGGGCCAGGTTTGTTGGCGCCTTTTAGTTTATAGTACTGTCTCGAGGTTTGTCGAGGCAGTTGTAAGTAAAGAATGGTGTGAATGAAGAGTGTTAGTAGAAATGTCAAGCGTGGATCGAGTGAATGTTTAGCTTGAGGAAAGAGTGAATGGTTTCGGGGAATGCACGTGGAGTGTTTGGTGCAGGGTGACCCGTGGTCGAACTGTGACACGTGGCAAGGGTGTGTGTGTCGGTGTGAGTCCTAAATGAGTGAGAGCAAATGAGAGATAGAATGAAAGGGAAACTGTGAGTGAAAGAATATATGGAGTGGCTGATGCGTGCGCGAGGGAGAATAGTTTTGGTTGCGAAAGGGAATACAAGTGCTTGCGAAGCCGAAGAGAATATTGTTTGAGAGAGTGTCGTGCGACGACCGTTTATACTAATAAAATACTTAGTAATACAAGGAAAGAGAAGTCTCATTACCCTGATTTGTGTTCCATTGTCATTGGTAAAGAAGTTTAATTAAAAATAACTTCTACAATAATTGGCACGAATACGTGATATTCGAGGTTTCCAATCGTTTTGCATCGACGGGTGGTAAGAATTCACTTCCCAGCTCCCGTAATCGTTATTTCTATCGATAATTGGCGCGAATACGTGCTATTCGATGTTTCCAATCGTTTTGCATCGACGGGTGGTAAGAATTCACTGCCCAGCTCCCGTAATCGTTCTTTCTATCGATAATTGGCACGAATACGTTATATTCGAGGTTTCCAATCGTTTTGCCTCGACGGTAGGTAAGAGTTCACTTCCCAGCTCCCGTAATCGTTCTTTCTATCGATAATTGGCACGAATACGTTATATTCGAGGTTTCCAATCGTTTTGCCTCGACGGTAGGTAAGAGTTCACTTCCCAGCTCCCGCAATCGTTCTTTCTATCGTTAATTGGCACGAAAACGTGCTATTCGATGTTTCCAATCGTTTTGCATCGACGGGAGGTAAGGATTCACTTCCCAGCTCCCGTAATCGTTCTTTCTATCGATAATTGGCACGAATACGTGCTACTCGGTGTTTCCAATCGTTTTGCAACGACGGTAGGTAAGGATTCACTTCTCAGCTCCCTCAATCGTTCTTTCTATAAATAATTGGCACGAATACCTGCTATTCGATGTTTCCAATCGTTTTGCATCGAAGGTAGGTAAGGATTCACTTCCCCGCTCCCGCAATCGTTCTTTCTATCGATAATTGGCAAAAATACGTGCTATTCGATGCTTCCAATCATTTTGACTCGACGGTAGGTAAGGATTCACTTCCCAGCTCCCGTAATCGTTCTTTCTATCGATAATTGGCACGAATACGTTATATTCGAGGTTTCCAATCGTTTTGCCTCGACGGTAGGTAAGAGTTCACTTCCCAGCTCCCGCAATCGTTCTTTCTATCGTTAATTGGCACGAAAACGTGCTATTCGATGTTTCCAATCGTTTTGCATCGACGGGAGGTAAGGATTCACTTCCCAGCTCCCGTAATCGTTCTTTCTATCGATAATTGGCACGAATACGTGCTACTCGGTGTTTCCAATCGTTTTGCAACGACGGTAGGTAAGGATTCACTTCTCAGCTCCCTCAATCGTTCTTTCTATAAATAATTGGCACGAATACGTGCTATTCGAGGTTTCCAATCGTTTTGCATCGACGGGTGGTAAGAATTCACTTCCCAGCTCCCGCAATCGTTCTTTCTATCGATAATTGGCACGAATACGTGCTATTCGATGTTTCCAATCGTTTTGCATCGACGGAAGGTAAGGATTCACTTACCAGCCCCCGCAATCGTTCTTTCTATCGATAACTGGCACGAAAACGTGCTATTCGATGTTTCCAATCGTTTTGCATCGACGGAAGGTAAGGATTCACTTACCAGCTCCCACACTCGTTCTTTCTATTTATAATTGGCACGAATACGTGATATTCGAGGTTTCCAATCGTTTTGCATCGACGGGTGATAAGAATTCACTTCCCAGCTCCCGTAATCGTTCTTTCTATCGATAATTGGCACGAATACGTGCTATTCGATGTTTCCAATCGTTCTGCATCGACGGTAGGTAAGGATTCACTTCCCAGCTCCCGCAATCGTTCTTTCTATCGATAATTGGCACGAATACGTGCTATTCGATGTTTCGAATCGTTTTGCATCGACGGTAGGTAAGGATTCACTTCCCCGCTCCCGCAATAGATCTTTCTATCGATAATTGGCACGAATACGTGCTATTCGATGTTTCCAATCGTTTTGCATCGACGGAAGGTAAGGATTCACTTCCCAGCTACCGCAATAGTTCTTTCTATCGATAATTGGCACGAATACGTGCTATTCGATGTTTCCAATCGTTTTGCATCGACGGTAGGTAAGGATTCACTTCCCAGCTCCCTCAATCGTTCTTTCTGTAAATAATTGGCACGAATACGTGCTATTCGATGTTTCCAATCGTTTTGCATCGACGGTAGGTAAGGATTCACTTCCCAGCTCCCGCAATAGTTCTTTCTATCGATAATTGGCACGAATACGTGCTACTCGGTGTTTCCAATCGTTTTGCAACGACGGTAGGTAAGGATTCACTTCCCCGCTCCCGCAATCGTTCTTTCTATCGATAATTGGCACGAATACGTGCTATTCGATGTTTCGAATCGTTTTGCATCGACGGTAGGTAAGGATTCACTTCCCAGCTACCGCAATAGTTCTTTCTATCGATAATTGGCACGAATACGTTATATTCGAGGTTTCCAATCGTTTTGCCTCGACGGTAGGTAAGAGTTCACTTCCCAGCTCCCGCAATCGTTCTTTCTATCGTTAATTGGCACGAAAACGTGCTATTCGATGTTTCCAATCGTTTTGCATCGACGGGAGGTAAGGATTCACTTCCCAGCTCCCGTAATCGTTCTTTCTATCGATAATTGGCACGAATACGTGCAACTCGGTGTTTCCAATCGTTTTGCAACGACGGTAGGTTAGGATTCACTTCTCAGCTCCCTCAATCGTTCTTTCTATAAATAATTGGCACGAATAGCTGCTATTCGATGTTTCCAATCGTTTTGCCTCGAAGGTAGGTAAGGATTCACTTCCCCGCTCCCGCAATCGTTCTTTCTATCGATAATTGGCACGAATACGTGCTATTCGATGCTTCCAATCATTTTGACTCGACGGTAGGTAAGGATTCACTTCCCAGCTCCCGCAATCGTTCTTTCTATCGATAATTGGCACGCATACGTGATATTCGAAGTTTCCATTCGTTTTGCATCGACGGGAGGTAACGATTCACTTCCCAGCTCCCGCAAACGTTCTTTCTATCCATAATTGGCACGCATACGTGATATTCGATGTTTCCAATCGGTTTGCCTCGACGGTAGGTAAGAATTCACTTCCCAGCTCCCGCAATCGTTCTTTCTATCGATAATTGGCACGAATACGTGCTATTCGATGTTTCCAATCGTTCTGCAACGACGGTAGGTAAGGATTCACTTCCCAGCTCCCGCAATCGTTCTTTCTATCGATAATTGGCACGCATACGTGATAATCGAAGTTTACATTCGTTTTGCATCGACGGGAGGTAATGATTCACTTCCCAGCTCCCGCAATCGTTCTTTCTATCGATAATTGGCACGCATACGTGATATTCGATGTTTCCAATCGGTTTGCCTCGACGGTAGGTAAGAATTCACTTCCCAGCTCCCGCAATCGTTCTTTCTATCGATAATTGGCACGAATACGTGCTATTCGATGTTTCCAATCGTTCTGCATCGACGGTAGGTAAGGATTCACTTCCCAGCTCCCGTAATCGTTCTTTCTATCGATAATTGGCACGAATACGTGCTACTCGGTGTTTCCAATCGTTTTGCAACGACGGTAGGTAAGGATTCACTTCTCAGCTCCCTCAATCGTTCTTTCTATAAATAATTGGCACGAATACCTGCTATTCGATGTTTCCAATCGTTTTGCATCGAAGGTAGGTAAGGATTCACTTCCCCGCTCCCGCAATCGTTCTTTCTATCGATAATTGGCACGAATACGTGCTATTCGATGTTTCCATTCGTTTTGCATCGACGGTAGGTAAGGATTCACTTCCCAGCTCCCTCAATCGTTCTTTCTATAAATAATTGGCACGAATACGTGCTATTCGAAGTTTACATTCGATTTGCATCGACGGGAGGTAATGTTTCACTTCCCAGCTCCCACACTCGTTCTTTCTATTTATAATTGGCACGAATACGTGATATTCGAGGTTTCCAATCGTTTTGCATCGATGGGTGGTAAGAATTCACTGCCCAGCTCCCGTAATCGTTCTTTCTATCGATAATTGGCACGAATACGTTATATGCGAGGTTTCCAATCGTTTTGCCTCGACGGTAGGTAAGAGTTCACTTCCCAGCTCCCGCAATCGTTCTTTCTATCGTTAATTGGCACGAAAACGTGCTATTCGATGTTTCCAATCGTTTTGCATCGACGGGAGGTAAGGATTCACTTCCCAGCTCCCGTAATCGTTCTTTCTATCGATAATTGGCACGAATACGTGCTACTCGGTGTTTCCAATCGTTTTGCAACGACGGTAGGTAAGGATTCACTTCTCAGCTCCCTCAATCGTTCTTTCTATAAATAATTGGCACGAATACCTGCTATTCGATGTTTCCATTCGTTTTGCATCGACGGTAGGTAAGGATTCACTTCCCAGCTCCCTCAATCGTTCTTTCTATAAATAATTGGCACGAATACGTGCTATTCGAAGTTTACATTCGTTTTGCATCGACGGGAGGTAATGTTTCACTTCCCAGCTCCCACACTCGTTCTTTCTATTTATAATTGGCACGAATACGTGATATTCGAGGTTTCCAATCGTTTTGCATCGATGGGTGGTAAGAATTCACTGCCCAGCTCCCGTAATCGTTCTTTCTATCGATAATTGGCACGAATACGTTATATGCGAGGTTTCCAATCGTTTTGCCTCGACGGTAGGTAAGAGTTCACTTCCCAGCTCCCGCAATCGTTCTTTCTATCGTTAATTGGCACGAAAACGTGCTATTCGATGTTTCCAATCGTTTTGCATCGACGGGAGGTAAGGATTCACTTCCCAGCTCCCGTAATCGTTCTTTCTATCGATAATTGGCACGAATACGTGCTACTCGGTGTTTCCAATCGTTTTGCAACGACGGTAGGTAAGGATTCACTTCTCAGCTCCCTCAATCGTTCTTTCTATAAATAATTGGCACGAATACCTGCTATTCGATGTTTCCAATCGTTTTGCATCGAAGGTAGGTAAGGATTCACTTCCCCGCTCCCGCAATCGTTCTTTCTATCGATAATTGGCACGAATACGTGCTATTCGATGTTTCCATTCGTTTTGCATCGACGGTAGGTAAGGATTCACTTCCCAGCTCCCTCAATCGTTCTTTCTATAAATAATTGGCACGAATACGTGCTATTCGAAGTTTACATTCGTTTTGCATCGACGGGAGGTAATGTTTCACTTCCCAGCTCCCACACTCGTTCTTTCTATTTATAATTGGCACGAATACGTGATATTCGAGGTTTCCAATCGTTTTGCATCGATGGGTGGTAAGAATTCACTGCCCAGCTCCCGTAATCGTTCTTTCTATCGATAATTGGCACGAATACGTTATATGCGAGGTTTCCAATCGTTTTGCCTCGACGGTAGGTAAGAGTTCACTTCCCAGCTCCCGCAATCGTTCTTTCTATCGTTAATTGGCACGAAAACGTGCTATTCGATGTTTCCAATCGTTTTGCATCGACGGGAGGTAAGGATTCACTTCCCAGCTCCCGCAATCGTTCTTTCTATCGATAATTGGCACGAATACGTGCTATTCGATGCTTCCAATCATTTTGACTCGACGGTAGGTAAGGATTCACTTCCCAGCTCCCGCAATCGTTCTTTCTATCGATAATTGGCACGCATACGTGATATTCGAAGTTTCCATTCGTTTTGCATCGACGGGAGGTAACGATTCACTTCCCAGCTCCCGCAAACGTTCTTTCTATCCATAATTGGCACGCATACGTGATATTCGATGTTTCCAATCGGTTTGCCTCGACGGTAGGTAAGAATTCACTTCCCAGCTCCCGCAATCGTTCTTTCTATCGATAATTGGCACGAATACGTGCTATTCGATGTTTCCAATCGTTCTGCAACGACGGTAGGTAAGGATTCACTTCCCAGCTCCCGCAATCGTTCTTTCTATCGATAATTGGCACGCATACGTGATAATCGAAGTTTACATTCGTTTTGCATCGACGGGAGGTAATGATTCACTTCCCAGCTCCCGCAATCGTTCTTTCTATCGATAATTGGCACGCATACGTGATATTCGATGTTTCCAATCGGTTTGCCTCGACGGTAGGTAAGAATTCACTTCCCAGCTCCCGCAATCGTTCTTTCTATCGATAATTGGCACGAATACGTGCTATTCGATGTTTCCAATCGTTCTGCATCGACGGTAGGTAAGGATTCACTTCCCAGCTCCCGCAATAGTTCTTTCTATCGATAATTGGCACGAATACGTGCTACTCGGTGTTTCCAATCGTTTTGCAACGACGGTAGGTAAGGATTCACTTGCCCGCTCCCGCAATCGTTCTTTCTATCGATAATTGGCACGAATACGTGCTATTCGATGTTTCGAATCGTTTTGCATCGACGGTAGGTAAGGATTCACTTCCCAGCTACCGCAATAGTTCTTTCTATCGATAATTGGCACGAATACGTGCTATTCGATGTTTCCATTCGTTTTGCATCGACGGTAGGTAAGGATTCACTTCCCAGCTCCCTCAATCGTTCTTTCTATAAATAATTGGCACGAATACGTGCTATTCGATGTTTCCAATCGTTTTGCATCGACGGTAGGTAAGGATTCACTTCCCAGCTCCCGCAATAGTTCTTTCTATCGATAATTGGCACGAATACGTGCTACTCGGTGTTTCCAATCGTTTTGCAACGACGGTAGGTAAGGATTCACTTCCCCGCTCCCGCAATCGTTCTTTCTATCGATAATTGGCACGAATACGTGCTATTCGATGTTTCGAATCGTTTTGCATCGACGGTAGGTAAGGATTCACTTCCCAGCTACCGCAATAGTTCTTTCTATCGATAATTGGCACGAATACGTTATATTCGAGGTTTCCAATCGTTTTGCCTCGACGGTAGGTAAGAGTTCACTTCCCAGCTCCCGCAATCGTTCTTTCTATCGTTAATTGGCACGAAAACGTGCTATTCGATGTTTCCAATCGTTTTGCATCGACGGGAGGTAAGGATTCACTTCCCAGCTCCCGTAATCGTTCTTTCTATCGATAATTGGCACGAATACGTGCAACTCGGTGTTTCCAATCGTTTTGCAACGACGGTAGGTTAGGATTCACTTCTCAGCTCCCTCAATCGTTCTTTCTATAAATAATTGGCACGAATAGCTGCTATTCGATGTTTCCAATCGTTTTGCCTCGAAGGTAGGTAAGGATTCACTTCCCCGCTCCCGCAATCGTTCTTTCTATCGATAATTGGCACGAATACGTGCTATTCGATGCTTCCAATCATTTTGACTCGACGGTAGGTAAGGATTCACTTCCCAGCTCCCGCAATCGTTCTTTCTATCGATAATTGGCACGCATACGTGATATTCGAAGTTTCCATTCGTTTTGCATCGACGGGAGGTAACGATTCACTTCCCAGCTCCCGCAAACGTTCTTTCTATCCATAATTGGCACGCATACGTGATATTCGATGTTTCCAATCGGTTTGCCTCGACGGTAGGTAAGAATTCACTTCCCAGCTCCCGCAATCGTTCTTTCTATCGATAATTGGCACGAATACGTGCTATTCGATGTTTCCAATCGTTCTGCAACGACGGTAGGTAAGGATTCACTTCCCAGCTCCCGCAATCGTTCTTTCTATCGATAATTGGCACGCATACGTGATAATCGAAGTTTACATTCGTTTTGCATCGACGGGAGGTAATGATTCACTTCCCAGCTCCCGCAATCGTTCTTTCTATCGATAATTGGCACGCATACGTGATATTCGATGTTTCCAATCGGTTTGCCTCGACGGTAGGTAAGAATTCACTTCCCAGCTCCCGCAATCGTTCTTTCTATCGATAATTGGCACGAATACGTGCTATTCGATGTTTCCAATCGTTCTGCATCGACGGTAGGTAAGGATTCACTTCCCAGCTCCCGTAATCGTTCTTTCTATCGATAATTGGCACGAATACGTGCTACTCGGTGTTTCCAATCGTTTTGCAACGACGGTAGGTAAGGATTCACTTCTCAGCTCCCTCAATCGTTCTTTCTATAAATAATTGGCACGAATACCTGCTATTCGATGTTTCCAATCGTTTTGCATCGAAGGTAGGTAAGGATTCACTTCCCCGCTCCCGCAATCGTTCTTTCTATCGATAATTGGCACGAATACGTGCTATTCGATGTTTCCATTCGTTTTGCATCGACGGTAGGTAAGGATTCACTTCCCAGCTCCCTCAATCGTTCTTTCTATAAATAATTGGCACGAATACGTGCTATTCGAAGTTTACATTCGTTTTGCATCGACGGGAGGTAATGTTTCACTTCCCAGCTCCCACACTCGTTCTTTCTATTTATAATTGGCACGAATACGTGATATTCGAGGTTTCCAATCGTTTTGCATCGATGGGTGGTAAGAATTCACTGCCCAGCTCCCGTAATCGTTCTTTCTATCGATAATTGGCACGAATACGTTATATGCGAGGTTTCCAATCGTTTTGCCTCGACGGTAGGTAAGAGTTCACTTCCCAGCTCCCGCAATCGTTCTTTCTATCGTTAATTGGCACGAAAACGTGCTATTCGATGTTTCCAATCGTTTTGCATCGACGGGAGGTAAGGATTCACTTCCCAGCTCCCGTAATCGTTCTTTCTATCGATAATTGGCACGAATACGTGCTACTCGGTGTTTCCAATCGTTTTGCAACGACGGTAGGTAAGGATTCACTTCTCAGCTCCCTCAATCGTTCTTTCTATAAATAATTGGCACGAATACCTGCTATTCGATGTTTCCAATCGTTTTGCATCGAAGGTAGGTAAGGATTCACTTCCCCGCTCCCGCAATCGTTCTTTCTATCGATAATTGGCACGAATACGTGCTATTCGATGTTTCCATTCGTTTTGCATCGACGGTAGGTAAGGATTCACTTCCCAGCTCCCTCAATCGTTCTTTCTATAAATAATTGGCACGAATACGTGCTATTCGAAGTTTACATTCGTTTTGCATCGACGGGAGGTAATGTTTCACTTCCCAGCTCCCACACACGTTCTTTCTATTTATAATTGGCACGAATACGTGATATTCGAGGTTTCCAATCGTTTTGCATCGATGGGTGGTAAGAATTCACTGCCCAGCTCCCGTAATCGTTCTTTCTATCGATAATTGGCACGAATACGTTATATGCGAGGTTTCCAATCGTTTTGCCTCGACGGTAGGTAAGAGTTCACTTCCCAGCTCCCGCAATCGTTCTTTCTATCGTTAATTGGCACGAAAACGTGCTATTCGATGTTTCCAATCGTTTTGCATCGACGGGAGGTAAGGATTCACTTCCCAGCTCCCGCAATCGTTCTTTCTATCGATAATTGGCACGAATACGTGCTATTCGATGCTTCCAATCATTTTGACTCGACGGTAGGTAAGGATTCACTTCCCAGCTCCCGCAATCGTTCTTTCTATCGATAATTGGCACGCATACGTGATATTCGAAGTTTCCATTCGTTTTGCATCGACGGGAGGTAACGATTCACTTCCCAGCTCCCGCAAACGTTCTTTCTATCCATAATTGGCACGCATACGTGATATTCGATGTTTCCAATCGGTTTGCCTCGACGGTAGGTAAGAATTCACTTCCCAGCTCCCGCAATCGTTCTTTCTATCGATAATTGGCACGAATACGTGCTATTCGATGTTTCCAATCGTTCTGCAACGACGGTAGGTAAGGATTCACTTCCCAGCTCCCGCAATCGTTCTTTCTATCGATAATTGGCACGCATACGTGATAATCGAAGTTTACATTCGTTTTGCATCGACGGGAGGTAATGATTCACTTCCCAGCTCCCGCAATCGTTCTTTCTATCGATAATTGGCACGCATACGTGATATTCGATGTTTCCAATCGGTTTGCCTCGACGGTAGGTAAGAATTCACTTCCCAGCTCCCGCAATCGTTCTTTCTATCGATAATTGGAACGAATACGTGCTATTCGATGTTTCCAATCGTTCTGCATCGACGGTAGGTAAGGATTCACTTCCCAGCTCCCGCAATAGTTCTTTCTATCGATAATTGGCACGAATACGTGCTACTCGGTGTTTCCAATCGTTTTGCAACGACGGTAGGTAAGGATTCACTTGCCCGCTCCCGCAATCGTTCTTTCTATCGATAATTGGCACGAATACGTGCTATTCGATGTTTCGAATCGTTTTGCATCGACGGTAGGTAAGGATTCACTTCCCAGCTACCGCAATAGTTCTTTCTATCGATAATTGGCACGAATACGTGCTATTCGATGTTTCCATTCGTTTTGCATCGACGGTAGGTAAGGATTCACTTCCCAGCTCCCTCAATCGTTCTTTCTATAAATAATTGGCACGAATACGTGCTATTCGATGTTTCCAATCGTTTTGCATCGACGGTAGGTAAGGATTCACTTCCCAGCTCCCGCAATAGTTCTTTCTATCGATAATTGGCACGAATACGTGCTACTCGGTGTTTCCAATCGTTTTGCAACGACGGTAGGTAAGGATTCACTTCCCCGCTCCCGCAATCGTTCTTTCTATCGATAATTGGCACGAATACGTGCTATTCGATGTTTCGCATCGTTTTGCATCGACGGTAGGTAAGGATTCACTTCCCAGCTACCGCAATAGTTCTTTCTATCGATAATTGGCACGAATACGTTATATTCGAGGTTTCCAATCGTTTTGCCTCGACGGTAGGTAAGAGTTCACTTCCCAGCTCCCGCAATCGTTCTTTCTATCGTTAATTGGCACGAAAACGTGCTATTCGATGTTTCCAATCGTTTTGCATCGACGGGAGGTAAGGATTCACTTCCCAGCTCCCGTAATCGTTCTTTCTATCGATAATTGGCACGAATACGTGCAACTCGGTGTTTCCAATCGTTTTGCAACGACGGTAGGTTAGGATTCACTTCTCAGCTCCCTCAATCGTTCTTTCTATAAATAATTGGCACGAATAGCTGCTATTCGATGTTTCCAATCGTTTTGCCTCGAAGGTAGGTAAGGATTCACTTCCCCGCTCCCGCAATCGTTCTTTCTATCGATAATTGGCACGAATACGTGCTATTCGATGCTTCCAATCATTTTGACTCGACGGTAGGTAAGGATTCACTTCCCAGCTCCCGCAATCGTTCTTTCTATCGATAATTGGCACGCATACGTGATATTCGAAGTTTCCATTCGTTTTGCATCGACGGGAGGTAACGATTCACTTCCCAGCTCCCGCAAACGTTCTTTCTATCCATAATTGGCACGCATACGTGATATTCGATGTTTCCAATCGGTTTGCCTCGACGGTAGGTAAGAATTCACTTCCCAGCTCCCGCAATCGTTCTTTCTATCGATAATTGGCACGAATACGTGCTATTCGATGTTTCCAATCGTTCTGCAACGACGGTAGGTAAGGATTCACTTCCCAGCTCCCGCAATCGTTCTTTCTATTGATAATTGGCACGCATACGTGATAATCGAAGTTTACATTCGTTTTGCATCGACGGGAGGTAATGATTCACTTCCCAGCTCCCGCAATCGTTCTTTCTATCGATAATTGGCACGCATACGTGATATTCGATGTTTCCAATCGGTTTGCCTCGACGGTAGGTAAGAATTCACTTCCCAGCTCCCGCAATCGTTCTTTCTATCGATAATTGGCACGAATACGTGCTATTCGATGTTTCCAATCGTTCTGCATCGACGGTAGGTAAGGATTCACTTCCCAGCTCCCGTAATCGTTCTTTCTATCGATAATTGGCACGAATACGTGCTACTCGGTGTTTCCAATCGTTTTGCAACGACGGTAGGTAAGGATTCACTTCTCAGCTCCCTCAATCGTTCTTTCTATAAATAATTGGCACGAATACCTGCTATTCGATGTTTCCAATCGTTTTGCATCGAAGGTAGGTAAGGATTCACTTCCCCGCTCCCGCAATCGTTCTTTCTATCGATAATTGGCACGAATACGTGCTATTCGATGTTTCCATTCGTTTTGCATCGACGGTAGGTAAGGATTCACTTCCCAGCTCCCTCAATCGTTCTTTCTATAAATAATTGGCACGAATACGTGCTATTCGAAGTTTACATTCGTTTTGCATCGACGGGAGGTAATGTTTCACTTCCCAGCTCCCACACTCGTTCTTTCTATTTATAATTGGCACGAATACGTGATATTCGAGGTTTCCAATCGTTTTGCATCGATGGGTGGTAAGAATTCACTGCCCAGCTCCCGTAATCGTTCTTTCTATCGATAATTGGCACGAATACGTTATATGCGAGGTTTCCAATCGTTTTGCCTCGACGGTAGGTAAGAGTTCACTTCCCAGCTCCCGCAATCGTTCTTTCTATCGTTAATTGGCACGAAAACGTGCTATTCGATGTTTCCAATCGTTTTGCATCGACGGGAGGTAAGGATTCACTTCCCAGCTCCCGTAATCGTTCTTTCTATCGATAATTGGCACGAATACGTGCTACTCGGTGTTTCCAATCGTTTTGCAACGACGGTAGGTAAGGATTCACTTCTCAGCTCCCTCAATCGTTCTTTCTATAAATAATTGGCACGAATACCTGCTATTCGATGTTTCCAATCGTTTTGCATCGAAGGTAGGTAAGGATTCACTTCCCCGCTCCCGCAATCGTTCTTTCTATCGATAATTGGCACGAATACGTGCTATTCGATGCTTCCAATCATTTTGACTCGACGGTAGGTAAGGATTCACTTCCCAGCTCCCGCAATCGTTCTTTCTATCGATAATTGGCACGCATACGTGATATTCGAAGTTTCCATTCGTTTTGCATCGACGGGAGGTAACGATTCACTTCCCAGCTCCCGCAAACGTTCTTTCTATCCATAATTGGCACGCATACGTGATATTCGATGTTTCCAATCGGTTTGCCTCGACGGTAGGTAAGAATTCACTTCCCAGCTCCCGCAATCGTTCTTTCTATCGATAATTGGCACGAATGCGTGCTATTCGATGTTTCCAATCGTTCTGCAACGACGGTAGGTAAGGATTCACTTCCCAGCTCCCGCAATCGTTCTTTCTATCGATAATTGGCACGCATACGTGATAATCGAAGTTTACATTCGTTTTGCATCGACGGGAGGTAATGATTCACTTCCCAGCTCTCGCAATCGTTCTTTCTATCGATAATTGGCACGCATACGTGATATTCGATGTTTCCAATCGGTTTGCCTCGACGGTAGGTAAGAATTCACTTCCCAGCTCCCGCAATCGTTCTTTCTATCGATAATTGGCACGAATACGTGCTATTCGATGTTTCCAAGCGTTCTGCATCGACGGTAGGTAAGGATTCACTTCCCAGCTCCCGCAATAGTTCTTTCTATCGATAATTGGCACGAATACGTGCTACTCGGTGTTTCCAATCGTTTTGCAACGACGGTAGGTAAGGATTCACTTGCCCGCTCCCGCAATCGTTCTTTCTATCGATAATTGGCACGAATACGTGCTATTCGATGTTTCGAATCGTTTTGCATCGACGGTAGGTAAGGATTCACTTCCCAGCTACCGCAATAGTTCTTTCTATCGATAATTGGCACGAATACGTGCTATTCGATGTTTCCATTCGTTTTGCATCGACGGTAGGTAAGGATTCACTTCCCAGCTCCCTCAATCGTTCTTTCTATAAATAATTGGCACGAATACGTGCTATTCGATGTTTCCAATCGTTTTGCATCGACGGTAGGTAAGGATTCACTTTCCAGCTCCCGCAATAGTTCTTTCTATCGATAATTGGCACGAATACGTGCTACTCGGTGTTTCCAATCGTTTTGCAACGACGGTAGGTAAGGATTCACTTCCCCGCTCCGCAATCGTTCTTTCTATCGATAATTGGCACGAATACGTGCTATTCGATGTTTCGAATCGTTTTGCATCGACGGTAGGTAAGGATTCACTTCCCAGCTACCGCAATAGTTCTTTCTATCGATAATTGGCACGAATACGTTATATTCGAGGTTTCCAATCGTTTTGCCTCGACGGTAGGTAAGAGTTCACTTCCCAGCTCCCGCGATCGTTCTTTCTATCGTTAATTGGCACGAAAACGTGCTATTCGATGTTTCCAATCGTTTTGCATCGACGGGAGGTAAGGATTCACTTCCCAGCTCCCGTAATCGTTCTTTCTATCCATAATTGGCACGAATACGTGCTACTCGGTGTTTCCAATCGTTTTGCAACGACGGTAGGTAAGGATTCACTTCTCAGCTCCCTCAATCGTTCTTTCTATAAATAATTGGCACGAATACCTGCTATTCGATGTTTCCAATCGTTTTGCATCGAAGGTAGGTAAGGATTCACTTCCCCGCTCCCGCAATCGTTCTTTCTATCGATAATTGGCAAAAATACGTGCTATTCGATGCTTCCAATCATTTTGACTCGACGGTAGGTAAGGATTCACTTCCCAGCTCCCGCAATCGTTCTTTCTATCGATAATTGGCACGCATACGTGATATTCGAAGTTTCCATTCGTTTTGCATCGACGGGAGATAACGATTCACTTCCCAGCTCCCGCAATCGTTCTTTCTATCGATAATTGGCACGCATACGTGATATTCGATGTTTCCAATCGGTTTGCCTCGACGGTAGGTAAGAATTCACTTCCCAGCTCCCGCAATCGTTCTTTCTATCGATAATTGGCACGAATACGTGCTATTCGATGTTTCCAATCGTTTTGCATCGACGGAAGGTAAGGATTCACTTACCAGCTCCCACACTCGTTCTTTCTATTTATAATGTGGTATTGGTATATTTTAGGATACGTAGGTTAGCGGATAGGGCCAGGTTTGTTGGCGCCTTTTAGTTTATCGTACTGTCTCGAGGTTTGTCGAGGCAGTTGTAAGATAAGAATGGTGTGAATGAAGTGTGTTAGTAGAAATGTCAAGCGTGGATCGAGTGAATGTTTAGCTTGAGGAAAGAGTGAATGGTTTCGGGGAATGCACGTGGAGTGTTTGGTGCAGGGTGACCCGTGGTCGAACTGTGACACGTGGCAAGGGTGTGTGTGTCGGTGTGAGTCCTAAATGAGTGAGAGCAAGTGAGAGATAGAATGAAAGGGAAACTGTGAGTGAAAGAATATATGGAGTGGCTGATGCGTGCGCGAGGGAGAATAGTTTTGGTTGCGAAAGGGAATACAAGTGCTTGCGAAGCCGAAGAGAATATTGTTTGAGAGAGTGTCGTGCGACGACCGTTTATACTAATAAAATACTTAGTAATACAAGGAAAGAGAAGTCTCATTACCCTGATTTGTGTTCCATTGTCATTGGTAAAGAAGTTTACTTAAAAATAACTTCTACAATAATTGGCACGAATACGTGCTATTCGAGGTTTCCAATCGTTTTGCATCGACGGGTGGTAAGAATTCACTTCCCAGCTCCCGTAATCGTTCTTTCTATCGATAATTGGCGCGAATACGTTATATTCGAGGTTTCCAATCGTTTTGCCTCGACGGTAGGTAAGGATTCACTTCCCAGCTCACGCAATCGTTCTTTCTATCGATAATTGGCACGAATACGTGCTATTCGATGTTTCGAATCGTTTTGCATCGACTGTAGGTAAGGATTCACTTCCCAGCTCCCGCAATCGTTCTTTCTATCGTTAATTGGCACGAAAACGTGCTATTCGATGTTTCCAATCGTTTTGCATCGACGGTAGGTAAGGATTCACTTCCCAGCCCCCGCAATCGTTCTTTCTATCGATAACTGGCACGAAAACGTGCTATTCGATGTTTCCAATCGTATTGCATCGACGGAAGGTAAGGATTCACTTACCAGCTCCCACACTCGTTCTTTCTATTTATAATTGGCACGAATACGTGATATTCGAGGTTTCCAATCGGTTTGCCTCGACGGTAGGTAAGAATTCACTTCCCAGCTCCCGCAATCGTTCTTTCTATCGATAATTGGCACGAATACGTGCTATTCGATGTTTCGAATCGTTTTGCATCGACGGTAGGTAAGGATTCACTTCCCAGCTACCGCAATAGTTCTTTCTATCGATAATTGGCACGAATACGTGCTATTCGATGTTTCGAATCGTTTTGCCTCGACGGTAGGTAAGGATTCACTTCCCAGCTCCCGCAATCGTTCTTTCTATCGATAATTGGCACGAATACGTGCTATTCGATGTTTCGAATCGTTTTGCATCGACGGGTGGTAAGAATTCACTTCCCAGCTCCCGTAATCGTTCTTTCTATCGATAATTGGCGCGAATACGTGCTATTCGATGTTTCGAATCGTTTTGCCTCGACGGTAGGTAAGGATTCACTTCCCAGCTCCCGCAATCGTTCTTTCTATCGATAATTGGCACGAATACGTGCTATTCGATGTTTCGAATCGTTTTGCATCGACTGTAGGTAAGGATTCACTTCCCAGCTCCCGCAATCGTTCTTTCTATCGTTAATTGGCACGAAAACGTGCTATTCGATGTTTCGAATCGTTTTGCATCGACGGGAGGTAAGGATTCACTTCCCAGCTCCCGCAATCGTTCTTTCTATCGATAATTGGCACGAATACGTGCTATTCGATGTTTCCAATCGTTTTGTATCGACGGAAGGTAAGGATTCACTTACCAGCTCCCACACTCGTTCTTTCTATTTATAATTGGCACGAATACGTGATATTCGAGGTTTCCAATCGTTTTGCATCGACGGGTGGTAAGAATTCACTGCCCAGCTCCCGTAATCGTTCTTTCTATCGATAATTGGCACGAATACGTTATATTCGAGGTTTCCAATCGTTTTGCCTCGACGGTAGGTAAGAGTTCACTTCCCAGCTCCCGCAATCGTTCTTTCTATCGTTAATTGGCACGAAAACGTGCTATTCGATGTTTCCAATCGTTTTGCATCGACGGGAGGTAAGGATTCACTTCCCAGCTCCCGTGATCGTTCTTTCTATCGATAATTGGCACGAATACGTGCTACTCGGTGTTTCCAATCGTTTTGCAACGACGGAAGGTAAGGATTCACTTCTCAGCTCCCTCAATCGTTCTTTCTATAAATAATTGGCACGAATACCTGCTATTCGATGTTTCCAATCGTTTTGCATCGAAGGTAGGTAAGGATTCACTTCCCCGCTCCCGCAATCGTTCTTTCTATCGATAATTGGCAAAAATACGTGCTATTCGATGCTTCCAATCATTTTGACTCGACGGTAGGTAAGGATTCACTTCCCAGCTCCCGCAATCGTTCTTTCTATCGATAATTGGCACGCATACGTGATATTCGAAGTATCCATTCGTTTTGCATCGACGGGAGGTAACGATTCACTTCCCAGCTCCCGCAATCGTTCTTTCTATCGATAATTGGCACGCATACGTGATATTCGATGTTTCCAATCGGTTTGCCTCGACGGTAGGTAAGAATTCACTTCCCAGCTCCCGCAATCGTTCTTTCTATCGATAATTGGCACGAATACGTGCTATTCGATGTTTCCAATCGTTTTGCATCGACGGAATGTAAGGATTCACTTACCAGCTCCCACACTCGTTCTTTCTATTTATAATGTGGTATTGGTATATTTTAGGATACGTAGGTTAGCGGATAGGGCCAGGTTTGTTGGCGCCTTTTAGTTTATAGTACTGTCTCGAGGTTTGTCGAGGCAGTTGTAAGATAAGAATGGTGTGAATGAAGTGTGTTAGTAGAAATGTCAAGCGTGGATCGAGTGAATGTTTAGCTTGAGGAAAGAGTGAATGGTTTCGGGGAATGCACGTGGAGTGTTTGGTGCAGGGTGACCCGTGGTCGAACTGTGACACGTGGCAAGGGTGTGTGTGTCGGTGTGAGTCCTAAATGAGTGAGAGCAAGTGAGAGATAGAATGAAAGGGAAACTGTGAGTGAAAGAATATATGGAGTGGCTGATGCGTGCGCGAGGGAGAATAGTTTTGGTTGCGAAAGGGAATACAAGTGCTTGCGAAGCCGAAGAGAATATTGTTTGAGAGAGTGTCGTGCGACGACCGTTTATACTAATAAAATACTTAGTAATACAAGGAAAGAGAAGTCTCATTACCCTGATTTGTGTTCCATTGTCATTGGTAAAGAAGTTTACTTAAAAATAACTTCTACAATAATTGGCACGAATACGTGATATTCGAGGTTTCCAATCGTTTTGCATCGACGGGTGGTAAGAATTCACTTCCCAGCTCCCGCAATCGTTCTTTCCATCGATAATTGGCACGAATACGTGCTATTCGATGTTTCGAATCGTTTTGCATCGACTGTAGGTAAGGATTCACTTCCCAGCTCCCGCAATCGTTCTTTCTATCGTTAATTGGCACGAAAACGTGCTATTCGATGTTTCCAATCGTTTTGCATCGACGGTAGGTAAGGATTCACTTCCCAGCCCCCGCAATCGTTCTTTCTATCGATAACTGGCACGAAAACGTGCTATTCGATGTTTCGAATCGTTTTGCATCGACGGGAGGTAAGGATTCACTTCCCAGCTCCCGCAATCGTTCTTTCTATCGATAATTGGCATGAATACGTGCTATTCGATGTTTCCAATCGTTTTGTATCGACGGAAGGTAAGGATTCACTTACCAGCTCCCACACTCGTTCTTTCTATTTATAATTGGCACGAATACGTGATATTCGAGGTTTCCAATCGTTTTGCATCGACGGGTGGTAAGAATTCACTGCCCAGCTCCCGTAATCGTTCTTTCTATCGATAATTGGCACGAATACGTTATATTCGAGGTTTCCAATCGTTTTGCCTCGACGGTAGGTAAGAGTTCACTTCCCAGCTCCCGCAATCGTTCTTTCTATCGTTAATTGGCTCGAAAACGTGCTATTCGATGTTTCCAATCGTTTTGCATCGACGGGAGGTAAGGATTCACTTCCCAGCTCCCGTAATCGTTCTTTCTAACGATAATTGGCACGAATACGTGCTACTCGGTGTTTCCAATCGTTTTGCAACGACGGTAGGTAAGGATTCACTTCCCCGCTCCGCAATCGTTCTTTCTATCGATAATTGGCACGAATACGTGCTATTCGATGTTTCGAATCGTTTTGCATCGACGGTAGGTAAGGATTCACTTCCCAGCTACCGCAATAGTTCTTTCTATCGATAATTGGCACGAATACGTTATATTCGAGGTTTCCAATCGTTTTGCCTCGACGGTAGGTAAGAGTTCACTTCCCAGCTCCCGCAATCGTTCTTTCTATCGTTAATTGACACGAAAACGTGCTATTCGATGTCTCCAATCGTTTTGCATCGACGGGAGGTAAGGATTCACTTCCCAGCTCCCGTAATCGTTCTGTCTATCGATAATTGGCACGAATACGTGCGACTCGGTGTTTCCAATCGTTTTGCAACGACGGTAGGTAAGGATTCACTTCTCAGCTCCCTCAATCGTTCTTTCTATAAATAATTGGCACGAATACCTGCTATTCGATGTTTCCAATCGTTTTGCATCGAAGGTAGGTAAGGATTCACTTCCCAGCTACCGCAATAGTTCTTTCTATCGATAATTGGCACGAATACGTGCTATTCGATGTTTCCAATCGTTTTGCATCGACGGTAGGTAAGGATTCACTTCCCAGCTCCCTCAATCGTTCTTTCTATAAATAATTGGCACGAATACGTGCTATTCGATGTTTCCAATCGTTTTGCATCGACGGTAGGTAAGGATTCACTTCCCAGCCCCCGCAATCGTTCTTTTTATCGATAACTGGCACGAAAACGTGCTATTCGATGTTTCCAATCGTTTTGCATCGACGGAAGGTAAGAATTCACTTACCAGCTCCCACACTCGTTCTTTCTATTTATAATTGGCACGAATACGTGATATTCGAGGTTTCCAACCGTTTTGCATCGACGGGTGGTAAGAATTCACTTCCCAGCTCCCGCAATCGTTCTTTCTATCGATAATTGGCACGAAAACGTGTTATTCGATGTTTCCAATCGTTTTGCATCGACGGGAGGTAACGATTCACTTCCCAGCTCCCGCAATCGTTCTTTCTATAGATAATTGGCACGCATACGTGATATTCGATGTTTCCAATCGGTTTGCCTCGACGGTAGGTAAGAATTCACTTCCCAGCTCCCGCAATCGTTCTTTCTATCGATAATTGGCACGAATACGTGCTATTCGATGTTTCCAATCGTTCTGCATCGACGGTAGGTAAGGATTCACTTCCCAGCTCCCGCAATCGTTCTTTCTATCGATAATTGGCACGAATACGTGCTATTCGATGTTTCGAATCGTTTTGCATCGACGGTAGGTAAGGATTCACTTCCCAGCTCCAGCAATAGTTCTTTCTATCGATAATTGGCACGAATACGTGCTATTCGATGTTTCCAATCGTTTTGCATCGACGGAATGTAAGGATTCACTTACCAGCTCCCACACTCGTTCTTTCTATTTATAATGTGGTATTGGTATATTTTAGGATACGTAGGTTAGCGGATAGGGCCAGGTTTGTTGGCGCCTTTTAGTTTATAGTACTGTCTCGAGGTTTGTCGAGGCAGTTGTAAGATAAGAATGGTGTGAATGAAGAGTGTTAGTAGAAATGTCAAGCGTGGATCGAGTGAATGTTTAGCTTGAGGAAAGAGTGAATGGTTTCGGGGAATGCACGTGGAGTGTTTGGTGCAGGGTGACCCGTGGTCGAACTGTGACACGTGGCAAAGGTGTGTGTGTCGGTGTGAGTCCTAAATGAGTGAGAGCAAATGAGAGATAGAATGAAAGGGAAACTGTGAGTGAAAGAATATATGGAGTGGCTGATGCGTGCGCGAGGCAGAATAGTTTTGGTTGCGAAAGGGAATACAAGTGCTTGCGAAGCCGAAGAGAATATTGTTTGAGAGAGCGTCGTGCGACGACCGTTTATACTAATAAAATACTTAGTAATACAAGGAAAGAGAAGTCTCATTACCCTGATTTGTGTTCCATTGTCATTGGTAAAGAAGTTTAATTAAAAATAACTTCTACAATAATTGGCACGAATACGTGATATTCGAGGTTTCCAATCGTTTTGCATCGACGGGTGGTAAGAATTCACTTCCCAGATCCCGTAATCGTTCTTTCTATCGATAATTGGCGCGAATACGTGCTATTCGATGTTTCGAATCGTTTTGCCTCGACGGTAGGTAAGGATTCACTTCCCAGCTCCCGCAATCGTTCTTTCTATCGATAATTGGCACGAATACGTGCTATTCGAGGTTTCCAACCGTTTTGCATCGACGGGTGGTAAGAATTCACTTCCCAGCTCCCGCAATCGTTCTTTCTATCGATAATTGGCACGAAAACGTGTTATTCGATGTTTCCAATCGTTTTGCATCGACGGGAGGTAACGATTCACTTCCCAGCTCCCGCAATCGTTCTTTCTATAGATAATTGGCACGCATACGTGATATTCGATGTTTCCAATCGGTTTGCCTCGACGGTAGGTAAGAATTCACTTCCCAGCTCCCGCAATCGTTCTTTCTATCGATAATTGGCACGAATACGTGCTATTCGATGTTTCCAATCGTTCTGCATCGACGGTAGGTAAGGATTCACTTCCCAGCTCCCGCAATCGTTCTTTCTATCGATAATTGGCACGAATACGTGCTATTCGATGTTTCGAATCGTTTTGCATCGACGGTAGGTAAGGATTCACTTCCCAGCTCCCGCAATAGTTCTTTCTATCGATAATTGGCACGAATACGTGCTATTCGATGTTTCCAATCGTTTTGCATCGACGGAATGTAAGGATTCACTTACCAGCTCCCACACTCGTTCTTTCTATTTATAATGTGGTATTGGTATATTTTAGGATACGTAGGTTAGCGGATAGGGCCAGGTTTGTTGGCGCCTTTTAGTTTATAGTACTGTCTCGAGGTTTGTCGAGGCAGTTGTAAGATAAGAATGGTGTGAATGAAGAGTGTTAGTAGAAATGTCAAGCGTGGATCGAGTGAATGTTTAGCTTGAGGAAAGAGTGAATGGTTTCGGGGAATGCACGTGGAGTGTTTGGTGCAGGGTGACCCGTGGTCGAACTGTGACACGTGGCAAAGGTGCGTGTGTCGGTGTGAGTCCTAAATGAGTGAGAGCAAATGAGAGATAGAATGAAAGGGAAACTGTGAGTGAAAGAATATATGGAGTGGCTGATGCGTGCGCGAGGCAGAATAGTTTTGGTTGCGAAAGGGAATACAAGTGCTTGCGAAGCCGAAGAGAATATTGTTTGAGAGAGTGTCGTGCGACGACCGTTTATACTAATAAAATACTTAGTAATACAAGGCAAGAGAAGTCTCATTACCCTGATTTGTGTTCCATTGTCATTGGTAAAGAAGTTTAATTAAAAATAACTTCTACAATAATTGGCACGAATACGTGATATTCGAGGTTTCCAATCGTTTTGCATCGACGGGTGGTAAGAATTCACTTCCCAGATCCCGTAATCGTTCTTTCTATCGATAATTGGCGCGAATACGTGCTATTCGATGTTTCGAATCGTTTTGCCTCGACGGTAGGTAAGGATTCACTTCCCAGCTCCCGCAATCGTTCTTTCTATCGATAATTGGCACGAATACGTGCTATTTGATGTTTCGAATCGTTTTGCATCGACTGTAGGTAAGGATTCACTTCCCAGCTCCCGCAATCGTTCTTTCTATCGTTAATTGGCACGAAAACGTGCTATTCGATGTTTCGAATCGTTTTGCATCGACGGGAGGTAAGGATTCACTTCCCAGCTCCCGCAATCGTTCTTTCTATCGATAATTGGCACGAATACGTGCTATTCGATGTTTCCAATCGTTTTGTATCGACGGAAGGTAAGGATTCACTTACCAGCTCCCACACTCGTTCTTTCTATTTATAATTGGCACGAATACGTGATATTCGAGGTTTCCAATCGTTTTGCATCGACGGGTGGTAAGAATTCACTGCCCAGCTCCCGTAATCGTTCTTTCTATCGATAATTGGCACGAATACGTTATATTCGAGGTTTCCAATCGTTTTGCCTCCACGGCAGGTAAGAGTTCACTTCCCAGCTCCCGCAATCGTTCTTTCTATCGTTAATTGGCACGAAAACGTGCTATTCGATGTTTCCAATCGTTTTGCATCGATGGGAGGTAAGGATTCACTTCCCAGCTCCCGTAATCGTTCTTTCTATCGATAATTGGCACGAATACGTGCTACTCGGTGTTTCCAATCGTTTTGCAACGACGGTAGGTAAGGATTCACTTCTCAGCTCCCTCAATCGTTCTTTCTATAAATAATTGGCACGAATACCTGCTATTCGATGTTTCCAATCGTTTTGCATCGAAGGTAGGTAAGGATTCACTTCCCCGCTCCCGCAATCGTTCTTTCTATCGATAATTGGCAAAAATACGTGCTATTCGATGCTTCCAATCATTTTGACTCGACGGTAGGTAAGGATTCACTTCCCAGCTCCCGCAATCGTTCTTTCTATCGATAATTGGCACGCATACGTGATATTCGAAGTTTCCATTCGTTTTGCATCGACGGGAGGTAACGATTCACTTCCCAGCTCCCGCAATCGTTCTTTCTATCGATAATTGGCACGCATACGTGATATTCGATGTTTCCAATCGGTTTGCCTCGACGGTAGGTAAGAATTCACTTCCCAGCTCCCGCAATCGTTCTTTCTATCGATAATTGGCACGAATACGTGCTATTCGATGTTTCCAATCGTTTTGCATCGACGGAAGGTAAGGATTCACTTACCAGCTCCCACACTCGTTCTTTCTATTTATAATGTGGTATTGGTATATTTTAGGATACGTAGGTTAGCGGATAGGGCCAGGTTTGTTGGCGCCTTTTAGTTTATAGTACTGTCTCGAGGTTTGTCGAGGCAGTTGTAAGATAAGAATGGTGTGAATGAAGTGTGTTAGTAGAAATGTCAAGCGTGGATCGAGTGAATGTTTAGCTTGAGGAAAGAGTGAATGGTTTCGGGGAATGCACGTGGAGTGTTTGGTGCAGGGTGACCCGTGGTCGAGCTGTGGCACGTGGCAAGGGTGTGTGTGTCGGTGTGAGTCCTAAATGAGTGAGAGCAAGTGAGAGATAGAATGAAAGGGAAACTGTGAGTGAAAGAATATATGGAGTGGCTGATGCGTGCGCGAGGGAGAATAGTTTTGGTTGCGAAAGGGAATACAAGTGCTTGCGAAGCCGAAGAGAATATTGTTTGAGAGAGTGTCGTGCGACGACCGTTTATACTAATAAAATACTTAGTAATACAAGGAAAGAGAAGTCTCATTACCCTGATTTGTGTTCCATTGTCATTGGTAAAGAAGTTTACTTAAAAATAACTTCTACAATAATTGGCACGAATACGTGATATTCGAGGTTTCCAATCGTTTTGCATCGACGGGTGGTAAGAATTCACTTCCCAGCTCCCGTAATCGTTCTTTCTATCGATAATTGGCGCGAATACGTTATATTCGAGGTTTCCAATCGTTTTGCCTCGAGGGTAGGTAAGGATTCACTTCCCAGCTCCCGCAATCGTTCTTTCTATCGATAATTGGCACGAATACGTGCTATTCGATGTTTCGAATCGTTTTGCATCGACTGTAGGTAAGGATTCACTTCCCAGCTCCCGCAATCGTTCTTTCTATTTATAATTGGCACGAATACGTGATATTCGAGGTTTCCAACCGTTTTGCATCGACAGGTGGTAAGAATTCACTTCCCAGCTCCCGCAATCGTTCTTTCTATCGATAATTGGCACGAAAACGTGCTATTCGATGTTTCCAATCGTTTTGCATCGACGGGAGGTAACGATTCACTTCCCAGCTCCCGCAATCGTTCTTTCTATAGATAATTGGCACGCATACGTGATATTCGATGTTTCCAATCGGTTTGCCTCGACGGTAGGTAAGAATTCACTTCCCAGCTCCCGCAATCGTTCTTTCTATCGATAATTGGCACGAATACGTGCTATTCGATGTTTCCAATCGTTCTGCATCGACGGTAGGTAAGGATTCACTTCCCAGCTCCCGTAATCGTTCTTTCTATCGATAATTGGCACGAATACGTGCTATTCGATGTTTCGAATCATTTTGCATCGACTGTAGGTAAGGATTCACTTCCCAGCTCCCGCAATCGTTCTTTCTATCGTTAATTGGCACGAAAACGTGCTATTCGATGTTTCCAAACGTTTTGCATCGACGGGAGGTAAGGATTCACTTCCCAGCTCCCGCAATCGTTCTTTCTATCGTTAATTGGCACGAAAACGTGCTATTCGATGTTTCCAATCGTTTTGCATCGACGGTAGGTAAGGATTCACTTCCCAGCCCCCGCAATCGTTCTTTCTATCGATAATTGGCACGAATACGTGCTATTCGATGTTTCCAATCGTTCTGCATCGACGGTAGGTAAGGATTCACTTCCCAGCTCCCGTAATCGTTCTTTCTATCGATAATTGGCACGAATACGTGCTATTCGATGTTTCGAATCGTTTTGCATCGACTGTAGGTAGGGATTCACTTCCCAGCTCCCGCAATCGTTCTTTCTATCGTTAATTGGCACGAAAACGTGCTATTCGATGTTTCCAATCGTTTTGCATCGACGGGAGGTAAGGATTCACTTCCCAGCTCCCGTAATCGTTCTTTCTATCGATAATTAGCACGAATACGTGCTATTCGATGTTTCCAATCGTTTTGTATCGACGGAAGGTAAGAATTCACTTACCAGCTCCCACACTCGTTCTTTCTATTTATAATTGGCACGAATACGTGATATTCGAGGTTTCCAATCGTTTTGCATCGACGGGTGGTAAGAATTCACTGCCCAGCTCCCGTAATCGTTCTTTCTATCTATAATTGGCACGAATACGTTATATTCGAGGTTTCCAATCGTTTTGCCTCGACGGTAGGTAAGAGTTCACTTCCCAGCTCCCGCAATCGTTCTTTCTATCGTTAATTGGCACGAAAACGTGCTATTCGATGTTTCCAATCGTTTTGCATCGACGGGAGGTAAGGATTCACTTCCCAGCTCCCGTAATCGTTCTTTCTATCGATAATTGGCACGAATACGTGCTACTCGGTGTTTCCAATCGTTTTGCAACGACGGTAGGTAAGGATTCACTTCTCAGCTCCCTCAATCGTTCTTTCTATAAATAATTGGCACGAATACCTGCTATTCGATGTTTCCAATCGTTTTGCATCGAAGGTAGGTAAGGGTTCACTTCCCCGCTCCCGCAATCGTTCTTTCTATCGATAATTGGCAAAAATACGTGCTATTCGATGCTTCCAATCATTTTGACTCGACGGTAGGTAAGGATTCACTTCCCAGCTCCCGCAATCGTCCTTTCTATCGATAATTGGCACGCATACGTGATATTCGAAGTTTCCATTCGTTTTGCATCGACGGGAGGTAACGATTCACTTCCCAGCTCCCGCAATCGTTCTTTCTATCGATAATTGGCACGCATACGTGATATTCGATGTTTCCAATCGGTTTGCCTCGACGGTAGGTAAGAATTCACTTCCCAGCTCCCGCAATCGTTCTTTCTATCGATAATTGGCACGAATACGTGCTATTCGATATTTCCAATCGTTTTGCATCGACGGAAGGTAAGGATTCACTTACCAGCTCCCACACTCGTTCTTTCTATTTATAATGTGGTATTGGTATATTTTAGGATACGTAGGTTAGCGGATTGGGCCAGGTTTGTTGGCGCCGTTTAGTTTATAGTACTGTCTCGAGGTTTGTCGAGGCAGTTGTAAGATAAGAATGGTGTGAATGAAGAGTGTTAGTAGAAATGTCAAGCGTGGATCGAGTGAATGTTTAGCTTGAGGAAAGAGTGAATGGTTTCGGGGAATGCACGTGGAGTGTTTGGTGCAGGGTGACCCGTGGTCGAACTGTGACACGTGGCAAGGGTGTGTGTGTCGGTGTGAGTCCTAAATGAGTGAGAGCAAATGAGAGATAGAATGAAAGGGAAACTGTGAGTGAAAGAATATATGGAGTGGCTGATGCGTGCGCGAGGGAGAATAGTTTTGGTTGCGAAAGGGAATACAAGTGCTTGCGAAGCCGAAGAGAATATTGTTTGAGAGAGTGTCGTGCGACGACCGTTTATACTAATAAAATACTTAGTAATACAAGGAAAGAGAAGTCTCATTACCCTGATTTGTGTTCCATTGTCATTGGTAAAGAAGTTTAATTAAAAATAACTTCTACAATAATTGGCACGAATACGTGATATTCGAGGTTTCCAATCGTTTTGCATCGACGGGTGGTAAGAATTCACTTCCCAGCTCCCGTAATCGTTCTTTCTATCGATAATTGGCGCGAATACGTGCTATTCGATGTTTCGAATCGTTTTGCCTCGACGGTAGGTAAGGATTCACTTCCCAGCTCCCGCAATCGTTCTTTCTATCGATAATTGGCACGAATACGTGCTATTCGATGTTTCGAATCGTTTTGCATCGACTGTAGGTAAGGATTCACTTCCCAGCTCCCGCAATCGTTCTTTCTATCGTTAATTGGCACGAAAACGTGCTATTCGATGTTTCCAATCGTTTTGCATCGACGGGAGGTAAGGATTCACTTCCCAGCTCCCGTAATCGTTTTTTCTATCGATAATTGTCACGAATACGTGCTACTCGGTGTTTCCAATCGTTTTGCAACGACGGTAGGTAAGGATTCACTTCTCAGCTCCCTCAATCGTTCTTTCTATAAATAATTGGCACGAATACGTGATATTCGAGGTTTCCAATCGTTTTGCATCGACGGGAGGTAAGGATTCACTTCCCAGCTCCCGTAATCGTTCTTTCTATCGATAATTGGCACGAATACGTGCTATTCGATGTTTCCAATCGTTTTGTATCGACGGAAGGTAAGGATTCACTGCCCAGCTCCCGTAATCGTTCTTTCTATCGATAATTGGCGCGAATACGTTATATTCGAGGTTTCCAATCGTTTTGCCTCGACGGTAGGTAAGGATTCACTTCCCAGCTCCCGCAATCGTTCTTTCTATCGATAATTGGCACGAATACGTGCTATTCGATGTTTCCAATCGTTTTGCATCGACGGGAGGTAAGGATTCACTTCCCAGCTCCCGTAATCGTTTTTTCTATCGATAATTGTCACGAATACGTGCTACTCGGTGTTTCCAATCGTTTTGCAACGACGGTAGGTAAGGATTCACTTCTCAGCTCCCTCAATCGTTCTTTCTATAAATAATTGGCACGAATACGTGCTATTC
Organism: Nomada ferruginata; assembly: GCA_963583965.1. Lineage (NCBI taxonomy): Eukaryota > Metazoa > Arthropoda > Insecta > Hymenoptera > Apidae > Nomada > Nomada ferruginata. The sequence goes on from OY757219.1 coordinate 3,216,271, forward strand.
GATGTTTCGAATCGTTTTGCATCGACTGTAGGTAAGGATTCACTTCCCAGCTCCCGCAATCGTTCTTTCTATCGTTAATTGGCACGAAAACGTGCTATTCGAGGTTTCCAATCGTTTTGCATCGACGGGTGGTAAGAAATCACTGCCCAGCTCCCGTAATCGTTCTTTCTATCGATAATTGGCACGAATACGTTATATTCGAGGTTTCCAATCGTTTTGCCTCGACGGTAGGTAAGAGTTCACTTCCCAGCTCCCGCAATCGTTCTTTCTATCGTTAATTGGCACGAAAACGTGCTATTCGATGTTTCCAATCGTTTTGCATCGACGGGAGGTAAGGATTCACTTCCCAGCACCCGTAATCGTTCTTTCTATCGATAATTGGCACGAATACGTGCTACTCGGTGTTTCCAATCGTTTTGCAACGACGGTAGGTAAGGATTCACTTCTCAGCTCCCTCAATCGTTCTTTCTATAAATAATTGGCACGAAAACCTGCTATTCGATGTTTCCAATCGTTTTGCATCGAAGGTAGGGAAGGATTCACTTCCCCGCTCCCGCAATCGTTCTTTCTATCGTTAATTGGCACGAAAACGTGCTATTCGATGTTTCCAATCGTTTTGCATCGACGGGAGGTAAGGATTCACTTCCCAGCTCCCGTAATCGTTTTTTCTATCGATAATTGTCACGAATACGTGCTACTCGGTGTTTCCAATCGTTTTGCAACGACGGTAGGTAAGGATTCACTTCTCAGCTCCCTCAATCGTTCTTTCTATAAATAATTGGCACGAATACGTGCTATTCGATGTTTCGAATCGTTTTGCATCGACTGTAGGTAAGGATTCACTTCCCAGCTCCCGCAATCGTTCTTTCTATCGTTAATTGGCACGAAAACGTGCTATTCGATGTTTCCAATCGTTTTGCATCGACGGGAGGTAAGGATTCACTTCCCAGCTCCCGTAATCGTTCTTTCTATCGATAATTGGCACGAATACGTGCTATTCGATGTTTCCAATCGTTTTGCATCGACGGAAGGTAAGGATTCACTTACCAGCTCCCACACTCGTTCTTTCTATCGATAATTGGCACGAATACGTGCTATTCGATGTTTCCAATCGTTCTGCATCGACGGAAGGTAAGGATTCACTTACCAGCTCCCACACTCGTTCTTTCTATTTATAATTGGCACGAATACGTGATATTCGAGGTTTCCAATCGTTTTGCATCGACGGGTGGTAAGAAATCACTGCCCAGCTCCCGTAATCGTTCTTTCTATCGATAATTGGCACGAATACGTTATATTCGAGGTTTCCAATCGTTTTGCCTCGACGGTAGGTAAGAGTTCACTTCCCAGCTCCCGCAATCGTTCTTTCTATCGTTAATTGGCACGAAAACGTGCTATTCGATGTTTCCAATCGTTTTGCATCGACGGGAGGTAAGGATTCACTTCCCAGCACCCGTAATCGTTCTTTCTATCGATAATTGGCACGAATACGTGCTACTCGGTGTTTCCAATCGTTTTGCAACGACGGTAGGTAAGGATTCACTTCTCAGCTCCCTCAATCGTTCTTTCTATAAATAATTGGCACGAAAACCTGCTATTCTATGTTTCCAATCGTTTTGCATCGAAGGTAGGGAAGGATTCACTTCCCCGCTCCCGCAATCGTTCTTTCTATCGATAATTGGCACGAATACGTGCTATTCGATGCTTCCAATCATTTTGACTCGACGGTAGGTAAGGATTCTCTTCCCAGCTCCCGCAATCGTTCTTTCTATCGATAATTGGCACGCATACGTGATATTCGAAGTTTCCATTCGTTTTGCATCGACGGGAGGTAACGATTCACTTCCCAGCTCCCGCAATCGTTCTTTCTATCGATAATTGGCACGCATACGTGATATTCGATGTTTCCAATCGGCTTGCCTCGACGGTAGGTAAGAATTCACTTCCCAGCTCCCGCAATCGTTCTTTCTATCGATAATTGGCACGAATACGTGCTATTCGATGTTTCCAATCGTTCTGCAACGACGGTAGGTAAGGATTCACTTCCCAGCTCCCGCAATCGTTCTTTATATCGATAATAGGCACGCATACGTGATATTCGAAGTTTCCATTCGTTTTGCATCGACGGGAGGTAATGATTCACTTCCCAGCTCCCGCAATCGTTCTTTCTATCGATAATTGGCACGCATACGTGATATTCGATGTTTCCAATCGGTTTGCCTCGACGGTAGGTAAGAATTCACTTCCCAGCTCCCGCAATCGTTCTTTCTATCGATAATTGGCACGAATACGTGCTATTCGATGTTTCCAATCGTTCTGCATCGACGGTAGGTAAGGATTCACTTCCCAGCTCCCGCAATAGTTCTTTCTATCGATAATTGGCACGAATGCGTGCTACTCGGTGTTTCCAATCGTTTTGCAACGACGGTAGGTAAGGATTCACTTCTCAGCTCCCTCAATCGTTCTTTCTATAAATAATTGGCACGAATACGTGCTATTCGATGTTTCCAATCGTTTTGCATCGACGGTAGGTAAGAATTCACTTCCCAGCTCCCGCAATCGTTCTTTCTATCGTTAATTGGCACGAAAACGTGCTATTCGATGTTTCCAATCGTTTTGCATCGACGGGAGGTAAGGATTCACTTCCCAGCTCCCGTAATCGTTCTTTCTATCGATAATTGGCACGAATACGTGCTATTCGATGTTTCCAATCGTTTTGCATCGACGGAAGGTAAGGATTCACTTCCCAGCTCCCGCAATCGTTCTTTCTATCGATAATTGGCACGAATACGTGCTATTCGATGTTTCCAATCGTTTTGCATCGACGGAAGGTAAGGATTCACTTACCAGCTCCCACACTCGTTCTTTCTATTTATAATTGGCACGAATACGTGATATTCGAGGTTTCCAATCGTTTTGCATCGACGGGTGGTAAGAAATCACTGCCCAGCTCCCGTAATCGTTCTTTCTATCGATAATTGGCACGAATACGTTATATTCGAGGTTTCCAATCGTTTTGCCTCGACGGTAGGTAAGAGTTCACTTCCCAGCTCCCGCAATCGTTCTTTCTATCGTTAATTGGCACGAAAACGTGCTATTCGATGTTTCCAATCGTTTTGCATCGACGGGAGGTAAGGATTCACTTCCCAGCTCCCGTAATCGTTCTTTCTATCGATAATTGGCACGAATACGTGCTACTCGGTGTTTCCAATCGTTTTGCAACGACGGTAGGTAAGGATTCACTTCTCAGCTCCCTCAATCGTTCTTTCTATAAATAATTGGCACGAATACCTGCTATTCGATGTTTCCAATCGTTTTGCATCGAAGGTAGGTAAGGATTCACTTCCCCGCTCCCGCAATCGTTCTTTCTATCGATAATTGGCACGAATACGTGCTATTCGATGCTTCCAATCATTTTGACTCGAAGGTAGGTAAGGATTCACTTCCCAGCTCCCGCAATCGTTCTTTCTATCGATAATTGGCACGCATACGTGATATTCGTAGTTTCCATTCGTTTTGCATCGACGGGAGGTAACGATTCACTTCCCAGCTCCCGCAATCGTTCTTTCTATCGATAATTGGCACGCATACGTGATATTCGATGTTTCCAATCGGTTTGCCTCGACGGTAGGTAAGAATTCACTTCCCAGCTCCCGCAATCGTTCTTTCTATCGATAATTGGTACGAATACGTGCTATTCGATGTTTCCAATCGTTCTGCAACGACGGTAGGTAAGGATTCACTTCCCAGCTCCCGCAATCGTTCTTTATATCGATAATTGGCACGCATACGTGATATTCGAAGTTTCCATTCGTTTTGCATCGACGGGAGGTAATGATTCACTTCCCAGCTCCCGCAATCGTTCTTTCTATCGATAATTGGCACGCATACGTGATATTCGATGTTTCCAATCGGTTTGCCTCGACGGTAGGTAAGAATTCACTTCCCAGCTCCCGCAATCGTTCTTTCTATCGATAATTGGCACGAATACGTGCTATTCGATGTTTCCAATCGTTCTGCATCGACGGTAGGTAAGGATTCACTTCCCAGCTCCCGCAATAGTTCTTTCTATCGATAATTGGCACGAATGCGTGCTACTCGGTGTTTCCAATCGTTTTGCAACGACGGTAGGTAAGGATTCACTTCTCAGCTCCCTCAATCGTTCTTTCTATAAATAATTGGCACGAATACGTGCTATTCGATGTTTCCAATCGTTTTGCATCGAAGGTAGGTAAGGATTCACTTCCCCGCTCCCGCAATCGTTCTTTCTATCGATAATTGGCACGAATACGTGCTATTCGAGGTTTCGAATCGTTTTGCATCGACGGTAGGTAAGGATTCACTTCCCAGCTACCGCAATAGTTCTTTCTATCGATAATTGGCACGAATACGTGCTATTCGATGTTTCCAATCGTTTTGCATCGACGGTAGGTAAGGATTCACTTCCCAGCTCCCTCAATCGTTCTTTCTATAAATGATTGGCACGAATACGTGCTATTCGATGTTTCCAATCGTTTTGCATCGACGGTAGGTAAGGATTCACTTCCCAGCCCCCGCAATCGTTCTTTCTATCGATAACTGGCACGAAAACGTGCTATTCGATGTTTCCAATCCTTTTGCATCGACGGAAGGTAAGGATTCACTTACCAGCTCCCACACTCGTTCTTTCTATTTATAATTGGCACGAATACGTGATATTCGAGGTTTCCAACCGTTTTGCATCGACGGGTGGTAAGAATTCACTTCCCAGCTCCCGCAATCGTTCTTTCTATCGATAATTGGCACGAAAACGTGCTATTCGATGTTTCCAATCGTTTTGCATCGACGGGAGGTAACGATTCACTTCCCAGCTCCCGCAATCGTTCTTTCTATAGATAATTGGCACGCATACGTGATATTCGATGTTTCCAATCGGTTTGCCTCGACGGTAGGTAAGAATTCACTTCCCAGCTCCCGCAATCGTTCTTTCTATCGATAATTGGCACGAATAGGTGCTATTCGATGTTTACAATCGTTCTGCATCGACGGTAGGTAAGGATTCACTTCCCAGCTCCCGCAATCGTTCTTTCTATCGATAATTGGCACGAATACGTGCTATTCGATGTTTCGAATCGTTTTGCATCGACGGTAGGTAAGGATTCACTTCCCAGCTACCGCAATAGTTCTTTCTATCGATAATTGGCACGAATACGTGCTATTCGATGTTTCCAATCGTTTTGCATCGACGGTAGGTAAGGATTCACTTCCCAGCTCCCTCAATCGTTCTTTCTATAAATAATTGGCACGAATACGTGCTATTCGATGTTTCCAATCGTTTTGCATCGACGGTAGGTAAGGATTCACTTCCCAGCCCCCGCAATCGTTCTTTCTATCGATAACTGGCACGAAAACGTGCTATTCGATGTTTCCAATCGTTTTGCATCGACGGAAGGTAAGGATTCACTTACCAGCTCCCACACTCGTTCTTTCTATTTATAATTGGCACGAATACGTGATATTCGAGGTTTCCAACCGTTTTGCATCGACGGGTGGTAAGAATTCACTTCCCAGCTCCCGCAATCGTTCTTTCTATCGATAATTGGCACGAAAACGTGCTATTCGATGTTTCCAATCGTTTTGCATCGACGGGAGGTAACGATTCACTTCCCAGCTCCCGCAATCGTTCTTTCTATAGATAATTGGCACGCATACGTGATATTCGATGTTTCCAATCGGTTTGCCTCGACGGTAGGTAAGAATTCACTTCCCAGCTCCCGCAATCGTTCTTTCTATCGATAATTGGCACGAATAGGTGCTATTCGATGTTTACAATCGTTCTGCATCGACGGTAGGTAAGGATTCACTTCCCAGCTCCCGCAATCGTTCTTTCTATCGATAATTGGCACGAATAGGTGCTATTCGATGTTTCCAATCGTTCTGCATCGACGGTAGGTAAGGATTCACTTACCAGCTCCCACACTCGTTCTTTCTATTTATAATGTGGTATTGGTATATTTTAGGATACGTAGGTTAGCGGATAGGGCCAGGTTTGTTGGCGCCTTTTAGTTTATAGTACTGTCTCGAGGTTTGTCGAGGCAGTTGTAAGATAAGAATGGTGTGAATGAAGAGTGTTAGTAGAAATGTCAAGCGTGGATCGAGTGAATGTTTAGCTTGAGGAAAGAGTGAATGGTTTCGGGGAATGCACGTGGAGTGTTTGGTGCAGGGTGACCCGTGGTCGAACTGTGACACGTGGCAAGGGTGTGTGTGTCGGTGTGAGTCCTAAATGAGTGAGAGCAAATGAGAGATAGAATGAAAGGGAAACTGTGAGTGAAAGAATATATGGAGTGGCTGATGCGTGCGCGAGGGAGAATAGTTTTGGTTGCGAAAGGGAATACAAGTGCTTGCGAAGCCGAAGAGAATATTGTTTGAGAGAGTGTCGTGCGACGACCGTTTATACTAATAAAATACTTAGTAATACAAGGAAAGAGAAGTCTCATTACCCTGATTTGTGTTCCATTGTCATTGGTAAAGAAGTTTACTTAAAAATAACTTCTACAATAATTGGCACGAATACGTGATATTCGAGGTTTCCAATTGTTTTGCATCGACGGGTGGTAAGAATTCACTTCCCAGCTCCCGTAATCGTTCTTTCTATCGATAATTGGCGCGAATACGTTATATTCGAGGTTTCCAATCGTTTTGCCTCGACGGTAGGTAAGAGTTCACTTCCCAGCTCCCGCAATCGTTCTTTCTATCGATAATTGGCACGAAAACGTGCTATTCGATGTTTCCAATCGTTTTGCATCGACGGGAGGTAAGGATTCACTTCCCAGCTCCCGTAATCGTTCTTTCTATCGATAATTGTCACGAATACGTGCTATTCGATGTTTCCAATCGTTTTGCATCGACGGTAGGTACGGATTCACTTCCCAGCTCCCGCAATCGTTCTTTCTATCGATAATTGGCACGAAAACGTGCTATTCGACGTTTCCAATCGTTTTGCATCGACGGGAGGTAAGGATTCACTTCCCAGCTCCCGTAATCGTTCTTTCTATCGATAATTTGCACGAATACGTGCTACTCGGTGTTTCCAATCGTTTTGCAACGACGGTAGGTAAGGATACAATTCTCAGCTCCCTCAATCGTTCTTTCTATAAATAATTGGCACGAATACGTGCTATTCGATGTTTCGAATCGTTTTGCATCGACGGTAGGTAAGGATTCACTTCCCAGCCCCCGCAATAGTTCTTTCTATCGATAATTGGCACGAATACGTGCCATTCGATGTTTCCAATCGTTTTGCATCGACGGAAGGTAAGGATTCACTTACCAGCTCCCACTCTCGTACTTTCTATTTATAATTGGCACGAATACGTGGTATTCGAAGTTTCCAATCGTTTTGCATCGACGGGTGGTAAGAATTCACTTCCCAGCTCCCGTAATCGTTCTTTCTATCGAAAATTGGCACGAATACGTTATATTCGAGGTTTCCAATCGTTTTGCCTCGACGGTAGGTAAGAGTTCACTTCCCAGCTCCCGCAATCGTTCTTTCTATCGTTAATTGGCACGAAAACGTGCTATTCGATGTTTCCAATCGTTTTGCTACGACGAGAGGTAAGGATTCACTTCCCAGCTCCCGTAATCGTTCTTTCTATCGATAATTGGCACGAATACGTGCTACTCGGTGTTTCCAATCGTTTTGCAACGACGGTAGGTAAGGATTCACTTCTCAGCTCCCTCAATCGTTCTTTCTATAAATAATTGGCACGAATACGTGCTATTCGATGTTTCCAATCGTTTTGCATCGAAGGTAGGTAAGGATTCACTTCCCCGCTCCCGCAATCGTTCTTTCTATCGATAATTGGCACGAATACGTGCTATTCGATGCTTCCAATCATTTTGACTCGACGGTAGGTAAGGATTCACTTCCCAGCTCCCGCAATCGTTCTTTCTATCGATAATTGGCACGCATACGTGATATTCGAAGTTTCCATTCGTTTTGCATCGACGGAAGGTAACGATTCACTTCCCAGCTCCCGCAATCGTTCTTTCTATCGATAATTGGCACGCATACGTGATATTCGATGTTTCCAATCGGTTTGCCTCGACGGTAGGTAAGAATTCACTTCCCAGCTCCCGCAATCGTTCTTTCTATCGATAATTGGCACGAATACGTGCTATTCGATGTTTCCAATCGTTCTGCAACGACGGTAGGTAACGATTCACTTCCCAGCTCCCGCAATCGTTCTTTCTATCGATAATTGGCACGCATACGTGATATTCGATGTTTCCAATCGGTTTGCCTCGACGGTAGGTAAGAATTCACTTCCCAGCTCCCGCAATCGTTCTTTCTATCGATAATTGGCACGAATACGTGCTATTCGATGTTTCCAATCGTTCAGCATCGACGGTAGGTAAGGATTCACTTCCCAGCTCCCGCAATCATTCTTTCAATCGATAATTGGCACGAATACGTGCTATTCGATGTTTCGAATCGTTTTGCATCGACGGTAGGTAAGGATTCACTTCCCAGCTCCCGCAATAGTCCTTTCTATCGATAATTGGCACGAATACGTGCTACTCGGTGTTTCCAATCGTTTTGCAACGACGGTAGGTAAGGATTCACATCTCAGCTCCCTCAATCGTTCTTTCTATAAATAATTGGCACGAATACGTGCTATTCGATGTTTCCAATCGTTTTGCATCGAAGGTAGGTAAGGATTCACTTCCCCGCTCCCGCAATCGTTCTTTCTATCGATAATTGGCACGAATACGTGCTATTCGATGTTTCGAATCGTTTTGCATCGACGGTAGGTAAGGATTCACTTCCCAGCCCCCGCAATCGTTCTTTCTATCGATAACTGGCACGAAAACGTGCTATTCGATGTTTCCAATCATTTTGCATCGACGGAAGGTAAGGATTCACTTACCAGCTCCCACACTCGTTCTTTCTATTTATAATTGGCACGAATACGTGATATTCGAGGTTTCCAATCGTTTTGCATCGACGGGTGGTAAGAATTCACTTCCCAGCTCCCGTAATCGTTCTTTCTATCGATAATTGGCACGAATACGTGCTACTCGGTGTTTCCAATCGTTTTGCAACGACGGTAGGTAAGGATACACTTCTCAGCTCCCTCAATCGTTCTTTCTATAAATAATTGGCACGAATACGTGCTATTCGATGTTTCCAATCGTTTTGCATCGAAGGTAGGTAAGGATTCACTTCCCCGCTCCCGCAATCGTTCTTTCTATCGATAATTGGCACGAAAACGTGCTATTCGATGTTTCGTATCGTTTTGCATCGACGGTAGGTAAGGATTCACTTCCCAGCTCCCGCAATCGTTCTTTCTATCGTTAATTGGCACGAAAACGTGCTATTCGATGTTTCCAATCGTTTTGCATCGACGGGAGGTAAGGATTCACTTCCCAGCTCCCGTAATCGTTCTTTCTATCGATAATTGGCACGAATACGTGCTATTCGATGTTGCCAATCGTTTTGCATCGACGGAAGGTAAGGATTCACTTACCAGCTCCCACACTCGTTCTTTCTATCGATAATTGGCACGAATACGTGCTATTCGATGTTTCCAATCGTTCTGCAACGACGGTAGGTAAGGATTCACTTCCCAGCTCCCGCAATCGTTCTTTATATCGATAATTGGCACGCATACGTGATATTCGAAGTTTCCATTCGTTTTGCATCGACGGGAGGTAATGATTCACTTCCCAGCTCCCGCAATCGTTCTTTCTATCGATAATTGGCACGCATACGTGATATTCGATGTTTCCAATCGGTTTGCCTCGACGGTAGGTAAGAATTCACTTCCCAGCTCCCGCAATCGTTCTTTCTATCGATAATTGGCACGAATACGTGCTATTCGATGTTTCCAATCGTTCTGCATCGACGGTAGGTAAGGATTCACTTCCCAGCTCCCGCAATAGTTCTTTCTATCGATAATTGGCACGAATGCGTGCTACTCGGTGTTTCCAATCGTTTTGCAACGACGGTATGTAAGGATTCACTTCTCAGCTCCCTCAATCGTTCTTTCTATAAATAATTGGCACGAATACGTGCTATTCGATGTTTCCAATCGTTTTGCATCGAAGGTAGGTAAGGATTCACTTCCCCGCTCCCGCAATCGTTCTTTCTATCGATAATTGGCACGAATACGTGCTATTCGATGTTTCGAATCGTTTTGCATCGACGGTAGGTAAGGATTCACTTCCCAGCTACCGCAATAGTTCTTTCTATCGATAATTGGCACGAATACGTGCTATTCGATGTTTCCAATCGTTTTGCATCGACGGTTGGTAAGGATTCACTTCCCAGCTCCCTCAATCGTTCTTTCTATAAATAATTGGCACGAATACGTGCTATTCGATGTTTCCAATCGTTTTGCATCGACGGTAGGTAAGGATTCACTTCCCAGCCCCCGCAATCGTTCTTTCTATCGATAACTGGCACGAAAACGTGCTATTCGATGTTTCCAATCGTTTTGCATCGACGGAAGGTAAGGATTCACTTACCAGCTCCCACACTCGTTCTTTCTATTTATAATTGGCACGAATACGTGATATTCGAGGTTTCCAACCGTTTTGCATCGACGGGTGGTAAGAATTCACTTCCCAGCTCCCGCAATCGTTCTTTCTATCGATAATTGGCACGAAAACGTGCTATTCGATGTTTCCAATCGTTTTGCATCGACGGGAGGTAACGATTCACTTCCCAGCTCCCGCAATCGTTCTTTCTATAGATAATTGGCACGCATACGTGATATTCGATGTTTCCAATCGGTTTGCCTCGACGGTAGGTAAGAATTCACTTCCCAGCTCCCGCAATCGTTCTTTCTATCGATAATTGGCACGAATAGGTGCTATTCGATGTTTACAATCGTTCTGCATCGACGGTAGGTAAGGATTCACTTCCCAGCTCCCGCAATCGTTCTTTCTATCGATAATTGGCACGAATAGGTGCTATTCGATGTTTCCAATCGTTCTGCATCGACGGTAGGTAAGGATTCACTTACCAGCTCCCACACTCGTTCTTTCTATTTATAATGTGGTATTGGTATATTTTAGGATACGTAGGTTAGCGGATAGGGCCAGGTTTGTTGGCGCCTTTTAGTTTATAGTACTGTCTCGAGGTTTGTCGAGGCAGTTGTAAGATAAGAATGGTGTGAATGAAGAGTGTTAGTAGAAATGTCAAGCGTGGATCGAGTGAATGTTTAGCTTGAGGAAAGAGTGAATGGTTTCGGGGAATGCACGTGGAGTGTTTGGTGCAGGGTGACCCGTGGTCGAACTGTGACACGTGGCAAGGGTGTGTGTGTCGGTGTGAGTCCTAAATGAGTGAGAGCAAATGAGAGATAGAATGAAAGGGAAACTGTGAGTGAAAGAATATATGGAGTGGCTGATGCGTGCGCGAGGGAGAATAGTTTTGGTTGCGAAAGGGAATACAAGTGCTTGCGAAGCCGAAGAGAATATTGTTTGAGAGAGTGTCGTGCGACGACCGTTTATACTAATAAAATACTTAGTAATACAAGGAAAGAGAAGTCTCATTACCCTGATTTGTGTTCCATTGTCATTGGTAAAGAAGTTTACTTAAAAATAACTTCTACAATAATTGGCACGAATACGTGATATTCGAGGTTTCCAATTGTTTTGCATCGACGGGTGGTAAGAATTCACTTCCCAGCTCCCGTAATCGTTCTTTCTATCGATAATTGGCGCGAATACGTTATATTCGAGGTTTCCAATCGTTTTGCCTCGACGGTAGGTAAGAGTTCACTTCCCAGCTCCCGCAATCGTTCTTTCTATCGATAATTGGCACGAAAACGTGCTATTCGATGTTTCCAATCGTTTTGCATCGACGGGAGGTAAGGATTCACTTCCCAGCTCCCGTAATCGTTCTTTCTATCGATAATTGTCACGAATACGTGCTATTCGATGTTTCCAATCGTTTTGCATCGACGGTAGGTACGGATTCACTTCCCAGCTCCCGCAATCGTTCTTTCTATCGATAATTGGCACGAAAACGTGCTATTCGACGTTTCCAATCGTTTTGCATCGACGGGAGGTAAGGATTCACTTCCCAGCTCCCGTAATCGTTCTTTCTATCGATAATTTGCACGAATACGTGCTACTCGGTGTTTCCAATCGTTTTGCAACGACGGTAGGTAAGGATACAATTCTCAGCTCCCTCAATAGTTCTTTCTATCGATAATTGGCACGAATACGTGCCATTCGATGTTTCCAATCGTTTTGCATCGACGGAAGGTAAGGATTCACTTACCAGCTCCCACTCTCGTACTTTCTATTTATAATTGGCACGAATACGTGGTATTCGAAGTTTCCAATCGTTTTGCATCGACGGGTGGTAAGAATTCACTTCCCAGCTCCCGTAATCGTTCTTTCTATCGAAAATTGGCACGAATACGTTATATTCGAGGTTTCCAATCGTTTTGCCTCGACGGTAGGTAAGAGTTCACTTCCCAGCTCCCGCAATCGTTCTTTCTATCGTTAATTGGCACGAAAACGTGCTATTCGATGTTTCCAATCGTTTTGCTACGACGAGAGGTAAGGATTCACTTCCCAGCTCCCGTAATCGTTCTTTCTATCGATAATTGGCACGAATACGTGCTACTCGGTGTTTCCAATCGTTTTGCAACGACGGTAGGTAAGGATTCACTTCTCAGCTCCCTCAATCGTTCTTTCTATAAATAATTGGCACGAATACGTGCTATTCGATGTTTCCAATCGTTTTGCATCGAAGGTAGGTAAGGATTCACTTCCCCGCTCCCGCAATTGTTCTTTCTATCGATAATTGGCACGAATACGTGCTATTCGATGCTTCCAATCATTTTGACTCGACGGTAGGTAAGGATTCACTTCCCAGCTCCCGCAATCGTTCTTTCTATCGATAATTGGCACGCATACGTGATATTCGAAGTTTCCATTCGTTTTGCATCGACGGAAGGTAACGATTCACTTCCCAGCTCCCGCAATCGTTCTTTCTATCGATAATTGGCACGCATACGTGATATTCGATGTTTCCAATCGGTTTGCCTCGACGGTAGGTAAGAATTCACTTCCCAGCTCCCGCAATCGTTCTTTCTATCGATAATTGGCACGAATACGTGCTATTCGATGTTTCCAATCGTTCTGCAACGACGGTAGGTAACGATTCACTTCCCAGCTCCCGCAATCGTTCTTTCTATCGATAATTGGCACGCATACGTGATATTCGATGTTTCCAATCGGTTTGCCTCGACGGTAGGTAAGAATTCACTTCCCAGCTCCCGCAATCGTTCTTTCTATCGATAATTGGCACGAATACGTGCTATTCGATGTTTCCAATCGTTCAGCATCGACGGTAGGTAAGAATTCACTTCCCAGCTCCCGCAATCATTCTTTCAATCGATAATTGGCACGAATACGTGCTATTCGATGTTTCGAATCGTTTTGCATCGACGGTAGGTAAGGATTCACTTCCCAGCTCCCGCAATAGTCCTTTCTATCGATAATTGGCACGAATACGTGCTACTCGGTGTTTCCAATCGTTTTGCAACGACGGTAGGTAAGGATTCACATCTCAGCTCCCTCAATCGTTCTTTCTATAAATAATTGGCACGAATACGTGCTATTCGATGTTTCCAATCGTTTTGCATCGAAGGTAGGTAAGGATTCACTTCCCCGCTCCCGCAATCGTTCTTTCTATCGATAATTGGCACGAATACGTGCTATTCGATGTTTCCAATCGTTCTGCAACGACGGTAGGTAACGATTCACTTCCCAGCTCCCGCAATCGTTCTTTCTATCGATAATTGGCACGCATACGTGATATTCGATGTTTCCAATCGGTTTGCCTCGACGGTAGGTAAGAATTCACTTCCCAGCTCCCGCAATCGTTCTTTCTATCGATAATTGGCACGAATACGTGCTATTCGATGTTTCCAATCGTTCAGCATCGACGGTAGGTAAGAATTCACTTCCCAGCTCCCGCAATCATTCTTTCAATCGATAATTGGCACGAATACGTGCTATTCGATGTTTCGAATCGTTTTGCATCGACGGTAGGTAAGGATTCACTTCCCAGCTCCCGCAATAGTCCTTTCTATCGATAATTGGCACGAATACGTGCTACTCGGTGTTTCCAATCGTTTTGCAACGACGGTAGGTAAGGATTCACATCTCAGCTCCCTCAATCGTTCTTTCTATAAATAATTGGCACGAATACGTGCTATTCGATGTTTCCAATCGTTCTGCAACGACGGTAGGTAACGATTCACTTCCCAGCTCCCGCAATCGTTCTTTCTATCGATAATTGGCACGCATACGTGATATTCGATGTTTCCAATCGGTTTGCCTCGACGGTAGGTAAGAATTCACTTCCCAGCTCCCGCAATCGTTCTTTCTATCGATAATTGGCACGAATACGTGCTATTCGATGTTTCCAATCGTTCAGCATCGACGGTAGGTAAGAATTCACTTCCCAGCTCCCGCAATCATTCTTTCAATCGATAATTGGCACGAATACGTGCTATTCGATGTTTCGAATCGTTTTGCATCGACGGTAGGTAAGGATTCACTTCCCAGCTCCCGCAATAGTCCTTTCTATCGATAACTGGCACGAAAACGTGCTATTCGATGTTTCCAATCATTTTGCATCGACGGAAGGTAAGGATTCACTTACCAGCTCCCACACTCGTTCTTTCTATTTATAATTGGCACGAATACGTGATATTCGAGGTTTCCAATCGTTTTGCATCGACGGGTGGTAAGAATTCACTTCCCAGCTCCCGTAATCGTTCTTTCTATCGATAATTGGCACGAATACGTGCTACTCGGTGTTTCCAATCGTTTTGCAACGACGGTAGGTAAGGATACACTTCTCAGCTCCCTCAATCGTTCTTTCTATAAATAATTGGCACGAATACGTGCTATTCGATGTTTCCAATCGTTTTGCATCGAAGGTAGGTAAGGATTCACTTCCCCGCTCCCGCAATCGTTCTTTCTATCGATAATTGGCACGAAAACGTGCTATTCGATGTTTCGTATCGTTTTGCATCGACGGTAGGTAAGGATTCACTTCCCAGCTCCCGCAATAGTTCTTTCTATCGATAATTGGCACGAATACGTGCTATTCGATGTTTCCAATCGTTTTGCATCGACGGTAGGTAAGCATTCACTTCCCAGCTCCCTCAATCGTTCTTTCTATAAATAATTGGCACGAATACGTGCTATTCGATATTTCCAATCGTTTTGCATCGACGGTAGGTAAGGATTCACTTCCCAGCTCCCGCAATAGTGCTTTCTGTCGATAATTGGCACGAATACGTGCTATTCGATGTTTCGAATCGTTTTGCATCGACGGTAGGTAAGGATTCACTTCCCAGCCCCCGCAATAGTTCTTTCTATCGATAATTGGCACGAATACGTGCCATTCGATGTTTCCAATCGTTTTGCATCGACGGAAGGTAAGGATTCACTTACCAGCTCCCACTCTCGTACTTTCTATTTATAATTGGCACGAATACGTGATATTCGAGGTTTCCAATCGTTTTGCATCGACGGGTGGTAAGAATTCACTTCCCAGCTCCCGTAATCGTTCTTTCTATCCAAAATTGGCACGAATACGTTATATTCGAGGTTTCCAATCGTTTTGCCTCGACGGTAGGTAAGAGTTCACATCCCAGCTCCCGCAATCGTTCTTTCTATCGTTAATTGGCACGAAAACGTGCTATTCGATGTTTCCAATCGTTTTGCATCGACGAGAGGTAAGGATTCACTTCCCAGCTCCCTCAATCGTTCTTTCTATAAATAATTGGCACGAATCCGTGCTATTCGATGTTTCCAATCGTTTTGCATCGAAGGTAGGTAAGGATTCACTTCCCCGCTCCCGCAATCGTTCTTTCTATCGATAATTGGCACGAATACGTGCTATTCGATGCTTCCAATCATTTTGACTCGACGGTAGGTAAGGATTCACTTCCCAGCTCCCGCAATCGTTCTTTCTATCGATAATTGGCACGCATACGTGATATTCGAAGTTTCCATTTGTTTTGCATCGACGGAAGGTAACGATTCACTTCCCAGCTCCCGCAATCGTTCTTTCTATCGATAATTGGCACGCATACGTGATACTCGATGTTTCCAATCGGTTTGCCTCGACGGTAGGTAAGAATTCACTTCCCAGCTCCCGCAATCGTTTTTTCTATCGATAATTGGCACGAATACGTGCTATTCGATGTTTCCAATCGTTCTGCAACGACGGTAGGTAACGATTCACTTCCCAGCTTCCGCAATCGTTCTTTCTATCGATAATTGGCACGCATACGTGATATTCGAGGTTTCCAATCGTTTTGCATCGACGTGTGGTAAGAATTCACTTCCCAGCTCCCGTAATCGTTCTTTCTATCGAAAATTGGCACGAATACGTTATATTCGAGGTTTCCAATCGTTTTGCCTCGACGGTAGGTAAGAGTTCACTTCCCAGCTCCCGCAATCGTTCTTTCTATCGATAATTGGCACGAATACGTGCTATTCGATGTTTCCAATCGTTCAGCATCGACGGTAGGTAAGGATTCACTTCCCAGCCCCCGCAATCGTTCTTTCTATCGATAACTGGCACAAAAACGTGCTATTCGATGTTTCCAATCATTTTGCATCGACGGAAGGTAAGGATTCACTTACCAGCTCCCACACTCGTTCTTTCTATTTATAATTGGCACGAATACGTGATATTCGAGGTTTCCAATCGTTTTGCATCGACGGGTGGTAAGAATTCACTTCCCAGCTCCCGTAATCGTTCTTTCTATCGATAATTGGCACGAATACGTGCTATTCGATGTTTCGAATCGTTTTGCATCGACGGTAGGTAAAGATTCACTTCCCAGCTCCCGCAATCGTTCTATCTATCGATAATTGGCAGGAATACGTGCTATTCGATGTTTCCAATCGTTTTGCCTCGACGGTAGGTAAGAGTTCACTTCCCAGCTCCCGCACTCGTTCTTTCTACCGATAATTGGCACGAATACGTGCTATTCGATGTTCCCAATCGTTTTGCATCGACGGGAGGTAACGATTCACTTCCCAGCTCCCGCAATCGTTCTTTCTATTTATAATTGGCACGAATACGTGATATTCGAGGTTTCCAATCGTTTTGCATCGACGGGTGGTAAGAATTCACTTCTCAGCTCCCTCAATCGTTCTTTCTATAAATAATTGGCACGAATACGTGCTATTCGATGTTTCCAATCGTTTTGCATCGAAGGTAGGTAAGGATTCACTTCCCCGCTCCCGCAATCGTTCTTTCTATCGATAATTGGCACGTTAACGTGCTATTCGATGTTTCGTATCGTTTTGCATCGACGGTAGGTAAGGATTCACTTCCCAGCTCCCGCAATAGTTCTTTCTATCGATAATTGGCACGAATACGTGCAATTCGATGTTTCCAATCGTTTTGCATCGACGGTAGGTAAGGATTCACTTCCCAGCCCCCGCAATAGTTCTTTCTATCGATAATTGGCACGAATACGTTCCATTCGATGTTTCCAATCGTTTTGCATCGACGGAAGGTAAGGATTCACTTACCAGCTCCCACTCTCGTACTTTCTATTTATAATTGGCACGAATACGTGATATTCGAGGTTTCCAATCGTTTTGCATCGACGGGTGGTAAGAATTCACTTCCCAGCTCCCGTAATCGTTCTTTCTATCGAAAATTGGCACGAATACGTTATATTCGAGGTTTCCAATCGTTTTGCCTCGACGGTAGGTAAGAGTTCACTTCCCAGCTCCCGCAATCGTTCTTTCTATCGTTAATTGGCACGAAAACGTTCTATTCGATGTTTCCAATCGTTTTGCATCGACGAGAGGTAAGGATTCACTTCCCAGCTCCCTCAATCGTTCTTTCTATAAATAATTGGCACGAATCCGTGCTATTCGATGTTTCCAATCGTTTTGCATCGAAGGTAGGTAAGGATTCACTTCCCCGCTCCCGCAATCGTTCTTTCTATCGATAATTGGCACGAATACGTGCTATTCGATGCTTCCAATCATTTTGACTCGACGGTAGGTAAGGATTCACTTCCCAGCTCCCGCAATCGTTCTTTCTATCGATAATTGGCACGCATACGTGATATTCGAAGTTTCCATTTGTTTTGCATCGACGGAAGGTAACGATTCACTTCCCAGCTCCCGCAATCGTTCTTTCTATCGATAATTGGCACGCATACGTGATATTCGATGTTTCCAATCGGTTTGCCTCGACGGTAGGTAAGAATTCACTTCCCAGCTCCCGCAATCGTTTTTTCTATCGATAATTGGCACGAATACGTGCTATTCGATGTTTCCAATCGTTCTGCAACGACGGTAGGTAACGATTCACTTCCCAGCTCCCGCAATCGTTCTTTCTATCGATAATTGGCACGCATACGTGATATTCGATGTTTCCAATCGGTTTGCCTCGACGGTAGGTAAGAATTCACTTCCCAGCTCCCGCAATCGTTCTTTCTATCGATAATTGGCACGAATACGTGCTATTCGATGTTTCCAATCGTTCAGCATCGACGGTAGGTAAGGATTCACTTCCCAGCTCCCGCAATCATTCTTTCTATCGATAATTGGCACGAATACGTGCTATTCGATGTTTCGAATCGTTTTGCATCGACGGTAGGTAAAGATTCACTTCCCAGCTCCCGCAATCGTTCTATCTATCGATAATTGGCAGGAATACGTGCTATTCGATGTTTCGAATCGTTTTGCATCGACGGTAGGTAAGGATTCACTTCCCAGCCCCCGCAATAGTTCTTTCTATCGATAATTGGCACGAATACGTGCCATTCGATGTTTCCAATCGTTTTGCATCGACGGAAGGTAAGGATTCACTTACCAGCTCCCACTCTCGTACTTTCTATTTATAATTGGCACGAATACGTGATATTCGAGGTTTCCAATCGTTTTGCATCGACGGGTGGTAAGAATTCACTTCCCAGCTCCCGTAATCGTTCTTTCTATCGAAAATTGGCACGAATACGTTATATTCGAGGTTTCCAATCGTTTTGCCTCGACGGTAGGTAAGAGTTCACTTCCCAGCTCCCGCAATCGTTCTTTCTATCGATAATTGGCACGAATACGTGCTATTGGATGTTTCCAATCGTTCAGCATCGACGGTAGGTAAGGATTCACTTCCCAGCTCCCGCAATCATTCTTTCTATTGATAATTGGCACGAATACGTTATATTCGAGGTTTCCAATCGTTTTGCCTCGACGGTAGGTAAGAGTTCACTTCCCAGCTCCCGCAATCGTTCTTTCTATCGATAATTGGCACGAATCCGTGCTATTCGATGTTTCCAATCGTTTTGCATCGAAGGTAGGTAAGGATTCACTTCCCCGCTCCCGCAATCGTTCTTTCTATCGATAATTGGCACGAATACGTGCTATTCGATGCTTCCAATCATTTTGACTCGACGGTAGGTAAGGATTCACTTCCCAGCCCCCGCAATCGTTCTTTCTATCGATAACTGGCACAAAAACGTGCTATTCGATGTTTCCAATCATTTTGCATCGACGGAAGGTAAGGATTCACTTACCAGCTCCCACACTCGTTCTTTCTATTTATAATTGGCACGAATACGTGATATTCGAGGTTTCCAATCGTTTTGCATCGACGGGTGGTAAGAATTCACTTCCCAGCTCCCGTAATCGTTCTTTCTATCGATAATTGGCACGAATACGTTATATTCGAGGTTTCCAATCGTTTTGCCTCGACGGTAGGTAAGAGTTCACTTCCCAGCTCCCGCAATCGTTCTTCCTACCGATAATTGGCACGAATACGTGCTATTCGATGTTCCCAATCGTTTTGCATCGACGGGAGGTAACGATTCACTTCCCAGCTCCCGCAATCGTTCTTTCTATTTATAATTGGCACGAATACGTGATATTCGAGGTTTCCAATCGTTTTGCATCGACGGGTGGTAAGAATTCACTTCCCAGCTCCCGTAATCGTTCTTTCTATCGATAATTGGCACGAATACGTTATATTCGAGGTTTCCAATCGTTTTGCCTCGACGGTAGGTAAGGATTCACTTCCCAGCTCCCTCAATCGTTCTTTCTATAAATAATTGGCACGAATACGTGCTATTCGATGTTTCCAATCGTTTTGCATCGAAGGTAGGTAAGGATTCACTTCCCCGCTCCCGCAATCGTTCTTTCTATCGATAATTGGCACGAATACGTGCTATTCGATGTTTCGAATCGTTTTGCATCGACGGTAGGTAAGGATTCACTTCCCAGCCCCCGCAATCGTTCTTTCTATCGATAACTGGCACGAAAACGTGCTATTCGATGTTTCCAATCATTTTGCATCGCCGGAAGGTAAGGATTCACTTACCAGCTCCCACACTCGTTCTTTCTATTTATAATTGGCACGAATACGTGATATTCGAGGTTTCCAATCGTTTTGCATCGACGGGTGGTAAGAATTCACTTCCCAGCTCCCGTAATCGTTCTTTCTATCGATAATTGGCACGCATACGTGATATTCGAAGTTTCCATTTGTTTTGCATCGACGGAAGGTAACGATTCACTTCCCAGCTCCCGCAATCGTTCTTTCTATCGATAATTGGCACGCATACGTGATACTCGATGTTTCCAATCGGTTTGCATCGAAGGTAGGTAAGGATTCACTTCCCCGCTCCCGCAATCGTTCTTTCTATCGATAATTGGCACGAATACGTGCTATTCGATGCTTCCAATCATTTTGACTCGACGGTAGGTAAGGATTCACTTCCCAGCTCCCGCAATCGTTCTTTCTATCGATAATTGGCACGCATACGTGATATTCGAAGTTTCCATTTGTTTTGCATCGACGGAAGGTAACGATTCACTTCCCAGCTCCCGCAATCGTTCTTTATATCGTTAATTGGCACGCATACGTGATACTCGATGTTTCCAATCGGTTTGCCTCGACGGTAGGTAAGAATTCACTTCCCAGCTCCCGCAATCGTTTTTTCTATCGATAATTGGCACGAATACGTGCTATTCGATGTTTCCAATCGTTCTGCAACGACGGTAGGTAACGATTCACTTCCCAGCTCCCGCAATCGTTCTTTCTATCGATAATTGGCACGCATACGTGATATTCGATGTTTCCAATCGGTTTGCCTCGACGGTAGGTAAGAATTCACTTCCCAGCTCCCGCAATCGTTCTTTCTATCGATAATTGGCACGAATACGTGCTATTCGATGTTTCCAATCGTTCAGCATCGACGGTAGGTAAGGATTCACTTCCCAGCTTCCGCAATCATTCTTTCTATCGATAATTGGCACGAATACGTGCTATTCGATGTTTCGAATCGTTTTGCATCGACGGTAGGTAAGGATTCACTTCCCAGCCCCCGCAATAGTTCTTTCTATCGATAATTGGCACGAATACGTGCCATTCGATGTTTCCAATCGTTTTGCATCGACGGAAGGTAAGGATTCACTTACCAGCTCCCACTCTCGTACTTTCTATTTATAATTGGCACGAATACGTGATATTCGAGGTTTCCAATCGTTTTGCATCGACGGGTGGTAAGAATTCACTTCCCAGCTCCCGTAATCGTTCTTTCTATCGAAAATTGGCACGAATACGTTATATTCGAGGTTTCCAATCGTTTTGCCTCGACGGTAGGTAAGAGTTCACTTCCCAGCTCCCGCAATCGATCTTTCTATAAATAATTGGCACGAATACGTGCTATTCGATGTTTCCAATCGTTTTGCATCGAAGGTAGGTAAGGATTCACTTCCCCGCTCCCGCAATCGTTCTTTCTATCGATAATTGGCACGCATACGTGATATTCGAAGTTTCCAATCGTTCTGCAACGACGGTAGGTAACGATTCACTTCCCAGCTCCCGCAATCGTTCTTTCTATCGATAATTGGCACGCATACGTGATATTCGAGGTTTCCAATCGTTTTGCATCGACGGGTGCTAAGAATTCACTTCTCAGCTCCCTCAATCGTTCTTTCTATAAATAATTGGCACGAATACGTGCTATTCGATGTTTCCAATCGTTTTGCATCGAAGGTAGGTAAGGATTCACTTCCCCGCTCCCGCAATCGTTCTTTCTATCGATAATTGGCACGAAAACGTGCTATTCGATGTTTCGTATCGTTTTGCATCGACGGTAGGTAAGGATTCACTTCCCAGCTCCCGCAGTAGTTCTTTCTATCGATAATTGGCACGAATACGTGCTATTCGATGTTTCCAATCGTTTTGCATCGACGGTAGGTAAGGATTCACTTCCCAGCTCCCTCAATCGTTCTTTCTATAAATAATTGGCACGAATACGTGCTATTCGATATTTCCAATCGTTTTGCATCGACGGTAGGTAAGGATTCACTTCCCAGCTCCCGCAATAGTGCTTTCTATCGATAATTGGCACGAATACGTGCTATTCGATGTTTCGAATCGTTTTGCATCGACGGTAGGTAAGGATTCACTTCCCAGCCCCCGCAATAGTTCTTTCTATCGATAATTGGCACGAATACGTTCCATTCGATGTTTCCAATCGTTTTGCATCGACGGAAGGTGAGGATTCACTTACCAGCTCCCACTCTCGTACTTTCTATTTATAATTGGCACGAATACGTGATATTCGAGGTTTCCAATCGTTTTGCATCGACGGGTGGTAAGAATTCACTTCCCAGCTCCCGTAATCGTTCTTTCTATCGAAAATTGGCACGAATACGTTATATTCGAGGTTTCCAATCGTTTTGCCTCGACGGTAGGTAAGAGTTCACTTCCCAGCTCCCGCAATCGTTCTTTCTATCGTTAATTGGCACGAAAACGTGCTATTCGATGTTTCCAATCGTTTTGCATCGACGAGAGGTAAGGATTCACTTCCCAGCTCCCTCAATCGTTCTTTCTATAAATAATTGGCACGAATCCGTGCTATTCGATGTTTCCAATCGTTTTGCATCGAAGGTAGGTAAGGATTCACTTCCCCGCTCCCGCAATCGTTCTTTCTATCGATAATTGGCACGAATACGTGCTATTCGATGCTTCCAATCATTTTGACTCGACGGTAGGTAAGGATTCACTTCCCAGCTCCCGCAATCGTTCTTTCTATCGATAATTGGCACGCATACGTGATATTCGAAGTTTCCATTTGTTTTGCATCGACGGAAGGTAACGATTCACTTCCCAGCTCCCGCAATCGTTCTTTCTATCGATAATTGGCACGCATACGTGATATTCGATGTTTCCAATCGGTTTGCCTCGACGGTAGGTAAGAATTCACTTCCCAGCTCCCGCAATCGTTTTTTCTATCGATAATTGGCACGAATACGTGCTATTCGATGTTTCCAATCGTTCTGCAACGACGGTAGGTAACGATTCACTTCCCAGCTCCCGCAATCGTTCTTTCTATCGATAATTGGCACGCATACGTGATATTCGATGTTTCCAATCGGTTTGCCTCGACGGTAGGTAAGAATTCACTTCCCAGCTCCCGCAATCGTTCTTTCTATCGATAATTGGCACGAATACGTGCTATTCGATGTTTCCAATCGTTCAGCATCGACGGTAGGTAAGGATTCACTTCCCAGCTCCCGCAATCATTCTTTCTATCGATAATTGGCACGAATACGTGCTATTCGATGTTTCGAATCGTTTTGCATCGACGGTAGGTAAAGATTCACTTCCCAGCTCCCGCAATCGTTCTATCTATCGATAATTGGCAGGAATACGTGCTATTCGATGTTTCGAATCGTTTTGCATCGACGGTAGGTAAGGATTCACTTCCCAGCCCCCGCAATAGTTCTTTCTATCGATAATTGGCACGAATACGTGCCATTCGATGTTTCCAATCGTTTTGCATCGACGGAAGGTAAGGATTCACTTACCAGCTCCCACTCTCGTACTTTCTATTTATAATTGGCACGAATACGTGATATTCGAGGTTTCCAATCGTTTTGCATCGACGGGTGGTAAGAATTCACTTCCCAGCTCCCGTAATCGTTCTTTCTATCGAAAATTGGCACGAATACGTTATATTCGAGGTTTCCAATCGTTTTGCCTCGACGGTAGGTAAGAGTTCACTTCCCAGCTCCCGCAATCGTTCTTTCTATCGATAATTGGCACGAATACGTGCTATTCGATGTTTCCAATCGTTCAGCATCGACGGTAGGTAAGGATTCACTTCCCAGCTCCCGCAATCATTCTTTCTATCGATAATTGGCACGAATACGTGCTATTCGATGTTTCGAATCGTTTTGCATCGACAGTAGGTAAGGATTCACTTCCCAGCTCCCGCAATAGTCCTTTCTATCGATAATTGGCACGAATACGTGCTACTCGGTGTTTCCAATCGTTTTGCAACGACGGTAGGTAAGGATTCACATCTCAGCTCCCTCAATCGTTCTTTCTATAAATAATTGGCACGAATACGTGCTATTCGATGCTTCCAATCATTTTGACTCGACGGTAGGTAAGGATTCACTTCCCAGCCCCCGCAATCGTTCTTTCTATCGATAACTGGCACAAAAACGTGCTATTCGATGTTTCCAATCTTTTTGCATCGACGGAAGGTAAGGATTCACTTACCAGCTCCCACACTCGTTCTTTCTATTTATAATTGGCACGAATACGTGATATTCGAGGTTTCCAATCGTTTTGCATCGACGGGTGGTAATAATTCACTTCCCAGCTCCCGTAATCGTTCTTTCTATCGATAATTGGCACGAATACGTTATATTCGAGGTTTCCAATCGTTTTGCCTCGACGGTAGGTAAGAGTTCACTTCCCAGCTCCCGCAATCGTTCTTTCTACCGATAATTGGCACGAATACGTGCTATTCGATGTTCCCAATCGTTTTGCATCGACGGGAGGTAACGATTCACTTCCCAGCTCCCGCAATCGTTCTTTCTATTTATAATTGGCACGAATACGTGATATTCGAGGTTTCCAATCGTTTTGCATCGACGGGTGGTAAGAATTCACTTCCCAGCTCCCGTAATCGTTCTTTCTATCGATAATTGGCACGAATACGTTATATTCGAGGTTTCCAATCGTTTTGCCTCGACGGTAGGTAAGGATTCACTTCCCAGCTCCCTCAATCGTTCTTTCTATAAATAATTGGCACGAATACGTGCTATTCGATGTTTCCAATCGTTTTGCATCGAAGGTAGGTAAGGATTCACTTCCCCGCTCCCGCAATCGTTCTTTCTATCGATAATTGGCACGAATACGTGCTATTCGATGTTTCGAATCGTTTTGCATCGACGGTAGGTAAGGATTCACTTCCCAGCCCCCGCAATCGTTCTTTCTATCGATAACTGGCACGAAAACGTGCTATTCGATGTTTCCAATCATTTTGCATCGCCGGAAGGTGAGGATTCACTTACCAGCTCCCACACTCGTTCTTTCTTTTTATAATTGGCACGAATACGTGATATTCGAGGTTTCCAATCGTTTTGCATCGACGGGTGGTAAGAATTCACTTCCCAGCTCCCGTAATCGTTCTTTCTATCGATAATTGGCACGCATACGTGATATTCGAAGTTTCCATTTGTTTTGCATCGACGGAAGGTAACGATTCACTTCCCAGCTCCCGCAATCGTTCTTTCTATCGATAATTGGCACGCATACGTGATACTCGATGTTTCCAATCGGTTTGCATCGAAGGTAGGTAAGGATTCACTTCCCCGCTCCCGCAATCGTTCTTTCTATCGATAATTGGCACGAATACGTGCTATTCGATGCTTCCAATCATTTTGACTCGACGGTAGGTAAGGATTCACTTCCCAGCCCCCGCAATAGTTCTTTCTATCGATAATTGGCACGAATACGTGCCATTCGATGTTTCCAATCGTTTTGCATCGACGGAAGGTAAGGATTCACTTACCAGCTCCCACTCTCGTACTTTCTATTTATAATTGGCACGAATACGTGATATTCGAGGTTTCCAATCGTTTTGCATCGACGGGTGGTAAGAATTCACTTCCCAGCTCCCGTAATCGTTCTTTCTATCGAAAATTGGCACGAATACGTTATATTCGAGGTTTCCAATCGTTTTGCCTCGACGGTAGGTAAGAGTTCACTTCCCAGCTCCCGCAATCGTTCTTTCTATCGATAATTGGCACGAATACGTGCTATTCGATGTTTCCAATCGTTCAGCATCGACGGTAGGTAAGGATTCACTTCCCAGCTCCCGCAATCATTCTTTCTATCGATAATTGGCACGAATACGTGCTATTCGATGTTTCGAATCGTTTTGCATCGACGGTAGGTAAGGATTCACTTCCCAGCTCCCGCAATAGTCCTTTCTATCGATAATTGGCACGAATACGTGCTACTCGGTGTTTCCAATCGTTTTGCAACGACGGTAGGTAAGGATTCACATCTCAGCTCCCTCAATCGTTCTTTCTATAAATAATTGGCACGAATACGTGCTATTCGATGCTTCCAATCATTTTGACTCGACGGTAGGTAAGGATTCACTTTCCAGCCCCCGCAATCGTTCTTTCTATCGATAACTGGCACAAAAACGTGCTATTCGATGTTTCCAATCTTTTTGCATCGACGGAAGGTAAGGATTCACTTACCAGCTCCCACACTCGTTCTTTCTATTTATAATTGGCACGAATACGTGATATTCGAGGTTTCCAATCGTTTTGCATCGACGGGTGGTAATAATTCACTTCCCAGCTCCCGTAATCGTTCTTTCTATCGATAATTGGCACGAATACGTTATATTCGAGGTTTCCAATCGTTTTGCCTCGACGGTAGGTAAGAGTTCACTTCCCAGCTCCCGCAATCGTTCTTTCTACCGATAATTGGCACGAATACGTGCTATTCGATGTTCCCAATCGTTTTGCATCGACGGGAGGTAACGATTCACTTCCCAGCTCCCGCAATCGTTCTTTCTATTTATAATTGGCACGAATACGTGATATTCGAGGTTTCCAATCGTTTTGCATCGACGGGTGGTAAGAATTCACTTCCCAGCTCCCGTAATCGTTCTTTCTATCGATAATTGGCACGAATACGTTATATTCGAGGTTTCCAATCGTTTTGCCTCGACGGTAGGTAAGGATTCACTTCCCAGCTCCCTCAATCGTTCTTTCTATAAATAATTGGCACGAATACGTGCTATTCGATGTTTCCAATCGTTTTGCATCGAAGGTAGGTAAGGATTCACTTCCCCGCTCCCGCAATCGTTCTTTCTATCGATAATTGGCACGAATACGTGCTATTCGATGTTTCGAATCGTTTTGCATCGACGGTAGGTAAGGATTCACTTCCCAGCCCCCGCAATCGTTCTTTCTATCGATAACTGGCACGAAAACGTGCTATTCGATGTTTCCAATCATTTTGCATCGCCGGAAGGTGAGGATTCACTTACCAGCTCCCACACTCGTTCTTTCTTTTTATAATTGGCACGAATACGTGATATTCGAGGTTTCCAATCGTTTTGCATCGACGGGTGGTAAGAATTCACTTCCCAGCTCCCGTAATCGTTCTTTCTATCGATAATTGGCACGCATACGTGATATTCGAAGTTTCCATTTGTTTTGCATCGACGGAAGGTAACGATTCACTTCCCAGCTCCCGCAATCGTTCTTTCTATCGATAATTGGCACGCATACGTGATACTCGATGTTTCCAATCGGTTTGCATCGAAGGTAGGTAAGGATTCACTTCCCCGCTCCCGCAATCGTTCTTTCTATCGATAATTGGCACGAATACGTGCTATTCGATGCTTCCAATCATTTTGACTCGACGGTAGGTAAGGATTCACTTCCCAGCTCCCGCAATCGTTCTTTCTATCGATAATTGGCACGCATACGTGATATTCGAAGTTTCCATTTGTTTTGCATCGACGGAAGGTAACGATTCACTTCCCAGCCCCGCAATCGTTCTTTCGATCGATAATTGGCACGCATACGTGATACTCGATGTTTCCAATCGGTTTGCCTCGACGGTAGGTAAGAATTCACTTCCCAGCTCCCGCAATCGTTTTTTCTATCGATAATTGGCACGAATACGTGCTATTCGATGTTTCCAATCGTTCTGCAACGACGGTAGGTAACGATTCACTTCCCAGCTCCCGCAATCGTTCTTTCTATCGATAATTGGCACGCATACGTGATATTCGATGTTTCCAATCGGTTTGCCTCGACGGTAGGTAAGAATTCACTTCCCAGCTCCCGCAATCGTTCTTTCTATCGATAATTGGCACGAATACGTGCTATTCGATGTTTCCAATCGTTCAGCATCGACGGTAGGTAAGGATTCACTTCCCAGCTTCCGCAATCATTCTTTCTATCGATAATTGGCACGAATACGTGCTATTCGATGTTTCGAATCGTTTTGCATCGACGGTAGGTAAAGATTCACTTCCCAGCTCCCGCAATCGTTCTATCTATCGATAATTGGCAGGAATACGTGCTATTCGATGTTTCGAATCGTTTTGCATCGACGGTAGGTAAGGATTCACTTCCCAGCCCCCGCAATAGTTCTTTCTATCGATAATTGGCACGAATACGTGCCATTCGATGTTTCCAATCGTTTTGCATCGACGGAAGGTAAGGATTCACTTACCAGCTCCCACTCTCGTACTTTCTATTTATAATTGGCACGAATACGTGATATTCGAGGTTTCCAATCGTTTTGCATCGACGGGTGGTAAGAATTCACTTCCCAGCTCCCGTAATCGTTCTTTCTATCGAAAATTGGCACGAATACGTTATATTCGAGGTTTCCAATCGTTTTGCCTCGACGGTAGGTAAGAGTTCACTTCCCAGCTCCCGCAATCGTTCTTTCTATCGATAATTGGCACGAATACGTGCTATTCGATGTTTCCAATCGTTCAGCATCGACGGTAGGTAAGGATTCACTTCCCAGCTCCCGCAATCATTCTTTCTATCGATAATTGGCACGAATACGTGCTATTCGATGTTTCGAATCGTTTTGCATCGACGGTAGGTAAGGATTCACTTCCCAGCTCCCGCAATAGTCCTTTCTATCGATAATTGGCACGAATACGTGCTACTCGGTGTTTCCAATCGTTTTGCAACGACGGTAGGTAAGGATTCACATCTCAGCTCCCTCAATCGTTCTTTCTATAAATAATTGGCACGAATACGTGCTATTCGATGTTTCCAATCGTTTTGCATCGAAGGTAGGTAAGGATTCACTTCCCCGCTCCCGCAATCGTTCTTTCTATCGATAATTGGCACGCATACGTGATATTCGAAGTTTCCAATCGTTCTGCAACGACGGTAGGTAACGATTCACTTCCCAGCTCCCGCAATCGTTCTTTCTATCGATAATTGGCACGCATACGTGATATTCGATGTTTCCAATCGGTTTGCCTCGACTGTAGGTAAGGATTCACTTCTCAGCTCCCTCAATCGTTCTTTCTATAAATAATTGGCACGAATACGTGCTATTCGATGTTTCCAATCGTTTTGCATCGAAGGTAGGTAAGGATTCACTTCCCCGCTCCCGCAATCGTTCTTTCTATCGATAATTGGCACGAATACGTGCTATTCGATGTTTCGAATCGTTTTGCATCGACGGTAGGTAAGGATTCACTTCCCAGCCCCCGCAATCGTTCTTTCTATCGATAACTGGCACAAAAACGTGCTATTCGATGTTTCCAATCATTTTGCATCGACGGAAGGTAAGGATTCACTTACCAGCTCCCACACTCGTTCTTTCTATTTATAATTGGCACGAATACGTGATATTCGAGGTTTCCAATCGTTTTGCATCGACGGGTGGTAAGAATTCACTTCCCAGCTCCCGTAATCGTTCTTTCTATCGATAATTGGCACGAATACGTTATATTCGAGGTTTCCAATCGTTTTGCCTCGACGGTAGGTAAGAGTTCACTTCCCAGCTCCCGCAATCGTTCTTTCTACCGATAATTGGCACGAATACGTGCTATTCGATGTTCCCAATCGTTTTGCATCGACGGGAGGTAACGATTCACTTCCCAGCTCCCGCAATCGTTCTTTCTATTTATAATTGGCACGAATACGTGATATTCGAGGTTTCCAATCGTTTTGCATCGACGGGTGCTAAGAATTCACTTCTCAGCTCCCTCAATCGTTCTTTCTATAAATAATTGGCACGAATACGTGCTATTCGATGTTTCCAATCGTTTTGCATCGAAGGTAGGTAAGGATTCACTTCCCCGCTCCCGCAATCGTTCTTTCTATCGATAATTGGCACGAAAACGTGCTATTCGATGTTTCGTATCGTTTTGCATCGACGGTAGGTAAGGTTTCACTTCCCAGCTCCCGCAGTAGTTCTTTCTATCGATAATTGGCACGAATACGTGCTATTCGATGTTTCCAATCGTTTTGCATCGACGGTAGGTAAGGATTCACTTCCCAGCTCCCTCAATCGTTCTTTCTATAAATAATTGGCACGAATACGTGCTATTCGATATTTCCAATCGTTTTGCATCGACGGTAGGTAAGGATTCACTTCCCAGCTCCCGCAATAGTGCTTTCTATCGATAATTGGCACGAATACGTGCTATTCGATGTTTCGAATCGTTTTGCATCGACGGTAGGTAAGGATTCACTTCCCAGCCCCCGCAATAGTTCTTTCTATCGATAATTGGCACGAATACGTTCCATTCGATGTTTCCAATCGTTTTGCATCGACGGAAGGTGAGGATTCACTTACCAGCTCCCACTCTCGTACTTTCTATTTATAATTGGCACGAATACGTGATATTCGAGGTTTCCAATCGTTTTGCATCGACGGGTGGTAAGAATTCACTTCCCAGCTCCCGTAATCGTTCTTTCTATCGAAAATTGGCACGAATACGTTATATTCGAGGTTTCCAATCGTTTTGCCTCGACGGTAGGTAAGAGTTCACTTCCCAGCTCCCGCAATCGTTCTTTCTATCGTTAATTGGCACGAAAACGTGCTATTCGATGTTTCCAATCGTTTTGCATCGACGAGAGGTAAGGATTCACTTCCCAGCTCCCTCAATCGTTCTTTCTATAAATAATTGGCACGAATCCGTGCTATTCGATGTTTCCAATCGTTTTGCATCGAAGGTAGGTAAGGATTCACTTCCCCGCTCCCGCAATCGTTCTTTCTATCGATAATTGGCACGAATACGTGCTATTCGATGCTTCCAATCATTTTGACTCGACGGTAGGTAAGGATTCACTTCCCAGCTCCCGCAATCGTTCTTTCTATCGATAATTGGCACGCATACGTGATATTCGAAGTTTCCATTTGTTTTGCATCGACGGAAGGTAACGATTCACTTCCCAGCTCCCGCAATCGTTCTTTCTATCGATAATTGGCACGCATACGTGATATTCGATGTTTCCAATCGGTTTGCCTCGCCGGTAGGTAAGAATTCACTTCCCAGCTCCCGCAATCGTTTTTTCTATCGATAATTGGCACGAATACGTGCTATTCGATGTTTCCAATCGTTCTGCAACGACGGTAGGTAACGATTCACTTCCCAGCTCCCGCAATCGTTCTTTCTATCGATAATTGGCACGCATACGTGATATTCGATGTTTCCAATCGGTTTGCCTCGACGGTAGGTAAGAATTCACTTCCCAGCTCCCGCAATCGTTCTTTCTATCGATAATTGGCACGAATACGTGCTATTCGATGTTTCCAATCGTTCAGCATCGACGGTAGGTAAGGATTCACTTCCCAGCTCCCGCAATCATTCTTTCTATCGATAATTGGCACGAATACGTGCTATTCGATGTTTCGAATCGTTTTGCATCGACGGTAGGTAAAGATTCACTTCCCAGCTCCCGCAATCGTTCTATCTATCGATAATTGGCAGGAATACGTGCTATTCGATGTTTCGAATCGTTTTGCATCGACGGTAGGTAAGGATTCACTTCCCAGCCCCCGCAATAGTTCTTTCTATCGATAATTGGCACGAATACGTGCTATTCGATGTTTCCAATCGTTCAGCATCGACCGTAGGTAAGGATTCACTTCCCAGCTCCCGCAATCATTCTTTCTATCGATAATTGGCACGAATACGTGCTATTCGATGTTTCGAATCGTTTTGCATCGACGGTAGGTAAGGATTCACTTCCCAGCTCCCGCAATAGTCCTTTCTATCGATAATTGGCACGAATACGTGCTACTCGGTGTTTCCAATCGTTTTGCAACGACGGTAGGTAAGGATTCACATCTCAGCTCCCTCAATCGTTCTTTCTATAAATAATTGGCACGAATACGTGCTATTCGATGTTTCCAATCGTTTTGCATCGAAGGTAGGTAAGGATTCACTTCCCCGCTCCCGCAATCGTTCTTTCTATCGATAATTGGCACGCTTACGTGATATTCGAAGTTTCCAATCGTTCTGCAACGACGGTAGGTAACGATTCACTTCCCAGCTCCCGCAATCGTTCTTTCTATCGATAATTGGCACGCATACGTGATATTCGATGTTTCCAATCGGTTTGCCTCGACGGTAGGTAAGGATTCACTTCTCAGCTCCCTCAATCGTTCTTTCTATAAATAATTGGCACGAATACGTGCTATTCGATGTTTCCAATCGTTTTGCATCGAAGGTAGGTAAGGATTCACTTCCCCGCTCCCGCAATCGTTCTTTCTATCGATAATTGGCACGAATACGTGCTATTCGATGTTTCGAATCGTTTTGCATCGACGGTAGGTAAGGATTCACTTCCCAGCCCCCGCAATCGTTCTTTCTATCGATAACTGGCACAAAAACGTGCTATTCGATGTTTCCAATCATTTTGCATCGACGGAAGGTAAGGATTCACTTACCAGCTCCCACACTCGTTCTTTCTATTTATAATTGGCACGAATACGTGATATTCGAGGTTTCCAATCGTTTTGCATCGACGGGTGGTAAGAATTCACTTCCCAGCTCCCGTAATCGTTCTTTCTATCGATAATTGGCACGAATACGTTATATTCGAGGTTTCCAATCGTTTTGCCTCGACGGTAGGTAAGAGTTCACTTCCCAGCTCCCGCAATCGTTCTTTCTACCGATAATTGGCACGAATACGTGCTATTCGATGTTCCCAATCGTTTTGCATCGACGGGAGGTAACGATTCACTTCCCAGCTCCCGCAATCGTTCTTTCTATTTATAATTGGCACGAATACGTGATATTCGAGGTTTCCAATCGTTTTGCATCGACGGGTGGTAAGAATTCACTTCCCAGCTCCCGTAATCGTTCTTTCTATCGATAATTGGCACGAATACGTTATATTCGAGGTTTCCAATCGTTTTGCCTCGACGGTAGGTAAGGATTCACTTCCCAGCTCCCTCAATCGTTCTTTCTATAAATAATTGGCACGAATACGTGCTATTCGATGTTTCCAATCGTTTTGCATCGAAGGTAGGTAAGGATTCACTTCCCCGCTCCCGCAATCGTTCTTTCTATCGATAATTGGCACGAATACGTGCTATTCGATGTTTCGAATCGTTTTGCATCGACGGTAGGTAAGGATTCACTTCCCAGCCCCCGCAATCGTTCTTTCTATCGATAACTGGCACGAAAACGTGCTATTCGATGTTTCCAATCATTTTGCATCGCCGGAAGGTAAGGATTCACTTACCAGCTCCCACACTCGTTCTTTCTATTTATAATTGGCACGAATACGTGATATTCGAGGTTTCCAATCGTTTTGCATCGACGGGTGGTAAGAATTCACTTCCCAGCTCCCGTAATCGTTCTTTCTATCGATAATTGGCACGAATACGTTATATTCGAGGTTTCCAATCGTTTTGCCTCGACGGTAGGTAAGAGTTCACTTCCCAGCTCCCGCAATCGTTCTTTCTACCGATAATTGGCACGAATACGTGCTATTCGATGTTCCCAATCGTTTTGCATCGACGGGAGGTAACGATTCACTTCCCAGCTCCCGCAATCGTTCTTTCTATTTATAATTGGCACGAATACGTGATATTCGAGGTTTCCAATCGTTTTGCATCGACGGGTGGTAAGAATTCACTTCCCAGCTCCCGTAATCGTTCTTTCTATCGATAATTGGCACGAATACGTTATATTCGAGGTTTCCAATCGTTTTGCCTCGACGGTAGGTAAGAGTTCACTTCCCCGCTCCCGCAATCGTTCTTTCTATCGATAATTGGCACGAATACGTGCTATTCGATGTTTCGAATCGTTTTGCATCGACGGTAGGTAAGGATTCACTTCCCAGCCCCCGCAATCGTTCTTTCTATCGATAACTGGCACGAAAACGTGCTATTCGATGTTTCCAATCATTTTGCATCAACGGAAGGTAAGGATTCACTTACCAGCTCCCACACTCGTTTTTTCTATTTATAATGTGGTATTGGTATATTTTAGGATACGTAGGTTAGCGGATTGGGCCAGGTTTGTTGGCGCCTTTTAGTTTATAGTACTGTCTCGAGGTTTGTCGAGGCAGTTGTAAGATAAGAATGGTGTGAATGAAGAGTGTTAGTAGAAATGTCAAGCGTGGATCGAGTGAATGTTTAGCTTGAGGAAAGAGTGAATGGTTTCGGGGAATGCACGTGGAGTGTTTGGTGCAGGGTGACCCGTGGTCGAACTGTGACACGTGGCAAGGGTGTGTGTGTCGGTGTGAGTCCTAAATGAGTGAGAGCAAATGAGAGATAGAATGAAAGGGAAACTGTGAGTGAAAGAATATATGGAGTGGCTGATGCGTGCGCGAGGGAGAATAGTTTTGGTTGCGAAAGGGAATACAAGTGCTTGCGAAGCCGAAGAGAATATTGTTTGAGAGAGTGTCGTGCGACGACCGTTTATACTAATAAAATACTTAGTAATACAAGGAAAGAGAAGTCTCATTACCCTGATTTCTGTTCCATTGTTATTGGTAAAGAAGTTTACTTAAAAATAAATTCTACAATAATTGGCACGAATACGTGATATTCGTGGTTTCCAATCGTTTTGCATCGACGGGTGGTAAGAATTCACTTCCCAGCTCCCGTAATCGTTCTTTCTATCGATAATTGGCGCGAATACGTTATATTCGAGGTTTCCAATCGTTTTGCCTCGACGGTAGGTAAGAGTTCACTTCCCAGCTCCCGCAATCGTTCTTTCTATTCGATAATTGGCACGAAAACGTGCTATTCGATGTTTCCAATCGTTTTGCATCGACGGGAGGTAAGGATACACTTCCCAGCTCCCGTAATCGTTCTTTCTATCGATAATTGGCACGAATACGTGCTACTCGGTGTTTCCAATCGTTTTGCATCGACGGTAGGTAAGGATTCACTTCCCAGCTCCCGCAATAGTCCTTTCTATCGATAATTGTCACGAATACGTGCTATTCGATGTTTCCAATCGTTTTGCATCGACGGTAGGTACGGATTCACTTCCCAGCTCCCGCAATCGTTCTTTCTATCGATAATTGGCACGAAAACGTGCTATTCGATGTTTCCAATCGTTTTGCATCGACGGGAGGTAAGGATTCACTTCCCAGCTCCCGTAATCGTTCTTTCTATCGATAATTGGCACGAATACGTGCTACTCGGTGTTTCCAATCGTTTTGCAACGACGGTAGGTAAGGATACACTTCTCAGCTCCCTCAATCGTTCTTTCAATAAATAGTTGGCACGAATACGTGCTATTCGATGTTTCCAATCGTTTTGCATCGAAGGTAGGTAAGGATTCACTTCCCCGCTCCCGCAATCGTTCATTCTATCGATAATTGGCACGAATACGTGCTATTCGATGTTTCCAATCGTTTTGCATCGACGGTAGGTAAGAATTCACTTCCCAGCTCCCGCAATCGTTCTTTCTATCGATAATTGGCACGAATACGTTATATTCGATGTTTCCAATCGGTTTGCCTCGACGGTAGGTAAGAATTCACTTCCCAGCTCCCGCAATCGTTCTTTCTATCGATAATTGGCACGAATACGTGCTATTCGATGTCTCCCATCGTTCTGCATCGACGGTAGGTAAGGATTCACTTCCCAGCTCCCGCAATCGTTCTTTCTATCGATAATTGGCAGGAATACGTGCTATTCGATGTTTCGAATCGTTTTGCATCGACGGTAGGTAAGGATTCACTTCCCAGCCCCCGCAATAGTTCTTTCTATCGATAATTGGCACGAATACGTGCCATTCGATGTTTCCAATCGTTTTGCATCGACGGAAGGTAAGGATTCACTTACCAGCTCCCACTCTCGTACTTTCTATTTATAATTGGCACGAATACGTGATATTCGAAGTTTCCAATCGTTTTGCATCGACGGGTGGTAAGAATTCACTTCCCAGCTCCCGTAATCGTTCTTTCTATCGAAAATTGGCACGAATACGTTATATTCGAGGTTTCCAATCGTTTTGCCTCGACGGTAGGTAAAAGTTCACTTCCCAGCTCCCGCAATCGTTCTTTCTATCGTTAATTGGCACGAAAACGTGCTATTCGATGTTTCCAATCGTTTTGCATCGACGAGAGGTAAGGATTCACTTCCCAGCTCCCGTAATCGTTCTTTCTATCGATAATTGGCACGAATACGTGCTACTCGGTGTTTCCAATCGTTTTGCAACGACGGTAGGTAAGGATTCACTTCTCAGCTCCCTCAATCGTTCTTTCTATAAATAATTGGCACGAATACGTGCTATTCGATGTTTCCAATCGTTTTGCATCGAAGGTAGGTAAGGATTCACTTCCCCGCTCCCGCAATCGTTCTTTCTATCGATAATTGGCACGAATACGTGCTATTCAATGCTTCCAATCATTTTGACTCGACGGTAGGTAAGGATTCACTTCCCAGCTCCCGCAATCGTTCTTTCTATCGATAATTGGCACGCATACGTGATATTCGAAGTTTCCATTCGTTTTGCATCGACGGAAGGTAACGATTCACTTCCCAGCTCCCGCAATCGTTCTTTCTATCGATAATTGGCACGCATACGTGATATTCGATGTTTCCAATCGGTTTGCCTCGACGGTAGGTAAGAATTCACTTCCCAGCTCCCGCAATCGTTCTTTCTATCGATAATTGGCACGAATACGTGCTATTCGATGTTTCCAATCGTTCTGCAACGACGGTAGGTAACGATTCACTTCCCAGCTCCCGCAATCGTTCTTTCTATCGATAATTGGCACGCATACGTGATATTCGATGTTTCCAATCGGTTTGCCTCGACGGTAGGTAAGAATTCACTTCCCAGCTCCCGCAATCGTTCTTTCTATCGATAATTGGCACGAATACGTGCTATTCGATGTTTCCAATCGTTCAGCATCGACGGTAGGTAAGGATTCACTTCCCAGCTCCCGCAATCATTCTTTCTATCGATAATTGGCACGAATACGTGCTATTCGATGTTTCGAATCGTTTTGCATCGACGGTAGGTAAGGATTCACTTCCCAGCCCCCGCAATAGTTCTTTCTATCGATAATTGGCACGAATACGTGCCATTCGATGTTTCCAATCGTTTTGCATCGACGGAAGGTAAGGATTCACTTACCAGCTCCCACTCTCGTACTTTCTATTTATAATTGGCACGAATACGTGATATTCGAAGTTTCCAATCGTTTTGCATCGACGGGTGGTAAGAATTCACTTCCCAGCTCCCGTAATCGTTCTTTCTATCGAAAATTGGCACGAATACGTTATATTCGAGGTTTCCAATCGTTTTGCCTCGACGGTAGGTAAAAGTTCACTTCCCAGCTCCCGCAATCGTTCTTTCTATCGTTAATTGGCACGAAAACGTGCTATTCGATGTTTCCAATCGTTTTGCATCGACGAGAGGTAAGGATTCACTTCCCAGCTCCCGTAATCGTTCTTTCTATCGATAATTGGCACGAATACGTGCTACTCGGTGTTTCCAATCGTTTTGCAACGACGGTAGGTAAGGATTCACTTCTCAGCTCCCTCAATCGTTCTTTCTATAAATAATTGGCACGAATACGTGCTATTCGATGTTTCCAATCGTTTTGCATCGAAGGTAGGTAAGGATTCACTTCCCCGCTCCCGCAATCGTTCTTTCTATCGATAATTGGCACGAATACGTGCTATTCGATGCTTCCAATCATTTTGACTCGACGGTAGGTAAGGATTCACTTCCCAGCTCCCGCAATCGTTCTTTCTATCGATAATTGGCACGCATACGTGATATTCGAAGTTTCCATTCGTTTTGCATCGACGGAAGGTAACGATTCACTTCCCAGCTCCCGCAATCGTTCTTTCTATCGATAATTGGCACGCATACGTGATATTCGATGTTTCCAATCGGTTTGCCTCGACGGTAGGTAAGATTTCACTTCCCAGCTCCCGCAATCGTTCTTTCTATCGATAATTGGCACGAATACGTGCTATTCGATGTTTCCAATCGTTCTGCAACGACGGTAGGTAACGATTCACTTCCCAGCTCCCGCAATCGTTCTTTCTATCGATAATTGGCACGCATACGTGATATTCGATGTTTCCAATCGGTTTGCCTCGACGGTAGGTAAGAATTCACTTCCCAGCTCCCGCAATCGTTCTTTCTATCGATAATTGGCACGAATACGTGCTATTCGATGTTTCCAATCGTTCAGCATCGACGGTAGGTAAGGATTCACTTCCCAGCTCCCGCAATCATTCTTTCTATCGATAATTGGCACGAATACGTGCTATTCGATGTTTCGAATCGTTTTGCATCGACGGTAGGTAAGGATTCACTTCCCAGCTCCCGCAATAGTCCTTTCTATCGATAATTGGCACGAATACGTGCTACTCGGTGTTTCCAATCGTTTTGCAACGACGGTAGGTAAGGATTCACATCTCAGCTCCCTCAATCGTTCTTTCTATAAATAATTGGCACGAATACGTGCTATTCGATGTTTCCAATCGTTTTGCATCGAAGGTAGGTAAGGATTCACTTCCCCGCTCCCGCAATCGTTCTTTCTATCGATAATTGGCACGAATACGTGCTATTCGATGTTTCGAATCGTTTTGCATCGACGGTAGGTAAGGATTCACTTCCCAGCCCCCGCAATCGTTCTTTCTATCGATAACTGGCACGAAAACGTGCTATTCGATGTTTCCAATCATTTTGCATCGACGGAAGGTAAGGATTCACTTACCAGCTCCCACACTCGTTCTTTCTATTTATAATTGGCACGAATACGTGATATTCGAGGTTTCCAATCGTTTTGCATCGACGGGTGGTAAGAATTCACTTCCCAGCTCCCGTAATCGTTCTTTCTATCGATAATTGGCACGAATACGTGCTACTCGGTGTTTCCAATCGTTTTGCAACGACGGTAGGTAAGGATACACCTCTCAGCTCCCTCAATCGTTCTTTCTATAAATAATTGGCACGAATACGTGCTATTCGATGTTTCCAATCGTTTTGCATCGAAGGTAGGTAAGGATTCACTTCCCCGCTCCCGCAATCGTTCTTTCTATCGATAATTGGCACGAATACGTGCTATTCGATGTTTCGTATCGTTTTGCATCGACGGTAGGTAAGGATTCACTTCCCAGCTCCCTCAATCGTTCTTTCTATAAATAATTGGCACGAATACGTGCTATTCGATATTTCCAATCGTTTTGCATCGACGGTAGGTAAGGATTCACTTCCGAGCTCCCGCAATAGTTCTTTCTATCGATAATTGGCACGAATACGTGCTATTCGATGTTTCGAATCGTTTTGCATCGACGGTAGGTAAGGATTCACTTCCCAGCCCCCGGAATAGTTCTTTCTATCGATAATTGGCACGAATACGTGCCATTCGATGTTTCCAATCGTTTTGCATCGACGGAAGGTAAGGATTCACTTACCAGCTCCCACTCTCGTACTTTCTATTTATAATTGGCACGAATACGTGATATTCGAGGTTTCCAATCGTTTTGCATCGACGGGTGGTAAGAATTCACTTCCCAGCTCCCGTAATCGTTCTTTCTATCGAAAATTGGCACGAATACGTTATATTCGAGGTTTCCAATCGTTTTGCCTCGACGGTAGGTAAGAGTTCACTTCCCAGCTCCCGCAATCGTTCTTTCTATCGTTAATTGGCACGAAAACGTGCTATTCGATGTTTCCAATCGTTCAGCATCGACGGTAGGTAAGGATTCACTTCCCAGCTCCCGCAATCATTCTTTCTATCGATAATTGGCACGAATACGTGCTATTCGATGTTTCGAATAGTTTTGCATCGACGGTAGGTAAGGATTCACTTCCCAGCTCCCGCAATAGTCCTTTCTATCGATAATTGGCACGAATACGTGCTACTCGGTGCTTCCAATCGTTTTGCAACGACGGTAGGTAAGGATTCACATCTCAGCTCCCTCAATCGTTCTTTCTATAAATAATTGGCACGAATACGTGCTATTCGATGTTTCCAATCGTTTTGCATCGAAGGTAGGTAAGGATTCACTTCCCCGCTCCCGCAATCGTTCTTTCTATCGATAATTGGCACGAATACGTTATATTCGATGTTTCCAATCGGTTTGCCTCGACGGTAGGTAAGAATTCACTTCCCAGCTCCCGCAATCGTTCTTTCTATCGATAATTGGCACGAATACGTGCTATTCGATGTCTCCCATCGTTCTGCATCGACGGTAGGTAAGGATTCACTTCCCAGCTCCCGCAATCGTTCTTTCTATCGATAATTGGCAGGAATACGTGCTATTCGATGTTTCGAATCGTTTTGCATCGACGGTAGGTAAGGATTCACTTCCCAGCCCCCGCAATAGTTCTTTCTATCGATAATTGGCACGAATACGTGCCATTCGATGTTTCCAATCGTTTTGCATCGACGGAAGGTAAGGATTCACTTACCAGCTCCCACTCTCGTACTTTCTATTTATAATTGGCACGAATACGTGATATTCGAAGTTTCCAATCGTTTTGCATCGACGGGTGGTAAGAATTCACTTCCCAGCTCCCGTAATCGTTCTTTCTATCGAAAATTGGCACGAATACGTTATATTCGAGGTTTCCAATCGTTTTGCCTCGACGGTAGGTAAAAGTTCACTTCCCAGCTCCCGCAATCGTTCTTTCTATCGTTAATTGGCACGAAAACGTGCTATTCGATGTTTCCAATCGTTTTGCATCGACGAGAGGTAAGGATTCACTTCCCAGCTCCCGTAATCGTTCTTTCTATCGATAATTGGCACGAATACGTGCTACTCGGTGTTTCCAATCGTTTTGCAACGACGGTAGGTAAGGATTCACTTCTCAGCTCCCTCAATCGTTCTTTCTATAAATAATTGGCACGAATACGTGCTATTCGATGTTTCCAATCGTTTTGCATCGAAGGTAGGTAAGGATTCACTTCCCCGCTCCCGCAATCGTTCTTTCTATCGATAATTGGCACGAATACGTGCTATTCGATGCTTCCAATCATTTTGACTCGACGGTAGGTAAGGATTCACTTCCCAGCTCCCGCAATCGTTCTTTCTATCGATAATTGGCACGCATACGTGATATTCGAAGTTTCCATTCGTTTTGCATCGACGGAAGGTAACGATTCACTTCCCAGCTCCCGCAATCGTTCTTTCTATCGATAATTGGCACGCATACGTGATATTCGATGTTTCCAATCGGTTTGCCTCGACGGTAGGTAAGAATTCACTTCCCAGCTCCCGCAATCGTTCTTTCTATCGATAATTGGCACGAATACGTGCTATTCGATGTTTCCAATCGTTCTGCAACGACGGTAGGTAACGATTCACTTCCCAGCTCCCGCAATCGTTCTTTCTATCGATAATTGGCACGCATACGTGATATTCGATGTTTCCAATCGGTTTGCCTCGACGGTAGGTAAGAATTCACTTCCCAGCTCCCGCAATCGTTCTTTCTATCGATAATTGGCACGAATACGTGCTATTCGATGTTTCCAATCGTTCAGCATCGACGGTAGGTAAGGATTCACTTCCCAGCTCCCGCAATCATTCTTTCTATCGATAATTGGCACGAATACGTGCTATTCGATGTTTCGAATCGTTTTGCATCGACGGTAGGTAAGGATTCACTTCCCAGCTCCCGCAATAGTCCTTTCTATCGATAATTGGCACGAATACGTGCTACTCGGTGTTTCCAATCGTTTTGCAACGACGGTAGGTAAGGATTCACATCTCAGCTCCCTCAATCGTTCTTTCTATAAATAATTGGCACGAATACGTGCTATTCGATGTTTCCAATCGTTTTGCATCGAAGGTAGGTAAGGATTCACTTCCCCGCTCCCGCAATCGTTCTTTCTATCGATAATTGGCACGAATACGTGCTATTCGATGTTTCGAATCGTTTTGCATCGACGGTAGGTAAGGATTCACTTCCCAGCCCCCGCAATCGTTCTTTCTATCGATAACTGGCACGAAAACGTGCTATTCGATGTTTCCAATCATTTTGCATCGACGGAAGGTAAGGATTCACTTACCAGCTCCCACACTCGTTCTTTCTATTTATAATTGGCACGAATACGTGATATTCGAGGTTTCCAATCGTTTTGCATCGACGGGTGGTAAGAATTCACTTCCCAGCTCCCGTAATCGTTCTTTCTATCGATAATTGGCACGAATACGTGCTACTCGGTGTTTCCAATCGTTTTGCAACGACGGTAGGTAAGGATACACCTCTCAGCTCCCTCAATCGTTCTTTCTATAAATAATTGGCACGAATACGTGCTATTCGATGTTTCCAATCGTTTTGCATCGAAGGTAGGTAAGGATTCACTTCCCCGCTCCCGCA
This sequence comes from Nomada ferruginata, assembly GCA_963583965.1. NCBI lineage: Eukaryota > Metazoa > Arthropoda > Insecta > Hymenoptera > Apidae > Nomada > Nomada ferruginata. The sequence goes on from OY757219.1 coordinate 3,258,915, forward strand.
ATCGTTCTTTCTATCGATAATTGGCACGAATACGTGCTATTCGATGTTTCGTATCGTTTTGCATCGACGGTAGGTAAGGATTCACTTCCCAGCTCCCTCAATCGTTCTTTCTATAAATAATTGGCACGAATACGTGCTATTCGATATTTCCAATCGTTTTGCATCGACGGTAGGTAAGGATTCACTTCCGAGCTCCCGCAATAGTTCTTTCTATCGATAATTGGCACGAATACGTGCTATTCGATGTTTCGAATCGTTTTGCATCGACGGTAGGTAAGGATTCACTTCCCAGCCCCCGGAATAGTTCTTTCTATCGATAATTGGCACGAATACGTGCCATTCGATGTTTCCAATCGTTTTGCATCGACGGAAGGTAAGGATTCACTTACCAGCTCCCACTCTCGTACTTTCTATTTATAATTGGCACGAATACGTGATATTCGAGGTTTCCAATCGTTTTGCATCGACGGGTGGTAAGAATTCACTTCCCAGCTCCCGTAATCGTTCTTTCTATCGAAAATTGGCACGAATACGTTATATTCGAGGTTTCCAATCGTTTTGCCTCGACGGTAGGTAAGAGTTCACTTCCCAGCTCCCGCAATCGTTCTTTCTATCGTTAATTGGCACGAAAACGTGCTATTCGATGTTTCCAATCGTTCAGCATCGACGGTAGGTAAGGATTCACTTCCCAGCTCCCGCAATCATTCTTTCTATCGATAATTGGCACGAATACGTGCTATTCGATGTTTCGAATAGTTTTGCATCGACGGTAGGTAAGGATTCACTTCCCAGCTCCCGCAATAGTCCTTTCTATCGATAATTGGCACGAATACGTGCTACTCGGTGCTTCCAATCGTTTTGCAACGACGGTAGGTAAGGATTCACATCTCAGCTCCCTCAATCGTTCTTTCTATAAATAATTGGCACGAATACGTGCTATTCGATGTTTCCAATCGTTTTGCATCGAAGGTAGGTAAGGATTCACTTCCCCGCTCCCGCAATCGTTCTTTCTATCGATAATTGGCACGAATACGTTATATTCGATGTTTCCAATCGGTTTGCCTCGACGGTAGGTAAGAATTCACTTCCCAGCTCCCGCAATCGTTCTTTCTATCGATAATTGGCACGAATACGTGCTATTCGATGTCTCCCATCGTTCTGCATCGACGGTAGGTAAGGATTCACTTCCCAGCTCCCGCAATCGTTCTTTCTATCGATAATTGGCAGGAATACGTGCTATTCGATGTTTCGAATCGTTTTGCATCGACGGTAGGTAAGGATTCACTTCCCAGCCCCCGCAATAGTTCTTTCTATCGATAATTGGCACGAATACGTGCCATTCGATGTTTCCAATCGTTTTGCATCGACGGAAGGTAAGGATTCACTTACCAGCTCCCACTCTCGTACTTTCTATTTATAATTGGCACGAATACGTGATATTCGAAGTTTCCAATCGTTTTGCATCGACGGGTGGTAAGAATTCACTTCCCAGCTCCCGTAATCGTTCTTTCTATCGAAAATTGGCACGAAAACGTTATATTCGAGGTTTCCAATCGTTTTGCCTCGACGGTAGGTAAAAGTTCACTTCCCAGCTCCCGCAATCGTTCTTTCTATCGTTAATTGGCACGAAAACGTGCTATTCGATGTTTCCAATCGTTTTGCATCGACGAGAGGTAAGGATTCACTTCCCAGCTCCCGTAATCGTTCTTTCTATCGATAATTGGCACGAATACGTGCTACTCGGTGTTTCCAATCGTTTTGCAACGACGGTAGGTAAGGATTCACTTCTCAGCTCCCTCAATCGTTCTTTCTATAAATAATTGGCACGAATACGTGCTATTCGATGTTTCCAATCGTTTTGCATCGAAGGTAGGTAAGGATTCACTTCCCCGCTCCCGCAATCGTTCTTTCTATCGATAATTGGCACGAATACGTGCTATTCGATGCTTCCAATCATTTTGACTCGACGGTAGGTAAGGATTCACTTCCCAGCTCCCGCAATCGTTCTTTCTATCGATAATTGGCACGCATACGTGATATTCGAAGTTTCCATTCGTTTTGCATCGACGGAAGGTAACGATTTACTTCCCAGCTCCCGCAATCGTTCTTTCTATCGATAATTGGCACGCATACGTGATATTCGATGTTTCCAATCGGTTTGCCTCGACGGTAGGTAAGAATTCACTTCCCAGCTCCCGCAATCGTTCTTTCTATCGATAATTGGCACGAATACGTGCTATTCGATGTTTCCAATCGTTCTGCAACGACGGTAGGTAACGATTCACTTCCCAGCTCCCGCAATCGTTCTTTCTATCGATAATTGGCACGCATACGTGATATTCGATGTTTCCAATCGGTTTGCCTCGACGGTAGGTAAGAATTCACTTCCCAGCTCCCGCAATCGTTCTTTCTATCGATAATTGGCACGAATACGTGCTATTCGATGTTTCCAATCGTTCAGCATCGACGGTAGGTAAGGATTCACTTCCCAGCTCCCGCAATCATTCTTTCTATCGATAATTGGCACGAATACGTGCTATTCGATGTTTCGAATCGTTTTGCATCGACGGTAGGTAAGGATTCACTTCCCAGCTCCCGCAATAGTCCTTTCTATCGATAATTGGCACGAATACGTGCTACTCGGTGTTTCCAATCGTTTTGCAACGACGGTAGGTAAGGATTCACATCTCAGCTCCCTCAATCGTTCTTTCTATAAATAATTGGCACGAATACGTGCTATTCGATGTTTCCAATCGTTTTGCATCGACGGTAGGTAAGGATTCACTTCCCAGCCCCCGCAATCGTTCTTTCTATCGATAACTGGCACGAAAACGTGCTATTCGATGTTTCCAATCATTTTGCATCGACGGAAGGTAAGGATTCACTTACCAGCTCCCACACTCGTTCTTTCTATTTATAATTGGCACGAATACGTGATATTCGAGGTTTCCAATCGTTTTGCATCGACGGGTGGTAAGAATTCACTTCCCAGCTCCCGTAATCGTTCTTTCTATCGATAATTGGCACGAATACGTGCTACTCGGTGTTTCCAATCGTTTTGCAACGACGGTAGGTAAGGATACACCTCTCAGCTCCCTCAATCGTTCTTTCTATAAATAATTGGCACGAATACGTGCTATTCGATGTTTCCAATCGTTTTGCATCGAAGGTAGGTAAGGATTCACTTCCCCGCTCCCGCAATCGTTCTTTCTATCGATAATTGGCACGAATACGTGCTATTCGATGTTTCGTATCGTTTTGCATCGACGGTAGGTAAGGATTCACTTCCCAGCTCCCGCAATAGTTCTTTCTATCGATAATTGGCACGAATACGTGCTATTCGATATTTCCAATCGTTTTGCATCGACGGTAGGTAAGGATTCACTTCCGAGCTCCCGCAATAGTTCTTTCTATCGATAATTGGCACGAATACGTGCTATTCGATGTTTCGAATCGTTTTGCATCGACGGTAGGTAAGGATTCACTTCCCAGCCCCCGGAATAGTTCTTTCTATCGATAATTGGCACGAATACGTGCCATTCGATGTTTCCAATCGTTTTGCATCGACGGAAGGTAAGGATTCACTTACCAGCTCCCACTCTCGTACTTTCTATTTATAATTGGCACGAATACGTGATATTCGAGGTTTCCAATCGTTTTGCATCGACGGGTGGTAAGAATTCACTTCCCAGCTCCCGTAATCGTTCTTTCTATCGAAAATTGGCACGAATACGTTATATTCGAGGTTTCCAATCGTTTTGCCTCGACGGTAGGTAAGAGTTCACTTCCCAGCTCCCGCAATCGTTCTTTCTATCGTTAATTGGCACGAAAACGTGCTATTCGATGTTTCCAATCGTTTTGCATCGACGAGAGGTAAGGATTCACTTCCCAGCTCCCGTAATCGTTCTTTCTATCGATAATTGGCACGAATACGTGCTACTCGGTGTTTCCAATCGTTTTGCAACGACGGTAGGTAAGGATTCACTTCTCAGCTCCCTCAATCGTTCTTTCTATAAATAATTGGCACGAATACGTGTTATTCGATGTTTCCAATCGTTTTGCATCGAAGGTAGGTAAGGATTCACTTCCCCGCTCCCGCAATCGTTCTTTCTATCGATAATTGGCACGAATACGTGCTATTCGATGCTTCCAATCATTTTGACTCGACGGTAGGTAAGGACTCACTTCCCAGCTCCCGCAATCGTTCTTTCTATCGATAATTGGCACGCATACGTGATATTCGAAGTTTCCATTCGTTTTGCATCGAGGGAAGGTAACGATTCACTTCCCAGCTCCCGCAATCGTTCTTTCTATCGATAATTGGCACGCATACGTGATATTCGATGTTTCCAATCGGTTTGCCTCGACGGTAGGTAAGAATTCACTTCCCAGCTCCCGCAATCGTTCTTTCTATCGATAAATGGCACGAATACGTGCTATTCGATGTTTCCAATCGTTCTGCAACGACGGTAGGTAACGATTCACTTCCCAGCTCCCGCAATCGTTCTTTCTATCGATAATTGGCACGCATACGTGATATTCGATGTTTCCAATCGGTTTGCCTCGACGGTAGGTAAGAATTCACTTCCCAGCTCCCGCAATCGTTCTTTCTATCGATAATTGGCACGAATACGTGCTATTCGATGTTTCCAATCGTTCAGCATCGACGGTAGGTAAGGATTCACTTCCCAGCTCCCGCAATCATTCTTTCTATCGATAATTGGCACGAATACGTGCTATTCGATGTTTCGAATTGTTTTGCATCGACGGTAGGTAAGGATTCACTTCCCAGCTCCCGCAATAGTCCTTTCTATCGATAATTGGCACGAATACGTGCTACTCGGTGTTTCCAATCGTTTTGCAACGACGGTAGGTAAGGATTCACATCTCAGCTCCCTCAATCGTTCTTTCTATAAATAATTGGCACGAATACGTGATATTCGAGGTTTCCAATCGTTTTGCATCGACGGGTGGTAAGAATTCACTTCCCAGCTCCCGTAATCGTTCTTTCTATCGATAATTGGCGCGAATACGTTATATTCGAGGTTTCCAATCGTTTTGCCTCGACGGTAGGTAAGGATTCACTTCCCAGCTTCCGCAATCGTTCTTTCTATCGATAATTGGCACGAATACGTACTATTCGATGTTTCGAATCGTTTTGCATCGACTGTAGGTAAGGTTTCACTTCCCAGCTCCCGCAATCGTTCTTTCTATTGTTAATTGGCACGAAAACGTGCTATTCGATGTTTCCAATAGTTTTGCATCGACGGGAGGTAAGGATTCACTTCCCAGCTCCCGTAATCGTTCTTTCTATCGATAATTGGCACGAATACGTGCTATTCGATGTTTCCAATCGTTTTGCATCGACGGAAGGTAAGGATTCACTTACCAGCTCCCACACTCGTTCTTTCTATTTATAATTGGCACGAATACGTGATATTCGAGGTTTCCAATCGTTTTGCATCGACGGGTGGTAAGAATTCACTGCCCAGCTCCCGTAATCGTCCTTTCTATCGATAATTGGCACGAATACGTTTTATTCGAGGTTTCCAATCGTTTTGCCTCGACGGTAGGTAAGAGTTCACTTCCCAGCTCCCGCAATCGTTCTTTCTATCGTTAATTGGCACGAAAACGTGCTATTCGATGTTTCCAATCGTTTTGCATCGACGGGAGGTAAGGATTCACTTCCCAGCTCCCGTAATCGTTCTTTCTATAGATAATTGGCACGAATACGTGCTACTCGGTGTTTCCAATCGTTTTGCAACGACGGTAGGTAAGGATTCACTTCTCAGCTCCCTCAATCGTTCTTTCTATAATAATTGGCACGAATACCTGCTATTCGATGTTTCCAATCGTTTTGCATCGACGGGAGGTAAGGATTCACTTCCCAGCTCCCGTAATCGTTCTTTCTATCTATAATTGGCACGAATACGTGATATTCGAGGTTTCCAACCGTTTTGCATCGACGGGTGGTAAGAATTCACTTCCCAGCTCCCGCAATCGTTCTTTCTATCGATAATTGGCACGAAAACGTGCTATTCGATGTTTCCAATCGTTTTGCATCGACGGGAGGTAACGATTCACTTCCCAGCTCCCGCAATCGTTCTTTCTATAGATAATTGGCACGCATACGTGATATTCGATGTTTCCAATCGGTTTGCCTCGACGGTAGGTAAGAATTCACTTCCCAGCTCCCGCAATCGTTCTTTCTATCGATAATTGGCACGAATACGTGCTATTCGATGTTTCCAATCGTTCTGCATCGACGGTAGGTAAGGATTCACTTCCCAGCTCCCGCAATCGTTCTTTCTATCGATAATTGGCACGAATACGTGCTATTCGATGTTTCGAATCGTTTTGCATCGACGGTAGGTAAGGATTCACTTCCCAGCTCCCGCAATAGTTCTTTCTATCGATAATTGGCACGAATACGTGCTATTCGATGTTTCCAATCGTTTTGCATCGACGGAAGGTAAGGATTCACTTACCAGCTCCCACACTCGTCCTTTCTATTTATAATGTGGTATTGGTATATTTTAGGATACGTAGGTTAGCGGATAGGGCCAGGTTTGTTGGCGCCTTTTAGTTTATAGTACTGTCTCGAGGTTTGTCGAGGCAGTTGTAAGATAAGAATGGTGTGAATGAAGAGTGTTAGTAGAAATGTCAAGCGTGGATCGAGTGAATGTTTAGCTTGAGGAAAGAGTGAATGGTTTCGGGGAATGCACGTGGAGTGTTTGGTGCAGGGTGACCCGTGGTCGAACTGTGACACGTGGCAAGGGTGTGTGTGTCGGTGTGAGTCCTAAATGAGTGAGAGCAAATGAGAGATAGAATGAAAGGGAAACTGTGAGTGAAAGAATATATGGAGTGGCTGATGCGTGCGCGAGGGAGAATAGTTTTGGTTGCGAAAGGGAATACAAGTGCTTACGAAGCCGAAGAGAATATTGTTTGAGAGAGTGTCGTGCGACGACCGTTTATACTAATAAAATACTTAGTAATACAAGGAAAGAGAAGTCTCATTACCCTGATTTGTGTTCCATTGTCATTGGTAAAGAAGTTTACTTAAAAATAACTTCTACAATAATTGGCACGAATACGTGATATTCGAGGTTTCCAATCGTTTTGCATCGACGGGTGGTAAGAATTCACTTCCCAGCTCACGTAATCGTTCTTTCTATCGATAATTGGCGCGAATACGTTATATTCGAGGTTTCCAATCGTTTTGCCTCGACGGTAGGTAAGAGTTCACTTCCCAGCTCCCGCAATCGTTCTTTCTATCGATAATTGGCACGAAAACGTGCTATTCGATGTTTCCAATCGTTTTGCATCGACGGGAGGTAAGGATTCACTTCCCAGCTCCCGTAATCGTTCTTTCTATCGATAATTGGCACGAATACGTGCTACTCGGTGTTTCCAATCGTTTTGCATCGACGGTAGGTAAGGATTCACTTCCCAGCTCCAGCAATAGTTCTTTCTATCGATAATTGTCACGAATACGTGCTATTCGATGTTTCCAATCGTTTTGCATCGACGGTAGGTACGGATTCACTTCCCAGCTCCCGCAATCGTTCTTTCTATCGATAATTGGCACGAAAACGTGCTATTCGATGTTTCCAATCGTTTTGCATCGACGGGAGGTAAGGATTCACTTCCCAGCTCCCGTAATCGTTCTTTCTATCGATAATTGGCACGAATACGTGCTACTCGGTGTTTCCAATCGTTTTGCAACGACGGTAGGTAAGGATACACTTCTCAGCTCCCTCAATCGTTCTTTCTATAAATAATTGGCACGAATACGTGCTATTCGATGTTTCCAATCGTTTTGCATCGAAGGTAGGTAAGGATTCACTTCCCCGCTCCCGCAATCGTTCTTTCTATCGATAATTGGCACGAATACGTGCTATTCGATATTTCCAATCGTTTTGCATCGACGGTAGGTAAGGATTCACTTCCCAGCCCCCGCAATCGTTCTTTCTATCGATAACTGGGACGAAAACGTGCTATTCGATGTTTCCAATCGTTTTGCATCGACGGAAGGTAAGGATTCACTTACCAGCTCCCACACTCGTTCTTTCTATTTATAATTGGCACGAATACGTGATATTCGAGGTTTCCAATCGTTTTGCATCGACGGGTGATAAGAATTCACTTCCCAGCTCCCGTAATCGTTCTTTCTATCGATAATTGGCACGAATACGTTATATTCGATGTTTCCAATCGGTTTGCCTCGACGGTAGGTAAGAATTCACTTCCCAGCTCCCGCAATCGTTCTTTCTATCGATAATTGGCACGAATACGTGCTATGCGATGTTTCCCATAGTTCTGCATCGACGGTAGGTAAGGATTCACTTCCCAGCTCCCGCAATCGTTCTTTCTATCGATAATTGGCAGGAATACGTGCTATTCGATGTTTCGAATCGTTTTGCATCGACGGTAGGTAAGGATTCACGTCCCAGCCCCCGCAATAGTTCTTTCTATCGATAATTGGCACGAATACGTGCCATTCGATGTTTCCAATCGTTTTGCATCGACGGAAGGTAAGGATTCACTTACCAGCTCCCACTCTCGTACTTTCTATTTATAATTGGCACGAATACGTGATATTCGAGGTTTCCAATCGTTTTGCATCGACGGGTGGTAAGAATTCACTTCCCAGCTCCCGTAATCGTTCTTTCTATCGATAATTGGCACGAATACGTGCTACTCGGTGTTTCCAATCGTTTTGCAACGACGGTAGGTAAGGATACACTTCTCAGCTCCCTCAATCGTTCTTTCTATAAATAATTGGCACGGATACGTGCTATTCGATGTTTCCAATCGTTTTGCATCGAAGGTAGGTAAGGATTCACTTCCCCGCTCCCGCAATCCTTCTTTCTATTGATAATTGGCACGAATACGTGTTATTCGATGTTTTGTATCGTTTTGTATCGACGGTAGGTTAGGATTCACTTCCCAGCTCCCTCAATCGTTCTTTCTATAAATAATTGGCACGAATACGTGCTATTCGATATTTCCAATCGTTTTGCATCGACGGTAGGTAAGGATTCACTCCCCAGCCCCCGCAATCGTTCTTTCTATCGATAACTGGCACGAAAACGTGCTATTCGATGTTTCCAATCGTTTTGCATCGACGGAAGGTAAGGATTCACTTACCAGCTCCCACACTCGTTCTTTCTATTTATAATTGGCACGAATACGTGATATTCGAGGTTTCCAATCGTTTTGCATCGACGGGTGATAAGAATTCACTTCCCAGCTCCCGTAATCGTTCTTTCTATCGATAATTGGCACGAATACGTTATATTCGATGTTTCCAATCGGTTTGCCTCGACGGTAGGTAAGAATTCACTTCCCAGCTCCCGCAATCGTTCTTTCTATCGATAATTGGCACGAATACGTGCTATGCGATGTTTCCCATCGTTCTGCATCGACGGTAGGTAAGGATTCACTTCCCAGCTCCCGCAATCGTTCTTTCTATCGATAATTGGCAGGAATACGTGCTATTCGATGTTTCGAATCGTTTTGCATCGACGGTAGGTAAGGATTCACGTCCCAGCCCCCGCAATAGTTCTTTCTATCGATAATTGGCACGAATACGTGCCATTCGATGTTTCCAATCGTTTTGCATCGACGGAAGGTAAGGATTCACTTACCAGCTCCCACTCTCGTACTTTCTATTTATAATTGGCACGAATACGTGATATTCGAGGTTTCCAATCGTTTTGCATCGACGGGTGGTAAGAATTCACTTCCCAGCTCCCGTAATCGTTCTTTCTATCGATAATTGGCACGAATACGTGCTACTCGGTGTTTCCAATCGTTTTGCAACGACGGTAGGTAAGGATACACTTCTCAGCTCCCTCAATCGTTCTTTCTATAAATAATTGGCACGGATACGTGCTATTCGATGTTTCCAATCGTTTTGCATCGAAGGTAGGTAAGGATTCACTTCCCCGCTCCCGCAATCGTTCTTTCTATTGATAATTGGCACGAATACGTGTTATTCGATGTTTTGTATCGTTTTGCATCGACGGTAGGTTAGGATTCACTTCCCAGCTCCCTCAATCGTTCTTTCTATAAATAATTGGCACGAATACGTGCTATTCGATATTTCCAATCGTTTTGCATCGACGGTAGGTAAGGATTCACTCCCCAGCCCCCGCAATCGTTCTTTCTATCGATAACTGGCACGAAAACGTGCTATTCGATGTTTCCAATCGTTTTGCATCGACGGAAGGTAAGGATTCACTTACCAGCTCCCACACTCGTTCTTTCTATTTATAATTGGCACGAATACGTGATATTCGAGGTTTCCAATCGTTTTGCATCGACGGGTGATAAGAATTCACTTCCCAGCTCCCGTAATCGTTCTTTCTATCGATAATTGGCACGAATACGTTATATTCGATGTTTCCAATCGGTTTGCCTCGACGGTAGGTAAGAATTCACTTCCCAGCTCCCGCAATCGTTCTTTCTATCGATAATTGGCACGAATACGTACTATTCGATGTTTCCCATCGTTCTGCATCGACGGTAGGTAAGGATTCACTTCCCAGCTCCCGCAATCGTTCTTTCTATCGATAATTGGCAGGAATACGTGCTATTCGATGTTTCGAATCGTTTTGCATCGACGGTAGGTAAGGATTCACTTCCCAGCCCCCGCAATAGTTCTTTCTATCGATAATTGGCACGAATACGTGCCATTCGATGTTTGCAATCGTTTTGCATCGACGGAAGGTAAGGATTCACTTACCAGCTCCCACTCTCGTACTTTCTATTTATAATTGGCACGAATACGTGATATTCGAGGTTTCCAATCGTTTTGCATCGACGGGTGGTAAGAATTCACTTCCCAGCTCCCGTAATCGTTCTTTCTATCGAAAATTGGCACGAATACGTTATATTCGAGGTTTCCAATCGTTTTGCCTCGACGGTAGGTATGAGTTCACTTCCCAGCTCCCGCAATCGTTCTTTCTATCGTTAATTGGCACGAAAACGTGCTATTCGATGTTTCCAATCGTTTTGCATCGACGAGAGGTAAGGATTCACTTCCCAGCTCCCGTAATCGTTCTTTCTATCGATAATTGGCACGAATACGTGCTACTCGGTGTTTCCAATCGTTTTGCAACGACGGTAGCTAAGGATTCACTTCTCAGCTCCCTCAATCGTTCTTTCTATAAATAATTGGCACGAATACGTGCTATTCGATGTTTCCAATCGTTTTGCATCGAAGGTAGGTAAGGATTCACTTCCCCGCTCCCGCAATCGTTCTTTCTATCGATAATTGGCACGAATACGTGCTATTCGATGCTTCCAATCATTTTGACTCGACGGTAGGTAAGGATTCACTTCCCAGCTCCCGCAATCGTTCTTTCTATCGATAATTGGCACGCATACGTGATATTCGAAGTTTCCATTCGTTTTGCATCGACGGAAGGTAACGATTCACTTCCCAGATCCCGCAATCGTTCTTTCTATCGATAATTGGCACGCATACGTGATATTCGATGTTTCCAATCGGTTTGCCTCGACGGTAGGTAAGAATTCACTTCCCAGCTCCCGCAATCGTTTTTTCTATCGATATTTGGCACGAATACGTGCTATTCGATGTTTCGAATCGTTTTGCATCGACGGTAGGTAAGGATTCACTACCCAGCTCCCGCAATCGTTCTTTCTATCGATAATTGGCACGAATACGTGCTATTCGATGTTTCCAATTGTTCAGCATCGACGGTAGGTAAGGATTCACTTCCCAGCTCCCGCAATCATTCTTTCTATCGATAATTGGCACGAATACGTGCTATTCGATGTTTCGAATCGTTTTGCATCGACGGTAGGTAAGGATTCACTACCCAGCTCCCGCAATAGTCCTTTCTATAAATAATTGGCACGAATACGTGCTATTCGATGTTTCCAATCGTTTTGCATCGAAGGTAGGTAAGGATTCACTTCCCCGCTCCCGCAATCGTTCTTTCTATCGATAATTGGCACGAATACGTGCTATTCGATGTTTCCAATTGTTCAGCATCGACGGTAGGTAAGGATTCACTTCCCAGCTCCCGCAATCATTCTTTCTATCGATAATTGGCACGAATACGTGCTATTCGATGTTTCGAATCGTTTTGCATCGACGGTAGGTAAGGATTCACTACCCAGCTCCCGCAATAGTCCTTTCTATAAATAATTGGCACGAATACGTGCTATTCGATGTTTCCAATCGTTTTGCATCGAAGGTAGGTAAGGATTCACTTCCCCGCTCCCGCAATCGTTCTTTCTATCGATAATTGGCACGAATACGTGCTATTCGATGCTTCGAATCGTTTTGCATCGACGGTAGGTAAGGATTCACTTCCCAGCCCCCGCAATCGTTCTTTCTATCGATAACTGGCACGAAAACGTGCTATTCGATGTTTCCAATCATTTTGCATCGACGGAAGGTAAGGATTCACTTAACAGCTCCCACACTCGTTCTTTCTATTTATAATTGGCACGAATACGTGATATTCGAGGTTTCCAATCGTTTTGCATCGACGGGTGGTAAGAATTCACTTCCCAGCTCCCGTAATCGTTCTTTCTATCGATAATTGGCACGAATACGTTATATTCGAGGTTTCCAATCGTTTTGCCTCGACGGTAGGTAAGGATTCACTTCCCAGCTTCCGCAATCGTTCTTTCTATAGATAATTGGCACGCATACGTGATATTCGAGGTTTCCAATCGTTTTGCATCGACGGGTAGTAAGAATTCACTTCCCAGTTCCCGTAATCGTTCTTTCTATCGAAAATTGGCACGAATACGTTATATTCGAGGTTTCCAATCGTTTTGCCTCGACGGTAGGTAAGGATTCACTTCCCAGCTCCCGCAATCGTTCTTTCTATCGATAATTGGCACGCATACGTGATATTCGAAGTTTCCATTCGTTTTGCATCGACGGAAGGTAACGATTCACTTCCCAGCTCCCGCAATCGTTCTTTCTATCGATAATTGGCACGCATACGTGATATTCTATGTTTCCAATCGGTTTGCCTCGACGGTAGGTAAGAATTCACTTCCCAGCTCCCGCAATCGTTTTTTCTATCGATAATTGGCACGAATACGTGCTATTCGATGTTTCCAATCGTTCTGCAACGACGGTAGGTAAGGATTCACTTCCCAGCTCCCGCAATCATTCTTTCTATCGATAATTGGCACGAATACGTGCTATTCGATGTTTCGAATCGTTTTGCATCGACGGTAGGTAAGGATTCACTACCCAGCTCCCGCAATCGTTCTTTCTATCGATAATTGGCACGAATACGTGCTATTCGATGTTTCCAATTGTTCAGCATCGACGGTAGGTAAGGATTCACTTCCCAGCTCCCGCAATCATTCTTTCTATCGATAATTGGCACGAATACGTGCTATTCGATGTTTCGAATCGTTTTGCATCGACGGTAGGTAAGGATTCACTACCCAGCTCCCGCAATAGTCCTTTCTATAAATAATTGGCACGAATACGTGCTATTCGATGTTTCCAATCGTTTTGCATCGAAGGTAGGTAAGGATTCACTTCCCCGCTCCCGCAATCGTTCTTTCTATCGATAATTGGCACGAATACGTGCTATTCGATGTTTCCAATTGTTCAGCATCGACGGTAGGTAAGGATTCACTTCCCAGCTCCCGCAATCATTCTTTCTATCGATAATTGGCACGAATACGTGCTATTCGATGTTTCGAATCGTTTTGCATCGACGGTAGGTAAGGATTCACTACCCAGCTCCCGCAATAGTCCTTTCTATAAATAATTGGCACGAATACGTGCTATTCGATGTTTCCAATCGTTTTGCATCGAAGGTAGGTAAGGATTCACTTCCCCGCTCCCGCAATCGTTCTTTCTATCGATAATTGGCACGAATACGTGCTATTCGATGCTTCGAATCGTTTTGCATCGACGGTAGGTAAGGATTCACTTCCCAGCCCCCGCAATCGTTCTTTCTATCGATAACTGGCACGAAAACGTGCTATTCGATGTTTCCAATCATTTTGCATCGACGGAAGGTAAGGATTCACTTAACAGCTCCCACACTCGTTCTTTCTATTTATAATTGGCACGAATACGTGATATTCGAGGTTTCCAATCGTTTTGCATCGACGGGTGGTAAGAATTCACTTCCCAGCTCCCGTAATCGTTCTTTCTATCGATAATTGGCACGAATACGTTATATTCGAGGTTTCCAATCGTTTTGCCTCGACGGTAGGTAAGGATTCACTTCCCAGCTTCCGCAATCGTTCTTTCTATAGATAATTGGCACGCATACGTGATATTCGAGGTTTCCAATCGTTTTGCATCGACGGGTAGTAAGAATTCACTTCCCAGTTCCCGTAATCGTTCTTTCTATCGAAAATTGGCACGAATACGTTATATTCGAGGTTTCCAATCGTTTTGCCTCGACGGTAGGTAAGGATTCACTTCCCAGCTCCCGCAATCGTTCTTTCTATCGATAATTGGCACGCATACGTGATATTCGAAGTTTCCATTCGTTTTGCATCGACGGAAGGTAACGATTCACTTCCCAGCTCCCGCAATCGTTCTTTCTATCGATAATTGGCACGCATACGTGATAATCGATGTTTCCAATCGGTTTGCCTCGACGGTAGGTAAGAATTCACTTCCCAGCTCCCGCAATCGTTTTTTCTATCGATAATTGGCACGAATACGTGCTATTCGATGTTTCCAATCGTTCTGCAACGACGGTAGGTAAGGATTCACTTCCCAGCTCCCGCAATCATTCTTTCTATCGATAATTGGCACGAATACGTGCTATTCGATGTTTCGAATCGTTTTGCATCGACGGTAGGTAAGGATTCACTACCCAGCTCCCGCAATCGTTCTTTCTATCGATAATTGGCACGAATACGTGCTATTCGATGTTTCCAATTGTTCAGCATCGACGGTAGGTAAGGATTCACTTCCCAGCTCCCGCAATCATTCTTTCTATCGATAATTGGCACGAATACGTGCTATTCGATGTTTCGAATCGTTTTGCATCGACGGTAGGTAAGGATTCACTACCCAGCTCCCGCAATAGTCCTTTCTATAAATAATTGGCACGAATACGTGCTATTCGATGTTTCCAATCGTTTTGCATCGAAGGTAGGTAAGGATTCACTTCCCCGCTCCCGCAATCGTTCTTTCTATCGATAATTGGCACGAATACGTGCTATTCGATGTTTCCAATTGTTCAGCATCGACGGTAGGTAAGGATTCACTTCCCAGCTCCCGCAATCATTCTTTCTATCGATAATTGGCACGAATACGTGCTATTCGATGTTTCGAATCGTTTTGCATCGACGGTAGGTAAGGATTCACTACCCAGCTCCCGCAATAGTCCTTTCTATAAATAATTGGCACGAATACGTGCTATTCGATGTTTCCAATCGTTTTGCATCGAAGGTAGGTAAGGATTCACTTCCCCGCTCCCGCAATCGTTCTTTCTATCGATAATTGGCACGAATACGTGCTATTCGATGCTTCGAATCGTTTTGCATCGACGGTAGGTAAGGATTCACTTCCCAGCCCCCGCAATCGTTCTTTCTATCGATAACTGGCACGAAAACGTGCTATTCGATGTTTCCAATCATTTTGCATCGACGGAAGGTAAGGATTCACTTAACAGCTCCCACACTCGTTCTTTCTATTTATAATTGGCACGAATACGTGATATTCGAGGTTTCCAATCGTTTTGCATCGACGGGTGGTAAGAATTCACTTCCCAGCTCCCGTAATCGTTCTTTCTATCGATAATTGGCACGAATACGTTATATTCGAGGTTTCCAATCGTTTTGCCTCGACGGTAGGTAAGGATTCACTTCCCAGCTTCCGCAATCGTTCTTTCTATAGATAATTGGCACGCATACGTGATATTCGAGGTTTCCAATCGTTTTGCATCGACGGGTAGTAAGAATTCACTTCCCAGTTCCCGTAATCGTTCTTTCTATCGAAAATTGGCACGAATACGTTATATTCGAGGTTTCCAATCGTTTTGCCTCGACGGTAGGTAAGGATTCACTTCCCAGCTCCCGCAATCGTTCTTTCTATCGATAATTGGCACGCATACGTGATATTCGAAGTTTCCATTCGTTTTGCATCGACGGAAGGTAACGATTCACTTCCCAGCTCCCGCAATCGTTCTTTCTATCGATAATTGGCACGCATACGTGACATTCGATGTTTCCAATCGGTTTGCCTCGACGGTAGGTAAGAATTCACTTCCCAGCTCCCGCAATCGTTTTTTCTATCGATAATTGGCACGAATACGTGCTATTCGATGTTTCCAATCGTTCTGCAACGACGGTAGGTAACGATTCACTTCCCAGCTCCCGCAATCGTTCTTTCTATCGATAATTGGCAGGAATACGTGCTATTCGATGTTTCGAATCGTTTTGCATCGACGGTAGGTAAGGATTCACTTCCCAGCCCCCGCAATAGTTCTTTCTATGGATAATTGGCACGAATACGTGCCATTCGATGTTTCCAATCGTTTTGCATCGACGGAAGGTAAGGATTCACTTACCAGCTCCCACTCTCGTACTTTCTATTTATAATTGGCACGAATACGTGATATTCGAGGTTTCCAATCGTTTTGCATCGACGGGTGGTAAGAATTCACTTCCCAGCTCCCGTAATCGTTCTTTCTATCGAAAATTGGCACGAATACGTTATATTCGAGGTTTCCAATCGTTTTGCCTCGACGGTAGGTATGAGTTCACTTCCCAGCTCCCGCAATCGTTCTTTCTATCGTTAATTGGCACGAAAACGTGCTATTCGATGTTTCCAATCGTTTTGCATCGAAGGTAGGTAAGGATTCACTTCCCCGCTCCCGCAATCGTTCTTTCTATCGATAATTGGCACGAATACGTGCTATTCGATGCTTCCAATCATTTTGACTCGACGGTAGGTAAGGATTCACTTCCCAGCTCCCGCAATCGTTCTTTCTATCGATAATTGGCACGCATACGTGATATTCGAAGTTTCCATTCGTTTTGCATCGACGGAAGGTAACGATTCACTTCCCAGCTCCCGCAATCGTTCTTTCTATCGATAATTGGCACGCATACGTGATATTCGATGTTTCCAATCGGTTTGCCTCGACGGTAGGTAAGAATTCACTTCCCAGCTCCCGCAATCGTTTTTTCTATCGATAATTGGCACGAATACGTGCTATTCGATGTTTCCAATCGTTCTGCAACGACGGTAGGTAACGATTCACTTCCCAGCTCCCGCAATCGTTCTTTCTATCGATAATTGGCACGCATACGTGATATTCGAAGTTTCCAATCGGTTTGCCTCGACGGTAGGTAAGAATTCACTTCCCAGCTCCCGCAACCGTTCTTTCTATCGATAATTGGCACGAATACGTGCTATTCGATGTTTCCAATTGTTCAGCATCGACGGTAGGTAAGGATTCACTTCCCAGCTCCCGCAATCATTCTTTCTATCAATAATTGGCACGAATACGTGCTATTCGATGTTTCGAATCGTTTTGCATCGACGGTAGGTAAGGATTCACTTCCCAGCTCCCGCAATAGTCCTTTCTATAAATAATTGGCACGAATACGTGCTATTCGATGTTTCCAATCGTTTTGCATCGACGGGTGGTAAGAATTCACTTCCCAGCTCCCGTGATCGTTCTTTCTATCGATAATTGGCACGAATACGTTATATTCGAGGTTTCCAATCGTTTTGCCTCGACGGTAGGTAAGAGTTCACTTCCCAGCTCCCGCAATCGTTCTTTCTATAAATAATTGGCACGAATACGTGCTATTCGATGTTTCCAATCGTTCTGCATCGACGGTAGGTAAGGATTCACTTCCCAGCTTCCGCAATCGTTCTTTCTATAGATAATTGGCACGCATACGTGATATTCGAGGTTTCCAATCGTTTTGCATCGACGGGTGGTAAGAATTCACTTCCCAGCTCCCGTAATCGTTCTTTCTATCGAAAATTGGCACGAATACGTTATATTCGAGGTTTCCAATCGTTCTGCCTCGACGGTAGGTAAGAGTTCACTTCCCAGCTCCCGCAATCGTTCTTTCTATCGTTAATTGGCACGAAAACGTGCTATTCGATGTTTCCAATCGTTTTGCATCGACGAGAGGTAAGGATTCACTTCCCAGCTCCCGTAATCGATCTTTCTATCGATAATTGGCACGAATACGTGCTATTCGATGTTTCCAATCGTTTTGCATCGACGGGAGGTAACGATTCACTTCCCAGCTCCCGCAATCGTTCTTTCTATAGATAATTGGCACGCATACGTGATATTCGATGTTTCCAATCGGTTTGCCTCGACGGTAGGTAAGAATTCACTTCCCAGCTCCCGCAATCGTTCTTTCTATCGATAATTGGCACGAATACGTGCTATTCGATGTTTCCAATCGTTCTGCATCGACGGTAGGTAAGGATTCACTTCCCAGCTCCCGCAATCGTTCTTTCTATCGATAATTGGCACGAATACGTGCTATTCGATGTTTCGAATCGTTTTGCATCGACGGTAGGTAAGGATTCACTTCCCAGCTCCCGCAATAGTTCTTTCTATCGATAATTGGCACGAATACGTGCTATTCGATGTTTCCAATCGTTTTGCATCGACGGAAGGTAAGGATTCACTTACCAGCTCCCACACTCGTCCTTTCTATTTATAATGTGGTATTGGTATATTTTAGGATACGTAGGTTAGCGGATAGGGCCAGGTTTGTTGGCGCCTTTTAGTTTATAGTACTGTCTCGAGGTTTGTCGAGGCAGTTGTAAGATAAGAATGGTGTGAATGAAGAGTGTTAGTAGAAATGTCAAGCGTGGATCGAGTGAATGTTTAGCTTGAGGAAAGAGTGAATGGTTTCGGGGAATGCACGTGGAGTGTTTGGTGCAGGGTGACCCGTGGTCGAACTGTGACACGTGGCAAGGGTGTGTGTGTCGGTGTGAGTCCTAAATGAGTGAGAGCAAATGAGAGATAGAATGAAAGGGAAACTGTGAGTGAAAGAATATATGGAGTGGCTGATGCGTGCGCGAGGGAGAATAGTTTTGGTTGCGAAAGGGAATACAAGTGCTTACGAAGCCGAAGAGAATATTGTTTGAGAGAGTGTCGTGCGACGACCGTTTATACTAATAAAATACTTAGTAATACAAGGAAAGAGAAGTCTCATTACCCTGATTTGTGTTCCATTGTCATTGGTAAAGAAGTTTACTTAAAAATAACTTCTACAATAATTGGCACGAATACGTGATATTCGAGGTTTCCAATCGTTTTGCATCGACGGGTGGTAAGAATTCACTTCCCAGCTCACGTAATCGTTCTTTCTATCGATAATTGGCGCGAATACGTTATATTCGAGGTTTCCAATCGTTTTGCCTCGACGGTAGGTAAGAGTTCACTTCCCAGCTCCCGCAATCGTTCTTTCTATCGATAATTGGCACGAAAACGTGCTATTCGATGTTTCCAATCGTTTTGCATCGACGGGAGGTAAGGATTCACTTCCCAGCTCCCGTAATCGTTCTTTCTATCGATAATTGGCACGAATACGTGCTACTCGGTGTTTCCAATCCTTTTGCATCGACGGTAGGTAAGGATTCACTTCCCAGCTCCCGCAATAGTTCTTTCTATCGATAATTGTCACGAATACGTGCTATTCGATGTTTCCAATCGTTTTGCATCGACGGTAGGTACGGATTCACTTCCCAGCTCCCGCAATCGTTCTTTCTATCGATAATTGGCACGAAAACGTGCTATTCGATGTTTCCAATCGTTTTGCATCGACGGGAGGTAAGGATTCACTTCCCAGCTCCCGTAATCGTTCTTTCTATCGATAATTGGCACGAATACGTGCTACTCGGTGTTTCCAATCGTTTTGCAACGACGGTAGGTAAGGATACACTTCTCAGCTCCCTCAATCGTTCTTTCTATAAATAATTGGCACGAATACGTGCTATTCGATGTTTCCAATCGTTTTGCATCGAAGGTAGGTAAGGATTCACTTCCCCGCTCCCGCAATCGTTCTTTCTATCGATAATTGGCACGAATACGTGCTATTCGATATTTCCAATCGTTTTGCATCGACGGTAGGTAAGGATTCACTTCCCAGCCCCCGCAATCGTTCTTTCTATCGATAACTGGGACGAAAACGTGCTATTCGATGTTTCCAATCGTTTTGCATCGACGGAAGGTAAGGATTCACTTACCAGCTCCCACACTCGTTCTTTCTATTTATAATTGGCACGAATACGTGATATTCGAGGTTTCCAATCGTTTTGCATCGACGGGTGATAAGAATTCACTTCCCAGCTCCCGTAATCGTTCTTTCTATCGATAATTGGCACGAATACGTTATATTCGATGTTTCCAATCGGTTTGCCTCGACGGTAGGTAAGAATTCACTTCCCAGCTCCCGCAATCGTTCTTTCTATCGATAATTGGCACGAATACGTGCTATGCGATGTTTCCCATCGTTCTGCATCGACGGTAGGTAAGGATTCACTTCCCAGCTCCCGCAATCGTTCTTTCTATCGATAATTGGCAGGAATACGTGCTATTCGATGTTTCGAATCGTTTTGCATCGACGGTAGGTAAGGATTCACGTCCCAGCCCCCGCAATAGTTCTTTCTATCGATAATTGGCACGAATACGTGCCATTCGATGTTTCCAATCGTTTTGCATCGACGGAAGGTAAGGATTCACTTACCAGCTCCCACTCTCGTACTTTCTATTTATAATTGGCACGAATACGTGATATTCGAGGTTTCCAATCGTTTTGCATCGACGGGTGGTAAGAATTCACTTCCCAGCTCCCGTAATCGTTCTTTCTATCGATAATTGGCACGAATACGTGCTACTCGGTGTTTCCAATCGTTTTGCAACGACGGTAGGTAAGGATACACTTCTCAGCTCCCTCAATCGTTCTTTCTATAAATAATTGGCACGGATACGTGCTATTCGATGTTTCCAATCGTTTTGCATCGAAGGTAGGTAAGGATTCACTTCCCCGCTCCCGCAATCCTTCTTTCTATTGATAATTGGCACGAATACGTGTTATTCGATGTTTTGTATCGTTTTGTATCGACGGTAGGTTAGGATTCACTTCCCAGCTCCCTCATTCGTTCTTTCTATAAATAATTGGCACGAATACGTGCTATTCGATATTTCCAATCGTTTTGCATCGACGGTAGGTAAGGATTCACTCCCCAGCCCCCGCAATCGTTCTTTCTATCGATAACTGGCACGAAAACGTGCTATTCGATGTTTCCAATCGTTTTGCATCGACGGAAGGTAAGGATTCACTTACCAGCTCCCACACTCGTTCTTTCTATTTATAATTGGCACGAATACGTGATATTCGAGGTTTCCAATCGTTTTGCATCGACGGGTGATAAGAATTCACTTCCCAGCTCCCGTAATCGTTCTTTCTATCGATAATTGGCACGAATACGTTATATTCGATGTTTCCAATCGGTTTGCCTCGACGGTAGGTAAGAATTCACTTCCCAGCTCCCGCAATCGTTCTTTCTATCGATAATTGGCACGAATACGTGCTATGCGATGTTTCCCATCGTTCTGCATCGACGGTAGGTAAGGATTCACTTCCCAGCTCCCGCAATCGTTCTTTCTATCGATAATTGGCAGGAATACGTGCTATTCGATGTTTCGAATCGTTTTGCATCGACGGTAGGTAAGGATTCACGTCCCAGCCCCCGCAATAGTTCTTTCTATCGATAATTGGCACGAATACGTGCCATTCGATGTTTCCAATCGTTTTGCATCGACGGAAGGTAAGGATTCACTTACCAGCTCCCACTCTCGTACTTTCTATTTATAATTGGCACGAATACGTGATATTCGAGGTTTCCAATCGTTTTGCATCGACGGGTGGTAAGAATTCACTTCCCAGCTCCCGTAATCGTTCTTTCTATCGATAATTGGCACGAATACGTGCTACTCGGTGTTTCCAATCGTTTTGCAACGACGGTAGGTAAGGATACACTTCTCAGCTCCCTCAATCGTTCTTTCTATAAATAATTGGCACGGATACGTGCTATTCGATGTTTCCAATCGTTTTGCATCGAAGGTAGGTAAGGATTCACTTCCCCGCTCCCGCAATCGTTCTTTCTATTGATAATTGGCACGAATACGTGTTATTCGATGTTTTGTATCGTTTTGCATCGACGGTAGGTTAGGATTCACTTCCCAGCTCCCTCAATCGTTCTTTCTATAAATAATTGGCACGAATACGTGCTATTCGATATTTCCAATCGTTTTGCATCGACGGTAGGTAAGGATTCACTCCCCAGCCCCCGCAATCGTGCTTTCTATCGATAACTGGCACGAAAACGTGCTATTCGATGTTTCCAATCGTTTTGCATCGACGGAAGGTAAGGATTCACTTACCAGCTCCCACACTCGTTCTTTCTATTTATAATTGGCACGAATACGTGATATTCGAGGTTTCCAATCGTTTTGCATCGACGGGTGATAAGAATTCACTTCCCAGCTCCCGTAATCGTTCTTTCTATCGATAATTGGCACGAATACGTTATATTCGATGTTTCCAATCGGTTTGCCTCGACGGTAGGTAAGAATTCACTTCCCAGCTCCCGCAATCGTTCTTTCTATCGATAATTGGCACGAATACGTACTATTCGATGTTTCCCATCGTTCTGCATCGACGGTAGGTAAGGATTCACTTCCCAGCTCCCGCAATCGTTCTTTCTATCGATAATTGGCAGGAATACGTGCTATTCGATGTTTCGAATCGTTTTGCATCGACGGTAGGTAAGGATTCACTTCCCAGCCCCCGCAATAGTTCTTTCTATCGATAATTGGCACGAATACGTGCCATTCGATGTTTGCAATCGTTTTGCATCGACGGAAGGTAAGGATTCACTTACCAGCTCCCACTCTCGTACTTTCTATTTATAATTGGCACGAATACGTGATATTCGAGGTTTCCAATCGTTTTGCATCGACGGGTGGTAAGAATTCACTTCCCAGCTCCCGTAATCGTTCTTTCTATCGAAAATTGGCACGAATACGTTATATTCGAGGTTTCCAATCGTTTTGCCTCGACGGTAGGTATGAGTTCACTTCCCAGCTCCCGCAATCGTTCTTTCTATCGTTAATTGGCACGAAAACGTGCTATTCGATGTTTCCAATCGTTTTGCATCGACGAGAGGTAAGGATTCACTTCCCAGCTCCCGTAATCGTTCTTTCTATCGATAATTGGCACGAATACGTGCTACTCGGTGTTTCCAATCGTTTTGCAACGACGGTAGCTAAGGATTCACTTCTCAGCTCCCTCAATCGTTCTTTCTATAAATAATTGGCACGAATACGTGCTATTCGATGTTTCCAATCGTTTTGCATCGAAGGTAGGTAAGGATTCACTTCCCCGCTCCCGCAATCGTTCTTTCTATCGATAATTGGCACGAATACGTGCTATTCGATGCTTCCAATCATTTTGACTCGACGGTAGGTAAGGATTCACTTCCCAGCTCCCGCAATCGTTCTTTCTATCGATAATTGGCACGCATACGTGATATTCGAAGTTTCCATTCGTTTTGCATCGACGGAAGGTAACGATTCACTTCCCAGATCCCGCAATCGTTCTTTCTATCGATAATTGGCACGCATACGTGATATTCGATGTTTCCAATCGGTTTGCCTCGACGGTAGGTAAGAATTCACTTCCCAGCTCCCGCAATCGTTTTTTCTATCGATATTTGGCACGAATACATGCTATTCGATGTTTCCAATCGTTCTGCAACGACGGTAGGTAACGATTCACTTCCCAGCTCCCGCAATCGTTGTTTCTATCGATAATTGGCACGCATACGTGATATTCGATGTTTCCAATCGGTTTGCCTCGACGGTAGGTAAGAATTCACTTCCCAGCTCCCGCAATCGTTCTTTCTATCGATAATTGGCACGAATACGTGCTATTCGATGTTTCCAATTGTTCAGCATCGACGGTAGGTAAGGATTCACTTCCCAGCTCCCGCAATCATTCTTTCTATCGATAATTGGCACGAATACGTGCTATTCGATGTTTCGAATCGTTTTGCATCGACGGTAGGTAAGGATTCACTACCCAGCTCCCGCAATCGTTCTTTCTATCGATAATTGGCACGAATACGTGCTATTCGATGTTTCCAATTGTTCAGCATCGACGGTAGGTAAGGATTCACTTCCCAGCTCCCGCAATCATTCTTTCTATCGATAATTGGCACGAATACGTGCTATTCGATGTTTCGAATCGTTTTGCATCGACGGTAGGTAAGGATTCACTACCCAGCTCCCGCAATAGTCCTTTCTATAAATAATTGGCACGAATACGTGCTATTCGATGTTTCCAATCGTTTTGCATCGAAGGTAGGTAAGGATTCACTTCCCCGCTCCCGCAATCGTTCTTTCTATCGATAATTGGCACGAATACGTGCTATTCGATGTTTCCAATTGTTCAGCATCGACGGTAGGTAAGGATTCACTTCCCAGCTCCCGCAATCATTCTTTCTATCGATAATTGGCACGAATACGTGCTATTCGATGTTTCGAATCGTTTTGCATCGACGGTAGGTAAGGATTCACTACCCAGCTCCCGCAATAGTCCTTTCTATAAATAATTGGCACGAATACGTGCTATTCGATGTTTCCAATCGTTTTGCATCGAAGGTAGGTAAGGATTCACTTCCCCGCTCCCGCAATCGTTCTTTCTATCGATAATTGGCACGAATACGTGCTATTCGATGCTTCGAATCGTTTTGCATCGACGGTAGGTAAGGATTCACTTCCCAGCCCCCGCAATCGTTCTTTCTATCGATAACTGGCACGAAAACGTGCTATTCGATGTTTCCAATCATTTTGCATCGACGCAAGGTAAGGATTCACTTAACAGCTCCCACACTCGTTCTTTCTATTTATAATTGGCACGAATACGTGATATTCGAGGTTTCCAATCGTTTTGCATCGACGGGTGGTAAGAATTCACTTCCCAGCTCCCGTAATCGTTCTTTCTATCGATAATTGGCACGAATACGTTATATTCGAGGTTTCCAATCGTTTTGCCTCGACGGTAGGTAAGGATTCACTTCCCAGCTTCCGCAATCGTTCTTTCTATAGATAATTGGCACGCATACGTGATATTCGAGGTTTCCAATCGTTTTGCATCGACGGGTAGTAAGAATTCACTTCCCAGTTCCCGTAATCGTTCTTTCTATCGAAAATTGGCACGAATACGTTATATTCGAGGTTTCCAATCGTTTTGCCTCGACGGTAGGTAAGGATTCACTTCCCAGCTCCCGCAATCGTTCTTTCTATCGATAATTGGCACGCATACGTGATATTCGAAGTTTCCATTCGTTTTGCATCGACGGAAGGTAACGATTCACTTCCCAGCTCCCGCAATCGTTCTTTCTATCGATAATTGGCACGCATACGTGATATTCGATGTTTCCAATCGGTTTGCCTCGACGGTAGGTAAGAATTCACTTCCCAGCTCCCGCAATCGTTTTTTCTATCGATAATTGGCACGAATACGTGCTATTCGATGTTTCCAATCGTTCTGCAACGACGGTAGGTAACGATTCACTTCCCAGCTCCCGCAATCGTTCTTTCTATCGATAATTGGCAGGAATACGTGCTATTCGATGTTTCGAATCGTTTTGCATCGACGGTAGGTAAGGATTCACTTCCCAGCCCCCGCAATAGTTCTTTCTATGGATAATTGGCACGAATACGTGCCATTCGATGTTTCCAATCGTTTTGCATCGACGGAAGGTAAGGATTCACTTACCAGCTCCCACTCTCGTACTTTCTATTTATAATTGGCACGAATACGTGATATTCGAGGTTTCCAATCGTTTTGCATCGACGGGTGGTAAGAATTCACTTCCCAGCTCCCGTAATCGTTCTTTCTATCGAAAATTGGCACGAATACGTTATATTCGAGGTTTCCAATCGTTTTGCCTCGACGGTAGGTATGAGTTCACTTCCCAGCTCCCGCAATCGTTCTTTCTATCGTTAATTGGCACGAAAACGTGCTATTCGATGTTTCCAATCGTTTTGCATCGAAGGTAGGTAAGGATTCACTTCCCCGCTCCCGCAATCGTTCTTTCTATCGATAATTGGCACGAATACGTGCTATTCGATGCTTCCAATCATTTTGACTCGACGGTAGGTAAGGATTCACTTCCCAGCTCCCGCAATCGTTCTTTCTATCGATAATTGGCACGCATACGTGATATTCGAAGTTTCCATTCGTTTTGCATCGACGGAAGGTAACGATTCACTTCCCAGCTCCCGCAATCGTTCTTTCTATCGATAATTGGCACGCATACGTGATATTCGATGTTTCCAATCGGTTTGCCTCGACGGTAGGTAAGAATTCACTTCCCAGCTCCCGCAATCGTTTTTTCTATCGATAATTGGCACGAATACGTGCTATTCGATGTTTCCAATCGTTCTGCAACGACGGTAGGTAACGATTCACTTCCCAGCTCCCGCAATCGTTCTTTCTATCGATAATTGGCACGCATACGTGATATTCGAAGTTTCCAATCGGTTTGCCTCGACGGTAGGTAAGAATTCACTTCCCAGCTCCCGCAACCGTTCTTTCTATCGATAATTGGCACGAATACGTGCTATTCGATGTTTCCAATTGTTCAGCATCGACGGTAGGTAAGGATTCACTTCCCAGCTCCCGCAATCATTCTTTCTATCAATAATTGGCACGAATACGTGCTATTCGATGTTTCGAATCGTTTTGCATCGACGGTAGGTAAGGATTCACTTCCCAGCTCCCGCAATAGTCCTTTCTATAAATAATTGGCACGAATACGTGCTATTCGATGTTTCCAATCGTTTTGCATCGACGGGTGGTAAGAATTCACTTCCCAGCTCCCGTGATCGTTCTTTCTATCGATAATTGGCACGAATACGTTATATTCGAGGTTTCCAATCGTTTTGCCTCGACGGTAGGTAAGAGTTCACTTCCCAGCTCCCGCAATCGTTCTTTCTATAAATAATTGGCACGAATACGTGCTATTCGATGTTTCCAATCGTTCTGCATCGACGGTAGGTAAGGATTCACTTCCCAGCTTCCGCAATCGTTCTTTCTATAGATAATTGGCACGCATACGTGATATTCGAGGTTTCCAATCGTTTTGCATCGACGGGTGGTAAGAATTCACTTCCCAGCTCCCGTAATCGTTCTTTCTATCGAAAATTGGCACGAATACGTTATATTCGAGGTTTCCAATCGTTCTGCCTCGACGGTAGGTAAGAGTTCACTTCCCAGCTCCCGCAACCGTTCTTTCTATCGTTAATTGGCACGAAAACGTGCTATTCGATGTTTCCAATCGTTTTGCATCGACGAGAGGTAAGGATTCACTTCCCAGCTCCCGTAATCGATCTTTCTATCGATAATTGGCACGAATACGTGCTACTCGGTGTTTCCAATCGTTTTGCAACGACGGTAGGTAAGGATTCACTTCCCCGCTCCCGCAATCGTTCTTTCTATCGATAATTGGCACGAATACGTGCTATTCGATGCTTCCAATCATTTTGACTCGACGGTAGGTAAGGATTCACTTCCCAGCTCCCGCAATCGTTCTTTCTATCGATAATTGGCACGCATACGTGATATTCGAAGTTTCCATTCGTTTTGCATCGACGGAAGGTAACGATTCACTTCCCAGCTCCCGCAATCGTTCTTTCTATCGATAATTAGCACGCATACGTGATATTCGATGTTTCCAATCGGTTTGCCTCGACGGTAGGTAAGAATTCACTTCCCAGCTCCCGCAATCGTTCTTTCTATCGATAATTGGCACGAATACGTGCTATTCGATGTTTCCAATCGTTCTGCAACGACGGTAGGTAACGATTCACTTACCAGCTCCCGCAATCGTTCTTTCTATCGATAATTGGCACGCATACGTGATATTCGATGTTTCCAATCGGTTTGCCTCGACGGTAGGTAAGAATTCACTTCCCAGCTCCCGCAATCGTTCTTTCTATCGATAATTGGCACGAATACGTGCTTTTCGATGTTTCCAATCGTTCAGCATCGACGGTAGGTAAGGATTCACTTCCCAGCTCCCGCAATCATTCTTTCTATCGACAATTGGCACGAATACGTGCTATTCGATGTTTCGAATCGTTTGGCATCGACGGTAGGTAAGGATTCACTTCCCAGCTCCCGCAATAGTCCTTTCTATCGATAATTGGCACGAATACGTGCTACTCGGTGTTTCCAATCGTTTTGCAACGACGGTAGGTAAGGATTCACTTCTCAGCTCCCTCAATCGTTCTTTCTATCGATAATTGGCACGAATACGTGCTATTCGATGTTTCGAATCGTTTTGCATCGACGGTAGGTAAGGATTCACTTCCCAGCCCCCGCAATCGTTCTTTCTATCGATAACTGGCGCGAAAACGTGCTATTCGATGTTTCCAATCATTTTGCATCGACGGGAGGTAAGGATTCACTTCCCAGCTCCCGTAATCGTTCTTTCTATAGATAATTGGCACGAATTCGTGCTACTCGGTGTTTCCAATCGTTTTGCAACGACGGTAGGTAAGGATACACTTCTCAGCTCCCGCAATCGTTCTTTCTATCGATAATTGGCACGAATACGTGCAATTCGATGTTTTGTATCGTTTTGCATCGACGGTAGGTTAGGATTCACTTCCCAGCTCCCTCAATCGTTCTTTCTATAAATAATTGGCACGAATACGTGCTATTCGATATTTCCAATCGTTTTGCATCGACGGTAGGTAAGGATTCACTCCCCAGCCCCCGCAATCGTTCTTTCTATCGATAACTGGCACGAAAACGTGCTATTCGATGTTTCCAATCGTTTTGCATCGACGGAAGGTAAGGATTCACTTACCAGCTCCCACACTCATTCTTTCTATTTATAATTGGCACGAATACGTGATATTAGAGGTTTCCAATCGTTTTGCATCGACGGGAGGTAAGGATTCACTTCCCAGCTCCCGTAATCGTTCTTTCTATCGATAATTGGCACGAATACGTGCTACTCGGTGTTTCCAATCGTTTTGCCTCGACGGTAGGTAAGAGTTCACTTCCCAGCTCCCGCAATCGTTCTTTCTATCGATAATTGGCACGCATACGTGATATTCGAAGTTTCCATTCGTTTTGCATCGACGGAAGGTAACGATTCACTTCCCAGCTCCCGCAATCGTTCTTTCTATCGATAATTAGCACGCATACGTGATATTCGATGTTTCCAATCGGTTTGCCTCGACGGTAGGTAAGAATTCACTTCCCAGCTCCCGCAATCGTTCTTTCTATCGATAATTGGCACGAATACGTGCTATTCGATGTTTCCAATCGTTCTGCAACGACGGTAGGTAACGATTCACTTCCCAGCTCCCGCAATCGTTCTTTCTATCGATAATTGGCACGCATACGTGATATTCGATGTTTCCAATCGGTTTGCCCCGACGGTAGGTAAGAATTCACTTCCCAGCTCCCGCAATCGTTCTTTCTATCGATAATTGGCACGAATACGTGCTTTTCGATGTTTCCAATCGTTCAGCATCGACGGTAGGTAAGGATTCACTTCCCAGCTCCCGCATTCATTCTTTCTATCGACAATTGGCACGAATACGTGCTATTCGATGTTTCGAATCGTTTGGCATCGACGGTAGGTAAGGATTCACTTCCCAGCTCCCGCAATAGTCCTTTCTATCGATAA
The DNA here is from genome assembly GCA_963583965.1 of Nomada ferruginata. Lineage (NCBI taxonomy): Eukaryota > Metazoa > Arthropoda > Insecta > Hymenoptera > Apidae > Nomada > Nomada ferruginata. The sequence goes on from OY757219.1 coordinate 3,288,658, forward strand.
TTGGCACGAATACGTGCTACTCGGTGTTTCCAATCGTTTTGCAACGACGGTAGGTAAGGATTCACTTCTCAGCTCCCTCAATCGTTCTTTCTATCGATAATTGGCACGAATACGTGCTATTCGATGTTTCGAATCGTTTTGCATCGACGGTGGGTAAGGATTCACTTCCCAGCCCCCGCAATCGTTCTTTCTATCGATAACTGGCACGAAAACGTGCTATTCGATGTTTCCAATCATTTTGCATCGACGGGAGGTAAGGATTCACTTCCCAGCTCCCGTAATCGTTCTTTCTATAGATAATTGGCACGAATACGTGCTACTCGGTGTTTCCAATCGTTTTGCAACGACGGTAGGTAAGGATACACTTCTCAGCTCCCTCAATCGTTCTTTCTATAAATAATTGGCACGGATACGTGCTATTCGATGTTTCCAATCGTTTTGCATCGAAGGTAGGTAAGGATTCACTTCCCCGCTCCCGCAATCGTTCTTTCTATCGATAATTGGCACGAATACGTGCAATTCGATGTTTTGTATCGTTTTGCATCGACGGTAGGTTAGGATTCACTTCCCAGCTCCCTCAATCGTTCTTTCTATAAATAATTGGCACGAATACGTGCTATTCGATATTTCCAATCGTTTTGCAACGACGGTAGGTAAGGATTCACTTCTCAGCTCCCTCAATCGTTCTTTCTATCGATAATTGGCACGAATACGTGCTATTCGATGTTTCGAATCGTTTTGCATCGACGGTAGGTAAGGATTAACTCCCCAGCCCCCGCAATCGTTCTTTCTATCGATAACTGGCACGAAAACGTGCTATTCGATGTTTCCAATCGTTTTGCATCGACGGAAGGTAAGGATTCACTTACCAGCTCCCACACTCATTCTTTCTATCGATAATTGGCACGAAAACGTGCTATTCGATGTTTCCAATCGTTTTGCATCGACGGAAGGTAAGGATTCACTTCCCAGCTCCCGTAATCGTTCTTTCTATCGATAATTGGCACGAATACGTGCCATTCGATGTTTCCAATCGTTTTGCATCGACGGAAGGTAAGGATTCACTTACCAGCTCCCACTCTCGTACTTTCTATTTATAATTGGCACGAATACGTGATATTCGAGGTTTCCAATCGTTTTGCATCGACGGGTGGTAAGAATTCACTTCCCAGCTCCCGTAATCGTTCTTTCTATCGATAATTGGCACGAATACGTTATATTCGAGGTTTCCAATCGTTTTGCCTCGACGGTAGGTAAGAGTTCACTTCCCAGCTCCCGCAATCTTTCTTTCTATCGTTAATTGGCACGAATACGTTATATTCGAGGTTTCCAATCGTTTTGCCTCGACGGTAGGTAAGAGTTCACTTCCCAGCTCCCGCAATCTTTCTTTCTATCGTTAATTGGCACGAAAACGTGCTATCCGATGTTTCCAATCGTTTTGCATCGAAGGGAAGTAAGGATTCACTTCCCAGCTCCCGTAATCGTTCTTTCTATCGATAATTGGCACGAATACGTGCTACTCGGTGTTTCCAATCGTTTTGCAACGACGGTAGGTAAGGATACACTTCTCAGCTCCCTCAATCGTTCTTTCTATAAATAATTGGCACGGATACGTGCTATTCGATGTTTCCAATCGTTTTGCATCGAAGGTAGGTAAGGATTCACTTCCCAGCTCCCGCAATCATTCTTTCTATCGACAATTGGCACGAATACGTGCAATTCGATGTTTTGTATCGTTTTGCATCGACGGTAGGTTAGGATTCACTTCCCAGCTCCCTCAATTGTTCTTTCTATAAATAATTGGCACGAATACGTGCTATTCGATATTTCCAATCGTTTTGCATCGACGGTAGGTAAGGATTCACTCCCCAGCCCCCGCAATCGTTCTTTCTATCGATAACTGGCACGAAAACGTGCTATTCGATGTTTCCAATCGTTTTGCATCGACGGAAGGTAAGGATTCACTTACCAGCTCCCACACTCATTCTTTCTATTTATAATTGGCACGAATACGTGATATTCGAGGTTTCCAATCGTTTTGCATCGACGGGAGGTAAGGATTCACTTCCCAGCTCCCGTAATCGTTCTTTCTATCGATAATTGGCACGAATGCGTGCTACTCGGTGTTTCCAATCGTTTTGCCTCGACGGTAGGTAAGAGTTCACTTCCCAGCTCCCGCAATCGTTCTTTCTCTCGATAATTGGCACGCATACGTGATATTCGAAGTTTCCATTCGTTTTGCATCGACGGAAGGTAACGATTCACTTCCCAGCTCCCGCAATCGTTCTTTCTATCGATAATTAGCACGCATACGTGATATTCGATGTTTCCAATCGGTTTGCCTCGACGGTAGGTAAGAATTCACTTCCCAGCTCCCGCAATCGTTCTTTCTATCGATAATTGGCACGAATACGTGCTATTCGATGTTTCCAATCGTTCTGCAACGACGGTAGGTAACGATTCACTTCCCAGCTCCCGCAATCGTTCTTTCTATCGATAATTGGCACGCATACGTGATATTCGATGTTTCCAATCGGTTTGCCTCGACGGTAGGTAAGAATTCACTTCCCAGCTCCCGCAATCGTTCTTTCTATCGATAATTGGCACGAATACGTGCTATTCGATGTTTCCAATCGTTCTGCAACGACGGTAGGTAACGATTCACTTCCCAGCTCCCGCAATCGTTCTTTCTATCGATAATTGGCACGCATACGTGATATTCGATGTTTCCAATCGGTTTGCCTCGACGGTAGGTAAGAATTCACTTCCCAGCTCCCGCAATCGTTCTTTCTATCGATAATTGGCACGAATACGTGCTTTTCGATGTTTCCAATCGTTCAGCATCGACGGTAGGTAAGGATTCACTTCCCAGCTCCCGCAATCATTCTTTCTATCGACAATTGGCACGAATACGTGCTATTCGATGTTTCGAATCGTTTGGCATCGACGGTAGGTAAGGATTCACTTCCCAGCTCCCGCAATAGTCCTTTCTATCGATAATTGGCACGAATACGTGCTACTCGGTGTTTCCAATCGTTTTGCATCGACGGTAGGTAAGGATTCACTTCCCAGCCCCCGCAATCGTTCTTTCTATCGATAACTGGCACGAAAACGTGCTATTCGATGTTTCCAATCATTTTGCATCGACGAGAGGTAAGGATTCACTTCCCAGCTCCCGCAATAGTTCTTTCTATCGATAATTGGCACGAATACGTGCCATTCGATGTTTCCAATCGTTTTGCATCGACGGAAGGTAAGGATTCACTTACCAGCTCCCACTCTCGTACTTTCTATTTATAATTGGCACGAATACGTGATATTCGAGGTTTCCAATCGTTTTGCATCGACGGGTGGTAAGAATTCACTTCCCAGCTCCCGTAATCGTTCTTTCTATCGATAATTGGCACGAATACGTTATATTCGAGGTTTCCAATCGTTTTGCCTCGACGGTAGGTAAGAGTTCACTTCCCAGCTCCCGCAATCTTTCTTTCTATCGTTAATTGGCACGAAAACGTGCTATCCGATGTTTCCAATCGTTTTGCATCGACGGGAAGTAAGGATTCACTTCCCAGCTCCCGTAATCGTTCTTTCTATCGATAATTGGCACGAATACGTGCTACTCGGTGTTTCCAATCGTTTTGCAACGACGGTAGGTAAGGATTCACTTCTCAGCTCCCTCAATCGTTCTTTCTATAAATAATTGGCACGAATACGTGCTATTCGATGTTTCCAATCGTTTTGCATCGAAGGTAGGTAAGGATTCACTTCCCCGCTCCCGCAATCGTTCTTTCTATCGATAATTGGCACGAATACGTGCTATTCGATGCTTCCAATCATTTTGACTCGACGGTAGGTAAGGATTCACTTCTCAGCTCCCTCAATCGTTCTTTCTATCGATAATTGGCACGAATACGTGCTATTCGATGTTTCGAATCGTTTTGCATCGACGGTAGGTAAGGATTAACTCCCCAGCCCCCGCAATCGTTCTTTCTATCGATAACTGGCACGAAAACGTGCTATTCGATGTTTCCAATCGTTTTGCATCGACGGAAGGTAAGGATTCACTTACCAGCTCCCACACTCATTCTTTCTATCGATAATTGGCACGAAAACGTGCTATTCGATGTTTCCAATCGTTTTGCATCGACGGAAGGTAAGGATTCACTTCCCAGCTCCCGTAATCGTTCTTTCTATCGATAATTGGCACGAATACGTGCCATTCGATGTTTCCAATCGTTTTGCATCGACGGAAGGTAAGGATTCACTTACCAGCTCCCACTCTCGTACTTTCTATTTATAATTGGCACGAATACGTGATATTCGAGGTTTCCAATCGTTTTGCATCGACGGGTGGTAAGAATTCACTTCCCAGCTCCCGTAATCGTTCTTTCTATCGATAATTGGCACGAATACGTTATATTCGAGGTTTCCAATCGTTTTGCCTCGACGGTAGGTAAGAGTTCACTTCCCAGCTCCCGCAATCTTTCTTTCTATCGTTAATTGGCACGAATACGTTATATTCGAGGTTTCCAATCGTTTTGCCTCGACGGTAGGTAAGAGTTCACTTCCCAGCTCCCGCAATCTTTCTTTCTATCGTTAATTGGCACGAAAACGTGCTATCCGATGTTTCCAATCGTTTTGCATCGAAGGGAAGTAAGGATTCACTTCCCAGCTCCCGTAATCGTTCTTTCTATCGATAATTGGCACGAATACGTGCTACTCGGTGTTTCCAATCGTTTTGCAACGACGGTAGGTAAGGATACACTTCTCAGCTCCCTCAATCGTTCTTTCTATAAATAATTGGCACGGATACGTGCTATTCGATGTTTCCAATCGTTTTGCATCGAAGGTAGGTAAGGATTCACTTCCCAGCTCCCGCAATCATTCTTTCTATCGACAATTGGCACGAATACGTGCAATTCGATGTTTTGTATCGTTTTGCATCGACGGTAGGTTAGGATTCACTTCCCAGCTCCCTCAATTGTTCTTTCTATAAATAATTGGCACGAATACGTGCTATTCGATATTTCCAATCGTTTTGCATCGACGGTAGGTAAGGATTCACTCCCCAGCCCCCGCAATCGTTCTTTCTATCGATAACTGGCACGAAAACGTGCTATTCGATGTTTCCAATCGTTTTGCATCGACGGAAGGTAAGGATTCACTTACCAGCTCCCACACTCATTCTTTCTATTTATAATTGGCACGAATACGTGATATTCGAGGTTTCCAATCGTTTTGCATCGACGGGAGGTAAGGATTCACTTCCCAGCTCCCGTAATCGTTCTTTCTATCGATAATTGGCACGAATGCGTGCTACTCGGTGTTTCCAATCGTTTTGCCTCGACGGTAGGTAAGAGTTCACTTCCCAGCTCCCGCAATCGTTCTTTCTATCGATAATTGGCACGCATACGTGATATTCGAAGTTTCCATTCGTTTTGCATCGACGGAAGGTAACGATTCACTTCCCAGCTCCCGCAATCGTTCTTTCTATCGATAATTAGCACGCATACGTGATATTCGATGTTTCCAATCGGTTTGCCTCGACGGTAGGTAAGAATTCACTTCCCAGCTCCCGCAATCGTTCTTTCTATCGATAATTGGCACGAATACGTGCTATTCGATGTTTCCAATCGTTCTGCAACGACGGTAGGTAACGATTCACTTCCCAGCTCCCGCAATCGTTCTTTCTATCGATAATTGGCACGCATACGTGATATTCGATGTTTCCAATCGGTTTGCCTCGACGGTAGGTAAGAATTCACTTCCCAGCTCCCGCAATCGTTCTTTCTATCGATAATTGGCACGAATACGTGCTATTCGATGTTTCCAATCGTTCTGCAACGACGGTAGGTAACGATTCACTTCCCAGCTCCCGCAATCGTTCTTTCTATCGATAATTGGCACGCATACGTGATATTCGATGTTTCCAATCGGTTTGCCTCGACGGTAGGTAAGAATTCACTTCCCAGCTCCCGCAATCGTTCTTTCTATCGATAATTGGCACGAATACGTGCTTTTCGATGTTTCCAATCGTTCAGCATCGACGGTAGGTAAGGATTCACTTCCCAGCTCCCGCAATCATTCTTTCTATCGACAATTGGCACGAATACGTGCTATTCGATGTTTCGAATCGTTTGGCATCGACGGTAGGTAAGGATTCACTTCCCAGCTCCCGCAATAGTCCTTTCTATCGATAATTGGCACGAATACGTGCTACTCGGTGTTTCCAATCGTTTTGCATCGACGGTAGGTAAGGATTCACTTCCCAGCCCCCGCAATCGTTCTTTCTATCGATAACTGGCACGAAAACGTGCTATTCGATGTTTCCAATCATTTTGCATCGACGAGAGGTAAGGATTCACTTCCCAGCTCCCGCAATAGTTCTTTCTATCGATAATTGGCACGAATACGTGCCATTCGATGTTTCCAATCGTTTTGCATCGACGGAAGGTAAGGATTCACTTACCAGCTCCCACTCTCGTACTTTCTATTTATAATTGGCACGAATACGTGATATTCGAGGTTTCCAATCGTTTTGCATCGACGGGTGGTAAGAATTCACTTCCCAGCTCCCGTAATCGTTCTTTCTATCGATAATTGGCACGAATACGTTATATTCGAGGTTTCCAATCGTTTTGCCTCGACGGTAGGTAAGAGTTCACTTCCCAGCTCCCGCAATCTTTCTTTCTATCGTTAATTGGCACGAAAACGTGCTATCCGATGTTTCCAATCGTTTTGCATCGACGGGAAGTAAGGATTCACTTCCCAGCTCCCGTAATCGTTCTTTCTATCGATAATTGGCACGAATACGTGCTACTCGGTGTTTCCAATCGTTTTGCAACGACGGTAGGTAAGGATTCACTTCTCAGCTCCCTCAATCGTTCTTTCTATAAATAATTGGCACGAATACGTGCTATTCGATGTTTCCAATCGTTTTGCATCGAAGGTAGGTAAGGATTCACTTCCCCGCTCCCGCAATCGTTCTTTCTATCGATAATTGGCACGAATACGTGCTATTCGATGCTTCCAATCATTTTGACTCGACGGTAGGTAAGGATTCACTTCCCAGCTCCCGCAATCGTTCTTTCTATCGATAATTGGCACGCATACGTGATATTCGAAGTTTCCATTCGTTTTGCATCGACGGGAGGTAACGATTCACTTCCCAGCTCCCGCAATCGTTCTTTCTATCGATAATTGGCACGCATACGTGATATTCGATGTTTCCAATCGGTTTGCCTCGACGGTAGGTAAGAATTCACTTCCCAGCTCCCGCAATCGTTCGTTCTATCGATAATTGGCACGAATACGTGCTATTCGATGTTTCCAATCGTTTTGCATCGACGGTAGGTAAGGATTCACTTCCCAGCTCCCGTAATCGTTCTTTCTATCAATAATTGGCACGAATACGTGCTACTCGGTGTTTCCAATCGTTTTGCAACGCCGGTAGGTAAGGATACACTTCTCAGCTCCCTCAATCGTTCTTTCTATAAATAATTGGCACGGATACGTGCTATTCGATGTTTCCAATCGTTTTGCATCGAAGGTAGGTAAGGATTCACTTCCCCGCTCCCGCAATCGTTCTTTCTATCGATAATTGGCACGAATACGTGCAATTCGATGTTTTGTATCGTTTTGCATCGACGGTAGGTTAGGATTCACTTCCCAGCTCCCTCAATCGTTCTTTCTATAAATAATTGGCACGAATACGTGCTATTCGATATTTCCAATCGTTTTGCATCGACGGTAGGTAAGGATTCACTCCCCAGCCCCCGCAATCGTTCTTTCTATCGATAACTGGCACGAAAACGTGCTATTCGATGTTTCCAATCGTTTTGCATCGACGGAAGGTAAGGATTCACTTACCAGCTCCCACACTCATTCTTTCTATTTATAATTGGCACGAATACGTGATATTCGAGGTTTCCAATCGTTTTGCATCGACGGGAGGTAAGGATTCACTTACCAGCTCCCACTCTCGTACTTTCTATTTATAATTGGCACGAATACGTGATATTCGAGGTTTCCAATCGTTTTGCATCGACGGGTGGTAAGAATTCACTTCCCAGCTCCCGTAATCGTTCTTTCTATCGATAATTGGCACGAATACGTTATATTCGAGGTTTCCAATCGTTTTGCCTCGACGGTAGGTAAGAGTTCACTTCCCAGCTCCCGCAATCTTTCTTTCTATCGTTAATTGGCACGAAAACGTGCTATCCGATGTTTCCAATCGTTTTGCATCGACGGGAAGTAAGGATTCACTTCCCAGCTCCCGTAATCGTTCTTTCTATCGATAATTGGCACGAATACGTGCTACTCGGTGTTTCCAATCGTTTTGCAACGACGGTAGGTAAGGATTCACTTCTCAGCTCCCTCAATCGTTCTTTCTATAAATAATTGGCACGAATACGTGCTATTCGATGTTTCCAATCGTTTTGCATCGAAGGTAGGTAAGGATTCACTTCCCCGCTCCCGCAATCGTTCTTTCTATCGATAATTGGCACGAATACGTGCTATTCGATGCTTCCAATCATTTTGACTCGACGGTAGGTAAGGATTCACTTCCCAGCTCCCGCAATCGTTCTTTCTATCGATAATTGGCACGCATACGTGATATTCGAAGTTTCCATTCGTTTTGCCTCGACGGGAGGTAACGATTCACTTCCCAGCTCCCGCAATCGTTCTTTCTATCGATAATTGGCACGCATACGTGATATTCGATGTTTCCAATCGGTTTGCCTCGACGGTAGGTAAGAATTCACTTCCCAGCTCCCGCAATCGTTCGTTCTATCGATAATTGGCACGAATACGTGCTATTCGATGTTTCCAATCGTTTTGCATCGACGGTAGGTAAGGATTCACTTCCCAGCTCCCGCAATAGTCCTTTCTATCGATAATTGGCACGAATACGTGCTACTCGGTGTTTCCAATCGTTTTGCAACGACGGTAGGTAAGGATTCACTTCTCAGCTCCCTCAATCGTTCTTTCTATAAATAATTGGCACGAATACGTGCTATTCGATGTTTCCAATCGTTTTGCATCGAAGGTAGGTAAGGATTCTCTTCCCAGCTCCCGCAATCGTTCTTTCTATCGATAATTGGCACGCATACGTGATATTCGAAGTTTCCATTCGTTCTGCATCGACGGGAGGTAACGATTCACTTCCCAGCTCCCGCAATCGTTCTTTCTATCGATAATTGGCACGCATACGTGATATTCGATGTTTCCAATCGTTCTGCATCGACGGTAGGTAAGGATTCACTTCCCAGCTGCCGCAATCATTCTTTCTATCGATAATTGGCACGAATACGTGCTATTCGATGTTTCGAATCGTTTTGCATCGACGGTAGGTAAGGATTCACTTCCCAGTTCCCGCAATAGTTCTTTCTATCGATAATTGGCACCAATACGTGCTATTCGATGTTTCCAATCGTTTTGCATCGACGGTAGGTAAGGATTCACTTCCCAGCTCCCTCAATCGTTCTTTCTATAAATTATTGGCACGAATACGTGCTATTCGATATTTCCAATCGTTTTGCATCGACGGTAGGTAAGGATTCACTTCCCAGCCCCCGCAATCGTTCTTTCTATCGATAACTGGCACGAAAACGTGCTATTCGATGTTTCCAATCGTTTTGCCTCGACGGAAGGTAAGGATTCACTTACCAGCTCCCACACTCGTTCTTTCTATTTATGGTTGGCACGAATACGTGATATTCGATGTTTCCAATCGGTTTGCCTCGACGGTAGGTAAGAATTCACTTCCCAGCTCCCGCAATCGTTCTTTCTATCGATAATTGGCACGAATACGTGCTATTCGATGTTTCCCATCGTTCTGCATCGACGGTAGGTAAGGATTCACTTCCCAGCTCCCGCAATCGTTCTTTCTATCGATAATTGGCAGGAATACGTGCTATTCGATGTTTCGAATCGTTTTGCATCGACGGTAGGTAAGGATTCACTTCCCAGCTCCCGCAATAGTTCTTTCTATCGATAATTGGCACGAATACGTGCCATTCGATGTTTCCAATCGTTTTGCATCGACGGAAGGTAAGGATTCACTTACCAGCTCCCACTCTCGTACTTTCTATTTATAATTGGCACGAATACGTGATATTCGAGGTTTCCAATCGTTTTGCATCGACGGGTGGTAAGAATTCACTTCCCAGCTCCCGTAATCGTTCTTTCTATCGATAATTGGCACGAATACGTTATATTCGAGGTTTCCAATCGTTTTGCCTCGACGGTAGGTAAGAGTTCACTTCCCAGCTCCCGCAATCTTTCTTTCTATAGTTAATTGGCACGAAAACGTGCTATCCGATGTTTCCAATCGTTTTGCATCGACGGGAGGTAAGGATTCACTTCCCAGCTCCCGTAATCGTTCTTTCTATCGATAATTGGCACGAATACGTGCTACTCGGTGTTTCCAATCGTTTTGCAACGACGGTAGGTAAGGATTCACTTCTCAGCTCCCTCAATCGTTCTTTCTATAAATAATTGGCACGAATACGTTCTATTCGATGTTTCCAATCGTTTTGCAACGAAGGTAGGTAAGGATTCACTTCCCCGCTCCCGCAATCGTTCTTTCTATCGATAATTGGCACGAATACGTGCTATTCGATGCTTCCAATCATTTTGACTCGACGATAGGTAAGGATTCACTTCCCAGCTCCCGCAATCGTCCTTTCTATCGATAATTGGCACGCATACGTGATATTCGAAGTTTCCATTCGTTTTGCATCGACGGGAGGTAACGATTCACTTCCCAGCTCCCGCAATCGTTCTTTCTATCGATAATTGGCACGCATACGTGATATTCGATGTTTCCAATCGGTTTGCCTCGACGGTAGGTAAGAATTCACTTCCCAGCTCCCGCAATCGTTCGTTCTATCGATAATTGGCACGAATACGTGCTATTCGATGTTTCCAATCGTTCTGCAACGACGGTAGGTAAGGATTCACTTCCCAGCTCCCGCAATCGTTCTTTCTATTGATAATTGGCACGCATACGTGATATTCGAAGTTTCCATTCGTTCTGCATCGACGGAAGGTAACGATTCACTTCCCAACTCCCGCAATCGTTCTTTCTATCGATAATTGGCACGCATACGTGATATTCGATGTTTCCAATCGTTCTGCATCGACGGTAGGTAAGGATTCACTTCCCAGCTCCCGCAATCATTCTTTCTATTGATAATTGGCACGAATACGTGCTATTCGATGTTTCGAATCGTTTTGCATCGACGGTAGGTAAGGATTCACTTCCCAGCTCCCGCAATAGTCCTTTCTATCGATAATTGGCACGAATACGTGCTACTCGGTGTTTCCAATCGTTTTGCAACGACGGTAGGTAAGGATTCACTTCTCAGCTCCCTCAATCGTTCTTTCTATAAATAATTGGCACGAATACGTGCTATTCGATGTTTCCAATCGTTTTGCATCGAAGGTAGGTAAGGATTCACTTCCCCGCTCCCGCAATCGTTCTTTCTATCGATAATTGGCACGAATACGTGCTATTCGATGTTTCGAATCGTTTTGCATCGACGGTAGGTAAGGATTCACTTCCCAGCTCCCGCAATAGTCCTTTCTATCGATAATTGGCACGAATACGTGCTACTCGGTGTTTCCAATCGTTTTGCAACGACGGTAGGTAAGGATTCACTTCTCAGCTCCCTCAATCGTTCTTTCTATAAATAATTGGCACGAATACGTGCTATTCGATGTTTCCAATCGTTTTGCATCGAAGGTAGGTAAGGATTCACTTCCCCGCTCCCGCAATCGTTCTTTCTATCGATAATTGGCACGAATACGTGCTATTCGATGCTTCCAATCATTTTGACTCGACGGTAGGTAAGGATTCACTTCCCAGCTCCCGCAATCGTTCTTTCTATCGATAATTGGCACGCATACGTGATATTCGAAGTTTCCATTCGTTTTGCATCGACGGGAGGTAACGATTCACTTCCCAGCTCCCGCAATCGTTCTTTCTATCGATAATTGGCACGCATACGTGATATTCGATGTTTCCAATCGGTTTGCCTCGACGGTAGGTAAGAATTCACTTCCCAGCTCCCACAATCGTTCGTTCTATCGATAATTGGCACGAATACGTGCTATTCGATGCTCCCAATCATTTTGACTCGACGGTACGAATTCACTTCCCAGCTCCCGCAATCATTCTTTCTATCGATAACACTGTTCGACAAATTTCAACTTTTTTTTGATTTTGTAACCTTCAATATGCGTTTTATATAGACTTTAATGTGCTGAATACGAATCTGCAATCCGTTTTTCTCCAGAACGTACCATTTTTGAAAAAATCAATTTTCAAAAAAATCGCAAATTTTCAACTTTGGAAGTGTTTTGTACTTTTGCGGTAATAGTTATTCAGATGCGCTTGGTGCCAAATGATTCTTTGAAGTTTCACGAATAAAATGGTATATGTTGTTATTAGACTATAAACATTTAAATGTGTTTAAATAATGATCAAAGTGAAAGGGACACCGAAAATATACCCATTTTGGCTGATATCTTTCAGTTTATTTCACAAACTAAGGGTCCAGGAGAAAATCTAACTATGCCACGCGATAGAGCAGACCTTTCTGCAAAGGAAAGCATGAACGGAAGTTACAAAATCATTTTTGTATTCGATATACAAGCGAAAAAGTTTGGCAAAACACGTGGCGGCGACAGTGGTGCTGTATGACGGCGGCTCCCCGCTCATCGCTCAGTGTAGCGGAATCACTAAACGCGCAGTACTACTGCTGAGTGTCACTGTTGCCCCCGCGTGTTTTACCAAACTATTTCGCTTGTATATCGAATACAAAAATGATTTTGTAACTTCCGTTGATGCTTTCCTTTGCAGAATGGTCTGCTCTATCGCGTGGCATAGTTAGATTTTCTCCTGGACCCTTAGTTTTTGAAATAAACTGAAAGATATCAGCCAAAATGGGTATATTTTCGGTGTCCCTTTCACTTTGATCATTATTTAAACACATTTAAATGTTTATAGTCTAATAACAACATATACCATTTTATTCGTGAAACTTCAAAGAATCATTTGGCACCAAGCGCATCTGAATAACTATTACCGCAAAAGTACAAAACACTTCCAAAGTTGAAAATTTGCGATTTTGTTCAAAATTGATTTTTTCAAAAATGGTACGTTCTGGAGAAAAACGGATTGCAGATTCGTATTCAGCACATTAAAGTCTATAAGAAACGCATATTGAAGGTTACAAAATCAGACCCGTGTTGAACAGTGTAATTGGCACGAATACGTGCTATTCGATGTTTCGAATCGTTTTGCATCGACGGTAGGTAAGGATTCACTTCCCAGCTCCCGCAATAGTTCTTTCTATCGATAATTGGCACGAATACGTGCTATTCGATGTTTCCAATCGTTTTGCATCGACGGTAGGTAAGGATTCACTTCCCAGCTCCCTCAATCGTTCTTTCTATAAATTATTGGCACGAATACGTGCTATTCGATATTTCCAATCGTTTTGCATCGACGGTAGGTAAGGATTCACTTCCCAGCCCCCGCAATCGTTCTTTCTATCGATAACTGGCACGAAAACGTGCTATTCGATGTTTCCAATCGTTTTGCATCGACGGAAGGTAAGGATTCACTTACCAGCTCCCACACTCGTTCTTTCTATTTATGGTTGGCACGAATACGTGATATTCGATGTTTCCAATCGGTTTGCCTCGACGGTAGGTAAGAATTCACTTCCCAGCTCCCGCAATCGTTCTTTCTATCGATAATTGGCACGAATACGTGCTATTCGATGTTTCGAATCGTTTTGCAACGACGGTAGGTAAGGATTCACTTCTCAGCTCCCTCAATCGTTCTTTCTATAAATAATTGGCACGAATACGTGCTATTCGATGTTTCCAATCGTTTTGCATCGAAGGTAGGTAAGGATTCACTTCCCCGCTCCCGCAATCGTTCTTTCTATCGATAATTGGCACGAATACGTGCTATTCGATGTTTCGAATCGTTTTGCATCGACGGTAGGTAAGGATTCACTTCCCAGCTCCCGCAATAGTTCTTTCTATCGATAATTGGCACGAATACGTGCTATTCGATGTTTCCAATCGTTTTGCATCGACGGTAGGTAAGGATTCACTTCCCAGCCCCCGCAATCGTTCTTTCTATCGATAACTGGCACGAAAACGTGCTATTCGATGCTTCCAATCGTTCTGCAACGACGGTAGGTAAGGATTCACTTCCCAGCTCCCGCAATCGTTCTTTCTATCGATAATTGGCACGCATACGTGATATTCGAAGTTTCCATTCGTTTTGCATCGACGGGAGGTAACGATTCACTTCCCAGCTCCCGCAATCGTTCTTTCTATCGATAATTGGCACGCATACGTGATGTTCGATGTTTCCAATCGGTTTGCCTCGACGGTAGGTAAGAATTCACTTCCCAGCTCCCACAATCGTTCGTTCTATCGATAATTGGCACGAATACGTGCTATTCGATGTTTCCAATCGTTCTGCAACGACGGTAGGTAAGGATTCACTTCCCAGCTCCCGCAATCGTTCTTTCTATCGATAATTGGCACGCATACGTGATATTCGAAGTTTCCATTCGTTCTGCATCGACGGGAGGTAACGATTCACTTCCCAGCTCCCGCAATCGTTCTTTCTATCGATAATTGGCACGCATACGTGATATTCGATGTTTCCAATCGTTCTGCATCGACGGTAAGTAAGGATTCACTTCCCAGCTCCCGCAATCATTCTTTCTATCTATAATTGGCACGAATACGTGCTATTCGATGTTTCGAATCGTTTTGCATCGACGGTAGGTAAGGATTCACTTCCCAGCTCCCGCAATAGTCCTTTCTATCGATAATTGGCACGAATACGTGCTACTCGGTGTTTCCAATCGTTTTGCAACGACGGTAGGTAAGGATTCACTTCTCAGCTCCCTCAATCGTTCTTTCTATAAATAATTGGCACGAATACGTGCTATTCGATGTTTCCAATCGTTTTGCATCGAAGGTAGGTAAGGATTCACTTCCCCGCTCCCGCAATCGTTCTTTCTATCGATAATTGGCACAAATACGTGCTATTCGATGCTTCCAATCATTTTGACTCGACGGTAGGTAAGGATTCACTTCCCAGCTCCCGCGATCGTTCTTTCTATCGATAATTGGCACGCATACTAGATATTCGAAGTTTCCATTCGATTTGCATCGACGGGAGGTAACGATTCACTTCCCAGCTCCCGCAATCGTTCTTTGTATCGATAATTGGCACGCATACGTGATATTCGATGTTTCCAATCGGTTTGCCTCGACGGGAGGTAAGAATTCACTTCCCAGCTCCCGCAATCGTTCGTTCTATCGATAATTGGCACGAATACCTGCTATTCGATGTTTCCAATCGTTCTGCAACGACGGTAGGTAAGGATTCACTTCCCAGCTCCCGCAATCGTTCTTTCTATCGATAATTGGCACGCATACGTGATATTCGAAGTTTCCATTCGTTCTGCATCGACGGGAGGTAACGATTCACTTCCCAGCTCCCGCAATCGTTCTTTCTATCGATAATTGGCACGCATACGTGATATTCGATGTTTCCAATCGGTTTGCCTCGACGGTAGGTAAGAATTCACTTCCCAGCTCCCGCAATCGTTCGTTCTATCGATAATTGGCACGAATACCTGCTATTCGATGTTTCCAATCGTTCTGCAACGACGGTAGGTAAGGATTCACTTCCCAGCTCCCGCAATCGTTCTTTCTATCGATAATTGGCACGCATACGTGATATTCGAAGTTTCCATTCGTTCTGCATCGACGGGAGGTAACGATTCACTTCCCAGCTCCCGCAATCGTTCTTTCTATCGATAATTGGCACGCATACGTGATATTCGATGTTTCCAATCGTTCTGCATCGACGGTAGGTAAGGATTCACTTCCCAGCTCCCGCAATCATTCTTTCTATCGATAATTGGCACGAATACGTGCTATTCGATGTTTCGAATCGTTTTGCATCGACGGTAGGTAATGATTCACTTCCCAGCTCCCGCAATAGTTCTTTCTATCGATAATTGGCACGAATACGTGCTATTCGATGTTTCCAATCGTTTTGCATCGACGGTAGGTAAGGATTCACTTCCCAGCTCCCTCTATCGTTCTTTCTATAAATTATTGGCACGAATACGTGCTATTCGATATTTCCAATCGTTTTGCATCGACGGTAGGTAAGGATTCACTTCCCAGCCCCCGCAATCGTTCTTTCTATCGATAACTGGCACGAAAACGTGCTATTCGATGTTCCCAATCGTTTTGCATCGACGGAAGGTAAGGATTCACTTACCAGCTCCCACACTCGTTCTTTCTATTTATGGTTGGCACGAATACGTGATATTCAATGTTTCCAATCGGTTTGCCTCGACGGTAGGTAAGAATTCACTTCCCAGCTCCCGCAATCGTTCTTTCTATCGATAATTGGCACGAATACGTGCTATTCGATGTTTCCCATCGTTCTGCATCGACGGTAGGTAAGGATTCACTTCCCAGCTCCCGCAATCGTTCTTTCTATCGATAATTGGCAGGAATACGTGCTATTCGATGTTTCGAATCGTTTTGCATCGACGGTAGGTAAGGATTCACTTCCCAGCTCCCGCAATAGTTCTTTCTATCGATAATTGGCACGAATACGTGCCATTCGATGTTTCCAATCGTTTTGCATCGACGGAAGGTAAGGATTCACTTACCAGCTCCCACTCTCGTACTTTCTATTTATAATTGGCACGAATACGTTATATTCGAGGTTTCCAATCGTTTTGCATCGACGGGAGGTAAGAATTCACTTCCCAGCTCCCGTAATCGTTCTTTCTATCGATAATTGGCACGAATACGTTATATTCGAGGTTTCCAATCGTTTTGCCTCGACGGTAGGTAAGAGTTCACTTCCCAGCTCCCGCAATCTTTCTTTCTATCGTTAATTGGCACGAAAACGTGCTATCCGATGTTTCCAATCGTTTTGCATCGACGGGAGGTAAGGATTCACTTCCCAGCTCCCGTAATCGTTCTTTCTATCGATAATTGGCACGAATACGTGCTACTCGGTGTTTCCAATCGTTTTGCAACGACGGTAGGTAAGGATTCACTTCTCAGCTCCCTCAATCGTTCTTTCTATAAATAATTGGCACGAATACGTGCTATTCGATGTTTCCAATCGTTTTGCATCGAAGGTAGGTAAGGATTCACTTCCCCGCTCCCGCAATCGTTCTTTCTATCGATAATTGGCACGAATACGTGCTATTCGATGCTTCCAATCATTTTGACTCGACGGTAGGTAAGGATTCACTTCCCAGCTCCCGCAATCGTTCTTTCTATCGATAATTGGCACGCATACGTGATATTCGAAGTTTCCATTCGTTTTGCATCGACGGGAGGTAACGATTCACTTCCGAGCTCCCGCAATCGTTCTTTCTATCGATAATTGGCACGCATACGTGATATTCGATGTTTCCAATCGGTTTGCCTCGACGGTAGGTAAGAATTCACTTCCCAGCTCCCGCAATCGTTCGTTCTATCGATAATTGGCACGAATACGTGCTATTCGATGTTTCCAATCGTTCTGCAACGACGGTATGTAAGGATTCACTTCCCAGCTCCCGCAATCGTTCTTTCTATCGATAATTGGCACGCATACGTGATATTCGAAGTTTCCATTCGTTCTGCATCGACGGGAGGTAACGATTCACTTCCCAGCTCCCGCAATCGTTCTTTCTATTGATAATTGGCACGCATACGTGATATTCGATGTTTCCAATCGTTCTGCATCGACGGTAGGTAAGGATTCACTTCCCAGCTCCCGCAATCATTCTTTCTATCGATAATTGGCACGAATACGTGCTATTCGATGTTTCGAATCGTTTTGCATCGACGGTAGGTAAGGATTCACTTCCCAGCTCCCGCAATAGTCCTTTCTATCGATAATTGGCACGAATACGTGCTACTCGGTGTTTCCAATCGTTTTGCAACGACGGTAGGTAAGGATTCACTTCTCAGCTCCCTCAATCGTTCTTTCTATAAATAATTGGCACGAATACGTGCTATTCGATGTTTCCAATCGTTTTGCATCGAAGGTAGGTAAGGATTCACTTCCCCGCTCCCGCAATCGTTCTTTCTATCGATAATTGGCACGAATACGTGCTATTCGATGTTTCGAATCGTTTTGCATCGACGGTAGGTAAGGATTCACTTCCCAGCTCCCGCAATAGTTCTTTCTATCGATAATTGGCACGAATACGTGCTATTCGATGTTTCCAATCGTTTTGCATCGACGGTAGGTAAGGATTCACTTCCCAGCCCCCGCAATCGTTCTTTCTATCGATTACTGGCACGAAAACGTGCTATTCGATGTTTCCAATCATTTTGCATCGACGGAAGGTAAGGATTCACTTACCAGCTCCCACACTCGTTCTTTCTATTTATAATTGGCACGAATACGTGATATTCGAGGTTTCCAATCGTTTTGCATCGACGGGTGGTAAGAATTCACTTCCCAGCTCCCGTAATCGTTCTTTCTATCGATAATTGGCACGAATACGTTATATTCGATGTTTCCAATCGGTTTGCCTCGACGGTAGGTAAGAATTCACTTCCCAGCTCCCGCAATCGTTCTTTCTATCGATAATTGGCACGAATACGTGCTATTCGATGTTTCCAATCGTTCTGCAACGACGGTAGGTAAGGATTCACTTCCCAGCTCCCGCAATCGTTCTTTCTATCGATAATTGGCACGCATACGTGATATTTGAAGTTTCCATTCGTTCTGCATCGACGGGAGGTAACGATTCACATCCCAGCTCCCGCAATCGTTCTTTCTATCGATAATTGGCACGCATACGTGATATTCGATGTTTCCAATCGTTCTGCATCGACGGTAGGTAAGGATTCACTTCCCAGCTGCCGCAATCATTCTTTCTATCGATAATTGGCACGAATACGTGCTATTCGATGTTTCGAATCGTTTTGCATCGACGGTAGGTAAGGATTCACTTCCCAGCTCCCATAATAGTCCTTTCTATCGATAATTAGCACGAATACGTGCTACTCGGTGTTTCCAATCGTTTTGCAACGACGGTAGGTAAGGATTCACTTCTCAGCTCCCTCAATCGTTCTTTCTATAAATAATTGGCAGGAATACGTGCTATTCGATGTTTCGAATCGTTTTGCATCGACGGTACGTAAGGATTCACTTCCCAGCTCCCGCAATAGTTCTTTCTATCGATAATTGGCACGAATACGTGCCATTCGATGTTTCCAATCGTTTTGCATCGACGGAAGGTAAGGATTCACTTACCAGCTCCCACTCTCGTACTTCCTATTTATAATTGGCACGAATACGTTATATTCGAGGTTTCCAATCGTTTTGCATCGACGGGAGGTAAGAATTCACTTCCCAGCTCCCGTAATCGTTCTTTCTATCGATAATTGGCACGAATACGTTATATTCGAGGTTTCCAATCGTTTTGCCTCGACGGTAGGTAAGAGTTCACTTCCCAGCTCCCGCAATCTTTCTTTCTATCGTTAATTGGCACGAAAACGTGCTATCCGATGTTTCCAATCGTTTTGCATCGACGGGAGGTAAGGATTCACTTCCCAGCTCCCGTAATCGTTCTTTCTATCGATAATTGGCACGAATACGTGCTACTCGGTGTTTCCAATCGTTTTGCAACGACGGTAGGTAAGGATTCACTTCTCAGCTCCCTCAATCGTTCTTTCTATAAATAATTGGCACGAATACGTGCTATTCGATGTTTCCAATCGTTTTGCATCGAAGGTAGGTAAGGATTCACTTCCCCGCTCCCGCAATCGTTCTTTCTATCGATAATTGGCACGAATACGTGCTATTCGATGCTTCCAATCATTTTGACTCGACGGTAGGTAAGGATTCACTTCCCAGCTCCCGCAATCGTTCTTTCTATCGATAATTGGCACGCATACGTGATATTCGAAGTTTCCATTCGTTTTGCATCGACGGGAGGTAACGATTCACTTCCGAGCTCCCGCAATCGTTCTTTCTATCGATAATTGGCACGCATACGTGATATTCGATGTTTCCAATCGGTTTGCCTCGACGGTAGGTAAGAATTCACTTCCCAGCTCCCGCAATCGTTCGTTCTATCGATAATTGGCACGAATACGTGCTATTCGATGTTTCCAATCGTTCTGCAACGACGGTATGTAAGGATTCACTTCCCAGCTCCCGCAATCGTTCTTTCTATCGATAATTGGCACGCATACGTGATATTCGAAGTTTCCATTCGTTCTGCATCGACGGGAGGTAACGATTCACTTCCCAGCTCCCGCAATCGTTCTTTCTATTGATAATTGGCACGCATACGTGATATTCGATGTTTCCAATCGTTCTGCATCGACGGTAGGTAAGGATTCACTTCCCAGCTCCCGCAATCATTCTTTCTATCGATAATTGGCACGAATACGTGCTATTCGATGTTTCGAATCGTTTTGCATCGACGGTAGGTAAGGATTCACTTCCCAGCTCCCGCAATAGTCCTTTCTATCGATAATTGGCACGAATACGTGCTACTCGGTGTTTCCAATCGTTTTGCAACGACGGTAGGTAAGGATTCACTTCTCAGCTCCCTCAATCGTTCTTTCTATAAATAATTGGCACGAATACGTGCTATTCGATGTTTCCAATCGTTTTGCATCGAAGGTAGGTAAGGATTCACTTCCCCGCTCCCGCAATCGTTCTTTCTATCGATAATTGGCACGAATACGTGCTATTCGATGTTTCGAATCGTTTTGCATCGACGGTAGGTAAGGATTCACTTCCCAGCTCCCGCAATAGTTCTTTCTATCGATAATTGGCACGAATACGTGCTATTCGATGTTTCCAATCGTTTTGCATCGACGGTAGGTAAGGATTCACTTCCCAGCCCCCGCAATCGTTCTTTCTATCGATTACTGGCACGAAAACGTGCTATTCGATGTTTCCAATCATTTTGCATCGACGGAAGGTAAGGATTCACTTACCAGCTCCCACACTCGTTCTTTCTATTTATAATTGGCACGAATACGTGATATTCGAGGTTTCCAATCGTTTTGCATCGACGGGTGGTAAGAATTCGCTTCCCAGCTCCCGTAATCGTTCTTTCTATCGATAATTGGCACGAATACGTTATATTCGATGTTTCCAATCGGTTTGCCTCGACGGTAGGTAAGAATTCACTTCCCAGCTCCCGCAATCGTTCTTTCTATCGATAATTGGCACGAATACGTGCTATTCGATGTTTCCAATCGTTCTGCAACGACGGTAGGTAAGGATTCACTTCCCAGCTCCCGCAATCGTTCTTTCTATCGATAATTGGCACGCATACGTGATATTTGAAGTTTCCATTCGTTCTGCATCGACGGGAGGTAACGATTCACATCCCAGCTCCCGCAATCGTACTTTCTATCGATAATTGGCACGCATACGTGATATTCGATGTTTCCAATCGTTCTGCATCGACGGTAGGTAAGGATTCACTTCCCAGCTGCCGCAATCATTCTTTCTATCGATAATTGGCACGAATACGTGCTATTCGATGTTTCGAATCGTTTTGCATCGACGGTAGGTAAGGATTCACTTCCCAGCTCCCATAATAGTCCTTTCTATCGATAATTAGCACGAATACGTGCTACTCGGTGTTTCCAATCGTTTTGCAACGACGGTAGGTAAGGATTCACTTCTCAGCTCCCTCAATCGTTCTTTCTATAAATAATTGGCAGGAATACGTGCTATTCGATGTTTCGAATCGTTTTGCATCGACGGTACGTAAGGATTCACTTCCCAGCTCCCGCAATAGTTCTTTCTATCGATAATTGGCACGAATACGTGCCATTCGATGTTTCCAATCGTTTTGCATCGACGGAAGGTAAGGATTCACTTACCAGCTCCCACTCTCGTACTTTCTATTTATAATTGGCACGAATACGTGATATTCGAGGTTTCCAATCGTTTTGCATCGACGGGTGGTAAGAATTCACTTCCCAGCTCCCGTAATCGTTCTTTCTATCGATAATTGGCACGAATACGTTATATTCGAGGTTTCCAATCGTTTTGCCTCGACGGTAGGTAAGAGTTCACTTCCCAGCTCCCGCAATCTTTCTTTCTATCGTTAATTGGCACGAAAACGTGCTATCCGATGTTTCCAATCGTTTTGCATCGACGGGAGGTAAGGATTCACTTCCCAGCTCCCGTAATCGTTCTTTCTATCGATAATTGGCACGAATACGTGCTACTCGGTGTTTCCAATCGTTTTGCAACGACGGTAGGTAAGGATTCACTTCTCAGCTCCCTCAATCGTTCTTTCTATAAATAATTGGCACGAATACGTGCTATTCGATGTTTCCAATCGTTTTGCATCGAAGGTAGGTAAGGATTCACTTCCCCGCTCCCGCAATCGTTCTTTCTATCGATAATTGGCACGAATACGTGCTATTCGATGCTTCCAATCATTTTGACTCGACGGTAGGTAAGGATTCACTTCCCAGCTCCCGCAATCGTTCTTTCTATCGATAATTGGCACGCATACGTGATATTCGAAGTTTCCATTCGTTTTGCATCGACGGGAGGTAACGATTCACTTCCCAGCTCCCGCAATCGTTCTTTCTATCGATAATTGGCACGCATACGTGATATTCGATGTTTCCGATCGTTCTGCAACGACGGTAGGTAAGGATTCACTTCCCAGCTCCCGCAATCGTTCTTTCTATCGATAATTGGCACGCATACGTGATATTCGAAGTTTCCATTCGTTCTGCATCGACGGGAGGTAACAATTCACTTCCCAGCTCCCGCAATAGTCCTTTCTATCGATAATTGGCACGAATACGTGCTACTCGGTGTTTCCAATCGTTTTGCAACGACGGTAGGTAAGGATTCACTTCTCAGCTCCCTCAATCGTTCTTTCTATCGATAATTGGCACGAATACGTGCTATTCGATGTTTCGAATCGTTTTGCATCGACGGTAGGTAAGGATTCACTTCCCAGCCCCCGCAATCGTTCTTTCTATCGATAACTGGCACGAAAACGTGCTATTCGATGTTTCCAATCATTTTGCATCGACGGGAGGTAAGGATTCACTTCTCAGCTCCCGTAATCGTTCTTTCTATAGATAATTGGCACGAATACGTGCTACTCGGTGTTTCCAATCGTTTTGCAACGACGGTAGGTAAGGATACACTTCTCAGCTCCCTCAGTCGTTCTTTCTATAAATAATTGGCACGGATACGTGCTATTCGATGTTTCCAATCGTTTTGCATCGAAGGTAGGTAAGGATTCACTTCCCCGCTCCCGCAATCGTTCTTTCTATCGATAATTGGCACGAATACGTGCAATTCGATGTTTTGTATCGTTTTGCATCGACGGTAGGTTAGGATTCACTTCCCAGCTCCCTCAATCGTTCTTTCTATAAATAATTGGCACGAATACGTGCTATTCGATATTTCCAATCGTTTTGCATCGACGGTAGGTAAGGATTCACTCCCCAGCCCCCGCAATCGTTCTTTCTATCGATAACTGGCACGAAAACGTGCTATTCGATGTTTCCAATCGTTTTGCATCGACGGAAGGTAAGGATTCACTTACCAGCTCCCACACTCATTCTTTCTATTTATAATTGGCACGAATACGTGATATTCGAGGTTTCCAATCGTTTTGCATCGACGGGAGGTAAGGATTCACTTCCCAGCTCCCGTAATCGTTCTTTCTATCGATAATTGGCACGAATACGTGCTACTCGGTGTTTCCAATCGTTTTGCCTCGACGGTAGGTAAGAGTTCACTTCCCAGCTCCCGCAATCGTTCTTTCTATCGATAATTGGCACGAAAACGTGCTATTCGATGTTTCCAATCGTTTTGCATCGACGGAAGGTAAGGATTCACTTCCCAGCTCCCGTAATCGTTCTTTCTATCGATAATTGGCACGAATACGTGCTACTCGGTGTTTCCAATCATTTTGCATCGACGGTAGGTAAGGATTCACTTCCCAGCTCCCGCAATAGTTCTTTCTATCGATAATTGTCACGAATACGTGCTATTCGATGTTTCCAATCGTTTTGCATCGACGGTAGGTACGGATTCACTTCCCAGCTCCCGCAATCGTTCTTTCTATCGATAATTGGCACGAATACGTGCTATTCGATGTTTCGTATCGTTTTGCATCGACGGTAGGTAAGGATTCACTTCCCAGCTCCCGCAATCGTTCTTTCTATCGATAATTGGCAGGAATACGTGCTATTCGATGTTTCGTATCGTTTTGCATCGACGGTAGGTAAGGATTCACTTCCCAGCTCCCGCAATCGTTCTTTCTATCGATAATTGGCAGGAATACGTGCTATTCGATGTTTCGAATCGTTTTGCATCGACGGTAGGTAAGGATTCACTTCCCAGCTCCCGCAATAGATCTTTCTATCGATAATTGGCACGAATACGTGCCATTCGATGTTTCCAATCGTTTTGCATCGACGGAAGGTAAGGATTCACTTACCAGCTCCCACTCTCGTACTTTCTATTTATAATTGGCACGAATACGTGATATTCGAGGTTTCCAATCGTTTTGCATCGACGGGTGGTAAGAATTCACTTCCCAGCTCCCGTAATCGTTCTTTCTATCGATAATTGGCACGAATACGTTATATTCGAGGTTTCCAATCGTTTTGCCTCGACGGTAGGTAAGAGTTCACTTCCCAGCTCCCGCAATCTTTCTTTCTATCGTTAATTGGCACGAAAACGTGCTATCCGATGTTTCCAATCGTTTTGCATCGACGGGAGGTAAGGATTCACTTCCCAGCTCCCGTAATCGTTCTTTCTATCGATAATTGGCACGAATACGTGCTACTCGGTGTTTCCAATCGTTTTGCAACGACGGTAGGTAAGGATTCACTTCTCAGCTCCCTCAATCGTTCTTTCTATAAATAATTGGCACGAATACGTGCTATTCGATGTTTCCAATCGTTTTGCATCGAAGGTAGGTAAGGATTCACTTCCCCGCTCCCGCAATCGTTCTTTCTATCGATAATTGGCACGAATACGTGCTATTCGATGCTTCCAATCATTTTGACTCGACGGTAGGTAAGGATTCACTTCCCAGCTCCCGCAATCGTTCTTTCTATCGATAATTGGCACGCATACGTGATATTCGAAGTTTCCATTCGTTTTGCATCGACGGGAGGTAACGATTCACTTCCCAGCTCCCGCAATCGTTCTTTCTATCGATAATTGGCACGCATACGTGATATTCGATGTTTCCGATCGTTCTGCAACGACGGTAGGTAAGGATTCACTTCCCAGCTCCCGCAATCGTTCTTTCTATCGATAATTGGCACGCATACGTGATATTCGAAGTTTCCATTCGTTCTGCATCGACGGGAGGTAACAATTCACTTCCCAGCTCCCGCAATAGTCCTTTCTATCGATAATTGGCACGAATACGTGCTACTCGGTGTTTCCAATCGTTTTGCAACGACGGTAGGTAAGGATACACTTCTCAGCTCCCTCAGTCGTTCTTTCTATAAATAATTGGCACGGATACGTGCTATTCGATGTTTCCAATCGTTTTGCATCGAAGGTAGGTAAGGATTCACTTCCCCGCTCCCGCAATCGTTCTTTCTATCGATAATTGGCACGAATACGTGCAATTCGATGTTTTGTATCGTTTTGCATCGACGGTAGGTTAGGATTCACTTCCCAGCTCCCTCAATCGTTCTTTCTATAAATAATTGGCACGAATACGTGCTATTCGATATTTCCAATCGTTTTGCATCGACGGTAAGTAAGGATTCACTCCCCAGCCCCCGCAATCGTTCTTTCTATCGATAACTGGCACGAAAACGTGCTATTCGATGTTTCCAATCGTTTTGCATCGACGGAAGGTAAGGATTCACTTACCAGCTCCCACACTCATTCTTTCTATTTATAATTGGCACGAATACGTGATATTCGAGGTTTCCAATCGTTTTGCATCGACGGGAGGTAAGGATTCACTTCCCAGCTCCCGTAATCGTTCTTTCTATCGATAATTGGCACGAATACGTGCTACTCGGTGTTTCCAATCGTTTTGCCTCGACGGTAGGTAAGAGTTCACTTCCCAGCTCCCGCAATCGTTCTTTCTATCGATAATTGGCACGAAAACGTGCTATTCGATGTTTCCAATCGTTTTGCATCGACGGAAGGTAAGGATTCACTTCCCAGCTCCCGTAATCGTTCTTTCTATCGATAATTGGCACGAATACGTGCTACTCGGTGTTTCCAATCATTTTGCATCGACGGTAGGTAAGGATTCACTTCCCAGCTCCCGCAATAGTTCTTTCTATCGATAATTGTCACGAATACGTGCTATTCGATGTTTCCAATCGTTTTGCATCGACGGTAGGTACGGATTCACTTCCCAGCTCCCGCAATCGTTCTTTCTATCGATAATTGGCACGAAAACGTGCTATTCGATGTTTCCTATCGTTTTGCATCGACGGGAGGTAAGGATTCACTTCCCAGCTCCCGTAATCGTTCTTTCTATCGATAATTGGCACGAATACGTGCTACTCGGTGTTTCCAATCGTTTGGCAACGACGGTAGGTAATGATACACTTCTCAGCTCCCTCAATCGTTCTTTCTATAAATAATTGGCACGAATACGTGCTATTCGATGTTTCCAATCGTTTTGCATCGAAGGTAGGTAAGGATTCACTTCCCCGCTCCCGCAATCGTTCTTTCTATCGATAATTGGCACGAATACGTGCTATTCGATGTTTCGTATCGTTTTGCATCGACGGTAGGTAAGGATTCACTTCCCAGCTCCCGCAATCGTTCTTTCTATCGATAATTGGCAGGAATACGTGCTATTCGATGTTTCGAATCGTTTTGCATCGACGGTAGGTAAGGATTCACTTCCCAGCTCCCGCAATAGATCTTTCTATCGATAATTGGCACGAATACGTGCCATTCGATGTTTCCAATCGTTTTGCATCGACGGAAGGTAAGGATTCACTTACCAGCTCCCACTCTCGTACTTTCTATTTATAATTGGCACGAATACGTGATATTCGAGGTTTCCAATCGTTTTGCATCGACGGGTGGTAAGAATTCACTTCCCAGCTCCCGTAATCGTTCTTTCTATCGATAATTGGCACGAATACGTTATATTCGAGGTTTCCAATCGTTTTGCCTCGACGGTAGGTAAGAGTTCACTTCCCAGCTCCCGCAATCTTTCTTTCTATCGTTAATTGGCACGAAAACGTGCTATCCGATGTTTCCAATCGTTTTGCATCGACGGGAGGTAAGGATTCACTTCCCAGCTCCCGTAATCGTTCTTTCTATCGATAATTGGCACGAATACGTGCTACTCGGTGTTTCCAATCGTTTTGCAACGACGGTAGGTAAGGATTCACTTCTCAGCTCCCTCAATCGTTCTTTCTATAAATAATTGGCACGAATACGTGCTATTCGATGTTTCCAATCGTTTTGCATCGAAGGTAGGTAAGGATTCACTTCCCCGCTCCCGCAATCGTTCTTTCTATCGATAATTGGCACGAATACGTGCTATTCGATGCTTCCAATCATTTTGACTCGACGGTAGGTAAGGATTCACTTCCCAGCTCCCGCAATCGTTCTTTCTATCGATAATTGGCACGCATACGTGATATTCGAAGTTTCCATTCGTTTTGCATCGACGGGAGGTAACGATTCACTTCCCAGCTCCCGCAATCGTTCTTTCTATCGATAATTGGCACGCATACGTGATATTCGATGTTTCCGATCGTTCTGCAACGACGGTAGGTAAGGATTCACTTCCCAGCTCCCGCAATCGTTCTTTCTATCGATAATTGGCACGCATACGTGATATTCGAAGTTTCCATTCGTTCTGCATCGACGGGAGGTAACAATTCACTTCCCAGCTCCCGCAATAGTCCTTTCTATCGATAATTGGCACGAATACGTGCTACTCGGTGTTTCCAATCGTTTTGCAACGACGGTAGGTAAGGATTCACTTCTCAGCTCCCTCAATCGTTCTTTCTATCGATAATTGGCACGAATACGTGCTATTCGATGTTTCGAATCGTTTTGCATCGACGGTAGGTAAGGATTCACTTCCCAGCCCCCGCAATCGTTCTTTCTATCGATAACTGGCACGAAAACGTGTTATTCGATGTTTCCAATCATTTTGCATCGACGGGAGGTAAGGATTCACTTCCCAGCTCCCGTAATCGTTCTTTCTATAGATAATTGGCACGAATACGTGCTACTCGGTGTTTCCAATCGTTTTGCAACGACGGTAGGTAAGGATACACTTCTCAGCTCCCTCAGTCGTTCTTTCTATAAATAATTGGCACGGATACGTGCTATTCGATGTTTCCAATCGTTTTGCATCGAAGGTAGGTAAGGATTCACTTCCCCGCTCCCGCAATCGTTCTTTCTATCGATAATTGGCACGAATACGTGCAATTCGATGTTTTGTATCGTTTTGCATCGACGGTAGGTTAGGATTCACTTCCCAGCTCCCTCAATCGTTCTTTCTATAAATAATTGGCACGAATACGTGCTATTCGATATTTCCAATCGTTTTGCATCGACGGTAGGTAAGGATTCACTCCCCAGCCCCCGCAATCGTTCTTTCTATCGATAACTGGCACGAAAACGTGCTATTCGATGTTTCCAATCGTTTTGCATCGACGGAAGGTAAGGATTCACTTACCAGCTCCCACACTCATTCTTTCTATTTATAATTGGCACGAATACGTGATATTCGAGGTTTCCAATCGTTTTGCATCGACGGGAGGTAAGGATTCACTTCCCAGCTCCCGTAATCGTTCTTTCTATCGATAATTGGCACGAATACGTGCTACTCGGTGTTTCCAATCGTTTTGCCTCGACGGTAGGTAAGAGTTCACTTCCCAGCTCCCGCAATCGTTCTTTCTATCGATAATTGGCACGAAAACGTGCTATTCGATGTTTCCAATCGTTTTGCATCGACGGAAGGTAAGGATTCACTTCCCAGCTCCCGTAATCGTTCTTTCTATCGATAATTGGCACGAATACGTGCTACTCGGTGTTTCCAATCATTTTGCATCGACGGTAGGTAAGGATTCACTTCCCAGCTCCCGCAATAGTTCTTTCTATCGATAATTGTCACGAATACGTGCTATTCGATGTTTCCAATCGTTTTGCATCGACGGTAGGTACGGATTCACTTCCCAGCTCCCGCAATCGTTCTTTCTATCGATAATTGGCACGAAAACGTGCTATTCGATGTTTCCTATCGTTTTGCATCGACGGGAGGTAAGGATTCACTTCCCAGCTCCCGTAATCGTTCTTTCTATCGATAATTGGCACGAATACGTGCTACTCGGTGTTTCCAATCGTTTGGCAACGACGGTAGGTAATGATACACTTCTCAGCTCCCTCAATCGTTCTTTCTATAAATAATTGGCACGAATACGTGCTATTCGATGTTTCCAATCGTTTTGCATCGAAGGTAGGTAAGGATTCACTTCCCCGCTCCCGCAATCGTTCTTTCTATCGATAATTGGCACGAATACGTGCTATTCGATGTTTCGTATCGTTTTGCATCGACGGTAGGTAAGGATTCACTTCCCAGCTCCCGCAATCGTTCTTTCTATCGATAATTGGCAGGAATACGTGCTATTCGATGTTTCGAATCGTTTTGCATCGACGGTAGGTAAGGATTCACTTCCCAGCTCCCGCAATAGATCTTTCTATCGATAATTGGCACGAATACGTGCCATTCGATGTTTCCAATCGTTTTGCATCGACGGAAGGTAAGGATTCACTTACCAGCTCCCACTCTCGTACTTTCTATTTATAATTGGCACGAATACGTGATATTCGAGGTTTCCAATCGTTTTGCATCGACGGGTGGTAAGAATTCACTTCCCAGCTCCCGTAATCGTTCTTTCTATCGATAATTGGCACGAATACGTTATATTCGAGGTTTCCAATCGTTTTGCCTCGACGGTAGGTAAGAGTTCACTTCCCAGCTCCCGCAATCTTCCTTTCTATCGTTAATTGGCACGAAAACGTGCTATCCGATGTTTCCAATCGTTTTGCATCGACGGGAAGTAAGGATTCACTTCCCAGCTCCCGTAATCGTTCTTTCTATCGATAATTGGCACGAATACGTGCTACTCGGTGTTTCCAATCGTTTTGCAACGACGGTAGGTAAGGATTCACTTCTCAGCTCCCTCAATCGTTCTTTCTATAAATAATTGGCACGAATACGTGCTATTCGATGTTTCCAATCGTTTTGCATCGACGGTAGGTAAGGATTCACTTCCCAGCTCCCATAATAGTCCTTTCTATCGATAATTAGCACGAATACGTGCTACTCGGTGTTTCCAATCGTTTTGCAACGACGGTAGGTAAGGATTCACTTCTCAGCTCCCTCAATCGTTCTTTCTATAAATAATTGGCAGGAATACGTGCTATTCGATGTTTCGAATCGTTTTGCATCGACGGTACGTAAGGATTCACTTCCCAGCTCCCGCAATAGTTCTTTCTATCGATAATTGGCACGAATACGTGCCATTCGATGTTTCCAATCGTTTTGCATCGACGGAAGGTAAGGATTCACTTACCAGCTCCCACTCTCGTACTTTCTATTTATAATTGGCACGAATACGTGATATTCGAGGTTTCCAATCGTTTTGCATCGACGGGTGGTAAGAATTCACTTCCCAGCTCCCGTAATCGTTCTTTCTATCGATAATTGGCACGAATACGTTATATTCGAGGTTTCCAATCGTTTTGCCTCGACGGTAGGTAAGAGTTCACTTCCCAGCTCCCGCAATCTTTCTTTCTATCGTTAATTGGCACGCATACGTGATATTCGAAGTTTCCATTCGTTTTGCATCGACGGGAGGTAACGATTCACTTCCCAGCTCCCGCAATCGTTCTTTCTATCGATAATTGGCACGCATACGTGATATTCGATGTTTCCGATCGTTCTGCAACGACGGTAGGTAAGGATTCACTTCCCAGCTCCCGCAATCGTTCTTTCTATCGATAATTGGCACGCATACGTGATATTCGAAGTTTCCATTCGTTCTGCATCGACGGGAGGTAACAATTCACTTCCCAGCTCCCGCAATAGTCCTTTCTATCGATAATTGGCACGAATACGTGCTACTCGGTGTTTCCAATCGTTTTGCAACGACGGTAGGTAAGGATTCACTTCTCAGCTCCCTCAATCGTTCTTTCTATCGATAATTGGCACGAATACGTGCTATTCGATGTTTCGAATCGTTTTGCATCGACGGTAGGTAAGGATTCACTTCCCAGCCCCCGCAATCGTTCTTTCTATCGATAACTGGCACGAAAACGTGCTATTCGATGTTTCCAATCATTTTGCATCGACGGGAGGTAAGGATTCACTTCCCAGCTCCCGTAATCGTTCTTTCTATAGATAATTGGCACGAATACGTGCTACTCGGTGTTTCCAATCGTTTTGCAACGACGGTAGGTAAGGATACACTTCTCAGCTCCCTCAGTCGTTCTTTCTATAAATAATTGGCACGGATACGTGCTATTCGATGTTTCCAATCGTTTTGCATCGAAGGTAGGTAAGGATTCACTTCCCCGCTCCCGCAATCGTTCTTTCTATCGATAATTGGCACGAATACGTGCAATTCGATGTTTTGTATCGTTTTGCATCGACGGTAGGTTAGGATTCACTTCCCAGCTCCCTCAATCGTTCTTTCTATAAATAATTGGCACGAATACGTGCTATTCGATATTTCCAATCGTTTTGCATCGACGGTAGGTAAGGATTCACTCCCCAGCCCCCGCAATCGTTCTTTCTATCGATAACTGGCACGAAAACGTGCTATTCGATGTTTCCAATCGTTTTGCATCGACGGAAGGTAAGGATTCACTTACCAGCTCCCACACTCATTCTTTCTATTTATAATTGGCACGAATACGTGATATTCGAGGTTTCCAATCGTTTTGCATCGACGGGAGGTAAGGATTCACTTCCCAGCTCCCGTAATCGTTCTTTCTATCGATAATTGGCACGAATACGTGCTACTCGGTGTTTCCAATCGTTTTGCCTCGACGGTAGGTAAGAGTTCACTTCCCAGCTCCCGCAATCGTTCTTTCTATCGATAATTGGCACGAAAACGTGCTATTCGATGTTTCCAATCGTTTTGCATCGACGGTAGGTACGGATTCACTTCCCAGCTCCCGCAATCGTTCTTTCTATCGATAATTGGCACGAAAACGTGCTATTCGATGTTTCCTATCGTTTTGCATCGACGGGAGGTAAGGATTCACTTCCCAGCTCCCGTAATCGTTCTTTCTATCGATAATTGGCACGAATACGTGCTACTCGGTGTTTCCAATCGTTTGGCAACGACGGTAGGTAATGATACACTTCTCAGCTCCCTCAATCGTTCTTTCTATAAATAATTGGCACGAATACGTGCTATTCGATGTTTCCAATCGTTTTGCATCGAAGGTAGGTAAGGATTCACTTCCCCGCTCCCGCAATCGTTCTTTCTATCGATAATTGGCACGAATACGTGCTATTCGATGTTTCGTATCGTTTTGCATCGACGGTAGGTAAGGATTCACTTCCCAGCTCCCGCAATCGTTCTTTCTATCGATAATTGGCAGGAATACGTGCTATTCGATGTTTCGAATCGTTTTGCATCGACGGTAGGTAAGGATTCACTTCCCAGCTCCCGCAATAGATCTTTCTATCGATAATTGGCACGAATACGTGCCATTCGATGTTTCCAATCGTTTTGCATCGACGGAAGGTAAGGATTCACTTACCAGCTCCCACTCTCGTACTTTCTATTTATAATTGGCACGAATACGTGATATTCGAGGTTTCCAATCGTTTTGCATCGACGGGTGGTAAGAATTCACTTCCCAGCTCCCGTAATCGTTCTTTCTATCGATAATTGGCACGAATACGTTATATTCGAGGTTTCCAATCGTTTTGCCTCGACGGTAGGTAAGAGTTCACTTCCCAGCTCCCGCAATCTTCCATTCTATCGTTAATTGGCACGAAAACGTGCTATCCGATGTTTCCAATCGTTTTGCATCGACGGGAAGTAAGGATTCACTTCCCAGCTCCCGTAATCGTTCTTTCTATCGATAATTGGCACGAATACGTGCTACTCGGTGTTTCCAATCGTTTTGCAACGACGGTAGGTAAGGATTCACTTCTCAGCTCCCTCAATCGTTCTTTCTATAAATAATTGGCACGAATACGTGCTATTCGATGTTTCCAATCGTTTTGCATCGACGGTAGGTAAGGATTCACTTCCCAGCTCCCATAATAGTCCTTTCTATCGATAATTAGCACGAATACGTGCTACTCGGTGTTTCCAATCGTTTTGCAACGACGGTAGGTAAGGATTCACTTCTCAGCTCCCTCAATCGTTCTTTCTATAAATAATTGGCAGGAATACGTGCTATTCGATGTTTCGAATCGTTTTGCATCGACGGTACGTAAGGATTCACTTCCCAGCTCCCGCAATAGTTCTTTCTATCGATAATTGGCACGAATACGTGCCATTCGATGTTTCCAATCGTTTTGCATCGACGGAAGGTAAGGATTCACTTACCAGCTCCCACTCTCGTACTTTCTATTTATAATTGGCACGAATACGTGATATTCGAGGTTTCCAATCGTTTTGCATCGACGGGTGGTAAGAATTCACTTCCCAGCTCCCGTAATCGTTCTTTCTATCGATAATTGGCACGAATACGTTATATTCGAGGTTTCCAATCGTTTTGCCTCGACGGTAGGTAAGAGTTCACTTCCCAGCTCCCGCAATCTTTCTTTCTATCGTTAATTGGCACGAAAACGTGCTATCCGATGTTTCCAATCGTTTTGCATCGACGGGAGGTAAGGATTCACTTCCCAGCTCCCGTAATCGTTCTTTCTATCGATAATTGGCACGAATACGTGCTACTCGGTGTTTCCAATCGTTTTGCAACGACGGTAGGTAAGGATTCACTTCTCAGCTCCCTCAATCGTTCTTTCTATAAATAATTGGCACGACTACGTGCTATTCGATGTTTCCAATCGTTTTGCATCGAAGGTAGGTAAGGATTCACTTCCCCGCTCCCGCAATCGTTCTTTCTATCGATAATTGGCACGAATACGTGCTATTCGATGCTTCCAATCATTTTGACTCGACGGTAGGTAAGGATTCACTTCCCAGCTCCCGCAATCGTTCTTTCTATCGATAATTGGCACGCATACGTGATATTCGAAGTTTCCATTCGTTTTGCATCGACGGGAGGTAACGATTCACTTCCCAGCTCCCGCAATCGTTCTTTCTATCGATAATTGGCACGCATACGTGATATTCGATGTTTCCGATCGTTCTGCAACGACGGTAGGTAAGGATTCACTTCCCAGCTCCCGCAATCGTTCTTTCTATCGATAATTGGCACGCATACGTGATATTCGAAGTTTCCATTCGTTCTGCATCGACGGGAGGTAACAATTCACTTCCCAGCTCCCGCAATAGTCCTTTCTATCGATAATTGGCACGAATACGTGCTACTCGGTGTTTCCAATCGTTTTGCAACGACGGTAGGTAAGGATTCACTTCTCAGCTCCCTCAATCGTTCTTTCTATCGATAATTGGCACGAATACGTGCTATTCGATGTTTCGAATCGTTTTGCATCGACGGTAGGTAAGGATTCACTTCCCAGCCCCCGCAATCGTTCTTTCTATCGATAACTGGCACGAAAACGTGCTATTCGATGTTTCCAATCATTTTGCATCGACGGGAGGTAAGGATTCACTTCCCAGCTCCCGTAATCGTTCTTTCTATAGATAATTGGCACGAATACGTGCTACTCGGTGTTTCCAATCGTTTTGCAACGACGGTAGGTAAGGATACACTTCTCAGCTCCCTCAGTCGTTCTTTCTATAAATAATTGGCACGGATACGTGCTATTCGATGTTTCCAATCGTTTTGCATCGAAGGTAGGTAAGGATTCACTTCCCCGCTCCCGCAATCGTTCTTTCTATCGATAATTGGCACGAATACGTGCAATTCGATGTTTTGTATCGTTTTGCATCGACGGTAGGTTAGGATTCACTTCCCAGCTCCCTCAATCGTTCTTTCTATAAATAATTGGCACGAATACGTGCTATTCGATATTTCCAATCGTTTTGCATCGACGGTAGGTAAGGATTCACTCCCCAGCCCCCGCAATCGTTCTTTCTATCGATAACTGGCACGAGAACGTGCTATTCGATGTTTCCAATCGTTTTGCATCGACGGAAGGTAAGGATTCACTTACCAGCTCCCACACTCATTCTTTCTATTTATAATTGGCACGAATACGTGATATTCGAGGTTTCCAATCGTTTTGCATCGACGGGAGGTAAGGATTCACTTCCCAGCTCCCGTAATCGTTCTTTCTATCGATAATTGGCACGAATACGTGCTATTCGATGTTTCGAATCGTTTTGCATCGACGGTAGGTAAGGATTCACTTCCCAGCCCCCGCAATCGTTCTTTCTATCGATAACTGGCACGAAAACGTGCTATTCGATGTTTCCAATCATTTTGCATCGACGGGAGGTAAGGATTCACTTCCCAGCTCCCGTAATCGTTCTTTCTATAGATAATTGGCACGAATACGTGCTATTCGATGTTTCCTATCGTTTTGCATCGACGGTAGGTAAGGATTCACTCCCCAGCCCCCGCAATCGTTCTTTCTATCGATAACTGGCACGAGAACGTGCTATTCGATGTTTCCAATCGTTTTGCATCGACGGAAGGTAAGGATTCACTTACCAGCTCCCACACTCATTCTTTCTATTTATAATTGGCACGAATACGTGATATTCGAGGTTTCCAATCGTTTTGCATCGACGGGAGGTAAGGATTCACTTCCCAGCTCCCGTAATCGTTCTTTCTATCGATAATTGGCACGAATACGTGCTACTCGGTGTTTCCAATCGTTTTGCCTCGACGGTAGGTAAGAGTTCACTTCCCAGCTCCCGCAATCGTTCTTTCTATCGATAATTGGCACGAAAACGTGCTATTCGATGTTTCCAATCGTTTTGCATCGACGGAAGGTAAGGATTCACTTCCCAGCTCCCGTAATCGTTCTTTCTATCGATAATTGGCACGAATACGTGCTACTCGGTGTTTCCAATCATTTTGCATCGACGGTAGGTAAGGATTCACTTCCCAGCTCCCGCAATAGTTCTTTCTATCGATAATTGTCACGAATACGTGCTATTCGATGTTTCCAATCGTTTTGCATCGACGGTAGGTACGGATTCACTTCCCAGCTCCCGCAATCGTTCTTTCTATCGATAATTGGCACGAAAACGTGCTATTCGATGTTTCCTATCGTTTTGCATCGACGGGAGGTAAGGATTCACTTCCCAGCTCCCGTAATCGTTCTTTCTATCGATAATTGGCACGAATACGTGCTACTCGGTGTTTCCTATCGTTTTGCATCGACGGGAGGTAAGGATTCACTTCTCAGCTCCCTCAATCGTTCTTTCTATATATAATTGGCACGAATACGTGCTATTCGATGTTTCCAATCGTTTTGCATCGAAGGTAGGTAAGGATTCACTTCCCAGCTCCCGCAATCGTTCTTTCTATCGATAATTGGCAGGAATACGTGCTATTCGATGTTTCGAATCGTTTTGCATCGACGGTAGGTAAGGATTCACTTCCCAGCTCCCGCAATAGTTCTTTCTATCGATAATTGGCACGAATACGTGCCATTCGATGTTTCCAATCGTTTTGCATCGACGGAAGGTAAGGATTCACTTACCAGCTCCCACTCTCGTACTTTCTATTTATAATTGGCACGAATACGTGATATTCGAGGTTTCCAATCGTTTTGCATCGACGGGTGGTAAGAATTCACTTCCCAGCTCCCGTAATCGTTCTTTCTATCGATAATTGGCACGAATACGTGCTACTCGGTGTTTCCAATCGTTTTGCAACGACGGTAGGTAAGGATTCACTTCTCAGCTCCCTCAATCGTTCTTTCTATAAATAATTGGCACGAATACGTGCTATTCGATGTTTCCAATCGTTTTGCATCGAAGGTAGGTAAGGATTCACTTCCCCGCTTTCGCAATCGTTCTTTCTATCGATAATTGGCACGAATACGTGCTATTCGATGCTTCCAATCATTTTGACTCGACGGTAGGTAAGGATTCACTTCCCAGCTCCCGCAATCGTTCTTTCTATCGATAATTGGCACGCATACGTGATATTCGAAGTTTCCATTCGTTTGGAATCGACGGGAGGTAACGATTCACTTCCCAGCTCCCGCAATCGTTCTTTCTATCGATAATTGGCACGCATACGTGATATTCGATGTTTCCAATCGGTTTGCCTCGACGGTAGGTAAGAATTCACTTCCCAGCTCCCGCAATCGTTCGTTCTATCGATAATTGGCACGAATACGTGCTATTCGATGTTTCCAATCGTTCTGCAACGACGGTAGGTAAGGATTCACTTCCCAGCTCCCGCAATCGTTCTTTCTATCGATAATTGGCACGTATACGTGATATTCGAAGTTTCCATTCGTTCTGCATCGACGGGAGGTAACGATTCACTTCCCAGCTCCCGCAATCGTTCTTTCTATCGATAATTGGCACGCATACGTGATATTCGATGTTTCCCATCGTTCTGCATCGACGGTAGGTAAGGATTCACTTCCCAGCTCCCGCAATCATTCTTTCTATCAATAATTGGCACGAATACGTGCTATTCGATGTTTCGTATCGTTTTGCATCGACGGTAGGTAAGGATTCACTTCCCAGCTCCCGCAATAGTCCTTTCTATCGATAATTCGCACGAATACGTGCTACTCGGTGTTTCCAATCGTTTTGCAACGACGGTAGGTAAGGATTCACTTCTCAGCTCCCTCAATCGTTCTTTCTATAAATAATTGGCACGAATACGTGCTATTCGATGTTTCCAATCGTTTTGCATCGAAGGTAGGTAAGGATTCACTTCCCAGCTCCCGCAATCGTTCTTTCTATCGATAATTGGCACGCATACGTGATATTCGAAGTTTCCATTCGTTCTGCATCGACGGGAGGTAACGATTCACTTCCCAGCTCCCGCAATCGTTCTTTCTATCGATAATTGGCACGCATACGTGATATTCGATGTTTCCAATCGTTCTGCATCGACGGTAGGTAAGGATTCACTTCCCAGCTCCCGCAATCATTCTTTCTATCGATAATTGGCACGAATACGTGCTATTCGATGTTTCGAATCGTTTTGCATCGACGGTAGGTAAGGATTCACTTCCCAGCTCCCGCAATCGTTCTTTCTATCGATAATTGGCACGAAAACGTGCTATTCGATGTTTCCAATCGTTTTGCATCGACGGGAGGTAAGGATTCACTTCCCAGCTCCCGTAATCGTTCTTTCTATCGATAATTGGCACGAATACGTGCTACTCGGTGTTTCCAATCGTTTTGCAACGACGGTAGGTAATGATACACTTCTCAGCTCCCTCAATCGTTCTTTCTATAAATAATTGGCACGAATACGTGCTATTCGATGTTTCCAATCGTTTTGCATCGAAGGTAGGTAAGGATTCACTTCCCAGCTCCCGCAATCGTTCTTTCTATCGATAATTGGCACGCATACGTGATATTCGATGTTTCCAATCGTTCTGCATCGACGGTAGGTAAGGATTCACTTCCCAGCTCCCGCAATCATTCTTTCTATCGATAATTGGCACGAATACGTGCTATTCGATGTTTCGAATCGTTTTGCATCGACGGTAGGTAAGGATTCACTTCCCAGCTCCCGCAATAGTTCTTTCTATCGATAATTGGCACGAATACGTGCTATTCGATGTTTCCAATCGTTTTGCATCGACGGTAGGTAAGGATTCAC
Source organism: Nomada ferruginata (assembly GCA_963583965.1). Taxonomy (NCBI): domain Eukaryota; kingdom Metazoa; phylum Arthropoda; class Insecta; order Hymenoptera; family Apidae; genus Nomada; species Nomada ferruginata. Next base: position 3,327,593 of record OY757219.1, read on the forward strand.
TTCCCAGCTCCCTCAATCGTTCTTTCTATAAATTATTGGCACGAATACGTGCTATTCGATATTTCCAATCGTTTTGCATCGACGGTAGGTAAGGATTCACTTCCCAGCTCCCGCAATCGTTCTTTCTATCGATAATTGGCACGAAAACGTGCTATTCGATGTTTCCAATCGTTTTGCATCGACGGGAGGTAAGGATTCACTTCCCAGCTCCCGTAATCGTTCTTTCTATCGATAATTGGCACGAATACGTGCTACTCGGTGTTTCCAATCGTTTTGCAACGACGGTAGGTAATGATACACTTCTCAGCTCCCTCAATCGTTCTTTCTATAAATAATTGGCACGAATACGTGCTATTCGATGTTTCCAATCGTTTTGCATCGAAGGTAGGTAAGGATTCACTTCTCAGCTCCCTCAATCGTTCTTTCTATAAATAATTGGCACGAATACGTGCTATTCGATGTTTCCAATCGTTTTGCATCGAAGGTAGGTAAGGATTCACTTCCCCGCTCCCGCAATCGTTCTTTCTATCGATAATTGGCACGAATACGTGCTATTCGATGCTTCCAATCACTTTGACTCGACGGTAGGTAAGGATTCACTTCCCAGCTCCCGCAATCGTTCTTTCTATCGATAATTGGCACGCATACGTGATATTCGAAGTTTCCATTCGTTTTGCATCGACGGGAGGTAACGATTCACTTCCCAGCTCCCGCAATCGTTCTTTCTATCGATAATTGGCACGCATACGTGATATTCGATGTTTCCAATCGGTTTGCCTCGACGGTAGGTAAGAATTCACTTCCCAGCTCCCGCAATCGTTCGTTCTATCGATAATTGGCACGAATACGTGCTATTCGATGTTTCCAATCGTTTTGCATCGACGGTAGGTAAGGATTCACTTCCCAGCTCCCTCAATCGTTCTTTCTATAAATTATTGGCACGAATACGTGCTATTCGATATTTCCAATCGTTTTGCATCGACGGTAGGTAAGGATTCACTTCCCAGCTCCCGCAATCGTTCTTTCTATCGATAATTGGCACGAAAACGTGCTATTCGATGTTTCCAATCGTTTTGCATCGACGGGAGGTAAGGATTCACTTCCCAGCTCCCGTAATCGTTCTTTCTATCGATAATTGGCACGAATACGTGCTACTCGGTGTTTCCAATCGTTTTGCAACGACGGTAGGTAATGATACACTTCTCAGCTCCCTCAATCGTTCTTTCTATAAATAATTGGCACGAATACGTGCTATTCGATGTTTCCAATCGTTTTGCATCGAAGGTAGGTAAGGATTCATTTCTCAGCTCCCTCAATCGTTCTTTCTATAAATAATTGGCACGAATACGTGCTATTCGATGTTTCCAATCGTTTTGCATCGAAGGTAGGTAAGGATTCACTTCCCCGCTCCCGCAATCGTTCTTTCTATCGATAATTGGCACGAATACGTGCAATTCGATGTTTTGTATCGTTTTGCATCGACGGTAGGTTAGGATTCACTTCCCAGCTCCCTCAATCGTTCTTTCTATAAATAATTGGCACGAATACGTGCTATTCGATATTTCCAATCGTTTTGCATCGAAGGTAGGTAAGGATTCATTTCTCAGCTCCCTCAATCGTTCTTTCTATAAATAATTGGCACGAAAACGTGCTATTCGATGTTTCCAATCGTTTTGCATCGACGGAAGGTAAGGATTCACTTACCAGCTCCCACACTCATTCTTTCTATTTATAATTGGCACGAATACGTGATATTCGAGGTTTCCAATCGTTTTGCATCGACGGGAGGTAAGGATTCACTTCCCAGCTCCCGTAATCGTTCTTTCTATCGATAATTGGCACGAATACGTGCTACTCGGTGTTTCCAATCGTTTTGCCTCGACGGTAGGTAAGAGTTCACTTCCCAGCTCCCGCAATCGTTCTTTCTATCGATAATTGGCACGAAAACGTGCTATTCGATGTTTCCAATCGTTTTGCATCGACGGAAGGTAAGGATTCACTTCCCAGCTCCCGTAATCGTTCTTTCTATCGATAATTGGCACGAATACGTGCTACTCGGTGTTTCCAATCATTTTGCATCGACGGTAGGTAAGGATTCACTTCCCAGCTCCCGCAATAGATCTTTCTATCGATAATTGTCACGAATACGTGCTATTCGATGTTTCCAATCGTTTTGCATCGACGGTAGGTACGGATTCACTTCCCAGCTCCCGCAATCGTTCTTTCTATCGATAATTGGCACGAAAACGTGCTATTCGATGTTTCCTATCGTTTTGCATCGACGGGAGGTAAGGATTCACTTCCCAGCTCCCGTAATCGTTCTTTCTATCGATAATTGGCACGCATACGTGCTACTCGGTGTTTCCAATCGTTTTGCAACGACGGTAGGTAATGATACACTTCTCAGCTCCCTCAATCGTTCTTTCTATAAATAATTGGCACGAATACGTGCTATTCGATGTTTCCAATCGTTTTGCATCGAAGGTAGGTAAGGATTCACTTCCCCGCTCCCGCAATCGTTCTTTCTATCGATAATTGGCACGAATACGTGCTATTCGATGTTTCGTATCGTTTTGCATCGACGGTAGGTAAGGATTCACTTCCCAGCTCCCGCAATCGTTCTTTCTATCGATAATTGGCAGGAATACGTGCTATTCGATGTTTCGAATCGTTTTGCATCGACGGTAGGTAAGGATTCACTTCCCAGCTCCCGCAATAGTTCTTTCTATCGATAATTGGCACGAATACGTGCCATTCGATGTTTCCAATCGTTTTGCATCGACGGAAGGTAAGGATTCACTTACCAGCTCCCACTCTCGTACTTTCTATTTATAATTGGCACGAATACGTGATATTCGAGGTTTCCAATCGTTTTGCATCGACGGGTGGTAAGAATTCACTTCCCAGCTCCCGTAATCGTTCTTTCTATCGATAATTGGCACGAATACGTGCTACTCGGTGTTTCCAATCGTTTTGCAACGACGGTAGGTAAGGATTCACTTCTCAGCTCCCTCAATCGTTCTTTCTATAAATAATTGGCACGAATACGTGCTATCCGATGTTTCCAATCGTTTTGCATCGAAGGTAGGTAAGGATTCACTTCCCCGCTCCCGCAATCGTTCTTTCTATCGATAATTGGCACGAATACGTGCTATTCGATGCTTCCAATCATTTTGACTCGACGGTAGGTAAGGATTCACTTCCCAGCTCCCGCAATCGTTCTTTCTATCGATAATTGGCACGCATACGTGATATTCGAAGTTTCCATTCGTTTTGAATCGACGGGAGGTAACGATTCACTTCCCAGCTCCCGCAATCGTTCTTTCTATCGATAATTGGCACGCATACGTGATATTCGATGTTTCCAATCGGTTTGCCTCGACGGTAGGTAAGAATTCACTTCCCAGCTCCCGCAATCGTTCGTTCTATCGATAATTGGCACGAATACGTGCTATTCGATGTTTCCAATCGTTCTGCAACGACGGTAGGTAAGGATTCACTTCCCAGCTCCCGCAATCGTTCTTTCTATCGATAATTGGCACGTATACGTGATATTCGAAGTTTCCATTCGTTCTGCATCGACGGGAGGTAACGATTCACTTCCCAGCTCCCGCAATCGTTCTTTCTATCGATAATTGGCACGCATACGTGATATTCGATGTTTCCCATCGTTCTGCATCGACGGTAGGTAAGGATTCACTTCCCAGCTCCCGCAATCATTCTTTCTATCAATAATTGGCACGAATACGTGCTATTCGATGTTTCGAATCGTTTTGCATCGACGGTAGGTAAGGATTCACTTCCCAGCTCCCGCAATAGTCCTTTCTATCGATAATTCGCACGAATACGTGCTACTCGGTGTTTCCAATCGTTTTGCAACGACGGTAGGTAAGGATTCACTTCTCAGCTCCCTCAATCGTTCTTTCTATAAATAATTGGCACGAATATGTGCTATTCGATGTTTCCAATCGTTTTGCATCGAAGGTAGGTAAGGATTCACTTCCCAGCTCCCGCAATAGTTCTTTCTATCGATAATTGGCACGAATACGTGCTATTCGATGTTTCCAATCGTTTTGCATCGACGGTAGGTAAGGATTCACTTCCCAGCTCCCTCAATCGTTCTTTCTATAAATTATTGGCACGAATACGTGCTATTCGATATTTCCAATCGTTTTGCATCGACGGTAGGTAAGGATTCACTTCCCAGCTCCCGCAATCGTTCTTTCTATCGATAATTGGCACGAAAACGTGCTATTCGATGTTTCCAATCGTTTTGCATCGACGGGAGGTAAGGATTCACTTCCCAGCTCCCGTAATCGTTCTTTCTATCGATAATTGGCACGAATACGTGCTACTCGGTGTTTCCAATCGTTTTGCAACGACGGTAGGTAATGATACACTTCTCAGCTCCCTCAATCGTTCTTTCTATAAATAATTGGCACGAATACGTGCTATTCGATGTTTCCAATCGTTTTGCATCGAAGGTAGGTAAGGATTCACTTCCCAGCTCCCGCAATCGTTCTTTCTATCGATAATTGGCACGCATACGTGATATTCGAAGTTTCCATTCGTTCTGCATCGACGGGAGGTAACGATTCACTTCCCAGCTCCCGCAATCGTTCTTTCTATCGATAATTGGCACGCATACGTGATATTCGATGTTTCCAATCGTTCTGCATCGACGGTAGGTAAGGATTCACTTCCCAGCTCCCGCAATCATTCTTTCTATCGATAATTGGCACGAATACGTGCTATTCGATGTTTCCAATCGTTTTGCATCGACGGTAGGTAAGGATTCACTTCCCAGCTCCCTCAATCGTTCTTTCTATAAATTATTGGCACGAATACGTGCTATTCGATATTTCCAATCGTTTTGCATCGACGGTAGGTAAGGATTCACTTCCCAGCTCCCGCAATCGTTCTTTCTATCGATAATTGGCACGAAAACGTGCTATTCGATGTTTCCAATCGTTTTGCATCGACGGGAGGTAAGGATTCACTTCCCAGCTCCCGTAATCGTTCTTTCTATCGATAATTGGCACGAATACGTGCTACTCGGTGTTTCCAATCGTTTTGCAACGACGGTAGGTAATGATACACTTCTCAGCTCCCTCAATCGTTCTTTCTATAAATAATTGGCACGAATACGTGCTATTCGATGTTTCCAATCGTTTTGCATCGAAGGTAGGTAAGGATTCACTTCTCAGCTCCCTCAATCGTTCTTTCTATAAATAATTGGCACGAATACGTGCTATTCGATGTTTCCAATCGTTTTGCATCGAAGGTAGGTAAGGATTCACTTCCCCGCTCCCGCAATCGTTCTTTCTATCGATAATTGGCACGAATACGTGCTATTCGATGCTTCCAATCATTTTGACTCGACGGTAGGTAAGGATTCACTTCCCAGCTCCCGCAATCGTTCTTTCTATCGATAATTGGCACGCATACGTGATATTCGAAGTTTCCATTCGTTTTGCATCGACGGGAGGTAACGATTCACTTCCCAGCTCCCGCAATCGTTCTTTCTATCGATAATTGGCACGCATACGTGATATTCGATGTTTCCAATCGGTTTGCCTCGACGGTAGGTAAGAATTCACTTCCCAGCTCCCGCAATCGTTCGTTCTATCGATAATTGGCACGAATACGTGCTATTCGATGTTTCCAATCGTTTTGCATCGACGGTAGGTAAGGATTCACTTCCCAGCTCCCTCAATCGTTCTTTCTATAAATTATTGGCACGAATACGTGCTATTCGATGTTTCCAATCGTTTTGCATCGACGGTAGGTAAGGATTCACTTCCCAGCTCCCTCAATCGTTCTTTCTATAAATTATTGGCACGAATACGTGCTATTCGATATTTCCAATCGTTTTGCATCGACGGTAGGTAAGGATTCACTTCCCAGCTCCCGCAATCGTTCTTTCTATCGATAATTGGCACGAAAACGTGCTATTCGATGTTTCCAATCGTTTTGCATCGACGGGAGGTAAGGATTCACTTCCCAGCTCCCGTAATCGTTCTTTCTATCGATAATTGGCACGAATACGTGCTACTCGGTGTTTCCAATCGTTTTGCAACGACGGTAGGTAATGATACACTTCTCAGCTCCCTCAATCGTTCTTTCTATAAATAATTGGCACGAATACGTGCTATTCGATGTTTCCAATCGTTTTGCATCGAAGGTAGGTAAGGATTCACTTCCCAGCTCCCGCAATCGTTCTTTCTATCGATAATTGGCACGCATACGTGATATTCGAAGTTTCCATTCGTTCTGCATCGACGGGAGGTAACGATTCACTTCCCAGCTCCCGCAATCGTTCTTTCTATCGATAATTGGCACGCATACGTGATATTCGATGTTTCCAATCGTTCTGCATCGACGGTAGGTAAGGATTCACTTCCCAGCTCCCGCAATCATTCTTTCTATCGATAATTGGCACGAATACGTGCTATTCGATGTTTCGAATCGTTTTGCATCGACGGTAGGTAAGGATTCACTTCCCAGCTCCCGCAATAGTTCTTTCTATCGATAATTGGCACGAATACGTGCTATTCGATGTTTCCAATCGTTTTGCATCGACGGTAGGTAAGGATTCACTTCCCAGCTCCCTCAATCGTTCTTTCTATAAATTATTGGCACGAATACGTGCTATTCGATATTTCCAATCGTTTTGCATCGACGGTAGGTAAGGATTCACTTCCCAGCTCCCGCAATCGTTCTTTCTATCGATAATTGGCACGAAAACGTGCTATTCGATGTTTCCAATCGTTTTGCATCGACGGGAGGTAAGGATTCACTTCCCAGCTCCCGTAATCGTTCTTTCTATCGATAATTGGCACGAATACGTGCTACTCGGTGTTTCCAATCGTTTTGCAACGACGGTAGGTAATGATACACTTCTCAGCTCCCTCAATCGTTCTTTCTATAAATAATTGGCACGAATACGTGCTATTCGATGTTTCCAATCGTTTTGCATCGAAGGTAGGTAAGGATTCACTTCTCAGCTCCCTCAATCGTTCTTTCTATAAATAATTGGCACGAATACGTGCTATTCGATGTTTCCAATCGTTTTGCATCGAAGGTAGGTAAGGATTCACTTCCCCGCTCCCGCAATCGTTCTTTCTATCGATAATTGGCACGAATACGTGCTATTCGATGCTTCCAATCATTTTGACTCGACGGTAGGTAAGGATTCACTTCCCAGCTCCCGCAATCGTTCTTTCTATCGATAATTGGCACGCATACGTGATATTCGAAGTTTCCATTCGTTTTGCATCGACGGGAGGTAACGATTCACTTCCCAGCTCCCGCAATCGTTCTTTCTATCGATAATTGGCACGCATACGTGATATTCGATGTTTCCAATCGGTTTGCCTCGACGGTAGGTAAGAATTCACTTCCCAGCTCCCGCAATCGTTCGTTCTATCGATAATTGGCACGAATACGTGCTATTCGATGTTTCCAATCGTTTTGCATCGACGGTAGGTAAGGATTCACTTCCCAGCTCCCTCAATCGTTCTTTCTATAAATTATTGGCACGAATACGTGCTATTCGATATTTCCAATCGTTTTGCATCGACGGTAGGTAAGGATTCACTTCCCAGCTCCCGCAATCGTTCTTTCTATCGATAATTGGCACGAAAACGTGCTATTCGATGTTTCCAATCGTTTTGCATCGACGGGAGGTAAGGATTCACTTCCCAGCTCCCGTAATCGTTCTTTCTATCGATAATTGGCACGAATACGTGCTACTCGGTGTTTCCAATCGTTTTGCAACGACGGTAGGTAATGATACACTTCTCAGCTCCCTCAATCGTTCTTTCTATAAATAATTGGCACGAATACGTGCTATTCGATGTTTCCAATCGTTTTGCATCGAAGGTAGGTAAGGATTCACTTCCCCGCTCCCGCAATCGTTCTTTCTATCGATAATTGGCACGAATACGTGCAATTCGATGTTTTGTATCGTTTTGCATCGACGGTAGGTTAAGATTCACTTCCCAGCTCCCTCAATCGTTCTTTCTATAAATAATTGGCACGAATACGTGCTATTCGATATTTCCAATCGTTTTGCATCGACGGTAGGTAAGGATTCACTCCCCAGCCCCCGCAATCGTTCTTTCTATCGATAACTGGCACGAAAACGTGCTATTCGATGTTTCCAATCGTTTTGCATCGACGGAAGGTAAGGATTCACTTACCAGCTCCCACACTCATTCTTTCTATTTATAATTGGCACGAATACGTGATATTCGAGGTTTCCAATCGTTTTGCATCGACGGGAGGTAAGGATTCACTTCCCAGCTCCCGTAATCGTTCTTTCTATCGATAATTGGCACGAATACGTGCTACTCGGTGTTTCCAATCGTTTTGCCTCGACGGTAGGTAAGAGTTCACTTCCCAGCTCCCGCAATCGTTCTTTCTATCGATAATTGGCACGAAAACGTGCTATTCGATGTTTCCAATCGTTTTGCATCGACGGAAGGTAAGGATTCACTTCCCAGCTCCCGTAATCGTTCTTTCTATCGATAATTGGCACGAATACGTGCTACTCGGTGTTTCCAATCATTTTGCATCGACGGTAGGTAAGGATTCACTTCCCAGCTCCCGCAATAGTTCTTTCTATCGATAATTGTCACGAATACGTGCTATTCGAGGTTTCCTATCGTTTTGCATCGACGGGAGGTAAGGATTCACTTCCCAGCTCCCGTAATCGTTCTTTCTATCGATAATTGGCACGAATACGTGCTACTCGGTGTTTCCAATCGTTTTGCAACGACGGTAGGTAATGATACACTTCTCAGCTCCCTCAATCGTTCTTTCTATAAATAATTGGCACGAATACGTGCTATTCGATGTTTCCAATCGTTTTGCATCGAAGGTAGGTAACGATTCACTTCCCAGCTCCCGCAATCGTTCTTTCTATCGATAATTGGCACGCATACGTGATATTCGATGTTTCCAATCGGTTTGCCTCGACGGTAGGTAAGAATTCACTTCCCAGCTCCCGCAATCGTTCGTTCTATCGATAATTGGCACGAATACGTGCTATTCGATGTTTCCAATCGTTCTGCAACGACGGTAGGTAAGGATTCACTTCCCAGCTCCCGCAATCGTTCTTTCTATCGATAATTGGCACGTATACGTGATATTCGAAGTTTCCATTCGTTCTGCATCGACGGGAGGTAACGATTCACTTCCCAGCTCCCGCAATCGTTCTTTCTATCGATAATTGGCACGCATACGTGATATTCGATGTTTCCCATCGTTCTGCATCGACGGTAGGTAAGGATTCACTTCCCAGCTCCCGCAATCATTCTTTCTATCAATAATTGGCACGAATACGTGCTATTCGATGTTTCGAATCGTTTTGCATCGACGGTAGGTAAGGATTCACTTCCCAGCTCCCGCAATAGTCCTTTCTATCGATAATTCGCACGAATACGTGCTACTCGGTGTTTCCAATCGTTTTGCAACGACGGTAGGTAAGGATTCACTTCTCAGCTCCCTCAATCGTTCTTTCTATAAATAATTGGCACGAATATGTGCTATTCGATGTTTCCAATCGTTTTGCATCGAAGGTAGGTAAGGATTCACTTCCCAGCTCCCGCAATCGTTCTTTCTATCGATAATTGGCACGCATACGTGATATTCGAAGTTTCCATTCGTTCTGCATCGACGGGAGGTAACGATTCACTTCCCAGCTCCCGCAATCGTTCTTTCTATCGATAATTGGCACGCATACGTGATATTCGATGTTTCCAATCGTTCTGCATCGACGGTAGGTAAGGATTCACTTCCCAGCTCCCGCAATCATTCTTTCTATCGATAATTGGCACGAATACGTGCTATTCGATGTTTCGAATCGTTTTGCATCGACGGTAGGTAAGGATTCACTTCCCAGCTCCCGCAATAGTTCTTTCTATCGATAATTGGCACGAATACGTGCTATTCGATGTTTCCAATCGTTTTGCATCGACGGTAGGTAAGGATTCACTTCCCAGCTCCCTCAATCGTTCTTTCTATAAATTATTGGCACGAATACGTGCTATTCGATATTTCCAATCGTTTTGCATCGACGGTAGGTAAGGATTCACTTCCCAGCTCCCGCAATCGTTCTTTCTATCGATAATTGGCACGAAAACGTGCTATTCGATGTTTCCAATCGTTTTGCATCGACGGGAGGTAAGGATTCACTTCCCAGCTCCCGTAATCGTTCTTTCTATCGATAATTGGCACGAATACGTGCTACTCGGTGTTTCCAATCGTTTTGCAACGACGGTAGGTAATGATACACTTCTCAGCTCCCTCAATCGTTCTTTCTATAAATAATTGGCACGAATACGTGCTATTCGATGTTTCCAATCGTTTTGCATCGAAGGTAGGTAAGGATTCACTTCCCAGCTCCCGCAATCGTTCTTTCTATCGATAATTGGCACGCATACGTGATATTCGAAGTTTCCATTCGTTCTGCATCGACGGGAGGTAACGATTCACTTCCCAGCTCCCGCAATCGTTCTTTCTATCGATAATTGGCACGCATACGTGATATTCGATGTTTCCAATCGTTCTGCATCGACGGTAGGTAAGGATTCACTTCCCAGCTCCCGCAATCATTCTTTCTATCGATAATTGGCACGAATACGTGCTATTCGATGTTTCGAATCGTTTTGCATCGACGGTAGGTAAGGATTCACTTCCCAGCTCCCGCAATAGTTCTTTCTATCGATAATTGGCACGAATACGTGCTATTCGATGTTTCCAATCGTTTTGCATCGACGGTAGGTAAGGATTCACTTCCCAGCTCCCTCAATCGTTCTTTCTATAAATTATTGGCACGAATACGTGCTATTCGATATTTCCAATCGTTTTGCATCGACGGTAGGTAAGGATTCACTTCCCAGCTCCCGCAATCATTCTTTCTATCGATAATTGGCACGAATACGTGCTATTCGATGTTTCGAATCGTTTTGCATCGACGGTAGGTAAGGATTCACTTCCCAGCTCCCGCAATCGTTCTTTCTATCGATAATTGGCACGAAAACGTGCTATTCGATGTTTCCAATCGTTTTGCATCGACGGGAGGTAAGGATTCACTTCCCAGCTCCCGTAATCGTTCTTTCTATCGATAATTGGCACGAATACGTGCTACTCGGTGTTTCCAATCGTTTTGCAACGACGGTAGGTAATGATACACTTCTCAGCTCCCTCAATCGTTCTTTCTATAAATAATTGGCACGAATACGTGCTATTCGATGTTTCCAATCGTTTTGCATCGAAGGTAGGTAAGGATTCACTTCTCAGCTCCCTCAATCGTTCTTTCTATAAATAATTGGCACGAATACGTGCTATTCGATGTTTCCAATCGTTTTGCATCGAAGGTAGGTAAGGATTCACTTCCCCGCTACCGCAATCGTTCTTTCTATCGATAATTGGCACGAATACGTGCTATTCGATGCTTCCAATCATTTTGACTCGACGGTAGGTAAGGATTCACTTCCCAGCTCCCGCAATCGTTCTTTCTATCGATAATTGGCACGCATACGTGATATTCGAAGTTTCCATTCGTTTTGCATCGACGGGAGGTAACGATTCACTTCCCAGCTCCCGCAATCGTTCTTTCTATCGATAATTGGCACGCATACGTGATATTCGATGTTTCCAATCGGTTTGCCTCGACGGTAGGTAAGAATTCACTTCCCAGCTCCCGCAATCGTTCGTTCTATCGATAATTGGCACGAATACGTGCTATTCGATGTTTCCAATCGTTTTGCATCGACGGTAGGTAAGGATTCACTTCCCAGCTCCCTCAATCGTTCTTTCTATAAATTATTGGCACGAATACGTGCTATTCGATATTTCCAATCGTTTTGCATCGACGGTAGGTAAGGATTCACTTCCCAGCTCCCGCAATCGTTCTTTCTATCGATAATTGGCACGAAAACGTGCTATTCGATGTTTCCAATCGTTTTGCATCGACGGGAGGTAAGGATTCACTTCCCAGCTCCCGTAATCGTTCTTTCTATCGATAATTGGCACGAATACGTGCTACTCGGTGTTTCCAATCGTTTTGCAACGACGGTAGGTAATGATACACTTCTCAGCTCCCTCAATCGTTCTTTCTATAAATAATTGGCACGAATACGTGCTATTCGATGTTTCCAATCGTTTTGCATCGAAGGTAGGTAAGGATTCACTTCTCAGCTCCCTCAATCGTTCTTTCTATAAATAATTGGCACGAATACGTGCTATTCGATGTTTCCAATCGTTTTGCATCGAAGGTAGGTAAGGATTCACTTCCCCGCTCCCGCAATCGTTCTTTCTATCGATAATTGGCACGAATACGTGCAATTCGATGTTTTGTATCGTTTTGCATCGACGGTAGGTTAAGATTCACTTCCCAGCTCCCTCAATCGTTCTTTCTATAAATAATTGGCACGAATACGTGCTATTCGATATTTCCAATCGTTTTGCATCGACGGTAGGTAAGGATTCACTCCCCAGCCCCCGCAATCGTTCTTTCTATCGATAACTGGCACGAAAACGTGCTATTCGATGTTTCCAATCGTTTTGCATCGACGGAAGGTAAGGATTCACTTACCAGCTCCCACACTCATTCTTTCTATTTATAATTGGCACGAATACGTGATATTCGAGGTTTCCAATCGTTTTGCATCGACGGGAGGTAAGGATTCACTTCCCAGCTCCCGTAATCGTTCTTTCTATCGATAATTGGCACGAATACGTGCTACTCGGTGTTTCCAATCGTTTTGCCTCGACGGTAGGTAAGAGTTCACTTCCCAGCTCCCGCAATCGTTCTTTCTATCGATAATTGGCACGAAAACGTGCTATTCGATGTTTCCAATCGTTTTGCATCGACGGAAGGTAAGGATTCACTTCCCAGCTCCCGTAATCGTTCTTTCTATCGATAATTGGCACGAATACGTGCTACTCGGTGTTTCCAATCATTTTGCATCGACGGTAGGTAAGGATTCACTTCCCAGCTCCCGCAATAGTTCTTTCTATCGATAATTGTCACGAATACGTGCTATTCGATGTTTCCAATCGTTTTGCATCGACGGTAGGTACGGATTCACTTCCCAGCTCCCGCAATCGTTCTTTCTATCGATAATTGGCACGAAAACGGGCTATTCGATGTTTCCTATCGTTTTGCATCGACGGGAGGTAAGGATTCACTTCCCAGCTCCCGTAATCGTTCTTTCTATCGATAATTGGCACGAATACGTGCTACTCGGTGTTTCCAATCGTTTTGCAACGACGGTAGGTAATGATACACTTCTCAGCTCCCTCAATCGTTCTTTCTATAAATAATTGGCACGAATACGTGCTATTCGATGTTTCCAATCGTTTTGCATCGAAGGTAGGTAAGGATTCACTTCTCAGCTCCCTCAATCGTTCTTTCTATAAATAATTGGCACGAATACGTGCTATTCGATGTTTCCAATCGTTTTGCATCGAAGGTAGGTAAGGATTCACTTCCCCGCTCCCGCAATCGTTCTTCCTATCGATAATTGGCACGAATACGTGCTATTCGATGTTTCGTATCGTTTTGCATCGACGGTAGGTAAGGATTCACTTCCCAGCTCCCGCAATCGTTCTTTCTATCGATAATTGGCAGGAATACGTGCTATTCGATGTTTCGAATCGTTTTGCATCGACGGTAGGTAAGGATTCACTTCCCAGCTCCCGCAATAGTTCTTTCTATCGATAATTGGCACGAATACGTGCCATTCGATGTTTCCAATCGTTTTGCATCGACGGAAGGTAAGGATTCACTTACCAGCTCCCACTCTCGTACTTTCTATTTATAATTGGCACGAATACGTGATATTCGAGGTTTCCAATCGTTTTGCATCGACGGGTGGTAAGAATTCACTTCCCAGCTCCCGTAATCGTTCTTTCTATCGATAATTGGCACGAATACGTTATATTCGAGGTTTCCAATCGTTTTGCCTCGACGGTAGGTAAGAGTTCACTTCCCAGCTCCCGCAATCTTCCTTTCTATCGTTAATTGGCACGAAAACGTGCTATCCGATGTTTCCAATCGTTTTGCATCGACGGGAAGTAAGGATTCACTTCCCAGCTCCCGTAATCGTTCTTTCTATCGATAATTGGCACGAATACGTGCTACTCGGTGTTTCCAATCGTTTTGCAACGACGGTAGGTAAGGATTCACTTCTCAGCTCCCTCAATCGTTCTTTCTATAAATAATTGGCACGAATACGTGCTATTCGATGTTTCCAATCGTTTTGCATCGAAGGTAGGTAAGGATTCACTTCCCCGCTCCCGCAATCGTTCTTTCTATCGATAATTGGCACGAATACGTGCTATTCGATGCTTCCAATCATTTTGACTCGACGGTAGGTAAGGATTCACTTCCCAGCTCCCGCAATCGTTCTTTCTATCGATAATTGGCACGCATACGTGATATTCGAAGTTTCCATTCGTTTTGAATCGACGGGAGGTAACGATTCACTTCCCAGCTCCCGCAATCGTTCTTTCTATCGATAATTGGCACGCATACGTGATATTCGATGTTTCCAATCGGTTTGCCTCGACGGTAGGTAAGAATTCACTTCCCAGCTCCCGCAATCGTTCGTTCTATCGATAATTGGCACGAATACGTGCTATTCGATGTTTCCAATCGTTCTGCAACGACGGTAGGTAAGGATTCACTTCCCAGCTCCCGCAATCGTTCTTTCTATCGATAATTGGCACGTATACGTGATATTCGAAGTTTCCATTCGTTCTGCATCGACGGGAGGTAACGATTCACTTCCCAGCTCCCGCAATCGTTCTTTCTATCGATAATTGGCACGCATACGTGATATTCGATGTTTCCCTTCGTTCTGCATCGACGGTAGGTAAGGATTCACTTCCCAGCTCCCGCAATCATTCTTTCTATCAATAATTGGCACGAATACGTGCTATTCGATGTTTCCAATCGTTTTGCATCGAAGGTAGGTAAGGATTCACTTCCCCGCTCCCGCAATCGTTCTTTCTATCGATAATTGGCACGAATACGTGCAATTCGATGTTTTTTATCGTTTTGCATCGACGGTAGGTTAAGATTCACTTCCCAGCTCCCTCAATCGTTCTTTCTATAAATAATTGGCACGAATACGTGCTATTCGATATTTCCAATCGTTTTGCATCGACGGTAGGTAAGGATTCACTCCCCAGCCCCCGCAATCGTTCTTTCTATCGATAACTGGCACGAAAACGTGCTATTCGATGCTTCCAATCGTTTTGCATCGACGGAAGGTAAGGATTCACTTACCAGCTCCCACACTCATTCTTTCTATTTATAATTGGCACGAATACGTGATATTCGAGGTTTCCAATCGTTTTGCATCGACGGGAGGTAAGGATTCACTTCCCAGCTCCCGTAATCGTTCTTTCTATCGATAATTGGCACGAATACGTGCTACTCGGTGTTTCCAATCGTTTTGCCTCGACGGTAGGTAAGAGTTCACTTCCCAGCTCCCGCAATCGTTCTTTCTATCGATAATTGGCACGAAAACGTGCTATTCGATGTTTCCAATCGTTTTGCATCGACGGAAGGTAAGGATTCACTTCCCAGCTCCCGTAATCGTTCTTTCTATCGATAATTGGCACGAATACGTGCTACTCGGTGTTTCCAATCATTTTGCATCGACGGTAGGTAAGGATTCACTTCCCAGCTCCCGCAATAGTTCTTTCTATCGATAATTGTCACGAATACGTGCTATTCGATGTTTCCAATCGTTTTGCATCGACGGTAGGTACGGATTCACTTCCCAGCTCCCGCAATCGTTCTTTCTATCGATAATTGGCACGAAAACGTGCTATTCGATGTTTCCTATCGTTTTGCATCGACGGGAGGTAAGGATTCACTTCCCAGCTCCCGTAATCGTTCTTTCTATCGATAATTGGCACGAATACGTGCTACTCGGTGTTTCCAATCGTTTTGCAACGACGGTAGGTAATGATACACTTCTCAGCTCCCTCAATCGTTCTTTCTATAAATAATTGGCACGAATACGTGCTATTCGATGTTTCCAATCGTTTTGCATCGAAGGTAGGTAAGGATTCACTTCCCCGCTCCCGCAATCGTTCTTTCTATCGATAATTGGCACGAATACGTGCAATTCGATGTTTTGTATCGTTTTGCATCGACGGTAGGTTAAGATTCACTTCCCAGCTCCCTCAATCGTTCTTTCTATAAATAATTGGCACGAATACGTGCTATTCGATATTTCCAATCGTTTTGCATCGACGGTAGGTAAGGATTCACTCCCCAGCCCCCGCAATCGTTCTTTCTATCGATAACTGGCACGAAAACGTGCTATTCGATGTTTCCAATCGTTTTGCATCGACGGAAGGTAAGGATTCACTTACCAGCTCCCACACTCATTCTTTCTATTTATAATTGGCACGAATACGTGATATTCGAGGTTTCCAATCGTTTTGCATCGACGGGAGGTAAGGATTCACTTCCCAGCTCCCGTAATCGTTCTTTCTATCGATAATTGGCACGAATACGTGCTACTCGGTGTTTCCAATCGTTTTGCCTCGACGGTAGGTAAGAGTTCACTTCCCAGCTCCCGCAATCGTTCTTTCTATCGATAATTGGCACGAAAACGTGCTATTCGATGTTTCCAATCGTTTTGCATCGACGGAAGGTAAGGATTCACTTCCCCGCTCCCGTAATCGTTCTTTCTATCGATAATTGGCACGAATACGTGCTACTCGGTGTTTCCAATCATTTTGCATCGACGGTAGGTAAGGATTCACTTCCCAGCTCCCGCAATAGTTCTTTCTATCGATAATTGTCACGAATACGTGCTATTCGAGGTTTCCTATCGTTTTGCATCGACGGGAGGTAAGGATTCACTTCCCAGCTCCCGTAATCGTTCTTTCTATCGATAATTGGCACGAATACGTGCTACTCGGTGTTTCCAATCGTTTTGCAACGACGGTAGGTAATGATACACTTCTCAGCTCCCTCAATCGTTCTTTCTATAAATAATTGGCACGAATACGTGCTATTCGATGTTTCCAATCGTTTTGCATCGAAGGTAGGTAACGATTCACTTCCCAGCTCCCGCAATCGTTCTTTCTATCGATAATTGGCACGCATACGTGATATTCGATGTTTCCAATCGGTTTGCCTCGACGGTAGGTAAGAATTCACTTCCCAGCTCCCGCAATCGTTCGTTCTATCGATAATTGGCACGAATACGTGCTATTCGATGTTTCCAATCGTTCTGCAACGACGGTAGGTAAGGATTCACTTCCCAGCTCCCGCAATCGTTCTTTCTATCGATAATTGGCACGTATACGTGATATTCGAAGTTTCCATTCGTTCTGCATCGACGGGAGGTAACGATTCACTTCCCAGCTCCCGCAATCGTTCTTTCTATCGATAATTGGCACGCATACGTGATATTCGATGTTTCCCATCGTTCTGCATCGACGGTAGGTAAGGATTCACTTCCCAGCTCCCGCAATCATTCTTTCTATCAATAATTGGCACGAATACGTGCTATTCGATGTTTCGAATCGTTTTGCATCGACGGTAGGTAAGGATTCACTTCCCAGCTCCCGCAATAGTCCTTTCTATCGATAATTCGCACGAATACGTGCTACTCGGTGTTTCCAATCGTTTTGCAACGACGGTAGGTAAGGATTCACTTCTCAGCTCCCTCAATCGTTCTTTCTATAAATAATTGGCACGAATATGTGCTATTCGATGTTTCCAATCGTTTTGCATCGAAGGTAGGTAAGGATTCACTTCCCAGCTCCCGCAATCGTTCTTTCTATCGATAATTGGCACGCATACGTGATATTCGAAGTTTCCATTCGTTCTGCATCGACGGGAGGTAACGATTCACTTCCCAGCTCCCGCAATCGTTCTTTCTATCGATAATTGGCACGCATACGTGATATTCGATGTTTCCAATCGTTCTGCATCGACGGTAGGTAAGGATTCACTTCCCAGCTCCCGCAATCATTCTTTCTATCGATAATTGGCACGAATACGTGCTATTCGATGTTTCGAATCGTTTTGCATCGACGGTAGGTAAGGATTCACTTCCCAGCTCCCGCAATAGTTCTTTCTATCGATAATTGGCACGAATACGTGCTATTCGATGTTTCCAATCGTTTTGCATCGACGGTAGGTAAGGATTCACTTCCCAGCTCCCTCAATCGTTCTTTCTATAAATTATTGGCACGAATACGTGCTATTCGATATTTCCAATCGTTTTGCATCGACGGTAGGTAAGGATTCACTTCCCAGCTCCCGCAATCGTTCTTTCTATCGATAATTGGCACGAAAACGTGCTATTCGATGTTTCCAATCGTTTTGCATCGACGGGAGGTAAGGATTCACTTCCCAGCTCCCGTAATCGTTCTTTCTATCGATAATTGGCACGAATACGTGCTACTCGGTGTTTCCAATCGTTTTGCAACGACGGTAGGTAATGATACACTTCTCAGCTCCCTCAATCGTTCTTTCTATAAATAATTGGCACGAATACGTGCTATTCGATGTTTCCAATCGTTTTGCATCGAAGGTAGGTAAGGATTCACTTCCCAGCTCCCGCAATCGTTCTTTCTATCGATAATTGGCACGCATACGTGATATTCGAAGTTTCCATTCGTTCTGCATCGACGGGAGGTAACGATTCACTTCCCAGCTCCCGCAATCGTTCTTTCTATCGATAATTGGCACGCATACGTGATATTCGATGTTTCCAATCGTTCTGCATCGACGGTAGGTAAGGATTCACTTCCCAGCTCCCGCAATCATTCTTTCTATCGATAATTGGCACGAATACGTGCTATTCGATGTTTCGAATCGTTTTGCATCGACGGTAGGTAAGGATTCACTTCCCAGCTCCCGCAATAGTTCTTTCTATCGATAATTGGCACGAATACGTGCTATTCGATGTTTCCAATCGTTTTGCATCGACGGTAGGTAAGGATTCACTTCCCAGCTCCCTCAATCGTTCTTTCTATAAATTATTGGCACGAATACGTGCTATTCGATATTTCCAATCGTTTTGCATCGACGGTAGGTAAGGATTTACTTCCCAGCTCCCGCAATCATTCTTTCTATCGATAATTGGCACGAATACGTGCTATTCGATGTTTCGAATCGTTTTGCATCGACGGTAGGTAAGGATTCACTTCCCAGCTCCCGCAATCGTTCTTTCTATCGATAATTGGCACGAAAACGTGCTATTCGATGTTTCCAATCGTTTTGCATCGACGGGAGGTAAGGATTCACTTCCCAGCTCCCGTAATCGTTCTTTCTATCGATAATTGGCACGAATACGTGCTACTCGGTGTTTCCAATCGTTTTGCAACGACGGTAGGTAATGATACACTTCTCAGCTCCCTCAATCGTTCTTTCTATAAATAATTGGCACGAATACGTGCTATTCGATGTTTCCAATCGTTTTGCATCGAAGGTAGGTAAGGATTCACTTCTCAGCTCCCTCAATCGTTCTTTCTATAAATAATTGGCACGAATACGTGCTATTCGATGTTTCCAATCGTTTTGCATCGAAGGTAGGTAAGGATTCACTTCCCCGCTCCCGCAATCGTTCTTTCTATCGATAATTGGCACGAATACGTGCTATTCGATGCTTCCAATCATTTTGACTCGACGGTAGGTAAGGATTCACTTCCCAGCTCCCGCAATCGTTCTTTCTATCGATAATTGGCACGCATACGTGATATTCGAAGTTTCCATTCGTTTTGCATCGACGGGAGGTAACGATTCACTTCCCAGCTCCCGCAATCGTTCTTTCTATCGATAATTGGCACGCATACGTGATATTCGATGTTTCCAATCGGTTTGCCTCGACGGTAGGTAAGAATTCACTTCCCAGCTCCCGCAATCGTTCGTTCTATCGATAATTGGCACGAATACGTGCTATTCGATGTTTCCAATCGTTTTGCATCGACGGTAGGTAAGGATTCACTTCCCAGCTCCCTCAATCGTTCTTTCTATAAATTATTGGCACGAATACGTGCTATTCGATATTTCCAATCGTTTTGCATCGACGGTAGGTAAGGATTCACTTCCCAGCTCCCGCAATCGTTCTTTCTATCGATAATTGGCACGAAAACGTGCTATTCGATGTTTCCAATCGTTTTGCATCGACGGGAGGTAAGGATTCACTTCCCAGCTCCCGTAATCGTTCTTTCTATCGATAATTGGCACGAATACGTGCTACTCGGTGTTTCCAATCGTTTTGCAACGACGGTAGGTAATGATACACTTCTCAGCTCCCTCAATCGTTCTTTCTATAAATAATTGGCACGAATACGTGCTATTCGATGTTTCCAATCGTTTTGCATCGAAGGTAGGTAAGGATTCACTTCTCAGCTCCCTCAATCGTTCTTTCTATAAATAATTGGCACGAATACGTGCTATTCGATGTTTCCAATCGTTTTGCATCGAAGGTAGGTAAGGATTCACTTCCCCGCTCCCGCAATCGTTCTTTCTATCGATAATTGGCACGAATACGTGCAATTCGATGTTTTGTATCGTTTTGCATCGACGGTAGGTTAAGATTCACTTCCCAGCTCCCTCAATCGTTCTTTCTATAAATAATTGGCACGAATACGTGCTATTCGATATTTCCAATCGTTTTGCATCGACGGTAGGTAAGGATTCACTCCCCAGCCCCCGCAATCGTTCTTTCTATCGATAACTGGCACGAAAACGTGCTATTCGATGTTTCCAATCGTTTTGCATCGACGGAAGGTAAGGATTCACTTACCAGCTCCCACACTCATTCTTTCTATTTATAATTGGCACGAATACGTGATATTCGAGGTTTCCAATCGTTTTGCATCGACGGGAGGTAAGGATTCACTTCCCAGCTCCCGTAATCGTTCTTTCTATCGATAATTGGCACGAATACGTGCTACTCGGTGTTTCCAATCGTTTTGCCTCGACGGTAGGTAAGAGTTCACTTCCCAGCTCCCGCAATCGTTCTTTCTATCGATAATTGGCACGAAAACGTGCTATTCGATGTTTCCAATCGTTTTGCATCGACGGAAGGTAAGGATTCACTTCCCAGCTCCCGTAATCGTTCTTTCTATCGATAATTGGCACGAATACGTGCTACTCGGTGTTTCCAATCATTTTGCATCGACGGTAGGTAAGGATTCACTTCCCAGCTCCCGCAATAGTTCTTTCTATCGATAATTGTCACGAATACGTGCTATTCGATGTTTCCAATCGTTTTGCATCGACGGTAGGTACGGATTCACTTCCCAGCTCCCGCAATCGTTCTTTCTATCGATAATTGGCACGAAAACGGGCTATTCGATGTTTCCTATCGTTTTGCATCGACGGGAGGTAAGGATTCACTTCCCAGCTCCCGTAATCGTTCTTTCTATCGATAATTGGCACGAATACGTGCTACTCGGTGTTTCCAATCGTTTTGCAACGACGGTAGGTAATGATACACTTCTCAGCTCCCTCAATCGTTCTTTCTATAAATAATTGGCACGAATAGGTGCTATTCGATGTTTCCAATCGTTTTGCATCGAAGGTAGGTAAGGATTCACTTCTCAGCTCCCTCAATCGTTCTTTCTATAAATAATTGGCACGAATACGTGCTATTCGATGTTTCCAATCGTTTTGCATCGAAGGTAGGTAAGGATTCACTTCCCCGCTCCCGCAATCGTTCTTCCTATCGATAATTGGCACGAATACGTGCTATTCGATGTTTCGTATCGTTTTGCATCGACGGTAGGTAAGGATTCACTTCCCAGCTCCCGCAATCGTTCTTTCTATCGATAATTGGCAGGAATACGTGCTATTCGATGTTTCGAATCGTTTTGCATCGACGGTAGGTAAGGATTCACTTCCCAGCTCCCGCAATAGTTCTTTCTATCGATAATTGGCACGAATACGTGCCATTCGATGTTTCCAATCGTTTTGCATCGACGGAAGGTAAGGATTCACTTACCAGCTCCCACTCTCGTACTTTCTATTTATAATTGGCACGAATACGTGATATTCGAGGTTTCCAATCGTTTTGCATCGACGGGTGGTAAGAATTCACTTCCCAGCTCCCGTAATCGTTCTTTCTATCGATAATTGGCACGAATACGTTATATTCGAGGTTTCCAATCGTTTTGCCTCGACGGTAGGTAAGAGTTCACTTCCCAGCTCCCGCAATCTTCCTTTCTATCGTTAATTGGCACGAAAACGTGCTATCCGATGTTTCCAATCGTTTTGCATCGACGGGAAGTAAGGATTCACTTCCCAGCTCCCGTAATCGTTCTTTCTATCGATAATTGGCACGAATACGTGCTACTCGGTGTTTCCAATCGTTTTGCAACGACGGTAGGTAAGGATTCACTTCTCAGCTCCCTCAATCGTTCTTTCTATAAATAATTGGCACGAATACGTGCTATTCGATGTTTCCAATCGTTTTGCATCGAAGGTAGGTAAGGATTCACTTCCCCGCTCCCGCAATCGTTCTTTCTATCGATAATTGGCACGAATACGTGCTATTCGATGCTTCCAATCATTTTGACTCGACGGTAGGTAAGGATTCACTTCCCAGCTCCCGCAATCGTTCTTTCTATCGATAATTGGCACGCATACGTGATATTCGAAGTTTCCATTCGTTTTGAATCGACGGGAGGTAACGATTCACTTCCCAGCTCCCGCAATCGTTCTTTCTATCGATAATTGGCACGCATACGTGATATTCGATGTTTCCAATCGGTTTGCCTCGACGGTAGGTAAGAATTCACTTCCCAGCTCCCGCAATCGTTCGTTCTATCGATAATTGGCACGAATACGTGCTATTCGATGTTTCCAATCGTTCTGCAACGACGGTAGGTAAGGATTCACTTCCCAGCTCCCGCAATCGTTCTTTCTATCGATAATTGGCACGTATACGTGATATTCGAAGTTTCCATTCGTTCTGCATCGACGGGAGGTAACGATTCACTTCCCAGCTCCCGCAATCGTTCTTTCTATCGATAATTGGCACGCATACGTGATATTCGATGTTTCCCTTCGTTCTGCATCGACGGTAGGTAAGGATTCACTTCCCAGCTCCCGCAATCATTCTTTCTATCAATAATTGGCACGAATACGTGCTATTCGATGTTTCCAATCGTTTTGCATCGAAGGTAGGTAAGGATTCACTTCCCCGCTCCCGCAATCGTTCTTTCTATCGATAATTGGCACGAATACGTGCAATTCGATGTTTTTTATCGTTTTGCATCGACGGTAGGTTAAGATTCACTTCCCAGCTCCCTCAATCGTTCTTTCTATAAATAATTGGCACGAATACGTGCTATTCGATATTTCCAATCGTTTTGCATCGACGGTAGGTAAGGATTCACTCCCCAGCCCCCGCAATCGTTCTTTCTATCGATAACTGGCACGAAAACGTGCTATTCGATGCTTCCAATCGTTTTGCATCGACGGAAGGTAAGGATTCACTTACCAGCTCCCACACTCATTCTTTCTATTTATAATTGGCACGAATACGTGATATTCGAGGTTTCCAATCGTTTTGCATCGACGGGAGGTAAGGATTCACTTCCCAGCTCCCGTAATCGTTCTTTCTATCGATAATTGGCACGAATACGTGCTACTCGGTGTTTCCAATCGTTTTGCCTCGACGGTAGGTAAGAGTTCACTTCCCAGCTCCCGCAATCGTTCTTTCTATCGATAATTGGCACGAAAACGTGCTATTCGATGTTTCCAATCGTTTTGCATCGACGGAAGGTAAGGATTCACTTCCCAGCTCCCGTAATCGTTCTTTCTATCGATAATTGGCACGAATACGTGCTACTCGGTGTTTCCAATCATTTTGCATCGACGGTAGGTAAGGATTCACTTCCCAGCTCCCGCAATAGTTCTTTCTATCGATAATTGTCACGAATACGTGCTATTCGATGTTTCCAATCGTTTTGCATCGACGGTAGGTACGGATTCACTTCCCAGCTCCCGCAATCGTTCTTTCTATCGATAATTGGCACGAAAACGTGCTATTCGATGTTTCCTATCGTTTTGCATCGACGGGAGGTAAGGATTCACTTCCCAGCTCCCGTAATCGTTCTTTCTATCGATAATTGGCACGAATACGTGCTACTCGGTGTTTCCAATCGTTTTGCAACGACGGTAGGTAATGATACACTTCTCAGCTCCCTCAATCGTTCTTTCTATAAATAATTGGCACGAATACGTGCTATTCGATGTTTCCAATCGTTTTGCATCGAAGGTAGGTAAGGATTCACTTCCCCGCTCCCGCAATCGTTCTTCCTATCGATAATTGGCACGAATACGTGCTATTCGATGTTTCGTATCGTTTTGCATCGACGGTAGGTAAGGATTCACTTCCCAGCTCCCGCAATCGTTCTTTCTATCGATAATTGGCAGGAATACGTGCTATTCGATGTTTCGAATCGTTTTGCATCGACGGTAGGTAAGGATTCACTTCCCAGCTCCCGCAATAGTTCTTTCTATCGATAATTGGCACGAATACGTGCCATTCGATGTTTCCAATCGTTTTGCATCGACGGAAGGTAAGGATTCACTTACCAGCTCCCACTCTCGTACTTTCTATTTATAATTGGCACGAATACGTGATATTCGAGGTTTCCAATCGTTTTGCATCGACGGGTGGTAAGAATTCACTTCCCAGCTCCCGTAATCGTTCTTTCTATCGATAATTGGCACGAATACGTTATATTCGAGGTTTCCAATCGTTTTGCCTCGACGGTAGGTAAGAGTTCACTTCCCAGCTCCCGCAATCTTCCTTTCTATCGTTAATTGGCACGAAAACGTGCTATCCGATGTTTCCAATCGTTTTGCATCGACGGGAAGTAAGGATTCACTTCCCAGCTCCCGTAATCGTTCTTTCTATCGATAATTGGCACGAATGCGTGCTACTCGGTGTTTCCAATCGTTTTGCAACGACGGTAGGTAAGGATTCACTTCTCAGCTCCCTCAATCGTTCTTTCTATAAATAATTGGCACGAATACGTGCTATTCGATGTTTCCAATCGTTTTGCATCGAAGGTAGGTAAGGATTCACTTCCCCGCTCCCGCAATCGTTCTTTCTATCGATAATTGGCACGAATACGTGCTATTCGATGCTTCCAATCATTTTGACTCGACGGTAGGTAAGGATTCACTTCCCAGCTCCCGCAATCGTTCTTTCTATCGATAATTGGCACGCATACGTGATATTCGAAGTTTCCATTCGTTTTGAATCGACGGGAGGTAACGATTCACTTCCCAGCTCCCGCAATCGTTCTTTCTATCGATAATTGGCACGCATACGTGATATTCGATGTTTCCAATCGGTTTGCCTCGACGGTAGGTAAGAATTCACTTCCCAGCTCCCGCAATCGTTCGTTCTATCGATAATTGGCACGAATACGTGCTATTCGATGTTTCCAATCGTTCTGCAACGACGGTAGGTAAGGATTCACTTCCCAGCTCCCGCAATCGTTCTTTCTATCGATAATTGGCACGTATACGTGATATTCGAAGTTTCCATTCGTTCTGCATCGACGGGAGGTAACGATTCACTTCCCAGCTCCCGCAATCGTTCTTTCTATCGATAATTGGCACGCATACGTGATATTCGATGTTTCCCTTCGTTCTGCATCGACGGTAGGTAAGGATTCACTTCCCAGCTCCCGCAATCATTCTTTCTATCAATAATTGGCACGAATACGTGCTATTCGATGTTTCCAATCGTTTTGCATCGAAGGTAGGTAAGGATTCACTTCCCCGCTCCCGCAATCGTTCTTTCTATCGATAATTGGCACGAATACGTGCAATTCGATGTTTTTTATCGTTTTGCATCGACGGTAGGTTAAGATTCACTTCCCAGCTCCCTCAATCGTTCTTTCTATAAATAATTGGCACGAATACGTGCTATTCGATATTTCCAATCGTTTTGCATCGACGGTAGGTAAGGATTCACTCCCCAGCCCCCGCAATCGTTCTTTCTATCGATAACTGGCACGAAAACGTGCTATTCGATGCTTCCAATCGTTTTGCATCGACGGAAGGTAAGGATTCACTTACCAGCTCCCACACTCATTCTTTCTATTTATAATTGGCACGAATACGTGATATTCGAGGTTTCCAATCGTTTTGCATCGACGGGAGGTAAGGATTCACTTCCCAGCTCCCGTAATCGTTCTTTCTATCGATAATTGGCACGAATACGTGCTACTCGGTGTTTCCAATCGTTTTGCCTCGACGGTAGGTAAGAGTTCACTTCCCAGCTCCCGCAATCGTTCTTTCTATCGATAATTGGCACGAAAACGTGCTATTCGATGTTTCCAATCGTTTTGCATCGACGGAAGGTAAGGATTCACTTCCCAGCTCCCGTAATCGTTCTTTCTATCGATAATTGGCACGAATACGTGCTACTCGGTGTTTCCAATCATTTTGCATCGACGGTAGGTAAGGATTCACTTCCCAGCTCCCGCAATAGTTCTTTCTATCGATAATTGTCACGAATACGTGCTATTCGATGTTTCCAATCGTTTTGCATCGACGGTAGGTACGGATTCACTTCCCAGCTCCCGCAATCGTTCTTTCTATCGATAATTGGCACGAAAACGTGCTATTCGATGTTTCCTATCGTTTTGCATCGACGGGAGGTAAGGATTCACTTCCCAGCTCCCGTAATCGTTCTTTCTATCGATAATTGGCACGAATACGTGCTACTCGGTGTTTCCAATCGTTTTGCAACGACGGTAGGTAATGATACACTTCTCAGCTCCCTCAATCGTTCTTTCTATAAATAATTGGCACGAATACGTGCTATTCGATGTTTCCAATCGTTTTGCATCGAAGGTAGGTAAGGATTCACTTCCCCGCTCCCGCAATCGTTCTTCCTATCGATAATTGGCACGAATACGTGCTATTCGATGTTTCGTATCGTTTTGCATCGACGGTAGGTAAGGATTCACTTCCCAGCTCCCGCAATCGTTCTTTCTATCGATAATTGGCAGGAATACGTGCTATTCGATGTTTCGAATCGTTTTGCATCGACGGTAGGTAAGGATTCACTTCCCAGCTCCCGCAATAGTTCTTTCTATCGATAATTGGCACGAATACGTGCCATTCGATGTTTCCAATCGTTTTGCATCGACGGAAGGTAAGGATTCACTTACCAGCTCCCACTCTCGTACTTTCTATTTATAATTGGCACGAATACGTGATATTCGAGGTTTCCAATCGTTTTGCATCGACGGGTGGTAAGAATTCACTTCCCAGCTCCCGTAATCGTTCTTTCTATCGATAATTGGCACGAATACGTTATATTCGAGGTTTCCAATCGTTTTGCCTCGACGGTAGGTAAGAGTTCACTTCCCAGCTCCCGCAATCTTCCTTTCTATCGTTAATTGGCACGAAAACGTGCTATCCGATGTTTCCAATCGTTTTGCATCGACGGGAAGTAAGGATTCACTTCCCAGCTCCCGTAATCGTTCTTTCTATCGATAATTGGCACGAATGCGTGCTACTCGGTGTTTCCAATCGTTTTGCAACGACGGTAGGTAAGGATTCACTTCTCAGCTCCCTCAATCGTTCTTTCTATAAATAATTGGCACGAATACGTGCTATTCGATGTTTCCAATCGTTTTGCATCGAAGGTAGGTAAGGATTCACTTCCCCGCTCCCGCAATCGTTCTTTCTATCGATAATTGGCACGAATACGTGCTATTCGATGCTTCCAATCATTTTGACTCGACGGTAGGTAAGGATTCACTTCCCAGCTCCCGCAATCGTTCTTTCTATCGATAATTGGCACGCATACGTGATATTCGAAGTTTCCATTCGTTTTGAATCGACGGGAGGTAACGATTCACTTCCCAGCTCCCGCAATCGTTCTTTCTATCGATAATTGGCACGCATACGTGATATTCGATGTTTCCAATCGGTTTGCCTCGACGGTAGGTAAGAATTCACTTCCCAGCTCCCGCAATCGTTCGTTCTATCGATAATTGGCACGAATACGTGCTATTCGATGTTTCCAATCGTTCTGCAACGACGGTAGGTAAGGATTCACTTCCCAGCTCCCGCAATCGTTGTTTCTATCGATAATTGGCACGTATACGTGATATTCGAAGTTTCCATTCGTTCTGCATCGACGGGAGGTAACGATTCACTTCCCAGCTCCCGCAATCGTTCTTTCTATCGATAATTGGCACGCATACGTGATATTCGATGTTTCCCTTCGTTCTGCATCGACGGTAGGTAAGGATTCACTTCCCAGCTCCCGCAATCATTCTTTCTATCAATAATTGGCACGAATACGTGCTATTCGATGTTTCGAATCGTTTTGCATCGACGGTAGGTAAGGATTCACTTCCCAGCTCCCGCAATAGTCCTTTCTATCGATAATTCGCACGAATACGTGCTACTCGGTGTTTCCAATCGTTTTGCAACGACGGTAGGTAAGGATTCACTTCTCAGCTCCCTCAATCGTTCTTTCTATAAATAATTGGCACGAATACGTGCTATTCGATGTTTCCAATCGTTTTGCATCGAAGGTAGGTAAGGATTCACTTCCCAGCTCCCGCAATCGTTCTTTCTATCGATAATTGGCACGCATACGTGATATTCGAAGTTTCCATTCGTTCTGCATCGACGGGAGGTAACGATTCACTTCCCAGCTCCCGCAATCGTTCTTTCTATCGATAATTGGCACGCATACGTGATATTCGATGTTTCCAATCGTTCTGCATCGACGGTAGGTAAGGATTCACTTCCCAGCTCCCGCAATCATTCTTTCTATCGATAATTGGCACGAATACGTGCTATTCGATGTTTCGAATCGTTTTGCATCGACGGTAGGTAAGGATTCACTTCCCAGCTCCCGCAATAGTTCTTTCTATCGATAATTGGCACGAATACGTGCTATTCGATGTTTCCAATCGTTTTGCATCGACGGTAGGTAAGGATTCACTTCCCAGCTCCCTCAATCGTTCTTTCTATAAATTATTGGCACGAATACGTGCTATTCGATATTTCCAATCGTTTTGCATCGACGGTAGGTAAGGATTCACTTCCCAGCTCCCGCAATCGTTCTTTCTATCGATAATTGGCACGAAAACGTGCTATTCGATGTTTCCAATCGTTTTGCATCGACGGGAGGTAAGGATTCACTTCCCAGCTCCCGTAATCGTTCTTTCTATCGATAATTGGCACGAATACGTGCTACTCGGTGTTTCCAATCGTTTTGCAACGACGGTAGGTAATGATACACTTCTCAGCTCCCTCAATCGTTCTTTCTATAAATAATTGGCACGAATACGTGCTATTCGATGTTTCCAATCGTTTTGCATCGAAGGTAGGTAAGGATTCACTTCTCAGCTCCCTCAATCGTTCTTTCTATAAATAATTGGCACGAATACGTGCTATTCGATGTTTCCAATCGTTTTGCATCGAAGGTAGGTAAGGATTCACTTCCCCGCTCCCGCAATCGTTCTTTCTATCGATAATTGGCACGAATACGTGCAATTCGATGTTTTGTATCGTTTTGCATCGACGGTAGGTTAAGATTCACTTCCCAGCTCCCTCAATCGTTCTTTCTATAAATAATTGGCACGAATACGTGCTATTCGATATTTCCAATCGTTTTGCATCGACGGTAGGTAAGGATTCACTCCCCAGCCCCCGCAATCGTTCTTTCTATCGATAACTGGCACGAAAACGTGCTATTCGATGTTTCCAATCGTTTTGCATCGACGGAAGGTAAGGATTCACTTACCAGCTCCCACACTCATTCTTTCTATTTATAATTGGCACGAATACGTGATATTCGAGGTTTCCAATCGTTTTGCATCGACGGGAGGTAAGGATTCACTTCCCAGCTCCCGTAATCGTTCTTTCTATCGATAATTGGCACGAATACGTGCTACTCGGTGTTTCCAATCGTTTTGCCTCGACGGTAGGTAAGAGTTCACTTCCCAGCTCCCGCAATCGTTCTTTCTATCGATAATTGGCACGAAAACGTGCTATTCGATGTTTCCAATCGTTTTGCATCGACGGAAGGTAAGGATTCACTTCCCAGCTCCCGTAATCGTTCTTTCTATCGATAATTGGCACGAATACGTGCTACTCGGTGTTTCCAATCATTTTGCATCGACGGTAGGTAAGGATTCACTTCCCAGCTCCCGCAATAGTTCTTTCTATCGATAATTGTCACGAATACGTGCTATTCGATGTTTCCAATCGTTTTGCATCGACGGTAGGTACGGATTCACTTCCCAGCTCCCGCAATCGTTCTTTCTATCGATAATTGGCACGAAAACGTGCTATTCGATGTGTCCTATCGTTTTGCATCGACGGGAGGTAAGGATTCACTTCCCAGCTCCCGTAATCGTTCTTCCTATCGATAATTGGCACGAATACGTGCTACTCGGTGTTTCCAATCGTTTTGCAACGACGGTAGGTAATGATACACTTCTCAGCTCCCTCAATCGTTCTTTCTATAAATAATTGGCACGAATACGTGCTATTCGATGTTTCCAATCGTTTTGCATCGAAGGTAGGTAAGGATTCACTTCCCCGCTCCCGCAATCGTTCTTCCTATCGATAATTGGCACGAATACGTGCTATTCGATGTTTCGTATCGTTTTGCATCGACGGTAGGTAAGGATTCACTTCCCAGCTCCCGCAATCGTTCTTTCTATCGATAATTGGCAGGCATACGTGCTATTCGATGTTTCGAATCGTTTTGCATCGACGGTAGGTAAGGATTCACTTCCCAGCTCCCGCAATAGTTCTTTCTATCGATAATTGGCACGAATACGTGCCATTCGATGTTTCCAATCGTTTTGCATCGACGGAAGGTAAGGATTCACTTACCAGCTCCCACTCTCGTACTTTCTATTTATAATTGGCACGAATACGTGATATTCGAGGTTTCCAATCGTTTTGTATCGACGGGTGGTAAGAATTCACTTCCCAGCTCCCGTAATCGTTCTTTCTATCGATTATTGGCACGAATACGTTATATTCGAGGTTTCCAATCGTTTTGCCTCGACGGTAGGTAAGAGTTCACTTCCCAGCTCCCGCAATCTTCCTTTCTATCGTTAATTGGCACGAAAACGTGCTATCCGATGTTTCCAATCGTTTTGCATCGACGGGAAGTAAGGATTCACTTCCCAGCTCCCGTAATCGTTCTTTCTATCGATAATTGGCACGAATACGTGCTACTCGGTGTTTCCAATCGTTTTGCAACGACGGTAGGTAAGGATTCACTTCTCAGCTCCCTCAATCGTTCTTTCTATAAATAATTGGCACGAATACGTGCTATTCGATGTTTCCAATCGTTTTGCATCGAAGGTAGGTAAGGATTCACTTCCCCGCTCCCGCAATCGTTCTTTCTATCGATAATTGGCACGAATACGTGCTATTCGATGCTTCCAATCATTTTGACTCGACGGTAGGTAAGGATTCACTTCCCAGCTCCCGCAATCGTTCTTTCTATCGATAATTGGCACGCATACGTGATATTCGAAGTTTCCATTCGTTTTGAATCGACGGGAGGTAACGATTCACTTCCCAGCTCCCGCAATCGTTCTTTCTATCGATAATTGGCACGCATACGTGCTATTCGATGTTTCCAATCGTTTTGCATCGAAGGTAGGTAAGGATTCACTTCCCCGCTCCCACAATCGTTCTTTCTATCGATAATTGGCACGAATACGTGCTATTCGATGCTTCCAATCATTTTGACTCGACGGTAGGTAAGAATTCACTTCCCAGCTCCCGCAATCGTTCGTTCTATCGATAATTGGCACGAATACGTGCTATTCGATGTTTCCAATCGTTCTGCAACGACGGTAGGTAAGGATTCACTTCCCAGCTCCCGCAATCGTTCTTTCTATCGATAATTGGCACGTATACGTGATATTCGAAGTTTCCATTCGTTCTGCATCGACGGGAGGTAACGATTCACTTCCCAGCTCCCGCAATCGTTCTTTCTATCGATAATTGGCACGCATACGTGATATTCGATGTTTCCCTTCGTTCTGCATCGACGGTAGGTAAGGATTCACTTCCCAGCTCCCGCAATCATTCTTTCTATCAATAATTGGCACGAATACGTGCTATTCGATGTTTCGAATCGTTTTGCATCGACGGTAGGTAAGGATTCACTTCCCAGCTCCCGCAATAGTCCTTTCTATCGATAATTCGCACGAATACGTGCTACTCGGTGTTTCCAATCGTTTTGCAACGACGGTAGGTAAGGATTCACTTCTCAGCTCCCTCAATCGTTCTTTCTATAAATAATTGGCACGAATACGTGCTATTCGATGTTTCCAATCGTTTTGCATCGAAGGTAGGTAAGGATTCACTTCCCAGCTCCCGCAATCGTTCTTTCTATCGATAATTGGCACGCATACGTGATATTCGAAGTTTCCATTCGTTCTGCATCGACGGGAGGTAACGATTCACTTCCCAGCTCCCGCAATCGTTCTTTCTATCGATAATTGGCACGCATACGTGATATTCGATGTTTCCAATCGTTCTGCATCGACGGTAGGTAAGGATTCACTTCCCAGCTCCCGCAATCATTCTTTCTATCGATAATTGGCACGAATACGTGCTATTCGATGTTTCGAATCGTTTTGCATCGACGGTAGGTAAGGATTCACTTCCCAGCTCCCGCAATAGTTCTTTCTATCGATAATTGGCACGAATACGTGCTATTCGATGTTTCCAATCGTTTTGCATCGACGGTAGGTAAGGATTCACTTCCCAGCTCCCTCAATCGTTCTTTCTATAAATTATTGGCACGAATACGTGCTATTCGATATTTCCAATCGTTTTGCATCGACGGTAGGTAAGGATTCACTTCCCAGCTCCCGCAATCGTTCTTTCTACCGATAATTGGCACGAAAACGTGCTATTCGATGTTTCCAATCGTTTTGCATCGACGGGAGGTAAGGATTCACTTCCCAGCTCCCGTAATCGTTCTTTCTATCGATAATTGGCACGAATACGTGCTACTCGGTGTTTCCAATCGTTTTGCAACGACGGTAGGTAATGATACACTTCTCAGCTCCCTCAATCGTTCTTTCTATAAATAATTGGCACGAATACGTGCTATTCGATGTTTCCAATCGTTTTGCATCGAAGGTAGGTAAGGATTCACTTCCCAGCTCCCGCAATCGTTCTTTCTATCGATAATTGGCACGCATACGTGATATTCGAAGTTTCCATTCGTTCTGCATCGACGGGAGGTAACGATTCACTTCCCAGCTCCCGCAATCGTTCTTTCTATCGATAATTGGCACGCATACGTGATATTCGATGTTTCCAATCGTTCTGCATCGACGGTAGGTAAGGATTCACTTCCCAGCTCCCGCAATCATTCTTTCTATCGATAATTGGCACGAATACGTGCTATTCGATGTTTCGAATCGTTTTGCATCGACGGTAGGTAAGGATTCACTTCCCAGCTCCCGCAATAGTTCTTTCTATCGATAATTGGCACGAATACGTGCTATTCGATGTTTCCAATCGTTTTGCATCGACGGTAGGTAAGGATTCACTTCCCAGCTCCCTCAATCGTTCTTTCTATAAATTATTGGCACGAATACGTGCTATTCGATATTTCCAATCGTTTTGCATCGACGGTAGGTAAGGATTCACTTCCCAGCTCCCGCAATCGTTCTTTCTATCGATAATTGGCACGAAAACGTGCTATTCGATGTTTCCAATCGTTTTGCATCGACGGGAGGTAAGGATTCACTTCCCAGCTCCCGTAATCGTTCTTTCTATCGATAATTGGCACGAATACGTGCTACTCGGTGTTTCCAATCGTTTTGCAACGACGGTAGGTAATGATACACTTCTCAGCTCCCTCAATCGTTCTTTCTATAAATAATTGGCACGAATACGTGCTATTCGATGTTTCCAATCGTTTTGCATCGAAGGTAGGTAAGGATTCACTTCTCAGCTCCCTCAATCGTTCTTTCTATAAATAATTGGCACGAATACGTGCTATTCGATGTTTCCAATCGTTTTGCATCGAAGGTAGGTAAGGATTCACTTCCCCGCTCCCGCAATCGTTCTTTCTATCGATAATTGGCACGAATACGTGCTATTCGATGCTTCCAATCATTTTGACTCGACGGTAGGTAAGGATTCACTTCCCAGCTCCCGCAATCGTTCTTTCTATCGATAATTGGCACGCATACGTGATATTCGAAGTTTCCATTCGTTTTGCATCGACGGGAGGTAACGATTCACTTCCCAGCTCCCGCAATCGTTCTTTCTATCGATAATTGGCACGCATACGTGATATTCGATGTTTCCAATCGGTTTGCCTCGACGGTAGGTAAGAATTCACTTCCCAGCTCCCGCAATCGTTCGTTCTATCGATAATTGGCACGAATACGTGCTATTCGATGTTTCCAATCGTTCTGCAACGACGGTAGGTAAGGATTCACTTCCCAGCTCCCGCAATCGTTCTTTCTATCGATAATTGGCACGTATACGTGATATTCGAAGTTTCCATTCGTTCTGCATCGACGGGAGGTAACGATTCACTTCCCAGCTCCCGTAATCGTTCTTTCTATCGATAATTGGCACGAATACGTGCTACTCGGTGTTTCCAATCGTTTTGCAACGACGGTAGGTAATGATACACTTCTCAGCTCCCTCAATCGTTCTTTCTATAAATAATTGGCACGAATACGTGCTATTCGATGTTTCCAATCGTTTTGCATCGAAGGTAGGTAAGGATTCACTTCTCAGCTCCCTCAATCGTTCTTTCTATAAATAATTGGCACGAATACGTGCTATTCGATGTTTCCAATCGTTTTGCATCGAAGGTAGGTAAGGATTCACTTCCCCGCTCCCGCAATCGTTCTTTCTATCGATAATTGGCACGAATACGTGCTATTCGATGCTTCCAATCATTTTGACTCGACGGTAGGTAAGGATTCACTTCCCAGCTCCCGCAATCGTTCTTTCTATCGATAATTGGCACGCATACGTGATATTCGAAGTTTCCATTCGTTTTGCATCGACGGGAGGTAACGATTCACTTCCCAGCTCCCGCAATCGTTCTTTCTATCGATAATTGGCACGCATACGTGATATTCGATGTTTCCAATCGGTTTGCCTCGACGGTAGGTAAGAATTCACTTCCCAGCTCCCGCAATCGTTCGTTCTATCGATAATTGGCACGAATACGTGCTATTCGATGTTTCCAATCGTTCTGCAACGACGGTAGGTAAGGATTCACTTCCCAGCTCCCGCAATCGTTCTTTCTATCGATAATTGGCACGTATACGTGATATTCGAAGTTTCCATTCGTTCTGCATCGACGGGAGGTAACGATTCACTTCCCAGCTCCCGCAATCGTTCTTTCTATCGATAATTGGCACGCATACGTGATATTCGATGTTTCCCATCGTTCTGCATCGACGGTAGGTAAGGATTCACTTCCCAGCTCCCGCAATCATTCTTTCTATCAATAATTGGCACGAATACGTGCTATTCGATGTTTCGAATCGTTTTGCATCGACGGTAGGTAAGGATTCACTTCCCAGCTCCCGCAATAGTCCTTTCTATCGATAATTCGCACGAATACGTGCTACTCGGTGTTTCCAATCGTTTTGCAACGACGGTAGGTAAGGATTCACTTCTCAGCTCCCTCAATCGTTCTTTCTATAAATAATTGGCACGAATACGTGCTATTCGATGTTTCCAATCGTTTTGCATCGAAGGTAGGTAAGGATTCACTTCCCAGCTCCCGCAATCGTTCTTTCTATCGATAATTGGCACGCATACGTGATATTCGAAGTTTCCATTCGTTCTGCATCGACGGGAGGTAACGATTCACTTCCCGGCTCCCGCAATCGTTCTTTCTATCGATAATTGGCACGCATACGTGATATTCGATGTTTCCAATCGTTCTGCATCGACGGTAGGTAAGGATTCACTTCCCAGCTCCCGCAATCATTCTTTCTATCGATAATTGGCACGAATACGTGCTATTCGATGTTTCGAATCGTTTTGCATCGACGGTAGGTAAGGATTCACTTCCCAGCTCCCGCAATAGTTCTTTCTATCGATAATTGGCACGAATACGTGCTATTCGATGTTTCCAATCGTTTTGCATCGACGGTAGGTAAGGATTCACTTCCCAGCTCCCTCAATCGTTCTTTCTATAAATTATTGGCACGAATACGTGCTATTCGATATTTCCAATCGTTTTGCATCGACGGTAGGTAAGGATTCACTTCCCAGCTCCCGCAATCGTTCTTTCTATCGATAATTGGCACGAAAACGTGCTATTCGATGTTTCCAATCGTTTTGCATCGACGGGAGGTAAGGATTCACTTCCCAGCTCCCGTAATCGTTCTTTCTATCGATAATTGGCACGAATACGTGCTACTCGGTGTTTCCAATCGTTTTGCAACGACGGTAGGTAATGATACACTTCTCAGCTCCCTCAATCGTTCTTTCTATA
The DNA here is from genome assembly GCA_963583965.1 of Nomada ferruginata. Lineage (NCBI taxonomy): Eukaryota > Metazoa > Arthropoda > Insecta > Hymenoptera > Apidae > Nomada > Nomada ferruginata. The sequence continues at coordinate 3,364,123 of OY757219.1, forward strand.
AATAATTGGCACGAATACGTGCTATTCGATGTTTCCAATCGTTTTGCATCGAAGGTAGGTAAGGATTCACTTCCCAGCTCCCACAATCGTTCTTTCTATCGATAATTGGCACGCATACGTGATATTCGAAGTTTCCATTCGTTCTGCATCGACGGGAGGTAACGATTCACTTCCCAGCTCCCGCAATCGTTCTTTCTATCGATAATTGGCACGCATACGTGATATTCGATGTTTCCAATCGTTCTGCATCGACGGTAGGTAAGGATTCACTTCCCAGCTCCCGCAATCATTCTTTCTATCGATAATTGGCACGAATACGTGCTATTCGATGTTTCGAATCGTTTTGCATCGACGGTAGGTAAGGATTCACTTCCCAGCTCCCGCAATAGTTCTTTCTATCGATAATTGGCACGAATACGTGCTATTCGATGTTTCCAATCGTTTTGCATCGACGGTAGGTAAGGATTCACTTCCCAGCTCCCTCAATCGTTCTTTCTATAAATTATTGGCACGAATACGTGCTGTTCGATATTTCCAATCGTTTTGCATCGACGGTAGGTAAGGATTCACTTCCCAGCTCCCGCAATCGTTCTTTCTATCGATAATTGGCACGAAAACGTGCTATTCGATGTTTCCAATCGTTTTGCATCGACGGGAGGTAAGGATTCACTTCCCAGCTCCCGTAATCGTTCTTTCTATCGATAATTGGCACGAATACGTGCTACTCGGTGTTTCCAATCGTTTTGCAACGACGGTAGGTAATGATACACTTCTCAGCTCCCTCAATCGTTCTTTCTATAAATAATTGGCACGAATACGTGCTATTCGATGTTTCCAATCGTTTTGCATCGAAGGTAGGTAAGGATTCACTTCTCAGCTCCCTCAATCGTTCTTTCTATAAATAATTGGCACGAATACGTGCTATTCGATGTTTCCAATCGTTTTGCATCGAAGGTAGGTAAGGATTCACTTCCCCGCTCCCGCAATCGTTCTTTCTATCGATAATTGGCACGAATACGTGCTATTCGATGCTTCCAATCATTTTGACTCGACGGTAGGTAAGGATTCACTTCCCAGCTCCCGCAATCGTTCTTTCTATCGATAATTGGCACGCATACGTGATATTCGAAGTTTCCATTCGTTTTGCATCGACGGGAGGTAACGATTCACTTCCCAGCTCCCGCAATCGTTCTTTCTATCGATAATTGGCACGCATACGTGATATTCGATGTTTCCAATCGGTTTGCCTCGACGGTAGGTAAGAATTCACTTCCCAGCTCCCGCAATCGTTCGTTCTATCGATAATTGGCACGAATACGTGCTATTCGATGTTTCCAATCGTTCTGCAACGACGGTAGGTAAGGATTCACTTCCCAGCTCCCGCAATCGTTCTTTCTATCGATAATTGGCACGTATACGAGATATTCGAAGTTTCCATTCGTTCTGCATCGACGGGAGGTAACGATTCACTTCCCAGCTCCCGCAATCGTTCTTTCTATCGATAATTGGCACGCATACGTGATATTCGATGTTTCCCATCGTTCTGCATCGACGGTAGGTAAGGATTCACTTCCCAGCTCCCGCAATCATTCTTTCTATCAATAATTGGCACGAATACGTGCTATTCGATGTTTCGAATCGTTTTGCATCGACGGTAGGTAAGGATTCACTTCCCAGCTCCCTCAATCGTTCTTTCTATAAATTATTGGCACGAATACGTGCTATTCGATATTTCCAATCGTTTTGCATCGACGGTAGGTAAGGATTCACTTCCCAGCTCCCGCAATCGTTCTTTCTATCGATAATTGGCACGAAAACGTGCTATTCGATGTTTCCAATCGTTTTGCATCGACGGGAGGTAAGGATTCACTTCCCAGCTCCCGTAATCGTTCTTTCTATCGATAATTGGCACGAATACGTGCTACTCGGTGTTTCCAATCGTTTTGCAACGACGGTAGGTAATGATACACTTCCCAGCTCCCGCAATCGTTCTTTCTATCGATAATTGGCACGAAAACGTGCTATTCGATGTTTCCAATCGTTTTGCATCGACGGGAGGTAAGGATTCACTTCCCAGCTCCCGTAATCGTTCTTTCTATCGATAATTGGCACGAATACGTGCTACTCGGTGTTTCCAATCGTTTTGCAACGACGGTAGGTAATGATACACTTCTCAGCTCCCTCAATCGTTCTTTCTATAAATAATTGGCACGAATACGTGCTATTCGATGTTTCCAATCGTTCTGCATCGACGGTAGGTAAGGATTCACTTCCCAGCTCCCGCAATCATTCTTTCTATCGATAATTGGCACGAATACGTGCTATTCGATGTTTCGAATCGTTTTGCATCGACGGTAGGTAAGGATTCACTTCCCAGCTCCCGCAATAGTTCTTTCTATCGATAATTGGCACGAATACGTGCTATTCGATGTTTCCAATCGTTTTGCATCGACGGTAGGTAAGGATTCACTTCCCAGCTCCCTCAATCGTTCTTTCTATAAATTATTGGCACGAATACGTGCTATTCGATATTTCCAATCGTTTTGCATCGACGGTAGGTAAGGATTCACTTCCCAGCTCCCGCAATCGTTCTTTCTATCGATAATTGGCACGAAAACGTGCTATTCGATGTTTCCAATCGTTTTGCATCGACGGGAGGTAAGGATTCACTTCCCAGCTCCCGTAATCGTTCTTTCTATCGATAATTGGCACGAATACGTGCTACTCGGTGTTTCCAATCGTTTTGCAACGACGGTAGGTAATGATACACTTCTCAGCTCCCTCAATCGTTCTTTCTATAAATAATTGGCACGAATACGTGCTATTCGATGTTTCCAATCGTTTTGCATCGAAGGTAGGTAAGGATTCACTTCTCAGCTCCCTCAATCGTTCTTTCTATAAATAATTGGCACGAATACGTGCTATTCGATGTTTCCAATCGTTTTGCATCGAAGGTAGGTAAGGATTCACTTCCCCGCTCCCGCAATCGTTCTTTCTATCGATAATTGGCACGAATACGTGCTATTCGATGCTTCCAATCATTTTGACTCGACGGTAGGTAAGGATTCACTTCCCAGCTCCCGCAATCGTTCTTTCTATCGATAATTGGCACGCATACGTGATATTCGAAGTTTCCATTCGTTTTGCATCGACGGGAGGTAACGATTCACTTCCCAGCTCCCGCAATCGTTCTTTCTATCGATAATTGGCACGCATACGTGATATTCGATGTTTCCAATCGGTTTGCCTCGACGGTAGGTAAGAATTCACTTCCCAGCTCCCGCAATCGTTCGTTCTATCGATAATTGGCACGAATACGTGCTATTCGATGTTTCCAATCGTTCTGCAACGACGGTAGGTAAGGATTCACTTCCCAGCTCCCGCAATCGTTCTTTCTATCGATAATTGGCACGTATACGTGATATTCGAAGTTTCCATTCGTTCTGCATCGACGGGAGGTAACAATTCACTTCCCAGCTCCCGCAATCGTTCTTTCTATCGATAATTGGCACGCATACGTGATATTCGATGTTTCGAATCGTTTTGCATCGACGGTAGGTAAGGATTCACTTCCCAGCTCCCGCAATAGTCCTTTCTATCGATAATTCGCACGAATACGTGCTACTCGGTGTTTCCAATCGTTTTGCAACGACGGTAGGTAAGGATTCACTTCTCAGCTCCCTCAATCGTTCTTTCTATAAATAATTGGCACGAATACGTGCTATTCGATGTTTCCAATCGTTTTGCATCGAAGGTAGGTAAGGATTCACTTCCCAGCTCCCGCAATCGTTCTTTCTATCGATAATTGGCACGTATACGTGATATTCGAAGTTTCCATTCGTTCTGCATCGACGGGAGGTAACGATTCACTTCCCAGCTCCCGCAATCGTTCTTTCTATCGATAATTGGCACGCATACGTGATATTCGATGTTTCCAATCGTTCTGCATCGACGGTAGGTAAGGATTCACTTCCCAGCTCCCGCAATCATTCTTTCTATCGATAATTGGCACGAATACGTGCTATTCGATGTTTCGAATCGTTTTGCATCGACGGTAGGTAAGGATTCACTTCCCAGCTCCCGCAATAGTTCTTTCTATCGATAATTGGCACGAATACGTGCTATTCGATGTTTCCAATCGTTTTGCATCGACGGTAGGTAAGGATTCACTTCCCAGCTCCCTCAATCGTTCTTTCTATAAATTATTGGCACGAATACGTGCTATTCGATATTTCCAATCGTTTTGCATCGACGGTAGGTAAGGATTCACTTCCCAGCTCCCGCAATCGTTCTTTCTATCGATAATTGGCACGAAAACGTGCTATTCGATGTTTCCAATCGTTTTGCATCGACGGGAGGTAAGGATTCACTTCCCAGCTCCCGTAATCGTTCTTTCTATCGATAATTGGCACGAATACGTGCTACTCGGTGTTTCCAATCGTTTTGCAACGACGGTAGGTAATGATACACTTCCCAGCTCCCGCAATCGTTCTTTCTATCGATAATTGGCACGAAAACGTGCTATTCGATGTTTCCAATCGTTTTGCATCGACGGGAGGTAAGGATTCACTTCCCAGCTCCCGTAATCGTTCTTTCTATCGATAATTGGCACGAATACGTGCTACTCGGTGTTTCCAATCGTTTTGCAACGACGGTAGGTAATGATACACTTCTCAGCTCCCTCAATCGTTCTTTCTATAAATAATTGGCACGAATACGTGCTATTCGATGTTTCCAATCGTTCTGCATCGACGGTAGGTAAGGATTCACTTCCCAGCTCCCGCAATCATTCTTTCTATCGATAATTGGCACGAATACGTGCTATTCGATGTTTCGAATCGTTTTGCATCGACGGTAGGTAAGGATTCACTTCCCAGCTCCCGCAATACTTCTTTCTATCGATAATTGGCACGAATACGTGCTATTCGATGTTTCCAATCGTTTTGCATCGACGGTAGGTAAGGATTCACTTCCCAGCTCCCTCAATCGTTCTTTCTATAAATTATTGGCACGAATACGTGCTATTCGATATTTCCAATCGTTTTGCATCGACGGTAGGTAAGGATTCACTTCCCAGCTCCCGCAATCGTTCTTTCTATCGATAATTGGCACGAAAACGTGCTATTCGATGTTTCCAATCGTTTTGCATCGACGGGAGGTAAGGATTCACTTCCCAGCTCCCGTAATCGTTCTTTCTATCGATAATTGGCACGAATACGTGCTACTCGGTGTTTCCAATCGTTTTGCAACGACGGTAGGTAATGATACACTTCTCAGCTCCCTCAATCGTTCTTTCTATAAATAATTGGCACGAATACGTGCTATTCGATGTTTCCAATCGTTTTGCATCGAAGGTAGGTAAGGATTCACTTCTCAGCTCCCTCAATCGTTCTTTCTATAAATAATTGGCACGAATACGTGCTATTCGATGTTTCCAATCGTTTTGCATCGAAGGTAGGTAAGGATTCACTTCCCCGCTCCCGCAATCGTTCTTTCTATCGATAATTGGCACGAATACGTGCTATTCGATGCTTCCAATCATTTTGACTCGACGGTAGGTAAGGATTCACTTCCCAGCTCCCGCAATCGTTCTTTCTATCGATAATTGGCACGCATACGTGATATTCGAAGTTTCCATTCGTTTTGCATCGACGGGAGGTAACGATTCACTTCCCAGCTCCCGCAATCGTTCTTTCTATCGATAATTGGCACGCATACGTGATATTCGATGTTTCCAATCGGTTTGCCTCGACGGTAGGTAAGAATTCACTTCCCAGCTCCCGCAATCGTTCGTTCTATCGATAATTGGCACGAATACGTGCTATTCGATGTTTCCAATCGTTCTGCAACGACGGTAGGTAAGGATTCACTTCCCAGCTCCCGCAATCGTTCTTTCTATCGATAATTGGCACGTATACGTGATATTCGAAGTTTCCATTCGTTCTGCATCGACGGGAGGTAACGATTCACTTCCCAGCTCCCGCAATCGTTCTTTCTATCGATAATTGGCACGCATACGTGATATTCGATGTTTCGAATCGTTTTGCATCGACGGTAGGTAAGGATTCACTTCCCAGCTCCCGCAATAGTCCTTTCTATCGATAATTCGCACGAATACGTGCTACTCGGTGTTTCCAATCGTTTTGCAACGACGGTAGGTAAGGATTCACTTCTCAGCTCCCTCAATCGTTCTTTCTATAAATAATTGGCACGAATACGTGCTATTCGATGTTTCCAATCGTTTTGCATCGAAGGTAGGTAAGGATTCACTTCCCAGCTCCCGCAATCGTTCTTTCTATCGATAATTGGCACGTATACGTGATATTCGAAGTTTCCATTCGTTCTGCATCGACGGGAGGTAACGATTCACTTCCCAGCTCCCGCAATCGTTCTTTCTATCGATAATTGGCACGCATACGTGATATTCGATGTTTCCAATCGTTCTGCATCGACGGTAGGTAAGGATTCACTTCCCAGCTCCCGCAATCATTCTTTCTATCGATAATTGGCACGCATACGTGATATTCGATGTTTCCAATCGGTTTGCCTCGACGGTAGGTAAGAATTCACTTCCCAGCTCCCGCAATCGTTCGTTCTATCGATAATTGGCACGAATACGTGCTATTCGATGTTTCCAATCGTTCTGCAACGACGGTAGGTAAGGATTCACTTCCCAGCTCCCGCAATCGTTCTTTCTATCGATAATTGGCACGTATACGTGATATTCGAAGTTTCCATTCGTTCTGCATCGACGGGAGGTAACGATTCACTTCCCAGCTCCCGCAATCGTTCTTTCTATCGATAATTGGCACGCATACGTGATATTCGATGTTTCGAATCGTTTTGCATCGACGGTAGGTAAGGATTCACTTCCCAGCTCCCGCAATAGTCCTTTCTATCGATAATTCGCACGAATACGTGCTACTCGGTGTTTCCAATCGTTTTGCAACGACGGTAGGTAAGGATTCACTTCTCAGCTCCCTCAATCGTTCTTTCTATAAATAATTGGCACGAATACGTGCTATTCGATGTTTCCAATCGTTTTGCATCGAAGGTAGGTAAGGATTCACTTCCCAGCTCCCGCAATCGTTCTTTCTATCGATAATTGGCACGTATACGTGATATTCGAAGTTTCCATTCGTTCTGCATCGACGGGAGGTAACGATTCACTTCCCAGCTCCCGCAATCGTTCTTTCTATCGATAATTGGCACGCATACGTGATATTCGATGTTTCCAATCGTTCTGCATCGACGGTAGGTAAGGATTCACTTCCCAGCTCCCGCAATCATTCTTTCTATCGATAATTGGCACGAATACGTGCTATTCGATGTTTCGAATCGTTTTGCATCGACGGTAGGTAAGGATTCACTTCCCAGCTCCCGCAATAGTTCTTTCTATCGATAATTGGCACGAATACGTGCTATTCGATGTTTCCAATCGTTTTGCATCGACGGTAGGTAAGGATTCACTTCCCAGCTCCCTCAATCGTTCTTTCTATAAATTATTGGCACGAATACGTGCTATTCGATATTTCCAATCGTTTTGCATCGACGGTAGGTAAGGATTCACTTCCCAGCTCCCGCAATCGTTCTTTCTATCGATAATTGGCACGAAAACGTGCTATTCGATGTTTCCAATCGTTTTGCATCGACGGGAGGTAAGGATTCACTTCCCAGCTCCCGTAATCGTTCTTTCTATCGATAATTGGCACGCATACGTGATATTCGATGTTTCCAATCGTTCTGCATCGACGGTAGGTAAGGATTCACTTCCCAGCTCCCGCAATCATTCTTTCTATCGATAATCGGCACGAATACGTGCTATTCGATGTTTCGAATCGTTTTGCATCGACGGTAGGTAAGGATTCACTTCCCAGCTCCCGCAATAGTTCTTTCTATCGATAATTGGCACGAATACGTGCTATTCGATGTTTCCAATCGTTTTGCATCGACGGTAGGTAAGGATTCACTTCCCAGCTCCCTCAATCGTTCTTTCTATAAATTATTGGCACGAATACGTGCTATTCGATATTTCCAATCGTTTTGCATCGACGGTAGGTAAGGATTCACTTCCCAGCTCCCGCAATCGTTCTTTCTATCGATAATTGGCACGAAAACGTGCTATTCGATGTTTCCAATCGTTTTGCATCGACGGGAGGTAAGGATTCACTTCCCAGCTCCCGTAATCGTTCTTTCTATCGATAATTGGCACGAATACGTGCTACTCGGTGTTTCCAATCGTTTTGCAACGACGGTAGGTAATGATACGCTTCGCAGCTCCCTCAATCGTTCTTTCTATAAATAATTGGCACGAATACGTGCTATTCGATGTTTCCAATCGTTTTGCATCGAAGGTAGGTAAGGATTCACTTCTCAGCTCCCTCAATCGTTCTTTCTATAAATAATTGGCACGAATACGTGCTATTCGATGTTTCCAATCGTTTTGCATCGAAGGTAGGTAAGGATTCACTTCCCCGCTCCCGCAATCGTTCTTTCTATCGATAATTGGCACGAATACGTGCTATTCGATGCTTCCAATCATTTTGACTCGACGGTAGGTAAGGATTCACTTCCCAGCTCCCGCAATCGTTCTTTCTATCGATAATTGGCACGCATACGTGATATTCGAAGTTTCCATTCGTTTTGCATCGACGGGAGGTAACGATTCACTTCCCAGCTCCCGCAATCGTTCTTTCTATCGATAATTGGCACGCATACGTGATATTCGATGTTTCCAATCGGTTTGCCTCGACGGTAGGTAAGAATTCACTTCCCAGCTCCCGCAATCGTTCGTTCTATCGATAATTGGCACGAATACGTGCTATTCGATGTTTCCAATCGTTCTGCAACGACGGTAGGTAAGGATTCACTTCCCAGCTCCCGCAATCGTTCTTTCTATCGATAATTGGCACGCATACGTGATATTCGAAGTTTCCATTCGTTCTGCATCGACGGGAGGTAACGATTCACTTCCCAGCTCCCGCAATCGTTCTTTCTATCGATAATTGGCACGCATACGTGATATTCGATGTTTCCAATCGTTCTGCATCGACGGTAGGTAAGGATTCACTTCCCAGCTCCCGCAATCATTCTTTCTATCGATAATTGGCACGAATACGTGCTATTCGATGTTTCGAATCGTTTTGCATCGACGGTAGGTAAGGATTCACTTCCCAGCTCCCGCAATAGTTCTTTCTATCGATAATTGGCACGAATACGTGCTATTCGATGTTTCCAATCGTTTTGCATCGACGGTAGGTAAGGATTCACTTCCCAGCTCCCTCAATCGTTCTTTCTATAAATTATTGGCACGAATACGTGCTATTCGATATTTCCAATCGTTTTGCATCGACGGTAGGTAAGGATTCACTTCCCAGCTCCCGCAATCGTTCTTTCTATCGATAATTGGCACGAAAACGTGCTATTCGATGTTTCCAATCGTTTTGCATCGACGGGAGGTAAGGATTCACTTCCCAGCTCCCGTAATCGTTCTTTCTATCGATAATTGGCACGAATACGTGCTACTCGGTGTTTCCAATCGTTTTGCAACGACGGTAGGTAATGATACACTTCTCAGCTCCCTCAATCGTTCTTTCTATAAATAATTGGCACGAATACGTGCTATTCGATGTTTCCAATCGTTTTGCATCGAAGGTAGGTAAGGATTCACTTCCCAGCTCCCGCAATCGTTCTTTCTATCGATAATTGGCACGCATACGTGATATTCGAAGTTTCCATTCGTTCTGCATCGACGGGAGGTAACGATTCACTTCCCAACTCCCGCAATCGTTCTTTCTATCGATAATTGGCACGCATACGTGATATTCGATGTTTCCAATCGTTCTGCATCGACGGTAGGTAAGGATTCACTTCCCAGCTCCCGCAATCATTCTTTCTATCGATAATTGGCACGAATACGTGCTATTCGATGTTTCGAATCGTTTTGCATCGACGGTAGGTAAGGATTCACTTCCCAGCTCCCGCAATAGTTCTTTCTATCGATAATTGGCACGAATACGTGCTATTCGATGTTTCCAATCGTTTTGCATCGACGGTAGGTAAGGATTCACTTCCCAGCTCCCTCAATCGTTCTTTCTATAAATTATTGGCACGAATACGTGCTATTCGATATTTCCAATCGTTTTGCATCGACGGTAGGTAAGGATTCACTTCCCAGCTCCCGCAATCGTTCTTTCTATCGATAATTGGCACGAAAACGTGCTATTCGATGTTTCCAATCGTTTTGCATCGACGGGAGGTAAGGATTCACTTCCCAGCTCCCGTAATCGTTCTTTCTATCGATAATTGGCACGAATACGTGCTACTCGGTGTTTCCAATCGTTTTGCAACGACGGTAGGTAATGATACACTTCTCAGCTCCCTCAATCGTTCTTTCTATAAATAATTGGCACGAATACGTGCTATTCGATGTTTCCAATCGTTTTGCATCGAAGGTAGGTAAGGATTCACTTCTCAGCTCCCTCAATCGTTCTTTCTATAAATAATTGGCACGAATACGTGCTATTCGATGTTTCCAATCGTTTTGCATCGAAGGTAGGTAAGGATTCACTTCCCCGCTCCCGCAATCGTTCTTTCTATCGATAATTGGCACGAATACGTGCTATTCGATGCTTCCAATCATTTTGACTCGACGGTAGGTAAGGATTCACTTCCCAGCTCCCGCAATCGTTCTTTCTATCGATAATTGGCACGCATACGTGATAATCGAAGTTTCCATTCGTTTTGCATCGACGGGAGGTAACGATTCACTTCCCAGCTCCCGCAATCGTTCTTTCTATCGATAATTGGCACGCATACGTTATATTCGATGTTTCCAATCGGTTTGCCTCGACGGTAGGTAAGAATTCACTTCCCAGCTCCCGCAATCGTTCGTTCTATCGATAATTGGCACGAATACGTGCTATTCGATGTTTCCAATCGTTCTGCAACGACGGTAGGTAAGGATTCACTTCCCAGCTCCCGCAATCGTTCTTTCTATCGATAATTGGCACGTATACGTGATATTCGAAGTTTCCATTCGTTCTGCATCGACGGGAGGTAACGATTCACTTCCCAGCTCCCGCAATCGTTCTTTCTATCGATAATTGGCACGCATACGTGATATTCGATGTTTCCCATCGTTCTGCATCGACGGTAGGTAAGGATTCACTTCCCAGCTCCCGCAATCGTTCTTTCTATCGATAATTGGCACGCATACGTGATATTCGATGTTTCCAATCGGTTTGCCTCGACGGTAGGTAAGAATTCACTTCCCAGCTCCCGCAATCGTTCGTTCTATCGATAATTGGCACGAATACGTGCTATTCGATGTTTCCAATCGTTCTGCAACGACGGTAGGTAAGGATTCACTTCCCAGCTCCCGCAATCGTTCTTTCTATCGATAATTGGCACGCATACGTGATATTCGAAGTTTCCATTCGTTCTGCATCGACGGGAGGTAACGATTCACTTCCCAGCTCCCGCAATCGTTCTTTCTATCGATAATTGGCACGCATACGTGATATTCGATGTTTCCAATCGTTCTGCATCGACGGTAGGTAAGGATTCACTTCCCAGCTCCCGCAATCATTCTTTCTATCGATAATTGGCACGAATACGTGCTATTCGATGTTTCGAATCGTTTTGCATCGACGGTAGGTAAGGATTCACTTCCCAGCTCCCGCAATAGTTCTTTCTATCGATAATTGGTACGAATACGTGCTATTCGATGTTTCCAATCGTTTTGCATCGACGGTAGGTAAGGATTCACTTCCCAGCTCCCTCAATCGTTCTTTCTATAAATTATTGGCACGAATACGTGCTATTCGATATTTCCAATCGTTTTGCATCGACGGTAGGTAAGGATTCACTTCCCAGCTCCCGCAATCGTTCTTTCTATCGATAATTGGCACGAAAACGTGCTATTCGATGTTTCCAATCGTTTTGCATCGACGGGAGGTAAGGATTCACTTCCCAGCTCCCGTAATCGTTCTTTCTATCGATAATTGGCACGAATACGTGCTACTCGGTGTTTCCAATCGTTTTGCAACGACGGTAGGTAATGATACACTTCTCAGCTCCCTCAATCGTTCTTTCTATAAATAATTGGCACGAATACGTGCTATTCGATGTTTCCAATCGTTTTGCATCGAAGGTAGGTAAGGATTCACTTCCCAGCTCCCGCAATCGTTCTTTCTATCGATAATTGGCACGCATACGTGATATTCGAAGTTTCCATTCGTTCTGCATCGACGGGAGGTAACGATTCACTTCCCAACTCCCGCAATCGTTCTTTCTATCGATAATTGGCACGCATACGTGATATTCGATGTTTCCAATCGTTCTGCATCGACGGTAGGTAAGGATTCACTTCCCAGCTCCCGCAATCATTCTTTCTATCGATAATTGGCACGAATACGTGCTATTCGATGTTTCGAATCGTTTTGCATCGACGGTAGGTAAGGATTCACTTCCCAGCTCCCGCAATAGTTCTTTCTATCGATAATTGGCACGAATACGTGCTATTCGATGTTTCCAATCGTTTTGCATCGACGGTAGGTAAGGATTCACTTCCCAGCTCCCTCAATCGTTCTTTCTATAAATTATTGGCACGAATACGTGCTATTCGATATTTCCAATCGTTTTGCATCGACGGTAGGTAAGGATTCACTTCCCAGCTCCCGCAATCGTTCTTTCTATCGATAATTGGCACGAAAACGTGCTATTCGATGTTTCCAATCGTTTTGCATCGACGGGAGGTAAGGATTCACTTCCCAGCTCCCGTAATCGTTCTTTCTATCGATAATTGGCACGAATACGTGCTACTCGGTGTTTCCAATCGTTTTGCAACGACGGTAGGTAATGATACACTTCTCAGCTCCCTCAATCGTTCTTTCTATAAATAATTGGCACGAATACGTGCTATTCGATGTTTCCAATCGTTTTGCATCGAAGGTAGGTAAGGATTCACTTCTCAGCTCCCTCAATCGTTCTTTCTATAAATAATTGGCACGAATACGTGCTATTCGATGTTTCCAATCGTTTTGCATCGAAGGTAGGTAAGGATTCACTTCCCCGCTCCCGCAATCGTTCTTTCTATCGATAATTGGCACGAATACGTGCTATTCGATGCTTCCAATCATTTTGACTCGACGGTAGGTAAGGATTCACTTCCCAGCTCCCGCAATCGTTCTTTCTATCGATAATTGGCACGCATACGTGATAATCGAAGTTTCCATTCGTTTTGCATCGACGGGAGGTAACGATTCACTTCCCAGCTCCCGCAATCGTTCTTTCTATCGATAATTGGCACGCATACGTTATATTCGATGTTTCCAATCGGTTTGCCTCGACGGTAGGTAAGAATTCACTTCCCAGCTCCCGCAATCGTTCGTTCTATCGATAATTGGCACGAATACGTGCTATTCGATGTTTCCAATCGTTCTGCAACGACGGTAGGTAAGGATTCACTTCCCAGCTCCCGCAATCGTTCTTTCTATCGATAATTGGCACGTATACGTGATATTCGAAGTTTCCATTCGTTCTGCATCGACGGGAGGTAACGATTCACTTCCCAGCTCCCGCAATCGTTCTTTCTATCGATAATTGGCACGCATACGTGATATTCGATGTTTCCCATCGTTCTGCATCGACGGTAGGTAAGGATTCACTTCCCAGCTCCCGCAATCATTCTTTCTATCAATAATTGGCACGAATACGTGCTATTCGATGTTTCGAATCGTTTTGCATCGACGGTAGGTAAGGATTCACTTCCCAGCTCCCGCAATAGTCCTTTCTATCGATAATTCGCACGAATACGTGCTACTCGGTGTTTCCAATCGTTTTGCAACGACGGTAGGTAAGGATTCACTTCTCAGCTCCCTCAATCGTTCTTTCTATAAATAATTGGCACGAATACGTGCTATTCGATGTTTCCAATCGTTTTGCATCGAAGGTAGGTAAGGATTCACTTCCCAGCTCCCGCAATCGTTCTTTCTATCGATAATTGGCACGCATACGTGATATTCGAAGTTTCCATTCGTTCTGCATCGACGGGAGGTAACGATTCACTTCCCAGCTCCCGCAATCGTTCTTTCTATCGATAATTAGCACGCATACGTGATATTCGATGTTTCCAATCGTTCTGCATCGACGGTAGGTAAGGATTCACTTCCCAGCTCCCGCAATCATTCTTTCTATCGATAATTGGCACGAATACGTGCTATTCGATGTTTCGAATCGTTTTGCATCGACGGTAGGTAAGGATTCACTTCCCAGCTCCCGCAATAGTTCTTTCTATCGATAATTGGCACGAATACGTGCTATTCGATGTTTCCAATCGTTTTGTATCGACGGTAGGTAAGGATTCACTTCCCAGCTCCCTCAATCGTTCTTTCTATAAATTATTGGCACGAATACGTGCTATTCGATATTTCCAATCGTTTTGCATCGACGGTAGGTAAGGATTCACTTCCCAGCCCCCGCAATCGTTCTTTCTATCGATAACTGGCACGAAAACGTGCTATTCGATGTTTCCAATCGTTTTGCATCGACGGAAGGTAAGGATTCACTTACCAGCTCCCACACTCGTTCTTTCTATTTATGGTTGGCACGAATACGTGATATTCGATGTTTCCAATCGGTTTGCCTCGACGGTAGGTAAGAATTCACTTCCCAGCTCCCGCAATCGTTCTTTCTATCGATAATTGGCACGAATACGTGCTATTCGATGTTTCCCATCGTTCTGCATCGACGGTAGGTAAGGATTCACTTCCCAGCTCCCGCAATCGTTCTTTCTATCGATAATTGGCAGGAATACGTGCTATTCGATGTTTCGAATCGTTTTGCATCGACGGTAGGTAAGGATTCACTTCCCAGCTCCCGCAATAGTTCTTTCTATCGATAATTGGCACGAATACGTGCCATTCGATGTTTCCAATCGTTTTGCATCGACGGAAGGTAAGGATTCACTTACCAGCTCCCACTCTCGTACTTTCTATTTATAATTGGCACGAATACGTGATATTCGAGGTTTCCAATCGTTTTGCATCGACGGGTGGTAAGAATTCACTTCCCAGCTCCCGTAATCGTTCTTTCTATCGATAATTGGCACGAATACGTTATATTCGATGTTTCCAATCGTTTTGCATCGAAGGTAGGTAAGGATTCACTTCCCAGCTCCCGCAATCGTTCTTTCTATCGATAATTGGCACGCATACGTGATATTCGAAGTTTCCATTCGTTCTGCATCGACGGGAGGTAACGATTCACTTCCCAGCTCCCGCAATCGTTCTTTCTATCGATAATTGGCACGCATACGTGATATTCGATGTTTCCAATCGTTCTGCATCGACGGTAGGTAAGGATTCACTTCCCAGCTCCCGCAATCATTCTTTCTATCGATAAGTGGCACGAATACGTGCTATTCGATGTTTCGAATCGTTTTGCATCGACGGTAGGTAAGGATTCACTTCCCAGCTCCCGCAATAGTTCTTTCTATCGATAATTGGCACGAATACGTGCTATTCGATGTTTCCAATCGTTTTGCATCGACGGTAGGTAAGGATTCACTTCCCAGCTCCCTCAATCGTTCTTTCTATAAATTATTGGCACGAATACGTGCTATTCGATATTTCCAATCGTTTTGCATCGACGGTAGGTAAGGATTCACTTCCCAGCTCCCGCAATCGTTCTTTCTATCGATAATTGGCACGAAAACGTGCTATTCGATGTTTCCAATCGTTTTGCATCGACGGGAGGTAAGGATTCACTTCCCAGCTCCCGTAATCGTTCTTTCTATCGATAATTGGCACGAATACGTGCTACTCGGTGTTTCCAATCGTTTTGCAACGACGGTAGGTAATGATACACTTCTCAGCTCCCTCAATCGTTCTTTCTATAAATAATTGGCACGAATACGTGCTATTCGATGTTTCCAATCGTTTTGCATCGAAGGTAGGTAAGGATTCACTTCTCAGCTCCCTCAATCGTTCTTTCTATAAATAATTGGCACGAATACGTGCTATTCGATGTTTCCAATCGTTTTGCATCGAAGGTAGGTAAGGATTCACTTCCCCGCTCCCGCAATCGTTCTTTCTATCGATAATTGGCACGAATACGTGCTATTCGATGCTTCCAATCATTTTGACTCGACGGTAGGTAAGGATGCACTTCCCAGCTCCCGCAATCGTTCTTTCTATCGATAATTGGCACGCATACGTGATATTCGAAGTTTCCATTTGTTTTGCATCGACGGGAGGTAACGATTCACTTCCCAGCTCCCGCAATCGTTCTTTCTATCGATAATTGGCACGCATACGTGATATTCGATGTTTCCAATCGGTTTGCCTCGACGGTAGGTAAGAATTCACTTCCCAGCTCCCGCAATCGTTCGTTCTATCGATAATTGGCACGAATACGTGCTATTCGATGTTTCCAATCGTTCTGCAACGACGGTAGGTAAGGATTCACTTCCCAGCTCCCGCAATCGTTCTTTCTATCGATAATTGGCACGTATACGTGATATTCGAAGTTTCCATTCGTTCTGCATCGACGGGAGGTAACGATTCACTTCCCAGCTCCCGCAATCGTTCTTTCTATCGATAATTGGCACGCATACGTGATATTCGATGTTTCCAATCGTTCTGCATCGACGGTAGGTAAGGATTCACTTCCCAGCTCCCGCAATCATTCTTTCTATCGATAATTGGCACGAATACGTGCTATTCGATGTTTCGAATCGTTTTGCATTGACGGTAGGTAAGGATTCACTTCCCAGCTCCCGCAATAGTTCTTTCTATCGATAATTGGCACGAATACGTGCTATTCGATGTTTCCAATCGTTTTGCATCGACGGTAGGTAAGGATTCACTTCCCAGCTCCCTCAATCGTTCTTTCTATAAATTATTGGCACGAATACGTGCTATTCGATATTTCCAATCGTTTTGCATCGACGGTAGGTAAGGATTCACTTCCCAGCCCCCGCAATCGTTCTTTCTATCGATAACTGGCACGAAAACGTGCTATTCGATGTTTCCAATCGTTTTGCATCGACGGAAGGTAAGGATTCACTTACCAGCTCCCACACTCGTTCTTTCTATTTATGGTTGGCACGAATACGTGATATTCGATGTTTCCAATCGGTTTGCCTCGACGGTAGGTAAGAATTCACTTCCCAGCTCCCGCAATCGTTCTTTCTATCGATAATTGGCACGAATACGTGCTATTCGATGTTTCGAATCGTTATGCAACGACGGTAGGTAAGGATTCACTTCTCAGCTCCCTCAATCGTTCTTTCTATAAATAATTGGCACGAATACGTGCTATTCGATGTTTCGAATCGTTTTGCATCGACGGTAGGTAAGGATTCACTTCCCAGCTCCCGCAATAGTTCTTTCTATCGATAATTGGCACGAATACGTGCTATTCGATGTTTCCAATCGTTTTGCATCGACGGTAGGTAAGGATTCACTTCCCAGCTCCCTCAATCGTTCTTTCTATAAATAATTGGCACGAATACGTGCTATTCGATGTTTCCAATCGTTTTGCATCGACGGTAGGTAAGGATTCACTTCCCAGCCCCCGCAATCGTTCTTTCTATCGCTAACTGGCACGAAAACGTGCTATTCGATGTTTCCAATCGTTTTGCATCGACGGAAGGTAAGGATTCACTTACCAGCTCCCACACTCGTTCTTTCTATTTATAATTGGCACGAATACGTGATATTCGAGGTTTCCAATCGTTTTGCATCGACGGGTGGTAAGAATTCACTCCCCAGCTCTCGTAATCGTTCTTTCTATCGATAATTGGCACGAATACGTTATATTCGAGGTTTCCAATCGTTTTGCCTCGACGGTAGGTAAGAGTTCACTTCCCAGCTCCCGCAATCGTTCTTTCTATCGA
Source organism: Nomada ferruginata (assembly GCA_963583965.1). NCBI lineage: Eukaryota > Metazoa > Arthropoda > Insecta > Hymenoptera > Apidae > Nomada > Nomada ferruginata. Next base: position 3,382,025 of record OY757219.1, read on the forward strand.
AAATTGGCACGAATACGTGCTATTCGATGTTTCCAATCGTTCTGCATCGACGGTAGGAAAGGATTCAATTCCCAGCTCCCGCAATCGTTCTTTCTATCGATAATTGGCACGAATACGTGCTATTCAATGTTTCAAATCGTTTTGCATCGACGGTAGGTAAGGATTCACTTCCCAGCTCCCTCAATCGTTCTTTCTATAAATAATTGGCACGAATACGTGCTATTCGATGTTTCCAATCGTTTTGCATCGAAGGTAGGTAAGGATTCACTTCCCCGCTACCGCAATCGTTCTTTCTATCGATAATTAGCACGAATACGTGCTATTCGATGTTTCGAATCGTTTTGCATCGACGGTAGGTAAGGATTCACTTCCCAGCTCCCGCAATAGTTCTTTCTATCGATAATTGGCACGAATACGTGCTATTCGATGTTTCCAATCGTTTTGCATCGACGGTAGGTAAGGATTCACTTCCCAGCTCCCTCAATCGTTCTTTCTATAAATAATTGGCACGAATACGTGCTATTCGATGTTTCCAATCGTTTTGCATCGACGGTAGGTAAGGATTCACTTCCCCGCTCCCGCAATCGTTCTTTCTATCGATAATTGGCACGAATACGTGCTACTCGGTGTTTCCAATCGTTTTGCAACGACGGTAGGTAATGATACACTTCTCAGCTCCCTCAATCGTTCTTTCTATAAATAATTGGCACGAATACGTGCTATTCGATGTTTCCAATCGTTTTGCATCGAAGGTAGGTAAGGATTCACTTCCCAGCTCCCGCAATCGTTCTTTCTATCGATAATTGGCACGCATACGTGATATTCGAAGTTTCCATTCGTTCTGCATCGACGGGAGGTAAGGATTCACTTCCCAGCTCCCGTAATCGTTCTTTCTATCGATAATTGGCACGAATACGTGCTACTCGGTGTTTCCAATCGTTTTGCAACGACGGTAGGTAATGATACACTTCTCAGCTCCCTCAATCGTTCTTTCTATAAATAATTGGCACGAATACGTGCTATTCGATGTTTCCAATCGTTTTGCATCGAAGGTAGGTAAGGATTCACTTCCCAGCTCCCGCAATCGTTCTTTCTATCGATAATTGGCACGCATACGTGATATTCGAAGTTTCCATTCGTTCTGCATCGACGGGAGGTAACGATTCACTTCCCAACTCCCGCAATCGTTCTTTCTATCGATAATTGGCACGCATACGTGATATTCGATGTTTCCAATCGTTCTGCATCGACGGTAGGTAAGGATTCACTTCCCAGCTCCCGCAATCATTCTTTCTATCGATAATTGGCACGAATACGTGCTATTCGATGTTTCCAATCGTTTTGCATCGACGGGAGGTAAGGATTCACTTCCCAGCTCCCGTAATCGTTCTTTCTATCGATAATTGGCACGAATACGTGCTACTCGGTGTTTCCAATCGTTTTGCAACGACGGTAGGTAATGATACGCTTCGCAGCTCCCTCAATCGTTCTTTCTATAAATAATTGGCACGAATACGTGCTATTCGATGTTTCCAATCGTTTTGCATCGAAGGTAGGTAAGGATTCACTTCTCAGCTCCCTCAATCGTTCTTTCTATAAATAATTGGCACGAATACGTGCTATTCGATGTTTCCAATCGTTTTGCATCGAAGGTAGGTAAGGATTCACTTCCCCGCTCCCGCAATCGTTCTTTCTATCGATAATTGGCACGAATACGTGCTATTCGATGCTTCCAATCATTTTGACTCGACGGTAGGTAAGGATTCACTTCCCAGCTCCCGCAATCGTTCTTTCTATCGATAATTGGCACGCATACGTGATATTCGAAGTTTCCATTCGTTTTGCATCGACGGGAGGTAACGATTCACTTCCCAGCTCCCGCAATCGTTCTTTCTATCGATAATTGGCACGCATACGTGATATTCGATGTTTCCAATCGGTTTGCCTCGACGGTAGGTAAGAATTCACTTCCCAGCTCCCGCAATCGTTCGTTCTATCGATAATTGGCACGAATACGTGCTATTCGATGTTTCCAATCGTTCTGCAACGACGGTAGGTAAGGATTCACTTCCCAGCTCCCGCAATCGTTCTTTCTATCGATAATTGGCACGCATACGTGATATTCGAAGTTTCCATTCGTTCTGCATCGACGGGAGGTAACGATTCACTTCCCAGCTCCCGCAATCGTTCTTTCTATCGATAATTGGCACGCATACGTGATATTCGATGTTTCCAATCGTTCTGCATCGACGGTAGGTAAGGATTCACTTCCCAGCTCCCGCAATCATTCTTTCTATCGATAATTGGCACGAATACGTGCTATTCGATGTTTCGAATCGTTTTGCATCGACGGTAGGTAAGGATTCACTTCCCAGCTCCCGCAATAGTTCTTTCTATCGATAATTGGCACGAATACGTGCTATTCGATGTTTCCAATCGTTTTGCATCGACGGTAGGTAAGGATTCACTTCCCAGCTCCCTCAATCGTTCTTTCTATAAATTATTGGCACGAATACGTGCTATTCGATATTTCCAATCGTTTTGCATCGACGGTAGGTAAGGATTCACTTCCCAGCTCCCGCAATCGTTCTTTCTATCGATAATTGGCACGAAAACGTGCTATTCGATGTTTCCAATCGTTTTGCATCGACGGGAGGTAAGGATTCACTTCCCAGCTCCCGTAATCGTTCTTTCTATCGATAATTGGCACGAATACGTGCTACTCGGTGTTTCCAATCGTTTTGCAACGACGGTAGGTAATGATACACTTCTCAGCTCCCTCAATCGTTCTTTCTATAAATAATTGGCACGAATACGTGCTATTCGATGTTTCCAATCGTTTTGCATCGAAGGTAGGTAAGGATTCACTTCCCAGCTCCCGCAATCGTTCTTTCTATCGATAATTGGCACGCATACGTGATATTCGAAGTTTCCATTCGTTCTGCATCGACGGGAGGTAACGATTCACTTCCCAACTCCCGCAATCGTTCTTTCTATCGATAATTGGCACGCATACGTGATATTCGATGTTTCCAATCGTTCTGCATCGACGGTAGGTAAGGATTCACTTCCCAGCTCCCGCAATCATTCTTTCTATCGATAATTGGCACGAATACGTGCTATTCGATGTTTCGAATCGTTTTGCATCGACGGTAGGTAAGGATTCACTTCCCAGCTCCCGCAATAGTTCTTTCTATCGATAATTGGCACGAATACGTGCTATTCGATGTTTCCAATCGTTTTGCATCGACGGTAGGTAAGGATTCACTTCCCAGCTCCCTCAATCGTTCTTTCTATAAATTATTGGCACGAATACGTGCTATTCGATATTTCCAATCGTTTTGCATCGACGGTAGGTAAGGATTCACTTCCCAGCTCCCGCAATCGTTCTTTCTATCGATAATTGGCACGAAAACGTGCTATTCGATGTTTCCAATCGTTTTGCATCGACGGGAGGTAAGGATTCACTTCCCAGCTCCCGTAATCGTTCTTTCTATCGATAATTGGCACGAATACGTGCTACTCGGTGTTTCCAATCGTTTTGCAACGACGGTAGGTAATGATACACTTCTCAGCTCCCTCAATCGTTCTTTCTATAAATAATTGGCACGAATACGTGCTATTCGATGTTTCCAATCGTTTTGCATCGAAGGTAGGTAAGGATTCACTTCTCAGCTCCCTCAATCGTTCTTTCTATAAATAATTGGCACGAATACGTGCTATTCGATGTTTCCAATCGTTTTGCATCGAAGGTAGGTAAGGATTCACTTCCCCGCTCCCGCAATCGTTCTTTCTATCGATAATTGGCACGAATACGTGCTATTCGATGCTTCCAATCATTTTGACTCGACGGTAGGTAAGGATTCACTTCCCAGCTCCCGCAATCGTTCTTTCTATCGATAATTGGCACGCATACGTGATAATCGAAGTTTCCATTCGTTTTGCATCGACGGGAGGTAACGATTCACTTCCCAGCTCCCGCAATCGTTCTTTCTATCGATAATTGGCACGCATACGTTATATTCGATGTTTCCAATCGGTTTGCCTCGACGGTAGGTAAGAATTCACTTCCCAGCTCCCGCAATCGTTCGTTCTATCGATAATTGGCACGAATACGTGCTATTCGATGTTTCCAATCGTTCTGCAACGACGGTAGGTAAGGATTCACTTCCCAGCTCCCGCAATCGTTCTTTCTATCGATAATTGGCACGTATACGTGATATTCGAAGTTTCCATTCGTTCTGCATCGACGGGAGGTAACGATTCACTTCCCAGCTCCCGCAATCGTTCTTTCTATCGATAATTGGCACGCATACGTGATATTCGATGTTTCCCATCGTTCTGCATCGACGGTAGGTAAGGATTCACTTCCCAGCTCCCGCAATCGTTCTTTCTATCGATAATTGGCACGCATACGTGATATTCGATGTTTCCAATCGGTTTGCCTCGACGGTAGGTAAGAATTCACTTCCCAGCTCCCGCAATCGTTCGTTCTATCGATAATTGGCACGAATACGTGCTATTCGATGTTTCCAATCGTTCTGCAACGACGGTAGGTAAGGATTCACTTCCCAGCTCCCGCAATCGTTCTTTCTATCGATAATTGGCACGCATACGTGATATTCGAAGTTTCCATTCGTTCTGCATCGACGGGAGGTAACGATTCACTTCCCAGCTCCCGCAATCGTTCTTTCTATCGATAATTGGCACGCATACGTGATATTCGATGTTTCCAATCGTTCTGCATCGACGGTAGGTAAGGATTCACTTCCCAGCTCCCGCAATCATTCTTTCTATCGATAATTGGCACGAATACGTGCTATTCGATGTTTCGAATCGTTTTGCATCGACGGTAGGTAAGGATTCACTTCCCAGCTCCCGCAATAGTTCTTTCTATCGATAATTGGTACGAATACGTGCTATTCGATGTTTCCAATCGTTTTGCATCGACGGTAGGTAAGGATTCACTTCCCAGCTCCCTCAATCGTTCTTTCTATAAATTATTGGCACGAATACGTGCTATTCGATATTTCCAATCGTTTTGCATCGACGGTAGGTAAGGATTCACTTCCCAGCTCCCGCAATCGTTCTTTCTATCGATAATTGGCACGAAAACGTGCTATTCGATGTTTCCAATCGTTTTGCATCGACGGGAGGTAAGGATTCACTTCCCAGCTCCCGTAATCGTTCTTTCTATCGATAATTGGCACGAATACGTGCTACTCGGTGTTTCCAATCGTTTTGCAACGACGGTAGGTAATGATACACTTCTCAGCTCCCTCAATCGTTCTTTCTATAAATAATTGGCACGAATACGTGCTATTCGATGTTTCCAATCGTTTTGCATCGAAGGTAGGTAAGGATTCACTTCCCAGCTCCCGCAATCGTTCTTTCTATCGATAATTGGCACGCATACGTGATATTCGAAGTTTCCATTCGTTCTGCATCGACGGGAGGTAACGATTCACTTCCCAACTCCCGCAATCGTTCTTTCTATCGATAATTGGCACGCATACGTGATATTCGATGTTTCCAATCGTTCTGCATCGACGGTAGGTAAGGATTCACTTCCCAGCTCCCGCAATCATTCTTTCTATCGATAATTGGCACGAATACGTGCTATTCGATGTTTCGAATCGTTTTGCATCGACGGTAGGTAAGGATTCACTTCCCAGCTCCCGCAATAGTTCTTTCTATCGATAATTGGCACGAATACGTGCTATTCGATGTTTCCAATCGTTTTGCATCGACGGTAGGTAAGGATTCACTTCCCAGCTCCCTCAATCGTTCTTTCTATAAATTATTGGCACGAATACGTGCTATTCGATATTTCCAATCGTTTTGCATCGACGGTAGGTAAGGATTCACTTCCCAGCTCCCGCAATCGTTCTTTCTATCGATAATTGGCACGAAAACGTGCTATTCGATGTTTCCAATCGTTTTGCATCGACGGGAGGTAAGGATTCACTTCCCAGCTCCCGTAATCGTTCTTTCTATCGATAATTGGCACGAATACGTGCTACTCGGTGTTTCCAATCGTTTTGCAACGACGGTAGGTAATGATACACTTCTCAGCTCCCTCAATCGTTCTTTCTATAAATAATTGGCACGAATACGTGCTATTCGATGTTTCCAATCGTTTTGCATCGAAGGTAGGTAAGGATTCACTTCTCAGCTCCCTCAATCGTTCTTTCTATAAATAATTGGCACGAATACGTGCTATTCGATGTTTCCAATCGTTTTGCATCGAAGGTAGGTAAGGATTCACTTCCCCGCTCCCGCAATCGTTCTTTCTATCGATAATTGGCACGAATACGTGCTATTCGATGCTTCCAATCATTTTGACTCGACGGTAGGTAAGGATTCACTTCCCAGCTCCCGCAATCGTTCTTTCTATCGATAATTGGCACGCATACGTGATAATCGAAGTTTCCATTCGTTTTGCATCGACGGGAGGTAACGATTCACTTCCCAGCTCCCGCAATCGTTCTTTCTATCGATAATTGGCACGCATACGTTATATTCGATGTTTCCAATCGGTTTGCCTCGACGGTAGGTAAGAATTCACTTCCCAGCTCCCGCAATCGTTCGTTCTATCGATAATTGGCACGAATACGTGCTATTCGATGTTTCCAATCGTTCTGCAACGACGGTAGGTAAGGATTCACTTCCCAGCTCCCGCAATCGTTCTTTCTATCGATAATTGGCACGTATACGTGATATTCGAAGTTTCCATTCGTTCTGCATCGACGGGAGGTAACGATTCACTTCCCAGCTCCCGCAATCGTTCTTTCTATCGATAATTGGCACGCATACGTGATATTCGATGTTTCCCATCGTTCTGCATCGACGGTAGGTAAGGATTCACTTCCCAGCTCCCGCAATCATTCTTTCTATCAATAATTGGCACGAATACGTGCTATTCGATGTTTCGAATCGTTTTGCATCGACGGTAGGTAAGGATTCACTTCCCAGCTCCCGCAATAGTCCTTTCTATCGATAATTCGCACGAATACGTGCTACTCGGTGTTTCCAATCGTTTTGCAACGACGGTAGGTAAGGATTCACTTCTCAGCTCCCTCAATCGTTCTTTCTATAAATAATTGGCACGAATACGTGCTATTCGATGTTTCCAATCGTTTTGCATCGAAGGTAGGTAAGGATTCACTTCCCAGCTCCCGCAATCGTTCTTTCTATCGATAATTGGCACGCATACGTGATATTCGAAGTTTCCATTCGTTCTGCATCGACGGGAGGTAACGATTCACTTCCCAGCTCCCGCAATCGTTCTTTCTATCGATAATTAGCACGCATACGTGATATTCGATGTTTCCAATCGTTCTGCATCGACGGTAGGTAAGGATTCACTTCCCAGCTCCCGCAATCATTCTTTCTATCGATAATTGGCACGAATACGTGCTATTCGATGTTTCGAATCGTTTTGCATCGACGGTAGGTAAGGATTCACTTCCCAGCTCCCGCAATAGTTCTTTCTATCGATAATTGGCACGAATACGTGCTATTCGATGTTTCCAATCGTTTTGTATCGACGGTAGGTAAGGATTCACTTCCCAGCTCCCTCAATCGTTCTTTCTATAAATTATTGGCACGAATACGTGCTATTCGATATTTCCAATCGTTTTGCATCGACGGTAGGTAAGGATTCACTTCCCAGCCCCCGCAATCGTTCTTTCTATCGATAACTGGCACGAAAACGTGCTATTCGATGTTTCCAATCGTTTTGCATCGACGGAAGGTAAGGATTCACTTACCAGCTCCCACACTCGTTCTTTCTATTTATGGTTGGCACGAATACGTGATATTCGATGTTTCCAATCGGTTTGCCTCGACGGTAGGTAAGAATTCACTTCCCAGCTCCCGCAATCGTTCTTTCTATCGATAATTGGCACGAATACGTGCTATTCGATGTTTCCCATCGTTCTGCATCGACGGTAGGTAAGGATTCACTTCCCAGCTCCCGCAATCGTTCTTTCTATCGATAATTGGCAGGAATACGTGCTATTCGATGTTTCGAATCGTTTTGCATCGACGGTAGGTAAGGATTCACTTCCCAGCTCCCGCAATAGTTCTTTCTATCGATAATTGGCACGAATACGTGCCATTCGATGTTTCCAATCGTTTTGCATCGACGGAAGGTAAGGATTCACTTACCAGCTCCCACTCTCGTACTTTCTATTTATAATTGGCACGAATACGTGATATTCGAGGTTTCCAATCGTTTTGCATCGACGGGTGGTAAGAATTCACTTCCCAGCTCCCGTAATCGTTCTTTCTATCGATAATTGGCACGAATACGTTATATTCGATGTTTCCAATCGTTTTGCATCGAAGGTAGGTAAGGATTCACTTCCCAGCTCCCGCAATCGTTCTTTCTATCGATAATTGGCACGCATACGTGATATTCGAAGTTTCCATTCGTTCTGCATCGACGGGAGGTAACGATTCACTTCCCAGCTCCCGCAATCGTTCTTTCTATCGATAATTGGCACGCATACGTGATATTCGATGTTTCCAATCGTTCTGCATCGACGGTAGGTAAGGATTCACTTCCCAGCTCCCGCAATCATTCTTTCTATCGATAAGTGGCACGAATACGTGCTATTCGATGTTTCGAATCGTTTTGCATCGACGGTAGGTAAGGATTCACTTCCCAGCTCCCGCAATAGTTCTTTCTATCGATAATTGGCACGAATACGTGCTATTCGATGTTTCCAATCGTTTTGCATCGACGGTAGGTAAGGATTCACTTCCCAGCTCCCTCAATCGTTCTTTCTATAAATTATTGGCACGAATACGTGCTATTCGATATTTCCAATCGTTTTGCATCGACGGTAGGTAAGGATTCACTTCCCAGCTCCCGCAATCGTTCTTTCTATCGATAATTGGCACGAAAACGTGCTATTCGATGTTTCCAATCGTTTTGCATCGACGGGAGGTAAGGATTCACTTCCCAGCTCCCGTAATCGTTCTTTCTATCGATAATTGGCACGAATACGTGCTACTCGGTGTTTCCAATCGTTTTGCAACGACGGTAGGTAATGATACACTTCTCAGCTCCCTCAATCGTTCTTTCTATAAATAATTGGCACGAATACGTGCTATTCGATGTTTCCAATCGTTTTGCATCGAAGGTAGGTAAGGATTCACTTCTCAGCTCCCTCAATCGTTCTTTCTATAAATAATTGGCACGAATACGTGCTATTCGATGTTTCCAATCGTTTTGCATCGAAGGTAGGTAAGGATTCACTTCCCCGCTCCCGCAATCGTTCTTTCTATCGATAATTGGCACGAATACGTGCTATTCGATGCTTCCAATCATTTTGACTCGACGGTAGGTAAGGATGCACTTCCCAGCTCCCTCAATCGTTCTTTCTATAAATTATTGGCACGAATACGTGCTATTCGATATTTCCAATCGTTTTGCATCGACGGTAGGTAAGGATTCACTTCCCAGCCCCCGCAATCGTTCTTTCTATCGATAACTGGCACGAAAACGTGCTATTCGATGTTTCCAATCGTTTTGCATCGACGGAAGGTAAGGATTCACTTACCAGCTCCCACACTCGTTCTTTCTATTTATGGTTGGCACGAATACGTGATATTCGATGTTTCCAATCGGTTTGCCTCGACGGTAGGTAAGAATTCACTTCCCAGCTCCCGCAATCGTTCTTTCTATCGATAATTGGCACGAATACGTGCTATTCGATGTTTCCCATCGTTCTGCATCGACGGTAGGTAAGGATTCACTTCCCAGCTCCCGCAATCGTTCTTTCTATCGATAATTGGCAGGAATACGTGCTATTCGATGTTTCGAATCGTTTTGCATCGACGGTAGGTAAGGATTCACTTCCCAGCTCCCGCAATAGTTCTTTCTATCGATAATTGGCACGAATACGTGCCATTCGATGTTTCCAATCGTTTTGCATCGACGGAAGGTAAGGATTCACTTACCAGCTCCCACTCTCGTACTTTCTATTTATAATTGGCACGAATACGTGATATTCGAGGTTTCCAATCGTTTTGCATCGACGGGTGGTAAGAATTCACTTCCCAGCTCCCGTAATCGTTCTTTCTATCGATAATTGGCACGAATACGTTATATTCGATGTTTCCAATCGTTTTGCATCGAAGGTAGGTAAGGATTCACTTCCCAGCTCCCGCAATCGTTCTTTCTATCGATAATTGGCACGCATACGTGATATTCGAAGTTTCCATTCGTTCTGCATCGACGGGAGGTAACGATTCACTTCCCAGCTCCCGCAATCGTTCTTTCTATCGATAATTGGCACGCATACGTGATATTCGATGTTTCCAATCGTTCTGCATCGACGGTAGGTAAGGATTCACTTCCCAGCTCCCGCAATCATTCTTTCTATCGATAAGTGGCACGAATACGTGCTATTCGATGTTTCGAATCGTTTTGCATCGACGGTAGGTAAGGATTCACTTCCCAGCTCCCGCAATAGTTCTTTCTATCGATAATTGGCACGAATACGTGCTATTCGATGTTTCCAATCGTTTTGCATCGACGGTAGGTAAGGATTCACTTCCCAGCTCCCTCAATCGTTCTTTCTATAAATTATTGGCACGAATACGTGCTATTCGATATTTCCAATCGTTTTGCATCGACGGTAGGTAAGGATTCACTTCCCAGCTCCCGCAATCGTTCTTTCTATCGATAATTGGCACGAAAACGTGCTATTCGATGTTTCCAATCGTTTTGCATCGACGGGAGGTAAGGATTCACTTCCCAGCTCCCGTAATCGTTCTTTCTATCGATAATTGGCACGAATACGTGCTACTCGGTGTTTCCAATCGTTTTGCAACGACGGTAGGTAATGATACACTTCTCAGCTCCCTCAATCGTTCTTTCTATAAATAATTGGCACGAATACGTGCTATTCGATGTTTCCAATCGTTTTGCATCGAAGGTAGGTAAGGATTCACTTCTCAGCTCCCTCAATCGTTCTTTCTATAAATAATTGGCACGAATACGTGCTATTCGATGTTTCCAATCGTTTTGCATCGAAGGTAGGTAAGGATTCACTTCCCCGCTCCCGCAATCGTTCTTTCTATCGATAATTGGCACGAATACGTGCTATTCGATGCTTCCAATCATTTTGACTCGACGGTAGGTAAGGATGCACTTCCCAGCTCCCGCAATCGTTCTTTCTATCGATAATTGGCACGCATACGTGATATTCGAAGTTTCCATTTGTTTTGCATCGACGGGAGGTAACGATTCACTTCCCAGCTCCCGCAATCGTTCTTTCTATCGATAATTGGCACGCATACGTGATATTCGATGTTTCCAATCGGTTTGCCTCGACGGTAGGTAAGAATTCACTTCCCAGCTCCCGCAATCGTTCGTTCTATCGATAATTGGCACGAATACGTGCTATTCGATGTTTCCAATCGTTCTGCAACGACGGTAGGTAAGGATTCACTTCCCAGCTCCCGCAATCGTTCTTTCTATCGATAATTGGCACGTATACGTGATATTCGAAGTTTCCATTCGTTCTGCATCGACGGGAGGTAACGATTCACTTCCCAGCTCCCGCAATCGTTCTTTCTATCGATAATTGGCACGCATACGTGATATTCGATGTTTCCAATCGTTCTGCATCGACGGTAGGTAAGGATTCACTTCCCAGCTCCCGCAATCATTCTTTCTATCGATAATTGGCACGAATACGTGCTATTCGATGTTTCGAATCGTTTTGCATTGACGGTAGGTAAGGATTCACTTCCCAGCTCCCGCAATAGTTCTTTCTATCGATAATTGGCACGAATACGTGCTATTCGATGTTTCCAATCGTTTTGCATCGACGGTAGGTAAGGATTCACTTCCCAGCTCCCTCAATCGTTCTTTCTATAAATTATTGGCACGAATACGTGCTATTCGATATTTCCAATCGTTTTGCATCGACGGTAGGTAAGGATTCACTTCCCAGCCCCCGCAATCGTTCTTTCTATCGATAACTGGCACGAAAACGTGCTATTCGATGTTTCCAATCGTTTTGCATCGACGGAAGGTAAGGATTCACTTACCAGCTCCCACACTCGTTCTTTCTATTTATGGTTGGCACGAATACGTGATATTCGATGTTTCCAATCGGTTTGCCTCGACGGTAGGTAAGAATTCACTTCCCAGCTCCCGCAATCGTTCTTTCTATCGATAATTGGCACGAATACGTGCTATTCGATGTTTCGAATCGTTATGCAACGACGGTAGGTAAGGATTCACTTCTCAGCTCCCTCAATCGTTCTTTCTATAAATAATTGGCACGAATACGTGCTATTCGATGTTTCGAATCGTTTTGCATCGACGGTAGGTAAGGATTCACTTCCCAGCTCCCGCAATAGTTCTTTCTATCGATAATTGGCACGAATACGTGCTATTCGATGTTTCCAATCGTTTTGCATCGACGGTAGGTAAGGATTCACTTCCCAGCTCCCTCAATCGTTCTTTCTATAAATAATTGGCACGAATACGTGCTATTCGATGTTTCCAATCGTTTTGCATCGACGGTAGGTAAGGATTCACTTCCCAGCCCCCGCAATCGTTCTTTCTATCGCTAACTGGCACGAAAACGTGCTATTCGATGTTTCCAATCGTTTTGCATCGACGGAAGGTAAGGATTCACTTACCAGCTCCCACACTCGTTCTTTCTATTTATAATTGGCACGAATACGTGATATTCGAGGTTTCCAATCGTTTTGCATCGACGGGTGGTAAGAATTCACTCCCCAGCTCTCGTAATCGTTCTTTCTATCGATAATTGGCACGAATACGTTATATTCGAGGTTTCCAATCGTTTTGCCTCGACGGTAGGTAAGAGTTCACTTCCCAGCTCCCGCAATCGTTCTTTCTATCGAAAATTGGCACGAATACGTGCTATTCGATGTTTCCAATCGTTCTGCATCGACGGTAGGAAAGGATTCAATTCCCAGCTCCCGCAATCGTTCTTTCTATCGATAATTGGCACGAATACGTGCTATTCAATGTTTCAAATCGTTTTGCATCGACGGTAGGTAAGGATTCACTTCCCAGCTCCCTCAATCGTTCTTTCTATAAATAATTGGCACGAATACGTGCTATTCGATGTTTCCAATCGTTTTGCATCGAAGGTAGGTAAGGATTCACTTCCCCGCTACCGCAATCGTTCTTTCTATCGATAATTAGCACGAATACGTGCTATTCGATGTTTCGAATCGTTTTGCATCGACGGTAGGTAAGGATTCACTTCCCAGCTCCCGCAATAGTTCTTTCTATCGATAATTGGCACGAATACGTGCTATTCGATGTTTCCAATCGTTTTGCATCGACGGTAGGTAAGGATTCACTTCCCAGCTCCCTCAATCGTTCTTTCTATAAATAATTGGCACGAATACGTGCTATTCGATGTTTCCAATCGTTTTGCATCGACGGTAGGTAAGGATTCACTTCCCCGCTCCCGCAATCGTTCTTTCTATCGATAATTGGCACGAATACGTGCTATTCGATGTTTCCAATCGTTTTGCATCGACGGGAGGTAAGGATTCACTTCCCAGCTCCCGTAATCGTTCTTTCTATCGATAATTGGCACGAATACGTGCTACTCGGTGTTTCCAATCGTTTTGCAACGACGGTAGGTAATGATACACTTCTCAGCTCCCTCAATCGTTCTTTCTATAAATAATTGGCACGAATACGTGCTATTCGATGTTTCCAATCGTTTTGCATCGAAGGTAGGTAAGGATTCACTTCCCAGCTCCCGCAATCGTTCTTTCTATCGATAATTGGCACGCATACGTGATATTCGAAGTTTCCATTCGTTCTGCATCGACGGGAGGTAACGATTCACTTCCCAACTCCCGCAATCGTTCTTTCTATCGATAATTGGCACGCATACGTGATATTCGATGTTTCCAATCGTTCTGCATCGACGGTAGGTAAGGATTCACTTCCCAGCTCCCGCAATCATTCTTTCTATCGATAATCGGCACGAATACGTGCTATTCGATGTTTCGAATCGTTTTGCATCGACGGTAGGTAAGGATTCACTTCCCAGCTCCCGCAATAGTTCTTTCTATCGATAATTGGCACGAATACGTGCTATTCGATGTTTCCAATCGTTTTGCATCGACGGTAGGTAAGGATTCACTTCCCAGCTCCCTCAATCGTTCTTTCTATAAATTATTGGCACGAATACGTGCTATTCGATATTTCCAATCGTTTTGCATCGACGGTAGGTAAGGATTCACTTCCCAGCTCCCGCAATCGTTCTTTCTATCGATAATTGGCACGAAAACGTGCTATTCGATGTTTCCAATCGTTTTGCATCGACGGGAGGTAAGGATTCACTTCCCAGCTCCCGTAATCGTTCTTTCTATCGATAATTGGCACGAATACGTGCTACTCGGTGTTTCCAATCGTTTTGCAACGACGGTAGGTAATGATACGCTTCGCAGCTCCCTCAATCGTTCTTTCTATAAATAATTGGCACGAATACGTGCTATTCGATGTTTCCAATCGTTTTGCATCGAAGGTAGGTAAGGATTCACTTCTCAGCTCCCTCAATCGTTCTTTCTATAAATAATTGGCACGAATACGTGCTATTCGATGTTTCCAATCGTTTTGCATCGAAGGTAGGTAAGGATTCACTTCCCCGCTCCCGCAATCGTTCTTTCTATCGATAATTGGCACGAATACGTGCTATTCGATGCTTCCAATCATTTTGACTCGACGGTAGGTAAGGATTCACTTCCCAGCTCCCGCAATCGTTCTTTCTATCGATAATTGGCACGCATACGTGATATTCGAAGTTTCCATTCGTTTTGCATCGACGGGAGGTAACGATTCACTTCCCAGCTCCCGCAATCGTTCTTTCTATCGATAATTGGCACGCATACGTGATATTCGATGTTTCCAATCGGTTTGCCTCGACGGTAGGTAAGAATTCACTTCCCAGCTCCCGCAATCGTTCGTTCTATCGATAATTGGCACGAATACGTGCTATTCGATGTTTCCAATCGTTCTGCAACGACGGTAGGTAAGGATTCACTTCCCAGCTCCCGCAATCGTTCTTTCTATCGATAATTGGCACGCATACGTGATATTCGAAGTTTCCATTCGTTCTGCATCGACGGGAGGTAACGATTCACTTCCCAGCTCCCGCAATCGTTCTTTCTATCGATAATTGGCACGCATACGTGATATTCGATGTTTCCAATCGTTCTGCATCGACGGTAGGTAAGGATTCACTTCCCAGCTCCCGCAATCATTCTTTCTATCGATAATTGGCACGAATACGTGCTATTCGATGTTTCGAATCGTTTTGCATCGACGGTAGGTAAGGATTCACTTCCCAGCTCCCGCAATAGTTCTTTCTATCGATAATTGGCACGAATACGTGCTATTCGATGTTTCCAATCGTTTTGCATCGACGGTAGGTAAGGATTCACTTCCCAGCTCCCTCAATCGTTCTTTCTATAAATTATTGGCACGAATACGTGCTATTCGATATTTCCAATCGTTTTGCATCGACGGTAGGTAAGGATTCACTTCCCAGCTCCCGCAATCGTTCTTTCTATCGATAATTGGCACGAAAACGTGCTATTCGATGTTTCCAATCGTTTTGCATCGACGGGAGGTAAGGATTCACTTCCCAGCTCCCGTAATCGTTCTTTCTATCGATAATTGGCACGAATACGTGCTACTCGGTGTTTCCAATCGTTTTGCAACGACGGTAGGTAATGATACACTTCTCAGCTCCCTCAATCGTTCTTTCTATAAATAATTGGCACGAATACGTGCTATTCGATGTTTCCAATCGTTTTGCATCGAAGGTAGGTAAGGATTCACTTCCCAGCTCCCGCAATCGTTCTTTCTATCGATAATTGGCACGCATACGTGATATTCGAAGTTTCCATTCGTTCTGCATCGACGGGAGGTAACGATTCACTTCCCAACTCCCGCAATCGTTCTTTCTATCGATAATTGGCACGCATACGTGATATTCGATGTTTCCAATCGTTCTGCATCGACGGTAGGTAAGGATTCACTTCCCAGCTCCCGCAATCATTCTTTCTATCGATAATTGGCACGAATACGTGCTATTCGATGTTTCGAATCGTTTTGCATCGACGGTAGGTAAGGATTCACTTCCCAGCTCCCGCAATAGTTCTTTCTATCGATAATTGGCACGAATACGTGCTATTCGATGTTTCCAATCGTTTTGCATCGACGGTAGGTAAGGATTCACTTCCCAGCTCCCTCAATCGTTCTTTCTATAAATTATTGGCACGAATACGTGCTATTCGATATTTCCAATCGTTTTGCATCGACGGTAGGTAAGGATTCACTTCCCAGCTCCCGCAATCGTTCTTTCTATCGATAATTGGCACGAAAACGTGCTATTCGATGTTTCCAATCGTTTTGCATCGACGGGAGGTAAGGATTCACTTCCCAGCTCCCGTAATCGTTCTTTCTATCGATAATTGGCACGAATACGTGCTACTCGGTGTTTCCAATCGTTTTGCAACGACGGTAGGTAATGATACACTTCTCAGCTCCCTCAATCGTTCTTTCTATAAATAATTGGCACGAATACGTGCTATTCGATGTTTCCAATCGTTTTGCATCGAAGGTAGGTAAGGATTCACTTCTCAGCTCCCTCAATCGTTCTTTCTATAAATAATTGGCACGAATACGTGCTATTCGATGTTTCCAATCGTTTTGCATCGAAGGTAGGTAAGGATTCACTTCCCCGCTCCCGCAATCGTTCTTTCTATCGATAATTGGCACGAATACGTGCTATTCGATGCTTCCAATCATTTTGACTCGACGGTAGGTAAGGATTCACTTCCCAGCTCCCGCAATCGTTCTTTCTATCGATAATTGGCACGCATACGTGATAATCGAAGTTTCCATTCGTTTTGCATCGACGGGAGGTAACGATTCACTTCCCAGCTCCCGCAATCGTTCTTTCTATCGATAATTGGCACGCATACGTGATATTCGATGTTTCCAATCGGTTTGCCTCGACGGTAGGTAAGAATTCACTTCCCAGCTCCCGCAATCGTTCGTTCTATCGATAATTGGCACGAATACGTGCTATTCGATGTTTCCAATCGTTCTGCAACGACGGTAGGTAAGGATTCACTTCCCAGCTCCCGCAATCGTTCTTTCTATCGATAATTGGCACGTATACGTGATATTCGAAGTTTCCATTCGTTCTGCATCGACGGGAGGTAACGATTCACTTCCCAGCTCCCGCAATCGTTCTTTCTATTGATAATTGGCACGCATACGTGATATTCGATGTTTCCCATCGTTCTGCATCGACGGTAGGTAAGGATTCACTTCCCAGCTCCCGCAATCATTCTTTCTATCAATAATTGGCACGAATACGTGCTATTCGATGTTTCGAATCGTTTTGCATCGACGGTAGGTAAGGATTCACTTCCCAGCTCCCGCAATAGTCCTTTCTATCGATAATTCGCACGAATACGTGCTACTCGGTGTTTCCAATCGTTTTGCAACGACGGTAGGTAAGGATTCACTTCTCAGCTCCCTCAATCGTTCTTTCTATAAATAATTGGCACGAATACGTGCTATTCGATGTTTCCAATCGTTTTGCATCGAAGGTAGGTAAGGATTCACTTCCCAGCTCCCGCAATCGTTCTTTCTATCGATAATTGGCACGCATACGTGATATTCGAAGTTTCCATTCGTTCTGCATCGACGGGAGGTAACGATTCACTTCCCAGCTCCCGCAATCGTTCTTTCTATCGATAATTAGCACGCATACGTGATATTCGATGTTTCCAATCGTTCTGCATCGACGGTAGGTAAGGATTCACTTCCCAGCTCCCGCAATCATTCTTTCTATCGATAATTGGCACGAATACGTGCTATTCGATGTTTCGAATCGTTTTGCATCGACGGTAGGTAAGGATTCACTTCCCAGCTCCCGCAATAGTTCTTTCTATCGATAATTGGCACGAATACGTGCTATTCGATGTTTCCAATCGTTTTGTATCGACGGTAGGTAAGGATTCACTTCCCAGCTCCCTCAATCGTTCTTTCTATAAATTATTGGCACGAATACGTGCTATTCGATATTTCCAATCGTTTTGCATCGACGGTAGGTAAGGATTCACTTCCCAGCCCCCGCAATCGTTCTTTCTATCGATAACTGGCACGAAAACGTGCTATTCGATGTTTCCAATCGTTTTGCATCGACGGAAGGTAAGGATTCACTTACCAGCTCCCACACTCGTTCTTTCTATTTATGGTTGGCACGAATACGTGATATTCGATGTTTCCAATCGGTTTGCCTCGACGGTAGGTAAGAATTCACTTCCCAGCTCCCGCAATCGTTCTTTCTATCGATAATTGGCACGAATACGTGCTATTCGATGTTTCCCATCGTTCTGCATCGACGGTAGGTAAGGATTCACTTCCCAGCTCCCGCAATCGTTCTTTCTATCGATAATTGGCAGGAATACGTGCTATTCGATGTTTCGAATCGTTTTGCATCGACGGTAGGTAAGGATTCACTTCCCAGCTCCCGCAATAGTTCTTTCTATCGATAATTGGCACGAATACGTGCCATTCGATGTTTCCAATCGTTTTGCATCGACGGAAGGTAAGGATTCACTTACCAGCTCCCACTCTCGTACTTTCTATTTATAATTGGCACGAATACGTGATATTCGAGGTTTCCAATCGTTTTGCATCGACGGGTGGTAAGAATTCACTTCCCAGCTCCCGTAATCGTTCTTTCTATCGATAATTGGCACGAATACGTTATATTCGATGTTTCCAATCGTTTTGCATCGAAGGTAGGTAAGGATTCACTTCCCAGCTCCCGCAATCGTTCTTTCTATCGATAATTGGCACGCATACGTGATATTCGAAGTTTCCATTCGTTCTGCATCGACGGGAGGTAACGATTCACTTCCCAGCTCCCGCAATCGTTCTTTCTATCGATAATTGGCACGCATACGTGATATTCGATGTTTCCAATCGTTCTGCATCGACGGTAGGTAAGGATTCACTTCCCAGCTCCCGCAATCATTCTTTCTATCGATAAGTGGCACGAATACGTGCTATTCGATGTTTCGAATCGTTTTGCATCGACGGTAGGTAAGGATTCACTTCCCAGCTCCCGCAATAGTTCTTTCTATCGATAATTGGCACGAATACGTGCTATTCGATGTTTCCAATCGTTTTGCATCGACGGTAGGTAAGGATTCACTTCCCAGCTCCCTCAATCGTTCTTTCTATAAATTATTGGCACGAATACGTGCTATTCGATATTTCCAATCGTTTTGCATCGACGGTAGGTAAGGATTCACTTCCCAGCTCCCGCAATCGTTCTTTCTATCGATAATTGGCACGAAAACGTGCTATTCGATGTTTCCAATCGTTTTGCATCGACGGGAGGTAAGGATTCACTTCCCAGCTCCCGTAATCGTTCTTTCTATCGATAATTGGCACGAATACGTGCTACTCGGTGTTTCCAATCGTTTTGCAACGACGGTAGGTAATGATACACTTCTCAGCTCCCTCAATCGTTCTTTCTATAAATAATTGGCACGAATACGTGCTATTCGATGTTTCCAATCGTTTTGCATCGAAGGTAGGTAAGGATTCACTTCTCAGCTCCCTCAATCGTTCTTTCTATAAATAATTGGCACGAATACGTGCTATTCGATGTTTCCAATCGTTTTGCATCGAAGGTAGGTAAGGATTCACTTCCCCGCTCCCGCAATCGTTCTTTCTATCGATAATTGGCACGAATACGTGCTATTCGATGCTTCCAATCATTTTGACTCGACGGTAGGTAAGGATGCACTTCCCAGCTCCCGCAATCGTTCTTTCTATCGATAATTGGCACGCATACGTGATATTCGAAGTTTCCATTCGTTTTGCATCGACGGGAGGTAACGATTCACTTCCCAGCTCCCGCAATCGTTCTTTCTATCGATAATTGGCACGCATACGTGATATTCGATGTTTCCAATCGGTTTGCCTCGACGGTAGGTAAGAATTCACTTCCCAGCTCCCGCAATCGTTCGTTCTATCGATAATTGGCACGAATACGTGCTATTCGATGTTTCCAATCGTTCTGCAACGACGGTAGGTAAGGATTCACTTCCCAGCTCCCGCAATCGTTCTTTCTATCGATAATTGGCACGTATACGTGATATTCGAAGTTTCCATTCGTTCTGCATCGACGGGAGGTAACGATTCACTTCCCAGCTCCCGCAATCGTTCTTTCTATCGATAATTGGCACGCATACGTGATATTCGATGTTTCCAATCGTTCTGCATCGACGGTAGGTAAGGATTCACTTCCCAGCTCCCGCAATCATTCTTTCTATCGATAATTGGCACGAATACGTGCTATTCGATGTTTCGAATCGTTTTGCATTGACGGTAGGTAAGGATTCACTTCCCAGCTCCCGCAATAGTTCTTTCTATCGATAATTGGCACGAATACGTGCTATTCGATGTTTCCAATCGTTTTGCATCGACGGTAGGTAAGGATTCACTTCCCAGCTCCCTCAATCGTTCTTTCTATAAATTATTGGCACGAATACGTGCTATTCGATATTTCCAATCGTTTTGCATCGACGGTAGGTAAGGATTCACTTCCCAGCCCCCGCAATCGTTCTTTCTATCGATAACTGGCACGAAAACGTGCTATTCGATGTTTCCAATCGTTTTGCATCGACGGAAGGTAAGGATTCACTTACCAGCTCCCACACTCGTTCTTTCTATTTATGGTTGGCACGAATACGTGATATTCGATGTTTCCAATCGGTTTGCCTCGACGGTAGGTAAGAATTCACTTCCCAGCTCCCGCAATCGTTCTTTCTATCGATAATTGGCACGAATACGTGCTATTCGATGTTTCGAATCGTTATGCAACGACGGTAGGTAAGGATTCACTTCTCAGCTCCCTCAATCGTTCTTTCTATAAATAATTGGCACGAATACGTGCTATTCGATGTTTCGAATCGTTTTGCATCGACGGTAGGTAAGGATTCACTTCCCAGCTCCCGCAATAGTTCTTTCTATCGATAATTGGCACGAATACGTGCTATTCGATGTTTCCAATCGTTTTGCATCGACGGTAGGTAAGGATTCACTTCCCAGCTCCCTCAATCGTTCTTTCTATAAATAATTGGCACGAATACGTGCTATTCGATGTTTCCAATCGTTTTGCATCGACGGTAGGTAAGGATTCACTTCCCAGCCCCCGCAATCGTTCTTTCTATCGCTAACTGGCACGAAAACGTGCTATTCGATGTTTCCAATCGTTTTGCATCGACGGAAGGTAAGGATTCACTTACCAGCTCCCACACTCGTTCTTTCTATTTATAATTGGCACGAATACGTGATATTCGAGGTTTCCAATCGTTTTGCATCGACGGGTGGTAAGAATTCACTCCCCAGCTCTCGTAATCGTTCTTTCTATCGATAATTGGCACGAATACGTTATATTCGAGGTTTCCAATCGTTTTGCCTCGGCGGTAGGTAAGAGTTCACTTCCCAGCTCCCGCAATCGTTCTTTCTATCGAAAATTGGCACGAATACGTGCTATTCGATGTTTCCAATCGTTCTGCATCGACGGTAGGAAAGGATTCAATTCCCAGCTCCCGCAATCGTTCTTTCTATCGATAATTGGCACGAATACGTGCTATTCAATGTTTCAAATCGTTTTGCATCGACGGTAGGTAAGGATTCACTTCCCAGCTCCCTCAATCGTTCTTTCTATAAATAATTGGCACGAATACGTGCTATTCGATGTTTCCAATCGTTTTGCATCGAAGGTAGGTAAGGATTCACTTCCCCGCTACCGCAATCGTTCTTTCTATCGATAATTAGCACGAATACGTGCTATTCGATGTTTCGAATCGTTTTGCATCGACGGTAGGTAAGGATTCACTTCCCAGCTCCCGCAATAGTTCTTTCTATCGATAATTGGCACGAATACGTGCTATTCGATGTTTCCAATCGTTTTGCATCGACGGTAGGTAAGGATTCACTTCCCAGCTCCCTCAATCGTTCTTTCTATAAATAATTGGCACGAATACGTGCTATTCGATGTTTCCAATCGTTTTGCATCGACGGTAGGTAAGGATTCACTTCCCCGCTCCCGCAATCGTTCTTTCTATCGATAATTGGCACGAATACGTGCTATTCGATGCTTCCAATCATTTTGACTCGACGGTAGGTAAGGATGCACTTCCCAGCTCCCGCAATCGTTCTTTCTATCGATAATTGGCACGCATACGTGATATTCGAAGTTTCCATTCGTTTTGCATCGACGGGAGGTAACGATTCACTTCCCAGCTCCCGCAATCGTTCTTTCTATCGATAATTGGCACGCATACGTGATATTCGATGTTTCCAATCGGTTTGCCTCGACGGTAGGTAAGAATTCACTTCCCAGCTCCCGCAATCGTTCGTTCTATCGATAATTGGCACGAATACGTGCTATTCGATGTTTCCAATCGTTCTGCAACGACGGTAGGTAAGGATTCACTTCCCAGCTCCCGCAATCGTTCTTTCTATCGATAATTGGCACGTATACGTGATATTCGAAGTTTCCATTCGTTCTGCATCGACGGGAGGTAACGATTCACTTCCCAGCTCCCGCAATCGTTCTTTCTATCGATAATTGGCACGCATACGTGATATTCGATGTTTCCAATCGTTCTGCATCGACGGTAGGTAAGGATTCACTTCCCAGCTCCCGCAATCATTCTTTCTATCGATAATTGGCACGAATACGTGCTATTCGATGTTTCGAATCGTTTTGCATTGACGGTAGGTAAGGATTCACTTCCCAGCTCCCGCAATAGTTCTTTCTATCGATAATTGGCACGAATACGTGCTATTCGATGTTTCCAATCGTTTTGCATCGACGGTAGGTAAGGATTCACTTCCCAGCTCCCTCAATCGTTCTTTCTATAAATTATTGGCACGAATACGTGCTATTCGATATTTCCAATCGTTTTGCATCGACGGTAGGTAAGGATTCACTTCCCAGCCCCCGCAATCGTTCTTTCTATCGATAACTGGCACGAAAACGTGCTATTCGATGTTTCCAATCGTTTTGCATCGACGGAAGGTAAGGATTCACTTACCAGCTCCCACACTCGTTCTTTCTATTTATGGTTGGCACGAATACGTGATATTCGATGTTTCCAATCGGTTTGCCTCGACGGTAGGTAAGAATTCACTTCCCAGCTCCCGCAATCGTTCTTTCTATCGATAATTGGCACGAATACGTGCTATTCGATGTTTCGAATCGTTATGCAACGACGGTAGGTAAGGATTCACTTCTCAGCTCCCTCAATCGTTCTTTCTATAAATAATTGGCACGAATACGTGCTATTCGATGTTTCGAATCGTTTTGCATCGACGGTAGGTAAGGATTCACTTCCCAGCTCCCGCAATAGTTCTTTCTATCGATAATTGGCACGAATACGTGCTATTCGATGTTTCCAATCGTTTTGCATCGACGGTAGGTAAGGATTCACTTCCCAGCCCCCGCAATCGTTCTTTCTATCGCTAACTGGCACGAAAACGTGCTATTCGATGTTTCCAATCGTTTTGCATCGACGGAAGGTAAGGATTCACTTACCAGCTCCCACACTCGTTCTTTCTATTTATAATTGGCACGAATACGTGATATTCGAGGTTTCCAATCGTTTTGCATCGACGGGTGGTAAGAATTCACTCCCCAGCTCTCGTAATCGTTCTTTCTATCGATAATTGGCACGAATACGTTATATTCGAGGTTTCCAATCGTTTTGCCTCGACGGTAGGTAAGAGTTCACTTCCCAGCTCCCGCAATCGTTCTTTCTATCGAAAATTGGCACGAATACGTGCTATTCGATGTTTCCAATCGTTCTGCATCGACGGTAGGAAAGGATTCAATTCCCAGCTCCCGCAATCGTTCTTTCTATCGATAATTGGCACGAATACGTGCTATTCAATGTTTCAAATCGTTTTGCATCGACGGTAGGTAAGGATTCACTTCCCAGCTCCCTCAATCGTTCTTTCTATAAATAATTGGCACGAATACGTGCTATTCGATGTTTCCAATCGTTTTGCATCGAAGGTAGGTAAGGATTCACTTCCCCGCTACCGCAATCGTTCTTTCTATCGATAATTAGCACGAATACGTGCTATTCGATGTTTCCAATCGTTTTGCATCGACGGGAGGTAACGATTCACTTCCCAGCTCCCGCAATCGTTCTTTCTATAGATAATTGGCACGCATACGTGATATTCGATGTTTCCAATCGGTTTGCCTCGACGGTAGGTAAGAATTCACTTCCCAGCCCCCGCAATCGTTCTTTCTATCGAAAATTGTCACGAATACGTGCTATTCGATGTTTCCAATCGTTCTGCATCGACGGTAGGTAAGGATTCACTTCCCAGCTCCCTCAATCGTTCTTTCTATAAATAATTGGCTCGAATACGTGCTATTCGATGTTTCCAATCGTTTTGCATCGAAGGTAGGTAAGGATTCACTTCCCCGCTCCCGCAATCGTTCTTTCTATCGATAATTAGCACGAATACGTGCTATTCGATGTTTCGAATCGTTTTGCATCGACGGT
Source organism: Nomada ferruginata (assembly GCA_963583965.1). NCBI lineage: Eukaryota > Metazoa > Arthropoda > Insecta > Hymenoptera > Apidae > Nomada > Nomada ferruginata. The sequence goes on from OY757219.1 coordinate 3,406,679, forward strand.
AGGTAAGGATTCACTTCCCAGCTCCCGCAATAGTTCTTTCTATCGATAATTGGCACGAATACGTGCTATTCGATGTTTCCAATCGTTTTGCATCGACGGTAGGTAAGGATTCACTTCCCATCTCCCTCAATCGTTCTTTCTATAAATAATTGGCACGAATACGTGCTATTCGATGTTTCCAATCGTTTTGCATCGACGGTAGGTAAGGATTCACTTCCCAGCCCCCGCAATCGTTCTTTCTATCGATAACTGGCACGAAAACGTGCTATTCGATGTTTCCAAACGTTTTGCATCGACGGAAGGTAAGGATTCACTTACCAGCTCCCACACTCGTTCTTTCTATTTATAATTGGCACGAATACGTGATATTCGAGGTTTCCAAACGTTTTGCATCGACGGGTGGTAAGAATTCACTTCCCAGCTCCCGTAATCGTTCTTTCTATCGATAATTGGCACGAATACGTTATATTCGAGGTTTCCAATCGTTTAGCCTCGACGGTAGGTAAGAGTTCACTTCCCAGCTCCCGCAATCGTTCTTTCTATCGATAATTGGCACGAAAACGTGCTATTCGATGTTACCAATCGTTTTGCATCGACGGGAGATAACGATTCACTTCCCAGCTCCCGCAATCGTTCTTTCTATAGATAATTGGCACGCATACGTGATATTCGATGTTTCCAATCGGTTTGCCTCGACGGTAGGTAAGAATTCACTTCCCAGCCCCCGCAATCGTTCTTTCTATCGAAAATTGGCACGAATACGTGCTATTCGATGTTTCCAATCGTTCTGCATCGACGGTAGGAAAGGATTCAATTCCCAGCTCCCGCAATCGTTCTTTCTATCGATAATTGGCACGAATACGTGCTATTCGATGTTTCCAATCGTTTTGCATCGACGGTAGGTAAGGATTCACTTCCCAGCTCCCTCAATCGTTCTTTCTATAAATAATTGGCACGAATACGTGCTATTCGATGTTTCCAATCGTTTTGCATCGACGGTAGGTAAGGATTCACTTCCCAGCCCCCGCAATCGTTCTTTCTATCGCTAACTGGCACGAAAACGTGCTATTCGATGTTTCCAATCGTTTTGCATCGACGGAAGGTAAGGATTCACTTACCAGCTCCCACACTCGTTCTTTCTATTTATAATTGGCACGAATACGTGATATTCGAGGTTTCCAATCGTTTTGCATCGACGGGTGGTAAGAATTCACTTCCCAGCTCCCGTAATCGTTCTTTCTATCGATAATTGGCACGAATACGTTATATTCGAGGTTTCCAATCGTTTTGCCTCGACGGTAGGTAAGAGTTCACTTCCCAGCTCCCGCAATCGTTCTTTCTATCGATAATTGGCACGAAAACGTGCTATTCGATGTTTCCAATCGTTTTGCATCGAAGGTAGGTAAGGATTCACTTCCCCGCTACCGCAATCGTTCTTTCTATCGATAATTAGCACGAATACGTGCTATTCGATGTTTCGAATCGTTTTGCATCGACGGTAGGTAAGGATTCACTTCCCAGCTCCCGCAATAGTTCTTTCTATCGATAATTGGCACGAATACGTGCTATTCGATGTTTCCAATCGTTTTGCATCGACGGTAGGTAAGGATTCACTTCCCAGCTCCCTCAATCGTTCTTTCTATAAATAATTGGCACGAATACGTGCTATTCGATGTTTCCAATCGTTTTGCATCGACGGTAGGTAAGGATTCACTTCCCAGCCCCCGCAATCGTTCTTTCTATCGCTAACTGGCACGAAAACGTGCTATTCGATGTTTCCAATCGTTTTGCATCGACGGAAGGTAAGGATTCACTTACCAGCTCCCACACTCGTTCTTTCTATTTATAATTGGCACGAATACGTGATATTCGAGGTTTCCAATCGTTTTGCATCGACGGGTGGTAAGAATTCACTTCCCAGCTCCCGTAATCGTTCTTTCTATCGATAATTGGCACGAATACGTTATATTCGAGGTTTCCAATCGTTTTGCCTCGACGGTAGGTAAGAGTTCACTTCCCAGCTCCCGCAATCATTCTTTCTATCGATAATTGGCACGAAAACGTGCTATTCGATGTTTCCAATCGTTTTGCATCGACGGGAGGTAACGATTCACTTCCCAGCTCCCGCAATCGTTCTTTCTATAGATAATTGGCACGCATACGTGATATTCGATGTTTCCAATCGGTTTGCCTCGACGGTAGGTAAGAATTCACTTCCCAGCCCCCGCAATCGTTCTTTCTATCGAAAATTGGCACGAATACGTGCTATTCGATGTTTCCAATCGTTCTGCATCGACGGTAGGTAAGGATTCACTTCCCAGCTCCCTCAATCGTTCTTTCTATAAATAATTGGCTCGAATACGTGCTATTCGATGTTTCCAATCGTTTTGCATCGAAGGTAGGTAAGGATTCACTTCCCCGCTCCCGCAATCGTTCTTTCTATCGATAATTAGCACGAATACGTGCTATTCGATGTTTCGAATCGTTTTGCATCGACGGTAGGTAAGGATTCACTTCCCAGCTCCCGCAATAGTTCTTTCTATCGATAATTGGCACGAATACGTGCTATTCGATGTTTCCAATCGTTTTGCATCGACGGTAGGTAAGGATTCACTTCCCAGCTCCCTCAATCGTTCTTTCTATAAATAATTGGCACGAATACGTGCTATTCGATGTTTCCAATCGTTTTGCATCGACGGTAGGTAAGGATTCACTTCCCAGCCCCCGCAATCGTTCTTTCTATCGATAACTGGCACGAAAACGTGCTATTCGATGTTTCCAAACGTTTTGCATCGACGGAAGGTAAGGATTCACTTACCAGCTCCCACACTCGTTCTTTCTATTTATAATTGGCACGAATACGTGATATTCGAGGTTTCCAAACGTTTTGCATCGACGGGTGGTAAGAATTCACTTCCCAGCTCCCGTAATCGTTCTTTCTATCGATAATTGGCACGAATACGTTATATTCGAGGTTTCCAATCGTTTAGCCTCGACGGTAGGTAAGAGTTCACTTCCCAGCTCCCGCAATCGTTCTTTCTATCGATAATTGGCACGAAAACGTGCTATTCGATGTTACCAATCGTTTTGCATCGACGGGAGATAACGATTCACTTCCCAGCTCCCGCAATCGTTCTTTCTATAGATAATTGGCACGCATACGTGATATTCGATGTTTCCAATCGGTTTGCCTCGACGGTAGGTAAGAATTCACTTCCCAGCCCCCGCAATCGTTCTTTCTATCGAAAATTGGCACGAATACGTGCTATTCGATGTTTCCAATCGTTCTGCATCGACGGTAGGAAAGGATTCAATTCCCAGCTCCCGCAATCGTTCTTTCTATCGATAATTGGCACGAATACGTGCTATTCGATGTTTCCAATCGTTTTGCATCGACGGTAGGTAAGGATTCACTTCCCAGCTCCCTCAATCGTTCTTTCTATAAATAATTGGCACGAATACGTGCTATTCGATGTTTCCAATCGTTTTGCATCGACGGTAGGTAAGGATTCACTTCCCAGCCCCCGCAATCGTTCTTTCTATCGCTAACTGGCACGAAAACGTGCTATTCGATGTTTCCAATCGTTTTGCATCGACGGAAGGTAAGGATTCACTTACCAGCTCCCACACTCGTTCTTTCTATTTATAATTGGCACGAATACGTGATATTCGAGGTTTCCAATCGTTTTGCATCGACGGGTGGTAAGAATTCACTTCCCAGCTCCCGTAATCGTTCTTTCTATCGATAATTGGCACGAATACGTTATATTCGAGGTTTCCAATCGTTTTGCCTCGACGGTAGGTAAGAGTTCACTTCCCAGCTCCCGCAATCGTTCTTTCTATCGATAATTGGCACGAAAACGTGCTATTCGATGTTTCCAATCGTTTTGCATCGAAGGTAGGTAAGGATTCACTTCCCCGCTACCGCAATCGTTCTTTCTATCGATAATTAGCACGAATACGTGCTATTCGATGTTTCGAATCGTTTTGCATCGACGGTAGGTAAGGATTCACTTCCCAGCTCCCGCAATAGTTCTTTCTATCGATAATTGGCACGAATACGTGCTATTCGATGTTTCCAATCGTTTTGCATCGACGGTAGGTAAGGATTCACTTCCCAGCTCCCTCAATCGTTCTTTCTATAAATAATTGGCATGAATACGTGCTATTCGATGTTTCCAATCGTTTTGCATCGACGGTAGGTAAGGATTCACTTCCCAGCCCCCGCAATCGTTCTTTCTATCGCTAACTGGCACGAAAACGTGCTATTCGATGTTTCCAATCGTTTTGCATCGACGGAAGGTAAGGATTCACTTACCAGCTCCCACACTCGTTCTTTCTATTTATAATTGGCACGAATACGTGATATTCGAGGTTTCCAATCGTTTTGCATCGACGGGTGGTAAGAATTCACTTCCCAGCTCCCGTAATCGTTCTTTCTATCGATAATTGGCACGAATACGTTATATTCGAGGTTTCCAATCGTTTTGCCTCGACGGTAGGTAAGAGTTCACTTCCCAGCTCCCGCAATCGTTCTTTCTATCGATAATTGGCACGAAAACGTGCTATTCGATGTTTCCAATCGTTTTGCATCGACGGGAGGTAACGATTCACTTCCCAGCTCCCGCAATCGTTCTTTCTATAAATAATTGGCACGAATACGTGCTATTCGATGTTTCCAATCGTTTTGCATCGACGGTAGGTAAGGATTCACTTCCCAGCCCCCGCAATCGTTCTTTCTATCGATAACTGGCACGAAAACGTGCTATTCGATGTTTCCAAACGTTTTGCATCGACGGAAGGTAAGGATTCACTTACCAGCTCCCACACTCGTTCTTTCTATTTATAATTGGCACGAATACGTGCTATTCGATGTTTCCAATCGTTTTGCATCGAAGGTAGGTAAGGATTCACTTCCCCGCTACCGCAATCGTTCTTTCTATCGATAATTAGCACGAATACGTGCTATTCGATGTTTCGAATCGTTTTGCATCGACGGTAGGTAAGGATTCACTTCCCAGCTCCCGCAATAGTTCTTTCTATCGATAATTGGCACGAATACGTGCTATTCGATGTTTCCAATCGTTTTGCATCGACGGTAGGTAAGGATTCACTTCCCAGCTCCCTCAATCGTTCTTTCTATAAATAATTGGCACGAATACGTGCTATTCGATGTTTCCAATCGTTTTGCATCGACGGTAGGTAAGGATTCACTTCCCAGCCCCCGCAATCGTTCTTTCTATCGCTAACTGGCACGAAAACGTGCTATTCGATGTTTCCAATCGTTTTGCATCGACGGAAGGTAAGGATTCACTTACCAGCTCCCACACTCGTTCTTTCTATTTATAATTGGCACGAATACGTGATATTCGAGGTTTCCAATCGTTTTGCATCGACGGGTGGTAAGAATTCACTTCCCAGCTCCCGTAATCGTTCTTTCTATCGATAATTGGCACGAATACGTTATATTCGAGGTTTCCTATCGTTTTGCCTCGACGGTAGGTAAGAGTTCACTTCCCAGCTCCCGCAATCGTTCTTTCTATCGATAATTGGCACGAAAACGTGCTATTCGATGTTTCCAATCGTTTTGCATCGACGGGAGGTAACGATTCACTTCCCAGCTCCCGCAATCGTTCTTTCTATAGATAATTGGCACGCATACGTGATATTCGATGTTTCCAATCGGTTTGCCTCGACGGTAGGTAAGAATTCACTTCCCAGCCCCCGCAATCGTTCTTTCTATCGAAAATTGGCACGAATACGTGCTATTCGATGTTTCCAATCGTTCTGCATCGACGGTAGGTAAGGATTCACTTCCCAGCTCCCTCAATCGTTCTTTCTATAAATAATTGGCACGAATACGTGCTATTCGATGTTTCCAATCGTTTTGCATCGACGGTAGGTAAGGATTCACTTCCCAGCCCCCGCAATCGTTCTTTCTATCGCTAACTGGCACGAAAACGTGCTATTCGATGTTTCCAATCGTTTTGCATCGACGGAAGGTAAGGATTCACTTACCAGCTCCCACACTCGTTCTTTCTATTTATAATTGGCACGAATACGTGATATTCGAGGTTTCCAATCGTTTTGCATCGACGGGTGGTAAGAATTCACTTCCCAGCTCCCGTAATCGTTCTTTCTATCGATAATTGGCACGAATACGTTATATTCGAGGTTTCCAATCGTTTTGCCTCGACGGTAGGTAAGAGTTCACTTCCCAGCTCCCGCAATCGTTCTTTCTATCGATAATTGGCACGAAAACGTGCTATTCGATGTTTCCAATCGTTTTGCATCGACGGGAGGTAACGATTCACTTCCCAGCTCCCGCAATCGTTCTTTCTATAGATAATTGGCACGCATACGTGATATTCGATGTTTCCAATCGTTTTGCATCGACGGGAGGTAACGATTCACTTCCCAGCTCCGGCAATCGTTCTTTCTATAGATAATTGGCACGCATACGTGATATTCGATGTTTCCAATCGGTTTGCCTCGACGGTAGGTAAGAATTCACTTCCCAGCCCCCGCAATCGTTCTTTCTATCGAAAATTGGCACGAATACGTGCTATTCGATGTTTCCAATCGTTTTGCATCGACGGTAGGTAAGGATTCACTTCCCCGCTCCCGCAAAAGTTCTTTCTATCGATAATTGGCACGAATACGTGCTATTCGATGTTTCCAATCGTTTTGCATCGACGGTAGGTAAGGATTCACTTCCCAGCTCCCTCAATCGTTCTTTCTATAAATAATTGGCACGAATACGTGCTATTCGATGTTTCCAATCGTTTTGCATCGACGGTAGGTAAGGATTCACTTCCCAGCCCCCGCAATCGTTCTTTCTATCGATAACTGGCACGAAAACGTGCTATTCGATGTTTCCAAACGTTTTGCATCGACGGAAGGTAAGGATTCACTTACCAGCTCCCACACTCGTTCTTTCTATTTATAATTGGCACGAATACGTGATATTCGAGGTTTCCAAACGTTTTGCATCGACGGGTGGTAAGAATTCACTTCCCAGCTCCCGTAATCGTTCTTTCTATCGATAATTGGCACGAATACGTTATATTCGAGGTTTCCAATCGTTTAGCCTCGACGGTAGGTAAGAGTTCACTTCCCAGCTCCCGCAATCGTTCTTTCTATCGATAATTGGCACGAAAACGTGCTATTCGATGTTACCAATCGTTTTGCATCGACGGGAGATAACGATTCACTTCCCAGCTCCCGCAATCGTTCTTTCTATAGATAATTGGCACGCATACGTGATATTCGATGTTTCCAATCGGTTTGCCTCGACGGTAGGTAAGAATTCACTTCCCAGCCCCCGCAATCGTTCTTTCTATCGAAAATTGGCACGAATACGTGCTATTCGATGTTTCCAATCGTTCTGCATCGACGGTAGGAAAGGATTCAATTCCCAGCTCCCGCAATCGTTCTTTCTATCGATAATTGGCACGAATACGTGCTATTCGATGTTTCCAATCGTTTTGCATCGACGGTAGGTAAGGATTCACTTCCCAGCTCCCTCAATCGTTCTTTCTATAAATAATTGGCACGAATACGTGCTATTCGATGTTTCCAATCGTTTTGCATCGACGGTAGGTAAGGATTCACTTCCCAGCCCCCGCAATCGTTCTTTCTATCGCTAACTGGCACGAAAACGTGCTATTCGATGTTTCCAATCGTTTTGCATCGACGGAAGGTAAGGATTCACTTACCAGCTCCCACACTCGTTCTTTCTATTTATAATTGGCACGAATACGTGATATTCGAGGTTTCCAATCGTTTTGCATCGACGGGTGGTAAGAATCCACTTCCCAGCTCCCGTAATCGTTCTTTCTATCGATAATTGGCACGAATACGTTATATTCGAGGTTTCCAATCGTTTTGCCTCGACGGTAGGTAAGAGTTCACTTCCCAGCTCCCGCAATCGTTCTTTCTATCGATAATTGGCACGAAAACGTGCTATTCGATGTTTCCAATCGTTCTGCATCGACGGTAGGAAAGGATTCAATTCCCAGCTCCCGCAATCGTTCTTTCTATCGATAATTGGCACGCATACGTGCTATTCGATGTTTCAAATCGTTTTGCATCGACGGTAGGTAAGGATTCACTTCCCAGCTCCCTCAATCGTTCTTTCTATAAATAATTGGCACGAATACGTGCTATTCGATGTTTCCAATCGTTTTGCATCGAAGGTAGGTAAGGATTCACTTCCCCGCTCCCGCAATCGTTCTTTCTATCGATAATTAGCACGAATACGTGCTATTCGATGTTTCGAATCGTTTTGCATCGACGGTAGGTAAGGATTCACTTCCCAGCTCCCGCAATAGTTCTTTCTATCGATAATTGGCACGAATACGTGCTATTCGATGTTTCCAATCGTTTTGCATCGACGGTAGGTAAGGATTCACTTCCCAGCTCCCTCAATCGTTCTTTCTATAAATAATTGGCACGAATACGTGCTATTCGATGTTTCCAATCGTTTTGCATCGACGGTAGGTAAGGATTCACTTCCCAGCCCCCGCAATCGTTCTTTCTATCGATAATTGGCACGAATACGTGCTATTCGATGTTTCCAATCGTTTTGCATCGACGGAAGGTAAGGATTCACTTACCAGCTCCCACACTCGTTCTTTCTATTTATAATTGGCACGAATACGTGATATTCGAGGTTTCCAAACGTTTTGCATCGACGGGTGGTAAGAATTCACTTCCCAGCTCCCGTAATCGTTCTTTCTATCGATAATTGGCACGAATACGTTATATTCGAGGTTTCCAATCGTTTTGCCTCGACGGTAGGTAAGAGTTCACTTCCCAGCTCCCGCAATCGTTCTTTCTATCGATAATTGGCACGAAAACGTGCTATTCGATGTTACCAATAGTTTTGCATCGACGGGAGATAACGATTCACTTCCCAGCTCCCGCAATCGTTCTTTCTATAGATAATTGGCACGCATACGTGATATTCGATGTTTCCAATCGGTTTGCCTCGACGGTAGGTAAGAATTCACTTCCCAGCCCCCGCAATCGTTCTTTCTATCGAAAATTGGCACGAATACGTGCTATTCGATGTTTCCAATCGTTCTGCATCGACGGTAGGAAAGGATTCAATTCCCAGCTCCCGCAATCGTTCTTTCTATCGATAATTGGCACGAATACGTGCTATTCAATGTTTCAAATCGTTTTGCATCGACGGTAGGTATGGATTCACTTCCCAGCTCCCTCAATCGTTCTTTCTATAAATAATTGGCACGAATACGTGCTATTCGATGTTTCCAATCGTTTTGCATCGAAGGTAGGTAAGGATTCACTTCCCCGCTACCGCAATCGTTCTTTCTATCGATAATTAGCACGAATACGTGCTATTCGATGTTTCGAATCGTTTTGCATCGACGGTAGGTAAGGATTCACTTCCCAGCTCCCGCAATAGTTCTTTCTGTCGATAATTGGCACGAATACGTGCTATTCGATGTTTCCAATCGTTTTGCATCGACGGTAGGTAAGGATTCACTTCCCAGCTCCCTCAATCGTTCTTTCTATAAATAATTGGCACGAATACGTGCTATTCGATGTTTCCAATCGTTTTGCATCGACGGTAGGTAAGGATTCACTTCCCAGCCCCCGCAATCGTTCTTTCTATCGCTAACTGGCACGAAAACGTGCTATTCGATGTTTCCAATCGTTTTGCATCGACGGAAGGTAAGGATTCACTTACCAGCTCCCACACTCGTTCTTTCTATTTATAATTGGCACGAATACGTGATATTCGAGGTTTCCAATCGTTTTGCCTCGACGGTAGGTAAGAGTTCACTTCCCAGCTCCCGCAATCGTTCTTTCTATCGATAATTGGCACGAAAACGTGCTATTCGATGTTTCCAATCGTTTTGAATCGACGGGAGGTAACGATTCACTTCCCAGCTCCCGCAATCGTTCTTTCTATAGATAATTGGCACGCATACGTGATATTCGATGTTTCCAATCGGTTTGCCTCGACGGTAGGTAAGAATTCACTTCCCAGCCCCCGCAATCGTTCTTTCTATCGAAAATTGGCACGAATACGTGCTATTCGATGTTTCCAATCGTTCTGCATCGACGGTAGGAAAGGATTCAATTCCCAGCTCCCGCAATCGTTCTTTCTATCGATAATTGGCACGAATACGTGCTATTCGATGTTTCCAATCGTTTTGCATCGACGGTAGGTAAGGATTCACTTCCCAGCTCCCGCAATCGTTCTTTGTATCGATAATTGGCACGCATACGTGCTATTCGATGTTTCAAATCGTTTTGCATCGACGGTAGGTAAGGATTCACTTCCCAGCTCCCTCAATCGTTCTTTCTATAAATAATTGGCACGAATACGTGCTATTCGATGTTTCCAATCGTTTTGCATCGAAGGTAGGTAAGGATTCACTTCCCCGCTCCCGCAATCGTTCTTTCTATCGATAATTAGCACGAATACGTGCTATTCGATGTTTCGAATCGTTTTGCATCGACGGTAGGTAAGGATTCACTTCCCAGCTCCCGCAATAGTTCTTTCTATCGATAATTGGCACGAATACGTGCTATTCGATGTTTCCAATCGTTTTGCATCGACGGTAGGTAAGGATTCACTTCCCAGCTCCCTCAATCGTTCTTTCTATAAATAATTGGCACGAATACGTGCTATTCGATGTTTCCAATCGTTTTGCATCGACGGTAGGTAAGGATTCACTTCCCAGCCCCCGCAATCGTTCTTTCTATCGATAACTGGCACGAAAACGTGCTATTCGATGTTTCCAAACGTTTTGCATCGACGGAAGGTAAGGATTCACTTACCAGCTCCCACACTCGTTCTTTCTATTTATAATTGGCACGAATACGTGATATTCGAGGTTTCCAATCGTTTTGCATCGACGGGTGGTAAGAATTCACTTCCCAGCTCCCGTAATCGTTCTTTCTATCGATAATTGGCACGAATACGTGCTACTCGGTGTTTCCAATCGTTTTGCAACGACGGTATGTGAGGATTCACTTCTCAGCTCCCTCAATCGTTCTTTCTATAAATAATTGTCACGAATACGTGCTATTCGATGTTTCCAATCGTTTTGCATCGAAGGTAGGTAAGAATTCACTTCCCAGCTCCCGCAATCGTCCTTTCTATCGATAATTGGCACGCATACGTGATATTCGATGTTTCCAATCGGTTTGCCTCGACGGTAGGTAAGAATTCACTTCCCAGCTCCCGCAATCGTTCTTTCTATCGATAATTGGCACGAATACGTGCTATTCGATGTTTCGAATCGTTTTGCATCGACGGTAGGTAAGGATTCACTTCCCAGCTCCCGCAATAGTTCTTTCTATCGATAATTGGCACGAATACGTGCTATTCGATGTTTCCAATCGTTTTGCATCGACGGTAGGTAAGGATTCACTTCCCAGCTCCCTCAATCGTTCTTTCTATAAATAATTGGCACGAATACGTGCTATTCGATGTTTCCAATCGTTTTGCATCGACGGTAGGTAAGGATTCACTTCCCAGCCCCCGCAATCGTTCTTTCTATCGATAACTGGCACAAAAACGTACTATTCGATGTTTCCAATCGTTTTGCATCGACGGAAGGTAAGGATTCACTTACCAGCTCCCACACTCGTTCTTTCTATTTATAATTGGCACGAATACGTGATATTCGAGGTTTCCAATCGTTTTGCCTCGACGGTAGGTAAGAGTTCACTTCCCAGCTCCCGCAATCGTTCTTTCTATCGATAATTGGCACGAAAACGTGCTATTCGATGTTACCAATCGTTTTGCATCGACGGGAGGTAACGATTCACTTCCCAGCTCCCGCAATCGTTCTTTCTATAGATAATTGGCACGCATACGTGATATTCGATGTTTCCAATCGGTTTGCCTCGACGGTAGGTAAGAATTCACTTCCCAGCCCCCGCAATCGTTCTTTCTATCGAAAATTGGCACGAATACGTGCTATTCGATGTTTCCAATCGTTTTGCATCGACGGTAGGTAAGGATTCACTTCCCAGCCCCCGCAATCGTTCTTTCTATCGATAACTGGCACGAAAACGTGCTATTCGATGTTTCCAATCGTTTTGCATCGACGGAAGGTAAGGATTCACTTACCAGCTCCCACACTCGTTCTTTCTATTTATAATTGGCACGAATACGTGATATTCGAGGTTTCCAATCGTTTTGCATCGACGGGTGGTAAGAATTCACTTCCCAGCTCCCGTAATCGTTCTTTCTATCGATAATTGGCACGAATACGTTATATTCGAGGTTTCCAATCGTTTTGCCTCGACGGTAGGTAAGAGTTCACTTCCCAGCTCCCGCAATCGTTCTTTCTATCGATAATTGGCACGAAAACGTGCTATTCGATGTTTCCAATCGTTTTGCATCGAAGGTAGGTAAGGATTCACTTCCCCGCTACCGCAATCGTTCTTTCTATCGATAATTAGCACGAATACGTGCTATTCGATGTTTCGAATCGTTTTGCATCGACGGTAGGTAAGGATTCACTTCCCAGCTCCCGCAATAGTTCTTTCTATCGATAATTGGCACGAATACGTGCTATTCGATGTTTCCAATCGTTTTGCATCGACGGTAGGTAAGGATTCACTTCCCAGCTCCCTCAATCGTTCTTTCTATAAATAATTGGCACGAATACGTGCTATTCGATGTTTCCAATCGTTTTGCATCGACGGTAGGTAAGGATTCACTTCCCAGCCCCCGCAATCGTTCTTTCTATCGCTAACTGGCACGAAAACGTGCTATTCGATGTTTCCAATCGTTTTGCATCGACGGAAGGTAAGGATTCACTTACCAGCTCCCACACTCGTTCTTTCTATTTATAATTGGCACGAATACGTGATATTCGAGGTTTCCAATCGTTTTGCATCGACGGGTGGTAAGAATTCACTTCCCAGCTCCCGTAATCGTTCTTTCTATCGATAATTGGCACGAATACGTTATATTCGAGGTTTCCAATCGTTTTGCCTCGACGGTAGGTAAGAGTTCACTTCCCAGCTCCCGCAATCGTTCTTTCTATCGATAATTGGCACGAAAACGTGCTATTCGATGTTTCCAATCGTTTTGCATCGACGGGAGGTAACGATTCACTTCCCAGCTCCCGCAATCGTTCTTTCTATAAATAATTGGCACGAATACGTGCTATTCGATGTTTCCAATCGTTTTGCATCGACGGTAGGTAAGGATTCACTTCCCAGCCCCCGCAATCGTTCTTTCTATCGATAACTGGCACGAAAACGTGCTATTCGATGTTTCCAAACGTTTTGCATCGACGGAAGGTAAGGATTCACTTACCAGCTCCCACACTCGTTCTTTCTATTTATAATTGGCACGAATACGTGATATTCGAGGTTTCCAAACGTTTTGCATCGACGGGTGGTAAGAATTCACTTCCCAGCTCCCGTAATCGTTCTTTCTATCGATAATTGGCACGAATACGTTATATTCGAGGTTTCCAATCGTTTTGCATCGACGGTAGGTAAGGATTCACTTCCCAGCCCCCGCAATCGTTCTTTCTATCGCTAACTGGCACGAAAACGTGCTATTCGATGTTTCCAATCGTTTTGCATCGACGGAAGGTAAGGATTCACTTACCAGCTCCCACACTCGTTCTTTCTATTTATAATTGGCACGAATACGTGATATTCGAGGTTTCCAATCGTTTTGCATCGACGGGTGGTAAGAATTCACTTCCCAGCTCCCGTAATCGTTCTTTCTATCGATAATTGGCACGAATACGTTATATTCGAGGTTTCCAATCGTTTTGCCTCGACGGTAGGTAAGAGTTCACTTCCCAGCTCCCGCAATCGTTCTTTCTATCGATAATTGGCACGAAAACGTGCTATTCGATGTTTCCAATCGTTTTGCATCGAAGGTAGGTAAGGATTCACTTCCCCGCTACCGCAATCGTTCTTTCTATCGATAATTAGCACGAATACGTGCTATTCGATGTTTCGAATCGTTTTGCATCGACGGTAGGTAAGGATTCACTTCCCAGCTCCCGCAATAGTTCTTTCTATCGATAATTGGCACGAATACGTGCTATTCGATGTTTCCAATCGTTTTGCATCGACGGTAGGTAAGGATTCACTTCCCAGCTCCCTCAATCGTTCTTTCTATAAATAATTGGCACGAATACGTGCTATTCGATGTTTCCAATCGTTTTGCATCGACGGTAGGTAAGGATTCACTTCCCAGCCCCCGCAATCGTTCTTTCTATCGCTAACTGGCACGAAAACGTGCTATTCGATGTTTCCAATCGTTTTGCATCGACGGAAGGTAAGGATTCACTTACCAGCTCCCACACTCGTTCTTTCTATTTATAATTGGCACGAATACTTGATATTCGAGGTTTCCAATCGTTTTGCATCGACGGGTGGTAAGAATTCACTTCCCAGCTCCCGTAATCGTTCTTTCTATCGATAATTGGCACGAATACGTTATATTCGAGGTTTCCAATCGTTTTGCCTCGACGGTAGGTAAGAGTTCACTTCCCAGCTCCCGCAATCGTTCTTTCTATCGATAATTGGCACGAAAACGTGCTATTCGATGTTTCCAATCGTTTTGCATCGACGGGAGGTAACGATTCACTTCCCAGCTCCCGCAATCGTTCTTTCTATAGATAATTGGCACGCATACGTGATATTCGATGTTTCCAATCGGTTTGCCTCGACGGTAGCTAAGAATTCACGTCCCAGCCCCCGCAATCGTTCTTTCTATCGAAAATTGGCACGAATACGTGCTATTCGATGTTTCCAATCGTTCTGCATCGACGGTAGGTAAGGATTCACTTCCCAGCTCCCTCAATCGTTCTTTCTATAAATAATTGGCACGAATACGTGCTATTCGATGTTTCCAATCGTTTTGCATCGACGGTAGGTAAGGATTCACTTCCCAGCCCCCGCAATCGTTCTTTCTATCGCTAACTGGCACGAAAACGTGCTATTCGATGTTTCCAATCGTTTTGCATCGACGGAAGGTAAGGATTCACTTACCAGCTCCCACACTCGTTCTTTCTATTTATAATTGGCACGAATACGTGATATTCGAGGTTTCCAATCGTTTTGCATCGACGGGTGGTAAGAATTCACTTCCCAGCTCCCGTAATCGTTCTTTCTATCGATAATTGGCACGAATACGTTATATTCGAGGTTTCCAATCGTTTTGCCTCGACGGTAGGTAAGAGTTCACTTCCCAGCTCCCGCAATCGTTCTTTCTATCGATAATTGGCACGAAAACGTGCTATTCGATGTTTCCAATCGTTTTGCATCGACGGGAGGTAACGATTCACTTCCCAGCTCCCGCAATCGTTCTTTCTATAGATAATTGGCACGCATACGTGATATTCGATGTTTCCAATCGTTTTGCATCGACGGGAGGTAACGATTCACTTCCCAGCTCCCGCAATCGTTCTTTCTATAGATAATTGGCACGCATACGTGATATTCGATGTTTCCAATCGGTTTGCCTCGACGGTAGGTAAGAATTCACTTCCCAGCCCCCGCAATCGTTCTTTCTATCGAAAATTGGCACGAATACGTGCTATTCGATGTTTCCAATCGTTTTGCATCGACGGTAGGTAAGGATTCACTTCCCCGCTCCCGCAATCGTTCTTTCTATCGATAATTAGCACGAATACGTGCTATTCGATGTTTCGAATCGTTTTGCATCGACGGTAGGTAAGGATTCACTTCCCAGCTCCCGCAAAAGTTCTTTCTATCGATAATTGGCACGAATACGTGCTATTCGATGTTTCCAATCGTTTTGCATCGACGGTAGGTAAGGATTCACTTCCCAGCTCCCTCAATCGTTCTTTCTATAAATAATTGGCACGAATACGTGCTATTCGATGTTTCCAATCGTTTTGCATCGACGGTAGGTAAGGATTCACTTCCCAGCCCCCGCAATCGTTCTTTCTATCGATAACTGGCACGAAAACGTGCTATTCGATGTTTCCAAACGTTTTGCATCGACGGAAGGTAAGGATTCACTTACCAGCTCCCACACTCTTTCTTTCTATTTATAATTGGCACGAATACGTGATATTCGAGGTTTCCAAACGTTTTGCATCGACGGGTGGTAAGAATTCACTTCCCAGCTCCCGTAATCGTTCTTTCTATCGATAATTGGCACGAATACGTTATATTCGAGGTTTCCAATCGTTTAGCCTCGACGGTAGGTAAGAGTTCACTTCCCAGCTCCCGCAATCGTTCTTTCTATCGATAATTGGCACGAAAACGTGCTATTCGATGTTACCAATCGTTTTGCATCGACGGGAGATAACGATTCACTTCCCAGCTCCCGCAATCGTTCTTTCTATAGATAATTGGCACGCATACGTGATATTCGATGTTTCCAATCGGTTTGCCTCGACGGTAGGTAAGAATTCACTTCCCAGCCCCCGCAATCGTTCTTTCTATCGAAAATTGGCACGAATACGTGCTATTCGATGTTTCCAATCGTTCTGCATCGACGGTAGGAAAGGATTCAATTCCCAGCTCCCGCAATCGTTCTTTCTATCGATAATTGGCACGAATACGTGCTATTCGATGTTTCCAAACGTTTTGCCTCGACGGTAGGTAAGAGTTCACTTCCCAGCTCCCGCAATCGTTCTTTCTATCGATAATTGGCACGAAAACGTGCTATTCGATGTTACCAATCGTTTTGCATCGACGGGAGATAACGATTCACTTCCCAGCTCCCGCAATCGTTCTTTCTATAGATAATTGGCACGCATACGTGATATTCGATGTTTCCAATCGGTTTGCCTCGACGGTAGGTAAGAATTCACTTCCCAGCCCCCGCAATCGTTCTTTCTATCGAAAATTGGCACGAATACGTGCTATTCGATGTTTCCAATCGTTCTGCATCGACGGTAGGAAAGGATTCAATTCCCAGCTCCCGCAATCGTTCTTTCTATCGATAATTGGCACGAATACGTGCTATTCAATGTTTCAAATCGTTTTGCATCGACGGTAGGTATGGATTCACTTCCCAGCTCCCTCAATCGTTCTTTCTATAAATAATTGGCACGAATACGTGCTATTCGATGTTTCCAATCGTTTTGCATCGAAGGTAGGTAAGGATTCACTTCCCCGCTACCGCAATCGTTCTTTCTATCGATAATTAGCACGAATACGTGCTATTCGATGTTTCGAATCGTTTTGCATCGACGGTAGGTAAGGATTCACTTCCCAGCTCCCGCAATAGTTCTTTCTGTCGATAATTGGCACGAATACGTGCTATTCGATGTTTCCAATCGTTTTGCATCGACGGTAGGTAAGGATTCACTTCCCAGCTCCCTCAATCGTTCTTTCTATAAATAATTGGCACGAATACGTGCTATTCGATGTTTCCAATCGTTTTGCATCGACGGTAGGTAAGGATTCACTTCCCAGCCCCCGCAATCGTTCTTTCTATCGCTAACTGGCACGAAAACGTGCTATTCGATGTTTCCAATCGTTTTGCATCGACGGAAGGTAAGGATTCACTTACCAGCTCCCACACTCGTTCTTTCTATTTATAATTGGCACGAAAACGTGCTATTCGATGTTTCCAAACGTTTTGCATCGACGGAAGGTAAGGATTCACTTACCAGCTCCCACACTCTTTCTTTCTATTTATAATTGGCACGAATACGTGATATTCGAGGTTTCCAAACGTTTTGCATCGACGGGTGGTAAGAATTCACTTCCCAGCTCCCGTAATCGTTCTTTCTATCGATAATTGGCACGAATACGTTATATTCGAGGTTTCCAATCGTTTAGCCTCGACGGTAGGTAAGAGTTCACTTCCCAGCTCCCGCAATCGTTCTTTCTATCGATAATTGGCACGAAAACGTGCTATTCGATGTTACCAATCGTTTTGCATCGACGGGAGATAACGATTCACTTCCCAGCTCCCGCAATCGTTCTTTCTATAGATAATTGGCACGCATACGTGATATTCGATGTTTCCAATCGGTTTGCCTCGACGGTAGGTAAGAATTCACTTCCCAGCCCCCGCAATCGTTCTTTCTATCGAAAATTGGCACGAATACGTGCTATTCGATGTTTCCAATCGTTCTGCATCGACGGTAGGAAAGGATTCAATTCCCAGCTCCCGCAATCGTTCTTTCTATCGATAATTGGCACGAATACGTGCTATTCGATGTTTCCAATCGTTTTGCATCGACGGTAGGTAAGGATTCACTTCCCAGCTCCCTCAATCGTTCTTTCTATAAATAATTGGCACGAATACGTGCTATTCGATGTTTCCAATCGTTTTGCATCGACGGTAGGTAAGGATTCACTTCCCAGCCCCCGCAATCGTTCTTTCTATCGCTAACTGGCACGAAAACGTGCTATTCGATGTTTCCAATCGTTTTGCATCGACGGAAGGTAAGGATTCACTTACCAGCTCCCACACTCGTTCTTTCTATTTATAATTGGCACGAATACGTGATATTCGAGGTTTCCAATCGTTTTGCATCGACGGGTGGTAAGAATTCACTTCCCAGCTCCCGTAATCGTTCTTTCTATCGATAATTGGCACGAATACGTTATATTCGAGGTTTCCAATCGTTTTGCCTCGACGGTAGGTAAGAGTTCACTTCCCAGCTCCCGCAATCGTTCTTTCTATGGATAATTGGCACGAAAACGTGCTATTCGATGTTTCCAATCGTTCTGCATCGACGGTAGGAAAGGATTCAATTCCCAGCTCCCGCAATCGTTCTTTCTATCGATAATTGGCACGCATACGTGCTATTCGATGTTTCAAATCGTTTTGCATCGACGGTAGGTAAGGATTCACTTCCCAGCTCCCTCAATCGTTCTTTCTATAAATAATTGGCACGAATACGTGCTATTCGATGTTTCCAATCGTTTTGCATCGAAGGTAGGTAAGGATTCACTTCCCCGCTCCCGCAATCGTTCTTTCTATCGATAATTAGCACGAATACGTGCTATTCGATGTTTCGAATCGTTTTGCATCGACGGTAGGTAAGGATTCACTTCCCAGCTCCCGCAATAGTTCTTTCTATCGATAATTGGCACGAATACGTGCTATTCGATGTTTCCAATCGTTTTGCATCGACGGTAGGTAAGGATTCACTTCCCAGCTCCCTCAATCGTTCTTTCTATAAATAATTGGCACGAATACGTGCTATTCGATGTTTCCAATCGTTTTGCATCGACGGTAGGTAAGGATTCACTTCCCAGCCCCCGCAATCGTTCTTTCTATCGATAATTGGCACGAATACGTGCTATTCGATGTTTCCAATCGTTTTGCATCGACGGAAGGTAAGGATTCACTTACCAGCTCCCACACTCGTTCTTTCTATTTATAATTGGCACGAATACGTGATATTCGAGGTTTCCAAACGTTTTGCATCGACGGGTGGTAAGAATTCACTTCCCAGCTCCCGTAATCGTTCTTTCTATCGATAATTGGCACGAATACGTTATATTCGAGGTTTCCAATCGTTTTGCCTCGACGGTAGGTAAGAGTTCACTTCCCAGCTCCCGCAATCGTTCTTTCTATCGATAATTGGCACGAAAACGTGCTATTCGATGTTACCAATCGTTTTGCATCGACGGGAGATAACGATTCACTTCCCAGCTCCCGCAATCGTTCTTTCTATAGATAATTGGCACGCATACGTGATATTCGATGTTTCCAATCGGTTTGCCTCGACGGTAGGTAAGAATTCACTTCCCAGCCCCCGCAATCGTTCTTTCTATCGAAAATTGGCACGAATACGTGCTATTCGATGTTTCCAATCGTTCTGCATCGACGGTAGGAAAGGATTCAATTCCCAGCTCCCGCAATCGTTCTTTCTATCGATAATTGGCACGAATACGTGCTATTCAATGTTTCAAATCGTTTTGCATCGACGGTAGGTATGGATTCACTTCCCAGCTCCCTCAATCGTTCTTTCTATAAATAATTGGCACGAATACGTGCTATTCGATGTTTCCAATCGTTTTGCATCGAAGGTAGGTAAGGATTCACTTCCCCGCTACCGCAATCGTTCTTTCTATCGATAATTAGCACGAATACGTGCTATTCGATGTTTCGAATCGTTTTGCATCGACGGTAGGTAAGGATTCACTTCCCAGCTCCCGCAATAGTTCTTTCTGTCGATAATTGGCACGAATACGTGCTATTCGATGTTTCCAATCGTTTTGCATCGACGGTAGGTAAGGATTCACTTCCCAGCTCCCTCAATCGTTCTTTCTATAAATAATTGGCACGAATACGTGCTATTCGATGTTTCCAATCGTTTTGCATCGACGGTAGGTAAGGATTCACTTCCCAGCCCCCGCAATCGTTCTTTCTATCGCTAACTGGCACGAAAACGTGCTATTCGATGTTTCCAATCGTTTTGCATCGACGGAAGGTAAGGATTCACTTACCAGCTCCCACACTCGTTCTTTCTATTTATAATTGGCACGAATACGTGATATTCGAGGTTTCCAATCGTTTTGCATCGACGGGTGGTAAGAATTCACTTCCCAGCTCCCGTAATCGTTCTTTCTATCGATAATTGGCACGAATACGTTATATTCGAGGTTTCCAATCGTTTTGCCTCGACGGTAGGTAAGAGTTCACTTCCCAGCTCCCGCAATCGTTCTTTCTATCGATAATTGGCACGAAAACGTGCTATTCGATGTTTCCAATCGTTTTGAATCGACGGGAGGTAACGATTCACTTCCCAGCTCCCGCAATCGTTCTTTCTATAGATAATTGGCACGCATACGTGATATTCGATGTTTCCAATCGGTTTGCCTCGACGGTAGGTAAGAATTCACTTCCCAGCCCCCGCAATCGTTCTTTCTATCGAAAATTGGCACGAATACGTGCTATTCGATGTTTCCAATCGTTCTGCATCGACGGTAGGAAAGGATTCAATTCCCAGCTCCCGCAATCGTTCTTTCTATCGATAATTGGCACGAATACGTGCTATTCGATGTTTCCAATCGTTTTGCATCGACGGTAGGTAAGGATTCACTTCCCAGCTCCCGCAATCGTTCTTTGTATCGATAATTGGCACGCATACGTGCTATTCGATGTTTCAAATCGTTTTGCATCGACGGTAGGTAAGGATTCACTTCCCAGCTCCCTCAATCGTTCTTTCTATAAATAATTGGCACGAATACGTGCTATTCGATGTTTCCAATCGTTTTGCATCGAAGGTAGGTAAGGATTCACTTCCCCGCTCCCGCAATCGTTCTTTCTATCGATAATTAGCACGAATACGTGCTATTCGATGTTTCGAATCGTTTTGCATCGACGGTAGGTAAGGATTCACTTCCCAGCTCCCGCAATAGTTCTTTCTATCGATAATTGGCACGAATACGTGCTATTCGATGTTTCCAATCGTTTTGCATCGACGGTAGGTAAGGATTCACTTCCCAGCTCCCTCAATCGTTCTTTCTATAAATAATTGGCACGAATACGTGCTATTCGATGTTTCCAATCGTTTTGCATCGACGGTAGGTAAGGATTCACTTCCCAGCCCCCGCAATCGTTCTTTCTATCGATAACTGGCACGAAAACGTGCTATTCGATGTTTCCAAACGTTTTGCATCGACGGAAGGTAAGGATTCACTTACCAGCTCCCACACTCGTTCTTTCTATTTATAATTGGCACGAATACGTGATATTCGAGGTTTCCAATCGTTTTGCATCGACGGGTGGTAAGAATTCACTTCCCAGCTCCCGTAATCGTTCTTTCTATCGATAATTGGCACGAATACGTGCTACTCGGTGTTTCCAATCGTTTTGCAACGACGGTATGTGAGGATTCACTTCTCAGCTCCCTCAATCGTTCTTTCTATAAATAATTGTCACGAATACGTGCTATTCGATGTTTCCAATCGTTTTGCATCGAAGGTAGGTAAGAATTCACTTCCCAGCTCCCGCAATCGTCCTTTCTATCGATAATTGGCACGCATACGTGATATTCGATGTTTCCAATCGGTTTGCCTCGACGGTAGGTAAGAATTCACTTCCCAGCTCCCGCAATCGTTCTTTCTATCGATAATTGGCACGAATACGTGCTATTCGATGTTTCGAATCGTTTTGCATCGACGGTAGGTAAGGATTCACTTCCCAGCTCCCGCAATAGTTCTTTCTATCGATAATTGGCACGAATACGTGCTATTCGATGTTTCCAATCGTTTTGCATCGACGGT
This sequence comes from Nomada ferruginata, assembly GCA_963583965.1. NCBI lineage: Eukaryota > Metazoa > Arthropoda > Insecta > Hymenoptera > Apidae > Nomada > Nomada ferruginata. The sequence continues at coordinate 3,428,879 of OY757219.1, forward strand.
AGGTAAGGATTCACTTCCCAGCTCCCTCAATCGTTCTTTCTATAAATACTTGGCACGAATACGTGCTATTCGATGTTTCCAATCGTTTTGCATCGACGGTAGGTAAGGATTCACTTCCCAGCCCCCGCAATCGTTCTTTCTATCGATAACTGGCACAAAAACGTACTATTCGATGTTTCCAATCGTTTTGCATCGACGGAAGGTAAGGATTCACTTACCAGCTCCCACACTCGTTCTTTCTATTTATAATTGGCACGAATACGTGATATTCGAGGTTTCCAATCGTTTTGCCTCGACGGTAGGTAAGAGTTCACTTCCCAGCTCCCGCAATCGTTCTTTCTATCGATAATTGGCACGAAAACGTGCTATTCGATGTTACCAATCGTTTTGCATCGACGGGAGGTAACGATTCACTTCCCAGCTCCCGCAATCGTTCTTTCTATAGATAATTGGCACGCATACGTGATATTCGATGTTTCCAATCGGTTTGCCTCGACGGTAGGTAAGAATTCACTTCCCAGCCCCCGCAATCGTTCTTTCTATCGAAAATTGGCACGAATACGTGCTATTCGATGTTTCCAATCGTTTTGCATCGACGGTAGGTAAGGATTCACTTCCCAGCCCCCGCAATCGTTCTTTCTATCGATAACTGGCACGAAAACGTGCTATTCGATGTTTCCAATCGTTTTGCATCGACGGAAGGTAAGGATTCACTTACCAGCTCCCACACTAGTTCTTTCTATTTATAATTGGCACGAATACGTGATATTCGAGGTTTCCAATCGTTTTGCATCGACGGGTGGTAAGAATTCACTTCCCAGCTCCCGTAATCGTTCTTTCTATCGATAATTGGCACGAATACGTTATATTCGAGGTTTCCAATCGTTTTGCCTCGACGGTAGGTAAGAGTTCACTTCCCAGCTCCCGCAATCGTTCTTTCTATCGATAATTGGCACGAAAACGTGCTATTCGATGTTTCCAATCGTTTTGCATCGACGGGAGGTAACGATTCACTTCCCAGCTCCCGCAATCGTTCTTTCTATAGATAATTGGCACGCATACGTGATATTCGATGTTTCCAATCGGTTTGCCTCGACGGTAGGTAAGAATTCACTTCCCAGCCCCCGCAATCGTTCTTTCTATCGAAAATTGGCACGAATACGTGCTATTCGATGTTTCCAATCGTTCTGCATCGACGGTAGGAAAGGATTCAATTCCCAGCTCCCGCAATCGTTCTTTCTATCGATAATTGGCACGCATACGTGCTATTCGATGTTTCAAATCGTTTTGCATCGACAGTAGGTAAGGATTCACTTCCCAGCTCCCTCAATCGTTCTTTCTATAAATAATTGGCACGAATACGTGCTATTCGATGTTTCCAATCGTTTTGCATCGAAGGTAGGTAAGGATTCACTTCCCCGCTCCCGCAATCGTTCTTTCTATCGATAATTAGCACGAATACGTGCTATTCGATGTTTCGAATCGTTTTGCATCGACGGTAGGTAAGGATTCACTTCCCAGCTCCCGCAATAGTTCTTTCTATCGATAATTGGCACGAATACGTGCTATTCGATGTTTCCAATCGTTTTGCATCGACGGTAGGTAAGGATTCACTTCCCAGCTCCCTCAATCGTTCTTTCTATAAATAATTGGCACGAATACGTGCTATTCGATGTTTCCAATCGTTTTGCATCGACGGTAGGTAAGGATTCACTTCCCAGCCCCCGCAATCGTTCTTTCTATCGATAACTGGCACGAAAACGTGCTATTCGATGTTTCCAAACGTTTTGCATCGACGGAAGGTAAGGATTCACTTACCAGCTCCCACACTCGTTCTTTCTATTTATAATTGGCACGAATACGTGATATTCGAGGTTTCCAATCGTTTTGCATCGACGGGTGGTAAGAATTCACTTCCCAGCTCCCGTAATCGTTCTTTCTATCGATAATTGGCACGAATACGTGCTACTCGGTGTTTCCAATCGTTTTGCAACGACGGTATGTGAGGATTCACTTCTCAGCTCCCTCAATCGTTCTTTCTATAAATAATTGTCACGAATACGTGCTATTCGATGTTTCCAATCGTTTTGCATCGAAGGTAGGTAAGAATTCACTTCCCAGCTCCCGCAATCGTTCTTTCTATCGATAATTGGCCCGCATTCGTGATATTCGATGTTTCCAATCGGTTTGCCTCGACGGTAGGTAAGAATTCACTTCCCAGCTCCCGCAATCGTTCTTTCTATCGATAATTGGCACGAATACGTGCTATTCGATGTTTCGAATCGTTTTGCATCGACGGTAGGTAAGGATTCACTTCCCAGCTCCCGCAATAGTTCTTTCTATCGATAATTGGCACGAATACGTGCTATTCGATGTTTCCAATCGTTTTGCATCGACGGTAGGTAAGGATTCACTTCCCAGCTCCCTCAATCGTTCTTTCTATAAATAATTCGCACGAATACGTGCTATTCGATGTTTCCAATCGTTTTGCATCGACGGTAGGTAAGGATTCACTTCCCAGCCCCCGCAATCGTTCTTTCTATCGATAACTGGCACAAAAACGTACTATTCGATGTTTCCAATCGTTTTGCATCGACGGAAGGTAAGGATTCACTTACCAGCTCCCACACTCGTTCTTTCTATTTATAATTGGCACGAATACGTGATATTCGAGGTTTCCAATCGTTTTGCATCGACGGGTGGTAAGAATTCACTTCCCAGCTCCCGTAATCGTTCTTTCTATCGATAATTGGCACGAATACGTTATATTCGAGGTTTCCAATCGTTTTGCCTCGACGGTAGGTAAGAGTTCACTTCCCAGCTCCCGCAATCGTTCTTTCTATCGATAATTGGCACGAAAACGTGCTATTCGATGTTACCAATCGTTTTGCATCGACGGGAGGTAACGATTCACTTCCCAGCTCCCGCAATCGTTCTTTCTATAGATAATTGGCACGCATACGTGATATTCGATGTTTCCAATCGGTTTGCCTCGACGGTAGGTAAGAATTCACTTCCCAGCCCCCGCAATCGTTCTTTCTATCGAAAATTGGCACGAATACGTGCTATTCGATGTTTCCAATCGTTTTGCATCGACGGTAGGTAAGGATTCACTTCCCAGCCCCCGCAATCGTTCTTTCTATCGATAACTGGCACGAAAACGTGCTATTCGATGTTTCCAATCGTTTTGCATCGACGGAAGGTAAGGATTCACTTACCAGCTCCCACACTCGTTCTATCTATTTATAATTGGCACGAATACGTTATATTCGAGGTTTCCAATCGTTTTGCCTCGACGGTAGGTAAGAGTTCACTTCCCAGCTCCCGCAATCGTTCTTTCTATCGATAATTGGCACGAAAACGTGCTATTCGATGTTTCCAATCGTTTTGCATCGACGGAAGGTAAGGATTCACTTACCAGCTCCCACACTCGTTGTTTCTATTTATAATTGGCACGAATACGTGATATTCGAGGTTTCCAATCGTTTTGCATCGACGGGTGGTAAGAATTCACTTCCCAGCTCCCATAATCGTTCTTTCTATCGATAATTGGCACGAATACGTTATATTCGAGGTTTCCAATCGTTTTGCCTCGACGGTAGGTAAGAGTTCACTTCCCAGCTCCCGCAATCGTTCTTTCTATCGATAATTGGCACGAAAACGTGCTATTCGATGTTTCCAATCGTTTTGCATCGACGGGAGGTAAGGATTCACTTCCCAGCTCCCGCAATCGTTCTTCCTATCGATAATTGGCACGAATACGTGCTACTCGGTGTTTCCAATCGTTTTGCAACGACGGTAGGTAGGGATTCACTTCTCAGCTCCCTCAATCGTTCTTTCTATAAATAATTGGCACGAATACGTGCTATTCGATGTTTCCAATCGTTTTGCATCGAAGGTAGGTAAGGATTCATTTCCCCGCTCCCGCAATCGTTCTTCCTATCGATAATTGGCACGAATACGTGCTATTCGATGCTTCCAATCATTTTGACTCGACGGTAGGTAAGGATTCACTTCCCAGCTCCCGTAATCGTTCTTTCTATCGATAATTGGCACGAATACGTGCTACTCGGTGTTTCCAATCGTTTTGCAACGACGGTATGTGAGGATTCACTTCTCAGCTCCCTCAATCGTTCTTTCTATAAATAATTGTCACGAATACGTGCTATTCGATGTTTCCAATCGTTTTGCATCGAAGGTAGGTAAGGATACACTTCCCAGCTCCCGCAATCGTTCTTTCTATCGATAATTGGCACGCATACGTGATATTCGATGTTTCCAATCGGTTTGCCTCGACGGTAGGTAAGAATTCACTTCCCAGCTCCCGCAATCGTTCTTTCTATCGATAATTGGCACGAATACGTGCTATTCGATGTTTCGAATCGTTTTGCATCGACGGTAGGTAAGGATTCACTTCCCAGCTCCCGCAATAGTTCTTTCTATCGATAATTGGCACGAATACGTGCTATTCGATGTTTCCAATCGTTTTGCATCGACGGTAGGTAAGGATTCACTTCCCAGCTCCCTCAATCGTTCTTTCTATAAATAATTGGCACGAATACGTGATATTCGAGGTTTCCAATCGTTTTGCATCGACGGGTGGTAAGAATTCACTTCCCAGCCCCCGCAATCGTTCTTTCTATCGAAAATTGGCACGAATACGTGCTATTCGATGTTTCCAATCGTTTTGCATCGACGGTAGGTAAGGATTCACTTCCCAGCCCCCGCAATCGTTCTTTCTATCGATAACTGGCACGAAAACGTGCTATTCGATGTTTCCAATCGTTTTGCATCGACGGAAGGTAAGGATTCACTTACCAGCTCCCACACTCGTTCTTTCTATTTATAATTGGCACGAATACGTGATATTCGAGGTTTCAAATCGTTTTGCATCGACGGGTGGTAAGAATTCACTTCCCAGCTCCCGTAATCGTTCTTTCTATCGATAATTGGCACGAATACGTGCTACTCGGTGTTTCCAATCGTTTTGCAACGACGGTATGTGAGGATTCACTTCTCAGCTCCCTCAATCGTTCTTTCTATAAATAATTGTCACGAATACGTGCTATTCGATGTTTCCAATCGTTTTGCATCGAAGGTAGGTAAGGATACACTTCCCAGCTCCCGCAATCGTTCTTTCTATCGATAAATGGCACGCATACGTGATATTCGATGTTTCCAATCGGTTTGCCTCGACGGTAGGTAAGAATTCATTTCCCAGCTCCCGCAATCGTTCTTTCTATCGATAATTGGCACGAATACGTGCTATTCGATGTTTCCAATCGGTTTGCCTCGACGGTAGGTAAGAATTCATTTCCCAGCTCCCGCAATCGTTCTTTCTATCGATAATTGGCACGAATACGTTATATTCGAGGTTTCCAATCGTTTTGCCTCGACGGTAGGTAAGAGTTCACTTCCCAGCTCCCGCAATCGTTCTTTCTATCGATAATTGGCACGAAAACGTGCTATTCGATGTTACCAATCGTTTTGCATCGACGGGAGGTAACGATTCACTTCCCAGCTCCCGCAATCGTTCTTTCTATAGATAATTGGCACGCATACGTGATATTCGATGTTTCCAATCGGTTTGCCTCGACGGTAGGTAAGAATTCACTTCCCAGCCCGCGCAATCGTTCTTTCTATCGAAAATTGGCACGAATACGTGCTATTCGATGTTTCCAATCGTTCTGCATCGACGGTAGGAAAGGATTCAATTCCCAGCTCCCGCAATCGTTCTTTCTATCGATAATTGGCACGAATACGTGCTATTCAATGTTTCAAATCGTTTTGCATCGACGGTAGGTAAGGATTTACTTCCCAGCTCCCTCAATCGTTCTTTCTATAAATAATTGGCACGAATACGTGCTATTCGATGTTTCCAATTGTTTTGCATCGAAGGTAGGTAAGGATTCACTTCCCCGCTCCCGCAATCGTTCTTTCTATCGATAATTAGCACGAATACGTGCTATTCGATGTTTCGAATCGTTTTGCATCGACGGTAGGTAAGGATTCACTTCCCAGCTCCCGCAATAGTTCTTTCTATCGATAATTGGCACGAATACGTGCTATTCGATGTTTCCAATCGTTTTGCATCGACCGTAGGTAAGGATTCACTTCCCAGCTCCCTCAATCGTTCTTTCTATAAATAATTGGCACGAATACGTGCTATTCGATGTTTCCAATCGTTTTGCATCGACGGTAGGTAAGGATTCACTTCCCAGCCCCCGCAATCGTTCTTTCTATCGCTAACTGGCACGAAAACGTGCTATTCGATGTTTCCAATCGTTTTGCATCGACGGAAGGTAAGGATTCACTTACCAGCTCCCACACTCGATCTTTCTATTTATAATTGGCACGAATACGTGATATTCGATGTTTCCAATCGTTTTGCATCGAAGGTAGGTAAGGACTCACTTCCCCGCTCCCGCAATCGTTCTTTCTATCGATAATTGGCACGCATACGTTATATTCGATGTTTCCAATCGGTTTGCCTCGACGGTAGGTAAGAATTCACTTCCCAGCTCCCGCAATCGTTCTTTCTATCGATAATTGGCACGAATACGTGCTATTCGATGTTTCGAATCGTTTTGCATCGACGGTAGGTAAGGATTCACTTCCCAGCTCCCGCAATAGTTCTTTCTATCGATAATTGGCACGAATACGTGCTATTCGATGCTTCCAATCATTTTGACTCGACGGTAGGTAAGGATTCACTTCCCAGCTCCCGCAATCGTTCTTTCTATCGATAATTGGCACGCATACGTGATATTCGATGTTTCCAATCGGTTTGCCTCGACGGTAGGTAAGAATTCACTTCCCAGCTCCCGCAATCGTTCTTTCTATCGATAATTGGCACGAATACGTGCTATTCGATGTTTCGAATCGTTTTGCATCGACGGTAGGTAAGGATTCACTTCCCAGCTCCCGCAATAGTTCTTTCTATCGATAATTGGCACGAATACGTGCTATTCGATGTTTCCAATCGTTTTGCATCGAAGGTAGGTAAGGATACACTTCCCAGCTCCCGCAATCGTTCTTTCTATCGATAATTGGCACGCATACGTGATATTCGATGTTTCCAATCGGTTTGCCTCGACGGTAGGTAAGAGTTCACTTCCCAGCTCCCGCAATCGTTCTTTCTATCGATAATTGGCACGCAAACGTGCTATTCCATGTTTCCAATCGTTTTGCATCGACGGGAGGTAACGATTCACTTCCCAGCTCCCGCAATCGTTCTTTCTATCGATAATTGGCACGAATACGTGCTATTCGATGTTTCCAATCGTTCTGCATCGACGGTAGGTAAGGATTCACTTCCCAGCTCCCGCAATCGTTCTTTCTATCGATAATTGGCACGAATACGTGCTATTCGATGTTTCGAATCGTTTTGCATCGACGGTAGGTAAGGCTTCACTTCCCAGCTCCCGCAATAGTTCCTTCCATCGATAATTGGCACGAATACGTGCTATTCGATGTTTCCAATCGTTTTGCATCGACGGAAGGTAAGGATTCACTTACCAGCTCCCACACTCGTTGTTTCTATTTATAATTGGCACGAATACGTGATATTCGAGGTTTCCAATCGTTTTGCATCGACGGGTGGTAAGAATTCACTTCCCAGCTCCCATAATCGTTCTTTCTATCGATAATTGGCACGAATACGTTATATTCGAGGTTTCCAATCGTTTTGCCTCGACGGTAGGTAAGAGTTCACTTCCCAGCTCCCGCAATCGTTCTTTCTATCGATAATTGGCACGAAAACGTGCTATTCGATGTTTCCAATCGTTTTGCATCGACGGGAGGTAAGGATTCACTTCCCAGCTCCCGTAATCGTTCTTTCTATCGATAATTGGCACGAATACGTGCTACTCGGTGTTTCCAATCGTTTTGCAACGACGGTAGGTAAGGATTCACTTCTCAGCTCCCTCAATCGTTCTTTCTATAAATAATTGGCACGAATACGTGCTATTCGATGTTTCCAATCGTTTTGCATCGAAGGTAGGTAAGGATTCATTTCCCCGCTCCCGCAATCGTTCTTCCTATCGATAATTGGCACGAATACGTGCTATTCGATGCTTCCAATCATTTTGACTCGACGGTAGGTAAGGATTCACTTCCCAGCTCCCGCAATCGTTCTTTCTATCGATAATTAGCACGAATACGTGCTATTCGATGTTTCGAATCGTTTTGCATCGACGGTAGGTAAGGATTCACTTCCCAGCTCCCGCAATAGTTCTTTCTATCGATAATTGGCACGAATACGTGCTATTCGATGTTTCCAATCGTTTTGCATCGACGGTAGGTAAGGATTCACTTCCCAGCTCCCTCAATCGTTCTTTCTATAAATAATTGGCACGAATACGTGCTATTCGTAGTTTCCAATCGTTTTGCATCGACGGTAGGTAAGGATTCACTTCCCAGCCCCCGCAATCGTTCTTTCTATCGCTAACTGGCACGAAAACGTGCTATTCGATGTTTCCAATCGTTTTGCATCGACGGAAGGTAAGGATTCACTTACCAGCTCCCACACTCGTTCTTTCTATTTATAATTGGCACGAATACGTGATATTCGATGTTTCCAATCGTTTTGCATCGAAGGTAGGTAAGGACTCACTTCCCCGCTCCCGCAATCGTTCTTTCTATCGATAATTGGCACGAATACGTGCTATTCGATGCTTCCAATCATTTTGACTCGACGGTAGGTAAGGATTCACTTCCCAGCTCCCGCAATCGTTCTTTCTATCGATAATTGGCACGCATACGTGATATTCGATGTTTCCAATCGGTTTGCCTCGACGGTAGGTAAGAATTCACTTCCCAGCTCCCGCAATCGTTCTTTCTATCGATAATTGGCACGAATACGTGCTATTCGATGTTTCGAATCGTTTTGCATCGACGGTAGGTAAGGATTCACTTCCCAGCTCCCGCAATAGTTCTTTCTATCGATAATTGGCACGAATACGTGCTATTCGATGTTTCCAATCGTTTTGCATCGAAGGTAGGTAAGGATACACTTCCCAGCTCCCGCAATCGTTCTTTCTATCGATAATTGGCACGCATACGTGATATTCGATGTTTCCAATCGGTTTGCCTCGACGGTAGGTAAGAGTTCACTTCCCAGCTCCCGCAATCGTTCTTTCTATCGATAATTGGCACGAAAACGTGTTATTCCATGTTTCCAATCGTTTTGCATCGACGGGAGGTAACGATTCACTTCCCAGCTCCCGCAATCGTTCTTTCTATCGATAATTGGCACGAATACGTGCTATTCGATGTTTCCAATCGTTCTGCATCGACGGTAGGTAAGGATTCACTTCCCAGCTCCCGCAATCGTTCTTTCTATCGATAATTGGCACGAATACGTGCTATTCGTTGTTTCGAATCGTTTTGCATCGACGGTAGGTAAGGATTCACTTCCCAGCTCCCGCAATAGTTCCTTCTATCGATAATTGGCACGAATACGTGCTATTCGATGTTTCCAATCGTTTTGCATCGACGGAAGGTAAGGATTCACTTACCAGCTCCCACACTCGTTGTTTCTATTTATAATTGGCACGAATACGTGATATTCGAGGTTTCCAATCGTTTTGCATCGACGGGTGGTAAGAATTCACTTCCCAGCTCCCATAATCGTTCTTTCTATCGATAATTGGCACGAATACGTTATATTCGAGGTTTCCAATCGTTTTGCCTCGACGGTAGGTAAGAGTTCACTTCCCAGCTCCCGCAATCGTTCTTTCTATCGATAATTGGCACGAAAACGTGCTATTCCATGTTTCCAATCGTTTTGCATCGACGGGAGGTAACGATTCACTTCCCAGCTCCCGCAATCGTTCTTTCTATCGATAATTGGCACGAATACGTGCTATTCGATGTTTCCAATCGTACTGCATCGACGGTAGGTAAGGATTCACTTCCCAGCTCCCGCAATCGTTCTTTCTATCGATAATTGGCACGAATACGTGCTATTCGATGTTTCGAATCGTTTTGCATCGACGGTAGGTAAGGATTCACTTCCCAGCTCCCGCAATAGTTCCTTCTATCGATAATTGGCACGAATACGTGCTATTCGATGTTTCCAATCGTTTTGCATCGACGGAAGGTAAGGATTCACTTACCAGCTCCCACACTCGTTGTTTCTATTTATAATTGGCACGAATACGTGATATTCGAGGTTTCCAATCGTTTTGCATCGACGGGTGGTAAGAATTCACTTCCCAGCTCCCATAATCTTTCTTTCTATCGATAATTGGCACGAATACGTTATATTCGAGGTTTCCAATCGTTTTGCCTCGACGGTAGGTAAGAGTTCACTTCCCAGCTCCCGCAATCGTTCTTTCTATCGATAATTGGCACGAAAACGTGCTATTCGATGTTTCCAATCGTTTTGCATCGACGGGAGGTAAGGATTCACTTCCCAGCTCCCGTAATCGTTCTTTCTATCGATAATTGGCACGAATACGTGCTACTCGGTGTTTCCAATCGTTTTGCAACGACGGTAGGTAAGGATTCACTTCTCAGCTCCCTCAATCGTTCTTTCTATAAATAATTGGCACGAATACGTGCTATTCGATGTTTCCAATCGTTTTGCATCGAAGGTAGGTAAGGATTCATTTCCCCGCTCCCGCAATCGTTCTTCCTATCGATAATTGGCACGAATACGTGCTATTCGATGCTTCCAATCATTTTGACTCGACGGTAGGTAAGGATTCACTTCCCAGCTCCCGCAATCGTTCTTTCTATCGATAATTAGCACGAATACGTGCTATTCGATGTTTCGAATCGTTTTGCATCGACGGTAGGTAAGGATTCACTTCCCAGCTCCCGCAATAGTTCTTTCTATCGATAATTGGCACGAATACGTGCTATTCGATGTTTCCAATCGTTTTGCATCGACGGTAGGTAAGGATTCACTTCCCAGCTCCCTCAATCGTTCTTTCTATAAATAATTGGCACGAATACGTGCTATTCGTAGTTTCCAATCGTTTTGCATCGACGGTAGGTAAGGATTCACTTCCCAGCCCCCGCAATCGTTCTTTCTATCGCTAACTGGCACGAAAACGTGCCATTCGATGTTTCCAATCGTTTTGCATCGACGGAAGGTAAGGATTCACTTACCAGCTCCCACACTCGTTCTTTCTATTTATAATTGGCACGAATACGTGATATTCGATGTTTCCAATCGTTTTGCATCGAAGGTAGGTAAGGACTCACTTCCCCGCTCCCGCAATCGTTCTTTCTATCGATAATTGGCACGAATACGTGCTATTCGATGCTTCCAATCATTTTGACTCGACGGTAGGTAAGGATTCACTTCCCAGCTCCCGCAATCGTTCTTTCTATCGATAATTGGCACGCATACGTGATATTCGATGTTTCCAATCGGTTTGCCTCGACGGTAGGTAAGAATTCACTTCCCAGCTCCCGCAATCGTTCTTTCTATCGATAATTGGCACGAATACGTGCTATTCGATGTTTCCAATCGTTCTGCATCGACGGATGGGAAGGATTCACTTCCCATCTCCCGCAATCGTTCTTTCTATCGATAATTGGCACGAATACGTGCTATTCGATGTTACCAATCGTTTTGCATCGACGGGAGGTAACGATTCACTTCCCAGCTCCCGCAATCGTTCTTTCTATAGATAATTGGCACGCATACGTGATATTCGATGTTTCCAATCGGTTTGCATCGACGGTAGGTAAGGATTCACTTCCCAGCCCCCGCAATCGTTCTTTCTATCGCTAACTGGCACGAAAACGTGCTATTCGATGTTTCCAATCGTTTTGCATCGACGGAAGGTAAGGATTCACTTACCAGCTCCCACACTCGTTCTTTCTATTTATAATTGGCACGAATACGTGATATTCGAGGTTTCCAATCGTTTTGCATCGACGGGTGGTAAGAATTCACTTCCCAGCTCCCGTAATCGTTCTTTCTATCGATAATTGGCACGAATACGTGCTACTCGGTGTTTCCAATCGTTTTGCAACGACGGTATGTGAGGATTCACTTCTCAGCTCCCTCAATCGTTCTTTCTATAAATAATTGTCACGAATACGTGCTATTCGATGTTTCCAATCGTTTTGCATCGAAGGTAGGTAAGGATACACTTCCCAGCTCCCGCAATCGTTCTTTCTATCGATAATTGGCACGCATACGTGATATTCGATGTTTCCAATCGGTTTGCCTCGACGGTAGGTAAGAATTCACTTCCCAGCTCCCGCAATCGTTCTTTCTATCGATAATTGGCACGAATACGTGCTATTCGATGTTTCGAATCGTTTTGCATCGACGGTAGGTAAGGATTCACTTCCCAGCTCCCGCAATAGTTCTTTCTATCGATAATTGGCACGAATACGTACTATTCGATGTTTCCAATCGTTTTGCATCGACGGTAGGTAAGGATTCACTTCCCAGCTCCCTCAATCGTTCTTTCTATAAATAATTGGCACGAATACGTGATATTCGAGGTTTCCAATCGTTTTGCATCGACGGGTGGTAAGAATTCACTTCCCAGCCCCCGCAATCGTTCTTTCTATCGAAAATTGGCATGAATACGTGCTATTCGATGTTTCCAATCGTTTTGCATCGACGGTAGGTAAGGATTCACTTCCCAGCCCCCGCAATCGTTCTTTCTATCGATAATTGTCACGAATACGTGCTATTCGATGTTTCCAATCGTTTTGCATCGAAGGTAGGTAAGGATACACTTTCCAGCTCCCGCAATCGTTCTTTCTATCGATAAATGGCACGCATACGTGATATTCGATGTTTCCAATCGGTTTGCCTCGACGGTAGGTAAGAATTCACTCCCCAGCTCCCGCAATCGTTCTTTCTATCGATAATTGGCACGAATACGTGCTATTCGATGTTTCGAAACGTTTTGCATCGACGGTAGGTAAGAATTCACTCCCCAGCTCCCGCAATCGTTCTTTCTATCGATAATTGGCACGAATACGTGCTATTCGATGTTTCGAAACGTTTTGCATCGACGGTAGGTAAGGATTCACTTCCCAGCTCCCGCAATAGTTCTTTCTATCGATAATTGGCACGAATACGTGCTATTCGATGTTTCCAATCGTTTTGCATCGACGGTAGGTAAGGATTCACTTCCCAGCTCCCTCAATCGTTCTTTCTATAAATAATTGGCACGAATACGTGCTATTCGATGTTTCCAATCGTTTGGCATCGACGGTAGGTAAGGATTCACTTCCCAGCCCCCGCAATCGTTCTTTCTATCGATAACTGGCACAAAAACGTACTATTCGATGTTTCCAATCGTTTTGCATCGACGGAAGGTAAGGATTCACTTACCAGCTCCCACACTCGTTCTTTCTATTTATAATTGGCACGAATACGTGATATTCGAGGTTTCCAATCGTTTTGCATCGACGGGTGGTAAGAATTCACTTCCCAGCCCCCGCAATCGTTCTTTCTATCGAAAATTGGCATGAATACGTGCTATTCGATGTTTCCAATCGTTTTGCATCGACGGTAGGTAAGGATTCACTTCCCAGCCCCCGCAATCGTTCTTTCTATCGATAACTGGCACGAAAACGTGCTATTCGATGTTTCCAATCGTTTTGCATCGAAGGTAGGTAAGGATACACTTCCCAGCTCCCGCAATCGTTCTTTCTATCGATAATTGGCACGAATACGTGCTATTCGATGTTTCGAATCGTTTTGCATCGACGGTAGGTAAGGATTCACTTCCCAGCTCCCGCAATAGTTCTTTCTATCGATAATTGGCACGAATACGTACTATTCGATGTTTCCAATCGTTTTGCATCGACGGTAGGTAAGGATTCACTTCCCAGCTCCCGCAATAGTTCTTTCTATCGATAATTGGCACGAATACGTGCTATTCGATGTTTCCAATCGTTTTGCAGCGACGGTAGGTAAGGATTCACTTCCCAGCTCCCTCAATCGTTCTTTCTATAAATAATTGGCACGAATACGTGCTATTCGATGTTTCCAATCGTTTTGCATCGACGGTAGGTAAGGATTCACTTCCCAGCCCCCGCAATCGTTCTTTCCATCGATAACTGGCACAAAAACGTACTATTCGATGTTTCCAATCGTTTTGCATCGACGGAAGGTAAGGATTCACTTACCAGCTCCCACACTCGTTCTTTCTATTTATAATTGGCACGAATACGTGATATTCGAGGTTTCCAATCGTTTTGCATCGACGGGTGGTAAGAATTCACTTCCCAGCTCCCGTAATCGTTCTTTCTATCGATAATTGGCACGAATACGTTATATTCGAGGTTTCCAATCGTTTTGCCTCGACGGTAGGTAAGAATTCACTTCCCAGCTCCCGCAATCGTTCTTTCTATCGATAATTGGCACGAAAACGTGCTATTCGATGTTACCAATCGTTTTGCATCGACGGGAGGTAACGATTCACTTCCCAGCTCCCGCAATCGTTCTTTCTATAGATAATTGGCACGCATACGTGATATTCGATGTTTCCAATCGGGTTGCCTCGACGGTAGGTAAGAATTCACTTCCCAGCCCGCGCAATCGTTATTCTATCGATAATTGGCACGAATACGTGCTATTCAATGTTTCAAATCGTTTTGCATCGACGGTAGGTAAGGATTTACTTCCCAGCTCCCTCAATCGTTCTTTCTATAAATAATTGGCACGAATACGTGCTATTCGATGTTTCCAATCGTTTTGCATCGAAGGTAGGTAAGGATTCACTTCCCCGCTCCCGCAATCGTTCTTTCTATCGATAATTAGCACGAATACGTGCTATTCGATGTTTCGAATCGTTTTGCATCGACGGTAGGTAAGGATTCACTTCCCAGCTCCCGCAATAGTTCTTTCTATCGATAATTGGCACGAATACGTGCTATTCGATGTTTCCAATCGTTTTGCATCGACGGTAGGTAAGGATTCACTTCCCAGCTCCCTCAATCGTTCTTTCTATAAATAATTGGCACGAATACGTGCTATTCGATGTTTCCAATCGTTTTGCATCGACGGTAGGTAAGGATTCACTTCCCAGGCCCGGCATTCGTTCTTTCTATCGCTAACTGGCACGAAAACGTGCTATTCGATGTTTCCAATCGTTTTGCATCGACGGAAGGTAAGGATTCACTTACCAGCTCCCACACTCGTTCTTTCTATTTATAATTGGCACGAATACGTGATATTCGATGTTTCCAATCGTTTTGCATCGAAGGTAGGTAAGGACTCACTTCCCCGCTCCCGCAATCGTTCTTTCTATCGATAATTGGCACGAATACGTGCTATTCGATGCTTCCAATCATTTTGACTCGACGGTAGGTAAGGATTCACTTCCCAGCTCCCGCAATCGTTCTTTCTATCGATAATTGGCACGCATACGTGATATTCGATGTTTCCAATCGGTTTGCCTCGACGGTAGGTAAGAATTCACTTCCCAGCTCCCGCAATCGTTCTTTCTATCGATAATTGGCACGAATACGTGCTATTCGATGTTTCCAATCGTTCTGCATCGACGGTAGGGAAGGATTCACTTCCCATCTCCCGCAATCGTGCTTTCTATCGATAATTGGCACGAATACGTGCTATTCGATGTTTCGAATCGTTTTGTATCGACGGTAGGTAAGGATTCACTTCCCAGCTCCCGCAATCGTTCTTTCTATCGATAATTGGCACGAATACGTGCTATTCGATGTTTCCAATCGTTTTGCATCGACGGAAGGTAAGGATTCACTTACCAGCTCCCACACTCGTTGTTTCTATTTATAATTGGCACGAATACGTGTTATTCGAGGTTTCCAATCGTTTTGCATCGACGGGTGGTAAGAATTCACTTCCCAGCTCCCATAATCGTTCTTTCTATCGATAATTGGCACGAATACGTTATATTCGAGGTTTCCAATCGTTTTGCCTCGACGGTAGGTAAGAGTTCACTTCCCAGCTCCCGCAATAGTTCTTTCTATCGATAATTGGCACGAATACGTGCTATTCGATGTTTCCAATCGTTTTGCATCGACGGTAGGTAAGGATTCACTTCCCAGCTCCCTCAATCGTTCTTTCTATAAATAATTGGCACGAATACGTGCTATTCGTAGTTTCCAATCGTTTTGCATCGACGGTAGGTAAGGATTCACTTCCCAGCCCCCGCAATCGTTCTTTCTATCGCTAACTGGCACGAAAACGTGCTATTCGATGTTTCCAATCGTTTTGCATCGACGGAAGGTAAGGATTCACTTACCAGCTCCCACACTCGTTCTTTCTGTTTATAATTGGCACGAATACGTGATATTCGATGTTTCCAATCGTTTTGCATCGAAGGTAGGTAAGGACTCACTTCCCCGCTCCCGCAATCGTTCTTTCTATCGATAATTGGCACGAATACGTGCTATTCGATGCTTCCAATCATTTTGACTCGACGGTAGGTAAGGATTCACTTCCCAGCTCCCGCAATCGTTCTTTCTATCGATAATTGGCACGCATACGTGATATTCGATGTTTCCAATCGGTTTGCCTCGACGGTAGGTAAGAATTCACTTCCCAGCTCCCGCAATCGTTCTTTCTATCGATAATTGGCACGAATACGTGCTATTCGATGTTTCCAATCGTTCTGCATCGACGGTAGGGAAGGATTCACTTCCCATCTCCCGCAATCGTTCTTTCTATCGATAATTGGCACGAATACGTGCTATTCGATGTTTCCAATCGTTTTGCATCGAAGGTAGGTAAGGATACACTTCCCAGCTCCCGCAATCGTTCTTTCTATCGATAATTGGCACGCATACGTGATATTCGATGTTTCCAATCGGTTTGCCTCGACGGTAGGTAAGAATTCACTTCCCAGCTCCCGCAATCGTTCTTTCTATCGATAATTGGCACGAATACGTGCTATTCGATGTTTCGAATCGTTTTGCATCGACGGTAGGTAAGGATTCACTTCCCAGCTCCCGCAATAGTTCTTTCTATCGATAATTGGCACGAATACGTACTATTCGATGTTTCCAATCGTTTTGCATCGACGGTAGGTAAGGATTCACTTCCCAGCTCCCTCAATCGTTCTTTCTATAAATAATTGGCACGAATACGTGATATTCGAGGTTTCCAATCGTTTTGCATCGACGGGTGGTAAGAATTCACTTCCCAGCCCCCGCAATCGTTCTTTCTATCGAAAATTGGCATGAATACGTGCTATTCGATGTTTCCAATCGTTTTGCATCGACGGTTGGTAAGGATTCACTTCCCAGCCCCCGCAATCGTTCTTTCTATCGATAACTGGCACGAAAACGTGCTATTCGATGTTTACAATCGTTTTGCATCGACGGAAGGTAAGGATTCACTTACCAGCTCCCACACTCGTTCTTTCTATTTATAATTGGCACGAATACGTGATATTCGAGGTTTCCAATCGTTTTGCATCGACGGGTGGTAAGAATTCACTTCCCAGCTCCCGTAAATGTTCTTTCTATCGATAATTGGCACGAATACGTGCTACTCGGTGTTTCCAATCGTTTTGCAACGACGGTATGTGAGGATTCACTTCTCAGCTCCCTCAATCGTTCTTTCTATAAATAATTGTCACGAATACGTGCTATTCGATGTTTCCAATCGTTTTGCATCGAAGGTAGGTAAGGATACACTTTCCAGCTCCCGCAATCGTTCTTTCTATCGATAAATGGCACGCATACGTGATATTCGATGTTTCCAATCGGTTTGCCTCGACGGTAGGTAAGAATTCACTTCCCAGCTCCCGCAATCGTTCTTTCTATCGATAATTGGCACGAATACGTGCTATTCGATGTTTCGAAACGTTTTGCATCGACGGTAGGTAAGGATTCACTTCCCAGCTCCCGCAATAGTTCTTTCTATCGATAATTGGCACGAATCCGTGCTATTCGATGTTTCCAATCGTTTTGCATCGACGGTAGGTAAGGATTCACTTCCCAGCTCCCTCAATCGTTCTTTCTATAAATAATTGGCACGAATACGTGCTATTCGATGTTTCCAATCGTTTTGCATCGACGGTAGGTAAGGATTCACTTCCCAGCCCCCGCAATCGTTCTTTCTATTTATAATTGGCACGAATACGTGATATTCGAGGTTTCCAATCGTTTTGCATCGACGGGTGGTAAGAATTCACTTCCCAGCTCCCGTAATCGTTCTTTCTATCGATAATTGGCACGTATACGTTATATTCGAGGTTTCCAATCGTTTTGCCTCGACGGTAGGTAAGAATTCACTTCCCAGCTCCCGCAATCGTTCTTTCTATCGATAATTGGCACGAAAACGTGATATTCGATGTTACCAATCGTTTTGCATCGACGGGAGGTAACGATTCACTTCCCAGCTCCCGCAATCGTTCTTTCTATAGATAATTGGCACGCATACGTGATATTCGATGTTTCCAATCGGTTTGCCTCGACGGTAGGTAAGAATTCACTTCCCAGCCCGCGCAATCGTTATTCTATCGATAATTGGCACGAATACGTGCTATTCAATGTTTCAAATCGTTTTGCATCGACGGTGGGTAAGGATTTACTTCCCAGCTCCCTCAATCGTTCTTTCTATAAATAATTGGCACGAATACGTGCTATTCGATGTTTCCAATCGTTTTGCATCGACGGTAGGTAAGGATTCACTTCCCAGGCCCGGCATTCGTTCTTTCTATCGCTAACTGGCACGAAAACGTGCTATTCGATGTTTCCAATCGTTTTGCATCGACGGAAGGTAAGGATTCACTTACCAGCTCCCACACTCGTTCTTTCTATTTATAATTGGCACGAATACGTGATATTCGATGTTTCCAATCGTTTTGCATCGAAGGTAGGTAAGGACTCACTTCCCCGCTCCCGCAATCGTTGTTTCTATCGATAATTGGCACGAATACGTGCTATTCGATGCTTCCAATCATTTTGACTCGACGGTAGGTAAGGATTCACTTCCCAGCTCCCGCAATCGTTCTTTCTATCGATAATTGGCACGCATACGTGATATTCGATGTTTCCAATCGGTTTGCCTCGACGGTAGGTAAGAATTCACTTCCCACCTCCCGCAATCGTTCTTTCTATCGATAATTGGCACTAATACGTGCTATTCGATGTTTCCAATCGTTCTGCATCGACGGTAGGGAAGGATTCACTTACCAGCTCCCACACCCGTTCTTTCTATCGATAATTGGCACGAATACGTGATATTCGAGGTTTCCAATCGTTTTGCATCGACGGGTGGTAAGAATTCACTTCCCAGCTCCCGTAAATGTTCTTTCTATCGATAATTGGCACGAATACGTGCTACTCGGTGTTTCCAATCGTTTTGCAACGACGGTATGTGAGGATTCACTTCTCAGCTCCCTCAATCGTTCTTTCTATAAATAATTGTCACGAATACGTGCTATTCGATGTTTCCAATCGTTTTGCATCGAAGGTAGGTAAGGATACACTTTCCAGCTCCCGCAATCGTTCTTTCTATCGATAAATGGCACGCATACGTGATATTCGATGTTTCCAATCGTTTTGCATCGACGGAAGGTAAGGATTCACTTACCAGCTCCCACACTCGTTCTTTCTATTTATAATTGGCACGAATACGTGATATTCGATGTTTCCAATCGTTTTGCATCGAAGGTAGGTAAGGACTCACTTCCCCGCTCCCGCAATCGTTCTTTCTATCGATAATTGGCACGAATACGTGCTATTCGATGCTTCCAATCATTTTGACTCGACGGTAGGTAAGGATTCACTTCCCAGCTCCCGCAATCGTTCTTTCTATCGATAATTGGCACGAATACGTGCTATTCGATGTTTCCAATCGTTCTGCATCGACGGTAGGAAAGGATTCAATTCCCAGCTCCCGCAATCGTTCTTTCTATCGATAATTGGCACGAATACGTGCTATTCAATGTTTCAAATCATTTTGCATCGACGGTAGGTAAGGATTTACTTCCCAGCTCCCTCAATCGTTCTTTCTATAAATAATTGGCACGAATACGTGCTATTCGATGTTTCCAATCGTTTTGCATCGAAGGTAGGTAAGGATTCACTTCCCCGCTCGCGCAATCGTTCTTTCTATCGATAATTAGCCCGAATACGTGCTATTCGATGTTTCGAATCGTTTTGCATCGACGGTAGGTAAGGATTCACTTCCCAGCTCCCGCAATAGTTCTTTCTATCGATAATTGGCACGAATACGTGCTATTCGATGTTTCCAATCGTTTTGCATCGACGGTAGGTAAGGATTCACTTCCCAGCTCCCTCAATCGTTCTTTCTATATATAATTGGCACGAATACGTGCTATTCGATGTTTCCAATCGTTTTGCATCGACGGTAGGTAAGGATTCACTTCCCAGGCCCGGCATTCGTTCTTTCTATCGCTAACTGGCACGAAAACGTGCTATTCGATGTTTCCAATCGTTTTGCATCGACGGAAGGTAAGGATTCACTTACCAGCTCCCACACTCGTTCTTTCTATTTATAATTGGCACGAATACGTGATATTCGATGTTTCCAATCGTTTTGCATCGAAGGTAGGTAAGGACTCACTTCCCCGCTCCCGCAATCGTTCTTTCTATCGATAATTGGCACGAATACGTGCTATTCGATGCTTCCAATCATTTTGACTCGACGGTAGGTAAGGATTCACTTCCCAGCTCCCGCAATCGTTCTTTCTATCGATAATTGGCACGCATACGTGATATTCGATGTTTCCAATCGGTTTGCCTCGACGGTAGGTAAGAATTCACTTCCCAGCTCCCGCAATCGTTCTTTCTATCGATAATTGGCACGAATACGTGCTATTCGATGTTTCCAATCGTTCTGCATCGACGGTAGGGAAGGATTCACTTCCCATCTCCCGCAATCGTTCTTTCTATCGATAATTGGCACGAATACGTGCTATTCGATGTTTCGAATCGTTTTGTATCGACGGTAGGTAAGGATTCACTTCCCAGCTCCCGCAATCGTTCTTTCTATCGATAATTGGCACGAATACGTGCTATTCGATGTTTCCAATCGTTTTGCATCGACGGAAGGTAAGGATTCACTTACCAGCTCCCACACTCGTTGTTTCTATTTATAATTGGCACGAATACGTGTTATTCGAGGTTTCCAATCGTTTTGCATCGACGGGTGGTAAGAATTCACTTCCCAGCTCCCATAATCGTTCTTTCTATCGATAATTGGCACGAATACGTTATATTCGAGGTTTCCAATCGTTTTGCCTCGACGGTAGGTAAGAGTTCACTTCCCAGCTCCCGCAATCGTTCTTTCTATCGATAATTGGCACGAAAACGTGCTATTCGATGTTTCCAATCGTTTTGCATCGACGGTAGGTAAGGATTCACTTCCCAGCTCCCTCAATCGTTCTTTCTATAAATAATTGGCACGAATACGTGCTATTCGATGTTTCCAATCGTTTTGCATCGACGGTAGGTAAAGATTCACTTCCCAGCCCCCGCAATCGTTCTTTCTATCGATAACTGGCACAAAAACGTACTATTCGATGTTTCCAATCGTTTTGCATCGACGGAAGGTAAGGATTCACTTACCAGCTCCCACACTCGTT
This sequence comes from Nomada ferruginata, assembly GCA_963583965.1. Lineage (NCBI taxonomy): Eukaryota > Metazoa > Arthropoda > Insecta > Hymenoptera > Apidae > Nomada > Nomada ferruginata. The sequence continues at coordinate 3,450,412 of OY757219.1, forward strand.
CTTTCTATTTATAATTGGCACGAATACGTGATATTCGAGGTTTCCAATCGTTTTGCATCGACGGGTGGTAAGAATTCACTTCCCAGCTCCCGTAATCGTTCTTTCTATCGATAATTGGCACGAATACGTTATATTCGAGGTTTCCAATCGTTTTGCATCGACGGGTGGTAAGAATTCACTTCCCAGCTCCCGTAATCGTTCTTTCTATCGATAATTGGCACGAATACGTGCTACTCGGTGTTTCCAATCGTTTTGCAACGACGGTATGTGAGGATTCACTTCTCAGCTCCCTCAATCGTTCTTTCTATAAATAATTGTCACGAATACGTGATATTCGATGTTTCCAATCGTTTTGCATCGAAGGTAGGTAAGGATACACTTCCCAGCTCCCGCAATCGTTCTTTCTATCGATAATTGGCACGCATACGTGATATTCGATGTTTCCAATCGGTTTGCCTCGACGGTAGGTAAGAATTCACTTCCCAGCTCCCGCAATCGTTCTTTCTATCGATAATTGGCACGAATACGTGCTATTCGATGTTTCGAATCGTTTTGCATCGACGGTAGGTAAGGATTCACTTCCCAGCTCCCGCAATAGTTCTTTCTATCGATAATTGGCACGAATACGTGCTATTCAATGTTTCAAATCATTTTGCATCGACGGTAGGTAAGGATTTACTTCCCAGCTCCCTCAATCGTTCTTTCTATAAATAATTGGCACGAATACGTGCTATTCGATGTTTCCAATCGTTTTGCATCGAAGGTAGGTAAGGATTCACTTCCCCGCTCGCGCAATCGTTCTTTCTATCGATAATTAGCACGAATACGTGCTATTCGATGTTTCGAATCGTTTTGCATCGACGGTAGGTAAGGATTCACTTCCCAGCTCCCGCAATAGTTCTTTCTATCGATAATTGGCACGAATACGTGCTATTCGATGTTTCCAATCGTTTTGCATCGACGGTAGGTAAGGATTCACTTCCCAGCTCCCTCAATCGTTCTTTCTATATATAATTGGCACGAATACGTGCTATTCGATGTTTCCAATCGTTTTGCATCGACGGTAGGTAAGGATTCACTTCCCAGGCCCGGCATTCGTTCTTTCTATCGCTAACTGGCACGAAAACGTGCTATTCGATGTTTCCAATCGTTTTGCATCGACGGAAGGTAAGGATTCACTTACCAGCTCCCACACTCGTTCTTTCTATTTATAATTGGCACGAATACGTGATATTCGATGTTTCCAATCGTTTTGCATCGAAGGTAGGTAAGGACTCACTTCCCCGCTCCCGCAATCGTTCTTTCTATCGATAATTGGCACGAATACGTGCTATTCGATGCTTCCAATCATTTTGACTCGACGGTAGGTAAGGATTCACTTCCCAGCTCCCGCAATCGTTCTTTCTATCGATAATTGGCACGCATACGTGATATACGATGTTTCCAATCGGTTTGCCTCGACGGTAGGTAAGAATTCACTTCCCAGCTCCCGCAATCGTTCTTTCTATCGATAATTGGCACGAATACGTGCTATTCGATGTTTCCAATCGTTCTGCATCGACGGTAGGGAAGGATTCACTTCCCATCTCCCGCAATCGTTCTTTCTATCGATAATTGGCACGAATACGTGCTATTCGATGTTTCGAATCGTTTTGTATCGACGGTAGGTAAGGATTCACTTCCCAGCTCCCGCAATCGTTCTTTCTATCGATAATTGGCACGAATACGTGCTATTCGATGTTTCCAATCGTTTTGCATCGACGGAAGGTAAGGATTCACTTACCAGCTCCCACACTCGTTGTTTCTATTTATAATTGGCACGAATACGTGTTATTCGAGGTTTCCAATCGTTTTGCATCGACGGGTGGTAAGAATTCACTTCCCAGGTCCCATAATCGTTCTTTCTATCGATAATTGGCACGAATACGTTATATTCGAGGTTTCCAATCGTTTTGCCTCGACGGTAGGTAAGAGTTCACTTCCCAGCTCCCGCAATCGTTCTTTCTATCGATAATTGGCACGAAAACGTGCTATTCGATGTTTCCAATCGTTTTGCATCGACGGTAGGTAAGGATTCACTTCCCAGCTCCCTCAATCGTTCTTTCTATAAATAATTGGCACGAATACGTGCTATTCGATGTTTCCAATCGTTTTGCATCGACGGTAGGTAAGGATTCACTTCCCAGCCCCCGCAATCGTTCTTTCTATCGATAACTGGCACAAAAACGTACTATTCGATGTTTCCAATCGTTTTGCATCGACGGAAGGTAAGGATTCACTTACCAGCTCCCACACTCGTTCTTTCTATTTATAATTGGCACGAATACGTGATATTCGAGGTTTCCAATCGTTTTGCATCGACGGGTGGTAAGAATTCACTTCCCAGCTCCCGCAATCGTTCTTTCTATCGATAATTGGCACGAAAACGTGCTATTCGATGTTACCAATCGTTTTGCATCGACGGGAGGTAACGATTCACTTCCCAGCTCCCGCAATCGTTCTTTCTATAGATAATTGGCACGCATACGTGATATTCGATGTTTCCAATCGGTTTGCCTCGACGGTAGGTAAGAATTCACTTCCCAGCCCCCGCAATCGTTCTTTCTATCGAAAATTGGCACGAATACGTGCTATTCGATGTTTCCAATCGTTTTGCATCGACGGTAGGTAAGGATTCACTTCCCAGCCCCCGCAATCGTTCTTTCTATCGATAACTGGCACGAAAACGTGCTATTCGATGTTTCCAATCGTTTTGCATCTACGGAAGGTAAGGATTCACTTACCAGCTCCCACACTCGTTCTTTCTATTTATAATTGGCACGAATACGTGATATTCGAGGTTTCCAATCGTTTTGCATCGACGGGTGGTAAGAATTCACTTCCCAGCTCCCGTAATCGTTCTTTCTATCGATAATTGGCACGAATACGTGCTACTCGGTGTTTCCAATCGTTTTGCAACGACGGTATGTGAGGATTCACTTCTCAGCTCCCTCAATCGTTCTTTCTATAAATAATTGTCACGAATACGTGATATTCGATGTTTCCAATCGTTTTGCATCGAAGGTAGGTAAGGATACACTTCCCAGCTCCCGCAATCGTTCTTTCTATCGATAATTGGCACGCATACGTGATATTCGATGTTTCCAATCGGTTTGCCTCGACGGTAGGTAAGAATTCACTTCCCAGCTCCCGCAATCGTTCTTTCTATCGATAATTGGCACGAATACGTGCTATTCGATGTTTCGAATCGTTTTGCATCGACGGTAGGTAAGGATTCACTTCCCAGCTCCCGCAATAGTTCTTTCTATCGATAATTGGCACGAAAACGTGCTATTCGATGTTTCCAATCGTTTTGCATCGACGGTAGGTAAGGATTCACTTCCCAGCTCCCTCAATCGTTCTTTCTATAAATAATTGGCACGAATACGTGCTATTCGATGTTTCCAATCGTTTTGCATCGACGGTAGGTAAGGATTCACTTCCCAGCCCCCGCAATCGTTCTTTCTATCGATAACTGGCACAAAAACGTACTATTCGATGTTTCCAATCGTTTTGCATCGACGGAAGGTAAGGATTCACTTACCAGCTCCCACACTCGTTCTTTCTATTTATAATTGGCACGAATACGTGATATTCGAGGTTTCCAATCGTTTTGCATCGACGGGTGGTAAGAATTCACTTCCCAGCTCCCGCAATCGTTCTTTCTATCGATAATTGGCACGAAAACGTGCTATTCGATGTTACCAATCGTTTTGCATCGACGGGAGGTAACGATTCACTTCCCAGCTCCCGCAATCGTTCTTTCTATAGATAATTGGCACGCATACGTGATATTCGATGTTTCCAATCGGTTTGCCTCGACGGTAGGTAAGAATTCACTTCCCAGCCCCCGCAATCGTTCTTTCTATCGAAAATTGGCACGAATACGTGCTATTCGATGTTTCCAATCGTTTTGCATCGACGGTAGGTAAGGATTCACTTCCCAGCCCCCGCAATCGTTCTTTCTATCGATAACTGGCACGAAAACGTGCTATTCGATGTTTCCAATCGTTTTGCATCTACGGAAGGTAAGGATTCACTTACCAGCTCCCACACTCGTTCTTTCTATTTATAATTGGCACGAATACGTGATATTCGAGGTTTCCAATCGTTTTGCATCGACGGGTGGTAAGAATTCACTTCCCAGCTCCCGTAATCGTTCTTTCTATCGATAATTGGCACGAATACGTGCTACTCGGTGTTTCCAATCGTTTTGCAACGACGGTATGTGAGGATTCACTTCTCAGCTCCCTCAATCGTTCTTTCTATAAATAATTGTCACGAATACGTGATATTCGATGTTTCCAATCGTTTTGCATCGAAGGTAGGTAAGGATACACTTCCCAGCTCCCGCAATCGTTCTTTCTATCGATAATTGGCACGCATACGTGATATTCGATGTTTCCAATCGGTTTGCCTCGACGGTAGGTAAGAATTCACTTCCCAGCTCCCGCAATCGTTCTTTCTATCGATAATTGGCACGAATACGTGCTATTCGATGTTTCGAATCGTTTTGCATCGACGGTAGGTAAGGATTCACTTCCCAGCTCCCGCAATAGTTCTTTCTATCGATAATTGGCACGAATACGTGCTATTCGATGTTTCCAATCGTTTTGCATCGACGGTAGGTAAGGATTCACTTCCCAGCTCCCTCAATCGTTCTTTCTATAAATAATTGGCACGAATACGTGCTATTCGATGTTTCCAATCGTTTTGCATCGACGGTAGGTAAGGATTCACTTCCCAGCCCCCGCAATCGTTCTTTCTATCGATAACTGGCACAAAAACGTACTATTCGATGTTTCCAATCGTTTTGCATCGACGGAAGGTAAGGATTCACTTACCAGCTCCCACACTCGTTCTTTCTATTTATAATTGGCACGAATACGTGATATTCGAGGTTTCCAATCGTTTTGCATCGACGGGTGGTAAGAATTCACTTCCCAGCTCCCGTAGTCGTTCTTTCTATCGATAATTGGCACGAATACGTTATATTCGAGGTTTCCAATCGTTTTGCCTCGACGGTAGGTAAGAGTTCACTTCCCAGCTCCCGCAATCGTTCTTTCTATCGATAATTGGCACGAAAACGTGCTATTCGATGTTACCAATCGTTTTGCATCGACGGGAGGTAACGATTCACTTCCCAGCTCCCGCAATCGTTCTTTCTATAGATAATTGGCACGCATACGTGATATTCGATGTTTCCAATCGGTTTGCCTCGACGGTAGGTAAGAATTCACTTCCCAGCCCCCGCAATCGTTCTTTCTATCGAAAATTGGCACGAATACGTGCTATTCGATGTTTCCAATCGTTTTGCATCGACGGTAGGTAAGGATTCACTTCCCAGCCCCCGCAATCGTTCTTTCTATCGATAACTGGCACGAAAACGTGCTATTCGATGTATCCAATCGTTTTGCATCTACGGAAGGTAAGGATTCACTTACCAGCTCCCACACTCGTTCTTTCTATTTATAATTGGCACGAATACGTGATATTCGAGGTTTCCAATCGTTTTGCATCGACGGGTGGTAAGAATTCACTTCCCAGCTCCCGTAATCGTTCTTTCTATCGATAATTGGCACGAATACGTGCTACTCGGTGTTTCCAATCGTTTTGCAACGACGGTATGTGAGGATTCACTTCTCAGCTCCCTCAATCGTTCTTTCTATAAATAATTGTCACGAATACGTGATATTCGATGTTTCCAATCGTTTTGCATCGAAGGTAGGTAAGGATACACTTCCCAGCTCCCGCAATCGTTCTTTCTAACGATAATTGGCACGCATACGTGATATTCGATGTTTCCAATCGGTTTGCCTCGACGGTAGGTAAGAATTCACTTCCCAGCTCCCGCAATCGTTCTTTCTATCGATAATTGGCACGAATACGTGCTATTCGATGTTTCGAATCGTTTTGCATCGACGGTAGGTAAGGATTCACTTCCCAGCTCCCGCAATAGTTCTTTCTATCGATAATTGGCACGAATACGTGCTATTCGATGTTTCCAATCGTTTTGCATCGACGGTAGGTAAGGATTCACTTCCCAGCTCCCTCAATCGTTCTTTCTATAAATAATTGGCACGAATACGTGCTATTCGATGTTTCCAATCGTTTTGCATCGACGGTAGGTAAGGATTCACTTCCCAGCCCCCGCAATCGTTCTTTCTATCGATAACTGGCACAAAAACGTACTATTCGATGTTTCCAATCGTTTTGCATCGACGGAAGGTAAGGATTCACTTACCAGCTCCCACACTCGTTCTTTCTATTTATAATTGGCACGAATACGTGATATTCGAGGTTTCCAATCGTTTTGCATCGACGGGTGGTAAGAATTCACTTCCCAGCTCCCGTAGTCGTTCTTTCTATCGATAATTGGCACGAATACGTTATATTCGAGGTTTCCAATCGTTTTGCCTCGACGGTAGGTAAGAGTTCACTTCCCAGCTCCCGCAATCGTTCTTTCTATCGATAATTGGCACGAAAACGTGCTATTCGATGTTACCAATCGTTTTGCATCGACGGGAGGTAACGATTCACTTCCCAGCTCCCGCAATCGTTCTTTCTATAGATAATTGGCACGCATACGTGATATTCGATGTTTCCAATCGGTTTGCCTCGACGGTAGGTAAGAATTCACTTCCCAGCCCCCGCAATCGTTCTTTCTATCGAAAATTGGCACGAATACGTGCTATTCAATGTTTCAAATCGTTTTGCATCGACGGTAGGTAAGGATTCACTTCCCAGCTCCCTCAATCGTTCTTTCTATAAATAATTGGCACGAATACGTGCTATTCGATGTTTCCAATCGTTTTGCATCGAAGGTAGGTAAGGATTCACTTCCCAGCTCCCTCAATCGTTCTTTCTATAAATAATTGGCACGAATACGTGCTATTCGATGTTTCCAATCGTTTTGCATCGACGGTAGGTAAGGATTCACTTCCCAGCTCCCGCAATAGTTCTTTCTATCGATAATTGGCACGAATACGTGCTATTCGATGTTTCCAATCGTTCTGCATCGACGGTAGGGAAGGATTCACTTCCCATCTCCCGCAATCGTTCTTTCTATCGATAATTGGCACGAATACGTGCTATTCGATGTTACCAATCGTTTTGCATCGACGGGAGGTAACGATTCACTTCCCAGCTCCCGCAATCGTTCTTTCTATAGATAATTGGCACGCATACGTGATATTCGATGTTTCCAATCGGTTTGCCTCGACGGTAGGTAAGAATTCACTTCCCAGCCCCCGCAATCGTTCTTTCTATCGAAAATTGGCACGAATACGTGCTATTCGATGTTTCCAATCGTTTTGCATCGACGGTAGGTAAGGATTCACTTCCCAGCCCCCGCAATCGTTCTTTCTATCGATAACTGGCACGAAAACGTGCTATTCGATGTTTCCAATCGTTTTGCATCGACGGTAGGTAAGGATTCACTTCCCAGCTCCCTCAATCGTTCTTTCTATAAATAATTGGCACGAATACGTGCTATTCGATGTTTCCAATCGTTTTGCATCGACGGTAGGTAAGGATTCACTTCCCAGCCCCCGCAATCGTTCTTTCTATCGCTAACTGGCACGAAAACGTGCTATTCGATGTTTCCAATCGTTTTGCATCGACGGAAGGTAAGGATTCACTTACCAGCTCCCACACTCGTTCTTTCTATTTATAATTGGCACGAATACGTGATATTCGAGGTTTCCAATCGTTTTGCATCGACGGGTGGTAAGAATTCACTTCCCAGCTCCCGTAATCGTTCTTTCTATCGATAATTGGCACGAATACGTGCTACTCGGTGTTTCCAATCGTTTTGCAACGACGGTATGTGAGGATTCACTTCTCAGCTCCCTCAATCGTTCTTTCTATAAATAATTGTCACGAATACGTGCTATTCGATGTTTCCAATCGTTTTGCATCGAAGGTAGGTAAGGATACACTTCCCAGCTCCCGCAATCGTTCTTTCTATCGATAATTGGCACGCATACGTGATATTCGATGTTTCCAATCGGTTTGCCTCGACGGTAGGTAAGAATTCACTTCCCAGCTCCCGCAATCGTTCTTTCTATCGATAATTGGCACGAATACGTGCTATTCGATGTTTCGAATCGTTTTGCATCGACGGTAGGTAAGGATTCACTTCCCAGCTCCCGCAATAGTTCTTTCTATCGATAATTGGCACGAATACGTACTATTCGATGTTTCCAATCGTTTTGCATCGACGGTAGGTAAGGATTCACTTCCCAGCTCCCTCAATCGTTCTTTCTATAAATAATTGGCACGAATACGTGATATTCGAGGTTTCCAATCGTTTTGCATCGACGGGTGGTAAGAATTCACTTCCCAGCCCCCGCAATCGTTCTTTCTATCGAAAATTGGCATGAATACGTGCTATTCGATGTTTCCAATCGTTTTGCATCGACGGTAGGTAAGGATTCACTTCCCAGCCCCCGCAATCGTTCTTTCTATCGATAACTGGCACGAAAACGTGCTATTCGATGTTTCCAATCGTTTTGCATCGACGGAAGGTAAGGATTCACTTACCAGCTCCCACACTCGTTCTTTCTATTTATAATTGGCACGAATACGTGATATTCGAGGTTTCCAATCGTTTTGCATCGACGGGAGGTAAGAATTCACTTCCCAGCTCCCGTAAATGTTCTTTCTATCGATAATTGGCACGAATACGTGCTACTCGGTGTTTCCAATCGTTTTGCAACGACGGTATGTGAGGATTCACTTCTCAGCTCCCTCAATCGTTCTTTCTATAAATAATTGTCACGAATACGTGCTATTCGATGTTTCCAATCGTTTTGCATCGAAGGTAGGTAAGGATACACTTTCCAGCTCCCGCAATCGTTCTTTCTATCGATAAATGGCACGCATACGTGATATTCGATGTTTCCAATCGGTTTGCCTCGACGGTAGGTAAGAATTCACTTCCCAGCTCCCGCAATCGTTCTTTCTATCGATAATTGGCACGAATACGTGCTATTCGATGTTTCGAAACGTTTTGCATCGACGGTAGGTAAGGATTCACTTCCCAGCTCCCGCAATAGTTCTTTCTATCGATAATTGGCACGAATACGTGCTATTCGATGTTTCCAATCGTTTTGCATCGACGGTAGGTAAGGATTCACTTCCCAGCTCCCTCAATCGTTCTTTCTATAAATAATTGGCACGAATACGTGCTATTCGATGTTTCCAATCGTTTTGCATCGACGGTAGGTAAGGATTCACTTCCCAGCCCCCGCAATCGTTCTTTCTATCGATAACTGGCACAAAAACGTACTATTCGATGTTTCCAATCGTTTTGCATCGACGGAAGGTAAGGATTCACTTACCAGCTCCCACACTCGTTCTTTCTATTTATAATTGGCACGAATACGTGATATTCGAGGTTTCCAATCGTTTTGCATCGACGGGTGGTAAGAATTCACTTCCCAGCTCCCGTAATCGTTCTTTCTATCGATAATTGGCACGAATACGTTATATTCGAGGTTTCCAATCGTTTTGCCTCGACGGTAGGTAAGAATTCACTTCCCAGCTCCCGCAATCGTTCTTTCTATCGATAATTGGCACGAAAACGTGCTATTCGATGTTACCAATCGTTTTGCATCGACGGGAGGTAACGATTCACTTCCCAGCTCCCGCAATCGTTCTTTCTATAGATAATTGGCACGCATACGTGATATTCGATGTTTCCAATCGGTTTGCCTCGACGGTAGGTAAGAATTCACTTCCCAGCCCGCGCAATCGTTATTCTATCGATAATTGGCACGAATACGTGCTATTCAATGTTTCAAATCGTTTTGCATCGACGGTAGGTAAGGATTTACTTCCCAGCTCCCTCAATCGTTCTTTCTATAAATAATTGGCACGAATACGTGCTATTCGATGTTTCCAATCGTTTTGCATCGAAGGTAGGTAAGGATTCACTTCCCCGCTCCCGCAATCGTTCTTTCTATCGATAATTAGCACGAATACGTGCTATTCGATGTTTCGAATCGTTTTGCATCGACGGTAGGTAAGGATTCACTTCCCAGCTCCCGCAATAGTTCTTTCTATCGATAATTGGCACGAATACGTGCTATTCGATGTTTCCAATCGTTTTGCATCGACGGTAGGTAAGGATTCACTTCCCAGCTCCCTCAATCGTTCTTTCTATAAATAATTGGCACGAATACGTGCTATTCGATGTTTCCAATCGTTTTGCATCGACGGTAGGTAAGGATTCACTTCCCAGGCCCGGCATTCGTTCTTTCTATCGCTAACTGGCACGAAAACGTGCTATTCGATGTTTCCAATCGTTTTGCATCGACGGAAGGTAAGGATTCACTTACCAGCTCCCACACTCGTTCTTTCTATTTATAATTGGCACGAATACGTGATATTCGATGTTTCCAATCGTTTTGCATCGAAGGTAGGTAAGGGCTCACTTCCCCGCTCCCGCAATCGTTCTTTCTATCGATAATTGGCACGAATACGTGCTATTCGATGCTTCCAATCATTTTGACTCGACGGTAGGTAAGGATTCACTTCCCAGCTCCCGCAATCGTTCTTTCTATCGATAATTGGCACGCATACGTGATATTCGATGTTTCCAATCGGTTTGCCTCGACGGTAGGTAAGAATTCACTTCCCAGCTCCCGCAATCGTTCTTTCTATCGATAATTGGCACGAATACGTGCTATTCGATGTTTCCAATCGTTTTGCATCGACGGTAGGTAAGGATTCACTTCCCAGCCCCCGCAATCGTTCTTTCTATCGATAACTGGCACAAAAACGTACTATTCGATGTTTCCAATCGTTTTGCATCGACGGAAGGTAAGGATTCACTTACCAGCTCCCACACTCGTTCTTTCTATTTATAATTGGCACGAATACGTGATATTCGAGGTTTCCAATCGTTTTGCATCGACGGGTGGTAAGAATTCACTTCCCAGCTCCCGTAATCGTTCTTTCTATCGATAATTGGCACGAATACGTTATATTCGAGGTTTCCAATCGTTTTGCCTCGACGGTAGGTAAGAATTCACTTCCCAGCTCCCGCAATCGTTCTTTCTATCGATAATTGGCACGAAAACGTGCTATTCGATGTTACCAATCGTTTTGCATCGACGGGAGGTAACGATTCACTTCCCAGCTCCCGCAATCGTTCTTTCTATAGATAATTGGCACGCATACGTGATATTCGATGTTTCCAATCGGTTTGCCTCGACGGTAGGTAAGAATTCACTTCCCAGCCCGCGCAATCGTTATTCTATCGATAATTGGCACGAATACGTGCTATTCAATGTTTCAAATCGTTTTGCATCGACGGTAGGTAAGGATTTACTTCCCAGCTCCCTCAATCGTTCTTTCTATAAATAATTGGCACGAATACGTGCTATTCGATGTTTCCAATCGTTTTGCATCGAAGGTAGGTAAGGATTCACTTCCCCGCTCCCGCAATCGTTCTTTCTATCGATAATTAGCACGAATACGTGCTATTCGATGTTTCGAATCGTTTTGCATCGACGGTAGGTAAGGATTCACTTCCCAGCTCCCGCAATAGTTCTTTCTATCGATAATTGGCACGAATACGTGCTATTCGATGTTTCCAATCGTTTTGCATCGACGGTAGGTAAGGATTCACTTCCCAGCTCCCTCAATCGTTCTTTCTATAAATAATTGGCACGAATACGTGCTATTCGATGTTTCCAATCGTTTTGCATCGACGGTAGGTAAGGATTCACTTCCCAGGCCCGGCATTCGTTCTTTCTATCGCTAACTGGCACGAAAACGTGCTATTCGATGTTTCCAATCGTTTTGCATCGACGGAAGGTAAGGATTCACTTACCAGCTCCCACACTCGTTCTTTCTATTTATAATTGGCACGAATACGTGATATTCGATGTTTCCAATCGTTTTGCATCGAAGGTAGGTAAGGGCTCACTTCCCCGCTCCCGCAATCGTTCTTTCTATCGATAATTGGCACGAATACGTGCTATTCGATGCTTCCAATCATTTTGACTCGACGGTAGGTAAGGATTCACTTCCCAGCTCCCGCAATCGTTCTTTCTATCGATAATTGGCACGCATACGTGATATTCGATGTTTCCAATCGGTTTGCCTCGACGGTAGGTAAGAATTCACTTCCCAGCTCCCGCAATCGTTCTTTCTATCGATAATTGGCACGAATACGTGCTATTCGATGTTTCCAATCGTTTTGCATCGACGGTAGGTAAGGATTCACTTCCCAGCCCCCGCAATCGTTCTTTCTATCGATAACTGGCACAAAAACGTACTATTCGATGTTTCCAATCGTTTTGCATCGACGGAAGGTAAGGATTCACTTACCAGCTCCCACACTCGTTCTTTCTATTTATAATTGGCACGAATACGTGATATTCGAGGTTTCCAATCGTTTTGCATCGACGGGTGGTAAGAATTCACTTCCCAGCTCCCGTAATCGTTCTTTCTATCGATAATTGGCACGAATACGTTATATTCGAGGTTTCCAATCGTTTTGCCTCGACGGTAGGTAAGAATTCACTTCCCAGCTCCCGCAATCGTTCTTTCTATCGATAATTGGCACGAAAACGTGCTATTCGATGTTACCAATCGTTTTGCATCGACGGGAGGTAACGATTCACTTCCCAGCTCCCGCAATCGTTCTTTCTATAGATAATTGGCACGCATACGTGATATTCGATGTTTCCAATCGTTTTGCAACGACGGTATGTGAGGATTCACTTCTCAGCTCCCTCAATCGTTCTTTCTATAAATAATTGTCACGAATACGTGCTATTCGATGTTTCAAATCGTTTTGCATCGACGGTAGGTAAGGAATTACTTCCCAGCTCCCTCAATCGTTCTTTCTATAAATAATTGGCACGAATACGTGCTATTCGATGTTTCCAATCGTTTTGCATCGAAGGTAGGTAAGGATTCACTTCCCCGCTCCCGCAATCGTTCTTTCTATCGATAATTAGCACGAATACGTGCTATTCGATGTTTCGAATCGTTTTGCATCGACGGTAGGTAAGGATTCACTTCCCAGCTCCCGCAATAGTTCTTTCTATCGATAATTGGCACGAATACGTGCTATTCGATGTTTCCAATCGTTTTGCATCGACGGTAGGTAAGGATTCACTTCCCAGCTCCCTCAATCGTTCTTTCTATAAATAATTGGCACGAATACGTGCTATTCGATGTTTCCAATCGTTTTGCATCGACGGTAGGTAAGGATTCACTTCCCAGGCCCGGCATTCGTTCTTTCTATCGCTAACTGGCACGAAAACGTGCTATTCGATGTTTCCAATCGTTTTGCATCGACGGAAGGTAAGGATTCACTTACCAGCTCCCACACTCGTTCTTTCTATTTATAATTGGCACGAATACGTGATATTCGATGTTTCCAATCGTTTTGCATCGAAGGTAGGTAAGGACTCACTTCCCCGCTCCCGCAATCGTTCTTTCTATCGATAATTGGCACGAATACGTGCTATTCGATGCTTCCAATCATTTTGACTCGACGGTAGATAAGGATTCACTTCCCAGCTCCCGCAATCGTTCTTTCTATCGATAATTGGCACGCATACGTGATATTCGATGTTTCCAATCGGTTTGCCTCGACGGTAGGTAAGAATTCACTTCCCAGCTCCCGCAATCGTTCTTTCTATCGATAATTGGCACGAATACGTGCTATTCGATGTTTCCAATCGTTCTGCATCGACGGTAGGGAAGGATTCACTTCCCATCTCCCGCAATCGTTCTTTCTATCGATAATTGGCACGAATACGTGCTATTCGATGTTTCGAATCGTTTTGTATCGACGGTAGGTAAGGATTCACTTCCCAGCTCCCGCAATCGTTCTTTCTATCGATAATTGGCACGAATACGTGCTATTCGATGTTTCCAATCGTTTTGCATCGACGGTAGGTAAGGATTCACTTCCCAGGCCCGGCATTCGTTCTTTCTATCGCTAACTGGCACGAAAACGTGCTATTCGATGTTTCCAATCGTTTTGCATCGACGGAAGGTAAGGATTCACTTACCAGCTCCCACACTCGTTCTTTCTATTTATAATTGGCACGAATACGTGATATTCGAGGTTTCCAATCGTTTTGCATCGACGGGTGGTAAGAATTCACTTCCCAGCTCCCGTAATCGTTCTTTCTATCGATAATTGGCACGAATACGTTATATTCGAGGTTTCCAATCGTTTTGCCTCGACGGTAGGTAAGAATTCACTTCCCAGCTCCCGCAATCGTTCTTTCTATCGATAATTGGCACGAAAACGTGCTATTCGATGTTACCAATCGTTTTGCATCGACGGGAGGTAACGATTCACTTCCCAGCTCCCGCAATCGTTCTTTCTATAGATAATTGGCACGCATACGTGATATTCGATGTTTCCAATCGTTTTGCAACGACGGTATGTGAGGATTCACTTCTCAGCTCCCTCAATCGTTCTTTCTATAAATAATTGTCACGAATACGTGCTATTCGATGTTTCAAATCGTTTTGCATCGACGGTAGGTAAGGAATTACTTCCCAGCTCCCTCAATCGTTCTTTCTATAAATAATTGGCACGAATACGTGCTATTCGATGTTTCCAATCGTTTTGCATCGAAGGTAGGTAAGGATTCACTTCCCCGCTCCCGCAATCGTTCTTTCTATCGATAATTAGCACGAATACGTGCTATTCGATGTTTCGAATCGTTTTGCATCGACGGTAGGTAAGGATTCACTTCCCAGCTCCCGCAATAGTTCTTTCTATCGATAATTGGCACGAATACGTGCTATTCGATGTTTCCAATCGTTTTGCATCGACGGTAGGTAAGGATTCACTTCCCAGCTCCCTCAATCGTTCTTTCTATAAATAATTGGCACGAATACGTGCTATTCGATGTTTCCAATCGTTTTGCATCGACGGTAGGTAAGGATTCACTTCCCAGGCCCGGCATTCGTTCTTTCTATCGCTAACTGGCACGAAAACGTGCTATTCGATGTTTCCAATCGTTTTGCATCGACGGAAGGTAAGGATTCACTTACCAGCTCCCACACTCGTTCTTTCTATTTATAATTGGCACGAATACGTGATATTCGATGTTTCCAATCGTTTTGCATCGAAGGTAGGTAAGGACTCACTTCCCCGCTCCCGCAATCGTTCTTTCTATCGATAATTGGCACGAATACGTGCTATTCGATGCTTCCAATCATTTTGACTCGACGGTAGATAAGGATTCACTTCCCAGCTCCCGCAATCGTTCTTTCTATCGATAATTGGCACGCATACGTGATATTCGATGTTTCCAATCGGTTTGCCTCGACGGTAGGTAAGAATTCACTTCCCAGCTCCCGCAATCGTTCTTTCTATCGATAATTGGCACGAATACGTGCTATTCGATGTTTCCAATCGTTCTGCATCGACGGTAGGGAAGGATTCACTTCCCATCTCCCGCAATCGTTCTTTCTATCGATAATTGGCACGAATACGTGCTATTCGATGTTTCGAATCGTTTTGTATCGACGGTAGGTAAGGATTCACTTCCCAGCTCCCGCAATCGTTCTTTCTATCGATAATTGGCACGAATACGTGCTATTCGATGTTTCCAATCGTTTTGCATCGACGGAAGGTAAGGATTCACTTACCAGCTCCCACACTCGTTGTTTCTATTTATAATTGGCACGAATACGTGTTATTCGAGGTTTCCAATCGTTTTGCATCGACGGGTGGTAAGAATTCACTTCCCAGCTCCCGCAATCGTTCTTTCTATCGATAATTGGCACGAATACGTGCTATTCGATGTTTCCAATCGTTCTGCATCGACGGTAGGGAAGGATTCACTTCCCATCTCCCGCAATCGTTCTTTCTATCGATAATTGGCACGAATACGTGCTATTCGATGTTTCGAATCGTTTTGTATCGACGGTAGGTAAGGATTCACTTCCCAGCTCCCGCAATCGTTCTTTCTATCGATAATTGGCACGAATACGTGCTATTCGATGTTTCCAATCGTTTTGCATCGACGGAAGGTAAGGATTCACTTACCAGCTCCCACACTCGTTCTTTCTATAAATAATTGGCACGAATACGTGCTATTCGATGTTTCCAATCGTTTTGCATCGACGGTAGGTAAGGATTCACTTCCCAGCCCCCGCAATCGTTCTTTCTATCGCTAACTGGCACGAAAACGTGCTATTCGATGTTTCCAATCGTTTTGCATCGACGGAAGGTAAGGATTCACTTACCAGCTCCCACACTCGTTCTTTCTATTTATAATTGGCACGAATACGTGCTATTCGATGTTTCGAATCGTTTTGTATCGACGGTAGGTAAGGATTCACTTCCCAGCTCCCGCAATCGTTCTTTCTATCGATAATTGGCACGAATACGTGCTATTCGATGTTTCCAATCGTTTTGCATCGACGGAAGGTAAGGATTCACTTACCAGCTCCCACACTCGTTCTTTCTATAAATAATTGGCACGAATACGTGCTATTCGATGTTTCCAATCGTTTTGCATCGACGGTAGGTAAGGATTCACTTCCCAGCCCCCGCAATCGTTCTTTCTATCGCTAACTGGCACGAAAACGTGCTATTCGATGTTTCCAATCGTTTTGCATCGACGGAAGGTAAGGATTCACTTACCAGCTCCCACACTCGTTCTTTCTATTTATAATTGGCACGAATACGTGATATTCGAGGTTTCCAATCGTTTTGCATCGACGGGTGGTAAGAATTCACTTCCCAGCTCCCGTAATCGTTCTTTCTATCGATAATTGGCACGAATACGTGCTACTCGGTGTTTCCAATCGTTTTGCAACGACGGTATGTGAGGATTCACTTCTCAGCTCCCTCAATCGTTCTTTCTATAAATAATTGTCACGAATACGTGCTATTCGATGTTTCCAATCGTTTTGCATCGAAGGTAGGTAAGGATACACTTCCCAGCTCCCGCAATCGTTCTTTCTATCGATAATTGGCACGCATACGTGATATTCGATGTTTCCAATCGGTTTGCCTCGACGGTAGGTAAGAATTCACTTCCCAGCTCCCGCAATCGTTCTTTCTATCGATAATTGGCACGAATACGTGCTATTCGATGTTTCGAATCGTTTTGCATCGACGGTAGGTAAGGATTCACTTCCCAGCTCCCGCAATAGTTCTTTCTATCGATAATTGGCACGAATACGTACTATTCGATGTTTCCAATCGTTTTGCATCGACGGTAGGTAAGGATTCACTTCCCAGCTCCCTCAATCGTTCTTTCTATAAATAATTGGCACGAATACGTGATATTCGAGGTTTCCAATCGTTTTGCATCGACGGGTGGTAAGAATTCACTTCCCAGCCCCCGCAATCGTTCTTTCTATCGAAAATTGGCATGAATACGTGCTATTCGATGTTTCCAATCGTTTTGCATCGACGGTAGGTAAGGATTCACTTCCCAGCCCCCGCAATCGTTCTTTCTATCGATAACTGGCACGAAAACGTGCTATTCGATGTTTCCAATCGTTTTGCATCGACGGAAGGTAAGGATTCACTTACCAGCTCCCACACTCGTTCTTTCTATTTATAATTGGCACGAATACGTGATATTCGAGGTTTCCAATCGTTTTGCATCGACGGGAGGTAAGAATTCACTTCCCAGCTCCCGTAAATGTTCTTTCTATCGATAATTGGCACGAATACGTGCTACTCGGTGTTTCCAATCGTTTTGCAACGACGGTATGTGAGGATTCACTTCTCAGCTCCCTCAATCGTTCTTTCTATAAATAATTGTCACGAATACGTGCTATTCGATGTTTCCAATCGTTTTGCATCGAAGGTAGGTAAGGATACACTTTCCAGCTCCCGCAATCGTTCTTTCTATCGATAAATGGCACGCATACGTGATATTCGATGTTTCCAATCGGTTTGCCTCGACGGTAGGTAAGAATTCACTTCCCAGCTCCCGCAATCGTTCTTTCTATCGATAATTGGCACGAATACGTGCTATTCGATGTTTCGAAACGTTTTGCATCGACGGTAGGTAAGGATTCACTTCCCAGCTCCCGCAATAGTTCTTTCTATCGATAATTGGCACGAATACGTGCTATTCGATGTTTCCAATCGTTTTGCATCGACGGTAGGTAAGGATTCACTTCCCAGCTCCCTCAATCGTTCTTTCTATAAATAATTGGCACGAATACGTGCTATTCGATGTTTCCAATCGTTTTGCATCGACGGTAGGTAAGGATTCACTTCCCAGCCCCCGCAATCGTTCTTTCTATCGATAACTGGCACAAAAACGTACTATTCGATGTTTCCAATCGTTTTGCATCGACGGAAGGTAAGGATTCACTTACCAGCTCCCACACTCGTTCTTTCTATTTATAATTGGCACGAATACGTGATATTCGAGGTTTCCAATCGTTTTGCATCGACGGGTGGTAAGAATTCACTTCCCAGCTCCCGTAATCGTTCTTTCTATCGATAATTGGCACGAATACGTTATATTCGAGGTTTCCAATCGTTTTGCCTCGACGGTAGGTAAGAATTCACTTCCCAGCTCCCGCAATCGTTCTTTCTATCGATAATTGGCACGAAAACGTGCTATTCGATGTTACCAATCGTTTTGCATCGACGGGAGGTAACGATTCACTTCCCAGCTCCCGCAATCGTTCTTTCTATAGATAATTGGCACGCATACGTGATATTCGATGTTTCCAATCGGTTTGCCTCGACGGTAGGTAAGAATTCACTTCCCAGCCCGCGCAATCGTTATTCTATCGATAATTGGCACGAATACGTGCTATTCAATGTTTCAAATCGTTTTGCATCGACGGTAGGTAAGGATTTACTTCCCAGCTCCCTCAATCGTTCTTTCTATAAATAATTGGCACGAATACGTGCTATTCGATGTTTCCAATCGTTTTGCATCGAAGGTAGGTAAGGATTCACTTCCCCGCTCCCGCAATCGTTCTTTCTATCGATAATTAGCACGAATACGTGCTATTCGATGTTTCGAATCGTTTTGCATCGACGGTAGGTAAGGATTCACTTCCCAGCTCCCGCAATAGTTCTTTCTATCGATAATTGGCACGAATACGTGCTATTCGATGTTTCCAATCGTTTTGCATCGACGGTAGGTAAGGATTCACTTCCCAGCTCCCTCAATCGTTCTTTCTATAAATAATTGGCACGAATACGTGCTATTCGATGTTTCCAATCGTTTTGCATCGACGGTAGGTAAGGATTCACTTCCCAGGCCCGGCATTCGTTCTTTCTATCGCTAACTGGCACGAAAACGTGCTATTCGATGTTTCCAATCGTTTTGCATCGACGGAAGGTAAGGATTCACTTACCAGCTCCCACACTCGTTCTTTCTATTTATAATTGGCACGAATACGTGATATTCGATGTTTCCAATCGTTTTGCATCGAAGGTAGGTAAGGGCTCACTTCCCCGCTCCCGCAATCGTTCTTTCTATCGATAATTGGCACGAATACGTGCTATTCGATGCTTCCAATCATTTTGACTCGACGGTAGGTAAGGATTCACTTCCCAGCTCCCGCAATCGTTCTTTCTATCGATAATTGGCACGCATACGTGATATTCGATGTTTCCAATCGGTTTGCCTCGACGGTAGGTAAGAATTCACTTCCCAGCTCCCGCAATCGTTCTTTCTATCGATAATTGGCACGAATACGTGCTATTCGATGTTTCCAATCGTTTTGCATCGACGGTAGGTAAGGATTCACTTCCCAGCCCCCGCAATCGTTCTTTCTATCGATAACTGGCACAAAAACGTACTATTCGATGTTTCCAATCGTTTTGCATCGACGGAAGGTAAGGATTCACTTACCAGCTCCCACACTCGTTCTTTCTATTTATAATTGGCACGAATACGTGATATTCGAGGTTTCCAATCGTTTTGCATCGACGGGTGGTAAGAATTCACTTCCCAGCTCCCGTAATCGTTCTTTCTATCGATAATTGGCACGAATACGTTATATTCGAGGTTTCCAATCGTTTTGCCTCGACGGTAGGTAAGAATTCACTTCCCAGCTCCCGCAATCGTTCTTTCTATCGATAATTGGCACGAAAACGTGCTATTCGATGTTACCAATCGTTTTGCATCGACGGGAGGTAACGATTCACTTCCCAGCTCCCGCAATCGTTCTTTCTATAGATAATTGGCACGCATACGTGATATTCGATGTTTCCAATCGGTTTGCCTCGACGGTAGGTAAGAATTCACTTCCCAGCCCGCGCAATCGTTATTCTATCGATAATTGGCACGAATACGTGCTATTCAATGTTTCAAATCGTTTTGCATCGACGGTAGGTAAGGATTTACTTCCCAGCTCCCTCAATCGTTCTTTCTATAAATAATTGGCACGAATACGTGCTATTCGATGTTTCCAATCGTTTTGCATCGAAGGTAGGTAAGGATTCACTTCCCCGCTCCCGCAATCGTTCTTTCTATCGATAATTAGCACGAATACGTGCTATTCGATGTTTCGAATCGTTTTGCATCGACGGTAGGTAAGGATTCACTTCCCAGCTCCCGCAATAGTTCTTTCTATCGATAATTGGCACGAATACGTGCTATTCGATGTTTCCAATCGTTTTGCATCGACGGTAGGTAAGGATTCACTTCCCAGCTCCCTCAATCGTTCTTTCTATAAATAATTGGCACGAATACGTGCTATTCGATGTTTCCAATCGTTTTGCATCGACGGTAGGTAAGGATTCACTTCCCAGGCCCGGCATTCGTTCTTTCTATCGCTAACTGGCACGAAAACGTGCTATTCGATGTTTCCAATCGTTTTGCATCGACGGAAGGTAAGGATTCACTTACCAGCTCCCACACTCGTTCTTTCTATTTATAATTGGCACGAATACGTGATATTCGATGTTTCCAATCGTTTTGCATCGAAGGTAGGTAAGGGCTCACTTCCCCGCTCCCGCAATCGTTCTTTCTATCGATAATTGGCACGAATACGTGCTATTCGATGCTTCCAATCATTTTGACTCGACGGTAGGTAAGGATTCACTTCCCAGCTCCCGCAATCGTTCTTTCTATCGATAATTGGCACGCATACGTGATATTCGATGTTTCCAATCGGTTTGCCTCGACGGTAGGTAAGAATTCACTTCCCAGCTCCCGCAATCGTTCTTTCTATCGATAATTGGCACGAATACGTGCTATTCGATGTTTCCAATCGTTTTGCATCGACGGTAGGTAAGGATTCACTTCCCAGCCCCCGCAATCGTTCTTTCTATCGATAACTGGCACAAAAACGTACTATTCGATGTTTCCAATCGTTTTGCATCGACGGAAGGTAAGGATTCACTTACCAGCTCCCACACTCGTTCTTTCTATTTATAATTGGCACGAATACGTGATATTCGAGGTTTCCAATCGTTTTGCATCGACGGGTGGTAAGAATTCACTTCCCAGCTCCCGTAATCGTTCTTTCTATCGATAATTGGCACGAATACGTTATATTCGAGGTTTCCAATCGTTTTGCCTCGACGGTAGGTAAGAATTCACTTCCCAGCTCCCGCAATCGTTCTTTCTATCGATAATTGGCACGAAAACGTGCTATTCGATGTTACCAATCGTTTTGCATCGACGGGAGGTAACGATTCACTTCCCAGCTCCCGCAATCGTTCTTTCTATAGATAATTGGCACGCATACGTGATATTCGATGTTTCCAATCGTTTTGCAACGACGGTATGTGAGGATTCACTTCTCAGCTCCCTCAATCGTTCTTTCTATAAATAATTGTCACGAATACGTGCTATTCGATGTTTCAAATCGTTTTGCATCGACGGTAGGTAAGGAATTACTTCCCAGCTCCCTCAATCGTTCTTTCTATAAATAATTGGCACGAATACGTGCTATTCGATGTTTCCAATCGTTTTGCATCGAAGGTAGGTAAGGATTCACTTCCCCGCTCCCGCAATCGTTCTTTCTATCGATAATTAGCACGAATACGTGCTATTCGATGTTTCGAATCGTTTTGCATCGACGGTAGGTAAGGATTCACTTCCCAGCTCCCGCAATAGTTCTTTCTATCGATAATTGGCACGAATACGTGCTATTCGATGTTTCCAATCGTTTTGCATCGACGGTAGGTAAGGATTCACTTCCCAGCTCCCTCAATCGTTCTTTCTATAAATAATTGGCACGAATACGTGCTATTCGATGTTTCCAATCGTTTTGCATCGACGGTAGGTAAGGATTCACTTCCCAGGCCCGGCATTCGTTCTTTCTATCGCTAACTGGCACGAAAACGTGCTATTCGATGTTTCCAATCGTTTTGCATCGACGGAAGGTAAGGATTCACTTACCAGCTCCCACACTCGTTCTTTCTATTTATAATTGGCACGAATACGTGATATTCGATGTTTCCAATCGTTTTGCATCGAAGGTAGGTAAGGACTCACTTCCCCGCTCCCGCAATCGTTCTTTCTATCGATAATTGGCACGAATACGTGCTATTCGATGCTTCCAATCATTTTGACTCGACGGTAGATAAGGATTCACTTCCCAGCTCCCGCAATCGTTCTTTCTATCGATAATTGGCACGCATACGTGATATTCGATGTTTCCAATCGGTTTGCCTCGACGGTAGGTAAGAATTCACTTCCCAGCTCCCGCAATCGTTCTTTCTATCGATAATTGGCACGAATACGTGCTATTCGATGTTTCCAATCGTTCTGCATCGACGGTAGGGAAGGATTCACTTCCCATCTCCCGCAATCGTTCTTTCTATCGATAATTGGCACGAATACGTGCTATTCGATGTTTCGAATCGTTTTGTATCGACGGTAGGTAAGGATTCACTTCCCAGCTCCCGCAATCGTTCTTTCTATCGATAATTGGCACGAATACGTGCTATTCGATGTTTCCAATCGTTTTGCATCGACGGAAGGTAAGGATTCACTTACCAGCTCCCACACTCGTTGTTTCTATTTATAATTGGCACGAATACGTGTTATTCGAGGTTTCCAATCGTTTTGCATCGACGGGTGGTAAGAATTCACTTCCCAGCTCCCATAATCGTTCTTTCTATCGATAATTGGCACGAATACGTTATATTCGAGGTTTCCAATCGTTTTGCCTCGACGGTAGGTAAGAGTTCACTTCCCAGCTCCCGCAATAGTTCTTTCTATCGATAATTGGCACGAATACGTGCTATTCGATGTTTCCAATCGTTTTGCATCGACGGTAGGTAAGGATTCACTTCCCAGCTCCCTCAATCGTTCTTTCTATAAATAATTGGCACGAATACGTGCTATTCGTAGTTTCCAATCGTTTTGCATCGACGGTAGGTAAGGATTCACTTCCCAGCCCCCGCAATCGTTCTTTCTATCGCTAACTGGCACGAAAACGTGCTATTCGATGTTTCCAATCGTTTTGCATCGACGGAAGGTAAGGATTCACTTTCCAGCTCCCACACTCGTTCTTTCTATTTATAATTGGCACGAATACGTGATATTCGATGTTTCCAATCGTTTTGCATCGAAGGTAGGTAAGGACTCACTTCCCCGCTCCCGCAATCGTTCTTTCTATCGATAATTGGCACGAATACGTGCTATTCGATGCTTCCAATCATTTTGACTCGACGGTAGGTAAAGATTCACTTCCCAGCTCCCGCAATCGTTCTTTCTATCGATAATTGGCACGCATACGTGATATTCGATGTTTCCAATCGGTTTGCCTCGACGGTAGGTAAGAATTCACTTCCCAGCTCCCGCAATCGTTCTTTCTATCGATAATTGGCACGAATACGTGCTATTCGATGTTACCAATCGTTTTGCATCGACGGGAGGTAACGATTCACTTCCCAGCTCCCGCAATCGTTCTTTCTATAGATAATTGGCACGCATACGTGATATTCGATGTTTCCAATCGTTTTGCATCGACGGTAGGTAAGGATTCACTTCCCAGCTCCCTCAATCGTTCTTTCCATAAATAATTGGCACGAAAACGTGCTATTCGATGTTTCCAATCGTTTTGCATCGACGGTAGGTAAGGATTCACTTCCCAGCTCCCTCAATCGTTCTTTCCATAAATAATTGGCACGAATACGTGCTATTCGATGTTTCCAATCGTTTTGCATCGACGGTAGGTAAGGATTCACTTCCCAGCCCCCGCAATCGTTCTTTCTATCGCTAACTGGCACGAAAACGTGCTATTCGATGTTTCCAATCGTTTTGCATCGACGGAAGGTAAGGATTCACTTACCAGCTCCCACACTCGTTCTTTCTATTTATAATTGGCACGAATACGTGATATTCGAGGTTTCCAATCGTTTTGCATCGACGGGTGGTAAGAATTCACTTCCCAGCTCCCGTAATCGTTCTTTCTATCGATAATTGGCACGAATACGTGCTACTCGGTGTTTCCAATCGTTTTGCAACGACGGTATGTGAGGATTCACTTCTCAGCTCCCTCAATCGTTCTTTCTATAAATAATTGGCACGAATACGTGCTACTCGGTGTTTCCAATCGTTTTGCAACGACGGTATGTGAGGATTCACTTCTCAGCTCCCTCAATCGTTCTTTCTATAAATAATTGTCACGAATACGTGCTATTCGATGTTTCCAATCGTTTTGCATCGAAGGTAGGTAAGGATACACTTTCCAGCTCCCGCAATCGTTCTTTCTATCGATAATTGGCACGAATACGTGCTATTCGATGTTTCCAATCGGTTTGCCTCGACGGTAGGTAAGAATTCACTTCCCAGCTCCCGCAATCGTTCTTTCTATCGATAATTGGCACGAATACGTGCTATTCGATGTTTCGAAACGTTTTGCATCGACGGTAGGTAAGGATTCAGTTCCCAGCTCCTGCAATAGTTCTTTCTATCGATAATTGGCACGAATCCGTGCTATTCGATGTTTCCAATCGTTTTGCATCGACGGTAGGTAAGGATTCACTTCCCAGCTCCCTCAATCGTTCTTTCTATAAATAATTGGCACGAATACGTGCTATTCGATGTTTCCAATCGTTTTGCATCGACGGTAGGTAAGGATTCACTTCCCAGCCCCCGCAATCGTTCTTTCTATCGATAACTGGCACAAAAACGTACTATTCGATGTTTCCAATCGTTTTGCATCGACGGAAGGTAAGGATTCACTTACCAGCTCCCACACTCGTTCTTTCTATTTATAATTGGCACGAATACGTGATATTCGAGGTTTCCAATCGTTTTGCATCGACGGGTGGTAAGAATTCACTTCCCAGCTCCCATAATCGTTCTTTCTATCGATAATTGGCACGAATACGTTATATTCGAGGTTTCCAATCGTTTTGCCTCGACGGTAGGTAAGAGTTCACTTCCCAGCTCCCGCAATCGTTCTTTCTATCGATAATTGGCACGAAAACGTGCTATTCGATGTTTCCAATCGTTTTGCATCGACGGTAGGTAAGGATTCACTTCCCAGCTCCCTCAATCGTTCTTTCTATAAATAATTGGCACGAATACGTGCTATTCGATGTTTCCAATCGTTTTGCATCGACGGTAGGTAAAGATTCACTTCCCAGCCCCCGCAATCGTTCTTTCTATCGATAACTGGCACAAAAACGTACTATTCGATGTTTCCAATCGTTTTGCATCGACGGAAGGTAAGGATTCACTTACCAGCTCCCGTAATCGTTCTTTCTATCGATAATTGGCACGAATACGTGCTACTCGGTGTTTCCAATCGTTTTGCAACGACGGTATGTGAGGATTCACTTCTCAGCTCCCTCAATCGTTCTTTCTATAAATAATTGTCACGAATACGTGATATTCGATGTTTCCAATCGTTTTGCATCGAAGGTAGGTAAGGATACACTTCCCAGCTCCCGCAATCGTTCTTTCTATCGATAATTGGCACGCATACGTGATATTCGATGTTTCCAATCGGTTTGCCTCGACGGTAGGTAAGAATTCACTTCCCAGCTCCCGCAATCGTTCTTTCTATCGATAATTGGCACGAATACGTGCTATTCGATGTTTCGAATCGTTTTGCATCGACGGTAGGTAAGGATTCACTTCCCAGCTCCCGCAATAGTTCTTTCTATCGATAATTGGCACGAATACGTGCTATTCAATGTTTCAAATCATTTTGCATCGACGGTAGGTAAGGATTTACTTCCCAGCTCCCTCAATCGTTCTTTCTATAAATAATTGGCACGAATACGTGCTATTCGATGTTTCCAATCGTTTTGCATCGAAGGTAGGTAAGGATTCACTTCCCCGCTCGCGCAATCGTTCTTTCTATCGATAATTAGCACGAATACGTGCTATTCGATGTTTCGAATCGTTTTGCATCGACGGTAGGTAAGGATTCACTTCCCAGCTCCCGCAATAGTTCTTTCTATCGATAATTGGCACGAATACGTGCTATTCGATGTTTCCAATCGTTTTGCATCGACGGTAGGTAAGGATTCACTTCCCAGCTCCCTCAATCGTTCTTTCTATATATAATTGGCACGAATACGTGCTATTCGATGTTTCCAATCGTTTTGCATCGACGGTAGGTAAGGATTCACTTCCCAGGCCCGGCATTCGTTCTTTCTATCGCTAACTGGCACGAAAACGTGCTATTCGATGTTTCCAATCGTTTTGCATCGACGGAAGGTAAGGATTCACTTACCAGCTCCCACACTCGTTCTTTCTATTTATAATTGGCACGAATACGTGATATTCGATGTTTCCAATCGTTTTGCATCGAAGGTAGGTAAGGACTCACTTCCCCGCTCCCGCAATCGTTCTTTCTATCGATAATTGGCACGAATACGTGCTATTCGATGCTTCCAATCATTTTGACTCGACGGTAGGTAAGGATTCACTTCCCAGCTCCCGCAATCGTTCTTTCTATCGATAATTGGCACGCATACGTGATATACGATGTTTCCAATCGGTTTGCCTCGACGGTAGGTAAGAATTCACTTCCCAGCTCCCGCAATCGTTCTTTCTATCGATAATTGGCACGAATACGTGCTATTCGATGTTTCCAATCGTTTTGCATCGACGGAAGGTAAGGATTCACTTACCAGCTCCCACACTCGTTGTTTCTATTTATAATTGGCACGAATACGTGTTATTCGAGGTTTCCAATCGTTTTGCATCGACGGGTGGTAAGAATTCACTTCCCAGGTCCCATAATCGTTCTTTCTATCGATAATTGGCACGAATACGTTATATTCGAGGTTTCCAATCGTTTTGCCTCGACGGTAGGTAAGAGTTCACTTCCCAGCTCCCGCAATCGTTCTTTCTATCGATAATTGGCACGAAAACGTGCTATTCGATGTTTCCAATCGTTTTGCATCGACGGTAGGTAAGGATTCACTTCCCAGCTCCCTCAATCGTTCTTTCTATAAATAATTGGCACGAATACGTGCTATTCGATGTTTCCAATCGTTTTGCATCGACGGTAGGTAAGGATTCACTTCCCAGCCCCCGCAATCGTTCTTTCTATCGATAACTGGCACAAAAACGTACTATTCGATGTTTCCAATCGTTTTGCATCGACGGAAGGTAAGGATTCACTTACCAGCTCCCACACTCGTTCTTTCTATTTATAATTGGCACGAATACGTGATATTCGAGGTTTCCAATCGTTTTGCATCGACGGGTGGTAAGAATTCACTTCCCAGCTCCCGCAATCGTTCTTTCTATCGATAATTGGCACGAAAACGTGCTATTCGATGTTACCAATCGTTTTGCATCGACGGGAGGTAACGATTCACTTCCCAGCTCCCGCAATCGTTCTTTCTATAGATAATTGGCACGCATACGTGATATTCGATGTTTCCAATCGGTTTGCCTCGACGGTAGGTAAGAATTCACTTCCCAGCCCCCGCAATCGTTCTTTCTATCGAAAATTGGCACGAATACGTGCTATTCGATGTTTCCAATCGTTTTGCATCGACGGTAGGTAAGGATTCACTTCCCAGCCCCCGCAATCGTTCTTTCTATCGATAACTGGCACGAAAACGTGCTATTCGATGTTTCCAATCGTTTTGCATCTACGGAAGGTAAGGATTCACTTACCAGCTCCCACACTCGTTCTTTCTATTTATAATTGGCACGAATACGTGATATTCGAGGTTTCCAATCGTTTTGCATCGACGGGTGGTAAGAATTCACTTCCCAGCTCCCGTAATCGTTCTTTCTATCGATAATTGGCACGAATACGTGCTACTCGGTGTTTCCAATCGTTTTGCAACGACGGTATGTGAGGATTCACTTCTCAGCTCCCTCAATCGTTCTTTCTATAAATAATTGTCACGAATACGTGATATTCGATGTTTCCAATCGTTTTGCATCGACGGTAGGTAAGGATTCACTTCCCAGCTCCCTCAATCGTTCTTTCCATAAATAATTGGCACGAATACGTGCTATTCGATGTTTCCAATCGTTTTGCATCGACGGTAGGTAAGGATTCACTTCCCAGCCCCCGCAATCGTTCTTTCTATCGCTAACTGGCACGAAAACGTGCTATTCGATGTTTCCAATCGTTTTGCATCGACGGAAGGTAAGGATTCACTTACCAGCTCCCACACTCGTTGTTTCTATTTATAATTGGCACGAATACGTGTTATTCGAGGTTTCCAATCGTTTTGCATCGACGGGTGGTAAGAATTCACTTCCCAGGTCCCATAATCGTTCTTTCTATCGATAATTGGCACGAATACGTTATATTCGAGGTTTCCAATCGTTTTGCCTCGACGGTAGGTAAGAGTTCACTTCCCAGCTCCCGCAATCGTTCTTTCTATCGATAATTGGCACGAAAACGTGCTATTCGATGTTTCCAATCGTTTTGCATCGACGGTAGGTAAGGATTCACTTCCCAGCTCCCTCAATCGTTCTTTCTATAAATAATTGGCACGAATACGTGCTATTCGATGTTTCCAATCGTTTTGCATCGACGGTAGGTAAGGATTCACTTCCCAGCCCCCGCAATCGTTCTTTCTATCGATAACTGGCACAAAAACGTACTATTCGATGTTTCCAATCGTTTTGCATCGACGGAAGGTAAGGATTCACTTACCAGCTCCCACACTCGTTCTTTCTATTTATAATTGGCACGAATACGTGATATTCGAGGTTTCCAATCGTTTTGCATCGACGGGTGGTAAGAATTCACTTCCCAGCTCCCGCAATCGTTCTTTCTATCGATAATTGGCACGAAAACGTGCTATTCGATGTTACCAATCGTTTTGCATCGACGGGAGGTAACGATTCACTTCCCAGCTCCCGCAATCGTTCTTTCTATAGATAATTGGCACGCATACGTGATATTCGATGTTTCCAATCGGTTTGCCTCGACGGTAGGTAAGAATTCACTTCCCAGCCCCCGCAATCGTTCTTTCTATCGAAAATTGGCACGAATACGTGCTATTCGATGTTTCCAATCGTTTTGCATCGACGGTAGGTAAGGATTCACTTCCCAGCCCCCGCAATCGTTCTTTCTATCGATAACTGGCACGAAAACGTGCTATTCGATGTTTCCAATCGTTTTGCATCTACGGAAGGTAAGGATTCACTTACCAGCTCCCACACTCGTTCTTTCTATTTATAATTGGCACGAATACGTGATATTCGAGGTTTCCAATCGTTTTGCATCGACGGGTGGTAAGAATTCACTTCCCAGCTCCCGTAATCGTTCTTTCTATCGATAATTGGCACGAATACGTGCTACTCGGTGTTTCCAATCGTTTTGCAACGACGGTATGTGAGGATTCACTTCTCAGCTCCCTCAATCGTTCTTTCTATAAATAATTGTCACGAATACGTGATATTCGATGTTTCCAATCGTTTTGCATCGACGGTAGGTAAGGATTCACTTCCCAGCTCCCTCAATCGTTCTTTCCATAAATAATTGGCACGAATACGTGCTATTCGATGTTTCCAATCGTTTTGCATCGACGGTAGGTAAGGATTCACTTCCCAGCCCCCGCAATCGTTCTTTCTATCGCTAACTGGCACGAAAACGTGCTATTCGATGTTTCCAATCGTTTTGCATCGACGGAAGGTAAGGATTCACTTACCAGCTCCCACACTCGTTCTTTCTATTTATAATTGGCACGAATACGTGATATTCGAGGTTTCCAATCGTTTTGCATCGACGGGTGGTAAGAATTCACTTCCCAGCTCCCGTAATCGTTCTTTCTATCGATAATTGGCACGAATACGTGCTACTCGGTGTTTCCAATCGTTTTGCAACGACGGTATGTGAGGATTCACTTCTCAGCTCCCTCAATCGTTCTTTCTATAAATAATTGGCACGAATACGTGCTACTCGGTGTTTCCAATCGTTTTGCAACGACGGTATGTGAGGATTCACTTCTCAGCTCCCTCAATCGTTCTTTCTATAAATAATTGTCACGAATACGTGCTATTCGATGTTTCCAATCGTTTTGCATCGAAGGTAGGTAAGGATACACTTTCCAGCTCCCGCAATCGTTCTTTCTATCGATAATTGGCACGAATACGTGCTATTCGATGTTTCCAATCGGTTTGCCTCGACGGTAGGTAAGAATTCACTTCCCAGCTCCCGCAATCGTTCTTTCTATCGATAATTGGCACGAATACGTGCTATTCGATGTTTCGAAACGTTTTGCATCGACGGTAGGTAAGGATTCAGTTCCCAGCTCCTGCAATAGTTCTTTCTATCGATAATTGGCACGAATCCGTGCTATTCGATGTTTCCAATCGTTTTGCATCGACGGTAGGTAAGGATTCACTTCCCAGCTCCCTCAATCGTTCTTTCTATAAATAATTGGCACGAATACGTGCTATTCGATGTTTCCAATCGTTTTGCATCGACGGTAGGTAAGGATTCACTTCCCAGCCCCCGCAATCGTTCTTTCTATCGATAACTGGCACAAAAACGTACTATTCGATGTTTCCAATCGTTTTGCATCGACGGAAGGTAAGGATTCACTTACCAGCTCCCACACTCGTTCTTTCTATTTATAATTGGCACGAATACGTGATATTCGAGGTTTCCAATCGTTTTGCATCGACGGGTGGTAAGAATTCACTTCCCAGCTCCCATAATCGTTCTTTCTATCGATAATTGGCACGAATACGTTATATTCGAGGTTTCCAATCGTTTTGCCTCGACGGTAGGTAAGAGTTCACTTCCCAGCTCCCGCAATCGTTCTTTCTATCGATAATTGGCACGAAAACGTGCTATTCGATGTTTCCAATCGTTTTGCATCGACGGTAGGTAAGGATTCACTTCCCAGCTCCCTCAATCGTTCTTTCTATAAATAATTGGCACGAATACGTGCTATTCGATGTTTCCAATCGTTTTGCATCGACGGTAGGTAAAGATTCACTTCCCAGCCCCCGCAATCGTTCTTTCTATCGATAACTGGCACAAAAACGTACTATTCGATGTTTCCAATCGTTTTGCATCGACGGAAGGTAAGGATTCACTTACCAGCTCCCGTAATCGTTCTTTCTATCGATAATTGGCACGAATACGTGCTACTCGGTGTTTCCAATCGTTTTGCAACGACGGTATGTGAGGATTCACTTCTCAGCTCCCTCAATCGTTCTTTCTATAAATAATTGTCACGAATACGTGATATTCGATGTTTCCAATCGTTTTGCATCGAAGGTAGGTAAGGATACACTTCCCAGCTCCCGCAATCGTTCTTTCTATCGATAATTGGCACGCATACGTGATATTCGATGTTTCCAATCGGTTTGCCTCGACGGTAGGTAAGAATTCACTTCCCAGCTCCCGCAATCGTTCTTTCTATCGATAATTGGCACGAATACGTGCTATTCGATGTTTCGAATCGTTTTGCATCGACGGTAGGTAAGGATTCACTTCCCAGCTCCCGCAATAGTTCTTTCTATCGATAATTGGCACGAATACGTGCTATTCAATGTTTCAAATCATTTTGCATCGACGGTAGGTAAGGATTTACTTCCCAGCTCCCTCAATCGTTCTTTCTATAAATAATTGGCACGAATACGTGCTATTCGATGTTTCCAATCGTTTTGCATCGAAGGTAGGTAAGGATTCACTTCCCCGCTCGCGCAATCGTTCTTTCTATCGATAATTAGCACGAATACGTGCTATTCGATGTTTCGAATCGTTTTGCATCGACGGTAGGTAAGGATTCACTTCCCAGCTCCCGCAATAGTTCTTTCTATCGATAATTGGCACGAATACGTGCTATTCGATGTTTCCAATCGTTTTGCATCGACGGTAGGTAAGGATTCACTTCCCAGCTCCCTCAATCGTTCTTTCTATATATAATTGGCACGAATACGTGCTATTCGATGTTTCCAATCGTTTTGCATCGACGGTAGGTAAGGATTCACTTCCCAGGCCCGGCATTCGTTCTTTCTATCGCTAACTGGCACGAAAACGTGCTATTCGATGTTTCCAATCGTTTTGCATCGACGGAAGGTAAGGATTCACTTACCAGCTCCCACACTCGTTCTTTCTATTTATAATTGGCACGAATACGTGATATTCGATGTTTCCAATCGTTTTGCATCGAAGGTAGGTAAGGACTCACTTCCCCGCTCCCGCAATCGTTCTTTCTATCGATAATTGGCACGAATACGTGCTATTCGATGCTTCCAATCATTTTGACTCGACGGTAGGTAAGGATTCACTTCCCAGCTCCCGCAATCGTTCTTTCTATCGATAATTGGCACGCATACGTGATATACGATGTTTCCAATCGGTTTGCCTCGACGGTAGGTAAGAATTCACTTCCCAGCTCCCGCAATCGTTCTTTCTATCGATAATTGGCACGAATACGTGCTATTCGATGTTTCCAATCGTTTTGCATCGACGGAAGGTAAGGATTCACTTACCAGCTCCCACACTCGTTGTTTCTATTTATAATTGGCACGAATACGTGTTATTCGAGGTTTCCAATCGTTTTGCATCGACGGGTGGTAAGAATTCACTTCCCAGGTCCCATAATCGTTCTTTCTATCGATAATTGGCACGAATACGTTATATTCGAGGTTTCCAATCGTTTTGCCTCGACGGTAGGTAAGAGTTCACTTCCCAGCTCCCGCAATCGTTCTTTCTATCGATAATTGGCACGAAAACGTGCTATTCGATGTTTCCAATCGTTTTGCATCGACGGTAGGTAAGGATTCACTTCCCAGCTCCCTCAATCGTTCTTTCTATAAATAATTGGCACGAATACGTGCTATTCGATGTTTCCAATCGTTTTGCATCGACGGTAGGTAAGGATTCACTTCCCAGCCCCCGCAATCGTTCTTTCTATCGATAACTGGCACAAAAACGTACTATTCGATGTTTCCAATCGTTTTGCATCGACGGAAGGTAAGGATTCACTTACCAGCTCCCACACTCGTTCTTTCTATTTATAATTGGCACGAATACGTGATATTCGAGGTTTCCAATCGTTTTGCATCGACGGGTGGTAAGAATTCACTTCCCAGCTCCCGCAATCGTTCTTTCTATCGATAATTGGCACGAAAACGTGCTATTCGATGTTACCAATCGTTTTGCATCGACGGGAGGTAACGATTCACTTCCCAGCTCCCGCAATCGTTCTTTCTATAGATAATTGGCACGCATACGTGATATTCGATGTTTCCAATCGGTTTGCCTCGACGGTAGGTAAGAATTCACTTCCCAGCCCCCGCAATCGTTCTTTCTATCGAAAATTGGCACGAATACGTGCTATTCGATGTTTCCAATCGTTTTGCATCGACGGTAGGTAAGGATTCACTTCCCAGCCCCCGCAATCGTTCTTTCTATCGATAACTGGCACGAAAACGTGCTATTCGATGTTTCCAATCGTTTTGCATCTACGGAAGGTAAGGATTCACTTACCAGCTCCCACACTCGTTCTTTCTATTTATAATTGGCACGAATACGTGATATTCGAGGTTTCCAATCGTTTTGCATCGACGGGTGGTAAGAATTCACTTCCCAGCTCCCGTAATCGTTCTTTCTATCGATAATTGGCACGAATACGTGCTACTCGGTGTTTCCAATCGTTT
Source organism: Nomada ferruginata (assembly GCA_963583965.1). Taxonomy (NCBI): domain Eukaryota; kingdom Metazoa; phylum Arthropoda; class Insecta; order Hymenoptera; family Apidae; genus Nomada; species Nomada ferruginata. Next base: position 3,484,461 of record OY757219.1, read on the forward strand.
TGCAACGACGGTATGTGAGGATTCACTTCTCAGCTCCCTCAATCGTTCTTTCTATAAATAATTGTCACGAATACGTGATATTCGATGTTTCCAATCGTTTTGCATCGAAGGTAGGTAAGGATACACTTCCCAGCTCCCGCAATCGTTCTTTCTATCGATAATTGGCACGCATACGTGATATTCGATGTTTCCAATCGGTTTGCATCGAAGGTAGGTAAGGATTCACTTCCCCGCTCGCGCAATCGTTCTTTCTATCGATAATTAGCACGAATACGTGCTATTCGATGTTTCGAATCGTTTTGCATCGACGGTAGGTAAGGATTCACTTCCCAGCTCCCGCAATAGTTCTTTCTATCGATAATTGGCACGAATACGTGCTATTCGATGTTTCCAATCGTTTTGCATCGACGGTAGGTAAGGATTCACTTCTCAGCTCCCTCAATCGTTCTTTCTGTGAATAATTGTCACGAATACGTGCTATTCGATGTTTCCAATCGTTTTGCATCGACGGTAGGTAAGGATACACTTCCCAGCTCCCGCAATCGTTCTTTCTATCGATAATTGGCACGAATACGTGCTATTCGATGTTTCCAATCGTTTTGCATCGAAGGTAGGTAAGGATTCACTTCCCCGCTCGCGCAATCGTTCTTTCTATCGATAATTAGCACGAATACGTGCTATTCGATGTTTCGAATCGTTTTGCATCGACGGTAGGTAAGGATTCACTTCCCAGCTCCCGCAATAGTTCTTTCTATCGATAATTGGCACGAATACGTGCTATTCGATGTTTCCAATCGTTTTGCATCGACGGTAGGTAAGGATTCACTTCCCAGCTCCCTCAATCGTTCTTTCTATATATAATTGGCACGAATACGTGCTATTCGATGTTTCCAATCGTTTTGCATCGACGGTAGGTAAGGATTCACTTCCCAGGCCCGGCATTCGTTCTTTCTATCGCTAACTGGCACGAAAACGTGCTATTCGATGTTTCCAATCGTTTTGCATCGACGGAAGGTAAGGATTCACTTACCAGCTCCCACACTCGTTCTTTCTATTTATAATTGGCACGAATACGTGATATTCGATGTTTCCAATCGTTTTGCATCGAAGGTAGGTAAGGACTCACTTCCCCGCTCCCGCAATCGTTCTTTCTATCGATAATTGGCACGAATACGTGCTATTCGATGCTTCCAATCATTTTGACTCGACGGTAGGTAAGGATTCACTTCCCAGCTCCCGCAATCGTTCTTTCTATCGATAATTGGCACGCATACGTGATATACGATGTTTCCAATCGGTTTGCCTCGACGGTAGGTAAGAATTCACTTCCCAGCTCCCGCAATCGTTCTTTCTATCGATAATTGGCACGAATACGTGCTATTCGATGTTTCCAATCGTTTTGCATCGACGGAAGGTAAGGATTCACTTACCAGCTCCCACACTCGTTGTTTCTATTTATAATTGGCACGAATACGTGTTATTCGAGGTTTCCAATCGTTTTGCATCGACGGGTGGTAAGAATTCACTTCCCAGGTCCCATAATCGTTCTTTCTATCGATAATTGGCACGAATACGTTATATTCGAGGTTTCCAATCGTTTTGCCTCGACGGTAGGTAAGAGTTCACTTCCCAGCTCCCGCAATCGTTCTTTCTATCGATAATTGGCACGAAAACGTGCTATTCGATGTTTCCAATCGTTTTGCATCGACGGTAGGTAAGGATTCACTTCCCAGCTCCCTCAATCGTTCTTTCTATAAATAATTGGCACGAATACGTGCTATTCGATGTTTCCAATCGTTTTGCATCGACGGTAGGTAAGGATTCACTTCCCAGCCCCCGCAATCGTTCTTTCTATCGATAACTGGCACAAAAACGTACTATTCGATGTTTCCAATCGTTTTGCATCGACGGAAGGTAAGGATTCACTTACCAGCTCCCACACTCGTTCTTTCTATTTATAATTGGCACGAATACGTGATATTCGAGGTTTCCAATCGTTTTGCATCGACGGGTGGTAAGAATTCACTTCCCAGCTCCCGCAATCGTTCTTTCTATCGATAATTGGCACGAAAACGTGCTATTCGATGTTACCAATCGTTTTGCATCGACGGGAGGTAACGATTCACTTCCCAGCTCCCGCAATCGTTCTTTCTATAGATAATTGGCACGCATACGTGATATTCGATGTTTCCAATCGGTTTGCCTCGACGGTAGGTAAGAATTCACTTCCCAGCCCCCGCAATCGTTCTTTCTATCGAAAATTGGCACGAATACGTGCTATTCGATGTTTCCAATCGTTTTGCATCGACGGTAGGTAAGGATTCACTTCCCAGCCCCCGCAATCGTTCTTTCTATCGATAACTGGCACGAAAACGTGCTATTCGATGTTTCCAATCGTTTTGCATCTACGGAAGGTAAGGATTCACTTACCAGCTCCCACACTCGTTCTTTCTATTTATAATTGGCACGAATACGTGATATTCGAGGTTTCCAATCGTTTTGCATCGACGGGTGGTAAGAATTCACTTCCCAGCTCCCGTAATCGTTCTTTCTATCGATAATTGGCACGAATACGTGCTACTCGGTGTTTCCAATCGTTTTGCAACGACGGTATGTGAGGATTCACTTCTCAGCTCCCTCAATCGTTCTTTCTATAAATAATTGTCACGAATACGTGATATTCGATGTTTCCAATCGTTTTGCATCGACGGTAGGTAAGGATTCACTTCCCAGCTCCCTCAATCGTTCTTTCCATAAATAATTGGCACGAATACGTGCTATTCGATGTTTCCAATCGTTTTGCATCGACGGTAGGTAAGGATTCACTTCCCAGCCCCCGCAATCGTTCTTTCTATCGCTAACTGGCACGAAAACGTGCTATTCGATGTTTCCAATCGTTTTGCATCGACGGAAGGTAAGGATTCACTTACCAGCTCCCACACTCGTTGTTTCTATTTATAATTGGCACGAATACGTGTTATTCGAGGTTTCCAATCGTTTTGCATCGACGGGTGGTAAGAATTCACTTCCCAGGTCCCATAATCGTTCTTTCTATCGATAATTGGCACGAATACGTTATATTCGAGGTTTCCAATCGTTTTGCCTCGACGGTAGGTAAGAGTTCACTTCCCAGCTCCCGCAATCGTTCTTTCTATCGATAATTGGCACGAAAACGTGCTATTCGATGTTTCCAATCGTTTTGCATCGACGGTAGGTAAGGATTCACTTCCCAGCTCCCTCAATCGTTCTTTCTATAAATAATTGGCACGAATACGTGCTATTCGATGTTTCCAATCGTTTTGCATCGACGGTAGGTAAGGATTCACTTCCCAGCCCCCGCAATCGTTCTTTCTATCGATAACTGGCACAAAAACGTACTATTCGATGTTTCCAATCGTTTTGCATCGACGGAAGGTAAGGATTCACTTACCAGCTCCCACACTCGTTCTTTCTATTTATAATTGGCACGAATACGTGATATTCGAGGTTTCCAATCGTTTTGCATCGACGGGTGGTAAGAATTCACTTCCCAGCTCCCGCAATCGTTCTTTCTATCGATAATTGGCACGAAAACGTGCTATTCGATGTTACCAATCGTTTTGCATCGACGGGAGGTAACGATTCACTTCCCAGCTCCCGCAATCGTTCTTTCTATAGATAATTGGCACGCATACGTGATATTCGATGTTTCCAATCGGTTTGCCTCGACGGTAGGTAAGAATTCACTTCCCAGCCCCCGCAATCGTTCTTTCTATCGAAAATTGGCACGAATACGTGCTATTCGATGTTTCCAATCGTTTTGCATCGACGGTAGGTAAGGATTCACTTCCCAGCCCCCGCAATCGTTCTTTCTATCGATAACTGGCACGAAAACGTGCTATTCGATGTTTCCAATCGTTTTGCATCTACGGAAGGTAAGGATTCACTTACCAGCTCCCACACTCGTTCTTTCTATTTATAATTGGCACGAATACGTGATATTCGAGGTTTCCAATCGTTTTGCATCGACGGGTGGTAAGAATTCACTTCCCAGCTCCCGTAATCGTTCTTTCTATCGATAATTGGCACGAATACGTGCTACTCGGTGTTTCCAATCGTTTTGCAACGACGGTATGTGAGGATTCACTTCTCAGCTCCCTCAATCGTTCTTTCTATAAATAATTGTCACGAATACGTGATATTCGATGTTTCCAATCGTTTTGCATCGACGGTAGGTAAGGATTCACTTCCCAGCTCCCTCAATCGTTCTTTCCATAAATAATTGGCACGAATACGTGCTATTCGATGTTTCCAATCGTTTTGCATCGACGGTAGGTAAGGATTCACTTCCCAGCCCCCGCAATCGTTCTTTCTATCGCTAACTGGCACGAAAACGTGCTATTCGATGTTTCCAATCGTTTTGCATCGACGGAAGGTAAGGATTCACTTACCAGCTCCCACACTCGTTCTTTCTATTTATAATTGGCACGAATACGTGATATTCGAGGTTTCCAATCGTTTTGCATCGACGGGTGGTAAGAATTCACTTCCCAGCTCCCGTAATCGTTCTTTCTATCGATAATTGGCACGAATACGTGCTACTCGGTGTTTCCAATCGTTTTGCAACGACGGTATGTGAGGATTCACTTCTCAGCTCCCTCAATCGTTCTTTCTATAAATAATTGGCACGAATACGTGCTACTCGGTGTTTCCAATCGTTTTGCAACGACGGTATGTGAGGATTCACTTCTCAGCTCCCTCAATCGTTCTTTCTATAAATAATTGTCACGAATACGTGCTATTCGATGTTTCCAATCGTTTTGCATCGAAGGTAGGTAAGGATACACTTTCCAGCTCCCGCAATCGTTCTTTCTATCGATAATTGGCACGAATACGTGCTATTCGATGTTTCCAATCGGTTTGCCTCGACGGTAGGTAAGAATTCACTTCCCAGCTCCCGCAATCGTTCTTTCTATCGATAATTGGCACGAATACGTGCTATTCGATGTTTCGAAACGTTTTGCATCGACGGTAGGTAAGGATTCAGTTCCCAGCTCCTGCAATAGTTCTTTCTATCGATAATTGGCACGAATCCGTGCTATTCGATGTTTCCAATCGTTTTGCATCGACGGTAGGTAAGGATTCACTTCCCAGCTCCCTCAATCGTTCTTTCTATAAATAATTGGCACGAATACGTGCTATTCGATGTTTCCAATCGTTTTGCATCGACGGTAGGTAAGGATTCACTTCCCAGCCCCCGCAATCGTTCTTTCTATCGATAACTGGCACAAAAACGTACTATTCGATGTTTCCAATCGTTTTGCATCGACGGAAGGTAAGGATTCACTTACCAGCTCCCACACTCGTTCTTTCTATTTATAATTGGCACGAATACGTGATATTCGAGGTTTCCAATCGTTTTGCATCGACGGGTGGTAAGAATTCACTTCCCAGCTCCCATAATCGTTCTTTCTATCGATAATTGGCACGAATACGTTATATTCGAGGTTTCCAATCGTTTTGCCTCGACGGTAGGTAAGAGTTCACTTCCCAGCTCCCGCAATCGTTCTTTCTATCGATAATTGGCACGAAAACGTGCTATTCGATGTTTCCAATCGTTTTGCATCGACGGTAGGTAAGGATTCACTTCCCAGCTCCCTCAATCGTTCTTTCTATAAATAATTGGCACGAATACGTGCTATTCGATGTTTCCAATCGTTTTGCATCGACGGTAGGTAAAGATTCACTTCCCAGCCCCCGCAATCGTTCTTTCTATCGATAACTGGCACAAAAACGTACTATTCGATGTTTCCAATCGTTTTGCATCGACGGAAGGTAAGGATTCACTTACCAGCTCCCGTAATCGTTCTTTCTATCGATAATTGGCACGAATACGTGCTACTCGGTGTTTCCAATCGTTTTGCAACGACGGTATGTGAGGATTCACTTCTCAGCTCCCTCAATCGTTCTTTCTATAAATAATTGTCACGAATACGTGATATTCGATGTTTCCAATCGTTTTGCATCGAAGGTAGGTAAGGATACACTTCCCAGCTCCCGCAATCGTTCTTTCTATCGATAATTGGCACGCATACGTGATATTCGATGTTTCCAATCGGTTTGCCTCGACGGTAGGTAAGAATTCACTTCCCAGCTCCCGCAATCGTTCTTTCTATCGATAATTGGCACGAATACGTGCTATTCGATGTTTCGAATCGTTTTGCATCGACGGTAGGTAAGGATTCACTTCCCAGCTCCCGCAATAGTTCTTTCTATCGATAATTGGCACGAATACGTGCTATTCAATGTTTCAAATCATTTTGCATCGACGGTAGGTAAGGATTTACTTCCCAGCTCCCTCAATCGTTCTTTCTATAAATAATTGGCACGAATACGTGCTATTCGATGTTTCCAATCGTTTTGCATCGAAGGTAGGTAAGGATTCACTTCCCCGCTCGCGCAATCGTTCTTTCTATCGATAATTAGCACGAATACGTGCTATTCGATGTTTCGAATCGTTTTGCATCGACGGTAGGTAAGGATTCACTTCCCAGCTCCCGCAATAGTTCTTTCTATCGATAATTGGCACGAATACGTGCTATTCGATGTTTCCAATCGTTTTGCATCGACGGTAGGTAAGGATTCACTTCCCAGCTCCCTCAATCGTTCTTTCTATATATAATTGGCACGAATACGTGCTATTCGATGTTTCCAATCGTTTTGCATCGACGGTAGGTAAGGATTCACTTCCCAGGCCCGGCATTCGTTCTTTCTATCGCTAACTGGCACGAAAACGTGCTATTCGATGTTTCCAATCGTTTTGCATCGACGGAAGGTAAGGATTCACTTACCAGCTCCCACACTCGTTCTTTCTATTTATAATTGGCACGAATACGTGATATTCGATGTTTCCAATCGTTTTGCATCGAAGGTAGGTAAGGACTCACTTCCCCGCTCCCGCAATCGTTCTTTCTATCGATAATTGGCACGAATACGTGCTATTCGATGCTTCCAATCATTTTGACTCGACGGTAGGTAAGGATTCACTTCCCAGCTCCCGCAATCGTTCTTTCTATCGATAATTGGCACGCATACGTGATATACGATGTTTCCAATCGGTTTGCCTCGACGGTAGGTAAGAATTCACTTCCCAGCTCCCGCAATCGTTCTTTCTATCGATAATTGGCACGAATACGTGCTATTCGATGTTTCCAATCGTTTTGCATCGACGGAAGGTAAGGATTCACTTACCAGCTCCCACACTCGTTGTTTCTATTTATAATTGGCACGAATACGTGTTATTCGAGGTTTCCAATCGTTTTGCATCGACGGGTGGTAAGAATTCACTTCCCAGGTCCCATAATCGTTCTTTCTATCGATAATTGGCACGAATACGTTATATTCGAGGTTTCCAATCGTTTTGCCTCGACGGTAGGTAAGAGTTCACTTCCCAGCTCCCGCAATCGTTCTTTCTATCGATAATTGGCACGAAAACGTGCTATTCGATGTTTCCAATCGTTTTGCATCGACGGTAGGTAAGGATTCACTTCCCAGCTCCCTCAATCGTTCTTTCTATAAATAATTGGCACGAATACGTGCTATTCGATGTTTCCAATCGTTTTGCATCGACGGTAGGTAAGGATTCACTTCCCAGCCCCCGCAATCGTTCTTTCTATCGATAACTGGCACAAAAACGTACTATTCGATGTTTCCAATCGTTTTGCATCGACGGAAGGTAAGGATTCACTTACCAGCTCCCACACTCGTTCTTTCTATTTATAATTGGCACGAATACGTGATATTCGAGGTTTCCAATCGTTTTGCATCGACGGGTGGTAAGAATTCACTTCCCAGCTCCCGCAATCGTTCTTTCTATCGATAATTGGCACGAAAACGTGCTATTCGATGTTACCAATCGTTTTGCATCGACGGGAGGTAACGATTCACTTCCCAGCTCCCGCAATCGTTCTTTCTATAGATAATTGGCACGCATACGTGATATTCGATGTTTCCAATCGGTTTGCCTCGACGGTAGGTAAGAATTCACTTCCCAGCCCCCGCAATCGTTCTTTCTATCGAAAATTGGCACGAATACGTGCTATTCGATGTTTCCAATCGTTTTGCATCGACGGTAGGTAAGGATTCACTTCCCAGCCCCCGCAATCGTTCTTTCTATCGATAACTGGCACGAAAACGTGCTATTCGATGTTTCCAATCGTTTTGCATCTACGGAAGGTAAGGATTCACTTACCAGCTCCCACACTCGTTCTTTCTATTTATAATTGGCACGAATACGTGATATTCGAGGTTTCCAATCGTTTTGCATCGACGGGTGGTAAGAATTCACTTCCCAGCTCCCGTAATCGTTCTTTCTATCGATAATTGGCACGAATACGTGCTACTCGGTGTTTCCAATCGTTTTGCAACGACGGTATGTGAGGATTCACTTCTCAGCTCCCTCAATCGTTCTTTCTATAAATAATTGTCACGAATACGTGATATTCGATGTTTCCAATCGTTTTGCATCGAAGGTAGGTAAGGATACACTTCCCAGCTCCCGCAATCGTTCTTTCTATCGATAATTGGCACGCATACGTGATATTCGATGTTTCCAATCGGTTTGCCTCGACGGTAGGTAAGAATTCACTTCCCAGCTCCCGCAATCGTTCTTTCTATCGATAATTGGCACGAATACGTGCTATTCGATGTTTCGAATCGTTTTGCATCGACGGTAGGTAAGGATTCACTTCCCAGCTCCCGCAATAGTTCTTTCTATCGATAATTGGCACGAATACGTGCTATTCGATGTTTCCAATCGTTTTGCATCGACGGTAGGTAAGGATTCACTTCCCAGCTCCCTCAATCGTTCTTTCTATAAATAATTGGCACGAATACGTGCTATTCGATGTTTCCAATCGTTTTGCATCGACGGTAGGTAAGGATTCACTTCCCAGCCCCCGCAATCGTTCTTTCTATCGATAACTGGCACAAAAACGTACTATTCGATGTTTCCAATCGTTTTGCATCGACGGAAGGTAAGGATTCACTTACCAGCTCCCACACTCGTTCTTTCTATTTATAATTGGCACGAATACGTGATATTCGAGGTTTCCAATCGTTTTGCATCGACGGGTGGTAAGAATTCACTTCCCAGCTCCCGTAGTCGTTCTTTCTATCGATAATTGGCACGAATACGTTATATTCGAGGTTTCCAATCGTTTTGCCTCGACGGTAGGTAAGAGTTCACTTCCCAGCTCCCGCAATCGTTCTTTCTATCGATAATTGGCACGAAAACGTGCTATTCGATGTTACCAATCGTTTTGCATCGACGGGAGGTAACGATTCACTTCCCAGCTCCCGCAATCGTTCTTTCTATAGATAATTGGCACGCATACGTGATATTCGATGTTTCCAATCGGTTTGCCTCGACGGTAGGTAAGAATTCACTTCCCAGCCCCCGCAATCGTTCTTTCTATCGAAAATTGGCACGAATACGTGCTATTCAATGTTTCAAATCGTTTTGCATCGACGGTAGGTAAGGATTCACTTCCCAGCTCCCTCAATCGTTCTTTCTATAAATAATTGGCACGAATACGTGCTATTCGATGTTTCCAATCGTTTTGCATCGAAGGTAGGTAAGGATTCACTTCCCCGCTCCCGCAATAGTTCTTTCTATCGATAATTGGCACGAATACGTGCTATTCGATGTTTCCAATCGTTTTGCATCGACGGTAGGTAAGGATTCACTTCCCAGCTCCCTCAATCGTTCTTTCTATAAATAATTGGCACGAATACGTGCTATTCGATGTTTCCAATCGTTTTGCATCGACGGTAGGTAAGGATTCACTTCCCAGCTCCCGCAATAGTTCTTTCTATCGATAATTGGCACGAATACGTGCTATTCGATGTTTCCAATCGTTCTGCATCGACGGTAGGGAAGGATTCACTTCCCATCTCCCGCAATCGTTCTTTCTATCGATAATTGGCACGAATACGTGCTATTCGATGTTACCAATCGTTTTGCATCGACGGGAGGTAACGATTCACTTCCCAGCTCCCGCAATCGTTCTTTCTATAGATAATTGGCACGCATACGTGATATTCGATGTTTCCAATCGGTTTGCCTCGACGGTAGGTAAGAATTCACTTCCCAGCCCCCGCAATCGTTCTTTCTATCGAAAATTGGCACGAATACGTGCTATTCGATGTTTCCAATCGTTTTGCATCGACGGTAGGTAAGGATTCACTTCCCAGCCCCCGCAATCGTTCTTTCTATCGATAACTGGCACGAAAACGTGCTATTCGATGTTTCCAATCGTTTTGCATCGACGGTAGGTAAGGATTCACTTCCCAGCTCCCTCAATCGTTCTTTCTATAAATAATTGGCACGAATACGTGCTATTCGATGTTTCCAATCGTTTTGCATCGACGGTAGGTAAGGATTCACTTCCCAGCCCCCGCAATCGTTCTTTCTATCGCTAACTGGCACGAAAACGTGCTATTCGATGTTTCCAATCGTTTTGCATCGACGGAAGGTAAGGATTCACTTACCAGCTCCCACACTCGTTCTTTCTATTTATAATTGGCACGAATACGTGATATTCGAGGTTTCCAATCGTTTTGCATCGACGGGTGGTAAGAATTCACTTCCCAGCTCCCGTAATCGTTCTTTCTATCGATAATTGGCACGAATACGTGCTACTCGGTGTTTCCAATCGTTTTGCAACGACGGTATGTGAGGATTCACTTCCCAGGCCCGGCATTCGTTCTTTCTATCGCTAACTGGCACGAAAACGTGCTATTCGATGTTTCCAATCGTTTTGCATCGACGGAAGGTAAGGATTCACTTACCAGCTCCCACACTCGTTCTTTCTATTTATAATTGGCACGAATACGTGATATTCGATGTTTCCAATCGTTTTGCATCGAAGGTAGGTAAGGACTCACTTCCCCGCTCCCGCAATCGTTCTTTCTATCGATAATTGGCACGAATACGTGCTATTCGATGCTTCCAATCATTTTGACTCGACGGTAGGTAAGGATTCACTTCCCAGCTCCCGCAATCGTTCTTTCTATCGATAATTGGCACGCATACGTGATATACGATGTTTCCAATCGGTTTGCCTCGACGGTAGGTAAGAATTCACTTCCCAGCTCCCGCAATCGTTCTTTCTATCGATAATTGGCACGAATACGTGCTATTCGATGTTTCCAATCGTTTTGCATCGACGGAAGGTAAGGATTCACTTACCAGCTCCCACACTCGTTGTTTCTATTTATAATTGGCACGAATACGTGTTATTCGAGGTTTCCAATCGTTTTGCATCGACGGGTGGTAAGAATTCACTTCCCAGGTCCCATAATCGTTCTTTCTATCGATAATTGGCACGAATACGTTATATTCGAGGTTTCCAATCGTTTTGCCTCGACGGTAGGTAAGAGTTCACTTCCCAGCTCCCGCAATCGTTCTTTCTATCGATAATTGGCACGAAAACGTGCTATTCGATGTTTCCAATCGTTTTGCATCGACGGTAGGTAAGGATTCACTTCCCAGCTCCCTCAATCGTTCTTTCTATAAATAATTGGCACGAATACGTGCTATTCGATGTTTCCAATCGTTTTGCATCGACGGTAGGTAAGGATTCACTTCCCAGCCCCCGCAATCGTTCTTTCTATCGATAACTGGCACAAAAACGTACTATTCGATGTTTCCAATCGTTTTGCATCGACGGAAGGTAAGGATTCACTTACCAGCTCCCACACTCGTTCTTTCTATTTATAATTGGCACGAATACGTGATATTCGAGGTTTCCAATCGTTTTGCATCGACGGGTGGTAAGAATTCACTTCCCAGCTCCCGCAATCGTTCTTTCTATCGATAATTGGCACGAAAACGTGCTATTCGATGTTACCAATCGTTTTGCATCGACGGGAGGTAACGATTCACTTCCCAGCTCCCGCAATCGTTCTTTCTATAGATAATTGGCACGCATACGTGATATTCGATGTTTCCAATCGGTTTGCCTCGACGGTAGGTAAGAATTCACTTCCCAGCCCCCGCAATCGTTCTTTCTATCGAAAATTGGCACGAATACGTGCTATTCGATGTTTCCAATCGTTTTGCATCGACGGTAGGTAAGGATTCACTTCCCAGCCCCCGCAATCGTTCTTTCTATCGATAACTGGCACGAAAACGTGCTATTCGATGTTTCCAATCGTTTTGCATCTACGGAAGGTAAGGATTCACTTACCAGCTCCCACACTCGTTCTTTCTATTTATAATTGGCACGAATACGTGATATTCGAGGTTTCCAATCGTTTTGCATCGACGGGTGGTAAGAATTCACTTCCCAGCTCCCGTAATCGTTCTTTCTATCGATAATTGGCACGAATACGTGCTACTCGGTGTTTCCAATCGTTTTGCAACGACGGTATGTGAGGATTCACTTCTCAGCTCCCTCAATCGTTCTTTCTATAAATAATTGTCACGAATACGTGATATTCGATGTTTCCAATCGTTTTGCATCGAAGGTAGGTAAGGATACACTTCCCAGCTCCCGCAATCGTTCTTTCTATCGATAATTGGCACGCATACGTGATATTCGATGTTTCCAATCGGTTTGCCTCGACGGTAGGTAAGAATTCACTTCCCAGCTCCCGCAATCGTTCTTTCTATCGATAATTGGCACGAATACGTGCTATTCGATGTTTCGAATCGTTTTGCATCGACGGTAGGTAAGGATTCACTTCCCAGCTCCCGCAATAGTTCTTTCTATCGATAATTGGCACGAATACGTGCTATTCGATGTTTCCAATCGTTTTGCATCGACGGTAGGTAAGGATTCACTTCCCAGCTCCCTCAATCGTTCTTTCTATAAATAATTGGCACGAATACGTGCTATTCGATGTTTCCAATCGTTTTGCATCGACGGTAGGTAAGGATTCACTTCCCAGCCCCCGCAATCGTTCTTTCTATCGATAACTGGCACAAAAACGTACTATTCGATGTTTCCAATCGTTTTGCATCGACGGAAGGTAAGGATTCACTTACCAGCTCCCACACTCGTTCTTTCTATTTATAATTGGCACGAATACGTGATATTCGAGGTTTCCAATCGTTTTGCATCGACGGGTGGTAAGAATTCACTTCCCAGCTCCCGTAGTCGTTCTTTCTATCGATAATTGGCACGAATACGTTATATTCGAGGTTTCCAATCGTTTTGCCTCGACGGTAGGTAAGAGTTCACTTCCCAGCTCCCGCAATCGTTCTTTCTATCGATAATTGGCACGAAAACGTGCTATTCGATGTTACCAATCGTTTTGCATCGACGGGAGGTAACGATTCACTTCCCAGCTCCCGCAATCGTTCTTTCTATAGATAATTGGCACGCATACGTGATATTCGATGTTTCCAATCGGTTTGCCTCGACGGTAGGTAAGAATTCACTTCCCAGCCCCCGCAATCGTTCTTTCTATCGAAAATTGGCACGAATACGTGCTATTCAATGTTTCAAATCGTTTTGCATCGACGGTAGGTAAGGATTCACTTCCCAGCTCCCTCAATCGTTCTTTCTATAAATAATTGGCACGAATACGTGCTATTCGATGTTTCCAATCGTTTTGCATCGAAGGTAGGTAAGGATTCACTTCCCCGCTCCCGCAATAGTTCTTTCTATCGATAATTGGCACGAATACGTGCTATTCGATGTTTCCAATCGTTTTGCATCGACGGTAGGTAAGGATTCACTTCCCAGCTCCCTCAATCGTTCTTTCTATAAATAATTGGCACGAATACGTGCTATTCGATGTTTCCAATCGTTTTGCATCGACGGTAGGTAAGGATTCACTTCCCAGCTCCCGCAATAGTTCTTTCTATCGATAATTGGCACGAATACGTGCTATTCGATGTTTCCAATCGTTCTGCATCGACGGTAGGGAAGGATTCACTTCCCATCTCCCGCAATCGTTCTTTCTATCGATAATTGGCACGAATACGTGCTATTCGATGTTACCAATCGTTTTGCATCGACGGGAGGTAACGATTCACTTCCCAGCTCCCGCAATCGTTCTTTCTATAGATAATTGGCACGCATACGTGATATTCGATGTTTCCAATCGGTTTGCCTCGACGGTAGGTAAGAATTCACTTCCCAGCCCCCGCAATCGTTCTTTCTATCGAAAATTGGCACGAATACGTGCTATTCGATGTTTCCAATCGTTTTGCATCGACGGTAGGTAAGGATTCACTTCCCAGCCCCCGCAATCGTTCTTTCTATCGATAACTGGCACGAAAACGTGCTATTCGATGTTTCCAATCGTTTTGCATCGACGGTAGGTAAGGATTCACTTCCCAGCTCCCTCAATCGTTCTTTCTATAAATAATTGGCACGAATACGTGCTATTCGATGTTTCCAATCGTTTTGCATCGACGGTAGGTAAGGATTCACTTCCCAGCCCCCGCAATCGTTCTTTCTATCGCTAACTGGCACGAAAACGTGCTATTCGATGTTTCCAATCGTTTTGCATCGACGGAAGGTAAGGATTCACTTACCAGCTCCCACACTCGTTCTTTCTATTTATAATTGGCACGAATACGTGATATTCGAGGTTTCCAATCGTTTTGCATCGACGGGTGGTAAGAATTCACTTCCCAGCTCCCGTAATCGTTCTTTCTATCGATAATTGGCACGAATACGTGCTACTCGGTGTTTCCAATCGTTTTGCAACGACGGTATGTGAGGATTCACTTCCCAGGCCCGGCATTCGTTCTTTCTATCGCTAACTGGCACGAAAACGTGCTATTCGATGTTTCCAATCGTTTTGCATCGACGGAAGGTAAGGATTCACTTACCAGCTCCCACACTCGTTCTTTCTATTTATAATTGGCACGAATACGTGATATTCGATGTTTCCAATCGTTTTGCATCGAAGGTAGGTAAGGACTCACTTCCCCGCTCCCGCAATCGTTCTTTCTATCGATAATTGGCACGAATACGTGCTATTCGATGCTTCCAATCATTTTGACTCGACGGTAGGTAAGGATTCACTTCCCAGCTCCCGCAATCGTTCTTTCTATCGATAATTGGCACGCATACGTGATATACGATGTTTCCAATCGGTTTGCCTCGACGGTAGGTAAGAATTCACTTCCCAGCTCCCGCAATCGTTCTTTCTATCGATAATTGGCACGAATACGTGCTATTCGATGTTTCCAATCGTTTTGCATCGACGGAAGGTAAGGATTCACTTACCAGCTCCCACACTCGTTGTTTCTATTTATAATTGGCACGAATACGTGTTATTCGAGGTTTCCAATCGTTTTGCATCGACGGGTGGTAAGAATTCACTTCCCAGGTCCCATAATCGTTCTTTCTATCGATAATTGGCACGAATACGTTATATTCGAGGTTTCCAATCGTTTTGCCTCGACGGTAGGTAAGAGTTCACTTCCCAGCTCCCGCAATCGTTCTTTCTATCGATAATTGGCACGAAAACGTGCTATTCGATGTTTCCAATCGTTTTGCATCGACGGTAGGTAAGGATTCACTTCCCAGCTCCCTCAATCGTTCTTTCTATAAATAATTGGCACGAATACGTGCTATTCGATGTTTCCAATCGTTTTGCATCGACGGTAGGTAAGGATTCACTTCCCAGCCCCCGCAATCGTTCTTTCTATCGATAACTGGCACAAAAACGTACTATTCGATGTTTCCAATCGTTTTGCATCGACGGAAGGTAAGGATTCACTTACCAGCTCCCACACTCGTTCTTTCTATTTATAATTGGCACGAATACGTGATATTCGAGGTTTCCAATCGTTTTGCATCGACGGGTGGTAAGAATTCACTTCCCAGCTCCCGCAATCGTTCTTTCTATCGATAATTGGCACGAAAACGTGCTATTCGATGTTACCAATCGTTTTGCATCGACGGGAGGTAACGATTCACTTCCCAGCTCCCGCAATCGTTCTTTCTATAGATAATTGGCACGCATACGTGATATTCGATGTTTCCAATCGGTTTGCCTCGACGGTAGGTAAGAATTCACTTCCCAGCCCCCGCAATCGTTCTTTCTATCGAAAATTGGCACGAATACGTGCTATTCGATGTTTCCAATCGTTTTGCATCGACGGTAGGTAAGGATTCACTTCCCAGCCCCCGCAATCGTTCTTTCTATCGATAACTGGCACGAAAACGTGCTATTCGATGTTTCCAATCGTTTTGCATCTACGGAAGGTAAGGATTCACTTACCAGCTCCCACACTCGTTCTTTCTATTTATAATTGGCACGAATACGTGATATTCGAGGTTTCCAATCGTTTTGCATCGACGGGTGGTAAGAATTCACTTCCCAGCTCCCGTAATCGTTCTTTCTATCGATAATTGGCACGAATACGTGCTACTCGGTGTTTCCAATCGTTTTGCAACGACGGTATGTGAGGATTCACTTCTCAGCTCCCTCAATCGTTCTTTCTATAAATAATTGTCACGAATACGTGATATTCGATGTTTCCAATCGTTTTGCATCGAAGGTAGGTAAGGATACACTTCCCAGCTCCCGCAATCGTTCTTTCTATCGATAATTGGCACGCATACGTGATATTCGATGTTTCCAATCGGTTTGCCTCGACGGTAGGTAAGAATTCACTTCCCAGCTCCCGCAATCGTTCTTTCTATCGATAATTGGCACGAATACGTGCTATTCGATGTTTCGAATCGTTTTGCATCGACGGTAGGTAAGGATTCACTTCCCAGCTCCCGCAATAGTTCTTTCTATCGATAATTGGCACGAATACGTGCTATTCGATGTTTCCAATCGTTTTGCATCGACGGTAGGTAAGGATTCACTTCCCAGCTCCCTCAATCGTTCTTTCTATAAATAATTGGCACGAATACGTGCTATTCGATGTTTCCAATCGTTTTGCATCGACGGTAGGTAAGGATTCACTTCCCAGCCCCCGCAATCGTTCTTTCTATCGATAACTGGCACAAAAACGTACTATTCGATGTTTCCAATCGTTTTGCATCGACGGAAGGTAAGGATTCACTTACCAGCTCCCACACTCGTTCTTTCTATTTATAATTGGCACGAATACGTGATATTCGAGGTTTCCAATCGTTTTGCATCGACGGGTGGTAAGAATTCACTTCCCAGCTCCCGTAGTCGTTCTTTCTATCGATAATTGGCACGAATACGTTATATTCGAGGTTTCCAATCGTTTTGCCTCGACGGTAGGTAAGAGTTCACTTCCCAGCTCCCGCAATCGTTCTTTCTATCGATAATTGGCACGAAAACGTGCTATTCGATGTTACCAATCGTTTTGCATCGACGGGAGGTAACGATTCACTTCCCAGCTCCCGCAATCGTTCTTTCTATAGATAATTGGCACGCATACGTGATATTCGATGTTTCCAATCGGTTTGCCTCGACGGTAGGTAAGAATTCACTTCCCAGCCCCCGCAATCGTTCTTTCTATCGAAAATTGGCACGAATACGTGCTATTCAATGTTTCAAATCGTTTTGCATCGACGGTAGGTAAGGATTCACTTCCCAGCTCCCTCAATCGTTCCTTCTATAAATAATTGGCACGAATACGTGCTATTCGATGTTTCCAATCGTTTTGCATCGAAGGTAGGTAAGGATTCACTTCCCCGCTCCCGCAATAGTTCTTTCTATCGATAATTGGCACGAATACGTGCTATTCGATGTTTCCAATCGTTTTGCATCGACGGTAGGTAAGGATTCACTTCCCAGCTCCCTCAATCGTTCTTTCTATAAATAATTGGCACGAATACGTGCTATTCGATGTTTCCAATCGTTTTGCATCGACGGTAGGTAAGGATTCACTTCCCAGCTCCCGCAATAGTTCTTTCTATCGATAATTGGCACGAATACGTGCTATTCGATGTTTCCAATCGTTCTGCATCGACGGTAGGGAAGGATTCACTTCCCATCTCCCGCAATCGTTCTTTCTATCGATAATTGGCACGAATACGTGCTATTCGATGTTACCAATCGTTTTGCATCGACGGGAGGTAACGATTCACTTCCCAGCTCCCGCAATCGTTCTTTCTATAGATAATTGGCACGAAAACGTGCTATTCGATGTTTCCAATCGTTTTGCATCGACGGTAGGTAAGGATTCACTTCCCAGCTCCCTCAATCGTTCTTTCTATAAATAATTGGCACGAATACGTGCTATTCGATGTTTCCAATCGTTTTGCATCGACGGTAGGTAAGGATTCACTTCCCAGCCCCCGCAATCGTTCTTTCTATCGCTAACTGGCACGAAAACGTGCTATTCGATGTTTCCAATCGTTTTGCATCGACGGAAGGTAAGGATTCACTTACCAGCTCCCACACTCGTTCTTTCTATTTATAATTGGCACGAATACGTGATATTCGAGGTTTCCAATCGTTTTGCATCGACGGGTGGTAAGAATTCACTTCCCAGCTCCCGTAATCGTTCTTTCTATCGATAATTGGCACGAATACGTGCTACTCGGTGTTTCCAATCGTTTTGCAACGACGGTATGTGAGGATTCACTTCTCAGCTCCCTCAATCGTTCTTTCTATAAATAATTGTCACGAATACGTGCTATTCGATGTTTCCAATCGTTTTGCATCGAAGGTAGGTAAGGATACACTTCCCAGCTCCCGCAATCGTTCTTTCTATCGATAATTGGCACGCATACGTGATATTCGATGTTTCCAATCGGTTTGCCTCGACGGTAGGTAAGAATTCACTTCCCAGCTCCCGCAATCGTTCTTTCTATCGATAATTGGCACGAATACGTGCTATTCGATGTTTCGAATCGTTTTGCATCGACGGTAGGTAAGGATTCACTTCCCAGCTCCCGCAATAGTTCTTTCTATCGATAATTGGCACGAATACGTACTATTCGATGTTTCCAATCGTTTTGCATCGACGGTAGGTAAGGATTCACTTCCCAGCTCCCTCAATCGTTCTTTCTATAAATAATTGGCACGAATACGTGATATTCGAGGTTTCCAATCGTTTTGCATCGACGGGTGGTAAGAATTCACTTCCCAGCCCCCGCAATCGTTCTTTCTATCGAAAATTGGCATGAATACGTGCTATTCGATGTTTCCAATCGTTTTGCATCGACGGTAGGTAAGGATTCACTTCCCAGCCCCCGCAATCGTTCTTTCTATCGATAACTGGCACGAAAACGTGCTATTCGATGTTTCCAATCGTTTTGCATCGACGGAAGGTAAGGATTCACTTACCAGCTCCCACACTCGTTCTTTCTATTTATAATTGGCACGAATACGTGATATTCGAGGTTTCCAATCGTTTTGCATCGACGGGAGGTAAGAATTCACTTCCCAGCTCCCGTAAATGTTCTTTCTATCGATAATTGGCACGAATACGTGCTACTCGGTGTTTCCAATCGTTTTGCAACGACGGTATGTGAGGATTCACTTCTCAGCTCCCTCAATCGTTCTTTCTATAAATAATTGTCACGAATACGTGCTATTCGATGTTTCCAATCGTTTTGCATCGAAGGTAGGTAAGGATACACTTTCCAGCTCCCGCAATCGTTCTTTCTATCGATAAATGGCACGCATACGTGATATTCGATGTTTCCAATCGGTTTGCCTCGACGGTAGGTAAGAATTCACTTCCCAGCTCCCGCAATCGTTCTTTCTATCGATAATTGGCACGAATACGTGCTATTCGATGTTTCGAAACGTTTTGCATCGACGGTAGGTAAGGATTCACTTCCCAGCTCCCGCAATAGTTCTTTCTATCGATAATTGGCACGAATACGTGCTATTCGATGTTTCCAATCGTTTTGCATCGACGGTAGGTAAGGATTCACTTCCCAGCTCCCTCAATCGTTCTTTCTATAAATAATTGGCACGAATACGTGCTATTCGATGTTTCCAATCGTTTTGCATCGACGGTAGGTAAGGATTCACTTCCCAGCCCCCGCAATCGTTCTTTCTATCGATAACTGGCACAAAAACGTACTATTCGATGTTTCCAATCGTTTTGCATCGACGGAAGGTAAGGATTCACTTACCAGCTCCCACACTCGTTCTTTCTATTTATAATTGGCACGAATACGTGATATTCGAGGTTTCCAATCGTTTTGCATCGACGGGTGGTAAGAATTCACTTCCCAGCTCCCGTAATCGTTCTTTCTATCGATAATTGGCACGAATACGTTATATTCGAGGTTTCCAATCGTTTTGCCTCGACGGTAGGTAAGAATTCACTTCCCAGCTCCCGCAATCGTTCTTTCTATCGATAATTGGCACGAAAACGTGCTATTCGATGTTACCAATCGTTTTGCATCGACGGGAGGTAACGATTCACTTCCCAGCTCCCGCAATCGTTCTTTCTATAGATAATTGGCACGCATACGTGATATTCGATGTTTCCAATCGGTTTGCCTCGACGGTAGGTAAGAATTCACTTCCCAGCCCGCGCAATCGTTATTCTATCGATAATTGGCACGAATACGTGCTATTCAATGTTTCAAATCGTTTTGCATCGACGGTAGGTAAGGATTTACTTCCCAGCTCCCTCAATCGTTCTTTCTATAAATAATTGGCACGAATACGTGCTATTCGATGTTTCCAATCGTTTTGCATCGAAGGTAGGTAAGGATTCACTTCCCCGCTCCCGCAATCGTTCTTTCTATCGATAATTAGCACGAATACGTGCTATTCGATGTTTCGAATCGTTTTGCATCGACGGTAGGTAAGGATTCACTTCCCAGCTCCCGCAATAGTTCTTTCTATCGATAATTGGCACGAATACGTGCTATTCGATGTTTCCAATCGTTTTGCATCGACGGTAGGTAAGGATTCACTTCCCAGCTCCCTCAATCGTTCTTTCTATAAATAATTGGCACGAATACGTGCTATTCGATGTTTCCAATCGTTTTGCATCGACGGTAGGTAAGGATTCACTTCCCAGGCCCGGCATTCGTTCTTTCTATCGCTAACTGGCACGAAAACGTGCTATTCGATGTTTCCAATCGTTTTGCATCGACGGAAGGTAAGGATTCACTTACCAGCTCCCACACTCGTTCTTTCTATTTATAATTGGCACGAATACGTGATATTCGATGTTTCCAATCGTTTTGCATCGAAGGT
Source organism: Nomada ferruginata (assembly GCA_963583965.1). Taxonomy (NCBI): domain Eukaryota; kingdom Metazoa; phylum Arthropoda; class Insecta; order Hymenoptera; family Apidae; genus Nomada; species Nomada ferruginata. The sequence continues at coordinate 3,505,572 of OY757219.1, forward strand.
AGGTAAGGGCTCACTTCCCCGCTCCCGCAATCGTTCTTTCTATCGATAATTGGCACGAATACGTGCTATTCGATGCTTCCAATCATTTTGACTCGACGGTAGGTAAGGATTCACTTCCCAGCTCCCGCAATCGTTCTTTCTATCGATAATTGGCACGCATACGTGATATTCGATGTTTCCAATCGGTTTGCCTCGACGGTAGGTAAGAATTCACTTCCCAGCTCCCGCAATCGTTCTTTCTATCGATAATTGGCACGAATACGTGCTATTCGATGTTTCCAATCGTTTTGCATCGACGGTAGGTAAGGATTCACTTCCCAGCCCCCGCAATCGTTCTTTCTATCGATAACTGGCACAAAAACGTACTATTCGATGTTTCCAATCGTTTTGCATCGACGGAAGGTAAGGATTCACTTACCAGCTCCCACGCTCGTTCTTTCTATTTATAATTGGCACGAATACGTGATATTCGAGGTTTCCAATCGTTTTGCATCGACGGGTGGTAAGAATTCACTTCCCAGCTCCCGTAATCGTTCTTTCTATCGATAATTGGCACGAATACGTTATATTCGAGGTTTCCAATCGTTTTGCCTCGACGGTAGGTAAGAATTCACTTCCCAGCTCCCGCAATCGTTCTTTCTATCGATAATTGGCACGAAAACGTGCTATTCGATGTTACCAATCGTTTTGCATCGACGGGAGGTAACGATTCACTTCCCAGCTCCCGCAATCGTTCTTTCTATAGATAATTGGCACGCATACGTGATATTCGATGTTTCCAATCGTTTTGCAACGACGGTATGTGAGGATTCACTTCTCAGCTCCCTCAATCGTTCTTTCTATAAATAATTGTCACGAATACGTGCTATTCGATGTTTCAAATCGTTTTGCATCGACGGTAGGTAAGGATTTACTTCCCAGCTCCCTCAATCGTTCTTTCTATAAATAATTGGCACGAATACGTGCTATTCGATGTTTCCAATCGTTTTGCATCGAAGGTAGGTAAGGATTCACTTCCCCGCTCCCGCAATCGTTCTTTCTATCGATAATTAGCACGAATACGTGCTATTCGATGTTTCGAATCGTTTTGCATCGACGGTAGGTAAGGATTCACTTCCCAGCTCCCGCAATAGTTCTTTCTATCGATAATTGGCACGAATACGTGCTATTCGATGTTTCCAATCGTTTTGCATCGACGGTAGGTAAGGATTCACTTCCCAGCTCCCTCAATCGTTCTTTCTATAAATAATTGGCACGAATACGTGCTATTCGATGTTTCCAATCGTTTTGCATCGACGGTAGGTAAGGATTCACTTCCCAGGCCCGGCATTCGTTCTTTCTATCGCTAACTGGCACGAAAACGTGCTATTCGATGTTTCCAATCGTTTTGCATCGACGGAAGGTAAGGATTCACTTACCAGCTCCCACACTCGTTCTTTCTATTTATAATTGGCACGAATACGTGATATTCGATGTTTCCAATCGTTTTGCATCGAAGGTAGGTAAGGACTCACTTCCCCGCTTCCGCAATCGTTCTTTCTATCGATAATTGGCACGAATACGTGCTATTCGATGCTTCCAATCATTTTGACTCGACGGTAGATAAGGATTCACTTCCCAGCTCCCGCAATCGTTCTTTCTATCGATAATTGGCACGCATACGTGATATTCGATGTTTCCAATCGGTTTGCCTCGACGGTAGGTAAGAATTCACTTCCCAGCTCCCGCAATCGTTCTTTCTATCGATAATTGGCACGAATACGTGCTATTCGATGTTTCCAATCGTTCTGCATCGACGGTAGGGAAGGATTCACTTCCCATCTCCCGCAATCGTTCTTTCTATCGATAATTGGCACGAATACGTGCTATTCGATGTTTCGAATCGTTTTGTATCGACGGTAGGTAAGAATTCACTTCCCAGCTCCCGCAATCGTTCTTTCTATCGATAATTGGCACGAATACGTGCTATTCGATGTTTCCAATCGTTTTGCATCGACGGAAGGTAAGGATTCACTTACCAGCTCCCACACTCGTTGTTTCTATTTATAATTGGCACGAATACGTGTTATTCGAGGTTTCCAATCGTTTTGCTTCGACGGGTGGTAAGAATTCACTTCCCAGCTCCCATAATCGTTCTTTCTATCGATAATTGGCACGAATACGTTATATTCGAGGTTTCCAATCGTTTTGCCTCGACGGTAGGTAAGAGTTCACTTCCCAGCTCCCGCAATAGTTCTTTCTATCGATAATTGGCACGAATACGTGCTATTCGATGTTTCCAATCGTTTTGCATCGACGGTAGGTAAGGATTCACTTCCCAGCTCCCTCAATCGTTCTTTCTATAAATAATTGGCACGAATACGTGCTATTCGTAGTTTCCAATCGTTTTGCATCGACGGTAGGTAAGGATTCACTTCCCAGCCCCCGCAATCGTTCTTTCTATCGCTAACTGGCACGAAAACGTGCTATTCGATGTTTCCAATCGTTTTGCATCGACGGAAGGTAAGGATTCACTTTCCAGCTCCCACACTCGTTCTTTCTATTTATAATTGGCACGAATACGTGATATTCGATGTTTCCAATCGTTTTGCATCGAAGGTAGGTAAGGACTCACTTCCCCGCTCCCGCAATCGTTCTTTCTATCGATAATTGGCACGAATACGTGCTATTCGATGCTTCCAATCATTTTGACTCGACGGTAGGTAAAGATTCACTTCCCAGCTCCCGCAATCGTTTTTTCTATCGATAATTGGCACGCATACGTGATATTCGATGTTTCCAATCGGTTTGCCTCGACGGTAGGTAAGAATTCACTTCCCAGCTCCCGCAATCGTTCTTTCTATCGATAATTGGCACGAATACGTGCTATTCGATGTTACCAATCGTTTTGCATCGACGGGAGGTAACGATTCACTTCCCAGCTCCCGCAATCGTTCTTTCTATAGATAATTGGCACGCATACGTGATATTCGATGTTTCCAATCGTTTTGCATCGACGGTAGGTAAGGATTCACTTCCCAGCTCCCTCAATCGTTCTTTCCATAAATAATTGGCACGAAAACGTGCTATTCGATGTTTCCAATCGTTTTGCATCGACGGTAGGTAAGGATTCACTTCCCAGCTCCCTCAATCGTTCTTTCCATAAATAATTGGCACGAATACGTGCTATTCGATGTTTCCAATCGTTTTGCATCGACGGTAGGTAAGGATTCACTTCCCAGCCCCCGCAATCGTTCTTTCTATCGCTAACTGGCACGAAAACGTGCTATTCGATGTTTCCAATCGTTTTGCATCGACGGTAGGTAAGGATTCACTTCCCAGCTCCCTCAATCGTTCTTTCTATAAATAATTGGCACGAATACGTGATATTCGAGGTTTCCAATTGTTTTGCATCGACGGGTGGTAAGAATTCACTTCCCAGCTCCCGTAATCGTTCTTTCTATCGATAATTGGCACGAATACGTGCTACTCGGTGTTTCCAATCGTTTTGCAACGACGGTATGTGAGGATTCACTTCTCAGCTCCCTCAATCGTTCTTTCTATAAATAATTGGCACGAATACGTGCTACTCGGTGTTTCCAATCGTTTTGCAACGACGGTATGTGAGGATTCACTTCTCAGCTCCCTCAATCGTTCTTTCTATAAATAATTGTCACGAATACGTGCTATTCGATGTTTCCAATCGTTTTGCATCGAAGGTAGGTAAGGATACACTTTCCAGCTCCCGCAATCGTTCTTTCTATCGATAATTGGCACGAATACGTGCTATTCGATGTTTCCAATCGGTTTGCCTCGACGGTAGGTAAGAATTCACTTCCCAGCTCCCGCAATCGTTCTTTCTATCGATAATTGGCACGAATACGTGCTATTCGATGTTTCGAAACGTTTTGCATCGACGGTAGGTAAGGATTCACTTCCCAGCTCCTGCAATAGTTCTTTCTATCGATAATTGGCACGAATCCGTGCTATTCGATGTTTCCAATCGTTTTGCATCGACGGTAGGTAAGGATTCACTTCCCAGCTCCCTCAATCGTTCTTTCTATAAATAATTGGCACGAATACGTGCTATTCGATGTTTCCAATCGTTTTGCATCGACGGTAGGTAAGGATTCACTTCCCAGCCCCCGCAATCGTTCTTTCTATCGATAACTGGCACAAAAACGTACTATTCGATGTTTCCAATCGTTTTGCATCGACGGAAGGTAAGGATTCACTTACCAGCTCCCACACTCGTTCTTTCTATTTATAATTGGCACGAATACGTGATATTCGAGGTTTCCAATCGTTTTGCATCGACGGGTGGTAAGAATTCACTTCCCAGCTCCCGTAATCGTTCTTTCTATCGATAATTGGCACGAATACGTTATATTCGAGGTTTCCAATCGTTTTGCCTCGACGGTAGGTAAGAATTCACTTCCCAGCTCCCGCAATCGTTCTTTCTATCGATAATTGGCACGAAAACGTGCTATTCGATGTTACCAATCGTTTTGCATCGACGGGAGGTAACGATTCACTACCCAGCTCCCGCAATCGTTCTTTCTATAGATAATTGGCACGCATACGTGATATTCGATGTTTCCAATCGGTTTGCCTCGACGGTAGGTAAGAATTCACTTATCAGCCCGCGCAATCGTTATTCTATCGATAATTGGCACGAATACGTGCTATTCAATGTTTCAAATCGTTTTGCATCGACGGTAGGTAAGGATTTACTTCCCAGCTCCCTCAATCGTTCTTTCTATAAATAATTGGCACGAATACGTGCTATTCGATGTTTCCAATCGTTTTGCATCGAAGGTAGGTAAGGATTCACTTCCCCGCTCCCGCAATCGTTCTTTCTATCGATAATTAGCACGAATACGTGCTATTCGATGTTTCGAATCGTTTTGCATCGACGGTAGGTAAGGATTCACTTCCCAGCTCCCGCAATAGTTCTTTCTATCGATAATTGGCACGAATACGTGCTATTCGATGTTTCCAATCGTTTTGCATCGACGGTAGGTAAGGATTCACTTCCCAGCTCCCTCAATCGTTCTTTCTATAAATAATTGGCACGAATACGTGCTATTCGATGTTTCCAATCGTTTTGCATCGACGGTAGGTAAGGATTCACTTCCCAGGCCCGGCATTCGTTCTTTCTATCGCTAACTGGCACGAAAACGTGCTATTCGATGTTTCCAATCGTTTTGCATCGACGGAAGGTAAGGATTCACTTACCAGCTCCCACACTCGTTCTTTCTATTTATAATTGGCACGAATACGTGATATTCGAGGTTTCCAATCGTTTTGCATCGACGGGTGGTAAGAATTCACTTCCCAGCTCCCGTAAATGTTCTTTCTATCGATAATTGGCACGAATACGTGCTACTCGGTGTTTCCAATCGTTTTGCAACGACGGTATGTGAGGATTCACTTCTCAGCTCCCTCAATCGTTCTTTCTATAAATAATTGTCACGAATACGTGCTATTCGATGTTTCCAATCGTTTTGCATCGAAGGTAGGTAAGGATACACTTTCCAGCTCCCGCAATCGTTCTTTCTATCGATAAATGGCACGCATACGTGATATTCGATGTTTCCAATCGGTTTGCCTCGACGGTAGGTAAGAATTCACTTCCCAGCTCCCGCAATCGTTCTTTCTATCGATAATTGGCACGAATACGTGCTATTCGATGTTTCGAAACGTTTTGCATCGACGGTAGGTAAGGATTCACTTCCCAGCTCCCGCAATAGTTCTTTCTATCGATAATTGGCACGAATCCGTGCTATTCGATGTTTCCAATCGTTTTGCATCGACGGTAGGTAAGGATTCACTTCCCAGCTCCCTCAATCGTTCTTTCTATAAATAATTGGCACGAATACGTGCTATTCGATGTTTCCAATCGTTTTGCATCGACGGTAGGTAAGGATTCACTTCCCAGCCCCCGCAATCGTTCTTTCTATCGATAACTGGCACAAAAACGTACTATTCGATGTTTCCAATCGTTTTGCATCGACGGAAGGTAAGGATTCACTTACCAGCTCCCACACTCGTTCTTTCTATTTATAATTGGCACGAATACGTGATATTCGAGGTTTCCAATCGTTTTGCATCGACGGGTGGTAAGAATTCACTTCCCAGCTCCCGTAATCGTTCTTTCTATCGATAATTGGCACGAATACGTTATATTCGAGGTTTCCAATCGTTTTGCCTCGACGGTAGGTAAGAATTCACTTCCCAGCTCCCGCAATCGTTCTTTCTATCGATAATTGGCACGAAAACGTGCTATTCGATGTTACCAATCGTTTTGCATCGACGGGAGGTAACGATTCACTTCCCAGCTCCCGCAATCGTTCTTTCTATAGATAATTGGCACGCATACGTGATATTCGATGTTTCCAATCGGTTTGCCTCGACGGTAGGTAAGAATTCACTTCCCAGCCCGCGCAATCGTTATTCTATCGATAATTGGCACGAATACGTGCTATTCAATGTTTCAAATCGTTTTGCATCGACGGTAGGTAAGGATTTACTTCCCAGCTCCCTCAATCGTTCTTTCTATAAATAATTGGCACGAATACGTGCTATTCGATGTTTCCAATCGTTTTGCATCGAAGGTAGGTAAGGATTCACTTCCCCGCTCCCGCAATCGTTCTTTCTATCGATAATTAGCACGAATACGTGCTATTCGATGTTTCGAATCGTTTTGCATCGACGGTAGGTAAGGATTCACTTCCCAGCTCCCTCAATCGTTCTTTCTATAAATAATTGGCACGAATACGTGCTATTCGATGTTTCCAATCGTTTTGCATCGACGGTAGGTAAGGATTCACTTCCCAGCTCCCTCAATCGTTCTTTCTATAAATAATTGGCACGAATACGTGCTATTCGATGTTTCCAATCGTTTTGCATCGACGGTAGGTAAGGATTCACTTCCCAGGCCCGGCATTCGTTCTTTCTATCGCTAACTGGCACGAAAACGTGCTATTCGATGTTTCCAATCGTTTTACATCGACGGAAGGTAAGGATTCACTTACCAGCTCCCACACTCGTTCTTTCTATTTATAATTGGCACGAATACGTGATATTCGAGGTTTCCAATCGTTTTGCATCGACGGGTGGTAAGAATTCACTTCCCAGCTCCCGTAAATGTTCTTTCTATCGATAATTGGCACGAATACGTGCTACTCGGTGTTTCCAATCGTTTTGCAACGACGGTATGTGAGGATTCACTTCTCAGCTCCCTCAATCGTTCTTTCTATAAATAATTGTCACGAATACGTGCTATTCGATGTTTCCAATCGTTTTGCATCGAAGGTAGGTAAGGATACACTTTCCAGCTCCCGCAATCGTTCTTTCTATCGATAAATGGCACGCATACGTGATATTCGATGTTTCCAATCGGTTTGCCTCGACGGTAGGTAAGAATTCACTTCCCAGCTCCCGCAATCGTTCTTTCTATCGATAATTGGCACGAATACGTGCTATTCGATGTTTCGAAACGTTTTGCATCGACGGTAGGTAAGGATTCACTTCCCAGCTCCCGCAATAGTTCTTTCTATCGATAATTGGCACGAATCCGTGCTATTCGATGTTTCCAATCGTTTTGCAACGACGGTAGGTAAGGATTCACTTCCCAGCTCCCTCAATCGTTCTTTCTATAAATAATTGGCACGAATACGTGCTATTCGATGTTTCCAATCGTTTTGCATCGACGGTAGGTAAGGATTCACTTCCCAGCCCCCGCAATCGTTCTTTCTATCGATAACTGGCACAAAAACGTACTATTCGATGTTTCCAATCGTTTTGCATCGACGGAAGGTAAGGATTCACTTACCAGCTCCCACACTCGTTCTTTCTATTTATAATTGGCACGAATACGTGATATTCGATGTTTCGAATCGTTTTGCATCGACGGGTGGTAAGAATTCACTTCCCAGCTCCCGTAATCGTTCTTTCTATCGATAATTGGCACGAATACGTGCTATTCGATGTTTCCAATCGTTTTGCATCGACGGTAGGTAAGGATTCACTTCCCAGCTCCCTCAATCGTTCTTTCTATAAATAATTGGCACGAATACGTGCTATTCGATGTTTCCAATCGTTTTGCATCGACGGTAGGTAAGGATTCACTTCCCAGTCCCGGCATTCGTTCTTTCTATCGCTAACTGGCACGAAAACGTGCTATTCGATGTTTCCAATCGTTTTGCATCGACGGAAGGTAAGGATTCACTTACCAGCTCCCACACTCGTTCTTTCTATTTATAATTGGCACGAATACGTTATATTCGAGGTTTCCAATCGTTTTGCCTCGACGGTAGGTAAGAATTCACTTCCCAGCTCCCGCAATCGTTCTTTCTATCGATAATTGGCACGAAAACGTGCTATTCGATGTTACCAATCGTTTTGCATCGACGGGAGGTAACGATTCACTTCCCAGCTCCCGCAATCGTTCTTTCTATAGATAATTGGCACGCATACGTGATATTCGATGTTTCCAATCGGTTTGCCTCGACGGTAGGTAAGAATTCACTTCCCAGCCCGCGCAATCGTTATTCTATCGATAATTGGCACGAATACGTGCTATTCGATGTTTCCAATCGTTTTGCATCGAAGGTAGGTAAGGATTCACTTCCCCGCTGCCGCAATCGTTCTTTCTATCGATAATTAGCACGAATACGTGCTATTCGATGTTTCGAATCGTTTTGCATCGACGGTAGGTAAGGATTCACTTCCCAGCTCCCGCAATAGTTCTTTCTATCGATAATTGGCACGAATACGTGCTATTCGATGTTTCCAATCGTTTTGCATCGACGGTAGGTAAGGATTCACTTCCCAGCTCCCTCAATCGTTCTTTCTATAAATAATTGGCACGAATACGTGCTATTCGATGTTTCCAATCGTTTTGCATCGACGGTAGGTAAGGATTCACTTCCCAGGCCCGGCATTCGTTCTTTCTATCGCTAACTGGCACGAAAACGTGCTATTCGATGTTTCCAATCGTTTTGCATCGACGGAAGGTAAGGATTCACTTACCAGCTCCCACACTCGTTCTTTCTATTTATAATTGGCACGAATACGTGATATTCGAGGTTTCCAATCGTTTTGCATCGACGGGTGGTAAGAATTCACTTCCCAGCTCCCGTAAATGTTCTTTCTATCGATAATTGGCACGAATACGTTATATTCGAGGTTTCCAATCGTTTTGCCTCGACGGTAGGTAAGAATTCACTTCCCAGCTCCCGCAATCGTTCTTTCTATCGATAATTGGCACGAAAACGTGCTATTCGATGTTACCAATCGTTTTGCATCGACGGGAGGTAACGATTCACTTCCCAGCTCCCGCAATAGTTCTTTCTATCGATAAATGGCACGCATACGTGATATTCGATGTTTCCAATCGGTTTGCCTCGACGGTAGGTAAGAATTCACTTCCCAGCTCCCGCAATCGTTCTTTCAATCGATAATTGGCACGAATACGTGCTATTCGGTGTTTCGAAACGTTTTGCATCGACGGTAGGTAAGGATTCACTTCCCAGCTCCCGCAATAGTTCTTTCTATCGATAATTGGCACGAATACGTGCTATTCGATGTTTCCAATCGTTTTGCATCGACGGTAGGTAAGGATTCACTTCCCAGCTCCCTCAATCGTTCTTTCTATAAATAATTGGCACGAATACGTGCTATTCGATGTTTCCAATCGTTTTGCATCGACGGTAGGTAAGGATTCACTTCCCAGCCCCCGCAATCGTTCTTTCTATCGATAACTGGCACAAAAACGTACTATTCGATGTTTCCAATCGTTTTGCATCGACGGAAGGTAAGGATTCACTTACCAGCTCCCACACTCGTTCTTTCTATTTATAATTGGCACGAATACGTGATATTCGAGGTTTCCAATCGTTTTGCATCGACGGTTGGTAAGAATTCACTTCCCAGCTCCCGTAATCGTTCTTTCTATCGATAATTGGCACGAATACGTTATATTCGAGGTTTCCAATCGTTTTGCCTCGACGGTAGGTAAGAATTCACTTCCCAGCTCCCGCAATCGTTCTTTCTATCGATAATTGGCACGAAAACGTGCTATTCGATGTTACCAATCGTTTTGCATCGACGGGAGGTAACGATTCACTTCCCAGCTCCCGCAATCGTTCTTTCTATAGATAATTGGCACGCATACGTGATATTCGATGTTTCCAATCGGTTTGCCTCGACGGTAGGTAAGAATTCACTTCCCAGCCCGCGCAATCGTTATTCTATCGATAATTGGCACGAATACGTGCTATTCAATGTTTCAAATCGTTTTGCATCGACGGTAGGTAAGGATTTACTTCCCAGCTCCCTCAATCGTTCTTTCTATAAATAATTGGCACGAATACGTGCTATTCGATGTTTCCAATCGTTTTGCATCGAAGGTAGGTAAGGATTCACTTCCCCGCTCCCGCAATCGTTCTTTCTATCGATAATTAGCACGAATACGTGCTATTCGATGTTTCGAATCGTTTTGCATCGACGGTAGGTAAGAATTCAGTTCCCAGCTCCCGCAATAGTTCTTTCTATCGATAATTGGCACGAATACGTGCTATTCGATGTTTCCAATCGTTTTGCATCGACGGTAGGTAAGGATTCACTTCCCAGCTCCCTCAATCGTTCTTTCTATAAATAATTGGCACGAATACGTGCTATTCGATGTTTCCAATCGTTTTGCATCGACGGTAGGTAAGGATTCACTTCCCAGGCCCGGCATTCGTTCTTTCTATCGCTAACTGGCACGAAAACGTGCTATTCGATGTTTCCAATCGTTTTGCATCGACGGAAGGTAAGGATTCACTTACCAGCTCCCACACTCGTTCTTTCTATTTATAATTGGCACGAATACGTGATATTCGATGTTTCCAATCGTTTTGCATCGAAGGTAGGTAAGGACTCACTTCCCCGCTCCCGCAATCGTTCTTTCTATCGATAATTGGCACGAATACGTGCTATTCGATGCTTCCAATCATTTTGACTCGACGGTAGGTAAGGATTCACTTCCCAGCTCCCGCAATCGTTCTTTCTATCGATAATTGGCACGCATACGTGATATTCGATGTTTCCAATCGGTTTGCCTCGACGGTAGGTAAGAATTCACTTCCCAGCTCCCGCAATCGTTCTTTCTATCGATAATTGGCACGAATACGTGCTATTCGATGTTTCCAATCGTTCTGCATCGACGGTAGGGAAGGATTCACTTCCCATCTCCCACACTCGTTCTTTCTATTTATAATTGGCACGAATACGTGATATTCGAGGTTTCCAATCGTTTTGCATCGACGGGTGGTAAGAATTCACTTCCCAGCTCCCGTAATCGTTCTTTCTATCGATAATTGGCACGAATACGTTATATTCGAGGTTTCCAATCGTTTTGCCTCGACGGTAGGTAAGAATTCACTTCCCAGCTCCCGCAATCGTTCTTTCTATCGATAATTGGCACGAATACGTGCTATTCGATGTTTCCAATCGTTTTGCATCGAAGGTAGGTAAGGATTCACTTCCCCGCTCCCGCAATCGTTCTTTCTATCGATAATTAGCACGAATACGTGCTATTCGATGTTTCGAATCGTTTTGCATCGACGGTAGGTAAGGATTCACTTCCCAGCTCCCGCAATAGTTCTTTCTATTGATAATTGGCACGAATACGTGCTATTCGATGTTTCCAATCGTTTTGCATCGACGGTAGGTAAGGATTCACTTCCCAGCTCCCTCAATCGTACTTTCTATAAATAATTGGCACGAATACGTGCTATTCGATGTTTCCAATCGTTTTGCATCGACGGTAGGTAAGGATTCACTTCCCAGGCCCGGCATTCGTTCTTTCTATCGCTAACTGGCACGAAAACGTGCTATTCGATGTTTCCAATCGTTTTGCATCGACGGAAGGTAAGGATTCACTTACCAGCTCCCACACTCGTTCTTTCTATTTATAATTGGCACGAATACGTGATATTCGATGTTTCCAATCGTTTTGCATCGAAGGTAGGTAAGGACTCACTTCCCCGCTGCCGCAATCGTTCTTTCTATCGATAATTGGCACGAATACGTGCTATTCGATGCTTCCAATCATTTTGACTCGACGGTAGGTAAGGATTCACTTCCCAGCTCCCTCAATCGTTCTTTCTATAAATAATTGGCACGAATACGTGCTATTCGATGTTTCCAATCGTTTTGCATCGACGGTAGGTAAGGATTCACTTCCCAGCCCCCGCAATCGTTCTTTCTATCGAAAATTGGCACGAATGCGTGCTATTCGATGTTTTCAATCGTTTTGCATCGACGGTAGGTAAGGATTCACTTCCCAGCCCCCGCAATCGTTCTTTCTATCGATAACTGGCACGAAAACGTGCTATTCGATGTTTCCAATCGTTTTGCATCGACGGTAGGTAAGGATTCACTTCCCAGCTCCCTCAATCGTTCTTTCTATAAATAATTGGCACGAATACGTGCTATTCGATGTTTCCAATCGTTTTGCATCGACGGTAGGTAAAGATGCACTTCCCAGCCCCCGCAATCGTTCTTTCTATCGCTAACTGGCACGAAAACGTGCTATTCGATGTTTCCAATCGTTTTGCAACGACGGTATGTGAGGATTCACTTCTCAGCTCCCTCAATCGTTCTTTCTATAAATAATTGTCACGAATACGTGCTATTCGATGTTTCCAATCGTTTTGCATCGAAGGTAGGTAAGGATACACTTCCCAGCTCCCGCAATCGTTCTTTCTATCAATAATTGGCACGCATACGTGATATTCGATGTTTCCAATCGGTTTGCCTCGACGGTAGGTAAGAATTCACTTCCCAGATCCCGCAATCGTTCTTTCTATCGATAATTGGCACGAATACGTGCTATTCGATGTTTCGAATCGTTTTGCATCGACGGTAGGTAAGGATTCACTTCCCAGCTCCCGCAATAGTTCTTTCTATCGATAATTGGCACGAATACGTACTATTCGATGTTTCCAATCGTTTTGCATCGACGGTAGGTAAGGATTCACTTCCCAGCTCCCTCAATCGTTCTTTCTATAAATAATTGGCACGAATACGTGATATTCGAGGTTTCCAATCGTTTTGCATCGACGGGTGGTAAGAATTCACTTCCCAGCCCCCGCAATCGTTCTTTCTATCGAAAATTGGCATGAATACGTGCTATTCGATGTTTCCAATCGTTTTGCATCGACGGTAGGTAAGGATTCACTTCCCAGCCCCCGCAATCGTTCTTTCTATCGATAACTGGCACGAAAACGTGCTATTCGATGTTTCCAATCGTTTTGCATCGACGGAAGGTAAGGATTCACTTACCAGCTCCCACACTCGTTCTTTCTATTTATAATTGGCACGAATACGTGATATTCGAGGTTTCCAATCGTTTTGCATCGACGGGTGGTAAGAATTCACTTCCCAGCTCCCGTAAATGTTCTTTCTATCGATAATTGGCACGAATACGTGCTACTCGGTGGTTCCAATCGTTTTGCAGCGACGGTATGTGAGGATTCACTTCTCAGCTCCCTCAATCGTTCTTTCTATAAATAATTGTCACGAATACGTGCTATTCGATGTTTCCAATCGTTTTGCATCGAAGGTAGGTAAGGATACACTTTCCAGCTCCCGCAATCGTTCTTTCTATCGATAAATGGCACGCATACGTGATATTCGATGTTTCCAATCGGTTTGCCTCGACGGTAGGTAAGAATTCACTTCCCAGCTCCCGCAATCGTTCTTTCTATCGATAATTGGCACGAATACGTGCTATTCGATGTTTCGAAACGTTTTGCATCGACGGTAGGTAAGGATTCACTTCCCAGCTCCCGCAATAGTTCTTTCTATCGATAATTGGCACGAATCCGTGCTATTCGATGTTTCCAATCGTTTTGCATCGACGGTAGGTAAGGATTCACTTCCCAGCTCCCTCAATCGTTCTTTCTATAAATAATTGGCACGAATACGTGCTATTCGATGTTTCCAATCGTTTTGCATCGACGGTAGGTAAGGATTCACTTCCCAGCCCCCGCAATCGTTCTTTCTATCGATAACTGGCACAAAAACGTACTATTCGATGTTTCCAATCGTTTTGCATCGACGGAAGGTAAGGATTCACTTACCAGCTCCCACACTCGTTCTTTCTATTTATAATTGGCACGAATACGTGATATTCGAGGTTTCCAATCGTTTTGCATCGACGGTAGGTAAGAATTCACTTCCCAGCCCGCGCAATCGTTATTCTATCGATAATTGGCACGAATACGTGCTATTCAATGTTTCAAATCGTTTTGCATCGACGGTAGGTAAGGATTTACTTCCCAGCTCCCGCAATCGTTCTTTCTATCGATAATTGGCACGAAAACGTGCTATTCGATGTTACCAATCGTTTTGCATCGACGGGAGGTAACGATTCACTTCCCAGCTCCCGCAATCGTTCTTTCTATAGATAATTGGCACGCATACGTGATATTCGATGTTTCCAATCGGTTTGCCTCGACGGTAGGTAAGAATTCACTTCCCAGCCCGCGCAATCGTTATTCTATCGATAATTGGCACGAATACGTGCTATTCAATGTTTCAAATCGTTTTGCATCGACGGTAGGTAAGGATTTACTTCCCAGCTCCCTCAATCGTTCTTTCTATAAATAATTGGCACGAATACGTGCTATTCGATGTTTCCAATCGTTTTGCATCGAAGGTAGGTAAGGATTCACTTCCCCGCTCCCGCAATCGTTCTTTCTATCGATAATTAGCACGAATACGTGCTATTCGATGTTTCGAATCGTTTTGCATCGACGGTAGGTAAGGATTCACTTTCCAGCTCCCGCAATAGTTCTTTCTATCGATAATTGGCACGAATACGTGCTATTCGATGTTTCCAATCGTTTTGCATCGACGGTAGGTAAGGATTCACTTCCCAGCTCCCTCAATCGTTCTTTCTATAAATAATTAGCACGAATACGTGCTATTCGATGTTTCCAATCGTTTTGCATCGACGGTAGGTAAGGATTCACTTCCCAGTCCCGGCATTCGTTCTTTCTATCGCTAACTGGCACGAAAACGTGCTATTCGATGTTTCCAATCGTTTTGCATCGACGGAAGGTAAGGATTCACTTACCAGCTCCCACACTCGTTCTTTCTATTTATAATTGGCACGAATACGTGATATTCGATGTTTCCAATCGTTTTGCATCGAAGGTAGGTAAGGACTCACTTCCCCGCTCCCGCAATCGTTCTTTCTATCGATAATTGGCACGAATACGTGCTATTCGATGCTTCCAATCATTTTGACTCGACGGTAGGTAAGGATTCACTTCCCAGCTCCCTCAATCGTTCTTTCTATAAATAATTGGCACGAATACGTGCTATTCGATGTTTCCAATCGTTTTGCATCGACGGTAGGTAAGGATTCACTTCCCAGCCCCCGCAATCGTTCTTTCTATCGAAAATTGGCACGAATGCGTGCTATTCGATGTTTTCAATCGTTTTGCATCGACGGTAGGTAAGGATTCACTTCCCAGCCCCCGCAATCGTTCTTTCTATCGATAACTGGCACGAAAACGTGCTATTCGATGTTTCCAATCGTTTTGCATCGACGGTAGGTAAGGATTCACTTCCCAGCTCCCTCAATCGTTCTTTCTATAAATAATTGGCACGAATACGTGCTATTCGATGTTTCCAATCGTTTTGCATCGACGGTAGGTAAAGATGCACTTCCCAGCCCCCGCAATCGTTCTTTCTATCGCTAACTGGCACGAAAACGTGCTATTCGATGTTTCCAATCGTTTTGCAACGACGGTATGTGAGGATTCACTTCTCAGCTCCCTCAATCGTTCTTTCTATAAATAATTGTCACGAATACGTGCTATTCGATGTTTCCAATCGTTTTGCATCGAAGGTAGGTAAGGATACACTTCCCAGCTCCCGCAATCGTTCTTTCTATCAATAATTGGCACGCATACGTGATATTCGATGTTTCCAATCGGTTTGCCTCGACGGTAGGTAAGAATTCACTTCCCAGATCCCGCAATCGTTCTTTCTATCGATAATTGGCACGAATACGTGCTATTCGATGTTTCGAATCGTTTTGCATCGACGGTAGGTAAGGATTCACTTCCCAGCTCCCGCAATAGTTCTTTCTATCGATAATTGGCACGAATACGTACTATTCGATGTTTCCAATCGTTTTGCATCGACGGTAGGTAAGGATTCACTTCCCAGCTCCCTCAATCGTTCTTTCTATAAATAATTGGCACGAATACGTGATATTCGAGGTTTCCAATCGTTTTGCATCGACGGGTGGTAAGAATTCACTTCCCAGCCCCCGCAATCGTTCTTTCTATCGAAAATTGGCATGAATACGTGCTATTCGATGTTTCCAATCGTTTTGCATCGACGGTAGGTAAGGATTCACTTCCCAGCCCCCGCAATCGTTCTTTCTATCGATAACTGGCACGAAAACGTGCTATTCGATGTTTCCAATCGTTTTGCATCGACGGAAGGTAAGGATTCACTTACCAGCTCCCACACTCGTTCTTTCTATTTATAATTGGCACGAATACGTGATATTCGAGGTTTCCAATCGTTTTGCATCGACGGGTGGTAAGAATTCACTTCCCAGCTCCCGTAAATGTTCTTTCTATCGATAATTGGCACGAATACGTGCTACTCGGTGGTTCCAATCGTTTTGCAGCGACGGTATGTGAGGATTCACTTCTCAGCTCCCTCAATCGTTCTTTCTATAAATAATTGTCACGAATACGTGCTATTCGATGTTTCCAATCGTTTTGCATCGAAGGTAGGTAAGGATACACTTTCCAGCTCCCGCAATCGTTCTTTCTATCGATAAATGGCACGCATACGTGATATTCGATGTTTCCAATCGGTTTGCCTCGACGGTAGGTAAGAATTCACTTCCCAGCTCCCGCAATCGTTCTTTCTATCGATAATTGGCACGAATACGTGCTATTCGATGTTTCGAAACGTTTTGCATCGACGGTAGGTAAGGATTCACTTCCCAGCTCCCGCAATAGTTCTTTCTATCGATAATTGGCACGAATCCGTGCTATTCGATGTTTCCAATCGTTTTGCATCGACGGTAGGTAAGGATTCACTTCCCAGCTCCCTCAATCGTTCTTTCTATAAATAATTGGCACGAATACGTGCTATTCGATGTTTCCAATCGTTTTGCATCGACGGTAGGTAAGGATTCACTTCCCAGCCCCCGCAATCGTTCTTTCTATCGATAACTGGCACAAAAACGTACTATTCGATGTTTCCAATCGTTTTGCATCGACGGAAGGTAAGGATTCACTTACCAGCTCCCACACTCGTTCTTTCTATTTATAATTGGCACGAATACGTGATATTCGAGGTTTCCAATCGTTTTGCATCGACGGTAGGTAAGAATTCACTTCCCAGCCCGCGCAATCGTTATTCTATCGATAATTGGCACGAATACGTGCTATTCAATGTTTCAAATCGTTTTGCATCGACGGTAGGTAAGGATTTACTTCCCAGCTCCCGCAATCGTTCTTTCTATCGATAATTGGCACGAAAACGTGCTATTCGATGTTACCAATCGTTTTGCATCGACGGGAGGTAACGATTCACTTCCCAGCTCCCGCAATCGTTCTTTCTATAGATAATTGGCACGCATACGTGATATTCGATGTTTCCAATCGGTTTGCCTCGACGGTAGGTAAGAATTCACTTCCCAGCCCGCGCAATCGTTATTCTATCGATAATTGGCACGAATACGTGCTATTCAATGTTTCAAATCGTTTTGCATCGACGGTAGGTAAGGATTTACTTCCCAGCTCCCTCAATCGTTCTTTCTATAAATAATTGGCACGAATACGTGCTATTCGATGTTTCCAATCGTTTTGCATCGAAGGTAGGTAAGGATTCACTTCCCCGCTCCCGCAATCGTTCTTTCTATCGATAATTAGCACGAATACGTGCTATTCGATGTTTCGAATCGTTTTGCATCGACGGTAGGTAAGGATTCACTTTCCAGCTCCCGCAATAGTTCTTTCTATCGATAATTGGCACGAATACGTGCTATTCGATGTTTCCAATCGTTTTGCATCGACGGTAGGTAAGGATTCACTTCCCAGCTCCCTCAATCGTTCTTTCTATAAATAATTAGCACGAATACGTGCTATTCGATGTTTCCAATCGTTTTGCATCGACGGTAGGTAAGGATTCACTTCCCAGTCCCGGCATTCGTTCTTTCTATCGCTAACTGGCACGAAAACGTGCTATTCGATGTTTCCAATCGTTTTGCATCGACGGAAGGTAAGGATTCACTTACCAGCTCCCACACTCGTTCTTTCTATTTATAATTGGCACGAATACGTGATATTCGATGTTTCCAATCGTTTTGCATCGAAGGTAGGTAAGGACTCACTTCCCCGCTCCCGCAATCGTTCTTTCTATCGATAATTGGCACGAATACGTGCTATTCGATGCTTCCAATCATTTTGACTCGACGGTAGGTAAGGATTCACTTCCCAGCTCCCGCAATCGTTCTTTCTATCGATAATTGGCACGCATACGTGATATTCGATGTTTCCAATCGGTTTGCCTCGACGGTAGGTAAGAATTCACTTCCCAGCTCCCGCAATCGTTCTTTCTATCGATAATTGGCACGAATACGTGCTATTCGATGTTTCCAATCGTTCTGCATCGACGGTAGGGAAGGATTCACTTACCAGCTCCCACACTCGTTCTTTCTATCGATAATTGGCACGAATACGTGATATTCGAGGTTTCCAATCGTTTTGCATCGACGGGTGGTAAGAATTCACTTCCCAGCTCCCGTAAATGTTCTTTCTATCGATAATTGGCACGAATACGTGCTACTCGGTGTTTCCAATCGTTTTGCAACGACGGTATGTGAGGATTCACTTCTCAGCTCCCTCAATCGTTCTTTCTATAAATAATTGTCACGAATACGTGCTATTCGATGTTTCCAATCGTTTTGCATCGAAGGTAGGTAAGGATACACTTTCCAGCTCCCGCAATCGTTCTTTCTATCGATAAATGGCACGCATACGTGATATTCGATGTTTCCAATCGTTTTGCATCGACGGAAGGTAAGGATTCACTTACCAGCTCCCACACTCGTTCTTTCTATTTATAATTGGCACGAATACGTGATATTCGATGTTTCCAATCGTTTTGACTCGACGGTAGGTAAGGATTCACTTCCCAGCTCCCGCAATCGTTCTTTCTATCGATAATTGGCACGCATACGTGATATTCGATGTTTCCAATCGGTTTGCCTCAACGGTAGGTAAGAATTCACTTCCCAGCTCCCGCAACCGTTCTTTCTATCGATAATTGGCACGAATACGTGCTATTCGATGTTTCCAATCGTTCTGCATCGACGGTAGGGAAGGATTCACTTCCCATCTCCCGCAATCGTTCTTTCTATCGATAATTGGCACGAATACGTGCTATTCGATGTTTCGAATCGTTTTGTATCGACGGTAGGTAAGGATTCACTTCCCAGCTCCCGCAATCGTTCTTTCTATCGATAATTGGCACGAATACGTGCTATTCGATGTTTCCAATCGTTTTGCATCGACGGAAGGTAAGGATTCACTTACCAGCTCCCACACTCGTTGTTTCTGTTTATAATTGGCACGAATACGTGCTATTCGATGTTTCCAATCGTTTTGCATCGAAGGTAGGTAAGGATTCACTTCCCCGCTCCCGCAATCGTTCTTTCTATCGATAATTAGCACGAATACGTGCTATTCGATGTTTCGAATCGTTTTGCATCGACGGTAGGTAAGGATTCACTTCCCAGCTCCCGCAATAGTTCTTTCTATCGATAATTGGCACGAATACGTGCTATTCGATGTTTCCAATCGTTTTGCATCGACGGTAGGTAAGGATTCACTTCCCAGCTCCCTCAATCGTTCTTTCTATAAATAATTGGCACGAATACGTGCTATTCGATGTTTCCAATCGTTTTGCATCGACGGTAGGTAAGGATTCACTTCCCAGGCCCGGCATTCGTTCTTTCTATCGCTAACTGGCACGAAAACGTGCTATTCGATGTTTCCAATCGTTTTGCATCGACGGAAGGTAAGGATTCACTTACCAGCTCCCACACTCGTTCTTTCTATTTATAATTGGCACGAATACGTGATATTCGATGTTTCCAATCGTTTTGCATCGAAGGTAGGTAAGGACTCACTTCCCCGCTCCCGCAATCGTTCTTTCTATCGATAATTGGCACGAATACGTGCTATTCGATGCTTCCAATCATTTTGACTCGACGGTAGGTAAGGATTCACTTCCCAGCTCCCGCAATCGTTCTTTCTATCGATAATTGGCACGCATACGTGATATTCGATGTTTCCAATCGGTTTGCCTCGACGGTAGGTAAGAATTCACTTCCCAGCTCCCGCAATCGTTCTTTCTATCGATAATTGGCACAAATACGTGCTATTCGATGTTTCCAATCGTTCTGCATCGACGGTAGGGAAGGATTCACTTCCCATCTCCCGCAATCGTTCTTTCTATCGATAATTGGCACGAATACGTGCTATTCGATGTTTCGAATCGTTTTGTATCGACGGTAGGTAAGGATTCACTTCCCAGCTCCCGCAATCGTTCTTTCTATCGATAATTGGCACGAATACGTGCTATTCGATGTTTCCAATCGTTTTGCATCGACGGAAGGTAAGGATTCACTTACCAGCTCCCACACTCGTTGTTTCTATTTATAATTGGCACGAATACGTGCTATTCGATGTTTCCAATCGTTTTGCATCGAAGGTAGGTAAGGATTCACTTCCCCGCTCCCGCAATCGTTCTTTCTATCGATAATTAGCACGAATACGTGCTATTCGATGTTTCCAATCGTTTTGTATCGACGGTAGGTAAGGATTCACTTCCCAGCTCCCGCAATCGTTCTTTCTATCGATAATTGGCACGAATACGTGCTATTCGATGTTTCCAATCGTTTTGCATCGACGGAAGGTAAGGATTCACTTACCAGCTCCCACACTCGTTGTTTCTATTTATAATTGGCACGAATACGTGTTATTCGAGGTTTCCAATCGTTTTGCATCGACGGGTGGTAAGAATTCACTTCCCAGCTCCCATAATCGTTCTTTCTATCGATAATTGGCACGAATACGTTATATTCGAGGTTTCCAATCGTTTTGCCTCGTCGGTAGGTAAGAGTTCACTTCCCAGCTCCCGCAATCGTTCTTTCTATCGATAATTGGCACGAAAACGTGCTATTCGATGTTACCAATCGTTTTGCATCGACGGGAGGTAACGATTCACTTCCCAGCTCCCGCAATCGTTCTTTCTATAGATAATTGGCACGCATACGTGATATTCGATGTTTCCAATCGGTTTGCCTCGACGGTAGGTAAGAATTCACTTCCCAGCCCGCGCAATCGTTCTTTCTATCGAAAATTGGCACGAATACGTGCTATTCGATGTTTCCAATCGTTCTGCATCGACGGTAGGAAAGGATTCAATTCCCAGCTCCCGCAATCGTTCTTTCTATCGATAATTGGCACGAATACGTGCTATTCAATGTTTCAAATCATTTTGCATCGACGGTAGGTAAGGATTTACTTCCCAGCTCCCTCAATCGTTCTTTCTATAAATAATTGGCACGAATACGTTCTATTCGATGTTTCCAATCGTTTTGCATCGAAGGTAGGTAAGGATTCACTTCCCCGCTCGCGCAATCGTTCTTTCTATCAATAATTAGCACGAATACGTGCTATTCGATGTTTCGAATCGTTTTGCATCGACGGTAGGTAAGGATTCAATTCCCAGCTCCCGCAATCGTTCTTTCTATCGATAATTGGCACGAATACGTGCTATTCAATGTTTCAAATCATTTTGCATCGACGGTAGGTAAGGATTTACTTCCCAGCTCCCTCAATCGTTCTTTCTATAAATAATTGGCACGAATACGTGCTATTCGATGTTTCCAATCGTTTTGCATCGAAGGTAGGTAAGGATTCACTTCCCCGCTCGCGCAATCGTTCTTTCTATCAATAATTAGCACGAATACGTGCTATTCGATGTTTCCAGTCGTTCTGCATCGACGGTAGGTAAGGATTCACTTCCCAGCTCCCTCAATCGTTCTTTCTATATATAATTGGCACGAATACGTGCTATTCGATGTTTCCAATCGTTTTGCATCGACGGTAGGTAAGGATTCACTTCCCAGGCCCGGCATTCGTTCTTTCTATCGCTAACTGGCACGAAAACGTGCTATTCGATGTTTCCAATCGTTTTGCATCGACGGAAGGTAAGGATTCACTTACCAGCTCCCACACTCGTTCTTTCTATTTATAATTGGCACGAATACGTGATATTCGATGTTTCCAATCGTTTTGCATCGAAGATAGGTAAGGACTCACTTCCCCGCTCCCGCAATCGTTCTTTCTATCGATAATTGGCACGAATACGTGCTATTCGATGCTTCCAATCATTTTGACTCGACGGTAGGTAAGGATTCACTTCCCAGCTCCCGCAATCGTTCTTTCTATCGATAATTGGCACGCATACGTGATATTCGATGTTTCCAATCGGTTTGCCTCGACGGTAGGTAAGAATTCACTTCCCAGCTCCCGCAATCGTTCTTTCTATCGATAATTGGCACGAATACGTGCTATTCGATGTTTCCAATCGTTCTGCATCGACGGTAGGGAAGGATTCACTTCCCATCTCCCGCAATCGTTCTTTCTATCGATAATTGGCATGAATACGTGCTATTCGATGTTTCGAATCGTTTTGTATCGACGGTAGGTAAGGATTCACTTCCCAGCTCCCGCAATCGTTCTTTCTATCGATAATTGGCACGAATACGTGCTATTCGATGTTTCCAATCGTTTTGCATCGACGGAAGGTAAGGATTCACTTACCAGCTCCCACACTCGTTGTTTCTATTTATAATTGGCACGAATACGTGTTATTCGAGGTTTCCAATCGTTTTGCATCGACGGGTGGTAAGAATTCACTTCCCAGCTCCCATAATCGTTCTTTCTATCGATAATTGGCACGAATACGTTATATTCGAGGTTTCCAATCGTTTTGCCTCGTCGGTAGGTAAGAGTTCACTTCCCAGCTCCCGCAATCGTTCTTTCTATCGATAATTGGCACGAAAACGTGCTATTCGATGTTACCAATCGTTTTGCATCGACGGGAGGTAACGATTCACTTCCCAGCTCCCGCAATCGTTCTTTCTATAGATAATTGGCACGCATACGTGATATTCGATGTTTCCAATCGGTTTGCCTCGACGGTAGGTAAGAATTCACTTCCCAGCCCGCGCAATCGTTCTTTCTATCGAAAATTGGCACGAATACGTGCTATTCGATGTTTCCAATCGTTCTGCATCGACGGTAGGAAAGGATTCAATTCCCAGCTCCCGCAATCGTTCTTTCTATCGATAATTGGCACGAATACGTGCTATTCAATGTTTCAAATCATTTTGCATCGACGGTAGGTAAGGATTTACTTCCCAGCTCCCTCAATCGTTCTTTCTATAAATAATTGGCACGAATACGTGCTATTCGATGTTTCCAATCGTTTTGCATCGAAGGTAGGTAAGGATTCACTTCCCCGCTCGCGCAATCGTTCTTTCTATCAATAATTAGCACGAATACGTGCTATTCGATGTTTCGAATCGTTTTGCATCGACGGTAGGTAAGGATTCACTTCCCAGCTCCCGCAATAGTTCTTTCTATCGATAATTGGCACGAATACGTGCTATTCGATGTTTCCAATCGTTTTGCATCGACGGTAGGTAAGGATTCACTTCCCAGCTCCCTCAATCGTTCTTTCTATATATAATTGGCACGAATACGTGCTATTCGATGTTTCCAATCGTTTTGCATCGACGGTAGGTAAGGATTCACTTCCCAGGCCCGGCATTCGTTCTTTCTATCGCTAACTGGCACGAAAACGTGCTATTCGATGTTTCCAATCGTTTTGCATCGACGGAAGGTAAGGATTCACTTACCAGCTCCCACACTCGTTCTTTCTATTTATAATTGGCACGAATACGTGATATTCGATGTTTCCAATCGTTTTGCATCGAAGGTAGGTAAGGACTCACTTCCCCGCTCCCGCAATCGTTCTTTCTATCGATAATTGGCACGAATACGTGCTATTCGATGCTTCCAATCATTTTGACTCGACGGTAGGTAAGGATTCACTTCCCAGCTCCCGCAATCGTTCTTTCTATCGATAATTGGCACGCATACGTGATATTCGATGTTTCCAATCGGTTTGCCTCGACGGTAGGTAAGAATTCACTTCCCAGCTCCCGCAATCGTTCTTTCTATCGATAATTGGCACGAATACGTGCTATTCGATGTTTCCAATCGTTCTGCATCGACGGTAGGGAAGGATTCACTTCCCATCTCCCGCAATCGTTCTTTCTATCGATAATTGGCACGAATACGTGCTATTCGATGTTTCGAATCGTTTTGTATCGACGGTAGGTAAGGATTCACTTCCCAGCTCCCGCAATCGTTCTTTCTATCGATAATTGGCACGAATACGTGCTATTCGATGTTTCCAATCGTTTTGCATCGACGGAAGGTAAGGATTCACTTACCAGCTCCCACACTCGTTGTTTCTATTTATAATTGGCACGAATACGTGATATTCGATGTTTCCAATCGTTTTGCATCGAAGGTAGGTAAGGACTCACTTCCCCGCTCCCGCAATCGTTCTTTCTATCGATAATTGGCACGAATACGTGCTATTCGATGCTTCCAATCATTTTGACTCGACGGTAGGTAAGGATTCACTTCCCAGCTCCCGCAATCGTTCTTTCTATCGATAATTGGCACGCATACGTGATATTCGATGTTTCCAATCGGTTTGCCTCGACGGTAGGTAAGAATTCACTTCCCAGCTCCCGCAATCGTTCTTTCTATCGATAATTGGCACGAATACGTGCTATTCGATGTTTCCATTCGTTCTGCATCGACGGTAGGGAAGGATTCACTTCCCATCTCCCACACTCGTTCTTTCTATTTATAATTGGCACGAATACGTGATATTCGAGGTTTCCAATCGTTTTGCATCGACGGGTGGTAAGAATTCACTTCCCAGCTCCCGCAATCGTTCTTTCTATCGATAATTGGCACGAATACGTTATATTCGAGGTTTCCAATCGTTTTGCATCGAAGGTAGGTAAGGACTCACTTCCCCGCTCCCGCAATCGTTCTTTCTATCGATAATTGGCACGAATACGTGCTATTCGATGCTTCCAATCATTTTGACTCGACGGTAGGTAAGGATTCACTTCCCAGCTCCCGCAATCGTTCTTTCTATCGATAATTGGCACGAATACGTTATATTCGAGGTTTCCAATCGTTTTGCCTCGACGGTAGGTAAGAATTCACTTCCCAGCTCCCGCAATCGTTCTTTCTATCGATAATTGGCACGAATACGTGCTATTCGATGTTTCCAATCGTTTTGCATCGAAGGTAGGTAAGGATTCACTTCCCCGCTCCCGCAATCGTTCTTTCTATCGATAATTAGCACGAATACGTGCTATTCGATGTTTCGAATCGTTTTGCATCGACGGTAGGTAAGGATTCACTTCCCAGCTCCCGCAATAGTTCTTTCTATCGATAATTGGCACGAATACGTGCTATTCGATGTTTCCAATCGTTTTGCATCGACGGTAGGTAAGGATTCACTTCCCAGCTCCCTCAATCGTTCTTTCTATAAATAATTGGCGCGAATACGTGCTATTCGATGTTTCCAATCGTTTTGCATCGACGGTAGGTAAGGATTCACTTCCCAGGCCCGGCATTCGTTCTTTCTATCGCTAACTGGCACGAAAACGTGCTATTCGATGTTTCCAATCGTTTTGCATCGACGGAAGGTAAGGATTCACTTACCAGCTCCCACACTCGTTCTTTCTATTTATAATTGGCACGAATACGTGATATTCGATGTTTCCAATCGTTTTGCATCGAAGGTAGGTAAGGACTCACTTCCCCGCACCCGCAATCGTTCTTTCTATCGATAATTGGCACGAATACGTGCTATTCGATGCTTCCAATCATTTTGACTCGACGGTAGGTAAGGATTCACTTCCCAGCTCCCGCAATCGTTCTTTCTATCGATAATTGGCACGCATACGTGATATTCGATGTTTCCAATCGGTTTGCCTCGACGGTAGGTAAGAATTCACTTCCCAGCTCCCGCAATCGTTCTTTCTATCGATAATTGGCACGAATACGTGCTATTCGATGTTTCCAATCGTTCTGCATCGACGGTAGGGAAGGATTCACTTCCCATCTCCCGCAATCGTTCTTTCTATCGATAATTGGCACGAATACGTGCTATTCGATGTTACCAATCGTTTTGCATCGACGGGAGGTAACGATTCACTTCCCAGCTCCCGCAATCGTTCTTTCTATAGATAATTGGCACGCATACGTGATATTCGATGTTTCCAATCGGTTTGCCTCGACGGTAGGTAAGAATTCACTTCCCAGCCCCCGCAATCGTTCTTTCTATCGAAAATTGGCACGAATACGTGCTATTCGATGTTTCCAATCGTTTTGCATCGACGGTAGGTAAGGATTCACTTCCCAGCCCCCGCAATCGTTCTTTCTATCGATAACTGGCACGAAAACGTGCTATTCGATGTTTCCAATCGTTTTGCATCGACGGTAGGTAAGGATTCACTTCCCAGCTCCCTCAATCGTTCTTTCTATAAATAATTGGCACGAATACGTGCTATTCGATGTTTCCAATCGTTTTGCATCGACGGTAGGTAAAGATTCACTTCCCAGCCCCCGCAATCGTTCTTTCTATCGCTAACTGGCACGAAAACGTGCTATTCGATGTTTCCAATCGTTTTGCATCGACGGAAGGTAAGGATTCACTTACCAGCTCCCACACTCGTTCTTTCTATTTATAATTGGCACGAATACGTGATATTCGAGGTTTCCAATCGTTTTGCATCGACGGGTGGTAAGAATTCACTTCCCAGCTCCCGTAATCGTTCTTTCTATCGATAATTGGCACGAATACGTGCTACTCGGTGTTTCCAATCGTTTTGCAACGACGGTATGTGAGGATTCACTTCTCAGCTCCCTCAATCGTTCTTTCTATAAATAATTGTCACGAATACGTGCTATTCGATGTTTCCAATCGTTTTGCATCGAAGGTAGGTAAGGATACACTTCCCAGCTCCCGCAATCGTTCTTTCTATCGATAATTGGCACGCATACGTGATATTCGATGTTTCCAATCGGTTTGCCTCGACGGTAGGAAAGAATTCACTTCCCAGCTCCCGCAATCGTTCTTTCTATCGATAATTGGCACGAATACGTGCTATTCGATGTTTCGAATCGTTTTGCATCGACGGTAGGTAAGGATTCACTTCCCAGCTCCCGCAATAGTTCTTTCTATCGATAATTGGCACGAATACGTACTATTCGATGTTTCCAATCGTTTTGCATCGACGGTAGGTAAGGATTCACTTCCCAGCTCCCTCAATCGTTCTTTCTATAAATAATTGGCACGAATACGTGATATTCGAGGTTTCCAATCGTTTTGCATCGACGGGTGGTAAGAATTCACTTCCCAGCCCCCGCAATCGTTCTTTCTATCGAAAATTGGCATGAATACGTGCTATTCGATGTTTCCAATCGTTTTGCATCGACGGTAGGTAAGGATTCACTGCCCAGCCCCCGCAATCGTTCTTTCTATCGATAACTGGCACGAAAACGTGCTATTCGATGTTTCCAATCGTTTTGCATCGACGGAAGGTAAGGATTCACTTACCAGCTCCCACACTCGTTCTTTCTATTTATAATTGGCACGAATACGTGATATTCGAGGTTTCCAATCGTTTTGCATCGACGGGTGGTAAGAATTCACTTCCCAACTCCCGTAAATGTTCTTTCTATCGATAATTGGCACGAATACGTGCTACTCGGTGTTTCCAATCGTTTTGCAACGACGGTATGTGAGGATTCACTTCTCAGCTCCCTCAATCGTTCTTTCTATAAATAATTGTCACGAATACGTGCTATTCGATGTTTCCAATCGTTTTGCATCGAAGGTAGGTAAGGATACACTTTCCAGCTCCCGCAATCGTTCTTTCTATCGATAAATGGCACGCATACGTGATATTCGATGTTTCCAATCGGTTTGCCTCGACGGTAGGTAAGAATTCACTTCCCAGCTCCCGCAATCGTTCTTTCTATCGATAATTGGCACGAATACGTGCTATTCGATGTTTCGAAACGTTTTGCATCGACGGTAGGTAAGGATTCACTTCCCAGCTCCCGCAATAGTTCTTTCTATCGATAATTGGCACGAATCCGTGCTATTCGATGTTTCCAATCGTTTTGCATCGACGGTAGGTAAGGATTCACTTCCCAGCTCCCTCAATCGTTCTTTCTATAAATAATTGGCACGAATACGTGCTATTCGATGTTTCCAATCGTTTTGCATCGACGGTAGGTAAGGATTCACTTCCCAGCCCCCGCAATCGTTCTTTCTATCGATAACTGGCACAAAAACGTACTATTCGATGTTTCCAATCGTTTTGCATCGACGGAAGGTAAGGATTCACTTACCAGCTCCCACACTCGTTCTTTCTATTTATAATTGGCACGAATACGTGATATTCGAGGTTTCCAATCGTTTTGCATCGACGGGTGGTAAGAATTCACTTCCCAGCTCCCGTAATCGTTCTTTCTATCGATAATTGGCACGAATACGTTATATTCGAGGTTTCCAATCGTTTTGCCTCGACGGTAGGTAAGAATTCACTTCCCAGCTCCCGCAATCGTTCTTTCTATCGATAATTGGCACGAAAACGTGCTATTCGATGTTACCAATCGTTTTGCATCGACGGGAGGTAACGATTCACTTCCCAGCTCCCGCAATCGTTCTTTCTATAGATAATTGGCACGCATACGTGATATTCGATGTTTCCAATCGGTTTGCCTCGACGGTAGGTAAGAATTCACTTCCCAGCCCGCGCAATCGTTATTCTATCGATAATTGGCACGAATACGTGCTATTCAATGTTTCAAATCGTTTTGCATCGACGGTAGGTAAGGATTTACTTCCCAGCTCCCTCAATCGTTCTTTCTATAAATAATTGGCACGAATACGTGCTATTCGATGTTTCCAATCGTTTTGCATCGAAGGTAGGTAAGGATTCACTTCCCCGCTCCCGCAATCGTTCTTTCTATCGATAATTAGCACGAATACGTGCTATTCGATGTTTCGAATCGTTTTGCATCGACGGTAGGTAAGGATTCACTTCCCAGCTCCCGCAATAGTTCTTTCTGTCGATAATTGGCACGAATACGTGCTATTCGATGTTTCCAATCGTTTTGCATCGACGGTAGGTAAGGATTCACTTCCCAGCTCCCTCAATCGTTCTTTCTATAAATAATTAGCACGAATACGTGCTATTCGATGTTTCCAATCGTTTTGCATCGACGGTAGGTAAGGATTCACTTCCCAGGCCCGGCATTCGTTCTTTCTATCGCTAACTGGCACGAAAACGTGCTATTCGATGTTTCCAATCGTTTTGCATCGACGGAAGGTAAGGATTCACTTACCAGCTCCCACACTCGTTCTTTCTATTTATAATTGGCACGAATACGTGATATTCGATGTTTCCAATCGTTTTGCATCGAAGGTAGGTAAGGACTCACTTCCCCGCTCCCGCAATCGTTCTTTCTATCGATAATTGGCACGAATACGTGCTATTCGATGCTTCCAATCATTTTGACTCGACGGTAGGTAAGGATTCACTTCCCAGCTCCCGCAATCGTTCTTTCTATCGATAATTGGCACGCATACGTGATATTCGATGTTTCCAATCGGTTTGCCTCGACGGTAGGTAAGAATTCACTTCCCAGCTCCCGCAATCGTTCTTTCTATCGATAATTGGCACGAATACGTGCTATTCGATGTTTCCAATCGTTCTGCATCGACGGTAGGGAAGGATTCACTTACCAGCTCCCACACTCGTTCTTTCTATCGATAATTGGCACGAATACGTGATATTCGAGGTTTCCAATCGTTTTGCATCGACGGGTGGTAAGAATTCACTTCCCAGCTCCCGTAAATGTTCTTTCTATCGATAATTGGCACGAATACGTGCTACTCGGTGTTTCCAATCGTTTTGCAACGACGGTATGTGAGGATTCACTTCTCAGCTCCCTCAATCGTTCTTTCTATAAATAATTGTCACGAATACGTGCTATTCGATGTTTCCAATCGTTTTGCATCGAAGGTAGGTAAGGATACACTTTCCAGCTCCCGCAATCGTTCTTTCTATCGATAAATGGCACGCATACGTGATATTCGATGTTTCCAATCGTTTTGCATCGACGGAAGGTAAGGATTCACTTACCAGCTCCCACACTCGTTCTTTCTATTTATAATTGGCACGAATACGTGATATTCGATGTTTCCAATCGTTTTGCATCGAAGGTAGGTAAGGACTCACTTCCCCGCTCCCGCAATCGTTCTTTCTATCGATAATTGGCACGAATACGTGCTATTCGATGCTTCCAATCATTTTGACTCGACGGTAGGTAAGGATTCACTTCCCAGCTCCCGCAATCGTTCTTTCTATCGATAAATGGCACGCATACGTGATATTCGATGTTTCCAATCGGTTTGCCTCGACGGTAGGTAAGAATTCACTTCCCAGCTCCCGCAATCGTTCTTTCTATCGATAATTGGCACGAATACGTGCTATTCGATGTTTCGAAACGTTTTGCATCGACGGTAGGTAAGGATTCACTTCCCAGCTCCCGCAATAGTTCTTTCTATCGATAATTGGCACGAATCCGTGCTATTCGATGTTTCCAATCGTTTTGCATCGACGGTAGGTAAGGATTCACTTCCCAGCCCCCGCAATCGTTCTTTCTATCGATAACTGGCACAAAAACGTACTATTCGATGTTTCCAATCGTTTTGCATCGACGGAAGGTAAGGATTCACTTACCAGCTCCCACACTCGTTCTTTCTATTTATAATTGGCACGAATACGTGATATTCGAGGTTTCCAATCGTTTTGCATCGACGGGTGGTAAGAATTCACTTCCCAGCTCCCGTAATCGTTCTTTCTATCGATAATTGGCACGAATACGTTATATTCGAGGTTTCCAATCGTTTTGCCTCGACGGTAGGTAAGAATTCACTTCCCAGCTCCCGCAATCGTTCTTTCTATCGATAATTGGCACGAAAACGTGCTATTCGATGTTACCAATCGTTTTGCATCGACGGGAGGTAACGATTCACTTCCCAGCTCCCGCAATCGTTCTTTCTATAGATAATTGGCACGCATACGTGATATTCGATGTTTCCAATCGGTTTGCCTCGACGGTAGGTAAGAATTCACTTCCCAGCCCGCGCAATCGTTATTCTATCGATAATTGGCACGAATACGTGCTATTCAATGTTTCAAATCGTTTTGCATCGACGGTAGGTAAGGATTTACTTCCCAGCTCCCTCAATCGTTCTTTCTATAAATAATTGGCACGAATACGTGCTATTCGATGTTTCCAATCGTTTTGCATCGAAGGTAGGTAAGGATTCACTTCCCCGCTCCCGCAATCGTTCTTTCTATCGATAATTAG
Source organism: Nomada ferruginata (assembly GCA_963583965.1). Taxonomy (NCBI): domain Eukaryota; kingdom Metazoa; phylum Arthropoda; class Insecta; order Hymenoptera; family Apidae; genus Nomada; species Nomada ferruginata. The sequence continues at coordinate 3,537,215 of OY757219.1, forward strand.
CACGAATACGTGCTATTCGATGTTTCGAATCGTTTTGCATCGACGGTAGGTAAGGATTCACTTCCCAGCTCCCGCAATAGTTCTTTCTATCGATAATTGGCACGAATACGTGCTATTCGATGTTTCCAATCGTTTTGCATCGACGGTAGGTAAGGATTCACTTCCCAGCTCCCTCAATCGTTCTTTCTATAAATAATTAGCACGAATACGTGCTATTCGATGTTTCCAATCGTTTTGCATCGACGGTAGGTAAGGATTCACTTCCCAGGCCCGGCATTCGTTCTTTCTATCGCTAACTGGCACGAAAACGTGCTATTCGATGTTTCCAATCGTTTTGCATCGACGGAAGGTAAGGATTCACTTACCAGCTCCCACACTCGTTCTTTCTATTTATAATTGGCACGAATACGTGATATTCGATGTTTCCAATCGTTTTGCATCGAAGGTAGGTAAGGACTCACTTCCCCGCTCCCGCAATCGTTCTTTCTATCGATAATTGGCACGAATACGTGCTATTCGATGCTTCCAATCATTTTGACTCGACGGTAGGTAAGGATTCACTTCCCAGCTCCCGCAATCGTTCTTTCTATCGATAATTGGCACGCATACGTGATATTCGATGTTTCCAATCGGTTTGCCTCGACGGTAGGTAAGAATTCACTTCCCAGCTCCCGCAATCGTTCTTTCTATCGATAATTGGCACGAATACGTGCTATTCGATGTTTCCAATCGTTCTGCATCGACGGTAGGGAAGGATTCACTTACCAGCTCCCACACTCGTTCTTTCTATCGATAATTGGCACGAATACGTGATATTCGAGGTTTCCAATCAATTTGCATCGACGGGTGGTAAGAATTCACTTCCCAGCTCCCGTAAATGTTCTTTCTATCGATAATTGGCACGAATACGTGCTACTCGGTGTTTCCAATCGTTTTGCAACGACGGTATGTGAGGATTCACTTCTCAGCTCCCTCAATCGTTCTTTCTATAAATAATTGTCACGAATACGTGCTATTCGATGTTTCCAATCGTTTTGCATCGAAGGTAGGTAAGGATACACTTTCCAGCTCCCGCAATCGTTCTTTCTATCGATAAATGGCACGCATACGTGATATTCGATGTTTCCAATCGTTTTGCATCGACGGAAGGTAAGGATTCACTTACCAGCTCCCACACTCGTTCTTTCTATTTATAATTGGCACGAATACGTGATATTCGATGTTTCCAATCGTTTTGCATCGAAGGTAGGTAAGGATTCACTTCCCAGCTCCCGCAATCGTTCTTTCTATCGATAATTGGCACGCATACGTGATATTCGATGTTTCCAATCGGTTTGCCTCGACGGTAGGTAAGAATTCACTTCCCAGCTCCCGCAATCGTTCTTTCTATCGATAATTGGCACGAATACGTGCTATTCGATGTTTCCAATCGTTCTGCATCGACGGTAGGGAAGGATTCACTTCCCATCTCCCGCAATCGTTCTTTCTATCGATAATTGGCACGAATACGTGCTATTCGATGTTTCGAATCGTTTTGTATCGACGGTAGGTAAGGATTCACTTCCCAGCTCCCGCAATCGTTCTTTCTATCGATAATTGGCACGAATACGTGCTATTCGATGTTTCCAATCGTTTTGCATCGACGGAAGGTAAGGATTCACTTACCAGCTCCCACACTCGTTGTTTCTATTTATAATTGGCACGAATACGTGCTATTCGATGTTTCCAATCGTTTTGCATCGAAGGTAGGTAAGGATTCACTTCCCCGCTCCCGCAATCGTTCTTTCTATCGATAATTAGCACGAATACGTGCTATTCGATGTTTCGAATCGTTTTGCATCGACGGTAGGTAAGGATTCACTTCCCAGCTCCCGCAATAGTTCTTTCTATCGATAATTGGCACGAATACGTGCTATTCGATGTTTCCAATCGTTTTGCATCGACGGTAGGTAAGGATTCACTTCCCAGCTCCCTCAATCGTTCTTTCTATAAATAATTGGCACGAATACGTGCTATTCGATGTTTCCAATCGTTTTACATCGACGGTAGGTAAGGATTCACTTCCCAGGCCCGGCATTCGTTCTTTCTATCGCTAACTGGCACGAAAACGTGCTATTCGATGTTTCCAATCGTTTTGCATCGACGGAAGGTAAGGATTCACTTACCAGCTCCCACACTCGTTCTTTCTATTTATAATTGGCACGAATACGTGATATTCGATGTTTCCAATCGTTTTGCATCGAAGGTAGGTAAGGACTCACTTCCCCGCTCCCGCAATCGTTCTTTCTATCGATAATTGGCACGAATACGTGCTATTCGATGCTTCCAATCATTTTGACTCGACGGTAGGTAAGGATTCACTTCCCAGCTCCCGCAATCGTTCTTTCTATCGATAATTGGCACGCATACGTGATATTCGATGTTTCCAATCGGTTTGCCTCGACGGTAGGTAAGAATTCACTTCCCAGCTCCCGCAATCGTTCTTTCTATCGATAATTGGCACGAATACGTGCTATTCGATGTTTCCAATCGTTTTGCATCGACGGAAGGTAAGGATTCACTTACCAGCTCCCACACTCGTTGTTTCTATTTATAATTGGCACGAATACGTGCTATTCGATGTTTCCAATCGTTTTGCATCGAAGGTAGGTAAGGATTCACTTCCCCGCTCCCGCAATCGTTCTTTCTATCGATAATTAGCACGAATACGTGCTATTCGATGTTTCGAATCGTTTTGCATCGACGGTAGGTAAGGATTCACTTCCCAGCTCCCGCAATAGTTCTTTCTATCGATAATTGGCACGAATACGTGCTATTCGATGTTTCCAATCGTTTTGTATCGACGGAAGGTAAGGATTCACTTACCAGCTCCCACACTCGTTGTTTCTATTTATAATTGGCACGAATACGTGTTATTCGAGGTTTCCAATCGTTTTGCATCGACGGGTGGTAAGAATTCACTTCCCAGCTCCCATAATCGTTCTTTCTATCGATAATTGGCACGAATACGTTATATTCGAGGTTTCCAATCGTTTTGCCTCGTCGGTAGGTAAGAGTTCACTTCCCAGCTCCCGCAATCGTTCTTTCTATCGATAATTGGCACGAAAACGTGCTATTCGATGTTACCAATCGTTTTGCATCGACGGGAGGTAACGATTCACTTCCCAGCTCCCGCAATCGTTCTTTCTATAGATAATTGGCACGCATACGTGATATTCGATGTTTCCAATCGGTTTGCCTCGACGGTAGGTAAGAATTCACTTCCCAGCCCGCGCAATCGTTCTTTCTATCGAAAATTGGCACGAATACGTGCTATTCGATGTTTCCAATCGTTCTGCATCGACGGTAGGAAAGGATTCAATTCCCAGCTCCCGCAATCGTTCTTTCTATCGATAATTGGCACGAATACGTGCTATTCAATGTTTCAAATCATTTTGCATCGACGGTAGGTAAGGATTTACTTCCCAGCTCCCTCAATCGTTCTTTCTATAAATAATTGGCACGAATACGTGCTATTCGATGTTTCCAATCGTTTTGCATCGAAGGTAGGTAAGGATTCACTTCCCCGCTCGCGCAATCGTTCTTTCTATCAATAATTAGCACGAATACGTGCTATTCGATGTTTCGAATCGTTTTGCATCGACGGTAGGTAAGGATTCACTTCCCAGCTCCCGCAATAGTTCTTTCTATCGATAATTGGCACGAATACGTGCTATTCGATGTTTCCAATCGTTTTGCATCGACGGTAGGTAAGGATTCACTTCCCAGCTCCCTCAATCGTTCTTTCTATATATAATTGGCACGAATACGTGCTATTCGATGTTTCCAATCGTTTTGCATCGACGGTAGGTAAGGATTCACTTCCCAGGCCCGGCATTCGTTCTTTCTATCGCTAACTGGCACGAAAACGTGCTATTCGATGTTTCCAATCGTTTTGCATCGACGGAAGGTAAGGATTCACTTACCAGCTCCCACACTCGTTCTTTCTATTTATAATTGGCACGAATACGTGATATTCGATGTTTCCAATCGTTTTGCATCGAAGGTAGGTAAGGACTCACTTCCCCGCTCCCGCAATCGTTCTTTCTATCGATAATTGGCACGAATACGTGCTATTCGATGCTTCCAATCATTTTGACTCGACGGTAGGTAAGGATTCACTTCCCAGCTCCCGCAATCGTTCTTTCTATCGATAATTGGCACGCATACGTGATATTCGATGTTTCCAATCGGTTTGCCTCGACGGTAGGTAGGAATTCACTTCCCAGCTCCCGCAATCGTTCTTTCTATCGATAATTGGCACGAATACGTGCTATTCGATGTTTCCAATCGTTCTGCATCGACGGTAGGGAAGGATTCACTTCCCATCTCCCGCAATCGTTCTTTCTATCGATAATTGGCACGAATACGTGCTATTCGATGTTTCGAATCGTTTTGTATCGACGGTAGGTAAGGATTCACTTCCCAGCTCCCGCAATCGTTCTTTCTATCGATAATTGGCACGAATACGTGCTATTCGATGTTTCCAATCGTTTTGCATCGACGGAAGGTAAGGATTCACTTACCAGCTCCCACACTCGTTGTTTCTATTTATAATTGGCACGAATACGTGCTATTCGATGTTTCCAATCGTTTTGCATCGAAGGTAGGTAAGGATTCACTTCCCCGCTCCCGCAATCGTTCTTTCTATCGATAATTAGCACGAATACGTGCTATTCGATGTTTCGAATCGTTTTGCATCGACGGTAGGTAAGGATTCACTTCCCAGCTCCCGCAATAGTTCTTTCTATCGATAATTGGCACGAATACGTGCTATTCGATGTTTCCAATCGTTTTGCATCGACGGTAGGTAAGGATTCACTTCCCAGCTCCCTCAATCGTTCTTTCTATAAATAATTGGCACGAATACGTGCTATTCGATGTTTCCAATCGTTTTACATCGACGGTAGGTAAGGATTCACTTCCCAGGCCCGGCATTCGTTCTTTCTATCGCTAACTGGCACGAAAACGTGCTATTCGATGTTTCCAATCGTTTTGCATCGACGGAAGGTAAGGATTCACTTACCAGCTCCCACACTCGTTCTTTCTATTTATAATTGGCACGAATACGTGATATTCGATGTTTCCAATCGTTTTGCATCGAAGGTAGGTAAGGACTCACTTCCCCGCTCCCGCAATCGTTCTTTCTATCGATAATTGGCACGAATACGTGCTATTCGATGCTTCCAATCATTTTGACTCGACGGTAGGTAAGGATTCACTTCCCAGCTCCCGCAATCGTTCTTTCTATCGATAATTGGCACGCATACGTGATATTCGATGTTTCCAATCGGTTTGCCTCGACGGTAGGTAAGAATTCACTTCCCAGCTCCCGCAATCGTTCTTTCTATCGATAATTGGCACGAATACGTGCTATTCGATGTTTCCAATCGTGTTGCATCGACGGAAGGTAAGGATTCACTTACCAGCTCCCACACTCGTTGTTTCTATTTATAATTGGCACGAATACGTGCTATTCGATGTTTCCAATCGTTTTGCATCGAAGGTAGGTAAGGATTCACTTCCCCGCTCCCGCAATCGTTCTTTCTATCGATAATTAGCACGAATACGTGCTATTCGATGTTTCGAATCGTTTTGCATCGACGGTAGGTAAGGATTCACTTCCCAGCTCCCGCAATAGTTCTTTCTATCGATAATTGGCACGAATACGTGCTATTCGATGTTTCCAATCGTTTTGTATCGACGGAAGGTAAGGATTCACTTACCAGCTCCCACACTCGTTGTTTCTATTTATAATTGGCACGAATACGTGTTATTCGAGGTTTCCAATCGTTTTGCATCGACGGGTGGTAAGAATTCACTTCCCAGCTCCCATAATCGTTCTTTCTATCGATAATTGGCACGAATACGTTATATTCGAGGTTTCCAATCGTTTTGCCTCGTCGGTAGGTAAGAGTTCACTTCCCAGCTCCCGCAATCGTTCTTTCTATCGATAATTGGCACGAAAACGTGCTATTCGATGTTACCAATCGTTTTGCATCGACGGGAGGTAACGATTCACTTCCCAGCTCCCGCAATCGTTCTTTCTATAGATAATTGGCACGCATACGTGATATTCGATGTTTCCAATCGGTTTGCCTCGACGGTAGGTAAGAATTCACTTCCCAGCCCGCGCAATCGTTCTTTCTATCGAAAATTGGCACGAATACGTGCTATTCGATGTTTCCAATCGTTCTGCATCGACGGTAGGAAAGGATTCAATTCCCAGCTCCCGCAATCGTTCTTTCTATCGATAATTGGCACGAATACGTGCTTTCAATGTTTCAAATCATTTTGCATCGACGGTAGGTAAGGATTTACTTCCCAGCTCCCTCAATCGTTCTTTCTATAAATAATTGGCACGAATACGTGCTATTCGATGTTTCCAATCGTTTTGCATCGAAGGTAGGTAAGGATTCACTTCCCCGCTCGCGCAATCGTTCTTTCTATCAATAATTAGCACGAATACGTGCTATTCGATGTTTCGAATCGTTTTGCATCGACGGTAGGTAAGGATTCACTTCCCAGCTCCCGCAATAGTTCTTTCTATCGATAATTGGCACGAATACGTGCTATTCGATGTTTCCAATCGTTTTGCATCGACGGTAGGTAAGGATTCACTTCCCAGCTCCCTCAATCGTTCTTTCTATATATAATTGGCACGAATACGTGCTATTCGATGTTTCCAATCGTTTTGCATCGACGGTAGGTAAGGATTCACTTCCCAGGCCCGGCATTCGTTCTTTCTATCGCTAACTGGCACGAAAACGTGCTATTCGATGTTTCCAATCGTTTTGCATCGACGGAAGGTAAGGATTCACTTACCAGCTCCCACACTCGTTCTTTCTATTTATAATTGGCACGAATACGTGATATTCGATGTTTCCAATCGTTTTGCATCGAAGGTAGGTAAGGACTCACTTCCCCGCTCCCGCAATCGTTCTTTCTATCGATAATTGGCACGAATACGTGCTATTCGATGCTTCCAATCATTTTGACTCGACGGTAGGTAAGGATTCACTTCCCAGCTCCCGCAATCGTTCTTTCTATCGATAATTGGCACGAATACGTTATATTCGAGGTTTCCAATCGTTTTGCCTCGACGGTAGGTAAGAATTCACTTCCCAGCTCCCGCAATCGTTCTTTCTATCGATAATTGGCACGAATACGTGCTATTCGATGTTTCCAATCGTTTTGCATCGAAGGTAGGTAAGGATTCACTTCCCCGCTCCCGCAATCGTTCTTTCTATCGATAATTAGCACGAATACGTGCTATTCGATGTTTCGAATCGTTTTGCATCGACGGTAGGTAAGGATTCACTTCCCAGCTCCCGCAATAGTTCTTTCTATCGATAATTGGCACGAATACGTGCTATTCGATGTTTCCAATCGTTTTGCATCGACGGTAGGTAAGGATTCACTTCCCAGCTCCCTCAATCGTTCTTTCTATAAATAATTGGCGCGAATACGTGCTATTCGATGTTTCCAATCGTTTTGCATCGACGGTAGGTAAGGATTCACTTCCCAGGCCCGGCATTCGTTCTTTCTATCGCTAACTGGCACGAAAACGTGCTATTCGATGTTTCCAATCGTTTTGCATCGACGGAAGGTAAGAATTCACTTCCCAGCTCCCGCAATCGTTCTTTCTATCGATAATTGGCACGAATACGTGCTATTCAATGTTTCAAATCATTTTGCATCGACGGTAGGTAAGGATTTACTTCCCAGCTCCCTCAATCGTTCTTTCTATAAATAATTGGCACGAATACGTGCTATTCGATGTTTCCAATCGTTTTGCATCGAAGGTAGGTAAGGATTCACTTCCCCGCTCGCGCAATCGTTCTTTCTATCAATAATTAGCACGAATACGTGCTATTCGATGTTTCGAATCGTTTTGCATCGACGGTAGGTAAGGATTCAATTCCCAGCTCCCGCAATCGTTCTTTCTATCGATAATTGGCACGAATACGTGCTATTCAATGTTTCAAATCATTTTGCATCGACGGTAGGTAAGGATTTACTTCCCAGCTCCCTCAATCGTTCTTTCTATAAATAATTGGCACGAATACGTGCTATTCGATGTTTCCAATCGTTTTGCATCGAAGGTAGGTAAGGATTCACTTCCCCGCTCGCGCAATCGTTCTTTCTATCAATAATTAGCACGAATACGTGCTATTCGATGTTTCCAATCGTTCTGCATCGACGGTAGGTAAGGATTCACTTCCCAGCTCCCTCAATCGTTCTTTCTATATATAATTGGCACGAATACGTGCTATTCGATGTTTCCAATCGTTTTGCATCGACGGTAGGTAAGGATTCACTTCCCAGGCCCGGCATTCGTTCTTTCTATCGCTAACTGGCACGAAAACGTGCTATTCGATGTTTCCAATCGTTTTGCATCGACGGAAGGTAAGGATTCACTTACCAGCTCCCACACTCGTTCTTTCTATTTATAATTGGCACGAATACGTGATATTCGATGTTTCCAATCGTTTTGCATCGAAGATAGGTAAGGACTCACTTCCCCGCTCCCGCAATCGTTCTTTCTATCGATAATTGGCACGAATACGTGCTATTCGATGCTTCCAATCATTTTGACTCGACGGTAGGTAAGGATTCACTTCCCAGCTCCCGCAATCGTTCTTTCTATCGATAATTGGCACGCATACGTGATATTCGATGTTTCCAATCGGTTTGCCTCGACGGTAGGTAAGAATTCACTTCCCAGCTCCCGCAATCGTTCTTTCTATCGATAATTGGCACGAATACGTGCTATTCGATGTTTCCAATCGTTCTGCATCGACGGTAGGGAAGGATTCACTTCCCATCTCCCGCAATCGTTCTTTCTATCGATAATTGGCACGAATACGTGCTATTCGATGTTTCGAATCGTTTTGTATCGACGGTAGGTAAGGATTCACTTCCCAGCTCCCGCAATCGTTCTTTCTATCGATAATTGGCACGAATACGTGCTATTCGATGTTTCCAATCGTTTTACATCGACGGAAGGTAAGGATTCACTTACCAGCTCCCACACTCGTTGTTTCTATTTATAATTGGCACGAATACGTGTTATTCGAGGTTTCCAATCGTTTTGCATCGACGGGTGGTAAGAATTCACTTCCCAGCTCCCATAATCGTTCTTTCTATCGATAATTGGCACGAATACGTTATATTCGAGGTTTCCAATCGTTTTGCCTCGTCGGTAGGTAAGAGTTCACTTCCCAGCTCCCTCAATCGTTCTTTCTATATATAATTGGCACGAATACGTGCTATTCGATGTTTCCAATCGTTTTGCATCGACGGTAGGTAAGGATTCACTTCCCAGGCCCGGCATTCGTTCTTTCTATCGCTAACTGGCACGAAAACGTGCTATTCGATGTTTCCAATCGTTTTGCATCGACGGAAGGTAAGGATTCACTTACCAGCTCCCACACTCGTTCTTTCTATTTATAATTGGCACGAATACGTGATATTCGATGTTTCCAATCGTTTTGCATCGAAGGTAGGTAAGGACTCACTTCCCCGCTCCCGCAATCGTTCTTTCTATCGATAATTGGCACGAATACGTGCTATTCGATGCTTCCAATCATTTTGACTCGACGGTAGGTAAGGATTCACTTCCCAGCTCCCGCAATCGTTCTTTCTATCGATAATTGGCACGCATACGTGATATTCGATGTTTCCAATCGGTTTGCCTCGACGGTAGGTAAGAATTCACTTCCCAGCTCCCGCAATCGTTCTTTCTATCGATAATTGGCACGAATACGTGCTATTCGATGTTTCCAATCGTTCTGCATCGACGGTAGGGAAGGATTCACTTCCCATCTCCCGCAATCGTTCTTTCTATCGATAATTGGCACGAATACGTGCTATTCGATGTTTCGAATCGTTTTGTATCGACGGTAGGTAAGGATTCACTTCCCAGCTCCCGCAATCGTTCTTTCTATCGATAATTGGCACGAATACGTGCTATTCGATGTTTCCAATCGTTTTGCATCGACGGAAGGTAAGGATTCACTTACCAGCTCCCACACTCGTTGTTTCTATTTATAATTGGCACGAATACGTGATATTCGATGTTTCCAATCGTTTTGCATCGAAGGTAGGTAAGGACTCACTTCCCCGCTCCCGCAATCGTTCTTTCTATCGATAATTGGCACGAATACGTGCTATTCGATGCTTCCAATCATTTTGACTCGACGGTAGGTAAGGATTCACTTCCCAGCTCCCGCAATCGTTCTTTCTATCGATAATTGGCACGAATACGTTTTATTCGAGGTTTCCAATCGTTTTGCCTCGACGGTAGGTAAGAATTCACTTCCCAGCTCCCGCAATCGTTCTTTCTATCGATAATTGGCACGAATACGTGCTATTCGATGTTTCCAATCGTTTTGCATCGAAGGTAGGTAAGGATTCACTTCCCCGCTCCCGCAATCGTTCTTTCTATCGATAATTAGCACGAATACGTGCTATTCGATGTTTCGAATCGTTTTGCATCGACGGTAGGTAAGGATTCACTTCCCAGCTCCCGCAATAGTTCTTTCTATCGATAATTGGCACGAATACGTGCTATTCGATGTTTCCAATCGTTTTGCATCGACGGTAGGTAAGGATTCACTTCCCAGCTCCCTCAATCGTTCTTTCTATAAATAATTGGCGCGAATACGTGCTATTCGATGTTTCCAATCGTTTTGCATCGACGGTAGGTAAGGATTCACTTCCCAGGCCCGGCATTCGTTCTTTCTATCGCTAACTGGCACGAAAACGTGCTATTCGATGTTTCCAATCGTTTTGCATCGACGGAAGGTAAGAATTCACTTCCCAGCTCCCGCAATCGTTCTTTCTATCGATAATTGGCACGAATACGTGCTATTCAATGTTTCAAATCATTTTGCATCGACGGTAGGTAAGGATTTACTTCCCAGCTCCCTCAATCGTTCTTTCTATAAATAATTGGCACGAATACGTGCTATTCGATGTTTCCAATCGTTTTGCATCGAAGGTAGGTAAGGATTCACTTCCCCGCTCGCGCAATCGTTCTTTCTATCAATAATTAGCACGAATACGTGCTATTCGATGTTTCGAATCGTTTTGCATCGACGGTAGGTAAGGATTCAATTCCCAGCTCCCGCAATCGTTCTTTCTATCGATAATTGGCACGAATACGTGCTATTCAATGTTTCAAATCATTTTGCATCGACGGTAGGTAAGGATTTACTTCCCAGCTCCCTCAATCGTTCTTTCTATAAATAATTGGCACGAATACGTGCTATTCGATGTTTCCAATCGTTTTGCATCGAAGGTAGGTAAGGATTCACTTCCCCGCTCGCGCAATCGTTCTTTCTATCAATAATTAGCACGAATACGTGCTATTCGATGTTTCCAATCGTTCTGCATCGACGGTAGGTAAGGATTCACTTCCCAGCTCCCTCAATCGTTCTTTCTATATATAATTGGCACGAATACGTGCTATTCGATGTTTCCAATCGTTTTGCATCGACGGTAGGTAAGGATTCACTTCCCAGGCCCGGCATTCGTTCTTTCTATCGCTAACTGGCACGAAAACGTGCTATTCGATGTTTCCAATCGTTTTGCATCGACGGAAGGTAAGGATTCACTTACCAGCTCCCACACTCGTTCTTTCTATTTATAATTGGCACGAATACGTGATATTCGATGTTTCCAATCGTTTTGCATCGAAGATAGGTAAGGACTCACTTCCCCGCTCCCGCAATCGTTCTTTCTATCGATAATTGGCACGAATACGTGCTATTCGATGCTTCCAATCATTTTGACTCGACGGTAGGTAAGGATTCACTTCCCAGCTCCCGCAATCGTTCTTTCTATCGATAATTGGCACGCATACGTGATATTCGATGTTTCCAATCGGTTTGCCTCGACGGTAGGTAAGAATTCACTTCCCAGCTCCCGCAATCGTTCTTTCTATCGATAATTGGCACGAATACGTGCTATTCGATGTTTCCAATCGTTCTGCATCGACGGTAGGGAAGGATTCACTTCCCATCTCCCGCAATCGTTCTTTCTATCGATAATTGGCACGAATACGTGCTATTCGATGTTTCGAATCGTTTTGTATCGACGGTAGGTAAGGATTCACTTCCCAGCTCCCGCAATCGTTCTTTCTATCGATAATTGGCACGAATACGTGCTATTCGATGTTTCCAATCGTTTTGCATCGACGGAAGGTAAGGATTCACTTACCAGCTCCCACACTCGTTGTTTCTATTTATAATTGGCACGAATACGTGTTATTCGAGGTTTCCAATCGTTTTGCATCGACGGGTGGTAAGAATTCACTTCCCAGCTCCCATAATCGTTCTTTCTATCGATAATTGGCACGAATACGTTATATTCGAGGTTTCCAATCGTTTTGCCTCGTCGGTAGGTAAGAGTTCACTTCCCAGCTCCCGCAATCGTTCTTTCTATCGATAATTGGCACGAAAACGTGCTATTCGATGTTATCAATCGTTTTGCATCGACGGGAGGTAACGATTCACTTCCCAGCTCCCGCAATCGTTCTTTCTATTGATAATTGGCACGCATACGTGATATTCGATGTTTCCAATCGGTTTGCCTCGACGGTAGGTAAGAATTCACTTCCCAGCCCGCGCAATCGTTCTTTCTATCGAAAATTGGCACGAATACGTGCTATTCGATGTTTCCAATCGTTCTGCATCGACGGTAGGAAAGGATTCAATTCCCAGCTCCCGCAATCGTTCTTTCTATCGATAATTGGCACGAATACGTGCTATTCAATGTTTCAAATCATTTTGCATCGACGGTAGGTAAGGATTTACTTCCCAGCTCCCTCAATCGTTCTTTCTATAAATAATTGGCACGAATACGTGCTATTCGATGTTTCCAATCGTTTTGCATCGAAGGTAGGTAAGGATTCACTTCCCCGCTCGCGCAATCGTTCTTTCTATCAATAATTAGCACGAATACGTGCTATTCGATGTTTCGAATCGTTTTGCATCGACGGTAGGTAAGGATTCACTTCCCAGCTCCCGCAATAGTTCTTTCTATCGATAATTGGCACGAATACGTGCTATTCGATGTTTCCAATCGTTTTGCATCGACGGTAGGTAAGGATTCACTTCCCAGCTCCCTCAATCGTTCTTTCTATATATAATTGGCACGAATACGTGCTATTCGATGTTTCCAATCGTTTTGCATCGACGGTAGGTAAGGATTCACTTCCCAGGCCCGGCATTCGTTCTTTCTATCGCTAACTGGCACGAAAACGTGCTATTCGATGTTTCCAATCGTTTTGCATCGACGGAAGGTAAGGATTCACTTACCAGCTCCCACACTCGTTCTTTCTATTTATAATTGGCACGAATACGTGATATTCGATGTTTCCAATCGTTTTGCATCGAAGGTAGGTAAGGACTCACTTCCCCGCTCCCGCAATCGTTCTTTCTATCGATAATTGGCACGAATACGTGCTATTCGATGCTTCCAATCATTTTGACTCGACGGTAGGTAAGGATTCACTTCCCAGCTCCCGCAATCGTTCTTTCTATCGATAATTGGCACGCATACGTGATATTCGATGTTTCCAATCGGTTTGCCTCGACGGTAGGTAAGAATTCACTTCCCAGCTCCCGCAATCGTTCTTTCTATCGATAATTGGCACGAATACGTGCTATTCGATGTTTCCAATCGTTCTGCATCGACGGTAGGGAAGGATTCACTTCCCATCTCCCGCAATCGTTCTTTCTATCGATAATTGGCACGAATACGTGCTATTCGATGTTTCGAATCGTTTTGTATCGACGGTAGGTAAGGATTCACTTCCCAGCTCCCGCAATCGTTCTTTCTATCGATAATTGGCACGAATACGTGCTATTCGATGTTTCCAATCGTTTTGCATCGACGGAAGGTAAGGATTCACTTACCAGCTCCCACACTCGTTGTTTCTATTTATAATTGGCACGAATACGTGATATTCGATGTTTCCAATCGTTTTGCATCGAAGGTAGGTAAGGACTCACTTCCCCGCTCCCGCAATCGTTCTTTCTATCGATAATTGGCACGAATACGTGCTATTCGATGCTTCCAATCATTTTGACTCGACGGTAGGTAAGGATTCACTTCCCAGCTCCCGCAATCGTTCTTTCTATCGATAATTGGCACGAATACGTTATATTCGAGGTTTCCAATCGTTTTGCCTCGACGGTAGGTAAGAATTCACTTCCCAGCTCCCGCAATCGTTCTTTCTATCGATAATTGGCACGAATACGTGCTATTCGATGTTTCCAATCGTTTTGCATCGAAGGTAGGTAAGGACTCACTTCCCCGCTCCCGCAATCGTTCTTTCTATCGATAATTGGCACGAATACGTGCTATTCGATGCTTCCAATCATTTTGACTCGACGGTAGGTAAGGATTCACTTCCCCGCTCCCGCAATCGTTCTTTCTATCGATAATTAGCACGAATACGTGCTATTCGATGTTTCGAATCGTTTTGCATCGACGGTAGGTAAGGATTCACTTCCCAGCTCCCGCAATAGTTCTTTCTATCGATAATTGGCACGAATACGTGCTATTCGATGTTTCCAATCGTTTTGCATCGACGGTAGGTAAGGATTCACTTTCCAGCTCCCTCAATCGTTCTTTCTATAAATAATTGGCGCGAATACGTGATATTCGATGTTTCCAATCGTTTTGCATCGAAGGTAGGTAAGGACTCACTTCCCCGCACCCGCAATCGTTCTTTCTATCGATAATTGGCACGAATACGTGCTATTCGATGCTTCCAATCATTTTGACTCGACGGTAGGTAAGGATTCACTTCCCAGCTCCCGAAATCGTTCTTTCTATCGATAATTGGCACGCATACGTGATATTCGATGTTTCCAATCGGTTTGCCTCGACGGTAGGTAAGAATTCACTTCCCAGCTCCCGCAATCGTTCTTTCTATCGATAATTGGCACGAATACGTGCTATTCGATGTTTCCAATCGTTCTGCATCGACGGTAGGGAAGGATTCACTTCCCATCTCCCGCAATCGTTCTTTCTATCGATAATTGGCACGAATACGTGCTATTCGATGTTACCAATCGTTTTGCATCGACGGGAGGTAACGATTCACTTCCCAGCTCGCGCAATCGTTCTTTCTATAGATAATTGGCACGCATACGTGATATTCGATGTTTCCAATCGGTTTGCCTCGACGGTAGGTAAGAATTCACTTCCCAGCCCCCGCAATCGTTCTTTCTATCGAAAATTGGCACGAATACGTGCTATTCGATGTTTCCAATCGTTTTGCATCGACGGTAGGTAAGGATTCACTTCCCAGCCCCCGCAATCGTTCTTTCTATCGATAACTGGCACGAAAACGTGCTATTCGATGTTTCCAATCGTTTTGCATCGACGGTAGGTAAGGATTCACTTCCCAGCTCCCTCAATCGTTCTTTCTATAAATAATTGGCACGAATACGTGCTATTCGATGTTTCCAATCGTTTTGCATCGACGGTAGGTAAAGATTCACTTCCCAGCCCCCGCAATCGTTCTTTCTATCGCTAACTGGCACGAAAACGTGCTATTCGATGTTTCCAATCGTTTTGCATCGACGGAAGGTAAGGATTCACTTACCAGCTCCCACACTCGTTCTTTCTATTTATAATTGGCACGAATACGTGATATTCGAGGTTTCCAATCGTTTTGCATCGACGGGTGGTAAGAATTCACTTCCCAGCTCCCGTAATCGTTCTTTCTATCGATAATTGGCACGAATACGTGCTACTCGGTGTTTCCAATCGTTTTGCAACGACGGTATGTGAGGATTCACTTCTCAGCTCCCTCAATCGTTCTTTCTATAAATAATTGTCACGAATACGTGCTATTCGATGTTTCCAATCGTTTTGCATCGAAGGTAGGTAAGGATACACTTCCCAGCTCCCGCAATCGTTCTTTCTATCGATAATTGGCACGCATACGTGATATTCGATGTTTCCAATCGGTTTGCCTCGACGGTAGGAAAGAATTCACTTCCCAGCTCCCGCAATCGTTCTTTCTATCGATAATTGGCACGAATACGTGCTATTCGATGTTTCGAATCGTTTTGCATCGACGGTAGGTAAGGATTCACTTCCCAGCTCCCGCAATAGTTCTTTCTATCGATAATTGGCACGAATACGTACTATTCGATGTTTCCAATCGTTTTGCATCGACGGTAGGTAAGGATTCACTTCCCAGCTCCCTCAATCGTTCTTTCTATAAATAATTGGCACGAATACGTGATATTCGAGGTTTCCAATCGTTTTGCATCGACGGGTGGTAAGAATTCACTTCCCAGCCCCCGCAATCGTTCTTTCTATCGAAAATTGGCATGAATACGTGCTATTCGATGTTTCCAATCGTTTTGCATCGACGGTAGGTAAGGATTCACTTCCCAGCCCCCGCAATCGTTCTTTCTATCGATAACTGGCACGAAAACGTGCTATTCGATGTTTCCAATCGTTTTGCATCGACGGAAGGTAAGGATTCACTTACCAGCTCCCACACTCGTTCTTTCTATTTATAATTGGCACGAATACGTGATATTCGAGGTTTCCAATCGTTTTGCATCGACGGGTGGTAAGAATTCACTTCCCAACTCCCGTAAATGTTCTTTCTATCGATAATTGGCACGAATACGTGCTACTCGGTGTTTCCAATCGTTTTGCAACGACGGTATGTGAGGATTCACTTCTCAGCTCCCTCAATCGTTCTTTCTATAAATAATTGTCACGAATACGTGCTATTCGATGTTTCCAATCGTTTTGCATCGAAGGTAGGTAAGGATACACTTTCCAGCTCCCGCAATCGTTCTTTCTATCGATAAATGGCACGCATACGTGATATTCGATGTTTCCAATCGGTTTGCCTCGACGGTAGGTAAGAATTCACTTCCCAGCTCCCGCAATCGTTCTTTCTATCGATAATTGGCACGAATACGTGCTATTCGATGTTTCGAAACGTTTTGCATCGACGGTAGGTAAGGATTCACTTCCCAGCTCCCGCAATAGTTCTTTCTATCGATAATTGGCACGAATACGTGCTATTCGATGTTTCCAATCGTTTTGCATCGACGGTAGGTAAGGATTCACTTCCCAGCTCCCTCAATCGTTCTTTCTATAAATAATTGTCACGAATACGTGCTATTCGATGTTTCCAATCGTTTTGCATCGACGGTAGGTAAGGATTCACTTCCCAGCCCCCGCAATCGTTCTTTCTATCGATAACTGGCACAAAAACGTACTATTCGATGTTTCCAATCGTTTTGCATCGACGGAAGGTAAGGATTCACTTACCAGCTCCCACACTCGTTCTTTCTATTTATAATTGGCACGAATACGTGATATTCGAGGTTTCCAATCGTTTTGCATCGACGGGTGGTAAGAATTCACTTCCCAGCTCCCGTAATCGTTCTTTCTATCGATAATTGGCACGAATACGTTATATTCGAGGTTTCCAATCGTTATGCCTCGACGGTAGGTAAGAATTCACTTCCCAGCTCCCGCAATCGTTCTTTCTATCGATAATTGGCACGAAAACGTGCTATTCGATGTTACCAACCGTTTTGCATCGACGGGAGGTAACGATTCACTTCCCAGCTCCCGCAATCGTTCTTTCTATAGATAATTGGCACGCATACGTGATATTCGATGTTTCCAATCGGTTTGCCTCGACGGTAGGTAAGAATTCACTTCCCAGCCCGCGCAATCGTTATTCTATCGATAATTGGCACGAATACGTGCTATTCAATGTTTCAAATCGTTTTGCATCGACGGTAGGTAAGGATTTACTTCCCAGCTCCCTCAATCGTTCTTTCTATAAATAATTGGCACGAATACGTGCTATTCGATGTTTCCAATCGTTTTGCATCGAAGGTAGGTAAGGATTCACTTCCCCGCTCCCGCAATCGTTCTTTCTATCGATAATTAGCACGAATACGTGCTATTCGATGTTTCGAATCGTTTTGCATCGACGGTAGGTAAGGATTCACTTCCCAGCTCCCGCAATAGTTCTTTCTATCGATAATTGGCACGAATACGTGCTATTCGATGTTTCCAATCGTTTTGCATCGACGGTAGGTAAGGATTCACTTCCCAGCTCCCTCAATCGTTCTTTCTATAAATAATTAGCACGAATACGTGCTATTCGATGTTTCCAATCGTTTTGCATCGACGGTAGGTAAGGATTCACTTCCCAGGCCCGGCATTCGTTCTTTCTATCGCTAACTGGCACGAAAACGTGCTATTCGATGTTTCCAATCGTTTTGCATCGACGGAAGGTAAGGATTCACTTACCAGCTCCCACACTCGTTCTTTCTATTTATAATTGGCACGAATACGTGATATTCGATGTTTCCAATCGTTTTGCATCGAAGGTAGGTAAGGACTCACTTCCCCGCTCCCGCAATCGTTCTTTCTATCGATAATTGGCACGAATACGTGCTATTCGATGCTTCCAATCATTTTGACTCGACGGTAGGTAAGGATTCACTTCCCAGCTCCCGCAATCGTTCTTTCTATCGATAATTGGCACGCATACGTGATATTCGATGTTTCCAATCGGTTTGCCTCGACGGTAGGTAAGAATTCACTTCCCAGCTCCCGCAATCGTTCTTTCTATCGATAATTGGCACGAATACGTGCTATTCGATGTTTCCAATCGTTCTGCATCGACGGTAGGGAAGGATTCACTTACCAGCTCCCACACTCGTTCTTTCTATCGATAATTGGCACGAATACGTGATATTCGAGGTTTCCAATCGTTTTGCATCGACGGGTGGTAAGAATTCACTTCCCAGCTCCCGTAAATGTTCTTTCTATCGATAATTGGCACGAATACGTGCTACTCGGTGTTTCCAATCGTTTTGCAACGACGGTATGTGAGGATTCACTTCTCAGCTCCCTCAATCGTTCTTTCTATAAATAATTGTCACGAATACGTGCTATTCGATGTTTCCAATCGTTTTGCATCGAAGGTAGGTAAGGATACACTTTCCAGCTCCCGCAATCGTTCTTTCTATCGATAAATGGCACGCATACGTGATATTCGATGTTTCCAATCGTTTTGCATCGACGGAAGGTAAGGATTCACTTACCAGATCCCACACTCGTTCTTTCTATTTATAATTGGCACGAATACGTGATATTCGATGTTTCCAATCGTTTTGCATCGAAGGTAGGTAAGGACTCACTTCCCCGCTCCCGCAATCGTTCTTTCTATCGATAATTGGCACGAATACGTGCTATTCGATGCTTCCAATCATTTTGACTCGACGGTAGGTAAGGATTCACTTCCCAGCTCCCGCAATCGTTCTTTCTATCGATAAATGGCACGCATACGTGATATTCGATGATTCCAATCGGTTTGCCTCGACGGTAGGTAAGAATTCACTTCCCAGCTCCCGCAATCGTTCTTTCTATCGATAATTGGCACGAATACGTGCTATTCGATGTTTCGAAACGTTTTGCATCGACGGTAGGTAAGGATTCACTTCCCAGCTCCCGCAATAGTTCTTTCTATCGATAATTGGCACGAATCCGTGCTATTCGATGTTTCCAATCGTTTTGCATCGACGGTAGGTAAGGATTCACTTCCCAGCTCCCTCAATCGTTCTTTCTATAAATAATTGGCACGAATACGTGCTATTCGATGTTTCCAATCGTTTTGCATCGACGGTAGGTAAGGATTCACTTACCAGCTCCCACACTCGTTCTTTCTATTTATAATTGGCACGAATACGTGATATTCGAAGTTTCCAATCGTTTTGCATCGACGGGTGGTAAGAATTCACTTCCCAGCTCCCGTAATCGTTCTTTCTATCGATAATTGGCACGAATACGTTATATTCGAGGTTTCCAATCGTTTTGCCTCGACGGTAGGTAAGAATTCACTTCCCAGCTCCCGCAATCGTTCTTTCTATCGATAATTGGCACGAAAACGTGCTATTCGATGTTACCAATCGTTTTGCATCGACGGGAGGTAACGATTCACTTCCCAGCTCCCGCAATCGTTCTTTCTATAGATAATTGGCACGCATACGTGATATTCGATGTTTCCAATCGGTTTGCCTCGACGGTAGGTAAGAATTCACTTCCCAGCTCCCGCAATCGTTCTTTCTATCGATAATTGGCACGAAAACGTGCTATTCGATGTTACCAATCGTTTTGCATCGACGGGAGGTAACGATTCACTTCCCAGCTCCCGCAATCGTTCTTTCTATAGATAATTGGCACGCATACGTGATATTCGATGTTTCCAATCGGTTTGCCTCGACGGTAGGTAAGAATTCACTTCCCAGCCCGCGCAATCGTTATTCTATCGATAATTGGCACGAATACGTGCTATTCAATGTTTCAAATCGTTTTGCATCGACGGTAGGTAAGGATTTACTTCCCAGCTCCCTCAATCGTTCTTTCTATAAATAATTGGCACGAATACGTGCTATTCGATGTTTCCAATCGTTTTGCATCGAAGGTAGGTAAGGATTCACTTCCCCGCTCCCGCAATCGTTCTTTCTATCGATAATTAGCACGAATACGTGCTATTCGATGTTTCGAATCGTTTTGCATCGACGGTAGGTAAGGATTCACTTCCCAGCTCCCGCAATAGTTCTTTCTATCGATAATTGGCACGAATACGTGCTATTCGATGTTTCCAATCGTTTTGCATCGACGGTAGGTAAGGATTCACTTCCCAGCTCCCTCAATCGTTCTTTCTATAAATAATTAGCACGAATACGTGCTATTCGATGTTTCCAATCGTTTTGCATCGACGGTAGGTAAGGATTCACTTCCCAGGCCCGGCATTCGTTCTTTCTATCGCTAACTGGCACGAAAACGTGCTATTCGATGTTTCCAATCGTTTTGCATCGACGGAAGGTAAGGATTCACTTACCAGCTCCCACACTCGTTCTTTCTATTTATAATTGGCACGAATACGTGATATTCGATGTTTCCAATCGTTTTGCATCGAAGGTAGGTAAGGACTCACTTCCCCGCTCCCGCAATCGTTCTTTCTATCGATAATTGGCACGAATACGTGCTATTCGATGCTTCCAATCATTTTGACTCGACGGTAGGTAAGGATTCACTTCCCAGCTCCCGCAATCGTTCTTTCTATCGATAATTGGCACGCATACGTGATATTCGATGTTTCCAATCGGTTTGCCTCGACGGTAGGTAAGAATTCACTTCCCAGCTCCCGCAATCGTTCTTTCTATCGATAATTGGCACGAATACGTGCTATTCGATGTTTCCAATCGTTCTGCATCGACGGTAGGGAAGGATTCACTTACCAGCTCCCACACTCGTTCTTTCTATCGATAATTGGCACGAATACGTGATATTCGAGGTTTCCAATCGTTTTGCATCGACGGGTGGTAAGAATTCACTTCCCAGCTCCCGTAAATGTTCTTTCTATCGATAATTGGCACGAATACGTGCTACTCGGTGTTTCCAATCGTTTTGCAACGACGGTATGTGAGGATTCACTTCTCAGCTCCCTCAATCGTTCTTTCTATAAATAATTGTCACGAATACGTGCTATTCGATGTTTCCAATCGTTTTGCATCGAAGGTAGGTAAGGATACACTTTCCAGCTCCCGCAATCGTTCTTTCTATCGATAAATGGCACGCATACGTGATATTCGATGTTTCCAATCGTTTTGCATCGACGGAAGGTAAGGATTCGCTTACCAGCTCCCACACTCGTTCTTTCTATTTATAATTGGCACGAATACGTGATATTCGATGTTTCCAATCGTTTTGCATCGAAGGTAGGTAAGGACTCACTTCCCCGCTCCCGCAATCGTTCTTTCTATCGATAATTGGCACGAATACGTGCTATTCGATGCTTCCAATCATTTTGACTCGACGGTAGGTAAGGATTCACTTCCCAGCTCCCGCAATCGTTCTTTCTATCGATAATTGGCACGCATACGTGATATTCGATGTTTCCAATCGGTTTGCCTCGACGGTAGGTAAGAATTCACTTCCCAGCTCCCGCAATCGTTCTTTCTATCGATAATTGGCACGAATACGTGCTATTCGATGTTTCCAATCGTTCTGCATCGACGGTAGGGAAGGATTCACTTCCCATCTCCCGCAATCGTTCTTTCTATCGATAATTGGCACGAATACGTGCTATTCGATGTTTCGAATCGTTTTGTATCGACGGTAGGTAAGGATTCACTTCCCAGCTCCCGCAATCGTTCTTTCTATCGATAATTGGCACGAATACGTGCTATTCGATGTTTCCAATCGTTTTGCATCGACGGAAGGTAAGGATTCACTTACCAGCTCCCACACTCGTTGTTTCTATTTATAATTGGCACGAATACGTGCTATTCGATGTTTCCAATCGTTTTGCATCGAAGGTAGGTAAGGATTCACTTCCCCGCTCCCGCAATCGTTCTTTCTATCGATAATTAGCACGAATACGTGCTATTCGATGTTTCGAATCGTTTTGCATCGACGGTAGGTAAGGATTCACTTCCCAGCTCCCGCAATAGTTCTTTCTATCGATAATTGGCACGAATACGTGCTATTCGATGTTTCCAATCGTTTTGCATCGACGGTAGGTAAGGATTCACTTCCCAGCTCCCTCAATCGTTCTTTCTATAAATAATTGGCACGAATACGTGCTATTCGATGTTTCCAATCGTTTTGCATCGACGGTAGGTAAGGATTCACTTCCCAGGCCCGGCATTCGTTCTTTCTATCGCTAACTGGCACGAAAACGTGCTATTCGATGTTTCCAATCGTTTTGCATCGACGGAAGGTAAGGATTCACTTACCAGCTCCCACACTCGTTCTTTCTATTTATAATTGGCACGAATACGTGATATTCGATGTTTCCAATCGTTTTGCATCGAAGGTAGGTAAGGACTCACTTCCCCGCTCCCGCAATCGTTCTTTCTATCGATAATTGGCACGAATACGTGCTATTCGATGCTTCCAATCATTTTGACTCGACGGTAGGTAAGGATTCACTTCCCAGCTCCCGCAATCGTTCTTTCTATCGATAATTGGCACGCATACGTGATATTCGATGTTTCCAATCGGTTTGCCTCGACGGTAGGTAAGAATTCACTTCCCAGCTCCCGCAATCGTTCTTTCTATCGATAATTGGCACGAACACGTGCTATTCGATGTTTCCAATCGTTCTGCATCGACGGTAGGGAAGGATTCACTTCCCATCTCCCGCAATCGTTCTTTCTATCGATAACTGGCACAAAAACGTACTATTCGATGTTTCCAATCGTTTTGCATCGACGGAAGGTAAGGATTCACTTACCAGCTCCCACACTCGTTCTTTCTATTTATAATTGGCACGAATACGTGATATTCGAGGTTTCCAATCGTTTTGCCTCGACGGTAGGTAAGAGTTCACTTCCCAGCTCCCGCAATCGTTCTTTCTATCGATAATTGGCACGAAAACGTGCTATTCGAGGTTTCCAATCGTTTTGCATCGACGGGAGGTAACGATTCACTTCCCAGCTCCCGCAATCGTTCTTTCTATAGATAATTGGCACGCATACGTGATATTCGATGTTTCCAATCGGTTTGCCTTGACGGTAGGTAAGAATTCACTTCCCAGCCCCCGCAATCGTTCTTTCTATCGAAAATTGGCACGAATACGTGCTATTCGATGTTTCCAATCGTTTTGCATCGACGGTAGGTAAGGATTCACTTCCCAGCCCCCGCAATCGTTCTTTCTATCGATAATTGGCACGCATACGTGATATTCGATGTTTCCAATCGGTTTGCCTCGACGGTAGGTAAGAATTCACTTCCCAGCTCCCGCAATCGTTCTTTCTATCGATAATTGGCACGAATACGTGCTATTCGATGTTTCCAATCGTTCTGCATCGACGGTAGGGAAGGATTCACTTCCCATCTCCCGCAATCGTTCTTTCTATCGATAATTGGCACGAATACGTGCTATTCGATGTTTCGAATCGTTTTGTATCGACGGTAGGTAAGGATTCACTTCCCAGCTCCCGCAATCGTTCTTTCTATCGATAATTGGCACGAATACGTGCTATTCGATGTTTCCAATCGTTTTGCATCGACGGAAGGTAAGGATTCACTTACCAGCTCCCACACTCGTTGTTTCTATTTATAATTGGCACGAATACGTGTTATTCGAGGTTTCCAATCGTTTTGCATCGACGGGTGGTAAGAATTCACTTCCCAGCTCCCATAATCGTTCTTTCTATCGATAATTGGCACGAATACGTTATATTCGAGGTTTCCAATCGTTTTGCCTCGTCGGTAGGTAAGAGTTCACTTCCCAGCTCCCGCAATCGTTCTTTCTATCGATAATTGGCACGAAAACGTGCTATTCGATGTTACCAATCGTTTTGCATCGACGGGAGGTAACGATTCACTTCCCAGCTCCCGCAATCGTTCTTTCTATAGATAATTGGCACGCATACGTGATATTCGATGTTTCCAATCGGTTTGCCTCGACGGTAGGTAAGAATTCACTTCCCAGCCCGCGCAATCGTTCTTTCTATCGAAAATTGGCACGAATACGTGCTATTCGATGTTTCCAATCGTTCTGCATCGACGGTAGGAAAGGATTCAATTCCCAGCTCCCGCAATCGTTCTTTCTATCGATAATTGGCACGAATACGTGCTATTCAATGTTTCAAATCATTTTGCATCGACGGTAGGTAAGGATTTACTTCCCAGCTCCCTCAATCGTTCTTTCTATAAATAATTGGCACGAATACGTGCTATTCGATGTTTCCAATCGTTTTGCATCGAAGGTAGGTAAGGATTCACTTCCCCGCTCGCGCAATCGTTCTTTCTATCAATAATTAGCACGAATACGTGCTATTCGATGTTTCGAATCGTTTTGCATCGACGGTAGGTAAGGATTCACTTCCCAGCTCCCGCAATAGTTCTTTCTATCGATAATTGGCACGAATACGTGCTATTCGATGTTTCCAATCGTTTTGCATCGACGGTAGGTAAGGATTCACTTCCCAGCTCCCTCAATCGTTCTTTCTATATATAATTGGCACGAATACGTGCTATTCGATGTTTCCAATCGTTTTGCAGCGACGGTAGGTAAGGATTCACTTCCCAGGCCCGGCATTCGTTCTTTCTATCGCTAACTGGCACGAAAACGTGCTATTCGATGTTTCCAATCGTTTTGCATCGACGGAAGGTAAGGATTCACTTACCAGCTCCCACACTCGTTCTTTCTATTTATAATTGGCACGAATACGTGATATTCGATGTTTCCAATCGTTTTGCATCGAAGGTAGGTAAGGACTCACTTCCCCGCTCCCGCAATCGTTCTTTCTATCGATAATTGGCACGAATACGTGCTATTCGATGCTTCCAATCATTTTGACTCGACGGTAGGTAAGGATTCACTTCCCAGCTCCCGCAATCGTTCTTTCTATCGATAATTGGCACGCATACGTGATATTCGATGTTTCCAATCGGTTTGCCTCGACGGTAGGTAAGAATTCACTTCCCAGCTCCCGCAATCGTTCTTTCTATCGATAATTGGCACGAATACGTGCTATTCGATGTTTCCAATCGTTCTGCATCGACGGTAGGGAAGGATTCACTTCCCATCTCCCGCAATCGTTCTTTCTATCGATAATTGGCACGAATACGTGCTATTCGATGTTTCGAATCGTTTTGTATCGACGGTAGGTAAGGATTCACTTCCCAGCTCCCGCAATCGTTCTTTCTATCGATAATTGGCACGAATACGTGCTATTCGATGTTTCCAATCGTTTTGCATCGACGGAAGGTAAGGATTCACTTACCAGCTCCCACACTCGTTGTTTCTATTTATAATTGGCACGAATACGTGTTATTCGAGGTTTCCAATCGTTTTGCATCGACGGGTGGTAAGAATTCACTTCCCAGCTCCCATAATCGTTCTTTCTATCGATAATTGGCACGAATACGTTATATTCGAGGTTTCCAATCGTTTTGCCTCGACGGTAGGTAAGAGTTCACTTCACAGCTCCCGCAATCGTTCTTTCTATCGATAATTGGCACGAAAACGTGCTATTCGATGTTTCCAATCGTTTTGCATCGACGGTAGGTAAGGATTCACTTCCCAGCTCCCTCAATCGTTCTTTCTATAAATAATTGGCACGAATACGTGCTATTCGATGTTTCCAATCGTTTTGCATCGACGGTAGGTAAGGATTCACTTCCCAGCTCCCTCAATCGTTCTTTCTATAAATAATTGGCACGAATACGTTATATTCGAGGTTTCCAATCGTTTTGCATCGACGGGAGGTAACGATTCACTTCCCAGCTCCCGCAATCGTTCTTTCTATAGATAATTGGCACGCATACGTGATATTCGATGTTTCCAATCGGTTTGCCTCGACGGTAGGTAAGAATTCACTTCCCAGCCCCCGCAATCGTTCTTTCTATCGAAAATTGGCACGAATACGTGCTATTCGATGTTTCCAATCGTTTTGCATCGACGGTAGGTAAGGATTCACTTCCCAGCCCCCGCAATCGTTCTTTCTATCGATAACTGGCCCGAAAACGTGCTATTCGATGTTTCCAATCGTTTTGCATCGACGGAAGGTAAGGATTCACTTACCAGCTCCCACACTCGTTCTTTCTATTTATAATTGGCACGAATACGTGATATTCGAGGTTTCCAATCGTTTTGCATCGACGGGTGGTAAGAATTCACTTCCCAGCTCCCGTAATCGTTCTTTCTATCGATAATTGGCACGAATACGTGCTACTCGGTGTTTCCAATCGTTTTGCAACGACGGTATGTGAGGATTCACTTCTCAGCTCCCTCAATCGTTCTTTCTATAAATAATTGTCACGAATACGTGATATTCGATGTTTCCAATCGTTTTGCATCGAAGGTAGGTAAGGATACACTTCCCAGCTCCCGCAATCGTTCTTTCTATCGATAATTGGCACGCATACGTGATATTCGATGTTTCCAATCGGTTTGCCTCGACGGTAGGTAAGAATTCACTTCCCAGCTCCCGCAATCGTTCTTTCTATCGATAATTGGCACGAATACGTGCTATTCGATGTTTCGAATCGTTTTGCATCGACGGTAGGTAAGGATTCACTTCCCAGCTCCCGCAATAGTTCTTTCTATCGATAATTGGCACGAATACGTGCTATTCGATGTTTCCAATCGTTTTGCATCGACGGTAGGTAAGGATTCACTTCCCAGCTCCCTCAATCGTTCTTTCTATAAATAATTGGCACGAATACGTGCTATTCGATGTTTCCAATCGTTTTGCATCGACGGTAGGTAAGGATTCACTTCCCAGCCCCCGCAATCGTTCTTTCTATCGATAACTGGCACAAAAACGTACTATTCGATGTTTCCAATCGTTTTGCATCGACGGAAGGTAAGGATTCACTTACCAGCTCCCACACTCGTTCTTTCTATTTATAATTGGCACGAATACGTGATATTCGAGGTTTCCAATCGTTTTGCATCGACGGGTGGTAAGAATTCACTTCCCAGCTCCCGTAGTCGTTCTTTCTATCGATAATTGGCACGAATACGTTATATTCGAGGTTTCCAATCGTTTTGCCTCGACGGTAGGTAAGAGTTCACTTCCCAGCTCCCGCAATCGTTCTTTCTATCGATAATTGGCACGAAAACGTGCTATTCGATGTTACCAATCGTTTTGCATCGACGGGAGGTAACGATTCACTTCCCAGCTCCCGCAATCGTTCTTTCTATAGATAATTGGCACGCATACGTGATATTCGATGTTTCCAATCGGTTTGCCTCGACGGTAGGTAAGAATTCACTTCCCAGCCCCCGCAATCGTTCTTTCTATCGAAAATTGGCACGAATACGTGCTATTCAATGTTTCAAATCGTTTTGCATCGACGGTAGGTAAGGATTCACTTCCCAGCTCCCTCAATCGTTCTTTCTATAAATAATTGGCACGAATACGTGCTATTCGATGTTTCCAATCGTTTTGCATCGAAGGTAGGTAAGGATTCACTTCCCCGCTCCCGCAATCGTTCTTTCTATCGATAATTAGCACGAATACGTGCTATTCGATGTTTCGAATCGTTTTGCATCGACGGTAGGTAAGGATTCACTTCCCAGCCCCCGCAATCGTTCTTTCTATCGCTAACTGGCACGAAAACGTGCTATTCGATGTTTCCAATCGTTTTGCATCGACGGAAGGTAAGGATTCACTTACCAGCTCCCACACTCGTTCTTTCTATTTATAATTGGCACGAATACGTGATATTCGATGTTTCCAATCGTTTTGCATCGAAGGTAGGTAAGGACTCACTTCCCCGCTCCCGCAATCGTTCTTTCTATCGATAATTGGCACGAATACGTGCTATTCGATGCTTCCAATCATTTTGACTCGACGGTAGGTAAGGATTCACTCCCCAGCTCCCGCAATCGTTCTTTCTATCGATAATTGGCACGCATACGTGATATTCGATGTTTCCAATCGGTTTGCCTCGACGGTAGGTAAGAATTCACTTCCCAGCTCCCGCAATCGTTCTTTCTATCGATAATTGGCACGAATACGTGCTATTCGATGTTTCGAATCGTTTTGCATCGACGGTAGGTAAGGATTCACTTCCCAGCTCCCGCAATAGTTCTTTCTATCGATAATTGGCACGAATACGTGCTATTCGATGTTTCCAATCGTTTTGCATCGAAGGTGGGTAAGGATACACTTCCCAGCTCCCGCAATCGTTCTTTCTATCGATAATGGGCACGCATACGTGATATTCGATGTTTCCAATCGGTTTGCCTCGACGGTAGGTAAGAGTTCACTTCCCAGCTCCCGCAATAGTTCTTTCTATCGATAATTGGCACGAATACGTGCTATTCGATGTTTCCAATCGTTTTGCATCGACGGTAGGTAAGGATTCACTTTCCAGCTCCCTCAATCGTTCTTTCTATAAATAATTGGCACGAATACGTGCTATTCGATGTTTCCAATCGTTTTGCATCGACGGTAGGTAAGGATTCACTTCCCAGCCCCCGCAATCGTTCTTTCTATCGCTAACTGGCACGAAAACGTGCTATTCGATGTTTCCAATCGTTTTGCATCGACGGAAGGTAAGGATTCACTTACCAGCTCCCACACTCGTTCTTTCTATTTATAATTGGCACGAATACGTGATATTCGATGTTTCCAATCGTTTTGCATCGAAGGTAGGTAAGGACTCACTTCCCCGCTCCCGCAATCGTTCTTTCTATCGATAATTGCCACGAATACGTGCTATTCGATGCTTCCAATCATTTTGACTCGACGGTAGGTAAGGATTCACTCCCCAGCTCCCGCAATCGTTCTTTCTATCGATAATTGGCACGCATACGTGATATTCGATGTTTCCAATCGGTTTGCCTCGACGGTAGGTAAGAATTCACTTCCCAGCTCCCGCAATCGTTCTTTCTATCGATAATTGGCACGAATACGTGCTATTCGATGTTTCCAATCGTTCTGCATCGACGGTAGGTAAGGATTCACTTCCCAGCTCCCTCAATCGTTCTTTCTATAAATAATTGGCACGAATACGTGCTATTCGATGTTTCCAATCGTTTTGCATCGACGGAAGGTAAGGATTCACTTACCAGCTCCCACACTCGTTCTTTCTATTTATAATTGGCACGAATACGTGATATTCGAGGTTTCCAATCGTTTTGCATCGACGGGTGGTAAGAATTCACTTCCCAGCTCCCGTAATCGTTCTTTCTATCGATAATTGGCACGAATACGTGCTACTCGGTGTTTCCAATCGTTTTGCAACGACGGTATGTGAGGATTCACTTCTCAGCTCCCTCAATCGTTCTTTCTATAAATAATTGTCACGAATACGTGATATTCGATGTTTCCAATCGTTTTGCATCGAAGGTAGGTAAGGATACACTTCCCAGCTCCCGCAATCGTTCTTTCTATCGATAATTGGCACGCATACGTGATATTCGATGTTTCCAATCGGTTTGCCTCGACGGTAGGTAAGAATTCACTTCCCAGCTCCCGCAATCGTTCTTTCTATCGATAATTGGCACGAATACGTGCTATTCGATGTTTCGAATCGTTTTGCATCGACGGTAGGTAAGGATTCACTTCCCAGCTCCCGCAATAGTTCTTTCTATCGATAATTGGCACGAATACGTGCTATTCGATGTTTCCAATCGTTTTGCATCGACGGTAGGTAAGGATTCACTTCCCAGCTCCCTCAATCGTTCTTTCTATAAATAATTGGCACGAATACGTGCTATTCGATGTTTCCAATCGTTTTGCATCGACGGTAGGTAAGGATTCACTTCCCAGCCCCCGCAATCGTTCTTTCTATCGATAACTGGCACAAAAACGTACTATTCGATGTTTCCAATCGTTTTGCATCGACGGAAGGTAAGGATTCACTTACCAGCTCCCACACTCGTTCTTTCTATTTATAATTGGCACGAATACGTGATATTCGAGGTTTCCAATCGTTTTGCATCGACGGGTGGTAAGAATTCACTTCCCAGCTCCCGTAGTCGTTCTTTCTATCGATAATTGGCACGAATACGTTATATTCGAGGTTTCCAATCGTTTTGCCTCGACGGTAGGTAAGAGTTCACTTCCCAGCTCCCGCAATCGTTCTTTCTATCGATAATTGGCACGAAAACGTGCTATTCGATGTTACCAATCGTTTTGCATCGACGGGAGGTAACGATTCACTTCCCAGCTCCCGCAATCGTTCTTTCTATAGATAATTGGCACGCATACGTGATATTCGATGTTTCCAATCGGTTTGCCTCGACGGTAGGTAAGAATTCACTTCCCAGCCCCCGCAATCGTTCTTTCTATCGAAAATTGGCACGAATACGTGCTATTCAATGTTTCAAATCGTTTTGCATCGACGGTAGGTAAGGATTCACTTCCCAGCTCCCTCAATCGTTCTTTCTATAAATAATTGGCACGAATACGTGCTATTCGATGTTTCCAATCGTTTTGCATCGAAGGTAGGTAAGGATTCACTTCCCCGCTCCCGCAATCGTTCTTTCTATCGATAATTAGCACGAATACGTGCTATTCGATGTTTCGAATCGTTTTGCATCGACGGTAGGTAAGGATTCACTTCCCAGCCCCCGCAATCGTTCTTTCTATCGCTAACTGGCACGAAAACGTGCTATTCGATGTTTCCAATCGTTTTGCATCGACGGAAGGTAAGGATTCACTTACCAGCTCCCACACTCGTTCTTTCTATTTATAATTGGCACGAATACGTGATATTCGATGTTTCCAATCGTTTTGCATCGAAGGTAGGTAAGGACTCACTTCCCCGCTCCCGCAATCGTTCTTTCTATCGATAATTGGCACGAATACGTGCTATTCGATGCTTCCAATCATTTTGACTCGACGGTAGGTAAGGATTCACTTCCCAGCTCCCGCAATCGTTCTTTCTATCGATAATTAGCACGAATACGTGCTATTCGATGTTTCGAATCGTTTTGCATCGACGGTAGGTAAGGATTCACTTCCCAGCTCCCGCAATAGTTCTTTCTATCGATAATTGGCACGAATACGTGCTATTCGATGTTTCCAATCGTTTTGCATCGACGGTAGGTAAGGATTCACTTCCCAGCCCCCGCAATCGTTCTTTCCATCTATAACTGGCACGAAAACGTGCTATTCGATGTTTCCAATCGTTTTGCATCGACGGAAGGTAAGGATTCACTTACCAGCTCCCACACTCGATCTTTCTATTTATAATTGGCACGAATACGTGATATTCGAGGTTTCCAATCGTTTTGCATCGACGGGTGGTAAGAATTCACTTCCCAGCTCCCGTAATCGTTCTTTCTATCGATAATTGGCACGAATACGTGCTACTCGGTGTTTCCAATCGTTTTGCAACGACGGTATGTGAGGATTCACTTCTCAGCTCCCTCAATCGTTCTTTCTATAAATAATTGGCACGAATACGTGCTATTCGATGTTTCCAATCGTTTTGCATCGAAGGTAGGTAAGGATTCACTTCCCCGCTCCCGCAATCGATCTTTCTATCGATAATTAGCACGAATACGTGCTATTCGATGGTTCGAATCGTTTTGCATCGACGGTAGGTAAGGATTCACTTCCCAGCTCCCGCAATAGTTCTTTCTATCGATAATTGGCACGAATACGTGCTATTCGATGTTTCCAATCGTTTTGCATCGACGGTAGGTAAGGATTCACTTCCCAGCTCCCTCAATCGTTCTTTCTATAAATAATTGGCACGAATACGTGCTATTCGATGTTTCCAATCGTTTTGCATCGACGGTAGGTAAGGATTCACTTCCCAGCCCCCGCAATCGTTCTTTCCATCGATAACTGGCACGAAAACGTGCTATTCGATTTTTCCAATCGTTTTGCATCGACGGAAGGTAAGGATTCACTTACCAGCTCCCACACTCGATCTTTCTATTTATAATTGGCACGAATACGTGATATTCGAGGTTTCCAATCGTTTTGCATTGACGGGTGGTAAGAATTCACTTCCCAGCTCCCGTAATCGTTCTTTCTATCGATAATTGGCACGAATACGTGCTACTCGGTGTTTCCAATCGTTTTGCAACGACGGTATGTGAGGATTCACTTCTCAGCTCCCTCAATCGTTCTTTCTATAAATAATTGGCACGAATACGTGCTATTCGATGTTTCCAATCGTTTTGCATCGACGGTAGGTAAGGATTCACTTCCCAGCCCCCGCAATCGTTCTTTCCATCGATAACTGGCACGAAAACGTGCTATTCGATGTTTCCAATCGTTTTGCATCGACGGCAGGTAAGGATTCACTTACCAGCTCCCACACTCGTTCTTTCTATTTATAATTGGCACGAATACGTGATATTCGAGGTTTCCAATCGTTTTGCAACGACGGTATGTGAGGATTCACTTCTCAGCTCCCTCAATCGTTCTTTCTATAAATAATTGGCACGAATACGTGCTATTCGATGTTTCCAATCGTTTTGCATCGAAGGTAGGTAAGGATACACTTGCCAGCTCCCGCTATCGTTCTTTCTATCGATAATTGGCACGAATACGTGCTATTCGATGTTTCCAATCGTTCTGCATCGACGGTAGGTAAGGATTCACTTCCCAGCTCCCGCAATCGTTCTTTCTATCGATAATTGGCACGAATACGTGCTATTCGATGTTTCGAATCGTTTTGCATCGACGGTAGGTAAGGATTCACTTCCCAGCTCCCGCAATAGTTCCTTCTATCGATAATTGGCACGAATACGTGCTACTCGGTGTTTCCAATCGTTTTGCAACGACGGTAGGTAAGGATTCACTTCTCAGCTCCCTCAATCGTTCTTTCTATAAATAATTGGCACGAATACGTGCTATTCGATGTTTCCAATCGTTTTGCATCGAAGGTAGGTAAGGATTCATTTCCCCGCTCCCGCAATCGTTCTTCCTATCGATAATTGGCACGAATACGTGCTATTCGATGCTTCCAATCATTTTGACTCGACGGTAGGTAAGGATTCACTTCCCAGCTCCCGCAATCGTTCTTTCTATCGATAATTAGCACGAATACGTGCTATTCGATGTTTCGAATCGTTTTGCATCGACGGTAGGTAAGGATTCACTTCCCAGCTCCCACACTCGTTGTTTCTATTCATAATTGGCACGAATACGTGTTATTCGAGGTTTCCAATCGTTTTGCATCGACGGGTGGTAAGAATTCACTTCCCAGCTCCCATAATCGTTCTTTCTATCGATAATTGGCACGCATACGTGATATTCGATGTTTCCAATCGGTTTGCCTCGACGGTAGGTAAGAATTCACTTCCCAGCTCCCGCAATCGTTCTTTCTATCGATAATTAGCACGAATACGTGCTATTCGATGTTTCGAATCGTTTTGCATCGACGGTAGGTAAGGATTCACTTCCCAGCTCCCGCAGTAGTTCTTTCTATCGATAATTGGCACGAATACGTGCTATTCGATGTTTCCAATCGTTTTGCATCGAAGGTAGGTAAGGATTCACTTCCCCGCTCCCGCAATCGTTCTTTCTATCGATAATTAGCACGAATACGTGCTATTCGATGTTTCGAATCGTTTTGCATCGACGGTAGGTAAGGATTCACTTCCCAGCTCCCGCAATAGTTCCTTCTATCGATAATTGGCACGAATACGTGCTACTCGGTGTTTCCAATCGTTTTGCAACGACGGTATGTGAGGATTCACTTCTCAGCTCCCTCAATCGTTCTTTCTATAAATAATTGGCACGAATACGTGCTATTCGATGTTTCGAATCG
The DNA here is from genome assembly GCA_963583965.1 of Nomada ferruginata. Taxonomy (NCBI): domain Eukaryota; kingdom Metazoa; phylum Arthropoda; class Insecta; order Hymenoptera; family Apidae; genus Nomada; species Nomada ferruginata. Next base: position 3,571,544 of record OY757219.1, read on the forward strand.
TTTTGCATCGACGGTAGGTAAGGATTCACTTCCCAGCTCCCGCAATAGTTCCTTCTATCGATAATTGGCACGAATACGTGCTATTCGATGTTTCCAATCGTTTTGCATCGACGGAAGGTAAGGATTCACTTACCAGCTTCCACACTCGTTGTTTCTATTTATAATTGGCACGAATACGTGATATTCGAGGTTTCCAATCGTTTTGCATCGACGGGTGGTAAGAATTCACTTCCCAGCTCCCATAATCGTTCTTTCTATCGATAATTGGCACGAATACGTTATATTCGAGGTTTCCAATCGTTTTGCCTCGACGGTAGGTAAGAGTTCACTTCCCAGCTCCCGCAATCGTTCTTTCTATCGATAATTGGCACGAAAACGTGCTATTCGATGTTTCCAATCGTTTTGCATCGACGGGAGGTAAGGATTCACTTCCCAGCTCCCGTAATCGTTCTTTCTATCGATAATTGGCACGAATACGTGCTACTCGGTGTTTCCAATCGTTTTGCAACGACGGTAGGTAAGGATTCACTTCTCAGCTCCCTCAATCGTTCTTTCTATAAATAATTGGCACGAATACGTGCTATTCGATGTTTCCAATCGTTTTGCATCGAAGGTAGGTAAGGATTCATTTCCCCGCTCCCGCAATCGTTCTTCCTATCGATAATTGGCACGAATACGTGCTATTCGATGCTTCCAATCATTTTGACTCGACGGTAGGTAAGGATTCACTTCCCAGCTCCCTCAATCGTTCTTTCTATAAATAATTGGCACGAATACGTGCTATTCGATGTTTCCAATCGTTTTGCATCGAAGGTAGGTAAGGATTCACTTCCCCGCTCCCGCAATCGTTCTTTCTATCGATAATTAGCACGAATACGTGCTATTCGATGTTTCGAATCGTTTTGCATCGACGGTAGGTAAGGATTCACTTCCCAGCTCCCGCAATAGTTCTTTCTATCGATAATTGGCACGAATACGTGCTATTCGATGTTTCCAATCGTTTTGCATCGACGGTAGGTAAGGATTCACTTCCCAGCTCCCTCAATCGTTCTTTCTATAAATAATTGGCACGAATACGTGCTATTCGATGTTTCCAATCGTTTTGCATCGACGGTAGGTAAGGATTCACTTCCCAGCCCCCGCAATCGTTCTTTCCATCGATAACTGGCACGAAAACGTGCTATTCGATGTTTCCAATCGTTTTGCATCGACGGAAGGTAAGGATTCACTTACCAGCTCCCACACTCGATCTTTCTATTTATAATTGGCACGAATACGTGATATTCGAGGTTTCCAATCGTTTTGCATCGACGGGTGGTAAGAATTCACTTCCCAGCTCCCGTAATCGTTCTTTCTATCGATAATTGGCACGAATACGTGCTACTCGGTGTTTCCAATCGTTTTGCAACGACGGTATGTGAGGATTCACTTCTCAGCTCCCTCAATCGTTCTTTCTATAAATAATTGGCACGAATACGTGCTATTCGATGTTTCCAATCGTTTTGCATCGACGGTAGGTAAGGATTCACTTCCCAGCCCCCGCAATCGTTCTTTCCATCGATAACTGGCACGAAAACGTGCTATTCGATGTTTCCAATCGTTTTGCATCGACGGAAGGTAAGGATTCACTTACCAGCTCCCACACTCGATCTTTCTATTTATAATTGGCACGAATACGTGATATTCGAGGTTTCCAATCGTTTTGCATCGACGGGTGGTAAGAATTCACTTCCCAGCTCCCGTAATCGTTCTTTCTATCGATAATTGGCACGAATACGTGCTACTCGGTGTTTCCAATCGTTTTGCAACGACGGTATGTGAGGATTCACTTCTCAGCTCCCTCAATCGTTCTTTCTATAAATAATTGGCACGAATACGTGCTATTCGATGTTTCCAATCGTTTTGCATCGACGGTAGGTAAGGATTCACTTCCCAGCCCCCGCAATCGTTCTTTCCATCGATAACTGGCACGAAAACGTGCTATTCGATGTTTCCAATCGTTTTGCATCGACGGAAGGTAAGGATTCACTTCCCAGCTCCCTCAATCGTTCTTTCTATAAATAATTGGCACGAATACGTGCTATTCGATGTTTCCAATCGTTTTGCATCGACGGTAGGTAAGGATTCACTTCCCAGCTCCCGCAATCGTTCTTTCTATCGATAATTAGCACGAATACGTGCTATTCGATGTTTCGAATCGTTTTGCATCGACGGTAGGTAAGGATTCACTTCCCAGCTCCCGCAGTAGTTCTTTCTATCGATAATTGGCACGAATACGTGCTATTCGATGTTTCCAATCGTTTTGCATCGAAGGTAGGTAAGGATTCACTTCCCTGCTCCCGCAATCGTTCTTTCTATCGATAATTAGCACGAATACGTGCTATTCGATGTTTCGAATCGTTTTGCATCGACGGTAGGTAAGGATTCACTTCCCAGCTCCCGCAATAGTTCCTTCTATCGATAATTGGCACGAATACGTGCTATTCGATGTTTCCAATCGTTTTGCATCGACGGAAGGTAAGAATTCACTTCCCAGCCCCCGCAATCGTTCTTTCCATCGATAACTGGCACGAAAACGTGCTATTCGATGTTTCCAATCGTTTTGCATCGACGGAAGGTAAGGATTCACTTACCAGCTCCCACACTCGATCTTTCTATTTATAATTGGCACGAATACGTGATATTCGAGGTTTCCAATCGTTTTGCATCGACGGGTGGTAAGAATTCACTTCCCAGCTCCCGTAATCGTTCTTTCTATCGATAATTGGCACGAATACGTGCTACTCGGTGTTTCCAATCGTTTTGCAACGACGGTATGTGAGGATTCACTTCTCAGCTCCCTCAATCGTTCTTTCTATAAATAATTGGCACGAATACGTGCTATTCGATGTTTCGAATCGTTTTGCATCGACGGTAGGTAAGGATTCACTTCCCAGCTCCCGCAATAGTTCCTTCTATCGATAATTGGCACGAATACGTGCTATTCGATGTTTCCAATCGTTTTGCATCGACGGAAGGTAAGGATTCACTTACCAGCTTCCACACTCGTTGTTTCTATTTATAATTGGCACGAATACGTGATATTCGAGGTTTCCAATCGTTTTGCATCGACGGGTGGTAAGAATTCACTTCCCAGCTCCCATAATCGTTCTTTCTATCGATAATTGGCACGAATACGTTATATTCGAGGTTTCCAATCGTTTTGCCTCGACGGTAGGTAAGAGTTCACTTCCCAGCTCCCGCAATCGTTCTTTCTATCGATAATTGGCACGAAAACGTGCTATTCGATGTTTCCAATCGTTTTGCATCGACGGGAGGTAAGGATTCACTTCCCAGCTCCCGTAATCGTTCTTTCTATCGATAATTGGCACGAATACGTGCTACTCGGTGTTTCCAATCGTTTTGCAACGACGGTAGGTAAGGATTCACTTCTCAGCTCCCTCAATCGTTCTTTCTATAAATAATTGGCACGAATACGTGCTATTCGATGTTTCCAATCGTTTTGCATCGAAGGTAGGTAAGGATTCATTTCCCCGCTCCCGCAATCGTTCTTCCTATCGATAATTGGCACGAATACGTGCTATTCGATGCTTCCAATCATTTTGACTCGACGGTAGGTAAGGATTCACTTCCCAGCTCCCTCAATCGTTCTTTCTATAAATAATTGGCACGAATACGTGCTATTCGATGTTTCCAATCGTTTTGCATCGAAGGTAGGTAAGGATTCACTTCCCCGCTCCCGCAATCGTTCTTTCTATCAATAATTAGCACGAATACGTGCTATTCGATGTTTCGAATCGTTTTGCATCGACGGTAGGTAAGGATTCACTTCCCAGCTCCCGCAATAGTTCTTTCTATCGATAATTGGCACGAATACGTGCTATTCGAGGTTTCCAATCGTTTTGCATCGACGGTAGGTAAGGATTCACTTCCCAGCTCCCTCAATCGTTCTTTCTATAAATAATTGGCACGAATACGTTATATTCGATGTTTCCAATCGTTTTGCATCGACGGAAGGTAAGGATTCACTTACCAGCTCCCACACTCGATCTTTCTATTTATAATTGGCACGAATACGTGATATTCGAGGTTTCCAATCGTTTTGCATCGACGGGTGGTAAGAATTCACTTCCCAGCTCCCGTAATCGTTCTTTCTATCGATAATTGGCACGAATACGTGCTACTCGGTGTTTCCAATCGTTTTGCAACGACGGTATGTGAGGATTCACTTCTCAGCTCCCTCAATCGTTCTTTCTATAAATAATTGGCACGAATACGTGCTATTCGATGTTTCGAATCGTTTTGCATCGACGGTAGGTAAGGATTCACTTCCCAGCTCCCGCAATAGTTCCTTCTATCGATAATTGGCACGAATACGTGCTATTCGATGTTTCCAATCGTTTTGCATCGACGGAAGGTAAGGATTCACTTACCAGCTTCCACACTCGTTGTTTCTATTTATAATTGGCACGAATACGTGATATTCGAGGTTTCCAATCGTTTTGCATCGACGGGTGGTAAGAATTCACTTCCCAGCTCCCATAATCGTTCTTTCTATCGATAATTGGCACGAATACGTTATATTCGAGGTTTCCAATCGTTTTGCCTCGACGGTAGGTAAGAGTTCACTTCCCAGCTCCCGCAATCGTTCTTTCTATCGATAATTGGCACGAAAACGTGCTATTCGATGTTTCCAATCGTTTTGCATCGACGGGAGGTAAGGATTCACTTCCCAGCTCCCGTAATCGTTCTTTCTATCGATAATTGGCACGAATACGTGCTACTCGGTGTTTCCAATCGTTTTGCAACGACGGTAGGTAAGGATTCACTTCTCAGCTCCCTCAATCGTTCTTTCTATAAATAATTGGCACGAATACGTGCTATTCGATGTTTCCAATCGTTTTGCATCGAAGGTAGGTAAGGATTCATTTCCCCGCTCCCGCAATCGTTCTTCCTATCGATAATTGGCACGAATACGTGCTATTCGATGATTCCAATCATTTTGACTCGACGGTAGGTAAGGATTCACTTCCCAGCTCCCTCAATCGTTCTTTCTATAAATAATTGGCACGAATACGTGCTATTCGATGTTTCCAATCGTTTTGCATCGAAGGTAGGTAAGGATTCACTTCCCCGCTCCCGCAATCGTTCTTTCTATCGATAATTAGCACGAATACGTGCTATTCGATGTTTCGAATCGTTTTGCATCGACGGTAGGTAAGGATTCACTTCCCAGCTCCCGCAATAGTTCTTTCTATCGATAATTGGCACGAATACGTGCTATTCGATGTTTCCAATCGTTTTGCATCGACGGTAGGTAAGGATTCACTTCCCAGCTCCCTCAATCGTTCTTTCTATAAATAATTGGCACGAATACGTGCTATTCGATGTTTCCAATCGTTTTGCATCGACGGTAGGTAAGGATTCACTTCCCAGCCCCCGCAATCGTTCTTTCCATCGATAACTGGCACGAAAACGTGCTATTCGATGTTTCCAATCGTTTTGCATCGACGGAAGGTAAGGATTCACTTACCAGCTCCCACACTCGATCTTTCTATTTATAATTGGCACGAATACGTGATATTCGAGGTTTCCAATCGTTTTGCATCGACGGGTGGTAAGAATTCACTTCCCAGCTCCCGTAATCGTTCTTTCTATCGATAATTGGCACGAATACGTGCTACTCGGTGTTTCCAATCGTTTTGCAACGACGGTATGTGAGGATTCACTTCTCAGCTCCCTCAATCGTTCTTTCTATAAATAATTGGCACGAATACGTGCTATTCGATGTTTCCAATCGTTTTGCATCGACGGTAGGTAAGGATTCACTTCCCAGCCCCCGCAATCGTTCTTTCCATCGATAACTGGCACGAAAACGTGCTATTCGATGTTTCCAATCGTTTTGCATCGACGGAAGGTAAGGATTCACTTACCAGCTCCCACACTCGATCTTTCTATTTATAATTGGCCCGAATACGTGATATTCGAGGTTTCCAATCGTTTTGCATCGACGGGTGGTAAGAATTCACTTCCCAGCTCCCGTAATCGTTCTTTCTATCGATAATTGGCACGAATACGTGCTACTCGGTGTTTCCAATCGTTTTGCAACGACGGTATGTGAGGATTCACTTCTCAGCTCCCTCAATCGTTCTTTCTATAAATAATTGGCACGAATACGTGCTATTCGATGTTTCCAATCGTTTTGCATCGACGGTAGGTAAGGATTCACGTCCCAGCTCCCGCAATAGTTCCTTCTATCGATAATTGGCACGAATACGTGCTATTCGATGTTTCCAATCGTTTTGCATCGACGGAAGGTAAGGATTCACTTACCAGCTCCCACACTCGTTGTTTCTATTTATAATTGGCACGAATACGTGATATTCGAGGTTTCCAATCGTTTTGCATCGACGGGTGGTAAGAATTCACTTCCCAGCTCCCGTAATCGTTCTTTCTATCGATAATTGGCACGAATACGTGCTACTCGGTGTTTCCAATCGTTTTGCAACGACGGTATGTGAGGATTCACTTCTCAGCTCCCTCAATCGTTCTTTCTGTAAATAATTGGCACGAATACGTGATATTCGAGGTTTCCAATCGTTTTGCATCGACGGGTGGTAAGAATTCACTTCCCAGCTCCCATAATCGTTCTTTCTATCGATAATTGGCACGAATACGTTATATTCGAGGTTTCCAATCGTTTTGTCTCGACGGTAGGTAAGAGTTCACTTCCCAGCTCCCTCAATCGTTCTTTCTATAAATAATTGGCACGAATACGTGCTATTCGATGTTTCCAATCGTTTTGCATCGAAGGTAGGTAAGGATTCATTTCCCCGCTCCGGCAATCGTTCTTCCTATCGATAATTGGCACGAATACGTGCTATTCGATGCTTCCAATCATTTTGACTCGACGGTAGGTAAGGATTCACTTCCCAGCTCCCTCAATCGTTCTTTCTATAAATAATTGGCACGAATACGTGCTATTCGATGTTTCCAATCGTTTTGCATCGAAGGTAGGTAAGGATTCACTTCCCAGCCCCCGCAATCGTTCTTTCCATCGATAACTGGCACGAAAAAGTGCTATTCGATGTTTCCAATCGTTTTGCATCGACGGAAGGTAAGGATTCACTTACCAGCTCCCACACTCGATCTTTCTATTTATAATTGGCACGAATACGTGATATTCGAGGTTTCCAATCGTTTTGCATCGACGGGTGGTAAGAATTCACTTCCCAGCTCCCGTAATCGTTCTTTCTATCGATAATTGGCACGAATACGTGCTACTCGGTGTTTCCAATCGTTTTGCAACGACGGTATGTGAGGATTCACTTCTCAGCTCCCTCAATCGTTCTTTCTATAAATAATTGGCACGAATACGTGCTATTCGATGTTTCCAATCGTTTTGCATCGACGGTAGGTAAGGATTCACTTCCCAGCCCCCGCAATCGTTCTTTCCATCGATAACTGGCACGAAAACGTGCTATTCGATGTTTCCAATCGTTTTGCATCGACGGAAGGTAAGGATTCACTTACCAGCTCCCACACTCGATCTTTCTATTTATAATTGGCACGAATACGTGATATTCGAGGTTTCCAATCGTTTTGCATCGACGGGTGGTAAGAATTCACTTCCCAGCTCCCGTAATCGTTCTTTCTATCGATAATTGGCACGAATACGTGCTACTCGGTGTTTCCAATCGTTTTGCAACGACGGTATGTGAGGATTCACTTCTCAGCTCCCTCAATCGTTCTTTCTATAAATAATTGGCACGAATACGTGCTATTCGATGTTTCCAATCGTTTTGCATCGAAGGTAGGTAAGGATTCACTTCCCCGCTCCCGCAATCGATCTTTCTATCGATAATTAGGACGAATACGTGCTATTCGATGGTTCGAATCGTTTTGCATCGACGGTAGGTAAGGATTCACTTCCCAGCTCCCGCAATAGTTCTTTCTATCGATAATTGGCACGAATACGTGCTATTCGATGTTTCCAATCGTTTTGCATCGACGGTGGGTAAGGATTCACTTCCCAGCTCCCTCAATCATTCTTTCTATAAATAATTGGCACGAATACGTGCTATTCGATGTTTCCAATCGTTTTGCATCGACGGTAGGTAAGGATTCACTTCCCAGCCCCCGCAATCGTTCTTTCCATCGATAACTGGCACGAAAACGTGCTATTCGATGTTTCCAATCGTTTTGCATCGACGGAAGGTAAGGATTCACTTACCAGCTCCCACACTCGATCTTTCTATTTATAATTGGCACGAATACGTGATATTCGAGGTTTCCAATCGTTTTGCATCGACGGGTGGTAAGAATTCACTTCCCAGCTCCCGTAATCGTTCTTTCTATCGATAATTGGCACGAATACGTGCTACTCGGTGTTTCCAATCGTTTTGCAACGACGGTATGTGAGGATTCACTTCTCAGCTCCCTCAATCGTTCTTTCTATAAATAATTGGCACGAATACGTGCTATTCGATGTTTCCAATCGTTTTGCATCGAAGGTAGGTAAGGATACACTTCCCAGCTCCCGCAATCGTTCTTTCTATCGATAATTGGCACGCATACGTGATATTCGATGTTTCCAATCGGTTTGCCTCGACGGTAGGTAAGAATTCACTTCCCAGGTCCCGCAATCGTTCTTTCTATCGATAATTGGCACGAATACGTGCTAGTCGATGTTTCGAATCGTTTTGCATCGTCGGTAGGTAAGGATTCACTTCCCAGCTCCCGCAATAGTTCCTTCTATCGATAATTGGCACGAATACGTGCTATTCGATGTTTCCAATCGTTTTGCATCGACGGAAGGTAAGGATTCACTTACCAGCTCCCACACTCGTTGTTTCTATTTATAATTGGCACGAATACGTGTTATTCGAGGTTTCCAATCGTTTTGCATCGACGGGTGGTAAGAATTCACTTCCCAGCTCCCATAATCGTTCTTTCTATCGATAATTGGCACGAATACGTTATATTCGAGGTTTCCAATCGTTTTGCCTCGACGGTAGGTAAGAGTTCACTTCCCAGCTCCCGCAATCGTTCTTTCTATCGATAATTGGCACGAAAACGTGCTATTCGATGTTTCCAATCGTTTTGCATCGACGGGAGGTAAGTATTCACTTCCCAGCTCCCGTAATCGTTCTTTCTATCGATAATTGGCACGAATACGTGCTACTCGGTGTTTCCAATCGTTTTGCAACGACGGTATGTGAGGATTCACTTCTCAGCTCCCTCAATCGTTCTTTCTATAAATAATTGGCACGAATACGTGCTATTCGATGTTTCCAATCGTTTTGCATCGACGGTAGGTAAGGATTCACTTCCCAGCCCCCGCAATCGTTCTTTCCATCGATAACTGGCACGAAAACGTGCTATTCGATGTTTCCAATCGTTTTGCATCGACGGAAGGTAAGGATTCACTTACCAGCTCCCACACTCGATCTTTCTATTTATAATTGGCACGAATACGTGATATTCGAGGTTTCCAATCGTTTTGCATCGACGGGTGGTAAGAATTCACTTCCCAGCTCCCGTAATCGTTCTTTCTATCGATAATTGGCACGAATACGTGCTACTCGGTGTTTCCAATCGTTTTGCAACGACGGTATGTGAGAATTCACTTCTCAGCTCCCTCAATCGTTCTTTCTATAAATAATTGGCACGAATACGTGCTATTCGATGTTTCCAATCGTTTTGCATCGACGGTAGGTAAGGATTCACTTCCCAGCCCCCGCAATCGTTCTTTCCATCGATAACTGGCACGAAAACGTGCTATTCGATGTTTCCAATCGTTTTGCATCGACGGAAGGTAAGGATTCACTTACCAGCTCCCACACTCGATCTTTCTATTTATAAGTGGCACGAATATGTGATATTCGAGGTTTCCAATCGTTTTGCATCGACGGGTGGTAAGAATTCACTTCCCAGCTCCCGTAATCGTTCTTTCTATCGATAATTGGCACGAATACGTGCTACTCGGTGTTTCCAATCGTTTTGCAACGACGGTATGTGAGGATTCACTTCTCAGCTCCCTCAATCGTTCTTTCTATAAATAATTGGCACGAATACGTGCTATTCGATGTTTCGAATCGTTTTGCATCGACGGTAGGTAAGGATTCACTTCCCAGCTCCCGCAATAGTTCCTTCTATCGATAATTGGCACGAATACGTGCTATTCGATGTTTCCAATCGTTTTGCATCGACGGAAGGTAAGGATTCACTTACCAGCTTCCACACTCGTTGTTTCTATTTATAATTGGCACGAATACGTGATATTCGAGGTTTCCAATCGTTTTGCATCGACGGGTGGTAAGAATTCACTTCCCAGCTCCCATAATCGTTCTTTCTATCGATAATTGGCACGAATACGTTATATTCGAGGTTTCCAATCGTTTTGCCTCGACGGTAGGTAAGAGTTCACTTCCCAGCTCCCGCAATCGTTCTTTCTATCGATAATTGGCACGAAAACGTGCTATTCGATGTTTCCAATCGTTTTGCATCGACGGGAGGTAAGGATTCACTTCCCAGCTCCCGTAATCGTTCTTTCTATCGATAATTGGCACGAATACGTGCTACTCGGTGTTTCCAATCGTTTTGCAACGACGGTAGGTAAGGATTCACTTCTCAGCTCCCTCAATCGTTCTTTCTATAAATAATTGGCACGAATACGTGCTATTCGATGTTTCCAATCGTTTTGCATCGAAGGTAGGTAAGGATTCACTTCCCCGCTCCCGCAATCGTTCTTTCTATCGATAATTAGCACGAATACGTGCTATTCGATGTTTCGAATCGTTTTGCATCGACGGTAGGTAAGGATTCACTTCCCAGCTCCCGCAATAGTTCTTTCTATCGATAATTGGCACGAATATGTGCTATTCGATGTTTCCAATCGTTTTGCATCGAAGGTAGGTAAGGATTCACTTCCCCGCTCCCGCAATCGTTCTTTCTATCGATAATTAGCACGAATACGTGCTATTCGATGTTTCGAATCGTTTTGCATCGACGGTAGGTAAGGATTCACTTCCCAGCTCCCGCAACAGGTCCTTCTATCGATAATTGGCACGAATACGTGCTATTCGATGTTTCCAATCGTTTTGCATCGACGGAAGGTAAGGATTCACTTACCAGCTCCCACACTCGTTGTTTCTATTTATAATTGGCACGAATACGTGTTATTCGAGGTTTCCAATCGTTTTGCATCGACGGGTGGTAAGAATTCAGTTCCCAGCTCCCATAATCGTTCTTTCTATCGATAATTGGCACGAATACGTTATATTCGAGGTTTCCAATCGTTTTGCCTCGACGGTAGGTGGGAGTTCACTTCCCAGCTCCCGCAATCGTTCTTTCTATCGATAATTGGCACGAAAACGTGCTATTCGATGTTTCCAATCGTTTTGCATCGACGGGAGGTAAGTATTCACTTCCCAGCTCCCGTAATCGTTCTTTCTATCGATAATTGGCACGAATACGTGCTACTCGGTGTTTCCAATCGTTTTGCAACGACGGTAGGTAAGGATTCACTTCTCAGCTCCCTCAATCGTTCTTTCTATAAATAATTGGCACGAATACGTGCTATTCGATGTGTCCAATCGTTTTGCATCGAAGGTAGGTAAGGATTCATTTCCCCGCTCCCGCAATCGTTCTTCCTATCGATAATTGGCACGAATACGTGCTATTCGGTGCTTCCAATCATTTTGACTCGACGGTAGATAAGGATTCACTTCCCAGCTCCCTCAATCGTTCTTTCTATAAATAATTGGCACGAATACGTGCTATTCGATGTTTCCAATCGTTTTGCATCGAAGGTAGGTAAGGATTCACTTCCCCGCTCCCGCAATCGTTCTTTCTATCGATAATTAGCACGAATACGTGCTATTCGATGTTTCGAATCGTTTTGCATCGACGGTAGGTAAGGATTCACTACCCAGCTCCCGCAATAGTTCTTTCTATCGATAATTGGCACGAATGCGTGCTATTCGATGTTTCCAATCGTTTTGCATCGACGGTAGGTAAGGATTCACTTCCCAGCCCCCGCAATCGTTCTTTCCATCGATAACTGGCACGAAAACGTGCTATTCGATGTTTCCAATCGTTTTGCATCGACGGAAGGTAAGGATTCACTTACCAGCTCCCACACTCGATCTTTCTATTTATAATTGGCACGAATACGTGATATTCGAGGTTTCCAATCGTTTTGCATCGACGGGTGGTAAGAATTCACTTCCCAGCTCCCGTAATCGTTCTTTCTATCGATAATTGGCACGAATACGTGCTACTCGGTGTTTCCAATCGTTTTGCAACGACGGTATGTGAGAATTCACTTCTCAGCTCCCTCAATCGTTCTTTCTATAAATAATTGGCACGAATACGTGCTATTCGATGTTTCCAATCGTTTTGCATCGACGGTAGGTAAGGATTCACTTCCCAGCCCCCGCAATCGTTCTTTCCATCGATAACTGGCACGAAAACGTGCTATTCGATGTTTCCAATCGTTTTGCATCGACGGAAGGTAAGGATTCACTTACCAGCTCCCACACTCGATCTTTCTATTTATAATTGGCACGAATACGTGATATTCGAGGTTTCCAATCGTTTTGCATCGACGGGTGGTAAGAATTCACTTCCCAGCTCCCGTAATCGTTCTTTCTATCGATAATTGGCACGAATACGTGCTACTCGGTGTTTCCAATCGTTTTGCAACGACGGTATGTGAGAATTCACTTCTCAGCTCCCTCAATCGTTCTTTCTATAAATAATTGGCACGAATACGTGCTATTCGATGTTTCCAATCGTTTTGCATCGACGGTAGGTAAGGATTCACTTCCCAGCCCCCGCAATCGTTCTTTCCATCGATAACTGGCACGAACACGTGCTATTCGATGTTTCCAATCGTTTTGCATCGACGGAAGGTAAGGATTCACTTACCAGCTCCCACACTCGATCTTTCTATTTATAATTGGCACGAATACGTGATATTCGAGGTTTCCAATCGTTTTGCATCGACGGGTGGTAAGAATTCACTTCCCAGCTCCCGTAATCGTTCTTTCTATCGATAATTGGCACGAATACGTGCTACTCGGTGTTTCCAACCGTTTTGCAACGACGGTATGTGAGGATTCACTTCTCAGCTCCCTCAATCGTTCTTTCTATAAATAATTGGCACGAATACGTGCTATTCGATGTTTCCAATCGTTTTGCATCGACGGTAGGTAAGGATTCACTTCCCAGCTCCCGCAATAGTTCCTTCTATCGATAATTGGCACGAATACGTGCTATTCGATGTTTCCAATCGTTTTGCATCGACGGAAGGTAAGGATTCACTTACCAGCTTCCACACTCGTTGTTTCTATTTATAATTGGCACGAATACGTGATATTCGAGGTTTCCAATCGTTTTGCATCGACGGGTGGTAAGAATTCACTTCCCAGCTCCCATAATCGTTCTTTCTATCGATAATTGGCACGAATACGTTATATTCGAGGTTTCCAATCGTTTTGCCTCGACGGTAGGTAAGAGTTCACTTCCCAGCTCCCGCAATCGTTCTTTCTATCGATAATTGGCACGAAAACGTGCTATTCGATGTTTCCAATCGTTTTGCATCGACGGGAGGTAAGGATTCACTTCCCAGCTCCCGTAATCGTTCTTTCTATCGATAATTGGCACGAATACGTGCTACTCGGTGTTTCCAATCGTTTTGCAACGACGGTAGGTAAGGATTCACTTCTCAGCTCCCTCAATCGTTCTTTCTATAAATAATTGGCACGAATACGTGCTATTCGATGTTTCCAATCGTTTTGCATCGAAGGTAGGTAAGGATTCATTTCCCCGCTCCCGCAATCGTTCTTCCTATCGATAATTGGCACGAATACGTGCTATTCGATGCTTCCAATCATTTTGACTCGACGGTAGGTAAGGATTCACTTCCCAGCTCCCTCAATCGTTCTTTCTATAAATAATTGGCACGAATACGTGCTATTCGATGTTTCCAATCGTTTTGCATCGAAGGTAGGTAAGGATTCACTTCCCCGCTCCCGCAATCGTTCTTTCTATCGATAATTAGCACGAATACGTGCTATTCGATGTTTCGAATCGTTTTGCATCGACGGTAGGTAAGGATTCACTTCCCAGCTCCCGCAATAGTTCTTTCTATCGATAATTGGCACGAATACGTGCTATTCGATGTTTCCAATCGTTTTGCATCGACGGTAGGTAAGGATTCACTTCCCAGCTCCCTCAATCGTTCTTTCTATAAATAATTGGCACGAATACGTGCTATTCGATGTTTCCAATCGTTTTGCATCGACGGTAGGTAAGGATTCACTTCCCAGCCCCCGCAATCGTTCTTTCCATCGATAACTGGCACGAAAACGTGCTATTCGTTGTTTCCAATCGTTTTGCATCGACGGAAGGTAAGGATTCACTTACCAGCTCCCACACTCGATCTTTCTATTTATAATTGGCACGAATACGTGATATTCGAGGTTTCCAATCGTTTTGCATCGACGGGTGGTAAGAATTCACTTCCCAGCTCCCGTAATCGTTCTTTCTATCGATAATTGGCACGAATACGTGCTACTCGGTGTTTCCAATCGTTTTGCAACGACGGTATGTGAGGATTCACTTCTCAGCTCCCTCAATCGTTCTTTCTATAAATAATTGGCACGAATACGTGCTATTCGATGTTTCCAATCGTTTTGCATCGACGGTAGGTAAGGATTCACTTCCCAGCCCCCGCAATCGTTCTTTCCATCGATAACTGGCACGAAAACGTGCTATTCGATGTTTCCAATCGTTTTGCATCGACGGAAGGTAAGGATTCACTTACCAGCTCCCACAATCGATCTTTCTATTTATAATTGGCCCGAATACGTGATATTCGAGGTTTCCAATCGTTTTGCATCGACGGGTGGTAAGAATTCACTTCCCAGCTCCCGTAATCGTTCTTTCTATCGATAATTGGCACGAATACGTGCTACTCGGTGTTTCCAATCGTTTTGCAACGACGGTATGTGAGGATTCACTTCTCAGCTCCCTCAATCGTTCTTTCTATAGATAATTGGCACGAATACGTGCTATTCGATGTTTCCAATCGTTTTGCATCGACGGTAGGTAAGGATTCACTTCCCAGCTCCCGCAATAGTTCCTTCTATCGATAATTGGCACGAATACGTGCTATTCGATGTTTCCAATCGTTTTGCATCGACGGAAGGTAAGGATTCACTTACCAGCTCCCACACTCGTTGTTTCTATTTATAATTGGCACGAATACGTGATATTCGAGGTTTCCAATCGTTTTGCATCGACGGGTGGTAAGAATTCACTTCCCAGCTCCCATAATCGTTCTTTCTATCGATAATTGGCACGAATACGTTATATTCGAGGTTTCCAATCGTTTTGCCTCGACGGTAGGTAAGAGTTCACTTCCCAGCTCCCGCAATCGTTCTTTCTATCGATAATTGGCACGAAAACGTGCTATTCGATGTTTCCAATCGTTTTGCATCGACGGGAGGTAAGGATTCACTTCCCAGCTCCCGTAATCGTTCTTTCTATCGATAATTGGCACGAATACGTGCTACTCGGTGTTTCCAATCGTTTTGCATCGAAGGTAGGTAAGGATTCATTTCCCCGCTCCCGCAATCTTTCTTCCTATCGATAATTGGCACGAATACGTGCTATTCGATGCTTCCAATCATTTTGAATCGACGGTAGGTAAGGATTCACTTCCCAGCTCCCGCAATAGTTCTTTCTATCGATAATTGGCACGAATACGTGCTATTCGATGTTTCCAATCGTTTTGCATCGACGGGTGGTAAGAATTCACTTCCCAGCTCCCGTAATCGTTCTTTCTATCGATAATTGGCACGAATACGTGCTACTCGGTGTTTCCAATCGTTTTGCAACGACGGTATGTGAGGATTCACTTCTCAGCTCCCTCAATCGTTCTTTCTATAAATAATTGGCACGAATACGTGATATTCGAGGTTTCCAATCGTTTTGCATCGACGGGTGGTAAGAATTCACTTCCCAGCTCCCATAATCGTTCTTTCTATCGATAATTGGCACGAATACGTTATATTCGAGGTTTCCAATCGTTTTGCCTCGACGGTAGGTAAGAGTTCACTTCCCAGCTCCCGCAATCGTTCTTTCTATCGATAATTGGCACGAAAACGTGCTATTCAATGTTTCCAATCGTTTTGCATCGACGGGAGGTAAGGATTCACTTCCCAGCTCCCGTAATCGTTCTTTCTATCGATAATTGGCACGAATACGTGCTACTCGGTGTTTCCAATCGTTTTGCAACGACGGTAGGTAAGGATTCACTTCTCAGCTCCCTCAATCGTTCTTTCTATAAATAATTGGCACGAATACGTGCTATTCGATGTTTCCAATCGTTTTGCATCGAAGGTAGGTAAGGATTCATTTCCCCGCTCCCGCAATCGTTCTTCCTATCGATAATTGGCACGAATACGTGCTATTCGATGCTTCCAATCATTTTGACTCGACGGTAGGTAAGGATTCACTTCCCAGCTCCCTCAATCGTTCTTTCTATAAATAATTGGCACGAATACGTGCTATTCGATGTTTCCAATCGTTTTGCATCGAAGGTAGGTAAGGATTCACTTCCCAGCCCCCGCAATCGTTCTTTCCATCGATAACTGGCACGAAAAAGTGCTATTCGATGTTTCCAATCGTTTTGCATCGACGGAAGGTAAGGATTCACTTACCAGCTCCCACACTCGATCTTTCTATTTATAATTGGCACGAATACGTGATATTCGAGGTTTCCAATCGTTTTGCATCGACGGGTGGTAAGAATTCACTTCCCAGCTCCCGTAATCGTTCTTTCTATCGATAATTGGCACGAATACGTGCTACTCGGTGTTTCCAATCGTTTTGCAACGACGGTATGTGAGGATTCACTTCTCAGCTCCCTCAATCGTTCTTTCTATAAATAATTGGCACGAATACGTGCTATTCGATGTTTCCAATCGTTCTGCATCGACGGTAGGTAAGGATTCACTTCCCAGCTCCCGCAATCGTTCTTTCTATCGATAATTGGCACGAATACGTGCTATTCGATGTTTCGAATCGTTTTGCATCGACGGTAGGTAAGGATTCACTTCCCAGCTCCCGCAATATTTCCTTCTATCGATAATTGGCACGAATACGTGCTATTCGATGTTTCCAATCGTTTTGCATCGACGGAAGGTAAGGATTCACTTACCAGCTCCCACACTCGTTGTTTCTATTTATAATTGGCACGAATACGTGCTATTCGATGTTTCCAATCGTTTTGCATCGACGGTAGGTAAGGATTCACTTCCCAGCCCCCGCAATCGTTCTTTCCATCGATAACTGGCACGAAAAAGTGCTATTCGATGTTTCCAATCGTTTTGCATCGACGGTAGGTAAGGATTCACTTCCCAGCTCCCGCAATATTTCCTTCTATCGATAATTGGCACGAATACGTGCTATTCGATGTTTCCAATCGTTTTGCATCGACGGAAGGTAAGGATTCACTTACCAGCTCCCACACTCGTTGTTTCTATTTATAATTGGCACGAATACGTGCTATTCGATGTTTCCAATCGTTTTGCATCGACGGTAGGTAAGGATTCACTTCCCAGCCCCCGCAATCGTTCTTTCCATCGATAACTGGCACGAAAAAGTGCTATTCGATGTTTCCAATCGTTTTGCATCGACGGAAGGTAAGGATTCACTTACCAGCTCCCACACTCGATCTTTCTATTTATAATTAGCACGAATACGTGCTATTCGATGTTTCGAATCGTTTTGCATCGACGGTAGGTAAGGATTCACTTCCCAGCTCCCGCAATAGTTCTTTCTATCGATAATTGGCACGAATACGTGCTATTCGATGTTTCCAATCGTTTTGCATCGACGGTAGGTAAGGATTCACTTCCCAGCTCCCTCAATCGTTCTTTCTATAAATAATTGGCACGAATACGTGCTATTCGATGTTTCCAATCGTTTTGCATCGACGGTAGGTAAGGATTCACTTCCCAGCCCCCGCAATCGTTCTTTCCATCGATAACTGGCACGAAAACGTGCTATTCGATGTTTCCAATCGTTTTGCATCGACGGAAGGTAAGGATTCACTTCCCAGCTCCCGCAATCGTTCTTTCTATCGATAATTGGCACGAATACGTGCTATTCGATGTTTCGAATCGTTTTGCATCGACGGTAGGTCAGGATTCACTTCCCAGCTCCCTCAATCGTTCTTTCTATAAATAATTGGCACGAATACGTGCTATTCGATGTTTCCAACCGTTTTGCATCGACGGTAGGTAAGGATTCACTTCCCAGCCCCCGCAATCGTTCTTTCTATCGATAACTGGCACGCAAACGTGCTATTCGATGTTTCCAATCGTTTTGCATCGACGGAAGGTAAGGATTCACTTACCAGCTCCCACACTCGTTCTTTCTATTTATAATTGGCACGAATACGTGATATTCGAGGTGTCCAATTGTTTTGCATCGACGGGTGGTAAGAATTCACTTCCCAGCTCCCGTAATCGTTCTTTCTATCGATAATTGGCACGAATACGTTATATTCGAGGTTTCCAATCGTTTTGCCTCGACGGTAGGTAAGAGTTCACTTCCCAGCTCCCGCAATCGTTCTTTCTATCGATAATTGGCACGAAAACGTGCTATTCCATGTTTCCAATCGTTTTGCATCGACGGGAGGTAACGATTCACTTCCCAGCTCCCGCAATCGTTATTTCTATCGATAATTGGCACGAATACGTGCTATTCGATGTTCCCAATCGTTCTGCATCGACGGTAGGTAAGGATTCACTTCCCAGCCCCCGCAATCGTTCTTTCCATCGATAACTGGCACGAAAACGTGCTATTCGATGTTTCCAATCGTTTTGCATCGACGGAAGGTAAGGATTCACTTACCAGCTCCCACACTCGATCTTTCTATTTATAATTGGCACGAATACGTGATATTCGAGGTTTCCAATCGTTTTGCATCGACGGGTGGTAAGAATTCACTTCCCAGCTCCCGTAATCGTTCTTTCTATCGATAATTGGCACGAATACGTGCTACTCGGTGTTTCCAATCGTTTTGCAACGACGGTATGTGAGAATTCACTTCTCAGCTCCCTCAATCGTTCTTTCTATAAATAATTGGCACGAATACGTGCTATTCGATGTTTCCAATCGTTTTGCATCGACGGTAGGTAAGGATTCACTTCCCAGCCCCCGCAATCGTTCTTTCCATCGATAACTGGCACGAAAACGTGCTATTCGATGTTTCCAATCGTTTTGCATCGACGGAAGGTAAGGATTCACTTACCAGCTCCCACACTCGATCTTTCTATTTATAATTGGCACGAATACGTGATATTCGAGGTTTCCAATCGTTTTGCATCGACGGGTGGTAAGAATTCACTTCCCAGCTCCCGTAATCGTTCTTTCTATCGATAATTGGCACGAATACGTGCTACTCGGTGTTTCCAACCGTTTTGCAACGACGGTATGTGAGGATTCACTTCTCAGCTCCCTCAATCGTTCTTTCTATAAATAATTGGCACGAATACGTGCTATTCGATGTTTCCAATCGTTCTGCATCGACGGTAGGTAAGGATTCACTTCCCAGCTCCCTCAATCGTTCTTTCTATAAATAATTGGCACGAATACGTGCTATTCGATGTTTCCAATCGTTTTGCATCGAAGGTAGGTAAGGATTCACTTCCCAGCCCCCGCAATCGTTCTTTCCATCGATAACTGGCACGAAAAAGTGCTATTCGATGTTTCCAATCGTTTTGCATCGACGGAAGGTAAGGATTCACTTACCAGCTCCCACACTCGATCTTTCTATTTATAATTGGCACGAATACGTGATATTCGAGGTTTCCAATCGTTTTGCATCGACGGGTGGTAAGAATTCACTTCCCAGCTCCCGTAATCGTTCTTTCTATCGATAATTGGCACGAATACGTGCTACTCGGTGTTTCCAATCGTTTTGCAACGACGGTATGTGAGGATTCACTTCTCAGCTCCCTCAATCGTTCTTTCTATAAATAATTGGCACGAATACGTGCTATTCGATGTTTCCAATCGTTCTGCATCGACGGTAGGTAAGGATTCACTTCCCAGCTCCCGCAATCGTTCTTTCTATCGATAATTGGCACGAATACGTGCTATTCGATGTTTCGAATCGTTTTGCATCGACGGTAGGTAAGGATTCACTTCCCAGCTCCCGCAATATTTCCTTCTATCGATAATTGGCACGAATACGTGCTATTCGATGTTTCCAATCGTTTTGCATCGACGGAAGGTAAGGATTCACTTACCAGCTCCCACACTCGTTGTTTCTATTTATAATTGGCACGAATACGTGCTATTCGATGTTTCCAATCGTTTTGCATCGACGGTAGGTAAGGATTCACTTCCCAGCCCCCGCAATCGTTCTTTCCATCGATAACTGGCACGAAAAAGTGCTATTCGATGTTTCCAATCGTTTTGCATCGACGGAAGGTAAGGATTCACTTACCAGCTCCCACACTCGATCTTTCTATTTATAATTAGCACGAATACGTGCTATTCGATGTTTCGAATCGTTTTGCATCGACGGTAGGTAAGGATTCACTTCCCAGCTCCCGCAATAGTTCTTTCTATCGATAATTGGCACGAATACGTGCTATTCGATGTTTCCAATCGTTTTGCATCGACGGTAGGTAAGGATTCACTTCCCAGCTCCCTCAATCGTTCTTTCTATAAATAATTGGCACGAATACGTGCTATTCGATGTTTCCAATCGTTTTGCATCGACGGTAGGTAAGGATTCACTTCCCAGCCCCCGCAATCGTTCTTTCCATCGATAACTGGCACGAAAACGTGCTATTCGATGTTTCCAATCGTTTTGCATCGACGGAAGGTAAGGATTCACTTCCCAGCTCCCGCAATCGTTCTTTCTATCGATAATTGGCACGAATACGTGCTATTCGATGTTTCGAATCGTTTTGCATCGACGGTAGGTCAGGATTCACTTCCCAGCTCCCTCAATCGTTCTTTCTATAAATAATTGGCACGAATACGTGCTATTCGATGTTTCCAACCGTTTTGCATCGACGGTAGGTAAGGATTCACTTCCCAGCCCCCGCAATCGTTCTTTCTATCGATAACTGGCACGCAAACGTGCTATTCGATGTTTCCAATCGTTTTGCATCGACGGAAGGTAAGGATTCACTTACCAGCTCCCACACTCGTTCTTTCTATTTATAATTGGCACGAATACGTGATATTCGAGGTGTCCAATTGTTTTGCATCGACGGGTGGTAAGAATTCACTTCCCAGCTCCCGTAATCGTTCTTTCTATCGATAATTGGCACGAATACGTTATATTCGAGGTTTCCAATCGTTTTGCCTCGACGGTAGGTAAGAGTTCACTTCCCAGCTCCCGCAATCGTTATTTCTATCGATAATTGGCACGAATACGTGCTATTCGATGTTCCCAATCGTTCTGCATCGACGGTAGGTAAGGATTCACTTCCCAGCCCCCGCAATCGTTCTTTCCATCGATAACTGGCACGAAAACGTGCTATTCGATGTTTCCAATCGTTTT
This sequence comes from Nomada ferruginata, assembly GCA_963583965.1. NCBI lineage: Eukaryota > Metazoa > Arthropoda > Insecta > Hymenoptera > Apidae > Nomada > Nomada ferruginata. Next base: position 3,593,148 of record OY757219.1, read on the forward strand.
GCATCGACGGAAGGTAAGGATTCACTTACCAGCTCCCACACTCGATCTTTCTATTTATAATTGGCACGAATACGTGATATTCGAGGTTTCCAATCGTTTTGCATCGACGGGTGGTAAGAATTCACTTCCCAGCTCCCGTAATCGTTCTTTCTATCGATAATTGGCACGAATACGTGCTACTCGGTGTTTCCAATCGTTTTACAACGACGGTATGTGAGAATTCACTTCTCAGCTCCCTCAATCGTTCTTTCTATAAATAATTGGCACGAATACGTGCTATTCGATGTTTCCAATCGTTTTGCATCGACGGTAGGTAAGGATTCACTTCCCAGCCCCCGCAATCGTTCTTTCCATCGATAACTGGCACGAAAACGTGCTATTCGATGTTTCCAATCGTTTTGCATCGACGGAAGGTAAGGATTCACTTACCAGCTCCCACACTCGATCTTTCTATTTATAATTGGCACGAATACGTGATATTCGAGGTTTCCAATCGTTTTGCATCGACGGGTGGTAAGAATTCACTTCCCAGCTCCCGTAATCGTTCTTTCTATCGATAATTGGCACGAATACGTGCTACTCGGTGTTTCCAACCGTTTTGCAACGACGGTATGTGAGGATTCACTTCTCAGCTCCCTCAATCGTTCTTTCTATAAATAATTGGCACGAATACGTGCTATTCGATGTTTCCAATCGTTCTGCATCGACGGTAGGTAAGGATTCACTTCCCAGCTCCCGCAATCGTTCTTTCTATCGATAATTGGCACGAATACGTGCTATTCGATGTTTCGAATCGTTTTGCATCGACGGTAGGTAAGGATTCACTTCCCAGCTCCCGCAATATTTCCTTCTATCGATAATTGGCACGAATACGTGCTATTCGATGTTTCCAATCGTTTTGCATCGACGGAAGGTAAGGATTCACTTACCAGCTCCCACACTCGTTGTTTCTATTTATAATTGGCACGAATACGTGCTATTCGATGTTTCCAATCGTTTTGCATCGACGGTAGGTAAGGATTCACTTCCCAGCCCCCGCAATCGTTCTTTCCATCGATAACTGGCACGAAAAAGTGCTATTCAATGTTTCCAATCGTTTTGCATCGACGGAAGGTAAGGATTCACTTACCAGCTCCCACACTCGATCTTTCTATTTATAATTAGCACGAATACGTGCTATTCGATGTTTCGAATCGTTTTGCATCGACGGTAGGTAAGGATTCACTTCCCAGCTCCCGCAATAGTTCTTTCTATCGATAATTGGCACGAATACGTGCTATTCGATGTTTCCAATCGTTTTGCATCGACGGTAGGTAAGGATTCACTTCCCAGCTCCCTCAATCGTTCTTTCTATAAATAATTGGCACGAATACGTGCTATTCGATGTTTCCAATCGTTTTGCATCGACGGTAGGTAAGGATTCACTTCCCAGCCCCCGCAATCGTTCTTTCCATCGATAACTGGCACGAAAACGTGCTATTCGATGTTTCCAATCGTTTTGCATCGACGGAAGGTAAGGATTCACTTCCCAGCTCCCGCAATCGTTCTTTCTATCGATAATTGGCACGAATACGTGCTATTCGATGTTTCGAATCGTTTTGCATCGACGGTAGGTCAGGATTCACTTCCCAGCTCCCTCAATCGTTCTTTCTATAAATAATTGGCACGAATACGTGCTATTCGATGTTTCCAACCGTTTTGCATCGACGGTAGGTAAGGATTCACTTCACAGCCCCCGCAATCGTTCTTTCTATCGATAACTGGCACGCAAACGTGCTATTCGATGTTTCCAATCGTTTTGCATCGACGGAAGGTAAGGATTCACTTACCAGCTCCCACACTCGTTCTTTCTATTTATAATTGGCACGAATACGTGATATTCGAGGTGTCCAATTGTTTTGCATCGACGGGTGGTAAGAATTCACTTCCCAGCTCCCGTAATCGTTCTTTCTATCGATAATTGGCACGAATACGTTATATTCGAGGTTTCCAATCGTTTTGCCTCGACGGTAGGTAAGAGTTCACTTCCCAGCTCCCGCAATCGTTCTTTCTATCGATAATTGGCACGAAAACGTGCTATTCCATGTTTCCAATCGTTTTGCATCGACGGGAGGTAACGATTCACTTCCCAGCTCCCGCAATCGTTATTTCTATCGATAATTGGCACGAATACGTGCTATTCGATGTTCCCAATCGTTCTGCATCGACGGTAGGTAAGGATTCACTTCCCAGCCCCCGCAATCGTTCTTTCCATCGATAACTGGCACGAAAACGTGCTATTCGATGTTTCCAATCGTTTTGCATCGACGGAAGGTAAGGATTCACTTACCAGCTCCCACACTCGATCTTTCTATTTATAATTAGCACGAATACGTGCTATTCGATGTTTCGAATCGTTTTGCATCGACGGTAGGTAAGGATTCACTTCCCAGCTCCCGCAATAGTTCTTTCTATCGATAATTGGCACGAATACGTGCTATTCGATGTTTCCAATCGTTTTGCATCGACGGTAGGTAAGGATTCACTTCCCAGCTCCCTCAATCGTTCTTTCTATAAATAATTGGCACGAATACGTGCTATTCGATGTTTCCAATCGTTTTGCATCGACGGTAGGTAAGGATTCACTTCCCAGCCCCCGCAATCGTTCTTTCCATCGATAACTGGCACGAAAACGTGCTATTCGATGTTTCCAATCGTTTTGCATCGACGGAAGGTAAGGATTCACTTCCCAGCTCCCGCAATCGTTCTTTCTATCGATAATTGGCACGAATACGTGCTATTCGATGTTTCGAATCGTTTTGCATCGACGGTAGGTCAGGATTCACTTCCCAGCTCCCTCAATCGTTCTTTCTATAAATAATTGGCACGAATACGTGCTATTCGATGTTTCCAACCGTTTTGCATCGACGGTAGGTAAGGATTCACTTCCCAGCCCCCGCAATCGTTCTTTCTATCGATAACTGGCACGCAAACGTGCTATTCGATGTTTCCAATCGTTTTGCATCGACGGAAGGTAAGGATTCACTTACCAGCTCCCACACTCGTTCTTTCTATTTATAATTGGCACGAATACGTGATATTCGAGGTGTCCAATTGTTTTGCATCGACGGGTGGTAAGAATTCACTTCCCAGCTCCCGTAATCGTTCTTTCTATCGATAATTGGCACGAATACGTTATATTCGAGGTTTCCAATCGTTTTGCCTCGACGGTAGGTAAGAGTTCACTTCCCAGCTCCCGCAATCGTTCTTTCTATCGATAATTGGCACGAAAACGTGCTATTCCATGTTTCCAATCGTTTTGCATCGACGGGAGGTAACGATTCACTTCCCAGCTCCCGCAATCGTTATTTCTATCGATAATTGGCACGAATACGTGCTATTCGATGTTCCCAATCGTTCTGCATCGACGGTAGGTAAGGATTCACTTCCCAGCCCCCGCAATCGTTCTTTCCATCGATAACTGGCACGAAAACGTGCTATTCGATGTTTCCAATCGTTTTGCATCGACGGAAGGTAAGGATTCACTTACCAGCTCCCACACTCGATCTTTCTATTTATAATTGGCACGAATACGTGATATTCGAGGTTTCCAATCGTTTTGCATCGACGGGTGGTAAGAATTCACTTCCCAGCTCCCGTAATCGTTCTTTCTATCGATAATTGGCACGAATACGTGCTACTCGGTGTTTCCAATCGTTTTACAACGACGGTATGTGAGAATTCACTTCTCAGCTCCCTCAATCGTTCTTTCTATAAATAATTGGCACGAATACGTGCTATTCGATGTTTCCAATCGTTTTGCATCGACGGTAGGTAAGGATTCACTTCCCAGCCCCCGCAATCGTTCTTTCCATCGATAACTGGCACGAAAACGTGCTATTCGATGTTTCCAATCGTTTTGCATCGACGGAAGGTAAGGATTCACTTACCAGCTCCCACACTCGATCTTTCTATTTATAATTGGCACGAATACGTGATATTCGAGGTTTCCAATCGTTTTGCATCGACGGGTGGTAAGAATTCACTTCCCAGCTCCCGTAATCGTTCTTTCTATCGATAATTGGCACGAATACGTGCTACTCGGTGTTTCCAACCGTTTTGCAACGACGGTATGTGAGGATTCACTTCTCAGCTCCCTCAATCGTTCTTTCTATAAATAATTGGCACGAATACGTGCTATTCGATGTTTCCAATCGTTCTGCATCGACGGTAGGTAAGGATTCACTTCCCAGCTCCCGCAATCGTTCTTTCTATCGATAATTGGCACGAATACGTGCTATTCGATGTTTCGAATCGTTTTGCATCGACGGTAGGTAAGGATTCACTTCCCAGCTCCCGCAATATTTCCTTCTATCGATAATTGGCACGAATACGTGCTATTCGATGTTTCCAATCGTTTTGCATCGACGGAAGGTAAGGATTCACTTACCAGCTCCCACACTCGTTGTTTCTATTTATAATTGGCACGAATACGTGCTATTCGATGTTTCCAATCGTTTTGCATCGACGGTAGGTAAGGATTCACTTCCCAGCCCCCGCAATCGTTCTTTCCATCGATAACTGGCACGAAAAAGTGCTATTCAATGTTTCCAATCGTTTTGCATCGACGGAAGGTAAGGATTCACTTACCAGCTCCCACACTCGATCTTTCTATTTATAATTAGCACGAATACGTGCTATTCGATGTTTCGAATCGTTTTGCATCGACGGTAGGTAAGGATTCACTTCCCAGCTCCCGCAATAGTTCTTTCTATCGATAATTGGCACGAATACGTGCTATTCGATGTTTCCAATCGTTTTGCATCGACGGTAGGTAAGGATTCACTTCCCAGCTCCCTCAATCGTTCTTTCTATAAATAATTGGCACGAATACGTGCTATTCGATGTTTCCAATCGTTTTGCATCGACGGTAGGTAAGGATTCACTTCCCAGCCCCCGCAATCGTTCTTTCCATCGATAACTGGCACGAAAACGTGCTATTCGATGTTTCCAATCGTTTTGCATCGACGGAAGGTAAGGATTCACTTCCCAGCTCCCGCAATCGTTCTTTCTATCGATAATTGGCACGAATACGTGCTATTCGATGTTTCGAATCGTTTTGCATCGACGGTAGGTCAGGATTCACTTCCCAGCTCCCTCAATCGTTCTTTCTATAAATAATTGGCACGAATACGTGCTATTCGATGTTTCCAACCGTTTTGCATCGACGGTAGGTAAGGATTCACTTCACAGCCCCCGCAATCGTTCTTTCTATCGATAACTGGCACGCAAACGTGCTATTCGATGTTTCCAATCGTTTTGCATCGACGGAAGGTAAGGATTCACTTACCAGCTCCCACACTCGTTCTTTCTATTTATAATTGGCACGAATACGTGATATTCGAGGTGTCCAATTGTTTTGCATCGACGGGTGGTAAGAATTCACTTCCCAGCTCCCGTAATCGTTCTTTCTATCGATAATTGGCACGAATACGTTATATTCGAGGTTTCCAATCGTTTTGCCTCGACGGTAGGTAAGAGTTCACTTCCCAGCTCCCGCAATCGTTCTTTCTATCGATAATTGGCACGAAAACGTGCTATTCCATGTTTCCAATCGTTTTGCATCGACGGGAGGTAACGATTCACTTCCCAGCTCCCGCAATCGTTATTTCTATCGATAATTGGCACGAATACGTGCTATTCGATGTTCCCAATCGTTCTGCATCGACGGTAGGTAAGGATTCACTTCCCAGCCCCCGCAATCGTTCTTTCCATCGATAACTGGCACGAAAACGTGCTATTCGATGTTTCCAATCGTTTTGCATCGACGGAAGGTAAGGATTCACTTACCAGCTCCCACACTCGATCTTTCTATTTATAATTGGCACGAATACGTGATATTCGAGGTTTCCAATCGTTTTGCATCGACGGGTGGTAAGAATTCACTTCCCAGCTCCCGTAATCGTTCTTTCTATCGATAATTGGCACGAATACGTGTTACTCGGTGTTTCCAATCGTTTTGCAACGACGGTATGTGAGAATTCACTTCTCAGCTCCCTCAATCGTTCTTTCTATAAATAATTGGCACGAATACGTGCTATTCGATGTTTCCAATCGTTTTGCATCGACGGTAGGTAAGGATTCACTTCCCAGCCCCCGCAATCGTTCTTTCCATCGATAACTGGCACGAAAACGTGCTATTCGATGTTTCCAATCGTTTTGCATCGACGGAAGGTAAGGATTCACTTACCAGCTCCCACACTCGATCTTTCTATTTATAATTGGCACGAATACGTGATATTCGAGGTTTCCAATCGTTTTGCATCGACGGGTGGTAAGAATTCACTTCCCAGCTCCCGTAATCGTTCTTTCTATCGATAATTGGCACGAATACGTGCTACTCGGTGTTTCCAACCGTTTTGCAACGACGGTATGTGAGGATTCACTTCTCAGCTCCCTCAATCGTTCTTTCTATAAATAATTGGCACGAATACGTGCTATTCGATGTTTCCAATCGTTTTGCATCGACGGTAGGTAAGGATTCACTTCCCAGCTCCCGCAATAGTTCCTTCTATCGATAATTGGCACGAAAACGTGCTATTCGATGTTTCCAATCGTTTTGCATCGACGGGAGGTAAGGATTCACTTCCCAGCTCCCGTAATCGTTCTTTCTATCGATAATTGGCACGAATACGTGCTACTCGGTGTTTCCAATCGTTTTGCAACGACGGTAGGTAAGGATTCACTTCTCAGCTCCCTCAATCGTTCTTTCTATAAATAATTGGCACGAATACGTGCTATTCGATGTTTCCAATCGTTTTGCATCGAAGGTAGGTAAGGATTCATTTCCCCGCTCCCGCAATCGTTCTTCCTATCGATAATTGGCACGAATACGTGCTATTCGATGCTTCCAATCATTTTGACTCGACGGTAGGTAAGGATTCACTTCCCAGCTCCCTCAATCGTTCTTTCTATAAATAATTGGCACGAATACGTGCTATTCGATGTTTCCAATCGTTTTGCATCGAAGGTAGGTAAGGATTCACTTCCCCGCTCCCGCAATCGTTCTTTCTATCGATAATTAGCACGAATACGTGCTATTCGATGTTTCGAATCGTTTTGCATCGACGGTAGGTAAGGATTCACTTCCCAGCTCCCGCAATAGTTCTTTCTATCGATAATTGGCACGAATACGTGCTATTCGATGTTTCCAATCGTTTTGCATCGACGGTAGGTAAGGATTCACTTCCCAGCTCCCTCAATCGTTCTTTCTATAAATAATTGGCACGAATACGTGCTATTCGATGTTTCCAATCGTTTTGCATCGACGGTAGGTAAGGATTCACTTCCCAGCCCCCGCAATCGTTCTTTCCATCGATAACTGGCACGAAAACGTGCTATTCGATGTTTCCAATCGTTTTGCATCGACGGAAGGTAAGGATTCACTTACCAGCTCCCACACTCGATCTTTCTATTTATAATTGGCACGAATACGTGATATTCGAGGTTTCCAATCGTTTTGCATCGACGGGTGGTAAGAATTCACTTCCCAGCTCCCGTAATCGTTCTTTCTATCGATAATTGGCACGAATACGTGCTACTCGGTGTTTCCAATCGTTTTGCAACGACGGTATGTGAGGATTCACTTCTCAGCTCCCTCAATCGTTCTTTCTATAAATAATTGGCACGAATACGTGCTATTCGATGTTTCCAATCGTTTTGCATCGACGGTAGGTAAGGATTCACTTCCCAGCCCCCGCAATCGTTCTTTCCATCGATAACTGGCACGAAAACGTGCTATTCGATGTTTCCAATCGTTTTGCATCGACGGAAGGTAAGGATTCACTTACCAGCTCCCACAATCGATCTTTCTATTTATAATTGGCCCGAATACGTGATATTCGAGGTTTCCAATCGTTTTGCATCGACGGGTGGTAAGAATTCACTTCCCAGCTCCCGTAATCGTTCTTTCTATCGATAATTGGCACGAATACGTGCTACTCGGTGTTTCCAATCGTTTGGCAACGACGGTATGTGAGGATTCACTTCTCAGCTCCCTCAATCGTTCTTTCTATAGATAATTGGCACGAATACGTGCTATTCGATGTTTCCAATCGTTTTGCATCGACGGTAGGTAAGGATTCACTTCCCAGCTCCCGCAATAGTTCCTTCTATCGATAATTGGCACGAATACGTGCTATTCGATGTTTCCAATCGTTTTGCATCGACGGAAGGTAAGGATTCACTTACCAGCTCCCACACTCGTTGTTTCTATTTATAATTGGCACGAATACGTGATATTCGAGGTTTCCAATCGTTTTGCATCGACGGGTGGTAAGAATTCACTTCCCAGCTCCCATAATCGTTCTTTCTATCGATAATTGGCACGAATACGTTATATTCGAGGTTTCCAATCGTTTTGCCTCGACGGTAGGTAAGAGTTCACTTCCCAGCTCCCGCAATCGTTCTTTCTATCGATAATTGGCACGAAAACGTGCTATTCGATGTTTCCAATCGTTTTGCATCGACGGGAGGTAAGGATTCACTTCCCAGCTCCCGTAATCGTTCTTTCTATCGATAATTGGCACGAATACGTGCTACTCGGTGTTTCCAATCGTTTTGCAACGACGGTAGGTAAGGATTCACTTCTCAGCTCCCTCAATCGTTCTTTCTATAAATAATTGGCACGAATACGTGCTATTCGATGTTTCCAATCGTTTTGCATCGAAGGTAGGTAAGGATTCATTTCCCCGCTCCCGCAATCGTTCTTCCTATCGATAATTGGCACGAATACGTGCTATTCGATGCTTCCAATCATTTTGACTCGACGGTAGGTAAGGATTCACTTCCCAGCTCCCTCAATCGTTCTTTCTATAAATAATTGGCTCGAATACGTGCTATTCGATGTTTCCAATCGTTTTGCATCGAAGGTAGGTAAGGATTCACTTCCCAGCCCCCGCAATCGTTCTTTCCATCGATAACTGGCACGAAAAAGTGCTATTCGATGTTTCCAATCGTTTTGCATCGACGGAAGGTAAGGATTCACTTACCAGCTCCCACACTCGATCTTTCTATTTATAATTGGCACGAATACGTGATATTCGAGGTTTCCAATCGTTTTGCACCGATGGGTGGTAAGAATTCACTTCCCAGCTCCCGTAATCGTTCTTTCTATCGATAATTGGCACGAATACGTGCTACTCGGTGTTTCCAATCGTTTTGCAACGACGGTATGTGAGGATTCACTTCTCAGCTCCCTCAATCGTTCTTTCTATAAATAATTGGCACGAATACGTGCTATTCGATGTTTCCAATCGTTCTGCATCGACGGTAGGTAAGGATTCACTTCCCAGCTCCCGCAATCGTTCTTTCTATCGATAATTGGCACGAATACGTGCTATTCGATGTTTCGAATCGTTTTGCATCGACGGTAGGTAAGGATTCACTTCCCAGCTCCCGCAATATTTCCTTCTATCGATAATTGGCACGAATACGTGCTATTCGATGTTTCCAATCGTTTTGCATCGACGGAAGGTAAGGATTCACTTACCAGCTCCCACACTCGTTGTTTCTATTTATAATTGGCACGAATACGTGCTATTCGATGTTTCCAATCGTTTTGCATCGACGGTAGGTAAGGATTCACTTCCCAGCCCCCGCAATCGTTCTTTCCATCGATAACTGGCACGAAAAAGTGCTATTCGATGTTTCCAATCGTTTTGCATCGACGGAAGGTAAGGATTCACTTACCAGCTCCCACACTCGATCTTTCTATTTATAATTAGCACGAATACGTGCTATTCGATGTTTCGAATCGTTTTGCATCGACGGTAGGTAAGGATTCACTTCCCAGCTCCCGCAATAGTTCTTTCTATCGATAATTGGCACGAATACGTGCTATTCGATGTTTCCAATCGTTTTGCATCGACGGTAGGTAAGGATTCACTTCCCAGCTCCCTCAATCGTTCTTTCTATAAATAATTGGCACGAATACGTGCTATTCGATGTTTCCAATCGTTTTGCATCGACGGTAGGTAAGGATTCACTTCCCAGCCCCCGCAATCGTTCTTTCCATCGATAACTGGCACGAAAACGTGCTATTCGATGTTTCCAATCGTTTTGCATCGACGGAAGGTAAGGATTCACTTCCCAGCTCCCGCAATCGTTCTTTCTATCGATAATTGGCACGAATACGTGCTATTCGATGTTTCGAATCGTTTTGCATCGACGGTAGGTCAGGATTCACTTCCCAGCTGCCTCAATCGTTCTTTCTATAAATAATTGGCACGAATACGTGCTATTCGATGTTTCCAACCGTTTTGCATCGACGGTAGGTAAGGATTCACTTCCCAGCCCCCGCAATCGTTCTTTCTATCGATAACTGGCACGCAAACGTGCTATTCGATGTTTCCAATCGTTTTGCATCGACGGAAGGTAAGGATTCACTTACCAGCTCCCACACTCGTTCTTTCTATTTATAATTGGCACGAATACGTGATATTCGAGGTGTCCAATTGTTTTGCATCGACGGGTGGTAAGAATTCACTTCCCAGCTCCCGTAATCGTTCTTTCTATCGATAATTGGCACGAATACGTTATATTCGAGGTTTCCAATCGTTTTGCCTCGACGGTAGGTAAGAGTTCACTTCCCAGCTCCCGCAATCGTTCTTTCTATCGATAATTGGCACGAAAACGTGCTATTCCATGTTTCCAATCGTTTTGCATCGACGGGAGGTAACGATTCACTTCCCAGCTCCCGCAATCGTTATTTCTATCGATAATTGGCACGAATACGTGCTATTCGATGTTCCCAATCGTTCTGCATCGACGGTAGGTAAGGATTCACTTCCCAGCCCCCGCAATCGTTCTTTCTATCGATAACTGGCACTAAAACGTGCTATTCGATGTTTCCAATCGTTTTGCATCGACGGAAGGTAAGGATTCACTTACCAGCTCCCACACTCGTTCTTTCTATTTATAATTGGCACGAATACGTGATATTCGAGGTTTCCAATCGTTTTGCATCGACGGGTGGTAAGAATTCACTTCCCAACTCCCGTAATCGTTCTTTCTATCGATAATTGGCACGAATACGTGCTACTCGGTGTTTCCAATCGTTTTGCAACGACGGTATGTGAGGATTCACTTCTCAGCTCCCTCAATCGTTCTTTCTATAAATAATTGGCACGAATACGTGTTATTCGATGTTTCCAATCGTTTTGTATCGAAGGTAGGTAAGGATACACTTCCCAGCTCCCGCAATCGTTCTTTCTATCGATAATTGGCACGCATACGTGATATTCGATGTTTCCAATCGGTTTGCCTCGACGGTAGGTAAGAGTTCACTTCCCAGCTCCCGCAATCGTTCTTTCTATCGATAATTGGCACGAATACGTGCTATTCGATGTTTCCAATCGTTTTGCATCGACGGTAGGTCAGGATTCACTTCCCAGCTCCCTCAATCGTTCTTTCTATAAATAATTGGCACGAATACGTGCTATTCGATGTTTCCAATCGTTTTGCATCGACGGTAGGTAAGGATTCACTTCCCAGCTCCCTCAATCGTTCTTTCTATAAATAATTGGCACGAATACGTGCTATTCGATGTTTCCAATCGTTTTGCATCGACGGTAGGTAAGGATTCACTTCCCAGCCCCCGCAATCGTTCTTTCCATCGATAACTGGCACGAAAACGTGCTATTCGATGTTTCCAATCGTTTTGCATCGACGGTAGGTCAGGATTCACTTCCCAGCTCCCTCAATCGTTCTTTCTATTTATAATTGGCACGAATACGTGATATTCGAGGTGTCCAATTGTTTTGCATCGACGGGTGGTAAGAATTCACTTCCCAGCTCCCGTAATCGTTCTTTCTATCGATAATTGGCACGAATACGTTATATTCGAGGTTTCCAATCGTTTTGCCTCGACGGTAGGTAAGAGTTCACTTCCCAGCTCCCGCAATCGTTCTTTCTATCGATAATTGGCACGAAAACGTGCTATTCCATGTTTCCAATCGTTTTGCATCGACGGGAGGTAACGATTCACTTCCCAGCTCCCGCAATCGTTCTTTCTATCGATAATTGGCACGAATACGTGCTATTCGATGTTTCCAATCGTTCTGCATCGACGGTAGGTAAGGATTCACTTCCCAGCCCCCGCAATCGTTCTTTCTATCCATAACTGGCACGAAAACGTGCTACTCGGTGTTTCCAATCGTTTTGCAACGACGGTATGTGAGGATTCACTTCTCAGCTCCCTCAATCGTTCTTTCTATAAATAATTGGCACGAATACGTGTTATTCGATGTTTTCAATCGTTTTGCATCGAAGGTAGGTAAGGATACACTTCCCAGCTCCCGTAATCGTTCTTTCTATCGATAATTGGCACGACTACGTGCTACTCGGTGTTTCCAATCGTTTTGCAACGACGGTATGTGAGGATTCACTTCTCAGCTCCCTCAATCGTTCTTTCTATAAATAATTGGCACGAATACGTGCTATTCGATGTTTCCAATCGTTTTGCATCGACGGTAGGTAAGGATTCACTTCCCAGCCCCCGCAATCGTTCTTTCCATCGATAACTGGCACGAAAACGTGCTATTCGATGTTTCCAATCGTTTTGCATCGACGGAAGGTAACGATTCACTTACCAGCTCCCACACTCGATCTTTCTATTTATAATTGGCCCGAATACGTGATATTCGAGGTTTCCAATCGTTTTGCATCGACGGGTGGTAAGAATTCACTTCCCAGCTCCCGTAATCGTTCTTTCTATCGATAATTGGCACAAATACGTGCTACTCGGTGTTTCCAATCGTTTTGCAACGACGGTATGTGAGGATTCACTTCTCAGCTCCCTCAATCGTTCTTTCTATAAATAATTGGCACGAATACGTGCTATTCGATGTTTCCAATCGTTTTGCATCGACGGTAGGTAAGGATTCACTTCCCAGCTCCCGCAATAGTTCCTTCTATCGATAATTGGCACGAATACGTGCTATTCGATGTTTCCAATCGTTTTGCATCGACGGAAGGTAAGGATTCACTTACCAGCTCCCACACTCGTTGTTTCTATTTATAATTGGCACGAATACGTGATATTCGAGGTTTCCAATCGTTTTGCATCGACGGGTGGTAAGAATTCACTTCCCAGCTCCCATAATCGTTCTTTCTATCGATAATTGGCACGAATACGTTATATTCGAGGTTTCCAATCGTTTTGCCTCGACGGTAGGTAAGAGTTCACTTCCCAGCTCCCGCAATCGTTCTTTCTATCGATAATTGGCACGAAAACGTGCTATTCGATGTTTCCAATCGTTTTGCATCGACGGGAGGTAAGGATTCACTTCCCAGCTCCCGTAATCGTTCTTTCTATCGATAATTGGCACGAATACGTGCTACTCGGTGTTTCCAATCGTTTTGCAACGACGGTAGGTAAGGATTCACTTCTCAGCTCCCTCAATCGTTCTTTCTATAAATAATTGGCACGAATACGTGCTATTCGATGTTTCCAATCGTTTTGCATCGAAGGTAGGTAAGGATTCATTTCCCCGCTCAAGCAATCTTTCTTCCTATCGATAATTGGCACGAATACGTGCTATTCGATGCTTCCAATCATTTTGAATCGACGGTAGGTAAGGATTCACTTCCCAGCTCCCGCAATAGTTCTTTCTATCGATAATTGGCACGAATACGTGCTATTCGATGTTTCCAATCGTTTTGCATCGACGGGTGGTAAGAATTCACTTCCCAGCTCCCGTAATCGTTCTTTCTATCGATAATTGGCACGAATACGTGCTACTCGGTGTTTCCAATCGTTTTGCAACGACGGTATGTGAGGATTCACTTCTCAGCTCCCTCAATCGTTCTTTCTATAAATAATTGGCACGAATACGTGATATTCGAGGTTTCCAATCGTTTTGCATCGACGGGTGGTAAGAATTCACTTCCCAGCTCCCATAATCGTTCTTTCTATCGATAATTGGCACGAATACGTTATATTCGAGGTTTCCAATCGTTTTGCCTCGACGGTAGGTAAGAGTTCACTTCCCAGCTCCCGCAATCGTTCTTTCTATCGATAATTGGCACGAAAACGTGCTATTCAATGTTTCCAATCGTTTTGCATCGACGGGAGGTAAGGATTCACTTCCCAGCTCCCGTAATCGTTCTTTCAATCGATAATTGGCACGAATACGTGCTACTCGGTGTTTCCAATCGTTTTGCAACGACGGTATGTGAGGATTCACTTCTCAGCTCCCTCAATCGTTCTTTCTATAAATAATTGGCACGAATACGTGCTATTCGATGTTTCCAATCGTTTTGCATCGACGGTAGGTAAGGATTCACTTCCCAGCCCCCGCAATCGTTCTTTCCATCGATAACTGGCACGAAAACGTGCTATTCGATGTTTCCAATCGTTTTGCATCGACGGAAGGTAAGGATTCACTTACCAGCTCCCACACTCGATCTTTCTATTTATAATTGGCACGAATACGTGATATTCGAGGTTTCCAATCGTTTTGCATCGACGGGTGGTAAGAATTCACTTCCCAGCTCCCGTAATCGTTCTTTCTATCGATAATTGGCACGAATACGTGCTACTCGGTGTTTCCAATCGTTTTGCAACGACGGTATGTGAGGATTCACTTCTCAGCTCCCTCAATCGTTCTTTCTATAAATAATTGGCACGAATACGTGCTATTCGATGTTTCCAATCGTTTTGCATCGAAGGTAGGTAAGGATTCACTTCCCCGCTCCCGCAATCGATCTTTCTATCGATAATTAGGACGAATACGTGCTATTCGATGGTTCGAATCGTTTTGCATCGACGGTAGGTAAGGATTCACTTCCCAGCTCCCGCAATAGTTCTTTCTATCGATAATTGGCACGAATACGTGCTATTCGATGTTTCCAATCGTTTTGCATCGACGGTAGGTAAGGATTCACTTCCCAGCTCCCTCAATCATTCTTTCTATAAATAATTGGCACGAATACGTGCTATTCGATGTTTCCAATCGTTTTGCATCGACGGTAGGTAAGGATTCACTTCCCAGCCCCCGCAATCGTTCTTTCCATCGATAACTGGCACGAAAACGTGCTATTCGATGTTTCCAATCGTTTTGCATCGACGGAAGGTAAGGATTCACTTACCAGCTCCCACACTCGATCTTTCTATTTATAATTGGCACGAATACGTGATATTCGAGGTTTCCAATCGTTTTGCATCGACGGGTGGTAAGAATTCACTTCCCAGCTCCCGTAATCGTTCTTTCTATCGATAATTGGCACGAATACGTGCTACTCGGTGTTTCCAATCGTTTTGCAACGACGGTATGTGAGGATTCACTTCTCAGCTCCCTCAATCGTTCTTTCTATAAATAATTGGCACGAATACGTGCTATTCGATGTTTCCAATCGTTTTGCATCGAAGGTAGGTAAGGATACACTTCCCAGCTCCCGCAATCGTTCTTTCTATCGATAATTGGCACGCATACGTGATATTCGATGTTTCCAATCGGTTTGCCTCGACGGTAGGTAAGAATTCACTTCCCAGGTCCCGCAATCGTTCTTTCTATCGATAATTGGCACGAATACGTGCTAGTCGATGTTTCGAATCGTTTTGCATCGTCGGTAGGTAAGGATTCACTTCCCAGCTCCCGCAATAGTTCCTTCTATCGATAATTGGCACGAATACGTGCTATTCGATGTTTCCAATCGTTTTGCATCGACGGAAGGTAAGGATTCACTTACCAGCTCCCACACTCGTTGTTTCTATTTATAATTGGCACGAATACGTGTTATTCGAGGTTTCCAATCGTTTTGCATCGACGGGTGGTAAGAATTCACTTCCCAGCTCCCATAATCGTTCTTTCTATCGATAATTGGCACGAATACGTTATATTCGAGGTTTCCAATCGTTTTGCCTCGACGGTAGGTAAGAGTTCACTTCCCAGCTCCCGCAATCGTTCTTTCTATCGATAATTGGCACGAAAACGTGCTATTCGATGTTTCCAATCGTTTTGCATCGACGGGAGGTAAGTATTCACTTCCCAGCTCCCGTAATCGTTCTTTCTATCGATAATTGGCACGAATACGTGCTACTCGGTGTTTCCAATCGTTTTGCAACGACGGTATGTGAGGATTCACTTCTCAGCTCCCTCAATCGTTCTTTCTATAAATAATTGGCACGAATACGTGCTATTCGATGTTTCCAATCGTTTTGCATCGACGGTAGGTAAGGATTCACTTCCCAGCCCCCGCAATCGTTCTTTCCATCGATAACTGGCACGAAAACGTGCTATTCGATGTTTCCAATCGTTTTGCATCGACGGAAGGTAAGGATTCACTTACCAGCTCCCACACTCGATCTTTCTATTTATAATTGGCACGAATACGTGATATTCGAGGTTTCCAATCGTTTTGCATCGACGGGTGGTAAGAATTCACTTCCCAGCTCCCGTAATCGTTCTTTCTATCGATAATTGGCACGAATACGTGCTACTCGGTGTTTCCAATCGTTTTGCAACGACGGTATGTGAGAATTCACTTCTCAGCTCCCTCAATCGTTCTTTCTATAAATAATTGGCACGAATACGTGCTATTCGATGTTTCCAATCGTTTTGCATCGACGGTAGGTAAGGATTCACTTCCCAGCCCCCGCAATCGTTCTTTCCATCGATAACTGGCACGAAAACGTGCTATTCGATGTTTCCAATCGTTTTGCATCGACGGAAGGTAAGGATTCACTTACCAGCTCCCACACTCGATCTTTCTATTTATAATTGGCACGAATACGTGATATTCGAGGTTTCCAATCGTTTTGCATCGACGGGTGGTAAGAATTCACTTCCCAGCTCCCGTAATCGTTCTTTCTATCGATAATTGGCACGAATACGTGCTACTCGGTGTTTCCAATCGTTTTGCAACGACGGTATGTGAGGATTCACTTCTCAGCTCCCTCAATCGTTCTTTCTATAAATAATTGGCACGAATACGTGCTATTCGATGTTTCGAATCGTTTTGCATCGACGGTAGGTAAGGATTCACTTCCCAGCTCCCGCAATAGTTCCTTCTATCGATAATTGGCACGAATACGTGCTATTCGATGTTTCCAATCGTTTTGCATCGACGGAAGGTAAGGATTCACTTACCAGCTTCCACACTCGTTGTTTCTATTTATAATTGGCACGAATACGTGATATTCGAGGTTTCCAATCGTTTTGCATCGACGGGTGGTAAGAATTCACTTCCCAGCTCCCATAATCGTTCTTTCTATCGATAATTGGCACGAATACGTTATATTCGAGGTTTCCAATCGTTTTGCCTCGACGGTAGGTAAGAGTTCACTTCCCAGCTCCCGCAATCGTTCTTTCTATCGATAATTGGCACGAAAACGTGCTATTCGATGTTTCCAATCGTTTTGCATCGACGGGAGGTAAGGATTCACTTCCCAGCTCCCGTAATCGTTCTTTCTATCGATAATTGGCACGAATACGTGCTACTCGGTGTTTCCAATCGTTTTGCAACGACGGTAGGTAAGGATTCACTTCTCAGCTCCCTCAATCGTTCTTTCTATAAATAATTGGCACGAATACGTGCTATTCGATGTTTCCAATCGTTTTGCATCGAAGGTAGGTAAGGATTCACTTCCCCGCTCCCGCAATCGTTCTTTCTATCGATAATTAGCACGAATACGTGCTATTCGATGTTTCGAATCGTTTTGCATCGACGGTAGGTAAGGATTCACTTCCCAGCTCCCGCAATAGTTCTTTCTATCGATAATTGGCACGAATATGTGCTATTCGATGTTTCCAATCGTTTTGCATCGAAGGTAGGTAAGGATTCACTTCCCCGCTACCGCAATCGTTCTTTCTATCGATAATTAGCACGAATACGTGCTATTCGATGTTTCGAATCGTTTTGCATCGACGGTAGGTAAGGATTCACTTCCCAGCTCCCGCAACAGTTCCTTCTATCGATAATTGGCACGAATACGTGCTATTCGATGTTTCCAATCGTTTTGCATCGACGGAAGGTAAGGATTCACTTACCAGCTCCCACACTCGTTGTTTCTATTTATAATTGGCACGAATACGTGTTATTCGAGGTTTCCAATCGTTTTGCATCGAGGGGTGGTAAGAATTCACTTCCCAGCTCCCATAATCGTTCTTTCTATCGATAATTGGCACGAATACGTTATATTCGAGGTTTCCAATCGTTTTGCCTCGACGGTAGGTGAGAGTTCACTTCCCAGCTCCCGCAATCGTTCTTTCTATCGATAATTGGCACGAAAACGTGCTATTCGATGTTTCCAATCGTTTTGCATCGACGGGAGGTAAGTATTCACTTCCCAGCTCCCGTAATCGTTCTTTCTATCGATAATTGGCACGAATACGTGCTACTCGGTGTTTCCAATCGTTTTGCAACGACGGTAGGTAAGGATTCACTTCTCAGCTCCCTCAATCGTTCTTTCTATAAATAATTGGCACGAATACGTGCTATTCGATGTGTCCAATCGTTTTGCATCGAAGGTAGGTAAGGATTCATTTCCCCGCTCCCGCAATCGTTCTTCCTATCGATAATTGGCACGAATACGTGCTATTCGGTGCTTCCAATCATTTTGACTCGACGGTAGATAAGGATTCACTTCCCAGCTCCCTCAATCGTTCTTTCTATAAATAATTGGCACGAATACGTGCTATTCGATGTTTCCAATCGTTTTGCATCGAAGGTAGGTAAGGATTCACTTCCCCGCTCCCGCAATCGTTCTTTCTATCGATAATTAGCACGAATACGTGCTATTCGATGTTTCGAATCGTTTTGCATCGACGGTAGGTAAGGATTCACTACCCAGCTCCCGCAATAGTTCTTTCTATCGATAATTGGCACGAATGCGTGCTATTCGATGTTTCCAATCGTTTTGCATCGACGGTAGGTAAGGATTCACTTCCCAGCTCCCTCAATCGTTCTTTCTATAAATAATTGGCACGAATACGTGCTATTCGATGTTTCCAATCGTTTTGCATCGACGGTAGGTAAGGATTCACTTCCCAGCCCCCGCAATCGTTCTTTCCATCGATAACTGGCACGAAAACGTGCTATTCGATGTTTCCAATCGTTTTGCATCGACGGAAGGTAAGGATTCACTTACCAGCTCCCACACTCGATCTTTCTATTTATAATTGGCACGAATACGTGATATTCGAGGTTTCCAATCGTTTTGCATCGACGGGTGGTAAGAATTCACTTCCCAGCTCCCTTAATCGTTCTTTCTATCGATAATTGGCACGAATACGTGCTACTCGGTGTTTCCAATCGTTTTGCAACGACGGTATGTGAGAATTCACTTCTCAGCTCCCTCAATCGTTCTTTCTATAAATAATTGGCACGAATACGTGCTATTCGATGTTTCCAATCGTTTTGCATCGACGGTAGGTAAGGATTCACTTCCCAGCCCCCGCAATCGTTCTTTCCATCGATAACTGGCACGAAAACGTGCTATTCGATGTTTCCAATCGTTTTGCATCGACGGAAGGTAAGGATTCACTTACCAGCTCCCACACTCGATCTTTCTATTTATAATTGGCACGAATACGTGATATTCGAGGTTTCCAATCGTTTTGCATCGACGGGTGGTAAGAATTCACTTCCCAGCGCCCGTAATCGTTCTTTCTATCGATAATTGGCACGAATACGTGCTACTCGGTGTTTCCAATCGTTTTGCAACGACGGTATGTGAGAATTCACGTCTCAGCTCCCTCAATCGTTCTTTCTATAAATAATTGGCACGAATACGTGCTATTCGATGTTTCCAATCGTTTTGCATCGACGGTAGGTAAGGATTCACTTCCCAGCCCCCGCAATCGTTCTTTCCATCGATAACTGGCACGAAAACGTGCTATTCGATGTTTCCAATCGTTTTGCATCGACGGAAGGTAAGGATTCACTTACCAGCTCCCACACTCGATCTTTCTATTTATAATTGGCACGAATACGTGATATTCGAGGTTTCCAATCGTTTTGCATCGACGGGTGGTAAGAATTCACTTCCCAGCTCCCGTAATCGTTCTTTCTATCGATAATTGGCACGAATACGTGCTACTCGGTGTTTCCAACCGTTTTGCAACGACGGTATGTGAGGATTCACTTCTCAGCTCCCTCAATCGTTCTTTCTATAAATAATTGGCACGAATACGTGCTATTCGATGTTTCCAATCGTTTTGCATCGACGGTAGGTAAGGATTCACTTCCCAGCTCCCGCAATAGTTCCTTCTATCGATAATTGGCACGAATACGTGCTATTCGATGTTTCCAATCGTTTTGCATCGACGGAAGGTAAGGATTCACTTACCAGCTTCCACACTCGTTGTTTCTATTTATAATTGGCACGAATACGTGATATTCGAGGTTTCCAATCGTTTTGCATCGACGGGTGGTAAGAATTCACTTCCCAGCTCCCATAATCGTTCTTTCTATCGATAATTGGCACGAATACGTTATATTCGAGGTTTCCAATCGTTTTGCCTCGACGGTAGGTAAGAGTTCACTTCCCAGCTCCCGCAATCGTTCTTTCTATCGATAATTGGCACGAAAACGTGCTATTCGATGTTTCCAATCGTTTTGCATCGACGGGAGGTAAGGATTCACTTCCCAGCTCCCGTAATCGTTCTTTCTATCGATAATTGGCACGAATACGTGCTACTCGGTGTTTCCAATCGTTTTGCAACGACGGTAGGTAAGGATTCACTTCTCAGCTCCCTCAATCGTTCTTTCTATAAATAATTGGCACGAATACGTGCTATTCGATGTTTCCAATCGTTTTGCATCGAAGGTAGGTAAGGATTCATTTCCCCGCTCCCGCAATCGTTCTTCCTATCGATAATTGGCACGAATACGTGCTATTCGATGCTTCCAATCATTTTGACTCGACGGTAGGTAAGGATTCACTTCCCAGCTCCCTCAATCGTTCTTTCTATAAATAATTGGCACGAATACGTGCTATTCGATGTTTCCAATCGTTTTGCATCGAAGGTAGGTAAGGATTCACTTCCCCGCTCCCGCAATCGTTCTTTCTATCGATAATTAGCACGAATACGTGCTATTCGATGTTTCGAATCGTTTTGCATCGACGGTAGGTAAGGATTCACTTCCCAGCTCCCGCAATAGTTCTTTCTATCGATAATTGGCACGAATACGTGCTATTCGATGTTTCCAATCGTTTTGCATCGACGGTAGGTAAGGATTCACTTCCCAGCTCCCTCAATCGTTCTTTCTATAAATAATTGGCACGAATACGTGCTATTCGATGTTTCCAATCGTTTTGCATCGACGGTAGGTAAGGATTCACTTCCCAGCCCCCGCAATCGTTCTTTCCATCGATAACTGGCACGAAAACGTGCTATTCGATGTTTCCAATCGTTTTGCATCGACGGAAGGTAAGGATTCACTTACCAGCTCCCACACTCGATCTTTCTATTTATAATTGGCACGAATACGTGATATTCGAGGTTTCCAATCGTTTTGCATCGACGGGTGGTAAGAATTCACTTCCCAGCTCCCGTAATCGTTCTTTCTATCGATAATTGGCACGAATACGTGCTACTCGGTGTTTCCAATCGTTTTGCAACGACGGTATGTGAGGATTCACTTCTCAGCTCCCTCAATCGTTCTTTCTATAAATAATTGGCACGAATACGTGCTATTCGATGTTTCCAATCGTTTTGCATCGACGGTAGGTAAGGATTCACTTCCCAGCCCCCGCAATCGTTCTTTCCATCGATAACTGGCACGAAAACGTGCTATTCGATGTTTCCAATCGTTTTGCATCGACGGAAGGTAAGGATTCACTTACCAGCTCCCACAATCGATCTTTCTATTTATAATTGGCCCGAATACGTGATATTCGAGGTTTCCAATCGTTTTGCATCGACGGGTGGTAAGAATTCACTTCCCAGCTCCCGTAATCGTTCTTTCTATCGATAATTGGCACGAATACGTGCTACTCGGTGTTTCCAATCGTTTTGCAACGACGGTATGTGAGGATTCACTTCTCAGCTCCCTCAATCGTTCTTTCTATAGATAATTGGCACGAATACGTGCTATTCGATGTTTCCAATCGTTTTGCATCGACGGTAGGTAAGGATTCACTTCCCAGCTCCCGCAATAGTTCCTTCTATCGATAATTGGCACGAATACGTGCTATTCGATGTTTCCAATCGTTTTGCATCGACGGAAGGTAAGGATTCACTTACCAGCTCCCACACTCGTTGTTTCTATTTATAATTGGCACGAATACGTGATATTCGAGGTTTCCAATCGTTTTGCATCGACGGGTGGTAAGAATTCACTTCCCAGCTCCCATAATCGTTCTTTCTATCGATAATTGGCACGAATACGTTTTATTCGAGGTTTCCAATCGTTTTGCCTCGACGGTAGGTAAGAGTTCACTTCCCAGCTCCCGCAATCGTTCTTTCTATCGATAATTGGCACGAAAACGTGCTATTCGATGTTTCCAATCGTTTTGCATCGACGGGAGGTAAGGATTCACTTCCCAGCTCCCGTAATCGTTCTTTCTATCGATAATTGGCACGAATACGTGCTACTCGGTGTTTCCAATCGTTTTGCAACGACGGTAGGTAAGGATTCACTTCTCAGCTCCCTCAATCGTTCTTTCTATAAATAATTGGCACGAATACGTGCTATTCGATGTTTCCAATCGTTTTGCATCGAAGGTAGGTAAGGATTCATTTCCCCGCTCCCGCAATCTTTCTTCCTATCGATAATTGGCACGAATACGTGCTATTCGATGCTTCCAATCATTTTGAATCGACGGTAGGTAAGGATTCACTTCCCAGCTCCCGCAATAGTTCTTTCTATCGATAATTGGCACGAATACGTGCTATTCGATGTTTCCAATCGTTTTGCATCGACGGGTGGTAAGAATTCACTTCCCAGCTCCCGTAATCGTTCTTTCTATCGATAATTGGCACGAATACGTGCTACTCGGTGTTTCCAATCGTTTTGCAACGACGGTATGT
Source organism: Nomada ferruginata (assembly GCA_963583965.1). Classification (NCBI taxonomy): domain Eukaryota; kingdom Metazoa; phylum Arthropoda; class Insecta; order Hymenoptera; family Apidae; genus Nomada; species Nomada ferruginata. Next base: position 3,616,163 of record OY757219.1, read on the forward strand.
GAGGATTCACTTCTCAGCTCCCTCAATCGTTCTTTCTATAAATAATTGGCACGAATACGTGATATTCGAGGTTTCCAATCGTTTTGCATCGACGGGTGGTAAGAATTCACTTCCCAGCTCCCATAATCGTTCTTTCTATCGATAATTGGCACGAATACGTTATATTCGAGGTTTCCAATCGTTTTGCCTCGACGGTAGGTAAGAGTTCACTTCCCAGCTCCCGCAATCGTTCTTTCTATCGATAATTGGCACGAAAACGTGCTATTCAATGTTTCCAATCGTTTTGCATCGACGGGAGGTAAGGATTCACTTCCCAGCTCCCGTAATCGTTCTTTCTATCGATAATTGGCACGAATACGTGCTACTCGGTGTTTCCAATCGTTTTGCAACGACGGTAGGTAAGGATTCACTTCTCAGCTCCCTCAATCGTTCTTTCTATAAATAATTGGCACGAATACGTGCTATTCGATGTTTCCAATCGTTTTGCATCGAAGGTAGGTAAGGATTCATTTCCCCGCTCCCGCAATCGTTCTTCCTATCGATAATTGGCACGAATACGTGCTATTCGATGCTTCCAATCATTTTGACTCGACGGTAGGTAAGGATTCACTTCCCAGCTCCCTCAATCGTTCTTTCTATAAATAATTGGCACGAATACGTGCTATTCGATGTTTCCAATCGTTTTGCATCGAAGGTAGGTAAGGATTCACTTCCCAGCCCCCGCAATCGTTCTTTCCATCGATAACTGGCACGAAAAAGTGCTATTCGATGTTTCCAATCGTTTTGCATCGACGGAAGGTAAGGATTCACTTACCAGCTCCCACACTCGATCTTTCTATTTATAATTGGCACGAATACGTGATATTCGAGGTTTCCAATCGTTTTGCATCGACGGGTGGTAAGAATTCACTTCCCAGCTCCCGTAATCGTTCTTTCTATCGATAATTGGCACGAATACGTGCTACTCGGTGTTTCCAATCGTTTTGCAACGACGGTAGGTAAGGATTCACTTCCCAGCCCCCGCAATCGTTCTTTCCATCGATAACTGGCACGAATACGTGCTATTCGATGTTTCGAATCGTTTTGCATCGACGGTAGGTAAGGATTCACTTCCCAGCTCCCGCAATATTTCCTTCTATCGATAATTGGCACGAATACGTGCTATTCGATGTTTCCAATCGTTTTGCATCGACGGAAGGTAAGGATTCACTTACCAGCTCCCACACTCGTTGTTTCTATTTATAATTGGCACGAATACGTGCTATTCGATGTTTCCAATCGTTTTGCATCGACGGTAGGTAAGGATTCACTTCCCAGCCCCCGCAATCGTTCTTTCCATCGATAACTGGCACGAAAAAGTGCTATTCGATGTTTCCAATCGTTTTGCATCGACGGAAGGTAAGGATTCACTTACCAGCTCCCACACTCGATCTTTCTATTTATAATTAGCACGAATACGTGCTATTCGATGTTTCGAATCGTTTTGCATCGACGGTAGGTAAGGATTCACTTCCCAGCTCCCGCAATAGTTCTTTCTATCGATAATTGGCACGAATACGTGCTATTCGATGTTTCCAATCGTTTTGCATCGACGGTAGGTAAGGATTCACTTCCCAGCTCCCTCAATCGTTCTTTCTATAAATAATTGGCACGAATACGTGCTATTCGATGTTTCCAATCGTTTTGCATCGACGGTAGGTAAGGATTCACTTCCCAGCCCCCGCAATCGTTCTTTCCATCGATAACTGGCACGAAAACGTGCTATTCGATGTTTCCAATCGTTTTGCATCGACGGAAGGTAAGGATTCACTTCCCAGCTCCCGCAATCGTTCTTTCTATCGATAATTGGCACGAATACGTGCTATTCGATGTTTCGAATCGTTTTGCATCGACGGTAGGTCAGGATTCACTTCCCAGCTCCCTCAATCGTTCTTTCTATAAATAATTGGCACGAATACGTGCTATTCGATGTTTCCAACCGTTTTGCATCGACGGTAGGTAAGGATTCACTTCCCAGCCCCCGCAATCGTTCTTTCTATCGATAACTGGCACGCAAACGTGCTATTCGATGTTTCCAATCGTTTTGCATCGACGGAAGGTAAGGATTCACTTACCAGCTCCCACACTCGTTCTTTCTATTTATAATTGGCACGAATACGTGATATTCGAGGTGTCCAATTGTTTTGCATCGACGGGTGGTAAGAATTCACTTCCCAGCTCCCGTAATCGTTCTTTCTATCGATAATTGGCACGAATACGTTATATTCGAGGTTTCCAATCGTTTTGCCTCGACGGTAGGTAAGAGTTCACTTCCCAGCTCCCGCAATCGTTCTTTCTATCGATAATTGGCACGAAAACGTGCTATTCCATGTTTCCAATCGTTTTGCATCGACGGGAGGTAACGATTCACTTCCCAGCTCCCGCAATCGTTATTTCTATCGATAATTGGCACGAATACGTGCTATTCGATGTTCCCAATCGTTCTGCATCGACGGTAGGTAAGGATTCACTTCCCAGCCCCCGCAATCGTTCTTTCCATCGATAACTGGCACGAAAACGTGCTATTCGATGTTTCCAATCGTTTTGCATCGACGGAAGGTAAGGATTCACTTACCAGCTCCCACACTCGATCTTTCTATTTATAATTGGCACGAATACGTGATATTCGAGGTTTCCAATCGTTTTGCATCGACGGGTGGTAAGAATTCACTTCCCAGCTCCCGTAATCGTTCTTTCTATCGATAATTGGCACGAATACGTGCTACTCGGTGTTTCCAATCGTTTTGCAACGACGGTATGTGAGAATTCACTTCTCAGCTCCCTCAATCGTTCTTTCTATAAATAATTGGCACGAATACGTGCTATTCGATGTTTCCAATCGTTTTGCATCGACGGTAGGTAAGGATTCACTTCCCAGCCCCCGCAATCGTTCTTTCCATCGATAACTGGCACGAAAACGTGCTATTCGATGTTTCCAATCGTTTTGCATCGACGGAAGGTAAGGATTCACTTACCAGCTCCCACACTCGATCTTTCTATTTATAATTGGCACGAATACGTGATATTCGAGGTTTCCAATCGTTTTGCATCGACGGGTGGTAAGAATTCACTTCCCAGCTCCCGTAATCGTTCTTTCTATCGATAATTGGCACGAATACGTGCTACTCGGTGTTTCCAACCGTTTTGCAAAGACGGTATGTGAGGATTCACTTCTCAGCTCCCTCAATCGTTCTTTCTATAAATAATTGGCACGAATACGTGCTATTCGATGTTTCCAATCGTTTTGCATCGACGGTAGGTAAGGATTCACTTCCCAGCTCCCGCAATAGTTCCTTCTATCGATAATTGGCACGAAAACGTGCTATTCGATGTTTCCAATCGTTTTGCATCGACGGGAGGTAAGGATTCACTTCCCAGCTCCCGTAATCGTTCTTTCTATCGATAATTGGCACGAATACGTGCTACTCGGTGTTTCCAATCGTTTTGCAACGACGGTAGGTAAGGATTCACTTCTCAGCTCCCTCAATCGTTCTTTCTATAAATAATTGGCACGAATACGTGCTATTCGATGTTTCCAATCGTTTTGCATCGAAGGTAGGTAAGGATTCATTTCCCCGCTCCCGCAATCGTTCTTCCTATCGATAATTGGCACGAATACGTGCTATTCGATGCTTCCAATCATTTTGACTCGACGGTAGGTAAGGATTCACTTCCCAGCTCCCTCAATCGTTCTTTCTATAAATAATTGGCACGAATACGTGCTATTCGATGTTTCCAATCGTTTTGCATCGAAGGTAGGTAAGGATTCACTTCCCCGCTCCCGCAATCGTTCTTTCTATCGATAATTAGCACGAATACGTGCTATTCGATGTTTCGAATCGTTTTGCATCGACGGTAGGTAAGGATTCACTTCCCAGCTCCCGCAATAGTTCTTTCTATCGATAATTGGCACGAATACGTGCTATTCGATGTTTCCAATCGTTTTGCATCGACGGTAGGTAAGGATTCACTTCCCAGCTCCCTCAATCGTTCTTTCTATAAATAATTGGCACGAATACGTGCTATTCGATGTTTCCAATCGTTTTGCATCGACGGTAGGTAAGGATTCACTTCCCAGCCCCCGCAATCGTTCTTTCCATCGATAACTGGCACGAAAACGTGCTATTCGATGTTTCCAATCGTTTTGCATCGACGGAAGGTAAGGATTCACTTACCAGCTCCCACACTCGATCTTTCTATTTATAATTGGCACGAATACGTGATATTCGAGGTTTCCAATCGTTTTGCATCGACGGGTGGTAAGAATTCACTTCCCAGCTCCCGTAATCGTTCTTTCTATCGATAATTGGCACGAATACGTGCTACTCGGTGTTTCCAATCGTTTTGCAACGACGGTATGTGAGGATTCACTTCTCAGCTCCCTCAATCGTTCTTTCTATAAATAATTGGCACGAATACGTGCTATTCGATGTTTCCAATCGTTTTGCATCGACGGTAGGTAAGGATTCACTTCCCAGCCCCCGCAATCGTTCTTTCCATCGATAACTGGCACGAAAACGTGCTATTCGATGTTTCCAATCGTTTTGCATCGACGGAAGGTAAGGATTCACTTACCAGCTCCCACAATCGATCTTTCTATTTATAATTGGCCCGAATACGTGATATTCGAGGTTTCCAATCGTTTTGCATCGACGGGTGGTAAGAATTCACTTCCCAGCTCCCGTAATCGTTCTTTCTATCGATAATTGGCACGAATACGTGCTACTCGGTGTTTCCAATCGTTTTGCAACGACGGTATGTGAGGATTCACTTCTCAGCTCCCTCAATCGTTCTTTCTATAGATAATTGGCACGAATACGTGCTATTCGATGTTTCCAATCGTTTTGCATCGACGGTAGGTAAGGATTCACTTCCCAGCTCCCGCAATAGTTCCTTCTATCGATAATTGGCACGAATACGTGCTATTCGATGTTTCCAATCGTTTTGCATCGACGGAAGGTAAGGATTCACTTACCAGCTCCCACACTCGTTGTTTCTATTTATAATTGGCACGAATACGTGATATTCGAGGTTTCCAATCGTTTTGCATCGACGGGTGGTAAGAATTCACTTCCCAGCTCCCATAATCGTTCTTTCTATCGATAATTGGCACGAATACGTTATATTCGAGGTTTCCAATCGTTTTGCCTCGACGGTAGGTAAGAGTTCACTTCCCAGCTCCCGCAATCGTTCTTTCTATCGATAATTGGCACGAAAACGTGCTATTCGATGTTTCCAATCGTTTTGCATCGACGGGAGGTAAGGATTCACTTCCCAGCTCCCGTAATCGTTCTTTCTATCGATAATTGGCACGAATACGTGCTACTCGGTGTTTCCAATCGTTTTGCAACGACGGTAGGTAAGGATTCACTTCTCAGCTCCCTCAATCGTTCTTTCTATAAATAATTGGCACGAATACGTGCTATTCGATGTTTCCAATCGTTTTGCATCGAAGGTAGGTAAGGATTCATTTCCCCGCTCCCGCAATCTTTCTTCCTATCGATAATTGGCACGAATACGTGCTATTCGATGCTTCCAATCATTTTGAATCGACGGTAGGTAAGGATTCACTTCCCAGCTCCCGCAATAGTTCTTTCTATCGATAATTGGCACGAATACGTGCTATTCGATGTTTCCAATCGTTTTGCATCGACGGGTGGTAAGAATTCACTTCCCAGCTCCCGTAATCGTTCTTTCTATCGATAATTGGCACGAATACGTGCTACTCGGTGTTTCCAATCGTTTTGCAACGACGGTATGTGAGGATTCACTTCTCAGCTCCCTCAATCGTTCTTTCTATAAATAATTGGCACGAATACGTGATATTCGAGGTTTCCAATCGTTTTGCATCGACGGGTGGTAAGAATTCACTTCCCAGCTCCCATAATCGTTCTTTCTATCGATAATTGGCACGAATACGTTATATTCGAGGTTTCCAATCGTTTTGCCTCGACGGTGGGTAAGAGTTCACTTCCCAGCTCCCGCAATCGTTCTTTCTATCGATAATTGGCACGAAAACGTGCTATTCAATGTTTCCAATCGTTTTGCATCGACGGGAGGTAAGGATTCACTTCCCAGCTCCCGTAATCGTTCTTTCTATCGATAATTGGCACGAATACGTGCTACTCGGTGTTTCCAATCGTTTTGCAACGACGGTAGGTAAGGATTCACTTCTCAGCTCCCTCAATCGTTCTTTCTATAAATAATTGGCACGAATACGTGCTATTCGATGTTTCCAATCGTTTTGCATCGAAGGTAGGTAAGGATTCATTTCCCCGCTCCCGCAATCGTTCTTCCTATCGATAATTGGCACGAATACGTGCTATTCGATGCTTCCAATCATTTTGACTCGACGGTAGGTAAGGATTCACTTCCCAGCTCCCTCAATCGTTCTTTCTATAAATAATTGGCACGAATACGTGCTATTCGATGTTTCCAATCGTTTTGCATCGAAGGTAGGTAAGGATTCACTTCCCAGCCCCCGCAATCGTTCTTTCCATCGATAACTGGCACGAAAAAGTGCTATTCGATGTTTCCAATCGTTTTGCATCGACGGAAGGTAAGGATTCACTTACCAGCTCCCACACTCGATCTTTCTATTTATAATTGGCACGAATACGTGATATTCGAGGTTTCCAATCGTTTTGCATCGACGGGTGGTAAGAATTCACTTCCCAGCTCCCGTAATCGTTCTTTCTATCGATAATTGGCACGAATACGTGCTACTCGGTGTTTCCAATCGTTTTGCAACGACGGTATGTGAGGATTCACTTCTCAGCTCCCTCAATCGTTCTTTCTATAAATAATTGGCACGAATACGTGCTATTCGATGTTTCCAATCGTTCTGCATCGACGGTAGGTAAGGATTCACTTCCCAGCTCCCGCAATCGTTCTTTCTATCGATAATTGGCACGAATACGTGCTATTCGATGTTTCGAATCGTTTTGCATCGACGGTAGGTAAGGATTCACTTCCCAGCTCCCGCAATATTTCCTTCTATCGATAATTGGCACGAATACGTGCTATTCGATGTTTCCAATCGTTTTGCATCGACGGAAGGTAAGGATTCACTTACCAGCTCCCACACTCGTTGTTTCTATTTATAATTGGCACGAATACGTGCTATTCGATGTTTCCAATCGTTTTGCATCGACGGTAGGTAAGGATTCACTTCCCAGCCCCCGCAATCGTTCTTTCCATCGATAACTGGCACGAAAAAGTGCTATTCGATGTTTCCAATCGTTTTGCATCGACGGAAGGTAAGGATTCACTTACCAGCTCCCACACTCGATCTTTCTATTTATAATTAGCACGAATACGTGCTATTCGATGTTTCGAATCGTTTTGCATCGACGGTAGGTAAGGATTCACTTCCCAGCTCCCGCAATAGTTCTTTCTATCGATAATTGGCACGAATACGTGCTATTCGATGTTTCCAATCGTTTTGCATCGACGGTAGGTAAGGATTCACTTCCCAGCTCCCTCAATCGTTCTTTCTATAAATAATTGGCACGAATACGTGCTATTCGATGTTTCCAATCGTTTGCATCGACGGTAGGTAAGGATTCACTTCCCAGCCCCCGCAATCGTTCTTTCCATCGATAACTGGCACGAAAACGTGCTATTCGATGTTTCCAATCGTTTTGCATCGACGGAAGGTAAGGATTCACTTCCCAGCTCCCGCAATCGTTCTTTCTATCGATAATTGGCACGAATACGTGCTATTCGATGTTTCGAATCGTTTTGCATCGACGGTAGGTCAGGATTCACTTCCCAGCTCCCTCAATCGTTCTTTCTATAAATAATTGGCACGAATACGTGCTATTCGATGTTTCCAACCGTTTTGCATCGACGGTAGGTAAGGATTCACTTCCCAGCCCCCGCAATCGTTCTTTCTATCGATAACTGGCACGCAAACGTGCTATTCGATGTTTCCAATCGTTTTGCATCGACGGAAGGTAAGGATTCACTTACCAGCTCCCACACTCGTTCTTTCTATTTATAATTGGCACGAATACGTGATATTCGAGGTGTCCAATTGTTTTGCATCGACGGGTGGTAAGAATTCACTTCCCAGCTCCCGTAATCGTTCTTTCTATCGATAATTGGCACGAATACGTTATATTCGAGGTTTCCAATCGTTTTGCCTCGACGGTAGGTAAGAGTTCACTTCCCAGCTCCCGCAATCGTTCTTTCTATCGATAATTGGCACGAAAACGTGCTATTCCATGTTTCCAATCGTTTTGCATCGACGGGAGGTAACGATTCACTTCCCAGCTCCCGCAATCGTCATTTCTATCGATAATTGGCACGAATACGTGCTATTCGATGTTCCCAATCGTTCTGCATCGACGGTAGGTAAGGATTCACTTCCCAGCCCCCGCAATCGTTCTTTCTATCGATAACTGGCACTAAAACGTGCTATTCGATGTTTCCAATCGTTTTGCATCGACGGAAGGTAAGGATTCACTTACCAGCTCCCACACTCGTTCTTTCTATTTATAATTGGCACGAATACGTGATATTCGAGGTTTCCAATCGTTTTGCATCGACGGGTGGTAAGAATTCACTTCCCAGCTCCCGTAATCGTTCTTTCTATCGATAATTGGCACGAATACGTGCTACTCGGTGTTTCCAATCGTTTTGCAACGACGGTATGTGAGGATTCACTTCTCAGCTCCCTCAATCGTTCTTTCTATAAATAATTGGCACGAATACGTGTTATTCGATGTTTCCAATCGTTTTGTATCGAAGGTAGGTAAGGATACACTTCCCAGCTCCCGCAATCGTTCTTTCTATCGATAATTGGCACGCATACGTGATATTCGATGTTTCCAATCGGTTTGCCTCGACGGTAGGTAAGAGTTCACTTCCCAGCTCCCGCAATCGTTCTTTCTATCGATAATTGGCACGAATACGTGCTATTCGATGTTTCCAATCGTTTTGCATCGACGGTAGGTCAGGATTCACTTCCCAGCTCCCTCAATCGTTCTTTCTATAAATAATTGGCACGAATACGTGCTATTCGATGTTTCCAATCGTTTTGCATCGACGGTAGGTAAGGATTCACTTCCCAGCCCCCGCAATCGTTCTTTCCATCGATAACTGGCACGAAAACGTGCTATTCGATGTTTCCAATCGTTTTGCATCGACGGTAGGTCAGGATTCACTTCCCAGCTCCCTCAATCGTTCTTTCTATTTATAATTGGCACGAATACGTGATATTCGAGGTGTCCAATTGTTGTGCATCGACGGGTGGTAAGAATTCACTTCCCAGCTCCCGTAATCGTTCTTTCTATCGATAATTGGCACGAATACGTTATATTCGAGGTTTCCAATCGTTTTGCCTCGACGGTAGGTAAGAGTTCACTTCCCAGCTCCCGCAATCGTTCTTTCTATCGATAATTGGCACGAAAACGTGCTATTCCATGTTTCCAATCGTTTTGCATCGACGGGAGGTAACGATTCACTTCCCAGCTCCCGCAATCGTTCTTTCTATAAATAATTGGCACGAATACGTGCTATTCGATGTTTCCAATCGTTTGCATCGACGGTAGGTAAGGATTCACTTCCCAGCCCCCGCAATCGTTCTTTCCATCGATAACTGGCACGAAAACGTGCTATTCGATGTTTCCAATCGTTTTGCATCGACGGAAGGTAAGGATTCACTTCCCAGCTCCCGCAATCGTTCTTTCTATCGATAATTGGCACGAATACGTGCTATTCGATGTTTCGAATCGTTTTGCATCGACGGTAGGTCAGGATTCACTTCCCAGCTCCCTCAATCGTTCTTTCTATAAATAATTGGCACGAATACGTGCTATTCGATGTTTCCAACCGTTTTGCATCGACGGTAGGTAAGGATTCACTTCCCAGCCCCCGCAATCGTTCTTTCTATCGATAACTGGCACGCAAACGTGCTATTCGATGTTTCCAATCGTTTTGCATCGACGGAAGGTAAGGATTCACTTACCAGCTCCCACACTCGTTCTTTCTATTTATAATTGGCACGAATACGTGATATTCGAGGTGTCCAATTGTTTTGCATCGACGGGTGGTAAGAATTCACTTCCCAGCTCCCGTAATCGTTCTTTCTATCGATAATTGGCACGAATACGTTATATTCGAGGTTTCCAATCGTTTTGCCTCGACGGTAGGTAAGAGTTCACTTCCCAGCTCCCGCAATCGTTCTTTCTATCGATAATTGGCACGAAAACGTGCTATTCCATGTTTCCAATCGTTTTGCATCGACGGGAGGTAACGATTCACTTCCCAGCTCCCGCAATCGTCATTTCTATCGATAATTGGCACGAATACGTGCTATTCGATGTTCCCAATCGTTCTGCATCGACGGTAGGTAAGGATTCACTTCCCAGCCCCCGCAATCGTTCTTTCTATCGATAACTGGCACTAAAACGTGCTATTCGATGTTTCCAATCGTTTTGCATCGACGGAAGGTAAGGATTCACTTACCAGCTCCCACACTCGTTCTTTCTATTTATAATTGGCACGAATACGTGATATTCGAGGTTTCCAATCGTTTTGCATCGACGGGTGGTAAGAATTCACTTCCCAGCTCCCGTAATCGTTCTTTCTATCGATAATTGGCACGAATACGTGCTACTCGGTGTTTCCAATCGTTTTGCAACGACGGTATGTGAGGATTCACTTCTCAGCTCCCTCAATCGTTCTTTCTATAAATAATTGGCACGAATACGTGTTATTCGATGTTTCCAATCGTTTTGTATCGAAGGTAGGTAAGGATACACTTCCCAGCTCCCGCAATCGTTCTTTCTATCGATAATTGGCACGCATACGTGATATTCGATGTTTCCAATCGGTTTGCCTCGACGGTAGGTAAGAGTTCACTTCCCAGCTCCCGCAATCGTTCTTTCTATCGATAATTGGCACGAATACGTGCTATTCGATGTTTCCAATCGTTTTGCATCGACGGTAGGTCAGGATTCACTTCCCAGCTCCCTCAATCGTTCTTTCTATAAATAATTGGCACGAATACGTGCTATTCGATGTTTCCAATCGTTTTGCATCGACGGTAGGTAAGGATTCACTTCCCAGCCCCCGCAATCGTTCTTTCCATCGATAACTGGCACGAAAACGTGCTATTCGATGTTTCCAATCGTTTTGCATCGACGGTAGGTCAGGATTCACTTCCCAGCTCCCTCAATCGTTCTTTCTATTTATAATTGGCACGAATACGTGATATTCGAGGTGTCCAATTGTTGTGCATCGACGGGTGGTAAGAATTCACTTCCCAGCTCCCGTAATCGTTCTTTCTATCGATAATTGGCACGAATACGTTATATTCGAGGTTTCCAATCGTTTTGCCTCGACGGTAGGTAAGAGTTCACTTCCCAGCTCCCGCAATCGTTCTTTCTATCGATAATTGGCACGAAAACGTGCTATTCCATGTTTCCAATCGTTTTGCATCGACGGGAGGTAACGATTCACTTCCCAGCTCCCGCAATCGTTCTTTCTATCGATAATTGGCACGAATACGTGCTATTCGATGTTTCCAATCGTTCTGCATCGACGGTAGGTAAGGATTCACTTCCCAGCCCCCGCAATCGTTCTTTCTATCCATAACTGGCACGAAAACGTGCTATTCGATGTTTCCAATCGTTTTGCATCGACGGAAGGTAAGGATTCACTTACCAGCTCCCACACTCGTTCTTTCTATTTATAATTGGCACGAATACGTGATATTCGAGGTTTCCAATCGTTTTGCATCGACGGGTGGTAAGAATTCACTTCCCAGCTCCCGTAATCGTTCTTTCTATCGATAATTGGCACGAATACGTGCTACTCGGTGTTTCCAATCGTTTTGCAACGACGGTATGTGAGGATTCACTTCTCAACTCCCTCAATCGTTCTTTCTATAAATAATTGGCACGAATACGTGCTATTCGATGTTTCCAATCGTTTTGCATCGACGGTAGGTAAGGATTCACTTCCCAGCTCCCGCAATAGTTCCTTCTATCGATAATTGGCACGAATACGTGCTATTCGATGTTTCCAATCGTTTTGCATCGACGGAAGGTAAGGATTCACTTACCAGCTCCCACACTCGTTGTTTCTATTTATAATTGGCACGAATACGTGATATTCGAGGTTTCCAATCGTTTTGCATCGACGGGTGGTAAGAATTCACTTCCCAGCTCCCATAATCGTTCTTTCTATCGATAATTGGCACGAATACGTTATATTCGAGGTTTCCAATCGTTTTGCCTCGACGGTAGGTAAGAGTTCACTTCCCAGCTCCCGCAATCGTTCTTTCTATCGATAATTGGCACGAATACGTGCTATTCGATGTTTCGAATCGTTTTGCATCGACGGTAGGTAAGGATTCACTTCCCAGCTCCCGCAATATTTCCTTCTATCGATAATTGGCACGAATACGTGCTATTCGATGTTTCCAATCGTTTTGCATCGACGGAAGGTAAGGATTCACTTACCAGCTCCCACACTCGTTGTTTCTATTTATAATTGGCACGAATACGTGCTATTCGATGTTTCCAATCGTTTTGCATCGACGGTAGGTAAGGATTCACTTCCCAGCCCCCGCAATCGTTCTTTCCATCGATAACTGGCACGAAAAAGTGCTATTCGATGTTTCCAATCGTTTTGCATCGACGGAAGGTAAGGATTCACTTACCAGCTCCCACACTCGATCTTTCTATTTATAATTAGCACGAATACGTGCTATTCGATGTTTCGAATCGTTTTGCATCGACGGTAGGTAAGGATTCACTTCCCAGCTCCCGCAATAGTTCTTTCTATCGATAATTGGCACGAATACGTGCTATTCGATGTTTCCAATCGTTTTGCATCGACGGTAGGTAAGGATTCACTTCCCAGCTCCCTCAATCGTTCTTTCTATAAATAATTGGCACGAATACGTGCTATTCGATGTTTCCAATCGTTTTGCATCGACGGTAGGTAAGGATTCACTTCCCAGCCCCCGCAATCGTTCTTTCCATCGATAACTGGCACGAAAACGTGCTATTCGATGTTTCCAATCGTTTTGCATCGACGGAAGGTAAGGATTCACTTCCCAGCTCCCGCAATCGTTCTTTCTATCGATAATTGGCACGAATACGTGCTATTCGATGTTTCGAATCGTTTTGCATCGACGGTAGGTCAGGATTCACTTCCCAGCTCCCTCAATCGTTCTTTCTATAAATAATTGGCACGAATACGTGCTATTCGATGTTTCCAACCGTTTTGCATCGACGGTAGGTAAGGATTCACTTCCCAGCCCCCGCAATCGTTCTTTCTATCGATAACTGGCACGCAAACGTGATATTCGAGGTTTCCAATCGTTTTGCATCGACGGGTGGTAAGGATTCACTTACCAGCTCCCACACTCGTTCTTTCTATTTATAATTGGCACGAATACGTGATATTCGAGGTTTCCAATCGTTTTGCATCGACGGGTGGTAAGAATTCACTTCCCAGCTCCCGTAATCGTTCTTTCTATCGATAATTGGCACGAATACGTGCTACTCGGTGTTTCCAATCGTTTTGCAACGACGGTATGTGAGGATTCACTTCTCAGCTCCCTCAATCGTTCTTTCTATAAATAATTGGCACGAATACGTGTTATTCGATGTTTCCAATCGTTTTGTATCGAAGGTAGGTAAGGATACACTTCCCAGCTCCCGCAATCGTTCTTTCTATCGATAATTGGCACGCATACGTGATATTCGATGTTTCCAATCGGTTTGCCTCGACGGTAGGTAAGAGTTCACTTCCCAGCTCCCGCAATCGTTCTTTCTATCGATAATTGGCACGAATACGTGCTATTCGATGTTTCCAATCGTTTTGCATCGACGGTAGGTCAGGATTCACTTCCCAGCTCCCTCAATCGTTCTTTCTATAAATAATTGGCACGAATACGTGCTATTCGATGTTTCCAATCGTTTTGCATCGACGGTAGGTAAGGATTCACTTCCCAGCCCCCGCAATCGTTCTTTCCATCGATAACTGGCACGAAAACGTGCTATTCGATGTTTCCAATCGTTTTGCATCGACGGTAGGTCAGGATTCACTTCCCAGCTCCCTCAATCGTTCTTTCTATTTGTAATTGGCACGAATACGTGATATTCGAGGTGTCCAATTGTTTTGCATCGACGGGTGGTAAGAATTCACTTCCCAGCTCCCGTAATCGTTCTTTCTATCGATAATTGGCACGAATACGTTATATTCGAGGTTTCCAATCGTTTTGCCTCGACGGTAGGTAAGAGTTCACTTCCCAGCTCCCGCAATCGTTCTTTCTATCGATAATTGGCACGAAAACGTGCTATTCCATGTTTCCAATCGTTTTGCATCGACGGGAGGTAACGATTCACTTCCCAGCTCCCGCAATCGTTCTTTCTATCGATAATTGGCACGAATACGTGCTATTCGATGTTTCCAATCGTTCTGCATCGACGGTAGGTAAGGATTCACTTCCCAGCCCCCGCAATCGTTCTTTCTATCCATAACTGGCACGAAAACGTGCTATTCGATGTTTCCAATCGTTTTGCATCGACGGAAGGTAAGGATTCACTTACCAGCTCCCACACTCGTTCTTTCTATTTATAATTGGCACGAATACGTGATATTCGAGGTTTCCAATCGTTTTGCATCGACGGGTGGTAAGAATTCACTTCCCAGCTCCCGTAATCGTTCTTTCTATCGATAATTGGCACGAATACGTGCTACTCGGTGTTTCCAATCGTTTTGCAACGACGGTATGTGAGGATTCACTTCTCAGCTCCCTCAATCGTTCTTTCTATAAATAATTGGCACGAATACGTGTTATTCGATGTTTCCAATCGTTTTGCATCGAAGGTAGGTAAGGATACACTTCCCAGCTCCCGTAATCGTTCTTTCTATCGATAATTGGCACGACTACGTGCTACTCGGTGTTTCCAATCGTTTTGCAACGACGGTATGTGAGGATTCACTTCTCAGCTCCCTCAATCGTTCTTTCTATAAATAATTGGCACGAATACGTGCTATTCGATGTTTCCAATCGTTTTGCATCGACGGTAGGTAAGGATTCACTTCCCAGCCCCCGCAATCGTTCTTTCCATCGATAACTGGCACGAAAACGTGCTATTCGATGTTTCCAATCGTTTTGCATCGACGGAAGGTAAGGATTCACTTACCAGCTCCCACACTCGATCTTTCTATTTATAATTGGCCCGAATACGTGATATTCGAGGTTTCCAATCGTTTTGCATCGACGGGTGGTAAGAATTCACTTCCCAGCTCCCGTAATCGTTCTTTCTATCGATAATTGGCACGAATACGTGCTACTCGGTGTTTCCAATCGTTTTGCAACGACGGTATGTGAGGATTCACTTCTCAACTCCCTCAATCGTTCTTTCTATAAATAATTGGCACGAATACGTGCTATTCGATGTTTCCAATCGTTTTGCATCGACGGTAGGTAAGGATTCACTTCCCAGCTCCCGCAATAGTTCCTTCTATCGATAATTGGCACGAATACGTGCTATTCGATGTTTCCAATCGTTTTGCATCGACGGAAGGTAAGGATTCACTTACCAGCTCCCACACTCGTTGTTTCTATTTATAATTGGCACGAATACGTGATATTCGAGGTTTCCAATCGTTTTGCATCGACGGGTGGTAAGAATTCACTTCCCAGCTCCCATAATCGTTCTTTCTATCGATAATTGGCACGAATACGTTATATTCGAGGTTTCCAATCGTTTTGCCTCGACGGTAGGTAAGAGTTCACTTCCCAGCTCCCGCAATCGTTCTTTCTATCGATAATTGGCACGAAAACGTGCTATTCGATGTTTCCAATCGTTTTGCATCGACGGGAGGTAAGGATTCACTTCCCAGCTCCCGTAATCGTTCTTTCTATCGATAATTGGCACGAATACGTGCTACTCGGTGTTTCCAATCGTTTTGCAACGACGGTAGGTAAGGATTCACTTCTCAGCTCCCTCAATCGTTCTTTCTATAAATAATTGGCACGAATACGTGCTATTCGATGTTTCCAATCGTTTTGCATCGAAGGTAGGTAAGGATTCATTTCCCCGCTCAAGCAATCTTTCTTCCTATCGATAATTGGCACGAATACGTGCTATTCGATGCTTCCAATCATTTTGAATCGACGGTAGGTAAGGATTCACTTCCCAGCTCCCGCAATAGTTCTTTCTATCGATAATTGGCACGAATACGTGCTATTCGATGTTTCCAATCGTTTTGCATCGACGGGTGGTAAGAATTCACTTCCCAGCTCCCGTAATCGTTCTTTCTATCGATAATTGGCACGAATACGTGCTACTCGGTGTTTCCAATCGTTTTGCAACGACGGTATGTGAGGATTCACTTCTCAGCTCCCTCAATCGTTCTTTCTATAAATAATTGGCACGAATACGTGATATTCGAGGTTTCCAATCGTTTTGCATCGACGGGTGGTAAGAATTCACTTCCCAGCTCCCATAATCGTTCTTTCTATCGATAATTGGCACGAATACGTTATATTCGAGGTTTCCAATCGTTTTGCCTCGACGGTAGGTAAGAGTTCTCTTCCCAGCTCCCGCAATCGTTCTTTCTATCGATAATTGGCACGAAAACGTGCTATTCAATGTTTCCAATCGTTTTGCATCGACGGGAGGTAAGGATTCACTTCCCAGCTCCCGTAATCGTTCTTTCTATCGATAATTGGCACGAATACGTGCTACTCGGTGTTTCCAATCGTTTTGCAACGACGGTAGGTAAGGATTCACTTCTCAGCTCCCTCAATCGTTCTTTCTATAAATAATTGGCACGAATACGTGCTATTCGATGTTTCCAATCGTTTTGCATCGAAGGTAGGTAAGGATTCATTTCCCCGCTCCCGCAATCGTTCTTCCTATCGATAATTGGCACGAATACGTGCTATTCGATGCTTCCAATCATTTTGACTCGACGGTAGGTAAGGATTCACTTCCCAGCTCCCTCAATCGTTCTTTCTATAAATAATTGGCACGAATACGTGCTATTCGATGTTTCCAATCGTTTTGCATCGAAGGTAGGTAAGGATTCACTTCCCAGCCCCCGCAATAGTTCTTTCCATCGATAACTGGCACGAAAAAGTGCTATTCGATGTTTCCAATCGTTTTGCATCGACGGAAGGTAAGGATTCACTTACCAGCTCCCACACTCGATCTTTCTATTTATAATTGGCACGAATACGTGATATTCGAGGTTTCCAATCGTTTTGCATCGACGGGTGGTAAGAATTCACTTCCCAGCTCCCGTAATCGTTCTTTCTATCGATAATTGGCACGAATACGTGCTACTCGGTGTTTCCAATCGTTTTGCAACGACGGTATGTGAGGATTCACTTCTCAGCTCCCTCAATCGTTCTTTCTATAAATAATTGGCACGAATACGTGCTATTCGATGTTTCCAATCGTTCTGCATCGACGGTAGGTAAGGATTCACTTCCCAGCTCCCGCAATCGTTCTTTCTATCGATAATTGGCACGAATACGTGCTATTCGATGTTTCCAATCGTTTTGCATCGACGGTAGGTAAGGATTCACTTCCCAGCTCCCGCAATATTTCCTTCTATCGATAATTGGCACGAATACGTGCTATTCGATGTTTCCAATCGTTTTGCATCGACGGAAGGTAAGGATTCACTTACCAGCTCCCACACTCGTTGTTTCTATTTATAATTGGCACGAATACGTGCTATTCGATGTTTCCAATCGTTTTGCATCGACGGTAGGTAAGGATTCACTTCCCAGCCCCCGCAATCGTTCTTTCCATCGATAACTGGCACGAAAAAGTGCTATTCGATGTTTCCAATCGTTTTGCATCGACGGAAGGTAAGGATTCACTTACCAGCTCCCACACTCGATCTTTCTATTTATAATTGGCACGAATACGTGATATTCGAGGTTTCCAATCGTTTTGCATCGACGGGTGGTAAGAATTCACTTCCCAGCTCCCGTAATCGTTCTTTCTATCGATAATTGGCACGAATACGTGCTATTCGATGCTTCCAATCATTTTGACTCGACGGTAGGTAAGGATTCACTTCCCAGCTCCCTCAGTCGTTCTTTCTATAAATAATTGGCACGAATACGTGCTATTCGATGTTTCCAATCGTTTTGCATCGAAGGTAGGTAAGGATTCACTTCCCCGCTCCCGCAATCGTTCTTTCTATCGATAATTAGCACGAATACGTGCTATTCGATGTTTCGAATCGTTTTGCATCGACGGTAGGTAAGGATTCACTTCCCAGCTCCCGCAATAGTTCTTTCTATCGATAATTGGCACGAATACGTGCTATTCGATGTTTCCAATCGTTTTGCATCGACGGTAGGTAAGGATTCACTTCCCAGCTCCCTCAATCGTTCTTTCTATAAATAATTGGCACGAATACGTGCTATTCGATGTTTCCAATCGTTTTGCATCGACGGTAGGTAAGGATTCACTTCCCAGCCCCCGCAATCGTTCTTTCCATCGATAACTGGCACGAAAACGTGCTATTCGATGTTTCCAATCGCTTTGCATCGACGGAAGGTAAGGATTCACTTCCCAGCTCCCGCAATCGTTCTTTCTATCGATAATTGGCACGAATACGTGCTATTCGATGTTTCCAACCGTTTTGCATCGACGGTAGGTAAGGATTCACTTCCCAGCCCCCGCAATCGTTCTTTCTATCGATAATTGGCACGAATACGTTATATTCGAGGTTTCCAATCGTTTTGCCTCGACGGTAGGTAAGAGTTCACTTCCCAGCTCCCGCAATCGTTCTTTCTATCGATAATTGGCACGAAAACGTGCTATTCCATGTTTCCAATCGTTTTGCATCGACGGGAGGTAACGATTCACTTCCCAGCTCCCGCAATCGTTATTTCTATCGATAATTGGCACGAATACGTGCTATTCGATGTTCCCAATCGTTCTGCATCGACGGTAGGTAAGGATTCACTTCCCAGCCCCCGCAATCGTTCTTTCTATCGATAACTGGCACTAAAACGTGCTATTCGATGTTTCCAATCGTTTTGCATCGACGGAAGGTAAGGATTCACTTACCAGCTCCCACACTCGTTCTTTCTATTTATAATTGGCACGAATACGTGATATTCGAGGTTTCCAATCGTTTTGCATCGACGGGTGGTAAGAATTCACTTCCCAGCTCCCGTAATCGTTCTTTCTATCGATAATTGGCACGAATACGTGCTACTCGGTGTTTCCAATCGTTTTGCAACGACGGTATGTGAGGATTCACTTCTCAGCTCCCTCAATCGTTCTTTCTATAAATAATTGGCACGAATACGTGTTATTCGATGTTTCCAATCGTTTTGTATCGAAGGTAGGTAAGGATACACTTCCCAGCTCCCGCAATCGTTCTTTCTATCGATAATTGGCACGCATACGTGATATTCGATGTTTCCAATCGGTTTGCCTCGACGGTAGGTAAGAGTTCACTTCCCAGCTCCCGCAATCGTTCTTTCTATCGATAATTGGCACGAATACGTGCTATTCGATGTTTCCAATCGTTTTGCATCGACGGTAGGTCAGGATTCACTTCCCAGCTCCCTCAATCGTTCTTTCTATAAATAATTGGCACGAATACGTGCTATTCGATGTTTCCAATCGTTTTGCATCGACGGTAGGTAAGGATTCACTTCCCAGCTCCCTCAATCGTTCTTTCTATAAATAATTGGCACGAATACGTGCTATTCGATGTTTCCAATCGTTTTGCATCGACGGTAGGTAAGGATTCACTTCCCAGCCCCCGCAATCGTTCTTTCCATCGATAACTGGCACGAAAACGTGCTATTCGATGTTTCCAATCGTTTTGCATCGACGGTAGGTCAGGATTCACTTCCCAGCTCCCTCAATCGTTCTTTCTATTTATAATTGGCACGAATACGTGATATTCGAGGTGTCCAATTGTTTTGCATCGACGGGTGGTAAGAATTCACTTCCGAGCTCCCGTAATCGTTCTTTCTATCGATAATTGGCACGAATACGTTATATTCGAGGTTTCCAATCGTTTTGCCTCGACGGTAGGTAAGAGTTCACTTCCCAGCTCCCGCAATCGTTCTTTCTATCGATAATTGGCACGAAAACGTGCTATTCCATGTTTCCAATCGTTTTGCATCGACGGGAGGTAACGATTCACTTCCCAGCTCCCGCAATCGTTATTTCTATCGATAATTGGCACGAATACGTGCTATTCGATGTTCCCAATCGTTCTGCATCGACGGTAGGTAAGGATTCACTTCCCAGCCCCCGCAATCGTTCTTTCTATCGATAACTGGCACGAAAACGTGCTATTCGATGTTTCCAATCGTTTTGCATCGACGGAAGGTAAGGATTCACTTACCAGCTCCCACACTCGTTCTTTCTATTTATAATTGGCACGAATACGTGATATTCGAGGTTTCCAATCGTTTTGCATCGACGGGTGGTAAGAATTCACTTCCCAGCTCCCGTAATCGTTCTTTCTATCGATAATTGGCACGAATACGTGCTACTCGGTGTTTCCAATCGTTTTGCAACGACGGTATGTGAGAATTCACTTCTCAGCTCCCTCAATCGTTCTTTCTATAAATAATTGGCACGAATACGTGCTATTCGATGTTTCCAATCGTTTTGCATCGAAGGTAGGTAAGGATACACTTCCCAGCTCCCGCAATCGTTCTTTCTATCGATAATTGGCACGCATACGTGATATTCGATGTTTCCAATCGGTTTGCCTCGACGGTAGGTAAGAATTCACTCCCCAGCTCCCGCAATCGTTCTTTCTATCGATAATTGGCACGAATACGTGCTATTCGATGTTTCGAATCGTTTTGCATCGACGGTAGGTAAGGATTCACTTCCCAGCCCCCGCAATCGTTCTTTCCATCGATAACTGGCACGAAAAAGTGCTATTCGATGTTTCCAATCGTTTTGCATCGACGGAAGGTAAGGATTCACTTACCAGCTCCCACACTCGATCTTTCTATTTATAATTGGCACGAATACGTGATATTCGAGGTTTCCAATCGTTTTGCATCGACGGGTGGTAAGAATTCACTTCCCAGCTCCCGTAATCGTTCTTTCTATCGATAATTGGCACGAATACGTGCTACTCGGTGTTTCCAATCGTTTTGCAACGACGGTATGTGAGGATTCACTTCTCAGCTCCCTCAATCGTTCTTTCTATAAATAATTGGCACGAATACGTGTTATTCGATGTTTCCAATCGTTTTGTATCGAAGGTAGGTAAGGATACACTTCCCAGCTCCCGCAATCGTTCTTTCTATCGATAATTGGCACGCATACGTGATATTCGATGTTTCCAATCGGTTTGCCTCGACGGTAGGTAAGAGTTCACTTCCCAGCTCCCGCAATCGTTCTTTCTATCGATAATTGGCACGAATACGTGCTATTCGATGTTTCCAATCGTTTTGCATCGACGGTAGGTCAGGATTCACTTCCCAGCTCCCTCAATCGTTCTTTCTATAAATAATTGGCACGAATACGTGCTATTCGATGTTTCCAATCGTTTTGCATCGACAGTAGGTAAGGATTCACTTCCCAGCTCCCTCAATCGTTCTTTCTATAAATAATTGGCACGAATACGTGCTATTCGATGTTTCCAATCGTTTTGCATCGACGGTAGGTAAGGATTCACTTCCCAGCCCCCGCAATCGTTCTTTCCATCGATAACTGGCACGAAAACGTGCTATTCGATGTTTCCAATCGTTTTGCATCGACGGTAGGTCAGGATTCACTTCCCAGCTCCCTCAATCGTTCTTTCTATTTATAATTGGCACGAATACGTGATATTCGAGGTGTCCTATTGTTTTGCATCGACGGGTGGTAAGAATTCACTTCCCAGCTCCCGTAATCGTTCTTTCTATCGATAATTGGCACGAATACGTTATATTCGAGGTTTCCAATCGTTTTGCCTCGACGGTAGGTAAGAGTTCACTTCCCAGCTCCCGCAATCGTTCTTTCTATCGATAATTGGCACGAAAACGTGCTATTCCATGTTTCCAATCGTTTTGCATCGACGGGAGGTAACGATTCACTTCCCAGCTCCCGCAATCGTTCTTTCTATCGATAATTGGCACGAATACGTGCTATTCGATGTTTCCAATCGTTCTGCATCGACGGTAGGTAAGGATTCACTTCCCAGCCCCCGCAATCGTTCTTTCTATCCATAACTGGCACGAAAACGTGCTATTCGATGTTTCCAATCGTTTTGCATCGACGGAAGGTAAGGATTCACTTACCAGCTCCCACACTCGTTCTTTCTATTTATAATTGGCACGAATACGTGATATTCGAGGTTTCCAATCGTTTTGCATCGACGGGTGGTAAGAATTCACTTCCCAGCTCCCGTAATCGTTCTTTCTATCGATAATTGGCACGAATACGTGCTACTCGGTGTTTCCAATCGTTTTGCAACGACGGTATGTGAGGATTCACTTCTCAGCTCCCTCAATCGTTCTTTCTATAAATAATTGGCACGAATACGTGTTATTCGATGTTTCCAATCGTTTTGCATCGAAGGTAGGTAAGGATACACTTCCCAGCTCCCGTAATCGTTCTTTCTATCGATAATTGGCACGACTACGTGCTACTCGGTGTTTCCAATCGTTTTGCAACGACGGTATGTGAGGATTCACTTCTCAGCTCCCTCAATCGTTCTTTCTATAAATAATTGGCACGAATACGTGCTATTCGATGTTTCCAATCGTTTTGCATCGAAGGTAGGTAAGGATACACTTCCCAGCTCCCGCAATCGTTCTTTCTATCGATAATTGGCACGACTACGTGCTACTCGGTGTTTCCAATCGTTTTGCAACGACGGTATGTGAGGATTCACTTCTCAGCTCCCTCAATCGTTCTTTCTATAAATAATTGGCACGAATACGTGCTATTCGATGTTTCCAATCGTGTTGCATCGAAGGTAGGTAAGGATACACTTCCCAGCTCCCGCAATCGTTCTTTCTATCGATAATTGGCACGCATACGTGATATTCGATGTTTCCAATCGGTTTGCCTCGACGGTAGGTAAGAATTCACTTCCCAGCTCCCGCAATCGTTCTTTCTATCGATAATTGGCACGAATACGTGCTATTCGATGTTTCGAATCGTTTTGCATCGACGGTAGGTAAGGATTCACTTCCCAGCCCCCGCAATCGTTCTTTCCATCGATAACTGGCACGAAAAAGTGCTATTCGATGTTTCCAATCGTTTTGCATCGACGGTAGGTCAGGATTCACTTCCCAGCTCCCTCAATCGTTCTTTCTATTTATAATTGGCACGAATACGTGATATTCGAGGTGTCCTATTGTTGTGCATCGACGGGTGGTAAGAATTCACTTCCCAGCTCCCGTAATCGTTCTTTCTATCGATAATTGGCACGAATACGTTATATTCGAGGTTTCCAATCGTTTTGCCTCGACGGTAGGTAAGAGTTCACTTCCCAGCTCCCGCAATCGTTCTTTCTATCGATAATTGGCACGAAAACGTGCTATTCCATGTTTCCAATCGTTTTGCATCGACGGGAGGTAACGATTCACTTCCCAGCTCCCGCAATCGTTCTTTCTATCGATAATTGGCACGAATACGTGCTATTCGATGTTTCCAATCGTTCTGCATCGACGGTAGGTAAGGATTCACTTCCCAGCCCCCGCAATCGTTCTTTCTATCCATAACTGGCACGAAAACGTGCTATTCGATGTTTCCAATCGTTTTGCATCGACGGAAGGTAAGGATTCACTTACCAGCTCCCACACTCGTTCTTTCTATTTATAATTGGCACGAATACGTGATATTCGAGGTTTCCAATCGTTTTGCATCGACGGGTGGTAAGAATTCACTTCCCAGCTCCCGTAATCGTTCTTTCTATCGATAATTGGCACGAATACGTGCTACTCGGTGTTTCCAATCGTTTTGCAACGACGGTATGTGAGGATTCACTTCTCAGCTCCCTCAATCGTTCTTTCTATAAATAATTGGCACGAATACGTGTTATTCGATGTTTCCAATCGTTTTGCATCGAAGGTAGGTAAGGATACACTTCCCAGCTCCCGTAATCGTTCTTTCTATCGATAATTGGCACGACTACGTGCTACTCGGTGTTTCCAATCGTTTTGCAACGACGGTATGTGAGGATTCACTTCTCAGCTCCCTCAATCGTTCTTTCTATAAATAATTGGCACGAATACGTGCTATTCGATGTTTCCAATCGTTTTGCATCGAAGGTAGGTAAGGATACACTTCCCAGCTCCCGCAATCGTTCTTTCTATCGATAATTGGCACGACTACGTGCTACTCGGTGTTTCCAATCGTTTTGCAACGACGGTATGTGAGGATTCACTTCTCAGCTCCCTCAATCGTTCTTTCTATAAATAATTGGCACGAATACGTGCTATTCGATGTTTCCAATCGTGTTGCATCGAAGGTAGGTAAGGATACACTTCCCAGCTCCCGCAATCGTTCTTTCTATCGATAATTGGCACGCATACGTGATATTCGATGTTTCCAATCGGTTTGCCTCGACGGTAGGTAAGAATTCACTTCCCAGCTCCCGCAATCGTTCTTTCTATCGATAATTGGCACGAATACGTGCTATTCGATGTTTCGAATCGTTTTGCATCGACGGTAGGTAAGGATTCACTTCCCAGCCCCCGCAATCGTTCTTTCCATCGATAACTGGCACGAAAAAGTGCTATTCGATGTTTCCAATCGTTTTGCATCGACGGAAGGTAAGGATTCACTTACCAGCTCCCACACTCGATCTTTCTATTTATAATTGGCACGAATACGTGATATTCGAGGTTTCCAATCGTTTTGCATCGACGGGTGGTAAGAATTCACTTCCCAGCTCCCGTAATCGTTCTTTCTATCGATAATTGGCACGAATACGTGCTATTCGATGCTTCCAATCATTTTGACTCGACGGTAGGTAAGGATTCACTTCCCAGCTCCCTCAATCGTTCTTTCTATAAATAATGGCACGAATACGTGCTATTCGATGTTTCCAATCGTTTTGCATCGAAGGTAGGTAAGGATTCACTTCCCCGCTCCCGCAATCGTTCTTTCTATCGATAATTAGCACGAATACGTGCTATTCGATGTTTCGAATCGTTTTGCATCGACGGTAGGTAAGGATTCACTTCCCAGCTCCCGCAATAGTTCTTTCTATCGATAATTGGCACGAATACGTGCTATTCGATGTTTCCAATCGTTTTGCATCGACGGTAGGTAAGGATTCACTTCCCAGCTCCCTCAATCGTTCTTTCTATAAATAATTGGCACGAATACGTGGTATTCGATGTTTCCAATCGTTTTGCATCGACGGTAGGTAAGGATTCACTTCCCAGCTCCCTCAATCGTTCTTTCTATAAATAATTGGCACGAATACGTGCTATTCGATGTTTCCAATCGTTTTGCATCGACGGTAGGTAAGGATTCACTTCCCAGCCCCCGCAATCGTTCTTTCCATCGATAACTGGCACGAAAACGTGCTATTCGATGTTTCCAATCGTTTTGCATCGACGGTAGGTCAGGATTCACTTCCCAGCTCCCTCAATCGTTCTTTCTATTTATAATTGGCACGAATACGTTATATTCGAGGTTTCCAATCGTTTTGCCTCGACGGTAGGTAAGAGTTCACTTCCCAGCTCCCGCAATCGTTCTTTCTATCGATAATTGGCACGAAAACGTGCTATTCCATGTTTCCAATCGTTTTGCATCGACGGGAGGTAACGATTCACTTCCCAGCTCCCGCAATCGTTATTTCTATCGATAATTGGCACGAATACGTGCTATTCGATGTTCCCAATCGTTCTGCCTCGACGGTAGGTAAGAATTCACTTCCCAGCTCCCGCAATCGATCTTTCTATCGATAATTGGCACGAATACGTGCTATTCGATGTTTCCAATCGTTTTGCATCGACGGTAGGTAAGGATTCACTTCCCAGCCCCCGCAATCGTTCTTTCCATCGATAACTGGCACGAAAAAGTGCTATTCGATGTTTCCAATCGTTTTGCATCGACGGAAGGTAAGGATTCACTTACCAGCTCCCACACTCGATCTTTCTATTTATAATTGGCACGAATACGTGATATTCGAGGTTTCCAATCGTTTTGCATCGACGGGTGGTAAGAATTCACTTCCCAGCTCCCGTAATCGTTCTTTCTATCGATAATTGGCACGAATACGTGCTATTCGATGCTTCCAATCATTTTGACTCGACGGTAGGTAAGGATTCACTTCCCAGCTCCCTCAGTCGTTCTTTCTATAAATAATTGGCACGAATACGTGCTATTCGATGTTTCCAATCGTTTTGCATCGAAGGTAGGTAAGGATTCACTTCCCCGCTCCCGCAATCGTTCTTTCTATCGATAATTAGCACGAATACGTGCTATTCGATGTTTCGAATCGTTTTGCATCGACGGTAGGTAAGGATTCACTTCCCAGCTCCCGCAATAGTTCTTTCTATCGATAATTGGCACGAATACGTGCTATTCGATGTTTCCAATCGTTTTGCATCGACGGTAGGTAAGGATTCACTTCCCAGCTCCCTCAATCGTTCTTTCTATAAATAATTGGCACGAATACGTGCTATTCGATGTTTCCAATCGTTTTGCATCGACGGTAGGTAAGGATTCACTTCCCAGCCCCCGCAATCGTTCTTTCCATCGATAACTGGCACGAAAACGTGCTATTCGATGTTTCCAATCGCTTTGCATCGACGGAAGGTAAGGATTCACTTCCCAGCTCCCGCAATCGTTCTTTCTATCGATAATTGGCACGAATACGTGCTATTCGATGTTTCGAATCGTTTTGCATCGACGGTAGGTCAGGATTCACTTCCCAGCTCCCTCAATCCTTCTTTCTATAAATAATTGGCACGAATACGTGCTATTCGATGTTTCCAACCGTTTTGCATCGACGGTAGGTAAGGATTCACTTCCCAGCCCCCGCAATCGTTCTTTCTATCGATAACTGGCACGCAAACGTGCTATTCGATGTTTCCAATCGTTTTGCATCGACGGAAGGTAAGGATTCACTTACCAGCTCCCACACTCGTTCTTTCTATTTATAATTGGCACGAATACGTGATATTCGAGGTGTCCAATTGTTTTGCATCGATGGGTGGTAAGAATTCACTTCCCAGCTCCCGTAATCGTTCTTTCTATCGATAATTGGCACGAATACGTTATATTCGAGGTTTCCAATCGTTTTGCCTCGACGGTAGGTAAGAGTTCACTTCCCAGCTCCCGCAATCGTTCTTTCTATCGATAATTGGCACGAAAACGTGCTATTCCATGTTTCCAATCGTTTTGCATCGACGGGAGGTAACGATTCACTTCCCAGCTCCCGCAATCGTTATTTCTATCGATAATTGGCACGAATACGTGCTATTCGATGTTCCCAATCGTTCTGCATCGACGGTAGGTAAGGATTCACTTCCCAGCCCCCGCAATCGTTCTTTCTATCGATAACTGGCACTAAAACGTGCTATTCGATGTTTCCAATCGTTTTGCATCGACGGAAGGTAAGGATTCACTTACCAGCTCCCACACTCGTTCTTTCTATTTATAATTGGCACGAAGACGTGATATTCGAGGTTTCCAATCGTTTTGCATCGACGGGTGGTAAGAATTCACTTCCCAGCTCCCGTAATCGTTCTTTCTATCGATAATTGGCACGAATACGTGCTACTCGGTGTTTCCAATCGTTTTGCAACGACGGTATGTGAGGATTCACTTCTCAGCTCCCTCAATCGTTCTTTCTATAAATAATTGGCACGAATACGTGTTATTCGATGTTTCCAATCGTTTTGTATCGAAGGTAGGTAAGGATACACTTCCCAGCTCCCGCAATCGTTCTTTCTATCGATAATTGGCACGCATACGTGATATTCGATGTTTCCAATCGGTTTGCCTCGACGGTAGGTAAGAGTTCACTTCCCAGCTCCCGCAATCGTTCTTTCTATCGATAATTGGCACGAATACGTGCTATTCGATGTTTCCAATCGTTTTCCATCGACGGTAGGTCAGGATTCACTTCCCAGCTCCCTCAATCGTTCTTTCTATAAATAATTGGCACGAATACGTGCTATTCGATGTTCCCAATCGTTCTGCATCGACGGTAGGTAAGGATTCACTTCCCAGCCCCCGCAATCGTTCTTTCTATCGATAACTGGCACTAAAACGTGCTATTCGATGTTTCCAATCGTTTTGCATCGACGGAAGGTAAGGATTCACTTACCAGCTCCCACACTCGTTCTTTCTATTTATAATTGGCACGAATACGTGATATTCGAGGTTTCCAATCGTTTTGCATCGACGGGTGGTAAGAATTCACTTCCCAGCTCCCGTAATCGTTCTTTCTATCGATAATTGGCACGAATACGTGCTACTCGGTGTTTCCAATCGTTTTGCAACGACGGTATGTGAGGATTCACTTCTCAGCTCCCTCAATCGTTCTTTCTATAAATAATTGGCACGAATACGTGTTATTCGATGTTTCCAATCGTTTTGTATCGAAGGTAGGTAAGGATACACTTCCCAGCTCCCGCAATCGTTCTTTCTATCGATAATTGGCACGCATACGTGATATTCGATGTTTCCAATCGGTTTGCCTCGACGGTAGGTAAGAGTTCACTTCCCAGCTCCCGCAATCGTTCTTTCTATCGATAATTGGCACGAATACGTGCTATTCGATGTTTCCAATCGTTTTGCATCGACGGTAGGTCAGGATTCACTTCCCAGCTCCCTCAATCGTTCTTTCTATAAATAATTGGCACGAATACGTGCTATTCGATGTTTCCAATCGTTTTGCATCGACGGTAGGTAAGGATTCACTTCCCAGCTCCCTCAATCGTTCTTTCTATAAATAATTGGCACGAATACGTGCTATTCGATGTTTCCAATCGTTTTGCATCGACGGTAGGTCAGGATTCACTTCCCAGCTCCCTCAATCGTTCTTTCTATTTATAATTGGCACGAATACGTGATATTCGAGGTGTCCAATTGTTTTGCATCGACGGGTGGTAAGAATTCACTTCCCAGCTCCCGTAATCGTTCTTTCTATCGATAATTGGCACGAATACGTTATATTCGAGGTTTCCAATCGTTTTGCCTCGACGGTAGGTAAGAGTTCACTTCCCAGCTCCCGCAATCGTTCTTTCTATCGATAATTGGCACGAACACGTGCTATTCCATGTTTCCAATCGTTTTGCATCGACGGGAGGTAACGATTCACTTCCCAGCTCCCGCAATCGTTCTTTCTATCGATAATTGGCACGAATACGTGCTATTCGATGTTTCCAATCGTTCTGCATCGACGGTAGGTAAGGATTCACTTCCCAGCCCCCGCAATCGTTCTTTCTATCCATAACTGGCACGAAAACGTGCTATTCGATGTTTCCAATCGTTTTGCATCGACGGAAGGTAAGGATTCACTTACCAGCTCCCACACTCGTTCTTTCTATTTATAATTGGCACGAATACGTGATATTCGAGGTTTCCAATCGTTTTGCATCGACGGGTGGTAAGAATTCACTTCCCAGCTCCCGTAATCGTTCTTTCTATCGATAATTGGCACGAATACGTGCTACTCGGTGTTTCCAATCGTTTTGCAACGACGGTATGTGAGAATTCACTTCTCAGCTCCCTCAATCGTTCTTTCTATAAATAATTGGCACGAATACGTGCTATTCGATGTTTCCAATCGTTTTGCATCGAAGGTAGGTAAGGATACACTTCCCAGCTCCCGCAATCGTTCTTTCTATCGATAATTGGCACGCATACGTGATATTCGATGTTTCCAATCGGTTTGCCTCGACGGTAGGTAAGAATTCACTTCCCAGCTCCCGCAATCGTTCTTTCTATCGATAATTGGCACGAATACGTGCTATTCGATGTTTCGAATCGTTTTGCATCGACGGTAGGTAAGGATTCACTTCCCAGCCCCCGCAATCGTTCTTTCCATCGATAACTGGCACGAAAAAGTGCTATTCGATGTTTCCAATCGTTTTGCATCGACGGAAGGTAAGGATTCACTTACCAGCTCCCACACTCGATCTTTCTATTTATAATTGGCACGAATACGTGATATTCGAGGTTTCCAATCGTTTTGCATCGACGGGTGGTAAGAATTCACTTCCCAGCTCCCGTAATCGTTCTTTCTATCGATAATTGGCACGAATACGTGCTACTCGGTGTTTCCAATCGTTTTGCAACGACGGTATGTGAGGATTCACTTCTCAGCTCCCTCAATCGTTCTTTCTATAAATAATTGGCACGAATACGTGTTATTCGATGTTTCCAATCGTTTTGTATCGAAGGTAGGTAAGGATACACTTCCCAGCTCCCGCAATCGTTCTTTCTATCGATAATTGGCACGCATACGTGATATTCGATGTTTCCAATCGGTTTGCCTCGGCGGTAGGTAAGAGTTCACTTCCCAGCTCCCGCAATCGTTCTTTCTATCGATAATTGGCACGAATACGTGCTATTCGATGTTTCCAATCGTTTTGCATCGACGGTAGGTCAGGATTCACTTCCCAGCTCCCTCAATCGTTCTTTCTATAAATAATTGGCACGAATACGTGCTATTCGATGTTTCCAATCGTTTTGCATCGACGGTAGGTAAGGATTCACTTCCCAGCTCCCTCAATCGTTCTTTCTATAAATAATTGGCACGAATACGTGCTATTCGATGTTTCCAATCGTTTTGCATCGACGGTAGGTAAGGATTCACTTCCCAGCCCCCGCAATCGTTCTTTCCATCGATAACTGGCACGAAAACGTGCTATTCGATGTTTCCAATCGTTTTGCATCGACGGTAGGTCAGGATTCACTTCCCAGCTCCCTCAATCGTTCTTTCTATTTATAATTGGCACGAATACGTGATATTCGAGGTGTCCAATTGTTTTGCATCGACGGGTGGTAAGAATTCACTTCCCAGCTCCCGTAATCGTTCTTTCTATCGATAATTGGCACGAATACGTTATATTCGAGGTTTCCAATCGTTTTGCCTCGACGGTAGGTAAGAGTTCACTTCCCAGCTCCCGCAATCGTTCTTTCTATCGATAATTGGCACGAAAACGTGCTATTCCATGTTTCCAATCGTTTTGCATCGACGGGAGGTAACGATTCACTTCCCAGCTCCCGCAATCGTTCTTTCTATCGATAATTGGCACGAATACGTGCTATTCGATGTTTCCAATCGTTCTGCATCGACGGTAGGTAAGGATTCACTTCCCAGCCCCCGCAATCGTTCTTTCTATCCATAACTGGCACGAAAACGTGCTATTCGATGTTTCCAATCGTTTTGCATCGACGGAAGGTAAGGATTCACTTACCAGCTCCCACACTCGTTCTTTCTATTTATAATTGGCACGAATACGTGATATTCGAGGTTTCCAATCGTTTTGCATCGACGGGTGGTAAGAATTCACTTCCCAGCTCCCGTAATCGTTCTTTCTATCGATAATTGGCACGAATACGTGCTACTCGGTGTTTCCAATCGTTTTGCAACGACGGTATGTGAGGATTCACTTCTCAGCTCCCTCAATCGTTCTTTCTATAAATAATTGGCACGAATACGTGTTATTCGATGTTTCCAATCGTTTTGCATCGAAGGTAGGTAAGGATACACTTCCCAGCTCCCGTAATCGTTCTTTCTATCGATAATTGGCACGACTACGTGCTACTCGGTGTTTCCAATCGTTTTGCAACGACGGTATGTGAGGATTCACTTCTCAGCTCCCTCAATCGTTCTTTCTATAAATAATTGGCACGAATACGTGCTATTCGATGTTTCCAATCGTTTTGCATCGAAGGTAGGTAAGGATACACTTCCCAGCTCCCGCAATCGTTCTTTCTATCGATAATTGGCACGACTACGTGCTACTCGGTGTTTCCAATCGTTTTGCAACGACGGTATGTGAGGATTCACTTCTCAGCTCCCTCAATCGTTCTTTCTATAAATAATTGGCACGAATACGTGCTATTCGATGTTTCCAATCGTTTTGCATCGAAGGTAGGTAAGGATACACTTCCCAGCTCCCGCAATCGTTCTTTCTATCGATAATTGGCACGCATACGTGATATTCGATGTTTCCAATCGGTTTGCCTCGACGGTAGGTAAGAATTCACTTCCCAGCACCCGCAATCGTTCTTTCTATCGATAATTGGCACGAATACGTGCTATTCGATGTTTCGAATCGTTTTGCATCGACGGTAGGTAAGGATTCACTTCCCAGCCCCCGCAATCGTTCTTTCCATCGATAACTGGCACGAAAAAGTGCTATTCGATGTTTCCAATCGTTTTGCATCGACGGAAGGTAAGGATTCACTTACCAGCTCCCACACTCGATCTTTCTATTTATAATTGGCACGAATACGTGATATTCGAGGTTTCCAATCGTTTTGCATCGACGGGTGGTAAGAATTCACTTCCCAGCTCCCGTAATCGTTCTTTCTATCGATAATTGGCACGAATACGTGCTATTCGATGCTTCCAATCATTTTGACTCGACGGTAGGTAAGGATTCACTTCCCAGCTCCCTCAATCGTTCTTTCTATAAATAATTGGCACGAATACGTGCTATTCGATGTTTCCAATCGTTTTGCATCGAAGGTAGGTAAGGATTCACTTCCCCGCTCCCGCAATCGTTCTTTCTATCGATAATTGGCACGAATACGTGCTATTCGATGTTTCCAATCGTTTTGCATCGACGGTAGGTAAGGATTCACTTCCCAGCTCCCTCAATCGTTCTTTCTATAAATAATTGGCACGAATACGTGCTATTCGATGTTTCCAATCGTTTTGCATCGACGGTAGGTAAGGATTCACTTCCCAGCTCCCTCAATCGTTCTTTCTATAAATAATTGGCACGAATACGTGCTATTCGATGTTTCCAATCGTTTTGCATCGACGGTAGGTAAGGATTCACTTCCCAGCTCCCTCAATCGTTCTTTCTATAAATAATTGGCACGAATACGTGCTATTCGATGTTTCCAATCGTTTTGCATCGACGGTAGGTAAGGATTCACTTCCCAGCCCCCGCAATCGTTCTTTCCATCGATAACTGGCACGAAAACGTGCTATTCGATGTTTCCAATCGTTTTGCATCGACGGTAGGTCAGGATTCACTTCCCAGCTCCCTCAATCGTTCTTTCTATTTATAATTGGCACGAATACGTTATATTCGAGGTTTCCAATCGTTTTGCCTCGACGGTAGGTAAGAGTTCACTTCCCAGCTCCCGCAATCGTTCTTTCTATCGATAATTGGCACGAAAACGTGCTATTCCATGTTTCCAATCGTTTTGCATCGACGGGAGGTAACGATTCACTTCCCAGCTCCCGCAATCGTTATTTCTATCGATAATTGGCACCAATACGTGCTATTCGATGTTCCCAATCGTTCTGCCTCGACGGTAGGTAAGAATTCACTTCCCAGCTCCCGCAATCGTTCTTTCTATCGATAATTGGCACGAATACGTGCTATTCGATGTTTCCAATCGTTTTGCATCGACGGTAGGTAAGGATTCACTTCCCAGCCCCCGCAATCGTTCTTTCCATCGATAACTGGCACGAAAAAGTGCTATTCGATGTTTCCAATCGTTTTGCATCGACGGAAGGTAAGGATTCACTTACCAGCTCCCACACTCGTTCTTTCTATTTATAATTGGCACGAATACGTGATATTCGAGGTTTCCAATCGTTTTGCATCGACGGGTGGTAAGAATTCACTTCCCAGCTCCCGTAATCGTTCTTTCTATCGATAATTGGCACGAATACGTGCTACTCGGTGTTTCCAATCGTTTTGCAACGACGGTATGTGAGGATTCACTTCTCAGCTCCCTCAATCGTTCTTTCTATAAATAATTGGCACGAATACGTGTTATTCGATGTTTCCAATCGTTTTGCATCGAAGGTAGGTAAGGATACACTTCCCAGCTCCCGTAATCGTTCTTTCTATCGATAATTGGCACGACTACGTGCTACTCGGTGTTTCCAATCGTTTTGCAACGACGGTATGTGAGGATTCACTTCTCAGCTCCCTCAATCGTTCTTTCTATAAATAATTGGCACGAATACGTGCTATTCGATGTTTCCAATCGTTTTGCATCGAAGGTAGGTAAGGATACACTTCCCAGCTCCCGCAATCGTTCTTTCTATCGATAATTGGCACGACTACGTGCTACTCGGTGTTTCCAATCGTTTTGCAACGACGGTATGTGAGGATTCACTTCTCAGCTCCCTCAATCGTTCTTTCTATAAATAATTGGCACGAATACGTGCTATTCGATGTTTCCAATCGTTTTGCATCGAAGGTAGGTAAGGATACACTTCCCAGCTCCCGCAATCGTTCTTTCTATCGATAATTGGCACGCATACGTGATATTCGATGTTTCCAATCGGTTTGCCTCGACGGTAGGTAAGAATTCACTTCCCAGCTCCCGCAATCGTTCTTTCTATCGATAATTGGCACGAATACGTGCTATTCGATGTTTCGAATCGTTTTGCATCGACGGTAGGTAAGGATTCACTTCCCAGCCCCCGCAATCGTTCTTTCCATCGATAACTGGCACGAAAAAGTGCAATTCGATGTTTCCAATCGTTTTGCATCGACGGAAGGTAAGGATTCACTTACCAGCTCCCACACTCGATCTTTCTATTTATAATTGGCACGAATACGTGATATTCGAGGTTTCCAATCGTTTTGCATCGACGGGTGGTAAGAATTCACTTCCCAGCTCCCGTAATCGTTCTTTCTATCGATAATTGGCACGAATACGTGCTATTCGATGCTTCCAATCATTTTGACTCGACGGTAGGTAAGGATTCACTTCCCAGCTCCCTCAATCGTTCTTTCTATAAATAATTGGCACGAATACGTGCTATTCGATGTTTCCAATCGTTTTGCATCGAAGGTAGGTAAGGATTCACTTCCCCGCTCCCGCAATCGTTCTTTCTATCGATAATTAGCACGAATACGTGCTATTCGATGTTTCGAATCGTTTTGCATCGACGGTAGGTAAGGATTCACTTCCCAGCTCCCGCAATAGTTCTTTCTATCGATAATTGGCACGAATACGTGCTATTCGATGTTTCCAATCGTTTTGCATCGACGGTAGGTAAGGATTCACTTCCCAGCTCCCTCAATCGTTCTTTCTATAAATAATTGGCACGAATACGTGCTATTCGATGTTTCCAATCGTTTTGCATCGACGGTAGGTAAGGATTCACTTCCCAGCCCCCGCAATCGTTCTTTCCATCGATAACTGGCACGAAAACGTGCTATTCGATGTTTCCAATCGTTTTGCATCGACGGAAGGTAAGGATTCACTTCCCAGCTCCCGCAATCGTTCTTTCTATCGATAATTGGCACGAATACGTGCTATTCGATGTTTCGAATCGTTTTGCTTCGACGGTAGGTCAGGATTCACTTCCCAGCTCCCTCAATCGTTCTTTCTATAAATAATTGGCACGAATACGTGCTATTCGATGTTTCCAACCGTTTTGCATCGACGGTAGCTAAGGATTCACTTCCCAGCCCCCGCAATCGTTCTTTCTATCGATAACTGGCACGAAAACGTGCTATTCGATGTTTCCAATCGTTTTGCATCGACGGAAGGTAAGGATTCACTTACCAGCTCCCACACTCGTTCTTTCTATTTATAATTGGCACGAATACGTGATATTCGAGGTGTCCAATTGTTTTGCATCGACGGGTGGTAAGAATTCACTTCCCAGCTCCCGTAATCGTTCTTTCTATCGATAATTGGCACGAATACGTTATATTCGAGGTTTCCAATCGTTTTGCCTCGACGGTAGGTAAGAGTTCACTTCCCAGCTCCCGCAATCGTTCTTTCTATCGATAATTGGCACGAAAACGTGCTATTCCATGTTTCCAATCGTTTTGCATCGACGGGAGATAACGATTCACTTCCCAGCTCCCGCAATCGTTATTTCTATCGATAATTGGCACGAATACGTGCTATTCGATGTTCCCAATCGTTCTGCATCGACGGTAGGTAAGGATTCACTTCCCAGCCCCCGCAATCGTTCTTTCTATCGATAACTGGCACTAAAACGTGCTATTCGATGTTTCCAATCGTTTTGCATCGACGGAAGGTAAGGATTCACTTACCAGCTCCCACACTCGTTCTTTCTATTTATAATTGGCACGAATACGTGATATTCGAGGTTTCCAATCGTTTTGCATCGACGGGTGGTAAGAATTCACTTCCCAGCTCCCGTAATCGTTCTTTCTATCGATAATTGGCACGAATACGTGCTACTCGGTCTTTCCAATCGTTTTGCAACGACGGTATGTGAGGATTCACTTCTCAGCTCCCTCAATCGTTCTTTCTATAAATAATTGGCACGAATACGTGTTATTCGATGTTTCCAATCGTTTTGTATCGAAGGTAGGTAAGGATACACTTCCCAGCTCCCGCAATCGTTCTTTCTATCGATAATTGGCACGCATACGTGATATTCGATGTTTCCAATCGGTTTGCCTCGACGGTAGGTAAGAGTTCACTTCCCAGCTCCCGCAATCGTTCTTTCTATCGATAATTGGCACGAATACGTGCTATTCGATGTTTCCAATCGTTTTGCATCGACGGTAGGTCAGGATTCACTTCCCAGCTCCCTCAATCGTTCTTTCTATAAATAATTGGCACGAATACGTGCTATTCGATGTTTCCAATCGTTTTGCATCGACGGTAGGTAAGGATTCACTTCCCAGCTCCCTCAATCGTTCTTTCTATAAATAATTGGCACGAATACGTGCTATTCGATGTTTCCAATCGTTTTGCATCGACGGTAGGTAAGGATTCACTTCCCAGCCCCCGCAATCGTTCTTTCCATCGATAACTGGCACGAAAACGTGCTATTCGATGTTTCCAATCGTTTTGCATCGACGGTAGGTCAGGATTCACTTCCCAGCTCCCTCAATCGTTCTTTCTATTTATAATTGGCACGAATACGTGATATTCGAGGTGTCCAATTGTTTTGCATCGACGGGTGGTAAGAATTCACTTCCCAGCTCCCGTAATCGTTCTTTCTATCGATAATTGGCACGAATACGTTATATTCGAGGTTTCCAATCGTTTTGCATCGACGGGTGGTAAGAATTCACTTCCCAGCTCCCGTAATCGTTCTTTCTATCGATAATTGGCACGAATACGTGCTACTCGGTGTTTCCAATCGTTTTGCAACGACGGTATGTGAGGATTCACTTCTCAGCTCCCTCAATCGTTCTTTCTATAAATAATTGGCACGAATACGTGTTATTCGATGTTTCCAATCGTTTTGTATCGAAGGTAGGTAAGGATACACTTCCCAGCTCCCGCAATCGTTCTTTCTATCGATAATTGGCACGCATACGTGATATTCGATGTTTCCAATCGGTTTGCCTCGACGGTAGGTAAGAGTTCACTTCCCAGCTCCCGCAATCGTTCTTTCTATCGATAATTGGCACGAATACGTGCTATTCGATGTTTCCAATCGTTTTGCATCGACGGTAGGTCAGGATTCACTTCCCAGCTCCCTCAATCGTTCTTTCTATAAATAATTGGCACGAATACGTGCTATTCGATGTTTCCAATCGTTTTGCATCGACGGTAGGTAAGGATTCACTTCCCAGCTCCCTCAATCGTTCTTTTTATAAATAATTGGCACGAATACGTGCTATTCGATGTTTCCAATCGTTTTGCATCGACGGTAGGTAAGGATTCACTTCCCAGCCCCCGCAATCGTTCTTTCCATCGATAACTGGCACGAAAACGTGCTATTCGATGTTTCCAATCGTTTTGCATCGACGGTAGGTCAGGATTCACTTCCCAGCTCCCTCAATCGTTCTTTCTATTTATAATTGGCACGAATACGTGATATTCGAGGTGTCCAATTGTTTTGCATCGACGGGTGGTAAGAATTCACTTCCCAGCTCCCGTAATCGTTCTTTCTATCGATAATTGGCACGAATACGTTATATTCGAGGTTTCCAATCGTTTTGCATCGACGGGTGGTAAGAATTCACTTCCCAGCTCCCGTAATCGTTCTTTCTATCGATAATTGGCACGAATACGTGCTACTCGGTGTTTCCAATCGTTTTGCAACGACGGTATGTGAGGATTCACTTCTCAGCTCCCTCAATCGTTCTTTCTATAAATAATTGGCACGAATACGTGTTATTCGATGTTTCCAATCGTTTTGTATCGAAGGTAGGTAAGGATACACTTCCCAGCTCCCGCAATCGTTCTTTCTATCGATAATTGGCACGCATACGTGATATTCGATGTTTCCAATCGGTTTGCCTCGACGGTAGGTAAGAGTTCACTTCCCAGCTCCCGCAATCGTTCTTTCTATCGATAATTGGCACGAATACGTGCTATTCGATGTTTCCAATCGTTTTGCATCGACGGTAGGTCAGGATTCACTTCCCAGCTCCCTCAATCGTTCTTTCTATAAATAATTGGCACGAATACGTGCTATTCGATGTTTCCAATCGTTTTGCATCGACGGTAGGTAAGGATTCACTTCCCAGCTCCCTCAATCGTTCTTTCTATAAATAATTGGCACGAATACGTGCTATTCGATGTTTCCAATCGTTTTGCATCGACGGTAGGTAAGGATTCACTTCCCAGCCCCCGCAATCGTTCTTTCCATCGATAACTGGCACGGAAACGTGCTATTCGATGTTTCCAATCGTTTTGCATCGACGGTAGGTCAGGATTCACTTCCCAGCTCCCTCAATCGTTCTTTCTATTTATAATTGGCACGAATACGTGATATTCGAGGTGTCCAATTGTTTTGCATCGACGGGTGGTAAGAATTCACTTCCCAGCTCCCGTAATCGTTCTTTCTATCGATAATTGGCACGAATACGTTATATTCGAGGTTTCCAATCGTTTTGCATCGACGGGTGGTAAGAATTCACTTCCCAGCTCCCGTAATCGTTCTTTCTATCGATAATTGGCACGAATACGTGCTACTCGGTGTTTCCAATCGTTTTGCAACGACGGTATGTGAGGATTCACTTCTCAGCTCCCTCAATCGTTCTTTCTATAAATAATTGGCACGAATACGTGTTATTCGATGTTTCCAATCGTTTTGTATCGAAGGTAGGTAAGGATACACTTCCCAGCTCCCGCAATCGTTCTTTCTATCGATAATTGGCACGCATACGTGATATTCGATGTTTCCAATCGGTTTGCCTCGACGGTAGGTAAGAGTTCACTTCCCAGCTCCCGCAATCGTTCTTTCTATCGATAATTGGCACGAATACGTGCTATTCGATGTTTCCAATCGTTTTGCATCGACGGTAGGTCAGGATTCACTTCCCAGCTCCCTCAATCGTTCTTTCTATAAATAATTGGCACGAATACGTGCTATTCGATGTTTCCAATCGTTTTGCATCGACGGTAGGTAAGGATTCACTTCCCAGCTCCCTCAATCGTTCTTTCTATAAATAATTGGCACGAATACGTGCTATTCGATGTTTCCAATCGTTTTGCATCGACGGTAGGTAAGGATTCACTTCCCAGCCCCCGCAATCGTTCTTTCCATCGATAACTGGCACGAAAACGTGCTATTCGATGTTTCCAATCGTTTTGCATCGACGGTAGGTCAGGATTCACTTCCCAGCTCCCTCAATCGTTCTTTCTATTTATAATTGGCACGAATACGTGATATTCGAGGTGTCCAATTGTTTTGCATCGACGGGTGGTAAGAATTCACTTCCCAGCTCCCGTAATCGTTCTTTCTATCGATAATTGGCACGAATACGTTATATTCGAGGTTTCCAATCGTTTTGCATCGACGGGTGGTAAGAATTCACTTCCCAGCTCCCGTAATCGTTCTTTCTATCGATAATTGGCACGAATACGTGCTACTCGGTGTTTCCAATCGTTTTGCAACGACGGTATGTGAGGATTCACTTCTCAGCTCCCTCAATCGTTCTTTCTATAAATGATTGGCACGAATACGTGTTATTCGATGTTTCCAATCGTTTTGTATCGAAGGTAGGTAAGGATACACTTCCCAGCTCCCGCAATCGTTCTTTCTATCGATAATTGGCACGCATACGTGATATTCGATGTTTCCAATCGGTTTGCCTCGACGGTAGGTAAGAGTTCACTTCCCAG
This sequence comes from Nomada ferruginata, assembly GCA_963583965.1. Taxonomy (NCBI): domain Eukaryota; kingdom Metazoa; phylum Arthropoda; class Insecta; order Hymenoptera; family Apidae; genus Nomada; species Nomada ferruginata. The sequence continues at coordinate 3,656,377 of OY757219.1, forward strand.
CTCCCGCAATCGTTCTTTCTATCGATAATTGGCACGAATACGTGCTATTCGATGTTTCCAATCGTTTTGCATCGACGGTAGGTCAGGATTCACTTCCCAGCTCCCTCAATCGTTCTTTCTATAAATAATTGGCACGAATACGTGCTATTCGATGTTTCCAATCGTTTTGCATCGACGGTAGGTAAGGATTCACTTCCCAGCTCCCTCAATCGTTCTTTCTATAAATAATTGGCACGAATACGTGCTATTCGATGTTTCCAATCGTTTTGCATCGACGGTAGGTAAGGATTCACTTCCCAGCCCCCGCAATCGTTCTTTCCATCGATAACTGGCACGAAAACGTGCTATTCGATGTTTCCAATCGTTTTGCATCGACGGTAGGTCAGGATTCACTTCCCAGCTCCCTCAATCGTTCTTTCTATTTATAATTGGCACGAATACGTGATATTCGAGGTGTCCAATTGTTTTGCATCGACGGGTGGTAAGAATTCACTTCCCAGCTCCCGTAATCGTTCTTTCTATCGATAATTGGCACGAATACGTTATATTCGAGGTTTCCAATCGTTTTGCATCGACGGGTGGTAAGAATTCACTTCCCAGCTCCCGTAATCGTTCTTTCTATCGATAATTGGCACGAATACGTGCTACTCGGTGTTTCCAATCGTTTTGCAACGACGGTATGTGAGGATTCACTTCTCAGCTCCCTCAATCGTTCTTTCTATAAATAATTGGCACGAATACGTGTTATTCGATGTTTCCAATCGTTTTGTATCGAAGGTAGGTAAGGATACACTTCCCAGCTCCCGCAATCGTTCTTTCTATCGATAATTGGCACGCATACGTGATATTCGATGTTTCCAATCGGTTTGCCTCGACGGTAGGTAAGAGTTCACTTCCCAGCTCCCGCAATCGTTCTTTCTATCGATAATTGGCACGAATACGTGCTATTCGATGTTTCCAATCGTTTTGCATCGACGGTAGGTCAGGATTCACTTCCCAGCTCCCTCAATCGTTCTTTCTATAAATAATTGGCACGAATACGTGCTATTCGATGTTTCCAATCGTTTTGCATCGACGGTAGGTAAGGATTCACTTCCCAGCTCCCTCAATCGTTCTTTCTATAAATAATTGGCACGAATACGTGCTATTCGATGTTTCCAATCGTTTTGCATCGACGGTAGGTAAGGATTCACTTCCCAGCTCCCTCAATCGTTCTTTCTATAAATAATTGGCACGAATACGTGCTATTCGATGTTTCCAATCGTTTTGCATCGACGGTAGGTAAGGATTCACTTCCCAGCCCCCGCAATCGTTCTTTCCATCGATAACTGGCACGAAAACGTGCTATTCCATGTTTCCAATCGTTTTGCATCGACGGGAGGTAACGATTCACTTCCCAGCTCCCGCAATCGTTCTTTCTATCGATAATTGGCACGAATACGTGCTATTCGATGTTTCCAATCGTTCTGCATCGACGGTAGGTAAGGATTCACTTCCCAGCCCCCGCAATCGTTCTTTCTATCCATAACTGGCACGAAAACGTGCTATTCGATGTTTCCAATCGTTTTGCATCGACGGAAGGTAAGGATTCACTTACCAGCTCCCACACTCGTTCTTTCTATTTATAATTGGCACGAATACGTGATATTCGAGGTTTCCAATCGTTTTGCATCGACGGGTGGTAAGAATTCACTTCCCAGCTCCCGTAATCGTTCTTTCTATCGATAATTGGCACGACTACGTGCTACTCGGTGTTTCCAATCGTTTTGCAACGACGGTATGTGAGGATTCACTTCTCAGCTCCCTCAATCGTTCTTTCTATAAATAATTGGCACGAATACGTGCTATTCGATGTTTCCAATCGTTTTGCATCGAAGGTAGGTAAGGATACACTTCCCAGCTCCCGCAATCGTTCTTTCTATCGATAATTGGCACGACTACGTGCTACTCGGTGTTTCCAATCGTTTTGCAACGACGGTATGTGAGGATTCACTTCTCAGCTCCCTCAATCGTTCTTTCTATAAATAATTGGCACGAATACGTGCTATTCGATGTTACCAATCGTTTTGCATCGACGGTAGGTAAGGATTCACTTCCCAGCCCCCGCAATCGTTCTTTCTATCGATAACTGGCACAAAAACGTACTATTCGATGTTTCCAATCGTTTTGCATCGACGGAAGGTAAGGATTCACTTACCAGCTCCCACACTCGTTCTTTCTATTTATAATTGGCACGAATACGTGATATTCGAGGTTTCCAATCGTTTTGCATCGACGGGTGGTAAGAATTCACTTCCCAGCTCCCGTAATCGTTCTTTCTATCGATAATTGGCACGAATACGTTATATTCGAGGTTTCCAATCGTTTTGCCTCGACGGTAGGTAAGAGTTCACTTCCCAGCTCCCGCAATCGTTCTTTCTATAGATAATTGGCACGCATACGTGATATTCGATGTTTCCAATCGGTTTGCCTCGACGGTAGGTAAGAATTCACTTCCCAGCCCCCGCAATCGTTCTTTCTATCGAAAATTGGCACGAATACGTGCTATTCGATGTTTCCAATCGTTGTGCCTCGACGGTAGGTAAGAGTTCACTTCCCAGCTCCCGCAATCGTTCTTTCTATCGATAATTGGCACGAAAACGTGCTATTCGATGTTTCCAATCGTTTTGCATCGACGGGAGGTAAGGATTCACTTCCCAGCTCCCGTAATCGTTCTTTCTATCGATAATTGGCACGAATTCGTGGTACTCGGTGTTTCCAATCGTTTTGCAACGACGGTATGTGAGGATTCACTTCTCAGCTCCCTCAATCGTTCTTTCTATAAATAATTGGCACGAATACGTGTTATTCGATGTTTCCAATCGTTTTGCATCGAAGGTAGGTAAGGATACACTTCCCAGCTCCCGTAATCGTTCTTTCTATCGATAATTGGCACGACTACGTGCTACTCGGTGTTTCCAATCGTTTTGCAACGACGGTATGTGAGGATTCACTTCTCAGCTCCCTCAATCGTTCTTTCTATAAATAATTGGCACGAATACGTGCTATTCGATGTTTCCAATCGTTTTGCATCGAAGGTAGGTAAGGATACACTTCCCAGCTCCCGCAATCGTTCTTTCTATCGATAATTGGCACGACTACGTGCTACTCGGTGTTTGCAATCGTTTTGCAACGACGGTATGTGAGGATTCACTTCTCAGCTCCCTCAATCGTTCTTTCTATAAATAATTGGCACGAATACGTGATATTCGATGTTACCAATCGTTTTGCATCGACGGTAGGTAAGGATTCACTTCCCAGCCCCCGCAATCGTTCTTTCTATCGATAACTGGCACAAAAACGTACTATTCGATGTTTCCAATCGTTTTGCATCGACGGAAGGTAAGGATTCACTTACCAGCTCCCACACTCGTTCTTTCTATTTATAATTGGCACGAATACGTGATATTCGAGGTTTCCAATCGTTTTGCATCGACGGGTGGTAAGAATTCACTTCCTAGCTCCCGTAATCGTTCTTTCTATCGATAATTGGCACGAATACGTTATATTCGAGGTTTCCCATCGTTTTGCCTCGACGGTAGGTCAGAGTTCACTTCCCAGCTCCCGCAATCGTTCTTTCTATCGATAATTGGCACGAAAACGTGCTATTCGATGTTTCCAATCGTTTTGCATCGACGGGAGGTAACGATTCACTTCCCAGCTCCCGCAATCGTTCTTTCTATAGATAATTGGCACGCATACGTGATATTCGATGTTTCCAATCGGTTTGCCTCGACGGTAGGTAAGAATTCACTTCCCAGCCCCCGCAATCGTTCTTTCTATCGAAAATTGGCACGAATACGTGCTATTCGATGTTTCCAATCGTTCTGCATCGACGGTAGGTAAGGATTCACTTCCCAGCTCCCGCAATCGTTCTTTCTATCGATAATTGGCACGAATACATGCTATTCGATGTTTCGAATCGTTTTGCATCGACGGTAGGTAAGGATTCACTTCCCAGCTCCCGCAATAGTTCTTTCTATCGATAATTGGCACGAATACGTGCTATTCGATGTTTCCAATCGTTTTGCATCGACGGAAGGTAAGGATTCACTCACCAGCTCCCACACTCGTTCTTTCTATTTATAATTGGCACGAATACGTGATATTCGAGGTTTCCAATCGTTTTGCATCGACGGGTGGTAAGAATTCACTTCCCAGCTCCCGTAATCGTTCTTTCTATCGATAATTGGCACGAATACGTTATATTCGAGGTTTCCAATCGTTGTGCCTCGACGGTAGGTAAGAGTTCACTTCCCAGCTCCCGCAATCGTTCTTTCTATCGATAATTGGCACGAAAACGTGCTATTCGATGTTTCCAATCGTTTTGCATCGACGGGAGGTAAGGATTCACTTCCCAGCTCCTGTAATCGTTCTTTCTATCGATAATTGGCACGAATTCGTGCTACTCGGTGTTTCCAATCGTTTTGCAACGACGGTATGTGAGGATTCACTTCTCAGCTCCCTCAATCGTTCTTTCTATAAATAATTGGCACGAATACGTGCTATTCGATGTTTCCAATCGTTTTGCATCGAAGGTAGGGAAGGACTCACTTCCCCGCTCCCGCAATCGTTCTTTCTATCGATAATTGGCACGAATACGTGCTATTCGATGCTTCCAATCATTTTGACTCGACGGTAGGTAAGGATTCACTTCCCAGCTCCCGCAATCGTTCTTTCTATCGATAATTGGCACGCATACGTGATATTCGATGTTTCCAATCGGTTTGCCTCGACGGTAGGTAAAAATTCACTTCCCAGCTCCCGCAATCGTTCTTTCTATCGATAATTGGCACGAATGCGTGCTATTCGATGTTTCCAATCGTTCTGCATCGACGGTAGGGTAGGATTCACTTCCCAGCTCCCGCAATCGTTCTTTCTATCGATAATTGGCACGAATACGTGCTATTCGATGTTTCGAATCGTTATGCATCGACGGTAGGTAAGGATTCACTTCCCAGCCCCCGCAATCGTTCTTTCTATCGATAACTGGCACGAAAACGTGCTATTCGATGTTTCCAATCGTTTTGCATCGACGGAAGGTAAGGATTCACTTACCAGCTCCCACACTCGTTCTTTCTATTTATAATTGGCACGAATACGTGATATTCGAGGTTTCCAAACGTTTTGCATCGACGGGTGGTAAGAATTCACTTCCCAGCTCCCGTAATCGTTCTTTCTATCGATAATTGGCACGAATACGTTATATTCGAGGTTTCCAATCGTTTTGCCTCGACGGTAGGTAAGAGTTCACTTCCCAGCTCCCGCAATCGTTCTTTCTATCGATAATTGGCACGAAAACGTGCTATTCGATGTTTCCAATCGTTTTACATCGACGGGAGGTAACGATTCACTTCCCAGCTCCCGCAATCGTTCTTTCTATAGATAATTGGCACGCATACGTGATATTCGATGTTTCCAATCGGTTTGCCTCGACGGTAGGTAAGAATTCACTTCCCAGCCCCCGCAATCGTTCTTTCTATCGAAAATTGGCACGAATACGTGCTATTCGATGTTTCCAATCGTTCTGCATCGACGGTAGGAAAGGATTCACTTCCCAGCTCCCGCAATCGTTCTTTCTATCGATAATTGGTACGAATACGTGCTATTCGATGTTTCAAATCGTTTTGCATCGACGGTAGGTAAGGATTCATTTCCCAGCTCCCTCAATCGTTCTTTCTATAAATAATTGGCACGAATACGTTCTATTCGATGTTTCCAATCGTTTTGCATCGAAGGTAGGTAAGGATTCACTTCCCCGCTCCCGCAATCGTTCTTTCTATCGATAATTAGCACGAATACGTGCTATTCGATGTTTCGAATCGTTTTGCATCGACGGGAGGTAAGGATTCACTTCCCAGCTCCCACAATAGTTCTTTCTATCGATAATTGGCATGAATACGTGCTATTCGATGTTTCCAATCGTTTTGCATCGACGGTAGGTAAGGATTCACTTCCCAGCTCCCTCAATCGTTCTTTCTATCGATAACTGGCACGAAAACGGGCTATTCGATGTTTCCAATCGTTTTGCATCGACGGAAGGTAAGGATTCACTTACCAGCTCCCACACTCGTTCTTTCTATTTATAATTGGCACGAATACGTGATATTCGAGGTTTCCAATCGTTTTGCATCGACGGGTGGTAAGAATTCACTTCCCAGCTCCCGTAATCGTTCTTTCTATCGATAATTGGCACGAATACGTGCTACTCGGTGTTTCCAATCGTTTTGCAACGACGGTATGTGAGGATTCACTTCTCAGCTCCCTCAATCGTTCTTTCTATAAATAATTGGCACGAATACGTGCTATTCGATGTTTCCAATCGTTTTGCATCGAAGGTAGGTAAGGATTCACTTCCCCGCTCCCGCAACCGTTCTTTCTATCCATAATTGGCACGAATACGTGCTATTCGATGCTTCCAATCATTTTGACTCGACGGTAGGTAAGGATACACTTCCCAGCTCCCGCAATCGTTCTTTCTATCGATAATTGGCACGCATACGTGATATTCGATGTTTCCAATCGGTTTGCCTCGACGGTAGGTAAGAATTCACTTCCCAGCTCCCGCAATCGTTCTTTCTATCGATAATTGGCACGAATACGTGCTATTCGATGTTTCAAATCGTTTTGCATCGACGGTAGGTAAGGATTCATTTCCCAGCTCCCTCAATCGTTCTTTCTATAAATAATTGGCACGAATACGTGCTATTCGATGTTTCCAATCGTTTTGCATCGACGGAAGGTAAGGATTCACTTCCCAGCTCCCGCAATAGTTCTTTCTATCGATAATTGGCACGAATACGTGCTATTCGATGTTTCCAATCGGTTTGACTCGACGGTAGGTAAGGATACACTTCCCAGCTCCCGCAATCGTTCTTTCTATCGATAATTGGCACGCATACGTGATATTCGAGGTTTCCAATCGTTTTGCATCGACGGGTGGTAAGAATTCACTTCCCAGCTCCCGTAATCGTTCTTTCTATCGATAATTGGCACGAATACGTGCTACTCGGTGTTTCCAATCGTTTTGCAACGACGGAATGTGAGGATTCACTTCTCAGCTCCCTCAATCGTTCTTTCTATAAATAATTGGCACGAATACGTGCTATTCGATGTTTCCAATCGTTTTGCATCGAAGGTAGGTAAGGATTCACTTCCCCGCTCCCGCAACCGTTCTTTCTATCGATAATTGGCACGAATACGTGCTATTCGATGCTTCCAATCATTTTGACTCGACGGTAGGTAAGGATACACTTCCCAGCTCCCGCAATCGTTCTTTCTATCGATAATTGGCACGCATACGTGATATTCGATGTTTCCAATCGGTTTGCCTCGACGGTAGGTAAGAATTCACTTCCCAGCTCCCGCAATCGTTCTTTCTATCGATAATTGGCACGAATACGTGCTATTCGATGTTTTGAATCGTTTTGCATCGACGGTAGGTAAGGATTCACTTCCCAGCTCCCGCAATAGTTCTTTCTATCGATAATTGGCACGAATACGTGCTATTCGATGTTTCCAATCGTTTTGCATCGACGGTAGGTAAGGATTCACTTCCCAGCTCCCTCAATCGTTCTTTCTATAAGTAATTGGCACGAATACGTGCTATTCGATGTTTCCAATCGTTTTGCATCGAAGGTAGGTAAGGATTCACTTCCCCGCTCCCGCAATCGTTCTTTCTATCGATAATTAGCACGAATACGTGCTATTCGATGTTTCGAATCGTTTTGCATCGACGGGAGGTAAGGATTCACTTCCCAGCTCCCGCAATAGTTCTTTCTATCGATAATTGGCACGAATACGTGCTATTCGATGTTTCCAATCGTTTTGCATCGAAGGTAGGTAAGGATTCATTTCCCCGCTCTCGCAATCGTTCTTTCTATCGATAATTGGCACCAATACGTGCTATTCGATGCTTCCAATCATTTTGACTCGACGGTAGGTAAGGATTCACTTCGCAGCTCCCGCAATCGTTCTTTCTATCGATAATTGGCACGCATACGTGATATTCGAAGTTTCCATTCGTTTTGCATCGACGGGAGGTAACGATTCACTTCCCAGCTCCCGCAATCGTTCTTTCTATCGATAATTGGCACGCATACGTGATATTCGAGTTTCCAATCGGTTTGCCTCGACGGTAGGTAAGAATTCACTTCCCAGCTCCCGCAATCGTTCTTTCTATCGATAATTGGCACGAATACGTGCTATTCGATGTTTCCAATCGTTCTGCAACGACGGTTGGTAAGGATTCACTTCCCACCTCCCGCAATCGTTCTTTCTATCGATAATTGGCACGCATACATGATATTCGAAGTTTCCATTCGTTTTGCATCGACGGGAGGTAACGATTCACTTCCCAGCTCCCGCAATTGTTCTTTCTATCGATAATTGGCAGGCATACGTGATATTCGATGTTTCCAATCGGTTTGCCTCGACGGTAGGTAAGAATTCACTTCCCAGCTCCCGCAATCGTTCTCTCTATCGATAATTGGCACGAATACGTGCTATTCGATGTTTCCTATCGTTCAGCATCGACGGAAGGTAAGGATTCACTTACCAGCTCCCACACTCGTTCTTTCTATTTATAATTGGCACGAATACGTGATATTCGAGGTTTCCAAACGTTTTGCATCGACGGGTGGTAAGAATTCACTTCCCAGCTCCCGTAATCGTTCTTTCTATCGATAATTGGCACGAATACGTTATATTCGAGGTTTCCAATCGTTTTGCCTCGACGGTAGGTAAGAGTTCACTTCCCAGCTCCCGCAATCGTTCTTTCTATCGATAATTGGCACGAAAACGTGCTATTCGATGTTTCCAATCATTTTGCATCGACGGGAGGTAACGATTCACTTCCCAGCTCCCGCAATCGTTCTTTCTATAGATAATTGGCACGCATACGTGATATTCGATGTTTCCAATCGGTTTGCCTCGACGGTAGGTAAGAATTCACTTCCCAGCCCCCGCAATCGTTCTTTCTATCGAAAATTGGCACGAATACGTGCTATTCGATGTTTCCAATCATTCTTCATCGACGGTAGGAAAGGATTCACTTCCCAGCTCCCGCAATCGTTCTTTCTATCGATAATTGGCACGAATACGTGCTATTCGATGTTTCAAATCGTTTTGCATCGACGGTAGGTAAGGATTCACTTCCCAGCTCCCTCAATCGTTCTTTCTATAAATAATTGGCACGAATACGTGCTATTCGATGTTTCCAATCGTTTTGCATCGAAGGTAGGTAAGGATTCACTTCCCCGCTCCCGCAATCGTTCTTTCTATCGATAATTAGCACGAATACGTGCTATTCGATGTTTCGAATCGTTTTGCATCGACGGGAGGTAAGGATTCACTTCCCAGCTCCCGCAATAGTTCTTTCTATCGATAATTGGCACGAATACGTGCTATTCGATGTTTCCAATCGTTTTGCATCGACGGTAGGTAAGGATTCACTTCCCAGCTCCCTCAATCGTTCTTTCTATCGATAACTGGCACGAAAACGTGCTATTCGATGTTTCCAATCGTTTTGCATCGACGGAAGGTAAGGATTCACTTACCAGCTCCCACACTCGTTCTTTCTATTTATAATTGGCACGAATACGTGATATTCGAGGTTTCCAATCGTTTTGCATCGACGGGTGGTAAGAATTCACTTCCCAGCTCCCGTAATCGTTCTTTCTATCGATAATTGGCACGAATACGTGCTACTCGGTGTTTCCAATCGTTTTGCAACGACGGTATGTGAGGATTCACTTCTCAGCTCCCTCAATCGTTCTTTCTATAAATAATTGGCACGAATACGTGCTATTCGATGCTTCCAATCATTTTGACTCGACGGTAGGTAAGGATACACTTCCCAGCTCCCGCAATCGTTCTTTCTATCGATAATTGGCACGCATACGTGATATTCGATGTTTTGAATCGTTTTGCATCGACGGTAGGTAAGGATTCACTTCCCAGCTCCCGCAACAGTTCTTTCTATCGATAATTGGCACGAATACGTGCTATTCGATGTTTCCAATCGTTTTGCATCGACGGTAGGTAAGGATTCACTTCCCAGCTCCCTCAATCGTTCTTTCTATAAATAATTGGCACGAATACGTGCTATTCGATGTTTCCAATCGTTTTGCATCGACGGTAGGTAAGGATTCACTTCCCAGCCCCCGCAATCATTCTTTCTATCGATAACTGGCACAAAAACGTACTATTCGATGTTTCCAATCGTTTTGCATCGACGGAAGGTAAGGATTCACTTACCAGCTCCCACACTCGTTCTTTCTATTTATAATTGGCACGAATACGTGCTATTCGATGTTTCCAATCGTTTTGCATCGACGGTAGGTAAGGATTCACTTCCCAGCTCCCTCAATCGTTCTTTCTATCGATAACTGGCACGAAAACGTGCTATTCGATGTTTCCAATCGTTTTGCATCGACGGAAGGTAAGGATTCACTTACCAGCTCCCACACTCGTTCTTTCTATTTATAATTGGCACGAATACGTGATATTCGAGGTTTCCAATCGTTTTGCATCGACGGGTGGTAAGAATTCACTTCCCAGCTCCCGTAATCGTTCTTTCTATCGATAATTGGCACGAATACGTGCTACTCGGTGTTTCCAATCGTTTTGCAACGACGGTATGTGAGGATTCACTTCTCAGCTCCCTCAATCGTTCTTTCTATAAATAATTGGCACGAATACGTGCTATTCGATGCTTCCAATCATTTTGACTCGACGGTAGGTAAGGATACACTTCCCAGCTCCCGCAATCGTTCTTTCTATCGATAATTGGCACGCATACGTGATATTCGATGTTTTGAATCGTTTTGCATCGACGGTAGGTAAGGATTCACTTCCCAGCTCCCGCAACAGTTCTTTCTATCGATAATTGGCACGAATACGTGCTATTCGATGTTTCCAATCGTTTTGCATCGACGGTAGGTAAGGATTCACTTCCCAGCTCCCTCAATCGTTCTTTCTATAAATAATTGGCACGAATACGTGCTATTCGACGTTTCCAATCGTTTTGCATCGACGGTAGGTAAGGATTCACTTCCCAGCCCCCGCAATCATTCTTTCTATCGATAACTGGCACAAAAACGTACTATTCGATGTTTCCAATCGTTTTGCATCGACGGAAGGTAAGGATTCACTTACCAGCTCCCACACTCGTTCTTTCTATTTATAATTGGCACGAATACGTGATATTCGAGGTTTCCAATCGTTTTGCATCGACGGGTGGTAAGAATTCACTTCCCAGCTCCCGTAATCGTTCTTTCTATCGATAATTGGCACGAATACGTTATATTCGAGGTTTCCAATCGTTTTGCCTCGACGGTAGGTAAGAGTTCACTTCCCAGCTCCCGCAATCGTTCTTTCTATCGATAATTGGCACGAAAACGTGCTATTCGATGTTTCCAATCGTTTTGCATCGACGGGAGGTAACGATTCACTTCCCAGCTCCCGCAATCGTTCTTTCTATAGATAATCGGCACGCATACGTGATATTCGATGTTTCCAATCGGTTTGCCTCGACGGTAGGTAAGAATTCACTTCCCAGCCCCCGCAATCGTTCTTTCTATCGAAAATTGGCACGAATACGTGCTATTCGATGTTTCCAATCATTCTGCATCGACGGTAGGAAAGGATTCACTTCCCAGCTCCCGCAATCGTTCTTTCTATCGATAATTGGCACGAATACGTGCTATTCGATGTTTCAAATCGTTTTGCATCGACGGTAGGTAAGGATTCACTTCCCAGCTCCCTCAATCGTTCTTTCTATAAATAATTGGCACGAATACGTGCTATTCGATGCTTCCAATCGTTTTGCATCGAAGGTAGGTAAGGATTCACTTCCCCGCTCCCGCAATCGTTCTTTCTATCGATAATTAGCACGAATACGTGCTATTCGATGTTTCGAATCGTTTTGCATCGACGGGAGGTAAGGATTCACTTCCCAGCTCCCGCAATAGTTCTTTCTATCGATAATTGGCACGAATACGTGCTATTCGATGTTTCCAATCGTTTTGCATCGACGGTAGGTAAGGATTCACTCCCCAGCTCCCTCAATCGTTCTTTCTATCGATAACTGGCACGAAAACGTGCTATTCGATGTTTCCAATCGTTTTGCATCGACGGAAGGTAAGGATTCACTTACCAGCTCCCACACTCGTTCTTTCTATTTATAATTGGCACGAATACGTGATATTCGAGGTTTCCAATCGTTTTGCATCGACGGGTGGTAAGAATTCACTTCCCAGCTCCCGTAATCGTTTTTTCTATCGATAATTGGCACGAGTACGTGCTACTCGGTGTTTCCAATCGTTTTGCAACGACGGTATGTGAGGATTCACTTCTTAGCTCCCTCAATCGTTCTTTCTATAAATAATTGGCACGAATACGTGCTATTCGATGCTTCCAATCATTTTGACTCGACGGTAGGTAAGGATACACTTCCCAGCTCCCGCAATCGTTTTTTCTATCGATAATTGGCACGCATACGTGATATTCGATGTTTCCAATCGGTTTGCCTCGACGGTAGGTAAGAATTCACTTCCCAGCTCCCGCAATCGTTCTTTCAATCGATAGTTGGCACGAATACGTGCTATTCGATGTTTCCAATCGTTCTGCATCGACGGTAGGTAAGGATTCACTTCCCAGCTCCCGCAATCGTTCTTTCTGTCGATAATTGGCACGAATACGTGCTATTCGATGTTTCCAATCGTTCTGCAACGACGGTAGGTAAGGATTCACTTCCCAGCTCCCGCAATCGTTCTTTCTATCGATAATTGGCACGCATACGAGATATTCGAAGTTTCCATTCGTTTTGCATCGACGGGAGGTAACGATTCACTTCCCAGCTCCCGCAGTTGTTCTTTCTATCGATAATTGGCACGCATACGTGATATTCGATGTTTCCAATCGGTTTGCCTCGACGGTAGGTAAGAATTCACTTCCCAGCTCCCGCAATCGTTCTCTCTATCGATAATTGGCACGAATAAGTGCTATTCGATGTTTCCAATCGTTCTGCATCGACGGTAGGTAAGGATTCACTTCTCAGCTTCCGCAATCGTTCTTTCTATCGATAATTGGCACGAATACGTGCTATTCGATGTTTCGAATCGTTTTGCATCGACGGTAGGTAAGGATTCACTTCCCAGCTCCCGCAATAGTTCTTTCTCTCGATAATTGGCACGAATACGTGCTATTCGCTGTTTCCAATCGTTTTGCATCGACGGGAGGTAAGGATTCACTTCCCAGCTCCCGCAATCGTTCTTTCTATCGATAGTTGGCACGAATACGTGCTATTCGATGTTTCCAATCGTTTTGCATCGACGGTAGGTAAGGATTCACTTCCCAGCTCCCGCAATAGTTCTTTCTCTCGATAATTGGCACGAATACGTGCTATTCGCTGTTTCCAATCGTTTTGCATCGACGGGAGGTAAGGATTCACTTCCCAGCCCCCGCAATCGTTCTTTCTATCGATAATTGGCACGAATACGTTATATTCGAGGTTTCCAATCGTTTTGCCTCGACGGTAGGTAAGAGTTCACTTCCCAGCTCCCGCAATCGTTCTTTCTATCGATAATTGGCACGAAAACGTGCTATTCGATGTTTCCAATCGTATTGCATCGACGGGAGGTAACGATTCACTTCCCAGCTCCCGCAATCGTTCTTTCTAGAGATAATTGGCACGCATACGTGATATTCGATGTTTCCAATCGGTTTGCCTCGACGGTAGGTAAGAATTCACTTCCCAGCTCCCGCAATCGTTCTTTCTATCGATAGTTTGCACGAATACGTGCTATTCGATGTTTCCAATCGTTCTGCATCGACGGTAGGTAAGGATTCACTTCCCAGCTCCCGAAATAGTTCTTTCTATCGATAATTGGCACGAATACGTGCTATTCGATGTTTCCAATCGTTTTGCATCGACGGGAGGTAACGATTCACTTCCCAGCTCCCGCAATTGTTCTTTCTATCGATAATTGGCACGCATACGTGATATTCGATGTTTCCAATCGGTTTGCCTCAACGGTAGGTAAGAATTCACTTCCCAGCTCCCGCAATCGTTCTCTCAATCGATAATTGGCACGAATAAGTGCTATTCGATGTTTCCAATCGTTCTGCATCGACGGTAGGTAAGGATTCACTTCCCAGCTCCCGCAATCGTTCTTTCTATCGATAATTGGCACGAATACGTGCTATTCGATGTTTCGAATCGTTTTGCATCGACGGTAGGTAAGGATTCACTTCCCAGCTCCCGCAATAGTTCTTTCTCTCGATAATTGGCACGAATACGTGCTATTCGATGTTTCCAATCGTTTTGCATCGACGGTAGGTAAGGATTCACTTCCCAGCTCCCTCAATCGTTCTTTCTATCGATAACTGGCACGAAAACGTGCTATTCGATGTTTCCAATCGTTTTGCATCGACGGAAGGTAAGGATTCACTTACCAGCTCCCACACTCGTTCTTTCTATTTATAATTGGCACGAATACGTGATATTCGAGGTTTCCAATCGTTTTGCATCGACGGGTGGTAAGAATTCACTTCCCAGCTCCCGTAATCGTTCTTTCTATCGATAATTGGCACGAGTACGTGCTACTCGATGTTTCCAATCGTTTTGCAACGACGGTATGTGAGGATTCACTTCTTAGCTCCCTCAATCGTTCTTTCTATAAATAATTGGCACGAATACGTGCTATTCGATGCTTCCAATCATTTTGACTCGACGGTAGGTAAGGATACACTTCCCAGCTCCCGCAATCGTTTTTTCTATCGATAATTGGCACGCATACGTGATATTCGATGTTTCCAATCGGTTTGCCTCGACGGTAGGTAAGAATTCACTTCCCAGCTCCCGCAATCGTTCTTTCTATCGATAGTTGGCACGAATACGTGCTATTCGATGTTTCCAATCGTTCTGCATCGACGGTAGGTAAGGATTCACTTCCCAGCTCCCGCAATCGTTCTTTCTGTCGATAATTGGCACGAATACGTGCTATTCGATGTTTCCAATCGTTCTGCAACGACGGTAGGTAAGGATTCACTTCCCAGCTCCCGCAATCGTTCTTTCTATCGATAATTGGCACGCATACGAGATATTCGAAGTTTCCATTCGTTTTGCATCGACGGGAGGTAACGATTCACTTCCCAGCTCCCGCAGTTGTTCTTTCTATCGATAATTGGCACGCATACGTGATATTCGATGTTTCCAATCGGTTTGCCTCGACGGTAGGTAAGAATTCACTTCCCAGCTCCCGCAATCGTTCTCTCTATCGATAATTGGCACGAATAAGTGCTATTCGATGTTTCCAATCGTTCTGCATCGACGGTAGGTAAGGATTCACTTCCCAGCTCCCGCAATCGTTCTTTCTATCGATAATTGGCACGAATACGTGCTATTCGATGTTTCGAATCGTTTTGCATCGACGGTAGGTAAGGATTCACTTCCCAGCTCCCGCAATAGTTCTTTCTCTCGATAATTGGCACGAATACGTGCTATTCGCTGTTTCCAATCGTTTTGCATCGACGGGAGGTAAGGATTCACTTCCCAGCTCCCGCAATCGTTCTTTCTATCGATAGTTGGCACGAATACGTGCTATTCGATGTTTCCAATCGTTTTGCATCGACGGTAGGTAAGGATTCACTTCCCAGCTCCCGCAATAGTTCTTTCTCTCGATAATTGGCACGAATACGTGCTATTCGCTGTTTCCAATCGTTTTGCATCGACGGGAGGTAAGGATTCACTTCCCAGCCCCCGCAATCGTTCTTTCTATCGATAACTGGCACGAAAACGTGCTATTCGATGTTTCCAATCGCTTTGCATCGACGGAAGGTAAGGATTCACTTACCAGCTTCCACACTCGTTCTTTCTATTTATAATTGGCACGAATACGTGATATTCGAGGTTTCCAATCGTTTTGCATCGACGGGTGGTAAGAATTCACTTCCCAGCTCCCGTAATCGTTCTTTCTATCGATAATTGTCACGAATACGTTATATTCGAGGTTTCCAATCGTTTTGCCTCGACGGTAGGTAAGAGTTCACTTCCCAGCTCCCGCAATCGTTCTTTCTATCGATAATTGGCACGAAAACGTGCTATTCGATGTTTCCAATCGTTTTGCATCGACGGGAGGTAACGATTCACTTCCCAGCTCCCGCAATCGTTCTTTCTATAGATAATTGGCACGCATACGTGATATTCGATGTTTCCAATCGGTTTGCCTCGACGGTAGGTAAGAATTCACTTCCCAGCTCCCGCAATCGTTCTTTCTATCGATAGTTTGCACGAATACGTGCTATTCGATGTTTCCAATCGTTCTGCATCGACGGTAGGTAAGGATTCACTTCCCAGCTCCCGAAATAGTTCTTTCTATCGATAATTGGCACGAATACGTGCTATTCGATGTTTCCAATCGTTTTGCATCGACGGGAGGTAACGATTCACTTCCCAGCTCCCGCAATTGTTCTTTCTATCGATAATTGGCACGCATACGTGATATTCGATGTTTCCAATCGGTTTGCCTCGACGGTAGGTAAGAATTCACTTCCCAGCTCCCGCAATCGTTCTCTCAATCGATAATTGGCACGAATAAGTGCTATTCGATGTTTCCAATCGTTCTGCATCGACGGTAGGTAAGGATTCACTTCCCAGCTCCCGCAATCGTTCTTTCTATCGATAATTGGCACGAATACGTGCTATTCGATGTTTCGAATCGTTTTGCATCGACGGTAGGTAAGGATTCACTTCCCAGCTCCCGCAATAGTTCTTTCTCTCGATAATTGGCACGAATACGTGCTATTCGCTGTTTCCAATCGTTTTGCATCGACGGGAGGTAAGGATTCACTTCCCAGCTCCCGCAATCGTTCTTTCTATCGATAGTTGGCACGAATACGTGCTATTCGATGTTTCCAATCGTTTTGCATCGACGGTAGGTAAGGATTCACTTCCCAGCTCCCTCAATCGTTCTTTCTATAAATAATTGGCACGAATACGTGCTATTCGATGTTTCCAATCGTTTTGCATCGACGGTAGGTAAGGATTCACTTCCCAGCCCCCGCAATCGTTCTTTCTATCGATAACTGGCACGAAAACGTGCTATTCGATGTTTCCAATCGTTTTGCATCGACGGGAGGTAACGATTCACTTCCCAGCTCCCGCAATCGTTCTTTCTATCGATAATTGGCACGCATACGAGATATTCGAAGTTTCCATTCGTTTTGCATCGACGGGAGGTAACGATTCACTTCCCAGCTCCCGCAGTTGTTCTTTCTATCGATAATTGGCACGCATTCGTGATATTCGATGTTTCCAATCGGTTTGCCTCGACGGTAGGTAAGAATTCACTTCCCAGCTCCCGCAATAGTTCTTTCTCTCGATAATTGGCACGAATACGTGCTATTCGCTGTTTCCAATCGTTTTGCATCGACGGGAGGTAAGGATTCACTTCCCAGCCCCCGCAATCGTTCTTTCTATCGATAACTGGCACGAAAACGTGCTATTCGATGTTTCCAATCGCTTTGCATCGACGGAAGGTAAGGATTCACTTACCAGCTTCCACACTCGTTCTTTCTATTTATAATTGGCACGAATACGTGATATTCGATGTTTCCAATCGTTTTGCATCGACGGTAGGTAAGGATTCACTTCCCAGCCCCCGCAATCGTTCTTTCTATCGATAACTGGCACGAAAACGTGCTATTCGATGTTTCCAATCGTTTTGCATCGACGGAAGGTAACGATTCACTTCCCAGCTCCCGCAATCGTTCTTTCTATAGATAATTGGCACGCATACGTGATATTCGATGTTTCCAATCGGTTTGCCTCGACGGTAGGTAAGAATTCACTTCCCAGCTCCCGCAATCGTTCTTTCTATCGATAGTTTGCACGAATACGTGCTATTCGATGTTTTCAATCGTTCTGCATCGACGGTAGGTAAGGATTCACTTCCCAGCTCCCGAAATAGTTCTTTCTATCGATAATTGGCACGAATACGTGCTATTCGATGTTTCCAATCGTTTTGCATCGACGGGAGGTAACGATTCACTTCCCAGCTCCCGCAATTGTTCTTTCTATCGATAATTGGCACGCATACGTGATATTCGATGTTTCCAATCGGTTTGCCTCAACGGTAGGTAAGAATTCACTTCCCAGCTCCCGCAATCGTTCTCTCAACGATAATTGGCACCAATAAGTGCTATTCGATGTTTCCAATCGTTCTGCATCGACGGTAGGTAAGGATTCACTTCCCAGCTCCCTCAATCGTTCTTTCTATCGATAACTGGCACGAAAACGTGCTATTCGATGTTTCCAATCGTTTTGCATCGACGGAAGGTAAGGATTCACTTACCAGCTCCCACACTCGTTCTTTCTATTTATAATTGGCACGAATACGTGATATTCGAGGTTTCCAATCGTTTTGCATCGACGGGTGGTAAGAATTCACTTCCCAGCTCCCGTAATCGTTCTTTCTATCGATAATTGGCACGAGTACGTGCTACTCGGTGTTTCCAATCGTTTTGCAACGACGGTATGTGAGGATTCACTTCTTAGCTCCCTCAATCGTTCTTTCTATAAATAATTGGCACGAATACGTGCTATTCGATGCTTCCAATCATTTTGACTCGACGGTAGGTAAGGATACACTTCCCAGCTCCCGCAACCGTTTTTTCTATCGATAGTTGGCACGAATACGTGCTATTCGATGTTTCCAATCGTTCTGCATCGACGGTAGGTAAGGATTCACTTCCCAGCTCCCGCAATCGTTCTTTCTGTCGATAATTGGCACGAATACGTGCTATTCGATGTTTCCAATCGTTCTGCAACGACGGTAGGTAAGGATTCACTTCCCAGCTCCCGCAATCGTTCTTTCTATCGATAATTGGCACGCATACGAGATATTCGAAGTTTCCATTCGTTTTGCATCGATGGGAGGTAACGATTCACTTCCCAGCTCCCGCAGTTGTTCTTTCTATCGATAATTGGCACGCATACGTGATATTCGATGTTTCCAATCGGTTTGCCTCGACGGTAGGTAAGAATTCACTTCCCAGCTCCCGCAATCGTTCTCTCTATCGATAATTGGCACGAATAAGTGCTATTCGATGTTTCCAATCGTTCTGCATCGACGGTAGGTAAGGATTCACTTCCCAGCTCCCGCAATCGTTCTTTCTATCGATAATTGGCACGAATACGTGCTATTCGATGTTTCGAATCGTTTTGCATCGACGGTAGGTAAGGATTCACTTCCCAGCTCCCGCAATAGTTCTTTCTCTCGATAATTGGCACGAATACGTGCTATTCGCTGTTTCCAATCGTTTTGCATCGACGGGAGGTAAGGATTCACTTCCCAGCTCCCGCAATCGTTCTTTCTATCGATAGTTGGCACGAATACGTGCTATTCGATGTTTCCAATCGTTTTGCATCGACGGTAGGTAAGGATTCACTTCCCAGCTCCCGCAATAGTTCTTTCTCTCGATAATTGGCACGAATACGTGCTATTCGCTGTTTCCAATCGTTTTGCATCGACGGGAGGTAAGGATTCACTTCCCAGCCCCCGCATCGTTCTTTCTATCGATAACTGGCACGAAAACGTGCTATTCGATGTTTCCAATCGCTTTGCATCGACGGAAGGTAAGGATGCACTTACCAGCTCCCACACTCGTTCTTTCTATTTATAATTGGCACGAATACGTGATATTCGAGGTTTCCAATCGTTTTGCATCGACGGGTGGTAAGAATTCACTTCCCAGCTCCCGTAATCGTTCTTTCTATCGATAATTGGCACGAATACGTTATATTCGAGGTTTCCAATCGTTTTGCCTCGACGGTAGGTAACAGTTCACTTCCCAGCTCCCGCAATCGTTCTTTCTATCGATAATTGGCACGAAAACGTGCTATTCGATGTTTCCAATCGTTTTGCATCGACGGGAGGTAACGATTCACTTCCCAGCTCCCGCAATCGTTCTTTCTATAGATAATTGGCACGCATACGTGATATTCGATGTTTCCAATCGGTTTGCCTCGACGGTAGGTAAGAATTCACTTCCCAGCTCCCGCAATCGTTCTTTCTATCGATAGTTTGCACGAATACGTGCTATTCGATGTTTCCAATCGTTCTGCATCGACGGTAGGTAAGGATTCACTTCCCAGCTCCCGAAATAGTTCTTTCTATCGATAATTGGCACGAATACGTGCTATTCGATGTTTCCAATCGTTTTGCATCGACGGGAGGTAACGATTCACTTCCCAGCTCCCGCAATCGTTCTTTCTATCGATAATTGGCACGAATACGTGCTATTCGATGTTTCGAATCGTTTTGCATCGACGGTAGGTAAGGATTCACTTCCCAGCTCCCGCAATAGTTCTTTCTCTCGATAATTGGCACGAATACGTGCTATTCGCTGTTTCCAATCGTTTTGCATCGACGGGAGGTAAGGATTCACTTCCCAGCTCCCGCAATCGTTCTTTCTATCGATAGTTGGCACGAATACGTGCTATTCGATGTTTCCAATCGCTTTGCATCGACGGTAGGTAAGGATTCACTTCCCAGCTCCCTCAATCGTTCTTTCTATAAATAATTGGCACGAATACGTGCTATTCGATGTTTCCAATCGTTTTGCATCGACGGTAGGTAAGGATTCACTTCCCAGCCCCCGCAATCGTTCTTTCTATCGATAACTGGCACGAAAACGTGCTATTCGATGTTTCCAATCGTTTTGCATCGACGGAAGGTAAGGATTCACTTACCAGCTCCCACACTCGTTCTTTCTATTTATAATTGGCACGAATACGTGATATTCGATGTTTCCAATCGTTTTGCATCGACGGTAGGTAAGGATTCACTTCCCAGCCCCCGCAATCGTTCTTTCTATCGATAACTGGCACG
The DNA here is from genome assembly GCA_963583965.1 of Nomada ferruginata. Lineage (NCBI taxonomy): Eukaryota > Metazoa > Arthropoda > Insecta > Hymenoptera > Apidae > Nomada > Nomada ferruginata. The sequence goes on from OY757219.1 coordinate 3,677,310, forward strand.
AAAACGTGCTATTCGATGTTTCCAATCGTTTTGCATCGACGGAAGGTAAGGATTCAGTTACCAGCTCCCACACTCGTTCTTTCTATTTATAATTGGCACGAATACGTGATATTCGAGGTTTCCAATCGTTTTGCATCGACGGGTGGTAAGAATTCACTTCCCAGCTCCCGTAATCGCTCTTTCTATCGATAATTGGCACGAATGCGTTATATTCGAGGTTTCCAATCGTTTTGCCTCGACGGTAGGTAAAAGTTCACTTCCCAGCTCCCGCAATCGTTCTTTCTATCGATAATTGGCACGAAAACGTGCTATTCGATGTTTCCAATCGTTTTGCATCGACGGGAGGTAACGATTCACTTCCCAGCTCCCGCAATCGTTCTTTCTATCGATAATTGGCACGCATACGAGATATTCGAAGTTTCCATTCGTTTTGCATCGACGGGAGGTAACGATTCACTTCCCAGCTCCCGCAGTTGTTCTTTCTATCGATAATTGGCACGCATTCGTGATATTCGATGTTTCCAATCGGTTTGCCTCGACGGTAGGTAAGAATTCACTTCCCAGCTCCCGCAATAGTTCTTTCTCTCGATAATTGGCACGAATACGTGCTATTCGCTGTTTCCAATCGTTTTGCATCGACGGGAGGTAAGGATTCACTTCCCAGCCCCCGCAATCGTTCTTTCTATCGATAACTGGCACGAAAACGTGCTATTCGATGTTTCCAATCGCTTTGCATCGACGGAAGGTAAGGATTCACTTACCAGCTTCCACACTCGTTCTTTCTATTTATAATTGGCACGAATACGTGATATTCGATGTTTCCAATCGTTTTGCATCGACGGTAGGTAAGGATTCACTTCCTAGCCCCCGCAATCGTTCTTTCTATCGATAACTGGCACGAAAACGTGCTATTCGATGTTTCCAATCGTTTTGCATCGACGGAAGGTAACGATTCACTTCCCAGCTCCCGCAATCGTTCTTTCTATAGATAATTGGCACGCATACGTGATATTCGATGTTTCCAATCGGTTTGCCTCGACGGTAGGTAAGAATTCACTTCCCAGCTCCCGCAATCGTTCTTTCTATCGATAGTTTGCACGAATACGTGCTATTCGATGTTTTCAATCGTTCTGCATCGACGGTAGGTAAGGATTCACTTCCCAGCTCCCGAAATAGTTCTTTCTATCGATAATTGGCACGAATACGTGCTATTCGATGTTTCCAATCGTTTTGCATCGACGGGAGGTAACGATTCACTTCCCAGCTCCCGCAATTGTTCTTTCTATCGATAATTGGCACGCATACGTGATATTCGATGTTTCCAATCGGTTTGCCTCGACGGTAGGTAAGAATTCACTTCCCAGCTCCCGCAATCGTTCTCTCAATCGATAATTGGCAAGAATAAGTGCTATTCGATGTTTCCAATCGTTCTGCATCGACGGTAGGTAAGGATTCACTTCCCAGCTCCCGCAATCGTTCTTTCTATCGATAATTGGCACGAATACGTGCTATTCGATGTTTCGAATCGTTTTGCATCGACGGAAGGTAACGATTCACTTCCCAGCTCCCGCAATCGTTCTTTCTATAGATAATTGGCACGCATACGTGATATTCGATGTTTCCAATCGGTTTGCCTCGACGGTAGGTAAGAATTCACTTCCCAGCTCCCGCAATCGTTCTTTCTATCGATAGTTTGCACGAATACGTGCTATTCGATGTTTTCAATCGTTCTGCATCGACGGTAGGTAAGGATTCACTTCCCAGCTCCCGAAATAGTTCTTTCTATCGATAATTGGCACGAATACGTGCTATTCGATGTTTCCAATCGTTTTGCATCGACGGGAGGTAACGATTCACTTCCCAGCTCCCGCAATTGTTGTTTCTATCGATAATTGGCACGCATACGTGATATTCGATGTTTCCAATCGGTTTGCCTCGACGGTAGGTAAGAATTCACTTCCCAGCTCCCGCAATCGTTCTCTCAATCGATAATTGGCACGAATAAGTGCTATTCGATGTTTCCAATCGTTCTGCATCGACGGTAGGTAAGGATTCACTTCCCAGCTCCCGCAATCGTTCTTTCTATCGATAATTGGCACGAATACGTGCTATTCGATGTTTCGAATCGTTTTGCATCGACGGTAGGTAAGGATTCACTTCCCAGCTCCCGCAATAGTTCTTTCTCTCGATAATTGGCACGAATACGTGCTATTCGCTGTTTCCAATCGTTTTGCATCGACGGGAGGTAAGGATTCACTTCCCAGCTCCCGCAATCGTTCTTTCTATCGATAGTTGGCACGAATACGTGCTATTCGATGTTTCCAATCGTTTTGCATCGACGGTAGGTAAGGATTCACTTCCCAGCTCCCTCAATCATTCTTTCTATAAATAATTGGCACGAATACGTGCTATTCGATGTTTCCAATCGTTTTGAATCGACGGTAGGTAAGGATTCACTTCCCAGCCCCCGCAATCGTTCTTTCTATCGATAACTGGCACGAAAACGTGCTATTCGATGTTTCCAATCGTTTTGCATCGACGGAAGGTAAGGATTCACTTACCAGCTCCCACACTCGTTCTTTCTATTTATAATTGGCACGAATACGTGATATTCGATGTTTCCAATCGTTTTGCATCGACGGTGGGTAAGGATTCACTTCCCAGCCCCCGCAATCGTTCTTTCTATCGATAACTGGCACGAAAACGTGCTATTCGATGTTTCCAATCGTTTTGCATCGACGGAAGGTAAGGATTCACTTACCAGCTCCCACACTCGTTCTTTCTATTTATAATTGGCACGAATACGTGATATTCGAGGTTTCCAATCGTTTTGCATCGACGGGTGGTAAGAATTCACTTCCCAGCTCCCGTAATCGCTCTTTCTATCGATAATTGGCACGAATGCGTTATATTCGAGGTTTCCAATCGTTTTGCCTCGACGGTAGGTAAAAGTTCACTTCCCAGCTCCCGCAATCGTTCTTTCTATCGATAATTGGCACGAAAACGTGCTATTCGATGTTTCCAATCGTTTTGCATCGACGGGAGGTAACGATTCACTTCCCAGCTCCCGCAATCGTTCTTTCTATCGATAATTGGCACGCATACGAGATATTCGAAGTTTCCATTCGTTTTGCATCGACGGGAGGTAACGATTCACTTCCCAGCTCCCGCAGTTGTTCTTTCTATCGATAATTGGCACGCATACGTGATATTCGATGTTTCCAATCGGTTTGCCTCGACGGTAGGTAAGAATTCACTTCCCAGCTCCCGCAATCGTTCTCTCTATCGATAATTGGCACGAATAAGTGCTATTCGATGTTTCCAATCGTTCTGCATCGACGGTAGGTAAGGATTCACTTCCCAGCTCCCGCAATCGTTCTTTCTATAGATAATTGGCACGCATACGTGATATTCGATGTTTCCAATCGGTTTGCCTCGACGGTAGGTAAGAATTCACTTCCCAGCTCCCGCAATCGTTCTTTCTATCGATAGTTTGCACGAATACGTGCTATTCGATGTTTTCAATCGTTCTGCATCGACGGTAGGTAAGGATTCACTTCCCAGCTCCCGAAATAGTTCTTTCTATCGATAATTGGCACGAATACGTGCTATTCGATGTTTCCAATCGTTTTGCATCGACGGGAGGTAACGATTCACTTCCCAGCTCCCGCAATTGTTGTTTCTATCGATAATTGGCACGCATACGTGATATTCGATGTTTCCAATCGGTTTGCCTCGACGGTAGGTAAGAATTCACTTCCCAGCTCCCGCAATCGTTCTCTCAATCGATAATTGGCACGAATAAGTGCTATTCGATGTTTCCAATCGTTCTGCATCGACGGTAGGTAAGGATTCACTTCCCAGCTCCCGCAATCGTTCTTTCTATCGATAATTGGCACGAATACGTGCTATTCGATGTTTCGAATCGTTTTGCATCGACGGTAGGTAAGGATTCACTTCCCAGCTCCCGCAATAGTTCTTTCTCTCGATAATTGGCACGAATACGTGCTATTCGCTGTTTCCAATCGTTTTGCATCGACGGGAGGTAAGGATTCACTTCCCAGCTCCCGCAATCGTTCTTTCTATCGATAGTTGGCACGAATACGTGCTATTCGATGTTTCCAATCGTTTTGCATCGACGGTAGGTAAGGATTCACTTCCCAGCTCCCTCAATCGTTCTTTCTATAAATAATTGGCACGAATACGTGCTATTCGATGTTTCCAATCGTTTTGAATCGACGGTAGGTAAGGATTCACTTCCCAGCCCCCGCAATCGTTCTTTCTATCGATAACTGGCACGAAAACGTGCTATTCGATGTTTCCAATCGTTTTGCATTGACGGAAGGTAAGGATTCACTTACCAGCTCCCACACTCGTTCTTTCTATTTATAATTGGCACGAATACGTGATATTCGATGTTTCCAATCGTTTTGCATCGACGGTAGGTAAGGATTCACTTCCCAGCCCCCGCAATCGTTCTTTCTATCGATAACTGGCACGAAAACGTGCTATTCGATGTTTCCAATCGTTTTGCATCGACGGAAGGTAAGGATTCACTTACCAGCTCCCACACTCGTTCTTTCTATTTATAATTGGCACGAATACGTGATATTCGAGGTTTCCAATCGTTTTGCATCGACGGGTGGTAAGAATTCACTTCCCAGCTCCCGTAATCGCTCTTTCTATCGATAATTGGCACGAATGCGTTATATTCGAGGTTTCCAATCGTTTTGCCTCGACGGTAGGTAAAAGTTCACTTCCCAGCTCCCGCAATCGTTCTTTCTATCGATAATTGGCACGAAAACGTGCTATTCGATGTTTCCAATCGTTTTGCATCGACGGGAGGTAACGATTCACTTCCCAGCTCCCGCAATCGTTCTTTCTATCGATAATTGGCACGCATACGAGATATTCGAAGTTTCCATTCGTTTTGCATCGACGGGAAGTAACGATTCACTTCCCAGCTCCCGCAGTTGTTCTTTCTATCGATAATTGGCACGCATACGTGATATTCGATGTTTCCAATCGGTTTGCCTCGACGGTAGGTAAGAATTCACTTCCCAGCTCCCGCAATCGTTCTCTCTATCGATAATTGGCACGAATAAGTGCTATTCGATGTTTCCAATCGTTCTGCATCGACGGTAGGTAAGGATTCACTTCCCAGCTCCCGCAATCGTTCTTTCTATCGATAATTGGCACGAATACGTGCTATTCGATGTTTCGAATCGTTTTGCATCGACGGTAGGTAAGGATTCACTTCCCAGCTCCCGCAATAGTTCTTTCTCTCGATAATTGGCACGAATACGTGCTATTCGCTGTTTCCAATCGTTTTGCATCGACGGGAGGTAAGGATTCACTTCCCAGCTCCCGCAATCGTTCTTTCTATCGATAGTTGGCACGAATACGTGCTATTCGATGTTTCCAATCGTTTTGCATCGACGGTAGGTAAGGATTCACTTCCCAGCTCCCTCAATCGTTCTTTCTATAAATAATTGGCACGAATACGTGCTATTCGATGTTTCCAATCGTTTTGAATCGACGGTCGGTAAGGATTCACTTCCCAGCCCCCGCAATCGTTCTTTCTATCGATAACTGGCACGAAAACGTGCTATTCGATGTTTCCAATCGTTTTGCATCGACGGAAGGTAAGGATTCACTTACCAGCTCCCACACTCGTTCTTTCTATTTATAATTGGCACGAATACGTGATATTCGATGTTTCCAATCGTTTTGCATCGACGGTAGGTAAGGATTCACTTCCCAGCCCCCGCAATCGTTCTTTCTATCGATAACTGGCACGAAAACGTGCTATTCGACGTTTCCAATCGTTTTGCATCGACGGAAGGTAAGGATTCACTTACCAGCTCCCACACTCGTTCTTTCTATTTATAATTGGCACGAATACGTGATATTCGAGGTTTCCAATCGTTTTGCATCGACGGGTGGCAAGAATTCACTTCCCAGCTCCCGTAATCGCTCTTTCTATCGATAATTGGCACGAATGCGTTATATTCGAGGTTTCCAATCGTTTTGCCTCGACGGTAGGTAAAAGTTCACTTCCCAGCTCCCGCAATCGTTCTTTCTATCGATAATTGGCACGAAAACGTGCTATTCGATGTTTCCAATCGTTTTGCATCGACGGGAGGTAACGATTCACTTCCCAGCTCCCGCAATCGTTCTTTCTATCGATAATTGGCACGCATACGAGATATTCGAAGTTTCCATTCGTTTTGCATCGACGGGAGGTAACGATTCACTTCCCAGCTCCCGCAGTTGTTCTTTCTATCGATAATTGGCACGCATACGTGATATTCGATGTTTCCAATCGGTTTGCCTCGACGGTAGGTAAGAATTCACTTCCCAGCTCCCGCAATCGTTCTCTCTATCGATAATTGGCACGAATAAGTGCTATTCGATGTTTCCAATCGTTCTGCATCGACGGTAGGTAAGGATTCACTTCCCAGCTCCCGCAATCGTTCTTTCTATCGATAATTGGCACGAATACGTGCTATTCGATGTTTCGAATCGTTTTGCATCGACGGTAGGTAAGGATTCACTTCCCAGCTCCCGCAATAGTTCTTTCTCTCGATAATTGGCACGAATACGTGCTATTCGCTGTTTCCAATCGTTTTGCATCGACGGGAGGTAAGGATTCACTTCCCAGCTCCCGCAATCGTTCTTTCTATCGATAGTTGGCACGAATACGTGCTATTCGATGTTTCCAATCGTTTTGCATCGACGGTAGGTAAGGATTCACTTCCCAGCTCCCGCAATAGTTCTTTCTCTCGATAATTGGCACGAATACGTGCTATTCGCTGTTTCCAATCGTTTTGCATCGACGGGAGGTAAGGATTCACTTCCCAGCCCCCGCAATCGTTCTTTCTATCGATAACTGGCACGAAAACGTGCTATTCGATGTTTCCAATCGCTTTGCATCGACGGAAGGTAAGGATTCACTTACCAGCTCCCACACTCGTTCTTTCTATTTATAATTGGCACGAATACGTGATATTCGATGTTTCCAATCGTTTTGCATCGACGGTAGGTAAGGATTCACTTCCCAGCCCCCGCAATCGTTCTTTCTATCGATAACTGGCACGAAAACGTGCTATTCGATGTTTCCAATCGTTTTGCATCGACGGAAGGTAAGGATTCACTTACCAGCTCCCACACTCGTTCTTTCTATTTATAATTGGCACGAATACGTGATATTCGAGGTTTCCAATCGTTTTGCATCGACGGGTGGTAAGAATTCACTTCCCAGCTCCCGTAATCGTTCTTTCTATCGATAATTGGCACGAATACGTTATATTCGAGGTTTCCAATCGTTTTGCCTCGACGGTAGGTAAGAGTTCACTTCCCAGCTCCCGCAATCCTTCTTTCTATCGATAATTGGCACGAAAACGTGCTATTCGATGTTTCCAATCGTTTTGCATCGACGGGAGGTAACGATTCACTTCCCAGCTCCCGCAATCGTTCTTTCTATCGATAATTGGCACGCATACGTGATATTCGATGTTTCCAATCGGTTTGCCTCGACGGTAGGTAAGAATTCACTTCCCAGCTCCCGCAATCGTTCTCTCAATCGATAATTGGCACGAATAAGTGCTATTCGATGTTTCCAATCGTTCTGCATCGACGGTAGGTAAGGATTCACTTCCCAGCTCCCGCAATCGTTCTTTCTATCGATAATTGGCACGAATACGTGCTATTCGATGTTTCGAATCGTTTTGCATCGACGGTAGGTAAGGATTCACTTCCCAGCTCCCGCAATAGTTCTTTCTCTCGATAATTGGCACGAATACGTGCTATTCGCTGTTTCCAATCGTTTTGCATCGACGGGAGGTAAGGATTCACTTCCCAGCTCCCGCAATCGTTCTTTCTATCGATAGTTGGCACGAATACGTGCTATTCGATGTTTCCAATCGTTTTGCATCGACGGTAGGTAAGGATTCACTTCCCAGCTCCCTCAATCGTTCTTTCTATAAATAATTGGCACGAATACGTGCTATTCGATGTTTCCAATCGTTTTGCATCGACGGTAGGTAAGGATTCACTTCCCAGCCCCCGCAATCGTTCTTTCTATCGATAACTGGCACGAAAACGTGCTATTCGACGTTTCCAATCGTTTTGCATCGACGGAAGGTAAGGATTCACTTACCAGCTCCCACACTCGTTCTTTCTATTTATAATTGGCACGAATACGTGATATTCGAGGTTTCCAATCGTTTTGCATCGACGGGTGGCAAGAATTCACTTCCCAGCTCCCGTAATCGCTCTTTCTATCGATAATTGGCACGAATGCGTTATATTCGAGGTTTCCAATCGTTTTGCCTCGACGGTAGGTAAAAGTTCACTTCCCAGCTCCCGCAATCGTTCTTTCTATCGATAATTGGCACGAAAACGTGCTATTCGATGTTTCCAATCGTTTTGCATCGACGGGAGGTAACGATTCACTTCCCAGCTCCCGCAATCGTTCTTTCTATCGATAATTGGCACGCATACGAGATATTCGAAGTTTCCATTCGTTTTGCATCGACGGGAGGTAACGATTCACTTCCCAGCTCCCGCAGTTGTTCTTTCTATCGATAATTGGCACGCATACGTGATATTCGATGTTTCCAATCGGTTTGCCTCGACGGTAGGTAAGAATTCACTTCCCAGCTCCCGCAATCGTTCTCTCTATCGATAATTGGCACGAATAAGTGCTATTCGATGTTTCCAATCGTTCTGCATCGACGGTAGGTAAGGATTCACTTCCCAGCTCCCGCAATCGTTCTTTCTATCGATAATTGGCACGAATACGTGCTATTCGATGTTTCGAATCGTTTTGCATCGACGGTAGGTAAGGATTCACTTCCCAGCTCCCGCAATAGTTCTTTCTCTCGATAATTGGCACGAATACGTGCTATTCGCTGTTTCCAATCGTTTTGCATCGACGGGAGGTAAGGATTCACTTCCCAGCTCCCGCAATCGTTCTTTCTATCGATAGTTGGCACGAATACGTGCTATTCGATGTTTCCAATCGTTTTGCATCGACGGTAGGTAAGGATTCACTTCCCAGCTCCCGCAATAGTTCTTTCTCTCGATAATTGGCACGAATACGTGCTATTCGCTGTTTCCAATCGTTTTGCATCGACGGGAGGTAAGGATTCACTTCCCAGCCCCCGCAATCGTTCTTTCTATCGATAACTGGCACGAAAACGTGCTATTCGATGTTTCCAATCGCTTTGCATCGACGGAAGGTAAGGATTCACTTACCAGCTCCCACACTCGTTCTTTCTATTTATAATTGGCACGAATACGTGATATTCGATGTTTCCAATCGTTTTGCATCGACGGTAGGTAAGGATTCACTTCCCAGCCCCCGCAATCGTTCTTTCTATCGATAACTGGCACGAAAACGTGCTATTCGATGTTTCCAATCGTTTTGCATCGACGGAAGGTAAGGATTCACTTACCAGCTCCCACACTCGTTCTTTCTATTTATAATTGGCACGAATACGTGATATTCGAGGTTTCCAATCGTTTTGCATCGACGGGTGGTAAGAATTCACTTCCCAGCTCCCGTAATCGTTCTTTCTATCGATAATTGGCACGAATACGTTATATTCGAGGTTTCCAATCGTTTTGCCTCGACGGTAGGTAAGAGTTCACTTCCCAGCTCCCGCAATCCTTCTTTCTATCGATAATTGGCACGAAAACGTGCTATTCGATGTTTCCAATCGTTTTGCATCGACGGGAGGTAACGATTCACTTCCCAGCTCCCGCAATCGTTCTTTCTATCGATAATTGGCACGCATACGTGATATTCGATGTTTCCAATCGGTTTGCCTCGACGGTAGGTAAGAATTCACTTCCCAGCTCCCGCAATCGTTCTCTCAATCGATAATTGGCACGAATAAGTGCTATTCGATGTTTCCAATCGTTCTGCATCGACGGTAGGTAAGGATTCACTTCCCAGCTCCCGCAATCGTTCTTTCTATCGATAATTGGCACGAATACGTGCTATTCGATGTTTCGAATCGTTTTGCATCGACGGTAGGTAAGGATTCACTTCCCAGCTCCCGCAATAGTTCTTTCTCTCGATAATTGGCACGAATACGTGCTATTCGCTGTTTCCAATCGTTTTGCATCGACGGGAGGTAAGGATTCACTTCCCAGCTCCCGCAATCGTTCTTTCTATCGATAGTTGGCACGAATACGTGCTATTCGATGTTTCCAATCGTTTTGCATCGACGGTAGGTAAGGATTCACTTCCCAGCTCCCTCAATCGTTCTTTCTATAAATAATTGGCACGAATACGTGCTATTCGATGTTTCCAATCGTTTTGCATCGACGGTAGGTAAGGATTCACTTCCCAGCCCCCGCAATCGTTCTTTCTATCGATAACTGGCACGAAAACGTGCTATTCGATGTTTCCAATCGTTTTGCATCGACGGAAGGTAAGGATTCACTTACCAGCTCCCACACTCGTTCTTTCTATTTATAATTGGCACGAATACGTGATATTCGAGGTTTCCAATCGTTTTGCATCGACGGGTGGTAAGAATTCACTTCCCAGCTCCCGTAATCGCTCTTTCTATCGATAATTGGCACGAATGCGTTATATTCGAGGTTTCCAATCGTTTTGCCTCGACGGTAGGTAAAAGTTCACTTCCCAGCTCCCGCAATCGTTCTTTCTATCGATAATTGGCACGAAAACGTGCTATTCGATGTTTCCAATCGTTTTGCATCGACGGGAGGTAACGATTCACTTCCCAGCTCCCGCAATCGTTCTTTCTATCGATAATTGGCACGCATACGTGATATTCGATGTTTCCAATCGGTTTGCCTCGACGGTAGGTAAGAATTCACTTCCCAGCTCCCGCAATCGTTCTCTCAATCGATAATTGGCACGAATAAGTGCTATTCGATGTTTCCAATCGTTCTGCATCGACGGTAGGTAAGGATTCACTTGCCAGCTCCCGCAATCGTTCTTTCTATCGATAATTGGCACGAATACGTGCTATTCGATGTTTCGAATCGTTTTGCATCGACGGTAGGTAAGGATTCACTTCCCAGCTCCCGCAATAGTTCTTTCTCTCGATAATTGGCACGAATACGTGCTATTCGCTGTTTCCAATCGTTTTGCATCGACGGGAGGTAAGGATTCACTTCCCAGCTCCCGCAATCGTTCTTTCTATCGATAGTTGGCACGAATACGTGCTATTCGATGTTTCCAATCGTTTTGCATCGACGGTAGGTAAGGATTCAATTCCCAGCTCCCTCAATCGTTCTTTCTATAAATAATTGGCACGAATACGTGCTATTCGATGTTTCCAATCGTTTTGCATCGACGGTAGGTAAGGATTCACTTCCCAGCCCCCGCAATCGTTCTTTCTATCGATAACTGGCACGAAAACGTGCTATTCGATGTTTCCAATCGTTTTGCATCGACGGAAGGTATGGATTCACTTACCAGCTCCCACACTCGTTCTTTCTATTTATAATTGGCACGAATACGTGATATTCGAGGTTTCCAATTGTTTTGCATCGACGGGTGGTAAGAATTCACTTCCCAGCTCCCGTAATCGCTCTTTCTATCGATAATTGGCACGAATGCGTTATATTCGAGGTTTCCAATCGTTTTGCCTCGACGGTAGGTAAAAGTTCACTTCCCAGCTCCCGCAATCGTTCTTTCTATCGATAATTGGCACGAAAACGTGCTATTCGATGTTTCCAATCGTTTTGCATCGACGGGAGGTAACGATTCACTTCCCAGCTCCCGCAATCGTTCTTTCTATAGATAATTGGCACGCATACGTGATATTCGATGTTTCCAATCGGTTTGCCTCGACGGTAGGTAAGAATTCACTTCCCAGCTCCCGCAATCGTTCTTTCTATCGATAGTTGGCACGAATACGTGCTATTCGATGTTTCCAATCGTTCTGCATCGACGGTAGGTAAGGATTCACTTCCCAGCTCCCGCAATCGTTCTTTCTATCGAAAATTGGCACGAATACGTTATATTCGAGGTTTCCAATCGTTTTGCCTCGACGGTAGGTAAGAGTTCACTTCCCAGCTCCCGCAATCGTTCTTTCTATCGATAATTGGCACGAATACGTGCTATTCGATGTTTCGAATCGTTTTGCATCGACGGTAGGTAAGGATTCACTTCCCAGCTCCCGCAAAAGTTCTTTCTATCGATAATTGGCACGAATACGTGCTATTCGATGTTTCCAATCGTTTTGCATCGACGGAAGGTAAGGATTCACTTACCAGCTCCCACACTCGTTCTTTCTATTTATAATTGGCACGAATACGTGATATTCGAGGTTTCCAATCGTTTTGCATCGACGGGTGGTAAGAATTCACTTCCCAGCTCCCGTAATCGTTCTTTCTATCGATAATTGGCACGAATACGTTATATTCGATGTTTCCAATCGTTTTGCCTCGACGGTAGGTAAGAGTTCACTTCCCAGCTCCCGCAATCGTTCTTTCTATCGATAATTGGCACGCATACGAGATATTCGAAGTTTCCATTCGTTTTGCATCGACGGGAGGTAACGATTCACTTCCCAGCTCCCGCAGTTGTTCTTTCTATCGATAATTGGCACGCATACGTGATATTCGATGTTTCCAATCGGTTTGCCTCGACGGTAGGTAAGAATTCACTTCCCAGCTCCCGCAATCGTTCTCTCTATCGATAATTGGCACGAATAAGTGCTATTCGATGTTTCCAATCGTTCTGCATCGACGGTAGGTAAGGATTCACTTCCCAGCTCCCGCAATCGTTCTTTCTATCGATAATTGGCACGAATACGTGCTATTCGATGTTTCGAATCGTTTTGCATCGACGGTAGGTAAGGATTCACTTCCCAGCTCCCGCAATAGTTCTTTCTCTCGATAATTGGCACGAATACGTGCTATTCGCTGTTTCCAATCGTTTTGCATCGACGGGAGGTAAGGATTCACTTCCCAGCTCCCGCAATCGTTCTTTCTATCGATAGTTGGCACGAATACGTGCTATTCGATGTTTCCAATCGTTTTGCATCGACGGTAGGTAAGGATTCACTTCCCAGCTCCCGCAATAGTTCTTTCTCTCGATAATTGGCACGAATACGTGCTATTCGCTGTTTCCAATCGTTTTGCATCGACGGGAGGTAAGGATTCACTTCCCAGCCCCCGCAATCGTTCTTTCTATCGATAACTGGCACGAAAACGTGCTATTCGATGTTTCCAATCGCTTTGCATCGACGGAAGGTAAGGATTCACTTACCAGCTCCCACACTCGTTCTTTCTATTTATAATTGGCACGAATACGTGATATTCGATGTTTCCAATCGTTTTGCATCGACGGTAGGTAAGGATTCACTTCCCAGCCCCCGCAATCGTTCTTTCTATCGATAACTGGCACGAAAACGTGCTATTCGATGTTTCCAATCGTTTTGCATCGACGGAAGGTAAGGATTCACTTACCAGCTCCCACACTCGTTCTTTCTATTTATAATTGGCACGAATACGTGATATTCGAGGTTTCCAATCGTTTTGCATCGACGGGTGGTAAGAATTCACTTCCCAGCTCCCGTAATCGTTCTTTCTATCGATAATTGGCACGAATACGTTATATTCGAGGTTTCCAATCGTTTTGCCTCGACGGTAGGTAAGAGTTCACTTCCCAGCTCCCGCAATCCTTCTTTCTATCGATAATTGGCACGAAAACGTGCTATTCGATGTTTCCAATCGTTTTGCATCGACGGGAGGTAACGATTCACTTCCCAGCTCCCGCAATCGTTCTTTCTATCGATAATTGGCACGCATACGTGATATTCGATGTTTCCAATCGGTTTGCCTCGACGGTAGGTAAGAATTCACTTCCCAGCTCCCGCAATCGTTCTCTCAATCGATAATTGGCACGAATAAGTGCTATTCGATGTTTCCAATCGTTCTGCATCGACGGTAGGTAAGGATTCACTTCCCAGCTCCCGCAATCGTTCTTTCTATCGATAATTGGCACGAATACGTGCTATTCGATGTTTCGAATCGTTTTGCATCGACGGTAGGTAAGGATTCACTTCCCAGCTCCCGCAATAGTTCTTTCTCTCGATAATTGGCACGAATACGTGCTATTCGCTGTTTCCAATCGTTTTGCATCGACGGGAGGTAAGGATTCACTTCCCAGCTCCCGCAATCGTTCTTTCTATCGATAGTTGGCACGAATACGTGCTATTCGATGTTTCCAATCGTTTTGCATCGACGGTAGGTAAGGATTCACTTCCCAGCTCCCTCAATCGTTCTTTCTATAAATAATTGGCACGAATACGTGCTATTCGATGTTTCCAATCGTTTTGCATCGACGGTAGGTAAGGATTCACTTCCCAGCCCCCGCAATCGTTCTTTCTATCGATAACTGGCACGAAAACGTGCTATTCGATGTTTCCAATCGTTTTGCATCGACGGAAGGTAAGGATTCACTTACCAGCTCCCACACTCGTTCTTTCTATTTATAATTGGCACGAATACGTGATATTCGAGGTTTCCAATCGTTTTGCATCGACGGGTGGTAAGAATTCACTTCCCAGCTCCCGTAATCGCTCTTTCTATCGATAATTGGCACGAATGCGTTATATTCGAGGTTTCCAATCGTTTTGCCTCGACGGTAGGTAAAAGTTCACTTCCCAGCTCCCGCAATCGTTCTTTCTATCGATAATTGGCACGAAAACGTGCTATTCGATGTTTCCAATCGTTTTGCATCGACGGGAGGTAACGATTCACTTCCCAGCTCCCGCAATCGTTCTTTCTATCGATAATTGGCACGCATACGTGATATTCGATGTTTCCAATCGGTTTGCCTCGACGGTAGGTAAGAATTCACTTCCCAGCTCCCGCAATCGTTCTCTCAATCGATAATTGGCACGAATAAGTGCTATTCGATGTTTCCAATCGTTCTGCATCGACGGTAGGTAAGGATTCACTTGCCAGCTCCCGCAATCGTTCTTTCTATCGATAATTGGCACGAATACGTGCTATTCGATGTTTCGAATCGTTTTGCATCGACGGTAGGTAAGGATTCACTTCCCAGCTCCCGCAATAGTTCTTTCTCTCGATAATTGGCACGAATACGTGCTATTCGCTGTTTCCAATCGTTTTGCATCGACGGGAGGTAAGGATTCACTTCCCAGCTCCCGCAATCGTTCTTTCTATCGATAGTTGGCACGAATACGTGCTATTCGATGTTTCCAATCGTTTTGCATCGACGGTAGGTAAGGATTCAATTCCCAGCTCCCTCAATCGTTCTTTCTATAAATAATTGGCACGAATACGTGCTATTCGATGTTTCCAATCGTTTTGCATCGACGGTAGGTAAGGATTCACTTCCCAGCCCCCGCAATCGTTCTTTCTATCGATAACTGGCACGAAAACGTGCTATTCGATGTTTCCAATCGTTTTGCATCGACGGAAGGTATGGATTCACTTACCAGCTCCCACACTCGTTCTTTCTATTTATAATTGGCACGAATACGTGATATTCGAGGTTTCCAATTGTTTTGCATCGACGGGTGGTAAGAATTCACTTCCCAGCTCCCGTAATCGCTCTTTCTATCGATAATTGGCACGAATGCGTTATATTCGAGGTTTCCAATCGTTTTGCCTCGACGGTAGGTAAAAGTTCACTTCCCAGCTCCCGCAATCGTTCTTTCTATCGATAATTGGCACGAAAACGTGCTATTCGATGTTTCCAATCGTTTTGCATCGACGGGAGGTAACGATTCACTTCCCAGCTCCCGCAATCGTTCTTTCTATAGATAATTGGCACGCATACGTGATATTCGATGTTTCCAATCGGTTTGCCTCGACGGTAGGTAAGAATTCACTTCCCAGCTCCCGCAATCGTTCTTTCTATCGATAGTTGGCACGAATACGTGCTATTCGATGTTTCCAATCGTTCTGCATCGACGGTAGGTAAGGATTCACTTCCCAGCTCCCGCAATCGTTCTTTCTATCGAAAATTGGCACGAATACGTTATATTCGAGGTTTCCAATCGTTTTGCCTCGACGGTAGGTAAGAGTTCACTTCCCAGCTCCCGCAATCGTTCTTTCTATCGATAATTGGCACGAATACGTGCTATTCGATGTTTCGAATCGTTTTGCATCGACGGTAGGTAAGGATTCACTTCCCAGCTCCCGCAATAGTTCTTTCTATCGATAATTGGCACGAATACGTGCTATTCGATGTTTCCAATCGTTTTGCATCGACGGAAGGTAAGGATTCACTTACCAGCTCCCACACTCGTTCTTTCTATTTATAATTGGCACGAATACGTGATATTCGAGGTTTCCAATCGTTTTGCATCGACGGGTGGTAAGAATTCACTTCCCAGCTCCCGTAATCGTTCTTTCTATCGATAATTGGCACGAATACGTTATATTCGATGTTTCCAATCGTTTTGCCTCGACGGTAGGTAAGAGTTCACTTCCCAGCTCCCGCGATCGTTCTTTCTATCGATAATTGGCACAAAAACGTGCTATTCGATGTTTCCAATCGTTTTGCATCGACGGGAGGTAATGATTCACTTCCCAGCCCCCGCAATCGTTCTTTCTATCGATAACTGGCACGAAAACGTGCTATTCGATGTTTCCAATCGCTTTGCATCGACGGAAGGTAAGGATTCACTTACCAGCTTCCACACTCGTTCTTTCTATTTATAATTGGCACGAATACGTGATATTCGATGTTTCCAATCGTTTTGCATCGACGATAGGTAAGGATTCACTTCCCAGCCCCCGCAATCGTTCTTTCTATCGATAACTGGCACGAAAACGTGCTATTCGATGTTTCCAATCGTTTTGCATCGACGGAAGGTAAGGATTCACTTACCAGCTCCCACACTCGTTCTTTCTATTTATAATTGGCACGAATACGTGATATTCGAGGTTTCCAATCGTTTTGCATCGACGGGTGGTAAGAATTCACTTCCCAGCTCCCGTAATCGTTCTTTCTATCGATAATTGGCACGAATACGTTATATTCGAGGTTTCCAATCGTTTTGCCTCGACGGTAGGTAAGAGTTCACTTCCCAGCTCCCGCAATCGTTCTTTCTATCGATAATTGGCACGAAAACGTGCTATTCGATGTTTCCAATCGTTTTGCATCGACGGGAGGTAACGATTCACTTCCCAGCTCCCGCAATCGTTCTTTCTATAGATAATTGGCACGCATACGTGATATTCGATGTTTCCAATCGGTTTGCCTCGACGGTAGGTAAGAATTCACTTCCCAGCTCCCGCAATCGTTCTTTCTATCGATAGTTTGCACGAATACGTGCTATTCGATGTTTCCAATCGTTCTGCATCGACGGTAGGTAAGGATTCACTTCCCAGCTCCCGAAATAGTTCTTTCTATCGATAATTGGCACGAATACGTGCTATTCGATGTTTCCAATCGTTTTGCATCGACGGGAGGTAACGATTCACTTCCCAGCTCCCGCAATTGTTCTTTCTATCGATAATTGGCACGCATACGTGATATTCGATGTTTCCAATCGGTTTGCCTCGACGGTAGGTAAGAATTCACTTCCCAGCTCGCGCAATCGTTCTTTCTATCGATAGTTTGCACGAATACGTGCTATTCGATGTTTCCAATCGTTCTGCATCGACGGTAGGTAAGGATTCACTTCCCAGCTCCCGAAATAGTTCTTTCTATCGATAATTGGCACGAATACGTGCTATTCGATGTTTCCAATCGTTTTGCATCGACGGGAGGTAACGATTCACTTCCCAGCTCCCGCAATTGTTCTTTCTATCGATAATTGGCACGCATACGTGATATTCGATGTTTCCAATCGGTTTGCCTCGACGGTAGGTAAGAATTCACTTCCCAGCTCCCGCAATCGTTCTCTCAATCGATAATTGGCAGGAATAAGTGCTATTCGATGTTTCCAATCGTTCTGCATCGACGGTAGGTAAGGATTCACTTCCCAGCTCCCGCAATCGTTCTTTCTATCGATAATTGGCACGAATACGTGCTATTCGATGTTTCGAATCGTTTTGCATCGACGGTAGGTAAGGATTCACTTCCCAGCTCCCGCAATAGTTCTTTCTCTCGATAATTGGCACGAATACGTGCTATTCGCTGTTTCCAATCGTTTTGCATCGACGGGAGGTAAGGATTCACTTCCCAGCTCCCGCAATCGTTCTTTCTATCGATAGTTGGCACGAATACGTGCTATTCGATGTTTCCAATCGTTTTGCATCGACGGTAGGTAAGGATTCACTTCCCAGCTCCCTCAATCGTTCTTTCTATAAATAATTGGCACGAATACGTGCTATTCGATGTTTCCAATCGTTTTGCATCGACGGTAGGTAAGGATTCACTTCCCAGCCCCCGCAATCGTTCTTTCTATCGATAACTGGCACGAAAACGTGCTATTCGATGTTTCCAATCGTTTTGCATCGACGGAAGGTAAGGATTCACTTACCAGCTCCCACACTCGTTCTTTCTATTTATAATTGGCACGAATACGTGATATTCGAGGTTTCCAATCGTTTTGCATCGACGGGTGGTAAGAATTCACTTCCCAGCTCCCGTAATCGCTCTTTCTATCGATAATTGGCACGAATGCGTTATATTCGAGGTTTCCAATCGTTTTGCCTCGACGGTAGGTAAAAGTTCACTTCCCAGCTCCCGCAATCGTTCTTTCTATCGATAATTGGCACGAAAACGTGCTATTCGATGTTTCCAATCGTTTTGCATCGACGGGAGGTAACGATTCACTTCCCAGCTCCCGCAATCGTTCTTTCTATAGATAATTGGCACGCATACGTGATATTCGATGTTTCCAATCGGTTTGCCTCGACGGTAGGTAAGAATTCACTTCCCAGCTCCCGCAATCGTTCTTTCTATCGATAGTTGGCACGAATACGTGCTATTCGATGTTTCCAATCGTTCTGCATCGACGGTAGGTAAGGATTCACTTCCCAGCTCCCGCAATCGTTCTTTCTATCGAAAATTGGCACGAATACGTTATATTCGAGGTTTCCAATCGTTTTGCCTCGACGGTAGGTAAGAGTTCACTTCCCAGCTCCCGCAATCGTTCTTTCTATCGATAATTGGCACGAATACGTGCTATTCGATGTTTCGAATCGTTTTGCATCGACGGTAGGTAAGGATTCACTTCCCAGCTCCCGCAATAGTTCTTTCTATCGATAATTGGCACGAATACGTGCTATTCGATGTTTCCAATCGTTTTGCATCGACGGAAGGTAAGGATTCACTTACCAGCTCCCACACTCGTTCTTTCTATTTATAATTGGCACGAATACGTGATATTCGAGGTTTCCAATCGTTTTGCATCGACGGTAGGTAAGGATTCACTTCCCAGCTCCCTCAATCGTTCTTTCTATAAATAATTGGCACGAATACGTGCTATTCGATGTTTCCAATCGTTTTGCATCGACGGTAGGTAAGGATT
The DNA here is from genome assembly GCA_963583965.1 of Nomada ferruginata. NCBI lineage: Eukaryota > Metazoa > Arthropoda > Insecta > Hymenoptera > Apidae > Nomada > Nomada ferruginata. The sequence continues at coordinate 3,696,764 of OY757219.1, forward strand.
CACTGCCCAGCTCCCGCAATCGTTCTTTCTATCGATAGTTGGCACGAATACGTGCTATTCGATGTTTCCAATCGTTTTGCATCGACGGTAGGTAAGGATTCACTTCCCAGCTCCCTCAATCGTTCTTTCTATAAATAATTGGCACGAATACGTGCTATTCGATGTTTCCAATCGTTTTGCATCGACGGTAGGTAAGGATTCACTTCCCAGCCCCCGCAATCGTTCTTTCTATCGATAACTGGCACGAAAACGTGCTATTCGATGTTTCCAATCGTTTTGCATCGACGGAAGGTAAGGATTCACTTACCAGCTCCCACACTCGTTCTTTCTATTTATAATTGGCACGAATACGTGATATTCGATGTTTCCAATCGTTTTGCATCGACGGTAGGTAAGGATTCACTTCCCAACTCCCGCAATCGTTCTTTCTATAGATAATTGGCACGCATACGTGATATTCGATGTTTCCAATCGTTTTGCATTGACGGAAGGTAAGAATTCACTTCCCAGCCCCCGCAATCGTTCTTTCTATCGAAAATTGGCACGAATACGTGCTATTCGATGTTTCCAATCGTTCTGCATCGACGGTAGGTAAGGATTCACTTCCCAGCTCCCGCAATCGTTCTTTCTATCGATAACTGGCACGAAAACGTGCTATTCGATGTTTCCAATCGTTTTGCATCGACGGAAGGTAAGGATTCACTTACCAGCTCCCACACTCGTTCTTTCTATTTATAATTGGCACGAATACGTGATATTCGAGGTTTCCAATCGTTTTGCATCGACGGGTGGTAAGAATTCACTTCCCAGCTCCCGTAATCGTTCATTCTATCGATAATTGGCACGAATACGTTATATTCGAGGTTTCCAATCGTTTTGCCTCGACGGTAGGTAAGAGTTCACTTCCCAGCTCCCGCAATCGTTCTTTCTATCGATAATTGGCACGAAAACGTGCTATTCGATGTTTCCAATCGTTTTGCATCGACGGGAGGTAACGATTCACTTCCCAGCTCCCGCAATCGTTCTTTCTATAGATAATTGGCACGCATACGTGATATTCGATGTTTCCAATCGGTTTGCCTCGACGGTAGGTAAGAATTCACTTCCCAGCTCCCGCAATCGTTCTTTCTATCGATAGTTTGCACGAATACGTGCTATTCGATGTTTCCAATCGTTCTGCATCGACGGTAGGTAAGGATTCACTTCCCAGCTCCCGAAATAGTTCTTTCTATCGATAATTGGCACGAATACGTGCTATTCGATGTTTCCAATCGTTTTGCATCGACGGGAGGTAACGATTCACTTCCCAGCTCCCGCAATCGTTCTGTCTATCGATAGTTGGCACGAATACGTGATATTCGATGTTTCCAATCGGTTTGCCTCGACGGTAGGTAAGAATTCACTTCCCAGCTCCCGCAATCGTTCTCTCAATCGATAATTGGCACGAATAAGTGCTATTCGATGTTTCCAATCGTTCTGCATCGACGGTAGGTAAGGATTCACTTCCCAGCTCCCGCAATCGTTCTTTCTATCGATAATTGGCACGAATACGTGCTATTCGATGTTTCGAATCGTTTTGCATCGACGGTAGGTAAGGATTCACTTCCCAGCTCCCGCAATAGTTCTTTCTCTCGATAATTGGCACGAATACGTGCTATTCGCTGTTTCCAATCGTTTTGCATCGACGGGAGGTAAGGGTTCACTTCCCAGCTCCCGCAATCGTTCTTTCTATCGATAGTTGGCACGAATACGTGCTATTCGATGTTTCCAATCGTTTTGCATCGACGGTAGGTAAGGATTCACTTCCCAGCTCCCTCAATCGTTCTTTCTATAAATAATTGGCACGAATACGTGCTATTCGATGTTTCCAATCGTTTTGCATCGACGGTAGGTAAGGATTCACTTCCCAGCCCCCGCAATCGTTCTTTCTATCGATAACTGGCACGAAAACGTGCTATTCGATGTTTCCAATCGTTTTGCATCGACGGAAGGTAAGGATTCACTTACCAGCTCCCACACTCGTTCTTTCTATTTATAATTGGCACGAATACGTGATATTCGAGGTTTCCAATCGTTTTGCATCGACGGGTGGTAAGAATTCACTTCCCAGCTCCCGTAATCGCTCTTTCTATCGATAATTGGCACGAATGCGTTATATTCGAGGTTTCCAATCGTTTTGCCTCGACGGTAGGTAAAAGTTCACTTCCCAGCTCCCGCAATCGTTCTTTCTATCGATAATTGGCACGAAAACGTGCTATTCGATGTTTCCAATCGTTTTGCATCGACGGGAGGTAACGATTCACTTCCCAACTCCCGCAATCGTTCTTTCTATAGATAATTGGCACGCATACGTGATATTCGATGTTTCCAATCGGTTTGCCTCGACGGTAGGTAAGAATTCACTTCCCAGCCCCCGCAATCGTTCTTTCTATCGAAAATTGGCACGAATACGTGCTATTCGATGTTTCCAATCGTTCTGCATCGACGGTAGGTAAGGATTCACTTCCCAGCTCCCGCAATCGTTCTTTCTATCTATAATTGGCACGAATACGTGCTATTCGATGTTTCGAATCGTTTTGCATCGACGGTAGGTAACGATTCACTTCCCAGCTCCCGTAATAGTTCTTTCTATCGATAATTGGCACGAATACGTGCTATTCGATGTTTCCAATCGTTTTGCATCGACGGAAGGTAAGGATTCACTTACCAGCTCCCACACTCGTTCTTTCTATTTATAATTGGCACGAATACGTGATATTCGAGGTTTCCAATCGTTTTGCATCGACGGGTGGCAAGAATTCACTTCCCAGCTCCCGTAATCGTTCTTTCTATCGATAATTGGCACGAATACGTTATATTCGATGTTTCCAATCGTTTTGCCTCGACGGTAGGTAAGAGTTCACTTCCCAGCTCCCGCAATCGTTCTTTCTATCGATAATTGGCACGAAAACGTGCTATTCGATGTTTCCAATCGTTTTGCATCGACGGGAGGTAATGATTCACTTCCCAGCTCCCGCAATCGTTCTTTCTATCGTTAATTGGCACGAATACGTTATATTCGAGGTTTCCAATCGTTTTGCCTCGACGGTAGGTAAGAGTTCACTTCCCAGCTCCCGCAATCGTTCTTTCTATCGATAATTGGCACGAAAACGTGCTATTCGACGTTTCCAATCGTTTTGCATCGACGGGAGGTAACGATTCACTTCCCAGCTCCCGCAATAGTTCTTTCTATTTATAATTGGTACGAATACGTGATATTCGATGTTTCCAATCGGTTTGCCTCGACGGTAGGTAAGAATTCACTTCCCAGCTCCCGCAATCGTTCTTTCTATCGATAGTTGGCACGTATACGTGCTATTCGATGTTTCCAATCGTTCTGCATCGACGGTAGGTAAGGATTCACTTCCCAGCTCCCGCAATCGTTCTTTCTGTCGATAATTGGCACGAATACGTGCTATTCGATGTTTCCAATCGTTCTGCAACGACGGTAGGTAAGGATTCACTTCCCAGCTCCCGCAATCGTTGTTTCTATCGATAATTGGCACGCATACGAGATATTCGAAGTTTCCATTCGTTTTGCATCGACGGGAGGTAACGATTCACTTCCCAGCTCCCGCAATTGTTCTTTCTATCGATAATTGGCACGAAAACGTGCTATTCGATGTTTCCAATCGTTTTGCATCGACGGGAGGTAACGATTCACTTCCCAGCTCCCGCAATCGTTCTTTCTATTTATAATTGGCACGAATACGTGATATTCGATGTTTCCAATCGGTTTGCCTCGACGGTAGGTAAGAATTCACTTCCCAGCTCCCGCAATCGTTCTCTCTATCGATAATTGGCACGAATAAGTGCTATTCGATGTTTCCAAACGTTCTGCATCGACGGTAGGTAAGGATTCACTTCCCAGCTCCCACAATCGTTCTTTCTATCGATAATTGGCACGAATACGTGCTATTCGATGTTTCGAATCGTTTTGCATCGACGGTAGGTAAGGATTCACTTCCCAGCCCCCGCAATTGTTCTTTCTATCGATAATTGGCACGCATACGTGATATTCGATGTTTCCAATCGGTTTGCATCGACGGTAGGTAAGGATTCACTTCCCAGCTCCCGCAATAGTTCTTTCTATCGATAATTGGCACGAATACGTGCTATTCGATGTTTCCAATCGTTTTGCATCGACGGGAGGTAACGATGCACTTCCCAGCTCCCGCAATCGTTCTTTCTATAGATAATTGGCACGCATACGTGCTATTCGATGTTTCCAATCGTTCTGCATCGACGGTAGGTAAGGATTCACTTCCCAGCTCCCGCAATCGTTCTTTCTATCGATAATTGGCACGAATACGTGCTATTCGATGTTTCGAATCGTTTTGCATCGACGGTAGGTAAGGATTCACTTCCCAGCTCCCGCAATAGTTCTTTCTATCGATAATTGGCACGAATACGTGCTATTCGATGTTTCCAATCGTTTTGCATCGACGGTAGGTAAGGATTCACTTCCCAGCTCCCGCAATCGTTCTTTCTATCGATAATTGGCACGAATACGTTATATTCGAGGTTTCCAATCGTTTTGCATCGACGGGAGGTAACGATTCACTTCCCAGCTCCCGCAATCGTTCTTTCTATCGATAATTGGCACGCATACGAGATATTCGATGTTTCCAATCGGTTTGCATCGACGGTAGGTAAGGATTCACTTCCCAGCTCCCGAAATAGTTCTTTCTATCGATAATTGGCACGAATACGTGCTATTCGATGTTTCCAATCGTTTTGCATCGACGGTAGGTAAGGATTCACTTCCCAGCTCCCTCAATCATTCTTTCTATAAATAATTGGCACGAATACGTGCTATTCGATGTTTCCAATCGTTCTGCATCGACGGTAGGTAAGGATTCACTTCCCAGCTCCCGCAATCGTTCTTTCTGTCGATAATTGGCACGAATACGTGCTATTCGATGTTTCGAATATTTTTGCATCGACGGTAGGTAAGGATTCACTTCCCAGCTCCCGAAATAGTTCTTTCTATCGATAATTGGCACGAATACGTGCTATTCGGTGTTTCCAATCGTTTTGCATCGACGGGAGGTAACGATTCACTTCCCAGCTCACGCAATTGTTCTTTCTATCGATAATTGGCACGCATACGTGATATTCGATGTTTCCAATCGGTTTGCATCGACGGTAGGTAAGGATTCACTTCCCAGCTCCCGCAATAGTTCTTTCTATCGATAATTGGCACGAATACGTGCTATTCGATGTTTCCAATCGTTTTGCATCGACGGGAGGTAACGATGCACTTCCCAGCTCCCGCAATCGTTCTTTCTATAGATAATTGGCACGCATACGTGCTATTCGATGTTTCGAATCGTTTTGCATCGACGGTAGGTAAGGATTCACTTCCCAGCTCCCGCAATAGTTCTTTCTCTCGATAATTGGCACGAATACGTGCTATTCGCTGTTTCCAATCGTTTTGCATCGACGGGAGGTAAGGATTCACTTCCCAGCTCCCGCAATAGTTCTTTCTATCGATAATTGGCACGAATACGTGATATTCGATGTTTCCAATCGGTTTGCCTCGACGGTAGGTAAGAATTCACTTCCCAGCTCCCACAATCGTTCTTTCTATCGATAATTGGCACGAATACGTGCTATTCGATGTTTCGAATCGTTTTGCATCGACGGTAGGTAAGGATTCACTTCCCAGCTCCCGCAATAGTTCTTTCTCTCGATAATTGGCACGAATACGTGCTATTCGCTGTATCCAATCGTTTTGCATCGACGGGAGGTAAGGATTCACTTCCCAGCTCCCGCAATCGTTCTTTCTATCGATAGTTGGCACGAATACGTGATATTCGATGTTTCCAATCGTTCTGCATCGACGGTAGGTAAGGATTCACTTCCCAGCTCCCGCAATCGTTCTTTCTATCGATAATTGGCACGAATACGTGCTATTCGATGTTTCGAATCGTTTTGCATCGACGGTAGGTAAGGATTCACTTCCCAGCTCCCGCCATAGTTCTTTCTATCGATAATTGGCACGAATACGTGATATTCGATGTTTCCAATCGGTTTGCCTCGACGGTAGGTAAGAATTCACTTCCCAGCTCCCGCAATAGTTCTTTCTATCGATAATTGGCACGAATACGTGCTATTCGATGTTTCGAATCGTTTTGCATCGACGGTAGGTAAGGATTCACTTCCCAGCTCCCGCAATAGTTCTTTCTATCGATAATTGGCACGAATACGTGCTATTCGATGTTTCCAATCGTTTTGCATCGACGGTAGGTAAGGATTCACTTCCCAGCTCCCTCAATCGTTCTTTCTATAAATAATTGGCACGAATACGTGCTATTCGATGTTTCCAATCGTTTTGCATCGACGGTAGGTAAGGATTCACTTCCCAGCCCCCGCAATCGTTCTTTCTATCGATAACTGGCACGAAAACGTGCTATTCGATGTTTCGAATATTTTTGCATCGACGGTAGGTAAGGATTCACTTCCCAGCTCCCGAAATAGTTCTTTCTATCGATAATTGGCACGAATACGTGCTATTCGATGTTTCCAATCGTTTTGCATCGACGGTAGGTAAGGATTCACTTCCCAGCTCCCTCAATCATTCTTTCTATAAATAATTGGCACGAATACGTGCTATTCGATGTTTCCAATCGTTCTGCATCGACGGTAGGTAAGGATTCACTTCCCAGCTCCCGCAATCGTTCTTTCTGTCGATAATTGGCACGAATACGTGCTATTCGATGTTTCGAATATTTTTGCATCGACGGTAGGTAAGGATTCACTTCCCAGCTCCCGAAATAGTTCTTTCTATCGATAATTGGCACGAATACGTGCTATTCGATGTTTCCAATCGTTTTGCATCGACGGGAGGTAACGATTCACTTCCCAGCTCACGCAATTGTTCTTTCTATCGATAATTGGCACGCATACGTGATATTCGATGTTTCCAATCGGTTTGCATCGACGGTAGGTAAGGATTCACTTCCCAGCTCCCGCAATAGTTCTTTCTATCGATAATTGGCACGAATACGTGCTATTCGATGTTTCCAATCGTTTTGCATCGACGGGAGGTAACGATGCACTTCCCAGCTCCCGCAATCGTTCTTTCTATAGATAATTGGCACGCATACGTGCTATTCGATGTTTCGAATCGTTTTGCATCGACGGTAGGTAAGGATTCACTTCCCAGCTCCCGCAATAGTTCTTTCTCTCGATAATTGGCACGAATACGTGCTATTCGCTGTTTCCAATCGTTTTGCATCGACGGGAGGTAAGGATTCACTTCCCAGCTCCCGCAATAGTTCTTTCTATCGATAATTGGCACGAATACGTGATATTCGATGTTTCCAATCGGTTTGCCTCGACGGTAGGTAAGAATTCACTTCCCAGCTCCCGCAATCGTTCTCTCTATCGATAATTGGCACGAATAAGTGCTATTCGATGTTTCCAAACGTTCTGCATCGACGGTAGGTAAGGATTCACTTCCCAGCTCCCACAATCGTTCTTTCTATCGATAATTGGCACGAATACGTGCTATTCGATGTTTCGAATCGTTTTGCATCGACGGTAGGTAAGGATTCACTTCCCAGCTCCCGCAATAGTTCTTTCTCTCGATAATTGGCACGAATACGTGCTATTCGCTGTATCCAATCGTTTTGCATCGACGGGAGGTAAGGATTCACTTCCCAGCTCCCGCAATCGTTCTTTCTATCGATAGTTGGCACGAATACGTGATATTCGATGTTTCCAATCGTTCTGCATCGACGGTAGGTAAGGATTCACTTCCCAGCTCCCGCAATCGTTCTTTCTATCGATAATTGGCACGAATACGTGCTATTCGATGTTTCGAATCGTTTTGCATCGACGGTAGGTAAGGATTCACTTCCCAGCTCCCGCAATAGTTCTTTCTATCGATAATTGGCACGAATACGTGATATTCGATGTTTCCAATCGGTTTGCCTCGACGGTAGGTAAGAATTCACTTCCCAGCTCCCGCAATAGTTCTTTCTATCGATAATTGGCACGAATACGTGCTATTCGATGTTTCCAATCGTTTTGCATCGACGGTAGGTAAGGATTCACTTCCCAGCTCCCTCAATCATTCTTTCTATAAATAATTGGCACGAATACGTGCTATTCGATGTTTCCAATCGTTCTGCATCGACGGTAGGTAAGGATTCACTTCCCAGCTCCCGCAATCGTTCTTTCTGTCGATAATTGGCACGAATACGTGCTATTCGATGTTTCGAATATTTTTGCATCGACGGTAGGTAAGGATTCACTTCCCAGCTCCCGAAATAGTTCTTTCTATCGATAATTGGCACGAATACGTGCTATTCGATGTTTCCAATCGTTTTGCATCGACGGGAGGTAACGATTCACTTCCCAGCTCACGCAATTGTTCTTTCTATCGATAATTGGCACGCATACGTGATATTCGATGTTTCCAATCGGTTTGCATCAACGGTAGGTAAGGATTCACTTCCCAGCTCCCGCAATAGTTCTTTCTATCGATAATTGGCACGAATACGTGCTATTCGATGTTTCCAATCGTTTTGCATCGACGGGAGGTAACGATGCACTTCCCAGCTCCCGCAATCGTTCTTTCTATAGATAATTGGCACGCATACGTGATATTCGATGTTTCCAATCGGTTTGCCTCGACGGTAGGTAAGAATTCACTTCCCAGCTCCCGCAATCGTTCTTTCTATCGATAGTTGGCACGAATACGTGCTATTCGATGTTTCCAATCGTTCTGCATCGACGGTAGGTAAGGATTCACTTCCCAGCTCCCGCAATCGTTCTTTCTGTCGATAATTGGCACGAATACGTGCTATTCGATGTTTCGAATCGTTTTGCATCGACGGTAGGTAAGGATTCACTTCCCAGCTCCCGAAATAGTTCTTTCTATCGATAATTGGCACGAATACGTGCTATTCGATGTTTCCAATCGTTTTGCATCGACGGGAGGTAACGATTCACTTCCCAGCTCCCTCAATCGTTCTTTCTATAAATAATTGGCACGAATACGTGCTATTCGATGTTTCCAATCGTTTTGCATCGACGGTAGGTAAGGATTCACTTCCCAGCCCCCGCAATCGTTCTTTCTATCGATAACTGGCACGAAAACGTGCTATTCGATGTTTCCAAACGTTTTGCATCGACGGAAGGTAAGGATTCACTTACCAGCTCCCACACTCGTTCTTTCTATTTATAATTGGCACGAAAACGTGATATTCGAGGTTTCCAATCGTTTTGCATCGACGGGTGGTAAGAATTCACTTCCCAGCTCCCGTAATCGTTCTTTCTATCGATAATTGGCACGAATACGTTATATTCGAGGTTTCCAATCGTTTTGCCTCGACGGTAGGTAAGAGTTCACTTCCCAGCTCCCGCAATCGTTCTTTCTATCGATAATTGGCACGAAAACGTGCTATTCGATGTTTCCAATCGTTTTGCATCGACGGGAGGTAAGGATTCACTTCTCAGCTCCCTCAATCGTTCTTTCTATAAATAATTGGCACGAATACGTGCTATTCGATGTTTCCAATCGTTTTGCATTGACGGGTGGTAAGGATTCACTTCCCAGCTCCCGCAATCGTTCTTTCTATCGATAGTTGGCACGAATACGTGATATTCGATGTTTCCAATCGTTCTGCATCGACGGTAGGTAAGGATTCACTTCCCAGCTCCCGCAATCGTTCTTTCTATCGATAATTGGCACGAATACGTGCTATTCGATGTTTCGAATCGTTTTGCATCGACGGTAGGTAAGGATTCACTTCCCAGCTCCCGCAATAGTTCTTTCTATCGATAATTGGCACGAATACGTGATATTCGATGTTTCCAATCGGTTTGCCTCGACGGTAGGTAAGAATTCACTTCCCAGCTCCCGCAATAGTTCTTTCTATCGATAATTGGCACGAATACGTGCTATTCGATGTTTCCAATCGTTTTGCATCGACGGTAGGTAAGGATTCACTTCCCAGCTCCCTCAATCATTCTTTCTATAAATAATTGGCACGAATACGTGCTATTCGCTGTTTCCAATCGTTTTGCATCGACGGGAGGTAAGGATTCACTTCCCAGCTCCCGCAATAGTTCTTTCTATCGATAATTGGCACGAATACGTGCTATTCGATGTTTCGAATATTTTTGCATCGACGGTAGGTAAGGATTCACTTCCCAGCTCCCGAAATAGTTCTTTCTATCGATAATTGGCACGAATACGTGCTATTCGATGTTTCCAATCGTTTTGCATCGACGGGAGGTAACGATTCACTTCCCAGCTCACGCAATTGTTCTTTCTATCGATAATTGGCACGCATACGTGATATTCGATGTTTCCAATCGGTTTGCATCGACGGTAGGTAAGGATTCACTTCCCAGCTCCCGCAATAGTTCTTTCTATCGATAATTGGCACGAATACGTGCTATTCGATGTTTCCAATCGTTTTGCATCGACGGGAGGTAACGATGCACTTCCCAGCTCCCGCAATCGTTCTTTCTATAGATAATTGGCACGCATACGTGATATTCGATGTTTCCAATCGGTTTGCCTCGACGGTAGGTAAGAATTCACTTCCCAGCTCCCGCAATCGTTCTTTCTATCGATAGTTGGCACGAATACGTGCTATTCGATGTTTCCAATCGTTCTGCATCGACGGTAGGTAAGGATTCACTTCCCAGCTCCCGCAATCGTTCTTTCTGTCGATAATTGGCACGAATACGTGCTATTCGATGTTTCGAATCGTTTTGCATCGACGGTAGGTAAGGATTCACTTCCCAGCTCCCGAAATAGTTCTTTCTATCGATAATTGGCACGAATACGTGCTATTCGATGTTTCCAATCGTTTTGCATCGACGGGAGGTAACGATTCACTTCCCAGCTCCCTCAATCGTTCTTTCTATAAATAATTGGCACGAATACGTGCTATTCGATGTTTCCAATCGTTTTGCATCGACGGGTGGTAAGAATTCACTTCCCAGCTCCCGTAATCGTTCTTTCTATCGATAATTGGCACGAATACGTTATATTCGAGGTTTCCAATCGTTTTTCCTCGACGGTAGGTAAGAGTTCACTTCCCAGCTCCCGCAATCGTTCTTTCTATCGATAATTGGCACGAAAACGTGCTATTCGATGTTTCCAATCGTTTTGCATCGACGGGAGGTAAGGATTCACTTCTCAGCTCCCTCAATCGTTCTTTCTATAAATAATTGGCACGAATACGTGCTATTCGATGTTTCCAATCGTTTTGCATTGACGGGTGGTAAGGATTCACTTCCCAGCTCCCGCAATCGTTCTTTCCATCGATAATTGGCACGAAAACGTGCTATTCGATGTTTCCAATCGTTTTGCATCGACGGGAGGTAACGATGCACTTCCCAGCTCCCGCAATCGTTCTTTCTATAGATAATTGGCACGCATACGTGCTATTCGATGTTTCGAATCGTTTTGCATCGACGGTAGGTAAGGATTCACTTCCCAGCTCCCGCAATAGTTCTTTCTCTCGATAATTGGCACGAATACGTGCTATTCGCTGTTTCCAATCGTTTTGCATCGACGGGAGGTAAGGATTCACTTCCCAGCTCCCGCAATAGTTCTTTCTATCGATAATTGGCACGAATACGTGATATTCGATGTTTCCAATCGGTTTGCCTCGACGGTAGGTAAGAATTCACTTCCCAGCTCCCGCAATCGTTCTCTCTATCGATAATTGGCACGAATAAGTGCTATTCGATGTTTCCAAACGTTCTGCATCGACGGTAGGTAAGGATTCACTTCCCAGCTCCCACAATCGTTCTTTCTATCGATAATTGGCACGAATACGTGCTATTCGATGTTTCGAATCGTTTTGCATCGACGGTAGGTAAGGATTCACTTCCCAGCTCCCGCAATAGTTCTTTCTCTCGATAATTGGCACGAATACGTGCTATTCGCTGTATCCAATCGTTTTGCATCGACGGGAGGTAAGGATTCACTTCCCAGCTCCCGCAATCGTTCTTTCTATCGATAGTTGGCACGAATACGTGATATTCGATGTTTCCAATCGTTCTGCATCGACGGTAGGTAAGGATTCACTTCCCAGCTCCCGCAATCGTTCTTTCTATCGATAATTGGCACGAATACGTGCTATTCGATGTTTCGAATCGTTTTGCATCGACGGTAGGTAAGGATTCACTTCCCAGCTCCCGCAATAGTTCTTTCTATCGATAATTGGCACGAATACGTGATATTCGATGTTTCCAATCGGTTTGCCTCGACGGTAGGTAAGAATTCACTTCCCAGCTCCCGCAATAGTTCTTTCTATCGATAATTGGCACGAATACGTGCTATTCGATGTTTCCAATCGTTTTGCATCGACGGTAGGTAAGGATTCACTTCCCAGCTCCCTCAATCATTCTTTCTATAAATAATTGGCACGAATACGTGCTATTCGATGTTTCCAATCGTTCTGCATCGACGGTAGGTAAGGATTCACTTCCCAGCTCCCGCAATCGTTCTTTCTGTCGATAATTGGCACGAATACGTGCTATTCGATGTTTCGAATATTTTTGCATCGACGGTAGGTAAGGATTCACTTCCCAGCTCCCGAAATAGTTCTTTCTATCGATAATTGGCACGAATACGTGCTATTCGATGTTTCCAATCGTTTTGCATCGACGGGAGGTAACGATGCACTTCCCAGCTCCCGCAATCGTTCTTTCTATAGATAATTGGCACGCATACGTGCTATTCGATGTTTCGAATCGTTTTGCATCGACGGTAGGTAAGGATTCACTTCCCAGCTCCCGCAATAGTTCTTTCTCTCGATAATTGGCACGAATACGTGCTATTCGCTGTTTCCAATCGTTTTGCATCGACGGGAGGTAAGGATTCACTTCCCAGCTCCCGCAATAGTTCTTTCTATCGATAATTGGCACGAATACGTGATATTCGATGTTTCCAATCGGTTTGCCTCGACGGTAGGTAAGAATTCACTTCCCAGCTCCCGCAATCGTTCTCTCTATCGATAATTGGCACGAATAAGTGCTATTCGATGTTTCCAAACGTTCTGCATCGACGGTAGGTAAGGATTCACTTCCCAGCTCCCACAATCGTTCTTTCTATCGATAATTGGCACGAATACGTGCTATTCGATGTTTCGAATCGTTTTGCATCGACGGTAGGTAAGGATTCACTTCCCAGCTCCCGCAATAGTTCTTTCTCTCGATAATTGGCACGAATACGTGCTATTCGCTGTATCCAATCGTTTTGCATCGACGGGAGGTAAGGATTCACTTCCCAGCTCCCGCAATCGTTCTTTCTATCGATAGTTGGCACGAATACGTGATATTCGATGTTTCCAATCGTTCTGCATCGACGGTAGGTAAGGATTCACTTCCCAGCTCCCGCAATCGTTCTTTCTATCGATAATTGGCACGAATACGTGCTATTCGATGTTTCGAATCGTTTTGCATCGACGGTAGGTAAGGATTCACTTCCCAGCTCCCGCAATAGTTCTTTCTATCGATAATTGGCACGAATACGTGATATTCGATGTTTCCAATCGGTTTGCCTCGACGGTAGGTAAGAATTCACTTCCCAGCTCCCGCAATAGTTCTTTCTATCGATAATTGGCACGAATACGTGCTATTCGATGTTTCCAATCGTTTTGCATCGACGGTAGGTAAGGATTCACTTCCCAGCTCCCTCAATCATTCTTTCTATAAATAATTGGCACGAATACGTGCTATTCGATGTTTCCAATCGTTCTGCATCGACGGTAGGTAAGGATTCACTTCCCAGCTCCCGCAATCGTTCTTTCTGTCGATAATTGGCACGAATACGTGCTATTCGATGTTTCGAATATTTTTGCATCGACGGTAGGTAAGGATTCACTTCCCAGCTCCCTCAATCATTCTTTCTATAAATAATTGGCACGAATACGTGCTATTCGATGTTTCCAATCGTTCTGCATCGACGGTAGGTAAGGATTCACTTCCCAGCTCCCGCAATCGTTCTTTCTGTCGATAATTGGCACGAATACGTGCTATTCGATGTTTCGAATCGTTTTGCATCGACGGTAGGTAAGGATTCACTTCCCAGCTCCCGAAATAGTTCTTTCTATCGATAATTGGCACGAATACGTGCTATTCGATGTTTCCAATCGTTTTGCATCGACGGGAGGTAACGATTCACTTCCCAGCTCCCTCAATCGTTCTTTCTATAAATAATTGGCACGAATACGTGCTATTCGATGTTTCCAATCGTTTTGCATCGACGGTAGGTAAGGATTCACTTCCCAGCCCCCGCAATCGTTCTTCCTATCGATAACTGGCACGAAAACGTGCTATTCGATGTTTCCAAACGTTTTGCATCGACGGAAGGTAAGGATTCACTTACCAGCTCCCACACTCGTTCTTTCTATTTATAATTGGCACGAAAACGTGATATTCGAGGTTTCCAATCGTTTTGCATCGACGGGTGGTAAGAATTCACTTCCCAGCTCCCGTAATCGTTCTTTCTATCGATAATTGGCACGAATACGTTATATTCGAGGTTTCCAATCGTTTTGCCTCGACGGTAGGTAAGAGTTCACTTCCCAGCTCCCGCAATCGTTCTTTCTATCGATAATTGGCACGAAAACGTGCTATTCGATGTTTCCAATCGTTTTGCATCGACGGGAGGTAAGGATTCACTTCTCAGCTCCCTCAATCGTTCTTTCTATAAATAATTGGCACGAATACGTGCTATTCGATGTTTCCAATCGTTTTGCATTGACGGGTGGTAAGGATTCACTTCCCAGCTCCCGCAATCGTTCTTTCCATCGATAATTGGCACGAAAACGTGCTATTCGATGTTTCCAATCGTTTTGCATCGACGGGAGGTAACGATGCACTTCCCAGCTCCCGCAATCGTTCTTTCTATAGATAATTGGCACGCATACGTGCTATTCGATGTTTCGAATCGTTTTGCATCGACGGTAGGTAAGGATTCACTTCCCAGCTCCCGCAATAGTTCTTTCTCTCGATAATTGGCACGAATACGTGCTATTCGCTGTTTCCAATCGTTTTGCATCGACGGGAGGAAAGGATTCACTTCCCAGCTCCCGCAATAGTTCTTTCTATCGATAATTGGCACGAATACGTGATATTCGATGTTTCCAATCGGTTTGCCTCGACGGTAGGTAAGAATTCACTTCCCAGCTCCCGCAATCGTTCTCCCTATCGATAATTGGCACGAATAAGTGCTATTCGATGTTTCCAAACGTTCTGCATCGACGGTAGGTAAGGATTCACTTCCCAGCTCCCACAATCGTTCTTTCTATCGATAATTGGCACGAATACGTGCTATTCGATGTTTCGAATCGTTTTGCATCGACGGTAGGTAAGGATTCACTTCCCAGCTCCCGCAATAGTTCTTTCTCTCGATAATTGGCACGAATACGTGCTATTCGCTGTATCCAATCGTTTTGCATCGACGGGAGGTAAGGATTCACTTCCCAGCTCCCGCAATCGTTCTTTCTATCGATAGTTGGCACGAATACGTGATATTCGATGTTTCCAATCGTTCTGCATCGACGGTAGGTAAGGATTCACTTCCCAGCTCCCGCAATCGTTCTTTCTATCGATAATTGGCACGAATACGTGCTATTCGATGTTTCGAATCGGTTTGCATCGACGGTAGGTAAGGATTCACTTCCCAGCTCCCGCAATAGTTCTTTCTATCGATAATTGGCACGAATACGTGATATTCGATGTTTCCAATCGGTTTGCCTCGACGGTAGGTAAGAATTCACTTCCCAGCTCCCGCAATAGTTCTTTCTATCGATAATTGGCACGAATACGTGCTATTCGATGTTTCCAATCGTTTTGCATCGACGGTAGGTAAGGATTCACTTCCCAGCTCCCTCAATCATTCTTTCTATAAATAATTGGCACGAATACGTGCTATTCGATGTTTCCAATCGTTCTGCATCGACGGTAGGTAAGGATTCACTTCCCAGCTCCCGCAATCGTTCTTTCTGTCGATAATTGGCACGAATACGTGCTATTCGATGTTTCGAATATTTTTGCATCGACGGTAGGTAAGGATTCACTTCCCAGCTCCCGAAATAGTTCTTTCTATCGATAATTGGCACGAATACGTGCTATTCGATGTTTCCAATCGTTTTGCATCGACGGGAGGTAACGATGCACTTCCCAGCTCCCGCAATCGTTCTTTCTATAGATAATTGGCACGCATACGTGCTATTCGATGTTTCGAATCGTTTTGCATCGACGGTAGGTAAGGATTCACTTCCCAGCTCCCGCAATAGTTCTTTCTCTCGATAATTGGCACGAATACGTGCTATTCGCTGTTTCCAATCGTTTTGCATCGACGGGAGGTAAGGATTCACTTCCCAGCTCCCGCAATCGTTCTTTCTATCGATAGTTGGCACGAATACGTGATATTCGATGTTTCCAATCGTTCTGCATCGACGGTAGGTAAGGATTCACTTCCCAGCTCCCGCAATCGTTCTTTCTATCGATAATTGGCACGAATACGTGCTATTCGATGTTTCGAATCGTTTTGCATCGACGGTAGGTAAGGATTCACTTCCCAGCTCCCGCAATAGTTCTTTCTATCGATAATTGGCACGAATACGTGATATTCGATGTTTCCAATCGGTTTGCCTCGACGGTAGGTAAGAATTCACTTCCCAGCTCCCGCAATAGTTCTTTCTATCGATAATTGGCACGAATACGTGCTATTCGATGTTTCCAATCGTTTTGCATCGACGGTAGGTAAGGATTCACTTCCCAGCTCCCTCAATCATTCTTTCTATAAATAATTGGCACGAATACGTGCTATTCGATGTTTCCAATCGTTCTGCATCGACGGTAGGTAAGGATTCACTTCCCAGCTCCCGCAATCGTTCTTTCTGTCGATAATTGGCACGAATACGTGCTATTCGATGTTTCGAATATTTTTGCATCGACGGTAGGTAAGGATTCACTTCCCAGCTCCCGAAATAGTTCTTTATATCGATAATTGGCACGAATACGTGCTATTCGATGTTTCCAATCGTTTTGCATCGACGGGAGGTAACGATTCACTTCCCAGCTCACGCAATTGTTCTTTCTATCGATAATTGGCACGCATACGTGATATTCGATGTTTCCAATCGGTTTGCATCGACGGTAGGTAAGGATTCACTTCCCAGCTCCCGCAATAGTTCTTTCTATCGATAATTGGCACGAATACGTGCTATTCGATGTTTCCAATCGTTTTGCATCGACGGGAGGTAACGATGCACTTCCCAGCTCCCGCAATCGTTCTTTCTATAGATAATTGGCACGCATACGTGATATTCGATGTTTCCAATCGGTTTGCCTCGACGGTAGGTAAGAATTCACTTCCCAGCTCCCGCAATCGTTCTTTCTATCGATAGTTGGCACGAATACGTGCTATTCGATGTTTCCAATCGTTCTGCATCGACGGTAGGTAAGGATTCACTTCCCAGCTCCCGCAATCGTTCTTTCTGTCGATAATTGGCACGAATACGTGCTATTCGATGTTTCGAATCGTTTTGCATCGACGGTAGGTAAGGATTCACTTCCCAGCTCCCGAAATAGTTCTTTCTATCGATAATTGGCACGAATACGTGCTATTCGATGTTTCCAATCGTTTTGCATCGACGGGAGGTAACGATTCACTTCCCAGCTCCCTCAATCGTTCTTTCTATAAATAATTGGCACGAATACGTGCTATTCGATGTTTCCAATCGTTTTGCATCGACGGTAGGTAAGGATTCACTTCCCAGCCCCCGCAATCGTTCTTCCTATCGATAACTGGCACGAAAACGTGCTATTCGATGTTTCCAAACGTTTTGCATCGACGGAAGGTAAGGATTCACTTACCAGCTCCCACACTCGTTCTTTCTATTTATAATTGGCACGAAAACGTGATATTCGAGGTTTCCAATCGTTTTGCATCGACGGGTGGTAAGAATTCACTTCCCAGCTCCCGTAATCGTTCTTTCTATCGATAATTGGCACGAATACGTTATATTCGAGGTTTCCAATCGTTTTGCCTCGACGGTAGGTAAGAGTTCACTTCCCAGCTCCCGCAATCGTTCTTTCTATCGATAATTGGCACGAAAACGTGCTATTCGATGTTTCCAATCGTTTTGCATCGACGGGAGGTAAGGATTCACTTCTCAGCTCCCTCAATCGTTCTTTCTATAAATAATTGGCACGAATACGTGCTATTCGATGTTTCCAATCGTTTTGCATTGACGGGTGGTAAGGATTCACTTCCCAGCTCCCGCAATCGTTCTTTCCATCGATAATTGGCACGAAAACGTGCTATTCGATGGTTCCAATCGTTTTGAATCGGCGGAAAGTAAGGATTCACTTACCAGCTCCCACAATCGTTCTTTCTATTTATAATTGGAACGAATACGTGATATTCGATGTTTCCAATCGTTTTGCATCGACGGTAGGTAAGGATTCACTTCCCAGCTCCCGAAATAGTTCTTTCTATCGATAATTGGCACGAATACGTGCTATTCGATGTTTCCAATCGTTTTGCATCGACGGGAGGTAACGATTCACTTCCCAGCTCCCTCAATCGTTCTTTCTATAAATAATTGGCACGAATACGTGCTATTCGATGTTTCCAATCGTTTTGCATCGACGGTAGGTAAGGATTCACTTCCCAGCCCCCGCAATCGTTCTTTCTATCGATAACTGGCACGAAAACGTGCTATTCGATGTTTCCAAACGTTTTGCATCGACGGAAGGTAAGGATTCACTTCCCAGCTCCCGCAATCGTTCTTTCTATCGATAATTGGCACGAATACGTGCTATTCGATGTTTCGAATCGTTTTGCATCGACGGTAGGTAAGGATTCACTTCCCAGCTCCCGCAATAGTTCTTTCTATCGATAATTGGCACGAATACGTGATATTCGATGTTTCCAATCGGTTTGCCTCGACGGTAGGTAAGAATTCACTTCCCAGCTCCCGCAATAGTTCTTTCTATCGATAATTGGCACGAATACGTGCTATTCGATGTTTCCAATCGTTTTGCATCGACGGTAGGTAAGGATTCACTTCCCAGCTCCCTCAATCATTCTTTCTATAAATAATTGGCACGAATACGTGCTATTCGATGTTTCCAATCGTTCTGCATCGACGGTAGGTAAGGATTCACTTCCCAGCTCCCGCAATCGTTCTTTCTGTCGATAATTGGCACGAATACGTGCTATTCGATGTTTCGAATATTTTTGCATCGACGGTAGGTAAGGATTCACTTCCCAGCTCCCGAAATAGTTCTTTCTATCGATAATTGGCACGAATACGTGCTATTCGATGTTTCCAATCGTTTTGCATCGACGGGAGGTAACGATTCACTTCCCAGCTCACGCAATTGTTCTTTCTATCGATAATTGGCACGCATACGTGATATTCGATGTTTCCAATCGGTTTGCATCGACGGTAGGTAAGGATTCACTTCCCAGCTCCCGCAATAGTTCTTTCTATCGATAATTGGCACGAATACGTGCTATTCGATGTTTCCAATCGTTTTGCATCGACGGGAGGTAACGATGCACTTCCCAGCTCCCGCAATCGTTCTTTCTATAGATAATTGGCACGCATGCGTGATATTCGATGTTTCCAATCGGTTTGCCTCGACGGTAGGTAAGAATTCACTTCCCAGCTCCCGCAATCGTTCTTTCTATCGATAGTTGGCACGAATACGTGCTATTCGATGTTTCCAATCGTTCTGCATCGACGGTAGGTAAGGATTCACTTCCCAGCTCCCGCAATCGTTCTTTCTGTCGATAATTGGCACGAATACGTGCTATTCGATGTTTCGAATCGTTTTGCATCGACGGTAGGTAAGGATTCACTTCCCAGCTCCCGAAATAGTTCTTTCTATCGATAATTGGCACGATTACGTGCTATTCGATGTTTCCAATCGTTTTGCATCGACGGGAGGTAACGATTCACTTCCCAGCTCCCTCAATCGTTCTTTCTATAAATAATTGGCACGAATACGTGCTATTCGATGTTTCCAATCGTTTTGCATCGACGGTAGGTAAGGATTCACTTCCCAGCCCCTGCAATCGTTCTTTCTATCGATAACTGGCACGAAAACGTGCTATTCGATGTTTCCAAACGTTTTGCATCGACGGAAGGTAAGGATTCACTTACCAGCTCCCACACTCGTTCTTTCTATTTATAATTGGCACGAAAACGTGATATTCGAGGTTTCCAATCGTTTTGCATCGACGGGTGGTAAGAATTCACTTCCCAGCTCCCGTAATCGTTCTTTCTATCGATAATTGGCACGAATACGTTATATTCGAGGTTTCCAATCGTTTTGCCTCGACGGTAGGTAAGAGTTCACTTCCCAGCTCCCGCAATCGTTCTTTCTATCGATAATTGGCACGAAAACGTGCTATTCGATGTTTCCAATCGTTTTGCATCGACGGGAGGTAAGGATTCACTTCTCAGCTCCCTCAATCGTTCTTTCTATAAATAATTGGCACGAATACGTACTATTCGATGTTTCCAATCGTTTTGCATTGACGGGTGGTAAGGATTCACTTCCCAGCTCCCGCAATCGTTCTTTCCATCGATAATTGGCACGAAAACGTGCTATTCGATGGTTCCAATCGTTTTGAATCGGCGGAAAGTAAGGATTCACTTACCAGCTCCCACAATCGTTCTTTCTATTTATAATTGGAACGAATACGTGATATTCGATGTTTCCAATCGTTTTGTATCGACGGTTGGTAAGGATTCACTTCCCAGCTCCCTCAATCGTTCTTTCTATAAATAATTGGCACGAATACGTGCTATTCGATGTTTCCAATCGTTTTTCATCGACGGGTGGAAAGGATTCACTTCCCAGCTGCCGCAATCGTTCTTTCTATCGATAATTAGCACGAATACGTGCTATTCGATGTTTCCAATCGTTTTGCATCGACGGTAGGTAAGGATTCACCTCCCAACTCCCGCAATCGTTCTTTCTATCGATAATTGGCACGAATACGTGCTATTCGATGTTTCCAATCGTTTTGACTCGACGGTAGTTAAGCATTAACTTCCCAGCTCCCGCAATCGTTCTTTCTATCCATAATTGGTTCGCATACGTGATATTCAATGTTTCCAATCGTCTTGCATCGACGGGTGGTAAGAATTCACTTCCCAGCTCCCGTAATCGTTCTTTCTATCGATAATTGGCACGAATACGTGCTATTCGATGTTTCCAATCGTTTAGCATCGACGGGTGGTAAGGATTCACTTCCCAGCTCCCGTAATCGTTCTTTCTATCGATAATTGGCACGCATACGTGATATTCGATGTCTCTAATCGTTTTGCCTCGACGGTAGGTAAGAATTCACTTCCCAGCTCCCGCAATCGTTCTTTCTATCGATAATTGGTTCGCATACGTGATATTCAATGTTTCCAATCGTTTTGCATCGACGGGTGGTAAGAATTCACTTCCCAGCTCCCGTAATCGTT
This sequence comes from Nomada ferruginata, assembly GCA_963583965.1. Classification (NCBI taxonomy): domain Eukaryota; kingdom Metazoa; phylum Arthropoda; class Insecta; order Hymenoptera; family Apidae; genus Nomada; species Nomada ferruginata. Next base: position 3,718,288 of record OY757219.1, read on the forward strand.
CTTTCTATCGATAATTGCCACGAATACGTGCTATTCGATGTTTCCAATCGATTTGACTCGACGGTAGGTAAGCATTAATTTCCCAGCTCCCGCAATCGTTCTTTCTTACCATAATTGGTTCGCATACGTGATATTCAATGTTTCCAATCGTTTTGCATCGACGGTAGGTAAGGATGCACTTGCTAGTTCCCGCAATCGTTCTTTCTATCGATAATGCCACGAATACGTGCTATTCGATGTTTCCAATCGTTTTGACTCGACGGTAGGTAAGCATTAACTTCCCAGCTCCCGCAATCGTTCTTTCTATCCATAATTGGTTCGCATACGTGCTATTCGATGTTTCCAATCGTTTTGCATCGACGGTAGGTAAGGATTCACCTCCCAACTCCCGCAATCGTTCTTTCTATCGATAATTGGCACGAATACGTGCTATTCGATGTTTCCAATCGTTTTGACTCGACGGTAGTTAAGCATTAACTTCCCAGCTCCCGCAATCGTTCTTTCTATCCATAATTGGTTCGCATACGTGATATTCAATGTTTCCAATCGTTTTGCATCGACGGGTGGTCAGGATTCACTTCCCAGCTCCCGCAATCGTTCTTTCCATCGATAATTGGCACGAAAACGTGCTATTCGATGGTTCCAATCGTTTTGAATCGGCGGAAAGTAAGGCTTCACTTACCAGCTCCCACAATCGTTCTTTCTATTTATAATTGGAACGAATACGTGATATTCGATGTTTCCAATCGTTTTGTATCGACGGTTGGTAAGGATTCACTTCCCAGCTCCCTCAATCGTTCTTTCTATAAATAATTGGCACGAATACGTGCTATTCGATGTTTCCAATCGTTTTGCATCGACGGTAGGTAAGGATTCACATCCCAGCCCCCGCAATCGTTCTTTCTATCGATAACTGGCACGAAAACGTGCTATTCGATGTTTCCAATCGTTTTGCATCGACGGAAGGTAAGTATTCACTTACCAGCTCCCACACTCGTTCTTTCTATTTATAATTGGCACGAATACGTGATATTCGATGTTTCCAATCGTTTTGCATCGACGGTAGGTAAGGATTCACCTCCCAACTCCCGCAATCGTTCTTTCTATCGATAATTGGCACGAATACGTGCTATTCGATGTTTCCAATCGTTTTGACTCGACGGTAGTTAAGCATTAACTTCCCAGCTCCCGCAATCGTTCTTTCTATCCATAATTGGTTCGCATACGTGATATTCAATGTTTCCAATCGTTTTGCATTGACGGGTGGTAAGAATAATTGGCACGAATACGTGCTATTCGATGTTTCCAATCGTTTAGCATCGACGGGTGGTAAGGATACACTTCCCAGCTCCCGTAATCGTTCTTTCTATCGATAATTGGCACGCATACGTGATATTCGATGTCTCTAATCGTTTTGCCTCGACGGTAGGTAAGAATTCACTTCCCAGCTCCCGCAATCGTTCTTTCTATCGATAATTGGCACGAATACGTTATGTTCGATGTTTCCAATCGTTTTGCATCGACGGTAGGTAAGGATTCACCTCCCAACTCCCGCAATCGTTCTTTCTATCGATAATTGGCACGAATACGTGCTATTCGATGTTTCCAATCGTTTTGACTCGACGGTAGTTAAGCATTAACTTCCCAGCTCCCGCAATCGTTCTTTCTATCCATAATTGGTTCGCATACGTGATATTCAATGTTTCCAATCGTTTTGCATCGACGGGTGGTAAGAATTCACTTCCAAGCTCCCGTAATCGTTCTTTCTATCGATAATTGGCACGAATACGTGCTATTCGATGTTTCCAATCGTTTAGCATCGACGGGTGGTAAGGATTCACTTCCCAGCTCCCGTAATCGTTCTTTCTATCGATAATTGGCACGCATACGTGATATTCGATGTCTCTAATCGTTTTGCCTCGACGGTAGGTAAGAATTCACTTCCCAGCTCCCGCAATCGTTCTTTCTATCGATAATTGGCACGAATGCGTTATATTCGAGGTTTCAAATCGCTTTGCATCGACGGTAGGAAAGGATTCACTTCCCAGCTCCCGCAATCGTTCTTTCTATTCATAATTGGCACGCATACGTGATATTCGATGTCTCTAATCGTTTTGCCTCAACGGTAGGTAAGAATTCACTTCCCAGCTCCCGTAATCGTTCTTTCTATCGATAATTGGCACGAATACGTGCTATTCGATGTTTCCAATCGTTTTGCATCGACGGTAGGAAAGGATTCACTTCCCAGCTCCCGCAATCGTTCTTTCTATTCATAATTGGCACGAATACGTGATATTCGAGGTTTCCAATCGTTTTGCATCGACGGGTGGTAAGAACTCACTTCCCAGCTCCCGCAATCGTTCTTTCTATCGATAATTGGCACGTATACGTTATATTCGAGGTTTCCAATCGTTTTGCATCGACGGGAGGTAAGGATTCCCTTCCCAGCTCCCGTAATCGTTCTTTCTATCGATAATTGGCACGAATGCGTTAAATTCGAGGTTTCCAATCGTTTTGCCTCGACGGTAGGTAAGAGTTCACTTCCCAGCTCCCGCAATCGTTCTTTGTATCGATAATTGGCACGCATACGTGCTATTCGATGTTTCCAATCGTTTAGCATCGACGGGAGGTAAGGATTCACTTCCCAGCTCCCGCAATAGTTCTTTCTATCGATAATTGGCACGAATACGTGCTATTCGATGTTTCGAATATTTTTGCATCGACGGTAGGTAAGGATTCACTTCCCAGCTCCCGAAATAGTTCTTTCTATCGATAATTGGCACGAATACGTGCTATTCGATGTTTCCAATCGTTTTGCATCGACGGGAGGTAACGATTCACTTCCCAGCTCACGCAATTGTTCTTTCTATCGATAATTGGCACGCATACGTGATATTCGATGTTTCCAATCGGTTTGCATCGACGGTAGGTAAGGATTCACTTCCCAGCTCCCGCAATAGTTCTTTCTATCGATAATTGGCACGAATACGTGCTATTCGATGTTTCCAATCGTTTTGCATCGACGGGAGGTAACGATGCACTTCCCAGCTCCCGCAATCGTTCTTTCTATAGATAATTGGCACGCATACGTGATATTCGATGTTTCCAATCGGTTTGCCTCGACGGTAGGTAAGAATTCACTTCCCAGCTCCCGCAATCGTTCTTTCTATCGATAGTTGGCACGAATACGTGCTATTCGATGTTTCCAATCGTTCTGCATCGACGGTAGGTAAGGATTCACTTCCCAGCTCCCGCAATCGTTCTTTCTGTCGATAATTGGCACGAATACGTGCTATTCGATGTTTCGAATCGTTTTGCATCGACGGTAGGTAAGGATTCACTTCCCAGCTCCCGAAATAGTTCTTTCTATCGATAATTGGCACGAATACGTGCTATTCGATGTTTCCAATCGTTTTGCATCGACGGGAGGTAACGATTCACTTCCCAGCTCCCTCAATCGTTCTTTCTATAAATAATTGGCACGAATACGTGCTATTCGATGTTTCCAATCGTTTTGCATCGACGGGTGGTAAGAATTCACTTCCCAGCTCCCGTAATCGTTCTTTCTATCGATAATTGGCACGAATACGTTATATTCGAGGTTTCCAATCGTTTTTCCTCGACGGTAGGTAAGAGTTCACTTCCCAGCTCCCGCAATCGTTCTTTCTATCGATAATTGGCACGAAAACGTGCTATTCGATGTTTCCAATCGTTTTGCATCGACGGGAGGTAAGGATTCACTTCTCAGCTCCCTCAATCGTTCTTTCTATAAATAATTGGCACGAATACGTGCTATTCGATGTTTCCAATCGTTTTGCATTGACGGGTGGTAAGGATTCACTTCCCAGCTCCCGCAATCGTTCTTTCCATCGATAATTGGCACGAAAACGTGCTATTCGATGTTTCCAATCGTTTTGCATCGACGGGAGGTAACGATGCACTTCCCAGCTCCCGCAATCGTTCTTTCTATAGATAATTGGCACGCATACGTGCTATTCGATGTTTCGAATCGTTTTGCATCGACGGTAGGTAAGGATTCACTTCCCAGCTCCCGCAATAGTTCTTTCTCTCGATAATTGGCACGAATACGTGCTATTCGCTGTTTCCAATCGTTTTGCATCGACGGGAGGTAAGGATTCACTTCCCAGCTCCCGCAATAGTTCTTTCTATCGATAATTGGCACGAATACGTGATATTCGATGTTTCCAATCGGTTTGCCTCGACGGTAGGTAAGAATTCACTTCCCAGCTCCCGCAATCGTTCTCTCTATCGATAATTGGCACGAATAAGTGCTATTCGATGTTTCCAAACGTTCTGCATCGACGGTAGGTAAGGATTCACTTCCCAGCTCCCACAATCGTTCTTTCTATCGATAATTGGCACGAATACGTGCTATTCGATGTTTCGAATCGTTTTGCATCGACGGTAGGTAAGGATTCACTTCCCAGCTCCCGCAATAGTTCTTTCTCTCGATAATTGGCACGAATACGTGCTATTCGCTGTATCCAATCGTTTTGCATCGACGGGAGGTAAGGATTCACTTCCCAGCTCCCGCAATCGTTCTTTCTATCGATAGTTGGCACGAATACGTGATATTCGATGTTTCCAATCGTTCTGCATCGACGGTAGGTAAGGATTCACTTCCCAGCTCCCGCAATCGTTCTTTCTATCGATAATTGGCACGAATACGTGCTATTCGATGTTTCGAATCGTTTTGCATCGACGGTAGGTAAGGATTCACTTCCCAGCTCCCGCAATAGTTCTTTCTATCGATAATTGGCACGAATACGTGATATTCGATGTTTCCAATCGGTTTGCCTCGACGGTAGGTAAGAATTCACTTCCCAGCTCCCGCAATAGTTCTTTCTATCGATAATTGGCACGAATACGTGCTATTCGATGTTTCCAATCGTTTTGCATCGACGGTAGGTAAGGATTCACTTCCCAGCTCCCTCAATCATTCTTTCTATAAATAATTGGCACGAATACGTGCTATTCGATGTTTCCAATCGTTCTGCATCGACGGTAGGTAAGGATTCACTTCCCAGCTCCCGCAATCGTTCTTTCTGTCGATAATTGGCACGAATACGTGCTATTCGATGTTTCGAATATTTTTGCATCGACGGTAGGTAAGGATTCACTTCCCAGCTCCCGAAATAGTTCTTTCTATCGATAATTGGCACGAATACGTGCTATTCGATGTTTCCAATCGTTTTGCATCGACGGGAGGTAACGATGCACTTCCCAGCTCCCGCAATCGTTCTTTCTATAGATAATTGGCACGCATACGTGCTATTCGATGTTTCGAATCGTTTTGCATCGACGGTAGGTAAGGATTCACTTCCCAGCTCCCGCAATAGTTCTTTCTCTCGATAATTGGCACGAATACGTGCTATTCGCTGTTTCCAATCGTTTTGCATCGACGGGAGGTAAGGATTCACTTCCCAGCTCCCGCAATAGTTCTTTCTATCGATAATTGGCACGAATACGTGATATTCGATGTTTCCAATCGGTTTGCCTCGACGGTAGGTAAGAATTCACTTCCCAGCTCCCGCAATCGTTCTCTCTATCGATAATTGGCACGAATAAGTGCTATTCGATGTTTCCAAACGTTCTGCATCGACGGTAGGTAAGGATTCACTTCCCAGCTCCCACAATCGTTCTTTCTATCGATAATTGGCACGAATACGTGCTATTCGATGTTTCGAATCGTTTTGCATCGACGGTAGGTAAGGATTCACTTCCCAGCTCCCGCAATAGTTCTTTCTCTCGATAATTGGCACGAATACGTGCTATTCGCTGTATCCAATCGTTTTGCATCGACGGGAGGTAAGGATTCACTTCCCAGCTCCCGCAATCGTTCTTTCTATCGATAGTTGGCACGAATACGTGATATTCGATGTTTCCAATCGTTCTGCATCGACGGTAGGTAAGGATTCACTTCCCAGCTCCCGCAATCGTTCTTTCTATCGATAATTGGCACGAATACGTGCTATTCGATGTTTCGAATCGTTTTGCATCGACGGTAGGTAAGGATTCACTTCCCAGCTCCCGCAATAGTTCTTTCTATCGATAATTGGCACGAATACGTGATATTCGATGTTTCCAATCGGTTTGCCTCGACGGTAGGTAAGAATTCACTTCCCAGCTCCCGCAATAGTTCTTTCTATCGATAATTGGCACGAATACGTGCTATTCGATGTTTCCAATCGTTTTGCATCGACGGTAGGTAAGGATTCACTTCCCAGCTCCCTCAATCATTCTTTCTATAAATAATTGGCACGAATACGTGCTATTCGATGTTTCCAATCGTTCTGCATCGACGGTAGGTAAGGATTCACTTCCCAGCTCCCGCAATCGTTCTTTCTGTCGATAATTGGCACGAATACGTGCTATTCGATGTTTCGAATATTTTTGCATCGACGGTAGGTAAGGATTCACTTCCCAGCTCCCTCAATCATTCTTTCTATAAATAATTGGCACGAATACGTGCTATTCGATGTTTCCAATCGTTCTGCATCGACGGTAGGTAAGGATTCACTTCCCAGCTCCCGCAATCGTTCTTTCTGTCGATAATTGGCACGAATACGTGCTATTCGATGTTTCGAATCGTTTTGCATCGACGGTAGGTAAGGATTCACTTCCCAGCTCCCGAAATAGTTCTTTCTATCGATAATTGGCACGAATACGTGCTATTCGATGTTTCCAATCGTTTTGCATCGACGGGAGGTAACGATTCACTTCCCAGCTCCCTCAATCGTTCTTTCTATAAATAATTGGCACGAATACGTGCTATTCGATGTTTCCAATCGTTTTGCATCGACGGTAGGTAAGGATTCACTTCCCAGCCCCCGCAATCGTTCTTCCTATCGATAACTGGCACGAAAACGTGCTAATCGATGTTTCCAAACGTTTTGCATCGACGGAAGGTAAGGATTCACTTACCAGCTCCCACACTCGTTCTTTCTATTTATAATTGGCACGAAAACGTGATATTCGAGGTTTCCAATCGTTTTGCATCGACGGGTGGTAAGAATTCACTTCCCAGCTCCCGTAATCGTTCTTTCTATCGATAATTGGCACGAATACGTTATATTCGAGGTTTCCAATCGTTTTGCCTCGACGGTAGGTAAGAGTTCACTTCCCAGCTCCCGCAATCGTTCTTTCTATCGATAATTGGCACGAAAACGTGCTATTCGATGTTTCCAATCGTTTTGCATCGACGGGAGGTAAGGATTCACTTCTCAGCTCCCTCAATCGTTCTTTCTATAAATAATTGGCACGAATACGTGCTATTCGATGTTTCCAATCGTTTTGCATTGACGGGTGGTAAGGATTCACTTCCCAGCTCCCGCAATCGTTCTTTCCATCGATAATTGGCACGAAAACGTGCTATTCGATGTTTCCAATCGTTTTGCATCGACGGGAGGTAACGATGCACTTCCCAGCTCCCGCAATCGTTCTTTCTATAGATAATTGGCACGCATACGTGCTATTCGATGTTTCGAATAGTTTTGCATCGACGGTAGGTAAGGATTCACTTCCCAGCTCCCGCAATAGTTCTTTCTCTCGATAATTGGCACGAATACGTGCTATTCGCTGTTTCCAATCGTTTTGCATCGACGGGAGGAAAGGATTCACTTCCCAGCTCCCGCAATAGTTCTTTCTATCGATAATTGGCACGAATACGTGATATTCGATGTTTCCAATCGGTTTGCCTCGACGGTAGGTAAGAATTCACTTCCCAGCTCCCGCAATCGTTCTCCCTATCGATAATTGGCACGAATAAGTGCTATTCGATGTTTCCAAACGTTCTGCATCGACGGTAGGTAAGGATTCACTTCCCAGCTCCCACAATCGTTCTTTCTATCGATAATTGGCACGAATACGTGCTATTCGATGTTTCGAATCGTTTTGCATCGACGGTAGGTAAGGATTCACTTCCCAGCTCCCGCAATAGTTCTTTCTCTCGATAATTGGCACGAATACGTGCTATTCGCTGTATCCAATCGTTTTGCATCGACGGGAGGTAAGGATTCACTTCCCAGCTCCCGCAATCGTTCTTTCTATCGATAGTTGGCACGAATACGTGATATTCGATGTTTCCAATCGTTCTGCATCGACGGTAGGTAAGGATTCACTTCCCAGCTCCCGCAATCGTTCTTTCTATCGATAATTGGCACGAATACGTGCTATTCGATGTTTCGAATCGGTTTGCATCGACGGTAGGTAAGGATTCACTTCCCAGCTCCCGCAATAGTTCTTTCTATCGATAATTGGCACGAATACGTGATATTCGATGTTTCCAATCGGTTTGCCTCGACGGTAGGTAAGAATTCACTTCCCAGCTCCCGCAATAGTTCTTTCTATCGATAATTGGCACGAATACGTGCTATTCGATGTTTCCAATCGTTTTGCATCGACGGTAGGTAAGGATTCACTTCCCAGCTCCCTCAATCATTCTTTCTATAAATAATTGGCACGAATACGTGCTATTCGATGTTTCCAATCGTTCTGCATCGACGGTAGGTAAGGATTCACTTCCCAGCTCCCGCAATCGTTCTTTCTGTCGATAATTGGCACGAATACGTGCTATTCGATGTTTCGAATATTTTTGCATCGACGGTAGGTAAGGATTCACTTCCCAGCTCCCGAAATAGTTCTTTCTATCGATAATTGGCACGAATACGTGCTATTCGATGTTTCCAATCGTTTTGCATCGACGGGAGGTAACGATGCACTTCCCAGCTCCCGCAATCGTTCTTTCTATAGATAATTGGCACGCATACGTGCTATTCGATGTTTCGAATCGTTTTGCATCGACGGTAGGTAAGGATTCACTTCCCAGCTCCCGCAATAGTTCTTTCTCTCGATAATTGGCACGAATACGTGCTATTCGCTGTTTCCAATCGTTTTGCATCGACGGGAGGTAAGGATTCACTTCCCAGCTCCCGCAATCGTTCTTTCTATCGATAGTTGGCACGAATACGTGATATTCGATGTTTCCAATCGTTCTGCATCGACGGTAGGTAAGGATTCACTTCCCAGCTCCCGCAATCGTTCTTTCTATCGATAATTGGCACGAATACGTGCTATTCGATGTTTCGAATCGTTTTGCATCGACGGTAGGTAAGGATTCACTTCCCAGCTCCCGCAATAGTTCTTTCTATCGATAATTGGCACGAATACGTGATATTCGATGTTTCCAATCGGTTTGCCTCGACGGTAGGTAAGAATTCACTTCCCAGCTCCCGCAATAGTTCTTTCTATCGATAATTGGCACGAATACGTGCTATTCGATGTTTCCAATCGTTTTGCATCGACGGTAGGTAAGGATTCACTTCCCAGCTCCCTCAATCATTCTTTCTATAAATAATTGGCACGAATACGTGCTATTCGATGTTTCCAATCGTTCTGCATCGACGGTAGGTAAGGATTCACTTCCCAGCTCCCGCAATCGTTCTTTCTGTCGATAATTGGCACGAATACGTGCTATTCGATGTTTCGAATATTTTTGCATCGACGGTAGGTAAGGATTCACTTCCCAGCTCCCGAAATAGTTCTTTATATCGATAATTGGCACGAATACGTGCTATTCGATGTTTCCAATCGTTTTGCATCGACGGGAGGTAACGATTCACTTCCCAGCTCACGCAATTGTTCTTTCTATCGATAATTGGCACGCATACGTGATATTCGATGTTTCCAATCGGTTTGCATCGACGGTAGGTAAGGATTCACTTCCCAGCTCCCGCAATAGTTCTTTCTATCGATAATTGGCACGAATACGTGCTATTCGATGTTTCCAATCGTTTTGCATCGACGGGAGGTAACGATGCACTTCCCAGCTCCCGCAATCGTTCTTTCTATAGATAATTGGCACGCATACGTGATATTCGATGTTTCCAATCGGTTTGCCTCGACGGTAGGTAAGAATTCACTTCCCAGCTCCCGCAATCGTTCTTTCTATCGATAGTTGGCACGAATACGTGCTATTCGATGTTTCCAATCGTTCTGCATCGACGGTAGGTAAGGATTCACTTCCCAGCTCCCGCAATCGTTCTTTCTGTCGATAATTGGCACGAATACGTGCTATTCGATGTTTCGAATCGTTTTGCATCGACGGTAGGTAAGGATTCACTTCCCAGCTCCCGAAATAGTTCTTTCTATCGATAATTGGCACGAATACGTGCTATTCGATGTTTCCAATCGTTTTGCATCGACGGGAGGTAACGATTCACTTCCCAGCTCCCTCAATCGTTCTTTCTATAAATAATTGGCACGAATACGTGCTATTCGATGTTTCCAATCGTTTTGCATCGACGGTAGGTAAGGATTCACTTCCCAGCCCCCGCAATCGTTCTTCCTATCGATAACTGGCACGAAAACGTGCTATTCGATGTTTCCAAACGTTTTGCATCGACGGAAGGTAAGGATTCACTTACCAGCTCCCACACTCGTTCTTTCTATTTATAATTGGCACGAAAACGTGATATTCGAGGTTTCCAATCGTTTTGCATCGACGGGTGGTAAGAATTCACTTCCCAGCTCCCGTAATCGTTCTTTCTATCGATAATTGGCACGAATACGTTATATTCGAGGTTTCCAATCGTTTTGCCTCGACGGTAGGTAAGAGTTCACTTCCCAGCTCCCGCAATCGTTCTTTCTATCGATAATTGGCACGAAAACGTGCTATTCGATGTTTCCAATCGTTTTGCATCGACGGGAGGTAAGGATTCACTTCTCAGCTCCCTCAATCGTTCTTTCTATAAATAATTGGCACGAATACGTGCTATTCGATGTTTCCAATCGTTTTGCATTGACGGGTGGTAAGGATTCACTTCCCAGCTCCCGCAATCGTTCTTTCCATCGATAATTGGCACGAAAACGTGCTATTCGATGGTTCCAATCGTTTTGAATCGGCGGAAAGTAAGGATTCACTTACCAGCTCCCACAATCGTTCTTTCTATTTATAATTGGAACGAATACGTGATATTCGATGTTTCCAATCGTTTTGCATCGACGGTAGGTAAGGATTCACTTCCCAGCTCCCGAAATAGTTCTTTCTATCGATAATTGGCACGAATACGTGCTATTCGATGTTTCCAATCGTTTTGCATCGACGGGAGGTAACGATTCACTTCCCAGCTCCCTCAATCGTTCTTTCTATAAATAATTGGCACGAATACGTGCTATTCGATGTTTCCAATCGTTTTGCATCGACGGTAGGTAAGGATTCACTTCCCAGCCCCCGCAATCGTTCTTTCTATCGATAACTGGCACGAAAACGTGCTATTCGATGTTTCCAAACGTTTTGCATCGACGGAAGGTAAGGATTCACTTCCCAGCTCCCGCAATCGTTCTTTCTATCGATAATTGGCACGAATACGTGCTATTCGATGTTTCGAATCGTTTTGCATCGACGGTAGGTAAGGATTCACTTCCCAGCTCCCGCAATAGTTCTTTCTATCGATAATTGGCACGAATACGTGATATTCGATGTTTCCAATCGGTTTGCCTCGACGGTAGGTAAGAATTCACTTCCCAGCTCCCGCAATAGTTCTTTCTATCGATAATTGGCACGAATACGTGCTATTCGATGTTTCCAATCGTTTTGCATCGACGGTAGGTAAGGATTCACTTCCCAGCTCCCTCAATCATTCTTTCTATAAATAATTGGCACGAATACGTGCTATTCGATGTTTCCAATCGTTCTGCATCGACGGTAGGTAAGGATTCACTTCCCAGCTCCCGCAATCGTTCTTTCTGTCGATAATTGGCACGAATACGTGCTATTCGATGTTTCGAATATTTTTGCATCGACGGTAGGTAAGGATTCACTTCCCAGCTCCCGAAATAGTTCTTTCTATCGATAATTGGCACGAATACGTGCTATTCGATGTTTCCAATCGTTTTGCATCGACGGGAGGTAACGATTCACTTCCCAGCTCACGCAATTGTTCTTTCTATCGATAATTGGCACGCATACGTGATATTCGATGTTTCCAATCGGTTTGCATCGACGGTAGGTAAGGATTCACTTCCCAGCTCCCGCAATAGTTCTTTCTATCGATAATTGGCACGAATACGTGCTATTCGATGTTTCCAATCGTTTTGCATCGACGGGAGGTAACGATGCACTTCCCAGCTCCCGCAATCGTTCTTTCTATAGATAATTGGCACGCATGCGTGATATTCGATGTTTCCAATCGGTTTGCCTCGACGGTAGGTAAGAATTCACTTCCCAGCTCCCGCAATCGTTCTTTCTATCGATAGTTGGCACGAATACGTGCTATTCGATGTTTCCAATCGTTCTGCATCGACGGTAGGTAAGGATTCACTTCCCAGCTCCCGCAATCGTTCTTTCTGTCGATAATTGGCACGAATACGTGCTATTCGATGTTTCGAATCGTTTTGCATCGACGGTAGGTAAGGATTCACTTCCCAGCTCCCGAAATAGTTCTTTCTATCGATAATTGGCACGATTACGTGCTATTCGATGTTTCCAATCGTTTTGCATCGACGGGAGGTAACGATTCACTTCCCAGCTCCCTCAATCGTTCTTTCTATAAATAATTGGCACGAATACGTGCTATTCGATGTTTCCAATCGTTTTGCATCGACGGTAGGTAAGGATTCACTTCCCAGCCCCTGCAATCGTTCTTTCTATCGATAACTGGCACGAAAACGTGCTATTCGATGTTTCCAAACGTTTTGCATCGACGGAAGGTAAGGATTCACTTACCAGCTCCCACACTCGTTCTTTCTATTTATAATTGGCACGAAAACGTGATATTCGAGGTTTCCAATCGTTTTGCATCGACGGGTGGTAAGAATTCACTTCCCAGCTCCCGTAATCGTTCTTTCTATCGATAATTGGCACGAATACGTTATATTCGAGGTTTCCAATCGTTTTGCCTCGACGGTAGGTAAGAGTTCACTTCCCAGCTCCCGCAATCGTTCTTTCTATCGATAATTGGCACGAAAACGTGCTATTCGATGTTTCCAATCGTTTTGCATCGACGGGAGGTAAGGATTCACTTCTCAGCTCCCTCAATCGTTCTTTCTATAAATAATTGGCACGAATACGTACTATTCGATGTTTCCAATCGTTTTGCATTGACGGGTGGTAAGGATTCACTTCCCAGCTCCCGCAATCGTTCTTTCCATCGATAATTGGCACGAAAACGTGCTATTCGATGGTTCCAATCGTTTTGAATCGGCGGAAAGTAAGGATTCACTTACCAGCTCCCACAATCGTTCTTTCTATTTATAATTGGAACGAATACGTGATATTCGATGTTTCCAATCGTTTTGTATCGACGGTTGGTAAGGATTCACTTCCCAGCTCCCTCAATCGTTCTTTCTATAAATAATTGGCACGAATACGTGCTATTCGATGTTTCCAATCGTTTTTCATCGACGGGTGGAAAGGATTCACTTCCCAGCTGCCGCAATCGTTCTTTCTATCGATAATTAGCACGAATACGTGCTATTCGATGTTTCCAATCGTTTTGCATCGACGGTAGGTAAGGATTCACCTCCCAACTCCCGCAATCGTTCTTTCTATCGATAATTGGCACGAATACGTGCTATTCGATGTTTCCAATCGTTTTGACTCGACGGTAGTTAAGCATTAACTTCCCAGCTCCCGCAATCGTTCTTTCTATCCATAATTGGTTCGCATACGTGATATTCAATGTTTCCAATCGTCTTGCATCGACGGGTGGTAAGAATTCACTTCCCAGCTCCCGTAATCGTTCTTTCTATCGATAATTGGCACGAATACGTGCTATTCGATGTTTCCAATCGTTTAGCATCGACGGGTGGTAAGGATTCACTTCCCAGCTCCCGTAATCGTTCTTTCTATCGATAATTGGCACGCATACGTGATATTCGATGTCTCTAATCGTTTTGCCTCGACGGTAGGTAAGAATTCACTTCCCAGCTCCCGCAATCGTTCTTTCTATCGATAATTGGTTCGCATACGTGATATTCAATGTTTCCAATCGTTTTGCATCGACGGGTGGTAAGAATTCACTTCCCAGCTCCCGTAATCGTTCTTTCTATCGATAATTGCCACGAATACGTGCTATTCGATGTTTCCAATCGATTTGACTCGACGGTAGGTAAGCATTAATTTCCCAGCTCCCGCAATCGTTCTTTCTTACCATAATTGGTTCGCATACGTGATATTCAATGTTTCCAATCGTTTTGCATCGACGGTAGGTAAGGATGCACTTGCTAGTTCCCGCAATCGTTCTTTCTATCGATAATGCCACGAATACGTGCTATTCGATGTTTCCAATCGTTTTGACTCGACGGTAGGTAAGCATTAACTTCCCAGCTCCCGCAATCGTTCTTTCTATCCATAATTGGTTCGCATACGTGCTATTCGATGTTTCCAATCGTTTTGCATCGACGGTAGGTAAGGATTCACCTCCCAACTCCCGCAATCGTTCTTTCTATCGATAATTGGCACGAATACGTGCTATTCGATGTTTCCAATCGTTTTGACTCGACGGTAGTTAAGCATTAACTTCCCAGCTCCCGCAATCGTTCTTTCTATCCATAATTGGTTCGCATACGTGATATTCAATGTTTCCAATCGTTTTGCATCGACGGGTGGTCAGGATTCACTTCCCAGCTCCCGCAATCGTTCTTTCCATCGATAATTGGCACGAAAACGTGCTATTCGATGGTTCCAATCGTTTTGAATCGGCGGAAAGTAAGGCTTCACTTACCAGCTCCCACAATCGTTCTTTCTATTTATAATTGGAACGAATACGTGATATTCGATGTTTCCAATCGTTTTGTATCGACGGTTGGTAAGGATTCACTTCCCAGCTCCCTCAATCGTTCTTTCTATAAATAATTGGCACGAATACGTGCTATTCGATGTTTCCAATCGTTTTGCATCGACGGTAGGTAAGGATTCACATCCCAGCCCCCGCAATCGTTCTTTCTATCGATAACTGGCACGAAAACGTGCTATTCGATGTTTCCAATCGTTTTGCATCGACGGAAGGTAAGTATTCACTTACCAGCTCCCACACTCGTTCTTTCTATTTATAATTGGCACGAATACGTGATATTCGATGTTTCCAATCGTTTTGCATCGACGGTAGGTAAGGATTCACCTCCCAACTCCCGCAATCGTTCTTTCTATCGATAATTGGCACGAATACGTGCTATTCGATGTTTCCAATCGTTTTGACTCGACGGTAGTTAAGCATTAACTTCCCAGCTCCCGCAATCGTTCTTTCTATCCATAATTGGTTCGCATACGTGATATTCAATGTTTCCAATCGTTTTGCATTGACGGGTGGTAAGAATAATTGGCACGAATACGTGCTATTCGATGTTTCCAATCGTTTAGCATCGACGGGTGGTAAGGATACACTTCCCAGCTCCCGTAATCGTTCTTTCTATCGATAATTGGCACGCATACGTGATATTCGATGTCTCTAATCGTTTTGCCTCGACGGTAGGTAAGAATTCACTTCCCAGCTCCCGCAATCGTTCTTTCTATCGATAATTGGCACGAATACGTTATGTTCGATGTTTCCAATCGTTTTGCATCGACGGTAGGTAAGGATTCACCTCCCAACTCCCGCAATCGTTCTTTCTATCGATAATTGGCACGAATACGTGCTATTCGATGTTTCCAATCGTTTTGACTCGACGGTAGTTAAGCATTAACTTCCCAGCTCCCGCAATCGTTCTTTCTATCCATAATTGGTTCGCATACGTGATATTCAATGTTTCCAATCGTTTTGCATCGACGGGTGGTAAGAATTCACTTCCAAGCTCCCGTAATCGTTCTTTCTATCGATAATTGGCACGAATACGTGCTATTCGATGTTTCCAATCGTTTAGCATCGACGGGTGGTAAGGATTCACTTCCCAGCTCCCGTAATCGTTCTTTCTATCGATAATTGGCACGCATACGTGATATTCGATGTCTCTAATCGTTTTGCCTCGACGGTAGGTAAGAATTCACTTCCCAGCTCCCGCAATCGTTCTTTCTATCGATAATTGGCACGAATGCGTTATATTCGAGGTTTCAAATCGCTTTGCATCGACGGTAGGAAAGGATTCACTTCCCAGCTCCCGCAATCGTTCTTTCTATTCATAATTGGCACGCATACGTGATATTCGATGTCTCTAATCGTTTTGCCTCAACGGTAGGTAAGAATTCACTTCCCAGCTCCCGTAATCGTTCTTTCTATCGATAATTGGCACGAATACGTGCTATTCGATGTTTCCAATCGTTTTGCATCGACGGTAGGAAAGGATTCACTTCCCAGCTCCCGCAATCGTTCTTTCTATTCATAATTGGCACGAATACGTGATATTCGAGGTTTCCAATCGTTTTGCATCGACGGGTGGTAAGAACTCACTTCCCAGCTCCCGCAATCGTTCTTTCTATCGATAATTGGCACGTATACGTTATATTCGAGGTTTCCAATCGTTTTGCATCGACGGGAGGTAAGGATTCCCTTCCCAGCTCCCGTAATCGTTCTTTCTATCGATAATTGGCACGAATGCGTTAAATTC
Organism: Nomada ferruginata; assembly: GCA_963583965.1. Classification (NCBI taxonomy): domain Eukaryota; kingdom Metazoa; phylum Arthropoda; class Insecta; order Hymenoptera; family Apidae; genus Nomada; species Nomada ferruginata. The sequence continues at coordinate 3,734,848 of OY757219.1, forward strand.
GAGGTTTCCAATCGTTTTGCCTCGACGGTAGGTAAGAGTTCACTTCCCAGCTCCCGCAATCGTTCTTTGTATCGATAATTGGCACGCATACGTGCTATTCGATGTTTCCAATCGTTTAGCATCGACTGTAGGTAAGGATTCACTTCCCAGCTCCCTCAATCGTTCTTTCTATAAATAATTGGAACGAATACGTGATATTCGATGTTTCCAATCGTTTTGTATCGACGGTAGGAAAGGATTCACTTCCCAGCTCCCTCAATCGTTCTTTCTATCGATAATTGGCACGAATACGTGATATTCGCTGTTTCCAATCGTTTTGCATCGACGGGTGGTAAGGATTCACTTCCCAGCTGCCGCAATCGTTCTTTCTATCGATAATTGGCACCAATACGTGCTATTCGCTGTTTCCAATCGTTTTGCATCGGCGGGAGGTAATGATTCACTTCCCAACTCCCGCAATCGTTCTTTCTATCGATAATTGGCCCGAATACGTGATATTCGAGGTTTCCAATCGTTTTGCATCAACGGTAGGTAAGAATTCACTTCCCAGCTCTCGCAATCGTTCTTTCTATCGATAATTGGCACGAATACGTGCTATTCGATGTTTCCCATCGTTTTGCATCGACGGTAGGTAAGGATTCACTTCCCAACTCCCGCAATCGTTCTTTCTATCGATAATTGGCACGAATACGTGCTATTCGATGTTTCCAATCGTTTTGCATCGACGGGAGGTAAAGATTCACTTCCCAGCTCCCACAATCGTTCTTTGTATTGATAATTTGCACGAATACGTGATATTCGAGGTTTCCAATCGTTTTGCATCGACGGGTGGTAAGGATGCACTTGCTAGTTCCCGCAATCGTTCTTTCTATCGATAATGGCACGAATACGTGCTATTCGATGTTTCCAATCGTTTTGACTCGACGGTAGGTAAGCATTAACTTCCCAGCTCCCGCAATCGTTCTTTCTATCCATAATTGGTTCGCATACGTGATATTCAATGTTTCCAATCGTTTTGCATCGACGGTAGGTAAGGATGCACTTGCTAGTTCCCGCAATCGTTCTTTCTATCGATAATTGGCACGACTACGTGCTATTCGATGTTTCCAATCGGTTTGCCTCGACGGTAGGTAAGAATTCACTTCCCAGCTTCCGCAATCGTTCTTTCTATCGGTAATTGGCACGAATACGTTATATTCGAGGTTTCACATCTCTCTTGCATCGACGGGAGGTAAGGATTCCCTTCCCAGCTCCCGTAATCGTTCTTTCTATCGATAATTGGCACGAATGCGTTAAATTCGAGGTTTCCAATCGTTTTGCCTCGACGGTAGGTAAGAGTTCACTTCCCAGCTCCCGTAATCGTTCTTTGTATCGATAATTGGCACGCATACGTGCTATTCGATGTTTCCAATCGTTTAGCATCGACTGTAGGTAAGGATTCACTTCCCAGCTCCCTCAATCGTTCTTTCTATAAATAATTGGAACGAATACGTGATATTCGATGTTTCCAATCGTTTTGTATCGACGGTAGGTAAGGATTCACTTCCCAGCTCCCTCAATCGTTCTTTCTATAAATAATTGGCACGAATACGTGCTATTCGATGTTTCCAATCGTTTTGCATCGACGGGTGGTAAGGATTCACTTTCCAGCTGCCGCAATCGTTCTTTCTATCGATAATTGGCACGAATACGTGCTATTCGATGTTTCCAATCGTTTAGCATCGACGGGTGGTAAGGATACACTTCCCAGCTCCCGTAATCGTTCTTTCTATCGATAATTGGCACGCATACGTGATATTCGATGTCTCTAATCGTTTTGCCTCGACGGTAGGTAAGAATTCACTTCCCAGCTCCCGCAATCGTTCTTTCTATCGATAATTGGCACGAATACGTTATGTTCGATGTTTCCAATCGTTTTGCATCGACGGTAGGTAAGGATTCACCTCCCAACTCCCGCAATCGTTCTTTCTATCGATAATTGGCACGAATACGTGCTATTCGATGTTTCCAATCGTTTTGACACGACGGTAGTTAAGCATTAACTTCCCAGCTCCCGCAATCGTTCTTTCTATCCATAATTGGTTCGCATACGTGATATTCAATGTTTCCAATCGTTTTGCATCGACGGGTGGTAAGAATTCACTTCCCAGCTCCCGTAATCGTTCTTTCTATCGATAATTGGCACGAATACGTGCTATTCGATGTTTCCAATCGTTTAGCATCGACGGGTGGTAAGGATTCACTTCCCAGCTCCCGTAATCGTTCTTTCTATCGATAATTGGCACGCATACGTGATATTCGATGTCTCTAATCGTTTTGCCTCGACGGTAGGTAAGAATTCACTTCCCAGCTCCCGCAATCGTTCTTTCTATCGATAATTGGCACGAATGCGTTATATTCGAGGTTTCCAATCGCTTTGCATCGACGGTAGGAAAGGATTCACTTCCCAGCTCCCGCAATCGTTCTTTCTATTCATAATTGGTTCGCATACGTGATATTCAATGTTTCCAATCGTTTTGCATCGACGGGTGGTAAGAATTCACTTCCCAGCTCCCGTAATCGTTCTTTCTATCGATAATTGGCACGAATACGTGCTATTCGATGTTTCCAATCGTTTTGCATCGACGGTAGGAAAGGATTCACTTCCCAGCTCCCGCAATCGTTCTTTCTATTCATAATTGGCACGAATACGTGATATTCGAGGTTTCCAATCGTTTTGCATCGACGGGTGGTAAGAACTCACTTCCCAGCTCCCGCAATCGTTCTTTCTATCGATAATTGGCACGTATACGTTATATTCGAGGTTTCCAATCGTTTTGCATCGACGGTAGGTAAGGATTCACTTCCCAGCTCCCGCAATCGTTCTTTCTATCGATAATTGGCACGAATGCGTTAAATTCGAGGTTTCCAATCGTTTTGCCTCGACGGTAGGTAAGAGTTCACTTCCCAGCTCCCGCAATCGTTCTTTGTATCGATAATTGGCACGCATACGTGCTATTCGATGTTTCCAATCGTTTAGCATCGACTGTAGGTAAGGATTCACTTCCCAGCTCCCTCAATCGTTCTTTCTATAAATAATTGGAACGAATACGTGATATTCGATGTTTCCAATCGTTTTGTATCGACGGTAGGAAAGGATTCACTTCCCAGCTCCCTCAATCGTTCTTTCTATCGATAATTGGCACGAATACGTGATATTCGCTGTTTCCAATCGTTTTGCATCGACGGGAGGTAATTATTCACTTCCCAGCTCCCGCCATCGTTCTTTCTACCGATAATTGGCACGAGTACGTGATATTCGAGGTTTCCAATCGTTTTGCATCAACGGTAGGTAAGAATTCACTTCCCAGCTCCCGCAATCGTTCTTTCTATCGATAATTGGCACGAATACGTGCTATTCGATGTTTCCAATCGTTTTGACTCGACGGTAGTTAAGCATTAACTTCCCAGCTCCCGCAATCGTTCTTTCTATCCATAATTGGTTCGCATACGTGATATTCAATGTTTCCAATCGTTTTGCATCGACGGGTGGTAAGAATTCACTTCCAAGCTCCCGTAATCGTTCTTTCTATCGATAATTGGCACGAATACGTGCTATTCGATGTTTCCAATCGTTTAGCATCGACGGGTGGTAAGGATTCACTTCCCAGCTCCCGTAATCGTTCTTTCTATCGATAATTGGCACGCATACGTGATATTCGATGTCTCTAATCGTTTTGCCTCGACGGTAGGTAAGAATTCACTTCCCAGCTCCCGCAATCGTTCTTTCTATCGATAATTGGCACGAATGCGTTATATTCGAGGTTTCAAATCGCTTTGCATCGACGGTAGGAAAGGATTCACTTCCCAGCTCCCGCAATCGTTCTTTCTATTCATAATTGGCACGCATACGTGATATTCGATGTCTCTAATCGTTTTGCCTCAACGGTAGGTAAGAATTCACTTCCCAGCTCCCGTAATCGTTCTTTCTATCGATAATTGGCACGAATACGTGCTATTCGATGTTTCCAATCGTTTTGCATCGACGGTAGGAAAGGATTCACTTCCCAGCTCCCGCAATCGTTCTTTCTATTCATAATTGGCACGAATACGTGATATTCGAGGTTTCCAATCGTTTTGCATCGACGGGTGGTAAGAACTCACTTCCCAGCTCCCGCAATCGTTCTTTCTATCGATAATTGGCACGTATACGTTATATTCGAGGTTTCCAATCGTTTTGCATCGACGGTAGGTAAGGATTCACTTCCCAGCTCCCGCAATCGTTCTTTCTATCGATAATTGGCACGAATACGTTATATTCGAGGTTTCCAATCTCTTTTGCATCGACGGGAGGTAAGGATTCCCTTCCCAGCTCCCGTAATCGTTCTTTCTATCGATAATTGGCACGAATGCGTTAAATTCGAGGTTTCCAATCGTTTTGCCTCGACGGTAGGTAAGAGTTCACTTCCCAGCTCCCGCAATCGTTCTTTGTATCGATAATTGGCACGCATACGTGCTATTCGATGTTTCCAATCGTTTAGCATCGACTGTAGGTAAGGATTCACTTCCCAGCTCCCTCAATCGTTCTTTCTATAAATAATTGGAACGAATACGTGATATTCGATGTTTCCAATCGTTTTGTATCGACGGTAGGAAAGGATTCACTTCCCAGCTCCCTCAATCGTTCTTTCTATCGATAATTGGCACGAATACGTGATATTCGCTGTTTCCAATCGTTTTGCATCGACGGGTGGTAAGGATTCACTTCCCAGCTGCCGCAATCGTTCTTTCTATCGATAATTGGCACCAATACGTGCTATTCGCTGTTTCCAATCGTTTTGCATCGGCGGGAGGTAATGATTCACTTCCCAACTCCCGCAATCGTTCTTTCTATCGATAATTGGCCCGAATACGTGATATTCGAGGTTTCCAATCGTTTTGCATCAACGGTAGGTAAGAATTCACTTCCCAGCTCTCGCAATCGTTCTTTCTATCGATAATTGGCACGAATACGTGCTATTCGATGTTTCCCATCGTTTTGCATCGACGGTAGGTAAGGATTCACTTCCCAACTCCCGCAATCGTTCTTTCTATCGATAATTGGCACGAATACGTGCTATTCGATGTTTCCAATCGTTTTGCATCGACGGGAGGTAAAGATTCACTTCCCAGCTCCCACAATCGTTCTTTGTATTGATAATTTGCACGAATACGTGATATTCGAGGTTTCCAATCGTTTTGCATCGACGGGTGGTAAGGATGCACTTGCTAGTTCCCGCAATCGTTCTTTCTATCGATAATGGCACGAATACGTGCTATTCGATGTTTCCAATCGTTTTGACTCGACGGTAGGTAAGCATTAACTTCCCAGCTCCCGCAATCGTTCTTTCTATCCATAATTGGTTCGCATACGTGATATTCAATGTTTCCAATCGTTTTGCATCGACGGTAGGTAAGGATGCACTTGCTAGTTCCCGCAATCGTTCTTTCTATCGATAATTGGCACGACTACGTGCTATTCGATGTTTCCAATCGGTTTGCCTCGACGGTAGGTAAGAATTCACTTCCCAGCTCCCGCAATCGTTCTTTCTATCGGTAATTGGCACGAATACGTTATATTCGAGGTTTCACATCTCTCTTGCATCGACGGGAGGTAAGGATTCCCTTCCCAGCTCCCGTAATCGTTCTTTCTATCGATAATTGGCACGAATGCGTTAAATTCGAGGTTTCCAATCGTTTTGCCTCGACGGTAGGTAAGAGTTCACTTCCCAGCTCCCGTAATCGTTCTTTGTATCGATAATTGGCACGCATACGTGCTATTCGATGTTTCCAATCGTTTAGCATCGACTGTAGGTAAGGATTCACTTCCCAGCTCCCTCAATCGTTCTTTCTATAAATAATTGGAACGAATACGTGATATTCGATGTTTCCAATCGTTTTGTATCGACGGTAGGTAAGGATTCACTTCCCAGCTCCCTCAATCGTTCTTTCTATAAATAATTGGCACGAATACGTGCTATTCGATGTTTCCAATCGTTTTGCATCGACGGGTGGTAAGGATTCACTTTCCAGCTGCCGCAATCGTTCTTTCTATCGATAATTGGCACGAATACGTGCTATTCGATGTTTCCAATCGTTTAGCATCGACGGGTGGTAAGGATACACTTCCCAGCTCCCGTAATCGTTCTTTCTATCGATAATTGGCACGCATACGTGATATTCGATGTCTCTAATCGTTTTGCCTCGACGGTAGGTAAGAATTCACTTCCCAGCTCCCGCAATCGTTCTTTCTATCGATAATTGGCACGAATACGTTATGTTCGATGTTTCCAATCGTTTTGCATCGACGGTAGGTAAGGATTCACCTCCCAACTCCCGCAATCGTTCTTTCTATCGATAATTGGCACGAATACGTGCTATTCGATGTTTCCAATCGTTTTGACACGACGGTAGTTAAGCATTAACTTCCCAGCTCCCGCAATCGTTCTTTCTATCCATAATTGGTTCGCATACGTGATATTCAATGTTTCCAATCGTTTTGCATCGACGGGTGGTAAGAATTCACTTCCCAGCTCCCGTAATCGTTCTTTCTATCGATAATTGGCACGAATACGTGCTATTCGATGTTTCCAATCGTTTAGCATCGACGGGTGGTAAGGATTCACTTCCCAGCTCCCGTAATCGTTCTTTCTATCGATAATTGGCACGCATACGTGATATTCGATGTCTCTAATCGTTTTGCCTCGACGGTAGGTAAGAATTCACTTCCCAGCTCCCGCAATCGTTCTTTCTATCGATAATTGGCACGAATGCGTTATATTCGAGGTTTCCAATCGCTTTGCATCGACGGTAGGAAAGGATTCACTTCCCAGCTCCCGCAATCGTTCTTTCTATTCATAATTGGTTCGCATACGTGATATTCAATGTTTCCAATCGTTTTGCATCGACGGGTGGTAAGAATTCACTTCCCAGCTCCCGTAATCGTTCTTTCTATCGATAATTGGCACGAATACGTGCTATTCGATGTTTCCAATCGTTTTGCATCGACGGTAGGAAAGGATTCACTTCCCAGCTCCCGCAATCGTTCTTTCTATTCATAATTGGCACGAATACGTGATATTCGAGGTTTCCAATCGTTTTGCATCGACGGGTGGTAAGAACTCACTTCCCAGCTCCCGCAATCGTTCTTTCTATCGATAATTGGCACGTATACGTTATATTCGAGGTTTCCAATCGTTTTGCATCGACGGTAGGTAAGGATTCACTTCCCAGCTCCCGCAATCGTTCTTTCTATCGATAATTGGCACGAATGCGTTAAATTCGAGGTTTCCAATCGTTTTGCCTCGACGGTAGGTAAGAGTTCACTTCCCAGCTCCCGCAATCGTTCTTTGTATCGATAATTGGCACGCATACGTGCTATTCGATGTTTCCAATCGTTTAGCATCGACTGTAGGTAAGGATTCACTTCCCAGCTCCCTCAATCGTTCTTTCTATAAATAATTGGAACGAATACGTGATATTCGATGTTTCCAATCGTTTTGTATCGACGGTAGGAAAGGATTCACTTCCCAGCTCCCTCAATCGTTCTTTCTATCGATAATTGGCACGAATACGTGATATTCGCTGTTTCCAATCGTTTTGCATCGACGGGTGGTAAGGATTCACTTCCCAGCTGCCGCAATCGTTCTTTCTATCGATAATTGGCACCAATACGTGCTATTCGCTGTTTCCAATCGTTTTGCATCGACGGGAGGTAATGATTCACTTCCCAGCTCCCGCAATCGTTCTTTCTATCGATAATTGGCACGAATACGTGATATTCGAGGTTTCCAATCGTTTTGCATCAACGGTAGGTAAGAATTCACTTCCCAGCTCCCGCAGTCGTTCTTTCTATCGATAATTGGCACGAATACGTGCTATTCGATGTTTCCCATCGTTTTGCATCGACGGTAGGTAAGGATTCACTTCCCAACTCCCGCAATCGTTCTTTCTATCGATAATTGGCACGAATACGTGCTATTCGATGTTTCCAATCGTTTTGCATCGACGGGAGGTAAAGATTCACTTCCCAGCTCCCACAATCGTTCTTTGTATTGATAATTTGCACGAATACGTGATATTCGAGGTTTCCAATCGTTTTGCATCGACGGGTGGTAAGGATGCACTTGCTAGTTCCCGCAATCGTTCTTTCTATCGATAATGGCACGAATACGTGCTATTCGATGTTTCCAATCGTTTTGACTCGACGGTAGGTAAGCATTAACTTCCCAGCTCCCGCAATCGTTCTTTCTATCCATAATTGGTTCGCATACGTGATATTCAATGTTTCCAATCGTTTTGCATCGACGGTAGGTAAGGATGCACTTGCTAGTTCCCGCAATCGTTCTTTCTATCGATAATTGGCACGAATACGTGCTATTCGATGTTTCCAATCGGTTTGCCTCGACGGTAGGTAAGAATTCACTTCCCAGCTCCCGCAATCGTTCTTTCTATCGGTAATTGGCACGAATACGTTATATTCGAGGTTTCACATCTCTTTTGCATCGACGGGAGGTAAGGATTCCCTTCCCAGCTCCCGTAATCGTTCTTTCTATCGATAATTGGCACGAATGCGTTAAATTCGAGGTTTCCAATCGTTTTGCCTCGACGGTAGGTAAGAGTTCACTTCCCAGCTCCCGTAATCGTTCTTTGTATCGATAATTGGCACGCATACGTGCTATTCGATGTTTCCAATCGTTTAGCATCGACTGTAGGTAAGGATTCACTTCCCAGCTCCCTCAATCGTTCTTTCTATAAATAATTGGAACGAATACGTGATATTCGATGTTTCCAATCGTTTTGTATCGACGGTAGGTAAGGATTCACTTCCCAGCTCCCTCAATCGTTCTTTCTATAAATAATTGGCACGAATACGTGCTATTCGATGTTTCCAATCGTTTTGCATCGACGGGTGGTAAGGATTCACTTTCCAGCTGCCGCAATCGTTCTTTCTATCGATAATTGGCACCAATACGTGCTATTCGCTGTTTCCAATCGTTTTGCATCGACGGGAGGTAATGATTCACTTCCCAGCTCCCGCAATCGTTCTTTCTATCGATAATTGACACGCATACGTGATATTCGATGTTTCCAATCGTTTTGCATCGACGGGTGGTAAGGATTCACTTTCCAGCTGCCGCAATCGTTCTTTGTATCGATAATTGGCACGCATACGTGCGATTCGATATTTCCAATCGTTTTGCATCGACGGGAGGTAAAGATTCACTTCCCAGCTCCCACAATCGTTCTTTGTATTGATAATTTGCACGAATACGTGATATTCGAGGTTTCCAATCGTTTTGCATCGACGGGTGGTAAGAATTCACTTTCCAGCTGCCGCAATCGTTCTTTGTATCGATAATTGGCACGCATACGTGCTATTCGATATTTCCAATCGTTTAGCATCGACTGTAGGTAAGGATTCACTTCCCAGCTCCCTCAATCGTTCTTTCTATAAATAATTGGCACGAATACGTGCTATTCGATGTTTCCAATCGTTTTGCATCGACGGGTGGTAAGGATTCACTTCCCAGCTCCCGCAATCGTTCTTTCTATCGATAATTGGCACGAAAACGTGCTATTCGATGTTTCCAATCGTTTTGAATCGACGGAAGGTAAGGATTCACTTACCAGCTCCCACAATCGTTCTTTCTATTTATAATTGGAACGAATACGTGATATTCGATGTTTCCAATCGTTTTGTATCGACGGTTGGTAAGGATTCACTTCCCAGCTCCCTCAATCGTTCTTTCTATAAATAATTCGCAAGAATACGTGCTATTCGATGGTTCCAATCGTTTTGCATCGACGGGTGGTAAGGATTCACTTTCCAGCTGCCGCAATCGTTCTTTCTATCGATAATTGGCACGAATACGTGATATTCGCTGTTTCCAATCGTTTTGCATCGACGGGTGGTAAGGATTCACTTCCCAGCTCCCACAATCGTTCTTTGTATTGATAATTTGCACGAATACGTGATATTCGAGGTTTCCAATCGTTTTGCATCGACGGGTGGTAAGGATGCACTTGCTAGTTCCCGCAATCGTTCTTTCTATCGATAATGGCACGAATACGTGCTATTCGATGTTTCCAATCGTTTTGACTCGACGGTAGGTAAGCATTAACTTCCCAGCTCCCGCAATCGTTCTTTCTATCCATAATTGGTTCGCATACGTGATATTCAATGTTTCCAATCGTTTTGCATCGACGGTAGGTAAGGATGCACTTGCTAGTTCCCGCAATCGTTCTTTCTATCGATAATTGGCACGAATACGTGCTATTCGATGTTTCCAATCGGTTTGCCTCGACGGTAGGTAAGAATTCACTTCCCAGCTCCCGCAATCGTTCTTTCTATCGGTAATTGGCACGAATACGTTATAATCGAGGTTTCACATCTCTTTTGCATCGACGGGAGGTAAGGATTCCCTTCCCAGCTCCCGTAATCGTTCTTTCTATCGATAATTGGCACGAATGCGTTAAATTCGAGGTTTCCAATCGTTTTGCCTCGACGGTAGGTAAGAGTTCACTTCCCAGCTCCCGTAATCGTTCTTTGTATCGATAATTGGCACGCATACTTGCTATTCGATGTTTCCAATCGTTTAGCATCGACTGTAGGTAAGGATTCACTTCCCAGCTCCCTCAATCGTTCTTTCTATAAATAATTGGAACGAATACGTGATATTCGATGTTTCCAATCGTTTTGTATCGACGGTAGGTAAGGATTCACTTCCCAGCTCCCTCAATCGTTCTTTCTATAAATAATTGGCACGAATACGTGCTATACGATGTTTCCAATCGTTTTGCATCGACGGGTGGTAAGGATTCACTTTCCAGCTGCCGCAATCGTTCTTTCTATCGATAATTGGCACGAATACGTGATATTCGCTGTTTCCAATCGTTTTGCATCGACGGGTGGTAAGGATTCACTTCCCAGCTGCCGCAATCGTTCTTTCTATCGATAATTGGCACCAATACGTGCTATTCGCTGTTTCCAATCGTTTTGCATCGACGGGAGGTAATGATTCACTTCCCAGCTCCCGCAATCGTTCTTTCTATCGATAATTGACACGCATACGTGATATTCGATGTTTCCAATCGTTTTGCATCGACGGGTGGTAAGGATTCACTTTCCAGCTGCCGCAATCGTTCTTTGTATCGATAATTGGCACGCATACGTGCTATTCGATATTTCCAATCGTTTAGCATCGACTGTAGGTAAGGATTCACTTCCCAGCTCCCTCAATCGTTCTTTCTATAAATAATTGGCACGAATACGTGCTATTCGATGTTTCCAATCGTTTTGCATCGACGGGTGGTAAGGATTCACATCCCAGCTCCCGCAATCGTTCTTTCTATCGATAATTGGCACGAAAATGTGCTATTCGATGTTTCCAATCGTTTTGAATCGACGGAAGGTAAGGATTCACTTACCAGCTCCCACAATCGTTCTTTCTATTTATAATTGGAACGAATACGTGATATTCGATGTTTCCAATCGTTTTGTATCGACGGTTGGTAAGGATTCACTTCCCAGCTCCCTCAATCGTTCTTTCTATAAATAATTCGCACGAATACGTGCTATTCGATGGTTCCAATCGTTTTGCATCGACGGGTGGTAAGGATTCACTTTCCAGCTGCCGCAATCGTTCTTTCTATCGATAATTGGCACGAATACGTGATATTCGATGTTTCCAATCGTTTTGCATCGACGGGTGGTAAGGATTCACTTCCCAGCTGCCGCAATCGTTCTTTCTATCGATAATTGGCACGAATACGTGCTATTCGCTGTTTCCAATCGTTTTGCATCGACGGGAGGTAATTATTCACTTCCCAGCTCCCGCCATCGTTCTTTCTACCGATAATTGGCACGAGTACGTGATATTCGAGGTTTCCAATCGTTTTGCATCAACGGTAGGTAAGAATTCACTTCCCAGCTCCCGCAATCGTTCTTTCCATCGATAATTGGCACGAATACGTGCTATTCGATGTTTCCAATCGTTTTGCATCGACGGTAGGTAAGGATGCACTTGCTAGTTCCCGCAATCGTTCTTTCTATCGATAATGCCACGAATACGTGCTATTCGATGTTTCCAATCGTTTTGACTCGACGGTAGGTAAGCATTAACTTCCCAGCTCCCGCAATCGTTCTTTCTATCCATAATTGGTTCGCATACGTGATATTCAATGTTTCCAATCGTTTTGCATCGACGGTAGGTAAGAATTCACTTCCCAGCTCCCGCAATCGTTCTTTCTATCGATAATGGCACGAATACGTGCTATTCGATGTTTCCAATCGTTTTGACTCGACGGTAGGTAAGCATTAACTTCCCAGCTCCCGCAATCGTTCTTTCTATCCATAATTGGTTCGCATACGTGATATTCAATGTTTCCAATCGTTTTGCATCGACGGTAGGTAAGAATTCACTTCCCAGCTCCCGCAATCGTTCTTTCTATCGATAATTGGCACGAATACGTGATATTCGATGTTTCCAATCGTTTTGCATCGACGGGTGGTAAGGATTCACTTTCCAGCTGCCGCAATCGTTCTTTCTATCGATAATTGTGGTACCCGTTGTGGCGGCCAAGCGTTCATAGCGACGTCGCTTTTTGATCCTTCGATGTCGGCTCTTCCTATCATTGTGAAGAGTCCTATCATTGTGTTTCCAATCGTTTTGCATCGACGGGAGGTAAGGATTCACTTCCCAGCTCCCACAATCGTTCTTTGTATTGATAATTTGCACGAATACGTGATATTCGTGGTTTCCAATCGTTTTGCATCGACGGGTGGTAAGAATTCACTTCCCAGCTGCCGCAATCGTTCTTTCTATCGATAATTGGCACGAATACGTGATATTCGTTGTTTCCAATCGTTTTGTATCGACGGGAGGTAAGGATTCACTTCCCAGCTCCCGCAATCGTTCTTTCTATCGATAATTGGCACGCATACGTGATATTCGATGTTTCCAACCGTTTTGCCTCGAAGGGAGGTAACGATTCACTTCCCAGCTCCCACAATCGTTCTTTGTATTGATAATTTGCACGAATACGTGATATTCGAGGTTTCCAATCGTTTTGCATCGACGGGTGGTAAGAATTCACTTTCCAGCTGCCGCAATCGTTCTTTGTATCGATAATTGGCACGCATACGTGCTATTCGATATTTCCAATCGTTTAGCATCGACTGTAGGTAAGGATTCACTTCCCAGCTCCCTCAATCGTTCTTTCTATAAATAATTGGCACGAATACGTGCTATTCGATGGTTCCAATCGTTTTGCATCGACGGGTGGTAAGGATTCACTTCCCAGCTCCCGCAATCGTTCTTTCTATCGATAATTGGCACGAAAATGTGCTATTCGATGTTTCCAACCGTTTTGAATCGACGGAAGGTAAGGATTCACTTACCAGCTCCCACAATCGTTCTTTCTATTTATAATTGGAACGAATACGTGATATTCGATGTTTCCAATCGTTTTGTATCGACGGTTGGTAAGGATTCACTTCCCAGCTCCCTCAATCGTTCTTTCTATAAATAATTCGCACGAATACGTGCTATTCGATGGTTCCAATCGTTTTGCATCGACGGGTGGTACGGATTCACTTCCCAGCTGCCGCAATCGTTCTTTCTATCGATAATTGGCACGAATACGTGCTATTCGCTGTTTCCAATCGTTTTGCATCGACGGGAGGTAATTATTCACTTCCCAGCTCCCGCCATCGTTCTTTCTACCGATAATTGGCACGAGTACGTGATATTCGAGGTTTCCAATCGTTTTGCATCAACGGTAGGTAAGAATTCACTTCCCAGCTCCCGCAATCGTTCTTTCTATCGATAATTGGCACGAATACGTGCTATTCGATGTTTCCAATCGTTTTGCATCGACGGTAGGTAAGGATTCACTTCCCAACTCCCGCAATCGTTCTTTCTATCGATAATTGGAACGAATACGTGCTATTCGATGCTTCCAATCGTTTTGCATCGACGGGAGGTAAAGATTCACTTCCCAGCTCCCACAATCGTTCTTTGTATTGATAATTTGCACGAATACGTGATATTCGAGGTTTCCAATCGTTTTGCATCGACGGGTGGTAAGAATTCACTTCCCAGCTGCCGCAATCGTTCTTTCTATCGATAATTGGCACGCATACGTGATATTCGATGTTTCCAATCGTTTTTCCTCGACGGGAGGTAACGATTCACTTCCCAGCTCCTGCAATCGTTCTTTCTATCGATAATTGCCACGAATACGTGCTATTCGATGTTTCCAATCGTTTTGACTCGACGGTAGGTAAGCATTAATTTCCCAGCTCCCGCAATCGTTCTTTCTATCCATAATTGGTTCGCATACGTGATATTCAATGTTTCCAATCGTTTTGCATCGACGGTAGGTAAGAATTCACTTCCCAGCTCCCGCAATCGTTCTTTCTATCGATAATGGCACGAATACGTGCTATTCGATGTTTCCAATCGTTTTGACTCGACGGTAGGTAAGCATTAACTTCCCAGCTCCCGCAATCGTTCTTTCTATCCATAATTGGTTCGCATACGTGATATTCAATGTTTCCAATCGTTTTGCATCGACGGTAGGTAAGAATTCACTTCCCAGCTCCCGCAATCGTTCTTTCTATCGATAATTGGCACGAATACGTGATATTCGATGTTTCCAATCGTTTTGCATCGACGGGTGGTAAGGATTCACTTTCCAGCTGCCGCAATCGTTCTTTCTATCGATAATTGTGGTACCCGTTGTGGCGGCCAAGCGTTCATAGCGACGTCGCTTTTTGATCCTTCGATGTCGGCTCTTCCTATCATTGTGAAGAGTCCTATCATTGTGTTTCCAATCGTTTTGCATCGACGGGAGGTAAGGATTCACTTCCCAGCTCCCGCAATCGTTCTTTCTATCGATAATTGGCACGAATACGTGATATTCGAGGTTTCCAATCGTTTTGCATCGACGGGAGGTAAGGATTCACTTCCCAGCTCCCGCAATAGTTCTTTCTATCGATAATTGGCACGAATACGTGCTATTCGATGTTTCCAATCGTTTTGCATCGACGGTAGGTAAGGATTCACTTCCCAACTCCCGCAATCGTTCTTTCTATCGATAATTGGAACGAATACGTGCTATTCGATGGTTCCAATCGTTTTGCATCGACGGGAGGTATAGATGCACTTCCCAGCTCCCACAATCGTTCTTTGTATTGATAATTTGCACGAATACGTGATATTCGAGGTTTCCAATCGTTTTGCATCGACGGGTGGTAAGAATTCACTTCCCAGCTGCCGCAATCGTTCTTTCTATCGATAATTGGCACGAATACGTGATATTCGTTGTTTCCAATCGTTTTGTATCGACGGGAGGTAAGGATTCACTTCCCAGCTCCCGCAATCGTTCTTTCTATCGATAATTGGCACGCATACGTGATATTCGATGTTTCCAACCGTTTTGCCTCGAAGGGAGGTAACGATTCACTTCCCAGCTCCCGCAATCGTTCTTTCTATCGATAATTGCCACGAATACGTGCTATTCGATGTTTCCAATCGTTTTGACTCGACGGTAGGTAAGCATTAATTTCCCAGCTCCCGCAATCGTTCTTTCTTACCATAATTGGTTCGCATACGTGATATTCAATGTTTCCAATCGTTTTGCATCGACGGTAGGTAAGGATGCACTTGCTAGTTCCCGCAATCGTTCTTTCTATCGATAATGCCACGAATACGTGCTATTCGATGTTTCCAATCGTTTTGACTCGACGGTAGGTAAGCATTAACTTCCCAGCTCCCGCAATCGTTCTTTCTATCCATAATTGGTTCGCATACGTGATATTCAATGTTTCCAATCGTTTTGCATCGACGGTAGGTAAGAATTCACTTCCCAGCTCCCGCAATCGTTCTTTCTATCGATAATGGCACGAATACGTGCTATTCGATGTTTCCAATCGTTTTGACTCGACGGTAGGTAAGCATTAACTTCCCAGCTCCCGCAATCGTTCTTTCTATCCATAATTGGTTCGCATACGTGATATTCAATGTTTCCAATCGTTTTGCATCTACGGTAGGTAAGAATTCACTTCCCAGCTCCCGCAATCGTTCTTTCTATCGATAATTGGCACGAATACGTGATATTCGATGTTTCCAATCGTTTTGCATCGACGGGTGGTAAGGATTCACTTTCCAGCTGCCGCAATCGTTCTTTCTATCGATAATTGTGGTACCCGTTGTGGCGGCCAAGCGTTCATAGCGACGTCGCTTTTTGATCCTTCGATGTCGGCTCTTCCTATCATTGTGAAGAGTCCTATCATTGTGTTTCCAATCGTTTTGCATCGACGGGAGGTATTGATTCACTTCCCAGCTCCCGCAATCGTTCTTTCTATCGATAATTGGCACGAATACGTGATATTCGAGGTTTCCAATCGTTTTGCATCGACGGGAGGTAAGGATTCACTTCCCAGCTCCCGCAATAGTTCTTTCTATCGATAATTGGCACGATACGTGCTATTCGATGTTTCCAACCGTTTTGCACCTACGGTAGGTAAGGATTATAAATAAAAAGGGTAAATAAAAATTATCCAAACCATATCGTGTTTGGTTAGGTTTGGTTAGGTTTGGTACCACGACGGGTGGTAAGGATTCACTTCCCAGCTGCCGCAATCGTTCTTTCTATCGATAATTGGCACGAATACGTGCTATTCGCTGTTTCCAATCGTTTTGCATCGACGGGAGGTAATTATTCACTTCCCAGCTCCCGCAATCGTTCTTTCTATCGATAATTGGCACGAATACGTGATATTCGAGGTTTCCAATCGTTTTGCATCAACGGTAGGTAAGAATTCACCTCCCAGCTCCCGCAATCGTTCTTTCTATAAATAATTCGCACGAATACGTGCTATTCGATGTTTCCAATCGTTTTGCATCGACGGGTGGTAAGGATTCACTTTCCAGCTGCCGCAATCGTTCTTTCTATCGATAATTGGCACGAATACGTGATATTCGCTGTTTCCAATCGTTTTGCATCGACGGGTGGTAAGGATTCACTTCCCAGCTGCCGCAATCGTTCTTTCTATCGATAATTGGCACGAATACGTGCTATTCGATGTTTCCAATCGTTTTGCATCGACGGGAGGTAAAGATTCACTTCCCAGCTCCCACAATCGTTCTTTGTATTGATAATTTGCACGAATACGTGATATTCGAGGTTTCCAATCGTTTTGCATCGACGGGTGGTAAGAATTCACTTCCCAGCTGCCGCAATCGTTCTTTCTATCGATAATTGGCACGGATACGTGATATTCGTTGTTTCCAATCGTTTTGTATCGACGGGAGGTAAGGATTCACTTCCCAGCTCCCGCAATCGTTCTTTCTATCGATAATTGGCACGCATACGTGTTATTCGATGTTTCCAACCGTTTTGCCTCGAAGGGAGGTAACGATTCACTTCCCAGCTCCCGCAATCGTTCTTTCTATCGATAATTGCCACGAATACGTGCTATTCGATGTTTCCAATCGTTTTGACTCGACGGTAGGTAAGCATTAATTTCCCAGCTCCCGCAATCGTTCTTTCTTACCATAATTGGTTCGCATACGTGATATTCAATGTTTCCAATCGTTTTGCATCGACGGTAGGTAAGGATGCACTTGCTAGTTCCCGCAATCGTTCTTTCTATCGATAATGCCACGAATACGTGCTATTCGATGTTTCCAATCGTTTTGACTCGACGGTAGGTAAGCATTAACTTCCCAGCTCCCGCAATCGTTCTTTCTATCCATAATTGGTTCGCATACGTGATATTCGATGTTTCCAACCGTTTTGCCTCGAAGGGAGGTAACGATTCACTTCCCAGCTCCCACAATCGTTCTTTGTATTGATAATTTGCACGAATACGTGATATTCGAGGTTTCCAATCGTTTTGCATCGACGGGTGGTAAGAATTCACTTTCCAGCTGCCGCAATCGTTCTTTGTATCGATAATTGGCACGCATACGTGCTATTCGATATTTCCAATCGTTTAGCATCGACTGTAGGTAAGGATTCACTTCCCAGCTCTCTCAATCGTTCTTTCTATAAATAATTGGCACGAATACGTGCTATTCGATGTTTCCAATCGTTTTGCATCGACGGGTGGTAAGGATTCACTTCCCAGCTCCCGCAATCGTTCTTTCTATCGATAATTGGCACGAAAATGTGCTATTCGATGTTTCCAATCGTTTTGAATCGACGGAAGGTAAGGATTCACTTACCAGCTCCCACAATCGTTCTTTCTATTTATAATTGGAACGAATACGTGATATTCGATGTTTCCAATCGTTTTGTATCGACGGTTGGTAAGGATTCACTTCCCAGCTCCCTCAATCGTTCTTTCTATAAATAATTCGCACGAATACGTGCTATTCGATGGTTCCAATCGTTTTGCATCGACGGGTGGTAAGGATTCACTTTCCAGCTGCCGCAATCGTTCTTTCTATCGATAATTGGCACGAATACGTGATATTCGCTGTTTCCAATCGTTTTGCATCGACGGGTGGTAAGGATTCACTTCCCAGCTGCCGCAATCGTTCTTTCTATCGATAATTGGCACGAATACGTGCTATTCGCTGGTTCCAATCGTTTTGCATCGACGGGAGGTAATTATTCACTTCCCAGCTCCCGCCATCGTTCTTTCTACCGATAATTGGCACGAGTACGTGATATTCGAGGTTTCCAATCGTTTTGCATCAACGGTAGGTAAGAATTCACTTCCCAGCTCCCGCAATCGTTCTTTCTATCGATAATAGGCACGAATACGTGCTATTCGATGTTTCCAATCGTTTTGCATCGACGGTAGGTAAGGATTCACTTCCCAACTCCCGCAATCGTTCTTTCTATCGATAATTGGAACGAATACGTGCTATTCGATGCTTCCAATCGTTTTGCATCGACGGGAGGTAAAGATTCACTTCCCAGCTCCCACAATCGTTCTTTGTATTGATAATTTGCACGAATACGTGATATTCGAGGTTTCCAATCGTTTTGCATCGACGGGTGGTAAGAATTCACTTCCCAGCTGCCGCAATCGTTCTTTCTATCGATAATTGGCACGCATACGTGATATTCGATGTTTCCAATCGTTTTGCCTCGACGGGAGGTAACGATTCACTTCCCAGCTCCCGCAATCGTTCTTTCTATCAATAATTGGCACGCATACGTGCTATTCGATATTTCCAATCGTTTAGCATCGACTGTAGGTAAGGATTCACTTCCCAGCTCTCTCAATCGTTCTTTCTATAAATAATTGGCACGAATACGTGCTATTCGATGTTTCCAATCGTTTTGCATCGACGGGTGGTAAGGATTCACTTCCCAGCTCCCGCAATCGTTCTTTCTATCGATAATTGGCACGAAAATGTGCTATTCGATGTTTCCAATCGTTTTGAATCGACGGAAGGTAAGGATTCACTTACCAGCTCCCACAATCGTTCTTTCTATTTATAATTGGAACGAATACGTGATATTCGATGTTTCCAATCGTTTTGTATCGACGGTTGGTAAGGATTCACTTCCCAGCTCCCTCAATCGTTCTTTCTATAAATAATTCGCACGAATACGTGCTATTCGATGGTTCCAATCGTTTTGCATCGACGGGTGGTAAGGATTCACTTTCCAGCTGCCGCAATCGTTCTTTCTATCGATAATTGGCACGAATACGTGATATTCGCTGTTTCCAATCGTTTTGCATCGACGGGTGGTAAGGATTCACTTCCCAGCTGCCGCAATCGTTCTTTCTATCGATAATTGGCACGAATACGTGCTATTCGCTGTTTCCAATCGTTTTGCATCGACGGGAGGTAATTATTCACTTCCCAGCTCCCGCCATCGTTCTTTCTACCGATAATTGGCACGAGTACGTGATATTCGAGGTTTCCAATCGTTTTGCATCAACGGTAGGTAAGAATTCACTTCCCAGCTCCCGCAATCGTTCTTTCTATCGATAATTGGCACGAATACGTGCTATTCGATGTTTCCAATCGTTTTGCATCGACGGTAGGTAAGGATTCACTTCCCAACTCCCGCAATCGTTCTTTCTATCGATAATTGGAACGAATACGTGCTATTCGATGCTTCCAATCGTTTTGCATCGACGGGAGGTAAAGATTCACTTCCCAGCTCCCACAATCGTTCTTTGTATTGATAATTTGCACGAATACGTGATATTCGAGGTTTCCAATCGTTTTGCATCGACGGGTGGTAAGAATTCACTTCCCAGCTGCCGCAATCGTTCTTTCTATCGATAATTGGCACGCATACGTGATATTCGATGTTTCCAATCGTTTTGCCTCGACGGGAGGTAACGATTCACTTCGCAGCTCCCGCAATCGTTCTTTCTATCAATAATTGCCACGAATACGTGCTATTCGATGTTTCCAATCGTTTTGACTCGACGGTAGGTAAGCATTAATTTCCCAGCTCCCGCAATCGTTCTTTCTATCCATAATTGGTTCGCATACGTGATATTCAATGTTTCCAATCGTTTTGCATCGACGGTAGGTAAGAATTCACTTCCCAGCTCCCGCAATCGTTCTTTCTATCGATAATGGCACGAATACGTGCTATTCGATGTTTCCAATCGTTTTGACTCGACGGTAGGTAAGCATTAACTTCCCAGCTCCCGCAATCGTTCTTTCTATCCATAATTGGTTCGCATACGTGATATTCAATGTTTCCAATCGTTTTGCATCGACGGTAGGTAAGAATTCACTTCCCAGCTCCCGCAATCGTTCTTTCTATCGATAATTGGCACGAATACGTGATATTCGATGTTTCCAATCGTTTTGCATCGACGGGTGGTAAGGATTCACTTTCCAGCTGCCGCAATCGTTCTTTCTATCGATAATTGTGGTACCCGTTGTGGCGGCCAAGCGTTCATAGCGACGTCGCTTTTTGATCCTTCGATGTCGGCTCTTCCTATCATTGTGAAGAGTCCTATCATTGTGTTTCCAATCGTTTTGCATCGACGGGAGGTAAGGATTCACTTCCCAGCTCCCGCAATCGTTCTTTCTATCGATAATTGGCACGAATACGTGATATTCGAGGTTTCCAATCGTTTTGCATCGACGGGAGGTAAGGATTCACTTCCCAGCTCCCGCAATAGTTCTTTCTATCGATAATTGGCACGAATACGTGCTACTCGATGTTTCCAATCGTTTTGCATCGACGGTAGGTAAGGATTCACTTCCCAACTCCCGCAATCGTTCTTTCTATCGATAATTGGAACGAATACGTGCTATTCGATGGTTCCAATCGTTTTGCATCGACGGGAGGTAAAGATTCACTTCCCAGCTCCCACAATCGTTCTTTGTATTGATAATTTGCACGAATACGTGATATTCGTGGTTTCCAATCGTTTTGCATCGACGGGTGGTAAGAATTCACTTCCCAGCTGCCGCAATCGTTCTTTCTATCGATAATTGGCACGAATACGTGATATTCGTTGTTTCCAATCGTTTTGTATCGACGGGAGGTAAGGATTCACTTCCCAGCTCCCGCAATCGTTCTTTCTATCGATAATTGGCACGCATACGTGATATTCGATGTTTCCAACCGTTTTGCCTCGAAGGGAGGTAACGATTCACTTCCCAGCTCCCGCAATCGTTCTTTCTATCGATAATTGCCACGAATACGTGCTATTCGATGTTTCCAATCGTTTTGACTCGACGGTAGGTAAGCATTAATTTCCCAGCTCCCGCAATCGTTCTTTCTTACCATAATTGGTTCGCATACGTGATATTCAATGTTTCCAATCGTTTTGCATCGACGGTAGGTAAGCCTTCTTCTTTCGTAGATTGCCCGTTTCGTAAATTCTGAAACGATAGATCACAATTTATTTCTTTTCTTTTTTTTCTAAGGAGGCAGAAGTTTTCAGGAATTCAGATGAATTATTACAGGGTGTTCAGAGTTGACGTGACTTTCATTTGGAACAATTCGAAATAATAATTGACGACTGCATCGATGGAAAGTGCGAGTCAAATCTCGGATCCAAGCACGTGCTCCAGCGGTTCATGTGCGCACATGGTGCACGCTTGTTTATGACGGCCGGTTGCAGGGCGTGCCGTGAGCAAGATCACGTTTTGCACCGTGACACGTGCAGAAAATTCCCGTACGAGATGCCACGAGTCGGGCATACGGGATGCACGCTTCCATTGCTATTCTCATGGTGCATCTGTTGCAACCGTATCGCGTACTCGCCAGAGACAGGAAGGATGATGTACCAGTCAGATCATTCGATCGTGATGTTCTTCGTTCTTTAAAGCTTGGAATGGTGGCTAAATTTGCTGTCCATTTGGCTTTGTTCTTTGGATAATATAAGCATACGAGTGGCGCGATTTAAATTATCGACTGGAAAGATGGTAGAAATATATTATATTTTCCCCATATTCATAGAAATACGAGGATAAAATAAAAAATGTAATTCATTTGGCAATTTCTCTTCAATATCCCAATATTTTGTTAAACTTCTCATACAACAGCTCCAAAATGATTGATTGGTTCCCTCGAACAGAATAGTCTCAATCGCGCATTGAAAGTAAGGAAAGAATGTTCGTGTCTCGATTTTGGGTCAGGTCGAGCCAAGTAGGTTGTTTTATTTCCACAAGTTAGAGTTACATTGTTTCTCAGCTTTTTCTATTAAATATGCAAAATAAAACCTCCTTGCTTGCAACTTGTGGCTTCACTATTCTCTGCAATTATCTGAATCTAAGAATCTTGTAGGAAAATCCTTTCCTTTTCCATAGGATAGCTCTCGGTCCAATAAAAATGCCACTTCGTCCATTTCTTTGTGAGCCACGCACAGGAAATCCCGAGCCGATATGAATCTTGCTCCTTGTCCATCCAAGGAGATTTATTCTGTTCCCTCATAATCTTCTCTTTCACCCGTGATCCTCAGCTATTTTTACCTCGTTCGACGAAAGCCGACGTAGGTCAGCCCGTTTTTCTTCACTTATCCCCGTGCGATTCATCTACGTATTTGCCAGACATCCGGTTGCCTTATCGAACGACGAAATCCTCGAGACGAGCCCTTCGAGTCATCGGCGAAACCCTGGCGACAATCTGCACCACAAACTTCGAACTGTGAACTCTCTGGCGATCCGGGAAAAGGTTCTCTTGGCACGATCGACTGATTACAGGTGACTGTAATGGAAGGACGAAACGAACTGGGCTTGGCTTCTCGATGACTGGTAGTTCCAGCAGTGCGTTTCGTTTTTTTTAAGACGATACGTAACACATTATTATGCACGAGATTTTTATCTTCGCGAGAAACTTTATTGCCACGCTTTAGTTCTCCATTCCACATTTTCACATTACGTTCCGCGAATATACACTGCCGCGTTTCTTTTCCTACCTACGAAAGCGCGTAAAATGCTTGAATTCACGTTCAGGATATTTTTATCGGAAGAGATTAAAAAGGAGATGAATAGTTTCTTTGCGCCAACAATCAGTCTTACTCGTTGTTACTCACAGCCACGTACATACGGTAAGGTCGTTTGTAATAAAGATCCATTTAACTCGGAGGTTCCTTTCTATTCCCAGAAGGCGGAATCTGCGGAGGCTTGAGGGTACAATGATCCACGCCTCAGGAACAATTGAAATCCGTGTTCTTAACTGTTCCGACAGCGAAAGGTCAGCATGAATCGCAGTCTCGTGATTAACGACCTTCTTACCTTCGAACGAGCTATGTCCATCGCGGTTACGTAAGCTCGTTGACGTTCGTTGACTAAGTTTGTTAGCGTACTCCGGCGAACTGACGAGGAAGGAACGAAATCCCGTCTCTGATTCTGTTCACGGTAAGGAAACAGCCTTGAAATCAACGTTCGTTCCAGTTCACAGTTTGATTCCCCTGCAAATCGACATTAGGGTTCAAATGTATTCCACCTCGATTGACTAGGCCGGCGACTTTCAATCATTTTTTTATTATCCAGCGACCAATAACGTTATAGTTTTTCCGCTCTTGCTCCAAAGTGGAATTTTTCCCAATATACGTCGAACGACATACACGTGAAATTAACTTGCATCGAAAAATCGCTGGACTAGACGATATAGTGCTTTTGTTTTTTAATTTCCGTCCACGCGAACTTGATGACAGTGTTCCAGAATATTTATCGGCACAAATTTCGACACCTCTGTGACAATTTTCTTCGTAGAAATTTATCAGGCGTTCATCTATCCTCAGTATTGTCTCGTTTCCATTGTACCCACGTTGACACGTGCGTGCGTTTCGTTTCAAATGGTCCAGCCGTTACCAGGCTATATACACCAGGTTGTAAATATATTTCTTTATCGCGAGTAGCACGGCGTAGGGTGTAAGTAACTGGAAGCGTGCAAGAGCGACACACCTCGTTGCACCTGTGACAACGAGGCGTGTACACGCGGTTCCACGAGCGCATAAGTGTATGCTAGCTCACCTGCTTGAAATCGTGAACCCCTGACCTTCGCCATGGTATTCGCGTACAAGGCCAATTCAAGCTCGACATACTCTTATCCGTTGATATATACACGCGGGGGCTCGATTCCTTCTCTAGATAGCAGCTTGGTTGAAACGATGAATTACACGAGAACGAGAAACCATTCCCCTTTCATTTGTTTTTTGTTCCTCGCCGCGTGCGAAATTATGGGCAACATCGTTTATAGCTTCTCGTAGCTCTTGACCTAGCATATACAATATGAATAATGTACGCATCCCCTTCTTCGATGTTGCACGATTTCTACAATACCTTTGATGTTACTAAAAGGGGAAAGTAATTCAACATACGATGTTCACGATAAAGTTTAACATTTGTTTATAATCTGCCCCTCGACATAATTAACACTAGAACTACCGATAGGTTTTGGTACTACTTAGACAGTACACGTTAGACAGATTATGAGCACGAAAAGGGTTGAATGGTCATTAAATAAAGATATATAATTGTCATTTTGCCTTATTGAAAGTCATCGTGAATTGCTGCAACGATACCTATATGTTAATAACTTTAAAGCAAGAAATCTGAAACCAGTCATTTCGACTGGCTTGGTAGTTGTAGTGTTAAAAAGTGGTGAAATAAAGTATCGCAATATTTGTTTAATTAGAGAAGCGATTTTCATCACACAAATCGAGAGCTTTAAATCTCTCGTCGGAGTTCTTGTTCGCACTAAAAAATTACTATCCGAATAATTATAAATATTTCTAAAATCACCATACCTTTATGCAGCAATCGAATCATTGTAATAATACAACAAAGTCATATAAATGTAACGATTTTATTGTTAGATTATTTCACGCCGGTTGGGTCGTACCTATAAAAAAAAGTATTACATGTTCCAATCTCGTACAAATTTAGTATACGACTAGAATGTTGGAAAAGGCAGAATCGGTTTGATTTATGGCGCGAAATAAGGGCGGAGACACACGGTCGAGGTTACCGCAATCGATGAAGCTGGTTGTGTGGGGGTCGTAGGTCTTTCAGTACGCTCCTGCGAGTGCACAGCCGACCGATCTATATGCAGCCATACTTTATATAGCATCGTGTGCCACGTGCAGGGCAACTTGGTACCTGGGTCACCGGGAGAAGGTCACGGGGTCGAGATTTCAGCCTAGGTGCGCGGATTTCAGAGACTGGTGGGCGTGCGACGGTGATTCGCCGCAGGTGCACGGTGCGATCGTGGGTCGAATGCGATTGCACTTTTATGAATTTTATCGCCACATCTTTTGGGAGGATGCTCTTCCGCGATTTGCAATTCCCTATTTTTATTTATTTTACTTTGCATCTTCGTTTCATGGTTGTATCGCTGATCTTTTATTCGGTTCTCCGCGATTCTGTTATATTTTCAGAGAGCGGAGGTATTGCATTTTTTATAAGGAATATGAAAAGAGATACTGTTTGCGAATCGTGAATTTTTCGTATATTCTGAATAAATCGTACTTTCTTTCCAAATGTTTATTATGAAAATCAGTGGCGCTAGATCCTTGCTCCTCTTTATATCTTTCTTCTTTTATTGCTGTACTCCAATCGGATACCCGTTTCACAGATTTCACTCCGATCTCCTTCTTCCTCGTATCTCCGTTTTAGTCGAACGCAGACGAGCAGCATTAACGGCGCAATGAAGCATTGCTTTGCATGCATACGAATGGCCACTCACTTATGCTCAGGCACGGTTGCAGGGTAATTACAATTATTTGTTTACTGCATTCCTAAATAGCGTGATAATCGTTCCAGCAACAGTGCTTAAATAATCGTAGAAAAAGTAAGTAGAAAAGTAACGTTAACGTTAACAAAGTGGTAAGCTAATTATCACGTAATAATTATCTCGAGGGAAAACCCACGTCTCGACGATATGCTCGAGCTAATACGATTTAAGAAGACTCAACTAGATGAATTATTCGTCGTTTTGACTGAGATATCGCGTCCCCTATTCGTCCAGTATCGACACCGTTTCAAGTAAGAAACGCTTATGCATGAGCCATGCGGTGTCCGCGTTTTTCCTCGGGTCTACCTCGATCCGTATTCAGAATCGCTCCAGATGCATCGCTCTTTGACTTTCATTGCGGGCCAAACACGGCGCAGACACGCGTGCGAGATCGAAGTTCGATGGAAAACGTTCGACGGGACGGCGTTACAGCGTTACAGCTTTTGCATGCATTAAAGAAAACGGGAACGCTTGTTCGTTTGGCCCCCTTGCCTTGGAATTTCATTTGGAAACGATGGACCAAAGAGTACAGAAATACAAGTAGGTACGAAAGTGGTCGAAAGAAAGGGTTAATAATACTAAAATTATTAAGGAGTTTAACTAGTGCAGAACACCAGTTGTGTAACTCTGTTTCATTTCCATTCGACCCTATTTTTTTTCATGATTTTTCAACGTATACCTGTAACACACCAAAGGGTTAAAACCCGTATACTACTAATAA
Organism: Nomada ferruginata; assembly: GCA_963583965.1. NCBI lineage: Eukaryota > Metazoa > Arthropoda > Insecta > Hymenoptera > Apidae > Nomada > Nomada ferruginata. Next base: position 3,761,780 of record OY757219.1, read on the forward strand.
TAAATAAATAAATAAATAAATACTAAAATTCGTCGATAGTTTTTGTGTCAAGGGGTGATTTTTTTTTTACACGAAGAAAATCCTATTTATAAAATATTATTCCTTTTTAAAATTGCAATTATTCAATTGAGAAAGGGCGCGAAGGTGGGTCTAACCCTTTGAGCAAGTTACGTATTCGAGTCAGAGGCGACCTTGGGTAGATAGGATGAAATCGGGAGCTTATCGTCTCTTGTTCGCACCAGGCGTGTCTGAACGTTTCAAACCGACTGAACGCGTTTCTTGTACGCTGTACAATGGAATTTCTGTGCTCCTCTTTGCCTCGTTTGTTCAGGTAAAGAATATTTCGAGCGCTCTATTCACCATTCCAGTATGAAAAATAAACTTGCGCCAAGATTAATCGCCATGCAGCTAGGACCGATTTCTATCTTTCCTTAAGAAAAAAAATAATTGCCGATAATTACTCCAATCATACAAATATTCCTTAGGTTTGTGCAATTTCTTTCTGTTTGATTTCACAATATTTAACACCCTAATAAATCTGTTCACGATACAATTGAAATCTCGCCTTTCCCCCCATTTCATTTCCATTCTATTTTTGGTTTATTTCTCTTGCCACCGTGCTCGAGGCACTCGCACTGCATTCAAAATCCACGCCGAGCAACCTACCTTCCACAATTTTCACTTCGATCGTTCTCAGGAAAATGAACTCGTCCCCCGTTCGCGACCAGCCCCTAATCGACCGCATAAATAGCCAGGTTCGCAGTCAATAAATAACGGGAAATTCGCGGGTCTGTCGCGATGAGTTCAGCGTTCACGCTGGTCCTCTTCTGCGAAATAAATCAGCCCCAGTCGAGTCATTAATCCAGCGAGTTTTTTCACGGGTTCAAGGACTAACGCCGCAGGCAGCGGCACTATTTTCGGTACGATCGTGCACATGTAGATTCGCGTGGGTTGCATGTGCAACGTCATAACGCTATCCTGGTGTGGGAGCGGCATCCGGTCGCAGCTGCGTGCAGGAAACTGTTAAAAACTCTCTTTCTCCCCCCTCTCTTTGCGTGCTACTACGTCGAGAACACATTTTTTCTCTTCTTCTTCTTCATCTGTTTCTTTCCCCTTTCTCGGATTCTTCTCGTTCCGCGAAGTCGACGGACTTTCCGCGTGCCCCATTGGCATCTCGTCGAGATCGTTAATTCGTGAAATTCGTGCCCACCGGAAGCGGGGCGACTCGAGGAGGCTCGATTTCTGATCGGTGGTCGTGGACGAGAGGCGCGTGTCGACGATGCAATTCGGTAGCGACGATTATCCTTCGGTTGATCTTTTGTTTCCTGCGGACGATTTAAACGCTCGTTCCTCGCCGAAGGATGAACTAGATCGCTGCATGGGCCGCGTCAAATTTTCAATAGGTCGAGATTGAGGATAGGCAAGCAACGAGGCTACTAAATTCTTACTTTGAACCTTACTTTTCACGCGTCCAAGCATTATTATCAAAGTTATGATTGATCCATGCGAATACGATGTGACCACAGTGTGCCGGATTTTGTTTGCAGATTTTATATCGTTAACTCTTGGATCGCGGTACCATTGCAACCAGGTACCTCGCGAATCGAAACCCATATCATTCATCGCCTTCTCCCCAATCTATCAGCAGCCAGTCCAGTCGTTTGCAAGCAGAATTCGATAGAACAACCACAGCCGAACAAAGGGGTGGATTTATAGTGAATTTACGATCTCGTTCGTAGGCAGCGCGAAAGATGCACAGCATCCTCAATGCGCCTAAGGCGCTTTGCAGAGGAGGTCTGCAGCGCGGGAAACTGGTTTTCAGTTTCGGAAGAGCGTTCAAATTGTCAGACGGTGACGTCATCGTCATAAAAGGCCGAACCTCTGTATAGAATAATGACTGAAAAATCGTTTCACGACGAGTCCTTACTCTCTGCACTGATTGCGATCGGCGTAATAACGACGATGGATCACGGATCGCCAGTAGGTGGATATCTAGAGGGTTAAATAACCGCGAGTGCAATTGGCGCTGTTTAAAGAAAAGAATGGTTTAATGTGCGATAAGTGATAGTGGTAACGAGTATCGCTATTGTACATCCACTGGATGGATATCGAAATAAAATGTTCGTACTTCGCTGCCATTTTCAGAACATTTAATAACGAACGTTTCGTTGGTATATTTTTCGCCGGTATATGGTTTTGTAATAACTATTGTGTAGCATTTGCGAAGGACAGCGGTACCGTGTAAAGAGTACCATTTTCACGAGCGCCGAGACACGCAACACGATTCGTCACGCGATTAAAGTCCACCTCCATATTCGGAGCCGGCGATTCTCCACGATCATCGGGCACCCATCGTTCAAGGCCGCGAAATAAAATGTAATGACTTCGTGATAATCGGTGGGGCACTGGTTCTCGTACGATTACCGAAATCAGGCTACGTTGGCCAAGGTGTTCCGTTTCTTTGTTCGCTACAGTGGAAAGTAAAGTGCAACCGACTTTTATCCATTCGGAAGTACACACTCCGATTTACCTGTTAAACATAATAATCTGCTGCCTTGGAACTAGAAAATAAATAATAGTTGGACGAAAGAGAAATAATGGGAAATTAATATTTCTCTGTAGTTAAATCTTATCTGTTGCATTATTAATTCTACTCCTTTCTGAAGTTTATTTCATTGCCTTTAAATTGATAATCGACAGTTACTAGTTTTACGGGTAGCAATTTACTATTACATCGGTGTAACAGATTCTGCGAATTTCTGTTATCAGAATAATCACGTAGCTGCTTAGTTTTAATTGCTCATGATGCTGCTCGCACGTTGCCGATCACGAGTTACAGGAACGCGAAAAAGCTGACAAAGAGATGATATATATATATCTAACGTGTACCGCGTGTGTCGAGTTATTTGCTTAATTCGCCGCTTATACGTTCGTTTGCACGATTCTAAAGTTAGCATCGACCCAGCGAACACGGGTAGAATTGCTTTTTGCATTACTCGTTTCAGGCTGTCTCGCGTGCCCGACGCTTATTTTAAAGGGACTCGCGGTTAGACCGATCGAAAATTAATATTGAATGGCAATAAATTAAAATTGAACGATTAATATTCAATAAACGAGAACCGGAGATCTTGCAGGATTGTTTAAAATATTATGCAGTACAATTTTGTGGAAATTACCACTGAAAATTTCCGTAATTAGAATACAGTCCGATATTATTTATTATTCACTCTGATCTCCAGAATGAAGTTCCTCGCTTTTAGAAATCACGTTCACCTGCTCGCGAAATTATGTACGCGTGTGCAATTATTGATGACGGTGATCTTTGTTCTATCGATACCTCGGCGAGATGAAAAATGCGCCACCGCCACGGGTGTTTTTCATTTCCACAATCGCGGTGACTCAGAATTCTAAACTCTGAATATATTTATCCACCATTGATATGAACCACGATCAATCACGAGGGTAAATTACTTGTTTTCGAGGTATGGAAATTTTTTGCTGCTCGCTAAGATATTATTTTTCACCGGTGCAGCATGCCGCTGTTCCTTTTCCTTTGTGAAATACAGGATTACAAATACGAGCCAGGACGAATCCTGAGGAGCTGCTCACGTTTCTTTTTGTCCCTCGCCTTTGTCCGAATTTGTCCTGTCGTTGCGTTGGCGTTATCTTTAGCATTAGATTACGCTCGGACACGTTTAGACGACACAGTGCACCGAAAATAGCCACAAAACGCAGCACGAAGCAGAATCGAGAACTCGCCACCTCGATAAGCTATCAAAGTATCGCGAAGCGCAGACATTTTTTTCTCTCCATCCGTCGCGATGAATGCCTCGGTAAAACTATTTTCTACGCAGTCGCCTGTTACATAAACCAGTTATCGTGAAAGTACTAAGTGACATTCTTCTTTTTTCCCTACGTTTTTTTTTTTTTGTGCGTGAGTATTTATAGCATTGGTGTATCTCGGTAATTTACTAAACGGGCACTCGAAGGAGTCTATAGTCTATACCGATTCGTTCTAATTAATTTCAGATGTCGCAGAATTTTCCTTGTCCGCGTTTTGCACCAATACACTTATCACTCGTGCACGGTGTATTATACTTCGAGATCGATTCGGACGATTAAAGGAATTACATAATTTACTGCTTGCTTCGAATGACTATTTTCTTTCGCCCAAGCATGCCTACAATGGACAAGCTTCAATGGCATTGCTGCAATAATGCTTCCAATTAATTACTCAAAAAGAAGGCGTATCGAAAAGTTAAAATTGCAGCCTTTAATGAACGACCACTAATGGCCGCTTTTTGTGAAAACTCTGATTCCTCCTTAATTCGTACGAAACTTATTTTCTTTCTTTTAAATAATTCGATTTAATGGTGAAACATTCATTTATTATTCTTCAACAAATTCGAAAGAATTTCATTAAACAGTCGATATATCTAAAAGTTCACTCGGTAAGAAAATATTTGACTTCCTCTTAGAAAATAAGAAAAGTACCAAGCCTCTTAGTAAATGTAAGAAAGAATCAATTAATTATTTTGCTGATATCATAGGTGCGAATTTCCAAATACATATTACGGAGTATTAAAAAACAATTTTTTTTAAACGATTGAAATGAATTGTGTACCTATAACGTAATAAAATCGATCGTTTCATAAGCATAAGGTGTGATCGTTAGTTTTTCTGAAATCCAAACGTGAAACAATTCTACATATTTGTAGGTTACTATACTGCGTTATAGCTAATCGTGACTGGCTTTTCTTCGCGTTTCCATCACGCTGGAACGTGGAATGCAACGAAACGGTTTATTGCCGTTTTCAAGGCTTTCGACGCTTCTTGGAATATAAATATTCATCTTCCTTCATGATCCGAGGATAGTTTCACGATATCGCAATCACGTTGATACGTTCATAATAATTATTGTTCCGTGGGCGTGTAACAGGATTCGATTCCACAGAACCAGGCACTGTGGAAAATACATGAATTGTTTTGCATTTCCTGATTCGTGATCGCATCATGTTCGCACAACGATTGTGAAAGCAAGTTCTTGACGACTCCAATCTTATATTCCGTTTCGTTTTCATGCAATCCCTAGAATCGTTGTTTTCAATTCAGCGTAAGTAATTTGGATGTCGCATATTTTATATGCGCCAGATATATTTTCTTCTGACAATGTGGATTATTGTAAAATTGCATATCATTCAATTTAATTTATCAAATGGGAATTTCTATATTCTCACTCCATTCGTTATAAAATAATTATCTGATTATCTTAATTATCATTTCATTATTACCTTCGACCCCGTGCAAAATTGTTTTTTCGCTGTACCATCTTCCCACCACAATACCTCCCCCGCAAGCTTCCCCCAATTTTACGATCCATAAATTATTCGAAGCTCAATCCCAGAGTATGGAACGTCCAATCGGAAACTCTCTATGGAGCAATAAGAAAGTAACGTTCGTAATCAAAGTATTTTTATTTCGCGCGCCACCAATTCCGCACAGTATAAAGGATTCACGAGCCACCGAAAATTGTCGTTCGCGTTGGAAAAATGCGTGAACCATCGAATGCAAGCCTGCCGTCGTCGTAACAACGCTTTTATCCCCTTTCATCCTCCGTATGCGTCAGCCGTTCGTAAAACGAGACGCAGTAACGCATCCCCTGGATACGATCCTCAGGATGATCGAGTGGAACGAGCGAAACCCTCGAGCGTACCGTGAACGAGGACGAGAAACACGATCGATACTCGACGACCACAAGAGACACGACCATTCCCAATTTCGCGTCAGCTTCTTCTGCCCTTGAGAATTGGAATAGTTGCTCGCGTTCGTTTTGCACGGTTAGCTCACGTTTAACAGTGGGTTTGCGTTTGGTTCGTCAATTAGACAGATTTGAAATGGTCAAAGCAAAAATTAATGGGAGCCTGTTGATATTGCATTAATTAAATTAGTCCTGTTTTGTTTCTGAATTAGATGAATCGACTGTTTTAAAAGAAACTGGCATTTTTATTGACCCCTGTAGATACGCGTCAGGTGTTTGTCAAAATAAGTGGGCAAACCTTGTCCGTGAACGCAGTGTTGAAAAGTGAATTACGACTGAAATATTTAAAAGTCAACGCACTTGAGTCATTGTTGTCGTAGGTCAATACGTTTTCCTTTTCTTTTGCCCCCTCCGCCTACTTCCTACCTCTCGCTTGGCGCCTCTGAATAATTTATTCTTTTAGTTTCAACGGGTCGGGTACGAAGAGTCACTTTGCGTATTTCAATTGTACATACTTTAATCAGCGTCATGCAAATGTCCAACTGGTTCTCCGTGATGCTCAATTCAGCTCGGGCAAAACAATGAGCATCCGTCCTCTGACACGACTTTCCTTGCAATAAAAGTATTTCCGAAAATACTCCAATAAAATAGAAATAACAATTCCCATTAACATACTGAGAAATCATCATTCTACTTCCCCTTTGCAGTATAATATTATAAAACCACGATAAATAATATCATTTACTTCATAACAATAATATTGTAATGTCACAATAAGTTCTATGATTTATTTCATAATACTAATATTATTATAAAAACCGCAGTAACAGAATAAACTAATACACATATAATATGGTCTCTAGGCGTGTCTGACCAGGAAGGCTTGTTCTACTGGCAGTAGAGCGATACCTCTTATAAACTCACTCAAGGTCGATGACCTTCTATATAAATTTCGCCAGGCGATAAAATGAATGTTACCCGGTATAGAATGCCCAAATAGCATTTCAGCAAGTGTCCACGATCGTTCTGAAACTGTGTGCACACGGTTTCGAGCGTTGCACCAGCTTGTTTGCGCCTGGTCAAGGTACCTGACACTGACGGTATAATATACAGTCACCGGACTTGGCCTTGCAACCACTCTCGTGTCCTCGTCTCCCGCCCTCTTTGATACGGTTAAAGCCACGTTCACAACTCGATTCGTGTCGCCCTTTGCTTGCGGTTTCGATCCATTGACAACGGTCATCATAGGTGAGGCTATAGACCTCTGACTTTCTGCCAACTTAGTTCCGTGGGAACTTCCGTAGATTATTTAAATTTCCAGGTGGATCCGTAGAATATCCAGTTGGTCAATGAAAATTTATTTCACCCTCTTGTTCACCAGTAAGGGATTAACTCTGGCAATTCCTTGGAATGGTGAACGCAGTATTTTTACAATTACTTCCGAAATAGTTATCTTTTTCAGCGGCTGAGGAGACGCAGAGTGTTAAAATTAGAATACGGTGTACATTTCCATTCTTTTCTGACATCGACAACGAAATGGAAATTCATAAGTTTATTCGCGTCTGAGGACCGACCGGACGTGCTCAACAGTAATCGCGCGTGATCCACTTTGTTCGAATGCAGAATTGAACGGGTTAGGAAAGATGTACCAGGATCAGACATTCACAGAAAACCCCATTGTGCAATTTCGAATTGTTAATTGATCAAGTAACGCCTCGTTGCTCGACACCAGGCGTTCCACGTCCATCAGCCACGCGTTTCCGCGAAAAATATAATTAATCCGAGGTCGTAACACTCGCGCGACGTCTATTTCGAGTGCTAGGGTCGTCGATTGCGCGTCTCTCAGCGTCGACGTTTAATAAATCGTCATTGCGCCGCTGCTTTAATTATGCAATCGTCGAGCGTGCAAACATGAACGAAGGTCGTCGACAGACGTCTAAACGAAAGCTATTTTCCTGTCAGCATTTTTAAAAAAGGAAAAGAAAACGAATTGCCTCCTGTAGACGAACGTTTTTCATTTGCAATAACTGGACTCGTGGTTGTATAATAATTTCATTGGTTAACGGAAGCAGGAAATGTTCGAGAGTGTGATATTCCCTCTGTTTTTTTCTTTAATTCAAAGGATCGTCGCGATAGGTCTTTGATATAGTGGTTGAGGAGAAAGATGTTCAATTCGCAGGAAGATTTTTGGTATCACCGAGCCCGTTTAGGTTAGTGTGTCAGGGGCAACGTGTGCTCGATCGTGACGTAAGAGAACTCCCGTGGAAATTACCTGTTGCACAATTAGCGAAGGCTGAATCACTAGGGAAAAGCTAAAAGTGCACTTTGGTGTAATAAACTGAAGCTTTCTTAGTCTGGCGTATCTGAGATTTGACGAGAGATTATTGGTTGAAACAAAAGTTATGGACGGCGATGTGAAATTTGTTTGACAATTATTCTCTGATATATTTATCGATAAGGTTGTGGGAGTTAATTGCTTGTCCTCCAAAATCGATTAATAATTTTGTTGATAACTTGTACAGAACGTTCTCCGTTGTTATTATTATTATGAATCGGAGGTGTGGAAATTTGTGTAGTAAAAAATATTTCCCGATGTTTTCCAATGAAATGTCATGCACGAAATACTTACATATGTTGATTCATGACTTTTTCCAAGCTCGCAACGTTAATTAAGTTGCGTCGCCGTCGTTCGTGCGACGTGAATCTCGGTCGACCAAGATTGAAAGTAAAAGAAACGACGCGTCGTAAATATTAATGGGGTGAAAGTGCAATTCTATCAAGCGTTAGAAAGCAATGTTGTTTAATGTTGATTTAATCGCAATGTTTTGCGCGAATGTTGAAACCTGAGTAATTCTTATTTATCCACGTAATAAATAATCCATACACCAAGATTCTTACTCTCTAAAGTGTTATGAAAAATACGTATACGTATAATATTAAAATAATTTTGTTGTTTCAGGGCTGAGCCTGGATAACAGTAATATGTCCATGTCCTCTGTGGGCCCACAGAGCCCACTGGACATGAAGCCTGACACAGCGAGCCTCATCAACCCTGGAAACTTCAGCCCCTCTGGTCCCAATAGTCCAGGGTGAGTTAACGTACTCGCTAAGGGCACGTTTTCGAGAAAAAAATTATATCGACGGAGCTGAATGTGTATACTTGATACACGATTGAAATATAGCCCGTCAAAATTAAAAAAGAGAAATAGTATCTTTCTGATTAAGGGACGTAAATGGGGGATGTACTATAAGCGTAGTAACGCTCACGGAATCATCGAGCAAAATACTTACCCTCTTCTCTTCCTGTCATAATTAGTTTTCTTGACTTGACAGGCATCAAGTGTCGATTTACTGTTTAAAAACAATATTATTATTTTTTTTCGTTTGTAAAATGAATTTTCTAATCATCTGAATTGCGTTGGCTTTACAAAATTGTTTTTCTACCGATTTTCTATTGCACTGTGATTGAAAATCAAAGAATACTGTACCTACGTGTTAAAATCCGAATTAAAATTCATGGATGAACGTGTTATTGAAATATTGTGGTATTTTGCTTGAACCGTGGGCAGTAGTAACGTAGGTCGAGTTTTGGTTATTCTCTTCTTTGCATGTAAGATCCTTCACCGCTGGTTGTCACAGCAACCTCCTGAGTACGTCGCCGAGTGGGCAGAACAAAGCTGTCGCCCCATATCCACCGAACCACCCTCTTTCCGGAAGCAAACACCTCTGCTCGATCTGTGGTGACCGTGCCAGTGGCAAGCATTATGGGGTCTATAGGTGAGTTAATATTAATTAAACACAATTTTTATATTCTTCTTCCGATAACGAGCTCGAAGTTCAAACTTTGCTCGTTTCTCCTGGTTATTCGTTACTGCTATTAATTATAATCATTATGTATTTTAATTTATTATTATTAGTAGCAGTATTAATTTTGGAATTTTCATTCTTGTAACATCGTATTATTGTCTGCACTTTTCTAAGCATTTATCGTACGAGCCCCAGTTTATTTATTACAATTGTTAGTCGAGATGCCTCGAATTATCTGTTGTTTTATTTTTGTATAGTTTTTCGATACTGGTATTCGAAGGTTTGATGGATTATCCGGGAAGTATTGTGTGCAAAACGAATCACCCAGTGCTTCCTCTTTTTCATTTTCGTATCTTTTCCTTTCTGAGAAAATCCAAGGATTTCTCCATCGTCGGAATGACCAGTTCAAGATCGTCGGATGCATTCGATAATCCTGACCCCTGAAGAGCAGACTGCGTCTTCATAACGTATTAATAAACGTCTCTTCGTTTCACCTATAATGTGACTGTTACGATAACATCGACTTGGGTGCAACGATAAACGTTTATTTTTTAAATTATCACCACCTTTGACCTATCGTTCCTTCCATTTCGTATCTCGAGTCGAATAAACCAGAACCAGAGAGATTGCGGTAATCTTGGGACGAAGAAAATAGAATTCTGTAGAGAATTGTGCTAGAAGTGACCTTGATGATGGAGCTTTTAATCTCTGGCTCGATATTGGAAAGTAAGTAGGTGGTACTGTGTCGTATCAGCTTTCGTAGTAGTACAGGCTTGAAATATTTTCGACGTTTGTACATTTGATCCCTCGTTCGATATTTTCATATAATACTTCTAAAAAGCATTTATATAATTACTCTGTATTTTAAGAAATAATTACATTTCTAATATCTCAGTCCTCCAGTTTCACATTTTCCTTGCATCATATTTTTGTAATTTAATTTTGCTCTCAAAACACTTCTCAAATATCATCTGACTTTTCTAATTAAATATTTTCCAAACATCCCCATCTTCTAATACCGCAATTCCTTGATGTGCATTGTCTCCATCTTGCATATACATTATATCTATATTTCAATTCTTTCGCCGTTGGAATCGAGACACAACTTGAACTTTGACATAAGCCTGTGCATAAATGTTGACTAATACCAAGAACGTCACGTGCATACGAAACGCGAGCACGATCGTGAATGTAACGATTACATAATCGTGTGTCGGTGCGTCGAACTTCGCTGGATGAACAATAAAATTGTCGATGAACGCTAAGTAATACGCGTCTGTCTATTATTAAGCTTGTTCAACGAAAGGGAACAACAGAGGCCGGAGGAATAAATTCTTCTGTGCCACGTCTCGTTATCACAAGCGTGGATCGTCTTCTCTTTTCGCATTGAACTTGCAGCTGCGATCGTTTATTTAATTGCGATAATACGTTGCTGCGTTTACAAAGAGGGCGTATGCCGATCGCAAGGTGTATATACCAGGTGCGCGAAGTTCATTTTCTTGAATATTTACTGGTGAGAAAGTGTGGCTCGAACGAAGAGTATATTGCTTGGAGAAAGATTTCTCTATGGTCTTCGGTATCGATGCAAATTGATGCACGAACAAGTTGTAATTTGTGAAATTACGAAATCCCCGGATACATGGATAAATTGGAATCGTTGATACGCTTTTCAATCACCTGGTATACGTGTAACAAAAGGGACACACTCGACTGGGTAATTTTAATTTATCTTCAAGTAGTAGTTTTTCGTTTGAAGAAACTTGCTCAAATAAGAAAAAAGAAGAACGGAACCAGACGGTAAATAATAATTCGTAAGCGTTTTTTTTAATCGGGTGCGTTGTACTCGATGAAGAAAGAAAAATAAAATAGTATTTTCTCCCGTTCGTTTCTGTGCGCTCTCGAACATTGTAATTCTTCTTCCATCGAGATCTATCCGTTTATCTATTAATTTCAATCGTGCTCTACACACGATTAGAGAAACGGCCTCGTTCAGGCATGAAGCATCGAATAAATGTCTCGTGTAATGCACCCTCGAGATGTCCCCGAACAGTCTTCGTTCTTCGTTCTCGTCGTTCGTCGTCGAACTGTGCAGAATTCGCACGAAATTAGCAACTCGATGAAAGTTTTAATTGGATGAGTTTGTAGCTCGGAAAACGCGATTGAACATTTAGCTAAAGGTGTCTTCAGAAGGCGGGAATATTATCGAGCGCCTGCAGCAAACATGCTTAATCTATTTTTTCAAGAAACAAAATTTTCAATTATCCTCGCAATCATTACTATGTATACTAATTCTTTTACAGCGAATATATAATCATTTCTAGAATCGGAAGAAACGGTACAGCGATGGTTATCGAGTGTCATCAATCATCTCTGCAAGACTTTGCCCGGGTACCCGTTGCCATATCTTAGCTTTAACCGATTAACGCTAATGTTTCCACGTAATGGACGTCATCGACCGATTAAATACCACGCGTTGCACGTGAGCCGCTCGAAAAACTTGAGATTATCACTTGCTGCCTTTTAGACGCGCGATAAAACGATTTTGAATGTTAATCTTCTGCCAGCTGCACTACTCTGATCGTCTACCGCCGATTGTTTCGTTTATTGTATTTATAGAACGTGGAAAAACTTTTTCCCAAGGTTCCGATGCTTTACGAGACACAGGTGAACCCACGTGCTCACAATTCTCTATTTTTGCAAAAGTAAAGATGCTTCGACGATATTATCATTCATATGAGGGTCTCTAAGGATGCACTTGCTAGTTCCCGCAATCGTTCTTTCTATCGATAATGCCACGAATACGTGCTATTCGATGTTTCCAATCGTTTTGACTCGACGGTAGGTAAGCATTAACTTCCCAGCTCCCGCAATCGTTCTTTCTATCCATAATTGGTTCGCATACGTGATATTCAATGTTTCCAATCGTTTTGCATCGACGGTAGGTAAGAATTCACTTCCCAGCTCCCGCAATCGTTCTTTCTATCGATAATGGCACGAATACGTGCTATTCGATGTTTCCAATCGTTTTGACTCGACGGTAGGTAAGCATTAACTTCCCAGCTCCCGCAATCGTTCTTTCTATCCATAATTGGTTCGCATACGTGATATTCAATGTTTCCAATCGTTTTGCATCGACGGTAGGTAAGAATTCACTTCCCAGCTCCCGCAATCGTTCTTTCTATCGATAATTGGAACGAATACGTGCTATTCGATGGTTCCAATCGTTTTGCATCGACGGGAGGTAAAGATTCACTTCCCAGCTCCCACAATCGTTCTTTGTATTGATAATTTGCACGAATACGTGATATTTGAGGTTTCCAATCGTTTTGCATCGACGGGTGGTAAGAATTCACTTCCCAGCTGTCGCAATCGTTCTTTCTATCGATAATTGGCACGAATACGTGATATTCGTTGTTTCCAATCGTTTTGTATCGACGGGAGGTAAGGATTCACTTCCCAGCTCCCGCAATCGTTCTTTCTATCGATAATGGCACGAATACGTGCTATTCGATGTTTCCAATCGTTTTGACTCGACGGTAGGTAAGCATTAACTTCCCAGCTCCCGCAATCGTTCTTTCTATCCATAATTGGTTCGCATACGTGATATTCAATGTTTCCAATCGTTTTGCATCGACGGTAGGTAAGAATTCACTTCCCAGCTCCCGCAATCGTTCTTTCTATCGATAATTGGCACGAATACGTGATATTCGATGTTTCCAATCGTTTTGCATCGACGGGTGGTAAGGATTCACTTTCCAGCTGCCGCAATCGTTCTTTCTATCGATAATTGTGGTACCCGTTGTGGCGGCCAAGCGTTCATAGCGACGTCGCTTTTTGATCCTTCGATGTCGGCTCTTCCTATCATTGTGAAGAGTCCTATCATTGTGTTTCCAATCGTTTTGCATCGACGGGAGGTAAGGATTCACTTCCCAGCTCCCGCAATCGTTCTTTCTATCGATAATTGGCACGAATACGTGATATTCGAGGTTTCCAATCGTTTTGCATCGACGGGAGGTAAGGATTCACTTCCCAGCTCCCGCAATAGTTCTTTCTATCGATAATTGGCACGAATACGTGCTATTCGATGTTTCCAATCGTTTTGCATCGACGGTAGGTAAGGATTCACTTCCCAACTCCCGCAATCGTTCTTTCTATCGATAATTGGAACGAATACGTGCTATTCGATGGTTCCAATCGTTTTGCATCGACGGAAGGTAAAGATTCACTTCCCAGCTCCCACAATCGTTCTTTGTATTGATAATTTGCACGAATACGTGATATTCGAGGTTTCCAATCGTTTTGCATCGACGGGTGGTAAGAATTCACTTCCCAGCTGCCGCAATCGTTCTTTCTATCGATAATTGGCACGAATACGTGATATTCGTTGTTTCCAATCGTTTTGTATCGACGGGAGGTAAGGATTCACTTCCCAGCTCCCGCAATCGTTCTTTCTATCGATAATTGGCACGCATACGTGATATTCGATGTTTCCAACCGTTTTGCCTCGAAGGGAGGTAACGATTCACTTCCCAGCTCCCGCAATCGTTCTTTCTATCGATAATTGCCACAATCGTTTTGACTCGACGGTAGGTAAGCATTAATTTCCCAGCTCCCGCAATCGTTCTTTCTTACCATAATTGGTTCGCATACGTGATATTCAATGTTTCCAATCGTTTTGCATCGACGGTAGGTAAGGATGCACTTGCTAGTTCCCGCAATCGTTCTTTCTATCGATAATGCCACGAATACGTGCTATTCGATGTTTCCAATCGTTTTGACTCGACGGTAGGTAAGCATTAACTTCCCAGCTCCCGCAATCGTTCTTTCTATCCATAATTGGTTCGCATACGTGATATTCAATGTTTCCAATCGTTTTGCATCGACGGTAGGTAAGAATTCACTTCCCAGCTCCCGCAATCGTTCTTTCTATCGATAATGGCACGAATACGTGCTATTAGATGTTTCCAATCGTTTTGACTCGACGGTAGGTAAGCATTAACTTCCCAGCTCCCGCAATCGTTCTTTCTATCCATAATTGGTTCGCATACGTGATATTCAATGTTTCCAATCGTTTTGCATCGACGGTAGGTAAGAATTCACTTCCCAGCTCCCGCAATCGTTCTTTCTATCGATAATTGGCACGAATACGTGATATTCGATGTTTCCAATCGTTTTGCATCGACGGGTGGTAAGGATTCACTTTCCAGCTGCCGCAATCGTTCTTTCTATCGATAATTGTGGTACCCGTTGTGGCGGCCAAGCGTTCATAGCGACGTCGCTTTTTGATCCTTCGATGTCGGCTCTTCCTATCATTGTGAAGAGTCCTATCATTGTGTTTCCAATCGTTTTGCATCGACGGGAGGTATTGATTCACTTCCCAGCTCCCGCAATCGTTCTTTCGATCGATAATTGGCACGAATACGTGATATTCGAGGTTTCCAATCGTTTTGCATCGACGGGAGGTAAGGATTCACTTCCCAGCTCCCGCAATAGTTCTTTCTATCGATAATTGGCACGATACGTGCTATTCGATGTTTCCAACCGTTTTGCACCTACGGTAGGTAAGGATTATAAATAAAAAGGGTAAATAAAAATTATCCAAACCATATCGTGTTTGGTTAGGTTTGGTTAGGTTTGGTACCACGACGGGTGGTAAGGATTCACTTCCCAGCTGCCGCAATCGTTCTTTCTATCGATAATTGGCACGAATACGTGCTATTCGCTGTTTCCAATCGTTTTGCATCGACGGGAGGTAACTATTCACTTCCCAGCTCCCGCAATCGTTCTTTCTATCGATAATTGGCACGAATACGTGATATTCGAGGTTTCCAATCGTTTTGCATCAACGGTAGGTAAGAATTCACCTCCCAGCTCCCGCAATCGTTCTTTCTATAAATAATTCGCACGAATACGTGCTATTCGATGTTTCCAATCGTTTTGCATCGACGGGTGGTAAGGATTCACTTTCCAGCTGCCGCAATCGTTCTTTCTATCGATAATTGGCACGAATACGTGATATTCGCTGTTTCCAATCGTTTTGCATCGACGGGTGGTAAGGATTCACTTCCCAGCTGCCGCAATCGTTCTTTCTATCGATAATTGGCACGAATACGTGCTATTCGCTGTTTCCAATCGTTTTGCATCGACGGGTGGTAAGAATTCACTTCCCAGCTGCCGCAATCGTTCTTTCTATCGATAATTGGCACGAATACGTGATATTCGTTGTTTCCAATCGTTTTGTATCGACGGGAGGTAAGGATTCACTTCCCAGCTCCCGCAATCGTTCTTTCTATCGATAATTGGCACGCATACGTGATATTCGATGTTTCCAACCGTTTTGCCTCGAAAGGAGGTAACGATTCACTTCCCAGCTCCCGCAATCGTTCTTTCTATCGATAATTGCCACGAATACGTGCTATTCGATGTTTCCAATCGTTTTGACTCGACGGTAGGTAAGCATTAATTTCCCAGCTCCCGCAATCGTTCTTTCTTACCATAATTGGTTCGCATACGTGATATTCAATGTTTCCAATCGTTTTGCATCAACGGTAGGTAAGGATGCACTTGCTAGTTCCCGCAATCGTTCTTTCTATCGATAATGCCACGAATACGTGCTATTCGATGTTTCCAATCGTTTTGACTCGACGGTAGGTAAGCATTAACTTCCCAGCTCCCGCAATCGTTCTTTCTATCCATAATTGGTTCGCATACGTGATATTCAATGTTTCCAATCGTTTTGCATCGACGGTAGGTAAGAATTCACTTCCCAGCTCCCGCAATCGTTCTTTCTATCGATAATGGCACGAATACGTGCTATTCGATGTTTCCAATCGTTTTGACTCGACGGTAGGTAAGCATTAACTTCCCAGCTCCCGCAATCGTTCTTTCTATCCATAATTGGTTCGCATACGTGATATTCAATGTTTCCAATCGTTTTGCATCGACGGTAGGTAAGAATTCACTTCCCAGCTCCCGCAATCGTTCTTTCTATCGATAATTGGAACGAATACGTGCTATTCGATGGTTCCAATCGTTTTGCATCGACGGGAGGTAAAGATTCACTTCCCAGCTCCCACAATCGTTCTTTGTATTGATAATTTGCACGAATACGTGATATTCGAGGTTTCCAATCGTTTTGCATCGACGGGTGGTAAGAATTCACTTCCCAGCTGTCGCAATCGTTCTTTCTATCGATAATTGGCACGCATACGTGATATTCGATGTTTCCAACCGTTTTGCCTCGAAGGGAGGTAACGATTCACTTCCCAGCTCCCGCAATCGTTCTTTCTATCGATAATTGCCACGAATACGTGCTATTCGATGTTTCCAATCGTTTTGACTCGACGGTAGGTAAGCATTAATTTCCCAGCTCCCGCAATCGTTCTTTCTTACCATAATTGGTTCGCATACGTGATATTCAATGTTTCCAATCGTTTTGCATCGACGGTAGGTAAGGATGCACTTGCTAGTTCCCGCAATCGTTCTTTCTATCGATAATGCCACGAATACGTGCTATTCGATGTTTCCAATCGTTTTGACTCGACGGTAGGTAAGCATTAACTTCCCAGCTCCCGCAATCGTTCTTTCTATCCATAATTGGTTCGCATACGTGATATTCAATGTTTCCAATCGTTTTGCATCGACGGTAGGTAAGAATTCACTTCCCAGCTCCCGCAATCGTTCTTTCTATCGATAATGGCACGAATACGTGCTATTCGATGTTTCCAATCGTTTTGACTCGACGGTAGGTAAGCATTAACTTCCCAGCTCCCGCAATCGTTCTTTCTATCCATAATTGGTTCGCATACGTGATATTCAATGTTTCCAATCGTTTTGCATCGACGGTAGGTAAGAATTCACTTCCCAGCTCCCGCAATCGTTCTTTCTATCGATAATTGGCACGAATACGTGATATTCGATGTTTCCAATCGTTTTGCATCGACGGGAGGTAAGGATTCACTTCCCAGCTCCCGCAATAGTTCTTTCTATCGATAATTGGCACGATACGTGCTATTCGATGTTTCCAACCGTTTTGCACCTACGGTAGGTAAGGATTATAAATAAAAAGGGTAAATAAAAATTATCCAAACCATATCGTGTTTGGTTAGGTTTGGTTAGGTTTGGTACCACGACGGGTGGTAAGGATTCACTTCCCAGCTGCCGCAATCGTTCTTTCTATCGATAATTGGCACGAATACGTGCTATTCGCTGTTTCCAATCGTTTTGCATCGACGGGAGGTAATTATTCACTTCCCAGCTCCCGCAATCGTTCTTTCTATCGATAATTGGCACGAATACGTGATATTCGAGGTTTCCAATCGTTTTGCATCAACGGTAGGTAAGAATTCACCTCCCAGCTCCCGCAATCGTTCTTTCTATAAATAATTCGCACGAATACGTGCTATTCGATGTTTCCAATCGTTTTGCATCGACGGGTGGTAAGGATTCACTTTCCAGCTGCCGCAATCGTTCTTTCTATCGATAATTGGCACGAATACGTGATATTCGCTGTTTCCAATCGTTTTGCATCGACGGGTGGTAAGGATTCACTTCCCAGCTGCCGCAATCGTTCTTTCTATCGATAATTGGCACGAATACGTGCTATTCGCTGTTTCCAATCGTTTTGCATCGACGGGAGGTAATTATTCACTTCCCAGCTCCCGCAATCGTTCTTTCTATCGATAATTGGCACGAATACGTGCTATTCGATGTTTCCAATCGTTTTGCATCGATGGTAGGTAAGGATTCACTTCCCAACTCGCGCAATCGTTCTTTCTATCGATAATTGGCACGAATACGTGCTATTCGCTGTTTCCAATCGTTTTGCATCGACGGGAGGTAAAGATTCACTTCCCAGCTCCCACAATCGTTCTTTGTATTGATAATTTGCACGAATACGTGATATTCGAGGTTTCCAATCGTTTTGCATCGACGGGTGGTAAGAATTCACTTCCCAGCTGCCGCAATCGTTCTTTCTATCGATAATTGGCACGAATACGTGATATTCGTTGTTTCCAATCGTTTTGTATCGACGGCAGGTAAGGATTCACTTCCCAGCTCCCGCAATCGTTCTTTCTATCGATAATTGGCACGCATACGTGATATTCGATGTTTCCAATCGTTTTGCCTCGACGGGAGGTAACGATTCACTTCCCAGCTCCCGCAATCGTTCTTTCTATCGATAATTGGCACGAATACGTGCTATTCGATGTTTCCAATCGTTTTGCATCGACGGTAGGTCAGGATGCACTTGCTAGTTCCCGCAATGGTTCTTTCTATCGATAATGGCACGAATACGTGCTATTCGATGTTTCCAATCGTTTTGACTCGACGGTAGTTAAGCATTAACTTCCCAGCTCCCGCAATCGTTCTTTCTATCCATAATTGGTTCGCATACGTGATATTCAATGTTTCCAATCGTTTTGCATCGACGGTAGGTAAGAATTCACTTCCCAGCTCCCGCAATCGTTCTTTCTATCGTTAATGGCACGAATACGTGCTATTCGATGTTTCCAATCGTTTTGACTCGACGGTAGGTAAGCATTAACTTCCCAGCTCCCGCAATCGTTCTTTCTATCGATAATTGTGGTACCCGTTGTGGCGGCCAAGCGTTCATAGCGACGTCGCTTTTTGATCCTTCGATGTCGGCTCTTCCTATCATTGTGAAGAGTCCTATCATTGTGTTTCCAATCGTTTTGCATCGACGGGAGGTAAGGATTCACTTCCCAGTTTCCGCAATCGTTCTTTCTATCGATAATTGGCACGAATACGTGATATTCGAGGTTTCCAATCGTTTTGCATCGACGGGAGGTAAGGATTCACTTCCCAGCTCCCGCAATAATTCTTTCTATCGATAATTGGCACGATACGTGCTATTCGATGTTTCCAACCGTTTTGCACCTACGGTAGGTAAGGATTATAAATAAAAAGGGTAAATAAAAATTATCCAAACCATATCGTGTTTGGTTAGGTTTGGTTAGGTTTGGTACCACGACGGGTGGTAAGGATTCACTTCCCAGCTGCCGCAATCGTTCTTTCTATCGATAATTGGCACGAATACGTGCTATTCGCTGTTTCCAATCGTTTTGCATCGACGGGAGGTAATTATTCACTTCCCAGCTCCCGCAATCGTTCTTTCTATCGATAATTGGCACGAATACGTGATATTCGAGGTTTCCAATCGTTTTGCATCAACGGTAGGTAAGAATTCACCTCCCAGCTCCCGCAATCGTTCTTTCTATAAATAATTCGCACGAATACGTGCTATTCGATGTTTCCAATCGTTTTGCATCGACGGGTGGTAAGGATTCACTTTCCAGCTGCCGCAATCGTTCTTTCTATCGATAATTGGCACGAATACGTGATATTCGCTGTTTCCAATCGTTTTGCATCGACGGGTGGTAAGGATTCACTTCCCAGCTGCCGCAATCGTTCTTTCTATCGATAATTGGCACGAATACGTGCTATTCGCTGTTTCCAATCGTTTTGCATCGACGGGAGGTAATTATTCACTTCCCAGCTCCCGCAATCGTTCTTTCTATCGATAATTGGCACGAATACGTGCTATTCGATGTTTCCAATCGTTTTGCATCGATGGTAGGTAAGGATTCACTTCCCAACTCGCGCAATCGTTCTTTCTATCGATAATTGGCACGAATACGTGCTATTCGCTGTTTCCAATCGTTTTGCATCGACGGGAGGTAAAGATTCACTTCCCAGCTCCCACAATCGTTCTTTGTATTGATAATTTGCACGAATACGTGATATTCGAGGTTTCCAATCGTTTTGCATCGACGGGTGGTAAGAATTCACTTCCCAGCTGCCGCAATCGTTCTTTCTATCGATAATTGGCACGAATACGTGATATTCGTTGTTTCCAATCGTTTTGTATCGACGGCAGGTAAGGATTCACTTCCCAGCTCCCGCAATCGTTCTTTCTATCGATAATTGGCACGCATACGTGATATTCGATGTTTCCAATCGTTTTGCCTCGACGGGAGGTAACGATTCACTTCCCAGCTCCCGCAATCGTTCTTTCTATCGATAATTGGCACGAATACGTGCTATTCGATGTTTCCAATCGTTTTGCATCGACGGTAGGTCAGGATGCACTTGCTAGTTCCCGCAATGGTTCTTTCTATCGATAATGGCACGAATACGTGCTATTCGATGTTTCCAATCGTTTTGACTCGACGGTAGTTAAGCATTAACTTCCCAGCTCCCGCAATCGTTCTTTCTATCCATAATTGGTTCGCATACGTGATATTCAATGTTTCCAATCGTTTTGCATCGACGGTAGGTAAGAATTCACTTCCCAGCTCCCGCAATCGTTCTTTCTATCGTTAATGGCACGAATACGTGCTATTCGATGTTTCCAATCGTTTTGACTCGACGGTAGGTAAGCATTAACTTCCCAGCTCCCGCAATCGTTCTTTCTATCGATAATTGTGGTACCCGTTGTGGCGGCCAAGCGTTCATAGCGACGTCGCTTTTTGATCCTTCGATGTCGGCTCTTCCTATCATTGTGAAGAGTCCTATCATTGTGTTTCCAATCGTTTTGCATCGACGGGAGGTAAGGATTCACTTCCCAGTTTCCGCAATCGTTCTTTCTATCGATAATTGGCACGAATACGTGATATTCGAGGTTTCCAATCGTTTTGCATCGACGGGAGGTAAGGATTCACTTCCCAGCTCCCGCAATAATTCTTTCTATCGATAATTGGCACGATACGTGCTATTCGATGTTTCCAACCGTTTTGCACCTACGGTAGGTAAGGATTATAAATAAAAAGGGTAAATAAAAATTATCCAAACCATATCGTGTTTGGTTAGGTTTGGTTAGGTTTGGTACCACGACGGGTGGTAAGGATTCACTTCCCAGCTGCCGCAATCGTTCTTTCTATCGATAATTGGCACGAATACGTGCTATTCGCTGTTTCCAATCGTTTTGCATCGACGGGAGGTAATTATTCACTTCTCAGCTCCCGCAATCGTTCTTTCTATCGATAATTGGCACGAATACATGATATTCGAGGTTTCCAATCGTTTTGCATCAACGGTAGGTAAGAATTCACTTCCCAGCTCCCGCAATCGTTCTTTCTATCGATAATTGGCACGCATACGTGATATTCGATGTTTCCAATCGTTTTGCCTCGACGGGAGGTAACGATTCACTTCCCAGCTCCCGCAATCGTTCTTTCTATCGATAATTGGCACGAATACGTGCTATTCGATGTTTCCAATCGTTTTGACTCGACGGTAGGTAAGCATTAATTTCCCAGCTCCCGCAATCGTTCTTTCTATCCATAATTGGTTCGCATACGTGATATTCAATGTTTCCAATCGTTTTGCATCGACGGTAGGTAAGAATTCACTTCCCAGCTCCCGCAATCGTTCTTTCTATCGATAACACTGTTCAACACGGGTCTGATTTTGTAACCTTCAATATGCGTTTCTTATAGACTTTAATGTGCTGAATACTAATCTGCAACCCGTTTTTCTCCAGAACGTACCATTTTTGAAAAAATCAATTTTGAAAAAAATCGCAAATTTTCAACTTTGTAAGTGTTTTGTACTTTTGCGGTAATAGTTATTCATATGCGCTTGGTGCCAAATGATTCTTTGAAGTTTCACGAATAAAATGGTATATGTTGTTATTAGACTATAAACATTTAAATGTGTTTAAATAATGATCAAAGTGAACGGGACACCGAAAATATACCCATTTTGGCTGATATCTTTCAGTTTATTTCAAAAACTAAGGGTCCAGGAGAAAATCTAACTATTCCACGCGACAGAGCGGACCTTTCTACAAAGGAAAGCATCAACGGAAGTTAGAAAATCATTTTTGTATTCGATATACAAGCGAAAAAGTTTGGTAAAACACGCGACGGCAACAGTGACACTCAGCAGAAGACTGCGCGTTTAGTGATTCCGCTACGCTGAGCGATGAGCGGGGAGCCGCCGTCATAGAGCACCACTGTCGCCGCCACGTGTTTTGCCAAACTTTTTCGCTTGTATATCGAATACAAAAATGATTTTGTAACTTCCGTTGATGCTTTCCTTTGCAGAAAGGTCTGCTCTATCGCGTGGCATAGTTAGATTTTCCCCTGGACCTTTACTTTTTGAAATAAATTGAAAGATATCAGCCAAAATGGGTGTATTTTCGGTGTCCCTTTCACTTCGATCATTATTTAAACACATTTAAATGTTTACAGTCTAATAACAATGTATATCATTTTATTCGTGAAACTTCAGAGAATCATTTGGCACCAAGCGCAACCGAATAACTATTACCGTAAAAGTACAAAACACTTCCAAAGTTGAAAATTTGCGATTTTTTTCAAACTTGATTTTTTCAAAAATGGTACGTTCTGGAGAAAAACGGATTCCAGATTCGTATTCAGCTCATCAAGGTCTATAAGAAACGCATATTGAAGGTTACAAAATCAAAAAAAAGTTGAAATTTGTCGAACAGTGTAATTGGCACGCATACGTGATATTCGCTGTTTCCAATCGTTTTGCATCGACGGGAGGTAACGATTCACTTCCCAGCTCCCGCAATCGTTCTTTCTATCGATAATTGGCACGCATACGTGATATTCGATGTTTCCAATCGGTTTGCCTCGACGGTAGGTAAGAATTCACTTCCCAGCTCCCGCAATCGTTCTTTCTATCGATAATTGGCACGAATACGTGCTATTCGATGTTTCCAATCGTTTTGCATCGACGGTAGGTAAGGAGTTACTTCCCAGCTCCCGCAATCGTTCTTTCTATCGATAATTGGCACGAATACGTTATATTCGAGGTTTCCAATCGTTTTGCATCGACGGGAGGTAACGATTCACTTCCCAGCTCCCGCAATCGTTCTTTCTATCGATAATTGGCACGCATACGAGATATTCGATGTTTCCAATCGGTTTGCCTCGACGGTAGGTAAGAATTCACTTCCCAGCTCCCGCAATCGTTCTTTCTATCGATAATTGGCACGAATACGTGCTATTCGATGTTTCCAATCGTTTTGCATCGACGGTAGGTAAGGATTCACTTCCCAGCTCCCGCAATCGTTCTTTCTATCGATAATTGGCACGAATACGTTATATTCGAGGTTTCCAATCTCTTTTGCATCGACGGGAGGTAAGGATTCCCTTCCCAGCTCCCGTAATCGTTCTTTCTATCGATAATTGGCACGAATGCGTTAAATTCGAGGTTTCCAATCGTTTTGCCTCGACGGTAGGTAAGAGTTCACTTCCCAGCTCCCGCAATCGTTCTTTGTATCGATAATTGGCACGCATACGTGCTATTCGATGTTTCCAATCGTTTAGCATCGACTGTAGGTAAGGATTCACTTCCCAGCTCCCTCAATCGTTCTTTCTATAAATAATTGGAACGAATACGTGATATTCGATGTTTCCAATCGTTTTGTATCGACGGTAGGTAAGGATTCACTTCCCAGCTCCCTCAATCGTTCTTTCTATCGATAATTGGCACGAATACGTGCTATTCGATGTTTCCAATCGTTTTGCATCGACGGTAGGTAAGGATTCACTTCCCAACTCCCGCAATCGTTCTTTCTATCGATAATTGGCACGAATACGTGCTATTCGATGTTTCCAATCGTTTTGCATCGACGGGAGGTAAAGATTCACTTCCCAGCTCCCACAATCGTTCTTTGTATTGATAATTTGCACGAATACGTGATATTCGAGGTTTCCAATCGTTTTGCATCGACGGGTGGTAAGGATGCACTTGCTAGTTCCCGCAATCGTTCTTTCTATCGATAATGGCACGAATACGTGCTATTCGATGTTTCCAATCGTTTTATTATTATTATTATTATTATTATTATTATTATTATTATTATTAATAATACAATTAACGGGCAGTGCCCTTTTTACAACTTATATAACTAGACATACATGGTTTTACGCTCTAATTCATAACTTTTATGCCTCGGACATTCTAAGAATTAGTTGCAGGTTCCTTTTTAGGGTGATTAATGACATATTGAAGAGGTCAGCATTATCCATCAATGTATTATATAAAGTTGAGATGCGATTTACCGGGTCTGCTACACCGTATTTCGTTCTGTACTTTTGAATGTAAAAAGTTCCTCTGCTTCTTAGATGCCTTGATGGTGGATAAAAATTTACAGATCCTAATAATGTTGAAGAGTCTATATTATTGTTTAGTAGTTTAAACAAAAACGTCATGTCAAGAACTATTCTTCGATTTTTTAGCGTATCCAAGCGAAGTTCCTCTAATATGGGTGCATAATTATGTTCATTGTATCGCATAGGGCGTTGTAACTTATAGGCGCAAAATCGTAAGAATTTGTGTTGCACTGCCTCAATCATTTTTATATATTTGCCTATCGATGGTGACCAGATAATGGAGGCATACTCTGAGGATGGACGAACTAACGTGATATAGAGTAAGCGAATAGTATCGATGTTCCGAAAATCTTTGGAGAAGCGTATCACAAATCCAAGTGTTTTCATAGCTGAATTGGTTATGTTTGAAATGTGTTTGGAAAAATCCAAAGAGGCGGTGTAACTTACTCCAAGGTCACGGATTTCATCGATAGATGTTAAAATAGTTCGGTTCAATTTATATGGATATACTATCATGTTGGAGCTTCGAGAGGATCGCATTACATGACATTTAGCAATATTTAGGCTCATAAAATTCTCTTCGCACCAGTTGTTGAATCTGTCAAGGTCCGATTGAAATTCCACAGTGTCCTCGGGATGGGAAATGGTTCGAAAAATTTTAAGATCATCAGCAAACAGTAGGAATTTGCTACTTTTGAAAACTGTGTTTAAGTCGTTGATGAAGATGTTAAATAATAGTGGGCCGAGGTGAGATCCCTGTGGCACTCCAGATCGAACCTCAATAGGTGAGGATCTTTGTTTGCGGATCCTAACTATTTGCTGACGACCCATTAAGTAGCTTTTGAACCACTGCAGGATCTGGCCTCTCAGGCCTGCAGAGTACAGTTTTTTAAGTAATATAGAGTGATTAACCGAGTCAAAAGCCTTCCGAAAGTCTGTGAAAATTGTGTCTATCTGTAAATTCGTATCCAGACTAGAGGATACATATTTGGTAAAAAGCGCTAAGTTTGTTGTAGTAGATCTATTAAACATGAATCCGTGTTGTTCATCACATATTAGATGTGAAATGTTGTGGCTCAGTTTCTCGGCAATGATATTTTCAAGTAGATTCGGAAGTATGCTATTGATTAAGATGGGCCGGTAATTTTCAATATCAGATTTGTTACCCGACTTGAAAATAGGTGTCACTAAACTAGTTTTCCAGCACGAAGGAAAGTATCCTGAGCTCAAGGATCTGTTAAAAATTATCCAAATTGGACGAGATAGGATATAGCTACATTGTTTAAAGAAATATGGAGGTATTCCATCTATCCCTGGACCTTTCGTTATATCTAATTGACTTAATTTGATTAGGATCTCGCTAATGCTTATGGCGAGAGTTGACAAACATGTGCCGGTCCCATATTCAAGTGCATGATAATTTTCTGTATTGCGTTTATATACAGAGCCAAAGAATTTCGCGAATAGGTTTGCAATTGAGTTGTCATCCAGCGCTGAGATATTGCGGTAATACATACTATTTGGTAACTTGTTGACGTTACGTTGTGCATTTACGAAGCTCCAAAATGATTTAATATTATGCTGCATAAGCATTTCAGTTTTGTTAATATATTTAAACTGGCATTCCTTAGCAAGTTTTTTACATTTATCTCGTAATGTAGAGAAGTGCAAGTAATCATCATATGAGGAAGTTTTCTTAAACTTTTGATGGGCTAATTTTTTTCTGCGTACTAAGTCTTTCAGGTGTGACGAAAACCATTTTGGAAAATCAGAATAGTTTGGGTAACGTTTAGGAACATATGTCTCAATAGCAGTGAATAAGTATTCGTAAAGTAAAGTAGTAACAGACTCGACATCACTATTTGATAATACTTCATCCCAGAACACACCATTGAAAAAGTTATTGATTC
Source organism: Nomada ferruginata (assembly GCA_963583965.1). NCBI lineage: Eukaryota > Metazoa > Arthropoda > Insecta > Hymenoptera > Apidae > Nomada > Nomada ferruginata. Next base: position 3,788,368 of record OY757219.1, read on the forward strand.
CGCAGTAATCTCCTCTCTTAAAGTCATAATAATAATAATTATTTCTTTGTATATTCGACATGTTAAATTTAGCGTTGATTAACAATGGGGGATGATGTGTATCTGGTGGAAGTAATATATCCAAGGCAGAGACGCAAGTGGCAGCTGAATTGTTTGTAAATACCAGATCTAGGATGTTATTATGCGAATTAGTTATAGAATTTATCTGCAGTGCATTGTGAAAGTTAAAGGTTTCAGATATGAACTCGGCCACCTCAATTTCTGTCGATGATGCTACTTGTCGTTTTGAGTATTGAACTGTGTTATAGTGGTTGAACCAGAGTATTTGAGGAAGGTTAAAATCGCCACATATATAGAAATCGCAGTTATTACATCTATTCAGAATATCCACGATGCAGTTGCAGAAGTTCTTATATATATCCATGCAAGTTAGAGGAGGAAGGTACACGACACCTAGTATTACCGAGTGTCTCCCATTGCTAATTTTACAGAAAATGTGCTCTGAGTCATAAATGACTGTAGGAATTCTTTGACTACGTAAATTATTGCTTATAGCAATGAGAACCCCCCCTCCTCTGGTGTAGGCGCTTGTTTGTTTAGTTCTATCGCAACGATAAATCAAATAATCATCAAAACCCAGTTCACTATCCGAAATATTTTCCGTTAGCCAGGTTTCCGTTAACAGTATGATATCATATAAGTGATTAGAACAAGCAATACTCTGATGCAATTCTCGAAGTTTTGTGCGAATACCTCGAACATTTTGGTAATAAATGTTTAAGTGCTTTAATCGTTTTGACTCGACGGTAGGTAAGCATTAACTTCCCAGCTCCCGCAATCGTTCTTTCTATCCATAATTGGTTCGCATACGTGATATTCAATGTTTCCAATCGTTTTGCATCGACGGTAGGTAAGGATGCACTTGCTAGTTCCCGCAATCGTTCTTTCTATCGATAATTGGCACGAATACGTGCTATTCGATGTTTCCAATCGGTTTGCCTCGACGGTAGGTAAGAATTCACTTCCCAGCTCCCGCAATCGTTCTTTCTATCGATAATTGGCACGAATACGTGCTATTCGATGTTTCCAATCGTTTTGCATCGACGGTAGGTAAGGATTCACTTCCCAGCTCCCGCAATCGTTCTTTCTATCGATAATTGGCACGAATACGTTATATTCGAGGTTTCCAATCTCTTTTGCATCGACGGGAGGTAAGGATTCCCTTCCCAGCTCCCGTAATCCTTCTTTCTATCGATAATTGGCACGAATGCGTTAAATTCGAGGTTTCCAATCGTTTTACCTCGACGGTAGGTAAGAGTTCACTTCCCAGCTCCCGCAATCGTTCTTTGTATCGATGATTGGCACGCATACGTGCTATTCGATGTTTCCAATCGTTTAGCATCGACTGTAGGTAAGGATTCACTTCCCAGCTCCCTCAATCGTTCTTTCTATAAATAATTGGAACGAATACGTGATATTCGATGTTTCCAATCGTTTTGTATCGACGGTAGGTAAGGATTCACTTCCCAGCTCCCTCAATCGTTCTTTCTATAAATAATTGGCACGAATACGTGCTATTCGATGTTTCCAATCGTTTTGCATCGACGGGTGGTAAGGATTCACTTTCCAGCTGCCGCAATCGTTCTTTCTATCGATAATTGGCACGAATACGTGATATTCGCTGTTTCCAATCGTTTTGCATCGACGGGTGGTAAGGATTCACTTCCCAGCTGCCGCAATCGTTCTTTCTATCGATAATTGGCACCAATACGTGCTATTCGCTGTTTCCAATCGTTTTGCATCGACGGGAGGTAATGATTCACTTCCCAGCTCCCGCAATCGTTCTTTCTATCGATAATTGGCACGCATACGTGATATTCGATGTTTCCAATCGTTTTGCATCGACGGGTGGTAAGGATTCACTTTCCAGCTGCCGCAATCGTTCTTTGTATCGATAATTGGCACGCATACCTGCTATTCGATATTTCCAATCGTTTAGCATCGACTGTAGGTAAGGATTCACTTCCCAGCTCCCTCAATCGTTCTTTCTATAAATAATTGGCACGAATACGTGCTATTCGATGTTTCCAATCGTTTTGCATCGACGGGTGGTAAGGATTCACTTCCCAGCTCCCGCAATCGTTCTTTCTATCGATAATTGGCACGAAAACGTGCTATTCGATGTTTCCAATCGTTTTGAATCGACGGAAGGTAAGGATTCACTTACCAGCTCCCACAATCGTTCTTTCTATTTATAATTGGAACGAATACGTGATATTCGATGTTTCCAATCGTTTTGTATCGACGGTTGGTAAGGATTCACTTCCCAGCTCCCTCAATCGTTCTTTCTATAAATAATTCGCACGAATACGTGCTATTCGATGTTTCCAATCGTTTTGCATCGACGGGTGGTAAGGATTCACTTTCCAGCTGCCGCAATCGTTCTTTCTATCGATAATTGGCACGAATACGTGATATTCGCTGTTTCCAATCGTTTTGCATCGACGGGTGGTAAGGATTCACTTCCCAGCTGCCGCAATCGTTCTTTCTATCGATAATTGGCACCAATACGTGCTATTCGCTGTTTCCAATCGTTTTGCATCGACGGGAGGTAATGATTCACTTCCCAGCTCCCGCAATCGTTCTTTCTATCGATAATTGGCACGCATACGTGATATTCGATGTTTCCAATCGTTTTGCATCGACGGGTGGTAAGAATTCACTTTCCAGCTGCCGCAATCGTTCTTTGTATCGATAATTGGCACGCATACCTGCTATTCGATATTTCCAATCGTTTAGCATCGACTGTAGGTAAGGATTCACTTCCCAGCTCCCTCAATCGTTCTTTCTAGAAATAATTGGCACGAATACGTGCTATTCGATGTTTCCAATCGTTTTGCATCGACGGGTGGTAAGGATTCACTTCCCAGCTCCCGCAATCGTTCTTTCTATCGATAATTGGCACGAAAACGTGCTATTCGATGTTTCCAATCGTTTTGAATCGACGGAAGGTAAGGATTCACTTACCAGCTCCCACAATCGTTCTTTCTATTTATAATTGGAACGAATACGTGATATTCGATGTTTCCAATCGTTTTGTATCGACGGTTGGTAAGGATTCACTTCCCAGCTCCCTCAATCGTTCTTTCTATAAATAATTCGCACGAATACGTGCTATTCGATGTTTCCAATCGTTTTGCATCGACGGGTGGTAAGGATTCACTTTCCAGCTGCCGCAATCGTTCTTTCTATCGATAATTGGCACGAATACGTGATATTCGCTGTTTCCAATCGTTTTGCATCGACGGGTGGTAAGGATTCACTTCCCAGCTGCCGCAATCGTTCTTTCTATCGATAATTGGCACGAATACGTGCTATTCGCTGTTTCCAATCGTTTTGCATCGACGGGAGGTAATTATTCACTTCCCAGCTCCCGCAATCGTTCTTTCTACCGATTATTGGCACGAATACGTGATATTCGAGGTTTCCAATCGTTTTGCATCAACGGTAGGTAAGAATTCACTTCCCAGCTCCCGCAATCGTTCTTTCTATCGATAATTGGCACGAATACGTGCTATTCGATGTTTCCAATCGTTTTGCATCGACGGTAGGTAAGGATTCACTTCCCAACTCCCGCAATCGTTCTTTTAATCGATAATTGGAACGAATACGTGCTATTCGATGGTTCCAATCGTTTTGCATCGACGGGAGGTAAAGATTCACTTCCCAGCTCCCACAATCGTTCTTTGTATTGATAATTTGCACGAATACGTGATATTCGAGGTTTCCAATAGTTTTGCATCGACGGGTGGTAAGAATTCACATCCCAGCTGCCGCAATCGTTCTTTCTATCGATAATTGGCACGAATACGTGATATTCGTTGTTTCCAATCGTTTTGTATCGACGGGAGGTAAGGATTCACTTCCCAGCTCCCGCAATCGTTCTTTCTATCGATAATTGGCACGCATACGTGATATTCGATGTTTCCAATCGTTTTGCCTCGACGGGAGGTAACGATTCACTTCCCAGCTCCCGCAATCGTTCTTTCTATCGATAATTGGCACGAATACGTGCTATTCGATGTTTCCAATCGTTTTGACTCGACGGTAGGTAAGCATTAATTTCCCAGCTCCCGCAATCGTTCTTTCTATCCATAATTGGTTCGCATACGTGATATTCAATGTTTCCAATCGTTTTGCATCGACGGTAGGTAAGGATGCACTTCCCAGCTCCCGCAATCGTTCTTTCTATCGATAATGCCACGAATACGTGCTATTCGATGTTTCCAATCGTTTTGACTCGACGGTAGGTAAGCATTAACTTCCCAGCTCCCGCAATCGTTCTTTCTATCCATAATTGGTTCGCATACGTGATATTCCATGTTTCCAATCGTTTTGCATCGACGGTAGGTAAGAATTCACTTCCCAGCTCCCGCAATCGTTCTTTCTATCGATAATGGCACGAATACGTGCTATTCGATGTTTCCAATCGTTTTGACTCGACGGTAGGTAAGCATTAACTTCCCAGCTCCCGCAATAGTTCTTTCTATCCATAATTGGTTCGCATACGTGATATTCAATGTTTCCAATCGTTTTGCATCGACGGTAGGTAAGAATTCACTTCCCAGCTCCCGCAATCGTTCTTTCTATCGATAATTGGCACGAATACGTGATATTCGATGTTTCCAATCGTTTTGCATCGACGGGTGGTAAGGATTCAATTTCCAGCTGCCGCAATCGTTCTTTCTATCGATAATTGTGGTACCCTTTGTGGCGGCCAAGCGTTCATAGCGACGTCGCTTTTTGATCCTTCGATGTCGGCTCTTCCTATCATTGTGAAGAGTCCTATCATTGTGTTTCCAATCGTTTTGCATCGACGGGAGGTAAGGATTCACTTCCCAGCTCCCGCAATCGTTCTTTCTATCGATAATTGGCACGAATACGTGATATTCGAGGTTTCCAATCGTTTTGCATCGACGGGAGGTAAGGATTCACTTCCCAGCTCCCGCAATCGTTCTTTCTATCGATAATTGGCACGAATACGTGATATTCGCTGTTTCCAATCGTTTTGCATCGACGGGTGGTAAGGATTCACTTCCCAGCTGCCGCAATCGTTCTCTCTATCGATAATTGGCACCAATACGTGCTATTCGCTGTTTCCAATCGTTTTGCATCGACGGGAGGTAATGATTCTCTTCCCAGCTCCCGCAATCGTTCTTTCTATCGATAATTGGCACGCATACGTGCTATTCGATATTTCCAATCGTTTAGCATCGACTGTAGGTAAGGATTCACTTCCCAGCTCCCTCAATCGTTCTTTCTATAAATAATTGGCACGAATACGTGCTATTCGATGTTTCCAATCGTTTTGCATCGACGGGTGGTAAGGATTCACTTGCCAGCTCCCGCAATCGTTCTTTCTATCGATAATTGGCACGAAAACGTGCTATTCGATGTTTCCAATCGTTTTGAATCGACGGAAGGTAAGGATTCACTTACCAGCTCCCACCATCGTTCTTTCTATTTATAATTGGAACGAATACGTGATATTCGATGTTTCCAATCGTTTTGTATCGACGGTTGGTAAGGATTCACTTCCCAGCTCCCTCAATCGTTCTTTCTATAAATAATTCGCACGAATACGTGCTATTCGATGTTTCCAATCGTTTTGCATCGACGGGTGGTAAGGATTCACTTCCCAGCTGCCGCAATCGTTCTTTCTATCGATAATTGGCACGAATACGTGCTATTCGCTGTTTCCAATCGTTTTGCATCGACGGGAGGTAATTATTCACTTCCCAGCTCCCGCAATCGTTCTTTCTACCGATTATTGGCACGAATACGTGATATTCGAGGTTTCCAATCGTTTTGCATCAACGGTAGGTAAGAATTCACTTCCCAGCTCCCGCAATCGTTCTTTCTATCGATAATTGGCACGAATACGTGCTATTCGATGTTTCCAATCGTTTTGCATCGACGGTAGGTAAGGATTCACTTCCCAGCTCCCGCAATCGTTCTTTCTATCGATAATTGGCACGCATACGTGATATTCGATGTTTCCAATCGTTTTGCCTCGACGGGAGGTAACGATTCACTTCCCAGCTCCCGCAATCGTTCTTTCTATCGATAATTGGCACGAATACGTGCTATTCGATGTTTCCAATCGTTTTGACTCGACGGTAGGTAAGCATTAATTTCCCAGCTCCCGCAATCGTTCTTTCTATCCATAATTGGTTCGCATACGTGATATTCAATGTTTCCAATCGTTTTGCATCGACGGTAGGTAAGGATGCACTTGCTAGTTCCCGCAATCGTTCTTTCTATCGATAATGCCACGAATACGTGCTATTCGATGTTTCCAATCGTTTTGACTCGACGGTAGGTAAGCATTAACTTCCCAGCTCCCGCAATCGTTCTTTCTATCCATAATTGGTTCGCATACGTGATATTCAATGTTTCCAATCGTTTTGCATCGACGGTAGGTAAGAATTCACTTCCCAGCTCCCGCAATCGTTCTTTCTATCGATAATTGGCACGAATACGTGATATTCGATGTTTCCAATCGTTTTGCATCGACGGGTGGTAAGGATTCACTTTCCAGCTGCCGCAATCGTTCTTTCTATCGATAATTGTGGTACCCTTTGTGGCGGCCAAGCGTTCATAGCGACGTCGCTTTTTGATCCTTCGATGTCGGCTCTTCCTATCATTGTGAAGAGTCCTATGATTGTGTTTCCAATCGTTTTGCATCGACGGGAGGTAAGGATTCACTTCCCAGCTCCCGCAATCGTTCTTTCTATCGATAATTGGCACGAATACGTGATATTCGAGGTTTCCAATCGTTTTGCATCGACGGGAGGTAAGGATTCACTTCCCAGCTCCCGCAATAGTTCTTTCTATCGATAATTGGCACGATACGTGCTATTCGATGTTTCCAACCGTTTTGCACCTACGGTAGGTAAGGATTATAAATAAAAAGGGTAAATCAAAATTATCCAAACCATATCGTGTTTGGTTAGGTTTGGTTAGGTTTGGTTAGGTTTGGTACCACGACGGGTGGTAAGGATTCACTTCCCAGCTGCCGCAATCGTTCTTTCTATCGATAATTGGCACGAATACGTGCTATTCGCTGTTTCCAATCGTTTTGCATCGACGGGAGGTAATTATTCACTTCCCAGCTCCCGCAATCGTTCTTTCTATCGATAATTGGCACGAATACGTGATATTCGAGGTTTCCAATCGTTTTGCATCAACGGTAGGTAAGAATTCACTTCCCAGCTCCCGCAATCGTTCTTTCTATAAATAATTCGCACGAATACGTGCTATTCGATGTTTCCAATCGTTTTGCATCGACGGGTGGTAAGGATTCACTTCCCAGCTGCCGCAATCGTTCTTTCTATCGATAATTGGCACGAATACGTGCTATTCGCTGTTTCCAATCGTTTTGCATCGACGGGAGGTAATTATTCTCTTCCCAGCTCCCGCAATCGTTCTTTCTATCGATAATTTGCACGAATACGTGATATTCGAGGTTTCCAATCGTTTTGCATCGACGGGTGGTAAGAATTCACTTCCCAGCTGCCGCAATCGTTCTTTCTATCGATAATTGGCACGAATACGTGATATTTATTTATTTATTTATTTATTTATTTATTCAATTGAACGGGCCGAGGCCCTTTGTGTACAATAGTAATACATATGTAACGTTAATAATATGAGCAATCTTAATCTCAATCGTAATCGTTAGGGGAGCCTTTACAATTGCGTACCCCTGGTATTATGTATCAAATCAAAACAAAAAGGTGTCAAAGATCGTCCCTTAAGAGCTTATATACATCACTTTTAAATGATGCAGCACTGACCGCAAAGAAATTGAGTCTTTGGAAGTAAAGATTAGCTGAGTTTAGCATTCTGTTTAAAGGATCAGATGCGAAGTATTTTAGTAGGGATGGTTTGAACAGAAGCGGACTTCTCTTGTTCCGAGACGGTACATTAAAATTGACCCTCGCTAGTAACTCAGCGCAATTAATCGCTCCATTAATGGTCGCATGGAGGAAACTCAGTTCGGCTACGGTTCTTCTGATTTTTAGAGGTTTGAGGTTATATTTGCGCATTAAACTACTATAATCGTGATTTCTACGAGACATCGGGTGCCCTTCTTTGTGTGCCAAATGACGAAGTAGTAGATGCTGAATTTTTTCCAATTTATACTCTGCATTTTTAGTTTGTGGGGACCATATAATCGATGCAAAATCTAGTATGGGCCTTACTAAAGTAATGTATAAATAACGAATGGTGTTCGCATTTTTGAAATCCCCACTGTTTCTTAATACAAATCCCAATGCGTTCAGAGCTTTCTTTGAGACGATTTGAATATGCATTTCGAAAGATAGATTACTGGTTAGGGTCACCCCTAGGTCCCGGACTGCGGTGCAAAACGGTAATGATTCACCAAGAATGGAGTAATGGAATTCGATGGGGTTCTTCCTTCTAGTAAATCTAATTGCATGACATTTATCCGCGTTTAATTCCATACTATTGTCGGAACACCATTTCAGTATATTATTGACGTCAGATTGAAGATTATGACAATCAGATGCTGAACATATTTGCAGGTATAGTTTAATATCATCCGCGAAGATTAATATCTTGGAGTGTTGAATGACAGACTCGATGTCGTTAATAAATAGCAGGAACAGGAGCGGACCTAGGTGTGATCCTTGGGGGACGCCAGTAATTGGTATTATATGCCTCGATAGACTCTCTCTGACTCTAACAACCTGAGCCCGACCGTTTAGGTATGAAAATAGCCATTGGAGAAATCTTCCCCTTATCCCTAGGGATGCTAGCTTATCGATTAACAAGAAATGATTGACTCTATCGAAGGCTTTTTTGAAGTCAAAATACACAGCATCCGTTTGTAATCCACTGTCAAAGGATTTATAGAGGTCATTGCAATATATGGCAAGATTTGTGGAGGTGGAGCGTCCTCTAATGAAACCATGTTGATGGTCACTACATATAATTGAGATTAGTGGATGTAGCTTCTTGGAGATAATCCCTTCAAAAATTTTAGCCATCGTATTCAGTAAAGAGACCGGTCTGTAATTTGAGACCGACGATCTATTTCCCGATTTAAAGATAGGAGTGATGACACTCATTTTCCATATTCTTGGAAAGTATCCTGTGCTCAGAGATAGGTTAAAAATTTTCCACAAGGGTCTTGCGAGGATAAATTTACATTTTTTTAGGAGAATAGGTGGAATTCCAACCGAGCCGGGAGACTTGCTAATGTCTGTGTGCTCAATTTCTTTTAGAACATCGCTAATGTCAATTCCAATCACAGAGAGGTCAAGCGGCTGGGTGATAAGGAGGGGAGCTGAGGAGGAAGGTAATTGTTGTCCAAATACCGACTCAAAGTGATCTCCGAAAAGGTCAGCGATGTCCTGGTCATTCGAATGATTCAAGTCATTCAGGTGCATAGAGTGCGGAATAGCGTTGGTTTTTCTATGCGAATTAATGAAATTCCAGAAGGACTTAATGTTGTGTGGGATACGTGATTCAACTGAAGCAATGTAATTGGAATAACAAGACTTTGACAGTGATTTACATTCAGATCTGAGTTTACAAAAGTTTAAATAGTCGGGATAACTGTTAGATTTTTTAAATGTTCTGTGCGCTAATTTCTTGGATCTTATAAGCTGTTTGAGTTCGGATGTACACCAATTTGGAAACAGAGTGGGGTATTGTTTCTTTAATGGGATAAAAGATTCAATCGCATAGTTTAGCGTCGAATAAAGGAACGAGACGGATTCCTCGACTGATAAACCTTCTAGTTGTGAATCCCAGTGTATAGTATTTAAATAATCTATTATGCTAGTGTAGTCGCCATTATAGAAGTCTCGTTTATATTTCTGAATAGACTTAGTCGAGTACATATCCCTGAGAGTGAGTGATACGGAAAGGACGGGATGATATGCATCCATGGGAAGCAAAGCTTCACAAGCATGTTCTAGATGGATCGAAGTGTTTGAAGAGTTAGAAAAGATTAGATCCAGTAACGAGCCTCTGGTGTTTTCCTTTGTATTAAACTGGAAAAGATTGTGAAAAGAGCATGTATTAGTTATTAAATTAAAGACTTCATTGCTGTGATGAATAAGTGCATCTGAGGCAATTGGTTGATCATGAGATGGACTAGGCAGCAGGTGGGAGAATTGAGGACAATTATAATCGCCAATACATAAGAATTGAGAATATGGATAAAGTGATAACAATTTCTCTATCTCTTCGAAATGTGCTCTATAAAGGGTAACATCAGAGGCTGGAGGGATATATACTGAACCTAATATGAAGTTATGATGATTGGGCCAAATGCGAATAAAAATATGCTCCACCGTGCGGTTGGTAGAGCAAATTGTAGAATTATGTAGCGCTTTTGAAATTGCGATGAGTACTCCTCCTCCTCTCTGATGGTCGCTCGTATTGGGGCTTCTGTCCAGTCGGTGCACCGTATAGTTGGTTAGTCCTAATTCTTCTGACGATATAGCCGGATGCAACCATGTTTCCACTAGAATGATGATATCATAGGACACCGGAGAGGTGGCAACATTTCGAAGAAGAACTTTCGTTTTTGTTCTTAATCCACGAACATTTTGATAGTAAACCATCAGTTTTTTCTTCAGTTTTTTGTCCTGGGGGTCGCATTCGAGATTCTTGGGATTCCTCTGATGTATCTAATAGTTTTGTCGGTGTCGCCTTTATCACGCAACTCCTTGAGTTTAACCCTGAGGTCATTAAGGTGCTGCATTTGCGACGGTGTTTTATCATCCGAGATTTTTTCAGTACCTGAGTGTTTATACTTGTTCTTCAGGATTGAAATGACTTCATTGGCAGATCCCAGAACTACTCTCAATGGTCTGGTTTTTTGACCGTCGCTTCTCCCCAGTCTCTGAATCCGCGAGATTTTATGTGATCCTGGCTGAATTGATTCAAGAATGTCCATAGCTCTCGCCATATCTAATTTGCGTGCATCATCTCCCGGTTCATCTAATCTTTCAGCTAGTCCATGTATTATGATGTTCCTCGACCTTTCTTGCCGTTCGTTCAATTCGTCTAAAATGGTATTTGATGTGATGGTGGTGGAGTCACTTGTTGAGGGTGATGTTTCTTTATTTTCTAGTGCTGTTATCCGCTGGTTTAAAATTGCAATCGTATTATTTAGATTCGCTACTTCCATTTTTAGTTCGGTAATGATATTGCTTTGAAATGTTGAAAGCTCCTGTCGAATCAAGTCCTTAATATTTTCTAATGATGGGTAAGCAGTTACCGTCGAGGCCGTCGCTGAAGGTTGACTGTGATTAGGATCCATAACACTAGGTGACGCATGGGATTGGCGTTTACAGGTAATCAACTTTTCAAATATCCATGGGTGACCGGTACGAGCTAGACATTTGTCGCCTGGGTGGGAGAGAATCCCGCAATCTGGACACCTCACTGGATTTACAACATTCGATTTTCGTTGTTTCCAATCGTTTTGTATCGACGGGAGGTAAGGATTCACTTCCCAGCTCCCGCAATCGTTCTTTCTATCGATAATTGGCACGCATACGTGATATTCGATGTTTCCAATCGTTTTGCCTCGACGGGAGGTAACGATTCACTTCCCAGCTCCCGCAATCGTTCTTTCTATCGATAATTGGCACGAATACGTGCTATTCGATGTTTCCAATCGTTTTGACTCGACGGTAGGTAAGCATTAATTTCCCAGCTCCCGCAATCGTTCTTTCTATCCATAATTGGTTCGCATACGTGATATTCAATGTTTCCAATCGTTTTGCATCGACGGTAGGTAAGGATGCACTTGCTAGTTCCCGCAATCGTTCTTTCTATCTATAATGGCACGAATACGTGCTATTCGATGTTTCCAATCGTTTTGACTCGACGGTAGGTAAGCATTAACTTCCCAGCTCCCAAAATCGTTCTTTCTATCCATAATTGGTTCGCATACGTGATATTCAATGTTTCCAATCGTTTTGCATCGACGGTAGGTAAGAATTCACTTCCCAGCTCCCGCAATCGTTCTTTCTATCGTTAATGGCACGAATACGTGCTATTCGATGTTTCCAATCGTTTTGACTCGACGGTAGGTAAGCATTAACTTCCCAGCTCCCGCAATCGTTCTTTCTATCGATAATTGTGGTACCCGTTGTGGCGGCCAAGCGTTCATAGCGACGTCGCTTTTTGATCCTTCGATGTCGGCTCTTCCTATCATTGTGAAGAGTCCTATCATTGTGTTTCCAATCGTTTTGCATCGACGGGAGGTAAGGATTCACTTCCCAGCTTCCGCAATCGTTCTTTCTATCGATAATTGGCACGAATACGTGATATTCGAGGTTTCCAATCGTTTTGCATCGACGGGAGGTAAGGATTCACTTCCCAGCTCCCGCAATAGTTCTTTCTATCGATAATTGGCACGATACGTGCTATTCGATGTTTCCAACCGTTTGGCACCTACGGTAGGTAAGGATTATAAATAAAAAGGGTAAATAAAAATTATCCAAACCATATCGTGTTTGGTTAGGTTTGGTTAGGTTTGGTACCACGACGGGTGGTAAGGATTCACTTCCCAGCTGCCGCAATCGTTCTTTCTATCGATAATTGGCACGAATACGTGCTATTCGCTGTTTCCAATCGTTTTGCATCGACGGGAGGTAATTATTCACTTCCCAGCTCCCGCAATCGTTCTTTCTATCGATAATTGGCACGAATACGTCATATTCGAGGTTTCCAATCGTTTTGCATCAACGGTAGGTAAGAATTCACTTCCCAGCTCCCGCAATCGTTCTTTCTATCGATAATTGGCACGAATACGTGCTATTCGATGTTTCCAATCGTTTTGCATCGACGGTAGGTAAGAATTCACTTCCCAACTCCCGCAATCGTTCTTTCTATCGATAATTGGCACGAATACGTGCTATTCGATGTTTCCAATCGTTTTGCATCGACGGGAGGTAAAGATTCACTTCCCAGCTCCCACAATCGTTCTTTGTATTGATAATTTGCACGAATACGTGCTATTCGATGTTTCCAATCGTTTTGCATCGACGGGTGGTAAGAATTCACTTCCCAGCTGCCGCAATCGTTCTTTCTATCGATAATTGGCACGAATACGTGATATTCGTTGTTTCCAATCGTTTTGTATCGACGGGAGGTAAGGATTCACTTCCCAGCTCCCGCAATCGTTCTTTCTATCGATAATTGGCACGCATACGTGATATTCGATGTTTCCAATCGTTTTGCCTCGACGGGAGGTAACGATTCACTTCCCAGCTCCCGCAATCGTTCTTTCTATCGATAATTGGCACGAATACGTGCTATTCGATGTTTCCAATCGTTTTGACTCGACGGTAGGTAAACATTAATTTCCCAGCTCCCGCAATCGTTCTTTCTATCCATAATTGGTTCGCATACGTGATATTCAATGTTTCCAATCGTTTTGCATCGACGGTAGGTAAGGATGCACTTGCTAGTTCCCGCAATCGTTCTTTCTATCGATAATAGCACGAATACGTGCTATTCGATGTTTCCAATCGTTTTGACTCGACGGTAGGTAAGCATTAACTTCCCAGCTCCCGCAATCGTTCTTTCTATCCATAATTGGTTCGCATACGTGATATTCAATGTTTCCAATCGTTTTGCATCGACGGTAGGTAAGAATTCACTTCCCAGCTCCCGCAATCGTTCTTTCTATCGATAATTGGCACGCATACGTGATATTCGCTGTTTCCAATCGCTTTGCATCGACGGGAGGTAAGGATTCACTTCCCAGCTCCCGCAATTGTTCTTTCTATCGATAATTGGCACGAATACGTGATATTCGAGGTTTCCAATCGTTTTGCATCGACGGGAGGTAAGGATTCACTTCCCAGCTCCCGCAATAGTTCTTTCTATCGATAAATGGCACGATACGTGCTATTCGATCTTTCCAACCGTTTTGCACCTACGGTAGGTAAGGATTATAAATAAAAAGGGTAAATAAAAATTATCCAAACCATATCGTGTTTGGTGTCATTTTAATCAGGAGATTGTAACGAACATGTTGGTAAAATTTCATTTAAAACGGACCAAAAATGAACAAGTTTTATTTTTAAATTTTGATCGCGTTAGTATTGTCTCACGTACATGGGAAACTTGTTTATTTCCTGGTCGCTGCCTCCAGTCTCGGCTGCCACAACATTGAAGGTGACCTGACGCTCGAGAAACGTATCCTGCACACGACTAGTGTCCACATTCGGTCCCGAGCGAGGGACACTAGTCGAGACATGGAATCGAAATTTTATTTTCAAATTTATAATCTCACTACTAATTACCTTGTTCTTAACAACTAATATACGCATTCCGGTTGCTATCGGAAACAATTATAAAGAGGAATAAAATTATTAATACCATAATAAGTAAAAATTGTCCAAACCATATCGTGTTTGGTGTCTTTTAATCAGAAGATTGTAACGAATATTTTGGTAAAATTTAATTTAAAACGGACCCAGAATGAAGAAGATTTATTCTTAAATTTTGATCGCGTTAGTATTGTCTCACGTATATGGGTATTTAAACTTGCCTCTTTCCTGGAACGCTGCCTCGAGCCTCGGGTGCCACAACATCAAAGACGACCCGAACTCACTCATGGGGACACCACCCCAAGTGGTGGGGATAGAAATGGACACTAATGGTAGACACAATTTTGGACACTAGTCGAGACATTACTGTAAAGTGAAAGTAAGGCATTTATAATTTCCTTTTTTTTATGTTAATAATAAGCATAGCTACTTATTCGCAGGTTGATGTCCATCGAGCTGGAAGTCAACTATCGTGATTATTTACAACTGAGAAAAAAAACAAAATAAGAAACTGAAGAAATATTCTCAAATTTGTATTTTATGAACGTGTTACCAAATTCACTTTCATAAAAAAATAGAAATAAAATACATTATGTAAGAGATTTCGCACTGCGTGCGCTCTACCTGGGCATATGGGTAACGTCAACGCGGGCCCCGAAAGCGCACGTACCGCAAACTCGGCGTCAGCCCCGTTACCATCTCGTTGCCTAGCTCGCTCCGTTGGCCCTCGGAGTGAGGAAACGCGGGCTTGATGACGGCGGGCGACGCCGGGAACAGAGGGAGTCTGCTGTGTTTAGGGCGATCTATAGGCGGGATCGAGCTGTTAGTTCGGTGATAATTCGGAAGTATAATTGACTGAGAATTTACGAATAGTTAAAAGATAGTTTTCCCACTAAGATATACAGCTAAATCATTCTTAGAGAATACTCCTCAGTTTCTCGCGCTTTCATTTCTTGAATCTTAGAACTGCTTCCCTGCTTGCCTTTATAGTATAACGAGTGCTTGCTCGATAAACGCGCTTATTCGGCTTATTCGCGAGATTGATCTTTAGTGCTTTATTGCTTGCTGCTTATTTCTGTGTAAATATTAATAATTGTGACTTATTGTTAGCGATCATCGCTCATTATCGTGCTTGATTTTAAGTGACTGTTATTTAATACATTTTTTTAAACGTTAAGAACGTTTAAAACGTAACGTTTGCGTCCTACAAAGGTAGGCTTCGAGGCAAACCGGAAACTTTAGGCGACGGATTTCTAACACTTTTAAGGGAAAAGGCGAAACCTCCCGAACAGTCATCATTTCCGAACTTTTATGGAGCAATGGCAACGACTATGGGCAAATAAAAGATTGAAATTTGGTACACATTGTTTTCTATTACAACAGATTTTTTTTATTTTCCTCTAGATGATATACAATTTGTTCATGAAGACATTTGGTAAATTGGTGTAACGATTTGAAATAATAGCTTGAGGGATATTCCCAGAAGTTCATGCCTTAAAGCTAACTGCATGTGTTAATGGGTTATATTTCCTGGTTAATCATATCATTGGGATCCTTCTTGCTTAGGAGTTTCCTCGGAATAAATGTAAAATGTAGATTGTTTGCTAATAGGTTTGGGTGGGCTTATAAAAAAAAGTAACAACTAACATATCGTTGACTCAATTTGGTAGAGTAATTTGGTAAGCGTTCATTTAGTTATACCTTGTACAGGGTTAACAAAAATATGATAATATGTTACGACTATCGCAGATCGATTTTACACCTTTGGTTTGGTGGAAGTTAATGTAAGGAAGATGCCGTAAAATAGTTTCTAAGAATCGAAATTAACGTTTACAAATATTTTTAACATCACATCTTATTGGGAACTGCGAAATCCTGTCATTTTTGGCTTGACGCTCGCTACGATCTGTAGCGAGGACGCTCGCGGGGGGCTAGCTAGCTTTGAGTGGAAGGAGGAATCCATCACCTTTTGAATAGCCGACACGTCGGGGCGGCTGACGGCCGCGGTAACCACTTAAATATTAAATGCCTTCGTATCGGTGAGACAACACTAATGCAACGGCGAAACTTCTTTATTGTTACTTATAAAGGGTGTCTCAGAATGTTTTTCGTTTTTAGATGTTAAATAAAAAACAAAATATCAATTAAATCTCGTTTTATTTAATGTTAATTTAAAGAGCAATTCTTGAAGTTTATTTATGAAAAACAACCATTTGCAAATGCGCACCATTCATTTGTTTACACTCATTTAACCTGGAGCTAAAATTTTCAATAACTCGCTGGAGCATCGCTCTTGGAATAGAGTTGATTTCTTCAGTGATTCTTTGCTTCAAAACATTCAGGTTGGGTGGCAATGGATTGTAAACTTTGCTTTTTGTCCGTCATTGTATTCCCAGTCTCTTGAAACTTGCACACCCAATGCTTAATTAAATTGGCACTTGGCACATGTCTTAAGCTTTTTAAATTAAAATGTGTCCTGTAGAGACGACGAACAACAGTGTAGGAATTGTTATTTTTATAAAACGCTCTCACGCAAAACGCGCTCTGTAATCCCGTGAAACGATTCATGGCTACTAAACTTAACAAGCCGGCCAAGCGGACGAGTCCACTCCCCTCCCCCTGCTACCTGCGGTTGGCGCGTATTGGTCAATTCAAAAACGAAAATCATTCTGAGACACCCTTTATTACTATAATTTTTTTTTAAATATTGCTGAGGTTGTGGTGATTAAAATGAGACCAAACACGATACAATTTGTATTATATTTACTTACTTAGTAATTTTATACGTAATGGGCAAGGATCCTTACAAGGAAATCTTACAAACGGTCGTGCTCAGTTGTTAATAAAACTTTACGGACTTAGAGAATAGTCCAACTCTAAACATATATTCCAATTAGGCTTTCTCAAGCTAGGGTGCACATTTATTAGTATGGTTTTATGTTTTTCGTGTTTTATTGCCAAACGTACTTTGCGAAAGGCAATTATGCACAATTGACAATTCCTAAACTGAAGGCAAGTTCAATAGGATTTCTGGAAGTCCATGCATGCAAGCACATAATAATGGAATGCCACATGCAATACTGAAATCATTAGCCGCAATTGAATACAATAACGAAACGTATGGTATGGTAGAAGCGCCGAAAACACAGCCGTCGGCCGTGCCCACACTCGAGAATCAGATGGATCAAATTCGTTGCCTATGCATTCCCGGCGCTCGTCGAAATTTGTTTCGTTTTCATCGAGGAACGTCGACAAACCCTTGTGTCGCGGCTAGTCTTGTCTCACCGATGGCTTTCAGTAGCCGCGACTGTCGGGCCGACACAAGGGCTTGTCGACGTTCCTCTTTGAACACGGCCGTTCGCGAGCTTTCCTTGTAAGGATCCTTGCCCATTATACATTATATTATATATATAATATTACTAACAAGTACACATACCGAACTGTAAGAGTCGGAGTAAAACTTAAACGGAAGGTGATTAAGAAACAGAGAAGACGGTAGATATATCTCAAACGCTCGCCTCGAACTATCCTTTATTTGTATTCCGCAAACCTAGTCAGGACTTCTCCGAACGTCGATCGATGCAAGGATGCCCTTCGCTGCCTCGTGATCGCCAAAAGGCGCGCTGTCTGAGTTTTTGCCGGCGCCATGCCTTCAAGGGCGTTGGCCACGTGCATCTGTTGCCCATGGTGTCCGCCGGGTATGTACGCTTTCGGGGGCCACGCTGACGTTACCCATATGCCCAGGTAGAGCGCACGCAGTTCCAAATCTCTTACAGAACTGCCCGTCTCCGAATTTGATGAAACTCGGTGGATATATTAAGCAGGCGAAAATAAGAGATTCGTATTTTTTTTATAGCGACCCAATCGCAAGTTTAGGGGTGAAATCACCCCTTGAAGTTTCAGTAGAAAAATGGTATTTCGAAAACTGTCACACATATAAGAAAACTTCTTAAGCAAAAGTTTCATGGTTTCTTCAGGTAAAACAAGCTATTATTATGAGATACACATTTAATAATCATAACAGAGTCATCTAATATCATCTAATTTGCAATAGGAATATTAATTATAAGAATATACGTGTCACTTATTTTCACCTGTTTTATATATCCACCAAGTTTCATCAGAATCGGAGGCGGACAGTTCGGTATGTTACCTTGTAAGTAAGTAAATATAATCCAAATTCTAACGTGTTTGTTCTCATTTTAATTACCACAATCACAGAAATATTTAAAAAAAAATTAAAACGATATAAGTAACAATAAACAGTTTCGCCGTTGCATTAGTGTTGTCTCACCGATACATAGATACAAAGCCTCTAATACCAACACATCCATAAACTCAAAGGTGTGGTATAAAGCTGGCATAGTCGAGACACGTAATATTTTTTACACCTTGTACAGAGATTTCAATCCCAACCCACATTCCACGTCAATTTTTTACTATGCAAAAACTTATTATTTTACTTCGCCATAGTTTTCATACTTTAATTCTCACTTTTATTACATATTTACAAGTGAATTTATCGTATATAGAATATCTTAATATAAACAACAAATTGGCATACACAAAACAGTCAGATCTATCAAAATCGCGTTCGTACTTAATACATTTAGTAAAATTTCAAAAGAGAGAACGAAATTGCAATGTCATATTCACATAGTAAAGGCACCTGCCATCAATACAGATTGTGAAACATTGTCCGGGGGTATGCACGCATGCACGAACGACGCGCATGCGCGCACATACACACATACATATTACAGATGGTTACATACATTCTGATAATATTCTCTGTACAAACTGTGCATCTGCATTTCTTTTCATAATAATAATATTTAATCTTGCATTGATGTTTTAATACTCTTATACGAAATTCCAAAGGATGAAAATTTAAATTTGTTACTGTTATTTATATTATGCAGTGTACATATGTGTGGACATTATAAACGATGTACATCACATAGTTAAATATCAAGTCCCTTAGCCTTGTCAATTCTGAATGATGAAATATACTGTTGCAGATGGAATTTATTAAGCCACTTAATTATATGAAGCAACCGAAACACCATATATATTAATCATTTAAACACCGTTGTAAAGTTTATTGTATAGTACATACTGGTATCGTAAACTAAAAAAATATGAGGATTGTTATACGTGTATAAAATGCTACAAAATAGTTAAATCAGTCTTACTGACCAAATTTAAATTCAACTAATCACTATCTCTTAAAAAGGTATAGATTAAATTTATTATCACACGTTTATTATTAATATATTGGGGAGACTCGGTGTTCTTTTGCACTTCTTTCATATACATTTAATATTTTACAATCTACAATTGTTCAGTCCATTTGATGTAAATTTTTGTTAACTACTTTGAACCCTTATCGCGTTACTGAAGAGCATGTACGTATCCTAGGCCAAGCCCCAATTATTTATTAGACGCGTATATCAACATGATACTACACATAGTACTCATTGACATTCAGAGCGTCTGAGTCGTTATCCTATACACAACTCTCTTGAGTTGAAATTAACGGTGTACGAACAGTAACAACTTCTCTTGTGGCATGTTTTCCACTCATCGTCGAAATATTAAAGTCTTGAAATGTAGTCCTCGTCGATAAAGATGCTAATGTGTACGGCGGTACTGTAGAAGTATCAATTTTTAATGGTCTTGTATTATGATCTATACACGAATAAATTGCCGCTTCTTTTGTACATGGTTTAGCATCTACGATCATATTGCTTCCATAATTCTGGAGCGTACTTAAACTATCGATCCCGCTAATGCTT
The DNA here is from genome assembly GCA_963583965.1 of Nomada ferruginata. NCBI lineage: Eukaryota > Metazoa > Arthropoda > Insecta > Hymenoptera > Apidae > Nomada > Nomada ferruginata. The sequence goes on from OY757219.1 coordinate 3,808,559, forward strand.
GTCAGTTTTGTGTCGTTTGCCAGTGTTGATAATGTTGTTGGGCGTACTAGGCTGAGTTCAGCGTAGGTTATCTCGCCAGAAAACTGAAATAAAGAAAAAATGTTCATCTTTCCACTTTCAGCATATAATTATATTAATATGAATGTTGTGAATTATTTACGTAGATCCATTAAGATAATGAGCCCGATCTACAGGTTTGATCTAATAACAATAGAAGTGATGGTAATATAAGCAATATTTGGTAAATCGCAGTAAATATTTTTACATACAAGCGTAGGTATAGCTATACATATATTAGCTTATGACACGTCGGGCGATTCAGGTTAGTGCGCCACCCAAATTACTCGTAAACTATTTGTTTGTGGACGCTTAACCGCGATAGACTGTAATAGTCGTACGAAAAGTTTAGCGATCTTTCCAGAATCAGGCGTACACGCGCGATCGCTGGCATCGCCGAAAAATGAATATCGATATGTCATGGAGGGGTGGACCCTTTAAGAAACCGTGGGGGTCAGCGGCGTTACCCAGTTTTCCGGTTTCAGTGCTTGACGAGACGCATAAGGATTTTAATAAATAACTTTTGATATAAGCTGGGGTCCTACCCTAATTTCTTTCCATCGACCGCTATTTGAGGACATGTGAAATTCATCAGTCAATAAACAAATGTCGTGTTTCGCGACATTTGCACAAGCTTAAGATGATCAGCAAATTTGTCTCTTGAGTTCCGCACTAATTCAACCGAAAATATGGACTGATTATTTGCTTGGGATTCGGTACTTAACACTAGAACTACCGGTAGGTTTTGCTACCAGTTAGGCAGTATACGTTAGACAGACTATAAACAAGAAAGCGGTTGAATGGACATTCATACATAGATGTATACAGGGTGTTCCATAACTATGGGAACTCCGGGAAAGTTGGGGTTGCGGAGGTGATTCTGAACTATTTTTCCCTTGACCAAAATGTTGTTTGAAGGTTCGTTTTTGAGTTACTACCGATATATAATACTGCCCAATCACAGCGCTCGAGCGCGTGACTCTGAACCACGCCCGGCCGTGGTCGAGAACCGACGCATTGGCACAGTGCGTTTGGCACAGCTGACTGCATCGTGGGTATCGGGGGAAGCGTACGGCGAATGTTATATCGTCTTAAATTAAGAAGAATGCGGAATTATTCGTTATTTATGAATTACAAATAAACTAATAAGTCCTTTAGTAACCGTGTTCGATACTTTTATTTCTTATCCGAAAGAAATAAAGATTTTATTACGTATGAAAACATATTCAGGTGGATAAATTATGTTTTAAGAAAAACGATTTGAATAATCAATGTTAGAAAAAGTTAATTAAACTTACACATTCGTCCATAAATTAACCTACTTCGACTCAACAGCTGATGTTACGGCCGGGTCGGTGAAAACACATGCACGATCACTTTCATTGCACGGCCACTTTTACTTTTTACTGTAACATGTAGGGATGATTCGACAGAATTTATTGTTCCTACGTATAACCAAGTCGATCACTCAATGACAAATGAACACAATAGTGCGCAACGAAAAGTTGAAGAAAGCTGCACATGGCCATCGGATATGGGTTCAGGCGCCGATGCCGCCCTGTGTGATCAGCCACTGCTGCCGATTCTCCGATATGCTTTTGGAGACGGTGTGTATGCGTGTGCGAATGGAAGCGAGTGCGAATACTTGCTAAAACCATTAGATTTGTACCGGGCGCAGAGACCGAATGGATAGTGAATTAATCTTAATCATTACGCAGTACTGTAATCATTGGTCACTAAGTGACCGACTTAGTTACACGTAAGAACAATAAGTTCTGTCGAATTATCCCTAAATTTTACAGTGGAAAGTAAAAGTGGCCATGCACTGAAAGTGATAGTGTCAGCAATTTGTGGACGAATGGGTAAGATTAACTAGCTTATTCTAACATTAGTTATGCAAATCGTTTTTCTTAAAACATAATTTATCCACCTGAAAACGTACTGTTAAAAAAAATATTTTTTTCATAAGTAATAAAGTACTTTATTCCTTTCGGATAATGAATAAATGTATCGAATACTGTTCTTAAACGACTTATTAGTTCATTTCTTATTTACGAATAACGAATAATTGCACATTACTCTTAATTAGGACGATGTAACATTTGCCGCACGCTTCTCTCGATACCCACATAACGACTGACCGTTGCTGAGCGGTACGCACCGGAGTGGGCGCTATACGGGCGCTCTCATTGGCCAGTGTTTTTCGTTAATAACTCAAAAACGATACAACAAATAAGGTCAAGAAAATGTTGTTCAGAATCACCCCAGCAACCCTCCATTTCCGGGAAGTCCCATAGTTAAGAGACACCCTGTATACATGCTCTTCTATGCAATCTCTCAGTTTCTCTAGTGTCTACTTTTCGACTTTTAAGTCCGAGTATCAGTTCTGCCCCAGAACCATTCCCCGCTCGTGAATTCCTTACAAAGCCTACAGTGCTTCGACAATGCAAAACACGGTAAATTAACAAGTAGAAATAAATGAAATTCCTTCTATGTACTTCTACACAAGAACATGACGCCAATAGAAAGTTATATGTGTCAGTCTGATCCCAATAAGGAGCGAAGAAAAACGCGAAAGGATTGCCACAAGTGCCACTGTCCTATTTGTAATGGACACGCAAATACCATAGCAATATGCAGAATTCATAATTATTTTATTTTATTCAATACATAAATCATGTTAGTTACAAATTGGTTCATGTTTAAGTGTATAAAACACCTAACAATTATGCCTCTTATATTGGTACCCGGGCACCCCCGTTACTAAACAATTGTATAAATATATTTGAAGCATTAAAACTTAAATATTTGCGAACCAATTTTATTTTGAAAGCGTATATCGACGTCAAAACATCTGAAAATGGGGATCTTGAGGGGTTTTGCGATATTTTTACCGGAACATACAAAATTCTTGCAGTAAATATGGAATGAGTACACGGTTGCTAACATAAGGATTAATGAGAAGGGAGATAAACCCGGGCCTAATCTTGAGGAACCCAAGGGCTATCGACTGGGAATTATGTAAGAAGGACTAGCAGGTATGCTCGCGGGAACTGTGAGCAGCAGACCCCCATAGCTCCGGCATACGAGGCAGCATGTCCGGTGAGGACAACGAGGGACAGCCCCAAAGAGAAGACTGCTCGGCCATGAGTGACGGACACAGAGGCGCAGCATGCAAATAGCAGAATCAAATCAGATCGCAATGCTTTTTCCGCACTCCATGGTGGCCACCGTGGGGATATTAGTCGATAAGAATCCGACACTACTTAACCCCCCGCCTCCAGCGGTGCGCCGTGTCTTTTGAAGATTCCCTTCACATTAAAAAGAAAAAAAAGGAAAAAGGTTAATGAAACTCCACTACATTTTCCTCGGCAAGTTAAGAAGTTATGAAATGAGCGACACAAATGGTGTAAGGCCGTAAAGGTAAACTGGATTTTATTACCCCTTAATTTTAACTCATTAAATGATCTTAAAAACAAGGGTTTACGCCAACCCAGTTTTAAGATGATCTAATAAGTAAAAATTAAGGGCTGCTGTGTAAGGCACCCATTTTTATTGAAATATTACTACTTTAGTGATTCAAAGTGCAATGCAATATAAAAAAAATTGGACATTAATTCTTCTGTCGTTGGTGTTACGACTCGACCTCAATCTTTGAATGCCTGGTGCCTTCACAAGAAGCGATCGCGGTCGGCGGGAATCGGATTTTCTTGAAACTTGCAGTATTTGAAGATGTCGTCTCCAAATGTAATTTGCCTAAGCAGTAGCACGCGATTCTTAAGATTTTCCGAGAGTATTGCATTTGAAAATCGCTTTACTTACTTACCCCGGTGTAAGGAGTTTGCGTTAACTAATCAACAAGAAACTGAGTACCGAGGGCGCAGAGATAAATACTAGTAATCAATAGGTTGATGGTTCGATCCTCGCTTGCCGATATTTTTTTGTTCTTGTTTTAATTGATACCTCAATTTTAAGCCTACAATTTATGAAATCACCGCAAATTTTTTTAATTATTAGATAAACCCCGTTCATCGCCATTCCAGCAAGTGCGGATTCGTTATATAAAAGTCAAAATGAATCGTCGCACGTGCGTGATATCTTTCTTCCTCGCTTCATACACACGTACATAACGTAAAGTGACGAGTGTACGGTCCCATAAACCGTCTAGACAAATCGAAGCTGCTTGCCAAATGTTTAATGACCAATGCATAATAAACGTACAGGGACCAAACAAGGGAATCTAGATTCTTTTTTGCAACGTATTGTCGAAAATAAAAAAAAAGATCTATGGATTATAAATGTTTTAAATCATTGAAAAAGGAGATCTTGCGGACGTGGTCTTGCATTGAACTATGTCGCTGTTACTAGCCGAGGGCATAGGGACACGGCTGCGGAGCCGAGGATCGGTTATTTAAGAGTTTTGTTAGTTAAACGGGCGAGCCGTTTGATGGGAAGTGCGTGGACGAACCAGTTCCTATTTCATCACCGGGTGCCACAGGAAGGTTAAGGTTTTCGTGAACGCACCAGTGCCTATTTCACCACCGGGAGCCACAGAATGGTAAGAGTACGTGGACGCACCAGTGCCTATTTCATCACCGGGTGCGACAGAATTGTTAGTAAATGTAACCTCGTAACTTACGATACACATCGAGCGGTTAAGATGTATGTATCTATATGGTAGGATACTACTGCTAATGATTGGTATAGGAAATGAAATGAAATAAATGTATCTATAATCAAATAATAAAATACCTATATACTCTTTCTTCGGCTATTACAATACGTAAAGTCGTGGAGCTGAAATCCACGTTTTTTAAACTTTACGAATACAAATGCTGTATAAATTGCTCGGAGGGGACTAAAACCCGATCTCGCTGAGCTAGAGTATTAATTTAGTCGATACTGACGTACACGAAGCTAAATTATATAATACTGAGCCGCCGAGGGCAGATTTCGTGTCCTTTTTATTCCCGAAACCCGGACCAAAAATATGGTGGGGGTACAGAATCTTCCAAGGGAGTCCAAAAAAGTCCCCCGAAGGGTTACGTCATCGCGTCATCACGGAAGGGCCCGACTGCATGCACCCTCGATTTCCAAATAAGGGCATAATAGACGAAACAAAGGAAACAATCCTTCCTACGTAACATCGCACTAACCCAAAATTTGATCAAGCTGTAATCTTGGACCCATCATTATTCTTTTTTTTTAAATTATTATTATTATATTAGCGGTTTCGATAGATTTTTTTATCCCATATTTGTCAGGGTTTTTGGTGGGTTTGGAATATAAATGAACTTGTCACGCACTTGAGCGCACAGCAAAATAATTATATATTTAGATAAAAGTATATGATATTTGAACTTCGTCTCGATCGCTTCGCATGGAATACACTTAATAACTACTTTCACACCAGCAGGTGTCGCTGCCACGGTCAAGCCGCTATCGATATATTTCCTAACAATATTAATTTTTTTCATAAATATATTAACCATTGCACGAGATATCGTCACTACGCTGTAGTGGAATATACCGTAAATACCCCTACTTGATACTTTAAATTTACATATCTTAAAAAGGCGCAAAAAAGTGCAAAGTTTCTCAATTGGATATCATAGTTGGTATGCAACTTTATGTCAAGAAACTTGTCCCAGCGTGAAGTTCAGTGAATAATGTGTCTTTTTCCTTATCGATTTATTTAACCAGCTCCGATTTTCAAGACATGAAGGAGCAAGAAATTTCGTTAACTTTGACAGCCTATATCTCAGTAACCAATCAATATGTTTAAAATATTCAAGCGGAATTTGATGCATTGATATATGTACAACAAATTTGTTATACTAAAAAAAAAGCTGCTATATACCTCAAAAACTGAATTTTGGCCAGCTTTTTGAGAAATGGGACCAGTGTCGGCCGTGGCGTAGATGGACTGATCAGTGCCTACCACCAGAAGATCTCGGGTTCGATTCCCGATGCTTGCCCTTCCTTTTTATTCGGTTCCTACAGTACTGTTTGATATTTCGTACACTAAAGTAATTGTTTTAAAGATACTTAGCAAATCGATTGATGTGAAAAAGAATCGTTCAAGCAAAGTTCTTAATCTTCAACGCTGTTTTGGTTAATTATTGGTGCCACTAGTTGCTAAGTATTTTTGCTTGTGTTACAATTTTTGACAGGTTCCAAGCATGCGAAAAAATAATACATTATTGCATTGATAACAGTAATTATTTGCAAAAAATAAATAATTGTGTGGTCTAAAAGAAAGGCCAAATAGTAGTAAAACATCACAAGAGTTTTCCAGCACTCCATCTACGACTGTTCAATCTAAGACATCTGAAAATGCACTTCATATATTACTTGAATGTTATAAATACTAAACAGTACTGTGGGACCTTCGGGTATCGGCTGATACGATGCTAGAAGGAGGAAGCGACGGAAAAAGAAAAGGAGGAAGAAGATTGCCTTTCGTCTTAGGCCTGCTAGCGGACTCAGCAAGACATGCTAGAAGGCCCTCCTTAGACACAGGGATAGTTGGAAATGGTCGGAGGTTATACATATACAGAGGGGCCCGTAACTCGCGCAGTGTTTTTAAAAAAAGGGTAGCTGAGGTGATTCTGAACAACTTTTTCCTTGACCAAAATATTGTTTGAAGCTTCGTTTTTGAGTTATTAACGAAAAACACTGGCCAATGCGAGCGCCCGTACAGTGCGAGCTCAGTCACAATTGCGCGCGGCCGTGATCGGGTGCATCAAGGGGCAACGTACGGCAAATATTACAATCGTTTTACAGTAAGAATTGTGTGTAATTCTTCGTTATTCATTAATAACCATTTAATTAACAAGTCGTTTAATAACTGTTGCAGACTTTTATTCGTTTTCCGAAACGAATAAAGTGTTTTATTAATTATGAAAAAAGTGTTTGGGTGATTAATGTTAGAAAAGGGTAGTTAAATAAACCTATCCATTCGACCGCGAGTTTACCTGCTTCGACGGTGTCTTGGCACTTGCTCATTGTGCCACGGCACGCACTTACGAACATTACGAAGGTTAATGTGTGTGTCATGTGCGTGTGGAAACAAGTGCGAATCAGATCTGTATCGATAGCCGGGACGTCGCATAAAATTGTTAAGATAGGTCAGGATCGATACAATGAGAAAGTGCCAAGACACCGTCGAAGCAGGTAAATTCGCGGTCGAATGGATAAGTTTATTTAACTACCCTTTTCTAACTTTAATCACCCAAACACTTTTTTCATTATTAATAAAACACTTTATTCGTTTCGGAAAACGAATAAAAGTATGGAACAGTTATTAAACGACTTGTTAATTAAATTGTCATTGATGAATAACGAAGAATTACACACTATTCTTATTGTAAGACGATTGTAATATTTGCCGCACGTTGCCCCTCGATGCACCCGACCACGGCCGCGCGCAATTGTGACTGAGCTCGCGCTGTACGGGCGCTCGCGCTGTACGGGCGCTCGCATTGGCCAGTGTTTTTCGTTAATAACTCAAAAACGAAGCCTCAAACAATATTTTGGTCAAGGAAAAAGTTGTTCAGAATCACCTCAGCTACCCTTCTTTTAAAAATACTGCGCAAGTTCCAGGCCACCCTATATATGGTCGCAGGGATCTATACAACCACCTTCAAGAGAAACAGTAGCACAGAAAGCGCTCTAAGTTCATATTTACGTATATTAAATTAAAATGTTTAACAAATATTTTTAAAATATTTGGACAAAAATATTGATCATTGTCACATAGTTAGGAATTAGAAAAACAATTGATGATAAAAAAAACTGAACCCGACGGGGCTCGAACTTACAAAAAAATGGTACGTTTACTTATATACGCGCGTTAGAGGTTATACTTCATTCACGCGATTAAAACGATTTTTAATTTGCATGAAAAAGATTTATTGAAATAAAAGAATAAAAGGATTGGAGTGTGTTTCGGATAGCTCGGTAAGATGTTAATTTCAACGGATTGGGTTTATTTACAAAAGGCACAATTCACACGTAGCACGAATCACATTTATTTTGTAGTCACCGCACACGAACAAAGTACAATACAATAAAGCACGAGGAAAATACGATTAAATAGTTCTCCACACTGCCAAACGGTTGTAAATCGTTTGGCACCAGTATAATTGTAAGTATCGCAGCCGAAAGTATAAATCGCTTTTATCTCTCCTAAAACCTCTCTCTGTATCTTTGATGAACCGAACCGACCATTAGTATGCCCGCGCAACGGTATTTATACCGCTGCGCGGGGCAAGGAGCATGGAGAGACAAGTGGGGGAGAACGCTCGCGCTTGTCGCCACGTAACAGCGCTAGGCGCGAAGCGAGTGAGCGCCCTCCCTAACAGCGAATCTGCAACATTCCGCCCGCCGCGGCATGCGTTGCATGGCGCAATTATACATAGTAACAAGGATGCGCACAGGTTCCGTGAAGTCGCATGTTTAACATTGAAAGAACCGTGAGTGCAGTGTAAAAGTGTAGCGCAAGTGAGCCGAAGTAAACAGGAGTAAGCAGGAGTGAGTCATGAGGCTGATTTCCCTCGGTGGCTGGTGACAGCAAGCACGTTTTCGTGATGGACCTCTTCGGGTAGTAGTAGCGGTCCGTCCGGAAACGACGCGGCGAACACGCTGATCGTCGCTCCTGTGGGTTGCCGTGATGCTGTCCAGTGTCGCTGTATTTCGTGGTCCCGATCCCACGTCGAGGAATGAAGAGGCGAAAAGCAGCAAGAGCAGCTGCAGTGGTGAATTCAGAGACGAGCTTGAGATGTACGTCTCTGGTTGCTAAATAAACAAAGCCCGAAAAGTATGCCTTTCTTGCATGTTGACCATCACTGGACGCAAATTCCGTAAAGAAAGGTCCGGCATAGTCAACGTCAGGACTAGTGAATTTGCGGAAAGGCTGCGCGCGAGGAGCGGGGAGGTATCCCATTTGCTGATGCGCAGCTTGGGCACGCCAGCGACAACAAACCACCCGCGAGGCAATCACGCGGCGTACCGCGCGACGCCTCGCTAGTATCCAGTATTCTATTCTTAAAGTGGTAGCGAAGTGGGCCTTTGCAGATAAAATGGCAGGGTGCGTCTGCCATACGTCCAGTAAAGAGAGTTTCCAGCTTCCGCCCACCCTCAGTACGCCATCTCCAGTAGTGAATGGCACCAGTCTGGCTGCTGGACCACGTGTGATCTTGCAGCCATGTTGCAGTATCTCCATTTCCGTAGCGAAGACAGCCCTTTGGAAGCATCGAATGCAGGCAAGTTTAGCATGGTTTATTTTCGATACAGAAAGACGGTGCGATACTTGCGCGTGTGTTTCTCGATCCCTCGTAGTTCGGCCAAATCGTAGGCACCAGCCAACCGTGCGTAGCAACCTTGTAATTGTAGAAAACCGGCCGGCAAGTTCCTAAAAAAAGGAACAGCTAGAAGTGATCGCGAGACAGGTCACTCTTGATGAGCGAACCTCCTGGTCAGTAGCGAGGTTATGAACTTTGTGTTGATTAAAGTCATATGATTGCAAGGACAGGAAAGGCGGACCTTTCCACCAAAGTGTGTGGTCAAGCAGCACGTTGCTTGCCATTCCTCGAGATGCCACGTCTGCAGGGCTCAGAGCAGATTTGATGTGTCGCCAAATGGCGGCTGGAAGCGTGGTTTGAATTTCTGCGACCCTGTTGGCTACAAAAGTTTTCCATCTCGAGGGGTGACCCTGCAACCAACTCAACACAACCGTAGTATCTGACCACAAGTTAATAGTGCATTTTTCCAATTGTAAACTATCTCTGACACTGATGGTCAAGCGTGTAAGGAGTGACGCAGCGCAGAGTTCAAGCCGAGGGACAGAAACTTGCTTTAACGGAGCTATTCTCGTTTTGCAAGCAACAAGTGACACAAAAGGCATTGTGTCGGAGTGAGAAGAGCGCAAATATAGTACGGCAGCGTATGCTCTTTCAGAAGCATCCGCAAAACCATGAAGCTCCAACGTGTCAGTGTTTACGTGGTTAAATAACCACCGAGGAATGCGCAACGAGGATAGCAACTGCAATTGCTCATAGTAATTTTCCCAAGAGTGGGCGAGTGATGGAGGGAGAGTTTCATCCCACGAGAGTTTTAGAAGCCACAAGGACTGCATAAATATTTTTGCGGTTATAACCACCGGTGCAAGAAAACCTAGTGGATCAAAGAGGCTTGCTACCTCCCTAAAGACGATGCGTTTGGTTACCGGTGATTCTGAGTTGCGAGGAGTTATAGAAAAGTGAAAAGTATCCTCCGCAGAGTGCCAACGGAGGCCAAGAAGTGTGGAAATGTTGTCAAGATTGCAGGCGAGTTCCAGATTTCCCTGCCGAGCGTCGACAGGAAGTGCTTCCAATAACTCCCGTTTATTGGAAGTCCATTTATGCAAGGTAAAACCGCCCGCCTTGAACAACAGTAACAACTCTCGTTGTAAGGCGAGAGCGTTCGAGATAGAGTCCGCTCCAGATATGACGTCATCAACATAGACGTCAGTGGAGGCGCAGGCTGCAGCCAAAGGAAAGGCGTGTTGTTCGTCCTTACTCAGCTGCTGCAGCGTGCGAACAGCTAGATAGGGAGCACACGACATACCGTATGTCACAGTAAGAAGACGGAAGTGACGAGGAGCTTCTCCAGGATGCTGACGCCATAAAATGCGTTGAAAATCGCAATCTTCTGGAGCGAGGCGTATTTGCCGGTACATCTTTTGTACATCAGCCGAGAAAACTACAGCGTGTCTTCGCCATCGGAGTAATATGTGGAATATTTCCGGTAAAAGATTGGGGCCCGTGTGAAGTAAATTATTGAGTGACACTCCGGACTTTGTTTTCTGCGAAGCGTTGAAAACAACCCGAAGTCGCGTTGTTGCACTTGCATCGCGCAACACGCAGTGATGCGGCAAATAATATGCCGAATGAGAAAATATGGAGTCCGACGGTACGGGTTCCATGTGCCCTAATCGTAAATATTCCTCTAAAAAGGCGTTGTATAAAATTGCTAGTTCAGGCTTGCCCTTCAAGCGAGTTTCAAGTTTGTGCAACAACACGAGTGCTGTTTCGAGCGAGTTTCCCATTTGGGCCGGCGAAGAATTGAAGGGAAGCCGAACTTGATACCGACCAGTGGAGTCGCGGGAGTGCGTGGAGCAGAAGTGCTGCTCACACTCACTCTCCGCCGTAGTGAATGTACGGGGAGGTGTGGAAACCTCCTCCAGTACCCAGAAGCGCTGAATTGATTCAGAGAGCGCGGTATCGCCTGCAGTACATTGCAAAGTAAACGCTTCACGCGGTGAAGAGTTCGAGTGAGAAGAGGAGTTGCAATGTCCAGTAAGAATCCAACCTAGGGAAGTGCGTTGGGCAACCGGACTGTTGGGAGGACCCTTCCGGATGCGCTCGAGAATTATTTCGGAGTAGACATCAGCCCCTAGAATGATGTCTACTCGTCCAGCAGAACGAAAATCAGGATCAGCAAGCTCTAAATCCTGTACGTGAGCGAGAGATAACCGAGCAGCAGTGGTGCGAGTGGGGGAATACGAAGACAGACGCGGCAGCACGTAAGCAGTAGTGGAGAGGGACTTCGAGTTGTCGCGAGTAGCGGAGAAAGTGAGCGTCACTCTTCCCCTCGTGTACGTTTCTGCCTTACCTACACCCAGAATTGGAAATCGCGCGGCACATCGTTCGAGCTTCATGGCTTGCACAAGATTTTCCGAGATTAGCGACACCTCGGAACAAGGGTCAATCAGGGCGCGAACAGCAAGTTTCTCGCCTCGACTCGACCTGACCAGAATTTTCGCGGTCGCGAGAAATATGACCGAACTTGGTTGTTTGCTTGACCAGGAGGCTCGCGCACAGTGCGACGTCCTTGACGCCTCCACGCAATCCTGTGGAAATTTTTGCCGCGAAGATTCCTGCTCCGATTTTACGTGTAACAAAGTGTGGTGCTTACCTACGCACAGTTGGCAGCGCTTTGTAGATTTGCACGAACGTGAGGGGTGGTTTCCGAGACAATTGAAACACAGATTCTTGTCCGCGACCATTCTCTTCCTCTCGAGCGGAGACATCCGTTTGAATTGGGCACAGAACAGCACGAAGTGTTGGTCACCGCACAGCGGGCATTTTGCACGTCTTTCTTCGGTGGTAGATGCAGTGTGCGTCCGGAATCTCGCTGATTTTGCATTATTTTTTAGCGATGACCCTGAGGAAGATGATGTTGCGGCGTCCGAGACGGCTTCTTCGACTGCTTCCAACGCACGCAGGTGTCCAGTGAGGAACAGATTTAATTGTTCGAACGAAGGAGGATCAGTAGTTGCACCAATTGACGATTCCCACGCTAGTCTCGTCTTCGCATCCAGTTTTTGCACAAGTCCGAAGACCAACCAGTCATCCCAGTGCTCGACTGGCCGGCCAAGGGCTTCCAGTGACTGAACGGCGTCCAGCGTGCCGTTCAGAAGAGGTTTCAGGCAGGTTGCTGACTCCTTCCTCATGGACGGTAATGAGGAAAGAGCGGAGAGATGCGATTGGATCAAGATCCGCAGGTTTTCGTATCGCGCCGCTATAATTTTCCACGCTCCAGCGAAGTTGGCCTCTGTGAGGCGTATATTTTGTATGAGTTGAGCGTGCTCGCCAGATAGACTGATCTTGAGATGGTGGAATTTCTCCACCGCGGAAAGTTGCTTGTTGTCCATCACGAGCGATGTGGACAAGTCACGATAACTTGCCCACTCCTTGTAATCCCCGGAAAACCGAGGCACGTCGATTCGTGGAAGTGAACGCTGCGGAGGGTTGGCGATCTGAGCGGTCGGCGGCTGCTCCAGCGGTTTGCGGAGGTCCAGCAATGCGGCCTTGTTAACAAGATACGCTTCTTCACATAAAGCAAGATGATCCGTGACAAAATATGGCCAAGTAGCGTACTCGGGGGTTACAATGTCTAATAGCTGGTCGTGACCCTCGGTGAAGGTGGTCCAATTTTTCTCCAGTTGTTCGAGCCGCGACGTTACTACTCCATCCGTGATTTTAGCGGCTCCAAGCTTCTTCATATTTGTCACGGTGTTGGAAATTCGCTGGTAAAGCGAAAGTTGCTTGTTCACGTATTTCTCCATTGTAATTTGAACGTTAACAACAAGTAACCGTACTTAGTTTGAAGGCGAGGTCGAGTTACCGAAAAAATGTCGAAAGTAATTCGTACCGTGTTCGACCGTGTTCGACCCCGGTTATTATTGTCTTGCGGCGACCGTTTTTCGCGCACTTTAGGTGTAACGAATTTTAACCAACGGGATTAACTCGATTTTTAGTCCTTTTGTAAATTCCGTCCGTTGAGCTATCCGGCTCGAAGGACCAATGTTTCGGATAGCTCGGTAAGATGTTAATTTCAACGGATTGGGTTTATTTACAAAAGGCACAATTCACACGTAGCACGAATCACATTTATTTTGTAGTCACCGCACACGAACAAAGTACAATACAATAAAGCACGAGGAAAATACGATTAAATAGTTCTCCACACTGCCAAACGGTTGTAAATCGTTTGGCACCAGTATAATTGTAAGTATCGCAGCCGAAAGTATAAATCGCTTTTATCTCTCCTAAAACCTCTCTCTGTATCTTTGATGAACCGAACCGACCATTAGTATGCCCGCGCAACGGTATTTATACCGCTGCGCGGGGCAAGGAGCATGGAGAGACAAGTGGGGGAGAAGGCTCGCGCTTGTCACCACGTAACAGCGCTAGGCGCGAAGCGAGTGAGCGCCCTCCCTAACAGCGAATCCGCAACAGAGTGGCATAAGAAAAGAAATTAACAACATTTTTAAATTATGTCCATTATTATCATAGCTTCTTCGGGTGGTGACTGAATCGGCACATCAGTTATCAGTGGCTTATGATAACTAAAATATGATACAAATAGTTTCGTACTAACGTCGTTGGGGTATCGTGTAAATACAGCATCTATGGTGGTACCGTGTCGTGTTTTTGAAGTCAGAGGATTATTGTTCATAGTTAGATTCACATACTTTTGGAAAAAGTCAATAAATGAACCAGCATCTTGTCGTGAAAAATTGACGTTGAAGTCTCCACTTAGAATCATGGGTAACTTGTTCAAAATGCAGCCCCTTTTATATAATTTTTGGGCACATACCCCAACCAATCAGCGTCGAGCGGGTAGCGCGAACCGTTTTTTATGGCACTCTCAAGAGCGGGTGCACAGCCTAGCGCGCCAACTCCTCCGCTTGCGCTGTGCTCTAACCAGAGCATCTATCATTGAAACACCCCGGTACAAACCACATATATAATTTTTATTATTATTCAAATAAAACACTGCATTTTGGTAAAGCAGTCAGTCGAAAACGGCAAGCCAAAAGATTATCGTTACCCGGACCTAACTTGTGTACTGGTACGGTCATCCTGCGGACTAACGAGTTTTAGATAGCAGTCTCGAGTATTAGTGTACAATAATCCATGCTCTAAAATATCATTTAATTCGTATATAAAATCACTTAAGACTTAAATAATCAACCAAGGAATTTGGTTTTGCATTACCATAATATATTGCTATTGGAAAAGGAGACACTGTAAAAAAATGTAATACTAGCTTGCACAAAATGGGCCAAAACTGATTGTTCGAACTTTTTGAAATTGGAATGCCATCGATATTAAAAATTATTCGAAACGTTAATGTCTTTTTGAGCTTGAATTATTGCCTTGTTGCTAAATAACACAAACGGTCAATTATTAATTATTATTTCGGCACGCAATGAATCGCAATCCATACATTCCAATCAATATCTCAATTGATATATTGAAAAGAGAGTACAAACAAATATTTCATATCTGTTGTGCCGGATGACACTTGTCGAAAGTTGAGGGATGTCGTAGGTGCGGGAGCGTCAGAGAATTTGAATTCACCAGTGTTCGAGTAAATAAAGGAGAATATTTATTGAGACTTGAACTACACAGTGCTCAGGAGTGATGGTTGAGCTTGATCGAGAGCTGCACTGAGACTGACGTGACGGTTAGCTTTAGATGTGCTATCGCGGTTTTATACAGTGTCGATGCAAGAATGTGCTGCGTCTTTTGGTGGTCGGCAGTCTCCTTGGCGTGTCCTAGGCTTGTGCAAGTTGCTGGATCGACAGTAAATGGATACGCTGCTTCCTGCGCGTATCCGTCCTCTATTCCTCGAACACGGCCTTGATTGTATTAGCTCGTATGATCGGTTAGGGCACAACATATCTAATATAAATTAAATCTTTTTTTCTAATATAAAGTGAATATTTATTTGTCTCTTAGAAAAAAATATTTTGTTTCAGATATTAAATGAATATTTATTTTATATTAGGAAATAAATGCCGTGACATCAAATTAATATTATATAGATATTCGAAAAAAATATTTCTTTCTGAATCTAGAATACATATTGTATGTATATTTAAATATTAAAAAGAGATTGAATCTCTTTTTAATATTGGATAAATATGTATTCAATATTTTGTGCTACTAGGGTCCATTCTTGGAATTGTTTCCCGGGCCCATTTGGTGCACCGAAACGGTTCCGAGTTTCAGACGACTGAGTTTCGCATACGAACGAATAGAATTGACGTAACGTTCAAACTCGGGGTACTTTCCGATTGCCCGTGTCAACTATACACGTGTTTTGACGACGAACCACGACAACGTATCGCCCGCTATTTTTTTTATTTTTTCGAAAAATTGAATTAAATAAATTAAAATAAATATTCAGCATCCAATATTAATGTGAACATATTTATTAAATTCACTGAGATAAACATTAATTGATACCGAAAAGAAATAAATAATTGTAAATAATCAAATAAACCTCAATGAAAAACTGTATTTCAATGTCTCTTTTGTAGGAAATATTAAATTATAATTTAATGACAACATGAATTTCTCTGCAATGAATATTATTTATTACTCTATAATTCTTTTAGTTAGTTAATATACTATCGAATGATTTAAATAATATTTACCAACATTCAATATCAATCACTACTGTATATAATTAATAAACAGATATATAATTTTTATTAGTATTCAAATAAAACACGTATTGTGCATTCAGAAACATGTACTCAAATAGTATAAATACAGTTGAACACAGCTATGAAACGCGACGCGCATGCCAACATGCGCGTGCAATGGAGATCTCTACTTCTATTTATTGAAGTTATTTTGTTGGTAGCCTTTTTCTTAAGGAGTTTAGCAAGCAGCTTCATGAAAGAAGTATAACTTCAAAAAGTTTAGCTCGAGTTTCCAATTTTATTCTGAAACCGAGGGAAGCGTGCGACAAATTTCACTTCGTCTTAGTTAGGAATAATGTGGAATTATTCGTTATTCATGACTAACAAATAAACTAATAAGTCCTTTAATAACCGTGTTCGATACATTTATTCGCGAGCCGAAAGAAATAAAGTGTTTTACTACTTACGGAAAAAATATTTTTTTTAACAGCACGTTTTCAGGTGGATAAATTATGAATCAAGAAAAACGATTTGCATAACTAAGTTTAGAACAACCTAGACAAGACGACGGAGTGTCACCACGGCGGTGAGGAGGAGAACACGGTGCAGCACACGCTGCAGGAGTGTCCAGCGTGGTCGTGGGAGCGCCGTGTCCTGAGGAACGTGTTGGGATCCGACCTGGCGTTGGCACCGGTTGTTGAGATCGTGCTGGACAACCGGGCAGTGTGGGACGCTTTGGCCTCCTTCTGCGAGCAGGTTAGGCTCCAGAAGGAGGTCGCGGAAAGGCAGCGAGAAAGGTGGGACTAATCCCGCAAGGTGGGGTGGAGGCTCCGCGGACGCGGGCGATCGCGCGCGGATCCTCCGTTAAGAGGTTATTGTCGCGAATGTGGCGGGACAGTGATGCCTTATGCATGTTTGGTTCCCCTCCCTCGTCGCGGCGACGGGGATGCGGCGCACAGTGTTCCAAATGGCATATTTAGGTGGACAAAATTCATTTTCGAATTTCGAAAAAAAAATTGTTTCAATGTAATCTAGAATAATCATACATTAAAACTCCAGAATATTAAAACATTAAACCCACTGGTTCAATGTTTACAGAGCGGTCAAAGTATGACTTCTAGCAAACAATTTTTTGCTCGCTCGCTTCGCGCCTAGCGCTGCTCCGTGGCGACAAGCGCGAGCGTTCTTCCCCACTTATCTCCGCTTGCCCCTTGCCGGGCGCAGCGATATATACAGGGTGGCCCGGAACTCGCGCGGTATTTTTAAAAAAGGGGTAGCTGAGGTGATTCTGAACAACTTTTTCCTTGACCAAAATATTGTTTGAAGCTTCGTTTTTTAGTTATTAACGAAAAACACTGGCCAATGCGAGCGCCCGTATAGCGCGAGCTCAGTCACAATTGCGCGTGGCCGAGATCGGGTGCATCGTGGGGCAACGTACGGCAAATATTACAATCGTCTTACATTAAGAATAGTGTATAATTTTTCGTTATTCATCAATAACAATTGAATTAACAAGTCGTTTAATAACTGTTCCATACTTTTATTCGTTTTCCGAAACGAATAAAGTGTTTTATTAATTATGAAAATCGTGTTTGGTGTCATTTGAATCAGGAGATTTTAACGAATATGTTGGTAAAATTTCATTTAAAACGGATCAAAAATGCAGAAGTTTTATTCTTAAATTTTAATCGCGTTAGGATTGTCTCTCGTACACGGGTATTTAAACTTGCCTCTTATCTCGAACGCTGCCTCGAGCCTTGGCTGCCACAACATCAAAGGGGACCCGAACTCACTCAGGGGGGACCACCCCAAGTAGTCGGGATAGAAATGAACACTAATCGTAGACAATTTTGAACACTAGTCGAGACATTACTGAACTTGCAAAATCGTTCGCCGAAATCGTCTCGAGTTGCTGGTTGGCCCAAGCGAAAAAGGCCTCGAGTGCAAATGGTTAATATTTTCTGTACAAAATAATATCTTTAACGCAAAAATAATTTGTTTTTTATTAATAAAATACTCATATAAGTCCAAAAACGCAAAACAATAATTTTGTTGTTACGTATGAAGAATATTTTCCATACGTCGCTCTCAACGGGTCTTCGAGCTCGCATTTGTGAACGGAAAGCGCCCAAAAATTCTTCCGTTTAATGTAAACAAATAAGGGGGACCTTAGTACAAGCACGGTCAGCTGCATCATGACCCGAGACGGGCGTGGCCCGACGATGACTCCTATATTTCCGTATATGGAAAGTTCCAGTGCATCCCCATTTTGGGACTATATAAACCCGTTGGTTCCTACCCTCGAGGGTTCAGAGCAACATAGTCACGCATAGAGACACGTCGTGTCACGCTTGCATAGAATCAGTTATATCCAGTGAGATTGGGCTTAGCGCACCTCTCGAATCACAGATTAACCCGTTAGAATCCGCTTGTTCGGTTGAAGTTCTTTCGGCATATTCTAATAGCGGCTCTCAGTCCCCGCATCGCCAGTGCGTCAACTCCGTGCAAATACTTAGGTAACTTACACACTTTATATTAATTCATCGCTACAGTAATATTTGTATTTATATTGAAAACTTAGAATATAACTTTATACGTTCACTTATAAATCGAGTAGATTCGTTAAACCTATCTTTACCCCGCAATCCTTGCATATTGGTAACAACGTACCCACCAATACAACTTTACCGCTCGAGTTGTATCAAATAATAATTTAGAGTTACGAGGCAACTAACATTTCCCGCGACTACCTGATCCCACATCAGGTTCGTTCGCACATCTTTATCCAAACAAACAATCTACATTTTCCAACCTAATGGCTCCCCGATTTCGCATCGGGTTCGTCCACGAAACCTAACCCTTCCTACGGCTCCCTGGTTTCGCACCAGGTTCGTCCGTGTCCTACGGCTCCCCGATTTCGCATCGGGTTCGTCCGTAAGTCTACCAACCTCTGAACAGCTCCCTGGTCAAACGCCAGGTTCGTCTGTGAATAAACCAACCTCCTAGCAGCTCCCCGATTTCGCATCGGGTTCGTCTGCGAACTTCTTCCTAGTGGCTCCCCGATTTCGCATCGGGTTCGTCCACGACGTTTCACCCTCCTGCGGCTCCCCGATTTCGCATCAGGTTCGTCCGCGCACCTTAACTAACAAATTGATAACCATATTCCTGGGTAATATACTCCTCGCCGGCCTCTCGTGCTGCCACACAGCCCGGCTCGTAACATTATCCAGTTAAATATGCCATTTGGAACAATGTGCGGCGGTCCGAGTGGGGGCTCGGGTCGGCCGCGGGAGACCCACGCGAAGGGCAGCGCTGCGTCCGACACTACCCCGCTCTACCTCTGCCTTGACCGGTGTGTCTTATTGAAGATTTCCCTCACGTAAAAAAAAAGGTTAGTTCGTGAACGAATGGGTAAGTCTAAATAGCTTTTTCTAACATTAGTTATGCAAATCGTATTTCTTAAAATATAATGTATCCACCTGTAAACGTGAATAAAATGATACAATTAGTAATTAGATTATAAACATTTAAATGTGGTTAAATAATGGCCAGAGTGAAAAGGACACCGAAAATACACCCATTTTGGCTGATATCTTTCAATTTATTTCAAAAACCAAGGGTCCAGGATATAATATAACTATTTCACGCGCTAGACCAGTCCTTTCTACAAAGGAAATCATCAACAGAAGTTACAAAATCATTTTTGTATTCAATATACAAGCGAAATAGTTTGGTAAAACACACGGCGGCAACAGTGACACTCAGCAGAAGACTCAGCGCGTCTAGTGATTCCGATACGCTGAGCGATCAGCGGGGGGGCGCCATCATAGAGCACCACTACCACGTGTTTTACCAAACTATTTCGCTTGTATATTGAATACAAAAATGATTTTGTAACTTCTGTTGATGCTTTCCTTTGTAGGAAGGACTGGTCTAGCGCGCGAAATAGTTATATTTTCTACTGGACCCTTAGTTTTTTAAATAAATTGAAAGATATCAGCCAAAATGGGTCTATTTTCGGTGTCCTTTTCACTTTGATTATTATTTATAATCTAATTACTAATTATATCATTTTATTCGTGAAACTTCAAGGAATCATTTGGCACCAAGCGCAACTGAATAACTATTACCGCAAAAGTACAAATCACTTCCAATTTTAAAAATTAGCGAGTTTTTTTAAAATTGGTTTGTTGAATAATGGTAAGTTCTGGAGAAAAACGTATTGCAGATTCGTATTCAGCATATTAAATTCTACAGCAAACACCTATCGAAGGTTACAAAATAAAAAAAAAAATTGGAATTTGTTGAACAGTGTTATTAATGAAGAGATTTATTGTTTATATCCTCTTATATGTTGTGCCCGGCTATACTAATATATATAATACCCGACTCAGCAACGCATAAAATCGAGGTCGGGTCAATGAAATCAATCGGATGCGCTGGGAATTCGCTGATCACCGACTCAGCAACACCTACGGGCCAATGACACCTGCGAGGCGTCAACCCTCAATGAAGATTCAGCGAATTCCTCCAGCGCCACAATATAAAAGCACGGGCAAATCGCCCGGCATCATCTTTTGATCAAACCAATTAGGCCGTCACTTTCAAACCCTGCTGTACCTAAGCTAATAAATCTCTTATCTTCACTCGAACACCGGTGAATACTTATTCTTCAATCGCTCCCGCACCCACGACATCTCACAACAACAACAAGTGCTAACCGTGGCACAACAATTTGCATACAAATAGCTTGACGCGAAACTCCACCACATCTTCGGATTTTCATAGCACGCAACCCCCAATTACCACCGAGTATCATTATTCCCAACGACCGTTCATTTTAGGCACATGCTTATTTATGGCGGTATTTTCTCATTGCCAGACCTGGCCCAAAATGGAATAAATTATCTTGTTACTTTGTTACTTTAATCCATTTATTTAAACCGTCCTGGTAACTCACATATGAACGTGCAACTGCAAAGCTGCCTTACTTATCATTTAAAACTATTTAAATAGTTATTATAGTGTAAATTAGTCTTGTATTTCCTTACTAGCGTCTGACGAAAAATTTTAACGATGAAAGACGCAGTAATATATTAATTATTATTTCATTGTTTTCAATTTATCAGAATAATTCAAAACATTCATAATAAATTATAATACTTAGAATGGTACTACTCACCGGCGAACTTGGATAATTATTATATTCTTGCGGGAACGTTGGCAGTCCATGTAGATGATTGACTTGTTGTATAGAAATCGAAGTTGGTGGATGTCCATCTGGTGTACCTTGTGCAACCGTAGGAGTGCCAGATATTGATCTCTTCAATTGGTAGTCTGAATCTTGCAATTTAAAATAATTTCATTATTATAATAGTATCGGTGTTTTTCATGTTAGTTAGAATACAATATTCTTGTTACGTATGGAGAATATTTCTCATTTGCCGCTCTAACACGTGTTTTTCCACCTTGCGTAAGAAAGGAAGACACCGAAACATTCCTTTCGCCTATCGTACACAAACAACGGGTGGTCTAATCACGACTAGCTGTATCGTGACTAATTAGGAGCAGGCGTGACCCGACGGAGACCCCGAAGTTTACCTTATATGGGAACCTCTAATGGCCCCATGCATTTTGGGGACTATACAGGGTGTCTCTTAATTATAGGAACTCCCGGAAATGAGGGGTTGTTGGGGCCCCGCTTCGGATGACTGCCTTCGCTGCCAGTAGACTGGCGACCCTGCTAGGGAGGATCATGTCTTTCCATACCCCGCAGGATCGTCGGAGAACTGCGGACGGCTCGAGTGGGTGCTCGGGTTCGGCGGGAGGTCGCGCTGGGCGTCACCCTTGGTGCGGCCTGGATTGAGGAGCATCGGAGGGTCCTAATTGGGCTCTCCCGAGGATTGGGCCTAAGGACATGGGCGCGGGGTAACACGGGAAGTTATCGTTAGAGGTTAGGGAGCTGCCCCACAGTGCCCGAAGGTGGTACCGAGATGGATTTAGCCGGTAGCAATGCGGCAATACCTCCTGCCCTCTCCCAGGAGAGGGGTGCCTTTCGAAGATTTCCACCTCGTAAAAAAAAAATGTCAGGATCAGCACAATGTTAAGCAGGTCAATTTGTGGACTAATGGGTAAGTTTAACTAGCTTTTTCTGACATTAGTTATGCAAGTTGTTTTTCTTAAACCATACTTTATCCACCCGAAAACGTGCTATTAGAATAAGACTTTTTTACCTCTAATAAAACTCTTTACTCCTTTCGGATAAGGAATAACTTACTTTATTCCTTTCGGATAAGGGAATAAAACACTTTATTCCTTTCGGATAAGGAATAAAACACTTTATTCCTTTCGGATAAGGAATAAAACACTTTATTCCTTTCGGATAAGGAATAAAACACTTTATTCCTTTCGGATAAGGAATAAAACACTTTATTCCTTTCGGATAAGGAATAAAACACTTTATTCCTTTCGGATAAGGAATAAAACACTTTATTCCATTCCGATAAGGAATAAAAGTATCGAACACAGTTATTAAACGGCTTGTTACTTTATTTGTTATTTATTACTCTTAATTTTAGAAGTTGTAACACGCTGTGCCAATGTGTTGATTCAGGACCACGACCGAGCACAGTTGAGAGCCACGCGCTTGAGCGCGCGCTCTAGGGGCGCTCTGATTGGCCAGTGTTTTTCGTCAATAATTCAAAAACGTAGAATCAATCAACATTTTGGTACAAGAAAAAGTTGTTCAAAATCACACCAGCAACACCTCATTGCCCGATGTTACCACTAGTTATGGGCCACCTTTATATAAACTGTTGACAATTAAATCGCATATATTCGTTAAAATCGCATGAAGGCCGCACTCTTAAACAAAGAAAGTATCTTCAGATCTTGCGTACTGAACTTAAAAATCTCATGGTCAGTGGCGTACTTACTAAAACAATAAGGTATGTGCACGGTATACCAAAAATCGTGAACATGTCCCGGCAAAGTTAAAAAAACTAGATGCATGTCCGTCTGCCTACTACCAAAATGTACGCTGTCTCAGATCAAAATTGAAATTGTTAGGGCAATCCAACTCCTGTTCTTCTAGTACATATGATATTATTATATTTACTGAGGCATGGCTCACGAATGCATATATGTGACTCTAAGCTATCATTAGCCGGCTACAATATATTTCGTTGCGACAGAAGTCATAAAACGTGTGCATTTCTTCGAGGTGATGTACCTCCGTACTCTAGCGTAGACTTATTTGAAAGACATTGCACAACGATCCGCGATGCAGTCACGTCACACTCTAACTCGAGTGTTTACATACTAGATGACTAAAACCTACTACAAGTGAAATTATCTAACGAGAATGCATTTTCTATGCATTCAGATTTCACAGAATGCATATCTGATTTTTCAACTTCCCCGAATATGATGCAATCTGTAATTACATACTTTATATCCACTTAGCCTACACCAGAAAAACTCCACACCCACAAGGGAAGGACCCCAATTGTCCGACTCTGATTTTAACGTGCTTGTGTAAGGTGATAGTATATAGGCCCCTAATGATAGTTATCATATATTAGCTTCAGTTATTCAATAGTTTAAGGATATAAACAATTAAAGATAGGTACCGCTTTTGTGCCATGAGTATAAACACATTTTATAGAGGCTGTGATGGCGCAGTGTGATAATTCGGCGACTTGGACCACGAAAGTCCAGTGTTCGATTCCCCTCAAGTACATTTTCTTTTAATTCTATTGCGATTGCATCGTACACGATACAAATAAAACAGAATGACTGTTCAGCAGCGCATTCGCGGAACAAACATATGTACAGTAAAACCCGTGTATATACAAAAAGATTGGGACCCAAGGTGTGGCTATATCCAAGCAGGGTGTCGAATCTGTTCTCAGAAGCAGCTCGAGCCGAGCGTGATCGTAGAAAGGGACAGACAGTGGAGGAGAGAGAGAGGTCCAGAGAATCAAAGTGAGGCGCCGAAACGTATCGACGAGACAATACTAAGGCAACATTAAAACTTTTTTGTTTCTTAATTTTTCTAAATGTAACTTTTACCAATGTATTTGCGAGATTTTTCTGATTAAAATGAGACCAAACGCGATATAGTTCGAATTATATTTACTTGTTGATACTCATTAAATACGTACCAGAAAGTGCAAAAACGCGTTGCTCGTATTAAACTAATAATAACAGGATAACGTAAAATAATAAAGTACATTATAATAAATATAATAATACATTGAAATAAACAGGATACAATTTAAATTATATTTACTCATTAGAATAAGAATAAAAGGATAATGCAAAATAGTAACTTGCATTACAATAAATACTGTAATACATTAAAATAAATCATAATAGAGCGTGACCTTAGATTGTGACCGAGATGTCGATTCACGCTCGGCTCGAGCCGCATGTAAACATAGATTCGACACCCTTCTTTACTATATGCACCACCTCTGTCGCCTATAACGAAGCCGGGTGTCGAATCTGTCACATGCGATTCCAGCCGTGCCTGAATCGACAATGTATGATAATGTACTTTTTTATTTTACATTATCCTGTTATTATTAGTTTAATAAGATCAACGCGTGTTTGTACTTTGTGGTAGGTATTTAATGAGTATCAACAAGTAAATATAATTCGAACTATATCGTGTTTGGTCTCATTTTAATCAGAAAAATCTCGCAAATACGTTAGTAAAATTTTTATTAAGATAAAGTCAAAAATAAGAAAGTTTTATGGTGGAATTAGTATTAGTCACACCGATATTCCGGCACGGATCATATTTCGCCGCTCGATCGTCGAGCGTCGCTATCGCGAAGGGGAATCCCCTCAAGTGGAGGGAATAGTCAATGGGACTATATCCAAGCACTGTTTTGTGCATATATGCAAGTTTTTCTGTATTTACAAAATCGTTATACTCCTAAAAAGGCGGCTGGAAATCTGCTCAAGGAATAACCATCAACGTGCAGATGGCTAGGGCGTTTATGACGCGCAAGTAATGTAACTGTTTTTGAGGAAGTCGATTTACTCTCTAATCCGCCAAGGTAGCACATCTTAGGCATACACGACCTCAGCAGTTAATTGCATGCGTCGTAAACGAGAGTTTCCAAAAGGGCCTCGTAGCTGGGCCCCAGAAGGCACGATCAGGTCAAGCTCTAGGACCCTGATGGAAATACAGATGCAGCGTTCAGAGACGCACCCCCTCCTTTAAGAAACGCGCTTCGGGCGCTAAGGAGGGTACGGCTACACCTTCAAAACACGCTGATTGGACATTAGATGTTTTTCCTAATATCCAATCAGTATGCATAAAAAACTTTTCCGAGTCGACGTGAGGGGTACACTCCACGAGGAAGTCAGTTGGTTCAGGGTTTTCACCCAAACAAGTCGTTCTTTGGGCTTTCACCCAACCAAGTTGTATCTGGTTCTTTGATCCGAACAAGCCTTCTCTAGGGTTCTCACCCCACCTAGTCGTCTTCAGGGTTCTTACCTAACAAAGTAACGATACAATAATTAACGACTCCGGAGTATCCGTCCTCACGAGTGGTGTGAACCTCGCGATTCCACTCGATACTTTTTCATAAGTGTTGTTTTCTTAAATAAATGCCAACCGTTAACAGACCATCGTTAACATCACTGAGATCCATCCACTTACATTAATAATTATTCCTATCCTGTCGAAAGAATAGGAACGCTATACACCAAGCGAC
Organism: Nomada ferruginata; assembly: GCA_963583965.1. Taxonomy (NCBI): domain Eukaryota; kingdom Metazoa; phylum Arthropoda; class Insecta; order Hymenoptera; family Apidae; genus Nomada; species Nomada ferruginata. The sequence continues at coordinate 3,834,332 of OY757219.1, forward strand.
GCGACTCTAGTCGGAACGGAGATTTACGACCTTCGTTTCACCTGCTTGGTCCTGTCCACCCGGAGCGTCGCGGGTGCGCGGCAAAACGATGACTCATAACAATATAAAGTTCTCATCCTTTAAATAATAGTTTAAAAAAGATACTATTAGTATATTATTGAAATTTCCTTTCAATTATTACTAATTTCGATACAATATTTCTTTATATGTAGTATTTTCTATTCGTGGAAGATGCGGTTTGTAATAGATATCGTCGAACTCCAGATAGTAGAATTGTTTGGTTTATCTCTCATGCCTTGACCCAACGAAAGCACGAACGATGTTTATGCTTTCTCAAAATGTTTACGTATCGAAATTTTCGAGGGTAGTCCTAGATGCATACCTAGGCGCATAGAAGTTAATTAATCCTGCATCGTGTACGATGCAATAGAATTTAAAAAAACCGGAGCTTACGCTCTCACTCTGCTGCTACCGCACGCGTTGCTGTTATTGGCTGAGGCCGGTGACAAAGATCCACGATGAGCTTGTCGAGACAGAGTGGAATAGAATGATTCCAAAGCACTGACGAAGCCTCAGGAAATCATTCACTTTCTTTAAATAAAATTAATCGTTTAGAAATTATTCTTTCTAAAATAATAAAAATAAAAAAAAATAATAATACATAGTTGACATATCCATTGGGATGCTACGTCAATGCTCGAAAGTCATCATTTTATCTCACTTTGTATCCATATGTGCGTCGTCACCCTTTGTCACTGGCCATAGCCAATAACGACAATGCGTGTGATAGCATCAAAGTGAGAACGCAGTTAATACTTGACACATATTATTAGGGGCCTATATACTATCACCTTACAAAACCTCGTTAAAATCGAAGTCGGACAATTGGGGTCCTTCCTTTGCCAGGGATTTCGGTAGACTGCTAGATCTTTTGTTAACAAATGACTCATTAGTTCTTATATGTCCGGCTGTTGATAAAGCACTCCCGAATAAAGTGTCGGACGATGGTGTCGAACTGTTAAAGCCTGCTGATATCTTTGAAGCTTTTGCCCCATTCTTTCAATCCACATTTAATCGTGATGTAGCAAGTAATAGTGTTTTCAAGCGTGCTGCGGGCATTTGTGGACACAATGTTATGCCAAACATTTTCGAGAGCATTGTCGTTGACAAAATCCCAAAAATGGTCAAAAATTATATTATTGATGAACAGCATGGATTTGTCCACGGGAGATCGACGGCAACTAATCTTCTACTTTATCAATCTTATATCTCACGAGAATTAGACAGTAGCAACTAGGTCGATGCCATCTACATGGAATTCCAGAAGGCCTTTGACTCCTCAACCATGAGTTACTGATCCGTAAACTCAGAGCCTTTGGTTTCCCCGGCAATGTCCTGGCATTGATTTCCAGCTATCTCTCAGGTAGAACCCTTATGTTATTTATCATTTTCATCAACGACATATCTGAACAAATGCGACATTGTAAATTTTCATTGTATGCAGACAATCTCAAAATCCACCTAAAAGTTGAATCCATTCGGGACACTCAGCGTATTCAGAATGACTTAATAAGCCTCTACGATTGGGGTGTCAGACAATGCTTTTGTTCAATATCTCTAAGTGCTTCGTTATTAGATTTGCAAAAAAGAAAAGCCTATTGAGTTTCACTTATAACATTGATGCTATTCCACTGGCTGTACGTGAATCTACAAAGGATCTAGGTACAGTAAAACTTGCATATATGCACAAAACATTGCTTGGATATACATGTAGTCACATTGACTATCACCTCCACTTGGGGGGATCCCCCTTCGCGACAGCGACGCTCGACGAACGAGCGGCGTAATATGATCCGTACCGGAATATCGGTGTGACTAATACTAATTCAGCCATGAAACTTTTTTATTTTTGACTTTTTCACAATAAAAATTTTACTAACGTCTTTGCGAGATTTTTCTGATTAAAATGAGACCAAACACGATATAGTTAGAATGATGTTTACTTGTTGATACTCATTAAATACCTATCACAAGGTACAAAAACGCGATGATCTTATTCAACTAATAATAACAGGTTAATGTAAAATAATAAAGTACATTATCATACATTGTCGATTCAAGCATGGCTGGAATTGCATGTGACAGATTCGACACCCTGCTTGGTTATATGCGACAGATTCGGCACCCGGCTTCGTTATAAGCACACCTTGGGTTCCAATCTTTGTGCATATATACGGGTTTTACTGTATTATGTTTATGTCGTCATTATCGTTTGCTGAACATAGACGATACGCTACCAATACCTGTTCGAAAGTTCTGGGTTTCGTTCGCAGACACTCGGCTGATTTTAAGAGCCCCAACACATTCAAAGCACTTTACTTGCAGCTTGTGGTACCCAATTTCGGATATGGATCAATCATCTGGAATCCTGCACAGCAATACCTCATTAACTTATTAGAGGGTGTGCAGCACAGATTTTAGAGGTACGTTTCTTATAAGCTCAATAAGCCGATGCCGTTTACGTGTCACAACTATGTCTGCATTCTATACCACTTGAGTATAGAATACTTGTAACAACGTTCCCACTGATACAAATTTACCGCTCGAGCTGTATCAATCTTTAATTTAGAGTTACGAGACAAGGAACCTACTTCAACCCAGTGGCGCCCCGATTTCGCATCGGGTACGTCCACAAAACATAAACCTTCCTATAGCTCCCTGATTTCGCACCCCGTTCGCCTTCGTTTACAACTATCCTAACGGTTCCCTGATTTCGCAGCAGGTTTGTCGCGCCCCCAACTAACAAACTTATAAACCTATAGACTTATAAACATTAATGGTGTAAGATCCGTGAAGGGTGGATTCTGAGCAACATTTACTTTTGCCAAATGTTGGTTCCGCCCTCATTTAATGAAATATTAACGAAAAACACGGACCAACCAGGGCACGCTCAACTGAGTGAACATGGTCACGACGGTCGCGACGGTCGCTCGTGGTGGTGAACAAATGTGTCGGGACCATTTCGGTATAGCGAAGTTATATGGAATAATGAATACAAAAGTTAAGATTAATGTCGAATTATTCGTTCTTCACGTAGAATGAATAAGTCGAATAATTCGGAAGTAAAAGTGGCCGTGCAATGAAAGTGATAGTGAAGTGAGATCATGGACAGGGCCGTAAGATCAACTGCTGATTGCCTTGAAAGGTCAGGATTAACCCAGTGTCAACAATTCGCAGGTTAATTCGTGAACGAATGGCTAAGTTTTCCATAAGTAATAAAACACTTTATTCCTTTCGTGTAACGAATAGAAGTATCGATAACAGTTATTAAACGACTTATTAGTTTATTTGTTATTCATGAATAACGAATAATTCCACATTATTCTTAATTTAAAACGATGTAATATTTGCTGCATGCTTCCCTTGATACCCACGCTGCAGCCAGCTGTGGCAATGCGTTGGTTCACGACCACGACCGAGCGCGGTTATGAACCACGCGCTCGAGCGCTCTGATTGGCCAGTGTTTTCCGTAAATAACTCAAAAACGAAGCTTCAACCAACATTTTGGTACGTGAAAAAGTGGTTCATAGCCACCCCGGCAACCCCCCTTTAAACGCGTGAAACGAGACTGCCGGACCCTGTATAGTGACCAAACATATTGAAGGGGACTCATTAGAGGTTTCCATATATGGTAAGACCTCGGAGTGTTCGTCGGATCACACATGCACTTAATCGGTCACGATACAGCTAGTCGATATCAAGGCCCCTATTATCTGTATACGATAGCGACAGAAATCTTTGGGCGTCGTCCCTTCTTACACAAGCTTGAACGACACGTGCAAGAGCAACGTATGAGAAATATTATCCATACGTAACAGTGTAACCATGTCGGTTACTCAGTGACGAAGGAATACAGTACTGCGTAATGAAAAGTTGATCTCCCGCCCGAATTACGATTTATTCACTATTCATTCGATCCGCCCTCTCCGAAGTCGATACAAATCTGATCGATGTGGCAAGTATTCGCTTCCACACACACCGTCTCCAAAGGCTATAGCCGGATAAGGGGGTCAAATGTGCCCCTAAACCAAATTCAACTTGTGAGGTGTCATTCGATAGCTTATCAAGAAAAACCAATTCGTACCGAGTTTCAACCCTATAGCTCGACTGGGAGGGTATTTACAGGGAAAGAACAAAAATCTGGTTTTTGCTCAATATCTCGCAATTTAGGTCATGACAAATTTTGAAAAAAATCTGAGACATTGCAATTATGGAGGCACCCATTGTAGAATTGTTGAAGATTTTTAAATCGGAAACTCGAGCTGCGAAAAATAAAAAACGTCAAAAAATGCTGAAAAATGCCCGTTTTGTATTGAAGGAGTTCTCTACCTACGATTATACTTTTTTTCCAGGTACATATTACTGATACTAGTAATCTCAATTTTTTCAGATTTTTAAATCCGGTGCGCCGCACAGTGGGACGAGCCTATTGTTCCGTTGGATATTGGGGAAAAAAAAAAATTTGAATTTGAAAATTTAACTTTATAGGTGTTACGTATGAATAACATTTCTTTTACGCTGCACTCGCACGTGCCGTTCGATCTTGCTTAAGAACGGAAGACGCTCAAGGATTTCACTCTCTATCATATGAATAATGTTCTCTCACAATGCGATCGCACGTGCCGTTCGATCTTGCCTAAAAACGGAAGACGCTCAAGGATTTCGCTCACTATCATACGAATAATAGGGCCTTTGATATCAACTAAATTCATCATAACCGATTAAGTACAAGCGTGATTCGGCGAAGACCCTATGATCTTACTATATATGGAGGCCTCTAATGAGTCCCCTCCATACATTGTGCACTATATAAACCCTTCGTTTTTTATCATCTTCGGTTCATAACTATACAGTTACGTGCATAGTTACGTCGCATTACGTTTGTGCAGAGTCGGTTGCGTTCAGTAAGAATTGGACTTAGAGTACCAATCAGATCAAGTTAACCCGTTGGAATCCGCGAAGTCCGGTTGAAGTTCCTTCGGTATACCGTGTAACCGTTCTCCGACCCCGCATCGCCAGTGCGTCAACACCGTGCAGCTTAGGTAATAATCACGCACACTAATAAATGATATCGCGACAATTACATTTGTATAAACAACTGGTTGCAATATAAATTATAAACTGTTCACCAATAAATCGAGTAGATTCGTTAAAAACCTATCTTTACTCCGTAATTCTTTACATTAGTAGTAACGTTCCCACAGATACAACTTAACCGCTCGAGTTGTATCGAACAATAAATTAAACTAACAAACTCTCAATCATATTCCTTGAAAAATATCCACATCGCCGCCTTAAGCGTTGCCGACAGCCCCGGCTCGTAACATAGGCAAGAAACTACGAACCTTTCACAATTATGTGCAACAATTTTTTTCCATTTTTTCTCACTAGATAATCCAGGGCAGCCAATAATAAATGCCTATGTAAAATATTTGTTTTTCTTTATTTGTTGTTTAGTACGTCTACTTAGCGATTTTACTTAAAACTTTTGTGCAGTACATAATCTTGCAGGTATAATAATTCCAAAATTAAAAAAAAAACTTAAAATTAAAAATGGAGCTTTGTTTTACTTCATAATAAATGTCATATAAACATTACTTATTTACGCAAATTGGCTAGAATTGGGCGGAAAAAACTCTTCACCATTATATTCTAGAAATTATATAGATTATAGTTATTCAAGCACATGTTGCTTTTTCTTGCTTTTTCGTGAGATATTTAATATAATTCTCATTGTTGCACTAACTTTTTTTTTTTTTTATTAAGCATTTTAATCTCAGATGAGATTATTTGCAAGCACACAAAATTACAAAATACAAATTATAGTACCATGATGTAAAAATAGTTACAACTGTAAATTACAACTTTTAAGGAACGCATAAATTATTGAACATATTGATAATGTGGGGTTCGCAAGTAGGATGGAGCAATTGAGTGGTAGAGGAAAGCCAACTTTTCTAAGTTTTTTAACAAATATTGAGCGCTGGTTGTTATACATCGGGCATTGCCAAAATATGTGATTTAGATCTTGAGATTCATGTCCACATTGGCACTGATAGCTTGAACTTAGACCGTCTCGAGCTAGAGAAGAGGCTACATTACAATGACCTGAACGACATCTGTTAATAGTGACAATGGCTTCTCTCGGAAGACTAAGTTCGCTAAACCAAGGCTTATTTTTATTACGATGATAATACTTAAAAAAATGGATACCTTTCACTTTTAATTCATTTACAATAGTATCTGTGGTAGCCGCAAGGGCTTCCTTTTTTTCATACTCCCGTAAGTCGGTAAATGGAATCTTAATATGATATAACGGAGCGTGATTTGAAGCTTTTTTCGCTAGTTTATCAGCTTCAACGTTGCCTTTAATGCCTTTGTGTCCGGGCATCCAATAAAATTTAATTTTACTGTTGTTATTTGAATTGGCTGTAAATTCGTCTATTTTTTGCAGTAATTTAAAAAGGTATGGGGTTGTTCTAATATTGGTATTTAGATTTTTTAGGGATAATAGAACACTTTTGGAATCAGAAAATATGAGATAGTTTTGATTTGGATTTTTGAGAGCAACATCTATAGCTAGAATTAACGCATAACATTCAGCCGTATAAATTGAAGCGCATTTATTTAAGCTTTTTAAAACATTATCGTTAGACTCTGCATAATAACAAGCGCATCCGACGGGTTTGGATGTAAAGGACTTGTTGCCGTCAGTGTAAAGAGCAAGGGCATTTTCAGTTGTTAACAATCCATTAATATTTAGGGTCAAATCATCATCACTTTGAGCGTCGGCTCCAAACTTTTCGATATCAACAGTAACCCTATTCGAATGAGGAAGATAATCATGTTTGTAAAGATTATAGTGTTTACTTGAGAATATATAACGACTCGGGAAACTGGGATTTTCTTGAGTTTCTTGAGCTTATTTATGGTTTGGTTTATTGTAGATATGGTTTTATGTATGGGTAGGCTAACATTAGATTGTATTTTGTTGTAGTAGGATTTGCATATAAACTTGGTGCGATCTAGGATAAATGGTAATTTTGATTCAGACAAAAGTATGTTGGTAGGTGTACTGCAGCGGAAACCGAGAGCAAGTCTGATAGCTGAGAACTGAATTTTGTCCAATTTTTGAGATTGATTAACTTGGGTTGGGTAGTAAACAAAGCAGCCATAGTCTAGTATTGATCTGACAAAGGATTTATACAACATTATCAAAGTTTCAGGATTGGCACCCCACCATGTACCTCTAATGAATTTAATCACATTCAAGGCTCTCAGACACTTCCTCTGAACATTGTTAACCTGAGCGTTAAAAGTAAGCTTGTGATCAAAAATAATGCCAAGAAAGCGTACAGTTGCACTAGATTTAATTGATACTCCATTAATCTTTATTTCTGTTTGACCCGGTTTAATATTGCGTTTATTGAAGTGTATGAGGGTAGATTTGAGAGGAGAGAGTTCCAGACCCAAATTATACAGATTGGTACTGATTATGTTAACAGATTTTTCTAGTAATTTTAAACATGATTCAGATGACCCTCTTTTGCAGTAGACAGCGATATCATCAGCAAACTGAGATACGATAGCACTTTTGGGTAGATTATTGCAAATTTTTGAAACATATATGCTATACAATAGAGGGCTAAGAACACCTCCTTGAGGTACTCCTTTGTATGTGCATCTGTAGAATTTCCCAGACTGATTGGTATATATGTATCTTTGAAATGTGATGGATTTAATAAATTTTACAAGGTTTATTGGGCACCCAATTGTTGCCAGTTCTTGCAAAAGGGTTTGTATATCAACATTGTCAAATGCACCGTTTACGTCTAGGAAAGTAGCTAGAACATCTTTACTTTTACTAAAGGATACCGCTACATTGACTGTTAAATCAGTTAAATTATCAAGGGTGGACCGACCTTTACGAAAGCCTGATTGGGAGGGTGGAAGTAATTTATTGTGTTCGAGCCACCATTGCAATTTATTTTTAATTAGGGTTTCAAAAAGTTTACATACGCAGGAAGTGAGGCTAATGGGTCTAACATTTACTCCATCAGATTTCTTTATGAAATGAACATGGGATTTGTGCCCGTCTGGAGGATAGGAGCCGGTAGAATACATTTCGTTAAATATGTCCAGAAGAATAAGTTTGTATGTAATCGGAAGTTTTTGTAAGACATTATAGTCAATTCCGTCTATGCCACAAGCAGATCTACAGTTTTTGCTATCAAGAGCAGTATTAAACTCAAAAAAGTCGAAGGTTGAACTCAAGAATTCGTTAGTTTCACAAAATGGCAGCCAATCCGGATCTACCGAGCACCAGGGAGGGCTAATTTTATTCAATGCTGTATCTATCCTTTGTTGGTCTTGGAGATTTTCAGAAGTGTGATAATTTGTGACTTTAGTCCATTTATTTTTCAAGATTTTGGCAGTGTTCCACACATAAGTTGGATTTGTTCGAAAATTGATACTTTGAGAAAAATTTATAAAATAGTCTTTTTTTAGATTTAAACAATCTCCTACTTTCAGCGACATTTTTTTTGTAAATTAGATAATCGTCAAAGCTTTTTGAAAATCTCCATTTTTTAAAAGCAGCACGGCGGAGCCTTTTGACTTTATCACACTCTGAATCCCACCAAGCTACAGGGTTGCGATGAAATTTTTTATTTACGGGGTTTTTATGAGGTGTGTTGGAAATTAGAGCTGCAGTCAAAATACTTATAAAAATCGCATATTTACCGCTTGCTGGACTTTGATCGTAGGTTGGAGACATGAATTGATCGTAATTGTTAGTTAAGTCACTATTAACATTGTCCCAATTAGTTCTGACGGACGTAAGTTTGTATGATTTCTTTTCATAAACATTTTTTGCAAGAGAGAGGTCTATAAATAGTGGGAAATGATCAGAACCCCAGGTCTCGTCATGAGCTGTTACGTTAATTTTATCTGAAATGTTAGTGGAAGAAAAAGTTAAATCTAAATTCGAAGTGTAACCATTGGGGCGAATATATGTAGAGGTGTTACTATTATGTAAAAACAAATTGGAATTATTAACACATTCAAGAAGTTTTTCACCATTAGAATCGATTTTATCACAGTTCCAAGCATAGTGGTATGCATTAAAATCTCCCACCAATATCGTATGATTTTTTTTATTGATTCGATTAAAAATGTCGCTCCATTGAGCTTGAGACAAGTTACCGGGGGTTCTGTAACAGACAAATAATTCAATATTTGGTTTAACATTTGTAATTCTTATACCTATCATTTCTATCGATTGATCTAGATTAAGGTCACTTTTTAGTTCGTAATATGCTAAATGGTTCCGGATTAGTAATAATATACCGCCTCCTCTTGAATAAGATCTGCCTTTTGCGAGAATATTAAGAACATTCAAGGAGTCCAAAATTTTTTTCTTTTTGTTATTAGTATGGTTGTTACCTTCGGATATCCAAGACTCGACGCAAATAAATATGTCTGTATCAGCTAGTATAATCGGTAGTTCATCATCCTTGTTTAAGATGCTTCTAGAGTTCCAAAACACTATTTTAAGGTTTTTATGGTAATAACTATCCATTGTATGTCAGTTATTGAGAAGATTCGTGCTGCTCCGTTACGTTGGTGTTTTTCGAGTCATTGTTGAAGGCGTTTAGTGTGCTAGGTGTCAAAAGCTTTTTTTTGATTTTAGTGACCTTTATTCTAAGGGAACGGTTATTCAGCTAAGGGTAAATTTCGTCGATAAATTTAATCAAATTTGCAGGATCAGGAGTATGAAGGTCAGCTTCACTGGGTTCACCTGAAGTAGCTTCAAAGAGAGACTTAATTTTGTTAGAATCCCAAGCGTATTTAGTAGCTGTATCGCTTATAACTTCCTTCAACTGCGCTGGTAAGTTTTCAAAAACCGTCCCCGTATCTTTTTTTGTCGAATTTGTGTCATCATTTTTTTGGCTTGTTACGAGCCAGGGCTGTGGGCAACGCCTAGACCGGCGATGTTGATATTACCCAAGGAATATGGTTGAGAATTTATTAGTAAGGTGCACGGACGAACCTGATGCGAAATCAGGGAGCCGCTGGGATTGATGTATGCGAGGACGAACCCGATGCGAAATCGGGGAGCCTCAGGAATAAAATCAAGCGCGGACGAACCTGGTGCGAAACCAGGGAGCCGCAGGAGGGTGAAACGTCGTGGACGAACCCGATGCGAAATCGGGGAGCCACTAGGAAAGAGTGCGCAGACGAACCCGGTGCGAAGCCGGGGAGCTGTTCGGAGGTTTGGTAGACGTACGGACGAACCTGATGCGAAATCAGGGAGCCGTAGGATACAGACGAACCTGGTGCGAAACCAGGGAGCTGTAGGATGGGTTAGGTTTCGTGGACGAACCCGATGCGAAATCGGGGAGCCACTAGGTTGGGGTAGTCACCTTGTTTTGGATAAGGCGTGCGAACGAACCTGATGCGAAATCAGGGAGTCGCAGGAAATGTTAGTTTGACTCGTAAATAAATATTCGATACCACTCGAGCGGTTAAGTTGTATGTGTGGGACGTTACTACTAATATAAAGGATTACGGAGTAAAGATAGGTTTTAACGAATCTACTCGATTTAATGGTGAACAGTTTATAAGTTTATATTGCAACCAGTTGTTTGTACAAGTGTAGTTGTCGCGATATAGTTAAATAGTGTGTGAATTATTACCTTAGCTGCACGGTGTTGACGCACTGGCGATGCGGGGCCTGAGATCGGTTACAAAGTATGCCGAAAGAACTTCAACCGGACTATGCGGATTCTAACGGGTTACTTTATCTGATTGGTGCCGTAAGCCCAATTTTCCTTGAAATGCAACCGACTCTGTACAAGCGTAACGCGACGTGACTATGCGCGTAGCTGTGTAGTTACGAACCGAAGATGATTAGAAACGGAGGGTTTATATAGTCCCGAAATGTATGGAGGGGTTCGTTAGAAGCCTCCATATATGGTAAGGGCACACAGTCTTCGTCGGGTCACGAATGCACCTAATCGGTCGCGATGCAGTTGGTCGATACTAAAAGCGTTAACCGTCGTGTGGTATCGAGATGAATTTTTAGGCGTCTTCCGTTCCTACGCAAGATCGAACGACGCGTGCGAGCGCAGCGAAGGAGAATATTATTCATACGTAACAGGCTACAAAGCCTTTTCTTCTTGCGAAATCTCGGTTTGGTAAATTCTTTTTCGTTATCGGTGGTCGTACTGTCATCCAGAGAGTCTGAGCAGTCTATATTTTTTACTGCTGGCTGAGCGATGATATTATTTGGTGGATTTGATGCATTTACTGAGGTAGTTGACGAAGGGGGTGGGCGCTTGATGCCTTGTTTATTAGCGTCACTCTGTGGGTGCGAGTCATTATTTATAGCGTCTTTGTTTGTAACAGTAGCTAGAGAGGAAACAGGTTCCTCAGTTGCTTGTGTGGGACTTGACGGACATAATTTCGCTATGGGACCCTTTTGTTTGCAAATGAAGCATTCAGTGGCGTCAGTGCTGAAGTATAACCAATAGTTTGTTCCTTCATAGTTGATTTGGGCTGATTCGGGTAAGAGGATTTCATCTCCATCTTTGATATATACCTGTCTTCGATGGGACTGTATGTGCGAACGTCCAGGCTTACTTAGGCTTGCTTTGATGTTGTAAATAGAGGATACGAGGGTAATGCCTTTGGTCTTCAGTACGTTAGCTACTACATCATTTGGAATGTCTATTGAAATGTTTGAAATTACGACTCGTTTGTTTTTCTCTAGTAGAGGCCTAATTTTGAGGTCCTTGTTTTTAACTTGTATTGTTTGGCCAGCTATTTTTTCCACTAAAGCTTTACTTGACAAGAAGACGCATACTCTTGCACCGGATATTTTGGAAATAGATAGTATACTATTAACATTAACAATAGATTCGAGACCGTCAATGTAGTCGTCGTTGTTAAATCCCTCTATAGAGTCGACAATGATTGCCTGATCCCTTTTTGGTTGGGTAACATTAGCGTAGCTTTTTACTTGGCGATTAAGTGGATTGGAATGGTTTGACACTTGTTGACGTTGGGAGCCATTGATGTCGCTGTCGTTGAGCGTCGTCATGGTGAAGAAGATTTTTCCAAGCCTTGCAAACTGCAAAAACAGTTGCAGGCTTGGACGAGACAAGTTGTTTAAGACGTTAGAACGAGATTTCCAGGATTTCACTTATTGTTAGTTTAGCACTACACAAGAAGAATCTGGAGACGCTCGCACACGTCTTCGGTATGTTTATTATCACTCCGAGACAATGAAGATTTATTATATATAACTAAGAAATTGCTTTTATACTAATGATTTTCTGATAATCGACAGGGATCGTTCGGCAATATGTGAACTACTTTATATGGCCGGTTTCGAGAGTGCCTTATGAAAAAAATTGAATATTTTATTTTTATTATTCCCCGATCCACGAACTAAAAGCTTGTATCTCTCTCATCGTTAAAGTTTCTTGTTTCTTAAGAAGTCATAGCGAGCAGCCCTCAGCGCAAGCTAGTAAAACGAGTTGTTCTGTTTGTGCAGGAAAACCCGATAATTATGGCGTCAATAAAAGTTTCTACGGACTACATATTACTAAGGGTTTTATTATTTGGGTCATTTATATAATCCTTTCGTTCGGCAGGGCTGATTAGTAGCTTAAATACACCTAATCGCTTACAGAGTAAAGAATGAGCTATGAATAATGTTTCTCTTTTACAACCACAACAATAAACCAGAATTGGCTTCAAATGTACTAAATATAAACTACATTGTATTGCCAGTCTCGAAAATATTAATATCATGACTGTGCCATTGTCAGAAGCCAGAGAACTTTTTATTGAAGAAATAGATTTATGGAGTTAATGTAATACGTAACGAAATACATTTAACAGCCTTTTAAAAATATTAATAATAGCACTTTGATAGAGCCGAGAAATATACAATCAAAAAAGATTCATTATCAGAAAATCATTAGTATAAAAGCAATTTCTAAGTTGTATATAATAAATCTTCATTGTCTATAAAAATAAAGTTCCATTGTTCCTTCAACATAACAATATTTGATTTATTTAATAGTTGTACATATATTAATGTCTAGTTATCCTACTTAAAATATGACAAACACGCCCCGTTTGATTAGATTCGAGTCTCTAGTTGGTGCAACAATGAGAATTATATTAAATATCTCACGAAAAAGCAAGAAAAAGCAACATGTGCTTGGATAACTATAATCTCTGTGAATAAACCAATCTCCCAGCAGCTCCCCGGTTTCGCACCGGGTTCGTCTGTGAATAAACCAACCTCCCAGCAGCTCCCCGGTTTCGCACCGGGTTCGTCTGCGCACTCTTTCCTAGTGGCTCCCCGATTTCGCATCGGGTTCGTCCTCGCATACATCAATCCCAGCGGCTCCCTGATTTCGCATCAGGTTCGTCCGTGCACCTAACTAACAAATTCTCAACCATATTCCTTGGATACTATCAACATCGCCGGTCTAGGCGTTGCCCACAGCCCGGCTCGTAACAACATTTATTATGAAGTAAAACAAAGCTCCATTTTTAATTTTAAGTTTTTTTTTTAATTTAACCTAACCTAACCTGTGTTACGTATGAAGAATATTTTCCATACGTCGCTCTCAACGCGTTTTCGAGCTCGCATTTGTGAAGGGAAAGCGCCCTAAAATTCTTCCGTTTAATGTAATCAAATAAATGGGACCTTAGTACAAGCACGGTCAGCTGCATCATGACCCAAGACGGGCGTGGCCCGACGACGACTCCTATATTTCCTTATATGGAAAGTTCCAGTGCATCCCCGCGCATTTTGGGACTACATAAACCCTTTGGTTTCTACACTCGGGGGTTCAGAGTAACATAGTCACGCGTAGAGTCACGTCGTGTCACGCACGCATAGAATCAGTTATATCCAGTGAGATTGGGCTTAGCGCACCTCTCGAATCACAGATTAAGGGTTCGATCAGCTTGGCTCCGTTCGACAGACGACCGGCATGCCGGGCAAAAGACGTCCGATGCGTGCATTCGTGTTAGTGCATGTGTGTGAGCCATAGATTGCCCTCCGACACGCGGTGGAGTACACAAGTTGCCTGTGAAAGGCGCAAGAAACTATTTTCTGACTCAAATCATATGTTCAACCCTTATTTATTTCAACTTATATTTTTAACTGATTGTAACAATTTCAGATTCTATGTTAACTTTTTGTTACTTCATTTTAATTTTAAAACTTAATTGAAAAAAAGGATGGCGATGGTGTGGAGGTAATATTATATATAATATAATATATATAAGGTAATGTTAATATTATTGTTACAATTTGAAAAGCGTCACCTGTCGTTTGTCGCGAAGGTGGGTCGCGAGAGGGGACAGTCGCAGATAGAGAGCCGTGCCGAATAGACGAATTAACAATTGATAGTTTATTGTAACTCCCTTGTTTCTTCATTTAATAAACGTAAAGCTATACAACATTATATATAAAATATTATTTGAAATAATCAAATTATGTCGTTTGGACTCATTTTAATCGGAATAATATCACAAATATGTTGATCAAAATTGTAGAAAAAAAGGACTGAAAATAAAAAAGATTGCAATGCATTGATTTCTTGATCAGTACAAAAACGCATCTGGTCTTTGCCGATTGTCACAGTCGCAGCTTCTCTTTCTTTTCCTCGCGCCATCCTTTTCTGCGCCCGAAACTTATTACCATCAATTAAACCAGTAAATGTAGTCCAAATTATATCGTGTTTGGTGTCATTGTAATCAGAAAAATGTCACTAATGTCTGGGCATAAGTTTCATAACAAAAGAATGAGCAATAGCAAAGTTTCATTGTTGTTATCAGCGGGCCCATAGTTCAAGTGTTCTCGAGAACCCCAACGTCTATCGAGCTGGCCGTGGAAAGGTTTGTTTTTGTAGTAACGGGAGGCGTCTCAAGTGTATGTACGACTCTACGACAAAATTCAAAATAGTTTGAGTTTGTCCGGCTTTCGACTTGCCCGACGAAAACGGCTACACCGATAGACCACACACATGCTCTTCAATACATCGAAACGCTCACACATGTAGCTGACGTCACATGTCGGGTTAATCGCCCGATATCGGTGCCACTCTAACCACGAAGTCGGACGAAAAGACACACGCACATGCATCCCAAGGCATCGTGCATGTGAGCTCGTTGCCGGTTGTCTGTCCAACGGACGGAAAACGGAGCCAAGCTGATCCTACCCTAACCCGTTAGAATCCGCTTGTTCGGTTGAAGTTCTTTCGGCATATTCTAATAGCGGCTCTCAGTCCCCGCATCGCCAGTGCGTCAACACCGTGCAAATACTTAGGTAACTTACACACTTTATATTAATTCATCGCGACAGTAACATTTGTATTTATACTGAAAACTCAGAATACAACTTTATACGTTCCCTTATAAATCGAGTAGATTCGTTAAACCTATCTTTACCCCGCAATCCTTGCATATTGGTAACAACGTTCCCACCGATACAACTTTACCGCTCGAGTTGTATCAAATAATAATTTAGAGTTACGAGGCAACTAACATTTCCCCCGACTACCTGATCTCACATCAGGTTCGTTCGCACATCTTTATCCAACCAAACAATCTACATATTCCAACCTAGTGGCTCCCCGATTTCGCATCGGGTTCGTCCACGAAACCTAACCCTTCCTACGGCTCCCTGGTTTCGCACCAGGTTCGTCCGTGTCCTACGGCTCCCCGATTTCGCATCGGGTTCGTCTGCGAAGTTCTTCCTAGTGGCTCCCCGATTTCGCATCGGGTTCGTCCACGACGTTTCAACCTCCTGCGGCTCCCCGATTTCGCATCGGGTTCGTCCGCGCTTGCTCCCCCTCCTTGAGGCTCCCCGGTTTCGCACCGGGTTCGTCCTCGCTCTCAATAATCCTAGCGGCTCCCTGATTTCGCATCAGGTTCGTCCGCGCACCTTATCTAACAAATTGATAACCATATTCCTGGGTAATATACCCCTCGCCGGCCTCTCGTGCTGCCACATAGCCCGGCTCGTAGCACCTGCAAGATTATGTACTGCACAAAAGTTTTAAGTAAAATCGTTAAGTAGACGTACTGAACAACGAATAAAGAAAAAAAATATTTGACACAGGCATTTATTATTGGCTGCCCTGGATTATCTAGAGAGAAAAAATGGAAAAAAATTGTTGCACATAATTGTGAAAGGTTCGTAGTTTCTTGGCTATAAAGTTAAATTTTCAAACTCGAATTTTTTTTTTTTTCGTAATGTCCAACGGAACAATAGGCTCGTCCCACTGTGCGGCGCACCGGATTTAAAAATCTGAAAAAATTGAGATTACTAGTATCAATAATATGTACATGGAAAAAAAGTATAATCGTAGGTAGAGAACTCCTTCAATACAAAACGGGCATTTTTCAGCATTTTTTGACGTTTTTTATTTTTCGCAGCTCGAGTTTCCGATTTAAAAATCTTCAAAAATTCTACAATGTGTGCCTCCATAATTGCAATGTCTCAGATTTTTTTCAAAATTTTTCATGACCTAAATTGCGAGATATTGAGCAAAAACCAGATTTTTGTTCTTTCCCTGTAACTACCCTCCCAGTCGAGCTACAGGGTTGAAACTCGGTACGAATTGGTTTTTCTTGATAAGCTATCGAATGACACCTCACAAGTTGAATTTGGTTTAGGGGCACATTTGACCCCCTTATCCAGCTATAGCCTTTAATGGAGATTGGGCGGCAGAAACCGATCACATAGGGCAGCATCGGCCCTAGTTCTGTTGTCCTCCGTCGCAACGTGACCGTTGGCACTACAATGTCATTCACATTAAGGGGGCCGACTCTTTTGGGGCCAACTCTGAATCGATCTAAGCGCCATTGTACAGAAACGGGCGTTAGTGAACACAGAAAATTGGTATGTTCGACATTTGACGGGGTGACATCTAAACTCATTATACAGAATTATAAACTCACGATGTGACATCTAACGTCATTAGGCAGAATTATAAACGGAGAGTGGGAGGCCATAGTTACCAAATCACATTATTTGAGAGTTCTGTCGCACAATTGCCACATCTGTTACAATCCTGGCCATCAGCAAAATAAATCGGCTCGAGGCGAGATTTTGATTCCTGCAGGACATAGACATAGCTGCTGAACCGTTGGAAACTTTTTTGAAGGTTCGATCCCCCTCGGCTATAATTTCTTTACATTAATTTTTTTAAATTCCTAGCTATATGACAATGATCAATATTTGCTTACCAATATTTTAAAAACATTTGTTAAATATTTTAATTTAATATACGTAAATCTGAACTTATAGCGCTTTTTGCGCTACCGTTTCTTTTGCCATGTATCTTGCCAATTACGGTACCGTTTAATACTTCTAACATTAAAGTATAATGTATGAAACTATTTCGCCTTTCTTTTAGCCCACACAATTATTTCTTATTTACTAATAATTATTGTTGCGAATGCAATTATACAATCAGAAATAAAGGAAAATATTTATTTTATATGCATTTATGCAATATGCATATATTGATAATTTTTAATTCATTTCATTCGCTATTGCCATTGCTTTAGTCATTGTGTAGAATGACAGACGAAAAATACGGAGACATTGTTGATATTGTAATATCTATTACAGTTTTGCTTTGCAGGAAAACTTCGATATATTCGACTCAAGTTGAGATTTTGATTTTTGCCGAACATAAAAGAGAATAGTGCAAATGAAAGAGGAGATTCAAGAGTCAAGTTGAAAAAAACGGATTGATAAAACAATATTAATATGTGTGTTACGTATGAATAATATTCTCCTTCGCTGCGCTCGCACGCGTCGTTCGATCTTGCGTAGGAACGGAAGACGCCTAAAGATTCATCTCGATACCACACGACGGTTAACCATTTTAGTATCGACCAACTGCATCGCGACCGAATAGGTGCATTCGTGACCCGACGAAGACTTTGTGCCCTTACCATATATGGAGGCTTCTAACGAACCCCTCCATACATTTCGGGACTATATAAACCCTCCGTTTCTAATCATCTTCGGTTCATAACTACACAGCTACGCGCATAGTCACGTCGCGTTACGCTTGTACAGAGTCGGTTGCATTTCAACGAGAATTGGGCTTACGGCACCAATCAGATAAAGTTAACCCGTTTGAATCCGCATAGTCCGGTTGAAGTTCTTTCGGCATACTTTGTAACCGATCTCAGGCCCCGCATCGCCAGTGCGTCAACACCGTGCAGCTTAGGTAATAATTCACACACTATTTAACTATATCGCGACAATTACACTTGTACAAACAACTGGTTGCAATATAAACTTATAAACTGTTCACCATTAAATCGAGTAGATTCGTTAAAACCTATCTTTACTCCGTAATCCTTTATATTAGTAGTAACGTCCCACAGATACAACTTAACCGCTCGAGTTGTATCGATTATTTATTTACGAGTCAAACTAACTTTTCCTGCGACTCCCTGATTTCGCATCAGGTTCGTTCGCACGCCTTATCCAAAACAAGGTAACTACTCCAACCTAGTGGCTCCCCGATTTCGCATCGGGTTCGTCCACGAAACCTAACCCATCCTACAGCTCCCTGGTCTCGCACCAGGTTCGTCTGTATCCTACGGCTCCCTGATTTCGCATCAGGTTCGTCCGTACGTCTACCAAACCTCCGAACAGCTCCCCGGTTTCGCACCGGGTTCGTCTGTGAATAAACCAACCTCCTGCAGCTCCCCGGTTTCGCACCGGGTTCGTCTGCGCACTCTTTCCTAGTGGCTCCCCGATTTCGCATCGGGTTCGTCCACGACGTTTCACCCTCCTGCGGCTCCCTGGTTTCGCACCAGGTTCGTCCGCGCTTGATTCTATTCCTGAGGCTCCCCGATTTCGCATCGGGTTCGTCCTCGCATACATCAATCCCAGCGGCTCCCTGATTTCGCATCAGGTTCGTCCGTGCACCTTACTAATAAATTCTCAACCATATTCCTTGGGTAATATAAACATCGCCGGTCTAGGCGTTGCCCACAGCCCTGGCTCGTAACATGTGTAAGAAAATAATTTTTGGAACTTATGAGAGAAGGGCTCTTATGGCTGCTTGACATAGGTCAGGCACAGCCAACTGAACCATAATTGTAAAAGGTTCATAGTTTCTGGCCTATAAAGTTAAATTTTCAAATTCGAATTTTTTTTTTTTGCCTCAATGTCCAACGGAACAATAGGGTCGCCCCACTGTGCGGCGGGCCGCGGGCTACGCGGTTCGTCTTACAAACAAATGACGGCCCTCACACCCTGCGTCATAGTTTGCGGTGTCACGCCGATTCCCGTCTTGCTGTCCTGGTCATAGGTACATCTAACATATGGTACATAGCTCAAAGGTCAAAAAGGACCATGGTGACATTGTATTGTTGTACAGACTACGGTCGTGAGAGCTAAACAAAACAACTTTTTGACACATACATACCCACATAATCATTTGAATATCTATTCGAGCACCTTCAATAACACTGTTCGACAAATTTCAACTTTTTTTTGATTTTGTAACCTTTAATATGCGTTTCTTATAGACTTTAATGTGCTGAATACGAATTTGCAATCCGTTTTTCTCCAGAACGTACCATTTTTGAAAAAATCAATTTTGACGAATGGGTAAGTTTAATTAGCTTTTTCTAACATTAGTTGTGCAAATCGTTTTTCTGAAAACATAATTTATCCACCTGAAAACGTGCTGTTAAAAAGATATTTTTTTCATAAGTAATAGAACAGTTTATTCCTTTCGGATAATGAATAAACGTATCGAACACGGTTATTAAACGACTTATTAGTTTCATAAGTATAAACGAATTATTCCACATTATTCTTAATTAAGAGGATGTAACATTTTCCGCACGCTTCCGTCGGTACCCTCGATGCCCCCCCCATCGCGATAGCTGATAGGTTCGTGCCTGAGCGCGCGCCATCGGCCGCCTGGCGGGCGCTCTCATTGGCCAGTGTTTTTCGTTAATAACTTAAAAATGAAGCTGCAAACCACACATTGGTCAAGGAAAAAGTTGTTCAGAATCACCCCAGCTACCCCCCATTTCCGGGAAAGACAGAAGTTAAGAGACACCCTGTATATATTAATTATATTACAACTGTATTATTGTTGTATAATATAGTTAATATATTTCATATATAATATCATTGCAACTTTATTGGTAATATAAATGAAACATACCACTGAATGATTGAAATTTTGAGTTACAGATTTTGAGCTTTGGATTGACGTGTATATGCGTCCAAATGTTAGAAATATCAAACAGTTCCATAATTGGCAAGATACATGGGAAGAAATCGGTAGAATAAGCGCTTCAACTTCATATTTTCGTATATTCAATTAAAGTAATTAACAAATGTTTTTAAAACATTTGTAAACAAATATTGATCATTGTCATACAGTTAGTAATGAAAAAAAATTATGTAAAAAAATGAACTCCAATGGGACTCGAACCTACAAAAAAGTTTGCAGGGGCTCGAATCAACATCTCGGCTCTAGCCGATTCAGTTTGCTGATGGTTATAATTGTAACAGATGTGACAACAGCGTGACAGAGATCTTGATACGTGCCGGCAACTATGCGTAGAATGGGTAAATCTTTCATAAGTAATAAAACACATTATTCCTTTCGGATAACGAATAAAAGTATCGATCACTGTTATTAAATGACTTATTAGTTTATTTCTTATTAATGAAGAACGAAAAATTTCACATTTTTCTTAATTAAATCCGATGTATCACGTCGTGCTAATGCATTCGTTCACGACCACAATCGTGCGCAATTAATTAAAAGAATAATTAGTTCATTTCTTATTAATGAATAACGAAAAATTCCACATTGTCTTTAATTTAAGACGATGTAACGTTTGCCGTATCCTTTCCTCGATACCCTCTCGATGCCTCCGTACACGACCGAGCGCAGTTGAGAGGTACTCATTGGGCAGTGTTTTGTTGTTAATAATTCAAAAACGAAGGTTTTGACAACATTTTCGTCAAGGAAAAAGTTGTTCAGAGTTACCCCAACAAACTCCCATTTCCCGATATTCGTGCAATTGCGGGACACCCTGTATATTGTCCTGAACCAATGTAGATCTTTAACGCTTGAATTCTATACGTATTCTGATTTCTCTACGTTGCACAAGGAAAAAAGTAAACTACGGGAGAAATGTTATTGGTTAATATTATTGCGATGATGTGAAACTTTGGCTTTTGGGAAGGGGGTATATTATTACCGGGCCTTTACGGCCATAAAATACCCCTCTCCGAAAAATCAAACTTTCTCTCCAGTGCCACTTCCACCCATATTAACACCAATACAATTTCCTATTTCCATACTCTCGTAATAATAATAACTAATCGCATCTTTTTCCGTAGTTTACATTCCTCGCCGCGTAACGTACGAAGTTACAAAAAAATAGAAATCAGCTAGAAATTCAAGTTGAAATAAATTAATATCTGCAAGAATCAATAAAAATATGTATATTTGTTAA
This sequence comes from Nomada ferruginata, assembly GCA_963583965.1. Lineage (NCBI taxonomy): Eukaryota > Metazoa > Arthropoda > Insecta > Hymenoptera > Apidae > Nomada > Nomada ferruginata. Next base: position 3,855,947 of record OY757219.1, read on the forward strand.
ATAGCTATAATTGTATTCAATTCTATGATTTCAAATAAGCGTTCGCCTAATATTCTCAATAGTTTACTTAAAGATGCAATTACAAAATACATTTTATTGTACCGACAAGACCACATATACAGGGTGTTTGGTAACTGGTGGTACAACCGAGCAGGGGGTGATACTACATGTAAAAATAAGTCGAAAAAAAGGAAAAACATTTTTTCGTTTGACGCTTCGTTTTTGAGAAAATCGAGTTTGAAAATTCTATCCAGTACGCGTGCACTACAGGGTGTGGCCGGACGGGTGGTACAACCGAGCAGGGGGTGATACTACATGTAAAAATAAGTCGAAAAAAAGGAATAACATTTTTTCGTTTGACGCTTGGTTTTCGAGAAAATCGAGTTTGAAAATTCTATCCAGTACGCGTGCAGTGGACTCTCTCCAAGTCATTGTTCGCTACAAGTTTCTTTTTGCTTAGACATTGTAATGTTGACCTTTCTAATGTTTACATTTATTACAATAAATGTATTATCCATACATTAACATTTCTTATTTATAATACATATTTAAACCTAAAGGCGGTATAGTGCACGCGTACTGGATGGAATTTTCAAACTCGATTTTCTCGAAAACCAAGCGTCAAACGAAAAAATGTTATTCCTTTTTTTCGACTTATTTTTACATGTAGTATCACCCCTTGCTCGGTTGTACCACCAGTTACCAAACACCCTGTATATGCCTTAATTGCGTAAAATTAAAAAGAAGCAATTCGGTTTGCCGTACACCGCTCGTCTGCACTGGAGCTAATACGAGGGTTTGATTCCTGCAGCGATGCAAGCTGCATCTGATGACGATTCCTCTCTGGCGGTCTGTATACATTGCAACATGTGTCATGAAACGTGGGAATCGATGCATGCATCGCAACATGTTTCATCATGTAAGGAACCCTTTAGAGAATATAGTAACTCATATTTCGGTTCACATATTCGTTTTGCTGACAATGAGTCGGGCAACGTTTCGCAGACACATTTTCTCGGGTCATCAAGCATAATGAAGAAATACCTTGTGCAATAAAATGTTCGTTATATGTATATTTAGAGTAATTATAACGTTATACCTTTATTTGTAGGTACTACATCTGGATTTCTATCGTCAATGTCATATAAATCTTCGGAACTGGGAGCAGTGCATTTCTTCAGCGGCAGACCATTCGGTCTTTCAGCTCTTCTGTCACTACGGAACTTCATAGCTGCTAAGACAGTAATTGTAACTAAACATAATACACTTGCCACTCCAATCAGTCCTCCTAATAATGGAGTAATTTCAAATGGAACTGGAATACCTGGAAACGAAATATTTATTCTGGTGCAAATTTTTCAAGATAAAGTTGAATATAAATATTGTTGGTAAAATAAGTATGATACATTCTTAGGACATGAACGCCTGAAACATGTCACCAAAATCACATTTAGGGCAACATATACAGGGTGGGGCAATAACTATGTCCACCTTGAATATTGCCGTTGTTTGTAATAATATGAAAAAATGTGATATATGAAACTTGCACGGTGCAAAGGGGGGCATATTGTGATGCATACATTTTTTGCCTAGGTGGAGGCATAGAGGAGATTTGAAGGTCATGTTTATTTTTTTAAATGAAATAGTATGTTTTTTTATTGCGATATGATAGCCGGTGTTGAGACAATTTCAACAAGCTACCGTTGAAGGTCATACAAGGTCAAATATGGTTTTAACCGTTTGAGTGGCAAGGAGCGATTTTGCGCTTCTTCTGTGTCGCTCGAACAGTGCCAGCGCTCTAGGCTGCGTAGCCGATAACCGCGACACTATTTGACCGCGACTATTTGACCGCGACTATTTGACCTTGTATGACCTTCAACGGTAGCTTGTTGAAATTGTCTCATCACTGGCTATCATATCGCAATAAAAAAAACATACTATTTCATTTAAAAAAATAGACATGACCTTCAAATCTCCTCTATGCCTCCACCTAGGCAAAAAATGTATGTATCACAATATGCCCCCTTTTGCACCAAGCAAGTTTCATATATCACATTTTTTCATATTATTACAAACAACGGCAATATTCAAGGTGGATACAGTTATTGCCCGCACCCTGTATACTGGTAGGCATAAATAATGAGATTGTGCTTCTCACATGTAATAATTAAGTACATTTATCATGGTAACACTTAATGATAATGCGTTAATAAATTGTTTAAACCTCATTCTGTATATTCTTCGAAGTCGATGCCAATAGAAAAGTATTTGCAGTTTATGAAGTAACTAGTAGTAAATAGGTTTATTTTTTGCCTTTCGGCCTCAAAATAGGGTTACATTCCGTTAGTCTGTTACATAATCTGATACATAATCTGTGGTGTGAGAGCTTTTTCTTGTGCTTCTTTTCTTCTTCTTTTTTCCAAGTCCATTCGCATCCACTCCGCCCCTTCATCTCCTCCCTTTAGTATCCCTCTTATCGATGCGTTTTCTCTTCTCAGCTCCTCGCTCCATTTTATTCTTCTTCGCCCGCTTCGTTTTTTCTTCATATTTTATCGCTCTTTTCCCAACTTCTATCCTTACTTTGTCCGTTTTGTTTCCTCCAAAATTAGATATGCTGGTGTGTTGAAATCCAGACCTAACGTCCACCTTATGTATTTCTCCTGTATTTTCTCTACTTTATCTGCTTCCATCCATCCCCATATTTCTGCCGCGTCCAGCAGGATACTTTTCACTATGCTTCTGGATATACTCATTCTTCTTTCAAAATTGTTCTTGAACATTCTTTGTCCTATTCCCCATATCTGCGCCATTGCTACTCTTGCTTTCTTTGTGACTTCCCTTATATGCATCTCTCTACCCCCGTTTTCTGAAAACGTTTCTGAAAATTATACCCCCGGTTTTTGAATTCCTTTACTTCTTCCAGACTATTCCCCTCCCAGCCCCATTCTTCTCTCTTTTTCTTTCCTCTTCCTTTATGGAAAATCAACACCATTGATTTCTCTGCATTCAGTTGCAACCCTTTCCTTTCAAGGTATTACCAAATCGCCTTATCATGTCCTTAAGATCCTTTGGATCATTGCCTAGTAACATTATATCGTCCGCGTATGCTAGGGTCCAGATTTTTTCTCTTCCTACTCTAATTCCTCCTGTTTGGTTTTTTCTCATGGTTTCCTCTAGATCCGCTACATATATCGTGAATAACGTTGGGCTCAGTGGGCATCCCTGTCTTACCCCTTTTGTTGTCCAGAATTTGGTTGACATTTCTCCAATTGCTTTTATGGTATTCCTAGTTTCTCTATAGATTTCTCCGATTCTCACCCTCAAGCGTTTACTTATTTCCATTTTTTCCATGATCTTTTGAAGCTTTACTCTATCTACTTTGTCAAATCCGGCACTTATGTCTGCAAAAAAGATATACGGCTTCCCCCTTTTTCTGTATTTCTCTGTTAGCTACGTAGTTCCCTCGGTCGCTGTTCCCTCGGTCGCTGTTCCCTCGGTCGCTGTCCCCTCGGTCGCTTCTTCCTCTTCTATGCCTTTTCGTATACCTGTAATAATTCCGCCTATTGCTCAGGATGAAAATGTTGTCTATTGTTGACCTCCCGCACCTGAATCCTGCTTGGGTTTCTGGTATTAAATGTTTCTTCTCCATTTCCTCTTTTAATCTTTTTTCCAGGACCATGGCATATATTTTGTACGCTGTGTTTAGGATCGTTATTCCCCAGTAGTTGCTCACCTTGTCTTATTTTCCTTTTTTGAATATTGGTGAAATCACCCCTTCTTTCCACCTCTCTGGGAATCCTTCTCCCTTCCATACTTTATTGAAAATTTCTGTGATCCTTTTTACTATTTTGTCGTTACCGTAAATCCAGACTTCATTTTCTATTTTGTCTTCGCCCGCTGCTTTCTTCTTTTTTAATTTCCTGATTTGTTCTCTTACTCCCCGCTTCTGTTATTTCTTCTTCCTCTTCTCCCTCCATGCTGAGTGTTTCTTGCAACCCTTCTGCTACTTTTTTGCTGTCTACGCCTTCTAGCAATGTTTTAAAATGATCCTTCCATTCATTTAAATCTATTTTGTTGCTGATTCCGGTTGTTTTCTTTCTTTCTTTCTTTATTTATGTATTCCCATATTTGATTTTCTCCCTTTAGTTGCCTTATCTCCTTCTCTGTGTTTTCTTGTAACTCCATTTTCTGTTCTTCGCACACTTTTTTGTATTCCCTTCTTTTTTTCTGGTAATCTTCTTTGTCTCCCTTCACCCTTCTCCAGTTCCACAGTGCTTTCGTGGCTTCCCGTTTCTTTTTTGTACAGTTCGAATTCCACCACATAAAGCTGCCCAATTTCCATTTCTTGATTTTCACTTCCTCTTTCCGTACTGCCTTATTTACCTTTTTAACCATTTCTTCTACCACTTCATTTACCTCCGTCCTGTTGCAGTTTATTTTGCTCAATTCCGTTTTAAACTCTCTTCTACCTACCTCTGACCAAACTCTTCTCTCTCCCCACCTTTCCTTCTGGTTTCGCCCCCCCATTCTCTCTTTTTATCTCTTCTATATAATTCCACCATCAGCGGCATATGGTCTGACTCCACTCTTTCTTCCACTGTGAATTTCCTGACGTCTTCTTTCGCTTCTACATTTGTAATTATATAACCAATTACCGAACCCCCTCTCGGCCCTGTATATGTATACTCTCCTGTTTCATCTCCCTCCGTGTTCCCGTTCAGGAGTATCCATCCTCTTTCCTCGACCATCTCTAAAAATAACTTTCCCTCCGATTGTTTTACTTTGTCCTTTGATCTCCTTACGTCATGCTTTTCGCCCAATCTAATGTCGTTCCCTTCTTGTCCTATTCTTGCACTGAAGTCTCCTCCGATTATCAATTGCCCCTCCTCTTTCTCTTCTATTATCTGGTCCAGCTCTTCTTTCGGCTCCTTCATATCTCTGCTGTATACCGTTATTATTCTCCATTTTTCCTTTTGTATTCTTACTCTTCTCTCTTGAATATGTGCTGTTCCCTCGGTCGCTTCTTCCTCTTCTATGCCTTTTCGTATACCTGTAATAATTCCGCCTATTGCTCCTATTGAATTCCTGTGGCAACTTATCTTGCAGTCCTTCCCATTGTTTCTCCTCAATCCATGTTTCTACTAATCCTATTACATCGAGACCTTTTAATAAATCCCAAAACTGTTTGTCTTTACTGAATAATCCTGCCACATCCAATATCCAATTTTAATTGTGTCTATTTCTCTTAGAGTTCTTGTACCTTTCCCACTTCCGCGTCCCTCCCCACCCCTCATGACTGCATCCGCAGACGCGCGGGGAGCAGGTATTCGTACTGCCTTTTGCCATGCTTTCGTTGTCCTTGTAAGCTCTGTGATCCTCCAATGATTTAGAGGTTCACTGAGCTTGGCCGGTCCCAAAAATTTACCTCTTTCAACCCCCCATCCTCTTTGCAGATAAATACTTTCCCATTTATTTGAACTTTCCTGTACCCTACTTTCACCTTTGCCCCTTGCTCCCTTTCCGCTTTGGCAATAGCTTTAATATTTCTCTGTATCTCCCTTTCCCTTTTCGTCAGCTCATTATCGATGAACAACCTCTTATCTTTCAAAGTATTCTTCTTTAGCATTACTTCTCTTTTCTGTTTGCTGTTCCTTAGTTTCGCTAGCATAACCCTTCTTTCCTCTCCCTTTCCTACCCAGTAATCTTCATCTATTTCTGCCTCTACCTGCAATTCGTGCCTTAACACATACTCCACCGTTTTAATTCGGCGTCTCTTTACACGATAAATCTTCTCCCCATATAGTGATATTATTTCTCCTCTCCCTTTTACCTCTAGCCTCTTCCTTCCTTTCTAGCCCCTCCAGTCCTCCTGCTAGCCTCTCAGCCTGGTCCTTCTTGGACTCCAGTTCCTCTATCCTTCCTCTCATTTCCTTCCTTTCCCTTTCCCATGTCTCATCCCGCCTCTTCCACTCGTCGTTCAAATCCATCATTTCTTGCCTCAGATCTCTATTGTCTTTTCTCAGCTCCTCCAAGTCTTTCTTCACTGCCAATACAACTTCCATCAGTTTATCTAGTTTTTGTCGCTTCCATTTCTTTTTCCTGCTCGGTGTTCTGGCTGTCCGGTGTTCCCGCCGTTCCTGCCTCTATCTCTGTTTTTTTCAGCCGGGGCGACCTCTCGGCTTTCCTTTTTTATACCTGCTCCAATGCGTTCTCCCTCTTCCTCTTGAACGCGTTCACTATCGAGCCTTCGCTGTCCGCTCTTCTCCTTCCCAGCTGTTCTGCCAACGATGGTCTGCCCCTTCCTCTTGTTTCCTCTTGTCGTTCCCCACCTTTGCCTACTTTACTCATTAGGTTCTCCGCTCTTCTTTACCTACTGCTGTCTCCGCTTTGTCTTTTTAATTTTTCGGACCCCCTAGGTGTCCCTCGTCCTTGCCACGTATCTTATCTTACTTCGTGCACTCTTATCAGACCTTATCTTCTTCTCCCTTTTTCTCCCCCTGCGGCCCTTTATTAACTGTCGATTAAACTCTCAGCCGGAAGTTAGCCTGTTCACCACGTTTTCCGCCCGACCTCTAAATTTTCTACTCACTTTTGCCACACTTTTCGTCTATTTCTTTCACCTGTCCGCACTACACGTGTTTAGCTCTCAGCCACGTCACCGGGATCCCCGTTTATGAAGTAAGTAATTGTCATCAATTCACGATTTAGTTACGACTAACGTTCATTTAAATTTGAGGAGATGTACACAAGGATATGATACTTACACTATCGGTCAAAAGATTGGTATCGCTAGATATTTGAAAGATAATCATTTCCAATAAAGATGAACAATTTTGCGTTAACAAGTTTGTAAAGTCTGGTCAACTGATATATTTTTGAATGTTAGTGTTTGTAGTGCGATGTAGCGATGTAGCCGACATTGGGGGTGAAAACTCGGCTATGGCAAGATAACTTTTAGGGACGGTCTTGCGAGGTGGGGTCTTGAGCCTTTATGCGTTCAGTATTTATGCGTGTGCGCGTTCAACCGCGTGGCTCTCAACCGCGCTTGGACGTGTTCGTAAACCAACAAATAAACTAATAAGTCGTTTGATAACTGCGTTCTATACTGTTACGAGCCGGGCTGTGTGGCAGCACGAGAGGCCGGCGAGGGGTATATTACCCAGGAATATGGTTATCAATTTGTTAGTTAAGGTGCGCGGACGAACCTGATGTGAGATCAGATAGTCGCGGGAAATGTTAGTTGCCTCGTAACTCTAAATTATTATTTGATACAACTCGAGCGGTAAAGTTGTATCGGTGGGAACGTTGTTACCAATATGCAAGGATTGCGGGGTAAAGATAGGTTTAACGAATCTACTCGATTTATAAGTGAACGTATAAAGTTGTATTCTGAGTTTTCAGTATAAATACAAATGTTACTGTCGCGATGAATTAATATATAAAGTGTGTAAGTTACCTAAGTATTTGCACGGTGTTGACGCACTGGCGATGCGGGGACTGAGAGCCGCTATTAGAATATGCCGAAAGAACTTCAACCGGACAAGCGGATTCTAACGGGTTAATCTGTGATTCGAGAGGTGCGCTAAGCCCAATCTCACTGGATATAACTGATTCTATACAAGCGTGACACGACGTAACACTACGCGTGACTATGTTACTCTGAACCCCCGAGGGTAGAAACCAAAGGGTTTATATAGTCCCAAAATGCGTGGGGATGCACTGGAACTTTCCATATAAGGAAATATAGGAGTCGTCGTCGGGCCACGCCCGTCTTGGGTCATGATGCAGCTGACCGTGCTTGTACTAAGGTCCCCTTTATTTGTTTACATTAAACGGAAGAATTTTAGGGCGTTTTCCCTTCACAGATGCGAGCTCGAAAACGCGTTGAGAGCGACGTATAGAAAGTATTCTTCATACGTAACAATACATTTAGTCGTTATCCGAAAGGAACAAAGTGTTTTATTACTTATAAAAAAAAAAGTTTCTTTGGCAGCATGTTCTAAGGTCGAAAAATTATGTTTTAAGAAAAACGATTTGAAACTTACCCATTCGTCATCAATTTGACACAGGGTCAATCCTGACTTTCTATGCATCCCTCAACAGTTAATGTTACGGCCGGGTGAGTAACCTCAATTTCTTTCGGACAACGAATCAAGGTAACTAACACAGTTAGTAAACGATTTATTAGTTTATTTGCTATTCATGAATAACGAATAATTCCACATTATTCTTAATTTAAGACGATGTTACACGGTGTGCTAACGCATTGGTTCACGACCACGACCGAGCGCGGTTGAGAGTCGCGTGCAGGAGCGCTATTAACGTAATAATTCGAAAACGAAGGTGCAACCAACATTTGGTAAAGGGTGAAGTTGTTGAGAGTTATCTGATCATTTCTGGGCGTTCCGTATATTGATAAATCGCGGGACCCATCTGTGATGCAAGAACGTTGGAGGGTTGCCCTCATGGAATATGAGTACCAAATCATTTATCGAACGGGATCATTAAATTTGAATGCAGACGCTTCAAGTAGAAATTGATTATTCGTAGTTGCTAAAGCGAGAACAGCCTAATGCAAGAACGTCGTGGTTTCGTGAAAAACCAGCTATTTTTAGATTTCCAACTCGAAGGCACTGAGAATATGAGATTGGCCTATTAAGACGATTACCTTTCGATCAGAGCCAGCACTTTCGATACACAAATAGTCCGTACAGTATTAAAAGAAGCGCGCAGCTTTCTTATTAGTCCAGAATTTCTGAAATTTTCAATCAATCATACTCACGAATTGCCACGAATTTCCACCATTTTAGAAAAACATATAAAGCCGTGTAACATAGTGTAATTCCTAGTTTATACCTAAGTATACGCGCTCGGCGGTCCACCCTGTCATAAAAAAGCTGTCATAAAAAAACGGCACGCGTTACCCGGTCGGCGCTGCTTGATTCGGACCCGTACTGAAGAACAGTATAAAGATGCATTCTGGACTACAGTCAGTTGAAATCGACAAACCAAGCGAAAACTGCATCCCGGATCTATTTTGCGTACAAGAACAATTTCAGGTTTTCGACAGTTGACTGCCACATACGAGCGAATAAAACTGACGTGGAGCTTAACCTCGTGATTCGCTTTGAACCGTTCTAACTATACCAGTGTGGGGTTGGCATTCAGTCGTGCTACCACACCTTAGTACCGTACTCCAGTAAGCTACGATACAGCCGTTAATTTTATAAATATTCAGATACCCGTCGAATAAAATAACGCTCCATGGCAAGGATTTAAGTAGTCCACAGACTAGCCAGAGACTTAGATGAGCCTATGACACTATGATAGATGGTCATACATGTATACGTAAAACCATAGCCCGTATTCAGAATAATTACACGTGGATAGGACTCCACCAAGATGTTATCGAGTGCCTCGCATGTCAGGAAGTGAAACTAAATAAAAAGTCAGTCAAAAGTACGCTGAAGATAACTGATTCACTTTTGAAATTGAATGAAAAAATTGCTATAGACATATGTATGTTACCATACCGAAGACGCAGACGGTTATAAATACTTACAATTCAGGATCAACTGTCGACATTTTTAGAAGCAGTACCATTAAAGGAACAACAAGTACCGACGCACAGTGGTTCGAAACTGAAAAATACTAGGCATACCTGAAAAAAAAAGTTTGTTGCTTCTGCATTCTTATGTTAATTTTTTAAATCTTCTACTATCATATTACATATATGTAGTAAAATATTATGAATTTATTCCATATTTTTCTCATAATCAGCCAAACATTGTCTTAATATCAAAAAAGTGTTCTACAATATTTTGTATTTTTATGTTTGCAGAAAGTAGTTAGCGGTTCAATTTTTTTTAGAATGGTTTTAGTTACCTTTCTTCTTGTAATGAAAATTACATACATTTACATGATCACTATTTTGCTACCAAATTATCATTTTTTATATTGATTTTACATTTTTGTAAATACCAAAAATTGTTTGTATTTGTTTGTAAATTCACGCATATCTCATCATTCTGGATAGTTTTAGGTTTGCAAAATTTAATTATGTGGATCCGTCCGCATCCGTCCCTTTGAAAAATTGATGTTTTTCTTGCAACAAAAATAGGTGCAAGATAAGTAAAATGACTCAAAAGTGTTCTACAATGCTTTATATTTTTATGTTTCCAGTAAGTATTTGAGGCTTCGAAAGGTATGTAAACTGAAAGAGAGGCATAATAGAGCCTTGTATTTTTTTGTTGTTTATTTATTTTATTCTTTTAATAAATTTTTGTATTTCAAGTTTAGATGAGTATCGTGTAGTAATATTACCTATAACCTTGAATTAGAATCAATAAATAATGAAATACGTGAAATTTGAAGGTATGCCTAGTATTTTTCAGTTTCGAACCACTGTGCGACGGTTGCTACATTCTTATTAAAAAATTGGATTTTACGCTGTGGAACACCAGATCAGTTACTCGCCGACCACGGCACTAACTTTACGGGAAATACTGCCATATTATGCACGACTTGTCTAACATAATGAGCTTTTATTTGCAACAGACTAATTCTTTCCACCCAGAATCAAACGTGAGTCTTGAGTGAACGCAATGCTGAAGGATTACCTCAAACCCCATCTGGAGATCTCCGAGATGATCGAACACAGGAAGTGGAGCGACAAGATCCAAGCCGCAGTCTATGAGTAAGGTCTATGAGTTTAACATACCTGTTCATTCTTAAACCAGCCTAACACCATTTTCGTTTTCATTAGAGAGATACCCCTCGAGATTCAATTAATCGATTAGAACGAAGACGATACGTATCACTATTTAGTTATGTCATATAAAAATTTACTCAATCGTGTATGTAAGATAACACACACTTATCTAATTATCGCAAAAACTAATGCTAAGCTAAGACACGGCAAGGCTGTATGTCTTTTAACTTTACAATCAAGATACTTTGTTTGACTGAAAACCCAAATGCGTGAGAAATTACAAAGATTTTCGAAACCTTATCTTGGATCGTATCAAGTGGTGAAATTGTTATGCAATATACACATGCAATTATATTAGCTAACAAGCGTGAACAAGTAGTGCACCTCAATCGTTTAAAGTATGCAAATTTATGTCCTAGTTTAGGCTTATCGTCGGGAGAGTTATTACAACACAATGCAAACCGATGGAGATGACTTGCTGGAGATGGAGTAACTACTTGCCAGTCAAACCTACTTTCATATAGTACGATTTAAATTCACCATTTGATATTGAGAAGATGATTGAGGAGGCATATAGGTGAATATGTACAGTATTTATGCATTAGGATCATACAGGGTTGCCCAGGAACTGTTGGCCAGCTTTTAATGGTGGGGGGGGGGCAATCAAAATGTTGGTTAAAGCTTAGTTTTTGAATTATTAAGGGGGGCAATTCATTTAACAGGTCCAAAAAATCGATTGATTTCATAAATCAACAGTTTTGTTTGTATAGCATACTATCCACAAAGTTTTATAATGAAATCAAACTTTCTAAACGTGTAACAAGTACCTACTACCGTATTTGTATTTGTTAGAGCAATACGCATAGGTGCTAGGAGCGTCATTTGTCTGTATTAGTCTGTATTAGTTCGCTGGAGATGGAAGATATAGGTAGAGGAAGGAGCCATGCGTGGCCCGCGGGCCACCAGTTGGCAGTCCCTAATTTACATGCTGGTACAAAAATAATTGAAATTGCTGCCTATATAGCTACTGCTGTCTTAAAGAAGCTTATAGTGCAGTCTTAAATATTATGAACAAAATAGGTTTGATTCTTGGGAGAGAATGCCATTTATATGCGGAGTCATATAAGAACACGCGCCTGACGAGGCAAGCGCGTCGCAGCTTCAGCAGCACGATACAGGCCCGTATAGCTCGTAGACTCAAGCAAATTGAGGAAAATCAATTGTTTCAAGAATCTAAAGGTCTACTGTATGGGCCTGGAATAGCTGATTAGCTGCAAAAAGTGCTAAGTCCCAATAACTTTACTCTTTTTCTATCGAAAACTTTAAACGCGTTTTTCTCAAAACGACTTTCTTCAATCTGTCGTGCAATATAGCGAAAAAACTAATGGACCAATTGACTTGAATCAAAGTAGATTTTGAACATAAATAAATTGTCTTCTAGTTATACTTAATTGTTCATTAAAAAAAATGATTTAACATACTTTTTTTCCTTCTTTTCAACAAACTTTTCTAAAAAAAATCAATTGTTTTTCAAAGCTCTGTACTTTCGATCAGCTACGCGAAATTTTTTTCAAATTTAGGTATAACTATAGCGTAAATCCATGAACAATATGAAAATACATCACTTTTTGTTCTAAGTCAATTCTACGAAGGTCTATACTGCACGAAATGGAACAACTTTTCCGCTAAACCGTTTAAGATAAATTAAGATATTTTTAAAACAAATTCTTTTTTTTACCACGAATATTTTCTTTATAATCTTAATTGTTAAATGAAGTACTAAACAAAATTTCAAACAAATTCGTTAATTTTTTCCCTTTAAAAAAAAAGATAAAGGAACACCTCATTTTAAGCTTGCAAAATGAATTGCTCCCTTAACGACAAATTCTAGCCAATCAAAGCACCCATAGAGTGCGCACTCAAGCGCGTGGTTCTCAACCGCGTTCGGTCGTGTGGTCAACCAAAGCAATGGCACAGCATGTTACATCGCCTTAAATTAAGAATAATGTGGAACTATTCGTTATTCATGAATGGTAGAGTATTGTTCTTCGTCGCTGATATAAGTGTCAAACCTCCCGCGGATACGGCGGCAGCGCACCGCGAGATTACACGCGCAATTACCGTGACGAGAGGTATGTGGACCCCTGCGAATGCACGGGCCACATTCTAGAAAACGTGTTCCGCTGCATCAGACGTACATACCAGTTCAGCATTACTTATCTTTATCGACTCTTTAAACAAACTACATTTATTCATTTCCTGTATACAGGGTCCGCCAGAGTCTCTGACCCCGCTTTTAATGGGGGGTTACTGGGGTGATTCTGAACAATTTTTTCCTTTACCAAAATGTTGGTTGAAGCTTCGTTTTTGAGTTATGAGTTAATTATTAGTTATAATAATAAATAAAAAGTTATATGAGTTAATCTTTTTTTTTCACTCTTTTTTATTGAATTTTATTTTATTGAAATTAACGAAGTTTCGCGAATAAAATTAACTATTTCACGCGATAGGGCAGATCTTTCTGCTAAGGAAAGCATTAACGAAAGTTATAAAATAATTTCGTTTCCAATATACCATTGCCGCCGCCATGTGTTTTGAAAACTATTTCGCTTCTATTGAAATTTGTCGAACATTGTAATCCCACTGGTGTGTGTGGTCTCTCTTCGCAATCGGGCTCGTAGTTACGAAAATCATGCGACCCCCTAGAGCGCACGGGTATTCTTTCGTGTAGTGGAGGTTGACGCCAAAACTGCTAGCCACTTAAGCGTTCCAGTAAGAAACATTTCTTCTGCATTCTATTATAACAATATCCCTTCCTTAATGAATGTTCATCTATGTAGAACCTAGGAAACGCTCAAGCTGGCAGAGTCATTCGACTATTCGTACGAGCAAGATGTATCATTAAAACCAGGAGTACAATCAAATGTTTGTATTGGGTGCCTTTCGGAGCCACAATTTTTTAAACGTAGGAAGGATAGATCTTTCCAAAAAGTGAAAGTGACCGTTAAGTGAAGTGACCGTGCAAGAAAACTGACTATGCACCGACACGGCTGTCACATCAGCTGTTGTCGAAGGTCAGGATCGGCGCAATGACCCAGTGCCAAGGAGCCACTTCCGTCGAAGCAGGTTAATACGTGGACGAATTGGTAAGTTTAACTAGCTTTTTCTAACATTATTTATCCAAATCGTTTTTCTTAAAACACAATTTATCCACCTGAAGACGTGCTGATAAACAAAAAATAATTCATAAATAATAAAATACTTTTTCCTTTCGGATAACGAATAAACGTAACGAACACTTATTAGTTTATTTGATATTACTGAATGACGAATAATTCCACAATATTCTTAATTTATGGCGATGTAACATTTGTCGGTCGCTTCCCCCGATACCCACGCTGCAGCGTGGGTATCGGGGGCACAGCGCGCTGTGCCAATGGATTAACGACTTGCCCTACGCGCGCTCTGATTGGCCACTGTTTTTCGTTAATAATTCAAAGGCGAAGCTTCAACCAATATTTTGGTAACGGAAAAAAATTGTTCACGGTCACCCCAACAACCCCCCCGTTCCGGATTTTTCATGAACTAAGGAAAACCCTGTAGAGTGGATCATTAGGGAATTGATAGTGAATGCGTAGAAAATCGAGAGCGAGTTGAGAGAGTGATTTGTTAGAGAAGCGCGTGGAGTAGTGTAGTGAGAAAAAGTTGTCGTGTGTCGGCATTTTCTTAATAAAATAGTAAGTATGTACAGTACAAACTGCCATTTATTAATAATTTCCCCTATTCCTCTATATTTCACTTACGCGAGGTTTACGAAAAATAATCTCTACAGTTGGATCATATGTCTTTATTTAACTCGTAGTCTTCTCGTCTGATTGCTTGGGATCCTACAACTGCGAAACGCGTATAGCCCTGCCGATCGCCGACATCAATCGGCAGTTCCCATTACACAATTTTACTAGTGTTCTGGACGCACTATGTGTCATATCATCTTGCACATGGTATCTTACTTAAGTCTGAAAAGTTTTAGATCTCTTGGTTCCGGTTAATGAACAAGTTGATTGCTGGTTATATTGAAATTTAGTTGTTGCATAAGTGAAATACTTTTTTCTTGAAAGTGCCGAGCGGAAATATGTTTAGATTGTTATTTACCCGTCTGCTTTTCCGCAACTTTCAATGTAAATCCTTCCAACAATGTAGGTTCACTTGTCCCTTTCGTATTTACAGCGTACAAAACCATGCGGAGAATTTTGCCTGACTCTAAACCATGAACTGTGAAAACAGCATTTTCTTCGGATGTAATATTTGCTTGTAGTATTCCAGTATGCTGATCGAAAACTTCAAGAAGAAAATGTTGTGGTTGACCACCATCGAATCCAGAGGAGCATTCTACTGAGAGTGATTCGGTTGTTTGGTTAGATAAGGTGCAGTTGTAAAGAGATTCAGGCTTTCCTGTAAATAAAAATATTTGTATAATAAACATAAATAAATATGAATTAGAGTTCGAGAAGCACAAATACAGTATACAATTTAACGTATGCTAAAAATGTGAATATTACAATGTCTGGTGTAGCACATACACAAATTTTACATGTTACACAAAATAAAATATTCCTTTTTCATATTAAAGTGCGAAGGCGCATGTTTGAAATATTATCTAAACATCTTGAACCAATGCGTATCCTTACGACCACGACCGAACGCGGTTGAGGGCCACGTGGTTGAGCGCGCGATCTACGGGCGCTCTGATTGATATAAATAATTTCAACGTTAAAGTACAAATTTAAATTGCATAAGAATAAAATGTGTCGAACCAAGCTCAGAATTAAGTAAAACGATATACACACAGTCATTCATCTAGCCAGTAATACAAACGAAAATGGACTGATTCCACATAGAATAATAAGACAAAAATAAAAATTTTGTACGTGGTGTTTTATTTTCCAAAAGAGTGAGCGCCGCCTCCAATAATTTACCGTCCGACAAAGGCGAGCAAGCAGTACTCAAGCCCCGGTCAAGTGATTATTGAAGACAAGCAAATACCAAGTGCATCCCGGATGTATACTACGTAAAGCATCCGCGACGTGATATACGCCACGTCAGAGTACTCTCCACGTGCCTTGAATCATCAAATTTGTTTAATTTACAACTATCAGAATTTCAAAGTATGTTGCTACGCTCCCATTCTTTACAAAAATCCTACTGCTCTACAACATTTATAAGAACTATTGAAATGCACCACGTCGTATAGTGGGGTATTTGCACCTAAAAGGTGGAAAATAGTCGATTTCAAAAATTTGACGCAATTCGGAAAATTGTGTAAGAATGTATGTGTGTGTGTGTGCGTATGAGAGTGACAAAAGAATGACGACGGACGGCTGCAGCGGTCGCAGCGTCGAGCGACGAGTCAGTCACAGTTTGAGTCGCAGTTTGAATGGAAGCGTGACACATTGTATTACTTTAATAAACTATATTAACTGATTCGAATAAAGGGATACACATTACAACAGTTAGTACTAGGGGTAGTTGAATATGTGTGGACTAATGCATCAACTTCTTTTTTCTCCTTTGTGTACTCATAAAGAAGCGTCATTGACCAAATTTTATTGCTTTCACGACACGCGCTTCTTTCATAAACATTCTCAGAAGCACCGTTTGGTTATTAGCGGATTTTAAATGTTTCAAGGAATTTGCGTAAATTCTTGCATTAAGATAGTTTTTTAAATTTGCCGAAAATATTGTTTGTACTCTGTAGCATTTAGCAAATATCAAGGAATTTTTGTACTTATCGTTATACCCACTCGTCTTTATGAGCAGATTTTATCCTCTAGATCAGTGGTTCTTAACCTGGGGTGTGTGCACTCCAGGGTGGTGCGAGAGCAGTTTCTAAATTTTCGATGGAAAATAAAGTAGTGACGAGAAAACTCGTGTCTCGAACTCGAAAAGTACAAAGCTCGAGCACTTCGTCAAGCCGAGCAGGCCAGTGCGATGCCAATCCTGAAATATAGTATAGTAAAATTTGGAACGGGAACAGCCGATTGATGCCGCTGAACGGTAGGGCCGTGTGCGATTCGCCGTTGTAAGATCTCAAGCAAACAGATGAGAAGACTACGAGTTAAATAAAGAAATATGGTTCAACTTATATCATGCTTGGTCTCATTTTACTCGGAAGAATCTGAACAATATGCTCAAGAAAACTTAATGCAAAACAAGCTAGAAATAAAAAATGTCACACCGCCGTTTTTATTGTAACATCGTTAATGTACCATGTACGAACGTTAATGCGGTGGTTTGACGCAGAATCAAGTACTAATTTTCTTTAATTTAGACTAAAGCCCATACCGGATAGGAACAGTTGATTATATAAAGATTTTCTGCAAATTTTTGAGAATTATAATTATCATTTTTGTTGTGTCTACTTATGTTGCACTATTATGTTGTGTGGATTTTTCAAGGGGGTACGTGTACTTATTTTTAAATTCAGGGGGGTGCCGATCACGAAAAATGTTAAGAACCACTGCTCTAGATTAAGCATTACGACGAGTGATTTAAATATCAAATGGTAGAACGTTCAAGCTTTAAAATAATTTCCGTTTCATCAACTTTGGATGAATTTGAACCAAGTTATGATGCTTGAAATTTACGGGCATATTTTAAAATAGTTATGTCCGGTTTTCGATACAAATAGCCTACTGTGCGTTGGAGAGACTACCTTCATATTATACTACAAGACGGTGTCTCCTACAAGTCGCGTTGGGGGAAGAACATCACATTGCCAATCACAGCCAGAACAAGCCAAATCTTGATCTTCAGCTAAGGTAAAGCATAATCTTGCATACCACAACCTCTGGAACTTCTACTTTGGCATCTCCTCGGTGACTACGTATTTAAGCCGCAATTTCAGATGCACTACACTACACAGCAAGGGCCGATACGTTCTCAAGGCCTCAGCAATTATAAATTACTTCCTGCCCCAAAAATCCTAACACTCTTTCCAGTACCACTTCTACCCCTGTTAACCACCAATACGAAATCCTATTTCCACCCCTTCACCATAGTAATGTCCAATAGTATTTTAGCAATAGTTCACATTTTTCCTTGCGCCACATCGAGATGCGAGAATTCACTTTACATTCAACCAGTACGCATGAAACGAGTAATAAAGGCGACTTATACTTTTTACCATGGGATACCTTATTCAACGGGTCCACGACAACAGTAAATTAAACTTAATTCGGCCGTGGGATCAACTCGTCGTTACGCAGTACTGTATTCATTCGTCACTGAATGAGCGACTAGGCTACACGTAAGAACAATAATTCCTGTCGAATCATCGCTAAATCTTACAGTGGAAAGTAAAAGCTGTTGAGGGTTGCCTAGAAAGATCAGGATTGACCCAGTGTCATGATTTTGTGGGCGAATGGGGAAGTTTAACTAGCTTTTTCTAACATTAGTTATCCAAATCGTTTTTCTTGAAACGTAATTTATTCCCCCTTAAACGCGCTGTTAAAAAAAACATTTTGTTGTAAGTAATAAAACACTTCATTCCTTTCGGATAGCGATTAAAAGTATCGAACACGATTATTAAACGACTTATTAGTTTATTTGTTACTCATGAATAACGAATAATTCCACATTATTCTTAATTAAGACTGTTCCGTCCTAAAGCGTCCGTCGGAAGGGTCAGGCGCGCTACCGAAGGCAGTTATAGCATTGCCTGATGACCGACCGACCGGGAACGTCATAAACGACGTAGTCCGCGTCCAGGAATTACAATTAGGGTAATTTAAGGGATTAAGACACCCGAAGGAAGACCCATCTGACTACCAGGTGTACTGCAGCCCTTGCGCATCGCTAAGTCGCGATAAATCATAAGCAACTGTCAATCAACCTCATCTGCGTCTCCCACTCTAACACATCTTCCTCCACCTCTACCGTTTTCCTGTCACACCCCATAACCAATAATATGCATTTTCCTAAGACACTACACCCGAGCTACCTACATCCGAGCTTTCCTAAAATCCTCACACGAACCCAGAAAGCAGAACTGTTTACGCTATCAAGCAGTCATCACCTTAAGAGTCCGACTATTAAAGTCTCGCGATTAAGACGGATAGACTGACAATCATACCGATACTTCTAGTATAAGCGGATCTATACCAGAGGTAGGCAAGCCGAGTCTTGCCTTTGTACTAATAAAGCAACCACACAGTTTCTCCGGAGTTTGATTTACGACCATTCTTCGTAATTCCTGTCGTGATCCAAGTCACGAAAATTCGTGACCGATACGACACCATAAAGACGATGTAACATTTGCCGCACGCTTCCCTCGATACCCACGCTAGAGTCGCTGTGGAGTTTCACGAATAAAATGATATAAGTAGTTATTAGATTATAAACATATAAATATTTTTAAATAATGATCAAACTAAAAGGATACCGGAAAGGCACCCATTTTGGCTAATATTTTTCCATTTATTTCAAAAACTAGTGTAAGACGTGAAAGAACACACACCGGTTAAGTCAGGATGGAACCGGAAAGGTAGAGTAAAACTCAATACATGCAACACTATTTAAATGTTAAACTCGTAATGCTGTTTATTCAGTAAATATGCCTGTCTATTAGGTCTTTCCCGTACGATGGTTGGTAAAAGAATGTCCACTGCATCGTGGTCGCCAAAAGGGCGGGCCGTCTCATGATCCCACGACGCAGTGCCTTCAAGGGCCTTGTTTATGACCTCCTACGGTGTCCGCTGGTTACGTGCTCTATCGGGCCTTGCGATGATATAGCCCAGATGCCCAGCTAGAGCGCCCGTAATTCGGAGTCTCTTACACTAGAGGACCAGGAGAAAATCTAAATATGCCACGGAAAAGGGCAGATTTCAATAGAAAAGCGAAATAGTTTGGCAAAACACGTGGCGGCGGCAGTGGTACTCTATGACAACGGCTCCCGCTTATCGCTCATTGGCAGCGTATTGGAATCACTAAATGCACAGTACTTCTGCTGACAATTAACAGTTTCCAAGACTAACTGTTCCTCGTTCTACATCGCGCGACTCAATTTAAGTAATCACGTATGATGCTCCCTTCCACATATCGTTGACCAGCGAGCTGTCAATATGTCATACTGTACTAGTCTTTATTGCGATAACAACATAAGTGGACACAATACATAAGGCTCATAAATAAAAAATGCGCATAACTGAACACCACGTTTTTCTTAACCTTACTCACGCGTGCTCTTGGCGTTGCCCGCTCGCAGAACAAAAGAACCATTAGTCCTTTGTCTCTGATAAGCACCTCGATCTACACGTCTTCGATCTATCGATCTATCTATCGACTATAATATATAATATTTTATACAGATACGTACCGGCTGGTATGATATGAAATACGCAGGCATTCTTTTGCTGACCAGCGGTATTACTAGCCCAGCAAAATACTGTGCCGTAATCCATTTCTGTAATTGGTCGATAAATAAGAATGCTTTGACTGTGAAGTGTTGAGTTTTTGAACCGGGCCTGAGGTACATCTATCATTTCATCTGTATTATTAAAAGTCCAACGAAAGCTGTCTGGGGCTGGATACGCTTCAACACGACAAAGCACCTGCGCATCTTCATGTCGTGCTACACCATAAATACGTTTTTGTTCCAGTGCACAAATTGGTTTGTCTAGAAAAAGTAAATATAGTATTGCATTTTATTGTATCAAAAGTAACTTATAACACGTGCAACTTCTACAATTATTTGTATGATACAATTACTATTTCCACTAAAGTTGGAAAGGTAAACAAAAAAAGTATCATACATTAAATAATATTTGTATCGTAACAATTTACATTTATCAAACTGAGGAGGCCTTCGGTTAGTTGAGATATATTGATGGAGTTCCGAATTTCCCACTTCTCCCAAATACAAAATGTATTCACCGCGTCGATAATTCAGTAACTTATTTTAAGAAATTTATATTAAATAAATTTTATAACATTGCGAAGGCATTGTACACGGTGCGTAAAAATTATGTGTAAAGGCCACAGCAGAGGGATTTTGCATGTTTGCATAGGTGAAACTACGTAAAAAATAGTTGATGAAAAATTATTTATAACAATAAAAATTAACATTAAATTTTGTGGTACCTGTGTACTATTTGCGTTGTGTAAAGAAAAAGTCTGAAAGGAACCATACAGGGTGTTCCGTAACTATGGGAACCCCCGGAAAAGGGTGGTTGCTCTCACTATCACTTTCATTGCACGACCACTTACGACCCGGCCTTATCATCAGCTGTCGAGGGTGGCCTAAAAGGTCAGGATTGACCAAGTGTCATCAATTCGTAGACGAATGGGTAAATTTAACTAGCTGTGTCTAATATTAGTTATCCAAATCATTTTCCTTAAGCATAAATTATCCACTTGAAAACGTGATGTTAAAATAAGATTTTTTCACAAGTAATAAAACACTTTATTGCTTTCGGTTAACGAACAAAAGTATTGAACACAGTTACTAAACGACTTATTAGTTTATTTGTTATTAATGAATAACGAATAATTCCACATTATTTTTAGTTTAAGACGATGTTACACGCTGTGCCAATACGTCGGTTCACGACCACGACCGAGCGCGGTTGAGAGCCACGCTCTTGAGCGTGCGGTAAACGGACGCTCTGATTTGCCAGTGTTTTTCGTTAATAATTCGCGAACGAAACTTCGACCATTTTGGTAATGAAAAAAGTTGTTCAAAGTCAGCCCAGCAACCCCTTATTTTCGGGAGTTCCCATAGTTACGGAACATCCTGTATATCGCAAATGCACCATTTGTTTAACGTAAATTGTAAACTTTTTAGCGAAAATAGTATTTTTTGAGTCACACGCAGGAAGAAGCAAATGCTCCAATCTACCGCCGCGTCGCGTCGCTTCGTTTATGCACGAATTCTCGAGATGGCACGTTATGTGTGTGCCGAAATATATGCTGATTAAATTAAAAGTGGAGGTGCAGGGGAGGGTGATTTAACCCATCCCCGAACCACACTTTCACTTGACAATACACATACACAGGGTGGCCCGGAAATCGCGCATTATTTTTTAAAAAAAGGATAGCTGAGGTGATTTTGAACAGCTTTTTCCTTGACCAAAATATTGTTTGAAGCTTCGTTTTTGAGTTATTAACGAAAAACACTGGCGAATGAGAGCGCCCGTATAGCGCGAGCTCAGTCACAATTGCGCGCGGCCGTAATCGGGTGCATCGAGAGGCAACGTACGGCAAATATTACAATCGTCTTACATTAAGAATAGTGTGTAATTATTCGTTATTCGTCAATAACAATTTAATCAACAATTCGTTTAATAACTGTTCCATACTTTTATTCGTTATCCGAAACGAATAAAATGTTTTATTAATTATGGAAAACGGTGTTTGGATGATTAATGTTAGAAAACGGTAGTTAAATAAACTTATCCATTCGACCGCGAATTTACCTGCTTCGACGGTGTCTTAGCATTTGGTCATTGTACCGATCCTGAACTATCTTAACAATTTTATGCCACGTCCCGGCGATCGATACAGATCTGATTTGCACTTGTTTCGACACGCATATGACACGCACATTAACTGTTGTAATGTTCGTAAGTGCGTGTCGTGTAATATTTGCTCGATGTACCCGATCACGGCCGCGCGAAATTGTGACTGAGCTCGCGCTATACTGGCGCTCTCATTCGCCAGTGTTTTTCATTAATAACTCAAAAACGAAGCTTCAAACAATATTTTGGTCAAGGAAAAAGCTGTTCAGAATCACCTCAGCTACCCTTTTCTTTAAAATAATGCACGAGTTCCGGGCCACCCTGGATATTCCTATAATGCATATGCATGTCGTAACAAAATACAAAATAATAATTTCCTACAACTTAGGTTTAGATTATGTTTTAGAACAATATTTCCGCTATTTTACAAACGGATTATCATCCAAACAAGACAATGTCTAATAATCAGATGAGTTTTACCAATGATGACGTGCCGACGTTTAAGCTTACGTTTTAAAGCCTTTCATCATCTTGGGAGTACATAATTCTGCATTTCGGATTCCTTAAAAGCTGCAAAATCCTGTCCGATACAAATGACAATGTTGGAAAATTGGCCAATTTTGACCTGGGTGGGCATAAAAACATATTATGAGATATGGTTCTTCATGTCTTAAGGAACCGGAAACGTATAACTATTTACCCTAGAGATGAAGGGAAACTTTTAAAAAGGGAGTTAAAATTTCGGAATATTGTGGTTAATACAACTCACAAGGGAACATATCGAACGGTCCGTCGCCGATTTTGATGAAACTTGGTGGATAAGGGACACGTATCTTTTTATAACGGCCCAATCGCAACTTGAGGTTTTAGCAGAAAAACGGTATCTCGAAAACTGTCACAGATATAAGAAAACTTCTTGCGGAAAAGTTTCATGGTTTCTTGAGGTGAAACAAAAAGTGGTCACAGATTTTGCGAAAAGTAATTTTTTTATATGCAAAAATGTATTGTTACTGTTACGAGCCAGGGCTGTGGGCAACGCCTAGACCGGCGATGTTGATATTACCCAAGGAATATGGTTGAGAATTTGTTAGTTAGGTGCACGGACGAACCTGATGCGAAATCAGGGAGCCGCTGGGATTGATGTATGCGAGGACGAACCCGATGCGAAATCGGGGAGCCTCAGGAATAGAATCAAGCGCGGACGAACCCGGTGCGAAACCGGGGAGCTGCTGGGAGGTTGGTTTATTCACAGACGAACCCGGTGCGAAACCGAGGAGCTGTTCGGAGGTTTGGTAGACGTATGGACGAACCTGATGCGAAATCAGGGAGCCGTAGGATGGGTTAGGTTTCGTGGACGAACCCGATGCGAAATCGGGGAGCCACTAGGTTGGGGTAGTTACCTTGTTTTTGGATAAGGCGTGCGAACGAACCTGATGCGAAATCAGGGAGTCGCAGGAAATGTTAGTTTGACTCGTAAATAAATATTCGATACAACTCGAGCGGTTAAGTTGTATCTGTGGGACGTTACTACTAATATAAAGGATTACGGAGTAAAGATAGGTTTTAACGAATCTACTCGATGTAATGGTGAACAGTTTATAAGTTTATATTCCAACCAGTTGTTTGTACAAGTGTAATTGTCGCGATATATAGTTAAATAGTTAAATAGTGTGGGAATTATTACCTAAGCTGCACGGTGTTGACGCACTGGCGATGCGGGGCCTGAGAACGATAACAAAGTATGCCGAAAGAACTTCAACCGGACTATGCGGATTCTAACGGGTTAACTTTATCTGAATGGTGCCGTAAGCCCAATTCTTGTTGAAATGCAACCGACTCTGTACAAGCGTAACGCGACCTGGCTATGCGCGTAGCTGTGTAGTTATGAACCGAAGATGATCAGAAACGGAGGGTTTATATAGTCCCAAAATGCATGGAGGGGCTCGTTAGAATCTCCATATATGGTAAGGGCACAGAGTCTTCGTCGGGTCACGAGTGCACCCAATCGGTCGCGATGCAATTGGTCGATACTAAAAGGGGTAACCGTCGTGTGATAGCGAGATAAAACTTTAGGCGTCCTCCGCTCCTACGCAAGATCGAACAACGCGTGCGAGAATATTATTCATACGTAACATTACATTATTGTAAGAGATACTGTAATTTACGTAAGGACAAAAAAGACGCGAATTTTTTTTATGAATCCATTGATATATAATATGATGGATTTTTCTCCTACAGTTTTGTAAATTCTCATATAATACGCAGATCGCGCGAATCCGCCTGGATGCGGCCGCACGAGATATAAATGTATAGGTGTCGTAAAGGTGTCGAGGAAGGACTCAGGATGTGGCAAAGCCGAATACAAAACCCACAGTATTTCAAGTTATACATATATATATTCCCACAAAGGTCTTGTTTTCGCTGCATTCCGTGTTACGTGTGTCTAACAAAGGCTGTGTTGTGCTCGGTATGAATATACGACACAATTCTATAAATGCGACTCAGCAACATACGTTCCGGATGCGCCGTATCCGCTTACCACTGATTCAGCGACTTGTGCGAGGCGAGGTAATCTGCAAGACCTCGCCGACTGACGAAGACGCAGCACGTTCCTTCAATGCCATGGTATAAAACAACGGAATTAAGCCATCAAGTACAACACATCTTGTAACCTCAAATTGTATATCCGAGCCCTTACACGAATCACGGTGTCTTAATAAACTATCACCCTTACTCACTCGAACACCGGCGAATTCTAATTCTTCGTCGCTCCCGCACCCGCGAAATCCCCCAACTCTCGACAAGTGCCAACCGCCACAACTCCTGGTACTGAGACATGCAGATATTAAGATAACAGAATTATTATTATGTACTTAACATACGTATTTTTATACGCACATGCCGATGCGATAAAGAACTATCCATAATATGTGGGATTGTGGAATTCATGGAAGACGTATGGAAGACGTATGTTAGAGTTTCGTATGAACAGAGTGATAAGAAGTATCGAATGAACCGCGAGGTGTGAATGACAAGTGTTAGGGGAAATGTCAAATACGGATCGAGTGCATGTTTATATCTGGGAAGGAGCGAACGATTTCGGAGAATGCACGTGGGGGCTTGAGTGCATGGGGACCCGTGGTCGAAATGTGACACGTGGCAAGGGTGTGTGTGTCGGTGTGAATCCTAAATGAGTGAGAGCGTATGAAAGATAGAATGAGATGAAACCTAAGAGTGAACGAATATATTGAATGGACGTTGCGTGCGCGAGTTAGATTAAAGTCAGAGTCGAATAAGAGCAGAATGGAAATAGTATCGAAAGAGAATAGATTAGACCTCAGACGTGAGAGAGCTAAGACGTGTACTTCTTTAAGCCTATAATAAATATAATTAGCGGTTCTTCAATTTGTTTCACTACCCTGCTTCTGACCCGGTCGCTTATCAAATCCCATCTTACAAATATACGCAAATAACAAACAATTGTTGAAATCGCTTGAGTTGAAAATTATTTAATTTTAATTAATAAAATTTATGGTGCTTTTTGTAAATATCAAAAGACCGTACGGCCATAAAATATCAATACGAGGTAATACGATTGAATTGCAGAACGACATTTTAATGTTACTCTTTTGCACACAGCCACTTTGTGCTGAATGAATCTTATTCATCTGTGACCATAAGGCATACTAATGAAGTCCAGCCAGATAATTGTGGTACCAGGTATACACGATATGTAAACGTCAATGTACAAAAAATATACCAAGAAATGTAATCTGCGCACAATAATATTCTTATCTTTTACTTTCTACCACAGTCGAAAGTGAGGTTTTATACCAGAGTATAAAAAGTGCAGTATTGGAAGTAACGTCGCCCGTCATTTACTAGCAGGGCAACCACATAATAGTGAATATTAATCCGATTAATGTTATTAATCTTCTGCATGCTACCTTTTGCATTAATTGATTCCCACATTGAAACATTCCCCACACTTCACAGTGGCAAGTGAATGTAACAGTGAAGTGAAATGATCGTGCAAGGATACTAACCCGGCCGTAACATCAGCTGTTGAGCGTTACCTAGGTCAGTATTCCCACCTCCTGCTAGGAGCCGCCATCTTGACGTGGTGTAGGGACTTACGTAGCCGTGATGAGGCCCAAGGCCATGCCGGTGGAAGCTTCATTCCCGGCAGGGTCACCCATGCCGGACGAGCTTGACTGAGCGGTGAAGACCAAGTACCGGCTCGTGGAATGAATGTATGTGTGAATGGTGTGAGAATGGGCTGTGGTCAATGTCTCATGGATATTCCCGGCAAACTAACTAAGGGGGGAGTAGTTGCCCCCAGACAGGGGTGGCGCGCAATGTCAGTACCTGACCACTGCGGTAGTAATAAGGGTAACGGTAAGTCCGACAAGTACGGCAAAGATCCAATGAACCCGTAAATTAATCGTGGGAGAGCCGCTCACGTGTCCACTGACTGGAGCCTCTGAAGGGGTTGAAGTGGGGTATCCGGTCGCAGGTATGGAGGATTACTTGGTCAGTATTTCCTTTAAATCCCAGCAACGTCTAGCCTGAAGCTTGGGTTGGGGATCGGCTCGGATCCGGTGTCGCCCATTCAACAGGGGTGACGGAAAATCTTTAGCATCGTGTATGGCGCGGGCCTATCCCGAAACATTTTTCTGTAAGGTCACTTGGTGCCGATAGGACTGATCATCCGACAAACCGGTTCTCGGCTTTGGCACTCGGAACTAGGGTCAACATTACGGGAAGTACCCCCACTTCGGTGGGGGTCCTATGATGGGCTCATTGCAGAGATTGAAACGAATATAATATGATTAATTCTAAAACAAAAAGGAGACAAAACAGAGGGGGTCGCGCTCAGCAAGCGCGAGTCCGGCGTCCACAATGGGACAGAAGATGGAAGTCGTTGATGCACGGGACGCTTCCTCCTCTGTTGCGGTAGTGAGTGCACCGGTTGTTGACGTCGTGCTGGACAACCGGGCAGCATGGGCTAAGTTGGCCTCCTTCTGCGAGCAGGTTATGCTCCAGAAGGAGGCCGCGGAAAGGGAGCGGGAAAGGTCGGACCCCTCCCGCAGGGGGAGGCGGAGGCGATGCGGACGCAGGCGTTCGCGCGCGGATCCTCCGTAAGGAAGTTATTGTCGCGAATGTGGCGGGGGAGTAATGCCTTGTGCATGTTTGGTCCCCCTCCCTCGTCACGGCAACGGGGTTGCGGCGCGCCGAGTGGGAGCTCGGGCCGTCCGCGGGAGACCCACGCGAGGGGCGGCGCTGCGTGGTGGCCGCGTGGTGCCACCAAATTCTAAAGGAAAATATGGGGAGCTGTCCTTCTGATCACTCCCCGGGATGGGCCTCTGTTTTATTGATGCACTGCGTATGGGGGGCGCCGGTTGTGTTAGTTAGTGTCCTTCGTGCCCCCCCCCCGCAGCGCTGAGGACGGCCACCGTGAGGGTTTTAGTCGGTACAAATCCGACACTACCCGGTCAACCGCTGCCCTGACCGGGGTGTCTTATTGAAGATTTCCCTCACGTAACTAAAAAAAAAGGTCAGTATTCGCACAATGTTCAGCAGGTTAATTCGTGAACGAATGGGTAAGTTTAATTAGCTCTTTCTAACATTACTTATGCAAATCGTTTATCTCAAAATTTAATCTATCCACTTGAAAACGGACTGTTAAAAAAAATATTTTTTTCATAAGTAATAAAACACTTTATTCTATTCGGATAATGAATAAACGTATCGAACATGGTTATTAAACGACTTATTAATTTATTTCTTACACATGAATAACGAATAATTCCACATTATTCGTAATTAACACGATGTTGCATTTGCCGCACGCTTCCCTTGGTACCCTCGATGTCCCCATTACGACCGAACGCAGCTGAGAGATACGTGCCTGAGCGCGCGCCTGGCAGGCGTTCTCATTGGCCAGTGTTTTTCATTTGTTTCGGATAGCTGCTTAAGATCTTAATTTAGTCAACGGATTAGGTTTATTTTACAAAAAGGCACAATTCACGAGTAGCACGAATCACATATATTTTACAATCACCGCACAAGAACAAGTAATGTACAATAAAACGCAGAAATAATAAAGTACGAATGACAAAATGGTATATAGTTTAGTTTTCTCCGCACGACCAATAGCTCCTATTTTTAGTACCAGTTTACACGGTTGTAAATCGTATAAACTCTGAATTGCAAATCTCTCTTAAAACCTCTTATCTCTTGATGAATATTAGCAAACCGACCATTTGTATGCCCGCGCAACGGTATTTATACCGATGCGCGGGGCAAGGAGCGAGAAGAGATAAGTGGGGGAGAACGCTCGCGCTTGACGCCACGGAACAGCGCTAGGCGCGAAGCTAACGAGCGCCCTCCCTAATGGTGAATCCGCAACATTCCGCCCGCCGCGGCATGCGTAGCATGGCGCAATTATACATAGTAACGAAGAGACGCGATGTTTCCGTGAAGTCGTATGTTTAACATTGAAAGAACCGTGAGTGCAGTGTAAAAGTGTAGCGCAAGTGGGCCGAAGTAAACAGGAGTAAGCAGGAGTGAGTCATGAGGCTGATTTCCCTCGGTGGCTGGTGGCAGCAAGCACGTTTTCGTGATGGACCTCGTCCGGTAGTAGCAGCGGTCCGTCTGGAAACGGCGCGGCGAACACGCTGATCGTCGCTCCTGTGGGTGGCCGTGATGCTGTCCAGTGTCGCTGTATTTCGTGGTGAAGGTTGCCCTTTGGAAGCATCGGAGACAGGCAAGTAAAGCGTTATTTATTTCATTTACCGAAAGACGATGCGATACTTGCGCGTTTGTGTTTCTGTCCCTCGCTGTTCGGCAAAATCGGAAGCACCAGCCAACCGTGCGCAGTAATCTATCGAGTGTTGAATGCTTGCCGGCAAGATTCTCAAAAAACGAGCAGTTAGTAGTGGTTGTGAGACAGGTCATTCTCGTGGTGCGAACCTCCTGGTCCGTAGTAAAATTATGAACCGAGTGATGATCATAATCATATGACCTCAAGGAAAGGAAGGGAGGACCCTTCCACCAAAGCGAATGGTCACGCAGTGCGTGGCTTGCCATCCCTCGAGATGCCACGTCAGCGGGGTTTAAAGAAGATTTTATGTGTCGCCACGAGGCGTCTGGAAGTGACGTTTGAATATCGGACACCCGGTTTGCCACGAACGTCTTCCATCTCGAGGAGTGACCTTGCAGCCAACTCAGCACCGCCGTGGAATCCGACCATAAATTAATGGAGCAATTTTCCAAATTCAAGTTGTTTCTAACACCGAGAGTCAATCGTGTTAGAAGTGATGCAGCGCAAAGTTCAAGCCGAGGCACAGAAACCTGCTTCAAAGGAGCGACTCGCGTTTTTGAAGCAACGAGTGAAACAAAAGGCATTGCATTTGTGTGCGAGGAGCGCAAGTAAATAACAGCAGCGTATGCTCTCTCTGAAGCGTCAGCAAAACCATGAAGCTCTAACCTGTTATTGTCAGTACGGTTAAATAACCAACGAGGAATTCTCAAGGAGGAAAGTGAGCGTAGTTGCTCATAGTAATTCTGCCAAAAGTGTGCTTGTGAAGGGGGGAGCGGTTCATCCCATGAAAGTTTTAGCAGCCACAATGACTGCATGAAGATTTTGGCAGTAATAATCACTGGAGCGAGAAACCCTAGTGGGTCGTAGAGACTCGCCACTTCCCTAAAAACCATACGTTTCGTTACCGGTGATTCTATTTTGCGTGGCTCAAACGAGAAGTGAAACGTATCCTGTGACGAGTGCCAACGGAGGCCAAGAAGAGTGGCAACGTTATCGAGATTGCAGGCAAGTTCAGGGTTTTCCTTACGAGCGTCGAAAGGAAGTGCTTCCAGTAATTCTTGTTTATTGGACGTCCATTTGTGCAAGGTGAAACCGCCCGCCTTGAACAACAGTAACAGCTCTCGTTGTAAAGCAAGAGCCTTCGAGATGGAGTCTGCTCCAGATATGACGTCATCAACATAGACGTCATTGGATGCACACGCGGCAGCCAAAGGAAAAACATGCTGTTCGTCCTTGCACAGCTGCTGCACTGTGCGAACAGCGAGGTACGGGGCGCAGGACATCCCATAGGTGACTGTAAGCAGTCGAAAGTGATGTGGAGCTTCTCCAGGATATTGCCGCCATAGAATGCGTTGAAAATCACAATCTTCTGGAGCAAGTCGGATTTGCCGATACATCTTTTGGACGTCGGCCGAGAAAACTACGGCATGTTTTCGCCATCGTAACAAAATAGTAAATATTTCCGGTAGTAGATTAGGGCCAGTATGAAGCAAGTTATTGAGTGATACACCGGACCTTGTTTTCTGAGAAGCATTAAAAACAACCCTAAGTCGCGTGGTTGTGCTAGCATCGCGCAGCACGCCGTGATGCGGCAAGTAGTATGCCGCCCGAGAAGATTTGGAATCCGATGGAACGGGTTCCATGTGCCCCAATTGAAGATATTCTTCCAAAAAGGAATCGTATAAGGATTTCAGTGCCGGCTTACCCTTCAATCGCGCTTCGAGTTTATGTAGTAACACCGATGCGGTGTCGAGCGAGTTGCCCAATTGGGCCGGGGAAGAAGCGAAGGGAAGACGCACCTGATATCGTCCAGTGGTGTCGCGGGAGTGTGTGGAGCAGAAGTGCTGTTCGCACTCACTCTCCGCCGAAGTAAATGTACGGGGAGGATTGGCTACCTCCTCCAGTACCCAGAAGCGTTGTAGTGGGTTCAGATAAATCTGTATCGCGAGTAACGCATTGCAAAGTAGCCGCTTCACGTCGTGAAGGGTTCGAGTAAGAAGTGGAGTTGCAATGCCCAGTGAGAATCCAACCAAGAGAAGTACATTGAGCCACCGGACTGTTGGGAGGACCCTTCCGGAGGCCTTCAAGAATTATTTCCGAGTAGACATCAGCTCCTAAAATAATGTCCACTCTCTCTGCCGAGTGAAAGTCGGGATCGGCTAATTCCAAATCCCGCAAGTGAGCGAGAGACAGCGAAGCATTAGAGGTTCGAGTGGGGGAATAAGAAGACAGTCGCGGCAGTACGTAAGCCGTAGTGGAAAGGGGCTTCGAAAGTTCACGAGTAGAGGAGAATGTGAGCGTCACACTTCCCCTCGTGTAAGCTCCCGTCGAGCCTACACCGAGTATTGGAAACCGCGCGGAACTTCGTTCGAGCTTCATGGTTTGCACCAACCTCTCGGAAACGAGTGAGACTTCGGAACAGGGGTCAATCAAGGCTCTCACAGCAGTTTTCTCGCCCCGACTTGACCTTACCAGAATTTTCGCGGTCGCAAGAAAAATGACCGAACTAGATTGAGTATTCGACCAGGAGGCTCGCGCACAGTGCGAGGTCCTTGAGTCCTCCACGCAACCTTGTGGAGAGAGCTGTCGCGAAGATTCCTGCTCCGATTTTACATGTAACATTGTATGGTGCTTACCTACGCACAGTTGGCAGCGCTTTGTGGATTTGCACGAACTAGAATGGTGACTTCCGAAGCAGTTGAAGCACAAGTTTTTGTCCGCGGCTAATTTCTTCCTCTCGAGCGGGGACATCCCTTTGAACTTAGCACAGAACAATACGAAGTGTTGACTGAAGCACAGCGGGCACTTCGCCCGTCTTTCTTCGGTGACCGATGCGGTGTGCGTGTTGAATTTTGCTGATCTTGTATTATTTTTTAGAGATGACCCGGAGGAAGGCGAAACTGCAGCATCCGAGACAGCTTCTTCGACTGCTTCCAAGGCACGCAGGTGTCCAGTGAGGAACAGCTGTAATTGTTCGAACGAAGGCGGATCCGTAGTGGCACCGATTGAAGACTCCCACGCCAATCTTGTCTTCGAGTCCAACCTTTGCACAAGCCCGAAGACCAACCAGTCATCCCAGTGCTCGACTGGCCGGCCAAGAGCTTCCAGTGACTGAACGGCGTCCAGCGTGCCGTTCAGAAGAGGTTTTAGGCAGCTTGCCGACTCCTTCCTCATGGACGGCAATGAGGAAAGAGCCGTGAGATGCGACTGGATCAAGATGCGTAGATTTTCGTATCGCGCAGCAATAATCTTCCACGCTCCAGCAAAATTTGCCTCGGTTAGGCGTATATTTTTAATTAATTGCGCGGGCTCGCCCGACAAGCTGATTTTAAGATGGTGGAATTTCTCCACCCCGGACAGATTCTTGTTATCTATCACCAATGATAAAAACAAGTCGCGATAGCTTGCCCATTCCTTGTAATCGCCAGAAAACCGAGGCACGTCTATCCGTGGAAGCGAGCGTTGCGGGGGGTTAACGATGGGAGCCGTTGACGGTTGCTCCAACGGTTTGCGGAGATCGAGTAATGCGGCTTTGTTTACGAGATATGCTTCCTCGCAGAGAGCCAGATGATCCGTGACAAAGTAAGGCCAGGTTGCGTACTCGGGGGTCACTATGTCCAAGAGTTGATCGTGACCCTCCGTGAAGGTGTTCCAATTCTTCTCCAGTAGTTCGAGCCGCGACGTTACTACTCCATCCGTGATCTTAGCGGCTCCCAGCTTCTTCATATTTGTCACGGTGTTGGAAATTCGCTGGTAAAGCGAAAGTTGCTTGTTAACGTATTTCTCCATGGTAATTTGAACGTTAACAACAAGTAACCGTACTTAGTTTGAAGGCGAGGTCGAGTTACCGAAAAAATGTCGAAAGTAATTCGTACCGTGTTCGACCTCGGTTATTATTGTCTTGCGGCGACCGTTTTTCGCGCACTTTAGGTGTAACGGATTTTAACCAACGGGATTAACTCGATTTTTAGTCCTTTTGTAAATTCCGTCCGTTGAGCTATCCGGCTCGAAGGACCAATGTTTCGGATAGCTGCTTAAGATCTTAATTTAGTCAACGGATTAGGTTTATTTTACAAAAAGGCACAATTCACGAGTAGCACGAATCACATATATTTTACAATCACCGCACAAGAACAAGTAATGTACAATAAAACGCAGAAATAATAAAGTACGAATGACAAAATGGTATATAGTTTAGTTTTCTCCGCACGACCAATAGCTCCTATTTTTAGTACCAGTTTACACGGTTGTAAATCGTATAAACTCTGAATTGCAAATCTCTCTTAAAACCTCTTATCTCTTGATGAATATTAGCAAACCGACCATTTGTATGCCCGCGCAACGGTATTTATACCGATGCGCGGGGCAAGGAGCGAGAAGAGATAAGTGGGGGAGAACGCTCGCGCTTGACGCCACGGAACAGCGCTAGGCGCGAAGCTAACGAGCGCCCTCCCTAATGGTGAATCCGCAACATCATTAATACCTAACAAACGAAGCTGCAAACAACATTGCTGTCAATGGGGAAATTGTTCGGAATCACACCAGCTACCCCCCATTTCTCGATGGACCCTGAGTTGGCGGACACCCTGTATAGAAAACAGGCCCCCTCATTTTGGTAATCCAGTAGATTTTTGTGTCAGAATATTTGTGGAAATCTGCTATCAGTACTTGTGCGTGGTGTAAAAAATCATTTTGCTTTCGATATTTTTTTACGGAATACTATTTCTGTGAAACTTATGTTTCGTAATCTCACAGTCTCCGTACTATTAACATTGAATTTCTTGTATCATAATTGGGATAAATAATTCATTAACGAAAATTTCATAAGCCACGTATACTTAATCTTCATTCGATATGAATAGTCCGATAGCTATCATATACATAAAATTAAAGAAACTGGTAGCCTTCTGGAATTTTAATGTCTACTACTTTTCTAATTTTTATACCAAATGTGTATTATTAACCGATATTAATTTCCAAGCAACAAATTACTTCCTAACAACTGCAATGAATGCTAATGTAATTAATATTAATATTGCAAATTTTAGACGATCTTGTTATGATTAATAAATGCGTATCCCAAAATAATAGCCATCCGTATGCCTATACATGTATACCTCGGGTGGTGGCAGCCCGGTGAATCACGCAGTCTGCGTATTATGTGAAAATTTACAAAAGTGTAGGAGGCAAATCCATCATACTATATGTCAATGTGTTCGGGATTGACAAAACCGTTGAACCGCACCTCTTTCTAGCACCGGTGGTCGACGATTACCGTACCTAGTTGACACGGAAGACCACCGGCACAATAACCTAATTTAGGGCTAATTGTCAGCCCCACCTCGAACAGGCCTAACGGCCCGTGGATCCGCGAGCGTTACCGGTCGCTCAGAGCATCAAAAACCGTCGAAACGTAATTATGTAAATGGTGGTATCTCTTAAAATAATGTAATAATAAATTTGTTTGCTGTAAACAAATTGCTTTTTACAAAATCTGTGTCCACTTTTTGTTTCACCTCAAGCAACCATCAAACTTTTCCTTAAGAAGTTTTCTTATATCTGTAACAGTTTTCGAGATACCATTTTTCTGCTGAAACTTCAAGGAGTGATTTCACCCCCTAACCTTGCGATTGAGCCGCTATAAAAAATACGTGTCCCTTATTTTCACCTGCTTAATATATCCACCAAGTTTTATCCAAATCGGGGTCGGACAGTTCGATATGTTCCCTTGTCAGCTTATTAATTGTCACTGTCTTCTTCTCTTCTCTTAGATGATGTTTCAATAATATAATAAATCACGAATTATGCAGGTTCAGCATATTGTTGTCAAACGTATTCAAAAATTATAAAATCGTTGTCATGCGAAAGCCATAATGGACAACTCAAGCACTGTCTTGATATTCGCAATCGCAAACAATGCCTGAATTAAATATTTGGCAGAAAGTTAGTAATGTTATAAAACACTGTTTTAATTTTAGAATATTTAAAAATGTGTAATGTTTCGTTGTAATATGACATAATGATTAAGTATATCAATCTGACTGTAGAACCTTAGAGTCTAGAATTCGTTATCATAAAATAGCATTCGTTTTACCTGCTGAGAAGACTGATTTCGAATTTTAAAAAACATGAGTATCTTGGCTTTTTAATTATCGAAGTTATGAAATTGACGTTAACCCTTCTGGGCCCGATCCATACTATCGACTCGCTCTCGGTTCGCTCACGCTCCCCTCTCGATCCGATCAAGTATCGTTACATTCTTTCAAATCACTTATTGTGCGACTTCCGTTCAAACAAAGACCCGCAATTGGCGTAAAATAGTCATTGCCCGTTGCTAAGAAGTGGCTCGGGGCATTACTGTGGAAATTTCAGGAACATCCTAGCCTTAAACGCTAGTATTGGGACTTCTTGGGCGAGTATGACGAGCCAGGTCACATGCAGCGTATGCTCGATTCTAAAAACCAGCCCAGTTAACGTGTTTACATTCCGCACCATCCAGTGTATCGCGAAGCAAGTGTCACGATCCAGTTGAGCGTCGTTTTCAAAGCTTCAAGCCTTACTTCCAATGATTCACCATTAATTAACCACTTACTTTCCAGATCCAATTTACAAACCGAATTATCTTCCGTCATTTTGCAGTAAAGTCATTATCAATTCGCGTATACTGCCGATATTGCGAAAGTGTATCGAAAAAGTTTAGTGGAGCGTGATGTCAATCACCAGCGGATTCTTCGGAAGAACGAATAATCGGCCCTTCCCAGTGAGGTACCAACTGCTCACGGCTACTGACAGTTCAGCCTATGCGCCCTTTCTCGCCCCCCGTGACCTCGGACTAACATCGAGAACGAAAGGGAAGACTATCCACTTGCGGCTCTTTTATAATCTTCCTCTATTATTGATAATGTTCTTTGTGATCTGGCCTCAAAACTTAATAAGGTTTGCTGTTTGGATGGCTCAAAGGAAACGAATAATTCGGCCGGCTTTTCGCCATTTGAAAAGGCAACCTTGGCGTTTGTCGATACTCATGTGGACTCGCAAGCTTGCCAAAAAGTACTTGCGGATCATGTCGTACCATACTTGTGTTGTTTTCCGTCGGTTAAATTCCAATTAATGCACGATGATGCGATAATTCACGTTTCTCCCAGCACTAGGCAGTGGTTGTAAGGACGAAAAATCAGAACTCTCACCTGCCCAGCGAGATGTCCTGATGCAAACCCTATAGAAAATCATTGGAGCCAACTTGTACGTGACGTGTACAACAATTGTCAGCAATTTAATATTGTCGCCAAATTGAAAACTGCGATATTTGAGGCCTGGAATTGCGTTACACCACAAAATGCAAAATCTAGCAGAATCAATGACCAAGAGACTGAATTTGTTAATAAAAAGTGATGGAAAAACAATAAGTTATTGAAAACATTTATTCCTTAAAGTTATTATGTTTTAGTTAATTGATGTTTTTGTTTTTCTGCAAGTGGACCTATCATTTTGTTACGTTCAAAAATTAACGAAAGTCAGATAAATGTTTACTGTACAAAAATTAGGCATTAGAATCGGTTGACTAGGTCCAGAGTTATTGCAAAAAATCCAAGTGGACCTATCATTATGTTGCACATTGTATGTTTTAAAACGTTGCGATACGGATAACCCTGCATGACATTTGTGCCTTTAACTCCCACCATAAACAGAAATCAAGAGGTGTTAAATCTACGAAACATACTGGCCATTTATTACTCCTGAACGACTAATGCAACGGTCCCCAAATATCCTACTTACAAGGGAACACCGCGAACCCTTACTCCCGGATTTGAATGAAACTTTGTAGGTTTATAGAGTGATCCAAGATAAGAATAACGGTATGCTTCATTCGTGCCCAATCGCCCTTTAAGGGTGTGAAAACTAACCTCAAAGTCACCTCGGCGCTTCCACTTTTTCGCGTATATCTCTTAAAATGCATGAGATAGAAAAAAAGGTTTTGGTGAGAAGTTTAATGGTACAATGAGCGCTATAAATTTACAATAAGAAAATTTAAAAAAGAGAAGAATAACATTTTGTTTTCAAGAAAACATGCTTTTTTTAAAATTTTCTCAATGTAATTTTATAGCCCTCATTATACCATTAAACTTCTCACCAAAACCTTTTTTTCTATCTCATGCATTGTAAGAGATATACGCGAAAAAGTGGAAGCGCCGAGGTGACTTTGAGGTTAGTTTTCACACCCTTAAAGGGCGATTGGGCACGAATGAAGCATACCGTTATTCTTATCTTGGATCACTCTATAAACCTACAAAGTTTCATTCAAATCCGGGAGTAAGGGTCCGCGGTGTTCCCTTGTTAGAAATTCTGTAACTTTCCGTGCAGAATGAACAATTCAACATCCGCCTAGTTGAAATGGGTGATTTGCAATAATTAATTTCCTATTGCAGCCCACCCGAGGCGACCTTTAATGACATTCACAGCCAGATCATTTTATACGTTTCAAAACTCTCTTTCAGAATATAGATAGAAAAATATATTATTCCAATCAAGAAATGCAGGATTGACCTCCATATCCTCCTCTGCTTCTCCACCTATAAAAAATGTAATAGCACCAAATTATACCCTCTTTGAAACTAAATAAGCTTAATCTGTTACATTTTTTTCTATTATTCGTAGCAATTGAGATATTCAGGTGACCAATTTTAATGCTCCGCCTTGGATATAATTGATAATTAACAGCATAATTAGGACGACACAGCTAAAAACACATTTGCTCATTAAACGTCGAAGAAAATCGCACTTGCATGATAACTAATCTAACAAGGACTAATTACACTGTTGAACACGGGTCTGTTTTTGCAACATTCAATAGGCGTTCCTTATAGACGTTAATACTTTAATGTGCTGAATACGTATCTGAAATCCATTTTTCTCCAGAACGTACCATTTTTGAAAAAATCAATTTTGAAAACGATCGCTAATTTTCAACTTTGGAAGTGTTTTGTACTTTTATAAACATTGTTGCGTGTATAAATGGGATAAGTAAATTAAGAAAGCGCGCGCTGAGCATGATGGGTGCGCACCATGTTTTGGCTGCGGTCACGTGACGACACAAAGAGACGTCGTCACGATCGGAAGCAGCGTAGTCAGTCGTAAAACAACGATCGATCGAGAACGACGATCGATCGAGAGCGACCGTTATAATATACATATAATTATAAATAACAACGCATGAAAAATAAACTATGGTTTTAAACAAACCAGTGGTGTGTACGGTATCGTTTCACGAGAGATCTGAAACCCCCACTACCCCACACCCTACATAATATGGTCCTTCGAGCCGGATAAGCCGGAAAGTAAGACAGTTTAACATTTTACGAAGCAAGTGGTCATAAGTGGAAGTTTTCGCAGTGCAAGTGTTAGTTGCCAAGGGCTAACGGTTCACTGCAACGACCAGAGTAACGAAGGACGGATAGCTGTTGCTAACGGAAGGATTGCTGTTGCTAACGGAAGGGCAGCGACACAACGAACGAGCGAGTGAGTGAGTCATATGTCTCGATTCCTTTGTACGTTCTATCCTATAAGTATTTCCCCAGTCTTATCCTTTTCACTTGAGCGCATAACATATAAGTTTATCAAGCCTGCCTGAATATAGTTAAGTTATAATTAAGATTAAGATACGATAATGGCGGAAGACAGGGGTAGCGCTAACGCCAATAGTGGCATGAAGCAGTTAAAAATGAAGCGTGCACAGCACAAGACTATGTGCACTAAGCTGAGTACATATTTAGAAACTCTCGACGTCGAACGCGTTTCCGCGAGCGAATTAAGCAATCGTAGATCGAAATTGGAAGAGGCTTGGCGGCAATTTGACGAAGTGCAGACGAAGTTAGATTTAATGGAAACACAAGAAGACGAAGATTACGTTTCGCCGGAAAGAACCTTGTTTGAGGATAATTATTATGATTTGGCCGCCAAACTCGACGACATGATAATCACGAAAACGACTATTACGGCGGGCAATCCCGCACCCGCGTTCAACGAAAATGTCGGTTCGAACTCAAAGCAAACAACAAATTCACAACTGAGCTTGCCGCGTATAACATTACCTACGTTTACCGGACGGTACGGGGATTGGTATCCATTCCATGATATGTTCAATTCTCTCATTCACATGTCACAATCGATGCCGGTTATTCAGAAGTTTCAATATCTAAAGGCATCGTTAAAGGGGGACGCAGCGGACGTGATCAATTCTTTTGAAATAACATCCGAAAACTACATAGAGGCGTGGAAGGCGTTAAGGGAGCGTTACGATAATAAGCGAAAGGTCATACAGAACCATGTCAAGGCCATATATGATTTGCTTCCAATAAGCAAGAATGATAGCGTGTCGTTAAGACAATTAATTGACGGATTTACTAAACATTTACGGGCGCTAAGGGCTTTGCACCTGCCGACGGAATATTGGGATGCATTACTTTTGCATATTATCACCGCAAAGCTCGATATGACGACAAATATGGAGTGGGAAACCAGCCTTCAAGACAATGAATTGCCGAGCATAAGCGACTTAATTAATTTTCTAACGCGTCGCTGCCAAGCGTTGGAAGCAACGACAAAAAAGCCTCACGCTAAAGCGTGCCTCAGGGCTCGCCGAAGGCCAATCGAAAGAAATATGCATCTGCGCATATTGCAACAAGCAAGACGTATTGCTCCATGTGTAGGGGCAATCATTTTGTAGGAAGATGCGACAAATTCATTGGCATGCCAGTCGACAAGAGAAGGCACGAGATAGCAGCGCGAAAATTGTGCTTTAATTGCATGCGGACTACCTCTCACGTAGCGAAAGATTGCAAATACGGAACCTGTAAAAAATGTAACCGCCGCCACAACACAATGTTGCACGAGGAAGGTCGCGGCGCAGCCCAGCTGGCTGAGCTCGAAGCTAAGGCGGAAGAGGAAGGGAGGTGCGACAAAGGAGTCGCCGCTACGGCGAACTGCGCGTCGCGGAAGCCTGATCTTTTCGGGGTATTGCTATCTACCGCGATGGTACACGTACAGGACGACCAGGGCAACGGTCACGAATGTCGTGCGCTATTGGATTGTGGTTCTCAATCCAACTTTATGACCGCGGCATTAGCCGGCCGCCTAGAATTAAAGGAGCGCGATATTAATTTGCGAGTCGGCGGTCTAAGTCAAAATATCACTCAGGTGCAGAATTCTTCTGAAGTGCGATAAAATCAAGATTAAATAATTTCGCGATTGAAGCGGAATGCCTCATATTGGATAAGATTACACATAAGTTACCTTTGAGTTCAATTAGTATTAAGAATATTATTATTCCTAAAAATATAAAATTAGCGGATCCTAGTTTTCGTATCTCGAATGAGATTGACTTATTGCTCGGGGCCGAAGTATTCTGGAATCTAATATGCGTCGGCCAAATTCGCATGGCCAGGAATCAACCATGTTTCCAGAAAACTCATTTCGGCTGGATAATCGCAGGCAGGGTGAATGAAGGACAAGGACCTATGACAACAAGTTTATGTAGCAGCATGGAAGATTTAAATCATAATTTAAACAAGTTCTGGCAATTGGAAGAAACTGGAGCGAATCATTCCTTTAACACGGAGGAAAGATTCTGTTTGGCTCATTATGCCAATACCTTTAAGAGAAACCAAGAAGGAAGATTTACCGTAGATCTCCCAGTAAAGGAAGATAAATTAAAACAACTGGGTGATTCTAAAGGCATGGCCTTACGAAGATTCCTGTCAATGGAATGGAGGCTAATAAAGCAGCCGGACACACGGAAGGAATACAATCAATTCATGAAGGAATACGAAGACCTAGGGCACATGAGGATAATATCGACCGCGGGGGAGGAAGGTGATCCCGCTCACGTGTTTTACCTGCCGCATCACGCAGTAGTAAAGCAGACAAGCCTAACTACGAAGCTACGGGTAGTTTTTGACGCCTCAGCGAAAACAAATACTGGCATTTCGCTAAACGAGGCCCTGATGTTGGGGCCCAATTTCCAAGAGGATTTATTTTCAATTGTAACACGTTTCCGTACATTTTAATATGTAATAATAGCGGACATCAGTAAGATGTATCGGCAAGTATTGGTGAACCCCTCTCAAACCTCATTACAACGAATTCTATGGAGATCAAGCCCCGAAGAAAATATTGGAACCTATGAGTTACAAACGGTTACTTATGGCATGAAGACGGCATCATTTTTGGCAATTAAAACCCTACATCAATTGGCGGAATTGGAGTCGCGTAATTTTCCGTTGGGAGCAGCCACGGTGCTGCGTGATTTTTACGTCGATGATATGTTAACGGGCGCCAATACAAAAGAAGAAGCGTTCAATATTAGAAACCAAACGGCAGAATTATTAGCTAGGGGCGGTTTTCAACTCCGCAAATGGGCATCCAACTGTCCAGAATTATTGAAGGATATATCGCCAGCCGAAATGGAGCATATGATATTGTCGTGGGATAAGGATGATATTAATCGCACGCTGGGAATTGAGTGGGATTCTCTGCAGGATACTTTACAGTACAATATATCAAAAAACGCAATTGCGTCAGAGCGGCCAACGAAACGAACAATATTATCAAGAATTGCTAGGGTCTTTGACCCACTGGGCCTGCTGGGCCCTTTAATATTTACCGCGAAGCGCGTGATACAACAGCTATGGATTCTTAAGTTGGATTGGGACGAGTCAGTGCCGCCGGACATCCATGCCAAATGGACACAATTTGAGGCTGAGATGCAACATTTGAAGGAAATAAGAGTATCCCGGAAGGTCATGTAGGAAGAAGATCCGCGGCGGGTAGAATTGCATGGATTTCCGATGCCAGTCAAGAAGGTTACGGGGGCTGTATCTACCTGAGATCCACGGATTCCCACGGAATCCATCGGGCTTATTTACTATGCTCAAAATCACGCGTGGCTCCGCTAAGGGTCATATCAATTACAAGGCTGGAATTATGCGGCGCGCTTCTACTGGTCAAGTTAATGAAAAAGGTATTAAAATCAGTGAGCTGGTCGCCGTCGGATATAAATTATTGGACCGACTCAACAATTGTCCTAAATTGGATCAAAGCGCCTAGTCGGAATTGGACAACATTCGTTGCGAACAGGGTGAGGGAGATTCAGGAGCTCACCTCATCTGCTTCCTGGCACCACCTTAGAACAGCCGAGAATCCGGCTGATTTCGTATCTAGAGGCAGCA
Source organism: Nomada ferruginata (assembly GCA_963583965.1). Taxonomy (NCBI): domain Eukaryota; kingdom Metazoa; phylum Arthropoda; class Insecta; order Hymenoptera; family Apidae; genus Nomada; species Nomada ferruginata. The sequence continues at coordinate 3,898,220 of OY757219.1, forward strand.
TGCCTCAGACATTCATGAAGTCCACGCTGTGGGGGGGGGGGGGCGCTTGGCTGATCGCGGATAGATCCGAATGGGTAATGGACGATTGTAGCATGCAAGAGGAAAGGCTACCGGAAAGAAAGAAAATGACCGTGGCTGCGACAGCATATGGCGATAAATTAGATATAGTTTCGCGATTTTCGAGCTTCAGTAGGTTAATAAGGACCTTTGCATTCATAAGACGTTTCATCATTAATGTAAGCAAATCGTCACGCAAGATTCGGGACAAGCATTTATCGGCAAAGAAGCTCAACGATGCGACCAAAGCTCTAACCAGAATGGTTCAAGAGGAAGCGTTCGCGGAAGAATTGCAGGGTTTGCGCAAAGATCGTGGAGTATTAAAAACAAGCAAGTTGCTGGGTCTCAGCCCATTTCTCGATCAGGAAGGATTACTTAGAGTGGGGGGCAGATTGCAAGGTTCAAGTCTGCCCTACAACATGAAGCATCAGATGGTTCTGCCTTCCAAACATAACTTCACAAGACTGCTCGTGGAATCGGAGCACAGAAGATGCCTTCACGGAGGGGCACAGCTGACTCTATCAGCTGTTCGTTCGCAATTGTGGCCATTATCGGCGCGCAGCACTATTCGGCGCATCATAAAGAAATGCATTACATGCTTTAAGGTGGCTCCAAGCGCTTCTCACCCAGCCATGGGTAGCTTGCCGGCTGCAAGAGTTAAGGCGGTAAGGCCGTTCACAACAGTAGGGGTGGACTATTGCGGTCCCTTTTCCATACGCGAATCAAGGCGGCGAAACGCCGCGAAAGTAAAGGCATACATTTCAGTATTCATATGTTTTTCATCGAAGGCAGTCCATCTGGAGGTCGTGATGGACATGACCACGGAAGCGTTTATAGCAGCGCTTAAGCGATTTTTGTCACGAAGAGGGAAGCCGACAGAAATGGTGTCGGATAATGGCACAACGTTTGTAGGAGCCAATCGCGAGCTGCGGGATTTACAAAAACTATTAAAACACGAAAGGCATCAAGAAGCGGTTCATGATGCTCTAGCTGCGGAGCAGATCGCATGGAAATTTATACCTCCCCGATCGCCTCACTTCGGGGACCTCTGGGAATCGGCGGTTAAATCCGTAAAATTTCACTTAAAGCGTATCGCAGGAAATGCCTCTTTGAATTATGACGAATTCAACACGCTAATTACGCAGGTCGAGGCTATACTAAATTCAAGGCCGTTATGCGCTCTCTCCCATGATCCCTCTGGTTATTCCTTCCTTCCCCCGGGACATTTTCTAATAGGAGGACCACTCATCGCAACACCAGAACCTGATATAACAAATATCAAGGAAACGCGGCTTTCTCGATGGCAGAGAATAGAGCAGCTCCGCCTGCATGTATGGAGCAGATGGCGAAAGGAATACCTCCATCAGCTACAAGAGCGCGGGAAGTGGAAGGCAAATAAGGGCAATCCACTAAAACCAGGCGATCTAGTCCTCATACGAGAGGATGATACACCACCACTTTGCTGGCCTAGAGGAAGGATAGAGGACGTACATCCCGGGAAGGGCGGCACGGTTCGCGCTGCAACAGTGCGGGCGCAGCGGGGATCTTTCAAAAGACCGGCAGTAAAGCTTTGTGCGCTGCCCATGGACACTTGAAATCGGGCATCTAGTTTTAAGGAATTCACTATTATTCATTATTTTTAAAACAAGTTCAAGAATATTAGGTTAACTTAGGATTAATGGCATGTTATCAGTAGAATAAGAGACACTTTTTTATAATCGGTTGGAGTTAACACATATCAGATTCTGTTGAAGATCTAGGCTCTTCAAGGCGGGTGCTATGTTGCGTGTATAAATGGGATAAGTAAATGAAGAAAGCGCGCGCTGAGCATGATGGGCGCGCACCATGTTTTGGCTGCGGTCACGTGACGACATAAAGAGACGTCGTCACGATCGGAAGCAGCGTAGTCAGTCGTAAAACAACGATCGATCGAAAACGACGATCGATCGAGAGCGACCGTTATAATATACATATAATTATAAATAACAACGCATGAAAAATAAACTATGGTTTTAAACAAACCAGTGGTGTGTACGGTATCGTTTCACGAGAGATCTGAAACCCCCACTACCCCACACCCTACATAATATGGTCCTTCGAGCCGGATAAGCCGGAAAGTAAGACAGTTTAACATTTTACGAAGCAAGTGGTCATAAGTGGAAGTTTTCGCAGTGCAAGTGTTAGTTGCCAAGGGCTAACGGTTCACTGCAACGACCAGAGTATACATAGAATTATAAATAAAAACGCATGAAAAATAAACTATTTTAAACAAACCAGTGGTGTGTACGGTATCGTTTCACGAGAGATCTGAAACCCCCTCTACCCCACACCCTACAAACATTTAAATGTGTTTCAATAATGATCAAACTGAAAAGGACACCGATACTAGACCAATTTTGGCTGATATCTTTCAATTTCAGTCGCGACCTAGACGTCGTATTGTTCGGTCGTGTTTATATTCGGGCGCTAAGCAGTAAACGTATTAGTGAGTGATAGCTGCTTCTAAACCGAGTGACACTGATTCAAACGTTACCAACGGAAAACCGTGCAACTGCTCGGCGGAAGCCGATTTTTGTTACTAGCGTTTATTAAAGAGCAAAGCAATGGATACCGAGCCCTCGGTATCAACCGAAAAAGGTTACAATCCAAAGATAAACCAAAAATACGCGACGGACACCCCAATTTCGGATACCGAGACAGAACAGGAATCCACGGACATCTGGAAGCTTCCTAAGCAAGTTAAGAAGAGAAAACAGATAAAAAACCCTGATGGATCAGCAGCAAAAATAAAAATAGTTAAAATACACCAAGAAGCAAAGTGGTTAGGAGAACCACAATCAACAAACAGATATGAAATACTGTCAAATCTAAATGAAGAAACGGTAAAAAATACCACCACTCCATACCCAAACCACCACCTATCTTTATCGAAGCTGCCAACATAGACCCACTAATAGAAACTCTGAAACAAGTAATAGGACCTAAAGAGTTCTTACTAAAACAGTTAAAAGACAAACAAGTCAAACTACAAACACACACTGCTGAAGCCTATAGAACAGTAATTAGAACATTAAAAACTAAAAACGCAGACTATCATACTTACCAGCCAAAGACTGACAAAAAGTTCAAAATAGTAATTAAGGGACTACATCCTAAATTAAACACGGAATATATCAAGATGGACCTGCAGGAAAAAGGACACAAAGTAAGTAACATCATTAACCTTACAAAAAGTGGTACATCAATTCCTCTGCCAACGTTTTTAATAGAAATAGAACAAGCTAGTAATAATAAGGAAATGTACAATACCACAGTAGTATGCAACACAATAGTAAAAGTAGAACCACCGAGAGCGAGTAGAAACATACCACAATGCGCGAGGTGTCAACGACATGGACACACTAAAAACTACTGTTTCGAGCGCAAGGTGACGTCCAATCAAGTCTCGTAACTGGACGTGTGCGCTCTTCGTGATTTTTGTGGAGGTGGTGTTGTAGAAATAATACCTGAGAATTGACTGTTTCATTTATATATTTGAGTTCGTAGATTTGTGATTTCTGACTGATTTGTGGATCAGAACTTGTAAGGTTCTGATCGCTGATTGATTGATTGATTGATAGATTGATAGATTGATTTATTGGTGGATCAGAACTTGTAACGTTCTGATCGCTTGATTGAGTGATTTATTGGTGGATCAGAACTTGTAAGGTTCTGATCGCTTGATTGAGTGATTTATTGGTGGATCAGAACTTGTAAGGTTCTGATCGCTTGATTAAGTGATTTGTTGGTGGATCAGAACTTGTAAGGTTCTGATCGCTTGATTGATTGAGTTATGGAATTCTTGGATCGTGCAGCAAAATAGAGTTGAGTTTCTAATTCGTGGATCGTATCGCGAACAAGGCTTATGATTCTAATTCGTGGATCGTATCGCGAGCAAGGTTGTACTTCTAGGTTACTATACGATAAGAGCGTTTGTAGATTTCCGAGTGAGTGCTGATGACTCTGACTTCCCGTACGATAAGATCGGTGCGCTGGTCAGTGTCCCTTTTTAAGGTGCCTGTCCTCCCTTCCATTACGCCCTTAGCGTGGTATTTCGGTGGAAGGGGATCGGACCCAGCCCAGAGTGGGGATGCGCCGCGAGGCGGTGGAATCTGGAAGGGGAACGGGCCTACCCCTGTATGGGGGTGGACCGCGAGGTGGTGGACAGCCCTGATGGGCAGTAGGTATCGCCTTATATGGTGATGCACCGTGAGGTGGTGGAATTCCCAGAGTGCGGCCGCGAGGCCGCCAGATGTGGCTGGGTATAACCGCTCGACGTTCTGATTTTTATGACAGGGTCACTGCTATTGAGGTAGAAAGAGAGAGTGCGGTGTCGTGACTGTAACTGAGTTTTGAAGCTTAGTATAATTAGGTGCCACCTGAAGGCTGGCAGCCAGATGTTTTACAATTTCAGAATATTCCTCGATAATAATATCAGATTGACCGTGTCATAAATTTACTCTAGTCAAAACCTTTTGGGATCGCGATATACCTCTCAACAACTACTGTAACAGACCACCAACATGTGTAAAATGCGCAGGACCCCACCTCTCAAACAGCTGCCCACTGGGTAAAAAAATAGAAAAGGTTACCTGTTCTAACTGCGAAATCAATCACCCGGCTAACTACAAGGGTTGTTTAGTGAGAAAAGAGCTTCAAAAAAAACTATTCCCTACGGTGAGAGCTAGGAGCATTCCTAACCGTCCCAGCGAAAAAACGATTACTGATCACGTAAATGCACAAACTAAACAGACCTCAACTCCACTAACAAGTCACAAATCTTACACAGAAGCAACAGCAACAAGCACCGAACAAACACCACACGTCCAAGAAGGAAAACAATCAAGCAACCTAGACAAACTAGAAAAATTGATGGAAAACTTAACCACTCAAATGTCAATAATGCTAAACCTCCTAACGAGACTATTAACACTACAAGAAAATTCAAAATAATGGAATGGAATAGCAACGGGTTGCAAAACAGGCTACCCGAGCTAAAACTACTCGTAAATTGCCAGGATATAGATATAATCGCTGTATCAGAAACACACGAAACAGAAAAATCTCAAATAAAAATTCCAAATTATACATACTACAGCACACCACACCCAAGTGGAAGGGCACATGGCGGTTCAGGAATCTTTGTTAAAAATAATATTCAACATTCACAAATAAACTCACACCAAACAGACAAAATACAATCAACAACAATTAACATCTCACTAAATACTTATGAAATCAACATCTCAGCAGTATACTGTCCACCAAAACACTCAATAACGACCGAAGAATACGAAACCTTCTTTGAAACTCTCAACACAAGATTTCTAGCTCTAGGTGACTTTAATGCAAAGCACAGACACTGGGGCTGTAGAACACACAACCCTAAGGGGAACAAGCTCTTCCACTACATAACCAAAAACCAACTAAAAGTATACTCAACAGGAAGACCGACATACTGGCCAACAGATACGAACAAAACACCGGATATACTTGATATAGCGATCACCAACACAAATCTCGATATAAAAGCAAGAGAACTACTCGAACTGTCTTCAGATCACACACCCACAATCTTCGAAATTGAACAAAAAGCAGTAACAAGTGAAAAAGTAATGCTAACGAACAGTAGAACAAACTGGATAACATACAGGGAATACATTAACAACAACCTGCACTGTAATATACCCTTAAAAACAGCACAGGACATAGAATTAGCAGCAGAAACTCTAACTACTACACTACAAACAGCAGCTTACAGCTCAACAAGTCCCAGGAAACAAGAAGTAACAACAACAAAATATCCAAATCACATCTTACTACTAATCAAAGATAGAAAAGCAGTGAGAAAAGAGTGGCAAAAAACACGATGGACGCAATACAAAACCCGGTTGAACGCACTTACCAACAAAATTAGAAACGAAATTCATAAAATGAACAATGAAAATTTTACGAACTTTATCATTAACTTGGACTACACTGAAAGAACAAGCTACTCGATATGGAAAATCACAAAAAGACTTAAAAGATCAATTACACCTATTACAACTACCGGAAAACGCAATAAGATTTCTAACAATCCTGACAAACGCCATATTCAGGATAGGTTACTTTCCACAAATCTGGAAATGTGCAGAGATAATACCAATACAGAAGCCTGGCAAGAATCCTAGATCACCATCCCTATAGACCAATATCGCTCCTTCCAATAATCTCCAAAGTTATCGAAAAAACCATCCATAAAAGGCTAATGACCGAAATCATCGATAAACATCTAATCCCAGACCACCAATTCGGATTCAGAAAGAAGCACAATACAATTGAACAAATCCATAGAATGATAAACAAAATAATCTCCTCCATGGAAGAAGGCAAATACTGCACTGCGGTATTTTTAGACGTGGAAAAGGCCTTCGATAAAGTCTGGCACAAAGGGTTAATACAAAAATAACGAACAATCCTATCTAGTAATATATTTCCAGTCATATCTTCTTACCTCACAAACAGATACTTTTACACCAAAATAAAAAATGTAACCACCTCCCTAAAAAAAAATTGGCGCTGGCGTACCACAAGGAAGTGTCCTTGGTCCTATTCTATACTCCCTATTCACTGCAGATATACCAACAACTCCACACACAGAAATTCACACTTTTGCAGACGACACGGCTATACTTTCTGTACACAAAAACATCGAAATTGCAACAACGAATCTACAAGATCACTTACACAAAATAGAAAGCTGGACGGGAGCCAATAAAATTAAAATCAATTCAGAAAAGTGCTCGCACATAACCTTTACACTCAATAAAAGACCGACTCCCAAAGTCTATTTTCGAAATCTTGAAATCCTGCAATTAAACACCGTTAGATATCTCGGACTTTACCTAGATAAAAAATTAAACTGGAAAAAACATATCCAAGAAAAAGTCAAACAAATAAGAAATATCAGAAAATCTATGTACTGGCTCACCGGGAAAAACTCAAAATTAAGTAAAAACAACAAATTATTAGTTTATGAAACAATTATCAAACCCATCTGGACATATGGGCTGCAAATCTGGGGAATGGCCGCTAAATCTAATATTAAAAAGATAGAAAATCTTCAATCCATTATTTTAAGAACCATCCTAAATGCGCCATGGTTTGTCAGAAACGACGATATAAGGAAAACGCTAAACATCTCCACAGTAGAAGAAGAAATTGTACGGCAAACTAAGGCCCACCTAAATAGAATAAATAACCACACAAATCCACTTGCTAGGAATAGCTACTCAAATCTCCCCAGGAGACTCAAAAGAAAACACCCCTCTGACTTGCTCTTAACACACCACACATAAACACTTGCAACACCAACATATTGATTGTCGATAAATGTATCGAAATCGTCATGATACCTAAAGTAAAAATCCATTACAAAGAATGTAATTAATTGTACTCAATTAGGAACATTGAATAAAGGAGATATAAAAAAAAAAAAATCTTTCAATTTATTTCAAAAACTCAGGGTCCAGAAGAAAATCTAACTATGCCGACGCATAGTTATGCGATATGCCGATATGCCGACGCGATATGGCAGACGTTTCTGCAAAGGAAAGCATCAACGGAAGTTTCAAAATCATTTTCGTTTTCAATATCAAAGCGAAACAGTTTGAGAAAACACGTGGCGTCGGCTGTGGTGCTCTATGACGGCGCGGCGCACTTATCACTCAGCGTATCGGAATCACTAGACGCGCAGTACTTCTGCTGACAAGGAACCATACCGGGGTGTCCGTCTCCGATTTTGATGAAACTTGGTGGATATATTAAGCAGGCGAAAATAAGGGACACGTATTTTTTTATAGCGGCCCAATCGCAAATTTAAGGGTGAAACCACCCCCTTCAAGTTTCAGCAGAAAAATGGTATCTTGAAAACGGTTACAGATATAAGAAAACTTCTTAAGGAAAAGTTTCATGGTTTTTTGAGGTAAAACAAATTGTGGTCACAGATTTTGTAAAAAGTAATTTGTTTATAACAAACAAATTTATTGTTACATTATTTTAAGAGATACAACAATTTACATAATGTCAAGAAAGAACCGAAAAAATTTTCTGAATCCATTGATATACAGGGTGGCGCAATAACTATGTCCACCTTGAATATTGCCGTTGTTTGTAATAATATGAATAAATGTGATATATGAAACTTGCACGGTGCAAAGGGGGGCATATTGTGATACATACATTTTTTGCCTAGGTGGAGGCATAGAGGAGATTTGAAGGTCATGTCTATTTTTTTAAATGAAATAGTATGTTTTTTTATTGCGATATGATAGCCGGTGTTGAGACAATTTGAACACGCTACCGTTGAAGGTCATACAAGGTCAAATATGGTTTTAACCGTTTGAGTGGCAAGGAGTGATCTTGCGCTTCTTCTGTATCGCTCGAACAGTGCCAGCGCTCTAGGCTGCGTAGCCGATAACCGCGACACGCTCAGTTTCCGTCGATGCGCGACTTTACGGCTACTATTCCATTACCATATTTGACCTTGCATGACTTTCAACGGTAGCTTGTTAAAATTGTCTCAACACCGGCTATCATATCGCAATAAAAAAAACATACTATTTTATTTAAAAAAATAGACATGACCTTAAAATCTCCTCTATGCCTCCACCTAGGCAAAAAATGTGTGTATCACAATATGCCCCCCTTTGCACCGTGCAAGCTTCATATATCACATTTTTTCATATGGTTACAAACAACGGCAATGTTCAAGGTGGACATAGTTATTGCCCCACCCTGTATAATATGATGGATTTTCCTCCTACAGTTTTGTAAATTTTCATATAATACGCATACCGCGCAGGCCGCCGGGCTGCGGCCGCACGAGATATACACGTATAGGTATACGGACAGCTCCGTTGCAAACTAAGGTGTAAGGCATCGTGCCGAGAGCTGCGTGGCCGTAGCGACGTTAAAACAGTACGGTCTTGAACGATCCCTGTGGGGCACCTGGGGCCACCCCACAGTATATTAGTCCTCTAGCTTGAGTAAGGGGGAGGCTCGAGTGGTCTTATTTCCCCAATATAATATAGTGGCCGCTGGAGGCTTCGGCCAAAAGGGGCCGATCATGAAAATTGAAATGAATATAACAGAACAGGAAGATGAAAGCAGGACGGATATATTAATTGAAGAACGGGAAATGATTACGGACACGAGAAGGCAATTTGAAAGGACAATGAAGACACCAGAGTATGTAAGAACAGGGTTGATAGCAGAGATAGAATTGAACCAGGCAAACCCATTTGAACCGAGGGTGAACCTAAATAGGAGCCCAGTTATGATGAAATCAAATAAAGAATTACAGGAGAAAATGGCTGAAGAAAGAACAACACATATACAAACGAATCCAGAAGAAACACCTGAAGACAAAGGGGAATAGATCACCCTACAAGTAGTAGATAATATAATGTTACAAAGAGAGGCTGTCATAAAGATGGAAAGGCATATCTATGACGCTAGAGCTGCAATAAACGCAATTTGCAATGAACGCGTATGCAATTACTACGAAAAACGAAAGTAGACTAGTAAAAGAAAAGAGTGGGGAGGCCTTGAAACACTTGGGAGCCCTGCAAAAAGATATGGACTATATTAAGAAAGGAGGCAAAGTTAAAATAGAAACGGATAGTAATAAGGGGAGTAGGATGTTACAGAATAGTATAGAGACTAAAACAATGGAAAGGAGCACTCAAACATACAGATCTGATTCGCACTTGTTTCCACACGCACATGACACGCACATTAACTTTCGTAATGTTCGTAAGTGCGTGTCCTGTGCGTGTGGAAACAAGTGCGAATCAGATCGTATCGATCGCCGGGACGTGGCATTTAAATTAAATTTAAATTAGGATAGGTCAGGATCGGTACAATGACCATATGGCAAGACACCGTCGAAGCAGGTAAATTCGCGGTCGAATGGATAAGTTTATTTAACTACCCTTTTCTAACATTAATCATCCAAACACTTTTTTCATAATTAATAAAGCACTTTATTCGTTTCGGAAAACGAATAAAAGTATGGAACAGTTATTAAACGACTTGTTAATTAAATTATTATTGATGAATAACGAAAATTTATACACTATTCTTAATGTAAGACGATTGTAATATTTGCCGTACGTTGCCCCTCGATGCACCCGATCTCGGCCGCGCGCAATTGTGACTGAGCTCGGGCTATACGGGCGCTCGCATTGGTCAGTTTTTTCCATTAATAACTAAAAAACGAAGCTTCAAACAATATTTTGGTCAAGGAAAAAGTTGTTCAGAATCACCTCAGCTACTCTTCTTTTAAAAATAATGCACATGTTCCGGGCCACCCTGTAGAGTATGAAAACATTTCACAACTTGTTGTTACCTAACAACAAAGGTTTGCAGTATTCGTTACACTATTGTTATCGGGCGTTACGAACTGATTGTGAGTTGTTCATTTCAGTATTTGTTCTTAACATATTACAGGTATTATATGTATGTATACATTTGCTATGAAGACCTGATAAGATCGAAATGCACTACTTCAGCAGCTTTCCAAACATTCTCCTATCCGTGTTTTGGAGTTCGAAACACGTGTTTTCTTCCCACTACTTTTTTACTATAATTCTGGTTTCACTATACCTCAGCTACCCCTTTTTTAAAAATACCGCGCGAGTTCCGGGCCACCCTGTATGTATTGTTAGTTGTTTATATACTCCTCTAGAGAATAAAATTATATTATAACAGGTTATGGGCCCAGAACACGGTTAGGTGGGCACGTGGTGAAAAGAAAAAAGAAAAAGAAAAAAAAAGAAAAATAAAAGGTGTAAAATATCGGAAAAAATGTCGGCAACACACAAAAACAGTGAAGAAATTGGGAGTATTGAGAAATTGAGAGATGGAGACTGATTTCAGATATGGAAATTTCGTCTTACTTTAGTCTTAAAAGCAAAAGGTCTATTTCAACAACTAACAGATGATCCACTGAGAGCAGAGGATAAATTAGCAGAATGGTTAAACAAGGATGCAAAAGAACAGAATCTTATTGTGTCAACTGTAGAGGATCAGCAACTGATACATATAACAGGATGTCGCACGAGCAGAGAAATGTGGAATAAACTGAATGCAATATTTGAGAGAGATAGTGAGCAGCGAAAATGTTCTCTTATGGAAGAGTTGTTTACCTACAGATACAAAAGTGATAGAGATATGGCCACACACATTGCTTATCTAAAGAATATTGTCTTTAAGTTACAGGCTTTGGGCTGTCAGATAGAGGAAAAGATGCTTGTAATGAAAATTTTAACTACACTACCTGATAGATATAAATTCTTTACCAGTGCTTGGGAGTCGACACCAAGGGTGGAAAAAACGCTTGATAATCTTACAGCGAGGCTACTTATGGAGGAGGCAAAGAGTAAAGCCAACCAGGAAGAAACGGTAGCCTTTAAAGTAACAGAGAAGGGGTGTTATAAGTGTAATTCCTCTACACATTTAGCAAGTGCATGCAGGAGCACTACACAGCATGAAGGAAAAAAAGGGTAAAGGATTAAAATGTTTTGTCTGCAGTAAAATGGGGCATGTAGCCAAAGACTACAGAAATAAGAGAGTGGATCAAAGAGAAGGATATTCTTTTTGCAATATTTGCAAACGAAGGAATCATGTGGAAAAAGACTGCTACTTTAGACAGAAAAACCAGCGACTAGAAAAGGAAGAAACTGGCAGGGTGAGTTTTTTTGACAGAAAGTATCGATACAGAAACCTGGATTCTAGACTCTGGGACAACGTGTCATATGGTAAATGACAAAAGCCAGTTAAAGGGTTGGGTCGGAATCGAAGCTGAAGTAGGCTCTGCGAAGAGGAATGTCTCAATGAAGGCGGTAGCCAAAGGAAAAGTCGACTTAGGAAACTGCGTGTTGAAAGATGTACTCTATGTACCAGAGTTGAGACAGAATCTACTCTCGGTAGACATGATAACACAAAAAGGTGGAGAGGTTATGTTTGAGAAAGAAAAAGTATGTAAGGATGGGATGGAAATATTGAGAAGGAAAAGAAGTGAGAATGGATTATATTGTGTAGAAAATCCAAAAGAGGTTAAGAATCCAAGAGCACTACTGGTGAAAGAACCAGAAAAGCTGGAAGAGTGGCATAAGAAACTAGGACACTTAAGTTATGAGAAGATAAAAGAACTACTAGGAAAGGTAACTGGTATGCCGCTAAAAATGGAAGAGGTGTGTAGTAGGTAATATAGGAACATGTAGAATTTGTATAGAGGCAAAACACGCGAGAACATCGTTCGGAAAGGAAAGAACACGTGCATCAAGACCCTTGAAGTGGTACACACAGACGTATGTGGCCCAGTGGACCCGATAACTTGGAACGGAAAAAAATATTTTATGACTGTACTTGATGACTACATGTACTTTGTGATGGTGTACCTACTGAGTTCAAAGAGCGAAGAGCGTGCAGGAAAAATTGAAGGAATATGTCGCAGAAACCGAAACAAAGTGGAATCTTAAACTCCAGAGACTAAGATGTGATAATGGGGGAGAGTACACAAGCAGCGAAATGAGGAACTGGTGCAGATACAAAGGTATAGTGCTGGAGTACACCACACCGTACACGCCACAGCTAAACGGAAGAGCTGAACGATTAAACCGAACCTTAATGGATAAGGGACGGGCTATGCTATTTGAAAGCGGTTTAAAGAAAGAAATGTGGGGAGAAGCGGTACTGGTTGCAGCTTACCTACAAAACAGAAGTCCAATTAAAACTAAAGAAATGACAAGCTATGAGATGTGGAATGGAAAGAGGCCGGATCTGAGTAATTTACAAATTTTTGGAAATGTAGTGTATGCGAAAAGAACAGGAAACTTAAGAAAATTGGACAAAAGATCCGAAAAATATAAGTTTGTAGGATATGGACAGAATTCATACAGCTTGTGGGATGAGAATAGAAGAAAAATAATTTTGTCAAGGGATGTAGTGTTTGAAAGAAAATATTCTGATGAAAAAGAAAAAAGAAATCCAGAGAAGTTTGGTGCCTTTATTGAAGAAGATGAAAATGATAGAAGATATAGCGAGGAAATAGAAGATGCTGATGAAGAAGGAAATGAAGAAATGTATGAAGATGCATTAACTGATCTTCAAGGAAGGGAACTTCAAAAAGAAGAAAATGGAGAAGAACGTAAAATAGTAAGTGAAGAAAGCTCTGACAGACCAAAAAGAAATAGGAGACCTCCAAAAAGATATGGATACTATGGCTTATTAACATATGAAGAAGTTACAAGTGGAAAGGAAAAGGGGAAGTGGATGAGAGCAATACAAGATGAGAAGAAATCACTGCAAGAGAATAAGACATGGGTAATTGTACACAGACATGAAGCCAAAGGGAAAAAGATTCTGACGAGCAGATGGGTGTTTACAATCAAGGAGGATGCTCGATACAAAGCTCGACTGGTAGTGAGAGGCTGTGAACAAGGGAAAGAAAGCTTTAATTATGGAGAAATTTACAGTCCAGTAATTAATGGCACCTCATTAAGAACTGTAATGGCAATAGCTGCATCTAGAGATTATAAAATAGAAAAGTTTGATATAAAAACTGCATTTTTACATTGAGATCTTCAAGAGGATGTATATATGTATTTACCCGAGGGTTATGGAGGGAAGACAGGAGAGATTTGCAAATTAAAGAAAGCACTATATGGACTGAAGCAGGCGCCGGTTCAATGGAACGAGAAATTAAATGATGTACTTGAAAGAAAAGGAATGAAGCAACTGAGAGGAGAAAGGTGTTTATTTAAGAAAGAAGGAAGTACATTAATATTGGCTGTTTATGTAGACGATGGAATTATAGTGGGAGAAAATTTAATAGAGATTAGAGAATTTTTTAAAGAGTTGTCTCAAGAATTTGAGATGATATTCGAGGAAAAACCAACAAACTCTCTGGGTATGGAAATTCAGAGAACGAGGGAAGGCCTAAAGATTAAGCAAAAGGCATATGCAGAAAAGGTACTTCAAAACTATGGGATGAAAGATGCCAAAACAGTAAGTACACCAATACAGGCAAATGAGACAAAAGCAGTGGACAACAAGGTAAGACGTTTTAATTACCGGGAAACGGTTGGAAGCCTTTTGTATTTGGCTAATAAAACAAGACCTGATTTGAGCTATGCTGTAGGGTACAGTAGCAGACACGTAGAAGAACCATCAGATGGTGATATAACCAATATAAAAACGACGTTCAGATATTTGCAGGGAACAAACGATTTGGGAATAACATATCTAAACAAGGAGAAAGATGATAAACTTTTAGCTTTTTGTGATGCAGATTATGCAGGGGATCCACAGACAAGGAAGAGTACCTCAGGATATGTGCTGAACTATTGTGGGGGACCCATAAGCTGGTGTTCAAAGAAACAACCAGTGGTGGCCTTATCTTCTACTGAAGCTGAATTTATAGCCATAGCAGACTGTTGTAAGGAGTATGTGTAAAATTTGATTGAGGAACTGTTGGGAATCAAACTGTCAATAGACTTGAAGGTGGACAATCGAAGCGCGATACAGATAGCGAAAAATGGCATATACAGGGTGAGTCTCCTAACGTGACGACCTCAAATAACTCATAAGGTATTCGTTGCACGAAAAAATGTTTCAGACAAAAGTTGCATGGTATCTAGGGGGACATACAGTGCTCTAATCTGTTTTTGATTACCTTACTTTTTTATTGAGATATTAGGGTTACCTTCAGTTTTTTAAATGGAATGTCTAATATTTTTTTCGAATTTGGATAAACCATCAAATTTTGCGTAAAAAAGTATTACACAAAGTGGGACTTCAAATGAATAATTACTGAGATATCTTCAAATTAACAATCTTCTATTAGGAAATATGCGTAGTCAACGCGATTCTTAACACGACATTATTTACGACGGCAGGGCATACGAAGCATACGAAAAATACGATATGATAATTGTTTATGGTGCGTGTGAAGAAAATGCTATAAGAGCTAAGATCTTGTACCAAACTAAGTATCCTGATCGAAATCAGCCATCGCATTCTACCTTCTTAAGGCTTCGTCGAAGACTCAAAGAACATGGCAATTTTAAATAACGAAGGATGTCGTACTTCAACCTTAGCAGCTATTGCCCATAAGTGCATTGACTGTAATGGACAGCACTTCGAACACCGCTTGAAATAAAATTTGTTTCAAAAATATCTCAGTAATTATTCATTTGAAGTCCCACTTTGTGTAATACTTTTTTACGCAAAATTTGATGGTTTATCCGAATTCGAAAAAAAATATTAGACATTCCATTTAAAAAACTGAAGGTGACCTTAATACCTCAATAAAAAAGTATGGTAATCAAAAACAGATTAGAGCACTGTATGTCCCCCTAGATACCATGCAACTTTTGTTTGAAACATTTTTTCGTGCAACGAATACCTTACGAGTTATTTGAGATCGTCACGTTAGGAGACACCCTGTATAATAAGAGATCTAAACATAGGGTCCGGCGGAGTATTTCGTCCCGCGTTTAATGGGGGGTTGGCGGGGTGATTCTGTACAACTTTTTCCTTTACCAAAATGTTGGTTAAAGCTTCGTTTTTGAGTTATTAACGAAAAACAATGGCCAATCAGAGCGCTCGGACGCGTGGCTCTCAACGGATCTCAACATCGGTCGTGGTCGTTTTAAATTAAGAATAATGTGGAATTATTCGTTATTCATGAATAACAAATAAACTAATAAGTTTTCGATACGTTTATTCGTTATTCGAAAGAAATAAAGTATTTTATTACTTATGAATTATTTTTTGTTTAACAGCACGTTTTCCGGTGGATAAATTGTGTTTTAAGAAAAACGATTTGGATAAATAATGTTAGAAAAAGCTAGTTAAACTTACCAATTCGTCCACAAATTAACCTGCTCCGACGGAAGTAGGTCCTTGACACTGGGTCATTGTGTCGATCCTGACCTTCCACAACATCTAATGCTACAGCCGTGTCGGTGCACGGTCACTTTTCTTGCACGGTCACTTTTCTAGCACGGTCACTTCACTTAACAGTCACTTTCACTTTTTGGAACGATTTACCCTTCCTGCATTTAAAAAATTGTGGCTCCGAAAGGCACCCAATGCAATTGTGGCACCCAATACAAACATTTGGTTGTACTCCTGGTTTGAACGATACATCTTGCTCGTACGAATAGTCGAATGACTCTGCCAGCTTAAGCGTTTCCTAGGTTCTACATAGATGAACATTCATTAAGGAAGAGATATTGTTATAATAGAATGCAGGAGAAATGTTTCTTACTGGAACGCTTAAGTGGCTAGCAGTTTTGGCGTCAACCTCCACTACACGAAAGAATACCCATGCGCTCTAGGGGGTCGCATGGTTTTCGTAACTACGAACTCCGCTTATAGATAGTAATATCAATTACATAATTACATTACCATATATTGCAGTATGATATTGTTAGGAAGTAGTTTGTTGCTTGGAAATTTATATCCGTTAACAACAAAATGCGTATAAGAATTAGGGAAGTAATAGATATGTTATTCGAGAAGACTACCAGTTTCTTTACTTTTATGTATACGATCGCTATCGGACGAGGATTATTTCGCCAAATTTAATAATTGATGTCGTTTCATTTCGAATGAAGATTAAGTATACGTGGCTTGCGTACTTTTCGTTAGTGAATTATTTATCCCATTTATCATACATGGAACGCAATATTAATAGTATGGAGACTGTAATTTTACGGAACATAAGTTTCACAGAAATGGTATTCCGTAAAGAAATGTCGAAAGCAAAATGATTTCTTACACCACGCATAAGTAATGATAGCAGCATTTCCACAAATGTCACATGTTGGTACTGAATTTGCACCGAAACAAAAATCTACAGGATTGTCAAAATGCGGGGGCCTGTTTTCTAAATAGCCACTCTTAAACCATGCATATTTGAAAAGATCTGTGAATCTTGGCGAAGAGAACTGATTGTGTGTCAGAGATTGAAGTTTAATAATATTGTCTCTTAAATGAAGATTAACATCGGTTGAATCGTATAACTGTGAGTTGTCGATGAAACAGACTGAACTACTCTTTCCACTTTTTTTGACCCTTGGTGAGTCAACGTTCTACCAGAATGATGTTCGAGGTTGAATCCACTCCGATCAGAATTAAAGACATTTTCGGGTCCGTTTGCTGTTAAGTGCAACTTCACTACATTGATGAAAACTTCACATTGTGCACGTTCCTCATTTCTTGAATCAATTCCATGTTTTGTAACAAATTTCGTAACCTTCCGGGATACAATTCCGTGCATTCTTTTAAAGTTCCATACCTAATGGCAAGAGGCGGCAAATCCCTGAAGATTAACTATTTGTTTTGGGTTTAAAGCCCAACGTTGTAGGTCTACATCGTGAACTATTAGCTGTTTGTCTGTAGCCTCTATAAAGTTTTGCAGTGTATGAGCACTTATACGCAGTAATTTATGTGTGTGCGATCCACCTTCACGTACTTGATCCATCCAACGCCGTAGTTGTCGCTCTGAAGTAACTCTCTTAAAACGATGATGTACCGCTGTTATTGTCCGTTTACCCGTCTTTCCACTTGTCCAATATTCAACGGCATCCTTTCTATATTCAAAATCAATTTCGTCCTCATTCTGTGAACATACAGTTGTTGTCGGCGCCGCATACGCTTTATCTTCTGTATCTTGGTCTTCAACAATGTGAGCATTATGAACACCAAAATGTTCTTCGAAGCCTAACTGATTGAACTGTTCCCATTCCAATGAATTATCTTCTATCTTTTAATTGAATTTCCACATTAGTGATCGGACTTTCCGGCCAACAAGTGATGCAAAAGGTAGCAAGCAGAAGATTAATAACATTAATCGGATTAATATTCACCACTTTGTGATTGCACGGCTCGTATGTGACGGACGATGTTAACGCAGTAATAAGGTCGAATTCATAGTCGGACGTGCAAACTGTCGCTCCTTGTTTGTGCACCAATTACTAATACAATAACTTTGTCTTGTAACATCAGTTATATATTGGGCGATTCGTCTCAATACCCTGTTCATTTCTACACAAGTGAAGTGGAAATTGGTCAACTAATCGTTGACTTATTGCAGTTTTTCTTCATCACTCTAATTGATTTGAAAGTCGACTGGTGTGAAATTTGTGTCACCTTTTGTGTTTATCATTTGCTGTTCGTCGTGTGGGTGAACGCTGACATACAAACACTCTTCATCGTATTAGGTACAGTGTTTCTCAACTTGAGTGTTCCTATACGTGCCATCACTGATTTATTGTTAGTTAAATATGTCTCAAGCGAGAAAACTGATGTGTAAAGGATGTGGGGCAGGGGTAGCAAAACCCGTCACATGTACATCCTGCGACGTTGCGTCTCATCCGGGTTGTGTCCACCGAACTCAGCATCCCTTTGACAAGGGAAAGCTGTTAAATTGCGGGGATGTTATGACACCCACTGCCTCGCCTACCACGCAAACTGGCGGCATTGAAATATCATCGAATGACGTTTTGCTGAAGCAGATCAAGGAACTGCTAGTCGCTAAATTCTCTAAACTTGAAAATGAGCTGAGGGTTTTTCAATCAAATCTGGAACTGCTAAACAATTCTTTAATAGATCTAAATAATAGAGTCTCTAAATTGGAATCGATTTGCTCTGAAGAGGACATATTGGAGGAACTTGCGGACCGAAATAGGAGATCTGCCAATATTATTATGTTTAATCTTGTCGATACGGACGCTACCTCAGACATTTGTGCAGTTAATAGTTTACTACGTGAAACCGATGTCACCGAACCATTGGCAATTTTTCGGTGAAAAGACTGTGAAGAAAAAATTCAAGTAAACCTCGTCCTCTCTGCGTGTCTTTTAATTCGCCAAGCATCCCGATTAAAATTCTAAAAAATAAACATAGATACTCTGGTCCTGCTAGAATATCGAATGACTCTACAGTGAAACAGTGTGCGTTTTTAAATGATCTGCGTGTGAAATTGCGGGATATGAATGATCAAAACAAGACTATTAGATATGTCAACGGAACTCCTAGGATTGTGACGTAAACCGACAACAATCAAAAAACTAGTACAGCACTTGTCTATATATTACCAGAATGTTAGAGGTCTACGCACAAAACTGAATACTTTACAGCAAGATGTCGCTTGTTCTTTACTTCAATCTGACATCATTATCCTAACCGAAACCTGGCTTACCGATAGCTTTTCTGACAGTGAGCTAGGCTTAAATAACTACACCATCCACCGATGCGACCGATGAACACAAACCAGTTCATACTCCAGAGGCGGCGGTGTGCTTATTGCGATTCGCAACACCTTACGCAGCAGATGCATTGTCAATACCGTTCCCAGTGTAGAACACTTATTTATTGAAGTCACGTTAGGATCTCTTTCCCTAATAATCGGTGCGGTCTATTTGCCTCCGCTAAGCAACGTGACGTATATAGTGCTCACTGTTCTGCTGTTTCCAATGTTTTAGGCAAATATTCAAACGGTAACTTTATTATTTGTGGCGATTACAACCTTCCTCATATCACATGGTCCGGCTCCAACTCATTTCCCATGAATTCAAATGTGCCCACATACGAAATTGCATCTGCTGGAATTCTTGCGTCTACTTTTGCGTTTTATAACGGATCCCAATGCAACTCAAAGGTAAATTCTTTCGGCAAAACCTTAGATTTAATCTTCTCAAATATCGAGTCAACAAGTGTGGAGTGCTCTCTTGAGCCGCTGGTAAAATGCGATAATTATCATCCCCTCTCTATATCTCGATTAGCCTTCGAAACATAGTGCATACGCAGCAAACCACATACTTCTATTATGATTTTAAACATGGCGACTACAGTAGTATTATTAACTACTTAAATCATATAGATTGGGATGTTTTACTAGCAAATACGAACGTCGACGATTCTACGAAACTTTTGTATGATCACCTTTACTTTGCGATTGAAAACTTCATTCCAAAAACGTATTACAAGCGTTCGGCTTTTCCTAAATGGTTTTCCCGTACCTTAATTAAATTAGTTCGTAAAAAAAAGCAGGCTCATAGAGCCTTTAAAAACAGTTTTCAACTATCGGACTACTTGACTTTTGTTTACCTGCGAGCTGAATGTAAGAGAATCGCTAAACAATGCTATTCTTCGTATGTAAGCCAAACTGAACTATCGGTTCAAAATAATATCAAATCCTTTTGGAGTTTTGTAAATTCCAAGCGTAAAACGTTTGGCCTACCATCCAACATGCTTTACAAAGAAAAGGTGGCAACAGATGATAATGGAATTCCGAACTTGTTTGGTACGTTTTTCGGTTCAGTCTATCGAAACAAACCTACTAACTACACTATCCCTGAAAATGGATGTAGCCCTTGTTCTTCTGACATGAACATAGAGATTAGCGATATTTATATAACACTAAATAAACTCGATAACAATAAAGGACCTGGGATAGATGGTATTCGTCCCTTGTTTTTCAGAAATTGCAGCTTTATTATATCTCGGCCGCTTTGGCTAATCTTTAATAAATCTCTAAAATCAGGTTTATTCCCCACACCTTGGAAAACCAGTATGGTTACACCTATTTTCAAGAATGGCGACAAATCTAAGGTTGAAAATTATAGACCTATATGCATCATTAGTGTTATGCTCAAGATTTTGGAGGAAATAGTTACAATTAAGTTATATAGTATTGTCTCTCTCTCAATATCTGAAGAACAACATGGCTTCATGAACAAGCGATCAACATCCACAAACCTAGCGGTCTATTGCAACTATGTCTTATCATCTTTAGAAGCTAATCTGCAGGTTGATACTATATTTACTGATTTTCATAAAGCTTTTGACTCTGTTAATCATTCTCTTTTAATCGAGAAGCTATCGGCATTAGGCGGCAAAGGTAATTTATTGGCATGGTTGGGAAGTTACCTTACCGCTCGTTATCAAATTATACGAATACGCACTTGCCAATCATCCCCAGTACGTGTTTTATCCGGTGTACCCCAAGGCTCCCACCTAGGTCCTCTACTATTCATAATCTTCATTAATGACTTAACTACCATTTTTCGATATTGTAAGTACCTCTTATTCGCAGACGACTTAAAAATTTTCAGCAGCATCTCGTCCTTTGATGATGCTGTCAAATTACAGAAAGATCTAGATCGTTTCTGCGACTGGTGTCACAGGAATGGTATGGATCTCAATATCGATAAATGTCAAGTTATGCGGTCCTCCCGTCGTTTTGAGCCCTTTATTTATCCTTACCGTCTTAATAACTGCATTCTTCCCTCAATAAGAGAGGTTAAGGACTTAGGAATTAATTTCTCCTCTACCTTGGACTTTTTTAACCTTATTTCGTATATTGTTAACTCCGCTTCAAGAACACTCGGCTTCATACTTCGTTTTTCTACTGATTTTCATTCAATTTACACACTTAGATTATTATACATTACCCTTGTCCGTCCTTTGTTAGAATATGCTTCAATTATATGGTCACCTAAAAGCCTCGCTCATGAAATCATGCTCGAAAGAGTGCAGCATAAATTTCTTAGGTTTTGTTCCTATAAGCGAAACAATCCAATGTTACTCTTTGATCATGATTACTCTTCAATATTAAACGCAATTAACCTACAAACATTGTCCGCACGGAGAAGAATAGCTGACCACAGCTTTGTTTTTAACTTAATTAATAACCATATTGATTGCCCCCCTCTCCTTATGCAAATCAATTTCTACGCACCTGAACGCGTGCTGAGGTCAAGAGCAGGATTTCAAAAACTTAAAGCCAGATCTAGATATGGATTAAGTAATCCCACATATCGCATTATTGCTGAGTCTAGCCCTATATATATGATCGTATTGACTTTTTTAGTGGATCCTTACCCACTTATAAAAGTCAACTTCGCAGAATTATCGGATAAAGTTATACCTTTATATCATGACGATTTGTACATGTCCCTTCTTTGTTATGTTATGGAAAATCTACTTTATGTCAACATTTATGTAAAAGGCCTTCGGTCCGTTTATAAATAAATAAATAACATTTCTTGGTAAATATTTTGAACACCGACGTTTACATATCCTCTATAATCGGTATCACAATTATTTGTCTGAAATTCTTTAGTATGCTTCATGGCCACAGCTGAATAACATTTATTTATCACAAAGTGTCTGTGTGCAATACAGTAAGATTAAAATGTCGTCCTACAATTTAATCGTATTACCACGAATTGATTTTTTATGGACGTACCACATTTTGATATTTACAAAACTTACCATAAATTACATTAATTAAAATTAATTAATTTTCAACACAAGTGATTTCAACAATTGTTTGTTATTTGCGTATATTATGGATAGGTCTTCTCCGCACAGGTATGAGCGTATAAAAATACGTATGTAAATACATAATAATAATTCTGTTATCTTAACATCTATATGTCTCAATACCAGCATATAATAGACACACGTGATATGTGTTCCGCGGCAAACCCGCGGAATCACACCTGAAATAAATTGCCCACCTAATAAAAGGCCATCTAATAATCTGCAAAAGCAAAAACCTTCGAAGCCCAAATCGTAAGGGCGTTTATGACGCGCAAGCAATTGAACTGGTCTTGGGAAAGCGGTTTCTTTCCATAATCCGTCAAGGAAAAAGAAATAAAGCATATACGCCCTCAATAGTCAATTGCTCGCATCATAAAAGCGAGTTACCAAAAGGGTCCCACAGCTGCACCCCAGCAGGCACGACCAGGTCAGGCGCTGGGACCCTGGTGGAAAATCCCGTGCGCTGGCGGGTCAGCCGTAGCGGTCAAGACGCACCCCCTCTCTTGCAAGGTGCGCTTCGAGCGCAAGGAGGGATGGGCGTGTCTACATCGCCAAAAAAGACACGTTCATTGGCAATTGGACATTTTTCCTACTGTCCAATCAACGAGTCAAAAGTTACTTCCGAGTCGACGTGTTAAGACACACTAGACGAGGAAGTCAGTACAAATTCAGTACAAATTCAGTACACATCCAGTCTGAACAAACATAAGTCACAACAAACGCAGTATTCATTCAAATCAGTGAGTCGACAGTTTACATAAAAGCTGTCGTCTTTCGGAACTCAGTGAGTCGACAGTGAAAATTCAACCGGTCGTCTTTCAGAACTCAGTGATACGGAAGTTTACATACGAACAATCGACAATCTGCATTCAGATTCAAACGGCTTCAGTCTAGATTCTACCACTTTCCATTCAGAATCGAGTCTTCACATCAGAGTCTTAATCAGCTTAAATTCAGAGTCAGTTTCCTTATTCCGTTCAGAGTCAGCCACTCACGAGATAAGCAGAAGCCGTTTCCTTATTCCGGTTCGAGTCAGCCACTCATGCGATAAGCAGAAGCCGTTTCCTTATTCCGGTCCGAGTCAGCCAATCGCGAGATAAGCAGAAGCCGTTTCCTTATTCCGGTCCGAGTCAGCCACTCACAAGATGAGCAGAAGCCGTTTCCTTATTCCGGTCCGAGTCAGCGACTCGGCGATAAGGCGAAACAATTTCCTTATTCTTGTCGGAGAACAGCGACTCGGCGATAAGGCGAAACAATTTCCTTATTCTTGTCGGAGAACAGCGACTCGGCGATAAGGCGAAACAATTTCCTTATTCTTGTCGGCGAATAGCGACTCGGCGATAAGGCGAAACAATTTCCTTATTCTTGTCGGGGAATAGCGACTCGGCGATAAGGCGAAACAATTTCCTTATTCTTGTCGGAGAATAGCGACTCGGCGATAAGGCGAAACAATTTCCTTATTCTTGTCAGAGAACCGCGACTCGGGGGGAAGCAGGGGCGATTTCCTCATTCTTGTCTGAGTCCACGACTCGGCGGTAGAAGAGACAGTATACTCTTCCACTATCACTCTTTCATTTGATATTACACACAAAATAGATCCATTTCATTGTTACAGTTATAATAATCATCAGTCAAATCTACATTTACACAATTTATCACCCCTACCTCCGTAAAAGATCGTAGGGTCATACGCGTGCGACGGTGTCGATAAAAATCGAAACGGAGATTTACGACCTCCGTATACTTGGCTCTCAGTGCATTCTATAGTAGCATCGAAGCCGCGTATTGCGTAAAAACACTGTGATTAATAAATGCGTATCTCATAATAATAGCCGTCCGTATACCTATACGTGTATATCTCGTGCGGCCGCAGCCCTGGCGGACCGCGCGGTATGCGTATTATTTGAAAATTTACAAAACTGTAGGAGGCAAATCCATCATATTATATATCAATGGATTCAGAAAAAAATTTCCATTCTTTCTTGTCATTATGTAAATTGTTGTATCTCTTAAAATAATGTAACAATAAAATTGTTTGTTATAAACAAATTACTTTTTACAAAATTTGTGACCACTATTTATTTTATCTCAAAAAACCATGAAACTTTTCCTTAAGAAGTTTTCTTATATCTGTAACCGTTTTCGAGATACCATTTTTCTGCTGAAACTTCAAGGGGGTGGTTTCACCCTTAAACTTGCGATTGGGCCGCTATAAAAAAATACGTGTCCCTTATTTTCGCCTGCTTAATATATGCACCAAGCTTCATCAATATCGGAGGCGGACAACACGGTATGGTTCTTGTGAGTGTCACATGCCGCCGCGTGTTTTACCAAACTATTTCGCGTGTATATTGAATACAAAAATGATTTTGTAACTTCCACTGATGCTTTCCTTAGCAGAAGGGTCTGCCCTATCGCGCGGCATAGTTAGATTTTATTCTGGACCCTTAGTTTTTGAAATAAATTGAAAGATATCAACCAAAATGGGTCTATTTTCGGTGTCCTTTTCACTTTGATCATTATTTAAACGCATTGAAATGTTTATAATCTAAGTACTACTATCATTTTATTCGTGAAACTTCAAACAATTAAAACGCAACTGAATAACTATTACCGCAAATGTACTAAACACTTCCAAAGTTGAAAATTAGCGGTCGTTTTCAAAATTGATTGTTTCAAAAATGGTACGTTCTGGAGAAAAACAGATTGGAAATTCGTTTTCAGCACATTGAAATCTATAAGAAACGCATATTGAAGGTTACAAAATAAAAAAAAAGTTGAAATTCCTCGAACAGTGTCATCGCAGCATAAAAGGAGGGTTCTGCCCCAAAAAGGTATTTATGTGTTTTAAATCTTAATACACGTTATGAGAAATATTATTTCTGTAAATTATATAGCTTCTAAATTATAAAATTATGCAAAACCTCATAAATACTGTGGGGGCACTTCCCACATACGCCGCTAGGGGACGAGCACGACGATCCGGCTCCCGAAGGTGGTTATATAAGTCACCACGTCTATATATATAACCTCCGACAATTCCCTACTATCCTAGTGTCTAAGGCAGGGCCTGCTAGTACGTCTTACTGACGAGTCCGCTAGCAGGCCTAGGACGAAACACCTTCTTCCTTCCTTTCTTTTTCCGTCGCTTCATTCTTCCACCATCGATACAACGAAGCTCCCACAATACTAATAGCATTCAATAAGAATGTTTCCCTAACTATGCAGTAAAGAAATAAAACATAATTGCCTAGAATTACCCTCAACACTGACTGTTAAAGTTTTATTCAGTCAAAGAGTAGCCTGTATAGTATGTAATAAAGTGTTAACACGTATCTGTCTTACATGCATACATTAAGAGCATCTTGTAATATAAATAGAATAAAATATCAAGAAATGTTACTAAAAAAACTTACACATAATTTTAAGTTCGACCTTATTGCTATAACCATCTCCTTCGACATTGCTAGCAATACAAGTGTAATTTCCGGCTTGAGAACGGTTAACCTTCCTCAAAACCAAGTCATACTGTTGCACAATTACGCCATTCTTTGCATTGGTTTGAATCATATTTCCCTATAAAAATGTATAAATTTAAAATTTTGTGAATAATATCATAGGTTTCATACTAGGTACCGGAAAAAGTTCGTGCGATTTCTGTTTATGAAATCAGAATTGAATCTGCATTTCTTACAGCATTTTGTTATAGTATTGATGATAAATGTCAGGAAGATGGACTTTTATTGTCTTTGTAGAGGAAGCACATTGTCAAGGAATTGCACGTAAACTGATTTAACAACGTACTGAAAACAATGAATCATTAAAAAATTAGATCTCTTTGAGAATCCACATACAGTGAATACTAACAAATTACCTGAAAATGGGAATTCAACACACAAATATATATTCAAATTATTAATGAAAACGTGTCAGTGGTATCCATAAAGTATGTTCCGATGCCAAATATTGCAGACATTATTTAGGACAGTTAAAGCGTGTTAATAAATATTTGTTCTATATATTTTGCATGTTCGAGACAATTGATGGCTCTCTAGGTAAAAAGACATGTTAAGCCAGCAGAAATTTATCATCAAATTCGTGAGGTATATGGAGATCAGATAGTGCAGATTAACATTTTCTTCCTTTTTAAACCTATAGATTTATAAAACGTGATGAAAAATCATAGACATAGACGACGACTTCTTTGATGACTAAAATTGTTTCGTTACAAAAGCCTTGCATTTAAAATTAGCATAAAATGTTTCCGGTACCTAACACTTTTAATATACATGTATGTAACATAAATTACATACGTACAAGCCTAGTTTACCAAAAGCGAAATTGCCTACTGTAAACGGGGTTTAAAGAAACAGAGGTGAAAACAGTTGTTTCTTCATGAAAGTTACTTTAACAATCTTATTTGTTCAAGAACTTTAACCATTTATATTGAGCAAACGGTACACTTGCGATATACGGAACATTAAGAGGAAACAATTTTGTAACGTTAATTTTGATTATGATTAAAAATTTTGCGGCACCTGACAACAACTTCTACAAACTGAAGGTGTAGTATCGATATGTAATAATCGTGACATATAAGTTTGTTACACCCTCTACATATGTATAGTTACAGAAAAAAGAAGAGTTAAAATTGACTTTTGTACATATGAGTATCAGCATAATCTGTATTAGATATTTCATATTATGTTGGTAATATGGCATCATGTAAAATACTGCACCGTTGCATTTTGTAAGATGATGGTGTTTTTCTATATACATTACCCTTCAAACTTTCTTTTGTCGGATGCCCCATATTATACTTCAAGAATAAATAATACAATCAACGTTACTGTATCTCAAAGGACAAGATAACATTAGAAGAACAGATTATTGTATTATTTAGTCAACTATCTCTACTCATGTTTCATGATGAATGATGTACAGAATTTGTGTTGGCTAATGGAATGACTAAAACGGAATCTCTCATAAACGATTGAAGCTATACAAAATTTCTATTTTGAAATTTTGTAAGATATTGAGATGAACATTGTGCGCTGTTAATAACACTGTTCAACATGGGCCTGATTTTGTAACCTTCAATATGCGTTTCTTATAGACTTCAATGTGCTGAATACGAATCTGCAATCCGTTTTTCTCCAGAACGTACCATTTTTGAAAAAATCAATTTTGAAAAAAATCGCTAATTTTCAACTTTGGAAGTGTTTTGTACTTCTGCAGTAATAGTACGTTCTGGAGAAAAACGAATTGCAGATTCGTATTCAGCACATTGAAGTCTATAAGAAACGCCTATTGAAGGTTACAAACAAAAAAAGTGAAATTTGTCGAACAGTGTAATTTCCCCATAGGCAGAGGTTTCTTGAGACCTATAAATCTGTGCGAAAATATTGGTAAAAAAATAATAATTTTTACGAAAACTAATCCCGCCCCCATTTTCTGGAAATTTTAATTTTGTCTTAATATGTTTTTCAAGCTTTATAAATCCAACGGTGTACTGCAGTATACATAGGTATAGTGAAACCAGAATTGTAGTAAAAAAGTAGTGGGAAGAAAACACGTGTTTCGAACTCCAAAACACGGATAGGAGAATGTTTGGAAAGCTGCTGAAGTAGTGCATTTCGATCTTATCAGGTCTTCATAGCAAATGTATACATACATATAATACCTGTAATATGTTAAGAACAAATACTGAAATGAACAACTCACAATCAGTTCGTAACGCCCGATAACAATAGTGTAACGAATACTGCAAACCTTTGTTGTTAGGTAACAACAAGTTGTGAAATGTTTTCATACTCTACAGGGTGGCCCGGAACATGTGCATTATTTTTAAAAGAAGAGTAGCTGAGGTGATTCTGAACAACTTTTTCCTTGACCAAAATATTGTTTTAAGCTTCGTTTTTTAGTTATTAACGAAAAACACTGGCCAATGCGAGCGCCCGTATAGCGCGAGCTCAGTCACAATTGCGCGCGGCCGAGATCGGGTGCATCGAGGGGCAACGCACGCCAAATATTACAATCGTCTTAAATTAAGAATAGTGTTTAATGCTTCGTTATTCATGAATAACAATTTAATTAACAAGTGGTTTAATAACTGTTCCATACTTTTATTCGTTTTCCGGAACGAATAAAGTGTTTTATTAATTATGAAAAAAGTGTTTGGATGATTAATGTTAGAAGAGGGTAGTTAAATAAACTTATCCATTCGACCGCGAATTTACCTGCTTCGACGGTGTCTTGCCATATGGTCATTGTACCGATCCTGACCTATCTTAACAATTTAAATGCCAAGTCCCGGCGATCGATACGATCTAATTCGCACTTGTTTCCACACGCACAGGACAAGCACTTACGAACATTACGAAAGTTAATGTGTGTGTCATGTGCGTGTGGAAACAAGTGCGAATCAGATCTGTATCGATCGCCGGGACGTGGCATTTAAATTGTTAAGATAGGTCAGGATCGGTTCAATGACCATATGGCAAGACACCGTCGAAGCAGGTAAATTCGCGGTCGAGTGGATAAGTTTATTTAACTACCCTCTTCTAACATTAATCATCCAAACACTTTTTTCATAATTAATAAAACACTTTATTCGTTCCGGAAAACGAATAAAAGTATGGAACAGTTATTAAACCACTTGTTAATTAAATTGTTAATGATGAATAACGAAGAAGTAAACACTATTCTTAATGTAAGACGATTGTAATATTTGCCGTACGTTGCCCCTCGATGCACCCGATCTCGGCCGCGCGCAATTGTGACTGAGCTCGCGCTATACGGGCGCTGTAATTGGCCAGTGTTTTTCGTTAATAACTCAAAAACGAAGCGTCAAACAATATTTTGGTACAGGAAAAACTTATTCAGAATCACCTCAGCTACCCTTCTTTTAAAAATAATGCACATGTTCCGGGCCACCCTGTATTTTAATCAAATTCAAGAATGAAATGTGTATTATTATTTTGAATGTGTGTCTAACTAAACTGCATATGATGGATCCATAATCGATTTTTTATCGTATTATTACTCTGTACTACACGTATGTTTCTAATAGCATTGCCTGGCCTGCCCCCGCACCTTCCCTTATTCGTACATCGTGTAGAAGAAGTTACTTTGAATATGGTGTCTAGTACTTAAGTACATGTCCATATTTCAGTAAAACTTACATTATGTTTCCACACAACTTTATAAGCACTAGGATTAGCATGTGCTTTGCAATCAAAATACACGTCGTCACCTTCCTCAATGTCATCTGGATTCATATTCGCGCCCAACTCCAGATGTAAAATTGGCACAACTGTAATGTAAAAGAAGAAACGTTATAATCAGTATACAATCTGTGTATGTAATCTATTGCACTCTGTAATTTAAAGTAAATAAAGTTGCAATGACTTTGTGAAATATCGCTTTACAGTAAACCTGTGTAAATGATAGAAAAATTGACTGGATAAGTGTTGGGTTGTTGAATTCTGGGGTTAAACGAAATCGTGTTCAACAATTAATTTTGCAGAGAGTTTTAATATACCGTGACGAGTGTGCGCGCCAGAGTAACGATGTGCGTCGCGTCCAAAACTATTCTTGTTACAATTGCTATTCCGCTACTATATACAGGGTGGCCCGGAACTCGCGCGGTATTTTTAAAAAAGGGGTAGCTGAGGTGATTCTGAACAACTTTTTCCTTGACCAAAATATTGTTTGAAGCTTCGTTTTTAAGTTATTAACGAAAAACACTGGCTAATGAGAGCGCCCGTATAGCGCGAGCTCAGTCACAATTGCGCGCGGCCGAGATCGGGTGCATCGAGGGGCAACGTACGGCAAATATTACAATCGTCTTACATTAAGAATAGTGTGTAATTCTTTGTTATTCATCAATAACAATTTAATTAACAAGTCGTTTAATAACTGTTCCATACTTTTATCCGTTTTCCGAAACGAATAAAGTGTTTTATTAATTATGAAAAAAGTGTTTGGATGATTAATGTTAGAAAAGGGTAATTAAATAAACTTATCCATTCGACCGCGAATTTATCTGCTTCGACGGTGTCTTGCCATATGGTCATTGTACCGATCCTGACCTATCTTAACAATTTAAATGCCACGTCCCGGCGATCGATACGATGTGATTCGCACTTGTTTCCACACGCACATGACACACACATTAATTTTCGTAATGTTTCGTAAGTGTGTGTCATGTGCGTGTGGAAACAAGTGCGAATCAGATCTGTATCGATTGCCGGGACGTGGCATTTAATTCTAAAAATAGGTTAGGATCGGTACAATGACCATATGGCAAGACACCGTCGAAGCAGGTAAATTCGCGGTCGAATGGATAAGTTTATTTAACTACCCTTTTCTAACATCAATCATTCAAACACTTTTTTCATAATTAATAAAACACTTTATTCGTTTCGGAACACGAATAAAAGTATGGAACAGTTATTAAACGACTTGTTAATTAAATTGTTATTGACGAATAACGATGAATTACACACTATTCTTAATGTAAGACGATTGTAATATTTGCCGTACGTTACCCCTCGATGCACCCGATCTCGGCCGCGCGCAATTGTGACTGAGCTCGCGCTATACGGGCGCTCGCATTGGCCAGTGTTTTTCGTTAATAACTAAAAAACGAAGCTTTAAACAATATTTTGGTCAAGGAAAAAGTTGTTCAGAATCACCTCAGCTACCCCTTTTTTAAAAATACCGCGCGAGTTCCGGGCCACCCTGTATGTACATTACGATATTTAGGGGGAAAAGCTGACCTCAGCCCTTGCTGTGTCGCCTTAGCCAACGCCGAGTCTGGTCCTTGCCAGTAGTCATATCGCTGACTACTGCCTTAGCGCAGAATATTGACTTTGACTAGGCGAGGATCCGCGGGCCTTACAACTTATCGGTGACTCAAGGGCTGGTCAACAGGGTGACTACCCCCTCGACTTTGGGGGATCCTCCCTTGGGGATAGCGACGCTCGATGAGGGAACGGTGCAATACGATCCGAGCCGGAATATCGGTGTGACTATTACTAATTTAACAATGAAACTTTATTTTTGACTTTTTCTTAATGAAACTTTTTAATTAAAATGAGACCAATCACGATATAGTTTGAATTATATTTACTTGTTGATACTCATTAAATACATACCACAAAGTACAAGAACGCGTTGCTCTTATTAAACTAATAATACAAGGATAATGTAAAATAATAAAGTACATTATAATAAATATTATAATACATTGAAATAAACAGGATGCAATTTGAGTTATATTTACTTATTAGAATAAGAATAAAAAGATAATGCAAAATAGTAACATGATGAATAAAAAATTATGAAATAGTATATGAAAATTAACTGTGCATTTATTTTTGATTTAACTGAACTAGATTCCACCAGAACAAAGATTTTTCATATTAGTCAAAATTCTACACACGGTTTACAACTAACTAAGACTAGGTATTATACAAAGTTATTAGTATCTCCAATGTGGTGGAGTCATCTCAAATTTGAACCATTTGATCAATATATAAGCTCTGCTGGTACATGAACGTCTGTTTGAACGCAGCGATAACCGAATAGTTTGAAATATAACGTACAATTCGCATTTTACGCATTCGGCCTTATTAAATGGGTTACCCAATAGATTCGTTTAAAGTCTTGTCAGTGTTGCGGTGTAGGCATGTCCAACGAGAAAGAGATAATTGTTTACTTTCCAACTACACACCCATCATCTAAACCAGGGGTGATGAACTGGGGGCCCGCGGGCGGCCGGTGGCATTTTTGTTGGACGTAGATGTCATCTCCAGCATCTCAAGTCTCATCCTATAGTACCTCAACAAGTGGAATTCTATCCAAATTTCAACAAACCTGTACGCGTCTGAACACTCGCAGGTTCGTGAACGGATTGACGGAGGAAATGATGTATAGCCAAGGAGTTGCTTACTAAGTAAGTGGACTGTATGTTGTTTCTTGGATGCGTTAATATTAAGAGTCTTTTCAATATGATTCAAGGTTGAATCGTATATCGTATCCAGCGAGCAGACCACGAGCCTTGATTTTCGTACAGTCAGTCTACGGTCAAGACCATACTTTGACGACTGACTGTCGTTGCTCCTGAATTTCGTCTTGTTAAATATATGTATGTGGAATAATACATTTGAATTTGTATTTGTAGTTTTCATAGTTTTTTCCTTGTTCAGGGAACTTCGCGTTATGTGCCTTTGTTCTTTTGTTCTTTTCCGTATTCTTCATTTCGCTGTCGTCGCTCGTCATTGTAGAGTGTTTTGTATGTTATCTTATTCATCGTACTTATAATAATAGTAAATATATCTTTAAGCTAATTGAATGCTTTTTAACACGTCTTTACCTTATTAACTAAAATGCTTATTTATATGCTAAAAAGGGAAGCGGTTGTCGACTAATCAGCGCATTTGCCCGCTAGCACGAGGTGTGTAAGGCCTGGATACCTCGGCTAACGGTACCGAGCACATTTGGTGTAGGGGTTTTGACACGGCCCTCGTCGTTTATGACGTTCATGGTCTATGGTCATGGTTCATGGTCTTAAGAATTAAAAATACGACGAAGACCATCAAGGACATTATGTATTACTTGGATTAAAAAGTTTTCCGTTTTGCGGATTATTCACTGAAACTAGGGACTATTCAAAATTTAGATGTATTTTGCTATGTTTGTAATTAAACGTCTAATTTGTGTAAAAAAAAGGCTCCGAAATAAATTTTAGACCTAATACATTATGACGCAGCCCGAATGTACATACACAGTTGGTAGCATTGCTGATCAATCAAAATAAAGTATGTTTGAGAATTGTAAAATATCACACTTTTGAAGTGGTTCAAGAGTGACTCTGCGATAGAACGGCAAAACGCGGTAGCTGTTCAAGAATGTTTGGACCTTGGACGCGTGCAAGAACTTCAAGTAAACGTACCAACTTTGTTTTTAACCCACCTCGAAGGCCAATGTTTCTAACATACATCAAAAAGACCAGCATAATTGATAAACACCATGTAATCTCGATTAAGAAAAAAGAGACACTGAGATTTCTCTTAATGGGCCCTTATGATCAAATCATTAAAGCGGATATTTTCGTGTGATTCGCGGATAATACGTGTTCTGCGATTTTGGAATACTGTGGATTCATTCGAATAGAAATCTAAAGACATGCGACGTATATTGTCACGCTTGGACACACATATTTGAATACTCACTGTGTTCAGTAACAAGGCAACAATGGAACATATTGTTACAAACATGTAACAAGAAACTGGGTATATGATCTGCATGTGGTTGACCTACTGACATTGGTTTAAATTCTACATATGGTCTAGAAGGAGCTACGGCCGATGAAACATCTCACTCAATGTGTACAGGGTGTATAAAATGTAATCGGTAAGGCTTTCAGAAGTGATTCTACACATTTTGATCGGTGGACATTTGGAACATAAGTTGCGAAAAACTATTTATCACAATAAAAAATTAGATGAACATTTTTGTCCCCTTACACATTCTTCTCCGTGAGTGGAGAACAAGTCCAAAAGGAGCCATATATCGCCAATGCACTGCGTGTTCAATATAAATTGAACAAATTGCACAAATAAGATTGTGCAAGTCACACGTAGAAAGAAATAAATACTTTAAACCAGCGTCACGTAGGTATTGTGATAAGTATCCCTAATATTATACACGTATCTATTGTGTACCAAACGGGTACGCTCTTGTAATTTCTGAGTTGTGGAGGAATTGATTCAGTTCCTGATGAAATTTTACGGCGTTGTAAAGTTATTAGTTAATTCACAATGCTTATAGTTCTATGTAGTATGATGTGTTTTAGAGTTCTAGTTTGATTCTACACTTGTTAGAGTTCTATTTGGATTATCTTATTTTAGTGCTTTTTGGACTCTGATTTGCATGAGTTCTTAGAGTTCCAGTTACGTTCACAGCTGTTAGAGTTCTAATTAGTATCTGCGTTTTTAAATTTCTTTTAAACTTCTCCCTAAAACGCGATTGTTAACCGTTTCTAATTCACCGTGTCCCCGCTCTCATTATGCCTTCAGCGCGTTGTGTCTCTGAATGCGGAGCAGGTCCAGCCTTATGTGAATTGTGAGGTACGGGAAGTTCTAATTGATTTATGTGGAAACCGTTAGTAAAGCCGCCGTATGACCGGTTGGAACTCTCAAGGTTTCTGACAGGGTCTGTCCTATTGAATTGATGCGATTTCACACGATATAATGTAGTTTGTAGCGTCCAAGCGATGTATGGCACGACACCCTTCTTTGGTTTCTTAGATATGTATTCTTCTCGCGGTCGCTTCTGCATGTGTTACACGCATAATAATCACGTAATATTGTAAGTGTTATAATTTATAATAATAAAGATACATAACTTTGCATAGAAACCAACATGAATTGGAAAAGAAAATTATGATATAACAAAAAATGTTGTTGATAATAAATAGTTGACAGTAACAGAATAGTTACTGGTGACCATGTCATAAACGTGACCCAGCAATAAAATCAAGGAAGCTTTTACAAGTCCTAACGGAATAAACGCAAAGTTCAAACTATTTAGTAAAAATTAAGGTCTCTCATTAGAACGCCAACGTGCTATTGATATCGTTATTACTGGTTCACGTAATTCGCTGACAATGCTCCATGACCAGTTAAACACTACACTATTTGCGTGTCATTTGACAAATATTTTATATGAATTATGGAAACATTTTTACTTACAAAACACGTTTAATTTCCATATGTCTTCTATTACAGCTTGCTGAACCTTTGAATTCTCTGCTCGACAAGTCATTGCTTTATCGTGATCAAGTAAAGTTGGTTTCAATGTTAGTATAGAATTCGTTATATTTCCATCCTGGGAAACCTTTAACATGAAAAATAAATACGCCACTGTAAAATCACATGATATTACAATGTTTTAAACTGTATTGTTAAATATTTTTTGCGTGTGCTATTTAAGTAGTTACAAAAATCTGGTATGTACATACCCCTACACAGGGTGTCTCGTAACAACAGACCGTCCCGGAAATGGCGGTTGCTCGGGTGACTCTGAACAAAGCTTCAGTTACCAACATGTAGGTTGAAGTTTCGTTTTTTATTATTAAAGAAAAGTACTGGCCAATCGGGGCGCCAAAGCGCGTGGCTCTCAACATCGAGTGTTACATCGCCTTAAATTGAGAATAATGTGCTATTATTCGTTATTCATGAATAACAAATAAACTAATAAGTCGTTTAATGACTGTGTTGTGCCCTAACCGTCCCCACAAACTAACCACGATAAGCGCGACTCAGCAGCACGTGCAGTCAAGGCCGTGTTCGAGGAATAGCGGACGGATACGCGCAGGAAGCAGCGTATCCATTTACTGTCGATCCAGCAACTTGCACTAGGCTGAGGGCACGCCAAGGAGACTGCCCACCACCGAAAAGACACAGCACATTCCTGCACCAACTCGGTATAAAACCCCGATAGCACGACCGCCGTCGCGCTATCTAAAACAAGCTACCCGTCACGTCAGTCTCAGTGCAGCTCTCCATCAAGCTTAACCATCACTCCTGAGCACTGTGTAGATACCAAGTCTCAATAAATCTACTCCTTTATTTACTCGAACACCGGTGAATACCAATTCTTTGACGCTCCCGCACCTACGACATCCCCCAACATTCGACAAGTGTCATCCGGCACAACAACTGTGTTCAATACTTTTATTCGGTATCCGAAAGGAATAAAGTGTTTTATTACTTATGGAAAAAATGTTTCTTTTAACAGCACGTTTTCAAGTGGATAAAACTATGTTTTAAAAAGAACGATTTGGATAACTAATGTTAGAAACAGGTAATTAAACTTTTTGACCTCCTTATTAATATAAACATAGGAATTTTGAGACGCAACTGGAGCGGGAGACCTAAGACGCAGTTTAATGTGACCTCCAAATTAAAATAGACATAGACAAGAAAGGAATTCGGAGACGCAACCAAGATAGCGAGACATCGACGCAGATGAAATATTTATAATACCTAAGGCGTAGTTGAGAAATGCTATAAAAGCCCATAGACAGAACGCATAACGATTCATTCGAGGTTCAGAATCCATTCCATCTCCAACAGTAACGTAGTTAAGATCAAGAGTGTTACGAGCCGGGCTGTGTGGCAGCACGAGAGGCCGGCGAGGGGTGTATTACCCAGGAATATGGTTATCAGTTTGTTAGTTAAATTGCGCGGACGAACCTGATGCGAAATCAGAGAGCCGCTAGGATTATTGAGTACGAGGACGAACCCGGTGCGAAACCGGAGAGCCTCTAGGAGGGGGAACAAGCGCGGGCGAACCCGATGCGAAATCGGGGAGCTGCTAGGAGGTTGGTTTATTCACAGACGAACCTGGCGCTTGACCAGCGAGATGTTCGGAGGTTGGTAGACTTACGGACGAACCCGATGCGAAACCGGGAGTCACTAGGTTGGAATAGTTTGCTTGTTTGGATAAAGACGTACGAAGGAACTTGATGCGAGATCGGGTAGTGGCAGGAAATATTAGTTGCCTCGTAACTCTAAATTATTATTTGATACAACTCGAGCGGTAAAGTTGTATCGGTGAGTACGTTGTTACTAATATGCAAGGATTACGGGGTAAAGATAGGTTTAACGAATCTACTCTATTTATAAGTCAACGTATTAAAGTTTATATATTGAATATCAATATAAATACAAATGTTTCTGTCGCGATGAAATAATATAAAATGTGTAAGTCACCTAAGTATTTGCACGGTGTTGACGCACTGACGATGCGGGGTCCGAGAGCCGCTATTAGAATATGCCGAAAGAACTTCAACCGGACAAGCGGATTCTAACGGGTTAGGGGGGCCGACTCCAGGCGCCATGACGTGTGTGCGTGCACTCACACTAACAAAGGAAAGCATGCACGTATACGCCATGCGCGACAGAGAGACCCGATTTCTAATTTTTCGACTGTTGTCTCGATAATTGCCTTAATGAAACTTTCACGGATATAGAACACACGGGTAGACTTCACCACAGCCCTAAAGGTATATTTGAACGCGAATAAACACCATTCGTTGAGAAGAATAGTGTTTCTGAAACTGGCAAGCTTGAGACAGACAACGATGTAGGCAACAAGATGGCTGCAGACATGTTGACACATTTCACATTTAGCAAATATTGGACGATTTAATGGTTTATTCACTGCTCAAACACCCTTTAGGGCTTCCTTGAACTAGCACAAGATCACAGAAATTCGATTTTTCACAGTTTATCACTTCTGGAAAGCGGAGAAAGTGAAATACGATTTGCACGCATCCGACGTAAGAATAGTTCAATGATTCTCCGTCGGTGGCGTTTATGGTACACTGTAGTGAATTTGGCCAAGTTACCGTCAGGGTCGATAAAAATACAAATGAGTCGGTAAATGTAAGTTATAATTTCACACCACGAACGGCGATTCATACGTGAATACGTGATGCGTGCACACAGACACCAGTAAGGCATAGTTGCCGGCACGTATCAAACCTCTGTCACGCTGTTGTCACATCTGTTACAATTATAACATAAGCATCAGCAAAATGAATCGGCTCGAGCCGAGATGTTGATTCGAGCCGCTGCAAACTTTTTTGTAGGTTCGAGTCCTCTTGGGGTATATTTTTTTACATTCATTTTTGTTTCATTGCTAAGTATATAACAATGATCAATATTTGTTTACAAATGTTTTAAAAATATTTGTTAAATACTTTAATTTAATATACGTAAATATGAAGTTGAAGCGATTTTTTCTACCGTTTTCTTCCCAAGAATCTTACCAATTATGGAACTGTTTGATATTTCTAACATTTGGACGCGTATACATGTCAATCCAAAGCTCACAATGTGTAACTCAAAATTTCAATCATTTGGTGGTATGTTTCATTTATATTACCAATAAAGCTGCTATGTTAATATATATGAAATATATTAACTATATTATACAACAATAATATAATTGTAATATAATTAAAATATATGTAAGATTATCGAAGGCATTTGAATAGATATTCAAATGATTATGTCGGCGTGTATGTGTTAAAAAGTTGTTTTGTTTAGCTCTCGTGACCGTAGTCTGTACAACAATACAATGTCACCGTGGTCCTTTTCGATCATTTTATGCTTCGCTCTAAGCAACAGAAAGCTATGATAGACAAAGATAGAGGCTATGTATATACGTCAGATGTACCTATGACGTGACAGCAAGACGGGAATCGGTGTGACACCGCAACTATGACGCAGGTGTTGAGGGCCGTCATTTGTTTGTAAGATGAACCGCGCGGCACGCGGCCTGCCAGTTGGCTGTGCCTGACCTATGTCAAGCAGCAATAGGAGCCCTTCTCTCATAAGTTCGAAAAATTATTTTCTTACACATATTAATATTGTTTTATCAATCTGTTTTTTCCAACCTGACCCTTGTATCTCCTCTTTCATTTGCACTATTCTCTTTTATGTTCGGCAAAAATCAAAATCTCAACTTGAGTCGAATCTATCGAAGTTTTCCTGAAAAGCAAAACTGTAATAGATATGACAATATCAACTATGTCTCCGTATTTTTCGTTTGTCATCCTACACAATGACCAAAACAATGGGAAAAAGTGAATGAAATGAATTACAAATTATCAATATATGCATATTCGGTACTCGCATAAAATCTGTACGAATAAATATTTTCCTTTATTTCTGATTATTTGTAAAAAATAAATAATTGTGTGGTATAAAAGAAAGGCGAAATACTAGTAAAACATCACACGAGTTTTCCTGCACTTCGTCAAGACTGTTCTAAGACGTCTGAAAATGCGCTTCATACATTTTATTTTAATGTTAAAAATATTAAACAGTACCATAATTGGCAAGATACATGGCAAAGGAAATGGTAGCACGAAGAGCGCTCTAACTTCATATTTACGTATATTAAATTAAAATATTTAACAAATGTTTTTAAAATATTGGTAAGCAAATACTGATTATTGTCATATAGTTAGGAATTAAACAAAAATTAATGTAAAAAAATGATAGCATAGGGGGATCGAACCTACAAAAAAGTTTCCAGCGGTTCAGCTGCTATATGTATATGTATGTATGTCTATATCCGGCAGGTATCGAAATCTCGGCTCGAGCCGATTCATTTTGCTGATGGCCAGGATTGTAACAAATGTGGCAACACCGCGACAAAACACTCAAAGCATGTGATTTGACAACTATGGCCTCCCACTCTCCGTTTATAATTTTGCCTAATGACGTTAGATGTCACAGCGTGAGTTTATAATTCTGTATAATGACTTTAGATGTCACCCCGTCAAATGCCGATGCAGACGATTTTTCTGTTTTCACTAACGCCCGTTCTGTCGAATGGCGCTTAGATCGATTCGGAGTTGGCCCCAAAAGAGTCGGCCCCCTTAATCTGGGATTCGAGAGGTGCGCTAAGCCCAATCTCACTGGATGTAACTGATTCTATACATGCGTGGCAGGCCGTGAGTCTACGTGTGACTGTGTAACTCTGAACCAACGAGGGTAGAAACCAAAGGGTTTATATAGTCCCAAAATGCGCTGGAACGCACTAGAACTTTCCATATAAGGACATTTAGGAGTCTTCGTTCTGCCATGCCCGTCTCGATCATGATGCAGCTGACCGGGCTTGTACTCAGGACCCCCATATTTGTTCACGATAAGCGAACGAATTTTAGGACGTTTTCCCTTCACAGACCCGGGCTCGAAAACGCATTGTGAGCGACGTATGGAAAATAATTCTCCATGCGTAACAAGAACATTGGAAATATCATAACCATTCATAATAAAGCATTGTTATTTTTAAAAACAAGCTATAATCATCCTCGCCTGTAATAACTTACTCAGTCGTCCATGAATTGTTGACAATGGGTCAATCTTGACTTTCTAGGCAACCGTCAACAGCTGATGTTACGGCCGGGTCGGTGACCTCGCATCACTGCACGCCCACCTTTACTTTCCACTGTAAGATTTAGGTGTGATACGACAGGATTGGAAGTGAGTTCACCGTCCCGGCCGTAACAACAGCTGTTCAGGATTGCCTAGAAAGTCAGGACGATCCAGTGTCAACAATTCGTGGAGGAATGAGTAAGCTGAGTAAGACAGACACTGATGTAGGCAACAAGAAGGCTGCCGGCATCTCGCCACAATTCACATCACCCGAGTTTTCCTGCACTCCATCTACGACTGTTCAATCTAAAGGTGTGTACAGACTTGTTGCGTACTTCTGTTACTGACGCCGGTGACGTCAGTTTTTGGTAACGAGATGTGGGTTTGGACGTATTTCTATTCATTTCCACGTAAAAGTCCGTCCACATTTGTTACCGAACTGGGATTTGTTACCTAGTCAAGTGGTTTAGAAAAGGTCTGGGAAGAAATGTGAAGTGTTTTTTTGATACCTCATAGTGTTACATTTTACTTGGTTCAGCCGTTCCATGCGCTGTCGGTATTTTGGCCCGCTCCAAAGGAGGTACTTGAGTCGCTCTTGAATAGTTATAGCTTTCTTTAAATTTGTATCTTTTCCGGCTAAATTTGACCCGATTAGGTTGATTAAAGTTGATGATTCTAGTATAACAATAATTTCTAAATGGTATATAATAAATCTTCATTATTTATAAAAATACTTATAAAAATATTTAACAAATAACTTTTTGTTCATATATTTCGGCATTGCTTTTTACATGTCCGTCGATCAATATTAATGGCGTTAATTGTATTAAAAAAGGGAATGTGTTGTGTCGATTGAAATTGCATGGCTCTTTACCATGTGTTCTTTTATCCTTGCCATCTAAATCCTGCACTTAGATGGGCGAAAGGCTCAAAATTACTCCGCAAAAATAGCATTAGTTTCGACCGCGTCATAAACCTGACCGAGGGCTGAACTGGGCATGCACTCACAACAGTCCTACGTCGCCAAGGGGGCTGGTCTATCTCGTAGGCATAGGCTGAATGAGCCCTATCTCCTAGGCCTAAACAGTCTACAATACATAGGAACAGCGCCGCACAGACGATTTCACACATGTACAGCAGTTCAGTAGCGAGCTAACACATTGGCAGTGGCGCAAGGACGAGTGCACACATCTACGGCCGCTCGCTGCCTCCTTTGCAGCGGGTAAAATGCCGACAATTCCTCGGTCCGCCGAACCAAGTAACGGCTAATGTACGGAAGAAACAAGAAACACTCCACATTTGCTCCCAAATCTCTTCTAGACCACTTGACTAGGTCCTTAGCTTGATAACAGTATGCGGAGACGCAACAAGTCTGGACGCACCTTAAGATGTCTGAAAATGCGCTTCATAGAAAATAGTTAGGGATACAAAAAAGAAATCAATGTTAATAAAAAATGAACCCGTGGGACGCTCGAACCTACAAGTTTTATGGTTGCGTACGTTATGTGTATTATTTCATTCTTGCTACTCTTTCTCTTTCGCTCGCACTGTCCTTTCTTATGTCCGGCCGGAATCAATACCTCAGCCCGAGCCGATTCATTTTGCTGATGATCAGAAGTGTAACAAATGTGGCAGCACCGCGACAGAACTCTCAAATGATGTGATTTAACAACTATGGCTTTTCACTTTCCGCTTATAATTCTGCATAATGATGTTACATGTCATACCGTCAGTTTAGAATTCTGTATAATGACTTTAGATGTCACACCGTGAAATGTCGAACCTGCAATTTTGTGTCGTCATTAATGCCCGTTTCTTTACAGTGGCGCTTAGATCGATTCGGAGTTGGCCTCAAAGGAGTCGGTCCCCTTAAGCACAAGCTCTACGGGCGCTTTGATTGGCCAGAGTTTTTCGATCATAATTCAAAAACGAAGCTTCAACTAACATTTTGGTAAAGGAAAAATTTGTGCAGAATCACCTCAGCAATGCCCCATTTCCCGATGTTACTACTAGTTACGGGCCTCCCTATACAGGGTGAACATTATAAAGCGTTACAGACGAATATCTCCAAAAATATTGATTACACGCAAAAATGTTTCAGGTGAAAGTTGTTCAGTACCGAGGGGGTATCCATCATGTGGTGGGGCTTTTATTCTTCCCGGTGGACACTGCAAGGTGAGGTGAAGGTCAACTTTCTTTTTTTAAATGGGATGATATGTTTTTTATGCACCATCAAATAGTGCGTTTTGAGACGAGTTCAGTGAACTATTCAGTGACCTACTCAAGGTCCTTCAAGGTCAAACTTGCAGGGAAATGCAACATGACGGTGCGCCTCCGCATTATGCATTATGCTTTCAAACAGCAATGAATGAAATCTTTGCAGAAAAGTGGATAGGTCGATGAGGTCCTGGCCGCCCCGTACGCCGGATTTAACACCACTCGACTATTTTCTATGGGGTCACATTAAAAACTGCGTAATGTTTATTAAGCCTACGACGCCTGAAATATGAAAGTCAGAAGACGCGAAGCTTGTGCTAAGATAAATGTTGAAATGTCCAACAAAGTTAGAGAATTATTTAAACAAAGAATTGTTAAATGCATTTAAGTAAGAGGGAACCATTTCCCTGCAAGTTTGACCTCGAACGAACTTTAGTCATAGATCATTGAAAACGCACTATTTGATGGTGCATAAAAAAACATATCATTCCATCTAAAAAAAGAAAGTTGACCGTCACCTCACCTTGGAATGTCCACTGGGAAGAATAAAAGCCCCACCATATGATGTCTCCCACGGTACTGAACGACTTTCATCTGAAACATTTTTGTGTGTAATCAATATTTTTGGAGATATTCTTCTGTAACGCTTTATAATGTTCACCCTGTATAGTGAAATGTAATTCTGTTCCAGAATTATTGTATCATACAATAAACAGTTAAAAAGAAAATACCTTTTCTGTGTAGTTGTTTAGTCTCCTTCCATCCATGTACCAAGATATTTTTGCTGGTGGCCTTGACCCAACAGTCATACAATTTATATCGTATTTTCGATCGGCGCTGAGGGGAGCATGTTCACTGCTCAATATTGTTACAGTCAACGGTTTCACTGAAAAGCAAAAGATTATGAAAACGTGTTTAAATTTAATTTAAAAGAAATTTATTAGGCACTATTTACTTAACATTCTTTTTCATTTTAGAAGTAGAAAAAGATAGTGTGGAAAATAATAACAGAAAGATTACAATATGAATTCAAAGAAGTAGTTAGCTTTTGGGGATAGTGATATTCCAGTAGGGATTCTTAATTTTCATACTATTTTGGACAGAATAGAAATAAAATCACCTCAAAAATATCTGCCAATCCACATTTATTTTTATATACTTCTTCCGAAGGGAATTGTTTCTTGCGGCAATGTTTTACATTATTATTGTTACGAGCCAGGGCTGTGGGCAACGTCTAGGCCGTCGAGATTAATATTACCCAAGGAATATGGTTGGGAGTTTGTTAGTTAGGTGCGCGGGCGAACCTGATGCGAAATCAGGGATCCGTTGAATCCGTAGGATACAGACGAACCTGATACGAAATTAGGGAGCCGTAGGATACAGACGAACCTGATGCGAAATCAGGGAGCTCTAGGATGGGCTAGGTTATGGGCGAACCTGGTGCGAAATCAGGGAGTCGCAGGAAGTGTTAGTTTGTCTCGTAACTCCAAATTAAAGTTTGATAGAACTCGAGCGGCTAAGTTGTATCTGTGGGAACATTGCTACTAATACGAAGGATTACGGACCTGTAGGAAGAGATCAAGAAAGCAATGTGATATAGTACATCTGGTAGACTGGGAAACGAAACAAAAAATAATGATCGAAAGAAGCAGGAAAGGCTTAGGCGAGGTCTATATGGGTCATCATTTAACAGAAGAAGAAAGGGATGTCCCGAGGAGACTGAGAGAGATAGCGAGAGAAGAGAGAGCATTGGGGAAAGAATTGGTAAGATTCGGGAAGATGGTATAAAGGGGAAGTGGGGCGGCGAGCAATCAGAGATA
Organism: Nomada ferruginata; assembly: GCA_963583965.1. Lineage (NCBI taxonomy): Eukaryota > Metazoa > Arthropoda > Insecta > Hymenoptera > Apidae > Nomada > Nomada ferruginata. Next base: position 3,942,705 of record OY757219.1, read on the forward strand.
GTAGAAAAAAAGCTTTTTCGAAAGGTGAACAAAGCCTGGGAAATAATAGATGAGATAACAGCAAGATAGAGAATTTGTTTATAACAGTTTATAACGACAGAAATTTAAGCAGGTTAATTTCAGTTTTACAGTTGAAAGTGATGATGACAAACTTGGACGAATATCTAGAGGAAGAGCAACTGACTCTCAATTCAAAAAAGTCAAAAGTAATGGAACTTAGTAAATGCACAGGAAGGTGGAAGATGACGAAGAGGAAATGGAAAGGAATACAACTAGAATCTGCCATAGAGTTTTTTTATTCAGGAGTGCTGTTTCAAATAAACGGGAACATAGCAGAGCATTTAAACGGAAAGGAGTGAAAAGGCTAATGTTGCGTTAAATCAGATATGGGGGTTAGGAGAGAAAAAGTGTAGGAATAGTTTTAAATTGAGAAGGTTTTTGTTTGACACTGTATTAATAGGAATTTTTATGTATGCGGTAGAACTGTGGGGGTACAGGGAAAGGGAAGACCTGGTAAGAGTCCAAATGAGATACTTAAAATGGGCACTAGGGTTAAGCGTGAAAACACCGGGGTATATTGATTTGGAGGAAATTTGAGAAGATGGCAATTGGGAAGGAAGGAAGAGTCTTAGAATTAGTAAACCAACTTACAAAAGAATGTGTGGAAGAGAAGGCCATAGGAAGCTTGAAGACTAGAAGTGTCACAGAGTGAGAAAGAAGGGTAGTTGCAAAGAAACGGAGTTAGCTTTCTGGGAATACAACGAAGGCGAGAGAAGGTTGCGGACAGAATAGAAGAGTTAAGGAACAACGACAAGGAAGAACAAAAGCAAGTGCGATATAATGAAATAAGCAAATCCAAGTTCAACCAAAAGTACAAATATACAATAAAGACTGACAATGAGTGGTTACCAGAATATTTAAAGAAAGTGGGAAGAGGAGGGAGTCAGCGGTTATTAGCGCAAGCGAGATGCGGCTCACTAGAAAGCTGGAGCAAGTACTGGGTCGAAGAGGAGAGTAGGCGCTTCGAATTTTGCGGTCACAGGTCTAGGAACCTAGAGCACATGACAAGAGAGTGTGGGGAACTGGAGAGGGGTGCCAGCTTGGAGGAAGTAATAGATAAAAGGGACAGAAAAAGCTCTGAGCTGGTTAAGAAATCTAGAAAAGAAAGGACGGAAAGAAGTAGGAGGACTAAAGCAGGGTAGATAGATATGTATACGACTAAAAAAAAGCGGGTGAATTGATACATGTGTGAATGCCTGTGGAGTGCAGCCTGATACCTGTAAACCAAGTCCCTTCTTTTGGCCGTGAGGCTGAGTATAAATAAACATACATTATTTTAATTTATCTTAACTTTAGTACTTCGTCGTTTTGCCATTTGCCTTACTAACTTCTGCACAACGTCTTTGCATAGAATTTATTAGACCAATGCATCGATCAATAGAAATAGCATGTCATGCATTTTATATTGTTTTGTATAATTCATTCATATTTTTTGGTTCTTATAGTTTTATTTCCTTATCTATATCAATCAAAAACATCTGTATTGGATTTAAGTCCGGACTTGTGCCGGAAATTTTAATATAGTAATTTTGTTGCTATCTATGAATTGTTTCACGATATTCGCCGAATGCTTTGGATCGTTATCGGCCTGATCTATCCAATCTGTGGACAATTCTTCTGCGGCAAATGGCAAAGGAATATTATTAACAATGTTTACAGTCTGTACCAAAAGAGCGTGTCGGCGATATTTCTGTAAATATTTATATATTTGTAAAAAAATTTATATGTATCTAATCTACACCTAAAACACTAATACGCTCTTACTTAGTAAGGAGTCCAATCTCCTCCATTAGCAATTATAGCTTGACACCGTTTCGGCATACTCTGGACTAAGTTTTGAGCGTAGGATACTGGTAGCGACCTCCATATCTTCCGGATATGGTGTACCAGTGTTTTTATTTTAATAATACGTCTTCCCCTCAGCTTGTACTTCATTAGGGACCACACATTTTCAATAGGGTTTGCATCAGGGGACTGCGATGGCCAAGGAAGTACGGTGATGCCGTTTTCCGCTTTCCATTGGGTACAGATGCGACTTCGATGTTTAGGGTCGTTGTCTTCTTGCAATATCCATTGGTCCTCGGTTTGATTGAACCAACGTTTCACAGATGTGAGAAGACCCCTTTCGTACAATTTCACCATTTTTTGTGCATTCAAATTGTCTGTGAAGACGCACAAAGTGCCGAAACCGCGTGCGTTAAAGCAACCCCAAACATGCACTTTTATGGGGTGTTTCACACTTCTTTGAATCATCCGTTTTCCATGGATAAACCAAGCACGTCTAATAGGACACCATGCCCAAAACGAAGATTCATCAGTGAATACTACATCACTCCAATCACGATCACTATTTTCATCAGCCCACGCCAGACGATTTTTGACATGCTTTTGTGAAAGCAACGGTTTCAACATTGTGCTCTGCCACTTGACACCAAATTCATCTAAACGCCGTTTCAATGTCATTGTAGAGATATTTATGCCTTTTTTAGCCAAAAATACTTGACCTTTTCGTAATGAAAGAGTCGGATTTTTTTCGAAAAGCCGAAAAATCATTTTATCTTCTCGGGTATCGGTCTTCCGCTTTAACCCTCGATTTGGGAAGTCATCGACATTTTTTGTCTCCTTATACCGGTTTACCCACTTCTTGACAAACCGTGTCGACTTATGCATATATTTAGCAGCACTCGTGAAACTCAATTTTGGCCCTTTTGGGTGGGAACATAAGAACACTGCTTCAAATCGTTTCGCATACGCGGCACTCATATCGGAAAGCGCTGTTCTATTCAATGTCTCAAACGAAACTGAAAGATATTCGACCAACGCGTAGTAGAGAAGTCTTCATTTGTTTATATTCTTTTTATCTCACTCTCGTTAGGTGTCAGGTTTCGCAGATATCGTGGACACGCTCGTGTGGGACAGACTGTATATAAACAAAACGATCCATTCTTCCTTCAGTACGGTGAATAGGTCCAGTGCCATTAATGGTCACACCACCCCAAACGGGCGCCGATCCTCCACGTCCTTTAACGGTTGGTGTAATCCATTTTGCACTGTATTCCTCATCAATACGGTGTCTTAGATAAATTTCTCTTTCAGATCACATACGATTGAACTTACTTTCATCAGTCATCACAACTTTTGGCCACTGTTCTTCTGTCTGATTCAGATGACCTTTTGCAAAGTAAAGTTCCGCACGACGATTTTTCTCGGATATGAATTGATATATTTGTGTCGTGCTACTCTACACATTTGATTTATTTCACATAATTGACGTCGAACGGGGCGTACACTGATATCATTGTCCAGATGTGACTGTATTTCACGTAGAATATCCACAGCGGTTTTGAAACGGTTGGGCTCAGAAAGCCAATGACTCAAACGATCTATTCGGCAGTTGGTTTTACGGGTTTTCGGTTCACGGAGAATATTTTCTGAAGTTTTCGGAATATTAATATGCTACAGACCTTTGTGTCTTGAGACCAAGGTCTCAATTGTTCAGAAATATTTCGGTTCGTCAATCCTTGTTTTCTCAGTAGCTGCACTTGGCGACGGTGCTCTGACGTTATATTTTTGCGCTTACTCATGGCTATTTAGTCTTAATTCTTGTGTACAGGCTGCCTTATAACGGATAAACCAGCGATAATTGATCGCGAGGGCAACAAATTTAAAAGCAACAAAAGTAAGTATGTGTTCGCAACAATATCGCCGAGTTAGGACAAACTGTTTTCTACAGCCCATAAATATTAAAGTTATACAAGCGATAGGACACAGCACAGTAGCATGTACTTCACACATGTAAGGAATGCAATAAAATAAATTACAAATAGGTATTGTTAATACCCTAATATAGAAAATGAAAATGTAATTATTCATATGTTCGTAAATCTACGCCGCCACTGTACAGGGTGTTCTGTAACTATGCGAAATCCTGGAAATGGGGGGTTACTGGGGTGACTGCACAAATTTTTCCTTTACCAAAACGTTGGTTGAACCTTCGTTTTTGAGTTATTAACGAAAACACTGGCCAATCAAAATGCCCGACGCGTGGCTCTCGACCGCGCTCGGTCATGGTCGTGACCCAACGCATTGGCACAGCTGACTGCAGCGTGGATATCGAGGGAAGTGTGTGGCAAATATTACATCGTCTTAATGAAAAATAATGTGGAATTATTCGTTATTCGTGAATAACAAATAAACTAATGTCCTTTAATAACCGTTTCGATACTCTTATTCGTTATCGGAAAAGAATAAAATGTTTTATTACTGTGGGGGCACTTCCCATTTACACCGCTAGGGGGCGAGCACGACGATCCGGCTCCCGAAGGTGGTTGTATAGGTCCCCGCGACTATATACAGGGTGGCCCAAAACCCGGGGAACATCGGGAAAGGGGGGGTAGCTGGGGTGATTCTGAACAACGTATTCGTGAACCAACGCATTGACACAGCGACCAAGCGCAATTGTGAGTCGCGTGCTGGAGCACGCGCTCTACGGGCGCTCTGATTGGCCAGTGTTTTTCGTTACTAACTAACAAACGAAGCTGCAAACTAGCAAGCTTCCATCCTTTCTTTTTCCGTTGCTTCCTTCGTCCTCCATCGCATCGTATCAACCGACACACGAAGCTCCCACAATTACTATATGTACTGTGCTATATTTCCTAAATTAAAATTTTCGTAGATTAAGCTCATACATAATAATCTCTGAAGCATATTGTATAGTAAATTACAAAAATTGTATATTATATTTAACACTACAAACTATATATATTTCTAACATTTCTTTAGCTCAGGCGTTATAACAGCGGACGACAACTTAAGACCGCATTAGATTAGTATTATAAATACAGTTTAAATTAATGAAATTTAGAAAGTTTGGAGAAATAAAACTTAAAAGGTAATTAATAATGCGTTGGTCCTCCTTTTTGTCGAATAACTTCCTCGCAACGCCTTGGCATTGAATCAATTAAACGACGCCAACGCTGGACTGGAATATTACTCCACCCTTCTTCAATAATAGCGTAGAGTTCTTTACATTTTTGGTTTCTTGCGTTTAACATATTTTTCGACATCTATCCATAACATCTCAATGGGGTTGAGATGTAGAGATTGCGAGGGCCAAGGTAATACTCTTATGTTTTCTTCATTTAAAAATTGTTTAACCCTGCGAGCCGTATGTTTCGGGTCATTGTCAGCTTGCAAAATCCAGTTTTCTGGCATTTGTCCACTTTCAAATGGAAGCAGTACTCCATTTAATGTATTCATGTATACGTATTGGCTCATAATTCCATTAATTCTATGAATCGGACCAACACCTTGCAACGACATCGCTCCCCAGACGTTCACCGATCCTCCTCCTCCTTTTACGGTTGATTTTACACACTTTGATGAAAATTCTTCGTTAACACGGGATCGAACATACGTTTTGCCATCCGAACTCATACTGTTAAATTTGGACTTATCGGTAAAAACAATTTTTGACCAATCAGCCCAGTTCCGATGTTCTTTTAGCGAACTGTAAACGTAATTTTCTGTTGCGTTCAGATATGAGAGGCTTCTTGCGAGCAACACGACCCATAAGATTAATTATACATTCAATCTTCTCCGCACTGTCCGGACACTAATTTTGCACCTAATTTCAATACCAGATTCATTGAGAACTTGTTCAGCTGTTTTATGTCGATCAGCTTCAGAGATGCGATGAACAAAGCGATCATCTCTAACTGTTGTTTTCCGGGGCCTCGCTTTCCGTGACACATTATTCACTGAATGTGTCTTTGATATGAACTGTATTGCTTGTACGCACGTCGTTTTGAAATATTTAATGTTTCAGCGATTATCGAAAATGAGTATCCCTCATCTCTCAAGAATTTAATATGAATTCTCCGCTCAAGAGTAATATTCTTTCTTCGACTCATGATTGCAGACTGATTTGTAATTGTTTATATTCTTGGACACGTAGGACTATAGCAACTATGTCCACAATGACAGTAACTAAGCGAATGGTGATAAAAACCAATCGGTCTTAAGTAGTTGTCTGCTGTTATAACGACATCAGCTAAGGAAATGTTAGAAATATATGTAGTTTGTTGTGTTAAATATACAATTTTTGTATTTTACTATACAATATGCTTCAGAGATTATTACATATGAGCTTAACCTACGAAAATTTTAATTTAGGAAATATGTGCAACGTTTATTTGCCGAACTATCAAGCGGTCTCAAGTAGGTGGGCGCCACTGTAATTGAGGTTGATAAATTACGTTTTAAGAAAAACGATTTGGATAACTAATGTTAGAAAAAGCTAGTTAAACTCACCCATTCCCTCATGAATTAACCTACACGATCACTTTTATTGCAGTCACTTTTACTTTCCACTGTAACATTTACGGATGATTCAACAGGATTTATTGTTCTTGCGTATAACCAAACGGTCATTCAGTGACGAATGAATAGAATACTGCGTTACGAAAAGTTGAAGAAAGCTGCACGTGGCTAACCGATCACGCCGCGACACAGGACACGGCATCAAGGGCCGATGCCGCCCTGTGTGATCGGTGTCTGCCACCGATTCTCCGCTAAGCTTGGAGACGGTGTGTGTGCGCGTGCGTGAGCGTGGGCGTGTGCACGTACGTAAGGAATCGAGCGCGAATACTTGTCAAATCCATCAGATTTGTGTCGACCGCAGAGACAAGCAGAAATCGGATGGATAATGAATTAATCTTAAATCGGGAGTTAGATCAACTTGTCATTACGCAGGACGGTATTCCTTCGTTACTAAGTAAGTGACCGTGTAGGTTACACGTAAGAACAATTATTCCTGTCCAATCATCCTTAAATCTTACAGTGGAAAGTATAAGTGGCCGTGCAGTGAATTGAGTTTACCGACCCGGACTATTGCCCAGAAAGGTCAGGATTGACCCACTGTCAACTATTTGTGGACGAATGGGTAAATTTAACTAGCTTTTTCTAACATTAGTTATCCAAATCGTTTTTCTTGAAACATAATTTATCCACCTGAAAACGTGCTGTTAAAAACATTTTTCTTAATAAGTAATAAAATACTTTATTCCTTTCGGATAATGAATAAACGTATCGGACACTGTTCTTAAACGATTTATTAGTTTATTCGTTATTCATGAATAACGAATAATTCCACTTAAGACGATGTAACATTTGTCGCACGCTTCCCGCGGTATCCTCCATGCGCCCGTCACAACCGAGCACAGCACAGTTCAGGATCACCTCAGCTACCCCCCATTTCTCGGAGTTCCCATAGTTACGGAACACCCTGTAGTCACCGCGGCATTCATATTCATCGGTCGGCCGTAACGGTAGTGTCAGGTAAGACAAACAGTATATGTATATGAATATGATTGTAGTGGTGATTAATAAGCGAGGAATTCGGCTGCGATCGTCGCAGTTTAATAGTTATTGGGGGTCGGGGGTATCTGCGATACACGAATGGCCCTCGTAGTCCATGGACCACCAGCTAAGTATGTCTGCATTAAAGCATAGTACAATTTGTTTTTAAAAATTGTTCTATGCTATTCATTATCATGTTTATGCTATTCTTTTGCATTGCATTAAAATAAAATATTTATATTGTTATCTTATTTTTAATAGTAGTGAAATGAATCTTACAGTGCATTTCGATTGTAACAGATGCGGAGACAGGTTGACTGATATTGTTGTTAGATGCTTGGCAGGTAAATACGGCATGCAGATCAGCTCTTGAAAGTTCATTAACTATTAAGGTGCTTTTGCGGGCACCTGAAAATTCTCCTGGTTCATCTTGAGAATCGAGTAGCATTTCGCCACGCCACCATTTTATTTTTGGTTCTGGTCGACCTACAGCATAACATAAAGTACCAGAAACTAATTTTTTAATATCAGAAAAGTATTTTACTAATCAACAATAAAAAAGTTGTTAAATCAACATAGGTAGCACTAATTCATCTCATTTTATAACATCACTCAATAATTTATAATATTTTCAGGAATTGATAACTTTTTAGTAATCATTATAAAAGAACATCGAATGTAAAGCGTCTGCATATAAATTATCAAAAAACTTACCCCCAGAGACGATGCACTGTAATTTCATATTACCACCTTCTTCATATGGACCTGCTACTGTTGACACAGTTTTCCCATACTCGTCAACGATATTCGGTTTGTGCGGTGGGACTATAATATAAAAATACCTTTAAATTGTTACATGGCCAAAAGAATGTTGTACTTCCACTATTATACAATATGTGCTTGTGGTACATTATTGTTAGTTTTATGGTGTACAGTTTGAAATTGGAAATATTAATTGCATACTGTTTACAATATTTGAACCTGCTTTGGACTATTTCATTCGGAAAAGTGTTCTTATCGAATGCATACATTTTAACGATGAACCGATGCTCTTTGAACATAGAGTGGCGACTATATAAATAGGGAAATAGGTCCATCAATATGTAACATGATATAGTTCCGTATTTATAACTGTATTTCTTTATCACACTTTGAACTTTAGTTACACGTAGTCTAAGCTACAATGTAGTACCAAAACATTGCGTGATCCTTTGTTTACAATGTTACGAGCCGACGGCTAAGGGGCACGGCTGCGGAGCCGAGGATCGGTTGTTTAAGAGTTTTCTGTTAGTTAAACGGTCGAGCCGTTTGATGGGAAGTGCGTGGACGAACCAGTGCCTATTTCATCACCGGGAGCCACAGGAAGGTCAAGGTTTTCGTGGATGTACCAGTGCCTATTTCATCACTGGGCGCCACAGGAAGGTTGTCGTGGATGTACCAGTGCTTATTCATCACTGGGTGCCACAGGAATGTTAGTAATTGTAACCTCGTAACTATCGATACACCTCGAGCGGTTAAGATGTATCTATTCGGTGGATTGAATACTGCTTATGACTGGTATAGGAAATGAAATGAATTAAATACGTCTATAATCAAATAATAGAATGTCTATATTCTATTTCTCAAATGAATTACAATACGTAAAAATCGCGGAGTTAACGTATATACGGGGTGGACCACCACATTTTACCATCTAGATTTACGTCATTATTATTACGCATAGCAAAAAATGTTTCAGATGAAGTTAGGAGGGTTTTGAGGGGGACATATTCTGATGGTACATTTTTTTTTGTAGGTGGACGTGTGAAGGACATGTGAAGGTCATTAATGTTTTTTTAAATGGAATTATATATTTTTTATTGAATCAGCTGATGCTCATTCTTATTCTTTATAAAAAAGTATTAATCTATTTGTGTAAAAAAATCATTAGTTTAGGAGATATTTTAATTCTAATTTGCGAATTTGACCGTCCACCCTGCACGTATGCACATTTTTTATCAAACACTCAATGGACATTTTTAGATGATTTACCATTGCATACACGCCAAATAATGTGGATTCAACAGGATGGTTGCCCTGCTCATTATTCAAGAATAGCAAGGGATACATTAAATCGAATGTTCCCAAATCGTTGGATAGGGCGAGGTGGGCCCATTCATTTTCCGGCAAGATCACCAGATCTAACGCCCCTCGACTTTTTCTTGCGGGGCTACATAAAAAATAAAGTGTACGCTGAGCCTCCGACTACAATGGCCAATATGAGGGATCGTATCATCAATGAGTGTAACAAAATAACAGCAGATACACTACGCAATGTTAGTGAGTCATTAACTTGGCGATTCAGAAAGTGTTCTGATGCAAATGGGCGATACATTGAACCTTTTCTGTAAATAGACATTAGAATTAAAATAAGAATATAATTAAAATGAAAAAATTCCATGTTGTAATAAAAAAGAGAGAAGGAGTGCTATGGTTAACTTTGCCAGATGTGTGCAGAGTTGGGGTTTTTCCGTGGTACTGCAGGTATAACGTGCTGCAGACGTGCAGGGTGCACGGTCAAATTCACAAATTAGAATTAAAATATCTCCTAAACTAATGACTTTTGTACACAAATAGATTAATACTTTTTTATAAAGAATAAGAAGGAGCATCAGCTGATTCAATTAAAAATATATGATTCCATTTAAAAAAACATTAATGACCTTCATATGTCCTTCACACGTCCACCTACAAAAAAAATGTACCATTAGAATATGTCGCCCTCAAAACCCTCTCAACTTCATTTGAAACATTTTTTTCTATGTGTAATAATAATGACGTAAATCTAGATGGTAAAATGTGGTGGTCCACCCTGTATTAGGTCCAGTAATAATTAATGTCTTTTTCCAATACAAAATAAAACAATTTAATCAACGATATAGTCGCCGTTGTTTTCAACTACTTGTGCCCAACGCTCAGGTAGCATCTTAATCCCTCTATTGTAAAATTCTTGTGATTTTGATTCAAAATATTCGGTCAAGGCGTTTTTGAGGCACTCTTCATTATTGAAATGTTTTCCAAGAAGAAAATTTTGCAAGGAACGAAACAAATGATAATCGGATGGGGCAATATCTGGAGAATATGCAGGTTGTGGGAGAACTTCCCATCCCAACTGGCGTAGTTTTTCCGCCGTGATTCTTGCGGTATGCGGTCGTGCGTTATCGTAATGAAGAATTACGCCCTTCTGATTAATCAGCGCGGGTTCTTTTTCTCTCAAAGATCGGTCGAATCTTTCCAATTGTGCACTATACACTTCACTTGTAATGGTTTGGTTAGTTGGTAAGAGTTCATAAAGAACAATTCCTTTCAAATTCCACCAAACACTAAAAAACGACACTAATTATTACTAGACCTGATAGATATCAATTGCTCAAAAGGGAATTGAACCCGATCTCGCTGTGCTTTAGCAGAACTTTTGCGGTCAATTACGACGTAACGCGTAGATTGCCTATTCAGAACTAAGTCGTAATAAACATAAGTTGCTCGAAAGGGACTTGAACCCGATCTCGCTTGGCATCAGTATGGCTAGCTGGCACCGACATGGTACCTAGCTAGTAGGTCCACACTGAGCCACGAGAGTAGATTTCATGCCCTTTTTATATCCGAAAGCCAGACCAAAAGTATGGTGGGGGTACAGAATCTTCCAAGGGAGTCCAAAAGGTCGCCCTGAAGGGTTGCGTTATCGCGCCATCGCGGAAGGGGCAGACTCGACCGCATGCACTCTCGATTTCCAAATAAGGGCATAATAGACGAAACGAAGGTAACAATACTTCCTACGTAACAACAAGCAGGCAGTAGAGCTCAAGTCTTATTAGTTTTAACATTTTTAACGAGCATCTAAATAGGGAAAACTGAATTTTCCATTTTCAGAGCATAATTCGGTAAGTTTATGTAATCATAAAGTGTTGGGTTCCGAGGGTGAAGGATCGGACCGATTGTACTCAATAATACAACATTTATACACGGTTCTAAATCCCGTTCTCACTTCTGAATACAACTTTAGCGGAACGTAGCAGTTCGAAGAATAAAAATAAGAATGTACTAGTCGAACTGTCAACCGACAGAGTAACGTCGCTAGTCTTAGAGTCTAAGAGTCTCCACTATCATTTTGCAATGGTACTTATATCGGGAATGGGGGGGGGGCGACCTTAGACCTTTTTGAGACATCATGACCAAGTACGAGTCCTGACCTTTAGGACGGCAAATTCCGTTATTATGACTAATGTTTGTCGTGACTGAGGGAGGACCCGCGTACCTTGCCCTTTTCGATGTCGCAAGGGCTAGTCATCCAACAAAAATGCATATAGGTGTAGTAGTTGAAAAATGTAGTTAATAATATCACGGTTTACACATAGAAGTGGGTCGTGGAATTATGGCGACACAGCGTCTAGAAATTCTCCGTCTTCGAAATGAGAAATTAACACTTCGTGCAATTGTTGAGTGCCTTATAATTTCGATTAATGCTGTCGTAACAGAACAATACATCGTCTTTCAGAAGCAGACCGATTTCGGACTGCAGTTAACATTCGTCGTGAAATTCCACCAGCACTGAGTACACAAATTGTCCATACTGTTCAGCGACGTTTAATTGAATTTGGACTAAGCGGTCGTGTCGCACGTAAAAAACCTTTCATAAGCAAACGGAATCAAAAGGCGAGACTAGCGTTTACTAATGAGTATTTTCTCTGTACAAGGCAACAATGGGCCAAAGTTATCTTCACTGATGAATCCAAATTCAATTGCTTCGGATCAGATGGAAGGAGTTACGTAAGACGGCGAGTAGGTGAAGAATTTGATACAAAATGCTTGAAGTCGACCATTAAAGGAAGAGGAGGTTTGTACGGTCCCATAAACCGTCCAACGAAATCGAAGCTGCTTGCCAAATGTGCAAGGATAAATACATGGAAAATTTCGGCGACCGCTCCAGGTATTAAAACACGTACCCATGCTGCCGGACGCCAACTTCTCACCATCATAAAACAGCGAACGGCAAAGCCGACCATAAACCTTGGATTTCCACATTTGCTGACCATCCCTTGCTGTATTTTTCCTATTCCTCACCTTTCCTTCTAACACTTCTCCCACCCTTGTTTCCTACCACTTCCTAATTCCACATTAGACAAAATGAACAGCCAATGAACCAGCTCCAGCACCCACTCCCTTTCGCAACAAACCACCCCTTTCATGTCTACGAAAAACATTCCAGAAGCGAAAGACGACACTTTTTACTTAACCATCGTACAGTATACATCAACATCGATATTTCACCACTTTGTACTATTACGATAAATATACGTTAAGTTACTACGTGACATCAACTTTTCATCACCTCTCATCATCTTTAAAACTAGCCCACACGACATTAATTTGCCGTAGAGCGCAACGGCCATCGCGTTTAGAATCAGCATTTTCGATTCGCGAGTTGAGTGCCGTACAAGGTTCTATAATGGTTTGAGCTGGTATGACTACAAACGGCCCTGGTCCAATTTATACTATATTATCTATACTATATCCTAATTTATACAGAATAGTTGAAGATGCTTGGAATAACATTTCAATCGATCGTTGCATTCGACTTATTGATTCTATGCCTCGTTGCTGTGCTGATGTCATCAAAAAGAAAGGTGGTCCAACGAAGTATTAGTTGCCTATTTAAATCTGCTGTTTATACCGATTACATTATAAAATAAAATACACTTAAAAGGGAACATACCGAACTGTCCGTTTCTGATTTTGATGAAACTTAGTGGATATAATAAATAGGTGAAAATAAGGGACACGTATCTTTTTATATCGGCCCAATCGCAAGATTAATGGGGGAAATCACCCCCTGAAGTTTCAGCAGAAAAATGGTATCTCGAAAACTGTCACAGATCTAAGAAAACTTTTTAGATAAATGTTTCAGATGGCAACAGTATCCCTGGTAGGAACAATAGTAGATCACAAAATGGCATCTGAAGCTGCAGTGCAAATTAAACTTCTCCACAAGAAGAGGGCTAGCTTTAAGACTCAAATGTCAATGTTTGAGACCTTCTAAAACAAATACGAAAACTCGCCAGACACTTCAGTTCTCCGTACCAGACTATTGAAGCTGGAGGCAGGACATTCCACCTTTGAAGACATCCAAGCCGAATGGGAAGTCCTGGAAGAGGATGAACGTGCATTAAAACACGAACGATGCACGATCGAGGAACGATACTTGGATCTTTGTACAGTCGCAGAGAAATATCTAGGAACTCATAAACACGTTGAGTCACGAACGTCAACACCCAGCTCGGGAAACCAATCGTCAAGCAGCACGACCTCAGCGCCGCACGTCCAGCTACCCAAAGCCACGTTTCGCCGGCAAGTATGAGGATTGGACGTCCTTTAAGGATGAATTCACATCCATGGCCAGTAGCCAGGAGACATTGTCCAATGTGTAGAAATTGTACTACTTGTGACAGTGTCTCTGTGGCGAGGCAGCAAAGGCAATTGCTAAAATGGAGACCACCGACGCAAACTACACGCACTCATGGAAAATGCTGGAGGACACAAAAGCCGATGAGAATAGCATCGTTGCCAGGCACGGTGAACTTCTGGTGCAGGCACCTCCTTTAGAAATTGAGCCCGCTGGTAACCTGCTGGCGTTCGCACGCCACGTTCAGCAACATTTACGCTGCCTGACGTCTCTGAAGGTGCCAGTAGATACGTGGGACGTGCTCCTGCTCGCACTTCTACGACCCAAGCTGCCGACTAAAACATGGAGAAAGTTCGACAGCACCTGCGGCGAGAAACAACGGCCAACCACCGACGGTTTAATGAGGTTACTAACGCAACGTGCGAGAACCTTAGGGACAGAGCGTAGCAGTGATGATTGCCATTCGGTTGGAACTTCGCCGCAAAAGACTTCAAACGAGACCAGACAGAAGCGACAGATTCTGAAAAGGACTTCAAATGAATCCAAATCGGTCTTCGTCACCACAACGTTAACTTGTGTCGTCTGCAACGACTCGACACATTCTATCTATCGTTGTGAACGATTTTTGACAATCCAGTACGTGACAAAGTACAGACAATAAGGAAGCAGAATCTGTGTCTGAATTGCCTGAAGCCAGGGCACAACGCACATGAGTGCAGATCCTCCCGTTGCAGAATCTGCGATGCAATGGACCACACGCTTCTACACCAGGACAGAAGCCCCAGGAGAAGCCTCAGGAGAAGCCCTGGGAGGACCAACGAGAGAACCTCGCCGCCGCCAAGAGTGAGGACATCCAAGTCATCAGAGAGGCCACAGAAAGCGAAGTGATGCCCAAGAACAGAGATGATTGGACGCATCTCGTTAGCAGCCAACACATCGTCCAATGAATTAATGACCACGGTTACTCTTATGGTAAGCGATAAAGGGAACAATCAGATCTGTTGCAGGACGTTGTTGGACACATGTTCAACAGCCAACTTGATCACCGAAAAGTTGGCCTGAAGGCTTCAACAACGACGAAAACGATGCGCCATCCCCATTCGAGCACTGAACAAGATGACGACAACGAGCATCTACATCATCACAGCGACGATACGATCGAGGCTTAACGGATGGAAGAAGACACTGGATTTCCTCATCATCCCCAGCATCTCGGAGCTTGTGCCGCATACACGGATCGAACGAACCTCCATGCGGATTCCAGCGAACGTGCGGCTCGCTGATCTCGAATTTCATCGATCAGCTCCAGTAGACATGCTGCTTGGAGCGGGTCCCACGTTGTCACTGTTCAGCATCGGTCAGATAGATCTCGCTCCTGACCAAGACGTGGATCTACTGCTGCAAAAGACCCAGCTGTGTTGGATTATTGGCGGCAGCGTACTATGTCCACCACGTCGAAATATGCGTGAACACGCGCCTCCTGCAACCGCTAACTACATCCAGCCGCCAGCCAGCGAGAGCTCCAGGAATCGCGATTCGATGCAATTTCCACACAGGCGAGATTCAGCAGACTTTGAAGACAGCGAACTGCAGAATTCTCCACATCCTTCCCACGACACTGGGAGGAGGAACAGCCATGTCACTCACGCCGAGTTCGACATGAAGAAATTCTGGGAGATCGAAGAGGGTCCATCTGCCCCTCATCTCTCCTCTCAAAAACGAGCTTGCGAAGAACACTTCCAGCAGCATGTGCAACGCGACGCTACCGGAAGGTATGTAGTGGCACTACCGTTCAATCAAGGCAAGGGATGTTTGGGTTCACCTCGTGCAACCGCCTTGAAGCGGTTCAGTGCGCTACAACGCCGGTTCAAGCGTGATCCTACTTTCGAACGCCACTACACGCCAGTCATGCAAGAATATCTGGATCTTGGACACATGTCTCCAGTCCAGGGGTTCACGGATGAAGACGGATTCTATTTACCTCACCACGCGGTAATCAAGGAAACCAGCATGACTACGAAGCTGCGTGTAGTACTCGACGTTTCGGCAAAATCTAACACCGGGATCTCTCTGAACGAGACCCTGAAGGTAGGACCAACCGTCCAAGAAGATCTCATCTCGCACATTCTTCGGTTTCGATCACATACCTATGTATTAACTGGAGACATCGAGAAGATGTATCGTCGATTTCTGATTCGTAAGGAAAGCCGAAAATGTCAGCGTATCCTGTGGACCAGCTCAGATGGAAAACTAGCTACATTTGAACTCAACACTGTGACATTTGGATTGTCACCAGCGCCGTATCTTGCTACACGCTGCCTCCAGCAACTAGCAGGAGATGAAGGACACCGCTACCAACAAGCAGCAAACATTTTAAAACGCTGTACGTTGGCGACCTACTGACGGGCGCTGCCACACTCGAAGAAGCCGTCAAACTACGAGACGAGTTCATCAACTTTCTAAATACAACAAGCAGGTTTGAACATCCGTCAATGGGCATCGAACGCACCGACACTTCTTCGAGGACTTCCAGAAGGCAGCCTAAATAAAAACCTAGAACCACACCACGACAAAGCACTGAAGACCCTAGGAGTAGCATGGAACTCTGGAAAAGATTCCATCGTGTATTCAGTCAGGCCAATCGTCGTAGGTCGTTTCGAAAAGAGCGGTATCATCCGGTGTAGCGAAAATCATTGACCCACTGGGATTGCTTGGTCCAGTTATTCTTGCTGCCAAGCTAATCATGCAGAAATTGTGGCAAATCAAGCTAGACTGGGATGAATCCGTGCCCACCAACATCCACACTTCATGGACCACCTACTGCTCGCAGCTCAATCTTCTGAACGATCTGGCCTTCGAACGTCGCGTGCTCCTCCCGCACGCAGTCAACATCCAACTGCACGGATTCTGCGACGCGAGCGAGCAAGGTTATGGAGCCTGCATCTATTTGCGCTCCAGAACCAGCAACGGCCAGACGCAGTCAAGATTGTTGTCCACCAAGTCCAGAGACGCCCCACTGAAATCAGTGAGCGTGCCTCGACAGGAGCTGTGCGGAGCGCAAAATCAGTACCACCACGTTCAACGATCTATTCACCTCAAGATCGACAGAGCTCTCTTCTGGACTGATTCAACCGTCACGCTACATTGGATCCACTCTTCGCCCCATTTGCTCAAGACGTTTGTGGCGAATCGTGTCTCTGACATCCAGAAGAAGACGAGCTCCAATATGTGGGGGCACGTGAGGACAGAGGACAATCTTGCAGATGCGCTGTCTCGAGGTCAACTGCCGGCTGAGTTCATCCAGAACAAGCTCTGGAAGACTGGTCCAGATTGGCTCCAACAAAACGAATCAGCATGGCCTCAATTGAACCTGAAAATACTGAACAAAATTCCAGAAGCAAGGCGAGAGACTTGCTTAGCGACATCAACAGCCCCATCGGATCTGCTTCTACGATACTCATCCACAACGCAGCTCAGAAGAATCATCGCCTATTGTCTCCGATTCAAGCGAGATAATATTCACAAGGGATCGCTGTCAACGGAGGAATTAGACTATGCCAACAAGACCATCTTACGAATGGTGCAACGAGAAAGCTTTGCGGCAGAAATGCGAGATCTCTCTCAAGGTCGACGAGTGCACCAAACGAGCAAATTGACCACGCTCGATCCGTTCCTCGACAGGCACGAACTCATCAGAGTAGGAGGACGTCTGCGGCACTCCAGCATCCCGTTCGCTCAACGATATCCGATCGTGCTGCTACGATCTCATCATGTTACACTGCTTATCGTCCAGGACGAACATCTGCGGAATATGCACGCTGGAATCCAAGCGACTCTTTATGACGTTCGTCAACGCTACTGGCCTATCGACGGACGGAACCAAACCAGAAGAGTCATTCGGCAGTGCATGAGACGTTTCCGTGCCAATCCACCTAGCACAAAGTACATGATGGGAGATCTTCCTAAGGCTCGAGTGACAGAGGACCGACCATTCAGTACCGTAAGCGTCGATTATGGCAGACCCTTCTACGTGAAGGGGAAGAAGTTCCGTAATAAGAATCAAGTTAAGACCTACGTCGCCGTCTTCGTGTGTCTCGCCGTGAAGGCGGTACATCTAGAACTCGTCAGTGACTCGACGACAGATGATTTATGGCGGCCCTCCGACGCTTCATGCCTTGTCGAGGGAAGCCAAAGGCAGTTTATTCCAACAACGGAACAAACTTCGTGGGAGAAAATCGCGAACTGAAGAAGCTAAAGAACCTGCTCAACTCGCAAGAACACAAGACCAAGATGGACGCCCACCTCGCCAACAAAGGGATTCAATGGTATTTTATCCCACCGAGATATCCACACTTTGGCGGCCTGTGGGAAGCGGCGGTAAAGTCATTTAAACATCACCTAAGACAAGTTGTTGGTAACGTATCGCTGACTATTGAACAATTCAACACCTTTTTGGTAGAGGTAGAAGCCACCCTAAATTCCCGACCTCTTACTCCTATCTCCGCTGACGCAAATGGTTGCCTGCTTTGACGCCAGGTCATTTTCTTATTGGAACTTCTCTAACCACCATCCCTGACATTGATTTCAGAGAAACACCTGCAAATAGGCTCACCGTTTGGCAATATATCCAGAAGATCACAAGGGATTTCTGGATGAGATGGCACAAGGAGTATCTGAATGAAATGACCACCCGTCATAAATGGACTAGCGGCAACCTCGAACTCACCACCGGAACACTCGTCCTCCTGAAGGAAGACAACCTCCCACCCCTGCAGTGGGTCCTAGAGCGAGTACACGAGTACAACCCAGGCTCCGACGGCATCGTGAGGACAGTCACTGTGAAGACAGCAGAGGGAACTATGAAGAGGAACGCGAGGAAACTAACGATACTACAAACTAAATAAACTGCGAAGGAACAATTGGGTTGATCGAGACACACTCTCAACGTGGGGAGTATGTTCCTCCTGAGACGGAAGTGCTAAAATCAGTCTGGTTTTCGAAACGTTCAACGATCCAGGTGATTGAACATCCCGGTAGAACGAGCGTAGGTATTGACGACCCAAACAATCGACCATCATTCGATGTCTTGTTTGCGGCTACTTTCGTCTCCGACAAGGTCATGGATTTTTCCAATTTCAGCGAGAAACTCATGCAAGTCCGAACCTCCGCCAGGGGCCGCTCATCAGCGCCCCCTATTTTTCCAGTGAGGGTACGAACGTACTTTCTTCAACTGACCACAGGGGGTGGCTGGCCGTGAACAGCCAATTAGAGCGCCTGTACCTACACGTGGTGGGGGAATCGCCAATCAACCTGGTTCAGAAATTTCTTGGAAGACAAGGGTGAGACTGACTATCATTCAGGAGCAAGCCTTTAGAATAACAACACTACCAGGAAGCAGAGATCCAGCAACGATTCTTAATCGTACATCATCGGCAACAGTTTCCTTTCGATTTATCAAGGATCGACCACTGCCGACTACTCTGCAACGTGATTCGCATTCATTGCTCGAATCACGCAACACGACCAACTCATCAACTATACATGCTCGTCTCGCATCACTTCGAACGCACCGACGCGACGGACCACTGTGCGACGCCACGATATCCCTGTACTCTGAACACTAACGAGTACACAGATTGTAGAAATCTTCTTGTGGAGGTCCAATTTGGAAATACCTGCGTGCCTTTAATTAGCCGCGTGGCGTACCGTCTTCATCGCCGCGTAAGCGTAACCGGATTTACAACCCGAAAGATTTTAATGACTTGCGGTGTAGCGGTACTGGTGTGTTAGAGGTTTAAACGCCTAGACCAACACCATACAATAACTGCAACGTCAGAACAATGTAGTATGTATTGACGAACCAATTTCCCTATTTCTATGCTCGCCATTGTACATGGACACACGTTTCTGTGTAATTTAGCATGAGATTGTTTGGTTTATTTTCAAGACTAAGCTACTATATGCTGTAACTGCTATACAGGGTGAATCGTAAATAACTGAACATCCGGAAATGGGGTGTTTCTGAGGTGACTCTGAATAACAGTTTCCTTTACCAAAATGTTGGTTGAAGCTTCGTCTTTGACTTATTAACGAAAAACACTGCCGAATCAGAGCGCCCGTTGTGCGCGCGCTCAAGTACGTGACTTTCAACCGCGCTCGGTCGTGGCCGTAAAACATCGCATTGGCACGCCGTGTTACATCGTCTTAAGTTAAGAATAATGCGGAATTACCCGTTATACAAGAATAGCAAATAAACTAATAAGTCGTTAAATAATTGTGTTCAATACTTTTATTCGTTATTCAAAAGGAATAAAGTGTCTTATTACTTGTGAAAAAAATCTTTTTTTAACAGTATGTTTTCAGGTGGATAAATTATGTTTTAAGAAATCCGATTTGGATAACTAATGTTAGAAAAATAATATGTTAGCTAACTAATGTTAGCTGATGTTACGGCAGGGTCGGTGGCTCTCTTCACTGTACGGACAGTTTTCTTTCACGGTCACTTCACTTAGCTGTGACTGTCATTTGCCATTGTAAGATTCAGGGATGATTAGCCAGGATTTATTGTCCCTGCGTGTAACCAAGCGGTAACTTAGTGACGAATGAATACAGAACTTCGTAACGAAAAGTTGAAGAAAGCTGCACGTGTCCCACCAATCACGCTGCGACGCAGGACATAGCCTTAACACCGATGCCGCCCTAAGTGAGCGCTATCTGCCGCTGATTCTCCACTAACAAGGAAACGTATCGAACTGTCCGTCTCCGAATTTGATGAAACTTGGTAGATATATTAAGCACGTGAAAATAAGTGACACTTTTTTTTATAGCGGCCCAATCTGAAGTTTAGGGGGTGAAATCACCCCCTGAAGTTTAAGCAGAAAAATGGTATCTCGAAAGCTGTCACAGATATAAGACAACTTCTTACGGAAAAGTTTCATGGTTTCTGAGGTAGAACAAAAAGTGCTCACAGATTTTGTAAAAAGTAATTTGTTTACAACAAACAAATTTATTGTTACATTATTTTAAGGGATACAACAATTTACATAATGAAAAAAAAGAACCGACATTTTTTTCTGAATCCATTGATATATAATATGATGGATTTGCCTCCTGCAGTTTCGTAAATTTTCATATAAGACGCAGATTGCGCGAGGCCGCCAGGCTGCGGCCGCACGAGATATACAGTCGAGGACAAAAATAAGTGGACAGGTACAGAGAAAAGATATCAATGAAATTTAATCGTCTCTACATTATTGATATAAACTTAACTTTTATTTGATTTATATCCTTATAATACATAGATTATTTAGTGACAAATTCGAACTAATATTTACATTTGTATGTACGCAGTCCACGTCCAACGAAATTATCAGCTATTGGTCCAGAGACAAAAATAAGTGGACACACAATAAATTACATGATAAATAGAATACATAGTGTAGGATTGGAAATACTGCGTGAATGTTGAGTACTTGAGAAGGTCGTGCGCATGGAGGGTACAGCGGCCCAAGGGTTCGGGTGGTCGGGACCGACCATCACCGAGGAATGACTGGGGGGTGTGTCCTGAATGAGTGAGCGCAAATGAGGAATAGAATGAAAGAGAAACTAAGAGTGAAAGAATATAACGAATGAACGATGCGTGCAAGAGGCAGATTTAGGAGAGAGTTTGAGCAGAGTGAAGAGTGTCGTGAGCTGAGAGTATTGTTGAGAGTGTTGAAAGTGCCGTGTGTTGAGTTACGTCGTGTGTCGACATTACCTTATAATAAAGTTAGTGTCTTTATGAGAGTAACTGAAGTCTTATTACACCACCTGTCCTCTATTCCCAAAACTACGTGAGGTTTACAGAAAATAACTTCTACAAATTGGGGGCTCGTCCGGGATAGGGGTAACAGGAAGTGTAAGATTGTCAGTGCTGTGTGCGA
This sequence comes from Nomada ferruginata, assembly GCA_963583965.1. NCBI lineage: Eukaryota > Metazoa > Arthropoda > Insecta > Hymenoptera > Apidae > Nomada > Nomada ferruginata. The sequence goes on from OY757219.1 coordinate 3,964,485, forward strand.
CAATGAGTTTGTCCATTATTGTGATTTATTAAAAGGTAACAGTTTGTGCGTGTTGTGATTTCGCCATGAGTACGGGAAATCGTAGCGATGTTGGTGGTCCAGAGGCACTACGGAAATTGGAAGAACAACTGGCGCTGGTCAGTCAGCAGCTTGAGGTGTTGCGGCAGGAGCGCGCAATTCAGAAGCTGGGACGTGCCACGCAAGAAGTACAGGATGTTCAATCTGCGCGACCGTGGGCGGATATATCATTGATATCCAACATGCTAAGCTACTTCGATGGTGATGGTGTTCTATTTGGCCAATGGGAACGACAGCTGCGACTGTTGATGGACACGCATCAGCTTAGTGGTCAAGAGGCGAAAACGCTCGTCATTTCTAGACTGAGGGGTAAGGCTGTGGAATGGTTTCATTCCAAACCGGACCATATCGTCATGGACATGGACGAATTCCTTGCCGAAATGCGTGCCATGTTCTCTTTCGTGCCGAACAAGGTCTTACGGCGAAGAGAATTCGAGGAACTGCAGTGGCAGCAAGGGGAGCGTTTCTGCGAATATTACCGCCAAAAAGTAATATTGGCGAATCGGGTGCCCGTCGCTGAAGACGAGATGGTTGAACATCTGATCGAGGGCATTCCGGATCTAATTCTACAAAATCAGGCGCGTATCCAACGCTTTGCAAGCGGAGCGGTAATGCTGGTCGCTTTCGAGAGGGTGACGTTGGGTCCGACGGTCGACGAAAGCCAGGCACGGTGGGCGCCGAGGTGGGACACTGAGCAACGGAGAGCGCAGTACGCGGAGCAGGTAGCAGAGGCAAGACCGGCGGTGCCACGGTGCTACAGCTGCGGAGGAATAGGACACAGGGCAGCGGGTTGTCCGTCAAGGGTACAGGCGGCCAAATGCTATGCGTGCCAGGGACACGGACATGTGGCGTTCAACTGTCCGGGGATGTCATCGGTCCCAATAAACCTGCATCAACCCGCAGCACGGTCTTCGACAGGGGGGTATGCAGAAACAATAGAACCGAGTGTTGGGCACGGTAACGAAAGAATAGAAATAATACCCGAAGCAAATTGTCAGAGTTCCAATGTCGTAGATGTTTTTCAAGCCGACGTGTTTAACGTAGTAGAAAATCGAAACGTGCAACCAATTGAACCAGAAATATTCGTCGAAAAAATAGAAATTGTAGAGTCTCCCGCGCCAATAGTAATTGAAAAATGTATGTCTTCATGTCCGGTAGTTATTAATTCGATCAAGGAAAACTACGTGCGTAGCGATCATTTATCTAAGGATGTAGATAACAATATTAGAGTAGATGTAATGCAACCGTTACGGTCAGGTGTGAATTGGCGAGCGGATGTGAGTGAGCGAGCACGAGTGGACGGTGGTGTATACCGTAAAGCAGAGTCGTCCGTGAGGCACGGTGCTGGGTTTGAACACGAAAAGGGGATGTTCGGGAAGATTAAGCGTGCGCGTACAAATTGTCGTAGTGGTAAATGCTGTAAGACCGAAAGATCTTTATATGAGGATGGGCAATTTAATAAGATTCTGTGTCAGGTAAAAATATTGAAGCAAGGGCGTGATAGAGTTTTCCATAATAATTGTTATGAAGTTAAGAAATGTATTCAGGAAGGAATGCGGAGGGTTCGACGGGAAAATAGAGTTAGATTCAATAGAAAATGTAAAGACGCGCAGCGTTACGCAATTGAAAATATGTTTGTAAACAGAGGGACTCAGCGGAGTCCTGATTTAGAATATGTATTGTAATTGTAAGTGGATGGATGTGTGACTGGGCTGAAGCGATAGAGAGTGTTTGTAGGAATATCTGAGGCCAGATATCTTTTTTTTAGGATGGTCGAGTGTAGGATTGGAAATACTGCGTGAATGTTGAGTACTTGAGAAGGTCGTGCGCATGGAGGGTACAGCGGCCCAAGGGTTCGGGTGGTCGGGACCGACCATCACCGAGGAATGACTGGGGGGTGTGTCCTGAATGAGTGAGCGCAAATGAGGAATAGAATGAAAGAGAAACTAAGAGTGAAAGAATATAACGAATGAACGATGCGTGCAAGAGGCAGATTTAGGAGAGAGTTTGAGCAGAGTGAAGAGTGTCGTGAGCTGAGAGTATTGTTGAGAGTGTTGAAAGTGCCGTGTGTTGAGTTACGTCGTGTGTCGACATTACCTTATAATAAAGTTAGTGTCTTTATGAGAGTAACTGAAGTCTTATTACACCACCTGTCCTCTATTCCCAAAACTACGTGAGGTTTACAGAAAATAACTTCTACAATAGTAAAGTTAATACTTCTTGTTGCCGCCTTTTTCTTGGATTACGGCTTGTAACCGTCTAGGAATACTGGTTATTAAATTTCAACGTAATCTTTTTCGATATTTTCAAATTCTCTCTGTAGGTTTCTGAAAAGTTCGGTTTTATTGGTTCTCTTATCCAATGGTACTTTTTTATCCAACAAACTCCACAGGTTTTCAATCGGATTAAAGTCAAGACTCTGTGGAGGCCATTTAAGCAATTGAATATTCAAATCCTTAAAAAATTTCTGACTTTTTCTGGCGGTGTGTTTGGGATCATTGTCTTGTTGGAATATAAATCCGCTGTCGAGACACATCTTTGCTACTGAGATCTCTAAATTTTCATTTATAACATCGATGTAATCATCCGCAGTCATTATGCCGTCAATTTGTACCAGTGCACCAATCCCATTCAAAGAAAAACACCCCCACACCATTAACGATCCGCCGCCAAATTTAACTGTTGGCGAAATAAACGATTTTTTAAATGCTTCATTTTTTTCTCCATACTTGGTACCTCTTTTTCAATTACCGCAACTCAAATTTGCTTTCATCAGTCCATATTATGTTTCTCCAAAATGACAATGGCATATTTACATATTTTTTCGCAAATGCCAAACGTTTCTTCACATTAGTTTTACTAATAAATGGCTTACGCCTAGCCTTGCAGCATTTTAAACCAGCTTCGTGCAATCGTCTTCTAATTGTTTTTGTTGAAACGTTTACATCTAACGTTTCTGCAATGCTTCTTGATGGAATAGTTGGATCTTTACGACATTTGCGGACAATTCGACGGTCTTCTTGCATAGTCGTACATCGTTTGCGCTCACGCCCTCTTAAGTTTCCCACGGTATTGTATAATAAATACTTTTTATAAATTTTTACTATTGCACTTATCGAAACGGTGTACATCTGGGCTATCTCGCGGTAGCTCAACTTCTTATGACAATCCGAAACGATTAACTTACGAATTTGATTACAAATTTCTGTTCCTCTAGGCATTTTTAGATAATTTCAGAGGCGATGTTGTCCTCAAAAAGCCTAAATTGCTATCGATAGACGTCTTTGAGATTATTGCGTGCAAGCATAACCAATTTGTAAAATTTGTTTAGATTTCTTGCCCCACTATAGCGTTGTTGCTAGGCGTCCACTTATTTTTGTCTCTCGAGAAATGGCTGATTATTTCGTTAAATGTGGATTGCGTACGTAAAAATGTGAATATTAGTTTGAATTTGTCACTAAGTAATCTATGTATTATAAGGATATAAGACAAATAAAAGTTAAGTATATATCAATAATGTAAAGTCGATTAAATTTCATTAATTTTGTTGTGCCCGGCTATACTAATCGCGACTCAGCAACACCTACGGGGCAATGGCACCTCCGAGGCGTCGACCCTCAAAGAAGATTCAGCGAATTCCTCAAGCGCCACAATATAAAAGCACGGGCAAATCGCCCGGCGTCATCTTTTGATCAAACCAATTAGGCCGTCACTTTCAAAAACCTGCTGTACCTAAGCTAATAAATCTCTTGTCTTCACTCGAACACCGGTGAATACTTATTCTTCAATCGCTCCCGCACCCACGACATCCCACAACAACAACAAGTGCTAACCGTCGTGGCACAACAATATCTATTCTCTCTACCTGTCCACTTATTTTTGTCCCCGTTAATTCAATTAATATTCTAATTATAAATATTAAGAAAATTGGAAAAATTAAAAAAATATGTATGTATAGGCATACGGGAGGTTATTATTTTGAGATACTCATCTATTAATCATAACAGAGTCATCTAATATCATCTAATTTGCAATAGTAATATTAATTACATTGGTATGCATTGCAGTATGATGTTAGGACCTAGTTAGATGCTGGGCCATTAATATCCGTTAATAACGAAATTGGTACAAAAATTAAAAAAGTAGTAGACATGACATTCCAGAAGGCTACCAGTTTCTTTACTTTAATGTATAATGCGGAAGCAGCCCAGCGGGCTCGGGCGATCTGCGTATTACATGAAAATTAACAAAACTGTAGGAGGCAATGTCTGTATTCATATTATGTATGAGTCGATTCAAACACAAATTTCGGTTCTTTTTTATCATTATGTAAATTATTGTAGCTCTAAAAATAATGAGAAAATCAATTTTTGTGTTATAAACAAATTACTTTTTAAAAATCTGTGGCCACGTTTTGTTTTACCTCAAGAGACCATGAAACTTTTCCGTAAGAAGTTTTCTTATATCTGTGACAGTTTTCGAGATAACATTTTCCTGCTGACACTTCTGTTACGAGCCGGGCTGTGTGGCAGCACGAGAGGCCGGTGAGGGGTATATTACCCAGGAATATGGTTATCAATTTGTTAGTTAAGGTGCGCGGACGAACCTGATACGAAATCAGGGAGCCGCTAGGATTATTGAGAGCGAGGACGAACCCGGTGCGAAACCGGGGAGCCTCTAGGAGGGGGACCAAGCGCGGACGAACCCGATGCGAAATCGGGGAGCCGCAGGAGGGTGAAACGTCGTGGACGAACCCGATGCGAAATCGGGGAGCCGCAGGAGGGTGAAACGTCGTGGACGAACCTGATGCGAAACCAGGGAGCCGTAGGAAGGGTTAGGTTTCGTGGACGAACCCGATGCGAAATCGGGGAGCCACTAGGTTGGAATATGTAGATTGTTTGTTTGGATAAAGATGTGCGAACGAACCTGATGTGAGATCAGGTAGTCGCGGGAAATGTTAGTTGCCTCGTAACTCTAAATTATTATTTGATACAACTCGAGCGGTAAAGTTGTATCGGTGGGAACGTTGTTACCAATATGCAAGGATTGCGGGGTAAAGATAGGTTTAACGAATCTACTCGATTTATAAGTGAACGTATAAAGTTGTATTCTGAGTTTTCAGTATAAATACAAATGTTACTGTCGCGATGAATTAATATATAAAGTGTGTAAGTTACCTAAGTATTTGCACGGTGTTGACGCACTGGCGATGCGGGGACTGAGAGCCGCTATTAGAATATGCCGAAAGAACTTCAACCGGACCAGCGGATTCCACCGGGTTAATCTGTGATCCGAGAGGTGCGCTAAGCCCAATCTCACTGGATATAACTGATTCTATACAAGCGTGACATGACGTGACTCTACGCGTGACTATGTTACTCTGAACCCCTGAGGGTAGAAACCAAAGGGTTTATATAGTCCCAAAATGCGCGGAGGCGCACTGGAACTTTCCATATAAGGAAATATAGGAGTCGCCGTCGGGCCACGCCCGTCTTGGGTCATGATGCAGCTGACCGTGCTTGTACTAAGGTCCCCTTTATTTGTTTACATTAAACGGAAGAATTTTAGGGCGTTTTCCCTTCACAAATGCGAGCTCGAAAACGCGTTGTGAGCGACGTATGGAAAATATTCTTCATACGTAACACTTCAAGGGGTGATTCCACCCCCCCAAACTTGGGATTGGGTCGCTATAAAAAAATACGTGTCCCTTATTTTCATATGCTTAATATATCGACCAAGTTCCAGCGAAATCGAAGACGGACAGTTCGATATGTTCCCTTGTAAGCTTGGGCATGGTGCGTGCCCGTGCGCGCGCGTGAGTAAGCGAGTGCGAATGCTTACCAAATCGATCAGATTTATATCGACTGCCGAGCAGGGCGAATCGGTGGGATAGTGAATTAATCTTGATTAGGGCGTGAGATCAGCTTTTTGTTACGTAGTACTGTATTTATTCATAATTTACACCTTGGAACAATAAATCCTGTCAAAACATCCTTAAATGTTGCAGTGGAAAGTAGAAGTGTTCCGTGCAAGTGAGATCGCCGACCCGGCCGTAACATCAGCTGTTGAGGGTTGCCTAGAAAGTGAGGATTGACCCACGATCAAAAATTCATGGACGAATGGGTAAGTTTAACTAGCTTTTGCTAACATTAGTTACCCAAATCGTTTTTCTTAAAACACAATTTATCCACTTGAAAGCCTACTGTTAAAAAAAAAAAATTCCCATAAGTAATAAAACACTTTGTTCGTTTCGGATAAACGATAAAAGTATCGAACACAGTTATTAAACGACTTATTAATCTATTTGTTATTCATTATTAACAAATAATTCCAAAGTATTCTTAATTTAAAACGTTGTCGCGTTTGCCGCACGCTTCCCTTGATACCCACAACCGAGGAAGATTGAGAGCCACGCTCTGATTGACCAGTATATTTCGTTAATATTTCAAAAACAAAGCTTCAACCAACATTTTGGTAAAGGAAAAAGGTCGTTCAGAGTCACCCCTGCAACCCTCCATTTCCCGATGTCCAGTTAGTTGCGAGACACCCTGTATGTGATTGATCTGGATCCTACTTAGGCTGCGATTAGAGTGGATCCGATATCGGTCGCTTCGATAGACGACCGACGTCGGTCTAATATGCAGAATGCCTTTGAATGCATGTGTGCGTGATTTCTCAGCCGATTTCGGCGTCCTACATAGTTAGAGAGGCATCAATGTCGGGCAATTCGCCCTACGTCTGACGTTAGCTAAAATGTGTGAGCGTTTCGATGTATTATTGAGGGGGATGTGTGTGGTTTATCGGTGTAGCCGTTCTCGTCGGCCAAATCGAAAATCGGACGAATTCATCGATATTGAATTTTGGCGTGGATACACTTCAGACGCCTCTCGGCTATCGTTATTAGAAGAACAAACCTTACCACGGCCAGGCCGGTAGACGTTGAGGGTTCTCGAGGATCCACAATTAAACACTTGAACCATGGACCCACTGATATCAACAATGAAATTTTGCTATTGCTCATTCTTTTGTTATGAAAGATAATAGATATTACTTAAAGATATTAGATATGTTACTTAGATATCAGTGACATTTTTCTGATTACAATGACACCAAATACTATATAATTTGGACTGCGTTTACTGGTTTAATTGATGGTAATAAGTTTTGGACGCAGAAACTGCGACTCTGACAATCGACAAAGCCCAGATGCGTTTTTGTATTGATCAAGATACCAATACATTGCAATCTTTTTTATTTTCAGTTCTTTTTTTATACAATTTTTATCAACATATTTGTGATATTATTCCGATCAAAATAAGTCCAAAGACGACATAATATGAGTATTTCAAATAATATTTGTATACATATATAATATTTGTTTTAGGAAAATAGGATGTTGCTTAATATAAAAAGGTGAGGACTTCAGTGGGTGGCAATGGCCGCATGTGTTCGACATGGGCGGTCCAAGGAACTTCAGAGACAATGCAACCACGCTGTCGCGATGTCGAACGTGCGGCCACATGGTCATATTCTGGACAAAAAGCAACATTCGGTTACAAATAGAAAATCGCATGCTAGACATTGTTTTACTATTGTTTTGCCAGTCCTTTTTTTCACTCGCTGGCCTTTTCTACGTTCGGCGCCGTTACCAAAGGTAAAATGTAGGAGGAAATAGAAAATGTACATACCTGCTCTCAAAGTTTAAAAGAAGGTATAAACCAACCAGATGTTTCGAAGAGCATTTAACTAAGATACGTCCCATGTAAAAACCATTAATTTAGACAAACCCCAGGATTTTATAAGTGCACAAATGATGAAAAGAATACCAGCACATTGATCCTTGCAAAGTCAACTATGTAGGGTAATCAAAGTTTTACAGCTTAGAACAAATTTTCAAAATCAACTATTGGCTAGATGGATCGATCAAATACCACAGTATGCAACGTCAAGAACTATTTTTCAATTAAGTGTTAAAATTAAAATGAAGTAACAAAAAATGAACACAGAATCTGAAATTGTTACAATCAGTTAAAAATATAAGTTGAAATAAATTAATATTTGTAAAAATCAATAAAAATGTATTTGTATTAAATAATTGGATTAAATTCTGTACTTAAAGATGAGTATCTCTCATTTTGCACAATATTATCCATAATTTATGTATAAATGCAATAAAAAATTCAATTTTATTGATTATTTTGAACCGGCAAGGCAACAAAGATATGCCCTAATTGTATAACAGAAAAAAATAAGGATTGAACATATGATTTGAGTCAGAAAATAGTTTTTTCCGCCTTTGAGAAGCAAATTGTACTCCTCTGTGTGTCGGACCGAAATCAATGGCTCACGCACGTGCATACCAAGGCGAATGCACACGTCGGGCGAGTTTGGCTGGCGTGCCGGTTGTCGGTCGAATCGACCGATGTCGGGCCACTCGGACCGCAGTCTTAAGGGGGCCGACTCCAGGCGCCATGACCGGTGTGCGTGCACTCTCCCAAACAACGAAAAGCATGCACGTATACGCCATGCGCGACAGAGAGACCCGATTTCTAATTTTTCGACTGTTGTCTCGATAATTGCCTTAATGAAACTTTCACGGATATAGAACACACGGGTAGACTTCACCACAGCCCTAAAGGTATATTTGAACGCGAATAAACACCAATCGTTGAGAAGAATAGTATTTATGAAACTGGCAAGCTTGAGACAGACAACGATGTAGGCAACAAGATGGCTGCAGACATGTTGACACATTTCACATTTAGCAAATATTGGACGATTTAATGGTTTATTCACTGCTCAAACACCCTTTAGGGCTTCCTTGAACTAGCACAAGATCAAAGAAATTCGATTTTTCACAATTTATCACTTCTGGAAAGCGGAGAAACTAAAATACGATTTGCAAGCATCCGACGTAAGAATTGTTCAATGATTCTCCGTCGGTGGCGTTTATGGTACATTGTAGTGAATTTGACGAAGTTACAGTCGGGGTCGATAAAAGTACAAATCAGTCGGTAAATGTAAGTTATAATTTCACACAACGAACGGCGATTCATATGTGAATACGTGATGCGTCAACACAGACACCAGTAAGGCATAGTTGCCGGCACGTATCAAGATCTCTGTCACGCTGTTGTCACATCTGTTACAATTATAACATAAGCATCAGCAAAATGAATCGGCTCGAGCCGCTGCAAACTGTTTTGTAGGTTCGAGTCCCCTTGGGGTATATTTTTTTACATTCATTTTTTTTTCATTGCAAAGTATATGACAATGATCAATATTTGTTTATAATATTTGACAGCAAGACGGGAATCGGTGTGACACCGCAACTCTGACGCAGTGTGAGGGCCGTCATTTGTTTGTAAGATGAACCACGTGGCCCGGGGCCCGCCAGTTGGCTGTGCCTGACCTATGTCAAGCAGCAATAGGGGCTACTCTCATAAATTCCAAAAATTATTTTTTTACACATATTAATATCGTTTTATCAATCTGTTTTTTTCAAGTTGACCCTTGTATCTTCTCTTTCATTTGCACTATTCTCTTTTACGTTCGGCAAAAATCAAAATCTCAACTTGAGTCGAATCTATCGAAGTTTTCCTGAAAAGCAAAACTGTAATAGATATGACAATATCAACTATGTCTCCGTATTTTTCGTTTGCCATTCTACATTCTACACAATGACCGAAGCAATGGGAAAAGCGAATGAAATGAATTAACGATTATCAATATATGCATATTCAGTACTCGTATAAAATCTCTATAAATAAATATTTTCCTTTATTTCTGATGGTATAATTGCTTTCGCTACAATAATTATTTGTAAAAAAGAAATGATTGTGTCATCTAAAAGAAAGGCGAAATAGTAGTAAAACATCACACGAGTTTTCCTGCACTTCATCTACGACTGTTCAATCTAATTGTAAGATGCCTGAAAATGCTTCATACATTATACTGCAATGTTAGAAATATTAAACGGTACCGTAATTGACAAGATATGTACATGGCAAAAGAAACGGTAGCGCAAAAAGCGCTATAAGTTCAGATTTAGGTATATTAATTTAAAATATTTAACAAATGTTTTTAAAATATTGGTAAGCAAATATTGATCATTGTCCTATAGTTGGGAATTAGAAAAGAATTAATGTAAAAAAATTATAGCCGAGGGGGATCGAACCTACAAAAAAGTTTCCAGCCGTTCAGCAGCTATGTCTATGTCCGGCAGGAATGAAAATCTCGGCTCGAGCCGATTCATTTAGCTGATGGCCACGATTGTAACAGATGTGGCAATAGTGCGACAGAACTCTCAAATAATGTGATTTGGCAACTATGGCCTCCCACTCTCCTTTTATAATTATGCCTAATGATGTTAGATGTCACATCGTGAGTTTATAATTCTGTATAATGAGTTTAGATGTCACCCCGTAAAATGTCGAAGCTGACGATTTTTCTGTTTTCACTAACGCCCGTTCTGTCTAATGGCGCTTAGATCGATTCGGAGTTGGCCCCAAAAGAGTCGGCCCCCTTAAGGGGGTAGCCACGGGTAATGCAGCGAGCTGTATACCGACATAATCTGGGCCGAAACATGGGTTTAGGACTTTACATTGTTCGTCCTTATATGAGAAGATTTTGAGCTCGGCGAGAGCTCATTCGGAAGGGAAGGCTCAATGCAGCACGCTGCAGCCACGGTTCATCGAGACTGTGTTGATATCTAATAATATGAGAGTCCAAAGTAGAGCAAAAATCGACAAAATATACCCGCAGAATCTAAGTATTTTTAGGTCACGAAAAGAGTTTTATGGCACAAACGGACTGTGCAGCGTGCTGCATGGAACTCTCCTGTTTCGAATGCACCTTTATTCAACTCAACATCTTCTCAAATAGAGACGAACAATATAAAGTCCTGATTGCATTCCTACAGACCAGTTCTGCCACATTAACAAGTCACGTGATAAATTTAGTTCAGATAGTGGTGAGGAGATGGCACCAACTCAGGAAGACTGCCAACGTGGAGTCAGAACAAAACTGAAGCGCTGGATTGTTACATATGTCACAGCAAAAGCGTAATGCAGTCAACGTATTCATTTTAGTAGGATATCGGATTAGGTTATATGCATTTTAGGCATACATTGACTGGGAACTGTACGAACATTCGGGAACAGGCAAATAGCGAAGAGCTGATAGCTTATAGGAACTAATTATTAACTACATCCAATTTCGGCAAGGTTATGCCAACTACGAAAGGATACAATACGAGCAAATACTTTGAAGAGTATAATCCATCCGCAACCAAAATTGACGTTCTCTCATTCATTATAGACTCAACTCATTATAGAATTGAGGGGTCTATTCTACTAATTCCTTGTACTTAATTCAAATTAGTGGAACATGTTACAATATCGCCAAAAAGAATGTATGTCGATGAATATGTACTTCATTTTAGAATGTTTATAATTAACCCTCAGTTGATATCTTTGCCGTTTCTTCAACTCTTCTGTATTCTCGTAGTATCCTTTTCCACTTTCTAAATCTGCCCTGTATTATTACATTCATTTTGAATTCTTGGCGGTAATTGCGGCTTACAATTAACCACGATTGAGTCACATGCGACCCATGATACCTGTTTAGCCGTAAATATCCAACATATTTATAGCCCCTTGCGATCGGGCAATGAGATGAAAAGAAATTTGAAGAAGCTAGAAGTGGCGATGATTGAAGATCATATGACAACGACATAATGACATATACCCCGAAAAATTACAAAACATTGTTCAGATCTTATATCTGAAACACTCTACATTTTGTATGAAATGTTTGTTTCACTCGCAACGAAGACTTGTAAAAATTACCCTATATCACATGTGTTTTCAATATGATTATAATTAAGTCATATTTTTTACTTTATTGCAAAACGATTATACTAGTTGCAAGCTTAGTTGATACCTTTCTTTTCTGTTTTTATCTGCATTTTTTTCATTTCTATCATACTGTTATGTATAATAATGTGTTACACCATGTTCCTTACTTACTTCATAAGTAACATAAAAATTAAAAAAAGAAAAAAAATGTTTCTTCCTTATGTATACCGAATATATCTCTAATAACATTTATGGCGGAAATTAATAATCATTATGTTGGAGCATTTGAATTTAGCGCAACGATTACTATGCGACTTCGCACGATGCAGCATATAGACGAAACTGCTCTGTAAAAGCCCTTCCTTTGTGAAACGCGTTTCCTCTTGCAGTTGTAAAATATAGTATTATTTCTTACATCAAATATAATATCTGTTCTTGTGATACTGTATCATATATTTGTTTTAAAGGACCTACTACAGTGGTTATCCACATTTATAAAAACTCTACATATTATAACTAAACGCACATGAGGCCATGGATCGCGAATGACCCCGGCCATACTAGTCACATAATCGACGTAGCACGATTCCAACTGAGGCTCAAATATATGTATACGACAAAATATAGCTACAAAGCATATAGGATTCGTCAATTGGAACTGGTTATATCTCGAATTTGGTATGAGATAAAAACCCTATTGAGGTTAAGTTGAATGGCATAAATTCAAAGATGCACCCGAAAAATGCACATGCGCTTTCTTTTAATACAATTGCACATTTTGTTTTACTCGCGTCAAAACATTAGTATATTTCCGAGATACTTCCGCAGTTTCGCCTAATCCTACCGAAAATTTTCCAGTCCGACACGAGGCCTCGGATACCCGACATATTCTACTATCTTCACGCGCTTATCATAAGAAAACTTTCAGGTACAAGTTTACTTTGTTCTGAAGAACATGTTTTACAGTTAGCATAATTTTGTATAAATTTAAGATTTCTTTGTTAAAATAACTTAGCACACAGTTCTTAGAATCACTTAGACTCCTTTAAATTCTATCTTTGTAGGACAATTTGAAGATATTCCTTAGCATAATATTTTGCCACTATAGCACGTTATGCCAAGCGAATTCAACAAATAATACGTACAGTTGGCAACTGTGCTTACGTACCCCAGATTTGTACCGTTAAGCCATGAGATGCATTGTAAGCTGACTACGACAGCAGTCAAAATGGAGGTAGGTGGAATTAAGAAAATATATATACGTTCAGGCGAGAAATACAACGCAAAGTATAGCATACAGCGTAACGTAAAACCATAAGGTGATACCTACTGTGATTTAGAAAAAAACGGAGTGCGCTAGACAAATAGAGAAGTAGAAAAGGCCAGCAAGGGCATACGCGATAAAGAACGAGGGAAATCAATCAAAATTTAAAATTATACCTTTTTCATTTGTTACCAGCCGGACTGTGTGGCAGCACGAGAGGCCGGCGAGGGCTATATTACCCAGGAATATGATTACCAATTTGTTAGTTAAGGTGCGCGGACGAACCTGATGCGAAATCGGGGAGCCACAGGAGGGTGAAACGTCGTGGACGAACCCGATGCGAAATCGGGGAGCTGCTAGGAGGTTGGTTTATTCACAGACGAACCTGGCGCTTGACCAGGGAGCTGTTCGGAGGTTGGTAGACTTACGGACGAACCCAATGCGAAATCGGGGAGCCGTAGGACACGGACGAACCCGGTGCGAAACCGGGGAGCCGTAGGAAGGGTTAGGTTTCGTGGACGAACCCGATGCGAAATCGGGGAGCCACTAGGTTGGAATATGTAGATTGTTTGTTTGGATAAAGATGTGCGAACGAACCTGATGTGAGATCAGGTAGTCAGGGGAAATGTTAGTTGCCTCGTAACTCTAAATTATTATTTGATACAACTCGAGCGGTAAAGTTGTATCGGTGGGAACGTTGTTACCAATATGTAAGGATTGCGGGGTAAAGATAGGTTTAACGAATCTACTTGATTTATAAGTGAACGTATAAAGTTGTATTCTGAGTTTTCAGTATAAATACAAATGTTACTGTCGCGATGAATTAATATAAAGTGTGTAAGTTACCTAAGTATTTGCACGGTGTTGACGCACTGGCGATACGGGGAGTGAGAACCGCTATTAGAATATGCCGAAAGAACTTCAACCGGACAAGCGGATTCTAACGGGTTAATCTGTGATTCGAGAGGTGCGCTAAGCCCAATCTCACTGGATATAACTGATTCTATACAAGCGTGACACGACGTAACACTACGCGTGACTATGTTACTCTGAACCCACGAGGGTAGAAACCAAAGGGTTTATACAGGGTGTCTCTTAACTCCTGTCCTTCCCGGAAATGGGGGGTAGCTGGGGTGATTCTGAACAACTTTTTCCTTGACCAACATGTGGTTTGCAGCTTCATTTTTAAGTTATTAACGAAAAACACTGGCCAATGAGAGCGCCCGCCGGGCGGCCGATGGCGCGCGCTCAGGCACGAACCTATCAGCTGTCGCGATGGGGGGGCATCGAGGGTACCGACGGAAGCGTGCGGAAAATGTTACATCGTCATAATTAAGAATAATGTGGAATAATTTGTTATTCACGAATAACAAATAAACTAATAAGTCGTTTAAGAACAGTGTCCGATACGTTCATTCATTATCCGAAAGGAATAAACTGTTTTATTACTTATGAAAAAAATATCTTTTTAACAGCACGTTTTCAGGTGGATAAATTATGTTTTCAGAAAAACGATTTGCACAACTAATGTTAGAAAAAGCTAGTTGAACTTACCCATTCGTCCATGAATTAACTTGCTTAACGTGTGCGAATCCTGACCGAGGCAACGTTCAACAGCTGATGTTACGGCTGGATTAGTATCCTTGCATGATCACTTCACTTCACGGTCACTTGCACTTGCTACTGTGAAATTTGGGTATAGTTAAAAACAATTTATTCTTCTTACGTTTAAACATTTAGTAATATTCTGCGGTTGCACGATTCACGTTTCTCGTTCGGTTAGCAGAACGACTCTGCCAGCTGAAACGTTCGCACTCGCTTCCACACGCCCACGCACACACACTGTCTCCAAATTTAGTGGAAATCGGCGGCAGATACCGATCACACAGGGCAGTATCGGCCCCTGCGTAGTGTGCGTCGCAGTGTGAGCGTCGGCACTACAATGTTATCCACATTAAAGAACATGTGCGTGTGCGTGTGGAAGCGAATGCGACGTTTCAGCTGGCAGAGTCGTTCTGCTAGCCGAACGGACAACATGAATCGTAAAAACGCAGACTATTACGAAATGTTTAAACGTAAGAAAAATAAATCGGTTTCAAATATTCCCACATTTCACAGTGGCAAGTGATAGTGACCGTGAAGTGAAGTGATCTTGAAGTGAATTCACCGTGAGTGTAGTGAGTTCTCCGACCCGGCCGGTGACATCAGCTGTTGAGCGTTGCCTAGGTCAGGATTCGCACAATGTTTACCAGATTAATTCGTAGAGGAATGGGTAAGTTTAACCCGCTTTTTCTAACATTAGTTCTGCAAATCGTTTTTCTTGAACCATAATTTATCCACCTAAAAACGTGCTGTTAAATAAAATATTTTTTTCATAAGTAATAAAACAGTTTATTCCTTTCGGATAATGAATAAACGTATCGAAAACGGTTATTAAACTACTTATTAGTTTCATAAGTATAAACGAATTATTCCACATTATTCTTAATTAAGACGATGTAACATTTTCCGCACGCTTCCGTCGGTACCCTCGATGCCCCCCCATCGCGACAGCTGATAGGTTCGTGCCTGAGCGCGCGCCATCGGCCGCCCGGCGGGCGCTCTCATTGGCCAGTGTTTTTCGTTAATAACTTAAAAATGAAGCTGCAAACCACATGTTGGTCAAGGAAAAAGTTGTTCAGAATCACCCCAGCTACCCCCCATTTCCGGGAAGGACAGGAGTTAAGAGACACCCTGTATAGTCCCAAAATGCGTGGGGATGCACTGGAACTTTCCATATAAGGAAATATAGGAGTCGTCGTCGGGCCACGCCCGTCTTGGGTCATGATGCAGCTGACCGTGCTTGTACTAAGGTCCCCTTTATTTATTTACATTAAACGGAAGAATTTTAGGGCGTTTTCCCTTCACAGATGCGAGCTCGAAAACGCGTTGAGAGCGACGTATAGAAAGTATTCTTCATACGTAACACATTTTTGGTTGTTTTGTTATGAAATTTGTCTCCCGATTAAAATGCTACCAAACACGACATAGTCTGATGCCAGGGGACTGACTGTTTAAAAACAAAGTTCAAAAATAGCAAACAGCAATCACGTCCAAACCATATCGTGTTTAATGTCATTTTAATCAGGAGATTGTAACAAACATTTTGGTAAACATTTCATTTAAAATGGACCAAAAATAAAAACGTTTTTATTCTAAACCTCGCTCGCATTAGTGTTGGCTCTCGCCGATATTCGATCTCGGATCGGATTACGTATTCGGCGATTGAACCCACCCCAAGTAGGGGGGATAGAAATAAACACTAATGATAGTCGCAATTTGGAACTCTAATTGAGATTTTATTGTAGTTGGAGTAAATGGAGCAAAACGGGTGGGGATGGTAAACTTAAAGATTTTACTCATGGCCAACCAGTCCAAAATTAGAAAAGTTTGGAGCCAATTAAAGCCCCATGCCAAGACTTGTCGACAAATGAATTGTTAAACAGATATTTAAGAGTACAAACCTAAAATATCAATTGTTCATTCAATTCTTTAATATGGACTTTTGCCCCAAAACACATACATTTAGCTACAGAGGCATTGAAATACCCTATTTGTGCCAGCTAATAGGAATCTTGCGGGTCTAACAACAGGAAATTTGGAGAAGCCGGTTGAAGTGAAATAAGGGATACAGGGAAAGTTCAAAAGGGAGGGAAAGCGAGTGAAAGGTAGGGTGGAAAGTAGGGAGATATAGGAGAAAAGGAGGACAAGAAATAGGAGTGAAGGGAAAAGTGTCCGCAGAAGGGTAAAAGAATAATCCAAGGAAGAATAGAGGTGGTAGGAAAGAGAGGTTAGGTAGAGGAGAGAAAAGCGCTTAGTAGAAGAAAGGCGAATTGATTCAAGGGTAGAGGAGAGTAGGGAAGATTCCCTAAGATGGTAGGGAAGGGGGAAACAGGCAATGGAGAGAAGAAAGGAGGTTATGGGCAGGAAGTGGTAGGTAAAACAGGACGGGCGGTAAACTTACCGGCAGAGAGACGGACTGAGATGGCAGCAGTGGGGTCGGAGAGACGAGGAAGGGTTAGGACGAGAGCAGGGCAAGCAGAAGCAGGAGCAAGGGGAAGTCTATAAGGATATGTCATACAGCGGAGAGGGCCAAAGGAAGATGAGGAGGAGCAGGAGCAGGGAAGTATGAAGTCAAGTGAAAGTAAAGGAATGGAAGGGCTAGACGTAAAACAGGTATTTATATGTTTACAAGAGGAAATGAGAGGGATGAGAGCAGATATAAAGAAGATAGAGGAAGGGTTCCATGGAAAAGTAAAAAGAGGGATGGAAAAGATCTTGAGAGGAAAACCGGAGGAATGGGAAGAGGAAAGGAAAGAATGGAGGAATAAGGTCGATGAAATGGAAGAGAGAATAAGTAGGATAGAGAGGAAAGAAGAAGAGCAAATAGGAGACAAATGGAAAGAAGACATGCAATACATAAAAGGAGAAATGGAGAGAAGTGAAAAGAAGGAGAAAATAAATAATATAGTAATAAAAGGGCTAGAGGTGGGGGAAAGGCAAGAAAAGGAGATGGTAGAGGACTTCTTGGAGAAGGAAGTTGGAGTAAAGGCGAAGGTGCAGTGGGCGAGAAGGGTTGGGAGGGAGAACCAACGGATTACAGCAGTAAAACTAGGAGGGATAGAAGAGAAGAGAAAAGTATTACAGAATAAAAGCAGGCTGAGAGGGACGAATATACAGGGTGGCCCGGAACTCGCGCGGTATTTTTAAAAACGGGGTTGCTGAGATGATTCTGAACAACTTTTTCCTTGACCAAAATATTGTTTGAAGCTTCGTTTTTTAGTTATTAACGAAAAACACTGGCCAATGCGAGCGCCCGTATAGCGCGAGCTCAGTCACAATTGCGCGTGGCCGAGATCGGGTGCATCGAGGGGCAACGTACGGCAAATATTACAATCGTCTTACATTAAGAATAGTATATAATTCTTCGTTATTCATCAATAACAATTTAATTAACAAGTCGTTTAATAACTGTTCCATACTTTTATTCGTTTTCCGAAACGAATAAAGTGTTTTATTAATTATGAAAAAGTGTTTGGATGATTAATATTAGAAAAGGGTAGTTAAATAAACTTATCCATTCGACCGCGAATTTACCTGCTTCGACGGTGTCTTGCCATATGGTCATTGTACCGATCCTGACCTATCCTAATTTAAATTTAATTTAAATGCCACGTCCCGGCAATCGATACAGATCTGATTCGCACTTGTTTCCACACGCACATGACACACACATTAACTTTCGTAATGTTCGTAAGTGCGTGTCATGTGCGTGTGGAAACAAGTGCGAATCAGATCGTATCGATCGCCGGGACGTGGCATTTAAATTAAATTTAAATTAGGATAGGTCAGGATCGGTACAATGACCATATGGCAAGACACCGTCGAAGCAGGTAAATTCGCGGTCGAATGGATAAGTTTATTTAACTACCCTTTTCTAACATTAATCATCCAAACACTTTTTTCATAATTAATAAAACACTTTATTCGTTTCGGAAAACGAATAAAAGTATGGAACAGTTATTAAACGACTTGTTAATTAAATTGTTATTGATGAATAACGAAGAATTATACACTATTCTTAATGTAAGACGATTGTAATATTTGCCGTACGTTGCCCCTCGATGCACCCGATCTCGGCCACGCGCAATTGTGACTGAGCTCGGGCTATACGGGCGCTCGCATTGGCCAGTGTTTTTCGTTAATAACTAAAAAACGAAGCTTCAAACAATATTTTGGTCAAGGAAAAAGTTGTTCAGAATCACCTCAGCTACCCCTTTTTTAAAAATACCGCGCGAGTTCCGGGCCACCCTGTATATATACAATAGACCAGGAGTTGACAAGAAAAGAAAGGGGTATTCAGAAAGAAATCATGGAGAGAGCCTGGCAGGAAAGGAAGAAGGGAAAAGAGACTAAAATAGCATTTAACCCTTTTAGTGCCAGGCGAAAAAGAGGTGCCTATGCGAGAATAACCGCCCGAATTTCACGGTTTTACTAGGGTTTGGGAAAATGGTCATAAAAACCAAACAAGAAACAATATTTACATGATTCAAAAAGCAGTATATTATGGACGAAATAGAGAACAAAACAGTGACACTAGTTTTTCTATATTCATTGAAAATTATATAAATAACAAAGGTGTAAAAGATCATAAAGAAAGTAAAAGTCCAGTTCTCTCTTACAAAACGTATTTGCACATACAAAAAGTCATCTTTTCATCATAATTTTATATAGACCATTTATTACAAAGTATATACTTTGCATTTCCGATATATTTTGTAACAAGATAAATAATATAACATAACAAAACTTAAAAAACAACTCGAAGGTACAATATTCCCTCGATAGAAGCGAAAGCCTCGGGACTGAACGTTCGCTTCTATCGTGTATTACATTGTTTGAAATTTGCCGACAGCGTCGAACGTAGAAAAGGACAGCGAGGATAAAGGACCGCGCAGCCAAGAGGCAAAACAAAGTCCAGCGTATCGGTGAAACAACACTAATGCAACGATGAAACTTTTATATTTTTTAATTGTTTTTTATTTGACTTTTTTCTGATTAAAATAACACCAAACACGATATAATTTGGACCATATTTACTGTTCACAATGCATTATACACCTCTTATTAAATAATGCAAATATGATCCAAATTATATCGTGTTTGGTGTCATTTTAATCAGAAAAATGTCAGCTATGCTATGTAAAAGTTTCATAAGGAAAGGATGAGAAATAGCAATGTTTGATCGTTGAATTAATGTACCTCACCGATGTACCCGAACCCGGATCGCGTTACACTGATCGGCAACCGAGCTTCTGGACGCCTCTAGGGGTATACCCCCCAGGAGTGGGGATAAACTCTTCGCTTCTATCGCATACCTTAGGCTTCATCGCATACGCAACGATATATCGTCGCTGGCACTTTTCGCAAGTGCTGCGAACGACGATATATCGTCGTTCGACACTAAAAGGGTTAACAGGTTAAGGATAGATGGAGTATGGATGGAATGGAATAGAGGAAGGAAGAGACAGGATTTTCAGTAAGGGTCTGGGGGGAGGAAAACAAGAGAAGGGGAAGGGAGGAGAGAGAAACTGAAAGTCAGGATGCGGAAGGGAAGGGGAAGGCGGGAGCCAGGAAAGAAAATATTTTGTTTTGGAATGTGGCAGGAGTACGAAAGAAAGATAAAAGCTGGTGGACATACTTGAAGAAGTTCGACTGCATAGGTTTAACGGAAACCTGGATGGAACGAGAGGCGTGAGAGAAGATAGAGAGGAAATTACCAAAAGGGTATAGTTGGAAATGTTAGGCGGCAAAAAGAGAAAGTAAAAAGGGAAGAGCCAGTGGAGGGATAATTACTGGAGTTAGGGAGGATTGGAATATGGAAAGGGAGGGGAAAGAGAGCGAGGGGATGGTCGAGAGATGGATGAAAGTTGAGGGAGAAACATGGAGAGTATGGACAATTTATAACAGAGAAAAAGGGAAACAAATGAAACGGATACTACAGGAAGAGATAAAGGAAGAGGAAGAAGGAATACTAGTAATAGGGGGGGATTTTAATGCGTGCATAGGTGAGGAGGGAAGACTGTACACAGGACAGCCACAGGGCAGGATGACGAAAAGGAAGACAAAGGACAAGGTTAAAAACGGAGAAGGAGAGATACTGATAAGCCTAACAGAAAAAAGGGGATGCTATATCCTGAATGGAAACTGAAAGGAAAAGAAGAGACAGGGACGTGCAGGTATGGGATGAAGGAGGCATACAAGAATATAGAGGACAGATGGAAGACAAGGTGTTCAAAGAGAGGGAGCTGGAAAGAAAATGGGAAGAGCTAAGGGGGGCAGTAAATGGGAGTATTGTAAAAAAAAAGATAAAGATAAGACAGTGCGCAAAAATCTAATACCAAAAACCTTATATTTTTGGACCTACAAAAATCCCGAAAAATAACAAAAAATGACACCTAGGCAATTCCCATTTTTTATGGAGATTTTAAAATGGAGGATGTACAATAACGTCCAACGTGCAATAGCTATCACAATAGTGTGAGTGAGATTTATTTCGAGCGTAAGGTGACGTCTGATCAAGGATAGTAATCGAACGGGTACACTCCGTGTGATTTTATGGAGGAAATGATAAAGTTCTTAGAGTTCCACTTTGGCTATATTTAGAGTTCCGAAGATTATACACTGGTGCTTCGCTTAAGTTCTGAATGAGTTCTGATTGACTTCTAGATGAGTTATATCTTAAAAAGCATAGGTCAGTGGTCATCAAAACGTATATTTTGACTACATTGATATGTCGATGGTGCAATTGCTTCTTACCTCATAAGATTGCTTAAGTAAAATATCTTAACAAGAGTCTTCCTGGAAAAATGATGAAACGATTTTGGGTTCCTCTGATCTGCAAAGTCATGCGGAGAACTAGGACGTTGGTCGTTAGAAGCATTGTTTACAACGATACAAACCTATGACTGTTAGATGAATTCTTGAATTCCTGGTGGGGCTCTTGGAAAAGTCTACTCGACATCTGTATTCGCCTTCGTCCCGTTCTTCAATATGATTGATGTTTAAGGTTGCTGGTGCTGTGACGGTTCTAAAGAACGCCCGATCGTTCAGATGATCTTTATCATTCCAATGAGAAGCTTTTTCTGAATGTTTACCTCTCATGTCATAACTGAAACAAAGTAGTTTTGATTTAGTCTTCTCAAATAAAAATGCTATATTTCGATTCTTTTTTACGATGACTTTGGAGGGGCGGCCCTTCGGCAATACAAGCTGGAGGCCCCCATAAACACTCCGTGAGCGCCCCCCCCCCCCTTAACCCCAATGTGCCGTGCCTGCTAGCAGAGGCCAACTTACCGGCAGTCATATAGAAATGTGCCGTCATCTTCATGAATTAAACAATCGAATTATTAGAGTAGATGGTATTATTTCGCCGGAAAATTTTCAAGAAACCGTCAGGGGTGTAAATTAGAGGAAACGGAAAGAGCAAAATGATCTTCTCATGTAAGAAAAAGAGGAAAAAGAAAAAGAAAAAAGGAAAAAAAATAGAAAGAACCAAAAGGGCGAACAATGTTGGCAGCAATGGCAGCATGAGGTAATTTTGTGACTCGTGATTTGGAGTGTATTGTATATTAGTAATAGATAATACTTTTATACGTTTGGTAGCAGAGCGTGGTTATACGATAAATGAGAATACTGCGTTTCTTTGGTATGAGAATATTGTATATTAAAAGTAAAAACAAAGTACATGCTCGCGATCGAGACTCAATACAAAGCACTTCGGCGAGATCACGGAAGAGGGCCCAAGCGTTCCTGTTTATCGGGAGGATGCGCGGGAGCTACGAACTCCAACAGAGTGTAATGGGAATTTGTATTTTATACGATAGGGAATCGTATGTATAATTACATCGGCGAACCGGCGAACGAGCGGGTTAACATGGTCGTTACACTTAAAATTAGTAATCAACTTATTAACGAAGACCCTCACAGGCGGTATCTTGGCACATTGATGCACCTGCATGGCAGGTTCAAGACTACCTTTAAGACCTTGTTTTGTGCAGTCTGGACACGCGATCACGCGAAGGCAGAAACTTTACCACCTCCACTCGCTCCGGAACGAGCTGAAGTCTTGCAAGAATCAACCCAATTGGACCAGGGGAAACAAGAGAGAAATCAAGGACATCGGGGAGAGGAACCAGAGCCGAAATGAAAAGAAGAAGAAGCCTCGGAAATCAGAACGATTTCATTCTTCGTACGAGCAGTACCTCATTGCCTGAATAATTGAACTTTGAATAAATAGTTTACCTTTTTCAACCAACGACATTGTGTTTCAAATTATTCGCGCTTCCCCACGAGCACAGTGGCCCACAGGCGACCGGACCTACCTAAAATCCCTATAGCCCACCAATACAGGGTGTTCCGTAACTATGGAAACTCCGGAAAATGGGGGGTTGCTGAGTCGATTCTGAACCATTGTACTTTTTCCATGACAAAAATGTTGGTTGAAGATTCGTTTTTGAGTTATTAACAAGAAATACTGTCCAATCACATCGTTCGAGCGCGTGGCTCTCAACCGCGCTCGGTCGTGGTCGCGAACCAACGCATTGGCACAGTGCGCTTGGCACAGCTGACTGCAGCGTGGATATCGAGGGCAGCGTACGGCAAATGTTACATCGTCTTAATTAAGAATAGTTTGGAATTATTCGTTATTCATGAATAACAAATAAACTAATAAGTCGTTTAATAACCGTGTTCGATACGTTTATTCATTATCCGAAACAAATTAAGTGTTTCATTACTTATGAAAATATTTACAGGTGGATAAAGTATATAAATTATGTTTTAAGACCGTGTAAGACAAACGATTCGCAAACCAATGTTAGAAAAATGAAAGTGATAGTGAAGTGAGTTCACCGACCCGGCTGTAACATCAGCTGTTGAGGATTGCCTTGAAAGCTCTGGATTAACCTAGTGTCAGCAATTTGTGGACGGATGGGTAAGTGTAACTAGGTTTTTTTAACATTAGTTATCTAAATCATTTTTCTTAAAAGGTAATTTATTCACCTGTAAACGTGCTGTTAAAAAAATTTTTGTTTCATTAGTAATAAAACACTTCATTCCTTTCGGATCACGAGTAAAAGTATGGAACACACTTATTAAATAACTTATTAGTTTATTTGTTAGTAATGAATAATGAATAGTTCCGCATTATTCTTAATTAAGACAATGTAACATTCGCGGCACGTGCCAATGCGTCGGCTCACGACCACGACCGAGCGCGGTTGAGAGACACGCTTTGATTGCCCAGCAGTTTTCGTTAATAACTCAAAAACGGAGCTTCAAACAACATTTTGGTCAAGGAAACAGTAGTTCAAAATCACCTCAGCAACCCCCCATTTCTGGAGTTCCCATAGTTACCAAACACCCTGTAGATACGCAATATCCACATACAAATTTTGTATTTTCTCAACGGTTGTTACATTCTGACTGTATTTGAGCTCTGCCGCTTTTACTATTGCTATGTCTCGTGGGGCCGTGGGTAAGAAAAGAGTTCTCCAGTGGGGTTATGCTATTCTTGAAACTTTAATAATACAAGAGTGCTTATTATCACAGTGAGCGTTCCGTAAGGACTGTTAGGCGAACCTAATCCGCGGCAGTGCTGCAGCGCGCTGGCAGTGCGCGCTACCATGCGCACCTACATTAGATCGCGCGGACACCACATTTCCTCCCTTTTTTTTAATAACGCCTGTGTCCCCCATTACTTCCGCTGTCGGTTCGCTGTTCGCGCCGACCGACGCAACGGTTTAACAATTTGGTCGGTATGACGTTTCGCGACAACACCCGATTGCGTTCTTACTTTAAACGTGGACGGTGACCATTCCTTTATAATTTCGGCCTGGATACGCTTTCCACCAGACGTCCCATGATTATCGATCATGACTAGATCCCCTGCGTCGAGTTGTACCTTGTACCAGTTGTACTGCGGGCTATCCTCGATCTGCGACTGCTGCTTCTCGTATACTTTATTTCGTCCGTTCGGTCTTAATAAGCCAAAACGTGTTCTAAGCTCCCGCTTATAGAACAAACTCGCCGGTGACTATCCGGTTGTACAATGTGGCGAACTGCGGTAGTCGAACATAAATCGGTTTACCGCTTTGTCTACCCTCTCTCCTCCTTTTACAATTTTTAACACTTTATCCTTGAACGTGCCTACGAAATTTTCGGCTGCCCCGTTCGTTGCCGGGTGATAGGGCGGGGAGAAACTATGCTTGACACCTCTGTTTCTCAAAAAACTTTCGAATTCATCGCTTCTAAACTGCGGACCGTTGTCCGTTACGATATGATTTGGTAGTCCGTATCTCGCGAATAATTTATCGAACACTTCGGTCAGTCTGCACGCCTTAATATTATTGCGGAAATTAACAATCTCTGGCCATTTCGAATAGGCGTCCACTATGACTAACTACATGTCTCCGTAAAATGGGCCTAAAAAATCTGCATGTACTCTATCCCAAGCCTTTTCCGGCCACGGCCACGGCGTCAACAGCGCACGCGGCGGTGCCTTCTGCTCTTTAATGCAAGTTTTACACGACCGCACGGTATTTTCGATGTCTAGGTCTATGTTTGGCCACCACATGTACGATCGCGCCAACGCCTTTATCTTTACAATCCCTAGGTGCGACGCATGAAGACTACGCAACAGTTGCGCACGCAATGATTCTGGAATAATTATCCTACACCCCCAGAACAAACAATTTTCTTCCACCGCTATTTCGCCCTTTTTAGACAAATATTTTTTTTCCTCGTCGGACAATTCTTTTGGATTACTTGGCCATCCTAGCGTGCAGAATTTCATAATTCTACTTAAAACCTTGTCACGTTTTGTTTCAATAACTACCTTTTTCCAACTTATATTATTCACGTTCTCGTTAATGTAGTAAACCGGTGTAAAATCCGTACCAAAAATATCCACTTCATCGTCGACCGGTAAACGCGATAGTGCGTTACAATTTCCGTTGTTTTCCGATTTAATATACTCGATCTTATATTGGAACCCTATCAAAAAATATGCCCATCTCTGCAACCGACTCGCTGCTGTGAGTGGTATACCCCTTCTGGGCCAAAGATGTGTTCCAACGGTTTGTGATCGGTTCGCAACGTTATTTCTCTGCCGTACACAAAATCATAAAACTTTACAAACCCGAACACGATCGCACTGGCCTCTTTATCTATAATTGCTCTGTTCATTTCCTTTTCCGGTATTTTCTTAGACGCATACGCAATCGGCTTTTCCGTGCCGTCTTTATACCGATGCGACAAAATCGCTGAGAGACCGTACATCGACGCATCGCAAGCCAACACCAATTCTTCATCTGGATCGTTCTGAGCCAGTACCTTCGGCGAAATCAACTCGTTTTTCACCCAGCGAAAAGCCTCCTCACATTGCGCGGTCCATTCGAAACTTTTATTATGCGCACAATCAAACAATGGCTTTAACTTTTCTGATCTATTTTCTAAAAACCTCGCGTAAAAATTAACCAAACCAAGAAATGAGGCAAGCTGTTTGCTGTTCGTTGGCCTCGGCGCCTCGACCACCGCGCTTACTTTCGATTTTGCCTTGTGTAGGCCGTTCGCAACGATTACGGACCCTTAAACTTCAATGCGCTCCTTTGTGAAGTCGCATTTTTCCTTATTCTACCTCAATCCGCGTTCCTCCAATCGTTTGCAAACCTTTCTTAAATTCTCGAGGTGCTCCTCATTCGTGCGGCCGGTTACAAAAATATTGTCCAGGTATGCAATGGTATTTGGAATATCCTGCAAACACTCATCCATAATTTGCTGAAATTCGCCCGGGGCATGTGCCGTACCCTCGGTCATTTTCCTATATCGAAACAAACCAACATGCGTCGTAATCGTTAACAATTCTTGAGACTTTTTATCAATCGGAATCTGCATGTAGGCGTGTGGCAGATCGAGTTGAGAGTACAACAGTCCCTTTTGCAAAACATTGAAAATGTCGTCAATGCGTGGAAACGGTCGCTTGGTCACGCGTAAACTCGGATTTACAGTTAATTTAAAATCCCCGCAAATCCTTACTTCGCCATTACTTTTTAACACGGGAACAATCGGCGTGGCCCACTCGCTCGCCTCCACTTTTTCCAAATGCCCTACTTTCATCAATCTGGCAATTTCGTTTTCTACCTTAGCTTTAAGCGCGTATGGGACATGCCTTGCTCCCAACGCGATCGGTTTCGTGTTTTCCTTCAGATGCAATCTAATTTCCCGTTTGTTATATAAACCCGGCGTACTTCCAAACCATACTTTAAATTCAGATATAATTTTTTCTTTTACATTATTCACATTCAACTTTAACAATTTACTACTGCTATCGCTCAATGCGGCAATGTCTAACTTGTCCAAAGGCCATAGGCCGAATTCTCGTTCAGATTTACTTTTAAATTTCTTAATTGTCCGATTGGCATCATCTCATTTTGTTCGTACCCGTATAAATTCGTGCTACATTTGTCAATTTTCCAATTACTCAAATATTCATTTTTAGACTTTTCTGACATTACCGCAAAGTACGTACCTGAGTCCACTTTCATCGGAACCGTTTTCCTATTTAGTTTAACATCGACAAACATCGGATCCGCTTTTATATTATTGTTCAAAAAATTACAATCTGTTTCGCCATTCCTCGCATGCAGCGAGAAAAAATCGCTGACGTGGCTGCTCGCTGCGCCACTGCCGCCTCCTGGGTTGACGTCCGCATCCTGCAAAATTTGTTCCCAGCCCGTTTCTTTCCGAAACAGGCACGCTCCAAATGTCCCTTTTTTCGGCAGAAATTGTACACCGCCTCTCGGTGTCTGCATGAACTGGCAAAATGGCCCGGTTTGCCACAGCAGAAACAGTTTCGGTCATTATTCGCACCTGCGCGTCCGCTCTGCCCTGTCCGCCTTGGATTATCAGGTTGACTGTGTCGGTCGGGGGGGTGTTTCTTCTGGTCTCGCCAATGCTGCCCTTTTCCCTTGTGCCTTATGGCGAAAACTTCCTCCTTTTGGCCCTTGCTGGCTAAGGTCCTCATCGCCCCCGCGGTGTTCTTCATCGCGCCCTCTCGAGCCGTTGCTTCCTGGAGCGCCCCGTTGAATGTGAGATCCGTCAGTTTGAATAACTCCACCCTCGCCGACTCATCGCGCATACCGCACACCAATTGGTCCCGCAGGGCTGCCTTCAAGTCCGGAAAATTACAATTCAAGGCCAATTTCCTTAGTCGCACTGCAAAATCAGCCACCGACTCATTTGCCCCTTGCCTAGCGCTATTGAACTCGCACCTCTCCATCACTTCCGATGGCTTAGGGTTAAGGTGATCCGACATCAATTTTACTAGTTCGGCATATCCTTTCGCCGCCGGCTTGTCGGGCGCGCATAGACTCCGAATAAGTATGTACGCCTCCTCGTCGAAATGCGTCAGCAGTGTGGCAACCTGCATTCTATCGTCCTCGCATTTTTTCACTACAAAATGCAGCTCCATCCTCTCCACAAATGCTTCCCAGTCATCTGTTTTTAGGTGGAAACGTAATTTCGCACTGTCCGCCATGCTGGTCCCGTCACCGCCGACGTCACTCGTGTTTACTTTGTTGCTAGCCTCGTGCTCAACACCTACCGACCTGCTGCTTTCTACCTTACCGACGTCGCGTTGCTCTTCTCGGGGCGTGCCTTGCCAGCGCGAGCTTTCCTGTTCCTCGCTGTTCCCGGCTCTTGAAACGGTTTTTTTCCTGTTTCCGCCGTTCTCAATTTCCGCTCGCACCAGATCCACCAGTCGCTTACGCAATATATCGCGTTTTGTATTTTCGCGCACTCCGTAACCCCTTTTCTTTAACTCGTTGATAATGCTCTGCTTCGATAGGTGATACACCTCACTGAGCGTCAATTGTTCCCTGGAACCGTCGCCTGAGTCCGTGCCAACCGACTCAACGTCGCTCATCAGCGTACCCCGCACGTATACCCCTTATCATGCGTCGTATGTGCGCAGATAAACGGTAACACCTGCCCACGTGCGTGGCCTATCACCGCCGGTCACCACGTGGCTGCGTTTACGCAGTACTCTGCACAATACACCAAAACCCGAAAGAGTGCAGGAATTGCTTCTCGTGCTCGTACATAACCCACGTGAACGTACAACAAAACTATTTCGTCCTCGCACTGTTCCCGAGCCACGAGGGTCTGGTCGCGCGACGCCGTTTCTTCCTTTGTTTACGTTGTTCAGTCGAAAAATTTTCCTCCTTCGTTGCCGAGATCCGATCGAATCACACTGATCCTTTATGTACTTCGAATCTTCGTCGCCAATTGCTATGTCTCGTGGGGCCGTGGGTAAGAAAGGAGTTCTCCAGTGAGGTTATGCTATTCTTAAAACTTTAATAATAGAAGAGTGCTTATTATCACGGTGAGCGTTCCGTAAGGACTGTTACGCGAACCTAATCCGCGGCAGCGCTGCAGCGCGCTGGCAGTGCGCGCTACTCTGCGCACCTACATTAGATCGCGCTGACACCACAACTATGTACGCACGCATTCGTCGAAATCTGTTTTCAACGATTTTTCTCAACGGGTCAGGTGTCATCTTCTTTACAATTTCAGGGGTCTTTACAATGAGGGGGTAAAAATGCCCTTAAACTAAATTCGACTTACAAGGGGTAATTCGATAGCCTATCCAGAAAAACCAATTTGTACCACGCTTCATTTGTCAATTCGACTGGAAGGGTAGTTACGGCGAAAAAACCAAATTAGTGGTTTTGCTCAATATCTCCCATTTTAGTGTATAACAAAGTTTGAAACAAATCTGTGACGTTTTAGTTAAGGAGGCACATATGATAGAAGTTCTTCAGGTTTTTAAGTTGGAAACCCGAGCTGCAAAAGATAAAAAACGTCAAAGAATGTTGAAAATTGCCGATTTTGTATTGAAGCAATTGCGGAACCACATTTATATTTTTTTGTAGGTACAAATTATGCATTTTTCTTCTCCATCCTTCTCCTTATCCATTCTTCTTTTATTCAGATTAAATCTTCTTCCTGTAGAACTTATTAGTGTACTGGTGCTAAATATTCTCTACCAGAATTTTCTATCAAAATTTCTATATCATAATCTTGATTACTATCTTCATTTTTAATCGCTTTCATCGAATGCTTGATTTGAATTGGAAATCCCGCATCGTTTCTCTTCAAATGGTTAGAATCATTTTTCATTATGTGGTTATTTTTTTTTTTTTCTGGATACGAGATGAGCGTTATCACCGATATCGCCATGCGTAGTTCCTTCTATTTCTTTTGTGTGCACCACGCTTTTCACATATAGAAACGCGAACTTCTGAATACCAAATTTTCTTGGTACAGTATTCTCTCGATAGAAGCGACAGCCTCGGGACTCAACGTTCGCTTTCATCGTGTTATTCCTACGTTGTTTGAAATTGGCCGACAGCGTCGAACGTAGAAAAGGACAGCGAGTAAAGATAAGGAACCGAGCAGGCAATCCAAAACATGATCGCAGCTTCTCTTTTCTTTTCACTACCTATCCTTTTCTGCGGTCGAAACTTATTAACGTTAATTAAGCCAGTAAATATAGTCCAAATTATATCGAGTTTGGTGTCACTTTAATCAGAAAAATTTCATAAGAAAAGGATGAGAAATAGCAAAGTTGCATCCTTCAATTAGTATTGGCTCACCGATATACCCGAACCCGGATCACGTTACACCGATTTCCGAGCGAACTTACGACCCCTCGAGGGGAATACCCCCTAGTGGTGGGGATGAACTCTTCGCTTGCATCGCATACCTGTTTTCGCTTCTATCGAGGGAATACTGTATAGGTAAAAAAGGACACCAAAGATTTCAATTCGGGTATAGGAGGTTTAATACATAAATAACTACCCTAGTAGCCCAAAATATTGAATACATATTTATTCAATATCAACCCATTTGCATCATCGGTCTATTTCAGCTGCCGCGCTGAAACATCAGCGACGTTCAACTGACGACTGAGGGTACGATCAGCTTGGCTCCGTTCGACAGACGACCGGCATGCCGGGCAAAAGACGTCCGATGCGTGCATTCGTGTTAGTGCATGTGTGTGAGCCATAGATTGCCCTCCGACACGCGGTGGAGTACACAAGTTGCCTGTGAAAGGCGCAAGAAACTATTTTCTGACTCAAATCATATGTTCAACCCTTATTTATTTCAACTTATATTTTTAACTGATTGTAACAATTTCAGATTCTATGTTAACTTTTTGTTACTTCATTTTAATTTTAAAACTTAATTGAAAAAAAGGATGGCGATGGTGTGGAGGTAATATTATATATAATATAATATATATAAGGTAATGTTAATATTATTGTTACAATTTGAAAAGCGTCACCTGTCGTTTGTCGCGAAGGTGGGTCGCGAGAGGGGACAGTCGCAGATAGAGAGCCGTGCCGAATAGACGAATTAACAATTGATAGTTTATTGTAACTCCCTTGTTTCTTCATTTAATAAACGTAAAGCTATACAACATTATATATAAAATATTATTTGAAATAATCAAATTATGTCGTCTTTGGACTCATTTTAATCGGAATAATATCACAAATATGTTGATCAAAATTGTAGAAAAAAAGGACTGAAAATAAAAAAGATTGCAATGCATTGATTTCTTGATCAGTACAAAAACGCATCTGGTCTTTGCCGATTGTCACAGTCGCAGCTTCTCTTTCTTTTCCTCGCGCCATCCTTTTCTGCGCCCGAAACTTATTACCATCAATTAAACCAGTAAATGTAGTCCAAATTATATCGTGTTTGGTGTCATTGTAATCAGAAAAATGTCACTAATGTCTGGGCATAAGTTCCATAACAAAAGAATGAGCAATAGCAAAGTTTCATTGTTGTTATCAGCGGGCCCATAGTTCAAGTGTTCTCGAGAACCCCAACGTCTATCGAGCTGGCCGTGGAAAGGTTTGTTTTTGTAGTAACGGGAGGCGTCTCAAGTGTATGTAAGACTCTACGACAAAATTCAAAATAGTTTGAGTTTGTCCGGCTTTCGACTTGCCCGACGAAAACGGCTACACCGATAGACCACACACATGCTCTTCAATACATCGAAACGCTCACACATGTAGCGGACGTCACACGTCGGGTTAATCGCCCGATATCGGTGCCACTCTACCACGAAGTCGGATGAAAAGACACACACACATGCATCCCAAGGCATCGTTCATGTGAGCCCGTTGCCGGTCGTCTGTCGAACAGACGGAAAACGGAGCCAAGCTGATCCTACCCTGACTCGTATCACCGCGCGCGGTCGATCGCATGTGCACTAACGGGCATCCAAATTATTCATGGAGTTTATTAACAATGAATACACTGATGTATATTAGAATACACTGATGTATATGAAACTGATGGTTAAACGTGGTCTTGTCGCAACTAAAGAATATTTCGCAACTGGTAAAAAAAGCAGTCGTAGGCTCGCGGAATATTCCGCGCTCGGTGATAGCTGACAGTCGTAGGCTCACGGATTATTCCGCGCTTGGTGATAGCAGACAGTCGCGGCTCGCGGATTATTCCGCGTTTAGATGCAAATGGGTTAAAAAGAGATAGAATCTCTTTTTAATAATTAAATATACATACAATATGTATTCTAGATTCAGAAAGAAATATTTTTTTCGAATATTTATACAGGGTGGACCACCACATTTTACCATCTAGATTTATATCGTTATTATTACGCATAGCAAAAAATGTTTCAGATGAAGTTGAGAGGGTTTTGAGGGGGACATATTCTGATGGTACATTTTTTTTTGTAGGTGGACGTGTGAAGGACATATGAAGGTCATTAATGTTTTTTTAAATGGAATCATATATTTTTTATTGAATCAGCTGATGCTCCTTCTTATTCTTTATAAAAAAGTATTAATCTATTTGTGTACAAAAATCATTAGTTTAGGAGATATCTTAATTCTAATTTGTGAATTTGACCGTGCACGTCCATAGAGTGTTTGATAAAAAATGTGCATATTTTGGTACGGTTAGTGTTCCTTCGATAAAGTATGGACCAATAAGTCCAATAAGACTAAATTTCACAATAAGTAGGAGAGCACGAATTATCAACACAAAAAATTCTTTGCTTGATGCGCAAAGTTAATTATCTTAGGTCTGAAATGATTGACTGTAGGATTTATTCTAATTTGTCGGTGTAGTGTAAGTAAAAATGTAAGCTATGACTAAAATTCTATTGCTTATTACTACTTTGTGAGGGAGTGGAAATAGGATATCTTATTGGATGTTAATAGGGGTGGAAGTGGTAAGCGAAGGAGTGCTAGGATTTTTAGGGAAGGAGGTATTTTATGATTTGCACAAGTCTTGAGGAAAATTCCATGTTGTAATAAAAAAGAGAGAAGGAGTGCTATGTTTGACTTTGCCTGATGTGTGCAGATTTGGTGTTTTTCCGTGGTACTGCAGGTATAACGTCCTGCAGACGTGCAGGGTGGACGGTCAAATTCACAAATTAGAATTAAAATATCTCCTAAACTAATGATTTTTGTACACAAATAGATTAATACTTTTTTATAAAGAATAAGAAGGAGCATCAGCTGATTCAATAAAAAATATATAATTCTATTTAAAAAAAGATTAATGACCTTCACATGTCCTTCACACGTCCACCTACAAACAAAATTGTACCATCAGAATATGTCCCCCTCAAAACCCTCTCAACTTCATCTGAAACATTTTTTGCTATGCGTAATAATAATGACGTAAATCTAGATGGTAAAATGTGGTGGTCCACCCTGTATAATATTTATTTGATGTCACGACAAAATATTTATTTCCTAATATAAAATAAATATTCATTTAATATTTGAAACAAAATATTTTTTTCTAAGAGAAAGATAAATATTCATTTCATATTAGAAAAAAATATTTTTTCTTGAATATTTATAAAATATTTATTTGATGTAACAGCAAAATATTTATTTCCTATGTTACGAGCCGAGGGCTAAGGGGCACGGCTGCAGAGCCGAGGATCGGTTGTTTAAGAGTTTTCTGTTAGTTAAACGGCGAACCGTTTGATGGGAAGTGCGTGGACGAACCAGTGCCTATTTCATCACCGGGAGCCACAGGAAGGTCAATGTTTTCGTGGATGTACCAGTGCCTATTTCATCACTGGGTGCCACAGGAATGTTAGTAATTGTAGCCTCGTAACTATCAATACACCTCGAGCGGTTAAGGTATATCTATTCGGCGGATTGAATATACTGCTTATGATTGGTATAGGAAACGAAATGAATTAAATAGGTCTATAATCAAATAATAAAATGTCTATATTCTATTTCTTCAATGAATTACAATACGTAATAATCGCGGAGTTAAAACCCACGCTTACAGTCTTTAACGTTTATAAATACGAATGCTCGAAAGGGAATTTAACCCGATATTGCTGTCTTTCGACGAATTTAAATGTTGGAATAAATATCAGAAGAATGTTCAAAAGGGAATTTAACCCGATGTCACTGAGCTTTAGCAGAACTTTTACGATCAATTACGGCGTAATGCGTAGTTTGACTATTCAGAAACTAAGATTTAATAAATAGAAGTTACTCAAAAGGAAATGGAACCCGATCTCGCTGGCATCAGTGTGGCTAGCTGGCACCGATATGGTACCTAGCTAGTAGGTCCATACTGAGCCACGAGAGTAAATTTCATGCCCTTTTTATAACCGAAAAGCGGACCAAAAATATGGTGGGGGTACAGAATCTTCCAAGGGAGTCCAAAAGATCGCCCTGAAGCGTTGCCTCATCGCGCCATCGCGGAAGGGGCAGACTCGACTGCATGCACTCTCGATTTCCAAATAAGGGCATAATAGACGAAACGAAAGAAACAATACTTCCTACGGAACACCTAATATAAAATAAATATTCATTTAATATTTGAAACAAAATATTTTTTTCTAAGAGAAAAATAAATATTCATTTCATATTAGAAATAAATATTTTTTCTCGAATATTTATGAAATATTTACTAGATGTCACAGCAAAATATTTATTTCCTAATATAAAATAAATATTCATTTTATATTAGAAAAAATTATTTGATTTATATTAGATATAAAATATTTGTTTGTACTCTATTTTCAATATATCGATTGAAATATTGATTGGAATGTATGGATTGCGAATCATTGCGTGACGAAATAATAATTAACAATTGACCGATTGCGTTCTTTAGCAGCAAGGCAATAATTCATGATCGTGGAATGCCCTCGACGGCAATTTACAATGTGCTGTAAAACAGTGAGAATACACAAAAATAATATACACAGTTTGTTGAGAGGTACAACACGAGTACAGAGGGTTTCGATTGAAACGGATTTATGACACGGTCAAGTTAATGCTGCTTTGGAGAAATATTTTTAAGTTTTCAAACATCTGGTTGCCAGCCCTCAGATGGCACCGGATTACAATAGACGAATATGTACTCTCTTAATAGCCTCAGAATTTTCCGAGCTACTCGAAATCGACGAACTCCTCTGTTCCGTTCTAAAGCGTCCGTCCGAAGGGTCATGCGCGCTACCGAAGGCAGTTATAACATTGCCTGATGACCGACCGACCGGGAACGTCATAAACGACGTAGTCCGCGTCCAGGAATTACAAATAAGGTAATTTAAGGGATTCTCTTGTATTTAGGGCCAGTTCTTTTAAAGGGAATTCTTCCAAATGAATATTACAACCATTTTTTATTATTTCAAGCAGCTATTAGAGTTTTGCTAGATAATAAATTACGTATGGACGTAGAGGGCTAAACAAAGTTCAAGAAATGCTATTTTTATTTGTAAATAATTCTTCTGCTTTGTATAGCAGAGAATTTTGTATATATAATGTTCACAATTTAGTGCACATTACAGACGATGTCGAAAATTTAAAATATTCTTTGAGGAATTAAGTTGCTTCCCTTTTGAAAATTACTTGGGAAAGCTAATAAGCATACTACGTAGATGGAATAATCCTTTGGCACAAATAACAAAAACGTTATCGGAAAATGGAGCACCTACAATCAGGGAGAATGTTACCAAAATAATTGCTAAAGTAGAAAATAATAAAAAAAGAATACAACTGCCTTATTTTAATTTAAAAGCTTATGGGTTTCGCGATTGTTATATTTTTGTAAAGCATGATTATGTCCTGCAAGTCACAGATATACTAGAAAATGAAATAACTGGTAAATTATCAACCAAATTAGAAACATTTTACAAAAGCCCTATCGAATCCAAGATAATAGGAATATTTAAATTTAATAATTTCACAAATGAAATTGTTTCATTTGGGCTAAATGAAATTGTGCTTAAAGCATTTATAGTTAAATGTCAATCATACTTTGTAGCATTTGAACTGCTCCATTTATGTAATTAATTAGTTATTATTTTATTATTAGTCATTAATTTATCAGTTATTATTATTAATTAGTATAGGATTAAAGGATAAAATTGTTAGATGGCATCCAAGAGAACATATCATAAAACACAAAAGCGATTTGCGATTCCGCGTGATTCCGATTCTGCGAGTGTAAGCTCAGAAATTCAACAAGCTAATACAGAAGCACCAAGTAAGTAGAAAAAAATGGCGCTTATGTTAAACCCAACTATAAACGTAAAAAAAACATAAAAAATTAAGTATAAACAAAATAATAAACACAATAATAATAATAATATTTTATGTCATTGTACAGATATGGAAGCGTTAAATCGTCAATTAATTGAAATAAAGTATGACATTAAACAATTGTCTAATAAACTTGAATGTATTGAAAGATTATTAAACAACGTGGTAATTGATAGAGATAATGTTGGAATTGTGAATGGCGAAAAGTCTCTTTTAGACCAATTTCCACTGCATCAGTCACGGAGATCACTAATTTCGATACTATAATATCAGAAAGTGCTGAAAAATTTAATTTTCTGGTTTGTATTCCTAAATATCCATATCGATAACATCATGGTTGCAATAACTTCTTTCAATTTTCATCAAATAAATAATGGCATACTTTTCAGGTACAATTACTATATTTAGTTGGCGGAGAAAGTAAGAAGAAAATAATATTCAATATGTTTCACAAAGTAGTGACGAACGAAGCAGTAACGTACTATTCGGGACAGGGAAGAAAAAAAGAAATTCCCTTTCATCAAATTAAAATTATATGATGCTATAACTGGTGAGTACTAAACTATTTTTTAGTTATGTAGGAATTCAAATTAAGATAGGTAAGTGATCTAAACCGCTGTCCCGTGAAGGATACCGGTGTCGGTCATTGCCAGCAAGCCTAGTATGAAAAACATAAACATGGGCGATGGATCAACGATCGCCAAATAAACAGGTATGAAAGAGTGCGTGCGATGACGAGAGAGAGAGAGAGAGAGAGAATGTCTAGGTTCTGTAACCGCGGGTATAAGTGGGAGAATGTATGTATGTGTGGCGGTCTATATATTGTAAAGACCGCAAGGAAGGAAGACATTGCATAACAAAGTTGGAAAGAGTGTGCAAGAAAGAGAGAGTCAGTTTTAGCTACCATCTAAATAAAAGTTCTAATCCCACAGTTATAATACATAACTTATTTTATTTTTCATTTCACAGTAGCAACAAGAAGAAGAGCGATTCGCTCTCAGGCAGTCAAACCGATCAGACGTGTTGACAATCGTTCGCGAGTTCCCCCCGTGTAGAACATAACCTCTACTGTGCCGTGTCGGAGCGCGGAACAATACGATAATAGTGCCTGTGACATTGGTGAGACTTCAAAACTCAGAAGCCCCACCATGGAAACCATGGAAATAGACAACATACCGAATCGAAACCAACCGAAATTCTCAACCACACAGCTTACAAAATCCTATGCATCAACCACGGTAAGCAGTGTATTTCCCAAAAAGGAACAGGCAGTGATAATCGACGCCATAGACGGCATAACTGTGAAAGAATACATACAGGCCATAGCAAAAATCACCGGGCCCAAAGCTATCCGCGTCATCTCTCGCATATCCAACAATAGAATCTGCATATACCTTGACAGCAAAACTACAACGAAAAACCTTGTAACCAACCACAAATCTCTGCTCATCAATAACACGAACACCATAATCAGACCACTACTCAACCCATCGCAAAGAATTGTTCTATCCAACGTCTCCCCCACCATACCACACGACAATATCGAGAAACACTTAATGAACCTCAACATCAAAATGACCTCGAAACTATCCTTCCTTAGAGCTGGATTACAAGACCCCAGTTTCTCCCATATAATGAGCTTCAGGAGACAAATCTACATCAACCCAGACGATGTCTCAAAACTCCCCGAATCGTTCCCAATTACACATGACGACACACAGTACCGAATTTTTGTATCTACTGACAAATTCACCTGCTTCCTGTGTAAGGAAGAAGGACACATTGCAAACCAATGCAATACGCTAACACAGCCAACAACCTTAATCCTAACGAACGACAAGGAAGTCAACAACAACCTAGCACATAACGAAACTAAACCAGCGACAGACATTAATAACGCCCAGAATAACACAAGCACCACGTACGAAAACTCAACCAAGACGGAAAGCAGAGAGAAAGAAAAAAACTCCAATACGAACATCACAGATCCATTTACGACCAACTCCAGCATAAACAACGAATCAACACACGACCCAACAAACTTCCTACCACCCTCAAAAAAGAGACCACTATCATCCACTTCAGGAGAGGACCCACAGACAGCGAACGAACACAATCCAGCAACCGTCAAACCAAACAACGACGACCCAAGCCCCACCGATAAACCAGCAGCCACAAACACGAAAAAGAAACTCAAACGCAGCCAATCACTAGAAAGAATCATCGAACAAATAGATGACATCCTAAAACCAGCAAAAACAACTCTTGAAGACCCTACAAACAACCTCATCCTCAACTATACCCAACTGAAATCCTTCCCGGAAAACGCAATCGGTACAGAAAACCCAAGTAACATTGCCAAAGACTACATTGCCAATACGAAAACCTTAATTTATATGCTTAATTTAATCTACCCCTCACTACAAGAAAAGTCAAAGGATGAAAAATAGACTGCACCGATTAACAAAAAAACTAGAAATAGACTCCGCAGCAACCACCCCTTTACAAGAAACCGACTCTAACCCACTGACACTTCCAACTGTTGACCAGGAGGCAGCCACTATGCCCATTTTAAACATTCCCCTCCAACTCGACGAACTACAATACTTCTTAAACAAATGCACGAACACCAGCCCCGGACCGGATGGAATCCCCAACATCCTCCTAAGCCACCTCCCACAAGAAGCACTTAACTACATGCTATCAATATTCTACTGCATATGGACACACAATATCTTCCCAACCAGATAGAGAGAAGCCATAGCTATCCCCATCTTGAAGCCAGGCAAAACCCCAACGGACCCCAACAACTACCGACCAATCGCTCTAACAAACACAATGTGTAAATTAATGGAAAAAATCATAAACCATAGACTCCGATGGCTCCTAGAAACAAGACACATAACTTCCAAACACCAAAGTGGCTTTCGACAGTTCTACTCTACATATGACCACGTCATAAACCTGGAAACCAACATCTGTGACGCCTTCGCTAACAACCAATATGCTAATAGGTCTAGTATGCCTAGACATAGAAAAGGCCTACGACATAGTCTGGAACAACCGAGTACTAAGAATCCTCCAAAAACATAATATCATTGGAAACATCTTCAACTTTATCAGCAACTTCCTCTCCACTAGAACCATCCAAGTCAGAGCCAACAACACCCTTTCCTCCACAAAAATACTAGAAAACGGTGTACCACAGGGTTCCGTCCTCAGTATGTCCCTGTTCTTGATTGCCATAAACGATATACTAGCCAACGTGACAAACCCGGTCAAAGGACTACTATTCGCTGACGACCTAACCCTAGTATGCAAAGGGAGAAACTCCCACACCATCCAGACACAACTACAAGAAACACTAAACAAACTCCAGGAATGGTCACTCACCTCAGGTTTTAAATTCTCCAGCACCAAGTCAGAAACAATCACCTTCAGTAGAAAGCGACAACACAAAAACATAAAATAACCCTCAACAGCCTGGCAATCAAGGAAACAACCTCTATCAAACTGCTAGGACTAACATTCGATTCCCAGCTAACGTGGAAGCCACACATCGACAAACTCAAAATCGACAGTAACCAACGACTTAACATACTTAAAACAATAGCTGCCAATAACTGGGGAGCCGACTTAAAGACCCTACTCTCAACATACAAAACAATAGTGAGAACAAAACTGGACTATGGATCAATTATCTACAAGTCTGCCAACTCCAACCTATTAAAGAAACTAGACTCCGTACATAATAGTGCACTCAGAATAGCAGTGGGGGCCCTTCGTTCTAGCCCAATCAATGGTATCCTCAGCGAAGTATCAGAACCTCCACTACAAATTAGGAGAAAGTACCTAAGCACCAAATTTGCAGCCAAAATCGCCTCTTATCCACAAAACCCTGTGTACCAGAACATATTCAGACAGAACAACTCCAAACTCCCACAGTTTAAAAAAAGAACATCTCTGCCATTTTACCACAGGATCAATAACTATCTGAAGGAGCTCGATATGGAAATCCAGCACACAATGAATAGATCGATCCACAGTATCCCCCCGTGGTCCATCCCAGAAATTAGAACCAACACTACACTACTCAATTACAGCCAAAAGAAATCCGACCCAGCCACGTTAAAAACTCTGTTCCTAGAACTAGAAGCAGAACTCACAAACCACGTACACATATACACTGATGGTTCCAAGACACTTAACGGTTCCGGATCTGCAGTCATCAGGGACCAATCAACCATAAAAGTTAAACTCCACGACAAAACACCTATCGTCCTCTGCGAACTCTACGCAATAAAACACGCCATTGAATCCACTACAACCGACCAAGACAAACACTATGCAATTTTCTGCGATTCAACAAGTGCCATCTTAACTGTCCAGAGACCATTGACAAACAACCCTGTCATCCAAGAGTGCCAAAAAGCCTACGTCAAATCCAATCAAAAGAACAACTCGATAATAATAGTTTAGACCCCCTCTCACGTTGGCATCGTAGGTAATGAAAAAGCGGATCAAGCAGCCAAAGGAGCAGCCAATTCAACAACACCCGACCTCTACGACAGCAGCCTAACCCTTGAAACCACACTCTCCACCTTAAAGGAAAAATTAGAAGAAAACTGGAACAAAGAATGGAACTCCCCAACCAAAATACGGCTAACAACAATTAAAACCGACTTTTTAAGAAAATCCATTACCTGGACTCTACCAAGAAGGGACTAAATTGTAATTTCAAGGATCATAATAGGCCATACAAAACTTACCCACCAGTACAAAGGAAACCCCCCAACATGTGAATTGTGCAACGATCCCCTGACGGTGGAGCACATTATCATCAATTGCAGGAAATATATCACCAACCGACAACAACATAACATAGGACCAACCCTAAAGGACAACATGAAGGATAATGAATCGATCCAAGACCTACTACAATACTTAAAAGTGACAAAATTACATAGCAAACTGTAAACCCCTTTCCGAGTCACTAATAACCCATATTCGTGGTTGATGCGACTTTAAACCAATAGAATAAAAAAAGAAGAAGGGAAGCGTCCATTACGGAGGTTGAGATGAAACAAATGACATCTTTTTTTTGGCGACAGCAAAGTCAAGGATAAAATGATGTTTTTAATAATGTATATATACTTATTAAAATAAAATTTTGTATTACTAAGCTAACGTGCTGTTTCTAAATTTATGTATAATAAAAGTATTTAGAAAAATATATGTGTATTCTCTTCTTTTGTTAATAATATACTATGCTTCATTGGGAAAAGGAATTTCACTTTTAGTTATAACATTATTTTTGTAATAAAATTGTGTCTTTTCTGAATAATTATATCATGTAACATGTTTTAGCTCATTGGGGAAGTACGTTGGTCAGTAATCCATGAGTCACGAGTTCGAATCCGATCGACATCAATAAAAATTTTGTATTTTGCATTTTATTAATTATATTGTTTATTTTATATTAAACTAGAGTGGTTTGTTTTACGAAACCCCGACAGTCCCACATGAATGTGTGAAACATATCTTATGAAAGCTTAATCCTTGCCTATTTATACGGAATTATTCTTCTCTACGCCTATGGATAGATTCAAAGTTACTTCAAATTTACAGAAATCATATTTTCTATTGTTTTATTATATTGAAATAAATACTCTTACACTTTTACAGGAACTACTGCCATTGAGCAGAAAATGAACATGTCACATATAGTACTTCGTATGTCATTGACTAGGTATACCATAGGTATATCT
The DNA here is from genome assembly GCA_963583965.1 of Nomada ferruginata. NCBI lineage: Eukaryota > Metazoa > Arthropoda > Insecta > Hymenoptera > Apidae > Nomada > Nomada ferruginata. Next base: position 4,006,678 of record OY757219.1, read on the forward strand.
AAGTTTATCTGGTATATACCATATACCAGAGGACCAGATTTTAAGTGGGCTCAGTCCAATCAGAAAGTTTATAGCAAGATTTATAGCAAGTTTATAGCAAGGTTTATAGCATGTTGAACATCTTTTTACGATACAGTTCTTTGTTACCGCCAGACTTTTCTACGAGCTCAGAGACGTCAGAATTAGTGCTTTAAAGCAGAGAAAGTTGAACCGCAACATATCCAACACCCGTCTCTTGTATAATGCTTTGAAAGTTTTATTATGACCCTCCCTATTCGTAGGACCAATCCACATTGATAAATTTGCTTTTATGGGTACCCCTAATACATTATCAACAAATTCAATGTAGCTCATATTAACATTTTCTAATCGCTTTCTACACTTGAAATGTAGTTTCGGATTTTGTATTGGAAGTAAGATTATGCAACCCCCAACCTCTCAGTGGTTGTCGAGTGCTAAAATATTTGTTTATCCCAAAAAACAATAGCTTCGTTAATGGTTCCCTATTTTTTGATTGTTGGTTTGTCCAGGCTTTCAGGCCAAACAGAGTTAAAAGACCTGTCATATTTCTACGAAGCTTACCCTTGCTTCATTTTAATGTTCTTTTAAATCCTGGAGAAGAAATCGAAGTATATGTCTACGACAGAAATTTAATTCTCTTATTACTGTAATGAATGTACCTTTTCACCTGGTACGTGCTAATTATCGAATATGGAAAAATGTTGAACATAGTAGTGTTTCAGTACTTGATAACATTTGCAATTTGAAAAATGTTTTCTCACCTGTAAATAGGTGTAATGTCGCTTTTGTACCAAACAACTAGAATGGCCGAGTCATTCTGCCGTGGAGGTGTGATGTCGCACGGTAATTCTGCAGTACCTTGAAGGACCGCTCTGGTTGATAACGTAGGTCCTATAACAGAGCAAACAGACTTTGTTATCGGCATGCTGCAAAAATGATATATGGAAATAGTACACACGTAATATAGAGTACTAACTATTCTATTTAAAATACTTTTGTTATATTTATGACTAAGAAGAAGTTTGCGGAAATACTGGATACAAAGATTTATAATAGCGTTTTAATTAATAAATTGTATAATATACATGTACAGTAGTGTCTCGATTAGTGTTCAAAATTGTGTCTACGATTAGTGTTCATTTCTGTCCCCACTACTTGGGGTGGTCCCCCTTGAGTGAGTTCGGGTCCCCTTTGATGTTGTGACAGACGAGACTCGAGGCAGCGTTCCTGGAAAGAGGCAAGTTTAAATACCCGTGTATGTGAGACAAGCCTAACGCGATCAAAATTTAAGAATAAAACTTGTTCATTTTTGGTCCGTTTTAAATATAATGTTACCAAAATGTTCGTCACAATCTCCTGATTAAAATGACACCAAATACGATATGATTTGTACAATTTTTACTTATCATAATATTAATAATTTTATTCTCTTTTATTATTGTTTTCGATAACAAATAGAATATATGATTTTGGAACTATACATATATTTACTTATTATTATTGATGCGGTGAATGACCCAACTCTCTTCTCTGCGTAGATTCTTTATCTAAAAAATAGATACAACAATATTTTGCCAATAACTAAATATAGCAATATAATGTAGGTAATATGGATTTATTCTTTTACTGCATTCTCCAAAATGGTATCGTCTTAAAACGCTCGAGAAATGTGTCTGCACACGATTAGTGTTCGCATTCGGCCGAAGCGAGGTACACTAATCAACACGCTCGATTCGAATTTAGTTCAAAATTTATAATCTCACTACTAATTACCTTACTGCTAATAACTAATATACACATATTCCGGTTGTTATCGGAAACAATAATAAAGAGGAATACAATTATTAATGCCATGATAAGTAAAAATTGTCCAAATCATATGGTGTTTGGTGTTATTTTAATCAGGAGATTGTAACAAACATGAATGACCAAAAATGAACGAGTTTTATTCTTAAATTTTGATCGCGTTAGTATTGTCTCACGTACACGGGTATTTAAACTTGTCTGTTTCCTGGATCACTGCCTCGAGTCTCGGCTGCCACAACATCAAAGGCCACCCGACTAGCTCGAGAATCGTGTCTGCACATGATTAATATTCACATTCGGTCCCGAGCGAGTAACGCTAATCGAGACATTACTGTGTGAATTTTTGAAACGATATATTTCAATGTTATGGCGTTAGGTGATAGGCTTCTCGCCGATTTAAGAGGTCGGTAGCAATTCAATCCATCTCAGAGTAAGCCGTGCCCCGTCGTATGCAATATTGGCTCTGTCCCACAAATACCAAACTTGTGTTATCAAGGTGTTTCGGTTTTGAGCGGTATTGCTGCGAGATCCGATGAAGTCTGGATTCGGTCAGCGCTGTCGTGGATGTTCCAGGACGTATAAATGAAGTTTTGGTGAATGAAAAACGATTCTTGATGAAACGGCACTTGAACGTTTATTTTATACTTCTGTACGACACGAACAGAATATGTAACAAGATAACGGCGGACGCATCTAATGAACACGAATAAACGAAATGAGGCTCGATGAGCGTATTACAAAGAATGAGTTGAATTTTCTTGAATTAGCTTAGAGAATGCGTAGATGGTGATTCTCTAGCGGTTTCGCGAAGTTCTAACATACCATAGCGAGCGTTTGCTCGCCGAGGCGCTTCGATGATTTTTCTTTCCCTTTTTGGGTTTACGACCGATTGGTCGAAAACCATCGCGCGACATAATTAAGGGCAGCTATTGGGCCATGGATTCGTCTGATGTGCGCGAGATGAGCGAGTCAAAACATGTTCCCGAACACATTGTGCTGTCCACCGCACTTATTTACATTACGGATCAGGACGGTAATCAACACAAACGCCACGCCTTACAAGATTCGACTTCTCAAGACCATTTTATCAAGAAACGGCCGTAAGCGGCTTTAGGCAGGTCCAGGTGTCCGAACAACACGAAAGCGCAAGTAATTGTACGGTCGCGTTTGGGCTATTTCCGTACCTTGTTATCGCACTTCGTATTAGGGCTAACCTGGCAAAAAACTCACTTCGGTTGGGTGCTGGAAGGGTCTATGGACTTGCCTCTGAACAACCCAACGCCTTCAATTAGCATTTGCTATTTAACCCCCTCCAGACTGAACTGGTAACGACAATCGCGCCATTTTAAGAAATAGAAGACGGGGGTCCCAGACAAACATGTTAGCGTCAACGTAGTTTTAAAGAAATAAGGCTGGATGGTGGAGTGGCATTCATTCGGCGGAGAATTTATGTTAGGGACTTGGTTTACGTGTGTTCGGAGAGAGTGTCTTGAGGGTATACAATCTGGGCGACAGGCGATGGGTGGTGGCTCGTCGCCATTTAGATATTGGATGACCTAGGGTTGACTCTATTTTGAAAGTTTTGAAAGTAAATGAAGAAGTCCAAACATCTTCTGACCGGGTGGCTGATGGCCACATTGGGTTTCCCAGCGATCAGGTGCCGAAGGATGGATTGCTTAAATGGAGAGAGAACGTTTAGAGTGGATAAGCGAGCCGACGCCATATTGTTAATGAATAGGGACTCTGTTCCTCTAGGATCTGGCCACGGAGTAGGGAAGGCAATGCCTTTTGGTAAGAGGACTGAGACGAACCCCTCAGCACTTACCCCAGAACCTTGGAACTTCTCAATCGTTTTCTTGTATTTTCGAGCTAGTTTTACAAAGTTGTTACGAGCCAGGGCTGTAGGCAACGCCTAGGCCGGCGATGTTGATATTACCCAAGGAATATGGTTGAGAATTTGTTAGTAAGGTGCACGGACGAACCTGATGCGAAATCAGGGAGCCGCTGGGATTGATGTATGCGAGGACGAACCCGATGCGAAATCGGGGAGCCTCAGGAATAGAATCAAGCGCGGACGAACCTGGTGCGAAACCAGCGAGCCGCAGGAGGGTGAAACGTCGTGGACGAACCCGATGCGAAATGGGGGAGCCACTAGGAAAGAGTTCGCAGACGGACCCGGTGCGAAACCGGGGAGCTGCTGGGAGGTTCGTTTATTCACAGACGAACCCGGTGCGAAACCGGGGAGCTATTCGGGGGTTTGGTAAACGTACGGACGAACCTGATGCGAAATCAGGGAGCCGTAGGATACAGACGAACCTGGTGCGAAACCAGGGAGCTGTAGGATGGGTTAGGTTTCGTTGACGAACCCGATGCAAAATCGGTGAGCCACTGGGTTGGAGTAGTTACCTTGTTTTGGATAAGGCGTGCGAACGAACCTGATGCGAAATCAGGGAGTCGCAGGAAATGTTAGTTTGACTCGTAAATAAATATTCGATACAACTCGAGCGGTTAAATTGTATCTGTGGGACGTTACTACTAATATAAAGGATTACGGAGTAAAGATAGGTTTTAACGAATCTACTCGATTTAATGGTGAACAGTTTATGAGTTTATATTGCAACCAGTTGTTTGTACAAGTGTAATTGTCGCGATATAGTTAAATAGTGTGTGAATTATTACCTAAGCTGCACTGTGTTGACGCACTGGCGATGCGGGGTCTGAGAACGGTTACAAAGTATGCCGAAAGAACTTCAACCGGACTATGCGGATTCTAACGGGTTAACTTTATCTGAATGGTGCCGTAAGCCCAATTCTTGTTGAAATGCAACCGACTCTGTACAAGCGTAACGCGACGTGACTATGCGCGTAGGTGTGTAGTAATGAACCGAAGATGATTAGAAACGGAGGGTTTATATAGTCCCGAAATGTATGGAGGGGCTCATTAGAAGCCGCCATATATGGTAAGGGCACAGAGTCTTCGTCGGGTCACGCTTGCACCCAATCGGTCGTGATGCAATTGGTCGATACTAAAAGGGTTAACCGTCGTGTGGTAGCGAGATAAATCTTTGGCGTCTTCCGTTCCTACGCGAGAGCGAACGACGCGTGCGAGCGCAGCGTAGGAGAATATTATTCATACGTAACAAAGTAAACACAATTATTTTTCGACAATGACACGTCGTTATCAATAACGTGTAGTATCGGACACATAGAAAATGCATTAGACCAAACTTACTTGGTATGGGAGGGCTCATAATCTGGTATTACCAATTTTTCTGTAGGTGGAGGCGTCAAGGATATATGAAGGGTCAATTCTGTTTTTTTAAATGGAATGGTATGGTTTCTTACTTATAGTCTGATAGAGTGTTTTAAGGCGAATACAATGACCTATTATGAAGGTCATTCAAGGTCACCCAAAGTCAACTGCAATAGAAATTAAATTGTCTCAGAGTACTTTTCGAATACTTGGATACTTTGATACTGCTACTACAAGTGTTCAAACTGGCGACCCTGAACATGGATACATAGTCTAAATCGTTGCAATACTGATACCGTTGCATACCATTCCATTTAAAAAAACAGAATTGACCTTCATATCTCCTTGACGCCTCCACCTACAGAAAAATTGGTAATACCAGATTATGAGCCCCCCGATACCCAGTAAGTTTGGTCTAATGCACTTTCTCCTATCTTCAAAAACAAGCGAGTTATTCAGGTGACCTGTTTAAAATTCCCCACCCTGTATAATAACGTTGGACATGGGGCAAAATATAAAAATGTTAACTTGAATGTTTAGCTCTATTGGCAAGACACATATTAACTTTTAGCAATTATGTTCAACAATATTTTTTCATTTTGTCGCACTAGCTAATCCAGGGTAAGCAATAACAAATCCCTGTGTGAAATGTTTTTTTTACTTGATGTGTAGTAGGACAACTAAAAGGATCTACCTATATTTTACGACTTTAATGAAGGGATGTGTGCAGTACACAATCTTGAAGTTATAATAATGAAAACAAACAAACAAAACTTCAAATTGAAAACGGAGTTTTCTTGCACTTCGAAATAAATGTCATATAAACGTTATTTAATTATGCAAATCGCCTAAGATCGCCCAGAAAAAACTCTTCACCATTGTATTCTGGATTGTAGTTCTTCAAGTACTCTTTGTCTTTAGTTGCTATTATGAGAGTGTTAGGAGCCAGGGCTGTGGACAACGCCGAGGCCGGCGAGAATAATAATACACAAGGAATATAGTTTACAAGTTTGTTAGTTAGGGGCGCGGACGAACTTGATGCGAAATCAGGGAGCCGCAGGAAGGTGAAACGTCGTGAGCGAACCCGATGCGAAATCGGGGAGTCACTAGGATGAGATTTGCAAACGAACTCGGCGCGATGTCGAAGAGCTGCTAGGAGGTTGGAGTATTCACAGACGAACCTGGCGCTTGATCAAGGAGCTGTTCGGAGGGTGGTAGACTTACGGACTAGTTTCCTTGTTTGGATAAGACGTACGGATGTACCTGATACGAAATCAGGTTGTCGCAGGAAGTGTCAGTTTGTCTCGTAACTCTAAATTAAAGATTGATACAACTCAAGCGGTATAGTTGTATCAGTGGGAAGGTTGTTACTAATATTGTAAGGTTTACGGAGTAAAGATAGGTTTTAACGAATCTACTCGATTTATTGGTAAACTCTTTATGTGTATTACGAAGCAGCTATAATACAAATGTAATTGTCGCGATGAAATTATATAATGTGTGAGTGAATTACCTATGCTTGCTCGGTGTTGAGGCTCTGGCAATGCGGGGTCTGAGAGCGGCTACAAGAGTATGCCGAAAGAACTTCAACCATAATTGCGGATTCTAACGAGTTATCTTGTGATTCGAAATGTGCCCTAAGTCCAATGTCACACGACGTGACTCTATGCGTAACTGTGTAACTCTGAACCGACGATTTATACAGGGTCACCCGGCATCTCCCAGTCCGCTTTTCATGGGGGGGGGGGTTGCTAAGGTGACTCTGAATAAGTTATTCTTTTACAAAAATGTTGTTTGAGGCTTCGTTTTTGAATTATCAACGAAAAACACTGACCAATCAGAGCGCCCGTAGACCGCGCTCTCAAGCGCATTCGACGTGTGAGTCGTTCGGTCGTGGTCGTGAACCAATGCATTGGAACAGCATGTTACACCGTCTTAAATTAAGAATAATGTATAATTATTCGTTATTCATGAATAAAAAATAAAGTAATAAGTAGTTTAATAGCTGTTCGATACTTTTATTCGTTATCCGAAAGGAATTAAGTGTTTCATTACTTATGAATTTTTTTTTAACAGCACCTTTTCATGTAGATAAATTATATGTTAAGAAATACGATTTGGATAACTAATGTTAGAAAAAGCTAGTTAAACTTCGTCCAATTCGTCCACAAATTTACCTGCTTCGACGGAAGTGGGTCCTTGACACTGGGTCATTGTGTCGATCCTGATCTTTCAAGGCAACCCTCCACAACACCGGGCATGTCGGTGCACGGTCACTTTTCTTGCACGGTCACTTTCACTTTTTGTAACGATTTATCCTTCCTACGTTTAAAAAATTGTGGCTCCGAAAAGGGCCGATTGTGGTAGCGGTGGTGTAATGCCAGGGTAGCGAGTATTGGCTCGATGTACCCCCCTTAAAGATGAATACACGCCTCTGCGCGCCACCGAATGTTGCATTGCACTCTTTGCAACGTATCCCGAGATATCGTGGCGAGAGCGGCATGAAGTCGCGCCACCATCTCCTCCCTCGTTTCCACTGGTCGACGGAATACTGCGGTCTGAAATACTGAAGAAAAATGCAAAATGCGTAAATAAATAAATAATGTTCCTGGTTTGTACGATCCATGTTGCTCGTACGAATAGCAGAATGACCCTGCCAGCTTAAGCGTTTCCTTGATCCTTGATGGGCATTCGTTAAGGAACGGATATTGTTACATTAGAACGGAGATGAAATGTGTATTACTTGAAAGTTTAAGTGGCTAGCAGTTTTGGAGATAACCTCTACTCTGCTAAAAGTACCCACCCACTGAAGGGGGTTCCATGGTTTTCGTCACTACGGGCCACGATAGCGAAGAATGACCACACATACCACAGAGCCTTAAATTGCACTATTATTCATACCAGTAATGCTTTCTAGTAATACACATTTCTTCTCCGTTCTATTGTAACAATATCCTTTCCTTAATGAACGTCCATCCAAGACCTAGGAAACGCTTAAGCTGGCAGAGTCATTCTGCTATTCGTACAAGCGACGTGGATCGTACAAACCAGGAATATTACCAAATGGTTGTTACATTTTTGCAATGCGGTTCTAGTGTCCCTTCTGGGGACACCTGAAGGTACTTTCAGTGTTACTATTATTTTGCACCAACTTTAAAAATCTGTATTTACGCAATTTGCTTTTTTCTTCAATATTTCAGACCGTAGTACTATAAAACCCGTATAAATGCTAGAAACCTTGCTTGGATAAATCTGGGTTGACTATCCCCTCCACTTGGGGGGCCCCCCTTGGCGATAACGACGCTCGACGAAGGAGCGTTGTAATATACATTTAGAATAATTAATAAAAAAAAGGTTTTATTGTTGCAATAGTATTGTCTCACCGATACGTTTCGACCCATCGCTTTGATTCTTTGGACCTCTCTTTCCTCCATTGGCTGTCGCTTTCTACGTGCACGCTCTGCTGGAGCTGCTTCTGAGAATAGATTCGACACTTTGTCTGGTTAAACGCACGACTTGGGTCCCAATCTTTCTGCAACTATTCAGGTTTTACTGTATACCGTCAACCAGTAGTCACGTGGGAGATGGTGGCGCGTATTCATGCCGCTCTCGCCACGATATCTCAGGACACGTTGCGAAGAGTGCAATGTAACGATCGCCGTCACGCAGAGACCTGTATTCAGATTCAAGGGGGGTACATCGAACCAATACTCGTCACCCAGCCGGAACACCACCGCCACCACAAATCGCTCTTTTCGGAGCCACAATTTTTTAAACATAGGAAGGACGAATCGTTCTAAAAAGTGAAAGTAACCGTTCAGTGAAATGGACGGGCAAGAAAACTGACCGTGCACCGATACGGCGGTAACATCGGCAGTTGAGGGTTGCCTTGAAAGGTCAGGATCGACACAATGACCCAGTGTCAAGGATCCACTTCCGTCGAAGCAAGCTAATTCATGGACGAATGGATAAGTTTAAGTAACATTTGCCGTACGCTTTGCTCGGGTACCCTCGTTGCCCCCGCACACGACCGAGCGCAGTAGAGAGGCACAGGCCTGGCCGCGCGCTCTACGAGCTTGATGGAGAGCTGCACTGAGACTGTCGTGACGGTTAGCTTATTCAAGTTAGCGCGACGGCGGACGTGCTATCGCGGTTTTATACAGTGTTGATGCAAGAATGTGCTGCGTCTTTTGGTGGTCGGCAGTCTCCTTGGCGTGTCCTAGCCTTGTGCAAGTTGCTGGATCGACAGTAAATGGATACGCTGCTTCCTGCGCTTATCCGTCCGCTATTCCTCGAACACGGCCTTGATTGCACGTGCTGCTGAGTCGCGCTTATCGTATTAGCTCGTATGATCCGTTAGGGCACAACAAAAGCTTTAGCCGGAATCAAAAGAAATAGTGAGGAAAATGAGGCAAGAAGTGAAGATTAAGCATGTGCAGGAGATGAGGGGGTTGGGGCAAACGTTGGGAACGAGAGGGGATATGATGGCGGGACACCGGGGGAGAACAAACACAAAAAACAATTGAGTAATTCTGGAATTATTTATCGTAGGAAAAGGAGTTTTAATTTTTAAGGGAATTCTAATGTTCGACTAATGAGTCGAACAGGATGTCCTGTTAACTTAAAGTTACTTATTAAGAAATTAAAAAACAAGTTCACGAGAGGAAAATTACTTTTCTTATGAACAAGTAAAGTAAGGTATTTCCTATCTAGGACCTGGAATTAACTTCAGTACTTTCTTTTGTATCGTTTACACTTTCGTCTTGGGGCGCGAAGGGACATTCCACCACAACTGCGAACCATAAGTAAATACTGGACGTAGACAGACTTTATACAGGGTCCGGCGGAGTATTTCATCCCGCGTTTAATGGGGGGTTGGTGGGGTGATTCTGAACAACTTTTTCCTTTACCAAAATGTTGGTTAAAGCTTCGTTTTTGAGTTATTAACGAAAAACACTGGCCAATCAGAGCGCTCGGGCGCGTGGCTCTCAACCGCGCTCGGGACAGCGTGGATATCGAGGGAAGCGTGCGGCATATGTTACATCGTATTAAATTAAGAATAATGTAGAATTATTCGATATTCATGAAGAACAAATAAACTAATAAGTGTTCGATACTTTTATTCCTTATCCGAAAGGAATAAAGTATTTTATTACTTATGAATTATTTTTTTTTTAACAGCACGTTTTCAGGTGGATAAATTGTATTTTAAGAAAAACGATTTGGATAAATAATGTTAGAAAAAGTTAGACTTACCAATTCGTCCACGTATTAACCTGCTCCGACGGCAGTGGGTCATTGACACTGGGTCATTGTGTCGATCCTGACCTTCCACAACATCTGATGCTACAGCCGTGTCGGTGCACGGTCACTTTTCTAGCACGGTCACTTCACTTAACAGTCACTTTCACTTTTTGGAACGATTCATCGTTCTTACGTTTAAAAAATTGTGGCTCCGAAAGGAGCCGATTTTGGTGGCGGTGGTCTTATCTTAAGATGTGGCGTACGGGTTCAAATACGGACCCCTGAACCGCAATGCACGCCTCTGCACGCTCACGTACGCTGCGGTGCACTTTGTGTAATGTGTCGCGCGAAATGAGATGATGTACTTGTTCCTGAAGAAATGCAGAAAAAGCAAAATGAGTAAATTAAAATTTTATAAAGTTAGAGGAAAATAAAAGTGATACTGAACGTACCTTTAGGTATCCCCAGAAGAAAAAATCCAACGGATTCATATCCGGAGACCGTGGGGGCCACGGCACAGGACCGCGGCGGCCAATCCACCTGTCGCGAAAGGCTTCATCTAAGTGAGCCCGAGCATTTGCGGAATAATGGGCGGGCGCCCCATCATGTTGATAATACATGTTCCTCCGAATTTCCAGTGGAATTTCTTCCAAGAGATCCGGAAGAACATGTTGTAAAAAATTGGTGTAGGTTGCCCCATCCAATCTTTCTGGTAGGACGTATGGCCCTATTATAAAATCGCCGCAAATGCCGGCCCACAAGTTGATTGACCACCGCACCTGTGCTGCACATTGACGAATCGCAAACGGATTCTCGTCGCTCCACACGTGCGAGTTGTGGGCATTGAAGCACCCCTCCCGTGTAAAAAGGGCTTCATCTGTCCACAAAATGCGTTTGCAGAACGACGGATTCCGCTCGATTTTACCCAACAGCCACCGTGAATACCGTATCCGTTGGACGTAATCCGTGGCGAGCAATGACTGTACCCGTACCTGCTTGTACGGGTGCATAACATTCTCATGCAAATGGCGGCCGATGGTTCTCTCGCTGAGACTAAAATAAAACAGAAAAGTAAATCACTGTAAGAATTCCATTGTTATTATGAAATGTTTATGTATTTGAAAATTTGAACATACTCCACGGTTCTGCTAACAGTCGCTATACTCTGGGTGCCATCCCGCTCGAACTCTGCGAGGGCTGCGTCCAACTGTCTCACTGAAGAACGAGTTGATCGGGCCGTACCTCTTCGATCGGGTTGAAATGTCTCATCTGAATACAGGCGGGAGGCCAACGCACGGAAGGTCGACGCGGAGGGTGTTTCTTGTCCCGGATGCAATTCGCGGTACCGAGAAGCGGCAGCGTTACTATTGAAATCGCACCGCACAAGTAAAACTAACATTTGAAAGCACTCTTCATTTGAAAAATACATCTTGCCTGTTCGAATAGTCGAATGACTCTGCCAGCTTAAGCGTTTCCATGGTCCTAGATGAACATTCGTTAAGGAAGGGATACTGTTGTAATAGAATGCAGAAGATGTTTCTTACTGGAACGCTTAAGTGGCTAGCAGTTTTGGCGTCAACCTCCACTACACGAAAGAATACCCATGCGCTCTATGGGGTCGCATGGTTTTCGTAACTACGAACTCCGATTGCGAAGAGATACCACACACACCAGGCAGTGTGGGATTACACTGTTCGAGAAATTTCAATAGAAGCGAAATAGTTTTCAATACACATGGCAGCGGCAATGGTATATTGTAACTTTGGTATATTGTTATTTTGTAACTTTGGTTAATGCTTTCCTTAGCAGAAAGCTATTCGGAAAGCGTATCGTATTGTAATTTCTAATTTATTGAAAGATCTGCCCTATCGCGTGAACTTCGTTAATTTCAATATTTTATATTGAATACATCCATTTCAATGAAGTTTTTTTATTGAATTTTATTTTATATAAAATATAAAATATTGAAATTAACGAAGTTCACGCGATAGGGCAGATCTTTCAATAAATTAGAAATTACAATACGATACGCTTTCCGAATAGCTTTCTGCTAAGGAAAGCATTAGCGAAAGTTATAAAATAATTTCGTTTCCAATATACCATTGCCGCCGCCATGTGTATTGAAAACTACTTCGCTTCTATTGAAATTTCTCGAACAGTGTAATCCCACACTGTCTGGTGTGGGTGGTATCTCTTCGCAATCGGAGTTCGTAGTTACGAAAACCATGCGACCCCATAGAGCGCATGGGTATTCTTTCGTGTAGTGGAGGTTGACGCCAAAACTGCTAGCCACTTAAGCGTTCCAGTAAGAAACATCTTCTGCATTCTATTATAACAGTATCCCTTCCTTAACGAATTTTCATCTAGGACCAAGGAAACGCTTAAGCTGGCAGAGTCATTCGACTATTCGAACAGGCAAGATGTATTTTTCAAATGAAGAGTACTTTCAAATGTTTGTTTTACTTGTGCGGTGCGACTTTAATAGTAACGGTGCCGCTTCTCGGTACCGCGAATTGCATCCGGGACAAGAAACACCCTCCGCGTCGACCTTCCGTGCGTTGGCCTCCCGCCTGTGTTCAGATGGGAGATCTCAACCCGATCGAAGAGGTACGACCCGATCAACTCGTTCTTCAGTGAGACAGTTGGACGCAGCCCTCGCAGAGTTCGAGCGGGATGGCACCCAGAGTTTAGCGACTGTTAGCAGAACCGTGGGGTATGTTCAAATTTTCAAATACATAAACATTTCATAATAACAATGGAATTCTTACAGTGATTTACTTTTCTGTTTTATTTTAGTCTCAGCGAGAGAACCATCGGCCGCCATTTGCATGAGAATGGTATGCACCCGTACAAGCAGGTACGGGTACAGTCATTGCTCGCCACGGATTACGTCCAACGGATACGGTATTCACGGTGGCTGTTGGGTAAAATCGAGCGGAATCCGTCGTTCTGCAAACGCATTTTGTGGACAGATGAAGCCCTTTTTACACGGGAGGGGTGCTTCAATGCCCACAACTCGCACGTGTGAAGCGACGAGAATCCGTTTGCGATTCGTCAATGTGCAGCACAGGTGCGGTGGTCAATCAACTTGTGGGCCGGCATTTGCGGCGATTTTATAATAGGGCCATACGTCCTACCAGAAAGATTGGATGGGGCAACCTACACCAATTTTTTACAACATGTTCTTCCGGATCTCTTGGAAGAAATTCCACTGGAAATTCGGAGGAACATGTATTATCAACATGATGGGGCGCCCGCCCATTATTCCGCAAATGCTCGGGCTCACTTAGATGAAGCCTTTCGCGACAGGTGGATTGGCCGCCGCGGTCCTGTGCCGTGGCCCCCACGGTCTCCGGATATGAATCCGTTGGATTTTTTCTTCTGGGGATACCTAAAGGTACGTTCAGTATCACTTTTATTTTCCTCTAACTTTATAAAATTTTAATTTACTCATTTTGCTTTTTCTGCATTTCTTCAGGAACAAGTATATCAGCAACCGGTGAACACGATCGAGGAGCTGGTTGCTCGTATCCACGGCGCCGTCGATCTCATTTCGCGCGACACATTACACAAAGTGCACCGCAGCGTACGTGAGCGTGCAGAGGCGTGCATTGCGGTTCAGGGGTCCGTATTTGAACCCGTACGCCACATCTTAAGATGAGACCACCGCCACCAAAATCGGCTCCTTTCGGAGCCACAATTTTTTAAACGTAAGAACGATGAATTGTTCCAAAAAGTGAAAGTGACTGTTAAGTGAAGTGACCGTGCTAGAAAAGTGACCGTGCACCGACACGGCTGTAGCATCAGATGTTGTGGAAGGTCAGGATCGACACAATGACCCACTGCCGTCGGAGCAGGTTAATACGTGGACGAATTGGTAAGTCTAACTTTTTCTAACATTATTTATCCTAATCGTTTTTCTTAAAATACAATTTATCCACCTGAAAACGTGCTGTTAAACAAAAAATAATTCATAGATAATAAAATACTTTATTTCCTTCGGATAACGAATAAACGTATCGAACACTTATTAGTTTATTTGTTATTCATGAATAACGAATAATTCCACATACCAATGCGTTCATTCACGACCACGACCGAGGTTGAGATCCGTTGACGGCCACGCGCCTGAGCGCTCTGATTGGCCAGGGTTTTTCGTTAATAACTCAAAAACAAAGCTTTAACCAACATTTTGGTAAAGGAAAAAGTTGTTCAGAATCACCCCACCAACCCCCCATTAAACGCGGGATGAAATACTCCGCCGGACCCTGTATATAACTTAATTTTAATTTCGGTTTGAATAACTGAATTCCTACCCAAGAAATGACGGAGAAAACGCTTTCACCCTTTAAGTGCTTATTAAAATTACGAAAAGTGGTAAAAAAACACTTATTTTTTTTAAGACGTAAATTGGCTTTATTTGATATAAATAATATGAAAATATGTGTTTTTTCGGATAATTGGATATATCTTTGGTTTCACTTATAATCCGATTTACTACTTCATTATTCATATAATATTCGAGCATATACGAAACAATTTTCCGAACTATCATATTCCCTACTACACGTTTTGTAATGAAAATTCAACACTGGACAAAAACAATACTTTAGACATTTAGATGTGCTTATTCGATATATCATTCATTTGAATCTTCAATGCACCTGAGAGCTTACATGTAACATCTTATATTATCCACAAGGGGCCCAGGCGGAGCGTTATTGCATTTAACGCCGGGCCCGTACGACGTGTGGACTAAATACTTTGGGCTACATTCGCCGTGCCCGTACAACGTACGGATTAACACGTTCACGACACGTCGCGACGCGCTGAACCAACGGTGATACATTCATGTTTGTCCCAAGCAACGGGATGCGTCACCGGTGGTACATATACAATTGTCCCATCGAGCGGGCAGAGCCACCAGTGGTACATGAACTACTGCCGCGTCATAACATTAGAAAAATTGATTACTGCTATTAATAAATTTATTATCATCTTTATATATGTACACAAGAGAACTATTTATTTTGGTGAATTTCTTTAAAACATTGGAAGCACAAAGACGGCTGATTGTTGCAAAGAGAGCAAAACGTAGTAACGCGCTTGGCTTTTTTTACGGCTATGGGGGCGCCCATCTGTTCAGATACTTTTCTATAGCATTCCTACAGCGTTTACGCACAATTCTTGCAGAGCCCGAATATCTGTCTATAAAATGATGGTTGTTATGCTTTATTTGGGTTATTGGAATTTCGTCAGCTGCTAATAATTTATCAAAAATTTTTACCCTAAATTTCAAACTGCTCATTTGAAGACTGCCCCATTGTTCGTATATGTAATATACATTTACCACTGCTGTATCGCAAAGTAGCTGTACTACAATCTTTTTGTACCATTTTACTGTTTTTCTTAAGGGATTATAATAAGATGACATTTGATCTGACAAATCGACACCTTTTTTTGTATCATTATAATCAAAAACGAGATCAGGTTTCTTTTTTCCTGGTTTTACTTCGATTAGTACACACTTATGATTTTTGCAAGTTGTCAATATGGAAACTGTTCTTTTATCAGCCCACTTGACGAATTTTATGCCAGAACTATTTTCAACGGCCATAATTTCACCACGTTTTTCAGGCAACACCCCCTTTTTCTCGCCGCGCGTCTTGGCTCCCGCGATCGCCTAGCGGCACGAAGCTCCTCAGGCGCGGAGCCATGAAACGCGCGGGTACGTATTAGGGCGACACCCATACCCGGATATCAGAAAATTGTCTCTGTTTTGCTTGAGTTGATTACAAGTTTCCAGGTTAAAAAAATTCTAGAATAGAGTCAACATAGGGCCTCAGATTGAGCCCTGCGGAACTGCAGCTGAAATATAGTAAAAATTGTATTTGTAACCATTAGCAGTAACGTAGAGAAACCTGTCAGAGTGGTAGGAATGCAAGAGTCGAACCAGACCAGCGTCAAATCCCATCCTATCCATTTTTTATGGGAAAGCCTCCAGACAAACTGTGTCGAAGGCTTTAGATACGTCTAAAAGAATCACGTGGTTGAGTGAGCGTTGGGAAACGAATTGTTTCCTATTGTGAGTGCTTTAAAATAGCAGAGTAGATACATTTTTCAAATAGGGTGCCACTAATCGGATTGAGAATTATTGGTGTATAACTATCAGGCCGCTCCCCTGACTTTCCTGGTATGGGGATACGAACCACCCTTGCGACCCTCGGGAAAATGGGCTATGTTGACAGAAGCCTTAAAGATATAATAAAGCTAATGAGAATTTTTCGTGAGGCATTTTTTAACATGGGGTGGAAATAGAGTCGTCGTCCGGAGCCATACAGTCTCGCAGCTGACGAATATAGCTTGCCAGAAGTGTAGTGGAAAGGTCTCTGTTTACGCAGGAGTAGGTGGAGCTAGAACCACCCCCGTATGGAAGAGACCCCCAATGAACTCGTCCATCTCGGCTTGTCTGGTGGAGGAGAGGGCGGTGGTGGAGTCGTGTACTGCAACAAACTTACTGGCCAATATTTCGACCTTGTGAAACCCATCAGTTATAATTCCATTATCAGCTAATAGTGGGGGAACAGTCTTGGATTCTGGCCCAAATATGGCAACCTTCCGCGTTGCCCAAAACGCGGGGTCCACCCTGAAGAAGAACTCAATTGGCCTACCTAATCACAGAGATTTTTTTCCTGATCGCAAAATTAAGATCCCTAATGGAGTCTACAAGTATACTCATGCCAATTCTTTCACTCTATTTGCGTAAGGTACGTCTACGCCTTTTAAAAGATAAAGGAAAACTCGTAAACTTTTAATACACCTATCCATTTCCTCCGGACAGGAAAGGGAAATGATGATTATGTACATACTAGTAAGCAGATTATATTACACCCAATCAGTAAGAAAGTAAATAGAATTCAGTGTAGTAGATGCCAACGTGTCAGGACATGCCAACGTGCCAACGTAAAGGAAGTAGGGTTTTAGAACAAGAGTTAAACCTTTGCCTTCTTTAAGCGAAGAAGAGTAAAACGACACATTATTATTTTTCAAAGCACTCATACAGGTTTTGTGCTTATCGAGATCCTCAAACTGAATTCTAATTTCCTTACCTACATATTTAACCGTAAATGAGGGGCCCAACTTGGACGAGAAGTCACGGTGAAAATGGGAGTTATTATAGGAAAAGTTTGGTACATAGACAAGCGATGGTTTCCTCGTTGCAGTCTTATCAGGAATCCAGGAATGTTTATTTATATCGACAGAAAGAGGAGGTTTTGCTGTGCTTTGAGTCTCGTCAACCGCGTCGTGGCTACAACCGAACGCCGCGCCGCTAATAACGGAAAGCGATTGGATCTTTGTATTCCTGATTGAATATCAAACTCCATGCTGGAGTTATCATGAAGCTAAAAAACCTTGAGAACTTTCAAAGAAGGCCTACTAGAGGTAGGTGAGTCCTTAGAATTATGTCTGCTATTTTTCGGGAGGTTTTTAGGCTTGTTCGAGGAGAGAGAGAGAGTTTGATCAAACCGAAGAATTAGAAGAATTAACCGACGAGGGAAAAGTTAAGGTGGATATGTCCACCGGAGGTGGAATCTGCTGACTGGATATATTGCTGGTCATACCAACGATCTTTAAACCGTTAACCCTTTGCGGTCCTATGTCGAGTGTGACTCGACATCGCGTTTCGTTCTGGCACGTCCTATGTCGAGGGTGGCTCGACATCGCGTTTCGACAATGTCTCCCGACAATGTGGCCCGACAATGTCTCAATCTTAATCCAAATGAGATAAGATGAGAGCTACAGTGTAGCATATCCGAAATAGACCATGCCTATTGAAAATTTTGGCTTAATTTTAGCATTTTCAAACTTGCGCGGACCTGCTAGTACGAAATTGCGAATACAGCGCGGTCGAGCTGGAACGAAACGGTGAAGAGTGCTCGGTCCGCAAAGGGTTAATAGGTGAATATGAACAGAGAGATTCAGGACAACTCATAGAAGAGCTTTACTTGTGACAGGAGTGTCCAAATGGTGGCCCCTGGGCGGCAGGGAGAAATTCCCCCTATTTTGCTGCATCGCTGAGCGCACTCTTTACCTGCTGAAGTCTGGCGGTGACAGTCGAATTCCTCCCTCTCTAGTCACCACTCCAAATAGTATATGTACATATATAAGTATGGTTGTCGTGGTGACTAGAGCGGGTGGAATTCGACTGCGACCGTCAAATTTCAATAGGTATGGCGGAGGTGCTCAGCGGTGCAGCAAAATAGGGGAAATTTCTTCCCTGTGATCCATGGGCCACCAGTTTGACACTCCTGATTTATGAAATCCACCCTTCACAAGGGTGGATGCATCCGGAATGGTAGAATTTAAAGAATCCGAAACGATTGGAAGATGATATGAAAATGGTGTAAGAACACACAGACAAACGCCAGAACCTGGAAGAATGTGAAAAGTTACACGGGAAAAAAAGAATCCGGAAGAAAGAAGAGGAGAAGGAAAATAGGAAAAAGAAGCAACTTTGATACACTTAGGTTGCTCGATGTCGCTCACAGGAGACACAGTTGTAAGACTTTTCGAACTGCGTGCGCTCTAGCTGGTTATTTGGGTAATGTCACCGCGGGACCCGATAGCGCACGTACCTAGCGGATACCGTAGGAAAACGTGATCAAGGACCTTGGAGGTAGGGCGTCGGGAAAAACCCGGACAGCCCGCCTTTTGGCAACCTCGATACAGCGAAGGGCATTCTTGCATCGAACACCGTTCGGAGTAGAACTGACCATTGTATACGAATATTGAATAAGTTTCGGCACGAGCTATTCGTTTGAATTACTATACCACTTACAGTTTAAGCTGTTTTTCGTGTTAGTCTTCCACAGTCCGTCAACTATCAACCGTCAACTGCGTGATTGCTCTTCACTGCGAAGGGGGGGAATGTTCTTCACTGCGTACCAACCGAACTCGCTCTCGCATGCACCCTTGTCTTTTATCTTTTCATACACAGTATCATGCTCAAGTCGTATTCTACACTCGTTTAGAAGCGCTTCTTGTTCACTGACTGACAAGAGTAACAGCGACAAGCCACTGTGTCGGACCGACAGTTGTTGTAGCTATTGAAAGTCTTCGTATCGGTGAGAGAACACTAACGCAACGATGACACTACTTTACTCTTTTGAATTTTGTTTTGCAAATTTTATTACGATATTGCTGACGTTTTTATGCTTAAAATGAGGGTAAACACAATATAATTTCGATCATATTTACTTTATATTGCAACCCGTTTTTCTAATTTATCTAGCGCAAAAGTGATCCAAATTATATCGTGCTTGGGGCCATTTTAATCACAACAATCTCAGCAATATTTTATTACAATTTCTATAACGAAATAAGTAAAAATGTTATCTCACCGATGCGAAGGCATTTAATCTTTTAATGACGCCCGACGTTTAATTCGCCGAGGCGAAAAAATTGTTTCAAATGTAATCTAGAATAATCATACATTAAAACTCCTGAATATTAAAACATTAAACCCACTTGTTCAATGTTTACAGAGCGGTCAAAGTACGACTTCTAGCAAACAATTGTCTGAGAATTGATCGTGCACATTTCATTGGTCAACAGAAATGCTCGGTAATGTTATTAAGATGCATTTAAGTTCTAAAGTCATAATGGATTTAGCATCCCAAAACATCTATTTTACCTTAAATAACACTAAATTATCAATAACTTTTTTGTATTGTTGTAAATCGAAGTTCTAGTGAAGTAATTAAATCTTAGTAGAAACTGACATTACGTTATGATTCATTAGTCATGGAAAATATGGTCCACGCGGCTCCACGCGCTAAAATAAAGTGTATGAAAAGTAGAGACTTTAAGCTTTCATTTAAAAAAAAAGTTCTACCTGCAAAATTTTGCAATAGTATGCTAAACGACAATCCTGACCTTAGCGTTCATGCCCGGCCATAACCGAACGCTCGCCACCGAGCTTGCTGGCCGCTAAGACTTATCGACCAGGTCTAATATATCCTATATTGCGATAGTTTACAATTGATTACATTCGAGACCAATTCTGGTTTATTGTTGCCAATTCCAGTACTTCTGCCGCCAAATATTCCATCACGATTTGAACGGAACTTCACCTTACCCTTAGCTTTTCCGCATTTGACGCGCCCAGACATGCTTTGCGTAAAATTGGATATAATGAAATAAACTCTAAAGGAATCAAATGGAATATGTTTTTATTCTATTCTATATTTAAGTGCAATACTTGTTGTTATGTAATTTTATGTAATTAGTCATATCTTAATATTATTAATATTTTTAGTAAAAAAACTTTTACGCAAAAATTATTTGTTTTTTATTAATAAAATACTCATATAAGGCCAAAACCGCAAAAAAATAATTCTGTGCAGTTAGCACCAAGTATAATCGAACCACTGTTGGCCGGTGCCATCACAGTAGCCGGGCTCTTGAGGTTCGGCCGAAATTTCTAAGAAAGCAAAGTTCAACAGAATTTGATACAAACTTGCGGCCAGTCCCCAGCAACGAGCGTCAATCCAGATATCGCGACAAAAGTAGAGGTGTGACTATTGATTACACTGTTCGACAAATTTTAACTTTTTTTTGATTTTGTAACCTTCAATATGCGTTTCTTATAGACTTTAATGTGCTGAATACGAATCTGCAATCCGTTTTTCTCCAGAACGTACCATTTTTGAAAAAATCGCAAATTTTCAACTTTGGAAGTGTTTTGTACTTTTGCGGTAATAGTTATTCAGTTGCGCTTGGTGCCAAATGATTCTTTCAAATAATGATCAAAGTAGAGCAGACCTTTCTACAAAGGAAAGCATCAACGGAAGTTACAAAATCATTTTTGTATTCGATATACAAGCGAAATAGTTTGGTAAAACACGCGGCGGCAACAGCGACACTCAGCAGAAGTACTGCGCGTTTAGTGATTCCGCTACGCTTAGCGATGAGCGGGGAGCCGACGTCATAGAGCACAGGGCGGCGACAGTGGTGCACTAGGACGGCGGCTCCCCGCTCATCGCTCAGCGTAACGGAATCACTAAACGCGCAGTACAGTAATTCTTCGCTTGACGCTCGCCACGATCTCTAGCGTGGCCGCTCGCGAGTCATCCCCACCACTGGAGGGGCCACTCTAACTTTAAGTGGAAGGAGGAATCCGTCACCTTTTGACTATCCGACACGTCGCGTCGGCTGACGGCCGCGTTACCCATTGGCTTGGCATCGGTGAGACAACACTAATGCGACGGCGAAACTTTTTTATTGTTATTTATAACTCTTTAATTTTTTTTTTTGAAATGCTGCTGATATTGTGGTGATTAAAATGAGACCAAACACGATAGAATTTGTATTATTTTTACTTACTTGGTAATATTATATGTAATGGGCAAGAATCCTTACAAGAAAAGCTTGCGAACGGCCGTGCTCAGTTTTTAAATAAAACTTTACGGGTTTAGAGGATAGTCCAAATCTAAACATATATTCCAATAGGTTTTCTCAAGGTAGGATCCACATTTATTAGTATGGTTTTATGTTACGTACTTTGTGAAAGGCAATTAAACATAGTTAACAATTCCTAGACTGAAAGCAAGTACGCTACGATTTCTAGAAATCCATGCAAGCACATAATAATGGAATGCCACATGCAATACTGAAATCATTAGCCGCAATTGAATATAATAAAGAAATGTGTGGTATGGTAGAAGCACCTAAAACACAGCTGTCGGCCGTGTCCACACTCGAAACTCATTTGGATCAAATTCGTTGTCAATGCATTCCCGGCGCTTGTCGAAATTCGTTTTGTGTTCATCGAGGAACGTCGACAAGTTCTTGTGGCGCCGCGACTGTCGGGCCGACACAAGGGCTTGGCGAGGTTCCTCGATGAACACGACCGTTCATGAGCTTTCCGTGTAAGCATCCTTGCCCATTACATACAACATTACTAAGTAAGTAAATATAATCCAAATTCTATCGTGTTTGGTCTCATTTTAATAACGACAGTCTCAACAATATTTCAAAAAAAAATTATTGCGATATACAGGGTGATCCGGAACTCGCGCGGTATTTTTAAAAAAGGGGTAGCTGAGGAGATTCTGAACAACTTTTTCCTTGACCAAAATATTGTTCGAAGCTTCGTTTTTTAGTTATTAACGAAAAACACTGGCTAATTACAGCGCCCGTATAGCGCGAGCTAAGTCACAATCGCGTGCGGCCGTAATCGGGTGCATCGAGGGGCAACGTACGGCAAATATTACAAACGTCTTACATTAAGAATAATGTGTAATTCTTCGTTATTCACGAATAACAATTTAATTAACAAGTCGTTTGATAACTGTTCCATACTTTTATTCGTTTTCCGGAACGAATAAAGTGTTTTATTAATTATGAAAAAGTGTTTGGATGATTAATGTTAGAAAAGGGTAGATAAATAGTTAAATAAACTTATCCAATCGACCGCGAATTTACCTGCTTCGACGGTGTCTTGCCATATGGTCATTGTACCGATCCTGACCTATCCTAACAATTTAAATGCCAAGTCCCGGCGATCGATACGATCTGATTCGCACTTGATTCCACACGCACACGACACGCACATTACGAACGTAGGCGCGATGTATTGCAAACGGTCATGGCGCGCGGAGGCCTTCTCGTCGCCAACCGATCACGCTGCACGCATCAACACGACATCAAGGGCCGATCCCACGCCATGTGATCGGTTTCTGTCGCCAATTCTCCACTAAACGTGGAAACCATAAATCAGCCCTTGAAGTCGTGTGCTGCGTGCAGCAAATGAAAAAAATTTTAAAATTTGGGGAAACTTATCCATTCGTCCACGAATCAACCTGCTTCCACGGAAGTGGGTAGTCGACACCGGGTTAATCCTGACCTGTCGAGTCAATCCTGAACAGCTGATGTTACGGCCGGGTCAGTGAACTCATTTCACTTACAGTCAGTTTTCTAGCACTGTCACTTAACTTCACTTCACATCACGGTCACTTTCACTGCCACTTTGAAATTTCGGTATACTTTAGATACTTTAGAACGATTTATTGTTCCCTACGTTTAAAAAACTGTGTCTCCGAACATCTGATTTTACGGCCAAGCCGGTGAACTCACTTCACTCACGGTCAGTTTTCTTGCACGGTCAAATTTCAGTTTGTATACTTTAAGCGAATTACTGTTTCTACGTTTCAATATTTAAAAAAATGTGGCTCCGAAAGGTGCCAAATTGTGTATAGTTGAAACCTCTTACTGTTCTTACGTTTAAATATTTAAAAATGGGCTCCGAAATGAGCCGATTGTGGCGGCGGCGGTGGCGGTGGTTTTAATCGAGTGTGCTGAGGACGTGCTCAAATTGCGCCCCATCAACCAGTAATGTCATTTATTAAATTCTACGCCTCTGCACGACGCGGCACGCTGCGTTGGGCGTTACGCAACGTGTCGGGGGTGATGGTGGCGACGGCAGCATGTATACTCGCCACCAATTCCTCCCTGGTGTTCACCGGTTGACTGCATACTACAGCCTGAAAAAATGAAGATAGAATATAAATACGGAAATAAAGATTATTTATGGTAGTGTGAAATGATAGTAACACTGAACGTACCTTTAGGTGACCCCAAAAATAGAAATCCAGCGGATTCAGATCCGGAGACCGTGGGGGCCACGGCACAGGACCGCTGCGGCCAATCCACCTGTCTTGAAAGGCTTCATCTAGGTGGGCACGGACATCTGCTGCATAATGGGCGGGAACCCCATCATGCTGGAAATACATATTCCTCCGAATCTCTAAAGGAATTTCTTCCAAGAGAACCGGAAGAACGTGCTCCAAAAAGTTTTTGTATGCTGGACCATTCTATCTACCTGCTAGCATGTATGGCCCAACAACAAACTCATCACAAATGCCGGCCCATAGATTAATTGACCAGCGTTCCTGTGCCGCCCGTGTGCGAATCGCAAACGGATTCTTATCGTCCCACACGTGCGAATTGTGGGCATTAAAGCACCCCTCCCTTGTAAAGAGTGCTACATCCGTCCACAAAACGTACCTGCAGAACGACGGATTCCGCGCGATTTCCCCCAACAGCCACCTTGAATATTCGATCCGCGGGGCGTGATCTCTTTGCAGCAGTAGTTGGGCCCGTCCACACTTAAATGGGTGCATGCCATAGTCATGCATGTGCCGTTGCAATGATGTCCGGCTGACACTAAAATAAAACAGAAAAGTACACTGTGTAGATAGCTTAATAGTGAGGTAGGTCGTGGTGAATGAGGCGATTCGGCGAGTCGTTTGTTTGAAAGATGCGTGTGCGTGCATGCGTGAGCGACGACGAGCCGCCATGCCATTGTCGGTGATCGGTGTCGAAACGCGGGCGAGCAGACTTTTGTTTTTTTCAGATTTCGTTAATGATATAATTATTTTGGTATGGATCAAAAGAATTTATGCATACCTAAGTACAAGGTCTACATTATTACAGACAAATGTTTACATATTTGAAAATTTAAACTTACCCCACTCGCCTGCTGACCTCACGTACACTCTACGTACCATCCCGGAAGAACTCTTCCATCGCCGCGTCCAACCGTGCCATCGGGACTTCCCTGGTTCGGCCCGTTTCTGCACGACTCGGTTGTAACGTGCGATTCGAAAAGATGCGGTACGCCAGCCACCGGAAGGTTTCCTCGTCTTGGGCCCGTTGACCGGGATGCGCCTCCCGGTACTTTTCAACGGCAGCGCGGGCATTGCCATTACACTGCGCGTACAAAAAAGACATTGAATAATACTCGTTATTACTGCGCGACATGTTTCTCCGTTCGTTCACAGAATGGCTGTACAAGTCCAAGTGTTTGTCGTATCCAAGATGTTAAAAAACAAATAAATAGCAAATAATTAAAACAAACGAACGTTCAGCTGGGCAAACGCCTAGACGTTCAGAGTCAAACACTTAGACTTGTAGAGCCATTCTGTGAACGAACGGAGAAAGATGTCGCGCAGTAATAACGATTATTATTCAATTTTTTTTTGTACGCGCAGTGTAATGGCAATGCCCGCGCTGCCGTTGAAAAGTACCGGGAGGCGCATCCCGGTCAACGGGCCCAAGACGAGGAAACCTTCCGGCGGCTGGCGTACCGCATCTTTTAGAATCGCACGTTACAACCGAGTCGTGCAGAAACGGGCCGAACCAGGGAAGTCCCGATGGCACGGTTGGACGCGGCGATGGAAGAGTTCTTCCGGGATGTTACGCAGAGTGTACGAGAGATCAGCAGGCGAGTGGGGTAAGTTTAAATTTTCAAATATGTAAACATTTGTCTGTAATAATGTAGACGTTGTACTTAGGTATGCATAAGTTCTTTTGATCCATACCAAAATAATTATATCATTATCGAAATTTGAAAGAAACAAAAGTCTGCTCGCCCGCGTTTCGACACCGATCACCGACAATGGCATGGCGGCTCGTCGTCGCTCATGCATGCACGCACACGCATCGTTCAAACAAACGACTCGCCGAATCGCCTCATTCACCACGACCTACCTCACTATTAAGCTATCTACACAGTGTACTTTTCTGTTTTATTTTAGTGTCAGCTGGACATCATTGCAACGGCACATGCATGACTATGGCATGCACCCACACTTAAATAAGTGTGGACGGGCCCAACTACTGCTGCAAAGAGATCACGCCCCGCGGAACGAATATTCAAGGTGGCTGTTGGGGGAAATCGCGCGGAATCCATCGTTCTGCAGGTACGTTTTGTGGACGGATGAAGCACTCTTTACACGGGAGGGGTGCTTTAATGCCCACAATTCGCACGTGTGGGACGATAAGAATCCGTTTGCGATTCGCACACGGGCGGCACAGGAACGCTGGTCAATTAATCTATGGGCCGGCATTTGTGATGAGTTTGTTGTTGGGCCATACATGCTACCAGATAGATAGAATGGCCCAGCATACAAAAACTTTTTGGAGCACGTTCTTCCGGTTCTCTTGGAAGAAATTCCTTTAGAGATTCGGAGGAATATGTATGTCCAGCATGATGGGGCTCCCGCCCATTATGCAGCAGATGTCCGTGCCCACCTAGATGAAGCCTTTCAAGACAGGTGGATTGGCCGCAGCGGTCCTGTGCCGTGGCCCCCACGGTCTCCGGATCTGAATCCGCTGGATTTCTATTTTTAGGGTCACCTGAAGGTACGTTCAGTATCACTATCATTTTACACTACCATAAATAAACTTTATTTTCGTATTTATATTCTATCTTCATTTTTTCAGGCTGTAGTATACAGTCAACCGGTGAACACCAGGGAGGAAGTGGTGGCGAGAATACATGCTGCCGTCGCCACCAACACTCCCGACACGTTGCGTAAAGCCCAACGCAGCGTGCGGCGTCGCTTAGAGGCGTGCATACAGGTTTGTAAAAGCGTATTGTAAGAATGATATTATACGAGTTTATTGCACGTCGATGTAGAATTTAATAAATAACATTACAGGTTGATGGGGCGCAATTTGAGCACGTCCTCAGCACACTCGATTAAAACCACCGCCGCCACAATCGGCTCCTTTCGGAGCCCATTCTTAAATATTGAAACGTAGGAACAGTAAGAGGTTTCAACTATACACAATCGGCACCTTTCGGAGCCACATTTTTTTAAATATTGAAACGTAGAAACAGTAATTCGTTTAAAGTATACATACTGAAATTTGACCGTGCAAGAAAACTGACCGTGAGTGAAGTGAGTTCACCGGCCTGGCCGTAAAATCAGATGTTCGGAGACACAGTTTTTTAAACGTAGGGAACAATAAATCGTTCTAAAGTATCTAAAGTATACCAAAATTTCAAAGTGGCAGTGAAAGTGACCGTGATGTGAAGTGAAGTTAAGTGGCAGTGCTAGAAAACTGACTGTAAGTGAAATGAGTTCACCGACCCGGCCGTAACATCAGCTGTTCAGGATTGACTCGACAGGTCAGGATTAACCCGATGTCGACTAC
Organism: Nomada ferruginata; assembly: GCA_963583965.1. Classification (NCBI taxonomy): domain Eukaryota; kingdom Metazoa; phylum Arthropoda; class Insecta; order Hymenoptera; family Apidae; genus Nomada; species Nomada ferruginata. The sequence goes on from OY757219.1 coordinate 4,034,006, forward strand.
CCACTTCCGTGGAAGCAGGTTAATTCGTGGACGAATGGGTAAGTTTACCCAAATTTTAAATTTTTTTTCGTTTGCTGCACGCAGCACACGACATTGTTACGTATGAATAATACTAGTCACGTCGCGTTACGCTTGTACAGAGTCGGTTGCATTTCAACAAGAATTGGGCTTACGGCACCATTCAGATAAAGTTAACCCGTTAGAATCCGCATAGTCCGGTTGAAGTTCTTTCGGCATACTTTGTAACCGATCTCAGGCCCCGCATCGCCAGTGCGTCAACACCGTGCAGCTTAGGTAATAATTCACACACTATTTAACTATATCGCGACAACTACACTTGTACAAACAACTGGTTGCAATATAAACTTATAAACTGTTCACCATTAAACCGAGTAGATTCGTTAAAACCTATCTTTACTCCGTAATCCTTTATATTAGTAGTAACGTCCCACAGATACAACTTAACCGCTCGAGTTGTATCGATTATTTATTTACGAGTCAAACTAACATTTCCTGCGACTCCCTGATTTCGCATCAGGTTCGTTCGCACGTCTTATCCAAAACAAGGTAACTACTCCAACCTAGTGGCTCCCCGATTTCGCATCGGGTTCGTCCACGAAATCTAACTCATCCTACAGCTCCCTGGTTTCGCACCAGGTTCGTCTATATCCTACGGCTCCCTGATTTCGCATCAGGTTCGTCCGTACGTCTACCAAACCTCCGAACAGCTCCCCGGTTTCGCACCGGGTTCGTCTGTGAATAAACCAACCTCCTGCAGCTCCCCGGTTTCGCACCGGGTTCGTCTGCGCACTCTTTCCTAGTGGCTCCCCGATTTCGCATCGGGTTCGTCCACGACGTTTCACCCTCCTGCGGCTCCCTGGTTTCGCACCAGGTTCGTCCGCGCTTGATTCTATTCCTGAGGCTCCCCGATTTCGCATCGGGTTCGTCCTCGCATACATCAATCCCAGCGACTCCCTGATTTCGCATCAGGTTCGTCCGTGCACCTTACTAATAAATTCTCAACCATATTCCTTGGGTAATATCAACATCGCCGGTCTAGGCGTTGCCCACAGCCCTGGCTCGTAACAAACTGGTGACAGCGGTGGGATACTGCTAATTTAGAATTACCGTAAATTTTGGTTTTCAAAAAATACGTTCTATTACTCGTAGGTGAACATTTTACAATATACTAGTTTTCTCTAGTTAGTTACTTTAGTAATTTTCAAAATGGCAAATCCACAAGCGAACGTCTCTGCTAGTGAGATGCTGAACTTGACAGCTTCGATTGCTAATACAATGACACTCTTAACGCAACGGACGTGTATACAGAATATCACTTTGTCCATTCCGACTTTTGACGGAGAAAAGCCATCGTTGACGCACTTTGCACAACATGTGGAAAACGGGTTAACTTTGATTCCTGAGGGTACGGAAGCGGAGTATCTTGCCATTGTTTTAACTAAACTCATCGGTCCAGCACGTAGATGCACGATAGAGCATAAATTCGAATCTGTTAAGGCATTAATTAAACACTTAAAAAAGAGATTCGCGCCTGGTAGAGATTTGTCACATTTTCAAGTAGAAATCGCGAAACTACGTATTCGTGAAGGTGAAAGTATTCGACGATACGTCGATAGAACGAGTCATCTTGTTTATTGTACGCGCGGAGCTATCCGGGAAAGATATCTGGATCACGCTGAAGAATTCGTCAAAGAAATGGAGAAGGACGTTAAGGAAAACTTCATCGATGGTTTACCGGATCGAATTTCCTGGAAAGTGTCGGCTCAACTTCAAGATTTGGAAACGCTTGAACAGGCTTACGACGCCGTGCTGCTTATTGACAGGAAGTTAAGTAATCGGCAACGGTCGCCATCCAGAGAATCACCTTCTAGATGGTCACGCCGAGATCGTTATGATCGGGATTATCATAATCACGACCGCGAAGTGTCGTATCCACTGTCTCCGAACAGATATGATCGGTTCAGGGAACGACCAACGAGAACATCTGAATTCGAAGAGGAACGAGAGAGGCAAGGACGCACGACGGCCTGGACTTTACGACAAAGGACCCCCTCGAGATCCCCTTCTAACCATCGCGATTCATCCGTAAATGATCGAGATAAAAAAATTTCAATTCTTAAGAATCCTGACAAAAATCGTAAGTCAGATTTATATTGTTGGCATTGTGGCATTGCTGGACATGACGGGAAGTCATGTACGAATCGTCCGCGCAGTCCGCATTATCTCCGGGATTCACGGGATTCATCCGTTGAATCAAACAAGACTTTAAACTTCAATCGCGCTCAAGGAAGCACCTGCACCAAGAATCAAGATCAAGGTACCGGAAATGGAATCAGGAACGGGAGAATTCTTAATTGATGGTGGAGCAGCTGTTAATCTGGTGGTCATCAACGTACTCGGAAAAACCGCAGAAATAATTTCAAGAGAAGAAATTGAGTTGACAGGACTCACTACAACACCGATTCACACCCTTGGAACTACAATTTTACATATTCATGGATCTCCAGCATTTTTCTATGTGGTGAGAAGTCTTGCAATAGACGCAGATGGACTTATCGGAAGCCCGTTTTTAAAACAGGAAGAAGCTGAAATTTCCTACTATCATGGAACCTTAACATTAAAAAATAAACCGATCCGACCATTACGTTTTTCAAATTATCAAGATCTACCTCAACAAATTAAAGAGCAGCAGACAGCTACAAAATATTGTATCAAACCTAGAACATCGCAACAGATTGCCGTAAGAGTAGCAAATGTGAAGATGAAGGAAGGATATTTACCACGCATAAAAACCCACGAACATCTTTACATAGGGGAAGCAGTCGTGACCAACAACGACGGAAAGTGTCACGTTATGGCGATAAACACCAGTGAAGAAGCAATTGAAGTAGAGATAGAGCCTCAATTATTGGAGCCCTATGATATCGTGAGTTCATCAGAAGAAGATTCTTATTCAGAAATGGAACACCCGTCAAGCTTCAAGATTAGGAAAGACAGGATACATGGAATTCTACAAACTCTCAATTTAAACCATTTAAATAAGGCGGAAAGGAATTTCGTGACAGATTTAGTGGAGGAATTTCCTGATCGATTTTTCCTTCCAGGAGATAAACTCGGGAAGGCTCGTGACTTTAATCATTCTATTCATGCAACTAATGATATTCCAATTAATACCAGGCAATATCGTTATCCGCCAGTACATAAAAAAAAATTCAGAAACAGATCAGCACCATGCTATCTGCAGGCATAATTGATCACTCTAAATCTCCGTATAATTCACCACTATGGATTGTTCCAAAGAAAGCAGACGCACAGGGAGTTAAACGCTGGCGTTTCGTGATAGATTTTCGTGCACTCAACGAAAAAACAATTTCCGATAAATACCAATTACCTCAAATCACGGAAATTTTAGACCGATTAGGTGGAGCTAAATACTTCTCAGTTTTTGATCTCGCAAGTGGATTTCATCAGATAGAAATGGATCCAAAGGATAAACCAAAAACTGCTTTTACAACCCCGAATGGACACTACGAATTTTCTCGAATGCCTTTCGGATGAAAGAATGCACCACCCACTTTTCAACGCCTTATGGATCAAGTACTCACTGGACTTCAAGGGACAGATCTTTTTGTTTATTTCGACGACATAGTAGTATACGCTTCATCGTTACAAGAACACAACATTAAAGTTAAAAAATTATTGAACCGCCTTAAAGATCATGGATTAACCCTTCAGACCAATAAATGTGAATTCCTACGGAAGGAAGTTGCATACCTCGGACACATTATATCAAAAGACGGAGTCAGACCTGATCCTAGGAAATTGAAATCCGTTCAAGATTTTCCTACACCTACTACACAGAAGAATATTCAACAATTCCTAGGACTTGTAGGATATTACCGAAGATTCGTACCTAATTTCACCTTAATAGCAAAACCTCTAATTAACCTGTTAGGGAAAGGTATCAAATTCAAGTGGGCAGAAGAACAAGATCAAGCCTTCAAACAATTACGCAGCGAATTGTGCCAGCAACCCATTTTACAATATCCAGATTTTGATAAACCATTCATCGTTACAACAGATGCATCCGAATATGCTATTGGAGCCGTGCACAGTCAAGGAGAGATAGGAAACGATCTGCCGATTGCGTACGCGTCCCGCAGCTTAAATAAACCTGAGAAAAATTATTCAGCTACAGAAAAGGAATGTTTGGCAATGGTTTACGCCGTAAGATATTTGAGGCCTTACATTTATGGAACTAAATTCACACTCGTTACAGATCATAGACCGTTAGTTTCGTTACATTCTGTAAAAGATCCGACTTCTAGACTCATGAAATGGAAACTGAGACTCTTAGAATACGAGTATCAAGTCGTTCATAAAGCCGGAAAAACGAATAAAAACGCAGACGCTTTGTCGCGTAACCCCGTATCTCTTTGTCTACCATTGATGCCACGAGAATGCAGAGATTCCGAATTCAAAATACAGATACCTAAAATAGATCCTAATACTGATGCAATCGGACAACGTGTTAGACAGTCGCGACCAGATAGAGAAACCCGACCCAAGTATCGGGATAGCAGCAGCTCCGACGAAACAGAACAGGCCGCATATGGAAAGGTCCAACATTCGCCGATTATAGACAGAAATCGATCTTTTCCGAGCCTGTCTCGAGAGATATCGATGCCAGACGAGCGCCTGGAAACTATAAACAGTTTTGTACCAGCAGCAAATTCCACTCGAATTTTGCCTTCACACGAAGACCAGACCCTACACGACGATTCATTATCTTTTGGAGAACCACTCGAAGACACTGTAATAAAGTATACAAATAATGTTCGCCACGACTTGTTTAGTACACCACAAGGATTGACACCAATGCCGAGTGTAGTTTTACAAGCCCCAGCAAACCAGCTACCTGCAAGGACCCTTGCCGAAGCAAGTGTCATGCGGTCACCCGATAACGGTTCGACTCGCCATGATCTGCTAGACCGTACGCTCGACCCTTATCCATTCATCGCCTCGGATTTGAAAAAAACGTCTGATGAAGATGATTTGGAGGAGGTGATATCTGCACAGCTGCATAAAATTACTGCCTCACCGAACACCCTCACAGCTGAAGAAGGACACTGTGTACATTTTATATCTGCCGACTGTAATTTACGAACCGACGTTGGAAAACTGTTACTGGACACCGAGGCAATAAGTAAACAGGACCTTCTCGCAAAACGACCAGAAAAAGGACATATAGTAACTTTGGATAATGGATTATATAAATCTTTCAGCATAGTAGTTTCCGACAATTTTTACGATAACGTTAAAAAATCAGACGTTTTCACGGGTTTGAAAGTTCTTAGAGACACCTTAAGTCAACACCATATCAAATCATTTCGAATATCAGCAACCGGAGATTTCCATAAACTGCCGGTCAACGAATTCTTCAAGATGTTAGAAGAAGTTTTCACTGGAACAGCACAGCAAATTATTGTTTGCAATTGTATCATCACTACACCATCCATAGAAGACAGACAAGAAATAATCCGCGAAGCTCATGATAGTTTAATTGGAGGACACAAAGGAATCACGAAGACTTACAAACGCATCCGATCGAAATTCCAATGGCCGCAAATGCGCAATGACATTCAAAATTACATACGAAGATGTCAAAGTTGCCAAGAACAAAAATTAGTTCGAGCAAAAACTCGTCAGCCTATGTTAATTACCGACACACCTATGGGACCATTCGATAAAATAGCTTTGGATACAGTAGGACCTTTGCCAATCACACCTAGCGGAAATAGATACATTCTCACTATGCAAGATAATTTAACTAAATATTGCATGGCAGTAGCAATACCGAATATTCGGGCTGCTACTATTGCGGATGCTTTTGCTAGATATTTCATCGCAATTTATGGTACACCTCGCGCAATATTAACAGACAAAGGAACTAGTTTCATTGGAAATCTCATGACAAATTTGTCCGAAATATTTAAAATCAAGCAAATTACAACTTCGGGATACCGACCACAAACCAACGGATCATTGGAGCGAAGCCACATCGTACTCACCGAATACCTCAAGCATTACATGGATAGTTACGAAGATTGCGATTTATTAGTACCCTTTGCAATGTTTTCTTACAACACATCTGTACATGAAGCAACAAATTTCACTCCATACGAATTAATTTTTGGAAAACCAGCCCGAGAATCAAGTTCATTTCCAACTGATGAAAAATTAAAATCATACGGAGATTACTTAACAGAATTAATTACACACATGATCAACATCCGTAATCTAGCCTCAGATAATTTAGACAAAGCAAAAGTCCGATCGAAAGGTTATTACGATTTACGCGCAAACCCAGCAACATTTAATGTAGGCGACTCCGTTTACGTACTCATGGAACCACGTATCAATAAATTCGATCCACATTACATTGGGCCGTACGAGATAGTAGACGTGACAGACCTGAATAACGTAGTACTACAGAGAAACAATAAATTGTTTACAAAACATCAAGATAAATTAAAACACGCTTATTCTTCGTCCACAGTTTGAAATCAATCATGATTTTCGCTTGCTTGCTCCTGTTGCCACTCGCTGTCCTTAGCGATAGCCCGGCTGTAACACCGATTGGACAAAATACGGGAATTTTTTACGAAAAGTTATCCGAGATAAGGACCTTTCACTCACAATGGCGTTTGGTTACGTCCCTGGATGTAAACAGATACCTTAGCCGTGCACCACATGTGAAGGAACACATACTGTTAATGAACCAGCTTTGCGACCGTCATGAATCCGTCAACTGTCTCAGCAAGGAATTAGGACCTCGTTATATCAAGAAAGAAGAAAGTACCGAACGTTACAGCGAATTGATTCGTGCCGCAATAGGCGACACTTCACGCTATGGGACATCATCTCCGCGACGCAGCGTTCCATTTGGTTTCGTTGGCACTATCAGCAAAATATTATTCGGAACATTGACACAGGAAGATGCAGATTATTACAACAACGAGTTAAATAAAGTCTATAAGGATCAACGGGAAATCACTGAGTTAGTAGCGAACCAAACGCATATTATCAAAGGGGAGTTCTCTATATCACAACTATATCTATATCACAAATGACTAAAATATTAGCAACTCATTCCGACGCATTACATGAAGCACAGTCGGACATTGGTAAAATACGTTTCGAAGCAGCAATAAGGGATTCTGTAATAGAGATTGAAAGAGCAGTAGATGATTATAGCACAAATCTGTTGTTATTAATAGACGCAATATTATTAGCGAAACAAGGAATTTTACATCCCGCTATTCTTTCACCCGAACAGTTGTTAACCTCTGCCTATAAAATTAAGCAAACACTAGCGTATGAGTTTCCTTTATCACCGGAGGAATTACTCGCCGAACAAGTCCAAAAAATAACGAACCTTAACGTGATTTTCACAAAAGGCAGAATACTTTTCGAACTTACCATACCTCTGTTAGAACGAAAATCGTACAAACTGTATAAAATATATCCTTGCCCATCGACACACAAACTTCAAGAAAAAGATGTAATTTCATATATCCAACCACGAATTCAGTACATTGCGGTATCTTCAGACGAACAGGAGTATTTTACACCGACTGAAGAATACCTGAAGACTTGCCGTTTTTACCATGGTCAATTCATTGGACCAACTACTCTACCACTGTATCAAACAGACAGACAATCAATTTGCGAGTCTACATTGCTGTTGAACCCTGCCTCGATTAGTTGGAGTACCTGTGACATTAAAGTGTCCCCATTTTTAAAACCATACTGGCAGACGTTACATGCACCAGCCACCTGGCTCTATTTTATGCCAGAAAGCAAAAAGGCGCAAATCTACTGTAAAGGAAAGAAACAAGAAGCACGTAATATTTACGCTTTGGGAGTATTCAGACTGGACCCAGGGTGTCAGGCAATAATAGATTCAGTACAATTAAAATCATTGGCAACCATTGGAACATCACAGAATGTCGAATACTATCCTTCTGAATCGTACAACCTTTCAATCATAATACCAGAGGTTGTCGAACATCATTTCGAAGCTCTGGAATTGAACGAGAGTAACACCGCTCGTTGGGACGACCTCCCGGCAGCGTTATCACTTTCTGAAATAGAACAGCGAGCAAGAAATTTGGCGACCCATCAAAGATCATTAAGATATCTTGAAACTACAGTTTTCCCCTCCTCTGGAGCCATATTAATTGTTCTAATTATCCTGGGTGTCTTTTTGTTTATTAAATCTAAATGTCATCAAGCCCCCATCGAAAATTATCTTTCAAAGGACAACAACGAATTGATAATAAATGTTCCCGGTCCATCAATTCCACCTAAAGAAGGAAGGATTTTGTAAGCCAAGTGCAACTGTCTTCTAAGGAGACAAGGACATCCGAGGGTCACGCCTCCTTTAAAACAGAGTGGGGGTGCGTTAAGGGTTTCTGCCCTATATAAGCAGAGCCTTGAAACCCTTGACTCATTATTAAGTCGCATCAATGCACCAGAGCACTTCAACACAAACAGAACCAGACGAAAGAACGAGAACAATTGCAGTACAAACCGGACATCACGGAACTTGGCAACCTCAGGCACGACCAGGACTCGTACTTAGTGCAAATCTGTTCAAACAGACTACAACTGGACAAGTTGCAAAAGGCCGGAAATCTTCGACACGAGCAATAAAAAACTGTTCTATTTCAACACAAACAGTTGAAAAGGGGTCAAGGAAGCGTGCTTTAGACCAGCTCGTGTTGAAGGAAATCACGGACAATAACATCCGCAACTGGACGCCCGGCGAGGAACTTGAATCGGAACCATGCGCAACACCAGCATCCAGGACTTTGGACCAGTCGCGGCATGCCGGGTGGTGCACGTCGAGGACCCGATGACATTCTGGGTCACAATCGAGGAGTTTCGCAACACCGCGCTGACATTTACAGTAGCTATGAATCGGTTTATGGCAACACGGAAGCAGTTCCACATGCCGCTGGAAGATTGCGTAAGGCCCGAAAAATTTGTAGCGGTTCAGAAGCCAACGGGAGTTTGGCGTCGAGGAGAGGTCCGTCAAGCGGGGCAGAAATTTTGTGCAGTGTTCCTGGGGGACCACGGCAGAATGGTCAGGTGTGACTATTCTCAAATAAGATCCTTGCCGCTCAGGTTCCAGGTTCTGCCCTGGCAGGCTGTCAGGATCCTGCTCCGTGGCGTCCAACTTCGAACGGAGGCTCCCGAGGCCATGGAGATTGCGGAGCTGGCAGTAAACAAAAGGAGGGGCCGTCTCACCAACGTCCAGAGGACACTGGATGGTATAACCGCCGACTTACTTTTGGACCGTCTACCTGGTCAACCCCCTTACAACGTCGCCCAAGGCTGGATGGAGCTGGGTTTCGTTACTTCAACCACCAGCTGAAGCGGACCCGCAATAAACACAAAAGCGTTAAGTACACAAACACATACACTATACCCGACAATTTCCACACCTTTAAATTGTAGATAAATCTTTAACCGTTTTCCTTTCTTTGGAAAAGCATCACGCAAAAACGCGATGTTTTATCTTGGGGGGGGGGGAGATGTTACGTATGAATAATACTCTCCTACGCTGCGCTCGCACGCGTCGTTCGCTCTCGCGTAGGAACGGAAGACGCCTAAAGATTTAGCTCGATATCACACGACGGTTAACCCTTTTAGTATCGACCAACTGCATCGCGACCGATTAGGTGCATTCGTGACCTGACGAAGACCCTGCGCTCTTACCTTTTATGGAGGTTCCTAATTAGCCACTCCATACATTTCGGGACTATATAAACCCTCCGTTTCTAATCATCTTCGGTTCATAACTACACAGCTAGGCGCATAGTCACGTCGCGTTACGCTTGTACAGAGTCGTTGCATTTCAACAAGAATTGGGCTTAGGGCACCATTCAGATAAAGTTAACCCGTTAGAATCCGCATAGTCCGGTTGAAGTTCTTTCGGCATACTTTGTAACCGATCTCAGGCCCCGCATCGCCAGTGCGTCAACACCGTGCAGCTTAGGTAATAATTTATCAGGTTCGTCCGTACGTCTACCAAACCTCCGAACAGCTCCCCGGTTTCGCACCGGGTTCGTCTGTGAATAAACCAACCTCCTGCAGCTCCCAGGTTTCGCACCGGGTTCGTCTGCGCACTCTTTCCTAGTGGCTCCCCGATTTCGCATCGGCTTCGTCCACGACGTTTCACCCTCCTGCGGCTCCCTGGTTTCGCACCAGGTTCGTCCGCGCTTGATTCTATTCCTGAGGCTCCCCGATTTCGCATCGGGTTTGTCCTCGCATACATCAATCCCAGCGGCTCCCTGATTTCGCATCAGGTTCGTCCGTGCACCTTACTAATAAATTCTCAACCATATTCCTTGGGTAATATCAACATCGCCGGTCTAGGCGTTGCCCACAGCCCTGGCTCGTAACAACATCAAGGGCCGATTTATGGTTTCCACGTTTAGTGGAGAATTGGCGACAGGCACCGATCACATGGCGTGGGATCGGCCCTTTACGTTCGTAATGTGCGTGTGGTGTGTGTGTGGAAACAAGTGCGAATCAGATCGTATCGATCGCCGGGACGTGGCATTTAAATTGTTAGGATAGGTCAGGATCGGTACAATGACCATATGGCAAAACACCGTCGAAGCAGGTAAATTCGCGGTCGATTGGATAAGTTTATTTAACTATTTAACTACCCTTTTCTAACATTAATCATCCAAACACTTCTTTCATAATTAATAAAACACTTTATTCGTTTCGGAAAACGAATAAAAGTGTGGAACAGTTATTAAACGACTTGTTAATTAAATTGTTATTTATGAATAACGAAGAATTACACATTATTGTTAATGTAAGACGTTTGTAATATTTGCCGTACGTTGCCCCTCGATGCACCCGATTACGGCCGCGCGCGATTGTGACTGAGCTCGCGCTATACGGGCGCTGTAATTGGCCAGTGTTTTTCGTTAATAACTAAAAAACGAAGCTTCAAACAATATTTTGGTCAAGGAAAAAGTTGTTCAGAATTACCTCAGCTACCCCTTTTTTAAAAATACCGCGCGAGTTCCGGGCCACCCTGTATATAACAATAAAAAAGTTTCGCCGTTGCATTAGTGTTGTCTCACCGATGCGAAGGCATTTAAACCTTTTACTGACGCCCGACTTCTCATTCCACTTTCTCTTTCGCTCGCTGTCCCTTTCTGTGGCCGCCGATGTCGGTGCCTACATAGGAGCCCGGCGGCCGAAATTTCTAGGGACCCAAAGTTCACCTAAATTTGCTCGGCGCTCGCGGCCAGTCCCGAACAGCGAGCCCCAAGCGAAGAATTACTGTAGTTAGATTTTCTCCTGGACCCTTAGTTTTTGTAATAAACTGAAAGATATCAGCCAAAATGGGTATATTTTCGGTGTCCTATTCACTTTGATCCTTATTTAAACACATTTAAATGTTTATAGTCTAATAACAACATATACCATTTTATTCGTGAAACTTCAAAGAATCATTTGGCACCAAGCGCAACTGAATAACTTGTTACGAGCCGAGGGCTTAGGGGCACGGTTGCGGAGCCGAGGATCGGTTGTTTAAAGAATTCTGTTAGTTACGGATGTACCGGTGCGTATTTCATCACCGGGTGTCGTTTAAGGTAGGAGGATTTCGTGGATGTACCAAAGCGTATTTCATCTATGGGTGCCACTATGAAGGTTTGCGTGGATGTACCAAAGCGTATTTCATCTATGGGTGCCACTAGGAAGGTTTGCGTGGATGTACCAAAGCGTATTTCATCTATGGGTGCCACTAAAAAGGTTGTCGTGGATGTACCAAAGCGTATTTCATCTTTGGGTGCCACTAGGAATGTTAATAAATGTAACCTCGTAACTATCGATACACCTCGAGCGGTTAAGATGTATCTGTTGAGTGGATTCTATATACTGCTTATGATTGGTATAGGCAACAGAATGAAATAAATGTATCTATGTTCAATAACAAAATCTCTATATTCTTTTACTTTAAAGAATTACAAAAGTGTTAAAATTGCGGAGCTTAAACCCACGCTTACAGTTTTTTAACGGATATAAATATTAGAATGCTCCAAAGGGAATGTTACCCGATCTTGCTGTCTTTCGACGAATGCGAACGTTGGAATAAATATGGGATGAATGATCGAAAGGTAATTTAACCCGATCTCACTGAGCTCTAGCAGAACTTTTCACGATCAATTACGGCGTAAAGACGTAGCTTGACTATTCAGAACTAAGCTACTGAGGGCAAATTTCGTGCCCTTTTTATACCCGAAATCCGGACCAAAAATATGGTGGGGGTACAGAATCTTCCATGGAGTCCGGAAAATTCCCCGAAGGGTTACGTCATCGCGTCATCGCGGAAGGGGCAGAACCGATTGCATGCACTCTCGATTTCCAAATAAGGGCATAAATAGACGAAACGTGGAAACAATCCTTCCTACGTAATAAACTATTACCGCAAAAGTACAAAACACTTCCAAAGTTGAAAATTTGCGATTTTTTTCAAAATTGATTTTTTCAAAAATGTTACGTTCTGGAGAAAAACGGATTGCAGATTCGTATTCAGCACATTAAAGTCTATAAGAAACGCATATTGGAGGTTACAAAATAAAAAAAAAGTTGAAATTTGTCGAACAGTGTAGGTAATCGATAGTCACACCTCTAGTATGGATTGGTTTCGTCCAACACTCAACTTGGCCGACGAGAACGGCGACATCGCTACACCACACGCATGCCTCTCAATACAGTAATTTCTGGATTAACGCTCGCAACTCGGAACCGCGCGCGAGATTTAACCGACCACGGGTGAACTTTGCCTTGAAAGACTATAACCGGTTAAGGGGATATAATGCGCCCCTAAACCAAATACGTCTTGTGAGGTGCCATTCGATAGCTTATCCAGAAAAACCAGTTTGTACCAAGTTTCAACCCTGTAACTCGACGGGGCGGATAGTTACAACGAAAAAACAAGAATCGAGTTTTTGTTCAATATCTCCCATTTTAGAGCACAAACATTTTTTAAAAGAATCTGAGACATTTCAATTATGGAGGCACTGTTACGTATGGAGAATATTTTCCTTACTTCGCTCTCAACGCGTTTTCAAGCTCACGTCTGTGAAGGGTAAACGCCCTAAAATTCTTCCGGTTATTGTAAACAAGTAAGGGGGCCTGAATACAAACACGGTCAGTTGCATCATGTCCGAGACGGGCGTGGACCGATGAAGACTCCTAAATTTCCTTATATGGAAAGTTCCAGTTCGTTCCCGCGCATTTTGGGACTATATAAACCCTTTGGTTTCTACCCTCGTTGGTTCAGAGTTACACAGACACGCGCAGAGTCACGATGTGTCACGCTTGTATAGAATCAGTTATATCCAGTCAGATTGGGCTTAGCGCACTTCTCAAATCACAGCGGCTCTTAGACCCCGGATCGGCAGTGCGTCAACACCGTGCAAATACTTAGGTAACTTACACACTTCTTATTATTTCATCGCGTCAGAAACATTTGTATTTATACTAATATTCAGAATATAAACTTTTATACGTTCACTTATAAATCGAGTAGATTCGTTAAACCTATCTTTACCCCGTTATTCTTGCATATTAGTTAACAACGTACCCATCGATACAACTTTACCGCTCGAGATGTATCAAATAATAATTTAGAGTTACGAGGCAACTAACATTTCCTGCGACTACCCGATTTCGCATCAAGTTTCTTCGCACGTCTTTATCCAAACAAGCAAACTATTCCAACCTAGTGACTCCCCGATTTCGCATTGGGTTCGTCCGCGCTTGTTCCCCCTCCTAGGGGCTTCCCGGTTTTGCATCGGGTTCATCCTCTCTTACAATACTCCTAGCGGCTCCCGGATTTCGCATCAGGTTCGTCCGCGCACCTTAACTAACAAGCTGATAACCATATTCCTGGGTAATATACCCATTCGCCGGCCTTCCGTGCTGACACACAGCCCCGCTCGTAATAGCCCATATTACAGAATTTTTTCAGACTTTTAAATTGGAAACCCGAGCAAAAATTAAAGAACATCAAAAAATGCTGAAAAACGCCGATTTTGTGTTGAAGGAATCGAAGTACCACAATTATGCTTTTTTGTAGATACATATTATTTATACTACTCCTCTCAATTTCTTTCAGATTTTTTAATTAGGTGCACCGAAGTTCAAAAATTAAAAACCAATTTTTTCATCGTATTTTTCGTGTCAGAGTAACTTATGCGGCCAACTTTCGTCTATTATTGATCAAATAACTGTTTTATGCAATTTTCGTGTCGGTGTCGAGCATCACTGGTAATGGATTCCACATCTTTTAACACTAAAACTACCAATAGATTTTTGTACTATTCAGATGGCATACGTTAGACAGATTATGAACACGAAAGTCATTGAATGGACATTAAATAGAGATATACAATTGTCATTCTGTCTTATTAAAACTCATCATAAATTGCTACAACGGTACCTATAAATTAATAATTCTAAGGCAAGAAATCTGAAACAAGTCATTTTGACTTGCTTGGTAGTTCTAAAATACTTGGTAGGTCTCAAAGATGGTACAGTAGGATTTTCTATTGCTGTCTCAATTTCTTTATTATAAAGGTCTCTGTTTTACACTCTGTTCGCTTACACGTCTCTACACGCTCTGCCTTCCATTCCAAAACGCTCTCCTCCACCCATTCTTTCTCTCTCGCACACACGCATTCGTTCTCTCTTCCTCACACGCGTCAAACAAAACACGATCGGCAGCACGATCGGTAGCTGTTCAGTGGCAGATTCCGCGAAATCGGTGCGCTGCAGCGACGCCGATTCCACAGTACTATTGCGTTAACTGCACAAAAACAAAATGGGTTGTATATAATATAGCCTACAGAGGTACAACAAGCAATGCTGTCACAAGAAGAAAACGATAGATTTAAAACATGGCACCAAAGGTTAGGTCATTTAAACATGAATGTGGTCAGACAATTAATTGACGAGGATATGGTGTACGGGATGAACATTATCAAACGAGAGATGGAGAATGTACACAAGTGTAAAGTATGTGATCTGAGTAAAATTACCCAATTGCCATTTCAGGATTCAAATAATATTGACAAAGACGTGTTGAGTACAAACCACACAGACATCTGCCGGCCCATGAGCACACCATCTCCAGGGGGAGCCAGATACTTTGCAACCTTTATTGATGACTGCTCTACGTACACAGAAATAGTCACTCTGAAAGAAAACTCCGAAATTTGTTCGGTATTTAAAACTTACAACAGCCCGGTCGAGAAGCAAACTGGAAAGCTCATTAAGAAAATACGCAGCGACAACGCTAAAGAGTATCTCTCGAAGCAATTTACAGAATACCTGAAAGAAGAGGGAATAACAAGGCAGCTATCAACCGCTTACACGCCACAGCAAAATGGAGTTGCCGAGCGTGCAAACAGGATAATAGTTGAGATGGCACGCACAATGTTAACGGAATCAAAATTACCATTAACCTTATGAGCAGAGCCGGTAAACACTGCAGTTTATCTGAGAAATAGATGCCGAACGAGGAAACTAGATACAACTCCATACCAAAAAATGGACCATTATTGCTTTGGAAAAGCAACCCAGGGCAGGTAAATTTATCCCGAGAGGTGAAGAATACATTTTGGTTGGATACGATCAAGAATCAAAAGCATATAGGCTGTGGGAAGGCGGAACTAAGCATATCGTGAAACAAAGAGACGTGCGTTTTTATGAAGAGGTTAGAAATTACGAAAATTCGGAAACTGAATTACCCATGTGTACATTCCGAAATGAAAACAACTCGACGGAGTTCGATGAGCTAGAAGAAGAAAACACACGAGAGGATTTGATGGAAAGTGACACACAAAAAGACGATGAAGCTCAAGATAACGAAGATGACACAGAAGAAGACGCATTATCCTACAAAAGGGCAAGAGGCCGTCCTGAATTGTTGCGTAGCGGAACCCCGGGAATTCCAAAGAAAATATACCATTGTGCAGCTTACGCAAGCGAAGAGTAATACGATGCCGTCTTCTGCGTGCAGCGTAATCGGTTGGCGACGAGAAGACTTCCGACGCGCCATGAACGTTTCCACTACAATGAGGCCTACGTGCGTTAATGTGCGTGTCGTATGCATGTAGAAACAAGTGCGAATCAGATTATATCGATTCCGAGACGTGCGTTTCGTGGCATAAAATTGTTAGATAGGTCAGGATCGGTATAATGCCCAAGTGCCAACGACCCACTTCCGCCGAAGCAGGTAAATTCGTGGACGAATGGATAAGTTAATTTAACTTCCCTTTTCTAACATTACTTATCCAAACATTTTTTTCATAAGTAATAAAACACTTTATTCGTTTCGGATAACGAATAAAAGTATGGAACCGTTATTAAACGACTTGTTAATTAAATTGTTATTAATGAAGAACCAATAATTGCACACTATTCTTAATGTAAGACGATGTAATATTTGCCGTACGTTGCCCCTCGATGCACCAGATCACGACCGCGCACAGTTGGGCCTGAGCGCGCGCTATACGGGCGCTCTGATTGGCCAGTGTTTTGCATTAATAACTCAAACTCGAATCTTCAAACAATATTTTGGTCAAGGAAAAAGTTGTTCCGGATCACCCCAGCTAACCCCCGTTTCCGGGAAGCCCCATAGTTACGGGACACCCCAGTTGCAGTTGGAAAGGTCATTAATCCTATAAATATAAGGTTCGCCACAAGAATCTCTAATGACAGAGCGTGCTTGTACTTGTCGGACAAATCCTTAGTAAGCATGACCACGTCAAAAAATGACATTATAAATATTAAAGGCCGTCTGATATCTGCTAGACTTTTAACATTAATCCTACCGACACTTCACGTATACCTATTCCTACCGCGATCGGTCAAATGTCCGATCTTTAGCACAACTTATATTTTTTTAATATAGAATGAAGATAATAGCCAATTTCACAGTAGAAAAATATAGTTTCTTTTATTCAGAAGTATATAATGTACATTTTATTCGTTTTCACAGCATTTTTTACAAATAGGCTTCTCGATTGTACATTTCCCACATACGTACTTTTTACATTTTAGGCAGATTTTGTTAGTCTTATTGTCTTTGCAATATCTTATCTGGCATTTTTTCCGTTCACGTGAACCTGTATTTATATTTGTGACTGTTGTTGCTTGAGCTACTTTGCCTAGCTGTAGCTCTTTTTGAAATAAAAATTCTTGCTTCGAAATTTTTTCTCCTGTGGTTTTTTTATATAAAATCCATGCATTTAACCCGGCTAAGTCTAGGATATTGAAGAATACCTGTAAAGACCATCTCCGAGATTTAGATTTTACCGTGTAATTTCGGGCCATTTGATCGGTCACATCTACACCAAATTTGATGCTATTATATAATCTAATTGTCTCCGGTATACGGGTATCGTTTTCTTCATCTTCTACGGAGTTATGCATTGAACTAAGAATCAGTACATTTTTATTTGGTTTAGCTTTGTAAATTGTCAGAGTACAATTATTTGAACGAAATAATTTTGTTGAGAAACGTGTCATATTGTCATTTTTCTGTTCCGCCAATTTTGGTAGTTCTATTGCTCGAATTGTTCCGACAACCGTAGTTTTCTTTCCTAAAAGTTTTGTCGCTAAAAAAAAGTTGTCCATGGTTATACTTCTTCTACATCCTGTATACGGATCTACTAATTTCAAAGAGACAAACACTAAAAAGCGGAACTGAACGTTCTCTCCTTTCATCTTTTCCCAAATATGGAAAGCCGTTTATTATGTATTTGCTACTTACATCGGACGCTAACCAGAATTTTATACCAAATTTTTCCGGCATATTGGGCATGTACTGAGTGGATCTACACCTTGCTTTTGTTGGAAACAATTGTTCAACAATAGTAACATATGGTCCTGGTTTATACCAGTTTTGACTGTTCTCAATGAATTTTCACCAAACTTCAGAAATCGAACCGAATTTATCGGTTTGTAAGCGTTGGCTTCGATAATTTCTGTTGCCAAATCGAATAAACCTCATAATCTCTGTAAAGTTATTTCTGCTCATAGTGTTTGAGAAAAATACCGGAACCCACTTTTTTTTCCATAGATGTGATATAGCTATAGTTTCAGCCCCATATGCGCCGCGTGCATACAGGAGTGCAATAAATGCATGCAACTTTGCAGTACATAGATCCCATTTAGATCCCAACACTGGAAATGCTTATATGTTCGATTATATTCTTATCAATAATTAGAAGAAATGCCGTCCTAACTTTACCTTTCATAATATTTCGTTTACTATACCCTGTCGGGCCTGATGTTTCCCTAAAAGTGTTATGAATCGGTGCTCTTCCAGATTAGACCCTTCTTTTACTTCTTGCCAAACAGTTGCGTCTACAGCAGTTTCAATTACCTCTTCTTCATTCTCACTATCGGAACTTGTTCGGAATGCTGGTGGGTGTGCAATGAAATTCTCTGGAGAACTGGGAATTGGTCTTTCAAGTCTCCTTTTAATAAAACGGTTGCAAACGACAGGTACGATACACAACATGCTGCACGGTACTGCAAAATCTTCTTCTCTTTCGTCCTCTACGCACGCTCGAAACATTCTCTTCGTTCTCATCGGTGTTCGAGTCGTTCTCAAATAGATCATAACCATTTTCCGCATTGTCATTTCCAATATCAGAAATTTCCTGATCATCTTCCGAACACTTTTCATCAATATTATTTATTTTCTCTAATAATAAATTCACACAATTCGAATGTTTCGACATTTTGGAGATGAATATTCAAAGGATAAAATGAAAACTAAAATATAAAATAGTAAATCAAAATGAATAACAGATAAAATGTGAAACTTGCTACGAAGTATTGTTGGTTTTGTTCACTTTTTTTAAAATGACACTTATAACACGTAATACAATATAAAATAAGAGTAGAATAATAGAATAACAATGCAAAAATAGAAGACTGCCGAATATGCACCTTGTAACTTTCACGTTTTGATGCTCTCTGTTCGGGTCATAAGACTTTCCTGATTTGAATTCGTGATATGACGTCTAGGTATCCCCTTCAGCTATGATTTTATTTCTTTTACGTTCATAGTAGATAAGACGGTGTCAGAACATCCGAGGTTTCGGACCGCTTCAAATACCAATCTGGCAAATAAACACCGCGAGGCCGATAGGCGAGCGAGAACTGTAAACACTTGGAAGTGCCGTAAAGCAATCCCTGAAAGGCACTTTTCGGCTACAATCATGCCACAACTGCATTCCCTTCCGTTTGTAACGACTTTATAGTTTCGGAATTGAGTCTTCGAGAGAATACTATCACAAAAAGATATAAATCGTTCACCGGATCAAATGACCGGTCCTGGTAGAAAAGACAGATTACAAGTTTTTCTCAGGAAACAAACAATAAAAAAAGAAGTGAATATTGAAAAATGTATTATATGTATATTTTAGGAAAAGTCGTGGAGTTTAAAGGCGGTGCAATTACGTTGTATGTAGGGAATTCCCATCGAAATTTTAAAAACGGTCATTTGACCGGTCCTGGTAGGAATGGTGTTAAGCTCGAAAACCAAACGTGTTATTCTCTCTAATGTGTGCCCCGGTATCCCACACTCTGTGATATTGGACTGTTTTAAGCAAATGGGTATTAGAACAGTCTCACCCATGTCCTCCATTAGGGTGGGACTCTCTCAAGTAGGCTTCTCACATATCCTTAGTTTACGACGACAAATTTACATCCATCCACATGATATAAACAAGCTTTCGGATGTAATACAAGTTAACTTTGATGATACCTCGTACTGGATTTTCACCTCAACGGACAGTCTAGTCTGCTTCCTGTGTAAAAAGGAAGGTCATGTGGCTAAACATTGCCTGATCTCTGTCAATAATCTAATTCAGCAGAATGACATTACTTCCTTATCGACTCATGAAAAGGAACAAGACGTGAACGTGGAAAACTTTTCTCAATTAACCAGGCAAGGGGAATCTCAAGAAACTATTCCCTAACTTGGTGAAATAAAGGATTCTGAGATAACTAAAGGCTCTAGTAAAAGCTCTCTTTCCTCAACTTCTCACAGCATCTCGGAAGACCTTAATAAAGAACTCTCTACCGCACCTTTGAACATCACCTCGGCTAAGAAATAGGAGAAAAGGGAGCTCTGAAGAAATGGTTGGCTCTAAGGCAATGGACGAGTTGGATCATGTATTGGAACCAATCAAGCATATTCTCATTCAACACCCCGACATATATGTTCTACGGTATGATCAATACAAAGAACTACTAACTAAAGCCAAGGGTAAAGCAAACATCATTCAACTGGCCCACTCCTTCACTGAAGACTTAAAGCAACTTGTGAAGATACTTCGTGAAGCTTACTCCAGTATCTCTAGTAGGTCTATTCAAAATAGAATCTCTATAATTATCAAGAAATTGGAACTCAAGGCCAGCTGGTCAGAAGATAAGGAAAAAGATATGTCTAGCTCATCTCTCGATCTTGGATCCGACTCTGAGACGACCATCTCGGTAGAAGATCTTACTCGTATTCCGCAGAAGATTTAAACTTACCTATACTGAATCATGAATAATAACAATTCGAGCCTTCGCATTAGCACTGTATTTCTAATTGCAATATAGAGCTCCAAAAATATTTGGTGGATGTTGACATCTTTATTGCCGTAGAAAGCATGCTTAATAGTAACAAAAAATTTGTATTTCCCGGCTTTCGCCCTTCTAGAATAGATAGAAACAGTAGACCAGGCGGAGGTATCATATTTTTGGTAAGAAAACAACTTAATTACTGTCCTATACAAGGATTGTGTAAGATTTCTAATAATTTAGAAGTTGGGACTATCAAGATACATGGTGTAAGTCCGTCCTTAGTACTGACGGGTTGCTACAGGGTCCCGGCACATACACTTCTCAATCGGAGTGGGATCAGCTTTTTGCAACAGCAAGCTCACATGGCCCTTGCCTTGTCGTTGGTGATTTTATTTCTCACAGCTCTCATTGGAATTGCTCCATAACAGATCCCAATAGTACTAGGCTCTTCAACTCCATAATTGATGCGATTTAATTCTTACCAATCACAACACCCTCACACAAGTAGATACACATAGGAACATATTTTCTAATTTAGACCTTGCTCTTCGTTCCCCTCAAATTTTCGATAGTGTCAAACTCGGTGTTATTGATGATACCTGAGGGTCAGAACATTTCCCTTGAAATCACAATTTAAGGGTGGAAAGGAGACGCTTTTTTAAAGAACGTTGTCGACTCTCTTCCAGGAAAACAGACTGGATGGAGTTGTTACGTATGAAGAATACTTTCTATACGTCGCTCTCAACGCGTTTTCGAGCTCGCATCTGTGAAGGGAAAACGCCCTAAAATTCTTCCGTTTAATGTAAACAAATAAAGGGGACCTTAGTACAAGCACGGTCAGCTGCATCATGACCCAAGACGGGCGTGGCCCGACGACGACTCCTATATTTCCTTATATGGAAAGTTCCAGTGCATCCCCACGCATTTTGGGACTATATAAACCCTTTGGTTTCTACCCTCGTGGGTTCAGAGTAACATAGCCACGCGTAGTGTCACGTCGTGTCACGCTTGTGTAGAATCAGTTATATCCAGTGAGATTGGGCTTAGCGCATCTCTCGAATCACAGATTAACCCGTTAGAATCCGCTTGTCCGGTTGAAGTTCTTTCGGCATATTCTAATAGCGGCTCTCAGTCCCCGCATCGCCAGTGCGTCAACACCGTGCAAATACTTAGGTAACTTACACACTTTATATATTAATTCATCGCGACAGTAACATTTGTATTTATACTGAAAACTCAGAATACAACTTTATACGTTCACTTATAAATCGAGTAGATTCGTTAAACCTATCTTTACCCCGCAATCCTTGAATATTGGTAACAACGTTCCCATCGATACAACTTTACCGCTCGAGTTGTATCAAATAATAATAATTTCCCGCGACTACCTGATCTCACATCAGGTTCGTTCGCACATCTTTATCCAAACAAACAATCTACATATTCCAACCTAGTGGCTCCCCGATTTCGCATCGGGTTCGTCCACGAAACCTAACCCTTCCTACGGCTCCCTGGTTTCGCACCAGGTTCGTCCGTGTCCTACGGCTCCCCGATTTCGCATCGGGTTCGTCCGTAAGTCTACCAACCTCCGAACAGCTCCCTGGCCAAACGCCAGGTTCGTCTGTGAATAAACCAACCTAATAGCAGCTCCCCGATTTCGCATAGGGTTCGTCTGTGAACTTCTTCCTAGTGGCTCCCCGATTTCGCATCGGGTTCGTCCACGACGTTTCACCCTCCTGCGGCTCCCCGATTTCGCATCGGGTTCGTCCGCGCTTGTTCCCCCTCCTAGAGGCTCCCCGGTTTCGCACCGGGTTCGTCCTCGCTCTCAATAATCCTAGCGGCTCCCTGATTTCGCATCAGGTTCGTCCACGCACCTTAACTAACAAATTGATAACCATATTCCTGGGTAATATACCCCTCGCCGGCCTCTCGTGCTGCCACACAGCCCGGCTCGTAACAGAGTAGTAAGAATCTTTATTGGAAAAATCATATAATGATCTTCTTGGGCCTTGCTATGAGTCACTGGATACTATCGGTAAATACAACTTTTTCACCAAATTAATTACTGATGCTGTTGTATAATGCACTCCCACTCCAAAACTGGTGAGCCCTGTGCAGCATAGAAACCCCGTACCCTGGTGGAACGGTGACTGTGCGAAATTCATTCGCCTTAGAAAGGCTGCTTTTAAAAGATGGACTTACACTAGCTGTATAAATGACTATGTTGAATATAAAAAACGTAAAGCTATTGTTAGGCAATACATCAGGAATAGGAAGAAAGACAACTTTAGAGAGTCCGCCGAAAGCATTAACTTTCAAGTAGATGCTTCGCATCTCTTTTTAAGATTAAACTTGCTGCTGACACAAGTTGTCCTTGTGGTTGTTTGGTACAGGATCCTAAACAGGTGTTATGGCAATGCCCGATCTACGATAATACCAGAGATGCTCTGATTCCCAAACTTTGAACAAGGGATACTTTCCACCTTATAACTAGATGCCTTTTTGTATGGACCCTCTTTGTGCCCCTTACTTTATATACATAACTTTCTTATGGCTCACTGTTTGCATCTTTAGAATTGGATTCGATAACGCTTCACCACATTGTCAATTCTAGATTATAAGATATCTTTGTAATGTTAGCATGCACAGGCATGTGCATGTCGCTAATAATCCCATGTGGGGTTTTATAGCTTAATAAAAACTAGTGTGCGCTTAAGACCGCACGACCGAAGTGTAAACTTCGATGCCGATTTGAATCTATTCTAATTAATATATACATGAATAACGTGAATATTATTATTACGGGTCTTATCACTTGGACGAATCTGTTGTGAAACTAGATTATGAGGATATGTGATAATATATGTATAATGCACAGTTCAGTTTACAAAAAGTAATTTATTTTATACAGTAAAAGAAGGCACGTCCTTACTCAGACGAGAAACTCTAACGAATGAATATAGAAGAAAAGCGTGGAGCATTCGGACCCTATCGGTCCCTCTTAATATAAACACTTTGGTACAAGCATTGGAATTCGGTACCCCAATATATTCTCAGAACTATAAGAGATAACTGTTTGTTTATTTAACTGGGTCTTACACAATGCATTAAACCAACACGCCTTCTAAGAAATTATTCGTTTATACAGGGTGGCCCGGAACTCGGGCGGTATTCTTAAAAAGGGGTAGCTGAGGTGATTCTGAACAACTTTTTCCTTGACCAAAATATTGTTTGAAGCTGCGTTTTTTAGTTATTAACGAAAAACACTGGCCAATTACAGCGCCCGTATAGCGCGAGCTCAGTCACAATCGCGCGAGGCCGAGATCGGGTGCATCGAGGGGCAACGTACGGCAAATATTACAATCGTCTTACATTAAGAATAGTGTGTAATTCTTCGTTATTCATCAATAACAATTTAATTAACAAGTCGTTTAATCGATACAGATCTGATTCGCACTTGTTTCCACACGCACAGGACACGCACATTAACTTTCGTAATGTTCTTAAGTGCGTGTCCTGTGCGTGTGGAAACAAGTGCGAATCAGATCTGTATCGATCGCCGGGACGTGGCATTTAAATTGTTACGTTAGGTCAAGATCGGTACAATGACCATATGGCAAGACACCGTCGAAGCAGAATTCGCGGTCGAATGGATAAGTTTATTTAACTACCCTTTTCTAACATTAATCATCCAAACACTTTTTTCATAATTAATAAAACACTTTATTCGTTTCGGAAAACGAATAAAAGTATGGAACAGTTATTAAACGACTTGTTAATTAAATTGTTATTGATGAATAACGAAGAATTAAACACTGTTGTTGTTAAACACTGTTGACAGTATGAACTGTTGCAACTTTTGGTTATTCGGTTTATTGCCGAATGGCTGTGCAATAAATGCTGTGGATCGATTTCTTCTCTTGCTTTTATATCGCTCGGATTGTCGTTGCTAACTGGGGCGAACGATTGCCGAAATATCGTTCGTGGCGCGAGAATATTCGGTGTCCTGACGGTGAGGGGGGCTCGTGACCGAGGTACTGTTATGTGTAACGTTTAGGATTTTATCCGCACGCGGGAGCGTGCGAGTTAGGTATACAGGGTGGCCCAAAACCCAGGGAACATCGGGAAATGGGGGGTAGCTGGGGTGATTCTGAATAACTTTTTCCTGGACCGAAATGTTGTTTGCAGCTTCGTTTGTTAGTTATTAACGAAAAACACTGGTCAATCACAGCGCCTGTAGAGCGCGCGCTCCAACACGTGACTCTCAATTGCTGTCGATCGTAGTTGTGATCCCACGCATTGACACAGCATTAATGTGGGGACACTTCCCACATACGCCACTAGGGGACGAGCATGATGATCCGGCTCCCGAAAGTGGTTGTATAAGTCACCACGACATATATAGCCTCCGACAAATTCCCTACTGTCCTAGTGTCTAAGGCAGGGCCTGCTAGGACGCCTTACTGATGAGTCCACTAGCAGGCCTAGGACGAAACGCAATCTTCCTCCTTCCTCTCTTTTCCCGTCGCTTCCTCCTTCCATCATCCTATCAAGGGATATAACGAAGCTCCCCACAATTAATATGTAAATTAGCATGTATAAGTATGTTAATTAAACAGAAGAGAATTTTTTAAATCAAATGAGAAATAGCTAATTTACCTTATAAATTAAATTATTTGATTAATATATTTGAGTATTTAACACTAGAACTATCGATAGATTTTGACCACGATAATAAATAGATAATAAAAAGTTTTTGGCGGCGTTCTTCGCGTTCGCCTTTGCTCAACAAACCACCGACACTTGTCCTTGCGTTTATAAGATGTGGACTCAGCTCAATACCAATGTAATTAAACAATGGAAGATATTGTATATTTCTTGAAAATATTTAGCTTCTATCGTATAGATAAAGATCTTTCAATTATTCAAATGCATACATATGCCCTGAACATCTTGCGTGACATCAAGATAGAAAGTGTACATAAATATGTTCACTGCAAAGAAGCAGAAAACACACGTTGAAAATTGTGCGGAATTGTTGATATACATACTTACAACTAGAATATTATACCCGCTGTGTATTTCTATTCTCAGCGACTTTGTGTTTTTGTATTCCAACTGTCGACACTGGTATGTTACTTTACATGCCTCCGGCACGGAGCGCATCTTCATCTTCATCTGTTGTGCTTCCATTGCGTTACTTGTGGAGGATTGTGTCCGGCTAGAGCCCCGGAGCCAGATACAGAGATATATGTAACACAGCGCTATTCGAGTTAAACTTCGAAGCTTAGAAAGTTTTTCGACGCTACTTATCCGAAATGGGAGCACACAACCTAATCGCCTTTGTTCAAGGAAGGTCTCTTGTTTTTTGAAGAACTAAGTTATGTAAGGATGTTTGTTATGTGTATCGCCGTATGGATGACTGGATGGATGGCTGAGTGTGAGAGAGCATGAGGTGGCCGTTTCTTATTTTTATTGATTTAAACAAGTGGATGGGTTGCGTGGTGATTTTGTTGAGAAGCGTTGTTATTGCGTATGTTTCGACGAGCGTTGAATAAATAAACATATATTTTCGTGTAAGCCATCTTACAGTTAGTAAATGTTTTTATGCGCAGCACCATATTAGAGTACCGTACAATGCTGAAGGAAGAGAAAGAATGGGACTCTATTCTTTGATCATGGCCGTATCGCCGGTAACTATTGTTTTGTACTGGGAGCATCAAAATGGGATACGCTACGAAAGGTTTCAATTACGCGAAAGGAATAATTTTATTTGGAATTGTATTTCACAATTTGTTTTAGAATATTATAATTTCAAAATATTGAGGAAATTACGCCCGGGTATGGAATCACTGAACTATCGTTAATGCATATGACTAATTATTAATTTCACCAACAATTGAATACACAGTGCTTCACAATTGATTACAATACCATTTACATATTACAGACCTGCTGATTCTGTGCCCTGTTGATATTCAATACATAGTTAATACCCGTCAGTTCCGCTCAAGCAGTCGAACAATTCAGACGTGTATAAGAGTGCTCCCGAAGTAAACATTACAGGTATCTGTGCGATTAGTAAGTATAAGGCGGTTAACCGCCAGTGAACAATAACATGGCTAATAAAATCGAGCCGATTAAAATAACCGCCAAAGGCGAAACTTACACGATAAAGAAAACCTTAAATCAGCTAAACCAACAACATGAAAATCGAGATCCGGATAACCCAAGCACAAGCGGGTGGAATAGCTCACAAAACTCCATAGAAAGCGATAGACAAGGAAATGGCAATGAACAAAATAATAACTGGACAAACATTACACATAATAAAAGGCGCAAAATATCTCCATTCCAAGGTACAGCCGAAACACAACAATGGTTGCAGGATATTCCGCTCAGCAATACGTTTAGTTCAGTCGAGGAAGAAGTAGATATGGACGCAAATAATGAAGATGCAACTCGTACCATTAAACCACCTCCAATTTACGTAGATGCAAATATCATAGATCCCCTCATTGAACTACTGAATTACACTGCAGGTACAGAAAACTATACCATTTAGCAAATAAAGTTGGACCAGGTAAAAATTCAAACAAACGCGCCCGAAACTTTTCGCAAAGTAACACAGGCTCTTCGGCAAAAAAATACAGCTTATCACACATACCAATTAAAAACAGAAAACAGTTATAAAGCAGTTATCAGAGGTTTGCTTCCGAGAACCAGCATTACAAACATCAAAGCTGAGTTAACTAAATTAGGACACGAGGTAAGAGCAGTCAATAATATGACTAAATTTGACACAAAGCAACCTTTGCCGCTATTTCTGATAGAACTTGAACACAGAAATAACAATAAAGAGATTTTTAACATCAATAAAATACTAAACACCATAGTGAACATTGAACCACCACGACACAAGAAAGATATTCCGCAGTGTATCCGATGCCAGCAATATGGGCACACAAAAGATTACTGCAATACGGCTCCAGCATGTGTGAAATGCGCGCAAAATCACTTGTCATCCGATTGTCCGTTTGCAGGTAAAATAGACACAGTAAAATGTTGTAATTGCAATGGAAACCACCCAGCTATATTTGCTACGACGTAGAACATACTCAAAACAAAATATACAACTAAAAACTACAGAAGCCAATCCAATACATAATGCATACCATACACCAAATACTAAAGACAAAAACATAAAACTCACTGACCATCGAAGCTATGCACAAGTGACCACCAACACAGTATTATTAAACGAACCAGATCAAAACAACAATAATGATACCACAGAAATAAAGGAACTTCTTAAACAATCTATCAAAAACTCAGAAATATTAACGAAAATGATAATGGAACAAAACGCAATACTCAGACAAGAAACTCAGCAAATAACAACAATGTTACAACTACTCACAAATACGTTAACACACAAATAAAGATGGCTGCACTAAAAATAGCATTTTGGAATTCCAATGGTCTGCAGCAAAGGATCATGGAAGCAAAAACATTTCTATACTATAACAATATAGATATATTCCTTATCTCGGAGACACACCTTACTACGAAAAGCTTCATAAAGATTCCATTCTACACCATATATGACACCAAACATCCGTCATAAAAAACGAAATTAAGCACCATCTACATAGTCAATTCTGTCAGGAACATATCCAGACAACCACAGTTACAGTGCAAACTGCAAGCAATTTATTCCAAATTTCAGCTATATACGCGCCACCAAGACATAGAGTGACTCCACAAAAATGGCAAGAATACTTTGAATCCCTAGGTGATAAATTTATTGCAGCAGTTGACTATAATGCTAAGCACACCATGTGGGGCTCAAGAATCATCACAACCAGAGGTAAGGCACTCGAAACAAGCATCAGAAATAACAATTACAATATATTAACAGCAGGAAAACCAACACACTGGCCGTCAGATATAAATAAAATCCCTGATGTACTCGATTTCGCAGTTGTCAAAGGACTTAGCACGAACAAATTGAACATAACGCCCAGTCTCGATCTTAGCTCTGACCATACACCACTAATAATACAATACACTAGCAAACCAATATGTTACAGTGCTCCAATTGCACTCTGCAACAAAACTACAGATTGGGAGACATTCAAAGTACTTGTAGAAAATAACGTTAACTGCGATATCCCACTCAAAACAACTGAAGATATTGAACAAGCAGTAGCGTCGATAACAACAATCATACAGGAAGCAGCTTGGGCAACTACCACCTTTAAACCAACGTATAGACAAAATAAAACAGTTCCAGCAGATATCCTCGATAAAATTAAGGAAAAAAGGAAAGCAAAAGCAAAATGGCAGAAACACAGAACCATAAGAAATAAGAAGAACTTGAACAAAATAACAAAAGAAATCAAAAACAGCATAAATAGCTACAACAACAGCAAATTCACAATATTCCTGGAATCACTCTTAACACATGAAAGCAGTAACTATTCTCTCTGGAAAGTTACAAATAAAATTAAAAAGACAGCAAAAGCAACAATAGCAATTAAAAAATCTGACGGAACATGGGCACGAAGCAACAAGGAATTGGCAGAAGAATTTACTAACCATCTTTACAATACGTTCACACCACACAACGATAACAATAACACACAGGTAACCACGCAGATGAAACCGCAAGGAACCCAAACATTAACGGTAACTCATTGGAGGAACGCTATTCTATACCTGCCGCAACTGCCAAAGAGATCCATGAGATCATAAAAAATATCAAAAACAGCAAGTCACCAGGTATTGATCTCATTAATGGAAAAATTTTAAAGCAATTACCACCAAAGGCAATACGACTAATTACAATAATATATAATGCAATCTTAAGAATACAGTACTTTCCATCCATGTGGAAACTAGCACAAATCAGAATGTTGCTCAAACTCGGCAAAGATCCGCTTCCAAGATAGTGGAAAAACTGATCTACAATCGTCTTAAACCCATAATAGAAAAGAAAAAGCTCATACCAACCCATCAGTTCGGGTTTAGAAACAAACATTCTACCATCGAACAATCACATAGACTTGTCAACGAAATACTCGTAGCGTTAGAAGGAAAACAGTATTGCACAGCGCACTTCATGGATATCGAAAAAGCATTTGATAAAGTGTGGCACGAAGTGCTCCAGCATACAGTAAGAACCCACTTCCCCATACAAATACACAATCTTCTTGCATCGTACCTAAGGGACAGAACCTTCGTTGCAAAAATCAAGGATACATATTCCGAGATTAAGATCATCAAAGCGGGGGTACCCCAGGGAAGCGTATTAGGGCCCATACTGTATACAATCTACACAGCTGATATACCAACCACAGACAAAAGCAAAATACTAACGTTTGCTGATGATACAGCTATATTAGCCATACATAGCGATCCAGAAGTTGCGGTCGCGGTACTACAAAAGCATATCTCAAAAATAGAAGAGTGGCTTGAAAGAAAAAAAATAAAAGCAAACCCTAATAAATGCAACCACATTACGTTCACACTTTGTAAAAAAAAGCACCGAATATCAAATTAAATAATATGACTGTACCTCAAACTAAACGGGTAAAATATCTAGGGATTCATCTGGACTCAAGACTCAAGTGGAAGGATCACATTAAGGCAATAGCTGACAACATAAGAATCAAAAGACGACAAATGTATTTGTTAACCAGTCAAAAATCTAAACTCAGCGTAGAAAACAAATTAAAAATCTACAAAACCATCATAAAGCCAATATGGACCTACGGTATACCGCTATGGGGAGCTGCTGCAATGAGTCACATAGCAAAATTAGAGTCTCTGCAATCAAAAATACTGAGAACAGTAGTTAATGCACCGTGGTACTGCAGAAATGACGACCTACGTAAGGACCTAGAAATTCCGACGGTCAGGGAAGAAATCAGTAGATACGCCAAAAAGCATGATGAACGAATTAAAATACATCCGAACCAGCTGGCTGCGGAGATACGCTCAACCCGTATCGCACGGAGACTAAGGACGACACATCCTGCTGACCTATGCATATAAAAACAGTATAAAAAAGGAAGAAAACAAACATCCTGAGGAGACATTTCGTTGGAAACTGTCACCCACGTGCTATGACCTCCGTAACCAATCCAAGAATTTACCAAATGTCCAATGGACAAATTGTAAAGCAACAGCAAATAAATAAAAAAAAATAAAAAAATAGTTAATACCTACATACATAGTTCAATAGCGTAGCAGCATAAAATGTTGTTAATTGTAAATTGCGTAACGAGTAAAGTTATTTCAAATACAATGATTTAGGTAATGATGTAAATTGTATATTTAATCAAAGTAAGGAACCTTTTTCTATCAAAAATGTTTATTTAGAATAGACTCTCCTACTGTCTGGACAATTATCAGGGAAGGAAAGATCTTCACCAGGGCAGGTTGCAAATGAAATATGCAGACCTGTACCGAACACAGTAAGGAACATACGTCGCAGCATCAAAAAGAATTCGGTGGTTGATTTAAATAGTTCAAATAATATTCCGACAAATTATTGAAAACACTTCTAATATAATTAACACGCTGCATATTAATTTTACTCGCAGCAGATGTGGCATAGATTCTGTTCTGGATGTAAAAAGGTTGTATTCTTGTAGATTTTCTATCATGCTAGTCTCTCATTTCCGGATATTTACTTTTGAATAACAAATAATAAATCGTATCAATATTTTATACCAAGCGCGACAATTAAGTTTTGAGGACAATGTCTTGTTTTAAAAAAACATCAATGAATTTTGAATTTTGAACTGGCATTACCTACCTTTAAACTAGCCCCCTCCAGACTGGCATGCATTTAAGCGCTGAATCCATTCACCTTGTAGGACTTTCAATTTAAAAAACCAACTGACAGTGCTATCGTTTTACATCTACTTGTACGCTTATGCAAAGAAATAACAAAAATCAGTTAGGCGGAGACGAATCGAATGAATAAGGGAGATGCTACAGCGTTGAGTTTAAATTCCAGAATACTTTCATTGAAATGACTGAATGTGTAGGAGCATATTCACATACGCGTAACACGAAACTCACCATGGCTCTGTGTGAACCAAATTGCAAACAATGATTGAAACAAACTGACAATGCTTGCCTGTTGCATGCAGATAGAAGAGGAAGCAGGCTACACAACATAGGGTGGGGGATAGTAATTGTTTACATTGTTGCCATTTTGACGGAAACAAAACTATTCTCGAATCTTTATTGTCACTCCGCGTACAGCAGTGATCACTCGTACGGCCTCGCTTCTCCTTTAGTAGAGGCTATATTTGTGCAACTATAGGTGTGCTGTAGTTTCTGCTGACCGGTATCATCACTGACTCGTCCGTTAGTAATTCAATTTGAGTATGACGCATTTCCTCTACTTAACACACTTGTAACTTGTTTTCTATAACTTATAAAATGTATATAATTTCCTATACTATAGGTATATCCAACGTGTTTGTGTCGAATCATTATAAAAAATAAATCTTGGATATATGTATAGAAGATTCCAATTGTCGTATATATCTAAATATTTTCGCTCCTATTGAAGGTGAGAAAAAATGATCAGGAATTTAAAATGAAGTTTTACTTTGACTCAAATTATTCCTTACGAAGTTCAAGACAAGTTTTAGAATTGAACCCATTTGCATCGCGACTTTACCTATGCTACTGCAAGGTAAGGACCCCAATTGTCTGACTCCGATTTTACCGAACTTTTGTAAGGTGATACTACAATAATTCTTGGCTTTACGCTCGCTACTCGGT
Source organism: Nomada ferruginata (assembly GCA_963583965.1). Classification (NCBI taxonomy): domain Eukaryota; kingdom Metazoa; phylum Arthropoda; class Insecta; order Hymenoptera; family Apidae; genus Nomada; species Nomada ferruginata. The sequence continues at coordinate 4,066,526 of OY757219.1, forward strand.
ACTGGCCGCGAGCATCGATAAAATTTAGGTGAACCTTGAGTTCTTAGAAATTTCGGCCAAAACTCAAGAGCCCGGCTACTGTGGCCCGACAACAGTGCGTCGAAACTGAAAAATACTAGGCATACCTAAAAAAAAATGTTTGTTTCTGCATTCTTATGTTAATTTTTTAATTCTTCTACTATTATACTATTGTACATATATGTAGTCAAATTTTATGAATTTATCCCATATTTTTCTCATAATCAGCCAAATATTGTCTTAATGCCGTTTCCAGAAAAGTAGTTAGCGGTTCAATTTTTGTTGGAATGGTTTTAGTTACGTTTCTTCTAATAATGAAAATTATAAATATTTACATGCGCACTATTTTGCTACCAAATTATCATTTATTATATTGATTTTACATTTTTGTAAATAGCAAAAATTGTTTGTATTTGTTTGTAAATTCACGCATATCTCATCATTCTAGATAGATTCAGGTTTGCAAAATTTAATTATTTGCATCCGTCCGCATCCGTCCCTTTGAGAAATTGATGTTTTTCTTGCAACAAAATGACGTTGGAAAATCCACTTCTGAATTTAACGTTTATCTATCATTCGCTAACCCATAGCTACAATCCATTGCATCTAAACTATACTATGTATATGTATAAATAAACATGCTTATTGCCTTATGATTCGACTAGTAATTTGTTTTTTGTTGTTATAATGCGAATTTCAGAATGATCCGTTTGGTCAGGTTTATAACATGGCCAAAAGGAACGCTATCTTTGGGGAATAGTTTTTAACGCTATATTGTTATACATTTTTACCTGCATTTTACATAAATTTGTTTATTTCATGTTTAGATGAGTATCGTGTAGTAATATTACCTATAACCTTGAATTAGAATTAATAAATGATGAAATAATTGAAATTTTGAGGTATTTTTCAGTTTCGACCCACTGTGCGACATTGGCGGCCACAGAAATGGACAGCGAAGAAAGAAAGAGAGGAATGGGAAGTCAGGCGTCAGTAAAAGATTGAAATGGCTTCGCGTCGCACAGTGGGGAAAAACGCCAATTTAGGCGTGCAAAAGTCGAAAAACAAAACACGGAGTAAGTCTCTAATTTTTTTACAATATCAAGATAGATGTCCGTAGCAGCTAAAACCGACATTTTCATTTCTTAAATCCATTGTTGTTAAGCGTGGCAAGGGATACAAGCGATAAAATCTAAAGATAGCTTAAAAATGATGAATACTATTTTCACCTGTTATCTAATGCTCAGGACCTTAATGGTAATTCTATTTGCAGGAACTGCATCAACAAGGATTAGGGATGTGTAAAAATCAATAGAATTTTTTTTTGGAAATTTTTAAATAATTTTTCTCAAGAAAATTTCAACAAACTAATTTTCTACGCGTTCTTTTATGAAATACTTTCGAACTCCACCAGACTCCACGCTAATTTTTATATACACATTAAGAATGGGATGTATACTTTATGCTCTATAAAATTTGGCTGCGGCCAGCTGCGGCTGCAAAAGTTATTGCATTTTTTCTAGAATAGTTCAATGCCGAGAACGTACGCACTGATGCGGCCTACGGTAGATGGTAGATGATCGGGTCCCTCTTTTTCATTTATGAACGTGGATAATTTACAGAAATAAAATTTACAATAAAAACAATAACAATGTATATAAAAACAAAATAATATTTACATCATAATTATTACTAAAAAATTGAATAAAATATAAAATAAATTTAATCTTCTACGAAAGGAAAACATATTAAATTACGAAAGATTTATAAAAAATTGGAAAGAAAAACAATTTGCATCGAAAAATTGTAAGTTTGAAGTTATTGATCCTCTACTTCGAGAAGAGTTCTTACTTCATCTTCAAAGATTGCAATTTTTCGAGAACATAACCTGTTTTTAAAATTAAGTTATCATTTCTAGGTAGTTACTAAACAAAAATTAACATATAATTATATCAATAACGCACAAGATATACATCCTAGGGAGAAGGGCGTCCGGAATCCAGTACACAAAAATTTAATATCCATAAAAAATAAAATTAGTAAGAGAAAGACTATTTAAACAATGACAAACGTGACAAAAAGTAAAGAAGGATGGAATATGTCAATCATTTTTCTTCTAGCTAATTGATTTCATGTCAACAAAAAAAGCGGGGCCCGTTCATCTGGAGTCTACCGTAGGTCGCATCAGCGCGAATGTTCTCGGCATCGAACTATTCCATAAAAAATGCAATAACTTTAGCACCCGCAGTTGCCCGCAGCCAAATTTTTTGGAGCATAAAGTAGACATTCCATTCTTAATGTGTATATAAAAATTAGCGCGGAGACGGGCGGAGATCAAAAGTATTTCATAAAAAAAGACTTTTGCACGCCTAAATTGCCGCTTTTCCCCACTGTGCGTCGGTGAGACAACACTAATGCAACGGCGGAACCTTTTTATTGTTACTTATATCGCTAGAAAATTTTGTTTGAAATATTACTGAAATTGTGGTGATTAAAATGAGACCAAACACGATACAATTTCAATCATATTTGCGTTGATTAGTTACAGAAACGTGTTGCACTATAAAACAAATATGATCCAAATTATATAGGGTGTTCCGTAACTACCCTTGCAACGAAAAAGTTGTTCAGAATCATCCCAGCAACCCCCCATTTCCCGATGTTCGTGTAGTAATGGGACACGCTGTACGTATCTTGTCCCTGAAGTCTTTCATTTCGTCAAGTTCCATCCGGTTGAACGTTAACGGTAAACGGGCTTACGATATTCTTTTAGCCGTGAACATTTATTAGTTACTTGAAAAAACTTGCCGTTAGTAGCTAAATTAGTTTCGTACTTCCAAACGTGGAATTTCTTCGCATGGTCAGCATATGTGGCGAGCCTCCTAAAGGTGGGTATAGACGAGCGCCCCGCGGCTGCCACACGGCTATAACGCGGCATTACAACGTGTGCGCGTTTTTACTACGAACACGCGCCGCCCATGGAACGAACCATGAATTTGAACGCGCATTTGCCATCAGTTCAGTGTTTCTCGCTGAAGATGGAGAACGATGAAGCTCTGATTACAGCTAGTAGTGTAGTGATAATTGTAGCTTATAATGACTTAAAAGAGTTAAAAAAAAGGAAAAGAAGGCAGGGAAGATGGTGGCATACAGATCTATATTGTAAACGAAACGGGGACAAATTAATGAGGGATCCGCTCGCAGAAGTAAAGAAACGTGCACGGATAACGCGGTTTATTGTTTTTGGTAGCTGGCGCAGTCGAAAAAATCATGCTTGAATTTTGAACTTTTTATCCAAAATAATCATTTATCGGTAGGTAAGGAATACGATTGTTGTTATTGTTATGATGATGTTATGTCATACAACTAGTTTCATCTTATCCACAATAAAAATGTTCATTATTTATACGTTATATGCAGTTTTGGAGTTTTGTATCGAACGCCATTTAAATGCCGCACTGTGCCTGGGCTGGAACGCGGCAAACCCGACGAAAACCGTCTACACCGTGGCAAGGAATTCCTTTGTGTCCGCGCAAAAGACCGACTGAAAATGGTTTGTTGCGCGGCATTACAGTATTGCCATGCGTCCAAACGAAGGAATATTCTCCCAAATACGTTCGTTCCATGCCGCGTTGCAGCCGCGGCGCGTTCGTCTATACCCACCTTAACACGTCAGGCATCGGTGACTGACACTAAACTTTCCGTTCAGGCCGCGTCAGTCATCGGTGACAGACACTAAAATTTTCGGTCAGGCGCCGGTGTTTTACAGTGTTAAGCTGCGGCGCAGCGCGCCGTCGCGCATGTCGCGTCGTGTGGCCTAAACGGAAAGCGAGGCAAAACCAGCGTGGCACTCAACGTGTTAAGGGGGTAGACACGGGTAATGTAGCGAACTGTATACCGACACAATATGGCCCCGAAACATGGGTTAGAAGCATGCATTGTTTGTCCTTATATGAAAAGATTTTGAGCTCGGCTAGGGCTCATTCGGATGAGGAAGGATCAACGCGGCGCGCTGCACAGTCCGTTCAACGAGATTGTGTTGATATCTAATAATATGAGTGTTCCAAGTGTAACCAAAAATCGAAACAATACATCCGAAGAATACAAGTATTTTTATGTCACTAAAAGAGTTTTGCGACACAAACGGGGCGTGCTGCGCGCCGCGTTGAACCTTCCTCTTTCGAATGAGTCCTCGTCGAGCTCAAAATCTTTTCATATAAGGACAAATAATGCATGCTTCTATTTGCATTCCCACAGACGAGTTCCGCCGTCCGCTGTTAATATTGCCGTTAAAACATAGCAAGTGACGTCACAAATTTAGTTCACGTAGTGGTGACGAGATGGCGCCTACTCAGGACGACTTGTGGCGGGGTTTACCGACGTTGGTCGCGAAGTCGCGTTACCAGTGTTACCGACGGCGGGCGTTACTAGTTTTAACTAGGTTAGTGTTATTATAGTTAGTTTTAAGACACTAGTCTTTAGTTCTAGTTGTTCAAGTATTTTAGGTTTATAACACTACATTTAAGTTTTTGAAATCTAGTCATTAGCGTCTAGCCTAGTAAGTACTATTAAAGAAGCCTTCGGACAATAAGCACAACATTAACCGCGCCAGAGCGTGGAAGTCAGTAGAGTTTTATTAATAAAGTAATTCTGACTCGGTAAATTCGTTAAGCGTTTATCTTCTTTTCTTTTCACCACCACAGACTTGTGGCGACCGGGGTTTACCGACGTTGGTCGCGAAGTCGCGTCCAGTGTTACCGTCGGCGGGCGTTACTAGTTTTACCTAGGTTAGTGTTATGATAGTTAGTTTTGAGACAGTAGTCTTTAGTTCTCGTTGTTTAAGTATTTTAGGTTTATAACACTAGGCTTAAAGGTTTTGAATCTGGTCATTAGCGCCTAGCGTACGTAATTTTAGGCATACATTGACTGAGAACTGTATAAATTTACTAAACGCTTTTACTGTAACATATACATGACTTGAAATCGCTGTCGAATTTATGTTATAATTATATGGCTATATTATTTAAAATAAAAAGGAGGAATTGTAGCTCTTTTTACTAATATTTTCAGAATGTGGTAGTTCCAGCAATTATTTGAAATTATTGCTCTTATTATTATTCTTTTTCATTCTTTTGAATATTTTGTATAACACATATAATAAGGAAATGTCTCCAAATCAGTCGTTCTACTACTCTACTAGTGTAACTCGTCGTTTATCAGAACTTCATTCTACGAAGTGATGTTAGGATAAGAATCGTACCCCGTTTGACCTAGATTAATGTAACCTATTTGTACTTATGACTTTTCAGAAAAGAAAACCATGCATTACAAACATGAAGATCAGGTCCAAAAGTAGAAATGTCGAGCTTTGAAATGATACCTCACGCATCGACAGACACACAAATATTTACTAACAAAAGCTTCCGTAAATACACACATTATAAAATCGGATATTTCATATGCAACAAGCTAATATTTTACAATATACTTTAAATATAATATCTTTTCGACGGTAATTAAAACGAGTCAAAGCTGCGGGCGTTTTTTCTGCAAGCCGTAGTTTATGCATACAAAACAAAAATTCCATTTCAAACGGTATTGCAATTTTGCCGCATTTTGTAAAGCCAAATTCAGTAGGGTAACCTATAACGAACGAATGCTAGAACGTATATGGTTCTAGAACGAGTCAATCCGTTGTCGGGTACCCCCTGTATGTAGCTTACGCAACTTCCTAATGGTACTTGGTCATAGATTGCAAAGGAACTTAATGCTGTAAAATTGTTTCAGAAATAGATAACTTTCGAAGCAGGTTGGAATTTGCAAAGAAATAATAACCTTTTTAAGTCAATCAATATTTTATTCATAATATTGTTCGTTTCTGATACGTTATTATAATATATGTACCTTATGTAAGTACAATATCTCGTATAAAACATTCGCATATTTGCCACCCTGTATAGTGATAATGGCACGAACTTTACGGATACGGCAAACGCGCTCGGAAGACTAGACTGGGAGAAAGTAGCAAGACACAGTTCAGCGCTCAAAATCGAATGGATTTTTAACCCTCCCTCAGCGCCCTGGTGGGGTGGGTGGTGGGAGAGGCTTATCGGAGTAATGAAAACGATTTTACGAAAGGTGCTAGGTAAAGCGAATTTAACTTACGAGAGCTTGACAACGACCTTATGTGATGCCGAGGCAATTATCAACTCGCGACCGCTTACGTATATCGCGGAAGATCCAAGCGATCTCAAACCGTTGACACCCTCAACGTTTCTCCAAGAAATCAGGGAGATCGGGGTACCCGATTTAGATATATTATGGCATAGAAAACTAAACAAAAAATTTAGAAACAGGCAAAGAAGATATCTCAGAAGACAGTCTGAGATACGCATTGAACACGCGTGAAAGGAAGTTTTGAAGCTACAGCAAATAAAAAAGCAGTCCTCTTTAGACACGGAACTACCCGAGCGTTTTGATTTCTCCCGATCCTTAACACTAGAAAGACTGAAACTTAGTATATACCTATATTGCCCAAAAACAGTCAAAATGACTGCATTGTGAAAGAATAACTAATGTGTAAAGAAATTTGTTTAAAATTAAGTTCTAATATTTTTTTTTATATTATTTACAGTTATATAACAAGTTATTAGTAAATATTAACAATAAAAAAAATTTACTTCACTTGGAAAAAACAATAATTAATGCATTATTATTTGTACATTTTATGCAAATGAAAGTGGAAATCTTTTTATGTGTACATCTTCCGCAAACATAGTTTTGACATTTTTTACATATATTATTTGTTTTGTTGTTGTGGCAAAGTCGTACTTGACAAATTTTGCGTTTGTTAGAATGGGTTGCATTTGATGACGTTGCAGTTGATCTTTGTGGGTCTTCATGTTCTGATGAATTTTTCTGTTTTGCAGCTCTGTATTCGGTGGAAAGCTGTTTTCATGAATTTAGGCCGCAAAAGAAATAAAATAAACAACTTGTTAGAACAAGTATCACTGCATAAAGATTCGAATAACAAGTACTACTTTAGCTTATTGAGCAACTGCAACTTATCAAGTATACGCCCAAATCGACAATTTATCATGTACTTGTATGCTATCATGTGACGGTAATCGAAAAAAAAATGAAAACTGTTATTTCTATACAGAGCCGAACTGGTCACATAAGAAATTTACTCAATTCATTAATAAGAGTCATTTGATTATTTAAAATTTCCCAAGCAGTCAAAATGACTGCTTTTGGGCAATATAGGTATAACACACATATACATATATACCGGAAATGAAGGAGGGGGGAGGTAACTACAATTATTAATAAACGCATTTATATGTTGTACAAAAAGTCACAAAATTCGAAGAAATTGTGTCATTATATACATAATTGTTTTTTTAATTGAAATTAAAAAGCAGTCAAAATGACTTCCTTGGGCAATCTAGTGTTAATTACAACAGACACTGTTCTTAAACGACTTATTAGATTATTTGTTATTCATGAATAACGAATAATTCCACATTATTCTTACTTAAGACGATGTAACTGTAAGATAATCGAACGGAGAGGAGTAGTCTCTCTGTCTCGATTAGGTATTACTTATTACAATGATTTTGTAGGCGTGTATATGTTAAAAGGTGTTCTGTTTATTAAAACTGTGCTCTCTCGACCGTAATCTATACAAGAATGGCTTTCCTTGGCAAAAGCGTCGGTCGTGAGGACGCCTACGTCACCATGGCCCTTTTTAACCATTTTAGGGTTCGCGCCAAAAGAAAGCGACGCTAGACAAAGATAGCGTGCATCGGCAAAATGCACATGGCCCGCCTCGGCCGTTCCTGTACCTCGAATATTCTAACATAACACTTACCGCACGCTTCACGTGGTACCCTCGATGCTCCCATCACGACCGAGCACAGCTGAGAGGTTATGCGCCTGATCTCGCGGTTTGCGGGCCCTCTCATTGGCCAGTGTTTTTCATTAATAACTCAAAAGCGAAGCTTCGAACAACATTTTCGTAATGGAAAAAGTTGTTCAGAGTCACCTCAGCAATCCCACATTTTCGGGAGTTTCCATAGTTACGGAACATCCGGTATAGGGCACGATTGTCGCATGACCTTTCAGATTATCTTATTCCGCTGATGCACTGATGAAATGCCAACTTTAAGTAGAATTATAGCTGCTTAATACCATTGCCAACATATAAATGTTACATTAAATCTATTCGCATCTCAATTATTTACATTGTGCTTACAAAACAAAACAAAATGTAATTGTTGTTCAATAGATGAATGCAGGAGGTGGAAGTATCCAGTAAAAGGAGAAAGACTCTCTTGTTGAATTATAAGATACCTTTATTTAATATACAGGGTGGCCTGGAACTCGCGCGGTATTTTTAAAAAAGGGGTAGCTGATGTGATTCTGAACAACTTTTTCCTTGACCAAAATATTGTTTGAAGCTTCGTTTTTTAGTTATTAACGAAAAACACTGGCCAATGCGAGCGCCCGTATAGCGCGAGCTCAGTCACAATTGCGCGCGGCCGAGATCGGGTGGATCGAGGGGCAACGTACGGCAAATATTACAATCGTCTTACATTAAGAATAGTGTGTAATTCTTCGTTATTCATCAATAACAATTTAATTAATAAGTCGTTTAATAACTGTTCCATACTTTTATTCGTTTTCCGAAACGAATAAAGTGTTTTATTAATTATGAAAGAAGTGTTTGGATGATTAATGTTAGAAAAGGGTAGTTAAATAAACTTATCCATTCGACCGCGAATTTACCTGCTTCGACGGTGTCTTGCCATATGGTCATTGTACCGATCCTGACCTATTTTTACAATTTAAAGGCCACGTCCCGGCGATCGATACTATCTGATTCCCACTTGTTTCCACACGCACAGGACACGCACTTACGAACATTACGAAAGTTAATGTGTGTGTCATGTGCGTGTGGAAACAAGTGCGGATCAGATCTGTATCGATTGCCGGGACGTGGCATTTAAATTAAATTTAAATTAGGACAGGTCAGGATCGGTACAATGACCATATGGCAAGACACCGTCGAAGCAGGTAAATTCGCGGTCGAATGGATAAGTTTATTTAACTACCCTTTTCTAACATTAATCATCCAAACACTTTTTTCATAATTAATAAAACACTTTATTCGTTTCGGAAAACGAATAAAAGTATGGAACAGTTATTAAACGACTTGTTAATTAAATTGTTATTGATGAATAACGAAGAATTACACACTATTCTTAATGTAAGACGATTGTAATATTTGCCGTACGTTGCCCCTCGATGCACCCGATCTCGGCCGCGCGCAATTGTGACTGAGCTCGCGCTATACGGGCGCTCGCATTGGCCAGTGTTTTTCGTTAATAACTAAAAAACGAAGCTTCAAACAATATTTTGGTCAAGGAAAAAGTTGTTCAGAATCACCTCAGCTACCCCTTTTTAAGAATACCGCCCGAGTTCCGGGCCACCCTGTATAATATGACACTTGTTTTCTACTCTATGGTTTGTCTAAGACTGGCACAAACCCGGGCCCTTGTGACCCTCGCTGGCGACGGGATGTCGCCCCCTCGCAGGACCATGTGCCCTGATCGCCGCACGCATAAATAAGTCCCGTATCGTACTAAGGCACTTGACGACGATCTCGTCTTGCTCTAAACAGTCTAAACATTCCGATCGTCTCCATGCACAATAGTAATTTTAGCATTGCAAAAATAACACTGTTCGACAAATTTCAACTTTTTTTTGATTTTGTAACCTTCAATATGCGTTTCTTATGGACTTCAATGTGCTGAATACGAATCTGCAATTCGTTTTTCTCCAGAACGTACCATTTTTGAAAAAAATCGCAAATTTTCAACTTTGGAAGTGTTTTGTACTTTTGCAGTAACAGTTATTCAGTTGCGCTTGATGCCATATGATTCTTTGAAGTTTCACGAATAAAATGATATATGTTGTTATTAGACTATAAACATTTAAATGTGTTTAAATAATGATCAAAGTGAAAGGGACACCGAAAATACACCCATTTTGGCTGATATCTTTTAGTTTATTTCAAAAACTAAGGGTCCAGGAGAATATCTAACTATGCCACACGATAGAGCAGACGTTTCTGCAAAGGAAAGCATCAACGGAAGTTACAAAATCATTTTTGTATTCGATATACAAGCGAAATAGTTTGGTAAAACACGCGACGGCAACAGTGACACTCAGCAGAAGACTGCGCGTTTAATGATTCCGCTACGCTGAGCGATGAGCGGGGAGCCGCCGTCATAGAGCACTACTGTCGCCGCCACGTGTTTTGCCAAACTTTTTCGCTTGTATATCGAATACAAAAATGATTTTGTAACTTCCGTTGAAGCTTTCCTTTGCAGAAAGGTCTGCTCTATCGCGTGGCATAGTTAGATTTTCTCCTGGACCTTTATTTTTTGAAATACATTGAAAGATATCAGCCAAAATGGGTGTATTTTCGGTGTCCTTTTCACTTTGCTCATTATTTAAACACATTTAAATGTTTATAGTCTAATAACAACATATATCATTTTATTCGTGAAACTCCAAAGAATCATTTGGCACCAAGCGGAACTGAATAACTATTACCGTAAAAGTACAAAACACTCCCAAAGTTGAAAAATTGCGATTTTTTTCAAAATAGATTTTTTCAAAAATGGTACGTTCTGGAGAAAAACGGATTTCAGATTCGTCTTCAGCGCGTTAAAGTCTACAAGAAACGCATATTGAAGGTTACAAAATCAGACCCGTGTTGAATAGTGTAATCGAAACTGAAAAATATTTTTATTGTTATGACGTGCATCCGAATTTTTGAACAGTAGTGTACGACCCTTAATTTAAATTGGACAATAAACAAGAGAAATTTCGTCTGCTTAGAACTCAATGCGAATGACGAGCATTACTTGTACATAGTTAAATGGCATACGGGAGGGTTTCATGCTTATATTCTTTGTTGCACTATCCGATGCGACGCGACGTCTCCCTTGGGATGCATTTGCAAATTCTACAGCTGGCTTTACACGCACTCGCAATAATACAGAACGATATTCTTATGCGTGTAGTACTATATGCTTTAAGCACAGCATTGTCCTAATGTTGGTCATGTTCGCGTCAATGCATGGGGAGACTGTTGCATTTTGCTAATATGAACGCGGTATTACGCAGAGCGGTTTCGTTGTGCAATATGGGTGCCACATTAAATATGTTTATATTGGGTTAGGTGTCTTGTATACGGTAGTGCAAGTTATCGCAAACATAATACAACAGGTAAACAAACAATGTCACATTAATCAGTTCCTTTATGAATCAGTACAAATTTAATGATTATAGTGGTTGTATATTCAAATGGTGCAATTAGCGATTGTCAAGATTTATCGGAATTAAAACAGTATACCAAGTCCTTAAAGAGGATAAAGAAGCCAAATTTATAAGGATACCCTTTCACATAATGAAGACAAATTTGAAACAATTCCATTCCGAGACTACAGAACGGAGATCAACAGAAGATTGAAAGTAACGGGGTAGAATCTTACACGAAATGTAAGTGTAAATATGTTAAGTCCTTCATGACTCATGACCATAAATGTTAATGTGACTTAAAACCTTAATGAAAAGAAAAAGAACAGTATGCTATAAATTTCTTATAAGTCAATTTAAAATGACATTAACCGGTAAAAAGTATGCGAAGAAATGTATTGTACAATAATTTCATATACAGGAATTACAATTTACACGGATCACTTTAATTTTGGCGGTTATTATTGAGCAAATTCAAATTGCTTTTCAAATATTTCCGTTCAAGGTAGTTTACGACCTGATTAAAATATATTTTTTCAGTCATTTCTTTTTAATGCCCCCCTAATGTTTTAAATGGGACCTCATCAATTTGTTCTGCCTATATTTTAGAGGCTGGTGAGATAAAACATATACGGTACAGAAACCAGTTTCATATTGGTCTGAGTTTTGACTCTGATGAACCAAATAACCAATATCTATAAAGGATAAAATGTTTCATATATGCCACTCATTGCTATAGGGTAAATCAGCAGAAGACTATAATCGTTCGAGTTGCGATAATAGTGTTGAATTTAGATCACGGTGCACTTGCGATCTAATGTTTAATAAACATAAGCAAGAGATACTGCAATACTTGTTTATTGCTATAATGGTTATTATTATAAACTATAAAAACTAACACGAGGAGTAAATAATACCGACGCTTCAAGAGCACGCGCACAGCGCTTCATTACCCACTCTCAACCGACCTATATATACATATATTAACTTTCGTAATGTTCGTAAATGTGTGTTGTGTGCATGTGGAAACGAGTGCGAATCAGATCTGTATCGATCGCCGCAATTGTGATTGAGCTCGCGCTATACGGCCGCTCTCATTGGCCAGTGTTTTTCGTTAATAACTCAAAAACGAAGCTTCAAACAATATTTTGGTCAAGGAAAAAGTTGTTCAGAAACAGAAGTTGTTCTGAAAAGTTGTTCAGAAACTACATTAACAAATCTTGGAAAAAAAAAACAGAAATAAATGTTGTATTATGCAAACAAGACTAAGGTAATTAAAACTTCAGGCCTCACGAGGCCTTATAAATCATTATTACATGCAGGTTGACTAGCAATGTTCATTTTCAATTAAAATATCTGTATAATGTAATTGTAATAAATCGTCGAACTTCATCGTATGCTGCAATATAAACGTTATATCTGTATTTTAATTTAGATAATAGTGGGTTTTCAGGTTGCCTGGAATTCCGACGTGTAATAATGTTTAATAGAATGGAATAATACGAACAAATGCCATTTCTTCACTCTGGACTGTTACTCAAACATCTCGTAATCGTAACACGGTTACAACGTCCCTTGCGCATTATCGTTCTTGTTACGCGTCCGTGTTACATGACACGATTAGGTTACGCCAGTCTGAACATGGCACAGTATCTTCATCGCTTTGGCGAAGCACAAGAGCGGTGATACAGATACTTTTTAAATGCGTCAATGTGATAGTCGTTCGTAATGTATGATACATTACATAATACAAGTGCAGGGTGCGTTACGCAATTGGGGGGTAGAAAAGAATCGTTCAGGGAAAAGTTGAATGGTATAGACTTCCTTTCTCTACGGCTTCACTTTGTTCATAGGTTCAATAATGTATCTGATACTCACCTCAAAATTCGAGAAGGATTTAATCGATGAGCTAACACTATATTCGGTCCAACAAATATATATGTTCTTCTGCATTATATCCACAAAACCTAACATGATTCTAAATCATATGATTCATACAATAACAGTACAATGACAATGTTAATAAATTTTAATCTAACAATCCAGCTTCTTATTCAGCGACAGCATTTTTGAAGTGGAATATTTAACATATTTAATCATATCGGAATTAAAACATAAAAGTCAAATAACAAAACACTACTTAGTTGAATAATTAGTTTCGCAATTAAAAAATTTCGAATGTGAACAATGCTAATAAAATTCTCGTAATTCTAGAAAAGTAATATAAAATAATCCTGCATGTTTAACAAAAGTTGTTTTTTGCAAAAATGAGCATAATGTATTATCATGTTCGTAACTATAAATTCGTATTAACCAATGAAAGAAAGCTTTTATAAATGGATAAAGCTTCCTATAATTTCCTCTTAATACCTATATTTGTATGTGCATCTGTATTTGGTATTAATACTAACTTCCTTGCATGCACGTTCTGCAAACATACCGTTTGTTTCACAATCTGAGGAACTAACTTTGGAAGTACAGTCTCAACATTTGTTTATACATACGATAAAAGGGACACCATGTAGTATAGTGATTTGACATTTTATCGAATTGTGGATGAACAAGGAAAATGGTCCCAATGCTCCGAGTTTCCATTTATCTCGTGGATTCATTCCCCAAGGAGCCGTCAACGTCGTCAAGAAACTCTTCCTCGAATTATTGCCGGAGACCTGACTTCGTGAAGGCGCTCTCGCTAGGATTGACCGCGTTAGGATATGCCATCGAGTTCGATCAAATATAAATCGCGAATCCCAGCTTAGCACGGTCCCATTTTTCGATATTGAAGTCAATCCTAGTTTACAGCCTGCATATATCTCGTGATAGATCGAGGACTCTTCGAATCCGCAATGCAATACAATACATATATGTATATTTTATTAAACGATGTAGATCCGTCGATCATCTTCGGTACCCTATTTTGAAAGAAACTACACATACAATACTTTCTCGTAGATAAGCCTTGACACGCTGTTTGAAATACATAAAGAATCTACCATAGACATCGTATAAATAATTGCTTTCTTTGTGCTGAATGTATTCTTGACACTAGGTTTACGGAACCCGTCAATTTGAGGGGTTTCCCATTTATCCCTCAGCTCTCTAATTTCCAAATTCTGTATGATGTATACCTATTTCTCCGGATACCCGCTTTAACCCTTATGTTAGCAACCGGGTACCCATTTCATGTTTGCTACAAGAATTTTTTATGTTCTGGTAACAATATCGCAAAACCCCTCTGGATCCCCATTATTTGGATGTTTTTACGTCGATATACCAATTTTAAATAAGATTGGTTCCCAATTTTGTAAGTTATAAAGCCTTAAACATATTTATACGCTTGTTTGGTAACCGGGTACCGGGGTACCCATATAAGAGATGTGATTGTTAGATGTTCTCTGCACATAAACATGAACCAACTTTTAACTAAAATGATTTATTTATTTATTAAATTACAATAATTAAGTATTCTGTGGACAATTTCTGCATATTGCTATAGTATTTGCGTGTTCATCACAAATAGGACGGTGGCACTTGTGGCAAGCCTTTCGTGTTTTTCGTCGCTTCTTTTCGGGATCAGCCTGACACATATAACAGGATTGCACGAGTGTTTTCCTTCCACTTTTATTGTGTAGAAGTAGAAGGAATTTCATTTATTTCTACTTGACTATTTACCAATTTTGTAGAAAGATGGCTCATAATTTGAGCATTTGCCAATCGGGTTCAAATTGTTGGAAAACAAAGATCTTCCCCTAATTGACGTGTTCTGATAAAATATTTTTACACTACAAACTTCTAAAACTGACAAATTATATTTCACAAAAGCACTGTACGTTTCACCTAACTGCATAGAATCGTGTGTCTCGCATCAAAAACTGAATACCAACTGATGCATATTGGAGATGGACTCTGATGCCAGCTTATACTTGTTTATATAAACAAGATTTAAATATAAGAAGTTAAGCGTCAATCAAGCGCTTTAACGATACAATTTTAAAAAATTCAATGGGTGGAGTTAACCAATTTGGCTAATGTGCCGATGGAAACTGTAAGGAATATTACAAAGCATTTTGATGGATTAGTATATTTATTTAGCTTATTAATTATTAGTTTATTATTAATTATTAAGTAGACTTATTAAATAGATTAATACAGCATTTTATATTTACTTTGATAGACCATTGCGTAGTTTCTCAGCAGCGCTAGATTCTAAAAACTATATCTATAAACCATAACCAAAAAACCATAGAGTGTGGCGAAACAAAAAGAATATCTAAAACAAAAGAAATACAACCGCGCGCCACATTCGAAACTTATTCATGCAATGCTGCAAAATAATGCAACCTCATATACGGCCCCACAATCGTTTGCAGCATTACTTACAGAATATCTGATTCACAAAATAGTCATGCTTATTCTGCAATAGAGGTTTAGTTAAGAAATCTGCCATGTTTGATTTACTCGGTATAAACCTCAACTCGAACTTTTCCATACTTATCCAATCTCTTATAAATTGTAATTTGATATCGATATGTTTAGTTTTAAGATTTTCTATGCTATTTTTACTGAAATATATTGTGGACTGATTATCACAATATTAGACTGGTTTTTCAATATCTGAGTATATCTTTACTTCTTTTAAAATATCCGAGAACCAAACTAAATCTTTTACACTTTCCGTTAACGCAATAAATTCGGACTCCATTGAGCTTACGGCTATACATTTTTGTTTGTTTGATTTACACATAAACGGGACATTGTTGAAATACATAATATATCCGCTTGTTGAGTGCCTTTGCATGAGATCGCACCCCCAGTTTGCATCCAAATATGAGATCAGGCCTGTATTCTTGATTCTTGATAAATTTAGTTTATAATCTTTGGTGTTAAATACATAGTTAACTATGTCGACAACCATCTTCCAATGTTGAAAATTATAACGATTACAATACTATGACATTAAATTGACTGAGAAAGCTATATCTGGCCTGCTTCTATCAGCCAAGAACGATAAACATCCAATCAATGATCTATAAGGGAACTTTTTCATTAAATCAGTTTCAATTAATTCGCTTCTCTCCTTGGGTGGTAAACTACCTATTTTTAACGGCAATTTGACATGTGTTTTTGGTAATTCTTTAAGTCTATTCATTAATTTCTCAATATAGGTTTGTTGATGAAGATAATAGTCAGTTTTTCCTTTTTCAAAATTTACACCCAATATATACTTTAATTCACCAAGCTCTTTGATGTCCACCTTTGACTTTATTCGCGTTACAATTTCTTGAATTAATGTTTCATCTTTGGCAAATAATACAATATCATCAACATATAGTAATAAGAATGCTTCATTATTTAAACTATATACGCAGTTACATCTTAATAGTTTATTGAATCCTAATGACTTTAGAATATTTTCGAACTCATTATTCCATTCTCTACCGCTTTGGTGTAATCCGTAAATTGCTTTCTGCAATAAACAAACTTTATTTTCTTTTCCTACTACCTCGAATCCCTTCGGTTGCCTCATTGTATATTCTCTCTTTTAAATTTCCGTACAAATACGCCGACTTTACATCTAATTGTGTATGACACCATGACAATGTAGATACTAGTAAGACAAAGAAAAATCTAAGTAAAGAAAAACTTACAACTGGTGAGAATATTTCAGTATAATCAATCCCATATCTCTGGTTAAAACCTCGAGCTACCAATCTAGCTTTGTACTTCTTGCTGTCATTCTTGGTATCAATTTTTATTGTGTATACCCATCTATTTCCGATTACCTTTTGATTTTTGGGTAAATCTGTTAACGTCCATACTTCTCTATCTTCCATCATTTCCATCTCATTTTTCATGGCTTCGCCCCATTGCTCTCTCTCGGGATGTCCTTGAGCTTCTTCAAAATTCCTCGGGATTTCTGCCGAGTACACCTCGTCTTGAAATATATAGTCTAATGAGTTATCTTGAGTCTCATACTTGCTTAGATGAATTTCCTTCTTGTTGTCTTCCCCGTTTTCAGCTTTTGGTTCAAATGAGAAATGCTGTGGTTCGAACATCATTTTATTGGTTGTACAATATTTTTCCACGTCACCCAATGATCTTAATCTGGTATTATTTCCGGGTGGGCAGTAGTATACGTCGATTCTTTCTTCCTTTCCCCTTTCTATCCTTTTTCTCTCAACTCTTCCCCACTCAGACATATCAACATGCCTCAATACGTCGTTTGGCATTTCTTCCTTTTCCTCTTCTTTGAAATTCGTCGTTTTTCTCCCTCCTACCTGGGTAATCGTCCCATAATGATTCTTCGTCGTTTGCAATAATATTACAGTTCTTATTTAATCTTCCTTTTCCAAATAGCATTTCGACTCCATTTTTATTTTCGTCGATCTTTACATGCACCGTCTCCACGATGCTCCTGGTCTTTGGTAACCATATTCTATATCCTTTAGTTTTTAATGCGTATCCCACGATAATTCCGAGATCTGCTTTCGCCTGTAGCTTATTTCTTCTTGCGTTTGGTATGTGAACGTACGCCAATGAACCAAAAATTCGTAGATGGCTTATCGATGGTTTGTGACCACACCATTTCTCTTCTGGTGTAACGTCTTTCAATGATTTGTGCACGCATCTGTTCTTTACGTGAACGAAAGTATGCAGTGCCTCAGCCCAGAAGTTTTCTTTTAATCCACTATCTTGCAACATGGCTCTTACTCCTTCCATCGCCGTTCTGTTGAACCTCTCCGCGACTCCGTTCTGTTCTGGTGTATACGTAGACGCCCCCTCTGCTCTTATTCCTTTCTGCCTCAAAAATGCATCGAATTCTGAGTGACAGAATTCCTTTCCATTATCTGTTCGAATAATTTTCAATTTTCTGTCGTGTTGTCTTTCAACTCGAGCTACAAATTGCTTAAAATACGCAAAAACGTCAGATTTATTTTTCATTGTAAAAATAAATACCTTTCTGGAGTAGTCGTCTATTATTGACAAAAAATATCTACAACCGCCTAGTGATGTCACTGGGGATGGTCCCCATACATCCATGTATACTCTCTCCAGTATTTCTTTGGACATTATCTTTGGTACTGACTTGAACGACGACCTTGTCGCCTTTGCCATCTGGCATATATCGCACATGTCTATGTCTCCATTTATTTTTTTCATACCTCTTACAATATTCTTCTTTTCCATATAGTCAATAATATTTTTATTTATATGACATAATCTTCTATGCATTGTATCCATATTAATCTTGTCTGTAAAGTACCTTCCGGACATGTATGTTTCATCCTTGCTTCTCTCTGGCTTTCCATATAATATGTATAGTTTCTCTTTTCGATGAACTGTAAAATAATATTCCTTTTCTTCTGTGTATACTACCATTTTGTTATTTTTCCAATTCATGTAGAATCCTGCTATGTCCATGCATGATCCACTTATTAAATTCCTTCTCATATTTGGTGCATACAGAACATCTTTCAGTTGGATTTCTACAAATTTGTTCCTATCTTTAGCATAAAATGTGATATCTCCTTTTCCTAATACTTGTGATTTAGCATTTTTATCTCCTATTAAAATATCAGTTGGTGGCAGTTCCTTGAAATTTCTAAACCAATCCCTTTCTTTGAAAAAATGAGATGTAGCTGCACTGTCAATTAACCATTCATCTAAAGGTTTTTCTGAAATACTTACAACTTGTGCTTCATGATCATTATTACCTTGCATCTCCATGGTAGTTTCAGTATAAAATGCCTTTTTACTTCCATGCCAATTTCCTCTTGTATTATTTTGTTGTCTTCTTTTCAATGTGTAGCAGTCCTCCATCAAATGCCCAGGCTTCTTACAGTACCTGCATTGTTGATTTCTTTGGTTTCCATAGTGTTGTGGTATCTTAACTTCTTTAGTTGTTACATTTCCATTATTTCCAAATTGTGCATTTGGATTTTTGTTCTCTCTTCTGAAGTTATTCATTTCTTTTCCTGTTCCAGTCCTATATGCATTTATTACGGTGTCTAGCCCTTCATCTTTCATCTTTTGTTTAATTCTCCCTTCTTCTGTGATCAGCTGCTTCTCTATTTCTTTGAATGTAAATGCGTTATCATCTAGTCTGTAGATAGTTTGTACTAGATTATCATATTCAACAGGCAATTTTCTTATTAACTGAAAACATGTGAGTATTTTTGGAATGTCAAACCCTGCATCCCTGATCAATACCATTTTCTCATTCACTCTTCGACAAAATATTCCTATTGTCTCCTCATTTGGATTGAATTTTAGGTCATAAAACTCGTCTACAAGACCAGCTAGACGTGCCCGTGATGTTGGTTCAAAATTAATTTTTAAGGTCTCCCAAGCTTCGTTTCCATCTAAAGTATTGGCAATTAGAGTCTGAAATTGTCTTTCTATACCTTGATATATTGTTGTATATGCTTTGTCCTTCCTTCTTTGATAATCGCGCTTATCTCGACCTGGCGCGTTCTCTTCTGGAGGTTCCGGTATTCCCGTTATAAATTCCCATGATCCACGATCGATCAGCAATACTTTCATGTCCACCTTCCAACTATTATAATTGTTCGAATTTAGTTTCGGAAAACTAGGGAACGATATCGCGTGCTCTTCCATTTTTCGTCCTTTTTTATAAAAACTTGCACGTTTCCAATTTTATTCCACGGCCCCAGAATTAATAATTTCTGGGCCCATAACCAATTTGTAAGGAATATTACAAAGCATTTTGATGGATTAGTATATTTATTTAGATTATTAATTATTAGTTTATTATTAATTATTAAGTAGACTTATTAAATAGATTAATACAGCATTTTATATTTACTTTGATAGACCATTGCGTAGTTTCTCAACAGCGCTAGATTCTAAAAACTATATCTATAAACCATAACCAAAAAACCGTAGAGTGTGGCGAAACAAAAAGAATATTTAAAACAAAAGAAATACAACCGCGCGCCACATTCGAAACTTATTCATGCAATGCTGCAAAAGAATGCAACCACATAGAAACAGTATGGGGTACCCGGGTACCCGGTTGCCAGACAGGCGTTGAAATTTCGTTTGCTAACATAAGAGTTATTCACGAAATTATTTATTCGGTAACAAAGGTATAGGTAATCAAAAAGCAGATACTAAATAAAAATTATAATACCACGCAGACATCATTCGACTGCGTCGAACCCAATATCAGCCCGCAGCGGCACACCGGAGCAATGCAAGTGTTTATGGTATCGCACAGGCCTAAGTGCGAAAAGCAATAGGCCCAAGAATAAAGAACGAACTGCAGTGGTTGACTTATAGTCGAAGTGTAGAGACGTTATAGAAAAAGTTTCAGTTATTACCAGTAAATAAATACAGGGTGTTCCTTCTAACGCGACGTAGGATTTTTCGCCCAATTGCAGCCATCTGATAAAAAAAGTTTAGGACAAAAGTTGCAGGGTATAGAGTGCGCAATAAATAACAGTGAACAAAATTTCGAAAACAGTTTGTTTTCATGGCGAAATCAAGGTCACCTTGGGTAAAACAAATAGGAACACATCTTTATTTTTTACCATTTTATAGAGGACACCGAGACGAATTCAAAACACGTATTAAATGATATTTTTACTAACATATTACTCCATTTACAGTAGTGGAAATGTGAAATATTTAGCTTTTTGTCGTATTTGACTTTGAGGCAGTGTAAACATTATTTGACACCGAAGAGATTACGGGGAGTTCACGGGGGTATACGGGGGTCGCGATACGGAGTAGGAAGAGCGGTTATTCGGATAAGACAGTCTGTAGCCAGAGCCCGAGCTAAGTGACCGAAGAGAACTATAATAAAGCATTGAGTCTAACGAAGTCGAAGTCAATTTCATTAATCAATTTCGGTTTCATTAATCGCCCACAAATGTTTTGCTTAAACAAGCCGAGACGACAGCCAAATCTTTACAGAAAACGTAGAAGATTATAAAAAAAACAAAATTGGAAATTTCCATATGCACTTGGATGGATATGTTGAACTCGGCGGCCGAAGAATATACAGGGTGTTCCGAAACTATGGGAAATCCCGAAAATGGGGGGTTGCGGGGATGACTCTGAACAACATTTTTCATTACCAAAGTGTTGGTTGAAGCTTCGACTTTAAATTATGAACGAAAAACACTGGCCAATCAGAGCGGCCGTAGACCGCGTGGCTCTCAACGGCGCACGCTCGTGGTCGTGAAACAACGCATTGGCACAACGTGTTACATCGTTTTCAATTAAGAATAATGTACAATTGTTCGGTATTCATGAATAACAAATAAACTTATAAGTCGTTTAATAACTGTGTTCGATACTTTTATTCCTTATCCGAAAGGAAGAAAGTATTTTATTACTTGTGAAAAAATTCTTCATTTTAACAGCACGTTTTCAGGTGGATAAATTATGTTTCAAGAAAAACGATTTGAATAACTAATGTTAGAAAAAGCTAGTTAAATTTACCCATTCGTCCACAAATAGTTGACACTGGGTCAATCCTGACCTTTCTGGGCAATCCTCGGAAGCTGCTGTTACGACCGGGTCGGTAAACTCACTTCACTGTACGGCCACTTATACTTTCCACTGTAAGATTTAAGGATGATTAGACAGGAATAATTGTTCTTACGTGTAACCTACACGGTCACTTACTTAGTAACGAAGGAATGCCGTCCTGCATAATGACAAGTTGATCTAACTCCCGATTTAAGATTAATTCATTATCCATCCGATTTCTGCTTGTCTCTGCGGTCAACATCATCAAATCTGATGGATTTGACTTCCATACGTACATGCACACGCCCACGCCCACGCACGCGTACACACACTGTCTCCAAGCTCAGAGGAGAATCGGTGGCAGACACTGATCACACAGGGCGGCATCGGCCCTTGATGCCGTGTCCTGTGTCGCAGCGTGATCGGTTGGCCCCGTGCAGCTTTCTTCAACTTTTCGTAACGCAGTATTGTATTCATTCGTCACTGAATGACCGCTTGGTTATACGCAAGAACAATAAATCCCGTCGAATCATCTGTAAATGTTACAGTGGAAAGTAAAAGTGACCGTGCAATAAAAGTGATCGTGAAGGTTTGGTCGTGAAACAACGCATTGGCACAACGTGTTACATCGTCGTAAGTTCACCTACAGTTTTTTCTAAGATTAGTTATCTAAATCGTTTTTCTTAAAACATAATTTATCCACCTGAAACACCCGTTAGTTAGTTACGGAACACCCTGTATAAATGTACAGCGTGCCCATTTTAATCTCCCAGGGCAAATATCTCGAAAAATACGACTGATATGAAAGTATGTTATAAGTAAAAGTTGTGTGGTTTCATGGAGGGCACGTTGTACTGTCGTTTATATGACCGCGCTATGATCTTGGGAAGCCTACAAAAACCCATTTAGAATTTTTAAATTAGAATTCATATTTTGTATTGTAGAGTATTATTGCTGACACTGAAACGATTCCGAAACATTAGCTACATTTAATTTTTGCATAAATGTTTTCGAGACATCAAAGCTCAAAGTTGACGAGTAGCCGGCATTAACAATCGAAAAAACGATTTTATGAATTTTTAATTAATTCTTGTAATGTTTAAAGGCCCAGGTGCACGTTTACCCGTTATCCGATCCAGCTTGAATTTTGCTCAGATTAATGTTTAATTGGATAATAATCCTTAATTGGAACTATTCTGGGGGGCGCCAGGAAGAAAATTCAAAAGTCGAAAGGCTCGATGCCCCTGTACACGACCGAGCGCAGTAGCGAGCTACGGACCTGGGCGCGCGCTCTACGGGCGCTCTCATTGGGCGGTGTTTTTGGTTAATAACTGAAAAACGAAGCTTCAAACAACATCTCATAGCAAACAGATCAAAAGACTGCGACCAAAATAAAGTAATATGATCCAACTTGTATCATGTTTGGTCTCATTTTAATCGGAAAAATCTCAACGTGTACGGGCGAGACAATATTAACGCAATCAAAATTTAAGATTAATAAATTAAATTTTCCCAAAATTTTTGTTACAATCTACTAATTAAAATGACACAAAACACGTTTGGACAATTTTCACTTATCATGGTGTTAATAATTTTATTCCATTTTTTTGGGGGTTCAGATAAGAACTAGAATATGTGTACATTAGTTGTTAGCAATAATGTAATTAGTAGTGAAATTATAAATGTGGGATTATACATATATTTTCAGTAAAATCTAGATTAGCGCTCTTCGTCCGGGACTGAATGCGAACACTAATCGTGTACAGACACGTTTCTCGCGCGAGTTCAGGTCACCATCCATGTTGCTTAAATGCAAGGGGGCGAGGATAACCCGGAATATAATATTTTAGCTGCGGGAGTTATTAGTTTCAGAGGTACATATGTACAGCAGAAGCCCTGTATACGCACGAAAAATGCACTGGATAAGTCCGTGGTGACTATTTCCTGCACCTGGGAGAGTCCCGCTTGGCGATGGCGACGCTCTCTCTCTCAAAAATAAAACATTTCTATTTTTTACTTTTTCTCAATGAAACTTTTACTAACGTATTTGCGAGGTTCTTCTGAGTTAAACTGAGACCAAACACGATATAGTTCGAATTCTATTTACTTGTTGATACTGATTAAATACGTACCACAAAGAACAAAAACGCGTTGCCCTTATTAAACTAATAATAAAAGGATAATGTAAAATAAAGAAGTATATTATAATAAATATAATAATCCATTGAAATAAACAGGATCAAATTTGAATCATATTTACTTATTAGAATAAGAATAAAAGGATAATGCAAAATACTAACGTCTACCACCCAGATTGCATACCCTCTAAACGCTCTTTCTGGCGATGCTCACTCTAGCTATAAGTCCTTATCATACATTTTTGATTCACGCTCGACTGGAGCCGCATGTTAGATTCGACACCTCGCCTGATTTAATGCCAGAGAGATTGTGACCCAAACCGTGCATTTAGTAAGACTGGGTGTCGAATCTATGTTTAGATGTGGCTCGCGCCGAGTGTGAATCGACACCTCGGCTGGTAAATGCAGTGTTTGGGTCACAATCTAAGGTCACGCTCTATTATTATTTATTTAACTGTATTATTATATTTATTCCAATATATTACAGTATTTATTATAATTGCAAGGGATTTCAAACTGGATGTAGGGAAAACTTGACCTAGGCCCTTGATGGCATGGCGTCGGGGAAAAACCGGACAGACTGCCTTTGGCGACCACGATGTAGCGAAGGGCATTCTGGCATCGATCACCGTTTAGTGTAGTCCTGACTGTAGATTACAGATATCGAATAAATAACAGCACGAGTCAAGTGTTTGAATTAGTATAGCGTTCTACTTTGCTTGAACAATCCTTTTTTGGATTCTATACCTCTTACATAATGTACGTTACTATTTTGCATTATCTTTTTATTCTTATTCAAATAATACATTTCAAATTGTATTTTGTTTATTTCAATGTATTATTATATTCATTATAATGTACTGTATTATTTTACATTATCCTTTTATTATTATTATAATAAGAGCAACGCGTTTTTGTACTTTGTGGTACGTATTTATGGGCCCGACTCTACGCGCCATGACCTGTGTGCGTGCTGTCACACAAATAACGGAAAGCATGTACGTATACGCCATGCGCGAGAGAGACACTCGATTTGGTAGATTAGATGGTTTTTCTATATAATTTCATAAATTAAATTTTCGCGGGTACAGTACACACCGGTAGACTTCACCACAGGGTGCAAAGTCCGTTTTAACGCCAATAAACACCATTCGTTTATAAAAATGTTATTTTTTTAACTCGAAGCTTGAGACAGACACAGATTAAAGCAAAAACGATGGCTGCCGACACCTGGTCTAATTTCACATTTAGGAAATATTGAACGATTTAATGGTTTACTCACTGTTATCGCACATTTACACCCTCCCTTAACCTAGCACAAGATCACAAAAATTCGGTTTTTCACAATTTATTCCGTCTGGAACACGAACGCTCGAATCTACAATTTGCACTCATCGTACGTAAGAGGCAATAGTTCAATGATTCTCCGTCAGACGCGTTTATAGTATATTTTATTTAATTTTACTACGTTATCATGAGGGTCGCCGGAAATACAAATCAGCTGATAAATGTAATTTATAATTTGACACCACCAACGGCGATTCATTAAATACGTGAATACAGACCCAAGTGAGACATAATTGCCGCAACTTATCAAGCCGCTCGCGATCACTGAAGTTAGTAAAAGCGTTGATTTTTATATACAGTAATGTCTCCCTTACTGTTCCTCGCTCGGGACCGAACGTGAACACTAATGGGGCGCAGACACGATTCTCGAGCGAGTTCGGGTCGCCTTTGATGTTGTGGCAGCCGAGGTTCGAGGCAGCGTTCCAGGAAAGAGGCAAGTTTAAATACCCGTGTACGTGAGACAATACTAACGCGATCAAAATTTAAGAATAAAACTCCTGCATTTTTGGCCCGTTTTCAATGAAATTTTACCAAAATGTTCGTTACAATCTCCTGATTAAAATGACACCAAACACGATATGGTTTGGACAATTTTTACTTATCATGGTATTAATAATTTTATTCCTCTTTATTATTGTTTCCGATAGCAACCGGAATGTGTATATTAGTTGTTAAGAATAAGGTAATTAGTAGTGAGATTATAAATTTGAAAGTAAAATTTCGATTCCATGTCTCCACTAGTGTACCTCGCTGCGAACAGTAGCGTGTGCAGGATACGATTCTCGAGCGAGTTCGGGTCGTCTTTGATGTTGTGGCAGCCGAGGCTCGAGGCAGCGTTCCAGATAGGAGGCGGGTTTAAATACCCGTGTACGTGAGACAATACTAACACGATCAAAATTTAAGAATAAAACTTCTGCATTTTTGGTCCGTTTTAAATGAAATTTTACCAACATGTTCGTTACAATTTCCTGATTAAAATGACACCAAACACGACATAGATTGGTGCCATGGGACTGATTATTTCGAAGACCATTATTACTACCATTATAAGTAAAAATTGTCCAAACCATATAGTGTTTGGTGTTATTTTAATCGGGAGCTTGTAACGAACATGTTGTTAAAATTTCATTCAAAACGGACCAAAAATGCAGACGTTTTATTCTTAAATTTTGATCGCGTTAGTATTGTCTCACGTACACGGGTATCTAATCTTGCCTCTTTCCTATGACGCTGCCTCGAGCCTCGGCTTCCACAACATTGAAGGTGACCTGACGCTCGAGAATCGTATCCTGCACACGCTACTGTTCGCAGCGAGGTACACTAGTTTCACTATTACTCACTACTAATTACCTTATTCTTAACAACTAATATACACATTCCGGTTGCTATCGGAAACAATAATAAAGGGGAATAAAATTATTAATACCATGATAAGTAAAAATTGTCCAAACCATATCGTGTTTAATGTTGTTACGTATGAAGAATACTTTCTATACGTCGCTCTCAACGCGTTTTCGAGCTCGCATCTGTGAAGGGAAAACGCCCTAAAATTCTGCCGTTTAATGTAAACAAATAAAGGGGACCTTAGTACAAGCACGGTCAGCTGCATCATGACCCAAGACGGGCGTGGCCCAACGACGATTCCTATATTTCCTTATATGGAAAGTTCCAGTGCATCCCCACGCATTTTGGGACTATATAAACCCTTTGGTTTCTACCCTCGTGGGTTCAGAGTAACATAGTCACGCGTAGTGTCACGTCGTGTCACGCTTGTATAGAATCAGTTATATCCAGTGAGATTGGGCTTAGCGCACCTCTCGAATCACAGATTAACCCGTTAGAATCCGCTTGTCCGGTTGAAGTTCTTTCGGCATATTCTAATAGCGGCTCTCAGTCCCCGCATCGCCAGTGCGTCAACACCGTGCAAATACTTAGGTAACTTACAAACTTTATATTAATTCATCGCGACAGTAACATTTGTATTTATACTGAAAACTCAGAATACAACTTTATACGTTCACTTATAAATCGAGTAGATTCGTTAAACCTATCTTTACCCCGCAATCCTTGCATATTGGTAACAACGTTCCCACCGATACAACTTTACCGCTCGAGTTGTATCAAATAATAATTTAGAGTTACGAGGCAACTAACATTTCCCGCGACTACCTGATCTCACATCAGGTTCGTTCGCACATCTTTACCCAAACAAACAATCTACATATTCCAACCTACTGGCTCCCCGATTTCGCATCGGGTTCGTCCACGAAACCTAACCGTTCCTACGGCTCCCTGGTTTCGCACCAGGTTCGTCTGTGTCCTACGGCTCCCCGATTTCGCATCGGGTTCGTCCGTACGTCTACCAACCTCCGAACAGCTCCCTGGTCAAACGCCAGGTTCGTCTGTGAATAAACCAACCTCCTAGCAGCTCCCCGATTTCGCATCGGGTTCGTCTGCGACCTTCTTCCTAGTGGCTCCCCGATTTCGCATCGGGTTCGTCCACGACGTTTCACCCTCCTGCGGCTCCCCGATTTCGCATCGGGTTCGTCCGCGCTTGTTTCCCCTCCTAGAGGCTCCCCGGTTTCGCACCGGGTTCGTCCTCGCTCTCAATAATCGTAGCGGCTCCCTGATTTCGCATCAGGTTCGTCCGCGCACCTTAACTAACAAATTGGTAATCATATTCCTGGGTAATATACCCCTCGCCGGCCTCTCGTGCTGCCACACAGCCCGGCTCGTAACAATGTCATTTTAATCAGGAGATTGTAACGAACATTTTGGTAAAATTTCATTTAAAACTGTCCGAAGAAGTTTTATTCTTAAATTTTGATCGCGTTAGTATTGTCTCACGTACACGGGTATTTAAACTTGCCTCTTACTGGAACGCTGCCTCGAGCCTCGGCTGCCACAACATCAAAGACGATCCGAACTCACTCAGGGGGCCACCACCCCAAGTGGTGGGGATAGGAAAAGAACACTAATGGTGACACAATTTTGAACACTAATGGAGACATTACTGTATGTACAAATACTCAATGTGGGCGATGATTGATTGATTTTTGTGTTTTATATAAAATATTTATTATATTCCAGAATAAGAGAATCGTTAAAAAAAGATTATAGCGTCGGCTGGGGTGTGTGCCGTCGTAGCCACAGATGAGGCGGACGCCGCGACGCGACGCGATGCGCCGCTGCGGAAGAAGAAGCGTTGGCGGGGGCAACCGGACCGTCGTATTAAAAAATTATTACATATTTAAATAAATATTGCATATGAACGGAAATTATTAATGCCCTGTACTTTTTGTTCCTATAACTTTTATGATAGCGGACGGTAGGTGTACTGTTCCATTATTGATACTCCTTGTCTTTCGCTCAGGCTGTCCTTTTCTATGTAAGGCAGGAATAGAAATCTCTGCTCGAGTAGATTCATTTTGCTGATGGCCATTATTGTAAGAGATGTGGCAACAGGGTGACAGAACTATAAATGATGTGATTTGGCAAATATGCCTCATAAATGTTTATTATTATGTGATAATGCAATCACAAAAAGAAAAAAGTATACCCCTGGCGGGTATCAAACGCAGGAATTTCGCTTTACGAGCCAACGAACTATCTCACTTCGCAATCAGAGATTCTATGTATAACATATTTTTATACTCATAGTAGAAACAGAGTCACGTACCTTTAATTGTTTATATCTATAAAAATATTGAATAGCTGCGGCTAATATTTGACACTTATCATTAGGTCCCTATATACTATCACCTTACAAAAGATCGTTAAAATCGAAGTCGTACTGTTGGGGTACTTCGCTTGTAAAAGAAAGGCGAAGTAGTATAATAGTAAAATATAACGCGAGTTTGCCTGCACTTCATCTACGACTGTTCATTATAAGACATATGAAAATTAACAAAATAAATAAATTGAATGTTATAAATATTAAAGAGTGCCATAATCTGCAAGATACTTGGCATTAAAAACGGTAGTACAAAAAGCGCTATAATAAATAAAAATATTTAAAAAATATTTCTAAAACATTTGTAAACAAATATTGATCATTGTCATATAGATAGTAATTAACAAAAATTAATGTAAAAAAAAGGAAACCCGAGGGTGACTCGAACCTACGACAAAGTTTGCAGAAGTTATGTTTATATTCGGCAGGAATAAAAAATATCGGCTCGAGCCGATTCATTTTGTTGATGGTCAGTATTGTAAGAGGTACGGCAACAGCGCGAAAGAACTATCAAACGATGTGATTTGTGATTTGTCATACCCTGAATTTATGATTCTATATAATGACTTTAGATGTCATACCGTCAAATGTCGAACCTGCGAATTTTCTGTTGTTGGAGTTTTCTGTTGCAGTTGGCCCCAAAGGAGTCGGGGCCCTTAACCAGTATCAACAAGTAAATATAGTTCAAACTATATCGTGTTTGGTCTCATTTTAATCATAAAAATCTCGCAAATACGTTAGCAAAATTTTTATTGAAAAAAAGGCAAAAATAAAAAAGTTTCATGGTTGAATTAGTATTAGTCACACCGATATTCCGGCACGGATCATATTACGCCGCTCGTTCGCCGAGCGTCGCTATCGCGAAGGGGGATACCCCCAAGTGGAGGGGATAGCCAATGTGACTACATCCAAGCAATTTTTTGTGCATATATGCGAGTTTTCGTGTAGTAAGTTTAGAAATCTAGTAAAAAAGTAGTGGGGAGAGAACAAGTGTTTCGAATAAGACGCGAACTACAAAGTTCGACCGCCTCGTCGAGACGAGCAGGGCCGTGAGATGCATATTTGTAATGGGAGCACACATGCATACAGTACCTACTGTTGGTCAATGTGGAAATGGTTTGGGACAGTGTCCGTAGAATGGACCCCAATATCTCGAAGCTCGCGGCTGGCTATTGTCAATACGGTGTAAAAGAAAAGAAAGATAGAGCGAGTATCGAGGCAGCCGAGTTTAAATGCCAGCGCATCGGTGTGATTACACCAAAGCGGCGGTGTAACTTTTTTATTTCTAACGTTTTTTGCATTAAATTTTCTTGAACATATTGTTGAGATGTTTGCGATTAAGATGAGACCAAACATGATATAAGTTGAATCATAATACTTTATTTAACTCGTAATCTCCTCATCCGTTTGCTTGGGATCCTGCGACTGCAAATCGCATACGGGGCTGCCGATCGGCGGCATCAGTCGGCAGTCCCCATTCCCC
Source organism: Nomada ferruginata (assembly GCA_963583965.1). Taxonomy (NCBI): domain Eukaryota; kingdom Metazoa; phylum Arthropoda; class Insecta; order Hymenoptera; family Apidae; genus Nomada; species Nomada ferruginata. Next base: position 4,097,076 of record OY757219.1, read on the forward strand.
TTTTTTCATTTAATTCTTGACACACTATAATTTCTGGCTTGACGCTCGCCAAGATCTGCTGCGAGGACGCTCGCGAGTCATCCCCACCACTGGGGGCGGCTGGTTTGGAGTGGAATGAACAATCCGACATCTTTTGATTAGCGGACACGTCACGGCGGGTGACGGCCGCGGTAACCACTGAAAGATTGAATGCATTCGTATCGATGAGACAATACCAATGCAACGTTGAAACTTTTTTATTGTTACTTATCGATACCTGTACTTAGTTAAAGAAGGTACGTTCGTACCCTCCCTGCCAAAATAGTGGGCGCTGGTGAGCGGCGGAGGTTCCGACTTGCATGAGTTTATAGCTGAATTTGGAAAAACCCATGAATGTCACGGAGACGAAAGTAGCCGCCAACAAGACATCAAACGATGGTCGATTGTTTGGGTCGTCAATACATCCACTCATTCGACAGGGGTGTTCAATCACCTGGATCGTTATACGTTTGGAAAACCAGAATGACTTAAACACTTCCGTCTTGGTACGGGTCATATATATTTATATAATACATTCAAGTCAGAGCCGTCATTTGAGGATATAAACCGTAAATACTATCTGTATTGTCTATCTATACTGAAAATAGGGAACTGTAGCAAGCTTTTCCGTTTATACCTTACGTAACCTGTACAATAAAATACAATACGATACGATAGAAACAAATTTTTAAGTATCTATATAAAATCAGTATCCACAGTTGTCAGTTAGACAAAAGTATAAATATAACTTATGAAAAGCAATTTATTTAATAACTAAATACCACGAAGATTGTTTCAAAAATAATCCAGTTCTCCACCATTACAATTAGTTAGATGTGTTAGGACTTCGGCAATCCGCGATTTCAGCCTCCGGGTTTATGATACGGCTAGCTTTGAATTCTATTCAGATACATCGGGCACATTAAAGTAGAGGTACTTAGTCGCTGTACTGGTACAAAATTGTAGAAAGATACCACATGTTTTCGACCCCTATTGTCTCTGAATAGCAATTGCCGTATCATAAAATCTTCGGTGCCTCGTTGTAGGAACGCGTTAGAACCGCCAAACCAAATGTGCCCGGTCCCGTTGGTCCAGGTATGCAAGCCTTGCAAACCTAGCACCAGCTGGCGAACACGCTGATTGGTCGACACCCGCTACCCATTTTAGTAAATAAGCACACGTTTTGTAAAATAAAGCAGTTACCCAAAAACCAAAGAACACGACAGAACACTCTCGTTCCTTCTACTTCGCTATACATAGTGCCGGAATATGGCATATATTTCGGCTGGTCTTTCGAGCAATTAATAACAACATTTTAGTCGGCACGCACCTCGTGCAAATATACAACAAAGCCAGAATGATCGTAAGATCAGCCGACGGTATTTAACAAGATGAAAAATACTCATTTTGTGTTATTCATAAGTCTTTCTACAAAATGATTATTCATTTCATTCTCTGTACTCACAAATTGCGGATTTCATGTCCTGAACTGACGAATGTTTTGTATTATTTTGATAAAGACAAACAGCGAGTGGCGGTCATATAGTCACAATAAGAATTGTTATTCATAGCATGTGCCAGTCATTTTAATTTTCATTTATTGCGGTTCCTTCGCCTTGCTCAAATACATACTTGCACTATGATGGATCGGTGCATCATCTTTCTGAAATTGGAATGTCATATGTCACGCAGTTGAACACAATTGGGCAAGTATGAACATAACGGTACCTGATATTATTAACTAATTATTCGAGTTGAAATGCAAGCAATTGAGAGCTGACAAGATGCTATGACACCTCTCGCACCATTAAACTGTCCACCAAAATTACATCCTGAAAAACTTTCTTTTCTTTTCCTATAGGTATAAAGCAAAAACATTTAAAAATATCTGAACCGCTCGCACTAAGCTACTTTCTGTTGCTCCCAATCATCTGCAAAATCGAAAAAGGTTAGTTTATTCAATAAATTTAATAAGATTAGTGATTCATTAAATAAATTTAAGTAAAATTAATTGTTACGTTTTTCAAACTGAGTTTCTTCCTTTGCGGCATCTTTGAATTATTGTAATATTCATACATGTGGGGGCACTTCCAACATACGCCGCTAGGGGACGAGCACGACGATCCGGCTCCCGAAAGTGGTTATAGGTGGGGGAGTAATGTGGGGGCACTTCCCACATACGCCGCTAGGGGACGAGCACGACGATCCGGCTCCCGAAAGTGGTTATACAGGGTGGGCCACCACATTTTACCATCTAGATTTACGTCATTATTATTACGCATAGCAAAAAATGTTTCAAATGAAGTTGAGAGGGTTTTGAGGGGGACATATTCTGATAGTACATTTTTTTTGTAGGTGGACGTGTGAAGGACATATGAAGGTCATTAATGTTTTTTTAAATGGAATCATATATTTTTTATTGAATCAGCTGATGCTCCTTCTTATTCTTTATAAAAAAGTATTAATCTATTTGTGTAAAAAAATCATTGGTTTAGGAGATATTTTAATTCTAATTTGTGAATTTGACCGTCCACCCTGCACGTCTGCAGGACGTTTACCTGCAGTACCACGGAAAAGTGGTACTGCAAAGTGGTACGGAATAAAGTGTACGCTGAGCCTCCGACTACAATGGCCAATATGAGGGATCGTATCATCAATGAGTGTAACAAAATAACAGCAGATACACTACGCAATGTTAGTGAGTCATTAACTTCGCGATTCAGAAAGTGTTCTGATGCAAATGGGCGACACATTGAACCTTTTCTGTAAATAGACATTAGAATTAAAATAAGAATATAATTAAAATGAAAAAATTCCATGTTGTAATAAAAAAGAGAGAAGGAGTGCTATGGTTGACTTTGCCAGATGTGTGCAGAGTTGGGGTTTTTCCGTGGTACTGCAGGTATAACGTGCTGCAGACGTGCAGGGTGCACGGTCAAATTCACAAATTAGAATTAAAATATCTCCTAAACTAATGATTTTTGTACACAAATAGATTAATACTTTTTTTATAAAGGATAAGAAGGAGCATCAGCTGATTCAATAAAAAATATATGATTCCATTTAAAAAAACATAAATGACCTTCATATGTCCTTCACACGTCCACCTACAAAAAAAAATGTACCATCAGAATATGTCCCCCTCAAAACCCTCTCAACTTCATCTGAAACATTTTTTGCTATGCGTAATAATAATGACGTAAATCTAGATGGTAAAATGTGGTGGCCCACCCTGTATAAGTCACCACGACTATATATATAACCTCCGACAATTCCCTACTATCCTTGTGTCTAAGGCAGGGCCTGCTAGTACGCCTTACTGACGAGTCCGCTAGCAGGCCTAGGACGAAACACCTCCTTCCTTCCTTTCTTTTTCCGTCGCTTCCTTCTTCCACCATCGATACAACGAAGCTCCCACAATACATAGTATCTGAATATTATGCTCAAAGTACAAAATTTAATTGAAGCGAAATTGTAACAGCTCGACAACGCAATTCTCCGTTGGCATTATGCGGGGTCGAAAATCCCGTTTACGCTGGATCGTGACGGTGGTGTTGGGGGCTGTTTGACTTGTGGGATCTTCGTGTATCGCGGTGAAAGAAAGAGAGGAAGAAGGTTACGTTTCGTCCTGGGCCTACTAGCGGACTCGTCAGTAAGGCTGCCTTGTACGTAGTAGGAAATGGTCGGAGGTTATATGCAGGGTGTTCCGTAACTATGGCAAAACGAAATGGGTGTTGCTGAGGTGATTCTGACTTACTTTTTCCTGGACCAAAATGTTGTTTGAAGCTTTGTTTTTGAGTTATTGACGAAAAATACTGGCCAATCACAGCGCTCCAACGCGTGGCTCTCAACCGCTTCCGGCCGTGGTCGTGAACCGACGCATTGGCACAGCTGACTGCAGAGTGGTATCGAGGGACCCGTACGGCAAATTTTACATCATCTTAATTAAGAATAATGTGGAATTATTCGTTTTTCATGAATAACAAATAAACTAATAAGTCAGGGACTGCCAACTGGCGGGCCATAGCACACGCGTGGTCCCTTCCCCTACATACATCTTCCACCCCCAGGGAACTGGTGGCCCGCGGCCCGCGACCACCCGCGTCATACGACAGACTAATATAGACAAATGACGATCCTCACACTTATGGGTATTGTGTTAGTTGCCATATAAACGTCACATTGTTATTGGTAGTGGGGACTCAGTGGCCCTTCGGGAAGAGAACCTTGGCAGTCCCTGGTATAGAATATAAGATTGTTAATTTTAATATATTAGGGTTAGTGGAATTGAGAGTCACAAGAGTGGACAGTCCTTCCGCTTCAATCCTACATATACAGACTGTCCCTTAACTGTAAGAAGACGCGGAATTGGGGGGTTGCTGGGGTATTGTACCACTTCAGCAGTATTTTCACAAACAACTGTAGAATTATTTTTGATAGTTTAGGTAAATATAATAAGTAGCATACTATTAGATGGCAGTTTTTACTGCGAATATTAACATTAAAATATAGAAGCGACTGAAAATTTATTCCTTGCGCTCTGTATCTGTACTTCACTACTTCCACGTGGTATCACCTTTATTTGTTTCAGTAGTCTCTATCATTGGATATATTATTCATTTTGCACCATGATTGTTTCCATTTAATAGTACTGCATTAATGTGTACATTGAAGATAGTCGATAAATTTGTACTTCCTTCAAAAGTAGGAAGGATGCAAACATTATTTGACCGAGTAGCTGGAAACGAAAACTAGATGTGCTCGCGCATATGAAATCGGTCAAGCTAGTTGGTGGCATCATATGGACTAACCATTACACTGTTACGTAGGAAGTATTGTTTCCACGTTACTTCTATTATGCCCATATTTGGTAATCGGGAGTGCATGCAGTCGAGTCTGCCCCTTCCGCGATGGCGCGATAACGTAACCCTTCAGGGAGATCTTTTGGACTCCCTTGGAAGATTCTGTTCCCCCATCACCTTTTTGGTCCGACTTTCGGGTATAGAAAAGGCACGAAATCTGCCCTCGGCGGCTCAGTATTGGATAATCTAGCTTCGTGTACATCAGTATCGACTAAGTTAATACTCTAGCTCAGCGAGATTGGGTTTGAGTCCCCTTCGAGCAATTTATAAAAGTATTTGTATCCTTAAAGTTTGGAGCAGGTGGATTTCAGTTCCGCGACAAACTGTTAAATTACAAATAGCAATAACCAAAGAAAGAGAAAATATAACCCTTTATTATGTAATGGTATCCCTTTATCTGATTTACTTAAAATGGTTTATTAAAAATAGTACAATATGTCACGCTGCCATTCAAACTGCGACTGACTCGTCGCTCGACGCTGCGACCGCTGCAGACGTCCGTCGTCATTCCTTTGTTACACTCGCACACACACGCACACACATACATTCTTACAATTATTTGAACAAAGACACATTTATTACATTTCATTTCCTATAACGATCATTAGCAGTTATATCCTACCATATACAGGGTGGCCCAGAACTCGCGCAGCATTTTGAAAAAGGAGTAGCTGAGGTGATTCTGAACAACTGTTTCCTTGACCAAAATATTGTTTGAAGCTTCGTTTTTGAGTTATTAACGGAAAACACTGGCCAATGAGAGCGCCCGTATAGCGCGTGCTCAGGTACAACTGCGCGCGGTCGTGATCGGGTGCATCGTGGGGCAACGTACGGCAAATGAATAATGTGTATTTATTCGTTATTCATGAATAACAATTTAATTAACAAGTCGTTTAATAACTGTTCCATACTTTTATTCGTTTTCCGAAACGAATAAAGTGTTTCATTAATTATGAAAAAACTTTTTGGATGATTAATGTTAGAAAAGGGTAGTTAAATAAACTTATCCATTCGACCGCGTATTTACCAGCTTCGACGGTGTATTGGTACTTGGTCATTCTACCGATCCTGACCTATCTTAACAATTTTTTGCCACGTCCCGGCGATTGATACAGATCTGATTCGCACTTGTTTCCACACGCACATGACACACACATTAACTTTCGTAATGTTCATAAGTGCGTGTCGTGTGCGTGTGGAAACAGGTGCGAATCAGATCGTATCGATCGCCGGGACGTGGCATTTTCAGAAAACGAATAAAAGTATGGAACAGTTATTAAACGACTTGTTAATTAAATTGTTATTGATGAATAACGAAGAATTAAACACTATTCTTAATGTAAGACGATTGTAATATTTGGCGTACGTTGCCTCTCGATGCACCCGATCACGGCCGCGCGCAATTGTGACTGAGCTCGCGCTATACGCTCGCTCTCATTGGCCAGTGTTTTTCGTTAATAACTAAAAAACGAAGCTTCAAACAATATTTTGGTCAAGGAAAAAGTTGTTCAGAATCACCTCAGCTACCCCTTTTTTAAAAATACTGCGCGAGTTCCGGGCCACCCTGTATAAAGGATTACGGAGTAAAGATGGTTTTAACGAATCTACTCGATTTAATAGTGAACAGTTTATAAATTTATATTGCAACCAGTTGTTTGTACAAGTGTAATTGTCGCGATATAATTAAATAGTGTGAAAGTTATTACCTAAGCTGCACGGTGTTGATGCAGTGGCGATGCGGGGTCTGAGAACGGTTACCAAGTATACCGAAAGAACTCCAACCGGACTATGCGGATCCTAACGGGTTAACTTTATCTGAATGGTGCTCTAAGCCCAATTCTTACTGAATGCAACCGACTCTGTACAAGCGTAATGCGACGTGACTATGCGCGTAGTTGTGTAGTTATGAACCGAAGATGATCAGAAACGAAGGGTTTGTACATATAGTCCCAAAATGTATGGAGGGGGCTCGTTAGAAGCCTCTATTTATGGTAAGAACACAGAGTCTTCGTCGGGTCACGTATGCACTTAATCGGTCATGATGCAGTTGGTCGATAGCAAAGGGCTTATTCTTCGTGAGGTAGCGAGAGGAATCTTTAGGCGTCTTCGGTTCTTACGCAAGATCGAACGACGCGTGCGAGCGCAGCGTAAGAGAATATTATTCATACGTAACACTTTATAACGTTGCACCCATTTATTTACAAGTTCGCGAGACTTCCGCAGATATTTCGCTGCATCTCGGGTGATGGCACAAAAAGGCCGCCTCGAATCTTTTAGCGTATGAGGCACTCATCTCGAAATGAACTGAACTTCTCAGTGACAGATACGATAGTAAAAGAAATGGGCCTATTGCGTATTAGAGGAGACATTGTATGTTTAGACTCGCCCAGCCTGTGATGCATTGAATATCACATTTCACAGATATCGCGTCCACGCTCTTGTGGAACAGACTGTATCCTATAACAAACTGTTCACAAGAAATTTAGGTGGCACACCTAGGTGAATCATCTTGTATACTGCACTAATAATAACGAAGGAAAGTTAGGTCAGAGAATGAGTTTCAAAAATTTCGTTTATTTTTGGTAAGTTTCAGCGGAAAATGTAAAAAGAATATATTAAAGATTGAACAGTCATATATTGGGGTCATTTTGCATAGATATGTGGCTGTACCATAGCGCCGAAATCGAAGTGAGTTCCCGGACAACGGACTATAAATTTCATACGAATGTCGTATGGTGCAGCATAGCAGAGTTGTAAAACGGTGATTTATTTACAATGGGTACTAATTGATTTACAATCGTGGCGAGGATCGTATAGCCAATGGCATTTCACAGCAGCGAGTTGCCCAATCACCGCACTCTATACCTTTCCTTCTTTAAAATTCACTCTATGCATCTCTGTCTTCTCATTTGTATAGTCACCCGAGACGACAACACTTTATGTAATGCGTAATGTAATTTTAAAAATACTCGCATAAATTGTAGCCCGATATTTTATCGAGCAAAATTTCATTGCATTTCTTTGTACAGGTTCTAAATATTTTGATATTTCACATCATTTTAAAAATTTGTTGAAAAAATACTGTATATTGTCCTGATAATTGTCTAGTTTATCACATTTGTTACCAAATGTTTATTTTAACAGTCAGTTTCGTGGAGAAAAATATTAAGCTAACTTCATTGGTCCTCCAAATTTATTAGTTCATACAAACAAGTGTAGGAGTCAGAACAGTTTAGCGGTTTAAATAATAAGCGAAGACATGTTTGTTTCGGCAGCCGACGAAGATGCGGGTCGCTCACCGGTGTCATAACAAATCATAAACACAGCTGTTCGGACTCGAAACCGAACACATCGACAACTATCGTGGCTGAACGGGCGGCTTAAGGCCGGGCTTACTGAGTTGTACTACCTGCCTCCCAGGTGACGAAAAGCCTTCGAACCTGCCATAAAACAGCTCCAAAAAATATTCCAGAAACATTTCCACCTTCCCTCACTCCTGCCGACAAGGATAGAAAATCCGGCAGCGGGCAGCGGGCTAGACATAATTTCTTTACAACAGGCAACACGTTTACATCTTTCAACGCTCCACGAAATCACGATAAATTACGCGAAGTCAATTACATATAGATCCACGAACTGCCATTCTCTTACATTCGACCATCGCGGTCACCTAACGAGGCTCAAGTGATAACGTCACGAGAGTCATCGAGCATCGTCGCGAGCGGAAGCGGGATTTACATACAGTAATGTCTCCATTAGTGTTCAAAATTGTGTCTACCATTAGTGTTCATTTCTATCCCCACCACTTGGGGTGGTGCCCTCCTGAGTGAGTTCGGGTCGTCTTTGATGTTGTGGCAGCCGAGGCTCGAGGCAGCGTTCCAGATAAGAGGCAAGTTTAAATACCCGTGTACGTGAGACAATACTAACGCGACCAAAATTTAAGAATACAACTTCTGCATTTTTGGTCCGTTTTAAATGAAATTTTACCAACATGTTCGTTACAATCTCCTGATTAAAATGACACCAAACACGACATAGATTGGTGCCATGGGACTGATTATTTCGAAGACCATTATTACTACCATGATAAGTCAAAATTGTCCAAACCATATCCTGTTTGGTGTCATTTTAATCGAGAGATTGTAACGAACATGTTGGTAAAATTTCTTTTAAAACGGACCAAAAATGCAGAAGTTTTATTCTTAAATTTTGGTCGCGTTAGTATTGTCTCACGAACACGGGTATCTAAACTTGATTTTTTCCTGGAACGCTGCCTCGAGCCTCGGCTGCCACAACATCAAAGGCGACCCGAACTCGCTCGAGAATCGTGTCTGCGCCCCATTAGTGTTCACATTCGGTCCCGAGCGAGGAACACTAATGGAGACATTACTGTACACACATTAATATTGTTTTATCAATCTGTTCTGTTCAACACGACCCTGGAATCTCTTTCATTTGCACTATTCTCTTTTATGTTTGGCAAGAATCAAAACCTCAACTTGTGAAAGGATTTGAGAAGAAGGAGTGGTGGATGGTTAGGATAACAAAATACCACTTTTCACTCTTATTTCTAGTGACCGACACCCTACGCGGCGGGCACTTATTTAATAAATACTTGTAGGAAAGTACTGTGGCACTTCCGCGAACACATACAATAGAAGACTGAATCCAATGAAAGAATGGATGCGAAGATCAATCATGTCCTGTATTCACACACGACAGTATACGACTGACTTCACGAAAAACGCAACGCCACGCGCGTAGGAAAGGGCGAACATGTGATCGCACAAAGGACGCATGTGATCCAGACCCATTATACATTCGGATTTACCAACAACTTGAGTCGAATCTATTGAAGTTTTCCTGAAAAGCAAAACTATAATAGATATGACATTATTAACTATGTCTCCGTATTTTTCGTTTGGCATTCTACACAATGACAAAAGCAGTGGGAAAAAGCGAATGAGATGAATTCAAAATTATCAGTTTATTCATAATCGGAACTCGCATAAAATCTCAAAAAATAAATATTTTCCTTTATTTCTGATCGCATAATTGCATTCGCAACAATAATTATTTGTAAAACAAGAAATAATTGTGTGGTCTAAAAGAAAGGCGAAATAGTAGTAAAACATCTCACGAATTTTTCTGCCCTTCATCTACTTGTCTTAAATTGAACCTAAGACCTCTGAAAATGCGCTTCATACATTATACTTTAATGTTAGAAATATTAAACAGTATCATAATTGGCAAGGTAAATGGCAAGAGAAACAATAGCACAAAAGCAATATGAGTTCAGATTTACGAATTTTAAATTAGAATATTTAACAAATATTTTTAAAATATTGGTAAGCAAATATTGATCATTGTCATATAGTTAGCAATTAAACAAAATTAATGTAAAAAAAATATAGCCGAAGGGGACTCGAACCTTCAAAAGAGTTTCCAGCGGTTCAGTAGCTATGCCTATGTCTCGGCAAGAATCAAAACCTCGGCTCGAGCCGATTCATTTTGCTGATGGCCAGGATTGTAACAGACGTGGCAACAGTGCGACAGAACTCTCAAATGATGTGATTGGCAACTATGGCTGTCCACTCTCCGTTTATAATTCTGCCTAATGACGTTAGATGTCACAGCGTGAGTTTATAATACTGTATAATGACTTTAGATGTCACCCAGTCGAAATGTCGAACCTGCCAATTTTTTGTTTTCACTATCGCTCGTTTCTTTACAATGGCGCTTAGATCGATTCGGAGTTGGCCTCAAAGGAGTCGGGACCCTTACAGAAAGCTCGGCATTCTTTCCCTTTACGACTTAAGAACTCTTATACAAGTAATGGAGAAACATTTTTTCTCCGCAATATGAATAAGTTAATAGGAAAATGGCCAACAATATGCAGCAGACCGTCAGTACGTCTTTCTTCTTCAATTTCTCAAATAACACACTACATTTTGTCTTGTTATTGACGCGATTAGTTTGAATCGGACATATTCGACTCGCTGGAAGTTCGAACTTGTGTGACTGAACTTTGACATTTGTGGTGCGATCCTCTGATTGAATTGGCTTTGTGCATAATCAGGTGTGGAATCGTGCGTACGAAGTGTCGTGTGAATTGTGACGTCGAACCGAACTTTGCTAAACGTTTGTCGATAGCAATGGACGGAGACCGCGTGCCATTTTTGAATTCCTGCACGGTGCCGCAGTTGAAAGAATTCGCGAAACGACTGGGCCTTCAAACAAGTGGTTCGAAGACCGAGCTTATTGCTAAGCTTGCCGTTGTCGATGATGCTTCGTGGGAAAACATGTCGTTGGCTGCAAATCAGTCGGTTGGTCGGTCGGGAGTTGAAACTGCGGCCGGACCGAGGGGGTTGCCGTCGGAAGGTCGACGAGAACTCGATTTGCGTAACGAAGATTCTGCAGGGCACCACCGTAGTGCTGCCGTTGGTGAGTGCGATGCTGTGTCGGAATTGACACGTCGCGAAATAGAACTGTTGAAACGGGAGAAAGAATTACTCGAGCGGGAAGTGAGGTTTTTGCAGAGAAACGTCGACGCCGCCACCCATACGGGTGTCGCCCTAATGCGACCCACGGCGGTTCATACGTTACGCGCCTGAGGACCTTCGAGCTGCGTGGCGATCGTGGGGGCCAAGACGTGCGGCCGGAGAAAGGGGGCGTTGCCTCCGAAAATCGGCTCGAAAGTTCACTTAATTCCGAGCCCTGATTTAGACGAGTCCGCGATGAAAGTGTTGTTCAGCTTGAGAGTGAAAGGAAAAGCTCAAACGTGGTTCCACTCGCAGCCGTCGCATATACAACTTGATATGGCCGAGTTGCTAGAAAATATGGACCGTATGTTTAACCAGCGACCAAATAAGTTGAAGTTACGTAAAGATTTTGAAAAACGCAAGTGACAATCAAGTGAATCTTTTGCGGATTATTTTCACGAAAAGACAATTTTAGGAAATAAGGTGCCAATTAGTGACGACGAACTTGTCGATTATGCTATTGACGGTATACAGGACATTCCATTACGTAACCAAGCTCGCCTGCAACGGTTCAAGACACCTGAAGAGATATTGGAAGGGTTCGAGAATTTGTCTCTCAGCCCGGAACTAAAAGGAAACGATTGCCGACGGGAGGAGAAGAAGGAGAGTGCGAAGCCGTTTCGAAAAGGACCAGCGACGTCGGCGACTAGGGCACGTTGCTACAATTGTGCCGAGACGGGTCATCTCTCGAATGCGTGTCCACAGCTGGCGGCACGGGAAAGAGGGTCGTGCTTCAGGTGCGGCAGTACACAACACCAGGTACGAGATTGTCCCAAGGAACCACCAAAGACTGCAGCCCTGGGAAACACAACCCACGTTGTTGAGTCGGATTTGAAGATTCCTCCATATATGGTGTCGTTATCATACGCCGTGAAGGACGGAGCGGGTAATGTTTGTACTTGCAATGCTTTCGCGATGATAGACTCGGGGTCTCCTATGAGCTTAATTAAGGAAGATTTTGTTCCTCTTCGCGCGCGAAAACCGTTTATTACTAGCAATAATACGTATTACGGTATAAATGGTTCAAAGCTAGATATTTTAGCGGTATTTTCCACCGATTGCATTGTAAACGACGTTCCATTGAGTCTTGATTTTCATGTTGCACCCGAGGGAACAATGAATTGCGTCGCGTTGTTAGGGAGAGATTTTATGGCATCTCCTCACATTTCTTTGTCTTTAAAAGAGACCGCAGTAATTTCTAAGGCAAACTGTAGTCCCGTCGACAAAAGCGAACAGGTCAACGCGTTTAATGAAATATTGCTTGTTGATTATAATGATATAGGAATGAGCGACGGTCAAAATTTGAATGTTAACCCACAAATTGGGCATAGTGTGTCGGAAAGGCTCAGAAATTTATACATAGAGGAATGTTTGAATAGTACGCGCGTAAGTCAAGCCTCAAATGATGTGGAAATGGTTGTTAGTTTGAAACATGATCAGCCTATCAGTTTCCGACCGCGTAGGTTAGCGTTTTCGGACCAAGAAAAACTGAAAACCATTCTGGATCAGTTATTGCGAGATAAAGTTATTCGACCGAGCAATTCGCCGTATGCGAGTCCGATTGTCCTCGTCCGTAAGAAGAATGGTGAGATACGATTGTGTGTTGATTATCGTGAAATAAATAAGGTTACTGTCAGGGACAACTTTCCAACTCCGCTTATTGATGATCATTTAGATCGACTGGGCGATAAGCGCTATTTTAGCTGTTTAGATTTGAAGAACGGCTTCCATCACGTGCGCGTCTCTGAGTCCTCTATAAAGTTCACGTCATTCGTCACCCCATTTGGCCAATACGAGTACCTCAGGATGCCTTTCGGTTTGACAAACGCTCCAAGAGTATTTCAGCGTTTCGTGACCTCTATATTTTCCGAATTGATACGACGAAACAAAATATTGTTATACCTACACGATATCCTTGTTGCTACGGAGGGTATCGAAGAACATTTTTGTATATTGCGAGAGATATTTGAGCTTGCGTCGCGTCACGAATTGCATTTTCGGCTGGACAAGTGCTTGTTTTTTTTCGAGGAGATAACGTATCTCGGATATTTGATTAGTAAAGACGGTATGCGTCCTAATAAAGATACCGTACAAGCAGTTTTAAACTACCCCATGCCGCGGAATTCTAAAGAAGCTCATAGATTTGTCTGTTTGGCGAGCTATTTCCGACGCTTCGTCAAAGATTTTTCCAGTATTGCAAAACCTCTGTACGGTCTGGTAAAGAAGAATGCGGAATTTCGGTTTGGTCCCGAAGAATTGTCTGCGTTTGAAACGTTGAAAACCTGTTTAGCATCGCGACCGATTTTAGCGGTTTATTCGCCGAAACTCGCGACGGAGTTGCATTGCGACGCCAGTTCTAGTGGATTTGGTGCTATTTTAATGCAAAAGCAATTGGATGGTTTGATCAAACCAGTATTTTATTTTAGCAAACGGACTACCGAGGCAGAGTCCAAGTATCAAAGCTTTGAGCTGGAATGTTTGGCTGCAGTGTACGCTGTTCAAAGGTTTCACATTTATTTGTTCGGTATACAATTTAAAATTCTAACAGATTGCGATAGTTGCCGGTTGACACTCAGTAAAAGTAATATCAATCCTCGAATTTCGAGATGGGCTCTATTTTTACAGGCCTATGACTATGTTATTGAACATCGACCAGGGACGAAAATGTCTCACGTCGATGCACTCAGTAGATATCACCGAGTGCTCATATTGGAGAGTAATGGGTTTGAACGAATCTTATCGGTAAAACAGGATAAAGACGAAGAAGTTGTAAAAATTCGAGAGCGATTAGAGAACGAGGAGGATAAGTGCTTTGAACTGCGCGACGGGTTGGTCTACCGAAAGACGAAAGACCAAAAACTGTTATTTTATGTACCGCAGCGTTTAGAAAATAATATCATCCGCACTTGTCACGACGACAATGGACATGTGGGAATTGATAAAGTTGTGGATAACATAAGTCGCGTGTATTGGTTCCCAAAGCTTCGCGATAAGGTAAGAAAATATATAGCTAATTGCCTGAAGTGTATCGAATTCTCACCGACTAGCGGGAAGCGTGAGGGATATCTGCACAGTTTACCGAAGGGAAATACAGTATGTCTCGATAGTTGCGAAAAAGAGCTGCACGATAGTTGCAAAGAGTTTATCCCCACTCCTGGGGGGTATACCCCTAGATGCGTCCAGAAGCTCGCTTGCCGATCAGTGTAACGCGATCCGGGGTCGGGTATATCGGCGAGGTAATACTAATTCAACGATGAAACTTTGCCATTTCTCATCCTTTTCTTATGAAATTTTTACACAGCATAGCTGACATTTTTCTGATTAAAATGACACCAAACACGATATAATTTGGACTATATTTACTGGCTTAATTAACGTTAATAAGTTTCGACCGTAGAAAAGGATAGGTAGTGAAAAGAAAAGAGAAGCTGCGATCGTCTTTTGGCTTGGCTGCTCGGCCGCTTATCTTTACTCGCTGTCCTTTTCTACGTTCGGCGCTGTCGGCAAAGGCTATAGCCGGATAAGGGGGTCAAATGTGCCCCTAAACCAAATTCAACTTGTGAGGTGTCATTCGATAGCTTATCAAGAAAAACCAATTCGTACCAAGTTTCAACCCTGTAGCTCGACTGGGAGGGTAGTTATAGCGAATAAACAAAAATATAGTTTTTGCTCAATATCTCCCATTTTGGCGCATAAAAAATTTTGAAAAAAATCTGAGACATTGCAATTATGGAGGCACATGTTGTAGAAGTTTTGCAGATTTTTAAATCGGAAACTCGAGCTGTGAAAAGTAAAAAACGTAAAAAAATGATGAAAAATGCCGATTTTGTATTGAAGGAATCTTCTGACCACAATTATATTTTTTCTGTAGGTACATATTAGTGATACTATTATTCTCAATTTTTTTCAGATTTTTAAATCGGGTGCGCCGCAGTCAAAAAAATAAAAACCGATTTCTTCGTACCTTATATTATAATCTAGTTAGCATCTCTTCAACGGTGTCGGTGGTCCCGCGGTAAAGTGTCGGACTTGTAAACCGCTGCAAACTTTTTTGTAGGTTCGAGCCTCCCTCGGATTAATTTTTTTTATCATTATTTTTTTCTAATTCCTAACTGTATGACAAGGATCAATACTTGCTTACAAATACTTTAAACATATTTGTTAAATATTTTAATTTAATATACGTAAATATGAACTTAGAGCGCTTTTCGTGCTACCGTTTCCCTTGCCACGTACTTGACCAATTATGGTACTGCTTGACATTTTCTACACTAAATTAATCGATTTAAAGATACTTATCTTTTCGATTGATGTGGAAAAGAAGCGTTACAGCAAAGTTTTTAATCTTCAACGCTATCTTGGTTAATTATTGGTGCCACTTGTTATTTGCTAAGTACTTCCGCGGGTGTTACAATGTTTGGCAGGTTCCAAGCATGTGATAAATAATAAATTATTGCATTGGCAACAATAATTGGCAAGATACATGACAACAGAATCGGTAGCACGAAAAGCGCTCTACGTTCATATTTACGTATATTAAATTAAAATATTTAACAAATATTTTTAAAGTATTTATAAGCAAGTATTGATCGTTGTCATACAGTTGGGAATTAGGAAAAAAAAGAATGTTGAAAAAATGGACCCGAGGGAGGCTCGAACCTACAAAAAAGTTTGCAGCGGTTTACCAGTCCGACGCTTTACCGCGGGACCACCGACACCGTTGAAGAGATGCTACATAAATTAGAATATAGATAGTGACGTAATATCAATTGGTTCGGTTTATCTAGTTTGGTCAATTTCTATGCTGGTTTGCTGTATGTGAAAACATTAAACATTGCATAAAACCCTTATTTCGCAAAGAATAGACGAAAATTCGCCGTATAAGTTATTCTGACACGCAAAAAACGACGAAAATATCGGTATTTAATTTTTTTGACTGCGGCGCACCCAATTTAAAAATCTGAAAAAAATTGAGAATAATAGTATCACTAATATGTACCTACAGAAAAAATATAATTGTGGTCAGAAGATTCCTTCAATACAAAATCGGCATTTTTCATCATTTTTTGACGTTTTTTATTTTTCACAGTTCGAGTTTCCGATTTAAAAATCTGCAAAACTTCTACAACATGTGCCTCCATAATTGCAATGTCTCAGATTTTTTTCAAAATTTTGTATGCGCCAAAATGGGAGATATTGAGCAAAAACTATATTTTTGTTTATTCGCTATAACTACCCTCCCAGTCGAGCTACAGGGTTGAAACTTGGTACGAATTGGTTTTTCTTGATAAGCTATCGAATGACACCTCACAAGTTGAATTTGGTTTAGGGGCACATTTGACCCCCTTATCCGGCTACAGCCTTTCAAACAACGTAGGAACTACACGCTAGTTGCAAACGTTCAGTCCCGAGGCTTTCGCAACTATCGAGACAATACTGTATACCCTTTGAAACGATCCATGTCGATCATTATGGGCCGCTTGAAAAATCTGGGGGAGGGTTCTAGCACATTTTTTCAATTGTTGACGGGTTTACCAAATTTACTCGACTTTACGCCTGTAAATCTACCACCACTGACGAGGCGATCAAAAATTTGAGCGAATACTTCCGATCATACAGCAGGCCAAAGCGTTTGGTAAGCGACCGCGGAACTTGCTTCACCTCTGCTAAATTTGTGTCTTTTATTGAAGAGTGGGCGATCGAGCATGTATTAGTCGCCGTAGGTACACCGTGTGCAAATGGTCAAGTGGAGAGATTTAACCGGGTAATTACACCAATGTTGTCAAAATTAATTGAGTCACCAAATAAATGGTACTACGCCTTGACCTCCGTAGAATACGCTTTGAACAACACGTTGTGCCGATCTACGGGTACCACACCCAGCGAGTTATTATTTGGAATTGCGCAATCCGGGAAGTCGAACGATCGACTGCGCGAACTTCTTAGTTCATCGTCCGCGGAAGAGAGAGATCTTCCTTGGATTAGAGATGCCGCGTGTACAATTATTTCTAAGGGTCAGGAGGAAAATTCGCGCAGTTATAACGAAAAGCGCAAACCTCCAACTGTCTATAAGGAGGGTGATTATGTAGTGATTAAAAACTACGATACGACACCGGGTGTAAATAAAAAACTCATTCCCAAATACAAGGGACCTTACGTCGTGAAACACGTACTAGATTTCGACCGGTACATTGTTTCCGATATCGACGGATTTCAGTTGACTCAGATTCCATATACTGGAACCGTAAGTGTCGACCGCATGAAATTGTGGGAGGCAAAATAATGTAAGTGTGTGTTGTTTGCGTTCTTTTGTTGTTGTTTGTAGTATGTATTTATAATTTTGTTGCGTTAAGTGTGTATTTACTGTGTGTGGATATGTAGTAAAAATAATGTAAGCTACGTGTTGTAGCGGGGTTTTCTTTTGTCTTCTTTTCTGTGTGATGTCCGGGACGGTCATATTGTCAGAATGGCCGAGTCTGTAGGGAAAATCCCTACAGGAATAGACAAGGTGCGATGGTTGCGTAGTGTCGGGGCCCTTGCCACCCACGGCGTCATACGGTGCACCGTGTCCGAGCGTTCACGTAATAAAGTCATTTTTTGTTTTTACCTATACAACCTCGTTGTTTTTCACCTACACAACCAATACTCGAAGCTCCCACAGCTGTAACAACTGTAAACATCTACAGTCTTCTTCTGCTGATTTAATAGATTTGTCTACTTTTTCTTTCTGCTTTTTTTGCATTTTTCTTTAATTGGGGATCATTTGGGTTAGAACATTTTTTCTTTTCTTTACGATTTAGATTCTCGAGTTACATATATGGACCAGAAGTAAGAATTACGGTTTTCCCACGGCGATAATTTTTTCTGAGCCAAATAGGAGTAGTTCCATATCTTTAAGACATCACACAAGTTCTTCTTCCTCTACCTGGGAAAATATGGTTTTGATTGGCCCTAAAGGTAAACCTATGGTCACTTCATCTTCTTGTTTTAATTTATGAACGTAACGTTCCAATGTAGTTTGGGGAATAGAATATTCTTGAGCAGCTTCCTTGTAGCCCGTTTTCTTATTCAAAACTTACTCAAAACTCAAAATGATGGGGTATCCCATTATTCCCCGTATCAAAGACTAGCCTCAAACCATCATTTTTCAAAAACTAATATATTTTTGCAATAAATAACAAAATTTCTTAATCTTAAATATCTTACATTAAGTAGATAAAATGAAGACTATGATATTACAAAAATAGTGGACTTACTTTTCTTAAATATACACGTATTACGAATCTCTTTGTCATAGAAAATAAAATCAACGTAGCACGCGAACTGTTTCATCAACAGAAACAAAAGACACGTGCTCTCCCACTCGCTGTTGATGACGACCTAACTGTTTTAACATAATGGCTCGCTATGGGTGCATTCATCATGTGACTAACATCTTTCGATTAGCGTTTAAGTACGATACCCCATCTTACCTCGCTACCCCGCCATGCCTCCCTTTCCCCTATGTTAACAAACAGTTAAATCCTCGTCTAAACCATTTTTTTCTAAAAAGTAAAGACGTAGGGTAGACCGAGGCGAATCGGATCACTTTTTATTCGATGGTAAAAAAAACATAGTTACAATTTAAAAACCCAATACTTGATTATAAATTCGTAACAAGTATTCATTTAACATGAACATTCATAATAAAAAATATAAACAAATTAAAAAATTCCTCTTTTATGGACAAAAAACAAAAAAGTGGAAAATATCTCTAAGAAAACAAACAAATTGTCGTAAAATAATCTTTGGTTATAATTTTATAAAGTATAACTTGATAATAATAATGTCAAAGACCCTACGTAGTACATGGGTGGCAAGTATATTGTCCTTAAACACCACTTATATTAGCACACTTTTCGTGCCGCCACTTTTCACAGATAGCGCACTGTATCCAATCCTCCGCAGGTGGATGAATTTCTCGTTACAATAAATGCAATGCCACTCTCTTTTATGTATGTGCGAACCATATCTTTACCTACATGTATAAGTTATTAACGCATTTAAAGTCATACAACTAATTAAATAAATAAAAAAAAGAGTGATCCGATTCGGCCCAAATGAAGTGATCCGATTCACCCCATATAATAGTACTTTTAAAGCGAATAAAATACGTAAACAAATTATGATATAATAGTGAAAATTATATCAAATATTATTTCTAGACACTATACAAACTAATAATATCAAACACATTTGGATGTTAAAGCTTACCTTTTATTTTTAAATAAGAAATTGTAAGCTATGTATTTTAGATCTGCGCCAAAATTATTACGTTCGTCCGCGTAAGGCAAACTTGAAATGCGTGTCAACACTAAACGGTATTGTAAAACAATAAAAAAACAATTGAAAGAGGTGCATAGAGAGGGCGTGAGGAGTGTATGTACAACCTAAACGACTTTTTCCATAGTAATATAACAAATTTTAACTAAATACTTATTTCGATCTGATTCGCCCTGTGACCCGATTCGCCTCGGTCTACCCTACTATTATACGAACTCTCTACAACAATGTGCGCCATTTCAAAAACTAGGTCCCTCCAAAGTTTTTCGAGGTAATACGTGCTGTGAACATTGTTCTATTTATTTGCAATTTCTGGCAATGCGTTAAGAACGTTTTTATTAAGCGATGCATAAAATTTAGCAATATGTAGTTCCAATCTGTATGAAAATAATTGGCGCAGGAGAATTATTTACTGGTTCGGTTATCTTTAGGTAATAGAGGTAAAATTGAAGAATCGGGACTGACAGGTATCATAAAACAACGAATTTCTGGATGCTTTCAAGCAGCAGCAACCAATATCCGTCGTAACGGTGTCGTTTTATATCACGGTACACGGACGCAATGGATATTGCTTCCTCGTGGCCGAAAGTTGAAAAGATACGAGAGAAGTTTCCCCCGCGTTGTATGTATATAGACGACAGCCTCCCCTACAGTTCTCACGGGGTAATGGGCTTTAGAGTGCGGCGACAGCTGCTAAAGGAGATGAAGACAAAAGCGAGGAAGACACTATGCCAAGGTTCCTAAAGCGTCCCGGTAACAAATCATTCAAGAGGTAGCAAACTGCTATACAGTTCCTGCCTTTGACCCTATCATGTAGGCCGCGATTTATATACTTGATTGTAATTGATTTTGGTCAGATAGTAACTGGCCGAGTGTGTTAATTCCCTTCAAACAAATGCACATTTGAATTAATGTCTCTGGCGGCAGTAAAATACCATCGAGTATCACGGGAGATTTAATGCGTCAAAAACAATTCTTCATTACTGTCAAAGTCAATTATCTTACCGTAATTAAATTGCATAAACAAAGTTCCCTCAATTTATTGTTAAACTGGGGAAGCAAAATTACTATTTTTTACTAACAGACGAAGCTCTAAGTAATAGGTAAATAAAAAGGTTTATTTGTACAATATACAATACATATTAAAATACGAAGGTCCGTAAGACCGTTGAGCCCTTCTACCATAAACTTCTGTAAACATCTGAACTTGACGTTACTGTCGTCAATTAATTAAGTTCCAAACTCTTACTGTTGTTGGAACCGATAAAGTATATTGTCTTCCAGCAAAATCGATATAATCAAAGATGATTATATAGAAGATGTCGTCTTGATAGCAATATCACCGGAAATGGTATGTGCGCCGATGAGTAGGCCATCCGTCCTCCTTTTTTAACAACTAGTCACATTGATTAACATTAAATGTCGCAATATACCTTACGTATAAAGGACATCAAAAGAATATCTTCCGTTTTCATTTATCTGTTACTTAAAATCAATTTTATTTACGACACAATTTATGGCACTACTATCTATAGCATTAATCTGCAATACAATTATTTATTCATGATATTTGTGCGAAAAAGTATCGCCAATTGCAAGCTTCAGTATCCTTTAAAGCGTACAGGAAAACGATTGTTAATTAATATTTTGTGGATAAACGTCATTTGTGAAGCAACTTTATAAATTCCTGTACATATACAACTTTCTGGAACGAAACCCCATGCCACGGAAAGACATGGAAAACGTCTGTAACTTCTTTTGTAATAGCAATTTAACCCCTCAGCTGTGAATGGCAAGTATACTCGTCATGAAGAAATGGCAATTACACCACAGTTAGGAGGTTAAGGAATTTATATAAAAAATGTAGGCCTGATTTTCATGCCGCATATGAAAAAAGACATACAACGTATGCTATTTTTACAATTTTTTTCACAACTTAAACTCTTTTAATATTTATTTACAGTTTCTAAAATTGTAAACGAAAATGTGACTAAAAGATATGGAAAAGGAGGATAAAAATGAAGGCTGCGTTGACACTGGTATTTAATTCTACAGTTTTGTTATTTATTTAACATAATTGTAGGAACTTTATAAAAATGAAGGGGAGTAGTTCATCGGGAATCGAACCCGAGACCTTCGTATTACTAGGCACTGATTGATTGATTGATTGAAGTGGTATTTATTCAGAATTACAATGTTTATAAGAGTATGATTACATTGATAATTTATAGTGAATAATCTATTTAATTAATGGTCTAGATGTATGTAGCTGCATGGTCGAAGTGGGACGCTCGCAGCCTGTGGGGCGAGTTTTTGTGCGCGAACGTAGAGGCTTTGTTCCCCTTATTTTATTTTATTCTTAGTTTAAATTGTCTATTTATTGGATAGACTGTGTTTTTGGTAGTTGGATTTCGGGAAAAAGATAATGCTGGGTAGCACTAAAAAAACCGAGATGGTGTTTATCGCTCCTTCTTGTGATAAGAGGAAAGAAAGGAGGGGGGGAGGCTTAAGCTAAAGCATGCACTCTCTACACATACATACCGCGTGCATTCACTCGTGCGTTCCTGCCCGTTTGGCAGGCAATTAATACTAGGGAATTAAATCTAGGTTATTTACATTATGTACAGAAGGGGAGTATATGTATGTACATATATACATACATATGTCCATATATGTATTACAGAAAGTGCGGTTTGGCGACGGGATTTATTAATAAGGTTTGGATAACCACCAGTATTTGTCTGTGTTGTGGTGATATTTGTTTGTTGAGTCTAGTTTAGGTATGTCCGTGCTGTATACTATTCGATGGTTGGTGTTCTTGCTATTTATGTGGGGATCGCATAGTATTGTTTTGTTGTTAGCTGTGCGCTGTATGTGGTAAATTACTGGGATATTGTGTTGGTCCATGATTCTGCCTGTTTTGTCGAGTAGTAGGACGGCTTCTGGGGGGATATTGCCGGTTGCTAGGGTTTTTTTATGGAATTCGTCATGTGGGTATAGTGAACTGTTTATAAGGTGGTTGTGTTTTGGTAAAAGTTACGTTTAGGGGAGGCAGCTCCGATGACCTTGACCTTGACATATGTTATGAAGGTTATCGTCCGGAGTAATCCCCAGGAGGTTTTAGCCGTCGCTCGTTTTTTATTAAAAAGTTATTACCTATTGAAAATAGGTCACGAATAGAACCAACGGTAAATCTAGGGAAGAGCCCAGACCTCACCGATTTCGATGATTTTTGAATATGTTGTAGAACTCAGTATTCTGAACAACTTTTTCCTATGCATATAACGGTCGCTCGGCCTTAGTTTTCGAGATATTTGCAAAAAACTATAGCTACTATACATTGAATTTTGTCTATACGTGCACACTCGGGGCAACGTGTGGGACCGCTGCGACGCGCCGCTTTTCCGGCAGCCGGCGAGGGTTCAGTATACCGGGTGGACTCATCAAAATTGTACCTCTAGAACTGGATATATCATATCAGATTTGGTATTGGCACCCCTCCTGCACCCCCTCCCCGTTAATTTCTAACCAAACCTAACCCGAATCTACTTTTGATTTAGTCAAATATGAGTTTCTCATGGAAAAAGAAAAATCTAACCCAAACTCATATCTAATTAAATAAAAATTAGATTCGGGTTAGGTTTGGTTAGAATTTTACGGGGTGGGGGTGCGGGGGGGGGCAGAGCCCCTCCCCCGCCAATACCAAATCTGATATGATATATCCAGTTCTAGAGGTACAATTTTGATGAGTCCACCCGGTATACTGATCCCTCGCCGGCTACCGGAAAAGCGGCGGTCACACACGTTGCCCCGAGCGTTCACGTATAGACAAAATTCAATGTAGTAGTAGCTATAGTTTTTTTGCAAATATCTCGAAAACTAAGGCCGAGCGACCATTATATGCATAGGAAAAAGTTATTCAGAATACTGAGTTCTACAACATATTCAAGAATCATCGAAATCGGTGAGGTCTGTGCTCTTCCCTAGATTTACCATACATTTTTATTAGTAACTTTTTAATAAAAAACGAACGACGGCTAAAACCTTTTGGGGGTTACTTGAGAAGGCGACCTTCATAACATATGTCAAGGTCAAGGTCATCGGAGCTGCCTCCCCTAAACGTAACTTTTACCATTTTTATTAAGTGTAGTGGACAGTCTTTTTTTGATAGTTTGTAGAGGAGCCCTTTTAGCCAGACTGTGTCAAAGGCCTTCTCCAAGTCTATTAGGCAAGCAGCTACGCTTTCGTTGCTGTGTAATGCGTGTTGGATGTCGGATGTTAGTGTATGTATTGCGTGTATTGTGCTTAGTTGTGGACGGAATCCAAATTGGGTGTTTGGGATAATGTTATGTTGTGTGAAAAATCTTCCTAGGGCTTCTTTGATGAGTTTTTCAAAGATTTTTGATATGTTTGGTAGTAGGCTAATTGGACGGTAACTAGCTGGGTCGGATGGGTTTTTTCCTTTTTTTTGTAGGGGTATTACTCGTGCCGTTTTCCAGGCATCGGGAAAGTAGTGGTTGTTCAGGCAATTGTTAAAGAGGATATTGTAGCTGGAGAGGAGGTTGGTGGGTAGGTTCTTTAATACTATGTTAGGGATATTGTCAGGGCCTGAGGATTTTTTATTGTTCGTTTTTCTGAATAGTTGTGCTGTGTGTGTAGGCGTTGTGAAGTATTTATCGTCTATTTCGTTTTTTGGGTAGGAAGCTGGATTTGTGGCTGAGAATTGTGTGAGGGTATTGACTGTTATATTATTTTTGTTGCTGTGGATGGTATTGTGTTTTTCTACCAATTCAGATAGTCTTTGCTTTCCTAGTGCATTGTTTTGTGAATTTGTCTCGGCAAAGTGTACTCCTAGTATGTTTAGTTTGTCTTCGTCCTTTGTAATTGTAAATTTTCCGTGCTGGTCTCGGGTGAGGGTGTTTGGGTCTATTTTTGATTTAGCTATTAGGTTGTTGTTGTTGTAGTCGATTTTTAGGTTAGGGATGGTTAGGCCTTCCTTTTTCCTAAAAAAGGTGTTTATTTGCGGGAACATTTGATGAGAATTTATTGGGATATTTTTGATTTTATTTTCCCAGTATGCATTTACGGATTTTTGGAATTCTTGCTTGATTTTAGTTTTGTATTGTTTAAGGAGGACCTTTGTTGATTCTATTATGGTTTGGGAGAGGCCGGATGGGTGTCTGTATTCATTATGTAGCGTTGTTAATAGCATATTTTTTCTCTTCTGTAATTTTCTGATGTTGTTGTTTACATAAAGTTCTGTTGAATTGTAGTCAGGAAGTGCGGGTACTACTCTGTGTATTGTATTTAATATTACTTTGTTTATGTTGTCGAGGTGGCTGTCTATCTCCCCGTTTGAGAGGTTTCTGTTGGTTGGTATCTTTATTGTCCAGTTTTTGTTGATGTCCTTTCTCAGTTTCGACCAGTCAGTTTTCTTGTAGTTTAGCGGGCGGCTGGGGGTGGTGAAGGGAATTTGGTTGTCTCTTTCTAGGAGTGTGAAATGGATCTTTATTGCTTTGTGGTCACTGTCAAAGTTTAGAGTGGGGATAGTGTCGTCTGTGTTCCTGTTTATTACATGTATTCTACTGTCTAGGATGCAGATGTCTATGAATGCGTTACTTCTTGGGAAAGTAGGTGTTGGTGCTTAATAAGGAGGTTCTATGGTCGATGTTGTATTTTGTTATCCATTTTGCCAGAGCAAGGCCTCTGCTGTTGTAGTATGTATTGTTCCAGTCTTGGTGCTTGGCGTTTTGGTCGCCAGCAAGTATGTAGTAATTATTTGGGTTTCTGAGTGAAAGGGAGGTGAAGATATGAGTGAGTTCGTTTATGAAATCAGTTGAGCGATTTCCCGCTGCGTATCCTGCTATGATGAAGAGGTTGTTATTGGACTGTAGTTTAATTTTTATGATGGTGTGTTCTAGGGTTGTTGTGTCTGTGGTTAGGGGGATAAGTTCGTATGCTATGTGTCTTTTAATGAGTATTGCTACGCCTCCTCCGCTGTTGTTGTCTCGGTCTTTTCTAATGAGGTTGTACTTTTGGAATTTTGGGTTGTGCTGTTTTTTTAGTCTTGTTTCATTCCGGAGTGCGAAGTCTGGGTTTTCTATTTTTAGGAGTTGAGATAGGTTGTATCTCCTTTCGTTGGAGGCAATAGGGTTGACGTTTACTGAAATTAGTTTGAGATTTGCAGTGGGTGGGTTATACATTACAGTTGGTAATTGTATCCATGTCTATATTGCTGTGTTCTGTGGGGATGCCAAAGTAGAGGTCGTATAGCTTGTCTATTCTGGTGGAGTTGTTTCCTATTATATTTTCTAGTCTGTTTATCTGGGGTAGTATGAAATTTTTCAAGTCTTCAAACAGTTTGTCGTAGGGGATTTGCGTGGGGTTTTGGATGGGATGGTTTGGGGGAATGGTTCGGTCGCTTCCTTGCGGTTGCGTTGGGGGGTGGATGGGATGGGGTGGTGGTGGGCGATGCTTGGGTGTGTGCTGTGTTGCTTTTGTGTAAGTGCCATTGTGTAGGAGATGTTGGGGTTTGTCTTACTGTTCTCAAGTATGTTTTTGGCTTTATTTAGGTTTTCTATCCTCGTGTATGATTTTGCAGTTGCTGCATTTCTAAGTCTGACTTTCAGTTCTTTGTACTTTGGGCATCCTTTATACGACGCTGGGTGACCAAAGTCCCTGCATCTAACGCAGTAAATTTGGGCTGCGGGGAGCTTCGAATCCTTGGGGATTTTGCACTGGCCCGGCTCGTGGGTGTCTGCGCATTTCACGCATCTAAATTCTAGGTTACAATTCCTAGAAGTGTGCCCTGCTCTTTGGCAACGGGCGCACATTGTAGGGTCTTTCTTTTGAAGCTTGTCCCAGGAGATTACTTGGTGGAGCAGTCTGTTCGTCTTAGTTAGTTCGTTCGTGTCGCTGTCTGGGGAGATTTGTACTAGGAATAATGGTAGTTTTCTATTGTCTTTGGATGCACCGTTCGTTGTAAAGTTTGCAACTTTTATGAAATTTACCTTATTCAGGCGGAGGTTTATTAATTCGGTTAGGATTTCTTCCGGGTCGAAGCTGGCGTCTAGGCCTTTGATGAGGAACGTTTGGGGTTTGATGGCTTTTGGGGTGTACGTAAAAAATTTGACTTGTCGGTTTGATAGTGCGCTGATCGTGTTGTTGTAGTCTATTAGATTGTCGAGCTGGACGTAATGTTTGGTGGAATTAATATGTTTAATTTTAAAGCTATTTATACCTAGTGCCTGCTTAATTATTCTGTAGGTCGCGTGTTGCGTGCTGCCAATTACGTTGATTATTGGCGGCTTGGAGTGGTTTTCGGTCCCCGGCATGTTGGCGGGTTTGCTGGCCCCGCGATTTCCCTGCACGTGGGCAACGGTGGTTGACTGCTTTCTTGGGGCGGTGTCATCTGTGGTGGGGGGAGGGCTAGGCGTTGAGTTTTGCCGTTGCTTTTTGGCGGGGGCTATGGCCCAGCCCGTGGACGTGGTCGTTTTTGGTACTGCATGTAGGTGGGGTTGAACTAGTACCGGCTTCCGTCGTGGGTACCACGCTCGGCCTGCTTGCGGGTGGTTCCGGTGCGGTGGTGGTAGGTTCCTGCACGACCTTGGCTGTTTTTTTACCTGTCTGGGGTTCGGGCGGTTGATCCGTAGATTCGGCCTGTTCGCCTGTGGCCTTGCGCTTGGCGGTGAGTTGCTGGGTTTTTCCCGGAGGGGTGGTATTCCTCGACCTTTCTTCTTCTAGTTGCTTGGACAGGTTTTCTGTTCACACACATTAACTTTCGTAATGTTCGTAAGTGCGTGTCCTGTGCGCGTGGACACAAGTGCGAATCAGATCGTATCGATCGCCGGGACGTGGCATTTAAATTAAATTTAAATTAGGCCAGGTCAGGATCGGTACAATGACCATATGGCAAGACACCGTCGAAGCAGGTAAATTCGCGGTCGAATGGATAAGTTTATTTAACTACCCTTTTCTAACATTAATCATTAATCATCCAAACACTTTTTTCATAATTAATAAAACACTTTATTCGTTTCGGAAAACGAATAAAAGTATGGAACAGTTATTAAACGACTTGTTAATTAAATTGTTATTGATGAATAACGAAAAATTATACACTATTCTTAATGTAAGACGATTGTAATATTTGCCGTACGTTGCCCCTCGATGCACCCGATCTCGGCCGCGCGCAATTGTGACTGAGCTCGGGCTATACGGGCGCTCGCATTGGCCAGTGTTTTTCGTTAATAACTAAAAAACGAAGCTTGAAACAATATTTATGTCAAGGAAAAAGTTGTTCAGAATCACCTCAGCTACCCCTTTCTTAAAAATACTGCGCGAGTTCCGGGCCACCCTGTATATGTATACTTCTATAATACATTCTTTATAAACCGCATATGGCGCTTTATTAATCACTGTGTAAATCCAGCCTAATCGACTAAAATAACCAACAATATATTTTTTCTGCGAAATTTCTATCGATCCTGTATCTCCCTCCCTTTCAACTTGAATTCCTAATATTTCACTCACTGGTCCTAAATCTTTCATTTTAAATAATTTGTTCAATTTGAGTTTTATTTTACGCAAAAGTCCTATCGATTTTGATGCTAATAATAAATCGTCAACGTAAACTACTACTATTACTTTATGACCATCAATATTACCAGTATAAACGCAAGGTTCTACTTTCGCAATGATTTTTCCTCAGATTGTATATGTAGTTGCCTACATATGGCCGCTTTCCGCGAGTTATGGATTCTCGCCAACTCGTCCCATGCTTCCTTGGAAGTTGTGGCTTTTCTAACGTGCCCCAACTCTTCTTTCGAGATGCTCAAGACGATGAGGGCGAGCGCCTTTTCATCCTTATTTGTCCAGTTTACTTGATTTTCTTCAGACTTCACTATGCTTCCACTGTTGTAACCCGACAGTTCGTTATATACATATCAACACACTCTTCATTTGCATTTTCCACGCTTGGTAATTTCCATCGACTAACTTTTCGATATTGTGTGTGTGTTGCCTGACATCTTTGATAAAGCATTTTTGTCTTTTCCACTATCCTTAATTTCACTTCACAAATCGTTCACTTTTTGCACTACTCTAACGCCCTGGGCCCATAACTTATTAGATGTATTGTTCTATAATGGACAATAGTGACACATTTGTTAGGCACGACTGTATACGGCCAGAGGTCGGTTCGCACTATTACACCACGCGGTGGACCCACTCATAGTCAAGACGACAAAGACGATCCCTGTCTCTCAATGACTTCTCAATGTTTGCCTATCATTTTTTCCTACTGCTATGTGTAGAAAATGTAAGACGTAATTACAGGATAAGACAGGAAAGGATGAATAAAGCACAATAGACGCTATTCTATTTTAAACGTTCAACTCGTGCTGTTATTTATTCGATATATGTATATACAGGGTGTCTCTTAACTCCTGTCCTTCCCGGAAATGGGGGGTAGCTGGGGTGATTCTGAACAACTTTTTCCTTGACCAACATGTGGTTTGCAGCTTCATTTTTAAGTTATTAACGAAAAACACTGGCCAATGAGAGCGCCCGCCGGGCGGCCGATGGCGCGCGCTCAGGCACGAACCTATCAGCTGTCGCGATGGGGGGGCATCGAGGGTACCGACGGAAGCGTGCGGAAAATGTTACATCGTCATAATTAAGAATAATGTGGAATAATTTGTTATTCATGAATAACAAATAAACTAATAAGTCGTTTAAGAACAGTGTCCGATACGTTCATTCATTATCCGAAAGGAATAAACTGTTTTATTACTTATGAAAAAAATATCTTTTTAACAGCACGTTTTCAGGTGGATAAATTATGTTTTCAGAAAAACGATTTGCACAACTAATGTTAGAAAAAGCTAGTTAAACTTACCCATTCGTTCACGAATTAACTTGCTTAACGTGTGCGAATCCTGACCGAGGCAACGTTCAACAGCTGAGGTTACGGCTGGATTAGTATCCTTGCATGATCACTTCACGATAACTTCACTTCACGGTCACTTGCACTTGCTACTGTGAAATTTGGGTATAGTTAAAAACAATTTATTCTTCCTACGTTTAAACATTTAGTAATATTCTGCGGTTGCACGATTCACGTTTCTCGTTCGGTTAGCAGAACGACTCTGCCAGCTGAAACGTTCGCACTCGCTTCCACACGCACACGCACACACACTGTCTCCAAATTTAGTGGAAATCGGCGGCAGATACCGATCACACAGGGCAGTATCGGCCCCTGCGTAGTGTGCGTCGCAGTGTGAGCGTCGGCACTACAATGTTATCCCCATTAAAGAACATGTGCGTGTGCGTGTGAAAGCGAATGCGACGTTTCAGCTGGCAGAGTCGTTCTGCTAGCCGAACGGACAACATGAATCGTAAAAACGCAGACTATTACGAAATGTTTAAACGTAAGAAAAATAAATCGGTTTCAAATATTCCCATATTTCACAGTGGCAAGTGATAGTGACCGTGAAGTGAATTCACCGTGAGTGTAGTGAGTTCTCCGACCCGGCCGGTGACATCAGCTGTTGAGCGTTGCCTAGGTCAGGATTCGCACAATGTTTACCAGATTAATTCGTAGAGGAATGGGTAAGTTTAACCCGCTTTTTCTAACATTAGTTCTGCAAATCGTTTTTCTTGAACCATAATTTATCCACCTAAAAACGTGCTTTTAAATAAAATATTTTTTTCATAAGTAATAAAACAGTTTATTCCTTTCGGATAATGAATAAACGTATCGAACACGGTTATTAAACGACTTATTAGTTTCATAAGTATAAACGAATTATTCCACATTATTCTTAATTAAGACGATGTAACATTTTCCGCACGCTTCCGTCGGTACCCTCGATGCCCCCCCATCGCGACAGATGATAGGTTCGTGCCTGAGCGCGCGCCATCGGCCGCCCGGCGGGCGCTCTCATTGGCCAGTGTTTTTCGTTAATAACTTAAAAATGAAGTTGCAAACCACATGTTGGTCAAGGAAAAAGTTGTTCAGAATCACCCCAGCTACCTCCCATTTCCGGGAAGGACAGGAGTTAAGAGACACCCTGTATGTATATGTAGGAACTGAATAAAAAGGAAGGGCAGGCATCGGGAATCGAACCCGAGATCTTCGTATTTCTAGGCACTGATCAGTCCATCTACGCCACGGCCGCGGCCCTTTCCTAATATTCGCCGTTCGTTTGTTCCTCTTAACGTCGTTTTTTTTATGGAGGCATCCGATCCTACATATATATATATATGCTAGTGACTGTTAGGTCTTTCCTGTACGATGGTCCGTTAAAGAATGTCCGAATGCCCCGCTGCATCGTGGTCGCCAAAAAGGCGGGCTGTCCCATGGTCCCCCGACGCAATGGCTTCAAGGGCCTTGTTTATGACAGTCTACGGTGTCCGCTGGTTAGGGGCTCTTTCGGGTATCGCGGTGATATTGCCCAGATGCCAAGCTAGAGCGCCCGCAATTCGAAAACTCTTACAAAAATTGAATTTTTTTAAACATGCATACAAGAATCTTTTGCGTATGCATTATACATATAAAACTACATATGTATATCATTTTTCGACCACTTTACTTCCATACTTCTTTGCGCAGAATTATGAGAGATTCGATTTATGTAAAAATATACGTAACCATATATAATATGGGCGTAATGTACTATGCGGGTTCGTCTGCGCTTGTTCCCCCTCCTAGAGGCTCCCCGGTTTCGCACCGGGTTCGTCCTCGCTCTCAATAATCCTAGCGGCTCCCTGATTACGCATCAGGTTCGTCCGCGCACCTTAACTAACAAATTGATAACCATATTCCTGGGTAATATACCCCTCGCCGGCCTCTCGTGCTGCCACACAGCCCGGCTCGTAACAACATCTATTTGACGATTTTGGTTAAAACTTTTGTGCAGTACATAATCTTGCCGGTATAATAATTCGAAAATTAAAAAAGAAAACCTTAAATTGAAAATGGAGCTTTGTTTCACTTCATAATAAATGTCATATAAACATTACTTAATTACGCAAATTGACCAGGATTGCGCGAAAAAAGCTCTTCACCATTATATTCTAGAAACTATATTGATTCTGGTTATCCAAGCAGTTTTTGCTCTTAGCTGCTTTTTCGTCAGATATTTAATGTAATTCTCTTTGTTGCACTAACTAGAGACTCGAATCTCATCAAACGAGGCGTGTTTGTCATATTTTAAGTAGGATAACTAGACATTAATATGCAGGGTGGCCGCTACATTTTGGCCAAGGAAAAAGTTGTTCAGAATCACCCCAGCTAACCCCCATTTCCCGCTGCAAGGGTAGTTACGGGCCACCCTGTATATTAATAATTTTAAAGAAAAAGTCGGAAACAAATTGACCTGCTTGGTAGTTCTAGTGTTAAACATGCTCCTTGAAATTATAACCTAACCCAAAAGGTAACAGAAAAGTAGACGCTGGTGTGTCATATTGCGAACTATTATAATCTTATGTAGGTACTTACCTGATTCTGTTTACCTGAAGTTGTGGAAATTATTTTTATATGTAACAACTGGACATATTTATTGTTCTCAGCAGGCTATGCAACATATTAGTACGGTATGAGACTGTGGGCAATATCACACTACATACGAGATCTAGATATGATCGCAAGATACACCGCTTATCTGAAGCAGATATGTAGATTCAGAACCACAGTTGCTATTCATTCTGAAATACTGCAAGATCTTGATAACTAAGTACAGACATGTTCGCAAACGTTTAACTGAATTTAGCTTGAAGGGGAAAATAGCAAGAAAAATCTGGAATATCAGAGATATATCGGCGAGTCATAATTGTCTTCGATGGAAAAGTATACACTAATTGTTACATCGAAGTAGTATTTCCTAAATAATGCACGAAGCCACCAATAAAAATACGTACGAATCTTTTTCCGTGTTGGAGTGCAATGTCGTTTGCCGGAACTGATTAAACTCGTCGGGAACAAAGAATCAAAGACTTTTCTGTTCGCCCATAATTTTTGAAGAAAATATTGTATCTATTTGCAGACATGTTTATAAAAATACTGCCCAAATTGTTAAAACTTTTTTAAATCATCGGAATCTTAATATATGGTATTAAAATAACGAGAACTTGATGCAGACTTGATTGTGAATTGAGTCGAAAAGTTATACATATAAAGCGTCTAAAATGAAGAAACTGTAGAGCAATTATACAAATTAGTGAAAGAAGCAAGAAAATCAATATTTGCATATGGATGTAGAATTTCTGTACGCTGCGCCGCACGCGCGTGTGTGTGTATAAGTAGTATGCAAGCTATTGTATATTTTCTCATTATACATATTCGTTTTTTGTATTTCGAAAACCAAAAACATCGTATACGTATATAACAGCGATGTGACCTCCAAATGAAAGAAAATTCTCACCATTGCATTGGTATCACTGGTAACAGCTTTTTATGCAACAGGCCTCAACGAACAATAACCAATTGTGCAAAGAATTTTTGTCCCCATCGTTACTATGTTACGTGCCAGGGCTGTGGACAAAGTCTAGGCCAGCGAGGTTGATATTACCCAAGGAATATGGTTGAGAATTTGTTAGTTAGGTGCGCGGAGGAACCTGATGCGAAATCAGGGAACCGTAGCAGGATGAGACGTCGTGGAGGAACCCGGCGCGAAGCCGGGGAGCTGTTCAGGGGTTAGTAGACGTACGGACGAAACTTCCCTTCTTACGCAAGCTTGAACGACACGTGCAAGAGCGGCGTATAACAAATATTATCCATACGTAACAACTAAATTAACGATAACGCGAGTTCAGAGAGTCGTTCAAGCCCAGAAATATATTGTCTACTCCAGGGACAGCGAATTTTTTCTTCTCCAAGGACCACTAAGTTCCCACTGCCAATTAAACAATTGGCTGTCCCTGGTCTACTCTACTAATTGTAAGAAACTGTCGTCCATTATTGTATTCCGCGCACCCGCGATGTACCGTTTGGGTGGAAACCCAGAGACGACTGGCTTTCTCATCGGAAGCGTTTTCTATGCACGCTGATTTGATATTAGGGAAAACATCTAATGTCCAATCAGCGTGTTTTCAAGGTGTAGACGCACCCTTCCTTAGCGCGTTTCCTAAAGGAGGGGGTGCGTCTTTGAACGTTGCAGCTTATTTGACAACGCAGCGGAATTTCCACCAGGGTCCTAGAGCTTGACCTAGTCGTGCGCCCTGGGGCCCAGCTGCAAGGCCCTTTTAGAATCTCATGTTTACGACGCATGCAATTAACTGCTGAGGTCATGTATGCCTAATTTCTGCTACCTTAGCGGATTGGAAAATAAAATAACTTCCTCAAAAACAGTTATATTACTTGCGCGTCATAAACGCCCTAGCCATCTGCACGTTAGAGGTTATTCCTTGTGCAGATTGCTAGCCAGCTTTTTATTAGGGTAACGATTTTGTAGATATGTTGGTTCCGCGGATGCGCCGCAGAACAATTATCGTCTCATGAAGTTCAATACTATTCAATAAACGTGATTCAATTTCACACAATCTGCAATCGAGCACATTTGCATAGCGTTACCGCCAATTTAAATAAGTAATTGAATTAATCGTAAGTTTTGTACGCGTGGTGTATTCAAGTTTGCACACACTGTGGAATACACGCGTATATTCGTGTCTACATTCATTGAATCATCCCTTGCTAGAGACGGGGCACGTATCTAGCAGCGCATTCGCAGGCAGAGGGAATCGTTTACGTAGAATACGTTTCCGTGTTAAACGGCCCGCGTACGTGATTTCATTTACGATACGAACTCACGATCGTTCTACATCCGTTGGAAATATAGCGCCTCACTTTCGTCCCTTCTTCCGATGGGGAACAGTACTGCACTCCATAAAGCACGCAAAACCGGATCAACTAGGCATTTAGGAGGAATCAGCATGAAGTCCAGTTCCGAGATTTATGCGTTTATAACTTCATGTTTTTATTGTTGAACACTGTATAATACACGTATGATTTTGGTGCCAGATGTTCTTTAGTATGATAAATGTACACAAGTTCGCACCTTTTGCAATCGTCAATTGTTTACTAATGTAGTCGTTGATAATGGTACAGAATAGTCGATAAAGCAATCAATTTCTATTACCTTTTGCTTGTAACGCAGTCATATTACTTAATCGCGGATAATAAGAAAGCACACAAACTGTTACAGAATTTACATGCAATGCACTTTTGGACTAGATGCATCTCGGAGGGAGGGTGACTCAGGGTGGCGTAGGGTAGCAAAAAGTAAAAACCGTGGAGAAAAATTTGATCATCACTAGATGCACACAGTTGCATCCAGGTCACACTTACGACGGAGACGTGCGTGACCCTCACAGGAAACTGCTTTGATCACGAGCTTCGGCCAGTGTTGCCCTACGTCGCGTGTGTCATACTGCAATGTGTAGTACAGGGGGATATCATTATAACGAACGATTTTACCCAAACGAATGCTACAACGAATAGTTTTTCGATTTCAATCAGAACGCTCGCAACGAACGAATATGTTGCAACGAACGTAACGTTCGGCAAAAGAAGTCGAATTGATAGCTTATCATCTTCCTCTTCTTTATAATTTTGTTACAAGTTGACATATGTGTGCAATGTATAAAATTTAAATATAATAAATTAAGTCTATAATACGTATATTTGCACACTCTTCTGTTTTATCATAGATGTGGGATTTACAAGCGACCGGATCAGAAGCAGATAAAATGACACAACTCTATGGACCGTTACCTAGATTTACGTCTCGGAATGTCTTTACAGCTCTAACGTCTCTCTGCGTACTTCGACTCAACTCGTCTCTAATTCGTATTTGATTCGTCTCTGTTCGTCTCTGACTCAACTCTGTATTCATTCACTCTTTGCTTTCATCTCATTCTATCCCTCGCTCGTTCTCAATCATTAAGGCACACACCGACACACACATCCTTGCCACGTGTCACAGATCGACCACGGGCCACCATGCACCCAAGACTCCACGTGCATTCTCCGAAACCGTTCGCCCCTTCTTAGAGATAAACATGCACTCGATCCACATTCGACATTTCCACTAACACTCTTCATTCACACTTCGCGCCACATTCGATACTTCCCGTCACACGTTCCGTACAAGGCCCACATTCACGACTCCTAGGAATTCTCCCATCCCACATAGATGTTTTCAAGTTAGAGAGACTCAACTGTTATATATATATCCCATAACGAACGAGCTTCTAGAAGGAATTAGATCGTTAAACGATAACCCATTGTATTCTTTTCAATGGTTTACAAAAGTATGCAATACGCCGTTTCGCTTGCCGTTCAATATGTTCCTAGCTTTATGTTAGTTAGAAATATTCGGATGCTTTATCACGCTGTACTTCTTTATTACTAAAAGCAACCTCAATTGCACTTGTGATAATTCTATTGTCATTTATTAAAATAGTTCGTAGCCAGTAGTTAATGTGCGCCACTGTATGTAATAGATTACTTTAGTTGGTTATCGATACATATTTTTATGATTTAATGGAAATCCACCTAAACTAAATGCAGAAACATAAGAGGATTATAAGAAATTTAGATTGAAAAAATTACAACGAAGTTTTTCCCCTGCAAGAGCCACGAAGTCCCCACTACCAGTTAAAAACGCCCCACTCCTTGCAAAGATAAAAACTGGCTGGGGCATAAAGGGCAAGACACGCGTGGCTCGCGAGTCACCAGTACGCTGGAGGTGGAAGATCTAAATAGGGGAAGGAGCCACAGATGGATGGGCACTGGAGCCGCCAGTTCCTTGTCCCTGTCTTAAATATCTAAATTTTCAGATGAGGATTACGTAAAACTCAATTTGTTTATTTCCCCGTTTTCATAATCAGTTTTCATAATCATTATGACATAATGGATACTGGGCATAAAGAGTTTACCCGTTCAATTAAAATATGTCATTGATAAAATACTCTCAATTATAAACACTTGAAATGTAAGCCATAACTGTAACCTTCTGAATTAGGATTAATTGCAGCAGTGCATTATTAAATTTGTCTTGTATTTGTCTACCAGAATGTTGAATAAACGACGTGGACGAATAGGCTGAGTATGCTGGGATAACTAATCGAAACATGAGAAGAAGCTATATGTAGGCTGCTTTATTAGAGGAAAGAAATGAACAGGAGAATGTCTATGACTACGCGCGAAGCTTGAGGTGCGGATTGTAAACGCACTTTCTACCCTTTTCACTTCGTCAGGTTCCTCAGAGCAATGGCTAGAAGGGTGAGTCGTCGATGCAGAGAAGTCAGAAAGAGGTTAAGCCATGTGGGCGGTGGCAGCACGGTCCAAGAATTCTGAAATGGCCAGTCATTGTACTTCGCTAAAGGGTAAAAGAGACCAACTGAACGACCGACCAACCGACCGACCGGTTGAGTTCTCCTTTCCCTCTTTCCCCGTTCAAGCCCTGTGTCTATTGTACGGCACTTTGTGGTCAACCTTTGATTTTCGAGCGACCAAATTCCTTCACATTCCACGTTGCATCGACCTCCTTCTTCGTATCCCTTTTCACTTGATCGCCGCTATTATTTTTTACTTCCAGCCTTTTTCCTTTGCTCCTCTTTTTCTTCCTTTTCCAAATCCTTTATGTTCATTTCTGTACTTTTAGCGTGCGTTCCGTTTTCCTGTCTCTCTGCTTACCTTCTTACTGTTTGCCGTTCCTTACCGCTACACCGCTCTGCCGCTCAACGAACTTGCAACAAGCTTGCTCACGCTTTTTGTCTTACTGTTAGCCGCAAGTCACGAAAGTTTTATGTCGGGCCGCGTATCGAGCAGGTTCATCACAGATATTGGTTTCCGTGCTCTACCGTCAGCTCTTTACTGAAAATCAGTCGCTATCGAAGCTTGATTGCTCTACAGAGTTTCGTGACATGTGCCCTCCTTAAATACTTACATGTTGATATTGTAACACGGTATCGTTCTTCGCTTTCGATATTTTTATGCATTTTGTGGTAAAAGCTAACAGATAGCATATTATAAATGCAGCACAGAAGTCTTTAATAAGAAGTTTAACGATTTGGCAGAATAAATATTACTAATTTTCAATATATGTTAACATACTGTATATGTAATTTTTCGTTGGTTTTTCATAACCATAACTCATATCACACTCCACATTTTGCTTTCTGTTATGCACCGTTACTGGCTTTCGATCACTCGTATGAAAATGTTCACTCATTCAGATATCGCTTAATAATTGGATAATCATACATGTGGGATTTAGAAGCGACCGGATCAGAAACAGGGTAAAATAAGACAACCTGTGTACCGCTAACTAAGTTTATTATACACTTAAGAAAATATTAATATAAACGTCTCGGAATGTCTCTACAGCACAAACGTCAACTCGACTCTGCTTAAACTCTCTCTCATTAGCTCTACTTCGTCCCAGACTTTTTAGCTCTACTTCGTCTTTACATCGTCTGTACTTCGTCTCTGATTCGCGCACGCATCATCCACTCTATATATTCTTTCACTTGTAGCTCCCCTCCCATTCTATCCCCCATTCGTTCTCACTCATTAGGGCACACACCAACACACACACCCTTGCCACGTGTCACAGGTAGCCCACGGGCCACCATGCACCCAAGACTCCACGTGCATTCCCCGAAACCATTCGCTCTTTCTTCGAAATAAACATTCACTCGATCCACATTCGTCGTTTCTACTAACACTCGTCGTTCACACCTCACGCCACATTCGATACTTGGCCACACGATTCATTCACGATTCTTAGGAAGTCTGCATCCCACATGCATGTTAAAACTATAAAACTATTCTCGTATTGTTCAAAGAGCCCTCTCCCTCGCCCACGCTTTTACTTCGCAACATGTATATGTGCAAAATATATACATACATACAGGGTGTCTCTTAACTCCTGTCCTTCCCGGAAATGGGGGGTAGCTGGGCTGATTCTGAACAACTTTTTCCTTGACCAACATGTGGTTTGCAGCTTCATTTTTAAGTTATTAACGAAAAACACTGGCCAATGAGAGCGCCCGCCAGGCGGCCGATTGCGCGCGCTCAGGCACGAACCTATCAGCTATCGCGATGGGGGGCATCGAGGGTAGCGACGGAAGCGTGCGGAAAATGTTACATCGTCATAATTAAGAATAATGTGGAATAATTTGTTATTCATGAATAACAAATAAACTAATAAGTCGTTTAAGAACAGTGTCCGATACGTTCATTCATTATCCGAAAGGAATAAACTGTTTTATTACTTATGAAAACAATATCTTTTTAACAGCACGTTTTCAGGTGAATAAATTATGTTTTCAGAAAAACGATTTGCACAACTAATGTTAGAAAAAGCTAGTTAAACTTACCCATTCGTCCACGAATTAACTTGCTTAACGTGTGCGAATCCTGACCGAGGCAACGTCCAACAGCTGATGTTACGGCTGGGTTAGTATCCTTGCATGATCACTTCACTTCACGATAACTTCACTTCACGGTCACTTGCACTTGCTACTGTGAAATTTGGGTATAGTTAAAAACAATTTATTCTTCCTACGTTTAAACATTTAGTAATATTCTGCGGTTGCACGATTCACGTTTCTCGTTCGGTTAGCAGAACGACTCTGCCAGCTGAAACGTTCGCACTCGCTTCCACACGCACACGCACACACACTGTCTCCAAATTTAGTGGAAATCGGCGGCAGATACCGATCACACAGGGCAGCATCGGCCCCTGCGTAGTGTGCGTCGCAGTGTGAGCGTTGGCACTACAATGTTATCTACAATTAAACAACATGTGCGTGTGCGTGTGGAAGCGCGTGCGACGTTTTAACTGGCAGAGTCGTTCTGCTAGCCGAACGGACAACATGAATCGTAAAAACGCAAACTATTACGAAATGTTTAATACGTAAGAAAAATAAATCGGTTTCAAATATTCCCATATTTCACAGTGGCAAGTGATAGTGACCGTGAAGTGAAGTGATCTTGAAGTGAATTCACCGTGAGTGTAGTGAGTTCACCGACCCGGCCGGTGTCATCAGCTGTTGAGCGTTGCCTAGGTCAGGATTCGCACAATGTTTACCAGATTAATTCGTAGACGAATGGGTAAGTTTAACCAGCTTTTTCTAACATTAGTTCTGCAAATCGTTTTTCTTGAAACATAATTTATCCACCTAAAAATGTGCTGTTAAATAAAATATTTTTTTCATAAGTAATAAATCAGTTTATTCCTTTCGGATAATGAATAAACGTATCGAACACGGTTATTAAACGACTTATTAGTTTCATAAGTATAAACGAATTATTCCACATTATTCTTAATTAAGACGATGTAACATTTGCCGCACGCTTCCGTCGGTACCCTCGATGTCCCCCCATCGCGATAGCTGATAGGTTCGTGCCTGAGCGCACGCCATCGGCCGCCTGGCGGGCGCTCTCATTGGCCAGTGTTTTTCGTTAATAACTTAAAAATGAAGCTGCAAACCACATGTTGGTCAAGGAAAAAGTTGTTCAGAATCACCCCAGCTACCCCCCATTTCCGGGAAGGACAGGAGTTAAGAGACACCCTGTATATGTATATGGTATATTGTGTCTGAAATTATATACAGGGTGGCCCACATAACTCTGAACACCTCAATATCTCGAAAACTATGCCATCGATTTTAAAGTTCTTAGCCTTAAATTGCATGAAACTGAACGGCCTTTCTGACTACATAAACGTGAAGTGGCCTCCCTCCCCCTTTAACGGGGGAGGGGAGGTACCTTTGTAAATTTAAATGGAACCCCCCATAAAATGTTACATATTTAGATTCTACAGGAAAAAACAAGTCAATTTTGTCTCAAACATTTTTTTGTCAGATACTTCCATGATGAGATATAACAGTTTGAAGTTTCGAGTTGTAGGTACTTGAAGCGCTCGGAAATAGCGTTATGGAATTATACGCGCTTGAGTCCTTTGCTTATTCATGAAGAAACACAAACAATAATATTTACAATTCTTGAGTTTGACTCACTTATCTATGAAAACGTTTTCAGTTTAGAGCTGTTATTCAAGAAGTAACATTGTGATTATGGCTACTTTTGACACAGAAGTGAATATGTTATTAACGTTAGGTGAATGCCAAAAAATTTATCGGCGTGCAGCAGTGATGTTTTTTGAACGTTATGGGATCAAAAAATGTCATGCAACATTTCATAATTTAGAAAAGCGGCTTCGCGAGCACGGTGAATTGTGTAAAAAAACTCGTAATAAACCTAAAGCTGTCACTAATGAAAATAATAGTGCCAGTATTCTTGCTGCAATTACATTAAATCCTCATATTAGTCAACGTACACTTGCACAAACATCACATATTAGTCGTTCATCAATTCAACGAATTTTGAAACGGCAAAAGTATCATCCATATCACATGATTTTATCACAAGAGCTTTCGATAGCAGATTACGATCACCGCGTAAGATTTTGTGAGTGGCTGCAGGATGTTGTGGAAAATGACTTTTTGTGCAAAATACTTTTTTCCGATGAGGCCACTTTTATGAATTCAGGGCATATAAATAGACATAATCTGCATTATTGGGCCGTGGAAAACCCAAATTGGATGCGATGTGTTCCCTTTCAACATCGATGGTCTTTAAATGTTTGGTGTGGCCTAATAGGAGATTTTGTGATTGGACCTTATTTTTTTCAAGAAACTGTAACATCGGCAAGTTATTGTGATTTATTAAAAAATCATTTGCCTGCGCTTTTGGAAGATGTGCCACTGCACGTTAGAAGAGAAATGTGGTTCCAACAAGACGGCGCTCCTCCACATTTTGCAATCATCACCAGGCAATTTTTGAACGAAAAATTTGGGAACAAATGGATAGGTCGTGGGGGACCTCGTCAATGGCCTCCTCGATCCCCCGATCTAACACCATTAGATTTTTTCTTATGGTGATATGTAAAGGACAAAGTTATGTTTGAACCACCGACGACAAAAGAGGATATGAAGCAAAGAATACGTGACGCTTGCGCTTCAGTGACTCCCGAAATGTTAAAAAATGTTAGAACAACTTTGATGTTTCGAGTAAATAAATGTTTACAAGCCCGTGGTGGACATTTTGAACATTTAATTTAAAGTACATTTTATTTCTTCACGAATAAGCAAAGGACTCAAGCGCATATAATTCCATAACGCTATTTCCGAGCGCTTCAAGTACCTACAACTCGAAACTTCAAACTGTTATATCTCATCATGGAAGTATCTGACAAAAAAATGTTTGAGACAAAATTGACTTGTTTTTTCCTGTAGAATCTAAATATGTAACATTTTATAGGGGGTTCCATTTAAAATTACAAAGGTACCTCCCCTCCCCCGTTAAAGGGGGGGGGAGGCCACTTCACGTTTATGTAGTCAGAAAGGCCCTTCAGTTCCATGCAATTTAAGACTAAGAACTTTAAAATCGATGGCATAGTTTTCGAGATATTGAGCTGTTCAGAGTTATGTGGGCCACCCTGTATACAGGGTCGCTCGTAACTAGTGGTAACATAGGGTAATGGGGGGTTGCTGGAGTGACTCTGAACAACTTTTTCCTTTACCAAAATGTGGCTGAAGCTTCGTTTTTGAGTTATTAACGAAAAACATTGGCCAATCACTGCGCCCAATCGTGGTCGTGAACCAACGCTTTGGCACACCGTGTTACATCGGCTTAAATTAAAAACTGTTCTGTCGCGAAACCGAACACATCAGCAGCCATAGTGGCTGAACGGGCTGTTTTATGGCCGGGCTTGCCTGAGCTGGACTACGTGCCTTCCAGGTGAGGAAAAGCCTTCGAACCTGCCATAAAACAGTTCCTGCAATAATTACCAAAATGTTTCTTTTTGAACATCCACTAGAACATCCGACAAAAAACACGTCTCTTAACAGTCCACGAGAACACGACAGAATACTCGAAACATTGTATAATCCGAACACGTCGATGATTATTAACTTACATGGGAACATATCGAACTATCCGTCTCCGAATTTGATGAAACTTGGTAGATATATTAAGCAGTTGAAAATATGTGACACGTATTTTTTTATAGCCGCCCAATCTCAAGTTTTGGGAGTGAAATCACCCCTTGAAGTTTCAGCAGAAAAATGGTATCCCGAAAACTGTCACAAATATAAGAAAATTTCTTACGGAAAAGTTCCATGGTTTCTTGAGGTGATACAAAAAGTGGTCACAGATTTTGCGAAAAGTCATTTTTTTATACCCAGAAATTTATTGTTATATTATTTTAAGAGATACAGCAATTTACGTAATGACAAAAAAGAACCGAAATTTTTTTCTGAATCCATTGATATATAATATGATCGTTTTGCCTTCTACAGTTTTGTAAATTATCATATAATACGCAGATCTCGCGAATCCGCCGCGCTGCGGCCGCATGAGATATACATACATGTAGAAGCATACGGGCGGCTATTATTTTGAGATATGCATTTATTAATCATAACAGGATAATCTAATATCATCTAATTTGCAATAGTAATATTAATTACATTAGTATGCATTGCAGTATGATATTGTTAGAAACTAGTTTGTTGATTGACCATTAATATCCGTTAATAACAAAACTGGTATAAAAATTAAAACAGTAGTAGACATGAAATACCAGAAGGCTACCAGATTCTTTACTTTTATGTGTAATGCGGCCGCAGCCCGGCGGGCTGGCGCGCTCTGCGTATTATATAAAAATTTGCAAAACTGTAGGAGGCAAATCCATCATATTATATATCAGTGGATTCGGAAAAAATTTCGGTCCTTTCTTGTCATTATGTAAATTGTTGTATCTTTTAAAATAATGTTACAATGTTTTGTTATAAACAAATAACTTTTTACAAAATCTGTAGCCAATTTTTGCTTTACCTCAAAAAACCATAAAACTTTTCCTTAAGAAGTTTTCTTATATCTGTGACAGTTTTCGAGATACCATTTTTCTGCTGAAAGTTCAAGGGGTGATATCACCCCCCAAACTTGCGATTGGGCCGCTATAAAAAAATACGTGTCCCTTATTTTCACCTGCTTGATATATCTTCCCAGTTTCATCAAAATCGGAGACGGACAGTTCGATACGTTTCCTTGTTAGACTCGACCACCGCGGTCAACGAGGCTCACTTGATAACGTCACGAGAGTTAGCGTCATCGAGCATCGTCGCGATACAGCTGAAGTGGGATTTACAACCCTGCGAAATTATATACAAGAATTGCGGTGTGCGAGACGTAACAATAAAAATGTGGAATTACTCGTTATTCACGAATGACAAATAACTTAATAAGTCGTTTAATAACTGTGTTCGATACTTTTATTCGTTATCCGAAAGAGATAAAGTGCTTTATTACTTATGAAAAAAAATTATTTTTAACAGCACGTTTTCAGGTGGATAACTTATGTTTTTAGAAAAATCATTTGTATACCTAAGGTTAGAAAAAACAATAGTTAAACTTACCCATTCGTCCACGAATTAATTCGCTTCGACTCACCAGCTGATGCTACAGCCGAGTCGGTGAACTTCCCGAAACGGTCGA
This sequence comes from Nomada ferruginata, assembly GCA_963583965.1. Taxonomy (NCBI): domain Eukaryota; kingdom Metazoa; phylum Arthropoda; class Insecta; order Hymenoptera; family Apidae; genus Nomada; species Nomada ferruginata. Next base: position 4,141,391 of record OY757219.1, read on the forward strand.
TACAAATCTGATCGATTTCGCAAGCACTCGCATTTGTTTCCACACGCGCACACACATATGCATTAACGAACGTAGGTGTCATTGTAGTGACAACGGTCATGGCGCGTCAAAGGCCTTCTCGTGGCTAACCGATCACGCTGCACGCAGAAGACGGCATCAAGGGCCGATTTCGGGTCTCCCCGTTTTGTGGAGAATCGGCAGCAGAAACCGACCACACAGGGCGGCATCGGCCCTTGATGCCGTGTTCTGCATGCAGCGTGATCGGTTGGTTACGAGAAGACCTCTAACGACCATGACCATTGGCACTACAATGATTAATGTCGTGTGCGTGTGGAAACAAGTGCAAATCAAATTTGTATCCATCGGCGAGACGGGCGTTTCGGGGCTTAAAATTGTTAAGAGGGGTCAGGATGGGGACAATGACCAAGTGGCAACGACCCACTTCCGTCGAAGCAGGTAAATTCGTGGACGGATGGGTAAGTTTATTTAACTACGCTTTTCTAACATTAATTGGCCAATCATTTTTTTCATAAGTAATAAAACACTTTGTTCCTTTCGAATAACGAATAAAAGTATTCAACAGAGTTATTAAACGATTTATTAGTTCATTTGTTATTCATGAATAACGAATAATTCCACATTATTTTTAATTAAGACGATGTAGCATTTGCTGCACGCTTCCCTCGATATCCACGTTGCAGTCAGCTGTGCCAAGCGCACTGTGCCAATGCGTTGGTTCGCGACCACGACCGAGCGCGGTTGAGAGCCACGCGCTCGAACGCTGTGATTGGCCAGTATTTTTCGTTAATAACTCAAAAACGAAGCTTCAAACAACATTTTGGTCAAGGAAAAAGTAGTTCAGAATCACTCCAGCAACCCCCACTTTCCCGGAGTTTCCATAGTTACGGAACACCCTGTATATTCTGAGCGTGCACGTCCGTATCTGGATTGATAAAATTTTCAAAGTGATTTACTGCGTAATGTCATTCGCAGAATTGCGTTTTGACGCAATGAAATTAACGTACGACTGTGCGCTTAAATAATCAGTTGTGTAGTACCCTTCATGGAACATACGAAATATCAACTTTAGCAAGAACTTCAATATCGAACGTCAGTCAACTATTTCAGCAAGACACGTAAGCAACAGATATATTGTATAACGCTCTATAGAACGCATGTGCTGTCGAAAACTTATATATAGTACCTACATTCAAACTAACTTTTCTTGAGAATATCTCGAAAACTAAAAGAGACGGCGTACTGTATGTACAGGGAAAAGTTGTCCAGAATGTTGACATTGGCAACATATTTCAAGGTATTGAAATCGGAGGTGGCTCCCTTATTCTGTACATTTACCTAGTTTTGGAAGAACTACATCATAATTATATATACTTTTGAACATGAATTTATTGTATAAATAATGGAGTTGACTGTGGGCTGCCAAATATTATAGAAATATTGCAACGTAATAACTGTCAGTGTAAGTACACTGGCGGTTGAATAGTTTTGCTAAAAATGAATTTATATCGTACTAGGGCTATAATTAGTGATGGCATCAAGAATATTGCAAGTACACTCGAGCGTAGTTGAACTCCTGGTCAGTACCTTGATAAAGGAAAGCGATAATTTGAAGTATAATGGAACCTTGACCAAGTAGATAGAAGAACTTTTTAAGAGCATTTAACCAAAATATGATTCATTCGGCTCATAGTGATGGCCTATCGTCTGTAGTTATTTATTTACACGCCGCGGCAATATGAAAGGACACGCACGTTACAAATAAGATTTTCATTGAATATCAATAATGAAAAACCATAATAATAATAATATATCAATAATTACACTTTTCTTTCAATTCTATGACATCTGTCATCCTTCTCTGTATTGATTTGAACAAAATTTTCAAGTTTTTACGTGAGAAACGCATTCTAACCTTCTTTAATCGAAGTTTTTAGCTCTGTTAATGGATGATATTGTCTACAACAAATGAAATTGTCTACAAACATTGTCAACTAATTGTCCCCACACACTTTTAATAATGTTCTGGTCTGGAGATCCCCCCAGTCAAGGTAAAAGTTGAATACTATTTTCTTCAATAGTAGTTCTTCAGTAGTATTTTAAAACTGCGAGCCAAATGCAAGACTCTACTATATACACCATATGTACATACATATGTATATTATAAATTCCCAGAACTCTCGAACTTTTTTAACTGTGTATCCTGTATTTTGCTGCTATAAATGTATATTCCTTATTTATAAGAGCTCATTTATAACATCTCCAAGATAGCAAACATGAATGACCTTCAGTCGTTGGTCAAATAGCAAATTAACAACAAAATTCATGCCAGAGGTATGAATTTACTATAATTAGGTTACAAAAGAATGTAACACATAGCATACAAAATGTAAAATAAAAGAGCTGCGGGAGTATGCAATGAATGTATTCCAATAGATAAATCAACTTGCGATTAAATTATGTCTGCTTAACGAGGATCATATTACAAAATTAGTGTACTTGTGTTTACTTACTATTTCTTTGTTAGTGCAAAATTAACTATTACGCTTACAATATTTTATTTAGCCGAAGTTTTTCAAATAAAAATGTGGCAAACTTGGGCTTGCCCTAGCAAGTCACCCTTTAGTCTTCGACGAAGTAACACGAGACTTGGTTTTACTACGGTCAATACCACCGCACTCTTGTAGCTTCTTTTTTCAGGTTTTCAATTGCGCCTTTTTCATAAAGCTGTGGTTACAAGTATTTGGATAATAGAACATTTTCGAATTCTTCTTTCGTGGCTTTGAGTTTTCATGCACGGTAAGAAATTAGGTGCACTTTAAACTGATTACTGTAATCATTCTCAAGAAATATCTCAACAATTCTATGTCTCGCAGCACTGCCAATTACACATTAGCTCGACGTTAAATAATCACAGAGTTTTGGAATCAAGCGGGAGTGTAATTGAAATAATTTTTAACACATTCCCTGCACAAAAGGAACGGGGTTCTAAACACTAGAGAAAAATGTATACTAAAGTAATGAATTAGTGAACCAATTTTAATAAATCTGTAGGACTTTTATCTATTTGCATGTGTAATTTCTACATATAGAAAATACGTGCCGCCCATTTTCTGCAACACTGACATAACTCGAAAATTACTATTTTAGGGGAAACAAATTTCTATGTGTCGAAGGATCATAATTGTATAAGAACATTACATGTAAGAATCACATTTTCTGCACCAAGAGCTCAAAAACAGCAACCTTTGAGTTAAAACGTGTAATTGTTGCAGCAACTGTGCGATATTTAGATGCATTTTACCCACCTTAAATTAGAAAAACTTCTGTAACTTCCGTGATCATATTTATAAAACGACTAGTGTAAACGAAATTTATAATTAATTCATATAATAATGTGGGATTGGAAATATTGCGTGACTGTTTAGAATGATTCCGATGTATGAAAGGTACGTTCGGAGCTGAGTACTTGAGAAGGTCGTGTGCATGGAGGGTACAGCGGCCCAAGGGTTCGGGTGGTCGGGACCGACCACCACCGAGGAATGACTGCGGGGTGTGTCCTAAATGAGTGAGACCAAATGAGGAATAGAATGAGAGAGAAACTAGGAGTGAAAGAATATAAAGAATGAACGATGCGTGGAAGAGGCAGAGTTAAGGGAAGATCGAAGTGAGTAGTATCGTGAGCTGAGAGTATCGTGAGAATCGTGTGTGAGTCGTTGTTTGTTTGAGTAACGTCGTGTGTCGACGTATTTTATAATAAAGATAGTGCTTTAATTAGAGTAAACTGGAGTCTTATTACCCCACCTGTCCTCTATTCCAATCTACGCGAGGTTTACGAAAAATAACTTCTACAATAATTAATTTATTTCTATTTAGTTTGTGTAGGATTATTTTGCCAAATATCTCAATATACTACATCTCAACTCAACTCAATACACGACTCTCACAACGATTCTCTCAACCCTACCTTCGCTCTCTGATTCAACTCTGCTTACACTCTCCGATTCAACTCTGGCTAGCGCACGCATCATCCACTCCATATATTCCTTCAAGCAGTTTTCCCTCTCATTCTATTCATCGTTCGTTCTCACTCATTAGGACACACACCGACACACACACCCTTGCCTCGTGTCATAGTTCGACCACGGGTCACCATGTACTCAAGACTCCACGTGCATTCCCCGAAACAGTTCACTCTTTCCACGAGACAAAACATTCGCTCGATCCACATTCGACGTTTCCACTACCACTCGTCATTCACACCTCGCACCACATTCGATAGTTCCCGTCACATGTTTCATACAAAGCGCTTTCATACCATTTCCACGAATTCTTGCATCCCACAAATATGTTGCAAGTAACCAATAATGCCAATAATTATGCAGAACGCAAGTTGCTAATACTATTTTGTCAACCGTTACGCCGCAAACCCGCGGAACCAACACCTGAAATAAATAGCCCCATTCGACGTGCAGATGGCTAGAACGTTTATGACACGCAAGCAATACAGCTGTTTTTGAGGAAGCCGTTTACCTCCATACTCCGCCAAGGTACAAAAAATTAAGCATACACGGCTTCAACAGTTAATTGCATGCGTCATAAACGGGAGTTTGCAAAAGGCCCGCAGGACCTGGTCAAGCCCCTGACGGAAATTCCCGTGCGTTCGTAAGTCAGCCGCAACGGTCAAACACGCACCCCCTCTTTGGAAAACGCGGTTCGAGCGCAAAGAAGGATGAGTGTGTCTACGTCTTCAAAACACGCTCATTGGCAATTAGTCATTTTTTCTAATGTCCAATCAGTGTGCCAAAATGTTACTTCCGAGTCGACGTGATAGGACACACTGGGCGAGGAAGTCAGTCGACAGTCAGAATGCAAACGGTTCACAGTCAGAGTCTAACACTCTACAATCAGAATCTAACACTCTACAGTCCGAATCTAACACTCTACATTCAGAGTCTAAACGGCCTAATTCCAGAATCTTAAACAGTCTACAAACGGAGTCCAAACAGTCTAAAACCAGCGTAGAAGTAAAAGAAACATTATAATCTCCCACTGCAAGATATACGGGGAAGACCTTGACTCAGAAATAGGAGAAGCATTATAACATCCTACCTCAAGACATACGGGAAACATTACACTGTTCAACACGGGTCTGATTTTGTAAGCTTGAATAGGCGTTTCTTGTAGACTTTAATGTGCAGAATACGAATCTGCAATCCGTTTTTCTTCAGAACGTACCATTTTTGAAAAAAACAATTGAGAAAAATCGCAAATTATCAAAATTGGAAGTGTTTTGTACTTTTGCGGTAATAGTTATTCAGTTGCGCTTGGTGCCAAATGATTCTTTGAAGTTTTACGAATAAAATGATATAATTAGTAATTAGATTATAAACATTTGAATGTGTTTAAATAATGATCAAAGTGAAACGGACCCCGAAAATACATCCATTTTAGCTGATATCTTCCAATTAATTATTTCACGCGATAGAGCAGACCTTTCTGCAAAGGCAAGCATCAACATAAGTTACAAAATCAGTTTCGTTTTCAATACCTCCACTACACGAAAGAATACCCATGCGCTCTAGGGGGTCGCATGGCTTTCGTAACTACGAACTCCGCTTCTATTGAAATATCTCGAACAGTGTAATCCCACACTGTCTGGTGTGTGTGGTCTCTCTTCGCGATCGGAGTTCGTAGTTACGAAAACCATGCGACCCCCTAGAGCGCATGGGTATTCTTTCGTGTAGTGGAGGTTGACGCCAAAACTGCTAGCCACTTTCCAGGTGGCTTTCCACGTTCCAGTAAGAAACATTTCTTCTGCATTCTATTATAACAATATCCCTTCCTTAACGAATGTTCATCTATGTAGAACCTAGAAAACGCTTAAGCTGGCAGAGTCATTCGACTATTCGTACGAGCAAGATGTATCGTTCAAACCAGGAGTACAATCAAATGTTTGTATTGTGTGCCTTTCGGAGCCACAATTTTTTAAACGTAGGAAAGATAAATCGTTCCAAAAAGTGAAAGTGACCGTGCAAGAAAACTGATCGTGCACCGACACGGCTGTAACATCAGCTGTTGTCGAAGGTCTGGATCGACGCAATGACCCAGTGTCAAGGACCCACTTCCGTCGGAGCAGGTTAATACGTGGACGAATTGCTAAGTTTAACTAGCTTTTTCTAACATTACTTATCCAAATCGTTTTTCTTAAAACACAATTTATCCACCTGAAAACGAGCTGTTAAACAAAAAATAATTCATAAGTAATAAAATACTTTATTTCTTTCGGATAACGAATAAACGTATCGAACACTTATTAGTTTATTTGTTATTCATGAATAACGAATAATTCCACATTATTCTTAATTTAAGACGAGGTAACATAACTGTACCAATGCGTTCGTTCACGACCACGACCGAGGTTGAGATCCGTTGACGGCCACGCGCCCGAGCGCTCTGATTGGCCAGGGTTTTTCGTTAATAACTCAAAAACGTAGCTTTAACCAACATTTTGGTAAAGGAAAAAATTGTGCAGAATCACCCCAGGAAACCCCCATTAATACGGGGGTCATATACTCTGCCAGACCCTGTATACATACAAGCGAAATAGTTTGAAAATGTTTCATCGTGTAGGGGGCCCTTAATATTTGGCAGCCGCATGTTTGGCGGGCCTAGGTAACGTGCTATCTAGTGGTACGTTTCCTCGCGGACGTGACACCGATGAGGCCCCCAGTAAAGGGGGAATGACAGGGAAAGCGCTTCTCTCATTAAGTGGAGGGGAAGGGAAGGCGAGTCATTATAAAAAGGCCTCGAGATCTTTTTTAACAGAGTATTTGACAGAGTATGTTTATGCGAGTACTCGTTATTTCTATATGTGTGTGTGTTGTAAAACGAGTGAGACATTCGCGTAGAGAATAAAGCAGTTTCATCATTAGCATTATTAATTAATTATGAGTTCATTTTCATATTTAAATGTAATTTTTCATTCCCTACAAGAAGTAATAAAAAAAACCTGCATTTTCTTCATAAAAAATAACAATAACCATGAAAAAATCAAGAAAAAATGACCTGACGAAAAATTCTTTTTCCAGATTATTCCACTTTTGACGCCATTAACATTGTGGATATTTAGGTGACTTTTCTAGGCTGGGACACCCTGTATACTTCTGGGTCCGTAAACATCTGCCCCACTTTTATAGCACCAAGGGGCACAGGATTGTGGTTAAGTAAGACAACTACAACCGTTAAGGAGCTAGGCCTAAGTACGAGAATTCCTATGCTCCGATTTATTGCACGTACATCAAGGGGTTTGTGACACGTCAATCGCAATTCATAGTGCAAAGACACCAACAATTCTTATATGAAAATGCGCCCTAGGTCCATAGACTAGAATTTTTTCAGCTACAATAACTTACAATTAGGGGAAATGCACAGCTTACAAAGAATTACGGGACTAGCCATTTGTATCGTAAGCCCAAGTGTCGCAATAGTTTCAAATTTTGTAATCGGGCGTGTACTGCGATCAATTGAACAAGTTCGTAAAGTACGAACACTATGGACTAGAATATATAATAATGTATACGGCATGGGTAATTAGCTTCATAAATTACATCGCTATGAATGAATGTATCTTGGGAGAACCTTGTACAAATACAATACTATTCCTGTGGTCTCCAAGAACTGATTTCCCAGACTTTGGTCTCAGATTTAGTTAGATGCAATGTAGACTTAGTCGCAGAGAGCTGTCTTGCGCTTGTAGTGCCAAGGGGAGCGAAGTAACCGAGATATATGGGTATTAAGAGGAAACCTCAGTACGATTGTCCAGTACAGCGGTAATCCTTGTAAATCGCCACTACGTCGCGTCAGTATTTTCGGCTGTGTTACCCAGAACCAATGTATTTCCCTCTAACAAGTCGCAGATGTTTAGTTATCCCACATGTAAATTTAGTATTGAATGAAAGATCTAAATTGCATTGCTTCAATTGGTCTGCCCGATAAGATATTTCATTCGCTTCAAGCACTATTTTGAAACCAGTTATGCTTCACGAGCAGGAGAATACTGATTGAATACTGAGCGAAAGTTACAAAATCATAAAAACAACAGTCTTTTTTTCCTACAATTTTAAAATATGTTTAATGCAGTTGCGTGATTGTGCCCAATTAAAATATTAAATTGATTGATATGCATTTTAGTAATAAATGTAATTACAGTAAATAATGTAATTACATTTTTTAAGTCTTTTCAATATTGTACTTTATGCTACTTCCGTTTGAAATTAATCCACTACTGCATACGTTCTTCTTACTTATGTAGTTGCAGTTGTGGCAGTCATTATGATGCCCAACTATGATCTTTAAACTGCAATAATTTTTGTATAAACCAAAAATTTATTTTTAACTAAATAGTGTGCCAAGAAGAATGTTACGATTATTTCTCACGTGAAAAATTTTACTTCAAAATTTGTCAAACGTCGTAGTACCTCCTATACATTTGCCGCTTCTATTACGTTTGTGGCTATTCTTCGATTAGGCTGAATTACAATACTTTATTCTTTTCCACATTTGCGTCCGTTCCTCTTAGAACCTGATTCCTTCCAACATACAAATCCATACTTTTATTAGGCTCAGGCAAACGTTCACAACTGTATGAGCCCTTTAGTTCGCTAGTGAAGCTTTATCTTCGGCGGACTCTTTTTTGTAGGCCGAACAAGAAATAGTCCGATGGGGCGAGTTCAGGATTATAGTGCAGGAGGATGCATGAATACCTCGAAACGAATTTTTGACAGGATGTCCACGAAGATTCACGCCCGATAAAAAGGTGAAGTCAGCGGTGCGTTCGTGCCTAGCAGCTCCGCCGAAAACATTCAATGAGGGAATACGAAAACTTATAATTATTAATGGATGGGCAAAGTGTATTGAATAGCTGGACTATTCTGTAGAAAAATGGTCTATTTGTTTTTTCTGAAATGTGATCGTGATCACAATAAATTCTACAGTCGGGGTTCGCACAATTTTTGATTCATTCAGGTATAATAAATTAATTTCTCGTAATTTTGAACTTACGCCTCTCGTCAATTGAGATACTCATATGGATGCACGCTGAGTGCAAAATATAATACTGGCTTGGGGGTCGCAAACCTGAATGAGTTTCGTCAAAATGCAACCCCGTTTTCGTGGTCTCCAACGAGACGTGGTGAAAATTGCAATAACACTAACTTTCCTCCGATTGAGCGTAAATTCATTACTTATCCAAGTAAAACGGCCATTTTCGCTATTAATTTGTTGTCACCTTTACCGTTGCTTCTCGTGTTTCGATATCTTTTGGGTGCAAGTGAACTTTGCAAAATGGAATGAAATGTTGCGTTTTACATGCTGCCAAATTTATTTTTACCACCTAGTGTAATTCTCATTAGCACGTTCCTTTTACATCAACATACTCTTACCGCTTCAAAACATCCATTATTGTACGAGTTTATGCATGCCGATATTAAATACGTCAATGTTCAGGATTTATAAAATTAGACTTTAGAATTTTATCATGCTATATTATTATTGTTCCAAAATTTGTAGTGAAGCATCATAAGATGTAAGATCATTAAATGGCTAGAAAGGTATAGGATTTGAAATCGCGACCTTCATATTTGTATACTGTTCACCCACATTTCTGGTCGCTTTCCACAATTTTCTTGTTTCCGTGTTCTTTTTCCGTTGATATGAAAATTTCAATTTCACAGTATTGACCAGGCCACCGTATCAACAGAAAAAGAAATGCGAAAACAAAGGAATATGGGGTAAGTTGCTGTGGCTGCACTAACAATAAGCGTGCAAACGTGAAGATCCGTTGGTTTAAATACTGATTTGCCGAGCTATTCCGTTTTCCTGGGTACATACAGGGTTGTGTGTAAGGCGCAATAGAATCACAGCCTTAATAGTACCTTTATTTCACGCATTCTTCCTTCACGTTTTAATGTAAGAACCGCGGAATGTAAATGCCTTTGGAATTCAAATCCTCGACATTTGTATTAAATTGTTGCGGGCCAAATGACCCGATTGCTTAATGAAACCATCAACATCCACATTAATATTTATTAATGAAAGTACAGTCATTAGAGTCCATATACTTCGTTCATCGCAAAATTTCATTTTAAATTAAATTTCACTTTAAATTGGTGAACACTGTGCTACTTGCTAACAGTAAGGATTGAGAACGGCTCAGATGCCAGCCGTTAACATAGTGTAGGTAAGTGAACAGTTAAGAAAGTGAGAAATGAAAGCTTGGAAAGTACGCATCCACCTTCTAGCCTGCATTGGTGGCTCTCGTTAGATGCAAAGTGCAGCAAGGAAGTGGAGGGGTATATCCCCCGCCGACATTCACTTCCACAAGTAACACCGTGACCACAACCTCGTCTTATACGTCTCCATTCTATGGGCAATCCATATCTGGCGGAACATCTATCATGACTACAGAATTCTTAACAAACATACACACAGATACAGCTAAGGCCGGTGCTATGGATCAACATAATATACGGAAACGGCGTGTAACATATGTAGATCCTCCACTAATACAACACCAGGAGGTATTTAGACAACACATCGATATGAATATATCAGAGCAAGAACTCACGTGTCAACAAGTAAAACCTAAGAGAAACAAAATAAATAATGACACATCACGGCCTGTGAACTACACAAGAAAGCAACAAGCCTCGCATGATATCGGTAAACAAAACTCCAATAGATTTGCAGTGTTGGATAATGACGAACTAAGGCAAGTAGATGAAACCCATGAAAACGTCAATGAAAATGCTAGTAAAATACTAAAGCCACACCCAATATTCATAGACGATATTGCAAATTTCCCACAAATGCTAGAAAGTTTTAACACCACCCTAACAAAAGAAGAGTTTCTGTGCAAATCAATGGCATCAGAATGGATCAGACTAAACACCACCACACCAGAGGGCTATAGGAAACTAGTCCGTTTCCTGAAAGTTAATAACATAGCATGATCTATGCGTAAAAAGAAAGAGCTACTTCAGTGACATCGCTGTCAAACATATGGGCATATTCAGGGGTATTGTACCAAACCATTCAATTGCGTGAAATGTGCTGAAAATCATTCCACAAATACTTGCACCAAGGAGAAAAACAGTCCTGCTAAATGCGCACTGTGTGATGGCCCGCATCCTGCGAATTATAAAAGATGCAGCATACATCGAGAATTGCAGAAAGTAAGAGGTAAGCAAGACAAAAATACAACAGTCAATAGAAATGACAGTGTACGTGAAAATATAGCTATGCCCAAGATACAGAAGGTAACATAATGCAGAATGACTGTAATGACTCTACAAACAAAATGATAAATCATTTCCTTCAGAAATTTGAATCTCTCTTTAAGCAGTTAATGGACCAAAACAGCATGATTATAAATCTGCTCACCGCTGTCGTCAATAGGAAAGGACTATGATTGACAACATGAGAATAGCCTTGTGGAATGCGAACGGTTTGCAGCAACGCAAACGGGAAATAGATGCATTTCTAAATTTAAATAAAATAGACATTCTCCTAATCTTTGAAACTCATTTCACTGACAGAAGTTTCTTTAATGTCTATAAGCACAAAATATATCATACAAATCATCCAGATGGAACTGCTCACGGAGGAACTGCTATTATTATTAACGAAAAGATCTCGCACGCTGAATCATTAAACTTCGAAGAAGTTTTTCTACAATCAACTTCTGTCGAAATCAAAGATGCAGACGGCTCATTTGTAATTGCTGCGGTCTACTGCCCACCCAGACACGCAGTAAGTAAAGACAAATTTGATCAATTCTTTAAGACACTAGGCGTGAGATTTATCTCAGGTGGAGACTCTAATGCGAAACATCCTCAATTGGGTTCAAGACTTAGCAACCCAAAAAGCAAGGAACTCTATAAAACAATGACATCAATAGGATATAATCACATTAGCACTGGGGAACCGACTTACTGGCCAACTGACCTCTGGAAAATACCAGACCTGCTTGACTTTTTTTATAACCAAAGGCATCTCAGTAAGCCACAAGCAAACACAAGCTTTAACTTGACATCTGACCACTCACCAATTATATTCACACTGAGCTCTACGTTTATAAAAAACGAAAATCGGCCTCACTGGACAAACTCGAAAACTGACTGATCTCTTTATGAAGCACTTATCAATAACAAAATAGATCTGAAAATCCCACTAAAAACATCAAGCGGTAGAACATTTAAATAAGATGATGCAAGATGTAGCATATAACTCGACACCTGAAACTAAAGCTGTAAATAAACATGCAATGAACTATCCATTAACTGTGAGGAGCAAAATTGCTGAAAAGAGGAAAGCAAGGAAAAAATGGCAGCTGTCTGGGCGCCCTGATGACAAAAGCAAGCTAAACAAGTTAACCAGATATCTGACAAACCTACTGCATAAAACTACAAATGAGCGTATCCAAGTATACTTACAGAGCTTGTCGCCACGGCAGGAAGATAACTATTCCTTATGGAAAATCACAAAAAAGTTGAAAAGACCAACAAACCACATCCCTCCCATAAAAATGGAAAACAATCAATGGGCCAGAAATGATCAGGAAAAAGCTCAGACATTTGCACACCATTTATCGACAATATTCAGACCGAATGACATACCAATGTCTGACAACGACTACAGAGACATCACAAACTTCCTTTATGCTCCATTGCAAACTTGTGAACCCACCAAACATTTCACACCCAGAGAAATGGCACAAGAAGTACAGAAACTTAACGATAAAAAAAACACCTGGATACGACCTCATTACAGCTAAAATGTTAAAAGAAATACCAATAAAAGAGGCATAGTAGCAATTACACAAATATACAACGCGATACTGCGAGTCCAATATTTCCCCATTCAGTGGAAATTTGCGACAATCATTCTTATCCAAAAGCCTCATAAACCATTCACAGAAGTGACCTCCCATAGGCCTATCTCATTGTTACCAATCTTGTCAAAACTATTTGAAAAACTGCTATTAAATAGACTAACGTCAAATTTGACGGATAAGTGCATAATCCCACAACACCAACTCGGTTTTCGTAAGAGACACTCCACTATTGAACAAGCACATCGTATTGTTAGTGTGATAGAAGAAAAACGCAGGGTATGCTACGCTGCATTCATTGACATTAGTCAAGCTTTCGGTAGAGTATGGAACATGGGGTTATTATATAAAATTAAACAAAATCTACCACACAACTACTACAATCTGTTCAAATCCTACTTAACTGATAGGTACTTCCAGGTCACTTTAGGTGACAAAGATCCGAAGATTTACTCAATACTCGCGGGTGTTCCTCAAGGTAGCGTTTTAGGTCCCACATTATATCAAATATACACAGCGGACCTGCCTGATGATGAAAATGTACTTGTTGCCACATACGCGGGCGATACTACTGCGCTTTTGGCCTCCCACGAAAACCCCGAGGAGGATGGAATACAGCTCTGGGGATGGGCAAAGAAAAGTAACATCAATATCATCCAAAGATTCCAGAACAAAGCATTGAGAACTATTGCAGCTGCCCCATGGTACATCACTACGGATTCATTACATAAAGATCTGGGTATACACAGTGTTAAACACCTAATAGGGAAATTCGCTACAGCACACAAGGAAATCATCTAAATCATCCAAACGAATCCGAAGCACCTAAACCACACACCATAAAACAGAAGACTAAAAAAGACCAAGCCAACCGATCTGCAGAATTAAGTATAGAAAGGAACACACCACATACAATCTTAGAGGAAACGCTACGGAGCGTTTACCGCATACATGCCATATCTCCTATTCATAAATTTTGCTGGTTGGCTTCATGTAGCTAGTTGTAGATGTAATGAAAATAAATAAAAAAAACAGAAAAAAAATGTTTCTTATCAACGTCAGACTTCTACACTGTTTGATGACATATTAAGCACCGATTTTTAATTGTGCCTTTGCTGTGCACTGCCACTCTCTTTGCAACCTCTCGTACTTTCCAACATTTATTTTTCGCTGTATCTTGTTTACCTCTATGTGAATTCCATTCTGTTTTCGGATTACGCTTGTCCTTCGATTTATAATTTCAGTACACTTTATATGTGTAGGAACTAGAGAAAAATGAAGGGGAGTCATCGGGAATCGAAACCGAGACTTTCTGGTGGTAGGCACTGATCAGTCCATCTGCGCCACGGCCCACAGTGGTCCGGATCGAGAGTTTTAGTGGCGTTTGGGCCAAAATTCAACTTTTTCATATCAAGATGCAGTAAATTCATATTGGTTCCTAAATCTCCACCTACTTCGGAAATCAAGAAATTAATGAGTTTTAACAAAAATTGTGACTTGTACGAGTCCTTAAAGTTGGACATTTTGAAACTGGTATATTTCATCTAAAAAACTGCTCATCTTCTATGGGATGTCCTAACGAACCCATTTGATATTTTTAATCCGATTGTTTTTCAAAGGAAGAGCATTCTTTTGCAATAAGAAACCATACTTTCATTAATGATTACTATGAACAATATGTTTAAAAAATGAAGCTGAATGAAATAAAGAATATTTACAAAATTCTTCACAATTGACAAGGTATATCTTTCAAGTCCCAACGAATCCCACATTCTAACCAATTGCACTGTTTTCAGTGCACTTTCCTCTATAAGATCTACAACAGTCATTTCCAACTTCGTCCAATCTTGCAAATTATTAGTGTGTAAGCTATCACCGTTCAGCCATTTGACGTGCTTATATACGTTCGCGTCCATCGCTGCGGCACTGTGAAGTGTGAAGTGCTAACGCTCTTGGAATTGTTTAGATTATAAAAACGTGAAATGTTTATGCTATGGTTAGATAAGGTTTAAACTAGGTTCTCTAATTTTTGTCTGCACTCAGTTAAGACAGTTGCATCTGAGCCTGCACAGTGAGAGCTTCATAGACTTTTTTTTATATATTCTAACGTTATATTCTAGTTTTCGTTTTTATTTCGGTGTTAGTTTTTTCTATGTATAGTTTATACGTAGTGCATATTATATATACTTATCCTGTATTTAGTTCAGTGTACATTAAGGCCATATTTAAGTTCTGAATTGTTTTATATTCATATTATATTTGATAAGTACGAAAACATATAAATATTTCTTAAATGAGTTATTTCCAAGATTCAATATTTCTTCTGAGATGTTTTAAATATATTGCATTAGTAAGAATATAAAAGTTGTTTTCTTTAATATCCCATATTCAATAGTAGTCTTTTATCATAAATTCTATTAGTACTTTTGACATTTGTTAATTCTTCGAGTTGTAGTTTAATTTGTCTTACAAACCATTAAAAAAGATATTAGAAAAACCGTATTTACCAATTTAAGGTATTTAAATTGAAAAATTTAAGAAAAAAAATGATTAAACAAATGCAAAATAAATCATATTATATGTCATAGGAACGTGCTTATTTTGTACTATTTTTTAAAACAAATTTCATCCCTATATCTTTTATGGTTAAATCATATTATATGTCATAGGAACGTGCTTATTTTTTACTATTTTTTAAAACAAATTTCATCCCGATATCTTTTATGGTTCAAAAGTTATAGCAAACGCCACTAAAATACTCGATCCGGACCACTGTGCGGCCCCTTCCTGGGCAACGTAGTTCTTAAGTTCCTCTTATGCTCTTTGATGGAGGCGCCCGCGACCCCACATATGTAATGGTTCCCCACACAATTAAAAAGTACATTTCTCTGATCTATTTCTTCAAATTATGGTCTGCCAGTGCGTCAATGTTTTACATAACTTTATTCATATTTTGCTCAATTTGTGGAATATTTTGAGCATCTTGGTATACACTAATACAATATTGTGTTTTGGAGACTGTTAATTTATCACCAGAGCCGCGGTGGCTTGGTTGGTTAGAGGCTGGACTTGCAATCGAACGATCTTCGGTTCGAGTTCCGCCGCTACCGATTTCAGCCGGCACCTCTGTACATGATACATGTGCTTTACACCGTGGTTCTGGTGGTTCGGATTCCACCTAAAACTGTAAATTTACTATAGATTTAAACTCATAACCCCATAGTTGTCGCTATTAACCCATACCAGCGGTTAAGGAGGGAAACTCATGTAACTGGTCCAAAAAATCTAGGAAAAACGTGTGACAAGTACAGTGCTTTTTCCAGAAGGTGGCTAGTCAAAGCATATTGCGTCCTCGCCCTGCAGCTATCACACGCATTGTCGTTATTGGCTATGGCCAGTGACAATGGACGATGACGAGCATATCGAGACAAAGTGAAATAGAATGATGACTTTACAGCATTGACGTAGCCTTCCAATCAAAGTGTCAACTATGTGTTAAGAAATTGAATGATCTTGAGGCTACGCCAGTGTTTTGGAATCATTCTATTTTACTCTGTCTCGCTATGCTCATCGTCGATCTTTGTCACCGCCCTCAGCCAATAACAGCAACGCGTGCGGTAGCAGGTGAATGAGAGCGTGTGGCGACTCGCCTACGCACCATTGACTGTGGAGTCGCGGATTTATTTCATTGCAATTCCCGCCAGGAGAATTTGCATTTTCCGCCGTACTCAACATCTAGGCGCTGCTCTCGCCCAATGAAGTCAGAGAGCCGTTTCGCGCTCTCGCAATGATTGGTTGAACGCTCTCGGCCAATCAAGAGCGGAGGATCGGCCAGGAAGGAGGAAGGTTGCTTCCTGGATTCAAAAGCGTCGCTTGGGAAGCCATTCCTTGTGCAAGCGTCCTTTTGAGCTGTTCTCTGAATTCTGTGTTTTACTTTACGTTCTTTTTACTGTTGACTCTTTGTTATTTGTTAATAAAGTGTAATTGTTTTTTCACGTTTTAAATATATATACGTGTGGTTATTTCTTACGGAGTCCCCCACAAGCGTATGCTCTGACTAGCCATCTTCTGGCGAACACACTGTACCTACCGCGCGCTCGCAGCTATGCGCGTCAGCAGTTGGACACGCAGTCCGTTCCTTTCTTCGGATCTTTCTATTCGTGCAGTAGTCCAGGCCTGGCCAAGACGCGGCCCGCCACGTTAACACATTGCGTACGGGTCACGAGATATCTCGTTTTCATGTTTTTTTTCGATTTAGTCGGCAACTTAAGCAACCTGCGGCAAATATTCTTGTTACGTTACCAGGGTAACGAGGCTCTCCCATTCTTAAGACAAATGATTAGCGAAAGAACTGAATTTCAACCCTCCGAGCATGTAAAAATGATCGTTCATTATCGCCAGTACATCAGTAGATCTCGTTCGAAAATGTGCGGGCTTTGAGCACGTCTTGAATGCGCAGAGCGCCGTACGCAATGTGTTAAATTGTGCGGCCCATTGGGCGATTTTATATTTCTATTGAAACTTTTGTTTCTCGTTGTATGCATACAGGAGATAAACAAATATCTCATTAATTAAGACTCGAGAGTTAATTATATTGAATCATAGTACAACAATAAAGCTTTATTCATTTTGTATTTGTAGAAATAAGACAAGTAGCATAACTCGGGTAAACACTGAATGCATGCGTGCCTAGGATTTGGCACCTGTTTTTGGGCTACGAACGTTACTCTCTTTCTATTCAAAACTGCACGAAATAGAACAACTTTTCTGCTAAACCGTTCAAGCTAACTGAAGATATGTTTAAAATGAATTCTTTTCTTTACTATAAAAAATTATTGTTATAATCTGAAATGTTAAATGAAGTACTAAATAAAACTTCAAAAAGATTCGTTAATGTTTGCTCTTTTAAAAAAATGATAGAAAAATACCTTACTTTAAGCGCGTTACATGAGTTTTCAAACAAACAATAAAAAAAAAAGATTTAATCACAATATCGGATAATATGCTCCAAGATATCAAACCGAATGTTAAACAAGCTTTAAAGTTTCAACAAAATACAAAAAATGTCTAAAATATCGCCCAGAATTTAAGCAAATGCACCTGGCTATTGCAATAACAGTAATACTAAATTGTCGTTAATTCAAGAAACTGATTTCTCTCCATCGAAATACAATTTACTCGTTCGAATAAAAGCAGCTTACTGAGTACACCAAATATTTGGTTGGAAAATATCACCTGCAGCTGAACACTACCTAAACAAAAATATCTAATGCTGATAGAAAATTCTACGTTTAGCCATGACGCCTTTGTCGTATATTTTAGCCTTCGTGTTCCTTTTCTGTTTATGTGGAGCCTCCGAGTCCACATTGATGATACCGCGAATGAATGTACAAACTATAGGAACAAAAGTAAGTGTTTTGTATTCTATTAGTTGAATCAATCTTATTTATATTTTAATAAAAAACGTGGTCCTGTAAAAACTTCTGCAAAATCAATATTCCAATTAATGAAATCCGGATAATGCAGAATATTTTTAAACACTTACAAGTAAAAGCATTTATTTTTCTTTTCTTTATCCAACAACCATATAAAATTTTAATATTAATAGAAATTACTTTTCAATACAAAAATTGAATGATGTAAAAACGAACGAGGGCATCAGCTACAGTTTTCATGTAATTAATAATATAATTGCATAACATCATTCGTGAACGAAGACCCATGTTAATAAAACCCAGTAGAGTTTTATAACATTAGATATGCAATTTACTTTGCATTTAGTTCTAGCTCAAAAAACAATTTCAGCGTACGTACTCATTCACTTAAAACCTATAAGTAACCAGTGTAAGTTGTAAAGCAAACAGTCTCACTAGTTACTAAATAAACCACATACACAAAGGCTTTTTCAAAAGCTTGGGCAAGACCGATTTTCAAAAGCTTAAATTCGGTCTGTAATTAAATATAGTAGGACCTCGAATAACCAGCTTAATTGAGAAGCAGACAAATCGGATAAATTGAGGGCCGGAGGCCAATCGAATACTGGTAATAAATGATTAAAACGTATTTTCTATCCATAGTTAACTCTTAAAATACAAGGAAATGAATTGTACTTACAATAGCATATACATATTGTTACGAGCCGGGGCTGTGGGCAACGACTAGGCCGGCGATGTTGATATTTCCCAAGGAATATGGTTGAGAATTTGTTAGTTAGGTACACGGACGAACCCGGTGCGAAATCGGGGAGCCACTGGAATTGATGTATGCGAGGACGAACCCAGTGCGAAACCGGGGAGTCTCAGGAATAGAATCAAGCGCGGACGAACCTGGTGCGAAACCAGGGAGCCGCAGGAGAGTGAAACGTCGTGGACGAACCCGATGCGAAATCGGGGAGCCACTAGGAAAGAGTTCGTAGACGAACCCGGTGCGAAATCGGGGAGCTGCTGGGAGGTTGGTTTATTCACAGACGAACCCGATGCGAAATCGGGGAGCTGTTTGGAGGTCGGTAGACGTACGGACGAACCTGGGTTAACTTTATCTGAATGGTGCTCTAAGCTCAATTTTTACTGAATGCAACCGACTCCGTACAAGCGTAATACGACGTGACTATGCGTGTAGCTGTGTAGTTATGAACCGAAGATGATCAGAAACGAAGGGTTTATATAGTCCCGAAATGTATGGAGGGGGCTCATTAGAAGCCTCCATACATGGTAAGAACACAGAGTTTTCGTTGGGTCACGCTTGCACTTAATCGGTCACGATGCAGTTGGTCGATACCAAAAGGGTTATTCTTCGTATGGTAGCAAGATAAATCTTTAGGCGTCTTCCGTTCCTACGCAAGACCGAACGACGCGTGCGAGCGCAGCGTAAGAGAATATTATTCATACGTAACAATATACATACATGTATCTATACATATTTGTCACATGTTTGTATTTAGTTAAGTTTATCGTGAAATATGCCCCATTACGCCACTTTTCAACATGAACACAGTTTCTCGCGACAGACAATCGTATATTGCTAGACAATCGCAACCTGTTTAAACAAAGTCATACTATATTGTTTATAGAGTGAGCTCTATTTCCAATTAAAAGAGAGCAACAGCTATTGTTTATTAGCTGAAATAACATTGTGCTACGTAGCTTACTATTTGTATACAATTGCAAAATCGTAATAAAAGCGCAGCTATTTTCAAGCGCAAATATTTTTGCTACATAATGTTTTACCCTGAAAATTTCATACACAGTAGAACCACGGTAACTCGAACCTCTATAACTCGAAAACCTCTATAAGACGAAATTTTGTAATTCCCGTCCGCTCCGCTGCAAACACCTCTATAAGTCGAAATAAAACTTACTTTAACACGAATTATTTGCCACATGTTCAGATGCATGATTTTACCTCTGTAACTCAAATTTAGAATAGCAAAACCTCTACTACTCGAAGTTTACCTTTAGAAGTCGAACTTCTATCGCTGGTGCTGCGTCTGCAGCAGTTATAAACTCGAAGTTTATAACTTTGTGTCAGAAATCATTCATTGTTTCCTTCAAAACAATGTCTTCATACATTAACTCATTGCAAAATTACTGATTTTTTGAATATTAAGAAG
The DNA here is from genome assembly GCA_963583965.1 of Nomada ferruginata. Taxonomy (NCBI): domain Eukaryota; kingdom Metazoa; phylum Arthropoda; class Insecta; order Hymenoptera; family Apidae; genus Nomada; species Nomada ferruginata. The sequence goes on from OY757219.1 coordinate 4,161,910, forward strand.
TCGGTACATATATGTGACCTAACTTTCGTCTTCTGATTACGTTTATACATGCATAGAATAAATATGTAATTCACGCGAAAATATTTAATTTGTCTTCCTTTCCATCCTCGCAAGTCGAAAAGTTAACCGTCATACAAAGCCTCTATAAGCCGAATTTTCGTGTGTTATAGCTCGCTTACTCGAACACTCGATAACACGAAATCTCTATAACTCGAAGTTCTTTTCTCTTCCCTTGAGATTCGAGTCATCGAGGTTCGACTGTATATTGAACTTTCAACGAAGATGGAAAGGAGATCACTTAATATTACAAATAAGCTATAATCCTTATTGGGTCACTGAGATGCATATTCCATAACGTACTGTCAACATTCTGTCGACCCTTTATTCCGGTCCTCCCCTATCGTGGATGTGATCAGCAAACCAATTATGGACATATCATTTTTGCCCACGTGGCAGGTAAAGAATGGCTGTGTCAACCGAGCGCGATTGAGAGTCGCGTGCTCGAGCGTGCGCTCTACGGGCGCTTTGACTGACCAGTATTTTTCGCTAATAACTCAAAAACGAAGCTACAAAGAACATTTTGGTCAAGGAAAAAGTTGTTCCAAATCACCCCAGCAACCCCCCATTTCTCGATGTACCCATAGTTAAGAGACACGCTGTATATCGGACCTCTACTCCTATTTGTCACATCCCTGGGCCTAGCGGCAGGCTTTGTTTTGCACACCCTAGTGATGTGTCCACGTTCCTGCAATACGACTTCAGAAATACAAATTCAAAAATAACATGAAGAGAATTCTCGTATGATACACAAGCGCCGCTTGTGTCGCGCCGCGCCGCGAAATAAACATTATGTACTGTGGCACTATAACAGCTTTCAACGTAAGAATGTAATCTCTATTAGAAGGTATTGCAACAACTGAAAGAAAAGTATTGCGAACAACATTTATATCCGTCAATGCTTAATAATTGTATCTATACTTAAAAATGTTAAAGCGTTTCATTTCTATTGTTAATGCGCCGCTATTAAATGCGGAAAATGTGTTCACAGTGATACTATTCTTTTAATGGTAGCTATCTGAATTTCTCCTTGAAACGATATCTCGTTTGCTTTCCACTCGCCCAGCCTTTTCACTCGACCGATTGTCCTAGAAGAACGGCGATCAGGAACGTAAGGAGTGTCGGCGAGTTCATATCGTCGAACGTCGCCATCCACTGTACCAACAATGGATGTGGAGAATGTCGCGAATGTTTGGCGCCTCAAGCAACGAGACGTGGTACTCGAGGCGTCATTCAAGCAACAATCTTGTCGTCGTCGTCATAGCCGCCACTCGTGTCAAGAATCGCTTCGTGAAACAATTTTTCACCATCTCGTTCAAAAATATCTTTCATATACTTAAAGACCATGCATCATAATGGCTGGAATACATCTTGTCCGCGCAAACAGTGCAGTTCGATCGGAGCTGCATGGAAAAAAACTGTATATGTACACACATGTGTACACGTTGTTACACCTGGACTGTCGTACACGTACGAGTTAGGAAAATAGATTTCATACAACCATTGTTCGATGTCGATGGCGACATATGGCGCCGATAAGTATTTGATCTTGGAATGGCCTTCAAAATTCCTGTGAAGGTCGCGTACATAATTTTAAATGGGAATTATATTTTGTTATTGCACATTCTTGTAGCCGACATTGCAACGTTCTCAAAACATTATTAACTCATATGTCTTCTGCACAAACCATTTGTCCAGATATTCAATTTCAAAGTTAATTCTAAATTCTAAAGCCTAGTCCGGCCGAACTGCCTTCCGACTGTATTCACTTTAAACTGAGAACAGATAAATTCTGGGAAAGCGTGATGAATACGGAAAAGTGATTCCGTATATATTATGCTGGTAGTTATTTGGCCTTGAGATGACACTAAAATGACCCGTAAACATCAGGTTTTGGTTTTTCAGTGGGGCGTTATACTTTTTATTACATATTGTCGTAGCTTACGTAAAACACTTTTACTACCCTACTTAAATGTGTATTTTGTACAAGGCAATTTCAGAATATGTAATGCTTTTATGAAACGCTTTTACGAATCGCTTTTACCTGAGTCGCAGTCATCTCCAACGTCTTGCTATTGGATGAAAGTACATACATATGTCATGTTCGACTGGTTTAGCATATACATACATATAGCATTGGCCCTTCTTGGAGCCACTATAATGCACAAAGTCCGACCGAGCAACCTCCGGGCGACATACAACAGAAAACGGTAATATCGGCAAACTCAACATTCAAGATTAATATCTGGATAGCTGTTTCAACAAAATATACGCGTTAGTAGTGTTTTGAAAACTTTACAATATTGGGTACAAGAATATGCAATACAAAAATATAGTTGCAATTTAAAACTGTATACATAACCTTCGCAGGCCCTTTCAAGGTCATTGTAACATCAAATATACCGGGTGGTCCGTATCACGTGGTAGCATCGGGAAATGGACGGGGGGGGGGGTGATTATGAACAACTTTTTCCTTTACCAAAATGTTGGTTGAAGCTTCGTTTTTGAATTATTAACGAAAAAACACTGACCAATGAGAGCGCCCGTAGAGCACCATGACCGTTTGCACTACATTGACGCCTACCTTCGTTAATGTGCGTGTGCATGTGGAACAACTGCGAATCAAATTTGTATCGATCGCCGAGATGGGCGTTTCGGGGCTTAAAATAGTTAAGAAAGATCAGGATCGTCACAATGACCAAGTATCAACGGCCCACTTCCGTCGAACCAGATTAATTCATGGACGAATGCCTAAGCTTATTTAACTACCTTTTTCTAACATTAATTATCTAAACATTTTTTTCATTCATAATAAAACACTTTATTCGTTTCGAATAACGAATAAAAATATCGAACAGTTATTAAACGACTTATTACTTTATTTGTTATTCATGAAAAACGAATAATTATACATTATTCTTAATTTAAGACGATGTAACACGTGCCAATGCGTTGTTTCGGGACCACGACCAGTGTTTTTCGTTAATAATTCAAACACGAAGCTTCAACCAACATTTTGGTAAAGGAAAAAGTTGTTCAGAATAACCACAGTACCCCCCCCCCCCCGCCCTATTTCCCGATGCTACCACGAGTTACGGGCCACCCTGTATATCGGCGTATGGATATCATACAACAATTGCTTGAAATATATCATATTTTCGTATCTCGCATAGTTTTCGAAATATTTACGCGTTTCTATATAAACTGACATAGTTTTCAATTATCTAAAAACGTATTGCATTGCATTTTGTAAATATGGTTCATTTTCCCCAATGATATATGATATGTAGGTACATATGTCATAAACTGTGTTGTTATTTTTTTGGTCAATTAAAACAGGGTCTGTTGGTCACCGTTGCAACTAAAATCAACATGATAACGTTATTGATCGTCAAAGATACGCAACAATACAAGATAATAAATTAAATTAAATATCTTAGGGCTTAGAGTATAAGAAAAGCGTTCATTTAGTATATTATCCCTGCATTCTTGTAGTACATACTGGATGAAATCAATTGTACTATTGACAGCATCGATACCTATTTGCTATTAATATTGGGTTGTATCGCTCCATGAAGTATTGATATTGAAACTTGATACCAAATAGGCCCGAGATTTCAATATCTTTCCGAACTTTCCGCTATGCATTCTGGTACCGAATTATTTCAGTGTCATCAATATGTATCGTATCAGCCACATCATTGTTTAGGGTATGCGACAGATAGTTTATTGGCCCAAAATACAAAGATTTATATTACATAATGTAATATACCAGCTATTGGCTTCAAATTATTGTAGGAGCAAAAGGCTGTCCGAAGGACAATTAAGTGATTGCACGATAGGTGTAAAACAATACTCTTTTTTCAACACTAACAAAGTCAGGACTATCTTCAATGAGCGATGAACAACGAATGCATGATTGAACGTCCTTCTCTCGACAACGATTGTCCCAACCGATCGTCCCTTCGCAACGGCCACGCGCAGCTCTTGAGGTGGTTTATATTAGTTGGCGAACCGTCGAGGTATTGCCGTGAACAATCTCGCGCCCTAAAGTAAACCACGATGGCCCAAGCCAAATTTTACGCCTTACGTAGACCCCTACATTATCAAAGATATTTGTTAGAATATTCGAAGTATGTACGTGAACGGCTGACAGGCTGTGAGCATTTCGTCGATGCACACTATCTTTGTCTAGCATAGCTTTCCTTTAGGGCGAAGCCTATAATGGTTAAAAAGAGCCATGGTGCCGTAAGCATCCTCACGACCGACTTTTTTGCCAAGGAAAGGCATTTTTGTATAGACGACGGTCGTGGGAGCACAGTTTGATAAACGGAACAACTTTTTAACACATACACGCCCACATAATCATTTGATTACCCAATCAAGACTCCTTCGATTATCTTACATATTTTTATGTACGTATTGTAATACAAATTTTCTGTCTCTACATTAACATTGCAATATCGAGAACATGGTGACTGATCGATATAAGTTTAAACATTACATGTAGCTCTGCAGATATTTATACATATACATATGTGTATGTATGTAGCTCACGATCTCATTGAAATGACATAAAAACAATTGTCATCGCCTTAAACCTCATTGTATTGATATAATTTTAAATGTATGCGTTTTCCAATTTTTGTGATTTGTGATAGTATTTTGGGATTAAGTAATTGATGTATAAGTATCACGCGGTTATATGGGCCAAGTTCGTGGGTCGGTTTTACGGCAAGGTCTTTAACCAGAGTATGTAGGCGTCTTTACGTTCATGTTGCAACAAATGCTACCAGTACTACAAGTATTGCAAGTAATAAAAATCGTTCATTATCATTATATAACAAATAAACAAACTTAACCCTTTACTTATAAATTTACAGTTACATATACTTGGTGTCTCAGAACTCAGGTAACATCGGGAAATCACGCTCGGTCGTGGACGTGAACCAATTCATTGACACAGGGACCGAGCGCGATTGAGAGTCGCGTGCTCGAACGCGCGCTCTTCGGGCGCTTTGATTGGCCAGTGTTTTTCGTTAATAATTGAAAAACGAGGCTACAAACAACATTTTAGTCAAAGAAAAAATTGATGTGAATCACCCCAGCAACTCTCCATTTCCCGATGTTCCCTGAGTAATGGGACACCCTGTATCTATACAAGGTGCCCCAGTAGATTTGTTACAAGGCGATATCTCGATTATTTGTAACGAAACGCAAAAGTGTCAGAGGGATGAATTGTTTGGTTCGAAGGGGCAAATATTTGGACAGAAAAGGACTTTTCTTCAAGGTCATATTTTCTAGGATATTTAATAAATCGATGTTTTTTAAAATGGGATTGTATATTTGTATCATCATGACGCGATAGCTGGCATCAAGATCAATCTAACGATCTATGTATAATATTGTGACCTTTACGTGACCTTTACGTGAAATACGAAAAATATGGAATTGTTAATCTTATCAACAATAGTATTCAAAAAGATTTGAAGTATAATAATAGGAAACCGTAACGACGCACATATACTCACCAATGAAACGGAGACACTTGATGGTCTAGATTGCAGAGTAATGGAATAAGAAAACTCTATATCGTAATACACGCTCAAGAGGAGCATTCACATGGAAGGATATTTTATGTCGTGCACTTACACAGGAGACATGTGTAAGGTAAACGAATAGAGAATGGTCACACGCCTCAACATTTATTAACTAATGAAACTAATGACTAATGTCACGAATTGTCGATAAGCTAATACCTCGGTTCATTGCCAAAATAATAAGACTTTGATGTAGTGGACGACTCACGATACGTAGATCATCGAGCTGTTATTGATTGAATGCACATGCACTTACATATGGGTCATTCCACGCCAAATCGATCACTTTTGGACGTCACCATCGGCGATTTTGTTCTAAATGAAATATGTTGTAGTCCATATGGAATTAGGGGGGGTTTAAGTCTTCATTTTTGCAGTTGACAACATGTACATGTAACGGGCACGTATGAAACCAAGATAAATACTACTAAAACCTAAAGCAGTTAAGTACCGTAAAACTGTTCTCTGTGCAGTAATTGTATACTGCACCGATATTATTCAAAAGGTATTATAGCATTAGCGACATTTTTCACGATTGCGAAAATGGAAATCTGATAACATTGTATTTGTCTTTATAAATCATACCTATCAACATGCGTTCATAGTGAAATGGTTTTTACCTTCGTACCTAGACAGATTGTTCTTATCTAAAAATCTCTAAAATGCCGCGAGGAAATTAGTTTGTGGACATTGCTCATAGATACTCTGTTACAGTATCCTGAATTTCGGAAATCGATTTATACCGTTTCCCCTTCATACGAAGTTTCAGTTTTGGGAAGAGATAGAAGTCTGCTGGAGCTAACAATAGTCCGGTTAGTAGGGTGGGTGTACAATCGTTGTTGCATGTTTTTGGGCAAAAATCAGCTCACTACATACGAAGTTGAGCCGGCGCGTTGTTGTGCAACGAGAACCACTCTCTGCTTCGTTACAAATTCGGCCGCACTCGTTGGATCCTTTTGATCAACGAATCACGATCAGATAACACTGTTCAACATGAGTCTGATTTTGTAACCTTCAATATGCGTGTCTTATAGACTTTAATGTGTTGAATACGAATCTGCAATCCGTTTTTCTCCAGAACGTACCATTTTTTAAAAAATCAATTTTGAAAAAAATCGCAAATTCTCAACTTTGGAACTGTTTTGTATTATTGCGGTACTAGTTATTCAGTTGCGCTTGGAGCCAAATGATTCTTTGAAGTTTCACGAATAAAATGGTATATATGTGGTTATTAGACTATAAACATTTAAATGTGTTTAAATAATGATCAAAGTGAAAGGGACACCGAAAATACACCCATTTTGGCTGATATCTTTCAGTTTATTTCAAAAACTAAGGGTCCAGGAGAAAATCTAACTATGCCACGCGATAGAGCAGACCTTTCTGCAAAGGAAAGCATCAACGGAAGTAACAAAATCATTTTCGTTTTCAATATCAAAGCGAAAAAGTTTGACAAAACACGTGGCGGCGACAGTGGTGCTCTGTGACGGCGGCTCCCCGCTCATCGCTCAGCGTAGCGGAATCACTAAACGTGCAGTACTTCTGCTGATTGTGAGTGTCACTGTTGCCGCCGCGTGTTTTACCACACTATTTCGCTTCTATATTGAATACAAAAATGATTTTGTAACTTCCGTTGATACTTTCCATTGCAAAAAAGTGTGCTCTATTGTGTCGCATAGTTAGATTTTCTCCTGGACCCTTAGTTTTTGAAATAAACTGAAAGATATTAGCCAAAATGGGTGTATTTTCGGTGTCCCTTTCACTTTGATCATTATTTAAACACATTTAAATGTTTATAGTCTAATAACCACATATATACCATTTTATTCGTGAAACATCAAAGAATCATTTGGCACCAAGCGCAACTGAATAACTATTACCGCAAAAGTACAAAACACTTCCAAAGTCGAAAATTTGCGACTTTTTTCCAAATTGATTTTTTCAAAAGTGGTACGTTCTGGGGAAAAGCGGCTTGCAGATTCGTATTCAGCACAGTAAAGTCTATAAGAAACGCATATTGAAGATTACAAAATCAAGAAAAAGTTGAAATTTGTCGAACAGTGTAATTATAGCAAACTACTAACATGTGCATGGAACTGTTTTACATGTTACCAACTTAAAAACTCGATTAGTATTTCCAAAAAACAATCAAAACAGGAACTTTTCGGACAAACCGTATATGTATACATATACGTACATATCACGTATAATAGTTCATATGTACTGGCGGCCCTCGACTTTCGCACATTTTTGAAAATCCAATTTTTTAAAGATTTTTGTCTATAATGCAAAAATGGTTTGCTTCCATACAGTTGAAACAATTATGCCCTCAAATGATGAGCGATTTTATAAATTCTGAAGAAATACCGGAAAGTATCACAGATTAAATAGTTAGTCTAATGAATGAACTAAACTTGGATGTCAACGACGAAGATGTTAATGAGTTGATTGAATCTCACCCTGTACTTCTGACAAATGAATACTTAATTGAGCAACAGGAGTTACTTGAATGAAATATGTACACAATGGAAGTGAGGAAGAAGAGCTGATAAAATCGTCAAGACCTTGACAACTAAAAATATGAATGAAGTGTTCATGCATTGTGACAAATTTTTGACTTTTTATCATGGAAGATTGTGATTCCAAAAAAATAAGAAAAAGGGTGGTATTCAACTAACTCTTGACAAGTTTATAAAGAAAACACCTAAAAGCATTTAAATACGCCTCGTTAACTGAATTATGTAAACTGTTCCGCGGCAAACCCTCGGAACCAACACCTGAACTAAATTGCCCACCTAATAAAAGGCCAACTAACAATCTGAATTAAGGAATATCGTCGATGTACAAATGGCTAGGGCGTTTATGACGCGCAAGCAATAGAACTGCTTTGAGAAAGCCGTTTCCTTTCCATAATCCGTCAAGGTAAAAGAAATTAAGCATATACGGCCTCAATAGTCAATTGCTCGCGTCATAAACGCAAGTTACCAAAAGGGTCCCACAGCTGCACCCCAGCAGGCACGGCCAGGACAGGCGCTGGGACCCTGATGGAAAATTCCGTGCGTCGGCGGGGCAGCCGTAACGGTCAAGACGCACCCCCTCTCTTGAAAAATGCGCTTCGAGCGCAAGGAGGGGTGGGTGTGTCCACATCGCCAAGAAAAACACGCTCATTGGCAATTAGACATTTTTCCTAATGTCCAATCAGCGAGGCAAAGGGTCATCTCCGAGTCGACGTTAAGGCTTACACTCGACAAGGAGTCAGTCTGTAATCAGAATCTGAACAACGTGAATCAGAGCAAGAAAACAGTCTTTATATAAATCTAAACCTTCATTCTAAAATCAGTGAATCGACAGTTTACATAGAAACTGTCGTCTTTCGGAAGTCAGTGAGTTGACAGTGTGCATTCGAACGGTCTTCTCTCCGAAATCAGTGATACGGCAGTTTTACATACAAACAATCGACAATCTGCATTCAAATTATAAACGGTTTCAATCTAAATTCTACCACTATCCATTCAGAATCGATTTTACGCCCAGAGTTTACCACTCTCCATTTAGAGTCTAATTCCTTACGTTTAGAATCTACACAGTCAAAAAACCAGCGTCTAAAGGAATCCAAGACAGGGTCTTTCGCAAGATAAGGAAGAAACCGTATCCTCTCCGGACTCTTGTCTCAGTCCTCGACTAGCAAATAGGGAGAGGCCGTTTCATTTCCTGACTCTTGTCTGAGTCCGCGACCCTGCAAATATGGAAGAAACTGTATCCTCTCCTGACTCTTGTCTGAGTCCTCGACTCGCAAATAGGGAGAGGCCGTTTCATCTCCTGACTCTTGTTAGCGTCCGTGGCTCAGCGGTAGGAGGAATCTCATAACCTCCTACCTCAAGATCCCAGCACGTTAGAAAGGGAAAACCGCATTCTTTCCTTCTTCTTTCGTCTGTCTTGGATTTCTGTCAATTCTGTCAATTCTGTCAATCATTCTGTCAATACATTTCAAATAGCTCAAATCATTAGTCAAATATATATTGATACAAATTAACACCCCTATCTCCGTAACAGGTCGTAGGGTCATACGCGTGCGACGGTGTCGATTAGAAATCGGAACGGAGATTTACAACCTCCGTATACTAGGCTCTCCGTGCATCCTATAGTAGCATCGAAGCCGCGTATTGCGTGAAAAACATATACTGATAAATAATATTGATAAATGTTAAAATATCGTTTTGTTTTTTTTTTACATCCATCTACTTTCGAACATTCAACATTCGCACACGTTTTCAGAAACTAATTATGTGCGAAAGTTAAGGGCCACCTGTACAGTTATCTAATATAGAGGTACAAAAGACAAGATGAACATGCTAGATAAAGATTGCACGGCAAAATTACTTTAGTGTTAACATAATTGAGCGATGATCGATACAGTAACATTAAAAAAAAACAGAATTATTACATATATACAGGGTGTCTCTTAACTCCTGTCCTTCCCGGAAATGGGGGGTAGCTGGGGTGATTCTGAACAACTTTTTCCTTGACCAACATGTGGTTTGCAGCTTCATTTTTAAGTTATTAACGAAACACACTGGCCAATGAGGGCGCCCGCCGGGCGGCCGATGGCGCGCGCTCAGGCACGAACCTATCAGCTGTCGCGATGGGGGGGCATCGAGGGTACCGAAGGAAGCGTGCGGAAAATGTTACATCGTCATAATTAAGAATAATGTGGAATAATTTGTTATTCATGAATAACAAATAAACTAATAAGTCGTTTAAGAACAGTGTCCGATACGTTCATTCATTATCCGAAAGGAATAAACTGTTTTATTACTTATGAAAAAAATATCTTTTTAACAGCACGTTTTCAGGTGGATAAATTATGTTTTCAGAAAAACGATTTGCACAACTAATGTTAGAAAAAGCTAGTTAAACTTACCCATTCGTTCACGAATTAACTTGCTTAACGTGTGCGAATCCTGACCGAGGCAACGTTCAACAGCTGATGTTACGGCTGGATTAGTATCCTTGCATGATCACTTCACTTCACGATAACTTCACTTCACGGCCACTTACACTTGCTACTGTGAAATTTGGGTATAGTTAAAAACAATTTATTCTTCCTACGTTTAAACATTTAGTAATATTCTGCGGTTGCACGATTCACGTTTCTCGTTCGGTTAGCAGAACGACTCTGCCAGCTGAAACGTTCGCACTCGCTTCCACACGCACACGCACACACACTGTCTCCAAATTTAGTGGAAATCGGCGGCAGATACCGATCACACAGGGCAGTATCGGCCCCTGCGTAGTGTGCGTCGCAGTGTGAGCGTCGGCACTACAATGTTATCCGCATTAAAGAACATGTGCGTGTGCGTGTGGAAGCGAATGCGACGTTTCAGCTGGCAGAGTCGTTCTGCTAGCCGAACGGACAACATGAATCGTAAAAACGCAGACTATTACGAAATGTTTAAACGTAAGAAAAATAAATCGGTTTCAAATATTCCCATATTTCACAGTGGCAAGTGATAGTGACCGTGAAGTGAAGTGATCTTGAAGTGAATTCACCGTGAGTGTAGTGAGTTCTCCGACCCGGCCGGTGACATCAGCTGTTGAGCGTTGCCTAGGTCAGGATTCGCACAATGTTTACCAGATTAATTCGTAGAGGAATGGGTAAGTTTAACCCGCTTTTTCTAACATTAGTTCTGCAAATCGTTTTTCTTGAACCATAATTTATCCACCTAAAAACGTGCTGTTAAATAAAATATTTTTTTCATAAGTAATAAAACAGTTTATTCCTTTCGGATAATGAATAAACGTATCGAACACGGTTATTAAACGACTTATTAGTTTCATAAGTATAAACGAATTATTCCACATTATTCTTAATTAAGACGATGTAACATTTTCCGCACGCTTCCGTCGGTACCCTCGATGCCCCCCATCGCGACAGATGATAGGTTCGTGCCTGAGCGCGCGCCATCGGCCGCCCGGCGGGCGCTCTCATTGGCCAGTGTTTTTCGTTAATAACTTAAAAATGAAGTTGCAAACCACATGTTGGTCAAGGAAAAAGTTGTTCAGAATCACGCCAGCTACCCCCCATTTCCGGGAAGGACAGGAGTTAAGAGACACCCTGTATATGTAAATGTCGACATGTATATAGAAGAATATAAATAATAAATATAGATGGTATGTATGGAGATGTACGAAAAGGAGAATTGCACACATAAAAGGATCATAAATCGAGGAAGAAGAATGAAGCATATAGAGAAGAGAAGACTACTGACTAATGTTAATTACGATGCAAACAAACGAACCAACCTCCTCGGTACGGCCTGGCAGAAAATGTTCGCGGGCCTCCTGGAACAAAAATATATGTAAATCATAAGAATTTATCGGAGAATAAAATAAATAGCTGCTTGACTTTAAGGGCATTATAATAATAGATATGTAGCAGCAATGGTGCGGAAGGAAGGGGTAGGTACATCGGTTTCGTAAGAATATCAACATTTTAGAATAATAAAATCCGAGCTATTTCTTGTCCGAAGCTTCACATTTCTTGTTATTGTTGTACACGCGCTCAACTAAACGAATACCCCTTCGTTCTTAATATTTATACCTACGTATAATAATTATAATATTCGTAACATACAAAGTGAGGCGGAATGCCATGTACAAGCCGGCACGAAGTGATTCCTTATACAAAAACAAGAACAAAATATGGGATAAAATTTTGTCATTTAAGGCTTAGTTTTCGAGGAAATCGAGTTTGAAAATCCGATGCGTATGCTGTTACAGCTAAGACATTAGGTCTATAGCCAAGATATTGAAAATCAGGACCAATTAATACAAAGTATTCATCACGCTTTTGAAGATATGAAAATTCAAGACACGTAGACATTGTTTACAAACACGATACGTTGCTCGATGAACTGTTACAGAATACGGATTTTCAAACTAGATTTTCTCGAAAACTGAAAAAGAAAATGAGTCTTGAATGAATAAATTTTATTCCATATTTTGTTCTTATTTTTTCATAAGGAATCATCTCGTGCCCGCTTGTACATGTCATTCCGCTGCACCCTGTATCGTTTATTTGCAAACAGGACAATCTAATTCACTTTAAAAGACAGATTCTGATGGACGAACTGAAAAGTAATTTATGAAGTTGCATGTACTTGTCATACAAGTATTCACAATCGAAATATATTTAAATGCTAAAAATGATAAAAATGATAAAAGAAACAACACTTATATTATTCTGAAAAATCACAATACGAATGGACAAAGATAGGAAAATTATAGCACTATTGTTTGACATATTTATATATCCCTGTATACATATAATCCACTGGGTACAATATTTTATAGTTTGTGAGTGGGGAGGGGAGTAATTGAGGTGGTACTGGAGGCTGGGCCTGAAATAAAGTTTACATCGCGAACTCGATGTTTGCGGCGATTAATCGTTGCCGGAAACGTGAAACAGTTGGAGTTAGATATTGCTGCCGCTCTGCCGTTATGAAAGAGAAACAGGAACAGCACGGATATTAATTATAAGTTCAATAGATAATAGGTACAGTTATTGATGCTTCGACTACCCTCCCCTAAAAATCAAGACACGTGATATAAGCTGCTTCAATCGATAAGATGTCTAGCACACTTTAAAAACAATCTGATATCGCTTACATATTTTAAAAGTATTCCATATTGTATATCATTTGTATTAATTTCGTTGTTCGTTTCATCATTGTAATGAGAATCGAAAAGGAGTAATGCATTTTTTATGCAATTCATAGATTCATTATTATGCACTTGCACTACATAATATTAAATACTAATTTTTTTAGCTGCGCTATAGTATTTGGGTTTACCCCCACAGTGGTGTATAAAACCCATTGTTGAGCTTATGAGCAAAGATATCCAACAAGGGTAGTCTCCGGTTACTGCAAACGTCCCATTCACGAAATATAGATTAAAATGAGTAAATCCGGCATTAGCATAGGCAATAAAATAGGCAAATTTCCTAAATGAGACGTTTGCGGCAGCTGAAACTGCCATTGTGGGCCCCAACTAGGAGCCGCCACCTTGACGTGGTGTAGGGGCTTAAGTAGCCGTGATGAGGCCCGAGGCCATACCGGCGGGAGCTTCGTTCCCGGCAAGGTCCCATGCCGGACTGGCTTGGGTGAAGGATATGGGTGAACGCCCTGGTGGTCAGACAGCGCAGCCGTCAACTGCTGCCCCCAGTTGCTGGGGGTGCGGATACTGGCGGACACAGCGCCCTTTGACTTCCTGACGAAGAGGGACGCTCATATTTCCGAGCGTCTCCGTGACCGTCGTCAAGGGGACACTCCATTGTGGAAGAGGCGGACGTCAGGCGTGAGGCCCGGCTGACTGCGCGGGCCAAGTGGAAGGCCGAACTGGTCGACCGTGGGGCCGCACAGCGCGCTGTGGGGACGGTCCTGCCCATTCTTGACGAGTGGCTGGACCGTGGCAGAGTGGAAGTGTGTAAGGAAATTTTGTGTAAAGGACACAGTCTGAGTAATTAATATTATACATGATTTATTTATTATTTCATTAGTGCTGTAAGATATTTGTTCAAACTTCTAATTCGTAAATGTGATACTGGGACCTTAATTCACTGTTTCCCAAATTAAGCTACCGTGCTTGCAGAGTCCTGCTTAGCCTACCCTGCCCTGGCTGACGCCACACAAGCATCAGAACTAATTACTTCTTACAAGAATTAAGCTATCGATTTTCTTTCATTTTCAGAGTGTGCTAGGCTAGATAAACTACTAAACGTAATCTATCATATTGCAAAGTTTGGAAAAATGCTTAGCATACAATTGCGGCATTACACTTTATCGTATCGTATTGCAACATTTTATAACATTTGGTACATGATCAAAAATCTATAAAAGGGAACTAAAAATGGTAAAAGTTACGTTTAGGGGAGGCAGCTCCGATGACCTTGACCTTGACATATATTATGAAGGTTATCCTCCCGAGTAATCCCCAGGAGGTTTTAGCCGTCGCTCGTTTTTTATTAAAAAGTTATTACCTATTGAAAATAGGTCACGAATAGAACCAACGGTAAATCTAGGGAAGAGCCCAGACCTCACCGATTTCGATGATTCTTGAATATGTTGTAGAACTCAGTATTCTGAACAACTTTTTCCTATGCATATAACGGTCGCTCGGCCTTGGTTTTCGAGATATTTGCAAAAAACTATAGCTGCTACACATTGAATTTTGTCTATACGTGCACACTCGGGGCAACGTGTGGGACCGCTGCGACGCGCCGCTTTTCCGGCAGCCGGCGAGGGTCCAGTATACCGGGTGGACTCATCAAAATTGTACCTCTAGAACTGGATATATCATATCAGATTTGGTATTGGCACCCCTCCTGCACCCCCTCCCCGTTAATTTCTAACCAAACCTAACCCGAATCTACTTTTGATTTAGTCAAATATGAGTTTCTCATCGAAAAAGAAAAATCTAACCCAAACTCATATCTAATTAAATAAAAATTAGATTCGGGTTAGGTTTGGTTAGAATTTTACGGGGTGGGGGTGCAGGGGGGCAGAGCCCCCCCCCCCGCCAATACCAAATCTGATATGATATATCCAGTTCTAGAGGTACAATTTTGATGAGTCCACCCGGTATACTGATCCCTCGCCGGCTACCGGAAAAGCGGCGGTCACACACGTTGCCCCGAGCGTTCACACAAGTTGCCCCGAGCGTTCACGTATAGACAAAATTCAATGTAGTAGTAGCTATAGTTTTTTGCAAATATCTCGAAAACTAAGGCCGAGCGACCATTATATGCATAGGAAAAAGTTGTTCAGAATACTGAGTTCTACAACATATTCAAGAATCATCGAAATCGGTGAGGTCTGTGCTCTTCCCTAGATTTACCATACATTTTTATTAGTAACTTTTTAATAAAAAACGAGCGACGGCTAAAACCTTTTGGGGGTTACTTGAGAAGGCGACCTTCATAACATATGTCAAGCTCAAGGTCATCGGTGCTGCCTCCCCTAAACGTAACTTTTACCATCTTAATATTAAATACTCACTATGAGCATTCATTTCACGTACATACGTATTACTACGGTTGCAATACAAATACGGTTTTTCGTTGATTTGACCGCTTAAGAAGTCCGTCAGCAGTCCTGATCGATACCACTCGACTGACTCCATCCTGCCCCGGATGAAGCTGTTCTATTCGACCAAGGCGCCATCGTAGTGGAGGAAGGTTGTCGTCCTTGACAACGACCATCGTCCCATGTCCGAATTTGCCAGGTGTTGTTACCTGCCATTTGTTGCGTTGCTGCAACTGATGAAGGTACTCGCTCTGCCATCGTTGCCAAAAATGCTGAATCATTTGCTGAAGCATCTGGAATCTATTCAGTCGATTAAACCTGACCTCGCGGAGATCATGATCCGGAGGTGCGCTGAGTGACTCGCCAATCAGAAAATGTCCAGGTGTTAACGGGAGGAAGTCATCGGGATCAGGTGATAAAGGACACAAAGGACGGGAATTCAGGACTGCCTCAACCTGCGTCAGAACAGTGTACAATTCCTCGTACGTTAATATCGTTTCCCCGATGACTCGCCTCAAATGATACTTTGCTGACTTTATCGCGCTTTCCCACAGATCACCAAAATGTGGCGCACGGGGGGGAATCATATGCCACTGTATTTCCTTGGCCCCTAAGAATTCTGAGGCTCGATCATTACGTTCCTTATTTGAAAGAATTTCTTTAAATTCTTTCAGCTTATTCCGTGCTCCGACGAAATTTGTCCCATTGTCGGAATAAATACAGTGACATATACCCCGACGAGCGACAAACCTCCGAAGGCAATTCAAAAATGCATCCGTACTGAGGTCAATGGCTAGTTCAATATGCACAGCCTTTGTCGCGAAACAGACAAAAAGGCAAAGGTAACCCTTGGTCGTGGTCTTAGTCCGAGTCCGATCCTTAAGCAAATACGGTCCCGCATAATCAACACCGCAGGTAGAGAATGCACGTGCCGGAGTGACCCGGGCAGCAGGTAAATTACCCATTACCTGTGTCACCGTACTGGGCCTCACTCGGAAACACCTGATGCATTTCCGAATGACACCCTTGACTGTCCTTTTCGCGGACAACAGCCAATACCGCGTAAACAAGGAAGAAATCACGGCCTGGCAACCTGCGTGCAATAAACGCAGGTGTTCATGTTCAATAATTAATTTCGTGAATTTATGATGTGGATGCAGAAGAACAGGATGCCTCCTTTGATATTGAATGGGAGCGTTCCTAAGTCTTCCGCCCACCCTAAGAAGTCCATTACTATCGATAAACGGGTTCAACGAATTAAGAGTGTTGCCCGTAGGAAGGTCCAAACCGCCCTTCAAACGCTTAATCTCCGATTTGAAATGCACCCGCTGTGCAACCCTCGTCACGGCATCCCTAGCGTCCGCGAGTTCGTGCGTGGAGAGAAAGCTACCGGGAAAAGGTTGCGAGTTTGGCACACTATTCGAAGCCGCGTTCCTTCGGTGTAAACGAACTTGTATATTTCGAATAAACCGAAGGCAATGACTTATAACGCGAATTAACCGGGTGTACGACGAGAAGGTGTCGAAGATATCAAAGTCCTTATCTTCTATTACTACTAAACTATGACTGACTTCCTTCTCTTCGGGAAGTTCATCTCTATACGGTTCTGCACATGGCCAGTATGTGGAATTGTGCAATAACCATGTTGGTCCATTCCACCACAACGTGGCATCGACCAGCTCCGATGGACGGAGACCCCGAGAAACCATGTCCGCAGGATTCTGAGTTGACGGTACATGATTCCACTCGTTGCACGTTAAGCGTTGGATCTCCGCTGTCCTATTGGCAACAAAGGTTTTCCATCGACTTGGTGAAGCCTTGATCCATGATATGGCAATCATTGAATCGGTCCAGTAGAACTCGTGACTAAAATCGCAGTCCAATGCCGTGCGCACTTTCTTTATTAATTGAGCAAGCAATAGTGCTCCGCATAGCTCTAGGCGGGGTAAACTGACTTTCTTCAATGTAGCTACTCGCGATTTGGCACACAAAAGACGGACAGTCCATTGTCCTTGCCCATTTGGTGAACGTAAATAAATGCAGGCACCGTATGCCTTTTCTGAGGCATCACAGAACCCATGAAGTTCGCTTAATTTGGGCTCGGACAACGCATGTCTAGGAATCGCGATGTGATTGATACTATATAATTCGGTCCTATAATTTCACCAGGATGTGTGAATATCCTGAGGAAGCGATTCATCCCAAGAAATTTGTAATTGCCATAATTTTTGTAACAATAATTTGGCGTGCAAAATGACTGGTCCTAGTAGTCCCAACGGATCAAAAATCTGCGCGGTGTCCGAAAGAATGATGCGCTTGGTTACGCGCTGTCCACTGAAAGGTTTTACTAAATAGTAAAGTTCGTCCTGTTGTGCATCCCATAGTAATCCTAATGTCTTTAAATCTTTGTCCGCGTTGATTTCAACCCCAGGTTCCGACCTTTCGCCTTGACGCAACACCCGAGCGTCGTTGGTGGCCCACTTTCGAAGAACGAGCCCTGCGGTGCGTAGGATGCTTACTAATTCGTCCTTGAGTGTTTGCGCACTTAAAATATCGTCAGTCCCCGTGAGCAGGTCATCGACGTAGAAATCCCGAAGAATGACACGACCGGCGACGGGAAATCTCTTACTGTTCACCTCGCCCAGCCGTCGTAATGCACGGGTCGCTAAGAAAGGTGCCGATGCAGTCCCGTAAGTGACGGTATTTAAGTCATAAACCTTAATTGGGTCTGAAGCACTTGACCTCCATAGAATACGCTGGAACCGACGGTCCTCCCTCGCAACGCGTATCTGACGGTACATTTTTTCCACGTCGGCAGACATCACGTACCTATGCTTACGAAATCTAATAATGATTGAAAATAAATCCTGTTGGACTGTTGGTCCAATATGTTGTACGCTGTTGATTGAAAGTCCCGACGTGGTTTTGGCGGAACCATCAAATACAACGCGCAATTTCGTTGTGCTACTTGTCTCCTTAAAGACTGCGTGGTGTGGCAAGAAATATTCTAATTCTGAGGGCTCGAAATCCTTAGATGAGTGTTCGCTCATATGCCCCAGTACCTCATATTCATGCATGAAGTCTATGTACCCCTTTTTCAATTCAGGATGTCTATTTAATTTACGTCCTAGAGAGAGAAATCTCTTATGAGCCTGCTCCCGCGATCCCCCTAAATCTTGTATGTTTTCCTTAAATGGAATACGAACTACGAACCGCCCGTCCTTATCGCGGGTGGTGGTTTTTAAAAAATGCTGCTCGCAGGGGTCCGTCGAAATTCCCTTTCCATGATCGGAGACGCAAGACTCTAACTCCCAAAACTGTTCAACTCGCTGGTGCAGCTGTTCGTTAGTGACCAGATTACAATAAATGTGTTTCTCCGCTTCAATTAATGGAGTACTGAGTTTTCCCGCTATTACCCATCCTAATTGTGTCTTCTGCAAGATAGGGTGATTAAGTCCTAGCGAGTGTCTGCCGACGCATTGAAGGTCCCAGAACAGTCCCGCGCCAATTATAATATCGATTTCTTCCGATTCGTCGAAATGTGGATCCGCAAGTTCAATGCCCGACGGAATAGGAAGATCCCTTAGCCGAAGGGATTTGTTCGGCATGTTTCCAGCAATTTTTGTTAGAACCAGGCATGGAATGGTGCGTCGGAAACCGTTATACCTGGAACTGACCTCCACGCACGTTTCGTGTTGCACTCCGTGAGTGTACCCCCCAATACCCGTAACGCGAGTATCCGAACGGGAACATGGCAAATCGAGCTTCTCGGTCATTGCCTTCGTTATGAAGTGCGATTGGGACCCAGAATCCAATAACGCTCTGCACTCGTGCTGAAACCCGTGACGATCTACTGCATATACTAACGCGGTGGACAAAATAACCATTTCCTTACACCCTTGACGTTGGGTGAAGTACGTTATTGCTACATTAGCTGGCTTTACAACAAGGGCCTCGTCCCCTTCCCTGATTGCCACCGTCCCTGATGCAACTGACCCGCGTGCAGTCGCGGAATCAGCCTGCCGTCTTTCAACTTGATCAAGGTGCAGAAGGGTGTGATGCCTTTTGCCGCAAATTTTGCACGAGCTACGCGTGCATTCTCTATTTCGATGTCCTACGTTCAAACAATTGAAACACGCGCGCAATTGCTGAGCCTGTGAAAGCCGTGCCGCCGGTAGTAATTTTTTAAACTCGCCGCACTGAGAAAGCAGATGCGGTTTATTACACAATGTACACGGGGCTGGCGTGATCGCGGTATAGGCGGATACCTGACCTACACGGGTGCGATTGTTACCTGTGTTCTTACTCATTGGTATTTTACTAGAAAGAGCTGGTTTGTCCGATACCACCCTTTCCAGGTACCTACAATGAGTCTCCAAAAATTCAGTCAAGTCTCGTAATTTTGTATCTCCCGGAATTAGCGAGAGCTTGCGCTCCCATTCACGGTTTGTCAGTGGGTCTAGTTTTGTGGTCAACAGGTAAATTATGACACTGTCCCAGTGAATAATTGGTTCTCCTAATGCCTGAAGGGCTAATAAACTATTATTGGTGTCGTCAAGTAATCGTCGCAGTCCGGAAAATGATTCCTTTGTTAATACAGGTAGTTCCCAAAGAGTCCGTAAATGGTGATGTTTTAAGACCTTATGGTCCTCAAATCTGTCCTTCAGTGCAGTCCATGCTAACGCGTAATTGACCTCCGAAATTCCTAACGTTTGAATCACCCTAGCCGCGTCCCCCTTGAGAGACGAGTTTAAATAATGAAATTTCTCAATGTGCGTTAGATTGTCATTATTGTTTATCATTGATTCAAACGTGTCTCTGTACTTAATCCAAAAATTGTAGTTACCGTCAAAGGTTGGCAATTCTATTGTCGGCAATTTTATTCTGGGGTGCGGTTCGGATCCGGAGGTCGACGCGGTCGGTGTAAGTACACCGGTAGGTACAACCCGTGCAGGTTCAGGTCGTTGCCTTTCGGCAATAAAGTCCTCTGCCGCAGCCACGATTTCGCAATATGCATTTTCAAATTCGGCACGCTCCTCTGACTGGGTTCTTTCTAAATTTGTCCCCTCGACCTTAGCCTCTATGGTGGCCTGTACCGTGTCAAAGTTCTCGAAAATCGGTAGAACCTTGCTTAAACGAACCTTAAGCGCGGAAATGCCCGATGTTCGATCATACGTGTCAAAATACCCCTTGAAACGAGTCAACGCGGCCTTGAATCTACCACGCTCAACGATCAAGGCTTTCAACGACGCGTCCATGCTGTTCTAACGCAAGTAAGATAAAGGAAGGACTTACAGGAACCGTTTACAGGCGGTCAATCCAGCGTCACGCTACCAGTCGTCTCGTGACCAGATTGTGTTTGGCCTTGTCCTGTCAGCCTTGATTTCCAGCTTCTGTTGTCCTGATGTCCGTCAGGGCCTAGCGTTCTCGAAACGATCTGCGTCGGCTGGCTGGATGGCTGTCAACTGCGTACGATGTACACCGTCGAATAATGTACAAGTCTAAGCAGCCACAGTTCACTTATTGCGTTAACGTATTACACTTTCACAGTTCAAAGTGCAATGTCCAAAGTCCAAAGTTCAATAGTCCAAAGTGCAATTTTCAAAAAATGCAAAGTTCACAGGTTCACAGTTTAAATTCAGAGACCAAAGTTCAAAGTACGAAATCCACTTCACTGTTCTAAATCCGGCTCGAAGGACCAATGTTAACTCCAGCATCCGGCTCGAAGGACCAATGATCACGTCCTTCGCAATCGGCGGAGTAGGATATTTGGCAGAGGTAATCTCTGCTAGAACTTGGTACAAAGAAATAAAAAATCTATTTCTTTCAGTGCATGAGCACATGCTCTTTAATAATCACGTAAAATATTGTTACTGTGAAACTATACACATAACCGTAAGGTCGTTGTTGCTGCTCGTCAAAGACGAGAGTCGTACAATACTAGTGTGGATTCTATCTGAACTGTCTTACTGCTGAATTTATTCTAATTCTACAAAAGAAAAATGTCAAACGACAAGTCGCCCGGTCCCTCTCCCAAACCTCCCTCCAAGACGATCTTGGAGGGACTTCTGTCCTTGGTGGGGCATAGGGCCATCCAATTGCATCCGCAGGCCGGTCTTCCATCGATGCAACGCCCCCGAGCCCAGAGCTTTTCCGTCACGTAGGCCCGGCAAGAACGTTGCACAAAGGTCCCTTGTTCTAGGGAAAACCGAACCCGCGGATGTTTAGCCGCGCTATCGTGAGGGTCTAAGTTACGTCAAGTGCTGCTGAGAATGACGTGACTGGAAATTGTCACCTCGAAACTCGGTCTCTCTTCCAGCCAAGTCATGGCCTCTTCGTAAATATACAAGTCCTAAATTTATTATGGGCTCTTTCTCAAAAGCAGCTTTGTCCACCGCGATCGCAGCGTAAACCCGACACGTGTCCTCAACAGACTAACGCCGCGCCGTAAAGACAAACATATAAAAGGGAATTCAATCTCTGCGAAATTTTAAAGAGAAAATGTGGAACATAAGGACTATCTGTTGAAGCGTCGTCTGCAACATTTGGCAATGAAATCTCGCAGCCTTGTAAATGGGAACCTTAGTGGTAATGGTCTCGATGGTCTTGTTACGTATGGATAATACTCTCTTACGCTCCGCTCGCACGCATCGTTCGCTCTCGCGTAAGAACGGAAGACGCCTAAGGATTAGCTCGATACCACACGACGGTTAACCCTTTTAGAATCGACCAACATCGCGACCGATTAGGTACATTCGTGACCTGACGAAGACTCTGCGCTCTTACCTTTTATGGAGGTTCCTAATTAGCCCCTCCATACATTTCGGGACTATATAAACCCTCCGTTTCTAATCATCTTCGGTTCATAACTACACAGCTACGCGCATAGTCACGTCGCGTTACGCTTGTACAGAGTCGGTTGCATTTCAACGAGAATTGGGCTTACGGCACCAATCAGATAAAGTTAACCCGTTAGAATCCGCATAGTCCGGTTGAAGTTCTTTCGGTATACTTTGTAACCGATCTCAGGCCCCGCATCGCCAGTGCGTCAACACCGTGCAGCTTAGGTAATAATTCACACACTATTTAACTATATCGCGACAATTACACTTGTACAAAC
This sequence comes from Nomada ferruginata, assembly GCA_963583965.1. Classification (NCBI taxonomy): domain Eukaryota; kingdom Metazoa; phylum Arthropoda; class Insecta; order Hymenoptera; family Apidae; genus Nomada; species Nomada ferruginata. The sequence continues at coordinate 4,184,772 of OY757219.1, forward strand.
AACTGGTTGCAATATAAACTTATAAACTGTTCACCATTAAATCGAGTAGATTCGTTAAAACCTATCTTTACTCCGTAATCCTTTATATTAGTAGTAACGTCCCACAGATACAACTTAACCGCTCCAGTTGTATCGATTATTTATTTACGAGTCAAACTAACTTTTCCTGCGACTCCCTGATTTCGCATCAGGTTCGTTCGCACGCCTTATCCAAAACAAGGTAACTACTCCAACCTAGTGGCTCCCCGATTTCGCATCGGGTTCGTCCACGAAACCTAACCCATCCTACAGCTCCCTGGTTTCGCACCGGGTTCGTCTGTATCCTACGGCTCCCTGATTTCGCATCAGGTTCGTCCGTACGTTTACCAAACCTCCGAACAGCTCCCCGGTTTCTCACCAGGTTCGTCTGTGAATAAACCAACCTCCTGCAGCTCCCCGGTTTCGCACCGGGTTCGTCTGCGCACTCTTTCCTAGTGGCTCCCCGATTTCGCATCGGGTTCGTCCACGACGTTTCACCTTCCTGCGGCTCCCTGGTTTCGCACCAGGTTCGTCTGCGCTTGATTCTATTCCTGAGGCTCCCCGATTTCGCATCGGGTTCGTCCTCGCATACATCAATCCCAGCGGCTCCCTGATTTCGCATCAGGTTCGTCCGTGCACCTTACTAATAAATTCTCAACCATATTCCTTGGGTAATATAAACATCGCCGGTCTAGGCGTTGCCCACAGCCCTGGCTCGTAACAGTCTTGATGGATAGAACTTGGTGTTAACGAAGTTGAAGGTGGAGTTGTAGCTATATCGGTGTGGATAGAGCACAATGTGTATCATCGTGCCAAGTTATCGCCGTGAAAGACGATGGTACTGGCCGACGGTTTCATAACACTCGGAAGCGGGTAACGTGTACTCGTCTTATTGCCTCGACTGGCCCAGACTAAAAGTCGATTGCCACGAACAAGAAGGTGGCAAGGCGACAAAACCTTGTTAAGGGCGAAATACTATGAACAAGCAAATCTGTACGCATCTAGTTATTAGCTTCTCCCGTATGCGCACACATTTTATTCCCCGTAACGTAATTTTTTTATTTTTCTTGTGCATTTCGTTTGCAAAAGTTATGTTTGTAAGTTGAAAAAATAAAAAGCTACATGAGCTACGATTGAACGTAGAGTATAATGAATTTTTTAATTTCACAGTTATAGACGTAAAGCCTCAATCCATTTTTATACTAATGACATTCTACATATCATTTGCACTTCGTATTTGCTATGTCTGTAAGAAATTGTTTAATGAAAATGTTTACTGTTGTAATATAGCATTATAGTAAAAAGCAAGCTAACACGAAAAATAAGAGCCCCTGTTTTCTCTATTATTAACTATTCATTAATAATTTGCAGAGTCCGAAGCGAATAATCGAATTATCCTGCCCTGAAATAAAGATTTATGTGCTTTGACATATGTAAAACGTAAAAATACATTGGAATATTTCTGTGCGGTTTACCGAGAAATTCAGTTGGCCCCGTCTCCTATGTCAATGAAATATTTATTAAAATTTATAATACTGAAGAAAATGTCAGAAATAAATCGTTCCAGTCATCCTGTATTCCTGTTTCCCAAGAATATTCGCCAATCATAACAATTGAAAGCAATGTTAACGCCAGAGAAATATAAGCCCAGCTACTCAGTCATTTCCTACAGAAACCAGCATCCACAGCATAGACACATCTGTCATTAAGCAATAAATATTTTTCTGTGAAAATACCATCTTGTATCTTGTAACTTGTGCGTACAGCCAGCCTTTCGGTTTCCCACTACGAAATCGTTCAAGCTTTCATGAATTCTCACGCGCTGTGCCAACGAAGATATCTCACTGGAGGCACCGCCAAGGTGCAAGGGTTGAGAACGTACAATCTATTTGTCAATGGGAAACAGGAGCTTGTTGCGTATATTTTAAAAGATCCATACTTCTGAGAGAGCTGAAAAGGAATGGACTTCTGAACGAAGTGTCTGCCAAACGGAAACGAATCGTTCGATGACTGGTCGCTACGAAGCGGTAGCAATAGCCAATCATGGCGTTAAATATGCATCCCAGCACCTTGCTCTTGCGCGGTGGGGACGCTTGTAGAACGAGGGGTTGTTGGATGATACCAAGTTCACGAGATGAACGGTTGTTTGGCAACGGCGTGGAATTTCCACCAGGTATGTTTTTCGGTCGACGAAATATTACACTAAACTAGCGGTAGCTTTAGAAAACTCTTATATGCCTCCAGCCTGTTAAGAAGAAAGGTCAGAGATCTTAAAAATTTACCACAAATCTCAGCGTCCTAGATGATTTTAGGGTCATCGGTTTCTAAACTTATCGGACTCAAAAATAGTCTTCGATACTGTAGTGTCATAAAACTCATGCTAGCGACACCTTAGTGTATCGCGGTTAACAGGTCTGTACAGATTTACCTCAACTAAACCGTTTTGTGTGTTCAGGTTGTCTTTTGCGGGTGGAAGGACAAGATTTAGTCTTTCGTATACGCAATATATTCATAGAATGCTATATGATATGTTTCAACAGAAGACTGTTAAAGATGGAGCATTGTACTTTTTATTACTACCTGCAATATGAATTCATCATTTAATTGACCTCAATCGTCTGCGTTTCTTGATTAAGCGGTTAGTATCGTGCTGCCGTATCGACTATTGCAGAGTTAGCCAAAGTTAGTTTCCAATACCCATCCACCAATACTTTGCTACGGCGTTATATACATTGGTTTTTGAGGACTACCGCGAGCAGCGTCGATATTTAACGAAGGGTGCGAATTTAGAGTCAAACAGGTACAAGCTTTAAATGTCCACAAATAGAGGACAGATCCCTCACTGCAACTTTACAGCTTTTCATTTCCGTCATATTTCGTCCTAAAAGGCGGAAATGTAAAAGGAAACCAAATACCTACGATAGCATGGCCTCTGCGGAACCTAGAGTGCATAAAATTTTGAAATTTTCGACATGCTTGAAATCTCGAAAAATAGATTTCCAACGGCTCTTAAACGTCTTGCAAACGTAACTGAAGGTTTATTTAATGTCATGACTTCATTTAAAGTACTTATTTCTTCAGAGTTACGCGATCGATCAATGTGTCAATACCACAACAGCGTATTCCACTTTCCTAGAAAGTTCGATAATTTAAACCCTTTACCGTTACCCATACTTGCTTTCAACGCTGATTAATGATACTGCTTCGAGCACATCAGTTTGTTTGTATGTTATATGCTGTAACTACCCCGCAGAATATAATTACATGCTAATTGCTGTTTATCGGATTTTTTCTGCACAGAAAGCAGAGAGGTCTAAAGAGCGAGTGGAATGTAAAGAATTTGAAGCATTGCGACCTAACAAATATTAAAGTGTATATGTCGCGTCGCAATAATGCACCCCGCAGGGGAGGCTAGAACCCATGGGCAAAGGTTTATGGCACGATGGCAAACTAAAGCTATTTTTGAGAATGAGGAATTTTTCGTTGATTGCTTTTATAACTTTAGAGTATGTCCTGCCTCAATAGCTTAAAAACATGTCATAAACCGAAGAGTTTCCGAAGGCACATCTGGATGTAGCGGTTCGGCAGCCGAAGCATCAGCCGACGGAAATACCCATGACGGTCAACCTTCGTCTCCATGTAAGCAGGTAACCTTCCTCCCTTCCAAGGACAGCACGCTAAGGGCGTATTGGAAGGGCGGTGGTTATTCTTACTAACCACACTGATTGGCATTTGAAATAATCGAATGCCGACCAATCAGCGTGAAAGGTAGGAAAACCGAGGCTTCATGGAAGATACACCGCCGACAAAAGATCAGAATCTTGAAACACCTCGAAACAAGAACATTAAAAAATACAACTATCGTAACATATCGTGTCGAACGGAATTGATCCGTATAACATAACAAAGTTATTTTACTCTCCGAACCGTTGTTTTCTCTTTTGTACAGTCAGTTAAGTCTAGAAATATACATATTTATATTCATTTACTAACTGTACCTTGTCGTGGTGTTTTATTTGGGAATCAGTGAAACCATTGACCTCCCACCTCGCGTTAAACTAAACGTGTGGAAAATACATGGTCCTTCGAGCCGGATATTAGTATTAAACTATATCCAGTAATTGTCGAAAAGGGTATCAACGTGTTCGGGAGTGAATATCGAACATATCGAAACTGTCGCGCCGGTAGCAAGTGTCGTGCTATCTGGCAATTGTCGCAATTAGTCACAAGTAACAAGTGACTATAAAATCATTGTCGTTATCGTCGAAACACAAAAGTGAACGTTGAAATTGTGAAACCTTCACCGTGCAACAAATCAAGACCAGTCACTCTGCCACCAACTCGAGAGTGATTGAAACAAAGTGGGACCATACAACATCCCGCTCAACTGGAACAAGGGGAGATTCCAAAGAAGAATCTTCGCCGGACACATCGAGGCCTAGCTACGCATCAGGAAAGGAATAAGAATCCGCATTCCAGACCAAGGGAAAAATCGTCTGGTTCTTCATACGTCGGACAGGGATCTGCACTCAACAACAAAGGATCAAGGTAGGCAAGTTATTGTTCCACCAATTAATTCCATACGATATTTCATCTCCTATCCTACTTCTTCGTTGAAATAATTGTCGATCGTAAAAAATGGCTGAGACCGTACAACAACTTAAGAGCAAAATCGCCAGCTCGAAAAGAAAGATCACTAACTTCGCAAAGTTTGTCGATGAATATGTCGCGGATCGTGATTCTCCTAGCTTAGAGAAGAGATTGCATGACATCGATAGGGAATTCCAAGAATTTGGAAAATATTATCCAGAGCTGGAAGCGCTTGTTGATGATTCCAACCTCGCGGTCACGTGGACGGAATATGAGGACGTTTACTACATCGCGTATGGGAAGGCTACTTCGTTCATAAAAGAATTCGCACCTCAAACGAGTCATTTAAACGAAGCTAGCTCTTCGACTTCGAATAAAGCCTCTAAGAAGTCCCTCCCGCGAGTAAAATTGCCATCCTTTAGCGGATCGTATGAAACTTGGCGCGGCTGTCACGATCTTTTTAAATCGATCGTCGATGACGACGATGACATTCCAGACGTCGAAAAATTATATCATTTGAAAGGTTGCTTAACGGATGAAGCCGAGGAAGTCCTTTCAACAATTCAATTCATCGGAAAACTACAAGGTTGCTTGGGCCCTCTTAAAGACACGGTACGACAATCCGAAAGTCATTCGTCAAACGCATGTTAGGGCTTTATTAAATTTAAAAACCATTTCGAAAGACTTTCCAGTTCGCTCGCTACTGAATCAGGTTCAAAAACATATTAAGGCACTCGAAGCCCTAAAGGAACCCGTTGGTTATTGGGACACCCTATTGGTAGAAATAATCTGCCAAAGGCTGAACAATGTTCTTCTCGAGAAATGGGAAGAATCTAGTTGCGATTCAGCTAATCCCACTCTCCAAGACATGTTAACATTTTTACAGCGTCGCGTCGGGCACAATTAGAAGAGGCGAAGTCTCATCAAGACCAGGGACCTCAAAAACTATGGGAAAAGAAAGCCCCTCACGCTCATACAAAAAACCGTTCACAACATACTTTGTCGTCGTCAACGTTAAAACACTCTTGTTCTCATTGTCAGGGAAAACATTCGATCTACGATTGCGAAACCTTCAAAAACTTGTCACCATCAGCGCGTTTCGAAGCCGCAAAGGGGGCCAATCTTTGCATAAACTGCTTGCGTGCCAATCATCGCGTTATCGAATGCAAGAGCTCACCCTGTCGCAAGTGCCAGAAAAGGCACAATACTCTGTTGCATTTTGAACAGCAATCAGATGAAAAGACACGCGTCCCAGAATCCGTGTCCGCCAATTAATCGGTAATCAACTTGCATGCCCAAAGTTCTACAGAAGGCCTATTAGCCACCGCAGTAGTCAATATAGTTAGCCCGGATGGAAAATCCAAAACATGTCGAGCCTTTCTAGATGCGGGGTCACAAGCCCATTTTATAACCGAGAAGGTAGCGTCATTTTTAAAGCTATCCAGGAAACCGGTAGACATCTCGGTCTCGGGGGTCGGAGATACCTCAACAGAAATAAGGCATTCGGTATCGGCAACACTAAAGTCGCGAGTTAACAAATATGCCAAAACGGTCGAGTTTCTCGTGTTAAAACAAATTACTAAAATCATGCCGTCAATCGCTATGAATCGAACAACGCTAGAGATCCCAAAAAATATAGTTTTGTCGGATCCCAATTTCTACGAGTCGTCGGAAATCGATATACTCATTGGAGTAAAATTGTTTTACAAGCTCCTATGCGTAGGCCAAATGGCATTAAAAAACTACCCCGACGCCGTTCTTCAAAAAACCCAACTCGGGTGGATTGTAGCAGGGGAAATAAACAGTTACCCTTCAAGAAGTAAGGTTCAATGTAATCTCACAAAAAATTCCACTCCGTTAGACGCAAATTTAACCAAATTTGGGGAAATAGAGGAAATTCCCTCGGTAAAGCTACTGTCCAGAGAGGAACAAGCATGCGAGGATCACTTTAAGAACCACACTCAGCGCAATGTAGAAGGTCGGTACATCGTTAGGCTGCCCTTTAATGAAAATAAAAAGAATTTAGGAGAATCTCGTTCTAGTGCTCTTCGTCGCTTTCACTCTCTGGAAAAACGGTTTGAGAAAAATCTCCAGTTAAAAATTAAGTACTGCGAATTTTTGGACGAGTATAAGGATTTAAAGCATATGTCGACACTAGAAAGTCAAAATATCCCTATGCCAGGGTACTACCTCCCTACGCGGTAATAAAGGACGATAGCACTACCACAAAAACTCGCGACGTATTCGATGGGTCCGCAAAGACGTCATCAGGCACATCGCTAAACGATACATTGATGGTCGGTCCTACGATTCAGGACGACTTATTCACCTTATTAACCCGATTCAGATCTCACAGATACGCATTAACCGCTGATATAGAAAAGATGTACAGACAAATACGAGTGCATCCAGACGATTCGCTATATCAAAGGATCTTGTTTCGCAACCATCCAGATGAAAGGGTCAATGAAATTCGTCTTGACACGGTCACATATGGCACGTCCTGTGCTTCCTTTCTCGCAATTCGTACCCTTCATCAACTGGCTGACGATGAAGGAGTTCAGCATCCCGTCGCAGCTTCCGTGCTGAAACGGGACTTTTACGTAGATGATCTATTAACAGGTGCAAAGACGCGCCGAGAAGCTGCATTTCTTCACGACGATCTAATCGCACTTCTACAAAAGGGTGGATTTCCCATTCGAAAATGGGCCTCCAATGACCCTTCATTGGTGCCCAAAACTGCAGGGAATCCGTCCAAGACACACATGTCGCTCGATCCAACCTCCGCGATCAAAACCTTGGGCATCCATTGGAACGCGCTTGAAGATTTAATATTTCACAAGGTCAATCCATTCGATTCGTCATTACCCGTGACCAAACGGTCAATTCTGTCGCAGGTAGCAAAATTATTTGACCCATTAGGATTACTTGGCCCAGTTATCGTAACAGCAAAAATAATGATCCAACTTCTTTGGAAGGCGGGAGTTTCTTGGGATGAGTCAATCCCAGTAGAGATACATACCGCGTGGGTAGAATTTAAAGAACAGCTACCACTCTTGAGCAACGTCCATTTTAATCGACTCACTATCGCGCCCGACTTCGTCAAAATTCAAATACATGGATTCTGTGACGCAAGCGAAAAGGCATACGGTGCTTGCATCTATCTGCGCTCAACCGATATCCACGGGAATAATTACATTTCATTAGTATGCTCAAAATCAAGAGTTACCCCTGTAATTCCGTTGACGATACCGCGCCTAGAATTATGCGCCGCCCTTCTATTGGCAAGGATTTACACGGCAACCAAGAACAGTCTGCACCTCGACATCGATCAGGTTCACCTGTGGTCCGACTCCACTATAACCCTTCAATGGATTAAGACAGAACCACACGTACTAAAAACCTTCGTCTCAAATCGAAACGCGGAAATTCAGGGCCTTTCAAAATTGTGCGAATGGCGACACGTGCCCACACAAGACAATCCTGCAGACTTGTTATCGAGAGGTCTAATGCCTCAAGAATTTATCGATACCGGGCTTTGGAAACATGGCCCCCACTGGCTCTCCCGCGACGAAGAATGCTGGCCACAACAAAAAATGCAGTTAAGCGAACTACCGGAAAAGCGCAAAATTAGCGCGTCCCCAGCGTCAATAAAAACAAATCTTCTTAGCGAAGACGCCATGAAAAGGTACAGTTCATTACGAACTCTAAAACGGGTCATCGCGTACGTATTACGTTTCACCTACAATTCAAACAATAAATTAACAAAACAAGTTGGTCCCATCACCGCGACGGAACTCGAAGCGGCTACTCGAATAATATACCGACTTACGCAGTCTGCCACCTTTGCAAAGGAAATTGATTCCTTAAATGTCGATGGGCGAGTCGATATCAAAAGTCGGCTGACCCCGTTAAAGCCCTTTTTGGACAAACAGGGCATCCTTCGAGTGGGCGGTAGACTGACGTACTCGGAATTGCCAGAAGTGAGCAAACATCAAGTCCTACTACCGTCGAATCACCACATTACTCGGCTCATCATTCGCGAAGAACACGAAAGGCTCAAACACGCGGGAACCCAGGCAACCTTGTATTCCGTTCGCGAATTCTGCTGGCCAATCGACGGCCGAAATGTTACCAGGATGATAGTCCATAAATGTGTTCGATGCTTTCGCGCGAAGCCACGTGGTATAGAATATATCATGGGGGATCTTCCACAAAACCGCGTATCCAGTTCTCGACCCTTTCTGAACGTCGGTGTCGACTATTGCGGTCCATTATATATTAAGGAAAAACGATTTCGCAATCGCAATAGGGTGAAGGTTTACGTCGCCATTTTTGTTTGTATGAGCACCAAGGCAGTGCATCTCGAATTAGTTAGCGATTTGACCACCGAAGCCTTTATTGCAAGCTTGAGGAGGCTCTTCTCTAGGAGAGGACTATCAAAAACAATCCACTCCGACAACGCGACAAACTTTGTAGGAGCAAGCCGAGAATTTACCGCGCTTAACAAATCACTCCAATCGGCCGAACATTATAAATCTGTTCAAGCATTTCTAACGGGACAAGGAATTACTTGGAATTTTATTCCGCCACGGTCCCCCCATTTCAGCGGTCTTTGGGAGGCGGCCGTAAAATCGTTCAAACACCACCTGGTCCGCATCGTAGGGAACACACTATTAACGTTCGAACAATTAGACACGTGTATCATCGAAATTGAAGCAATTCTTAATTCTCGCCCTCTTTCGCTTATGTCTCCCGATCCCAATGACCTGCAACCTTTGACTCCTGGCCATTTCCTAATTGGTGGTCCACTAACGAGCTTTCCGCAGATGGACTTCACGGACACAGCGGCGAATCGTTTATCGGCCTGGCAGCACGCACAGAAGCTGCGTCAACACTTTTGGCGTAGATGGCAAGAGGAATATCTACAACAATTAACAGTTCGTAGCAAATGGCATTCCAAATCTCCTCAAGGCATCCAACCCGGCACTATGGTCATCATCAGGGAAGACAACCTGCCTCCGCTGCAGTGGAAACTCGGGCGAATCGTCACCGCCCATCCGGGCGCAGACGGCATCCCCAAGGTAGCCACCGTCAAGACCGATGTGTGAGAATACAAGAGGTGCATAAAAAAGCTCTGCCCTCTTCCTGTTAAGCACCCACCCGCAGCAAACGAGCAGATCAATTTACAACCAGGTGCGAAGAGCACCTAAATGATACAGGCTCACTCGGATGCACGATTAATTTTAAGTTAACCTTATCTCCACTTTCGGTAGATTAGCCAAAGAGTGCGTTCTATCTCTATCGTCTATTGTCGATCATATGTTATACTATCGATAGTAATGCATCAATCGTAATAATTCTTATCATATTAATGAAATCGTATTATCTCTTGCCGTTTATATCATCATCGAGGACGCTCCTCATATTACTATCAAATGTGTAATTTACATTATGACTTCATGCGTATATTATATTCTAGAATTATATAATGCATAGATTATTTCAAAGAGCAATTCGCGACATTTATGACTACTATCGCGTTGAACGCGTCCGTTCAAGGGGGTCGGTATGTCGCGTCGCAATAATGCACCCCGCAGCGGAGGCTAGAACCCATGGGCAAAGGTTTATGGCACGATTGCAAACTAAAGCTATTTTTGAGAATGAGGAATTTTTCGTTGATTGCTTTTATAACTTTAGAGTATGTCCTGCCTCAATAGCTTAAAAACATGCCATAAACCGAAGAGTTTCCGAAGGCACATCTGAATGTAGCGGTTCGGCAGCCGAAGCATCAGCCGACGGAAATACCCATGACGGTCAACCTTCGTCTCCATGTAAGCAGGTAACCTTCCTCCCTTCCAAGGACAGCACGCTAAGGGCGTATTGGAAGGGCGGTGGTTATTCTTACTAGCCACACTGATTGGCATTTGAAATAATCGAATGCCGACCAATCAGCGTGAAAAGTAGGAAAACCGAGGCTTCATGGAAGATACACCGCCGACAAAAGATCAGAATCTTGAAACACCTCGAAACAAGAACATTAAAAACTACAACTATCGTAACATATCGTGTCGAACGGAATTGATCCGTACAACATAAAAAAGTTATTTTACTCTCCGAACCGTTGTTTTCTCTTTTGTACAGTCAGTTAAGTCTAGAAATATACATATTTATATTCATTTACTAACTGTACCTTCTCGTTGTGTTTTATTTGGGAATCAGTGAAACCATTGACCTCCCACCTCGCGTTAAACTAAACGTGTGGAAAATACAGTATAGTTTAAACCTTTGCTGCCTATCTATTCGTCTAGCAAAAATTCTATACTTTTTGCACTAGCAAAAATTTCTTCTTGTAGCCTTGCAGCAATGCTTGAACGAATCGTGCAGCCTTGCATTGCGCCGCTTCACGGTTCTTGGAAGCGACGCGAAACAGCGCGAACTATAAATCGTTACGTGATAGCAAATACCGACATTAATCATATTGTGTGCGTTTATGCGCAATTCAGCGTAAGTTTACGCCTGCTGCTGGGCACACTACCTGCGCGCAGTTCCTCTGCGCGGCATAGGTTAGAACAGGCCACTATACACTGTGCATAACTTTCAATTGGTAAGTAGCAATTAGTATACAGTGTATCGTAGCAGTCGTAGCACTCGCTGAAATTACGCGGTTCCTTCTAAATAGGTAAGTCGAAATTACAGAACAAACTTCTTGTATTTAAAACATCATTTTTCAGAAAAACGTTATTTATAATAAGACCGATAGGCCGTTCGTTAATGAATTCAGTTCAAATAAATTCATGGCGAAGAAGCAAACAATGATAGCGGTGATAATAAATCATAAAATTTCACACATCTGCGGATACTAAATCGAACAAAAGTAATAGTTTTTGCTAATAGAAGACCGTTTTGTCCGCGCCTTTCAATTAGTAAGTGCCTTCTCTATCGGTTGTCAAAAACGTTTTTGGCTGAAGTGAAACTTTGTATGCAGAAATCTTTTTTCGCAATTTCCACTTATTTTTGCGTCACTTCTTTCTTAGCTGCGCTACTAGTGTTGAGACACTTTGTATTCATACTTTAACACTGATTAAGAAGCTAAAATTATGCTACCCAACTTATGTTAGATGCTTCTTACTAATTGGGGCATATTCAATTACTCACACTTAAAGGTGCCATGTTTAACCCTTTTAGTGCCAGGCGAAAAAGAGGTGCCTATGCGAGAATAACCTGCCGAATTTCACGGTTTTACTAGGGTTTGGGAAAATGGTCATAAAAACCAAACAAGAAACAATATTTACACGATTCAAAAAGCAGTATATTAAGGACGAAATAGAGAACAAAACAATGACACTAGTTTTTCTATATTCATTGAAAATTATATAAATAACAAAGGTATAAAAGATCATAAAGAAAGTAAAAGTCCAGTTCTCTCTAACAAAACGTATTTGCACATACAAAAAGTCATCTTTTCATCATAATTTTATATAGACCATTTATTACAAAGTTTATACTTTGCATTTCCGATATATTTTGTAAACAAGATAAATAATATTACATAGCAAACATAAAAAATAACTCGAAGGTACAGTATTCCCTCGATAGAAGCGAAAGCCTCGGGACTGAACGTTCGCTTCTATCGTGTTGTTCTTACGTTGTTTGAAATTTGCCGACAGCGTCGAACGTAGAAAAGGACAGCGAGGATAAAGGACCGCGCAGCCAAGAGGCAAAACAAAGTCCAGCGTATCGGTGAAACAACCCTAATGCAACGATGAAACTTTTATATTTTTTAATTTTTTTTTATCAAACTTTATCCAACAGTTTTGTGACATTTTTCGGATTAAAATAACACCAAACACGATATAATTTGGACCATATTTACTGTTCACAATGCATTATACACCTCTTATTAAATAATGCAAATATGATCCAAATTATATCGTGTTTGGTGTCATTTTAATCAGAAAAATGACAGTTATGCTATGTAAAAGTTTCATAAGAAAAGGATGAGAAATAGCAGTGTTTCATCGTTGAATTAGTGTACCTCACCGATATACCCGAATCCGGATCGCGTTACACTGATCGGCAACCGAGCTTCTTGACGCCTCTAGGGGAATACCCCCCAGGAGTGGGGATGAACTCTTCGCTTCTATCGCATACCTTAGGCTACATCGCATACGCAACGATATATCGTCGCTGGCACTTTTCGCAAGTGCTTTTGGTTTTTGTCTTCACCTTATTCACATTTTCATACTAGCATATAATAAAGACTAATATCATCCTTGTCACTCGAAAAAATGAACCTTTTTTACGCTAATTTCCGATAGGTATCACAATTCATGTCGACTTTATTAGCCTCAATGAAATACTGAAATGAATTTTCATAACGAACGCGAAGCCGTTCGCAAATATTGGATGATTGCAAACGTTCGTGCCTGATTTTAAAATAAAACATAAGTGATTACATTTTCAAGGACACAATTTTCTTAGTTATATAAGCACCAACATTTTCTACAATTGTCTCCCAACGTTCTACAAGCTGCTCGATTCCTGATCTGAAGGGACAAGGTCCTGGGAATACGGTCTGTTGGGCGACCTGACGCCGATAATGATGGCTTTTCAATTAGCCAAGACCGGACGTATTTCTTTTATTTCTGCATTTTGTTTGGTAAGTTGCTCACAATACTTGTTAGATGTGACCAGTTTGAAGGAGCTCGAAGAAAATTATTCACCAGCAACCCCACCAAACAGACAACAACACCTTCATTCTCTATTTTCAAATCGGGCACGAACTTTTGCAATCCTCTAATATAATATAAATCCTGGCAATGTGTGTTACATTTAAGAAAATTTTATTTTCAAATCTTATAAGTGTTATGTGTCAGAAACAGATATAAGGAATCGGAATTTTCTTATTACTGTACAGGGTGGTCAGAAACCGGTGGTGCAACCGGAATGGAGGTAATTCTACATTAGAAAATAAATCGAAAATACCGACTTTTTTTTATCATTTCTTTATCATTTGTCCGTAGAGCACATTTGTGTATTCAGTAGAATAGGCAACATTTTCAACAATTTATGGAATAATAAAATTTATTGCGAGTTAATATTCTGTTTTATTGTATATTCTTGATTACCCAGTGCAATAAATATAAATCTGAGCCGAGACAGTAAGCTACAGCGGAATTCATTAGATATCGAGGCGTAATGAAGTATAAAGAAGATTTTTTTGAAAACAAAGCCTTATATGATACAGTTTTATTCTACATTTTCGATTCATTTTCTGATTCAGAATTATTCCCTTTCCGGTTATATCACCAGTTACTGACCACCCTGTATTAAACCCCTACCTTTGCAATAATGTTATCGAACGTAAAGGAGGCCGACTGACTCTTTTGAGGTCAAGTCCGAATCGATCTAAGCGCCATTGTAAAGAAACAGGCGTTAGTGAAAACAGCAAATTGGCAGATTCGACATTTGACGGTGTGACATCTAAAGTCATTATACAGAATTATAAACTCACGGTGTGACATCTAACGTCATTATGCACGATTATATACGGAGCGTGAGATGCCATAGTTGTCAAATTACATCATTTGAGAGTTCTGTCGCGTTGTTGCCACACCTGTTACACTTGCGATCATCAGCAAAATGAATCGGCCCGAGCCAAGATTTTGATTCCTGCCGGACGTAGGAAAAGACAGCGCGAGCGAAAGAGAAAGCGTAGCAAGAATGAAACACATACGGACGCGACCATAAAATTTGTAGGTTCGAGCCTCCCTCGGGTTCATTTCTTCTTAACATTAATTTTTGTTGTAATTCCTAACTATATGACAATGATCAATATTTGCTTACAAATGTTTTAAAAATATTTCTTAAATATTTTATTTACTATATGTTTTTCGTGCTAGCGTTTCTCTTGTCATGTATCTTGCCAATTATGCTACTGTTTAATATGTCTAGCATTAAAGTAATGTATGAAGCGCATTTTCAAATGTCTTACAATTAGATTGAACACTCGTAGATGGAGTGCAGGAAAACTCGTGGGATGTTGTACTACTATCTCGCCTATATTTTAGATCACACAATTATTTGTTTTTTTATCAATAATTACTGCGAATTCAATTACACGATCGTTAATTTTTATTCGATAAAAATTAACAATTCATTGTTGAAAGGGATATTGTTATTAAAAACTTAAAAATTGTGATAAAATAATAAAATTCACAAACAAGAACAATTTCTTTGAATCTTATAAGTATCACCTAGCAAAGAATCAGAAATTACTAAGGGCCTTCATAGTCCGCGCATCTCATTTATGTTTTCGCAGAATACCCGATATGTATACAAAGTAAAGTATTCAAAACAACTCGGGGAATACCAGATGCATTGGAGAAAATAATTAACTCAGTTTGTAAAAAGTAATCAGTTGTACGGGGAATATCCAGTATATCATAGAGAATAACAAATTTTTTTTATTTAACAAAGTTGTTTTATGAACATTTAGGTGTTTTTACAATTTCTTCCTTGCAAATTTAGATTGCGTTCCTTTCCATTCACTTTTGCCCTCCGTTTCCCTTCATATGCAACGATCACGTAGGACTCGCATCAGCCGGAGTCGACTGTAACGTCACTTACGACCCCGACTGATGATACAATCATTTCCGCCCAGATCGTTTCCTCTTTAGGATCCTAAAGCCCAAGTAACTCTTTTGGTGACACGGGTTTATCGCTTCTATTACCCGTAAAATTAATTCTCGGCCGCTGATTGGATTAAATGAACTGGAACGCTGTTACGGATTTCAATGTCCTGACCGATGGCCCATTTGAAATAGACTGTTTTCGGCTGAGATCTCTTTTCAAATAGATTCCGGGAAGCTGGCTAAAAAGAACTAATTGAAATATGGTCACCCATTCGATTTCGTTACGAAAAAGATGCTCACCAATTGATGGACGAGATAGATCCCAATTTTACCTAATGACCATCGCGAACACCTTTCCAATGGCACGCTTTCTCCTGCAGTGAATGGAGTGACATTTAAATGGAAATGATCGTTTTTCGTTTAAACTTTAGAAAATACCGGATTTATGACACATTCTCGGCTATTACAAGTGACCGAAAATTTTTTGGAATCATCTGGTAATTAACCATAAATTGCATTGCACGAAACTAATCGACAGCTATCGATAATATCATAATGTCTGGATTACAAGCTGGCCTTTATCCTTCGATCGTGTAATAAAGCTCGTTAACAATTTACTCCTGTAAGTTTTGTGTTAGACGGAACACTTAAACTGTACTATTGGGAAGATTCATTGAGAAAACGGAACTTTCAAAAAACTGAGTTCCACGTTAATGATGTTAGAACTCCGGTTCCAATAGGATTTGACTCAACAAGAATAAGCTCCTTTAATATGATAATGTCACAGAGATTGTCTAATGCAATCTTTTGGAAAGACAAAGGGGTTTCATAAACAAAGTTAGGTAAAAACAACATTAAGAGCGCTAATTAAAACGTTTGGCGAATATGCTTTTGAATTCTTTAACACTCTTTGGGTGATCTAGTTTCAGTGAACGAAGACGAAAGAATCACAAGTACTAAAATAACTGATAATTTCAAAAAACGCCGCGATTTGTATGTCGTTGCTCTTCATGAAAGCTGGAATGAAGAGATTTCTTTCTTCCGCTTCCGTGGAAGCATGCGTTCGACCGTTATCGTTCTGAAGCACCGCAACAAGCTGGCTCTAATCCCAGCCCGCATCACTGGCTATCATTTCATTTCGATTCGTTCCACTCTTGACTTGAGCGTCGAGTGGCAAAGTTTTTCCATTTAGCGAGAGCACAGAAACGCAGAGGTTGCCCCATACACACGCAACCAACGTCCGCAACGTACAGAGAACGAGATATACATAAGTAAAAGTAACACGGAAATACTGCAGAACTGTTGCAGATTTTAGACGCGTAGCGAGAGACACAGAACGCTTAAGTAGTTAGAATTTCAGAGCTCGGGCCAGTTTCCATATCTAGATTACAGACTATACGAAAAGTTTAGCTTAATTACATGACTTCTATATTTTGAAGAGTGTCATGAACAGACACGATCCGAATCACTTCCTTTAGAAAAAAATGGAGTGATTTTATTTAAAAATTAAATATCGTTTCATCGAAATATTTAAATACAGTCAAATCTTGATTAGTGCACCTCGCTCGGGACAGAATGTTAACACTAATCGTGTCTGCACACGATTCTCGAGCGAGTTCGGGCCGCCTATGATGTTGTGGCAGCCGAGACTCGAGGCAGTGTACGAGGAGCAAATTTAAATACCCGTGTACGTGAGACAACACTAACGCAATCAAAATTTAAGATTAAAACTTGTTCACTTTTGGTCCGTTTTAAATGAAATTTTACCAAAATGTTTGTTACAGTCTCCTGATTAAAATGACACCAAACACGATATGGTTTGCACAATTTTTACTCATCACGGTATTAATAATTTTATTCTCCTTTATTA
Source organism: Nomada ferruginata (assembly GCA_963583965.1). Classification (NCBI taxonomy): domain Eukaryota; kingdom Metazoa; phylum Arthropoda; class Insecta; order Hymenoptera; family Apidae; genus Nomada; species Nomada ferruginata. The sequence continues at coordinate 4,201,887 of OY757219.1, forward strand.
TTTTTTTCGATAACAACTTGAATATGTGTATATTAGTTGTTAGCGATAAGGTAATTAGTAGTGAGATTATGATTTTGGAACTATACATATATTTACTTATTATTACTGATGCAATGAATGATCCAGCTCTCTTCTCTTCGTAGTTTCTTTATCTAAAAAGTAGATATAAATTCTTACAATTTTTTATCAGTGCAAATTATAGACTGTTATGAACACCGAATGTAATGTCACAGGAACGAGAATCACTCTCGTTACAACAATACTTTGCCATTAACTACATATAGGAATTTAATGTAGGTAATATGGATTTACTGTATAGACAATAATTTTGATTGCGTTAGTATTGTCTGATACGTACAAGCGGACTTAAACGCGCATGTAAACAACATTGAAGGTGACCTGGCTCGCTCGAGAAACGTGTCTGCACACGATTAGTGTTCGCATTCATTCCTGAGCGAAGTGCACTAATCGAGATTTTACTGAAAATATATAATTCCAAATTTATAATCTCACTACTAATTACCTTATTGCTAACAACTAATATACATATACTCCGGTTGTTATCGGAAACAATAATAAAGAGGAATAAAATTATTAATGCCATGATAAGTAAAAATTGTCCAAACCATATCGTATTTGGTGTCCTTTTAATCAGGCGAGTGTAACGAACATTTTTGACAAATTTAATTTAAAACGGACCAAAAATGAACAAGTATTAATTTTTAATCTCGCTTGCATTAGTGTTGGCTCTCACCGATATTCGATCTCAGTTCCGACTACATGCTCGGCGCTTGACGCTTCCACCAAAATATCTCGAGTTCGATACCACCCGTCCCTTCCTTTTTCTTCGGTTCCTCCATTTGAGGGCTCGTCCGGAATGGAGGGCAGCACCGACCACACGAAGCAATACGACGGATTCGACATACGACATGGTATGGACCACCCCAAGCAGTGGGGATAGAAATGAACACTAATCGTAGACACAATTTTAAACACTAATCGAGATTTTACTGTATACAACATTAACAGCCCTTTATTAATTTTTTCTTTTCGATATTTGAAATCCGGCAAAATGACGAGTTCCTTAGTAAATATCAAACTGGTTGGAAACGTTCCGCCGGATATGTTTCTACATAGTATGCAATACAGGCAACTTAATTTCCGAAATTATCGCCTATTGGGTATTAGCTGCCGTCTTCTCTTGCAAGATTCTTATACAGCAGTTTGAAAAGTAATTGATTTTACTTCCATGCATGGTATGTCGTCACAGTTGATGACTCTGTCCTGAGATATTACCAAGAAAATTACACGAATTCTCTGTAATTTATTAACCGTATCAAATCTAGTTCACCTTCTCCGAATTTTAAATTTTGCGAGGCAACTGACAAACTTACTGGGACCATGTAACATGATATAGCAATTTTTTTGCATTTTGCATTATTTTTGCAGCCAATGTTAATTCATTGCTGTAGGTAGTCTGCCGATCGATCACCCACATTTCCTATTTCTTTAACCCACTTAATATTCTAGCGTGAGACGAAAGAAGTAATATTGTAGAAAGAAGTTCTGGTGTTCCTTATAACGTTCTTTGATGGAGACGCCCCAATCCCCACACTCGGCCGGCCACCCCCTACAGGCAAATTCGCCCCCGAATTTCATCCTGCAGCTTCACTTCAACTCGCTACGACGCGCGACAAATTCACACCTTGAATTCGTGTCCCTCATTGCCGCCGTCCGTCGTGTTGCTTCGTGTGGTCGGTGCTGCCCTCCACCCCGGTCGAGCCCTCAAATGTAGGAACCGAAGAAAAAGGAAGGGACCGATGGTATCGAACCCGAGATATTTTGGTGGTAGGCACTGATCAGTCCATCTACGCCACGGTTCCTTCTTAATATTCGCTGTTCTTATGTTCCTTATAACGTTCTTTGATGGAGGCGCCCCGATCCCCACAATATTTTTATTCTTCTACAATATTTCAGCTGTATTTATAGTTGTGATGAATATTTTTGTATGAAACTTTCGTCGATAACAAGAGGAACATAACGTGCTAGTAGTAAATTTTTGTAAACAAAAGTATAACGAAAAAGTAATTATCGAAATAATAGACTGTACAGAGGCACTTTTTTGTTTACGGATTAACACAATTGTGGGCACGACACGAACGAAATCAGTGTGAGAAAAAATATTCTAAAGCCAAGCACGCATCAACCGCACGGTGTTTCGCAGTGAAAAATAGCGGTACACTGTAAATTTGGACTGTATCACAGCAAACAGATTGGATTGCGAGGGTGAGCGAACAAGCCGTTGAGTATCGGTGTGTTAAAAAAAAAGTTGCTCGTTCGATTGGTTACTTTCTGTAACACTGGAATTTATAGTTAGCAGCCCATGCTTTGCGAAACAATTGCTAACATCAAAGAACTTTTTGCAAAACTGGAAGCAAAATTGCCCGATTTAATGTTATGAAGTTTTCACCGTTATAGATCAGTGCAAAGTAGGGCTGTACGTTGAGATAAACCTGACTTGACATCAAAAGGAAGAAGATGCCGAAAAAATACTCTTCTTTTTCGTATCACTCTGCGCCAAATCGGAGATACATTCACCCTACATAGAATAAGTTCAATGCAAGTTTTCAGAATGATTAAAAGAATCAAGTAATCTTTGCAACGTTATTTGCAAGAATTGCTTCCCATTTGAAAGGTCCCGATTACGCAATACACTCGATATACCATAGCTGCAGAAGCACTACAGTTTTGGTAAAATCACACCAACAAATTTTTTTTTAAGCAATAAATATGTATGTGTTATGTTCTATATTCTCTTCTATATATGTATATATGACAGAGTCAAACCTGAAAACCGCTAGTAAAAATTAATTATTTAATTAATTAACGTAATTAATCGAACGTATGTATTGAAAAATACCGTGCTGCTCAAAAATCTTTCAGTTAACACTCCCTCTGACTAGCTTCGATCAATTTTTGCAATTAAAACTACCATATAAAACTAGTTGCATCTAAAGACAACTAGTAATAACTACAATTTAAAAGCAATAGATGAATTTATTATGTACTTGATTACATAAAACTAAGCATATAGACGCTCAGAAATGACGTAGATTTAGACCTAATGTAGGTCTGATTTTGAAGGAACAGTTTTAACCAACTAATTTTACATTTCAATCGTCGAAATTGAAGATATGTACAGTACAGTGCAAAAGTGTTAGGTCACTGACATTAGATCTAGTTTCATTAAACTTTTTTATAACGTTCTGAATTGCCGTGCTTGAAAATTTACATTTTTTGGCAATCTCTCTCTGGCTAAGGCCTTCCTGATAATAAATAATGTCTATCTGCAACTAATATTTTGGCCATTACACTTGTTACATTTCAATATCTTTAAAATGGATCAATAAATCTACGGCACACGAGTACACTACACGTAAACCACTGAACGTTAAAAATTTAGTACATTGGAATCCTTAGATAGTTTCAAGTCGAAAGTAGAAACAGAAATGAAACATTAGAAATAGAAATGTCTGCAGTCAATATTTTTACCTGAAATGTTCGCAGAAGCGACACTGGCTGCATGCTATAAAAAGCAATTTTATAGTCCCTTAATTTTAAGTCCCTTCTTTCACTACATTTTCCGGTAAAATACGTGCAGAACAATTTATTATGGCACAGCGAAATATTAGAATTTACAGCATGGTAACAAGTAAGCATCATAAACATTGATTGATTGATAAAACAAATGTGACGCGATGGCCTAAGAGTTTTGCACAGTACTATACATATTCACTTAAATTTTGTTAGTAATAATGAGTTTCAGTTAACCGTCAGTTCTAGCAATAAATAGCGAACATTACTATTAACGAGGGAGAATAGTTAGAATTGCTACTGACTACAAAGGCTATTGACTATTACTATACAATTGCGGATAATGCAAAGTGTGATTGCCTCCTTTCCTAGTTATACCTTTTACGTACTTCTTGTCGCAGGTTTGATCTGCCACGTCTCTTCTTTAACCTACTGAACCAGCGAATCGCATAAATGTTTATGGGTATAATATTGTAGAATCTTGCTAAATAAGCAAAAGAAATGATGGGGATCTCGTTACAAATAGTGGTCAAATGAAGTAATAAATATTAATAAAATTTGTTGCGTCTTCATTTCGGTCCAACAGATGTATAATAATGGACGAGTGGGAGGTCCATCTTAGTTCTGTGTACATGGATACAAATGCATCGCTTTATCTTTCTCTTGCCTGTATCTTCATCGTGCACCTGTACACATATTAAAACTTCTGGTGCTGCTCAGACAGTTCCTTTCGAAGCAGCGGTGTATTTTTATTCTACCTACATACACATATATATGTATATGGCGTAGCCAGAGGGTGCTAAGATCTTCGTCGTTGTCCTCGACCTCGTTTTCCGGATGTCATGAGTCTCGGCGGAGTGCAGCGCCGTTGATGTCGTTGGCCAGGCTACCCTCTTTAGTAATCTTCTTCTTTCTCTCACTCTTCATTTATCTCTGTCTTCTGACCTTACGCATTCTGTTCTTTAAATACAGATTTCTTCCTTTCCTCAATTTATTCCTGTGCACTTCCGCATTTTTGTCTCTCAGAAAATCCTTTTCCAACTTTCGTTCGTAATTGTAGACAAAAGTTTTTCCCACATTGTACCTCTTAATTATTCTATTCCCTTGCAATCTTTCGTAATATTGAATCCCTTCCTTCTATGGTTTTCTTATACTTTTATTCCTTAATCCATTTAAGTTTTTCGTTATACTTTCGCCTACACTTATAGTTCTATTATACATTTTTCCTAGCTGCTTTCCTTCCGGCTCTCTCTGACCCTCCTCCTCCTCGTCCCTTCTACCATTCTTTCACCCCCGCCCTTTCTCTTATTCTCCTTCCATCTGTCTCCATCGAATAATTAAGGCCGTTGGCCACGAGGTCGATGAGCAAACCGCTTCGACGTCACAAGTCGACCCCCCCCTGCTCCTTTTATTCTTCTCCTCCACAGCCAGGGTGAGATTAATCTTAATTTTCGTCGAGCTATAATCTTTAATTAAATCGCCATTGATCCGCGACTGCCAGACTCCACCAATCAGGTGGCCTTGCCGAAAGAAAAAAAAGTAGGGTGAACTGTAAAAGAGAAACGAAGGGTTTAAAGTGGGAGAATTGCGTATGCGCACGACCGTGCACAAAGGAAAATCAATTTTATAGCTAAAAGACCGAGGCCTAATTATCAATTTACGGACATGAGTAATGAACGGTGTTGAAAGGAGTCTCGTGAAATTTTTATTGCTCGAAAATTGCTGCCCGGGACACCTCAAAATTGTTTCTGCCTTAATGGTTTTCGATGAAATTGGGCAGGAAGAAAATGGCTTTTTATATAAGGATACATATGAATGACGGGAAACCTTCTGAACAGGCTCCAATAACCGATTCACTGTGTTTTTAAGGTAGGTGAAAATACAGTATGTCGGGAATAGAATATTTAACACAGTTTTGTAAACGTAAGTACTACGAATATATCAGGCGAGGCGCAGCAATTATCAACATGCTCTAGAGAATTATCCATTGACTCGGTACAAGTTACTTAAATACCCAAGACATAATACACACTGATATAATACATTTATTTTGAAAAGTCCAGTACAGAAAATGGAAGGTGGCACTGTGTCAAAACTTTGTGTCGCTAACTGATGAATCGCTGTGCTAATCCGCCGGGAGACACCGACTTTTCAGTAGCAGACGCAAGTCTGAGAGACCTTATAGGCAACAAGATTTCTCAAGGCTGCACTACGAAACGCATCGGGACAAAGTATCTCGTCCTAAACGGAGCTGATTTAACTCGTCACAGAATTATTATTTAATTGGAAAAGTCGCCAAGTTTGAAGGAGAAAGGAAACATTTTCATGTGTTTCGTATCATAATTACGTACAGTTAAATCAACTGTGTGTTTGAATAGCGTCTCTTCTATTGTATATTTATTGCATTGGGTATCGTACTCTTCAATGAACATTATGTTAATTGCAACCCAAGCTAACGAGTATTTGCTCCTCTAATTCTAAGTTGCAATAATTGTGCAGAGATATCAGGCATGATATAGCAACCTTAAAATATTGGATAGATATAAAAGTCTCAATTGTACAATAATGTACGTGAGTAATATGCTCGAATCTGAAGTACTGCTGGCGAGGAATACATATGCACGTACATATGCAGGGTGGTCCACGAAACTTGCACACCTCCATAACTTCCAAAGTATGCGTGATACGAAAAAGTTTTGTATACAAAAGTTGCATGGTTTGAATGGGTACATTATGTAGCGTATTTATTTTTTGTATAGGTAGAAGCATTTCGGAGATTTGAAGGTCAACTTTGTCTTTTTAAATGGATTAGTATATTTTTTCTACCAAAATATCGAAGAATGTCGAGTTCTGAGTAAAAAAGTATTGATCTTCATTAGCCCTAAACCTAATAAGTAACGAGTGATTTCACATTAGTTCTTGAAAATTGTCTTCGGGTAATATCAAGTTAGAGATTCCACCTTATCACAGATTTCAGCAGGACAGCGAGATGTTTACGTGTCAATGTTTTTTGACATGACAACATCTGTCATAATCCGCAATTTCCCATCATGTTCGTAATTCAGTATTGAAGTTAAAAAATTTGTGGTCGTTCCCATAGATATGGTTGGCCGAATTACAGAACTGTTGCGCCAATTTTTTTTCACTTTTGTATGAAAAAATACCATGTAGCGGCACTAAATTCTTACTTGAATACATTCAAGCTCTTCGAAAACTATCTATGTATTTGACAGCAAAAAACAAAACTTGAGGAGCGATGTGGACAAATTCTGAAAAAGGATGTTTTTTGAAAATTTCTCACATTCGTATTATTGACCATAAAGAGCCATCCTATTTTTAATTTAACTTTTTTTCTGTATCTTAAACAGTTTCTTAATCACAGATTCTTGTCAAAAGTTTGTATGCGTTAAAATGATAATGAGCGATAATGAGCAAAACCACTATTTTTGTTTTTTCGCCGTAACTACCCTCCCAATCGAGTTACTGGGTTGAAATTTGGTACAAATTAATGATACTTGATAAGCTATCAAATGACCCCTTGCAAGTCGAATTTTATTTAGGGACACTTTTTACCCCCTTATCCGTCTATAACCTTCTTGCAAAAAAAATGAAAGAAATTGTAAAGATGACAACACCTGGCCCATTGAGAAGAATCATTAAAAGTTGGATTCGGTGAATGCGCGCGGACATAGCCACCGAGTTCAGATACAATCAGAATGTAATCACCGCCCAGAAAATTAAGAATTTGTATGCCAACATACACAATGCTCCCAGTCACGTTTTTGGTGAACACACAGATTTTTTACAAAAAACAACATTACTATTGTTTTATCAATCTGTTAAAGCAATGGACAAAGGCGAATGAAATGAATTAAAGATGATAAATATATGGATTTTCGGAACTCGCATAGGATCTGTATAATAAATATTTGCCTATATTTCTGATCGTATAATTTTATAAAATCTTTGATGTTTGGTGATTTCTATTTTGACACGTTTTATGGGTGCACACATCTGTGTACTGTTTCATTCTTGACACTCCTTCTCTTTCTCTCGCGCTATCCTTTTCCATGTCTGGCAGGAATCAAAATCTCGGCACGAACCGATTCATTGTGCTGATGGCCAGAATTGTAATAGTTATGGCAATAGCGCGACAGAACTCTTAAACGATGTGATTTGGCAACTATGCCTTCTCACTTTCCGCTTATAATTCTGCATAATGACGTTAGATGTCAGACCGTCAGTTTATAATTCTGTATAATGACTTTAGATGTCACACCGTCAAATGTGGAACCTGCCAATTTTGTGTTCTCACTAATGCCCGTTTCTTTACAATGGCGCTTAGATCGATTCGGAGTTGGCCTCAAAAGGGTCAGTCCCCTTAACGGAGCGATCGTTTTTGGTTCAAATCAAGACGAGTCCCTAGTTAATTCTCGCTAATTTCGTGTATTGTAACGTTTACTTTCAGTGTCCGAATGAGAACGTCGGTACATCGAATTTAGCCTTCCGATTGGGCGGATGTGAAAACGAGATCTCTATGATGAAACAATATCCCGATGCACAGTCGAGATTGCGCTTCCCGTTTCTGGCAGGGGCTTTGGGACAAGAAACGGAAACACAAGGCGTAGTAAATCTTGAGCAGCATAGGAAACTAACACCTAAGCTAACGTAGCGGTTCAAATAGTGGTCGTCTTTACTAGCGGATACCACTAGAAGGAATTGTAATTAGGTTTGATTTGAACATGCTTGCAGGACGATGGAAATCTTCTACCCTGCATTCTAACTCGATTAAACAGTTGCGTTTGCCACGGTGACAAATCTTTAAAATTTATCGCCATGCAGGCAGGTTCGTTTCTCAGCCTGCACTTGACTATTTCTCCATCCGCGGAGTTCATTTCCATCAATCGCGATGATATCTCGTTAAAGTTCTTCGAACGGAATTTAATTCTTCACGTTTCTCCAGATTTCTTCGTGATATAATCATTTATAAATATTTTGCACTAATAGTCGCTCATTTATTAAACGATTTGTCACATATACTTGATGAATCTTTTTTAAAACTTCCAGCAAATTATGCTTGGAGTTTACGCGAAATATTGTTAAACGGCATCTACAGGGTGTCCCGTAACTATCGCAACATCGGGATATGGGGGTAGCTGGGGTGATGCTGAACAACTTTTTCCTTGGCTAAAATGTTGTTTGAAGCTTCGTTTTTGAGTTATTAACCAAAAACAGTGCCCAATTAGTGCCCGTAGGGCGCGCGCTCTGTCGCCTACCTCTCGATTGCGGTCGGTCGTGCACGGGGGCATCGAGGGTATCCGAGTAAGGCTACGGGTACAGTGGAACCGAATTTCGGCCTTACGACGTCGGATGTATTCGGAAACGAATCAACGCCATGAGATTAAATGGAAGCGGTGTCTCTGCATACGACCCGAATGCGTGCGAAGACGCGAGACACTTGACGGGATTTTGATTTTTTCGCCCGAAATCGACCGTGGTCCCAATACTTCACGATGGACTTTTTGTTGGTATATTGTCGCATTGATTTTTACATTTCGGTTAATGAATATTAAGGGGTCTTCCCTCGGAGTTGGTGTGAGAGTTGCTTGGCTGTTGAAATTGTTATTTTATTCTAAGCCTTATCATCTGAATGTTGTAACCCAGATGGTCGAAGCGGTAATTTAGCGAAAGCAATATGCGGTCCGGAAGTCCGAAAGGAGAGGTTGCTCTGTCTGTTTTTCGGGAAAGCTGAATTTTGCTAAAAAGGACGTAATGGTTTCGGACGGTCACAGTGCCAGATGTCTTTATGGTTCGAGGTAACTAACAGGGTTATAGTTTGCAGATGTGTTAAAAAGGAAACCGTAGTTCTGAAGCCCACCTTGACTTATATCGACGGTTCATTGTTCCCCTTATAATCTACCTTTCCGAAACTATTCTTCTTATTATAAATGCGAACATCACGCCAGTTAATTTACGTTTAGTTGTATTAAAATATTTATGCACCGTAAAAGCAACAATTTAATTTTTCCGTTCTAATCTTTCATTTGTTAAGAAGATTGTTAATAAATTGAGGACGCTCGCGCTTCATCCCCGCCACTGGAGGGGTCCCCCCCGGGTTCGAGTGGAAGGAGCACGCTGATATGTTTTGACTAGTCGACATGTCCCGGAGGCAGATAGCTTACAAAAAGAAACAAGTGGCTTCGTATCCGTGAGACAACACTAATACAACCGTGAAACTTTTTTATTGTTACTTATTTCGTTATGAAAATTGCATTAATATATTATTGAGGTTGTTGTGATTAAAATGAGGTCAAACACGATATAATTTTGATCATATTAGCCAAATCCATGTACCTTTTCTACGGCGTGCATCATAGATGTGAACTCACATTCGTCGGAATAGAATACGCAGCCACTGGCACCGCTCCACTTCGCACAGCCGATTCGGAGCGCTCTGACGACGTCGTAAGGCCGAAATTCGGTTCCACTGTACCCGTAGCCTAAAGCGTACGGCAAATGTTACATCGTCTTAAATTAAGGATAATGTGGAATTATTCGTAACTCATGAATAACGACCACAACCGTGCGCGATTGATGAAAAGAATAATTCGTTTATTTCTTATTAATTAATAACGATGTGACATTTTCCGTACGCTTTCCTCGATATCCTCGATGCCACCGTACACGACCGAGCGCAGTAGAGAGGTAAGCGCCAGATCGCGCGCTCAACGGGCGCTCTAATTGGCCAGTGTTTTTGGTTAATAACTCAAAAACAAAGCTTCAAACAACATTTTGGTCAAGGAAAAACTTGTTTAGAATCAACCCAGCTACCCCCCATTTCCCGATGTTACGGTAGTTACGGGACACCCTGTATAGCTGTGATCGCTATTGATGTCTGATTTACGCAGATTATGCCAATCCAGTCCATCGTTTCACAGTTGATGTTAGGTATCAGCGTAAAATAATGAAATTCTCTAACACGCAAAAACAAACTATAATACGCGTTTAATATTCCAAACATGAGTACATTTGTCTACCCACCTGATACAATTCACTGAGCTAATTATGTTGCTAATACGTTTAACACTGTTCACCGGTTCTGTATGCATTGACATCTACATTAGTTATACAGTCGCATCGGTAAGTAAGTTAACGCGTTGTATAAAAATATGTATCATGTGAAAAGTAATAAGAGCCATCTAATGATTATAATAGTAATGGCAGTATTGTTATTATGTGTTATTATGATTTGTTATTACTGATGGCATCTGTTTTCAACAAAGAATTCTTTATTTTATGAAATCCATTATTCAAGAGAACAAATTTCATCGTCGGAAAGTAAGTTAACGCCTGAATAATTCTTGGTTTTTTTTAAATAATCATTGCAATATGCATTGCTATATTTTTTTTTTAAGCCATTGAGATATTTACGAAACATTTGTCGGTATTTGTAAACTTATCAAACCTAATACCGGTTAATATTTTCTTAAGCATGGTAAGAAGTGGACAACGATCTGTTGAAGAAAGATTGAGGATCTGCGAGCTTAGGAAGGATGGGGATTCTTTGTCTTCGATTGCAAATCTGCTTAAAATTTCAAAAGTAGGAGTGACAAAAATTTGTGACCGGATTGAAGATAGAGGTAATGCTGAATCTGTGCCAAGAACAGGGCGAAAAAGTAAAACAACGCCACGTCAAGATAATCATATCGTCCGCGAAGCAAAAAAGAACCCTTTAATTACGACTCGTGGAATAATAGAGAATTTAGAACTGCCAATAGGTTTAACGCAAAGTAAACAAAGCTTAAGAGAAGCAGGTTTACATGACCGTGTGTGTCGAAGAAAACCACTAATTTCAAAAAATAATGCACTGAAACGCCTGAAATTTGCAAGAGAGCATTTAGAAAAGCCAACTGAGTTTTGGAAATCGGTTACTTGGAGTGATGAGTCAAAATTTGAAATTCTTAATAATAATAGGCGACAGTATGTCGGGAGGAAGACCAACGAAACTTTTAAAATGGGGCATGTAAAAACAGTAATTAAACACGGAGGCGGCTCCATTATGACATGGGGGTGTTTTAGTATACACGGTGTTGGAAACCTAGTGACCATAGACGGCAAATTAACGGCAATAAAATGTATTGAAATATTGCAAAATAATTTGTTTATTTCTGCACAAAAAATGGGATTAGAAAATGGATATGTCTTTCAACAGGATTATGGTCCAAAGCATAAAGCAAAACTAACAAAGAAATTTTTTGAAAATAACAATATAAACATATTGGAATGGCCCCCAGGAAGTCCGGATCTGAATCCCATCGAACATTTATGGGACCATTTAAAAATAAATGTAACCGTGAAGGACAGGAAAAACAAAACGACTTTTATTAAAGCTTTATACAATGAATGGAACAATATTAACCCAGATGTAATTAAAAATTTAATCCACGGTATATCAAACCGTTTACGAGCTGTTATAGTAGCAAAAGGTTACCATACAAAATATTAAAATATAATTTATTGTAAAATATTAAAAATAGTACGATGCGTTAACTTACTTTCCGACGCTATTATTATAGTCATATTCCATATTTTCATTTCCTTTTGTTTAATGGAGAAGCATTATGTTATCTTTGTACGCTCATCTGTTCATTTTATAACTGTACTAAATATATGTATAAGAAAATTGACCCATTAGATATATTATTCTACCCATTTCTTAAATTTTTGTTGCAAGATACTGATCGTTAACTTACTTACCGACGCGAATGTACACTTAAAATTAATGTGAAATATGAGCACGGCGAAGCTACGTAAGTTCTAGTAAAAGTATTCGGTGGTTAAAATGTTTTTATGTTTGTCATTTAACAAATTTCGAAATTGGTAAAAAGGTACAGGTTTGGCGAGAACAACGACACCAAGTCTGGAATGGAAAAGTTTTTACCAGTTTGCATAATTACCATTTTTTTAGGTTGAATTAGTTAGCACACTGAGAGAAATTAATTATGAATTTAATACCACGAGTTCTTTAATAATGGTTTAAGAGTTTTATTGAACTTACTTTTATTTAATAAATTTAACCAATCCCAGTCCATTGTAAGTGTTCTCGATGCGAAAAATGCCACTTTATCTGTTACCAGTCGAAATAGCAAATTATGTAATTGATTTAATAATCCGTACGCGAATAATTCCAAATTGTGATGGTAAGGTGTAATAATAATAGTGTAAAAATATATTAAAATTTTAACACTCTTTATCTTTGCACTCGAGAGGCGCCGCTACAGCGCCTTTCTAGCCTATAAAGTTAAATTTTCAAATTCGAATTTTTTTTTAGCCTCAATGTCCAACGATACAATAGGGTCGCCCCACTGTGCGCCGCGCCGTATCGGTACCTCTCGAGTGCAAAGGGTTAAATTACGTAGAAGCTTCATTGATATTGCTTAAAGGGGCCGACTCCATGTGCCATCACCTGTGTGCGTGTACTCACCCAACAACGGAAAGCATGCACGTATACGCGATGCGCGAGAGAGACACTTGATCTCGTAGATTCGGTTTTTCGTCTCGATAATTTGCATAAATGGACTTATCGCGGGTACAGCACAGTGTGCTTTCGCTCGCGCTGTCCGGCAGGAATCAAAATCTCGGCTCGAGCTTATTCATTTTGCTCATGGTCGGTATAATAACAAATGTGGCAACAGCGCGACAGAAGTCTTGATACGTCGCGGCAACTATGCCTCACTTTTGTCTGTATTCACGTACATATTTACTGAATCGCCGTTCCTGTGTCAAATTAGAAATTACATTCACCAGCGGAATTGTCTTACCATCGACCCTCATGATAACGTAGTAAAATTAAATAAAATATACCATAAACGCGTCTGACGGAGAATCATTGAACTATTCTTACGTCCGATGAGTGCAAATCGTAGATTCGCGCGACCGTCTTCAGACGTAATAAATTGTGAAATATTGAATTTCTGTGATCTTGTGCTAGTTCAAGGAAGGGTGGAAAGGTGGTATATCAGTGAATAAACCATTCAATCGTTCAATATTTACTAAATGTGAAATTAGCAGCCACCTTGTTTGCTTACATCTGTGTCTGTCTCAAACTTACACTTTTAAAAATATCATTTTTCTCAACGAATGGTGTTTATTGGCGTTCAAACGGACTCTTCCACCATGTGGTGAAGGAATTATAGAGAAAAACCACCGAATCTACGAAATCATGTGTCTCTCTCGCGCATGGCGTATACGTGCATGCTTTCCGTTGCTTGTGTGAGTGCACGCACACAGGTCAAGGCACAAAGAGTCGGTCCCCTTAAGGTATGCTGTTAAAAAAATATTTTCTCCAATCAATAAGTGCATAGATAGTATAAAATATTAATTATTAGGAAGCTCAGCTTGGAAATACATAGGGCAGAATTATATAAGTACAGCATAATCATTGACATTAAAATGTATTCAACAGTATTTGTATTATCCATATTTGACCTACAATTTCATATTGCACAGGGTGTGCAAAAATCGCTTGTCCCAATTATCACAGATCAGTTCTACACCTCTGGTTTGGTGGAATTTGATGTAAAGAGGGTACCGGAAAATTGTTTATGACAATGAAAATTAATGTTAAAAGAATGTTGTTCTTCCTAATTTATACTTTTGCGTGAGTAGGGAAAAAGCTTGAAAGGAAACCACATGTCGCGAGTGCGTCGTTTGCTCAATATAAATTCTGAAAGTTTTACACAAATAAATTTCTATAAGTCGCACCCACGAAGAAACGAACGCTTCATGCTATTGTCACATCGTATCTCATTTTTACATATAATTTTCATTATGTTTCGCACATTACTTACATAAATTTCGATCCTGATCTAGGCAATATCGAAACTAAGTATGTATGTATAAGCCTTTCAATTCATTATTAATTTTATCGGGCGAGCTTGTTTACGTTAAAGTTTTATTAAATGGAAAGTTATAGGACAACCTCCATCTTTATGCTGCCCTCCAGTTATTCTGGTAAAGTTTGCCATTTTGAGATACTTTATTAACAATGTAGCGTTATCTTAATTATATGAATCACTTTAGTCGCATACTTTTATTATGCAAGGTGTCTGTTTTTTTCAGACCTCCGCAAAGGGATCACAACTTAATGCTTAATAAGATAGAGGTTTTCAAATAACGACAGGAGTTATGTACGCCGTAAAATTATAATAAATAATTTAAATGGCCACAGTTTTTTTCTATTGATAAACCAAGGATTGACAGATTCGTGAAAATGTAATTAACGCGTACCCTTATCTATTGCCCTACATATTTGAAATCTCTACTTTGACTTCGGCAGTGTGTACACTATGTTGTGTCAATAATCCAGTCTCACGTAAACGTTGGTCGACAGCGACAAAAGATTTATGGTTCGCTATCACGAGATTAGGATGCTTTTCTTCTTATCGCGCGCCATACGAGTTTCAGTGCGAGTGTACATACGATACGATATTAATTTTTCATTTTGCAGACAAAGACCCGGTTTTTATCCATATCAAACTAGCATTTCAATTTTCGTTTCCGTAACTACATCTTTATTGATTGAACCGGCTAGATGAAATATTCATGTAATATATCGTTATTGCAAAGTTTCGCTGCATAGATGCATAAAGCTGCGATATACAGGGTGTTCGGCAACACCTGCTACTAAACTTAAGCGATGATTCGTCAGATCAAAATTACTAATGCACGAGTAGTTTGCTTCGGTTCTGCTTCGCTTACTACTCACAATATTGATGCTCAACGGATTTGCTTGAATGAGTGCAAAATTCGTTTCATTTTTCAATGTCTGTATTCATTTAATTTTTACAGTATTCTGATCGGTTAGGTGTCTATAGCTGATCTGTTAACTGCCAGAATACGCTCACGTGCGCAAGGTTGGTTGCTGTATTTTTTGATTCAACTTCAACAATTTTTCAATCCATAAGAAAATAATGCTTAGAGCACATAAAATCAATCGGGATGCTGTAATACATTCCCTAGTTCACTGAAAATTCAAATGCAAATTATATTGGGTATGTCTTCATCCGATACTCTAAAAAGAATATCAAAGTTCACCAGTTATTACTACACTTTCTTTTTACAAGCCTCTTGTTGAATATACGATCTATAAAAAGTCCCATTGGCAAAAGTCGCTTTCAGTTACTCAACTTTTACAGCCGTTTAACCTCTAAGGTACCGTTATACAAATAGCCGCGAGTCAACTGCGAGTCGACTTCGGGTTCTAAAGCCCAGATAACTTACTTAGTACACAGTTTTCTTGCTACTGTTCCCGCCAAATTAATTTTTAGCAACTGATTTTGTCAAACGTGTCACAGATCAGCTGTAACATCTAGCTGCTGATCTTAGCGACGGCACTATACACTGCGAGTGCTTTAAAAGTAACCGCAAACTACCCGTATATGCCAAGGTAGAAGTAGAAGGATCCAATGCTGATCGAATGTCCAACCGCTACCTGCCCTCAACTCTTTGCAAGCCCAAAAATGACGGAAGACCAAAAGTACAAATGAAAAGTGCGCGTTAATTGGTTGATGTTGTTGCGCGGTTGTAGGTGAAGAAATATTGAAGCAGATGGTTTCCTTCAAGTATTATAATCTACAAACAATGCAATACAAAGTAATTGAATATAATACATATAGTTCGGGATGAGAAGTGCAACCCTCGAACTGCTGTTGCACGTTACAGCCTCGACGGGTACATCCCCAACGATTAAATAACGCGGACTTCTAGCAAGGAAGTCTATGCAAATAATTAGTGAACTGTATCGGCTGGGGTAGAGTGTACATTGGAAGAATACAGTTGGATTTACAAGTGTGTAGGAATGTATTATATGTATTGGCGCGAGCACGGAGGCGAACACTGAAAGAATGTATAATATGAATGATGTACGAGAAGCTTGAATAGTGGCTTAATGGAAGGAAAAACTAGCGAGTCTAGGCTCGATATCCCTTTTCATCACCTTGGAAAGGTGCGGCTTAAATTCCCCTTAAAGTATTTTGTATCGTAGGTGGTGGTAAGATGCACCTCTATTGGTTTTATAAAGATAAGGGTGTGCCCTGCGCGGTGGCGTAGTAGAAACTACCTGCGATTCCGTTTATTCCCATGTTTGGAAAAACCGGCAAAATTTGCAATCTTAATGTTTTGCGCACGGGTGCCCGTGTGCTGCGAAAGTTGTACGCGACAGAAGGTATTCGGTCTTGAACGACTGACTGACAATTAATGATTGTGTTTGGAAAAACACATGCCCCTTCGGTCCTTGGCCTTTCCTAGGGAGTACCGCGGATGGCGTCGCTCTGTTTGGGGCAACTTATTTTGCTGGGTGTTGTCATATTTGTTTCGAGTACAGGATTGCACATTCTGATCCGCAACAACGTACGAAATTTTAATTTTCTGCTCCATACTCTCAGCATTGCTTTTTCTAGAAATGGTGGGCAGATAGTTGGGTTTAGACGAGATGTTCAGGAAAGTTCGCAACGCTTGCGAAACTTCATTGAGCACGAGTAGTGTATTAACACTTAGCCGACCGCACGCGCCACAGAGAACTGAGAATTGGGGGAGATCTCCCCGATCGGTCGGCTAAGTGTTAAGGTCTAAAATAGACGAAAAGAAATTTTAAATTGTATTGATCGGAAGACCTGCAAAAACAAGGTGCAAACGTTTCATTTTAAGAATAGCGCACCCTTTTAGATTCTCTCCCGAAACGAAGGGTAAACAATCACTTTAATCACGAAAACAATGATTTTGTAGTTTTTCAAATTCATTAAGGGATTGCTTTATTATATTTAATCAACTCCATTGTAAAACGACAATGAAAGTTAAAGTAATCGAAATAGACCTTTGCTCCTGAAAGCCCTTAAAAGGAAGAAATGATTAAAGGGAAAAATTATAGCCTGACAAATGGATTTTAGATCGAAAGACGGTTCGAAATGAGACTCAACAAAACGCAACTATTTTGAATCTGGCATAAGAAATTGCATAACCCAGTATGATATGTTGGTATGACTTTCACCGAAAACTCAAGCTTAGCTTTTGATTTAGATTCGGACCGTGTAAATTATTTGAACAAGTTTGGATTTAAAACGGCTTTGTAAATGAATCTGATGAGTTCATTCCATAATGAATGAACCGTGTTGTTGCAGAATGCATCTTAAATACATTACATTTAATACATGTTTTATAGAATACATTTTGTATAACACAGAAATATTATAGAAGTGTTAAGCAATTTGTATTTTTTTGCTGCTTTCTGTTTCTTCTGGGTGAAAACTCTTATTTTTGCTTTAACTCTTTAATTAAGCTTCCAACGGCGCGTTTGAGCCTTGCCTGGGTTTTAAACAATAAACTATATTTACGCTTCCATGCGTGCACATTCTGTTGAGGAATGAAACAGTTCTGACATAGGAAGAATTGTACATTCCTGAAATAGGTAAATATTCCCTCGCGAATGTGTGAAATTGGCGTAAAGCTCGACACTTATCGAACGAACACGAGCGAGCACAAACCGGTGCACGTGAACACGTTTCTTGGATTTCCAGTAACGGGTAAATTGCGTTTACCTGCGTTCGTCTGCTGCTATTTGTTCATTAAATGCGGCCCCAGCTTTGAAGTGTCTTACCGTGTATGTAACAACGCGCATTGAAATGAATTACTGTACACAATGTCATCGTACGACCGTTATTTCCATTTCACCTAATTTCCTCCAAATACTCGGAGGAGTTGCCTTTCAACGAACCTCCCTAATAACGTACCACTCGTAAAAAACACATCCTCCTTGCACACCGATTGGTTATGCCTAACTTACTGAACTGAGGGAATAACGGATCTTACCCTGTGTTAAACCACGGACCTGAGATTTATGGTACGAACGAAACAGAACACTGCCACTTTCGAGAGTCATCAATTTTAGTCCCCCACGTCGCGTGTATTATCAAAGACTGGCGTACAGCTGAAATTTCGCTGCGGACTTCCTAAGAAAGTTTTCTAATCATACCTCTCAATGGAAATTGGCGTATTTCAAACTCAAGTATATAGACAGAATCGCAAATGGCAAGAGCTTCAAATTAATGGATCGGCTTCCTCTGACAACCCTTGACAAGATCTAGTGCGACGCTAGAAGAATTTCCTAATTATAGGCATTGCGTATGGAGGAGGGCAAATAATTTATTTGATTGAATTTTTGCTGACCCCACCCACATTATCAAATTCCCTTAAAGCTCCTTGGAGGAAGGGGCGGGGGGTTTTAATGGTAAGAAAATTAATCCGCGTTAATAAACTCTCGGCTCACAATAAGTACATTCCAAGCATCAACGTTAATTTTACTGTTGTAGCGAAGTAGCAAGGCTATGAAATTTTCGGCGCCATGCGAGGTGGCTATTTAATTTGCTACAGCGTTTCACGATATAACGGAGCCACATATGTACAATGGCGGACATAGACTTACGAACATATGAATAATTACATTTTCATTCTGTATATTATGGTATGCACAATATTTATAATTTATTTTATTACATTTCTTACGTGTTTGAGGCATATGCTACTGTACTGTGTCCTATCGCCTCTATAACTTTAATCTAATGGGCTGTAGAAAATATTTTGTCTTAACTCGGCGACATTGTTGCGGACACATACTTACGATCATTCGAGTTTGCCTCGTTTGTTTTAAATTTGTTGATCTCACGGTCAGTCCTCGCTACTTTATCCGTTGTAAGGCCATGTGTACGCCAGAGTAAAAACGAAATAACCACGAGTAAAGGCAAAAATAAAACGCCAGAGCAACAACACCAACTTTAGCTTCTGAGAAAACAAGGACTGTCGTACCGAAATATTTCCCAACAATTGGGCATATCTGTGGGAGCTTGTCACAGAGCCATGCAGCATATTAATATTCGGAAAACGTCAGAAAATATTCTCGGTAAACCGAAAGCCCGTGAAACCGACTGTCGAACAGATCGTTTGATTCATTGGCTCTCTGAAGCCAACCGTTTTAAAACTGCCGTGGATATTCATCGTGAAATACAGTTACATCTGGACAATGATATCAGTGTACGCACTGTTCGACGTCGTTTATGTGAAATGAATGTAATGGGTAGAGTAGCACGACACAAGCCATTCATATCCGAGAATAATCATCGTGCGAGATTTCAATTTGCAAAGGATCATCTCAATTGGACAGAAGAACAGTGGCCAAAAATTGTATTCACTGATGAAAGTAAATTCAATCGTATGGAATCTGATGGAAAAATGTATGTAAGACGCCGTATTCGTGAGGAATATAGTGCAAAATGTATTAAACCAACCGTTAAAGGAGGTGGAGGATCGATGCTCGTGTGAGGTAGCATGACCATATTCATAAGTATGGGTAGATAGGAGAATGCTGTGCTAAAAGGGACTTTACAAGAAAAGTAAATCCTCTTGGAATGAACGCAATGCTCTCGTTAGAGCAGGAAATCCGCCCTATGCAACATTCTCTTGCGGTCTCAAACAACTACATATGCAACTCTCGCTTAGCAGGGCTCGTTGGCGTTGACGAAAAGCACTGACAGACACACATCCTTGACCGGTTAACGCATTTAGTAATGAGAATGCGCAACCTCAGAATTGCATTTGAACAGAGTTCAATTGTATAGAACACAGTGAAGCTTCAAATCTGCATTTGGACTACAATTAGAAAGCTGGGGTCAACATTTTAATGGAGGTAATTAGACACGCTTACAAAAAATATTTACGGCTCGTGTGAAAAAGGAGGAACAGCGGGGATTGAAAAGAATAGCTTCTTCGAATAAATGTTGGCCGTTATTAAAGTTTGGTAAATAAATTAAGATGACACTGGTGCCGTGCAATATTCATTACCATGACAAACACAGTTCAGTAATGTCCCATGCTAGGCAAAGTACATTGTTTGAGACTGAACTTGCGTCCTAGATTGGCATAGTTTAGAATAACTGAGAACAGTCCACGGGGTGAGTTGAAGGGTTCGCTTCGTTTGACCAGCTGCACTGATCAGAGCTGGTCACATACAGGCGCCTATTGTCTTCTTGCTACATTTAACTCAGGGAAAACACGTTACGTTGTAAAAAATTACATGAAGTTTGGGTAACTTTATCCAAAATATTCGGTTACAATTTTAGTTATTCTCTAATGCAACAATTGTTAGTAGGTTACTTACTATTTATACACTGATCAGAGTTAATATGATTTGTTCAATAATTGTATGTAGATGCAAGAGATTTAGACTTATTGTTCAGTTAATCGGAATATCTACGATAGTGGCCGTTAAGTGTCAACCGTGGTATAAGATTTAATTTCACTTACAGTAAAGCTACTATTATTTACTGAAACTCTTAATTGTTATTTATTAATCTGTAGGCCATTAATTCGTTGTTTACAATTTAAATTGTAAAATAATTTTGTAGTTATGTACATTAAAGCACCACGTGCACCCTTGCGGTACAATATTCCAAACATTTTTAATACACACCATTTCAGTATACAAGTCCAACGAATTTGTGAGTCTCTTATTTTTAGCTATTTTTAGTTCTCGTATGTAGTCCTTGTAGGATAAGATTCAGATAACATTCAAAGCAGTATTTTTTGTACTATGCTATATATTTTTGAGAAACACTTGCAGCATCCAAATTTCAAATGTATTGTACTTAACCATATTTGTACGCAAGGAAGAATGAAAGTCCCTATCTAGAAATACAAACAAGTTCAGGTAAACGAATAGTTGCTGCGTTGAATTGTTGATTTTAAGGACATCTGTTTTGCTATTGTGTGCGATATTCTACAAGCTTTCCACCATTCACCTCGATATCGATCACAGTTTTGGTATCGATCAACTCGAAATGTTTTTATGTCTAATTGATTTCAAACTCTATGGCAATCCGAATTTAACAAGAACATTTGTATCTCGTACACTACAATATTCAAAACTCATTGATTACTCTTTCGCTAGACTATTACATCAAGTACAACCCAAACTATCTTCTGAACCCAACTGATTAAGTATAGATCACATCAGTTATTAACATACGTAGCTTGAACATTACGAGTTTTAGTAGGTGCTGAAACCTGACCCATACATGTATCGAGCATCAAAATTTCGTAGCATTCTAGTCACACGTAACATTACGTAGATGAATTTCATCTACAGTCGAACCTCGATAACTCGAATCTCAAGGGAAGAGAAGAAAACTTCGAGTTATAGAAGTTTCTTGTTATCGAGTGTTCGAGTAAGAGAGGTTTAACAACCGAAAATTCGACTTATAGAGACTTTGTACGACGGTTAACTTTCCGACTTGCGAGGACGGGAAGGAAGGCAAATTAAATTTTTTCGCGTGAATCACATTTTTATTGTATACATATATAAACGTAATCAGAAGACGAAAGGTAGGTCACTATTCATACATATATGTACCGACTTCTTAATGGTATTGACACATTGTTTATCTATGTGGGAACATTATAAAAATGAAGGAGAGTCATCGGGAATCGAACCCGAGACCTTCGTATTACTAGGCACTGATCAGTCCATCTACGCCACGGCCCACAGTGGGACGACCCTATTGTTCCGTTGGACATGGGGGCAAAAAAAAATTTCGAATTTGAAAATTTTACTTTATAGGCAAGAAACTATGAACCTTTTACAATTATGTGCAATAATTTTTTTCATTTTTTCTCACTAGATAATCCAGGGTAGCCAATAATAAATACCTATGTAAAATATTTGTTTTTCTTTATTTGTTGTTTACTACGTCTATTTAACGATTTTACTTAAAAGTTTTGTGCAGTACATAATCTTGCAGGCATAATAATTCCAAAATTAAAAAAAAAAAACTTAAAAATTGAAAATGGAGCTTTGTTTTACTTCATAATAAATGTCATATAAACATTAATTACGCAAATTGGCTAGAATTGGGCGGAAAAAACTCTTCACCATTATATTCTAGAAACTATATAGATTATAGTTTTCCAAGCACATGTTGCTTTTTCTTGCTTTTTCGTGAGATATTTAATATAATTCTCATTGTTGCACTAACTAGAGACTCGAATCTAATCAAACGGGGCGTGTTTGTCATATTTTAAGTAGGATAACTAGACATTAATATATGTACAACTATTAAATAAATCAAATATTGTTATGCTGAAGGAACAATGGAACTTTATTTTTATAAACAATGAAGATTTATTATATACAACTAAGAAATTGCTTTTATACTAATGATTTTCTGATAATCGACAGGGATCGTTCGACAATTTGTGAACTACTTTATATGGCCGGTTTCGAGAGTACCTTATGAAAAAAAATTGAATATTTTGTTTTTATTATTCACCGATCCACGAACTAAAAGCTTGTATCTCTCTCATCGTTAAGTTTCCTGTTTCTTAAGAAGTCATAGCGAGCAGCCCTCAGCGCAAGCTAGTAAAACGCTAGAGTTGTTCCGTTTGTGCAGGAAAACCCGATAATTATGTCATCAATAAAAGTTTCTACGGACTACATATTACTAAGGGTTTTATTATTTGGGTCATTTATATAATCCTTTCGTTCGGCAGGGCTGATTAGTAGCCTAAATACACGTAACCGCTTGCAGAGTAAAGAATGAGCTATGAATAATGTTTCTCTTTTACAACTACAACAAGAAACCAGAATTGGCTTCAAATGTACTAAATATCAACTACATTGTATTGCCAGTCTCGAAAATATTAATATCATGACTGTGCCATTGTCAGAAGCCAGAGAACTTTTTATTGAAGAAATAGATTTATGGAGTTAAAATAATTGTTACGTAGGAAATACTGTTTCCTTCGTTTCGTCTATTATGCCCTTATATGGAAATCGAGAGTGCATGCAGTCAAGTCTGCCCCTTCCGCGATGGCACGATGACGCACGCTTCAGGGCGATCTTTTGGACTCCCTTGGAAGATTCTGTACCCCCACCATATTTTTGGTCCGCTTTTCGGATATAAAAAGGGCATGAAATCTACTCTCGTGGCTCAGTATGGACCTTACTACCTGTGTACCATGTCGGTGCCAGATAGCCATACTGATGCCAGTGAGATCGGGTTCCATTCCCTTTCGATCAACTTCTATTTATTAAAGGATCAGTATGGACATTACTAGCTGCGTACCATGTCGGTGCCAGATAGCCATACTGATGCCAGCGAGATCGGGTTCAAGTCCCCTTCGAGCAACTTTTATTTATTAATGGCTCAGTATCCAATTAACTGGCTTCGTGATACGTTGCGACTTAGGCTGTTTGAATACTCAAGCTCAGTGAGATCGGGTTAAATTCCCCTTTGATCATTAACCGATATTTATAAAGTTTGCATTCGTCGAAAGACAGCAAGATCGGGTCGCATTCCCTTTCGAGCATTGTATTTATAAACGTTAAAGACTGTAAACGTGGGTTCTTTGAGTCCACGATAGTTACATATTGTATTTACTTGATATATAGAATATAGACATTTTTATTATTTGATCATAGATATATTCATTTCTTTCTGTTTCCTATACCAATCACAAGTAGTATATAGAATCCACCGAATAGATATATCTCAACCGCTCGAGATATATCGATAGTTACGAGGCAACAATTACTAACATTTCCTAGTGGCTCCCAGTTCTGAAATACGCTCTGGTTCGTCCACGACAACCTTCCTAGTGGCTCCCAGTTCTGAAATACGCTCTGGTTCGTCCACGACAACCTTCCTAGTGGCTCCCAGTTCTGAAATACGCTCTGGTTCGTCCACAAACTCTAACCTATCCTAGTGGCTCCCAGTTCTGAAATACGCTCTGGTTCGTCCACGAAAACCTTGACCTTCCTAGTGGCTCCCAGTTCTGAAATACGCTCTGGTTCGTCCACGCATTTTCCTTTCTTAAACGGATCCCGGTGATGAAATAAGCACCGGCCCGTTTAACAACTAACGAAAAACCATAAACAACCGATCCTCGGCTCCGCAGCCGTGCCCCTTAGCCCTCGGCTCGTAACATAATACGTAACGAAATACATTTAACAGCCTTTTAAAAATATAAATAATAGCACTTTGATAGAGCCGAAAAATATACAATCAAAAAAGATTCATTATCAGAAAATCATTAGTATAAAAGCAATTTCTAAGTTGTATATAATAAATCTTCATTGTTTATAAAAATAAAGTTCCATTGTTCCTCCAGCATAACAATATTTGATTTATTTAATAGTTGTACATATATTAATGTCTAGTTATCCTACTTAAAATATGACAAACACGCCCCGTTTGATTAGATTCGAGTCTCTAGTTAGTGCAACAATGAGAATTATATTAAATATCTCACGAAATAGCAAGAAAAAGCAACATGTGCTTGGATAACTATAATCTATATAGTTTCTAGAATATAATGGTGAAGAGTTTTTTCCGCCCAATTCTAGCCAATTTGCGTAATTAAGTAATGTTTATATGACATTTATTATGAAGTAAAACAAAGCTCCATTTTCAATTTTTAAGTTGTTTTTTTTTAATTTTGGCATTATTATGCCTGCAAGATTATGTACTGCACAAAAGTTTTAAGTAAAATCGTTAAGCAGACGTACTAAACAACAAATAAAGAAATTTTTGTTTTCACATATGTATTTATTATTGGCTTCCCCGGATTATCCAGTGCGAAAAAATGAAAAAAAATTGTTGCACATAATTGTAAAAGGTTCATAGTTTCTTGCCTATGAAGTAAAATTTTCAAATTCGTAATTTTTTTTTGTGTTTTGCCCGATGTCCAACGGAACAATAGGCTCGTCCCACTGTGCGGCCCCTTCTTGGGCAACGTTGTTCTTATTTTCCTCTTATGTTCTTTTGATGGAGTCGTCCGATCCTACATCTATGAAAATTTACGAAAAACGATTAGGTTCCGTGGATATGCACGTGGCCATTTTATGTTTTGAAACAATTGTAACGGTTGAAAGGAAGGAAACAATTGAATGATTTCTGACACAAAGTTATAAACTTCGAGTTGCGGAGGCAGCAGCGATAGAAGTGCGACTTATAGAGGTAAACTTCGAGTAGTACAGGTTGGACTATTCTAAATTCGAGTTACAGAGGTAAAATTATGCATCTGGACATGTGGCAAATAATTCGAGTTAAAGTAAGTTTTGTTTCGCCTTAGGCTACGGATACAGTGGAACCGAATTTCGGCCTTACGACCTCTGATGAATTCGGAAACGAATCAACGCCATGAGATTAAATGGAAGCGGTGCCACTGCATACGACCCGAATGCGTGCGAAGACGCGAGACACTTGACGGGATTTTGATTTTTTCGTCCGAACTGAAGTGGCTGGCCCCCCCGTAGCGAGGGTCGTGGCCCTTTTTTCTACATAGGTTCATCCTAAATAAATAGAAATACGACCTTTCGTCCGAATATGCTAGCCGATCAACTGAGTTTGATATTTTCGCCGAAACCGACCGAAACCGACCGAGGTCCAATACTTCACGATGGACTTTTTGTTGGTATATTGTCGCATTGATTTTTACATTTCGGTTAATGAATATTAAGGGGTCTTCCCTCGGAGTTGGTGTGGGAGTTGCTTGGCTGTTGAAATTGTTAATTTATTCTAAGCCTTATCATCTGAATGTTGTAACCCAGATGGTCGAAGCGGTAATTTAGCGAAAGTAATATGCGGTCCGGAAGTCTGAAAGGAGAGGTTGCTCTGTCTGTTTTTCAGGAAAGCTGAATTTTGCTAAAAAGGACATAATGGTTTCGGACGGTCACAGTGCCAGATGTCTTTATGGTTCGAGGTAACTAACAGGGTTATAGTTTGCAGATGTGTTAAAAAGGAAACCGTAGTTCTGAAGCCCACCTTGACTTATATCGACGGTTCATTGTTCCCCTTATAATCTACCTTTCCGAAACTATTCTTCTTATTATAAATGCGAACATCACGCCAGTTAATTTACGTTTAGTTGTATTAAAATATTTATGCACCGTAAAAGCAACAATTTAATTTTTCCGTTCTAATCTTTCATTTGTTAAGAAGATTGTTAATAAATTGAGGACGCTCGCGCTTCATCCCCGCCACTGGAGGGGTCCCCCCCGGGTTCGAGTGGAAGGAGCACGCTGATACGTTTTGACTAGTCGACATGTCCCGGAGGCAGATAGCTTAGAAAAAGAAACAAGTGGCTTCGTATCCGTGAGACAACACTAATACAACCGTGAAACTTTTTTATTGTTACTTATTTCGTTATGAAAATTGCATCAATATATTATTGGGGTTGTTGTGATTAAAAGGAGGCCAAACACGATATAATTTGGATCATATTAGCCAAATCCATGTGCCTTTTCTACGGCGTGCATCATAGCTGTGAACTCACATTCGTCGGAATAGAATACGCAGCCACTGGCACCGCTCCACTTCGCACAGCCGATTCGGTTCGCTCTGACGACGTCGTAAGGCCGAAATTCGGTTCCACTGTACCCGTAGCCATATAGAGGGTTCTGCAGCGGAGCGGAAAGGAATGAAGAAAATTTTCATCTTATAGAGGTTCGAGTTACCGAGGTTCTACTATATAAAAATAAGTTCACTATCGGAGTATGCACTTGTACTCCCTATATCTGGATATCGGCCTTTGTACTCTCAAAGTTCATCTAACGGTAGTAATTACAGAGAGCATTAAATACGTTGAGTGGCTGTCCAGTTTAAACATGAGTTTTGGTAAAGGACTTTTGTAATGGTTAATCGATTGTTACGAGTGAACTACGTAAATGGATTTGCCTAAATCGCGAAACACGCGCGTCACTTTACAGACAAATGACGCCAGTCACACCCATGCGTCTTAGTTGCCATATCAACGTCACATTGTTTTCAATAACTTTTTTGGGAACTCAATATCGTTTTAATGATTCGACGCATATGCAGTTTTCAATTGTTTACATGCACACAATTGGTGGTGTCACACCGATCCCCGGCTTGCCCCAGTGCCCCGCCCGGCCTTTGAGTTTCCCCTTTGGAGGAGAAAAACTTCGCTGTCCCTGGTTTAAGCTATTACACATGTTCGTATTTAGAGCACAGCAAATTGTTCAAAGGAGCAAGCAAAATAAAAACAGGAAATGCATTTCAAGCGTTTTCAAGGCCAATGAAATTTTTTGTAAACAAAATCCAGCATTTTTTTCCTGCGCTATGGTGAAGAAAAAAGAACAAATACAACGACTGCAATGCCGTACAATTCCATTCAACTAATCTGAAAGCGATCAATATGTCCTGCTGGCACACGTGTCACATAAATTCTCATGTCCGTTCACACAACCTATATAAATATACCTATCATCAAGATACATACACGTTTCATTGACAATTCCGAACAATAAGTACATACTTTGAAAACAAAACAAAAAAAACCGGTCGTTTGTTTCGATGCATACTCGAAACCTTTTGATCAATGTTTTTTTTTTACAGATTTCTAGTTCCTGCGACGTTATTGATGCACATGACGCAGCAATCCTTTATTTCATATACTCTGTCGTTGTAGGTTTTTCGTGATAAATAATGGTTTTTGGTTTACCTCATAGATAACAATCTAGTCGAGTGAGGCTAGGGAAACGGGCTAGTAGAGACCTCGCGTCAACTTCATTATCGTTACATCCATCGTTCACCAACGCGGATGCTCAATATTATCCTTTCTTATTTTCAAGTCAAGATAATGGCTGATTACACGATCGAAATATTAGGCAGCGTACTATAATTATTACTTAAGGGGGTATTCTAGTGTGACATGCGATTTTTTTCACTATTTTTAGGAATTTTTTTATGGCCTTAGAGAAAGAGTTTTATACTGAACTTTTTACTGTGTTTTTACTACATCTTGAACCGTAATGTAACATTTTTTTTTACTAAAAATATGAAATAAAGATGATGTTCCAGCGCACAGAAGTAGATCACCATGTTATAACACACAGTAACCAAAATTTCGGAAATTTGGCAGCCGAAGGTGCACATGTGCAAAACAAAAGGGACCGTTTGGTCAAGACAAATAACTAGTAACTGCTAATGAATAAGTGTCGAAAATAGAGAAATAGGCCTGGCCTAGTCAAAAGCTGGACGCTCTGACCTCTGAAACTCTGTAATTTTTATGAAATCAGACAAACCATTTTGCAGATCTATTTCTTATAACATCTAATTTGAGAAAATGCAAAAAAACATGGATTTTTTTATCCGTCGCACTAGAATACATACCCACTTAATAACACCGCGGGATGTGTAGACTCGAATATAGAATTAAAAGATGGAACGGTGATCTTGAGATCTCTCAATAAGCAGCCTTAAAAGGTATTTATTGGCTAGCAGTTTCTTCGCCCATTTGGACAATTTAGCATGCCTTATAGTTTTATTCTCGTATCAACAAATGACGGAAATAGTCAAGCAATGCCATTGACGTACATCGCCCTGTGTATTCGACCTGATGATTAACCAATTCAAGGTTTGTATAAAAGTTTCTGAAGTTTAAAAATTTGTATGTGTTCTTTAATAAATAGTAGGGAACTTATCGTAATTTGGCTTATACATTTAAAATAGTTGTTATATATCATTAAAAATATAGCAATATGTTTTGTAATAAAACCAGGTATCATTATGAATGTAGTTTTAATTTCATTCTTGATCAAACTTCAAACACGTGGTAATTCCAAGGTGTTCATAATAATTTGATCAACCACTGTACTCACTATAGTATCAATAACTGTATCGGTTGGAAATATATTTCAGAGGAGGAAGTTATAAATATTTTACTTACAGGAAGGGTCAGGATTGGACAGTACTTGTCATAAATGGAGTTTTATTTGAATAATTATCTAGCTAAAAGTTATGTTTGTTATTCATGGTATTAATTTCTGTATTATTAACCTCATTTGTTATTTATTTACTATTGTTTAATTGCTATATATTATTCGCGGTCGTATAAAGGTGTATTACAGAAATTATATGTCAATCGGCCGTAATTACATTTTTGCGGCCGACCGTGATACAACCCTACTGATATCACTTACGTTTCATTCAATTAATAACAATATTTAGTGACATTGTTCTGTAATTAAATAACAACCCAAAATGTTTTATAAGATGCATTAGTATCCACTAATTGTTACCAGATGGTAAATAAATGACACCCATTATTCTAAAATGACAAATAACATACGAATCAGTTTTGACCTTACACAAGTATATTATTTGCAATGGCATTATTCACGAACTTCCAAATGTGGTCATTATGCGGAATATTGTAGGAGTGCGAAGCGCCCAACGTCCAGGTACAGGCCGTTTATGACCATGCTACCTGGGACACAGCTGGTCTGCAGGCGAGCAGCGATGGCCTGCAAAACCGTGTCCCTTATTTTCTATGTTTTAAGTCAGTGGTGACTAACTGGCGGCTCGCGAGCCAGTTGGACCCTTATCCCCACTCTTTTCTGTAACATGGGCGAAGGGGAATTGTCCCCACTACGTCTACGTTTACGGCACGAAATAGGAGAGGGCAGCGTACCTCTGTTGAGGAGAAGCGTAAATTTTAAGTAACGGGAGAAAAAAGGTAGCAGTGAGAGTAGGATGAAGTAGAAGCGTTGTAGGGGAAGGTAAGAATAGGGGAACTATAGTGAGGGACTCGCCCGACTGGTAGTGGGGGAACTTTGGTTTTCGGCGGGGAAGAAGTTAGTCACCACTGTTTTAAGTATATCTTTAAGGATACGAATGAGAGAGAGAGAGAGAGAGAGAGAGAGGGAGAGAGGGAGAGGAGAGTGGTTTGAACAGCGGAAGAGTGGAGAGCGAAGTATAGCGTAGAGTAGAACAGTGTAGAATAGCGTAGAAGGATTAGTGTAGTGTTTTGTTAATAAATATATAATAACTCCTTGTTAAATATATTACACTTACACCGGCTTGATTTCATTAAAACTTCCAATCCCACAATATTATATTATGTACTAAATATATGTTAACAAATTACTCATGTACCAAAAAATACACGTTTATCTATTGAAGTGGAACTAATTGTATCATTTATTTTAATATGTAATGTTGGAAACATTACCTTCGAATTCCATAATATACTTTTTCCACTTGAAATGCATTCTTCTATGCATTTCGTATTCAACTTTGTATTACTTCGATTGAGCCATTTGCAATTTTTCTCTAGTATGTATCGGTTAAACTCCGACTTGAATTCGTGCCAGACCACAAATTTGGAGAGTTCCTGGTCACCCACTTTTGTATTGAGTATTGGCGTGTAGCTTTGTATTGGGCATCCTGAATTCTGCGGGTGTAACGAATTTCAAGAAAATTCGTATCCTTAAATTGTGCTTTATATTGACTACATGACTTTATATCGGCTTCAATTCCAACGAATAAATCAGTTATTCTAAAGTTGATCAACCTTGTACTCAAGTGTTAGCTTTCAAAGGTTTGTACTATGCATAGGTACTCTAAATGAAATCGATTTATACAGATCTAAGATGTGACTGCAAAGTGAAAAAGAGTGTTCCATATCTTTCCCTTCATACTTTACGCGTCAACAATACATATTTATTTATGTATGTACAGAGGGTGGTCCATTTAAAGAAGCCTATATCAATATCTCTCCAAATTGTGACGACACAAAAAATATTTTGTGTGGAACTTCAATGGTGCACAGAGATCAATAGTTTTCAAGGACACTTTTTCGCATATTATAACACTGAAGTACTCTTTTCACTCGCCTAATTTAAATAAACAATATAAATATTCACGAATATCGCGAAACGATATTGAAATTTTACTATCTAAACAAATGAATGATTTGCAAAGTATTATTGTGAAATCTGCATTTTTGAGAATTATATTTTATCTTTGATTTTTATCTGATTGCATAAAAATAATTATCGTCTATATTAAACATGTGTGGGTTAATCGACGGCGATATTAAGGATTTTGATGATAGTAAAATATGTTACAATTGATGAATATTAGTCCTGTTTTAATATGAAATATTTTTATATCCAAAAGTTATACTTTCGTTTCACGTATTTCAATGCAGTAGAACCTCGATAACTCGAACCTCTTTAACTCGAAAATCTCTACAACACGAAAATTTTCTTAATTCCCTTCCGCTCCGCTGCAAAAACCTCTATAAGGCGAAACAAAACTTACTTTAACTCGAATTATTTGCCATATGTCCAGATGCATAGTTTTACCTCTGTAACTCGAATTTAGAATAGTCCAACCTGTACTACTCAAAGTTTACCTCTATAAGTCGAACTTCTATCGCTGCTGCCTCTGCAACTCGAAGTTTATAACTTTGTGTCAGAAATCATTCAGTTGTTTCATTCCTTTCAACCGTTACGATTGTCTCAAAACATAATAAAAAGTACAAAATAAAATATATAAAAAAAAACTGTTAAAAAACCACGCTTATATTAAAATGCACTAAAAAGGAGAAAATAATATAATAATTTAATATAAATTTAAATAAAATCATGACATTAGTGACTATGAATAAAAGCGTGGAGTGCTAAACTATATTGACGTAATCTTCGTGGGCACTCCACGCTGTTATTCATAGTCACTAATGTCATGATTTTATTTAAATTTATATTAAATTATTATATTATTTTCTCCTTTTTAGTGCATTTTAATATAAGCGTGGTTTTTTAACAGTTTTTTTTATATATTTTATTTTGTACTTTTTAGTCTTCACACATTTTGTAATCGATTGTAATTACCGAGCAGCCGAAGAGGCAAAACAAAATCTAGCGTATCGGTGATGCAACACTAATGCAACGATGAAACTTTTTTATTTTTTTTTATCAAACTTTATCCAACAGTTTTGTGACATTTTTCAGATTAAAATAACACCAAACACAATACATATAATTTTGACCATATTTACTGTTCACAATGCATTATACACCTCTTATTAAATAATGTAAATAAGATCCAAATTATGTCGTGTTTGGTGTCATTTTAATCAGAAAAATGTCAGCTATGCTATGTAAAAGTTTCATAAGGAGAGGATGAGAAATAGCAAAGTTTCGCCGTTGAATTAGTATTAGCTCACCGATATACCCGAGCCCTGATATCGTGTTTGTTTGGAGAAAGCAGTGTCACTCAACGAGCAGTGCCGTTATAGCTTTGGCATTTTTATTGTTTTGTTTATTGAAGCTAATCGTTTTTCGTCAATTTTCATAGATAAACAATGTGTTAATACATTAACTCATAGAAAAATTACTGACTTTTTGAATAATAAGAAGTCGGTACATATACAGGGTCCGGCGGAGTCTCTTTTAACGCGTATAATGGGGGGTTGGTGGGGTGATTCTGAACAACTTTTTCCTTTACCAAAATGTTGGTTGAAGTTTCGTTTTTGGTCGTGGTCGTGGTCGTGAACGAAAGCATTGGCACAGTTATGTTACCTCGTCTTAAATTAAGAATAATGTGCAATTATTAGTATTCATGAATAACAGCCAGCCTCTGCCAGCTTAAGCGTTTCCTAGGTTCTACATAGATGAACATTTGTTAAGGAAGGGATATTGTTATAATAGAATGCAGAAGAAATGTGTCTTACTGGAACGCTTAAGTGGCTAGCAGTTTTGGCGTCAACCTCCACTACACGAAAGAATACCCATGCGCTCTAGGGGGTCGCATGGTTTTCGTAACTACGAACTCCGCTTCTATTGAAATTTCTCGAACAGTGTAATCCCACACTGTCTGGTGTGTGTGGTCTCTCTTCGCAATCGGAGTTCGTAGTTACGAAAACCATGTGACCCCCTAGAGCGCATGGGTATTCTTTCGTGTAGTGCAGGTTGGCGCCAAACCTGCTAGCCACTTAAACGTTCCAGTAAGAAACATTTCTTCTGCACTCTATTATAACAATATCCCTTCCTTAACTAATGTTCATCTATGTAGAACCTAGAAAACGCTTAAGCAGATTCATTCGACTATTCGTACAAGCAAGGTGTATCATTCAAACCAGGAGTACAACCAAATGTTTGTATTGGGTGCCTTTCGGAGTCACAATTTTTTAAACGTAGGAAGGATAAATCGTTCCAAAAAGTGAAAGTGACCGCTAACAATAAGTGAAGTGACCGTGCAAGAAAACCGACCGTGCACCGACACGGCTGTAACATCAGCTGTTGTGAAAGGTCAGGATCGACGCAATGACCCAGTGTCAAGGACCCACTGCCGTCAGAGCAGGTTAATACGTGGACGAATTGGTAAGTTTAACTAGCTTTTACTAACATTATTTATTCAAATCGTTTTTCTTAAAACACAATTTATCCAGCCGAAAACGTGCTGTTAAACAAAAAATAATTCATAAGTAATAAAATACTTTATTCCTTTCGGATAACGAATAAAAGTATCGAACACTTATTAGTTTATTTGTTCTTCGTGAATAACGAATAATCCCACATTATTCTTAATTTAAGACGATGTAACATTTGCCGCACGCTTCCCCCAATATCCATGCTGTGCCAATGCCTTCGTTCACGACCGCGACCGAGCGCGGCTGAGAGCCACGCGCCCGAGCGCTCTGATTGGCCAGTGTTTTTCGTTTACAAACTCAAAAACGAAGCTTCAACCAACATTTTGGTAAAGGAAAAAGTTGTTCAGAATCACCCCACCAACCCCACATTAAACGCGTTAAAAGAGACTCCGCCGGACCCTGGGTGGAAGCAATAAGTGAAAAGGCAATTAAGTTTCTATTTAACAATACTTTAATAAAGCTGAGAAACGACACCCTCTCTTCATTATGGTTTTCAATAGCCTAACTGGGTCACAACCGACGAGCCCGCGATTTCGATTCACTTGTTTTTACTAACGATTATATCGCCCCCTGCTTCTTCGAACCGATATCAAGGATGTCCAAATGTATATTGGATTCATTTTTCTTCTTAGACTTTGAGTGCATACTCGATCCAGTTAATCCAATAGGACCCAAATCCTCAATCTTTACAGCAGAATGTTGTGCTATTAACCAAGCATTAAGTAGATATTACCAATACATGCGCTGCTGGAACTTCCTCCCTTTTACCAACTCCTTAAGCGTAATTAAAACATTACAGAAACCACTCTTTTGTTATAACATCAATAGCCAACTTGCTGAAATTAAATCTAAATATGGCTCCTTTGTATCTAATAATAATAGCCTGAACTTCCTTAAGTTCGTTTGGATTCCAGCCCATATCAGGATTTCTGGTACTGAGAAACCAGATCTTCTTTGCAGAGGAAGCGACCAACGAATTACCTACACCTGATATCAGGGTTCCCCCGAATGATTTGTTTAGGGATCTCAAAAGTCAAGCAAGAGTGTCCACCAATAATTTAATCAAAAAAAAGGCCTAAGTAATGGAATAAACTATTTTTGATCTTTCAACAAGGACGAGGATAAGCCGTGGTACACTGGGCATGGGCTTCCCAGAAACTTTGTGACTTTTGTTAACAGATCTTTTTTGCTAACAGCCGTTTCAATCACTATAACTTAAATGCATCACTGGCCACAGTTAATTTCATTTTCAATAGTGCTTGTCAGTGCGGAGCAGAATCCCAAGACCTCAACCATGTGATCAGGGAATGTCCGGATTACGAAGATGAACGCGGAGTGCTATTAGTAATGTTCCACAAACCCAAGCTCTACCTCCCTCTTTGCATTGACTCTTTCTTAATCTTAATTAATCATTGTTCAGTAAGAGTTTAATTTAATTTAGTTGAATATCATTTGTTTTGGATACTTCTCGTAAAACTGCTTACTGGAACTAATAAAAAAGTCTGTGCGATTGAAAATAAGTTTAAGTATAATGAAATATGTAATGCATTGTATTTTCTATATAAGCCACATTTGGTTTAAAGCAATCTAATTAAATAAATAATTTTGTGAGACACATATCTCACATTTTCGATAAGTCGTGTACAGGTATCCCTCCTATAACACGGTTGTTACGTATGAATAATATTCTCCTACGCTGCGCTCGCACGCGTCGTTCGCTCTCGCGTAGGAACGGAAGACGCCTAAAGATTTATCTCGATACCACACGACGGTTAACCCTTTTAGTATCGACCAACTGCATCGCGACCGATTAGGTGCATTCGTGACCCGACGAAGACTGTGTGCCCTTACCATATATGGAGGCGTTTTTGATCATTTTCGGTTCATAACTACACAGCTACGCGCATAGTCACGTCGCGTTACGCTTGTACAGAGTCGGTTGCATTTCAATAAGAATTGGGCTTACGGCACCATTCAGATAAAGTTAACCCGTTAGAATCCGCAAAGTCCGGTTGAAGTTCTTTCGGCATACTTTGTAACCGTTCTCAGACCCCGCATCGCCAGTGCGTCAACACCGTGCAGCTTAGGTAATAATTCACACATTATTTAACTATATCGCGACAATTACACTTGTACAAACAACTGGTTGCAATATAAACTTATAAACTGTTCACCATTAAACCGAGTAGATTCGTTAAAACCTATCTTTACTCCGTAATCCTTTATATTAGTGGTAACGTCCCACAGATACAATTTAACCGCTCGAGTTGTATCGACTATTTATTTACGAGTCAAACTAACATTTCCTGCGACTCCCTGATTTCGCATCAGGTTCGTTCGTACGTCTTATCCAAAACAAGGTAACTACTCCAACCTAGTGGCTCCCCGATTTCGCATCGGGTTCGTCCACGAAACCTAACCCATCCTACAGCTCCCTGGTTTCGCACCGGGTTCGTCTGTATCCTACGGCTCCCTGATTTCGCATCAGGTTCGTCCGTATGTCTACCAAACCTCCGAACAGCTCCCCGGTTTCGCACCGGGTTCGTCTGTGAATAAACCAACCTCCCAGCAGCTCCCCGTTTTCGCACCGGGTTCGTCTGCGAACTCTTTCCTAGTGGCTCCCCGATTTCGCATCGGGTTCGTCCTCGCATACATGAATCCCAGCGGCTCCCTGATTTCGCATCAGGTTCGTCCGTGCACCTTACTAACAAATTCGCAACCATATTCCTTGGGTAATATAAACATCGCCGGTCTAGGCGATACCCACAGCCCTGGCTCGTAACACGGTAGATAGGTTCCTAGAAAATTCCGTGTTATACGAGCCGCCTCCGTGGACGCCACGAAACGCAAACAAAGGTCTTCGGGCGGAGATTCGACAGTCTATTGTCTTCCTTCAATAAGTCCACAAATACTTTTAAAATTGTTTATTGTTTTCAAACATATATAAAACCGCGTTGTAAATAACCGTATTGTAAGAGGGTTTCCGAAAATTTCTGATCGTGTTAGAGCCCTGTTATAGGGGAGCTACCTGTACTTCAATAAAGACATTCAACCATTTCGCTTTTACATATGTGGTAAGCACTTCAGACAGCGTTTCTTTATGCTTTTCATAACGAAATTAAATTGATCACTGTGTAGGTTAATACTGTTTTAAGCAAAATGTTTGGGGGACTTGATACTAGTAAGAAAAAATATGCAACTCTATTCAAAAAGAAAGTGCATTTGCATTTTTTAGGTGTATCGTTCCGTTCGCGAAGAAAAGCGACTTCTCTTCCACCAACCCAATGCTTCGTTTTGTTGAAAGCAATTCAAACTTTGTCAAATCCTACGAGGCTGGGAAAAGTTAAGACTGTTCAGTGAAAAACAGAAATATGTATATCTTACGTGTAAATAATACAATCACATATTTGCAATTCATCCAAAATTTATTGTCATTTATAATTAGTTTAAACGACGAAAAGACCGAATTCAAAATATCGTTCTCACTCACATTTATGCAAAACATGAATGTTTCAGAATTCAATTTTATCCAACCTCAATAACTAAAGACTTGCTACATGAGCCTACAGTCTTAAATAGAACTTTACGCCAAACCGGCTGTTGAAGCTTATTTTCATCAATCAAACAATTTTTCACAGAACTGACGTTCATTCAGATATCATTCCATCGTTCCACCACTACCAAGTTGCCAATGGCGCCAACTACTTTAAGGGCGCACTAGAAAGGCATTCGCAGTCCTCTGTAGGCACGTTGATTGCAAGATTAGATATTTTTTCCTCAGCCAATCAGTGTGCATTGTTTCTAGCATCATCTCGAAGTCATGTTTCGAGCTCCTACGATAGCCACTCTAAACCAACAATTTTCCACCGGTGTGCTGCGAGAAGTCCGTGATATCATATTTTAATTCAAAGTTATTTTTTAGCGTAATAGCAATGATAAGAAATCGATCGTGAAATCATTTTTTGTTTAGTCTTGTCTTCAAGTCTGTGAATGTCATTTAATATGTAGTAGGGGTTCTGAGAATGAGTGGTGACAAAATACGAGAAAGCAGTAAAAAATGATAGAAGTTAACTTATCTGGGTTGACGGTGCGTGTCAGAACTTTCACGATAGGACAATGATAACTCAAGCCTCGCTAGTTTCGCGTGGGCTATCACGATATTTAATATCAATCAAATTGCTGACAAAAGTAATCGACAGACGTAAGTCTTGCATGCACCTGTGCTCTGAAATGCTTGATCGGAATTTGGAAACTCTTACAAAGCTGTGCACACTGGTATTACAAGTATTACAGTATGTGCATCTAATATATTCTAGGCAGCACGACATCGATGTGGTAATGAATAGGTGGAACCTCAAATGGCTCTAACCTTACATTTCAATGGTAAATGCATGTTTAATATGATTTCACCAAGGTACGATCAGTATAACGTAGCCTTCTCCCGTCCTGTTGAAATTGTAGTCTGAATTTAATACCATTAAGCAGGAGTTGAAAGTACGTTTACAACAGCCATGATGTGGTCGGAGTATAGATTTTCGAGCTATGCTATGTCTGTATTTGTGAAAATAACTTTTATGTCACTGCGCTTGATTTTACTGAAGATAGTAATAGACGAAGGTATAATATTTATTTTACGTCGAAATATTTGCAACAATCTACAGTGTGTCATTACGTATGACATACAAATGTGTTTATTGTTGACTACGTAGATTCGATTCTTCTATAGAAATTGGTCACATGTACTCTATATTGTTACGAGCCGGGGCTGTGGGCAACGCCTAGGCCGTCGATGTTGATATTTCCCAATGAATACGGTTGAGAATTTGTTAGTTAGGTGCACGGACGAACCTGATGCGAAAACAGGGAGCCGCTGGGATTGATGTATGCGAGGACGAACCCGGTGCGAAACCGGGGAGCCTCAGGAATAGAGTCAAGCATGGATGAACCTGGTGCGAAGCCAGGGAGCCGCAGGTGGGTGAAACGTCGTGGACGAACCCGATGCGAAATCGGGGAGCCACTAGGAAGAAATTCGCAGACGAACCCGGTGCGAAACCGGGGAGCTGTTCGGAGGTTGGTAGACGTAAAGACGAACCTGATACGAAATCAGGGAGCCGTAGGATACAGACGAACCTGGTGCGAAACCAAGGAGCTGTAGGATAGGTTAGGTTTCGTGGACGAGCCCGATGCGAAAACGGGGAGCCACTGGGTTGGAGTAGTTACCTTGTTTTGGATCAGGCGTGCGAACGAACCTGATGTGAAATCAGGGAGTCGCAGGAAATGTTAGTTTAACTCGTAAGTTTAAATTAATATTTGATACAACTCGAGCGGTTTAGTTGTATCTGTGAGAACGTTACTACCAATATAAAGTATTACGGAGTAAAGATAGGTTTTAACGAATCTACTCGATTTAATGGTGAACAGTTTATAAATTTATATTGCACGCAGTTGTTTGTACAAGTGTAATTGTCGCGATATAATTAAATAGTGTGAAAATCATTACCTAAGCTGCACGGTGTTGACACACTGGCGATGCGGGGTCTGAGAACGGTTACAAGGTATACCGAAAGAACTTCAACCGGACTTTGCGGATTCTAACGGGTTAACTTGATCTGAATGATGCCCTAAGCCCAATTCTTATTGAATGCAACCGACTCTGTACAAACGTAATGCGACGTGACTATGCGCGTAACTGTGTAGTTATGAACCGAAAATGATCAAAAACGACGCGTTTATATAGTCCCGAAATGTATGGAGGGGGCTCATTAGAAGCCTCCATACATGGTAAGAACACAGAGTTTTCGTTGGGTCACGCTTGCACTTAATCGGTCACGATGCAGTTGGTCGATACCAAAAGGGTTATTCTTCGTATGGTAGCAAGATAAATCTTTAGGCGCCTTCCGTTCCTACGCAAGATCGAACGACGCGTGCGAGCGCAGCGTAAGAGAATATTATTCATACGTAACAATATGTACAAAGATTT
This sequence comes from Nomada ferruginata, assembly GCA_963583965.1. Taxonomy (NCBI): domain Eukaryota; kingdom Metazoa; phylum Arthropoda; class Insecta; order Hymenoptera; family Apidae; genus Nomada; species Nomada ferruginata. Next base: position 4,241,746 of record OY757219.1, read on the forward strand.
AACAATCCGGATAATGTAAGAAAAGTTGTACTAGTTTTATTTACCATACACACTTCTAGCATACAATTTATATGCTGTAATATTTAATTGGCTTCCTCAAAAATGTCACGCGATTCTATTATGAAGAATAGTTTTATACACAAGAGCTGAAGTGTATGGCATCGCTGCTATTGTTTTTGACCGAACTGGTCTGTTTAACTATACTTTACTCGAAATGATCCTCTTTCAGTTAAACTTACGTTACTTGTAAGCAAAATAACTTGTTGACGTTTGAATCGGGTATAGGGGAGAAGGTGGGACCCCACCCCTCTAGACTCGACGTGCAAGCCCCTCCCCATCTACCGTGGGAAAGGAGGGCAGCACGAAGGTAAAAAACATTGGGACCGAGACGGGGACCAACGAGGACGGAAGGCGGGAAAAAACGGAGAACAGAACCGCCCGAGCCACCGCGGTCCCCAAAGAGGACACGAACAAGAGTTCACTTCCTCAACAAAAGAGAAAGATGAGATCACCTTAAGAGCAGGGCGCGTCGAAGAAGCCCCGTCCTGGGGTGGCACCTACCTACGCAACGGTGGCACGTAGGCGCCCCCGTCCCCGAACGGAGACCCTAACCGACTCAGATTTCACGGGGTTAGACTCCGAAAGTGAACCGGGAAAAGGAGGGGGAGACCACCACTCCCTCCTCCCTCGGAAAGCACATCGCAGACCCCACGAGGGAAACCCCCTCTCCCTGGATAAGGAACGCCAGAGGGCGAAACCCTCCGAGGAACCTAAAGAAACAAGACGCTTCCCTCAAAACCTCAACGAAGAGGGCCTCCGAAGGTCAAGCCGGAGGCCCTTCTTATCAAGGTCAAGGAGGGCTCCTTCTACCTGGAACCGGTGAAGGAGATACTAAGAAATGGGAAATCCTGCCTTGGTGAATCGGGCGAGGTAAGGAAGACACGTAAAGGGCATGTTCTAACCACGCCTTGGAACACGCGAGTATGGCCTGCAAAGCTCTCCCGCAAGACAGGGAGAGATGCAGGAAGTGCGTCTCAATGGAGCATTCCATTAAGGAATTCACAAACGAGCCGAAATGCGAGGCCCAAGGCCTTGAAGGGAAGAGACTGCGGCATGTGGCCGCCACACTAGGCTGTCCGCAGTATCAGAAGGCTGCTCAGAGCCGACGGGGACGATCTATCCGCAATGCCTAGACCAATGGTGATTCTCCAAATTAATCTGATTAGATCCCGTCTCTCGCAGGAGCTCCTGGTGCAACAAGCATCAGAAGAAAAGCCGATGCGGTGTTCATTTCAGAGCCACATAGGTGTTAAAGAAGGTAATAGCGTTGCAGGCTTTTGAAAGGCTGCGGCGGAGCAGCGTAATTAAAAAGGCAGGTGTCACGATGATCGACCGGCAGAGATTGTCTGACTGGCGATACCGAACACGTGCTCTCTTCTTAGTTAGACAGAGAAGCGTGCGCACGTGCCACAGAAATAGGTTAGCTTTCTTAAAAACTCATATATTCTCTTGTACTGTTTACTTATATTTTATACTAATAAACATTATATTTTGTAATACTATTTTCTGTCTTCACATTTGAGTTTACTGTCCACGCTACACCTTAACCATACTAAGAACTTCAACAATAGGCAGAGGAGGGAGTGGTGCAATGACTCCACAGGTGACGCGGCCGTGTGGATGACAGGCTTCAACGGTCACATGGCGCGCCCCGTAAGCAGCGCACCCTCAGAAGCGGCTACTGCTCCCCGAACATCCCACAGTTCGAGTTGGAGATATAGTTAGATCACCTCCAGGAGGTCTTGGGAAACTCCACCTCGCGGGGCAGTCGAGTAATTCTTGCTGGCGACTTTAACGCCAAATCCCCGGCCTGAGGAAGATGCAAGACCAAGCGGAGAGGTGTTTTACTTCTGGGCATAACCATTAGAGCGCAACTCGTCCCTGTTAGACCGCGGGTGGTGAACACCTACAGGAATGGCTGGACATCCTTCTCGGATAATATGTCCGCGGATATAATGACCCTGAGAGGCCTACAGAAGAGTGACGGACTGGATTCCTACCCCGTCTTCACACATTCAAAGAATCGAGACGCAAACACCCCCAAGTGGCTTGGAGACCAATCTCTATCAAGAACGCGAAGCCAAAGGAGATCCTCAAGGCATACGACGCACTGAGTAGAGAATCCACGACTGGATTCTTAAGGAACCCCTCCTCACAGGAACCCCTCCTACCCTGGCAGGGCTCCTTCCAAACTCCAAGGGCCCAGCCAGGAAATGTAGGACTTTGTACTACAACATGTGGGAGTCGGTGGTCCTGTATTCGTCCCCAATATGGGCCCAGGCAGCGAACGCCCGCCGATTCAACACAATCGTATTATGCAGAAGCCAGAGAGCGGCATTGATTCATACCACGACGGCATACCGCACAGTGGCATGGGATGCATTCTGTGTGCTGGCAGGGAGAATGCCAATACATATTAAAGCCGATGCCCTCTAGAAAATTTACACGGAAAAGACCAACCCCCATCCCAGGAGGACCCCACAGGAGGGTCTACCCACCTCCAAAGAGTTAAGAAGAGAATGTGGGACGAGGCCCCCGGCCAGTGTCAGGCCAGATGGGACAGTTTTGACCCAAACAACTGGATCCGGAAGCTGGTCGACTCTGTTAGGACTTTCGAGCAAAAAGCCCCCCACCGTCTTTCTGGACTTCCATACGATGCTGCTCCTAACGGAGCATAGCTCGTTTCGCAGCTTCAGGAAGAGAATAGGAAGGGCGAACAACGAAGACTGCTGGGACTGCGGACACCCGGTGGATAACGCAGACCACGTCATCTTCCACTGCGATCGCTGGGCGGAGAAGAGACTCCACCTGGAAACCTTCTACGGAGAAAGTCTGGTGACGACGAGCCTGGTCTCACGGGTCACCTCGTCGCTGGAAGCCTAGAAAGCCTTCCAGCTGTTCGCGACTAAGCTGATGAAGGATAGAGAGGCCCAGGAAAGAGAGGAAGAAAAAATGGGCGAACCCTCTTACCCTCCCAGGAGTAGGAGGTGCCGCCCATTTACCAGACTCCTGAAGGACCCCTGAGGACCAGCAGGCTTCGCGCTGCAACCAGGGTGTCCAGCTACGCAATAACCCATCTGATGCCGACGACCTGTTGTTGGTCGAGTATTCTCAACGTGATAAGGATCCGCTGCAGCAACGAGGATACTCCGTTGGGGAGCCCCCCCCCCCCCTCTTAAACTTAATCTTAATAAAACAAGTTTTGTTTATATTTGTAGTAATTGCATGTAAAATTTAACAATTAGTTAAATCGGAGGAATTATAAAACAGGAAAATAAAACAAATTTTTAAAGAATTTCGAAAATGAGGACCGAAAATGAAAGTTTTTTAAACGTTCTGACAAAAGTCACAAAAAAAAACATTTTATTAAACCTTTCAAAACAAAAGATACATTCCGCGTCCCCTTTATCAATATTTTCATGTTCCTTTCTCTTTCCAAGCAACTAAAAACTCATTGTGAAGCTATCTAGCTAACTATATCTCTAATACATATTAACATATTTTTTCAATTAGTATGGGAAAATATGAATAATATTTGCATGTGGAAACATTTTTAATCGAACAAGACAAATACTTTCACGTCTTAAGTAAAATAAACGTAACAATCATACCAACTTTGTCTGGAGACGTGAGGCGATCGTAACTCTCTTGTTCTATCTCTTCCGTTCTATCCCCACCATACCGTTACACTTATAGTTATAAGAGGTCCTGGTCCATATCCCCCCCCCCTTCACCCCTACATATGCCTATCTGTGTGTACATGATATTGCAAAATATATTAGACGTACATTATAGAACAGTTTATCGGTACATAAAAGTAATAATAAAGATTAAAACGTTGGAGAAATGGTTTCCGTGCGAACTAATAAAAAGGAACGGTGACTTGAAGCATGAATATCCCTCCTTGTGCGAAATAAAAGGGATCCTGTTATCTATAAAAAATTTCCGTGCGATGTGAAATGTATGTGATAATGGTTGATGAGCTATCTAAATGAAAATTATGGCGACAATTTGTAGGCTGCGTGTGGTACTAATCACTATTCACTTATTAGATCAGATTAAACCATTGACATGCACAAACATTGTCGGAACTTACAAGAAATGCACGACAGATGGTACAAAAACAACCCTGATTGTTCAATAAACATGGCGTGCTGTTGCTCCACGATAACGTTCGGCCAGACATTTCTCAAAGAACGCTAAAAACATTTTACCAGTTGAGTAACGAAACTCTTCCTCGCTTATTGCACTCGTTGTATCTATGTATAATCAACTCACTATAACGTATGAAGCATTTAGATTGCTTCTTAACAGAGGAAAAAATTAACAATGAGGTTGCTATAAGAATTGCGCTCGCAAGATTAATTCCTGCCAAAAATTCGAATTTTTATATCAAACCGCTGAATTCATTGTTTAAATTAATTTAGAATTTGTTAGCAGAAGAATGTTATATCTGGTACAGTTTATTTAGATAAATAAAATTTCGGTTTGGCTACATTATTGCGGTTTGTAGTTTTATTTATGAGTCCGCCATTCCATGTGCAACGACCTAATCTGCATCCCCTTTCGTTCCTTACTTCTCGGTATCATTCCACCTTTCTATTGTTTTCGTACATTTTTCGCTCTAGTTTCTGCGTTGAAAATGTTCCAATGGGATATGGTGCAGCTCAGTTGTATGTAACGAAACTTTTGCGATCGTTTATACGAAATGTGATCGTAAATTTCTGAATGAAACTAAATTTCCTAACCTAATTAACACTAGGTTTACGGGACCCGTCAATTTGACGGAATTCAAACTTTGCAATGAAATATCTCGAAAACCGCTTGATCGATTTCAACCGTTTTGCATCGTAAATTAATCATTTCTTTCAAAGAATTTATACACACTGTTTTTTTTCTTCTAAGCCTTCTACTTTTTAAGATTCATATGTGGTATACCTATCTCTACGGACCCGTCAAATTGACGGGTACGCTTATCTCGAAAATAATCCTTATATTTTTGCTTCGTTCGCCACATTATTCATCCAGTAGGAAATACAATGTAAATACAATGTGATACAAGAGTGGAAACAATGTCTTTATGTTCTCCGTTTCCAATTCGTTATTTCAATCGCGCCTCGATAGTGTAAACTAAAGCGGGTCGTATGACCTGAGTGTTTATGTGGGTGTGCTACGCAACTGTTATTTCCTATCGCCGAAAAGAGCTCAAGAACAAGAGAAGATCTTCAGTGTGACTGCTGGATTCACAGTGTACGAACGTTTCAGAAAGACAGTGTCCAAAAGTTTCGGTTCTTGTAGAGAGTCTCCGCTTATTGTAGGTATTTACAATAGGGTAATGGAATTACGGCACAGTATTTTTTTATGTTGACCGAACCCCCTTTTCTAGCAATCATGCGTAAATCCAGGAGATATAATAAGATATTGGATAAAATCCTCGAGATCAATGAGGATTGTTCCGAGGATACCTCCGAAGAAAATGAATGTGAATTAGGCGAAAGCGAACCCGAAAGTGAAACTACACAATGTGTTGAAAGTGGAGGAACAGAATTATCTTCAGAACGTGAAGAGGAGAATTTATTTACAGTCCGTCGGAGCAAGCAAATAATGCGTATTTTGTCTAGCTCTGACTCTGAGGATGAGAGGACGAGCTTTCCCAGTACATCCCAAAATGTAGCGGGTGATATCGAAATTGCAGCTGACGGGACACAGTGGACAAAACTGAAACCAGGCGGATCTAGAGGTAGGACGCCCATCCGTATGATTTTCAAGGATATCGGAGGGCCTACTGCCCATGCTAAAAGAAATATTATGGTGGGTTGCATGCTTAGCGCTTTCGATTTGATAATTGACAAACATATAATGCAACACATAAAAGATTGCACTGAAACCGAGGCACGTCGCGTCTTGAAAACAGACTGGACAATCACAATTGCGGAATTACGAAGTTTTATAGGAGTTCTGTATGCTCGGGGCGCATATGAAGCGAGATCGTTGAAAGCTTCCTATCTATGGTCGAAAAAATGGGGCCCCCCTTTCTTCAGAAACACAATGAGCAGAGATAAATTTACAGAAATTTTAAGATTCATACGCTTCGATAAAAAAAACCAACGTTCCGAAAGATTACAAACAGATAAATTTGCACTGATATCCGAAGTATGGAGGAAATTTATAAGTAACAGCCAGGCTTGTTATAAGCCACATGAAAACATCTCAATAGATGAACAGTTATTTCCGACGAAAGCTCGATGCAGGTTTACGCAATATATGCCGAATAAGCCTCAGAAATTCGGCATCAAGTTTTGGTTAGCAGTTGACGTCGAATCAAAATATATTTTGAACAGTTTCCCTTATTTGGGGAAAGATGAAACCCGAAGCTCACAACCGTTGGGTGAGTTTGTCACATTGACATTAGCCGAACCATATTTAGATCGAGGCAGAAATATAACAACAGATAATTTCTTTACAAGCATCCCGCTAGCTCAAAAATTGCTTGCGCGAAAAACAACTTTGGTTGGGACCATGCGGTCAAACAAACGAGAACTGCCAAAACCCGTAAAGGAAAAAAAAGATAAGATGACTTTGTTTTCCTCAGATTTATATAAATCAGAAAATTTCATCCTTACTGTTTATAAAAGTAAGCCGAAGATAAAAGTTCTCCTTCTAAGCACCAGACATACAGGTGTACAAATAGAAGACAACCGCAAACGTCTTCCAGAAACTATATCATATTATAATAAAACGAAGTTCGGAGTGGACGTCGTTGACCAGATGGCTCGCAAATATAGCGTAAAAGCAGGCAATTTCCGATGGCCTCTTCAAATCTTTTTCAATATATTAGATTTGGCAGCAATAAACGCGTGGATACTATATAAACAGTGCACCGGAGCCACAATATCCAGGAAACAATACATGTTTAGTTTAGCCGAGGAATTAGGTGCGGAAAACAAGGAGAACATTTGCCAACGATCAGGCGCTTCTTCATCATCTCTAATACTACAAGAGCGAAAAAGTTGTCAAGTGGGATACTGCAACAAAAATAAAAGCAGCAATTGTTGCATATCTTGCAAAGAAGTGGTATGCGGAAAATGCACAGGCAAAGTGCAATATACCTGTAAAAAATGTACTCAATAAGTAGGATTACCCGTTAGTATTATTGTTATTATTTCCATGATATTTTTTAAGGACTTTTTATTTCTTGATACTTTATTTAAACGTGAAGCCAAATATTGTGCAATTTGGAGTTAACTTGATTAAATCGGTTTTTTAAAGAAAGTGCGTATTTTCATTCACCCGTCAATTTGACGGGTGCCGTAGAGATAGGTATATAAGAAACGTCCGTAAACCTAGTGTTAAAACTGTTTTCAATGACAAAATCATGTTAGATGTAAAATTAATAATAACAGTTCTAATGTCGAGATTGCCAAAGCACAGTATAAACGGAATATAACACGTTGGCTACTGATTGATACTTCCGCTCCTAATTCAATCAAGTTTATATGCCAGGAAATGTTAACTATTTAACGAAAATGGAGTGCTCGCAAAAATATGGATGCTAGTAATTGCGAAAAAGTCTCATTACATGAAAGATTGGGGACGGCGTACGTACCAAACCTGAAAAAATTGTGCAACCCTTTAAAATATTGGGGTTAAGTCAATCAGTCGACAGCGCTTAAAACGGTAACTGTCGGTAAAAAGCGAGTTCGAGGTAAGAAATAAAAATAAAACGCGTATAGCGTGCTTTCGTTTTAACAAACGAATCTGCAAATCACATGCACTGTATAGCGCCCTAATTGCACCTAATGCTAACATTTATTTGCATTGTATTCATATACCTAAAAATTTGATTTCCCTTGCACTCCACATGTACGTGTAGTTTTCTGAGAACTGATACAACTACACGCGTTCCATACAAAAACTAATTTCATAATTGACATGTACAAAAAGAGCTGTAGAATAATGTGAACATTTTTTTTTGACAGACGTATAATTGCGTTGCTTTATATTTGCTCAATATAGATGATTATACGTATTATGAACATTATAACGTAAACGATAATTTTCTACCCCCCGCGGAGCTGTTAACAGTTCGAATACTTTTGTGTGCTTTGCGACAATTTAGGTAAATGTTGAATATTGATCATCTAAATGTTGGTTATTCAGATGTAGCGGCATGTTGATTATATGGAAATTGATTTCCTAATTATTATCGATTATCGAATACCCCAACGCAACGTGTAAACTGAAATTTCACATTGTCACAGCTATATGGAAAGATTCGGAGAAGCAACGTTTGTGCAACATGTATAGATACATTTGTATTAGATTATATCGTATACTGCGTGTTATTTTTGTCACATTTTTATAGAAACAATTCATCGAAGTTTTTGAATAATTAAACTACAGGGTTAATTTACGAGATGCCGAATAATAAAATCTAAAATTGAATGCTATTGTCTTTGCCACATTATTTCGAATCGATCTACCTTCTTGTCTTCTTCAAAATGATTCACATTAACATGCCTATGATTACAGTCGTGGAATTAGGCACAGAAGCAAAGTCAAGAATTCTATGTCAATCAAAAAGAAAATAAAACACAGAAAATCTTTTCATCGCGTACTGTAATAATTGTAAGTGTAAGTATGGCTGTATTCACCCTAGTTTGTCATGAATTTAAACGCAACCCGAAAGTATTGGGAATAGGATTGTTTGCATTACTCTAAAAGAATGTCAAGTACTATTACATGATTGGTTAAATAATTTAGGGTCATTCCACGCCAAATCGATCACTTTTGGACGTCACCATCGGCGATTTTGTTCTAAATGAAATATGTTGTAGTCCATATGGAATTAGGGGGGGTTTAAGTCATCATTTTTGCGGTTGACAATTTGTTTAGAAAATACAGGCCTTCAAAGTTTGTAATTTTTGCCATTTTTGGGAAAACGGGCTTTTTTTAGGAATTTTTATCTCCGGAACTGTTAGTCCGATTGAGCTACTTTTTTTTGTTTTATTCACAAAGGATTAGCCTATTATAAAATAATTTTTTCAACCTCGGTAATTAACTTAATAATGTCGAAAAATATAAACAAATTCTTTTTTTGCGTTTTTTTCGATGATGGGGCGCAACAAAAAAATTTAGAAAAATATATGTCCATATTCCTTGAAGTTTGAATGAGCTGAAAAAGGAGCGGCGTAAAATCGTAAATTTCACGATTTCGAGTGAAGAGATAAACGATGTGAAAATACACAATATACGAACAATATGAAAGTATCATTGTTAAGAAGAATTTTTCACACAATGTTAATACCCTTCCAAAAATAATAAGATCGATGCACACATATTTGTCAGACGCTAGGTTTTGCGCGATAATAACTAATTCCTGAAAAACAGCCACTTTATTTTAATTATAAATCAATGTTGATGTTGATATCATACTATTTATGGAACATTTCGGGCTTCATCTTCCATATCTGTAGTATCGTCATAGACATTTGTATGCACATTCGCAGCACGCCTCCGCTTTGCGTTTAATTTAATGCCTCCACATCACTTTAGTTCTAGAAATTAAATGTCATTTCAATGTCTTACTATTATATAATTACTTCGAATGGAAAGTAATTGTATTGCATTCACCCTTTGACGCCAATAAAATGACATATAAACACCTTCTTGTGTCTCTTAAAAGAGATACTCCGTATGTAAAACTTTCAATCTCTATATGGTTTTAATGATTAAATGAATCTAATGCATCTTTCATTCTTGTTTCTAAGTTGCTTTATTGAACAGTGGTTTTGGGTAGCAGTATTTTGTGCGATACTACATATGACTTTGTATATGTACTGGTAATTTCTTCGCTCAAAGATTCTAGTAAAAACAATATGTAATGAGTATAATCAATTAGGAAATTTCACAAGCAGGAGGAACTGTATAATATTAAATTGAAATATAGGGCATTTTTCCGCCCTAAAGCGTCCATACGAAGGGACAGGCGCGCTGCCGAGGGCAGTTCAAAAATTGCCAGATGACCGACCGACCGGGACCGTCATAAACGACGCAGTCCGCGTCCAAGAATTAAGAATAAGGTAATTTAGAGGATTGAGACACCCGAAGGAAAACGCAGCTGACTACTAGGTGTTTCGCAGCTCTTGCACATGAAAACGCAGCTGACTACCAGGTGTTTTGCAGCCCTTGCACATCGCTATGTCGCGATAAATCATAAGCACAACTGTCAGTTAACCTCATGTACGTCTTGTACTCTACCACATCTTCTTCCACGTCTATCGTTTCCTGTCACACCCCATAACCAATAATATGCATTTTCCTAAGACCACACCTACGTCCGAGGTTTCCTAAAAACATTACGGGAACCCAAAAACCAAAACTGTTTACGCCACCGCTCAGTCATCACCTTAAGAGAATGACTATTACGTTCTTGCGATTAAGGACAATTGACTAACAACCTACCGATACTTCTGACAATAAGTATAAGCGAATCTATCTTAGAGATTGCAAGCCGAGTCTTGCTTCTGTATAAATAAAATAAAGTAGTTTCTCTGGAGTTTGATTTACGACCATTATTCATTATTCCTGTCGTGATCCAAGTCACGAAAATTCGTGACCGATACGACACCACAGGCATATTTAACGATAAGTTGACCATTAAACTGCAATTAACGTTCTGAAGGTATACAGGTATTTGTTGACAGTTTATTTTTATATAGGTATTTTCTTACAACCTACTGTAGAACAGGGGGCTGTTTTACGGATATAGTCAGTTATTTTGTCGATTACAGAGTTGCCTAACTATGATGCATTCAACAGTACATCAGTAAACAACAGTCATAATTCATTATGAAAATAATGTAAGAAAAACTATTGGATGTGACTCATCGAAACAATAGTAAACGGCTGCCTACTCGCGTTACCTACGCTACCTACACTGGTGACACATATGATGTTTGCACCTATTAGACTCAGCAACGCTGATCGTCTAGGTACCCGGACCATATGTACTGCCCTACGACCACTCCTCACTATCCTCGCGTTTGATGCATGGGCCAGCTAGTAAGCCTTACTGATGAATCCGGTAGCAGGCCTAGGACAAAACACCACCCTCGTTCGTCTCATTCTTTTCCTGTCGCAACCTTTTTCCACCTTCCCGTCTAACGGTACGAAGCTCACACACAGGACATGTACAGTTTTTATTGCAAAAGTCTATTAAACAGTATACAACAACGAGAACAGGAAACGGCAATGTTCCTTAAAAACCAGTAGGAACCGAATGCGGCGAGAATGATTGTCAGTGAGCTTCTAGATAGAATAAAATTCCCGGTGTTCCAGATAAGCGCCTATGGAATTAAATATTCCGTTCCTTGGCAATAACCACCTTGAAGTCACATCGTTATGCTAATGAACAATGAATAGGGCACCTCGTACACCTATGACCTTCGCTTATATAGGTATTCCCTCCCTTGCACTGTTGTCTTCCATTTATAGTGCGTACTTTGCATACTTGATAGTGGTGCCATAGCCATCAAGATCTTAAATCAATTTCTTCAATTATTTAGCACTGCCACCTCGCGATGTCTGTAAAGTGTAGCAACTAATTACGCCCTAGTTTTAACTTTTTGAATAAGAGGAGATGAAACAATTATTGACGACTTAGAAATAAAACGAGGGCCAGTATCTAAAATCTCATGTATTAGGTTATACCATGTTTTAGGAATTTGTTATGGTTTGCTTCCATTGATTACGATAAATGACGACATTATTGTAATTATTTATTAAATCTTACCCTGTGACCATTGATTGCATTGTTATAAATTTCCGAAGATGGCCTGGCATAAATAAAGGATATTTTATACGTGGCAAGAGAAACGATAGCACGGAAAGCGCTTTAAGTTCGTATGTACGTATATTAAATTAAAATATTTGTCAGCAAATATTGATCATTCCCATATAGTTAGGAATTAGAAAAAAAATTAATGTAAAAAAATTTACCCGAGGGAGGCTAGAATCTACAAAAAAGTTAGCAGCGGCTTAGCAGTCGGATACTTAACCGCAGGACCACCGACGCCGTTGAAAATGTATGAAATACTTTAGAGTATAGTGTAGTGACGAAATTTGAATTGGTTCGGTTTATCTAGTTTCATCAATTTCTATACTGGTATGCTGTATGTAAAAACATTGAACATTGCAACAAAACACTTATTTGACAGAGAATCGATGAAAGTTCGCCGTATAAGTTACTGTGAGCCGCAAAAAACGACGAAAAAATCGGGTTTTAATTTTTTTAACTGCGGCGCACCAAATTAAAAGATCTGAAAAAAATTGAGAGTAGTAGTACTAATAATATGTACCTAGAAAGAGTATAAGTATGGTTAGCCGATTCCTTCAATACAAAATCGGAATTTTTCAGCATTTTTTTACGTTTTTTATTTTTTACATCTCGGGTTTCCAATTTGAAAATCTTGAAAACTTCTGTAATATGTGCCTCCAAAATTGAAATGTCTCGGTTGTTTTTCAAAATTTGTTGTGCGCTAAATTGGGAGATATTGAACAAAAACGATTTTTGTTTTTTCGCTGTAACTACCTTCCGAGTCTAGTTACAGGATTGACACTTGGTACAAATTGGTTTTTCTTGATAAGCTATCGAATGGCACCTTACAAGTCGAATTCGGTTTAGGGGCACATTTTACCCCCTTATTCGGCTATAGCCTTTTGGTCAGGAACACTTCGATAAAGTTCAGGTAGGAACGGAAAGTGTTCAGGTAGGAACACTTAGAGCGTTGGAATTCTTTACTATGCGCGGTGCGGCGCGGCGGGCGGACCGGTCCTGGCTCACGGTGGGTGAGGGTTGGGTACAGGTTGGGGACCGGATGAATTATATCGGTCTCCACCTGGACAGTTGCTGGCGTTTCGAGGTCCATTTCGACCGCCTGATTCCCCGGTTGGAAAGGGCGGCGGCCACGCTGGGCCGTCTACTGCCCAACATTTGGGGGGCGGAGGTGCGGGTGCGCCACCTCTATGGGAATATCGTGTGGACAATGGCGTTGTACGCTCATATCAGGCGTCAGTCCCGGCTGGCTGCGCGGGTGCAAGTGGAAAACCGTACTGGCCGACAGCGGAGCCGCGCAGCGGGCAGTCGCTAGTCGGGGCGATCCTGACTAGCCTGGACGAGTGTCTGGACCGTGGCCAAGGTAGACACCTACTGGATCACGCAGGTGCTCACCGAGCACGAGTGCTTCGGCTTGGCAGTCGAGCGCCCTGTTCTGATGACGGCCGTGGGGGGAGACCTCTCGCTGCCGAGCATCGTAAGGAACATGCTGGGCAGCGAGAGGTCTTGGAACGCGATGGCCTCCTTCTGCGAAGATGTTCTTCTCGGGACATTTTACGAAAAAGAACTTTCTGAATCTTTTGAGATCACCCCTTAAAACCGAATTGTGGCACGAAGGGAAAATGGGATTGCATTACGGAACACATACTTGTATGCAAAGTTTCATACATTTCTGAATCTTTGGGATGCCTAACCTTCCTTGTGAGTCAAAGCGGAAACGGTATGAAATGTCTTTGGCTACTTCAAAGAAATGAAATTGCAACTATTGCAGACCAAAGAGCAGAAACCACATTGCTGTGCATTAAAGTACCCATTCCCCGTTCTGAATAAAATTCAATGCGTCAATTTTAACACCTAGAAATCTAGCATATAGCGATTGACATCACTAGACATTTCGAAGGGTGTGGCAGACTTTATAAAATTAACTTAAGTTGAAAGTCAATGTACTCATCGAAGCTTAAAAATGCTTGCGCCAAACAAATGACAGATTCTGCCTGCAAGGAATTCAACATTTGCACATTAAGGAAGTAATTCGAAACTCTTGGCCGAAGTATGAGAGGTATAGTAGATGTATTTAGTATGAGAATACGTCAAAAGTATGGTCTCTAACGGGGCAGAAATTCGGTAGAACACCATGGCCAACTAGCTAAGATATCACAGTTGACGCCTACCACCAACCTATCTATTTACGAATATCCTTGTTACAGCTCGAAGATTCGCAATCCAGAATGAAGATCCATTTCATGATTCACCTCTGTGTTGCGGCCAACTTACTGAACGAAGCATTATTGCTAATAGGCGTCGAGCTGATGGAATTAAAGATACTGACTGCTTTGTGATAACACGGTATATTTTATATTAGCTATGGATTATGACTATTTATAAGGATGGTGCCTGCGATGATGCTGAAGAAAGCATAGATTTTTAATCCCATATTTTGAACACTAATTTTCTCCTCATTTATACGTGCAGAGTAATACAATACAAAATGATATTAAAGGTATTAACGATTTAACACTTACTAGCCATTTTCAAGATTTCTAATGTTCTTTATATGTAATTGATTTACATGTAATTGTCATGTAATACCTCATGACATTGTATGTTGTACTTCGTTACATCGCGCACTCATTGTGATACTGCTTCGCGGTTCAATGATCATTTTAATTAATGCTGTAATACGGTCCTACATATGTTCAGTTTCCGATGACGTATTCAATCGTGGGATTTACGAGGAAACTTCTCTCGTTTGTCGATGACACGAATAGGTGGAGGGGTATTCCTGCAAGGTTGCGTGGCTAGATGTTCCCTCGTTTGTTGTCTAGTTTAAATATAAGAAGGATATCGTAATGCGTGTCAGACCGCGCTAGCAATTTCAACAAGAAAATGGCTTCCCAGTTAGAATTCGTTAACTTGCAGCACAGTGTACCATTATAAACAATATTAACAGGCTGTACGCCAAAGAAACAGGTAGATATTAACTATTGCTTCGAATTTTCGTATCTGTTAAATACGATTAATCGCAAAGCGTGCGTTCATCGCTTCGAACGACGACATGAGTATTAGAGAGCGAACTGCTATCCCCATGCACAGTAAGAGACGCTAACTATCGAATTCGCTTCGTCAGGGGAAGTCTTCCCATTTCGCTGTGTGAATAATGCACGTGCCTATTGACAGACAAAGTTTTCTACTCTCTGAATCACTTTGCGTGAAGCTTCAAAACTTGGCGAATGAATAACAAATATTTCATTTCCTCGTTAGTCAAAACCTGAAGTTCTGGTTAATTGGAGAAGTCGTAGTTCATCTCTGTTGTTCGAATCGTGTGAACAGATGCAATCTGCCTCAAACAACCTGAGCACAAAAATCTGTATAAGTATCTTTTCGTGAATAAAATTTCGAAATACATCGGGCTCGCTCTTCGAATACTTGAATAATTGCATTTTCTGTAAGTGTAAGCGTATAGTGGTTGCAGTAATATAGTGTTTCAAACAAA
The DNA here is from genome assembly GCA_963583965.1 of Nomada ferruginata. Classification (NCBI taxonomy): domain Eukaryota; kingdom Metazoa; phylum Arthropoda; class Insecta; order Hymenoptera; family Apidae; genus Nomada; species Nomada ferruginata. The sequence goes on from OY757219.1 coordinate 4,257,135, forward strand.
CTACTAATGGGATCAACTAATTTAGCGGCACTGTTATAACCATATACCCCTATATTTAACTTTTGGTGAAACCAACGCAAACTTTGTGCAAGTAAGGGACCTCAGCTTATCAAGGTAAAACAACAGGTTTGAGGAAAACTTTGTCAGAGTTAAATGGGCGATAAAATCTTCCTGCCGGAAGAAAAGATCGACGTCGTCAAAGGGTGCATGAAAGTATTTAAGAGCAACGGACGCGAACTACTTTTGTCAGACATTGTGTAACCCTGGGCAAATAACAAACCAACCTTAGCACGGTTTCAAACGAGACAAATTGTCAAGAAACGATTCACGACATTCACGATTTTCCATGTTGAAATTTTTCCTTCTTTCCCGAGAGGCTGAGGAATCCCGTTACTTTTGTTGCGCTTGGTATCTCTATGAATCGACCCGTACATTAGAAATGCTGGAGGAAGCCGCCGGAGAAAGAGGAGGCTTCGTCTTTGACGACAAACATCGCGTTCCACTCGGAAAGCTTTCAACCGTTTTCGCGGCTCTCCGCACGAATCTGGGTATGCGGTGCACCATTCTTGGTATGCATACACCTTTCTGTGTGCATCGTGGATTTACCTATCGAAAGAAGGTCATATATACAGGAAAGAACTTGCTCTTGATGCAGGATGAAAACAAAAATCGGTAAGCAGACAGGAATCGAAGAGATCGAAGTATGTTGATAAAGGGGGAATACGTCGACATCTCGAGCACAGTCGTTTATCGGAAAAAGCAAAACCGAGATATTCTATTTCGATGCGTGCATTATCCTTCGATTTTCGTTGTGGCATTTATTTTGCGAAATTGGAATGCACGCTACACCTGAAAATATTGAATTCTGTTAATGATATGTCAGTTGGCAGTTTATGTACGACTGGAATACTGGGGTCTAAAGCTTAACTGACAAAGCTATATGCTTATATGAATAACACCTACATACGGTTGCTTACAAAATTGACGTTTGCCTATGTTGATAATGAAAGTAGGCCGGAAATTTAATACGCACGCACACATTTAAAAGTAAAACCACAATATGTATTTTATTCGTATGATCGGAAAACAAATGTTAAATAAAATAAACCATTTGTTTATGTTTAACAGATACTTGTATTTGTATGCATCCTCCCTCCTAATTTTCATTACCATTACGCACACATAGGTGTACATAAGTGTATGCTGAATTTTGTGAGTAACTGTATAATTATAATATAGAGTGATAGTTTTTCTGTAGCATAAACTTGAGTTTTGTAGCCTAGTGAAATGTAATATACTGGCAGATGAACGCAGATGAAACACAAAGATGGAGCAAGAAAATACCTGGACTGCATACGCGTCGCAATATTTAAGAAATGACAGTGGAAAAGTTTCATCCATATCGGAGCCGGGCAGTTCGCTAACCATCCCAGTGAGAATGATAATCCATTTTCTTATATTCGTCTTTGTAAAGCCACCGATTTTTAAGATAGACTTACTGAAATTCTGGGTTAAACCAGACAGATCTTGAAATAAAGGATGAACACATTTGTGACGCATTCACTGAAATTAAAGGACATTAGCCAGAAATTCATAATATAGTACATTTAATAAAGCAGTTTTTAGTATGTTTGTAAGAGATTTCTCTATTTTTTTTGCTTGTGAAATATGTTGGAATTGTTTTGCTGAAAAATGTAGGGACACGCTGTACATACGCATGCATAGCCCCTTATGAGAAAAGTTTATCCGCATCTATGTATATCCACAGGCATCTGCATTCCCTTTGCTGAGTGACCGTGTTATTTCAACTTCTTACACCTCACTTACCATGTTATTTGGGAGCCACTTCTGTTAGGTTCCTATAAGGCTTCTTTTGCTGTGAAAAAACCTCCATTTGCAAAAGTGGTACAGAATTCAGACCTTTTATCTTATTTAAAATGTAGTCAGTGGGTGGTGGTCAGTGGGTGGAAATGCTTCTTCTATGTCCTAATACATCTATATATGTAGGTTATCATAAAAATCTGAAAGGTGTAATGCGGATTTCACGGTGACCACGGGAAAGAGAATCATTCGACCTAGTTCGGCAATATTATATACGAGCATGCCACGACTAAAGTGACACTACTGATAACCAGTTCGCCATTACGAAGAGATTGCGTTTTCGTTCGTCTCCTTTTAGTAACGGCAACAGAATTCTCTATCTGCTAGACTTCTTGCTCTTCACTTTCCCGTTGAATTTACAGCCGACATCGATGTCTGGTGCTGTGGGGCTGGCCGCTTACGATCTTTCTTTTTCAGTAAACGGAAACTATGAAGATGGCACATCGAGCGATGTTTGCGATATATAAAGCATAATGTGTAACTTAAAAAGACAAGAATGCGAAACTACACATATGTAGATATAAATGATACCGAAACCTTGTTCTAAGCAAAATTAATTAGCAATAGACCGAATACTTGATACTGTGAAAGATCTATTCATTTCTAATACATTATACCGTGCTCCTAATACGAGAATACTGTATATTCTTATTGAAGTTATAATGCTCGTACAGGTATTTTGAAACGCATGGATACGAAACGATAACACAAATAAATAGTAACAGTTTCTTCGTAAAATACAGTAGGTTTGTTCCTATCAAACTGTGCAACCATCTTTTCTGATACTTTGCAAAGCATTTAACAAGGGTTGTCCCAAACTTGAACATCTACTTACATTTCGCGTAAAGACCCGAGCCGAGTCTTTTAAACGGTTAGATTGTAAATCCCTAAGTCTATTCTTCCACCAACGTGCACCATCCCTAAATCAGTGACATTCTTGCCGCGGAGCTTTCCGAATTCATCTTCGTCCCACATAGTTTGCAAAGGGAACTGTGTACTTAATCTGCACGTTCATCGCCATCCCATTTAAAACAGTGTGTCCAAAATTATGCAAGGTGAAAATTGCCCGAGCATATTATTTCGCGTGGTGCATTGAAAATTCCATTGGAAGAGGAAACTTTCGTGGTGGTAGCGATATTTCGAACCTCCTTACGGTCGATCCTTCCCGAAAAATGAGTGTACGTACACCGAAATAACCGTGCAATTTTCGTTGGCTGAGAAGGAGACGGAAAGAAAATCGTGAAAAGAGCGGAGGGTCGCGGAAGGAGTGTGGAAGGGCCGTGGATGTGGTACGTGATAAAAGAGTTGGCCGGGGCTAAGCGGGAGCGGCGGGGAAAGACTGGAGAAGTAAGCGGGCAAATACGAAAGAGGGAAAGAAGGAGCCGAGGCTGCAACGGAAATGGCTGCGCCAGAAGCAAAACGTACGGCTTCTGCGTACGACATTCGAATTACTGCGCACCTATAACGATATTTATGAAATGCGTTTTCCTACCCACTCCGAGTGATGAAGTATTTATCGATCTTTAGGTCGCCTCAAAAATATCGGAGCTCCACTCCAAAACATTTCGATAACACATTAGTTCGCTCGTATTATTATACATCTCTACATAACCTCTATAACGCTATTTCTCTAAATATATTTTCAGCCTGTTATTTACAGTCAACACGAATAAAGTGATTCGAACGATGTAATGTGACAAAAATATCTACTTAATTATTTAAATGAAAATTTGTTTTAATATTTCTGATTTCGCTAAAACGCGAGATTCGCTTTGATATTTCACTTATTATTGTATTAAACTATTATTTATTGCATCCCGTTTCACAAAGCGGGAAAAGCATTGCATTGAAATTCAGGAGCATCATTTCTTAAAATTCTATGGAAATATTAGGTGTACCGAGAATAAATAATTAACTACCTTTTTACCGATTTCATTATTTAATATCACGATAGCTGCACATTGCGAAACAATTTATTTGTTATTGCATTTCCTGTCATTTCTTGAAACTTTCTCTGTCCTACAGAAAAACTGATTCTTGTCTGCGATAAAGTAATCTTGCCGTAGCTGTCAGATAAATCATCATGACAAAGTTAGACTGCGTATGCCAAATTGGTAAAATTCGGTTTATTTTAATTTTTCTAGACCGGATTCAACGGGTTGTCCAGCAGATGTTGACTCTATTGCAAATAGATTTTTACATTAACCCGGAATTTGTAACATTTTAAAATAAAATAGAAAACGGCCTGAAAAAATGACAATGCGTAGATAATTTGTATTGAATATGATATCGTATTGTCGAAAATATTAATTGGATTCATTATCACTTTTGTGAATAAACATAGTACATATAATAGTCTGCGCAATTTTATTTTCTTTCGCGCTACTAATAAGTAAGAAACGAGTGATATTCATTATTCTAAAGTAGTAAAATACTGACAGATTAGTCGTGACTTGATATAAGTGAATTATCTAAACCAATATTCAAATAATTCCAGCATTTAAAATCATTTTTATTGCAAACAAAATTTTATAAAACTGTAGTTCGTTCACTCTCCTCGTTACGATCCTTAATGCACGTTAACCATAGGACACATGCTTTTTATCGGGTCCGCCACGGTTACATCGAAAACACGCGTTACATACTATTACAACATCACCCTACTGTGCACCCTTTCACATTATTTAAGTTTCCAGATTTCATGACAGCAAGTGGTACGGTACGAATAGAAGTCAATATTCAATAAGACTTCACATTTTATAATCGGGGAAATAATATAATTTCCAATTAGCTGTTTACTGAATTGCGAAATAAAGTGTAAATGTGTGAGCATGCAAGTGCGAATGGATAAAAGAAATGTAGCTGCAAGTAACGAGATAACGAATAGATGTATTACGAGTAACGGAAGAGAGTAAACCGTGAAATAATTTATATTACAGATCGTCATATATTATTTTCCGTTGAATCATACCTCAAATAAATGTATTTTTTCTTGTTACACTTCTGCAGTGACAAATCGCAATTTCGGTACATTATCGGAGCAGTATATTTTACTCATTGTCAGTCCTGTACTTTTAACATTGATATATACTGTACCTTAAAATGGATCCCTCATCGCCTAGTTACATTACGCAGGAAGTGTTCGATCTGTTCGAACGAAGTTTTGAAATTAAAAAGGTACAGTGCCAACTGACTGTAGAATACGATGAAAGATAAACATCTACCAAACAGGCATGAGAACTATTCGAATAACGTTATACTGCTTGATAGCAATTTTAGCTCAGATGGAGGGATGCACGAACAAATTCAACGGTAGTTACACATATGCATAATGAAAGGCGTTTCTGTAATCGAAAACTCAGGAATTTATTAGAAAACCTTCCAGACAAGTACCGTTTGAGTATATTACGTACCAAATTTTGTATACATTTCAATGGGTGTAAGTATGTAGAACTGATTCGCATCAAATCGCAGGAGATTATTAAAAGCTTAATAAAATGATCCACTTTTGTTGCCAGTGGATATCATACCACGTTTCTACTAAAAATACGTCAAGGCAAGTAAATATATCTTTCTTGTGATCGGTCGATTACACTATAATAACATCGATTGAAAGCTCAAACGTACCATGCACAGGTCGTAGAGCAAATCAAACAGATAAAAACAGTAAAACACGCCGTTCAGACCCATGCTGGATAAAATATCAAAGACAAATTCAACAAATAAAGCGCCAGTCCAGTATAAACTTTATGTATGAATGACCCCATGGCATCAGCTCTGTGAACGACGTATTATCATTCCAATTGAGAGTTAATTTCGTAAAACTAATTACATTCAATGACTAACAAAAGTATCTGAACAGCGCAACATTCAAGTATTCACCGCATATTAATTATATAAACCGCTCAATAACGGTTATACTCAATTTTATTCGTAATACGTTATGTTAATACAATATTCTCCGGGTCGCTATGCGTTCACTCTAAACGCTCCAAAACTTCGGGTTTTCTTACATTAATGAAACAAATTATTTGTCAAGTAACAGATATCCGTTAACTATCAATATGTAGCCCTGAAGGGAAATTTTAAACGCGTCCACGATATACAGAATATTTGTTGCAACAACGTACTCTGCGTTCGCCGAGAGTTGGCGAGTGACAGCATATTGCGTTCTCACTCTGCTGCTACCATGTGCGTTGCTGTTATTGGCTACGGCCAGTGACAAAGAACGACGACGAGCATATCGAGACAAAGTGAGATAGAATGATGAATTTAGAGCATTGGCGTAGCCTCCCCATCAAAGTGTACACTATGTATTAAGAAATTTAATGATTTCCCGAGGCTACGCCAATGCTTTGGAATCATTCTATTGGGTTGAGTCATAAGTAATTGCCGCTGCCGGTATTGGGTCATAAACTTTTTCGGAAATTCCGAATGACCTGCAGTCCCCTGTCACCATGCTGGTTCCTTTATTTCTAAGGCTTAAACAGTCTAAAAGCAACAGCTAGCGAGTGCGGATTGATTATAATTTGAATTTTCTGGATAGTTGAAATAGAGAAGTCAAAACAACATATTCGGCATGTAATGTTGTGGGGGTTCCAAAATGGTAATAATGCGGCCGATACCGCAAAGAAGATATGTGACGTTATCGGTGAAGGTGTGACGTCAGAACGTACAGTGCGAAATTGGTTTGTTAAATTTCGTTCTGGAGATACCAGCCTTCAAGATGAACCTAAACCTGGACGATCAAGTGATATCGATGACCATGCTCTAAAGGTACTGGTGGAACAAAACCCACGGCAAACGACCAAAGAATTGGCTGATAAGATGGGAGCATCCCAATCTACCGTTTGTCGTCACCTGGAGAAGCTAGGAAAGGTTTCCAAGTTAGGCGTATGGGTTCCGCACGCACTATCGGAGAAAAACAAAGCAGACAGGATGGCAATTGCCACATCGCTCCTGTCTATGTATCGAAACGAACCGTTTTTCGATCGATTAATTACAGGAGATGAAAAATGGGTTTCTTATGAAAATGTTGTTCGAAAAAGGCAATGGGTGAGTGAAAATGAGGCACCTCAAGCTATGCCTAAAGCAAATTTGCATGGAAAAAAAATTCTGCTGTGCGTATGGTGGGATCGAAAAGGAATCATCCATTACGAGTTGCTACCACGCAACGAAACGGTTACAGCAGCCTTATACGTGCAACAACTGGCACGAGTTCAAGAAAAATTGAAGGAGAAACGACTAGCACTTGTCAATCGCAAGGGAGTCATGCTTCTGCACGACAATGCTCGACCGCATACGGCAAGGCTCACCCAAGAAAAAATCCTAGACCTGAAATGGACAGTTTTGCCTCACCCCCCTTATTCACCGGACCTTGCCCCAACGGATTACCATCTGTTTCGATCCCTCCAAAATTCCCTAAGTGGGAAAAAATTCAATAATAACAACGAAGTGCGTGAATACATTGATACATTCATTGCATCTAAAGATCCCGATTTTTTTGCTTCTGGGATCGACAAGTTACCCAGTAAATGGGAAACAGTTATATTTAATAATGGAGATTATATTTTAGATTAAATACTTCTGTAACCGTCTTAGAAGACTAATAGACTTAATGCGAAAGAACGGCAATTACTTATGACTCAACCCAATATTTCACTCTGTCCCGATATGCTGATTGTCAACCTTTGTCACCGTCTTCAGCCAATAGCAGCAAGTCACGTGATAACAACCGAGTGAGAGCGTAAACTGTCACTCGCCAACTCTCGGCGAACGGACAGTACGTATTTATAAAATGTACCAAAACATTCACAGGCAACGCGTTATTTTAATAATTATATTGCGTGTTAATTACTTGTTGGCTCACGAGGTTTTTGCATATAATTGTACTAACTGGTTAGTAATACGTGCACCAATAATAGATTGGCAAGTCAATATATAGTTGCAATACTATTGCTTAATTCTTACTTGCGGCATTAAAATTTTTAGAAAATCAGTACTATTTGAATGAATATTTGTTAATATTTATGTCATTTTCTTAACGAACAGGAATATTTTGTGCGTTGTTTGCATAATGAAACTTCAAAAATAAAGATTGTTGGAACACTTATGTAGATGACGAATACCGGATTTGTGATTTTTTAAGATTACAAGTGTGGGATGCATGATACCTAAAGCATTGCCCGATCGTATCTTTTGCATATGTCTTCCATTTTGTATGTTTATATATAATACATGTGTGTAGTTCGTATGATGTTTAGTATGTCTCATCTCACATTTCTCCCAAACTGTTGCCAGTGTTTTTGGTTAATAACTCAAAAACGAAGCTTCAAACAACATTTTGGTTAAGGAAAAAAGTTGCTCAGAATCACCCCAGAAAACAGCATTGTAAATGCTTTAGCTAGAGACCTATCGTTATATGCTACATATTTTGCAATCATTCAATACCAACATATGTATACGTATATTCTAACTTATGTGCACCTTCATTCAATAATGTCAATTTACTAATTAATTGCTTAAATGTGTTAAGTGTAAAACATTTGTAAAAATGCATATAAGCTGTTTACTCGATGCTCTTATCGAAAATGTAATTTTACTAACAACAAGTAACACCTCAAACTATTAATAAAGGTAACAAATCCGACAATATAAAAAACGTTTTGCGTCAAAATAGCAACAGTGAAATATGAATATATTATTATAAATAAGCTCAATTCTTATTTAAATGTGATGAGGAGCTTACACTTTCCATACAGAATTGGTCTTTATAATACATTAATGCAGGTGTTGAGTGGTACAAAGCGAATCCAGACGGTTCGGTTCAATCGCGTTTATGACACGGTCAAGCTAATGCTATTTTTGAGGAATATTTCTACCGCTTCAAGCATCTCGCTGCCAGCCCTCAGATGGCCAGCAATACAGTTCTTATATCTATGTAAGGTGAATTAGTGTCAAAAGCCCGTCGGGATAAATGAGTGTCTCCACTTATGGAGATACTCAACCTCAACGTTCGTTAAATAACACAGTACCCAATACCACAATGTCTTCCTCAAAAGGATCATACGCTCAAGTGACACAAAATGTTAACTTCCCAAAGAAAGAGCAAGCCATCGTCACAGACGCAGTTGAAGGATTAACTATTAAGGATTACACAGTAGCCATTGGCAAGTTAGTCGGCCCCAGTAATATTCACTTCGTTTCTAGAATATCTCACGGTAGAGTCTGTTTATATTTAAGTGGCGAAGCAACTGTAAACAACCTGCTCGCCACACAAGAATATAAACATAAACAATCGCACTCTTGAATACGGCCGCTTGTTTCCAAAGCCAAACGCGTAATACTTTCCAACGTATGCCCAATAATTCCCCACAGTATCATTGAAGGCAAGTTATTGGAATTAAACGTCACACAAAAATCTCAATTATCTTTCATTAAAGCAGGGATGAACGACCCAGGGTACACCCACATACTCAGCTTCAGGAGGCAGGTGTATATTGAGCCTGAAGATATTAACAAATTGCCAAACGCAATCGAGATAAATTTTAAAAATACACTGTATTGGATATATATGTATATCTACTGAGAAATTAATCTGCTTCCTTTGCAAGGAAGAAGGCCATCTCGCTAAATATTGCAAACCGCGGGTGTCAATGATAAAGAACCGCAAATCACTTCTCAACAGGTCGCTCCTTCTTCCACCCCAGAGGTCATTCCCCCAGAAAATTTGGAGAAAATTCGAAATAATTCATTTATAAATCAAGAACAAACAGCATTCAAAATTCCGACTGCCGAAGGTATAAAACGCGCCCTTTCAAGCACTGGCTCTTCTAGTCATGTCGCATCAGAAATCAACATTACAAATAACTCAAGAGAAAATGAAATCAATCAAATATCAATCAATCAATCAATCAATAGTAAATATTGATAGTAGGAAACCAGAAAAGAAAAAAACGAAAAAAGTCTGCCTTTCATTTAATATATGTGAGCAATTAGAACCAGCAAAAGCATACATTTCAAATCAAACGCACGGCCTTCCCCTTAACTTTGAAAACCTAAGCAACTTCCTCGAGGAAAGTTTTATCAACCAGGATCCGGTCAGTATAGCTTTAAAATACACCGACGATGTGCCAGCCCTCATCAATGTGCTAGTGGGCATGCATGACCACATCAAGCACAGAAAATTGAAAAATCGAGTAAACAAAACCATTAAAAAACTAGCGCCTTCAAATAAATATAGCATCTCAAGTGAAGATCCCAGCTCCTCTGAAGATTAACTATGCCTAATGCAAATATATTTCATCGGCCAAATCCTATGGACCTGCCAATACTCCCGAACAGCCCTCTCTCAAACCTTCGTCTACTTTTTTGGAACGCAAGGAGCATCCTGCAACGCAAAGAAGAAATAGAACTGCTTCTGAGGAACCTGGGCATACTTGTGTGTAGAATCGTGGTTAACGCCCAGAAAAGACATACAATTTTCCGGGTTCAATGTGTTTAGAAAAGATGGGATACACTCAGCTAGGGGAGACATAATTATAATAATACGCAAGAGTGTTGCCTCCGAAGTAAATCTCCTCCCTTTGGGTTCCGACCATTAAATCTCTATAAACAACGAAAAGAACTTTCATCGTAAAAAGTCGTTTAAAATTAATTCCACCTGAACCCACTGGGAAAAAATATCAATAGATTTGGAAAACTCATATATCGAATTCTTTGATCTACATTATGACACTCTACCAGCAAGTGAAAAATACAAACACTTTGTTAATATCATAACGAATTGCATCAAGGTCAATACTCAAAAAAAAAGAGCTGTTACTCATCTTGTACACAGGAACCCTGTTTCGTGGTGAGACTATAAATGCGATAAGTTTAAAAGATTAAGAAAAGCTTACTATAAAAAATGGGAATATACGAATAATCTTACTGACTTAATTAAATTTAAAAATGTAGTCGCCCAAACTGTAGTCGACGACTATTCGAAAAGAAAAAAGGAGATAGCATCAGAAGTTTCGCCAAAAGCATTAACCTTCATACGGATATGAAATTTACCTGGAAGAAAATTAAAATTCTAAAAAATAAATGGATTAAAACTAACGTAACGAGCGTTACAGAAAATCTACAAGTTGAGAATCAAATCCTAACCGCACTTAATAAAATAAGTTCCCCATGGGCTCCAACCGACCAATCCTACCTTCCCGATTCCAATCCTAACGACTTTTTAGATGCATATTTTGATCTTACGGAATTCAACATAGCCTTGAACTCCCGAAACCCTAAGCCAGCTCCAGGGTTAGACGGAATTAATTACGAAATTATCAAAAAACTGCCTATAAAATATAAGCTTCTTCTTTTAGACATTTATAATCAAATTTACATTACAAAGGATTACCCGTTGGAATGGAAACAATCATTTATCCACTTTATTGAGAAATCCGACAAAAAAAGTGTTCGCCCAATAGCCCTTTCATCTTGTTTCTGCAAACTATTCGAAACCCTTATTAAGAATAGGCTACAGTGGTGGTTAGAACACAATAATCTCCTTCCAATAAGTCAAACAGGCTTTCGTAAAGGCCAGTGGTGTATTGACAATCTTACCAGCTAAGCTTTGTCAGTAGAAGAAGGATTTCTCAATGAGGAGAACACGCTGGCAGTGTTTTTAGATATACAAGGCTGTACAGAATAGTTCTACATGCGGTCGCTCGCGCCCTTGTGTCGCTTCGAATCACCGATTTCGATGTCGCGATGCCGGTGCGCGAGCGATCGTCTCTTTGTTTCTGACTCTGTTCACGAGCGTGCTACCAATCGCACGTACGCCTTTTTGTGCGTGGCGAACAGATATCTATCATAACCTCAAAATAAACGAAAACTAGCAAGCATTTTCCATAACGGGAGGAGGAGTATTTACAACACTTCATAATTCCCATCCTGTTCAAAACAAAGGCGCTTTCGATAATGTCAATAGCGATATTCTACTAAGCAAATTAACCTCCAGCGGCTGTTTACTTCACATCATAAAATTAGTGAAATTTCTTACATATCAGCAGGAGATTTACACGGAATTAACAAACAATACAGTCAGATATGTTTACAAGGGTATCCCTCAAGGAGGTGTCCTTAGTCCATTCCTGTATATACTTTACGTTTCAGACATCACTAATAACTTGCCTAAAAATGTTTCTGTTTCCCAATTTGCGGACGATTTGGCAATCTACTCGAAATCTTCCCCTTTAAATAAATGTAAACGTCTCATTGAAAGGTCTATATCTGTAATTAAAGACAACCTTATCTCCTTAGGATTAGAAGTATGCCCGCAGAAAACAGCATTACTTCACTTTAACATAAAAAATATTGTTCCTGGTCAAACTGAAATTAAAATAGAGGAATATGGGATTAAATCCTCTGTTTCCATACGGTTTCTAGGTGTATTCTTTGACTACAGAATGACCTTTCAATCTCACCTGAACCATGTTCAAAGAAAATGCGTCAAAGCTCTTAATATCGTGAAATTCCTCTGTGGAATTAGATGGGGGTCTGACCCAACAACGCTTTTAACCATATACAAAAGTTTTGTTCGATCGCATATTGACTACGGATGCTTTATCTACTTCCCATCTCGCAAAAACTTGAGAGATAAATTAGAAAAGATACAATACTCTGCAATTAGATCTGCCCTAGGTTATCGAATAAGCACAACAAACCAACATTCCGTTAGCGGAATCGAAGCTCCCGCTTATTTACGAACGAGCAAAACTTTTATGTTACAACTATCTAGCGAGAGTCTTTTCGAACACTGGCCTGCAAGTTAATAAAACAATTACCAAATTCTATTTAAAGACTATAATGATTAAACGTAAGAGAAAATGCCTTTTAACCCTCCGACAGCGATGCCGGAGTCACTGGTTTGGAGACCGATACGCACACAGTGACGGAGCTGTTTGTGTAGGTAGGTCGCGGTAGTGTAGTCGACGGGCGATCGTCGCCTTACATTGTAGTCGACCAACGATCATCGGACGTTGCCGCGTGCGATTTCGAGGAAGCGGTCGTGACGTCGCCGCGTTGCCACGATTTCCGAAATGGATCGCGAGACAGATGATGCAAGTCAGTTAGCCATTAGCAGCCAAGGAGGCCACAGCAGAGTAATAAAGCTACTATTTTTAATTGATTACGAATTGTTCCTTGGTATTATTAACGCAATGTCTGTGTTACGAACAAAGGAGCAAGTTCTTTTTGGTGGTTTTCCGGAAGACTCCTACAATTCTGAAGAATCGTCAGACGATGGCAGTGTATCGCATAGTGATGCTGAGCCAGAGGTGCAAGATTCAGAAGATGACGAGTTGCATGAAGATGAAGATGGACGAAACGAAAATATATGTGGGCGTAACTGGCAGTACATCGCACCGACTGTCAATAGTAGTGAAATAGCCAGCAATCATTTTCCACGGGAAGCTTCACTTACAACGAAGAGTGAAAATATTCAGAATTTAGATGAATGTTTTCATTTATTCATAATAAAATTGTTTGTATTACATGCAGCAACACAAATTTATAATAAAAATAATGTTTATTACAATTTACGAAATTATTATTTTTTCCTATACGTAGTTTCCTATACCTGAACGCAAAGCGAATAGAATACAATGTATCGATGAGGGTCTAGGGTCGAGCAACCGTCACTGGTTAGTACCATATCGGTGAGGGTTTGGGGGCTCGTGAATATGTAGTAGTGAAATATCGGTGTGAGTCAAAATGACTCCACGTTCGCTGCCAAAGTTAGCCGCTGTCGGAGGGTTAAAACAATGTATAGATAACTCCCTTGTCATTAAGAAGAATTTATGGATTATCAATCACTACGATATTTATCGTGCACATTACAATACCATGAAGAGCACGGTTCTGGTCAATACCGCACTTGGAAATATTGTTAAACATAGCAAACACCCTAATGCTATTTTAAATAACTGGTTATCCAACTGCAACTCATGTGTGGTCTATACTGACGGCAGCAAAATACCGGGTTCAAACTCCGTAGGATCCGCCTGTACAGGGTCTACCACCTAACGCGGAACCCGCGCTCGCGCGAACTTGTGAAATGGCAACGTCGCACAGTGGGGAAAAACGCCAATTTAGGCGTGCAAAATTAAAAAACGAAACACGGAGTAGGTCCTTGATGCTATTTCCTATATCAACATAGATGTCCGTAGGAGTTAAAAACGATATTTTCATTTCTCAAATCCATTGTTTTTAAGCGTGGCTAGGGATACAAAAGATAAAAATTAAAGATGGCATAAAAATGAAGAATGCTATTTTCATCTGTTATCTAATGCTTAGGACCTTAATGGTAGTTCTTTTTGCAGAAACTGCATCAACAAGGATTAGGAATGTATAAAATCCAGAAGATACATTTTTCGGAAATGCTTAAATAATATATTTCGAGCAACTTTGAACAAACCAATTTTCTAAACTTTCTTTCATGAAATACTTCCGAGATTCACCTGGATTCGCGCTAATTTTTATATACACATGTAGAATAGGGTGTTTAGTTTATGTATTATCAAATTTGGCTGCCACTGACTGCCCCAAAAAAAATTATTTCATTTTTTCTAAAATAGTTCGATGCGGAGAACGCCCGCACTGATGCGACTTACCGTAGACTCCCAATGATCCAGCCCCGCTTTTTTTGTTCTCATGAAAACAAGTGACTAGAAGAAAAATGATTAACATATTCCATCATTATTTACTCTTTATCACGTTTGTCCTTGTTTAAATAATTTACTATTCATGTAAGGTATGCTTTTTGAGGTAGGCGCTTGGCTTTATTTTCCAATTTCAAGAAAGAGATATTCTTATAAAACTTTTTCATTTAAGAACATGTATAATTTACAGAAATAAAATTTACAATAAAAATTTACAATAATAATAGATATAAAAACAAAATATTAATAAAATATAAAATAAATTTAATCTTCTATGAAAAGAAAAAAATATAAAAGAATGTAGACCAAACAAACATAGTTATTCATCAATGGCTTTACTGCTACGTAGTACACTTCGTAAAAGCGGGGCGGGCGCTCGGATCAGTGCGGGCGTTCTCCGCATCGAACTATTTTAGAAAAAATGAAATAATTTGTTTAGGGGCAGTCAGTGGCAGCCAAATTTGATAATACATAAACTAGACACCCCATCCTATATGTGTATATAAAAATTAGCGCGAATCCAGGTGAATTTCGCAATTATTCAATAATCTTTTTTATAAATAATTTACAAATTTCCGAAAAAGTATCGTTTTATACATTCTTAATCCTTATTGATGCAGTTCCTGCAAATAGAAATACCATTAAGGTCCTAAGTAACGTTTTATTAATTTTGCACGCCTAAATTGGCGTTTTTCCCCACTGTGCGTCGCAATGATACTGGCGTCATCTATGAACTGCTGGCGAAGGTATAAGGTCTTGTGGGGGCGCAAGGTTTGGCAAGATTGGTGACAGGTATGAGATACGTTTTGGGTTGTAAGAAAGGGCGGGCGAACGGTTCGATGAATCGACTCGAGCCGAGATTTTGATTCCTGCCGGACATAGCCATAGTTGCTGAACGGCTGGAAACTTCTTGGTAGGTTCGATCCCCGTCGAGTATAATTTTTTTAAAATGATTTTTTTTTAATTCCTAACTGTATGATAATGATCAATATTTGCTTCCCAATATTTTTAAAACATTTGTTAAATATTTCAATTTAATATACGTAAATCTGAACTTAGAGCGCTTTTCGTGCTACCGTTTCTCTTGCCATGTATCTTGCCAATTATGGTACTGTTTAATATTTTTAGTAATTTCTAAATTTTAATTTCTTAGTTGAATATATTAAGTAATAGTAATATATTAAGTAATATATTGCTTTATATTGCAACCCGTTTCTGTAACTTAACAACACAAATATGATTCAAATTGTATCGTGTTTAGTCTCATTTTAAGCATAAAAACGTCAACAATATCAAAATCAAATTTGCAGAACAAAATGAATAAGTATAAAAAAAGTTTGATCGTTGCATTAGTGTTGTATCACAGATACAAAGGCTTTTATGTAATCTTTTACTGTCGCCCGACCTTTCTTTTACTCGTTGGCCCTTTGACGGCGAACAGTTCGACTTTGCCTCGGCTCGGCTAAGTTCAGATTTACGTATATTAAATTGAAATATTTAACAAATGTTTTAAAAATATTGGGAAGCAAATATTGATCATTATCATACAGTTAGGAATTAAAAAAAAATCATTTTAAAAAAATTATACTCGACGGGGATCGAACCTACCAAGAAGTTTCCAGCCGTTCAGCAACTATGGCTATGTCTGGCAGGAATCAAAATCTCGGCTCGAGCCGATTCATCGAACCGTTCGCCCGCCCTTTCTTACAACCCAAAACGTATCTCATACCTGTCACCAATCTTGCCAAACCTTGCGCCCCCACAAGACCTTATACCTTCGCCAGCAGTTCATAGATGACGCCAGTATCATTGCGACGTTGCCATTTCACAAGTTCGCGCGAGCGCGGGTTCCGCGTTAAGTGGTAGACCCTGTATATGCAAGGACCTGAGTATTTCGATTAAAAGAAGTATACCACCTCAAGCTTCTGTCTTCACTGCTGAATGTATTGCCTTGAGCGATGCTCTCGATATTGCTCTCCTTAATGCCGATCATAATTTTAAAATTCTGACCGATTCACTCAGTGCCCTTCTCTGTCTACAAAGTTTAAAGATGGATGTGACAACAAACCTTTACATTCTGGAAGTTAAAAAAAATACTTTGAATATAAACAAAAAACTTCTAACGACAGCTCTATAGACTTTATTTGGATCCCCTCACACACAGGCATAGAGGGCAATGACGAAGGTAACCATTTAGCTAAACTGGCTACCACAGAGCAAAATGAAAACCGAATTCGCTTTCCTTTTATCGACTATCGAGAATCTTTTAAAAGAAAATGCTACTCAAACACCAGGGGATTCATTCAGCAACAGGGACAAACAAACGGAATTGAATTCTTTCGGTACTATCTTGGGGACAGTGTCAAGCCATGGTTTTCAAAAAAAAATCTTTCTCGTGAAGTTATAGTTATGATCAATCGATGTAGATCAGACCATTATAACCTCTCTGCATCCCTGGCGAGTGTTCACATTGTAGTAGATGCCAAATGCAACTGCGGCTTTGAAACACATGGCCTGAACCATATACTTTGGCAGTGCCCTTTGCTAAATATCCAACGAGTCGAACTGATGGAAAAGTTAAGCAATCTTGGTCTACTCCCACCGCTTAATATCAGATCCGTTCTCTACAAACCGGACATCGAAGCATGTCTGGTGCTTCATAATTTCTTTAAAAAGTGCAACATACAAGTATAAAATGACAAATTTCTTGTACCCCTCTAACGTTTTACAAATAGACATTAAGCCTGTAAGTTCATATAACTCTCTTATACATCTAGTTGTAAGCCCAATGTATAGCTTTATAACTATCCTCGGAGAGTTCAACTTAAGCTTAAATAAAAAAAAACACATCGCTCTCTCTGTGTACCTCAATAGCAACGAGCCTGTCATAAAGCTCGAGAATTCCAAGCGGTCATACGAAGGCACATCTGGCGGTCTCAAATCAACCGTCTGGGACTTTTCAACGCCTAGCGGTCAACCCCCACACAGGGCTGGGTCCGTTCCCCTTCCAGAGACACATCGCACTAAGGGCGCAATGGAAGGGAGGCCACGAGCCTTTAAAACCCATCGATTTACGCATTTTTAGCCTTGATTATTAGCCTTGTTCGGACGTCAACTAATGCTCGAAACAGCACACGTATGGCTGACTTTATGTTAATGAAACAGCGATCGCGTCGAATCCTTTCAATAAACAGCATTTGAAACAAACAGGCTACATGCTGAACTAATTTGAAGGTTTAACGCAGGGTATACGTAACTTACCTTATTAGATAAGTTTCGTTGCATGGATCTCTGGAACGATGCAACCAATGGGGGTACAAGTACTACAAATTCGAGTTGATCAAGCACTCGAACCTAGGATTGCAAAGAACAGGGAGGAGTCTTCATCCTGAGGATTCAAACGCTTCCTGATGCGTGTACAACACACACACTCACACACACGCGCACAGAAAGGCACGTTTTCTCTGTGTTTGATCTCCGACATGTCTTCTGTGCACTCTCCGTACACGCAAGGAAAATTGAGTCAGCAAAGACGATGGAAGGAGGAGAGAAGAGGAGGAGGTGGTCCACTGGTATGAGAAACGGCGAAGGTAGTCGGTAGTCGGGCAAACGAATGACTCGCGGCGGCTGTTCCGAACAAGTTCTCACAGAGTGTACATGCA
Organism: Nomada ferruginata; assembly: GCA_963583965.1. Lineage (NCBI taxonomy): Eukaryota > Metazoa > Arthropoda > Insecta > Hymenoptera > Apidae > Nomada > Nomada ferruginata. The sequence goes on from OY757219.1 coordinate 4,275,379, forward strand.
GCTACAACACGGGCACACGTTTTACCTAAGTACGACACACGACATACGTACATGCGGAATTTAATTAGTTGCATACTTGAGGCCGCTGTACCTGCGCATGATAGATTCTGCTCGACGCGAATTGCCGCGAAACTTCAGACCTCTGCCGTGCTCTCCTTCTCCTTCCATAAAGACCACTCGACCGCTTACATCGATCTTTAATTACCCAGGAAAGCTTTCGATTTTTACTCAACTTTTCTCCGTGCACTTAAGAATGCCACGGCTCCAGAGAAATCACAGTGCGCTGCTAAACCCATCAACGAGAAAGGGAATTCAACTTGCAAAAACGTTCTTGTTCCCCTCTCTGAAAAACCCCTGGCCTGCATAGATTTATGTATAGTGCAGCGTCGCGTGAGCGAAACTCGCGGCTCCCTTTTTAACGACTTTTATCACCCGAAGATTGAATCTTAATCGTCTGAAAAACGACAAGCCGTAGGAATTTAAACAGCAATCCTACGTTTCAACTTATCTCCTACAGTTCCAGTTCATCAGTCAGATCGAACTTAAAGTTGAGCGATGAAACGCTTTGAATTCAAAAACTAAATGAATCTGTGGCAGTATTGATTATCGGAGTGTACCCTTCTCTATCTACTTTACAACGCCACTTGTACAGAATCGCTTAATTTACTATTGTAGCCGTATACAATTTTTTCACAAATATTATTCCCACTTAAAATATTAATACTCGTAGAATGATAAAAATAAGTGACGACTTTTTATAAAACTGCAGCGCTTACGAAACTGACGCGAACTATAAATGTTTAATAAACGTAAATTGAGAAATACATATTTTCCGGCAGAAAGGCAGCCGTTTATTCAGATTATGTTTATACGAGAAGTTTGATCTTTTGCTTGAAGGAATACGGCTCGAAAATCAATATTACATAATCGATGTACTAACTGAGCTCTTTTCATTTCTGGGGCGAATAATAAACTGATATCAAACCGTTCACCTTATGTCATTTATTAAGCACAATTAGCGTCCTCGATGATAAATGCTTAATACGTTAATATTGATGCAAACGGCGATTGGAATGGATAGCACAGAAAAACATAGAGTGAAATGAATCTTTCAATTAATGGCACAATGATTGTACTAACAGTAGCTAAATATACAATAAAAACAATTCCACAGTTTTTGTATACAAATGAACACCGAAAATATGTAAGCCGATTTCAAAAACACACAATCATCGGTAAAACTACGGCGCCCAGCGGCGGTTATATCCTGTTACGAGCCGGGGGCTGTCGGCAACGCCTAAGCCGGCGATGTGGATATTTCTCAAGGAATATGGTTGAGAATTTGTTAGTCTAATTTATTGTTCGATACAACTCGAGTGGTTAAGTTGTATCTGTGGGAACGTTACTACTAATGTAAAGAATTACGGAGTAAAGATAGGTTTTAACGAATCTACTCGATTTATTGGTGAACAAGTTATAATTTATATTGCAAATCAGTTGTTTATACAAATGTAATTGTCGCGATATCATTGATTAGTGTATGTGATTATTACCTAAGCTGCACGGTTTTGCCGCACTGGCGATGCGGGGTCGGAGAACGGTTACACGGTATACCGAAGGAACTTCAACCGTACTTCGCGGATTCCAACGGGTTAACTTGATCTGATTGGTACTCTAAGTCCAATTCTTACTGAACACAACCGACTCTGCACAAACGTAATGCGACGTAACTACGCACGTAACTGTGTAGTTATGAACCGAAGATGATAAAAAACGAAGGGTTTATATAGTGCAAAATGTATGGAGGGGACTCATTAGAGGCCTCCATATATGGTAAGATCGCGGGGTCTTGGCCGAATCACGCATGTACTCAATCGGTTATGATAAATTCAGTTGATATCAAAAGGCCCTATTATTCGTATGATAGTGAGTGAAATCCTTGAGCGTCTTCCGTTCTTAAGCAAGATCGAACGGCACGTGCGAGTGCAGCGTAAAAGAAATGTTATTCATACGTAACAATCCATAGGAAAAAGTTGTTCAGAATACTGAGTCCTACAACATATTAAAAAATCATCGAAATCCGTGAGGTCGTACCACTTCCCTAGATTTACCCAATCATCTTATATCTAAAAAAAAATAGGATGACGTTTAGAGAATTTTCGATTTCATCAATCCAGCAGTTTACCTTATTTCAGGCTCAATTTCAATCTAATCTAATTTCTATCTAAACAGCAGATATATGTAGGTACAACATTAAAAATGTTTTAAACATTTTTATCAGGATAAATTTAGTCAATTACACATTGGCGATGAAAGTTCAGCTAATAGTTTCAGACTCGATCGAGTAGCGATAAGAAATGCATAGGATCGATTCACTGCTACGCGCAGTTGTTCAGGTTCGTGGTATTTCAAGAAATGGGGAGAAGTTGGAAAATAAATACGACACACGGAACAAATTTTCAGAGTGTCACTTTTAAATAAAATTGTATTGCATGCAAGGCCAGCTTTATCTATAAACGGACCATTCGAGTTGTTTTGGGGTGCAATCATTGATAGAGATTGATTGAAACAAGACTAGCACGCTACTTTCGAATTTATGATGAATGGTCCGTCGGGTCACGAGGTTATACGTCGCAAAGCAGCGCCAATTGGTGGTCCGGTGGCGTTTTAGCTAGACCAGAGGTTTACGACACATACGCGTTAGAACATCTATTTTTAAGCTTCGAGTTTTTATATTGTTTCATGCGTGGCCGACGATTTATTCCATCCTGGCGAGTGAAAGCAAATACTACTATTTCCATTTTTGGCAATTTATCTTCCTTGCCCTCAATAACTCCAAGACGTGTCATAAACAAGGGATCCGTTCGGAGCTAGTAAACTGACAACAATCGGAACCTGGCGGAAAAACTCATCCTGTCGCTTCGCGGACGATGTCCACCACCATTACATTTTAACACGTCGAGTGCCACGCCGGTTTTGCCTCGCTTTCCGTTTAGGCCACACGACGCGACATGCGCGACGACGCACCGCGGCGTAGCTTAACACTGTGAAACACCGACGCCTGAACGAAATGTTTAGTGTCAGTCACCGATGCCTGACGTGGCACTCAACGTGTTATAGACAAACCCCCTCGTCAAAGAAGCGCGCTCAAGGCACAAGAGGAGGCTTAATCAGCACCCCGAAAACAGGCTGACTGGCAAATAGGTATTTCTCTAATATCCAATCAGTGTGCATAAAAAGGACCTCCGAGCCAACATTGGGAGACACGCCGAGGACAACAGTACGGTAAGAATCACATAGGAGAAACACAATCATCAACGAGGCATCACACATCAAACAAACTCAGAAGTCTTCCATTCGCTCAAATTAAAATATCAATCAGAATCTAATCATCGCACAATTCACCGTTATTAATGAAGCTAGTGCTGTTAGTTAAATTGTATCCACAACTTAATCATCCCTACGTCTAAGTGACCGTTGGTAATCGTCCGGATCGCGGTACCGATAATAATTGAGACGCCGATTTAAGATATTGGCGCGATACACGGTCCTATCGTGCTTCATCGCGACCGTGACGAACACTTGGGAATTGATAAAACTCCATTGCGTCAAACTTACTCCGCAGTGCGAGACAATGATTCTTTGCACTTGTTCTGTCTGAAGATACATACATTATTCATTTGAAGTCCCACTTTGTGTAATACTTTTTTACGAAAAATTTGATGGTTTATCCGAATTCGAAAAAAAATATTAGACATTCCATTTAAAAAACTGAAGGTGACCCTAATATCTCAATAAAAAAGTAAGGTAATAAAAAACAGATTAGAGCACTGTATGTCCCCCTAGATACGATGCAACTTTTGTTTGAAACATTTTTTCGTGCAACGAATACCTTACGAGTTATTTGAGGTCGTCACGTTAGAAGACTCACCCTGTATATACAGGGTCCGGCGGAGTATAAGCCCAGGCTTTGAATGGGGGATTACTGGGCTGATTCTGAACAACTTTTTCCTTTACCAAAATGTTGGTTAAAGCTTCGTTTTTGAGTTTTTGACGAAAAACCCTGGCCAATCAGAGCGCCCATAGAGCGCGCGCCCCAGCACGTGACTCTCAATCACACTCGGTCGTGGTCGTAACCAAAGCATTAACACAGCGACCGAGTGCGATTGAGAGTCACGTGCTGGGGCGCGCGCTCTATGGGCGCTCTGATTGGCCAGGGTTTTTCGTTAAAAACTCAAAAACGAAGCTTTAACCAACATTTTGGTAAAGGAAAAAGTTGTTCAGAATCACCCCAGTAACCCCCCATTCAAAGCCTGGACTTATACTCCGCCGGACCCTGTATTGTGAAACATCCATCGTTTAATTGTGTTTTAATCGGTCTCCTTCCAACAGTCTTTTCCCCTCAGTAACGTAACAGCTTGTAACATATATGTTACCACCGCCACCTTCTCGTGGTTTCCATTGAGCAATGACACCTTTTTGGTGCAACAGATTCAATTAGTAGGTATAGAAAGTAACATCTATAAATGAAGTTATGATTAAAAAGATGTAGTTGGCCAAGAGTGGTTACTAATATTGTTCTCGAGGTATAAATAGGGATATTTAGTCGTATACGAGGTCTGCTGGTATTGCTTTCAGACCAACGGGTATAGGCAACCGACCATAATAGCGGGAGCGCACGACTCCCCTACCTGAAACGGAGGTACGCCGCGGCGTTTTCCAGCTGATTGTGACATCAATTTTCAATACTCCATCATTTTGAAGATCTCATTTTGAAGGGGAAACTTCAAGGAATATGGCCATATTTTTTTCAAGATTTGAGTCCTTGTGCCCCATCACCAAAAAAGACGCAAAAAAAGAATTCGTTTACATTTTTCGACATTATAAAGTTAATTATTACACAATTATTACAGTTCCAGAGATAAAAGTTCCTAAGTAAAGCCCGTTTTCGCAAAAATGGCCAAAATTACTTTGAAGGCCTGTTTTTTCTAAACAAATTGTCAACCGCGAAAATGATGACTTTTACCCCCCCCCCCCCCATTTCACATGGACTACAACATATTTCATTCAGAACAAAATCACCGAAGGTGACGTCAAAAAGTGATCGATTTGGCATGGAATGACCCATATGCAATAAATTTCTACTCCTGGTTTACTTGCAGTATTAAAAGGATTATGAAATACATAATCGTTTCTTTCATAATCGTTTCTTTCATAATCGTTTCTTTCATAATACATTTCATAATTCAGTTCGATTATCCATTTATCGAAATCCGCTTTTGTTACGCTGAAATTAAAATAGAGTTCCTTTATGCACATTAATTGAATTCAACGTTAAACCATAGTCGTTATTTGTTATTAACGTTATTTGTGTTCTAGGTAATCGTGCGGTTGTTGCTGTAAAGTTGCTAGAAGAATGGCTGTCTAATAGGTAGTAAAAGTGCGTATGTGTGTTATCGGTATACACTTCAAACCTAAAGCAGCAATTAAATTTCCTCATTTCAAAAATGCGAATTATTTCGCGATTTTATAGCGGCATGTGGTTTCTTTTGGCACAAAAGGTCTTTGTATCGCCATACGTAATTACAAGGGAAATAATACTGGCATTATTTACATTTACAAATCGCATCATTCTATTTATAAATATGTTTAAAAAATAAAGAAATTGAACAAAGCTTCGCAACGTTTTACACTGGTTATTATGAAAAATTCATAATCGTCAACTCAATTTGTATGAGAACCGTATTTTAACTTTTGCTATGGATCAATACGCACACCGCTTATGTAACCTTTGTTTTTTGTTTCCAAGCTACATATGTATTTCTCTAGAGAATGTTGTGTAACTAGAATCTGTCAGTTAAGCTATCCAGCTATTTTGAGTGGCACTCACCTTAGAGCCCTTGCGTGTTCAAATCAAACATATTACTAAACATATTACAAGTCATAGCATAAAAAAACTTGGGCGCAGAGTTTCAGGTTGTAATTAATTCATACAAGGCCTTAGTTCTGTCTAAGATGGTTTACGGGTCAATCGTATAGGGTTCTGCCACACCACGCTCCCTACAAATATTATCACCTATTCACAATGCTGGAGTTAGGATAGCGGCAGGGGCTTACCGTACAAGCCTGGTTGCTGCAATTCTATGTGAAGCCAATGTTACACCACTGGAAGTCAGAAGAAAATAACTAAACCTTCCACGATTTATTCAAGGCCAACATCTTCCTGATGTTGCCACGCTGTGCCATTGCGGTCGTTCACGACCACGACCGAGCGCGGTTGAGAGCCACGCGAACGAGCGCTCTGATTGGCCAGTCTTTTTCGTTCATAATTCAAAAACGACGGTTCAACCAACATTTTGGTAAAGGAAAAAGTTGTTCAGAATCACCTCAACTACACCTCATTTCCGGATACTACGCGAGTTCTGGGCCACCCTGTATACCCCGCACCATACCGAGAACACAATATCAACTTCTACCTGGGAAAATGAATACTCCTTCCATAATCGCCAAATTTCTGAACACAGGCAAAGACACAAACCCAAACGTCTTCAAAACTCGATATACTGAATTATCCACCGAATATTCAAACCACAAACAAATATTTACCGATGCCTTAAAATCAAAGCAGGGGACTGGATGTGCAGTATGCTCCCCCGGAAATAAGCTGCTATTGGGACTCCCAGAAGCATTGACAGTTTTCAGCAGTGAGGCATATGCCGTCTTACAAGCCGTAAAGCATATCGTTGCGGCGCAATATTAGAATCATAAAGCCATCGGGTTTCTTAAATTACTTTAATCTATTTTTCGTGAACAGCTGCGAGCCATATGTAAACTTGTATAGCTCATTTTCTAAGATTAGTATGTTTTCCTAAACTCAGCGTTCTTTCTCACTTTATTATCTGCGAACCATTAGCTGCACATGTGGACTTCGCGCGAGTCACACCCAGGTCAGTCGCTACCTGAAGGTGACATGTAGACATGGGCGGTTAATTTCCATTAGTACTAGATTTTTGACTATCCGTTCCGTCACTTCTCTGCGTCGACAAACCATATGGATTAGCCAAGGTTTTATCAAGTCTTCGTAAGAGCGATCCTTACGAAGACTTGGCAGTCGTCTCGCCATCACCGACAGACATGCATCACCTTTGAGTAGTCACAATCATTTGTACATTAACATATACATTAATATACGCCTAATTATTAAGTTAAATCATTTCTCACCACATCACAAGACATTCGTAAACTAGCCCTCACGACATTAGTTTGCCGTAGACCGCACCGGCCATCGCGCTTTTGATCAACATTCAATTCGCGAGTTGAGTGCCGTACCCATATAATAAAATCGGCACACAACTTCACATGTTTGCATCAGGGGAAACGAAGAAGCCGACTCAGCGGCAAGGCTTGCTAGCCCCAGTACACCTGTAACATATCAGGTCTCTACAGTCGCCTGTCCCAAATACAACAGTACAAGGGTACAACACGATCTACCAAATCGCTCAATATGTTACAAAAAAAGACTCCTGCAAAAAAGTGTTAAATTCCATCAATGACTATTGGTTTATTTCACCTACTATAGACAGTTTATCGCACCGAGCGCTTACATCGTGGCCACTAATGTAGGAATATGCGTGTGTGAGGTGCGTGCGACCGGCATCGAGAGACGCGGAGGCTCGACGGCTCCGCGAAGGTGAGCACTGTAAGGGAAAGAATGAGTTTTGCGTAGTAGAGCGATCGACGGGCAGTCGGTCGTTAGCAAGCGTGTAAAGTAGCTGTGATCTATTTCCATATTCAACTTTGTAAACATTGACCAAATATATACTTTGATCCTATCCACTCCCACACTAATAACCTCAGAAGCTGCATGTAACGTAAAACACAGTAAAAAAAAAAGTATACAAGTATTGAGAAAAGATTCGAAAATGGGGATAAATGAGACACACTAGGCACCATGTTATAAACACTAATTAAACACAATTATTTAAATTATGCGAATATTTAATACTTTGACGAATGCGTAAACCACACTAGCAGTCTATGACAATGACATTTTACGTTCGTCATTCATCTGCGTGATACAGTTGCACATTAATTTTGTTCACGGCAATCGATCGAGTATCGCTTAGAATTGCGTCGGCTAAATTTATGATCTCACAAAACTCCAAAGAATCGCGGTTCGAATCGTAATACCCGCCGTTAATAGATTGATAAAAACCATCTTTACTACAGACTGTTCGAAAGCGCGTTCTGCATAATTCGATTCGCCTTTTTTCACATCTTTTTTAGAAGTTTCCAAGGTCACCACCAACTTTGTTATACATATATAACTCCGTGGGTTTCTCGTTTATCAGTTATTGAAACAAGTTCAACAACAAACTGCCATAGAAATAATTTCCAGTAAAAAACTGCTACAGCGGAAGGAGTTTTCAAACGGAAAGCGATTTTCTACGAGAGGCCTAACGTGCGATGTCACTCATTTCATATTTCATATGTACCAAATTGCTCCCACTTCAGAGCAACAGGAACGTCAAGTGGGCAATGGAAGGGATTACACTAGGCTTCGAGAAGGATAACGTTTCCCGAAATAGTCACTTTCAATTATTAAGTACGAGTAGTTTTCCCGTCCTACTAAAGAACACACAAATTTTAGATCAGTGTTGGTGGTACCTTATTATGGAATATCCGTGACTACGAAGTCACTTGTGAGACAAATATTTGACATAATGCAGTGTTTCCCAACCTTTTTTGTGCCATGCCCCCACCCCCCAGGCAATTCTGGAATTCTTATGCCCTATGTAACGTATACATAATTTTTAATATTCAAAAATTGAATTGTTCAGTGAAGAACCTACACTGGACGTTTACGCAGCTCGAGTAGCGACTGGGAGTCACCATACGGTTAACTTAAACTCTGGACGAGTCCATATTCGAATTGCTCCCCTTAATAATCAAAGTGCCCCCCTGTGTGGCGTGGGCTCCACGTTGGGAAACACTGGCATAATGTATTGCTAACCATAGTGACCGTTTCTGTAGCCGAGGTCATAGTTGTACGAATTCAACACGAGCCACGGTAGCAGCTGCACGTGCGAAAACCACAACTGCGCAAAAAAAATGATTCGCGTGAAGTGGACATAGTGGTACGCAAGAAGTTGCCCTTGGCGTAAGAACTTGGTGAAACACTATGACCGAAGATTTCTTTTGTGATTGGATTGCATAGAAAGATTAATTTGTATTTCATCATTTTCGAGCACTGCGTCGCTTTAGTGGCAATAGTTCAACACTGTGAAATGGATTTCTGGAGAACAGTGGCGAAGGGAGGGCCAACCTAGCGCCTATTAGTCAGGAATCATACCAATCGGCTTGCTCCATGTCGATATAAGGAGACCGTTTAGGTTGAAAAGGGTAGTCTTATTGGACACTGCACTGCGACGATTCCATCTCAAAACGGTCTTTCCTTTACAGCGCATAGGAGTTCGCTCTTGTTCTTTGTTTTACGAGATAGTCGAAGACTTAGTTAGTACCAAGGCTCGTTTCCTTGGGAGCTGATGAAAGAAGAAGACGTTTTTCCTTCACGGTTGGGCAGCACCTTCCATCGCGATGATAGAAGATGACTCCCTCTCTTGCCCCACCTCCTTTTGTCCTATAAAGGAAAACGCATCCGTCGCCATGTATGCGAAACCTTTAGGAATAATCCCGTCTCCTCGTACCTCCAATAACCCAAGGTGAAAAATGACGATGAACAGACGGTAATCCTATTCGCCCTCCTTATATCCTCTAAAATCTCTCCCAACCCCTTCGGAATCTAGATCCGCGCGTGAAATGATCTCACTGGGTCTCGATCACCACGCATGTCACCAATACCATCCGGTACTTCTCATCCTCTGACCAAGGAGAAAGATCCAGTATTCAATAGACGCGACGAGCATCTCTATTCCCATGCGGCCCCACACTCATTGAAAACGTTTACTTTGATTTCTTCCGAATGAAAAAGATTTGATTGAATTCGCAAATTGTTTTTGACGGAGGTAAGTTTTCTTCACTTACAGTGAGGGATGGAATTATTTGTAGAGTTGCAACGTAAACAATAAAAAGACTTTTGTCTCAATCCTATGTGCTGCTATAAATTACAGAGTAGTAAAATTAAATTGTGCTTCGCAATATTTCTTGCTTATTAACTATTTATTAATATCTATTTATGATACGCTGTGGAATACATACATATTTGTACGTTTGAATATATGCTTTTAAATGTCGTAGAAAATATAGTTTACTCTATTTTCACACTCTTTTCTTCTTCGCTGTGTTTGTCCTTGGACAATCTTTGTTACTCTATAAATTGAAGGCGATGAAGAAATATAACGACGAATTGGCTCGAAAGACATCCAGAATGATTGTTAGGAGGCTTGATGTAGCGCCCACGGAAATTCACTCAAAAAATTACTTCAAATGGCTGCTTTTAATTGATTCAACCCTTGCATGGTGACTAATGAAGATTAAAATCGAGGTATTCGATAGAAATAGTTTTCGGCTTTTCGGCATTTTTCTCTTTGTTTCATTAGTCCAGAAACTTTTTATACGAGCTTTTTGTATTTCTTTCTTTGTGTACGACAGAGGGACATTAAAATTAATTATCCATGCTATTTGACAAAATGTTTGCGTAAGGTATGCTGGCAGCTGTGAACATTTGATCAATTGATAGCGTAATTCTTTGACAACTGTGCATCCGTCCACCGACTTGTACTAAATTTTCCTGTGCACGGTGAATATAGTTGGATACCGGTCAATCGATTATCGATTTGGTAAATATTTATAAGTGAAACGTAACTGTTTTATTTTGTTAGTTTTCTCTTATTCTGTTCCTCAGTTAACATTTTTATATCGATCTACTAGAATTATTCGTAGCAACTGCTTCACTCTGTTTGAACTGCTTCTATTTCATTTCTCCATTTTATAAAATTTGTTATAATTCACAAACGGAAAAGAAAAATTCAGCGAGACAATATGAATACGCGCCGATAAGTCGTAAAAAATTTGCATGCAAAATCATATACTTTAAAAACCCGATGCTCTCTAAAAACTGCTCTCATTTGAACATTCTTTTATCCGATCAGTATATTTCTTATTGTTAGTAAAACATTGTATGTACGAAATTTGTTCACAATACGTAACAGATTTGTTCGCAATAAAACATTAAATAATTGATTAACTTGGTAAAGTATTCATAAACCTGAATGCAAAACGCTTGTTGGTATTTACAGTATGTACTTCAAATCTAACACTATTCATTCAGCAAATTACCATAATCCTGCCTCATTCAGAATGCAACAACGTGTATTACCAAATTCCTCTGTAGAAATGACTACTAAATATATTAAAATTTCTAATACGTTTTTAATATATTAGTGGTAATGAATACAGACAGTCCTGAATGTATTATTTTATATCACTGCAATTTCGTCCTTTCATTAGGAATGAAATCCTGCAAGAAACGGAAGTCCTTCAAATTACAGGGTACACTTCCCAGATGGCCCATCGCCAGATGATATATAATCCAGCATTTGCAAGCTGCCAGCGGGCCTATCGCACTACTAGAAAATCAAGTATGAGAATTTATATTTTCTAATGTCACCTCTAGGATTACCTTGTATTCGTTTAATGGAGTGAGATCCTTTTAGAAGTAAAAATATTATTACATTGGTTTCTATGTGTTAAAGTTGTTTCATTATACATGACGTAGCACGCGTTTATGTATGTATGTGTGTGAGGGAGAGAGTGAAAACAAAGAAAGACGTATAGTGAGTAGTACGTAGAGAACACGCGTCGATGTAAGAAGGAATCCAAAACAGCGGAATAAAAGCCAGACCTCCCAGACACGGAATTAACCCGAGTGAGTTCGATTCTCCCGATCCTTATTTACAACAATGCACATGCATATAATTAGCATTTCGTGTTGTTTTTTTGTAAGTGTCCCGCGTGCACCATCCAAATATGATTAGGCGGGCATTCTAGTGTGGCATTCTAGTGTGGTATGCGAAGAAACTATACCTAAACTTTTGGGATCAAAATTTGGGGGCGTACCACAAGGCGTTGTACGCATTCAAAGTCAATCAAACTATATCAAAGTTGGTGCTTAATATCTTCTTCTTCATAGATTGCACAGGAAGGGCGAGAAAATAAAACTCTCCAATCAAATCCATGTGGTGTAAAAAATAATCTGACTCCATCAGTGTCTACAGCACGCGTATGATATTCTGTAGTATACACTTGGTACAGTGCGTTCGCCAGAAGATTGCTAGTCAGAGCATACTGCGTTCTCACTCTGCTGCTATCACACGCTTTGTCCTTATTGACTATGGCCAGTGACAATGGACGACCACGAGCATATCGAGACAAAGTGAAATAGAATGATGACTTTAGAGCATTGACGTAGCCTCCCAATCAAAGTGCACACTATGTATTAAGAAATTGAATGACTTCCTGAGGCTGCGCCAATGCTTTGGAATCGTTCTATTTAACTCTATCTCGATATACTCAACGTCGATCTTTGTCACCGTCCTCAGCCAATAAGAGCAACGCAACCGATTACATAGTTATTGGTTCATGCGTGGACCACTCAATATTGTAGAGAGCATTACACGCAGAGCAGGCTCCACTTGTTCGTGGAAAAACGTGCCCAAGCTTATCCGATTTGATAACTAATAATATAACGTTGAATAGAGGACTATTCTCATTTAAATTAGCATTATAGAACTACATTAACACAGTTGTTATTTGCATTCGCACCATGGGAATAATACAATAATTGCAGCAATAAAACAAATGGATTGGACATAAAGCAATAATTCATTGTCTCTGCAAAGGAACATGTTTTCTTATTGATGTATTCATTTACTTATAATTCATGACTCAGTGACCTCAATTTAAAAAATTCATGAATCTTCTATAAAAGCCTCTCTAGCAGAAGCAAGTGGTGAGAAAATAAAAGGGAAATATTTTTGTCGATCGCTTTGCCGTTCGTTGCAACTTCTAATTTCTTTTATCAATACAGCCACAAAGGAGTCACTGTGAAGACATCGCGGAAAAACGAGCGAGAAAAACTTTTGTTAACGAAAACGAGAGTCACTGTGCCGGGAAGAAAGGAATAAATTGAAACACGATAGTCCGATACCGGAGTAACCGCGTATAGTATAGGGTAAGGGTAGAACTCCGTAAGTAGCCTTAGAACGAACTCGTGCCAAATAATTTGCAATGCTGAAGCGAAAAGTTGTGGAGCTTTACTGCAAGGAGGGCTTCTCACGGGCCAACCAATGGAACGAGTTTGTGCCGTTTCAAGAAATACGACAGAGAACTGCCATCAACCAGACGAACCAACTTGAAATTGAGAGAACAAAGGAAGATAGAGATTAACGAAACGGAAGATTATCGAATAATTGAACTGCTCCCTAGATAAAATCGGGAAAGACTATATGCGCTGTCAGAAAAGGAATCGTTAACTTCTATTGTCCGCTGCCTCGCTGTGTAATCTTTATTGGTTTTCCTATAAAGCGTAACAATTACATCAATCGTCTGTCGCGTAACAAAAGATAATACGCGACTATTCTTGTGGTGCTACGAAAAAGCGTCAGGCGATTCGTGCCAAAACATACGACGTATTATGTCCCTCGTTACTTTGTTTTACGCAGTGCCAGTGCAGATAGAATCAGCAATCTTTCGCGATCAATTGTTCGAAATCTACAGGCAGGGCCATTTCAGTGTCAAGTGTAGCTATTATTGCTCTACATATAATTTACACATAATTAAGTCGGTACAAACACAAATTTTCAAATGGATTCAATAACGGAACGCGACAGTGAAACTAATTACGTCGAATAAATAGATACCGACAACAGGCGGATGGATTAACCATCACCTTTAACGTAAACTGCTCATAAGAGTACGGTTATAAAATGTACCATTTTTCCAACAATGGAAATTACCGAAATCAGAGGTAGTTCCCACTACGCTACCAGGTAAGACACACCCTTATTTTTGTAAACCCAATAGAGGTACTCTGCGTTCGCCGAGAGTTGGCGAGTGACAGCATATTGCGTTCTCACTCTGCTGCTACCATGTGCGTTGCTGTTATTGGCTACGGCCAGTGACAAAGAACGACGACGAGCATATCCAGACAAAGTAAGATAGAATGATGAATTTAGAGCATTGGCGTAGCCTCCCCATCAAAGTGTACACTATGTATTAAGAAATTTAATGATTTCCTGAGGCTACGCCAATGCTTTGGAATCATTCTATTTCACTCTGTCCCGATATGCTGATCGTCAACCTTTGTCACCGTCTTCAGCCAATAGCAGCAAGTCACGTGATAGCAGCAGAGTGAGAGCGTAAACTGTCACTCGCCAACTCTCGGCGAACGCAGAGTACGTCTTACCACCAACTACACTACAAAAACAGTTTAAGGATGACAGACATACAGACTCTAAACTCGCCAGTGCAGCTTTCGACTCTACAAAATACATTGCAATAGTATGCAACCCAAGTGTTGCATACTATACATACCTATATATGGAATCTGTGCTCCGAAGTCTCCTAGGACACTCCGTATTACTAAAAACCACGAGTCAGAGTTCGCGACATGCGGACCGTCGCACAGTGGTCCCAAATCCCGAAAACGCGGCCAAAACTCAAAAAATGAATTTGTTGTTGAGGAGGTGACGATTGATGGATTGGGTAGTACAATAATACTCTGTATGGGGATGGAAGGATATAAGTCATACTTTTTTACCTGAATGGCAGTTACAGTCCGAACTTTGGTTTCTTTAGACAGTCATTTCTCGTGAGCGTAAGTGTAAGTGTGAAGTGCAGACTGTAAGGTGTATAACTTTTTTGAAATGGATGTAAAATGGATATTGTTCCTGGATGTTAGTAGAACATTTTTTCTCTCTGAATATATTAAGAATTGTTATCCGTTAACATTGTAAGCTGGTAAGTATAGTATGGGAAATAACATGTAAGATTTAATGCATATATTTTAAAGATGTAGAGAAAAAGTTGTATATTCCACAATATCACGCCAAAATTCTTGTTAGAGCTTTAGATTATACTTTCATCTTACTATATTTACAAAAATTGGCTGCACTTTTTTGCACTTTCAGCCGTGACACCATTTTGAACAACGTATTACTTTTCACTTTTTTGCCTTTCGAGAACTGTGAATGGTACGGAAACCTGTTTCAGGTCAAAGTTATATCAATTTTGAAGGATCATTCCTACTTAGAATTATTTACACGTAAAAAAAAAATTAAAAAAAAAAATTTCTGCAGTAACAGAATTAATCTACAGTCATCGAAGAAGTCTTCGGTATGGAGTAATAAAAATGATCTGACAAAAAAATGTTTCAGATAAAAGTTAATCAGTATTCAGCCTTCTACAAATTTCAATAGAAAAAAATGTTAAAAAATATTTTTTTTTTATAACAAATTGAAGGTCAACTCGATTTTTATATGCTAATATATATTTTTGACTTTGTATTATCATATCTAACATCAAGACGAATTCAACGACCTACCATACTATTATCTTAAGTGTTCAAATCACGCTAAAATAGTTTTGGCCGCGTTTTCGGGATTTGGGACCACTGTGCGTCGCCGCGTCGAACAGCGGTTCGAATAATGATGTAAGTGCTAACGGGGCAAAATTATTTTCTCGCGTTTTTCACCTTTTGTGGGGATTTAATTCTTAGAAAACAATCGTGCTTCGTATTACAGTTTGTTATTTCACTAAAAATGTTAATCACATAAAAATATGACTAATTATTTTTAAAAAAGCAAAACTAAAGTATAGTATTTTAGCTATAAAAGAAAAGCAAAAGAAAGATACATAATAATCAATATATAAGAAAAATTAACGGTAAAATATAACTTAAAATAAAATAAAAATATAAATAAAAAAATAAACGGCAAAAGGCCACACTACAGTCTTTCGAGTCAACTGTGCACTATAACTATAATTATTTAAACTACATTATACGTGTAGGGAAAATCCCTACAGGAATAGACTGTGCGATGGTTGCGTAGTGTCGGGGCCCTTGCCACCCACGGCGTCATACGGTGCACCGTGGTGCCCGGTCCCCTCCGCTTTTCGCCAGAGCACATGGCCCCGGACCGATATGGGGGGAGACGTCAGTAGTACGTAGGAAGGGATATATATAATTAGTCGTGTCCGAGCGTTCACTTAATAAAGTCATTTTTGTTTTTACCTATACAACCTCGTTGTTTTTCACCTACAGCTTCAGAAGTGGGATCTGGGATCCATAGTACGTTGCCCAATTAAATTTTTTTTGTACTTTTTCGTGTCGTAATTTTTCGTGTCGTTATAACAGTCACGGTCTCGTGTGGTTTCCGAAAGCTTTGTGCGGACTGGTATCGACGCAACTAGTTTGAATCGGACATATTCGACTCGCTGGAAGTTCGAACTTGTGTGACTGAACTTTGACATTGGTGGGCCGATCCTCTGATTGAATTGGCTTTGTGCATAATCAGGTGTGGAATCGTGCGTACGAAGTGTCGTGTGAATTGTGACGTCGAACCGAACTTTGCTAAACGTTTGTCGATAGCAATGGACGGAGACCGCGTGCCATTTTTGAATTCCTGCACGGTGCCGCAGTTGAAAGAATTCGCGAAACGATTGGGCCTTCAAACAAGTGGTTCGAAGACCGAGCTGATTGCTAAGCTTGCCGTTGTTGATGATTCTTCGTGGGAAAACATGCCGTTGGCTGCAAATCAGTCGGTTGGTCGGTCGGGAGTTGAAACTGCGGCCGGACCGAGGGGGTTGCCGTCGGAAGGTCGACGAGAACTCGATTTGCGTAACGAAGATTCTGCAGGGCACCACCGTAGTGCTGCCGTCGGTGAGTGCGATGCTGTGTCGGAATTGACACGTCGCGAAATAGAACTGTTGCAACGGGAGAAAGAATTACTCGAGCGGGAAGTAAGGTTTTTGCAGAGAAACGTCGACGCCGCCACCCCTACGCCAAGTGTTGTGAGTCAAACGTCGACGATCGGGATACGTGCGATCGCTGATCTTTTCCCGATTTCAGTGGCGAAAGTGACGCGTTCGAAAACTGGAAAACACAGCTTCAACTTCTTCGCGCGACTTATAATTTAGACGACTCCGCGATGAAAGTGTTGTTCAGCTTGAGGGTGAAAGGAAAAGCTCAAGCGTGGTTCCACTCGCGGCCGTCGCATATACAACTTGATATGGCCGAGTTGCTAGAAAATATGGACCGTATGTTTAACCAGCGACCAAATAAGTTGAAGTTACGTAAAGATTTTGAAAAACGCAAGTGGCAATCAAGTGAATCTTTTGCGGATTACTTCCACGAAAAGACAATTTTAGGGAATAAGGTGCCAATTAGTGATGACGAACTTGTCGATTATGCTATTGACGGTATACAGGACATTCCGTTACGTAACCAAGCTCGCCTGCAACGGTTCAAGACACCTGAAGAGATATTGGAAGGGTTCGAGAATTTGTCTCTCAGCCCGGGACTAAAAGGAAACGATTGCCGACGGGAAGAGAAGAAGGACAGTGCGAAACTGTTTCGAAAAGGACCAGCGACGTCGACGACTAGGGCACGTTGCTACAATTGTGCCGAGACGGGTCATCTCTCGAATGCGTGTCCACGGCTGGCGGAACGGGAAAGAGGGTCGTGCTTCAGGTGTGGCAGTACACAACACCAGGTACGAGATTGTCCCAAGGAACCACCAAAGACTGCAGCCCTGGGAAACACAACCCACGTTGTTGAGTCGGAGTTGAAGATTCCTCCATATATGGTGTCGTTATCATACGCCGTGAAGGACGGAGCGGGTAATGTTTGTACTTGCAATGCTTTCGCGATGATAGACTCGGGGTCGCCTATTAGCTTAATTAAGGAAGATTTTGTTCCTCTTCGCGCGCGAAAACCGTTTATTACTAGCAATAATACGTATTACGGTATAAATGGTTCAAAGCTAGATATTTTAGCGGTATTTTCCACCGATTGCATTGTAAACAAGGTTCCATTGAGTCTTGATTTTCATGTTGCACCCGAGGGAACAATGAATTGCGTCGCGTTGTTAGGGAGAGATTTTATGGCATCTCCTCACATTTCTTTGTCTTTAAAAGAGACCGCAGTAATTTCTAAGGCAAACTGTAGTCCCGTCGACAAAAGCGAACAGGTCAACGCGTTTAATGAAATATTGCTTGTTGATTATAATGATATAGGAATGAGCGACGGTCAAAATTTGAATGTTAACCCACAAATTGGGCATAGTGTGTCGGAAAGGCTCAGAAATTTATACATAGAGGAATGTTTGAATAGTACGCGCGTAAGTCAAGCCTCAAATGATGTGGAAATGGTTGTTAGTTTGAAACATGATCAGCCTATCAGTTTCCGACCGCGTAGGTTAGCGTTTTCGGACAAAGGAAAACTGAAAACCATTCTGGATCAGTTATTAAGAGATAAAGTTATTCGACCGAGCAATTCGCCGTATGCGAGTCCGATTGTCCTTGTCCGTAAGAAGAATGGTGAGATACGATTGTGCGTTGATTATCGTGAAATAAATAAGGTTACTGTCAGGGACAACTTTCCAACTCCGCTTATTGATGATCATTTAGATCGACTGGGCGATAAGCGCTATTTTAGCTGTTTAGATTTGAAGAACGGCTTCCATCACGTGCGCGTCTCCGAGTCCTCTATGAAATTCACGTCATTCGTCACCCCATTTGGACAATACGAGTATCTGAGGATGCCTTTCGGTTTGACAAACGCTCCAAGAGTATTTCAGCGTTTCGTGACCTCTATATTTTCCGAATTGATACGACGAAACAAAATATTGTTATACCTAGACGATATCCTTGTTGCTACGGAGGGTATCGAAGAACATTTTTGTATATTGCGAGAGATATTTGAGCTTGCGTCGCGTCACGAATTGCATTTTCGGCTGGACAAGTGCTTGTTTTTTTTCGAGGAGATAACGTATCTCGGATATTTGATTAGTAAAGACGGTATACGTCCTAATAAAGATACCGTACAAGCAGTTTTAAACTACCCCATGCCGCGGAATTCTAAAGAAGCTCATAGATTTGTCTGTTTGGCGAGCTATTTCCGACGTTTCGTCAAGGATTTGGAAGGAATGCGGAATTTCGATTTGGTCCCGAAGAATTGTCTGCGTTTGAAACATTGAAAACCTGTTTAGCATCGCGACCGATTTTAGCGGTTTATTCGCCGAAACTCGCGACGGAGTTGCATTGCGACGCCAGTTCTAGTGGATTTGGTGCTATTTTAATGCAAAAGCAATTGGATGGTTTGATCAAACCAGTATTTTATTTTAGCAAACGGACTACCGAGGCAGAGTCTAAGTATCACAGCTTTGAGCTGGAATGTTTGGCTGCAGTGTACGCTGTTCAAAGGTTTCACATTTATTTGTTCGGTATACAATTTAAAATTCTAACAGATTGCGATAGTTTCCGGTTGACACTCAGTAAAAGTAATATCAATCCTCGAATTTCGAGATGGGCTCTATTTTTACAGGCCTATGACTATGTTATTGAACATCGACCAGGGACGAAAATGTCTCACGTCGATGCACTCAGTAGATGTCACGGAGTGCTCATATTGGAGAGTAATGGATTTGAACGAATCTTATCGGTAAAACAGGATAAAGACGAAGAAGTTGTAAAAATTCGAGAGCGGTTAGAGAACGAGGAGGATAAGTGCTTTGAACTGCGCGACGGGTTGGTCTACCGAAAGACAAAAGACCAAAAACTGTTATTTTATGTACCGCAGCGTTTAGAAAATAATATCATCCGCACTTGTCACGACGACATTGGACATGTGGGAATTGATAAAGTTGTGGATAACATAAGTCGTGTGTATTGGTTCCCAAAGCTTCGCGATAAGGTAAGAAAATATATAGCTAATTGCCTGAAGTGTATCGAATTCTCACCGACTAGCGGGAAGCGTGAGGGATATCTGCATAGTTTACCGAAGGGAAATATACCCTTTCAAACGATCCATGTCGATCATTATGGGCCGCTTGAAAAATCTGGGGGAGGGTTCAAGCACATTTTTTCAATTGTTGACGGGTTTACCAAATTTACTCGACTTTACGCCTGTAAATCTACCACCACTGACGAGGCGATAAAACATTTGAGCGAATACTTCCGATCATACAGCAAGCCAAAGCGTTTGGTAAGCGACCGCGGAACTTGCTTCACCTCTGCTAAATTTGTGTCTTTTATTGAAGAGTGGGCGATCGAGCATGTATTAATCGCCATAGGTACACCACGTGCAAATGGTCAGGTGGAGAGATTTAACCGGGTCATTACACCAATGATGTCAAAATTAATTGAGTCACCAAATAAATGGTACTACGCCTTGACCTCCGTAGAATACGCTTTGAACAACACGTTGTGTCGATCTACGGGTACCACACCCAGCGAGTTATTGTTTGGAATTGCGCAATCCGGGAAGTCGAACGATCGACTGCGCGAACTTCTTAGTTCATCGTCCGCAGAAGAGAGAAATCTTCCTGCGATTAGGGATGCCGCGTGTACAATTATTTCTAAGGTTCAGGAGGAAAATTCGCGTAGTTATAACGAAAAGCGCAAGCCTCCAACTGTTTATAAGGAGGGTGATTATGTAGTAATCAATAACTACGATACGACACCGGGTGTAAATAAAAAACTCATTCCCAAATACAAGGGACCTTACGTCGTGAAACACGTACTAGATTTCGACCGGTATATTGTTTCCGATATCGACGGATTTCAGTTGACTCAGATTCCATATACTGGAACCGTAAGTGTCGACCGCATGAAATTGTGGGAGGCAAAATAATGTAAGTGTGTGTTGTTTCCGTTCTTTTGTTGTTGTTTGTAGTATGTATTTCTAATTTTGTTGCGTTAAGTGTGTATTTACTGTGTGTGGATATGTAGTAAAAATGATGTAAGCTACGTGTTGTAGCGGGGTTTTTTTTTGTCTTCTTTTCTGTGTGATGTCCGGGACGGTCATATTGTCAGAATGGCCGAGTCTGTAGGGAAAATCCCTACAGGAATAGACTGTGCGATGGTTGCGTAGTGTCGGGGCCCTTGCCACCCACGGCGTCATACGGTGCACCGTGGTGCCCGGTCCCCTCCGCTTTTCGCCAGAGCACATGGCCCCGGACCGATATGGGGGGAGACGTCAGTAGTACGTAGGAAGGGATATATATAATTAGTCGTGTCCGAGCGTTCACTTAATAAAGTCATTTTTGTTTTTACCTATACAACCTCGTTGTTTTTCACCTACATACGCTAATTTTGTCCACTACTCGAATCAGTACCCAAAGATCATTCAACCAATTCTGATGATTTCTCATCTTCATCAGTGGCAATAGTGTCAGCAACTTCTCTTTCTAGATCATTTCCGTCTTTTTCTACCAACTCAATTACTTCTAGATATAGTGAACTGAGTTTTTTATGGCATTTCGCGAAAATTATTTATTAGCAGATCTGAAGCGACTAGCAGCATTGTTAGTGTAAATCAAAATTAGTATAATGCTTTTTGCACGATAAAACAATTTATGCCGACTCACTAGCATCCCTAGTAGCACAAAAATATTGGATAAATCTTTTTTTCTAATATTGAAAACATCTTTTTTAAGCCACACTTTTTAAGATTGAAGAAATATTCGATCTGAATATTGTACACATGTACAAGAAATATAAAATAAATATTTAGAAAACATGAGCTAAATATTCATAGAACATAAAATAGATATTAAAAAAATGTAAGGTAGATATTTAAAACATGTAAGGTAGATATTTAAAACATGTAAGATAGATATTTAAAAGATGTAAAAAAAATATTTAAATGATATTGAGTAAATACTTCAAATCTAAAAAATTATAACATTCGAAATTGTACGCATTGTGTGACTCGACCCCATATTGTGCCTTATTGTACACTACTTACTACTCCCTTAAACAATTTTTCAACCTAAGAAATTTTTATTGGTGCCGACCGGATTCGAACTCGGGACTCATGGATTACAGATCAACGTAATTCCCCAATGAGCTAAAACATATTACATGATATAACTAACCAGTTACATGATATAATTAATCAGAAAAGGCACAATTTTATTACAAAAATAATGTGTTAACTAAAAGTGAAATTCCTTCTCCCAATGAAGCATAGTATATTATTAACAAAAAAAGAGAATACACATATATTTTTCAAAATATTTTTATTATGCATTCCACGATCATGAATTATTGCCTTGTTGCTATAGAACGCAATCGGTCAATTGTTAATTATTATTTCGTCACGCAATGATTCGCAATCCATACATTCCAATCAATATTTCAATCGATATATTGAAAAGAGAGTACAAACAAATATTTGATATCTAATATAAATCAAATAATTTTTTCTAATATAAAATGAATATTTATTTTACATTAGTAAATAAATATTTTGCTGTGACATGTAATAAATATTTCATAAATATTCGAGAAAAATATTCATTTCTAATATGAAATGAATATTTATTTTTCTCTTAGAAAATAATATTTTGTTTCAAATATTGAATGAATATTTATTTTTGTCTTAGAAAAAAATATTCTGTTACAAATATTGAATGAATATTTATTTTACATTAGTAAATAAATATTTTGCTGTGACATCTAATAAATATTCCATAAATATTCGAGAAAAAATATTTCTTCCTGAATCTAGAATACATATTGTATATATATGTATTCAATATTTTGTGCTACTAGGGATGTTATACCATGGGTGTATGTCTCAATATAAGTTCATTGACAAAGCACAAAATTGCACACATTTATCTACGTTAATATGGCGACAACATGAATCAGTTATCATTTTTAGGTAGTTACTGAACAAAAACATATATGTAAGTATATCATAATAAGTCAATTCTTTTCATGTCAATAAAAATGTGATCAGTTAAATCAGAGCCCTGTTAAAACGGAGCCGGATAAACGGGAGTCTACTGTATAGCGAAATTATATTGTTATAATAAAAAAGTGATTTGATACGGTGGAAATGGTTTTGTTCAAAATTTTATGAACATCCGTTTCGAATGATCACTAGCTGTGAATTCACGAAGACAGCTCTGTATAGCGCTGTAACTTATCAGACAAAGTGATTTAATAGTAAATCATGTGTCAGTGAAGCTTAACCGCAAGCAATATATAAAATAGATCTATCGGTAAATGTAGTGGTTTGCCACCCGGACTGGTCTACATAGACGTTGTCCTAACTTGTCGGAATTATGCAAGGCCGTTCTTCATCCCTTCATGTGGCTAATCCTGTCTACAATATTATTTTGATATCTAAATATTATTACGCACAATGACCTGGTGGAATTTAAAAGTTAATTGCGGTGATAACGTGTCGGGGAGGAGTGGATTATCGCGAGTATCAAATCAGAACCAAAATTGGAATTTAACTTGATCAATATTAGGATTGAATTTCGATTTCGAATTTCGAAGGAAAGAATGTCCTTCCTTTTCTATCCATTTATGCATCTGTTATGCTACCTTGCATCTGTTGTGTATGCTTCTCCATAACTAGATTCCAACGAAGGCAAAAGAATTGTTCGTAGTGTATTAGTACTGTTGTCACTGACAGTGGACAAATAAGATATTGAGTGAGGGGGGACAAGAACAAATGAAAAAAAGACTAAGAACGTGGAAAAGTAGATCTCTCATCGATATGTATTTTGCTTTGTTTTCAAAGACCAGTTTCAGGTGCCGAGGACTCAGCTGAAGCACGAGCTATTTCGTAAAATGAAGTCTAGCCAGTGTTTCGTTTAAAATCACAACACTGTTCAAACAATTGAGTAACTACCAACATACTGTGGAACGTGCTTTGTCGCCTTTCCATCATCTGCAATTCTACACAACTATTATAGTAGTAGTGCGTATATGTAGAATTCATCTTTCGTGGGCCTGCATGGTCAAAGAACATACAGATTTTTCTAATATTTATGCACATTGACGCTGCTATGTTCTAGAAATTCTCCATTTCTTTTGCGTCCACTCTTTCGCTTTGTTCCGGTTTAGGTTTTCTCCTATTGTAGAAGTTATTTTTCGTAAACCTCACGTACAATAGTTGGACAGAGGACAGGTGGGATAGTAAGACTTCGGTTTCTTTCAACCATTAATTACTTTATTAATCTAGATAGCTCGACACACGACGACTCTCTTAAAAACACGACTCTCACACGATAGTCACAATACTCTCAAACTCAACTCTACTTTCGACTCTGCACGTTGCTCTCTCTACGATTCTCTCTATTCTGCGCTCCTCTCTATTCTACACTTCTCTCTATTCTAACTCGAGCTCGCATCATCCACTCTATATATTCTTTCACTCTGAGTTACTGTCTCATTCTATTTCTCATTTGCTGTCACTCATTTAGGATACACACTGCAAACATTCCTTAGCGACAGTCGGCCAAGTCCACCCGAATCCTTGGGTCGCTGCTCCCTCCGTTCACAGGGTCTTCTCAAGCATTTAGCTCCAAACACATATCTTTCACACCATGCTTATCATACAACTACCCTGACAAACCTCGAGACAGAACTGTAAACTAAAAGGCGCCAACGCCAACGCCAACAGTTCTGGCACCAATCCGCTAGTTTATACGGAAATGTGCACCAACACCACACTTTTATTTAGGTTAAACCGTCTTAATATATCACTTTAAAATAATTAGTTCATTGGAAAGCAAGTTAACGTAAGAAATAATTTCTAAAAGAATAATGCATTCATTATTATCATAAAATCTCAGTTCATTTTTAAATTGGAAGATCGGTAAATGTATTTCGGGAAATGTAAGGAAGAAACTTTATATTTCTAAAGTAAATGCTAAGAAGCGTCTTAAATTCGAAAAAGAGTATTACAAGAAGCCACTTTTTTGTAATACCAGTCATTCGGAACAGTAAATTAAAATTTGAAACACAATCCAAATTAGTAAGGTATGTATAGAAAAAAATCGAACCCTGTCAAACCAACTTTACTTGCTGCTATTACTAAGCATTATGATCTAAGATTGCTTTAACAATTAACACGGAGGACATTCTTGTCAAAAGAAAATTTACAGTAATAGAGCATATGGCATTATTTCTGCAAAATCTGTTTTTTTCCATGCATATGTTTGAGGAAGAGAAATACTAAACATTCCAATACGATCATGGCTCTACGCACACACCGAACGTCATAAAATAGTTAATAACAAAAATTAAATTTACATCTTTTTGCTACTTTCGTTTACCGCAAAGCTAGGGTATTAATAAGTATTCAAGCGACGAATATTGTGGGGGCACTTCCCACATACGCCGCTAGGGGACGAGCACGACGATCCGGCTCCCGAAAGTGGTTATATAAGTCACCACGACTATATATAGAACCTCCGACAATTCCCTACTATCCTTGTGTCTAAGGCAGGGCCTGCTAGTACGCCTTACTGACGAGTCCGCTAGCAGGCCTAGGACGAAACACCTTCTTCCTTCCTTTCTTTTTCCGTCGCTTCCTTCTTCCACCATCGATACAACGAAGCTCCCACAAATATGTTAAAGAAATTAATTTTTAGTATATTTTTCATCGCCTATCAGATGTAATAAATGCAATGAGATAACAATGAGTTTTTAACTTCATACAAAAAATATTTCATTTGGATCACACTGGATCACACATATATTTATATTGTACAGAGTCTTCAGAAAAGGTTCACCCCTTAAAGTTTTATCATACTTATCTAGAGGAATAAAAATGTTTAATCAATACAGGTCATAAAGTCAACATTCTTTCCATGCAAAATATATTGTCAGAGCAATCGATATAGCGTGGCTATAAACTAAACTCGCAACTGGTGGGGCACTACACTTTTATGCTTACGCGCTTTCGGGAACATAAAAGGATCTCTTCGCAACATATTGAATGCAAACATAAAAATTGGTATGGAAGTTCATTATTCTCGGGGTGAAATGTATTGGTCGGTCAGGGACACATCCCTTGCGCAGCCTTGCGGCTCTGACAAGCCCCACTTAGCACTGTATATGCAGTAGTATAAGCATAAAAACTAAAAACAAATGTTTCTTCGGATGCATTTACCACCGAAAATGCACACTTTAACTTCCTTTGGAACTAGCTCTATAAGATCTTGTTCTATAAGATCGAACTCATCTACCTATCGCCTTACAACTATGGTCTTCGCCAACCAATATTTGTCCCCGAAAATAATATTCAAAATTTTATGGCAGCAAAAAATAATCAGAGATCTCACCAAAGATCATTTTCATAAACCTAGCCTCAGTTTCGATTTCAACCGAATACAAATCTGGCTCTCTTACGTCGCGACGCGCCGCATCGAATATACTTTGACTGACTAAAGTGTGGTTTCACTACTGACATGAAGCGTAACTAGGGACAAATTTTCAAAGGAGTATTCGGAGAGTTTCAGTGACTGTAACTATTAATATCCCATTGATTTGGCTAACTCTTCACGAACAGATATTCTATCTCTACGCTAAATGCGCTAGTATTTTGCCAAAGGGTGCTGATAAGATGCACCGGAAGGCCAAACTGTTATCTTGTCATCCCCTTTATTAATCGGACCGAATTTTCCATAAGTGGAATTACGAATTTTCGTGCTGGACATATATGCCCAGATTGAATCCCCCGTGTAATGATTGAATCCGCAAGTTAAAAGAGATTGTTTTGGGAAGTGTGGATGGGCATTTTATGAAATCTATCATTGAACAATATTTCGAGTGTATGGTTATGATGCAGTTTACGTTGTATGATGTAATATATAGCAAATAGACGACATACGCTACGAGACATACGTATATCGATTTTTGTTCTGCCTTGTACCGCAAAAATTGATATGACCTACGTTGGTCAAGGATGTTTTAGTGTTTCACTATATTTTTCTGTATGATACACCTCGTTCCCACAACATTCGCGGAACCAATTACGTGGAAAATAAAAGTATACTTCATGTATCACCCCAAATGTATATTTCAATAAACAAAACATGCTATACACACATGGTGGCTCAGAACCCAGGGAACATCGGGAAATGGGGGATAGCTGGGGTGATTCTGAAGAACTTTCCATTGACAGCAATGTTGCTTGCAGCTTGGTTTGTTAGTTCTTAACGAAAAACACTGGCCCGTGAGAGCGCCCGCCGGGCGCCCGTTCAGGCGCGTACCTCTCAACTGCGTTCGGTCGTGATGGAGGTATCGAGGGTACCGAGGGAAGCGTGCGGCAAATGTTACATCGTCATAATTAAGAGTAATGTGGAGTTATTCGTTATTCATGAATAAAAAATAAACTAATAAGTCGGTTAATAACCGTGTTAATAAGGAATAAAGCATTTTATTACTTATGACAAAAAATGTTCTTTTTAACAGAACGCTTTCAGGTGGATAAATTATGTTTTAAAAAAACGATTTGCATAACTAATGTTAGAAAAAGCTGCTTAACTTTCCCATTCATCGACGAATTAACCTGCTTAACATTGTGCGAATCCTGACCTAGGCAACGCTCAACAGCTGATATTACGGCCGGGTTAGTATCCTTGCACGATCACTTCACTTCACGGTAAATTCACTTCAAGATCATTTCACTTCACGGTCACTATCACTTGCCACTGTGAAATGTGGGAATATTTGAAACCGATTTAATGTGGCTCGTTTGGTTAGCAGAATGATTTTTCCCGCTTAAACGTTCGCACTCGCTTGCTTCCACACGCATACCCACATGTTCTTTATTGGAGATGGCATAGTAGTGCCAACACTCACGCTGCAACGCAGACAACACAAGGGACGATGCTGCCCTCTGTGATCGGTTTCTGCCGTCGAATTCCCAGTAAATTTGAAGATGGTGTGTGTGCGTGAGCGTGTGGAAGCAAGTACGAACGTTTAAGCTGCCAGAGCCATGTTGCTAACTGAACGAGCAACATGAATCGTACAAACGCGGAATATGTGTTATAAAATGTTTAAACGTAGCAAAAGTAATTCCTTTCGAATACATATCCCCACACTTCACAGTGGCAAGTGAATGTGACCGTGAAGTGAAGTGATCGTGCAAGGATACTAATCCGGCCGTAACATCAGCTTGTGAGCGTTGTCTTGGTCAGGATTCGCACAATGTTAAGCAGGTTAATTCGTGGACGAATGGGTAAGTTTAACTAGTTTTTTCTAACATTAGTTATGCAAATCGTTCTTCTTGAAACATAATTTATCACCTGAAAACGTGGCTGTTAAAAAAATATTTTTTTCATAAGTAATAAAACACTTTTTTCCTTTCGGATAATGAATAAACGTATCGAACGCGGTTATTAAACGACTTATTACTTTGTTTCTTATTCATGAATAACGAATAATTCCACATTACTCTCAATTAAGACGATGTAACATTTGCCGCACGCTTCCCTCGGCACCCTCGATGCCCCCATCACGATCGAACGCAGCTGAGAGGTACGCGCCTGGCGGGCGCTCTCACGGGCCAGAGTTTTTCGTTAATAACTCAAAAACGAAGCTGCAAAGAACATTGCTGTGAATGGGAAAGTTGTTCAGAATCACCCCAGCTACCCCCCCATTTTCCGTAGTTCCCTCGGTTCTGAGCCAGGTTTTCACCCTGTATACTGATCATTCGCCAGGAGATGGCTAGTCACAGCATATTGCGTTCTCACTCTGTTCCACCTCTCCTGCACCACACGTATTGTCATTATTGGCTATGGCCAGTGACAAAGAACGACGCCAAGCATATCGCGACAAAGTGAGATAAAATGATGACTTTACAGCATTGAGGTAGCCTCCCAATCAAAGTATCAACTATGTGTTGAGAAATTGAATGTTTTCCTGAGGCTGCGCCAGTGCTTCGGAATCATTCTATGTATTTCACTCTGTCTCGATATGCTGGACGTCGATCTTTGTCACTGTCCTCAGCCAATAACAGCGACGCATGCGGTAGCAGCAGTGTGAGAGCGTTAACTGTCTCTAGCCATCTCCTGGCGCACGATCCGTACTATTAATGGACGAACAGGATATTTCTTATTAAGGGGGCCGACTCTTTTGGAGCCAACTCCGAATCGATCTAAGCGCCATTACGGACGTTAGTGAAAACAGAAAAATCGTCTGCATCGACATTTGACGGGGTGACATCTAAAGTCATTATACAGAATTATAAACTCACGCTGTGACATCTAACGTCATTAGGCAAAATTATAAACGGAGAGTGGCTGGCCATAGTTGTCAAATCACATGCTTTGAGTCTTTTGTCGCGCTGTTGCCACATTTGTTACAATCCTGGCCATCAGCATAATGAGTCGGCTCGAGATTTCGATTCCTGCCGGATATAGACATATACATATAGCAGCTGAACCGCTGGAAACTTTTTTGTAGGTTCGATCCTCCTATGCTATCCTTTTTTTTACATTAACGTATTTTTAATTCCTAACTATATGACAATGATCAGTATTTGCTTACCAATACTTTAAAAACATTTGTTAAATATTTTAATTTAATATACGTAAATATGAAGTTAGAGCGCTCTTCGTGCCACCGTTTCCCTTGCCATGTATCTTGCCAATTATGGTACTGTTTAATATTTTTAACATTAAAATAATATGTATGAAGCGCATTTTCAGACGTCTTAGATTGAACAGTCTTGACGAAGTGCAGGAAAACTCGTGTGATGTTTCACTACTATTTCGCCTTTCTTTTATAGCACAGAATTATTTCTTTTTTACAAATAATCAGAAATAAAGGAAAATATTTATTCGTACAGATTTTATGCGAGTACCGAATATGCATATATTGATAATTTGTAATTCATTTCATTCGCTTTTTCCCATTGTTTTGGTCATTGTGTAGGATGACAAACGAAACATACGGAGACATAGTTGATATTGTCATACCTATTACAGTTTTGCTTTTCAGGAAAACTTCGATAGATTCGACTCAAGTTGAGATTTTGATTTTTGCCGAACATAAAAGAGAATAGTGCAAATGAAAGAGGAGATACAAGGGTCAGGTTGGAAAAAACAGATTGATAAAACAATATTAATATGTGTAAGAAAATAATTTTTGGAACTTATGAGAGAAGGGCTCCTATTGCTGCTTGACATAGGTCAGGCACAGCCAACTGGCGGGCCGCCGTGCCACGCGGTTCATCTTACAAACAAATGACCGCCCTCACACCTGCGTCATAGTTGCGGTGTCACACCGATTCCCGTCTTGCTGTCACGTCATAGGTACATCTGACGTACATAGCTCTATCTTTGTCTATCATAGCTTTCTGTTCCTTAGAGCGAAGCATAAAATGATCGAAAAGGACCACGGTGACATTGTATTGTTGAACAGACTATGGTCACGAGAGCTAAACAAAACAACTTTTTAACACATACACGCCGACATAATCTTTTGAATACCTATTCAAACGCCTTCGATGATCTTACATATATTTCAATTATATTACAATTATATTATTGTTGTTGTTACGTATGAATAACATTTCTTTTACGCTGCGTTCACACGTGCCGTCCGATCTTGCTTAAGAACGGAAGACGCTCAAGGATTTCACTCACTATCATATGAATAATATTCTTTTACGCTGCACTCGCACGTGCCGTCCGATCTTGCCTAAACACGGAAGACGCTCAAGGATTTCGCTCACTATCATACGAATAATAGGGCTTTTGATATCAACTGAATTTATCATAACCGATTGAGTACATGCGTAATTCGGCCAAGACCCTGCGATCTTACCATATATGGAGGCCTCTAATGAGTCCCCTCCATACATTTTGCACTATATAAACCCTTCGTTTTTTATCATCTTCGGTTCATAACTATACAGTTACGTGCGTAGTTACGTCGCATTACGTTTGTGCAGAGTCGGTTACGTTCAGTAAGAATTGGACTTAGAGTATCAATCAGATCAAGTTAACCCGTCGGAATCCGCGAAGTACGGTTGAAGTTCCTTCGGTATACCGTGTAACCGTTCTCCGACCCCGCATCGCCGGTGCGTCAACACCGTGCAGCTTAGGTAATAATCACACACACTAATAAATGATATCGCGACAATTACATTTGTATAAACAACTGATTTACTATATAAAGTTATAACTGTTCATTAATAAATCGAGTAGATTCGTTAAAACCTATCTTTACTCCGTAATTCTTTACATTAGTAGTAACGTTCCCACAGATACAACTTAACCGCTCGAGTTGTATCGAACAATAAATTAAACTAACAAATTCTCAACCATATTCCTTGAGAAATATCCACATCGCCGGCTTAGGCGTTGCCGACAGCCCCGGCTCGTAACATTGTATAATATAGTTAATATATTTCATATATATTAACATAGCAGCTTTATTGATAATATAAATGAAACATACCACCAAATGATTGAAATTTTGAGTTACACATTGTGAGCTTTGGATTGACGTGTATACGCGTCCAAATGTTAGAAATATCAAACAGTTCCATAAGTGGCAAGATAGATGGGAAGAAAACGGTAGAAAAAAGCGCTTCAACATCATATTTACGTATATTAAATTAAAGTATTTAACAAATATTTTTAAAACATTTGTAAACAACTATTGATCATTGTCATATACTTAGTATTGAAAAAAGAATGAATGTAAAGAATATACCCCAAGGGAACTCGAACCTACAAACAAGTTTGCAGCGGCTCGAATCAACATCTCGGCTCGAGCCGATTCATTTTGCTGATGCTTATGTTATAATTGTAACAGCGTGACAGAGATTTGATACGTGCCGGCAACTATGCCTTACTGATGTCTGTGTGCACGCATCACGTATTCACGTATGAATCGCCGTTCGTGGTGTGAAATTATAACTTACAATTACCGACTGATTTGTTCTTTTATCGACCCTGACGGTAACTTGGCCAAATTCACTACAATGTACCATAAACGCCACCGACGGAGAATCAGTGAACTATTCTTACGTCGGATACGTGCAAATCGTAACAGTCGTTTTTCGCCTTCCAGAAGTGATAGATTGTGAAAAATCGAATTTCTGTGATCTTGTGCTACTTCAAGACAGTCGGGTAGAGTGTTTTAGCAGTGAATAAACTATTAATTCGTTCAATATTTGCTAACTGTGAAATGTGTCAAATCGCCTGCAGCCATCTTGTTTCCTACGTCGTTGTCTGTCTCAAGCTTGCCAGTTTAAGAAATACCATTCTTCTCAACGAATGGTGTTTATTGGCGTTCAGACATACTTCCCCGGCTGTGGTGAAGTCTACCCGTGTGTACTATATCCGCGAAAGTTTCATTAATGCAATTGTTCAGACGAGTATTTGCTGCTACGAAATCGAGTCTCTCTCTCGCGCATGGCGTATACGTGCATGCTTTCCTTTGATTGTGTGACTGCACGCACACACGTCATGGCGCCTGGAGTCGGCCCCCTTAAAGGGTGTGTGAAAATACATTCACGTTTGGCATTAAATCATCGTAGAGAAATTTATAAGCTCTAATGATTTTGTAAGCATACAGTTTTGACAATTAAAATATGTCCTGTTGTTAGTTGAACTGCATGTTTGATTTTATTCGTATCACAAAAATGTATTCATCCATTAATGACATTATTATAATGCGATGAAAGATGCCAGGCTGCAAATTACAAGCAGCGACCAGACTGTTCTTTCAAATGCGTTGGTTTTACTGGCTTCAACGGTTGACTGGAATATAATTCTTACACCTGCGGCAATAAAGCACACAAGGTGCAAGGAACACTGATTCCTTTCGAACTAAATATTTTAGGATTTGTAACACCAAGTCCTACAACATTATAGGTCTATTTTTAATATGCCTAACATAAATATAATATCCCGCATAATAAATTAATCCTGCCTACCCATTAAGATTAATTTTAAGATGCCGCATTTCATTAGATGATTATTTTCGACCATGTCATCTGAAGTATAGTCTTATATGTATACATACAATGTTCAAGAGTAATTTCTGGTCTCCTGAAAGGACAATATTGGCAATAGCAGGAGCCATTTTTTCATCGTACATGAACGTATTATTCTAAATTGTGCAAGAAACAATTAAATCATTACTTTATTATCAGGTCATTTAAAAAGTCTTTCAATAACTTTTTTCCCCATTATTATAGTAATTTATTTTTGTCCAGCACGAAAAATTCAATAGGTTTTGAATTTGTCAGAACTTTACCGTGGATAAGTATTTGATGAAAGGAATATTGCACAACGTTAGTTCCAATATAGAAGAATATATTTATATGTAAATCACACACGAATAATACAACACGCTAAAACAGATATATAATACACTTTGTACGCTAGACGCTAATGGGGGGATGCGATCGTCGCACACACCCTATATAACCGGCGAACCTCATGTACGCCACCACGGGTCCTTGTGTAGAACTAATATCGGCGCTACGCGCCATAACGGGCATATCGATCTAGATCATAGTCTACGCTCGACAGAATTAAAAAGTGGATATGCTGCAGTTTCTTTTACATGCGTATTTATGTATAAAGAAACAAATACTGACACCAAGTTTATCTCGTTTAACGATTTAATATTTTTTGTAGAACGTGCAGTATTTCCGTATTTATTGTCTCCCTGAAATATGTTACTGTACCTGATACGCAAATTGTTGATATCAATTGTTGTGACGAAAATATCAACGACCTTTTATAAATTAGATTCGCCGGCTCAATATTGCTAATATGTAAAATTATTTATCTTCAAAGGGGAAGTCATTAATAAGTCATGCTTTGGAGTGGCATAAAAATGAACATTTAGAAACGAACATTACTACAAATGTAGAAGTTATTTTTAAGTAAACTTCTTTACCAATGACAATGGAACACAAATCATGGTAATGAGACTTCTCTTTCCTTGTATTACTAAGTATTTTATTAGTATAAACGGTCGTCGCACGACACTCTCTCAAACAATATTCTCTTCGGCTTCGCAAGCACTTGTATCCCCTTTCGCAACCAAAACTATTCTCTCTCGCGCACGCATCAGCCACTCCATATATTCTTCCACTCACAGTTTCCCTTTCATTCTATCTCTCATTTGCTCTCACTCATTTAGGACTCACACCGACACACACACCCTTGCCACGTGTCACAGTTCGACCACGGGTCACCCTGCACCAAACACTCCACGTGCATTCCTCGAAACCATTCACTCTTTCCTCAAGCTAAACATTCACTCGATCCACGTTTGACATTTCTACTAACACTCTTCATTCACACCATTCTTATCTTACAACTGCCTCGACAAACCTCGAGACAGTACTATAAACTAAAAGGCGCCAACAAACCTGGCCCTATACGCTAACCTACATATCCTAAAATATACCAATACCACACAAAGTTGTACCTAGTACCCAAAGTTTTTCGAAATGACTGAATATAAATAATGTGCATTATCATAAATTTGATACGACGAGCGTTATATTTACGAACAACACTTCCTAAATTTTCTACTAAATACCAGTTGAACGTGGTAATTGGCAGTGACAAGTTTTACTTCAATAAAAATACAACGGAAAAATAAGTTGAATACTGTATCGTCTTTGTTATTTGAACAATTTATATTATATGCAGTGATTGAGAAGAATTACTTTACCAAAGATGTAAAGTAATGTTTATTTGTAGAGTTCACAATTACGTATCGTAACAAATATTGGCAAACAAGACTTGCCGGCATTATATTTCC
Organism: Nomada ferruginata; assembly: GCA_963583965.1. Taxonomy (NCBI): domain Eukaryota; kingdom Metazoa; phylum Arthropoda; class Insecta; order Hymenoptera; family Apidae; genus Nomada; species Nomada ferruginata. The sequence goes on from OY757219.1 coordinate 4,310,176, forward strand.
ATGAAACTAATTCGCGCAGATCGTTGAAATACGGGCCAAGTATACATATATTAGGGAACAATTGGCAATGCCTGCGTGAAAAACTTGATGAAAATGGCGCGGTTGTAGGGAAAATTAATTGTATGCTGGAGGTCATTCTCCTCATTAAAACGAGTACAACCTCTCGTTTACTTTTTTTCTCTTTGCTAGACGGGCAAGGTTGCCGTGGGACTGACCGTGTCCAAACGATCTATAACGCCAGAGCCGCTCGTATAGCGCAAAGGACAAAGTTGTGTGGAAAAATAGTTTAACGGCTGAAATTGCTACGCTTGTGTAATAAAACGGTTGGCACTTGTCCGTGTAATTTTTCCGAGCACAATGAGTGACGAGACCGCGGGAACTCGTTTGTTAGCATTCTGCAGTGCGGAGTTCGTGGCGTAAAATTATCGAATCAACGCGTATAGGTCTCGAAAATACTGCAACTATGCAAAGAAGCAGAGAATGATGATTTATTCCCCAAACACTATATGCTGCGATAACGCGGAAAATATTAGTTGCAATGAATCTAGAAAGAGATGAACAACCTCTGGCAGGTATAAAACTGAACTATAGAACCATGATTATTGCTGCCGTGTTACCTCTATACGATAGCTGCGCTTAATTAAACGTTTAATTTTCAAGTACAGTTACCGCCGAGTTTCGATTACCTGGAGTAATTAAGTTGTGCGGCGCACACTTAAGGTAATCAAATTTTTATTCCTTGCAGCTTACATCTCTTTGTTTAAAATCTTCGAACGTTGCATGGTTATTAAATGTACTAATTATTGGAATTAAAAATACTGGTTTTCTGCGTCCCGTTTAAATGAATTGTTAGTAAATTGTAAAATGAGTTCTTCATTTTCTCCGTGGTCGTGACAAATAGTATTCTCAAGGAATGCAGGTCTCATTGATGAAATTGTAACTGGACAATGTCTCGTGATCGGAGTTGTTGTGCATTTTGCTATTCTTCCAATAGGGGGAAAACTTCAATTTACGATGTGAAAGATGACAAATGAACACATTTGCATTGCTTCTTGGAAACGTAATGTACTTAAAGAAACTTTGTTGTGTGTATTATGCAAGTGGTATGACGTGTATAGCAAGTACGTGTACACATGGTGTCATATAATTGGTGGCAGAACCGGGTAGCTGGTGATTCTCACGTGAAAAAATAAATCGAAAATATAAAATAATGTTTTCTGATTTAGGGCTTCATTTTCGAGAAAATTACTTTGAAAGTTTACCGAGTGCGTATGCACCCCGTTGAGTGGAAGCTTCACCCGGTTCTCGGTATCATTTCTCACGGAAATAAATCCTCGGAAGCAAAAGATGCTTGTCCTATTTTTTCGTGTAGAATTTATCCTTCGCAGTTATGTCGTCAGTCATATTACACCCTGCAGTTAAGCGCGCGTGCACTCGATACTGTAAATGACATTTTTCTTGAAGACGGAGCTACAAATAAAATAAATGTACCCGCTTGAACTAGTGGCTACGAGTCACCCTGTATATGTTAGTAATTAATCATCACGCCATATTCGATCTTGCGATTACAATTATATTTCTATGTTAGTTTATTAGTATTCCGAGTTACGTGATTGTTGTTTCTTTGTAAGAGGAACTAAGGTGGCTACTCAAGAAAGGAAAAGCAAGCTGACATGGGTGTGATGAAGGTGATTATGTGTAGTTACATGATTTATCGCTCTATACTACCTGGTTTTTATGGTGCTTTTACCTAATCGTGAAATCAGGCGATCAATCGGTTAATCGCTTAACTTGGCTTTCTGGTCCTACAATTTCAACTCGTATTTACTACCGAGCAGTAATGTGAGTTATGAGTATGAGTTATATGAGTTTCAATTTCATTCATGATACAATCTCTCAAAGAGGAACGTACTTATTGGACAGAATACTAACCCTTTGCACTCGGCGCCTTCCCGAGCGTTAGCTAGCAGCAACTCGACGGCACTTTTCGCGAAAACGTGGATATAGGACTCGCGTCATATAATATAGTATAACTTTGGAACCAAGTAATGTATTGTAATGATTTTTGATTTATATGAATGTGTAGACATTGAGGAACATATTTTTTGCAAAAAAATCTAATTTTATTTCTTATAATTTTCTACACTGTGATATATTTTAAAGCAATTTCCAATATGCATTGCAGGCTGGTTTGTACAAGTTTCACAATTGTGTGTTGTTTGACGTCTTCCACCTGGCGTTTTCCTATCAGAACAGACAATGCAGTCTCGTTTTCTTTCCCCCACATTGGGAATATGTAACTTATTATTTAGTCTATTGTCCGACGAAGATGTGGATGGACGAGTTCTTGGTTCACGAAAATCACCTCTCAACTGATTGATTAGACTTTTTACAAACTTGTAATGTGTCATTGGTGTTTTATTTTTACTTTCTTCTGTGGTTCGGTAAAGTATGTAAGAATTGATCACACACATTTCCAGTCCCCAAAAAAATAATTTTCTCCACCATTTCAGTGACTTCCGCAAAAAACAATACGTCGAAGCGTATTGATCCGCAAGATCCACACCGCCCATGTTTTTTGTATAATCTAAAACCATTTCAGGCTTATTGACTGATATTACATTTCCACCGCGTAATGTTCTGAGGGTAGATTGCATTCCTGTATTATTGTAGTTGCTGAGCATTGTGACGACTCGCTTATCTTTCCACGCAAGAAGCGTAGTGTTATTTCTTCTGTATGCAACTGTTTTTTTGGTTAAAAACTTTGGTTTTCGTATCTGCATAGGTATTCCTTTTCGGTTAACTTTTATTGTACCAGTAAGATGACATTTCATCTTTAGCAATTCTTCTGCTAAAAAAATGCTGGTGTAGTATCTGTCGGTGTACATATGGTATCCTTCTGCATCAGGAACTCTGTTTAGCAACTTTGTATATAAATGTAATGGAATTCTGGTGCTTACTGGAACATCAGGCCGAGAAATGTTTTCGGATGTTATGCTGCCATAATACGGAAGTATTGAAAATAGGTATCCGGTTTTTGAATCAGCTAGTGCATATATGCGTATACCCCACTTGGTTGACTTATTCGGATTGTACGTGATAAATGATATTCTGCCTTTGAATTTAACCAGATTCATCGACAGAAATTGCCTTATCTGGTATGAAATATTGACTAAATTTAGAATCTATATATTCCAAATAACTGCTAGCCTTTTGAATACGAGTTCTAATCGTGCCATCGCTTCGCGCAGGTTTCTTCAAATGAAGCATCCAAAAGATTTGCAGAAATCTGTCCCTACTGAATGTTTCGGAAAAGAAAGGAATTCTACTATTGGATGCAGTAGACCAATATTCTTGCAAATTTGGCACTTGAATCAATCCCATATTTAGTATAACGCCGATGAAAGCTAAAAATTCTTGTTTGGTAACGTCGTACCACTTGCGCCAAGTTGATTTGTGTGATAGTTGTTTGTTTCTTATTTTTTCGTTGGCATAATAGTTCGTTTCTTTTATTATATTATCTAGTAATTCACTTGTAAAATATAAAGCAAAATAGTCTGTGGGTTCTTTTATATTACTCGGTATTTATGGTCCTGTTGTTTGGTGATGTACATCAAAATTTATTGTTGCTGGAGGAACGTTTGACTCAGTAACGTCTTCCCACTCTTCACTTGACGATATGTTGTCTTCTACCGGTATGGTTTCTTCTACATCATTGTCATCGCTATCGCTATCTATGCGAACTCTTCGTCGCCTTGTTGTTTGGACGATATCACCATCACTGCTATCGGTGTCTTCTACAGTTAGTCTTTGTAACTAATCTGTGTAAACGTCTATGTGGAGCTCATCTTCACTACTACTTGTGTCACGAGACTCATTCGTGTTTGAACGTTTTGCCATTGTTCTAATAAAAAATATGAATAAATACATGGATTGAAAATTTCTAATTGTTATTACTAACTCACAAGATGATATTTACCAAAAAAACTTTTACCAAACAATTTATTTACCAGGAGTAAATACTTGTAAATACAATTTATTTACCAAGAGTAACACTTTTCCGATTTTCTCACTCGTTAGATCTATCTATACCAAACGACGCTTCAAACCAGACTGAGTTCAGCTTCGAAAAATCTTTTTCTCCAGTTGTAGGCTTTCTTGTTTATATTCTCAAATTTCACCATACAGTGCGAGGCATACTTGCATATCAACCTCTTTCTACGAACCATCCTTATCGCTTTTTTCAAGTGGGTAGAGAAGCGCTCGCGACGCGTGGAGAGCGCGCTTCTCACGTTCTGTTGCGACGTAAAACCGGCTGATATATTTTTCATATATCTTGGTAATTATACCATATTTTGGTTTGGTTTTTTGTTCAATTTCATTAGAAAGCTTCAGAGAAACATGCATTTCTCAAAAAGTTGCGGTAGAATAAGTTTATCGTCCGAAATCACTAGTAAACTCTGATGTCCCCTCACAGGGGACATCCGAGTGATATGCTAGACTTACGATGTCCCCTGAGAGGGGACATCCGAGTGCAAAGGGCTAAAACCCGTTTAATTCTAACTGCAAGCCAAAAACATATTTCCCATTAAAAAGCATTAAAAAAAGAGAACCAGACGAACAAAACTTGTAATAGTTTAAATACTCTCTGCAAAATTACTTTACTTTCAATATAACTTCAATTATTAATTATTATTTTTCTCTATACACCACTTTTAATAATATTTTGAGGTACATTATTTTTTGATTAACAATAAGTTCAAAATGTTTACAATATTTACCAAATGTTTTAGTAAGTGAATTTATTGTTCTGGCCTGTGTCTTACTTTCAACTTTGCCCACCATTTGTGTTATAATTTCGGTGAATTTTAATATTGTAACGCTGCGTAAGGGAGGTAGTGCACCGAACGGCCACCAAACTAGTGCCCTCGTCACCTCGCTTTCCCAGAATCGCCGTCACGCGCTCTGACTGGTCGGTGTTTTTCGTTAATAACTCAAAAACGAAGCTTCAACCAACATTTTGGTCAAGGAAAAAGTTGTTCAGAATAAACAGCAACCGCACATTTTCCGATGTTCGTGTAGTTACGAGACACCCTGTATATTATAATACACAATGCGTATCTGTCTGGTAAAGCGCACTTTGCTAGTGTACTTTTTTAAATATGTATTTAATGCATTACAAACAAATGAGTATTACCGCGTAGTGCAATATTATTGTATGTACATATACACATAATATCAAGTAGATATTAACAGTAACACGAAAGTGCACACTTGCAACAGATTATTAATTAAATTGGAACATGCAGCAATAACGAATGCCTATAAAACACATACAGTACCAGCCAAACATCTATCGCATTTGTATACTACATTTTGAATACAAACTGTATGGTTTAATTCTTCGCCATATTGTAAGCCTTGAATATTTTTTACATACTTCAACTGCTATAAAAATGTATAACTCCCCTGCAACTGAAAGTACTTGGCTTTTAAATTTAATAAATTGTTTGCCGTTATTAGTTAATTTGGGGCCTTCTATGAATCGAATTGTTGAGTTTTTAGCAGATTGGGTAGCTCTGGTATAGTTAATTACAAAATTAGTTTCAAGCTTTGTGATGTAGCTGTGATGTACATTTACATTTCTTTAGAAAATATTTCAGCTATTGCAAGCATTTTAATAATTTTCGTGCCTACATATGTATGCAAACAAGAAGAAGTAAAGCATTCACATTACATTGATAATAAAAATGTAACAATAGTTCACGCACCAGTACGTGTACCCATTTTGTATGCTTTATCTTAAAAATTATGAATAGGCATAATATTCACCGTTGTAACGAGCTGTAAACTTGTTCGGAATGGTATCTGAAATTCAGTAATGTCAAACAGAGAGTTAAATCTTTCGCCCTTTCAGATACACTATATACATTGTATATGTATGTATGTATTGTAGGGGATTTTAAATAAGGCGTCTGGTTTGGCTCGGGCCATCATGGTTTACATTAGGGCGTGAGATTGTCACGGTTTAATTAGAACTTGAATTAACTAAAACATAATAACTTAAAGAAATAAATCTTTTCAATAATTTATTGATTTTCCATTACTTTGTATTAAGAAATTCTTTCTCTTGGCCATTGATTCTGCTAGATTTTGCAGCTGTTTCGGTGTAACGCGATTCCAGCCCTCCAATATCGCAGTATTCAATTCGGCGACGGTATTAAGTTGCCGACATTGTCATACACGTCACGTACAAGTCGACCCCAAAGATTTTCTATAGGGTTTATATCAAAAGATCTCGCTGGCCAGGTGATAGTGTTGATTTCTCTTTCTTGCAGCCACTGCCTAGGGCTGGCAGAAACGTGAATTGTCACATTATCGCATAAATTGTAATTCAGCCGATGGAAAACGACATCAGTGTGGTATAAGATGATCCGTAAGTAATTTTTGTAAATTTTACATAAATGCTCCCCCCTAGTGCCTGGCTATATGTCGAATAAGTTTCAGCCGAATCAGTTAGCTAGCTCCAAAGTTATGACCAAAAGTCCAAGTGGATCTATCTTTCTGTTACGCACTGTATGTTTTTCCTAATTTGTTATTTAGCTTAGGGTGGGAGCAATTGGTTCTGTCGGCGAATGGATTCATAAATCTTGTAGGTGATTGCCAGGGTCACAGGTACGCTTAATTTGCGACTGCATCTGCATAAGGATTGTGATATTATCTGATATTGAAACTGGCTATAAATAAATAATGCACTAACACATAATCTCACGAATCTGTTTAAACAGTATTATTAAGCAGGAAGAGGAAAAAAGATACAGATTGACTGTTTGTCGAGAATTTTTCCAGCGTTACATAGGATGAATCACGAAATGTAATGAGCTTAGATCGTTTTGTTATTAGCGATTTATATAACAAGCTGAAAGTGACTTTGAACACTTCGGAAAAAGACCCGGTTGACAATTTACTATAATTATTTTGAGATTCTCATTAAACAATAATATACCAGATAAACAAATTTTCGACCAACCCACTAGCAATAGAGTAATCTAGCTGATGACGATTTCTAGTTCACCCTGTATATTTTTATGCATATGCGTGGGTATATAAAGACGGGTCAACATTTGTTACCTAGTCCTATTAAAGGCAACTACACGATGAAACATGTCGCATGATTCCTAGGTTTCATGATGCATGTTGCAATGTGACCGGCATCGAGGAATCATCATCTGATGCAATTTGTATCGCCGCCAGAATAAAAAAATTATTTTTCAAAGAATCTTTGAAACTAACCAAATCTTTGGAATCAAAAAATTGGAAATGAAAACAAATCTTTGAAAAAACTATTTTTTGTCAAAAACCATATATCAAAACCCTCATATTTTTATTTTATGCAATCTTGTCGGTACAAAATAATCAATGAAATGTATTTTTTAATTGCATTTATAAATAAATTATTGAGAATATTGAGCGAAATGGGGGATGCTTATTTGAAATCATACAATTTAATACAATTATAGTTATTTAATGAATTTATTTTTATTGATTTTTACAGATATTAATTAATTTCAACTTGAATTTCTAGCAGATTTCTATTTTTCTTCTAACTTCGTACGTTACGCGGCGAGGAATGTAATGGACGGAAAAAATGCTATTGGTTATTATTATTACGAGGGTATGGAAATAGTAATTTGTATTGGTTGGAAGTGGCGCTAGGGAGAAAGTTTGATTTTTCGAAAAAGGGTATTGTCCTGTTGCAAAAAAATGATACTGTGCTCTTAACTCGTCCTCGGGTGTCAAAAATTACCACCGCAGGTAGAAACGGATTTCAGGTAATTTGTTAGATGCTGCCTTAAGATAATTAAAAGCAGAATCATCCATATGCAAATAGTCTCTATAATCACTAGGTTCACTTGATTTCAGCTTTTTTAATAATGCAGAATTAGACAATCTGTTCCTCTCGACTAACCATCTTTTTGCCCACTTCTTTTTAGTCTTCAATTTTGTATGTGTAGCGTTGGCATCACACGACAACCTAAGTGGAATCGGTAGTGTGGAAGCTGTATCAGCTGAAACTGATGCAGATTCCATGAAACCTTGGAGTTGATGCATGCATTGCAACATGTTTCATTGTGTAGGGGGCCCTTTACTGACACCCGTTAGTTCAGTTGTTGGTACCGGGGTTCGGTATGGGACCCATTTCTCTTCTTATGCACGTAAAAGTGCGTCCACATTTGTTATCGTACTGCGATCTGTAACCTAGTGAAGTGGTCTAGAAAAGGTCTGGGAATAACTGTGGAGTGTGCCTTGATACCTCATATTGTTACTTTTTACTTGGTACGGCCGTTCCATGAGCTGTCGGTATAGTGACCCGCTCCAAAGAAGGTACTTGAGTCGCTCTTGAATAGTTTATAGCTTCCTTTAAATTTGTATGTTTTCTAGCTACCTTTGGGCGGATTAGGTTGATTAAATTTGATGATTCTAGTATAAGAATAATTTCTATGTCGTATATAATAAATCTTTATTATTTATAAAAATATTTCATGAAGAACTTTTTGTTGATATATTGCGGCATTGATTTTTACATGTCTGTCGATCAATATTAATGGCGTTAATTGTATTAAAAAAGGGAAAGTGATATGTCGATTGAAATTGCATGGCACTTTACCATGTGTTCCTTTATTCTAATCCTTACCATCTGAATCCTGCACTCAGATAGTCGAAAGGCTAAAAATTTCTCCGCAAAAATAGCGTTACTCACTCACAACTCACTCAACTCACAACAGTCCTACGTCGCCAAGCGGGTCTGGTCTAACTCATAGGTATAGCCCCAATGAGCCCTATCTCCCAAGCCTAAACAGTCTACAATACATAGAAACAGCGCCGCACAGACGAGTTCACACATCTACGGCAGTTCAGGGGCAAGCTAACACATTGGCAGTGGCGCAAGGGCGAGTATGGCAGCTCACTGGCTCCTTTGGAGCGGGTAAAATACCGACAGTTCCTCGATCCACCGAACCAAGTAACCCGCCTTAATGTGTACCGCGTAACAATGACGCATCATGGATATTCGGATGGATATTTTTATTGTTCTGGTTCTATACGGCGAATACATGGTACAGATGAGGGCGTGGGATCAGCTCGTTTGCGAAGAAGACTGAATGTATGTCATAAGTTTAACCACGGTGTTATACGAGTCACCTTTACGTTACCGTATGACATTCTTGTGAAAAGCAAGGCAATTATTTTTTCATAGTCTATGTTGTAAAGTGGTTGCCGCTCGGAAGAAATCGATAAGGCCATTGCATTTTCCCTTTCCTACATTTCTCTTTCACTGCTCCCACGGTTAATTACCAATTCTAATGTGTATTGCTTTTAAATATCGCTGCTTGTTTTCAATACAGATGAACCATTTCGAAGCGACCTGCTCTACTATATCTGTAAGACAGAATGAACCACGAATATTTGCTGGAATAACTTTCCATGCAACACATCTGACGAGTGAGGACTAGATATTCTGAATTAGAGTTGTCAAAATTGATACTTTCCGTGAAGTAAAATTCCCAGTGATATCAAAGTTTATCCTACAGTGTTCCTTGTATAACCCCGCTCAAGGGAGGGAACAGAACAGACTAATTGCAATCCATTTCTGCTGGAAAATACAATAATTCCACCTACCTCTGCAGATACTCCGAAAACACAACCTTCCGGCATTGAATTAATCAGATCTCTACAATACTAACCAAAATCTTGTTACCAAATGCTCTAACTCTGCCGAAGAGGGCGCACAGTGGTCCGGATCGAGAAATTCAGTGCCATTTGGGCCAAAATTCAACTTTTTCATATCAAGATGCAGTAAATTTTTGTTTTCAAAGGAAGAGCATTCTTTTGCAATAAGAAACCATACTTGCATTAATGATTACTATGCGCAATATGTTTAAAAAATGAAGCTGAATGAAATAAAGAATATTTACAAAATTCTTCACAATTGCCAAGGTATATCTTTCAAGTCCTAATGAATCCCACATTCTAACCAATTGCACTGTTTTCCGTGCACTTTCCTCTATATAGATCTACAACTGTAATTTCCATCTTCGTCCAATCTTGCAAATTATTAGTGTTTAAAGCTATCACCGTTCAGCCATTTGACGTGCTTATATACGTTCGCGTCCATAGCTGAGGCACTGTGAAGTGTGAAGTGCTAACGCTCTTGGAAGTGTTTAGATTATAGAAACGTGAAATGTTTATGCTATGGTCTAGATAAGGTTTAAACTAGGTTTTGTTTACATTTGTTAATTCTTCGACTTGTAGTTTAATTTGTCTTACAAACCGTTAAAAAAGATATTAGAAAAACCGTATTTAACAATTTGTAAGGTATTTAAATTTAAAAATTTAAGAAAAAAAATGATTAAACAAACGCAAAATAAATCATATTATATGTCATAGGAACGTGCTTATTTTTTAATATTTTTTAAAACAAATTTCATCCCGATATCTTTTATGGTTTAAAAGTTATAGCAAAATGCCACTAAAATTCTCGATCCGGACCACTGTGGGGCGGTGTGCTTGTTAAGCAATGCGCATATCGTAAATTGTTGAGCCATGAATAGATCCTTTTTTCTTGCGCATTTTAGATAGCCTTATTTTTGTACTTGTTTGGATCTATGCGTTTGTGACGCCGCTGTGTGCTCGGCCGGCGTCGCAGTTCGAGTTTAGGATGCCTTGTTTAGATTAGTCAAGAGGTGCGATACGCGAGCGTTCAGAAACGCAGTTCCGGGTATCGCAGGGTTATTTCGACGGGATCCTTTTCCCACCATGGATTTTCTCTTAATCAGTGGGCATGACTATTTTCACCCACTCTTTTTAAGGCGACCAATTACTGGCGTCTACGAGTCTTCTTCCAGGACGAATGTGCGATCGAAGATCAGATCGAAACGAGCGCTCGAAAGAAGAACATCAACTTTGTAATTTCCAACATATTTTGTCACTGTACCAATTACTACTACTTTAAAATACAGTCCACTATTAACCGTTTTTCTACCAGTGTAATTTGATTTGACCAACCACACGTTAACTCGGCAATAAGAGATCGGATGCGGCTCGGCAGCTTCGTCTGAGCATATTCGTACTCAACATAAATTAAAGGGCAACAAAGTCTGAACGAACTTCAAAAACCATTCTCAAATAAATCTAACGTTGCTGTGGTTGACTTCTGTATTTCTCCGTCGCACGTCACCCTTATTCGCTACTTACCCTTAAATCCTTTCAGAAGTCCACAATAAAAAAAGGGATTGTGCTCCATTTAGCGCAATTACGTTGGTAAAATAAAGAAGTCCAACATCTGGTTTTAATGTGTCATGTGTTACCCAGAAAGGTAACAGAATTTCGCGAAAAGTTCCTCATTACTAAACAGAATATGCACAAAGCCCTAATTGTTCGAAGAATGCGTCGCGCTTACGGTGTGCTCGGCGAGAGGCACAATCACGTTCCAATTCACAGAGGGAAGGCACAGTTTCAAAAATAAAAGACTGTGACAAAAGTGACAGTATTATATTCCGCCTGCAGCAAAAATCCGTCACGATTCTTAAAGAGCTACACCGAGGTAGGTGAACAAAGAATCGGCTGTTTGATTTCCATATGCTTTGAATGCGTCCAATTTTAAGAGGCTCTAAATCTTTCGAATCGATATCGCAAATGATGATAGAGTTGCTACAGCGATACTGCGCTATTCATTATAGATATTACATGAGTTGCTCGGTTAATTTATAAAAGTGGCTCAAGTGAAAATACTGAACACCCCAGAAAATGTTTCAAACTATATAGACAACAGATGTGTCTAAATGATTGTTAATTGTTTAGGCAATTAAAATTATGGGCCAATTTATTATTTTGTGTGCGCGCGCGCCTATGTGTGTGAAGAATCAAAATATGAGCGAAGGTTATCAAGTAGGCAAGAATCAATTCGAATATAACAATGAATGTATGCGGAAATATTGCTTGTATTTCTGCAATTTTTATCGCTTTTTGTAATAAACTCCATGTTATACAAGTTTACGTTATCATATCCATTCCTATATATTATATCGCGAACCCACATTCGTAGTTAATCTTTCCCGAATAAAAAAAATGGGTTAAACCACGTTCAGCACTGTCGATTCACTTGGGCGGTACAGCATTTCTATAAAGCAATTCATAGCTTGCTTGAAGACGACACAAACAGTATAAAAGGCCGCTATAGCCAGTGGAAATGAAGCTTCAATTTCGTAGAAATTTAATTTCAGGTAGGTTGCGTCAACGAAATGTCATACATAATTGGATTAGTTTCCCCCTTTTTATTAATTATAAAGTAAGTGACGAGAAGCAGACTGCTTCGTTTAAAACTGTGCCGATAATTTTAATTAATGTTGCACGTTTTAATAAAGTCTTAAAATTAGATATTCTCGTTTCCTATACATACTATTATTTCAATTTTTTAGTATTTCAGCAATTATATTTCGAAAAGGGTAAATTTGACGATCTAGTAAGTAAATATCAGTGCTCTAGAAATTTAAGAAACTATACATATCTTACATCTCTGGATTTTTGTATACTCATACAGGGTATACACCCGGTAATGATGAAAAGAAGTAATGGTCACGACTTGCAGGGGTGATTCTAGACCTTTGGATCGGTGGACATTTGATAAAATAAGATCCCGCAAAATGTTCATAACAATAAAAACGAATGTTAATAATTTTTTGATTGCAATATATACTTCTCCGTGAGTACACAAAAAGTCTGAAAGGAACCGAATGTCGGAAATGATTGCTCAATATAAATCTTTAAAATTTTGCACAAATAAGACTGCGTAACTCACACGTAGGACGAAACTAACGTTTACGCCTTTTCTTGAAAAAACATTTTTCAGCAATTATCTATTTAGCAATTTGCTGTTGACTAACTTTTTTCCCAAACATGTGTTTTTCCAAATTCTAAATTATCGGAAGAATCTGAAACATTACCTACTCACAGTTACACTGAACACCCTCTGTTTACGTATACATTATACATTTTCAGCGGCGTACGTGACTTGGGTTCATTTCGACTATGCGACCGTGACCGCAAATATAAAGATTACAGCAATGAATGTTTCGTATACTTATTGTGAACAACGAAGTTGTTTTAATAACTCTATTTTAATTTTTATTTTATTTAAGGACAATGCTGTTCGCTCAACTATGAGGCGGAACGTTACAGAATTTTTATCACAAGTATATTAACTTTAGGGCCAGGAAAATGCGAAAGTACATACATACTTGGTATCACCTGTCAGTAAGTACTGAAAACACAAACATTAAACTATATTTTAGCGATAAGCGATATACGATGTACATGACATTAATTCGGATTACCGAATTCCATTAGTTCCTTGCCAAGTGCGTATGTGTATATATCTACCTGTGGTTACAAATTGTTAGTAATCAATTCGAAGGTTATCCTGGTAATCGAGATAACACCAAGTAACGTATAGCAGTCGAAATTCATGGCACATTGGTGCCACATACATATATCGAATTGACATAATTAACCCCAGTAACCACAACCGGGTCGCGTGCGTGTTTCGTCGAGTGGTCCGTCCTAATTGTAACTCCTGAGAATATGTGCCTTAACCCGGTCGGGCCGAAAAAAATATTTATTGTACATGTTTTTCCTCACAATGGCACACGCAACAAACTAATTTATCACGGGAACATGCTTATTAAAAATAATATTTTCCCGCATCATTTCTACCTTCCTTTTTATTCCATATTCAACTTTATATTCCAGAAAAGTACCGACATTTTACTACTTTCGCCGTCTTGGATATGAGTCATTTGCAGTTTCATGTAGCATACCGGTAGGCATGTCATAATCTTTTACCACCCTATTATGTATACGAAAGTAAAATATATAAAGTGCAAGCCAGAGTTGTGTGCATGACATTCTAAAATATACTTTCTACGGGAGCAATAAATTCATTTCTGGAATTTATTACGTTTAGTAAATTTTTGATCTCTTTGTATAAGGAAATGTTTAACGTCTGCTCCTCCCCCTCTAAAATTTATTATCAGCATATTTTCATTATTGAAAATTTCATAGTCATTCCATAGTCTAACGAATCTACGAGAAAATTGTATTACCTTTTAGGTAGCGCACCACTTAGAATAGCGAGTCGCTCTTCCACGTAAGTAATGAGACTCATATACGGTTCTGTTGAAATTAGAATTCCAGCATATTCGGCGCTGTCCATTCAGAGAATTACATTTAATTAATACAAATGTTGTAATAGCTGTGGAAATATTTTAGGAGCGATGATAATGTATCTGATGAATAAAGTATGTAATATGAAACGTTCCAGCGTTGAAAATCAAAGAACGGTATAATTTACAATTTACAATATGGAATATCGTTGTATCAACATCTAAAGATATTATAAAGTCTAATTATTTCCACAGGTACAATTGTAAACGGTAAAATCGGTAAAATGATTAAGTTCGTAACCTTAATACGTGTGCTGAGTTCAGTGGCAAGTGAAAGATTAAATGCCATGAAGATGAAAAACGTGTTATAAGGCTATTAGAATTTCACCCGATAACCTTGCACTGATATCTTCGTGCTAATATACATTACATACTGCAGTGCGATTCGATAACATAAATCTAATGACCAAAGAGGATTAAGGTCCACGGTATCCAGAAAATTAGACTGGCCTGTTTGGCATCAATACATGGTGTAAGCTATCGTACTAACATTTTAATAAATAATTTGTTGTCTATAAGCATCTCTGTTTTCCATCTACAAAAGAGAAATTAAAGAAAAAAACTTGTACGATAAAGTCTATGTACAATGTTGCATGCAAATCGGTACGATAGTTATCGTCAAAATTCTGGCATAGCTTTGAGAATCCTGTTGTACATGAATATAAATACTGTTCGTGTACTTGTGGGAGTATATGTCAATCTTTATGATATCATCGATGCGAGAGCAATGTCACAGCAAGGCATACAGTTTAAGAGGCATCCATTCTTTTTTGCCTGTGACAAATTTTCGCCTTCTTACTCGCTACAGTGATGTCTCCATATAACCGAAAAACAGGTATCCGATATAACCGAAAAAATGGTATCCGATATAACCGAAAAAATGGTATCCGATATAACCGAAGATTTCATCCCCACTACTGGGGGGTATACCCCTCGAAGGGGTCCAAGAGTCGATTGTCAATTAATGTCCCGTGATCCTGGATCGGGTATATTGGTGAGCTAATACTAATTCAACGATGAAACTTAGGTATTTCTCATCGTTTTCTTATGAAACTTTTACACAGCATAGCTGACGTTTTTCTGATTAAAATGATACCAAACACGATTTAATTTGGACTATATTTAGTGGCTTAATTAACGGTACAGTATTCCCTCGAAAGTTGCGAAAGGCTCGGGACTGAACGTTCGCAACTTTCGTGTTGTTCCTATAGTATGTCCAGAGCTAAATGAAAAAAGTGGAGGGAGAGCAGCCGATTGATGCCGCCGAATCGGCAGGGCCGTAAGCGCCCTGTCGATGTTTGGTTCTAAGCAATAAGATGAGAAGCATATGAATTAATTTTTATTTACATTAATAGTTCAGTTACTACGAGTATAGCTGTACATTTTATTTAATATTTTAAGTATTTGATGGAATTTCAATTCTTCGCGCCGCATTATCCTTGGTTTGTAGTATAGGAACCACTTTCGATATAACGCTTGTGGAGTTACACCTTTTTAACAAACTCTAATGTTCCAAATATAGAGACAATGTTCTGCTCATTTCGTTTAAAACCACAAGCCAGAATAGCAGAGACTTCTATATACAATTTTATTTCCGTTACTATTTGTTCTATTTAGACTCACATTTTCTACTTCGTGGCAAGTAAGGATGCTTGTCACCTATTACACTATTCTAATTAATAAAAAAAAGAAAACAAGCATCTGTATTTGTATATCTGTACTTGTATTTGTATTTGTAAATATATCATGTTTGGTCTCATTTTAATCGGAAGAATTTCAACAATATCTTTAAAAAAATTGGAAGTCGAAAAAACTAAAAATAAAAAAGTAAAGCTGTCGTTTTTATTATAGCATCGTTTTGCATTTGTGTAATCACACCGACGCGGTGGCATTTAAATGGCTCGACTGCCTGGGCCATCGTTCTGTCCTTGTTTTTTCCTTTACAACCTAGCGAAACCGACAAAAGCGAGCCGCGAGCCGTGCTACTGACACTGACACTGTCTTAAACAGTTTACACATTGATCAGCAGTATATCATATACTGTATATGTGCACCCATTTCAAATTGGCATGGCACAGCCCTGCTCGATTCGACGAGCGGTCGAGCTTTGTAGTTCGTTTAGTGGGGTGAGAAATCCTCACACCACTTTTTTCATTTAGCTCTGGACTTACTGTACGTTGTTTGAAATTTGCCGACAGTTTTCTTTGTTAATTAAGCCAGTAAATATAGTTCGAATTATATCGCGTTTGGTGTCATTTTAATCAGAAAAATGTCAGCTGTGCTGTGTAAAAATTTCATAAGAAAAGGATGAGAAATGGCAAAGTTTCATCGTTGAATTAGTATTACCTCACCGATATACCCGACCTCGGATCGCGTTACACTGATCGGCAAGTGAGCTTCTTGACGCCTCTAGGGGTATACCCCCCAGGAGTGGGGATAAACTCTTTGCAACTATCGTGCAGCTCTTTTTCGCATCTATCGAGACATTACTGTATAGAGACTTTACTGTACTTTGCACCCTTTTGCTAGGGGCTTTATGTGTGAGAAGCAAATGTTCATATATTTTTAAACAAGTCTAATATATTTTTTTTATTGTCGTTATATTTTCGTTAAATTCCAAATATAATGTAAGTAAAACATAAACTGAAAATAAATGAAATACATATCTCTACATCAAAAAAATGTAATCGCTAATAACCGGTTCGTGCGACTTGGCATAAAGAAAGCTCAGAAGTAATAAGAAATAAATTTCCTAGTGTCGTGTAATAATGTCTAAACCCATTAATGCTCAGTGACGCGTTTAATAACATTTTCATTTCAATGCTTTGAAATGCATTATACATATAAATATTTTGTACTATACATACATTAGTATATCAACGTGCTTGAAAGTAAAAATAATAAATATGAAAAAAAAGGTACACATAATTTGGTCGTTAATGGGTTAGTACAATCCATCGTAACATCTGTCCGCCCCATTTCGAGTCGAAAATTCACGGGACTGTAAGATTTGCCGAGACAGGTTTCAACAACTTTTAAGACGGTGATAGTTGTTTCAAAGTAGTGAAACGCATAGACGAATCCAGAAACGGGGTATACAGGGTGTTCCGTAACTCGGGGAACATCGGGAACATCGCACAGCCCTTGATTGAGATGGTTTACGTTAGCTGGCGACAGATAGGAACTGTATCTCACGCCCTAACGTAAACCATCATGCCCCGAGCCAAACCAGACCTCTACGTAAAATCTCCTACACTTCCTTCCTTTCTTCTTCCGTCGCTTCCTCCTTCCACCATCGTATCAACGGATACTCGAAGTTCCCACATCGACATTTCTCACATCCGTATTATAGACCATAAAGAGCCATGCAACTTTTAATTTAACCTTTTTCCTGTATCTTAAGCAGTTTCTTAATTATTCACGATAATATGAAAAGTAAAGATTTGTTTGGGGGTCTGTTTTCACCTCGAGGACCGTTTTTTTAGCAGGAAACAAAAATTGTTCCGCTGTTAGCATAATATGAACTACATTTGTGCAAACTTTCAAATTCTGAATTTTCGAGTTGCCGAACTTCCCTTGTCAGACACGTCAAGTAATTAAATCGATTAACAAGTAATTTAGTGTGCGTGTAATTTACCGTAATTAATAGTAATTTACCGCGTGCGAACGATAAAAAGTCGAATAGTTTAGCGAAACAATTTAGTCGAGTAGATCCATTTCTTTAGATTTTTCTGGTCCAGTCGGTTTCATCCGTCACCTTTCCTTTGAAAATTCTTTGAATGTGTTGATTAAGCAGTTTTTACCCCTCTAGGTAAGTACTATAAACCCCTAAAGTCTTAAACAATTTTTTTTATTATCTCCTATATGTATCACACGTCACTACGTTTGAATATATCCACTATTTCATGTTTATTGTACATTGTCGGTGTTTCGCATTTATTTCTCGTCGACAATATGATACACCGCAAACGCGAGCACCGCTCATTCTATGCTCAATCATTATAAGCAAATTTTGTAGATACAATGCGCTAGTAGAAAATATACTGTTCGAATAGTTACAACGTTTAAATGCGAGCACATTTGGATAATGGAACGTTTGGATAATAGGTGTTTGAATAATGAAGGTTCTACTACGTTTATGTGATTTTCTAGGAAGATTTTGACAATTGTATATCCGATATATGTATATACAGGAAAAACCGGGGTAAAACCGAGATATGTTATTGTTTTTGAAATAGCTGACAATTTTTCGAGGTCGTTGTAGTGACATAGTAACCTATGCCACGAACATTTGGCAGTATTCTGGTTAGTATTCTTTTGGTGTGTGTTATATTGTTGGGCTCGCGTTAAAGTGTACATAATTAAGTGATACCTCTCTCAAACCGCCATGGTATTGATAGTAGCTTGTATTATTTAAAAAAGTGCACGCTACGGTCTGGAACGAAAAAGAAAAGGAAGAAGATATCGAAATTAAAACAGAGTCTTGTTAAAGGGCCATTCGTAAAAATAGAGAAAGCCGTAAAATCAAACAAAAATATTGAAATACAAAGAGAACAATGGTGATGAAAATAATATTAATAGAAATGTGGAAGCTTACTGTGGGAAGTGAGCCCTTGTCTTTATTAACAGAATAGTGGATACACTTATCGTTCGCGCGTTTGACGGTGTATATCGGTCGTTCCGATGCTGGCGGTTGTGTCGACCGGACTGATCGAGGCATAGCTCCCGGGCCCCGGTGACGCTTCCATGCACCCCCGATTTCCTTAACGGTTCCCGGAAATTTGGGGGCGATGGTCACATCGAGAACGCACGTCGCCGAGCCCAAGTCGCGCGTCCACTTAACTCTACGCGACAGAACGGCGCCACGAGGCGTAAACAAATCCCAACGGCCGATCTGCCGCGCGTGAGAAAGACGTGCCTCGATCGCGCCTTCCGACACCACTTCAGAGTGGCAGTGAGCCGCCACAGAAAGATTGAAGATATTTGAGTTTGCCGTGACAGTAGCAATGGCACTCTATAACTGCAGCCCCCGCTTGTCGCTCAACGTAAGGGTATCATTAGACGCACAGTATGTATGTACTTCTGCTGGCAATAAGTGCCACAGTTGCCGCCGCGTGTTTTGCCAAACTATTTCGCTTCCATATTGAAAACGATAATGATTTTGAAACTTTCGTTGATGCTTTCCTTAGCACAGGGCTCGGAATTAAGTGAACTTTCGGGCCGATTTTCAGAGGCAACGCCCCCTTTCTCCGGCCGCACGTCTTGGCCCCCGCGATCGCCAAGCAGCTCGAAGGTCCTCAGGCGCGTAACCGCGCGGGTCGCATTAGGGTGACACTCGTATCAATAGGTTTCTACATCGTCCCATGTCCCATGGTCCGCGTGGTTCATATGCTACGCGCCTGAGGACCTTCCAGCCGATTGGTGATCGCTGGGCCAAGACGCGCGGCGGGAGAAAGGGGGCGTTGCCTCTGAAAATCGGCCCGAAAGTTCACTTAATTCCGAGCCCTGCCTTAGCAGAATGGTCTGTTCTGTTGCGTGGAATAGTTGGATATTCTCCTAGGCCATTAATTTTTAAAATATATTTAAAAATATCACCCAAAATGGGTGCATTTTCGGTGTCTTTTCACTTTGATCATTATTTAAACATATTTAAATGTTTATAACCTAATAACTACTTATATCATTTGATTCGCGAAACTCGAGAGAATCATTTATTGCCAAGAGCAACTGCATAACTATTTCCGTAAAAGCACAAAACCACATCCAAAGTTGAAAATTTGCGATTTCTTTTAAATTGATTTTTCAGAAGCGGTACGTTTTGGAGAAAATGGCTGCAGATTCGCGTTCAGCAAATTAAATTTTACAAGAAACGCCCGTTGGAGGTTAAAAAATGAGGCCCGTGTTGAACAGTGTAATCGTAGTAATCACTACTTGTTACAGAAGGAAATAAATAAATAAATGAGGAAAGGATCGACAAGAATGTAAAGCCACAATTGATATCCTGATACCATATTTGTGCTGCCAAATTCACATGAGTGACATGTTTTGTATCGATATTCTGCAATTATCTGAGCTCAGAAAGCTTGGCCTCGATCGTTTGGTCTCTGTTGGGTTTAAGAATGTACAGTCCACCAATTGTTGATTGCACAAACTTTAAGCTTTATTCTCGTAAATGCTTTTTCTCGGGACACAGTGTCCGTTACAAAAAAAGACGCAGTCTCGTTAGTAAGAAAAGACGCAGTGTCGCGCCACCTTTCGCTTTGGCGCCAATTACAATAGGTTTGCAATCTCTGACAGTCTCGTTTCCGTTTCCTTTTCCAATTGCTCCGGCATTACCTGGACAGTGAATAATCAGAAGCTTCTGATGTGACAGATTTCATTAATATTTTCTAACAGAAACTATGAATAACTTTCAGCACGCATTTCCTTGTTAGACGATCATTAATTTGAGATTAATACTCTGGGGGCCAACAGTCATTTGTTCCCTCCATCAATCTTCAGTATAAAGATGTTAATTGTTGGGAAAATTTTTGCACAATTTAAAATATTTATTGAACTAAAATAGATAGTACAGTTGACAAACTATTGCAGTAGTTTCGTCGGGCATATGTTTGTGAAAAAACATTATTTATTTCTGTCTACTGGATAAAGTATAGGTAAGGCAGCATTTCGGATAAAACATATTTGATCTTCAAGGAATAGTCGTAGCTAACTGATTGTGAGTTCAGTTAACACTAGTTTCGACTACCCGAAACACTACTTTCAGCAGTAACTAGTTTTAACTCTCAGAGCAGTCAGCCAATTCTAGAATGATGTAATTAGTTGAAAGCAGTATTAACGAAAGAGATTGGTTAGAACTAGAATTAAGTAGGGTAATTGGATTTTGACTGAATTCGGGTATTCACTGTAAAATATGCGAATACAAAACGATTTACGTGCAAGTTGCCAATAAATTTTAGGCCCTTTCTTGAACTTTACAAAACATTGTTTCAGACCAAAGTTGAACTGTATTTAAGTGTATATAACTTTCGTTTATTAGTTTCTTCATCTGAATCCTGTTTATAATCGAAACTAGTATAGTATAGTAGGTGTTTCTGATATAGTTTTGTTGAAATGAATCTTGCGAAGTCTAATAACCTTAATAATAACAAAATATATACATATATCGCATTAAAAGTTAGGTTAATATTTGGAACGCTAGGGTGTATAGAAGTATTCGCTAATAAAATACAAATCAATCATTGAAACATATAAATCAAGTAGTTTTATTTAAAACTCAAAAGGTAACATCAATGTCTTCAAAAACATAGTAATGAAGAAAACTCTTGTTTACAAAAATTATGGCCCCTTGACTATGTAGTATTTCAACTTCATCCCCAAAAGTTTCTTTGTAAAGTTCAAGGAAAGTCCTGAAATTTCGTTACAACACTTACGTGCGACTTCCTGTACCTATATAATATTTCATAACGACAGGAGCGCGGTCGGACTTTAGATTGAAGCACGATTATAATTTTAAATTCGTTTCGTTGATATCCTTGGGAATCAAGGAGGTCCAGTGTTTTTTTATTTGCAGAAACCTAGTACATAAGTTTACGTGTTGAAAATGCATCTAGCAATAGTTAGTATATTACCTGTTCTGGACATCGTCTACCTCTTACGGTTTTAACTTTTTATACGAGTGTTTAGTCTTGAAACTCCGTTCTCCTAAGAGGTCTGAACTAAACTAAGTAGGTAATCATGCTGCCTGCAATTTTTATGGAATACGTGTGAGCATCGCGAATATTGCTGTTACGTGTTTTAATTATTGCCGTCGTTGCTTGGAAGTAAAGGAAGTTGATTGCGCTATGCAAATGATGCTTGATAGAATATTTTTAATGATTAATGCCGTAGAACCGTGAGCTTTGCTGGCGGGTGCTTTGCATCATAAATTGCGTATGATGGAATTTTAATGCGATGTTTGTGGATTAGATGCATCTAAGAAATTAGAATGACACCAGTATCATGCATAATTACGACACCTTTTAGGTGCTGCATTCGTTGAGCTAATTTATTAGCATTCCATGTTACGAAGCTCGTGTTTCAATTTGGATGGTTTTTTGGCATCAATTTTGGGGCAAGTTATTCGTTGAATAACCTTATAGGAATTCGCAAATATTTGCTAGGTTGAAGGCTGTGATAGAAGATGAATGCTCTTGTAATGCAGTATATGTATATCTGTGTGTAGGTCAATTGCTGGACATAGTTTTTGGATTCGTCCGGTATTCGAAACAAGTGACTTTCTTCCGAGCGTATTTAATTTTTAAACTGGTTTATAAATATTAATTTCTGTTTGAACTTGGTTGGACTACAAAGTTTTCTCATTTCCTTTAATCAATTTTAAGGGCAAATTTCATGTATACAGCGAAATTTATTATAACATATACGTTTTCCATATTTTATTCCATAGTTTTCTTCCATATTCCGAACAGTTGATTGTCCTGTCTTCGAAGAAATGCTTATGTTTTAGCAGAAAACTATTGCAAATCGCAGGTCCCCAGATTCTACCATTTTTTCTTTTAAGGAATTTCTGAAATGATCGAGGTCCACAAAAATCTAAAGGTGATAGGTCGGAATAGGATTAGGATGAGGTTGAACGTGCCACCTCGTCTTTTTTGGTGATTCAAGTAGACACCTGGCGCCCAACTATGTTTGGAGAAGCATAAGCGGCAACAGTGACACTCAACAGAAGTACTGCGCGTCTAGTGATTCCGATACGCTGACAATGAGCAATAAGTTACAGAGCACCACTGCCCATCGCTGGAAAATAATATAATAATCGCAGAAAAATATTTATCACATTTTATATTTCTTTAATTCTTAGACAATCACATACAAATTTCTCTTAAATATAATATATTGTAATCTATATTGCTTAAAATGTTTCAAAATATATAAAATTTAAAATTGTGAAAATATATAATATCATGCATTATTTGTCAATGAACACACATAAACATTTTTGTGAATATGAATTGCGAACAAAATTACGTTTTTTGGAAATTTGAAGGTATCATAGCCATACTGTGCAATTACCTTTACTTCAATTTTCAATTATCACGAAACTTGCTAAGAGTGTATTTGATAGAATACTAGTACATTGAAGATAAAAAGGATATTAAATAAAGTTAGTAGAACTATATTATCTGATACCCCGAAACATCGGGGTATGTATTGATTGAATTTCTTTACTAAATAGTTCTTTACTACAGTTTAGAATACTACTGCTAATGTTGCTAAAAATATGAAATAAATATGCAGTTACAAGAAAACAATGTAAATTCCAGGTTAGCTTTTATTTTTGCCTGAGGTAAGTGAGAGCTAAGAGAGCTAAAATTCCGACAAAGTCTGATCGTTCAAATCTAGGTCACGCTGTACATGTATTTTCTGATTCGCATTGTCAGATAATTTCTGATGTCACGTCGGTTTGATAGCTATTAATTTATCAATTGTATAACGATTCTGGCAGGTCGGTTCTACATTTAACTTCACTCAACTTGCAATACCGGCATGTTTATAGATATTGTAGCTGCATGCGCAATTTAAATAGCCTTTAAGGGCAGCTAGCAGTTGTAAACCACGATTTCTTTGCAATATAAGATTCTCTGAAGTGCTTTTAAACAATATAGCACCTCTCTTTGTACATTGTAACAGTCTTTCTAATTTATTTACCTGACTTAACACTTATATTTACTCTTTTGGTATTAATTTAATATTATTTTCATGTTATTTGCTCATGCTCACCTAAGTCTAATTGATTTTATACGATATATAATTCACACTTACAGATCGACAAAAATGTGGTGAATATAATTGATTAAATACTATCAATTTCTAATTGATGGGTCTGTTTTGCGTTTTTTAATATCAATAAGTTCCCATAATATTATAATATTATTATATTATAATATAATATTAATAGGTTTGTTGAGCCGATTATATGGAAAATGATATACGATTTATTTTCCAACAGAAATATATATCTAACTATCTAAACGAGGCTCTATAGTGATATACTCAATTCAAAGAAAGAGTAAAATGATTACATAGTTCTGACTATAGAGAATAATTTAGAAATGCAAAAGGGCACATAATAATAGCGTGTGCCTTGTTCTTCGGTCTTTCATGTGTCATTTAGTACAGCGGTAGTGCTCTTTTCTTAGACGTGCTAGGTCCGTCAACCTCGATTGTCTGACGGTGGTGCAATCATCACCAGAAATCAATCTGAAGGGCTGAAAGACCCTGTGCCACCCTGATTACACGCGCACAGAGATGTGGGTTTACGACATGTTAACAGTTATTCAAGATTAGACAAGCTACGAACAGTTAATATGGCTCGCAGAAATTCAGAATTTCTGCAACCGTAAAACCCCGTCTACCTCCTGACATTTGTTTAACAATTGAACTACTGATAGATTTTGGTACCTACTATTCAGATAGCATACGTTAGACAGATTATGAACACGAAAGTCGTTGAATGGACATTAAATAGGAATATATGTATAATTGCCATTCTGTCTTATTAAAACTCATCATAAACTGCTACAACGATACCTATATATGTATTACTAATTCTAAAGCAAGAAATCTGAAACAAGTCATTTTGACTTGCTTGGTAGTTCTAGTGTCAACATATTTTGACGAGACAAGGAAGGAGCTAAACGTCTGAACATTAAGTAATATTCAATAACAATTAGAAATTGATAGTATTTAATCAATTATATTCACCATATTTTTGTCGATCTGTAAGTATGAATTATATCTCGTATAAAATCAATTAGACTTAGGTGAGCATGAGCAAATAACATGAAAATAATATTAAATTAATACCAAAAGAGTAAATATAAGTGTTAAGTCAGGTAAATAAATTAAAAAGACTGTTACAATGTACAAAGAGAGGTGTTATATTGTTTAAAAGCACTTCAGAGAATCTTATATTGCAAAGAAATCGTGGTTTACAACTGCCAGCTGCCCTTAAAGGCTATTTAAATTGCGCATGCAGCTACAATATCTATAAACATGCCGGTATTGCAAGTTGAATGAAGTTAAATGTAGAACCGACCTGCCAGAATCGTTATACAATTGATAAATTAATAGCTATCAAACCAACGTGACATCAGAAATTATCTGACAATGCGAGTCAGAAAATACATGTACAGCGTGAGCCAGATTTGAACGATCAGACTTAGTCCGAATATTCTATGGACCTAAATAAGAAAAATATGTGACATAAACGTTAGACGTTTAAAAAATTATTAAATAATACTAGGTATCTTAAATACGAACTACGAAGAGCGCAAGAATAGACTTGCATAGTAATTCGCACAGAAATGAATTTGATTTTTTCGAAGTAGAAAGAGTATGTAATTATATTATGCTACATTTAGCGATATAACCTTTGTTTAGCTTTTACTCAGGCACTAAACACAGAAAATAAAAATATTGCTAATCTATTTCTAAATTGTATCGCAATAATCGCGAATTCGCAACTTTTCCTTTTGTATTTCGTACTTTAGTCACAACTTTATAGTAAGTTCTAACGACCTACGCCTCTGTAATATTTTTTACTTATTTAGACCCATTGCACATACTGAGAAACGTTGGCCGTTAAAACCTGGGACACCCTCTGTATAGAACCAGGATTTAATACAGATAAATCCAGATGCAGCGAGAAACATAGATTATTCGGAACTGTTTCAGGAACGAAAATCGATGTTATACCTAATTGTCTTCAAGCCAATAAGGGGCACGCGAGTTCAATTTTATTTGAGAGCAACATATAGTAACCAATTAAGATCGTCACAGGTCACATAAAATATGTAAAATAGTGATATACAAGGTTTGAAAATGGACAAGTTATTATGGAAGCGGACTCGATGGAAAACGTACGACAAGCATACGAATAGTTTCAGTTAAAAGTATTTTTGGTAAATATACATATGAATTGCGTCCGTGCATGCAGCGGTATACATTCCACTTGGAGCAACGACTACGATATGCAAAACAACTTCTTAAAGTAAAATGAGTTAAACGTTGAAAGCATCGAAACAAAAATGTTCCTGTCTTGTTCGCAAACTCTTACTTGTCGGCGATACGTGCACTTCTTCAACTAGCGAGCGTGTTGCGTAGGTTTTCCTAAAATATGAGCCAAATTAAGAATTTGTGGCAAGTATTCTAAAGAGCCGTGGGGAAAAAAATACATATACAGGGTCCGGCAGAGTATAAGTCCAGGCGTTGAATGGGGGGTTACTGGGGTGATTCTGAACAACTTTTTCCTTTACCAAAATGTTGGTTAAAGCTTCGTTTTTGAGTCATTAACGAAAAACCCTGGCCAATGAGAGCGCTCGGGCGCGTAGCCGTCAACGGATCTCAACCTCGGTCGTGGTCGTGAACGAACGCATTGGTACGTTATGTTACCTCGTCTTAAATTAAGAATAATGTGGAATTATTCGTTATTCATGAATAACAAATAAACTAATAATTAGTTTAATTAGTTTATATAGACACGGCTGTAGCATCAGATGTTGTGGAAGGTCAGGATCGACACAATGACCCAGTGTCAAGGACCTACTTCCTTCGGAGCAGGTTAATTTGTGGACAAATTGGTAAGTTTAACTAGCTTTTTCTAACATTATTTATCCAAATCGCTTTTCTTAAAACACAATTTATGAACCGGAAAACGTGCTGTTAAACAACAAATAATTCATAAGTAATAAAATACTTTATTTCTTTCGGATAACGAATAAACGTATCGAACACTTATTAGTTTATTTGTTATTCATGAATAACGAATAATTCCACATTATTCTTAATTTAAGACGAGGTAACATAACGTAACAATGCGTTCGTTCACGACCACGACCGAGGTTGAGATCCGTTGACGGCCACGCGCCCGAGCGCTCTCATTGGCCAGGGTTTTTCGTTAATAACTCAAAAACGAAGCTTTAACCAACATTTTGGTAAAGGAAAAAGTTGTTCAGAATCACCCCAGTAACCCCCCATTCAACGCCTGGACTTATACTCTGCCGGACCCTGTATACATATAACGAAACTGTACCATTTCAGAGTTTCGTGTTGATGGCATACATCCAGCATCATGCTGGCAATTTGCAGTCGTAATCGATTTTGGGTCTTCATATGATGCTTATTAACAAAGCAATAACAAACTTCGTTTCATTTGCAATGCAAGTACCCATTAAACGATGTTTTCCCGCAGTTTCAAAAATAAAATACGAATGTGTATCACCGCGACATGCAGCATATTACTATTATTGCATTATTCTGTTTCCATAATTTGCATTTGCGCATTCAATGGACGTTGATTATGTTCCCGCGCTTATACTGATATACAGTTAGTAAAAAAAAGTATTTGGATAGAGCATCGACTTTGAAATTTATTCAAATAACTACTATTAAAAACAATTAAGCGCATCTTAACTATAACAAAATAGCAGCGAGGCTGTCATAAAACTCGAGAATTCCAAGCGGTCATACGAAGGCACATCTGGCGGTCTCCCATCAACCCTCTGGGACTTTTCAACACCTCGCGGTCCACCCCCTCACAGGGCTGGGTCCGTTCCCCTTTCAAATACACATCACGCTAAGGGCGTAATGGAAGGGAGGACACGCACC
Source organism: Nomada ferruginata (assembly GCA_963583965.1). Lineage (NCBI taxonomy): Eukaryota > Metazoa > Arthropoda > Insecta > Hymenoptera > Apidae > Nomada > Nomada ferruginata. The sequence goes on from OY757219.1 coordinate 4,338,123, forward strand.
TTTAAAAGACACTGACCAGCGCATCTTTATTTAATTACCAAGTAAGAACTCAAACAGAAAACTCTAGTATCAATATACGATCTAAGGACTCTATTACGAATTACAATCTAAAAACCAAGAAAACTCTATCAATTAGAACTCAAATATACTGAATTATAATCAGTGAATTTCCAATCATTATAACTCAATCAATCCCTCCACGAAATCACGAAGGGCATACACGTTCAGTTATGAGACTTGATTGGACGTCACCTTACGCTCGAAACAATTATACTTTATCTCCACTATATGGAAAAAGATATGGAAATTCAGTAGGCGTTTCTTGTAGACCTTAATGTGCTGAAACCGAATCTGCAATCCGTTTTTCTCCAAAACGCACCAATTTTTAAAAAAATCGCAAATTTTCAACATTGGAAGTGTTTTGTACTTTTGCGGTAATAGTTATTCAGTTGCGCTTGGTGCCAAATGATTCCTTGAAGTTTCACGAATAAAATGATATAATTAGTAATTAGATTATAGACATTTAAATGTGTTTAAATAATGATCAAAGTGAAAAGGGCACCAAAAATATACCCATTTTGGCTGATATCTTTCAATTTATATCAAAAACTAAGGGTCCAGGAGAAAGTCTAACTATGCCACGCGATAGGGCAGACTTTTCTACTAAGAAAAGCATCAGAGGCAGTTACTAAGTTACTAAGCCACTCAGCAGAAGTAAAGTACCGCAAGTCTAGTGATTCCGATACGCTGAGCGATAAGCAAGGAGCCGCCGTCATAGAGCACCACTGCCGACGACACGTATGCATTTTGCCAAACTGTTTCGCTTTGATATTGAAAATGAAAATGATTTTGTAACTTCCGTTGTTGCTTTCCTTTGCAGAAAGGCTTGCTCTATCGCGTGGCATAGTTAGATATTCTCCTGGACCCTTAGTTTTTGAAATAAATTGAAAGATATCAGCCAAAATGGGTCTATTTTCGGTGTCCTTTTCACTTTGATCATTATTTAAACACAATTAAATGTTTATAATCTAATTACTAATTATATCATTTTATTTGTGAAACTTCAAGGAATCATTTGGCACCAAGCGCAACTGAATAACTATTACCACAAAAGTACAAAACACTTCCAAAGTTGAAAATGTGCGAGTTTTTTCAAAAATAATACATTTTGGAGAAAAACGGATTGCAGATTCGTATTCTCCACATTAAAGTCTACAAGAAACGCCTATTGAAGGTTACAAAAACAGACCCGTGTTGAACTGTGAAATAGATGGCATAATGGATCATTTTACGTATTTAGATATTTTAAAATCAAATTTGTCAGAAAGTGCAGCAAAACTTGGATTACAAAACGCTTCTTTATTCCAACACGATAACAATCCGAAGCACACATCATGAATTGTCAGGGAATGGATCCTTTATAACACCCCAAAATTCTTACAAACACCTCCCTAGTCACCGGACTTGAACCCCATAGAACACCTCTGGGAGGAACTTAAAAGAAGAGAACGGAAACAGTAAACTACCAATCGTCAAGCATTTATTGACCAACTAAAGGAAGAATGGCTTAAAATTGAACCGGAAGTGACAACAAAATTAGTGGAATCGATGCCAAATAGACTAAAAAAAAAAGTCAAATAATATTAATACTTTATACAGTTTAACTCGTCCGTCCAAATACTTTTTTTGGCACGTTATACTGCACTTGACAAAGATTTATTATTTTCTGGATGTAAAATTAAGGTTTATATTTTTTTCCATATAATAGAAATAAAGTATAATGTTTAAGCTTTCATTTTGTTATAGTTAAGATTCACTTAATGGTTTTTAATAGTAGTTATATGAATAAATCTCAAAGTCGATGCTCTGTCCAAATACTTTTTTTTACTAACTGTACCTCGATACGATTCGTTGAACATAACGCGAAGTAACTTTTTTACGCGTCCCGTGAACCAGTGATGTTGATATTTCCCGCGGCTCGTGCACACGTTGAACGCAATATCCCTAAGCAAACAGAATTCAGTACCCAAGACTGCGGCATTGTTCATGGCTTTCTCATCGAGACGAAGAAGGAGCAGATAGCTCCCCACAGCTCCTTTTAAAGCAGTTTCTACGTATACGAAGTTGAATGGTATCCACGGTGGTGTGGGGACCGTATACCAAACGACTCACTGGGGTGCACAAAGAAAACAAGAGGGTGCGCGGAAAAAGGTCGGTGACTGGTGACGCCAGAAACCGGGGACACGTAATTTGTCGATCACGCCCCGATGCTTTTAACTACGGTGTGCGTGCATACAATACGTATGTGTACGCAAGCACGCGTACGACCCGACTCGCTTGTAGCAAGGGTTTTGCGACTGAGCTTGACTAAAAACGAATCGAAGAAAGGGCGTGACAAAGTCCTTGACGTTATAATACAATCTACAAATGCGCGTAACTTATGCGACGTATTATACAGGGTGTTGCACATAAAACGCGGAAACATTGTTTCTCAAAGTATACAACGAAATAAAGGGCTAGAAAAACGCTGAAAAGTGTATACATCTGTAAATAATTGTGCAAACATTTACGATAATCTAGCAAGAAAATGTTTTGAACAAACGTTAACGCTATCTTGACTTCTTTAAATAGTACCATTACGTATATACGTTGTTACGTAGGAAGGATTGTTTCCACGTTTCGTCTATTTATGCCCTTATTTGGAAGTCGAGAGTGCATGCAGTCGGTTCTGCCCCTTCCGCGATGACGCGATGACGCAGCCCTTGAAGGAGCCGTTGGCTTTTCTGGGAGGATTTCGTGCCCCCACCATCTTTTTAGACTGATTTTTCGGGTATAAAAAGGGCACGAAATCTGCCCTCACAGGCTTAGTTCTGAATAGTCAAGCTACGTGTTTACGCCGTAATTGATCGTCATAAGTTCTGCTAAAGCTCAGTGAGATAGGGTTAAATTCCCTTTCGATCATTCATCCGATATTTATTTCAACGTTCGCTTTCGTCGAAAGACAGCAAGATCGGGTAGCATTCCCTTTCGAGCATTCCAATATTTATATTCATTAAAAGACTGTAAGCGTGGGTTTAAGCTCCGCAATTTTAACACTTTTGTAATTCTTTAAAGTAAAAGAATATAGAGATTTTGTTATTGAACATAAATACATTTATTTCATTCCGTTTCCTATACCAATCATAAGCAGTATATAGAATCCACCGAACAGATGCATCTTAACCGCTCGAGGTGTATGGATAGTTACGAGGTTACATTTATTAACATTCCTAGTGGCACCCAAAGATGAAATACGCTTTGGTACATCCACGCAAACCTTCCTAGTGGCACCCATAGATGAAATACGCTTTGGTACATCCACGCAAACGATTTTTCTACATTTCTGAATACACATTGTTCCATTTTATAAACGTTCCAGATATCATAACACGATTCACATGAAGGTGAACTTCTTCAGAAGAGGATATTTCATAGTGGCTGTCCCGATTTTTCAAAGCGTATCAATTGATATATAATATCATTTATTTTATCCTTCCTAGAACTGCAATGCCAACAACAATATTTGATTTTATGTGTAAAAGCGGTGACCTAACAATGTCCAATGTGGTTATATGGAAACATTTTTGGATATTACTAATTTCGGATTGACCAACAAGTTTTCTCGTTTCTTTCTCGACGTGTATCCGTATTGGGCTACATTAGTTTTATTTAGTTTTTAACAAACAGTATAAGAGACTCCTGCGTTACTCGATATGTCAGAATAGGACATTGGGAACTATTCGTACAAGCCTATCCACGTAAATGATTATGCTGTGTGGTAACTGCTCAATCCAGGGGACTAATTCTCACTGGATTGTATGTCTAGTTGCCTCATTATATAATTGATATCAAACCATTTTGGAGCAATTGCTGGCAATCAATGAGAAATGCATTGGTTTCGGCAGTTTTGTATCCAGCAAGTCCCATATTCATCCTCAAAATTGACTATTAACCGCCCAAAGTTCAATCTGCATTCAAAAAGGTTATGCAGTGCATACTGTGTAATTGAAAGGATGTCTTGTGCTATGAAGTAGTGTCAAGCAAACGAATGGTTCATTCATATAAATATTTATTGCAGCTAAGGAAATTCAAGGTTTCAATCGAATACAGTCGTCCAGAATCTGCCAGCTCGAAGGACATTGGGCTCCTCAAAGCAATAATGCGTATCAGTATCTTGTGTCTAAATTAGCCGAAGTTGGGTTTCGATGGCACGTTCAACCTTACCTTAAACATACTCCAACCTTGTACCGTTAGATTTTCCGTAGTTCCTGTCCATTAGAGTATGCTTCATGAAAACAAGTTCAAAAGTCTAGTGGCCTGCAAAGGCTATTTTCAGTAGTTTGTGGCTAAAAGGAGAAGAAATTCCTTAAAAATCGAAATACATATTAGGTCTACTTGAAAAATAACAACAGGTAACCGAATGAAATAGGGAGCATAACGTGTAATAATGTTCTGTTTATACGTATACGTGAAATTGCCCAGAAAATTTCACGAAAGAAAACGATTAGCCGTTCTTGCCAACCTTATAGTTTCATCAACATTGGAGTACGACGATTGAAATGAATTACTTTGCGTCAAACAAATTCGTATTTTATTGTATTACGAAGGGCACCATTTATTTGTGTATATACGATAATTATACACAATTTATCTATGTGAAATTGTATGAAATAATGGAGCTGTAGTATTTCGTATGGTGCAACAGAATTAATATTTAGTTTTGCAAAATCTAGAATTATTGTGGATGCACCTTATAGAAATAAAGGTTTTCGATTTTTACACACCGTATCGGGAAAATTTTTTTTTTGATGAAACAATAGAAAATAGAGTTCCATTGTACAGTGGTTTCACTTGTATCAGGTAACGCGCATCTATTGTTACACGCAATCATTTATCATACTCCGACGATGCACTTCGTAAAAGCAACAACAATTTACTTTACCGAAGTCACGTACCCCTGTTCACTTTTGTACAAAAAAGGTAACGAAGTTTTTGTACCATTCAACGTGACGTGCAATATTGCTAGAAATTCTCCCTTCAGTTCTTTTTACATTCCTTTTTCGCTTCATGGAGAACAATTTAGTGTTCGTGGTAAAATAGGGAGATAGAAATGATTAAATACACGTATATTCTCTCAACGATAGCAGCATAAAAATGTTCTCTCCTTTGAACATGCAATTCCACGTGTTTTTCTTTTTGTAATGCTAAACTTGTTTTTAATATCCATCCAGAAATAATGAAGAGCTTGTTTTGTTTTTCTTGCGATACTTCCACTAAATCAGTACGTACTGCATAGTATACTGTATATATGCTCGCACAAAAAATTGACAGATAACTTATATCTGCCTACTTCATCCTTTAATACATGTTTCACTTTACACGTACCGCATACCCACATAGCGCAACATCAAAAAGAACGTTTGGATTGTTGGACCATTGCAGATTAAAGGTGCGCATTTAGTGTAAAATGACAGCGCGTATATTAGATATTGCTGCTAATACAGAGCTCTGGATTTTCAAGATTTCCATTTAATCCTCAACTCTATACTCTCAACAAGTAACTGCAAACATTTTCCACGCTATACGCGGTAATGAATAAAGTTGTGGCCAAAGGCTATATCCGGATAAGGAGTTATAATGTGCCCCTAAACCAAATTCAACTTGTGAGGTGTCATTCGATGGCTTATGAAGAAAAACCAATTCGTACCAAGTTTCAACCCTGTAGCTTGACTGGGAGAGTAGTTACAGCGAAAAAACCAAAATACAGCTTTTCCACAACATCTCCCATTATAGCGCATACAAATTTGTTTTTTACACATATTGTAGAAGTGTTGCAGATTTTAAATTGGAAACCCGAGCTGCAAAAAATAAAAAATGTTGAAAAATGCCGATTTTGTATTGAAGGAATCGGGGACACACTTTTATAGTTTTTTGTAGGTACACATTATTGATACTACTATTCTCAATTTTTTTCAGATTTTTATTCTTTCTTCAACAGTCAGTGCATGCTCACATTCTTTCTCTTCTGTCTTCATTTGAGAGAGACTCTCAGTCATTCTTAGCAAACATACAATCACGTACACCCTAAACCTTATTACTAAATGGTCACGCACACTTCATTCGCACCCCAATCTCAAGTATATACACCATTCGTCCTCGCATCACTCTGTCCCGAACACTCCCAATCTATACCAAAATATTCGCCATTCCCACAATAGTAGCACATGCCACTTGTATGTCTATCGTGTCCAACTTCTTAACTTTCCTAATACACAATTTTCAACTTTTATATAGATAAAACTTTTGTACTAATTTCGGTATACAAACATATAGTACATAGTTTCATCAGTATTTTTTCGACGATTTTTAAAAACCTATCCTAAAGGGCGCATATTGAGAAACCTGTAAAACTTTCAGCGGACAACGCAATATGAAACGCTTGAGTTTGGTTCACATTAAAATCAAATGCTTTTTATTTCAATAATACTCCAGAATAATGAAACCTTTGAATCTTAAATCTGAAATAGAGTGTATTACTTACGTTGGAATAGTGAGTCAATTGTCAATTTAAGTATATTAAAGAAATTATTCCCTGTTTATACGGTCTATTGTAGCATAATTAGAATATCCATTCGGGATATGCAGTAATAACGTAGCTAAAAAGTAGTTGGAGTATCTGGGTCTCCGTTAAGTGAACCTTTTCATGCAGCGCTGCTCGCAGTATGCAAAGGCGCGCCCAGTTAAAGTTGTTTTTCTTTCCAGAGCAAAGAAAGACTTAAATGCAGATATCTATAGGAAGTGGACTACAAATAGCGTTATTGATGAATAAATGATGAAATGGTGCTTGACAATTAATAAGTCAAGTAATTTTAATAAAAGTCATTTTTTAATTTTAAATAAAATATCATACTGCATTACAGTAGTAACGAAACTGTAAATTATTGTCGAAAAAATATAATGTAAAGTACCAATTGTGGATACAGTAGATTCCGGTTAATAGGGCCGCGCGCCGGTTAAAGGACTACTTATACTATCGCTTCGTAGGCAACCCGACGCGGCGCCGATCCGTCCGTCATGACCGAAAAGTGGGTATACTATCGGGCCCCGTCCATTTCGGTCGAAACTAAGCAGTGTTTCTACCCCGATGGTAGAAACAGTTCCCGTCCGGCCGACAGGCGACCGTCACATGATTTTTTTGGCATAGCGTATGGTCACGTTTCATTCATTCATTCCAACATGGGTCCCCTAAGGTATATCTATGTATACAGGGTCCGGCGGAGTATTTCATCCCGCGTTTAATGGGGGGTTGGTGGGGTGATTCTGAATAACTTTGTCCTTGACCAAAATGTTGGTTAAAGCTTCGTTTTTGAGTTATTAACGAAAAACAGTGACCAATCAGAGCGCTCGGGCGCGTGGCTCCCAACCGCACTCGGTTGTGGTCACGAAGAAGCGCGAATCACGCCACGACCGAGCGCGTTTGAGAGCCACGCGCTTGAGCGCGCGTTCTACGAGCGCCCTGATTGGCCAGTGTTTTTCATTAATAACTCAAAAATGAAGCTACAAACCACATTTTGGTAAAGGAAAAAGTTGTTCAGAATCACTCCACCAACCCCCCATTAAACGCGGGATGAAATACTCCGCCGGACCCTGTATTTGGGTAGTCCCAGCGTTCAAGTACCTCTCAAGCATGTCGGAAGCACTTGAGTCAAAATATTCTTCTCGAGAATACCGTCCGTCTTTTTCCATCGGTCGGAACGGTCGGAACCGTGTATATACCCGTCTGCATTCAATAACCCAGAAGAATATTTTGTTGCCCCGTGACGGTGGTGTCGGTACGTATAGTATACTCACGCCAGCACGTACCTAAGACGACACGTGTCGGCACGCTGTATATACCGGCGTGCATTCAATAACCCTAAAGAATATTTTGTCGGCTCTGTCGGGTCGGCTCGGCAACGATAGTATAAGTAATTCTTAAGCGGGACCGCCGTTTATTCGGGACAGATATTGAAGAACGGAAAGAAAAGCTATTTTTTCCACTACGCTTGTAAGGGACATATCGCCGTTTTATTGGGACAGTTTACGCTCGTACATTTTACATACAGTAGAGCTCATGCGGTCCGAACGTAGGAAAGGACAATGTGAATAAAAGGACAATGTAAAAAGTCTAAATCATGTTGAAGTGAGCTCAGGTTGACACACTCTAGTCGTAGGAGAATGATCGCGGGTGACGCGGTGTACGCAGCACGTCGTTCTCCGATCACCAGACCAGCGTATCACAAGACATGACTTATTGTTAGGTTTGTTCGGATGCTTAAACAGACATTTGGATTCAAGATCAAATGTTACATACGTTTTTCAATAAATCGTTTCTGGCTTCATTTTTTACGCTGTTTAATGTTTGGCTGTTGAACTTCGCTTTTTCGGGACAGACGCTTAATTGGGACAAATTTGTCCGGCCCGATGTGTTCCTATTAACCGGAATCCACTTGAAATTTCTACAATTTGTTCATATTTGTTAATTCATGTATTACTATGACTTGCGAATTGTTGTAAGCATATTATGTTTTTGCAATTTATATTGAAAATATAGAACCTCATTTTTTGCTTTAATCCTGAACGCATGCCAAATGAATGCTACAAAACGAGCTTTCGAACATAACTGTTTCCGTTCTTCTTTTCTTTCCTTTATCGACAATGTTGCCGTTTTGAGAGGCGTAATTTACGAAAATTTAAAACTAGCTGATGCGTTGGGTTCGAATTGTGTACAAAAAACTTAAAATCTTTGCATATTTGAAATTGGATACAAATTAGATAGTACATTGTATGCACATGAGTGTTTGTCGCGTCTGCTATTCGTGGCTTTTGATGTACAAACATGTATGGATAAAAAATGTATAAATGGCGTCCCTGTAGAAAGTACATATTTGGTCCTGCCAATACCATACCCGACCATATCACAGCCTGTTTCGTTACCTCGTAATATACTTCAACCCACATGGTGGTCTAGTAGCAAACTGCTGCGCGTAATAAGGGAAAAGTGTAATTCAGTAGAATTTATGGAGAGCACGGGCAACTTATTCTGCAAAGTAATTCGGATGCTTTTTGTGTATTACAGCGTGACTTCTCTAACTGGAAAAACAAGTATTGCTGAACGTTAATCTACATAAATGAATATTAATGATATTTATTACAAACAACGAGATTGAATTTATAATAAAACAATGAATTCTGACGCAATGTACGGGTTGTATCCTCTAAGATTGTCCACCTTTTTTCAGGTGCTTCCAATAATTTTCCAACTAAATGAATTAAACAAAAGTTGGTTTACCTTCGGCGCGCTGTACGTTTGGATATTAAAAATTTCCCTAAAAAGTGGCTCTGAATAGAAAGTTATTGGATTAACTGGATCGAGTATGCAGTCAAAGTCTAAGAACAAAAATGAATCCAATATACATTTGGACATCCCTGATATCGGTTCTAAGAAGCAGGGGGCGATATGATCGCTAGTATAAACAAATGAATCGTAATCGCGGGCTCGTCGGTTGTGACCCAGTCAGTCTATTGAAAACCTTAATAAAGACAGGGTGTCGCCTCTCAGCCTTATTAAAGTATAACTAAATAGAAACTTAATTGCCTTATTTATTCACTTATTGCTTCCACCTTTTTAACCTTTTCCAATAGGTTATGGGCCCAGGCACATAGTTCAAGTGTTTTGGTGAACATTAAAAAGTGTGACAATTAAAACTTTGTAAAACTTAATAAAAGTGAGTGAGTGAGTGCGAATAAAAATGAGTGAAGAAGGGAAGAAGAGCAAGCGGAATATCAAGCCTTTTGACGGCGAAAAATACAGTATTTGGAAGTACAGGATTCGTGCGTTGTTAGCAGAAGAGGATGCCTTTAAGGTTTTGAATGAAGAGCCTCCAGCTATTCTGAACAACGAATGGAAACGACGTGAGAGAATCGCCAAGGGCATGGTGATCGAATTCCTTACGGATACAATGTTGTGCTTCACAACGGAAAACGATACGGCAAAAAATATCATAGAGAAATTAGATTCAATATACGAGAGGAAAAGTTTGGCAACTCAGCTAGTAATTGAGAAGAAATTGCTGTGTTTTAAATTTAAAGAAGATACACCGCTTATGAAACACCTAAAATCATTTGATGAGATGATTGTTGAATTGCAGGCCGCAGGAGCAACGATTAATGAAATGAGTAAAGTAGCAAGATTATTATTAACATTGCCGAATTCATACGACCCACTAGTCACCGCTATCCAGACTCAAGCAGATGAGAATTTGAGCCTCGCATTTGTAAAAATTAAATTATTGGATTACGAAACTAAAATACGAAATGAAAAGGCTGAGACAAGTGCTAAAGTGTTACACGTGGAGATCCGATAATTATAAAACTAGAAGAAACAAAGTATTTAAACCCAATTTAAAAAGAAAGAATTACCATCAAAATTACGGTTTTAAGAATAAAAGAGTTAGTAAAAACTATGATAGAAGATGTGACCATTGTGGTAGGAAGAACCACGAGAAAAAAGATTGCTATTATTATAAGAAAAACTCTACAAGTACAGAATGTTATTACGGTGCTCAAAATGCTCAAATGCAGGATCGAAATGAAAGTTTTGCTTTTATGACTGGAGCTAAGGCTCTTGAAATTTCAAGCTCCAACCAATTAAGAAAAATTGATTTTATAATAGACTCTGGTGCTACAGATCATATTGTTAATGAAATAGATATTTTTACAACAGAAACATCGTTAGAGAAACCTTTGAAAATATCAATCGCGAAGAAAGGAGAAGCAATCGTTGCAGAGGAAATTGGATCGATCAAAATTACAACGTATTTAGGCGTGACTGGTACCCTGGAGAAAGTATTGTACGCACCTGAGGTGCCATACAACCTATTATCCGTGCGCCGAATCCAGGAGGCGGGAATGAGCATCATTTTCGATAAAACTGGAGGAGTTATAATAGAAAGAAATGGTAAGGCTGTGCTCACCGGAAAGTTAAAAGGAAATATAATATGCGTAACATTTACTGTTGAAAGAAATATGTATAATAAAACATATGCAAATAATATAACAGTATTAAATGCATATAAAATGTGGCATGAGCGTTTAGGTCACATTGGACATTCTAAATTTGTCAAAATGAAACAAAATAACTTAGTTCAAGAAACAGAATTAATAGGTAAAATCAATCCAACAAAAGACCTTTGTGAAGCTTGTATATACAGTAAACAAGCACGCTTGCCTTTCTCAAAGGAGAGAGACAGAAGCCACGTCATGCGACCTTTGTTCGTTATTCACACGGACGTGTGTGGGCCAATCAAGCCTCCAACCATTGACTATAAGCACCATTTTGTTACATTTATTGACGAATTTACTCATTACACGGTCGTTTATCTTATAACATATAAATCAGAAGTGTTCAAAGTCTTCCAAGACTTTGTAGCCAAAAGTGAAACGCATTTCAATTCAAAAATTGCGTATTTAAATTGCGATAATGGGAACGAATACTTGTCTAATGAATTCAAAGCTTTTTGTGTACAAAGGGGTATTCAATATCACCTAACAGTTCCATATACACCCCAGCAAAATTCCATAGCAGAGCGAATGAATAGAACTCTTTTGGAAAAAGCTCGGGCGATGATTCATAGTGCTGAAATTAACAAAGAACTATGGGGAGAAGCTATATTAACAGCAGCTTACATAACTAATATAACCCCCAGTAAAGCCATTGCGGAGAATAAAACTCCTTTCGAACTTTGGCATAGTAAAAAACCAAGATTAAATGGTTTAAGGATCTTTGGTAGTACTGTCTATGTTCACGATAAGAATAGACAAACTAAATTTGATAAAAAATCGTTTAAAGGAATCTTTATTGGCTATGTAAAAAACGGTTATAAAATACTAAACGTGAATAATGGAAAATTCCTTATAGCGCGTGATGTTATTTTTGATGAAATGAATTTTAAAAATTCAAGACCTCCTGTGTACACAAATGAGTTTGAAGAAGAAAGTATTCAAATTAAAAGGGTTAAAGCTGATGAAGGAAAAGAAATCAGTAAAAGTCAAGAGAGCGAAATAAACGAGCCCGATAAAAGGCCCGATGAAAACATTAGGGCTTAAATTGACTCAAATGATAGTGGCTTGCGACGTAGCGCAAGAATTAAAATTAAACCTCATATAAATTATAATAAGGAGCATGACTATCGTGTTTATGCACTATCAAAGACCTGCGAAGTTCCCAAATGCTATAGTGAGATAAGAGACCGTGATGATAGAATTCAATGGGAAAAGGCGATAAGAGATGAAATCGACTCCTTAATAAGTAATAATACATGGGATATAGTTCCGTGTCCAAATGAGAAAAACATTGTTGATTGCAAATGGGTTTTCAGCATTAAAATGGATGCAAAAGAAAATCCATACAAATATAAGGCAAGATTAGTTGCAAGAGGTTTTAGTCAAAAGTATCTAGAAGATTACAATGAAACTTTTGCGCCAGTTGCGCGAATTGCAACCTTTCGAATGCTGATTGCCTTTGCAAATCAACACAAATTATTATTGATTCATCAAATGGATGTTAAGACAGCTTTCTTAAATGGTGTACTAAAAGAGGAGATTTATATGCGCGTACCAGAAGGTATTCAAGCGCAACAAAGTCACGTATGCAAATTATGTAAATAAGGCGTTATATGGCTTAAAGCAATCGGCGAGATGTTGGTTTGAACTTCTCGACGAGACACTAAAAACGCATGGTTTTCAAAGCTCCTCAGTAGATCGCTGTCTGTATATCCTTGATAGATGTAATATTACTAAAAATATATACTTAATCCTTTATGTTGATGACCTCTTAGTATTAACATTTAATAAGGATACAATGGAAAACTTTAAAAATTATTTAAATACAAAATTTCAAATGACAGACATGAATGAGATAAAATTATTTTTAGGAATAAGCATAGAAAGAAAAGGTAATGTAATTACTTTGGATCAAAGTGCTTATTTGAAAAGAGTTTTAAACAAATTCAACATGAATGATTGTAATAGCGTAAGTACTCCATTGCCAGTCAAAATAGATTACACTGCCTTAGATTCAAATGAATATTATGAAGCACCTTGCAAGAATCTAATTGGCTCTTTGATGTATGCCATGTTATGCACACGACCTGATTTATGCTTTGCTGTTAACTTGCTGAGTAGATATCAAAATAAAAATAATAAAGAATTATGGCAAAGTCTAGAGAGGGTCATAAGGTATATTAAAGGATCGTTAAATTATCGTTTAAGCTACAAAAGAAACGATTATAAAAACATTCTGACTGGTTATGTAGATTCCGACTGGGCAGGAAATGAACTTGATCGGAAAAGTACAACGGGATACATATTTAAAATGTTCGACATGAATGCGATCTGTTGGAATACGAAGCGACAAAGCTCAGTTGCAACTTCCTCAACAGAAGCCGAATATATGGCGTTATATGAAGGGACTAAAGAAGCCTGCTGTTTGAAATCCTTGCTATTAAGTATAAAAGTAGATTTAAAGCAACCAATAACTATTTTTGAGGATAATAATGGTTGCATAGCTATTGCAAGTAATCCAACAGATCATAAGCGTTCAAAGCACATCGATATAAAATATCATTTTTCACGAGAAAAAATTGAACAAAAAATAATAATACTTAAATATATTCCTACAGGTAAACAGTTGGCGGACAGTCTCACTAAGTCAATACCAGCAGTTCAATTCTCGTATATTAAGAAGAACATTGGTTTAACGGAAATCTAATAATTTTAATAATAATAAACATAAGTTTTAATGTGAATACATATACTGGTCTGATTAGGTTTTTCTCTGGGTTTCCCTAATCCTTGCAACAAATGTTGGACCAGATGTAGTTCCCCAGAGAAAGCTGAGAAGGGATATCTTTGATTCATTTTTGAGGAGGCGTATTGGATTAACTGGATCGAGTATGCAGTCAAAGTCTAAGAACAAAAATGAATCCAATATACATTTGGACATCCCTGATATCGGTTCTAAGAAGCAGGGGGCGATATGATCGCTAGTATAAACAAATGAATCGTAATCGCGGGCTCGTCGGTTGTGACCCAGTCAGTCTATTGAAAACCTTAATAAAGACAGGGTGTCGCCTCTCAGCCTTATTAAAGTATAACTAAATAGAAACTTAATTGCCTTATTTATTCACTTATTGCTTCCACCTTTTTAACCTTTTCCAATAAAAGTGGTCGTGAACGAACGCATTGGCACGGTTTGTTACATCGGCTTTAATTAAGAATAATGTAGAATTATTCGTTATTCATGTATGACAAATAAACTAATAAGTGTTCGATACTTTTATTCGTTATCCGAAAGGAATAAAGTTTTATTACTCATGAAAACCTTTCCCATTCGTCCACGAATTAACCTGCTTCGATTGAACAGCTGATGTTACGACCGGGTCGGTGAGCTCGCATTGGCCAGTGTTTTTCGTTATTAACATTTTGGTCAAGGAAAAAGTTGTTCAGAATCACCCCAACAATCCCCCATTTCGCGACGCTCGTGTAGTTAAGAGACACCCAATATATACAGGATGTCTCACTTGATTTTGACATCCTGATTATTACGGTATTTGTTAATCCTAGCAAAAAATGTTTCAGAGTGAAGTTGAATGGTGTCATGTCGGGCATCTTCTGGTCCTATTAGTTTTTTTCGGGGATGCACACGTAAAGGTCACATGAAGGTCAACTTTGTTTTTTCAAATGGAATGATGTATTTTTTGAATGAAGTTAGGTAGCTCGGAAGTTCAGAAAAATTTGGGACTCTGCACACATGCAGTTCATATTATGCTAAGAACGGAACAATGTTTGTTTCCTGCTAAAAAACGGCCCTGGGAGTGAATACACCCCTCCAAAGAAATGTTGACTTTTCATATCATCGTGAAAATTATGGAACGGTTTAGGATACAGGAAAAAAGTTAAATTCAAAGTTGGATGGCTCTTTATGGTGTATAATAAGGACGTGAGAAATTTTGAAAAACATTAATTTTTCACATCTCTATTGTGGACCATAAAGGGCCATTCAAGTTTGAATTTAACTTTTTTCCTGTATCCTAAACAGTTTCGTAATTTTCACGATAATATGAAAAGTCTAGATTTCTTTGGAGGGGTATATTCACTCCCAGGGCCGTTTATTAGCAGGGAACAAAAATTGTTCCGTTCTTAGCATAATATAAACTGCATGTGTGCAAAGTCCCAAATTTTTCTGAACTTTCGAGTTACCTAATTTCCCAATTATTTAAATTGAAATATCTACTAAACTATCAACTTTTCAATATAAATATGTTAATCCATTTTTATAACGACTGCCGAGTTGCATCGATTGACACACTAAAAAATACATCATTCCATTTAAAAAAACAAAGTTGACCTTCATGTGACCTTTACGCGTCCACCCTCGAAAGAACTAATAAGACCAGAAGATGCCCGACATGACACCATTCAACTCTATTCTGACACATTTTTTTCTAGGATTAGCAAATACCGAGATAATCAAGTGAGACACCCTGCATACATACATATATATGTATACCAGGAATCGCTTTTTCCCCTTTTTCCACTAATGAAATATGACTCATTTCATTTGGAATCGATATACTTAGTATGAAGATTAAAAAAACTGATAGTACGCGTAATGAAAATGTGACAATTAATCGTTAATTGATTGTGTAAAAAACATCCTGGTTTGGATCTTACTCGTGGTAAGTTAGTGGTGTGAACGCCATGACGAGAAACATTGTCGAAAAGATAAAATATGGAGGAAGAAAATTACGTGACAAACGAAGTTGGCAAGGAGAAGTGTTTGCCAAAGCGGAACTGCAGAAACACAGCGTGTGATTTCATTTGGTTTACCAGCTGATGTAATGTCTCGAATTAAAGTAAATGAACAAAATTTAAAGACGGTGAAATTAATTTCCATAATTATTTTTTATATCCTATTGTACAGTGCCTACAGTATCGGTACATTTACCAGAGGCCTTACGATTTTAAACCTACTTATTGTGCCTCTAACAAGGTAAAAAGTTTTCGGAGTAATTTTACTATTATTCGCTATTACATTTCATTGTTGGTTTCTTAATAACATATAGAAAACGTAAAAAATTATTCACGCTGGATTATTTCCAATCCCTAGCGTTCAAAGGCAAGAAAACCTTTTATAACTAGCTTTCCACATTATACGAATTCCTTCAAAACGAAATGACAGCATTCCGATGGAAAGATAAACCCTATTTCACACCATACAACGGAACATAAAACTTACAGGCGTAAAAGAAAAACTCCAAAAATCTCGGCTGTCCGCACAGCTATAAGTTTTAATACCATAAGTTTTTATACCAAATATCATTTCATCCTTTGAGTCTTATTTAATAACTTGTCACTTTGAAGTTTGTGCCAACTGACTGAGTTTATCGTGCAAACATAACTCTCTCGAAGAATATCGGAACATATCGATCGGACATAAAAAGTCTTTGCAGAGTTCCTGAAATCAATGTTTTTGCTTTTTGTGCACACGACCAAATGGAGTTTACGCATATGTATAAACCAGAGCAAACAAATTTTGAAATCTTGCTCCGTGTGCTTTAATAATGTGCCCTTTCATCAAAACCGAGCAGACTTGCACAGGTATATTGATCACGCCGAAAACAGGTAGGTGAAAGGTATTGTGGATTCAAGCGGTAGCTAAAATAGCAGATGATGTACTCAGACTTGATAGTGTAATAAAAGAAAGGACAGGGTTATGGTCTTTAGGTTTTGCTTAGGTTTGGTATATCGTTGGAAAGCTTATGAGACATAATGTTCACGAAGAGTGGTCGCTGCCGCAAACATCCCGATCAAGAAATACGGATTAAAATGTCTAGATTCGCTTGATGCACAACCAATACTAACTCAACCTACTACCGAGTTGGGATTGGTTAAAGGGTATATGTATATGAATACAACCGCCTATGCCAATGTCGGATCCACACATTTTAATTTACGTTTCGTAAACAAGACATTTGCAGTAGCAGTGACGACCCTTGTTGGACACCTCCATTCGTAAGCTTCCCAACTGTGTGTCCTGTACCCCAGTGGGCGTGGGCCTAAATACTATAGTCATGTCAAAGAATTGATAGAAATATCAATAGCCATTGAACTAACCTTGAGCACAGACGACATGGAAGAGAACAGTGACCGCAGCAAGGGCGTGATTCCACATCTTCACTTTTCCACCTTTCTTCTTTCTTTTAGAAACTCGGTTTCCTCCCTTTTCTTGTATCCAGCTTTTCTTTCACTTTCCACGCGACACCTCGAATCTGTTGATTTCTGTGCGCAGAAGAAATCACGCACTATGCTTTAATCGTATCTTTGGCGTACCGTGGGCTGTTTAGACGGCAGAATTTGTTTCGATCTGGTCGAAACTCGAACGTTTACCGTCACGATCAGTACTGTAGTTCACTCATACCAAAATGCGTTTACTATTTGGAAAATATCACTGTTATGAAATCTTTATGTATTTAACTATTTCAAAAATTTTCACCGAACTATAACGAACACTTTCAAACTGTTTACTGGTCTTGACCCTCACTGTCTACGGATTCTTCAGGGACAAAGTTCCATATTACTTTCTTCTCCATCCTGTAACATAAATAATATCACATTTAGGACACGAATGCATTAACTCGCAACGACGTTCAGGATTATTGGATTAACAAGTATATTTCATCTAGCTGCCAGAGACAGTTGGTCAACAGTATTAAACTTAACAATTCTTAAATAACTGAGTGAAGCAATACAGAGCATTCCTAATAATGCATAATACACAAAGGATAGTATTGTCAAGTGTGTGAGATCGGAAAATGAAATACTTTGCATGGCTTGCATACGCAGTATATTTTTGTAAAAAATAGAATTATATTAGGTAAATATAAGTCTGAAACCATTCCCAGACATAAATTATAACCTTCCAATAACTAGTACTAATCAGACATCATAATTGTTATAACCAAAATTTAAAAAGATATGTTATTATTAATAACCATTATTAATGACCGAAATTATTTTTGGTCATAAATGATCATTATTGAAGATTAAAGTTTTATTTGGCTGCGAATAACCATTATAGGTGGAAAAAATTCATAAATCGTTTTACGATGAAATTTTATTTTTACACTTGGGACCTGGTTTTCTAGTATTTTTAATGTTAAAAACTAAATTACATACATTAAATACACGATTTTTAATTTATAACTTATTTTAATTTTATTAAATTTAATTATTTTAATTCAATAAATAACACATAATAACATATAAATAAAATTAATACTTAATATGAAAACATAATGTAATTAGTACATAATAATTGTATATACAGGGTGTTTCAAGATATGTGCCCTATGAGCGCGTATGGTCGCACCGAAAGCCTCGTTTTTCGTATAAACGTACATAAAATTTCGTAAGAACAATCTAGAGTTAAATTTTGTATTCTGTATTAAAGTATAACCATTATACTTTACTTTTACAAAGTTTTTGCTTCATATTTTATTTTTTGTTAAGTTATATCACAAAATGTTGTGTCATGTCTCGAAATTTACATAAACTTTAGAACACTACGACAGCCAGGATCGCAGATATTCGCAGCTAAATTGTACTACAATTCGTTCTATATAGTTCAAACTTAAGTACCAAACAAGTTTCAAAGCGGAACTTTGCGAAACTTTTTAGTTATACACTATTAAAGTAAGCTAAACGGCATCAGAAAAATGCATTTTAAAAACATCCAAAAATGATTGAAAAAGGCATTATTTAAAAAATTTGTATGTTGCTGTGTGAACAGTTACTTATGCTAATATAGTCCATGATGCATAGAAGTTTAAAGAATGTTATTAATTGCTCTCATTGTTGCGCCGCGAATACGAGCAACAATTGCTATCCCGCGCCTTACCTTCGTACGACGCTAATAAAATCGTATCGTGCCAAAAAAGGCGGCTAGCAATCTGCAAAACTGTTTTTGACGAAATCGTTTTATTCTCTAAGCCAAGAAGGTATAAGCCGTCAAATCTATACATGACCTCAACAGTTAATTGCATGCGTTATAATTAATAGTGACGTGTTATAGTTAATATTTATAACGAGATGGTATAAATTTTAAAAATAACGGTTATTTTTCATGTCTGGTAGTAATACAATTAAACCATCACTCTCTTCAATAATATAATCTTCCGCCATCTATTGGGTAGGGTCATTACTTCATCCGCGTAGAATTTCTGTTTTTTTATAGCAACAAATTCCTCTATTAAGGTTGAAAACTTATCAGAGAATGCAATATCCCTTTTTATATACTATTTTGCATCTAAAGGGTAAACATACATTTCCAGATACTTCGTATTATATCACGCAACAGATACTAAATCAAGCAAAATTGTACAGCTACAGTAAATATTTAACCAATATGGGTAAGAACATTAACCCTCGGCTGGCATACTTTATGCATGGTACACGGTTGTCACACTGAAAATATTTGAAAAGTTAAAAAGTACAGTTTGAACACTGTAGAAATTTTCTGGTAATTGGAGATTAAGAAATGAAAGAAAATTTTTGCGAAAGTTTTTAACATTTGTTGCAAATATTGTGTAGTTGATACTTTAAGAAGGACGTACGTTTTTCATGGTTATTTCAAAAGGTATATATTTGGCATATCCTAGAAGGATAATTTTTTAATGAGGAATTGTGAGGTTACATGAAAGAAATCTTTAGTAGATAGCTTTAGTTTGGATTAAGAAAATATTGGAGTGTCGTAGGCGAGTTCGAGGAATACGAGCGAATGTTTTTATGATTGGGAAGAGTGATTGGGAGTAAATGAGAGAAAGAGATTTGGGGGGAAATGAGAAGTGTGGTGGAATGATGCATGCGAGTGGAAGACAAGTCAGTCCTGCTAGAGACAAGCGATCTAAGCGAGTGTGTTTCTTCTTTGTACCTTATGGAAACCCTTATACATATTTTTTAAAAATAATGTTTTCTTACAACAGTCATAGAAGTTGTTTTTCTTTTATTATGAAACTATTTGTCTCCAAAATAGGAATCTGGGTCTTATCGACCCAGTGTGACAACCTGACCTGACAACAGTGGGGTTAAAGAATATGGTTCCTTTAGGTACGATACAATTTCATTTTAGACAATGATGCAATGGAAAGTCATTCGAGTATTTCTGTTAATGTGTGCAGGTTTTGTGCACTTTTTTTAAACATTCTTTTTGCGTTGCTTTCTAAACAGGAATATAATATATCTCGTAGAGTATTATACCTCGGTTGGATACCGCTCTACGCGAGCAAATATTTTGGAAAGATGAGCAATAGCAAATCGTTCTATCTCCTATTTCCCTTACACAACGATGCATAGCGACCCCTGAATCCCCACAGTCATGAACTCCAAGTCATACGCCCAAACTCCAATCTTCCTATCAAAGCCTTTTCCATTTCCACTACCTCGCATCCTCGCTTCCCGAACACCTTAAAAAGGATGCGCCAAGGTTTGCGATGAGCTTTTCGACATCGAACGTCTTCGGAAGAATCACGCACGAAGAAGAATTACCAAACAATATCAGAAACATCTATCGCTCAAGTCTTCTAAAATAATTGTAAGATTTCGAGTATTAAAGTTTACTTTTAAATGAAGAAAGTATTATTTTCTTAAAATACTAAACCCTGGAATCCAACACCTCCAACGATATTATCTGCACCTTTTGTATACAGAATAGCCCCTGCAAACAGGTGGTTACATTCGGAAAAAGTTCAATTGCACTTTACAAGTGCTGCGATGCACTTCTGAAAGCAATCGAGCCATGAAATGGCACAGCTCGACAAACCATGCCAAATTTTTGTAAAAACTCGTAATATTTGCATTATATTTTACGTAGACGGTCACACGTAGTGCAAAGTTTCCAGAGTAAATATCAAAAATTTATACTGTTCCTAAAAAAATTTGGAGCATTATACAACATTGAAAGAAATCATACGTTTTTGAATGCTTGTAGACTAAATCAGTTACTATAAAATTTAAATAGTTTATGTAAACAATTGTTGGCGATAATAAAATAATTTCGAAATAAAAAATATTAAATAAGTTGTATAAAACAAATTAATGTAGGAACTGATGAAAAATGAAGGGGAGTAGTCATCGGGAATCGAACCCGAGACTTTCTGGTGTTAGGCACTGATAGATAGAAGTGGTTTTTATTCAGAATTACAATGTTTGTGAGAATATGATTACATTGATAACTTATAGTGAATAATCTATTTAAAATGGTCTAGGTGTATGTATAGCTGCATGGTCGGAGTGGCGACGCTCGCAGCCTATGGGGGGAGTTTTGTAAACGAACGTTGGGGGCTTTGTTCCCCTTATTTTATTTTGTTCTTATATTACTATATTATATAATATTACTATAGTTTTAATTTGTCTATTTTTGAATAGACTGTGTTTTTAGTTGATGGATTTCGGGAAAAAAGATAATGCTGGGTAGCACTAGAAAAAACCGAGATGGTGGGTGTCGCTCCTTCTTGTGATAAGAGGATGAGAGAAAAAAAGAAGAGTGGGGGGGGGGTTAAACTAAAGCATGCACACTCTACACATACATACCGCGTGCATTCACTCGTGCGTTCCTGCCAGTTCGGCAGGCAATTAAGACTAGGGAATTTATGTCTAGGTTATTTACATTATGTACAGAGAGAGAGTATGTGCATGTACATACATACACACACATACATATATATACATATCATACATATACATACATACGTCTATATATGTATATAGAGTGCGCTTTGGCGACGGGATTTATTAATTGTTTGAGTTGAGTCTAGTTTAGGTACGTCCGTGCTGTAGACTATTCGGTGGTTGGTGTTCTTGCTGTTTATGTGGGCATCGTTAGGATTTTTTTGTTGTTGGCTGTGCGCTGTATATGGTAAATTATTGGAATATTGTGTTGGTCCATGATTCTGCCTGATTTGTCGAGTAGTAGGAAGGCTTCTGGAGGGATATTGCCGGTTGCTAGGGTTTTTTTATGGAATTCGTCGTGAGGGTATAGTGAACTGTTTATAAGGTGGTTGTGTTTTATTTTTGGGATGTTGGCAGTGTCGTATAAGTTTGTGTTGTTTGTGTATTGTTTGTAATTGGATTTTTCACTTCTGTTTAGACCCGTGCACGCCCTGAGACATCTTCTCTCGAAGATCCTAATCTTTTCCATGGTTGAGGGGCTTATGTTGAACCAAGTTGGGGAGCCGTATGATATTATTGGCCTTATGAGTAACATGTAGCATATGATTTTTATTTTTGTGCTCAGATATTTTGAGTAAAATAGTTTGGCGTTATTGAGAAAGATTTTTGTTGCTTTTTTTAGTTGGATGTTTACGTGCTGGTTGAATAGAAGAAATTCGTCTAGGTTTATGCCCAGGTATTTTACTGTTTTTTTGTGTGGAATTGCTGTGGTCCTGTGTTTTATTTGGAAGGATTTGTATGCTTCTAAGAAATTTTTTGACTGGTTTTTAATTGGCCTTCGGAATAGGATGGTTTCTGATTTTCCTGGATTAATCTTGAGCTTCCATGTATGATAATAGTCGTCTATCTTGTCAAAGAGGTGTTGCATTTTCTTCTGTATTTTTGTTATATTTTTACCTTTGATGTACACTATGAGGTCGTCTGCAAAGTGCAGTGTTTTTATATCTGGGGATTCTGGTATTTGGAATAATTTTGGTATGTCTGCGGTGTAGAAGTTAAAGAGGTCTGGTGCGGGGACTGTTCCTTGTTGTAGTCCGTCTGTCAGATGTAGTGTTAGCGTTGAGTTAGTTTTAGTGTTGGATGTATAGAATTTTTTGTTTTGCGTCATGCTTGTAATTATTTTTATTAAGTGTAATGGACAGTCTTTTTTTGATAGTTTGTAGAGGAGCCCTTTTAACCAGACTGTGTCAAAGGCCTTCTCTAAGTCTATTAGGCAGGCAGCTACGCTTTCCTTGCTGTGTAGTGCGTGTTGGATGTCGGATGTTAATGCGTGTATTGTGCTTAGTTGTGGACGGAATCCAAATTGGATGTTTGGGATAATATTATGCGTTGTGAAAAATCTTCCTAGGGCTTCTTTGACGGGTTTTTCAAAGATTTTTGATATGTTTGGTAGTAGGCTAATCGGACGGTAACTAGATGGGTCGGATGGGTCTTTCCCTTTTTTTTTAGGGGTATTACTCGTGCTGTTTTCCACGCATCGGGAAAGTAGTGGTTGTTCAGGCAATTCTTGAAGAGGGTATTGTAGCTGGAGAGGAGGCTGGTGGGTAGGTTCTTTAACACTATGTTAGGGATATTGTCAGGACCCGAGGATTTTTTATTGTTCGTTTTTCTGAATAGTTGTGTTGTGTGTGTAGGCGTTGTGAAGTAATTGCTGTCGATTTCGTATTTGGGGTTTGTAGCTGTGTTGGTGTCTGAGAACTTTGTTAGGGTGCTGCTTGCTTGGTTGCTTGAGTCGTTGTCGTTCGTGTGGGTGGTATTCATTGAGGATGCTGTTTGTGTCGGTAGTATTGTGCTCTTCGTGTATTCCGAAGTATAGGTCGTGTAATTTGTCTATCCTGGTGGTGTTGTTCCCTATTATTGTTTCTAGTCTATTTATTTGTGGCAGTATAAAATATTTCAGGTCGTGGAATAATTTTTCATATGGGATTTGAGTGAGGTTCTATGGTGGGTGGATTGGGTGGCTATCATTTGTGGATCTTGTCGGTTGGAGTAGTAATTGTGGTGCAGTGGGTGGTGGGGTGGGGTGGGTACGGGATGTGGTCTGGTGGGTGTGTGGGTGGTTTTGCGTTGGCGCCATTGCGAAGGAGATGTTAGGTTTGGTTTTGCTGTTTTCTATGTGATTCTTTGCGTTATTTAGGACTTCTAATTTATTGTTTGTTTTTTTAATTGCCGTATTTTTTAGCCTCGTTTTGAGTTCTTTAAGCTTAGGGCATCCTTTGTAGGATGCTGGGTGGCCGAAACTTCTACATCTAACGCAGTATATTTGGTGCGCGGGGAGCTTAGTGTCGCTTGAAATTTTGCACTGACCGGGTTCATGCTTATCTGCACATTTCACGCATCTGAACTCCAGGTTGCAGTTCCTGGAGGTGTGTCCCACTCTTTGGCAGCGGGCGCACATCGTGGGATCTTTCTTGTGTAGCTTGTCCCATGTGACTACTTGGTGAAGGAGGCGCTTGGTCTGTATTAGTTCATTTATGTCGCTGTCCTCTGGTGGGGGCACTGGCGGTCGGTTTGACGTGCTGGCCTGTTCGCCTGTGGCCTTGCGCTTGGAGGTACCTGGTTGGGTTTTTCCCGGCGTGGTGGTATTTTTCTGCGCCCTTTCTTCTTCCAATTGCTTGGAGAGGTTTTCTATAGTTTTGTTCAGATTTTCGATGATATTTAGCAGTTCCTTGTACTGCTCTTGATTTTTTTCTGTGGTTCTGTCTGGTTGTTGGCTGGTGCTGGCGGTGCAGCTTTTTTTAGCCTGTGGTGGTGCCTTTGGTTTCATCTCATGCTGGCGTGTAGGAACCTTTGCGCGGGCGTTGAGGCTTTTTCGCACCAGGTTTGGTATTGGCGAGATTTTTGTTTCTGTTAAGGCCTGTAACAGTTGGTCGTGTAAGGTCGTCTTACCTCTGTGCGTTGTGTCGCTGCAGTTTATTATATTAGATAGCTTTTGTAGGCTGATATGGCTGACTCTTCTTGGTGGCTCACATGGTGTTGTGTGCTCACTTGTTTTGTTAGGGGGAGGCCGCCCCTC
Source organism: Nomada ferruginata (assembly GCA_963583965.1). Lineage (NCBI taxonomy): Eukaryota > Metazoa > Arthropoda > Insecta > Hymenoptera > Apidae > Nomada > Nomada ferruginata. Next base: position 4,363,006 of record OY757219.1, read on the forward strand.
TGCCGCTTTCCGTCTTCCGACAATTTTGTTTCACTTCACTGAGTTTGTAGTAATATAGCACTGGGGAACAGAGTTCTTAATAACTCTCTTAGTATGTTTGGTTGTATGAAAAACTGTCACGTTGGCTGCAAGAATTGTGTTGAAGGGTCACTGATTCACTGCGGTTCCGCGTGGGCACGTCCGTTCCCTTCGGAGGTCACGGTCGTTTGTTAGGCACTGATCAGTCCATCTACGCCACGGCCCCTCCTTAGGCAACGTGGTTCTTCTGTTCCTCTTATGTTCATTGATGGAGGCGCCCGATCCCACATTAATATACAATTAGCATTTACATGTACATATACTGCCTAGGCTACATGTTGAATAAGTTTCAGCCGAATCGGTTGACTAGCTCCAGAGTTATGGTAAAAAATCCAAGAGGATCTATATTTACGTTACACACCGTATATAGGTATACCTGTACATACCTATATGAAATTGTTTTATTTAAAAATGAGTATTATGCTTATTTATTAAATCTGCACGACTGTAATGTGTCTGAAAGTTAAAATAATCAAAACTGAAGTGCACACATTTTTCGAACCATTCATCAACTCGATAGAAGAATCCATTTAAATTTTCACTATTTGCTTAATATAGAACTTCTGGCAATGAATGTTTGAAATTCATTGAAACAAAACTTAAATGGTTATTTGGTCATACGGGATGTCGGAGACAGCGATATCTGACCAGCACCTTGCGGTTTATACGATTTGGTCGAAAATCTTACTCCAAAAATTATGTATTCCAAAAACCACGAAATGAAAACAATCACCTAACGAAATGTATTTATGGCATTTGATATCTGAGAAATACAAGAGGGTGGACGCTGTCAGTTTGATCAGTGTGAAATACTATTAATGGACCCCTAATCATTCCTACAAGATGATGAATCTCTATAAGAACTTTCTGTTTCCTTTCGTACCGCATACTTCTTCGTTTCCTCCCTTGCCTTGTTATCGACCTCCTTTCTCTACAACCTGGCATATGCACGATGCGAATATGTTAGAGGAATACTGAACAAGCGAATCGACTTTTCGACTTATCGTTGATGATTGATGGACGTGGAACACACACGAATCTCCTGGTAACTTCGTACCGTAACACTGTAATGCCAACGCTTACAAATCAAATATTACCAACTAGGCTTCCGCTATTTCCTGCTTCACCTCAAACTTTCATTTCGACCTACACCCTTGTCACCCGCCACCCCTAAACCCTCCCACTACTCGAGTTCCAGTAGCACTCTGAGTCGTAGCAAGACATAATTGAATAAAACCTCTAAGTGATTAATTGCATAAACCTTCACAGTGCTCTTCCTTGCAATCTAACTTTGTACTCGACTTTAACAGACTCTCATTTCATCGTTTTTGAAGTTCACTTTCTGAACCGTCAAAAGATGCACCTCCTATGGAAGGTCGGAATCGTTATTTGTATTCCTAATTTATAAGCGAGTATTCAATAACTGTACATCACTATCTGTAATTAGAAAATTTATAAAAACATTGGCGAGTTGATCATGTAATGTGTTTCGTTTTGGTGGCTCGAAAACTATTAACTATAAATATAAATGTAATGCGAATAGAGCAGCACTGAGATAACGAAATTATGAATACTGCATGCAGAGAGGAATGTACAAACATCAAAATTCATAGGAATGAATTGCTAACATATGATAACATTTATTTTTAATATAAGATGATTCGTATGATTAATTAATAAATTGCAATTTAAAGTGTTCCGATTTATTCAATGGTGCATTCAGAGTAACGAATTGAGCTGTTATCGAGAAACTGGAGAAAGTTTTGCAATTTTTCGAGCAGATGTAATTTGCTAGGCACTCGATCTTGTATTCAGTTTTTGCATACGAAATGGTCAATTCACAATCCTGCAAAATCATTCAGACTTTAGCGGCCAGATTATACTGAAACATGGATAAAAGTTAAATTTCTGCGCCATTCTTTAGTGAATTTAAACTTGAACATAAAGTAGTTAGCGCTGTATTATCATAATATCGATACATTTTTTGGAGGAGGTAAATCAATAGAATGCAATCAATGTAGACTAAGCCGCCCGCTTGAAAAATCTAAATGAGGGATTATGAGACATCATATATAATTATTAACAACAGATATATATTATTAACAAAAATAGTAACAAGTGCTATCCAAGACTTTCTGCATCCATAGCACAATTTGTTTAATACATTGAATTCAATGGAACATTCTCACATTAATAGATATTATTTTTGTGAAGACTAATTAATAAAATAATTGCTAATGATTATAGCAGCAGTCCAATAATATCCGAACACATTTTTACTTGATTGTTCTACAACCTGAGTATAGCAGGTTAAAAAGGTAAAAACATAGACATTGCTAGAGTTTAGCACAAAGTACAAAGGGCGTTTCCCTATTTTAATAATGTATATAAAACCTGTCATATTGTTTCCCTACTAATTGGAATACAATCGTCCGTCGATTTACTGGGTACTATTTGAACCAGAAAAAAACAAGACAAATAATTCACCCCTTCTTCTATACAATACAAGGAAAATATATCTTCCCATTGTATTTATTGTAAAATATTATATACTAGTAAGTCCAAGATTCGAATTCAATTCTATTTACATTACTTCGATCTTTTTTTGCTCGGTTGTAGAATAAGATATAATTCGTTTTTTTTTCTAGGTCCTCATTATTATTGTCGTTTTGTCGACTAGTAATGAAATTAATGCGAAATAAAGATACTTACAATATACATAGCTGTTTCCCGTACGTATTCTTTAAAATTGATTTTCATACTAGCATACTCTATTTACTCGAATCTCAAAGCACAGAAAAAAATCACTTGGAACGAACACTGCGTGAATCGAGAAGCGGGTGTAGTGGAAACCTTGCTGCAATCGCAATAAAAAACGAAAATTTGACCTCTCCTAAGCTAGAAATTAATAACTATTAAACACTTCCACTTCGTCTTAAGTAGGGTAAGGTGCAAGATCGACACATGATTTGCCGATTAATTTGCACTGCAGACTTGAACACTATTTCTTGGACAAATAATATTACAGTGTTCACCTTAAACATAAAACATTGTAGGTAATTATTTCACAGACTTATACGAAACACCTTGACAATTTACTTATGAAATAAAGATGCAATTTTTAAATCAATATAGCGTCTATCGACTGTATACCTAATTTGTCGAAACAATTTAAGAAAATATCGATTTGTGCTTTCCAGCTTATTGATTGAACTTAACAACTTCAATACCCTATTATAATTTACAGAGAAATGTATTTCGCCCAACAATGTTAGTAGTAGAACGCACTTATATTTATTACAAGGGTTTAATCTACTGAGCTATTAAACAGATTTTGTTTCTACGTCACAAAATTTCTATTTACCGTTTATATAATTATTTATGACCACTTTAAGGTACTCAACTTAAATGGAAAGCGTACAGTTCAAATATTATATAATATCAGTGCGTATTTTAGCTGAAGAAATGCATTTTACCTAATACAATAAACAATTACTCGTTAAGTGCAAATCAATGGTAAGAAATATCTGAAATTGTTAAATCTTTAACCATTGCAGGATTGATAAATGGAATTAAAAATAAAATGCAGCGCAAAGTTATATAAAAGTATAGCGCTTGTCTTACAATTAGTATTTTACGTTATTTATTATGTTACTTATCAGTATTTAAGGAAGATGCTGACGAAAATTGTATTTTTACTTATAGTAACTGTTACTCCTTGCAGAGAATATGCGTAAGATTGATCAAGACAAAACGCTCCTGTAATAGGCAATTAAAAAATTATTTTGTGCAAAACTCAGATAAGATAGCAACCCGATAAAAAATCAGTAACAAAGGTTTTATCAAACATTTCCTAATTCGAACAAATTATTTTTAAATTATCGGCAGCGACAAAAACAGACATCGATTTTACCTACAATAGAGTACAATTTTTACCAAGCAGTTATATTGAACCTATATAATTGTTTCTATACCATTCGAATATGGGTGAAACGCGGCGGATAATGTAGCGCAGTTCAACTAAACTATCGGTATAATTTATAATTGAAATAAAAGTTTATGGTAGAAGCATATTAAAAATACTGAAATATCAATTGCGCAAGTGTTTCAACAAGATTATGAATTCACGTTAAAATTCATGATTTCACTGCAGCGATTATGCTGCTCAGTTCTATGTGTTTAATTAAGCTATAAAGACGTAATTATCCTAAACCGATAAGAAAGTTTAAACGCCAATCAAAAAGTTTCATCCATGACTATCCTTTGCGTAGATTATTCGAGCAAATGATACGGTGAATTGTAGTTCTCTCGAAACAAAATATCAAGTCTCTGAGAATTTCTCTTTACAATGCTTAAATTGATATGTAACGTTCGTTTTCGCTTCCATCCGAGTTACCTTCTACGATAAATTACGTTTCTGCCCGGAACAATTTTTGTAAAAATAAAACTCCGTAACCGTATGATTCAGTATCAAAGTAGCAAATGGAATTTACTTGCACGTCTCCGCGCCTTTAAATTCGCTTGAGGTCTACTAGTTTAAAAGTTGGCACGGAAATAAAAGAGGTTTCGATTCGCTGGAAAAGAGGAATCAATGAATTTACTGGTTTGCAAGAACATTCGACATCTTTCAAAGGAAAACACAACTAATTTCACTTGAGAAGCGCAGGTCGGTTACGGTGGCCTTTCCGCTCCGCTTTATCACTACCGGAGATTCGTGACTTTCGCGTGTGTATCTATGTCAAATCAAACCCGCTATTTGTAAGTTACAAATACAATTTTAAACAACGCGCAACACTTCCATCTCTCGAAGCAAGTTATATGCGCTCCAAATGACGAATACGCAATCTAGTGATGGGCAATTGTTTCTTCAAGCATTGAATAATAAATAATAAATGAAACCATGACTTTAACTGTTATGTATTCAAATAATGCAGAGAATAATTTATTTATTATCTATTAGTGGCGAATAATATTGTATTTTTAATTTGGGTACAGGGGAAAAACAAATAATAAATAGTTTTTGGTCATCTCTTATCTGTTTCATTTTGTACAGTAAAAGAATCGTAATATTGATGGGTTTTTCAATAAACAATGCGCAGTTCGTGTTTGGTTCAAAAGCTACCCGCTAATCGACCAACGGTATGTGGTATTAAAAAATAAATCGAATTGTACATGCACGTGAGTAACAATTAATATCCATCTTTAAAATAATTTATTTAAAGTTGTTCAAATAACCATTTCTACTTTTTAATTTAAATAATTGAAAAAACCCCAAAACTGAAACGGACACCCGAATTGGTTTGAATTTTTCGGAAACCGATGACAAACTTTGCGGTATAGAAAACTTTCCTCGCGAAATTTCTATTTGTATCCCGCGGAGTTACCTGTTTCCGTATACTGTTAGCCTGATTCTGCGCATATACAACAAACTGAAACTAAAAATTCATTGTCTGTTTGGATACGATTGGCAGAACGCCGGGGTGAAAGTGTGGAACGAAAACGCTGCTAGTTGTTCCGTGGCGTCGATCTGGAAAATGTGATCCAGTGGAACGCATAGCCGCAGGTCGCTTTTCCGGGCGCGAAAAAGTTTATTAAACGTCGGCGTCGCCGTGCGTCGGTCGCATTATTCCTCTAGTCCTGGGTTCCGCCAGTGGAAGTTACCGCACCGAATCGAATTTGCTAATACGCTAGTAGCCCAGAGGGACTTTGCTCGTCGCGTGGCAGGAAGCGTTGCAGAGGTTATTTAACGGAAAGAGAAACGTCATTTCTCACAACTTATTAGCACGGAAATTCTCGAAGAATAACACATCAACAATGATTTACTTCTGCATGCGAATGTTTACTCATTTTTCAATTACTCTGCCTTCTTTTATTAAATCGATGTTATAGGTACATTTCGATCGAATTGCACGGAGGTTTCTCGGTGCTAAAGTATGTAATTTCTGCGAGTATATTCGTAAATATCGTATAGCAATTTCACTTTTTTCCTTCTTTTCGTGCATCTGCTTATTTTTGTACAAGCACGCCGAAACATTTAGTTTCTCGTTACGGATTCTATATTTTTCTACTTTAATTACGGGCATTTCACAGTTGTTTGGCATATCGCGTGGTTATTCGCGAAACATTTTGTTATCAAGTTGACAAACCTTAAATAATGTAATTATGTTAGGGAGCTAATTTGAAAACTATTGAAAATTAAATGCGGATTTCGCGCATTATTAGCAATCGATCATAATTGTATACGAGTTTACGAATTACCGCACTTTCTAATATTAGATTTTTGATGGAATTATTAATAATATTAATAATATTTGCACTCCAAAATGTATTTTTCCATTTGTAGTAGCTTTTCGTAATACAAAATTCACAATCGAACTAATATAACATGACATGGATGTTCATCCATTCATCTCGATAGTTTTTGCAGGAACAACGATAACAAAAATGCAGAGAAGGTGTAAAATTTTAGAGAGTTGTTTAATTAATGTCAAATAGTGTTCGGATATTTAAATTGTCACAGACTTGAGAAGTCGATTTTTAAAAAATTGCGTTTGATATTTTTTACACGCAATAAAAGTACTAACAGAAGTAACTAAATCATTTTTATCTTTCTCCGCTTTGATTTATAAAACTAGCGATAGCTGCAAAAAATTTAACAAAATTTTTCCGACGTATTGATGAATGCTTTGCGTATTTTTTTTCAAAGCGATTAATCGAATAGGTGCATGGCTGGAATATTATTAAGCTTATTTGACAAATACTATCTGTTCTAAGAGTATAACCATTAAACTGGCTCACCACCTGTGGATGTAACACACACTTTTATCGGCATAATTTCCAACTTTTGTTTCATATAAAATCGCTATAATAAATCCGCGGAATGCGTGAAAGCACTATCAATTGCACTGGTAGATTATTATAAAGCACTCGGTAAAAAATTTCGAACAATATGTCAAAAAATAGCTTCGTTTGAGAATTTCAAATCGCTGTACATTGTTCGGGAGCTTATTTTTTCTGTACATTTGCTAGATCGCTAACAAGGAAAGTTCGACAAAAATGTGAATACGGTGCACATTATTTACGCACGAATGTCGAACAACACTGCACACAAGTTAAAACTTTTTAATAAATATTTTCCCCGTTGGCCTTTGCAATCGTTTTGAAGGTAAAAATGCCACCCCCTCCCGTCGTTTCGTTCCTTTCAATAAATATTAATGAGGAAAAGATGAACACGAAGTGGGGTGTCAGCCAATTTTTCGTACGTTCAAGAATGGAAATGAAAAGCGTCCTCGGTTCGTCGATACCTACGAGCTCTTGAAATATTTGAAAACACTCGGCAGTGTCATCGACTCGTACGACGAAAAAGCAGACATTACCCTTTTTTTCGATTTAGCGATGGTAGATCAATACGAATTAATTTGTCGATAAAAGTATCGTATCGGTGGAAATTTTGTGTGCCACTCGATCTCCAATTAACAAACGGTCGACCGAGAAAAACTCGTTGAACTCGTTAAGCTGCTGCGGCGGACCTGTTACCAATCCCAACGCGACGGTTCAGCGTCGAATAAGATTCGTGCGAGAATGAAATCGTGAAAAGGGTGTATCTGTGACGTACCCGAAGTCACGTATGCCCCGTGTTCTACAACTTTTGATAAAGGAAAAAAAACGAAAACAGAAAAATCATTATAGAGATACGAAGAGAAACCCCATAACCCTCCACGGTCGTTCTATAAAATTGATCGGAGAGTAACAACACGTTAACACGGGAACAAATTAAGTCCGCGTCGAATTTTGAATGAAATTCTGCACGGACTAACGATAAGCGATACGCATACGTGATCCGTGTTTGAATGCAAGGGCGTTCTATTTTATTAAATGCCAAACGTACTTCAAACTCCTGGAGCGGAGGCAAGAATGGGTTCACTAATGGAAAAGTCGTGGAAGATATTGAAAATTATGCACATTCCTCACCTGTCACCGCAGCCATAAACAACAAAAGTTACCCGATATATTCGTAACAGTGGAAACGTGCAACCGATAAGCGTAAATGACGGCTAAATCTATTTGTCTGAACATTGTGCTTCGCGTCAGGAATTACCGAATCTTTGTCACTGTCCCCTGAAATGAATAACACAGAAGCATACGGACGAGCGAAAGGGCGTTCAACGCGAAAGAAAAACGCGGATACCCCTGTCGCGATTATTACTTTTAAACGCATTATCCGCCCCGACAGAAGTGGCCATTGGTCGCGTAACAGCAAGCGATAACGGAGATACAAAGAACGAGGGAAAGAATGAAACTCGCAGATACATCGTTCCCCGGAAGTATACATCTAACGTCTTCCCAAGGATTTTCTTCACCGGTGACAAATAGTAATCTTTTCCAGGCTCGTCTTCTTACCGCTATTCGTTGGCAGAAAATTGGTCGGAGTGGGTCCACTTTGAAACAGCGCGACGGTTAAACGCGGTGGTTTACTTCTGAGAACTCGGGTGTACCGTGGCCGTCTATGTACGTGCGCGAAAAGTTGCACAGGCAGGTGCACACACGTATATCAGGAAGGCTGGAAAGAAGTACGCGTACGCTCACGACGGGCGCGGGCTGAATACTGGCGCGCCGTACCGCCCGGACCTTTAGTTCTCGGCGCTACCGAGAAGCGTCGCGACGCTTCTCGCGCCCCACTCCGTGGCTGCAGCCCCTGGTCCGCGACCGCTAGCCGGCCCTCTCAAATCGTCCGGCACGTTTCACGGTATCCCTCGGTTCGTATCCACCCTTCGCCCCTCGTCGAGCCATGGCTGGCCTCGCCTCGGCCCGGCAGGGCTCGACGGATCTCGTATTTCCATTCTCGATCGCCCCGTGACGCCTCGTATCATCGCCTACATGTACAGTCTTTTGATGCGCTGCTACCAGGTAAATGACAACCCTGCGCTGGATACTGCTTCGATCACTTAACTCCAAATACGTTTGCTGATGTTCGCATCGCGTCGTGTCATAGAATCGAGGCGAATGGAAACATTTTATTTAACGCGAAATATCCTTCGATCTTCGAGCGTGTCGTACAGGATGTTCCCTAAATGATTATTGGTGCTGACACTCTCGTATGGGTAACAGAACTCTGCAGAACGTTATTTCATGAGGACACAAACACTGAAGTTCATTTACAGCGCCTTTCGTTAGTATTAAATAATTAATCAATTATAAGTCTGCAAAGCGAGCAGACTTACAATTAGTCTTTCATCATACATTTCATCGCACATTTCATCGAGTATCGGTTTATGACATCATGTTTATAGCACATATTTTTCTTTATTTTACCTGGCTAATCACCTCCCTTTAAGTGGATATGGGCGTGTTCTAAATCTAAATATCGCTTTGCTGCATAAAAACTTCTCAGCAATGGCCCTGTAAAATGTATATAATTTAATCGATTTGCTATTTTCAAATTGTTGCGCGTTGATCTGATATTCAGCTAACCGGTAGCTTTCTTATCTCTTATTTATGAAAATCGATACCATTTCTATTGTTATTCACTATTGTAACGGTTAATGGAACATATTTTATTTATTCTTTGATATAAGCACTACAACATGGGGCAAAGATTATTCACCAGCGTTTATCCTTATATTTAAGCAAACGCAAATAATATCGTGCGCGCCGAAAACATGAGCGGCTTTTCAAAATTCAAGATCTTCTTAATATCTACTCGTAGTCGAGAAGCGCTATAGATGGCCCAGGTTCATAATTTCCTGTTCAAGCAATGTGCAAAGAGAAAGTTTCAATATTGCATATATTTTTTCTTAAATCGCTAGTACATAAAAAAATTCTAAAAGTTAAAATTGATACGACTTTATGCTATTTTATTGGAACCAAAGTAATGTAGCGGATGCATCTGAAAATTTAATTGCTATCAAATATACGTTGCATCTATAGTGACATATTTACACTGATTTTCTATTCTAAGAAAGTTTGCTCCTACTGTCTTTTCACGTTCTGTTCGCCTTTTCTTTTTTAGCGTATGTGAAATTAGTGGTAACACAAATAATGTCGTTTCAAACATTGAAATACAATTTTAAAATGTGACTCATTATTATTGAGGTTCAGGCGCTTGTTATTACCTATGTACTTAATTATAATTGCATCCCTACCAAAACTCGTTTCGAAATGATTAATTCTATTCTATGTTAAAACATTATTCAAATGTATAACCAGTCGGGAGGATAAATACACGTCGAGCGTTAACTTTTTAATGTCCGAAAGACCATTCAACATTCATTAAAGTAATTAACTGCTCTGAAACTATTATATAGCAATGGTTGATATTTTAAGGGCTGTCATAAATGTCGTAATTGAGGAACTTTTATTTTAAACAGTAAGAACCCGTAAAAGAAAAGATACTGCTTTAGATGCATACATATGGCAGCAGAGGTGCATAAATGTAGGAATGAACTAATTTCAATGGCAGCGATAGCGCTCATCACTGGTACAGCTGATGCAACGTCAAATAGACGAACAGAACGCTGAATTATTTAATGCCCATTACAGGAAGACAGATTTAACGTTTTGTCTATTCCTTAATTTGTGTTTTTATTAGGATGTATCGGTTGGCACCCATGTTATTTACAAGGGATGATACCCAGATGACCAATAAGTTAAAAAAAAAGTTTGAAACTTTTCTACCCCCTAGGGGTAGATATCTATTAGAAAAATTACGTAAAAGTCCGCCATAAGCGACTCCAAAAATGGCTACAAATACCATTGGGTCTCGAATCCGATGGTGGGTATGTATTAAACATTTTTTTGTATCTAGCCGCCCGAAGTTCGAATTGCATTTGAGTATAATTGGGTACAATCTATCACATTTTTGACAGGTTTTGTTTTCTATTGCAGTTATTTTATGTACATGTACATATCTGGGAAAAAACCTAAAATTATAAGGGAAAAAACGAAAAAATGTACATGTGTACCCATTTGCAGAGCTGCTTATGGCGCCTTATGGGCTTGGCGCCATTTTCTAGCCGATATCAAATGTTCCTGAATCTGTAACGGCATATAATTTGTAGGGATGGTTTGCGGTATATTTTTGTGTGTTTGTCGAATAGTGAACGTCCATTTTAACATATTTGTGTACAAAAAAATATTTATTAAGGAAGTGAATAACTTAACGGGATAAATGTTAATTAATCATTTTATGTTGATCTGTATCGGACCAAATGAAACTTTTCACCTGATCGTTATCGAGTGCCTCTGGATTAATCGTTATCATTTACTAGTGATAGTAAATAAAATATATCATCCTAGAGCAAAATTGTCTCAACGTTCTTAGAAATGTCTCACTAACAGAGATAGTAAGAGAACCAGATGGGCCTGTACTTGGCGAGTCAAAAGGGCCTTGGTTGTAAAATGAGACAATGCGCATTCGTAGGTATAAGTGGACCCCAGTTCTTTTGGGTGTCTTCGTTCAGTTAGAGAGAACATTTCAAAGTGAGCATTCCTTCTGATCTATTTTAAATACATTGATTGAGAAAAATATAATAGTTATTTTATTTAACGCACCATATCCAATACCACCAATATTATGTAGTACGTGATACCTCTCAAAGACAGATCCCAGTTAAATATTTTATATCCAATTGCCCTGAGTATGTCAGTGAAAGAAAGGAGCACTACATCCCCAGTAGTTTAACACGTGCCGTGCCAGACCGATCTTCGGTAACCTTAAATTGTGCAGCAATTATGAGAATAATTTATTAATATGTTCAAACAAAAATGTGTACCCTTTCTGTATTGCATGTTAAACGTCATACCCTTTTCTTGATAATCATGATTTTTGAAATCTAATGAATATTACACCGCATATATGTGATAAACAAAAATGTTGGTCTTGACAGCGTGGGGTGCATATGACCCATGTGGCGCGGAACCTGTTAACCCTTTGAGTGCCGCTGGTCTTTGCTGTTTCCCAATAAAAAAGTGTCAAGCAGTGCGATGGCGCTCCTCTTATTTCCGTAAAGACGTGCATCGACAAAAACCGAGCGTGCTGTTTTTTGCGCCGCTTGGCACTCAAACGGTTAAAATTGATACTCAACAATATTGTTTTTGCAGTTTTTAGAATACTGTAATTGATTAAATTGTATACCGTTTCAACCAATATGTCCTGCTTATTACATTTTTTATTATTATAACGAGAAGTAATATAGTAGTCACTGATGACCTTATGTAGTAAATGTGACTTCAAGTAAATAAATAAATTGATAAATAATACTGGTATGCGTACTATTTGATATGTATATTCAGGGTGTAACAAAATGTTTTGTCATGGTTTTTCACGTGATTCTACACCATGGAATAGGTGGAGATCTGTAAAAGAAGTTGCCGCAAAATTTACTTTCACCTTGAAATTTAAGGCCAAATTTTTTTTATTGTATCGAATTCAATTCGTCACAAGAATAAAAAGTCTGAAAAGATCCATATGTCGAAAATGCACTGTTTGCTCGATATAAATTGTTAAAGTTTTACATAAATAAAATTGTGATCACGCATCGTTTGCGCACGAGCCTAGTATATGTGTGCGAATGCTCACCATTTTACGATCACTTATCGGAGTAATAGTGTAATAAGCACCTCCTTCATTATTTACTAATGATTCCTTTTTGTTAACATATTCAAATGCGACATTAATTATCATTAAAATTTCGTAATCGACTCTTCCTCCGAAACCTTCAAATTCATGTCTGCTCCCCAATTATTTATAAGAATTAATTACAGTAACATTAAATGAAATTAAATATATAAATTTTACCCACTTTCGATTTTTATGGAGTTTCATTGTATACTAGAATCTGTTATTGTGAGACTGTAAGAAATTACAAGGAACAATCGTGTCACTGAACTGTATATGAATAAGGAAAACACAATCACAGCACTAGAAGGAAACCGTGGATCGCCCATTTAAATAACAAAGAAATCACGTTATTAATAATAATATGCGAATAATATAACGGTGGTTTCCTATTAAAAGGCAAATTGAAACCCTACGGTAGCCGAGTATCCTAGTATATGTATGTATGTACGATATATGTATGCATACACATTGGCACGAGGAAGGATATGCCATTTATATGAAACCGAGATAACTTTCTCCAGTATAGAGACGGAAGTAGATAAACAAATAGAAGAAGTGACGAATAACGGAATTGTATTACAATTAAATACTAATTAATGGATAGTGGTTTGTTAATACTAATTGTATGTAATGTTTCATAGAATCAAAACGGTACGCGAGGCGCAGCAGGCAGCAGTGAGACTGTTATTAAAAAAAACTCTGTGTTTGAAAGAGATTGATAAAATCATGTTATCATCTTCAATGTAGAGGCTACGCCCGGTCGGAGACGCTGCTGCTACTCTTTGTTGCAATGTTGGAAGACATGTAGTCCTATCGCCTTTAGCTGCCCTGTCACCGCTCTGTAAACGGTTTTGACATTGCAATGATGATAGCCTTTCGGTTGAATTTCAGTTTGGGGAAAGGAAAGAAGTCTGCAGGACTTTTAGATTTATTTCCCGACAAAAATGCAGTGGCTAATAATGCAGAGGGCAATGGCTATTACACTGATTATGATGTAACAAATTTTCGTAAATTTCTTTTAAAGTTCACGTACTGATACAAATTGTTGCAAACCGACAGCTAGCGAAGTTTGGAAGTTTGCGGTAGACTGGCTTGTTATTTGCTATGTCCGTTGCCAGAATACGTTTACTGTTGTTAATAAAGAAATTTCCAGCAACGGGCTCATTACTTTTGCACCACACTTTGATATCTTATATAAATTAAATTGAATGTATCTTTCATATTTTTAATAAGCTTTACAAAAATGAGCTTCAAATAAAGTCTCATTAATTATGATGATTCTTAACCATTCACGGTATTTTCTGATATTGTAGTTTTTCACGTAATACGCGACTTCGATGATATCAAAGGATGCACTGACAATGAGAGCCAAGTATACCGGACGTTGTATGACCCTGCGACGGCGTAAGGAGATAGGAGTGGTAAATTGAATTAATGCAGATTTGACTAACGATATTTAAATGTTTAATAAACATCGATGTAAGTATGATGAAAAACGTAAAAATAAAACGGATCTATACATATACATATAGTTTGTAGTGTAATATCGAGGGAAAATAATGTTTCCCGTATTTCTTGAAGAAGGACAGGATACTTTTCTCCTGCTTCTAAGCAAAGACAGACGAATGAAAAACTCATTTTCAGTGTACTGTGTGCGACCCTGTCTTAGACTCGCTTCCTCGTCGAGTGTATCCTATCACGTCGACTCGGGAGTGAGTTTTAGGCACTTTTGAAAGTGTCGGCACCCCCTTCCTTAGCGCCCGAAGTGCGTTTCATTAAGGAAGGGGATGCGTTCCTTGAACGTTGCAGTTTGTTTGGCATCGCAGCGGAATTTCTGGCAGGGTCCTAGAGCTTGACCTACTCGTGCCTACTGGGGCCCTCTGTATGTTTAATTTCTTATACCTCGACGGATTATGGAATAAAACGATTTCCTCAAAAACAGTTCTATTACTTGCGCGTCATAAACGCCCTAGCCGTCTGCACGTCGAAGGCAGTTCTTTGTGCCGATTACTAGCCGCCTTTTTATAAGGGTAGCCATTTATTTCAGGTGCGGCTTCCGGGGGTTTGCCGCGAAACAGTTGATGAACGAAAAATCTTTTGCTCTAATACTTTATCTTTTGTTTATGCACTTTTAAGGTGTATAACGCTAAAACTTTGTGGACATTAAAGCCCATTGCATTATCACAAGTTTCATCTGGTACGTCTAAATAGCTTTCCGTTGTGGGCAGAAACACTTTTAGATAGAAAATGCATAAATATTCATATAAACAAGCTAATATTTGCCGTGGTTTCCTTCGATATTCAAGCGCACTAGGAGCATCCCTTTTAATAGACGAAAAAATTAGCTTACTAGTTGTGCCAAGTTTACAGACTATATGACATCTGTAAAGGCATCTGGTTCCTAATTGAATTATTGAAATAACTTTTTAAAAGTCATTACTTTCATGAGTCTTAAGAGGCTTAAGTAACTATATTTTGAATATTTACAACTATATCTACTTTCAACCGACAAATTGTAAACGAAGACTATTATAAGACATATATTTTAGCATTTCTGCATTTGAATGTTACGAGTCTATAAAGCATTATGGACATATGAAATGAAATTAATGAGAATGATATATTTCTCGTTGAATGAGAAATATTATATTAATGGTCGAATGTCTAAATACACAATATGTGAAAATACCTGAAAGCCAATGGCGCAAATAGGAAACTACCTTAATTTTAAAGGCTATAGCCGGATAAGAGGGTAAAATTTTCCCCTAAACCAAATTCGACTTGTGAGGTGTCATTCGAACTTCGTGACACGCATTTACCGATTGTGCGCTGGTGAGAAGTTTCACACTTTCGAAAAGGTGCAGAGTTGATAGGTTTCTATAAAACCTTTGCGTGGGTGATAAAAGTATTATGAGCACTTGAAAATTACCACTAATTTAAAATTAGATCAAGAATTGAATAAAAGATACATTTTTAATTACCATCAATATTGTTAAGTTTTTAATAGGATATGACAAAAATCTTTAATGTATTTGCCGAATTGTGTAAAATTAAAACTCGCATATTTCTATTCAAAATACCATAGTACGTACACACGCTATTACTTAACAACGTTAACATAAGTAACAACAAAAACAAGGAAACACGCGCATCGGAAATATCAAGTTATATTTTCGAAGAATCAATGGTAGCACAAATTGGAAGCTTGTTGCAAATATACATATTATTATAGAGCGATTGAACAAAAAGAAAGAACCACAACATATCAAATAGGTTAAAATTAATTCCCAATACCATTGAAGTCTC
Source organism: Nomada ferruginata (assembly GCA_963583965.1). Classification (NCBI taxonomy): domain Eukaryota; kingdom Metazoa; phylum Arthropoda; class Insecta; order Hymenoptera; family Apidae; genus Nomada; species Nomada ferruginata. The sequence continues at coordinate 4,379,009 of OY757219.1, forward strand.
AGAAGATTTCGTACAATTTTTATAAGCCAAAAACCGTTTTCAGTCAATCTCCATTTACAGTTTTATTCAACATTTCCTGTTTATTATATCTTTTAAAATTGTAACATAGTGTAATATAGTAATCCGTAATAGCCCTATGAAGTGCATGTGACTAAAAATATAGAAAGCAGACAAAAAAGAAGGAAATACCGTTGCGAACATATCAACTTATAGTCAAATTTCGTTTATAAGGACGGCCTTTAGATTTTCTATTGCCATATTTTTCACCAAGCACTAAAAAATGATTTATAACATTCAAGGATCTTTGAATTCTCCCAGCAATTTTTCTGCTTGAAAGGCCCATCTCATTGAAAGCAATGATTTTTACGTTCGTTTAACGGTTGCCTCGCCCCATTATGCTTCTCAAGTACTAAACGAATATGAAATTATTTCAAACTAATTAAATATCACCAAATTCTGAACTTACCTCACACAACATTCCCTAAGTTGGAACCATAAAACGTATTTTTGAAATATATCTCTTCGAACCTAAGGTTATTTCATTTTGTCGATATAATAATTTTCACTAACTTACTCAATTGACTCTGCAATGGGTAGGGCACGCCCATTATAAACAGAAAACAAATAGTACAATCTGCTCCAAACAATGTATGTATACAGAAATGAAAACAGTAAACAAGCGAGTTCGAGTAGTGAACTTATCATTATTTCGGCCACTGTATGTCCTAACAACAAAAGAAAGAGTTTTATTACTTTATTATTACTGGAGACGTAATAACACTGAAAACATAAAGTATGTACTTTTTCCGTCCGTTCATTATGTGAACACCCACTGTGTATAATAAAAAAAATGTGTGGCCAGCGCTTCGAGCATTACTTAAATTAGAAAGCAATTAAAGAATATCTCGGTAATTATTAATTTTTGACTGTATAAATCACAACAGTTTTTCTACTCAGCATTCAGTAGTCTTTCGCGAGGACAAATATTACACATTGCAATTAAAAACCTGAAGGTGACCCCCATGTCCAGGTAAAAAGCAGAATATAAAAAAAGCTAATTGTTACATTTACTTTCGTTTTAACTATTTTTTTGTAGAATAAATAGTCTGCAAGTAAATTTAGTTGCAACAGTTAAATAACACCGTGTGTATGTATTAACTAGCACGCAATAATTTTCAATTAACGATGTACGGAAGTCGTATTGTCGCGGCAGACACCACTCGTATTATCACAATGATTTTGTCCGCGGATCATTTCATTGACGCCGATTCAACGGAAGAAACTTTATCTTGTTTAAAGTTTATCAAATATTTTGTAGAACGTCAACGGTAATTCGATCAGTGGTGTTCTCATAATGCTATTTATTGTCGAAACACGTTTCCACGAAATTAAAGATGTCATTCATAACGTAATACATGGGATACGGAGGCTGCTACAGAAAATTAGATAACAATATTTATGTACATTTTATAGACAGTTTATAAACAAAATGATGGTTCCAAGTTTATATTAAGCCATTTCATTAAATATCTTAGAAGTTGGCAAATGTAATTTACTAACTTCTGCATTACTTTATATGTGTTTTACATTCTTTACGAAGACCTGGTTAAAAAAGGTTGTGTAAAATATGAAAAAATTATTTGAAGAAAAATGATTCAACATCAGAAGAACAAACTATAATAATGTGTAGGAATAATCCGTACGATAATAATGTATATGTACATATACCACCGTATTAAAGGAATTGGAGGTAAGCACAGATTTCAGCATTGGAGGGACTGCAAAAACCTCATATATCTCATTAAAGATTCTATTTTATTAATGAATTGAAAAGAAAAGTTGGTCCCTGTCTGTAACTATTTATTTACAAACCAACTTTTACCCTGCTAAGGCGATAATCTATACATATACATACATGGAACTAATACTGTGTAAAGTTAATAGAAATCTGGGACATCTCTCTAGTAAAACACTCTTTTATTTAATCCAACTTTAAAACAGTTACATTTGTTGCTTATATTTTCATCTGCATAAGGATCATTCGATTTTCTGTTTGACGATGATTCGATGTGCATGTAAATGAGATGGGATAGGGGAGGAGGCGAGAGTGGAAAGCACGCGTACAACTCTGTCGCCGATGGCTTGCACTTTATATTGACTACATCGACGTAATAAAAGGAAAGTTACACGATTTCTTGTTTCTGTTGCTAGTTCACTGTAGTTTCCGTCGTGGGTAGAAGTGGTTGCGAACACATTTTCTGTGCACGCAACTCTTGGTCGTGTTAGTATGTCAAGCTGGAACCCTTTCAGAAGACCTTGTCGGACGTTTCGCCAGCTAAGAGAATAAAGAATAAGGAGCAAGACACGAAAAGGATCGAAAAATGTTTCAAAGAACAAAAGCACTCGCGTACATTGAAGCTTGCGACACTGAACTTGCGAAAGCTGTTCTTGCAGGTTAGCAGCTTGCAAAATCTTTCAGTCCGGACTAGTCACATTAAATTATTACCGCATATCAATTCCTACTATTACAGTCACCTCATTTTTTCAAAAACAAATGCAAGAAAATGTTAATATAATATATTTCATGCAAAGAGACGAGCATTATAGTGAAGATCATTTTTCTGGAGGACATGTTCACCTGGATTTTCAGATCGCCAACATTTTTTTACATTGTATCACGTATTTCTTTCGTTGCTGCGTGGTAAGTAATAAAAATATTAATCTTCAATTATGTACTGTGGCGTGCTCGCAATACTCGACAGCAGTAGCGAGTGGTTACGAACACTGAGTAGAGTCGACCAAGGTTGTAAGGCTTGGTCGTGTGGTACCTCGACGGTCCGGCTGATGCGTACTCTTACACGTGGGTCACCTTACGAAGTCTTGTAAGGACCCCGGGGTCCTTCTTCCGTTGCTAAGTATGAATGCAAGACTCGGCTTGCGTGTGTGCGTGATCGAGGTTGTAAGACTCGTCTCCGCTGTATCTAGCGGTAGTACTCAAGATCAAGGTTCGGCTTGTCTTGAGCGTTGTCGGAATCGAACTGACTTCCTCGTCGAACGTTTGTCAAAACGTCAACTCGGAAGTCAGCTTGTGCACGCTGATTGGACATTAGGAAAAATTACTAATTGCCAATCAGCGTGTTTTGGAGGTGTAGACATACCCTTCCTTAGCGCCCGAAGCGCGTTTCTGGGAGGAGAGGGTGTGTCTTTAAAACGTGGCCATCAGTTTTGACCACGCAGCGGAATTTCCATCAGGGTGTCCAAAACTTGACCTGCCAGATGTGCGTTGGGCCTAGCTTCGAAGGCCCTTCGGAAATCCACGTTTATGACACATGCAATTAACTGTTGAGGTCGTGAATAACTTGTAAACTTGCAACTGCTTGACTAAAGATTTAAAACACTTTCCTCAAAAACAGTCTTGTTACTTGCGCGTCATAAAACGTGCTAGCCATCTGCATGCAGAAGGATTTTTCGTGTGCCGATCGCTAGCCGCCTTCTTTTGGAGGTACCGAGTTTTATTACTCTTGTTGTTAAGCCGTGGAACAATGCGTGATGTTTCGCTTCGCGACGCATCGGTGTTATTAATTTAGCCTCGATAATCCCTTGGCCGGGACCCGAGGACCGCGCGCTCGACGTCTCTTGCGAGGAGGGTTTTACGACGGAACATGTACTGTCCGTTCGCCGAGAGTTGGCGAGTGACAGCATATTGCGTTCTCACTCTGCTGCTACCATGTGCGTTGCTCTTATTGGCTACGGCCAGTGACAAAGAACGACGACGAACATATCGAGACAAAGTGAGATAGAATGATGAATTTAGAGCATTGCCGTAGCCTCCCCACCAAAGTGTACACTATGTATTAAGAAATTTTATGATTTCCTGAGGCTACGCCAATGCTTTGGAATCATTCTATTTCACTCTGTCCCGATATGCTGATCGTCAACCTTTGTCACCGTCTTCAGCCAATAGCAGCAAGTCACGTGATAGCAGCAGAGTGAGAGCGTAAACTGTCACTCGCCAACTCTCGGCGAACGCAGAGTACGTGGATACAATATATGCATACAATATACCGTGCGCATAATAATACATAGAAATATTAAAATAGATATTGTAATGTACACATGTATATACATACTACGTATCTCAACGTCAAAATGTCAGCCTGTAAAGCTGTACTTTGTACACAAATTGATGGTGGTACTTTAGAATTAATTTTTACTCATTTTTATTTAAATGTGAGTTCACTTGGCTTGTTATAGGTGGTTTAACATGAAAATCTGGCAAGCGATACCATTCGTCATGATTTAAATACGCTTTCAGTAAAAGAAGGAATTACCAGTCGTAGCAGAAGACACTATGTACGCTTCGGCAATTACACGAACACGCTTGCACTCCAGCTACTAGTACTCGTAATTACAAAATTAAAAACTGTCTCAGAAATGAAAGTTTCAAAGGGAATTTGTGTATGCACTTTATCGCTACATTGAGTAATTGCAATATGTATAGATTACTGGTTTATTTATCGTGCACGAGTTCTTCCAATCATCATGATATTTACCACGAATATGTACTCAACAGAGTAATAAGTTAGAATGTAATGAAACGAGCCACGGCAGTTGAGATACCCAATGTATATGTATGTATATTTGTCAGCAATTGCGATCAATTAACTATGCCCGTCTCAGTGAAATCTGTGGGTGTATCGTTTCATAGTGCTGATACGTATTTAGATCTCGCTGGTGGGAGGTCCTAGTTAACGAAAAATCGTTTCATTTATCTACAAATCAGCAGCCATTATGTACCAATTTAGACTATTTGGTATCGTGATCTGTGAAAAGGAAGCCAATAATTGTCGGATAATATCGATGCGTTTAAATGCGGAAGTTTATGAAATTATAAATATTTCCTTTTCACTATTCACGGTGTTAAATTTGCATTAAGTACTGTAAGATGGGATTTACAAGCGACCGGATCAGAAGCAGGGTAAAATGAAATCAAATGATGAACTGCTAATTATGTTTATTATAAACTTAAAGAAATTTGCTTATTATACATACACGTCTCGGTTATTACTTCGCTCACTCACGTCTGAAGTCAGCTAATTCGTCCCTGTTTCAATTCTCTCTCAAATCTTTTGGTTCTTACTCGACTCTGGTTCTTACTCGACTCTGACACGCGCACGCAACGTCCATTCAATATATTCGTTCACTCTTAGCTTTCATCTCATTCTATCCTTCATTCGCTCTCACTCATTAGGGCACACACCAACATACACATCCTTACCACGTGTCACAGGTCGGCCACGGGCCACCATGCACTCAAGCCTTCACGTGCATTCTCCGAAACCGTTCACTCCTTCCAAGATATAAACATGCCCTCGATCCGCATTCGACATTTCCACTAACACTCGTCATTCACACCTCGCGGCTCATTCGATACTTCTTATCACACGATTCATACAGAACTCTTACATAGACTTCTATGAATTCTCCAATCCCACAGTAGGTACTTGTGAATTCTAATTGTGTACTTAACATGAATATAGAGAACCTTCTACGCTACGAACGTGATCGAATCTACATATTTTTATGGGACTATAGTGCGATACAAATTGATCACGGCAAACTGAATGCGACTTATTCGGGAAACTGTAAGGTATCGTTTTATAAGAAAAATATCAGATTCTGTTTGAAAGTGAAAATGAAACAGTGGCCAAGTGCATTCTAAGGAGGACACGAGGACATGATCAGTGGTGAACGCACATAAGTACGCATTAAACGAGCGTTACCCCTCACGGACGAGCACGAATGAACAAGGTTAGATTCTCTTGTGACCAAGAAATATCAGTAAACAGTCTGTAGATGAAGGGAAAGAATTCAATCTTGGTCATTCTTCTTTATATAACATACAATTCTGAATCGACCGTGCGTTACTTTTTATAATAGCAACGACGGCGCACGTCTGACAATTGTAAGTTGCCTAGACCGTGCTTCCCGGCGGCAAATTAATGGCGGCGGGAACTTTCAGGCGATTAGAGAGGCTTTGAAGAACTGTAGACACAGTAGCTCCTAATCAGTTTTGTATAATATATTGAGAAGATACAGTTATCCGTGGATAGGTAACGGTAATGTGGAAAGGCTTTACAACTTGTTCTAACGCTGGTTACTGGTAAACTAAACTAGATGCTCAAAATGCGCTACAAGGTGGACGCCGTGTGGGTGGAGTTGTATACATTTTTTAAAACACTGCAACTTTATTGGTGCAATCCGGCATAGCTCCCACCAAGGGTGCCAAATAAGACCTTCCCCAAATAATTAGGGAAAGGGAAAACTCGTCGTGGTAAACCCAACGACGCGGGCGGCCAGCCTGCCGCAGGACCGCTAGCCTGTCATCAAGCCTCACAGGCCCTTATCGCCTGCATACAAAAAAGGCCCTTGAACTACGCTTGCACGCCAGGAAAATTGGCGCCTCGAGTATGAAAAGTCTCGCCTTGCTTAAGAATCCTGGCGCCTTGAAATAAACACTGCGTCCAATAAATTAGATAGAAAATTCCGTCTAAGGACGGAACAAATTCTTCTTATAACGGTTTCAATTTCAGGACAGACGATAAAGCTGCCAAAAGCTACTCAATAAACGATACATTTATGAATTTTGTATGGCCAGTGTAAAGGCATAGAACGCGTTCTAATTGTGTCCGTCTGTGTTAGTTCACATTTGTTAAATGTGAGTCCAGTTTAAGAAAAGCTAAGAAAAAACGGAAATATGACCTCAATCATTACTCGCTACTAGCACAAACACGATTTATGGCAAAGTGGGTTCAATATTTCATGAAACTTTTATAAAAATAAAATATATTGTCACGCTTTATCGTTTCAGATAATATCAATTACGAATGAACAAATTTATTAGCTGCATAAACTTTGTACACTTATAAATCGTCATATCGATATAATAATGAAAATGGTCTGTTCTTCGTAGCAAAAAATATGCATCGTAATCGTGCACGAACAAATGCCTCGAATAGCTATATCATCAGACCCACAATCGTGTTTATAATCCATTGTATTTCGGTCTTACTAAAGAAACAAATTAAATGATTCTGATGTTTAAGCGATATCTGTCAAAAAATGAAGAAGTACGACGACCCTATGTGGGAATGGTAACAACATACATTATCCCTATGAAAGAGAATGTGTTGAGTAACACAGAAAACAGGGAAGGGTAACGCAGCGCTGATTTATGGCTCTCCAATAATAAATAAAGAAAGTGACAAAAATAATTTAGTTTTAGTTTTAATAGGTGAAAGGGCGCGTGATATACATATCATATTATGTACATACTTGCGTTGCGTATAACAAGCTTCCTGCACATGCAAGCAGTTTTGTAAGCTGGTTGAATGTTCTTTCATGAATTTCAGACCCGTTTGAGACTACTCAGATACCAAAGGTATTCAACGCGGAATCAAAGCTATCAAGAAAATGCTTAATCGAAAATGTCTAAGGTAGTCATTAATTGTAGTAAATACCAACGCTTTGAAACATCATTTGTCAGCAAAGGGACAGTGTGGGTCAATGGTACATGAATATTTTACGGTATTACTTGAAACAGATCCTTTATTAATTAACCGCTATCTGTTCAATGAGAGGGAAAAGGCGGGCCGGGGGAGAGGGGGCTGGATAACGCGTATATAGCTTGCTGAATGCACGATACAGAAAAGAGGACACGCTGGCAAAAGGGATCGTTTGTGCAAATACACAGGAAGCGAAAACGGATAGAACGGTAGACTACACGCAAGCTCCAGCTGCACATAATAAATGTGCGTTAAGCTATGCGCATGTGGACCAAAAGCATCGAGACTATGGCGAAAGCTAATTAACTCCCTCCGTTCGACCCATTGTTTGCTCAACTTCGTGGCTTCCATATTCTTCCGCGCACCGATAAGCAGATAAGTCCAAGCGACCTCGATCGATCTGCGTTTTAGACTAAACTCACAGCATGCGGTAAACTTGTTAAGATGTTTGAGTTTACGATATGAATACCTGGTCCCGTTATTTGAGGAAATTGTATCTATTCCTTATTGAGCGGCTTTAGCCAGCTACTGAGGTCTAGACTTTAATTCACGGGCGCAGAAGCATTGACTTTCTGCAAACACATAGCTATTGACATGTCGTGAACTCCTACATTTCCATGGGCGTGTAACCAGCTGGGGCACAAAGTCCCTTCAGCCTTGAGATTGATTCTTTACTGGCCATGACACTATTACCCTACGCCCTTTCGGCTATCAAGGTGGGTGGGATGCGTAAGGACCCAAGAGAACAGTTCAAAGGTGAAGATGCCCGCTGCTTTGTTAAAAGCGTCAACGCTCGGTAGCAATAAACGTATAAAGCTGACGAGTCTGCCCTGGAAAAAAGCGACAAAATCCTGAGATAGAACGCTATGTACTACCCTTGGGCACTACGTAGGCATTATTTATTGTCAACCTTATTTACAATTATATTAACACTTGCATTGCTTTGCATACTTTATTGTCTACAACTTAAATACAAAAATAAAGTACCTTTCGTTTTGTTATACTAAACTAATGCAAAACAACTATTGTGCGTCACAGCGTTGTCGGTGTTACGTCCCAGCCCTAAGGTGAGACGTAATGTAGGAAGGCTGCCACGTCACCCGGCCCGCCGCGGAAAGCAACTTGCTGCAGACCGTATTATCTCCGGGGAGAGAAGGCATGTCAAGGAAGAAAAAAGAATGTTTGATTGGGATGTGCGTTTCTTCTCGGGATCGACTGCCTAGACTGATCAGTAGGGCTGCAGTCGACTCCTGCCTCAGACGCAAGCGTTTAGGATCGGGACTTATTGTATATATAGGAAGTGGCCAATGGGCAACCATTAGCGGGAAGACGACGATGACGATGGCGACCTGGTGGTGAATCCTGTGTACCACCCAGGGCCTTAGAATTAGAAGAGGAACGCAACGGGCGAAATCTTACCGACGACGATCTTAATCAATACGTATATGGCGATGCCGGTCGACGTCACAACGGTATATTAGCAACGATTAAATAACGCGGACTTCTTGTAAGGAAGTCTTTGGTGATAATGAGTGGACTGTATTGGTTGGGAGCAGTGTGTATTTCGGAAGAATACAGTTGAATTTACAAGGTGTGTAAGAATATATGTATCGTATCTATTGGCGTGAATACGAACGCGAATACTAAACGAATGCTATACTAGGAGCTTGATATAAGCAAAAAGGATTCTGTAAGAGTGGATTCGTGATACTAAATAAGACCGACCTGTTGGTACTTAGACCGACTTTTTGGTACTGCCTGTGCGTAAGATTGTTGCAGTATTTAAAATACTGTATGTGTCTTTTGATTGGTCTCCACAATGTAGTGGTGGACAAGTATACGCCTACAGTTTTTACGAAACTTAAAGGTGTGTCCTGTGCACGGTAACGGCAAAGATACGCGAGGTTCCGTTATTTTCGATGGTCAAAAATACGGAACGTTTTAAGATATTGCCTTTCGGGCGTGGTAACCGGGTGCTTCGGACGTTGAAGATTTTATTCGTAGGGTTTGTGTTAAAAGTGGCGGCTAATCCGTCCGCTCGCTGTAAGATGTGTTTTCCGACTTAACAACAACCTTTTCAAAGCATTTGGAACAGTTTCATTGTTGAATGTTCGATATAGCGCACTTTCACCGTATTCTTTTAAATATCTTCTGGATTGATAATGAGCTAAAGCTAATCTTCTTATTTTTCCTTGTCCTTCGACGATATGATGAATTGTTTGTTAGATACCATACTGTGACAAGAGACTGCGAAGAAGTGCACGAAAATAACCCCTCTCTTTTGTTGCCATTAAATGAAAACTTTAATTAAATTAAATTAATTAAATTAAAACTTCGGCGAATAGTGAATAGATTAATAAAACATTTGTACAGCCTGTGCAAGAATATCGTTATAGACTACGTATTACCAATGCATGTAGGGTCTGGAACACCGCTCCAAATATTTATATCCTCGGGTTAACGTCAGGCGAGGCCCAGAAAAAACGCTCGTGAAATTCTGCTACAAGTCGTTCAACTGTGCATAAGTGATGCTCTTCACTCATATTTAGTTTTCATTAGACGTCAAATTTGTGTTTCGCAAACCCCGATGTAGCTAATAATTTATACTAGTGTATGATATGATATGATACGATATGAGAACGAAAAGTTGAAGACGTAGTATTATACATTATTAGCAAGCTTTTACCATAGTTACAGCACTTTAAATTAAATATGGGCAAAGTAATACAATGAAGATGATTTTGAATTTTACGCTTACACAATCAACGCCAAGAATTAATATTCATATATTTAATAGTTTCGGAGATACCAGTTTATTCATGAAGACAATTTTCTTAAAAATGTACAGATTAAGCTGCTTAAATCTTAAACAGTTTTGAAACTAATCATTTCTTGTGGCCTACAATATATTCTAATACCAACTGTGTTAGATATGGAATATTAACTAAAATAACTTTTGTGTTTTTATTAAATCAATATATTTAATACAGCTCGGAAGGAATGTCATTTCTCTATGAAAAACTCTCTTCAACTGACTGGGACACTCAAAAGAGAACTGAGGTCCACTTATACCTGCAAATGCAAGTACACACACATCTGGTCCTCTTATTATTTTTGTTAGTAAGACGTTTCTAAGAACGTTGAATTAATTTTTCTTCTCGTGTGATTTATTTTATTTACTATCCCTAGTTATAATCCAACAAACTGTATCAATGTGATATCGATGCGCGAGACTAATTGATTCGATGTGCAATCACCTGGGATCGACTTTACGAAGTAAATTAGAATTTAGAGAATATATGAACAGCTACGAATTTTTACCTTTTTTGATGCACTTATACGTATGCACTTATACGAATACAACTAATTTACGATTGTCAATGTTCTTTCGAAATATCCAGTAACGATTAATTAACGTAACGTTTTGGAAATGCGAATTTCAAAAAGGAGCTATGAAACTACGGAGCGGATTCCTAAATTAAGGTCACATTCCTGCATTGCATTCTTGCATACTCTATGCAGCTGCTTGCGGGGGATGTATGCAAAATTGTGGAAACCACTCTCATAGCACTCGCATGTTCCCACCGCTATCTGTCACTCTTCAAGAACAGGCAACAGAATTTTTATTTTACCCTTCAATCATTTTTCAAACTTGAAACTACGTAGAACATGGCAGTATTAATTATTAGTTAGGTACATTCCCCCAATTCCGTGGACTGATTGTACAGCTTGAACTGCGACTAAATGTGAAAAAAAAAATTTAATTCTTGCTCCACAAAAATAAATACAATGATGAAATGTGAAGAAAATTCTGTATTTCGCTGTGTATATCGGGTTGCGTGAAGTGAAATGACCGTTTGAACATAGGACGTTCTGTTTTATAAACGCATTTGTGTTAAGATGAAAGTATCGTTTCACTATAAAATAGTAGATAAAGAATTGAATATCTAAATATTTAAAATAATGTTGAAACTTCTTTTGTATTTTCCTTTGAACGATACAATGAACACATGAAATAAGAATGATTTTTCTTTACAAGTTCAAATTCGTTCATTTGGTAGTTGAAACCGCATGTAATATTAATGTAGCTTTTGTAGAGGAAACTTGTAATGAACGAACTATTCGTCGTTGGCTTTCTACGTTTTCTCACTGCTGTATCAGCAACGTAGGAAATCATCTTTTGATTGAATAAACTTCAGAAGTCCCACATTTTATGCAAGTTTGACTCAATTCAACCAACGCATACTTTTATTAATAAAGTGATAGGCAATACAATTAATGTCAAAGCTAACTATTTATAATATTTGAATACAAAAGTAAAACGAATATTTGGAAATCTTCCTTACATAAGCACTTCAGCTTTTTATTCCTTGTTAAGTCGCGAGAAGGCAAGGTTTATGGCAGAGTATTTCACAGCAGTCGCGAAGTACGTGACTTAGGTAGTTTTTCTGCCGATGTGTAAAATAGCGCAAATAAAAAGGTTTTTAAGCAAGGCCCTGCCATAAACATCGCCGAACCAAGGGATGACTCGGCCGCGACACCTTACGGTGTCCGCGGCCGCGAGTCGTCACCTGGTACAACTGGGAAATGCCCCAGCACTTCCCCTGTAGAAAGTCACCGTGCCCCTTCCTAAAGAACACCACGCCAACGGTGTAATGGAAGAGGAGAACACGAGGTCTTAAAACCAGGGGAACTTGGCAAAAGGGAGGATTTTTTAGTCATGGCGCATAGACAACAGTAATAGACCTTTTAGTTATATCAGATAGAAGTGAAACAGAGCAGTAGAACAGAATAGAACAGATAGAAGTCAGTAGAAATACTGACAATATAGCTATTCAGTATGAGAACTTTAGGAACGCATATACATATACACGCTACTTTAACCTCGATATTTATATATAATAAATAGTTGTTTGTTATATTAACACGTATCACGATTATTACTATCATCGCGGACCCAAGCCGTATAGCTTGGGTATTCCTTCGAGCAGAAACATAGACGGCACTTCGTGCATATATCCAGGGAAGTTACGCACCCTAACATTCCTCAACTTACCTGTGAAATAACTAATTTGTCACTTGTACCTACACCGAACTGTAGCGCATGCACAAATTTGAAATATTTGTTCGAGGATGAAGATAGAGAAATGAAAATAATGAATTCTCTTCCATGATATGTAGATCCGCAATTTGCGGTGAATTCGTTTATTCGCATTAGTAAGAATCATTTAAACCTCGGATATATGATAATCTAGCGCTAGCTTCCTAGCTCTTTTGCAGACCACGTTTCAGTAAATCAGCATTTTTAAAGTGATTCCCCCTCATTAGAAATAGTCCTTGCACTTTGCTTCTAATAACGTACAGTATTGGCGAATATATAGATAAATCAAGAAGAATGAATACTTTTATTCCGAAAAGTACTTTACAATAACTTTAAAATAATTCACAGGAGCATTATTTTGTTGATCAATAAAGAAGTGCCCACTGATAAGATGTAATAAGAATTTTGAAATTTATTGCCACATTAAATGAAGAGAACTACTACCATTTAATCATTCTTAATTCCTGGTATGGAATTTGGTAAACGTATAAAGACTAAGTTTGAAGTGGAATGACCTACCGCACAAATGCACAGATAACGAGTTGCAAAATACCAGATATTATGGTTTATTTAAAAGTTTTAGTTTAATATTTTCTTAGAATTTCTACACGGCAGGTTTAATTGTAAACTTATCAAGGGTGATATTATATAGTTTTATTATTTTTGACTTATTTTCTCATATACGAGTATAATCATCGCCCTTCTGCTTGCATCACTAGTTATATGATACTTTGCACATTATGCAACCTTCCCAGTGTCTGAATAATAATAAAGTAGTTGCAGGATCTTGTGAATTATTCACGTTTTACTCATTTCACTTTATTATTTTCATTAGAAAAATAGCACGGCGAACTTATGTAAAAAATTATAGTTCTGCAAAGTTATCTGTGTCTTAACCTTTTGAAAACTATAAGCAGTATGAGACACTCTATTCTACTCCGATTTTGACATACAGTTGCTCACGGAATTATCCAGCCGCCAAACACGATTGATAAGTTCTTAATTTTGTGTGTAGTGTATAGTGTCATTAATAATGTTCTAACGAAGCATATAGGTACATGCACAATCAGAATGTGTTCACAGGAGGCGAACACATTTACATACTCGAGGAATATGTATGTATAACAAACCTTCAACCGCTTCATATTTCCAACAGAGCAGTAATTTATATAAAGTTGACGAATTTGTAAAATGGACTGAAAAATTTGCGAAATATATCAATTGCGAATTGATATATGTTTCTACCGAAAAATTGTTTCTCTCATAATACACCACCCCCGACAGACATCATGTTATTAAAGATCTCAGATTTCGATATCAAATTTCAATACATTTCCTAACAATGCAAAAGTTTATGTCGTAAAGAATTTTCTTTCTTCATTTTCGACTTTGTACACATTTAAATTAAAAGCAAGATCAATAAGTACTGTATGCTACTAACGTTAAACCGCGGAGCATTCAATATTTACATTAATCTTTCCAAATATATTGTTTTTTGCTTTATTTCAGTTTCTGCGTTGGCGGCCGACAATTTACCGCAGTGAATAGTTAAACGAATTGGTATTTCGAAACCCAATTAACACGCGATACGTTCGGTTATTGGGGTGCATTGTTTCTGGAGTTATAATAAAGTAACATATAAAGTATTGATATAATAAAAATTAAGAACCTTTGATGATTAATAAACTCAGAAGTAAAATATAAATGGCAACTGAACAAAACTTGTACCAAAAAAGTTTCCGTAGGTGTCATCAAATTTCATTTAAACAACTACTTTTTTGCATTGTGTTCACAATTAATCATCCGGGAGGGTCCTCCTTTGTCCTTGGGTACTTCTCTCATACGTTTTTACATGGAAGGAACTAATTTTGATGTCGTTGTAGGTTCAATTTTGCTCCACTCTTCTAATAATGCTTGTTTTAATTATTCCCTGTCCCGATCATTACAACTTCGAACACGTCTGGCTAGTTCATCCCATAAGTGTTCGATTAGGTTGAAATCGGGCGATTAAGGGTGTGTATAAAGTTGAGTAGGCATATTATGTGACAAACATTTCTTAACTTTCTTCGCAGTATGCTTGGGGTCGTTATCCTGCTGGGTTTTTGTCCATTAGCATGCAAATTTTGTTCCAAAATATTTGAATACACGTATTGGTCCATAGTGCATGTCAGAGATGCTTAGTTTCCATTTCCAAGTGTTAGGTTTCCTCCATACTGTAACTCGCCCATCCGACTAAATATGCTAAAATTGGCTAAAAGTGCTCTTATCAGAGAAGAAGAATTATTGATCAGCTCCTGAAGAAAACCACTGAAAAACAACCAATGCCATCAAAAAAAGGTCCACATTTTCTTGCTTCGTATGAGGGGTCTGCAAGAACGTCAAGAAAACGATGTAAGGAATGTTATAAATCCTTATGTGAAAAGAAAGGTAGAGATTTTGCCATGAAGAGAACTGCAAGAGTAACGACGTATTGCCATAGTTGTAAGGGTCAGCCAACACTCTGTTTAAAATGTTTTACAAACTTGCATAAAAAGAAGTAAACAATTATTGTACTTATTACAAATAAAAATTACAACTAAATTTTAATCTTGCTTTTTCATTACATTTCCCTTGTCCTAATTTTAAACTATATGGAAATTTTTTCTAATTACTAAATGAATTTAACGAACTACATATTTGGTGGTACGGGCATTCAAGCGTGCGCCACCGGTGGTACACGCCGCCCGATGGAGCATCCAAGCGTGAGCCACCGTTGGTACACGCCGACCGATGGAGCACCCAAGCGTGAGCCACCGGTGGTACACGCCGGCGTGAACGTGTTAAATAATACTGAATTCCAGAAGCTTATTGGTTCATCCACACGAGCTCATGCAAACTCCATTTGTTTCTTCTTATTCACTTGACTATTAAAGGACATTTTCCTACGCTACACGACCGTTATATCCTGCATTTCTAATGACAATACGGACTATTTCAGGCACGACTTCAACACCATAATCAGTTGCGATCACGTTAGCCTATTTTGGAGCACTTGTTTTTGGATCGATCCTGATCGTTTCTAAAATTGTACGTCTATAAAGAGCTTCCAGTTTCTGTGGCCGACCACTACGTTTTCGACCTTCGCAAGACTTTGTTTTCTTGTATCCATTTATGATATTTGGTATCGTAGAGTGTGATGATATCACTATACATATTAGCAATTTTTCGAAGGGACTTTCGTTCTTCTTTTAACTTTACTATGAGTTCACGTATAGGGATAAGAATATCCATTTTTCCTAATAATTTTACGTATAATTACTCTTCGCTACCGATTCGCAGTGAGCGTCTTTATGTAAACCTTACGATATTCTTATGTGCACCAAAATATATATTCTTGTTACTTTAATGTTTAACCCTATTATAAATAAACGCCCTAACCGTAGTATAGACTCCAGTTATACTACAATATGCATTGATATTTAATGTACATATGTATAATTATATGTATAACTGATATAAAACTAAAAAATAATTACTTATATAACTATAATGCAATATACATGTAATATACAAAATATAAACATAAAATCCAATACAATCGGTCACTATAAGATGTTTCGCTTCGAACATTCGGTTACACACTAACATGATGGAGAAGGAATATGGAACGAAAAAATCTAATGTTTATGATACATAATACTTACAACACATAAGACTAATGCAATGAAAAGATCTGAGTTCTCCTTGAGTTTCTATTCAAATTTCAAGTTTCATGTGGTGATACTTATACATATACGCGACGACTCGTCCAGGCGTCAAGATCCCTCGGGCTTCTATTTATTCAAATCCACATACACTTCAAGGTTGCTGGAGGTTGCACTTAAAATTTAAATATACTTTTTAACCATTGTCTAAGCTATCATACGGAAAAAGTTCGATGCCTATCACATTCAATCATTTTCTTAAAACCCCTGAAAGTTCAAATTGCTATAAACATAACATTGTTTGCACATGGATTGAAAAATGCTTAAAACACAATTAAATAATCAAAGTACACCTACTGACATGCATGAAACTGTAATTTAAACCTATTATTTGATGTTCTATAATCAGTGCTTACAACAATTAGTTTCATTTTGAATTTTAGATTTTTGTCTTCGGAACGTTACCATTCATTACAAAATCATCTAAAATGAATAATATTTTGGGTATTGTGGCTTTGAAGGGTTGCCATTTTATAGGAAAAAAGTTTTGGCCACGAAAACCGGGTCTCTGGCCCACTGTGTAGTAGGACACAAATTACTTTAGCATGGATTCCATCCCATCAAGGAGTACCGAGCAACGAGGCTGCTGAGAAGGCATCCAAAGTACTGTCCAGAGTACTGTACTAATACCGTACCAAGATTTCACGAAGGCGATTATAACCCACATCGAACAAGCATGGAACTAAAAGTGGAACTCCTAAAAACCAACAAATCTGATTAACAGTTCAGGCGATTTCTTTCAAGATGTGGTAGGAAGATCCCTTAATAGAAGGGAGCAAGTTATTTTAAACGGGATCTAGATTGGCAACACGAAAATCACACACGACTTCCTCCTAAAGAAAACACATCAACCTCAGTATAGCAAGTGCCTATGTCCCCTAACTCTCGAACACATAGTGATATTCTCTAAACAACTTGAAGCTGCTCTCACTAAAAGAATCCTTCCGTAATACTGAAAATGTTAAGCATCTGCTCAAGTTTATTCAAAGTAACAAACACCTGATTCATACCTTTTAAGTACCGCTTACGAGCAGTTCACATCGCTACTAACCTAGAAGTCGATGCGACACTAAGCTTGTAACAAAAAAAAAGAAGTTGATTAGATGATATTCAATATTTTCCTAAGTTTCCGCAAAATACTCAATGGTTTTGTCGAACATACGGCACATTGCAGCAAATTCATAATAAAAGTAGTTGCTTCGTGTTTATGTATACTATTATCGATTTTAACATTATTATGTTAAAGCTCGTTTGTATTTCAAAAAATACACGTTAAAGTTATCTACTTAAAGGCACACAGAAAATAGAATTGCCAAGCGTCAAAGGATATTAGAATTAACGGTAAAATCAGAGATTTATATTAATCCTGATGTCAGTAACCGAAATGTATAACGTTGTTCAATATCCTGGGTACCTGGGTGCCCACTATCAGAATTCGTATAATAAACGCATTTTATCGCAGGTAAATCTTAATCTTACTAATTTATACACACTGTGGGCTTCGGCGGCGTTCGAAACGTTTCTCTAATTGTTACTTGTTTCGTCGCGCCCCTAGCAATTAAACCGCCAAGAAACGTTGAGCGTGGTGAGGTCCTCAGGCTCCGATCAAGGGGTTAGTGAGTACAAGGGAACAATACCAAGTTCGTACCGGCTGTGCTCCTATTGTTTAGACATTGGTTTTTATTCGTTTAATCATCTCTGTAATTATATAGCAGTGCAAATACTTTTATTTGCCCAATAACGGATGATGTACCACATTTTTCTACAAGCCAGCACCCGGATACCCCTCTTACTGAATAACGATTATTGACTCAGACATTTTTGGAGTTTAAGGACGAAAAAATATGGAAACGATATCAGAAGTTATTTTCTGTAAACTTCACGTGTTTGGAATAGAGGACCGGTAAGGTAATAAGACTCCAGTTTCTGTTAAACTGTTAATTACTTTATTAATATAAAAGGTCGACACGCAACAACTCTCTGAACAATGATTCTCACACGACTCGCGATACTCTCAATTAAACTGTGCAAACGATTCTCTCTACTCTCAATCAGCTCTCTTCTATTCTGCCTACGATTCTCTCTACTTAGGCCCCGCGCACGCATCATCCACTCTATATATTCTTTCACTCTTAGTTACTCTCTCATTCTATGATATTACTCATTTCATCTCAATCATTCAGGATTGTCACGTCCACCCGAATCCTTGAGTCGCTCAACCCTCCGTTCACACGATCTTCTCCAGTACTCAGCCCCAAACACATATCTTTCACACCTCGGAATCACTTTAAACAGTCACGCAGTATTTCAAATCCCACAGATATTTCGCTTGTAAAAGGTTGTAATTGCGACGATCCTGACGTCTTTAAAAAATTTGCACAAAATGTATTCAGGTGAACAACCGAATATCGAATTGACATAAGGGTTAACTCTATACGAGGGAACCACAAACAGTGGTCAATAAAATAAAGTTTAAGAGCTAAGCGATACGATGAAAGAACACAATTTTATAGAACAGGGTTATGTAATATTTATAGCGTACAGAGTGAGGTGATAGACGATATAAAATGTCATGTACGGAAATTACTGATACTCATATGTATAAACGCCTGTTCTAAAATTAATTTTTTTCGTCAGCGTATGTACACAAACTACAATTTGCAGTAGGTGTTCAATCAGCCGGCTTAATTGGGAGACAGACGAACTGAGTAAATTGAGATCCAGCAGATAATCGAGACCTGATAGCAAACGATTAAAAACGTATTCTGCGTACAAAATTGTTTCTTTGTGTGAGAGGAAATACGTTTCTTTCGTTAGAGAATGTATATTTACATATTGGGGTGCTGTTTATTTAATAAAGAAGTTTAACGTCTATCTTTTTACAGACCACCCTGTCAATGCGTTCACCCTTATAAGTAAGTAATATAACATTTTTTTCAAATCTTTTCCGTTATGTATACATATTAGGGGCTGTGTTTTTCGATAAAAAGATAGAAATCTCTTTTCAACATCTTATGATTTTTAAACACATTTATTTGACATTGGAATAGTATTACCAAGTAAATTTCTGAAACAACAACTTTCAAGAATAGCCAATTCATATTTATGGGAATAATATCATTAAGCCAACAAAGACGATTTCATAACGCGAAGATATTATTGTTGGAAGTCTCCAATTTTGTTCTTTATGTGTGGCATGTATTTTGCTGTTTCGTTCATTATTTCTGGTGGAATAGTGTTAGTGAGTCCAAGGCTATGGATAATCGAGACTCTGGATAACCGAAGCTCCAGATGTTTGACACCGCGGATAATCGTGACCCAATTAATCCATACAACGCTGTATACAGGGTGTCCGGTAACTCAGGGAACATCAGAAAATGGACGGTAGCTGGGGTGATTCTGAACAACTTCTTTTGGATAATGAATAAACGTATCGAACGCGGTTATTAAACTACTTATTAGTTTATTTCTTATTCATGAATAACGAATAATTCCACATTATTCTTAATTAAGACGTTGTAATATTTGCCGCACGCTTCCCTCGGTACCCTCGATGACCCCATCACGACCGAGCGCAGCTGAGAGGTACGCGCCTGGGCATACGCGCGACGGGCGCTCTCATTGGTCAGTGTTTTTCGTTAATAACTCAAAAACGAAGCTGCAAACAACATTGCGGTCAATGGGAAAGTTGTTCAGAATCATCCCAGCTACCCCTCTTTCACGATGTTCCCTGAATTACCAGACACCCTGTAGAGCCGCAAGGAGTTATGAGACAAACTAACATTTCCTGCGACTCCCTGATTTCGCATCAGGTTCATTCGCACGTTTTATCCAAAACAAGGTGACTACTCCAACTCAGTGGCTCCCCGATTTCGCATCGGGTTCGTCCGTACGTCTACCGACCTCCGAACAGCTCCCCGGCTTCGCGCCGGGTTTGTCTGTGAATAAACCAACCTCCCAGCAGCTCTACGGCTTCGCGTCGGGTTCATCTGCGAACTTCTTCCTAGTGGATCCCCGGTTTCGCAACAGGTTCGTCCCCGCATCTAACTAACAAATTCTCAACCATATTCCTTGGGTAATATCAACCTCGCCGGCCTAGACGTTGCCCACAACTCTGGCTCGTAACATATTCGAAAAATAACAAGAAAGTTATACCAGACTGATGACTTAAGTGAACATTGAAACCATTTTTTCAGTATAATCGTATACGCAGTACTGCGTGAAGCTTATAAAGCATAATTGCATTATCATGCGAGTGAAAAGGTTTGAAATGGTAGGAATAATATCGTTACAGAAATATTTTTCCCGTATAGGACACCGCAGAGTGTACTACACAGATCTACGACACAAAATGTAAACTGTTCCGATATTAGATTGAAGTCACCTTCTTTTCAGTCAATTCATTAAATCGCTGAAGCTCCATTTGGAAAAGTAACAATGGACTGGTAGCGTAGCAGGCTAATACAGCATCGAGCCATTTTCATTGATTGAACGAATCGATAATTGGTATCTCGGAAGCAAATTAGAGTGCCGATTGAGGTAGCTGTTGAAGGTGCATTGTTGTCGCGGTCGTCGACGGACCAATAGAGGCTACAAGCAACTGGACTGGCCAGGCAGAGGGTCAGGCAGAGGGCCAGGCAGACGCGAGTAAATGCGAAGCTTGCTGTTTGCTTCACCACGGCGTCCGATTAATTTCTCCGCCAAAGCCTGCGGGCTCGAAGGGCATTGACAACGATTGTTTTCGGCTTTGTCGATCTCAAATCCGTGCAAACGTCCAGCAGTCGCTCCCGTGTGTTTCCTAATTAAACTACCACTAAGGCGGAAGAGGTCTCACCAACCGTACAAACGACAAACAGCTTTCCGTATTTGCATTAAATCACGTATATCTTCTTGGAACACCATTTTCATTTATTGTCGTCTTTATTATTACCAAGCTACTCTAATTACCAAATTACTTAATTAACCAAGTCCTCTAACACCATTGCAATGCTGTGTATATCTTTGTTGATACTTTTTGCGCTATATTTGAACACTTGATTGAAAATTTGTAATCGATAATAAAGTTTATTGTGTAACATATGTGGATATGCATATAGATATCAATGTCAACACTACCGCTGATGTATGTTGTATCTACTTCACGAAAATTTAACGCGATTCTTCTCCAATGGCATCGGAGAACTCTGTGTTCTTGCAACAAGAATGTTGATTATACAGCGTAAGATTGTAACTACACTTTTATTATGTATTCCTCTTTTTTATATTTAGGTATTATTACAGCTATCACGCTGTACCATGGTATTTACACATGTCTCTGTACCTCTGCCTCGGTATTCTACTTTCATATTATATACTTTGCCATTATGTGAGTAATAAAAATAGCAATGTTAACGATAACGATGACGACTACAGCAGCGACAACATTTATGTATACAAGAAAATAGAATTAAATTTTGTAATAAAACTTGGTATTCTATGGAAGTACTCACTGTCAGCCAATTCGATGATCATCTTATTTTTAGTGTTACAATAGTTTATGAAGAGCCTTTCACAATTATAAGATGATCACTCAAGGTCATTGAATGCCAGAAGCATTTTAAATTATGATTTTGATAATAAAGTGATGTATTTAAATATAATATACATATTATATCTGTGATGTAATTCAGTTGCTATTCTAACTGACATTCCACGCGTCTTCAATAATTACCTCTAACATTAGTTAAATTATTTTCAAAAGGAAACAAAGAGACCCCGCATCTACATGCTTGCTATCGTTTCCAAAAAAGGTCAAAATACAAGCAATTACAAACAGCGTTAATTTTTTATTTAATGAATTATTTGTATACCTTTGCCCAATTTTAACAATGATAACAATAGACCTCTTGCACATAGTTTCTTGTCACTAATAGACACATTTTTTTTTACGAGGTGGAAATCTTCGAAAGACCCCCCTGTCCTGGGGGAAGAGCGACCTCCCGCGCGGGCTGCATCCGGGACAACCCGAGCCCCCACTCAAGTCGTCTGCGGCCACTGACGACACCACCGATCCCGGGAAGGACGAGAGCATCCTCCCCCACAGAATTGCCAGTCTACCTCCAAGCCAGAGCCCCGTTACCTACACGCGCGAGGCTGGTGCCCAGGTCTCACCACGTGGAGGTGGGGATGGCACATGATGCAGTTCGTCTGAAGTGCAAGTCCCCACCAGCAACTTTGGGACCCATCACCAATAGACGCAAAAAAAATATTTGGCCCCAATTTCTTGTCCAAATATTTCCACACCTTGTACAAAATGAAAGCTAATGTATACAGTCTTTGTAAAAATCACTAATTAACACGTTGAGTGCCACGCCGGTTTTGCCTCGCTTTCCGTTTAGGCCACACGACGCGACATGCGACACGGCGCGCCGCGGCGTAGGTTAACACTGTAAAACACCGGCACCCGAACGAAAATTTTAGTGTCAGTCACCGATGACTGACGCGGCCTGAACGGAAAGTTTAGTGTCAGTCACCGATGACTGACGCGGCCTGAACGGAAAGTTTAGTGTCAGTCACCGATGCCTGACGTGGCAGTCAACGTGTTAAGATTAAGCCAATATTGCATAGTAACATAATGTAGAAATTATTTTCTGTAAATTTCACATGCTTGGAATAGAGGCCAGGTAGGGTAATAAGACTTCAGTTTCCTTCAACTATTAACCAACTTCATTAATATAAAACGCCCATACACGACAACTCTCTAACAATAAACGACTCACACGATACTCACAATACTTTCAATACAACTCTGTTCTACTCTGTCTACGATTCTCTCTACCCTGCCTTGCGCACGCATCATCCACTCTTAATTACTCCCTCATTCTATTCCTCATTTGGTCTCATTCATTTAGGATACACACTGCAGACATTCCTTGGCGACGGTCGGTCGCGTCCACCCGAATCCTTGGGTCGCTGCACCCTCCGTGCACACGATCTTCTCAAGTACTCAGCTCCAAACACATATCCTTCACACCTCGGGATCATTCTAAAAAGTCACGCATATCCAATCCCACAAAAATTACCTTTGTTCTATTACTAAAAAAACATAATTAAATTTCAGAAGAATATTTGACAAGATGGTAAGACTTCGCAAATAGGTTGCTGGTTAATTTTGCAGCCTATTCGCGGTATTGTGTGTACATGAGAAAACAGTCCCGAATCTGTTGAAATATCTGATTATTTACTCGGATTACGTGCATATGTGTTGGGTGATGCATGTCTTTATTGGTTGTGGAATTGGATATTCAATAGCTGGGCTTCCGAAAATGACCATTAAATCTGAGCCAACATAAAATCCCCCTTCGAGGTACCTCTGAAAGCTCTAATAACATTTCTGATATTTATATTAAATTATATGTATACATGGAGCTTCTCATCAAACAAAAGAACATACCGAATATACATATATATCGATATTCGCATATGGTTCATTAGGTTGAGACTACTATCCCTGTTCCCCATCAATAATACACATACATGTCAATTTATAAAATAAACCTGTGTATCTAACACAATATTAATTTCATTACAATGTAAATATAACATAAAACTATGCATGTTCTTCAAACTTCGAGGTATGTATACAGCCAACAAGATTTAATGAATCGTAAGCAGATACCATGTATACGTCATCTATACAGATAGAAAAATATGCCACGAACATTATACTACCCATAACACTGTTCAACACGAGTCTGATTTTGTAACCTTCAATATGCGTTTCGTATAGACTTTAATGTGCTGAATACGAACCTGGAATCCGTTTTTCTCCAGAACGTACCATTTTTGAAAAAATCAATTTAAAAAAAAAACGAAAATTTTCAACTTTGGAAGTGTTTAGTACTTTTGCGGTAATAGTTATTCAGTTGCGCTTTGTGCCAAATGATTCTTTGAAGTTTCACGAATAAAATGATATATGTTGTTATTAAACTATAAACATTTAAATGTGTTTAAATAATGATCAAAGTTTAAGGGACACCGAAAATACACCCATTTTGGCTGATATCTTTCACTTTATTTCAAAAACTAAGGGTCCAGGAGAAAATCTAACTATGCCACGCGATAGGGCAGACCTTTCTGCAAAGGAAAGCATCAACGGAAGTTACAAAATCATTTTTGTATTCAATATACAAGCGAAATAGTTTGGTAAAAAACGCGGCGGCACCAGTGATACTCAGCAGAAGTACTGCGCGTTTAGTGATTCCGCTACTCTGAGCGATCAGCGGGGAGCCGCCGTCATAGAGCACCACTGTCGCCGCCACGTGTTTTGCCAAACTTTTCGCTTTGATATTGAAAACGAAAATGATTTTGTAACTTCCGTTGATGTTTTCCTTTGCAGAAAGGTCTGCTCTATCGCGTGGCATAGTTAGATTTTCTCCTGGACCCTTAGTTTTTGAAATAAACTAAAAGATATCAGCCAAAATGGGTGTATTTTCGGTGTCCCTTTCACTTTGATCATTATTTAAACACATTTAAATGTTTATAGTTTAATAACAGCATATACCATTTTATTCGTGAAACTTCAAAGAATCATTTGGCACCAAGCGCAACTGAATAACTACTACCGCAAAAGTACAAAACACTTCCAAAGTTGAAAATTTGCGATTTTTTCGAAATTGATTATTTCAAAAATGGTACGTTCTGGAGAAAAACGGATTGCAGATTCGTATTCAGCACATTAGAGTCTATAAGAAACGCATATTGAAGGTTACAAAATAAAAAAAAAGTTGAAATTTGTCGAACAGTGTAATTATACACATATTATGTGTATAATACTACTATGCAGTCATGATTCCACTTGTCTTGTATCTCTAAAGTTTAGCAATAATAACAAAAATACAAATAATAACAAAAGTAATAAAATATTGTCGAATAGCACAAGATGAATTATTGTTGACCGAAATTTATTGAAGCTTTAGTTGTATCATAGTTACAATATTTTACACATTTGGTTGTGCTTAGGTCCAACACCGTAGAGAGTACAGGCGGGTCCACATTTGTTACCTAGTCCTATTACTGACACCCGTTACTTCAGTTTTTGGTAACGAGGTTCGGTGTGACCCATTTCTATACTTATGCACATAAAAGTGTCTAGAAAAGGTCTGGGAAAAACTGTGGAGTGTGTCTTAATTACTCGTATTGTTACTTTTTAGTTGGTTCGCTCTTTACTTGTGTCGCTCTTAAGTAGTTATAGCTTTTTCTTTAAATTTGTATCTTTTATGGCTACCTTTGGCCGGATTAGGTTGATTAAAGTTGATGATTCTAGTATAAGAATAATTTCTAAGTCGTATATAATAAATCTTCATCATTTATATAAAAATATTTCATGAAGAACTTTTTGTTGATATATTGCCGCATTGATTTTTACATGTCTGTCGATCAATATTAATGGCGTCAATTGTATTGTAGAAGTTATTTTTCGTAAACCTCTTTACCAATGAGAACAAAGCGCAGATCAGGATAATGAGACTTCTATTTCCTTTATCTATTAACTATTTTATTAATATAAACGGTCGTCGCACGACACTCTCTCAATTATAAACTCTTCGGCTTCACAAGCACTTCTGTTCTCTTTCACGACACAAACTATTCTCTTTCGATACTACTTCCATTCTGCTCTCTTTCACCTCCCCAACTATTCTAACTCGCGCACGCATCAGCCACTCCATATATTCTTTCACTCACAGTTTCTCTTTCATTCTATCTCTCATTTGCTCTCACTCATTTAGGATTCACACCGACACACACACCCTTGCCACGTGTCACATTTCGACCACGGGTCACCTGCACCAAACACTCCACGTGCATTCCCCGAAACCATTCACTCTTTCCTCAAGCTAAACATTCACTCGATCCATGTTCGACGTTTCAGCTAACACACTTCATTCACACCATGCTTATCTTATAACTGCCTCGACAAACCTCGAGACAGTACTATAAACTAAAAGGCGCCAACAAACCTGGCCCTATACGCTTATATTCTAAAATCCACCAATACCACAGTATTAAAAAAGGGAAAGTGTTGTGGCGATATGTTCTTTACCATATGTTCTTTTATTCTAATCCTTAGCATCTGAATCCTACACTCAGATGGTCGAAAGGCTAAAATCGCCCGATCTCGTCTGAGTTTTCCCGATCCGACTCGAGGCGGGGAATCTCGTGAATCAGAGACCCCGCACATCTCCGACAATGTCCAATGGACTGCGCGGTTCATATGCTACGCGCCTGAGGAGCATCGAGCCCCGAAAAGGGGAGCGTTGCCTCTGAAAATCGGCCCGAAAGAGCACGTAATTTCAAGCCCTGTCTTAGGCCATTGTGCATGAAATCGCCTCCAACTATGAATCTTTTGCCTAAGCTAGAGAAGAATGTGTTGAAGTTATCATCTGTAATTCTGCGTATTGAGTGACAGTATTTCGCGGAGACGCTTATTTGGCCGATTTCATCTCCTATTCTGACTCCAGTTGATTGCATATTTTGGGATTTTGTAATCCGTTATGCTATTTTTTTTAATGATAACTGTGCCACCGCGCGCTTTCCCACTAGGATGTGTAATGAGTATCCTTTGGTATCGGTTAATATAGTTTATTAATATATATAATACAATGTGTCACGCTTCCATTCGATCTGCGACTCAAACTATGACTGTCTCGTCGCTCGACGCTGCGGTCGCTGCAGCCGTCCGTCGTCACTCTTTTGTTACTCTCATACGCGCACACACACACATATACATTCTTACAATTCGGCCGTCCTGACTGTAGACCGTCCGCGGGCTACTGATCATCCTTACGTTCCGCATTTTCCGTTGCTGGCATTATCCATGGTCGCATATTTTTGGCTTCCCAAACACCTTGATATTGCCTTTCGGGATACAATGTAACTCGCCTTCTCTTTTTCCAACTGTAGGAGAATAGGCTATACACTTCATACAGTTTCTTATATGCGTTTCTATTTTTTGTCTGAGATTCGGAAACCAATAACTTTGTAATATCGTGCCAGCAGTCTTTGCTACACCTAAGTGACCTAACTGATCGTGATATCTGAAGATTATATTCGCCTCCATATTTTCAGGCGCATAAAAAAGCAATTCCGAACCCTTCTTTCTATATACTAGACCGTTTCGCATTTCAAAATTAGCATCCTCACTTTTGGCTAACCTATCAGCTATTTCCTTAATCTTTCTATCTTGCGTCTGACAGACGGATAGATTGTATTCAAAAGGGTTGTCTTCTACTATTAATATGCTCATTGCGCTCATCGACATGTTTCATTCGTTCGCTGGACCTGTGCTCTAGACTATATTCGTAATTTAATAATTCCATTGCCCATCTGGCTATTCGCGGGTGTATATCTTTTTTTTGTAGCGTAAGTTTTACTGAGTTGCAATCTGTAATGATTTTGAAAGGAATTCCTAATAAATAAATTCGGAAACATCTGAGCGCGTAAATAATTGCCAATGTTTCGAGCTCAAAACTATGATACTTGCTTTCTGTATTGGTCGTCCGTTTTGAGAAATAAAATATCGGATGATACTTCAAATCAGATTTCTGTTGCATTAGTACCGCACCGAATCCTAATGCACTAGCATCCGTGTGTAACTCTGTTTTATCCTTAGGGTCGTAAATTGCTAATATGGGTGCAGCTACTAATTTTGATTTTAATGTCTCGAACGCGTTCAATTGCTCTTCTGAAAATTTGAACACTGTATTCTTCTTCAACAAATCATATAAGGGTTACAAATCATATTAAGGGTTATACCTTTCTCTGTTACTAAGTAGCCAAGATATTCAATTTCAGTAAATAAGAATTTACATTTATCTATACGCAACTGAAGTTTGTTTTGCACTAATAAAATAAAAACGCGCTTAAGGACCTTGAAGTGATATTCTAGAGATTTCGTTGCAATCAAAAAGTCATCGATATACCCGACTACATCGCCTGACCGAATTAATTCCTGCAGTATTTCGTTAATATGTCGCTGAAACTTCGTAGGAGCCGATTTCAAGCCAAACGGCATTTTTATAAATTCTAATTGCCCGAACGGGGTAACAAAGGATGTGTATTTAATTGACTCTTTTGCCAGTGGTATATGGAAAAATCCATCTCTGAAATCTAATAAACTGAAGTATTTCTTCCCGTTAAGTACATTTAACTGATCTTCAATTACTGGTATTGGGAAATTATCCCTTGCTATATGCTTGTTTAAATACCTATAGTCGACGCACATCCTGTATTCTCCGTTTTTTTTCTTTACTAATACTATTGGCGACACGTATTCCGATTCGCTAGCGCGAACAATGCCCTTTTCTAACCATCTATCGAGAATTGACCGTAATTGACCTTGTTCCATATAAGACAATCTACGCGGCGCATAGTTAAAGGGTTTTAGATCCTTAGTTACTATTTTCATTTCCGTTTGAACTTTAGGTATATCTGGACGCTTAGGTGATAAATATTCGCTATCAAACATATTTCTAAGATATAATTGTTTTTCCTGCGGTATTTCTGGATTAACCCGTAATATCTCTGTTATTTTGCTTTCTGTTTCGTGTGTATCAATATTCAGAATTTCGGCGACTGCATCATTTTCGGTATCAGTATCAGAATAAATTAATCTCAATCCATATTTTTCCAAAATATCTCTTCCGATAACCGCAGAAGCTGCCATAGTAGTGTTCGGTACTACATACATTAATGTGGGATCGGGCGCCTCCATCAATGAACATAAGAGGAACAGAAGAACCACGTTGCCTAAGAAGGGGCCGTGGCGTAGATGGACTGATCAGTGCCTACCACCAGAAAGTCTCGGGTTCGATTCCCGATGACTCCCCTTCATTTTTCATCAGTTCCTACTGTTGAGGAGCGAGCATTTATGACGTCAGCATAGAGACCAAAAAGGTTCAGTCGCGTATCGCCTTGTTTAGGTTCGAGGGTACGCGTCTGGATTGCATCGAGTTCGAGCGTAGGGCTGTTGTCTTGCGTTTCGTTCCGGAGGCTCGAGTCATCGCCTCAGCCGGACCCAAGTGTCTCCGGGCTCTAAGGGTCGACTCGGGTGGCCTCGCGTTTGTTTAGTTTCTAGATTGTCGCCAATACCAGCCAGGAAGTCGTAAATTGTCCTTTCATGTTTGTACCGTAGTTTCCATATTTGGTAGAGTTTCCCTTTCTTTCGCTTCACGACCATCTTCGATATCGACACGCCTCCACCAATCATCAGTTTTCGTTTTACCACTTCCTAGTTGTTATTGATCCAATAGTTTTATTGCTTATTCCCTTAGTTTTAAGACTCCACCCCTGCAATGGGTTTCGTAGGCTTCCTTTGGGGAAGTTGGTGCCGATGACGGGAGAAGCATTTGGGAGTCACGGGTAGAAGGTAGTCAGAATAGCACCATCGAATTCTGCTTGTCGAATTCACCAGTTTAAAATATATCAACAGTATTATTGTTAAACGGTTGTGTCTTCATTCCTTCACCCACGACTTGCTCCTCACCGTGAACAACAGTTCATATTTTCGAGGCTCTTGCACGACACCAAAGTGCAGGAGAATTGGCAGGGAATCGTGAAGATTTACAACCTTCATCAAAAGCGACGCCCTGTCATAACACCTACATTAATGCATTATTTCTAATTTTTCCATCAAGGCGCATGTTAACCGTTACTATTCCTAACTTAGTTAAATTACTCTTATTAAGGCCGCAATAGGATTTTCCCGAAGGAGTTCGCATTAATGAACGCAGAATGAATTTTTCTTTTATAAACGATATCGGGCAACCTGTATCTAGCCGTGCTAACAATTCAAATTCTATTTTTTCTTTCGCATTTACGATTTCGACAATGATACTTTTTTGAAACTTATCCGTTCTTTCTGTTAAATCTACGCAATTTACCTGTTCTGTTTCCCTCTTTTCCTTACAATCACTAGATATGTGCCCCATTTTACCGCATTTGAAGCACGAGCCTCTCTCCCTCTTCGCTGCTGTACAATCTTTAGCCATGTGACCATACTTGCTACAATTATAGCACCTCGTTGACCTCTGCCCCTCGATGCCGGTTTCCTTAGTCGTTGAATTCCTAGTTTGAAATCTCTGCATTCTGCTCTCCTTCGCCTCTGGTCTGCTCTCTTTCGTCTCTGGTCTGCTGCCCGATGCGTCGCGTCGCGACGGTGCGTCACGGGTTGTTCGGTTCCTTCCGCCATCCAGTGTCACGTTCTCGAACGCCTTCAAAAGGTCCGGCAAGGAATCAAAGTTCTGAATTCGCGCCTGCTTCCTTAACTGCTTGTCCGGAATCCCATCTATCAGGCATTCTATCAATTCCTCCTCATCTATTGAAACATGATTGCCACAAACAATTTTGTCGTGGTAATAAAAGCTGAACGCTTCGTTATATCCCCAGGTTCTATCCTCAAATTTTCTTCTTAACATTAATTTGCTCTCTCTACGATCAAACATCTTCTTCATTGCTTGCAGCAAGTCCGTTGCACTATATTCAATATATTCGGGACGTGACTGAAACCATTTGAGAGCTTGCCCCTTCAACTTCGACCCGATTAATATTCTCGATGCATTATCGTCCAAATCATATGTCGAACAAAGTAATTTTACTTGTTTTTCCCAGTTCCTAAAGGAATCCTCGCTTCCACTAAACTCACTGAGCAAATCACTAACCGCTTTCACACTGGTTTTCGGCCGTATTTCATGTGTACTGTTCACAGATCTCGGAGATTCGCGCAACATTTCGTTTTCTCGTTCTAACAATCTTTTTTCTCATAACAACAAATCGTAGTCACTCAGTACATTGCTCGGTACATCGCGACTGTCACTTCTAACGACGTGCATACCTTCTTGCGGCGTACGGTCCCGCTCTTCACCTTCTGCCTCCGCACCAGAAGCATTCATTTCGCTCATCCACAATCCATTGGGGTCCGCCTCTTGCAATCGGCTGATTAATTCACTTTTCGTACCATAAGTCGACAATTTCAGTTTTGTCAGGACTTCCTTAAGCTGAATCACTTTAAAATCATTCGGATTCATTCTGTTAACTGAAGTTTCGTCCATTATCCCACTTCTGAAGTTTGTAATGAGTATCCTTTGGTATCGGTTAATATAGTTTATTAATATATATAATACAATGTGTCACGCTTCCATTCGATCTGCGGCTCAAACTATGACTGTCTCGTCGCTCGACGCTGCGGTCGCTGCAGCCGTCCGTCGTCACTCTTTTGTTACTATCATACGCGCACACACACACATATACATTCTTACAGATGTTTCGTATCGTAGACAGTATTACGTGGGCATCTAAAGTAACTTTTTTCTGGAGAGTGCGTTCCAAAAATTAATAGTATGTTATTGTGCAGATCCAGAAAGAAGTTTACTTCCTGATTATGTCGAGCCAAGCCATTGGCATTCCATGTTGTTACTTTATACATGTATTTGTAAGTTATTTAATTTAGATACTGTTGTTGTATGACTATAAAGGTTTCGCAATGACCAAAATTCTGTGAGATATGATCTGTTCTTTGTGACGTACCGCCCTCGCTATACCGTTTCGGAAACTGATCAGTTCGTGTTTGAATTGGTAAGGCTAGTAGGTTCTCGCTTCTTGATTGGGGTGAGCAGTTGGCTAATGATTTTTCTCTGCTGGTAGAGAATTTATAGCTCCTTAATTCTTTATAAAATACACAGCCTTTATAATTAGCTGGGTGTTCACATTCGCAATAGGCACATTTAGCAAGTGCTTCTCTTTGTATAGTACAGGTGGTAGAATCATTATCAGACCGTATTTCAGACATCTGTATGATCTGAAGCAGTATGCTTTAGTGTAACCATACCTCTCTTATGCGGCCGTTCAAATTGAACTTTTGAATTCTGTAGATATGTAGGAACTGGAGAAAAATGAAGGGGAGTCATCGGGAATCGAACCCGAGACTTTCTGGTGGTAGGCACTGATCAGTCCATCTACGCCACAGCCCCTTCCTTGGGCAACGTAGTTCATAAGTTCCTCTTATATATTCTTGGATGGAGGGGCCCCTATCCCACAGATATTGTATGCTGTATATTTCCTTGTTGTTGCTAGCTGGCTCTAGATTTAATTTATTTTCTCTAGATTTTCTCGTGATTTCTAGATTTTATGTGTTATGTTATGAATATTTATCACCTTGTGTCCCTTCTCGGCAAGATCGTCAATTATTTCTTTGATGCCTGCTGTATGATGCACATGTGTGTGTTGACTCGTATCGCTGTCGGTGTAGATCGGATGATTATAAGCTTAGTATGATTAATGGGAATTTTAGATTGTGTATTCCGTGGTGAGTTTGCGTGTGTGTATGGTCGTACTCTGGCTGATTTTGTATTTCTATGTCACACTTATTAGGTTGTATTTAATGAATTTTATTTTTGGTTATATAGCACTAGCACAAGGCTGACCGAATAGACTCGTTAAGCAGTTTCTTTCTCTATTACACAGGACTGTTATAAAGAACAGATATTTAAGATTCAGAGAGATTTATTTGTATATGCGTACGATTTGATAGCAGTACGATATGAACCGTACGGCTGTTCAGGCGATACTGAAATATGAAGATGAGCAAGATAAATAACGCAAAATAAGGTAACAAACGTGTATTTTCGAATTTCCTTCTTGATATTTAAACGTGCTCAATGTTATTTAAAAGTATCGCAGTAGCAGTGGTAAAAAAAATATTTACAGCTTTAAATATGTTGAACAATTTTAACTCCAAGGGTTGGAATTGTGCCGTAAATTGATTTACATACCTATTTTCTAAAAAAAATAAAGTACCGAAATGCAAATAAGTGAAACGTCTGGTGTATGTCTGTTACGACCCAGGGGTGATTCAGAACAACATAAAGTGATTAAATTGTAAGTGTAGCATTTTAAATAATTGGATAATATACTTTATCTTATTAACTAGATATTAAATCGAAGAAATGCGCAATGCTTTTTTATCGAATGGTCTGCCTGCATTACTTACCCTTAAGTGTTCGTTGGGCTACGTGGTATCAACGTAGGTTTCTGAATTGTACCACTCTTCGTCTCATTACTGCGACATATGTTACAAAGGAGAGAAAACCATGTTTAGCTAAATTATACTTTTCATTTCGTGCATAACTTGGAAATATATTAAAGATAGATCTACATACAACATCACTATATATTTACTTAGAATGTTTATGTTTAGAATGGAATGGTCCAGGATCCTTTTGGTTCCTTCTTTCAAATTGCTGCTGTATAATGACTTTGTTAGTAGTACATCAAATGTTCAACGTCAACCCCATTTATACAAAAGTCAAGTGCCGTCTAGGTATAAACCGTGTCGTAGATTGTGAAGTTTTCGAAGAATAAAATAGAAATTTGTTTTTAACGGCTTTTGCGATGCGCTTTGATAGAAGGCTCAGGGCCTGGAAGAAACTTTACATCGTTGCTAAAGTTTCGACCTTCAACGTTCGTCGGGGCAGCTACTGTTGTATCCCTACCTGAGCCGAAGTGAGCCGCACTGCAATAGGAGGAAAATTGCATTGCCTTTGAAAATGTTAGAGTTAGTTGGAATTAAAAGCAACTAGATCTGCAATAGATAGTTCCTGAATCCACAAACTTTTAAATAGACATTTCACAACGTTAAAGATTATGGCCGAGTTTTGACACAGTTTTCTTTTAGCTTTCAAAGTTTGCTCTCTAAAGATTATCGCGTGGCTGGAATATACATATAACTATTTTCCAGTTACAGCATCTCATTAACAGTGGTACTCGACATTGTACATACATATATGTAATAATAACTTGAGACTTATCGGTCAGAGCCTGAGATAATTAGGATTTTGAACTTGTTTTGTAACGAAGTCTGCAATACGCAATATTGTAGCTGGTCCAGAACAAAAAATCCGAAAAAGCTGTTGTATTTTAAACATTCAACCTTGATCCTATAATGCCTTACCTTCCGGGAAATCTTGGGGAGGGGGGGCAAAATACAAACAAGAAACTAGTTTCTTGGGCTCGATTTGTAAAGTTACCATTGGGGGAGTTGTTCTGCTCGGAGAGGTTAATTTGTCAATAACTTCATCCCTAACTTGACCATATTCATTGTTTATTAATTGCTGCATTTGAAAATATGGGGTTGTTTTAATGACCGAAAAGTTTGTTTGCTACATCCCTCGAAAAGTGATTTTTTCTCGACCGATACTAAGCATCTGCAAAATGAAATGTACTTAGAAGCATAGCTAGTGAAGTATACCATAGTTATTCGTCAAAATAGTATGCACTTTTAAATCGTATCGCGGCTGCCTGGCTGTATCGTTAATGTGGAAAAACGGACAGCTGCTGTTTTTGTAGCGTTAACTTAACTAATCTTTCTATGCGGCTGCAGAGATGAACCAAAAGTATTCTGACGTATAGTCCACAATATATTACAATCAGAGCCTCAAATCCATCAATACGAAATCTTACTACAAGACACTTGTTTTATTAAAGGATTGTGGTTATTAGTAGTAATAACTGAATAGTTCTTGACAAATCTTTCAGTTAGTACTTGTTCTGACTGCTGCCAATGAATATTCACTAAACACCCGTACCTTTAAAAGCCATTTTCAGATAAAACTAGTAACTAAGGAGTCATGTAAGAAGAGTGAACCAATTAATTATGTATTTCATTTGTTTAAACATGGCATACTGTGACACTATTTTGAGTTACAAAGGTTGCTCTTCTAAAATGTACATAATCCAAATCTATCTATACCACGAGAAAGCGGGGCAGAACTTAGCAATAAAACGGTGTATGGTATGTATATGCTGGATATACAGGGTGGTCCGCGTAACGTGCGCTCCTCGATAACTTCCAAACTATGCGTTCTACGAAAAAGTTTTGTATACAAAAGTTGCATGGTTTAAGGGTCTACATTACGTAGTGTATTCATTTTTTATATAGGGAGAAGCGTTTCGGAGATTTGAAGGTCAAATTTGTTTTTTTAAATGGAATGCTATATTTTTTATACCAAAATATGATAGTGTGTTGAATTCTGAGTAAAAAAGTATTGACCTTCATTAGCCCTAAATCTACTAATTGACGAGTAATTTTACTTTATTTCTTGAAAATGTTTACGTGACAATATTTATTAATATTAGTGACCTAGTACATACCTTATTGTAACTAACGTAAGTGTTCGAAGTGATGTCCATTGACATTAATACAGTGATGCAATCTATTAACTAATGAAGAAACGGATCTCTGAATCATATCCGCACCAAGTGTAATGCATGCTTCACGAATACGATGTTTCATATTTTCCGATGTTGTCGGTGGTTCACGATACACTGTGTCTTTTAATGTGCCCCGCAAAAAATAGTCTAAAGGAGTAAGGTCCGGCGAGCATGGAGGCCACAGAAATTGTCCACCACGGCCAATCCATCGATTAGGAAATTTTCTATCGAGTAGTTGCCTTACATTACGTGCGTAATGTGCAGGACAACCATCATGTTAATTATTAGGTTTGGGACTAAAGAAGATCAATACTTTTTTACTCAGAATTCGACACTCTTCCATATTTTGGTAGAAAAAATATACTATTCCATTTAAAAAAACAAAGTTGACCTTCAAATCTCCGAAACGCTTCTCCCTATATAAAAAATGAATACACTACGTAATGTAGCCCCTTAAACCATGCAACTTTTGTATACAAAACTTTTTCGTAGAACGCATACTTTGGAAGTTATCGAGGTGCGCACGTTACGCGGACCACCCTGTATTTAATTTATGACCTTTAATCTATTAGAGAATTACATGTATTGCTGTTACACGTTTGTCATATTAAACACTACAAGGTAAACAAAAAACCAACGTGTTTCGTAATCAAATGGTTTTTACGCCTATCCATAAACAGCAGGTATATCTAGCAGATCATTTTTACATAGTCGCTTCTCTTCGATGTCAGCTCCACAAATAACGCACGAGCTTGAAGAAATAACGACACAAGAGCAGAAGCCAACTAGTGCCACTTAAGACGAATTTACACTGTTCAGTTTGTTTCAGCAACCCGGTACATTCAAGTTTAAAAATGAAGTGACCAGTAAATTATCATGTTCGAAATGTTGAACAAAATGAACATGGAACGTATTGACACAGATTTTACATCTCTTCAATGCGGTTGTCAATTCAGGATGACTCATCGAAATTGGATACAATAATGTCTCGATTAGTGTACCTCGCTCGGGACCGAATGTAAACACTAATCGTGTGCAGACACGATTCTCGAGCGAGTTCGGGTCGCCTTTGATGTTGTGGCAGTCGAGACTCGAGGCAGCGACCAGGAAAGAAGCAAGTTTAAATACCCGTGTGCGTGAGACAATTACTAACGCGATAGTAAAGGAAACATACGTTTATAGTAGGTGTTCGAAATGATGACCATCACTGTCAATGCACCATTGGATTCTTTTTACATAACACCTCTAAATTTCTTTCTGTGGGTGTACCAACTACACCTTACGACATGGAACAGCGAATTATTGCAGCCTGTGCGTCAATAAGTCAATCAATCGTAAAAAGAATCCAATGGTGCATTGACAGTGATGGTCATCATTTCGAACACCTACTATAAACGTATGTTTCAGTTACTACCAAAACCGTACATAAGTGTTATCGTCTTTCTCTACTTTCGATGACCTTCAATGACCTTATGTAATAGGTCGTTGAACTCGTTTTAAGACCCTCTATCGTGGTGCGGAAGCAAAAACATATCGAGCCATTTAAAAAAATGGAGGTGGCAAAAAAACTATTATCGCCACCGGATGGCCCCGTTTGTACTGTGCAATTTTATTTCAGCAAATATTTCTGTGAAACTTATAGTTTCCAAGATATATGAGGTGCTAATAGTTATTGTCCAACCCTGTATAGTCGCGGGGACTTATACAACCACCTTCGGGAGCCGGATTGTCGAGCTCATCCCCTAGCGGTGTATGTGAGAAGTGCTCCCACATTGCACAACATCAAACTTTCTGCTGTATTGAATTATTAATGATACTGGCCGTTGAGCTCATTGCTTCCGTCAATAACTATTACTATAAATTACTATAATTACTATATAAGTTAAACTATTACTATAGTCAAAATTA
This sequence comes from Nomada ferruginata, assembly GCA_963583965.1. Classification (NCBI taxonomy): domain Eukaryota; kingdom Metazoa; phylum Arthropoda; class Insecta; order Hymenoptera; family Apidae; genus Nomada; species Nomada ferruginata. Next base: position 4,416,568 of record OY757219.1, read on the forward strand.
TCTTTTTAAAGCGTAATATTATATATATATATATATATTATTGTTCCGCGGCAAACCCGCGGAACCACACCTGAAATGACAGTTTACATAAAAGCTGTCGTCTTTCGGAACTCAGTGAGTCGACAGTGAACATTCAACCGGTCGTCTTTCAGAACTCAGTGATACGGCAGTTTTACATACGAACAATCGACAATCTGCATTCAGATTTCAAACGGTTTCAGTCTAGATTCTACCACCTTTCATTCAGAATCGAGTCTTCGCGTCAGAGTCTCATACTCCACATTCAGAATCTAACACTCTTCATCCAGAGTTTACACGATTCACATCAGAGTCTTACTCAGCTCAAATTCAGAGTCAATACAGTCTAAAGCCAGTCTCTAAAGGAGTCCAAGACAGGGTCTTTCGCAAGATAAGGAAGAAACCGTATCCTCTCCTGACTCTTGTCTCAGTCCTCGACTAGCAAATAGGGAGAGGCCGTTTCATCTCCTGACTCTTGTCTGAGTCCGCGACCCTGCAAATAAGGAAGAAACCGTATCCTCTCCTGACTCTTGTCTGAGTCCTCGACTCGCAAATAGGGAGAGGCCGTTTCATCTCCTGACTCTTGTTAGCGTCCGTGACTCAGCGGTAGGAGGAATCTCATAACCTCCTACCTCAAGATCCCAGCACGTTAGAAAGGGAAAAACCGTATTCTTTCCCTCTTCTTTCGTCCGTCTTGGATTTCCCGTTTCATCTCCTGACTCTTGTCTGAGTCCACGACCCTGCAAATAAGGAAGAAACCGTATCTTCTCCTGACTCTTGTCTGAGTCCTCGACTCGCAAATAGGGAGAGGCCGTTTCATCTCCTGACTCTTGTTAGCGTCCGTGACTCAGCGGTAGGAGGAATCTCATAACCTCCTACCTCAAGATCCCAGCATGTTAGAAAGGGAAAAACCGTATTCTTTCCCTCTTCTTTCGTCCGTCATGGATTTCTGTCAATTCTGTCAATTCTGTCAATCATTCTGTCAATACATTTCAAATAGCTCAAATCATTAGTCAAATATATATTGATACAAATTAATACCCCTATCTCCGTAAAAGGTCGTAGGGTCATACGCGTGCGACGGTGTCGATTAGAAATCGAAACGGAGATTTACAACCTCCGTATACTTGGCTCTCTGTGCATCCTATAGTAACATCGAAGCCGCGTATTGCGTAAAAACAATTATATTATATAAACGACCAGTATCATTAATAACTGAATACAGCAGAAAGTTTGATGTTGCGCAGCGTGGGGGCACTTCCCGCATACACCGGTAGGGGACGAGCACGACAATCCGGCTCCCGATATAAACATTATATATAAAAGCCTTGTTACACTTTTGTCCTATGGCCAACCGTTCAGTAGTTACATCAAACGACACATATCGTGAGACACCCTGTATTTGTGGGCACCGCATTTAAATTACAATTTTAAAATCAATTTCAAGGGGCGCTGTAAAAACCTCGAACGGTCCTGCATTTTGTACACTTAAATCTGGAAATAACTTAGATGCATTTTATCGACTTTTTTCTTGTATAGAGATGTCATATATGCAGAACGTCTTGTATTTTTTGCAGCTTTAGATGCCTGCATTATGAAAATGGCAGCATTGTCATGACAATAGTATTGCATCGTCTCTGCTTTAGATCGAAACATGGTATCTTTAAAATTGTGGTACATCCGGGAAAGAAGTGATACTTTGTGCAAATAATACCTCGAAAATGTAGCATTAAATATTATTATACAGCGTTTCATTTTCAAAAATATCCAATTTGAATATTCATTATCTGCGTGTACAATTGACTTTGGGTAATTTGTTTGGTCACTCGACGGTAACTATTAATCATTATTTCCATTCGCGTTTGTAAACAACTTCTCCGTTTGGTACAGTTTACAGTACCGCAACAAATTTCGATAATATATTTATATTATGAGTATGAGTTTTGAAATTGCATGAAATGTTATCCTTGTTGCAAACAAATCATTCCATAGCGAATTTAAATATATGAATCGATAATACTATATTTAAATGAACCCATGTTCTACGGAATTTCAAATGCTATTATACATCCTCAAAAACAAACCTTCTATGAAAGAATTTCTTTTTATATTTCCGATTTACATTCTGCATATGAACTACTTAATTTATTGACCACGTGCCCGTTCGTTAGCTAAGGACTCATTGTCAATAAGTTGCATCTTACCTGGGTAGATTTAAATCATTTAACCTATAGTCGCGTTATCACTATCACTACGATTACACGCAATTTTTAATGATACATGTTATAATGTTTGTAAGCACAATGTTTGTAGAGTTACATATGTACATACGTATGTACATGTTGTGTTGGAATATTTGATAGACTGCAAAATGTTGCGAGTAAAATTAGTTTGCAATTAACAACTCATTGTCAGAAAAATTAAATGGAATGATTCGACCGTACGTTACTTTTTATAATAGCAACGACGGCGCACGTCTGACAATTGTAAGTTGCCTAGACCGTGCTTTCCGACGGCAAATTAATGGCAGCGGGAACTTTTAGGCGATTTAGAGAGGCTTTAAGGAACTGTAGACACAGTAGCCCCTAATCAGTTTTGTATAATATATTGAGAAGATACAGTTATCCGTGGATAGGTAACGGTAACGTGGAAAGGCTTTACAACTTGTTCTAACGCCGGTTATTGGTAAACTAAACTAGATGCTCAAAATGCGCTACAAGGTGGACTCCGTGTGGGTGGAGTTGCATACGTTTTTTAAAACACTGCAACTTTATTGGTGCAATCCGGCATAGCTCCCACCAAGGGTGCCAAATAAGACCTTCCCCAAATAATTAGGGAAAGGGAAAACTCGTCTTGGGAAACCCGGGCGGCCAGCGTCTGCCGCAGGACCGCTAGCCTTTCATCGAGCCTCACAGGCCCTTATCGCCAGCGTACAAAAGAGGCCCTTGAACTACGCTTGCACGCCAGGAAAATTGGCGTCTCGACTATGAAAAGTTTCGCCTTGCTTAAGAATCCTGGCGCCTTGAAATAAACACTGCGTCCAATAAATTAGATAGAAAATTCCGTCTAAGGACGGAACATGGAATACCGCTCTAGTTGGTCTCAATGGTCGCTACATCAACATCAAATATTTAATTTGTACGATGGAAGCGGAAAATGCTCTATATACTAATACAAGTAATTGACCAGAATAGTGTGTGATAATTGCGGGAAAGAAATAACCTACGCGCAATACTTTTTACTTCTGGATAATCTATAATCCATTTGATCCTCAAATTTTCCAATAAATGACCAATATTTTGAAAGAAGTTTTTGCGGTATGTAATGACTTTTAATCCTAACAATATCACACAATTCTGCACGTTCAGCCTTAACGGTTCCAGATATCTGCTTACTGGACCAATATTAAAAATCCAACCAATAGTTACAGAATACACATTTGAACGGCTACACGAAATTGGTTACTACAGTTACTGTAATCCACATGTATGTTCGTCAGTTTTCAGTATGCAGAACTGCAGTACAGTCGTTATGGAGTTCATGCTTAATGTAAATCAGAAGATTTACAAAAATCTCACTATAAGCTTTGAATTCTCCTTTCAAGTTTTATTGTAAAGACTGTTGCATAGATTATTATGCTAGGTCTGCCAATGAGAGATCCATTGTTTATTGTTCCCTGCCATGAAGAATTATCCATACAATTAATATTAAGTGAATTCAAGAGCAATAGTAGTCATTATCGTTTCCCCCGACAATATCCTATTGTCTGAATTCTTACCAATTTCATGCCAACAGAAATTCCGATTTTTGTTTATAGTAAACGGATTAAAGTGTTTTCTCGTGAGTTCGATAGCTTTGAAACATTTGAGGGACAAATGACAAGTAAATGATAGTACGATGTGGCCATGTCCCATGTCTAAGCAAATTGAAACAAATGTCTTGCGACAATTTCGGCAGGGGAAGCCTAACACTGTCATACAGGGTCTGTCGATCCCATTTAATATATTTACTTGGTTTTTTTTTAAAATGTTAGGCACACTTTTCTGATAAGAATCACACTTTGTGTTAAGAAATATTGTTCCTAATTTAATATAATTATCATGTTTAATGAACTAATGAAAATATTAAATATTCTTCACAATTGACAAGGGATATCTTAAAACATCCACCGAATTTCACAATCGGACAAATTGCATTCTTTTCAGCATACTTTTCCCTACAAAATCGCACAAGAACCGTTTCCCCCTAGGAACCACTTTACAAATTATTATGGTTTAAAGTTGCCAACGTTCAGTCAGGCCGTACGCTTCACGTACACGTACGGTTCGCATCTATCGTCACATCTCCGCGGAGATAAGAAATTCTTTGGAAAATTTGTTCTATATTCTATATAGTACAAGTGGGTAATGTAATAATATTAAAAACAAAATATTGTTATAATAATTTTTTTTTTTTTTAACATATATGTAACCTACCATTAGTAGATTGTTGATTCAAAATTTCGTATCAATATCTTTTACGGTTCAAAAGTTATATCAAAATGGCACGAACTTTCTCGATCCGGACCACTGTGCGGCGGTTTGGATCGTTTCTACGGTTCCAAAATGATTTCCTTTGCGGGCAGTCTTGATCTTCGAGAACAAGAACAAGTCTGCCGGAGCCATGTCAGGACTGTACGGGGGCTGGGGTAACGTTGCCAAGCTGTGCTTGGCCAGGAACTCCCGGACGCGCAGAGCGGGTTGGCTGGGAGCGTTGTCGTGGTGCAGGTGCCACCTGCTCGGGTGGCTCCAACAGTGGTTTTCGAAACACTGAGAGTCTGTGCAATCATTCGAACACTCATTCGACGATCGCTATTCAAAAGTTCACGAACACGGGAAACATTTTTGTCACTTTTACTGCTTGACGGTCGTCCAGAGCGGAGGTTATCCTCCATCTCTTCCCGGCCATTTTTAAACAAATTCAACCACCTGAAAACTTGAGAATAGGAAAGAGCAGAGTCCCCGTATGCTTCCTTAATCATTTGGTTGGTGTCGGCGAGGCTTCTATTCAGTTTAGCACAGAATTTAATCGAATAACGTTGTTTGATTGTTTTCTCCATTGTGCGTCGTGACACAGCACTAACAAGAGGTTCACGGAAACAACGATTCTGACGCTCCCAGAGCGTGGAGCAGGCCGAGGTTGCAGGCGTTGTGAAGCTAAGAGTCCCCCATATCCAAACCAACAAATCCCAATACGCTGGGACCAGGAAAAATGGCGGGAAAAAACAAATTGCATTACTTTCCGGACAGACCCTGTATGTATAATCAGTCGATGCGTGGCCACCACACAATTACATATCAGGGACAAAAATGAATATGTCTCCACACAGCTGACGTTTCTAGCTTGCCACAGAAATGCGACGGGCTCCTCCAAAATATCGACGACTGATATACCGAATGAATTATTGCAGAACACATTGCTATTATACTATGATGAAACTGGTAAAGAAATAGTGCAATATTTATCGATGAAAGTTGGAAATTGAACTACATCCTGAAAACGTTTAACAGCTCGTCAGCGGCTGAGGTGGGAATTTTGATCCGAATTAAACCGTGGTTATAAAAATTGTAAATACTTACACGAATTTAATTCGAGCGAAATGTGACGTTAATGTAACTGGACCACATTACTAATTAGAGCGTATAAACTAGCTCGCTTCGCTATGGCTAAAAATGTACTATTGCTCATCGGCGTTGACACGTTTTACGAAGGACCTGTCCATTAGTAAGAAAGTCTACCAAAAATAATGTCGCGTCACAACGCGACGCGTCGCTGTTGGGTTTCTCTACCCATGTTCCTTTATGGTAAAATCTAGACACTGTCCAATAATGCAAACATAATATATGATATACTCACAAGTGCGCATAATTTTTGTAGAAATATTCCGATATACTGAGGCGACAAACGAAATATACATTCGGGACTGGAGATCGTTAGCGGATGTAAGCACCGATAGGTTTCATCGCAGAGGTTATTCAGCTGGATGGGAATGCCGTCAGCATGGTTGTCGTCGAGAATCCAATCAAGTAGGCGAACATAGTGCGCCTGGATGATCCCAATAATAACCGACCATTTAATTTCGATCAATGGTAGATTGCCTGAATCACTGATCTTGAATCGCTTGCTTCCACAAGAATCGAGTTTGAATCCGTAATCGCAGTCTATAATTCTTGTGCTTGAGTACACATTAGGCGGTGTAATATGAAATGTCGAATTTTTCCAGAAGGAATAGAATTCGTTTATTGCTTTGGAGTAAATATTTTATTTGTCAAAGTAAATGCCGTTTGATTGTATGTAATTTTGCAAACGCGATTCCAACAAAAAATTCCAGAAAATTTCTCCCGAAGATGGTTTAACTTTTGGATGGCATAGAATGAGGTCTATTCTTTAAGTTCTTCTCTTCAAAACGACGTTTTGTGAACCATCTGTGTGTGATTCGCTCATTCGTAGTACCATTACCACGTAAAATTAAAAAGAAAAAAGACATATATGTATGTATAATAATTATATAGAAAGGAAAAAGCAAATGAAAACTTTATAAGAATTTTATGTGTTCTTACGCGAAAATTTAGAACATGTCAACACTCATTTAATTACACAAACGATCATGTTTCAGTTGTGCTCTGTGCCAAAATTGTATAAAAATTCTATTCGTACATATATAGTAGAGAAAAAGCACAATAACCTTTGCCTTAAATTATATCTACGCTAGTTTATTTCCATAGTTTAAGGGGGTAGACACGGCACGTGACCTCTCCGATTTGGAAGGTCGGTATTACAGCAGCTTTTCCCTGCACAGAAATGGTAATACCGACAGGCGAGAGGGAGCTGCTTGTTATTTCGATATTCTAATCTGAATGTGGAAAGAAATTGTGAGCTGTTGCGTTGCACTTGAAAGAATTTAAACGGAAAGACTGCTGGTAGTGCAAGCGTAGAAAATTCATTGTACATTTGAATTACTTGAAATGTGGTTATGCTTCAATATGTTTCGTTGCAGTAAGGAATTATAAGTGAAAAGAAAAAGTAGATGAGCTTCTATAAATTTACCGAAATCAGATCCACTCAATTGTTCGAAACATTTTCTGCAAACCGTTTTTCCAACTGTTCACAATTGACCAGTCAGTCTCGTATGTACACATGTTTGAGTGGTGATGAGAAAGTTTTGAACAATACATTGCATTATGCTGACAAAAATGCAAGAAAAGATTGGCTGGAGAAATGGACTATCCCCCCTCCACGTGGGGGAATGCTCCGTGGCGATAACGACGCTCGACGACGCGGTGTAATACGATCCGAACCAGAGTATCGGTGTGGTTAATACTAATTCAACGATGAAACTTTTTTATTTATTAATTTTTCTACATGCAACTTTCACCAATGTATCTGGGAGATCTTTCTGATTCAAATGAGACCAAACACGATATAATTTGGATTGTATTTACTGGTTGATACAGACTTTGTGGTACGTACTCAATTAGTATCAGCAAGTAAATATAATTCAAACTATATCGTGTTTGGCCTTATTTTAATCAGAAACATCTCCCAAGTACGTTAGTAAAAGTTTTATTAAGAGAAATTCAGAAAGTAAAAAAATGAACACGTGCGGGACGCGAACCTACGGAAAGTTTGCGGCGGCTCGAGACAAAATCTCCGCTCGAGCCGATTCATTTAGTTAGCTGATGATCACATTTGTAACAGATGTGGCAACAGCGCGTCAGAAGTCTTGATAAGATGCGACAACTATGCCTTACTGTGTCTGTATTCACGTATCACGTATGCACGTCTGAATCGGCGTTCGATACTACATACATACATAGGAGCGTAAAGCTTATCAAAAAAACCAGGGAGTCAACTGTTGACTGATTTAGACATTTCCTTATAATATGTTTTATACAACATAGTCAAAAGAATGAAAAAGAATAATAAGAGCAATAATTTCAAATAATTGCTGTACTACCACATTCTGAAAATATGATATCAGTACATCATTACTTCCAGTATTAGTAAAAAAGTGCCAATCTCTTCTTTTATATTTTAAATAATATAGCCATATAATTATAACATAAATTCGACAGCGATTTCAAGTCAAGCATGTGTTACAGTAAAAGCGTTTAGTAAATTTATACAGTTCCCAGTCAACGTACGCCTAAAATGCATGACCTACCCTATAATCGTACGAAAATGCATACATTGACTGCATCACGCTTTTCCTGTAGCACATGTCACAAGCCAACGCTTCAGTTTTGCTATGATTTCACGTTGCCAGCCCTCCTGAGTAGGCGCAACCTCATCACCACTACCTGAACTAAATTTGTGACGTCACGTGCTCTGTTTTAAGGGCAATACTAAAAGCGGACGGCGAAACTCGTCTATGCGAGTGCAGTCAGGAGGCCTCGCTTAATTTCCTTATATGAGAATATTTTGAGCTGGGTGAGGGCTCATTCGAAAGAGGAAGGTTAAACGAAGCGCGCACCAGGCCCCGATTGTGTCCTAAAACTCTTTTAGTGACCTAAAAATGCCTGTATTCTGCGGGTGTATTTTTCGATTTTTTGTTACACTTTGAACACTCATATTATTAGATATCAACACAATTTCGTTGAAACTCCTGTGCTGCGAAACTCTTTGAACCTTCCTCTTTCGAATGAGCCCTCACCCAGCTCAAAATATTCTCATATAAGGAAATTAAGTGAGGACTTTTACACCCATGTTTTGGCCCATATTATGTCGATATACAGCTCGCTGCATTACCCGTGTCTACCCCCTTAAGGATGCATATAATATATAATCGTATTATGATCTGTAGAGTGTGTGAAAAAGTATTGTAGCTTTATGCACTTGTTAGCAGTAACTTTGTTCTGGTAAATCAATTCTAATGGGAAGAAACTTGCTACACCGATATAAAGTAATTACATACATGCTGTCTTATATTTTTCTTATATGTCCTGTACCCAACTGACTATCACTTTCTCAAACACCTCGACCACTATCTGCAGGGGAAGATCTTCACCAACAAAGCAACTGTTGAAAATACGTTCAAAAAATTCATCAATTCTAGGACACCGGAATTTTACGCTTCTGGAATTAACAGGCTTATTTCTTGTTGACAGAAATGTGTGAATTGCAATGGATCTTATTTTGATTAAAAAAGTTTATTCTGAGTTGAGATATGTGGTTTTAAAGATAAAGTTTGAAAACCAACATTAATTTCTTACCGACCTAATAACAGATGCAGACTGTTCTACTTGAAGCTTTTGGTTTAAGTAGTTTTTACATATAATATTCCTCGTCCTCCGTCCAATTTTTTGAGCGTGTCACCTTGTTTCCCGCTCAAAAACATTCATCGTAAACTCTGCATTAAAGGGTAAAAGATCTGATAAGGTGTAAATCGTACTTAGATTATTGTTGATGTGGAGTTTTTTGGTGTCTAAAATAAGACCAATTCAATTGAAGAAGAGGAAAATCAACATAGGTCAGATAGGCGTGATTAAATCGGCCAAAAAAAGAAACAAAATTTGTTTACTGTCTACATTGCGTTTCCAAATTGGATACTATGTAACTTTGGTGATAAGAGCAGTAGGAAAACTAGCTTAGGGATTTATGTGTTTACGTAATCAGCCGAAACAGTTGTAAAACACCGTTTGAAAACGGAACACTAAAGTTCATGCGCGTCATTGCATGTTATATGAGCTTAGAAAACGTAGCAGTTTTGGAGCACCAAAAATAGGACAATAGATAAAGTTCAAAAAGAACTTTGAAAGAATAATCGTAATATTTAACAGTTTGGTAAACAGCATTTTATGATACGCAGCTGAATTATAGGCAAAAAGAGGAATAGAAAAAATGGAAAAAAGTGCAAGAAAAATACGTAAGATACTTATGAAGCTAGGACTAGATTTCAACACACCGCCATACCTGAACTATAGTAACTACAAACTGCCTGACGAATCTTTTGACAATGTTCGGTCGCGGAAACCGAGCACATCGGCGACCGTCACTGCTGAACGGGCTGGTTTATGGCTGGGCTCTCCTGAGAAGAGTCGAGCTACGTGTCGACCAGTTGACGAAAAGCCTCTGAGCATGTCATAAAAGAGCTCCCAAAAATAATCCACAAACTTACCACCTTTGTGGTACCTCCTGCCGTGGACGGTAGAAAAGCAGGCAGCGAGCCGCGGGAGTGACCAGACAACGCCAGACATCGAAAGCGCTCGAAAGACAGAATACGAAAGAACACGAATACGATGCACTACGAACATGTCGCGACACGACGCGTCGGTGACATTAAGGTAAAAAGTAAATCCTATTATCTTACATTCGGCCATCGTGGTCATCTAACTAGGATCGGGTGATAACGTCGCGGGAGTCAGCGTGCTCACACATCGTCGCGATACAGCGAAAGTGGGATTACGACCCTACGAAATTCCACCTGAGAATTGTGGTGCGCGAGACGTAACATACGGTTTCAATGGGCACATTACGTATTCGATTTCGGCCAACATTCCAGATTAAGCTTTCAAGTTTGCTACCTTCAGAAGCTTACTTTTCTCGAATCAGTGGTTGAATAGATGCGTTCTGAAAATTGTAATTAAAATGATAAAAATATGATTCCAATTAACGTAACAATCATTATTGCAATAATTTTTTAATATTTTCTTGTCTTCTTTTATTCTTTTGTGCTCTAATTCCTTTAATTACGAGTTTTGTCACCAGCGTAATACAGATGACAATGTTTCTTTGCCGTAAAGAATTATCGTATTAAGAGAAATTTGCGCAACGATTGATGATTCAGTTTAATGATGGTTCTGAACATGCTAAGCTGTTCATCCTGCTTACTGCAATTCAAGGCCAATGTTTTAAGTTTCAGCTTGCTTAAATTTTGAAGCGAAGTCTTGATTCTACCACTGAATAACGTAGCGTGTTGCGCAAAGCCTATACTACGTTACAGGCTCGAATCGATTACAAGTATCGTAACACTATGTTTGGCGGTTAACACTGCCGTGTCAATATGGCTGTCGTCTTATAATATCTCTGTCTTACTACTGTCACTTGCCACGTATGCGTTGGTAAGGTTGTCATAATCGTACGTTTCTTAAACCTTTCAACAATGTTCTAGTCGTTAATTCGTGTCATCGGTAGGTAGTTAAACTGTATCGATCTAAACTTCGTGTTTAATGTCTTTGATCGAAGAAAGCTCGGCATATCAGTTAAACTCAATCATTCATTGTCGTTTCATTATATTGCACTATTATACGTACTGTTGTGTGGCCGACCGTTACACCACCAGCCCACGCAGTGGTCTATTTCGCTGCAAAAAACCGGACAAAAATAATGTAGCGTTGTTTATAGGCTCAAGGTCATAATGTAATAGGCCGTTGAAATCGGCTTAACATCAGCTACACTATTATGAAATAAAAAATAAATTTTAACACTATTTTATAACATTATAACTTAATTTTGTATAAACAAATTTTTGCTCGAAATTTGATATATTGAAGTCTGTAGATGTCTGAATAGCGACTGTTGAGACCCCTTGAGAAATAGGGTCAATACTAGAGTACTGGCCCCGAAAAATCGGGAAAAATTAGTTTCTTACATATATCAGATTAAAATGTACTAATTTGTTATTTTAATGCAGAATATGTGTATTAGGAAACCATTTATTAAGAAAATACCTATTCTCAAACTATTTTTGGGCTATCTTACCTTTAATCTTCATCAAAAGACACATCCACCGATTTTTCTTCGAATGATGTCTGTTCTGATTCTACTGTGTTGAAGGGAAGAGTGTTGAACATATCTAACGATTCCTTTGAATATGCTTGTTTTTTCCTTGACCACGTTGCGAATTCCAACATCGTTGCAAAATACTCCAAGTCTATACGATATACCTACTTAGCTGACGCCGCCAGGACATTGACACTGGTTCAGCCGCGGCATAACTGTACATATGAAAAACACATTCGTGACATCACTTACTATTTTATTACTTACTACTGGTAAAATAATAAACATCTTACAATAACTGTATACACGGAAAAGGTAAGGAACAGCATAATTTAAATACAGAGTGCGTGCCAACCTAAGGTTTCCAATTAAAGGAAATTTTGTTACAGACGTCTGCAGACGTTCCGGGGACTGAAAACCTATACATAGGAAGAACTTGAGCGAATATGGTATGCAAAAATGCTTGCACGGGATCAGTTGTAGATTTGAAGTAACAAATTGCAAGTTGAAAACTAGAGTTATAGAGATATTTTGAATACATTTTTCTTGTTATTTTCAACTGTCAGCTTGAGTAGACAATTGAATAATTATCCGACAATCCGAATATTCTCGCTCATACTCTTTCATTGAAATACTTTATACTTGTGAAACTTTGAAAGATTGCAAAAAACGAAAATCGATTTCCAGTTCTTTCGTGCGGTCGTTTCTCGTGCTGTTCGAGTAGAGGAAATTATGGTAAAAACCTATTAATTGGATATTGTCTTTATGAAGTATTTAAGAGTTATTTAATTTCATATGAACCCCCAATTTCGTGCGAAGCTTCTGAAAAATTCAAGACGATAGCTCATTTAATGCATTGATATTCTTTACAGCAACCGTTAATAGGTTAATAATAATAATTATTAGAAACAGGACAAACGAGCAACCAGATGCAAATTTGTGTATGTCGATATTTGTGCACCGGGCTGTTTAGTTAACACTAAAACCTGGAATACGGTCAGTTTACCTGCTTCTATTGATTATTTTGCCATTATTTTGGCAGTCTGGTCTTACAATTAGAACTTCGACGCTCAATGACTTTTCATATTTTTGTTGTAACATTGTAGATACGAAGTTTCAGCGGTGTATCTGTATTCCTTAGGGCGTAGGGAATTACGACATGAATTACCTGGAACTCTGGTGACAGTTATAATGACTTTGAGCAGTTTTTGCCTTACACTAACTTAGCGAAGCGAACTCGTGTGAACAGTTTACAATATAATATATCTTATTTCCTACCAAGTATAAGACAACGGGTAACTGTACTATTTTAAACATCTATTTTATCGATTACAGAGTTGCTTGTGTGCTATAAATGTTGACTCATACTTTGCATTTCCATAATACATCCACCGTTATTTCAATAAAGAAGAATTAGTTAATTGCTTATAAAACTAATGAAAACCATTTTATAAAATAAGACGCAACGAAACAGTATTTGACAGTAATATTCGTTAAAAATATGCACAACGTGAACACGGGTTTTGCTAACGATGCTTCAAGTAGGATCAAATCACGTGGTTCCTTTGTTAGGTTTAACGCCAAGGGATGGTTTCGTCAGAAAAGAAGAATCAGGCTTAAGCGAACAGAAACCAGTTCACATTGTCACATTTTTTGTAATAATATTACCCTAAATTTCCCATTATAAAAATTAACCAGCTTAAAAGCAATTGCGTCTCGAGTCTTTTTAACGTGAAGAGTTCTCTGTATAATAATGTAAATGGGCAACTGGTACCAATTTGTGCAATATCCAAGGTCGCAATTCAATCATTCGTGAGGGGACGAACATGTAATGTCTTATGCAAAAATATAGCCCTTCTAAAGTCACGTACACAAGGAGGCTGGATTAGGATTACGATAGACGGGCTCGCGCGCAAAAAAATCTAAAAGCGGTAAATGATACTGTGCATTTCAATCGCTCAGTACAACAATATCAGAATTCGGGTAATACTATTCTCGATATTTCTGACAAAAGCAGACGAAATTTTTAACTCGCTTTGAATATTTATTTGCAAATATGGCATTTGCGCTGCTCAACGCAGTTACAGTATCGTCCATTTCCGAAAGTTATCGAGTTTCGCTAATTCCGAAAGTGGCTGCAATCGGAAGAGAAATATTTAAACGGAAGAATGTCTCTCAAGTTATCTCAAATGGCCATAGTTAAAGGGGAAACATTAAGTCAGAACGAACTCATAAGTTACAAATTATATGATAAGTGCAATTTGATGGGCTCATCCTGTAAGTCCTGGTAAATGCTACACGTACATAGTTGGGTCGTTCAAATTGATTCTTATTTTTTCCCTGACACTTTTGTTACGTATGGAGGAAAAACGCCCTAAACTTATTTCGGTTATTGTAAACAAATAAGGGGGGCCGGAGCACAAGCACGACTAGCTGCATCGTGACCGAGACGGGCGTGGCCCGACGAAGACACCCAAATTTCCTTGTATGGAAAGTTCCAGTGTGTTTCCGCACATTTTGGGACTATATAAACCCTTTGGTTTCTACCCTCGTTGGTTCAGAGTTACACAGTCACGCGTAGGGTCACGCTTATATAGAATCAGTTATATCCAGTGAGATTTGGCTTAGTAGTGCACCTCTCGAATCACAGATATATCCCGTTAGAATCCGCTTGTCCGGTTGAAGTTCTTTCGGTATATTCTAATGGCGGCTCTCAGACCCCGCATCGCCAGTGCGTCAACACCATGGAAATACTTAGGTAACTTACACACTTCATATTATTTCAGCGCGACAGAAACATTTGAATTTATACTGATACTCAGAATATAAACTTTAATACGTTCACTTATAAATCGAGTAGATTCGTTAAACCTATCTTTACCCCGTAATCCTTGCATATTTGTTAACAACGTACCCACCGATACAACTTTACCGCCCGAGTTGTATCAAATAATAATTTAGAGTTACGAGGCAACTAATATTTCCTGCGACTACCTGATCTCGCATCAGGTTCGTCCGCGCACCTTAACTAACAAATTCATAACCATATTTCTGAGTAATACACCCCTCGCCGGCCTCTCGTGCTGTCACACAGACGGGCTCGTAACACTTTGCAAGGACAAATAAGATGCAGAAAAGCAAGAACAATCCATTCCTGGCAAGGCTAGTGTTCCGCTGAGTTGCTTTAGATACTTTAAATAGATCTTGACTCTCTGGCGACTTGAGATAGAACATTGCACGTACATACAGAGTCTTTCATAATATGTGGGACCCACTTTAGCAGTGGACAAGGGACTCAATAATAATGATAAAAGTTCATATAAACATGTGTCCTATTTGACCTTCCTTCAAAGGCATAGCCTATTTGTGTTTCAATAATCCGGGAGGGCTTATGTCCATAGAAGGTGCTCGGAATGATCATTTTCGGTGTGCATTTAAAACAATTCTTTGTACCTTGTGGATATTTCTTGTCCTTGTTGATTTAAAACCAGTAGGTTTTTATTTGTGGAAACATTTGAAAACAATGATATATTCGACACCCATTGCCAGCATTGCAGAACTTCGAGCACGTATACAAGAAGATGTTAACACATGCATTATTAGAACCCTAGTGCATATTTGCCCTTGTTGTAATTACGGCTGCCATTATGAACAACTGATTTCAGAGAACACCATCAAAAAATACAGCGGTGTTAGATCAGGCTAACAGGTCATACAGTTCGCGCATATCGCCCAACCCATCGCTGTGGAAATTTATCATCTACTGCGCAACGAATTACTGCCGCATTATGAGCTGGGCTGCTGTTGTGTTAGTACCAGAGACAAAAAATAACCGTTATTTTTAAAATTTTGTTGGAAAAAGTCATTGATAAAAAGTTGATTTTTATTGTAACGAAAGGGACTTATCATTCAATGTTCAAGAAATTTTTGAAAAAATGATGTGATTAAAAAATTTCAATTTTTAACTTTTCTCTTTATGAATAACGGTTATAAATGACTAAAATTTGATTGGTTATTAATAACCATTATTAATAACCGAAATTGTTTTCAGTCATAAATAATCATTACTGCAGACTAAAATTTTTTTTGGCTGCGAATAACCATTACTGAAGACTACAATTTTTTTCAGTTACGAATAACCATTACAGATGACGGAAAATTTTTTTTGGTTACGGATAACCGTTATCGACGGCGACAATTCTTTTTTGGTTACGGGTGACGAATATGCATGGGTGAGAGTTTCGTTTTGGTTACGAGTAACCAATACGATGCCCGCGAGTTTCATTCTGGTTACGAGTAACCAATATCGATACCAACTCGCGCGGAATTCAAACTGCTATGTTGTGAAGTCAAAGCAATGCAGATGGACTTTGTTTAATTGATTAACTGTCATTAATTGAATTGCTTTGGCGTTAAACACTCGTTATTAATTGATTAGCTGTCAATCTTAAAATGATAGCCAATAGGATTAGTTTTAATTAATTTGTAAAACTAATGTTAATTTTAATTGGCGACAAACAAAATCGTGAATTGTTTTAATGTTAAGAGTTGAAAGAGACCTTTTTGAACTTTCATTCTATCGTTAGTTACGAAAGAGATAGCACGTACCTAGTTGGACGATCGGCGGACCAATTTATCACCAGAAAACTTACACAAACTTCTGTTTGTAAAATTAAATGCAAATGTTATGCAATAATTTGTCATATGTATCATTGTTAAACAAAAATAAAATATAATGTTTTATTTCAAACCTTATCCTACCATTTTCATAACCTTATTAAAATACAATAGGTCTCGGTAACTCTACCGTAAATATCTTCGTTCCTTCAAACAATATGCGAAATTGTAGGATTTAAATATATGCAAGTCAGTAACTATCAGTTTGAACTAAAAACCATATAAACAGTTTGGTCCTTATGACTTATTAGCAGAATATAAATGTGTAACATATCATGTATGTCTTTAACTTTAAATCCAAAACTCCTACATATCTATAAGTAACATTTTCGCAAATTGTTTGATATAATGAAAATATTTCAGGAGAACAAAGTTAATGGGACTGTATATAAATATAAATTCTGTAACTCATTTTACATCGTTGACAGATACTAATTATTATAATAATATTAATAGCATTAATGTAATAGAATTTAAGGATAGGTCAAGTAACCAAAAAAAAATTTCTGACATCGATATTGGTTACCCGTAACGAAAATGAAACTTCCGCGCATCGTATTGGTTACTCGTAACCAAAACGAAACTCTTACCCATGGATATTCGTCATCCGTAACCAAAAAAGAATTCTTGCCGTCGATAACGGTTATCGGTAACCAAAAAAATTTTCCGTCATCTGTAATGGTTATTCGTAACCGAAAAAAATTGTAGTCTTCAGTAATGGTTATTCGCAACCAAAAAAAATTGTAGTCTACAGTAATGAGTATTTATGACCGAAATCAATTTCGGTCATTAATAATGGTTATTAATAACCAATAAAATTTTAGTCATTTATAATCATTATTCTTAACTAAAATCATTTCAACTAAGATCTTAACTGTTACACCATAACTTTTTAAATTTTGGTTGTAACAGTTATGATCTCTGGTTAGTACCATATACATAATCTCTCTGTTAGAGGCAGATCTCTAGTAATTGAAGTGGTTCATTTGTTAAACAGTCTGCGTATATTTGCCCATCCAATGAACTGTCAATAAAAAAGGGTCCCATAATATAGTTTTTAAACTAACAGTGCATCCTACAGTATGTCTACTTGTACATATGTCCCCTTGCTTTTCTATGATTTATGAAACTCGATTCGTTGAAAAGCAGCACATGGCAAATAAGAATTTACATTTGTTGCACTGTCTAATCTTAAAGGTGAGACGTTTTTCAAAATACTTCCGAATACACTACCATTCCCAACCCGCTTACTAGTAATACTCTCTAAAAATTATTGCATCTAATTAACATTGTACGAGTGTAAAGAGTATTTGACATGGAATGCTATACAATGAATAGCAGAAGAAAATAGTAACCCAGAATGACCGAATTATCCAAGAACATTATTCACCTTTCTAAAAAACACAATTTTCTTCGCAAACTTCTTAAATTTCAAACTTTTGGTATCACTAAAATCAACGAAGTTACGTCGGGTAGCCCCTTACAAGCAACAGGTAAAGCTTGAAATTTAATGTGCATAAGATTTTGTTAATTTTAGTATATTGATTACGTATATATGGTATGTATTATTGTAAAAGAATTTTTCTGTGTTATAAATTACTGTTACTTTTAGGACACTGATAAAAAATTCCATATTTCAATGTTTTTCTACGAATGTCTGGATCGATGTTGCTTGAGGTTTATTAAATATTTGATCTGCTTCAGTACGTAAACTTTTAATTGGCATTGATATTTGAACATTATAGCAGGATGATCAACATGTTTGGTATATTATACGCAGACTACGCGGTAGTGGAAGTTTCACTGCACGCAATATATTCCACTTTATACAGGATTTCCCTTGGCATGCATCGAACCGGAAACGGGGGATTGCTGGGGTGACTATGAACAACTTTGTCCTTTACCAAAATGTTGGACGATGCTTCGTTTTTGAATTATTAACGAAAAACACTAACCAAACACTGAAAAACCCTGTATAGCATACAATAATACAAATACATTGTACAGCACATACCTATGAAATTCTCAATATTTATTCTAATTTATAATTATCATTAATTTAAACATTAATTTCACCATTAATTTCTAATATTTATATTTATGTATTTTACTAGTTCTACTTTACTAGTTCTACACTATCGCCTGTTACTGTTGAACGTAGTTTATTATAGTTTTTTACAGGCTGTCAACGAAACGAGTTATTTCCTTTGAAGGTGCGTGATACTTATTAAACTGGATACCAATGCGTAGTAAAAATACGTTGACAAATAAATATTTTTTGGGGCAAAAGCAATTTTCTCTTTTAATTACACAAGTTTGCAATTCAAGTTTATATTGCCGTAATCTTCTC
This sequence comes from Nomada ferruginata, assembly GCA_963583965.1. NCBI lineage: Eukaryota > Metazoa > Arthropoda > Insecta > Hymenoptera > Apidae > Nomada > Nomada ferruginata. Next base: position 4,435,373 of record OY757219.1, read on the forward strand.
TTCAATGTTTGTAAAAGGTGTTGCAAGTTGTGAGACGGTGCAGAAAGTGAGAACATGGCAAAGAGCAGTAAAACGCCTCGTTTAGTATAAAAATTTAATGTATCTGTTTTCCAAACGACTTGAGACCGAACTCCAGCCATTTCAGCAAAAATAGAAAGCGAGCAATGGCGTATGTGAGAATGCAAGGACTTAAGAGAAAGATGTTGAAACATCTGTTTGTTAATAGAAGATTACTGTAATGTAATATAAACTTAATTTGTACATCATATTTTTTCATAGCCGCGAATGAACCTAATGCGTTACAAAACTGAAAATGATTGTCCATCTTCAAAATATTTATTTAATTCCTACCAATTGTGTCCTCAGTATGGCGAGTGCTTACAGCATAGTGCTTTCAGTAGATTGTCATAGATTATGATTGTTTGATTGCATACTCAATACTGTTACATACAAATCTCTATTGTTTATTAGTTGGAAAATATAAAATTGTATCATGCCTCCCTACGTATCATGCCTTTCCAGTTTCCCATGTACTTCTGAAATCTTTCCTTCGATTTTTGTTATGAATATACTGTTGTAAGAAAATGTATACCTCGTAGGGCTTGCTTCTATACTTCAAACTTGCCTGCGTGTCTGAATACATTAGGTGGAAGTAGCAGAAACTATATCTAATTTTGTGTACGATAGTTACTTATTCTTTTGCCGTGAAAATTGGGGGATCTCGATCCTTCCGCATCCAAAACTAATGGAACGTACGAATGGCGGTGTACAGTTTTTACTACGGTACATTTATTCTGAAACTTACCGTTTCTGAGATTTTTGACTTCGTTGGTCCTATTACTCTCATCATGAAGCATATTCAAATCTACGCACATTTCTACAGTGTCATCCTCGACACTTTCATACATGAAAGTAATAGGACGAATAAAGTAAAATTATCTCAGAAACGGTAAGTTTTAGGACAAATGTACCTTAGTACCTTTTTATTCAGAATTAATAAAACAAAGTCATTCCACTTAAAAAAACGGACGTGACCATCATATCTCGTTTGCCCGTCCACTTTCCAAACAAATTTTCGCGTATTGTTTAAAATAACGAAGATATTTCAGATGGACAGAGTTCGTGGGACACACTGTATCTGTTACGGGTGCTTAAAGGGCCACGTTCGGAAAGCACTGTTTATCGTATAGGACATCGTATCGCCCACACTTTTATCGCCACGTTCGCAACATTCTTCCACTGCTCTCTTGTTACAGTATCAGTTAGGATATTAATGTGATTATCCTTAATTTTGTTATACTATTATTATTTATGAAAGTAACTCTTCAATTTGTGGGTCCTCGTACCGTTAAGGTAAAGGTAGTGTTAAGGTGTAGTTGGTGACACTGCCAATATTGTGGCGACTCGATAAAAGAAGCGTCAGCAAAAGAGCGTGGCCATGTTAAAGATGATCTGCGGATGTATCTGGATGAGAAACTAAATGCTAGATGCATTTATAGTGTTTTTAATCCTGTTCCCCGTATTTGAATTTCGATTGCCACAAACACTTGACTTAACAAGATCAGCTATAAAGTGCAACTCTTTTATTAAGAAACTTATTTGGATTAAGTGCGATTGCCTTCGCGATAGTTCCCTCTGATTTAATGCATTACTGCATACTACACCATCACGGCCGAAAACTGTTCTGGAAATGATGTTCTGCAAGACTTTCTTGCGAAGAAACTCCGTGGCCTTTTATTTAATCTCTTTTACTGACAAAACGTGGATTTCCTTAAGGGGGGAGGGTCAAGTAAACTGAAATTTTGTCACCTTTTTTTTTTTGCTTAGAATATTATTTTTCTATCTGGAGAATGTGCTCTGAAAATTTCAAATAGAAATTCGAAGTCTAAGTGTACCTACAACGTCGTTAAAGTGACGCGCTCCGGACGGTCCGGAGCGCATGTATACCAAAATGAGTCGAAAAGTGAGTGAAAGTGAACTGAACTATCGCACGAGCCGTCCACGTCGGCGTAAATTTGGTGGAAATAAGTTTACGTCAAGTGAAAATGCAAATGAAAGTTTTAACGCTACTGTGTGGCGTCTGGCCCCTAAGCATCTTAACTGCGGCTAAAGAATCATTGAAATTGCTGCGTATTTGGCTGCCGGCATGTTTAATGAAGGATACACCTTCATTTTGGAAATAATGAATGACTTAAAACTGGAAATCGGGCTCCAGTGTAAGCATTTTGCCGATACCTACGATAGTCACCGTGTTAGCAGACAGAACCGTCGGAGCGACGAACGCACAAAAGAGGCAAGAACTTCAAGAAAAGAAGAGCAAGCGGCTTTGCTGAGCGAGTTTGAGGAAGAGGAAGGGATAATATACGGCCCTGGCATCGCTGATTAACTTCAAATAAGCTGTAAGTTTCATGAACGACTATTTTTCCTTCAGAAAACTTTAAACGCGTTTTTCTCGAAATGCAAAATTTAACGCGCCGTCGAATGTAGCTTAAACATTTCTCAACCGATTGATATGAATTTTTGCACAAACATTCCTTAACATATCTTCCTTCACGTGAACCTACAGGATTTAAAGAAAATTGAAATAAACAATGGTTATAACCATTTGTTTGTAATAAAAACACCTTGATTTCTCTTCAAAGTGGCGCAGGATTTGTAATTTTTGAATTTTTTTTCAAATTTAGGTACATCCAAAACGTATTATTATATTTTAACGAAAAAGTTTTGGTTTTTTGATTTCAGATAATTAGAGCGACCTGTATAGAAAGACCTGCGACGGCGCATTTTCGAAGAGCCAACTTCAAGCAGCTGTTACACAGTCAATTGTGAATATTTTTATAATCTAAAAAAAGAAATAGATTGTCTAAATGCTACACAAGAACATATAAATATTGTTCAATAAAGAAATATTATAGTCTTTTCATACCAGCTTCGAAAAGAAACGTCAATTTATTTCAGTTTACTTGACCCTCCCCCCTTAAGCAGCAATTTAATGTTGGAATAGAGAAAAGTATTCGCAGGTCGTTGAATCCAGCGAATAAGTAGGTTACAAATATATCAATGTATTTTTGATCCAACCGTAGTTATTACTCGTGTAGAAGTTTGATTTTAGCACCTATTAATAGTGTAACCAGCGCGCTGAAAACTTTTTAAACGATGGCAGATTAAAATACAAAATTTTGCAGCCAAACGTGTCATTAAGTTTGCGATTCGGAGAGGTATGGAGAAATTACTGAATGTTTAATAGGCCCACTCCCGCCAAGCACGTTAAGCATAAAACCGTAACTTGGTACTAAACATTTTGAAATAGGTGTTCATAGGCCTAGGCATTCATCGGACTAGCGATTACGCGATTCTGTGTATTGATACCCAAGCGTTTACTAACGTAGTCTAGGTATTTTTGTCACCCCCTTGTAGAACTGCTCCTATTTTATGCATGTGCAGTCCTCGGCACCACAAAATTATACATTTTGGCGTACTCATTTAATATGTATATACATCCCCAAAATAACTACAGGTATGTGTACGTAACTCCAAAAGATCCCTGTAACTTGTCGGGATGGACACTCAGTAAAGTGTATTTTAGTTAAGTGTAACGTGTGAATGCTATTCCCATTGGAGTACTATTGACCTTATTTATATGTATAAGATTATATGATTTATATGTATAAAATATGTGAAATTTACAGTTTTATCAGGGATACTCGCAATAGGCCTCTATCAATAAAAAATAAATACAAAGGACAGCTAGGCTTTTTTAATTGAAAAGAATGAAATTTCTGTTTTGTCTGTATTTTTTGTTTAGGCCCATAGGATATAAACAAATTGTTAGAAAAATTGATGATGGTTTCACAAGAAAAATCAACAAAAAAGTCAAATCTTTCAACATATTACTGCAATAGATGGACTTTTTTAAAATCTGTTTTTATAGCCATATTCATAGTGCAAAAATACGAGTATCGTCAATTTATTCTGCCCATCCATCTTTAATTGTTTCCGAAATATTCGATAAAATATATGTACCACCCCCATGTTTGAACATGGTTTTCGCTCTCTCGGTACATACGCTCGTCAATAAAAAATATATATGATCCTAATGCCGCTTGCGGAATATCTTCACTCAAGATTTCATCAAAATCAGTGTGTACGAGGATTAATATGTTTCCTTGTACCTCTGACTTAACAACTTCCAAAGACGACAATCTCCTGCTTCGTCTGTAGCGTAAACTCCAGCTGTACGGTCTAACGTTCCTTATTCAAGGCATATTAATTTCGGCAACTTTAACCCCTTAAGTTGCATTAAAATATTGCTAATATGGACCTTACTTCCAGAAACGCGTTAACTTTTTCAGTAACTTATAATCTATTCGTAGTGAATCATTCGTTGTTTTGCTGCATGCCTTGGTAATTTAGTGAAGATAATTCAGTCAACGTATTCTGCATTAGGAAATTGCTTTGAAAAAATTGAACAAAGATTTCAAATTTCGGGATATTATTTAACACGGACGACAAGTGATAACAAAGGTTCCGAACGATAGATCTATCAATCTAGCAGGCAACGTGCTAAGGAGGGCATGTAGTATCGATATTATTAGCATCGTAGTTTAGTATAGATAGAGGAAACAATAATTTACTTGCTTTAGGGTGTGATGAGTCGGTGTCAAAAAATTTGATGCGTGAGATACGAAGGTTTTTTGCAAGCAAACGAAATCATGTTTCCTCTTATTATCTTCAAAACATATATTCTTTATTTAGGCTATAACATGCCCAGGTTATCTCAGCCATGGCTCATCTCACCCAGACAATGCTTGTTAGTTGGTCTTATGGGGGGCAATTCATGTAACGCGCTTAAAATCAGGTGTTTCTTTATCATTCTTTTAAGCAAAATGTAACGAATCTATTTGAAATTTTGTTTAGTACTTCATTTAACATTCAAGATTGTAAAAAAAAATTTTGTTGTAGAAAAACAGAATTTGATTTAAAAATATCTTCAGTTAGCTTGAACGCTTTAGCGGAAAAGTTGTTCCATTTCGTGCAGTGTAGAGCTTCGTAGAATTGACTTACAACAAAAAATTATGTATTTTCATTTTGATCATGGAATTACGCTATAGTTATACGTAATTTTCAAAAATGTTATGTTGTAATTTGCAAATGTTAAATCATTTTTTTAAATGTATAATTAGGTATAACTAGAAGAGAATTTATTTATCTTCAAAATGCACTTTGATTCAAGTCGAAAATTCAAGTTTTCGATAGAAAAAGAGTAAAATTAAAATAGGGATTCGCGGAAAGGTATTTTTCAAAGGGTATAAATACGCAGATACCTCTCGTGATACATGTACTTGTAGCTGAAAGAATACTCTTTAAAACAATACATATAAACAAATTTGAGTCAGTTCCACTCTGTAAAAAAATATAGCACCGTAAACTTGTTACACGTTTGAAAAGTTTGATTTCACTATAAAACTTTATGATAGTGCTATACATAAAAAACTATTAATTTATGAAAAAAAAAATCGATTTTTTGGACCAGTTACATAAGTAATCCCTTATGCACAAGATCCAATTTTACCTTTTCGGTGCCAAAAACTACAATTAATTTCTTAATTTTACTTTCATATTATAATTTCACATATACTTAATTATTCTAATATATTTTTTTACTTTGGACAGCTACTCAATTTGCAATGTATTGATTACTTAAAATATGTACGTTTAACAGTATGGAAATGAAAAACCCGGTTAACAAAGGGGATTCATTGTAGTTCGTTGCAGTCGCAAGTTTCGAAGGCGTAGCAAAAAGGCTGGCATTAAGTTCAGGAACGGAAGAATACCCGCGGAGAAATAATACCGGTGCGACCCTTCTTAGGCATTTTCAATTACGTAAAATTACCTTGGGTTATTAATAATGCTAGCTGATATTTACGCTACCCAGAGTCTCGCCGGAGCCACCAACCGTGCTATTCTCTCTTAAATATAGTGGTACGCTGACGGAAGCAAATAAAGCTTATTATGTGGTCGCGTTCGCTGAAAATATGCTCACCATAGTACCAATTTAAATGCACACACGTACACGTAGCTACAAAGTGTTAAGACCTCGCCTTTTAACATTCGCAATATCGAAGCGATGGATGGAGGTGGCTTGTGCTTGCCTCAGCTGTTTTTTAAATTTCCAGCTTTTTCTGCTTCAGTGAAACATTATTTAAATATTAAATTAATTTATCCGACAACCGTTGGTTACCTGTTTGCGATAGCTACAAATGATCCTGTCACTCATTTTTAGATGATATGAATTACTATTCCACGGCAAAGGTCCAAGGAGCTGTTGCTCTCACTGTACAATATTTACGCGTTCAATGAACAAAGTCTGCATTAAGTAATGTTCATGATAATGTAGTAAACTTTTAATCACTAACTCTATACAAACAGTTAGTGTTTTGATCATCATCTTTTACCAAAAAGGTCAAATGTTGTCGTCGACCGTTTGACAACACCTCTCTCTTTGTATCAAAGGTGATATAGGATGCCCTAATAACACTGTTCGACAAATTTCAACTTTTTTTTGATTTTGTAACCTTCAATATGCGTTTTATATAGACTTTAATGTGCTGAATACGAATCTGCAATCCGTTTTTCTCCAGAACGTACCATTTTTGAAAAAATCAATTTTCAAAAAAATCGCAAATTTTCAACTTTGGAAGTGTTTTGTACTTTTGCGGTAATAGTTATTCAGATGCGCTTGGTGCCAAATGATTCTTTGAAGTTTCACGAATAAAATGGTATATGTTGTTATTAGACTATAAACATTTAAATGTGTTTAAATAATGATCAAAGTGAAAGGGACACCGAAAATATACCCATTTTGGCTGATATCTTTCAGTTTATTTCACAAACTAAGGGTCCAGGAGAAAATCTAACTATGCCACGCGATAGAGCAGACCTTTCTGCAAAGGAAAGCATGAACGGAAGTTACAAAATCATTTTTGTATTCGATATACAAGCGAAAAAGTTTGGCAAAACACGTGGCGGCGACAGTGGTGCTGTATGACGGCGGCTCCCCGCTCATCGCTCAGTGTAGCGGAATCACTAAACGCGCAGTACTACTGCTGAGTGTCACTGTTGCCCCCGCGTGTTTTACCAAACTATTTCGCTTGTATATCGAATACAAAAATGATTTTGTAACTTCCGTTGATGCTTTCCTTTGCAGAAAGGTCTGCTCTATCGCGTGGCATAGTTAGATTTTCTCCTGGACCCTTAGTTTTTGAAATAAACTGAAAGATATCAGCCAAAATGGGTATATTTTCGGTGTCCCTTTCACTTTGATCATTATTTAAACACATTTAAATGTTTATAGTCTAATAACAACATATACCATTTTATTCGTGAAACTTCAAAGAATCATTTGGCACCAAGCGCATCTGAATAACTATTACCGCAAAAGTACAAAACACTTCCAAAGTTGAAAATTTGCGATTTTGTTCAAAATTGATTTTTTCAAAAATGGTACGTTCTGGAGAAAAACGGATTGCAGATTCGTATTCAGCACATTAAAGTCTATAAGAAACGCATATTGAAGGTTACAAAATCAGACCCGTGTTGAACAGTGTAATTGAAGCATTAGGCGGCAGTCTTTAGTTGCTTTAGTGGTACGTTGCAACGTCCTTTTGAGAATTACCATTATTTCTTAATGTCTTTGTCTATTTTAAAGAACATTTCAGAAATTCAGGAGTTCCTTTTTGAAAAAAATATAGACGTACACTCCACCCATAGTATACCACGTGATTGAACTTCTCTTGATATCAGATATTCTACTATAAACTTAAAAAATACGGTTCCATTTAAAAGACCATAAATGACCTTCAAAAGACCTCGAAGACAACAACAATCAGACAATTTTTTTTATATCATACTATTAGTCTCAATTTTCCTCCTTAACATTATCTTCTATCTTTAATCCCAACGGAAATTTGATCGCAACAGTTAATTCCGCCTGACATTAATTTCTTTAATTGTTATACTGCGGTTATTCCGTTGTCGACGGTTATGCCACCAACATCTGTTAAGAAATTCCATTATTTTAAAAGCTGTCGTTATGAAGCTTTTCATCTTTGTGAAAATTAAATATTATTTCTCCATGACACTCTCATGTTCTCAGTCTTTGTACATATGTATGTGTTCAAACTCATTATTGTAGTGCAAAATTTTGTAATACATGTGGGGTTGGAGCAGTTCTCTTAACTACGCTAAGCTAGTTTATTAACAAGGTATACACCAAACTATACACTAATAATAATAATGATAATAATAATGCGAATAAAATATGATTATTAAGTCGATGCACCACTCGCTATGCCGATTATGCCAATACTGACTCATCTGCCCACTCTTTCACGCGCTCCGCCTTCGCATCGCTTTTCTTCTGTTTCGCATGTACACACGCATCGCAGACACGCTTCTCGCTCGCTTCCATCCCTCATACATTATTTTTATTTGATCAAGTATAGACGCAAATCGTTGTCATTACCTAAAATAGGTTTCTTACAATGTTAAAAACCAGTGTATTTTTCTTCATCAAAAGATAATGTATGATCGCTTTCTCAACATGCAAATAATAAATTGAAAGTTAAATTGCTTCCTGCTTTTTCTCATAATGATATTATAGTTTCTAATACATATCAATTCACTTTCCTTGAAAGAAGTAGAAACATTTAAATAGCAATAATTATCAGTTTTATACATTTTGTATGCAGTTTGTCCTTCACTGCACCACCCTTCGAAAGCTAAAGTATCTTTTAGAATACATGTAATGCAGAAGATGAAATATATGATATAAAATCTTTGCCACGTGATGAGTATACGTAAACAATGGAATGGATATATTGTATTAATCATGACAGGGATATTCACGCTTCTCGATAGTCTGTTGAATATAAAGGAGGACTTTACTAACAAGATATAATAGACACAATGAATACGTTCGTCATTATATTAAAACAGTATAAAAAGGTTATACCAAATCAAGCACTATAGCACCGACCAAATTCGCTTCACGTTTCCTCGAATGATTTATTACGAAATATAATTACTTATTACCTATAGGTAATTTCCAGATTCATGTTAAACCTTTTTAGGCAACTTGTGAGTACGTATAAGCATCTCTCTGATCTTCGAAATAGGATACCATGTAGAAATTTTGATTTTCTAATTAAAATGCTATGGTATAAGTGCCAAATTGTCCTTAGGCGCCCAAATTATGAAACTGGTGAATAAGTATTTGGATCCTTCCCGATTTACTTGTTTGTAGTTATATTACCGATCACCACATAACACGAATTAAAACGAAAATTTTCGACATTTGGCAAAATAATAAAGATACAGAGTATGCGATAATGCAGTGATACATCCTAGAAAGCAGTAAGCAGTAACACTGTAAACGAGGCACGAGAGGGAAACACAAAATATTAGCATAGGTATATAGGTATATGTGTGTAAGATCTTAAAGGTTAATAAACTTTTTTAGTAACATATGGTCAGGCCCTTTAACTTTGCAAATGTAGAGATTATTTTTGGTAAATCTCACGTAAGTGAAATAGAGTACAGGAGAAATAATAAGATGTCAGTATAACTTGAAATACTAACTAGTTTAATAACAAATTGTGTCGATAGGCGACAACTTTCCCCCTACTTGTAATTAAACCGATCCGCGAACAACGGTCTCGCAACTTTGCCCATTCTCTACGCACTCTCTATCAATTCTCAAATGATTCTGGCTGGCGCACGTATCATCCACTCTACATATTCTTTCATCCTTTGTTCCTCTCTCATTCTATTCCTCATTTGCTCTCACTCATTTGCGATACACGCTGTAAGCATTCCTTGGATGTCCGCGCGCCCTTCGTTCATACGATCATCTCAAGTGCTTCGAACATCTCTTGCACACTTCGAAATCATCCCAAACATTCGTACAGCATTTTCAATCCCGCACTAAAAACAGAGCGAAAGCTTGAAAGCTTTTAGTGGTTCTAATTCGATGCCCAGGGGCTGTAGACCGTGCCTAATGCCGAGAACAACAAGGAGGCCAGAAGATTGACGCAAAGGACGGTTAAAATATTTCATTAAAATAAAGTAGCTTGTAGCAAACGGTCGTTTAACGAAGCTCTGAAGAAAAGCTCTTGTAAAATACTAGGTTTCGCGAAGCCTTCTGCTACTTGTCTTTGCTTTTTTCCATCTCGACACGCCGCGTCGTTGCTTTTTACCGCGTTATAAGCAGTATAACCTCAAAGGGCAAAGTGAAACGGTGGAGATGCTAGTTGGTACAAAGGGCACCACCTTCCACATTCTACCACGTACCTCGTGCTCTTCCGTTATTGTTCTACGACTTTATATGACAGTTGTACGAATAGCAGGAAAAATAAGACCCAAGGTAAACACGTTCAATCGACATCTACGACATATGCTTAACAGACGTTGTGTGCGCGTTAAAGTGGCTTTTATTTTTCTAAGCTGGAATTTTTTTACTTTCGCTCCTCTAAAGTGGCCCAATCCGCGTAATAAACAGTATCTAGAACGCATAAATTGAACTGTTACAGTGAAAGAGAGTCTAGCCGTAAGCCGTTGAATATGAATCGAAAATGCAATGGCCCGGAAACTTTAGTTCTTTAAAAGGCACACGGAAATCTTTCATTCACCTGCCTACAACTTGTTTTAAATCTATTATGAAAGAGCTGACAATTAAATACATTCTTTATTAAAACAATATAGTCACTTATTGGTCTGTTCTAATGTCTAGAAACAGCAATAAAATTAGTAGGATCATTCGAAAAATTTGTAATATTTGTATAAATTTATGCAAACGGTTGTCAGAGAGACAAACATTTAGTGCGGTTTGTTTTGTGCTCAAAGTAAGGAGTAAGCAGAAAATAAATTCATTATGAAAGGTACATTAACCGATATTTCGAGTTTCTTTCGCCAAAGGGGGCTTTAAAGATCAGCTAGTAACGCAAATGAAAAGAAAACATGTGGATGAAAGGAAAATTTGGTTTAAAATAGTAGACCAGGCGAGCGAGATCATAATTTTCAGTGAAGATCCTTGCGACACGTTTTATCGTTATCCGAGTGATTTTATGTGCATTTACGCATTATTTTCTCGTAAAATGAGGTACTGTGCGTTCGCCAGAATATGGCTAGTCAGAGCATACGCTCTCACTCTGCTGCTACCGCACGCGTTGCTGTTATTCGTTGCTGTTAGCACAAGTTAAATAGGATGATTCGAAAGCACTGGCATAGCCTCAGGAAATCATAAAATTTCTTAATACATAATTTTCACTTTGATACGTCAATGCTGTAAAGTCATCATCCTATTACACTTTGTCTCGATATGCTCTTCGTCCTCCTTTATTACTGGCCATGGCCAATAACGACAATGCGTGTGATAGCGACATAGTGAGAACGCAATATGCTCTGACTATCCATCTTCTGGCGAACGCACTATACTCCTAAGGGGTAAAGATAAAACATTTGCACATAATTTTTTCACACTGACAGACCATCAACCGCTTCAACTTATTATAATACATTTATAATTCTTTTTGCACTAATATTCATGCATGCAGCGAGTCTATAAATTGTTTGCACGCTTGTGAGTAGTTTTAAGCGGTACATACATATAATTGTGCACACACGTGTATCATTGAATTTTTCTGAAACAAACAGTTCGTTCACATTTTTTAACGTTTCTAGAATAAATGTCGCATAAAAAATAGTTAAGTATTTTTCAGTGCATCGAAGTAACACCAAAAGTGCAGAAACTGTCAGAAATAAGTGAATAATAAACACGTGCACATTCCTCCAGTTTTGAAACTATAAATGTATTTCAAAACATCGCCAACACCAAAACAATTGAAATTATTTCTTCTGCGAGAAAAAACTGAGTACATATCTGATTGATTAGACAAAAGTTGATATTTCCAAATGTTACGCTCGCTGTAATTCTATAGGTGCTTTATGAGAATGGTGTCCCGAGATTATGAAAAGCTTTCAGAATTCCCAGTATATCGTACAGGATACACATTCTCGTATTGTAGGCAGTACCTATGCTATACAGCCTTATTATCCAGGAAGGCGAAATTGTCATTATTACCCATTTTCTCTATACTAGCAGAGAGATCATAGGAAATGTCAGTGCATGCACGATGGTTTGTTACTTCATTAATAAAATAAATATAATGTGCGGACACCTGCTACACTCGTGTAAGCTCCAAAACGTAAAGAATCATTGGAGTGTTTCACCGCGGCCGTAACGCTTTTTAGCTTGCGCTGTGTCCCCTTCCTTTAAGAAAATGGTGAAGCTTTTTTTATAAGCTCACTGGAAAAATTATATAATTGTTTCCCAGTAGGCCATTCTTGTATTTATGTAGGTATATGTTTACTTGCGAATTGTGATTTTTGGCTGCCAAGTTTATTTATTGTTAGGAGTGAATAAATTAATATTCACATCGTGTTTAAGTCGTCCACGAACTTTCGTCGAATAAACACGCGCCGAATAGAGTCCCATCGGTGCTGTGTAGCAATCAGTGAAGTGAGTGTGCGACTGACAGAAATCAGTCAAATAATCTGGAAACAAGCTACCCCACAAAAAGGAAAAGATTAGTTAAGTCCTCATCAAACGCCAATAACTACAACCCAAGAAGAAATATTAAATAGTTAATAGATCCATCCCCCATACCAACTTCAAACAGATGGAGGTATTGTGGGATGCAAGAATTTGTGGAAATGATATGAAAGAGTTTTGTATGAATCGTGTGACGAGAAGTATCGAATGTGGCGCGCGGTGTGAATGAAGAGTGTTAGTGGAAACGTCGAATGTGGATCGAGCGAATGTTTATCTCGTGGAAAGAGTGAACGGTTTCGGGGAATGCACTTGGAGTTTTGAGTCCATGGTGACCCGTGGTCGAACTGTGACACGTGGTAAGGGTGTGTGTGTCGGTGTGTGTCCTAATGAGTGAGAACGAACGATGAATAGAGTGAGAGGGATAATTGCTTGAAAGAATATATGGAGTGGATGATGCGTGCGCGAGGCAGAGTTGAATCAGGGAGTCTAAGGAGAGTGTCAGCGGAGTCTAGTAGAGTTGAGTCGGAAGAGAATTGAGAGAATCGTTGTGAGAGTTGAGTATTAAGTATTGTATAGTTGAGCTGAGATACAGTATAATTGGCAATAAAGCATATTATTAATATAAAACAAGACAATCACAATTCCCATGAAAAATAATCCTACAGTATTAAAACAATGCATGAGATGCCAATCCCATGGTCATACCAAGAATTATTGTAATCGAAAGCCAGCCTATGTCAATTGTGCCAAAGATCATTTAACTTCACAGTGTCCATAACAAGGAAGAGTGGATAAAGTCATATGCATGAATTTACTAACCAATCACCCAGCCAGCCAACTATACATATACCCACCGCTTAGAAGCCGCCCCACGACCGATCCAACAACAGCAACGCTATTAACATAATGAACAGACAACGAGAAGGATGCCTACAAGATACCAGGAAAAGCAATTAAAAATAAATCGTACGCCCGAGCAGTCGGAAATTCACACACCAGTTACGAAACTAGTAACAACGCCACTGACTATAATAGCAACAACAATAATAATAATACTAATAACAACAAATACAGCTACAGCAACAATTATCTTGAGGACCTAATACAAAAGTTGGCTCACTGTTGAGTACGAATATGCTCAGACGAAGCTGCCGAGCCGTATCCGATCTCTTATTGCCGAGTTAACGTGTGGTTGGTCAAATCAAATTACACTGGTAGAAAAACGGTTAATAGTGGACTGTATTTTAGAGTAGTAGTAATTGGTACAGTGACAATATATGTTGGAAATTACAAGGTTGATATTGCTCTTTCGAGCGCTCGTTTCGATCTGATCTTCGATCGCACATTCGTCCTAGAAGAAGACTCGTAGACGCCAGTAATTGGTCGCCTTAAAAAGAGTGGGTAAAATAGTCAAGCCCACTGATTAAGAGAAAATCCATGGTGGGAAAAGGATCCCGTCGAAATAACCCTGCGATACCCGGAACTGCGTTTTTTAACGCTCGCGTATCGCACCTCTTGACTAATCTAAACAAAGCATCCTAAACTCGAACTGCGACGCCGGCCGAGCACACAGCGTCGTCACAAATAAATACAAAAATAAGGCTATCTAAAATGCGCAAGAAAAAAGGATCTATTCATGGCTCAACACCCATCAAACAACAGAAACCAATAAAATAATGCAAAATCTAACTTCTCAAATGACAACTATTTTAAATCTATTAACGGAACTCATAATCATATAAAAAACTAAATAAAAATGATTCACATCGTAGAATGGAACTGTAATGGGCTGCACAGAAGAATATCCGCGCTATAGGTATTTGCAGCAAAGAATAAAACCGATGTACAGGGTGGCCCAAAACCCAGGGAACATCGGGAAATGGGGGGTGATTCTGGGGTGATTCTGAACAACGTTTTCCTTGACCGAAATGTTGTTTGCAGCTTCGTTTGTTAGTTATTGACGAAAAACACTGGCCACGACTCTCAATTACGCTCGGTCGCTGTGTCAATGCGTTGGTTCACGAACACGACCGAGTGCAATTGGCCAGTGTTTTTCTTTAATAACTAACAAACGTAGCTGCAAACAACATTTCGGTCAAAGAAAAAGTTGTTCAAAATCACCCCAGCTACCCTCCATTTCCCGATGTTCCCTGGGTTTTGGGCCAACCCGTATTCCTCCTCGCCGGGGCACACCATTCAGACAAATCATTCTTTAAACTTCCATCTTACACATACTATGATACCTCTGATCCTACCGGCAATGCACATGGTGGAACTAGGTACACATGGTGCACACGTTCATTAAAAACAGCATAAAACATTTACAACTACCACCAATACAAACAGAGAAACTACAGGCTACAGTGATCAAAATAACACTTAAGCGTCAGCTAACAATAGCTATGGTCTACTGTCTTCCAAGATATTCGCTAACCACTGATGAACTTGAAGACTTATTTGACTCTCTCGGAAACAACTTCCTCGTAGCAGGTGACTTTAACGTCAAACGTCACTTTTATGGATCAAGATTATGAAATCCCAAATGAGCTAAATTACTTCAACAAATAATCCACAGGCAACTAACAGTTCTCCCAACAGAGCGACCCACATATTGGCCGGCAGACTCCAACAAAGTACCTGATACTCTAGACTTTGGCATCACGAATATTAAACATAGTCATATTCAAACCACCGAAATACTCAAACTCACCTCAGATCATTCGTCAGTATCATTTTCAACAAACCTGACAGCCACCCAATTCCATAGCAGACTGAATTTAGCAAAAAAATGCATCATCTTGGAGAATTTTAGAAGAATCAGTAACGACAATCTAACTTGTAACATACCATTAAAAAAGAAATACGACGTAGAAGTAGCGACAGAACAGTTAACCACTCTAGTGCAATCGGCAGCTGTTAATTCTACCCATTACGAAACTAACAACACTGAAATCCAATATCCAATACACATCTACGAACTAATTAAACTAAGAAAAAAGTAAGAAAGAAATGGCAGCATAGACGGTTACCATATCTCAAAGCTGAATTAAGTAGACCAACTAAAATCATAGGTACCGAAATTCAAAATCATAACAGTAAATAATTTACCAAATACATCACGAACCTCGATGCTTCTGAAATATCAAATTATTCCTTATAGAAAGCTGCCTAAAGAATCAGAGGACCTGCCTTAGCCGTAGCATCGATTAAAACACTCACGGGAATCTGGACAAATTCGGTCGAGGAACAAACAGATGTCATGGCAGACTACCTCCAAGAGATTTTCACTAACGGGCCCTGCACTAATCCAACTAACCACTATCCTGATAACAACAATTCCAAACGCCATCCAATTAAAAAAGAAGAGCTTTACGCAAAAATCCATAACTTAAACAATCGTAAAACTCCTGGGTATGAGTTAATTACTGCACTAATAATCAAAGAACTACCACCAATAGGACTACGATACATCACTATTCTAACCAATGCAATACTTCGCATCGTATACTTTCCACAATTATGGAAATGTGCTGAAGTGATTCTGCTGTTAAAACCTGGAAAAAACCGCAACTCCTCCCAATCATATATGCCTATTTCGATATTACCCATACTGTCTAAAGTAGTCAAAAAAATAATACAGAGGAAAGTTATCACTATCGCTCAGAACAAAAACTTAATACCAGATCACCAATTTGTACTCCGGAAGAAACACAACACAATAGAACAAACTCATCGCATGGTACAACAAATACTACAGTCACTGGTAGAAGAAATATTGTTCAGCAGTCTTTCTTGACATCGTGAAAGCGTTCGACAAAATCTAGCATCAGGGCCTGCTAAACAAATCTCAAAGATCATTCCCTACTTTGCTGTACACACTAATTCCATCCTATATTGATAACAGAGGTTTCTACATAAAAATTAAGGACACTATTTCGGACATCCGCCCCATCAAAGCCGGGGTACCACAGAGTAGTGTAGTTGGCCCACTACTCTACATCTTATACGCAGCCGATATTCCCACCGATCTTAACACTCAAATCTTTACGTTTGCGCACGACATAGCAATTTTATCCATACACAACGATATTAACATCTCCACCTGCAATCTACAAAATCACATGGCCTTACTAGAAAACTGGGTTGCATCCTATAGAATAAAAGTCAACGCCACAAAATGTGCTCATGTAATCTTTACTCTCCGTAAAACTACGCAGTCAGCCGACCTAGAACTGAACAACGGCAGTACCCAACTAGTTGCAACTGTGAAATATCTAGGACTACACCTTGACAGCAAATTGACATGGAAACAACATGTACAGCAAAAAATAAATCAAAATGTAGAACAAAAATATGTTTTGGTTATTGTCCAGGAAATCCAAAGTTAGCAAAAATAATAAAGTGCCAATTTACAAATGCGTAATAAAACCTATGTATATGGAGTTATGGAATTCAACTTTGAGGAATGCTGCCAAGTATAATGCAGCCAAGTCTCGCATCCAAAAAATGGAAAAATCACAATCTAAAATTCCACGTGCTATTATAGATGGAGCCTGGTATGTCACAAACGACGACATCCATTCGTCGTTTGTTGTGAGCAATAAACATCCCTTCAGTAGAAGATGAAATAATACGACTTACGAACTCACACAAAACTAGAATCGAATCCCATTCCAACCCATTAACAATAAACTGCTACCATAATATATTGAGACAGTTAAAGCGGAGGCACCTTCGGATTTACCAAATACATTACCCTTCTTATTGCACTCATAAATATGCAGATAAGTCTAATAACAATTCTATAACTATTTGTAAATATTTGTATTAATAGGAACAAATAATAAAGTGGTGTGTTCAAATCAAAAAACGTCGTGTTTGAAATTTTCAATTACTATTGCGCTGTGTTATGTGTATTAGGTGCTCCCAAAAGTTTATTTCGCCTTCTTTCTAGATATTAACTGCAAACAATTTTACGAAGCGTACAATATTTGTACAATACGTTTTTTTCCACATTCTCCTTTGTGGAGCTTCGATGTATCCGTTGATACGTTGGTGGAAGAAGGAAGCGACGGAAAAAGAAAGGAAGGAAGAAGGTTGTGTTTCGTCGTAGGCCTGCAGCGGACTCGTCATAAACGCGTACTAGCAGGCCTTGCCTTGGACACTAGGATAGTAGGGAATGGTCGAAGGTTATATATATAGTCCCGGGGACTTATACAACCACCTTCGGGAGCCGGATCGTCGTGCTCGTCACCTAGCAGTGTATGTGGGAAGTGCCCCCGCACCTTGATCCGTCCGGAAGCATCATGATATCATGCTTTATCATTTTTTTTATGTTGTTGCAAAATATTGATCAACATGATTTTTATCTCATTTAAACAGTTGAATTTTTTATAAGAAGTAGAACTTTTTAAAGAAATAAATAAGTAATAATCAGAAAGGCATGATTTGAAGGGAAAGGGGGAGGGGGCTAGAATACTCTAAATTAGATCGAAATGCCTTTCCTGTATTTCCATCTTTCGATACACGCAGAACAGCACTGAGACTATCGATTCAATCGACATTATACTATTGGAAAGCTAGAAAACAACTGGGTGCCCTAACAGCAACGACAAATAGATCAGTCAGTGTGTTTGATTAAACGTTGCCCAATAAAACCGAGCAGTCAAACCGAGATAGAAACTTTTGGGGCAACCTAATATAAAAAAAAAAATTTTGCGAAGAACCAATCGACGATCATGCGTAAAAAAGTAGTCGCTAACGAGCAGTCGAAGGGTATTGATGCGCGTTAAATTGGGACCACATATGTATATTTTTGCATTTTACTGATTAAATAGTTTATTTTATATTAAACGGAAGTAGTTTGACTTGTGAAACCCCGATAATCCCACATTCATTGTTTAATCCCACATATTATGCATTTATTAAATATTTATTATTTAATTACTATTTTCGGGGCGTGAAATATCTAATAACGCCGATAACTCACGATGAAACCGGAAAGGATGAGTAAAACACAATAGACGCTATCCTATTTTAAACGTTCAACTCGTGCTGTTACTTATTCAGTAAATATGCCTGTGACTATTAGGTCTTTCTCGTTCAATGGTCGGTTAAAGAATGCCCCGCTACATCGTGGCCGCCAAAAAGGCGGCCCATGATCCCACAACGCAATACCTTCGAGGGCCTTGTTTATGACATGCTACGGTGTCCGCTGGTTACGGGCTCTATCGGGTCTCTCGGTGATATTGCCCAGATGCCCAGCTAGAGCGCCCGCAATTCGAAGTCTCTTACAGTTGTTATGCAGATTATTAACGATTATTTTGAAAATTGTGTTAGAACTATTACATTACAATGTGATGATATAGTACATCATATTCGAAAATATGCGGTATGGGACACGGAAAGTAAACTAGACGTATGTACTCGTATGTATGTATTTCTTAGTGTTCGCTCGCTCGTGCTGTACTCTCCGACTCCTCTCGACACACTGGCTGAGCCTCGTGCCTGCTCCAAAGACGCAATCTTGAGAGGGGGTGCATTTTCCAAGAATCAGCCTGTGGCTTGGAAAACGATATCCGTGCGAGAGATCGCGGCCCGGCGCTATCCGCCCGATAATCTAAACAACGGATCAATCGGCGGGCGTATACTTAAGTTTCGCTGTGGCGACGTGATCGTTCCACGTATCGCCACATGCAGCTTGCTGTGAAATACTTGTACATAAGAAAATATAGATTAATGTGTAAACCTGATAACCAGAGATATCAAACCCTTTTGTTTCAAAAGTTATCGTACAAATTCTACACGTATAATGAGCTTAAAATTCATGGTTGGCAATGTAACTTCGCAATTGGAAATATGAAGTATGACTATCAAAACGATTATCTCACAAAGGGAAGTAATCAGTTGTTATTAGTCATACTGCGATCTGTTTATCTTACAATTAGTTCATCATTGTGCAAATGCCATCAATTTCGTTAAAAACAAACGCGTGCATTTTTAGCCATTTATAGTATTCATTTCGTATTAACTTTTGAACGCAAAATATGTTACGTACATACATATACAGCCAGTCACCGAAGTTTCGCACCTTCACTAATATACAGGGTGGTTCATTTAATTATGACCACATAAATATCTCCTCGAATTCTAACGATGCATAAATATTTTTCACGCAATATAAATGATATCAAAGGATCAATATACGGCAAGAATATTTGTTTTCGGAAACTTCAAGGTAATCGCTGATTCAATTTATTGCATAGTGTATCCGATCGAAAAATACGTGCAGGGGTGTATAACAACATGACCTTGAAATGATCTTGATCTCCGAAAACTAAAGTTTTATGCAAAATTTATGTCTAGCGGGCATGTGACAACCTCTGAACGTGAGGAAGTACATATTTTTTATCGCACTAAGAATATCTAGAACACTTGACCATGCAGTGTGTAAGGCAGCCCTTTGTATGTTGATCCTTTGATGCAATTCGCATTACGAGAAAAAAATATTTTAGCGTCATCACAATTCGACGGGATATTTAGGTGGCCTTTCTTAAATGGACCACCCTATATAAATGACCATGTTATTTCCTCACGGTTATTTTAACACGAGGTGGGAAGTTAACAACGACACGACAACTTTAACTCCCCATTTCGATACATTCGATAATTCAGTGGACTGTATGTTTGATACTATGTTGAAATGATACCTGTGTACGGAAGTTAATTTTTTCGGAATACCTTGATAGTTACTTGATCACGATAATATAATTTTAGGCACTTGGTCCTATACGACTAGATGATTATTTAGGCAGTTGCTCCTACAACACTTTGTTCTTTTTGGTTTTACTTCTACTTGAACTCTATCTTTCGTCTCTCGTGTTCTTTCAGTTGGATTCCGGGATTAAACGAAATCGTGTTCAACAATTAATTTTGCAAAGAGTTTTAATATAGGAATACCGTGACGAGTTTGCGTGACGGAGTAACGGTGTGTGTCGTGTCCAAAACTATTCTTCGTACAATTCATATTTCGCTATTATGATGTTTAGGGGGAAAGGCTGACCTTAGCCCTTGTTGTGTCGCCTTAGCCAATGCGGAGTCTGGCCCTTGCCAGGAGTCATATCGCGGACTACTACCTTAGTGAATAGTATTGACTCTGACTAGGCCAGGATCCACGGGCCTTACGTATTATCGGTGACTCAAGGGCTGGTCATCCAACATTTCCACAAAGTCTCGGTTTTTCATACTTGCACACTGATTGGCCGACATTCTACATTTGTAAATACCAATCAGAGTATCTAATAAGATTCTTATTAGGTTCTTATTATAAGAATAACCACCGCCCTTCCAATGTGTCCTTAACGCGCTGTCCCTGGATGGGAGGGTGGTTACCTTCTTACGAGGTGACGAATGGTGACCACAATGGCGATTTTCGTAGGCTTTTGTTTCAGCTGTCGAGCTGGAATACCCTAATGTGCATGCGGAAACTATTAGTTTTATGGCATGTCTTTTAGCTATTCAGGGCGAGAAGCATGAATATTCGAAATGCGGTTAATAAAGTAACAAAGTTTCTCCCGCCACGACATACTCTATGCCATACAAGTAATCAACGGAAAACTCCTTATTCTTGAAATTTTTCACAATATTGCGTAATTAGTAACAAAAATATACGTATTTTAACCTACTTTCAAATATTTAATTGGTACAAATGGCGTCTATAGACAGCGACGCGACGGTACGTTATGGGTACATTTGAAACCGACTGTATGTTACGACAAACAGCATGACTTGAAATATTTAATAATTAAGATCTGAGATTAATAACCGCGTAGCCAACCTACAGAGCTATGCACCCTTATATTTGAATAATAATTACCACAATCGGTGACTTCTGCTGCCACCTCTTTCTCTTGCACTCAAATGTCATATCGTCGTTCCATTTTAAAATGTTCAATCATAAGGAACGAGTAAACCCAAGAGGAACGTAACTCACGTGATTGAGAATTTCTACCAGGTATTTGTCCGTCCAACCTTGCCTCCATCTACGTTTCTCTGCTGCACCCCAACCTCTTTCCCTCTACCCTACCCGCTCTCTTCCTTCCTTCCTTCCTTCCTTCCTCCACTGCCACCGTTGCCTCTTCCTTTATTCTCTCAAATATACAGATTCTATCCATGCAAACCAGTCTGCAAATAGGACGTGTGGGTGACTGCATGTAATTATTCTAATGCGGTGCACGGGCTTGGAAGGTAGACTTGAATAGGTGTTGCCATGCGCCACCCTTTTTTCCCTTTAGTCTACTCTCTCACATCGTAAGCCACTATTGATTCTTCAAAATTATTTATCAATACAATAGAGCAAGGTAAATTAGTGCCATGTTAAGCGACATTTTTTACATGTGTATCGGCCTGTATGCAACGTGCACAGCTTTCGAATATCCATAATAGTGTTACAAAATTGTAATTAAACATGTACAGGGTGTTTCGAAAAATTGTTCCAGGTAGTTAGCAGGCTCTACATTTTTTCAATAAAAAATCGGTTACGAGCCTTCAAGGACTATTTATGGCAAGGTGCGATTGAAAATGCCACCACTAAGTAAGTAAAACACGGTGGGTAGTTTAATTTTAGTTCACGGGTACACGTGTAGGGTGGTTTACAATGAGACCGACACTTTGGCATCGCGTTCTAGAAAGTACAGCCCCTGGCAAAAAGATTGTAATGGAACAAAATTATATGAAGCTGACTAAAAAACTAACCCTTCCTCTTTGAGGTACAAATAATGTTATTTATTAATAAAAAAATAAAAAGAAAGGGCTTCTTGTGATCGTATGTTACAAAAGTAATTGAACACAGATTTTATAAACGAATTAGTATCCACAATGATGTCCATTTCGGAATGACAATTTCGCTAGTCGGTCGGGTAAGGAGGGCGTATATTTCCTACATTCTTCATTCGTAAATAATTGTCACATTTGCTCTATTAAAGTCTGCAATTCCGGTATATTGCGTGGTCTACTTTCGGCAATAAGTAATTTTAAAATAGACCACATGTTTTCAATTGGTGAAAGATCAGGGCTTTGTGGAGGCCATTCCAAAATGTTTATTGCATTTTCTCGTAAATATTCCATAACAATTTTGGCCTTATGTGTAGGGGCATTATCCTGTTGGAGGATAAAATCATCCCCTACCAGTCGTTTTCCTTCTGGGATAATTACATCTTCCATTAAATTTAGATAGACCTGTGAATTTACTTTTCCTTTTAAAATTACAATTTTGCGTATTCCAAAATAAGATACGAATGTGGGCTTAGCACATTGGTACGATGATAATTCATGTCGTCCCCTCCAAACATACATTCGAACATGGCTGAAATTAAGTCTAATCATGGACTCATCAGTCCAAAGAATATTTTTCCAAAATGAAAGCGGCTTAAGGACATGATTACTGTAAAAGTCCATTCGTTTTTTAAGATTTTTTTTATTCACGTATGGCAGTTTTCTTGCAACGCGACCATGTTTCCCTGAAGCGTGCAATCGGCGGCGTATGATGGTGCATTTTTACCCTCACTTAATAATTTGGAACGTATTTTGGGTGCAGATAAAAACGGATCTGATGAAGAAATATTAATTATTCTTTTGTCTAATCTAACATTAGTTACTTTTGGTCGTCCCGATTTTGGTGCAACTGAAACTCGTTCATTAGCCTTATAAGCCGCAATTATCTTAAAAATTGCTGCTGGTGTTTTATTACAAAATCTAGTAGTTTCTCTGTAGGTGTTTCCTTCATTTTTCATTTTAATAACTATTCTTATCTCTTCATTTATTAAATGCTTCTCTTCAGACATTTTGTCGTGTTATTTCTAAAAATAATTCGCGAATACCAAACAGATATTAAAATTTCAAAAATATATTTTAATATAATAGAAGTGTAACCTTAATGCTTCAAAACGATTAAGAAACTCTATGATTTTATAATAGACTACAAATAATATAACAATACATTTCTGAAACAGAATGTGAACTAAAAACTCAAGATGTTTACTTACTTTTGTAACTCCTGTAAGTATTACGTCCTAACGAATTCTATGTAAAAATGCTAAAGACCAAACAAATTTGCAAACAATGCATGTAAAACAAAAGAGGGTCGTTGCCATGACTTTGGCCACTATCGTTGTTAGAATATCTAACTTCAAGTTATACATACAGGGTCCGGCGGAGTCTCTTTTAACGCGTTTAAGGGGGGGTTGGTGGGGTGATTCTGAACAACTTTCATTGGTGTCATTGCCTCGGTGCCCGACCCATCGCAGCAGGAATCCGAACCCTGTATTCCCACAAATATTAGAAAAAGCTAGTTAAACTTACGAATTCGTCCACGTATTAACCTGCTCCGACGGCAGTGGCTCCTTGACACTGGGTCATTGTGTCGATCCTGACTTTTCACAACAGCTGATGTTACAGCCGTGTCGGTGCACGGTCGGTCTTCTTGCACGGTCACTTTCACTTTTTGGAACGATTTATACTTCCTACGTTTAAAAAATTGTGGCTCCGAAAGGCACCCAATACAAATATTTGGTTGTACTCCTGGTTTTAACGATACATCTTGCTCGTACGAATAGTCGAATGACTCTGCCAGCTTAAGCGTTTTCTAGGTTCTACATAGATGAACATTCGTTAAGGAAGGGATATTGTTATAATAGAATGCAGAAGAAATGTTTCTTACTGGAACGCTTAAGTGGCTAACACTTTTGGCGTCAACCTCCACTACACGAAAGAATATCCATGTGCTCTAGGGGGTCGCATGGTTTTCCTAACTACGAACTCCGATTGCGAAGAGAGACCACACACACCAGACAGTGTGGGATTACACTGTTCGAGAAATTTCAATAGAAGCAGAGTTCGTAGTTACGAAAACCACGCGACCCCACCGAGAGCGCATGGGTATTCTTTCGTGTAGTGGAGGTTGACGCCAAAACTGCTAGCCACTTAAGCATTCCAGTAAGAAACATTTCTTATGCATTCTATTATAACAATATCCCTTCCTTAATGAATGTTCATCTATGTAGAACCTAGGCAACGCTTAAGCTGGCAGAGTCATTCGACTATTCGTACGAGCAAGATGTATCGTTCAAACCAGGAGTACAACCAAATGTTTGTTTTGGGTGCCACAATTGTATTGGGTGCCTTTCGGAGTCACAAGTTTTGAAGTGTAAACTTCTTTAGGCGCGCCACGCACAGAATTTTGCTGGGGAGTGAATGAGTCTGATGCGCGACGCTCGGGAGCCGAAGCGCGTCAGGCTTCGGGTAAACTCGAGGAACCGAAGCGCGTCAGGCTTCGGGTGGACTCGAGGAACGCTCAGCGCGTCAGGCTTCGGGTAAACTCGAGGAACCGAAGCGCGTCAGGCTTCGGGTAAACACGAGGAACCGAAGCGCGTCAGGCTTCGGGTAAACTCGAGGAACCGAAGCGCGTCAGGTTTCGGGTAAAGTCAAGGAAGCGAAGCGCGTCAGGCTTCGGGTAAACTCGGGGAAGCGAAGCGCGTCAGGCTACGGGTAGACTGGAGGAACGCTCAGCGCGTCAGGTTTCGGGTAGACTCGAGGAACGCTCAGCGCGTCAGGCTTCGGGTAAACTCGAGGAACCGAAGCGCGTCAGGCTTCGGGTAAACTCGGGAGCCGAGATCGTCAGACTCACGAGGTAGAACAAGAGTTTATCCGAGCGAAGATCAGACAGTGCTGACCGTCGCAGTTTAATTGTATTTTGATTTGGTGTAAAGTTTATTAAAGTTTCTTTAATTTTGTGAGTTTTTGAGTTTTGAGTTATCAGTTAATTTTATACCACGAGCAGAGCGCTTTCACGTAAAGGCGGGCACATAACCCCACATTTTAAAGTTCATCAAGGACAATTTCGCAACGCCCTGCTGTGGTAATTAAAAGTTTATTTAAAGTTAAATCGTTATTGTTCTGTGTTAATTTTTTTTTGAAGTGTAAACTTTTTTAGGCGCGCCACGCACAGAATTTTGCTGGGGAGTGAATGAGTCTGATGCGTCACGCTCGCGCGCGACACGCTCATTCGGGTAAACTCGAGAGCCCAAGCGACACGCTCGCCGCGACACGGTCAACGCGACACGCTCAGCGCGACACGGTCAGCGCGACACGCTCAGTTCGGGTAAAATCGGGAGCCGAGATCGTCAGGCTCACGAGGTAGAACAAGAGAGCCGAGTTTTCCGAGCGAAGATCAGACAGTGCTTAGTAGTGGTGGAGAAATATCAATGGTCAGCACTATCGATAATTTCCGATAGTTGGACCATCGACCATCGATAATTATCGATAGTGATGGAATGTGATATGTATGCATATGTAGTACATACATAAGTAATGTAAGGATGAGCGCTCTCTCTGGCAGCCAAGGAAATGACGTTAGGCGCAGAGGAAGAGAGCGCTCTCCTAAAAATGCGCAGATGCAGTTTAATCCTGTACAAAGGATATAATATTCTTTGAATTGCAGATTCTTTCGTACGCAAGATCACACAGAAAGCCAGCCTTTAATGACTAAATACTATCGGTATCGTCAGTTATAGAACAAATGCTTATCATCAAATTACCAAACATTTTGAAATTCTCGGCATTACGAATGTTAACCCACATTTTCGATGTACTATCGATAGTAAACATATATTATCGATAGTTTTCGATATTCGATAGTAGCAACCATCGATAGTATCGATAGTGCCATCGATATTTCTCCACCACTAGTCCCCACTAGACCCCAGAGAAAGTAAGAGGAAGGTGCATTCTTATATAAACGAATAATTTTTGAGAAGGCGTGTTGGTTCTATGAATTGTATAAAACCCAGTTAAACAAATAATTATCTCTTATAGTTGTGAGAATATATTCTATATTCATTCGTTAGAGTTTCTCCTCTGAATAAGGACCTGCCTTCTTTTACTGTATAAAATAAATTACTTTTAGTAAACTGAACTGTGCATTATATATAATCACATTAATCACACATCCTCATAATCTAGTTTTCCAACAGATTCGTCCAAGTAATAAGACCCGTAATAATAATATTCATATTATTCATATATATATTAATTAATTAAATTCGCGGCATTACAAATGTTAACCCACATTTTCGATGTACTATCGATGGTAAACATGTATTATCGATAGTTTTCGATAGTAGCAACCATCGATAATATCGATAGTGCCATCGATATTTCTCCAGCACTAGTGCTTAATTTACGTTCAGTACCTAATTCTACTTGGTATTGGTCTGAAAGGAAAAAGGATCTATTTGCTATAATTAGGTAAACCGACTGTATTTTTCACAATAACTGCTAATGGAATAGGGTGGTCTGATTTGCTACAACTATTGTACAAGTTGAAAAACAAAGATTGTATCACGAAAGAGGCAGTAGAAAAATTACATTACATGGTGAAAAGTACTCTCATCAACGAAGACGCTGTTACTTGCGCCATATACTTTAATAAATTAGTCAATGTCATAATGAATATTCTACAATCAAAGAAATGTAGCCCTTTTGGAAAGTTCAGGGTTCTGCACTATTTCAAGCGCATTGAATTTCAGCATAGGGGCAGTCCTCATGCGCACATCTTAGCTTGGCTTGATAACGCGCCGACGGATGCTCTTAATAAAGTTTATGATAAGGCAATTGAACTGATAGATGCCTTTATATCAGTTTCAGCATCGAAAGCATCGGGAAATATAAAACTTCAAACATATAAACATACATTCACGTGCTACAAAAAATAACTTCCCATAAAGCACAAAAATGTAGACTTGAAGCTCCTTTTATGCCATAAAAAAAAACAATGATATTAAGTTCAATGAAAGATACAGAGGAAAAAGATTGCAAAGGAAAATAATCGAAACAATGAATGAACATCCGGAATTTGATATCATTGAGATAATCAAAAACATAAGTGTGAACATACTAAATCATACAGAGATCACAAGTCAGGAAGCTGCTTGGTATTTACTACGGGAACCAATGTCAAAAACTTCATTAATTATCGTATATATTCCAACAGTATGGCCAATTGAACGTCAGGGAGTAAGAAAAACTATGGAAGAGTTGAGTAAATGAGAAGATGATAGTAATGATTATTGGAAAGAAAACTGGTTTGATAAGTACGAGAAAAGACCAGAATACTTGGAAGATATTACATTAGCACAATTCGTATCAAGATATACAAAAAGTTTAAGTTTAAAAGTTTAAAATTTTCGGTGTGATATAATTTTATATTATAATGCTTATGCTTTTGAGCAAATTCCATGAGGAACTTATTTCGTTCACCTCAGATAGCGGAAGGGTGTGTCGTAAAGTGAGAGTCACCGATGATTGGTAAATTCCTCATAACTGTTGGTTGTCTTTAAACTAAAACCTGCAGGCATTTTCGCGCAGTTGCTAAACGTCTGTTCGTACCAAATCAATTTAGGTGCAATCGCTCCCTGATTGCCTTCGATAACCGCAAAGTGAGGGTGTTACGGTGAACACAAAACTTGCTAATTCGTTATTGCAATTTTAATAGCAGCCAGTAGGGATATACTTAGACGAATATTAGTTACCGAAAGCACTGTGTCATCGAAAGCAGTGGTTGAGTGTATTTAGGAAAAAAAATGGTTAATCGAAATTTCTGGTCTAGTTCCATTTGCATCCACTTATCATTCATAATTTCCGCCTCAAAGTTCACTTATATTTTAAAGTTTAAATGTATATGTCATGATACAATTATCTATAATAGTTTAAAATGCTATTTTAATGTTAAATGTAATGATTTAAAACTAAACCAAATATATGCAACATTATAATTATAAATGTGTGTTCCGCGGCAAACCCGCGTAACCACACCTGAACTAAATAGCCCCCCCTCGTAAAAAGGCGGCTAGCAATCTGCAGAAAGAACAACCTTCGACGTGCTGATGGCTAGGGCGTTTTATGACGTGCAAACAATAGAACTGTTTTTGAGGAGGCCGTTTTTTCCCTTAATCCGTTAATGTACAAGAAATCAAGCATACACGGCCTCAGCAGTTAATTGCATGCATCATAAACCTGAGTTTCCAAAAGGGCCCCACAGCTGTGCCTCAGCAGGCAAGACCAGGTCAAGCTCTGGGACCCTGGTGGAAATTCCCGTGCGTTGGCAAATCAGCCGTAGCGGTCAAAGACGCACCCCCTCTTTTGGCAAACGCGCTTCGAGCGCAAAGGAGGATGGGTGTGTGTACGCCTACAAAACACGCTCATTGGCCATTAGCTATTTTTTCTAAGACCCAATCAGCGTGCCAAAAAGTTACTTCCGAGTCGACGTGATAAGACACACTAGACGAGGAAGCATGTCTACGCTCAGTCTACATCCAGTACACATCCAGTCTTGATACAGTCTTCTTTGAGACATCATAGAATCGTCAACTGGTCGTCATCCGGTTGTCAATCGGTCTTCATTCAAACCTCACACAGTCATTTTTCGGAACTCAGTGAATCGACAGTTACATTAAAACAGTCGTCTTTCGGAACTCAGTGATACGGCAATTTACATACAAACAGTCGAGAGTCTCCATTCCAAGTGTAAATGTTTTCCATCAGAGTCTAACACTCCACACTCAGAATCTAACGCTCTACATTCAGAGTCAAAACGATTTACATTCAGAATCTAACGCCCTACATTCAGAGTCTAAACGAGTTACATTCAGAATCTTAATCAGCCTACATTCAGAGTCTACACAGTCTAAAACCAGCGTCTAAAGGAATCCAAGACGGGGTCTTTCGCAAGATGAGCAGAAACCATTTCCTCATTCTTCTCTGTGAGTCCGCGACTCGGCGATAAGCAGAAACCATTTCCTTATTCCAGTCTGAGTCCGCGACTCAGCGGTAGGAGAAACCGTATACTCTCCTACCTCAAGACCCCAGGACGTTAGAAAGGGAGAGACCGTATTCTCTCCTTCTTCTTTCGTCCGTCTTTGACTCTGAAGTGCGAGAAACCATATACTCTCCCACTGCAAGACACACGGTGAAGACTTTGACTCAGAAATAAGAGAAACATTATAATCTCCTACTTTAAATTAGACGAGAAACATTCTCTTCCCTTAACACTCTTTCACTTGATATTACACAGTCAATAGATCCGTTTATTATTACATATTCTCTTCATCATTCTGTCAACATTTATTAAATAGTCAAAAATCATTAGTCAAATCGATCTTGATACAATTTATGACCCCTATCTCCGTAAAAGGTCGTAGGGTCATACGCGTGCGACGGTGTCGGTAGAAATCGAAACGGAGATTTACAACCTCCGTATACAGTAATGCCTCGATTAGGGTCCAAAAGTGTGTCTACCATTAGAGTCCATTTCTATCCCCACCACTTGGGGTGGTGCCACCCTGAGTGAGTTCGGGTTGTCTTTGATGTTATTGCAGCCGAGGCTCGAGGCAGCGTTCCAGGAAAGAGGCAAGTTTAAATACCCGTGTACGTGAGACAATACTAACGCGATCAAAATTTGAGAATAAAACTTCTGCATTTTTGGTCCGTTTTAACACGTTCACGCCGGCGTGCATCACCGGTGGGTCACGCTCGACTGTCCCATCGGGCGGCGTGCATCACCGGTGGGTCACGCTTGAACTTTCGTTTAGACGCCGCTCACCATCAAAAATATAGTTTGTTTAGTAACTGGAAAAAATTGCCGTATTGTTGAAAATTTAAATAATTGAGCGTGAATTCGACGCTTCGCCTCACAGCGAAAAACATGAAAATCGGCCCCGGCGTGAACGTGTTAAATGAAATTTTACCAAAATGTTCGTTACAATCTCCTGATTAAAATGACACCAAACACGACATAGATTGGTGCCATGGGACTGATTATTTCGAAGACCATTATTACTACCGTGACAAGTAAAAATTGTCCAAACCATATCGTGTTTGGTGTCATTTTAATCGGGAGATTGTAACGAACATGTTGGAAAAATTTCATTTAAAACGGACCAAAAATGCAGAAGTTTTATTCTTAAATTTTGATCCCGTCAGTATTGTCTCACGTACACGGGTATTTTATCTTGCCTCTTTCCTGGAACGCTGCCTCGAGCCTCGGCTGCCACAACATCAATGGCGACCCGAACTCGCTCGAGAATCGTGTCTGTAGCAGATTAGTGTCCACATTCGGTCCCGAGCGAGGGGCACTAATCGAGACATTACTGTACTTGGCTCTCAACATCCTATAGTATCATCGAAGCCGCGTATTGCGTAAAAACAATGTGTGTCTCAAAATTTGCAACAATGGTATATTTTTTTTATTTACTTATTATTGTTAATTTCACCCTCATGGTCAACGAATAGACTTGGTTTAGTTTTTCTTCTTTCCTGTACTTGACCCAACCTCATCCTTCCACACCTCATACATATCATACACATTATATTAATTGCTATTTTCTTTCATCCTCCTTATTTTATTCTCTGCATTTTCCAACTAATCGATTACTTTCCGTACATTCCTTCCACACAGTATTTCCTCTATAGCGCAGTTCTCTCTTTTCAACTCACACCAGTCTTCCAACCAGTGCTTTTTCGAATCCCTGTCGTTATTGAGCAATACATAATATGTACGCTCACTATCCTCTATCCAATATCTTTTAACACTTCCTAGGTTTCCATGCCTTGCCCTAACAATTAACTTTTGACTATTTCTACTTTCCTTTACTGACAGGTACTCTGGTAACCTTTAATTCAGTATATGTTTGTACCTACTGTTATATTTTTCTTCCTGTCCCTTTTCTATTTTGTTCAATTGCATTTGCCTTTGGTTATCATAATCTCCTTCATTTTATATATTACTAACTTTTAATATCTTTTCATTTCCATATACTCTATCTCTATAGATACCCCATCCCTTTCCCCTTAGACTCTTTCCTCTCAAACACTTGTTCACCAGCGTCCTTTCTTGCATTTATCCAATTTACTCTTCGTTTCTGAGTTATCAACGAATAGCACTGGCCAATCAGAGCGCCCGTAGAGCGTGCGTTCCAGCACGCGACTCTCAATCGCGCTCGGTCGCTGTGTTAATGCGTTGGTTCACGATGTGATATGATCGTGATATGATACATATGCATGTATCGGCCGGCTGCCGCGATGTGTTATAGAAACAGTAGATAAGCGGCGGCCCCCCGTTTCCACGAGCGTGCACGTATAGACAAAATGCAATGTGGTAGTAGCTACAGTTTTTTGCAAATATCTCGAAAACTAAGGTGGATCGGCGGTTATATGCATAGGAAAAAGTTGTTCAGAATGTGAGTTCTACAACATGTTCAAAAATCATGGAAATCGGTGAGGTAGTACCACTTCTATATATTTACCTTTATTAATCCATATTAGGCAATAGTAATGTCTTGGAAACAATTTGTCATACTAGATATACATTTTTGTCATAATATCCGGAATTATAGATGTTGTCAATTCCATGTTACATTAATGTCTCTGAGCCTTCTGTCGACTTTCTTCCACAAATATTGGATTGAATTTAGGTCTGAACTTTGTGATAAAGTCGGCAATGTATGGAGGACGTTGTACGTGTACGTGTGTACGTATTCTTAGAATATTTTTTTGTATATAATTTCTTTGCGCGGTCTATTAAAGGTATTTTCCAATACATATTTGATTTCATCCAATATCCAATATTTGTCAATAAATACAATACTCAGTATTTTTCACACAACGTCGTACCAGCATCGAGTTACCATCTTGTTTTACAGTGGTCTGCAGATTTGTCAACTGCAACTCCGTGTTTGGTCCTCTCCATTCCATTCTTCGAATTTATATACTTTCATCGGAAAATGAAATTTCATCGACGGATATGTCGTTTTTTATGTGTTCTTTAACAAGCTTCATCCTAGAACAATGTAGTTTCTGTTCTTTTAATTACTTTACGGCTTTCTACGTGGATTTCTGTTGTAGATATTGCTTTCCCGTAGAATTCTACAGCACAATTGTTATCGCAAGTACTTCTTTATTAAAGTTCATAACGAGAATTAATTCCATGTTCGGTGTAAAGGTAAATTTGCTGTTCCCCTTGACCTATTTCGTGTAGCACATAATGGTTTACTTGCAATATTTATATCTTTATTAATCTTTATTACTATTAAACGAATTGATGGCGCAACATACTTATAAGATATTGACCTTTACGTCGAACTGCAGTAAGCTTGCTTTTACGTTTAGTTGGACTCAGCTTTCTGGTACTTGTGATTTCCGACGGCGAAGAGATGTTAAATTTTCATCCACGGCTAAATGCAGTCCCTTTGTTGCTGATAAGCAATGATTAGGCCCATTTTTCTGGCGCGGCGCAGATGGCCTTATTTTTAAGTGTTTATAACTATGCATTTATAACGACGTTGAGTGCTCGGCCTGCACGGCGTTGCACTCCAAGTTTAGGGTGTCATGTTCAGGTTACTCAAGAGGTGCGATACGAGAGCGTTCAGAACCGCAGTTCCTGCGCACTCTTTTTTAACGTGACCAATTTCTGGCGTCTATGAGTCTTGTTGCAGGACGAATATGCGATCGAAGACCAGATCGGAACGAGCGCTCGAAAGAAAAAAATCAAACCTGTAACTTCGACCATATTGTCACTGATAATCTTTTAATACTTTAAAATACAGTCCAATATCAATCGTTTTTCCACAAGTGTAATTTTCTTTGACCAACCACACTTTAACTATGCAATAGAGATCGGATACGGTTCGGCAGTTTCGTTTGAGTATATTCGTACTCAACAGTTTCCATTTAGATTTGTTACGTATGGAGAATATTTTCCATACGTCGCTCTCAACGCGTTTTCAAGCTCGCGTGTGTGAAGGGAAAACGCCCTAAAACTCTTTCGGTTATTGTAAACAAATAAGGGGGGCCTGGGTACATGCACGGTCAGCTGCATCATGACCCAAGACGGACGTGGCCCGACGACGACTCCTAAATTCCCTTATATGGAAAGTTCCAGTGCGTTCCCGCTCATTTTGGGACTATATAAACCCTTTGGTTTCTACTCTCGTTGGTTCAGAGTAACATAGTCACAAGTAGAGTTACGTCGTGTCACGCTTGTATAGAATCAGTTATAACCGGTGAGATTGGGCTTAGCGCACCTCTCGAATCACAGATTAACCCCTTAGAATCCGCTTGTCCGGTTAAAGTTCTTTCGGCATATTCTAATAGCGGCTCTCAGACCCCGAATCGCCAGTGCGTCAACACCGTGCAAATACTTAGGTAACTTACACACTCCATATTATTTCAGCACGACAGAAACATTTGTATTTATACTGATACTCAGAATATAAACTTTAATACGTTCACTTATAAATCGAGTTGATTCGTTAAACCTATCTTTACCCCGTAATCCTTGCATATTAGCTAACAACGTGTCCACCGATACAACTTTACCGTTCGAGTTCTATCAAATAATAATTGTTTTGTCGCGCACCCGCGACGTACCGTGTGGACAGGACCGAGCAGGTAAAACGAAGGTCGTAAATCTTCGTTCCGACTAGGGTCGCGTCGCTCGATGCGTTAGGCGTTGCTATTCTTATTTCAAATAGGATTATTATTGATGTAAGTGGATAATCAATGAGATTAACGAATACTTCCAATAACAATGCGTGATATATTTGTATAACAAGAAAGTGAATGTTCGACGTTGAGTGTAATGACGAAGTATCGGGTGGAATCGCGATGTTCACACCTCTCGTGAGGGCGGATACTCCGGAGTCTTTTAGGAGGCGTACTCCTTTACAATTGTATGTGAACTTGTCGTGTAAGAGGGTGCAAGGCTCCTAGGATTGACCTGTTCGTATGAATTATCTGTTAAGACTGACTTTGCGAAGACTGACTGTTTTAAGACTGAATAGAAGTGGCCCTGATATGCCGAACTGGACGCTGCAGGGTTACCCGGGCGGTGAGCCACTGCGAATTCAATCCACCGGCTGGATATCAGGGCTGATGCTAGACTGACTTCCTCCTCGAGTGCTTCTTAGCACGTCGACTCGGAACCTTTTTTGGGCACGCTGATTGAACATTAGCAAAAATGTGTAGTTTCCAATCAGCGTGTGTTGGAGGTGTAACCGCACCCTTCCTTTGCGTCCGAGGCGCGTTGCATGAAGGAGAGGGTACGTCTTTGAACGCTGCAGCGGAATTTCCATCAGGGACCTAGAGCTTGACCTGGCCGCGTCATCTGGGGCCCAGCTGTGAGGCCCTTTTGGAAACTCACGTTTACGACGCATGCAATGAACTGCTGAGGTCGTGCATGCCTAGTTTCTGCTACCTTGGCAGATTAGAGTGTAAAACGACTTCCTCAAAAACAGTTATATTACTTGCGCGTCATAAACGCTCTAGCCATCTGCACGTTGAAAGTCATTCCTTGTGCAGATGCCTAGACGCCTTTTTATGAGGGTACCGATATTAGAAATATGTTGGTTCCGCGGGTGCGCCGCGGAACAATAATTTAGAGTTACGAGGCAACTAATATTTCAATAATTCAATGACTCGGTAATTCGAGAGGATCTTTATTTGGAAACTTTTTCTATACACGTTCTCGTACGATGCCTTTTATACAATGCTTCCCGGTTTCCTTTGTTTCTTCTTTTTTTGGTCGCGTATCGGCCGTCGGATGGCGCTGCCGTGGCGCGTTATGCCGATTCGCAACAAATAGTGCGCCCATCTTTATCCAAACAAGCAAACTATTCCAACCTAGTGGCCCCCGATTTCGCACCGGATTCGTTCACGACGTTTCACCCTCCTGCGGCTCCCCGGTTTCGCATCGGGTTCGTCAACGGTTCGTCATAACAACTCCCCTACTACGTTTATACTGGATGGGTGTACGGACTCTTCCATTTCGTGCCGTAGACGTAAACGTAGTGGTGACAATTCCCTTTCGCCAGGTTACAGAAAAGAGTGGGCCAATAAGGGCCAATAAGGGCCAAACTGGCCCCGGGGCCGCCAGTTCGCCGTCCATCGTTGAATCCTCGTCATTACTGCCGATACAAAAAGATGTCTGAGGATAAAGTTGTTTGGCTCCGGCCGTTGAATATTGTAATTTATATGTTTTTAATATCATATTATTATAACTCATCAAGAATAGATTTCCTGCATGTATGACACGTTAAGCTTCAAATGACTTTGACTTTAAGGGGGCCGACTCTTTTGGGGCCAACTCCGAATCGATCTAAGCGCCATTAGACAGAACGGGCGTTAGTGAAAACAGAAAAATCGTCAGCTTCGACATTTTACGGGGTGACATCTAAACTCATTATACAGAATTATAAACTCACGATGTGACATCTAACATCATTAGGCAGAATTATAAAAGGAGAGTGGGAGGCCATAGTTGCCAAATCACATTATTTGAGAGTTCTGTCGCACTATTGCCACATCTGTTACAATCGTGGCCATCAGCTAAATGAATCGGCTCGAGCCGAGATTTTCATTCCTGCCGGCATAGACATAGCTGCTGAACGGCTGGAAACTTTTTTGTAGGTTCGATCCCCCTCGGCTATAATTTTTTTACATTAATTTTTTTCTAATTCCCAACTATAATATTTTAAAAACATTTGTTAAATATTTTAATTTAATATACCTAAATCTGAACTTACAGCGCTTTTTGCGCTACCGTTTCTCTTGCCATGTATGTACATATCTTGTCAATTACGGTACCGTTTAATATTTCTAACATTGAAGTATAATGTATGAAGCATTTTCAGGCATTTTACAATTAGATTGAACAGTCGTAGATGAAGTGCAGGAAAACTCGTGTGATGTTTTACTACTATTTCGCCTTCCTTTTAGATGACACAATCATTTATTTTTTACAAATAATTATTGTTGCGAAAGCAATTATACCATCAGAAATAAAGGAAAATATTTATTTATAGAGATTTTATGCGAGTACTGAATATGCATATATTGATAATCGTTAATTCATTTCATCCGCTTTTTCCCATTGCTTCGGTCATTGTGTAGAATGTATTATAGAATGACAAACGAAAAATACGGAGACATAGTTGATATTGTCATATCTATTACAGTTTTGCTTTTCAGGAAAACTTCGATAGATTCGACTCAAGTTGAGATTTTGATTTTTGCCGAACATAAAAGAGAATAGTGCAAATGAAGAGAAGATACAAGAGTCAAGTTGAAAAAAACAGATTGATAAAACAATATTAATATGTGTAAAAAAATAATTTTTGGAACTTATGAGAGAAGGGCCCCTATTGCTGCTTGACATAGGTCAGGCACAGCCTACTGGCGGGCCGCGGGCCACGCGGTTCATCTTACAAACAAATGACGGCCCTCACATGCGTCATAGTTGCGGTGTCACACCGATTCCCGTCTTGCTGTCACGTCATAGGTACATCTGACGTACATAGCTCTATCTTTGTCTATCATAGCTTTCTGTTGCTTAGAGCGAAGCATAAAATGATCGAAAAGGACCACGGTGACATTGTATTGTTGTACAGACTACGGTCACGAGAGCTAAACAAAACAACTTTTTAACACCTACACGCCGACATAATCATTTGAATACCAATTCAAGCGCCTTCGAAAATCTTACATATATTTTAATTATATTACAATTATATTATTGTTGTAGAATATAGTTAATATATTTCATATATATTAACATAGCAGCCTTATTGGTAATATAAATGAAACATACCACCAAATGATTGAAATTTTGAGTTGATCATTTTGAGCTTTGACGTGTATACGCGTCCAAATGTTAGAAATATCAAACAGTTCCATAATTGGCAAGATACTTGGGAAGAAAACGGTAGAAAAATTCGCTTCAACTTCATATTTACGTATATTAAATTAAAGTATTTAACAAATATTTTTAAAACATTTGTAAACAAATATTGATCATTGTCATATACTTAGCAATGAAAAAAAAATTAATGTAAAAAAATATACCCCAAGGGGACTCGAACCTACAAAAAAGTTTGCAGCGGTTCGAATCAACATCTCGGCTCGAGCCGATTCATTTTGCTGATGCTTATGTTATAATTGTAACAGATGTGACAACAGCGTGACAGAGGTTTGATACGTGCCGGCAACTATGCCTTACTGGTGTCTGTGTGCACGCATCACGTATTCACGTATGAATCGCCGTTCGTGGTGTGAAATTATAACTTACATTTACCGACTGATTCGTATTTTTATCGACACTGACGGTAACTTGGCCAAATTCACTACAATGTACGATAAACGCCACCGACGGAGAATCAGTGAACTATTCTTACGTCGGATGCGTGCAAATCGTATTTTACTTTTTCCGCCTTCCAGAAGTGATAAATTGTGAAAAATCGAATTTCTGTGATCTTGTGCTAGTTCAAGGAAGTAGGGGATTTCGTGTTATCAGTGAATAAACCATTAAATCGTTCAATATTTGCTAATTGGGAAATGTGTCAAGATGCCTGCAGCCATCTTGTTGCCTACATCGGTGTCTGTCTCTAGCTTGCCAGTCCAAGAAATACCATTCATCTGAACGCATGGTGTTTATTGGCGTTCAAACGTAAATCCCCGACTGTGGTGAAGTCTACCCGTGTGTGGTATATCCGCGAAAGTTTCATTAATGCAATTATTGAGACGGGAATAGTCAAATTCGAAATCGGGTCTCTCTGTCGCGCATGGCGTATACGTGCATGCTTTCCTTTGTTTGTGTGAGTGCACGCACACACGTCATGGCGCCTGGAGTCGGCCCCCTTAACGTGCATTCGTCCGAGCCACAACGCTATGATCTTATTCAAGCTAAAAGCATAAATACATAGTATGTGGCCTCCAAACTACTGCAATTTTTTTAATTCGAGCCACATCTGCTAATTAGAAAATTAGATGAGTTACACAACTTTGTTCTGGGACATTTCGTTTTGTATCGGCCAAAATATCTAAGAAATTACGATGTACGTTATAAACCATAAAGATCCTACACATCGTTGCATTAAATCGTTTCGCAACTTTTGCTCGTGGTTTGAGAATCGTTAGAAAACTCGAACATTACAGAAACGCCACGTGATTACACAAAATAACAGCGTATGATTGTGCATGTAAGCGAATGCGATTATTTAACGGAAGCCAAAATATAATGTTGTCACTGGGAATGTTTTCATTCCGATAGCAAATGTGTCAGCAGCGAACTAATGGACTTGCTTTCTACGTGAAATTGAATTATAACGCTGTAGCAGTTCGCGGCTTTGCCGCGTAACAAGGTTTAATAAAGCAGTATGCGTAATAATATGGTATAGCAATAACACATGCAGTAGATTACTGTGCTATATAGCGAGTCGCGCAGATACATCGGGGAGAGATATTGCCCTAGCGAAATTACAATATCGTTTAGTCGAAACTAGGCAAATATTGTTGTGAAATAGCCGCGAGTTTTCACAATTAACAACTACCTACTGAACCGCTGCACAACTATCTTCAGAAATGCATTAAATCTGTCGAACCGAATCAACGCCATTCACCTTCTTATTTCTTTTCTGACTGAACCGTCAGATTTCACAGCTGGCTCTTGATGCGAAATTCGTAGAAATGGTAGGTCGGGAATATTCTGAAATGTTTCTCAGTCTCGATGCTCGGCACGTATCTATGCATGTATACCCATAAGCCGATATCTTTATTACCCTTATTTCGAATAAATCTTTCAAAGCGTTATTAGGTTTACGAGAATTAGCGTCAATCGTTCACTTTTCGATACAATGGTGGACAAAAGTATTGACGCTGTCGAGGCGTAAATACCACGTATTTCCTCGAGGACAGTTTTATAGTTAGGTCTTTTATATTATAAACAGTTTTGGAATCGGCAGAAAAATGTTAGCCTCACAAATTAGATTGCAGTAAGTCCTTATCGGGCTAACAAGGGAACATATTCAGATGTTAATCTCCGATTTTGATGAAACTTATGTGAGATATAGTTCTTTGAAAAATATTTTAAACGTATTTTTTTTTATCGGCAACCATCCACTGTGAAGGGGTGAAAACAGCCCTCAAAGTTGGGGGTTAAAACCATATTTTTTGAGATATCTCGGAAACCAGAGGTCGAAAAAACTAAATTTTTTTTTAAATTGTGTGTTTTTCAATGGGAAATGTAGTCGACCTCTGGTTTCCGAGATATCTCAAAAAATATGGTTTTGACCCCCAACTTTGAGGGCTGTTTTCACCCCTTCAAAGTGGATGGTTGCCGATAAAAAAAAATACGTGTCAAATATTTTTCAAAGAACTATATCTCACATAAGTTTCATCAAAATCGGAGATTAACATCTGAATATGTTTCCTTGTAAGTGGCATGCGAAGGCGCGAGGTGTAGAACGCCCGATACGTGGGAAAATTTTCCGAATTTTCATCTTGGATAAGATCCTCCCACTACTGGCTCTCTTTCGGGATTACTTTCATTCAGCCAATAGCAATTAGGATTTTCACTCCATATTTTTTATAATCAGCCAATCGTGGCTCAGCAGAGTTTTCCTCTGAGGAGGACTTTCAAGCAAGCGTTAGAATAAGAATTTACGAACTCTGGAACGGTCAGCATCATCCTTGTCAATCTATAGTTATATATTTATTGGAAATAGAACTTTATACTTTAACATTTGAGTGTCTTGATTCAATTATTAATTACCTCGTACAAAGTTAAGTCGGCGTATGAGGGTACGTGTTCAGCTCGGCTATTGCGTAAGAGCATTCACGCACAAACAAACGCAGAGCACTATTTAATGTAACCTTCAATATGCATTTCTTATAGACTTTAATGTGCTGAATACGAATCAGCAATCCGTTTTTCCCCAGAACGTACCATTTTTGAATAAATCAATTTTGAATAAAATCGTAAATTTTCTACTTTGGAAGGGTTTTGTACTTTTGCGGTATTAGTTATTCAGTTGCGCTTGGTGCCAAATGATTCTTTGAAGTTTCACGAATAAAATGGTGACACTCAGCAGAAGTACTGCCCGTTTAGTGATTCCGCTACGCTGACAATGAGCGATGAGCGGGGAGCCGCCGTCATAGAGCACCACTGTCGCCGCCACGTGATTTTCCAAACTTCTTCGCTTGTATATTGAATACAAAAATGATTTTGTAACTTCCGTTGATGCTTTCCTTTGCAGAAAGGTCTGCTCTATCGTGTGGTATAGTTAGATTTTCTCCTGGACCCTTAGTTTTTGAAATAAACTGAAATATATCAGCCAAAATGGGTGTATTTTCGGTGTCCCTTTCACTTTGATCATTATTTAAACACATTTAAATGTTTATAGTCTAATAACAACATATACCATTTTATTCGTGAAACTACAAAGAATCATTTGGCACCAAGCGCAACTGAATAACTATTACCGCAAAAGTACAAAACACTTCTAAAGTTGAAAATTTGCGATTATTTTCAAAATTGATTTATTCAAAAATGGTACGTTCTGGAGAAAAACGGATTGCAGATTCGTATTCAGCACATTAAAGTCTATAAGAAACGCATATTGAAGGTTACAAAATCAGACCCGTGTTGAACAGTGTAATCATTTGTATAACAATCGAAATAAATATTCATTTCTTTTTTGTCTATCTGGTTCTTTATTCGTCATAACTTACTTGCCCATTTAAAAAAGTGGAACTGGCTGAACAACATAGGAAATGTACATTGCAATTAATAAGAATGTAGCATACAAAATTCTTATACCTAGACAGAAGTATTGACGTAATTTTAATCGTGATACTTATCAGTCTGAAATTAATCTAACCTAATAGAATTTTAATATAATTTTGCATCGTTAAGCATAATCCAAATTTATCACAAACATTATAGAACCCATATGCGCTCTCTGATATTTATCACAATATTGCCTAATAGTTGCCGCAGAATTTCACAAAATATTTATTCGTACGACAAATTTGTATCATTTGTCGTTGAAAATATCTTGAGATTAGCGGGTTGAGATGATTGTTAATGTTGTTGAATGTGTTTTCAACAACATGGTTCCGTTTGCTTTCAAGGTTCCGTTATCTAACAATACATATCGCTTTATGCAGGTCTTCGCGTATAAACAGCGATGTACAATTCGTTTCATAGATTTATGTCCTTATATACCTCCCCCTGTAGCTTTTATCCAATTGAAAAGATTATATAGTTGCAAAGAATAAAGAAAATACACAACGGGCCCGCTCAGCAATATTAAATTAGTGATCTCCGATGCTTTCTTGTTAATAAAGTAGCATCCACATAGAAATGTTTTTCTCCTAGACAAGCCAATGATGAAACAGCGATTTGAGGGAATGAATATAAGATCGCGAATATTAGATCATAAAAGAGTTGTATATATAGGAGCGGTAGACAGGAAGAAAAGATGGATAGTTTCGCCGAACGGACAACACGGGTTGGTGTAAGATGAGTTGTGCAAAGTTGAAGATTGAGATAGTGGTGGAACAGATGGTTTGTTGGGGGAGAAGGGTTGAAAGGACGGAAGGAAGCAAGATCAAGAAGGAACACGTAATTCCAGAGGGTTTAACGCGCCCCAATTTTCGGACCAGTAAATTCCAATAACGTCCGATGCCCTTAAACTCTTCGTACATCATGTCCTGTGAACCTTCGATCGATTTATAACAGAGGAATTCAGGTTATCGATATCCATTGGAAGGTTCTACTCGTTACGAGCAATTTTTCGTTTAGTTCCTTAAAGCTACATTCCTTGGCCTCATTCTGATGCTGCGAGTGTCAGACGATACGAGATGTATCCGTGTCTATGTAGCAATGTATATCTAAAATAGTGCGTTTGTTAAAAAATGAATATTCTATACTGTCGGTTTCCTTTTTTACAGCTCACCGCCTACATTCGTACATCATTTTATACACTTTATTCAGATGATACTACACATGTATGTACGTAGTATTTCAATACAGATCCATATCTAATCTGATACGAAGGAATTACTTCATCGATACCAAGGCGAATATATTGTCTCTGCTGCTTCGCCGTTTCGTGATGATCTCACGGTGGTCATTTGATTCATGCGTTATAGAATTTCTCTCTGTGAACAGTAAGTGTAACGCCGATAATACTTCCGGTTGGCCGTTGCGTTGCGAGGAAGGATACACGTTTCTCGAATTTTCTACACGATGGTGATGAAAGCCTCTCCTTCAAGACTGGGTAGATGGTTTTTTCAATCAGCGCGGCCGACGCTGTTGTTGTTTACAGCGCTGGAACTCGAGAATGCTTCTCAAGCGGTGTATTTTGCGGCTGCATTGTTGCGCGAGTCTGTGATGTCGAAACGGCATCCCCGGTTGCTCCTTATACCAATTGTACCTATGCACAGTAAGCCTGCAGTATGGAGTTTCCGCCGTTTTCATTTCCTATTGAAATTTTCAATGTTCCATTGGACTAGAATAAAAATGAACTTCTTCGATCGGCCTACTTCCACATTCTACGTATTATTTTTCAGCGTGACCTTCAACAATTGTCACGATTTTAGATGTCGATTTTGATTTTGGTGTTGCAAACAAGTAATAAGTGCACGTGGATAACGTTAGAAGGGCGCTGGCTGAATGGAGGGACCCTTCTACGCTCTTTGTTCTCGTCGATGCGTCATCATCATACGATGGAGATACGTGGAGAATACGGGGACAGATCAACAGACTTTCTCTGATCTTCCCGCTGTTGAATTCTCTCCGAAACAGAGGGCAATATTGACGTTTTCGTTTGGCGAACGTGCGTTCGCCGCCGAAATATACGTACGTCAAATCGGTTGAAGTCCATATAGCATAACATACAGCGTAAAAGTGATTCATTA
Organism: Nomada ferruginata; assembly: GCA_963583965.1. Taxonomy (NCBI): domain Eukaryota; kingdom Metazoa; phylum Arthropoda; class Insecta; order Hymenoptera; family Apidae; genus Nomada; species Nomada ferruginata. The sequence continues at coordinate 4,478,787 of OY757219.1, forward strand.
GTTGTTCAGTTATCGCGAAGGCCATTTTTACTAATATAATACCACATTTCCACATTAAAATGTATACAACTCGAAACAGTACACCTTTTTTGAATGGCACCAGAAAACAGCTCTCCGTGCGGAGCACGCAAATACTCATTTGTACACAGAGCGTACGGTATAAAGTGTCCCCAGGTGATTTCCACAAAACTATTAACGGTAAAAACGAAATTCCTTTTTAGTTGTTCGTTCGTCGATGTGCGCTTTTATAATAGAGGCAGTGTACTGTCGTTGAATCCCCCAGAGGTGGAGTAGGAAGGCCACGTCTATTAACTTTCATATTTTTCAAAGAGCTCTTCTAAATCCTCGTAACGTTTGTTTGAAAGAATTTTTTCATTTTACATGATAAAAGGAGTACTACAGAAAATATTTCAGACGGGGCATGACGAAGCGTATTAAATTCACTGTTTCCGAGCTTCGAAATTACTTCAATAATTGTTTAAAACGTTTTCCATTTGTTTCGGACCGTTTATCTGATCGTGCGCTTTATATTCGGATGAAAGTTAACTCTTCGCCGGGAACGAGGGGATCGGTCGAATTGTGTCTGTTCTTATCTAATCTAGTACAATTAGTTTTGGTTATATCCCATTTTATAGTACACCTATTATAGATTTTTCGTACTTGTAATTGTACGTTACAAACCGTAACTAGGCTTTTGAAACAGTATGTCTCTGAATATTCAACGTCTAAGAAAATTATATAGCTGAGTCATCGTTAACACAAGTGGATCGAAGGTGATGGGCAACATTTTGCACAAATATTGTTTACTAACAATAAGTAAATATTGCAAGTTGTTCGCTTAGTACCCGCTCTCTATTCTTCAGAATGTTTTTATCGCTGCATGAGCCCTTCAGATATAAAAAAATATTGTTCATCCTTTCCCTGCTAATTAAATTTAGCAAGTGCTGGAACTAAACATAAAATTTAAAACTTGGTAAATATGTTTCCATTGCAAAATACTTTATTCGATTTGTAAGATAAAGGAAGGAGTCTCGATTAGGTATTACAGTGATTTTGTAGGCGTGTCTATGTTAAAAAGGTGTTTCGTTAATTAAACCTGTGCTCTCTCGATCATGGTCTATGCAAGAATGCCTTTCCTTGGCAAAAGCGTTGGTAGTGAGGACGCCTACGTCACCATTGCCCTTTTTAACCATTTTAGGGTTCACCCTAAAGGAAAGCTATGCTAGACAAAGACAGCGTGTGTTAGAAATAATATGATTATTTCTATAGGTTTCTTAGATTTACTAATAGAATGCTTATTCGATGGAGGTTCGGGGGTAAGTGCCATGGGGTTCGTCACAGTTCTCTTACCAAAAGTCATAGCCTTCCCCACTCCGTGGCCAGATCCTCCAGGAACAGAGTCCTAATCTTTAGCGATAAGACTTCAAGCCGCTTGCCGTCTTTAATCTCTCTCTGCTCTTACTAATAAACAATCCCTTGACACCCAATAGTTGGAAGACCCAGAGTGGTCGCCAGCCACCGCCTGCCGATTCACTTTCAAGCCATTCATTCACTTTCAAGACATTCAATAAATTAGTCAATCCTAGGACATTCGATATTTGAATAAACACTCTTCGACCACACGTATGACTGCATCCCTATTATAAATTATCCACAGGGTGCGTAGCACTTCGCCAACCCGATCCTATTCTTTTCTTTAAAAATACGCTATCGCTAACACGTGCATCGGCAAAATGCACATGGCCTGCCTCGGCCGTTTCCGTACCTCGAATATTCTAACAGATTTGTGATTAAACGTAAGATTCATTTGCTAAATAATCAACTCCAGGACAACTTCGATTTGACTCATGTTTATCAAAATCTTCCGCGTTAGAATCAGGAAGTAACAATGGCACCGTTGGGTTACAACGCGAGGGATTCTAATTTCAATCCGATAATATGGATGCATTTGTGTCTTCGTTCAGTTAGAAATTTCGAGTTCCATTGACAAGGCTAAATCCTTGCTTTGTATTCTCGAAGGGACCGATTATCGGGGCACCGACCAGAAATCGACGTGGTGAATGTTGCGGTCTAACGATGCACATGCGCTGGTATGCGCAGGACACCGTAGTGCCGGACTTGCTACGAACAAGGTTGTAACCAATAACTTGCGCAACGCTTTGAACAGTCGCCTGGTTTGTGGCTTCGTGACTAAATAGTAATATGTATCGGGAATAGCACGATGCTGCTATTCTGCATCGCGTTTGCAACATACCCCGTACACGGAGAACCGTCTCTATCTTCGGATGCTTTACATCGCTACAGTAGTGAATCGCGTAGGCGATTAGACGAGCCTTTCTTGAGAAAAGTGCCACAGTGATCTCTCGAAATTTGTATTGAAATTATTTTCTCTTACAAAATATAATCAAGCTGATTTTGACCAGGAAGCAACACATATATGAATAGTTCACTTTTAGTTAGGTAGCAATGCGTTTCTGAAATATTGTAAATGATGAATAATATCTGCCCGGAGGGAATGTTAGTAACAGGTATACATACACTGGTATGCAAAATTAAAGGTGTTCAGTACGGACTTTTAGAAATTTTGTTCATGGCGGAAAGTTGTTCACTTTGAATGAAAAGTGAGCCACCGGAATTAGAATTCATTTCACAGCTACATAGTTCCATCATTTTACGCGTGGAAAATCTACAGCAAACTCGGTTACGCAAAGCACAGCAAAAAGTGTTCACTTTTGCTTCATTTTTAAAGCCATTTACTAAGATAATGAAATTTTGTATTGAAGATATGCATTGTATAATGCCTATCTACATATTTAGCATATTATGTTTTGTTACTGTGTCTATTCCATCACGGTGTTGCATGAATTACAGTTTATCACGTGATTCTAGAATGGGTCAAGCTTCCGATGAAATAAATAAAATTAAAATGATCTGACCCCTAACAGATACAATTCTGATAGCACCAATATTAGCAATAATATAAGACAATTCAAAAAATACTTAGATACTAATCTTAATAAGCGAGTTATTACTCTTTTGCGAAAGCTTGTTTTGTATGCGCTGTGATTTTTCAAAATGTCTGATTTCAAGAAGCGGAGAGCGTGTAAATTTTGCTGCAAACTTAGAAAATGTGGTTCGGAAACGTTACTACGGCGATTCAGATTGCCTTTGGGGACGCTGCTATGGATCGTTGAACATTTTATGAACGGTATTGGTAAATTCACCAGTGGACAATCGTCAACTGATGATGACCCAAGTAAAAACAAGCTTTCGGGAAAGAATGATAACTCGGCCTTTAAGAGATGAGACCGAACCAAACTTAGTCAATTTGTATATCAAAATGCATAACGTATCGCTCCAATAAATCTCAGGTTCGCATATTATTTTCCCCTTCGAATAAAATAATGCTTTTGCTCTAACTAATAACATGGGAGTCTTGAGAAGAATTAGTTTCATTATAACGCAGGCACTCATTAATTCGAAACCATATCGTAATTTCACTCATACCCATGTATTATACGTACATACATATTGCATATTGTCTGTGGAAACAGTTCAATTTGCAAAAGAACGTTAATAGATTGTTACAGTTAAAGTGGACATAATTCTTTGCACCGCTGATAAATGTGGCTAATGTATCATGATATTAATATTAAACAGCGAACATTTCTACACGCGCCTACTAAAATATTTCTTTGCGGTTATTTCTGAAAATATTGTACCCGCGTTGAGTACTTTCTTATTTTTATTTACTCTTTATCAATATTGTTTATATCTGTTTTTGTGTGTAATAAATTAGGCATGGCTCTATCATTATGAAATTGAATGTATGCATTCATCACTATAAGGATCCTAATGGAATGTTATAATTATAGTAATTGCAAAAACGGAACACCTGCAACCGCAGTGGTGATAGAGTTAGCAAATCATATACATACGACCATGAACCACCCAGCGTGTTTGACCACGCGGACGTCGCGCTATCCCCACCGCAGAAGACCGCACCACATTTCCGTATTTTGGATATTAATTTTGTCCGTTTAGTAAAAAAAAAGGACTGCTAACAGCTGTACAGATCGCGCGGAATCTTTTTCATTTCAAATGCATGTATTTTGTTTTTTGCTGTTACAAATTAAAACTGGTGTATACGTATTTGGGGTATTGATTAGTAATCATTATACACAAGTTTACACGGTAATCGATCAACATTTTACAGGAAGAATGGACAAACAAATGCTCTCTTATCTAAATAACTGTTAAAGGAATTAACTTTTTTTAAATACTTTTCTCATTCTAAATTCAATGTTCAAAAATATAAAATTTCGCCATTTGCACTACTTTCTTATATCAAATAACTTTCAAAACATTACGCTAAATAGGTAAAAATGGAATTTTCTTTGTACTATAATATTTTGTATTAAAAGTTTAACAAAATTGCTGCTTCAATAGAACAATATTAGCACTAATGCGTGTATTATGAAAGCATTATGGGTTTATAACATTAGTATTTTATAATGTATCACAAAAGTTGCTATTATTATATGTAATTATTAGATTCTGTTATAATTATTAAATTTATGAGATTTATTCGAAGTAAATGAGATTTCAGCGTAAGCAAAATGGCTATTTTAAGTCTCCATGAAACAGTTATTTATAATATCAATAACATTATTATACTGATACAATATGATATAATAATAATATAATTACTCACCTTGCCATTATACAAACAAGTTTGTAATGTATGATTAAACAAACAGTAAGAAGCACATCTGTTTCCTCCTTCGGTTGTCTAGAAATGGGACGTATACAATAGCGTTACTGAAAAATTGAAAAGCTGTTCCTCCTGTCGCGTAATAGAAATAGAATCGTGTAACATATTTTTCATGGCGGATGCAATATTTCACGTCATGCAAATTAGTATGTCGTTATTGATTAATTTTATAGATTATATATACAGGGTGGGTCGCCACATTTTGCCATCTGGATTTACGTCATTATTATTACGCATAGCAAACAATGTTTCAGATGAAGTTGAGATGGTTTTGAGAGGGGCACATTCTGATGGTAAATTTTTTTTGGTAGGTGGACGTGTAAAGGACATATGAAGGTCATTAATGTTTTTTAAATGGAATCATATATTTTTTATTGAATCAGCTGATGCTCCTTCTTATTCTTTATAAAAAAGTATTAATCTATTTGTGTTAAAAAATCATTAGTTTAGGAGATATTTTAATTGTAATGTCCATTTACAGAAAAGGTTCAATGTGGCGACCATTTGCATCAGAACACTTTCTGAATCGAGAAGTTAATGACTCACTAACATTGCGTAGTGTATCTGATGTTATTTTGTTACACTCATTGATGATACGATCCCTCATATTGGCCACTGTAGTCGGAGGCTCAGCGTACACTTGCCAGATGTGTGCAAAGTTGGGGTTTTTCCGTGGTACTGCAGGTATAACGTCCTGCAGACGTGCAGGGTGGACGGTCAAATTAACAAATTAGAATTAAAATATCTCCTAAACTAATGATTTTTTTACACAAATAGATTAATACTTTTTTATAAAGAATAAGAAGGAGCATCAGCTGATTCAATAAAAAATATATGATTCCATTTAAAAAAACATTAATGACCTTCATCTGTCCATTACACGTCCACCTACAAAAAAAAATGTAACATCAGAATGTGCCCCTCTCAAAACCCTTTCAACTTCATCTGAAACATTGTTTGCTATGCGTAATAATAATGACGTAAATCTAGATGGCAAAATGTGGCGACCTACCCTATAGAGAAATGAGTAATAGTATTTTCTTCGTATTACAAACTTAATACTTTTATACCCCACGAAGAAAGTTTCTTCGTTATAAACTTATATTCTGGTCTTTATTGGATCAAACAGCAAGCATGCTTTCCAGAAAGGAAAACTAAAATCTCATAAAGTTCTTAAAGATTCAAAAGTAGAAACTTTTTATAAGACTTTTTACCCTCTGAATTTTTATACAAATCCTTCATTACTATAAAGTGTTCGTTAATTAGATAGGTAGGTGGGGTGTCCCATGACGACATATTAATCTCTAAAACCGTTTGAAAGTGAAGAAATCAAAGACAAGAAATATTGAATAGTAGGAGACCGGGGCTGGTTGTCACAAAAATTGAACTTTTCAAATTTCAAAAAACACAGTACCCTCTAATGAAATTTGGATTACACCATTCGAAACCCTTGTATTTCATGCATGTTTTAAACTTTGTAGATTGTCAAATTTTATTTGAAAAAAATGACTTTTTACTGTTTTGAAAGATTTAGAAATATTGTGACAACTAACCCGAGTCATGGGTTGGTTGTCACAAAGTGTTGAGTTGGTTGTTACATGGAATAGCTATGAAAAACATAAATACATTTATTGAAAAAACATTACTCATCATCAGAACTCAATACTGCTGAAAGATCAGATTGGCATTTTAGTACTGTTTGGTACTCTCAAAGATTAGTACTCTTTTTAAAATTCCTCACCATTTTATGGGGTAGAATTATTTCCTTCCTGGTAGTCGGTTGCCACACGGGACAACTAGCCCCACGTATGCTGTGACAACCAACCCCATTTGAAAACTCCCCACGATTTTTGTATGTAGAGTGATATCAAATGAATTTTTCAAACCTGCCATATATAAAAATATAAACCAACAGTCCACTATTAATAATATAAAATCAAAATTTAGAATACTGTACAAAATTCTCACTCAGCATGAAAAAGATAATAAACTGGGGAAAAAAATAGTTTAGCGTTCAACAATGTTTCGATTGTCAGAAAGCAACCTGACCAAGAAATGGAAAAATATGTATGTGCTCTGAGCCGCGTGATCAAAACATATGTACTGACGAACATTCCACCTGATACAGCTTATACAAAAGGAGAAATGAACTTTGTGACAACCAACGCATGTGACAACCAGTCCCGGTCTCCCCTACCTTATTCAATGGTACCCTTTTTTGTATCACATGATACAAATAACAGTAAGCAAAAAAACATTCAATTTGTTTTCAGTTGTTCTTATACGAGAAAAGAGTATCTACCCGTTCGGTACGATTGTCGACTTTAATCGTTTTCCGCAACATCCAATCAGTGTTAAGTCGTCAATCGCCTTACCTAAATAGCAATTAGGAGAACTTTGCGACCAGGATTCCAATTTTATTTCAGTTTAAATCGAGCGTACCTTCACTCTGTTCTACAAGTACCTCCACCAGAAGAAAATTACGCAATCGCAACAGTTTTGTATATTACCTGGACCCTATTGTATTGCAAAGGCAACAAATCAAAACAGCAAGACCCCTAACATTTATACCTTAACAAATATTTTACATCAAGCATACAAATTTCATTGAAACGAAAGATATCTAATATTATAATTCATAAGGTACACAACCTTGCAATCAATAATTTCCCATTGCTTATTAGATATTTTATCAAATTAGTTTGGTAAAATTAGGTTTATATAGTTGTACATTTGTACTGTAAATCGCGCGCTAGCACCTTGGTACATGCTTTGAATGCTCCAAAAATTCTTTATGTGCTAAATCTTAAGTGTGCCAAGAGGTAATCAACTATATTTTTATTACATTCGTGACACATTAATGCCACATTGCGGAGCACTTTATTTATGAAAATTGGTAATTCTCGTCATCTATTCAGAACATTTTCTATTGTTTCTGGAACATTACAAATTTCAACGCAGTTGATATACTAATATTTGTTTGCAGAAAAACCAATAGGCCCTGCGGTGAAGCTGACATTTCTAAAACATTTCTCGGTCACGCCGCATTGATGTAAATAAGTCATAATACAACGCTGGTCTGCCCATTGGATATGCCAGACAATTTAAATCGCCCAAAGCAGCTTCAAATAAAATGTCTTTTGTCATTTTGATTATACACTTGTCTACCATCGCCACGAACTAATTTAATTAGCTGCCGCGACAAAATTACTTTGTTCCAAATGGAAATTGGGAAAAAACCGAGGAAATGACAACAATTACCGTAATGAGTGAATTGTTTCATAGTATGTTGCAATTAAACGATAAAATTATTAAAGAAATACTGAATTACTTAATGATGCTAATACATTCAAATCCATTGGAGGTTTGCACTCAACATACAGACCACCATCGGTGACATTAAACCTGACAATGTTCCCATCGAATATCATGCTTGCTGTACGTGTTGGTTACTGGGATGCGCAAAACAATTCGCAGAATTCAGACAACTCTGACGAAATACGTGTAATCGGTCGAAATTAAAACGTTGCAATTCCCGCGGCCACAAACAGGTATAATTAGACGAGCATCATGCCCGACGCGACGTTGCACATGTTCGACACTCAATTATTCCCGCGGTGAGCAGTAATGCTGCATGACATTCCGTTTGGAATGATAATTGGATATCGATCTCGTCGCAATAAAATATAATTTGTGCGTTGACTCAAGCTTTAGGGTTTCTATGCTTCCTAGTTGTTTATTCTTGTTCCATTGTTTCCGTTGTTTCAGATCAATCGTTAGTTGTTTTTTTTAACCCCAATGATCCATGCAATTTGTTCAGTGGACATTTGGCAGTGTGGCGACCCAACTCTATTCCACGAACGGCGCTCTCGAAGCCTCTCAACCGAGGCAGATATCGCGCGTTGAAAGATGTATACCATTCGTTAGGATGATTATCGCATGGCACCGCACTTGTTTAGAACCCACGTCGCCAGCGGATGTAAACGTCGCCTTTCGACTTCTACGAATCTTGGGAGAAGACGGTGGTAAACGGGGGGCGTCGTGATGCGGGGTGGCAAGAGCGGTGATTTCGGAGAGGACAGTCCGTAGCCAGAGCCCGAACGAAGAGAACAGTAATAAAGTATTGTAGAAGTTATTTTTGGTAAACTTCTTTATCAATAAAAACAGAGAACAGGTTGGGTAGTAAGACTTCGATTTCTTTCAACCATTAACAACTTTATTAATATAAAAGGTTGACACACGACAACTCTTTTGACAATAATGCTCACACGACTCAATACTACTGTCTCACAAATCTACGCTTCTCTCTATTCTGCTTCCCAAACTATTCTCCTTCACCTCCCCAACTATTCTCCTTCGTACACGCATCAGCCACTCCATATATTTTTTCACTCACAGTTTCCCTTTCATTCTATCTCTCATTTGCTCTCACTCATTTAGGATTCACACCGACACAGACAGCCTTACCACGTGGCACAGTTCGACCACGGGTCACCATGCACCAAAGACTCCACGTGCATTCCCCGAAACCATTCACTCTTTCCTCGAGCTGAACATTTACTTGATCCACATTCGACGTTTCTACTAACAGTCTTCATTCACATAAACTCAAAGGCGCCAACAGACCTGGCCCTATCTGCTAATATATTCTAAAATATCCACCAATATCACTGTATCGAGTCTAACGAAGCCCGGCAGTGCATGTCTCTCCTTTTGGCTCTGATTTGTTCGATTGTGTCTAGATGGAGCCCCAGATATTTAACTACCTCTCTTTTTGCGGTACTTCGTTGTCGTTGAGTATAATCCTTAGTATCTTGCCTTTGCAGAGGGTGAACGTAATATGGTTGCATTTGTCGTTGTTTACTTTTACTTTCCGTGCAGTCAGCCATTTCTCCAGTACGTATATGTGCTTTTGTAGGCCATTCGTTACTTGTTTCGGGTCGTCGTATACTGCTAATATTGCGGTGTCATCTGCGAATGTACTTATTAAACTGTCTGGCGTTGTTGGGACATCTTGTGTATATAAAGTGTAGAGAATAGATCCCAGTACACTTCCTTGAGGTACTCCAGCGTCGATGAATTTTATATCAGAGTGCGAGTCCTTTATTTTAACATAGAACGTTCTATTGGTCAGGTAGGATCTGAGAAGTTTGTATAATGCATCTGGGATTAGCTTCTTTATGACTTGTAGTAGTTCTTCGTGTCAAACCTTGTCAAACGCTTTTTCTATGTCTAAGAATAGAGCTGAACAATATTTTTTGTTTTCAAAGGCAGTTATGATATGTCCTACTATTCTGTGGGTTTGTTCTGTAGTGGCATGTTTTTCTCTAAAACCAAACTGGTGATCCGGGATTAGTTGATGTTTTGTGATTATTTCCTTTAATATGACCAGTACTGCTTTTTCAAGAATTTTGGATAGTGTTGGTAGTAGGGATATTGGTCTGTATGAAGGGGGCTCGTGTACGCTCTTGTTTGGTTTTGGTAGCATGATGATTTCAGCCAGTTCCCACGTACTTGGCAAATATTGCAATCTGAATATGACATGCAATATTATTGTGATCATTCTTATTGCTTTATCTGCAAGTTCTTTGATTATTTTACCGTTTATTAGATCATACCCCGGAGCTTTATTCGTTTTGGTTGCTTTGATTAGCTGTTTGATTTCCTTTTTTGTGACGTTGCGTATTTAAAAGTTGTAGTCTGTGTTTTCGTTCGAGTTATACATATGTTATTGCGTTTTCATGTGGTAAGGTGTGTGGTTGAAATGTTTGATGCAAGTGTTCTGCAAATACCATTGCTTGTTCAGCTGCAGTTTTACCCCAGGAGCTATCTGGTTTTCTTACTGCTGGCATCGGTGTAATCGGTCTTTTGAACCTTTTTGTCACCTTCCATAGAGAATAATTCGCGTTTTCATTAGGTGTTAGAGATGTGAGGAATTTATTGAACTCTTTGTTGCAGTGATAGTGTGTGATTTCCTGTAGCTCTTTGGAGGATTTGTTCAGTTGACGTTTATTATTAGTTGTTTTGTTTTTTTGCCATTGTGTTTTTAGTTTTTTTCTTTGTTTTACTTTTTGTAGAATGTAGTTTGGGTACGAGAGTTTGTTTGTTCTATTTTCAACTGTTTTAGTAGATGTCCAGGCTGTTTCTTGTGTTATATGGCCTACTACGTTCTCAATCTGTTCTGTAGTTTCTAATGGGATGTTGCAGTTCAGTTTTTGGTTTATTCTTAATTTAAACTTTTCCCAGTTTGTGGTGTAATTGCATAGTGTGACGGTGTCATATTTTAGAGCTGAATTTTGCAAATATTCAATCATTACGGGTGAGTGGTCTGAGCTCAGGTCAGGGCCGGGTGATAACCTTAGTTAATATTTATTCAGACCTTTGATTATAGCAAAATCTAATAGGTCTGTTCTTTTTTCGTATGCTGTTGGCCAGTATGTGGGTTCACCGGCTGATAATGGTGTCAGGGATAGTTTTTCTGTCACTGATAGTAGGGTTTTACCTCTAGGTGTGTTTCTTTTTGACCCCCCGTATCGATGCTTCGCGTTATAATCTCCTGCAGCTAGAAATTTGTTACGTAGAGTTTCGAAGAGTTTGTGCTTTGGAGGAGAGTATACGGCTGATAGTTGGATCGCTACGTTTGATGTACCTATTGTTATTTCTGTTGTTTGTGGGTATTAGGTAGGTAGGTAGGTAGGTGTTACTGTGTAAGTGGTGTCTAATGCTGTTTTTAATAATGACCGCTGTTCCTTCGTGTACTCTCCCAGATGGATGTTTAGTATCTTATATGCTGTAATGTGGAATTTTTGCGTAACTTTTGTTGATGAAATGCGTTTCTGAAATTAGTACAATGCCAATATTGTAGAAGTTATTTTCAGTAAACTTCACGTAGATTGGAATAGAGGGCAGGTAGGGTAATAAATCGACACGCGACAATTCCTAACGAATAACGACTCTCACACGATACTCACAATACTCACGACTCGATAGTCCTTACTCTCCAAACTAATCTGCCTCGCACACGCACCATCCACTCTATATATTCTTTCACTCTTAGTTACTCTCTCATTCTATTCCTCATTTACTCTCATTCATTCAAGATGCACACTTCAGACATTCCTTGGCGACAGTCAGTCGCGTCCACTCGAATCCTTGGGCCGCTGCAGCCTCCGTCCACACGATCTTCTCGAGTACTCGGCGCCAAACACATATCTTTCACCCTATTTCCAATCCCACAATATTATGTGTGTGAATGAATACATTAAGTTATTGTAGTGTTTGTTGTAACCCGTTACTGTTCCAAACCGCTATTTTGAGTGTATTATTTGGTGTTATTGTTGTTGACGAGTTTTGTTAGTAGTTCTATCATGGCGGTAATGTGTTGAGATTGTTGTTGTAGCAGTGCAGGTTGTACTGTTAGCATGTTGGTAATGTGGAATCGGGCGCCTCCATCAACGAACTTAAGAGGAACATAAGAACAGTGAAGCCAAAGAAGGGGCCGTGGCGTATATGGACTGATCAGTGCCTAGTAATACGAAGGTCTCGGGTTCAATTCCTGATGACTCCCCTTCATTTTTATAAAGTTCCTGCAGTAATTAGTTCAGTGTTTTTAATTGAATGACTGAGGAGTTGTTTGTTTTAGTGCTGGAGTTTCTTTGTACGTAGGATTAGTTGTGTGAGCGTCAGTGTTATGATCTTGCGTAGAATGGAAGGTGGAGTTGTATGCAGCTGTTGCCTGTGCATAGCTTTTTTTAGCTATATTCGCTTGGGAGTTGAGTTTTGCGGCTTGGTTGGTGTTTGTTCCTATTGGTAAGAGTTCGTTTCTTTTCCTGAGGCTAGGGAATAGCTTTTGTTGTAGTTGTTTCCGAACAATGCATCCTTTGTAGCTTGCAGGGTGGTTGCCCGTGCAATTCCGACATTTTACGTTTTCTACTTTCCCTTGTTCCTTACACGACGTTGTTAAGTGATTTCCTGCACATTTGACACAAGCTGGTGGTTTGTTACAATAATTCTTGGTGTGACCAAAACCTTGACAGCGATGACATTGTGGTATATCGCGTTTTGGTCTTGGTGGTTCAAATCTAATTATTGTATTTCTGAGTTTTTCAACTTTGTATATATCTTCGTTATTGTCGTTTGGCTCAAATTCAATGAGGGAGAGAGGTAACGGTTGTTTTGCGCCGAATTTGGTTATGTTGTTTATGCTTCTAACTATGTGATTGGGTTTTAATAGTTCTCTAATTATTTTGTTCGTATGTGTTTTAGGGTGAATACCTTGTAGTACTACTTTATATCTTCGGTCCGTTTTCAGTTGGTATGTGTAAAAGTCTGCTTTTTTTTTTTGGTGCATTTACTACTATGCTGTAGTTTTCTGACGATTTCAATTGAATTTTTACCTAATTTTATTTTAACTGTTTAACTGTGTAGAGGGAAATTGCTGTTTCCTATTTGTTGTTCGAGTAGTTCTATGAATGGATCTATAATTTGAGCTTGTATGTAGATAGGAGGCGATTTGACTGCATCGGTTGATGTGGTGGTATAGGTGTTGGTTATTGTGTCGTTTGATACATCAAGAGCACTATATATGTTGCTTGTTGGGATGTCCTGTAACCATGTGTTAGAATCGGTGTCTGTTGTGATATTTGTTAGTTCCTTGGATAGATTTTTCTTCTTTTCGTTTGCTTGAAGCGTGTTGAATGTTCTGTATTTGGTTCAATATCGTTGGACACTGTGTTTGTATTAATTTGCGTGGTGTAGGAGTTTCCATTCTTTGAAATTTTGAGTTGTATGGGTGTCATTATTGGCTGGGTCTCCATGTGTTGAAACTAACACACGGAAATCCACCGATGTAGTTACACTAGTTCGCTTGTGTGTTTACTGATTTTGCACTAATTAGTAGTAGTGAGTTCGACGGCTTATCGAGAACTGATACGATGGTGGAAGGAGGAAGCGACGGAAAAAGAAAGGAAGGCAGAAGGTTGTGTTTCGTCCTAGGCCTGCTAGCAGACTCGTCAGTAAGGCGTACTAGCAGGCCCTGCCTTAGACACTAGGATAGTAGGGAATGGTCGGAGGTTATAAATATAGTCGCGGGGACTTATACAACCACCTTCGGGAGCCGGACCGTCGTGCTCGTCCCCTAGCGGCGTATGTGGGAAGTGCCCCCACAGATACAAAATCAATAAACAAAATATTATACAGCAATTGTCCCATAGCGTTCCCGGTTTACACGCCCCCCGCCCTCCCCAAGTGTGCGAAATTTCAATTCGTTCAGATATGTGGAAGTGGGTCAGAATTAGCTGAAAAGATTTGCCCCCAACATACTAACAAATGGAGCTAAATAAAAACTTGTATAAAAGCGTCAGAACATGGTTTTCGCCAGAGTACACATTTTTTAGAGATTTTTTAGAGTGCCTGAGAGTTTAAGAAGGTGGCCCACAGTATTCGGAGTGTACTCTGAGTGAGAAAAAAAGTGTTCGATTACTTTTATATTTTTCATATCTGAAGTGAAGTAGTGGAACAAAAAAGCAACATCATGTTATATTATTTCGCTTAGTGTTTTTTTACATGTATGTACAAGGCAAGAGCGTTAATCCGTGTAACGCGAATAACGAAATATTATATTAGACGGTAATATTCTCATTCATTTCGAACTATAGTCTGTTTCATGTTTCATAAAAGTGTATAGCAGACAGCTGCTAACGCAGTTAATTGTACGTAGTTACCATTGTACTGCGAAACTCTGCAGGCGCGAGAAACACTGCCAATCCTTACAACATTCCCACTTTCAGCATATTGCTTTCGTGAAACGAATATTGTGATCGGAGTCGTAACAGTCCGAGTTATATAATATGTAATTATTATACCATTACAACTGTATTAACGGACGAGACATGGATAACTACTTTATGAAGCGTTTACAAGCTTTTCGCTATATAGGTCTCGAAGAAACAAAGTTGGTCGTACATTCGCAGCGCGTAAGTATTACATACCTTTGTAAGAAGTGGTAGTAGACGTAAGAAGTGAAAGAAGAATGCCTGAAACAGACAGGTCGTAACGGAATAAAAACAAATGTCTGATGGGCTCATGATTAACAGAAAAGCAGTAATGCAATTCTGCTATGATTAATGATTGACGTCATGATTCAACATTTTTATCATTGTATGGGCTATCGTGCGAGCAGTGATAAGAAACGAAAATAATAATGATTCATTGTGTAGAAACATAGGGACAACAAAAAATTAACTTTTTCCTACGATGAGTGGTTAACTCATATACAATATCTTTACGCATTTGTAACTCCATCTTTTGTTGCTTTAAAGTACCAAAATCGGAAATTCATCAAATCCAATCGTTGATATTTTAAGCATTATAATTTATTAATTTTGCACGTCTAAACAAATATCAATTAATGAGTATATTAGTTGCCACAACTTCTGAAAATACACCTCGGGTAAAGTTAAAGTATTTAATATACAGAATCTGGTTAAAGTCATGAAACATGCGATGTCCATTATAAAAACTTTTATAGATTTGTATGTAACAATACTAAAGTTTAACATTTCTAGGTGTTAATTACCGTGGGGTTGGGGCTCCGGTATCAGCAGAAAGGGAACACGAAGACGAGGAGATACGAGAAAGACGGCTGGTCGGTGCGTGCAAGTCCAAAGATGGCGGGAACAGACACCATGCCTGATCTTCCTTTTTTCGCGGCCCCTGCATTAGTTACTTACAAAGAACGCAAGACAGAGATTTGAATTAGTATAGAAAGTGGGCAGCGTTATATCAGTACTATAGATGACGTATTACGAAGTTACAAAAACAGAATATAAAAGTTGTAGAAGGTGAACAGTCTGTGGTGGCACACGAACCACAACCCATAGTTTACGTTATTTTGGCCTTCTTAGTTAAATCTTCTACCTGCCTTTCTTTTAAATATGTAGATACATATCTATATACATATTTCAATATGTTTTGAAATATGGGCTGAGCATATAGCTAAAGCATTCTGCATTAAGCATTAATTGTTTTACAGTTGGATTTACTAGTTTATAGTGCTCTATGGAAGGATATTTCACCTTATTCTTCGTATGACCAGCATGACACCAACGTACCTGCAACACAAAAGTGAAAAATTGTTGCCAACGAAGATAGTCGATTTTCTTTTAAAAATTATTAAGGGTTTCTGATAACAATAATGGCAAGAATTAGTGCTACATTTAAGTTATTGATATCAATGTGTAAAAATAAGTTAATTAAACATGTACGATTTTGTTGTTCAATAGATGAATGCAGGAGGTGGAATGTCCAGTAAAATGAGAAAGACTCGTGTTGAATTAGGAGATACTTTTATTTAATATACATTGACACTTATTTGCTTCGCTATGGTTTGTCTAAGACTGAAAACCCGGACCCTTGTGACCCTTGCTGGGATGTCGACCCCTCGCAGAACCATGTGCCCTGATCGCCGCACGCATAAATAAATCCCTTATCGTGCTAAGGCACTTGACGACGATCTCGTCTTACTCTAACATGACGATCGTCTCCATGCACAATAGATTTTACTTGCTTTCTATGATTAAATGTTTTGTCTCCCTTTTTTACATAATTAAAATACTTTATTCGATGCATTCAATTAATTGCTACCCTAATTTTAATTAATAAAATTATATATGGCATGTAAATGTTTAAAAGTTAATGACAAAAGAAAAGAATATAAAAAGAAGAAGATGAAACTACTGTAGGATCTTAATAAGGAAAATAACTAGATAGCAGTTATTATAAGAATATGAATATATATATATATATGTTTTATTGTATATGACACTATAAACTACGGAGTAATACTAAAAAATAAACTGTCATTCAAAATACACAACACACAAAACAAAGGCTCAAGACCGCACCTCGCAGGTCAGAGTTTCCTCGGTCACAGTTCGCTCTCGACTGTCCCTAAAAGCTATTTTTTCTTAACCTAGACTTTCACCCCAATGTCGGCTGCATCGTATGCATCTGGAAAATTTCGCTGGCGGCCGACACGGACGCACACACACACAGTCTTAACCTAAGCAAGGCCCTTTTTAACGGTGGCCTCTTGGCCTGAGCTACGGTCAAATTTATGACTCCACACTACTACTATCTTTCGGCTGTTCAAACATATGGGGGATATACAAGCGATCGGATCCGAAGCAGGGTAAAATGACACAACCCTATGGACCTTTAACTAGATTTATTATAAACTTAAAGAAATATGATTAATACGTATCGGAATGCCGTTATACCTCAACCGTCTCTCTGCGTACTTCGTCTCAACTCGTCTCCAATTCGTCTGTGACTCAATTCTGACTCGACTCTGGCTCGCGCACGCATCATCCACTCAATATATTCTTTCACTCTTACCTTTCCTCTCATTCTATACCTCGTTCGTTCTCACTCATTAGGGCACACACCAGCACACACACCCTTGCCACGTGTCACAGGTCGACCACGGGCCACCATTCACCCAAGCCTCCACGTGCATTCTCCGAAATCGTTCGCCCTTTCCTAGAGCTAAACATGCACTCGATCCACATTCGACATTTCCACTAACACCCTTCATTCACACTTCGCGCCACATTCGATACTTCCCGTCACACGATCCACATCAAATCCTTCATTCATGACACCTACGAATTCTCGCACCCCACACATACTAGCTAGATTTATTAAGCTAAGGAACTTAGTATTATTGTCGGTACTAAGTTTTGTTAGACCACACAGCTACGGTTTACGCTACCGAGAAAATTTCAAGGTCAAGGACATTTTTGCACCAACCGTTATTTACAGATCTTCACCGATCTGGAGGTATACGCCCTTTACACATTTAGTCGATCAGTTAAGAACAACCAGGTTATTAAAGATCACCTTTCGTGTTGCAGTTAGAAAACAATACAGTTTTGGTCACGCATTTGATTTGTTAGCAAAGTGAATCTCAGACAACGACAGAGCTGCAATTAGGTACTCTAGAAGTTAGTTAATTTGTAATTAGAGTGTGCAGCCAGGTACTCGTTCAATTGTCCTTAAGGACGAAATTACGTAGTCTAGAGATTAGTTACACAAATTAGTTAATTAGTTAGTCAGTGCAACGAGATGGTTGCTGCAGGAACAGTAAGACTCAAGTGCAACGGTTTTTTGTTGGTTAACTCTTAGTAGCCCTTTACATACTCAGGCAAATATATGCGTTACACGTTCATGGAATATTCAAGGGTATAGAAGAATACAGCATTCTAGAATTACTTGATGATCTAGAATTACTTGTTCAACGCCAACGTACACAAAATATAATCATATTAAAATGAATAAATAAGTATATATATATTATATATTACATATTCCAGCGATATTATTGTGCAAAGCAGTACTGTAGCCACTAATGCATAACATCGGCAATCAAAGGAAATTCAACAATATCATATTTTAAAGAAATAGGATAAATGTTAAATACAGATTTAAATTGAATTCTTTTTTTGGCACTGTCAACAAGTAGAATACACACAAAGACGAATTATCCACAATATAATCTTTTTTACTGTGCTATACTATAATCTGCTATACTGCGTGTCGTGTATGTATTATTGAATTTCACTCAACTTTCAATTTTGCACTGAAACTTTCAATTTATTTGTTCACTCCTGTCGTTTGAATTGAAAGCACGAAGCTGGTCGCTCCGTTAATAGCTTGTACCGAAGAAGAGCAGCGGATTCTAACAGAGTTCTTGCAGCTTGCAAGTGTATTGAGAGCTAAAATCTCAGAGAAGTTTGAGGCATAGTAGTGGAGTAGGGCACCATTGCAAAACAGTCTCCATGAATGGATTGACAAGTTGAAAAATGATCGCGCATATGTGACCCTCACCGATCAACACCTGAAGAAAATAGTGCATACATGGTTTATCTCTTGACTGAAAACAGTTTACTCCGAGTATATAGCAAAGCTTTTTTGTCGATGGACACGGTGGGTTAAAAAGCACGAGCATCGTATTTGAAAATAATGTACAGACAATTATTTACTGACGATGTGATAAATTGTTTAAACACATTCGGCGAAATTCACTCATCTTCGTACATTTTGAATTCTACACTAAACCGCTTGCTAGTCGTTGCAAACCTTATAATGCCATATTATGTCATATGATTTAGACTGATTGCCAGACTAGTTGAAATTTGCTAACACATTATCGGAGCTGCTTTTATTAGCCAGGATTTTACTGAATTTAACAACTAAATCTCGTTACTGCTGAGCTTGTTTTCTTCTTGGACGTTCTAAACGAGAAAGTATACGCAAAAAATAGGTGAGGAGAAAAGAACCTGGCGGTATATAGATCCTTGCACAGACAGCGAACCATTAGATACACCCATCTCAATCACTGACGTACGGCTGGTCATAAATTTTTCTGCCGTAATAGGTAGAACGGCGAGGACAGAGACTCGAGCCAGCTAACTCACTTGTGCTGAAAATGCGTTCAGGGTTTACGTTACGATCAATTCGCGCGATTCAGCCCTTATCGACTTTTTCCGTCGCAGCATAATTATTTATTCTGCACATTATTTTCACTCCTTATACCACATTCTCCTTATTTTTAGTTTAAATTAAACTATCTCTAATCACATTAATCCTATTTCGAATTACTATAAGTAGATTAACTTAGCGAGAATCACTTCGTTTCGTATGAAATATGTGAATGTATGTACGATAAAAATTCTCTGAACAAATATACAGCGTGTCCCGTCACTGGTGGTACAAGCGGGCAGTGGCTGATTCTACATGAAAAACTGAGTCGAAAATGTAGAATAAAATTTTGTCATATGAGGCCTTGTTTTCGAGAAAAACATGTTTGAATATTTGTCGAGTACGCGTGCATTCGACTTAACGGACTTCGCTGTAAACTATCTCTGTCCCCTCTTGTAAACATATTCAGTGTTTGTATACATAGAATAGATCGGCGATCAAGGCCACAACATTAGAAATACTTACTTTTTAGGAATTTTCTCAGTTCAAAAATTGCTGGAAGTGATTTCTACGTTGCTGAATACATAATTGTGCTCGTCTTATCCGTAGGATCCGAGGATCATATCCGTAAACTGACAATGTTTATAAACATCAAAGGGTCATGTGGACAAAGGCATAATGGGACGTCAGAACACGTGGAAATCACTTCCAGGAATCTTTGAACTGAGAAAATTCCTAAAAAGTAAGTATTTCTAAGTTGTGGCCTTGACCGCCGATCTATTCTATGTATACAAACACTGAATATGTTTACAAGAGGGGACAGAGATAGTTTACAGCGAAGTCCGTTAAGTCGAATCTAGACCAAGTGCATCCGTACTCGACAAATATTCAAACCTGTTTTTTTTCGAAAACAAAACCTCATATGAAAAAATGTTATTCTACATTTTCGACTCAGTTTTTCATGTAGAATCAGCCACGGCCCGCTTGTACCACCAGTTACGGGACACCCTGTATAACCTTTTTCGGGTTTTTATTTGAACGATAACATATTTCTAACTGAAGCTGGAATATAACAATATGTATACGTTAGCAGATATGTATCAGCAACATTCATATTTAACACAGTGTTCCTTTTTTATCAATTGAAATATTGTGCTAAATATTTCATTTAAGCTATTAAAACTTTTGATATTTTCAATTTCGCAATGAATTTCAAATGACAAAGAAATTCATACTTGCCTGCAGAACATTCTTGCAATTTCAGCATTTATTAACAGATTAAGCTTTAATGTAGTAATCCTTTTAGCCATACTTCTTACTGGTACGCTGTAGGGACAAAGATAAATCTCGTGCATTTCGCTAATAATTCAAGTTTCTGTTTAAATAAGTGTACTGGATTTACTTATGTGGGATCGGGGCCTCAATCAACGAACATAAGAAACATAAGAAGATCGCAGGGGAGGGGAATGGGAAGGGGCCGCACAGTAGTCGACATTCGTAAAAAACGGGACAAAAGTCAGAATTACTTGAAAACTCACTATATCGACTACTGGCCAGTGCATACGAACAGAACTTCTCGGGTTCGATTCACTTATGATAAAGTTCATGTTCATAAAGCTCCTGAATTTGTCCAATACCACAACTCGTTATAAGAATATTCCACACTCACCGAGTGACCGTCCAAAAATTGTCTCACACTCGTTTCTGTACTCGCTGAATTATACTGACATTGACTAGAGTCCACTAGAGCAACAGATTCATACCCTTCTTATTTATTTTTTATTCCTATCTACGTGACGATGAAATGTAGCGAGGCCAGTGCACACGTGTGTGTGCGTATATATGTATGTATGTATTTGGGAAACATCGTGCGGTACACGTGGAACGAATTATTTCGTCAAGCCAAACCACACCTATCCCCGAATCGTTCGCCCCAGGAACCAACGAACCGCGCTTGTGTCGCCGATTGGAGATCATCGCATGC
This sequence comes from Nomada ferruginata, assembly GCA_963583965.1. Classification (NCBI taxonomy): domain Eukaryota; kingdom Metazoa; phylum Arthropoda; class Insecta; order Hymenoptera; family Apidae; genus Nomada; species Nomada ferruginata. The sequence goes on from OY757219.1 coordinate 4,500,026, forward strand.
ATTCGCTTTATACACGTAGGTACACAGAATTACGCGCATTTACTCTACAGCTACGCTGTTCTAGCGAAAGTGATAATGAACTAATTATAATGAACGTAACATTATATGCGCTTTGTCAGAAATATATTTCAATTTTTCATAAATGTCTAGTCAGTTAAGACGTAAGAATGCTGCGATAACAGCAGACATCAATATCCCGGCTTCTTCTATAGAGTTTCTTCTGCCCATATACATATACAGGGTGTCTCTTAACTCCTGTCCTTCCCGGAAATGGGGGGTAGCTGGGGTGATTCTGAACAACTTTTTCCTATACCAACATGTGGTTTGCAGCTTCATTTTTAAGTTATTAACGAAAAACACTGGCCAATGAGAGCGCCCGCCAGGCGGCCGATGGCGCGCGCTCAGGCACGAACCTATCAGCTATCGCGAGGGGGGGGGGGCATCGGGGGTACCGACGGAAGCGTGCGGAAAATGTTACATCGTCATAATTAAGAATAATGTGGAATAATTTGTTATTCATGAATAACAAATAAACTAATAAGTCGTTTAAGAACAGTGTCCGATACTTTCATTCATTATCCGAAAGGAATAAACTGTTTTATTACTTATGAAAACAATATCTTTTTAACAGGACGTTTTCAGGTGAATAAATTATGTTTTCAGAAAAACGATTTGCACAACTAATGTTAGAAAAAGCTAGTTAAACTTACCCATTCGTCCACGAATTAACTTGCTTAACGTGTGCGAATCCTGACCGAGGCAACGTTCAACAACTGATGTTACGGCTGGGTTAGTATCCTTGCATGATCACTTCACTTCACGATAACTTCACTTCACGGTCACTTGCACTTGCTATTGTGAAATTTGGGTATAGTTAAAAACAATTTATTCTTCGTACGTTTAAACATTTAGTAATATTCTGCGGTTGCACGATTCACGTTTCTCGTTCGGTTAGCAGAACGACTCTGCCAGCTGAAACATTCGCACTCGCTTCCACACGCACACGCACACACACTGTCTCCAAATTTAGTGGAAATCGGCGGCAGATACCGATCACACAGGGCAGCATCGGCCCCTGCGTAGTGTGCGTCGCAGTGTGAGCGTCGGCACTACAATGTTATCCACAATTAAAGAACATGTGCGTGTGCGTGTGGAAGCGAGTGCGACGTTTCAGCTGGCAGAGTCGTTCTGCTAGCCGAACGGACAACATGAATCGTAAAAACGCAGACTATTACGAAATGTTTAAACGTAAGAAAAATAAATCGGTATCAAATATTCCCACATTTCACAGTGACAAGTGATAGTGACAGTGAAGTGAAGTGATCTTGAAGTGAATTCACCGTGAGTGTAGTGAGTTCACCGACCCGGCCGGTGACATCAGCTGTTGAGCGTTGCCTAGGTCAGGATTCGCACAATGTTTACCAGATTAATTCGTAAACGAATGGATAAGTTTAACCAGCTTTTTCTAACATTAGTTCTGCAAATCGTTTTTCTTGTCACATAATTCATCCACCTAAAAACGTGCTGTTAAATAAAATATTTTTTTCATAAGTAATAGAACAGTTTATTCCTTTCGGATAATGAATAAACGTATCGAACACGGTTATTAAACGACTTATTAGTTTCATAAGTATAAACGAATTATTCCACATTATTCTTAATTAAGACGATGTAACATTTGCCGCACGCTTCCGTCGGTACCCTCGATGCCCCCCCATCGCGATAGCTGATAGGTTCGTGCCTGAGCGCGCGCCATCGGCCGCCTAGCGGGCGCTCTCATTGGCCAGTGTTTTTCGTTAATAACTTAAAAATGAAGCTGCAAACCACATGTTGGTCAAGGAAAAAGTTGTTCAGAATCACCCCAGCTACCCCCCATTTCCGGGAAGGACAGGAGTTAAGAGACACCCTGTATATATATATGTATTACTTACTTACTGCGAAATATACGGCGAAATTTTACAGTATTGTATTGCTCGAAATATGACGATGTAGTTATAGGTAGATCAATTCAAGGAAGTTGATGCGCTCGTTCACCGTGAATACATTTTAACTAACCTTTCGCAAAACTACCTTTGTCGTGACGATGCAAAGCAAGTAAGGGATTTAAACTAATCTTGAGACTTATCTGTACATATCACAAGAACGTAAATCGTTGGATTAAGTTATTCTACAATTACTTATTTATTTATGACATTTACCGTGCTAATTAATAGCTTCTCTGTATATTGCAGTATGAAACATGTATATTTGAGTGAAATTCAGTTCAGTGAAATCATGATATAAGTTATGAATAATGACAATCAGATCAAATGGTATCGACATAATGGTAGAACTACCATAAGAATGGTAGAAAACATAAGGAAGCGATGCCAAGCTGTACCTGTTAATGGAGAATATTGGACGCAATATTAAGCAAAAGCGTATTAGCGTTTCCGATATACATTCGATACGAATAAAAGTTTTTTGACAAATAAATTGATACACATTTTAATACACTATTCGTGGCTATATTTCAGATTGATGTCACTTTGCATTTCAGCTGCACAGTTTACAGGAACGAGCGGTCAAAAAAAATTGCCCGCCCATTATCTTCGATCTCCGTAGCCCTTGCTAACGAGTGAAATGGAACGAGGTGGAGAAAAGAGGGCGCTTAAAAACGCGGGGGTGTGCCATTTTCTATCCGGGTAACGCGTTGCAACGGCAAGCCATGGCCCCATCGTCTAGCTCGACGCGTTTAATAGATCGCACGCCGACTCGTGAATTCCATCCTGTCATCCCGGCAACCGTGTTCCAGGTTGCCTCCACGACATACATACATACATTCATACATACACAGTGTATAATTCCGGTTAGATATGTACGTGCGTATGTGGTTGTTTTCACAACAGGACAGTACACCTATGAAATGTCCTCTCGCGGAGATTTCATTCCCGTTCCAGCTTTTGCCGCGCCGCGCCGCGCCGCACGTCGCATCGGATGTTCCGTCATCGCTTTCTATATAGCCCGTATTATCGTGCTTGGAAGAAAAGCCGCCAAAAAATTCCATGGAACAATGCTCGATGTTAATGACGTGGCCGCTCCACCTGTTCCTGTTAACACTTATGTGCCAGGTTCCGACCTACCACTAAGGGAAACCGACAAAATTTGCGATCCTGTTGGTTCGCAGGGAGATGAATACCCTCCATTTAGTCGATGTTTACAGAGGACAGAACAGCGTCAACGAGCAACCGTCATATTGCACTGTATTATTTTGGAAAAGCTATTGTTACAGCATCTTATTAGTTTTATTCTAAAAAACATCATACATATGTTTTCACCTTGCTTCTTAGTACGACATATTTTCTGCCAATTTTTTTCGATGCCCAGACGCGCAACGAAGAGATAATATTGTATTCAAAAATTTCCTTAGGCATTATATAAAGTTTGGCCCCAATGTCTTGACAGTAATAAATAATATTACCCAATTGTAGCACACCGATTTTAATGAAATTTATACACGTGGTAGATCTTAACAAAATTTTTGACACGCAGTTTTTTATCTGCAATGATTCATATCTACAGGGTGATATCAGCTCTCAAAGTTGGGGATGAAAAACATATTTTCTAAAATAAGTTGCAAACTATTAGATCTAGGAAAACATGGTTTAAATAAAAATAGTGGATTTTTTAATGACAAATTTAACTATGTATGGATCATTGCAGATAAAAAAAATCGTGAAAGCTTTGTTTAAGGACTACGCCCTGTAGAAATTTCATTAAAATCGTTGTGCTACACTTGGGTGATGTCCCTTGTTAGTGTACTTTTGATCATTTGTACGATTGCTGTAACTGTTGTATACTTCTTCATCGTACATCGATTGTCTGAACACAGTTTAAGATTGCAACTTTCACTGCCCCGTTTTTATTAGAGGTACATAGCAGTGACTTACAGAATTATAAATAACATGATTAAACAATGGAGTAGATTGACCTTTAGTCTATCGATTTCACTTGTAGATCGTATCCGGATGAACAAAGCTATGCGCGATGTGGTGCATCAGTGTCGGAATCTGAACCCTTCAGTCTTGTAGAAAGTTATTTAATGGCACATTAAATTGGTTGACCAACAAAAAAGGTTAGGTAACCCGGAACTTCAGAAAATTACGAAACTTTGCGTACAAGCAAAGTGTGTCATTCGCAATACAACCCTATTTTCCGTTCCTGCCATAATTCGATTTTAAAAAAGTGAAATCAGCCACTGAAAAAAATTCAGAATTTTGTTTTTCGTTAAAATATCTCAGGAATGCTGAGAGATATCTGTAAAAATTTATTTTTTCTTGAAAAATCCGTGGGAAAAAAGTATAAAAAATCATGGATGCTTCAAATAATTTGTTTGCGCAGTTTTGTAAACGCAATAAAGCGATGCTTGTTTTATTTATACTCTTTGTTAAATATATCTCAGCGTTCTTGAGATATTTCACGAAAAAGAAAATTCTGAAAGTTTTTCAGGGGCTGATTTCCCCCCCCCTTAAAACCGACTTATGGCACTGTTACATAAGAAGTATTGTTTCCTTTGTTTCGTCTATTATGTCCTTTTTTGGAAATCGAGAGTGCATGCAGTCGAGTCTGCCCCTTCCGCGATGGCGCGATGACGCAACCCTTCAGGGCGACCTTTTGGACTCCCTTGGAAGATTCTGTACCACCACCATATTTTTGGTCCGGCTTTCGGACATAAAAACGGCATGATATCTACTCTCGTGGCTCAGTATGGACCTACTAGCTATGTACCATGTCGGTGCCAGCTAACCATACTGATGCCCAGCGAGATCGGGTTCAAGTCCTTTTCGAGCAACTTATATTTATTACAGCTCAGTTTTGAATAATCAAGCTACGCGTTACGTCGTAATTGATCGGAAATTCATTGTTGAGAAGCGAGAATTTATGTTGTAAGCATAGAGGCCAAAAAGGTTCAGTCGCGTATCGCCTTGTTTAGGTTCGAGGGTACGCGTCTGGATTGCATCGAGTCCAAGCGTAGGGCTGTTGTCTTGCGTCTCGTTACGGAGGCTCGAGTCATCGCCTCAGCCGGACCCAAGTGTCTCCGGGCTTTAAGGGTCGACTCGGGTGGCCTCGCGTTTGTTTAGTTTTTAGATTGTCGCCAATACCAGCCAGGAAGTCGTAAATTGTCCTTTCATGTTTGTAACGTAGTTTCCATATTTGGTAAAGTTTCCCTTTCTCGCGCCTCACGACCATCTTCGATATAGACACGCCTCCACCAATAATCAGTTTTCGTTTTACCATTTCCTAGTCGTTATTAAACCAATAGTTTTGTTGCTTACCCCCATAGTTTTAAGACTCCACCCCTGCAATGGGGTTCGCAGGTTTCCTTCGGGGAAGTTGGTGCCGATGACGGCAGAAGTATTTGGGAGTCACGCGTAGAAGGTAGTGAGAATAGAACATATTACTTAAAGTATCAGAATAGAACCATCGAACTCTGCTTGCGAATAGAGAGTTAATAATATCACAGTAATTAACCAGTTTAAATATATCAACAACATTATTGTTAAACGGTTCAGTGTCTTTATTCCTTCACCCACGACTTGCTCCTCACCGTGAACAACAGTTCATATTTTCGAGGCTCTTGCACGACACCACGTGCGAGGGAATTGGCAGGGAATCGTGAAGATTTACGACCTTCAACAAAAGCGACGCCCTGTCATAACATTCATTTTATAAAGTATTTATGAACATTAAAAGACTGTAAGCGTGGGTTTTAACTCCGCGATTTTTACGTATTGTAATTCTTCAGAGAAAGAGAATATAGACATTTTATTATTTGATTATAGACATATTTATTTCATTTCATTTCCTATACCAATCGTAAGCTGTATTCAATCCACCGAATAGATACATCTTAACCGCTCGAGGTGTATCGAAAGTTACGAGGTTACAATTACTAACATTCCTGTGGCACCCGTTGATGAAATAATGCCCCTTAGCCCTCGGCTCGTAACAGCACCAACGAAAATAAGATTGTATTACGGGTGACGTAGTTTACTTGTATGCAAAGTTTCATACGTTTCTGAATTTCCGGAATGCCTAACCTTCCCTGTAAGATTGAATATAGTTTATAGAAATATTAGAAATCGCATCAACACTTAAGACGAGCGGCCATATTTGTTTCAAAAATTTGTCAAATTGAATTTCGATAATTTGGCCATTTAATATAAAATAGTACCCCTACGAATTGGTTCAATATTACAAATTGGTAATCATTGACGCTTCGGTTGGGACAGAAGCTTCTGACACATACGTGTTAGAACGCCTATTTTTGAATTTAGGATTGTTATATTGTTTCACGCACCTTGGACGATTATTTCTATCCTGTCGTGTGATGAGAAAGTACGATTATTTCCAGTTTTAGTAATTTAGTTACATCCGCGCTGAAGTCATGACATCCCCTCCACTATCAAAATTAAGGACTGACAGATGGACCTATTACTATAAATTCAGAGACTCGTGCTTAAGTTCATAGATGCTTCGCGGTTTGCAAAATTACTATCAAGGATTTATTGGTAATGCCATTGCTTCTGGCTTGGATCTACAGTATCGTTTTTAAAAGGAGGATATGATGCCACGATGAAAAAGGAAAATAGCGACGACTTCAAAATATTTAAAGTACCGCAACAGGCATAGAACCATCGTGAAAAAGTACAGGTTTCTATGAAAATGATTCACAGAACACAGTTTCGACGATATGCGCGTACACTGGCTGAAATGGAGCAATCTGTATACAAATTGTACGTATTCAATGATATTAAAACCTTTAAAATGACCGACCGAGCTTCACAAAGGAGGAACATACGTACGTGTTGCGTTGAAAGAGTGAACGAATGCATTCAAGTATATAAAAGGACCAGATTCTATAACTGTACAGGGTGTAAAGAAAGTAAGTGTAAAGGGCATTGTAGCGTAATTCTACGCCTCTGGATGAGTGAAGATCTGTAAATAAAAGTTGGTGCAAAATTGCCCTTGACCTTGAAATGCAAGGTCGAATTTTTATTATTGTATCGTGTTCTATTTATCACTAGGATAAGAAGTCTGAAAGGAACCATATATCGCAAATGTACGGCTTTCTCAATAGAAATGGTTAAAGTACATAACTAAGATCGAGTAAGTCGCACGTATAAAGAAACAAACGCTCCGCACTAGCATTTCTCGTCCACGCACAAGCGTTTGCGGTGGCACGGTATATGTGTGCGGACGTCCCATCGCAAATTACCAAACATTACTTTAAAGTTAAAAAAAAAGGAAAATCAAATTCTGTTTGGGGCTCTGTTCTTTTACCGGTCGGCTGGTGTTTGTCACGAAACATGTAAGTATAACTTTCTATTTTATGTTACGGATACTTAAGCATGGTGCCTTTAATATTGCGCATTATGTACTACTAGCTCCTACAACACATTGAAATTTTCTATAGAATATACGACGTATAGTGCCCACGTTTATGTAAGGAACCCGTAAGTGTGGAACTACAGTATTAACTAATATGAAATAAAAAAGTTGATAAACTTTCTGTGGTAAATGCAGAATGAAAACGGTGCAGTATACGGTTAGCCCGGGCGAATAAAGTCAATACGAAGATTTGTGAAATCCTTGGTGAAATGGAAACGGGTGCGAAACAATTAACAGAGTTGGCGTGATTCCGCGTGTACCTGACAGCACTTAGAAATAAAATATACGACCGTACGTCTTGTAATGGTGTACAGGTCGATCCTAGTGTGGAATCCAAGCTAGCTTGAAAGTAGAAGTGGCAGTTAAAAGGGATGAAAGTTGTTGGAGGGGTAGCGGTAGGCAGTGATCGAGCGGTTGCGACTTAATGAAACTCTTAAGTGCTGACTATTAATATGGCTTTCAAGCTGCTAAGACTCGTTTCATCTTCCACTGTTCCTTCCCTTCTCTTTCCATCTTTGCCGTGAGTTTCTTACACGAATGCGAAGAGAATGAACGCAGAATGTATGCGCGACCGAGAAAACCAGTTGAGAATGGAGTATAGGAGAATACAGGGAAATAGGACGCGCGGCTAATGGAATTCTCCGATATTCGCGCTATTATCAGGTATGCATACAATTTACATAGAGGAAACTACTTCAAAACGACACATCATTCCACGAGCGAATTGCGCGGCCTAAAATCAGAGATAATTCACGCTCGTATTAGAATTTTAAGTATACATTATGAACAATTTCGATATAACGTGTATTTGTGGTCAAAATTGGTGTTTTTTGTACGATCTCCATGCTATTTATAGCCGTTACAAATATTTGCATTATAAAAGGGGGTAAATTGAATAGGTCCAGCACAGCAAAGAAATGACAAGTTAATCGTATACGTTCGTTTCCTGTTAACGCTTTTTGTATGATAAACATTTGTGAAATCTGGCAAACGCTACGCTTTAATGTATTAACAAATATTGCCAGGGAAATGTGGTCGCAAATCTAAATTTAAATCGCGCGAAGGATATGATCTCTTTACTAGTGTTATTGGCTGAACAAAATTTCAATATTATATTTAATGTATAACTAATGTTATGTATACAGAATGATGTATATTCACATTCTAGTGATTACGTGTTGCATAAATATATAAACGTCAGAACAATCGACTGTGTTTATCTTCAAATGAATATCGCTTTACAGTCACACTATACGTTTCACCGCCAACAATTTTTTTTTTTTTGTTTTAAATTTCTTTAAAGTCTTTGACTTTTTAGTCATTAGCGACTCCTTGGAGTGGGGTTATATTTCCTGGTGTAAATTGGTGTCCTTTGTAAATTGGGATCCATGTGAAAATGATGTGTTTCCCGTTACTGTTAAGTTCTGTGTGCGTCTCTTGGATGCTTCGTACGATTTCGTGTTTGGTCTTGTTGTCGACGTTTCCTATTGCACTAATTGCACTCATGGAATCAGTATAAATTATGCTTTGTTGGAAGTTATTTGCTTGTGTATGGTGAAGGGCTTCGAGGACAGCATATGCGGCTTTGGGGAGACGGTATTTTACTGTTGTCTTGTCAGAGATAAAGGCGAAACCAACCCCCTGGTCTGTTTTGGATGCATCAGTGTATATTTTGTTGTAGTCAGGATATTTGTTATCTATGTTTAGGAATTCGTTTCTATGCTCTATGTTGCTTTTTTGGTTTTTTGGGAGGTTTGCTAGATCTGTGTTTATTTATGGAGTTTTTGTGGTCCAGGGAGGTATTTTTCGGTAATTCCGTGCTATAGTCGGTGTTGACACGACTTTAGTTGCCAACGAGTATTTGGCAAACCTTGTATAGAATGGGGGTGGGAGTTTTGGTCTTTTTTCGTACAGGTGTGTATATCTTTGGGTGAAAACGTTGTTGTAGGTAGGGTTATTAGGGGTGGAGGATAGTTTAGCAGCATATTTCAGACTTAGTTGTTTTCTTCTTTGCTCTAGTGAGGTTTCTTTCGCTTCAAAGAGAATACTGTTTATTGGTGTTGTGCGATAACATCCTGTACTTAATCTCAGTGCGGCGTTTTGAATTGGTTCTATTGTTTTTAGGACGTTTGGTTTTGCTGAGCTGTATACTATTGAGCCATAGTCAATTTTGGATCTAATCATGGCCTGATACGTTTTAAGGAGGATTTCTTGGTCGGCTCCCCAGTTCACGTTTGCTAGTAATTTAATAATATTTAGTTTTTTTGTACATGTTTTTTTGATGTATTTCAAGTGTGGGACCCATGTTAGTTTGCGGTCCAAAATGAGACCTAATAGCTTTATGCTGCTTACTTCCTTAAGTTCGGTTTTTTCCATGAATAGTTTGGGCAGGTCTTTGTGGGGCCTTCGTTGTTTGGAAAATATGATGTATTGCGTCTTTTGTGGTGAAAATTTGAGTCCTGCTTGCTTGGCCCATACCGTAAGATCGTTTATGCTTGTTTGTAGTAGTTCTATTGCAGGGTTTGGGTTTTTCCCCGAGCAGGTTAGGGTTAGGTCGTCCGCAAATAGGTTTCCGTGGACCGGAGGTTTTAAGTTTTTGAGTACGTCATTTAGCCAACGATTTTGTTACGCTACCAGTGGGGTATTTGATCGGAAAAACCAGACATACCCAGTTTAGCGTTGTGTATAGGGTCAAGGTCATAATATAGTAGGTCGTTGAAATCGTATTAACGTCAGCTACAATGCTCTGTAATTAAAAATAAATTTTAACATTTAACGAATTAAAGTGACTTTGATATAAAAAAAATTGTTGAAATTTCATATATTGAAGTTTGTATATGTCTGAATACCGTTTGCCTTTTGTTTAAAACATTTTTTCAAGACTATTGCAACCCCTTCGAAAATGGGGTCAGTGGTGGAGTACTGGCATCACGTATAATCGAAACCGCGTTGTTCAAGGGATTACCGTACTTTGAAACAGTTGCTTTTAGCATTTAGAATGCAGTGTTAGCGGGAGTTCTTCAAGCAGGTCTGGAGCTGGATCGTGACCACGTGTACAGGCGGACTTGAAACGCTGGAGCCCTCAAGTGTCATTTCCACATAAATTAGCTGGAAACTTGAAAACGGACGAATTCGGAACCAATTTTTGTTGTATTGTGACCAGAAACCTTTATCGACTGTAATAGCACTAGAACCAGCATCGGGGCTCACTCAGAACCATACAAAAATCGTTAATGAACCGTAAAGAAAAGCACTGAAATATTGATTATTTTCAAATATTAATATCTGTGGGATTGGAAGTTTTATGAAATCAAACCGGTGTAAGTGTAATATAATTAACAAGGATTATTATATATTTATTAACAAGCTACTACACTATTCCACACTATGGTACTCTACACTGTTTCGTCTACGCTACACTACTTTTGTCTACACTGTCTCTCTGTTTAATCTACTCTTCTCTGCTGTCGACTCTGTACATTTCCATTCATTCCTACATTCGTCCTCATTCATTCCCGTCTCTCTCACTCATTGATATCCTTAAAGCTAACGGTATTCTTAAAACCTAGGAAACAGGGGACACGGTTCTGCAGGCCATCGCTGCTCGCCTGCAGACCATCTATGCCCAAGGTAGCCTGGTCATGAACGCCTTGTGCCCAAACGTTGGGCGCTTCGCACTCCCACATAACTATACAAATATATGACATGAAAGTGTAAATCAGAATTTACACAAATTTCGTAAAGGATTTATAAATCGCTAATAAGCAACGATGTTTTAGAGAATTGTTAAGAAAGAAACGCATGCTATAAAATCTGCTAACTTTTGACGAATCACGCTGATCCCTGAGTTCATAAATAAGAAAAAAATTGATACATTATGTTCTTCATATATTCAACTATCTCAGACAGCAAAAGCATTCTGTAAAATTTTGGAAATTGACTTTTGTCCGGGTTTTCGGACCTAATACCCCACGGTGCGGTGTGAATAGTTTGCGAATATGCGTAAGTAACGATTACAAAGATAACATGCTACCATAGTGTACACATAAACATATGTATATGGATAATATACCATAATACAGTACAGCAATATAGAAATGTTGACTATCATATTTGATCCGAGATACGAACATGCAGTGTAGTAAAAAAGGAAGACACTTGAAAATACAAGAACTTATGGTAATAGCTTATGGTGCATAATTTAAGTACATTTTGGAATATGACTACGGTTAGAAGTGCCGTTAATGATAAATTCAAGATAAAATTGAAAAATATATTTTCGCCAGTGTAATAAGAACTCGAAAATTCTAATTTTTTTTAAACTTTGCAGGTTTGTAAGAGACTCCAAGGGAAGTAACGGGCAATTTTTCCTTTCGGCCAAATTCGGTTTTTAGAGTGGAAGCACCCATTCAAAATAGAGGGATTTATCCTATATTACATTATACATACATATATGTACGTATCGATCAAACTCTAATAGATATAGAAAAATGGTTACAATAAAAATTACAAATATTTACTTTTAAAGGGTGTTTTCACCTTAGAAAATCGAGTTTCAAGTCCCCTAAAAACCTGAAAAGTTGGACAAAAATTACAGTTTTCAGATTACTGAACATCCTTGGTTAGTTAGGTGTATATGTATGCTTTTCAGCAAAGGTACTGTAGATAGAGTGCTGAAATTACCTAATCATTCAAAGTGCTTTACTTTTTGCTTGCTACTTTTGATCACACTTCCTATGCCCCATACATTCGACCTTTATCAATGACGCTGTAATAGAAAATTAATGTAATAGATGTAATGTAATAGAAAAACACTGTATCTTATAGTGGTAGTTGGGTTAATATTACCTAAGTTATATGATCGTTCTTGTCCATGGATTGCGATTGCCTGTGCAATCAATAAGGTTTTACCACAGCAATTACTATGGAGTAGCAAACGACGAGCACTCAACTCATTAAGACTCTCGTCGTTTCTCCAGATAGTAAAATTAACTATACGGTTACGCGTTATTCATAACATGTGATGTTCTGGAACCCGGCAACCAGATCGTCCGTATTGCAAAGCTGATGTACTTTGTATGATACTCTATGATACTTTGTATGTCGATGTTTGTGTGTAGTATAAAAACTGTGATTTTGTTAAGATTTCTTTTATTAATATGAATCTCTCTCTCTCTCTTTCTCTCCCTCTGTTTTACCATTAATCAAGTTAGGCTAATTTCTTGCAAATATGACTATTAAACACACGCAAACAGGATTGTCTGAATACTTTCTCTCTTTATTCATATGAAACATAATTGCTATTCACTGATTTCAAAGAAACTATGCACATTGACAGAGAAACCGAAAATATTGTTCTTGTATGGCATGGATATTGATCAGAAATCATTCCTATGATCAGAAATCATTCTTCGAAATAGATGATTCAAACAGGCTAATGAAAATATTGACTTCGCGGGAGAGTAGTTTTGCGTTGATTTTACCACGAGAAAGCCTATTCCCTTTTATGACATTATTTCGTATTTCGAGTCAACAGATAAGAACGTGTCTGATTCGGGCCTATTGTTAGGACGAGGATCATCGCAACAATTATCGAAGAACCATTGACACCGACGTTCATTAACTACATTCATTTGAGGATAATTGTACCAACATGCTTGGGCAAAATATTCTAATGTGTAAGGTGGTGCAGAACGTGCAGAATGGGAATAGAAAAATGAATTTGTCGCAAAACAGTGCTACCATTTCACAGCATGAAGACATCAACATTCAAGAAACGATTGCAATAATATAACTATGATTTGTAATTTGTATACTATTTTCGAAAATATGTATTTTGCGACCTAAATTTGCTAAGCATTTTTTCCTCAAATGAATGAGCGCTACACGTGCTCAAAGTCGGTAACACTTTTTTTTTAATACTCTGTACATACCTAGTGATTCTAGAAAATGGGTCTGGCGATAGCTTCAATCCGAGTGAATCTAGAAAATATCGCTTAACGAGCTCCAGCATTCTATGACACAATTTTTTTTCATAATTGCACCGCTGTTCTTGTCAACTGCACAATTTCTTTTTTATATTCAGAAGGTAAGTAACAAACAGTTGTACAATATTGTTTAGGAACAAAAATTTTAAAAATGTATTGGAACCATTCTCCAAAGTATTTAAATGACTAGAAAAGAGTAGTACTTGTCGCCGTTGTGATAAAATAGTTGAAACGAATTTTAAACTGTGCGTTCAGTAGCTGTATTCTTATCAAATGCTAATATAGTGGAGCATATTCCACATCTATTACAATTACATTTTTCAAACAGATTTACTTAAACCACGCTCAAAGCTGGTTCCTTCAAAATAAATCTGCAATGTGTGGAAACGAAGCATCGTATGAACAAACTTTAATGTACAGTTTTCTTTGCATGTAAAATAACATCCCATTCGGTTGTACCAATTGTCCTCGACTACTCTGTTTAACACGGTTTCCACATGACGTAGTTCAAAAATTGTACAAATCCGTGCATGCTGCAGTCTACAGCTTTTCAGAGTGTAATGCCATGTGTAGGTAACGTCAATATCAAGTGTTCTATTTTGTGTTTTGCTGTAACATGTATCCCGCAATAGGGGCCATGTTGTAGCCGTACTTTCTTTAATATTTCACGTCTCTTTTACTTCATTCTTTAGTACCATTCTGGTTTTACATTTCTTTGTGTAATGTATAAAGCTGCTTACCATCTTGCAACAATTTGTATTTGAAAAAATAATTGAAATTACAAGTTGCATATTAATCTCACGCGATTGAAACATTATTTGGTGGCAAAAAAAGTATATAATTAATTGCCAACAGAAATTTAGTGACATTCTGAAGTAAATAGTAATATACTCGTATGTTTTCCTCACTTTAAAGATACATTACTTCATTTTAAGCTAAATCTTTTTCGAAACTAACTTCACCTTTATTATTGCACGTGTAATGTGAATCTCTCGTAAGATACCATTTTTTATGGAAGCCAACTACTGCTTTATCTGTACTTACATTGGAAAATAGTATTTTTAAACAGCAATAATCATATGTCGATTAGTATAATCTTTTTCATGTCAATTTTTCCCTTGGTGGAATCTAGGTACCGCATAATAGACTAATGTGTGTGAGAGGGGGGGACGCGAAAAGTCAATAAGAAAGTTAAGAAAAGCGTGAAATTTGTCTATAGGAGTCGTCGCTGCATAAGCAAACGTTTCTTCAACTCTTGCGTTTCCATTATCCTATGTTGTCTTCAGCATAATGATGGGAAGCTGGAGGCGAAAAGTGCTTCGAATTTACATTTGAAAACGTCGAATAAACAGAAAGTCTCCAAGTTCGAAGAATCAGCAGAGTTTTGAAAGTTTCGACAATCGTGAAACAATCGAAAGTTTACAATCTTGGTAGTCTTTAGAGTCCAGGACTCTAGATATTGCCAAGCTCCCATTATATTATATAATACATATGTATGCCATTATTATTGTTTCGTTCTGTCGTATTTTGATTCAATCATATCTGTATCGTACATATGCAGTGGTTCGTTTTTTTCTTCTATTTTTATGTCTCCGTTATTTTTTGTAGCAGAACAAGCGAATATAAATAAAATTGTTTTATCCAATAAAATAAATATTGTGACGAAAGAACTAAGTGTTCAAAGCTTTTATCCTATTTTTTACGTTTTCGAACCACGCTATATTTGGCAATAGTACAGCATGAACAAAAATTATTATATTGTTTAGCTGTGCATAAGTTTTATTTTTCACTCACATTCAGATCTATATGTACAGACAACATTTTTCCCAGACATTGACCGATGTTAATCTAGGGATACACTTTTAGTAATAATCCAGTCCCATTGTGCATCTATTGCAGCGTGGAACGATAATCTTGTAGTTGCTGTGCTGGTACACTTTTATATACGATGCAACATGTAATACTAGTACATACGTCCTATTCAATCGAACAACTTTTTTTTTTAATACACTTTAATATACCATCCAAGAAATCAGAGACATAAAGCCGCGTAAGGTACGTAAGTAAAGATAAAAAGGGAAACCATTTTTAGGGTATACAAATTTTGACGTAAAAGATAAGCTAAAAGTATGTTTTGTATGGGCTATATATTTATGTATATAGATGTATATATATGTAGTATAAAACTATGTATATAAATCCTTTGTAACATTGCATATGTTTGAGAGTATTTAAAAGCTGTGTTCAAATAAGCGTGGTCAAGACGCAATGCGAAAAATAACGCTAGTGCAACAAATTGATCATTTCGTAATTTTTTAAGCCACTAAATAGTCCTGAATTATGCACTATTGTCCATATTCGTGGTGGTGTCTTTATATCTTTGGAACTGCCGAAGAATCGAAGTAATATGATTTTACACCTTATCAAAAGTCTTCGAATCAATGTAATGCCACGAATGAATACGTATTAAAATGCAATTAATTAGTTTTAAATGTAACCTAACCTTGAAAACTACCCTATCACTTCACTTACTAAGAAAAAAACATTTGGAATTACACACGAAGTCACAAATTTTAATTGATAATATATCAACTTATTAATTCAGTAATTTCCTATATAAACAATGTTATGATTAATATTAAACATTTTCATATTATGTGTGTAGACGATCGCTGCTTCAGACCTAGGGATTTAGGAGATAGGAACAGATGTTCGAAGGTCCTGTTTACCCAAATGGTGAGCGACCACTTGTGAGATATCGCAAGGTCCCAATCCGCGGACATCTGTTGGCGAACACGTGATCTTTGCGGACTCGCACGTCACAACTCGACTTGTCGATCTCCCTCACCACTCCTGCGTTCCATTTGTATTGGAAAGCGGCTACTTTAAAGGGTTGGGGAGAAAACCAGAGACAATTGCATTATTATAAAGCATATGTATACATATACATATTTCCGTAACCGTGACTAGCAATTCGAATGCCACGAGGCGCTGATAGCCGACAGAAGCCGAATTTCGACGCTCCTTTGTCTCAACATTTGCACGCACATTCAAATTCGCATCTCTGCGACACATCCTTCCTCACTCTCTTGCTCTACGCATCACGGACCACGTACGCTCGTCCGCCTACTACACTACTTTCCCGTATTACTTTTGCCACAGCAAGTATCCTAAAGTAAACCTTAAAATAATCAACTTGTGCCATAACTTTCGGATGTACACACGATCACAATCTACGTGGACAATCACCTTATTCAGCTCCTCCTCATTTTCTGTCCTACAATGGATTCCGTCCTACAATAAATGAAGCCACATATAAAGTTGTCTTTACGCTTAAAACCACAAATAACCGAAAACATGATAAAGTATAACATATTTCGCAACGTACCTGGTTCCTTCCGATCTTAAGCATGCGGATTACCAGATTTTCAAATATGTAAATTATTTTGTAATGGAGCAAGTTTTTCAAGTCGAAGGGCATCCATGAGTAATTTTCAGCCTCAACAGTTTGTGAGTTCCATAAGTTTTTAATACAAACTAGTTAATTATTGCATAAAGCATGTAGAAACGCGTGGAAATTATTTTAAGTAAATGTATAGTGCCTTGAAGGCAGTACTTGTGTTGAAAACTTCCTTGAATAATATGAACATTTCATACGCGCCATATACTAAATTGTTGAACATTTGCGTCAATTTTTAGTTACAAAAAACAAGTCATATATAAAATTTCGCAAAATCTTGTCTAATTCATGTCATCTGTGGATATTACATAGTTTTAAAAAATGACTGAACACGATATTTGATAAAGCCTTGCTTTTGGAAACAACGTGTGTTAGATACGATACAACACTGGCCAATCAACTTCTTAAATAAGCATTTAAAACTAATATTAAATAAAGTAAAATAATCTAGAATTTGAAAAGCAGGTTTCAGTTTTGATCCCAAGAAGTATTCTAGGTGTGTGACGAAAAATGGATTAGTTTCAGGAAATACAAGTTTGTTAGTATTTAGAATAGAACTGGGATAAAAATACTTAAGTGAATACGACCACATACATAGTGCACGATTCGCAGAGAATTTAGTAGGAAATTGCGGTAACACAACAACATTCGAAGGATTTTATGGTAACCCGTTTCGAGGGCAATAGACTCCTACATATCGAGATATGCATTTTGCAAGAGCGAAATACGAAAACTGCCGATCGTTTAGTCGTGCACGCAACGACCAACCCTTCCCTTCTACCTTTTTCATCTATCTAGCATGGTGGCGTCCGCTCGTTTTTCGATTCGGCGCCGAGACAATGAAGTCCTTATCGCCAGTGGCAATCGCTTCGAAAGCCAATGCACCAGCACCCATGTATTTCGCCCCGCGTTTTTTCCCCATTTTTCAATACGTTCTTTTTATTTGGTTTCAACCGCTGCTTTCTGTGCTTTTACCACAAATCCAACGGCTCTGACCGCAAAACGTGGCCGCCAACAACGAAAGTGCTATCAACGATTTTCCGGTAACCGACCAGTCCATGTTCGTTAAGACTGTACAATGCCTTTTTGCATTTAACACCATTGCGGATATTTATTGTTTCTTATCCCTTCGTGACCGATTTGCGTGATATTTGGAAACGTTGATTTCACGTCCGTTTGTAAATTCATGGAATCAAGGAATAAATATTATGTGCTTGGAAATGTATATGCACATGTAATAATGTACAATCTATCGTAGTACAATGTCTATTATTTGGATGTATGTTAGGAATGCTATAATGAACAGAGAACACAATTTTTATATCGTAGCGTTCGAATAGAGCTGTCCCATCTCAAATTATATCATTCGGCGCCATTCATATTCTACATATACTACAAATATGCCTCTATGTTTACATTAAGCAATGATGAAGGAAACTGCTAGATCTGCTTGAAGCTAACTGTGAGCAATATAGCATATTCACGGCTGTTTGAATTGCAGTAGAATGATTTTACGAACATTTTTCTTGACGTCGCGTAAACCTAGGAAAGCATTTGCAATGGTATACCTGAACCCTCTATACATTAGCAGGAGTATGGAACGAATAGGGAAAGAATAGTCTTGCTATAACGAATGTTTCAGCTAGTGTCGTCCGCATTTTATCGTTCCCAATAGTTTCCAACGACTACTGAAATATTATTTAGACATAACTATGCAAGGAATGTCGTCGAATGATGCGAATCAAGATAGGATAATTTTCCTAAGGCAATGCGAAAGACTGATTTACTATCTAATTGGTACAGAGAGTAGAAGTTTCTTTTAATCGATATCAAACACAATATCAGACTTATATCTTTTAGTATTAATTATTATTTGCTAATATTAGTTACACCTTAAATAATATGGTTCAACGTAACATAGTAGCTATTAACTACTATTCCAAGGTGTACCTTGGAGTGTAGAGCCGATTTGGTAGAATTGTTATGAAACCAGTGTCTGTAATTATCGTTTAAAAAACCGATATGATATATGGTGTACCAAGAGATTCCGGTTCTTGATAAGTACTCAAAAAACTCAAACCGATCCTATAACTGTTTGCAAACCCTTGCAAATAAGGAAGCTAGTAAAATAAGAAATTCAATACTTTTTAATACTCATTAGCCATATTTTCAAAACGTGTGTACTAACATTGTCTGATTACGATCATATTTATGTAGAAGTTCTTTTTTGTAAACCTCACGTAATTTGGAATAGAGGACAGGTGGTGTAATGAGACTTCAGTTTACTCTAAATAAAACACTAACTTTATTATAAAATACGTCGACACACGACGTTACTCAAACACACAACGACTCACACACGATACTTTCAACAATACTCTCAGCTCACGATACTCTTCACTTCGATCCTCCCTTAACTCTCCCTTAGCTCTGACTCTTGCACGCATCAGTCATTCTTTATATTCTTTCACTCTTAGTTTCTCTTTCATTCTATTCCTCATTTGCTCTCACTCATTTAAGACACACCCCCGCAGTCATTCCTCGGTGGTGGTCGGTCCTGACCACCCGAACCCTTGGGCCGCTGTACCCTCCATGCACACGACCTTATCAGGTACTCAGCGCCGAACGTACCTTTCATACATCGGAATCATTCTACACAGTCATGCAATATTTCCAATCCTACATTTATTATAAATAATATGATATCTCTTGCAATGTATTCATTTTTTCATCGATACAACTTGCCATCTTGGACACAGATTGACTTGGTCAACTGCTTTATGTGAAAAATGTCCTCTGGATGCATTAAAAAAGAGATTGTATTTTACACGTACACCGACGTAATTGTGAAAGAAAATCGTATCGTAAAGTGGAGCTCGTTAAACTAAAATTTTCCTTTACAATTTTTTTTATAACTTTACTTGCATCAGAGCTATACACCTCACGTGCAAGAATCTGCCGCGGTGTTAAAAAAAAATGGATGTTGAACTTCTGGAACTATGTGCGTTATACTATTAATATATCAGGTTAACGATAGAAACCCTTACCCATACTAGTCTCCCTTTAACTAGCTTCATTTAAGCAGCAATTGTGTGGGTTTAAGAATACCGGAGTTAAAGTAAATGATACTGATCCAGCGCGAGTGAGTGTCTCACTAGGATGGTTAGGCAACCCGGAAATTTATGTCATTTCAGATATCTCTGAGCGTTCCTGATATATTTAACGAAAAAGAAAATTCTGAATTCTTTTCAAGGTCTGTTTTCACCCCTTAAAACCGAATGATGGCACGGACGAAAAATGGGGTTGTATTACGGATGACATACTTTGCTTGTACGCAAAGTTTCCTACGTTTCTGAATTTTCGGGTTGTCTAACCTTCCTAGTCAGATAATTGTATGCACATTTTGAGCAACATAGATAAATATACATAATAGTAAGGGAGTGGATAATAGTTGATCTACCCTGGCAGTTTTTGTTAATGCAAAAAGAGCCCATGCCTGTAGAAGATACTAAATGCAGTTGCCGATAATCTCTGGTACGAGTATGCGTGAAAAGTTAAGAAGGAAAGTCTTGTTGATTGCATATTTAGCGTTGAACCGCGTAAGCAATTATGACGAGCCCGCCGGCCCCTTCACCGATTATACGTAGTATGAGGGGTTTGATGATGAGAGGTGAGATTGCAGCCGTACATGTATGTGGCTGGTGTTGCATACACGATTAATGCAACACCTATTAGGGATTGATTAGGTATTAGCAGCTAATACCCGTAGTTTAGGCTTCGTTCATGCGGTATTAGATAGCGTTGCCCGGAGAAATAAGGAATATGTACGACGATTATACGCCATTTCCAAAACAAATGGGGAAAGAACGTACTTTCTCTGCGTCGCGGGTAAACGTGTGAGAACAGGAATGAATGTACTACTCGTAGGTAAATTACATTAAAGTTAAATACAGATTGGATAATATTTCATTTAAATTTCACGTTAAAATGAAAATATCTTCAACTTCGAGTTTTAAAAAATGTGCACTATTAATAATGTTTACCGTTCTTTATTAACAAAATGTTTGAAGCATGCATACATATTATTTAATGGAAATGGAAAGATTGGACAAAGGTTTCACCTGTGGTATTTGTAAAAATAATTAATAACTCGGAAGCAGCGCGTTTTGTTGGCCAGTATTCTTAATACTTGTGAATGTATACAATTTTGAGGTACAAATACACAAGCATTGAATAACGTTCGAATTTCTATTTTCTATATAAATTATTAACAATTTTTTAGCATGAAAATTATTAACGGCAATGCGGCTGTTCATTAAGTTAGATATCGAAGCATCGGGTTACCAATAATATTCAATTGTACGCGATGATGTTCATATTTTTTAACAAAGTCTCAATTCTCTTTCGATTGTTTGGCGTATAGGAAAAGATTTCTCTTTTCCTATCCGTCGAAAGGTAAGTTTTCAGTCTGAATATTGTACGCCAGACTGATACAAGTTTCTCGCCCGAACCCGTATCAAAATTCTTTCCGAAATGAATTCCTGGACGAAAGAGGTGTCAGAGTGGTCTTCCAGAAATCGATTTCTTCGAAGCTATCAGGAAAACGACGCAACCGAGAACAAGAAGCACGATGGGAAGGTAATAAGGTGGCCGTTTGTCGTTCAAAGTGTCAAATAAGCGTAGCAGTGTCACCCGTTAGGGCGACCTGATCTTTTTTCCAACGTTCTACTTTACCTTACTGCCGTCACATTCCGCCGACCAATTTCTCCTTTTTCTTCATTCGCTTGGCAAGAGATGTTTAGAATAATAAAATCGGTTCCCGTCGATATATATTAAGAATAAGATAGCTGCTCGACATTCCGTGGCAGCAGCATTCCACAAGGAAGATTTAATAAAAACAGGAAGTACAGAATATAAAAATCGAAGCGTCAATGTGGTAAGAAAACTATCGCTCTGTCTGTTTGCAGTGCATGATATATTTTACTTTTCCGGAATGTACATATATAATTTGCAAGTAAAAATGTATCAAAGTAACGATATGAAACTTCTTTATTGATTATATAATTTTGGAAATATTTTAAGCTCCACTGCGTTCTGTCACATTGCCCAATAACTGCTGCACTTACAATTAGTGAGCGACGTATACATATAGTACTTATGTACATACTTACGTGCGTCACGGGATGCAAATATTTCCAATCACGTGCTATAAAAATGACAACCGCGGGTTGCTTTAATTAGTAGCCGTTTAAATAGTTGTTTCAGCAGTTGCGATTGCAGCAACGAATCAGAATTGAAACAGTGTTGTTATTATTGGAAATAATCCAGAAATATACTGGAAATCTGTTACTCTGTGGCACCGCTAATCGTACGCAGTATCCTGACTGGACCTCTGTAATCAGTAATCGTCATCCGATTCGATTTGGTTCATTGATCGAACAGAGACCGATGATTGGCCCGATTTAGGGACTAATTAATTAATGGCCGTTTCTCCGTAGTTTAGTTGCTTCTGCGTCTTCCTCTCTTCTAGCGATAGCTATGTATATTTGGTCAAGTGCAGGTCGGATACGGACAGTGTTCGATCACCTCTCCATGGCATTTCCGACTGTCTACGAAATTCACGGACAGCCATCATTGATTTCCACCTATTCCAATAGTGTGCGCAGGAATTGCAGGGGAATGCCACACATTGTATGAATCTGTGTGTTATTTATGTATTGTAAATACTCACAAAGTACCGTAATACGAAAAAATCTCAATGTCGTGTGAGCTGTTAGATCTGCGTTGAGCTTGAGAAACGGGGACACTGTAGTTTGCGTTTCGAATTTTGGTAATGGGGCGAAAAATCCGTTCATGGAGTCTTATAGTAAATTTGATGAGTCTGTTATATGCTATATGTACAGGAACGGGAAAGAGGAGGGATGTGTTTCGTCTCGGGGACGCCTGCTAGACCTCTGCTCCAGACACAGGGATATGGGGGTAGGAAAGATGTTTAGAGGTCCTATATATGTATGTATAGAACGCAACGGGTGAGCAACCACTTGTGAGAAACATTGAAATCTATCCGCTGTCGTCTGGTGGTGAACTCCCGATCTTCGGGGCCTCCACGTAACAGCCTCATTCCTCCTACGTTCCCAATCATTTTCTAAATGATCTAGTAATTTAGTACAATAGAATACCACTTACGGAAAATATGAATTGGCGGTAATTTCTTCGATCTAAGTGAAACAGTGCACGCTTTTATGCATTTTAGAGCGATCATCTCTATTTTCGTTCGTTTCATTCGTTCAACTTGTGTTTCTTAAATATGAATAGTTAATATCTCATCTTGTTTGTCAACCACAATGTGGGTCACTATATTCTTCGCAACGTTATCCCTGAAGTCTTTAATATATTATACATAAATGTGTCAACCTCTGTACCAAAATATTTGAACATTAAGCATTGATCTTAATGATAAATATTTGTGTTGTATTGAACTTCGAGAGATCAGTAAAATATTTTGCAATGGGGAACTATGCTCAATGTTAAATGAAATCGAAAGTAAGCGTGAAATGTATCACGAATCGAATGCTAAATTATAAGAAGTACTTAGGTCGCCATTGTTTCTTATTAATATTGGACTGACAATAATTATTTTCAAAGGGTACTTTTTGCAGCTCAATTTCGGCCTTGCATTTACTGCAGGTTGCATTGTTTTGTCCCTAAAAATAAAAAACACGAAGAAGGAAAAAGATTCTACAGTCTTCTAATTCTACAATAACCATATGAAACTCTTTAAACTAAATTATGCCTTCGCGTTCACTTCGGTATGCAAATGTGTAGCGTAAGTACATCTAGTCAAGGCATACGAAGCAGAGTGAACCGCTTGAAGTGGAATTGCAATTCCACATTCACAGATTGAACTTCTGCAAATAATGTTTCGAAACGAACTTATATTACAGTCTATACTATACATGGGACGATAACTAAGGATTAGAGGGGTCAAGACTAAGCAAAAGAAAGATAGATTTCAACTTAAAAAGCTTATACCTACTAATAACAATATTCATACATATTCATTTAGCATGCACTTTAGTCTTAGACGTACCAGTCTGATTTTTGTTGAAGTATAGCTAATACATTTCTACGTCCAATATTATTATCTGCACTTTGCCATACCTTCCTTGCTCGTGTATAGATTTGTACACATAGTAGCATGTACCCAGATACATGCGCGCAGTAGGTACATTAAATGGTCTAAGTTCAAGTGTCGGGTTCTCGAGAGTTCTTCTATCTCGTGAGCAAGTTCGGCGAGTGTTGGCGTTCGATAAAAGTGTTTCTCTTTTCCTCGGTAGTTTATACCAAAGCCACAGCCGGAACTTCTGGCTTCTTGACCAGCCGGTTACGCTTCCTTCCGTTCGTTTTTGCGATCCCTTGGTGGCCACAGGGCCTCTGATAACAATGAAACGGTATCGTCACAAGGCAGCTGCAGTACATTAATAATTCATTATTCCAAGCAAACAGTGTGACTTGCCCTATTCGTTATGGAGCTTCATTGTTGCTTCTATGACGTCGCTGGTTGAACGCAGGACAAAATTTTCTTAAATTCAGCGTACCGATAAATTGGGCCAAGTTCCTTCGCTCAGAACAAAAATCTACCAACTTTTGATCATTTTATCTCACTAGGTGAGCTACATAGTCATTACTCTTCAAGGCAAACTCGTTCGCACTTCCATTATGCTACCAAGGAAGAATTTAAAAATTAGTCAAGAGTTTTAAACGTTTTCTCTAGGAACGAACTTCAGTCGAGATTCCGTGGTAAACTGCGACTGAAAGTTCTTTGCCCATTGTAATATCGGCAATTAATAACTCTGCGCAAGTTTCGAAAAATAATTATCTTATTGTTAGAGCTTCGTTCTGTTCGCCTAAAGTGAAACATAGTGCAACGTCAGTACAGTGCAAGTAGATATAAGCAATGTTGTTAACGTCAACGGTAAAAGTGTTTATTACAGATTACAGTAGTGCATTTGAAATGATGTTTTCATTGTAAGTTCGATGTGCAATGAATGGCACAATGTGTAAGGGTACTATGAAGTTTACATTCCCGCGCACAAATGAATCCATTTGCCGTATTATAAGTTTCAATTTACTTCTACAATGCGTATCAAAAATTTGTTACTACAAGAGTTAATCGACATATTGCTGATACCAGAAAAGCCTCGGAACGTTTAAATTCATCGAGACTTTATTCAATCTAAGGCTATAGAATTAGCTTATGTGTACGTCCGAATTTATAAACATCCGTGCAACAGGATATCCGTAAAAATACTAAAACTAAACCCACTGCGTCTATCGATGTTGAGCAAAATTATATAGAAATGGTGTATAAAGTGTTGAAAGTTTGTTAAATTTTGTACGCTCTCGAAAATACGTGCATTCTATCAATATTACTCGTATAGCAACAGTTTCACGTAAATTAGGATACTTTTTATAAATAGACATTGCATAATATTATTTTGCTAGATACATAGTTTACTCAAAATTTAAATGAAGCGTATGTAATAATTTATCGTACGACGACCGTATCGAGGGCTAAGAAGGGTAAACTAGAATTGTTTCTCTGCAATAAACAAAGTTTTGTCATTTATTACCACATTTATGACGTTCACAATATTTACAATGTCGATATTACCTGCAATAAACAAAGAAACTATATTCTATGTTTACGCTTTAATCGGATTTATGGAGGTTATTATGATTCTCTAATTACCACCGGATTCCAAATCACTCACTCTCGTTTCACCATGTGGCTACTTCTTGCTCTCTGTGTCTCCCCCCCTATCGACCCGCGTGGGGGCGCGGGAGCACTCACATTCGTGAGGTAAGCTTCCTTACACGTATACCTTCAAAATAACTTTTCCCAGGAATTTCGTAATCGAATTTCCTGGGAAAAAATTAATACTATCGTCTTCAGTTCACATTCAATTACATTGTCACACCTAACTACCGACTGCACGAATCGAAAGTTTTAATTGCAACACAATCTATAGGATGGAGCAATCATGGACCTAACGTTATATACGTAATAACGTATCGCATAAACTCAGACCCAGATAATACCTCTATGAAACCTTTCTATGCTAGAATCAAGAAGGATCATAACACTGGTAAATGTAAGTACTAAAATTCCAACAAAATGGACGACTATTAATCTAATAATACGAAACATTTCCACGCGATATTAATTTTCATTTCGAAGCAAAGTTTCAGATCCACCAAGATAACGCGGCCAAACAAAAGCGAGCAAGCTATTACGAAAGAATCTGTTAAATAGGAAAAAATAATTTACTGTGACGGATTATGCAAAACAGAGGAACGTACTTGCAGTGTAAAATCAATTAACATTCAACTCATGAATGTTAAAGAGGGCTTGTGGAAATATATTACTCTGATCTCCTTTTAGATGACAAATGTTATACCTGCAGCTAAGTGTAGCGAGTTTTTTATGCACACGTGTACACATAAAAGAAAATAATACAAATATGCCAGACGGGTAAAATCAAAAAGTGATCTACGCTAAATATTGCAGACAGTTACAGCTACGTGGTACGAGATTAATTAAAAGGCGTAGATGGTAAAGAGTACGAAGAAGGAATTCAATGGATTGGCTGAATTTTTCACGCGATGCGCTACTTACACACGAAAGCCTATCAATTTACCGACGCTTGCTGCAGGCGCATGCGCACACGTGTGTACAGGTAGATATATGCGTGTGAGCGGTAAATTAACCACGGCAAGTCAAGCGGGACTTTATAATCCGGAAATTAAAGGTGTATTATATCCGGAGGAGGATGCTGGGTGTTAGCGAGCATGCCCCTGACGAAAGGGGTTTGTGGTGGTAACGTAGGAAAAAGCAGGCTCGCTTGGTGGTCGGGGCGTAGAAGGAGCAAAAGGAAGCGTAGGCAAGGATGGGCAAACGGGAGGTGGTGGCGAAGGAGGGAGCTGGATATACGGGAAGTAGAAGGACCGAGCGAGGCCGAACTACTAACTTTTCTTATAAGATCTAAAGTTTCCGCGCTCTAAGACCTCACTTCCTCCCCTTTCTGCCTCCCTTCGTTTCATTCCTCCTCTTCTCACCCTTCCTTTTCTTCTTTCCCTTCTTATATAACCTCCCGGCTATCGTTTCATTCTTTCCCCTGGTCTTCGACAACTCGCACCGCCCAATGCACGGGGAAGTATCGAATATAGGCCATAGGTATATATGGGTATATAGGTATATTAGATCCGTTAAATGTCATTATTAGTTTACACTGTGAGACGAATATATTTCGGAGTGCCTTGGTTATATTTTGATGGTTGCTGGTGCTAAGTTTTGTTTTTTATGCATATTGTTCTTCAATTGGCACTAGCGGAATAACAATTAATGCATCATGGGCGTATTTCTTTCTTTCTACAGTACATTTATACGAAAGATAATGTACCTTTCGTTATCCGAAAACCTACTTACCGATTACAGAACTTTGAATACTGTTTATTAAGCAGGTAGGAACGGAATATGTGTCCTACAAATATCGGAGCATGCTAGTTATTTTATTTTAACATTTTATTCTACACTTTGCCTTGCTATTACATTTTTATTCCCGAATTATTTTCTTCGCCTTTTTACAATTAGCAGCCACGAACTCCATTTGACTGGTTTTACTGCGGATCATTCTTCGTTTGAACAGGGTAAGCGGAACCAAATGTACGGCGGATTACAAAATAAAAAGTATTATACGTATGAATAAAATGAATGTAGACACATTAATACATATGTGTATGTATTGGTGCGTATAGTATCCTTTTTCTTGTGCAAAGAGAGGAAAGTCGGGCATTTGAACAACTATTCTTTTTAATCGTCCCATTGATTATAAATGTTGTGGGATAGCGACCTCCATTTCAATAAAAAAATAGCAACTTTAAAAAGGAAATTGGGAGAGCACCAGTTCGTGGAAAGGCGAATATCGCAGCTACAAATTCAGATACCCGAGGCATTCGTATTATTCGCCTGCTAAGGTGATAGAATTGCAATTTTCATAGACGAAGTCACATGTACAATTATTTTCCATGCTTCATTTCGTAAATGTATATGCGTTGGAGATTAAAAACGAATTTGTGAAATTTAGCGTAGTTCAACGTGATTTAAGCATTTTCATCGCGACTGTGTATGCATAACCCAGATTTGGCCTAAATGAGACCGTGACCACAATGTCTTTTTAATAAATTGCCCTCAAGGAATAAATCTTCGTGCCTAAGTTTAGTTTTGCTAATGAAAGAATTCCTTTGTATACCTTTGAGAGAAGGGAGAATCTTTTGAAAATGTAGGTATATAATAAAAAGACTGCAAATACAAACTTCAATGCTGTGAAATTGAATGGCTATATGTAAGTAGGTAAATAGTTCGTACCAGATTACTACAAGCAATAACCCAGTCTAGAAACTGAATTTCTATTACCGATGTTTCAATGTCAAATGCAAATTCCCAAGAACGAAAGTAGCTTATTTTCCTGTACCAATATTGTGTGCAACAATACTTCATTAAACATGGAATTCGAGTCGTGGTACCTTTTTTTCATTGGTCTGCCTTAATCCTACACTTTATTTACGGCTTATTCTTCATTCGCGTGTTTGGAGAAACTGTCAAGCTGCAAACCGTTCTATCGACGAGTAATTAGACCATAGGCGAATTGTGATGGCAAAAGATCAAACACCATTGGCTTTGAGCCTGTGAAAATTGCGGTACAACACTGGAGTGGTGAAATCATTTCGGATTTGCAAGGGCAAGCGAGAAACATTATTCCCACAACTGCTCACTTATTTTTTATATAATTTTGCTATACGTTTCGCGAGTAATACGAACAGAAAAATCGTACCTCACAAGTACCATGACCCCTCTAGGGTTAATTACGAATTGGATCCATCTGTACATTTTTCGCATCAACGGCAAAGACGTCTATCATCACAAGCGGAAAGTCTTGAAAGTCTGACGCTAGTCTACGTGAAATTACTGTTAATTCAAGGCAAGGTGAGTATTATCCTCGTCACGTCGGTAGAACTGAGGTTGCCACTGTTACAAATTTGAAAAGCAAAGCAGGATGACATCTCAATCGTAGCGTAGTTCAGAATTGTGTCGAAGTTTCTTGATAACAACGCCGCACAGTTCCCTCCCCTGTCGCCTTTATAGACTCTCGACCTTTTCGCGGTAATCTTAGACCTCCTCCAGCCGAAGAGCACACATTTACTTAACCCTACCATCTTAGTCGTCTTGGATCACTCTGGACAAGTCTCGAGAGTCTCGCTGAAACTCTCGACCGCATTCATGGCTGGCTGTCGCTCCTAGGAGAAGCAGCTGTTATGGTCGAAATCACTTTCCCCCCCCACCTTTCTCTCTTCCACTCATGCACTTCCGTCTGCTCTGGCCATCCCCATTTCGCAGCTCTCTATTTCACTAGCTTCGCAAGCGAGTACCTCGATTACACCTAGCTCGAGTGTACGAGCACCAAGCTGGGTTTCTATGGGGCAACCCTCCAGGGTTTACGTGCTTCGAGCGATATCCGAAATACCCTCGCAATAATCCTTCCTTCCGATTTATCCTCTTCCACGCGTCTTGGCAAATATACATTTATCGCTTATGATCGCATTGATTTCTTATGAACCATTTGACGATGCAGTGTTCAAGCATTGTTGCACGGTAGTCCTACAAGTTGCCGGCGCATATTTAATTGTGCACCGGCCATCAGCATCTGTTTTGTCTATAATAATTGTTCTGTCGCGAAACCGAACATAGTGGCTGAGCGGGCTGTTTTATGGCCTGGCTTTCCTGAGTTGGACTACGTGCCTTCCAGACAACGAATAGCCTTCGAACCTGCCATAAAACAGTTCCTACAAAATTTTCCTAAACGTTTCCACCTTTCCCCACCCCTGCCGACAAAGGTAGAAAAGCCGGCAGCGAGCCGCGGTCGGAACACAGTCAGAAGATATAAGTCGCGTATTCGCGTATTCTGTCGTGTTCTCATAGAAGGTTAAAAGACTTGTTTCGTGTCGGCTGTTCTAGAACAGCCGTCTTTTAACCTTCTATGAGAACACGACAGAATACGCGAATCATATATTAAGAACACGTTGATGAGAATAGAATAGCTATACACGATTCTTATTATCTTATACTCGACCACCGCGGTCAACTAACGAGGCTTCAGTGATAACGTCACGAGAGTCAATGTCATCGAGCGGGATTTACGACCCTGCGAAATTCTATCTAAGAATCGCGGCGCGCGAGACGCGACAATAATCTTAATTTATTTATTTGTAACGAAAGTGCATTCAGGCAGGAAAATTAATTATCTGTACGATATAAACGCACTATGAGAACTGCAAAAGGGGAAAGGAAGATACTAAGGATTGGACATTCACCTTTGTGCACTGGTAAGTCGCGCCTTTATTCGCTTAGGCAAGGTATCTCAATCGTATCCTGTTATGTGGAAGCCACGACAGCGCAATACCATTTTTGTAACGCAAGGATAAATCTATAATTTTTTTTTTTATTTTGTTATTTAGGGTCGCATCAACCACTGGCATGGGTTATTAGCGACCTAATGATCTGGTTTACAGTTTTTCTTATAGTTTGGTGTCCTTTAGGTATCCTAGTAAATTTTTTATGGATTGCCTGTCCTTCAAGTTGTTGGTCAAAGTAGGTTTTATCTTGTGATGACTTCTTTCGGTGCTGTATCTGCTACACTGAATGGTGACGTGTTCCACCGTCAGGTGGGTTTTGCATATGTCACAGATCGCGGGTTCTTCCTTGTTGAGTAGATGCTGATGGATGAGTTTACTGTGGCCGATTCTAATTCGTGATACTACAACTTCGTCTCGTCTTGGTAGAGAGCGGTCGGTGATTTTCTTATAGAAGTCGCTCGAAGTGACTGATAATAATCGGGGTTTAGGTATGGAGTTCCATGTTTTATTCCAGTTGGATTCTATTTTTCGTTTTAATATGAGGACCAGAGTTTCTGGAGGTAGACTATTTGGTTCTCGGTCTGTAGTCGGTGAGTTGGCTGCTTCTCTCGCTGCAACATCCGCTGTATCGTTTCCTGTGATGCCCACATGGGAGGGGATCCACACTATTGTGACCGAATTGTTGTTATGGGTTGTCATGGTATAAGTTGTTTAGCATTCATGAATTATGTGGTCACCAGTCCACTGGTTTTGGATAGCTGATATTGCATTCGTGGAATCGCAGAAGATGGCGAAGTTTTTATTTTGCGAGAGAGTGGTGAGTTCCATGGCACGTTTTAAAGCAAAAAGTTCACAGACGTCGACCGGGGATTCTTGGTGTAGTTGCTTTTTAATCTTTAGCTGGCCACTAATTACGGTGTAGCCTGTGCCATTTTGTGTTTTTGAACCGTCTGTGTATATATGTGTGTGGGTTGTGAATGTTTCTGCTAGTGCTTGGAATAAGGCTTTTAGTTTGGTTGGATCAGATTTCTTATAGCTATGATTGAGTACGGATGTGTTGATTTTTATTTCCAAGTTGGACCACGGGGGAATGGTATGAATTGATTTCCTCATTGTTGGTTGGATATCTAGATCGAGTTCGAGCTTAAGGCTATTAATCCTACAATGGAGTGGTGAAGGAGTATTTTTGGTATGTGGTAGGGGAGTTGGTGAATTATTGTTGAAGATGGTGTGATAGACGGGATTTTGAGGTGTGGAGGCAATTTTGATTGCAAATTTCATGGTTAGATAGTTTCTTCTTGTTTGTAGTGGTGGTTCAGATGTTTCTCTAAG
Source organism: Nomada ferruginata (assembly GCA_963583965.1). Lineage (NCBI taxonomy): Eukaryota > Metazoa > Arthropoda > Insecta > Hymenoptera > Apidae > Nomada > Nomada ferruginata. The sequence goes on from OY757219.1 coordinate 4,531,709, forward strand.
AATACTGTTGATTGGACTGGTTCGGAAGGCGCCAGCGGCTAATCTAAGGGCACTGTTGTGGATTGGATCAAGTTTTTTAAGTACACGAGGCTTCGCAGAATTATAGACAATTGATCCATAATCAATTTTTTATCTGACTATTGCTTTATATGTTAGTAGCAGGGTATGTAAGTCTGCGCCCCAATTGTTGGACGCTATAGTTTTAAGTAAATTAAGCCGTTGATTGCACTCACTTCTTAATTTGTTAATGTGGTGTATCCATGTCAGTTGCGAGTCAAACGTTAGCCCTAAAAGTTTGATGGCAGGTGTTTCCTGGAGTATTTGGTTATTGAGAGTTAGCTTAATGTTTGCAGGAGTTCGGTTTCTGTTGAAAACTATTACTTCCGATTTAGTGGTGGAGAATTTAAAGCCAGAGGTAAGTGATCATTGTTGGAGGTTATTCAATACTTCTTGGAGCTGGGTCTGAATAGTATTGGGGTTTCTCCCTTTGCAGATTAGCGTTAGGTCGTCAGCGAATAATAGACCTTTAACTGGGATTCTCACATTATCAAGAATGTCGTTTATGGCGACCAGAAATAGAGATACACGTAAAACAGAGCCTTGGGGCAGGCCATTTTCAAGGGTTTTCGGAGAGGAGAGGAAGTTATTAGCTCGTACTTGAATGGTTCTTATGGCTAGAAAGTTGTTAATAAAATTGAAGATATTTCCTTCGACTCCATACTTGTGGAGAATTCTTAGTGTTCGTTTCCTCCAGACCATATCATAAGCCTTTTCTATATCGAGGCATGCTGCTACTGCAAGTTGTCTATTGGCGAAGGCGTCACATATAGTTGACTCGAGATTAATGAGGTGGTCATAAGTTGAATGGTACTGTCGAAATCCGCTTTGATTTTTGGAGATGAGGAGCCTGGTTTCTAAGAACCAGCGGAGTCTGAGGTTGACAATTTTCTCCATTAGTTTGCACATTGTGTTGGTGAGGGCGATCGGTCGATAGCTATTAGGTTCGGTTGAGCATTTTCCTGGTTTCAAAATGGAAATAATTATTGCGTCCCTCCATATGGTAGGAAAGGTGTTTTGCGTCCAGATATAGTTAAAAAGTGTTAATAGGTAGTTAAGTGCGACTTTCGGCAGGTTGGTGAGAAGTATGTTAGGGATTCCGTCTGGTCCTGGGCTAGTATTGGTGCATCTTTTGAGAAAGTACTGCAATTCTTTGAGTTGTAGAGGAGTATTTAAGGGGGACAAGGCAGTGGAGTTATGGTCGAGGGATGAAGGAAGAAGTGGAATGGATTCTGTTTCGCATTTATATCTTTGGAATTCCTTGGTGTAGTGGTTCTCACTGGAGTTTCTCTGGAATGTAGTTGCTAAGGTTTCGGATATTTCAGCTGGGTCTGTGGTGATTGAATTGTTGTCCCTGGTTAGTGCTGGTATTGCAAGGCAGGCGTTGCTGCCTTTAATTGCGCTTATCTTTTTCCAAATTTGTGAGGTTGAAGTGGATGGATTTAGGGATGAGACGTATTTTGTCAAGGACTGTCTCTTACTACTTTTTATGATTTTTCGAGAAATGGCTCTGTATTTTTTAAAATTGATGAGGTTTTCAGAAGTTTTGTGCCTTTTGTACTTATTGAATGCATGTTTGCGGTCTCGTATAGCTTGCGAGCATTCTTCGGTCCACCATGGATTGTATTTGGTTTTGGTATTATTGGTGGATTTAGTTTTCGGAATGGCTAAGTTGGCTGCGTCAGTGATTATTTTGGAGAACCATTCAATTGCTATATTTAAGCTGTCATGGTTAAGACATGGTTATTTCTTCGCGATATAGCTCCCAGTTGGCTTGTTTGACTTTCCATCCGGACGGTCTGGGGAGTTCACAACTAAAGTTTAGATTAAATTTTATTGTGATAGGGAAATGGTCGCTATCGTACAAGTCTTTAAGAGTATTCCATGTTACGTTGTGGGTAATTGATGGGTTGCACATTGTTAGGTCTATTGCGCTGTATCGGCCAGATGCTATGGTGAAGTGGGTGGGTTCGTTGGTGTTTAGCAGGTTGAGACCGGTTGTGTTTAGTATTTTTTCAATAATAGTGCCGCGTGTGTCTGTCTTGTGTGACCTCCAAAGATGATTGTGGCTGTTGAAATCCCCAAAAATGATGTGGGGTTTGGTAGTTGGTTGAATAGATTTAGTAGTTCCGTTTCGTCGAGCCGTTGACTATTAGGTATATATGTTACATACAGGGTGTCTCTTAACTCCTGTCCTTCCCGGAAATGGGGGGTAGCTGGGGTGATTCTGAACAACTTTTTCCTTGACCAACATGTGGTTTGCAGCTTCATTTTTAAGTTTTTAACGAAAAACACTGGCCAATGAGAGCGCCCGTCGGGCGGCCGATGGCGCGCGCTCAGGTACGAACCTATCATCTGTCGCGATGGGGGGGCATCGAGGGTACCGACGGAAGCGTGCGGAAAATGTTACATCGTCTTAATTAAGAATAATGTGGAATAATTCGTTTATACTTATGAAACTAATAAGTCGTTTAATAACCGTGTTCGATACGTTTATTCATTATCCGAAAGGAATAAACTGTTTTACTACTTATGAAAACAATATTTTATTTAACAGCACGTTTTTAGGTGGATAAATTATGGTTCAAGAAAAACGATTTGCGGAACTAATGTTAGAAAAAGCGGGTTAAACTTACCCATTCCTCTACGAATTAATCTGGTAAACATTGTGCGAATCCTGACCTAGGCAACGCTCAACAGCTGATGTCACCGGCCGGGTCGGAGAACTCACTACACTCACGGTGAATTCACTTCAAGATCACTTCACTTCACGGTCACTATCACTTGCCACTGTGAAATGTGGGAATATTTGAAACCGATTTATTTTTCTTACGTTTAAACATTTCGTAATAGTCTGCGTTTTTACGATTCATGTTGTCCGTTCGGCTAGCAGAACGACTCTGCCAGCTGAAACGTCGCATTCGCTTCCACACGCACACGCACATGTTCTTTAATGTGGATAACATTGTAGTGCCGACGCTCACACTGCGACGCACACTACGCAGGGGCCGATACTGCCCTGTGTGATCGGTATCTGCCGCCGATTTCCACTAAATTTGGAGACAGTGTGTGTGCGTGTGCGTGTGGAAGCGAGTGCGAACGTTTCAGCTGGCAGAGTCGTTCTGCTAACCGAACGAGGAACGTGAATCGTGCAACCGCAGAATATTACTAAATGTTTAAACGTAGGAAGAATAAATTGTTTTTAACTATACTCGAATTTCACAGTAGCAAGTGCAAGTGACCGTGAAGTGAAGTTATCGTGAAGTGAAGTGATCATGCAAGGATACTAACCCAGCCGTAACATCAGCTGTTAAACGTTGCCTCGGTCAGGATTCGCACACGTTAAGCAAGTTAATTCGTGGACGAATGGGTAAGTTTAACTAGCTTTTTCTAACATTAGTTGTGCAAATCGTTTTTCTGAAAACATAATTTATCCACTTGAAAACGTGCTGTTAAAAAGATATGTTTTTCATAAGTAATAAAACAGTTTATTCCTTTCGGATAATGAATGAACGCATCGGACACTGTTCTTAAACGTCTTATTAGTTTATTTGTTATTCATGAATAACAAATTATTCCACATTATTCTTAATTATGACGATGTAACATTTTCCGCACGCTTCCGTCGGTACCCTCGATGCCCCCCCATCGCGACAGCTGATAGGTTCGTGCCTGAGCGCGCGCCATCGGCGGCCCGGCGGGCGCTCTCATTGGCCAGTGTTTTTCGTTGATAACTTAAAAATGAAGCTGCAAACCACATGTTGGTCAAGGAAAAAGTTGTTCAGAATCACCCCAGCTACCTCCCATTTCCGGGAAGGACAGGAGTTAAGAGACACCCTGTATATACAGGGTGTCCCACAACTAGGGGAGTATCGGGAAATGGGGGGTAGCTGAGGTGATTCTGAACAACTTTTTCCTTGACCAAAATGTTGTTTGAAGCTTCGTTTTTGAGTTATTAACCAAAAACACTGCCCAATTAGAGCGCTCGAAATCCCGGGACTCAGGCGCGCAACGTTTTGTGGCGCTTCGTCGTGTACGGGGGCCTCGACGGTATCGAGAGAATCGTACGGCAAATGTTACATCGTCTTTAAGCGAGGGTAATGTGGAATATTTGGTTATTCGGGAATAAGAAATAAACTAATAAATCGTTTAATAACTGTGTCCGATACTTTTATTCGTCATCCGAAAGGAATAAAGTGTTTTAATACTTATGAAACACTTACCCATTCGTGCACGAATTAACCTGCTTCGACTCAACAGCTGATGTTACGGCCGGGTCGATGAACTCACTTCACTATCACTTTCATTGCACAGCCACTTTAGTATCCAATGTAAGATTTTGAGATGGTGCGACAGGATTTATTATTCCCTCGTGTAACGAAGTTGGTCACTCACGAACGAACGAATTCAGTACTGTGTAATGAAAAGTTGATCTCACTCGCGAATCAAGATTTATTCGATTTATTCCTCCGATCCGAACAAAATACAAAATACAAAACTGATAGATTTGCTAACCATTCGCTTGCACACGCATACGCACAGTCACATGTTCGTTTCGGTAGCCCACATTCTTGTGCCCACCGTAATACCGCGTCATAGGACACGGGCAGTTGTAAATAAACAGACGCCAGGGACAACGAAGTTTTTCTCTTACGGTGGACGCGGTATTACGGTGGACACAAGAATGTGGGCTACCGAAACGAACATGTGTCTGTGCGTGTGCGTGTGCAAGCGAATGCTTAGCAAATCTATCAGTTTTGTATTTTGTATTTTGTTCGGATCGGAGGAATAAATCGAATAAATCTTGATTCACGAGTGAGATCAACTTTTCATTACACAGTACTGAATTCCTTCGTTCGTGAGTGACCAACTTCGTTACACGTGGGAATAATAAATCCTGTCGCACCATCTCAAAATCTTACATTGGATATTAAAGTGGCTGTGCAATGAAAGTGATAGTGAAGTGAGTTCATCGACCCGGCCGTAACATCAGCTGTTGAGTCGAAGCAGGTTAATTCGTGCACGAATGGGTAAGTGTTTCATAAGTATTAAAACACTTTATTCCTTTCGGATGACGAATAAAAGTATCGGACACAGTTATTAAACGATTTATTAGTTTATTTCTTATTCCCGAATAACCAAATATTCCACATTATCCCTGCTTAAAGACAATGTAACACGGCGTGTCAATGCGTTCTTTCGCGACCACGACTCTGCTCGCTTAAATAAAAGAATAATTAGTTTATTTCTTATTAATGAACAACCAAAAATTCCACATTATCCTGCTTAAAGACGATGTAACACGGCGTGCCAATGCGTTCTTTCGCGACCACTACTCTGCTCGCTTAAATAAAAGAATAATTAGTTTATTTGTTATTAATGAACAACCAAAAATTCCACATTAGCCTCGCTTAAAGACGATGTAACATTTGCCGTTCGATTCTCTCGATACCGTCGAGGCCCCCGTACACGACGAAGCGCCACAAAACGTTGCGCGCCTGAGTCCCGGGATTTCGAGCGCTCTAATTGGGCAGTGTTTTTGGTTAATAACTCAAAAACGAAGCTTCAAACAACATTTTGGTCAAGGAAAAAGTTGTTCAGAATCACCTCAGCTACCCCCCATTTCCCGATACTCCCCTAGTTGTGGGACACCCTGTATAGGTTAATAGGACCTGTTATTTTTACAACAATAGCCTCCAGGTTGGTATTTATTGTGATTTCTTGGCTATGGATATTGTTTTTAACGAAAATCGCCACTCCTCCACTTGCATGGGTCGAGAGGCGGTTTTTGAAGTAGGTTTTATATATCTTCATTTTTCCTGAACTTTGATTTTTGAAGTTACTTTCTTGTAGGCAGATTATTTGGGTTCTGAAGTTCGTCAGTTAGTAGTTGTAGGTATTCGAGCCGACTATAGAATCCGTTGGGGTTCAATTGGACAATTTGAAGAGGCATAGTGCTTATTCAGATGTTTTAAGGAAGGCCTGGATTTTGGTGTACAGGTGTTGGGGGAAGTTCTTGGGAGAGGATGGTGTTTAGAGACATGCTTGGTTGGAGGTTTGGTTCAAGTTCTAGTTTTTTAATTAACCGATTCAGCCTATTTTTCAGACTTTGATCTTGGAGTATGGGATGGTTTTTTTTTAGTAGGCATATCAAAGCATTAATGTCCGTTGTATAATCCTTGGCGATTTCAATAGGGTTTTCTACGCCGATCGCATTTTCGAGGAAACTTTTAATTTGGGAATAATTTAGAATGGAGTTGTTTGTCTCGTCCTTTAAGGTTGGTTCAATAGGTTTAAGTATCTCATCGATTTGTTCTATGATCCTGGTTAAAGATTGGTTACGCTTAGGTTTCTTGTTTATGTTGGATGTTGTGGGTATGGCATTGGCGTTTTTTCCCTCGATTAGCGATTTGGGTTCTTTAATCGGCACGTCACTAGAGGAAGTCGATAGTGGTCTTTTTTGTAGGGTATTTGTAAAAGTGTTGAATCCAGTGTCGTGTCGGTGTGATCCATTGTGGGTGCTTCATTGGTGATAGCGCTGGAGGATTCATAGATTTGATTATCTTCCCGTTCAGGTTGGTTGTCATGCGGGGTCATTGAGGGGTTCTGCGTGTTACTAATGTTAGTGTTTGGCGTTTGTTTTGTATTACTTATTTGGTGGTTGTTGCCAGCTTCTTTGTCGGTTGGTGACCTTGTCATAGTTGGCTGCGATATGTTGGTGCATTGTTTAGCCATATGTCCCTCTTCTTTGTATATGAAGCATGTGGCTTTGTCGGTGGATACGAAGATTCTACAGGGTGGTCCACCTAAGTAAGGCCACCCAAATATCTCCTCTAATTGTGGGGGTACAAAATATATTTTGTATGCTATTTGAATGGTTTGAAAAAAACATTCTATTGCAAAAATGTTTTTTTTCTAAGGTAATTTTTTTCGGAGTTTACAAAGTTATCGATGTTTTTTTGCGTATACTTGTATAATTTTCTTTATTGCATCATGTAGCTGATGTAAAAATACGTTGAGATATGTACATTACATGACCTTGAAATGACCTTTGAGTTCAAAAATTAAATGGAAACGAAAAATTTTTGTCTATCGAGACTTTACAGACGAAGACGTCGTTCGAGAATCTGTAAGAGTAAATAAACATATTCAAATAAACATGTTTGTAATACTTTTTCACGAACCTATTTTTCAAACTGTCAGATGTTCGAAATGGTGCCTCTCCACATCGATACATTTTTTGAAACGTAGAATAAGAGACTCTCTGACCTTTTCAAATGTTGTGGGATTCATTGCAGCACAAGCTGTTATTATTCTGTCTTTCATGTTCTCTGGCGTTGTTGGTTGTTCACAGTAAACAACTTCTTTTAAATGTCCCCATAAGAAATAATCCATAGGCGTGAGATCTGGTGATCGCGGTGGCCACGCTACACGTCCAGTACGTCCAATCCAAGAATTTGGAAATTTTGTATCTAAAACTTGTCTTACAAGACGTGTAGAATGGGCCGGACAACCATCATGCTGATACCACATTCTTCCACGAATGTCTAATGGTACATCATCTAAAAGCACCTGTAGCTCATCTTGCAAGAATGTTACCTACTTTTGTCCATTTAATGTACCATTTATAAAATAAGGACCAATTATTTGGTTTTTCAAGATACCGCACCAAACATTAACGGTCCAAGGTCTCTCCCTATCCACTTGTCTTAACCATCGTGGATTTTCCAATGACCAATAATGCATGTTTCTCAAATTTAATGGACCATGATTGGTGAAATATTTGCCATAAATCAGAATCATATCAATTTTCTCTTGCTTTGAGTAACTCATCGCGAAGGATAATATCGATAAACTGACGAACTGTTTGAAAATGATCAGACTTGTGCGGTGTGATCGTCATAGTGTGATAGTAAACATGTTTATTTACTCTTAGAGATTCCCGAACGACGTCTTCGTCTGTAAAGTCTCGATAGACAAAAATTTGTCGTTTCCATTTAATTTTCGAACTCAAAGGTTATTTCAAGGTCATGTAATGTACATATCTCAAGGTATTTTTATATCAGCTACACGATGCAATAAAAAAAATTATACAATCATACGCAAAAAAACATCGATAACCTTGTAAACTCCGAAAAAAATTACCCTAGAAAAAAAACATTTTTTGCATTAGAATGGTTTTTTCAAACCATTCAAATATAATACAAAATATTTTTTGTACCCCCACAATTAGAGGAGATATTTGGGTGGCCTTACTTAGGTGGACCACCCTGTATATCGGGTGCTATCGTGTGTGATTAGAAATGACTCGGGCATTTTTTTGAGGTCGGCGGGGTTAATGTAGGTTTGTCTTCTGAAACTCATGATGTGAGAGTAACCAGGTTCGTGTAGTCCGGCACGAAGAAAGGAAAGTTTAGAGTTTAACTTGATATTGCGCTCTCCTAAGAACTTTTCAATGTATTCATGAGGAATAGTTGGGGGAACATTAGACAAGACAATTCTCTGGGAAGGATTGATCAGTGGTCTGACTGAGGTAGTGGTGTTATTAATGGATAGTGTACTGTGTGTCTGTACGAATTTTCTAGCTGTGGATGTGCTGTCGAGGTATATACAAATTCTATTATTGGTGATTCTGGACACGAAACGAATGGCGTTAGGACCGGTGAATTTAGCTATAGCTTGTACGTATTCCTTGATAGGTGTACCTTCAATGGCATCGATTAGTATGGCTTGTTGTTTACTGGGAAATATGCTGTTAGTAGTAGTTGAAACAGCTGAGGCGTAAGATTTCACTGGTTGTGTAGTTGAAGGGTTCCCTGGATTGCAGCTTGGTTCCATGTTGAAGTCCATTGTTAATTCACTTTGGTCAAGATTCTCGTCGATGTTATACTCTTCCTGGTTCATTTCGACGTCGATGTATGATAGCACACAGTGCTAATCCACACACCGACACGTCACACAAATGAGAGAGATTGTATACAATTTCTGGTGATAGGTACTCGCAAGCGAAAGTAAACACGTCTGCACGGTTTGACTGCTCAAGAGCGACTGAATCTATAATTATTAGCAACGTATTTATGAAATTTGTTAGTACATTTCTATGTATATATTCCTCTCTTATCTATCAACACATCCCCCTTGACGTTCAACATAGTTGCTCCATAGAACAAATGCGTCTGCTTGAAAACGAACCCAGTATACATTGCTTCCTTTAGACGCAGATCCGTAGTAACAAATCACACTTGTGTGATTATTTTTTAACTTGTCAAACTATTCATTGAGACTATTTTGCAATAAAATACTACTACCATACTCTAGGGGTTCTACGTAAGACATATGGTCTGGCTCGGGCCATGATGGTTTACGTTAGGGCGTGAGATAGTCGCGGCTATACCGCGACGGTTCCTATCGGGCGCCAGCTAACGTAAACCATCTCAAGGGCTGTGCGTCGCCGTTGAGGAGGAACAATCGAGTGGACGATCGTCGTCGAGAGACATTCATTCGTATTCGTTCATTCATTGGCATTCGTGCATTGTACATCGTTCGTTAACAGTCCTGACATATTGCTCAATAAAGTATTGTTTTACAACCATCGCTTATCATTTAATCGTTCCTTTCAACGGCCTTTTGCTCCCATAATACTGTGCTGGAAGCTTTCATATATTTCAGCTTGAAGCTTCATCTTTATTCGTGCATATTAGATATGGGACGATCATCTTTATTAATCCGAAATAAAATACAGGAATAATCCATTACATAAATTTTAATTGGAAACAGAGAAAAAGAGTGGCGTCTAACTATATGCGCACCCGATGCAGTGTCATCTCATAATCAGTAGAAAGTTGTGGCCCTATTGTGCACAATTGTTGACTCTGCCTCGAAATGTACGTAATACGTGTAATATCGTGTTAGATAATATTATAACATTCTGCAATTTTGTAGCAAACCTTTTACATATAAACTCAAATTACCCACTATTTACGGATCAGTGTAATACACGCAAAGACTCGTTTACAAAGTTTTTGACTTAATCGATGAAGATGGCTAGTTTCGATGCAATATATTGACATACTCTTTAATAGTGGTTCTCAACAAAATGATACAAGAAATAAGGTCTATTTATACAAAATCGTGCTGTGTCCGCTCCGTGTCCCTGCCGTGCACCGGACCTCAATCGGTTACCATTGTTCTATATGCAATAGTTTAAACATCATCCGCGCCGTGACCGCTGACATCCGTGGCTTGGACGTCCTCCGGTCACATTTAGTAGCCTCTGATATTTTTCCTGTTTGTTGGTCCGGCCACAAAAGGATACAGTCAATAGCATGGGTTTGTATAAATGTTTCTGAAGGTACTCCATCCGTATCCAGTGTTTCACTTTATCCAATAGAACATCATACTTGTAATTTGTAAGAATAAAACTTTTATTCATGGGTCATTAATTGTTCGTAATGACTAAATTCTCTTTTTGCTTCACAGTTTTGCCATAATAGATTTACAGTGAATTGACGTTTATCCCTTTGTCACTTGACTTCCTCCTCTTTTCTTCTTCACCCAAAAGTACATATTGCTACTATAGCCAAGTCTTCAGTGGAAAACGACATTTTGTTGTACACCCTATGTTTTACGAAGGTGGGCGAAACAGAAGGTCAGAAACGTCGTCAAATTGTTCAAAGATCTCGCGTTCACTGAAGTCTCATCTTATGCTTTCCACGGATAACTCTGCCGCGGGCGTACCAAAAGAGCGTTCGCACTCCCCATCAGACACACTGAGTAAAAAGTGACCATGTAAGTGACTGAGTAAATAGTGTCACCCAATTAGCTGTCACTTTTTTGGCGACAACATAAAGTTGGCGTTATCCGAAGTTTTCGAGTCAGTCACTGTAACTCAACGATATTAGAGCAATCGATGCAAATTAGGCTTGTATATTCAATCAGCATTCGGAGATTTGAATTTTGGCTTGGATTTTCAACAATCGAGACCAATTTGCATTGAGCATTTGGTTAGACTTCGAACCTGACACTTTACTCTTAGCCTTGCAATCAGTCTAGATTAGTCACCTTTGAAATTGGTTAACATTGGGAATCGACAGTTATTCTTGTAAATTCGACAGAAGTAACTGTCAGGCATTCGTTTGGCGGGTGGCAGGAGCCACGGAGCTGTGTGGAAAATAAGTTGGCTCACACAAAAAAAAAATAGTTTCTAACTTGGTCGTTACGTCCCAAATAAAAAAAACAATTATTTAATAAAACGCTGGTGTTATATACAGTAGTCAACTATTGCTGGCTTGTACTACATTTCGCTCGTCTCTATGGAATCGAAAAAATTTAATGTAAAAAAATTAACGCGTATCTAATCAAAAGTAATTTCTATATTATTAGCATACATACGTAAACTTGATATTAGTACAGAATACAGTTTTTTCGAAGGTCGTGACGCATAATGAAAAAAGTGTATACTACATATAATCTATTTAGATATCGTTAGTATGTTATCTGTTGTCGGAAAGCGTATGACTTTAAATATACACGTTCTTAATAGTTTTAGCACCTTTGTTGAGGATTGACTTACGTTTATGGAACAAACATATCTAGTACAGTAATATACCCCGCCAAAGGTATGTGGTGGAATGGTTCGAATGAACTGGAGCCACCGCCTACGTCCAAATTACCATAATTGTATGCACTTTAATACAAAAGAAAAACTAAAATAGAAGTGCTATGAAATTTTGTTTCCTCTTGAAATACCGCGGATTCAGTTTACTGTTTTCACCGGAAAACAAAGAGGACGTGTGACGAAAGACTAAGGACGATAATCTTACAAGCTGCTCGTAAAAGTCGTACCGAGGCCGGAAGCACTCTCCTACTCTCGACAGATATATCGCCTACATGCTCAAGTTTAATGGCGGTTACTTATTCACATAGTCGAAAGAGCACTACTTTCATGAGGTAATAAATAATTAGTTGACGCAATGAACTTACTCTGCTGACACAATGAGACTGCAATATGTTTATATGCAGTAGTTCGTAGGTCAGAAGATCTCTAGGGCACGAATAAACTGTTATTTCTTTTGAATCGAAAGGAATATATACATCAGTTATGTCTTAACAAAATGTTATTGTCATGGAAATGTAGATTGTTGCAATAGGATCTAATCGTTTGGCATGTCAGTAAAAAGTAATTGCTGGCGAACTTCTATTATAATACGTAATCGAATTCCTATTTTCTCAACATTTTACTTTATAAACATTTTGTTTATAAGGCATTTAAAACCGTTGAGTAAACGTCAAGCCTCTGGTCATTTTAAAAATTTGGCTAACTGAATTTAGGAATCAGCCCGTCAAATGGTACTTGTCCAACTCTTAACGTTTCAAACAAGAACATATTACCATATACAAACAGAACACATTTCGAGCTGTAGTCTAAACCAGGGACAGCCAACTGGCGGGCTCGTAAAACACGCGTGCCACTTTACAGACAAATGACGCCCCTCACACCCATGCGTTTTAATTGCCATATCAACGTCACATTGTTTTCAATAACATTTTTTCGGAAATTCAATATCCTTTTAATGATTCGACGCATATGCAGTTTTCAATTGTTTACATCCACACAATTGGTGGTGTCACACCTATCCCCGGCCTGTCCCTGTGCCCCGCCCCGCCGTTGGGTTTGCACAGGAGTAGGGTACAGTTTATTGTTTAATTGGCTGTGGGGAGTTGGTGACCCTTGGAGGAGAAAAACTTTGATGTCCCTGGTCTAAACTATAAGTATATTTCGTACATGATAGATATTGGCGATTTTGACAAATCAGTAGACATGGCTAAGGATCGTACCAGAATATGAGCTGCGGATGAAGTAAGATACTAAATAAGGTTTGGGAAAGTCTCTGCATCCAGTTTCCACAGTTTGTTTTTCCTCAAAGTTTGGCAGGATAGAACTGAAATGAATTTTTGCTGTATAAAACCTGTAACATTAATATTGTATGTTCATTTTAAGATACGATTATAGTGACTGCATGCTTATAATATTATAAATACATACATACAGTCCAAATCTAGTTAATAATGTCAATCTCGACCTCAGCGTACTTATCGCTTACTAATTCTTGCATTTTAAAAACATATGACTGATTTTAATTAACATTTGCTAGAAACGGTTCGACTAAGCGTCCGTACCATGAACCTAATCGCCCTAACAGTAAGGATAACCGCAACAGTGATTAGCTAACGTGTTCGATAGCGTATGGGATACGTAAACGTTAATCCCCATCTTTTTTGCTGTTTGAGAGACAAAGCCAAGTAAGAGGAGTTTTGTATGATCAATGCTGTTGTACAATGTACTTTACACTAATCGTATGCTACTTTAAGTTATTCAGTGCAAAAAATCTGACAGATACGCCCACAAATTATGACTATCATATATTTCCATTGTTGAGTACGAATATGCTCAGACGAAGCTGCCGAGCCGTATCCGATGTCTTATTGCCGCCTTAACGTGTTGTTGGTCAAAGAAAATTACACTGATGGAAAAACGGTTAATAGTGGACTGTATTTTAAAGTACTAGTAACGGATGGTACAGTGACAATATATGGTTGATGTTCTTCTTTCAAGCGCTCGATTCGATCTACTCTTCGATCGGACATTCGTCCTGGAAGAAGACTCGAAGACGCCAGTAATTGGTCGACTTAAAAAGAGTGGGTGAAAATAGTCAAGCCCACTGACTATCGGAAAATCCATGGTGGGATAAGAATCCCGTCGAAATAACCCTGCGATATCGGAACTGCGTTTCTGAACGCTCGCGTATCGCACCTCTTGACTAATCTAAACAAGGCACCCTAAACTCGAACTGCGACGCCGGCCGAGCACTCAGGGCCGTTACAAATGCATAGATCTAAACAAATACAAAAATAAGGCTATCTAAAATGCGCAAGAAAATAGGATCTATTCATGGCTCAACATCCATATCACGAACAAAGACGCAACTGAAAATTGTAAAAGCGTAATAAAATAGCAAGCAAACAGATTATAGGAGGAATCAGTTCTTCTGAGGATTCATTAGATAGGAACAGGGGGGGGGGGCAATATGGGGACTGGAGACAAGACGAGATGTTTGTTTATTTCACACTACGATGCTTCCATGTTTCTAAAAACAAAAGAAAATACTTAAATCATTCATCAGATGTTTGTCACCAATAGTTTCAATTAGTTTATTGCATTCTTACGCGTTTACCAGCTTATTTCTTATTCTTACAATTGTGTTGCTATTCTCTGTTACAGTTAAGCAACAATTGCCAAACATATTATCTCTTTAATATTATCAGTTAGACAATTTCTTAAGCTTTCCATTTATCTGCTTACTGAATGATATTATCATTGAATTAATTTCGATGCAACGTTTTAGCCAAGATGGGGACATTTTTGTAACCTCATCCACAGTGGGCGGAAAGCTGTTGAGGTAATCATGAAAACTAATCTGTTACCGCACAGCAACAGCGGCAACTTATAATGTACCAAAATCTACATTGGAGAGAAAAGTGGACCTATACCGAAAAAACCCTCAACAGACATTGGAGGCTAATTTGGGATCTTTTAAAACTGAAGGGGAGGAGGAATTAGTATCCTATGTATAGGAAAAGGAAAGCCGATTATTTGGGGTAACCACAATGGATTTACGAAAACTTGCTTGTCAGTAGCAGTTTTAATTTGATTCATCAAAAGGAGTAGCTGGTTTGGATTGGCTGAACGGATTTACGAAACGACATTCAAATTTGTCTCTTCGGAAACCGGAAGCGGAGCAAGAGCCATGGGCTTCAACGCAGTTGTGATTTCGCATTTCTTTCAATTGTTAGGCCAGTTGTATGATAAATCGAATATGCAATTGCGACGAACAGGCATATCCTCAGTGCCAAAATCAAAATCAAGAGTAATTTGTGCAACGAGGCCGAATGCATATTTTGTGGTCACTTGTTCTCCGAATCAACAGGAGGATGGATTAAGTGTTGACAATGTAAAGATAGGGTGCACTGTGCATGTGCCGGCGAAGAAGATGAAGACGAAGATATCGCGCACGTGTATGACATGTGCCAATAGATGCGTCAAATCTTGCTCACAATCAGTGTACGGGGAAAATCAGGAAATTGTTACTATTTTCAAAAAAAAATTTTTTTACTTTTTCCGTTACGTTTTGTTAACCTATTTTTATATATTTCGATAAATAGGTATTAATAGTATCTGTAATATTTGTTATATAAACAAAATTAATAAACAGGAAATTACACAGCAATTTGCTCTTAACGCCCCCTCGCCCCACCCCTACAGAAACTGGAAGTGCCTGGAGAAAACTTACAGAAAACATACCCAACCCGCCGCACGCACCATCGAGTCCCACCTTTTTTTTACATCTCGTGCAAAGCGTGAACATGCAACCATAAAGGTGTATTCCCTATTTTAGAATACGGCGAAGGCGCAAACACAGTTATTAGAAATCAGTACACCCACAAAACTAAAAGGATTGTTCCTACACTAAGTACATACACGAAAGGGCACAACGTAGTATCGATAGTTGACACAACGCTAACTTTGAAGCAGCCGTTGAACAGTCTGTTATGCCTTTTATACCATCCCTTCGAGACCTCGGTTCAACTACTAGTGTCAACATGTCCTCTTCTCCTCTTCAGCATAGCTATAGGGGAGTGAGGTATTATCGCAACAGCAGTGTGTTAGTGTACCTACCTGAGTTTGAAGCAACCGGTGCGTACCCGAAAATCTCCAATCGATAGCGCGAGGGTAGTTCATGGAAACTATAGTAGAGTGAATAATTCAGGTATAATTATTCTTGGAAGCCAGGGAAACCAGAGAAGCCACGAGTGCACCAGATCTTTTGTATGTACGCATCATTATGGGAGACAATTGCGCAAAAAGGTTTGCAATGGAGTCAATTTCGGGCGCGAGTTCCGTTCGTCAAATTGAGAGAAAAAATATCAGTCCGCCAGGTTCGTAGGGTGAGATTGTTGTGTCAAGGTAAAGTATTCTAAAGGTAACTGAATTTTGTGTTTTCTAAAAGAGTCCGAAAAAAATTGTAAGGAAGACAGAGGATTTACACATTACGTCATAAGCCTGATCTAAACTTATTTTATTAATAGGGTAGATTGTATGACTTTTGTAATTAAAGTCCGACTTCCCTTTACAGTTACATTTCTCTTTTTATGACATGACGCACAAACAAATCGACGCAACAATCAGGCGCCATAGATGAGGGGAAACCTAAACAAATTTCAAATAACGAGGAAATAATGAAGGTAGAAAGAAAACGCACTTTTAAATAGAAATGGTAGGAATTAGAGCAGTAACCGACTGTCAAGAGTTAAAAGAGTGCGAAGTGTGAACAGTCAGTTGCACGTTGTCCATGAACGTGCCTGTCCGACAGATGGAAAGAGTAATTAAAGTTGCTAAAGTAAACGTTAATTACCATTTATATTGTATTATAAGTTCAAAGACTGTTTTTTAACGCGCCATTCTTGTTGCATTATCATTCTTCATTTATTTGAAGAGTACATTTTATAATTAAAATGTTAGAAGAAGAACTAAGCGTTTTCTGTTTACTAGAAAGCTACAACATAAAAGTATATAAAAAATCTGTAACTGTAACCAATTATATAACAATACCATATAATTTTATATAAATCTAAAACAAGTTAAAGCGACTGTTTAATACGTTGTGTTATACCTTATTGTTCTTATTATTTTACAATAGGGTCATTCCACGCCAAATCGATCACTTTTGGACGTCACCATCGGCGATTTTGTTCTAAATGAAATATATTGTAGTCCATATGGAATTAGGGGGGTTTAAGTCATCATTTTTGCGGTTGACAATTTGTTTAGAAAATACAGGCCTTCAAAGTTTGTAATTTTTGCCATTTTTTCGAAAACGGGCTTTTTTTAGGAATTTTTATCTCCGCAACTGTTAGTCCGATTGAGCTACTTTTTGTTTTGTTTTATTCACAAAGGATTGGGCTATTATAAAATAATTTTTTCAACCTCGGTAAGTAACTTTATAATGTCGAAAAATATAAACAAATTCTTTTTTTGCGTTTTTTTCGATGATGGGGCGCAACAAAAAAATTTAGAAAAATATATGTCCATATTCCTTGAAGTTTCCTCTTCAAAATGAGACTTTCAAAATGAGGGTCAAGTGAAAATTGGCTTCACAATGAGCTGGAAAAGGAGCGGCGTACCCCCGTTTCAAGTAGGCGAATCGTGCGCTCAGGAGCGGGACCCGCTCCCGAGTTTGGTTATTCTAACCAAACCTTACCAAATCTAACCGGCCATATAGCGGTCCCGCTCCCGAGCGCACAACTCGCCTACCTGAAACGGGGGTACGCCGCTCCCTTTCCAGCTCATTGTGAAGCCAATTTTCATTTGATCATCATTTTGAAAGTCTCATTTTGAAGAGGAAACTTCAAGGAATATGGACATATATTTTTCTAAATTTTTTTGTTGCGCCCCATCATCGAAAAAAACGCAAAAAAAGAATTTGGTTATATTTTTCGACATTATAAAGTTACTTACCGAGGTTGAAAAAATTATTTTATAATAGCCCAATCCTTTGTGAATAAAACAAAAAAAAGTAGCTCAATCAGACTAACAGTTCCGGAGATAAAAATTCCTAAAAAAAACCCGTTTTCGCAAAAATGGCAAAAATTACAAACTTTGAAGGCCTGTATTTTCTAAACAAATTGTCAACCGCAAAAATGATGACTTAAACCCCCCCTAATTCCATATGGACTACAACATATTTCATTTAGAACAAAATCGCCGATGGTGACGTCCAAAAGTGATCGATTTGGCGTGGAATGACCCAATATGCTTTAAGGAATAATTATGAATTTAAGCGTCATGGATGAGGCTACCAATGCAATAATCATATAATACCTTACAATCAAAATACTTTTGGTTCACCAATTTTAGTTTTTACAGGGACTAAAAGTGTTGGGAATCGACCCATTTTTCAAGTAACGGGACCGTGAAATCTGGTTGTATTATAAAAATACTATTTTCAATCGTTTTCCTAACATCTGAGATTTGAAATTAAACAGGAAATTTTTGCTGTATTGTCAGATATATTTAAATGTAGAAGCGATAGTATCGAAGAAATTATTCAAATTTTAGTCAATTAGGACTACTAACAATATACTTTCAACTAATTGGAAACCTTTATAAGGAATATTAGGTCAATTTAATTCAGAATCGAGATAAATACTGGTTTCTCATTGAATAATGTATCGCTCGAATTATTATATGCGAATGGAATAAATTACTTCACTATTGTGCTGCAGAAGAGTCGATATAATTTGAATCTTAATTTTTTAAATTAACTACATTTTCTATTTTAAGTTTGTATTCTACAAAATGCGATATGAAATTATTTTTACCAAAATTCATTCAATTGCGATACATTTTCAAAGTGTCCACAAGGGTTAAGAAATATATTACAACATGCTATTGGCAACTGGCAATTAAACTTATAAAAATGTGTAATATTTTCACCATAACATATTCTTTCTCTAAAGCTGAGTACCATATTACTCTGTACCTTGATACTCTCCCTTGTCTCAACTACAGATTGTTTGCAAGCAAATTGTAACGATTATACAGTTTCATGATCGAAGAACAAAGGCTCAACCCTAATGTCGGATGTATTCTATTACAATTGGATGTACGCTAATGAGTGATTAGTAATCAGAGTGCCTAGTGCCTAGTAAGCATAAACCTTCCACTGTCCTTTGCGCGTCTATTCTTGATGGAAATTTGGAGATACCAGAGCTACGCCGCCGGAGATTGGTAGACATTCAGCAGCGGTGCAGAATTTCCGACCAGGTTCCAAATTATGCACTATGAATGTCTCGAATTAATTTCGATAGAATACTATTTAAAAAATTCTGCCTTTAAACATAGGTATAGGTAGCTCGCGCCCCAGATTATCTGGAATATTGTAAATTATTAATTATTTTTAGTATAATTAAATGGCACTCGATTTTAGACAGTGGCAAATTGACTTGTGGTGATATGTGAAATAAATATTTTATCAGGTACCAGGTATCTTTTGCTGGCGCGGAATGCTTACGAAATCAAGGAAAAAGCGAACACGGGCATACATGTTATATACAGTATATCGTGTTATCTTACGGGTACACTACGAATAAGTGGCCTACCATTTCGTGTTACACCTTCTTTCTTTCCATTTTTCGTGCTGTTCTTTTATGCAAACGTAACATTCAAATCCTTTTCAAAGTAATAGCTTTAAGTTGTCAGCAATGTACTATATCCGTACAGACTGTGGGAAGTTGTATCGGTCAGTGGCTGAAAAAGTTTAAAAGGGAAGATGCCATTACGACTTTCACGTTGCACGAATAAATATAAGTATCTAAAATTAAAGTACCTACGCTACCGTTCAAGAATATTTACTTATCTCTGTATATTTATGTATTCATATACACATACAGGGTGTATATACAGGGTCGTTGAGGTAAATCCGAAAAAATCATTGTATAAAGAAAAATAGTTCAAATTCCAGTAAAGGGCCAATATATTCTTTCAGAAGATTGTGCAAAAGTAGTGAATGGTTTAAAGAATAGATCTTTTTTTCTTTTGTCAAGTCATTCATTGACTGTCCACCATCCTGATGAAGCATTTCTCTTCCGATCAGAACGCTCTCTGTGAGTTAACCGGGATGCAATTACGTCCTTCTGTTTGTCAGGACACTAACACCATCCTGAATTTCTTGACTAGGTCGTCCACTTGCGTCTTTTTGTAGCCAAATCACGTATTGATACTCCCGGTCGTATTCTCGATTCATAACTAACATTTCCCCGCTTGTTCAATGATCGGTGTTTTGTATAGTGAGTGCCCTTATCGACAAGTGTTTTGTTTAAAGCTGCCTTACCTATATCTTATTTATGGGACTGTCCGAAAGAATTCCGGATTTATCTTGACGGCCCTATATACTTTCTTATATTATTGCGCTAAGCGTTTATTGATTTTTGCATTTGTGCTTTTCCATTCATCCGCATAAAGGGCGAATAACAGTATTTATGAATGTTTGTAAATTTCTTGTAACAGAAACCATTTCATAGAAGAAGTGATAAAACGCTGACTAGTCATTAGAGTTCTGTTAATCTCCAGACAAGTGCACGTCCTTTTGTGGCGGGGACATTAATGTACAAATACCAACGAATTAATATTTCATTGAATCGTGGCGCAGAAATATCTCAAAAACCGCAAAACTTTAATGAATTGTACGACATAGTTCAAGGAGGAACGATGTTGCGAGTTATTGAGTTCCAACACAAAGGAACAATGCGGACTGTACAAAATATAATGCGTTGCACTTGTTTCTAAGGTAACATTGCGCTATAAAAGCACCTGCAATGTAGAGAAACTAAGTTTCAGCACATAAACTATCGAATAGAGAGTAACTTTACATAAACTGGAAGAAACAGTGAAGTAACTTTGGAAATAACTTCTTGATGTTAATATGGTATTAAATGATGTGCTTGAAACTTGTTTGTGTACAAGTGATTGACAGCCCTTCTGTGGTCGTGTACGCCGTTGCTTCGGCGAAAAAGCCTGCGACGGACAAGAAAATGATTTACCTTTATGCTTATCTATCACTCGTATTCCAAAGCTATTAGAGTTCTACTGCAGGCGAATCGATACTCGGTACATTCCGCAGCAAATTCCAAAAGCATCCGAAGCGCAGCGTTCAACTTGCAAGACACATCCCCGTTTCTCTTCGTTGTCCCTATATTTCGAGTCTCTTCTATCTGTTGCGAAGATGCAAGGTAATAATCCGTAATTAGGCGTGGAAGGGGTAGCACGCTTGTTCATGTTGCTGCGAAACATTCCGGCGATAATTCCCCGGAAATTCTCATCGTTACTTGCGTATGCTCCAATTTGTATACTTGTCAGCGCTTTTCGGATGCCGTGAGAAAATTTATCAGATGCAATGTATCGATGTCTAACAAAATTTCCGTTATTACGTGTGATCAACATTTAACAATATATTATATGCGTTATTCTGCTTTATGTCAACTGTATCATACTTTGGTTTAACTTGCCTAAGATTGGAGCTCGAAGTGTCTTCCTCGTTATTAATCTTGGAGAGGATTAGAATATTCGTATCGAAGGTGTCAATAACGTCGAATAGGAAATTTCTTCGCGTAGTCGGACCGTCACGAGATATCGAGGTCGACGAAATGTTTGGAAATGAAGCGATACCTTTTCAGTACTGCAATGCTGATACCAAAACAGGGACAAACTTGTTCGTGCAATCACACGCTAGATTTCGGGTGTAGAGGGATAATTCCTTTGGCACACTGTTTCATTTTCAATAGGTGTCGATTTTAATACTGGTACACGCAAAACCGCCCACAAAATTAGATATCAATAGAAGCAATATGAAAACCAATTCCCGGTTAACACCAATTTTCCCTCGTCCAACAGAGCAAAAGGGAAAGTTTCTGTCCAATACCTCCCTTGATATTCTCGCGCAGTGAACGGAGCAACCGTTTTGCTGGTACCAGATGTTCTTACGATTGGGAATAGGTAGATATATGTATACGGTGTTCTACTTTAATCAGCGCAGGTGGAAGCCGACGAAACTGTTAGATGTATTCATAGACTGTATCTCAAATGAAAGTTAAATTTCTTCTAAACGCACATTGTACGGTGGCCATAACTTATTCCTAGGTACAAGCATTCAAGAATTCCAAGGGCTGCATCAATTTTTTTGCTGTTAGGTCCATAGGCCCAGAACAGAGAGAAGAAGTCCTTTATATGTTGATAGGTATCATTGGAGCTGATTTTGGCAAAGTTGAGCAATTGGGGATGGGTTTCTACGATCACAGTATAGTCATACAATTGACATTAAAATATTCTACAATTTGACTTCTTTAGACTATTCTTTGTGGGGCTCTTAAAGAACAGAGTTTACCTAGAGTCTACAAAGCAGACGTACAGACCGCCTGTCTCGTTATTGTGATGCATCGAAGGGATAAATGTCTGGCAATGGTCCGTTCACTGGTCAGTACTTACCTTCATCACAGATCGATTCCCGGCTTTCAACAAATTCAGTTGCAATATTGCGTTGTGGTGTTTGTCGTCGGTTTAACAAATTTAATGGGACAAAACTCAATTACACGAACCTGCCGAATGATTGAGCTTAATGATATTTTTCACCTTAGAAAGAGACATTCGAATCGTGGATTTCGCGTGACCTGGTCATATTTCATGCAGGCACATTCCATGTAAGGCTACGGGTACAGTGGAACCGAATTTCGGCCTTACGACGTCGTCAGAGCGAACCGAATCGGCTGTGCGAAGTGGAGCGGTGCCAGTGGCTGCGTATTCTATTCCGACGAATGTGAGTTCACAGCTATGATGCACGCCGTAGAAAAGGCACATGGATTTGGCTAATATGATCCAAATTATATCGTGTTTGGCCTCATTTTAATCACAACAACCCGAATAATATATTAATGCAATTTTCATAACGAAATAAGTAACAATAAAAAAGTTTCACGGTTGCATTAGTGTTGTCTCACGGATACGAAGCCAGTTGTTTCTTTTTCTAAGCTATCTGCCTCCGGGACATGTCGACTAGTCAAAACGTATCAGCGTGCTCCTTCCACTCGAACCCGGGAGGGACCCCTCCAGTGGCGGGGATGAAGCGCGAGCGTCCTCAATTTTTTAACAATCTTGTTAACAAATGAAAGATTAGAACGGAAACATTAAATTGTTGCTTTTACGGTGCATAAATATTTTAATACAACTAAACGTAAATTAACTGGCGTGATGTTCGCATTTATAATGAGAAGAATAGTTTCGGAAAGGTAGATTATAAGGGGAACAATGAATAGCAAAGACTCTGTCATAAACTGCGTGAGTTCCGACCGGCCATGCAATGGCACCGTAATTATAGTGGTTCTCACACCAACTCCGAGGGAAGACCCCTTAATATGCATTAACAGAAATGTAAAAATCAATGCGACAATATACCAACAAAAAGTCCATCGTGAAGTATTGGGACCACGGTCGGTTTCGGTTGGTTTCGGGCGAAAAAATCAAACTCAGTTGATCGGCTAGCATATTCGGACGAAAAGATCGTATTTCTATTTATTTAGGACGAACCTATGTAGAAAAAAGGGCCACGACCCTCGCTACGGGGGGGCCAGCCACTTCAGTTCGGACGAAAAAATCAAAATCCCGTCAAGTATCTCGCGTCTTCGCACGCATTCGGGTCGTATGCAGTGGCACCGCTTCCATTTAATCTCATGGCGTTGATTCGTTTCCGAATTCATCAGTCGTCGTAAGGCCGAAATTCGGTTCCACTGTACCCGTAGCCTAAACCAACAAAACACAGCCAGTGCGCCACTCGCGCTAATGAAAAGTAACCTTTCAATAGTCGTCTAAATACGTTGTGGACGATCGCGTGACTTAAAAAGAGCATCATTAAAGCATCACTTTTCAATATTCATTTCTCATTTTTGTGTACCATGTAGCATTTCGTAATTAATTGCTAATACGCATCATTTGAAACAATAGCAGGGAATTACATACTTCACTTCATTGATGGTTTCGATACGGAAGAAAAGCACACTTGAAGTCTTCTTGTTTTACTAGTACGACGGATAATTAACATTCATAGCGCACGTCACAACAATATGATAAATATTACTTGAAGGAATCGCTACTAGCGTTATACGCGTGTGACAGACTGACAAACAGGCTCATTATTCCTATTTACTATATGCAGGTATATCGGGAGGGATTTTATAGGTAACTCTGCTTACTCGGGTTCGCAAGTCAGAATAAGATAATCTTTTAATGACAAAGATAGTTTATTGATTATACTTCTATAGGAAGGACATTTTAGGGAGGCAGGGGAAAAAAGAAGGGTGAGGGTGTATTTAGTGTTGAAATAGACTCATCAGTAGGTCGTGCATACGAAGCCTGCCCCAGGCATGGGAATATGGGAGATAGGGGTAGATGATAGGTAGTCCTATCATAGTAACGCAAGTGCGAGACAGTTGCAAATTCCCAATCTGCCCTCATGTGGTGGTGAACTCTTGATCTTCGGGGCCTTGTACTCACAGCCCCACTCCTACGTTCTACTAGACTTGAGTATGGATGGCACGAATCCTACAATTCTAGTTGATCGTACTGATGTATTCACGCACAAGACACTCTATTCTCGCCTCACGACACTCAACTCTCTACTCTGGCTCGTAAATCTCACCGTCCGTCGACTGCACCTCAACGCTGAACTCACTCTGCACATTATCTTCATTCTGACTTTCTTCTGGCACTGACTCTTATACATCAGTCAGTCGTTCAAACACGCATCACGTACCCAGCTCGCATCGTCCACCCTACAGAAAACATCATGAATCCCTGATAACATCTACAAGCAGATCGATCCATAATGCGATAACGCAGGCTTTAAATGTTGTATTAAATAAGTTTGCACTACTTCTTAATTGTATGCTAGGCGTCCGCCTGGCTAGGATCCTCAACTTATGTGAATAGTTACAGTGAACACCCTGTATAAATTATGTGAAAATCTGAAGTATTTATACAGGGTGATCCGTAACTCAGGGAACATCGGGAAAGGGGGGTAGCTGGGGTGCTTCTGAACAACTTTCCCGTTGACAGCAATGTTGTTTGCAGCTTCGTTTTTGAGTTACTAACGACAAACACTAGCCAATGAGAGAGACCGTCTGGCGCGCGGTCAGGCGCGTACCTTTCAGCTGCGCTCGGTCGTGACGGGGGCATCGAGGGTGCCGAGGGAAGCGTGCGGCAAATTTTACATCGTCTTAATTAAGAATAGTGTGGAATTATTCGTTATTCATGAATAAGAATAGGCGGCGCACCGTCTCCTCTGGCAATAGCTAACTAACACCACAAGATACCTCACCCGGAGCTCGGCCGCCTTCATTGGCCTGGCGACCTTTACTCCCTCGTCTTCTCCCAGGACGGCTCTGAATTTTCCGGCGAGGGCGTCGACCTTGCCAGCCCCCTCCGGTCCAGGTATCTCCAGTAGGAGACCACCCGTGACTTGGGCCTAACCTCGGCAATCCCGAGATCCCCCAAATTGATCTACCTGCCAGAGCTCATGACCTCAGCATATCTCAACTTGGACCCATCCCCGATGGTCAGAGAGATCGCCGCGGTGCGAGGGAGCCTGCTCTGAACGACCTTGGGCCCACTGCCCTGTGCTTCTCCTCCTGCAGGGGACCTGCTTTGCAGGGGCAGCCGTCATCCGGGGATGGCATGCCCCGGACCTTGGCCGTCTGGGGGCACCCCCGCCGGAAGAAGAGGCTGCCTCCTTCCTCTTTTCCGTCTTCTTACTAGCCTCCCTTGGCCAAGCCTCTCCGGTAATCACCGCTCCGACCGAGGGAGCCTCCATCTGGCCAGGCCCTCGTAGAAATCCCGCCTGAGGGCCGCTAACTTTTTCTCGACACGGCCCATGAAGCTCTCGAAGAGCTGTTCCAGTCGGTCGTCCCTGGGAGGCGACGACCCCTCCAACTCCTTCCGAGAGGGGGATGACCGGGTCACCCTCTCCTCCTGTTGTTGAAGGGTATGTGTGGGTCTGGTGGGGGCGGCACCGGCATCCCAGCCGACCTACCTCCTCTGCTTCGCCTTATCACCCTCCCTCCTCTCCGCCGACAACATCCCCGACGTCGAGGGGGAGTTGAGGGTGCCAGAGGCCTTCTCCTCCTCCATCTGCTGTGCGTTCCTGGGATTTACCGGGTTCACGGGATCTTTGCCGGACTTGTCGGACTTACGTTTATCCTTATTACTACCGCAGAGGTCAGGTACTGTCATCGCACGCCACCCCGGTTGGGGGGCAACTGCTCCCCCCTTGACTAGTCTGTCGGGAATATTCATGAGGCACCGACTGCAGCCCATTTGCACACACATTCATTCCTCGAGCCGCTTCTTAGTTTTCACCGTTCAGCCCAAGCCCGTCCGGCATGAGTGACCCTGCCAGGAATGAAGCTGCCGCCGGCATAGCCTTGGGCCTCATGACGGCTACTTAAGGGGGCCGACTCTTTTGGGGCCAACTCCGAATCGATCTAAGCGCCATTCGACAGAACGGGCGTTAGTGAAAACAGAAAAATCGTCTGCATCGGCATTTGACGGGGTGACATCTAAAGTCATTATACAGAATTATAAACTCACGCTGTGACATCTAACGTCATTAGGCAAAATTATAAACGGAGAGTGGGAGGCCATAGTTGTCAAATCACATGCTTTGAGTGTTTTGTCGCGCTGTTGCCACATTTGTTACAATCCTGGCCATCAGCAAAATGAATCGGCTCGAGCCGAGATTTCGATACCTGCCGGACATAGACATACATATACATATAGCAGCTGAACCGCTGGAAACTTTTTTGTAGGTTCGATGCCCCTATGCTATCATTTTTTTTACATTAATGTTTTTTTAATTCCTAACTATATGACAATGATCAGTATTTGCTTACCAATATTTTAACAACATTTGTTAAACATTTTAATTTAATATACGTAAATATGAAGTTAGAGCGCTCTTCGTGCTACCGTTTCCCTTGCCACGTATCTTGCCAATTATGGTACTGTTTAATATTTTTAACATTAAAATAAAATGTATGAAGCGCATTTTCAGACGTCTTAGATTGAACAGTCTTGACGAACTGCAAGAAAACTCGTGTGATGTTTTACTACTATTTCGCCTTTCTTTTATACCACACAATTATTTCTTTTTTACAAATAATCAGAAATAAAGGAAAAATATTTATTCGTACAGATTTTATGCGAGTACCGAATATGCATATATTGATAATTTGTAATTCATTTCATTCGCTTTTTCCCATTTTTTTGGTCATTGTGTAGGATGACAAACGAAAAATACGGAGACATAGTTGATATTGTCATATCTATTACAGTTTTGCTTTTCAGGAAAACTTCGATAGATTCGACTCAAGTTGAGATTTTGATTTTTGCCGAACATAAAAGAGAATAGTGCAAATGAAAGAGGAGATACAAGGGTCAGGTTGGAAAAAACAGATTGATAAAACAATATTAATATGTGTAAGAAAATAATTTTTGGAACTTATGAGAGAAGGGCTCCTATTGCTGCTTGACATTGGTCAGGCATAGTCAACTGGCGGGCCGCGTGCCACGCGGTTCATCTTACAAACAAATGACGGCCCTCACACCTGCGGCATAGTTGCGGTGTCACACCGATTCCCGTCTTGCTGCACGTCATAGGTACATTTGACGTACATAGCTCTATCTTTGTCTATCATAGCTTTCTGTTGCTTAGAGCGAAGCATAAAATGATCGAAAAGGACCACGGTGACATTGTATTGTTGTACAGACTACGGTCACGAGAGCTAAACAAAACAACTTTTTAACACATACACGCCGACATAATCATTTGAATACCTCTTCAAACGCCTTCGATAATCTTACATATATTTTAATTATATTACAATTATATTATTGTTGTATAATATAGTTAATATATTTCATATATATTAACATAGCAGCTTTATTGGTAATATAAATGAAACATACCACCAAATGATTGAAATTTTGAGTTACACATTGTGAGCTTTGGATTGACGTGTATACGCGTCCAAATGTTAGAAATATCAAACAGTTCCATAAGTGGCAAGATAGATGGGAAGAAAACGGTAGAAAAAAGCGCTTCAACATCATATTTACGTATATTAAATTAAAGTATTTAACAAATATTTTTAAAACATTTGTAAACAACTATTGATCATTGTCATATACTTAGTATTGAAAAAAGAATGAATGTAAAGAATATACCCCAAGGGGACTCGAACCTACAAAAAAGTTTGCAGCGGCTCGAATCAACATCTCGGCTCGAGCCGACTCATTTTGCTGATGCTTATGTTATAATTGTAACAGCGTGACAGAGGTTTGATACGTGCCGGCAACTATGCCTTACTGATGTCTGTGTGCACACTGTGCACGCATCACGTATTCACGTATGAATCGCCGTTCGTGGTGTGAAATTATAACTTACAATTACCGACTGATTTGTATTTTTATTGACCCTGACGGTAACTTGGCCAAATTCACTACAATATACCAAAAACGCCACCGACGGAGAATCAGTCAACTATTCTTACGTCGGATACGTGCAAATCGTAACAGTCGTTTTTCGCCTTCCAGAAGTGATAGATTGTGAAAAATCGAATTTCTGTAATCTTGTGCTACTTCAAGACAGTCGGGTAGAGTGTTTTAGCAGTGAATAAACTATTAATTCGTTCAATATTTGCTAACTGTGAAATGTGTCAAATCGCCTGCAGCCATCTTGTTTCCTACGTCGTTGTCTGTCTCAAGCTTGCCAGTTTAAGAAATACCATTCTTCTCAACGAATGGTGTTTATTGGCGTTCAGACATACTTCCCCGGCTGTGGTGAAGTCTACCCGTGTGTACTATATCCGCGAAAGTTTCATTAATGCAATTGTTCAGATGAGTATTTGCTGCTACGAAATCGAGTCTCTCTCTCGCGCATGGCGTATACGTGCATGCTTTCCTTTGTTTGTGTGAGTGCACGCACACACGTCATGGCGCCTGGAGTCGACCCCCTTAAGCCCCTACACCACGTCAAGGTGGCGCCTTCTAATAGGGGAGAGATACAAGTACCATCTTTTTTTATCGGTTGTTCTTAAAATGTTTACACACATGTATACATGTATTCAGATTAAAATTGACAAATTTGAAGTTATGATTAAACCTGTAGAAAACAACTGTACTGAACAATTGCAGCTCTAAAACGTAAAAAGTATAAAATGTTTGAAATGGATTGTGAGAACATAACCGTTGAAAATAATGTAATAAAATAATAAAGCACGTTTTGTAGATTGTGATACACAGAAAGTACCACCTAGACGACTGCCAACTGCATTTGCGGTCGTACTACATTAAATGTTAAATAGAGTAAGAAATACCATGAGTAATAAAGCGATTGGCCATTCTATAATTTACCAGAAAGATATAGTTATCTCGAATGTCTAAGACAACAATTGGAGTCTCCCTTAAAAAAATCGTCAGCCGTAACTTCATGGATGTTTTAGATTTCCTCTCCTCCTCAGTCATGTAAGGTGCACCGAAGTTATACCGAGATCGACGGGGACGAAAATTAGGCGTTGTTTTATAAAAATTTGTTGAAAAGATGGCAAAAGATATGTTAAATCATTTTTTTTGAATGTATAATTAGGTATAACTAGAAGAGAATTTATTTATCTTCAAAATCCACTTTGATTCAAGTCAATTGGTCCATTGGTTTTTTCCCTATATTGCACGTCAGATTGAAGACAGTCGTTTTGAGAAAAACGTGTTTAAAGTTTTCGATAGAAAAAGAGTAAAGTTAAAATAGGGATTGGCGAAAAGGTATTTTTTAAGGTATATAAATACGTAGATACCTTTCATGATACATGTACTTGTAGCTGAAAGAACACTCTTTAAAAATGTATAAACAGATTTGAGTCAGTTCCACTCTGTAAAAAAACGGTTATAAATTCTTTTACTCTGATAACTGAACACGCGGAAAGGTGAGCATACAAAGTTTCGTCAGGTAACAGAAGCAAGTATTTGCATTTGATGCATCTGTCGAGGTGTCGTAAATGTACGAGTACGAAAAGAAGGCCATAAGTTCGTCGTAAGACACTGCTTCTGATCTGTATACTAGCACCAGTTGGCGCATGCATCATCCTTGGCCTTTTGTACCACGTTATTCCATTCCAGCAGCGTAATCTGCATTCGCCGCTTTACGCTGCAGAAATATCGAGAGAACGTGGCTAGCCTGACTTTGCTGCCAAACTCTTTCGGACATCATGCCAGCTATTTGTATACACGTATATAAGTGCATGTATGTAAATCGCTACTTTAAATATGATCGAAGATCATATCGAGTAACATAGCATAAAATTAATTGCCTTATAATCTCGCTACTTACATTAGTATCCATCATTTATAGATAATGTAGGATTATGTTCTTGGGTAATTGTGATTCGACTTTTATGAAAATAATAATAATTTATTAGTAAACAATATTTTTACACAACTCTATTAACTCTGCACTACTCTATTAACTCTTACGCGACTCTATGTACTCTGTGATAACTCTCAATATAATTCTACTCTTACGCTTCTCTCAATACTCTCAACTCTGAATTAACTCTCCCCTTACTCTGTCTTAACTCTCTGTTTAACTCTACCTCGCGCACGCATCCGGCAGTCTACAATATGTATATTCTTTCACTCAGTTTCTCTCTCATTGCAACAAAACTACAGATTGGGAGACATTCAAAGTACTTGTAGAAAATAACGTTAACTGCGATATCCCACTCAAAACAACTGAAGATATTGAACAAGCAGTAGCGTCGATAACAACAATCATACAGGAAGCAGCTTGGGCAACTACCACCTTTAAACCAACGTATAGACAAAATAAAACAGTTCCAGCAGATATCCTCGATAAAATCAAGGAAAAAAGGAGAGCAAAAGCAAAATGGCAGAAACACAGAACCATAAGAAATAAGAAGAACTTGAACAAAATAACAAAAGAAATCAAAAACAGCATAAATAGCTACAACAACAGCAAATTCACAATATTCCTGGAATCACTCTCAACACATGAAAGCAGTAACTATTCTCTCTGGAAAGTTACAAATAAAATCAAAAAGACAGCAAAAGCAACAATAGCAATTAAAAAAAAAGGTGCGTGTACTTATGTACGCGCGTTAGAAGTTATACTTCATTGACGTGATTAAAACGATTTTTAATTTGCACGAAAAAGATTTATTGAAATAAAAGAATAAAAGGATTGGAGTGGCATAAGAAAAGAAATTAACAACATTATAAATTATGTCCATTATCATAGCTTCTTCAGGTGGTGACTGAATCGGCACATCAGTTATCAGTGGCTTATGATAACTAAAATATTGTCAAATATTTGTGCGTGCCAACTCCCCCGCTTGCGCTGTGCTCTAACCAGAGCATCTATCATTGAAACACCCCGGTACAAACTACATATATAATTTTTATTATTATTCAAATAAAACTCGTGTTGTGCATAAAATTGTATAAAAGGGGCCGCATTTTGGTAAAGCAGTCAGTCAAAAACGACAAGGAATGGATCGGAATGGAACCCGATCTCACTGGCATCAGTATGGCTATCTAGCACCGACATGGTACACAGGTAGTAAGGTCCATACTGAGCCACGAGAGTAGATTTCATGCCCTTTTTATATCCGAAAAGCGGACCAAAAATATGGTGGGGGTACAGAATCTTGCAAGGGAGTCCAAAAGATCGCCCTGAAGCGTTGCGTCATCGCGCCATCGCGGAAGGGGCGGACTCGACTGCATGCACTCTCGATTTCCATATAAGGGCATAATAGACGAAACGAAGGAAACAGTACTTCCTACGTAACAGAATATTATTTATTACTCTATAATTCTTTTAGTTAGTTAATATACTATCGAATGATTTAAATAATATTTACCAGCATTCAATATCAATCACTACTGTATATAATTAATAATTAATATAATTAGTATTGTGCATTCAGAAACATGTATTCAAATAGTATAAATACAGTTGAACACAGCTATGAAACGCGACGCGCATGCCAACATGCGCGTGCAATGGAGATCTCTACTTCCATTTTTTGAAGTTATTTTGTTGGTAGCCTTTTTCTTAAGGGGTTTAGCAAGCACCTTCATGGTGTAGACTTTTTCTCACATGGTGCGCGCGCATCGCAAAAATTCACTCCTCATCATTTCTCCATAACGCGCCTAAAGAAGTATAACTTCAAAAATCTGACGGAACATGGGCACGAAGCAACAAGGAACTGGCAGAAGAATTTGCTAACCATCTTTACAATACGTTCACACCACACAACGATAACAATAACAACACAGGTAACCACGCAGATGAAACCGCAAGGAACCCAAACATTAACGGTAACTCATTGGAGGAACGCTATTCTATACCTGCCGCAACTGCCAAAGAGATCCATGAGATCATAAAAAATATCAAAAACAGCAAGTCACCAGATATTGATCTCATTAACGGAAAAATTTTAAAGCAATTACCACCAAAGGCAATACGACTAATTACAATAATATATAATGCAATATTAAGAATACAGTACTTTCCATCCATGTGGAAACTAGCACAAATCACAATGTTGCTCAAACCCGGCAAAGATTCGCACCAAACTTCATCCTACCGGCCAATATCGCTCCTCCCGACACTCTCCAAGATTCTGGAAAAACTGATCTACAATCGTCTTAAACCCATAATAGAAAAGAAAAAGCTCATATCAACCCACCAGTTCGGGTTTAGAAACAAACATTCTACCATCGAACAATCACATAGACTTGTCAACGAAATACTCGTAGCGTTAGAAGAAAAACAGTGTTGCACAGCGCTCTTCATGGATATCGAAAAAGCATTTGATAAAGTGTGGCACGAAGGGCTACTGCATACAGTAAGAACCCACTTCCCCATACAAATACACAATCTTCTTGCATCGTACCTAAGGGACAGAACCTTTGTTGTAAAAATCAAAGATACATATTCCGAGATCAAGATCATCAAAGCGGGGGTACCCCAGGGAAGCGTATTAGGGCCCATACTGTATACAATCTACACAGCTGATATACCAACCACAGACAAAAGCAAAATACTAACGTTTGCTGATGATACAGCTATATTAGCCATACATAGCGATCCAGAAGTTGCGGTCGCGCTACTACAAAAGCATATCTCAAAAATAGAAGAGTCGCTTGAAAGAAAAAAAATAAAAGCAAACCCTAATAAATGCAACCACATTACGTTCACACTTTGTACAAAAAAAGCACCGAATATCAAATTAAATAATATGACTGTACCTCAAACCGAACGGGTAAAATATCTAGGGATTCATCTGGACTCAAGACTCACGTGGAAGGATCACATTAAGGCAATAGCTGACAACATAAGAATCAAAAGACGACAAATGTATTGGTTAATCAGTCAAAAATCTAAACTCAGCGTAGAAAACAAATTAAAAATCTACAAAACCATCATAAAGCCAATATGGACCTACGGTATACCGCTATGGGGAGCTGCTGCAATGAGTCACATAGCAAAATTAGAGTCACTGCAATCAAAAATACTGAGAACAGTAGTTAATGCACCGTGGTACTGCAGAAATGACGACCTACGTAAGGACCTAGAAATTCCGACGGTCAGGGAAGAAATCAGTAGATACGCCAAAAAGCATGAGGAAAGAAGTAAAATACATCCGAACCAGCTGGCTGCGGAGATACGCACAACCCGTATCGCACGGAGACTAAGAAGGACACATCCTGCTGACCTATGCATATAAAAACAGTATAAAAAAGGAAGAAAACAAACATCCTGAGGAGACATTTCGTTGGAAACTGTCACCCACGTGCTATAACCTCCGTAACCAATCCAAGAATTTACCAAATGTCCAATGGACAAATTGTAAAGCAACAGCAAATAAATAAATAAAAAAAAAAAATTCTATTTCTCATTTGCTCTCACTCATTTAGGATACACACCGACACACACACTCTTGCCATGTGTCACAGATCGACCACTGGCCACCATAGACCCAAGACTCCACGTGCATTCTCCGAAATTCGCTCTTCGCTCGAGATAAACATTCATTCGATCCTCATTCGACGTTTCCATTAATACTCTTCATTCACACTTTGCGGCAAATTCGACGCTTCCCGACACAATAATATCTGCTGCATTCAAGAAAAGTTACATTGATGGGATCAGTAATGTGGGATAGGGGCCCCATCATCAAAGAACGTTATAAGGAACATAAGGACAACGAATATTGGGAAGAGGCCGCGCCGTGGCGTAGCTCGACTAATCAGTCCCACCACCAGAAGATCTCGGTTTCGATTCGCGATGCCTGCCCTTCCTTTTTATTCGGTTCCTAGAGTAGTAAAGTTTTTAAGATATACTTCCTTTTGTGGAATATGACTGCTGGGCGTAATCGTGACAAGCATCGTTGTAAAGATCTGTGTACGAAGAGGTTTATGACGCCGATGACTATTCCCGTCAATTTTGTGAAAACTATGCTATCCCGTTAAGCAATAAAGCTGGTTCAGCCAGCTGTCAAGGTCATTCAGCTTATAGTTCATAAAATTTGAATTTCTGCGTGCCATATGAATAGCTGGTGCCTTATCTCTGCACTATGAATACTGACTGACGTATCGTAAACTCAAGTCTTCGATCAATGTGAAATTAGCGTGGCACAGGTTCTCCTCACCTTTGGTTAATTTCAAACGACCAGCGACACCCAGGCTATGTCATACGACATAGGCTACGCCCTTAGACTATCAAAGTTAGCAAGATAACTACCAACCCAGAAGGATAATCCGAGGGTGAGAAATCCATTAGATTTCCTTAAAGTATCACGATCATTGTGCCGCAAAAATACACAGATGACAAACTTGCCTTTCACATAGGGAAAAACACTACATGTTTTTGTCACGTATGCATCGTGTATACTTATCTACTAGTATATCTAATATTGTGAAATGTGTATACAATTGTACATATCTTGCTTTTCTCTTTCAATATATATTTTTCGTTCGCAAATAAATTATTCTTTTATGTACTTACTTCAAAGGAGCCAACGTTGTATTTAAACAATATTCAATTTCCAAGAAAACGTGTATTTTTATAGTACCTACAGAAATAGAGTATTGTTCACATAGGCAGCAGGGAGAGAAGTGCCTTCTAATTTTGAATTCTTTTGCATTTATTATACATTTAATCAAAAAGTGTAAAATCTTTCTATTAAGTACAATTATAAAGTCACTGTATAGGCAGAGTTTAAAAATGAGAATATATTTAAAAGTTGAAGATGTCATTTATTAATATTTAGTGCGTTTGCCTTTGTTTTTTTGAACCAAATGGTTTGTCAATATTTGAGCACGTTATCTTCATACGATTAATAATTTCGGTTGCTATTGCTAGTGTTTTTCATATTATTTTCCACCAGCGTAAATTTGTTTAAAATACCACATCCGTACATTCGGTACACTATTTAGGTCGGAGGACAATGTTCACTAAACGTGCTTAACTTATGGGGAATTATCAGTCAAAAAGTCTAGCTGTGCTGTCCCATGACACGTCCAACATTTTCTTACAGTTTTTCAAGAATAATCATATATTTACTAAAATCATGTTTTCGTGCCATAATTATTAAGCGCGTAATGCCGAAGCAGGATATTGCACCTCTAGATCATAACAAAATGAAGCAATAAGTGACGAGGAAAAAGAGTTCGTTCTTCTCGTAGATCGTGGTAATAATGTGTATCTATCCAGTCCATCTAGATTGAACAATTTCTTGCCTGAAATAATGACACCATGTCACTGATTAAGCCAGGTAATGAATGCACGTTTAAAGAGCCGGGATTTACCATTCCACTTTTTTAATGCAGATTTCATCTTGATTTTTTAATGTTATCTAGCACGTATTGTACTACTCGTACAAGACAATTGCCAAAAGCATCACTGCTATTCCAACGTATTATTTATTTTTTAAAACGAAAAGTGGTCGATCAGAAATGTTTTACATTTACAGAATTGTATTTCTTTCATTATTTCACTATTTAACGAAATTATCAATAATTTTAGCACCTCTATTGATTTTTCGTGCAATTTCTTGCTTTTCATGCCCACGCCCTTTCGAAATGTTTTCCTCTCTAACCTCTTTAGCACTTAATGATGTTCGTTGGGCAGTATTAGCGCAGTGATAATAATATCAAAAGTAATAGCTGCAAAGCCCTAGAATTGTTCATAAAATTGTTACTAGTGTTTCTTTACAAAAAATTAACTGCGCGTAATTAAACGAAGAAACTTTCTTAGTTTCCCCAACAACAAGATCAACAAAATTCTTGGAAACATTTGCAGCTGTGCAGACAAATGAGCCCCTCAGTTGACAAATGAATTAAGTCTCTGTTCTTCGTTGTGTAAAAACTAAATTTTTGTGTCACATTTGACAGAATCATTTTTTGAACTTTTTATTAACATAAATTGCAATATACGCAAGTTAAATTGGTAAATGAAGCAAGTACTCTTAGCACCAACTGCTTCTATAGTAAACTCATTTTTTTATTTTTGGACTTACTCCACTCGTCAAATGAGGTGTTCAAATGCTACCCGTTCCGACGCGTTTTTCCATATCGCGTACATATCCAATTATAGTATAAGACCGTAGAATCCCATTTGTTTTCACTTAACCGGGAGTATATATTTTTATTTGAGATCATTCATATGTAGCATACTGTATGCCACCCAGCGTTACTACTCGCCCACACTTACAATTAGTTTACTATATCTTTCAGCCCACTTTACTCTGGTTATCTATAAGACAGTTATATCAAAATGTTATAAAAAAAAAGAAACGATCGTGGCTTCCATCCCTAAAAACAAATAGAACATAGCAGTGGGTCAGTGCTGCACGAGTCCCCGAAGATCACAAGTTCGCCACCAGATGGTCGCGGATCGGAACTTCTCGCAAGTAGCGGCACCCTACTGACCTAATATTTGCATACAGATTTCCAAACATCTATTCTTACATGCACCTCCCATAACCCTTCGTTTGTGTAGGAATCACCTGCACACCACTAAAAAGTCCAGCAGACAATCTCGAGACCAAACGTCGCACAGTGGTCCAAATGGGCCTTTTAGCTGGACAAAACCTCTTACGATCAATCTATGGAACGTTTCCTTGGTGAAAATCAAATATAAAAAAAATGGAATTTGCTTGAATGGGCCGCAGAAAGACGAATTAATTCAGTATTATAAATCATATTTATCTTATAGGAGTACCAAAGAAAGTATTTCTGAAGGCATTTCCGAATTACTAGCTATTATGAGTGGTCTGAGGGTAGAAATAAATGGAATGATGAATTATTGAAATTGAAATTAAATGCTTGTTGAACAAGTCTTGGTTAGTTGCCCGCCGTGAAATTTTTCATGTGTGGTGTTCCCGATATGATCGCTGTTAACTCCAGCATCCGGCTCGAAGGACCAATGTTCACGTCCTTCGCAATCCGCGGAGTTCAATATTTGGCAGAGGTAATCTCTGCTAGATCTCGGTACAAAAGAAATAAAAATCTATTTCTTCCAGTGCATGAGCATGCGCTCTTTAATAATCACGTATAATATTGCCAATGTAAAAACTGTACATATAACCGTAAGGTCGTTGTTCCTGCTCGTCAAAGACGAGAGTTGAACTATACTAGTGGTGGATTTGATCTGAACTGTCTTAATGCTGAATTTATTCTAATTCTACAATACCAAAATGTCAACTGACAAGTCGCCCGGTCCCTCTCCCAAATCTCCCTCCAAGACGATCTTGGAGGGACTTCTGTCCTTGGTGGGGCATAGGGCCATCCAATTGCATCCGCAGGTCGGTCTTCCATCGATGCAACGCCCCCGAGCCCAGAAATTTTCCGTCACGTAGGCCTGGCGAAGAACGTTGCACAAAAGGTCCCTTGTTCTAGGAAAAACCGAACCCGCGGATGTTTAGCCGCGCTATCGTGAGGGTCTAAGTTACGTCAAGTGCTGCTGAGAATGGCGTGACTGGAAAATGTCACCTCGAAATTCGGTCTCTCTTCCAGCCAATTCATAGCCTCTTCGTAAATATACAAGTCCTAAATTTATTATGGGCCCTTTCTCAAAAGCAGCTTTGTCCACCGCGATCGCAGCGTAGACCCGACCCGTGTCCTCAACCATCGCAATTCCGACAAATTACGTATTTGCAATGAATATTCTCCAAACATTTTTGATATAATTAAATAGCACACTAATTGGTAATTATTTAGAAAAGGGGGGGTCTCACCGATTTCGATGATTTTCGAGTATGTTATAGAAATCAACATTTTGAACAACTTTTTCCTATACATATAAGCGCCGCTCGGCCTTAGTTTCCGAGATTTTTCCCAAAAAAGATCGGTACTACACCATTGAATTCTGCCTATACGCACGCGTCCGTGAAAGCGTATGCTTAGCGTTTGATCGGCAATTGTCCAGCGTTTCTATATATAACAGCGTAGCGTCCAGCGACGAACATTATACAATGTGTAAAGCAAATTTGGTAAATCTAGGGAAGAGGCCAGACCTCACCGATTTCGATGGTTTTTGAATATGCTGTAGATCTCAATATTCTGAACAACTTTTTCCTATGCATATAACCGCCGCTCGGCCTTAGTTTTCGAGATATTTGCAAAAAACTATAGCTACTACTATGTTACGTATGAAGAATACTTTCTATACGTCGCTCTCAACGCGTTTTCGAGCTCGCATCTGTGAAGGGAAAACGCCCTAAAATTCTTCCGTTTAATGTAAACAAATAAAGGGGACCTTAGTACAAGGACGGTCAGCTGCATCATGACCCAAGACGGGCGTGGCCCGACGACGACTCCTATATTTCCTTATATGGAAAGTTCCAGTGCATCCCCACGCATTTTGGGACTATATAAACCCTTTGGTTTCTACCCTCATGGGTTCAGAGTAACATAGTCACGCGTAGTGTTACGCTTGTATAGAATCAGTTATACCCAGTGAGATTGGGCTTAGCGCACCTCTCGAATCACAGATTAACCCGTTAGAATCCGCTTGTCCGGTTGAAGTTCTTTCGGCATATTCTAATAGCGGCTCCCAGTCCCCGCATCGCCAGTGCGTCAACACCGTGCAAATACTTAGGTAACGTACACACTTTATATTAATTCATCGCGACAGTAACATTTGTATTTATACTGAAAACTCAGAATACAACTTTATACGTTCACTTATAAATCGAGTAGATTCGTTAAACCTATCTTTACCCCGCAATCCTTGCATATTGGTAACAACGTTCCCACCGATACAACTTTACCGCTCGAGTTGTATCAAATAATAATTTAGAGTTACGAGGCAACTAACATTTCCTGCGACTACCTGATCTCACATCAGGTTCGTTCGCACATCTTTATCCAAACAAACAATCTACATATTCCAACCTAGTGGCTCCCCGATTTCGCATCGGGTTCGTCCACGACGTTTCACCCTCCTGCGGCTCCCCGATTTCGCATCGGGTTCGTCCGCGCTTGTTCCCCCTCCTACAGGCTCCCCGGTTTCGCACCGGGTTCGTCCTCGCTCTCAATAATCCTAGCGGCTCCCTGATTTCGCATCAGGTTCGTCCGCACACCTTAACTAACAAATTGATAACCATATTCCTGGGTAATATACCCCTCGCCGGCCTCTCGTGCTGCCACACAGCCCGGCTCGTAACAACTACATTGAATTTTGTGTATACACTGTGTTCAAAATCGTGATTCGATGGCTGTTAATTTTCTATCCCCCCTACTTGGGGCCGCCACCCTTGGATTCTTGGAAGCGTCGTTCGGATCACTTTTGAGCGCGGAGTACGAGGAAGGGGCAAATTTAAAGGTCCGTGTACGTGTGAGACAATACTAACGCAATCAGAATTTAATATTAAAACTTGCTTATTTTTTGTCCGTTTTAAATGAAATTTTACAAACATATTTGTTACAATCTCCCGATTAAAATGACACCAAACACGACATAGTTTGGACAATTTTTACTTATCATGGTATTAATAATTGTATTCCCCTTTATTATTGTGAGATTATGAATTTGGAAAAATTATAATTTGATGTCTAATTACACTAAATTGTATTTTTATTATTATGTTATTTTTGTATAGTCTACGATTTTGTATAGACGATAATCTTCATTGCGTTAGTATTGTCTCACACGTACACGTTTATCTAATCTTGCCTCTTTCCTATGACGCTGCCTCGAGCCTCGGCTGCCACGACATCAAAGGCGACCCGAACTCGCTCGAGAATCGTGTCTGTACACGGTGGCTGTTCACATTCGGTCCCGAGCGATGAACACAGTGCGAGACATTACTGTATATCATATCAGATATGGTATGGGCGGGGAAGGGGCTCTGCCCCTCCTCCTGCACCCCCTCCCCGTAAATTTCTAACCAAACCTAACCCGAACCTAATTTTTATTTAGTCAAATATGAGTTATATGAGAAAAATAAAAATCTAACCCAAACTCATATCTAATTAAACAAAAATTAGATTCGGGTTAGATTTGGTTAGAAATTTACGGGGAGGGGATGCCCCGGCAATACCAAATCTAATATGGTATATCTAGTACTAGAGATACAATTTTGATGAGTCCACCCGGTATACAGATTCTTCGCCGGCTGCCAGAAAAGCGGCGGTCACACACGTTGCCCCGAGCGTGCACGTATAGACGAAATTCAATGTCATAGTAGCTATAGTTTTTTGCAAATATCTCGAAAACTAAGTCCGAGCGGCGGTTATATGCATAGGAAAAAGTTGTTCAGAATACTGAGTTCTACAACATATTCAAAAATCATCGAAATCGGTGAGACCCCCCCTTTTCTAAATAATTACCCATTAATTTTTCTGGCTTTAAAAAAAAATCTTGTAAGAGACTTCGGATTTCGGGCGCTCAGCTGGGCATCTGGGCAATATCACCGCAGGGCCCGATAGAATACGTAACCAGCGGACACCGTAGGAGGTCATAAACAAGGCCCCCGAAGGCACTGCGTCGTGGGTTCATGGGACAGCCTGACTTTTTGGCGACCACGATGCAGTGGACATTTCTTTTACCGACCATCGAGCAGGAAAGAGCTAATAGACAGGCATATTTACTGAATAAACAACATTACGAGTTTAACATTTAAATAGTATTGCATCTATTGTATTTTACTCTACCTTTCCGGTTCCATCCTGAGTTTACGATATTTTTACGCCTTACACTCGAGTCGTTTGGTCTAATTTTTAGGAACTTATCGTATTTTAAACATCTTTGCATCACTTTTATTCTACACCTACTGTGGGGGCACTTCCCACATACACCGCTAGGGGACGAGCACGACGATCCGGCTCCCGAAAGTGGTTATATAAGTCACCACGACTATATATATAACCTCCGACAATTCCCTACTATCCTTGTGTCTAAGGCAGGGCCTGCTAGTACGCCTTACTGACAAGTCCGCTAGCAGGCCTAGGACGAAACACCTTCTTCCTTCCTTTCTTTTTCCGTCGCTTCCTTCTTCCACCATCGATACAACGAAGCTCCCACACCTACTAAAAATGATCTCCGCTTCAAAGTTGCAAAAAGTTGCAAATGGGACCAAGTTTTTCAGATTCAATAAACATTTATCAAGTAACTCCAACAAGTCTCAAGTTAATACAAAGTAATACTTTTTTTTTAGAGGACATCAAAGTACAAACGTCGCACAATATTTCAGTATATATTATTGTCTATAAGCAAATGAGTCAGTAATTCGAGTTTTAAGATATGTACACATGCTTGAATCCATTACAAATTCAACATACAAGACGAAAAATGTCACAAAAAATATGCTGGGAAAAAAAAATTGCAAAGAACTGTTAACGAACGATAGATACTGATGAACTGTGGGGCCTCGATTGCCCCATAGTTACAGAGCTAAATGACCTTCACAATAATATCGCAAAGCATTAATTGAACAAGCATTTCACATTTAGAAGAACAAAACTGACCGACGCCATTTTTGAAGTTATACTTCTTTAGGCGCGTTATGGAGAAATGATGAGGAGTGAATTTTTGCGATGCGCGCGCACCATGTGAGAAAAAGTCTACACCATGAAGGTGCTTGCTAAACCCCTTAAGAAAAAGGCTACCAACAAAATAACTTCAAAAAATGGAAGTAGAGATCTCCATTGCACGCGCATGTTGGCATGCGCGTCGCGTTTCATAGCTGTGTTCAACTGTATTTATACTATTTGAATACATGTTTCTGAATGCACAATACTAATTATATTAATTATTAATTATATACAGTAGTGATTGATATTGAATGCTGGTAAATATTATTTAAATCATTCGATAGTATATTAACTAACTAAAAGAATTATAGAGTAATAAATAATATTCATTGCAGTGAAATTCATGTTGTCATTAAATTATAATTTAATAGTTCATACAAAATAGACATTGAAATACAGTTTTTCATTGAGGTTTATTTGATTATTTACAATTATTTATTTCTTTTCAGTATGAATTAATGTTTATCTCAGTTAATTTAATAAATATGTTCACATTAATATTGGATGCTGAATATTTATTTTAATTTATTTAATTTAATTTGTTGAAAAAATAAAAAAAATAGCGAGCGATACGTTTGACGTGGTTCGTCGTCAAAACACGTGTATAGTTGACACGGGCCTTCGGAAAGAACCCCGAGTTTGAACGTTACGTCAAATTCTATTCGTTCGTATGCGAAAGCTCAGACGTCTGAAACTCGGAACCGTTTCGGTGCACCAAATGGGCCCGGGAAACAATTCCAAGAATGGACCCTAGTAGCACAAAATATTGAATACATATTTATCCAATATTAAAAAGAGATTCAATCTCTTTATTTAATATACATACAATATGTATTCTAGATTCAGAAAGAAATATTTTTTTCGAATATTTATATAATATTTATTTGGTGTCACGGCAAAACATTTATTTCCTAATATAAGATAAATATTCATTTAATATTTGAAACAAAATATTTTTTTCTAAGAGACAAATAAATATTTACTTTATATTAGGTATGAAATATTTGTTTGCACTTTCTTTTCAATATATCGATTGAGATATTGATTGGAATGTATGGATTGCGAATCATTGCGTGACGAAATAATAATTAATAATTGACCGTTTGCGTTGTTTAGCAACAAGGCAATAATTAATAATTGACCGTTTGCGTTGTTTAGCAACAAGGCAATAATTCAAGCTCAAAGAGACATTAACGTTTCGAATAATTTTTAATATCGATGGCATTCCAATTTCAAATAGTTCGAATAATCAGTTTTGGCCCATTTTGTGCAAGCTAGTATTAAAAAATTTTACAGTGTCTACTTTTCCAATAGCAATATATTATGGTAATGTAAAACCAAAT
Source organism: Nomada ferruginata (assembly GCA_963583965.1). NCBI lineage: Eukaryota > Metazoa > Arthropoda > Insecta > Hymenoptera > Apidae > Nomada > Nomada ferruginata. The sequence continues at coordinate 4,574,882 of OY757219.1, forward strand.
TCCTTGGTTGATTACTTAAGTCTTAAGTGATTTTATATACGAATTAAATGATATTTTAGAGCATGGATTATTTTACACTAATACTCGAGACTGCTATCTAAAACTCGCTAGTCCGCAGGATGACCGTACCAGTACACAAGTTAGGTCCGGGTAACGATAATCTTTTGGCTTGTCGTTTTCGACTGACTGCTTTACCAAAATGCGGCCCCTTTTATACAATTTTATGCACAACACGAGTTTTATTTGAATAATAATAAAAATTATATATGTAGTTTGTACCGGGGTGTTTCAATGATAGATGCTCTGGTTAGAGCACAGCGCAAGCGGGGGAGTTGGCACGCTCGGCTGTGCACTCGCACTTGAGAGTGCCATAAAAAACGGTTCGCGCTACCTGCTCGACGCTGACTGGTTGGGGTATGTGCCCAAAAATTATACACATATAAAAGGGGCTGCATTTTGAACAAGTTATCGATGATTCTAAGTGGAGACTTCAACGTCAATTTTTCACGAGAAGATGCACTTATTGACTTTTTCCAAAAGTATGTGAATCTAACTATGAATAATAATGCCCTGACTTCAACAACACGACGCGGTACCACCATAGATGCTGTATTTACACGATACCTCAACGACGTTAGTACGAAACTATTTGTATCATATTTTAGTTATCATAAGCCTCTGATAACTGATGTGCCGATTCAGTCACCACCTGAAGAAGCTATGATAATGGACATAATTTATAATGTTGTTAATTTCTTTTCTTATGCCACTCCAATCCTTTTATTCTTTTATTTCAATAAATCTTTTTCGTGCAAATTAAAAATCGTTTTAATCACGTCAATGAAGTATAACTTCTAACGCGCGTACATAAGTACACGCACCCTTTTTTTATACTAACTCACATGTATACAATGTAGAGTTAAAGTCGTGGTATGTGGTGGCAAAGGAATATTCTTGATACAGAAATAGCTCGAGTCGAAAGCGTAGTATAAACCTTTATCTATCTCTAGTTCCTGAGCCTTTGTTTTCGAGAAAATTAAGTTTGAAGATAGCGTAAATGCACGTACGTATAATAACTACGGTGGCATATCGAACGAGCTGTCCTCACGAGTAAAAAAGTTCAAGAGAATGTAAAAAACAACTAAAGTTTATTTATTTTATGGCATTGAAATTATTAAATAATGTTATGTCCGCCGAATTACGCATGCTTGAATTAACATATAGATAGTATTACGCCACGTTCCACTTCTTCAAACGCTCTAATAATTTTCCTAATTAACGCCACAGACTTTTTCACCTCGATTTTTTAATATACAGGGTGGCCCGGAACTCGCGCGGTATTTTTAAAAAAGGGTTAGCTGAGGTGATTCTGAACAACTTTTTCCTTGACCAAAATATTGTTTGAAGCTTCGTTTTTTAGTTATTAACGAAAAACACTGGCCAATGCGAGCGCCCGTATAGCCCGAGCTCAGTCACAATTGTGCGCGGCCGAGATCGGGTGCATCGAGGGGCAACGTACGGCAAATATTACAATCGTCTTACATTAAGAATAGTGTATAATTCTTCGTTATTCATGAATAACAATTTAATTAACAAGTCGTTTAATAACTGTTCCATACTTTTATTCGTTTTCCGAAACGAATAAAGTGTTTTATTAATTATGAAAAAAGTGTTTGGATGATTAATGATTAATGTTAGAAAAGGGTAGTTAAATAAACTTATCCATTCGACCGCGAATTTACCTGCTTCGACGGTGTCTTGCCATATGGTCATTGTACCGATCCTGACCTATCCTAATTTAAATTTAATTTAAATGCCACGTCCCGGCGATCGATACGATCTGATTCGCACTTGTTTCCACACGCACAGGACACGCACTTAGGAACATTACGAAAGTTAATGTGTGTGTCATGTGCGTGTGGAAACAAGTGCGAATCAGATCTGTATCGATTGCCGGGACGTGGCATTTAAATTAAATTTAAATTAGGATAGGTCAGGATCGGTACAATGACCATATGGCAAGACACCGTCGAAGCAGGTAAATTCGCGGTCGAATGGATAAGTTTATTTAACTACCCTTTTCTAACATTAATCATTAATCATCCAAACACTTTTTTCATAATTAATAAAACACTTTATTCTGTTGAGCGCCGTGGTATGCGACACTCGAGAATACGCTAATACGTCGGTATACCGTCTCGGCACAAATATAAATTGTAACGAGTCACTATTGGGAGATGCGAGAAACCAAGACTGGGTTGGTTTCTGTCAAACTACGATTGTTTGAAACTGTTACGATGCGAATAGTTGAATTTTAATACATAAAATTTATTGTACACAAAAATATGTACTCACGAAAATGCGCTAGCAATTTGCAATTTGTTGATAGAAGCATATTGAACTGTTACTTTGATTAATATACCTAATTTAATTGCGACTGCGTCGTTGCGGTTTAAAGTTTAATTTATGAATTAATTTCATGCGAAACGACCTAACAATTACCAACGTCATAAATCCAATCATACGACCGCTCAATCGTATAGAATGTATATGTAACATCATCGGCTTAATGAATGATCCACATCGGAAAAATATTGCAATTACATCAACTACTTTGGTCTGTAATCCATTAATTGATTAAAATTGACCGATAGTACGATAACATACGTGTGTATAATTTTGTACCGGTGAAGAAGAACCGAAAATTCGCACGCCCGGTATAGTATGCTGTCTCTATTACAAATTAATATAATCGATCTTAAACGAGATGCTGCGGTTAAGTAGCGATATACATTATTTGGTCACGCGGTCGGTTTGACCAAACGTTTAACACTTATAGTTGTATCACGAAGAGTATTTGGCTTGAACTTTATTAGTATCCAATCGGTATAGAATCTGAATTCAATCTGATTGTATATTCTGATTCGAAACCGAATCCCATAGGACTATATATCTGCTCTGTTCTGCGTTTGTCTTATACGTATATACGCTGTGTGGCGTGGCAGCGGTTTGTTACCTTCGAAACGCGATGGGAAATAGGACTGTATGACCGTTTGCCTCAGTGTAAATTGGCGGACTACTAAGCCATAGATTTCTTACGTAATAGTATGTATATAAATGCATGACTCCGCGCAAAGTGTATACTGTATAAAGAAGAAGAACAGTATTTAATCGAGAAACTTTAAGTTGTAATTTACGGAAGTAAAAAATTTCAGATTACTTTGACTTATTTCAAGTTTTAATATTGCACTTTGTTTACTCGGCACATTTTAAATATTTTATATATTAATGGAATTCAGTTATCCTTCTTTTTAGCTTCAAAATTAAACAAAAAATACATGATCCTAAATTTTATTCACCAATTTATTCGATTCACACGGTCGTTGTTTACTATAGTACAAATGTACCGTGCTTACACACTTTGTAAACGACCGTGGCTGGATTTTCGTTGCGGACGAAATACGATTCTGTTACTATTCAGGCAGGTTCTTGTTTTTTTATTTTTCAACAGATTAATCTTCGGTAACATTCGGAATGTGGCTACAAATCCATCAGCTAAGTTTTCAAAGAATGTTCTTCCGCTTCACTACTGCATGCTTTCAAAGAACATGGATACTAAAGTTCGTTCTCTTTCCAAACTGTCCAATATTTACCTACGATATTTTTACCTATAACTAACATTTACGCGCGTGCAAAATATTATAATAAAATAAGGGAGACATTGTGACGTAGCGCCGTTGGACAGTTGGTGGAAATCTAAAGATTCGCCTTGGTCTTTCCTTGTCCTCAGATCCTACATTATAGGATATCCCAATTTATCTTCGCAGTTTCTCAGTAAATAATTTTTCTTGAAGCACAAGATACTCGACTACCCGTAGTTCGTCAATACTTAGATTGCTCATCTTCGTAACCCTACACCTAATTCAGCTCCAGGAACAGCATGGTATTACAGGGGGTGGGAAATAAAGGCGTGATAGATGGTATTAAAGTTGCACAATCAACCCGCCATACTGCACCTGCAAGTTAGCTCACTCTATTGGTTCCGTTCGTTGCCACAGTCCAAACTGATACGAATATAAATGAATGGCGAGAAATGCAATTAACCTACTAATACCACCGATTTTTCTCCAATCTGCTATTCAGGAACGTTCAAGTGTAAAACTTTCAACAAAATAGCTGAATTATTTCTGCAGTCAACAATTCCAGGTTACTGTTTTCAACAAATAGCTGGGGAAGTCCATGAACCTGCAAAGGAAAACAATATTATTGTTCTTCTTGCGAGTAAATTTGTACTGACAAGTTTATAATACGGACACAATGAAAAAGGATTGAATTATACGAACTATGCAAATAATAATGGCTGTTCATTCGAAATATTGTACGCGATCTTCCGGAAACCTTATTCTTGATGCTTGTACGCATAATGTCAAAAAGCTTTTCGAAATTATAAGGAAGCACATTCTTCTTTCGCTTTTCCTTTCACCCTATGAAGTGCAGAAAATGCGAAAAACTAAAAACTTGGTCTCAACTTGATGTCACTGCGTCATTTGCTGCTCTTATTTTATGAACTTACGATATATCAAACTTCTAGAATACTTGTTATTGAATATTGCTTTTATTCAAAACATTGTCTCTTTGTGAATTGTAGACGTTATGCAATGTTCGAGTATGACTATATTCTATGTGGAAGTCCATATAACTAACGGAAAAACATGAAATGCAACAGAAAGGTGAAACTGTCGCACGACCAGCAAGAATTTAGAACGCTGGAAGATCTACGATTGCTGGTGTTATATGACAGAAGTTGAAAATTATGTGCAATGTGAAAAACTGTAATGGTCGTTGTATTTCACTACATTCTTATTCAATCGATCATATCCGCTGTTATTTCGGGCATTTAAGGTCGCGCAATAGTTCATCTCACTAACCGGAAATAGCCACGATCAAATCTATCACATTTTCCGGGATAAATGAAAATATTTTGAATATTTTGCAAATCTACTGCACACTGACAAAAAATCAGGGTAAAAATCAGGGTTCCTTGTGTGTACCAGTTGGCAAGGTTCCATTCTGTAATTTCAGGCAATAAATATAATATTAAAATAAAGTTAAACTGTTATTTAACAACCTGATTATTTGAGGAAAAAATATTAAGCTGTCCTACACTTCACGAGAACCTTTGTCGCCACTATACATATTATGTTCGTATGCAACCTTTCTTGAAGTGGTTTTTTGATGTTGATGCTGTGAAGAACCTTCAACCTTGAAGCTGTCACAGAAGTCAACTATAATACAAAAGTCGTGTTTCTCACAAAATAGGACTACGCGATTAATTCTGGAATTATCAAGAATATTTGATGTACTTGATGTTTTTGTAGTTTGCTATGTCGCATATAATAATACAGTGAAACTGAAAACATAACATATAATACATAGATTCACATAGGATAATATCTTTATAACGTCAAATATTTAAACCACTTTTTGCGTACGGAAAATAACAAACAGCGACAAAGATTATTAGAACCGAAAGTTCTTAAGAGCGCCAAGATTTTTTAAATTCAACTAGAAACTTACTCATATACTATGTAGGTAATCGCGAGAAATGAAATGAGACATTTATCGCGTTTCACATAATTCAATAACAGGAGTGAACGAGTAAGTATATTTTTATTTCATAACTTCTTAATTACTATTTTTTGAAAATAATTACCAAATTTTATTTTCCCGTTCTTTTATTCCTACCTACGTACTCTTAAACATCACCTAAATATTTCACTTTTTAGTGGTTTCGTTTCGAGAATTTCCTTAAGAATCGAGGAACCCAATAACACTTAAACTGTATGAAAGCTAATTGTTACTGCGGCGGCGACGTGGTTTTTATAGCATAATCACTGATTACAATTGAACAATTTTTGGGCCTATTTTAAGGATGCGCATTTAATTGTACATATGCCGGGCTCAGATGCCAATCAGTGTAAGTCCAACTTTTCCTGGCCATGAGTTTCGTAGTTCCAAAACCTCTTTATTGTTATAAGTTTTCAGTTGATAAATCAATTAAGTCGCTATTTTCATGCGTAAGCAATAGATGACGGTACTAACATAGTCATTTTTTCCAAGTACTTTGTAAAAACTTTATTTATCTCGGTTTGAATGCTAATGGACTTACACCGATTGTCCACATATATTTTAGTATTTTCTCACTATTTCTGTTGCTCAATGATTACAAGTATGCCATAAAATAGGAGTTTCCGAAGAAGCTTCATATCGTGCAACTGTTCGTTGGCCAAGTCTAGAGGATATTCTGCACCTTTGCTAAGTATTCGGTGGCCCCTTAAATCCATCCTCCCCCCTTAGTGAACGTTCAAGGAAACGGCGTTAGAAAACACTTTGACGTAACGGTTGTTGATGAAAATTTCTTGGCAACGATCCACCAGCGTATTTACATGGTTTCTTTTTTAGCGAACTGCTTCATATTAGCCAGTCTCAAAGCTTCGCTTGGATGTACAACTGCGACATATTGCGCTATACATAGTCAGTTGTTGTTCAGTTCTTTTGCGAGAACAGTTCTCAACCCTGACAATAGGATGGTCCTTCTCATATCGTATACAATTACATGTTTATTACAAGCATCTAACGTCCTTTGCGAACAAAATTACTGGGCGTTTGTTGCATAGCTCGACGATATATGTATAACGGAAGATAATAGGAAGGAGGTTTCTACAAATTCAACCCTTAGTCCGTTTGGAACGACACCTTTTTTGTTCAAGGGGAAATATATTTTGCAAGATCATCATTTGAATCAGCGTTCACGTCGGCTACAATTTTGCGCAGCAACCAAGACATAGGATTCTTTGAAGAACAATGTTAATGAGTTTAAATAATATTTAAATCCGTTAATTCTTCTTCTCATACTTCCCGTGGCAACGACATGATGTGCACGATACATTTTCGCAACACCTTGCATGGATCAACCCGGTTCCATTAATATAATAAATGTCTGGCGCGATATCGACTTACACGTCGTCATCAGCTGGCAGCAAATTTGTGGGAATACCATAATCTTAAGTGAAAGCAACGTCGAGTTGTACAGGAACATATATGCTATAGACTACAGTATATGTATATGTACATAAGGGAATTTGCTAATTGCCGTAGAAGTAGCTTGATCCGTATTGCGCCAGCCGTCATTGTGCCACGTTGTCTGACAAATCTGACGATATATTAACAAATCTGACTTGCTCAAACTAGTAGGTTTATCCGTGGCGATACATTACCCAGATGTGGTTTCGAGATCTGCTGATAGAAGTCCCTTGAAATTAATTTCTCTCGTTCTCTTCCGCCTGATGCCTTCCTACCGGAGTCATCACACTCCATTGCACATTTATTCTGCTCCTTCAACTCCTTCGTCCCTTCTTTGCTCGAAACCACCGACTATATTCATTTTGTCCTGATTATTGTGCATGCTCAATTGGGCAGAAGAAGTCACCTGGAAGACAAGCCAGAAAGTAGACAGGCAGATAAAAGGTTTGGAGAGAACTTCAGGTACTATTGGCATGAATAGAGCGTGAAACTACGAAGGTGGAAAATGGCGGTGGTTATATAGTATATATAAGAGAAACATGAAAGAGCCTAGGGGCTTGTTTAACGAGTAAAGTCAGTACGACCTTCTACATAGGTTTCGCTATCGGCCACGAAACGTGGTTCCAACAACTTTAGGACAAGCTAACCAACCGTCTAACTCGCAATAATCTCTCTTGCGCCCTTTTAATAGAACTTTGCCCGTGGGAAAAGATTTCAGCCTTTCCTCTTACCTACCGATCAGTGGCTAAATCAATTTTATGACTCTCGACTCACTTCGAAAACTTGGTCTACGTAAGAACATGTGAATCATAAAAAAATACTTTTACCTTCCAAATAATTACTATCAATTATACACGGTATCTAGAGTCCCGCTTATAACTTTGAAACGCTAAAACACAAGAATATTTATTGAAAATATTGTTCTTACATATCAATTTGAAGTATACTTTAATTAAAATGAACACTTCTTTTATTATATATTATATATTTTTATAATAAATTATTATTTATTATATAAAGGTAATAAAAGTAATTTTTCACCGAAAAATTCTCCTTCTTCCTTTTTGATTATTCGCACAATTTTAACATTCAAGTAATTCATTTTTGAATATTTGCTGTGTTCCATGTCCCTGTAAAAATTTCTGAATTCCATTTTTGGGAGTTGGCCATTTCTATCTGGCGACACTGTCAAATTCATCACGCGATCAATTTTTTTTGTTCTGACTTTTTGCGACAAATATTGTCGAAGTACTATTGTCACTTCGTGTGATCAAACTCAAAATGTCAGTGAGTTTTGATTATGCACAACCGTTTCGGAAACGTCAGTTCGCGTCACCAGCTCTTGAAAGAAAATAATATCCAACAGTTTTTTTTCCCCCCTTTAACGAAATGAGTAAACAAAAAATCTATATTTATTCAATAGAAAAAACATCAGGATATATGACTGCGTGACATTGTTTATTCTTTAAACTAGGAATATAAAACCTGTAAATGCTTTTCACGCATCTACACCTATTAGCACTACACCTTGTACATTCATTTAACATTACGTCACTATTAAACGAAACTTAAAACAAGATAGGAAAGCTATCGTATTATACCTAAATACAAAAAAACAGATCATGTAAGTAGTAGTTTAAATCGTATACATTTGATTTCGCAGTTTCCTATTATTTATATTGTTATTATTACTATTGCAGTATCTTAATAATATGGCTATTACCTTTCTATTGTTGCTATTGCTGCAAAAACATGTTTACTGCTTATATCATTAAATCAAAATTTACTCAATCTCAAATGCAATAAGACTTACTGTATCGTAAAGTTGTACTTCAGAAATGATATCCAAATCGTTGCAATGGTAGTACATGATAAGGATTTTTCAACAGTACTAGACTCCGTTAAAAAGCAATATTTAGCACTTCCAAGATTTGTCAACGAGTCCAAAGCACTTGCAATTTAAATCGGAAGTATAATGAGCTCCCTCGTGAGCTCATGAGACTCACTTTACTAGTCCAAGATGAATATAAAATTTTTGCTCTCTGCAAAAGAGCTGCAACTGTTTTCTCTCATATCTTTTACCGAATGCGCGAACTTGTATTACTCCCATTGATAACATATTATGTTGTTGAAAATAATTCATAAATAATGCATTATTGAAAGTAGTACGGTTGTTAAAGGTACAGTTGTTGATGCCAACTTTTGCCAGTGCTTTTTAACATCGAACTCGCTCTAATTATCATTTCAATCTAAGCCATTTTAAAACGTATTTAATTCATGTTACGTGCTCCAAATGTTACTATCTTATATATTGTAACATAAATAGCATTTGACATTTTGATATCAAAGAATAACGAGCACCCTGACATATATACTCAATGTTGATATCCTTATGTGTTACTTACCAAGCATTACCTATACATTAGTGTTTATATTTGTTGTCACACTCTTGTTCTCAATAAATAATTTTTAACAACCCTATGCTTCATCGTTGCATGGTGTTTAATATAGATCGGAATTCTGAAAATTGTATGCACATAGGTCCCTCCTTTATTTTAGACGAAACGAATTCGAGCCATTAAAGTAATTTACCGATGTTAATGGGCCAATTTATCCACGCGAATAGAAGGATAATGATCTTTGAAACGAATGCGCTGGAAAAGTATATGGCATGAATTGATGCATTAATTTCGCGGAACGACGCATCTGTATTACGGAGCCTACTATGCTGTAAAAAGCATCGACGCATCGAAATGGAAACTACGAAACAGTGGCCGGTTGCATTTTGATGGAAAAGCTTGCACGTTATCGCTCAAGTGTTTCAAAACGGAGCAGGTAAAACCGTCGTAAAACCGATATGACGTATCCGATGTCAATTACGAAAATAGAGTGATCCATTTGATTGCTATGTGTATTTTCTGTCAAATCACAAGTACATATTTATGTTTCCCAGAATTTGTATTACATATGGTGCATCTACGAAGTTTTACGATTGGATTAATACAAAATTAAACTTTCAAGGAAAAAAAAAATCCGGAGTTAAGAACTGTAACACTTTTCCTTTGAAGAAATTCCTTGCCAACGACTACGTTATTAGGAGCATTGTAATGTATTATTGTGTTTAGCCATAGCAACACGGTATTACAGTGCTATGTGTTAACAAAGAGGTATTGACAAACGCACGTGATTAACCAGGAGAAACTTTGCGTAAGTCAAGTCATGTTTTAAATTAGTAGCCACAACCGCCACTAGATGATTTCCATAGTACTCTCTGAAAAAATTCTTCCCAAAACTTCGTAGATCGTGCATGCAATGATCTTCGGAGAAATTCGCGGCTGCAACTTGTGCGGAAAATAGTATTGTGGGAATGGAAGTTTTATGCAATCAAGGCCCATGTAAGTGTAATATAAAAGAGATGTATATATTTAATATATAAAAAGGTATTACACTGGATTAAAATATATTATATAACTATACTATATTTGCTCCACACAAGACTACGCTATTTCTCACTGTTGCACACTTCGCGGTTCTACACTACTCTACTACGCGATCTACACTCCTCCGCTGTCGAGTCCACTCTGTACTCGGTTTCCATTCGTACATCTATCTATGATGAACGATGATGAAATATAGCAATTTTCGCTACGCTAATAATTGTAATATTACATACGTACATAAATAGGTATATAGAATGGCAAGAAAATGTTTGCGAATATGTAACGCTAACACAAAAGTTAAAGAGACGTGATTCACATATTGTGATCAGCCGTTCCAATAAGTATTAAAGAAAGCATTTTTTACGAATTTCAATTCCTCGCGCATTAATTTTCAATTAAATTTCTTATGCAGTGAAATATATGTGGGATTGGAAATACTGAGTGGCTGTTTAGAATGATTCCGGGGTGTGAAAGATATGTATTTGGAGCTGAGTATTTGAGAAGATCGTGTGAACGGAGGGTACAGCGGCCCAAGGATTCGGCTGGACGCGACTGACTGTCGCCCAGGAATGTCTGCAGTGTGCATCCTGAATGAATGAGAGAGTAACTAAGAGTGTAAGAATGTATAGAGTGAATGGTGCGTGCGCGAGGCAGGATAGTTAGGAGAGTAGAGAGTATCAACCGTGAATATTGTGAGTATCGTGAGAGAGTCATTGTTTGTTTCAGAGTTGTCTTGTGTCGACGTTTTATAATAATAAAGTTTGTTGATAATTGAAGGAGACTGAAGTCTTATTACCCTACCTGCCCTCTATTCCAATCTACGTGAGGTTTACTGAAAATAACTTCTACTAATATAATGCGAATGCTTAATTATAGCAGTAACTGCTCCTAAGGCATCTTTTTAGAAAATATTTATACACGTACACATGTGTAATATCTTTTTATAATTAAACTTTATACATATACACATATAAGGTTTGGGTTGGAAAATTCTAAAAAGAAATTAACATACGATGGAGATTAATGACAGCCTTCAATTACTTATTCTTGACGATATTCTTATTTAATATTCTACAACTTAATCAATAATTAAGTAATAATTAACTATATCACAGTAGTTGAGGCGACGCGAGGCGTCGCGACGTGGCTTCTGTAATGCAAGTAAAATTAAATTCTTTTAAATTTACAATTTTATTTATTTTTTTCTTCTTTTTTGCGTTATACTAAGAAAATCCTATTAAATTTCTAAGTACACTTTAAGAGGATATCTTTAAATAGTGATTAAACCCAAGTGGAGTGTCATTAAACTATCCGGAAATTCGCACAACCAACCGGGTAATTGTTTGCTTTAACGAAGTGTTATTGAAAAGGAATATAATACAATAAATAATTTACGGAATTAGAATTTCCCTTTTGTGAATAACGGTCAATATTTTCGGTGATGCTCGTGACTATTGCATTAATTTTCCTACTTTTTATAGCACATTTCATTTCTTTTTGAAGTGTAAACTTCTTTAGGCGCGCCACGCGCAGAATTTTGCTGGGGAGTGAATGAGTCTGATGCGACACGCTCGGAAGCGCGTCAGGCTTCGGGTAAAATCGAGGAACCGAAGCGCGTCAGGCTTCGGGTAAACTCGAGGAACCGAAGCGCGTCATGGTTCGGGTAAGGTCAAGGAACCGAAGCGCGTCAGACTTCGGGTAAAATCGAGGAACCGAAGCGCGTCAGGGTTCGGGTAAAGTCAAGGAACCGAAGCGCGTCAGGATGCGGGTAAACTCGAGGAACCGAAGCGCGTCAGGCTTCGGGTACACTCGAGGAACCGAAGCGCGTCAGGGTTCGGGTAAAGTCAAGGAACCGAAGCGCGTCAGGCATGGGGTAAACTCAAGGAACCGAAGCGCGTCAGGCTTCGGGTAAACTCGAGCAACCGAAGCGCGTCAAGTTTCGGGTAAAGTCAAGGAACCGAAGCGCGTCAGGCTTCGGGTAAACTCGAGGAACCGAAGCACGTCAGGCTTGGGGTAAACTCGAGGAACCGAAGCGCGTCAGGGTTCGGGTAAAGTCAAGGAACCGAAGCGCGTCAGGGTTCGGGTAAAGTCAAGGAACCGAAGCGCGTCAGGCTTCGGGTAAACTCGAGGAACCGAAACGCGTCAGGGTTGGGGTAAACTCGAGGAACCGAAGCGCGTCAGGCTTCGGGAAAACTCGAGGAACCGAAGCGCGTCAGGCTGCGGGTAAACTCGAGGAACCGAAGCGCGTCAGGCTTCGGGTAAACTCGAGGAACCGAAGCGCGTCAGGCTGCGGGTAAACTCGAGGAACCGAAGCGCGTCAGGCTTGGGGTAAACTCGAGGAACCGAAGCGCGTCAGGGTTCGGGTAACGTCAAGGAACCGAAGCGCGTCAGGGTTCGGGTAAAGTCAAGGAACCGAAGCGCGTCAGGCTTCGGGTAAACTCGAGGAACCGAAACGCGTCAGGGTTGGGGTAAACTCGAGGAACCGAAGCGCGTCAGGCTTCGGGTAAACTCGAGGAACCGAAACGCGTCAGGGTTGGGGTAAACTCGAGGAACCGAAGCGCGTCAGGCTTCGGGTAAACTCGAGCAACCGAAGCGCGTCAAGTTTCGGGTAAAGTCAAGGAACCGAAGCGCGTCAGGCTTCGGGTAAACTCGAGGAACCGAAGCGCGTCAGGCTTGGGGTAAACTCGAGGAACCGAAGCGCGTCAGGGTTCGGGTAAAGTCAAGGAACCGAAGCGCGTCAGGGTTCGGGTAAAGTCAAGGAACCGAAGCGAGTCAGGCTTCGGGTAAACTCGAGGAACCGAAGCGCGTCAGGCTTCGGGTAAACTCGAGGAACCGAAACGCGTCAGGGTTGGGGTAAACTCGAGGAACCGAAGCGCGTCAGGCTTCGGGAAAACTCGAGGAACCGAAGCGCGTCAGGCTGCGGGTAAACTCGAGCAACCGAAGCGCGTCAGGCTTCGGGTAAACTCGAGCAACCGAAGCGCGTCAGGCTGCGGGTAAACTCGAGGAACCGAAGCGCGTCAGGCTTCGGGTAAACTCGAGGAACCGAAGCGCGTCAGGCTGCGGGTAAACTCGAGGAAACGAAGCGCGTCAGGCTTGGGGTAAACTCGAGGAACCGAAGCGCGTCAGGGTTCGGGTAACGTCAAGGAACCGAAGCGCGTCAGGGTTCGGGTAAAGTCAAGGAACCGAAGCGCATCAGGGTTCGGGTAAAGTCAAGGAACCGAAGCGCGTCAGGCTTCGGGTAAACTCGAGGAACCGAAGCGCGTCAGGCTTCGGGTAAACTCGAGGAACCGAAGCGCGTCAGGCTGCGGGTAAACTCGAGGAACCGAAGCGCGTCAGGGTTCGGGTAACGTCAAGGAACCGAAGCGCGTCAGGGTTCGGGTAAAGTCAAGGAACCGAAGCGCGTCAGGGTTCGGGTAAAGTCAAGGAACCGAAGCGCGTCAGGCTTCGGGTAAACTCGAGGAACCGAAAGGCGTCAGGGTTGGGGTAAACTCGAGGAACCGAAGCGCGTCAGGCTTCGGGTAAACTCGAGGAACCGAAGCGCGTCAAGTATCGGGTAAAGTCAAGGAACCGAAGCGCGTCAGGCTTCGGGTAAACTCGAGGAACCGAAGCGCGTCAGGCTTGGGGTAAACTCGAGGAACCGAAGCGCGTCAGGGTTCGGGTAAAGTCAAGGAACCGAAGCGCGTCAGGGTTCGGGTAAAGTCAAGGAACCGAAGCGAGTCAGGCTTCGGGTAAACTCGAGGAACCGAAGCGCGTCAGGCTTCGGGTAAACTCGAGGAACCGAAACGCGTCAGGGTTGGGGTAAACTCGAGGAACCGAAGCGCGTCAGGCTTCGGGTAAACTCGAGGAACCGAAACGCGTCAGGGTTGGGGTAAACTCGAGGAACCGAAGCGCGTCAGGCTTCGGGTAAACTCGAGCAACCGAAGCGCGTCAAGTTTCGGGTAAAGTCAAGGAACCGAAGCGCGTCAGGCTTCGGGTAAACTCGAGGAACCGAAGCGCGTCAGGCTTGGGGTAAACTCGAGGAACCGAAGCGCGTCAGGGTTCGGGTAAAGTCAAGGAACCGAAGCGCGTCAGGGTTCGGGTAAAGTCAAGGAACCGAAGCGAGTCAGGCTTCGGGTGAACTCCAGGAACCGAAACGCGTCAGGGTTGGGGTAAACTCGAGGAACCGAAGCGCGTCAGGCTTCGGGAAAACTCGAGGAACCGAAGCGCGTCAGGCTGCGGGTAAACTCGAGGAACCGAAGCGCGTCAGGCTTGGAGTAAAGTCGAGGAACCGAAGCGCGTCAGGCTTCGGGTAAACTCGAGCAACCGAAGCGCGTCAGGCTTCGGGTAAACTCGAGGTACCGAAGCGCGTCAGGCTGCGGGTAAACTCGAGGAACCGAAGCGCGTCAGGCTTCGGGTAAACTCGAGGAACCGAAACGCGTCAGGGTTGGGGTAAACTCGAGGAACCGAAGCGCGTCAGGTATGGGGTAAATTCGAGGAACCGAAGCGCATCAGGGTTCGGGTAAAGTCAAGGAACCGAAGCGCGTCAGGGTTCGGGTAAAGTCAAGGAACCGAAGCGCGTCAGGCTTCGGGTAAACTCGAGGAACCGAAGCGCGTCAGGCTTGGGGTAAACTCGAGGAACCGAAGCGCGTCAGGCTTCGGGTAAACTCGAGGAACCGAAGCGCGTCAGGCTGCGGGTAAACTCGAGGAACCGAAGCGCGTCAGGCTTGGGGTAAACTCGAGGAACCGAAGCGCGTCAGGGTTCGGGTAACGTCAAGGAACCGAAGCGCGTCAGGGTTCGGGTAAAGTCAAGGAACCGAAGTGCGTAAGGCTTCGGGTAAAGTCGAGGAAACGAAGCGCGTCAGGCTTCGGGTAAACTCGAGGAACCGAAACGCGTCAGGGTTGGGGTAAACTCGAGGAACCGAAGCGCGTCAGGCTTCGGGTAAACTCGAGGAACCGAAGCGCGTCAAGTATCGGGTAAAGTCAAGGAACCGAAGCGCGTCAGGCTTCGGGTAAACTCGAGGAACCGAAGCGCGTCAGGCTTGGGGTAAACTCGAGGAACCGAAGCGCGTCAGGGTTCGGGTAAAGTCAAGGAACCGAAGCGCGTCAGGGTTCGGGTAAAGTCAAGGAACCGAAGCGAGTCAGGCTTCGGGTAAACTCGAGGAACCGAAGCGCGTCAGGCTTCGGGTAAACTCGAGGAACCGAAACGCGTCAGGGTTGGGGTAAACTCGAGGAACCGAAGCGCGTCAGGCTTCGGGTAAACTCGAGGAACCGAAACGCGTCAGGGTTGGGGTAAACTCGAGGAACCGAAGCGCGTCAGGCTTCGGGTAAACTCGAGCAACCGAAGCGCGTCAAGTTTCGGGTAAAGTCAAGGAACCGAAGCGCGTCAGGCTTCGGGTAAACTCGAGGAACCGAAGCGCGTCAGGCTTGGGGTAAACTCGAGGAACCGAAGCGCGTCAGGCTTGGGGTAAACTCGAGGAACCGAAGCGCGTCAGGGTTCGGGTAAAGTCAAGGAACCGAAGCGAGTCAGGCTTCGGGTGAACTCCAGGAACCGAAACGCGTCAGGGTTGGGGTAAACTCGAGGAACCGAAGCGCGTCAGGCTTCGGGAAAACTCGAGGAACCGAAGCGCGTCAGGCTGCGGGTAAACTCGAGGAACCGAAGCGCGTCAGGGTTCGGGTAAAGTCAAGGAACCGAAGCGCGTCAGGGTTCGGGTAAAGTCAAGGAACCGAAGCGAGTCAGGCTTCGGGTAAACTCGAGGAACCGAAACGCGTCAGGGTTGGGGTAAACTCGAGGAACCGAAGCGCGTCAGGCTTCGGGAAAACTCGAGGAACCGAAGCGCGTCAGGCTGCGGGTAAAGTCGAGGAACCGAAGCGCGTCAGGCTGCGGGTAAACTCGAGGAACCGAAGCGCGTCAGGCTTCGGGTAAACTCGAGGAACCGAAACGCGTCAGGGTTGGGGTAAACTCGAGGAACCGAAGCGCGTCAGGTATCGGGTAAAGTCGAGGAAACGAAGCGCGTCAGGCTTCGGGTAAACTCGAGGAACCGAAGTGCGTCAGGCTTCGGGTAAACTCGAGGAACCGAAACGCGTCAGGGTTGGGGTAAACTCGAGGAACCGAAGCGCGTCAGGCTTCGGGAAAACTCGAGGAACCGAAGCGCGTCAGGCTGCGGGTAAAGTCGAGGAACCGAAGCGCGTCAGGCTGCGGGTAAACTCGAGGAACCGAAGCGCGTCAGGCTTCGGGTAAACTCGAGGAACCGAAACGCGTCAGGGTTGGGGTAAACTCGAGGAACCGAAGCGCGTCAGGTATGGGGTAAACTCGAGGAACCGAAGCGCGTCAAGTTTCGGGTAAAGTCAAGGAACCGAAGCGCGTCAGGCTTCGGGTAAACTCGAGGAACCGAAGCGCGTCAGGCTTGGGGTAAACTCGAGGAACCGAAGCGCGTCAGGGTTCGGGTAAAGTCAAGGAACCGAAGCGCGTCAGGGTTCGGGTAAAGTCAAGGAACCGAAGCGAGTCAGGCTTCGGGTAAACTCGAGGAACCGAAGCGCGTCAGGCTTCGGGTAAACTCGAGGAACCGAAACGCGTCAGGGTTGGGGTAAACTCGAGGAACCGAAGCGCGTCAGGCTTCGGGAAAACTCGAGGAACCGAAGCGCGTCAGGCTGCGGGTAAACTCGAGCAACCGAAGCGCGTCAGGCTGCGGGTAAACTCGAGGAACCGAAGCGCGTCAGGCTTCGGGTAAACTCGAGGAACCGAAGCGAGTCAGGCTTCGGGTAAACTCGAGGAACCGAAGCGCGTCAGGCTTCGGGTAAACTCGAGGAACCGAAACGCGTCAGGGTTGGGGTAAACTCGAGGAACCGAAGCGCGTCAGGCTTCGGGAAAACTCGAGGAACCGAAGCGCGTCAGGCTGCGGGTAAACTCGAGCAACCGAAGCGCGTCAGGCTGCGGGTAAACTCGAGGAACCGAAGCGCGTCAGGCTTCGGGTAAACTCGAGGAACCGAAGCGCGTCAGGCTGCGGGTAAACTCGAGGAACCGAAGCGCGTCAGGCTTGGGGTAAACTCGAGGAACCGAAGCGCGTCAGGGTTCGGGTAACGTCAAGGAACCGAAGCGCGTCAGGGTTCGGGTAAAGTCAAGGAACCGAAGCGCGTCAGGGTTCGGGTAAAGTCAAGGAACCGAAGCGCGTCAGGCTTCGGGTAAACTCAAGGAACCGAAGCGCGTCAGGCTTCGGGTAAACTCGAGGAACCGAAGCGCGTCAGGCTGCGGGTAAACTCGAGGAACCGAAGCGCGTCAGGGTTCGGGTAACGTCAAGGAACCGAAGCGCGTCAGGGTTCGGGTAAAGTCAAGGAACCGAAGCGCGTCAGGGTTCGGGTAAAGTCAAGGAACCGAAGCGCGTCAGGCTTCGGGTAAACTCGAGGAACCGAAACGCGTCAGGGTTGGGGTAAACTCGAGGAACCGAAGCGCGTCAGGTATGGGGTAAATTCGAGGAACCGAAGCGCATCAGGGTTCGGGTAAAGTCAAGGAACCGAAGCGCGTCAGGGTTCGGGTAAAGTCAAGGAACCGAAGCGCGTCAGGCTTCGGGTAAACTCGAGGAACCGAAGCGCGTCAGGCTTGGGGTAAACTCGAGGAACCGAAGCGCGTCAGGGTTCGGGTAAAGTCAAGGAACCGAAGCGCGTCAGGCTTCGGGTAAACTCGAGGAACCGAAGCGCGTCAGGCTTGGGGTAAACTCGAGGAACCGAAGCGCGTCAGGCTTCGGGTAAACTCGAGGAACCGAAGCGCGTCAGGCTGCGGGTAAACTCGAGGAACCGAAGCGCGTCAGGCTTGGGGTAAACTCGAGGAACCGAAGCGCGTCAGGGTTCGGGTAACGTCAAGGAACCGAAGCGCGTCAGGGTTCGGGTAAAGTCAAGGAACCGAAGCGCGTCAGGTATGGGGTAAATTCGAGGAACCGAAGCGCATCAGGGTTCGGGTAAAGTCAAGGAACCGAAGCGCGTCAGGGTTCGGGTAAAGTCAAGGAACCGAAGCGCGTCAGGCTTCGGGTAAACTCGAGGAACCGAAGCGCGTCAGGCTTGGGGTAAACTCGAGGAACCGAAGCGCGTCAGGCTTCGGGTAAACTCGAGGAACCGAAGCGCGTCAGGCTGCGGGTAAACTCGAGGAACCGAAGCGCGTCAGGCTTGGGGTAAACTCGAGGAACCGAAACGCGTCAGGGTTCGGGTAACGTCAAGGAACCGAAGCGCGTCAGGGTTCGGGTAAAGTCAAGGAACCGAAGTGCGTAAGGCTTCGGGTAAAGTCGAGGAAACGAAGCGCGTCAGGCTTCGGGTAAACTCGAGGAACCGAAACGCGTCAGGGTTGGGGTAAACTCGAGGAACCGAAGCGCGTCAGGCTTCGGGTAAACTCGAGGAACCGAAGCGCGTCAAGTATCGGGTAAAGTCAAGGAACCGAAGCGCGTCAGGCTTCGGGTAAACTCGAGGAACCGAAGCGCGTCAGGCTTGGGGTAAACTCGAGGAACCGAAGCGCGTCAGGGTTCGGGTAAAGTCAAGGAACCGAAGCGCGTCAGGGTTCGGGTAAAGTCAAGGAACCGAAGCGAGTCAGGCTTCGGGTAAACTCGAGGAACCGAAGCGCGTCAGGCTTCGGGTAAACTCGAGGAACCGAAACGCGTCAGGGTTGGGGTAAACTCGAGGAACCGAAGCGCGTCAGGCTTCGGGTAAACTCGAGGAACCGAAACGCGTCAGGGTTGGGGTAAACTCGAGGAACCGAAGCGCGTCAGGCTTCGGGTAAACTCGAGCAACCGAAGCGCGTCAAGTTTCGGGTAAAGTCAAGGAACCGAAGCGCGTCAGGCTTCGGGTAAACTCGAGGAACCGAAGCGCGTCAGGCTTGGGGTAAACTCGAGGAACCGAAGCGCGTCAGGGTTCGGGTATAGTCAAGGAACCGAAGCGCGTCAGGCTTCGGGTAAACTCGAGGAACCGAAGCGCGTCAGGCTTGGGGTAAACTCGAGGAACCGAAGCGCGTCAGGCTTGGGGTAAACTCGAGGAACCGAAGCGCGTCAGGGTTCGGGTAAAGTCAAGGAACCGAAGCGAGTCAGGCTTCGGGTGAACTCCAGGAACCGAAACGCGTCAGGGTTGGGGTAAACTCGAGGAACCGAAGCGCGTCAGGCTTCGGGAAAACTCGAGGAACCGAAGCGCGTCAGGCTGCGGGTAAACTCGAGGAACCGAAGCGCGTCAGGGTTCGGGTAAAGTCAAGGAACCGAAGCGCGTCAGGGTTCGGGTAAAGTCAAGGAACCGAAGCGAGTCAGGCTTCGGGTAAACTCGAGGAACCGAAACGCGTCAGGGTTGGGGTAAACTCGAGGAACCGAAGCGCGTCAGGCTTCGGGAAAACTCGAGGAACCGAAGCGCGTCAGGCTGCGGGTAAAGTCGAGGAACCGAAGCGCGTCAGGCTGCGGGTAAACTCGAGGAACCGAAGCGCGTCAGGTTTCGGGTAAACTCGAGGAACCGAAACGCGTCAGGGTTGGGGTAAACTCGAGGAACCGAAGCGCGTCAGGTATCGGGTAAAGTCGAGGAAACGAAGCGCGTCAGGCTTCGGGTAAACTCGAGGAACCGAAGTGCGTCAGGCTTCGGGTAAACTCGAGGAACCGAAACGCGT
Source organism: Nomada ferruginata (assembly GCA_963583965.1). NCBI lineage: Eukaryota > Metazoa > Arthropoda > Insecta > Hymenoptera > Apidae > Nomada > Nomada ferruginata. Next base: position 4,595,003 of record OY757219.1, read on the forward strand.
CAGGGTTGGGGTAAACTCGAGGAACCGAAGCGCGTCAGGCTTCGGGAAAACTCGAGGAACCGAAGCGCGTCAGGCTGCGGGTAAAGTCGAGGAACCGAAGCGCGTCAGGCTGCGGGTAAACTCGAGGAACCGAAGCGCGTCAGGCTTCGGGTAAACTCGAGGAACCGAAACGCGTCAGGGTTGGGGTAAACTCGAGGAACCGAAGCGCGTCAGGTATGGGGTAAACTCGAGGAACCGAAGCGCGTCAAGTTTCGGGTAAAGTCAAGGAACCGAAGCGCGTCAGGCTTCGGGTAAACTCGAGGAACCGAAGCGCGTCAGGCTTGGGGTAAACTCGAGGAACCGAAGCGCGTCAGGGTTCGGGTAAAGTCAAGGAACCGAAGCGCGTCAGGGTTCGGGTAAAGTCAAGGAACCGAAGCGAGTCAGGCTTCGGGTAAACTCGAGGAACCGAAGCGCGTCAGGCTTCGGGTAAACTCGAGGAACCGAAACGCGTCAGGGTTGGGGTAAACTCGAGGAACCGAAGCGCGTCAGGCTTCGGGAAAACTCGAGGAACCGAAGCGCGTCAGGCTGCGGGTAAACTCGAGCAACCGAAGCGCGTCAGGCTGCGGGTAAACTCGAGGAACCGAAGCGCGTCAGGCTTCGGGTAAACTCGAGGAACCGAAGCGAGTCAGGCTTCGGGTAAACTCGAGGAACCGAAGCGCGTCAGGCTTCGGGTAAACTCGAGGAACCGAAACGCGTCAGGGTTGGGGTAAACTCGAGGAACCGAAGCGCGTCAGGCTTCGGGAAAACTCGAGGAACCGAAGCGCGTCAGGCTGCGGGTAAACTCGAGCAACCGAAGCGCGTCAGGCTGCGGGTAAACTCGAGGAACCGAAGCGCGTCAGGCTTCGGGTAAACTCGAGGAACCGAAGCGCGTCAGGCTGCGGGTAAACTCGAGGAACCGAAGCGCGTCAGGCTTGGGGTAAACTCGAGGAACCGAAGCGCGTCAGGGTTCGGGTAACGTCAAGGAACCGAAGCGCGTCAGGGTTCGGGTAAAGTCAAGGAACCGAAGCGCGTCAGGGTTCGGGTAAAGTCAAGGAACCGAAGCGCGTCAGGCTTCGGGTAAACTCAAGGAACCGAAGCGCGTCAGGCTTCGGGTAAACTCGAGGAACCGAAGCGCGTCAGGCTGCGGGTAAACTCGAGGAACCGAAGCGCGTCAGGGTTCGGGTAACGTCAAGGAACCGAAGCGCGTCAGGGTTCGGGTAAAGTCAAGGAACCGAAGCGCGTCAGGGTTCGGGTAAAGTCAAGGAACCGAAGCGCGTCAGGCTTCGGGTAAACTCGAGGAACCGAAACGCGTCAGGGTTGGGGTAAACTCGAGGAACCGAAGCGCGTCAGGTATGGGGTAAATTCGAGGAACCGAAGCGCATCAGGGTTCGGGTAAAGTCAAGGAACCGAAGCGCGTCAGGGTTCGGGTAAAGTCAAGGAACCGAAGCGCGTCAGGCTTCGGGTAAACTCGAGGAACCGAAGCGCGTCAGGCTTGGGGTAAACTCGAGGAACCGAAGCGCGTCAGGGTTCGGGTATAGTCAAGGAACCGAAGCGCGTCAGGCTTCGGGTAAACTCGAGGAACCGAAGCGCGTCAGGCTTGGGGTAAACTCGAGGAACCGAAGCGCGTCAGGCTTCGGGTAAACTCGAGGAACCGAAGCGCGTCAGGCTGCGGGTAAACTCGAGGAACCGAAGCGCGTCAGGCTTGGGGTAAACTCGAGGAACCGAAGCGCGTCAGGGTTCGGGTAACGTCAAGGAACCGAAGCGCGTCAGGGTTCGGGTAAAGTCAAGGAACCGAAGCGCGTAAGGCTTCGGGTAAACTCGAGGAAACGAAGCGCGTCAGGCTTCGGGTAAACTCGAGGAACCGAAGTGCGTCAGGCTTCGGGTAAACTCGAGGAACCGAAACGCGTCAGGGTTGGGGTAAACTCGAGGAACCGAAGCGCGTCAGGCTTCGGGAAAACTCGAGGAACCGAAGCGCGTCAGGCTTCGGGTAAACTCGAGCAACCGAAACGCGTCAGGGTTGGGGTAAACTCGAGGAACCGAAGCGCGTCAGGCTTCGGGAAAACTCGAGGAACCGAAGCGCGTCAGGCTGCGGGTAAAGTCGAGGAACCGAAGCGCGTCAGGCTGCGGGTAAACTCGAGGAACCGAAGCGCGTCAGGCTTCGGGTAAACTCGAGGAACCGAAACGCGTCAGGGTTGGGGTAAACTCGAGGAACCGAAGCGCGTCAGGTATGGGGTAAACTCGAGGAACCGAAGCGCGTCAAGTTTCGGGTAAAGTCAAGGAACCGAAGCGCGTCAGGCTTCGGGTAAACTCGAGGAACCGAAGCGCGTCAGGCTTGGGGTAAACTCGAGGAACCGAAGCGCGTCAGGGTTCGGGTAAAGTCAAGGAACCGAAGCGCGTCAGGGTTCGGGTAAAGTCAAGGAACCGAAGCGAGTCAGGCTTCGGGTAAACTCGAGGAACCGAAGCGCGTCAGGCTTCGGGTAAACTCGAGGAACCGAAACGCGTCAGGGTTGGGGTAAACTCGAGGAACCGAAGCGCGTCAGGCTTCGGGAAAACTCGAGGAACCGAAGCGCGTCAGGCTGCGGGTAAACTCGAGCAACCGAAGCGCGTCAGGCTGCGGGTAAACTCGAGGAACCGAAGCGCGTCAGGCTTCGGGTAAACTCGAGGAACCGAAGCGCGTCAGGCTGCGGGTAAACTCGAGGAACCGAAGCGCGTCAGGCTTGGGGTAAACTCGAGGAACCGAAGCGCGTCAGGGTTCGGGTAACGTCAAGGAACCGAAGCGCGTCAGGGTTCGGGTAAAGTCAAGGAACCGAAGCGCGTCAGGGTTCGGGTAAAGTCAAGGAACCGAAGCGCGTCAGGCTTCGGGTAAACTCGAGGAACCGAAGCGCGTCAGGCTTCGGGTAAACTCGAGGAACCGAAGCGCGTCAGGCTGCGGGTAAACTCGAGGAACCGAAGCGCGTCAGGGTTCGGGTAACGTCAAGGAACCGAAGCGCGTCAGGGTTCGGGTAAAGTCAAGGAACCGAAGCGCGTCAGGGTTCGGGTACAGTCAAGGAACCGAAGCGCGTCAGGCTTCGGGTAAACTCGAGGAACCGAAACGCGTCAGGGTTGGGGTAAACTCGAGGAACCGAAGCGCGTCAGGCTTCGGGTAAACTCGAGGAACCGAAACGCGTCAGGGTTGGGGTAAACTCGAGGAACCGAAGCGCGTCAAGTTTCGGGTAAAGTCAAGGAACCGAAGCGCGTCAGGCTTCGGGTAAACTCGAGGAACCGAAGCGCGTCAGGCTTGGGGTAAACTCGAGGAACCGAAGCGCGTCAGGGTTCGGGTAAAGTCAAGGAACCGAAGCGCGTCAGGGTTCGGGTAAAGTCAAGGAACCGAAGCGCGTCAGGCTTCGGGTAAACTCGAGGAAACGAACCGCGTCAGGCTTCGGGTAAACTCGAGGAACCGAAGCGCGTCAGGCTGCGGGTAAACTCAAGGAACCGAAGCGCGTCAGGCTTCGGGTAAACTCGAGGAACCGAAGCGCGTCAGGCTGCGGGTAAACTCGAGGAAACGAAACGCGTCAGGGTTGGGGTAAACTCGAGGAACCGAAGCGCGTCAGGTATGGGGTAAACTCGAGGAACCGAAGCGCGTCAAGTTTCGGGTAAAGTCAAGGAACCGAAGCGCGTCAGGCTTCGGGTAAACTCGAGGAACCGAAGCGCGTCAGGCTTGGGGTAAACTCGAGGAACCGAAGCGCGTCAGGGTTCGGGTAAAGTCAAGGAACCGAAGCGCGTCAGGGTTCGGGTAAAGTCAAGGAACCGAAGCGAGTCAGGCTTCGGGTAAACTCGAGGAACCGAAGCGCGTCAGGCTTCGGGTAAACTCGAGGAACCGAAGCGCGTCAGGCTGCGGGTAAACTCGAGGAACCGAAGCGCGTCAGGGTTCGGGTAACGTCAAGGAACCGAAGCGCGTCAGGGTTCGGGTAAAGTCAAGGAACCGAAGCGCGTCAGGGTTCGGGTAAAGTCAAGGAACCGAAGCGCGTCAGGCTTCGGGTAAACTCGAGGAACCGAAACGCGTCAGGGTTGGGGTAAACTCGAGGAACCGAAGCGCGTCAGGTATGGGGTAAATTCGAGGAACCGAAGCGCATCAGGGTTCGGGTAAAGTCAAGGAACCGAAGCGCGTCAGGGTTCGGGTAAAGTCAAGGAACCGAAGCGCGTCAGGCTTCGGGTAAACTCGAGGAACCGAAGCGCGTCAGGCTTGGGGTAAACTCGAGGAACCGAAGCGCGTCAGGGTTCGGGTAAAGTCAAGGAACCGAAGCGCGTCAGGCTTCGGGTAAACTCGAGGAACCGAAGCGCGTCAGGCTTGGGGTAAACTCGAGGAACCGAAGCGCGTCAGGCTTCGGGTAAACTCGAGGAACCGAAGCGCGTCAGGCTGCGGGTAAACTCGAGGAACCGAAGCGCGTCAGGCTTGGGGTAAACTCGAGGAACCGAAGCGCGTCAGGGTTCGGGTAACGTCAAGGAACCGAAGCGCGTCAGGGTTCGGGTAAAGTCAAGGAACCGAAGCGCGTAAGGCTTCGGGTAAACTCGAGGAAACGAAGCGCGTCAGGCTTCGGGTAAACTCGAGGAACCGAAGTGCGTCAGGCTTCGGGTAAACTCGAGGAACCGAAACGCGTCAGGGTTGGGGTAAACTCGAGGAACCGAAGCGCGTCAGGCTTCGGGAAAACTCGAGGAACCGAAGCGCGTCAGGCTTCGGGTAAACTCGAGCAACCGAAACGCGTCAGGGTTGGGGTAAACTCGAGGAACCGAAGCGCGTCAGGCTTCGGGAAAACTCGAGGAACCGAAGCGCGTCAGGCTGCGGGTAAAGTCGAGGAACCGAAGCGCGTCAGGCTGCGGGTAAACTCGAGGAACCGAAGCGCGTCAGGCTTCGGGTAAACTCGAGGAACCGAAACGCGTCAGGGTTGGGGTAAACTCGAGGAACCGAAGCGCGTCAGGTATGGGGTAAACTCGAGGAACCGAAGCGCGTCAAGTTTCGGGTAAAGTCAAGGAACCGAAGCGCGTCAGGCTTCGGGTAAACTCGAGGAACCGAAGCGCGTCAGGCTTGGGGTAAACTCGAGGAACCGAAGCGCGTCAGGGTTCGGGTAAAGTCAAGGAACCGAAGCGCGTCAGGGTTCGGGTAAAGTCATGGAACCGAAGCGAGTCAGGCTTCGGGTAAACTCGAGGAACCGAAGCGCGTCAGGCTTCGGGTAAACTCGAGGAACCGAAACGCGTCAGGGTTGGGGTAAACTCGAGGAACCGAAGCGCGTCAGGCTTCGGGAAAACTCGAGGAACCGAAGCGCGTCAGGCTGCGGGTAAACTCGAGCAACCGAAGCGCGTCAGGCTGCGGGTAAACTCGAGGAACCGAAGCGCGTCAGGCTTCGGGTAAACTCGAGGAACCGAAGCGCGTCAGGCTGCGGGTAAACTCGAGGAACCGAAGCGCGTCAGGCTTGGGGTAAACTCGAGGAACCGAAGCGCGTCAGGGTTCGGGTAACGTCAAGGAACCGAAGCGCGTCAGGGTTCGGGTAAAGTCAAGGAACCGAAGCGCGTCAGGGTTCGGGTAAAGTCAAGGAACCGAAGCGCGTCAGGCTTCGGGTAAACTCGAGGAACCGAAGCGCGTCAGGCTTCGGGTAAACTCGAGGAACCGAAGCGCGTCAGGCTGCGGGTAAACTCGAGGAACCGAAGCGCGTCAGGGTTCGGGTAACGTCAAGGAACCGAAGCGCGTCAGGGTTCGGGTAAAGTCAAGGAACCGAAGCGCGTCAGGGTTCGGGTACAGTCAAGGAACCGAAGCGCGTCAGGCTTCGGGTAAACTCGAGGAACCGAAACGCGTCAGGGTTGGGGTAAACTCGAGGAACCGAAGCGCGTCAGGCTTCGGGTAAACTCGAGGAACCGAAACGCGTCAGGGTTGGGGTAAACTCGAGGAACCGAAGCGCGTCAGGTATGGGGTAAACTCGAGGAACCGAAGCGCGTCAAGTTTCGGGTAAAGTCAAGGAACCGAAGCGCGTCAGGCTTCGGGTAAACTCGAGGAACCGAAGCGCGTCAGGCTTGGGGTAAACTCGAGGAACCGAAGCGCGTCAGGGTTCGGGTAAAGTCAAGGAACCGAAGCGCGTCAGGGTTCGGGTAAAGTCAAGGAACCGAAGCGAGTCAGGCTTCGGGTAAACTCGAGGAACCGAAGCGCGTCAAGCTTCGGGTAAACTCGAGGAACCGAAACGCGTCAGGGTTGGGGTAAACTCGAGGAACCGAAGCGCGTCAGGCTTCGGGAAAACTCGAGGAACCGAAGCGCGTCAGGCTGCGGGTAAACTCGAGCAACCGAAGCGCGTCAGGCTGCGGGTAAACTCGAGGAACCGAAGCGCGTCAGGCTTCGGGTAAACTCGAGGAACCGAAGCGCGTCAGGCTGCGGGTAAACTCGAGGAACCGAAGCGCGTCAGGCTTGGGGTAAACTCGAGGAACCGAAGCGCGTCAGGGTTCGGGTAACGTCAAGGAACCGAAGCGCGTCAGGGTTCGGGTAAAGTCAAGGAACCGAAGCGCGTCAGGGTTCGGGTAAAGTCAAGGAACCGAAGCGCGTCAGGCTTCGGGTAAACTCGAGGAACCGAAGCGCGTCAGGCTTCGGGTAAACTCGAGGAACCGAAGCGCGTCAGGCTGCGGGTAAACTCGAGGAACCGAAGCGCGTCAGGGTTCGGGTAACGTCAAGGAACCGAAGCGCGTCAGGGTTCGGGTAAAGTCAAGGAACCGAAGCGCGTCAGGGTTCGGGTACAGTCAAGGAACCGAAGCGCGTCAGGCTTCGGGTAAACTCGAGGAACCGAAACGCGTCAGGGTTGGGGTAAACTCGAGGAACCGAAGCGCGTCAGGCTTCGGGTAAACTCGAGGAACCGAAACGCGTCAGGGTTGGGGTAAACTCGAGGAACCGAAGCGCGTCAAGTTTCGGGTAAAGTCAAGGAACCGAAGCGCGTCAGGCTTCGGGTAAACTCGAGGAACCGAAGCGCGTCAGGCTTGGGGTAAACTCGAGGAACCGAAGCGCGTCAGGGTTCGGGTAAAGTCAAGGAACCGAAGCGCGTCAGGGTTCGGGTAAAGTCAAGGAACCGAAGCGCGTCAGGCTTCGGGTAAACTCGAGGAAACGAACCGCGTCAGGCTTCGGGTAAACTCGAGGAACCGAAGCGCGTCAGGCTGCGGGTAAACTCAAGGAACCGAAGCGCGTCAGGCTTCGGGTAAACTCGAGGAACCGAAGCGCGTCAGGCTGCGGGTAAACTCGAGGAAACGAAACGCGTCAGGGTTGGGGTAAACTCGAGGAACCGAAGCGCGTCAGGCTTCGGGAAAACTCGAGGAACCGAAGCGCGCCAGGCTGCGGGTAAACTCGAGGAACCGAAGCGCGTCAGGCTGCGGGTAAACTCGAGGAACCGAAGCGCGTCAGGCTTCGGGTAAACTCGAGGAACCGAAACGCGTCAGGGTTGGGGTAAACTCGAGGAACCGAAGCGCGTCAGGCTTCGGGTAAATTCGAGGAACCGAAGCGCGTCAGGCTTCGGGTAAACTCGAGCAACCGAAGCGCGTCAAGTTTCGGGTAAAGTCAAGGAACCGAAGCGCGTCAGGCTTCGGGTAAACTCGAGGAACCGAAGCGCGTCAGGCTTGGGGTAAACTCGAGGAACCGAAGCGCGTCAGGGTTCGGGTAAAGTCAAGGAACCGAAGCGCGTCAGGGTTCGGGTAAACTCGAGGAACCGAAGCGCGTCAAGTATCGGGTAAAGTCAAGGAACCGAAGCGCGTCAGGCTTCGGGTAAACTCGAGGAACCGAAGCGCGTCAGGCTTGGGGTAAACTCGAGGAACCGAAGCGCGTCAGGGTTCGGGTAAAGTCAAGGAACCGAAGCGCGTCAGGGTTCGGGTAAAGTCAAGGAACCGAAGCGAGTCAGGCTTCGGGTAAACTCGAGGAACCGAAGCGCGTCAGGCTTCGGGTAAACTCGAGGAACCGAAACGCGTCAGGGTTGGGGTAAACTCGAGGAACCGAAGCGCGTCAGGCTTCGGGTAAACTCGAGGAACCGAAACGCGTCAGGGTTGGGGTAAACTCGAGGAACCGAAGCGCGTCAGGCTTCGGGTAAACTCGAGCAACCGAAGCGCGTCAAGTTTCGGGTAAAGTCAAGGAACCGAAGCGCGTCAGGCTTCGGGTAAACTCGAGGAACCGAAGCGCGTCAGGCTTGGGGTAAACTCGAGGAACCGAAGCGCGTCAGGGTTCGGGTAAAGTCAAGGAACCGAAGCGCGTCAGGGTTCGGGTAAAGTCAAGGAACCGAAGCGAGTCAGGCTTCGGGTGAACTCCAGGAACCGAAACGCGTCAGGGTTGGGGTAAACTCGAGGAACCGAAGCGCGTCAGGCTTCGGGAAAACTCGAGGAACCGAAGCGCGGCAGGCTGCGGGTAAACTCGAGGAACCGAAGCGCGTCAGGCTTGGAGTAAAGTCGAGGAACCGAAGCGCGTCAGGCTTCGGGTAAACTCGAGCAACCGAAGCGCGTCAGGCTTCGGGTAAACTCGAGGTACCGAAGCGCGTCAGGCTGCGGGTAAACTCGAGGAACCGAAGCGCGTCAGGCTTCGGGTAAACTCGAGGAACCGAAACGCGTCAGGGTTGGGGTAAACTCGAGGAACCGAAGCGCGTCAGGTATGGGGTAAATTCGAGGAACCGAAGCGCATCAGGGTTCGGGTAAAGTCAAGGAACCGAAGCGCGTCAGGGTTCGGGTAAAGTCAAGGAACCGAAGCGCGTCAGGCTTCGGGTAAACTCGAGGAACCGAAGCGCGTCAGGCTTGGGGTAAACTCGAGGAACCGAAGCGCGTCAGGGTTCGGGTAAAGTCAAGGAACCGAAGCGCGTCAGGCTTCGGGTAAACTCGAGGAACCGAAGCGCGTCAGGCTTGGGGTAAACTCGAGGAACCGAAGCGCGTCAGGCTTCGGGTAAACTCGAGGAACCGAAGCGCGTCAGGCTGCGGGTAAACTCGAGGAACCGAAGCGCGTCAGGCTTGGGGTAAACTCGAGGAACCGAAGCGCGTCAGGGTTCGGGTAACGTCAAGGAACCGAAGCGCGTCAGGGTTCGGGTAAAGTCAAGGAACCGAAGCGCGTAAGGCTTCGGGTAAAGTCGAGGAAACGAAGCGCGTCAGGCTTCGGGTAAACTCGAGGAACCGAAACGCGTCAGGGTTGGGGTAAACTCGAGGAACCGAAGCGCGTCAGGCTTCGGGTAAACTCGAGGAACCGAAGCGCGTCAAGTATCGGGTAAAGTCAAGGAACCGAAGCGCGTCAGGCTTCGGGTAAACTCGAGGAACCGAAGCGCGTCAGGCTTGGGGTAAACTCGAGGAACCGAAGCGCGTCAGGGTTCGGGTAAAGTCAAGGAACCGAAGCGCGTCAGGGTTCGGGTAAAGTCAAGGAACCGAAGCGAGTCAGGCTTCGGGTAAACTCGAGGAACCGAAGCGCGTCAGGCTTCGGGTAAACTCGAGGAACCGAAACGCGTCAGGGTTGGGGTAAACTCGAGGAACCGAAGCGCGTCAGGCTTCGGGTAAACTCGAGGAACCGAAACGCGTCAGGGTTGGGGTAAACTCGAGGAACCGAAGCGCGTCAGGCTTCGGGTAAACTCGAGCAACCGAAGCGCGTCAAGTTTCGGGTAAAGTCAAGGAACCGAAGCGCGTCAGGCTTCGGGTAAACTCGAGGAACCGAAGCGCGTCAGGCTTGGGGTAAACTCGAGGAACCGAAGCGCGTCAGGGTTCGGGTAAAGTCAAGGAACCGAAGCGCGTCAGGGTTCGGGTAAAGTCAAGGAACCGAAGCGAGTCAGGCTTCGGGTGAACTCCAGGAACCGAAACGCGTCAGGGTTGGGGTAAACTCGAGGAACCGAAGCGCGTCAGGCTTCGGGAAAACTCGAGGAACCGAAGCGCGTCAGGCTGCGGGTAAACTCGAGGAACCGAAGCGCGTCAGGCTTGGAGTAAAGTCGAGGAACCGAAGCGCGTCAGGCTTCGGGTAAACTCGAGCAACCGAAGCGCGTCAGGCTTCGGGTAAACTCGAGGTACCGAAGCGCGTCAGGCTGCGGGTAAACTCGAGGAACCGAAGCGCGTCAGGCTTCGGGTAAACTCGAGGAACCGAAACGCGTCAGGGTTGGGGTAAACTCGAGGAACCGAAGCGCGTCAGGTATGGGGTAAATTCGAGGAACCGAAGCGCATCAGGGTTCGGGTAAAGTCAAGGAACCGAAGCGCGTCAGGGTTCGGGTAAAGTCAAGGAACCGAAGCGCGTCAGGCTTCGGGTAAACTCGAGGAACCGAAGCGCGTCAGGCTTGGGGTAAACTCGAGGAACCGAAGCGCGTCAGGGTTCGGGTAAAGTCAAGGAACCGAAGCGCGTCAGGCTTCGGGTAAACTCGAGGAACCGAAGCGCGTCAGGCTTGGGGTAAACTCGAGGAACCGAAGCGCGTCAGGCTTCGGGTAAACTCGAGGAACCGAAGCGCGTCAGGCTGCGGGTAAACTCGAGGAACCGAAGCGCGTCAGGCTTGGGGTAAACTCGAGGAACCGAAGCGCGTCAGGGTTCGGGTAACGTCAAGGAACCGAAGCGCGTCAGGGTTCGGGTAAAGTCAAGGAACCGAAGCGCGTAAGGCTTCGGGTAAAGTCGAGGAAACGAAGCGCGTCAGGCTTCGGGTAAACTCGAGGAACCGAAGTGCGTCAGGCTTCGGGTAAACTCGAGGAACCGAAACGCGTCAGGGTTGGGGTAAACTCGAGGAACCGAAGCGCGTCAGGCTTCGGGAAAACTCGAGGAACCGAAGCGCGTCAGGCTGCGGGTAAAGTCGAGGAACCGAAGCGCGTCAGGCTGCGGGTAAACTCGAGGAACCGAAGCGCGTCAGGCTTCGGGTAAACTCGAGGAACCGAAACGCGTCAGGGTTGGGGTAAACTCGAGGAACCGAAGCGCGTCAGGTATGGGGTAAACTCGAGGAACCGAAGCGCGTCAAGTTTCGGGTAAAGTCAAGGAACCGAAGCGCGTCAGGCTTCGGGTAAACTCGAGGAACCGAAGCGCGTCAGGCTTGGGGTAAACTCGAGGAACCGAAGCGCGTCAGGGTTCGGGTAAAGTCAAGGAACCGAAGCGCGTCAGGGTTCGGGTAAAGTCAAGGAACCGAAGCGAGTCAGGCTTCGGGTAAACTCGAGGAACCGAAGCGCGTCAGGCTTCGGGTAAACTCGAGGAACCGAAACGCGTCAGGGTTGGGGTAAACTCGAGGAACCGAAGCGCGTCAGGCTTCGGGAAAACTCGAGGAACCGAAGCGCGTCAGGCTGCGGGTAAACTCGAGCAACCGAAGCGCGTCAGGCTGCGGGTAAACTCGAGGAACCGAAGCGCGTCAGGCTTCGGGTAAACTCGAGGAACCGAAGCGAGTCAGGCTTCGGGTAAACTCGAGGAACCGAAGCGCGTCAGGCTTCGGGTAAACTCGAGGAACCGAAACGCGTCAGGGTTGGGGTAAACTCGAGGAACCGAAGCGCGTCAGGCTTCGGAAAAACTCGAGGAACCGAAGCGCGTCAGGCTGCGGGTAAACTCGAGCAACCGAAGCGCGTCAGGCTGCGGGTAAACTCGAGGAACCGAAGCGCGTCAGGCTTCGGGTAAACTCGAGGAACCGAAGCGCGTCAGGCTGCGGGTAAACTCGAGGAACCGAAGCGCGTCAGGCTTGGGGTAAACTCGAGGAACCGAAGCGCGTCAGGGTTCGGGTAACGTCAAGGAACCGAAGCGCGTCAGGGTTCGGGTAAAGTCAAGGAACCGAAGCGCGTCAGGGTTCGGGTAAAGTCAAGGAACCGAAGCGCGTCAGGCTTCGGGTAAACTCAAGGAACCGAAGCGCGTCAGGCTTCGGGTAAACTCGAGGAACCGAAGCGCGTCAGGCTGCGGGTAAACTCGAGGAACCGAAGCGCGTCAGGGTTCGGGTAACGTCAAGGAACCGAAGCGCGTCAGGGTTCGGGTAAAGTCAAGGAACCGAAGCGCGTCAGGGTTCGGGTAAAGTCAAGGAACCGAAGCGCGTCAGGCTTCGGGTAAACTCGAGGAACCGAAACGCGTCAGGGTTGGGGTAAACTCGAGGAACCGAAGCGCGTCAGGTATGGGGTAAATTCGAGGAACCGAAGCGCATCAGGGTTCGGGTAAAGTCAAGGAACCGAAGCGCATCAGGGTTCGGGTAAAGTCAAGGAACCGAAGCGCGTCAGGCTTCGGGTAAACTCGAGGAACCGAAGCGCGTCAGGCTTGGGGTAAACTCGAGGAACCGAAGCGCGTCAGGGTTCGGGTAAAGTCAAGGAACCGAAGCGCGTCAGGCTTCGGGTAAACTCGAGGAACCGAAGCGCGTCAGGCTTGGGGTAAACTCGAGGAACCGAAGCGCGTCAGGCTTCGGGTAAACTCGAGGAACCGAAGCGCGTCAGGCTGCGGGTAAACTCGAGGAACCGAAGCGCGTCAGGCTTGGGGTAAACTCGAGGAACCGAAGCGCGTCAGGGTTCGGGTAACGTCAAGGAACCGAAGCGCGTCAGGGTTCGGGTAAACTCAAGGAACCGAAGCGCGTAAGGCTTCGGGTAAACTCGAGGAAACGAAGCGCGTCAGGCTTCGGGTAAACTCGAGGAACCGAAGTGCGTCAGGCTTCGGGTAAACTCGAGGAACCGAAACGCGTCAGGGTTGGGGTAAACTCGAGGAACCGAAGCGCGTCAGGCTTCGGGAAAACTCGAGGAACCGAAGCGCGTCAGGCTTCGGGTAAACTCGAGCAACCGAAACGCGTCAGGGTTGGGGTAAACTCGAGGAACCGAAGCGCGGCAGGCTTCGGGAAAACTCGAGGAACCGAAGCGCGTCAGGCTGCGGGTAAAGTCGAGGAACCGAAGCGCGTCAGGCTGCGGGTAAACTCGAGGAACCGAAGCGCGTCAGGCTTCGGGTAAACTCGAGGAACCGAAACGCGTCAGGGTTGGGGTAAACTCGAGGAACCGAAGCGCGTCAGGTATGGGGTAAACTCGAGGAACCGAAGCGCGTCAAGTTTCGGGTAAAGTCAAGGAACCGAAGCGCGTCAGGCTTCGGGTAAACTCGAGGAACCGAAGCGCGTCAGGCTTGGGGTAAACTCGAGGAACCGAAGCGCGTCAGGGTTCGGGTAAAGTCAAGGAACCGAAGCGAGTCAGGCTTCGGGTAAACTCGAGGAACCGAAGCGCGTCAGGCTTCGGGTAAACTCGAGGAACCGAAACGCGTCAGGGTTGGGGTAAACTCGAGGAACCGAAGCGCGTCAGGCTTCGGGAAAACTCGAGGAACCGAAGCGCGTCAGGCTGCGGGTAAACTCGAGCAACCGAAGCGCGTCAGGCTGCGGGTAAACTCGAGGAACCGAAGCGCGTCAGGCTTCGGGTAAACTCGAGGAACCGAAGCGCGTCAGGCTGCGGGTAAACTCGAGGAACCGAAGCGCGTCAGGCTTGGGGTAAACTCGAGGAACCGAAGCGCGTCAGGGTTCGGGTAACGTCAAGGAACCGAAGCGCGTCAGGGTTCGGGTAAAGTCAAGGAACCGAAGCGCGTCAGGGTTCGGGTAAAGTCAAGGAACCGAAGCGCGTCAGGCTTCGGGTAAACTCGAGGAACCGAAGCGCGTCAGGCTTCGGGTAAACTCGAGGAACCGAAGCGCGTCAGGCTGCGGGTAAACTCGAGGAACCGAAGCGCGTCAGGGTTCGGGTAACGTCAAGGAACCGAAGCGCGTCAGGGTTCGGGTAATGTCAAGGAACCGAAGCGCGTCAGGGTTCGGGTACAGTCAAGGAACCGAAGCGCGTCAGGCTTCGGGTAAACTCGAGGAACCGAAACGCGTCAGGGTTGGGGTAAACTCGAGGAACCGAAGCGCGTCAGGCTTCGGGTAAACTCGAGGAACCGAAACGCGTCAGGGTTGGGGTAAACTCGAGGAACCGAAGCGCGTCAAGTTTCGGGTAAAGTCAAGGAACCGAAGCGCGTCAGGCTTCGGGTAAACTCGAGGAACCGAAGCGCGTCAGGCTTGGGGTAAACTCGAGGAACCGAAGCGCGTCAGGGTTCGGGTAAAGTCAAGGAACCGAAGCGCGTCAGGGTTCGGGTAAAGTCAAGGAACCGAAGCGCGTCAGGCTTCGGGTAAACTCGAGGAAACGAACCGCGTCAGGCTTCGGGTAAACTCGAGGAACCGAAGCGCGTCAGGCTGCGGGTAAACTCAAGGAACCGAAGCGCGTCAGGCTTCGGGTAAACTCGAGGAACCGAAGCGCGTCAGGCTTCGGGTAAACTCGAGGAACCGAAACGCGTCAGGGTTGGGGTAAACTCGAGGAACCGAAGCGCGTCAGGCTTCGGGAAAACTCGAGGAACCGAAGCGCGTCAGGCTGCGGGTAAACTCGAGCAACCGAAGCGCGTCAGGCTGCGGGTAAACTCGAGGAACCGAAGCGCGTCAGGCTTCGGGTAAACTCGAGGAACCGAAGCGAGTCAGGCTTCGGGTAAACTCGAGGAACCGAAGCGCGTCAGGCTTCGGGTAAACTCGAGGAACCGAAACGCGTCAGGGTTGGGGTAAACTCGAGGAACCGAAGCGCGTCAGGCTTCGGGAAAACTCGAGGAACCGAAGCGCGTCAGGCTGCGGGTAAACTCGAGCAACCGAAGCGCGTCAGGCTGCGGGTAAACTCGAGGAACCGAAGCGCGTCAGGCTTCGGGTAAACTCGAGGAACCGAAGCGCGTCAGGCTGCGGGTAAACTCGAGGAACCGAAGCGCGTCAGGCTTGGGGTAAACTCGAGGAACCGAAGCGCGTCAGGGTTCGGGTAACGTCAAGGAACCGAAGCGCGTCAGGGTTCGGGTAAAGTCAAGGAACCGAAGCGCGTCAGGGTTCGGGTAAAGTCAAGGAACCGAAGCGCGTCAGGCTTCGGGTAAACTCAAGGAACCGAAGCGCGTCAGGCTTCGGGTAAACTCGAGGAACCGAAGCGCGTCAGGCTGCGGGTAAACTCGAGGAACCGAAGCGCGTCAGGGTTCGGGTAACGTCAAGGAACCGAAGCGCGTCAGGGTTCGGGTAAAGTCAAGGAACCGAAGCGCGTCAGGGTTCGGGTAAAGTCAAGGAACCGAAGCGCGTCAGGCTTCGGGTAAACTCGAGGAACCGAAACGCGTCAGGGTTGGGGTAAACTCGAGGAACCGAAGCGCGTCAGGTATGGGGTAAATTCGAGGAACCGAAGCGCATCAGGGTTCGGGTAAAGTCAAGGAACCGAAGCGCGTCAGGGTTCGGGTAAAGTCAAGGAACCGAAGCGCGTCAGGCTTCGGGTAAACTCGAGGAACCGAAGCGCGTCAGGCTTGGGGTAAACTCGAGGAACCGAAGCGCGTCAGGGTTCGGGTAAAGTCAAGGAACCGAAGCGCGTCAGGCTTCGGGTAAACTCGAGGAACCGAAGCGCGTCAGGCTTGGGGTAAACTCGAGGAACCGAAGCGCGTCAGGCTTCGGGTAAACTCGAGGAACCGAAGCGCGTCAGGCTGCGGGTAAACTCGAGGAACCGAAGCGCGTCAGGCTTGGGGTAAACTCGAGGAACCGAAGCGCGTCAGGGTTCGGGTAACGTCAAGGAACCGAAGCGCGTCAGGGTTCGGGTAAACTCAAGGAACCGAAGCGCGTAAGGCTTCGGGTAAACTCGAGGAAACGAAGCGCGTCAGGCTTCGGGTAAACTCGAGGAACCGAAGTGCGTCAGGCTTCGGGTAAACTCGAGGAACCGAAACGCGTCAGGGTTGGGGTAAACTCGAGGAACCGAAGCGCGTCAGGCTTCGGGAAAACTCGAGGAACCGAAGCGCGTCAGGCTTCGGGTAAACTCGAGCAACCGAAACGCGTCAGGGTTGGGGTAAACTCGAGGAACCGAAGCGCGGCAGGCTTCGGGAAAACTCGAGGAACCGAAGCGCGTCAGGCTGCGGGTAAAGTCGAGGAACCGAAGCGCGTCAGGCTGCGGGTAAACTCGAGGAACCGAAGCGCGTCAGGCTTCGGGTAAACTCGAGGAACCGAAACGCGTCAGGGTTGGGGTAAACTCGAGGAACCGAAGCGCGTCAGGTATGGGGTAAACTCGAGGAACCGAAGCGCGTCAAGTTTCGGGTAAAGTCAAGGAACCGAAGCGCGTCAGGCTTCGGGTAAACTCGAGGAACCGAAGCGCGTCAGGCTTGGGGTAAACTCGAGGAACCGAAGCGCGTCAGGGTTCGGGTAAAGTCAAGGAACCGAAGCGCGTCAGGGTTCGGGTAAAGTCAAGGAACCGAAGCGAGTCAGGCTTCGGGTAAACTCGAGGAACCGAAGCGCGTCAGGCTTCGGGTAAACTCGAGGAACCGAAACGCGTCAGGGTTGGGGTAAACTCGAGGAACCGAAGCGCGTCAGGCTTCGGGAAAACTCGAGGAACCGAAGCGCGTCAGGCTGCGGGTAAACTCGAGCAACCGAAGCGCGTCAGGCTGCGGGTAAACTCGAGGAACCGAAGCGCGTCAGGCTTCGGGTAAACTCGAGGAACCGAAGCGCGTCAGGCTGCGGGTAAACTCGAGGAACCGAAGCGCGTCAGGCTTGGGGTAAACTCGAGGAACCGAAGCGCGTCAGGGTTCGGGTAACGTCAAGGAACCGAAGCGCGTCAGGGTTCGGGTAAAGTCAAGGAACCGAAGCGCGTCAGGGTTCGGGTAAAGTCAAGGAACCGAAGCGCGTCAGGCTTCGGGTAAACTCGAGGAACCGAAGCGCGTCAGGCTTCGGGTAAACTCGAGGAACCGAAGCGCGTCAGGCTGCGGGTAAACTCGAGGAACCGAAGCGCGTCAGGGTTCGGGTAACGTCAAGGAACCGAAGCGCGTCAGGGTTCGGGTAATGTCAAGGAACCGAAGCGCGTCAGGGTTCGGGTACAGTCAAGGAACCGAAGCGCGTCAGGCTTCGGGTAAACTCGAGGAACCGAAACGCGTCAGGGTTGGGGTAAACTCGAGGAACCGAAGCGCGTCAGGCTTCGGGTAAACTCGAGGAACCGAAACGCGTCAGGGTTGGGGTAAACTCGAGGAACCGAAGCGCGTCAAGTTTCGGGTAAAGTCAAGGAACCGAAGCGCGTCAGGCTTGGGGTAAACTCGAGGAACCGAAGCGCGTCAGGGTTCGGGTAAAGTCAAGGAACCGAAGCGCGTCAGGGTTCGGGTAAACTCGAGGAACCGAAGCGCGTCAAGTATCGGGTAAAGTCAAGGAACCGAAGCACGTCAGGCTTCGGGTAAACTCGAGGAACCGAAGCGCGTCAGGCTTGGGGTAAACTCGAGGAACCGAAGCGCGTCAGGGTTCGGGTAAAGTCAAGGAACCGAAGCGCGTCAGGGTTCGGGTAAAGTCAAGGAACCGAAGCGAGTCAGGCTTCGGGTAAACTCGAGGAACCGAAGCGCGTCAGGCTTCGGGTAAACTCGAGGAACCGAAACGCGTCAGGGTTGGGGTAAACTCGAGGAACCGAAGCGCGTCAGGCTTCGGGTAAACTCGAGGAACCGAAACGCGTCAGGGTTGGGGTAAACTCGAGGAACCGAAGCGCGTCAGGCTTCGGGTAAACTCGAGCAACCGAAGCGCGTCAAGTTTCGGGTAAAGTCAAGGAACCGAAGCGCGTCAGGCTTCGGGTAAACTCGAGGAACCGAAGCGCGTCAGGCTTGGGGTAAACTCGAGGAACCGAAGCGCGTCAGGGTTCGGGTAAAGTCAAGGAACCGAAGCGCGTCAGGGTTCGGGTAAAGTCAAGGAACCGAAGCGAGTCAGGCTTCGGGTGAACTCCAGGAACCGAAACGCGTCAGGGTTGGTGTAAACTCGAGGAACCGAAGCGCGTCAAGTATCGGGTAAAGTCAAGGAACCGAAGCGCGTCAGGCTGCGGGTAAACTCGAGGAAACGAAACGCGTCAGGGTTGGGGTAAACTCGAGGAACCGAAGCGCGTCAGGCTTCGGGAAAACTCGAGGAACCGAAGCGCGCCAGGCTGCGGGTAAACTCGAGGAACCGAAGCGCGTCAGGCTGCGGGTAAACTCGAGGAACCGAAGCGCGTCAGGCTTCGGGTAAACTCGAGGAACCGAAACGCGTCAGGGTTGGGGTAAACTCGAGGAACCGAAGCGCGTCAGGCTGCGGGTAAACTCGAGGAACCGAAGCGCGTCAGGCTTCGGGTAAACTCGAGGAACCGAAACGCGTCAGGGTTGGGGTAAACTCGAGGAACCGAAGCGCGTCAGGTATGGGGTAAATTCGAGGAACCGAAGCGCATCAGGGTTCGGGTAAAGTCAAGGAACCGAAGCGCGTCAGGGTTCGGGTAAAGTCAAGGAACCGAAGCGCGTCAGGCTTCGGGTAAACTCGAGGAACCGAAGCGCGTCAGGCTTGGGGTAAACTCGAGGAACCGAAGCGCGTCAGGGTTCGGGTAAAGTCAAGGAACCGAAGCGCGTCAGGCTTCGGGTAAACTCGAGGAACCGAAGCGCGTCAGGCTTGGGGTAAACTCGAGGAACCGAAGCGCGTCAGGCTTCGGGTAAACTCGAGGAACCGAAGCGCGTCAGGCTGCGGGTAAACTCGAGGAACCGAAGCGCGTCAGGCTTGGGGTAAACTCGAGGAACCGAAGCGCGTCAGGGTTCGGGTAACGTCAAGGAACCGAAGCGCGTCAGGGTTCGGGTAAAGTCAAGGAACCGAAGCGCGTAAGGCTTCGGGTAAAGTCGAGGAAACGAAGCGCGTCAGGCTTCGGGTAAACTCGAGGAACCGAAGTGCGTCAGGCTTCGGGTAAACTCGAGGAACCGAAACGCGTCAGGGTTGGGGTAAACTCGAGGAACCGAAGCGCGTCAGGCTTCGGGAAAACTCGAGGAACCGAAGCGCGTCAGGCTGCGGGTAAAGTCGAGGAACCGAAGCGCGTCAGGCTGCGGGTAAACTCGAGGAACCGAAGCGCGTCAGGCTTCGGGTAAACTCGAGGAACCGAAACGCGTCAGGGTTGGGGTAAACTCGAGGAACCGAAGCGCGTCAGGTATGGGGTAAACTCGAGGAACCGAAGCGCGTCAAGTTTCGGGTAAAGTCAAGGAACCGAAGCGCGTCAGGCTTCGGGTAAACTCGAGGAACCGAAGCGCGTCAGGCTTGGGGTAAACTCGAGGAACCGAAGCGCGTCAGGGTTCGGGTAAAGTCAAGGAACCGAAGCGCGTCAGGGTTCGGGTAAAGTCAAGGAACCGAAGCGAGTCAGGCTTCGGGTAAACTCGAGGAACCGAAGCGCGTCAGGCTTCGGGTAAACTCGAGGAACCGAAACGCGTCAGGGTTGGGGTAAACTCGAGGAACCGAAGCGCGTCAGGCTTCGGGAAAACTCGAGGAACCGAAGCGCGTCAGGCTGCGGGTAAACTCGAGCAACCGAAGCGCGTCAGGCTGCGGGTAAACTCGAGGAACCGAAGCGCGTCAGGCTTCGGGTAAACTCGAGGAACCGAAGCGAGTCAGGCTTCGGGTAAACTCGAGGAACCGAAGCGCGTCAGGCTTCGGGTAAACTCGAGGAACCGAAACGCGTCAGGGTTGGGGTAAACTCGAGGAACCGAAGCGCGTCAGGCTTCGGAAAAACTCGAGGAACCGAAGCGCGTCAGGCTGCGGGTAAACTCGAGCAACCGAAGCGCGTCAGGCTGCGGGTAAACTCGAGGAACCGAAGCGCGTCAGGCTTCGGGTAAACTCGAGGAACCGAAGCGCGTCAGGCTGCGGGTAAACTCGAGGAACCGAAGCGCGTCAGGCTTGGGGTAAACTCGAGGAACCGAAGCGCGTCAGGGTTCGGGTAACGTCAAGGAACCGAAGCGCGTCAGGGTTCGGGTAAAGTCAAGGAACCGAAGCGCGTCAGGGTTCGGGTAAAGTCAAGGAACCGAAGCGCGTCAGGCTTCGGGTAAACTCAAGGAACCGAAGCGCGTCAGGCTTCGGGTAAACTCGAGGAACCGAAGCGCGTCAGGCTGCGGGTAAACTCGAGGAACCGAAGCGCGTCAGGGTTCGGGTAACGTCAAGGAACCGAAGCGCGTCAGGGTTCGGGTAAAGTCAAGGAACCGAAGCGCGTCAGGGTTCGGGTAAAGTCAAGGAACCGAAGCGCGTCAGGCTTCGGGTAAACTCGAGGAACCGAAACGCGTCAGGGTTGGGGTAAACTCGAGGAACCGAAGCGCGTCAGGTATGGGGTAAATTCGAGGAACCGAAGCGCATCAGGGTTCGGGTAAAGTCAAGGAACCGAAGCGCATCAGGGTTCGGGTAAAGTCAAGGAACCGAAGCGCGTCAGGCTTCGGGTAAACTCGAGGAACCGAAGCGCGTCAGGCTTGGGGTAAACTCGAGGAACCGAAGCGCGTCAGGGTTCGGGTAAAGTCAAGGAACCGAAGCGCGTCAGGCTTCGGGTAAACTCGAGGAACCGAAGCGCGTCAGGCTTGGGGTAAACTCGAGGAACCGAAGCGCGTCAGGCTTCGGGTAAACTCGAGGAACCGAAGCGCGTCAGGCTGCGGGTAAACTCGAGGAACCGAAGCGCGTCAGGCTTGGGGTAAACTCGAGGAACCGAAGCGCGTCAGGGTTCGGGTAACGTCAAGGAACCGAAGCGCGTCAGGGTTCGGGTAAACTCAAGGAACCGAAGCGCGTAAGGCTTCGGGTAAACTCGAGGAAACGAAGCGCGTCAGGCTTCGGGTAAACTCGAGGAACCGAAGTGCGTCAGGCTTCGGGTAAACTCGAGGAACCGAAACGCGTCAGGGTTGGGGTAAACTCGAGGAACCGAAGCGCGTCAGGCTTCGGGAAAACTCGAGGAACCGAAGCGCGTCAGGCTTCGGGTAAACTCGAGCAACCGAAACGCGTCAGGGTTGGGGTAAACTCGAGGAACCGAAGCGCGGCAGGCTTCGGGAAAACTCGAGGAACCGAAGCGCGTCAGGCTGCGGGTAAAGTCGAGGAACCGAAGCGCGTCAGGCTGCGGGTAAACTCGAGGAACCGAAGCGCGTCAGGCTTCGGGTAAACTCGAGGAACCGAAACGCGTCAGGGTTGGGGTAAACTCGAGGAACCGAAGCGCGTCAGGTATGGGGTAAACTCGAGGAACCGAAGCGCGTCAAGTTTCGGGTAAAGTCAAGGAACCGAAGCGCGTCAGGCTTCGGGTAAACTCGAGGAACCGAAGCGCGTCAGGCTTGGGGTAAACTCGAGGAACCGAAGCGCGTCAGGGTTCGGGTAAAGTCAAGGAACCGAAGCGAGTCAGGCTTCGGGTAAACTCGAGGAACCGAAGCGCGTCAGGCTTCGGGTAAACTCGAGGAACCGAAACGCGTCAGGGTTGGGGTAAACTCGAGGAACCGAAGCGCGTCAGGCTTCGGGAAAACTCGAGGAACCGAAGCGCGTCAGGCTGCGGGTAAACTCGAGCAACCGAAGCGCGTCAGGCTGCGGGTAAACTCGAGGAACCGAAGCGCGTCAGGCTTCGGGTAAACTCGAGGAACCGAAGCGCGTCAGGCTGCGGGTAAACTCGAGGAACCGAAGCGCGTCAGGCTTGGGGTAAACTCGAGGAACCGAAGCGCGTCAGGGTTCGGGTAACGTCAAGGAACCGAAGCGCGTCAGGGTTCGGGTAAAGTCAAGGAACCGAAGCGCGTCAGGGTTCGGGTAAAGTCAAGGAACCGAAGCGCGTCAGGCTTCGGGTAAACTCGAGGAACCGAAGCGCGTCAGGCTTCGGGTAAACTCGAGGAACCGAAGCGCGTCAGGCTGCGGGTAAACTCGAGGAACCGAAGCGCGTCAGGGTTCGGGTAACGTCAAGGAACCGAAGCGCGTCAGGGTTCGGGTAATGTCAAGGAACCGAAGCGCGTCAGGGTTCGGGTACAGTCAAGGAACCGAAGCGCGTCAGGCTTCGGGTAAACTCGAGGAACCGAAACGCGTCAGGGTTGGGGTAAACTCGAGGAACCGAAGCGCGTCAGGCTTCGGGTAAACTCGAGGAACCGAAACGCGTCAGGGTTGGGGTAAACTCGAGGAACCGAAGCGCGTCAAGTTTCGGGTAAAGTCAAGGAACCGAAGCGCGTCAGGCTTCGGGTAAACTCGAGGAACCGAAGCGCGTCAGGCTTGGGGTAAACTCGAGGAACCGAAGCGCGTCAGGGTTCGGGTAAAGTCAAGGAACCGAAGCGCGTCAGGGTTCGGGTAAAGTCAAGGAACCGAAGCGCGTCAGGCTTCGGGTAAACTCGAGGAAACGAACCGCGTCAGGCTTCGGGTAAACTCGAGGAACCGAAGCGCGTCAGGCTGCGGGTAAACTCAAGGAACCGAAGCGCGTCAGGCTTCGGGTAAACTCGAGGAACCGAAGCGCGTCAGGCTTCGGGTAAACTCGAGGAACCGAAACGCGTCAGGGTTGGGGTAAACTCGAGGAACCGAAGCGCGTCAGGCTTCGGGAAAACTCGAGGAACCGAAGCGCGTCAGGCTGCGGGTAAACTCGAGCAACCGAAGCGCGTCAGGCTGCGGGTAAACTCGAGGAACCGAAGCGCGTCAGGCTTCGGGTAAACTCGAGGAACCGAAGCGAGTCAGGCTTCGGGTAAACTCGAGGAACCGAAGCGCGTCAGGCTTCGGGTAAACTCGAGGAACCGAAACGCGTCAGGGTTGGGGTAAACTCGAGGAACCGAAGCGCGTCAGGCTTCGGGAAAACTCGAGGAACCGAAGCGCGTCAGGCTGCGGGTAAACTCGAGCAACCGAAGCGCGTCAGGCTGCGGGTAAACTCGAGGAACCGAAGCGCGTCAGGCTTCGGGTAAACTCGAGGAACCGAAGCGCGTCAGGCTGCGGGTAAACTCGAGGAACCGAAGCGCGTCAGGCTTGGGGTAAACTCGAGGAACCGAAGCGCGTCAGGGTTCGGGTAACGTCAAGGAACCGAAGCGCGTCAGGGTTCGGGTAAAGTCAAGGAACCGAAGCGCGTCAGGGTTCGGGTAAAGTCAAGGAACCGAAGCGCGTCAGGCTTCGGGTAAACTCAAGGAACCGAAGCGCGTCAGGCTTCGGGTAAACTCGAGGAACCGAAGCGCGTCAGGCTGCGGGTAAACTCGAGGAACCGAAGCGCGTCAGGGTTCGGGTAACGTCAAGGAACCGAAGCGCGTCAGGGTTCGGGTAAAGTCAAGGAACCGAAGCGCGTCAGGGTTCGGGTAAAGTCAAGGAACCGAAGCGCGTCAGGCTTCGGGTAAACTCGAGGAACCGAAACGCGTCAGGGTTGGGGTAAACTCGAGGAACCGAAGCGCGTCAGGTATGGGGTAAATTCGAGGAACCGAAGCGCATCAGGGTTCGGGTAAAGTCAAGGAACCGAAGCGCGTCAGGGTTCGGGTAAAGTCAAGGAACCGAAGCGCGTCAGGCTTCGGGTAAACTCGAGGAACCGAAGCGCGTCAGGCTTGGGGTAAACTCGAGGAACCGAAGCGCGTCAGGGTTCGGGTAAAGTCAAGGAACCGAAGCGCGTCAGGCTTCGGGTAAACTCGAGGAACCGAAGCGCGTCAGGCTTGGGGTAAACTCGAGGAACCGAAGCGCGTCAGGCTTCGGGTAAACTCGAGGAACCGAAGCGCGTCAGGCTGCGGGTAAACTCGAGGAACCGAAGCGCGTCAGGCTTGGGGTAAACTCGAGGAACCGAAGCGCGTCAGGGTTCGGGTAACGTCAAGGAACCGAAGCGCGTCAGGGTTCGGGTAAACTCAAGGAACCGAAGCGCGTAAGGCTTCGGGTAAACTCGAGGAAACGAAGCGCGTCAGGCTTCGGGTAAACTCGAGGAACCGAAGTGCGTCAGGCTTCGGGTAAACTCGAGGAACCGAAACGCGTCAGGGTTGGGGTAAACTCGAGGAACCGAAGCGCGTCAGGCTTCGGGAAAACTCGAGGAACCGAAGCGCGTCAGGCTTCGGGTAAACTCGAGCAACCGAAACGCGTCAGGGTTGGGGTAAACTCGAGGAACCGAAGCGCGGCAGGCTTCGGGAAAACTCGAGGAACCGAAGCGCGTCAGGCTGCGGGTAAAGTCGAGGAACCGAAGCGCGTCAGGCTGCGGGTAAACTCGAGGAACCGAAGCGCGTCAGGCTTCGGGTAAACTCGAGGAACCGAAACGCGTCAGGGTTGGGGTAAACTCGAGGAACCGAAGCGCGTCAGGTATGGGGTAAACTCGAGGAACCGAAGCGCGTCAAGTTTCGGGTAAAGTCAAGGAACCGAAGCGCGTCAGGCTTCGGGTAAACTCGAGGAACCGAAGCGCGTCAGGCTTGGGGTAAACTCGAGGAACCGAAGCGCGTCAGGGTTCGGGTAAAGTCAAGGAACCGAAGCGCGTCAGGGTTCGGGTAAAGTCAAGGAACCGAAGCGAGTCAGGCTTCGGGTAAACTCGAGGAACCGAAGCGCGTCAGGCTTCGGGTAAACTCGAGGAACCGAAACGCGTCAGGGTTGGGGTAAACTCGAGGAACCGAAGCGCGTCAGGCTTCGGGAAAACTCGAGGAACCGAAGCGCGTCAGGCTGCGGGTAAACTCGAGCAACCGAAGCGCGTCAGGCTGCGGGTAAACTCGAGGAACCGAAGCGCGTCAGGCTTCGGGTAAACTCGAGGAACCGAAGCGCGTCAGGCTGCGGGTAAACTCGAGGAACCGAAGCGCGTCAGGCTTGGGGTAAACTCGAGGAACCGAAGCGCGTCAGGGTTCGGGTAACGTCAAGGAACCGAAGCGCGTCAGGGTTCGGGTAAAGTCAAGGAACCGAAGCGCGTCAGGGTTCGGGTAAAGTCAAGGAACCGAAGCGCGTCAGGCTTCGGGTAAACTCGAGGAACCGAAGCGCGTCAGGCTTCGGGTAAACTCGAGGAACCGAAGCGCGTCAGGCTGCGGGTAAACTCGAGGAACCGAAGCGCGTCAGGGTTCGGGTAACGTCAAGGAACCGAAGCGCGTCAGGGTTCGGGTAATGTCAAGGAACCGAAGCGCGTCAGGGTTCGGGTACAGTCAAGGAACCGAAGCGCGTCAGGCTTCGGGTAAACTCGAGGAACCGAAACGCGTCAGGGTTGGGGTAAACTCGAGGAACCGAAGCGCGTCAGGCTTCGGGTAAACTCGAGGAACCGAAACGCGTCAGGGTTGGGGTAAACTCGAGGAACCGAAGCGCGTCAAGTTTCGGGTAAAGTCAAGGAACCGAAGCGCGTCAGGCTTCGGGTAAACTCGAGGAACCGAAGCGCGTCAGGCTTGGGGTAAACTCGAGGAACCGAAGCGCGTCAGGGTTCGGGTAAAGTCAAGGAACCGAAGCGCGTCAGGGTTCGGGTAAAGTCAAGGAACCGAAGCGCGTCAGGCTTCGGGTAAACTCGAGGAAACGAACCGCGTCAGGCTTCGGGTAAACTCGAGGAACCGAAGCGCGTCAGGCTGCGGGTAAACTCAAGGAACCGAAGCGCGTCAGGCTTCGGGTAAACTCGAGGAACCGAAGCGCGTCAGGCTGCGGGTAAACTCGAGGAAACGAAACGCGTCAGGGTTGGGGTAAACTCGAGGAACCGAAGCGCGTCAGGCTTCGGGAAAACTCGAGGAACCGAAGCGCGCCAGGCTGCGGGTAAACTCGAGGAACCGAAGCGCGTCAGGCTGCGGGTAAACTCGAGGAACCGAAGCGCGTCAGGCTTCGGGTAAACTCGAGGAACCGAAACGCGTCAGGGTTGGGGTAAACTCGAGGAACCGAAGCGCGTCAGGCTTCGGGTAAATTCGAGGAACCGAAGCGCGTCAGGCTTCGGGTAAACTCGAGCAACCGAAGCGCGTCAAGTTTCGGGTAAAGTCAAGGAACCGAAGCGCGTCAGGCTTCGGGTAAACTCGAGGAACCGAAGCGCGTCAGGCTTGGGGTAAACTCGAGGAACCGAAGCGCGTCAGGGTTCGGGTAAAGTCAAGGAACCGAAGCGCGTCAGGGTTCGGGTAAACTCGAGGAACCGAAGCGCGTCAAGTATCGGGTAAAGTCAAGGAACCGAAGCACGTCAGGCTTCGGGTAAACTCGAGGAACCGAAGCGCGTCAGGCTTGGGGTAAACTCGAGGAACCGAAGCGCGTCAGGGTTCGGGTAAAGTCAAGGAACCGAAGCGCGTCAGGGTTCGGGTAAAGTCAAGGAACCGAAGCGAGTCAGGCTTCGGGTAAACTCGAGGAACCGAAGCGCGTCAGGCTTCGGGTAAACTCGAGGAACCGAAACGCGTCAGGGTTGGGGTAAACTCGAGGAACCGAAGCGCGTCAGGCTTCGGGTAAACTCGAGGAACCGAAACGCGTCAGGGTTGGGGTAAACTCGAGGAACCGAAGCGCGTCAGGCTTCGGGTAAACTCGAGCAACCGAAGCGCGTCAAGTTTCGGGTAAAGTCAAGGAACCGAAGCGCGTCAGGCTTCGGGTAAACTCGAGGAACCGAAGCGCGTCAGGCTTGGGGTAAACTCGAGGAACCGAAGCGCGTCAGGGTTCGGGTAAAGTCAAGGAACCGAAGCGCGTCAGGGTTCGGGTAAAGTCAAGGAACCGAAGCGAGTCAGGCTTCGGGTGAACTCCAGGAACCGAAACGCGTCAGGGTTGGTGTAAACTCGAGGAACCGAAGCGCGTCAGGCTTCGGGAAAACTCGAGGAACCGAAGCGCGTCAGGCTGCGGGTAAACTCGAGGAACCGAAGCGCGTCAGGCTTGGAGTAAAGTCGAGGAACCGAAGCGCGTCAGGCTTCGGGTAAACTCGAGCAACCGAAGCGCGTCAGGCTTCGGGTAAACTCGAGGTACCGAAGCGCGTCAGGCTGCGGGTAAACTCGAGGAACCGAAGCGCGTCAGGCTTCGGGTAAACTCGAGGAACCGAAACGCGTCAGGGTTGGGGTAAACTCGAGGAACCGAAGCGCGTCAGGTATGGGGTAAATTCGAGGAACCGAAGCGCATCAGGGTTCGGGTAAAGTCAAGGAACCGAAGCGCGTCAGGGTTCGGGTAAAGTCAAGGAACCGAAGCGCGTCAGGCTTCGGGTAAACTCGAGGAACCGAAGCGCGTCAGGCTTGGGGTAAACTCGAGGAACCGAAGCGCGTCAGGGTTCGGGTAAAGTCAAGGAACCGAAGCGCGTCAGGCTTCGGGTAAACTCGAGGAACCGAAGCGCGTCAGGCTTGGGGTAAACTCGAGGAACCGAAGCGCGTCAGGCTTCGGGTAAACTCGAGGAACCGAAGCGCGTCAGGCTGCGGGTAAACTCGAGGAACCGAAGCGCGTCAGGCTTGGGGTAAACTCGAGGAACCGAAGCGCGTCAGGGTTCGGGTAACGTCAAGGAACCGAAGCGCGTCAGGGTTCGGGTAAAGTCAAGGAACCGAAGCGCGTAAGGCTTCGGGTAAAGTCGAGGAAACGAAGCGCGTCAGGCTTCGGGTAAACTCGAGGAACCGAAACGCGTCAGGGTTGGGGTAAACTCGAGGAACCGAAGTGCGTCAGGCTTCGGGTAAACTCGAGGAACCGAAGCGCGTCAAGTATCGGGTAAAGTCAAGGAACCGAAGCGCGTCAGGCTTCGGGTAAACTCGAGGAACCGAAGCGCGTCAGGCTTGGGGTAAACTCGAGGAACCGAAGCGCGTCAGGGTTCGGGTAAAGTCAAGGAACCGAAGCGCGTCAGGGTTCGGGTAAAGTCAAGGAACCGAAGCGAGTCAGGCTTCGGGTAAACTCGAGGAACCGAAGCGCGTCAGGCTTCGGGTAAACTCGAGGAACCGAAACGCATCAGGGTTGGGGTAAACTCGAGGAACCGAAGCGCGTCAGGCTTCGGGTAAACTCGAGGAACCGAAACGCGTCAGGGTTGGGGTAAACTCGAGGAACCGAAGCGCGTCAGGCTTCGGGTAAACTCGAGCAACCGAAGCGCGTCAAGTTTCGGGTAAAGTCAAGGAACCGAAGCGCGTCAGGCTTCGGGTAAACTCGAGGAACCGAAGCGCGTCAGGCTTGGGGTAAACTCGAGGAACCGAAGCGCGTCAGGGTTCGGGTAAAGTCAAGGAACCGAAGCGCGTCAGGGTTCGGGTAAAGTCAAGGAACCGAAGCGAGTCAGGCTTCGGGTGAACTCCAGGAACCGAAACGCGTCAGGGTTGGGGTAAACTCGAGGAACCGAAGCGCGTCAGGCTTCGGGAAAACTCGAGGAACCGAAGCGCGTCAGGCTGCGGGTAAACTCGAGGAACCGAAGCGCGTCAGGCTTGGAGTAAAGTCGAGGAACCGAAGCGCGTCAGGCTTCGGGTAAACTCGAGCAACCGAAGCGCGTCAGGCTTCGGGTAAACTCGAGGTACCGAAGCGCGTCAGGCTGCGGGTAAACTCGAGGAACCGAAGCGCGTCAGGCTTCGGGTAAACTCGAGGAACCGAAACGCTTCAGGGTTGGGGTAAACTCGAGGAACCGAAGCGCGTCAGGTATGGGGTAAATTCGAGGAACCGAAGCGCATCAGGGTTCGGGTAAAGTCAAGGAACCGAAGCGCGTCAGGGTTCGGGTAAAGTCAAGGAACCGAAGCGCGTCAGGCTTCGGGTAAACTCGAGGAACCGAAGCGCGTCAGGCTTGGGGTAAACTCGAGGAACCGAAGCGCGTCAGGGTTCGGGTAAAGTCAAGGAACCGAAGCGCGTCAGGCTTCGGGTAAACTCGAGGAACCGAAGCGCGTCAGGCTTGGGGTAAACTCGAGGAACCGAAGCGCGTCAGGCTTCGGGTAAACTCGAGGAACCGAAGCGCGTCAGGCTGCGGGTAAACTCGAGGAACCGAAGCGCGTCAGGCTTGGGGTAAACTCGAGGAACCGAAGCGCGTCAGGGTTCGGGTAACGTCAAGGAACCGAAGCGCGTCAGGGTTCGGGTAAAGTCAAGGAACCGAAGCGCGTAAGGCTTCGGGTAAACTCGAGGAACCGAAGCGCGTCAGGCTGCGGGTAAACTCGAGGAACCGAAGCGCGTCAGGCTTGGGGTAAACTCGAGGAACCGAAGCGCGTCAGGGTTCGGGTAACGTCAAGGAACCGAAGCGCGTCAGGGTTCGGGTAAAGTCAATGAACCGAAGCGCGTCAGGGTTCGGGTAAAGTCAAGGAACCGAAGCGCGTCAGGCTTCGGGTAAACTCAAGGAACCGAAGCGCGTCAGGCTTCGGGTAAACTCGAGGAACCGAAGCGCGTCAGGCTGCGGGTAAACTCGAGGAACCGAAGCGCGTCAGGGTTCGGGTAACGTCAAGGAACCGAAGCGCGTCAGGGTTCGGGTAAAGTCAAGGAACCGAAGCGCGTCAGGGTTCGGGTAAAGTCAAGGAACCGAAGCGCGTCAGGCTTCGGGTAAACTCGAGGAACCGAAACGCGTCAGGGTTGGGGTAAACTCGAGGAACCGAAGCGCGTCAGGTATGGGGTAAATTCGAGGAACCGAAGCGCATCAGGGTTCGGGTAAAGTCAAGGAACCGAAGCGCGTCAGGGTTCGGGTAAAGTCAAGGAACCGAAGCGCGTCAGGCTTCGGGTAAACTCGAGGAACCGAAGCGCGTCAGGCTTGGGGTAAACTCGAGGAACCGAAGCGCGTCAGGGTTCGGGTAAAGTCAAGGAACCGAAGCGCGTCAGGCTTCGGGTAAACTCGAGGAACCGAAGCGCGTCAGGCTTGGGGTAAACTCGAGGAACCGAAGCGCGTCAGGCTTCGGGTAAACTCGAGGAACCGAAGCGCGTCAGGCTGCGGGTAAACTCGAGGAACCGAAGCGCGTCAGGCTTGGGGTAAACTCGAGGAACCGAAGCGCGTCAGGGTTCGGGTAACGTCAAGGAACCGAAGCGCGTCAGGGTTCGGGTAAAGTCAAGGAACCGAAGCGCGTAAGGCTTCGGGTAAACTCGAGGAAACGAAGCGCGTCAGGCTTCGGGTAAACTCGAGGAACCGAAGTGCGTCAGGCTTCGGGTAAACTCGAGGAACCGAAACGCGTCAGGGTTGGGGTAAACTCGAGGAACCGAAGCGCGTCAGGCTTCGGGAAAACTCGAGGAACCGAAGCGCGTCAGGCTTCGGGTAAACTCGAGCAACCGAAACGCGTCAGGGTTGGGGTAAACTCGAGGAACCGAAGCGCGTCAGGCTTCGGGAAAACTCGAGGAACCGAAGCGCGTCAGGCTGCGGGTAAAGTCGAGGAACCGAAGCGCGTCAGGCTGCGGGTAAACTCGAGGAACCGAAGCGCGTCAGGCTTCGGGTAAACTCGAGGAACCGAAACGCGTCAGGGTTGGGGTAAACTCGAGGAACCGAAGCGCGTCAGGTATGGGGTAAACTCGAGGAACCGAAGCGCGTCAGGTATGGGGTAAACTCGAGGAACCGAAGCGCGTCAAGTTTCGGGTAAAGTCAAGGAACCGAAGCGCGTCAGGCTTCGGGTAAACTCGAGGAACCGAAGCGCGTCAGGCTTGGGGTAAACTCGAGGAACCGAAGCGCGTCAGGGTTCGGGTAAAGTCAAGGAACCGAAGCGCGTCAGGGTTCGGGTAAAGTCAAGGAACCGAAGCGCGTCAGGGTTCGGGTAAAGTCAAGGAACCGAAGCGAGTCAGGCTTCGGGTAAACTCGAGGAACCGAAGCGCGTCAGGCTTCGGGTAAACTCGAGGAACCGAAACGCGTCAGGGTTGGGGTAAACTCGAGGAACCGAAGCGCGTCAGGCTTCGGGAAAACTCGAGGAACCGAAGCGCGTCAGGCTGCGGGTAAACTCGAGCAACCGAAGCGCGTCAGGCTGCGGGAAAACTCGAGGAACCGAAGCGCGTCAGGCTTCGGGTAAACTCGAGCAACCGAAACGCGTCAGGGTTGGGGTAAACTCGAGGAACCGAAGCGCGTCAGGCTTCGGGAAAACTCGAGGAACCGAAGCGCGTCAGGCTGCGGGTAAAGTCGAGGAACCGAAGCGCGTCAGGCTGCGGGTAAACTCGAGGAACCGAAGCGCGTCAGGCTTCGGGTAAACTCGAGGAACCGAAACGCGTCAGGGTTGGGGTAAACTCGAGGAACCGAAGCGCGTCAGGTATGGGGTAAACTCGAGGAACCGAAGCGCGTCAAGTTTCGGGTAAAGTCAAGGAACCGAAGCGCGTCAGGCTTCGGGTAAACTCGAGGAACCGAAGCGCGTCAGGCTTGGGGTAAACTCGAGGAACCGAAGCGCGTCAGGGTTCGGGTAAAGTCAAGGAACCGAAGCGCGTCAGGGTTCGGGTAAAGTCAAGGAACCGAAGCGCGTCAGGGTTCGGGTAAAGTCAAGGAACCGAAGCGAGTCAGGCTTCGGGTAAACTCGAGGAACCGAAGCGCGTCAGGCTTCGGGTAAACTCGAGGAACCGAAACGCGTCAGGGTTGGGGTAAACTCGAGGAACCGAAGCGCGTCAGGCTTCGGGAAAACTCGAGGAACCGAAGCGCGTCAGGCTGCGGGTAAACTCGAGGAACCGAAGCGCGTCAGGGTTCGGGTAAAGTCAAGGAACCGAAGCGCGTCAGGGTTCGGGTAAAGTCAAGGAACCGAAGCGCGTCAGGCTTCGGGTAAACTCGAGGAAACGAACCGCGTCAGGCTTCGGGTAAACTCGAGGAACCGAAGCGCGTCAGGCTGCGGGTAAACTCAAGGAACCGAAGCGCGTCAGGCTTCGGGTAAACTCGAGGAACCGAAGCGCGTCAGGCTGCGGGTAAACTCGAGGAAACGAAACGCGTCAGGGTTGGGGTAAACTCGAGGAACCGAAGCGCGTCAGGCTTCGGGAAAACTCGAGGAACCGAAGCGCGCCAGGCTGCGGGTAAACTCGAGGAACCGAAGCGCGTCAGGCTGCGGGTAAACTCGAGGAACCGAAGCGCGTCAGGCTTCGGGTAAACTCGAGGAACCGAAACGCGTCAGGGTTGGGGTAAACTCGAGGAACCGAAGCGCGTCAGGCTTCGGGTAAATTCGAGGAACCGAAGCGCGTCAGGCTTCGGGTAAACTCGAGCAACCGAAGCGCGTCAAGTTTCGGGTAAAGTCAAGGAACCGAAGCGCGTCAGGCTTCGGGTAAACTCGAGGAACCGAAGCGCGTCAGGCTTGGGGTAAACTCGAGGAACCGAAGCGCGTCAGGGTTCGGGTAAAGTCAAGGAACCGAAGCGCGTCAGGGTTCGGGTAAAGTCAAGGAACCGAAGCGAGTCAGGCTTCGGGTAAACTCGAGGAACCGAAGCGCGTCAGGTTTCGGGTAAACTCGAGGAACCGAAACGCGTCAGGGTTGGGGTAAACTCGAGGAACCGAAGCGCGTCAGGCTTCGGGAAAACTCGAGGAACCGAAGCGCGTCAGGCTTCGGGTAAACTCGAGGAACCGAAGCGCGTCAGGCTGCGGGTAAACTCGAGGAACCGAAGCGCGTCAGGCTGCGGGTAAACTCGAGGAACCGAAACGCGTCAGGGTTGGGGTAAACTCAAGGAACCGAAGCGCGTCAGGGTACGGGTAAAGTCAAGGAACCGAAGCGCGTCAGGCTTCGGGTAAACTCGAGGAACCGAAACGCGTCAGGGTTGGGGTAAACTCGAGGAACCGAAGCGCGTCAGGTATGGGGTAAATTCGAGGAACCGAAGCGCATCAGGGTTCGGGTAAAGTCAAGGAACCGAAGCGCGTCAGGGTTCGGGTAAACTCGAGGAACCGAAGCGCGTCAGGCTTGGGGTAAACTCGAGGAACCGAAGCGCGTCAGGGTTCGGGTAACGTCAAGGAACCGAAGCGCGTCAGGGTTCGGGTAAAGTCAAGGAACCGAAGCGCGTCAGGCTTCGGGTAAACTCGAGGAAACGAACCGCGTCAGGCTTCGGGTAAACTCGAGGAACCGAAGCGCGTCAGGCTGCGGGTAAACTCAAGGAACCGAAGCGCGTCAGGCTTCGGGTAAACTCGAGGAACCGAAGCGCGTCAGGCTGCGGGTAAACTCGAGGAAACGAAACGCGTCAGGGTTGGGGTAAACTCGAGGAACCGAAGCGCGTCAGGCTTCGGGAAAACTCGAGGAACCGAAGCGCGCCAGGCTGCGGGTAAACTCGAGGAACCGAAGCGCGTCAGGCTGCGGGTAAACTCGAGGAACCGAAGCGCGTCAGGCTTCGGGTAAACTCGAGGAACCGAAACGCGTCAGGGTTGGGGTAAACTCGAGGAACCGAAGCGCGTCAGGCTTCGGGTAAACTCGAGGAACCGAAGCGCGTCAGGCTGCGGGTAAACTCGAGGAACCGAAGCGCGTCAGGCTTGGGGTAAGCTCGAGGAACCGAAGCGCGTCAGGGTTCGGGTAACGTCAAGGAACCGAAGCGCGTCAGGGTTCGGGTAAAGTCAAGGAACCGAAGCGCGTCAGGCTTCGGGTAAACTCGAGGAACCGAAGCGCGTCAGGCTTCGGGTAAACTCGAGGAACCGAAGCGCGTCAGGCTTCGGGTAAACTCGAGGAACCGAAGCGCGTCAGGGTTCGGGTAAAGTCAAGGAACCGAAGCGCGTCAGGCTTGGGGTAAACTCGAGGAACCGAAGCGCGTCAGGCTTGGGGTAAACTCGAGGAACCGAAGCGCGTCAGGGTTCGGGTAACGTCAAGGAACCGAAGCGCGTCAGGGTTCGGGTAAAGTCAAGGAACCGAAGCGCGTCAGGCTTCGGGTAAACTCGAGGAAACGAACCGCGTCAGGCTTCGGGTAAACTCGAGGAACCGAAGCGCGTCAGGCTGCGGGTAAACTCAAGGAACCGAAGCGCGTCAGGCTTCGGGTAAACTCGAGGAACCGAAGCGCGTCAGGCTGCGGGTAAACTCGAGGAAACGAAACGCGTCAGGGTTGGGGTAAACTCGAGGAACCGAAGCGCGTCAGGCTTCGGGAAAACTCGAGGAACCGAAGCGCGCCAGGCTGCGGGTAAACTCGAGGAACCGAAGCGCGTCAGGCTGCGGGTAAACTCGAGGAACCGAAGCGCGTCAGGCTTCGGGTAAACTCGAGGAACCGAAACGCGTCAGGGTTGGGGTAAACTCGAGGAACCGAAGCGCGTCAGGCTTCGGGTAAACTCGAGGAACCGAAGCGCGTCAGGCTGCGGGTAAACTCGAGGAACCGAAGCGCGTCAGGCTTGGGGTAAGCTCGAGGAACCGAAGCGCGTCAGGGTTCGGGTAACGTCAAGGAACCGAAGCGCGTCAGGGTTCGGGTAAAGTCAAGGAACCGAAGCGCGTCAGGCTTCGGGTAAACTCGTGGAACCGAAGCGCGTCAGGCTTCGGGTAAACTCGAGGAACCGAAGCGCGTCAGGCTGCGGGTAAACTCGAGGAACCGAAGCGCGTCAGGCTTGGGGTAAAGTCGAGGAACCGAAGCGCGTCAGGCTTCGGGTAAACTCGAGCAACCGAAGCGCGTCAGGCTTCGGGTAAACTCGAGGTACCGAAGCGCGTCAGGCTGCGGGTAAACTCGAGGAACCGAAGCGCGTCAGGCTTCGGGTAAACTCGAGGAACCGAAACGCGTCAGGGTTGGGGTAAACTCGAGGAACCGAAGCGCGTCAGGTATGGGGTAAATTCGAGGAACCGAAGCGCATCAGGGTTCGGGTAAAGTCAAGGAACCGAAGCGCGTCAGGGTTCGGGTAAAGTCAAGGAACCGAAGCGCGTCAGGCTTCGGGTAAACTCGAGGAACCGAAGCGCGTCAGGCTTGGGGTAAACTCGAGGAACCGAAGCGCGTCAGGGTTCGGGTAAAGTCAAGGAACCGAAGCGCGTCAGGCTTGGGGTAAACTCGAGGAACCGAAGCGCGTCAGGCTTGGGGTAAACTCGAGGAACCGAAGCGCGTCAGGGTTCGGGTAACGTCAAGGAACCGAAGCGCGTCAGGGTTCGGGTAAAGTCAAGGAACCGAAGCGCGTCAGGCTTCGGGTAAACTCGAGGAAACGAACCGCGTCAGGCTTCGGGTAAACTCGAGGAACCGAAGCGCGTCAGCCTGCGGGTAAACTCGAGGAAAAGCGCGTCAGGCTTCGGGTAAACTCGAGGAACCGAAGCGCGTCAGGCTTGGGGTAAACTCGAGGAACCGAAGCGCGTCAGGCTTCGGGAAAACTCGAGGAACCGAAGCGCGTCAGGCTGCGGGTAAACTCGAGGAACCGAAGCGCGTCAGGCTTGGGGTAAACTCGAGGAACCGAAGCGCGTCAGGGTTCGGGTAAAGTCAAGGAACCGAAGCGCGTCAGGCTTCGGGTAAACTCGAGGAACCGAAGCGCGTCAGGCTTCGGGTAAACTCGAGGAACCGAAACGCGTCAGGGTTGGGGTAAACTCGAGGAACCGAAGTGCGTCAGGCTTCGGGTAAACTCGAGCAACCGAAGCGCGTCAGGCTTCGGGTAAACTCGAGGAACCGAAGCGCGTCAAGTTTGGGGTAAACTCGAGGAACCGAAGCGCGTCAGGCTTCGGGAAAACTCGAGGAACCGAAGCGCGTCAAGCTGCGGGTAAACTCGAGGAACCGAAGCGCGTCAGGCTTCGGGTAAACTCGAGGAACCGAAGCGCGTCAGGCTGCGGGTAAACTCGAGGAACCGAAGCGCGTCAGGCTTGGGGTAAACTCGAGGAACCGAAGCGCGTCAGGGTTCGGGTAACGTCAAGGAACCGAAGCGCGTCAGGGTTCGGGTAAAGTCAAGGAACCGAAGCGCGTCAGGCTTCGGGTAAACTCGAGGAACCGAAACGCGTCAGTGTTGGGGTAAACTCGAGGAACCGAAGCGCGTCAGGCTTCGGGTAAACTCGAGGAACCGAAACGCGTCAGGGTTGGGGTAAACTCGAGGAACCGAAGCGCGTCAGGCTTCGGGTAAACTCGAGCAACCGAAGCGCGTCAAGTTTCGGGTAAAGTCAAGGAACCGAAGCGCGTCAGGCTTCGGGTAAACTCGAGGAACCGAAGCGCGTCAGGCTTGGGGTAAACTCGAGGAACCGAAGCGCGTCAGGGTTCGGGTAAAGTCAAGGAACCGAAGCGCGTCAGGGTTCGGGTAAAGTCAAGGAACCGAAGCGAGTCAGGCTTCGGGTAAACTCGAGGAACCGAAGCGCGTCAGGTTTCGGGTAAACTCGAGGAACCGAAACGCGTCAGGGTTGGGGTAAACTCGAGGAACCGAAGCGCGTCAGGCTTCGGGAAAACTCGAGGAACCGAAGCGCGTCAGGCTTCGGGTAAACTCGAGGAACCGAAGCGCGTCAGGTTTGGGGTAAACTCGAGGAACCGAAGCGCGTCAGGGTTCGGGTAAAGTCAAGGAACCGAAGCGCGTCAGGCTTCGGGTAAACTCGAGGAACCGAAGCGCGTCAGGCTTGGGGTAAACTCGAGGAACCGAAGCGCGTCAGGGTTCGGGTAAAGTCAAGGAACCGAAGCGCGTCAGGCTTCGGGTAAACTCGAGGAACCGAAGCGCGTCAGGCTTGGGGTAAACTCGAGGAACCGAAGCGCGTCAGGCTTCGGGTAAACTCGAGGAACCGAAGCGCGTCAGGCTGCGGGTAAACTCGAGGAACCGAAGCGCGTCAGGCTTGGGGTAAACTCGAGGAACCGAAGCGCGTCAGGGTTCGGGTAACGTCAAGGAACCGAAGCGCGTCAGGGTTCGGGTAAAGTCAAGGAACCGAAACGCGTCAGGGTTGGGGTAAACTCGAGGAACCGAAGCGGGTCAGGCTTCGGGTAAACTCGAGGAACCGAAACGCGTCAGGGTTGGGGTAAACTCGAGGAACCGAAGCGCGTCAGGCTTCGGGTAAACTCGAGCAACCGAAGCGCGTCAAGTTTCGGGTAAAGTCAAGGAACCGAAGCGCGTCAGGCTTCGGGTAAACTCGAGGAACCGAAGCGCGTCAGGCTTGGGGTAAACTCGAGGAACCGAAGCGCGTCAGGCTTGGGGTAAACTCGAGGAACCGAAGCGCGTCAGGGTTCGGGTAACGTCAAGGAACCGAAGCGCGTCAGGGTTCGGGTAAAGTCAAGGAACCGAAGCGCGTCAGGCTTCGGGTAAACTCGAGGAACCGAAGCGCGTCAGGCTTCGGGTAAACTCGAGGAACCGAAGCGCGTCAGGCTGCGGGTAAACTCGAGGAACCGAAGCGCGTCAGGCTTGGGGTAAACTCGAGGAACCGAAGCGCGTCAGGCTTCGGGTAAACTCGAGCAACCGAAGCGCGTCAGGCTTCGGGTAAACTCGAGGTACCGAAGCGCGTCAGGCTGCGGGTAAACTCGAGGAACCGAAGCGCGTCAGGCTTCGGGTAAACTCGAGGAACCGAAACGCGTCAGGGTTGGGGTAAACTCGAGGAACCGAAGCGCGTCAGGTATGGGGTAAATTCGAGGAACCGAAGCGCATCAGGGTTCGGGTAAAGTCAAGGAACCGAAGCGCGTCAGGGTTCGGGTAAAGTCAAGGAACCGAAGCGCGTCAGGCTTCGGGTAAACTCGAGGAACCGAAGCGCGTCAGGCTTGGGGTAAACTCGAGGAACCGAAGCGCGTCAGGGTTCGGGTAAAGTCAAGGAACCGAAGCGCGTCAGGCTTCGGGTAAACTCGAGGAACCGAAGCGCGTCAGGCTTGGGGTAAACTCGAGGAACCGAAGCGCGTCAGGCTTCGGGTAAACTCGAGGAACCGAAGCGCGTCAGGCTGCGGGTAAACTCGAGGAACCGAAGCGCGTCAGGCTTGGGGTAAACTCGAGGAACCGAAGCGCGTCAGGGTTCGGGTAACGTCAAGGAACCGAAGCGCGTCAGGGTTCGGGTAAAGTCAAGGAACCGAAGCGCGTAAGGCTTCGGGTAAAGTCGAGGAAACGAAGCGCGTCAGGCTTCGGGTAAACTCGAGGAACCGAAGTGCGTCAGGCTTCGGGTAAACTCGAGGAACCGAAACGCGTCAGGGTTGGGGTAAACTCGAGGAACCGAAGCGCGTCAGGCTTCGGGAAAACTCGAGGAACCGAAGCGCGTCAGGCTGCGGGTAAAGTCGAGGAACCGAAGCGCGTCAGGCTGCGGGTAAACTCGAGGAACCGAAGCGCGTCAGGCTTCGGGTAAACTCGAGGAACCGAAACGCGTCAGGGTTGGGGTAAACTCGAGGAACCGAAGCGCGTCAGGTATGGGGTAAACTCGAGGAACCGAAGCGCGTCAAGTTTCGGGTAAAGTCAAGGAACCGAAGCGCGTCAGGCTTCGGGTAAACTCGAGGAACCGAAGCGCGTCAGGCTTGGGGTAAACTCGAGGAACCGAAGCGCGTCAGGGTTCGGGTAAAGTCAAGGAACCGAAGCGCGTCAGGGTTCGGGTAAAGTCAAGGAACCGAAGCGAGTCAGGCTTCGGGTAAACTCGAGGAACCGAAGCGCGTCAGGCTTCGGGTAAACTCGAGGAACCGAAACGCGTCAGGGTTGGGGTAAACTCGAGGAACCGAAGCGCGTCAGGCTTCGGGAAAACTCGAGGAACCGAAGCGCGTCAGGCTGCGGGTAAACTCGAGCAACCGAAGCGCGTCAGGCTGCGGGTAAACTCGAGGAACCGAAGCGCGTCAGGCTTCGGGTAAACTCGAGGAACCGAAGCGAGTCAGGCTTCGGGTAAACTCGAGGAACCGAAGCGCGTCAGGCTTCGGGTAAACTCGAGGAACCGAAACGCGTCAGGGTTGGGGTAAACTCGAGGAACCGAAGCGCGTCAGGCTTCGGGAAAACTCGAGGAACCGAAGCGCGTCAGGCTGCGGGTAAACTCGAGCAACCGAAGCGCGTCAGGCTGCGGGTAAACTCGAGGAACCGAAGCGCGTCAGGCTTCGGGTAAACTCGAGGAACCGAAGCGCGTCAGGCTGCGGGTAAACTCGAGGAACCGAAGCGCGTCAGGCTTGGGGTAAACTCGAGGAACCGAAGCGCGTCAGGGTTCGGGTAACGTCAAGGAACCGAAGCGCGTCAGGGTTCGGGTAAAGTCAAGGAACCGAAGCGCGTCAGGGTTCGGGTAAAGTCAAGGAACCGAAGCGCGTCAGGCTTCGGGTAAACTCAAGGAACCGAAGCGCGTCAGGCTTCGGGTAAACTCGAGGAACCGAAGCGCGTCAGGCTGCGGGTAAACTCGAGGAACCGAAGCGCGTCAGGGTTCGGGTAACGTCAAGGAACCGAAGCGCGTCAGGGTTCGGGTAAAGTCAAGGAACCGAAGCGCGTCAGGGTTCGGGTAAAGTCAAGGAACCGAAGCGCGTCAGGCTTCGGGTAAACTCGAGGAACCGAAACGCGTCAGGGTTGGGGTAAACTCGAGGAACCGAAGCGCGTCAGGTATGGGGTAAATTCGAGGAACCGAAGCGCATCAGGGTTCGGGTAAAGTCAAGGAACCGAAGCGCGTCAGGGTTCGGGTAAAGTCAAGGAACCGAAGCGCGTCAGGCTTCGGGTAAACTCGAGGAACCGAAGCGCGTCAGGCTTGGGGTAAACTCGAGGAACCGAAGCGCGTCAGGGTTCGGGTAAAGTCAAGGAACCGAAGCGCGTCAGGCTTCGGGTAAACTCGAGGAACCGAAGCGCGTCAGGCTTGGGGTAAACTCGAGGAACCGAAGCGCGTCAGGCTTCGGGTAAACTCGAGGAACCGAAGCGCGTCAGGCTGCGGGTAAACTCGAGGAACCGAAGCGCGTCAGGCTTGGGGTAAACTCGAGGAACCGAAGCGCGTCAGGGTTCGGGTAACGTCAAGGAACCGAAGCGCGTCAGGGTTCGGGTAAACTCAAGGAACCGAAGCGCGTAAGGCTTCGGGTAAACTCGAGGAAACGAAGCGCGTCAGGCTTCGGGTAAACTCGAGGAACCGAAGTGCGTCAGGCTTCGGGTAAACTCGAGGAACCGAAACGCGTCAGGGTTGGGGTAAACTCGAGGAACCGAAGCGCGTCAGGCTTCGGGAAAACTCGAGGAACCGAAGCGCGTCAGGCTTCGGGTAAACTCGAGCAACCGAAACGCGTCAGGGTTGGGGTAAACTCGAGGAACCGAAGCGCGGCAGGCTTCGGGAAAACTCGAGGAACCGAAGCGCGTCAGGCTGCGGGTAAAGTCGAGGAACCGAAGCGCGTCAGGCTGCGGGTAAACTCGAGGAACCGAAGCGCGTCAGGCTTCGGGTAAACTCGAGGAACCGAAACGCGTCAGGGTTGGGGTAAACTCGAGGAACCGAAGCGCGTCAGGTATGGGGTAAACTCGAGGAACCGAAGCGCGTCAAGTTTCGGGTAAAGTCAAGGAACCGAAGCGCGTCAGGCTTCGGGTAAACTCGAGGAACCGAAGCGCGTCAGGCTTGGGGTAAACTCGAGGAACCGAAGCGCGTCAGGGTTCGGGTAAAGTCAAGGAACCGAAGCGCGTCAGGGTTCGGGTAAAGTCAAGGAACCGAAGCGAGTCAGGCTTCGGGTAAACTCGAGGAACCGAAGCGCGTCAGGCTTCGGGTAAACTCGAGGAACCGAAACGCGTCAGGGTTGGGGTAAACTCGAGGAACCGAAGCGCGTCAGGCTTCGGGAAAACTCGAGGAACCGAAGCGCGTCAGGCTGCGGGTAAACTCGAGCAACCGAAGCGCGTCAGGCTGCGGGTAAACTCGAGGAACCGAAGCGCGTCAGGCTTCGGGTAAACTCGAGGAACCGAAGCGCGTCAGGCTGCGGGTAAACTCGAGGAACCGAAGCGCGTCAGGCTTGGGGTAAACTCGAGGAACCGAAGCGCGTCAGGGTTCGGGTAACGTCAAGGAACCGAAGCGCGTCAGGGTTCGGGTAAAGTCAAGGAACCGAAGCGCGTCAGGGTTCGGGTAAAGTCAAGGAACCGAAGCGCGTCAGGCTTCGGGTAAACTCGAGGAACCGAAGCGCGTCAGGCTTCGGGTAAACTCGAGGAACCGAAGCGCGTCAGGCTGCGGGTAAACTCGAGGAACCGAAGCGCGTCAGGGTTCGGGTAACGTCAAGGAACCGAAGCGCGTCAGGGTTCGGGTAATGTCAAGGAACCGAAGCGCGTCAGGGTTCGGGTACAGTCAAGGAACCGAAGCGCGTCAGGCTTCGGGTAAACTCGAGGAACCGAAACGCGTCAGGGTTGGGGTAAACTCGAGGAACCGAAGCGCGTCAGGCTTCGGGTAAACTCGAGGAACCGAAACGCGTCAGGGTTGGGGTAAACTCGAGGAACCGAAGCGCGTCAAGTTTCGGGTAAAGTCAAGGAACCGAAGCGCGTCAGGCTTCGGGTAAACTCGAGGAACCGAAGCGCGTCAGGCTTGGGGTAAACTCGAGGAACCGAAGCGCGTCAGGGTTCGGGTAAAGTCAAGGAACCGAAGCGCGTCAGGGTTCGGGTAAAGTCAAGGAACCGAAGCGCGTCAGGCTTCGGGTAAACTCGAGGAAACGAACCGCGTCAGGCTTCGGGTAAACTCGAGGAACCGAAGCGCGTCAGGCTTCGGGAAAACTCGAGGAACCGAAGCGCGCCAGGCTGCGGGTAAACTCGAGGAACCGAAGCGCGTCAGGCTTCGGGTAAACTCGAGGAACCGAAGCGCGTCAGGCTGCGGGTAAACTCGAGGAAACGAAACGCGTCAGGGTTGGGGTAAACTCGAGGAACCGAAGCGCGTCAGGCTTCGGGAAAACTCGAGGAACCGAAGCGCGCCAGGCTGCGGGTAAACTCGAGGAACCGAAGCGCGTCAGGCTGCGGGTAAACTCGAGGAACCGAAGCGCGTCAGGCTTCGGGTAAACTCGAGGAACCGAAACGCGTCAGGGTTGGGGTAAACTCGAGGAACCGAAGCGCGTCAGGCTTCGGGTAAATTCGAGGAACCGAAGCGCGTCAGGCTTCGGGTAAACTCGAGCAACCGAAGCGCGTCAAGTTTCGGGTAAAGTCAAGGAACCGAAGCGCGTCAGGCTTCGGGTAAACTCGAGGA
This sequence comes from Nomada ferruginata, assembly GCA_963583965.1. Lineage (NCBI taxonomy): Eukaryota > Metazoa > Arthropoda > Insecta > Hymenoptera > Apidae > Nomada > Nomada ferruginata. The sequence continues at coordinate 4,636,393 of OY757219.1, forward strand.
ACCGAAGCGCGTCAGGCTTGGGGTAAACTCGAGGAACCGAAGCGCGTCAGGGTTCGGGTAAAGTCAAGGAACCGAAGCGCGTCAGGGTTCGGGTAAACTCGAGGAACCGAAGCGCGTCAAGTATCGGGTAAAGTCAAGGAACCGAAGCACGTCAGGCTTCGGGTAAACTCGAGGAACCGAAGCGCGTCAGGCTTGGGGTAAACTCGAGGAACCGAAGCGCGTCAGGGTTCGGGTAAAGTCAAGGAACCGAAGCGCGTCAGGGTTCGGGTAAAGTCAAGGAACCGAAGCGAGTCAGGCTTCGGGTAAACTCGAGGAACCGAAGCGCGTCAGGCTTCGGGTAAACTCGAGGAACCGAAACGCGTCAGGGTTGGGGTAAACTCGAGGAACCGAAGCGCGTCAGGCTTCGGGTAAACTCGAGGAACCGAAACGCGTCAGGGTTGGGGTAAACTCGAGGAACCGAAGCGCGTCAGGCTTCGGGTAAACTCGAGCAACCGAAGCGCGTCAAGTTTCGGGTAAAGTCAAGGAACCGAAGCGCGTCAGGCTTCGGGTAAACTCGAGGAACCGAAGCGCGTCAGGCTTGGGGTAAACTCGAGGAACCGAAGCGCGTCAGGGTTCGGGTAAAGTCAAGGAACCGAAGCGCGTCAGGGTTCGGGTAAAGTCAAGGAACCGAAGCGAGTCAGGCTTCGGGTGAACTCCAGGAACCGAAACGCGTCAGGGTTGGTGTAAACTCGAGGAACCGAAGCGCGTCAGGCTTCGGGAAAACTCGAGGAACCGAAGCGCGTCAGGCTGCGGGTAAACTCGAGGAACCGAAGCGCGTCAGGCTTGGAGTAAAGTCGAGGAACCGAAGCGCGTCAGGCTTCGGGTAAACTCGAGCAACCGAAGCGCGTCAGGCTTCGGGTAAACTCGAGGTACCGAAGCGCGTCAGGCTGCGGGTAAACTCGAGGAACCGAAGCGCGTCAGGCTTCGGGTAAACTCGAGGAACCGAAACGCGTCAGGGTTGGGGTAAACTCGAGGAACCGAAGCGCGTCAGGTATGGGGTAAATTCGAGGAACCGAAGCGCATCAGGGTTCGGGTAAAGTCAAGGAACCGAAGCGCGTCAGGGTTCGGGTAAAGTCAAGGAACCGAAGCGCGTCAGGCTTCGGGTAAACTCGAGGAACCGAAGCGCGTCAGGCTTGGGGTAAACTCGAGGAACCGAAGCGCGTCAGGGTTCGGGTAAAGTCAAGGAACCGAAGCGCGTCAGGCTTCGGGTAAACTCGAGGAACCGAAGCGCGTCAGGCTTGGGGTAAACTCGAGGAACCGAAGCGCGTCAGGCTTCGGGTAAACTCGAGGAACCGAAGCGCGTCAGGCTGCGGGTAAACTCGAGGAACCGAAGCGCGTCAGGCTTGGGGTAAACTCGAGGAACCGAAGCGCGTCAGGGTTCGGGTAACGTCAAGGAACCGAAGCGCGTCAGGGTTCGGGTAAAGTCAAGGAACCGAAGCGCGTAAGGCTTCGGGTAAAGTCGAGGAAACGAAGCGCGTCAGGCTTCGGGTAAACTCGAGGAACCGAAACGCGTCAGGGTTGGGGTAAACTCGAGGAACCGAAGTGCGTCAGGCTTCGGGTAAACTCGAGGAACCGAAGCGCGTCAAGTATCGGGTAAAGTCAAGGAACCGAAGCGCGTCAGGCTTCGGGTAAACTCGAGGAACCGAAGCGCGTCAGGCTTGGGGTAAACTCGAGGAACCGAAGCGCGTCAGGGTTCGGGTAAAGTCAAGGAACCGAAGCGCGTCAGGGTTCGGGTAAAGTCAAGGAACCGAAGCGAGTCAGGCTTCGGGTAAACTCGAGGAACCGAAGCGCGTCAGGCTTCGGGTAAACTCGAGGAACCGAAACGCATCAGGGTTGGGGTAAACTCGAGGAACCGAAGCGCGTCAGGCTTCGGGTAAACTCGAGGAACCGAAACGCGTCAGGGTTGGGGTAAACTCGAGGAACCGAAGCGCGTCAGGCTTCGGGTAAACTCGAGCAACCGAAGCGCGTCAAGTTTCGGGTAAAGTCAAGGAACCGAAGCGCGTCAGGCTTCGGGTAAACTCGAGGAACCGAAGCGCGTCAGGCTTGGGGTAAACTCGAGGAACCGAAGCGCGTCAGGGTTCGGGTAAAGTCAAGGAACCGAAGCGCGTCAGGGTTCGGGTAAAGTCAAGGAACCGAAGCGAGTCAGGCTTCGGGTGAACTCCAGGAACCGAAACGCGTCAGGGTTGGGGTAAACTCGAGGAACCGAAGCGCGTCAGGCTTCGGGAAAACTCGAGGAACCGAAGCGCGTCAGGCTGCGGGTAAACTCGAGGAACCGAAGCGCGTCAGGCTTGGAGTAAAGTCGAGGAACCGAAGCGCGTCAGGCTTCGGGTAAACTCGAGCAACCGAAGCGCGTCAGGCTTCGGGTAAACTCGAGGTACCGAAGCGCGTCAGGCTGCGGGTAAACTCGAGGAACCGAAGCGCGTCAGGCTTCGGGTAAACTCGAGGAACCGAAACGCGTCAGGGTTGGGGTAAACTCGAGGAACCGAAGCGCGTCAGGTATGGGGTAAATTCGAGGAACCGAAGCGCATCAGGGTTCGGGTAAAGTCAAGGAACCGAAGCGCGTCAGGGTTCGGGTAAAGTCAAGGAACCGAAGCGCGTCAGGCTTCGGGTAAACTCGAGGAACCGAAGCGCGTCAGGCTTGGGGTAAACTCGAGGAACCGAAGCGCGTCAGGGTTCGGGTAAAGTCAAGGAACCGAAGCGCGTCAGGCTTCGGGTAAACTCGAGGAACCGAAGCGCGTCAGGCTTTGGGTAAACTCGAGGAACCGAAGCGCGTCAGGCTTCGGGTAAACTCGAGGAACCGAAGCGCGTCAGGCTGCGGGTAAACTCGAGGAACCGAAGCGCGTCAGGCTTGGGGTAAACTCGAGGAACCGAAGCGCGTCAGGGTTCGGGTAACGTCAAGGAACCGAAGCGCGTCAGGGTTCGGGTAAAGTCAAGGAACCGAAGCGCGTAAGGCTTCGGGTAAAGTCGAGGAAACGAAGCGCGTCAGGCTTCGGGTAAACTCGAGGAACCGAAGTGCGTCAGGCTTCGGGTAAACTCGAGGAACCGAAACGCGTCAGGGTTGGGGTAAACTCGAGGAACCGAAGCGCGTCAGGCTTCGGGAAAACTCGAGGAACCGAAGCGCGTCAGGCTGCGGGTAAAGTCGAGGAACCGAAGCGCGTCAGGCTGCGGGTAAACTCGAGGAACCGAAGCGCGTCAGGCTGCGGGTAAACTCGAGCAACCGAAGCGCGTCAGGCTGCGGGTAAACTCGAGGAACCGAAGCGCGTCAGGCTTCGGGTAAACTCGAGGAACCGAAGCGAGTCAGGCTTCGGGTAAACTCGAGGAACCGAAGCGCGTCAGGCTTCGGGTAAACTCGAGGAACCGAAACGCGTCAGGGTTGGGGTAAACTCGAGGAACCGAAGCGCGTCAGGCTTCGGGAAAACTCGAGGAACCGAAGCGCGTCAGGCTGCGGGTAAACTCGAGCAACCGAAGCGCGTCAGGCTGCGGGTAAACTCGAGGAACCGAAGCGCGTCAGGCTTCGGGTAAACTCGAGGAACCGAAGCGCGTCAGGCTGCGGGTAAACTCGAGGAACCGAAGCGCGTCAGGCTTGGGGTAAACTCGAGGAACCGAAGCGCGTCAGGGTTCGGGTAACGTCAAGGAACCGAAGCGCGTCAGGGTTCGGGTAAAGTCAAGGAACCGAAGCGCGTCAGGGTTCGGGTAAAGTCAAGGAACCGAAGCGCGTCAGGCTTCGGGTAAACTCAAGGAACCGAAGCGCGTCAGGCTTCGGGTAAACTCGAGGAACCGAAGCGCGTCAGGCTGCGGGTAAACTCGAGGAACCGAAGCGCGTCAGGGTTCGGGTAACGTCAAGGAACCGAAGCGCGTCAGGGTTCGGGTAAAGTCAAGGAACCGAAGCGCGTCAGGGTTCGGGTAAAGTCAAGGAACCGAAGCGCGTCAGGCTTCGGGTAAACTCGAGGAACCGAAACGCGTCAGGGTTGGGGTAAACTCGAGGAACCGAAGCGCGTCAGGTATGGGGTAAATTCGAGGAACCGAAGCGCATCAGGGTTCGGGTAAAGTCAAGGAACCGAAGCGCGTCAGGGTTCGGGTAAAGTCAAGGAACCGAAGCGCGTCAGGCTTCGGGTAAACTCGAGGAACCGAAGCGCGTCAGGCTTGGGGTAAACTCGAGGAACCGAAGCGCGTCAGGGTTCGGGTAAAGTCAAGGAACCGAAGCGCGTCAGGCTTCGGGTAAACTCGAGGAACCGAAGCGCGTCAGGCTTGGGGTAAACTCGAGGAACCGAAGCGCGTCAGGCTTCGGGTAAACTCGAGGAACCGAAGCGCGTCAGGCTGCGGGTAAACTCGAGGAACCGAAGCGCGTCAGGCTTGGGGTAAACTCGAGGAACCGAAGCGCGTCAGGGTTCGGGTAACGTCAAGGAACCGAAGCGCGTCAGGGTTCGGGTAAAGTCAAGGAACCGAAGCGCGTAAGGCTTCGGGTAAACTCGAGGAAACGAAGCGCGTCAGGCTTCGGGTAAACTCGAGGAACCGAAGTGCGTCAGGCTTCGGGTAAACTCGAGGAACCGAAACGCGTCAGGGTTGGGGTAAACTCGAGGAACCGAAGCGCGTCAGGGTTGGGGTAAACTCGAGGAACCGAAGCGCGTCAGGCTTCGGGTAAATTCGAGGAACCGAAGCGCGTCAGGCTTCGGGTAAACTCGAGCAACCGAAGCGCGTCAGGGTTCGGGTAACGTCAAGGAACCGAAGCGCGTCAGGGTTCGGGTAAAGTCAAGGAACCGAAGCGCGTAAGGCTTCGGGTAAACTCGAGGAAACGAAGCGCGTCAGGCTTCGGGTAAACTCGAGGAACCGAAGTGCGTCAGGCTTCGGGTAAACTCGAGGAACCGAAACGCGTCAGGGTTGGGGTAAACTCGAGGAACCGAAGCGCGTCAGGCTTCGGGAAAACTCGAGGAACCGAAGCGCGTCAGGCTTCGGGTAAACTCGAGCAACCGAAACGCGTCAGGGTTGGGGTAAACTCGAGGAACCGAAGCGCGTCAGGCTTCGGGAAAACTCGAGGAACCGAAGCGCGTCAGGCTTCGGGTAAACTCGAGCAACCGAAACGCGTCAGGGTTGGGGTAAACTCGAGGAACCGAAGCGCGTCAGGCTTCGGGAAAACTCGAGGAACCGAAGCGCGTCAGGCTGCGGGTAAAGTCGAGGAACCGAAGCGCGTCAGGCTGCGGGTAAACTCGAGGAACCGAAGCGCGTCAGGCTTCGGGTAAACTCGAGGAACCGAAACGCGTCAGGGTTGGGGTAAACTCGAGGAACCGAAGCGCGTCAGGTATGGGGTAAACTCGAGGAACCGAAGCGCGTCAAGTTTCGGGTAAAGTCAAGGAACCGAAGCGCGTCAGGCTTCGGGTAAACTCGAGGAACCGAAGCGCGTCAGGCTTGGGGTAAACTCGAGGAACCGAAGCGCGTCAGGGTTCGGGTAAAGTCAAGGAACCGAAGCGCGTCAGGGTTCGGGTAAAGTCAAGGAACCGAAGCGCGTCAGGGTTCGGGTAAAGTCAAGGAACCGAAGCGAGTCAGGCTTCGGGTAAACTCGAGGAACCGAAGCGCGTCAGGCTTCGGGTAAACTCGAGGAACCGAAACGCGTCAGGGTTGGGGTAAACTCGAGGAACCGAAGCGCGTCAGGCTTCGGGAAAACTCGAGGAACCGAAGCGCGTCAGGCTGCGGGTAAACTCGAGCAACCGAAGCGCGTCAGGCTGCGGGAAAACTCGAGGAACCGAAGCGCGTCAGGCTTCGGGTAAACTCGAGCAACCGAAACGCGTCAGGGTTGGGGTAAACTCGAGGAACCGAAGCGCGTCAGGCTTCGGGAAAACTCGAGGAACCGAAGCGCGTCAGGCTGCGGGTAAAGTCGAGGAACCGAAGCGCGTCAGGCTGCGGGTAAACTCGAGGAACCGAAGCGCGTCAGGCTTCGGGTAAACTCGAGGAACCGAAACGCGTCAGGGTTGGGGTAAACTCGAGGAACCGAAGCGCGTCAGGTATGGGGTAAACTCGAGGAACCGAAGCGCGTCAAGTTTCGGGTAAAGTCAAGGAACCGAAGCGCGTCAGGCTTCGGGTAAACTCGAGGAACCGAAGCGCGTCAGGCTTGGGGTAAACTCGAGGAACCGAAGCGCGTCAGGGTTCGGGTAAAGTCAAGGAACCGAAGCGCGTCAGGGTTCGGGTAAAGTCAAGGAACCGAAGCGCGTCAGGGTTCGGGTAAAGTCAAGGAACCGAAGCGAGTCAGGCTTCGGGTAAACTCGAGGAACCGAAGCGCGTCAGGCTTCGGGTAAACTCGAGGAACCGAAACGCGTCAGGGTTGGGGTAAACTCGAGGAACCGAAGCGCGTCAGGCTTCGGGAAAACTCGAGGAACCGAAGCGCGTCAGGCTGCGGGTAAACTCGAGGAACCGAAGCGCGTCAGGGTTCGGGTAAAGTCAAGGAACCGAAGCGCGTCAGGGTTCGGGTAAAGTCAAGGAACCGAAGCGCGTCAGGCTTCGGGTAAACTCGAGGAAACGAACCGCGTCAGGCTTCGGGTAAACTCGAGGAACCGAAGCGCGTCAGGCTGCGGGTAAACTCAAGGAACCGAAGCGCGTCAGGCTTCGGGTAAACTCGAGGAACCGAAGCGCGTCAGGCTGCGGGTAAACTCGAGGAAACGAAACGCGTCAGGGTTGGGGTAAACTCGAGGAACCGAAGCGCGTCAGGCTTCGGGAAAACTCGAGGAACCGAAGCGCGCCAGGCTGCGGGTAAACTCGAGGAACCGAAGCGCGTCAGGCTGCGGGTAAACTCGAGGAACCGAAGCGCGTCAGGCTTCGGGTAAACTCGAGGAACCGAAACGCGTCAGGGTTGGGGTAAACTCGAGGAACCGAAGCGCGTCAGGCTTCGGGTAAATTCGAGGAACCGAAGCGCGTCAGGCTTCGGGTAAACTCGAGCAACCGAAGCGCGTCAAGTTTCGGGTAAAGTCAAGGAACCGAAGCGCGTCAGGCTTCGGGTAAACTCGAGGAACCGAAGCGCGTCAGGCTTGGGGTAAACTCGAGGAACCGAAGCGCGTCAGGGTTCGGGTAAAGTCAAGGAACCGAAGCGCGTCAGGGTTCGGGTAAAGTCAAGGAACCGAAGCGAGTCAGGCTTCGGGTAAACTCGAGGAACCGAAGCGCGTCAGGTTTCGGGTAAACTCGAGGAACCGAAACGCGTCAGGGTTGGGGTAAACTCGAGGAACCGAAGCGCGTCAGGCTTCGGGAAAACTCGAGGAACCGAAGCGCGTCAGGCTTCGGGTAAACTGGAGGAACCGAAGCGCGTCAGGCTGCGGGTAAACTCGAGGAACCGAAGCGCGTCAGGCTGCGGGTAAACTCGAGGAACCGAAACGCGTCAGGGTTGGGGTAAACTCAAGGAACCGAAGCGCGTCAGGGTACGGGTAAAGTCAAGGAACCGAAGCGCGTCAGGCTTCGGGTAAACTCGAGGAACCGAAACGCGTCAGGGTTGGGGTAAACTCGAGGAACCGAAGCGCGTCAGGTATGGGGTAAATTCGAGGAACCGAAGCGCATCAGGGTTCGGGTAAAGTCAAGGAACCGAAGCGCGTCAGGGTTCGGGTAAACTCGAGGAACCGAAGCGCGTCAGGCTTGGGGTAAACTCGAGGAACCGAAGCGCGTCAGGGTTCGGGTAACGTCAAGGAACCGAAGCGCGTCAGGGTTCGGGTAAAGTCAAGGAACCGAAGCGCGTCAGGCTTCGGGTAAACTCGAGGAAACGAACCGCGTCAGGCTTCGGGTAAACTCGAGGAACCGAAGCGCGTCAGGCTGCGGGTAAACTCAAGGAACCGAAGCGCGTCAGGCTTCGGGTAAACTCGAGGAACCGAAGCGCGTCAGGCTGCGGGTAAACTCGAGGAAACGAAACGCGTCAGGGTTGGGGTAAACTCGAGGAACCGAAGCGCGTCAGGCTTCGGGAAAACTCGAGGAACCGAAGCGCGCCAGGCTGCGGGTAAACTCGAGGAACCGAAGCGCGTCAGGCTGCGGGTAAACTCGAGGAACCGAAGCGCGTCAGGCTTCGGGTAAACTCGAGGAACCGAAACGCGTCAGGGTTGGGGTAAACTCGAGGAACCGAAGCGCGTCAGGCTTCGGGTAAACTCGAGGAACCGAAGCGCGTCAGGCTGCGGGTAAACTCGAGGAACCGAAGCGCGTCAGGCTTGGGGTAAGCTCGAGGAACCGAAGCGCGTCAGGGTTCGGGTAACGTCAAGGAACCGAAGCGCGTCAGGGTTCGGGTAAAGTCAAGGAACCGAAGCGCGTCAGGCTTCGGGTAAACTCGAGGAACCGAAGCGCGTCAGGCTTCGGGTAAACTCGAGGAACCGAAGCGCGTCAGGCTTCGGGTAAACTCGAGGAACCGAAGCGCGTCAGGGTTCGGGTAAAGTCAAGGAACCGAAGCGCGTCAGGCTTGGGGTAAACTCGAGGAACCGAAGCGCGTCAGGCTTGGGGTAAACTCGAGGAAACGAAACGCGTCAGGGTTGGGGTAAACTCGAGGAACCGAAGCGCGTCAGGCTTCGGGAAAACTCGAGGAACCGAAGCGCGCCAGGCTGCGGGTAAACTCGAGGAACCGAAGCGCGTCAGGCTGCGGGTAAACTCGAGGAACCGAAGCGCGTCAGGCTTCGGGTAAACTCGAGGAACCGAAACGCGTCAGGGTTGGGGTAAACTCGAGGAACCCAAGCGCGTCAGGGTTCGGGTAACGTCAAGGAACCGAAGCGCGTCAGGGTTCGGGTAAAGTCAAGGAACCGAAGCGCGTCAGGCTTCGGGTAAACTCGAGGAAACGAACCGCGTCAGGCTTCGGGTAAACTCGAGGAACCGAAGCGCGTCAGCCTGCGGGTAAACTCGAGGAAAAGCGCGTCAGGCTTCGGGTAAACTCGAGGAACCGAAGCGCGTCAGGCTTGGGGTAAACTCGAGGAACCGAAGCGCGTCAGGCTTCGGGAAAACTCGAGGAACCGAAGCGCGTCAGGCTGCGGGTAAACTCGAGGAACCGAAGCGCGTCAGGCTTGGGGTAAACTCGAGGAACCGAAGCGCGTCAGGGTTCGGGTAAAGTCAAGGAACCGAAGCGCGTCAGGCTTCGGGTAAACTCGAGGAACCGAAGCGCGTCAGGCTTCGGGTAAACTCGAGGAACCGAAACGCGTCAGGGTTGGGGTAAACTCGAGGAACCGAAGTGCGTCAGGCTTCGGGTAAACTCGAGCAACCGAAGCGCGTCAGGCTTCGGGTAAACTCGAGGAACCGAAGCGCGTCAAGTTTGGGGTAAACTCGAGGAACCGAAGCGCGTCAGGCTTCGGGAAAACTCGAGGAACCGAAGCGCGTCAAGCTGCGGGTAAACTCGAGGAACCGAAGCGCGTCAGGCTTCGGGTAAACTCGAGGAACCGAAGCGCGTCAGGCTGCGGGTAAACTCGAGGAACCGAAGCGCGTCAGGCTTGGGGTAAACTCGAGGAACCGAAGCGCGTCAGGGTTCGGGTAACGTCAAGGAACCGAAGCGCGTCAGGGTTCGGGTAAAGTCAAGGAACCGAAGCGCGTCAGGCTTCGGGTAAACTCGAGGAACCGAAACGCGTCAGTGTTGGGGTAAACTCGAGGAACCGAAGCGCGTCAGGCTTCGGGTAAACTCGAGGAACCGAAACGCGTCAGGGTTGGGGTAAACTCGAGGAACCGAAGCGCGTCAGGCTTCGGGTAAACTCGAGCAACCGAAGCGCGTCAAGTTTCGGGTAAAGTCAAGGAACCGAAGCGCGTCAGGCTTCGGGTAAACTCGAGGAACCGAAGCGCGTCAGGCTTGGGGTAAACTCGAGGAACCGAAGCGCGTCAGGGTTCGGGTAAAGTCAAGGAACCGAAGCGCGTCAGGGTTCGGGTAAAGTCAAGGAACCGAAGCGAGTCAGGCTTCGGGTAAACTCGAGGAACCGAAGCGCGTCAGGTTTCGGGTAAACTCGAGGAACCGAAACGCGTCAGGGTTGGGGTAAACTCGAGGAACCGAAGCGCGTCAGGCTTCGGGAAAACTCGAGGAACCGAAGCGCGTCAGGCTTCGGGTAAACTCGAGGAACCGAAGCGCGTCAGGTTTGGGGTAAACTCGAGGAACCGAAGCGCGTCAGGGTTCGGGTAAAGTCAAGGAACCGAAGCGCGTCAGGCTTCGGGTAAACTCGAGGAACCGAAGCGCGTCAGGCTTGGGGTAAACTCGAGGAACCGAAGCGCGTCAGGGTTCGGGTAAAGTCAAGGAACCGAAGCGCGTCAGGCTTCGGGTAAACTCGAGGAACCGAAGCGCGTCAGGCTTGGGGTAAACTCGAGGAACCGAAGCGCGTCAGGCTTCGGGTAAACTCGAGGAACCGAAGCGCGTCAGGCTGCGGGTAAACTCGAGGAACCGAAGCGCGTCAGGCTTGGGGTAAACTCGAGGAACCGAAGCGCGTCAGGGTTCGGGTAACGTCAAGGAACCGAAGCGCGTCAGGGTTCGGGTAAAGTCAAGGAACCGAAACGCGTCAGGGTTGGGGTAAACTCGAGGAACCGAAGCGGGTCAGGCTTCGGGTAAACTCGAGGAACCGAAACGCGTCAGGGTTGGGGTAAACTCGAGGAACCGAAGCGCGTCAGGCTTCGGGTAAACTCGAGCAACCGAAGCGCGTCAAGTTTCGGGTAAAGTCAAGGAACCGAAGCGCGTCAGGCTTCGGGTAAACTCGAGGAACCGAAGCGCGTCAGGCTTGGGGTAAACTCGAGGAACCGAAGCGCGTCAGGCTTGGGGTAAACTCGAGGAACCGAAGCGCGTCAGGGTTCGGGTAACGTCAAGGAACCGAAGCGCGTCAGGGTTCGGGTAAAGTCAAGGAACCGAAGCGCGTCAGGCTTCGGGTAAACTCGAGGAACCGAAGCGCGTCAGGCTTCGGGTAAACTCGAGGAACCGAAGCGCGTCAGGCTGCGGGTAAACTCGAGGAACCGAAGCGCGTCAGGCTTGGGGTAAACTCGAGGAACCGAAGCGCGTCAAGTTTCGGGTAAAGTCAAGGAACCGAAGCGCGTCAGGCTTCGGGTAAACTCGAGGAACCGAAGCGCGTCAGGCTTGGGGTAAACTCGAGGAACCGAAGCGCGTCAGGCTTGGGGTAAACTCGAGGAACCGAAGCGCGTCAGGGTTCGGGTAACGTCAAGGAACCGAAGCGCGTCAGGGTTCGGGTAAAGTCAAGGAACCGAAGCGCGTCAGGGTTCGGGTAAAGTCAAGGAACCGAAGCGCGTCAGGCTTCGGGTAAACTCGAGGAACCGAAGCGCGTCAGGCTTGGGGTAAACTCGAGGAACCGAAGCGCGTCAGGGTTCGGGTAAAGTCAAGGAACCGAAGCGCGTCAGGGTTCGGGTAAAGTCAAGGAACCGAAGCGCGTCAGGCTTCGGGTAAACTCGAGGAACCGAAACGCGTCAGGGTTGGGGTAAACTCGAGGAACCGAAGCGCGTCAGGGTTCGGGTAAAGTCAAGGAACCGAAGCGCGTCAGGCTTCGGGTAAACTCGAGGAACCGAAGCGCGTCAGGGTTCGGGTAAACTCGAGGAACCGAAACGCGTCAGGGTTGGGGTAAACTCGAGGAACCGAAGCGCGTCAGGCTTCGGGTAAACTCGAGCAACCGAAGCGCGTCAAGTTTCGGGTAAAGTCAAGGAACCGAAGCGCGTCAGGCTTCGGGTAAACTCGAGGAACCGAAGCGCGTCAGGCTTGGGGTAAACTCGAGGAACCGAAGCGCGTCAGGCTTGGGGTAAACTCGAGGAACCGAAGCGCGTCAGGGTTCGGGTAACGTCAAGGAACCGAAGCGCGTCAGGGTTCGGGTAAAGTCAAGGAACCGAAGCGCGTCAGGCTGCGGGTAAACTCGAGGAACCGAAGCGCGTCAGGCTTGGGGTAAACTCGAGGAACCGAAGCGCGTCAAGTTTCGGGTAAAGTCAAGGAACCGAAGCGCGTCAGGCTTCGGGTAAACTCGAGGAACCGAAGCGCGTCAGGCTTGGGGTAAACTCGAGGAACCGAAGCGCGTCAGGCTTGGGGTAAACTCGAGGAACCGAAGCGCGTCAGGGTTCGGGTAACGTCAAGGAACCGAAGCGCGTCAGGGTTCGGGTAAAGTCAAGGAACCGAAGCGCGTCAGGGTTCGGGTAAAGTCAAGGAACCGAAGCGCGTCAGGCTTCGGGTAAACTCGAGGAACCGAAGCGCGTCAGGCTTCGGGTAAACTCGAGGAACCGAAGCGCGTCAGGCTGCGGGTAAACTCGAGGAACCGAAGCGCGTCAGGCTTGGGGTAAACTCGAGGAACCGAAGCGCGTCAGGGTTCGGGTAAAGTCAAGGAACCGAAGCGCGTCAGGGTTCGGGTAAAGTCAAGGAACCGAAGCGCGTCAGGCTTCGGGTAAACTCGAGGAACCGAAGCGCGTCAGGCTTCGGGTAAACTCGAGGAACCGAAGCGCGTCAGGCTGCGGGTAAACTCGAGGAACCGAAGCGCGTCAGGCTTGGGGTAAACTCGAGGAACCGAAGCGCGTCAGGGTTCGGGTAACGTCAAGGAACCGAAGCGCGTCAGGGTTCGGGTAAAGTCAAGGAACCGAAGCGCGTCAGGGTTCGGGTAAAGTCAAGGAACCGAAGCGCGTCAGGCTTCGGGTAAACTCGAGGAACCGAAACGCGTCAGGGTTGGGGTAAACTCGAGGAACCGAAGCGCGTCAGGCTTCGGGTAAACTCGAGGAACCGAAACGCGTCAGGGTTGGGGTAAACTCGAGGAACCGAAGCGCGTCAGGGTTCGGGTAAAGTCAAGGAACCGAAGCGCGTCAGGCTTCGGGTAAACTCGAGGAACCGAAGCGCGTCAGGCTTCGGGTAAACTCGAGGAACCGAAGCGCGTCAGGCTGCGGGTAAACTCGAGGAACCGAAGCGCGTCAGGCTTGGGGTAAACTCGAGGAACCGAAGCGCGTCAGGGTTCGGGTAACGTCAAGGAACCGAAGCGCGTCAGGGTTCGGGTAAAGTCAAGGAACCGAAGCGCGTCAGGGTTCGGGTAAAGTCAAGGAACCGAAGCGCGTCAGGCTTCGGGTAAACTCGAGGAACCGAAACGCGTCAGGGTTGGGGTAAACTCGAGGAACCGAAGCGCGTCAGGGTTCGGGTAAAGTCAAGGAACCGAAGCGCGTCAGGCTTCGGGTAAACTCGAGGAACCGAAGCGCGTCAGGCTTGGGGTAAACTCGAGGAACCGAAGCGCGTCAGGGTTCGGGTAAAGTCAAGGAACCGAAGCGCGTCAGGCTTCGGGTAAACTCGAGGAACCGAAGCGCGTCAGGCTTCGGGTAAACTCGAGGAACCGAAGCGCGTCAGGCTGCGGGTAAACTCGAGGAACCGAAGCGCGTCAGGCTTGGGGTAAACTCGAGGAACCGAAGCGCGTCAGGGTTCGGGTAAAGTCAAGGAACCGAAGCGCGTCAGGCTTCGGGTAAACTCGAGGAACCGAAACGCGTCAGGGTTGGGGTAAACTCGAGGAACCGAAGCGCGTCAGGCTTCGGGTAAACTCGAGGAACCGAAACGCGTCAGGGTTGGGGTAAACTCGAGGAACCGAAGCGCGTCAGGGTTCGGGTAAAGTCAAGGAACCGAAGCGCGTCAGGGTTCGGGTAAAGTCAAGGAACCGAAGCGCGTCAGGCTGCGGGTAAACTCGAGGAACCGAAGCGCGTCAGGCTTGGGGTAAACTCGAGGAACCGAAGCGCGTCAAGTTTCGGGTAAAGTCAAGGAACCGAAGCGCGTCAGGCTTCGGGTAAACTCGAGGAACCGAAGCGCGTCAGGCTTGGGGTAAACTCGAGGAACCGAAGCGCGTCAGGCTTGGGGTAAACTCGAGGAACCGAAGCGCGTCAGGGTTCGGGTAACGTCAAGGAACCGAAGCGCGTCAGGGTTCGGGTAAAGTCAAGGAACCGAAGCGCGTCAGGGTTCGGGTAAAGTCAAGGAACCGAAGCGCGTCAGGCTTCGGGTAAACTCGAGGAACCGAAGCGCGTCAGGCTTCGGGTAAACTCGAGGAACCGAAGCGCGTCAGGCTGCGGGTAAACTCGAGGAACCGAAGCGCGTCAGGCTTGGGGTAAACTCGAGGAACCGAAGCGCGTCAGGGTTCGGGTAAAGTCAAGGAACCGAAGCGCGTCAGGGTTCGGGTAAAGTCAAGGAACCGAAGCGCGTCAGGCTTCGGGTAAACTCGAGGAACCGAAGCGCGTCAGGCTTCGGGTAAACTCGAGGAACCGAAGCGCGTCAGGCTGCGGGTAAACTCGAGGAACCGAAGCGCGTCAGGCTTGGGGTAAACTCGAGGAACCGAAGCGCGTCAGGGTTCGGGTAACGTCAAGGAACCGAAGCGCGTCAGGGTTCGGGTAAAGTCAAGGAACCGAAGCGCGTCAGGGTTCGGGTAAAGTCAAGGAACCGAAGCGCGTCAGGCTTCGGGTAAACTCGAGGAACCGAAACGCGTCAGGGTTGGGGTAAACTCGAGGAACCGAAGCGCGTCAGGCTTCGGGTAAACTCGAGGAACCGAAACGCGTCAGGGTTGGGGTAAACTCGAGGAACCGAAGCGCGTCAGGGTTCGGGTAAAGTCAAGGAACCGAAGCGCGTCAGGCTTCGGGTAAACTCGAGGAACCGAAGCGCGTCAGGCTTCGGGTAAACTCGAGGAACCGAAGCGCGTCAGGCTGCGGGTAAACTCGAGGAACCGAAGCGCGTCAGGCTTGGGGTAAACTCGAGGAACCGAAGCGCGTCAGGGTTCGGGTAACGTCAAGGAACCGAAGCGCGTCAGGGTTCGGGTAAAGTCAAGGAACCGAAGCGCGTCAGGGTTCGGGTAAAGTCAAGGAACCGAAGCGCGTCAGGCTTCGGGTAAACTCGAGGAACCGAAGCGCGTCAGGGTTCGGGTAAAGTCAAGGAACCGAAGCGCGTCAGGGTTCGGGTAAAGTCAAGGAACCGAAGCGCGTCAGGCTTCGGGTAAACTCGAGGAACCGAAACGCGTCAGGGTTGGGGTAAACTCGAGGAACCGAAGCGCGTCAGGCTTCGGGTAAACTCGAGGAACCGAAACGCGTCAGGGTTGGGGTAAACTCGAGGAACCGAAGCGCGTCAGGGTTCGGGTAAAGTCAAGGAACCGAAGCGCGTCAGGGTTCGGGTAAAGTCAAGGAACCGAAGCGCGTCAGGCTGCGGGTAAACTCGAGGAACCGAAGCGCGTCAGGCTTGGGGTAAACTCGAGGAACCGAAGCGCGTCAAGTTTCGGGTAAAGTCAAGGAACCGAAGCGCGTCAGGCTTCGGGTAAACTCGAGGAACCGAAGCGCGTCAGGCTTGGGGTAAACTCGAGGAACCGAAGCGCGTCAGGCTTGGGGTAAACTCGAGGAACCGAAGCGCGTCAGGGTTCGGGTAACGTCAAGGAACCGAAGCGCGTCAGGGTTCGGGTAAAGTCAAGGAACCGAAGCGCGTCAGGGTTCGGGTAAAGTCAAGGAACCGAAGCGCGTCAGGCTTCGGGTAAACTCGAGGAACCGAAGCGCGTCAGGCTTCGGGTAAACTCGAGGAACCGAAGCGCGTCAGGCTGCGGGTAAACTCGAGGAACCGAAGCGCGTCAGGCTTGGGGTAAACTCGAGGAACCGAAGCGCGTCAGGGTTCGGGTAAAGTCAAGGAACCGAAGCGCGTCAGGGTTCGGGTAAAGTCAAGGAACCGAAGCGCGTCAGGCTTCGGGTAAACTCGAGGAACCGAAGCGCGTCAGGCTTCGGGTAAACTCGAGGAACCGAAGCGCGTCAGGCTGCGGGTAAACTCGAGGAACCGAAGCGCGTCAGGCTTGGGGTAAACTCGAGGAACCGAAGCGCGTCAGGGTTCGGGTAACGTCAAGGAACCGAAGCGCGTCAGGGTTCGGGTAAAGTCAAGGAACCGAAGCGCGTCAGGGTTCGGGTAAAGTCAAGGAACCGAAGCGCGTCAGGCTTCGGGTAAACTCGAGGAACCGAAACGCGTCAGGGTTGGGGTAAACTCGAGGAACCGAAGCGCGTCAGGCTTCGGGTAAACTCGAGGAACCGAAACGCGTCAGGGTTGGGGTAAACTCGAGGAACCGAAGCGCGTCAGGGTTCGGGTAAAGTCAAGGAACCGAAGCGCGTCAGGCTTCGGGTAAACTCGAGGAACCGAAGCGCGTCAGGCTTCGGGTAAACTCGAGGAACCGAAGCGCGTCAGGCTGCGGGTAAACTCGAGGAACCGAAGCGCGTCAGGCTTGGGGTAAACTCGAGGAACCGAAGCGCGTCAGGGTTCGGGTAACGTCAAGGAACCGAAGCGCGTCAGGGTTCGGGTAAAGTCAAGGAACCGAAGCGCGTCAGGGTTCGGGTAAAGTCAAGGAACCGAAGCGCGTCAGGCTTCGGGTAAACTCGAGGAACCGAAACGCGTCAGGGTTGGGGTAAACTCGAGGAACCGAAGCGCGTCAGGGTTCGGGTAAAGTCAAGGAACCGAAGCGCGTCAGGCTTCGGGTAAACTCGAGGAACCGAAGCGCGTCAGGCTTGGGGTAAACTCGAGGAACCGAAGCGCGTCAGGGTTCGGGTAAAGTCAAGGAACCGAAGCGCGTCAGGCTTCGGGTAAACTCGAGGAACCGAAGCGCGTCAGGCTTCGGGTAAACTCGAGGAACCGAAGCGCGTCAGGCTGCGGGTAAACTCGAGGAACCGAAGCGCGTCAGGCTTGGGGTAAACTCGAGGAACCGAAGCGCGTCAGGGTTCGGGTAACGTCAAGGAACCGAAGCGCGTCAGGGTTCGGGTAAAGTCAAGGAACCGAAGCGCGTCAGGGTTCGGGTAAAGTCAAGGAACCGAAGCGCGTCAGGCTTCGGGTAAACTCGAGGAACCGAAGCGCGTCAGGGTTCGGGTAAAGTCAAGGAACCGAAGCGCGTCAGGGTTCGGGTAAAGTCAAGGAACCGAAGCGCGTCAGGCTTCGGGTAAACTCGAGGAACCGAAACGCGTCAGGGTTGGGGTAAACTCGAGGAACCGAAGCGCGTCAGGCTTCGGGTAAACTCGAGGAACCGAAACGCGTCAGGGTTGGGGTAAACTCGAGGAACCGAAGCGCGTCAGGGTTCGGGTAAAGTCAAGGAACCGAAGCGCGTCAGGGTTCGGGTAAAGTCAAGGAACCGAAGCGCGTCAGGCTTCGGGTAAACTCGAGGAACCGAAACGCGTCAGGGTTGGGGTAAACTCGAGGAACCGAAGCGCGTCAGGCTTCGGGTAAACTCGAGGAACCGAAACGCGTCAGGGTTGGGGTAAACTCGAGGAACCGAAGCGCGTCAGGGTTCGGGTAAAGTCAAGGAACCGAAGCGCGTCAGGCTTCGGGTAAACTCGAGGAACCGAAGCGCGTCAGGCTTCGGGTAAACTCGAGGAACCGAAGCGCGTCAGGCTGCGGGTAAACTCGAGGAACCGAAGCGCGTCAGGCTTGGGGTAAACTCGAGGAACCGAAGCGCGTCAGGGTTCGGGTAACGTCAAGGAACCGAAGCGCGTCAGGGTTCGGGTAAAGTCAAGGAACCGAAGCGCGTCAGGGTTCGGGTAAAGTCAAGGAACCGAAGCGCGTCAGGCTTCGGGTAAACTCGAGGAACCGAAGCGCGTCAGGGTTCGGGTAAAGTCAAGGAACCGAAGCGCGTCAGGGTTCGGGTAAAGTCAAGGAACCGAAGCGCGTCAGGCTTCGGGTAAACTCGAGGAACCGAAACGCGTCAGGGTTGGGGTAAACTCGAGGAACCGAAGCGCGTCAGGCTTCGGGTAAACTCGAGGAACCGAAACGCGTCAGGGTTGGGGTAAACTCGAGGAACCGAAGCGCGTCAGGGTTCGGGTAAAGTCAAGGAACCGAAGCGCGTCAGGGTTCGGGTAAAGTCAAGGAACCGAAGCGCGTCAGGCTGCGGGTAAACTCGAGGAACCGAAGCGCGTCAGGCTTGGGGTAAACTCGAGGAACCGAAGCGCGTCAAGTTTCGGGTAAAGTCAAGGAACCGAAGCGCGTCAGGCTTCGGGTAAACTCGAGGAACCGAAGCGCGTCAGGCTTGGGGTAAACTCGAGGAACCGAAGCGCGTCAGGCTTGGGGTAAACTCGAGGAACCGAAGCGCGTCAGGGTTCGGGTAACGTCAAGGAACCGAAGCGCGTCAGGGTTCGGGTAAAGTCAAGGAACCGAAGCGCGTCAGGGTTCGGGTAAAGTCAAGGAACCGAAGCGCGTCAGGCTTCGGGTAAACTCGAGGAACCGAAGCGCGTCAGGCTTCGGGTAAACTCGAGGAACCGAAGCGCGTCAGGCTGCGGGTAAACTCGAGGAACCGAAGCGCGTCAGGCTTGGGGTAAACTCGAGGAACCGAAGCGCGTCAGGGTTCGGGTAAAGTCAAGGAACCGAAGCGCGTCAGGGTTCGGGTAAAGTCAAGGAACCGAAGCGCGTCAGGCTGCGGGTAAACTCGAGGAACCGAAGCGCGTCAGGCTTGGGGTAAACTCGAGGAACCGAAGCGCGTCAGGGTTCGGGTAACGTCAAGGAACCGAAGCGCGTCAGGGTTCGGGTAAAGTCAAGGAACCGAAGCGCGTCAGGGTTCGGGTAAAGTCAAGGAACCGAAGCGCGTCAGGCTTCGGGTAAACTCGAGGAACCGAAACGCGTCAGGGTTGGGGTAAACTCGAGGAACCGAAGCGCGTCAGGCTTCGGGTAAACTCGAGGAACCGAAACGCGTCAGGGTTGGGGTAAACTCGAGGAACCGAAGCGCGTCAGGGTTCGGGTAAAGTCAAGGAACCGAAGCGCGTCAGGCTTCGGGTAAACTCGAGGAACCGAAGCGCGTCAGGCTTCGGGTAAACTCGAGGAACCGAAGCGCGTCAGGCTGCGGGTAAACTCGAGGAACCGAAGCGCGTCAGGCTTGGGGTAAACTCGAGGAACCGAAGCGCGTCAGGGTTCGGGTAACGTCAAGGAACCGAAGCGCGTCAGGGTTCGGGTAAAGTCAAGGAACCGAAGCGCGTCAGGGTTCGGGTAAAGTCAAGGAACCGAAGCGCGTCAGGCTTCGGGTAAACTCGAGGAACCGAAACGCGTCAGGGTTGGGGTAAACTCGAGGAACCGAAGCGCGTCAGGGTTCGGGTAAAGTCAAGGAACCGAAGCGCGTCAGGCTTCGGGTAAACTCGAGGAACCGAAGCGCGTCAGGCTTGGGGTAAACTCGAGGAACCGAAGCGCGTCAGGGTTCGGGTAAAGTCAAGGAACCGAAGCGCGTCAGGCTTCGGGTAAACTCGAGGAACCGAAGCGCGTCAGGCTTCGGGTAAACTCGAGGAACCGAAGCGCGTCAGGCTGCGGGTAAACTCGAGGAACCGAAGCGCGTCAGGCTTGGGGTAAACTCGAGGAACCGAAGCGCGTCAGGGTTCGGGTAACGTCAAGGAACCGAAGCGCGTCAGGGTTCGGGTAAAGTCAAGGAACCGAAGCGCGTCAGGGTTCGGGTAAAGTCAAGGAACCGAAGCGCGTCAGGCTTCGGGTAAACTCGAGGAACCGAAGCGCGTCAGGGTTCGGGTAAAGTCAAGGAACCGAAGCGCGTCAGGGTTCGGGTAAAGTCAAGGAACCGAAGCGCGTCAGGCTTCGGGTAAACTCGAGGAACCGAAACGCGTCAGGGTTGGGGTAAACTCGAGGAACCGAAGCGCGTCAGGCTTCGGGTAAACTCGAGGAACCGAAACGCGTCAGGGTTGGGGTAAACTCGAGGAACCGAAGCGCGTCAGGGTTCGGGTAAAGTCAAGGAACCGAAGCGCGTCAGGGTTCGGGTAAAGTCAAGGAACCGAAGCGCGTCAGGCTTCGGGTAAACTCGAGGAACCGAAACGCGTCAGGGTTGGGGTAAACTCGAGGAACCGAAGCGCGTCAGGCTTCGGGTAAACTCGAGGAACCGAAACGCGTCAGGGTTGGGGTAAACTCGAGGAACCGAAGCGCGTCAGGGTTCGGGTAAAGTCAAGGAACCGAAGCGCGTCAGGCTTCGGGTAAACTCGAGGAACCGAAACGCGTCAGGGTTGGGGTAAACTCGAGGAACCGAAGCGCGTCAGGCTTCGGGTAAACTCGAGGAACCGAAGCGCGTCAGGGTTCGGGTAAAGTCAAGGAACCGAAGCACGTCAGGCTCGGCGCTACACGGTCAACGCGACACGCTCAGCCGACACGCTCAGTTCGGGTAAACTCGGGAGCGGAGATCGGCAGGCTCACGAGGTAGAACAAGGGAGCCGAGTTTTCCGAGCGAACATCAGACAGTGCTTAGTAGTGGTGGAGAAATATCGATTGTCAGGACTGTCGATAATTTCCGATAGTTGGACCATCGACCATCGATAATTATCGATAGTGATGGAATGTGATATGTATGCATATGTTGTACATACATAAGTAATGTAAGGATGAGCGCTCTCTCTGGCAGCCAAGGAAATGACGTTAAGCGCAGAGGAAGAGAGCGCTCTCCTAAAAACGCGCAGATACAGTTCAATCCTGTACAAAGGATATAATATTCTTTGAATTGCAGATTCTTTCGTACGCAAGATCACACAGAAAGCCAGCCTTTAATGACTAAATACTATCGGAATCGTCAGTTATAGAACAAATGCTTATCATCAAATTACCAACCATTTTTAAATTCTCGGCATTACGAATGTCAACCCACATTTTCGATGTACTATCGATAGTAAACATATATTATCGATAGTTTTCGATAGTAGCAACCATCGATAATATCGATAGTGCCATCGATAATATCGATAGTGCCATCGATAATATCGATAGTGCCATCGATATTTCTCCAGCACTAGTGCTTAGCTTACGTTCTATACCTAATTCTACTTGGTATTGGTCGGAAAGGAAAAAGGATCAATTTGCTATGATGAGGCAATTAGGTAAACCGACTGTATTTTTCACAATAAGTGCTAATGAAATAGGGTGGTCTGATTTGCTACAACTACAGCTACAGCAAAATCAAAGATTGTATCACGAAAGAGGCAGTAGAAAAATTACATTACATGGTGAAAATACTCTCATCAACGAAGACGCTGTTACTTGCGCCATATACTTTAATAAATTAGTCAATGTCATAATGAATATTCTTCAATCAAAGAAATGTAGCCCTTTTGGAAAGTTCAGGGTTCTCCACTATCTTAGCTTGGCTTGATAACGCGCCGACAGATGCTCTTAATAAAGATTATGATAAGGCAATTGAACTGATAGATGCCTTAACATCAGTTTCAGCATCGAAAGCATCGGGAAATATAAAACTTCAAACATATAAACATATGTAAGAACTGGAGAAAAATGAAGGGGAGTCATTGGGAATCAAACCCGAGACTTTCTGGTGGTAGGCAACGGCCCCTTCTTAGGCAACGTGGTTCTTAAGTTCCTCTTATGTTCTGTGATGGAGGCGCCCGATCCCACACATACATTCACGTGCTACAAAAAAATAACTTCCCATAAAGCACAAAAATGTAGATTTGAAGCTCCTTTTATGCCATCAAAAAAAACAATGATATTAAGTTCAATGAAAGATACAGAGGAAGGATAGAACAATTATCGTAAACACTATGCACAAATAAGAGTACGATTGGAAAATGAAGATTTTGTAGACATGGACGATTTTTATAATCGTAATGGTATAAATTGCGATGAAGAATATTGCAATATTATCAGAGCAGGAATAAATAGACCAAAAGTTTTCGTAAAACGAGAACCTTTCGAAAAATGGCATAATCCTTTCAATCCATTCATATTTAATATTGTTAAATCCAATACAGACTTCCAATTTATAACAGAAGAATATTCATGTGCAGCTTATGTAGTAGAATATGTAAATAAAACAAATAGGGGTGTAAGTCATTTGCAAAGGAAAATAATCGAAACAATGAATGGACATCCGGAATTTGATATCATTGAGATAACCAAAAACATAAGTGTGAACATACTAAATCATACAGAGATCACAAGTCAAGAAGCTGCTTGGTATGTACTACGGGAACCAATGTCAAAAACTTCATTAATTATCGTATATATTCCAACAGTATGGCCAATTGAACGTCAGCGAGTAAGAAAAACTATGGAAGAGTTGAGTAAATTAGAAGGTGATAGTAATGATAGTAATGATAGAAAAGACCAGAATACTTGGAAGATATTACATGAGCACAATTCGTATCAAGATATACAAAAAGTTTAAGTTTAAAAGTTTAAAAGTTTACACTTCGGTCGTGCGGTCTTAAGCGCACACTAGTTTTTCCTTAATCAATTTGTATTCACTTAAACATTTGCACATTCAATTTTCAATGTTAAAAGTATAAAATAAAGCAAAGCCAAAAAGTTTGGTACTTATTAAAACTGGTTGCAGTTAAAATTGCTGAACAAAATTTGCATATTTAGTTTTAAAATAAACACGTTATTTTGCATACGTATATTGTATATTTGCATAGTGTACATCAAATACAAATTCTATAAGTGAGCGGAGCCGCACATTAACCAAATCCGTTAACTTCACCTTTTGTGCATTACATGTTAAAGTTGAATTTTTCTTTAATTTTGTAATATAAAATTTTGTACTCCTATGTGCTTTTTGTAGTATGTAAATGATAGGTATATACAACAAAATTGCTGTAATAAAAATTGATCATGAAAATAAATTAATTTGATCATAATTTATTGAAACATTTTTTATTAATATAATTTGTAGATGTAATCATAAAATGAAGTATACTTTAATATGGTACCAAGTATAGAAATAAAAACCTACCTCATTAACCAGTATGTACTTATAGCGTCAGATGTGGGCAATTCAAAAGAAATGGGACGAAAATGCAGTCTCGTTCGAGATGTCGGTTTCAAATATGTATCTTCCAAATTGCGTCCGATACGTGTACTGTATACTGCGCATTTAGCAATACTAAAAATATCTTAACCCAGATTTTCTCGTAACACAGGAAGTTGCATAGTATAGAAATCTAATAAACCAGTTGATGCATTTAATATTTGAGAAAGATAGAGTAATTCTAACACAGATAGAACCTTTCTAAATCTATAATAGCATCGTTGAATGCCCAAGCATACTTCTACTGTTAATGTGGTTACCACTTAGACCAGTGTTGCAGAGTACATCGAAAAAAGAAGGAAATGAAAGCAGAAAACGTTTACAGAAATTACTAATATCCGGACTATCTGTGCCTCTATTGCGGCGGGCAAAGAAGAACTTCACGTGGCAATTGGTTGATACCGCTACAGGCGAGGTTCCTCGTGGCACCATCGAGACAATTGAGCTGCGCGCCTGCTGTTTTCATCATGATAGCGTATACGAGTTGAGGAGCTTGTGCCGCGGGGAGGGAGTGGTAGGGCAGCATACGTTGGCTGGCTACTACGAGAGGGATGAATTATCGCACCCGGTAACCGAGTCGAAAGTTCTCAATTCCCATTAAGCGAGGCAGCCGGCCAGAAACCGATAGGTTAGTTGGTGAACCTGCTGAGAATCCCCGGTGCTCACACCACCAACCAACTCGGTGACTACACATTGGTCCGATGTGGAACATCGACAAGCAGGCGCCAAGAGGACACCCCATACCTTCCAAGCACTTATGTCCGTGCAACCAACAACGCTAATAATAATACTAATTCGACGCTGCACGACCGCTTACAGTTGTTTTGAAAATTTGGAACGCCAATATCATTGCTATTAGATTGGCAACTACAGTGGGTGCCCAAATGTATAATTTGCACGCTAACTCAATGAAATTTCAAATGGAAACTAAAAGAAAAAATAATTAAAAAATACAGGCAAAAAGGTTTTCAATTTCTTTACAGAAAAAAAAGTCAAGTTTCTCGATTGGTCTGGGAACTCTCCAGACCTCAATCCAATCGAGAATCTGTGGAAAATATTGAAAAAGGAATTTTCAAAAGAATTTGTCACAAACGAGCAATAAATTAACTGACCGTTTAATTACAATATAGCGCGAGAATGATATAAATAATCTGTGTTCAAAATATGCTGGAAAAAATTTAAACCGTTATAGTAACAGAAGGCAGCGTTACCAAATAACAAAACGTGTATTTTTAATCTTAACTGTATTTTTAAGGAACTTTATCAAATGAAATATTCCTATAATAGAAATCAAGATTATTTGAAAAAAATCTTTCTATTATCTATTACGAAAAGGGACTATTCTGCAACAGGACAACGCTTGCCCATATATGTATTGTACGTCGAACGCTGTAGAAAGTTGACCAACTGAGATGAGAACGCCTAATTCGTCCACCATACAACCCAGGCGCTACTCCAAGCGATTATCACTTGCTCGGGTCGTTACAGCATTCCTTGGCTGGAAGAGGTTTATACAAAGTTAAGAACGTTAGAACGCACCTGTCCACATATTTTAAATCAAACGAGTCCAACTACTACCGACAACGAATTTGAAAGTTGTCAAATATGTGGCAAAATATTATTGGTTCAAATGGAGCATATGTCGACTAAAAATTGTAAATTGCACATTGTACAATTTTAAGAAATAATTTTGTTTGAGAAAACAAAAAGATCGCGAATTTAGTTGTCGACCTAACAGTTCATATAAATTTTTAATAAATTCACGATAATGCAGGTTTCGTAAATTCTTATATTATGTGGACGCACTGTTGCAAAATGTGCTGCCAACTTGAAGTACAGAAGAAAATGTACATACATATGTACATACATACATAAGTGAGATCGATACGTTCTTGACAGAAATATAAACACCCGGGCGGTTGTGCAACATGCGCAAAGAATATCGTACCGTGCTACTAAAAATGTATAAAGGGACAGGACCGTTTCTTAAAGTATGTCCCTACATTTCCATCGGGAAATGTTCATGGAAAATTGTACAGCTGCGTAAAACTAAAAGTGAGTAAAGAGTATAAAATATGCACAGCTGAACGGACTACGGTAAAATCAATTCAGGAACACTTTTCGTGAACATCTCGCGACGTCAAACCAAGGACATACATATTTTGAGCATGTTGTATGTTAACTATTCAATAACGTATGTGGAGTAGGGATTTATGTCTATCAAAGTTGTAAGCATCAGGGGGCCGTTAGTTAATATTAAATTATTAAAACCATTGATCTACAGTAATCTTACCATATCTCCTGAAACAATTTTTTGATATTATATTGTATATTAAAATCAACAAGTGTACTTGTAGTCCGTGGAACGATCTAGCGATTCCCAATTTGATATTATAGCTTTATAAGTGGTTTAGCGCATTTCTATTCAAATCAAATCATATTAAATAACGCTCTTGTATTCGATTTGGATAATTCATAGCACTTTGAAAAAACGTGTCTTAAAATAAAAATAAATATATTGCGAATTACCATTATTAAAGAAAATTGCTTCCTTAATTATTGACTTGCTGAAGGTATATATTTTGGATTTTTCATACAAATGAAAACGGTAGGCACTATTATTGTTACTTAAACAAATATTTCTTTGTCTGAAAAGTTACTTAAGAGCATTGCTTTTAACCTCATCGATCCCTGTTCATATTATGTGTGGTAAAAAAATTGACCATGCATGCGTAGCGTTCAACTTCTAATACCAAATAGCTCCCTATAATTCCCTAATTAACGGTCTGGCCGAAAATCACTGTAAGCAGTAAAGCAACAAGCGCTTGGCAACTATTAATTAAATGGGCGTAGACGGTGGACCGTTGGTAGGTGGATACCGTAGCCGTAATTGTTAACGAAACTGTGCGCCGTTCTCGCTTACTTCTCTCCACTCTCCAGGATCTCTTCTCCTTTTCCTCTGTGCCACCGCCAGTTTATAATTTGCATGTACGTGTCCATTAACCCAAAGCTGCGCGAACAATCAAACGACCGCGAAAACCGACGCATTTATACGCATAAAGTTACGCGTGCATGAAATTGCACTAGGACAGGTATGCGTATGAACTGTAACAGTACCTACTATAGAGAAAATTACGCGCGGGTGCATACGAATTCGCATACGAATTCGGATACTTACTCTGACACAGTATTACGTACTTTAATAGAAAAGGTCCATCCAACGGTGTTTCTTTTCCTTTCTTTTCTTTCGCGTGAAATGTTTGTATGCGAAATTCACTGATTACGACTCAATTAATAAACGTACTTGGTGTGTTTTCTACAAAATGACCAACAATGTCTGCTTGTAGATAAGAAATTTATGCCCATTCATATCACTCAGAATTTATTTGCAGCTATTAACACTTGAACTACCAAGCCAGTCAAAATGACTGGTTTGAGGTTTCTTGCTTTAAAGTTATTAACATATAGGTATTGTTGCAGCAATTCATGATGACTTTCAATATGGCACAATGACAATTATATATCATTGTTAAATGTCCATTCAACCATTTTCGTGTTCAAATTCTGTCTAACGTATACTGCCTAAATACATAGTACCAAAACCTATCGGTAGTTGTAGTGTTAAGCATTACCAGACAGGATTGGTGTTTGCACGATGCTGCCTTTATAAGTTCAGCTTCGACGTACTTCGTAGACAACGTAAGTATGTACATATGTTGATTGAAGAAGTCGCGTACAAGCAAAAACGTGCACAATTCCATGATCATTTCTCGGGTTTAAGGCCGATCTGTTTCGTTCCACGTCGTTCCGCTTCGTCTACGAAGCCACTTTCGGGGTCAGATGCGGTGCAACTTTTGTTTTCCGCTCGTTGATTTCAATATAACACGACGCAACGTGCGGAGAAGAAACTCTGTTCAATTATACCAAGATATAGGTTTACCGGTGATAGCACTTAAACTGTACATTCGCGGTGCTCCAGACTACCGCACATTACGTGTTAACACATTATCGACGGGTCACGAGTGAACTTGTGCTTGTTCATACATCAATTTATAAAATTAAAAAAGTGCAGCATTGTATAATCTGTCATTACAGTACAGCTGATTATGTTGAATAGTGTCTGCTTAATTTTTTAACAATTTGTGTAGTGTTAAGGCGTTAGTTTTGGTATCGAATATAATAGCTGTATTCTATTGTATTCAAATATAACATCTGATTCTGAATCTGATGATCTTCTATTCACAACCTGATGATGAATGCTTTGTATGAATGCTTTGTACTCAACAAATTTTACTTGCAACATATTTCTTTTGTAAGAACGTGAGCGCGATGACAATCAGGTGTTGAACCTGCTTGAGTTTATAGTGTGTATGTGATTTGATCGAAAAGTTCAGTCTTGCCCTTACATTCGGCACCCTTAGGTTTGGCATGCTCAGGTACCGTATTAAGGTGGGTACAGACGGGGGCTCTGCGGCTGTAACGCGGCAGCTATCTAGCGATGGGCACCGCGTATGGACGAACCGTGAATTTGAACGCGCACTCGCCATCAGTTCAGTGTTTTTCGCGGTTAGAACGCTCTTTTTCGGCCTATAAATGAATTTTAACAGACAAGAGACATAAACTTACAATCGACAATATAGAAGAAACTATTATTGTATATTGTAATTTAAATTATAATAAATAAAACAATCAAATATTTACTATTTTATACATCCGTACATATATTCCCTATACATGTATTTCGCATATACCTTGCATACATCTTGCATATATTCTGCATATATTTTGCATATTTCGACATATTATAACTGCATAAACATCCGCAGTCTAGTAATAACTGAAGAAAACACGATTCATTCGTGTCTCCGATTCGCTTTTCGTAATTATTTAGAAAAGGTCTCACCAATTTTAATGATTTTTAAATATGATGTAGAAAATGTCATGTAGTAGGAAGTTTATCCCCACTCCTGGGGGGTATACCCCTGGAGGCGTCAAGAAGCTCGCCATCGTTGCATTAGTGTTGTTTCACCCATACGCTGGAGTTTGTTTTTCCGAATGCCGCGCCACGATCCATTTCCAGTCGGTTTTTTGGCGCGGCAGCAAAGAGATTCCTGGTACAGACACAGCGTCGAACGTAGAAAAGGACAGCGAGTAAAGATAAGGAACCGAGCAGCTTCTCTTTTCTTTTCACTACCTTATTACCGTTAATTAAGCCATTAAATATAGTCCAAATTATATCGTATTTGGTATCATTTTAATCAGAAAAATGTCAGCTATGCTATGTAAAAGTTTCATAAGAAAAGGATAAGAAATAGCAAAGCTTCATCGTTGAATTAGTATTACCTCACCGATATACCCGAACCCGGATCGGGTTACACTGATCGGCAAGCGAGCTTCTTGACGCCTCCAGGGGTATACCCCCCAGGAGTGGGGATAAACTTCCTACTAGTACATCATATTTTCTACATCATATTTAAAAATCATTACTACGGTACAATTACGAAAAGCGAATCGGGGACACGAATGAATCGTGTTTTCTTCAGTTATTACTAGACTGCGGACAATAATAGTTTCTTCTATTTTGTCGATTCTAAATTGATGCCTCTTGTCTGTTAAAATTCATTTATAGGCCGAAAAAAGGTTATAATGGTAACTCATTATAAGCTGCAATTACCACTGCGCTACTAGCAATAATCAGAGCTGCAGCATCGCCCATCTTCAGCGACAAACACTGAACTGATGGCGACTGCGCGTTCAAATTCGCGGTCCGTCCATACGGGGTGCCCATCGCTAGATAGCTGCCGCGTTACAGCCGCAGAGCCCCCGTCTGTACCCACCTTTACCTAGCGCTGCACTCTGCCGCGAGCGTAGCGCGCCGCTGCCGCTGAGGCCTCCAGCAAGAGGGTCTCCTGCCACACGTCCATAATATAATAAAATATATAAAAAAACTTTTTAAAAACCACGCTTATATTAAAATGCACTAAAAAGGAGAAAATAATATAATAATTTAATATGAATTTAAATAAAATCATGACATTAGTGACTATAAACAAAAGCGTGGAGTGCCCACGAAGATTACGTCAATATAGTTTAGCACACCACGCTTTTGTTTATAGTCACTAATGTCATGATTTTATTTAAATTCATATTAAATTATTATATTATTTTCTCCTTTTTAGTGCATTTTAATATAAGCGTGGTTTTTAAAAAGTTTTTTTATATATTTTATTTTGTACTTTTTAGTCTTCACATATCTTGTAATCGATTGTAATTACCACTTCACCAAGATGTTTTGTAACAGGGACAATATTGTGTCATGATTAGATAATTTTATAATTAATATAACACCAAACACGATATAATTTGGACCATATGTGGTCCAAATATACTTACTGTTCACAATGCATTATACACCTCTTATTAAATAATTTGAATATGATCCAAATTATATCGTGTTTGGTGTCATTTTAATCAGAAAAATGTCAGCTATGCTATGTAAAAGTTTCATAAGGAGAGGATAAGAAATAGCAAAGTTTCGTCGTTGAATTAGTATTAGCTCACCGATATACCCGAGCACTGATTCATTACACTGATCGGCAGCGGCGTAGCGATGTGGGTTTGTTTGGAAAAAGCAGTGTCGCTCAACGAGCAGTGCCGGTACAGCTTTGGCATTTTTATTGTTTTGTTTATTATTGTCATTTTTGGCCCCCCGAGTATGGCATCAAGTATTGTCATCGGAAGCAAGTGCGTTTACAAAATTTCAGCAAGATTGGACTATGGGAAGTGGTTTAAAATTCAATTACAAGATTTGACGCAGACAAGATCGTTGCGAGCTAATATAAGCCTGGTAAAAAGGGCCAGAACACGGACTTACGCAGAGGGTGGCAATATTAAAAGGCCGGGCTCACCTCGATGCGTGTCCTTTTCTTAGCAGAATTTTAGAGTCCGCATAAATGAGAACTGTATATTCTGTATATTCTCAGTGAAAGAGAAAGAGTGTTAAAGGTCACGGGGTGGAAATTGTCTATCTTCGCATGTAACAAAACTATAATCCAACCCAATTCCTAGAAACGGTCCGTATGTACTAGAATTAATTTAACGCATTAAGCTTCAGCTGAATAAAATTGGTTTATTCCGTTTGTCTACTACACATCACATACGTTATTTGGTTCCAGCAATCTTTTGTAACAATCAATTACTGCATATTTATTAGAAGAAGATCAGTCAGATTTTTATAAAAGGAAGAAATAATTGACAAGAACTCAACCAATTCCCTCTAGCTCTCAGTAGTGTCATCTAATGATGCCTGAGAATTCACTCCCAACATTCATTTAGTCTCAATGTACCAGGACATATCACAGTGTCGTTTCTGCATAGCCTATTTTTAAATGCTACAAAATGGAACCTGTCGTGCTTATAATCAATTATTTATTAAGGAATATGTTCCACCTACGATAATTTGTTAATTCTTCTCTTGAAAAATTGTTGAGGTATTGATGCAAAATATTCGATCACTGTTTCCTTTAAGTTGTCCATTGTGTTAAACCCTTTTTTATAATTTTGCCGTGATCAAAATAAATGAAGATTTACAAGTCTAAGCACGGTTAGTAAGCACTTCTTACACTTCCTTACTACACTTCCTGAGCACGAAAAAGTTTGCTCACATAAGACTCGAAAGTAGTCACTCAAAAATGTTTTCAACTATGGTATTTGTAGTTAAATACCACCCTGGCCTGTTAGGCAGCCTTACCGATGAATCTACTAGACTCATCCAGTCGAGTAGAACGAAACGCTCACTGCTCCTTGTATTATCTTTAATAGTTATACATACCTCCTTAATTCCTAATCCTCCTACTTGCCTCTATCGCAACAGCGGTGTACCCTTCTTTCAAAAACAAAGTACATATAGTAAGCAAATGGTACTAGAACTAATTATGGATTCAAATTGATCCAAGGCTAGTAAAATAGTACAGGTATTACAGAATTTATCAAGCTTTCAATCTAAATAAGATAAATTTGGTTGCGCAAGCGCGGTAAAAGGTACCGCTACTTCTTACAATTGAACGTTTACATAGAATTATGAATGTCCAATTGTAGCATTCACATCGTTAGTCAGCCATATATCAACCATGATTGTTTTACTGTTATTTACAATTGTTCCGAAACGTATATTTGGGTGATCGTTTCTTCGGTTCAACATTTGCAAATTCTCGAAAACTTAGCTAGTGACCTACAAACTACATGTTTCATGCTCATGTGTTTTGTTTGACACGAATATGTATATTCTTATTAACCTTAGTAGTACTATCTAGTTAATATAAATATGGAGCGAAGTAACTAGAAGAATAATATACTGCAAAGCGGAGTTGTTGAATTCGTTCTTATTTCGGAACATGGAAATCTCCAACAATTGTATTACATTTCAGACGATTTCTAGCCATGAACCACGTACAGTTTCTGCACAAGAAAACGAATTATTAACTGTTTTAATAATAAAAATAACATTGAAATAGTAAATCTAGTAAATGTAGTAAATGTATCAAAGTAAATTACCAATAAAGTGGGAATATTAAGGTTGAGAATTTTTATATCAGATCTGAAGCATAATCTCGTACGTATTTCGGTTTACATATAAAATTATTGGACCGGAACTTCCGTATCCACGGAAATGAAATCATTAATGCGGGAAAATTTGGAAGGCGCTCATGCTAAAGGAATAAAAGTCCATTCATATGAAACACTTTGTATCGCCATAGAAGCTCTCGCATTAAAATCTTAGTTTTACTTCTTAATCGTACAAGCTGTCGGATAGTTGATAGAGATATCGCTTAAAGTAAAACACATAATTACCCACCAAACTAATTTTATGGGCCCGTATTTTCGGATACAATTACGAACGTAGAAAAACGGGCTTCCTGAACTTCATGTGATCTATAATTCAGAAGTGGCCGATTCGTCGCGAAACAATACGATATGTTAAATAATGCAACTAACAAAACGCTGAAGTACGCAAAGATTTGATGTTCGTATGATACTTGCTACATGTTGCTAGTACCTTAGGTTATCGAGTTACACATAATTTTTGTTTAGTTCAATTCCTAATACATTAACAAATTCTGATAAATATATAAGCAACTTCCAATAAGATATACAGGATGTTGCGCAACTATGGGAACTCCGGGAAATGGGGGGTTGCCGAAGTGATTCTGAACTACTTTTTGCTTGACCAAAATGTTGTTTAAAGCTACGTTTTGAGTTATTAACACTACTTCTACCACGATTATGTATACATACCTAGTTCGACCAAAAGGTATCTTTTGACACCTTTGCGTTTGTATGCAAATAATTGACAAAACTGTCGGGATTTCAAATTATCAGTTAAATATAGATAATTTGAGCAATATATTTATTGATACATCGCTGCATATTTATTAGAGATTATTTAATTAGGTTGTAAATTGTAGAATTAGTCACTGCAATGATCTACACTAAAATGCAACATGGCGGAAATCAAGCGAATATCAAAGTTAGGCAGCAACACCTGTATTTTCCGTTACAACAGAAATTGTGTTGAGTACGAATATGCTAAGACGAAGCTGCCGAGCCGTATCCGATCTCTTATTGCCACGTTAACGTGTGGTTGGTCAAAGAAAATTACACTGATGGAAAAAACGGTTAATAGTGGACTGTATTTTAAAGTACTAGTAATTGGTACAGTGACAAAATATATTGGAAATTACAAAGTTGATGTTCTTCTTTCGAGCTCTCGTTTCGATCTGATCTTCGATCGGACATTCGTCCTGGAAGAAGACTCGAAGACGCCAGTAATTAGTCGCCTTAAAAAGAGTGGGTGAAAATAGTCAAACCCACTGACTAAGAGAAAATCCATGGTGGGAAAAGGATCCCGTCGAAATAACCCTGCGATACCCGGAACTGCGTTTTTGAACGCTCGCGTATCGCACCTCTTGACTAATCTAAACAAGGCACCCTAAACTCGAACTGCGACGCCGGCCGAGCACTCAGGGCCGTTGCAAGTGCATAGATCCAAACAAATACAAAAATAAGGCTATCTAAAATGCGCAAGAAAAAAGGATCTATTCATGGCTCAACAAATTGGGATTCTCTAAACTGATTATAATTGATATGATGTAGTAAAATCGTGTTGATATTTATATGTAAAATGGTTTAAAATTGGAATTTGTTATGAAATCCTTAAGGTGTCAAAGGACACCTCATAGTAGAAATAGGTATACCATGTGAATTTTTTTAGATCCAGGGTGAGCTGGAGGAAAATTGTATCGCTGAATTAATTTAACAGCAATTGTACTAAAGTCATCAAATTAGTTGTGGACAAATGATTATACTTAGAGAATAATTTAAAGATAAAATTGGAAAAGTGTCTTTTGACAGCTCTTGGTAAAAATAGTGTTAACGAAAAATACTGGCCAATCACAGCGCGTGGCTCTCAACCGTGCCCGGCCGTGGTCGTGAACCGACGCATTGGCACAGCTGACTGCAGCGTGAATATCGAGGGAAGCGTGCGGCAAATGTTACATCGTCTTAATTAAGAATAATGTGAAATTATTCGTTATTCATGAATAACAAATAAACTAAGAAGTCGTTTAATAATCGTGTTCGATACTTTTAATCGCTATCCGAAAGGAATGAAGTGTTTTATTATTTCTGAACAAATTTTTTTTTTAACATAAATTATGTTTTCAGAAAAACGATTTGCACAACTAATGTTAGAAAAAGCTAGTTAAACTTACCCATTCGTCCACAAATTGTTGACACTGGGTTAATCCTGATCTTTCAAGGCAATCCTCAACAGCTGATGTTACAGCCGGGTCGGTGAACTCACTTCACTATCACTTTCATTGCACGGCCACTTTTACTTTCCACTTCAAAATTTAGGGATAATTCGACAGGATTTATTGTTCTTACGTGCAACCAAGCCGGTCACTCAATGACGAATGAATGCAGTACTGCGTAATGACGAGTTGATCTCACGGCCAAATTAAGATTAATTCACTATCCATCCGCTCTTTGCGATTGATACAAATCTGATAGATTTGGCAAGTATTCGCACTCTCTTCCACACGCAAACACAAACGCGAACACAAACGCACATACACACCGCCACTGACAATGAGCTTAGCGAAGAATCGGCGGCAAAGACCGATCACACAGGACGGCATCGGCCCTTGATGTCCGATGGCCACGTGCAGCTTACTTCAATTTTTCGTTGCGTAGTATTGTATTCATTCGTCACTAACAAGTGACGACTTGGTTACACGTAGGAACAATAAATCCTGTCGAATCATCCCTAAATGTTACAGTGGAAAATAAAAGTGATCGTTGCATGTGTGTTCACCGACCCAGCCGTAACATCAGTTGTTGAGTCGAAGCAGGTTAATTCATGGGCGAATGTGTAAGTTTAACTAACTTTTTCTAACATTGGATTGCAAATCGTTTTTCTTAAAACATAATTTATCCACCTGAAAATATTTTCATAAGTAATGAAACACTTAATTCCTTTCGGATAATGAATAAAAATGACTTATTACTTTATTTGTTATTCTTGAATAACGAATAATTCCACATTATTCTTAATTAAGACGATTTGCCGCACGCTTCCCTCGGTACCCACGCTGCAGTCAGCTCTGCCAATGCGTCGGTGAAGACCACGCGCTCGAGCGCTGTGATTGGCCAGTACTTTTCGTTAATGACTCAAAAACGAAGTTCAAACAACATTTTGGAGTTCGCATGTGACGTATCCGACAGTCCTGATTTGTGAAGGTGTGTGTGTGTGCGTGTGAGTTGTAGCTTGTGCGTATGGCGAGTGACTGACCGAGAAACGAATGCTGCGTAGTCTGTAAGGAAACGACCAAACGGCGAGAAGGAACGTCGCCACGACGCACAGTGGTCCTAAATCCCGAAAACGTGGACAAAATTAGTGTAGCGTGATTTGATCACATAAGGTAATAGTGTAGTAGGTCGTTGAATTCGTATTGATGTCAGGTATCACATTCTATTGTAAAAAATATACAATAACATTTAAAAATTGAAGGTGACCTTTAATTTGTTATTAAAAAAAAGATTTTGTACAATTTTTTATATTGATATTTGTAGAAGGCTGAATACTGATTATGTTTTGTTTGAAACATTTTTTTGTTAAGTACGATATTACCATATTAGCATAAGTCTGCTTTATACTTCGAAAATTGTATTATATTTTGGCCAGCTTTTCGGCAGAAAGTGCCACTGTGCGACGTGATCTTTTTTTCTATATTAATAATAAACTCTATCTTTAAGTGTAATAATAATCCTATATTAATAATAAACTTTAGTTTTAATTGTAATAATAATCCTACATATTTATATATTAATATATAAAAATACATGTTACACTTTTTACATTCCAAGTACAAATAGCCGAACATTGCAGTAAGAAGTAGAGCTAGGTGTAAATGATAAAATATTGAAATGAAAATGACGTTCAGGTATAAAATTTGCAACTCTCGAGTGTCTCGAGTGAAAGCCTCCATTTGAAACAGTGTAGTACCGCTAGCGGTGCCGACATCTTCTGTGGTTGAAACGGTGCGATGTTCGGATCAAATCACTGGGAGACACCGTGTCGTTCCTTTCGAGGTATTTGACACATGTCTGAAAGACCCCATAAGCGGAAATGGTTTCTGTAGGCTGCAATCCTACATGACAAGAAACTTCAGTACATAGGGTGTCTGTAGAAATGCGGCTAAAAATAACAGTACTTCGATTACATGTCGTTAAGTTTCACAGCAATGGCAACCAAGCTTTACTGATGACTGATGACGAATTATGGATGCAAATTTTGAAATCATCCGTTACGTCTACAAATATTCAGTGTCGCGGTGCTTTGTCGATTTGAAAGTACCTCATGGGCGTGGCAGCTACACTACCGACGGAAACTTTCGAATCCCTAGGTATTTCAAGGGCTGTACACATTTTCAGAGCAACTAACTTCAAGTTGAGAAGTTATAAGCAACTCTAAGCTACAAGATATATTGAAGTGGAACAAAGAATTATTAGATTCTATAACATCAATTTCGCATTAACGAATGGATAACATAGAACGAAATATTACTTATAGAAAAAGTGCCTGGAGGAGCACATCGTTTACAACATACATATTAGTTAAATCTTACAGATTTTGATTTCAAATTTCTCTTGGCAGAGCAGTCGTTATAGGACGCAGATATTCATCAATATGTTTCATTAATATACAAAATAATGCACGCGGGTTTACGCAACATATTGTGCAGGGTATAAATAATAAATAATATATAAAACTTATTACAAGATTATGAAGGCACATTAGTTTCTTCAAGACAGGTTCTGATGATCACTATGGGAAAAACAAATCAGAATTCATTGCTTCTGAACTTCCTAGGAACTCACTTCTCTCATCTTTAATAGTTTCAGCGTGTCAAGGAACGAAGTTTCACCCTGTAGTAAACCGCTCGCAGTCACTCCTCAGATGATACGCGATTCTTAACCCTGACCCTTGAAGAATGTCTTATATCTTCCACGAAAGGAATGCTAAGGCGAGCGATAGTTAAGATTTGGTAAATTACTTAGCGATGGATATTGTAATTCCTATTTCGTTAAGCGTAATTGGATAACACTTGATCTCTTAACCAAAGCTGCATTCGCACAACTTTTTATAAGTTATTTTGTTTCAATACGCCATATTGCACAAATTCGGTACTTGTAAAGATATCTGCGAAAGATCAATCCTTAAAGATGAAGAACGATACATAGTTCAATATATTGTGCGGTGTGGTCTAAATTGTATGATATTATAGAAAGTAAAATTGTTTAATCTGTTGGAAATTTGTATACAGTTCCCTAAGTATGTAGTTCCCAAAAGGGTTTTTTAAATTAATTTGCGTAAATGCATATGCGCCTTCTACCAATCTTATTCTCTTTAACTATCCCAACTTTTAAGATTCAAAATCGTGTGATATTTTTGCAAAGATACCACGCCCTTTCAGACCAAGAATACTTGAAGCCCTAGATTATGTCAATAAGTGGCAGTTATCTTTCAAAATTAGTTGAAACAACAACCAGGCCTTCTTAATAGCTTTAAATACTCAAATGTAACGGGTCATTGTCCGCAGTATATAGAATGACACATTGTGCGTGCACTACCATAATGCCCCAAACAATGGGCGAAGATGTGCTATATTTACTCTTGATTTGTCATGCGTTCTACCCAAACTAAGTTGCTACTCGTTGCTGTCGGCGTAGCCACGCTAGTTTAGTTGGCATAAACTTCAAGCGTAGTTGGTACATGCGCCCGTGAATACCGAGTCGCACCTTGCCACACGAATACTTAATGTCGTAATCTTACCTACAGGATAACCGAAGAATGCGTGTGGAATGTATACGCGTGTGCATGTACATGCGTGGGCGATTTTTACACGCATAGATTGAACGTTTACTGCATATATGTATACATATATGCCTGGGTTCGGATTCCTGCTGCGATGGGTCGGGCACCGAGGCAGGGTCGACATCTCGGGCCCTCTGCGTTGCCGTCTCGATGACGGCATTTGTTTAGAGAAGGACGCCCAATCCTTGGCACATGGCTTGACAGTCAGTGGGTCGAGGATCGGTCTTACGACGAAGCGTCCCCGTATAATTTAAAAGTACTGTGGGTTTTGTATTCGGCTTTGCCACATTCTGAGTCCTTCCCCTACACTATATTAGCAAATATAGATTTACGTAGATGTTTAACCTGTAGCATTACCCGTGGCAAATTTTGATTTAACTTTGGAACAAAGAGTGCTTTGGAGCCTCTTGAAGAATTATTGTTGATTAGAATGTTTCTCTATCCTTACAAGGTAGTCTGAAAATTACATTCCAAGGGTATAGTGTAAAAGTGTAGTGAATTTGCAAATTTTGTAAAAAGAAATCAGGGAGTAAATTCGGCTAACAGTGCTAACGTCAGAGATAAAGTGTTCTCGATCATTTTTATTTTAAAATGGATGCTTGTTTGAAAATTAACTTTCGTTCGGGGTTACTTTTGAAAGAAAGGAATTTTTAATAAGGTAGTGTCGCAAGAGTAATAAGACCAACTACGCCACAACCCATTCCCCATATTCGCTGTTCCTATGTTCCCCTTGCAGTTCTTTGATGGAGGCGCCCCAATCCCACAATATTATTAATTGCTTAAAATCCTACATCTTTTATTTGAAACATTTTGGCGTACTGTTAACGCAGATATTTCAGGTGGGCAAAGTTCGTAGTACACACTGTATGTTATGCTTGCAACCGAAATTATTTATGTTACAAGTCAATACACGCGTTTCAAGGAATACGTTAATTCATATAATTAAACGCGATGCAGCATATCTAACATCTGCTATTGTACATGTCATTTATTCTTTACCGTTGCTAACGAATATCTTTTCGCGGTATATATCATACAAAAATTCGACCAATAAGTTGCCAAAAACTTCAGCTAAGGAAATTCATGATGCCATTTAAATATTTCAATATATGTTACTGTATGAGTAACAAGCAGTCCTGTCACATCGTTGTCACGTCATGCGCCATGGCAATTTTCAATTGCGGGAGCACGAAATCAGTTTCTAAAGCCAAATTTGGAAAATACTGTGAGCTGTTACAACTGTTAACGGGGGTGAAGGTGCCATATTCAACACTAGGCTCCAAACAAGATAGCCGGGTCGTAAATTAAAGCCTCGAGTGTCGACACTCAAGTCTAGTATCATGCCGATACTATCCACAGTTGATGCCCCCTTACGTAGCTTTATCCATCATCGTGCATCATCGCCAGCATTTGTGAGTATCTTAACCCTTTTGCTGCGGCAATGTCGGTTGAATGGCATGTCGATAGTGTAACAATATAGACTGGGGACGTTACGTTACCAAGCAACAGGATCGCGATACCTTCTTTAGCTAGTTCCGGATTATAAGTCATTAAATTGAATTGAATTTATATAGAAATGAAGATATAGAATAAAGTGTTTTATCCTTAATTTAATTTTCGAAGAACACGGGGTTGAAAATCTGTTGCATATGTATGCTGTTGCAGCTAAAATACAAATCGTTGAGTCCAACTAAATGGAATTTAACTCTTATCCAATTCGGCGACTGATTATTTCTCTCTGTGCTTTCGTTTCTACAAACTGATGTTGTATAAATTTTGAAATATACTATAACCGCTTGTCGAATAGAACTCTATATACTATATGTACAATACATCAGCAGAGAAGGAGGCACTATCAACAATGTTAACAATATTTGCTGAATTATTCGAACTATATCACTGTCGACGTTTACAAGTACTATTATCAAATAGACAAAATCAGTAAAGGAATTCAATAATACTGTTGAGTACGAATATGCTCAGACGAAGCTGCCGAGCCGTATCCGATCTCTTATTGCCGAGTTAACGTGTGGTTGGTCAAAGCAAATTACACTGGTGGAAAAACGGAAAAACGGTAGTGGACTGTATTTTAAAGTAGTAGTAATTGGTACAGTGACAAAATATGTTGGAAATTACAAAGTTGATGTTCTTCTTTCGAGCGCTCGTTTCGATCTGATCTTCGATCGCACATTCGTCCTGGAAGAAGACTCGTAGACGCCAGTAATTGGTCGCCTTAAAAAGAGTGGGTGAAAATAGTCATGCCCACTGATTAAGAGAAAATCCATGGTGGGAAAAGGATCCCGCCGAAATAATGCTGCGATATCGGAACTGCGTTTCTGAACGCTCGCGTATCGCACCTCTTGACTAATCTAAACAAGGCACCCTAAACTCGAACTGCGACGCCGGCAGAGCACACAGCGTCGTCACAAATGCATAGATCCAAACAAATACAAAAATAAGGCTATTTAAAATGCGCAAGAAAAAAGGATCTATTCATGGCTCAACAAATACTAAAGGCGTACACAATCTGAAGCGAATACCAATAATTTTTAAAGCCATTGTTGATACCTAATATCTTTTGTCAAAGATTTTCGTTTAACACTTTTAATTTATTTTTACATGAATAATCATTTCCTTCTTAATTGCATCAGAAATCAAATCGCCTCTTGATTTATACTTTCAACTGAAACTTATTTATTTATAAACGACATGTTGAAGACAAATGAAATTTAAATAATTTGTGAAGAATCGTGAGCCTCTATATTTACTTATAAGTAAAAGAGCAATTCTTAGAAGGAACTTGAAAACGCCCACCATAAAGACGGTTGGCTCAAATCTCAATACGGAGATATTCCTTTTTCCTCGGTTTCTACCGTTGTGGAAGCGGCTTGCAGTAATTAGTAGAGACTGAGCTGTTCAAAAGACGAAATTATTAGTATACTTTGTAGAAAGTTTGTCCGGAGCTTTTACTAAACAGCATGTGCGTGTAGTGAAAGCCGCGGGCTCTACGTATTTGTATCTCAACTTTCCTAGTGCTTCTGTTAACATAAAACCAAATAACGTCTGGCCAAAGAGTACACTTCAATGCAACTATAGGATCCGTGAAAATGCCACAATCAAAAATAGGTATTAATATTTCTCACCTTCAAGGATGCCACAAAAAAATGTGACTTAGGCTATTTTTAAATTAATAGTATCTATCAACTAATATAGTAAATCCACAGAAAATATTTGAGATGTCCAGATCATATATGTATGTCTGCTTAGTAAAGATATTGTTAATAAACTGTTAGATAGTGAAACAAAAATGGCCATTCGAAATACGTACCTCGTATAGATATAAAGCATTATCCGCAGGCTCACTCTTTAATGCTTTTTAACAACTCCACATAATGTCCTAAAACACAAAAATTTAAATAACAATCTGTCCAACCAGGGGATTACCAATTACGCTCCTCAAAGTTAGTTTGGTACAATCTGAATTATCCGTACTTTAAGTTTGTAACAAGTATATTATTTGCTTCGGTAACATTGCTAAAGT
The DNA here is from genome assembly GCA_963583965.1 of Nomada ferruginata. NCBI lineage: Eukaryota > Metazoa > Arthropoda > Insecta > Hymenoptera > Apidae > Nomada > Nomada ferruginata. The sequence goes on from OY757219.1 coordinate 4,677,107, forward strand.
CCAGAATCTTAAAAGATAGGCTAAACGGAAGCAATATTGTGATTACTACAAAAACAATATTCTGTTTGTCTGAAAATTATTGAGAAAAGGAGATACCAATTATTTTCACCCGTTTAACTCACAACCAGCCAAAAGTAAATGAACTAACAAATCACGTGCAAGTATAATCTGCTAGTAAAATATGATCAGGGTTTTGAAAGTACAGTACTTGAAATTAATTGCCGTGTTTAAAAGTCTTCAAATGGCATTCAAGTTGAGCCATTTGAAACAATGTGAAATTTATTATGTGCCCATATTTTTATGTGGAAAACTCCAAACATCCAAAAAGGTGAAGAAGCTGAGGTATTTGCCCCCTCCCTACTCAAAGAAATACTACTTTCCCATCTACTTCTAGCAAATTATTTAAAATATTGTTCGGGCAGATTTTGTATCGCATATTAAAAGAAAAAAATTAATTGGCAAACATATGAAAATTACTTTAAACTCTATCGAGTCCCGGCCTTGTTCACAAACGCAAACAAATAATAATGATAGATAGCGCCGTGATGGCTCGGTTGGATAAGGGCTGAACTCGTAATCGTACAATCTTCGGTTCGAATTCTGCCACTGCCGATTTCAGCCACCACCTCTGTATCTGCATGATACATGTTCTTTACACCGTGGCTCTGCTTATTCGGAATCCACCTAAAACTGTAACTTGAAATAAATGCACCCTTATTAAAATCATATTCTTGACACTCGTCCCACCCTCCATAGTCGACGCGGTAATCGACAATGGCATTTGGTGCAACGTTAACTCTCAGCTAAAAAAAAAGAATAGTGATGGATAATCCAGGTTATTTAAACGAAAACAAACATGGACAGTCAGTGCACGTATACTTAACGAACGTTCAAATTTGATTTTGTCTAAAACGGAGGAAAGAGATATATTTTCGATTTACTTTTGCGTGACCAATTACCTCCTTTCCGGTTGTATCACGAGTGTGGAAACATTCTGTATGGAAGTAGCGTTACGCCCCGGCGACAGTTACAAAGTAGTGGTAATGGTGAAACTAGCAACAACAGCACGGGTAAAGGGTTGCAACGAAAACGTGGAAATGTACGTCAATAAAACTCTCTGGATTATCCGAGAATGCGCGAGGAGGACTCTGCCTCTACAAATTAATCCGCTTCCTATATTCTTAGTGTACTCGCCCTCTTGTACCCTGCTTACAAAAAACGAAGGAAGAAATAATGGAAAGTACTATGGAGGCGCACATCTCCAATCATCAAATACAGGCGTAGCTATCCATTTTGGAGCAACGATGGGGAACGTCTTTTGTCGCCACGCTATGCGTGTATGAACCGGGACAAAAGCACAACAGTCAAATGCAAGGGAGTTCGATTAATGGCTAGCAATAAATCTATCGTATTTCCCTGGCTGAACGGTGCTATTTAATCAACAGTGTTCGGGCTCCTTTATTATTTTTTTCTATTGAAATTGATGTCACATGTCTGTAAGGCTATCCCAATCATATATTCACAGCATATCATATTCACCCTATTTGTCCGGTTTGCTGCAGGACTATAATCAGTATCGAAACTCGGTGATGGTATGGTGTGAAATAATGAATCGAAAGTTATTAGGCTCGTATTTTTTTTATGGAAGTGTCAATGTACAAAAATATATATACTTTCTGCGAACATACTGTACTGTCATTTTTTACTATATGGAATTAGAAGAAACAAGAAATATGTGGTAAAAAACTGGCTAAATGAAAATTTACGAAAGAAATGGATTGTTCATCGCGTGATTTCATCCTATGGGGGTACTTTAAACATATAATTTATCGTACTCCGGTTGAAGGTGCAATAGAATTACGTCAACGAATAGACAGTGCATGTGCAAAAGTAACATCTGAAATGCTAAGGAAGGCTGAAAAGCAATTCCAAAACAGGTTACAGAAATGTATTCTTAATGATGGCGAACATATTGAAGGATAGCTACCTTAGATTGCACTAGTTACTAAATAGACACACACACAGAGAGCACACACAAAATCGGTTCTTTTTAGGGCCAGCATGATGTACAATAAACTGTGAAATTTAATAACTCAACAACACCTTATGCAAAATGGATATGTGGGCAGTGCTTTGGAAATGTCTCACTATTAGCTATAAGAACGTCCACTACAAAATTTAGAGTTATATTTAAAAATTAAGTGTGATCTTCATAGGGCACTCCAACGCTATCTCATGGTCAAACAGTTATCGTCACGATATGTCCCCCATGATACCATACAACTTTCATCTGAAATATTTTTCGTGAGTCTCATAATTATAGAAATCACTGTGTATAGAGTATTTTTGGCGCAGGTGTAAATAAATCATTTTTTGAGTTTGTTAAGAGTAAAAGTTGAGTAACTGAACTATTTATTCCTTGAGAGCTGCAAAAGTAAACATAAATTTTTGTTTCAATGTTCATAATTTTTTACGACCGTGTACATCTGAACACAGATCGTTCTAGTCAGAACTAGGTCTGAACTAGTTCATCTTATTTAGAATTAAGAACAAGTATTGTTACACCCAATCTCAAATATTTGCATAGCTTGTATCAATTTATTACCGATTTGCCCATAATGAAGTCTTTCGTTTTATTCAGGATTGCATTACCTTAGAGCCAGAGGATTTCTATAGATTTGGTATTGAGTTCTCTAAACTGTGCATACGCACTATGGATGAAGAAGTATCGAATACTGACCAAATTTCTGTCTTTATGATGCACTTTACTGTTAAGCTATTCTATTATTTTCGAAAGCATCTCTGTGTTTAAAAACTGCCCAAAGCACCCTAATTATCCATGCTGAACTACCAGAATAACACTTTAATTCTATAACACAGACGGTTAAGCACCTAATTAAAAGTCCCATTCCGCGGCAGTAACTGTCTCGCGGATGTTGTCGCTGGATTTCTCGGCAATAAGCCCGGACGCACGCTGGACGCAGCGTGACGTAGCGCAGGCTCTTCCAAACCATTTATTTATTTTCTTGTTGTGTGGGGACAGAAGCCACACAATATAATTAATAGTCACGCTGAATTGGCAGAATTTAAATACTCAATTTAAAACATAACATTCGTCTTCATAAATTGTAATGTTCAAAGAATAAAGGATACTTGCACGAAATTTGTCGTTAATAACTAAGACTGTAAAATTGTTAATTTGTTAAAGTTTCTTTTGTCGAGGGTAAATTGAACAAGATGAAATAACATACACTCAAAAACCGAACAGAAATTTAGTAAGAAGCTATGCACGTCCGTACATCGAGTGGCAAAGACCTTACGAAGCTGAGATTCGTGTAATATTTTTGTAGTCTGTGGACATGACTATGGACTGACTTTTGTCTCATTTTTAACAGGTATACTTGTTTGTTTATCATGTATCAGAATTAAAACATCAGATATTTTAACTTTATGTATTTTTCACATAAACCTCTAATCATAACCTTCTATATGCGTAAGCATTGTTCAATAAGTGTTCCGCCTTCAAGATATATGTATGTGCAACTGACATTTGACTTTCAGTGCAAGAATAAATTCAATGAAAAACCACTATAATAGCTGTCAGCAGCAAAATAGTTAAAAAATGTTATGCGCCCCCCTCCCCGCGTGTATGTCTTAGTTCAAAGATGGTAATTTTTCTCGGAAACCCAAACAATGTTATGAACCATGACTTATTTGGCAAATCATGAAACATTGCCGAATTAAACTGTATCCATATTCAAGTCATTGTTAACACGTGACAAGCATATTACCTTTTAGTGTTATCACAAGAGTTTTGTGACCAGACATAATAATATTTACATCTGCATATCTGCATAAACGTTCGCATTGCCATTTATGAAAATTTGCAAAAATTGTACACCAAAACACGTCTCTAAGCTTTTATGCATGTACTGGACTTTAATACAATATTTACTTGTCTGTTATTTGGACCTACAATAGCGAAAGTAACCCTTCATGCACCCGTGTAACTTTGAAGTCACGCACTCGACGTCTATATTTTGTTAATATTATCCTAATTTTTTCAAAAACTTGCCGAGCAATCATTGGTTTTGTTGTGGCCGTCACCCGCTGGAAATTCAAAGCTACAAATTTGTCTCTTATAATAACCTATTCAAAATCATTTACAACGCGAAAACATATTTCGGCATAGAGAATTAAATTAAATACGACACCGATCTCCAATGTAATCGTATATTAATAAAGCGTTGCAATTTAATTCCATAGAAAATGTAAAACGTTTTAAAAACTCACTTAAACACAATTGTGCAGAATGGACTCCGTCGGAACTAAAATCCTCTTCCTATTCTTGAGAGGTGTACGGAAAAACTTCCACTTCGTAAGCAATTTGCAATTCTTTTGAATCGTGCACGGCACATAGTCCGATTTTAAACTATTCTACGAACAAACGCGCACAGTAGCGTCCATTCGAATAGAATTTCTTCAACACCGAGCTATTTTCTCTACTCGTTCCTTCTTCTACCATTTTCTTAAGATTAAAAATTAAATTGGTGGCTGGAACAGTACGAAAACAGATAATACTGTTTACTAATGACTTCCTTCTGTCAGTTATAAATGTGAAATAACGAAACTGCATGAAATCATCGGGGGCCATACATTTGACTTATTTTCAATAAAACTTGCATTAAATAATGATTCATTTTGCAACTTGAAATACGTGCTCCATAGATAATATTTCTGTAATAGCTTGAGCGAACCTTTCTTGTGTCACTTTAATGAGGCAGTATTATTGAACAGCTTATACTTAATTGATATCGTAGAATGGAATATCGTTGCAAATTTTAACAATAGAAAGTCTGACAGCGTAGACGACATCATTTCACCGTTCAGGTAGTTGTTACAAGCAACGGGGACAGACGTTGATGTATACGTAACGGGTGCGCTGATAGGTCGTCGAAACGACGATGCATATGGGTATTCCATTCCATCATTGTCAAACTGCGCGTCAATCCAAACATGAAACTGACAAACCGAATTTCACTAAGTTCCACTTGCCACGGAATCGCGCAATTATTCTAACTATACTGATATTATTAATATTATGTTAAACTTAGTATTCTTACTGCGTACCTTTCAAACTATAGCCTTGTGGGAGCTTTGTTGTATCGATGGTGGAAGTAAGAAGCGACAGGAAAAGAAAGGAAGGAAGAAGGTGTTTCGTCCTAGGCCTGCTAGCGGACTCGTCAGTAAGGCACACTAGCAGGCCCTGCCTTAGACACAAGAATAGTAGGGAATTGTCGGAGGTTATATATATAGTCGTGGTGACTTATATAACCACTTTCGGGAGCCGGATCGTCATGCTCGTCCCCTAGCGGTGTATGTGGGAAGTGCCCCCACAGCCTCATCCTTTAAATGGTGTGTAGGAAAGCATTTCAATATACATATATGCGATATATGAGATATGCATATTTTGCAATATAGCTGGCAACAAAATGAGATGTTGCAAAATTTCGGTGTATTAAGAAAATCAATATTTGGAACATAGGAAAGATATACTTGCAATAGAATTTTAAATGCAAAATGGGAACGCTTAGAACAAATTGCTGTATAATTTTGTTTATCGATTTTACATCTATACAAAATATTATGTACAGTATTAGTACCTATTTATCAAAATATATTAAAACAGATTTACAAAATGTAACGGAAAAGCGTACAAAAAAATGATTGTGCGCATAGTGACAATGTCCTGTTTGCCCTGCATACGGGGCAAGAAATTACTTTTGATCTGGATTAAGGCAGTTTCTACAGATTTGAAAGCTCCCAAAATTATTCTTCATTTGTTGAGAGTTTTCTCGATAAAGAGCCACTTTTCTCTCCACCGTATGTATGTGTTACTGCCTTATGATAACACATTTCTTTTTTTATAATTGTATCAATGGCGTTCCACAGTGAATCTTCGGGCCAACTCTGTCTCTCTGTCTTTCTTCTATACATCCGTACCATTTTATCCCAAAACCAGGTGATTTTTCGAAAATATAGAATAAAATTTGCACATATAAGGCTCTGCTTTCGAGAAAATCGACTTTAAATTTTTGCCCGATACACGTGCACTTTACTGTGTTTCGACACCTAATGTATTCGGCTCTAGCTTACTGTCTCGGTTCAGATTTGTATTTATTGCACTGGGTAATCAAGGACGCACAATAAAACAGAATGTATAATTTACCATAAATTTTATGATTACAGAAATTGTTGAAAATGTTGTCCATTCTGCTGAATACACAACTCTGCTCTACGAACAAACGTGTAAACGTGTCTAGAAATGAGCAATATGTTTTAATTCGCTTGCAACTTTTAACAAGCATTTACCAATGTCCCAAACAGATAATTTAAGGTAATTTTGAATAAACAATTATATTCAACGTATAGAAGAAAAAAGAACCTCCGTAAAATGTAGTATCAGTAACCAAGTTCCTACGTCATACTGCGACTTTTACATTTTAACTGCTAAGTTATTCATTGTACATTTATGAATTACTGTAACATTGTATACCATATAAACACTATGCAACCAAATCTTTTATTCAAAGTTCAGCACGTACAGCAGTTATGTATTTATGTTGTCAATCAAGGAGAAAAAATGTTTCAATCAAGTAATACTTCATTAAACGAAGTCTAACAAAGAAATACAAAAAACTGACACACCCCGGGCACCTCATAGGAGGGGAGTGAAAGTTCATTATTCGTCACGTAAAAGATAGAACCCAAGCAATATAGATTGCAAGAACAATTCCTTCGCTATCTTTAATAGAATCTGAGAAAAACACCTTAACGTAGCACTATTATTATATGTTTAATGCATTGTATACAAGTTATCCTGCATAAGAACTTTAAATGCAAAGTTGGTACTAGAGCAAGCGTGCAGTGTTCCGCGGTGTTTCGAGCCACGCGGTACAGCACAAAGCTGCGCAAGCTTGCGCGCAATCATGCAAGACGATCGTTCATGCCCGTAGTGGTTCATAGCACTCGGACTGTCCACTATGAATCGTGATGTTACAGGAAGCGTCTAAACTCTAAACCGATAATACGGCTACCTTTGACGCACTGACATTTATCGGATCTTGCTCGTTCGTGCGCAATTCGACGCAAGCTTATTTTGCGCAGCTCAAGGGCGCTGATCTAGATTTTGGCACTCCATCAACAACAAAGTGCCCCACACATTAGTTGACCGTTTATGTTACAGATAGACAGTATATCGTCGATTTACTTCTCAGCTGTTCTATGCCCATTAGTTTGTAACTGAGAAAACTGAGTTTCAAGTTTATGAAGCTGAAAAAGTTTCGAGATTGTTTGGAGTTAGGACTTAAAAGAATTGAATGTTTGTTGCGTTCTAAATAGAATTCTCACCACATTATATTCTTTATGCCACAGTATAAAGTTTATACAGTTTATACAAGTCTCTCCACAGTTCCGTCCAGTGGTAGACACAGCATGAAGAGTAGTGGAGATTAAGGTGCCTGATATTTAGAAAAATAAACGAGAATCATTATTACAGTATAGATGCATTCGGCGGATCGCGATATATTAGAATTGTTTCATTGTTTACTTTATACTGGAACATATAATTTCTTTTGTTTATTAGTTGGTAAATATAATACTCTATCAAGCATCCCTACGTATCCCCTGCATGCTTGGCATCATTAAAATGAACGGCCATATGTAGGTGGTTTATTTCACTTGAGGTCATCGTGTACAGCCCTTATTAATTGAATTAGAACCATGTGCAACGATTTCACTTTTCTAAGTATGATGCTATGACATAAATAGCAAATTGTGCTTAGCTAACCAAATTATGTATTACCAATTACGTAGACGACCATGTATGCGCAGAAATTACGTGCATTGCTGCTATGTAATTCTACTTCCACAGCAAGGTAATTCGATGGACCTCGAGGTCATTGAAAATGTTCAGAGGCCACTAAAATCCCTTGTCCACTCGTTATTGGTCATCGCATTTTCCGATTTGGAAACAAAATTTCTAAATATTTAACAAATAATGAAGACGAACATACCAGAAACAATACTATCTACAATTTTTTATTATAATATATCTCCAAGAACTTTACAATTTGTCCATTAAGGACATTCAGTAAATTCACATAACTATTGTGTGGGTTCACATCACGCAGATGCATTTCTTATTAGAAAGAATCAGCACAGAATTAAAGCGTATTTTGCAGGGGTAGGAGGTCCCTGGCGTATTTTCTGTGCTGTCTTCTAATAATATCCACTGCATATAGCTTTTTGGCTAGATCACTGGGGTGATTGCTTATTCTTGCTTTATATCTTTCACCCTGGAGTGCTATTTCTTCAGTTACGGGTTTAACCTTGAGATCCTTCCTAACTGTGTCGTTACGCACGTCAAGGGTGCCTTGATTACGATCCTAAGTACAATGATGGATTAGAGTGCTTCTAGTTTAGCTATGTGGCTTTTCGCTGCCATGCACCACAGTTGTATGCCGTATGTCCAAATCGGTTTGATTACTGTTTTGTATATTAACAGTTGTCCATGCTTAATTTAGATTTTTTGCTACTTAACCAGTACATGTTTTTCCTCTTGAAACGGATTTGATCTATCTTGGCTCGTATGTGGTATTTCCATGTTAACCGTGAATCTAAGTGCATGCCTAGGTATTTAATTGTCTTGACTTGTGGTCCAGTAACCTTATTCAGGGTTACAGATGAAATGGTATTTTTCTTTAACGTAAAAGTTATGTGTTTACATTTGTCGGTGTTAGCTTTTATTTTCCATACGTTCAGCAGCTGTTCGATTTTTTTTAAGATGTTGCTGGAGTCTAGAAGATGCTATTTCAGGATCTTCGTGCATGGCTAAGATGGCGGTAACATAATGAGAGTTCTTGCGTAGTAGGGATGTCAGCAGTATACAGGGTCCGGCAGAGTATATGTCCACGCTTTGAATAGGGGTTTACTGGGGTGATTCTGAACAACCTTTTCCTTTACCAAAATGTTGGTTGAAGCTTCGTTTTTGAGTTATTAACGAAAAACCCTGGCCAGTTAGAGCGCTCGGGCGCGTGGCTCTCAACGGATTTCAACCTCAGCCGTGGTCGTGAACGAACGCATTGGCACAGTTATGTTACCTCGTCTTAAATTAAGAATAATGTGGAATTATTCGTTATTCATGAATAACAAATAAACTAATAAGTGTTCGATACGTTTATTCGTTATCCGAAAGAAATAAAGAATTTTATTACTTATGAATTATTTTTTGTTTAACAGCACGTTTTCAGGTGGATAAATTGTGTTTTAAGAAAAACGATTTGGATAAGTAATGTTAGAAAAAGCTAGTTAAACTTACCAATTCGTCCACGTATTAACCTGCTCCGACGGAAGTGGGTCCTTGACAATGGGTCATTGTGTCGATCCTGACCTTCCACAACAGCTGATGTTACAGCCGTGTCGGTGCACGGTCAGTTTTCTTGCACGGTCACTTCACTTAACGGTCATTTTCACTTTTTGGAACGATTTATCCTTCCTACGTTTAAAAAATTGTGGCTCCGAAAGGCATCCAATACAATTGTGGCTGTTGAGCCATGAATAGATCCTTTTTTCTTGCGCATTTTAGATAGCCTTATTTTTGTATTTGTTTGGATCTATGCGTTTGTGACGACGCTGTGTGCGCGGCCGGCGTCGCAGTTCGCGTTTAGGGTGCCTTGTTTAAATTAGTCAAGAGGTGCGATACGCGAGCGTTCAGAAACGCAGTTCCGGGTATCGCAGGGTTATTTCGACGGGATCCTTTCCCACCATGGATTTTCTCTTAATCAGTGGGCTTGACTATTTTCACCCACTCTTTTTAAGGCGACCAATTACTGGCGTCTACGAGTCTTCTTCTAGGACGAATGTGCGATCGAAGACCAGATCGAAACGAGCGCTCGAAAGAACAATATCAACCTTATAATTTCCAACATATATTGTCACTGTACCAATTACTACTACTCTAAAATACAGTCCACTACCGTTTTTCCGTTTTTCCACCAGTGTAATTTGCTTTGACCAACCACACGTTAACTCGGCAATAAGAGATCGGATACGGCTCGGCAGTTTCGTCTGAGCATATTCGTACTCAACAGTGGCACCCAATACAAACATTTGGTTGTACTCCTGGTTTGAACGATACATCTTGCTCGTACGAATAGTCGAATGACTCTGCCAGCTTAAGCGTTTCCTAGGTTCTACATAGATGAACATTCGTTAAGGAAGGGATATTGTTATAATAGAATGCAGAAGAAATGTTTCTTACTGGAACGCTTAAGTGGCTAGCAGTTTTGGCGTCAACATCCACTATACGAAAGAATACCCATGCGCTCTAGGGGGTCGTATGGTTTTCGTAACTACGAACTCTATGCCACGCAATAGAGCAGACCTTTCTGCAAAGGAAAGCATCAACTGAAGTTACAAAATCATTTTTGTATTCGATATAGAAGCGAAATAGTTTGGTAACACACGATTTTCTCCTGGACCCTTAGTTTTTGAAATAAACTGAAAGATATCAGCCAAAATGGGTATATTTTCGGTGTCCCTTTAACACATTTAAATGTTTATAGTCTAATAACAACATATACCATTTTATTCGTGAAACTTCAAAGGATCATTTGGCACCAAGCGCAACTGAATAACTATTACCGCAAAAGTACAAAACAGTTCCAAATTTGACAATTAGCGATTTTTTTCAAAATTGATTTTTTCAAAAATGGTACGTTCTGGAGAAAAACGGATTGCAGATTCATATTCAGCACATTAAAATCTATAAGAAACGCATATTGAAGGTTACAAAACAAAAAAAAGTTGAAATTTGTCGAACAGTGTTATTGCGAAGTTTAGTAAATCAGAAGTTTTATCGTAGTACTCGCCAGTTGATAGTATATCTAGTGATAATTTCCGTATCGTTTGTTCCAAGATTTTACCCTCGGGTGAATTGGTTTTGGAGCCCCACAAATTGTGTTTTTGCGTTACAATCACCACCTGCAATAAACTTGTTACCTAAAGGTTGAAAAACATCTGTGAACTGTTGCATACTGTAAGATGGGATTTGACAAGCGACCGGGTCAGAAGCAGGGTAAATGAAATCTAATGACGAACCGCTAATTATATTTATTATAAACTTAATGTAAAATACTTATTACACACGACTTGGATATCACTTAGCTCTCTCACGTCTGAGGTCGGCTAGTACGTCTCTATTTCAATTCTCTTCCAAATCTCAATCTGTTCTTACTCGACTCTGACTTTAATCTAACTCACACACGCAACGTCCATTCAATATATTCGTTCACTCTTAGCTTTCATCTCATTCTATCCTTCATTCGCTCTCACTCAGTTAGGACTCACACCGACACACACATCCTTGCCACGTGTCACAAGTCGACCACGGGCCACCATGCACTCTAGCCTCCACGTGCATTCTCCGAAACCGTTCACTCCTTCCAAGATATAAACATGCTCTCGACCCGCATTTATTGTCTTTATTGTCTGACTTGGAGGACAGGAAGCAGCTGCTAGCGTGATATTGCCGTGAGTTGTCTTCATAGTAACTGAAGTAACTTGTATGTGTGTGTCATGGACGGTGCTATGTAGGAAATGGTTGATATCTTGTTTGATAATTACTGCAGAACCACCACGGGCTTTGCCGGATGAATGTTTCGAATCGTAGATGATATAAGAAGGAACATTAATGTAGTTTTTAGCAGTGAGATGGGTTTCTAATATGAGTATAATGCCAATTCTGTTGACACGTAGAAATACTTTTAGTTACTGTATTCTTTGCTGTAGCCCGTTAGCGTTCCAATTGCTATTCTTAACGTAGCAGCCATTTTATTTATTTTTAAGCATGCATGTAAGAAGTTCTATCATTTTATTAATTTGTTGAGATTGTTGACTTAAGAGTTTAGTTTGTTCGAGAAGCATATTGGTTATTAATTCGGTGTTTTTAGCTGATTGTATTAACAGATTCTTTATTTCTGACATATCAGTTGCCGGTTCGTAGTCCTGTATGATTGGGTACGTTTCTTTTTGAATTGCTTGTGCTCCAGTTACACAAGCATAGGTTCTTGTATTTGTGTTGTGTTCTTGTCTTGTAGTGGTGTTATTATTGTTCTCTGGAACAGTTTGTGTGGGAAGATTTGAAGTATCTGTAACTGTTTTGCATCTAAGTCTGGGATACACTTTTTGCTGTACTTGTTTCCTGATTATGCTACCTTTATAGCTAGCAGGATGATTTCCCTGGCAGTTACAGCATTTAACGTTATCTATTTTTCCGCTAAAAGTACAGTTCGATGTCTGGTGTTTGCCAGCACATTTAACGCATGCGGGGATTCTATTGCAATAATTGCTGGTGTGGCCATAGTCTTGGCAACGTAAGCATTGGGGAATATCCCTTTTTATTGTAGGAGGTTCAAATGATACTATGGTGTTGAGCAACTTATCAATTTTGTATATGACCTAGGTTCAAGCTGTATATGACCTCGCTAGGTTCAAGTTCAATAAAGAAAAGTGGTAGTGGCTGTTTTGTGTCGAGTTTTACCATGTTATTTATTTGGCTTACCTGATGGCTGAGTTCTTTTAATCCATTTGTGATTGTGGCAGTGTTTGTCTTAGGGGGCATCCCTCTCAGTACGACCTTATAGCTTTTGTCTTTTTTTAATTGGTAGGTATAGAAGTTCGCATTTTTCTCTTTCAGGGCTAAAATGTTTTTACTGTAGCTTTCAGTGGCGTTAGCTTGTGCTTTAACATGCTTGTTTTTAAAATGTTTTAATTTCCTGTTGGTTCATTTGCGGTTTCCTGTAGTACACTAAATTTTAACTTTACATTGGTACATTTTAACTGGTACATTTATCAACCACTTTGCGACTTCTGATTCTTGGTCCAGATCGTCCAACGACAGATTATTGAATGAGCAGATTTTGCGTTTCTTAGTTATAAGTGGCTTCAAACTGCTGGCTCGCGGTTTATCATACACTGATAATTAGTTGCTTCGCGTAAACACGCCTTATTCCTCTGACTGCCTAAGCGAAGCTGATCTACAATTAAGGCAGGGCGGAATCACATTATATTAATATCTATAGGTCTGGAAAATTAATTAGATTTTGTCACCGGAAGAATTAAAATTATGGGACTAGTTAAGTTTCTTTGAGCGTTGGAATTGTGGTGGTATTCTGGAGTCTCCAACATTTCTAATTATTTCAATTTTCCTTCCAAGTTCTGAAGCGTGACAGCCGCTGCTGCCGTTCACTAGTTGCGTCAAATTCAACGTTAACACATTTCACTCAAGTAATTTATCAATAGCGTCACAACTTTACGCATTGCGTAGACCAATCCCAATCGCTTCTCTGCTCAACTTGCAGTGCAAATACACGATTCACAGTCAGTGGAACACTGAATACGTTACCATTTAAGCCAGAGCTTGGAAATGAAGGTAATTAGAAATAATAATTAAGAGCAGTGTATGTAATTCAATTTTGCGACATAGCTATTAATTTGTACACATAAAATACTTAGTTATATTTTTAATTTTAAAAGCTTACAATTTTCTCTTATTACATCACCTATTCTGTTTATCTGTTAACAGTTGAGTGAGTTGCTCGATTTCCTATACATATTCAATTTAACCACACGTACTACACATTCTGTATTAAACATTTCACAGATTATTAGCTCACATGAATTTTTAAAATTTAAGTACATTGTTGGATGACCAGCCCTTGAGTCACCGATGACTGTAAGGCCCGCGGATCCTGGCCTAGTCAAAGTCAATATTTTGCACTAGGGCAGTAGTCAGCGATATGACTACTGCCAAGGGCCAGACTCCGCGTCGGCTAAGGCGACAACAACAAGGGCTAAGGTCAGCCTTTCCCCCCCTAAAAACCACGATATATGTATATAGTAGCGGAATAGCTACTCCTTCTAAGAATCAGTTTACCAGAGAATAAGAGCGGAAGCTATGTAAAAGTACTCACCGAATTACATTGAATAAACTTTTTCTTTAAAGTGCTTAATATACATATATATAAAACGTGTTGCACTTGATTTCCTTCACACGGAATCCAACAACATGTACATTACAAAGATACAATTGTGCTATCAAAAAATGTGTTCTACCTTAAAGTTTTCTGTAATATTTTGTTTTCATTTTTCTATTCACAGATTTGTCAGATTTGTCGGATTTGTTACCTCTTGTTATTGATTGAAACACGTTCCAAAGCATTTACAAAGGTCATTATACGAGTGCATTACATTCAGTATTATTTGACATTCTAAATTGTATCCTAATTCTACATTGATCACTTGAAGCAATTATGGATAATGGAAATTCATATCGTAAGGAATTCCACTCCATTCAGTGCAACGCAACGTTCAGCAATACGACCCATTGTACATACCTGGGCTGCTGTCACGGTGGCAATAACAGCAATCATGCTTCAGGCACTTTAATTTTGGTGGAGACTAAAGTTTGATAGTTCAAGCTGAAGTATATTAATTTCATTGGATTAAATGCTCGTGAAATGTGCAGGGAAACACGTTGAAAATGTAGAAAATCGCATATTCCAATTATAAGTTCGTTCTAATGCTTTTTATCAGAAAGGACGAAAGGGTGGAATAGTAATTTTGTCGTTGACAAAAGAGCAAACTGGAATGATATTGAAATCGAAATAACGCGAGCTTACTCGGAGATAACAAATTTAATGGGACAGTCATATTAAATAGCTGAGGCATGCGCAGAATGTTAGTGGTTTATATTATATTTCACTGTAGCTTCGTATATTACACAGTAAAGAGCTGTCTATTTATACCCATCTACGTAGGTCATTCGAAGGTAACTGGCAAGAAGGTATTTTATTTGAAACCTGTACTTTTTCTGTACTCTGAGAAACTTCACTAGTCTATGATACCACGATACATAGTACAACACCGGGTCTAACTGAATGCAATGCGATAAAGCTTTTAATTGCTTTCACTAGTGTATCGAATTAAACTCTGATTTTCTATGTGCAACTTTACAACTAATCGAATTTTTGAGTGCACTTTTTGGTTCTTGCTTTATTGCAACGGTGAGATCCATTTTTGTTGACAAAATATTTTGCTGACAAACTATTCATTACCTGCTGCAATACAAAGAGTGATCTACATATACTCTATTCCGAATCTCTATAAACTTAAACCTCCTTCCGAAATGTTGGGCCGACCAAGGACGCAAGTCGAAGGCAACAAATATCCAGCAAAGAGTGCGGTTGTTTTTCCTTATGTTTTAAGTTGACAGTCAGTTTAGTCCTTTCGCATGGTCGTGCTAAATATTCTCCATCCTTAAGGAAAGTGACTTTTATTCCTTGACCCATACGTACAGGTGCAGGTATATGTACAAGTTATATATGCAGGGTGTCAGAACGGTTTCATTAAAAAAAAGGATTAGTAAGTAATTAATATTATAACTTTATTGTGCACTGGAGAAGGTGCTTTGACGCCTTGTCTGGCACTGCCACAAATCGACACGTGCCCGAAATAATCAGCCATCGCGAAGACAAACAATTATCACGGGTTTGCTTTAATAAAGATACTCGATAGCAATGGACTCGCGGCATCAAAAGAGCTACGCTTACATGTGAATTTGTAATCAATTACCAAATTCTAATCATATACTCGTACATACAAATGAAAGCACTTTTTGTTATTAACGGAAAATTTTTATTTTCATTTCGTATTAATTTATTGCTATTCACGCACCTTATGTTTTAATCAAGTCAGCTTGTGGGAGCTTCGTGTATCGCGGTAGATACGATGATGGAGGAAGGAAGCGACGGAAAAAGAAAGCCAGGAAAGAAGGTGGCGTTTCGTCTTAGGCCTGGTAGCGGACTCGTCAGTAAGGCATGCTAGCAGGCCCTGCTTTAGACGCAGGGATAATAGGGAATGGTCGGAAGTTATATATATGGTCACGGGGACCTATAGAACGGTGTATGTGGGAAGTGCCCCCACACAGCTAATAGCTAATTACTGTAATAGTGCTAATAGCAGTATAGCAGATAACAATGGAAATATACAGCCTTTATGGTGCGAAAAGAAAGTAGAAAATATTATTGTGAGAAACAGGTGCAGCTCATAATATTTACTTGTGTTAAAGTATTTGCACCTTGAAAAAAAGTTATGGAAGTAGAATAAAGGGAAAATGTAGCAGCGCAAGATTATTAAAAGTATGTATCATCGTGTCTCCTTTCTTAATATTCTTTCCTATGGCGATAGTTAGTGGAACGTAAACACTCTGACGAGGTCTAATTAGTTGTAAGCGCCTTAGTTGCACGGACTCCGCATAATTTTCAAGGAAATTATTCGATGCAGTTATTTTCTCAGTTCTTGGCATTTCATCTTGAAGTTTTACTCAGTGTCAGTCGATTTAGCATGCTTCAGTTGATGGCAAATATTCATATTACCCATTTCTTTATTTATAAAGAAACAATGGAAATACAAAACACTTAATAACAGTTCAACCAAATAATAAAAATATTCGATTTTAAATAAAATAAGCTAAGCATCCTCGTTAAACTCAAGTCTAAGGTTTACTTCTGAATTTAACGAAATTTTTAATGTGTTTTATGATACTTTGACGCAAACGTACGATAGGGTCATTCCACGCCAAATCGATCACTTTTGGACGTCCCCATCGGCGATTTTGTTCTAAATGAAATATGTTGTAGTCCATATGGAATTAGGGGGGGTTTAAGTCATCATTTTTGCGGTTGACAATTTGTTTAGAAAATACAGGCCTTCAAAGTTTGTAATTTTTGCCATTTTTGCGAAAACGGGCTTTTTTTAGGAATTTTTATCTCCGGAACTGTTAGTCCGATTGAGCTACTTTTTGTTTTGTTTTATTCACAAAGGATTGGGCTATTATAAAATAATTTTTTCAACCTCGGTAAGTAACTTTATAATGTCGAAAAATATAACCAAATTCTTTTTTTGCGTTTTTTTCGATGATGGGGCGCAACAAAAAAATTAGAAAAATATATGTCCATATTCCTTGAAGTTTCCTCTTCAAAATGAGACTTTCAAAATGATGGTCAAGTCAAAATTGGCTTCACAATGAGCTGAAAAAGGAGCGGCGTACCATCGTTTCAGGTAGGCGAGTCGTGCGCTCGGGAGCGGGACCGCTATATGGCCGTTTAGTTTTGGTAAGGTTTGGTTAGAACAGTCCAAAATATTAGGTACGTAGTTTTTTTAAACTGCGGTAACCCTAGTTTAAGGGGTGAAACCACTCTCCAAAGTTGATCCTCTAAAATGCTACCTCAGAAACGGTTTGAGGTAGGTAAAATATTATAATATTGTCGGATTGGAAGTTTTATAGAAATTGAGCCGGTGGAAGAGTAATATAATATGATCGAGGATTATATAATATATATTTATTAATAAGCTACTACACTATTCCACACTATGGTACTCTACACTGTTTCGTCTACGCTATATTACTCTGGTATACACTGTCTCACTGCCCAATCCACACTGTTTAATCCACATGATCCACACACTTCCGCTCTCGACTCTACTCTGTTCCTTTCCATTCATACATCCATTCGCCCTCTCTCTCCATCTCTCTCTCTCTCGCTCGCTCGCTCGCTCTCATTCATATCTTTAAAGGTATCCTTAAAACATAGAAAATAGGGGACACGGTTCTGCAGGCCATCGTAGCACGCCTGAAGATCAGCTGTATCCCAGGTAGCCTGGTCATAAACGCCCTATGCCCGTACGTTTGGCGCTGCGCACCCCCACAATATTTTCGTTCACAACGTGTTCATTAATTTTTGCCTGCATTATGACAAAATTCAGCTAGGTACTAATAGGACTCAACTACCTGCAATTTGACACGTTATATTCTCAAATAAAAACGTTGACTGTATTCTGAAGTAATATAAATATAATCATTAGCACTAATCCTAGAAAGAAAGAAAATAAGAAAAAGTTAACTCTTCCTAATATTATTTTGCATAGCAGTAGAAAATGAATTACTGCATGTTCTGTGTAATTAATACTTCCCCCAGGAAGCAAGCACAACTTGCTCTTTGTCCTTTCTCACTCACATTGTAGTCCAGTTCTTTAACTTCGTGCGCAGTTACACACCCTTAGTCCACCCCTCCACCTCACGGTACCACATAAATACTCCTGTGAAAAAAACATTCTCTAAAACAAAACAAAAATTTCTCCGTCTGAATCTATCAAACTGCAGACTTTACTGTACAAGGTGATTTACGAAATTCAGATAACCGTATATATCAAGCTTAGTTAAAGATAGATACACTATTTTGCTATGTCATTACATTTTTGATAGGTGCAACGACGAACGTAAAACTTATTATAGAAGCACAGTTGTATACGTGGATCGATACTTCGGAACATTCTGCACAAGAAAGTATTAGAGTATGTATAATGTTTAAAAAATGAATCTGTGTACAGGGTGAGTCATGGAATTGAGACGGATTCAACGTCAAATTTACTTAAGGCTAGAAACGAATTGTACACATGCAGGACAAAGTACAATGGCGTATAGAGGGATATTCTCCAAGACTTCACTCTTTTCACAAGTAAAACGTTACATCGAAAAAATGCAAATGCACTTTTTTGTATAAGCGTAAATAATGAATATTCCGTGATTTATTTAAAATTTCGGTATTTTTACACGAATTTATATAAAGAATAAAATTCGGCCATCCTCCGCGGATGACATGATGGAATGAATTAAATTACATCATTCAAGCACAAGAAATGAGTATATTAATTCCATTATGCAAAATATAAAAAAAAACATTTGTAAAATGTTTACTACATGAAGGCAACCCGTTTGAACATCTACAAAAGAGCATGCAATTTATTCAAAATTTGAAATAACCCACAGATATCGATTTTCTTAATAATATACAAAGAAGTACATTTGCATTTTTAGATGAAAATACGTATGAAACACGCCTATGAAAGAAGTGAAGTCATAAGAAAGTAGCCCTTCTTACGTCAATCAACTTTTTCTTTTACAACTCTTTTCTATCTCTAACCAAACTCGAGATATAACCAGTCCCAATTCCGAGATACACCCCGTATTATTTGGATTTTTTGACTTCGACATATGTACTCACTTGAAACACGTAACACAACAAATGCAATTATTCTTACTTACAATGAACCAGTTTAAGTAGTGTAAACAGGTCACATATATTTGAGCCACTCATTAGCCAAATCAGTTAACTCCACTTTTTCAAGCTTTTTAAATTTTATTATCAAAGCGCTTGATTGACTCTTGCCTTTCTATATTTAAAGTAAATTTCCATATTCTTATTTTTGGGAGTTAACCGATTTGGCCAATGAGTAGGTCATTTACAGCTTTAAAAGTATAAAAACAACCTACTATTCATTTTCCACTGTTATTCTTCTTGAAGATAGCGATTTTAAAATTTGCGGTAATAATTTGTACTTGAGTATTTATAATAATACAGGAGCGTTCTTTCTACGAAATTGTGAATATACAAATCATTATTCTCTTCGCAGTCGCTTCCAAGATTTGTATCAGCCTGTCGTTATCGTAGGTAAATAATTAGTATGTTCACAAATTTGTTCCTCTTTAAACTTTAAACTGGCATGCGTTATTTAAATTAATGTGGCCTTAGACACGTTTCAAAACGTTTTAAATGTTCTCCATGAAAGTTGCGGTTCCCTCTGCCTTGCTGTACCTATTTAAACTAGGTCAACAAGTTGTAGAAGCAGCCAGGAACATATGTAAAACATTGAAGACGTTGAAGTTAGTGATCGCGAATTGCAATTCTGGTTCGCAAACTTTTGAAACGGATACGACGCTCGAGGACCATCCGCAGGAAGTTGGCTTTTATCGCCAGAATATCAAGTTAGTATCATAGAAAGCGTACATAGACTTGACAAAAGATGTACGGATATCTGAAACGGGAGAATTAATATCACACTTTATTAAAATCGCAAGGACTTTAAATAAGACATAAGATTTTAACATTAATCTGGAATGTTGCACATTTCTCCAATATCTCTGTATTTCCGTTACTGATTTTATCATTACTGAAATATGATATTGGATTTATCAGTTACTTTGCTTGAATTGGGAACCACGTCATACTCATTTCTACATCGCATTTATTTTACTAGATAAATAAAATAACCTATTCAGTGCACATACAATCGATACTGCTTATATGTATAAACCAAAAGGTGAGGAGGTTAGCCTGTAAGGCTGAAGAGTAAGCATTGCATTATTAATATTACATTACTTTTTATTCTTCTTGCCAAAGAAATTAATTTTGTTTATTTAGACAAAACATATTTTATTTCAATGAAGGAAAATACCGAACAAAGTTATGTTCCAATTGTGTTTGTATTATAAAACTGATCAAGCATGTCTACATATAGGTTGCCCGCGAGTGTCGATATTATTCGAGTCTTTTTCTCTCTTTGTTTTCACCTGTTCTCCAGAATTCCACATACTCGCAGAATCGCACGTTCCAATTTCGACAAATAACTCGCTCTACAAAAGCAGAGTAAAATTATAGTGACTGCCATTGGCAGCATTGGAATAATTTCTATCAAATAACACGTTATGTACTGTTCAGAATTGAAACGAAGTCGAGCGAAAGGAAGGCTTGGTCCCAATTATAAACTCGGACCTCATGCATTTTCACTATTCACTGAACTGGTTACATTTACTAATCGTGATCTGTAGCGTCGTGTGGCGAAGGAATCAAACGAAATGTATTGGAACTAATTATAAAAGCTTAGAATAGAGCGATAGCGAATGATGAACTGGTGGAGACACGGTTTCAGCGCGTTCATCTACTATCGGAAGAAAAGTAAGATTTCGATACTTTGAAAATCTACTACCATGTGAAAGTGGGCGCCACCTGGGTGCTCAAGGGCTGATCAAGCGACTACTCCTCTTATCGCTTTGCCGTCCCGCTAGTCTTATTTTCAGGTCTAAACAATACCTAATGAATCATCAAATATGTAGAGTGGATTAAAAATACTAGAACTACTATTATGTACACTACTGGGATGGGCTATACATATATCGCGAATTTGGTAAGAGGAGAATAAAAATGTTGAGGAAAAGGTTAAGTGATATAGTAACGTCTATTTTCCTACCACTTCACTTTGTTAATAAATGTGACGATGAATATTTGTGTTTTGTTTGTTTAATATTGTAACGTAATACTTTCTGACGCAGAATGGCCAGGCAAGTCGATGCGAGTAAAACAGCACATGTAATTCCATTTTAAAAAAACGCATTTTCAGATGCAACTATTCAGCTGCGCTTGCGAACGAAGTGAAGTCGTAGAGAAATAGACATTACTGTATCCTTCAGCTTTTCCCTCAGCAGCTGTTTTCTATCTCTGACCGAATTTTAGATGCAAACCGTTCCAATTGCGTGACGCACCCTGTATACCAATTCCTTGGGGGACCCTCTGAGTAGCCTGGCTGCAATTTAGTTCTTACTCATAAGTAATCAATTGTATTCTTGCCAAAGTCATGAAGTTTAAAAAATTTATGTGGATCAACTTAGATATCCTTGAAGGAAAGGATATAGCTAAGTGACCATTTGTAAAAATATACAGGTAACAGTACCCATCTTTCATGGTGAATGTGGAAGATGCCACCACACAATGTAAAACAGTTACATCAACGGGCCAAATTAATTGCAGTTTCTTTACAATAGATAGTCATGTAAATAGTGAATGTAGATAGTCAAGCGAAAAATTGTACTAGCTGTGGGAGCTTCGGATATCGGTTGATACGGTGGTGGAAGAAGGAAGCGACGGAAAAAGAAAGGGAAGAAGAAGGTTGCGTTTCGCCTAGGCCTGCTAGCGGACTCGTCAGTGCCTTATTAGTTAGGCACAGGGATAGTAGGGAATGGTCGGAGGTTATATACATATATGGTCACGGGGACCTAGAGAACCACGTTCGAGAGCCAGATCGTCGTGTTCGCCCCCTAGTGGTGTATGCGGAAAGTGCCCCAATATAGCAAACGACTAAACTACAACAAATTTGAAGGTTCATAGCACGCCATTAAACACTCGAAACGACTTCAATTGACACATGTAATGATAAAGGCGAAAATGAAACAATTGATCGTGACAATAACGGCGACAACATCAGCCGATCGACCGCAGTTCTTGCTAAAACAAACGAAATGATTTGCAAAGTAATCAATAAACAAATGCTCACACTGGACAAAAGTACTTGTACCAAAAATCACAGAAGACCACACTAACAATGGAAATGAACATAAAATATCAACTCGAAAGTCAAATACAGAATTCATTAATTCTAACAGAGGATATACAGGTTCTAAAAGATCAAATGTTAATGGAAACTTTGGAATTTGTTGTCACTGCGAGTAAAGTAACCAAACTATCTTTCAAAATTTAATTAATACCTAAAATTGAATTTAAAGCGTGAAAGATTATTCGTACCATACTGGAGCTAGAATATTTATGATCAATAAATATACATTAATTTATACATTATACATTAATAAAAGAAATAAAGAACTGTATAGGGAGAATAACGTTCCGTAACAAATGAAAGCAAGTATGTAGTGGTCATATAGCTTCTTTGTTTACCATGTGCAATTTGCCCCTCGTAACGATTCTCCTAAACTAACCTAACCTAATACGAAGGGCGTGATAGTTAAGTTATTGTGTACTTAAGCCAAGTCCAGACTAAACTGAAGCCGCAGAAGAGCGCGAAGCCGCGCAACTTTGTGCACAGTCATGCCAAATGATTGTCCATGTTCGTTGTTTCATAATGTCCAGACTGCTCGCTATGAATCACGATCTTACAGAATACTCATTGAAGTGCGCGCATTCGTGCCACAATCAGCGCAAGCTTTAGCCTGCTAGTATCTATACTAGTCGTGCCCGCGTATTGTACATGCTTCGCGGATGCCTGCTTTTATACTTTTCAGGGTGCACATTAGTTTGTACATATGTAAATTAATGTTTCGAGAAAAATGTGTAAAATCAATTCACGGGGGCAATCACTAATATTAAGGGCATGGGATCAATTTAAACACAAGAATGATATTAGTCGATCTTACAAAACGATCTTGTTAAACGATAATGGGCATTGTAGGGTTCCTGCTAATACCAAAGTATTGATGAAAGTAGAATTTATAGATTTATCTCTATTTCATTATAATAAGCTGTTTCAAAATCGTATTGGTCACACAATTTTTGGACAAGTTAAAGATTTGTGCATTTGTTAATTAAAGGACTTTTTATTGTTATCAATGGCGATCCATTTTGTTATGCTGCAATAATTTGTATACATTTTTGTGGAGATAGCTTGTGTTATACGTGATGTTCTTGTGATGGTATCCGTAGAAGAAAAAGGACGGATGACGTCTGTTTTCAATTATTCATGAGAACAAAAGTCAGGGATACAGCTTAAGCATAGAATTTTTTACGATCAAATACTTGAACACGCAAAAGGAATATTTCGGAGCATCATTATTCAAAAGATTTACATAAAAAACCAATTCCTTTCAATGTTTATCTTTTACTGTATGATTGAATAGGACTAATACAAATAACATCAGTATTCTGTGGCAACATAATTTTAGTTCGATATGCGAGTGGGACTTTGTGCAAACAAGCGTACTCAATAAAGTTTTATCAGAAATCTATTTGATAGTAAAGTGTTTTATTAATTATGAAAAAGTGTTTGGATGATTAATGTTAGAAAAGGTTAGTTAAATAAACTTATCCATTCGACGGTGTCTTGCCATATGGTCATTGTACCGATCCTGACCTATCTTAACAATTTAAAAATGCCACGTCCCGGCGATCGATACAGATCTGATTCGCACTTGTTTCCACACGCACATGACACACACATTAACTTTCGTAATGTTTGTAAGCGCGTGTCCTGTGCGTGTGGAAACAAGTGCAAATCAGATCGTATCGATCGCCGGGACGTGGCATTTAACAATGAGCTCGCGCTATACGGGCGCTGTAATTGGCCAGTGTTTTTCGTTAATAACTCAAAAACGAAGCGTCAAACAATATTTTGGTCCAGGAAAAAGTTGTTCAGAATTAACTCAGCTACCCTTCTTTTAAAAATAATGCACATGTTCCGGGCCACCCTGTATATGTAAGAAGCCCGACAACTAAATTCAATTTCGTTGTTTGTCTATTGCGCGTGGGCGATACGAAAATAGGTTCATGAAATTTTCGTGTATTTAAGCTTTCCGTAGAATTTCGTTATCTCGGACACAACAATAAACTTTTGTTTCTTTTGATGTAGAAGAATGAAAGAAAATAACACTTTGTATGGTCGAAACAAAGACAACAATGACGAGTACTATCGATGTACACTCTCTTTTGTACCTGCATGGTTGCACAATACCACCATCGCTCAACAGTTTGGGTACACCTACCGCAATTGTATTATACGGTCAAACACAAATTGCAGGACGTAATGCTTCACCACAACTTACTCTTTACATATTTTCTTAAATCATTTCCAGTTTAGAAATTAGTAGTGCCGCACTTCCTTTATGTAAAGAAAAATTTTCCATGAGGAAAACTGCAAAATAGTGAAGTTCATCTGAGCGTACAGTATGAAGTACTATCGACACAGTAGCAAAGGGACTTTAGAAGGAATCGAACGACCGATAGTACCAACTAAATTAGAAGGTTAAAGAAAACAAAAGAATTAGAATTGCTTCAAAGAGTTAGCAGAAGAAAGTCTTTGGTATTTCCTCACGTTTATTTTAACGCGAGGTGGGAAGTTAACAAGGAGCCGATAATTTTAACTCCCCCATTTGATATATGTATTCGATAATTAAGTGGACTGTATTTTGCATTTTATATTGAAGTGATAACTGTGTACGGAAGTGAACTTATTCGGAGGATTTCGATAACTACTTGATCACGTTAATATGATATTCAATTAGTTTCATGGCACGTGTTTTAGCTATTAGGGCCAATGAAGCATGAATATTCGAAATGTGGTTATAAAACTAAATTGCTCTCGCCAGGGCATACTCTAAGTCTTAGAGTGTGAGACATACAATCAACGAAAAACTCCTTATCCTCAGAAATAGCTTAACCTTGCAATCTTGCCATAAACCTTTGCCCACGAAGCCTAGTCAAACCGGCATATTATTGTGACGCAACAGGCATAAATGTTCGAGCAGAACTAAACTCCATAATTACTTTAACAAACGGAAAGTGTAACAATGTGTAATATGTTTTTTAATCAATTAAAATTATCTTAACGTACATATCGTGAAATACAAAACACAAAACAAGAAAACTAGAGCGTTAATATTACATCAAGAGTAGAAAGTTAGGAATATTTTCTCATTAGCACGAGCACTCAAACTTTTTGGTAGCAGGACATACAGCAGTGCATACATACACCGGCAGGGTAAAACAAAGTTTCTGCTTGGAAAACATATACATACATATGCAGCATTCAAAAGTACAGTCCTCAAAAGATTAAAAATCTCAAAACATCTTCAAGGACAAACTTATTGTTGGCCAATCACTTCACATTGTATTGGGTTAGAAGGTTCACTAAAACAAAAATGTAAGATTCCTATTATGTGACCTCGGCAGACTTGGTCTATTCTGAAACTAACGAGCTCGTAGTTACAAAAGCGTTTACATGTTGCACTTTTGATAATCAATATGTCCTTGAAACAAGTTTTCCTAAGAAAGGACACAAGATTGAGAACGGCTACCTCCTATCTTGAGACAGGGTTGGTAGTTTTTATTGGGTGAGTCCTGCAGTCAGCCGGTTGCGAGATCTCCAATATTTTCAATTCTACGAAAATCGTGATCAAATGAATTCTATTGCTTTTATAGATAATACATAGATGTAGAAATAGATGCCCCGTTGGTTCCGAAGTTATAGAGAAGCATATATAGGGGATAGACCCAAGCTAGGAAGCTTGGAAACCAACAGCGTTCAGAAAACGAAGTGCAAATTGATTATACAGGGTGTTTGGTAACTGGTGGTACAAGCGAAAAGGGAGTGATTCTACACGATAGAATAAGTCGAAAATATAGAATAAAAATTTTTCGTTTGAGGCTTTGTTTTCGAAAAAATTGACTTTGAATTTTCGCCCGGTACGCGTGCACTTGATCATGTCTCGTTATAACGGATCTCACTGACAAAAGAAGGATAGTAAGATAATAGGTAGGAAAACACTTCCGTGACATTGGAAGTGTTTATCAACATAACTTCAATCGAGACAATGATCGAGACATGATCAAGTGCACGCGTAGCGGGCGAAAATTCAAAGTCGATTTTCTCGAAAACAAAGCCTCAAACGAAAAATGTTTATTCTATATTTTCGACTTATTCTTTCGTGTAGAATCACCCCCTTTTCGCTTGTACCACCAGTTACCAAACACCCTGTATATTTCGCTAATACATGCTGTTTACCCTTTTCCTTTAAGAAATAATTCAGTTGGAGATTAATAATTGTTTATTCTTGTTAATAATTTTATCAGCGATTCTAAGAAGTATCTAAAGAGTCTTCCAGTAATTTCTGCATTTTATGAATAGGGAAACGGCAGCGAATTATTAATATCTCATTGTTCAGGCAACTTGTGATGACAGAGTAGCGCATGCGCATTAAAACATCGGATCAATTTTATACGAATTACAGAGCACGACAAAGTGATAGATTCACCCCCTTTCATTTACCACACCCTTCTTAACACATCGTGTATTTCTTCTCTTCGTTTTTCTAGCTAGTTTCATGGACATAATTGTGACACTACCAAATAGAAGTAATTTAATTTTAAATTGTGTGATTTATTAATAAGATTATGCAAAAAAACAGCGTATATTTTTATTTCACGAAAGGAAAAATAATTTTAGATAATTAAAAAAAACTCTTCTATGTACTTTATCTGTGTTCTTCCAGTGTTTTCTGTATTCACATTTAAATTATTCAGTTTAATATGTTATTACTACAAAAGGTATTACTACAAAGGATATTCTGATCAATCATCTGTTAGTATTTCCTAATCAATTTTTCAATTTATTGGAAGTGGAAAACTGTCTATTGTTTCGATTAATTAACGCGCTGGTTGTTTCAATACTTTCGCCTGGCTTTTTCCAACCATTGTTCAACCATAGATGCGGTTTTTTATGAGTCTTATTCTGCTAGGACACAAATTCTGCAATTTTAAATATTTAATATAATTCGCGCAGAGCTATGGAGAGTAAAATGGCTATTGGCGAGGCAATTAAGGAACCTCGTGGCTATGGTCTCATAGAGTAGCTTGTGGAC
Organism: Nomada ferruginata; assembly: GCA_963583965.1. NCBI lineage: Eukaryota > Metazoa > Arthropoda > Insecta > Hymenoptera > Apidae > Nomada > Nomada ferruginata. The sequence goes on from OY757219.1 coordinate 4,704,483, forward strand.
AATAGATGTGTGGATTGAGTCTGCGTATATGTATACACACTACAAATACACTAATGATATGATAAATATTTAAACTAGTGTCATAAAATGTCAATGCTGCTATTATTCTGTCGCTGTAGAATACTCCCGGACGTTTATTTCAATTTTAAAATAAATATCCAACCCTATTGTAGAAGTTATTTTCAGTAAACCTCACGTAGATTGGAAGAGAGGCCAGGTAGGGTAATAAGACTTCAGTCTCCTTCAATTATCAACTAACTTTATTAATATAAAACGTCGACACACGACAATTCTCCAACAAACAACGACTGTCACCCGATACTTACAATATTCACGACTCAATACTCTCTACTCTCGGCGATACTCTCTTCAACTCTCCCTTAACACTAGAACTACCGATACATTTTGGTATTATTCAGATAGCATACGTTAGACAGATTATGAACACGAAAGTCGTTGAATGGACATTAAATAGAGATATACAGGGTGTCCCGTAACTGGTGGTACAAGCGGGCAGTGGCTGATTCTACATGAAAAACTGAGTCGAAAATGTAGAATAACATTTTTTCATATGAGGCTTTGTTTTCGAGAAAAACAGGTTTGAATATTTGTCGAGTACGGGTGCACTTGGTCTAGATTCGACTTAACGGACTTCGCTGTAAACTATCTATGTCCCCTCTTGTAAATTCAGTGATTTTTCAGTGTTCAGGGCACCACCGCACTACAGTCGCGAAGTACGACAGTTTTTAAATGAAAAGTTTCGGTGCCGGATTGGCCGCGGTGGCAAAATTCCTTGGCTGCCACGATCTCCCGATTTGTCACCATCGGATTTTTATTTGTGGGGACACGTAAGTCTGTTGTGAATAGTGCAGACATAACAAGTCTTGAACAATTAAAACAAAAAATTATTACGGCTTTTGAACAATTAAAGTTACATAATGGAACGTTAGAACACGTTCGTGGGAATTTGATAAGACGAGCACAATTGTGTATACAGCACCGTGGAAATCACTTCCAGCAATTTTTGAACTGAGCAAATTCCTAAAAAGTAAGTATTTCTAATGTTGTGGCCTTGATCGCCGATCTATTCTATGTATACAAACACTGAATATGTTTACAAGAGAGGACAGAGATAGTTTACAGCGAAGTCCGTTAAGTCGAATCTATACCAAGTGCACCGGCATTCGACAAATATTCAAACCTGTTTTTCTCGAAAACATATGAAAAAATTTTATTCTACATTTTCGACTCAGTTTTTCATGTAGAATCAGCCACTGTCCGCTTGTACCACCAGTTACGGGACACCCTGTATAATTGTCTTATTAAAACTCATCATAAATTACTGCAACGATACCTAATATATTAATTCTAAAGCAAGAAATCTGAAACAAATCATTTTGACCCCCTTGGTAGTTCTAGTGTTAACTCTGTCTCGCGAGCGCATCATCCACTCTATATATTCTTTCACTCGTAGTTTCTCTCTCATTCATTCCTCATGTGCTCTCACTCATTTAGGATACACACTGCAAACATTCCTTGGCGACAGTCAGTCGCGACCACCCGAATCCTTGGGCCGCTGTACCCACCATTCACTCGATCTTCTCAAGTATTCAGCTCCAAACACATATCTTTCACACCTCGGCATCATTCTAAACGGGCACGCAGTATTTCCAATCCCACACTCGACCATCCTAAAAAAATGGTGCGTGTACTTATGTACGCGCGTTAGAAGTTATACTTCATTGACGTGATTAAAATGATTTTTAATTTGCACGAAAAAGATTTATTGAAATAAAAGAATAAAAGGATTTGAGTGGCATAAGAAAAGAAATTAACAACATTTTGAAATTATGTCCACTATCATAGCTTCTTCAGGTGGTGACTGAATCGGCACATCAGTTACCAGTGGCTTATGATAACTAAAATATGATACAAATAGTTTCGTACTAACGTCGTTGAGGTATCGTGTAAATGCAGCATCTATGATGGTACCGTGTCGTGTTGTTGAAGTCAGGGGATTATTATTCATAGTTAAATTCACATACTTTTGGAAAAAGTCAATAAGTGGACCAGTATCTTCTCGTGAAAAATTGACGTTGAAGTCTCCACTTAAAATCACCGGTAACTTGTTCAAAATGCAGCCCCTTTTATATAATTTTTGGGCACATACCCTAACCAATCAGCGTCGAGCGGGTAGCGGGAACCGTTTTTTATGGCACTCTCAAGTGCGAGTGCACAGCCGAGCGCGCCAACTCCCCCGCTTGCGCTGTGCTCTAACCAGAGCATCTATCATTGAAACACGCCGGTACAAACCACATATATAATTTTTATTATTATTCAAATAAAACACGTGTTGTGCATAAATTTGTATAAAAGGGGCTGCATTTTGGTAAAGCAGTCAGTCGAAAACGACAAGCCAAAAGATTATCGTTACCCGGACCTAACTTGTGTACTGGTACGGTCATCCTGCGGACTAGCGAGTTTTAGATAGCAGTCTCGAGTATTAGTGTAAAATAATCGATGCTCTAAAATATCATTTAATTCGTATATAAAATCACTTAAGACTTAAGTAATCAACCAAGGAATTTGGTTTTGCATTACCATAATATATTGCTATTGTTGAGCCATGAATAGATCCTTTTTTCTTGCGCATTTTAGATAGCCTTATTTTTGTATTTGTTTGGATCTATGCATTTGTAACGGCCCTGAGTGCTCGGCCGGCGTCGCAGTTCGAGTTTAAGGTGCCTTGTTTAGAATAGTCAAGAGGTGCGATACGCGAGCGTTCAAAAACGCGGTTCCGATATCGCAGGATTATTTCGACGGGATCCTTTTCCCACCATGGATTTTCTCTTAGTCAGTGGGTTTGAGTATTTTCACCCACTCTTTTTAAGGCGACCAATTATTGGCGTCTTCGAGTCTTCTTCCAGGACGAATGTCCGATCGAACATCAGATCGAAACGAGCGCTTGAAAGAAGAACATCAACCATATATTGTCACTGTACCAATTACTAGTTCTTTAAAATACAGTCCACTATTAACCGTTTTTCCATCAGTGTAATTTTCTTTGACCAACCACACGTTAACGCGGCAATAAGAGATCGGATACGGCTCGGCAGCTTCGTCTGAGCATATTCGTACTCAACAGCTATTGGAAAAGGAGACACTGTACAATTGTTTAATACTAGCTTGCACAAAATGGGCCAAAACTGATTATTCGAACTTTTTGAAATTGGAATGCCATCGATATTAAAAATTATTCGAAACGTTAATGTCTCTTTGACCTTGAATTATTGCCTTGTTGCTAAACAACGCAAACGGTCAATTATTAATTATTATTTCGTCACGCAATGATTCGCAATCCATACATTCCAATCAATATCTCAATCGATATATTGAAAAGAGAGTACAAACAAATATTTCAAATATTAAATGAATATTTATTTTATATTAGGAAATAAATGTTTTGCCGTGACATCAAATAAATACTATATAAATATTCGAAAAAAAATGTCTTTCTGAATCTAGAATACATATTGTATGTATATTTAAATATTAAAAAGAGATTGAATCTCTTTTTAATATTGGATAAATATGTATTCAATAGTTTGTGCTACTAGGGTCCATTCTTGGAATTGTTTCCCGGGCCCATTTGGTGCACCGAAACGGTTCCGAGTTTCAGACGACTGAGCTTTCGCATACGAACGAATAGAATTTGACGTAACGTTCAAACTCGGGGTACTTTCCGAAGGCCCGTGTCAACTATACACGTGTTTTGACGACGAACCACGACAACGTATCGCTCGCTATTATCTTTATTTTTTATTTTTTAAAAAAATTAAATTAAATAAATTAAAATAAATATTCAGCATCCAATATTAATGTGAACATATTTATTAAATTGACTGAGATAAACATTAATTCATATGAAAAGAAATAAATAATTGTAAATAATCAAATAAACCTCAATGAAAAATTGTATTTCAATGTCTCTTTTGTATAAAATATTAATTTATAATTTAATGACAACACGAAATTCACTGCATTGAATATGATTTATTACTCTACAATTCTTTTAATTTTTTTTTTTTTAATGGGCTTAACCGGGCGCTCAGTCCATCTGGACCATTGTGCCCGGGCCTCCTATCAGGAGTCGGTTACCCCAGGGTGCAGTGGCTCTCTGCCAGGCCGACTTCTTTAGCAAAACTAATGAGCCTGCCCTTTGGGACCTTCCTGCCCTCCTGTATGTCTAGGAGTGGTGAGGCCAGGTGTCTGAGCCTTGCCATCACCACTTGCTCGCATTCTGTGACGAGATGTAGAGGGGTTTCCTCTTCTCTGTCACACCACCTGCATGTCGTTCCTTCGCTGAGGCCCATCCTGTGCAGGTGCTTTCTTGTCTGCCAGTGTCCCGTTAACAGGCCCACTGCCAGACGTATATCACTCCTGTCCATCCTGCAGAATTCTGCTATCCGGATAGGACTTGGTTCTCCCACCATAGCTTTAAAATTCTTTTAATTAGTTAATATACTGTCGAATGATTTAAATAATATTTACCAATATTCAATATCAATCACTACTGTATATAATTAATAAACAGATATATCATTTTTATTAGTATTCAAATAAAACACGTATTGTGCATTCAGAACATGTATTCAAATAGTATAAATTCAGTTGAACACAGCTATGAAACGCGACGCGCATGCCAACATGCGCGTGCAATGGAGATCTCTACTTCTATTTTTTGAAGTTATTTAGTTGGTAGCTTTTTTCTTAAGGGATTTAGCAAGCAGCTTCATGGTGTAGACTTTATCTGACGCGGTGCGCGCGCATCGCAAAAATTCACTCCTCATCATTTCTCCATAACGCGCCTAAAGAAGTATAACTTCAAAAACAATATCTGGCCTCAGATATTGCTACAGACACTCTCTATCGTTTCAGCCCAATCCCTCATTCATCCACTTACAGTTACAATATTCCAAATCAGGACTTCGCTGTGTCCCTCTGTATACAAACATATCGACCATTGCATAACGCTGCGCGTCTTTGCATTTTCTATTATATCTAATTCTGTTCTCTCGTCGGACCCTCTGCATTTCTTCTTGAGTACACTTCTTAACTTCATAACAATTACTACGAAAAACTCTATCACGTTCTTGCCTCAATATTTTTACCCGACGTACAATCTTATTAAATTACCCATCCACGTATAAAGATCTTCTGGTCTTACCGCATTTACCGTTACAATAATCAGTACGCTTATACATAAACTTTCCGAACTTCTTTCTCCCTTTCGCAGACTCCAAATCAGGCTTCATGAAAGATTTCCCTCTTGCGGCTATAATGTGATTGCTATCACGCGCTCTCCCAATTACACCCGCCGCCTATTCGCACCTGCTCGCAAAGGCCGCCTCGCAACTACTTTAATCTCGTCTTCTACACTCTCAGACAAAAGATTCATACGCACACAATTTTTCTCAATCGGTTTGACTTCTACTGGACATGGAGACATACATTTCTTCATTCCCGTCGGCTCGGGAGACTTAACAATTTCTGTCTCTCCAATTAACATTTCCGGCTCAAGCGGTTGCACGACTAATCTTTCAGTTACATTAAATATATCAATTTTAAAAACATCTACGGTATTGACACTGGTAGAATTTGCCTCGGGTATTTGTACTTCTATTCCCACGTTACCTTCTTGAACACTTGATTTTACTCGCTTAAAAGATTCTACTGCTAAAAACTGCGCCGTAGGTCCCGCAGTATTTCCAATCCCACACTATTATTCCCTGTCTCCTACGATACACTGTTTAAGTCAACGTTTACATATGTAACGAATTCCACCTCGATTGATTAATATAATTTGTGCAGTAAAACTCATTGATGTAGGGCATACGAGTCTTTCAGGGGCATTTAAAATCATTTACAATTGTTCGATATCTGTATGCTCTAAACGACCAGAAATTCCTTTGTATCTAAAAAATTAACAATGGCCGTCAATGTATTAGTTCATTCGACCTCTTGATGATGAACCATGTTTTACAAATATACAGTAGATTTTAATTAATATTTCGTGATTCTTCGATTAAATATGCAACAATTTAGTATATTTAGTGTACGGTATTCAATTTGAAACTTTACGTTCTTGCGCATAATATTGGTGTAGTATAATATTCCAGAGAATATTACTTTGAATTAAACATGAATAATAGAGAAATGTGATGCATATGACTCCGAATTGAACAACTCAACAGCACCCATCCTATTTGCATGGTTCCTATAAAGAGCTCAAATGTGCAAACGTCATACAATCGTCATCCTATGGCGATTCGTACTTTTTAAGGAATTAGATGCTGAATTAATTTCGTTTACATATCAGGGTAATTTATAGCGTAGTATGTGATGAATATTAATCTAATACTGTAGAGTAGATAAACGTTTGCCGAGTATAGATATACATATACATGTATTGTATGATATAATAAAATCTGCCACGAGTGAATCAAATACTGATGAGGCAGTAGTGTTGTGATAAAAAAAACAGAATGTTCTCAGCTCTGGGGTATAAAGAAAAAAGAAATTGATGTTAGGTCAATGAGTTGCCCAGACCTTCTTCGCACGACCTAAGCAAACCGGGCAATTTCCTGGAATAGCTTTCATGTCCATGAGGTATCATGGTACTCGAATTTTCTCTCCTTACGTAGGGTTGAAACACGATGTTGCCAAACCACGTTTCTGTATTTGAATCCACTACTCACGACTCCTCAGTAGATTACCAACACTTCAAGGTTGACGAAAACATCAATGGAATACAAAATAAACAAAATATAAAAAAAGATCTCAAATACGTGCTAGGACTGAAGAGAGCTACCAGAAACTCAAAAAAGTGATGCCCTGCTCTACTTAAGGAACCAAGGGCAGTAACCCCTTTTCCCTACCTGGTGCCTCAATTACTGTCCTCTGCCACCTAATAGATACAAGCAAATTCAGGAAGTGAAATTCTTGGAGAAATTTGCTCGCCATCTTTAATAGTTTTGAAGAATTCAGTTTACAAGACGTTATGTGATTCACTCGGCATAATGAATCAGTGAAGCTATCGTTAACTGTTTAATTTTGTGTCTGCGTTTTGAACCAAATCTTGTTCTCAAAGTAGAAAATTAAAACTATAGTGTCAGTTTACTTACTAGGACATACTTTACTTGCACCTTGTTAATACTTGGATATGCACTTTAAAAAGATATTCGACATTACATTTTGTATTTACCACGTGTTTGCTATTATTCATGCATTCCTCTTTAAAATTATAAATTCTTTGAAGCATGTACCAGATGTTTGATTAATACGGTCGACGTAATTATACGCTTGATAGTTAATAGTCATAAAAAAATTTTTAGACAAATGTTATGCTTTCGATGATTATATAATCTGGCAAGTTTATAAATATAAAAATAAAGAATTCTATGGATATAGAATGCTCTATATAAGGTACCTCCATACAATTGTACAGGCCATGGCGTTGAAACTGCTGAATATAGACAAAAATTTGTAAAGCCAAATGGAATGGATATAGTGCCGCGCGAGTCTTTTACAGAAGTGAATAGGTTTAAAAGTTTTCAAAGTCAATTCAATTTTTTAAAACTGCAACGTTATCTTCTTTAGGTATGTGTCCAACAATGTTTTCATTTTAATTTCTACATCGCGGACTTTTTCTGAGAACGATTAATCTAAAAAGTACTTTAGCTAACTGTTTAAAAATAATATTCGCGAGTTTCGCAGCTTCCTTTGTACATCTACGTTGAAAAATTGCAATATCGTACAACAAATGAAAGAATAATTATGAAATTAATTTTGTTTTAAATGTAATATGCTATTTCAAGCGCGAGAAATATTCCAACGAAATGGTTATTCTTTCACGTTTTCATAACAAACAATACTATTTCGAATTCAGGTTAATTTCAATATTTCGGTCATCAATAGATCTGTCTAGCTGTGAGCACAATGAATAGAGCACGGAATAAATACAGATAAAGGGGTGCATATAAGTGAAATGTGAAAGCGTATGCTCATATGCAGGCTGTCTCAGGAACTTCAAAGGGAGAAATTGTTCCGCTCAAACGCCTACATATTAATCCTTTCTACACAGAGAATGTATATATGCATAAATTTGATTAGGTAAAAATATTTGTTTGCATTTAAGAAGTCTAATTTGACTTCGAAATTTTTCTTTGAACTGCTAAATCAGTTTTCCAACAGTTTTTGATTCTGTTACGCATTTTGCTGGCGATATCGGTAACACTACTAAACTGATGGATGGGCCAAGTGAAATTAATATGAGCTTAATTGCAATCTTAATGACTTGATCGATAGCCGATAGATCATAATTGATATGATTACTGCACGAACCCCGAGGTCGCTTGTTAATACGTTTCGTATTTACGAGGGTGGACGACGCGTCGTGCAGACTGTAATCAACAACCGATTGTTTATCGGCAATCAGTCGCCGATCTAGGATTGCCAATCATCTCGTAATTTGTCAATTGTAATTGAAACATATCAGCTGTGCTAACTGTTCAAAGTTCAGCCCAAAGATCAAACAGCATACGTTACTATTTTAGGTTTCTTGATTCCATTCCACTATCTCTCGTTTTCTAACATAAATACCGAAATCATATGTAATCATATATAATGTGTACTCGTACAACACGATAAGCAAGTACGCATATGTAGTTAGTATTGGCCAGTATTAAATAAATTTCCATTCAAATAATTGTGTAATTTAAAAGTTATTTGTGATTTGAGAGCACAAATAAAAAGTAGAGATAATTATTTGTTATTTAAACAAGCCTAAATTAATTATTTAAAATAATGATAGCAATTGTTATTTATATACATCTACAATTTAGTTCATTTTTTAATTATTATTTACTACTTTTGATACTCTTGCATTCTCAGATGAAAAATAAATGTTTGCTATTTGGCTAGAAAAACGAGTAACTCTACAAGTAAATATGAACTGCAAACTGCCCATTGGAAAATAACCAAATTAATTCCGAGATTTTTTAATTATACAAAAAGGAACAGATAAGAGTACACCAAGGAGCATTTATTATTTGTATTATAAAAAGCACACGAAGAGCATACAAAAACATGTGAAACTCAAAGGTCGTTAAAATTGACTTTCCTCCCTTTACCTATGAACCCGCCATGTATTATAGTATTTCCTTCTCCTAAAAAAATACATTAGATGAAAAATTTGACTGCAAAAGAGTATTACCTACATTTGATTATCGTAATCGAATTATAGTAATTTATTACAATCTAATAAAAGATTGCTATCAAAATAAGAATAAGTAATTTTTGTATAATGTCCAATTACATTTTCCAAAGAGCACAGACAAGTAGATGGGTCCGTTTTCCAACTCACGTACCCTTTTACACAAGAAATCGATTCATCGAATCTTCCTCTCGAGATTGGATGCCAAGGACGGGTTTGAGAAGCAGTCAAGTACGGAATAATTCCTGAAGGTCTTAAGGATGCATAGAGTTTGAAAGCAGTCTAATACGTTCAAGGGCCATCGGGATATCCGCGTCCTACCTTCCTTGATTCGAAATCAATTTATCATTAGAATCTTCCAGGATAATATTTTATAATAATAACTACAAAATTTCCATGAATGATATGAATCAAATGACCTCGAGCAAATCAAGTAAATAAAGTAAAGGATATTTACCTATTAAAAATTTAATAAATTTATCAATTGGGGAATGTGCCACAGAATTATTAAACTCAACTCCAACGTATTTATTGTAGATATAAACAATTATGCATATTGATATAAAATTAGAACAATTTGGTAAATAACTAATAATGTACCAAATTATTTATATACCTGAATGTACATATAATTCGTTGAATATTTGACGAGGAAAATTAGAAAGGGATCATAATTTTTAATATATTGTATAAACAATTTGAGGTAACAGAAACTATACATACATATATAGATGGTGAAAACAGGGGAAAGTTTAGGTACAGATGCATGTTATGGTTTTTCATTTTAACTGCCCTCATGGCTAATTTAAAACGTTAAAGGGTGTTTCAGCATAGACATATTGTTCGAAAATTGACTTACATAGTTACCTGTCCTTATGTAATGATAACATTTTTCTGCTTAAACAGTGTCTCTGTTTTAAAATCGTTTACCACCTTTAACTGTGCGGCCCATTTTCACCACCCATATGCGGACTATTGAGAGTTAAAAAAAGGTACACGTCGACTATATTGGCACTGGCCGCTTTGTAACAAATTTCATTAAAATCGCTGTGGGATAGTCCGTTGTAAATGGTCGTTGTCGCCCTCTATTATATTATCGTCCGCATATCTAGTGACGTATTTCGTATCTATTAAGTATAATGGCGAACTTCCTATGTTATGAAATTAATTTAACCTGCACAATAATTGAAACCCATAAGTGAAAATACAAACATGTTGCAGTTACAGCCACTGAATATTACGTGACTGAGAAGTTTGAAAAATCATGAATAAATTCCTAGGAAGGCTATAAATGGCACTTTTAGACTTGAAATAAACACATTCGTATGATTCGACCGTACGTTACTTTTAATAGTAGCAACGACGGCGCACGTCTGACAATTGTAAGTTGCCTAGACCGTGCTTCCCGACGGCAAATTAATGGCGGCGGGAACCTTTAGGCGATTAGAGAGGCTTTGAAGAACTGTAGACACAGTAGCTCCTAATCAGTTTTGTATAATATATATTGAAGAGATACAGTTATCCGTGGATAGGTAACGGTAATGTGGAAAGGCTTTAGTACTTGTTCTTACGCTGGTTAGTGGTAAACTAAATTAGCTGCTCTAAATGCCGTACAAGGTGGACTCCGTGTGGGTGGAGTTCCATACGTTTATTAAAACTCTGCAACTTTATTGGTGCAATCCGGCATAGCTCCCACCAAGGGTGCCAAATAAGACCTTCCCTAAATAATTAGGGAAAGGGAAAATGCGTCCTGAGAAACCCAACGACGCGGGCGGCCAGCGTCCGCCGCAGGACTACAAGTCTGTCATCGGGCCTCACAGGCCCTTATCGCCTGTGTACAAAAGAGGCCCTTGAACTACGCTTGCACGCCAGGAAAATTGGCGCCTCGACTATGAAAAGTCTCGCCTTGTTTAAGAATCCTGGCGCCTTGAAATAAACACGGCGTCCCATAAATTAGATATAAAATTCCGTCTAAGGACGGAACATCGTAGTCGGCATTAAATTGTTTCAAAGGACAATTGCGTATAAATGTGTTAAAGATCTGGAATATACATATGTATATGGGTGTCAGTCCATGAGAAACGAGGTTGCAATTACTAATCTACAAATGTCATGAAACTCCTCCAATTATTGAAAGGAAATATCAGAGTAATTATATTGTGTCATCCAATAAGTAATGTGGTTTTTTTAGTCGGTATTAGTTGAACATCAATATTTTATTTGACAACAAATAAGGTCTCTTCTTTTAGAAGAAGTCAAACGTTCAAGATATAAACAATATTGGTAAAACTAGGGAACAGCCCAGACCTCACCGATTTCGATGATTTTTTAATATGCTGTAGATCACAGTATTCTGAACAACTTTTTCCTATGCATATAATGGTCGCTCGGCCTTAGTTTTCGAGATATTTGCAAAAAAGTATAGCTACTACCACATGGAATTTTGTCTATACGTGCACGCTCGGGGCAACGTGTGGGACCACCGTGGCGCGCCGCTTTTCCGGCAGCCGGCGAGGGTTCAGTATACCGGGTGGACTCATCAAAATTGTACCTCTAGAACTGGATATATCATATCAGATTTGGTATTGCACCCCCTCCCCGTAAATTTCTAACCAAACCTAACCCGAATCTAATTTTTATTTAATTAGATATGAGTTTGGGTTAGATTATGCTTTTTCGATGAGAAACTCATATTTGACTAAATCAGAATTAGATTGGGGTTAGGTTCGGTTAGAAATTTACGGGGAGGGGGTGCAATACCAAATCTGATATGATATATCCAGTTCTAGAGGTACAATTTTGATAAGTCCACCCGGTATACTGATCCCTGGCCGGCTGCCGGAAAAGCGGCGGCCACACACGTTGCCCCGAGCGTGCACGTATAGACAAAATTCAATGTGTAGTAGCTATAGTTTTTTGCAAATATCTCGAAAACTAAGGCCGAGCGACCATTACATGCATAGGAAAAAGTTGTTCAGAATACTGAGTTCTACAACATATTCAAAAATCATCGAACTCGGTGAGGTCTGGGCTGTTCCCTAGTTTTACCACAATATTTTCTTTTGAAGTAACAAAGTATATAAACTTGCACGCTGCACCTATAAATAGGTACAAGGAAATACATAAAACTCGTGCAATTTAAATAGTTATGAGTCATGTAGTATAGCAATTTTTAATAAAACTCACTGTTTTTTTAGTTTAGCGGCACAACTTTAAAGGTTCAATGCAACGAATTTTGTGTATAATTCAACAGTAGCAATAGTAATTATTCATTCCTATAAATATATTAATGTATACGTTATATGTCTTCAGTATATCGAAACCATTTACTCATGAGAATGAGTAGAGGTTGATGCTGCACAAATCGTTCAGTAACATTCACCTAAATCAAAGCAACTGTATTTTCCACACGTTTAGTTTAACGCGAGGTGGGAGGTCAATGGTTTCACTGATTCCCAAATAAAACACGACGACAAGGTACAGTTAGTAAATGAATATTAATATGTATATTGCTAAACTTAACTGACTGTACAAAAGAGAAAACAACGGTTCGGAGAGTAAAAGCACTTTGTTATGTTATGATGATGTTCGGATTAATTCCGTTCGACACGAAAGGTTACGATACTTATACTTTTGAATGTTCTTGATTCGAGGTTTTTCAAGATTCTGCTATTTGTCTGCGGTGTATCTTCCATGAAGCCTCGGATTTGCTACTTTTCACGCTGATTGGTCGGCATTCGATTATTTCAAATGCCAATCAGTGTGGCTAGTAAGAATAACCACCGCCCTTCCAATACGCCCTTAGCGTGCTGTCCTTGGAAGGGAGGAAGGTTACTTGCTTACATGGTGACGAAGTTTGACCGTCATGGGTATTTCCGTCGGCTGATGCTTCGGCTGCCGAACCGCTACATCCAGATGTGCCTTCGGAAACTCTCCGGTTTATGGCATGTTTTTAAGCTATTGAGGCAGAACATACTCTAAAGTTATAAAAGCTATCAACGAAAAATTCCTCATTCTCAGAAATAGCTTTAATTTTCAATCGTGCCATAAACCTTTGCCCATGGGTTCTGGCTCCCCTGCGGGGTGCATTATTGCGACGCAACAGCAACTATTTGCATAGATCTTTGTGCTATTATACAGATTGCTTCAATCTACTATAATAAGTAAACGACATAGTATTAACTTCATTAAAAACGAATGATAGAAAAGGTACAAGAGAATGTAGATTTCTTGCAGGTTCTTCATATGTAAAGTAATTCATATAACGGTCTGCTGTATTAATACTTGCCTGTAACCCTGTCATCATTAATTTGCATGAATGGAAGTACTAATTATCGCCGCTCCGACCTCTGACCTATATCTTGTTACGTACAAAGACTTCATCCCAAGCTTTTGACCCCCTAGGGAGTTGGAATGAACACGCCTAGAAGAAAGGTCGTACCTCCAGGATCACTATGGTATAGCCAAATTTACCAAGAAAAATTCTTTATGATTAGATACAAGCACATACTCTATTGCTCTTCAGTTCAATTTTTTAGTATAAAAAGAACACCCACGAATGAATCGCCGACTCGATTATACAAGAGGACATGTTGCGTAATACTTTATTTTAATTTTATTTTATTAAGTTTATAATTAAATTTTATTTTAATGCCAGGACACTTTTATTTCAGCCGAATTTTTTTAAACGCCCTCGAAGGGGAGACATTCAAATTGTGATTCCGAGACATTCTATGACATATTCTCTGATTTTAAAGTAGGTAGGTACTTCGGACACCTTTAATTTGATCGACTTACAATATCGGCCATAAAAAGTCAAACAATCGAACTTTATTTATGTATTTCGTCCTTTATGTTTCTGTATTTTACGTTCCTTTGGATCTGATAAATTTTGGATCATTTTGTGTCTACTCTAATCGTCTCCAAAGACAGGCAATGGTGTGAACAATACAGCTTCGAACATTTTTCTTATTCCCGGCATTCCGGGTTACAAATAGCTAGATATGAAGTTACTGCAGGCCTGTTAAACTTTCAACTTAAAAGAATGGTAAAAGTATTAATTGGAACGTAAATAAAAATATAGATTATCAGCTAAATTATTCTACTAAATAAGACCGCGTGGAAGAAGTTTTTAACGTAGGCCACAGTTGTTTTAATACGGTATACGTGTATTAATACTTTTCGCGCCACCTCTGACATCTACAAAACTTGCTTGGCCGTTGGTGAAAGTTTAATAAAAGTATACAAACACCGTGTACTTTTACGTGCGCCATATCATGGAGAAGATCTACTTCGTAAGTGTTCAACGCACAATGCGTTAACACATGACTATAACGATTTTAATAACTGATAATGAAATTATTGTCTATATAATTGATATTAATATCCAACGTCGTACGTCGTTATAACAAATGACTAACGGGGAATCCCTTACCGCTTCTTCCAAACCCTGCTCTAAGCGCTTACAATTAGTAGCTACACGGGCCCAGGATGGCAAAATGCGACGGACGTCTATTTGCTAAAACTCGGATAGATTGAAAAAATGCAGGCAGGTGCACCTAAAATTTGTATTATCTTCTTCATGAATGTTTAAGCTTTCATATAGGACAAATACCAAGTTGACGAATTTTAACCATTTTTTTACAAACCTACTCCAAGTTTCAGTTGTTATAAATTATACACTGTTCGTTCATGGATTAAAAAATGCTTACAATACACATGCTGACATGTATAAAACCACATTTAAACCTTCATTCTGATATTCTATAACGGGTATCTAAAGCGTTTAATTATACATCAAATTTTACAATTTTGATTTTAGAACTCTATACCTTATCACACAGGTATGTGAAACGAATTTGGATTTTGATTTTGAAACTTTGAAGGGTTGTCAATTTATAGAAAAATAAATTTTTTCAAAATGTTAATCTTGAAAAATTAACTTTTGGCCACTTTTTCGAGGTTTCCAGACCATAGTGCAACGGCGAAAAAACCTAACTACATATGTCGCTAGCCGGACAATGTTCGCCACCACTACACTTAGAACGCGCACCCTCTCTTCAAAAAGCGCGCTGAGGGCGCTAGAGGCGGGTGCAGCAAAACCTTTGAAAACAGGCTGATTGGCAAATAGGTATTTCTGTAGTAGCCAATCAGCTTGTATAAAAAAGACCACGGAGCCGGCGTTGGGAGACACGATCGTCGAGGACAGGAGAAGCACGGTAGAGTCAGCATAATAACACAGAGCATCACACAGTAACACGCAGACAAGTCAAAATACTCTAGTCGAGGCCACAAGAGCCTTCGCAACACAACAAACAATCTACGTTGTCAATCTCATCAATGAGACATCAAACATCCACTATATATACATGGATCTCATTGTTACAAATAAAGCTAGTGTTGTTACAAAAACGGTATCCAATATAATAATTCCTACGCCTTTAATTAGCCGTTGGGAATCGTCCAGATGGCGGTGTCAATAATAATTGAGACATGGATTTACGACCAACGTTGGCACGCCGCATAGTCTTGTGGTGCCTCATCGCGAACGTGACGAACGTCCCTCATCATCTGGTAGATGATATCTACATTGTAACTGCACGAATACTGCCGTCGCTTAGACTATGTACTCTATTGTATATGTATAATATTTGAGTGCTGTTCATTCGAAACTAAATCAGTACTTAAATTCTTAGCTTAGAGTGTGCATGCAATAATACACTTGAAATGAATCCAACTATAAAGTTACAAGAACCATTGTAATATTCCTAATAGGTTCTCTATAGTTGAACTGTAAGTTTGTCCACGACTCCCAACCTCGTAACGGTGCGGCGTCCGGCGTGGCGTCCAATAGTTTAACAGTAGGTCTATCCGCAAAAATTGGTCTTCCTGGCAGTTCTCTACGGTTTAGCCGCAGGTTTGTTTACACTATCCAATATCCTGCGGCTACCAGTGATAACCAAGCGCTAGGTCGTCTGCAACTAACAAACTCACACAAACATAATTCCATGGCGACGCACCTGCTCGGCCGTTGCTCGTAACAATCTAACCATTGGTGCAGTTTGAAGTATCGAAGAAACTTAGATTTACTATTCAATTGTGGAAATGAAAGGAGTACAACTAGGATACATTTTATAAATATTATAAAAAGATAGGAGTTATTTTGAAATTATGCACACTAACATGGGAAGTTAACCAGATTACCATTTAGTTAAAAGAAAAGTACGGTTGGAAGTTTTAATACTCTGCCTCCCAATAACTGAAATTAGTGGCATTCTCACGGGGAATTTGGTATCGGCTAGAAAAATGCTAGAGATAAAAATGGCATTTTGTTGTATTTTTTCTTTGCTTTTTATAGATACATTTAAATGAAGTAACTGGAATAAAAAAACACCAGGGTCTCGATTCCCATGGTGGATTTTAAACATTCTTTTTTATCTACCCCACCGAAGTTCGAATTTTGTTTGGGTATGGTAGACTTATAAAATTGATTGAATGTATGTATGTAAGTACTCTGCGTTCGCCGAGAGTTGGCGAGTGACAGCATATTGCGTTCTCACTCTGCTGCTACCATGTGCGTTGCTGTTATTGGCTACGGCCAGTGACAAAGAACGACGATGAACATATCGAGACAAAGTGAGATAGAATGATGAATTTAGAGCATTGCCGTAGCCTCCCCATCAAAGTGTACACTATGTATTAAGAAATTGTATGATTTCCTGAGGCTACGCCAATGCTTTGGAATCATTCTATTTCACTCTGTCCCGATATGCTGATCGTCAACCTTTGTCACCGTCTTCAGCCAATAGCAGCAAGTCACGTGATAGCAACCGAGTGAGAGCGTAAACTGTCACTCGCCAACTCTCGGCGAACGCAGAGTACGTAACTTCGTTTTTTTTTAGTATATTGTAGAAGTTATTTTCTGTAAACCTCACGTAGTTTGGGAATAGACGACAGGTGGTGTAATAAGACTTCAGTTACACTGATTAAATAAAACACTAGCTTTATTATAAGATAATAGTATGTCGACACACGACTCACACACGATACTTTCAACACTCTCAACAATACTCTCAGCTCACGACACTCTTCACTCTGTTCAAACTCTCTCCTAAAATCTGCCTCTTGTACGCATCGTTCATTCGTTATATTCTTTCACTCTTAGTTTCTCTTTCATTCTATTCCTCATTTGCTCTCACTCATTCAGGACACACTCCCCAGTCATTCCTCGGTGATGGTCGGGCCCGACCACCCGAACCCTTCGGCCGCTGTACCCTCCATGCGCACGACCTTCTCAAGTACTCAACATGCACGCAGTATTTCCAATCCTACAATATTATGTATACGTTTATCATAAAAATGATATATTCGTACTATGAATTTAAAGGGGTTTTAATTTGATATGGTCACTTATTGTGCTTTGGACTTCTTTCGAAAATAATTGAATTAATGATTCTCGAAACTTTACACTTGGATACCTAAGATCCTCTCACGGCACACTGGTTGAAAATCACTGCCCTACTGTGACGGGTGACCATCCAGTAAATATTAAAGAACACGAGTATAATACGTAGCGTAGAATTACATAGAAATATAATAAACTTGTGTACGGCTTGTGGTAGTCATTAGCACTCTGTATGCGAAATTTATGAGAAAGCCAGAATTCATTTTTTGCAGCAGACAATTGCTTCGGTACTTAAACTGCTTTGAATTGTTACAACTGTAGTCGCTCAAGGCAGAAATAAAATAATTAACTCAGGCGCGTAATAATGTGAAATTTCGTTAGGCAAAGGGTTAAACTCTAACTGTTCTGGTGAAATTGCTGTCTGCTTCCAATACCTGGACACCCTTCATAATCTTATAGTCTGCTTGATTGCACTCCGATATTGTGCAATTTCAAACATGAAAGGTGACCTGAGTGATTATTCCCAAGGTATTTCACTCCGTCTCCGGTGATTGGCTAATTGCAACACATCCAAGAAGTATGCTGTTACTCAATTTGAACTACAACTGTACTTGAATTAAAATGAACTGAAGTCATTTTCTGTGATTAAATCTGTCATGCTCATAAAATTTATTAGATGTATGCATATTTACATATCTGTCAACTGATTCCTTTTATAGATGATATTAGGTAGTGAAGAAGTTCTTGCGGTTTTCCCGTTACTGAATTTTTAGTAGCATCTCATCAAAGTAAACCAGTAATTGAGGTCTCGTTTACTTTATTCATCTGTAACAGTGTGTATACACAGTGTGCACTTCTTATTTGATGTGAATAGTTTAATATGTAGATAAAATGGAAAATGATGGGGAGTAGATAAGTATTGGAATCAGCTAATTTTATTAATGTAAACGGAGGAATGCAGTAAGATGTTAAATAAATCCGTTTCTGAAAAAATGCACATATAACATTACACCGATATAGGGATAGTAATTATGCGCTAAACACTATAAAAGACTCTAAAAACTTTCTGTTCGGGAGTAGCCTGCAATTTTTGAAAAACTCTTCCAACGGTTGAGCGCCGCTGCCCTTCCCTTCGGGGTCGTATCCCCCAGTGAATGAAAACCTTGTCGAGATCTGGGCGCTCGACTAAAGTGCTTTAGTTGCCAATTTCACTACAACATTACCCTGCCTTTTGTTGTGCGCCGAGTGTTTTGCATCTGTTGTGCTGTTTTTTGAATTTGCTACTGAACTATCGTCAAGTGTTCTGCTCGAAGGAGATCCGGCTCGAAGAACCAGAACACTTGACGATAGTTAAGAAGCAGATTCAAAAAACAGCACAACAGATATCGGCTATCCTCGGGGCTTGAACGCTGGCGCACTTGGGTGATGTCCCGACGACGAATGGATTGGAAAGTGCGATGTTATCGTGATCGGACAGGCCGTACAGGCATAGTTGGATGGTAGGGCACTGCTTGTGTCCAACTATGGCAGCAGTGAAAGTGCAGGAGATTGGACGCATAGCACGGTTACGTTGAAGATTAACGTCTTTGGATGTTAAGCCATGATGACCACGCCTGCGTCGTCGCGCCATCTTGGATGCAGTGGACCCCCCCCCCCCCCCCCTCAAGCAGGGATCCGGCCCGATGGATCAGAACACTGGACGATAGTTCAGTAGCAAATTCAAAAAACAGCACAATAGATGCCAAACACTCAACGCACAACAAAAGGCAGGGTAATGTTGCAGTGAAATTGGCAACTAAAGCGCATCAGTCGAGCCCCCAGACCTCGATAAGGTTTTCACTCCCTGGGGGATACGACCCCGAAGGGAAAGGCAGGGGCGCTCAACCATTGAAAGAGTTTTTCAAAATTGCAGGCTACTCACGAACACTTTCCATTTACCATCGAGCATGACCAATTGCCTAAACATGTGCATTCAAACTTTGACGAAGGCACATCTATTTAAAATAAATCATAGTTTTATAAAAACTCGTGAGAACGCAATTCAGTGGTCACGAGCAGAGGATTCTACGCAACAGTCCGCAGCCTCAAAGTCTTCGTTGTACTCACCAAAAATTCAGGACTGTGTTTAAATAAGCTCGTGCAGACATTTCCCGCAATTTGGACATGCCGTGTCACATTTGTTTGCGAGTGCTGTCCAATGGCCCAATTCAATGAATCATGAAATTCCATACTCTTTGCACTGGGACTTTGGCATCATATAGTTTTCGAATTTTGTGTATTGCGTACTTTGCAGTTGCGTTCTTAGCAGGACTTTTGGAATAATTGATATTTCAAATAATTGTAGTATCTGAGCAATAAAACAAAATATGGCATCCATTAACTTCATTGCACTTCGAAACTACCCCTTCTAGATTACCACAACTGTGTGCCTTTCAAGCAAATTATTGCTTTACAAACAATGGCAGAGTTGAAATTGTCATTAAATCTTTTTTTACAGGCAAAACTAAGCAGATGAAATCTACAAGCTTATGAAATATAATGGAAACGTCATAGAAATGAGTATCGATAGTTTTCTTATACAAAAGTATATTTCACAAAAGTTCCCGTTAAATGAATTTTGTGCTGGAAACCCAATCTTATTTCGGTCCATAATGCTTTGATCAGGTCGTAACATATGATCCCCCGTTTTCGCTGGTTCAAATGAACACATCTATGTTTAATTAACATCGTTTTATTAATAACAGCATATGCTATTTGAATTGAGATACCTTTGCCAATACATTATGATGTTCATAATTCATGATGAAACGTATGATCATTACAATTTCCAACTCCAAAATCTATGCTAATATTATGTGCAGCTTGGGTCGGAGAAAGCCCGAGTTTGAACTGGCAAAGAAAACAGATCCGCAATTCGTACGCCTTCATTCTATCGTTCAAAGAAAATCACAAATGAATTTCCGAAACGATTTTAAATAAAGGATACACGAAATAAAAGGCGACGATCCGATAACCAATTTTTCGAACACTATGTTATAGCCAAACGATATTTTCTTAAATATAAATACACTTCGAGAACAGATATTTCTATGTAACAACCTCAATTCATTAAAGTAACCCCCCCAGAACAAATTGCAAAAGTTTATATGAAATCCAAGATTTTTATTTTCTAATCAACAAACAAATTGAATTTTAATACGGATATCAAAATATTTAATGCACAAAAGACTATTATATAAATACAAAATAATTATAATGCCCTTTACTATAATACATAATAAAAAAGAACATTTGATATTTACTTTAGATAGATATAGCTCTTGCCTGGTGTTGTTGAACGATATTCAACATGATATTTTATGACATGATAAAAATGTCGTTTTTGCTGCGCGGCATCGTAGATTTTCTGCGAAATGCACGCAAAGAAGTTTAGGCGTAGCATGAAAGATTGGGGCTGTTTGCTGCTGGTTCTAAATAACGTCGTATGTGAAATCTCGGTGTGTATGTAAATACAAAGTCTTCAGCGCTTTTCTTTCCTCCCTGGGAAAAGCGCAACTTCATGTGACAACACGTGTAAAAGTTCTTTGGCACCAGTTGTTTCTACAATACATACCGACGTACATATCACATACATTCCGCACATATGCATAATCGCAATACGATAACAATATACGTTTCGCCGCGCACCCGCGATGTACCGCGTGGACAGAACAGAACAGGTTGTCGTCGAACCGCTCAAGATGAACTGTTGTGGATCGTAATGTATTCAAGCTTTAGTTATAGTTACGATATCACTGTTCAACACGGGTCTGATTTTGTAACCTTCAATATGCGTTTCTTATAGACTTTAATGTGCTGAATACGAATCTGCAATCCGTTTTTCTCCAGAACGTACCATTTTTGAAAAAATCAATTTTGAAAAAAATCGCAAATTTTCAACTTTGGAAGTGTTTTGTACTTTTGCGGTAATAGTTATTCAGTTGCGCTTGGTGCCAAATGATTCTTTGAAGTTTCACGAATTCGATGGTATATGTTGTTATTAGACTATAAACAATTAAATGTATTTAAATAATGATCAAAGTGAAAGGGACACCGAAAATACACCCATTTTGGCTGATATCTTTCAGTTTATTTCAAAAACTAAGGGTCCAGGAGAAAATCTAACTGTGCCACGCGATAGAGCAGACCTTTCTGCAAAGGAAAGCATCAACGGAAGTTACCAAATCATTTTTGTATTCAATATACAAGCGAAATAGTTTGGTAAAACACGCGGCGGCAACAGTGACACTCAGCAGAAGTACTGTGTGTTTAGTGATTCCGCTACACTGAGTGAGCGATAAGCGGGGAGCCGCCGTCATAGAGCATCACTGTCGCTGCCACGTGGTTTGCCAAACTTTTTCGCTTTGATATTGAAAACGAAAATGATTTTGTAATTTCCGTTGATGCTTTCCTTTGCAGAAAGGTCTGTTCTATCGCGTGGCATAGTTAGATTTTCTCCTGGACCCTTAGTTTTTGAAATAAACTGAAAGATATCAGCCAAAATTGGTGTATTTTCGGTGTCCCTTTCACTTTGATCATTATTTAAACACATTTAAATGTTTATAGTCTAATAACAACATATACCATTTTATTCGTGAAACTTCAAAGAATCATTTGGCACCAAGCGCCACTGAATAACTATTACCGCAAAAGTACAAAACACTTCCAAAGTTGAAAATTTCCGAATTTTTTCAAAATTGATTTTTTCAAAAATGGTACGTTCTGGAGAAAAACGGATTGCAGATTCGTATTCAGCACATTAAAGTCTATAAGAAACGCATATTGAAGTATACAAAATCAAAAAAAAGTTGAAATTTGTCGAACAGTGTATTTTACAGATTTGGTTGTGTTTAGGTCCAACACCGTAGAAAGTTACATTTTAACGGACTGCTTGCTACTAACTTTTACTATTGATTTTTTGCTACTGAGCTTTTGGCACCCTGGGGCCGAATTTGGATGTCGCGGGGCACAAGTCCAAATATGGCGTTGAAATGCAGCCTGGGAAAGAATTTGAATGTCGCGGGAGGGAACCCACATATCTAAATGACTGGTGCTGAAGTGGAATTTGGAAAGGAAGATAAGTGCATCCGGCTGTCTAAGATTTGAAAAAGGGGTGATAAGAAAATGCGTGGGAAATAAGATAAGAGGGTCGTGGTTTCCTATGTTAGGGGTGTTCCTATGCTAGTCGATGTTAGGGTTTCCTATTTTTATTACAGGATACGAATAATTATTGATGTACATAAGTGGGTGAATATCAGTGATGATAGCGATGTTCTGTTAACACTCGGTATATATTTTAGAAAACAACAGTTAAACTATGACAACGATTGAATGGTCGATGCGAGTGAGTATTCGTGATTGGTGTTGGCGAAGTATCGAGTGGAATAACTGTGTTCCACCTCTCGTGAGAACGGATACTTTGGAGTCTTAGAGGAGGTGTTCTCCTTGGAAATGTGAATTTAGGCTGATGAATTGAGACTCGTATGTTAAGACTCGTCTTATAAGACTTGATTTAAGACTGCTAGGTTAAGAACCCTGGTTAAGGCTGACTTTCTCGTCGAGTGTATCCCATTACGTCGACTCGGAAACGTTTTTTATGCACGCTGATTGGGCATTAGAAAAAACGTCTAATTTCCAGTCCGCGTGTTTTGAGGGTGTAGTGACACCCTTCCTTAGCGCCCGAAACGCGTTTCCTAAAGGAGGGGGTACGTCTTTGAAGGTTGCAGTTCATTTGGCAACTCAGCGGAATTTCGGCCAGGCTCCTAGAGCTCAACCTGCTCATGTCTGCTGGGGCCCAGCTGCCAGGCTCTTTTGCAAACTCACGTTTATGATACATGCAACTAATTGTTGTAGTCGTGTATGCTTAATTCCTTGTACCTTGCCGGATTAGAGAATAAAACGACTTCGTCAAACACAGTTCTGCTACTTGTGTGCCATAAACGGCCTAGCCATCTGCATGTCGAAGGTTATTCCTTGTGCAGATTGCTAACCGGCTTTTTATGAGGGTAGCAATTACATTCAGGCGTTGGTTCCGCGGGTGCGCCGCGGAACAATATAAGATGTTAGAATAACCTAAAACAAGTTTTGATTGTAAATGTAAATGTATCTTTGGTAATGTAATACAGAAATTCACAGAATATGAGAAGTGTCAGACATCATTTACTATTGTTTTATTAAATTTTGCGCTTCCAGTATGGACGTGTTTTAATTATTATTTGGTGGAACCTATTTTAAAAATATTTTTTCCTGGTTTTGCTTTAAATATAAAAACAGCGTACGCAAGTATTACTCCTTGAATAAGTATATACAGGGTGTCTCACTTGATATTGACATCCTGATTATCTCGGTATTTGTTAATCCTAGCGAAAAATGTTTCAGAGTAGAGTTGTATGGTGTCATGTCGCGCATCTTTTGGTTTATTAGTTTTTTCGGGAGTGGACGCGTAAAGGTCACATGAAGGTCTACTTTGTTTTTTTAAATAGAATGATGTATTTTTTAATATATCAATCGACGCAGCTTGACAGTCGTTACAAAAAAGTATTAACCTATTTATATTGAAAAGTTCATAGTTTAGGAGATATTTCAATTTAAATAATTCTAAGACACATTAGTGTCGTACTAAGACGTTGAGTTTTATTTATTACAGAAAAGGTTCAACATGACGACCATTTACATCACGGCATTTATTACGTCGATAGAGTAATGACTGTTCTACATTGTTTAATGTGTCGGCTGTTATTTTGGAACATTCAATAATAATACGTTGCTTCATATCAGCTGCTGTAGTTGCAGCTTCAGCATAAACCTTATTCCTTAAATGGCCCCATAAGAAAAAGTCAAGGGGCGTTAAATCAGGTGATCGTGCTGGAAAATGAGTGGGATCACCTCTTCCAATCCAACGATTCGGAAGTAGTCGATTTAATGCGTTTCTTGCCACTGAAGCATAATGTGCCGGACATCCATCTTGTTGCATCCACATTCTTTGACGAACATGTAGTGACACATCCTCCAGAAATGTCGGGAGAATGTCAGTTACAAACTGTTCATATTTTGGTCCGGTCTGTGATCCATCGATAAAATATGGACCAATAATATGTGTTCCAAGTATGCCAACCCATACGTTCAAACTCCAGCGATGTTGATGGTCGATTTGTCTGAAGATACGTGGATTCTGAATCGACCAACAATGTGTGTTCCTTAAATTAAAGTATCAATTCTTTGTGAATGTTGCTTCGTCTGTAAACATAACTGTTTTGAAGAAACCATCACTTTGACGTAGAGCCCATTCGCAAAATTGTAAACGATGATGAAAATCATTATTACTAAGGTCTTGAACTTTTGATAAGTGATATGGGTGAAATT
Organism: Nomada ferruginata; assembly: GCA_963583965.1. Classification (NCBI taxonomy): domain Eukaryota; kingdom Metazoa; phylum Arthropoda; class Insecta; order Hymenoptera; family Apidae; genus Nomada; species Nomada ferruginata. Next base: position 4,729,562 of record OY757219.1, read on the forward strand.
TATGACTATGCAGTACACGTATGATACTTGATCGACTAACAGCAGATTCTCTTTCAAGCTGACGACAGTTTACAGTTGAATTTATTGTCACTGCGGCCAAGATTGCAATTTCATTTGCACTGTTCGTCACTGTTTTGTTTCGAACAGGTGTTTTACGAGATAAATTTCCATCTTCTTGAAAGCATTTGAAGATATGACTAAAACTATTGCGAGATGGTTGATTTCTACAAGGAAATCTCTCTGCATACAATCGTTTTGCACGCACTGCACTCTTTCCAGCTTCTAAGTACACTGATATTATGTCTATTCTTTCTTCTTTTGGGTATTTTTGGGTATTGGGCATTTCAGAACGTAAATGTAGATTAAAATACGTGGAACTGACTTCCTCGTCGAACGTTTGTCAAAACGTCAACTCGGAAAACATCTTCTGCACGCTGATTGGACATTAGGAAAAATTACTAATTGCCAATCAGTGTGTTTTGGAGGTGTAGCGGAATTTCCATCAGGGTGTCCAAAACTTGACCTGCCAGATGTCTGTTGGGCCCAGGTCCGAAGACCCTTTGGAAATCCACGTTTATGATGCATGCAATTAACTGTTGAGGTCGTGAATAACTTGTAAGCTTGTAACTTCTTGGCTAAAGATATAAAATACTTTCCTCAAAAACAGTCTTGTTACTTCCCCGTCATAAAACGTGCTAGCCATCTGCACGCAGAAGGTTTTTTCGTGTGCCTATCGCTAACCGCCTTCTTTTGGAGGTACCGAGTTTTATTACCCTTACACGTAAGCCATGGAACAATGCGTGGTGTTTCGTTTCGCGACGCATCGGTGTTATTAATTTAGCCTCAATAATCCCTTGACCGGGACCTGAGGACCGCGCGCTCGACGTCTCTTGCAAATAGGTTAATACGTTTTTGTAACGACTGTCGAGCTGCGTCGATTGATATATTAAAAAATACATCATTCCATTTAAAAAAACAAAGTTGACCTTCATGTGAACTTTACGCGTCCACTCCCGAAAAAACTAATAACACCAAAAGATGCGCGACATGACACCATACAACTCTACTCTGAAACATTTTTCGCTAGGATTAACAAATTCCGAGATAATCAGGATATCAATATCAAGTGAGACACCCTGTATAAATAAAAATTATTAGAGGGTAGAGAGTTTATTGCTCGTAATAAAGTATTTAACATCGCAGGCGTAAAATATAAATTGGAGTACACAGCTCTAATATGTAGGTGTCATTAAAATGGTATCTTCATAATGTAGAAGTTATTTTTCGTAAACCTCACGTAGTTTGGAATAGAGGACAGGTGGTGTAATAAGACTTCAGTTACTCTCATTAAGACACTAACTTTATTATAAAATACGTCGACACACGACGTTACTCAAACACCCAACGACTCACACACGATACTTTCAATAATACTCTCAGCTCACGATACTCTTCACTTCGATCCTCCCTTAACTCTCCCTTAGCTCTGACTCTTGCACGCATTATTCATTCTTTATATTCTTTCACTCTTAGTTTCTCTTTCATTCTATTCCTCATTGGCTCTCACTCATTTAGGACACACCCCCGCAGTCATTCCTCGGTGGTGGTCGGTCCTGACCACCCGAACCCTTGGGCCGCTGTACCCTCCATGCACACGACCTTCTCAGGTACTCAGCGCCGAACGTACCTTTCATACATCGGAACCATTCTACCCAGTCATGCAATATTTCCAATCCTACAATAATATTATATTATATCTCCAATATTCGTGCTTTACTATTACACGTATCACTAAGCGATTGATATTGACACAGCAACGTGCAAGAAGTGACGGCTTCTTAGAAACATAAAAGCCGGAACGCACAAAGCATAGTGAGGATAATATGTATCCCTCCCTCGTTCCGAACCCTCGTTTCAATTAAATCAATCTCCTTCGTAAATTACGCTTTCAAGAACCTTATTCTGCTCATAGCCCGTTCGATCCTTGTCCTCATCACTGATACGGCGCTTCCTACACCTTCATTGATTTTACGTGTTCTATTGGTAGACCGTTCTCCAGCATCACAAGATTGCACGTACTTCGATGTAACCGCAGGACTTGCCGAGTTGTCGATAGTTAAACGAAGCCCTGCGCGATGCTTTGTAACGAACGACGATGGCCAAAGATTAAACCACGTTACCCGATGTATTAAATATGTGATTTCCTTCCAGCGTTAACGCAAGACGGCGCCGTTCTATTTGCAGGTGTAAAACGTGTCAATGTAAAATGGTTACTTGTATCGTGGTATTCCGAAACAAGCACGTTACAATTACTATTACTTCGACCAGCGCCGTTCATGGTATGGTATTTCCCGAAATAGTTGAGTTTTTAAAAACTGTACTGTTGGACAAGCATACAAAGCGCCCACAAAATGAATTACACTTATACTTATGATATATTAAATGTTGGTTCGTCAATGAATACAATTGTTTGATTTTTGAACATTTCAATCACCCTGTTTACTTTAAGGGAAGTTGCAGACAAAAAAATTTGCTTTGCAATCCACAATAGCTTTTGTCCAATTCTGTGAAACGTCCTCTAAAGTTATTTTCGTCCGTCGGATACATATAAAAAATATTTCCAATATTCTGACGGTAAACGGAGTTTTAAATAGTTTGACATTGCCAAATTTTTCTTGAAGTGTTTAAATAATTGTGTTCCTATATTTATGTTTACATTTGTAGAGTAGAAAGGACCTATCACGACCTGCAAAATATTTGTACATGCTGCATATGTAGCTGTTAAAAAATTAAAGTTTCAATCTTTTCGTGAATAAGGGTGCAAGCCCATTTTATTCCTTAATTTACATACATTCTCTGTTAAATGGATATTATATTTGAATACAAATTTTATCTGGACTTTTCGTTTTCTGGTTAAATAGTTTTGTAGTATCGAATTGTGATTGGTCGAGCGGCATTGTAATTTCCAAATACTTCCAAGATAAAACGCAAGTATCACAATTTTTGCAACAAACGTTACTGAAGTGCAGTAAATTTTCTATGTATAACAAATACTAACCATGTGCAAGTCGAGAAAGTTTCACTGCACAATTCATTAAATGTAATAACGGGAGCAATCATCTTTCATTCCAATTGACAATGGGAATAATTGGTGTACCTACGAGTACACAGGCTGTCTATCAGAAGAGGAGGAAGATCATAAAAATGGTTGTTGACTAACGTTGTGTAGGAGATTTTACGTAGAGGTCAGGTTTGGCTCGGGCCATGATGGTGTACGTTAGGGCGTGAGATTGTCGCGCATATACCGCGACGGTTCTTATCGGGCGCCAGCTGACGTAAACCATATCAAGGGCTGTGCGTAGCCTTTAGGAAGGGACGATCGGTTGAGGCGATCGGTCGAGCCGATCGTCGTGGCATTCGTGCATTGTAGAGCATTATTGTTAATCGTCTTGACTTATTGTTTATTAAAGAATCTATATTGTGACACATCGATCGTCTAATTGTGTTTTAATCGGTCTCCTCCCAACAGTCTTTTCCCCTCAGTTGTAAGCTCAATGCATAACTATACATACATGCATATATGCTTTAAACATCTATGTTGTTATAATATACCTTTGTAACGTGCGTAGTCGCAAGAGGTATTCGGATCAGTGAGGTGGTGGTTTAGTCCGGATGAATTAATACACGATAGTGTTCTTTTGCTGAACTTTCACGATATTTATTTGCAGGGTTCCGCAAGAAAGTTATTACAAGACTGGTTATGTACTTCTTACACGCAGAATGATCCCACCCTGGGTTCCGGGGGTATAGGAGATGTGAGGGGGTCGAAGGATGGCTAGGCTTTCAGAGCGTATCGTTTGAACCCGTGAAGGAACCGTCTGCACTCTAAGAGCTTGTTCCGTCTTACTTTACCGGATCGTTCTCTCCGCATTCCTGGAATTCCGGGCCCCTTTTATATTCCTTCGCTTCAGTGGAAAACAACCAATAGGGTCGTTCCGTAGTGTTGTGGCGTTTCGGCGTGTTGGATGGTGTTTTCGGGGGAGTGGTGGGAGGATGGCTGGGCCAGCTACCTGGTCCGGCATGCTGGCGCTCGGGGTAGGCGTGATAAATGCTACTCTACTTTTTACGTCAACATCAATCTTATAAAGCCTATAAAACAATATTGACAGTGGATGAAATTCCGTGGAAAATTAGGAAATAATTCCTGTTGCCGTTTTTTTGTTAAATAAAATCTTTATTTATTTATTATATAAAAGATATAATATTATATATAATAATATTTTCACCCAGCTGCTTTAAGAAAACATTTTTGCAAAATCAGGTAGTATATCTCCTGCATCTCCTACCACAGTTAACACTTCCGAAACAACCCCCCTCAAGATGGCGGCCACTACAGCTTCCGGCAAAAAAGTTAAACTGATCCCCCCCCCTCCTAGTATCAAATTCTGCCAGCTCCTAAATGACCTTCAAAAGGTCCTCGGAAACCCCACCATACGGGGCAGGCGAGTAATTCTTGCTGGCGACTTCAACGCCAAATCCCCGGCCTGGGGAGGATGCAAGACCTAGCGGGGAGGGGCGTTTCTTCTGGGTATAACCATTACAGCGCAACTCGTTCCTGTTCGACCTCGGGGGATGTTCACGTTTTACAGAAATGGCGGGACATCCTTCCCGGATATTATGTCCGTGAACAGAATGACCCTGAGATCCCTACAGAAGAGTGAGGTACTGGAAGCCTACTCTGCCTCAGACTACCGCTACCTCCTACACACCTTTAAGGAATCGAGACGCAACTACTGCCACGTGGCATGGAGACCCTACTCGCTTAAGAACACGAAGCCAGATGATATCCTGGAGTCATGCGCCTCGCTGAGTAGAGAATCCACGACACCTCCACACAGGGCCCCCCACCTGACAGAGATCCGGACTGCTCCCCGGAGGCGGTATAGGTCAACAAGGAAGAGTTTGCTGGCAGAAATCTGGAAGAGCAAGGAACGATCCTGGTTTGAATTCTGCGCGATTCTCGACCAGAATCCGTGGGCTCGACCATACAGGGCAGTGATGTCCAAATTGAGGAAATTGAGAAGTGTGACAGCCCCCCTCCCAGCGGAAAGGGTGGAGGAGGTGCTCAACGCCCTCTTTACCACCACAAGATCATCCGAGGAGTGAAGTGAGCCCCTTACTTGATACCACCTCAGCACCCGACACCTTGTGCACGACCGTAGTCATCCAAGAGATGTTGACGAAAGCGGCGAAAGCGCTTAAGGTCTGAAAACCACAAGGAATAGATGCCGTTCCGACGGAGGAGGTTAAGCTAATTGCCGAGAAATGGCCGGCTGACCTCACAACAATGTGCCGCGAACCGTGCTCTAGGGAATCCTCCCACCCACCTGGCAGGCGGCGCTGATGATTCTCCTTCCAAAACCTGGAAAGGATCCGACGACTCCATAGGCATATAGGCCCATCAGTGTACTACCGGCGCTCTCTAAGCTCTGGGAGTGCGTGGTGAAGGACGACTTGGAGGCCAAAATCGGAAGCGACCCCTTTCACTGGCGTCAATTCGGCTTTAGAAGGGGCGTAGGTACGGTGGAGGCAATCAGGGAGGTAAGCCGGTTTGCCGACGCATGCCAGAGTAGGGGCGCACTATGAGCGCTTGTCACCACGGATGTAAGAAATACATTTAACCGCCCAGAATGGAGACACAACCTGGCCGAACTTGGTTATACGGGTTATAAGGAACTGCTCCGACGATAGGCGAGCGGTGGTCCACACCCCGGGAAGAACAGTGAGCCTGCCGATCTATGCTGGAGTCCCACAAGGTGCAGTACTTGCACCGATGCTATAGAACCTGGTGTACGATGGTGTTTTGATGCTCGCGAACGGCCTCAGGAACACTGCAGCCTTCGCGTATGCGGACGACCTGGCGCTCACAATCTCGGCAAGGAGTGTGTGGAAGAACTCCAATTCCTAATAGACGTCGGCCTGACGCAGATCCGAGAGTGGTTCTCACGTACGAACCTCGAGATCATGCCTAAAAAGACTGAGATTCTAATACTGGTGGGGAAAAGAATGCACAAAGTAATCGACCTCGAATGGGGCGAGATCTCCACGAGGATGCAGAGCACTGCGAAATAGCTCGGAGTAGAGCTCGACAACCCGCGCAACTACAGGCACCACATTGCAAAAACCTGCGCCAGAGCGGAGAGGATGATGGGTGCCCTGGCAGGGCTCCTTCCGAATACCAAGGGCCCAGTCAAGAAATGTAGAACTTTGTATTACAACGTGTGGGAGTCAGTGGTCCGCCGATTCAACACAATCATACTACGCAGAAGCCAGAGAGCGGCGTTGATTCATACCACGACGGCAGACCGCACAGTGGCATATGATGCATTATGTGTATTGGCGGGGACAATGCCTATACACATCAAAGCCGATGACCTCTGGAAAATATACACGGAGAAGACCAATCCCCATCCCACCAGATTTAAGAAAAGGATATGGGAAGAGGCCGTCGACCAGTGGCAGAGCAGATTGGACAGTTTTGACCGAAACAACTGGACCCGGAAGCTGGTCGGCTCTGTCTGGATTTTTGGGCAAAAGTCCCTCGCCCTGTTCCTGGACTTCCATACGACGCAGCTCCTAACGGGGCATGGCTCGTTTAGCAGTTTCAGGAAGAGAATAGGGTGGATGATCAACGAGGACTGCTGGGAGTGCGGACACCTGGTGGAAAACATAGACCATCTCATCTTTCGTTGTGGTCGCTGGGCGGAGGAGAGACTTCACCTGGCAATCCTTTACGGAGGAAATCTGAGGACCACGAACCTGGTCTCACGGAACACCTCGTCGCTAGAAGCCTGGAAAGCCTTCCAGATGTTCGCGGCCAAGGTGATGAAGGATAGAGAAATCCAGGAGAGAGAGAGAGAGAGAGAGAAAAAATGGGCGACAACTGTTACCCTCCCAGGAGGAAGAGGCGACGCTCATTTTCCAGACTTCTTACGGACCCCTGACGACCAGCAGGCTTCGAGCTGCAATCAGGGTGTCAAGGCATAAACCAACCCATCTAATGCTAACGACCTGGTGCTAGTCAATTATTCCCAACTCTCTGTTGAGGAGCCGCCCCCCCCCCCCGTAGTATTATGTTGTATAAGGCCGAGGGGCGAGGGTGCGTATCCTCTGCGATAGTGCGACAGAAGAGGGGTTTATAGTGGGTAGTTGCCGCACAACACCTCAGGCAGCAGAGCCCCACAGAACCCAGAGTAGGCTGGGTATGTGTAAATGCATTTTCCCCTCCTCCAAACAAACAAAAAAATAGGTTAGTGTACCTACTTTAGCCCGAAATTCCTTGGAAAGAAGGTACGCGTTCACTTCAAATGTGTAAACGACTTCTTAGACTTTAAAGCAAAGCTCCAAGAGAGTAATAGGAAGTTCCATACGTTCACCCTGAACTCTGAAAAAACCCTTGCCCTGACGTTAAAAGTGCTAACCGTCATATCTACCGAAGAGTTAGCTCTAGAGCTAAAAGCTGTCGGTCTCACTCCCGTTGGATGCTCCTCGCTTACAAGGAAGGATTCCGCAGAAGCCTGCCAGTGCACGTACAAAATTGCCTTCCGCGGTAGCGCGGGCACCCGTCTAAAATTAGTAAAGGCCGTCGGCTTCGTATTTCACAACCGTGTCTACTGGGAGAAATACATGTCCCATAAATCATATACGCAGTGCTTCGGCTGTCAGGCTTTCGACCACTCGTCGGTCAACTGTAACCTGACCCCACGTTGTGTTAAGTGTGCTCTCCCTAACTACACCCATGAATGTACAAAAACTAGGGCGCAAATCCCAAAATGTTGCAAATTGCAAAGGCAGTACACAGCAAATTTTTCAAAATGCTCTGTTCTGGAGAAATTCCTCTCCAAACGAACAGCCCCAAAACTCCCTGTTTCCGTTCCCACCACCCCGTTGACCCCCACCGTCACCAATTTCCGCTTCTGCCTCACAGAGTTAGGTCTAACGTGGCTCTACAAACACCACCCATAAGCTATATTTCTTCATTTTAAGCAATTTTTCATAAGCAATAAAACACTTTATTCCTTTCGGATAATGAATAAACGTATCGAACACGGTTATTAAACGACTTATTAGTTTATTTCTTATTCATGAATAACGAATAATTCCACATTATTCTTAATTACGACGATTTGCCGCACGCTTCCTTCGGTACCCTCGATGCCCCCATCACGACCGAGCGCAGCTGAGAGGTACGCGCTTGAGCGCGCACTCGACGGGCGCTCTCATTGGCCAGTGTTTAATTAATATCTCAAAAACTAAGCTGCAAACATCATTGCGGTCAATGAGAAAGTTGTTCAGAATCACCCCAGCTACCCCCTATTTCCCGAAGTTCCCTGATTTTCCGGACACCCTGTACATATGTGTAGTTTGTCTTATATGCGAAACTTTGTCGTTCTTGACATGTATTATTGTTGATATAATGTCAGAAGACGGAAGTCGAAACAGGATATTAGAAATACAATTCACTGTTTATGTCGATTGAAATAGATTTTAATTGCATGTGGGTATAATTACAACCGTATCGTTTTCTTACAACAAAAAAGACATACAGTATACATATACAATATCAGGTCACGTGCCAGTAGCACACCACATCTCCCCATGGCGCGAAGCACGAATTGAAAATACGAACACATCTCAACAACCTCTCTCAATGAGCACTTGGAATATGTCTGAGTCCAAGTCCATGGAGAAACACATAATGCTTTTGACTAGGAAATGCTTTGGTAAATACGTCAGCAATCATTTCATTGGTATTAAGGTAACTCAATTTAATAACTCCTTTCCTCAAAACATCCCTTATGAAGTGGTGTCTCAGGTCAATATGTTTTGTTCTCTGATGAAAAACTGGATTCTCAACTAGGAGTTTGGCTCCTTGATTATCGTTGTAAATGATCAAGGGTTTTAAATCTTCTAGGCCAAAGACAGCTTCCGTAATCCCAACATACTCTGCCTCGGTAGAAGATAAAGCGACGGTTCTCTGCTTTTGTGCGTTCTAACTTATCGTAGCGTTACTTAATAAAAATGCAAATCCAGTATATGACTTTCGGTCTAATACAGGGCTCGGAATTAAGTGAACTTTCGAGCCGATTTTCGGAGGCAACGCCCCCTTTCTCCGGCCGCACGTCTTGGCCCCCACGATCGCCTCGCAGCTCGAAGGTCCTCAGGCGCGTAACGTATGAACCGCCGCGGGTCGCATTAGGGCGACACCCGTATCCGTAGGTTTCCACATCACCCATGGGGTATTAAAACCCGGCCAAAGTATCACACAATTGTGTAGCCACGTTGATTCTTTTCGTAGGAAGCTATTACTTTTCCAAAGTCATCTCCTTCCAGAAGAAAAATTTTTTTTGTGTGCGAAAAACTACAATTTTTCCAAACTTGATTAAAATTTTGACACTGAACATTAATTTTTTAGCGCGATTTGTCACAAATTATGCCTGCACAAGAATTTATCATGCAACACAGTGGAATAGGCCTACAGAGGTTACCATTGATAAGAAAAACGCATCGATAATAGTACCCCATGGGTGATGTGGAAACCTACGGATACGGGTGTCGCCCTAATGCGACCCGCGGCGGTTCATACGTCACGCGCCTGAGGACCTTCGATCTGCGTGGCGATCGTGGGGGCCAAGACGTTCGGCCGGAGAAAGGGGGCGTTGCCTCCGAAAATCGGCGCGAAAGTTCACTTAATTCCGAGCCCTGGTCTAATAGATTACTACCCCAGTCGGCATCAACATACCCTTCGATTTGATCAGGTGATTTCTCATACATAATTCCAACGTCTTGAGTGCCAATAAGGTATCTCAAAACTCGTTTGGCCAATTCCCAATGCACTTTGGTGTAAGAGTGGTTAAATTGAGACAGAAAACTTACAGCGTAAGCGATGTCGGGTCTCGTTGCCAGGGCAATATACATGAGTCCACCAATTAATTCTCTGTACTGTAAATTTTCGAGATCAGCTGATGACTTCACGGTTGTAGTAGCTTTTGCATCTACAGGCAGTGGTGTTGTCACTGAATTTGCCTCTTCTAAGTTGAACCTCTTAATCAGTTCTCTTATGTAGTTTGATTGCTTTATTGCAATCCCTCTTGGACATTGAATAATCTCCATGCCGAGACAATGACTTGCTCTTCCGAGATCTTTAACCTCAAAATATGTAGATATTTCCTTTTTAATGGATCCTATCCACTTAGTATTTTTAGAAACGATCAGAAAAGCATCTACATAAACTGATATGAGCAATAACTCTGCATTTCTTTTAGCGAAATAAATGCAAGGATCTGATTTAGATTGTGTCAGACCCATTTTGTTAATACCGTATTTACTTCAATATTCCACTGAAGTCCGGCCTGTTTCAAACCGTATAGAGCTCTAATAAGCATACATGCATTGCCGTATTTCAAATTCTCTAGCATTTTAATCGGTTCTCGTTTTATTAATTCTTCGAGTGTCTCTTCAATCATTGGAGGTTTTCTCATATCAATTTTCTCGTCTAGAGTCCCATTTAAGTAGGCAGTAGTAATGTCGATTTGTTCTACTATCATGTTGTATTTCACTGCTAAAGCAAGTAAAAGTCTAATTGAAGTTAATCGGGCCACTGGCGCAAATGTCCCAGTGTAATCAATAAATGGTTCTTGTGAAAAACCCTGAGCAACTAACCTCGCCTTTCTTTTTTGCAGTTTACCCTCTGGTAAATATTTGTTTCTCAACACATATCGACATCTGACGATTTTTCTCCCGCTTGGTAGATTAACAACTTGCCAAGTATCATTTTCAATAAGACTTTTAACCTCGGTCGGAATAGCTTCTTTCCATTCTTCTTGTTCTGGACCGGTAGTCGCATTTTTTAAATTAACTTCTGCATTAAATGCATATTCAATTATTTCCTTTCCTTCATTTAACACATCATCACCACCTTGATCTCCGGTAACTTCAATACGTGGTAGTATAACTTCAGGATCAATAATTGGTGGTATCACCGGCGTTATCGGTGACATTGGACGTGTTGATGTCGACGCAATTGAGTCATGTCGCATGTGCGTCACGGGGACCAATTAAATTCTTTACGTGGTCTTCCTAGTCCTGATTTGATACGTCTTGGACGTCCTCGGCCTCGTTTAAACTCTGGGACTAGTCCAACTTTATTATTGGGTCCGACCATAGTGTCATTTTCTTCTACGTTGGTTACTGCTTCTGTTTCTTCATTTGGCAATAATTTATGACAGTTGATCTCTGCATCGATAGATATTAGGTCTTCCTTATGTGGTTTATAATACATTTCACCTAGGAATGCAACGTCTCTCGATATTAAAACTTTCTTCGTTTCTGGTACATACAATCTATATGCTTTTGCTTCTACGGCATATCCCACGAAGATAGCTTTTTCCCCCTTTGGTCCTAGCTTATCTTTTCCTTTATTTTTGTTCAGTACGTAAGCGGTTTCTCCAAAAGTTCTAAAAAATTTCAATTTTGGAACACGATTTGTCCAATATTCATATGGAGTCCTTCCGAAAAGTGTCATCGTTGGACATCTGTTTCTCACGAAATTCGCTGTAGAAATAGCTTCACCCCACATTGATGTTGGCAACCCGGACTGCAGAATAAGACAACTGGCCATTTCAACCAAGGTTCGGTTTTTTCTTTCAGCAACGCCATTTTGTTGAGGAGTACGCGGAGCAGACAACCTCCTTTGGATCCCGTTAGACTTCAAAAATTGATTAAACCCAGTTGATCTGTACTCTTTAGCGTTATCTGATTGAAACCCTTTTATTTTTGATTGAAATTGATTTTCGACTCTCTTCTTGTATTCCTTAAATGCATTAAAAACGTCATTTTTTCTTGATAACAGGAATATTTCCGTCCGTCGCGAATGATAAAGGTTGCAAAGTACGACTTTCCCCCATTTGAATGTACACGCATCGGACCACAAATATCTGAATATATTAACTCCAATGGCTCATCACTTCGGACAGTTCTCTTCGGGAATGGAAGGGCGGTGATTTTCCCTTCAAGACAAATTGCACAACGTTTCATTTCTTCATTAATATTCACCTTTATTCCTTTTACGTAATTATTTTTAACCATTTGTTTTAAGTCACGAACATTCAGGTGGCCCATTCGTTGGTGCCATTTCAGTAGATCACTTGGACTTGGCTCGGTCTCAGCTGCATTTGCAGATTCCGGAAACGACGTACGCACATATTAGAGGTCTCCTTCTCTATCGGCTATCATCTTTATATTACCTTGTACATCTTGGACAACGGCTTCATTTTTCTTAAAAATGACCTCGTGATCGCCTTGTTTAGTAATTTTCCATACTGACATGAGGTTTACTCGCAGATCAGGAACATAAATTGTATTTTCAAGGTTAACTGACCTGGAGTTTTGTCCGTCGGTTACAGGGACGCGGACTTTCCCTTTCCCTTGAATTGCTGTTGAGGAATTACTCGCCAAATTCAATTTGATATTTTCAGCTCGGTTTAAGTTTTCGAAACTTGACTTCTCCTTGCATGAGTTGGATGAACTTCCAGTTTCGAAACAACACTTGGTTGAATCTTTGCACACGTCAACTCGAAAACCTTCTTCATCTCCCACAGCTAGAAATGACTCTTCAGATAAATTCGCCCTCTCTCGACGATTGCCCTCATTTTGACTATGATGGTGATAATTTCGATTTGATTTCCGTTTTTGATCAGCACGCGTTGGACAACAGGCCGCTTTATGACCATATTCACCGCATTTACTGCAACGAAACGGGAAATATTTTTCTTTGGCTTTGCCTGTACTATTTGGTGGTTGTAATTTATTTCCCTTATTATAATGTCTCTTGGCTGCAATCATCGCTTGCTCATCACGCTTTGTTTTGGATTTTCTTCGTTCAAATTCTTCAAGTATTTTTATTTTGCATTGTTCAGGACTCGGTAGTTCGTCACGAGACCTTATATTTCCTGCAAAATTCTCAAAGCTGTCAGGAAGACTATTCAGTATTAACGTTGTTATTAACTCATCATTGACATTAATTTCCATAGTTTCTAATTTTGAGATTACATCGAAAAATGAATTTAAATGTTCATGAATATCATCTTCTTCTGACATTCTCGATACTGTAAGAGCGTGAAGTAGCGTAGCCTTTTTAATCGGCCGTATCGACGCATATGTCTCCTTTAGATTTAACCAAACTTCGCGAGATGTTGATAACTTAGAAACTCGCTTCGCAATATTTGGGGCTATTGATAAAATGATGTCAGCACGTGCTTTTCTGTCTGCAGTTTCCCATTGAATAATTGCAGCGGGATCTGTAGTTAGTTGTTTGATTGTACCATTTACATAACCCCATCCGTCACTTTTGACTAATAGAGCTTCAACTTGAACACACCAAGAGTCATAATTATCTTTTGTAAGCACTTCAATTCTCGTAGAATTTATAAAATTACTCGTATTCATTTTTGCACTTGGACACGTGGCACACGAATACTCCGGTTAACCTCACTTTTTCAAATTTTAATATTTTTGCTCTAATTTCGTTTCACTCGTCGAAACTGGGCCCATAACCTGTTGATATAATGTCAGAAGACGGAAGTCGAAACAGGATATTAGTAATACAATTCACTGTTTATGTCGATTGAAATAGATTTTAATTGCACGTGGGTATAATTACAACCGTATCGTTTTCTTACAATAAAAAAGACATACAATATACATATACAATATCAGGTCACGTGCCAGTAGCACACCACATCTCCCCATGGCGCGAAGCACGAATTGAATATACGAACACATCTCAACAATTATTAAAATACCTGGAAATGTTGCTATTGTTCTGATAATTATTAGCTCTGATAATAAGTTAATATAATAAGTTAATAATAATAAGATAATAATAAGTTCAGTAGTCGACAGAATTAGGTAGCAGTTCACGTAATTTCTGGCACTTCCTGTCATCTATACTCAAAAAATAATTAATTTTCCATTAGCAAGATTATACAGAAGCACAGTAAAAATAATATTGCAAAGAATTTCGCACTACTTATATGTACATGTACAATGATTGTGACATGTATTTATTTGGGAAAATTGTCCAGTTATTTTATAAAAGTTATAATACAAAAAAGGTCATATACCAATTGGAGCTGGAACATCCCTAGGCTGATGGCAGCAACGGATTTTTTAATATACATATATGGAACACTTCCTATATCGACATAAAGGTTGTTGAAGAAGCTAAATCTAACGGAGTTATAATGCTACCTTTCCTTCCTCATTGCACACATCGTTTACAACCTCAAGATATCAATGTCCATGGGCCGTTCAAAAGACATTGTGCTACTGCACAAGATAACTGGAAGCGGAATAATTCTGGAATAACCATGTCCATTAATGTGGGATTGAAAATACTGCGTGACTGTTTAGAATGATTCGGAGGTGTGAAAGATATGTGTTTGGAGCCGAGTACTTGAGAAGATCGTGTGGACGGAGGGTGCAGCGGCCCAAGGATTCGGGTGGACGCAACTGACTGTTGCCAAGGAATGTATGCAGTGTGTATCCTAAATGAGTGAGAGCAAATGAGGAATAGAATGAGAGAGAAGCTAAGAGTGAAAGAATATATGGAGTGGATGATGCATGCCCGAGGCAGAAGAGTTAAGGGAGAGTTGAAGAGAATATGAGCGAGAGTAGAGAGTATTGAATTGAGAGTATCGTGAGAATCGTGTGAGTGTCGTCGTTTGTGAGAGAATTGTCGTGTGTCTACGTTTTATATTAATAAAGTTAGTTGTTAATTGACGGAGACTGACGTCTTATTACCCTACCTGCCCTCAATTCCAAACTACGTGAGGTTTACTGAAAATAACTTCTACATTAATAAGATTTCAGGGATTGTCAAACATGTCTGTCCCGGGCATCAATTCCTAATAATATAACTGGTTGATTCAAGAAGACTGGAATATGCCCATACAAGAAAAATATATTCACGGACGTAAACTTTGCTCCATTTTACGTGGCCGACCGTTATTTAGTTACTCACCATGAACCTTAACCAGGACGCTCTAATATTGATAACGTAGAGCAATTGATTCTCCCTAACATCCTTGAAAAGGCGGAAGTAGTCCGGCCTTCAGCAAAAGCACTGTCGAGGCACAGGGAATCTATGCATCGTGGAGTTGGACAATCTGCTCTCATAACTGACACCCCAGAAGAAAATGCCTTAGCTGAAGAGCAGTTAAGGACTAAAGAACGGGAAAAAGAAAGAGAAAAGGAAGAATAAAACAGAGACAGGCAGAAGATACCAAAGATAATTTTTATGATTATCTTTGATACACCGATTTTCTTTGAAAGCTATTAATAAAATTGTGTTTTATTTCATTCAAAGGCAACTGTGGCTGATGTGCACAGTGCTTAATGTATGGTGGCGCGCTGATCGGTATGCGTATCTACATTATAGTTGATCAGTACGTAGTGCGTGGATAGTCGGTCCACGCCACGTGTTTTTCGTTTTGAATCTTCTTTATATTGTATAAGCTTTAGTTACTATATTAAATGTAAGTTGTGTGAAAAGCAACTCTTTCTTCTTCAAGTCTAAAATCCTAACAGTTTTCTCTACTATTAAATTTTCTCCCACTTTCCAAAAGTTGCTATCTTTAATTCTAAAGTTGACGAATAGTTTTCTATTAATACGTGAAAATTGAAACCTCCATAATTTTGGATAATATTCGTATTTGAAACGGGGGTTGGCGACTTAGGAATCGTGATGCTACGACATTTCCTTTGAGTACGTTCTTCATGGAGGATCGAGGTATTATCTTATTGACATTCCTTGTGCCATATCCTGAAATGTAAGGAGAGAAATGTGATTCTAACATCTTTACTATTGTCAGCTGTTCATTTCTATTGAAAAATAGACAATAGAGTTTTCTAAATTACCGGAAGCTCTCCATAATATTACACTAACTCCACTGAAACTGCGACTTCAAAAAGTGGTAACTCTTCTCTAAAGCGACGTCAACGCAAACCGAAGTCATATTGACCAAAGAAACGATCAATTTCCTCACCACGAAAAACGTTTGAATAGAAACATTGGTGAGATCAGAAAGAACATAAGTGAATAGTTTTTAAATTATATTATGTATTGAATCATGTTGTGCACATTTATTTTTTCATCAATGCAAAAGACAGCACATGTCGCCTGCAGGCATATTTAACAAAATATAGTATCACCATTAATGGAAAAGAAACTATTCTTTTCTTTCTTCCGAAAAGTTACTTAACAGAAGCTTATGCCGTTCCTGATCTCACAGAGTCAATTAAGAAACCAACTGATACTTCAAACTTCCCAACAGCAATGTACGTGTAAATTTTGATTTCATGGCAAGCGGAAATACACAGAAATTGCATAGATTGCAACACAACATATAAATCCTTGCGTGGCGTATTATAATTGGTCACACAAATTAGCATTAAACTCTTGAATAAAAAAACAAAAATTCATACTAGGTATAGAATGTGATGCACATATTTCACATATGGAGTCACTTAATGTCGCAGTAAAATCAAAATAAAGAGGACGTAGTAAAACGATATTACCACAATTTTCATGTGAATTGAATGTGCAATGGTAGTAAGGAGAGAAAAATGGTTAGTGGTTAAGGAACGAGAATCTTCTAAGCTTCTGAATAAGATAGTCGTGTTTTCTAACTGGAGGATATGGAAGTCAGGCTGTTTGAGGAATACCGGAGCCGAAAGGGTCGGATAGATACGGCGAGAAGTGATTTATGCGAGAAGCACGGGGCTGAATATTACTAGCAAAGGTCCGCACATAGAGTTCGCTTGTGGTGCTAGTATGATCGAACTCGTACATTTCCGCAGCACGCTCGAAACCTCTATGCATAGACACATCGTGCAGGTGGAAGTACAGGGACGGAAAGTAGTCGATTCCTTAAACGCAGAGGTCTGAAACACTTGCGGTACTGATACTAATGCCTATGCCAATATTCCTCAGAGACATGCTATCCCTCTTCCGTGCGCGTCCCTACATACATCTTCGGAAATTCCGTTTGCGGCTTCGTGAACCTCAAGGCCAGACTAACACTTACTGCGATTTTACCTTGCTTTCAGAATCACTGCATTACCATCATTTATTCTTGTCCCGAATTATGGCTGAACGGATCTAGTCTGCCAAACAATTGTCCGCAAATACATGCCGGCAAACGGTGAATGCACAGTGTACGTGGTTAAAATACGTGTCCGGAGACAGTCCATGGACATGGTTTGGTCTGTATTTCGTTTTCCATTGGAATAGAAAACAAGAGACAGTGCCTGTGGAATTTTTCGGGCCTCCAGGAATACGTGTCAACAGACAATGTCTGTTAGTGTGGACGAGGCTTAAGGTAAAATGGTTCACGTAAATGCACGATATGGACAACGCTTTAAAGCAAATAAATAGGATACGTAACGGTAAAAAAGAAATAAATAGAATACACATGAAGGGAGTTCGTTTCGAATTAAGACTACCCATGAAAGGAGAAAATTAAAGTAAGCCATTTTCCTTTGTCAACTCTGGAAATATTTTGTAAAAATAATTTAGTGCAGCTAACAAACTGCTGACCATATTGAACGTAGTAATTGGGAAAATTGTGCCCCCATCGGAAGAAATAAAATTATCAGCTATCAAACTCTTAAGAATTTTTCACCTATCATGTAAACGTATCTCGAAAAAGTCCGTGCATTCAATTTAATTGGCGCTATTAGCACAGTACACAGTCAAAATTTTATTAAAATTGCTTGAATAATTTGAAAGAAAATGGGTCACGAAGTTTGGAACTAAATAAGGATAAAGCTTGGCCGTGCGTTCCTTTGAAAGAGAATTGATTACTTTAACTCTGCCTTGAAAACTTCGTCCGCAAATAGCACGATTGAAATACTTATATAACAAAAGTTATTAAAACAAACAAAATACACTCCTTTTTATTCTGCAAATTTTTATATTAACGATGTGTTTTATCTGTCTATATTAAACATAGAAATGGAACAGATATAATTGAAAAAAGAGGGGAACATTGCTTGTGTATATTTTAAAACCGCAATCCTCTGCTACTGTCTACTTAAGCATCGTTCGAGGTGGAAGCACAACCCCGCCCTCGAATTATCCGCATCGTAAATTTTCAGTCGGCAGCAACTGATGCTTGATATACAAGCTTTGCTTTCGCGTCATGTTCCACTTATATTTCAAATATTTCCGTCTCAAGTTTCGTCGCGTTACGGCAAAACATTTATAAAATGTTACAGACTAAAACATCAGTGGGTAATAATCCTATCGTACGCAATTACTTACTTCCAAAACGACTAAAACGGAATTATTAATTTTATTCTTAGCGTTTCTTTTTATTTTCAAATATGTTCCTATTATAGGTATACATTTTAATTCTATCCAACAGTTATTGCTTATGCATAATAAAGGTATCAACGCTATAAAATAAATAATACAATTATTAGATTTTGTAGATACAGTTGTATTTCCACAATTTTTTTTATTAATGCTCTACTATGAAACCATGATTATTATGCACTGGTATTAAAATTAATGTTCTTTTATTCTAATAGATAACTTAATATTCTAATAGATTTGTGATTCGTGAATTTTCCAGTCGATAGTGAGTAATAAATTCCGTCTATTATGCATTCTAGTTTATATTCGGAACTCAATGGGTTTCGTATAATGTAATAACAACCACGAATAGTAGTTTGAAGTGTTAAAATTACTGTGATTTTCTGTTTAAATAAACAATTCTCTTTTTATTGCTCTCAATACATTGTACCAAATATTTTTCGGTGACCTATATGATACATGAAATTCACTACAATCAATATTTCACCCCTCAATTATTTCCCTTCCCAATTTGTATAATTTCTGTTTATGCTTTTGAAAAGTCTGCACTGTTGAACAATTTATCAGCTCCGTTGTTTGTTGATGAAGACAATTCAACATTGTTTGTATTTGTAACAAAGACGTAGCCATTCGATATATTTATTACAAACGATCGGTGAGCAAGAAACAACTTATTTTACTTCTGTTAGGAACAGGGAAGTAAATTTTGTGTTAGAAAAATATATTTTCCTTCAGTAAAATTGGGTATAGAGTTGCGATGTTTTATTTTAGTTAAAATACCCTATTTTATTCAAAATATCCTTTTATACAACTGTAATGTATTATATGTATACAATAATTATTATATCATTATATTCATCAACTTGAATTCGATGAACAATTTTTTTGTTTCTAAACTTTTGACGAACCATCAAGGTCTGATAGAAGTTCGTGTCTGATATGCTACCTGGTAAAGTTATTTTATATTTAATCTAACTGCAACGTGTAACTGAAACAGTATCTATATTGATTAATATTGCACAAATCCCATGAAACCTTCAGCACGATGAATAATTTTTCCAAAGATACACTGTTGATTTAGTTGTTTGTCCATTTACTTGTAAAATAGATCATCTGAGGAAAAATT
The DNA here is from genome assembly GCA_963583965.1 of Nomada ferruginata. Classification (NCBI taxonomy): domain Eukaryota; kingdom Metazoa; phylum Arthropoda; class Insecta; order Hymenoptera; family Apidae; genus Nomada; species Nomada ferruginata. The sequence continues at coordinate 4,749,127 of OY757219.1, forward strand.
ATTTTGCTCAATCATCAGTCAAAATTTATGTGACTGTTAATTTATTTTACTAAAGTAGAATATTATTTGGGAATGGTTATGGATACACCGTATGTATTTTCATAGATTTAGCATTTCAACTAATTTTAGAAGTGGTATTACTTTTGCAATGGGTTCAAGTTATTCATATATTCTTCCGTACCCTTAGGCTAATTTCAATTCGGACAAATGTCAACAAATAAACATACGCATCCACTAGCATATTTTAAAATACATGTATAAATACATAAATAAAAGTTGATGACTACAAAAAGCAAGTAAAAAAATTAAAACTAATTTTGATAACAACTGACTTTTTATACAGTATTTACGTCGCTTAATAAATGTTCAGCTGGAGATTATGTTTATTTAATTGAATGAAAAGACCACAGCTATTATGTTGTATGTTCATGTTAGAAATGAAATACATATAGATTTGTAAGATTATGCCATTATCCGTATACAATTGATTACAACTTATGGTTTCTATAAAACAAACGCATTAATTAATTTGCGGACTCCAATAATACAGAATTAGTATTCGAGTTAAAATTATAATGGAAGTATTAATATATGTATAATATTCAATCAACTGAACCGTATTAACGCATTATTAGATTCTACACCACGTCATATTATCAATGGGTAATTGAATATTTAATTTAGAATCTGTCACCCCTGTTACTGTAAATTCAGTGTATTCAGCCTCGTTCAGTTTAGTTTTAAAATACTATTATAAGGAATGGGGTGTGTAGTACTTTAAAGTATACACATCTATTTCTTATTATTTTTTGCATTTTGACTCGGTCTATAATATATTACAATAGTTATTTCTATTGTGCTATCTGCAAATTAAAATGATTTATTAATAAAAGAAATTGAAAAATGCGTGTGGCAGAAATATGTAAATTTTTACAATCCTCTAACGCCTTAACAAGTGTTCTTCTTGTTAAAATAGTAATTTAATAAGCAACCACTTTACAGTCTTAATGAAAACGTTTAGAAAAGATCGATAAAATAAAAACCCACGGCACGTGACAGAAACTTATGGACTGTATCTACTGTCAGAGTTACTGCATGTCTCGCTTTAAAAATTCTTTTAGAGTTCCTTTTCAGATGTTTCCATTTCACTTTGTCGCTGTTTCCGTGTACTTTTCTCGTCGAATCCGCCTGAATAATGCAACCATTACGGGGTATTCTTTTCTCTGATACGCCGTGCACTCTGCAAGCTCTCTAAACATCCACAAACGAGCAGCATTCATAACAGTTGATTCCATCTACGTGCAAAGACAGAACGCTCGCTGGCAAGTGACAAGTGCGCGCGCCAACCAAGGGATTACCCCTCTTTTTCACAAAAAAACTAGACACCCGGTCTCGGGAACTTAAAATAGGAAATCTAAAAGATTGTAAACGAAGGGGTTGAGGCACGATTCCGAGATCATGGGTGGCTGACTGCGAGAAAGACGGGGGGACGGGTGGATCGAGGGGTGTTCTAGACTCGATAATGAAATGGATGCCCCCGGGTGCAAGCGGGTGAAGTAGCGCGTAGTGTGAAACCCATTCGCAAATTAACCTTACTTATTCATTAACGCTAACGACCTCCCAGCATTGCGTTCAACCATCATCCTACTTCCACTGCTCCCCTGAACTCGTCTGCACATCCTTTTTATCTTTCTTGGAGGTGGAACTCGGTAGGCGGAAAATATATCGCTCATTAATTTGTTTGCCGCGACCACTACGATTGGTATTCTTTTTAAGTGGCTCCTTGCACGTGTAGCCGATGTTACGATAAATTAAGAGTGAAACTGTTGCTCCCGGACTCAATTTCATTATTGTGCCTAACGAAAAGCATTTATATTCAGACCGCTGATGTTCACGCCATAAATATGCTCACCCAAAGAGGCTGATTACATGACAACACACGCTGCGATATGTACGCTAATAAATAATACCTTCGGAATTACTTAATAATATCGCAGGTGAGTTGCCTAATTAGGCAACATGAAATTTTGAATAAATTATTCTTGTACCAAAGATGTATGGCGCATTTTGTTTATATTGTGTGGGATCGGGCGCCTCCATCAAAGAACATAAGAGGAACTTAAGAACCACGTTGCCTAAGAAGGGGCCGTGGCGTAGTGGCGCTGATCAGTGCCTAGTAATACGAAGGTCTCGGGTTCGATTCCCGATGACTCCCCTTCATTTTTATAAAGTTCCTACAATTGTTTACGTATAAAGTTTCGAAGGTTGTTTTGATTACTATTTGAATCGAGACACCATATGTTTCTGTGCAGAATCTAAAGAGCATTAAAACTTAAGTGCAAAAGTATTAAGGCATAATAAGAATATACGTATTTCAACAACCACACTTTGATCAATTAATGTGGAAGTCTTATTCAATATTGAATTGCACGTATTATTTTAGTAATAAGCTTTTACCAAGCAAAGAAACATTATATGAGAAAAAGGAGTTACGTAATTCTTAAATGAGATTGTTATATCATCAATGTTCTAATGTCATTTTAGTAAATATTCTACTATTTACCTAAATAGATGTTTATAGCGCTAGCGATAAATTATTATACAAAGAGTACTCGTCTTATATTACACTTTAATATCTTTTTCTTCTATTTCCTTCAAAACATAATTACATATTCTTCTAATAATTTTGAATAACTCTATTGCGCACATTTTTAATTATTTCTTAAACCGCATCATTCTGTGTATTTGAATTAGATTATTAATGCATCAAATCTGGCTTCTAGATCTTTATTAATAAGAATGAGATTCCCGTTTTATTAGCATACCATTACCGCTTATTGAAGAATCATATCCATAAAGGCAACGGTGGGTAATAGATTCTAGGATTAGTGAACTACTTTCCATTAATTAAGATCTTCTAGTAGGTATCTGTTGGATATACCTGAATGCACAGGGGAGCAAATATTCCTAAAGCAAAATCCCGTAAAGAATTTGTATACAGCTCTAAAGGCAGATAAGCAATTCTATGCAAACACAGTGAAATTATTGTCGCTTCCACAAACAACTGGTAGACCTACAATATATAGAAAATTAATTCATTTTTGTTTAGTTGTTAATGCTTTAGGAGCTTGCACTTGCCACTTTGCAAACGTAGCAACAGTCGCACAGTGGCGAAAAAGCCCGAAAACGTGGCCAAAAGTAACAAAAAGTTTTGTCTAATTTTTAAAATGTGTAAACTGTTATTCATTTATGAACTATTGCTGCATCATCTTCTATCAAATTCAACCCGTGTACTAGTATTAGAAAGGGAATTTTTTCAACTAAAACAAGAAATTATGTTACGATTCACTGTCGATGTATTCAAATAATCTATGAATGTTGGTATTATCTAATGTGCTCTAGCATCATATTTCCATTGATTTTATTACTTTTAAAAAATAGCTAAAGCTGTGGTACTTAAAACTGCAAGATCTATATATTTTTTTCTTTATTTAAGCAAATGGTTGTGAATAAAGCAAAGTTAAGTGCCCATTTTTTGTTTAAAGTAAAGCTTAAAGGTCACAGAACAAGTTCCGATTGAAATTCGCTGCGACCTTTTGCGACCTTACGAATTATCGTCATTTGTTTATCGCCTTCCATTGTGATCTTCCTTTCATCAGCTTTGGAACAGTGTTCCATGTGTATTCTTTCAGTGCTTTATTTTTGTAAACTATTTATGATGCCTTAGTTACTGTTTTATTACTTTTTTTCTCTGAATAACAATAGCCGTATCATAATCCCTTGATGCTTCGCTGGGGAGGCCACACTTTGGAACGGCTCTATGTATAGTAACATTGGACATTGGGGCTATATTTAGAATATAAAAGTCTAAACCTGAAATTTAACTGTGTTGGCATTAATTATAATAAAATTATAAAATATTAGTAATAAATATTAATTATAAAATTAATAAAATATTGATAATAACTGTATTAACATTAAATTTTACATTGTCTACTTTCTGAAGTCATTTTATTATAATATATACCAATAATATACCAAATATATTAAAATTTTACTTTTGGCCACGTTTTTGGGCTTTTTCGCCACTGTGAGTCGTGTCGAACCCAAATGAGAGACGACAATTTTTTTTCACAAAATAATACTTTGGACCATTCACGATAATGTAGACAAAGTATTGACTGAGAGGTATGCATGTATTTATGGCTATTACAGGGACGGGGTTTAAGGAAGTAATATGCATATTAACGCAAGTGTGGAGCGATAATTTAGAAGAAATTGGGAAGTCCCGATCTGCAGACATCTGGGGGCGAACTCGTGACCTTCGGGGACTCACGTATGCAGGGCACAATCCCACACTGTCTCGAAGATAAATACTATTATAATATACAAGATTATATGTACTACCTTAAATCGAAAAACTGCAGAACCGACCTTAATTTCTGCAGTAAAAATTATTTTAATGACGTTCCTAAAAATTATAAATTGGATCTAATACTAAAAATTAATTAATTAAATTGATTTGGCAGTTTGCATATTCGACTAAAGCTGCAGACCATTGCTAAGAATATTCCACCGTTAAGGATTTTAACTTATTTTTAAACTAGAATAATTTCTACAGTACTCGAATTAATATTGCAAAAAGCAGGGCTTACGAATCAATCAAGTAGTTTAAAGATACGCAACGACTATGGTTGTCAGTAGAAAATAATCTTAAGAAATCGATGCAAATGAAGAATAAATAGTAAAGAGCATAATCAATATTGTAATAAGTAATATTTAATTAATTTTAAAGACTAAGGCCTAAACTGTTAAAATTGTAGAACAGAAGTACGCGTACGAAACTTTAGGCGTTCCATTTATTTACTGCTCCAACGACACTAGTACAAATAACACTCTCTATCGCGTAACGTTCGTCATTTTAACTAATATTTGCTACGGAAACAATAACGCACTGGAAAAAGAGTATTTTCAGTATTTTCGAGGAAGAGGAATAGAAAGTTCGGTGACAGTATAAACACGGTTTGTTGCCAAAGTATCTAGCCGCCTAAAACAAAAACTTTCTTTATTTATTAAGCCATTTACGTTATAATACACTTCCGTTTAAAAATAATATTTCACAATCGTATTAAAATAACCTTTTCATGTTTGCTAACAATAGATTTATAGCATATTTATAGCAATATATGTCCAGATACTGTTGTGATCAACTGTATGTTCAGGATTGGTAAAAGCTTTTTAAGATTGAGTCACTGGTACGTGATGTCTCGATGACGCAAGGGACCGATGTTCACTGCGGCATAAGTGAGAACGACCCCATTTGCTTTGCTTATTCGTACATGTACATGCGAATACCTACATAGGATGGTGCTTTTTTTAAGTATATGCAGGGTGCTACCGAATAACACGGACAAGCGGACACGAGGTGATTCCTTATGAAAAAATGAGAACAAAATATGGAATAAAATTTCGTCATTTATGACTTACAATTAGTTTTCGGGAAATTCGAGTTTGAAAATCCAATGCGAACGTATGCTGTTACAGTCAAGTTACGGTTCAGCGAGCAACGTATAAAAGCCGTTTTAACGCGTATCGTGTTTGCAAACAATGTGTACGCAGCATTTGAAAGTTACTGATTGTGAGTTGAAAAGAAAATATACGGAAGACTTTCAAGGAACAACATTTTATATTATCAATTACAAAATTGCTGAAACTTATTCCCTTCATGTCGTATGCATAGCTGTGCAAACTCGATTTGCTCGCAAACTAAGCCTTAAATGTAAAAGTTTAATTTCATTCCGACGAATAGCATCGTGGTAATATATTCGTAAAAATTTCTTCAATTCTCATGCTATTTATATTGCATAATTTTTGCAAGTTAAACTACCTTAATAAATACATGTTCTATAAATCGATAAGATGTTACAATAGTAGCATTAAAAGCTATATACTCTGAAGTGTACCTTAATATAATACAAAACGTAATATAATAGAAATAAAGTTGCTTCAAGATGGTATTTCCGTAATGATATTCGCATTCTGGGCGCAACGATATCCATTAGCATACCGAATAATATTGTTATTCGTAATACAAAATAAAATAGGTATAAATTGATTGATAAATGTTTTGAATCTAAATACTGCGAAATGAATCAGGAACTTCTGTATTAGGAATTTGATATAAACTCAGATTCTAGTAATCCAGCCATTTTCTAGTTCAATAATAACATTTGCCATGGCTCTTATTCTAAAGGTTCCTTCGTACAGTGTTATTCATGTGGCTTGAATATTAGGATCATTTGTATTCCTCGTAAAGCGTCCACTGAATAGTAAAGAGTCGGAAGAAAAATGGTCATCCATTGAACTGGATGATGAGGAAACGTGACAAGGAAAATATTCAACAAGGCCGAAAGGGTAGTTAGAAGTGACATGGGTTATTCTTTGCTATTTGTTTTACTTAATTGAAATGTTAAAACATCAATTCTAGAAACAAAAGTAATAATACTTGCAATTTCTATTCGTAACGTATATTGAACATTATTTAATAACAAATACTATACATATATCGTTGAATTCTTAAAAATTAGTATACTGCACTGTACACTTATTGGCACATAAGAACAGCAGTGGATAAGTGACACTTGTTGTTAGTGACCAGAACTTATTTTCATTCTAAATTATAAATTATATTGTTAAGTTGAAAACCTTCCATAGGATACGTCAATTGTACACACGATTCGACGACATAAACTCTTTGTTTAAACTACCTCTGCCGTGATTCCTTTCCTCACAAATAACAAATTTGACGCACAGATTAAACACTTCTCAAATAGTAGACAAATAGTAGATAAAATAATAAATTTTATTATTGCATGTTAGTTAAATAATTTGTGGCTATACAAAAATCAATTTTATCGTGCCATGCCATACTCTACCATAATTGTAGTTTATTGGAAAATAATATTGTATACTTCATTGTACAAAACGAAATAATCGAAATGCAATTTCAATAGCTAATTTGGTAAATACCTATATCTATGTCATTATAAAAAAAATGTGATTATCGCATTCAATGTGCGACTTAAAACCTAATCGTCCTGTTTATTCCAGAGAAAACAAAATATTGACGTACACAATTTGAAAATTATATTGCAATATTAATCAGCAACTTAGTAACCAAGGTCACTTGCTATCGCTATTATAAAATACAATTTAAAGTGCACGACGAAATCATAATCAAAAGAATAAAATACTTAAAAATTATATTTGCAATCCATTAATTGTATGCAATGAAATCAATCGTTACGTAAACTCACAATCTTTTCTTATTTCCAATATTTTGAATATAGGTATTACTGATAATTGAACGGATAAATACTACGCGACTAAAATATTAAATAACGAAGGATTTAACGCGAGAATATAAAAGCTTTTCACGGGATGAAATTGCAAGGACAAAGGAAGAAGAATTAGACGATATAGTATAATACCTTCACCCTTAACTACCATTTCTTTTAAATCCATTAAAACACCGATACCTAATAACCAGAGTGGGCACAGAATATTCTTATTCATTGAATTAACGAATTATTAAAGTAAGGAGACAAATTACCGACAGACAATTATCGTCTTGCTGGGTCGCAGAAAGATCTGTTCGAGATGAGAGAAAGATGAAGAAGTGTGACTAATCGACCTGCTTAAGAAAATGGACGTCGTTCTACGGTCTAAAGGTAGAGAGGAAAAAAATCTTAAACAATTGTCACAGAACTCTGGCGCAGAGGAAATCCTGCAGCGATAGCTCGGGTAGCAGTGGGGAAAAGGGTGAGGCTTAGGTGGGCGGAACGGGCAGAGAAATTGCTTTAAACGGAAAAAATGTGGCAAGAGACCACAGACTTGGGCTCAACGTCATTCTAGTCCTTTTCACAGACTTTTCGCTCCCCACCTTTCGTTCTCTCTGACTGCCTCCTGCATTGCCCCTAACCTCACCCTACTACACTCGTTTCTCATGGCAAGGGAAAGTCGGCGAGGGAATACGCTCCCCGTCTCCGTTGGTAATTTTTCAACCCTCTCTTTGACTCACCTCATCCCTTCAAACTACCGGCTCTCGTGCTTACCACCTACCCTCCCTCTGAACAGTATTTCGCGGCTTCCGACACCGATTCTCGTCCCTTGCGCGTGTAATTTCTCAAGCACCTTCAGCCGGTTTTCCATACGTAGCTGCCAGTTGTTGCGTGTAACTGCCGTCACGTCAACCTATTATTCAATGCACCGGTCACCTTTGTTTAACAGGTTAAAGTGTTTAACGTGTCCATTGATAGGCGAACGTGATTACAAAAGCGGCTCACCCGGACCGTACACTATAGCGGTCCTTGATTGCAACTAGCTTGCCCACCTAGTCTTCGATGATAGCATGTACAACCAAGATAGAATGGCTTACCTGCGCCCCTGTATGAATGTAGGATCGACTTTGGTAGATTAGAAATACTACCTATAGAACACGTATCTAAAGTCAATTTCATCTACTATAATATAATAGCAGTCAACCGATGCAGTTGTACACATATCTGTGTCATTTTTTTGTTCCAATACACTGTCTATGATTGTTACATAGTTTAGTGTTGCAATATGTAAGGTTTTAAGTATGAAATTCTGGCTAACGAGTTTGGTTTTTTCAATATAAACTCTAGATTGTCAAAGATTTAACTTACTAGATTGTTGAAAGATGGTAAACGAAATCTGCTAACCAAATATGAATAGCGGATACAAATTTTGATCTGCACCTCTGTATGCAACTGAAGGAATTGAAACGTAAAGTAGCACAGAGCTTTTCGTTTAATGTTAGCGTATTTTCAATAACAGGAGTATAGCTATGTTATAGTTATTATCATTGAAAACTTTAGCATTTGCACTTTTTCCACAGTTCCCAATCTGAAATCCTCTTTAAAAGGTCCAACATATGGTCTTAAATATAAAGAAGTACTCTAGAAGCGTTTTACTTTTATTGCAGGTCATTATAAATGGAAGTATTTCAAGTTAATCTCCTGGTAAAAGCTACAACGCTTTATGATCGACATTCAAGAACTTTTTGATAATATCTTGGGTGCACATACGAGCACCCTTCGTACCAGTGTATACATACAATTCACATCTCCAACATAATACACATAATATGTACGTGTAGTAGATAAGTATATCTATAAGTACATAAAAGAAGGCATTGAAGCTGTTCGTAAAAAGCTTTGTATTAAAACACATGTCCGCTAAATACCTCTTTCACACGAGGAACAATGAAAAACCTCATTGTGTTGTTCAAAAAAATTGGGGGGACTGTATTAATCCTTTCGCCACGAAGATACAATATGTATGTACGTCGTCAAATATTCAACAACTGTTTGCTACAAAAGAGTATATCATTATTTAAACTATTTATGTCAATTAAAGTATAAGTAACTGAGCAGGGTATCTAATAGTAAGTGTTTATACTTTTATACATCTAGCACCTCGATCAAACAATTGAAAACAATCTATGTATGTATACTGTTTTCTACATCGACGTAACCTACTGTAAGAATACTCGAGGGTTCGGAGCGCCTGGCCGCCCATCTGGCAACGGTCACCACGAGGCCGATAGGCGAGCGGGGCAGGAAACGTTGGGGGTGCCATAAAGAGGCCCTTGAAGGCGCTGCGACGTGGGACCGAGGAGCCCGCCTTCGAGGCGGCAAGGATGCAGCTTCGAGGACATTTCTTGGGAAAGCCATTGCATAGTGCAAATGCATAGCGATCCTCGGAACATTGTAGAATATATATAACGTATCCCGCAAATAAACGCGAGTCATAATAATAGCGAATTATTATATAAACCTGTCTTACACTACATTTGTTATGCTACCGTAGAGAAAGGATTAAACCTTTTAGAACTGCACAGTGCGACCCAGCATTATCGTCGAATGATTTATGTATAAAATAGGAACATAGTAATAGGCATCTGTAATTTCAGGAAAACTTGAATCCTCGTGTAAAATAATATGTTCGAAAATGGAGAAATGGGGCTCGAGGACTTTTGAAAAACGTAGTTAAAAATTGTTTACTACCTGTTTCCAATTGCGCAGTTCATGTTCATATGCATGTATGTTTTACACAAAAGCATACATATAAGTATAAGTTGGGCTAATACTATTGCAAATAAAAATAATAAATACGCATGAATAGTAAATAGCACGCAGATAGTTAATATTCAATATTCGTAATCTTATCGTACAGTTTTGTAACGTAGTGACAGCATACAATAAGGGAGTTGCGCTTTTGAAATATTTACAAAGTAGAAAATCCATTAGACAAAATGCAGCAATAATAGAGTGACCAATTTCTTTTATAAAATATGAAAGTTGCAAATGAAAAATAATTTGTCAACAAAAGTCAAACTGGTTCATCGTTTTAAAATATAGGAATATGTGCAATATAAAGCAAGAAATTAATTGGCCGGAAATTATTTTCCGTCATTTCTGAAAAATAATATTTCTGCTTGAATTCACAATCATGTTCATCTACCCTAGTATATTATGTCAATAGAACGTAACATACGCATAAAATACCAACACCAACCCTGGAGCCCCAATTGATTCCCATACCTGAGTCTACGGTAACCACATTTATGTTTAACTAATTATAACTTATTGTGGTGTAAATTATAATACATGGAAGAAGAAGTAGAAGGAAATATCATACTAATTCTTTTAATGTGTTCGTCTGTAAATTGAAGCAATTTATTGCTTAAATTATTACGAAATATTCAACAAATATGCCGAGTGCAAAATATATGTGCAATTAGAATAAATAAAAAATATACTTTTGCAAGAATTTAATAATCAAATTAGCTACCGATCTTTTAAGAAGATCTTCTTCCTTACCTGTTTTTTCCTACTGACAGTTAGGTATTTTTTACTCACGCCATAACTTTTCTCTTATATATTATATCACACATGTTTTCTTTACCCAGTACCTTTCCATAAAAATGACAAAAGCCACTAACATTGACACGCGTCCTCAATCAGCTGTATCTACATTACACATACGTGCAGCCACTAAAATGCAATTCTTGAGTAACAGTTTCAAGGACAATACATGTTTATAACAATTTATTATATAACAAATATTATAACAATTAAGTGGGAACGTGTGCCTTTCATATTCACTTTCCATGAACTAATTAATTACGATTGTACAGTCTATATATAATATTTAATCACTTATACAGCTTATAGCGCTAAATATAATTGACAGTTTCTTCGAACGTAATCCATATCTATGTAGGAACCGAAGAAAAGAAAATCCCAGATATCCGGGAATCGAACCAGTGATCCTGGTATCTATGTAGCTTACTATCCAGCCACACCTTTACTCACTTAAGCAAGGCGTCTTCTCGGGAACCTCCGTAAAATTGCCTTTTTTTGCTGTGGATTTAGAGGTTCCAATTTCACGTCTATCAAATTTTCTTATGGAAGTACGTAATATAAATTACACAGTTGACACTACATTTTTCTTAATGAGTTTTTAATTACAAAAATATATTTGTGATAATTTATCTAGGTGCAAATAACTAATATAACTAATATAACACTAATCATGGGACACCCTATTACCCTAGGAATACTGAGATCAAGAGCCGCCACGAAAAAGTCACTTTTTTCTATTTATATATCGTGAAGTCATTTGATCTTTGCAGAACATTTCACAGTTTTGATGTATGCTATATTTTGGAGAAAAGATAATACACGGTTTTGCATTGAGTTTTTTAATATTTTTACATACATATGCAGTTATGTAGAATAAAAGTGTAGTGCAAACTAACGTTCTTACACTAAAGTAGCCTAATTCTGATTCTTCTAACATCCAACAAGATTAACCAAGCACTATATTCGTTGAATACCTTCTACAGGCGTGGCATTGCATTTTCTAACAATTTTGGTTAGTTGTTTGTTATTCTCTCGTTATAAAAAGAAAGCAAATGTCCTTTCGCACGATTACTGGCACCACAACGCGTAGTACGTTATCATTTTCTTATGGACAGCGTTCTTGACATATAGCAAAGCGAAGTAAAGTTGCACACGAAAATAAATAATTTTTTGACTATTTTTACAGAAAGAAAATGGCTTAAATTTAACATTTTTCTAGTTGCTACTTCTTAACCCTATTGAGAAGTTAGTGGATGAACTAGATTCAAGTCTTCGAAAACACATTTGCAACAATTCCATTCTGAGAATACCACAAGAGACTTAAAAGAGAAACTCACCCCAGGACTACCAATCTTACTTTCAGCTATCCTCGCTAAACGAGGAGCGCGTGAAAATTAGAAATTGTACGTACATAATTTGCAACACAATCTAACATTAAGAAATTGTATTTAACGTAAGTGATCCATAAATAAGTGATCGTTTCAGTTCATTTTACGAATTTTTAATAGTCCCAATCTAAACGTAAAGCTGAAACTACAGTGTCCCATGATTTATGCACGGGAGTGTATTTATAACTGCACCCCTTTTTTCGGCGCACATTACTCCACTCAGTTGATTGTACGAACGAACAATGCTTGCGTAAATTCAAAATATATGTATAGTTACATAATTAATCGCCCTGGGTATATATTGTTATTAATGCTAGTAATCTGTCCTTTTACATAATTACCCATTCATATGGCGCGTTCTAGTGTTGAGAACAATGTAAGCGCACGGACCATAAGTACATATAATACGCATTGTGCTGGATTTTATCGAGTCAGAATGGAATTCTATACCATGGGCGACTAACCGTCGCGTCAGTAATAGCACTTTCTAAATCGATTTTTATTGATCAATTAAGACAATTTACGTAATGTCTGCCGGACGATCAATAATAACGGAATGTTACTCAAATATTGACACGGACTTAATTGAGTCATTAATAATAAAACTGTGCACATATTTCGAAAATAATCATCCGAATCTGTGCAAACGAACACAATGAATAATTCTTATACATAAATATTTACTGTTTTCTGGTACATCACAATTGCTATTTACATAATTTGATTACGTATCACAGTTACCCAGAGTACAGTTACCCAGAGTGAATCATACGTGTAAAATTATGTGAGGGAATCGGCAAGAACAGTTTACAACGAAACAGAAGCAAATGCATGCGTTTGTGAGTAATGAAACAAGGAACGAAAGAAGGCGGTTGGCTGTGAAGAAGAACGGTAGAATGAAAGTAATGTTGGACGTTCTTTTTTATGCTTTAAGAAACTTACAGATAGATAACTATATTGAGGTTCATATGTGCACAGGAGGACTTGTTTTAATCTACAAATACTGTTGAGGACACGTGTCGGGTCTACGCTGCGATCGCGGTGGACAAAGCTACTTTTGAGGAAGAGCCCATAATAAATATAGGGCTTGTATATTTACGAAGAGGCTATGACTTGGCTGGAAGAGAGACCGAATTTCGTGGTGACATTTTCCAGTCACGCCATTCTCAGCAGCACTTGACGTAACTTAGACCCTCACGATAGCGCGGCTAAACATCTGCGGGTTCGGTTTTTCCTAGAACAAGGGACCTTTGGGCAACGTTCTTGCCGGGCCTACGTGACGGAAAATCTCTGGGCTCGGGGGCGTTGCATCGATGGAAGACCGACCTGCGGATGCAATTGGATGGCCCTATGCCCCACCAAGGACAGAAGTCCCTCCAAGATCGTCTTGGAGGGAGGTTTGGGAGAGGGACCGGGCGACTTGTCGGTTGACATTTTTGTATTGTACAATTAGAATAAATTCAGCATTAAGACAGTTCAGATCAAATCCACCACTAGTATTGTACGACTCTCGTCTTTGACGAGCAGCAACAACGACCTTACGGTTATATGTACAGTTTTCACATTAACAATATTGTACGTGATTATTAAAGAGCGTATGCTCATGCACTGGAAGAAATAGATTTTTATTTCTTTTGTACCGAGTTCTAGCAGAGATTACCTCTGCCAAATATTCTACTCTGCCGATTGCGAAGGACGTGAACATTGGTCCTTCGAGCCGGATGCTGGAATTAACAAATACTTACACTTTAGAAACTATGCAAAATTGAAGAATTTATATTTGGAGGTACAACTTAAGCTGAAGACATCAAGTTTTTTCAGAGGTTGCTGCATTTTCGAAATGTACTGTAATATATTTTACCAATAGAATTGTAAATCATAACGATATAAAACCAATGAGTGTTATATTTTTGTTTTGAAAACGTGAAAAGTTCACAAAGTTTAATTCGTGATTGTGTGATTTTTCATAATGTATTCTCCAATTCCTTTGTAATACATGTAATTTATTTGCATTTATAAATTAGGTATAATTATGAACCAAAGCCTGTAGCTATCGCAAGCATTTAATACGATCACCAGTAATTATATAGAAAACTCTAGGAATTAAACGACTGCTCACTCTTCGTCTTTGGTTTTGTTTTTCATTTTTCATGTTCATAATATGTACGTATAATGTGAGATCGAATTGCAACAACGATAGGTTACGGATCATGACATTGTCAGCTTTTAACGCTAAATCAAGTACAAATTGTCGGTTATTTCATGGTATGCAATTCAATGATTTACCTCAGTTTAACTGGCTTCTATATACCTGTAGGTTTCTAATGTGTTTGCACATACGTCTAGCGCGCTTACATATAGGACAGGCACAGGAAATAGCGTTAAACCAGTGGTATGTAGCATGTTGCTTTCTCTCCACTACTATAGAGGAACAAACAATAATTAGGTATTCCGATAATAATTATCGTTGAGTTCCAGATCAATATGAATTTGATATTGACAAACGGTTCTCGAATTAATGCGTCCGACAGGAAACAGTAATGAACTGCGAGGAACATTTAAAATTAACCATATGGACTTGTTCCCATCTTACCATCGTCTTTTCGATTATTATAAATGCATATTTCAGTCGAGAGTAGATGGTAAATATTTTGTTGTAAGTAACGTAAGACTTTAAAAATTATGCGTTTAAATCCTCTTAGAGATGAAACGTACTGCACTTCATAAATTTCAATATTAATATTGTTTAAAACTTAGGAATTTTTCATCATTTACTGCTTCTCTGGAGAAACTGGATTTTTTAAATAAAAGAAACTTATTTAAGGTTCATAATTCTTTTCGCAAATTTTTAAACTATATTTTAGATACAATTGTAACTTGTCGAAAGTCGAAACTTGAATTACAATTTTCCCCACGATCGGTAGTTCTCGCATATTTTACATGGTGTAGTAAGATTGGCAAAAAAATATGTGGGGTCACATTTATGCATTCGTTGCACTTTGCATAAGTAAAACGGAAATGAAAGGTATTCAGCTTCGTGCTACTTCAAATGAGAGAATTATTCAGGAACATCGAATTCAATTAAAAGGGAAAAAACATAATTAAAAAAAATCAAATCCAATACTTGGGTTATTCAAAATTTATTTATTTATGGTACTAGCACTTAAATTGGTTATTTCAACACACGATAGGTATCTCAGGTGAACATCAGAAGTTCTATTGACAGACCCATTAATCTAATTGTTTGAGAAACAATTGTTCTGCTGTTGCCTGCAACTGTATACTATTAACAAATCAATGCAACAATTTGTAGAGAAATGTACAAATAGTTTGTTTTTAAATGTTCAGCATCTTGCACTAAAATTGCCTGTTTTATTTTTCACCAATTTTCTTCACCTGAAACTCCAAACACCGTACAGAAGTTGGATTATTTGATTTAGATTCAACATTACGATTTATACAAGAAAACATAATGTATTATAGACTACATCTATGCACTACAAAACACACGTACTAAATTCAATTGTTATCAGTTCATTTTAATATTAAATTTACTTACTCCCATAATAAATTCAATTATTATCAGTTCACTTTAATACTAAATTAAATTACTCCTATAATTAATTCAATTGTTATTAGTTCACTTTAATGGAAGTTCAATGAGACGCCATTTATTTCTTAGGACAATAATTTATTGGTAGTACATTATGTAGTACAGTGTACGTAGTAAATGAAGTTCATGTATAAATTATACTAGCTATAGCTAAAACTAGCAAGCGCGAGAAAACCTATCTCCACTAGATTACTGCAAGTCAATTTAGTTTCTCTTAACCATACTCACAACGCTAGATACTACTTTAGGTTTCTCCAATCAGGTATAATATTGACATATTGTAATTTCTGCCGAACTACAACTGCTAAACTGAAATGTAATTATTAAGTTTTGACTTGAATCGGAGTTGATATTATCGATAAATACTGGGTTACTCTCTGTTGGTTAGATGGGTTTGACGCCTGCTGCCGCAGCATGTAGACACAAATATACAATCCTATTTAAAAAGACATCGATTTATGAAAACTACCGAAACATATGACCATGATAAAAAGCACCTTTTCTGCCAAAATATTTGCGTCTTCGAACCAGACAATTCATCCCTTTGACATATTCGCGCATCGCTACAAATAACCGAGATATGGCCTTGCAACCGAGTTATCGAGACACCCTGTATATGGGATCATGCCCCCCATGCCCAAACCTAGCGGCACGTAGAAGTGATGGAGGAGATCGAAGAGTGAGGTTGTGACGCGCGAGTCTCTAAAGTTCACGAGTTCGCCACCAGATGTTTACGGATTGGGACTCGCGACTTCTCAAGTGGTTGCTCTCGACTTGCGTTAATACATGTATACTAAAATCCCGTTTTTATATATGTATATTCCGTATGTGATAGCATGCATGATTATTTACATTTATACAAATATGTATATTGAAAACGGTATATGCCAAGATGCCATTGAAAATGACACATCTCTTTAAAAATAGCAAGGTATACTATTATTTGATCCTCTTAATATGATAATTCTGAGCGGTTCGTAGAATGCATTGAAAATTCTTCATTAAATTTGATTGATGCGCGTTTCTAAGGGAAAGCTAGGTTTCAGAAGCAGTTAATGGAAATTTGAACACAGGAGAGATATGCAGATGCTGCGTCGTACTAGAGGCACGAAACTTCTAGAACGGGGGAAAATACCCAAGTGTTCATGTTATCGTAAACACAAGTACTATACGCGATGCCCTATTATACACAAAGTGCTAATGAAACCTTATTGTCAGAAATTTCCGTGACAAGCTCTTCTGCACTATAATTGGACAAATTATGATCCTTCATTATTTTCCGTTGACATCAACCGCCTACATACATCAGTATATTTGTTCAAAAAGTTACGTGAAAAATTTTAACCGATATTTTGTTTCAAGCTTCGCTTGTATAATGGATGCAGTGAAAATGTGGTAAAACATTATTTAAAACACTAACAAGCAAAATTATTTACATAGAGTAGATGTTTGGCTTCAAACGAGAAGGATATTCTATTCTTACTTACATACTACTCTTAGAAAGTCGGACCAAACTCCGACATGCAGGTTGCGATTCTTTTTGAATTATAACTCTGTGATACAATATGTTACAAATGCACGTGGTCGTTTGTAATAAATAATTGAGTATTACCGAAATAGCAAATGTTATCGTATAAAGCGGTGTCAGAATTTAATAACACTGTGCATATATGTAATGTAAAACATGCATGTAAATGCAAATGTACCGCTTATCTATACTACTGGAAATGTAACTCTGCTTCCTACTTGCTCCCAATTATAGGTACTCTGAAAATTGTAGAAATGCATATACGATGCGCTGTATATCGGTGTTATATGATATTTCATTAAGTATCCTTCAAATTTCAAAATTTGATAGTCAAGTAGAAAATCCTTGCATGTCATGTACTGTTGTCAAAGGATTACTATTTAAAATTATTCGGTACAGTAATTTTACTCCATAGTAATAGGAATATAAAATATATTCCAACCATAGCAATACTTTTCTCATTAGAAAGTATAACTCCGAAGGCAGCTTGCCTTTTTGTAGAGTTTATACGAGTAATGACATTTTCATAATATTGAAATATTTAAAGGAATTTAAGAGGGCCGAGCGTTTTTGATACCGTAATCGATTTATATAAATTGAATCACCATGCGAGAATCAAATCACAGTTTACATCTATCTAGCTGTGACCCATTATTAAAAATTGAATTGCTATTGCAGTAATATGTGAGGCATACGTGTGTGTGCAGTAGCGATTTCCGTGTTTGAGGAACGATTAAAACGAAATGAATAGAATAAAATATGCAGGATTTCATGCCACGCAGAATGTAATGTTTTATTGCAATATTGAAAATCGAAATTCCAATTTGCCTTGTATTCTGTACTTTAGTGTGAACAATATATTTGTTAATTCGTACAAAAAGGGCTGAACATGCTGTGAAAGAATTAACAATATTGTAACAGTTTTAATAAATTGTTGAAACCAATAACATTTTGTATAATACGCGTACATTTTGAGTAATGGAACTTGTGTTGTAGAGGTGGGATCACGAAGAATTCCAATCAATAGAAGAATGCTTTAATTTTAATTGATAGTATCACTTGTACATTGACAACGTGGTTAAGGACATGAAACGATAAATCGATAAATAATTTCTTACGAAAGCAAGTGATTCTAATATTTCATTAATTTCTCTAAAACCAATAGTCTCTAGGATATTTATTTGAGAC
Source organism: Nomada ferruginata (assembly GCA_963583965.1). NCBI lineage: Eukaryota > Metazoa > Arthropoda > Insecta > Hymenoptera > Apidae > Nomada > Nomada ferruginata. The sequence goes on from OY757219.1 coordinate 4,767,796, forward strand.
AATTTGCCAATCTCAACTTTGGAAGCCATTCCTATCCAAATCGAACGTTTCAATGTCAATACTGCCCCTTTATTAACTTGCGCACGTAACATGTTCTACAGCAATTCATTCGTAAATGTAATTATTGTCAGTTATTATTGGATCTCTTCCCATTCTTCTGAGATATTATACATATTAGAAATTTTGCTTCGAAAGAAAACTATGATTTATATCAAACCCTCCCAATAGTATAATTTCAGAAAATGTACACAAATTTTTTATTTTTCCAAAAGTCTACAGTCGAATACCCCCCTCAAAACACTCGTATTTTTAAGCAGTTACCGGAGAACGAATAGAAAAAAGGAGTAATAGGAAGTTGAAAATTGAATAATTTAAAACATTCTAAGCAAATTTAAATAAAGATTCTATTAGCTTTAGTACTATCACACAATGATTTCACTGGCGACTACAACAGAAATACTTTCTCATAAACGAAGATCAATTTTTCTATACAGCTGAAGCTTTTTTTACAAAACAAATGGGGAAAGAGAATTTTCGTACTTCCGTTAATGATGTAGACTGTATAATATTATCTCTTTGTTTCTATACCTTTTTTCAGTACGGCGAAACATAAAGGAGGACAGGAACGTTGGAGAAAAATGTAAGGTAAAATTTCGTTCGAATGAGTTATCGACACTGATTTAACCTTGAAGCGTTTGACAAAAGTAACATTCATTACAAATATTTATTACAATTTTAAACAGGGAATATATCAATTATTATTAATGGCATAAATAATAATATCGGCAGAAGTCAAAACGGTGCTAAATAAATAAATAAAATATGTATATTGTCGTTTGTTGTATTCCATGTGTCAAACCGTTTGTGGAAATCAAGTTTTATTGACGTGCGTTTCTCTTGGAAAGGTGTTTTTTATTTCATTACCAGAATGAGTTAATCACCACAGTTCTGAGATACGAATTTAGAATTTAGATGAAAGCGAGATCGTTTCAAAATTCGGAGGAATATTTAATACAATATTTAATAAAAATTAGTAATAAATAGGCAAATTTGATTTGCGAGTAACGTTGGAAACATGGTTCGCTCAAACAAATTGATGATGCCAAATCCAATCTCAACTGCAAGCCAAACAACAAATAGGTAATTCAAAACAAACCAGATCTAAGGTCAAACTAACTTTATCAAATACTGATATACATACAGTGTGTTAAGAAATGATAGGATCACTCACACTTATCATCGCAACTTAAAGAGAAATGTATCAATTGCTCTCAAACTTTCGAGATATAAGGTCCTTGTACTAACAAATCTTATTGCTAAACTTCGTTTTGGAGTAACATTTAAAAATGACGTAACATAAGAAAATCGTAATTTTAACATATTTCAACTGTTAATAAATGATAGGTTGACTTTAAAAAACATATTTATACATCGTCATTAAATAATTCCTAACAAAGTAAAAATTAAAATTAACATCTAATAGGTTTTCCACCACTTTTAATTAGTAAATTGATTCGCTTTGGCATAGATTTGATAAGATCTGTGATTTGCCGACTAGTAACGCGATCCCAAGCGTTCATAATTGCCGTTTTGAGCCCGTTTACATTATTGAATTGGCGACAATCATCGTAAATCATCGTAACATCGCGTACTAGTTGTCCCGACAAATTCTCAATAGGGTTAAGGTCAGAAGACCTTGATGGCCATGTTAACGTGTCTATATTTTTAATATTTAACCATTGTCTAGTGCTTGAGGAAGCGTGTACAGCTGCATTATCATGCATACATTTTAATTTTGCAAACGGAAAAGGGCGAATATAGGGCAAAAGGTGTCAAGCAGCAAAGTTCACAATGAATGCATTATAACGAAAGAATATTGTGATGTATTAAATTTTGGTGCATTAACAAATCATTTAATCGCCATTTTAACAAGTGAACCTATCATTTATTAACACACTGTATAAACAAGATTCATTACTGAAGCAAGGTTAATGTACTATTAACTTGGGTATACTAAAATATTAACTATTTTATTAACGCGTATCTATTCTGTTGTGTCCTTCCTCTCCGTATAATGAAATGTATTATACAATTCTTCTTTGTTAGTTTTCATACCGTTTAGCACTCTGTCATCTCACCACTCATCCATGCAACGTTCAATTTGGTTCCGCGTTGCAACCAATATGAGAATTTTCTTCCCTTCATCGAATTAATCACGCCTATTTAACCCATGCCGATTTTACTCTTCCTTGGAGAAGTTGGTGTCATTTTAGACCCCAAAAAAATTTTACTTCTGCAACAGACCAAGTACTGTTTATACTTAACGAAGTTTTGTATCTTTTTATTTGAAATTTGCACCCCCAGCTGCTTTCGCTCTCGTGTTTAATCTAACACTTTACACGTTGTGATGTAAATTCGTAATACACCGTGAGCCGACACGCCGAACGCAATATCGCTCATACAGTACATCAAAGAAAATGAGAGATAAAATACAAACGCAACTTCCATGCTTCATTGGAGAGGGTTGCAATCAATTTTACAGCAAATTGAATCCCAGTAATTTACGTTGCACCTTATTATTTCTGCAGAAATAATATAGAAAACATTCATGAAACAGCAGAATTGTAATTAACTGGAAAGGTATACTCAGTTAAATGTTTTATAATTGTAGATCCGAGGTAATTTGCGAAATTTCACAACACGGAAGGCATGATAAAATCAGTGTGAACATACATTAACAAATATCGAAGTTCAAAATACGCGAATGTTGAGTTTCCTGCGAACTGTCGAACGAGTCGGACGTGTTTGTAAACAGCGCTCCGTTCTGCTTTGTTCCGTTCCGCTCCTGATTGTGTGATTCAGTGTTGTAAGCGTTCATAATATATCAAATTAGAATCGATCTCGTTAAGTGCAGTGATGATGCCCCCTGGCGATCAGGGGGTCTCATCTGATGGAAATACGAGTGCAAAGAATATGAGTTCTTCTGACTACGGGAGTGCTCATTTAAACATATCACCGAACTCTACCAAAACTGTAACAGAAAAGGCATCGTTGACGTATGCGGCCGTAACGCAGTCCGTTCTTTTCCCGACCAAGGAGCAAGCTATAGTTATGGATGCTATTGATGGCGTTTCTATCAAAGAATATACTCTGGCAGTAGCTAAAGTCATTTCCCCGGCTAATATAAGATTTGCCTCTAGGATCTCTAACGGCAGGATATGTATGTATCTCGCCAACCAACAACTGGTAGACAAAATTACAGACACTAACGTAAACATTAATATTGGCACTCATCAGCTCCGTATTCGACCGCTTATTTCCAAGGCTAGACGAATCATCCTATCCAACGTTTGTCCAATAATTCCCCATGATCGGATCGAAAAGAAACTTACAAACATGGCCATAAGGTGCAACTCTCATTTATCGTTTATAAGAGCAGCTATGAATAAACCAGGTTTCTCCCACATTCTAAGCTTTCGGCGACAAGTTTATATCGAACCTAGCGATATAATCAATCTGCCTGATAGCTTGCAAATTGAGTACGACAACGTCACCTATTGGATTTACATCTCAACTGATAATCCAAAATGCTTTATCTGCAAAAAAGATAATCATTTAGCCAAACAGTGTCCAAATGTCTGCACAACCTCGCATTCTGTGCTACCGGAGGAGTCACCTAATAATGAGACAGTAGTTGGCACACTCGAAGAAACAGTAGCTGTGGACCACACCCTTGAAGCTGCTGTATTTGATGTCGACGATCACAGAAGAAATGACAAAAGGCCTCTGTCAACTAACGAATCTTCTTCTTCTAATACTATGATCACTTCGAGCAGCATTAGATATTCTTCTGACGACTCTGACGCCAAGGTCAATCAAGAAGCAATCCGCAAAGGTGAACGTAAAAATGGGAAAAAGAAAGCAACAAAAATACGGACGGACTCAGTTAGTAGCGACAACGAAACTGACATCGAGGTACTGACAGCTCCAATCAAAGAAATCCTCACTCAACACCCAAACATCTACACTCTAAGTTACACCAGTCTGAATAGTTTTCTTCGAGAAACCGTTGGTAACACTAATCACCTGGACATCGCCAAACAGTATACTGGTGACATTAAAGCACTGAGCAACATGCTTCGTGACATCTACCCAAGTTTAACACACCGCAGTATTAAGAACAGGCTGACTAGAATCATCAAGACACTAGAAAACAGTGACACCGTCCTAAATACCACTCCAGATTTAACCTAATAACTTGATTATCTACCAACTATGGGTCAACGCAGCCACGGGGTTACCATCTTACCACCGCTACAGATTATGTATTGGAATGCCAGAAGCATCACGCAACGAAAAGAAGAGCTACAATACATGCTTCAAAGAATTGATATTTTCATCTGTGTTGAAACCTGGCTTAAGCCGGAGACGAGAATCACTTTCAAAGGTTTTAACGTTGTGCGTAAGGACAGAATTGGTAGAACGGGAGGTGGTCTATTTTTATTAGAAAAGGTATTAACTATTGTATCTTGCCAGATATTAGATCCTTCAACAACCGCATAGAGACCTGTACTGTTAATTGCTGAACACAGTTCCTTCAATTAACCTGGTGGCGTTTTACAGACCACGGGGTCCCTCCTTAAGTCAAAGCAATTGGGACAGTATTATACAAGTAGTTTCGGATTTTCGGCCGTGTCTTCTTGTAGGCGATTTCAATGCTCACCACGAAGCATGGAACTGCACTAATAACGATACTAATGGAGAAAGGTTACTTAATAGCTTATTGGGGCATGATATTTTTCTACATAATTCTAACACATCTACACATTTCGACTTCTATAATAACAGTAAATCCAATATCGACTTAGTCCTCACGACTCCAGACTTAGTTGATATTACTCATGTCGACATTTCTGATGATACTTGCGGTTCTGATCACTGTTTTATAAATATAAAACTTAACGTCCAGAAAACTAAACATATTTACAGAAAAATATCAAACAGATTATCATCTAAGAAAACGAATTGGAGCAGTTATCAAAACGTCATGTCACAAAACTTCTCCTTGTTCCTATCGCAGGAATTTGATAGTCTGGATTGTGTAGAGAAGTATGAATTTCTTGTTAATTGCATGAAACAATCTTTTAAGAACAATACACCTCCGAGGAGAACGGTTGATGATAATAGGCATGACAACCCGGTTCCGTGGTGGGACTTGGATTGCGACCGTGCTAAAAGATTGAGGAAAGCGGCATACAAGCAATGGCAACACACGCATGAGATGAACGACCTAATTAACTATAAAAAACACGTTGCCACGGCTAAAAAAACTTTCAAACAAAAGAAAAGAGAATACTTTCTCAATTTTGTTAAAACCTTTGATACTAGAAGAGGCAGTAGGTATTTCTGGAACACTTGTAAGAAGTTGAGGAATAAGTGGACGTGCACTCTGGGCAAGTCACTGCCAGCTGACCATCGTTTAGATAAAATACAGGAATGTCTGGAGAAAATTGCCCCTCCATGGGTTCCTTTTGACCCTGACTGGCTTCCGCAGTGTTCCTCTAATTCGTTTTTTGACAAACGTTTGACTTCACTGAATTCAACTTCGCTTTAGATTATAAAAATGATAAATCTGCACCAGGTAGTGATGGCATAGACTATTTAGCTATTAAATTGTTACCTATTAATACTAAACTTATTTTATTAGACGTATTTAACGAAATGTATGCCAGAAATCGTTTTCCTCAGGAGTGGCAATCATTCCAGATGTTTTTCATTGATTAAGCCAATAAATCGAGTGTCAGACCTATTTCACTTTCTTCGTGTCTGTGCAAGCTTTTCGAAACCATGGTAAAAAACAGATTGGAATGGTGGTTGGAGAACCATAATTTGTTACCCCCGTATCAGTCAGGCTTCCGAAAAGGTAGATCCTGCTCAGACAATTTAACTGCCTTATCGGCTAACATTGAGATTGCAATGAAGCGAGGTAGGGACACCCTTGGTGCCTTCTTAGACGTAGAATCTGCTTTCGATAGTGTTTGTTGCACTGTGCTCCTTCAGAAATTGGCCAATGCCGGCTGTTCTTCTAATATTATACAATTCATTAAGCACCTGATATGCGAAAGAAATATTTTGGCTATCAGAGGACCGTCGGATCACGTCTCGAGAACGTCATGGAGGGGACTCCCCCAGGGTGGGGTACTAAGTCCAATTCTATTCGACTTCTATGTGGCTGAAATTGTTAAAAATACCCCACACAATGTTCACGTCTCACAATTTGCAGATAATATTGCTGTCTATTGCAATAACATTACAGTTAATGAGAGTAAAATACTACTTGAAGAGGCGATTGAAATTATCAGAATTAATCTCAGGGACATCGGCCTTAATTTATCCCCTCAAAAAACAGTGTTCATTCACTTCAATAACAGACACATAATGCCCGGTAAAACTGTCATTGAAGTCCAAAACTGCGTTATTAGATCGAGCAAATCCGTCAAGTTCCTGGGAATCAACTTCGACTTCGATATGAAGTTTAACGTTCATGTTAACACCGTTAGGAAAAAGTGTTTCAGGCTTTTAAATATCATGAAATTTCTCTCTGGCGTCTCATGGGGTGCCTCACCCGAAACTCTTATGTTAATCTTTAACAGCCTTGTTAGGCCGATTATGGAATACAACTGCTTCGTTTACTATCCTACAAATAAACATCTAATTCTAAAGATGGAACGAATTCAGTTCGCTGCTATAAGATTGGCATTGGGATATAGAATAAGTACACCTACAAACATTTTGCTAAGTGAGGCTAAGCTCATTTCTTTTCGGGATAGAGCTGATTTTTTAGCCAGAAAGTACCTCTTAAAATGTTACTCCTCCAAAGACTTCAAATAAAATTTTATTTAATAATTATATAGACCTTGTCACACTATTTTCCAGTCGTAGAGCGAAACCCTCTCTCTTAAGTGAAAATTTACTTGATATAATGGAAACAAGGCCTAATCTGGTGGCCAACGAAAAACATCCAATTTTTACTTCTAACTATGAAATACTATTTAACATTCCACACTGCGAGGTTGACTTGGGCGCAAGTTTGCGTAATTCCCCTGATCCCAATTCTCTGATGTCGAGCTTTATCAAGTCTAACCCCCCCAACACTATTGCAATCTACACAGATGGTAGTAAAAGAACAAATTCTCAATCGGTAGGTGCTGCATTCGTCTGCCCGCAGCTGAATATAGCTCAGAAAATTAGCTTGGACCCAAGAACCTCAATCTTTACAGCAGAATGTTGTGCTATTAACCAAGCATTAGATATTGTCAATACATACACTGGTAGAAACTTTCTTATTTTTACCGACTCCTTAAGCGTAATCAAATCACTACAGAAACCAATTTTTCGTTACAATATCAATACTCACCTTGTTGAAATTAAATCTAAGTATGTCTCGTTTGTATCTAATAATACTAGCCTAAACTTTGTTAAGTTCGTTTGGATTCCAGCCCATATCGGGATTTCTGGTAATGAGAACGCAGACTTTCTCGCAAAGGAAGCGACCAACGAATTACCTACACCTGATATCAGGGTTCCCCTTAATGATTTATTTAGGGATCTCAAAAGTCAAGCAAGAGTGTCCACCAATAATTTAATCAAAAAGCAAGGCCTAATGAAGGGAATAAACTATTTCCGAGTTTTCCACAAGGACGAGGGTAAACCGTGGTACACTGGGCAACGGCTTTCCAGAAACTTTGTGACTTTTGTTAATAGATGCCGTTCCAATCACTATAATTTAAATGCTTCACTGGCCAGAGTTAATTTCATTTCCAACAGTGCTTGTCAGTGCGGAGCCCAATTTCAAGACCTCAATCATGTCATTTGGCAATGTCCGGATTACGAAGATGAACGCAGAGTGCTATTAGTATTGCTCCACAAACGCAAGCTTTACCTGCCTCTTTGTATTGACTCTTTCTTAACCGACCCGGATATCAGGGTGTTGAAACTTATTCGTGGTTTTCTAGAGCAATGCTCGGTTACAATTTAATTTAATTTAACTTAATTTAATTTAATTTAGTTTAATTTAGTTGAACATCATTTGTTTCGAATACTTCTTGTAAAACTGTTTACTACATCTTAAAAAGTCTGTATGTATGTTTAGAAATATGTTTAAGTACCACACTATATGTAATGAATTGTATTTGCTATATAAACCATATTTGGTTTAAAGCAATTTAATTAAATAAATAAATACGCGAATGTTACAGGCGATCAAACAACTCACGAACCTTTGAGTATGTTACGAGCCGAGGGCTAAGGGGCACGGCTGCGCATGCACTCTCGATCTCCAAATAAGGGCATAATAGACGAAACGAGGAAACTATCCTTCCTACGGAACAAGTACAAAGCAGAAAGAAAAACCGCGAAGCATAACAAATAAAATACATTTACCATCCCATTTAAAACGGGTTAAACTGATTTACCGAATAATAAAATTGCAACTGGAAACAAATTATTGTGTAGAATTAAATGAAAACCTGGTAATCAACATTTGGTAAGAGACCCTAAAATACCCTACAATTGTACCCTAAATTGTAAAATACCTCAAGTCAAACTTTCGCACTATAATTTTAAAAATAGGTTTAATTGGACCTATTCCAGCATTGTCTGCGCAATTGAAGTTCGATGTTAACGTAGCTCTTTTATGCCACAAACTTTGGAAATGACTGTAGTGTACGTATAAAAGTATGCTATGTGGAATAAATAAAGTATGTAATCTTGAAAGATGTTTCTACGGTTGGAACAAAGTCCTCGAATATGGAGGAAAGAATTCGATCAATCTCTGGTCGAATCAGGTACACTGCAACGATCAAAGCTTGTCATGTGTGTTTATCGTTCAATAGCAGAAAACAGGGAAACAATTCTGCCAATCTCCGTATAATACTGCCGTGACGTTAATTAAAAGGAAAAGGCCAATCGCTTTGTTAATCTACGGTTAACATTGGATTTAGAATAGCTAAAAAAGGTTTTCGATATGAAATATTTATAAATATATGATTGGTTAAACTTGTAACTGGGAAAATTTTCAATCGTACATTCGATACAATTCGCGCTTTACTAACTCCAGCTAATTCTGCGAGAATAGAATAACTCACTAACTTCTACGTCCGCAGACACTCTGCACTCTTAAATCTCATTAGACAACACATGCGTACATACATCACGTGTTTCACACTACATTCGGGGTTACATTCGAAACTTTGAATACATTTCTAGCCAGTCAGACACGTGTCTGTATTAAATCAAACTTTGCTCAGACAAATCTCGCTGTTTTTATCTTATTTTGGAGGAAATATCATTTTTAACAAAAGAGTTATCATTTTATGTGAAAGAGGTGTAGAATTTTTGAGTAAACGTATCACAATTGTAGCATTACATTGAAAGTAATTTGGATTTCGATGCAAACAATTGTATTGAAGCGCTGGAAATGTTAATCTACAATACAATAGGAAATTTTGTATCGCCATATATTAGTTTTCTTTCCAAAATGAATCGCTGAACTTAATATATGATGTTCTGCCAAATGTACGTAAAGACATTGGTTATATGGAAAACTTTGTTGACTAGAAACACAAACGTTGTTGACCAGCGTTGAGTACATTTGTGTATGTGCATGCATTAATTTATGCAAATATTGAAGCAAGCAATTGGATAAGGTGCCATTATAGCGTAGAAATATATTTGCAATGTTAAATGATTAGCGAGCAATGAAGCGATATTGGATCCGAATAATGTGGGTGTGAAGTAGCAATGTAACAAAACAAATTGAGAATATATGATATGAACAATTGTTGCTAAAAATTGTTGAATATTATATCCTGTTAAATCTTTCACCTTCTTAATAAACAAATTCCCCGTTATACTCTTATAATAGTATTGACGAATCCATTGTGTAGGATTTGTTTAATTTTTATATTGTGTATCATATTTTTCCAGATCTTCGACACTTTAATTGCAATTTCAGTGGCGTTAAATTTGCCAAAGTGGCCGGTGTCACGCGTTAGTTTTTTGCATAAAATAGCCGGTCAACAATGCGTTAATATACTGCACGAAAAGTAGTGCGATCGATTTGCCCGACGCGCGTACACGAACGAAGAAGAATTAGTATAGAGGGGCATTGTAATTTGTGTCAACTCTAATTTCCCTCAAATGTATGAGCCGTTTAAATTTCTGGATTTAAACATCCGACGACGACACCGATAAAAGACTTGAACTAGTGCACACCACCATGAAGTAGCGACGTCGAATCCTTTATTAAATTCAATTTCTAAAGAGAATCCTCGCGGAATTGAAACGGTTCAGCCAAGCGAATTTGCGAACCACTGACAAATGCGATTCACGAGATATGACGAAGTTAAACATGCATATAACAAATGTCGCCTCCTACAATACATCATCGTACTAATACCTTGAACCCCCATAATACTTTCATCTAGCCTAACGAAATTATATTTTAATTACTTTGTCGATAATTCGACTGCTCGCCGCGCAAATGGTTTTTAATGGTCGAAAGCTGCTTAGCGGCAACAAATACGGATGTAATGAAAAATCGTTTGGTAAAATAAATTTTTCCGTGGAACGCAAATGCAGTTAATTCAGAGGACAATAAGGAACACACGAATTCCTACATTACGAATACGATGAAATAAAAACGGTTAATGGCATTCTGCTGATTGGTTCGTGCAATTCATGAGTTAGCCGATCCACAAATACATCTGATGTTGTACGCGTTGATAGTGTAACAATCGTTGAACACGGAACCAAAACAAACGTTGGCAAATTATTTCAACTGGATTGCCGTGCGTTTACACGTTACCGCGGGTAATACGATGCACCAAAAAATTGTTAACAAATCGTCGACATTGACGGAAACGTACAAAGGATCGAGGTAATACATTGTCGGTTTCCTGTTCCGCTAGCAGAGGTGGACATGAAACCTGTCGTTCGATTTCGCAATAGAGCGAAAACAGTTATTGGACTGCACATCAACAAATTGTTTGCATTACATCTAACAATACCCACGGCGGTGAAATTGTTACAAGAAGGTAATTGCAGCGCGACAAAAATTACATTTCTACGGCGTTAAATTTAATTAATATAATCAATGCGCGACAGGACGGAGATAAATCGAAAATATCCAATAAAGTGTTTTTGTAAGAAGCACGGTATCCGAGAGAATTAAATTTATAGATTCGTCTTCTATTTCCGTACTATCGCCGGACTATTTGTTTGTACCAATAAACGATACCAATGTCCTAATAAGAAAGGATAATACACTTATTAACGATTTCATTCATTTCTATTATTAATTAATTAGGATTATTATAAAATTCATAACAAAGAATCAAGCTTAGAGTGAGAAATAGAAATTCAAATCTCCAAACAGTTGCAACAACAATTTTATGCTCTAACAGGGAAAGTTAACTACGAATTTACACAAAGACGTTGATTAAAATTGTGCGAATAATTAGTGATACATATACTAAATACATATTTCTGACATACATATAATATTAATTTCAGGAGAAAAAAACTGAAACCTGCACAAAATAAAAAATAATGTCAAATAATAGAGAGAATAAACGAAAACTATGCAAAAGTCTCTGTTTACAGAAGCATTGAAATAAAAACATAGAGGAATACATTCGCTTGCATTCGCTTTCAACCTTCCGTGCACATTGACCACAACTCTTGCAGCTAAAATGCATTTTTCCATCTGTTGTCTTTTATTATAAACAGTTACACTGGTCCAATTCGTATTCTTCATGTATACTATTTAAAGACAGTACCTTCCACTTCTTCGTAAATTGTATTGTTCTGTTCGATTGTCCAATACTATTAACAGTGAGAAAGTATTCTAATTTTCTTCGTAATAAACCAGTCGTCCACGAAATTACATATCTGATTGATCAGATATAAACTCTTATTTGTAACTCAAATTTTGTAGACAATATAACAAGTGAGGCACCCACTTTATTTGAAATGAATTTCGGGGACACCATTTATTTTTCCAGAATTTTACAAAACACAGTGTGCCATTTTAATTCACGCAAGCTGACATAATAGACACTATTAGAGATATAAAATGTTTGAAATCAAATTTAATCTCTTGTGCACGAATTTCGCAGTACATATTCAGTGACGCATGTACGGTTGGGCAAATGTGCGTGCGTAATTGCTGATTGGATAAACTGAGAATGCGTACAGCTGGGACGAGCAAGGTTGGAACTTGCGGATGACTATAAAAATCGAGCTGATGTGAGAAACGTGAAGGAAAGTTGAAGCAACCCCGATTATTTATTTCGAAGCAGTTACACTCCTTCCAGAGGGCACATTACGATGCAATAAATGCAAATTTTACGTAACTGCCAATGCAGCAGTTGCAATTTATAGCCAATTAGCACGTATCACATATCATCCGCTTTACAATTGCCAAACTTTCTTCTTTTACGCGTAATTAAAAACAGAGGCTGTCGGGAAGAAACTATGACGCCTGTATCGAAAATGTGGCTCCTTATGTATATTTGCGCTCAAGTCAGACCTTTCATTTTGCATAATCACGGCCAACCATCAACACAAGGCTTTTACATGCGAACTGTTTGCATACTGAACACTTTATGGTAGTCGCAAAGTCTTTTTTTCATAGCAAAGAAAAGGACTCTAATTGTAATCTGGGATGGCCTTTGCGTCAGACTTGTGTTGCACGGAAATCACTCTGAGCGTAACGAACTTTGTACACCCACCGAATGAGGTTTAGAAATAAACGATTGTCACAAAGGATGGGACGCGGTGTTTGTGGCAGCACTCATTACCTGCACTTACCGAGCCCTAGTGTTCCACGGTTAAAGACATAAGAGCATCAAATGAGATTCTACAAAATATTATTGTATGCGAAGTAAAAATATTATTTTTCCAATATCCAAAAAATTTTGCGACAGCCCCTGTTGGTATCTCTTCCTGTTTTAAATACAAGATACGAAACACAAGTAACCGCTTCTTTTGTATATTTTCCCGAGCGGTCGTTTCCACCAGAAAAATGAAACAACCGCACTGCAGTTTGATTTTCATCATGAACCATCATCCTATATTTTGCACTCTTGATTATGCTAACATCTACGTACTTTGAATCGGCCTGTTAGCGTTAGCGTATTTCTCAAAGGAAGAAATAGGGTCGGGTGGCGAAGTGCTACGCACCCTCTGTATATAAGTTATGATGGGAACGCTGCCCTGCGTGTGGTCGGAGAATGTTTTAGGAATAGACAATCGAGGCGACAGGCGATGTCTATTACTTCTGTAATTTTTATACCAATTTTGTTATTGACAGATATTAATTTCCAAGCAACAAACTACTTCCTAACAATATCATACTGCAATGGATACTAATGTAATCAATATTACTATTGCAAATTAGATGATATTAGATTACCCTGTTATGATTAACCCTTTGCGGTCCTATGTCGAGTGTGACTCGACATCGCGTTTCGTTCTAGCGCGTCCTATGTCGAGTGTGCCTCGACATCGCGTTCGACAATGTCTCCCGACTGTGGCCTCACAATGTGGCCCGACAATGTCTCAATCTTACTCCAAATGAGATAAGGTGAGAGCTACAGTGTAGCATATCCGAAATAGACGATGCCTATTGAAATTTTTGGCTTAGTTTTAGTATTTTCAAACCTGCGCGGACCTGCTAGTACGAAATTGCGAATACAGCGCGGTCGAGCTGGAACGAAACGGTGAAGAGCGCTCGGACCGCAAAGGGTTAATAAATGCGTATCTCAAAATAATAGCCGCCCGTATGCCTATACGTGTATATCTCGTGCAGCTGCAGCCCGGTGGACTCGCGCGATCTGCGTATTACATGAAAATTTACAAAACTCTAGGGGGCAAATCCATCATATTATACATGATTAGATTCAGAAAAAATTTCGGTTCTTTTTTGTCATTATGTAAATTGGTGTATCCCTTAAAATAGTGTAACAATAAATTTTTGTGTTATAAACAAATTACATTTCACAAAATCTGTGACCACTTATGGTTTTGCTTCAAAAAACCATGAAACTTTTCCTTAAGAAGTTTTCTTATATTTGTGACAGTTTTCAAAATACCATTTTTCTGCTGAAACTTCAAGGGCTGATTTCACCCCCTAAACTTGAAATTGGGCCGCTATAAAAAAATACGTGTCACTTATTTTCATCTGCTTAATACATCTACCAAGTTTCATCAAATTCGGAGACGGACAGTTCGATATGTTTCCTTCTTAGATACACTAAGCAGTAGTATCTTATGCGTATATTTTTTTTTTTTTTTGAAACGCAAACTCTTAAATATCTCAATTTAAATATAAATGGACTTCGGTCACTTTCAAAATAGACGCCTCATATATTCCTAAATGAAATTCCTAAATTTGTTATGCGTGCAATGAGATGTGGACGATTAACCTGTAAAGATAACTAAAAATTAGATAATAAGGCGTACAAGTTATAAAGGCAGCAAGTATTCCTCTGATTACGTTTGGAAAAGTAGTCGAGCCACCAAGACTCCCTAACGAAAGTTCAAAGCCCCAGTTGCAAGGATGAAGATGAGTTAAACTTAAGCGCCGCGTTATCCTTATAGCTGCGATTCGCAACTCCGTACGTAAGCTGCGACACAGTTTCAATTATAAGTGTCTTATAGTAGCTGATATTATAGATATTATAAATATCTTACTATAGCTGTTCCCAAAAGAGGATACAAGCGTATTGCGGTTTAATAATACATGACAGTACTAATTCTCTCTACCACATAACATGTATCGCTTATGACAAATCCTTCAAGCTACTCTGTAGAGAGTAGTCATTGGATTTTATATTTCAGAAATAGAGAAAGGCATTCCTGGTAGTAGGATGTTATTATTAGTGTAATAAATGTTATTATGTAATGTACGGAATAACATCAATAAATAAATGATGGAATAGGACGAGTAGTTTAATAATACCAGGATTTAAATAATAACGAATAAGGTATATTTATTGTAACTCCTTGATTTTTATCACTCTTCCTCGTACGCAAAAGTTCACGCATTATCAATGAACTCTATGTACTAAAGTACATCCCGAGCTAAGTCTTTGTCGTTTTATATCCTCCCTTCCTCTTCTTTAACCGAAGGTGAGGGCGTCCGACGCTATCCATCCACTTTGCTGGTGGCCTCTTCGGCGTAACTCTCACGAGGTATAGTAGCGTTAGGTATCTACCTACTTAGGCTCTCCAAACATGAAGGCGTCAAACACTGGGTCAAGTCCGGCCTCCTCGAGCAAGCCGTAAACGCACTATAAACCCCGGTAGACTGAAAGTCTGGTCAAGCACTAAAGCTACATATCATAAAGTATGATTAAGTATTATAATAAAATTACTTTCATTTATAATTGAAGAAGCGATCGATGCAATGACTCACGTATATTATTTTGTATGACTAAACGATAGGCAATTGCAAGTGTTAAAATTATTTGGAAACATTATAATGAAATATAAATGTTCAGACGACTGATGAAAATTATAAATTTTTCCATCATGGTGTTTGTGTCAGGTCCCAAGGGTCAGAAACCATTTGTCGGTGCTGAAAGTCTGGAGTTCAGCGCATCATATCACCTGTCAGTACCGTGACTCTGCAACTATGAACAATTAACATGTCGTAAACCCACGTCTCATTGCATATATGCTATCAAGGGAGCCCAGAACCTCCTATCCCTTGAGACTGACACATAAGGATCATGACACTACCACAATATAAAGCTGGGCGGGTGTACCTGAAACTAGGAGAACTATCTAAGGATAAAGATACCCTTGGAAAGTACTCGCCTTTAGAAAGTAGATAAAAAAGGCGAAAATATTTGAAGACTTCGACGACACAAGACACCTCAGAAACCTGAGTATGTACTATAGTTATCTTGTGCACGCGTATCCCAAAATTACTATCAATTTCGCGAACTGTAATCTTGACACTCTATGAATAAAGTGAGTAGGTATATGATTGTACGTCCTGCTCTTTGTTTCTTTAAAAATACGTGTATAGCTAAATAAAGTGCATCTCATTTCGTGGAAGCCAACAATAAGTAGCACGTTGTTTTTTGTATCAATGTGTTCTGCTAATTCTAAATCGAAACTAGTAATGACACGAGGAGCTGATAAAAAATATAGGACAGAATTCTGTATAAATAACTGCATTTATTTTTTCTCGCTATTTTATTTACATAATCAGGGAATTGTATCCGTAGATGTATGTAAACATGTATTTGTCGTACTCGGAAATACAAAAGCTTTCTATATTTCTGTTTAATATAATTTGACCGTGCGTTATGAAAGGTATTGAAGCTTTTTCTACTATTTACCATACCGCATCGCAAAGAAGATGCAAATTTTAAACATGGAGTTAATTAGCGTTGAAATCATATCAATACAATATGTATTTAAATAATCCAGGGCAGCCTTGTTTTCAATTTTGCAAATATGTAAGTAAATTCTGTAGCGCAACATCAAGTATAATACATTATTTAGTTTCGGTTCCATCTCCAAAAGGTTAAAGATGACGGTGTGAAAATGTGGGTTACTGTAAATACTTGGCACTGAAAAAATTATGAGTATAACGAAATATTGAAGCACACTATCAAAATGTCAAAGTATCAAAGGCCAGAAAATTACATATATCAGGTCGTTCCAAAAGCAAATATTTTTCTGCAAATATATAGACTGGAAGAAACAGGTAGATTCTTTTATAATATTTTATTATAATTTTAACAGAAACTTAAAATAGAATTTGAGTTGAAAAATGTATCATTGTCTGCAAGTCCTTCTGCAAGCAGATTATTGACATCTTGGTTTATCAACATTTACAGTGCAGATTTATTATTCTTATCAAATATATGGTTCTTTTGCGCGTTTTATTAACGAGCACTGGCGAAAGTGGAAAAAAATCAACACCCTCTAAAGGTCCACTGGTTACATATTGGCACTAAAACTGGCGTTCAAAGATGCATATGTTGCGTAAAATATTTCTATCAAATATGCAAAAATTTCTGAAATCATTCATGAATAGTTTTTAGCAAAAAGGTAGAGGCGATAATAGTTATTAAATAGCACAACAGAGGCGGATGTTTATACAGTTATGTTATAACATATTGAAGTAAGCAAAATATAACCAAAATATACATATGTAGAGAATATGTAAATGGGTGTTTCATTCACTGTAACTTAAGCTGCAATGTATCACAAACTTTCTTTAATTTTACCGCCTATAAATTCAAACAATTTATCGTTGACGGTAATTAAAAGTTACGCGGCTAAGAAGTATGCAAAATATATTTGTATTATAATTACATACAAATAAGCAGACATATTTTTATAATTTTGTAATGACTAAATTAATGTTTATTAAGATCCAAGATCCTCTACTTATGTTGGGACAAAACGTACGTTATAAAATGATATACATACAATATAACAGTGCAAGTGAAATGTAGGTTTGTAATGTAGAATGTAGAGAGCTCCAAGTGCCGCAATAATGAAAATTGCAGTACATGAACCTTACAACCTTATAGTAATCACACGAAAGAAGTCACAGTCTTCGTTTTGGTTCTATCAATGTCTATAACTCATTGCGTTTGAATATATCATAACGTTACATCGGCCACCAGATTCACCAAGAGTAAAACCTACGGACATGAGATATAATATCACCTTTCTCCAAATATCCGGGATAACATCGATGGTCACGTCGAAAAGATCAGTGGCAGGCTGCGAGTTATGGGGTCTTTTGCGGATCAGAGACTACCATGAACAGAAAGGAAGGCGAGGAAGGAAAGCAAAGAAGAGGGGTTGGTGGATTTGTCACGGTTCGATATATATCCCATCTCTCGTTTCTCATAAAAAATGATCGATCTTTCCCGCCGGTGCGACCACGATGGACGATTTAGTTCGACTCGAATCGCCAGATATTAAGAATCTTGCCGATTTATAAAAGGGTAGTGGACCCTCAGTTAAAAAAACCCAAGCCCTTGCCCTTTCTGGATTCATCTCTTCGCCATTCGTATTTTCATCCTTTGCTACTTTCACGCTGCTTTGATCATTTTTGAACGATCTATGTATGTTGTTGAGCCATGAATAGATCCTTTTTTCTTGCGCATTTTAGATAGCCTTATTTTTGTATTTGTTTGGATCTATGCATTTGTAACGGCCCTGAGTGCTCCGCCGGCGTCGCAGTTCGAGTTTAGGGTGCCTTGTTTAGATTAGTCAAGAGGTGCGATACGCGAGCGTTCAGAAACGCAGTTCCGATATCGCAGGGTTATTTCGACGGTATCCTATTCCCACCATGGATTTTCTCTTAGTCAGTGGGTTTGACTATTTTCACCCACTCTTTTTAAGGCGACCAATTACTGGCGTCTTCGAGTCTTCTGTCCGATCGAAGATCAGATCGAAACGAGCGCTTGAAAGAAGAACATCAACCATATATTGTCACTGTACCATCCGTTACTAGTACTTTAAAATACAGTCCACTATTAACCGTTTTTCCATCAGTGTAATTTTCTTTGACCAATCACACGTTAACGCGGCAATAAGAGATCGGATACGGCTCGGCAGCTTCGTCTGAGCATATTCGTACTCAACATATGTCTTAACCTTCGCCCGACGGATGCCGGGTCATTTTGACCCGCTGCATAATACAGTCTGTTTTGCCGTTGGATCTTATCGCTGTAACATAGGCATGCATCTACTTTGCAGTCTACAGCATCAGAAGCGAACGCTTTGAAACGAATGTTCCGTAGACAGTATTCAATCTAGCATCCAAGCAATTAGACGTGTTCGTAATCCTACATTCACCGGCCGCGTCGCTTTGTGGGACATCCACCGTGCGAGGGTTAATATTGGACTAACACAGTGTTTCCCAACGTGGGGCAATTTGATTGTTGAGGGGGGGGGGGATAAATAATTACTAATAATTAAAATAATATAGAAAAATCTTTCATTAAAATTATTTCGTACTTGCATTTCAGTTCTCCATTATATGTTTTGAAAATTTCCTTACTGTTTCCTCAATAGTTTCCTACTGATTTCTTCTTAAAATCTATCATGTAAGTTTCTTCAGCGGACAATTCAATTTTTGAATATTAAAAATTATGTATATGTTACATAGGGCGCATAAGAATTTTAGAAAGGCTTAAGTGGGGCATGGCACAAAAGGTTGGGAAACACTGGTCTAACGCAATCCCGCGCATTAATACCTCAAAAGTATTCTACATCTAATTAATCCAGGATATCTTGCAGTTAGTCATTAATTACTGCACCTTAGATTATTGTAGAATATTACTGTATTAACTAAATGTAATATTCCCTAGTTGACCCATATCTGACGCAATTTTATTAATTATACGTATTCACTACTTCCCTAAGAAGAACTTTTTTTTCACTCAAGTCTGTCTTGATAAATAAATATCGACCCTATTGTGTATGTGGAAACTTTCTAAGATATTTATAACAACTTCCCTACATTAAATTAGCTGCTTTAAGATATAATAAATACGTTGCAACTCTTTGCGTATCTTGTTTATCAAAGATCAAATTATGTTATTACTTTAATACTTGAATACACAATTTTATTTAAAAGATATCAGACATATTACCATTATATTTTTCAGACAAAACAAAATATTGTAATATTGCTTGCCAGGAATATTTTGAGTTAAAAAAAGTACCATCATTTATGGCATCTGCAAATCATTAATATGTACAATAATTAAATTGCCATAAGGTAGCTCTAGTGTTGTGAAAGACAACATTACATGCTTTCTTTCATGTATTTGTATACCAATTTTTGAATTTTAATATGATAACGTTACAAAATTATTATGATTCACAACATTTGAATTCGTCTTTTGGAAAGTCATAATTTTTTAGTTATGTCACTGTTCCAGTAAACGAGCAATGTACAGGGTGTTCCATCTCAAGATAGCCACCTAAATATCTGCTCCAGTTTTACAGATTGACAAAATATTTCATATTTATAATTTCAATAAAGAGTACGAGTCTCCTGGAAAAATATTTTTGTACCTAGGTCCTTTTTTATGCTATTTTTTAAATGACAATGACATAACCCTGAAGTGACCTTTAATTTTCGTAATTGAGGTTGAACATGAAATTACTTCTATCGGTATGGCAAACAATTGAAAGATCATTGCTCTTGTTGCTAGTTTTTAACACTTATCAAAATAAAAACTGGTAATCGAAATAGAAATAATACTTGTTTTACCTACGAGAGGACAACGAGCAAGAATTATTGCGATTGTTTGCCTGGCAGATATAGAACATATAACATATTGACATAAATGAATTTTATGTTCAATTTAATCATTGACATCCAGATCGCTTCAAGATCATATCACTATACATTTTTCGAGGCATACAAGTGACCGTGGAACAGAAACATATTTTGCAATAAATTCGTCCTTCGATATCACTCAAATGGTATATAAAATATATTTAATGTCCTCAAAACTTCAAGGAGATATTTAGGTTGATACCTTTATGCGGGACGCCGTGTATGTATATTCTAAAAATAACAGAATATTATGAACAACGATTATGTACCTGTTCTACCAGAAGCACAAACTATTTTTCACTGGTACGGGCTGTCCTTTCTATCACGGGTATCTAAATCAGTACTGCCCCAGTTAAGCACCCGGGCTTAAAATTAGAGAGCTCCTCTAATGACATGCATGTTCCCAATTGACTTACTTTCGACGAGAAATAGAATTTTGCCTTTAATTTTAGGCATAAGATACCTAAACTTTAGTCACTCACTGTCTCATCGCGATAGCGCGTAGCGAAGGCGATCCCCTTGTCGATCCATCGTTTAAATAATTTTGCACGAGCGATGGATTGAATTTCATTTTCGTTTTCGAAAGAATGGCTCACCTGTAAAACCGCTTTTAATCCGTCCTAGCTCGCATTCCCAGAATCTAAAAAAACAAATTCAACCAAACTTTGTATGGCAATGCGTAAGAAATTGCTGAGCATCCTGAATATAGGAATTTGGAAAGTAAAGCATAGTTTGGGAGATAAAAAATGGTCAATTACCAGTTTTTGAACGGTTTATTTCCTATCATTTTTTTGTATATTTGCAAAGAAACCCGAGCTTCAAGTTATATAATATTACCAATAATCAGTTAAAATTTAAGAAAGTGGGTCAGAAATTTCGAAACTTTCTCATAAAACGTTCCCTGAAGGGGATAAACTATAAAAGACCCACAGATTTGCTTTTTAGATCCTCGCTTCTACCAATTACCATAAAGATATAAACCATTAAAACAAAATTCGTGAAGTTTCACGAGTTGTGGAGGTTTATGGAACAAGTATTGTACCTGTACCAAGAACTTTGAACGCAAAACGACATTTTCCAAATTGGCAGTACAGTTATGTAGAGAACTACTGCAGCAAGTAGCTTGCACTTTTGCATAAATGTAAAATGGATATCCGATTATCGTTTCAATTAGAATAATGTAGACATTTGCAATAGCAAGGCTCGCTAAAGAAACTGCTACCGATATTGAGTTTGCATAATTAAGAGAAAAGCATTAAACATATATGTATGTATAAGTTGTGAGTTGTCCAAATAATTCCCAATCGACGTCTACGAAGTTTTAGGACAAATTTTTGATCAAGAGTTCTGCTACTATTCAGACCATCTAGCGGCTGTTATTACTACTAATTAATAACACATCTGATCTTGACTTCAATAAAGTTTCATCTGGTTAGTCACGTGTGTTTGGAAGTAGCTCTTTGTTAAACTGAACACAGTAATACCAAGTTGTTATGGATTGATATAATGACGTATGACAGTGCTCCTACTTGTCACGCGATAGTGCCTAGAATCTTCAAGAAATGTATTTCAGGAGAAGCATCTTCAGAGTTTCAAACATTTTATGCAACAAATTACACAACGATTTATCAGAATCTGTTATCGTAATTTGGTTGTATAGTAGACTGAACAAATTCTTCACCGATAAAACATTAGAAAAAAGACGACCAAGGGTACAAAAAGGATGGTGTCGAACTGCGACGATTCAATATTCATTCAGTCATTTATGATATTGCTATTCAAAAGTTTTACATTTTGCAAGAAATGTACAAAAGTTCTTTTTCGAAAACTAATTTTCGTGATCCTCGCATTCAATTCAATACACTAATGTAGGAATATTTTTCTGGAATTAATTAGTAATTGAATGATGATCAAACTGTGACGTCATACTATAATAATATAAGCAAGTAGATTCCTTTGTCGAAGTAACTGAACCCGTTTAGCCGGTCTGCTCTTATACTTGCAACGTAACACATGCGCGCAAGCATACAACTATAAATAATTTTAAACAGATGTAAATAACAGACCACAGTAATTTTCACTTTAGCATAAGCAGTTTTCATCCTCCACATATAAATCCGAGTATTTTATCCAAAGAAATAAAACGGTATGAAAGTAAATTTGTATTTGGCACTTTTTCTCCAATTGAACAAATGACTCAAACTATATTTCGAACTGGCAATACTCATTTTATTCCATACAGAAGAAGCAATGATTGTGTTTTATATTAAAGGTTATTTAAAGATTTCCAATACCCTTTTGGACAGCACGGTTTGCCCCTGCAACAGTACAACTCCAAGATTATAATATACATATATGTTTCAGAGCCTACCCTTAAAACTGTGCCGGTTATATCTGTGTTTGAAATTGAAACATTGGAATGCCGTTTTGCCCTTTTGCCCTGTTCAAGTGTCGATGTTAATGTTTCCACGGCAAAACAGATATTTCAATCTCTTTTCACATACATATAGCTTATAAGCTGAACAAGACTCAAAAGCAAAGGGAACAATTTGTTACGTAAAATTATAGCGAGTGATGGAAAAATAGTTTCGAATAATAACAAACCTAAAATAACCTAACCTAACCTAACCTAACCTAACCACAGAAAACCACGGACACATTCATATCAATCATCAGAACCTACTTCGAAATCCGTTATTCGTACCAAAGTAAGTTTTCTTGTTTATGTGGTGGGATGGAGGGACATGGTGTATTACGAATCGCTAGATAGCGGCAGGCTGTAACTGCAGAACAGTCGCTAGCAATAATTCACCCGTTTGGGCGATGCATTGAGGCGAAAAAGGTCATGCATTGGGTAGAAAGGCAGGGAAGTCATTTTACAGCATGACGATGCTCGGCCACATGTCCCAAAAGGGACGAAGAATATCGTCTACTTTCTGGGGTGGAAAATTCTTCCGCGTGCGACGTATTCACCAGACCAAGTCGTATTATCACTTATTCCGGTCGCTCCAACACCATCTGGCTGATACCCGGTTCGAGACAATGAAAGAAGACAAGAAGTGGTCGTAGAAAACTTACACACTACCACCAATGTGACGTTTGTGATAATGTTATGTGACCATGTTGTGAAGGGGACCATCATTGACTGCCTTAAGTATACAATTAACCATTAACGAATCAGATTTAACAGAATACAAGAGATAGTTCCTAGAATTAATATGGATTTAATCATTTTATTCAACAAACTGTCACTTTGATTTACAAATTCGTTAAACTGAAATTGACCAAAATGCAATTAGGTTAGCGGAGCAGATACTTTTTTATGCGAAGCGTCCTTCTCCTTTGATAAATATAGGAAAAAAGAAGTCAATTATAAGTGATAGAATACTAAAATATTAATATTAATACAAATATTTGGAACTGTTTTAAGACATTTTGTTGAAAACTTGGCAAATATTTTTTCGTTTGATATGTTTTTAGTAACTCGTACGAAGATTATCCTCTCTAAATTATTTATTACAATAGAAAATAATCTTCTATAGCAATACCTAAAAGTGACTAACAACAATTGTTCTGCGACAATTTCTATTAATCACGGGACGATATCCGCGGCACAAAACTTGTAGCTTAAAAACTAATCTGATAGACAGTTCTTACCTCTGTACGCTATCTAATACACTGATCATTTCTTTATCTACGCAATTATTTATTTTGTACCTGTTTTATGTGCCTTTAACTTCTTTTGTGAAATATATTAATAGCGTGCGTCACGCAATAAGAATATATTACTGTTCCTTTTTTGTTTGAAGTAGAGGGCAAAAATTATACTTATATGCAGGAATTAAGTCGTGTAAACGTGTTTCTTTCTATATCCTTTGCAATCATTTATTTAAACGTGTAATAAAGATTAACAATAATGCACTCACGTCTTCTATTTATTTTTATATGACACAAAATTTCAGTTGCGAAACAGTGATGATGGAAATCAGTTTATTATAAGCTATAATTTTTTTTTAAGATTATTATCAGCTTATTATAATAAGCTATAAAAGCTTATTATACGCTAAATACTTTAGCGTATCGACCCTCTACCTCTGCACATTTCTATGCATACATATGCATTACACATACGTAGCAATTCTCTTTTGGTCATTACATAAATTTATCGTAGTATGTAGATATAATACATATTTCGTTTGGACAATTTATGTAGAATACTGCATATTAAATACAATCATTTCACGTAATTTCACATACAAGAATAAATCATCATGACAATTTCAATTTTTTAACAACAGCTCTTAATAAATTTGAGTACTTGCGATTTATTAAGAAAGTAGCAGTTCGAGCACTGAAAACGGCATTGCTGTAATACTTAGAAAATTGCAATTTTATATTACATTGTTTGGCTCATATGTTTCTGATTGTCATGTTTCTCTAAGCTTCTGGACATTGCTTGAACTACAAGCAACTCGTTTGCTTCTTTAATCGATAATTTTCAACGATTCTTGCAGAAGCATTATTCATACAACACGTTACTGTGCAATATACGCACGTTACAGAAGATTACTCACTGTTGTGTTAGTACCATTTATGAGATTTATTAGAATGATTATATTTTACTAAGAACTTGTAAGAAACGATATGAAATACACGTACCTACGTCATCCTAACATTTGCTTTTGTATAACTTAACATGAATAGACAGTGCAAGTATGTACATCGAGAACGTGTTGCAAATTGTAATATACAATTGTTGAATAATGTTTTTTTCTGATCGACATCTGATATCTGTTGAAACAAAATATTCTAAATGCGACGAGGAATTAAATTAATGGAATGGTATAAATATTTGCGGCAGCTGTCGCTAATGCATTAATAATACGACTCTTTCTGTCTTGGTTCCAAAGATATATCACAAAAATAACACAGTAGTTCACAACACAATTAGTTCACTAACCTTATGCTGAAAATAGAAGAATTATCAGGGTTGCCAGAAACAAATCAAGAGATTCAATTGTATGATCAGAAAACATGTATGTATAAAGAAAAAAAACGAGAAAGAAGCTGCTATCTTTTAAGGGTATGAGAACTGTTTCGTATTGAACGCGATTGAGACGTAGCATCATATAAGAAGGATAAAAAAAACGTTTCAAGTTTGTAACTTAGTAGGTTAATGCAGAGATATTCGGTCATTGGCGAACTGACGAGCTAGTTCGATCGCAGCTCACGTACATGAAGTAATTTGTTCCGATTAAACCAACCAGTAGAAGCGACCGCAGCAGAGTCTGCTCAGTTTAGTTACAGCTGCACTTTCTAAGGGAGGAGCCGGAGTACTAGATATCGATCGTTTAGCGTACCAATTGTGAAGATGATAGAAAGTTCGCCGTTTTCAACTTGCTCATTGGATTGCTCGACATTTATAACAGTGTTACTAATAGAATTAAAGGTTACTTAGAAATTTACTTGTCATCCGATATGCTTAAATAAATTATTCTACGCTGGATCTATATTTCAGATGTTTATAATTCGCATATGACTTTCAAAGCATTGAGCCCTGATCATAACGGCGGTCCAAAATAAGTGACAATAACTTCAGAGCTTGTAACCTCACGAATTGCCAAGGATATTTTAATAACTTTTTGCAATAATCATTGACACAAATAGAAAACTCTATTTTACAACACGTTTTCAAAATTACCACATTTACATTTAATACAAGTGTCAAGACGGTTTTTAAAGTTTTCGACTATGCTCGCACACCCTTCAAGAGTTATTTCACGGCCAAGTCGTTTCCCAAGCATTGTTAAGTTGTTCCACTGTAATGTATTTTGAATAAGAGATTCATTTTCCAGAATTGAGCACACCAAAACATTTATATCCAAAAGCTTTAGAAAAATTCGTCCCAAAGCCTGATCGATGATTTTCCTACGTGTGCAGGCGCCCCAATTCCGTTGAAGGCTTTTGATTTAATTTTTCACAAGAAATCGCCACCTGACCGCTTCTACCATCGGCTTGGCCGCACCCTACATGTAATGTACGCGTTTTATAGGTCACGCAATTTTTTCTATCAAAATTTTAAAGATTGTCGAGCAGAAGTTTGAAGTCTACATGGAGATATTTTGCTTGATTTTTCAAAAATGTTAATTCCGTAGTGGCTCAGATTCAGCCATTTTTCAAATGTTCACACAAACAAAATGGTATTTAATTAAGAAAAGTTATCTTTACACCTTTGAAGCGTTTCTGCGTCGAAAATAGATACTCAACTGATGGAAAGTTCGTATCGAAATATGAGGAATATAATATATTTATTTCGTGTTAATATTGCTCTGAATATTTGAACAATTTATTCAAGAATAAGTAATGATCTATACGTGGACTATTTTCGACTAGCATTGCATTTAATTGATTTCCTTTCGAAAGAAGCTTTCCGGCTCTAAAATGCATAGAGCTCGTAATTATATCACATTTATAA
Organism: Nomada ferruginata; assembly: GCA_963583965.1. Taxonomy (NCBI): domain Eukaryota; kingdom Metazoa; phylum Arthropoda; class Insecta; order Hymenoptera; family Apidae; genus Nomada; species Nomada ferruginata. The sequence goes on from OY757219.1 coordinate 4,794,666, forward strand.
GCAATAAACCTTGGTTTTTCATTCGCATACCAATTTCACTGTTATAATAGTAACATAAACTATACATACTAAGAATGACCTTTTTTATCCCACAGTCTTTAACCGTCGCCCAACAGACATATGTCAACAGTCGACAAATGCATTAGCATTTTTACCTGAGAAAAACGCCATGAACTTTTCGATCAGCCCGATACATAGATATGTATACTACGTAGGATGTCCCGTTAAACCACATAACTTTTGCATGTAACCATGTTTTATACAGTACACAGCTTAGAAGTTACTCGGGATGTGCAAATTAAATCTGCCACCCTGTATAATGAGCACAGATGGTACAGAGTGTCTCAGGAGAAGCGTATATCATAAATATTTCGCCTGAACTACATTAACGAAGAGTAACTCATGTTAATCTATAAATGATTCCGTTTAAGAAAGCACGTAAAATTGGTAAGCGTGTTTGTGGGAAGTTGAAAAGGGAAAGGGAAAATTATAAATCATTTCGAGACGATTTCAACGATATGTTGTGCGTCGTGCGTTTAGCGAACAATCGAAACGAAATGTACAAATTACACTGTTCGACAAATTTCAACTTTTTTTTGATTTTGTAACCTTCAATATGCGTTTCTTATAAACTTTAATGTGCTGAATACGAATCTGCAATCCGTTTTTGTCCAGAACATTTTTGAAAAAAATCAATTTTGAAAAAAATCGCAAATTTTCAACTTTGGAAGTGTTTTGTACTTTTGCCGTAATAGTTATTCAGTTGCGTTTGGTGCCAAATGATTCTTTGAAGTTTCACGAATAAAATGGTATATGTTGTTATTAGACGATAAACATTTAAATGTGTTTAAATAATGATCAAAGTGAAAGGGACACCGAAAATACACCCATTTTGGCTCATATCTTTCAGTTTATTTCAAAAAGTAAGGGTCCAGGAGAAAATCTAACTATGCCACGCAATAGAGCAGACTTTTCTGCAAAGGAAAGCATTAACGGAAGTTACAAAATCATTTTCGTTTTCAATATCAAAGCGAAAAAGTTTGACAAAACACGTGGCGGCGACAGTCGTGCTCTATGACGGCGGCTCCCCGCTCATCGTTCAGCGTAGCGGAATCACTAAACGCGCAGTACTTCTGCTGAGTGTCCCTGTTGCCGCCGCGTGTTTTACCAAACTATTTCACTTGTATATTGAATACAAAAATGATTTTGTAACTTCCGTTGATGCTTTCCTTTGCAGAAAGGTCTGCTCTATCGCGTGGCATAGTTAGATTTTCTCCTGGACCCGTAGTTTTTGAAATAAACTGAAAGATATCAGCCAAAATGGGTGTATTTTCGGTGTCCCTTTCACTTTGATCATTATTTAAACACATTTAAATGTTTATAGTCTAATAACAACATATACCATTTTATTCGTGAAACTTCAAAGAATCATTTGGCACCAAGCGCAACTGAATAACTATTACCGCAAAAGTACAAAACACTTCCGAAGTTGAAAATTCTCGATTTTTTTCAAAATTGTTTTTTCAAAAATGGTACGTTCTGGAGAAAAACGGATTGCAGATTCGCATTCAGCACATTAAAGTCTATAAGAAACGCATATTGAAGGTTACAAAATCAGACCCGTGTTGAACAGTGTTATTAGAAATAGGTGCTACTTAATTTAATGGTGAAAACCGTGGCAAAATGAGTATACATATATCCGTTTGCTGTAAAGCCACAATTAATTCAAACGTATAAAGGTGATACTTTGAGAGCGCGAACAGACACGCTCCCTCTAAGAAAGTTTTTAAAATGTTGCACAAGTCAAGGCACCACATATCAACGTTTAAAACAGACTCGCTTTTGCATCTTATCAAAGCTTCCGGACAAAGTTTTCGAAGTTACGAAAGCTTACAATCCTTATATTTTGTCGTAAAATCGGGCAACAAATTATTATCGGAACGAGGTTTTAGGAGGACAGGGAAAAAGAAAGGAGAGGGGTGTGCTTCATCTCGGGATCGCCTGCTAGGCTCATCAGTAGGGCGTACAGACGATACCTGCCCCAGACACAGGGATATGGGAGATAGGAGAAGATGTGGGAGAAGTGGCGGGTAATCACTTGCGAGAAACCTCGCGTCCTCTCCGCTGTTGTCTGGTAGCGATCTCACGATCTTGGGGCCTCACGTTACACCCCCCCCCCCAATCACACCCCCATTCCATTACTTTTCATTACTTTCGAGAGGTATGGAGGGCTAGGGATCTAACATTATGTTTTTCAATCCACCCTGTTGCTTTTAGTAATCGAGAGTAATGCTGTCAGAATATGTAATACACTGTCGCCCAAAAGTATGTGGACACCTACCGTGTTCATGAAATATCTGATATTTAATGTAAATTTCTATTATTAAACGATATTTGTTGCTAAATTCTATTATGAATATGTATGTAATGTATTCTAATAGTACCAATTATAGTACAATTTAGTTATGCAATTTTTTATCTGGTGGGTGGAAAACTGCGTTATATTTCGTTGCGTGCGTACAGTTTGTACGGCTTTTCTCTAGCAGTTTACGATGTCCGAAATCTGAAAAACATTTCGGGGAAATCTTAGAATCTGAGTGGAACCTTATTGATACTGATATAATGAAAAAGTTAATAGCCAGGATGCCACGATATTTAATAAATTATTATTAAAATATGTTGTCTAACATTGTACGAACTAAAATACATACAAGGTAATCAAATTTACCAAAGATATCATAACTTTTTTCAGGTAGTTATAAGAATTAAGGAAGTGGCCACATACTTTTGAGCGGCAGTGTACAGTGTATATCCTATGATAACGATTCTTGCCAATACTAAACGGTATTGGTATCACGACGACAATTAGTCTATCGATACTGTTGCAAACAAAATTAACACATGTCCAAACTAGGTTCCTGTACTATAGAACAAATGAAAACACTGCAATGCTAACCCAACACCAATGCTACACTGTTATGTATACAATTATGAAACTATCGATACCAATACACATCCAAGGTAGACCTGCAAAGGATCGATGCCTTCAAGCAGGCCTCTTTAAAGCTTATCTATGAATATGTGCTTTCAATATAATCATACTTTGCTATTAGGAATTGATATTGATTGAGGAAGACCATGCCCGTCACTAGGCCATACAACACTTGTATGTACAACTCCTCGTAGTACCTTAAAATTTAAATAGTTTGCACACCCGAAGATGAAGAATATATTTTTGTCTGGGGCGGACATAGTAATTAAAACACATGCGATTAAATATAAAAATGAAATATATTTCAGACAAATTGTGGCTAACGTAGTATCAGTATAAATTCACTCCCTGACTCTCCAACTCGAACTCCTATGACCGACTGTCGGCCCTCGAGGGCATCGCTCCGTTCAGCCTCTTCATGAAAATATTCATATTTTCCAAAAGTCTGAGACAGCCACGCGTTTATTCTATAATTTTCTATCAGGCGTTTCAACTACAACAACAGAATTTTTACAATGTTGTTATACATACTATACACATGGAAATTATATTTTTCTTTAATCCTTTTTCATTATAGTATTTTCCACATAAGGGTGCGGGTACAGTGGAACCGAATTTGAGTCGAAATGCTACGGACGTATTCGGAAACGAATCAAAGCCATTAGAATAAATGGAAGCGGTGTCACTGCATGCGATCCGAATGCGTGCGAAGACGCGAGACACTTGACGGGTTTTTGATTTTTTCGTCCGAACTGAAGTGGCTGGCCCCCGCCGTAGCGAGGGTCGTGGCCCCTTTTCATCATAGGTTCGTCCTAAATAAATAGAAATACGATCTATTCGTCCGAATATGCTAGCCGATCAACTGAGTTTGATTTTTTCGGCCGAACTGTGCTATTGACCGTGATCCCAATACTTGACGAGGGACTTTTTGTTGGTATATTGTCGCATTGATTTTGACATTTCGGTCAATGAATATTAATGGATCTTCCCCGTTGTATAGATAACCACCGTGAGCCCCGAGGTGTTATAAAACTCCACAGAGTTGGTGTGAGAACCACTATAGTTACGCTGCCGTTGCATGGCCGGTCGGACTCACGCAGTTTATGACAAAGTCGTTGCTATTGTGTTAAAAAAGAAAAGCAATGTGTTCACTGGCATTGCTTGTCTCTTGAAATTGAGAATGCTCGCGCTTCATCCCCACCACTGGAGGGGTCCCCCCGGGTTCGAGTGGAAGGAGCACGCAGATACGTTTTGACTAGTCGACATGTCCCGGAGGCAGATAGCTTAAAAAAAGAAATAAATGGCTTCGTATCCGTGAGACAACACTAATGCAACCGTGAAACTTTTTTATTGTTACTTATTTCGTTATGAAAATTGTATTAATATATTATTGGGGTTGTTGTGATTAAAATGAGGCCAAACACGATATAATTTGGATCATATTAGCCAAATCCATGTCCCTTTTCTACGGCGTGCATCGTAGATGTGAACTCACATTCGTCGGAATAGAATACGCAGCCACTGGCACCGCTCCACTTTGGACAGCCGATTCGGAGTCTTCTGACGACGTCGTAAGGCCGAAATTCGGTTCCACTGTACCCGCACCCTAAATCGTTAAAAAGAATACTTACTTTTCAATCGATTGGATAAATCAAACACATGCTGGTGTCATTTCAAGGTCATCTCATACTGTATACATAGATACATTTTATTCATGCTACACATAGCCACGAAAATAATAGTACAGGTGTTGGATCCAGGGGTTAAACGAAATCGTGTTTCAACAATTAATTTTGCAATGAGAGTTTTAATATATGAGGAATACCGTGTCGAGTGTGCGCGACAGAGTAACGGTGTGCGTGGCGTCCAAAACTATTCTTGTTACAGTAGCTACTCCGGTACTATACATATTGTGATTTTTAGGGGGGAAAGGCTGACCTTAGCCATTGTTGTTGTCGCCTTAGCCGACGCGGAGTATGGGCTGGTCATCCAACACAGGATTCTATTTAAAATAATTATACTCCGTATACATACCGTTTGCGTACAAATGTTACGCGTATATACATACTCAAACATCATGCTATGCCTATATAATCACTAGAATATACGACGTACTGATAATAAAAATACGCAAATACATCTCCCGGATTTTTTGACCTGTTTCTGAGATGTAGAGAGTTTACTGAAACAGGTAACAAATAAAATATTACAATTATACGTAGCATTATGTATAATAAATTACGCATTAATTTGAAAATTTTATAGGAAAATTAGATTTACGTTTAAAATAGATGCAATCCTCTATTTCATGATACAGCATAAATTGCTTTCACATGTACTGTTCATAATGGCCATTGCGTGACTCTACCGCATTGATTGCATTCACTGAACAGCAGCAAGTTGATCACTGATTATAATGGCCGCTTCAATTGTGTTTTATAAAACATGAACTTCGCAGAGACGAGCAGCTTATTTCAGTTAATATGACCATTTTAATTTCTAGCACGATAACCAAAGGGGAATTTCGTTTCTGTCCATATTCCTATAACGTGTAGGTGAAAAACAACGAGGTTGTATAGATAAAAACAAAAATGACTTTATTACGTGAACGCTCGGACACGACTGATTACATATACCCCTTCCTACGTATAACTAACGTCTCTCTTCGTATCGGTCCGGGGCCATGTGCTCTGGCGAAAAGCGGAGGGGACCGGGCACCACGGTGCACCGTATGACGCCGTGGGCGGCAAGGGCCCCGACACTACGCAACCATCGCACCGTGTCTATTCCTGTAGGGATTTTCCCTACAAACGTATTTTAACCGGCTCGTGATTTATATAACCTTTCTTGCCCAATGAGCAAATAAAATTTGTAGGTTTCATTAGGGGAAATGCAGCAAGTTATGCATAATGGAAATTTTATTGAGTAAGGGGTGATACTCTAGTCACTAGAGTGTAGTGGAATGATATACGTAATATGGATGACGTAAAAAATGTATTCTACATTTTCCACATATTTATACACAGAAAATCGTTATTTACATGATTGAACCACGATTTCATCTCCAGTCTTTTATGTGCATAACAATCCAATACAAATTTACTATTTTCTTTGAAATTAACACTTTACTGTGCTCTGTTTGTGGGTTAATCACTGCTAGATATTTATTAAAATCTAGTTTTAATTATCCAGCATTGTCCGAGTTTTGTATCTGGAATATCAGTATTTTTGGAAATGTGAAAATCAAACAATAACATATGAAAGTAATTTATAAATACATATACACTTAACATGTATCGTTATATTATTACAAAGTGTCCAGGGGGTGAAATGTGTAAAAGAGGATGGTGAGTCCAGATTTTATGGTATTCCAGAGCACCCAAAGGATTTATGAATGCAATAGATATTATACAGACAAATGTTCTACTTTATACATATACAAGTGGCGCGCAAAAGTTTTCGACAAAGACAAAGTCTAAAGAAACTTTTACCATTATTACACATCGGGGCATATTGCGTAAACAAAAATTACAACAAAAATTAATAACGCCACTAGAAAATTTGTTTTACATTATTTACTGTAATATGAATTATTACATACGACGATAGTAGCTTTTTTATTCTCAACGACTACAAACTGATACTATTTATCAGTTAGTAAATGTAATATGCATTATGTACAATGAAAAGTATATTTTCAATAATATTCACTTTCAGTAATAAAGCAAATATCTACATTTTTATGCCACAATTCTTTAAATACATTCCATAAAAATATTGTGGAATTGGAAATCGTGCGTGACTGTTTGGAATGATTTCGAGGTGTGAAAGATATGATTTTGGAGCTGAGTACTTGAGAAGATCGTGTGACCGGAGGGTGCAGCGGCCCAAGGATTCGGGTGGACGCGACTGACTGTGGCCAAGGAATGTCTGCGGTGTGTATCCCAAATGATTGAGAGCAAATGAGGAATACAATGCGAGAGTAACTAAGAGTGAAAGAATATATGTATAGAGTGGATGATGCGTGCGCGAGGCAGAATAGTTCGAAGAGTTTAAGAGAGTCGTATCGAGAGCAGAGAGTCGTGAATATTGTGAGTATCGTGTGAGAGTCGTTGTTTGTTAGAGAATTGTCGTGTGTCGACGTTTTATAATAGTAAAGTTAATGTTTAATTGATGGAGACTGACGTCTTACTACCCTGCCTGTCCTCTATTCCAATTTACGTGAGGTTTACTGAAAATAATCTGTGTCTGATTAAAAACAACAATGTCAAATATCTTATATTATATTGATTTTTTATGGCGATAGCTTAGATGTTCGTATGTAGTAAATTGGATTGGGAAATTGACATAACCAAAAAAGTATAGATATAAATGGACATAGAGTACATACATACAATTGTGCAATATACAGGGTGGGGCAGTAACTATTAGCACCTCAGATATCTTTGAAACTATAAGTTTCACAGAAATATTTGCTGAGATAAAATTGCACCGTACGAAGGGGGCCATCGGGTGGCGATAATAGTTTTTTTGCAAGTGGAGGTACTTCGGACATTTGAAGGTCACTTCCATTTTTTTAAATGGATCGATATGTTTTTGCTTCCGTATCACGATAGAGGATCTTAAAACGAGTTCAACGACCTATTACATAAGGCCATTGAAGGTCACAGAAAGTAGGGAAAGGCGATAATACTTACGGTTTTGGTAGTAAATGAAACATACGTTTATAGTAGGTGTTCGAAATGATGACCATCACTGTCAATGCACCATTGGATTCTATTTACGATTGATTTACTTGCAAGTCTTACAGCGTCAGAACTTATTGACGCACAGGCTGCAATAATTCGCTGTTGCATGTCGTAAGGTGTAGTTGGTACTTCTTTGTACACTTTCTTTTTACTATTTGTATATTGAATAGTACACTTATCCTGCAAACTATTAAAGTGTCCTTCAAGCAGTGTTTATTCTCAGTGAAGTAAACGGTAAGCATTACCCATTCCGCTACTGTTTACAATACGTATGTTTCATTTACTACCAAAACCGTAAGTATTATCGCCTTTCTCTACTTTCTGTGACCTTCAATGGCCTTATGTAACAGGTCGTTGAACTCGTTTTAAGATCCTCTATCGTGATACGGAAGCAAAAACATATCGATCCATTTAAAAAAATGGAAGTGACCTTCAAATGTCCGAAGTACCTCCACTTGCAAAAAAACTATTATCGCCACCCAATGGCCCCCTTCGTATTGTGCAATTTTATTTCAGCAAATATTTCTGTGAAACTTATAGTTTCGAAGATATCTGAGGTGCTAATAGTTACTGCCCCACCTTGTATATACATATATTGCACAATAAACTCGATTTAAATCCGTCTGATTGATGAAGAAAGGTTGCCTGCAATCCATCTGTTACAGTAATGTGCTTTGGAAATGACTTTCGACTTTTAAAATTAAAATAAGATATCAGTTTTGTTGGCAAGATGTGATATTTTCCTACATACTAAATACGTTACGTTAGCTAACAACAACTCTTCATTTTTTCGTTGATTTCATTGTTCTGTCGTCACCCGTGATCGCTGCAAAGTGTTATCTTTCAAGCAAGGAAATTCTGACCCATTGATACCTGCTCTCAATGTTTGTAACAAATAAATGATTGACATTCATTAAATTTGGTAGTAATTAATTGAACAATTAGGCACACCTCATGAACAATATGTGAAAATAGAAGACTGAACGGAATAAGAATATTTTTGAAATTGTTCATATTCATTTTCTACACACAGACAAGGCATACATTATATTTTGCGTTGATTATAAAGTGTGCGACTTGTAATCTCGCCATATCATAAAAAATATTAAATATTCTCTGCTAAGTTACCCTATTTATTCTAGAAAACGAGACCCAGAAATTCTTTTGCAGGACGTCAAAACTTAACATTTCTTTGTATCTCAGGAACCTACATATGTCTTTCTCTTTACATCTTGAGCATCGATTGATGCTCCATAATGCAACCACGATGCGATAGACAAGCAAAGGAGTCCAAAGTCTTCTCACCCTTTCGACTGATTCTTCAACAATCATGGCACAACCACCCTACTACCCTGAGGCTACCAATGGAGGCTGAATATCTGAGGAGGACTCTACAAGAAGAAAGAATGCTCGCTGATTTCGCAAAGACTACGACACTCATCTTACAGCAAATGAATAATTACGACGAACTCGTCCTTTACGATGGAAGCAAAATTGTTCAGCTTAAGGGTAACTCTGGTAATTTATCTGACGGTTTTTCGTATTTTCAAGCAACATACTACTCCAAGGATCTGCTGTATTTGTTAAATGTATGATAAACTATCTTTGCAACCATACTTTACTTGAATTGATACAATCGTAAATACTGTAAACAATAACTTATTATTGTGGAGATGAATACACCGACACAATTTTAACGGTGAGTTTTAAGTTTCGAAAATAACGAGTTTGTTAAAGGAAATCAAAACAATGTACAAAATACGCCATTATTTGAAACGCATTCAATGCCTTCTTCAAATCCTACTTTTTTTTTTTATATTCTAAAACATCCATTTTGTTCTTAATTCATTTTCAACCCATCCCTACAGAACTGTCACAACATTATAGGTCACGAGTGACCCCAAGATACCAGGCAAGTGCCAACTTACAAATATTTATGAAATTTCATATAATTATGCCCTTGAATAGACAAAACTGATGCAATAATCTATGTGCAATACATACAGCCAGCTAAAGTATCTCATTCTGCGCTACTAGAAATGCCCAAGGAGGCACATTTACGGTATAAAAGTTGTGTACATGCAATACTCGAACGGCGATGGCGAATCTTTACGTGTAGGTACTATTGGATGATCTACGGAACAACTAGCATGTGGCATCGATCGTTGCCACGACTATCCGCATGTCGCGTACTCTAAATTACGGTTTAAATACGTAGCCTCCAAGGACCTCTGGAGTCTGGAGTATAAGCCCCAGAGTTCACTTGTTCCAACATATTCAAGCACTATCTACAGGAAATAGGTACGAACTTTTCGGAGGATGCAATATGATATTTTTATAAAAGGGATTCTTTTAGATATGATTGTTTTAGAGACAGTCCTTAATAACGGTTATTTTAAAATATAATTATATCGTTTTAAAGAACCGCATGAAGCAATCTCATAATTTTGGAACAGTCGAAAATAACACTGTTCAACACGGGTCTGATTTTGTAACCATCAATATGCGTTTCTTATAGACTTTAATGTGCTGAATACGAATCTGCAATCCGTTTTTCTCCAGAACGTACCATTTTTGAAAAAATCAATTTTGAAAAAAATCGCAAATTTTCAACTTTAGAAGTGTTTTGTACTTTTGCGGTAATAGTTATTCATATGCGCTTGGTGCCAAATGATTCTTTGAAGTTTCACGAATAAAATGGTATATGTTGTTATTAGACTATAAACATTTAAATGTGTTTAAATAATGATCAAAGTGAAAGGGACACCGAAAATATACCCATTTTGGCTGATATCTTTCAGTTTATTTCAAAAACTAACGGTCCAGGAGAAAATCTAACTATTCCACGCGACAGAGCAGACCTTTCTGCAAAGGAAAGCATCAACGGAAGTTACAAAATCATTTTTGTATTCGATATACAAGCGAAATAGTTTGGTAAAACACGCGACGGCAACAGTGACACTCAGCAGAAGACTGCGCGTTTAATGATTCCGCTACGCTGAGCGATGAGCGGGGAGCCGCCGTCATAGAGCACTACTGTCGCCGCCACGTGTTTTGCCAAACTTTTTCGCTTGTATATCGAATACAAAAATGATTTTGTAACTTCCGTTGATGCTTTCCTTTGCAGAAAGGTCTGCTCTATCGCGTGGCATAGTTAGATTTTCCCCTGGACCTTTACTTTTTGAAATAAATTGAAAGATATCAGCCAAAACGGGTGTATTTTCGGTGTCCCTTTCACTTTGATCATTATTTAAACACATTTAAATGTTTATAGTCTAATAACAACATATACCATTTTATTCGTGAAACTTCAAAGAATCATTTGGCACCAAGCGCAACTAAATAACTATTACCGCAAAAGTACAAAAAACTTCCAAAGTTGAAAATTTTCGATTTTTTTCAAAATTGATTTTTTCAAAAATGGTACGTTCTGGAGAAAACCGGATTGCAGATTCGTATTCAGCACATTAAAGTCTATAAGAAACGCATATTGAAGGTTACAAAATCAAAAAAAAGTTGAAATTTGTCGAACAGTGTAATTAATGGCATGCGTACCCTTCACAGGAATTGTTATGCGTTATGTCCAACTATTATTATTTCTGGACCGTTAGTTTTCCTGATTTTTATAAATTTGGTGAATATGTATTTACAGTGTATATAACCATACACTGTTAAGGTTTCGCACAAAGTATTTTACAAAATTATAGTAGGACTAAAAGATTAAAATCCATTCGGCCCTTCTCCGTATGTATGTCTGCAAAAAATATAGGTACATACACACTTATTTGAAACTATTCATTTTGCTGCATAAATTTATGAACGCATGCCAATTTTTACAGCAGTATTTCAAACTGTTCTCGGAGAATCCATTATTTTCCGTGACACTACTGAGCATGCAATAAAATGCACATGCGAAATATTTTTTCGTAAAATGAATTTTAGGCTGCGAAAATGCTGTCGTTTATAAGTATACATTTGTATGTATATTTGTATAGCAGAGTTTCTCGATACATAGAGGAATGAAGCAATGTCTGTGGTTTAACTGTGCAGTGAGAAAAATGACTAACTCGATGTCTTGATCAATAAAATTGTTACTTTCTACAACCAGAAGCTTGTTTTCCGCGCCCTCATTGATTTATGCGTCCCTACATACGTACGTGCAAATAAATTATTTCTGAATCCCTAATAATAATGTTTGCATTTCAATAATACAACCATCTATCTACTGGACAACAATAACATTGACACATCACAATTGTATCGCAAGCAGGTATCGAATCCCATCCAGTAATTTTCACACGAAGGAAATTGGATTTAATTCTGATGCACGCCATCTATTACATTAAATTGCGATACCAAAATTCCTGGGGTTTTCAAGGTATCGAAGCTGGACAGAAGAGTCGAAAGTAAAAAGGCCCCTGAACGAAATGAAAATAGAAGAGTCGAGTGGGTTGCAGGGGACAAGTGAGAATAGGTAGACGGGAAACGAGTTAAATTTTGTAGGCGATGCCAGCCCGACCTCGAACCTCGACGCTTTTCCGTGGCGATAAGAGGTCCAAACGTGATATAAATTCGCGAGGGGTTTAAGCCACGATCGGTCTAACGAGCGTACACAGCACCGAACTCAGGGTCAGGAGTTTACTGAATGGCGAAACCGCACGGTAATTTCCTCGAGTAATCGTCGCCCAGTAGTCCACGAGACTGTTCCGCACTTCACCCGAGTTCGTCTCACCACGTTAGCCAACGTTCATTCTTTCTCCCTATTCTCCTCCGCGTTTTTCCTCGCGCCATATCTCTGATTTTCCAGAATCCCACCATTTTATATCCTTTTTCCCACTTTGCGCCATCGTTTCTTTTTGTTAGTCTCTCCCTCTTTTAGTTCAAATATAATACTAATAAACAATATTTAGCGTTTCGTCGTTAATTCTATTGCGACTCGTATGTTTCCACTGCGTTGTCTCGTATCTCGCACGCTATATCAGTTTCCACGACATGTACAATTGGTGTACGCTCGTTACTTTTGTCATCATCGTTGTTGTTCATTTTTACTATCTGTGTTTGCACCCGTTTTAGTACCCTTGTGATATCCTTCAAACATCGAACCATAGTAGCCCCTTGTGAATTGATGTCAGAACATTAGCAAATGTTATCTCACGTCCTATTTGCTTTTCTAATGTACAATAGTAATTGTTTTTTTGATGCAATTAACTTTGCTGGTACTATTGTGATCTTGTTTGTACGTAATATCGAATCGGAAAGTCACGGATAACCAGATGGAACTTTCTTTGTAGAAGAAAAAGTTGAATGGCGGTAGAAAACTGTACTTCTTGCGACTACACTTTTTCGTGAGCGATAAAACGCACCCAAATAATGCAAGTATGCTTCTTCTCGATGCAGCATTACGGTTTCGTTTTTTCTACAAAATTTATACAATAAATGTTTCCGATAGGCATTGCATTAACACTCCAATATAATAATTTAGTCACACCGTCCAAGATTTATCGATCGAAAGTGCTGTCTAAAATATACTCCTGAATGCAATTAATGCTACAAACAATGCTGTATCTCATGGTTCTGTTCCTCTACTGAACAGAACTTTGCAACGAAAGACGAGAATTGTTTTTAGTACTAATGCGTAACCAGTCAAACAATAAAACCTCTGAATTAACTACTTTCAGCAGTTAGCTAGGAAACGTTTAAGCGCAAGAAATTTTTAGGAAAATAATTGGAACTCTGGTGAAACATGGATTTAATTACACGTGCAGCATACTTTCATGTATAGCCCTTAACGGTTGCCTGAATAGTTTAATTGCAATTTCTCGAGTGTAGGGAAACAGTTTCTCTTGTGAGCGAACTGCCTGTGATCCCTCAAGGAATATCGATTTAACAATGATCGTTAGCACGGTGCTATAAACTCGCGAAGGCTAATATTTTAATTGTAGCCGACTTACTGAACTAGTAGCAAGTAATACTATTAAATTACTTCGATTCGTGTTGAATCAACACTGATTGCACTTCTACCGAAAAGAACACACACCGTTGAGAGCTAGTTCGTGGTGGTGCATGCCTTCTTGGCCAGATGGATGCTCAGGCCCAGCTCTGGGCTTAAAGCTTGGACTTATAGTCCCATTTATTTTCCAAACATTTCCTATTTTGTCGCCACAGTTCTTGGACGAGATGTTAAGGGCTTGGAAGAGTTTATGGGCGAAGAAGGTCTAGATTTTTACGCGCCATATGGTCTGTTAGTACCTTGATTCTGACACTATGAACAGTTGACATGTCGCAGTCCACGCATCAATGCTCGTGCAATCGGGAGCACAGCTTCGTCTAGCCTATGAAACTGTCGGTTAGTCGTCACGATGTCATTACCTTGGAGATTATCAAGATGGGCGGGTGGCCAGATAACCTAGGGATATTGTTCAAGGATGGAGATGGCCACTGAGTATCCTCAAATTTCACTCTCTATCGTATGATAAACATATAAAAGCAGTATGCTCACTTTTAAAAATTACTCTGAATTCAAAGAGCTTAAAGCTGTTACGAGCCGAGGTTTAAGGGGCATGGCTGCGGAGACGAGGATCGGTTGTTTAACAGTTTTTGTTAGTTAAATGGTCGAGCCGTTTGATGGGAAATGTGTGGATGTGCCAATGCTTATTTCATCAATGGGTGCCACTGGAAGGTCAAGGTTTTTGTGGATGTGCCAGTGCCTATTTCATCACTGGGTGCCACTGGAAGGTTATTGTGGATGTGCCAGTGCTTATTTCATCACTGGGTGCCACTGGAATGTTAGTAATTATTGCCTCGTAACTATCGATACACCTTGAGCGGTTAAGATATATCTATTCGGTGGATTGATACTACTGCTTATGATTGGTATAGGAAACAGAATGAATTAAATACGTCTATAATCAAATAATAAAATGTCTATATTCTTTATCTAAAATGAATTACAGTACGTAGATATCGCGGAGTTAAATCCCACGCTTACAGTCTTTAACGTTTATAAATACGAATGCTCGAAAGGGAATGCTACCCGATCTTGCTGTCTTTCGACGAATACGAACTTGAAATAAATATCGGATAAATGATCGAAAGGGAATTTAACCCGATCTCACTATCTTTCGACGAATGCGAACTTGAAATAAATATCGGTTGAATGATCGAAAGGGAATTTAACCCGATCTCACTGAGCTTAACAGAACTTTTGACGATCAATTACGGCGTAAACACGTAGCTTGACTATTCAGAACTAAGCCACTGAGGGCAGATTTCGTGCCCTTTGTATACCCGAAATCCGGACCAAAAATATGGTGGGGGTACAGAATCTTCCAAGGGAGTCCGGTAGATTCCCCCGAAGGGTTACGTCATCGCGTCATCGCGGAAGATCCGACTGCATGCACTCTCGATTTCCAAATAAGGGCATCATAGACGAGACGAAGGAAACAATCCTTCCTACGTAACAAAGCATAGAACATTAACAAGGAATACTAACATACACAACCGGTTCAATTGTTTCTGGTTTACTTTATTTTATTTTATTCAATAAATATATTTAGTATTAAAATATATTCGTGCTGGCTTCTCTGTGCCTTAATAATCGGGTCTGCGATATTTTTAGGACCTAACAGTGAGCGTTGATATTTCCGACAAATCGGTGGACATCTCCACTTTTGATCTATTCTCCTGGGTCCAGAGACCTTCCACCCACTTTGATAGTCGGAGGGTAGAGCGGTGATGGAGCCATGAGCGTTAAGAAATCAGTCCCAAGGGTGAGGTAACCTTCAGTCTGCCTTGATTGCCGATACATTGCGACGTGGTTTTATGATGGATCGATCACAGCCCATATGTATGCTAGTATACAGAAGGGCTAGCTTTCTGCAAACATAAAACGATTCCAGAGCCATAATATCTGACCAAATTACTGCAATCCACCAGAAAAGGTGGCATTCATATTTTAAAGAAATAGCCAGGTTAGGCGTCATAAATGCCATAAATCCACATGTATTAACATAGTTTAAATTAAGAGATGGAACTTTAAAATAGTCTTCGACGATTTAAAGCGGCAACGATTTGTGTCTTGCGTTGTTATATTTTATTCTTCTCACATTGTATTCTTTATTCTTGAATCATTTGTATTATGTAAACAAGTTATGAGAAACTAACATATACACAAATAACAAGTAAGTCCGATTTTGTGTATAATAATTATGTTATTGATTGTCATTAGTGTAAGATTGTAATGAAGTTTCAAGGCATGATGACTTCATTTTCGCAATTCTTATTTATAGCTATAAACAATACGATGCTTCTGAATTAAAAAAGTAGTTATACCTAGAGTGTACATGTATCTGCGTTAAAATACACCTTAAATATTTGAAAGGTTAAAAACAAATATTACTACCAAATCACCCCAATATGGTTCAAACATATCTACATAAAATTATGTGAACTGAAAGAACTAAAATGTGTTGGATATTATATATGAGCAGGAAAATACAGTTAAGGGACAAACTGTCTTACATAGGTACGATAATACTGTTTTAGAAACAGGAATCTTCTTATCAAACAAAATAACAATACATACTTTAATATGTTCTCGATCATAATTATGCACTGGCCATTTAATATTCTACATTTTTACTTGTGCAATCATTTGTGTAAAAACATTTGTATAATCATATTAAAACTGATCATTTTCAAACACTCTTCTACATACCTATTCGGTCTAAGATAATCCACAAGTTAAAGTACGCACTTTACATCAAACTTAGAAGTTTCTCCAGTAACAGTGTTGTAACAGCTGCAAGTAATAGGAAAAATGAAAAGAGTGGGGAAATAGATAACGCGTCGATTAACAAATAGTGAAAAAGTTAACATAGTTTCTTGTTTCTCGTCACATAACAGTCGTAACAACTAAAGAACCATTTTTCCAGAATCGTAACTTGTGACGCAGAGTAAATAGTCTAGTACTAGAGAAAACGATTTGAACAATCGTTAAATCTTACTAAAACTTCGGAACGTATAATGGAATGACTTGTACAGTCAGTTGAAATTGACGAAACTGAGGAAACTATCAAGTCCATGTGGTAATGTATAAAATACATACAAAATATACAGGGTGAGTCTTCTAACATGACGACCTCAAATAACTCGTAAGGTATTCGTTGCACGAAAAAATGTTTCACATACAGTGCTTCACATACAGGACATACAGTGCTCTAATCTGTTTTTTTATTACCTTACTTTTTTATTGAGATATTAGGGTCACCTTCAGTTTTTTAAATGGAATGTCTAATATTTCTTTTCGAATTCGGATAAATCATCAAATTTTGCGTACAAAAGTATTACACAAAGTGGGACTTCAAATGAATAATTAGTGAGATATCTTCAAATTACCAATCTTCTATTAAGAAATACGCGTAGTCGACGCGATTCTTAACACGACTTTGTTTACGACGGCAGGTCATACGAAGCAAACGAAAAATACGATATGATAATTGTTTATGGTGCGTGTGAAGAAAATGCTGTAAGAGCTAAGATCTTGTACCAAGCTAAGTATCCTGATCGAAATCGGCCATCGCATTCTACCTTCTTATGGCTTCGTCGAAGACTCAAAGAACATGGCAATTTTAATGTACAGAAACGTAAAAGGTATCCCAAAATTGTAAATAACGAAGGATGTCGTACTTCAACCTTAGCAGCTATTGCCCATAAGTGCATTGACTGTAATGGACAGCACTTCGAACACCGCTTGAAATAAAAGTTTCAAAAATATCTCAGTAATTATTCATTTGAAGTCCCACTTTGTGTAATACTTTTCTACGCAAAATTTGATGATTTATCCAAATTCGAAAAAAAATATTAGACATTCCATTTAAAAAACTGAGGGTGACCCTAATATCTCAATAAAAAAGTAAGGTAATAAAACACAGATTAGAGCACTGTATGTCCCCCTAGATACCATGCAACTTTTGTTTGAAACATTTTTTCGTGCAACGAATACCTTACGAGTTATTTGAGGTCGCCATGTTAGGAGACTCACCCTGTACATAAATATGATAAATTAATTTTACTGTACTGTCAACACAATTTCATTAAAAGTCTATCACTATTACGGCTACTTATATTTCCACTTAGGTAAAAAATAAGTTCAATCTCGACACAGTTTATACAGCATTTGAAAATTCAAAGATTAATAATTTTGACACAAACTTAAAAGCTTTATCAAAATAATATATTATGTTATATGACATCCCATTAAAACAGAAGAAACATATTAATGATAATCATGCAACTTAGACTGAGTATTTCTTTGCGAATACATACAACATTTTTATGTGACTAAGTAAAACTAAACATTTCATAAGGTTGAGGATAATACATATAACGATCTACCTAAAAACACTTTAACTTGAATGGGGAACTTTTTTCGATATTGCCAGTTATTTTCACGATATCCAAGCCGTTCGGAACACACAGCTGCGTTTCCATTGCAGAAAGAGTAGAAAACTCCTATTTTTGAAAGTGTCGTTTGTCAGTCGTTCGATTATACGGTATTTTTCTTCGGAACAAATACGTGACTAGAATTTGTCAGCACCCAACTTTATCGGAAAAGTTTTCCAGTCATCGCTACTCAATAGCCATTGAACCCCCTTACTTCATGTTGAAATAAAAAATTCGTTTTTTTATTACAAAATTGAAAACTATTAACCGTTTAGTGCAATAACTTTATTGAATCGATATTATAGATCAGTGTTGAAACATTTAAAGTTCCATTAGATTGAATATTGCTGACTTCAATGTTATATTACATTTAATCGAATAAATCCATTTTTCAAATGATACTCCAATAGTACTTAAAAACAAAATGTGGATACAAGTTTGAATGCGATTTAATTGTATGCAGCAACGCGTACAATATTTATAGAAAAGATTAAACAAGACTTCCATTAAATCAAATTAAAAAATATCTGAATACTGAGATTATAACATACTCTAAATTTGAATAGGTGGGAAAGTTATTAAAGGTACCATACGACTTTTATAGCTACAGATAAGCGCAAATTTATCATATGCGTATATGCGTTCGTACATATTACAGCTGAAATAATCCTTTTCGACGAATATTAAACACCCATCATTAGCGATAACTGTATCTGAAACGATAACTGTAACGCTCTATATCATTCTTATCAGGGATATACTATATATCGGAAATTACATTTTTGTATGTTACAGAAAACTGCAATATTGAAAGCAAATTGTTCAAACTAATAACATCGATTACTTTACTTTGAAAAATCTATTTTCAATGCGATAGCTTTTATAGCAGCTCTGGAAATAGCTTCTTACTTGCACAATTTTACAATACATACAATATCTTGATATTATATTTTAATTAGATACGGATACATAAGAGTCACGTATACTGTATACCATAAGAACTGTCATCTGAAATAACCTATTTTTCTTTTCGTGTCCGCAAACTGTTACAACTACATACATATGTACAACGTATATGTATGTAGGAATTGCGTATACTTATCTATACAATAGGCAGTTAGTTACAAAAGTCTACATTCAGCTTGTGAACGTAAGTCATTAATAATATAAAAAATTGCAGATTTAAAAAATACAAAGGGTTGAGTGATGGGATAGATAGTTAAACGTAAAATTAATTTAAGCCCCTGTGTAGTTTGTCATACTTGTTCACGGTGTTAGACACCTTGCTTTTTTAGAAATATTTTAAATTTAGGGGCGTGTGGATACTTTTGCGACTAACTAATTTTCAACATACTTTCCGGAAACTACCGTATTGCCATGTGTCTCCTGAGTACAAGAGAACTAAATCTTCTGATAGGAAGATTTTCAATCCTTAATCTTTTGTAAAATATCTCGTTTCTGCCTTTCGTTTCGAATACTCGGGCACAAAGCCATGCAAAGGCCACTAACTGCCATTTAGTAATTCATATTTTCATCGTGTGCAAGGGAATGCATCAAAAATATCAAGCTTCTATGAAAAAAAACTGGAGGTAATGGTGAAAGCAAGTGTTAAAGGAAGGTAATTGTTAAAGCATTTACAATTGTGACCCGGACTTTTAATCTCGTATAATTCTTAGAAGTGTTAACAAAACCTGGCCTGCTAAACTTTTAGTGCTTTAACCAGGTAACATTGCCTAGCAGTTGTTGGGTACATAGACTCGGCATTTCTGCATGCCCTATGAGGTACTAACGCTTTGCTTCCACATCATGTCCAGCGACCAAACTGTCATAAAAGACAATTAAGAGGACTGAATGTTACCGCGCTCTTGGGATCAATTTCATAACATCAACATTCAAGATCGCCAACAACCATTTTATAACAGTTCTACAATTGCAACGTCTACGCCTTTCATACGGATGATTATTATTTTGGTTCAATTGCTTTAAAATACTGTAAACAGTCGTACAACCTGAAAAACAATAAACTTAAGGTGCTATAGTAACAAATGACTGTTTTATAGCAATTGTCCTACGCGATTCCTTTGTATTCCGCAGCATGTTTGGAAAAGCAGATGGTGGTCGGAAACTTTATGTGAGCAAAAGCTGTTGCGAGGTTAAACTGTTTAAACGGAGGAACAAAATGATGAACAGAAATCCTTTTACGATTATTTTCCGAGATTTAAGGGTCGTCCAATTCTTTACAACTGCTATGGTATATCTTTCTTCTGTATCCTCGCGGAACGTAGAAACACTATTTCAACAACTTTAACAGCGTACCATTCTAAACATTTACTCCGGAGATATTTTCATCGGAATATGATAATTATTTCTGTAAAATTCTACCCCAATTAGTAAGAGATATTTCATTAAACATTGGGCAGCATATAGGTTTCCAATATGACGAGTGGCCAGCGAATTGCAATAGATGTACGGAAACATTATTACAGAATAATTTTATTTGAACGTTGATTAGGAAGATAATGATATGAAGTAAATCTTGTGCCACCAATCATCTGTGGAATAAACTAAAAATATTGTTTCCCATAAAAAGCCTACAACATTAGAGAACACAGAACACGATTGACTATCAGACATAATGTAAAGGGTCCATAAAACATTCATGGTACAAACAAACATGGTATATTACTAAGATTATTAAATTTGTCTGTTTACGTTCTGGGGGAATGTAGAAATAAAAAGTTGAAAAGATACCGATAGCCTCGAAATCTCAAAAACAGAACTCACCACGAAGAAATTCTTCTTTTTACCATTCTGTACCTCTTTTTAAACAGCTCAACTTCGCTTAAACAATTTTATTCGCACATCTATAAAGAGTGGAGATATTGAAATGTACCCGTTTATGTGCTCTATCCAAGGTTCATGAAAAATTCAATTCAGTTATTCAGTGCAGCTTTCTAAACATATCGTCTCCAACACTTTCGCTCTAATTGATAAATTAAACTGAATATTTCATCCGCTAACAAGTTATGGTGTCTCAACCATTATATGTATACAATATAACGTATGAACATTGTTTTGCTTTATTCCACATCAAGGATATTCGTGGGCGATGCTCGTTGCATTTCTAACTACGATACGATATATTTAATGCCCAGCAGAATTTCCCAGGTGGCACTCACTGTTACCGTATTTTCTCACAAGCGTTACGCGTGATAAGCTACCTAGCTTCGCTATTTTCTACAGAGTCAACTGAAAGAAGACACGCTCGAAAAAATTCACTCGTTAATTTCACGCAAAAAACAAGTCACTGAAGAAATATCAATAACCAAGGAGCGAATGATGCCGAACACCTGCATAAAAATGGAGTAAATATCTCAGGTAGCTATAGTATTAGTGTCTGCACTTAACCCTTATGTCAATAACCGAAATGTATAACGTTGTTCAATATGCGGGATACCAGGGTGCGCACCTTCAGAATTCGTATAATAAACGTATTTAATCACGTGTTCCGTCCTAAGACGGAAGTGGTTAAGTCAGGTTTTCCAAACGTTCAACGATCCAGGTGATTGAACACCCCTGTCGAACCAGCGGACACATTGACGACCCAAACAATCGACCATCGTTCGATGTCTTGTTTGCGGCTACTTTCGTCTCCGACAAGGTCATGGGTTTTTATAAATTCAGCGAGAAACTCATGCAAGTCGGAACTTCCGCCAGGGGCCGCTCATCAGCGCCCCCTATTTTGCCAGTGAGGGTACGAACGTACTTTCTTCAACTCACCACAGGGGGCGGCTGGCCGTTACCAGCCAATTAGAGCAATCAACCTGGTTCCGAGATTTCTTAGAAGATTAGGGTGAGACTGACTAGCATTCAGAAGCAAGCCTTTAGAATAACAACACTACCAGGAAGCAGAGATCCGGGAACGATTCTTAAGCGTGCAACATCGGCAACAGTCTCCTTTCGATTTATCAAGGATCGACCACTGCCGACTACTCTGCAACGTGATTCGCATTCACTGCTCGAATCACGCAACACAACCTGTTAGGCCAGGTTTATGGCGGCTTAATTGACAACAGTCGCGGAGTACGTGACCTAGCTAGTTTTTCTGCAGATGTGCAAAAGGCGTATAGGAAAAGGTTTTTAAGGAAGTCCCTGCCATAAACATCGCCGCTCCAAGGGATGGCTCGGCCTCGACACTGTTACGAGCCGAGGGCTAAGGGGCACGGCTGCGGAGCCGAGGATCGGTTATTTAAGAGTTTGTTAGTTAAACGGACGAACCGTTTGATAGGAAGTGTGTGGACGAACCAGAGCGTATTGCAGAACTGGGAGCCACAGGATTGTTAGTAAATGTAACCTCGTAACTTACGCCACACCTCGACCGGTTAAGATGTATCTATTCGGTGGATTGAATACTGCTTATGATTGGTAAAGGAAGAAATGAAACTATAAATGCGGTTATGTTCAATAATAAAAACTATATTCAAAATATTCTTTGAAGAATTACAATACGTAAAGTCGCGGAGCTAAAATCCACGCTTACAGTCTTTTAACGAATACAAATGCTTTATAAATTGCTCGAAGGGAACTAAAACCCGATCTCGCTGAGCTAAAGTATTAATTTAGTCGATACTGATGTACCCGAAGCTAGATTATACAATACTGAGCCGTTTGATTCTAAGTTGCTCGAAGATGACTAAAACCCGATCTCGCTGGGCATCAGTATGGCTAGCTGGCACCGACATGGTACAAAGCTAGTAGGTCCCCATACTGAGCCACGAGAGTAGATTTCATGGTTTTATATCCGAAAGCCGGACCAAAAATATGCTAGGGGTACAGAATCTTCCAAAGAAGTCCAAAAGGTGCCCCTGAAGGGTTGCGTCATCGCGCCATCGCGGAAGGGGCAGACAGACTCGACTGCATGTACTCTCGATTTCCAAATAAGGGCATAATAGACGAAACGAAGGAAACAATACTTCCTACGTAACAACAGCTTACGGTGTCCGCGGCAGCGACTCGTCACCTGGCAAAAACCTGGGAAATACCCCAAAACTGCCAATGCGTCGCCCAACCCCAAGTTCCCCTGTGGAAAGTCACCGTACCCCTTCCTAAAGAACCACCACGTCAAGGGCGTAATGGAAGGGGAGAACACGAGGTCTTAAAACCAGACGAACTTGGCAAAAGGGGGATTTTTTAGTAATACCACGTAGAGCATACACATATTGTAGAAATTTCTACAAGAAGATTATAATCTTAATGACCGCGTGGCGAACCGTCTTCATCGTCGCGTAAGCGTAACCGGATTTACGGTTAGAGGTTTATTAGAGGTTTAAACGCCTAATATCTGTAATTATATAGCAGTGTACATACTATCATTTACTCAATAACAGATGCTATACCTCATATTTCTACAAGTGAGCACCCGGGTATCCCTGTTACTGTGTAAGGACTATGTGAACTTTGACGCAAAAATATGTTTGGTTTAAGGACCAAAACTATAAAAATATTTCGCTTCTGAACGATTCAAATTACGACGATCGCCTTTTCCAGGTTCTTAAAAAAATTTCGTTGGAAAGTAATCCATTTCCACTAAATGTATTCAGGTGGGCACCCGAGAACCCGGTTATTCACATAACGGAGGATCTCGAGTACTATTATAGTATTATTGAGTTCTAAGTGCATCGCATCGTTAATATTGCATGGAACAAAACATATTAATGTTAACATCTTTGTTGCACTTTGGAGAATAGAAAATCCCGACATTATATCTAAAGTAAACGTAATAAATTAGTTTGTAACAGATTATCTATGTGTTTAAATGCCAGAATATCGAAGGATTAAACGTCAAATGATGTTTCTTTTTTGTATGATTAATACTTGCGTGTGTAATTAAGAATGGTATGTCTGCAACGTTTATTACAATTTACTCTCTCGTACTCGTAAATAGTTTTCTTTATTTTTAGATGAGGACGATAAATGTTGTCAAAGGATTCATTTGCAATTTCAATGGAATGGAATGCAAGATTTTTTGCATTGAATAGTACTGGTTCGTTTAAAGTTTAAATGAATGCGGCATTATTTTCCCGTTGAGTAAATCTGTACGACAATAAATTAAATGCACTTTATGACTTCGTGCAATTTTATATTTGCGAAAAAAGGGTTGATAGCAAAGTTTTATGCAACACATATTGTTACATAAAAGGACATTTTGTTTGTTATGAATTCCATATATTATTAGTTATTTGTTGGTAGTTGATCAAAAATGTAAAAAGAAAATATGCCAAGTTTATTTCTGTAGTGGACACAATTACGGTTTTTAATTATCGAAACAAGATGTCATTTAATTATCGCAATGAATAGTTGTTACTTTTTCTTGCAACTGGTACTTTACGTACACTTTCAAGCATGCTAATCTTGTACGCGCCCCTCGTCGCACTTTGCGACTCGTGTAATAATTAAGTATGTACATCTTGCAATTGTCGCCATGCTTTTGATCTCGTCTCGTGAGGCAATACGAACATTACAGAACGAAGATTCTTTAAAATTCAAGTCAACTTATTGCTTGTCGCAGTAGAAATCAAACAGATAGCAATGTTCAACGAATGAAAAATATGCACAAAAACAGACACTTGATAATTGCACAATAAATTAAGAAACATTATTTTATTACAATTTTTAGTTTAACTTTAGTTAAATTATGAATATTCATTGATAGCTTTGCAGTTTTGTTAAGGAAACAAGCTTGAAAGTCCAGTACCTTCGCAAAGTGTCTTCAGGGTACGAAAACATCAGAAATTTTACAATAAGATTATTGATCGCAAATGTCGTTAAATTTTGATTAGTACAATTTGTTACAGCATTTAATAAAATGTTGAAACATTTCTCCCTAATGCTAGTTTAAAAAAGTCAAAAGGGAGAGATAACGTGAAGTGGTAGCTGTGATTGGAAAATATATCTGGATCAAAAATTTAACTTGTGATTGGCTTTGAATTTGAACGAAACGAAGGAGCAAAAGCTATCTCGGGAATATGACGGTTGTTCCGAGTTTCAAGGAATTGGCCCCGATTCACAGAAAGTCTGATTTCCTGCGGCAAGTAACGGCCAACCGCAGCAAAGTAGTTCGTCGCAGATGTTACGAAATGAAAATTTTTACAATCATATTAATAAAAGGAATGAGACATGAGCCAGTAAGAAATATATATTTCCTAATAACAGCATCACTTTCCATATTTTACAAAATTATACAACGATACCGTTGGAACGGTATATCTGGTTGAACGGAATTATTATCTACAAAAACGTAAATCCTCCAATATTCCCTCACTTATACGCTTTATCCGACTGAAATGAACGTCATTTTGCTGGCAATTTTATACAGAATTGAATGCCATTGGAGAAAGCCGACTTTCTTCTTGAATAGGGGCCGTGATATTGGCCAATTTCCGTTTCAATGAGGAGCTATCTACAAAAATGTAAATACCTCAATACCTCGTCACGTATACGCTCTATCGTATGAGGCTAACGTGATTTCATGGGAAATTTAATTCAGAAGGCAATCAAGTTCGTGGTATAAAACGAATTCAACATACTTTTTTTCTTTTCAGTTCCTACTCAATTTACTTTCCTACAAATAAATTTAATTTATCCTTTCGTTTTGGATTTCTGAAGATTAAAAATCTGTGTATGCACGAAACAGTGGAATTTTTATTAACATCGAGAAGCTGAGCGCATTCAAACATTTGGATACTCTGCTTAATTAAGTAAGGCATCATTTATATAAATAATTACAATAATGTACCATTATTGCAGAGAAAGTTTACGTACGCATTTAGTAATTTTTTTTGTGCGTATTGTCACTGTATGATCTTTTGACCAAGAAGGATATTCCAGTGGGCAACAGTGTCCATGCTCCAGTCATCTGAGTCTGTGTGACTAATTTCTCTCCCCAAAGATACAAAAAGTTAATAAGTTAATAAAAAAAATTCAAGATCGACGTTTGGGAACTGTAGACAATATTCGAGGGGCCGTGCCCAACCAGCTAAAGACACTTTCTATTGAAGATTACCTGCCCTATTTCCAACAGTGGGGGCAACATTCCCAAAGGAACTACATTGAACCGACATCAAATTAATTTAATACAAATACAAATTTCTACACAGTCAGTATTGTTGCTTTTCTAACAGGCCACATTTATGTACATGTCGTCTGTGTATCGAAAGGGTTAACCGCAGTAAAGAGGAATAGATGTCGGTTTTCGTCCAACGGTGTGATCGTGCATTTAGCGTAGAAAATCCTGATCTGAATATTGTAAGATAGGTATTGTGGGGGCACTTCCCACATACGCCGCTAGGGGGCAAGCACGACGATCCGGCTCCCGAAGGTGGTTGTATAAGTCCCCGCGACTATATATATAACCTCCGACCATTCCCTACTATCCTAGTGTCTAAGGCAGGGCCTGGTAGCACGCCTTAAGGACTACTTATACTATCGTTGCCGAGCCAAGCCGACCCGACAGAGCCGACAAAATATTCTTTAGGGTTATTGAATGCAGGCGGTTATATACAGCGTTCCGACCGTTCCGACCGATGGAATAGACGGACGGTATTCTTGAGAAGAATATTTTGACTCGAGTGCTTCCGACATGCTTGAGAGGTACTTGAACGCTGGGATTTTTTTTTTTTTTTATTTAGTGTGCATAGGGTGGGAGGAGGTCTGACCAGGCGAGGAAAATAACCCGCCTACCCAGACCCTCACCCTATGGGAGCTGCGCCTGTGAGCCTAAGCCCACTTATCAGCTGATAGAGTTAATTTGGGATTACCTAAAGAAGTAATAGGTGTTTGCAAGTGATTGTTGTCGGGGGAAATTTTCAAAAACCCCTCTTAGCAATAAAGAAAAAATATTGAAATGTTGAAGATGTGACTTTGGGGAAAAGAGATCGGAGCTCCCCTAGACCCCATCGGAACCAGCGGGGGGAAGGCCACCGGGCCCAGGGGGGGGAGGAGTGAATCGCAGAAAAATGATAATGGAGTAGTTGAATGCAAAATCTGCAGTATGGAATGTCGATGGGAAGTGAGGATATGTGAGAGAAGTTAAAGATCTTTAACTTCTCCGTCGCTTCCTCCTTCCACCATCGTATCGACGGATACATCGAAGCTTTCCCCACAGTATTTATAACTTTGTAACATCATCACATTCCAATGCCCAATTACTGTAACAAGATCTTGAATTAGAGCAAAAATATTATAATAACGTCACTTAATACTATAAATTAAATTTAATCTAAATTAAATAAAAAATTTAATCGTATTAAAATCAGATGGGCCGATATTGTATAAACTCCGACTTTTAGGTTCGATTTTTACAAATTAATAATATAAACATGTTGAATCACTAGGTAGTTGATGCTTATGTAAATATTCTTGCACAATATTTTTATAAAAAGTAAGTCAAGAAATGAAATATGGACGGTCAAAATATATCTTCACTTGACATAAATAATATGTATCTTTCCCAGTGTATGTTCTAGATTCTAGATCATAAAGCTTAATTGCTAAGCGAAACCGATTTGTAGTGTACGCGGTTTAGAAAACTATTTTAATATACATATTATGACTTTAATTGCAATGAATAAAGCTCTAAATAGTATGCATTTAGTTCCCTTCAAGAATTAATCCATCGAAATAACAAATAGAAATAGAAAAGAATATAATATAAATAGAAAAGTATTAGTTCTCATTAAGATTAATTAATTTTATCTCGTTTTAAATCCAATATCCGTCAGTCGCCCAGACTCGTGTTTAACGACTCGATATCGTAAAATTCAGGTGCTCGACGGGACGTGATATTAATTATGAATTGTTTACGTTTAATATACCCAGTTCCAGTTTGATATAAGGCTTTTTAAATACATTGCGCTAACTAATTGACGGGAAATTAATAAATATCTAAAAATGCCAGTGTATCAATAAAGCCGTTGAAGAAATCAACAATTGCAGTTAACTGTCATATATGCTATTTCCATCATATTATTAGATTATCCCACGAATAAAGCGGATCTATTTGGGTTAGGTCTCAAACAATATAGATCGTTCCGATTGTAACAATATGTGTTACAGTGGCAACGTTACAGTGGAAAATAAAAGTGGTCGTGCAATGAAAGTGATCGTGCATGTGTGTTCACCGACCCGGCCGTAACATCAGCTGTTGAGTCGAAGCAGGTTAATTCATGAACGAATGTGTAAGTTTAACTAACTCTTTCTAACATTGGATTGCAAATCGTTTTTCTTAAAACATAATTTATCCACCTGAAAATATTTTCATAAGTAATGAAACACTTAATTCTTTTCGGATAATGAATAAACATATCGAACACGGTTATTAAATGACTTATTAGTTTATGTGTTATTCATGAATAACGAATAATTCCACATTATTCTTAATTAAGACGATGTAACATTTGCCGCACGCTTCCCTCAATACCCACGCTCCGTCAGCTATGCCAATGCGTCGGTTCAAGACCACGCCTGGGCGCGGTTGAGAGCCACGCGGTCGAGCCCTGTGATTGGCCAGTATTTTTTGTTAACACTATTTCTACCAAGAGCTGTCAAAAGACACTGTGGGAGCTTCTTTGTATCGGTTGATACGATGCTGGAAGTAGGAAGCGACGGGAAAAGAAAGGAAGGAGGTTGTGTTTCGTCCTAGGCCTGCTAGCGGACTCGTCAGTAAGGCGTACTAGCAGGCCCTGCCTTAGACACTAGGATAGTAGGGAATTGTCGGACGTTATATATATAGTCGTGGTGACTTATATAACCACTTTCGGGAGCCGGATCGTCGTGCTCGTCCCCTAGCGGCGTATGTGGGGTGTGCCCCCACAGACACTTCTCCAATTTTATCTTTCAATTATTCTCTAATTGTAACTATAATCATTTGTCCACAACTAATTTGATGACTTTTAGTACAATAGCTGTTAAATTAATTCAGCGATACAATTTTCCTCCAGCTCATTCTGGATCTGAAAATATGCATATGGTATACCTATTTCTACTATGAGGTGTCCTTTGCCACCTTAAGGATTTCATAACAAATTCTAATTTTAAACCATTTTACATATGTATAAATATCAACACCATTTTACTGCATCATATCAATTATAATCAGTTTAGAGAATCCCGATTTCTGTTGTAACGGAAAATACAGGTGTTGCTGCATAACTTTGATATTCGCTTGTTTTCCGCCACGTTGCATTTTAGTGTAGATCATTGCAGTGACTAATTCTACAATTTACAACCTAATTAAATAACGTCTAATAAATATGTACACTATGTATCAATACATATATTGCTCAAATTATCTATATTTAACTGATAATTTGAAATCTCGACAGTTTTGTCAATTATTCGCATACAAACGGAAAGGAATCGACACAAAATCGTGGTAGAAATAGTGTTAATAACTCAAAACGAAACTTCAAACAACATTTCGGTCAAGCAAAAAGTAGTTCAGAATCACCTCGGCAACCCCCCATTTCCCGGAGTTCCCATAATTACGGAGCACCCTGTATGTCATGTTAGATTAGACCTTGAAATGACATTAAAATCATACTGTGAAAAATACTGTGGTGTCTTTCCATACTCGAGGAAATTTGAGTATCTCCATCAAGCCAGAAATTGCATAGCTACTTTTACGTTATCTTATGGATTTAATAGGGCTGCGAAAAACCATTTAGAAGGTTATAAGCCATCATGAAGCGGTGATTAGATGCTCAATATGATAACCATCAACATCGTCCGAATTTACTTCACGTGTGATTCAACCTGACCGCAATAAACCGACCGTGTTGCTATTGACACCTGGACCAAACGGACTCATGGGAACAATATCAGTTTATCGTTAAGATCTATTGGTAATCCCAAGGAATCGTTCATCTCCTTAAACGTGGGCGCTATTATGGCTGTATCCACAGCAAACCCCGAGGGAACCAGTATGGTTTACGCACTGAAATCTTGTGATAGAAAAATGCTTCAGCTGAGCCCTTTCGTTGTCCAGCGAGAAATAGGTAAGTGTACGAATCAATGCCATTGTGCAGACTGGGAAAATCCACAGCGGTCTGCAAGTTGCAATCGAAAATATGTGCAAAAAAGCTAGTGCAAAAATTGTAGATTAACACTTTTAACAGATATGTACTGATGTCGTATTTGCCAATAGAGCACGTGTTCTGTCTGGCAATAGAAATGATTTACACTCGACAAGCGAAGAACTTCCCCAGAAGCATACGTGCAAAACGCAAACTGGCATACAGATCATTAAAACGAGGATTCCAACCCACGTAACAGAAAACGTACAAAATTGGCCGAAAAAGAATGAAAGAACTGAAAAAGC
Organism: Nomada ferruginata; assembly: GCA_963583965.1. Lineage (NCBI taxonomy): Eukaryota > Metazoa > Arthropoda > Insecta > Hymenoptera > Apidae > Nomada > Nomada ferruginata. The sequence goes on from OY757219.1 coordinate 4,825,225, forward strand.
GGGAAACCGAATTCACAGCGGAAACATGTAGGTCATAAGAACGCAAAAAATTATCTACCTAAAATAATACTATGCGCGGCATACTAGGATGGTACTGTAACGAACCATAGGTAACAGAATTTAGTTACTGAAAACAATATCATAAGAATGCAAACGTTCAATGTTGAAAATGATTATTGCCTCCAAATTTACACAGAATGCACTGTACTAAATAGCATAAACGAAATTTATATTTATTTCCAGTTGAATGCTGAATAAATATGCATATTTATCAGTATCGCCTGTCGCGTGTGCTAATGCAGTCTCACACTAAACAAGTATTTTTTGCACAAAAGTAAGTATAACGTACCAAGTCCTGAAGCTTCAGTTACGACTCCTGAACTTCGATGAAATTTTCGTATATGCTATCTTACTATCTTTTACACTTTTTATATCTCCAATATCCATTACCATTATCTGCTTTTACCTCACATTCGGGAACGATTTTTACACCCTAAACACGAACATCAGCCGACAAAAATAAGGGTCGAGCATCTATTGATCCTTTAGCCTCGTGCAAAGTTTCAAATCGACAGTTATCGCTTGGATGATGTACCAGAAGGTTCAAAGAATTACAAATACACCTTGTTTAGATAAAATAGCCATAGAGAATTTCATGGAATCGATAAAGGAACTTTTATGCGTAGCTACGTCGATGGCGAAAAGTTTCCGACCAGTTCGATATACATATGTATGTTTATCATAGATTAGAAAGTCAGCGAATATAAAATGAAAAGCTTGCACAGCTTTGAAAAATCACAAAACCTTCCAAAAATGATTATGTAACACCTTTATTGATAATAATAAAAAGATAAAGTTGTGCAGTGTTTTTGTTAAAAAACTATGCCTCTAGATCTTTTCAGTTTTCGAGTTACTTTATGTACTTTGTCAATTAATTTGTTTATTGTGGAATATCCTGTCAAGCACTTCGAAAAACATCCCAGAGATCCTTATTCGACATTGGATAACGTTCTCTAACCTTCCTGCCCGGGTGATCCCAGAGCAAAGCAATGGGGTTTAGATCCAGCGATCCGAGCTGGCCATCCCTTATCAATTAGTAATCCTTCCTATATTTCTTTTGGAAATCCTTGACAAAATTTGAACGCACGCTTGGAGTCATCCTCTACCCGTACGAATCCATGTCAAACATCGGTTACAACTTTCAGGACATTGCAGGAGCAACGATCACTCGGACCAAAATCGCTCAAGCAAATCTCACCCATCCAGATTGGGTCTTCGACTAAACGTAGTCCTCAGTTTTAACAATAAACTGTTATAGTAGGAACACATAAGAGGAGTGTGCATAAAGTACAAATTTTGTTATCACGTATTATTGATCTACATTATTCCCATTTTACTTTCCCATTAACTTCAACGGTATATGTACAATAGTTTACAACTATACAACATGAATATAATTGCATATGTTTAGTCAATTTCGTATTACAGGGCCTTATCGAACATTTTTTACCACGGGTTATATGTATACATGATATGTAGGAGCCCAAAAAAATTGAAGGTCAGACACTCAAGACTCGATTCAGATTTGCACCCACTGGTCAGACGAACCACGTCTTGCTACTTCTTGCCGTTACATCCAGGCCTCGATCCCACGTGTATTATGAAGTATTTATTGCACCCTAAATATGGCTCGAATAAAGAAATATGTACTATTAAATTTCCACCGAACATTAATTTGATGAAGTAATATATGTACATGTGATAAAACTGTAACTACATGCGTTCAATCAATTGGGCACAATAAATTAATGCAATATGATTCAGATCGTTTAAGACAAGACCTGCTAAATGTACTGCAATTTGAAAGTTATAACCTAAAAGATGTAATACATGATGCCGAATACTATGTAGCACCCTGCATGCAGTTACTTTTGTTATTTGTAATTTTTGCTCTCTATTATTTCGGTACATTTGATCGGTTAATCTTAGGCCGTGGACGATCAATTACTGTTCATATTTTTATTGAAATATTTTATATACGAAATATCATGGCCGCAATTTGAACTTATTAAGAAATTGTAACATAAATTACCCAGAATGCCAAAGGCAGACTCAATGACTGCGAGCACTTTTCATCTTGGACTGCGCAAAGTGAACTCATGTGAACAAGTTATAATATAGTATATGTAATTGCAACTTACTACAAAATAGAGGGAAATATTTTTACTATAGTCTACTATTTCGTTAATTACAGGATTGCCACTGTGGCGTGAATGATTATTAATTCTTTACATATCCAACTACAGTTAAAAATAATTAATTGTCTATGAAACTAATGAAAAAACCCATTGAATATTACTAATGGGCACAGTATTTAACAGGAATGTTTGTGCAAAATATTACTATAACTATAGGGTAGACCGGGGCGAATCGAATCACTTTTTATTTGATGGTAAAAAAAATAGTTACAATTTCGAAACGCAATATTTTATTAGAAATTCGTAACAAGTACCCATTTCACATGAACATTCATAATAAAAGATATAAACAAATTAAAAATTCCTCTTTTATGGACAAAAAACGAAAAAGTGGAAAATATCCGAATATCTCTAAGCAAACAAACAAATTGTCGTAATATAATCTTTGGTTACAACTTTATAAAGTATAACTTAATAATAATAATGTCTAAGACTCGACGTAGTACATGGGTGGCAAGTAAGTATATTGTCTTTGAACACTACTTATATTAGCACACTTTTCGTGCCACCACTTTTCACAGGTATTGCAGTAATCCTCCGCAGGTGGATGAATTTCTCGTTACAATAAATGCAGTCCCACTCTCTTTTATATATGTGCGAACCATCTTTACCTACATGCATAAGTTATTAACGCATTTAAAGTCATACAACTAATTAAATAAACAGAAAAGAGAGTACTCCGATTCATCCCACATTGTTGTTCAATGAATGAATGAATGCAGGAAGTGGAAGTATCCAGTAAAATGAGAAAGACTCTCTTGTTGAATTATAAGATACCTTTATTTAATATATAATATGACACTTGATTGCTGTAGTATGGTTTGTCTAAGACTGACTCAAACCCGGGCCTTGTGACCCTCGCTGGCGGCGGGATGTCGCCCCCTCGCAGGACCATGTGCCCTGATCGCCGCACGCATAAACAAGTCCCGTATCGTACTAAGGCACTTGGCGACGATCTCGTCTTACTCTAAACATCCCATAAAATACGTAAACAAATTATGATATAGAAGCGTAAAATTATGTCAAATATTATTTCTGGACACTATACAAACTAATAATATTAAACACATTTGGATGTTAAAGCTTACCTTTTATTTTTAAATAAGAAATTGTAAGCTATGTATTTTAGATTTGCGCCAAAATTATTACGTTCGTCCGCGTATGGCAAACTTGAAATGCGTGTCAACACTAAACGGTATTGTAAAACAATAAAAACACAATCCAAAGAGGTGCATAGAGAGGGTGTGAGGAGTGTATGCACGACCTAAACGATTTTTTCCAAAGTAACATAACAAAAACTAAATTCTTATTTCGATCCGATTCGCCCTGTGATCCGATTCGCCTCGGTCTACCGTAACTGATATGCTTTCATCATTCTTCGGAGTAGTACCGACAAATATAAAGTCCAGGTAATAGACTAGAATACTGGGATGGAAACGCAGGACAAGATTATAATGTAGAATTTACAACGGAATACAGAACACAATAACTAAAAAAAAGATAAAAACCATTGCAATAGAATAAAGACCATTGCAATAGAAAGCTCTGCAACAGACGATCCACCCATACATTATTACACAGGAGCCAATTCAATAATCGAAGAATTGTCCATAGTGAAACAGAAAAATATGGTATGCATGCGAATACGAAACCACATAAGAATCAAAGATAACGAAATCGTTGAAAAGGGCGCACAAAAAATGATAAAGGATGTATGCACAAATATTATCCTTATGACATCAGCGAAGACATATGTACTCCTCCCGCTCATAAGTCATACGGCAGGTAACACAATTTCATAAAATTTCTAAAAAAGTATTGGAATCGTTACCATATTTAACAGAAACACTGTTTCTTTATATTTTACACAATAACTATGTGTGCAAAAAAAAGCACGTGTAATAGTTTGTGCAAAACGTTATCAAGATTATTAATAATAATTAAATCTTGCTTATAATCATAGAGTATGGCGAAAAAGAGTAGCCACTCGCTAAAAATAACTTACTGAGAGTAAAACTTTCTGTTATGAAATGGGAAACTCCATCTGAAATGAACCAACGAAATAGCATCATATAACATCATTAAAATTGGACACGAAATTATCGTGCAGGTATAGAGGGTGAGGCACGTAAAACAGGACATCTAAAAATCTCGGTCAGGGTTGAAGAAAAGAAAACATGTAAAAGAGGAAAGTTATACTGTTGAAGAGGGCAAATATGTTGATACTGATAAAACACCTGATTGACATTTTTTCAAGGGATTGACATTTTAGAGATAATCGATACTGTTTAAATGGAACTATACATATATCTTCGACTTCAGTCTGTAATAGCTAGAGTCCAGGATTCTTTGTCCGACCATCGGGAATATTAACACGCAAAAGGATTCCGAGAGCGTCAGGTTTCAATCATGCCAATAACGCGTGTGCAATTAGTGAAAGATGATCTCTAAATGTATACAGAAACTGTGCCAAATGGAACAATACATTGCATAACATCTTCAAACTTAATTAACTTGAGAAAAAGTTTCAGATAAAAATATTTATTCTACGTTTTGAACTACATTTTGCATAAAGAATGGTATAGTATAGAGCAGGGGTCGGCAAACTAGGGCCCTCGGGCCAACATGCGGTCCCCGCCGCGTCTGTTTTTATTCCGGCCCGCGAGTTAATATTGTTTTTTACATGGAAAAATTAAAAATAATTTTGTTTTTTTAGTTGCGCTGTAACGCAACGGCCGATATTTGAGCTGAGAATAATGAAGTATGTAAAATCAAGTATGTAATCATCGATACAGATCATTATTGTAGGAGTGGAAATATGTACTGCGTAACTGTTTAGAATGATTCCGGGAGGTGAAAAATATGTGTTTGGATCTGAGTACTTGAGAAGGCCCAAGGACTCGGGTGGACGCGACTGACTGTCGCCAAGGAATGTCTGCAGCGTATATCCTGAATGAGTAAGAGCAAATGAGGAATAGAATGAGAGAGTAACTAACAGTGAAAGAATACGTAGAGTGGATGATGCGTGCGCGAAGCAGAATAGTTAGGAGAGTAAAGTGTATTGAGTCATAAATATTGTGACTATTGTGCGAGAGTTGTTGTTCGTTGAGAATTGTGTGTCGACGTTTTATAATAATAAAGTTAGTTTATAATTGAAGGAGACTGAAGTCTTATTACCCTACCTGCCCTCTATTCCAATCTGCGTGAGGTTTACTGAAAATAACTTCTACATTGTTAACATATGACCACTTGCAAACAACTTTTAATGGTTGGAAGTACTAACTTCAAACTCCAGCATGATGAAATATTATCACAGAAAAAGCAATTGCATTCATTGCATTAGTACAAAATTTAACCAGTTCTATAATACGTTTATTAATAAATGGAAATATTTTATTCGTTTTTTTTGTAAATGTCAGCATGTATATAAATATTATGTAAAAATATCACTTCCTAATAAAAAAATGTTGAACCTGTTTCTTTTTGTTGCTCTATCAATACATGTTAATGCTCTCTCTGCTAATGTTCTCTAGAAAGTAATGGAATACCTTGCAGATTATTAATAAAAGTGAATGATTTCCACATATTAAAAGATGCCAATATGTACGAACTATAATATTAAATTCTCGCGAATCGAAAGCTCTTGAAGTGCCGTGAGGGCATCTAACTTTATTAATCGAATTGTATATGAATGTTGTATATGAATTAATACAATTACCCATGTAAATATCTTCGAGCTTGCTACCTGGCACGCCAAGCCTAACAAATTTACGATCTGGCCCTTTCGAAAATAAGTTTGCCGACCCCTGGTATAGAATATAGAATTGTACAGCGTTAAATTGACTGTGCATTTACATCTAGTATTTTCTTGTATTTTAGAGTATTCATCGCTATGTATAATTGACATCTTCCATATCTATCGCTATAACTGGACATTGAAAACAATGTTAAATAAATGTATCATACACTGTAATCATCGATATTCACTTCAGATGTTGTGCAACATGACATATGTATTAGCACCTTACTTCCACATAGTTGTAGTCGATGTTCAAATTTGTTATACTATTACATCATATACATCAGCTTCGTTAAGCCATCATCCTTTGTAATGGCAGGACAAACATGTACGTGAGCATTTAATAGTTCAATAAGTTTTCCTTTCTGAGAGCAAGATTACGCGCTAGAGATACGATGCAAGAGATATTCATGTTTCATACATTTATGCAACGGATAAATAGTGGTCTGTAATAAATGTTATACAAGAAACACTTGTTACATAATAAATTCTCAGGTTGCTGCCTCAAGTATTCAACAAACTTTCTCCACGTGTTCAAACATTTTCAATACAAACTGAATACAAATTTTTAAAAGATATACATCATTTGGTTACATTTTACAAAATGGAAGCCCCTTCTATTTGCAAAATATACTTTTGTATATGTATAGAACATTGTGGAGTAGGTACGTTCTGAGCGTTTTGTTCTTTTTTTTTTTAATCAAACGTTAGACATTGCTTGCACTATTTTCCGTATTCTGCAAGTCTGGAACCCTCAATCTAAATAGCATTTATGGAATATAACTAACAAATGTTAAATGAAAAATACAGAAAAAATGTATAGTTTATTTTACTTTTTAATAATTGGAAGAAATAATTATCTACTTTACAGGTCACCAAGGCATAATACGGTAAAGAAAAAATAACGGTGGGGAAGAATTACTTACAACTATTCCCCTCTTTTAAACAAAGCTACTTAACAATAGAAGCTGTAGACAAGTTGCTTACAGTATTCCGTCAGAATTGTATATAAAAATTGACCTTAAGGGGTCGAGAATTTGATAAACCAACTATCTCATTTTTAAAAGAAAATCAATAATCTAAAAGTCATAGGCTACATAAATATGTGTGATTTTGAAGAACAGTATATATAAACTTTTATATCATACACAACTGAAAAAGCGCCGTAGAAAATTTTACATCCCTTGAGAAGTCGTGGATTGGTATGGACAATCATGTCGCCTTCGTTGCACAACAATTGTCTGTTTTCTATTTTAACGATTTTACAAGTGCTGTGCGGACCACATCCTATTTCAGCACATTTCTTCTTCTCCCTTGACAGAAGTCATTTTAAGGCAACGCATTTTTTAAAGAATGGAACGAAATTATTCATAAATTGCAGGAAACCTGTTAACTATTGCGGAAGAAATATTCAGCCCTGTACTTACTACTTCGAAGTACAAATAATCAAGCCGTATTGATGCATAAACATCATATTTTAAGGACCATTAAAATCATTTATAATAAACAGTTCTCAAACAGAACAACTTTTTTTATATGATGTACAGGGTGGGCCATGTAAACGAAATAATCTGCATCCGTTTTTTATTGCAGTTAGAAAAAGATTTTGCAGGAAAAAATTGGTATGAACACTTGCTTCATTTTTGTGAAGTTCTCTTTAAACCATTTAACCTTTGCTTCAACTGTTGGGAATCGATAAGTAGGCGCGATGGGAAAGGGCGCCAAATGCGACGGTTTCGGTTGCGTTCGAACCTTCACTTGTTTTTCGTAAACAAAGTTAGTTATATACCGCAGAACAAGCAGGGAAGTTACACGTGACAATAGTTTCATATATGGTACATACTCATTATTAGTCATTATACAAAAGTTCTTTGGGCGATAGTTACAATGCAAATTGTTTTACATCATGGTAAACAGTATTATTATTTAATAAATTGATAAATAACCATAAAAACAACGGTCATTACACCCTTTCCGTACCGGACACTAGGGACGTGCGAGCGCTCGAATTTTACGAGCCGAGCTGAACTCGGTTCGATTATGCGAGCCGAGCCGAGCGCTCGAAACTTCCGAGCTACTCGAAATCTTCGAGCTACTCGAAAGAAACCGAGCTACTTGAAAAAATCGAGCAGCTCGAATATCATTCGAGCCTCGCGAGGCCCGCGCGGCCCGGCGCGGCGCGTTGCGCAGTGGGACAAACGCCCAATCTATGTGGAAAAAATTCATAAATCGTTTTACGATGTTCATAATACGATGAAATTTTATTTTTAAACCTGAGATCTGGTTTTCTAGCGATTTTAATATTAAAAAATAAATTACCTGCATTAAATACCGGATTTTTAATTTACAATATATTTTAATTTTTTTTTAATTTTATTATGTGCTATTTATTAAATTAAAATAATTGAATTAAAAAAAATTAAGATATATTGTAAATTAAAAATCCTGTATTTAATGCAGGTAATTTATTTTTTAATATTAAAAACGCTAGAAAACCAGATCTCAGGTTTAAAAATAAAATTTCATCGTATTATGAACATCGTAAAACGATTTATGAATTTTTTCCACCTAGATTGGGCGTTTGTCCCACTGCGCAACGCGCCGCGCCGGGCCGCGCGGGCCTTGCGAGGCTCGAATGATATTCGAGCTGCTCGATTTTTTAAAGTAGCTCGGTTTCTTTCGAGTAGCTCGAAGATTTCGAGTAGCTCGGAAGTTTCGAGCGCTCGGCTCGGCTCGAACGACCGAACTTTACTCGGTTCGAATTTCGAGTACTCGGTCTATTCGAGCGCTCGCACGTCCCTATAAAAGGTACGACTTCTTCCAGCTAGTATCCTACCACTCTGTATGTTAGTAACTCAAAGACGTCAAGACAAAAATTAAAAACATATGACACTCGTAACAGCATTAAAAAATCGTCGCATGACCACAGATACAATTGACTTCGCGCAACCCAATTATTTGAAAAAAAGCGTACCTCAAGAATCATACAAAACTCGTAATCTTATCACTCGGTTGATTTCCAAATCTCTTCAAACATCAACTAAACATATCGCGTTATTGTGATTTACAAAATAATAATTTCAACTATAGGTAGTGTCAACTTAATTTCCAGTAAATGTTTATTACGTAATGTTTTTTAGTTACAAAATTTATTGTTAATTCGACATACAATTAAATTGTTTACTATAATATTGCTTTAGGACTTGACTAAATATATTTTTGTTCATTTATGTCATTTTACTTATTTTTATTACATGTTTTCATTGGTTGTGAACAAAATTGTGGTAAATGGCAACTTACAGTTAGTACAAAATCTGACGTATACCAACGTAAATCGAATAAAGATCAAAGAAATTACATCAGTGCGTGGTAGAAGCAGAGAATTCTGTAGAACCTGCATGCGTGGAACCAAACTGTTACAGTTTATACACGGTTGCCTAATTAGTGCTCTTGTCCACTACCTCGAGGAAAGTTTGGGTTAGTCACACCCTTGGAGAGGAGGACCACAAGGGTAATCTTCGTGATGGCCTCGAATAGTCTACGTCATGCAAGACCATAAATTGTAATCAAACGAGACATTTACACTAGCACGTACAGATAATATACATAATACATAATTTATATACTTTAACGTGTCTTTATTTTTGCAAACCTTTTACTAAATTTTAGAATTCTAACCCCTTGATAGGAATAAGATTGAGCAAGGTGCTAAGAAATAAAAGAAAAATCGAAATATCGATAATGTGCAATAAAGCATGAAAGGAATATGTATTATCAAATGGGAATTAAGTATTTATATAGATAGAATGTTTAGCGATAGACTAGCTTCGTGAAATTCTTTAAGGCCTTCTAATATACTCGAACGGAAAGAAACTGCTGCAACGAGTTTTTTAGTTCATCATCCAGAACGGAGGGGAATTTAATTACATGTGCATCATTGTACATCTGTTTTCGCATGCGCAGTGTAACTCGCGACACACATTGAACGGTACCTTTCTTGAACGAGGAATAAGGGTGGCACGTGGGTACCTGACATTCGTTCTGTCTGTCTGGAGTTGAGGACCTAGACCAACGAGCAATATAGATGGGATAATTGCAGATAATTTGCGGCGTCGATTGCTATGCGTTCTCCACTTCAGCCACCCTTCTCTCGTCAGCCACATCCGTCCCCTCGTTCTCCAATTATCGTTCCCCTTGCTTCCTACCTCGTCTTTTCAACACTCGAGTTTGCCTCATTTTGCTCGTCGAGAAGGAACAGCTTTTTGCTTGCAACTCCGAAACCTGGCGATCGCGCGAATCATTTACATGCAGCTATAACTTATAATCTGCGGACTACGAGCGCCATTGTTTTTGCCGGCTGCGCGCTCACGAACTCTCGTCGCCAGTTGTACTTCTTTGCCTTTTCGTACCAGTGATTTTTGCGCTCGGGTAATTTACTAGTTTTTTATCTGGAGTTTGAATAAATACATTTGTGCCTCGTTACATGTTGGGCGTTGCCTGAATTCTGCACGCCGGAAAGAATGGAGAACTTACGAACAATATGCTAGACTACCCTTTCGTTGCAATGTTTTTCCGGTCTCTGATTCTTTATCAGCAAATATATACTAGTCCCTTGCTCGACCGCAACTTTGCACAATTATATTATATCTTCGTTTGTATTTCAGGACCACTGTTTTATACAGATAACGCTAAAAAACTAAAATTATTTAAAACGGTATTAGCGCAGTGGATTTTAGACTAAATTTTTTGCCTAAACGAAATCGTTTTCATTCAGTTTCATAGAAAAGTAATAAATGGAAAATGTTCCTTTGGAAAAAACGGACTCTAAATATCAATAAAACGAAAAATACAGAAGTGGAACCGATTTAAAAAATGATATGCATATATGTCTATCGAAATATCGATTTAAACTGTATGCCTCTCGTAAATGCGTCAGATTTGTATGTGCGACAGAAATGTATTTCGAACAGAAGAGCAGAGTTATAGGTGTATGCAGGCAGTGCTTGGTTCTACTATACGCGGGGCCGGGCTTTGAGCGGAAAGCTTGTGTTCTTTAAAAATGTGCAGGATCAGCCAGGATTCAGAATGAAATGGAGAAAGAGAGACAGAGGGGGGAAATGTATTAAAGTACTACAATATGAGGATATACGCGTACATGTCATAATAATGCTTGTTCGCCGTATATTAAGATTACTTTTAAAAAAAGAATAAAATAAGGAGTCGCGGTTGAATAATTTTATTTATTAATTATAACCTACGGATTAATTTTCAATTCGTTTATGAATATAAATTATGCCAAGAATCTACACTTTTTTTTATTCCTGAAACTGGAACTTGCATTCCCAAAGAATTTACACAAAATAATCCTACATCGTAAACCGTATTAAGTAAGTCTGGTATCCACAATGCAATACCGTACTATTCATTATGTGTTTCAAACAAACCCAAGCTTAGATTAACTGGAGTTTACTGAAAAATTTACTATTTATGATATAATATAATTAGCACATTTTAATGCAACAATGTATTAAATGTGTTTAAATGTTCCATAATATATTAAAATAGTATTTATTATTTGACAGATATAATTTGTTGAATTATAGAGAGCTTCCTACAGAGATTTTCAAATTCATAGAGTAACCGTAGTTCCAGCAAGTTGCCTTCAGTAATTTTAAACTTCGCAAACTAATATACCATAAACAACGTTTTCGAGGAACTGAAGTATTTCCAACATTCAGAAGTAAGAACTTACAAAATTTTGTATCGGACATGTTTCTCAAAATATTAAAGTTTTAATACTTGAAATTAACAGCTGTGGCCAACAATCTGTAATCAATAAAAAATATCTTATGATAAATATTTCGTTCAATTGTGAAATGCATGCTGTTCACAAAAATTGAATTACAATTAATGAGTATAACCAAATAACCTAACCAAACCTAACCTTCTAAAAATCGCTGCACATCTTTCAACCGTCAAGTACCGAGGACCTATACTGAAAGAACTCAAATATTGCCATCTAAAATACAAGTTTAGTGTTTGAAAAGCGGCAAGATGGTCACCATATGATCGATACCACGAGCAACTGAGTTTAATACAAAGTTGGAACACCCAAAGCTCCAAAGGAAAATATTGCTGAATGAAATAGCACCAAACATATCAAAGTTCTGAAAAAAAGAAATCAGTGAGCGTACAATCTGTCGCGGTTTCCTTAAGAAGCAAAACTTTACTACTCGGATTTGATCTTGGGAATGGCTGGATGAAATTGGCCATAAGCACACCGAAGTCCCTCCCAACGGTGGACCAGCAAGAGTGCGACTTATCGAAACTCTTTCGAAACTTTTGCGGGAGGTCTTTTCCTCGGCTCATCACTTCAGCTTCCCACCCTTATTGACTTTAAGTCCGCCATTTGGAAACTCTCCGTTACCTCCTGCGCTTACAACAATCTGTCACGTTCCTCCATCTGTGTGAATGTATCGATCTAATAACTCGAAGCCGTAATGAGTTGAGCCGATGCTAAATATACCGATGCAAACCTCGGACGTTTGTCCCTTATCTTCTGTTTTAAGGAGGTATTCGGGTATGAACCTTTGGAGAAACCCACGTCTTTACTTTCTTGAGGGACACAGTTTAACAAAATTTATGTGCAGAACCCTATACTAAACTCCAGAAATTAACGAAGCTGTGATTGTTTGGAGGATGCTAGGATCAGCGCTATTTGTTACCGGAAAATAAAATTTTAAAGACCAATTGCTTCCAAGTTTGAGGGGCACCTTCAGTGTATTAATGACTATACTATAGCCCGTACTAGAACCAAATCAAAATTTGTATTTCTACCTTTTTAAGCCCCCTAAAGATAAAAAAAAACGTGACAAAATCGCTAATCAAACTTCAAAGTATCGCTATTTCTTTAATTATCGCCTTTACTCGTTCTTCTTCCTATTATAGTCAAATACATTAGAACAAGTGGGGATTTTAAGTAATACTAACTGATTAGGATCAAGAATCTTTTTGTTATTTGATTTTGTGTAAGGTCATGCAGTGTCACCAATTTTGGTTTCTTCTGCACAACAAAAATTATAAACGTCACTAAAATATGTATAAAAATCCGTGAAATTTTTACTGCAGAAAGCATTATAGTTTTTTTCGGAAAAAGTCCACAAAACAGCATTAAAAAACGCGTCCCACACTATAATAAGTAATTATGCTCTCTTCGTCGTGAAACTTTACCTCAATTTTCTATGTCGACATACTGCTTCAATGTTACATTTATTTCTACATGGTCATAAAAACGATTAGCCCTGCCCTTCGAGACTCCCTTCATTACAGTGGTAATTATTATATTAATATGAATTAAGAATTTTTATTACACCTTTGCGCGGCATTCTTTAAACTTCATTTCAACTGCATCGCACAAGAGGAGTTTACGAAGTAATGGAGTCTTAAATATACATTAAATGCTGCGAAATGAAATTTTATTATTCGTTAGAATTTTTGTAGTAAGGTGGTATGGCGCAGGAAGTAGCTTAAAACAAAACTGTAATATATATTATACGGACTAAAAAAAAATAGTAGCAAAATCTTTGCAGATTATTATATTACTTTATCGAAATGTTAGACAAATAGTTAATGTGTTACGATACTTTCCTTCTAACTATCTTAACACGGTGGAAACCGAATATTCTAAGCATAGACTAGTTACTATCTACGCGTCGTCTAAACAATTTAACCATATTAAAATTGTAATGAAAAGGCCCAAAAACTATCAAAATAGTTAATACAAAAATTAAACGAATTAGCAATGAACCGTTACGACAACTTACTTATTTTTGTACTTTAATAATTATTAACATTATCTTTAAAATCAAACTCTTGGAAATGCAACTATTATTATCGTACTTTAAATTGTTGTAAAGGTCCGCAGAATGAATTTAACAATAGTAATCAACTGCGTAGGAATATTGGTACGATTTGAACTGTTATATAATCTGTATCGTGATATTATGCCACGTCAGGATTTTGAAAGGTCGACGTTAAGCATTTCTGTGAAACCCGTGGTCGTGGTACCCTATGTCGTTGAAAGATCACACTTTTACACGGTCATCCTCTTTGCCAGGGTCCCTTATATCCTCTAGGGTTTCTTATAAAATAAATTGAATCAATATAATTCCGGAACACGACCAAGCACATCTACACACATCCGCTAGACTCTAGGAAATGTTACGTTATCTCAGCGCTTCTCAACCCACTTGACTCTTCTATCTATTACAAAATGTATTTATTTAACAAAATCACATCGTTCCATACTCCTTCAGCTCCTCGATAAAAATATGGTGACATTCAAAGAGAAATTAGTAGCATACTAGACCCGGCAACCGATGGACTGCACTTCAGGCACATATTAAATTAGCCTAAAATCGGATAATTAAAAGGACATATCCTGTTATATGATTAAATCCAACTTTTTACGCAGCATAAGAATATAATGAGAAAAATATGTGCTACTGCCTAAGGCACATAAAACGAATCTAGTTTCTGTTAGAAAAAATATACTTTCCAAGCTTCCATGATTGATACCAATAAACTTTTGCTTATAACAGTATTGTCTTTATTAAACCATCAGAATCAGCTTCAATATCGTGACGGGCGATATACCACCCTATATAACATTTTCAGTCATTATACTATTGATTTCTTAAACACATTTTACCTAACTACAAGGTGGAGGATCCATGAACGTTATAGTCTGCGTATCTATCATGATTACTGAGTGTTGCGTATAATTGTATAACATTGCTGGACAGATCCCCTGTTGAGAACCACTGTGCTAGAATGAAAACGAGGATGCGTGAGGTTGATACGCGTACAGGTAGATGTATCGGTCCCCCTCGTAGTGAATTAAATAGACCATGCCTGGCCCAATCCCTGGCTTATTGGATCTCTCTCCCTCGGAAAGTGGCCAGAGTTTCACTTACTGCCCTCCTGGCCTCTCTCGAGGGCATTGCGTTGATAGCCACATCACTATCCCTCGGCGTAGCCGTGGTAACGTTTCTATTACGTAGGCATGATGACTTTCTAATTATCATTTCACAGATACTGTGATACCGAGGGCTTATCAGGATATTTTAAGTGAAAGAGTAGGGAATAAAATAATCTTGGCAATCGGCTTTGCAACATCGATTCAATTCTTTCTGTTCGTTAAGATGTGCTTGCTCTTATGAATGAACCTAAGTTGAATTACTAAGTTTCGGCGAGCAAAGAAAGAAACGCTGATCGACGTTTCTATAGAATTGAAAATGATCAGAAAATATATTTGACACGAAATGGTTATTTTCACAACTCGATAATCATTTAAATTAACGTCACAAAAAGTATTCCTATATTACTAATGTAACTAAATTTGAAACATGCATACTAGTGTTTGATGTTTGAATAAACAATCGTTTTGAAAGTGCTTGATTTCTTGGCCATAACAACATTGTACCATTTATTCCATTTATCATAACACTTCACTATAATTCACTATAATAGCTATACTATACTATGTACTATAATACACACGGTACTATAATATAGACATTATAAAACTATAGTAGTGGTCGAAGTATCACTTATTTTGTGGTCCATAGATTCAAATTACAATAATGTGTATCCGCTTTTACGAAATAATCAGAAATTGAACCACTAAATTAAGTTGGTAGTTGTGTCGTTGAAGAGATTTCCGTTCACGTATATTTTGACAGTCATGTAACAATAAGACACTTGCTATTCTGAAAGTTATGTAACAAAATAAAAGTTATATGTTTACAGAGTTTCTTAATATTTCAATTAATTGGATTAAATGTGTTTAATGTGTTTCGAAGACAAAGAACACCAAAACATTGATGAAAATTAATTAATCAAAATTATAATAACTATTAAATGTAAATTAATATATTCGTTTCTAACATACTCTTTTTTAAAGAAATTTGTTATTTTTTAAGATATACCATTAATTTTGATAGTAGTCGAACAATAAGTAACTTGAAGTTTCACAAAACACCTTCGCTCGTAAGCTAAACAGAACATTTTACAATCGTAGAAAATATTTCGAATAAAAGCCCAAGTATTTTGTGAAATATTTTGTTACATAGGTCAAAAATATTTTTGGGTACACCCAAAGGTAAAACTTCAAATACCTCGGAAGGAAAAATACTCTATTATGATTTAGCTTGATTTATTCATAAAAATATCAACTGTAAACATATAAGTATAAATTAAAGTATAATGCAATGTATATATTCCACGATTTCCGATTTTCGAATAAACATTGTATTTTGCACATTTTGCGTTGCATGTAGGACATTTTACTGCTTCTTAGAAGCGCAGCGAAGTAAGATTAAAAAAGGGGACGTAAATAACCACAATAAAATGAATAAGAGAGACTCGCTAAATTCCATTGAAATATGCATTATCGGGCGCGTTTCAGCTTGGAAATTACAGAAATCCACGTTTACATTTGACAGCCAAAAGGACTTGTGAAAGGAAGAAGTTACTTTAACGTAACGGAGAGTGACTGTGACAATGTAGAAGAAGAGAAAAGAGAAAACGGTGAAAGATAATACTAGAGTAAAGGTGGAATACTGACGGAACTCTCAAGATAGAAGAGTGGGAAAAAACAGAAGGAAGGAAAGCCACTCGATTCTTAGAGGCTGATAATTTACGAACTTGCTGGATCGGATCATCTTCCCGTTCCCTCGCCACCCTTCCACTTCTCATTCTCCCGTCCCATCTATCTGCGATTTAGTAGCCAATTTCCAAAGTGCGAGGCGTTGCTGGTACTTAGACGTTACTCCCTTTTAGGAGATCGAATGGCATGACGGAATACGAAGCAAGAGGAAGAGGAAAAGACTACGAGGTTACAGTTGAGAGTTAGAAAATGGAAGCTTCAATTTCAATTTAAATAGTTCTTACCTCACCTCCGGGCAACAAAATCTTTCCCTTTAGCCAGTACGCCCGTTCCTAGGAGGCACGCGCTTACGCTTACGTATGTAAGTATATCTATACTGAAACGGTGGAAAGCGACGAAAAAAGAAACTAGGAAGGATATTCTGCGAGAAAGGGTAGTTTCTTGCCACAGCTGAAATCCAATATTCGGACAACGATGGAGAATCTCGGAAGTTCCATCTACCACTTACTTCCTTGAAACTGATATCGCGCTGCAATCTATCTCGTGTTACATCCGAACCTTTTTAATACAAATGTAATAACGAGGCGGAAATCAATCGAATCGCATACGCCTACTGCGGAACTTCATCCCTAACGTTGTATAATTTCATAAAAAAGCTATGAAAAGCTGTTTCAAAATAAAGATTGTTAATGTTAATAAACTTGACCAATAACGCGAGCAGCTCGTACCTTATCATTTTTTTAGAATATAAGATCATACACCGATGGATATTGCATGCTGGACCGATGTTATATGAAAAATAATATTTTAGTCTTTTAAAAATGCACCAATTCGTGAAGAAGTAATATCCGCGGTATACATATGATTGGTCAGATAACGATAAAACGTGCCCGAAGGCACTGAGGAGTAGCAAATACAATATCGACCCCATCCTGTCAAAACTATGAATGTACAAATTTTTATTTCTCAAAAGCATCTCTTCCCAATGAAAAATTGTTTTACAGGAAAATTTAAATCCGATCGCATTGGCTGCGGGACAACACAGGCAGCAAAAGACAATAAAGGTTCATATCGCAATCCGTGTCGATATCCAAAGCCAACGTTTGAAGTAAATCTAATCGGTTGTTCAGAAAATTTCTAAAATTTTGCTTTCCACAATTATCTGGTTGTTTCACATTTTCAATCTTTCTTATGTGATCAATAATTGCCCGCTCTTCGAAACGAAATTTCGCATCTACCCGATTGTTGTTATTATTTTTCGCTAATCGATTGTAGATAAAGCAACAATTGAAACCCCGTTCCGATCATTATAGCTTTTGCGATTCTTTTCCTTTTCACTGTTTGAACAAGCAGATTCCAATCTTGCTACTTTTTGCCTTGTAAACTGTATACTGCAATACATCCAATAATTTTCGCAGTAGAATACACGCTGCATTAAGAATAAGTACTTTTTCGCTGTCAATATGCATACACATCTAAGATAGGAATCACATATCGAACTGTGCATTTTCGTGTTATATTTGGAAGCTTCAGAAAATTATAACAAAAGCATACATATGAACGAAGATAGTGGTATTCATAATCGGGAACACATTAGTCAATAAAACAAAGATAATAAATTTAAAGTACAATATTCTCGGCATCAAAGTGCTTATTTATTCAACAGATGTGTAGGAACAGGGTGTTAAGAAGGAAAGGATAAAAAGGGCAGAGCCGCGTTTTGTCTTGGGATGGCCAGCTAGCCCGTGACCGATGGTGTAGAGTCTAGGGGACTCCAGACTCTGCCACGTTATTAACAAAAAAACCACTGCTCGAACTCTGACACTTATAAGATGCAAATTAACTTTTACTACCTTCAACAAGGTACTAGAATCTACGTGGTCGAAAATTCACACGTTTAAAAGAGGCGACTCCTTTGAGGCCAATTCCGAATCGATCTAAGCGCGATTGTGAAGAAACGGGCATTAGTGAAAACACAACACTAACGTTATTATGCAGAATAATAAACGGAAAGTGAGAAGGCATATTTGAAGGCAAATCACATCATTTGAGAGTTCTGTCGTGTTATTGCCATATCTGTTACAATTCTGGCCATCGAGCCGTTGGCTTCGATTCGAGCCGCTGCAAACTTTTTTGTAGGATCCAGTTCCCCTCGGGTTCAATGTTTTAATAATATTTTTAAAATATTTAAATTTAATATACGTAAATATGAACTTAGAGCGCTTTTTGTGCTACCGTTTTTCTTGCCATGTATCTTGCAAATCATGGTACTGTTTAATATTTTTAACATTAAAGTAATATATGAAGTGGATTTCCAGATATCTTACATTGAACAGTCGTACTACTATTTCGCCTTTCTTTTAGACCACACAATTTTTATATTTTTAATGGAAGAAGTTGTTCAGAGTCACCCCAAACAACTCCCCATTTTCGGGAGTTCCCATAGTTACGGAACACCCTGTATAGGCTTTGTATGACGATTAACTTTTCGACTTTCCAGGACGGAAAGGACGATGGCAGCAATGTGAAACCGATTTTTTGTGTTTTTCTAAATAGCCTAATAGCGAGACATCTGCTGAAGACCATGTTATAAAACACGATTTTGAGAAACAACGGAAAAATATAATACAACACGTATCTTTGGAAACTTGGCTGCCGCGAGTACACATGTGCACTATAAACCTCCTGCAAAACAAAAGGGACAGTTTGGTCACGACAAATGACTAGTAACTGCCAATGAATAAGTGACAGGAAGGGAATTCAGAAAGTTTTCGTCTTATAAAGGTTTTCGAGTTATCGAGGTTCTGCTGTATTTTAAAACAATTTTCTGGGCACACTTATTAACGCAGAACCCGTTCGAAAATTTCTTAAATCGTTTACCTATCTAGTTTTACAAGCAACTGAAAATAAATAATAACAATTTGAATTAACTACTAAATCACGAATCAAAAATCATTTTAAAAATAATCAATGTACTGCCACATGTTTTGTAAGATGTTTCGTTTTTGGGTAGCTTTATGAAGCTAGTTTTATTAAGCTTGTCCCGATACGTTAGGAGCACATCCTATAACACAGCTATGTTACACCCCACGATTTAAAGTATAGTAATCTCCCGTAACAGTTTGTCATAAACTTCATGGATCATAAACTTGCAGTCGTTCACGAAAATATTTGAACACCAACATTTATTTGACATTTACATTTATGTTTCAAAGAGGATGTATTGCTTTAAAAAACCGAGTTTTATTATATTATTATACAGAATTATTATTATTGTTCTATCATTACATTGTACCGAACTATCCGATCAAACTAGTAATTCAAATGAATCGTAAAAATAGCTAAAGGTTATATCAACTCGTAAATAACAATCTTCTGTTCAAATTCAATACTTGGTCCAATAGACCATGTGTTTCAGAATATATTGCAGAAATATCGGCGTTCGGGAAATATGAAGTTTTTATGTAGCGAACATTAAATACTGCATCGCTCTTGTAAAGGCCAAATACAAATTCCATTTCAATTAAACTCTTTGCTTTCATTTACGATACAGTTTGACACATGAGCTTGCTGTACATTAAAATTATTCATTGCACAGAGAGTCGTACCATATTTGAATTGTTCAAAAATGGTATAAAATATTGGTATTGATAATAATTTCAGAGTAGCCCTAATAAAATTTTAAATGTCTTTATACTGCGATAGTTCTATCTCTTTTTATCTGACCGCTATTTGAAACATATAATTAATTATCTGTTTTCGATACATCGAATTATCGTTAATAGGTAATGATACATTCACTCCATTTGCAAATATTGGCAGTGTTTACAGATCCATAAGCCCACAATTGAATTATAATTTCAAGCATTGAAGCAAGATATTAAAGTTGTTTTCATTAAAACCATTATTGTATCTCGAAGTTGTCAAGTTGATGTTTGACTTTCGCCAAATTTTGATTAAGAATTTGAATACAGTAAATGAATCAATATCAATTAATTCCATACGTGCATATTTGATAAACAGGGATAATGCAACAATTGATTGAATAATTTAAGAAACCTCTATCATGTTGGTTGGATTCATTTAATGCATCTCTGATTGAAGTACCCATGTACGGGTTTGAAAAAATGAAATAAACGAAGGCATAAGAATATTTTTGTAACCAATTTATCATGAGGTTCCCTTGCCACTGTGAACAGTGAAATATACTGAAACAGTTTTGCCCGCCGCTTCTGGTACACCCTGACCATTCTCTACTACTATTAAACTACACGCCCAAAACTATTGTAAAGTGACAAAATATCGTAAAGATGAAACACAATATTAAGAGAAATTTTTGAAAATATTCAATTCGTATTTCGCCCATGAGTGGCAAGTTCACAAACTTTCTATATACCTACGTCAATGATTTAAAGGCGATGATTTAAACATATATGATTTTACTTACACACCACAGTAACATCAGCAACAATAGTAACGCGCATTTTATTTCTATTCTAACAGTGAATAATATTGAATAAGTTCTTTAGCTCAAGTCAATGTATGTTTTGCCAAATTGTAATAGTGCGTTGCAAAAACGGACAGCAGAGTAAGTATCAAAATGAAATATATAATTATTGGAACTCGTCTCCAACGCATAATCTTCACATAAAAAGATATACTCTACAAGTATAATGACTAATGAATATTTCATTAATTTAACTAATAGTTTTACTTGCATTTCTCAAAACAAATACATATATTGTTCTTATAGATATACGGAAAATATTGATTTCTATTGGAATGGTTGCAAACTTACAGTGGGTGAGCAAATTATTATAAACAGACAGAAAAATGATATACTTACTGCTATTATGACTTCAATAATAATGAAGTTTCCCTTTCTTTTGCCTCTTGAGATATTAATATTTAATCTAGAATATGTAACTAAAAGTGAAGAGATAATCATTCATATAGGAACTAGTCGAATCTTTTCGTTTGTGGAGTCACCGGCGAAACATTCGAATAATAGTTCCACAAATAGCATCTGCGATGAAAGAGAAATTAAGCAGCGAGAGCGAAAGCGCGATGAAGTGTGGGAGGCGCCCCTTCGCACCAATTAAATCTAATTACTCCAATTCCCGTAAGGGTAACGTCCATCTAATTATCGTTTGACCGAAGCACGTATTAATAGCAAGGCCCGTCGAATCAGCTTACACTCTAGCATCCTCATACCAGCATCCGTTCTCTCATCTATAATACTATCATATGATTGCACTTGTACGCGAACGCACGTGTACGCGCACGTACGATTAACGTGCACGCCATTTGCACACGTATGTATATGTAGGTGGGTAACCCAACGACCAAGAAAGAAAGAAAGCGGCCGGCGGATATCGTGGCAGTGGCCTGACCTAGCCACGAGGTCAACGGGGGTTAAATCGCTCTTCTGACGAACCAGGCGGCTGCCACAGAGGCCTATGACCCTCGTAATTCTTCGCATAAACTGTAAACGATGCCCTCTGCTATGCCAATTTACTTATGACCGATGATTCGTGCACGAATTCCATACCTCGTTGCTGAAGAATTATTTCGTTTATGTTATAGAAATGAAGAGAGAGCGTTCTGCTCAACTACAATTTCACAGTTGTCGGAAAGTTTGAATAGTATCTTAGAATTCCAACCAGCCAGTATAATATATTAATTGTAGATCGACGTTAATTTTATTCAAATTGATGGTAATGTGCAGCATCATTTTCCATTCTGTGCATATACAAATAAAATGTACTATTATTAGCATCGTTATTTGATTAACCATTAGCATACCAAGATGGATTAAGCTTTTTTATTCTTATATTAATTATTTTAATCTTTTGTGATATTATTATTATAATATTTTCGTTTTAATATCAATCAAATTAAACTTGATGAGAATATCATTATGAACTCCTCTCCCTTGGTATGCTAATTGTTAGACTTGAAGACGTCGATGAAAATTACAAATATTATTGCAACTTGCCACCTAGCCTGAGTAAGTACAAAACCTAATAGCGAACTATTTTATGATTATAGATTATTTATTGCTGAGAACTTTGTTAAAATATACGAAATATTTAACGAGTTGTAAAAGAGTTAACTATATTAAGTGGTAAAAAATTAATTGTTGCTGTTTTCAAGCGTGATGTTTATCGACTTATCGCCATTTTTTGCTTGCCGAAGTTTTCTTTGGAGATTGGGAATCAAAGTTTTTGTATTTTTCGTTATCAATGGTCGACGGCAGATCTGGTCTTCTCTCCATTCGAAACTCTTATCGTCGCTGTGAAATCTTTATCAAATTCACGATTAATATTTCGTGCAGTTTCTGCTAGACTTCCTTTCTATTGCTTCTTACTGTTGAATAAACTATTCCGTCAGCAAATCAATGTTGATAGGAAACAAACTCTTCAAAGTAGGATATGGCATAATAAACCTAAATTCCAAATTTTTAGTACACAGAACTCTAAATATTAGGCTACTGAAAACCGCAATTTATTTTCGGACACCGTAATAATTCAACAGAGATTTAGTCTTTCTATGATCAAGATATGGAAGCTGTTATATTAAACTCGTTCTATGGCGGTTATAAAAAGGAAATGAAATTTACTCGATCCCAGGACTATCAAAGTCTGAGAAGGTAACTGCGTGCTAGAGGCCCATATCAGCGGCCGATTTAAATCGACACGACCCTGCTGACAAACTTATATCGCGTGATAAAGTCGTTACAGCTTGCTAACGTTCAATTCTTTCTGAAGGCGAAAGTTGAAATGGTGCGGCAGCTTTTTAAAATCCTCGGGCCCGTTATTTCGAAGGTCTATCAATGACTCCATTTTTAACGAACTAAACACTTCGTCCACTTGGAAGGAATTTTTGTGTATATTTTTCTGCATTTATACCTCAGTGCATGCGTGCCATATTCCTATTTTGAAACATATTTCTCGATATAGAACTATGGAAAAAAAACATCCGGAGCACAGCATAGAGCTGTGCCAGGCGAGTGACAAAATTTCACAAAACAGAAGTCCACGATGTCCACAAAGGCCGCGAATAACCCAGTTTCTATCCATTAACACGCAGTTTTTTTTCCTGTGTCGGATTCGTCTGAAGTGATTTTTCAGCGAATTTTTCGTAGCATTCTGCAGATTATCTGCAGTCTTGTTCCTTAGCAGCTTTTGTCTGCAGACTTGTCCACAAGCGAATCGCTGCCTCATAGATTTGGGTGGTTTCCAGCTACAATAACAGCAAGTATAATGCCCACAATCTTCTTAACTCCTTCTCATTATTATCTTCTTACTTTTTACTTACCTTTTACTGCACTGCATCCTATTGGTTCAATAAAAGCATTTAATAAACATTTCGAAACTTGTAATGCTCTCTTCAGTCATGGTAAATTTTCAAACAATGTGAAAAACGTGCCCCTATATCGACTGTCTACTTGAACGCTCGGCAGAGTTTAATTATAGAAACCAGGTAGTTCGGAATGGAAACGATATAAAAATCTGTATTAATCGAAATCTGCTGTAGTCGAAGAAAATATTTCAATATCATCTGTCCGGAGAATGTAGGAATGTAGGAAAAAATGTAGGAAAAAAGTTCCTGTCAGATAAAGCGAATGTTTTGCTGTGTATTTTGAATTAACAGAGCAAACCGATCCCATTATATTTCTGATTTAATTTCAAGGGCTTAGGATCACGTTTTATCGTCATTCGATTGATTTTGTCCAGTCGAAATATTACGCCTCTGCGAATTGGAACATCTGACAAAGAGCGGCGAGAGTAATATCCTTGAAACAAGAAGTAGCAACTGTTTCACTGCTTATTCGTTAAAAAAAAAAGCTTATTCAATACAAAAATAAAAATAATGGGTCTCAGTTACTATTATGTTAGAAGTCTGGATGAAATTCGCTTCTGAAGTGATATCGAGAAAGTTTATTAGCACAGTTTTTGCATAGACGAATACACAAATACAACGAACGACGGAGTTTCAAGCTGTACTTGTAAACGGAAATTATACCATGTGTACTGTGAACGGAGTTGCAGTAGTGTTGCAGGAAAGTTACTGCCGTGCCTTGTGATTTTTGACTGACCTGTAAACGATCCCAGTTTGGACCTTAAACGGGCAGGGGCATGTACGACGAAGAAACTTAGTTTTTATTAATCAACAACTAGATAATTAACCGTGCAAAGTTTGTTGGACTGTTACCGTTGTGATCTCGCGACTCAAGGCTAACAGAGACTGGATAGCCAACAATAATATATTCAGTTAATTTATTGTAGTCTTGTAATTTCCTTTATTATAATGTCGAAATATTTATTGCTTACATTTGCCACTTATATTTAGCATACAGCATGCAATGTACATAGATTACAGTACTCAAAATATATTGTTGCCTTTTGTTGCAGGAAATATATTGCATTACGAATAATATTCAGAGTATATTTCTATCTAATGCAACATAGTTGTGAAAGAATTTTTGGATAATAACACACACCTTTTTTTAAACTGCATTCCTTAATAAAAGAAATGCAGAGACACAACGGTAGAAAACATTTGAAACAGTCCCGCGTTAAGATATAATCCCAGCAGCATAGATATCGCGGTCCCAATGATCATTGCATTGTTTATTAAAAATAACTGCAGTCGCAAAGTTTTCTAATGAAACCCCTGTATCTCTAATTGCGGCAGCGACACAACTACGGAGTAGTCTGTTCATATAGAACGTTCGCGCAACTTTCAACGCCGCTGCACTTGCAAACGGCAGCTTTGCATACGTATATGGGCCAAGTTTGAGGAACTCGAAGATTGAAAAACTAAGTCTTCTTACATAACTCGACTCACAAGTTCCAACTGCGGTAACATTTCGTGGAATCGCAAGGAGATAACGGAAATGAGATGAGGAAGTGACTGTCAGCGTTCCTGTTTTTCCATTAAGTTATCGAAACGCGAATTGTGATATATAACGGAAAAGTTAGCCGTGTAAAAGACATACACGAATTGTATGAATCTTTGAAAGTAAACTTAATTATCCAAACAATATACGATACAACTTATCAAATAGCACAACAAATATTGGGATTATATATAATCAATTATTTTTTAATTCGTGCAGTAAGTATATCGTTCTTGTGCG
The DNA here is from genome assembly GCA_963583965.1 of Nomada ferruginata. NCBI lineage: Eukaryota > Metazoa > Arthropoda > Insecta > Hymenoptera > Apidae > Nomada > Nomada ferruginata. The sequence continues at coordinate 4,851,096 of OY757219.1, forward strand.
TCTATGGAAAATACTGATTTCCATTGGAATAGTTACAAACTTACAGTGGGTGATCAAATTCTTATAAACAGATGGAAAAATTATATATTTTATGTTACTATGGCTTCACTAATAGTGTGCAGTATACCCCCATTCTTTTGTTCTTGGCATACAGGTACACAATTTAACTGTATTTTGATACATTTGTAACGGTGTTTTGTTTAATAAATGTACAATAAGACACAAATTTGTAACAAACTGCCAATTGGTGCAACCATTGATCATATGTATGCGTGACATGATATTACTGATTCATGCGTTCGTTTTATCACACTATTATTTATTTTAACATCGTTTTAAATAAAAGGGTGTATACATATTATGGTATTTTGGATATAGACATTTTCAATTTTACATAATTCGACGAAATCATGTAAAAGCGTTGTCATATATCGTTAAAAACATAACAATATGTTATGTAATAAAAAGGTAGCATTGTAAGTGTATTCTTAATTCCATCCCTGATCAAACTTAAAGTGAATGGTAATTTCGAAGTGTTCATAATAGTATGATCGCGCATTGTATGTTGCAACTGAATCAGTAAGATAAGAAGCAAGATAACGCAATTCCTTTTTTAAATTGTGCTATACATTGACTTAAGTTGCTCACATTTAAATATATCAAATACGTGAAAAAACTGCACACATATTTTTATTCATAGTCTGTGATTTCTTATGATGATTCCTACCTTGGTATTACAGTTTTATGAGTGGTCTTGGAAAATATTCAAATAAGATCATATTAACCGTTATATTGTGTTTCGGTCTATATGAACCGATACTAAAATTTCTAAATTTTGAACAAATTCAGCGGGATTGTTGTCTTGTGACTTTTGAAACTTCTAAATAAAAGTAGTATTAAGTAATATTAAGTAATATTAAGTAAGTTTTCTTGTACTTATTTTCAGGTACTTGTATCACTTATTGTTAGTGCACAATCAACATGAATCATAAAAGTTCAAATAGAAATATTCTAAACTGGCATTGATAAAGAAAATATTTCCAAAGGACAATTATATTTTCATTGATTCATTGCTAAAGATATACATTTATTACAAAATTGTTGACAAAAATAATGCCAACATTAATTTTTGAAAAAATGTACTTCTATTCCCGATAAGTTACTTCCAAGTAATTTATTATACTAGCTAGTACTTATACCATAATACTTGATACATTTCCAAGCCCTGTTCAGGTAAGTATTATGAAGTTTTCTTTGCAGTACGACCAATGCTAATGCTATTATAAAATATAAGAAGGTATCAACGATGCTAAAATGATCACCCGGTAGACAACGTCAGTCATTAAGTTAAAATGCCCATACATTCCATCGACCGATAAGCTTATAAATCAAATTCTTTTCGAACGAACCCGATTTCCGATCGAAGCAGAATTTCAGAATCAGGAATTTATATTGATGTTATAATGTAACATTTTCTAATAGCTGTCACATACAATAAATAAATCAATGATATATTCATATATTGCAAAGTATATATGCAATTTTGGGCAGCTTCATAATAATTACATGCCAGTATTAATTTTGACAATACCTTTAATTCCATGCCATCTACCTGTGATAATTGTACAATATTGAAATAGGGCGACACAAACTATTTTTACCTTCAATACTTGCCAAAATGAAGGATAAATCCATCGTCTTCAACTGCAAACAAAATTTGCAATTATAAATTCTACTAAAAATCTAATTGTGCAAGATAAGATATATCCAATTACGCGGTTCAATATTGCAGAGTTAAAAACATAATACAAAGGCACCGAAGATGACCAAACGATATCGCTATCTTCAACGTTCAAGTACACAAGTAATTGCAGCCGTGGCAAAAGATTAAGCAGGGATAATTAGTTGTTAACGGTCGGAGTAAATAATTCATAATATCGCGTGTGAGTACACCGGTTAAATTAAAATAGCGTTCCAATGCTATTAATACCGATGATTTGTAGGTGGCATTTTTCTTTTCAATACGGGTGACCCAAGACTACTCGTTATTGAAGATGCGAAAGAATCTAATAAATTTCTAGGCTTCTTAATATCCGCCCATTGACTTGGGCCTGCACCAGCGAGTATTCCGTTAGCTGGGACGGGGAAAGCATTGAAGCCGCGCTTGATAGAGACGCCTAATGGCGCCTTTCAATTTGCACGTTAATGAATTTTTCAGCGAGCATACTTCCCCCCCAACTCCCTCACTCATTCTCTCTCTCTCGATTCGTCGAATAAACAGGCATGCTTCAGTCTCGTAATAACAAGCCGTCGTTCGCCCTCTGCTAACCGGCACGATGTAATAAACGCAAACTTCTGCTCAAACACAAATTGCGACCACACCCACGCCTTGCAGAGGTCAAACGTTGCGTCCCGCTATGGCATCCTGAGAAAGAGCAGGCTGCAACTCGGGACACTGTTCCTTTTTCGTCAGATTCTTACTCTTTTATTATTCAATACGCACTCACTGATCGTTCCCCTATATTTTACAGTATTAAAACGAATTTATTAACGGCGTAAAAACAACTGGGGCACGATAGAACTGACGTGTGCGGGTCACTGGAGAGATATATCGGTTCAAGTAGGTATTCTGTCGCGGAACGCAAATGTTTATGGGGAAGTTTTTGCGGATAAACTCTTTTCGCAGTCAAAACTTCGGGGAATATTAGTAGGATAGCCAGTTACGTTCATAATTCTTTTTGTTGGGAAAAAGGCAACATTGCTGACTGTTGGATTCCGGGATTTAGTGTTTTTAAGAAAATAATACCCCCTGTCTTTACGACTAAACTTTAATTCTCGAAATCTTACAACTATTTATAACATAAGTATACTTACTAATACTTCTAAGTGTGTGGCTCTTTCGAAGTGTTGGACGTAGAATCTCTGAGGTAGTGGAAATGGAAAAGGGTCTGATAGGATTGTTTAATCCTTGTGTTAGCAACCGGGTACCCATTTCTATACTTCCTTTAATAATTTTCGTGTGTTCGTAACAAAATATCGCACAACCGCACCAGATCTTCATTCTTTGGACACAATTACGTCAATTCACGTCTTGTGAAAACAAATTTATGCAAAATACTTGAAATAACTAAGCTACAAATTTATTGACCATTTTGGTTGCCAGCGTAAGGGTTAAGGTTCAGAGCGTATGACTCGGATTCATGACTGAAGGGATTCAAGGGTCCCTATGCGTCATTATGAAAGGGAGATAGGAGGTAGGAGATATGTATAACGATTTGATGATCCTGATCTTAATGTGTTACATCATTGTAAACTATGGAACGAATCCAACATGTCATCAACATCTTTATACAATTTCTGTAACATTCATCATTTTTGTTGTTAGGAAAAAAACCAACATTGGCGTGCCCTTAAACATAATCGCTTTTAATAAAGCTTGCTACACGGTGAAAACGTCCGTCTTTCCGGCCATTCTGCTTATCCGAAATGAAAAAAAGCAAAAGGGTCCTTAATTAGGATCAGTGGCTATAATGGGAACAACAGTGATAGAAAGAAGTCATTAATTAAAAAGATGGGTACACTAGGAAGTTTGATTATCGATTTGTTTCTTTTCATCTTTAAGGGGCTTAAAAAATAAAAAAAATACAGATTTTGTATTGATTCTAATTCGGAATATAGTCATTAATGACATCGTTTTGAAAATAAAACAAAGTTTGATGTAATGGTAGCAATACCACCGATCCTTAGGGCTTTCAATCAGTTATAACTTCCTTAATCCGGAACTCCTGAAATTAACGAACAGTAACAAGAAACAAACGTAAGTAGAAAACACCACACGACTTCTTTCATATGTAGCTTCTGGCTAATACTGGCTAATACTAATACTGGCGCGAACAGAAATAGTAACAGATATTCACTTAACGAATATTTAGGTTCGATTTCCGATATGAAAAATTGACTATTTACATTTTTGACATGTTTTGAACGAGAAATCGCCTTAGTTTTAGTTATACCACCATTTCTGAAGCCTACTGTAGGAACGAGAAAGAGGAGACAAGATGGGAACGCGGGGCAAGACGAGACAATCGTTTATTTCGCACTACTATGCTTCCATGTTACTAATAACAAAAGAAAACCTTTGAATCGTGCGTCAAATGTTTGTTACCAACAGTTTCCATTAATTTACTACGTTCTTGCGCATTTACCGGCCATAGTTCTGATTTCTACGATTGTGTTCGTTCTCTGACATATTTGGGACAGTAACAGGAAGCAACACCTTGAATCACCGATAAGATGTAAGGCCCGCGGATTCTGCCCTAGTCAGAATCATTGTTATTCACTAAGGTAGTAGTCATCGATACCAAGGGCCAGACTCCGCGTTCGCTAAGGTGACTCAAGAGGACAAAGGTCAGCCTTTCCCCCCTAAACATCATAATATATAGTACCGGAATATCAATTGTACTCAGGATAGTTTTGGACACGACGCACAGCATCACTCTGTCGCGCAAACTGGTCACGGTATTCTTATATAAAACCTCTTTGCAAAATTAATTGTTGCACCCGATTTCGTTTACCCCGGAATCCAACATTAACAGCAACGAACTTTGCGGCATTTTAGAAAATAAATAATAAGAGCGACATTGAACGTCAATTGTCATGATTGTAACCTATGAACGGCTAATTGTAAGATCTATAACTTTATTGTATTTATTATTGTTTTACCACGAAACTTGAATACGACAAAAACTGTTAATACAGTTTCGATGAACACCCTGTATAACTTATCTATCCGATTTTATATAAAGAACAATATTCTAAAGATTTATGAGTTATAATATTTCAGAACAATAATATATGTTTTATATTATATATTTCAATATATTTATAATTATAATATATATTTTATATTATTACTGTTCATACAAGTATATTTCCTATTCCAGGTCACAAGAACAATTAAATTTAACAACAATTAACAACAATTTAAAAAAACAATTTAAAAAGCCGGGCTTTTAAACGACGAATTAATTTTTCAAACATTCGGTACAAATACGGGCAATCATATTTTATTATGCAAGTACAATTTATACCGTTGAAAAGTCTGTGTCGTATTTAGAGATGTGCATAATTTTGTGGTCGTTACTCCGCTCTCTGAGTCAACCGACCTGATAGAAAAAGTTTCAAGTAGTCTGTTTCTCTGTTTCTTTTTAATCTCCAAACAACTTGGATATTTGCCTTGTTATTATCGATATAATCGCATGTAAAACAAACAAGCGTCCTGTGCGCAGTATTTTATCAATATACGTATTCAATTTATTCCTTTCATATTGTCGAACAACTCTCCCATCTTATTGCCCCCACACATTTCCTTATCACCCCTGCACCTATTCTTGGACAGTCGAATATACATACTTTTCCTCCATTTCCAAATTCCGCTCCAACAGTATATTTGGGTATGTGACCCACGACATCCAGAATCTGTCGTAGGGTATCTCCCACACGGTGTTTCGACGTTTTCCTCAATATAAAAAGGGAACTCGCGAGACGCAGAAGATTCAGTATTAAAAATGTAGTCAGTACTACAGTTCAGTAGTAAAAAGTGTAGAAGTTATTTTTGGTAATCTTCTTTATCAATAAAAACAGAGAACAGGTAGGGTAGTAAGACTTCGATATCTTTCAACCATTAACAACTTTATTAATATAAAAGGTTGACACACGACAACTCTCTCGACAATAATTCTCACACGACTCAATACTACTCTCCCACAAATCTGTGCTTCTCTCTATTCCGGTTACCAAACTGTTCTCCTTCACCTCTCCAACTATTCTGCTTCCCAAACTCTTCTATTCTGCTTCACCTCTCCAACTATTCTGCTTTGCGCACGCATCAGACACTCCATATATTCTTTCACTCACAGTTTCCCTTCCATTCTATCTCTCATTTGCTCTCAATCATTTAGGATTCACACCGACACACACACCCTTACCACGTGGCACAGTTCGACTACGGGTCACCATGCACCAAAGACCACGTGCATTCCCCGAAACCATTCACTCTTTCCTCGAGCTAAACGAGGAAACTTGACCAAAATGTTGTTTGCAGCTTTGTTTTTGAGCTATTAACCAAAAATTAATAACTCGATGCCCCGTACACGACCGAGCGCAGGAGAGAGGTACGGGCCTGGGCGCGCATTCTACGGGCGCTCTCATTGGCCAATGTTTTTGATTAATAACTGGAGTGACGGGGATTTGAATAGGAAGGGGTGCAACCACGTGCAAGAAATTGTGCGTTCCATACCGTAGATGGTGTAGACATCTGATGGGGAATTCGCGATCTTCGAGGACTCACGCGTCACAGACCCATTCCTCGATCTCTCCCACCACTCTTACGTTCCGTTTATTTTGGCGCATAGACGGCACGGTCCCACAATACTGTAAAATTACCGGTATAAGGCACCCGCAAAATAGATGTGGACAAAAATATATTTTACATGCGTTGTTGAAAATATTGATTTTAAAATCCATATTGATCAAACATTTTTCATTCCTCTCGATGAGAACTATAAGCCCGTAAAATCTTAAACCTATTTCTTATTTTGTCACCATGTATAGCAATAAAACACGCAATGCGCCCACAACTTGATATACGTACATTCATAAAATATGTGTTACAATTGGTAGGTAAAAAGTCACTGAAAACGTACATTTTGTAGCATGCAAAGCTTATTTGAGGCACTATGAACAATTCAATGAACAACGTAACGCAACCAACCATTAATAGTTTTCCCTTTATTGCGTGTTGCGCAGCAGGCTGATGTTATAAATGAACATCATTATTGCTAGAAACTTGTCTTGTTAGCAGCTTGTTAAGCTTATATGCAGGTTTCACTTTCACAAAACAACTTATGGAATTTAATACACTGTATGAGGCTAATGTCGCGGAAACTAACTAAAGTTTAACAAAATGTTTTGACAAACTTTCTTAGATACACACGTCTTGCTGTTCACGGCCTGGACATCAACCATGTGGTAACATCGCTTGTGCAAGTCAGCATCATCATTAAATGTACATTTCATATATTTCAATTGATCTTTAATGTCTCTTTGCGTTTTGTATTTATTGCGTGATTGAAAGCAGTTTGTAAGTGCTATTTTATAAGCAAACCTGTGGTACCGATACCGGAAGAAATTCATAATATGTGTATTGTTGGATTCCGGGGTTAAACGAAATCGTGTTTCAACAATTAATTTTGCAATGAGTTTTAATATATAGGAATACCGGGATGAGTGTGCGCGACAGAGTAACGGTGTGCGTCGCGTCTAAAACTATTCTTCTTACAATAGCTATTCCGCTACTACATGTATGCAGTAGTGTAAGGATGAGAGTGTGTGTGAATGAGCGAATGTGGCGTGTAGCGACAGCATGGGCGATGGAGCGCGAGGCTCGGCGAAGGAGCCCGAGCCGAGGAAACAAATGAAGGTGTAAAGGGGAGAGTAGAAGGATGGCTGTAGCGTGAGCCACGAGGCAGAGGTTATTAAATAGAATATATTAATCTTTTTTGGTATTTCATCCTTCTCTTTTCATTTCATTTTATTTCCCATCCTACATGTATTATGATATTTAGGGGGGAAAGGCTGACCTTAGCCCTTGTTGTTGTCGCCTTAGCCGACGCGGAGTCTGGCCCTTGGCAGTAGTCATATCGCTGACTACTGCCTTAGTGCATAATATTGACTTTGACTAGGCCAGGATCCGCGGGCCTTACACTCATCGGTGACTCAAGGGCTGGTCATGCAACAGTATCATAAAATGCACAAATTTTATTCGAAATACTTCATAGTTAACAAATTAGATGATTTTGCTGTAGAACACCTTGACAGTGTTTCGTATTGAAAGGGCGGTGGTTATTCTTATTACATACGCCGATTAGCATTCGAAAATATCAAATGTCTGCCAATCAACGCGAAAAATAGTATAACCGAATACATATTCGTGGAAGCTACACCACAGACTCATTTCGTTATAAAAAATAATATCGAACGAGAATTCAACTGTTGTAGGAGAAGTTAACAAAAGAAGTATCGCGTCGTATAATACTATTGTAAGTGTCGTACTTGTCAAAGTCTCGTTTTATCAAAATACGGTCCACTTAAATTCTCGAATTGGGGATTACCAGTGTTGTCTTGTGGTCAACGTCCCACCTTCCCAACTACCCAGGAATTAACAATCGTTATGTTAAAAAATTAGTTAGATTCTTCTCGAGCAGTTCTACAATATTAAAGATAACAAATTGTACGATTCCAGTTAAAAAGAAATCACCTTAACATTGCTTAATTGGTATAAAATACAATTCTTTTAAACGTTAATAGTTGTAATTTGTTAACGAGGAAAGTCATTTAATATAATATGCACCATTGTTCTATTGCAGCATTTGCTTTACATTCTTAACAGATTAAACATGTAATTATATCAGATCACAGATATTGCTATCCACAGTGCAAATATTATAGTGGAACTACTAAAGCAATATTATCACTTAAATAGCTAAACCCTTTTAAATGTGCGTATACATATTGTATATTATTACGAAGATTTGCAAAACAAAAATGATAAACATTTTAATATCTTTTCATAAACTTAGTTTGGCTAATAATCATAATCATAACTCAAAACTCCTCGTGCAAGAACATGCTTTAGTTTCTGGTTTTCGAATTGCACCTTACAATTAATCTAATTTACTGTTGCAAATAAGATTTACCGATATAAATCACTTTTAAATGCACATGAACAATAAGTTATTAATATACATACGTGCTATGTATTATTTGCGTATTATTCTGACCATTTTTGGACTAAAATATTTGCAGTATTAGAGATTTTGATTACTGTTTACTGTCAACTCAATAGATTATTGATAATTAAAGATGATTCCTATTTACGTACTAACTAAAGTATATATTTTATTGAATATGCATTGAAGCGGCACTTCATACCAAATAATTAGAATGCCCACAAACACTAACGACCGAAAATTCTTCTATGGTAAATGTCATACAGAGAAAAATGCAAGATGCACAATGATAGTATAACTTACTTGCATATTTGCATGTTTATATTAACATATTAATGCCAACTCCGTTCTTTGATAATATAACTTAAATGTTCTTTCGCATAATTATTTATTATTGTTATTTTATTGAATGAAACGTTTCCAACTTTTAACATACTTACAAAACAAAAATACTGTAGAAGTTGTTTTCAGTAAACCTCACGTAGATTGGAATAGAGGGCGGGTAGGGTAATAAGACTTCAGTCTCCATCAATTATCAACTAACTTTATTATTATAAAACGTCGACACATGACAACTCTGAAAAAACAATGACTCTCTCACGATATTCACTACATTCACGGTCGATACTCCCTACTCTCCTAACTATTCTGCCTCGCGCTAGCATCATCCACTCTACATATACATATATTCTTTCACTCTAAGTTACTCTCTCATTCTATTCCTCATTTGCTCCCACTCATTTAGGATACACACTGTGTACATTCCTTGGCAACAGTCAGTCGCGTCCACCCGAATCCTTGGGCCGCTGGCGCTGCATCCTCCGTCCACACGATCTTCGCAAGTACTCGGCTCCAAACACATATCTTTCACACCTCGGAATCATTCTAAACAGTCACGCAGTATTTCCAATCCCACAATACCATTTGTGGCATAGACAAATTCACGCCTACTATTTTTCACGCAGTACATACATACGTAAGTACCTGCATGTAAGTATTCTTTTCCATAAAGCATGGAGGTGCCAGACTTTTGAATTCACTTTTCCCATTTCCTCACGTTCAAAGCAGCAAACCCGTACAGTTTACATATGTTTCGAAGCACAGTAGTCGCAGAGTTTTCCTTCTTAAATTCATAAAGCATGCAATTTAGATGAATTACATTTATTCTCTACGTAGCGTGCTTAGTGGTATGCGACATCGATCGAATAACAAATTTCTACAAAATTCGGCTTTTAAATTATACACTACGAGAGGATAAAAGCAAATGATTGATATTAAACCATCGTACTCATTCATATTCTATCCACGTAGCAAATTCGGCAAAATCAACCAAACGGGCTTTAAACTGAAAACATAACGTAACAGTCATGCAAATATTATAATTGCATGTATATTAGAGCAATGTCATCCTACCAGTGTTGTTGAAAATATCCGGAATATAAAAAATGGATTATACTTGACAATGATGACAGAATTCTTCAACACGTGTTTCCGCCAAATAAAAATTCAAAGAAAATAAAATCGTACGTTATGAAAGCTTTTACACCTTGGCTTGTAATCAATACTTTCTTCCCCTCGGTACGTGCCATGAGTGTACTTGTCCGAGGGGAGAAACGCAACATACACGAACGTGTTGCGTGACAAAAGTAGACTAGTGGCTGTTGAATTCATTGGCAATAGGCAAACCGTTAACGTGAATTTACACTTTTACACTTTGGATGTGCATCGTGGATGATTCATCCACCGTGAACGTGAATGATGAAAGACTATTTGCACCAGTTCAGTGGTTCAATTCATTTCACTAGTTTTCAAAATTTAGGTGACTGAATCAGTGAGTGTTGGGATTTGAGCCAATAAGTTTAACCCCTGTTGAAAAATGTTGTAAAATATTAGAAGCATATCGATGGCGAGAAAAATTGTAGAAGAACTCGATAGCAATTGGAATCACTTATGTCATAATAATAATGCTTTAAGAATAAGCGAAGCTCGGTTTAATATTCTTTGAAAGAAAGTTAGTCCTTTCATGAAGACAGGCTTCTTGGCGTCAGCTTCACCTGCAATAATGTTGAATCATTTATTCAACTCATTCAAAGTAGAGACCAGCTCTACTTTCTTCACTGTTCACTTTGGACAAAATGCAGATGAAAACAATCTTTATACCTTTCACTATGGGTGATTCATTCGCGATGTACATCCAAAGTGTCAAATCCAAATTCGCCTTTAGTACAGTTTTCACATATATGATACTATTTAGTAGCCGAGATTACGCGAACAACGAAGTGTAATAATTGAAAGCTCGATAAGCTGCTCGTTTCACTTTTCGCTAGCTGCATGATATTCTAATTAGCTTCCCCCGAACCACCTCCGGACAAGAATATTTTTTGCCTTATTTTCACTCATTTCTTTCTGAGCAGCCCGGTCTCTTTCATAGCCGCCAAGCATAAATCACTCCGTCCACGGTCATTACGGACAAAACCACCGTTGTTCTCTTCCCTCAATCCTCTATGTTTCGAAAAAATTTCTACTGTGGATCGAAGGTACGAAACGCTATGCACGAAATCTTGAAAAGAGGCAAGGGATCACGCAGCTAACATGCAGTGCAGACTATTGATTATTGAATTCATTTTCATTCTTCATTCCCATTTTTATTTCTGCCTTCATTGCTATCGCTGGTCTCAAATTTCGTTGGTTTCAAATTTTTGCAAAATTAATAATACTTGGTAGACGTCGACAATTTGCTAGGTTTTCAGTAACAGAGACACGGGCAAAATATCGCATAAATTACAGTATAAACGTCTGACTTCGGGACGTAAAATCTTTACAAACTTTTCATTTTGCACAAAATATGTCGCGGTGAGCAAACGACAATTCGTATCGTATTGTACTTTGTAAAGATCAATAAAAAACAGATGATTCGGAAACGTTAGACGTTTTTAAAATTATGATATCTCTGTTGACGAGAAGCGTAAAACCATTACCGTACAAACGTTGTACGGGAACGTAAGTAATAGGGCAGTGGTGACTAGCTGGCGGCCCGCGGGCCAGTTGGACCCTTATCCCCACTCTTTTCTGTAACATGGGCGAAGGGGAATTGTCCCCACTACGCCTACGTCTACGGCACGAAATATGTAGGTCCTATTTATAGGTCTACGTCAGTGGTGACTAACTTCTTCCCCGCCGAAAACCAAAGTTCCCCCACTACCAGTCGGGCGAGTCCCCCACTATAGTTCCCCTGTTTTTACCTTCCCCTACAACGCTTCTACTTCATCCTACTCTCACTGTTACCTATTTTCTTTCGTTACCTGAAATTTACTCTTCTCCTCAACAGAGATACGCCCTCTCTTATTTCGTGCCGTAGACGTAGACGTAGTGGGGACAATTCCCCTTTGCCCATGTTACAGAAAAGAGTGGGGATAAGGGTCCAACTGGCCCGCGGGCCGCCAGTTAGTCACCACTGATATAGATTATAGTAACCCTTATGTAAGTCCGTTTTTCTTTATTCCTATGCCAAATGCAAAGTCATATTATTGGATTTTTGGATCGGAAATTGTTGACACGTGTAATACTATTTTTCTCTCCTTTTTTTCACATCGCCACTGCTCTGTATTCCACTGTTTCCCAATTTTTGGCATACAAATATTCACCACCAGTTCTCTTCGTTTCCTAGTTTTTTGATACGCTTTTCTCGTATTCCCTTTCTTCTACCGTGCTGAATATAACAGTATAAGTATCGTGGGTGGAATTGTAAGCCTACTACATACTACACATATCAATATAGCTGAAACCTCTTGCACGCTGGAACCGGAGCCGTGGCTTAGCCGAGTCACCTTCTACATAGGCATGTTACAGCTTTACGGCACTTTATATACCACCGACTTTAACTTCTCCGTATACTACGGGCGGAAATTTAATCACAAACTTCCAACTCACTTATCGAATATTTCTGAAAAAGATAACCTTGTCAGAATTTTATACCCGCGGCACTGAACGTGAAAATCCTTACTGCCTAACATGCATACACGTGTATCCACTTTGTCAATCTATATTAATCATCAAATGTTAAGTGATGCACGTCTTAAGCACACCTTGTTACTCTCATATTTACGAAAAAATGTATATATTACATATTAGGGTGGGGTTTATTTAATAAAAAAAGAAACTGATTCTTTATTTTTCCTCGAGGCGCCCTGTGAATGTGTTCACCCTTTTGAGTACACGTTATTTTTTTTATTTTTTCAGTTGCATATTAGGGCTTGCTACCAGTCAATGAATGTTGTATTTAACAAAATAATGCCATGTTCTTTTCGACATATTATGATTTTTAATTTACTTAACCCTTATGTTAGCAACCGAAATTTCAACGCCTGTCTGGCAACCGGGTACCCGGGTATCCCATACTGTTTCCATCGGCATATTAGCCAAATTGGTTAACTCCACCTATTGAATTTTTAAAAATTGTATCGTTAAAGCGCTATTATATGTATATTCTTATGTTGAAATCAAGTATCAGCATATTTTTTAAATATTTTAAGTACCTACATGCTCTTCTATGAAGTCTCCCAGTTTCTCAAGTGTCTACTTTTCGACTTTTGATTCTTCGAATCGTTCTGACTTCTATAACTAGAGAAGGCAGGCTTATCTTGTTTATATAAACAAATATAGGCTAGCATCGGAGACCATCTCCAATATGCATCAGTTTATATTCAGTTTTCGATTCGAGGCACACGATTCTTTGCAGTTAGGTGAAACGTACAGTGCTTTAGTGAAATATAATTTGTAAGTTTTAGAACTTTATAGAGTAAAAATGGAAGAATTATCAACAGAAGAATTTTCAAGGTAAGTTTACATATTTTATCTGAACACGATTATGAGTTAAGGGTTGTATTATATCATTATATAGCAGATATATTATATCATTATGATAAATAACTTAATTATCATCCTAGTATAACATATGTTTATGATATTATCTTACTTAGATTATCACAGGCAGAAAAAGGTATGTATTTGGATGCATTGTTGGGAGAAAACTCTGAAAATGAACCGTCCGATACTGAGCATGTTGATGAGGACTGGATTCCGCTACCGCAACGAGAATCACTGAGTGACGAAATTTCTGATATCGATCAGACTATTACTGACGATGAAACGATTGAAGCAATACCAATGGAAGAGGCAGAGGAAAACGAAGATGACGCCAATTTAGAAGCTGGAGGTAGCAGTAATTCGACTGTTAATGTTTTTGTGGCCAAAGATGGAACAACATGGAATAAACAACCACTACCTCATCACCAAACACCATATTACAATATTATTCGACATAGAAGTGGCCCACATAGATCTACTAAAACATTATCGATTCGAAATACGTTTAGTTTTATTTTTTCAAGTGAAATGGTTGACATTATTGTGAGGCATACGAATCGTAAAGCGATTGCTGTCTACGAGAAATATAACCGCGATAACCCAACAAAGTTGCCAGAAATGTGGAAAAATCTTACCAGGGAGGAGTTTATCGCTTTTTTAGGAGTACTGATTACAGCTGGCGTAAATAATTCAAATTTCGATCATACGTCTGAAATGTGGAAAACGTCTTCGTATCCTTTATACCGAGCCACTATGGGACAAACACGATTCCACAATATTCTACGATTTATTCGATTTGATGATTCAAATACGAGATCAAGTCGAATAGAGAATGATAAAGCAGCTCCCATAAGCGACATGTGGATAATGCTAAATTCAAATTTAGCAAAAGCATATACGACTTCAGCGAATCTTACAATAGATGAGCAACTTTTCCCGTATAGAGGGAGGACTAAATTTACACAGTACATGCCATCAAAACCAGCAAAATATGGCATCAAAGTATGGTGGATATGTGACTCCGACAATTATTATCCATTATCAGGGCAGATTTATACTGGGAAACCTACGTCAGGTCGAGAGCAAAATCAGGGTGAACGTGTTGTCCAGGATTTAGCTATTGCTTACAAAGGGTCGGCAAGAAATATTACGATGGATAATTTTTTTACTTCCCTCCCTTTGGCAAAACTTATTTTGTCATGGAAACTGACACTTGTAGGTACACTCCGAAAAAATAAGAAATACATTCCAAAAGAAATGATGGCATGTAAGGTGCGTGAAGAATATTCGAGTCTCTTCGGGTTTTATGAAAACATTACGATGTGTTCGTATGTACCCAAAAAGAAAAAGGCAGTGATACTATTATCAACAATGCATACTGATGATACAGTTTCTGGATCAAAAAGAAAGCCAGAAATTATTCAGTATTACAATAAAACAAAATGTGGCGTAGATGTAATGGATCAAATGCTAGGGAGATATAGCACAAAGAGGCGGACGAACAGATGGCCACTAGGTTTCTTTTTCAACATCCTGGTTATTGCCGCTCTTGCTGCCTATGTTATA
Source organism: Nomada ferruginata (assembly GCA_963583965.1). Lineage (NCBI taxonomy): Eukaryota > Metazoa > Arthropoda > Insecta > Hymenoptera > Apidae > Nomada > Nomada ferruginata. The sequence goes on from OY757219.1 coordinate 4,866,317, forward strand.
TACATATACAGCAAATAATAATTCATTGTCTAGAAAATCAAATAATCGTCGAGTGCTTCTACGTCAATTAGGGGACCTTTGTTTTCCAACAATCCGAACCCGATTGGCAAATGCTCAAATTATGAGACATCATTCCACAAAACTAGCAATAAAAAGCATGATAAATAGTCAAGTAGAAATAAATGAAATTCCTTCTACTTCTACACAAGAACACGACGCCAGTGGAAGGAAAAAAGTCGTGGGATCCTGTTATATGTGTCAGGCTGATCCTGAAAAGAAGCGACGAAAAACACGAAACGCTTGCCACAAGTGCGACCGTCCTATTTGTGATGAACACGCAAATACTATAGCAATATGCAGAAATTGTCCTCAGAATTCTTAATTATTGTAATTTAATAAATAAATAAATCATTTTAGTTAAAAATTGGTTCATGTTTATGTGCACAGAAATTGTGTTGCTAACATAAGGGTTAACATTGGAATATTACTGCAATGTAAATGTGTGAATCAACGACTTTAAAAACCAGCCAATTGACATTTATAACAATCTGCTTCGCAAATAATAGCATTAGGCAAATGAAATCGATTTGTTAATACGAGGGCTTTGCTTCCGGAATTGCTTGATTAATAACAACAAATACTGTTTTTATTCTTCGTTTGTGGTACGTAACTTGTTGTTCTATTATTAATTGGGAATTTATAATATATAGGTAATGAAGTCAAACAATTCGACTCTCAGATTTTTATAGAACCTGATGTATGGATTAGTTATTCAAAATATTAATAAGTGGGTAGCAGTGTCTAAAACATTATGACATGTAATGAAATTTTATCCAGGGCCGTTTTTAGCGTAGGGAATAAAATGCTAAAGTGCCTCAATAATATTTTAAAAACTGAAAATTGGAGTCATGCTACTGACCCAAATACTTTATCCGCAGATATTTTTTTATTATTCCCTTACTATGTTTTAGTACTTAATGGACCATAGCGCGATATTGCAAGAAAGTATTGCATTAAAAAGAACAGAAAGGAAAATTTGTATTTTCAATAGACCGGTTACTTCAAAATATTTGCTAAAAAAGTTTCAATCTTGTCGCCGCTTGTCAGTTATGTTCGAGTCTCCGATGTTGCTAAAATTTGAAATGCCAGTCATAAGTGACAATAGGTATCATATTGGAGATTAATTGGTAAAATTTAATTGAAACAGGATTTACATGTTTTCTTTCAACTTTTCTTCCCATATAATATTTTAGGGGGAAAAAATATTACAAGACGTCCATGTTTCCCGTTTCCTTTTCTCATTTCCTTTATCTTGAAAGTTTAAGGACCAGCTTTTAAGCTTTCAATATCCTTCAGAACGTTAGCAAAATTTCTACACATTTTCGTCAGTGAAAGAGGCTTTTATGCAACCTTATGGTAATTATCGGTTAAACACGACGAAAGGAAGAAACTTATACGTCCTTTATCTCTCTACTGGACTTCTGTTTCGTTGGCAACTTAACTTAAAGTAACTACGCGGAACAGTACTACCGCCCATAATTTTCAAACAAAGCATTCTCAAAGGAGCTTTATGTCTTTTTACCGAACAACATGCAGAACTTTACGTTGTTCGCGAAGTTATGCTCGAGAATATACCAGACCAAATGTAACAAATATTTTAAATAACTTTACTTTTCTATAGTGTTATACATACTCCTTAAACGAAGGAAACACTGTACAAATTAAATAACAAACGGAATATATTTCGCATATATTTCAAAGACTTTGTTGTTCATTCTATACATTTATTTACATTATAGTGGAATGAAATATTTATAGAATCGACAGATTTATTCGATTAATAAGGATAACATAACTCAGGGCTCGGAATTAAGTGAACTTTCGGGCCGATTTTCAGAGGCAACGCCCCCTTCCTCCCGCCGCGCGTCTTGACCCCGCGATCACCAATCGGCTCGAAGATCCTCGAATGAACCGCGCGGTCCATGGGACATGGGACGATGTAGAAACCTATTGATACGAATGTCACCCTAATGCGACCCGCGCGGTTACGCGCCTGAGGACCTTCGAGCTGCTTAGCGATCGCGGGGGCCAAGACGTGCGGCCGGAGAAAGGGGGCGTTGCCTCTGAAAATCGGCCCGAAAGTTCACTTAATTCCGAGCCCTGGTGTAGGCTATACTTTTATGCATGTCAAAAACGTATTATTTGGCACAATAATAACGAATGTGAATTTAAACTATAAATATCCAGCGTGCATCAGGTATATTATAAACCTATTATAAATATTTCTCAATTATAATGCTTATACCTAATTTTCAATGTTTCATGGAATGTACTCTTACACTGCATATGTGATACTATTATTTTAATATAATAACAACAATGAACGAAAACTTTCTCACCAAATATTTTGCAGAAAGAAAGCAACACTTTTCCTTAATTGTATAGTATTAAGGGGAAGTAAACAATGACAACTAAGTAACTAAACGAGCTCTTTGATTAAACAGAAAGATATACTATGTATTCATTGAGTTTTCGTCAAGTTGTACATTTGGTCAAGCACAATTAGCTAAAGGCTCATGGTATATGTCAAAAATTATATTACATAGATCCATTGATCAACAAATAATTGCAACATAGGGCATCTTAATTAAGATCATACACATTTAATTAGATATTTCTTTATCAAGCCATGTAAAAGAAATACATAGGACAAGAGGAATTGTTCCGTCCTAAAACCCTCCGCGCGAAGAGACGCTGAGCGCGCCATCCTTAGACCTCGGTCAAGGGATTATCGAGGCCAAGCTAATAACACTGCTGCTTCGTGAAACGAAGCAGCAGGCATTGTTCCATGGCTTACGCGCAGAATTAATAAGCTGGGTACCTTCCAAAAAGGCGGCCAGCAATCGGCACAAGGAAAATCTTCCACCTGCAGATGGCTAGCACGTTTTATGACGCGCAAGTAACAAGACTGTTTCTGAGGAAATCGTTCTATGTCTTTAGTCAAGAAGCTGGAAGCCTTCAAGTTTATACGCGACCTCAACAGTTAATTCCATGCGTCATAAACGTGGACTCCGAAGGGGCCCCGGAGCTGGGCCCAACAGACATCGAACAGGTCAGGCCTCGACACCCTGGCGGGCATTCCGCCGCGTTGCCAAATCGAAGGCAACGATTGAAAATGCACCCCCTCCTCGAAGACACGCGCTTCGGGCACTAAGGAAGGGTGCGGCTACACCTTAAAACACGCTGGTTGGTATTTGGACAGTTTCCTAAATGTACAATCACTTCTTAATCGACGTTATGAAAAGCGCTCGACGATGAAGTCAGTTCATTTCCGACCACACTCAAGACAAGCCGAGCTTGAACTTGAATCTCATTCACTGCTGCAGCCAAGCCGAGCCATGCATATACACATTCACGGAATTTGGGCTCCGAAATCCTTACAAGACTTCGTAATTAAGGTGACCCACGATTAGAGTACGCATCGCGCGGGCAGTCGCGCGGGCAGTCGCGCGGGCAGTCGCGCGGGCAGTCGCGACGCGACGTTGTACCGATCAATCTTTACAACTGTTGGATATTTACTAGTGATAGTAAATATAATATAATATGCTGTAGCAAATTGTCTTAACGTTCTTATAAATGTCTTACTAACACAGATAGTTAGAGAACCAGATGGGTCTGGACTTGGAGAGTCAAAAGGGCGTAGGTTGTAAATGAGACAATGTGCAATCGTAGATATAAGTGGACCCCAGTTCTTGGGGTATTTTCGTTCAGTTCTAAAGAGCATTTCATAGAGAGAGGACATTCCTTCAGAGCTATTTTAAATACACGGATTGAGAAAAATATAATAGTTATTTTATTTAACACACCATATCCAATAACAACCTTGATCAAATAAACTAGCGTTCGCAACGATTCGCCATCGTTGTCAAATATTGCGAGCACGCCACAGGAATTAAAAATATAAATGTACGCAACAAACACGTACATACAGTTGCCTCGGAAAGTAAGTTAACGATTGGCATTTATGTGTAAATGGAGACAATATATGTAAATCTTTGAAACTTATTTTTGTATGTACTTATAGTATAAAGAATACATTAAAGCATATAAGCATACATCATGATAATAATAGATACATTATAATTATTATTACACATTTAAATTGTTGGCAAGAGAGTTAACTTACTTTCCGAGACGCCTGTACATAACGAAAGTATGCATGCAAGTACATACATTATGTATAACACATACTTACATACGCATTCGTAGGTAGTGTATTTATCTGTACGTAAGTACTAAGTAGATACAGTGCGTCCAGAACTCTAGTAAAATTGTAGAATAGGAACTGCCGATTGATGCCGCCGATCGGTAGGGCCGTTTGCGTTCCGCAGTTGTAGGATTCCAAGCAAACAGGTGAGAAGACTCCGAGTTAAATAAAGATATTTGATCCAACTTATGTCATGTTTGGTTTCATTTTAATCAAAAGACCCCCAACAATATGTTCCAGCAAATTTCATTCAGAAAAAGCAAAAAATCTTTATGTTTTATTTTTATTATAGAAAATATTCTAAAGCACAACTTTTAATTTAACTTTTTTTCTGTATCTTATACAGTTTCTTAAATGTTCACGACAATATGGTGCATCAAGATTTCTTTGGAGGGAGGACCGTTTTTCAACCGGAAGCAACCATTGTTCCGTTATTAGCATGATATGAACTACTTTTGTGCAAAGTTTCGAATTTTTTTGAATTTTCGAGTTGCCGAACTTCCCTTGTCACTAATTTTTCTCTTTGGGTGGCTTTCAGCTCGTGTAAACTAACCACTGTTCTTCGCATTCCAGGCAAGTAATTATTATTATAAATGTCATGTACTGGCTGAATAACGCAAGGCGATTCAATTAGTGTATGATCTTAATTTATTAATTGCACATTCCGCTACAATTCTAACACGTGCTATCTTTCGCTCGTCTCCCACAATACAATACTTCCGCACATTCACACTCGCGGTGCTCGCAGCGCCACGCCAATACATCATAATAAATAAAAGTATTAATTACAGCAACTCTATGCTATTGCTACAAATTATAGCAAGTATATGTTATTTTAATTTTGAGAAAACTATACATACACATATATTTCTAAATTATGTAACTAACGTTAGACGAAAATACAATATATTATTCCAAGTGCATGAAATCAAATTTTATGGAACGTTCTGATGCTACAAGTTAAACCAGTGTAATTTAAACTATAATATTTATTTAAACTGCAGCAAATATTATACTTCTGAGAATTTTGACCTTCATATTGTTGAGGAAACACAGGAAGTATCCATATGAATGGCCCCACTTGTTTAATCGCGCTCGGTTAACGATTCACCATAAACCACAGAAGAAACATTAGCAACAGCTCCATGTACAGTTCCATTAAAAGTTTTATAAACGTTAATTTTGGCATTATGAAACTAACATTGCTCATGGAACTTTAGGAATTACTTTCAAAAGAAAGAAATTAATTAATACAAGTGCGAAAGTTGTTAACAATTTCTTTAAACACTTTGATAACTATGAAGAAATACATATATAAATGTAGTAGAAAAATCTCTGGAATAGAAAAGGAGAGGATATTAATTTTCCACGATATCTAATTTCACAGTCTTTGTTAAAAATGTTAAGCAGTAAGTTGAAACAGCAATGTCTATTTCGACCATTAAGCCGGGCGTATTTTAAAAATGATCAATTCAAAATAAAACCTGAATTAAAAGAACCTTGTATTGATGCGTGACTAAATCTGATAAGAGTATTCATAAATTGGACTAATCAGTAGCAGATTGCAATTTTTTCAGATATAATATAGTTCAATTGGGATGGACGAGATGGATATACACATTATTATAAATGTAAACAAGTAAAATAAATTCTTTCTCTTTCTTACTAATCCCTTGGTTACCTGATGATATGAGGTGTCGCAACCCCACATTGATGTTACTGATTTAGTGTAATTATGAAAAGAGGACGAAGTTCGAGTGGACGTTTAAATATCCTGGTAAACCTGTTGGAAAATATTGAACCCATTGTGGCATAATACATTTAATTTTGTTGTATATACACTAAACGCATTTAATGAAATAATAGTTTTGTTTTATAAGCATACAGAAGTTGTTAGATAGCCAGCATTGTGTGCCGTTCTAAGTTGCAGAGTATATATGTAAATTATATTCTAGCCACATAAGCCAAAGACGGCACAGAAATCGCTAGCCCTCACGATGAAAATTATTAATCTGTTACGAGCCGAGGGCTAAAGGGCACGGCTGCGGAGCCAAGGATCGGTTGTTTAAGAGTTTTTATTAGTTAAACGGACGAGCCGTTTGATGGGAAATGCGTGGACGAACCAGTGCCTATTTCATCACCGGGAGCCACAGGAAGGTTAAGGTTTTCGTGGACGAACCAGTGCCTATTTCATCACTGGGTGCCACAGGAAGGTTTTCGTGGATGTACCAGTACCTATTTCATCACTAGGTGCCACAGGAAGGTTATCGTGGATGTACCAGTGCTTATTTCATCACCGGGTGCCACAGGAATGTTAGTAATTGTAACCTCCTAACTTTCGATACACCTTGAGCGGTTAAGATGTATCTATTGTATCTATTCGGTGGATTGAATACTGCTTATGATTGGTATAGGAAATGAAATGAAATAAATATGTCTATAATCAAATAATAAAATGTCTATATTCTCTTTCTCTGAAGAATTACAATACGTAAAAATCGCTGAGTTAAAACCCACGCTTACAGTCTTTTAACGTTTATAAATACTTTATAAAATGCTCAAAGGGGACTAAAACCCTATCTCGCTGTGCTTAGTAGAACTTCCGATCAATTACGACGTAACGCGTAGATTGATTATTCAAAACTGAGCTGTAATAAATATAATTTGCTCGAAAAGGACTTGAACCCGATCTCGCTGGGCATCAGTATGGCCAGCTGGCACCGACATGGTACGTAGATAGTGGGTCCATACTGAGCCACGAGGGTTTTTTTTTTTTTTTTTATATTATTCCTTGGGGGCTGGGTAGGCCGTTCCTGAGAGCGTTGCTGCCCTCTTACCGGCGGTACATGGGCATTTGGTGGTATTACCTGCTGGAAATTAAATTTGGAGAAAATTTAAGGTGGGAGGAGGGGACAAAATTTGCAAAAAACCCCTAACATGAGGGAATGTCCCAGAGAGATCTGGAGCATAGGATGAGAAAGGTAGAGAATGGATATGGTCTATCAGGGGGATAGGTTGGCTTGGGTGGTGGTGTGTGGGGTACGTTTTGAATCAGTTAACTAAGTGTTCGATATGATGGAGATGTGGGTACCTGGATTTAACCTGGGTCGTGGGTTATGGGTCCAGGGAATTTTATTTTAGGGTTGTATGGGATATGGTTTGGCTTGTAGAGCCCAGTTTGCCTGACGAGTGGGTTTGAATGGGTTTCTACAGTTAGTTTTGAGCTCAGTGAGTTTATGTAGGAGTTTATGTCCTCCACTTTTAGTTCTTTTAAAAGTTTTCGCGTCGGGTAGTCACGCGGCTTTCTGGTTATGATTTTGAGAATACGGTTTTGTGTATATCTCAGTTTGATGAGCGTAGACTTTGGGGCAATTGCCCAGATTTGTGCGCCATAGGTCAGGACTGGTCGAAGACATACCTTGTAGAGGGAAACTCTAAGATTTTGGCGGATGTGGGAGGCAGCTCAAAGGTGACGATGAAGGGCTACGGCTGCTGCTCTGGTTTTCTTTATTCTGTCTATTACGACAGGGGTCCAGGAGAGGCGTCTATCTAGTATGATTCCTAGGTATTTCACTTGGGGTGAGCAAGGAATGCTAGTACTCAGGATTTGGAGTTTTAGGTCCTCTCTGGGCCTGGTTTTCCTGGAGAAAAATATGGCTTGGGTTTTGGTGGGGTTTATTGTTAATTTCCAATCCTGGAAGTAGGATGAAACCTCAGTAAGATATGACTGGAGTTTTTTAGTTAATAATGAAAAATTCCATGAGGATTCTAGAAGAATGGTGTCGTCGGCATAGAGAGCAATGTTTCCCGTGGTAGATTTAACTTTGGGTATGTCATTTATGTAGATGTTGAAGAGAATGCGGCCAAGTATAGATCCTTGGGGGACCCCTGCATTTACTGGGAGTTTTTGGGAGTTGGAGCCGTTTATCGAAACAGATAGTGTCCTATTGGTGAGATAGGATTGAATTATCTTGATGAGGACGTCAGGTAGTCCAATGGCCAGGAGTTTGTGGAGGAGAGCATCGTGCCAGACCGTGTCAAATGGATGGGCGAGGTCAAGAAGAACCATGCCCGCGTATCTGCCAACGTTGACTTCGTGGGTCGCAATTTGAGATACTCTTAGGAGTTGATGGCTAGTTGAATGGTGTGTTCCGAAACCAAATTGTTGGTTGATTATTATATTGTTACTGTCAAGGTGCGTCATGAGATGTTTCATCGTTCGAAGACTTTGCCAAGGATTGGTAAAAGGCTGATAGGACGGTAGTTGGTGGCGACACTGCGGTCTTGTCCTGGCTTTGGGACCGGTACAATCTTTGCAGTTTTCCAGGTGGTCGGGAAGTATGAGAGAGAGACACAGCTGCGAAATGTATATAATAGATCTGGAGCAGGGTCCTTCTCCCAGCGTTTTTTAGCATTAGAGCATCTATGCCATCGTATCCAGGTGCTTTTCTCGTTTTTAGGTCTTTAATGGTTGAGTGAATCTCCCTTGGTGATGAGAGAAGTTTTTGTGTGGTGGGAGACGGTGTCAAGTGCAGAAGGCGGTGGAGACTAGCCTCGACTTCTGGGGATTTTGGGGAGGCAAGTCGTGAAATGCTATTGTGGGTGTTAGCGAATCCTTTGGCTATTGCGTTGGCTTTTTCTAGGTCAGTCGTGGTGTAGGATTGGCTATTGTCACGCCTGAGGGGTGGGTATACTGTTTTCGTGTTTTTCAGGATTCTAAAGTTACTCCAGAAGACGGGGACCGTTTTGTTTAGGGATTTGATTTTATTTTTCCAGAATTCTGAACGGAGAGTTTTTATCCTACAGTTGATCTCACGCGATAGGAGACGGATATTCTGTCTGTAGTATTCAGCGCCGTAACGTTGGTAAAGCTTCCTGTGCTTTCTTCTGTCGGAGATGTAGGAGTTCAGTGTGGGGTCGGACGTCAGTGGTACAAGGTCAGGTTTGTCCTTGGAGGAGGACGCTCTTCTCCTGCAGCCAATGAGAAACGATTCTAGAGATTTGACACAGTTTTCAACCTCTTGTTCTACGCCGAGAAGGGTATTTAGGCGAAGATTTTCAGTGAGGTTTCGATACTCATCCCAGTTTACCGTGCGAGTTTTGTTGCGAGAGTGGACGGGCCCTTGGCAGGTGTTTAGAAGTACCGGTCGGTGTTGGGTAGCTGCATCGTCTGTGGTGACGCACTCGAAATTTGAAGGGTGGTGTACTAGGAACATGTCTGTAGTGGAAGGGCGTTGCCTAGGGCCACCGAAGAAAGTGAAATTTTTGGGTGAGATCAGTCTGTAGGGGGCTCTAAGAGAATGGTTAAAGAGTATATTTCCACTGGAATTATTTTTGAAATTGTTCCAGGTGGTATGTCGGGCATTGAAATCCCCACCGATGATGTATGGAGTAGGGAGGCCTGTCATTTGGTCGATGGTTGTATTGGTAAGGCGTGCCGTGGGAGGGGCATATACAGCAGCTATAGTTAGTGATGGAGTGTGAAGACGGATGGCTACCATTTCTAACCCAGAGATAGGGGCGAGGCCGATAGTATTGAAGGTTAGAGTGTGGTGAATTGCAATAGCAACTCCACCATGTCGGGAGGCTGGCCTGTCGAAGCGAATCACTTTGTATCCGGGTAGGGAGAAGTTAATGCCAGGTTGAAGCCACGTTTCGGTAAGGAGAGCGATGTGGACCTCATGTTTTTGGAGAATGAGAATAAGTTCATTCCTCTTTTGAGGAATAGAGTTAGCATTCCAGAGCATTAATCGAGGGAAGAGACCACCGACATGAATGCTTGAAATTGCTGGCTTTTGGTGGCGCATGTGCGCAGTTTCTGGAGGAGTGTTTCGGCAGCGCGTAGCATCGCGCCTACGTCACAGATCTCCGAGATCTGCTTGAATATGTTGAGGGTCTGCTCGATAGTAGCAGACTCCTCGGAGGCTGGTTGGGGGGAGAGAGGGGGGTTGGTGATGCGCGAGGTCTTGCCTGTGAGGGCATCTCGGTAGGATATATGAGGCTCCCGCGGAGCCACGTATGGCCTATCTCTGAGTGGCAGGAGGGGGAAGATGGGGGTAGTGGGGAGTGACGCGGTGGTGGGAGTCAAAACGGGAATTTTTGGGGCAGTTCTCTTGGAGAGGAATTTCTCCAGCGCAGGACATTTTGAGAACTGCAGTGTGCTGACTACTGCAGTTTGCGCATTTTGGAGCTTGCTCTCTTGTTTTGGTGCACTCATGGGTAAAGTGCGGGAGAGCACATTTTACACAACGAGGGGCTAAGTTGCAGTTGGCGGTTGAGTGGCCAAAAGCTTGGCAGCGGAAGCACTGCGTGTATGTTTTGTGGGACATGAATTTGTCCCAGTAGATGCGGGTATGGAACAGGAAGCCGACGGCCTTGACTGATTTTACTGGGGTGCCCGTGGGGAATGTGATTTTATATGTGCAATGGCGCATTTCTGTGGAGTCTTTTCTTGCGAGCGGAGTGCACGCGACAGGGGTGAGACCAGCAGTTTGGAGCTCAAGGGTCAATTCTTCGGTGGACATGAGAGGTAATCCTTTCAGGGTCAGAGCAAGGGTTTTTTCGGAGTTTAGAGTGAATGTGTGGTACTTCCTATTGCTCTCTTGGAACTTGGATTTGAATTGCGAGAAGTCCTTCACACTGTTGAAATGGACTCGGACCCTTTTTCCCAGGAATTTTAGCGTGAAGTTGCCTCCGTATTCGGCCTGGAGAGATTTGGAGAAAGGGCTGATTTTCCCATCGAAATTTGGAACATAGATTGGGGGCGGACGGGAAGTGATGCCTTCGCGGGGGGTCGCGTTACCTTTTTTTTCTTCGAGTGAGGGGTTTGTTGCGCGCTTGCGAGGAGATGCAGGGGCTTGCTGGGGGAGATTTTCGGCACGTGCGTCTGTGAAAAAGCTAAGGGGGTTGAATTTATTTGAGGTGGGAACACTGGCTTGGACCTCCATTTGCGTTTCCTTGGAGCTGCTAGAATTTTTTGCCAAGAGAGGGGGGAGGGGGGTGGCACTTAGTGTCAGTTTAACTTTTTTTGCGGGGATCAGAAAGGCCTTCATCGTGGTGGTGGTTTTTTCGGCGGTGTGGGGAGATGCAGGACATTCAGGAGCTATACTACCTGTTCGGCTGAATGTTGATGTGGTCGGTGTAGCGTCACATTGGAGTGTTGGTTTGGTCTTCTTGACGACCGACGGAAGGCTGTCTTGTAGGCTTCTGAGGGCCAGCGTTGATTTTGCAATTTGTAGGACCTTCCTACACTTTGGCGTACGAATAGTTCTCCTCCATGTGGCGGAGGAGGGAAGCGTGATGTTTACCCCTGGGTCGGTGGGCCACAGAGTTTTTAGCACTGATGTTCCGTCAGGAGGTTTTTGTCACAAAGTACACATGAGTACACGATTTTTCGAACCTTGTGTCGATTTCGTCCGCACTAGTCAAGAGACCAACGTGGAATGTAACAGAAAATGCTGGCCATACTGAGCCACGAGAGTAGATTTCATACCCTTTTTATATATCCGAAAGCCAGACCAAAAATATGGTGGGGGTACAGAATCTTCCAAGAGAGTCCAAAAGGTCGCCCTGAAGGGTTGCGTCATCGCGCCATCGCGGAAAGGGCAGACTCGACTGCATGCACTCTCGATTTCCAAATAAGGGCATAATAGACGAAACGAAGGAAACAATCCTTCCTACGTAACAAATCGAACAAAGGTAACATGACTAGATATCGAAAAGTCTGTCTACACTACAGTCAAAAGCTAAATATAAGTGAATTGAATTTTTAACTTCTAAGCTATATTTATCGATTTCAGAAAGTGAGCTATTAACCCGAATTTTCCAATGTTTTATTTATACTATTTAATAGAAACATTTGGCAGTTTTGGTAATTTATTTTGAAAAACAAATCTGAAACAGAAAAGAAATGTAATTTACAAAAAGATTTTGACGTTAGCAGAGCCTTATTTGAGCCGTCAATTTTGGATGTGACCTAAGTCCATTTATATTTAAATTAAGATATTTAAGAGTTGGCTGACTGGGATGATAGTATAATGTTTTTGTTTTTCTGAAAATGTGTAATTTACTAATCCAAACAGCTTAATAAACATTATTTAACATTTAACACTAGAACTATCGATACATTTTGGTATTATTCAGATAGCATACGTTAGACGATTTGGCGGTCGTTAATGAACTTAAGCCACTTTCAAAATAAAAATTTGGATAATTTCGTTAGTTAGCTAATTTTCTGTTAACAAAATTTGAGTGAATTTGAACATATTGGCTGTAAATTGTTTAAAAATGAAAAAATCACGTAGAATTGTAACTATTATAAATGCTAACTGGATTTTTTTGAAAAATGGACTTAGGCCACTTTCAAAATAAACGGCCCATTTGTCTATTGGAATTTTAAAATATAGTCGCTTTTTATACAATAAAACAAGTGAAATATTAAACGTCAGGTGATTACTGGTATCTACAAATTTCTATTAAATGATATTAGCTAATCTAATAACCTACGTAAATAAGTTAAACTTATCGACTGCGTAAATTTTGGAAGCCGAAATTTGTATAATTACAGACACTTACTTTACCGTTCCATGTCTACTCTATTACACCACATCTAATCTTCTTATTTTCTTATACGTTTATAGCCCACCTGTTTTGTGCAAATGATTAATTGCACCAAATGTTCGATCACCAGTCAGTCGTTTAAACAATTTACACAAAAACGTCAACCCCTCTCGCACATTTAGCGTCATGAAATCAAAGTTAAACCGGATATACGATTTTTTCCACGCAATTTGCCACTCTTTAAAACTATGATACTAAATCAAGGGAGAAGCACACATACATACACACATGTATACTATCTACCGAAAGCAAATCATACAGCTCTACAATATTTGCCGGATGTTCGAAAACTTTTTGAACGATAAAATTCCTCGAAACTTCTGCACTTTCGTCGTTTAAAACTATTTTACCCTACCCTGTTAGAATAATTAATGACGCGGTTACTCTGCGTAGTTTCACATAATTTGCGTACAAGTTCTCGATAAGCAACGGTGTGGAGGCGAAAGGGAGAGGAAAGTCAGGGAAGAGAAGGCAAGAGAAGGCAAGAGAAGGGAAGAGAAAGAACAAGGCTGTTCGCGCACGGTTCAACCGGAAACTGAATGCCATACGAGCACATGCTTCCCGTGGGATAATCGAGAGAGGCCATGATGGACGATGCATTCTTTCTCTTTCACTGTGGAGATAAAACGAAACGACGGGACAGATGAGCTGAGTTGCCGCTCTAAAAGTTTTTCAGTGCGTAATACGCGGCCGGAAAAGCAAGAGGGAAGGGCGCTGGAAAACGGAAAACCGACCGTATTGTGGCATATATAGGGTGAGCCACGGAACTAGGACAAGCTGTATTTGTGTCACTGTTTGGTCCGCAGGGATGCGCTAACCCCCTGTGATAGAAAGAAGGGAAACGTTTCTTACTCGAGCCGAGACTTGTCTTTTTATTTTAATTCATTTACCGCCCTTACGCGTTGCTAGTTGCAGTGGGCGATCAAATTATTATGAACAGATGGAAGTAATAGAAAAGTATAACCATTCTTTCGTTCTTAACGCGCGGATACACAATTTTACTACACATTCATATATTCGCAATCAGTATATTCGTAAGAAGCTACCGATTTGGCGTGATTTAATACTGGTCGTTCGTGTGCTTTTTTCTGTTGATTGCTGTTCCCTGATTCTCATTTATTTTTACATAGTTAAGTAATAATGTGTCTGCATACACGCTAGTGTTAATATAACACACGTCAATATGTTTTCTAATAAAAACGTATTGCAACGTAAGTGCTCATAATAATTTGATTCGCCGCTGTGCAGTCATACACAAAGCCTCATAAAGAATAAAGTTAACATACAAGATAACTAACATTATCTGCGATCCGATAATATTTACCATAATCTTGAAAATAATTTCCCACAGATGACCCTTCTATCTCGTTACTTAATTTCTAAAATATTAGACTGGATGCTTTCTCGGCAACGTTTTTCATTATCACTTAATCTGAAGATCTTGCTATTGAGAAGATCACCTAAAATGACATGCAATTTGATTAGTTATATAAATATACACACGCAAACCAGAAGATTAAAGAGTGAATTGCAGTTATCAATGTACACATATATGTATTATCATTAACGTCCACTAACAATAAGATATAGATCGCAATTCGATTTGAATCGCCCACCCTGTATAAGGTTGTCGCTGTACTTCCCGTTGTACGATATCAGTAGAGGCAGTAGCGCTGGTGGTGGGTCTCCTGGCAGCGATGGTGGTGGTGACTCGAGAACGACTCGGCATCGCAACATAAAATCGCCATTACCGCAGCCGTATGGCGAGTTACGGCACTGAGAACATCTTCCTACCTCTCCACGGTCCTGTAAATAAATACGTCGTTCCATCTTACGTACTTCAACCTCTGAACGTGTATAGATCCCGGGATAGGGGAAATGACAGACCAGCCCTGGCAGTATTCCAATAAAAATCCGGCAATGTCGAGCCACCTGACGTGAAAACGGATTGTGACGCGTGTACGATCCAGTTGCCGAAAGTCCTGCCCATGTCAAGCTCGCTTGGCCAGCAACCGACCTTTAACAGTCGTCTTTCTCTTCCCTTTATCTAGTAGCAGACCCATCCGACTTTAATGAAATTCCGTCCCCTGTAACTTGAATGGTGGTTTCGGGACAAATATTACAAACTCTATACTCCATTCTAATTTTTATGGTGATACAATATTCACAAATCGTTGAGCACATTTCAACAATATTGTTGGTTTTCATTCAATTTTCGTCGCGCGTGCAGAATGTTGAGATGGCTTCAAGAGGACGAGATTAAGGATCAATATTCATGGCGCAACCTAGACAAAATCTTCACGAAAAGCAACAACATTCGTTGCAGGGTTTCCATTTAACTGAGAATTTGATGTTATAGCTACTAAATGGTAAAGAAATGTACATCTTATGTTCTAGCGCGATGACTAATGGAGCATAATATAATCATTCATTTTTCAAACATGTACACAAAAGGAGATAAACCCTTGCTTAGTTAAAAATATTTATTTTGCTTCTTAAAACAAGAAATATTAGTGAAATAACAATTAAATGTACATAAGAACAAAAGCGTTTGGATCCATGGACTTGAATCCATAAGCGAGATAAAATCAATGTAATCACTTGCTGTGAAGCAAGGCATTTTGCAACAAATTTTTAAACCCTTTTTCCTGAAACAATTTTGTTTCAGCCTATCTCCAATCTTAAACGCGCGATAAATATTTTATTGCAATATTTCAGAAGCAAAATGATAAGAGCACAAATAATTCGGTCGAGACAACCGGAGATATTCTGAAAATCTCAAGCTACGGGATATTACTGACAGTGTGGCTTTTCAAACCACGATATTAAAAAAATACTAACTCGAACGGAAACAGTAACAACAAAAATAATTAAAATGAAGAAAATATTACTCCATGTATGTGAAAATATTTGCAGATACATAAATGTATAGGCGTAAATCAATTCAAATGAATCCCATTTGAATATCTTTTAAGACAAAAGTCTATTAACGAAGGTCTATGAATTCTGAAATAGTTAAAAGTATTATCACGAATTCCCGCAATGAATACTTTTGTTCAACCGATCGAAGTCATTCTGCGATTTGAGAATAAATGAAGTTCCTTGAATGCAGGGGAACCGAGGAGACGAGAAACTTTCAGAAAGCGCGGCAATTTGTGCCATTATCACTAAAAGATTGCATTAATTAGAATCGCTGACGTATGAATTAGTAAAACTCCGAATAACTGTTTTCCCTTGATTCTTTATTCATGCCCGGCTTCTGGAAGTAGTAATAATTTGAATTACATAAAGTTTCAGAGAGATGGAGACCAATTCAATGTGTACAGAGTGGACGACGCGCGATAAAATTCATTACACGGCGAATACAGCTGTTTATGTTATACATAATAAGCGACTAATTCTAAGCTCGTTCATCATCCATTTAGTATTATGCGCCGCAGCAAACATAGGAAACCTGTTGCGCCACCCGTATCAGATTAACGACGATCTTCAATGAGAACAATAATGACTGAAACATTTTCAATTTTAAAGCTATCTTATTTTCAGAAATGGCATTACGTACACTACCGATGAAAAGCGAGGAGCCACCAGACATTCCGATCGACGCAGAAATTTGATGACTGATTAATAATTTTAAGTTGAATATTTAAGAACATATCATAACAGATCTAATTGCTAACAGTCTCTATAACATTAATTTCCAATCAATGAATAAAGTTTTAAAGATATTAATATATAATTATTTATAAATGTATAAATATTAAATACATAAATATGATTACTTATAAATTTAGAGGGAGCCATTTAATGCTTGTATGTGTTCCGCGGCGCACCCGCGGAACCAACATATTTCTAAACATCGGTCCCCTCATAAAAAGGCGTCTAGGCATCTGCACAAGAAATGACTTTCAACGTGCAGATGGATAGAGCGTTTATGACGCGCAAGTAATATAACTGTTTTTGAGGAAGTCGTTTTACACTCTAATCCGCCAAGGTAGCAGAATTTAGGCATGCACGACCTCAGCAGTTCTTTGCATGCGTCGTAAACGTGAGTTTCCAAAAGGGCCTCGCAGCTGGGTCGCAGGTGACACGGCCAGGTCAAGCTCTAGGTCCCCGATGGAAATTCCGCTACAGCGTTCAAAGACGTACCCTCTCCTTCATGCAACGCGCCTCGGACGCAAAGGAAGGGTGCGGTCACACCTCCAAAACACGCTGATTGGAAACTAGACATTTTTGCTAATGTCCAATCAGCGTGCCCAAAAAAGGTTCCGAGTCGACGTGCTGAGAAGCACTCGAGGAGGAAGTCAGTCTTAATAGATAATTCACACGAACACGTCAATCGTGGGAGCCTTACACCCTCTTACACGACAAGTCTAACATCAACCTTAAATCTAGCTTCAGCCTTGAAGTAAAGCAACAGTTCTGATATCCAGCCGGTGGATTGAATTCGCAGTGGCTCACCACCCGGGTAACCCTGCAGCGTCCAGTTCGGCATATCAGGGTCATTTCTAAAAGACTCCGGAGTATCCGTCCTTACGAGAGGTGTGAACATCGCGATTCCACCCGATACTTCGTCATTACATTCCACGTCAAACACTCATTCACTTGTTATACAAATATATCGCATTGTTACTTGAAGAATTCGTTAATCTCATTGATTATCCATTTACATCAACAAGAATCCTATTCGAAATAAGAATAGGAACAAGCCTAAACATCACGCGACGCGACCCTAGTCGGAGCGAAGATTTATGACCTTCGTTTTAGCTGCTCGGTCCTGTCCACACGGTACGTCGCGGGTGCGCGGCAGAACATATGACTAAAGCAGTGTAGAAACGTGGTGTTAAGAACGAAGTGAACTACTTGCGAGTAGTCGTGGGTCCGATCCGCAGATATCTGGGGACATCTCCGGGGACTCACAGGTCACAGCCCCCCTCCTCGATCTACCCCGCGACCCCAACGGTCCGCTAGTTTTGAACATTGTGGGCACAATCAGAAGTGGTCCCAAACTGTTGGCCGGCAGCGCACTGAAAAAACAAATAGGTGTTGAAATAAGTTCGCACGGATTTAGAGTAAGGAAATATTGCATGGGATTTATCTGCATTTTGCGCTGCATGTATTCAACTGTTTAGGAAAACTGGGAGAGTGATGTTGTGTAACTGATACTAATAGTGCTACTAAACAGAGACGTCTTTGGCGCCACCCTGAACGCTACACATTTCCCAACTGTTGGCGAAGCTATTTCTGTGCCATTCTTTCACTGCCGATGTAGTTGATATACTTCTGTAATCCTCAGGAAAAATACTGCTATGCTTTCATTCTTATTAATATGAAAAATATTAATATCGTGATCCTACAAATGCCGCTGCAGAATTTGTCGCAAAGAAAACATTGTCTGGTGACACCTGCTCCACTTTATAGAATAACGAAGTTTAATTCTTGTTTAATAACAGTTTAATGGATGTTTGAACTGCAGCAAATAATATGCACAAAATATTCTGAAAATGTCGATCTTTGAAAGGGAAATGAGATTTTTGTTTAAAAAATGTTGCCCATATTTGTTAATTTCGTTGATTTTATTTAACTTTGGCAACTGAAAGACATGTACATGCATTCTAGACTGATTTTCAAATGATAGTACTTTCGGAGATACTACTTCCACGAGTTCGTGAAACGATGTTTCGAGAAAATCGCGTTCCTAGTTTGGGTTAGGTTAGGAATCGCATATCCGACACTGTAGCATAGATTATAACATAAATGTTTACACTATCTATACTACAAATTAATACAATAATACGATATATACAGATTTTTAGATTTAAAACATTATACAAATATTGTGAATTACAGTAAATTACAGCCCTGCAATTACAGTTACGGTTAGATTTATGTCGATGGAAACTTAATTCTTCATTTTTGACGGTTGTCAGTTTATTAATCTTAATTTGGACCTCTTAATGAAGTTTTATTTGTTTGTGTACGTACATATTAATCGTAAAGTCGGTTTGGCATATACAGTTTACTTTTCCTCATTACTTCGTCTCTCTTAAAAATAAGATATTGGATATGGTGTGTTAAATAAAATAACTATTATATTTATCTCAATCCGTGGATATAAAATAGCTCTGAAGGAGTGTCCACTCTCTATGAAATGCTCTTTAGAACTGAACGAAAACACCCAAAGAACTGGGATCCACTTATACCTACGAATGCGCATTGTCCCATTTTACAATCTAGGCCCTTTTGACTCTCCAAGTCCAGACCCATCTGGTTCTCTTACTATCTGTGTTAGTAAGACATTTCTAAGAACGTTGAGACAATTTTGCTACAGCATGATATATTATATTTACCATCACTAGTAAATATCCAACATAAGCTCAGACTCATATTACTGCTAAAAAAATTTGCATGTACAATTATTTTGTATTGTGTGGGATTAAATCACGCGCTAGCCGCGGAGGTGATGCGTGTAATTACGTGTGTGTGTTTGAAAAGCGCGAATCAGGAAACATGATACATGGAATGTTTGGAAACGAGTTTATGATTGGCAAGGATGGAGACAGAGAGCGTGGAAGAATGGGTGCGAGAGAGGCAGGAAATGCGAGAGACGGCGAGCGAGCCTGAGGATGAACCAAATGGAATTAGAACAAGAATGAGTATGAAAGCGAAAGGTTCAGAATAAAGGAGAAATAAAGTCTATTTTGAAAAGTAAACGAGGCGTTTTGGAGTATCGGTCCCCGGAATTCCTACAATTGATATTATAAAACGATCATAAACAGCATTTCTTTTCTTCAATATATATTTATATTAAATGAGTGCAAAAGTTCTGTCGATTTTATATCTTTAAGTATTTAAAACAAAATTTTAGGATTTTTATTTGTTTCTTGTGTATCTATGTATAGACGGTAATTTCTACAAATGTTTCCCATATTGTATTTTTTCCCTCTAAAATAATAACTATTTGCATGTTCCTTTCAAATTGCGCTGATAAATAAATGATGGCTACACACGTAACATACTGTTACGCTTCCCATTAATTTTATGAAGCAAAAACCAGTTAAAGGAAATGCTGCGAATAGCTCTGTTAGTCCGGCTGGATAAGTGAATTGCAACGAGGTGTCAGTAAAACCGGAACAATCGTCCTTAAAATGTTAAGAATTAAATCCCCTGCGAACGCTAGGTACGCATCGCAGAAGTGTCAAGCGGAAAGTGGCTGTAAAAAGAAATGGCCGTAACTCGAGGCTTACAGCTGTTTAGTCGTCTCGTAAAAACGTCTCCCCAGTCTGAACGCTTGCTGCATTGCTTTTTCCTTTCACCGTCGTGTCCACGTTCTTCCTGTATGCTTCCGTTTCCTGGCAACACAGCGTGTCCATTTGTCGACAATAGCTCGGTATTCCGGCTACGTCTAACAACACGATATTTTTTTTTTATTAATCGTCCAGATAAATTGCTTTCCATTGGCAGAACTTTACATAACTACATAATGTTCGCCAATTTCTTTCCTTTCGTGCTACATTATGTGTAGGTTGTCCTACTTTAGTCTATAAATGCGACTTGCTTGTAAATTATCTGCTGTGTGAAGAAATTCTTTCCAAAGAAATTGAAAGGTTTAGTGAGGGACGTGTACCGGTATAATTAGTTTTCTATAAATGCACGTTTAGAGGTAATATGAAAATGATGTACACTTTCCTGAACGGAATTTCATATTTAATTTTGCCAAGGAATGTCTGCAGCGTGTATCCTGAATGAGTGACAGCAAATGAGGAATAGAATGAGAGAGTAACTAAGAGTGGAAGAATATACATATAGAGTGAATGATGCATGTGCAAGGCAGAGCTAAGGGAGAGTTAGAAGAGAGCTGATTGAGAACAGTTTGAACAGTTTAAGAGAGACGTATCGTGAGCAGAGAGTGTTCAATTGAGAGTATTGTGAGTATCGTGTGAGAGTTGTCGTGTGTCGACGCTTAATAATAATAAAGTTAGTGTTTAATTGAAGCAGACTGATATCTTATTACCCTACCTGCCCTCTATTCCAATCTACGTGAGGTTTATGAAAAATAACTTCTACACATATGTATACATATGTATATTATATTTCTTGTTCCAGTATCTTTCTATTCTGCTGATTTTTAGTGCTTTCATAACCAGCATTACATGTTTATTTTTAAATGGCCCAGTGATAGTATAATCTCATTCCAGTGATAAAGGGAAATACCTGTTAGCTAAGTATACAATCGTCTTACAATAGCTGATAACGTCATATGTAGGGGATTAAGAAAGGGTGGTAAAATATTTCTTATAATAATTGTAAAATGCAATCGATTTTATATAAAATACAAGTTTGTTCTCCGATTGTTCTTTTTTTTTATCAGCTTTAGCGTTTCACGCAACTTAAGCCGATGTATACAAATTTTTCATCTCTCGAAAAGATGTTTCTTCCATTCTAATTTAAAATTTATTACTGTACGAAAATTTTTAAGCTTCTTTTTTCTAATACAGTTCTAGTAGTTACGGCAATAAGGTACAATTGCGTCGCACAAATTCATTGTAAGCCTAGAGAATGGGGCCTTGGATGTACTGGTAGATATTGAAATTAAAAAAACCAAATACAAAGAGCAACCTGTAGAATTCTCGGCTGTGCCATTGAAGGGGTTTCAATACGTCCGGTCCTTGAGACCCCATTCTACTGCATGTATCCGGTCACAAGCTGGCTTGTGCCAGGTAACTATCTCAAATTACAGAACCTGGCTGCTGTAATGTGAGACCACGATTCCTTCTAAAACTTACGAACAAATTAACTGCCCTTCCATATTTATCAGGCTTCCACGACATTCAATGATTCCAGTAATATTCAATTTTAAACACCCCTATATTCTAACAAACTTTTATTGCATACTTAGCAGGTTGATGAGTATACAGCGTTTGTCAGAATATTCTATGGGTAGAATTAAGAAAAGAGTGTTATATCTAGTTTTCTATATCTAGTTTCTAGTCTTATTAATTAAAATATACATAATAGTTACTAGTAGTTTTTATTATATAACAACACAATCATTTCTGATTAATCATATCTGTAGTACCTATACATGAAATAGTATAATGTGATAGACCTCATTGCCAGAGGCAAGAAGGAATTATGAACCTTAAATGCGTTATAATCTTTATAGTTCGTAAAACAGCAATAAATATTCATTATTAAGATACTATCTGAAATACTATCACTTTATTGTAAACATCAATTTCATGAAATGTTTAATGCTATTGAGGGTCATACATTTCTATCACACTTTTAGATAACAATTAAGTGAACGTGATAAAATGTCAGCAGTTTACATAGTGACCATACATAAATGTATACACAATTAGTTATAAATAATATATATCATAATTATCAATAGTAGGTTGTGTCTTTCAAATTCATAAATGTGACATAACTAACTCTTTACTTTACATAATCACCCTTGCATGCGAGTCAAAAACATTGTCGGAAATATTACAATTCACCAACAGCTTTCATCAATGTCGACATATGTACATACAAATGTATGCAGTATGAGCAAGTATGATATGTCACATTAATATTACACAGCGCCTCAAACAAAGAGGTCAATGAGTAACATACATAGATAGAAGTTTATGTGTTTACGTTATAAGTATAGTATTTTGACCGAACCAACATCCTGTAATTTTCGATTCCTTTTATAAGCTTATAAACATTCGAATTTTAAAATATAAATCGTGATATGACAAATCTGTCGCATTAAATCTGACAACGAATGAAATGACAATACCTTTAAACTAATACGTCTGTGCACTTTCTCAATCGATATTCATGAAAAATGTATAGCTTTTTACGATTCATATAGAAGCACTTTTTTTCATTCACCTCAATCCATGTTATATTATATCTACCTGTGAGGTTTAATGTTTCCGTTATAAGTCAGAATAAGCTACACAATTTTAGTACCTCATACATTTAGGGGAAAGAGGACAGATGGGGCTGCTAGGTAAGACGGGGTGTTTACTTATTTATGCAAAGAGGTCTTCCGCTGAAAAACAGTTGAATCTAAAGAAATATTCGGCATTCGCATAACACCACCGATTTAAGTCAATTTATAATACCCTTGTGCGTGACAAGCCATTTTTCGGTTTCTTCCGTCCCTGATCTAATGTTTGTTCATATTTTAAGCTTCAGCATATAAGTTACCATTTGTAATTAAACTAATTGTATAATATTCAATTCGACGGTTTCGTAAAGTATTAGTTGTTATAGTTACGACGATTATTTGCAAACAAAATAACTTGTTATCATGTCATTTATATCAATATAACATTTGGGGTAAGACATTTCTACCTCCCTTCTAGGGGACATTTCTACAAACAGTAATTTTTAGTCACAATTGGTGCGAACATACAGGAGGAGGACAGAGTGACAAATATTAATCTGCGAGGTCGATGCAAAGGTTGTTGAAGAAGTGTAAAAACAATATCGACTATCATAAGGTAACTGCTGCTTTTAATGTTCCCCAAACTACATTTGAGAGAAAAGTGGCTACCTATTGACAAAATTCTCAACAGACGTTCAAAGTTAGTTTGGAACCCTTACAGACAGTGAACGTTTGTATATTATACTATTTAACTTCAAGAAGGGAAGAAACTACTAATGGATCTTAAAGAAATTATCTTAAAGGAATAAACAGAGTATCGTCGCTAGTACTAGTAAGTACTAGTACTAGTAAAGTACTAGAAGCGCGCTAATTAATATAAAGTCTATCTTAAACAATGATAACAGTTTCCGATAGTGGTTTCAAAAGTATTGAGACAAAAATAAAATCATACTGCTTAGAGTCATATTGCAATAAAATATGCATGAATTTTCAATCGCGATGATTCGAATACTAGATAGTTCAGAAACATTTATTTCTACGTGACAGCAAATATACTCATAATCACTTTTCGAACTCTATAGATACCTATCATTCAGTTCGAAACCCATTCCTATGGGCTGTGGTACTTTGCATGTACAGTCGCAGAACATGTACATAGTATATGTATATGCACGTGTATATATGTACGCACAGAAACGAATCATTAGTTCTCACGACTGGTATTTGATCCTCGTGAAATCAAACTTGGGATCTAAGTTGATGCTGATTTGTAAGAGCATATACATATAAATGCAGAACTTGATCTTATCCATGATTATACTGCTTGGGCGGTCATGTTTCTTGACAATAGCTATTGTACTATTTCTAAATTGCATTGAACATTAGTTTTTAATATTTAGTTTTAGAAAATAGTTATAATAGTATTAATAATAAAATGCTTCAAAACTGGATGATAGAAGTTGAAAAGGCAAGGCAGAACAAAAAATTCGCTGCAAAATAAAATAACTAGTTTAAAGAACGTAATTTAACGAAATAAATTACGCCATCATTCGACATTCTCTTGTTAAGATAATAATATATTAAGAAATGTATTTGAAATTAAATTTTTTGTTTCTCTAGTTTTATTAATAATGCAATGGTCCATAAGCCGTATTACGATTTCATTCCTACGGTTATAAGCCATAATGAAATCAATTATACTGGGTAATGCATACGAAAAATTGAAGTAATTGGAGTAATTGAAGTAATCTTGTAGTATATTTATCTTTCCTCACGTTCCTTTTAACTTCTTCATTATCTATTCATATTTATTCTCAGTTCAATATGTTTCATAACTGCTAATTAAATATCTGCTTTCTTTCATACTATTGGACAACCCTGCCGTTGTATATACCATTGCATTTTATTTTAGAATGAAAATTATATCGAAGAATTTTTGTCTAGACTAACTCATTAAATGTCTGACCTTTTTCAAGCTCCTGTTTGATATTCTTCTTTAATAAAATAACATACACATATTATAATTAATTTAATTCATAAATCCAAAATCTAAAAAAATGATATAAACGTAACCATTTTTAACTCTAACTCTAATACGTAAATTGAATCACTATTTTATATGAATGGCTAACGAATTCTTATCACTGTAAAATTCGTGTACACTATCAACATCAAAAATTCGAATTCTCTTTCTTCGATTCAGACTCCTTTTACTTTACATGTATCCCATGTATACCTTATATTACGTGGGGATCTAGCTTTATTCCTTCCGTATAATATACGCTTTATCTGCCTTCACGTATATGTACGTAAGTACATATGTATGTAAGTGCCCTAGCGTAGGTCTTATGTCTTCCAAAGTATTTTAATCCAAAAGGAAATACCATTTATGATACATAAAACAAACAGAATGAATCGAGTTATTATAAAAATTTGAATCCACTTTTTCTCATTTTTATGTTCACCTTGCACTCGTAGAGGCGGTCGCACTCGTTACAATTTTCCATCGAAATATCAATTGCCCTGTAACACGTCTTATCATTTTCTCACTGATCTTACCTGCTGTAAATATTATTTTCTTATGAATTAAAATATCCTTAAGAGTGCGTGCAACATTGCAATCAATCGGATATAACATTCACAATTAAATCTTCCACTTACACCAAACAGATTTGTCCAAAATATACGTACTACGTCATCAAACAAAACTCGTACAAGTTCCGTTAATGAATATCCTACTGAATCGCATAATCTGCGATATCAATCCACTCCAACGACATCAATTTCTCTAAGCAATTTATTTTGTCAAATTAACACCGGTACATCGAGACAATAAATATACGACTATGTACTAAAAAATAAATAATTATAGACATATAATACGAAATCTTAAGTACTGTTGAGTATTTTCTGTGATTAATTGTTAATTCATTTGTGTGCTTCAATTCGGGTACTCTAACGATTACGCGAACAAATCTTCTCACAGTGAACCTATGGGGCTATTTAATGCAGCATTTTATCACGTTTCTTGCAATCATTCTTCCACATCGATTGCAAGCATTTCATGAACTCTAATTTATTTTTGTTTACTGGCCTGGAAGTAACTAGCGAATAGAGAAAGATGGTTAAACTGATAGGAATAAAGGTACATATACATATATACTTATCGTGAAAGAGAGGGAAAGGAGATCAGGCGATTCGTAGCTAGGATCTTTTGTGCTGTTGCCTTTCTCGCCTTCGTCGCCCGTTACGCGGAGCTTTGTAATTTTAATTATTTCATTACCGGAAATCCTTCGAATATACAAAGGAGATGCAGAGTAGAAAGTAAGCTGCCGTTGTTTCTCTAACTCAGGGGAATTCGTCGACGTCGTCGCCATTCTATATCGGTTCTATTTTTCTTGCAGAGGCATTTCCTTTCCTTGTCGGAACCTCTTTCCAACATTTCCCTCTTTTTATCGTCTGCTTTGTCGTTGCCTCAGCGACTTTATTCGCCCCAACCGTTAGTTCCCCCGCCATATTTTTACTTCCAACCGATTCGACCCGATACGTGTAGATATTAACAAGTCGCGTTGATAACTTTTAATAGTCGTAATTGTCAGCTTAGCCAAACTCCAATAAAAATACTGCAAATTTTCATCTAGGTAATGATTGTTATCGCTGCTTATTTACTTGACAATGTGCTGATAGACAAAAAGGCGTTTCAAATTGTCGTTTACATTTGCCTTAGATTTTTAAACCGCAATGCTGATGCAATGTATAAGAACCTGTATCTTTCGAAACCATGATCCCCACGAGATAAAATTGTACTTCAGGTCTACTATCTTGCCCTATGATACCCACCAAATTTCCAAAACCTAACCCAAACCTAACTTAATCGGGCACTGGTGAAATTTGATGGTGTATCCGATTTTTGTTTCACGTTGTCGCGTCGCAATAATGCACCCCGCAGGGGAGCCAGAACCCATGGGCAAAGGTTTATGGCACGATTGCAAACTAATGCTATTTTTGAGAATGAGGAATTTTTCGTTGATTGCTTTTATAACTTTAGAGTATGTCCTGCCTCAATAGCTTAAAAACATGCCATAAACTGAAGAGTTTCCGAAGGCACATCTGGATGTAGCGGTTCGGCAGCCGAAGCATCAGCCGACGGAAATACCCATGACGGTCAACCTTC
Source organism: Nomada ferruginata (assembly GCA_963583965.1). Classification (NCBI taxonomy): domain Eukaryota; kingdom Metazoa; phylum Arthropoda; class Insecta; order Hymenoptera; family Apidae; genus Nomada; species Nomada ferruginata. Next base: position 4,893,263 of record OY757219.1, read on the forward strand.
GTCACCATGTATGCAGGCAACCTTCCTCCCTTCCAAGGACAGCACGCTAAGGGCTTATTGGAAGGGCGGTGGTTATTCTTACTAGCCACACTGATTGGCATTTGAAATAATCGAATGCCGACCAATCAGCGTGAAAAGTAGGAAAACCGAGGCTTCATGGAAGATACACCGCCGACAAAAGACCAGAATCTTGAAAAACCTCGAATCAAGAACATTCAAAAGTACAAGTATCGTAACCTTTCGTGTCGAACGGAATTGATCCGAAAACATTAGAACATAACAAAGTTTTTTACTCTCCGAACCGTTGTATTCTCTTTTGTACAGTCAGTTAAGTTTAGAAATATACATATTTATATTCATTTACTAACTGTACCTTGTCGTTGTGTGTTATTTGGGAATCAGTGAAACCATTGACCTCCCACCTCGCGTTAAACTAAACGTGTGGAAAATACACACGTATTACGGTAACTATTTTTTATTCAATTCCCCCCCTTCATGTTTTCTTAAACGCTTAACAATGCTTTGATCGAAATACGCCCAATTGGAATCAATAATTTTTTACTGTATGTTCGGTAACTTTCAATTCCTTGGTGGCAAAAGTCTTCTTTGATTAAAAATACGTATATAGGCACGTGCGTTCTGATGTCCTCAACTTTGGAGAAACATTATTCAGTCAGAAAATATTGTAGCTACCTGAGCAAGTATTGGGTTGGTGCAAAAATAATTGTGGTTTTTATTCGAATAAATAAATGTCGAATGCCTATTGTTTGATCAAGTATTACGCCTTTTACAAACCTCTCGAGATGTTTTTCGATGATCTGCTTCGATAATAGACCTTATTTCATCATTATCAATTGCGAAATTTTGTAAAAAACTGTTGAGTTGTGCATGCGCTGATTAATAGTCCCTTGACCAAACGCGTTGTTAATATTGCGAGCAGTTTCTGCAGCTTTACTCCCTAATCTGAACTCATATTATAAGATTGCACGAATTTGCTTTCTTTCCGTCTTCATTTTGACAGGAAACAGCATCTAACAATGATGAAACAGTTAACTCAAGAGGCAGAACACCAAAGCGATAGATGGATCTCCACGCTTTTAATTAATCTACTTTACTATATGAATGTAGTAAGATAAAGCGTCACATCAGAATAATCGCTGAAGTTTAAACTGTTGAAAACCGCAGTTACTTTTACACCAAGCCAATTGTAATCATTTGGAGCAGCGTCTGGGCTATATGGTGGATCGTACCAAGCCCAATTCTTCAATTCTCTGAAGCGTTCGACGTGCAATATGTGGCCGAGCGGTGGCCTGATGCAGAATAATTCGTTTTCGTAGGAATTCGCGGAACGATAGTTTTCCAAATACTTTTGCACTTTGGAGCGAACTTAAGTGATATTACCTCTTCAACAGAAGAAACCTATAAACATGGTTCTTATGAACAAAAGAAGAACACGCGAAACGAAAAGACGTGATTTTAGCACTAGAACTACCGATACATTTTGGTATTATTCAGATACCATACGTTAGACAGATTATGAACACGAAAGTCGTTGAATGGACATTAAATAGAGATATATAATTGTCTTATTAAAAATTGCTACAACAATACCTATATATTAATAATTCTAAAGCAAGAAATCTGAAACAAGTCATTTTGACCCCCTTGGTAGTTCTAGTGTTAAATGCTATCCTAATACTTAACATATATGGAACACCATTGTTTTCCTCCTGAATGTTTTTCATTACACTCCATGGTGAATAATTGCCGTGATGAATCATACGGATGACAGGTGGCTGACGATTAACAAGGCGCTATTTATTAGACTCTGTAAATCCATGACGAAGCAGGACGATGTACCCCGATGATGCTTATCGTTGTGATACTGGCAGATGCGCGGCTGTCGCGATATTAGCCGGTAATAAACCACGACGTAGATAATCAAATACACGACACGTAACAAGGTCCAAGCACCTACCTCCGCGTACAACGGGGCGCGTGGTGCACCGGTAATTTAGGTACCATTGGTTTGGTCAATAGCCAATTCCTATTTGGCTTAGGTCCAAGAGGTCAAACAAACCGGTCATGCCGCTACGAATGGTAAAGTTTAGAAATCCCTTGAGCTCAAACTTCCTTCCTTGGCCTTCGACAGCCTTTATTCCTGCCTGCTGCCCCTTGCTACGAACACCGAACCACCCCTTCGTCAATGGAGCACCCTATAACGTCGACTGTCACATTCGAGAGATTTGCTTCTTAATTTATAGAATAAATTGTAAACATTTCTCTGCAAGAGACTACCATAAAGGACCACCTTTGCCGACCATATCTTATTTTGAAAAGAAACAGAGCTTCCAGCTTATATTGTGAAATTATATATTAAAATATGTCTTCAGTTTTCAATAATTATAGGTAGTATGTACTTGGTAAGTTACGGGGGAAAGAAAAATCTTTTACATTTATATTTTTACATTTACAGAGAAACAAAATTGGATTTTCCTATCACTTGGCATATTTCAAAACTTCTTATTCGCGCTCATTCATTTATACATATGTATACTTATATCAATTTAGCACTGAGAATTTCTGAACGCTACCAATAGAATATTTGAAATCATTAGTTATCGCAAGTTGTCGCACTGGTTTTCGATTGGCTAAATTACTATCGAAATACTAATTTAGGATTTGTGAGAAATCAGAAGATTTGATGCTTGTGACAAACATTCTAATAGCAAACACTTACGTACATAATATTTCCTGGTTGAAATTGATGGTAATGCTTCGAGTCAGGGTTTAAAGGTAGGTGTAATATCGATTTTGTTTCCCGCAACGGTTATCGAACAACTGTCATAAATGACCGAAAGCTCTAATTCCATCGATTCTACTACCTATTATGAAACGGGTCATATATCTACTCAATATTGATTCTACACAGCTCAACACGGCTTCCTTATATGAATTACTACCACTAACGTTTAATCGCTGGGCATTGCTCTAATATTACTATTACATGTACTATGTGCACGATTTATAAATACGCATCTATTAATCGTTTTATGTAGGTACTTATGTACATATATGTACGTCAGCAGTAATATAACAAGTATTGCTAATACTATTGTCTGTCACAGACTGTCACAATTAAATCCGAGATTATTTCCTGCACATCGCATATGTCAAATGCAACGATTGGACAAGCTTTGGAAAGTGCTGAAAGCCGGAAATCGCTTGAAAATCGATATAGTAACGGGTTATAGAACAGAATTAATTAAGTAAGGCTTCCCCTGACAGACAAACCAAAATTTTAGTAAAACTTATTGAGCCTTCTTACACTTATTGTTAGTCTAAGTATATAACATTTATAAAGATTTAATTGTTGGATAAGAGCGTGCAAATTTTCGTTAATGTAGAAGCTTCATGTTTTCCAGACGTACTTTTGTACCAATTAATCGATTCAATGCTCGGTTCAGTGATTAGCCAATTCAGGCTTTCGAAGAATTATTTTTGTTGGACTAATTAGCCAAGCTTTTAAACGCTCTTATTCAAACGGGGTGCTCGTCTAGAGTCTGCCACACCATTTATATAATAATTGCCCGTTCTGAAGCGCGAAAATCATTTTCCAGGCACTCTTTCAGTAGCATAACCTTTGGCGTAAAACGCCGAACAATGGGCAAATATTTCGGTCAGCCTCGGCAGTTTTCGGGCTACGATTTACCTCGAAAAGTAAAATACGTAGAAGACGCTTATTTCTGCTAACTCAGCACTCCTTCATTTTTAGATTAAAACGATTTTGTTGACATAATAATGCGAGACGGTTCGTAGAAACGATTAACGACAATTAAAAGAAAAAGAAAAACCGTATCAACTTATTGGCTATAATTAAGAATAAGAATCAATAATATTTTCTGAATTATTGAACTTTACACGGGATATTGTTACGCAGTACTATAACATTATCGGAATGAATATTGTTTTTGTTCAGTGTACACCTGTGAAAGAAAACTCAATTATTATGAAGAACGAAGGCCAGAACTGTGATTTGTAATAAACTGCTTATAATTTAACTTTAATTTTATATTATATTTTAGGAAGCTCTGCTAAATAAAATATTGTATAGCAATTACATATTATATTACTATTTTTACAGTATGTAGCTATTTCACTAAGGTAAGTGAATAAGTTAGAATAGATATTTTATATGTAGTAAGCAGGAATAGGTGTCAGATAAATAATTATTTACGTGGTTCACCCAGTATGTTTTACGATATAGTACACACATTAAGTATAAAGTTGCTTGCAGGAATTTAGAATGCGTGAAGAATAATTATGCCATATGATTTACATGTTTAGAATATGTAAATTAGATATCACTTAAGATTAGATACAAATGCTTGCAACTATTCTAGTTACACTTAAAGTTAGACGTGCCTAGCTATTATTATAATGGATATAACTTTTATTTAATTCTGTACTGTCGATTGGTGAAGACTAGCAAATAAGTCGCGCCAGAAAATGTGTGTGCATTTTTGACATTTTAGTTATTGTTTTGCATGATTATATTATTCGAAGAGTTCTCCAATTACACTGTTCGACAAATTTCAACTTCTTTTTGATTTTGTAACCTTCAATATGCGTTTTATATAGACTTTAATGTGCTGAATACGAATCTGCAATCCGTTTTTCTCCAGAACGTACCATGTTTGAAAAAATCAATTTTGAAAAAAATCGCAAATTTTCAACTTTGGAAGTGTTTTGTACTTTTGCGGTAATAGTTATTCAGATGCGCTTGGTGCCAAATGATTCTTTGAAGTTTCACGAATAAAATGGTATATGTTGTTATTAGACTATAAACATTTAAATGTGTTTAAATAATGATCAAAGTGAAAGGGACACCGAAAATATACCCATTTTGGCTGATATCTTTCAGTTTATTTCAAAAAATAAGGGTCCAGTAGAAAATCTAACTATTCCACGCGACAGAGCAGACCTTTCTGCAAAGGAAAGCATCAACGGAAGTTACAAAATCATTTTTGTATTCGATATACAAGCGAAACAGTTTGGTTAAACACGCGACGGCAACAGTGACACTCATTGTCAGCAGAAGACTGCGCGTTTAGTGATTCCGCTACGCTGAGCGATGAGCGGGGAGCCGCCGTCATAAAGCACAACTGTCGCCGCCACGTATTTTGCCAAACTATTTCGCTTGTATATCGAATACAAAAATGATTTTGTAACTTCCGTTGATGCTTTCCTTTGCAGAAAGGTCTGCTCTATCGCGTGGCATAGTTAGATTTTCTCCTGGACCCTTAGTTTTTGAAATAAACTGAAAGATATCAGCCAAAATGGGTATATTTTTGGTGTCCCTTTCACTTTGATCATTATTTAAACACATTTAAATGTTTATAGTCTAATAACAACATATACCATTTTATTCGTGAAACTTCAAAGAATCATTTGGCACCAAGCGCATCTGAATAACTATTACCGCAAAAGTACAAAACACTTTCAAAGTTGAAAATTTGCGATTTTTTTCAAAATTGATTTTTTCAAAAATGGTACGTTCTGGAGAAAAACGGATTGCAGATTCGTATTCAGCACATTAAAGTCTATAAGAAACGCATATTGAAGGTTACAAAATCAGACCCGTGTTGAACAGTGTAAGTGAACCTAAATATACCCGCCATTTGCAGGCACATGAAAAAACTGTTCAATTTCATTATAAACTGCACAAAAATAAATTCAACAACCTTAACGACATGTCGCCCATATCAATTTACCGTAAAATTTGTCTTCCGAACGAATATTCCTCGGTGCAATAAATATTTCAGCGAAACTATGCGGCTAATATTAAAAGATATATCATTGAACATTACCGACTGCACGTAGTTTCAATATGATGGATCTCTAGCACATATTAAATAGGTTTACAAAGGTATTATTAGACACTTTTACTGAACATTAAATAAAAAGGCTCGGTCGCCAAATTGTTCGTCATTTAATTTTTATTTATGCAGTAAACTACAAAATATGATTCCTCGTGGAAAGTCTACATTACCAGAATATATGACGCAAAGAATTATTGCTGATTGCGCATTAATCACAACACAGGACATAGGAATGGTACACAGAACATTCATCAAAAGACTTTAATCATGCATCGAAAGCAACGGCTATTTCTTTCAACACTTTTAGCTCCATTTTCCCATAAAAATGCTGTAGTATTTATCTGCGAGTCGCCTGTAACAAAATAGAACAAATGTACATATACAAATATACAGGATGAGTCAGTAAGAACTGTTATCTAAAATAACGCGTTACCTATTAAGTGCATAAAAGAAAACATTTTAAATGACTTATCCTGCATTTAAAGGGATATTTTCAAGGATATCAAGGTAACCTAGTGTTTTTCAAGACGTTGTATCCTATAAGAAGACAAATTCAGACCTGTATAATGATATAACATTGAGTTGACCTTAAAGCTCCAAATTCCGGATCTAAATCCAACACATTTCTTCGAGAAACCAAATTGAGTCTATCCCCTGATATGAACGGGTTTAAATGCAAGTCAATTCATTAAAAATGTTTCTTGGCGCAATCAATAGGTAACCAATAGATAATATTGTGGGTAATAATTCTTTTAAAAAAGTCAGTGTAAATTAGTAAATTAGTCAAAGTTGAGCCCGTCCTTACATTTTCAAAGGGTGCATGAAATCTTCAATTCTAGTAACTAATATACAGTACTGCAGATGCTCAGATACAATCGTTAGCCCATATGTTCAGGTTTGTGAAGCAACTGCTTCGTGTTCAGCTCAAGAAATATGCTATCAAGCACAAAAGAATTACGTTTATTCGTCTATGCACATCTTTTCCTTCTAACAGTTCGTTTAATTTTAAATAATATTGCCACTCACGCATAGACATTGCTGATACATAAGCGTTTCACACAGCAGTTATGCTAACCGATTAAGTTATAAAACGTATTTTGCTATATGAAACGCCATTCAAATATGTTTATTGAAAGTATTGATGGTTTAGCCTCGGTTAACTGTATAATTAAGTATGGTAACTTTATTGGAAATATTAATAAACTGTTAAACTATTTAACTGCTATACATAACGCAGGACCGGTGGGATATCAATTTTGTTTAATCGTTTCCAAAATATAATATGCAAACGTACACCTGGGGAATTATTTCTTGGCCAAAAAAATAAAAGGAACTACAACAGTTCCTCCAGCACATTCTTACTGCCAGTTCAATTCTCATAAGACACATTCCAGCTAATTGAAGCGCCCATAAAGAAATTCGGCAACTCAATTTTCTCTACAGCTATATTATATGTATACAAATGGTGAACTTGTTCACGCAACAATACCCTTAATGAATTTTTCTTTCAGTATAAAAGAAGGGGAACAATTCAGTCGCACCCTTGCGTTTGAACATAATCGAATTTTTCAATGAAAATTCAAATCAACCTGCTTCTTCGTAAATAGCAAAAAAGAAAATGAGAGACAGGTACTCTCCTCTGCTATTAGTAGATTAACCGCAAAGAAACTTCAACTCGTAACCATATTTCGTGTACCTCCTTCTTGGGCCCATCCCTTTCCCCTTTTTTCACTGTATTTCTATTCCCCTTGGTCATACAGATCTTTTAGTTCTGATGACGTAAGTCCTTAGCGACCCAGTTTTCAAACTGCTACAGAATATATTTGCAAGAGTTGTACTATCGACCGTTGGTACTTGTTCTCCTTTTCATCTTTGTTCTCTTCGTTTCCTGTCTCGTTGTCTCTAGGCTTCGAATCACGAGACTCTACTGCACCGTAGACGTACTATAATGCTCGACGGCATGTTCGGGGATCTAGCAAATGGAAAACCGTTCGCATTTGTACATCGTATCGGTACATCAAGTGTTTTTCGTGTTATATGAAAAGACACGACATGACTTTTGCAGTTAGATGTAGTATGCATCTGGAGCGGTGCTCTAGTCCACTACCATTTAATAAGTATATGCATTGCACATAATGCATTTTTTCGTGTAATTAATTGCAAACATTCGTAATATAAGGATTTATGACATCTTTTGGACTTACAAGGGAACATATTCAGATGTTAATCTCCGATTTTGATGAAACTTATGTGAGATATAGTTCTTTGAAAAATATTTGACACGTATTTTTTTTTATCGGCAACCATCCACTTTGAAGGGGTGAAAACAGCCCTCAAAGTTGGGGGTCAAAACCATATTTTTTGAGATATCTCGGAAACCAGAGGTCGAAAAAACTAAATTTTTTTTTAAATTGTGTGTTTTTCAATGGGAAATGTAGGCGACCTCTGGTTTCCGAGATATCTAAAAAAATATGGTTTTGACCCCCAACTTTGAGGGCTGTTTTCACCCCTTCAAAGTGGATGGTTGCCGATAAAAAAAAATACGTGTCAAATATTTTTCAAAGAACTATATCTCACATAAGTTTCATCAAAATCGGAGATTAACATCTGAATATGTTCCCTTGTTAGGTAAGAAACGCAAAGATTGTCGTATCTTGGCATTGTAGAGAGATACAGCTTCACCGCTTTTTCTATTGAAAATATACACGAATAAATGTGAAAAATTAACAAAATGAAAGTGACTAATAATGGTATTATTGACAAGGAATTTGGAAATGTAATCCGGAGCCACAAGGCGGAAAACATTTTTTAATGGAGGGAAAGGCAGAGCCATTATCAGACTCGAATTCATCTAATGGAATCATAATGTATTATAAATGACTCGTAGAAAAGGGGAAAACAAGTGCCTTCGCTTCCTCATTTCGTAATTGTGTCGAAAATATAATTCTATTGTCGTGTCTTTTGAATAAATCATGGCAATTCCTGAAACATATAATTAATTGTTGGCTTTACCACGACATTTATAAGGCTGCCAAGAATAACAAAAACTACATTTTACCCTTAACTCTGCTACTGCGGTTTCTTTGACTGCAACTTCAATATTCGTTTGCTAAAAATATATACACATAGGTAAACGCCCTCCGTAACAGAGTTTGTTGAGAGAGTTCCCTAACAAAATCATTATTTATAAATTGTTCCTTAGTTAATCAGTACGTTGAATTTTTGATGGATAAGGCATTTTCCTTGGACAAAGTTGGTGACTTTTTTCAAATCTTTTTCTATTCAGATAATTTTGCAACAATTTGAAGAAATGATAGCTTACAATTAGTAATGCTAAATCAGGTAATGCATAGTGTACGTGCAACATATAACTTTCCAGTTGAATTGTTTAATTTTGTTTCAAATTCATGAAACTCATTACCACGTACGATCAGGCGTTTATTTATGTGCAGTTTAATAACAGGCACAGCACAATTTCATCGCGAGTTCTCTAGTAGCGAAGCGGGAATTTATTTATTGTTGAATAGAACGTTAAAATGGTATCCTTTCTATTCAACCGAATAAATAGAAATTGAGTGGCAAATATCTCAATAAATGTTCATTTCAGACTTTTTATGCTTTAAAACTTATTTACCTAGTTGTCAATTCTCTTTAAATTTCCGTAAAAAAAAGGTTCTCTGTTAAACAAAAAAACATGGTCGCCTTGACTTTATGTATAAGCAATGTCGAACGAAAATAGGGTTGACATAGGCATGTCCATCTGGCGAGGCACCTGTCTGCGAAGTCCCGAACCACTTGTAGGAGAGCCAAAGGAACAGAAAGAAACGAACAATCCACTTCGCCCTTTTGGTAATAGGGGAAAGTTAATCTGAGAAAAGTTCTTCATTATGCGTATCGGTCTGTTGATAGGTCTGATTTAAAGTTTACTTTTCATTTAAAGAAGTGGCCCATCGTATATAGAGTGTATATTGCCCAAGGGTCCACGGCGAAGAAATGGGGTGATCTTTTTGGCAAGGAAATGGAATAGGGGGAAGAAATGCCATCGTCTCGTTTAGAGGCAGCAAGTTGTGTTTAATTATGCTATGGATATATAAGGGGGCTGGTGGAAGAGGGTGATGGCATGATCGGTGACTCGAGTATACTCTAGAGACCGTTGCTAACTTTATAATGCACGACGCAATGTCTCGGTAATGACTCAGCAACCAGCTGTCTGTTCGTACCTTATTAAAGCACACACGCTATCGCCTGTAATATGATGAATACTAAATGCTGTAAACACATGAAAGTAAAAGAATAATCCATCACACATTAGGCAATATGCATAGCAGTATGCCTTGTAACCATACATGCGTATTATCGTACTCATTTTCAATTGTAAAACATTAAAGCGATAAAGCCCATTCTTATAGATTACCTGCGGCTCGTTGCTCGTTAGTAATACTGCAAATATCTTTTGAACAGACGGCAGCCTTAACAAATTACTCGTCGATGCACTAGCAAAGAAATAGCGACGAAAATTGAGTTGTAGAAAGTCAGTCAGTGAAAGGTGGGTGGTCTGTTAAACGTAACACATTTAATATTGCATAATATTGAATAATAGTCTTTACGATAAGGAGGTATAAATATTCAATTATAATTAACAATACGTAATACTAACATACTAAAAATATGTATACCTATATTGTACAATTCCTAGTTTGTTGCAGTTACACAGAAAATATTGATTGTGTATTTATTATTTATGTGTAGGACGAAATTGCGAAACTTGGATGAATAAATTATTCAACGCTTTCCAAGAATTTGTTATGCTACAATTTTAGGTAATGGTACTGTTTAATTGTTTCTCTTTCATTGGGTATATTCTTCTTGTGAACTTAGTGCACAGTATTTCCTTCGCCTCCGTATACACACTTTGTGCATAAAGGTACTACTTCACCTCGACGTTGCATAAGTTGCTGTAACCTTTATATTCTGTAAGTTCAATTTCATGTAACAAAAGGCTATAGCAGGATAAGGGGATAAAATGTGCTCCTAAACCAAATTCGACTTGTAAGGTGTCATTCAATAACTTATCAAGAAAAACCAATTTGTACCAAGGTTCAACCCTGTAACTCGGCTGGGAGGGTAGTTGCAGCGAAAAAACAAAAATAGGGTTTTGCTCAATATCTCCCATTTTAGCGCAGAAAAAATGTCCCATTTTCACACTACCTACATGTATCTAGTATCTAGTAGAATGGACCAGATGAAATTGTCGAATTTTTATTAAAAATTCTCAACGGCCTATGGAAAATAATATTTAATAATAAAACTGCAAGGTTATTTATATTGTTGAGGACACGTGTCGGGTTTACGCTGCGATCGCGGTGGACAAAGCTGCTTTTGAGAAAGAGCCCATAATAAATTTAGGACTTGTATATTTACGAAGAGGCTATGACTTGGCTGGAAGAGAGACCGAGTTTCGAGGTGACAATTTCCAGTCACGTCATTCTCAGCAGCACTTGACGTAACTTAGACCCTCACGATAGCGCGGCTAAACATCCGCGGGTTCGGTTTTCCCTAGAACAAGGGACCTTTGTGCAACGTTCTTGCCGGGCCTACGTGACGGAAAATCTCTGGGCTCGGGGGCGTTGCATCGATGGAAGACCGGCCTGCGGATGCAATTGGATGGCCCTATGCCCCACCAAGGACAGAAGTCCCTCCAAGATCGTCTTGGAGGGAGGTTTGGGAGAGGGACCGGGCGACTTGTCGTTTGACATTTTTCTTTTGTAGAATTAGAATAAATTCAGCAGTAAGACAGTTCAGATAGAATCCACACTAGTATTGTACGACTCTCGTCTTTGACGAGCAGCAACAACGACCTTACGGTTATGTGTATAGTTTCACAGTAACAATATTTTACGTGATTATTAAAGAGCATGTGCTCATGCACTGAAAGAAATAGATTTTTTATTTCTTTGTACCAAGTTCTAGCAGAGATTACCTCTGCCAAATATCCTACTCCGCCGATTGCGAAGGACGTGATCATTGGTCCTTCGAGCCGGATGCTGGAGTTAACATATATCTTTGTTTGAAGAAATCTGTGCTCCCAATTGCGTAGAGGTCTTCGGAAACCATTTTCACTGGACATTCATTACTAGCTTTGACTCTCAATATTCCCCAATTAAAACTTGTCAGACCTCTGAAGATTGCATTGATATTATGAGCCAGTTCTACTGTATTTATTCATACCTCGCTTTAACATACAATCGAAAAATATGATTTTGTGAGCATGTAATTAATTATTTTAATGTTTAACCGTTCCAGCTCGCTCGTTCAACGGTCGCACGGCGACCACAGGACATGTGGACACCCAGTTTTCCATATGCGACCGACTGCCTTGCGTAATATAAAGACGGTACCCTTATTTCTCCGCATTGCTTTATCCATTCAAAGCGAAGGAACCGCGGTCCATACGAGATATGGAGGTCGTTCCTGTAAATAACATTGAAATACCAGGATACATGATAAATCTAGGATCAGAACACGAAACATGCATCCATCCGCATGGACAGAAAAGTGGATCACGTTTACCCTGCTTGAAGGGTTAAGAGCGCGAGCAAACGTTTCCCCTTTATCCGATCGAGCTTAAATTCACAAAGTATATATTTATTAATTGGAACAGTTCTGCGAAGAAAATAAAAAAGTTGAGAATAAGAGCCACCCTAGTGTTAATGTGCGACATAATCCCATTCCTTGTCACTCACTTTGTTCCAATTATATCGTACAGATGGTGAACATTCTCTCGTAAATATTGTAACGGTTTCAAGTCGATGGAATTGTGAAGCTATTTTCGAACTTCTGCTATTGGCTTAAAATAAGTATCAGCCAGACACCGTTAGAGCGAGCAGGACGATTTCTCACCCCAAGGAGTAGACGATGTCCTTTGCCCCTTTTACGGCATGTAGCTAAGTATTGTCATGCTGTAAAATGACTTGTCTACCTCCCTGACCAATAATAATAATATATGGTCTTTTTCACTCAAGTTCATGGCTCAAACTGTCAGTTGGTTTTGCTGACGTTCTACACTAACAATATGACCAGAATCCAGCAAGTAGTAATACACTGCGTCTTTGATATATGTAGCAACCGGTATTTAAAAAGAAAGGGGAAAAAGAACCAGCTAGACTCATTAGCAAGGCGTGTAGACGATCCTCGCAAACAAATTTTCCCTATAAACCCGAAATACATAAACCCTATACAGCCAGAACGCAGTCGCATCGAATCTTTGATTCCAATTTTTTGGCTGAGATCATTCCAAGTCCTGCGTTCTACTTTTCGAATTTTTCCCAAGTGACTTAAGGAGACGCGGATTTAAGTAGCTGATTCGGCAAAAAAACAATAAGTTGGATATTTGAAGACAACACACGTACAGGAAAAGGCTTAAAACAGGGAGATACTGGTGTTCGGAATTAAACGATTACTAATTATTCCATGGAAGATCGCCGATTTTGAACTACTGTAACTGCGTGAGAAAAAATCGCACAATAAACCGTCAGAGTTCATTTCAAAGCGTAAAGTCTCTACTTTCACAGGCTTCAGAGTTCACTTTCGCGTAGCAAGTGGAATGGTGAAGATACTTTTTTCGAAAATTTTTCCTTGTGGAATATTGGCGAAAAATTGAGGCGCAATTTTATCTGCATTTTTACTGCGCATTGGACGAAAAGTGTCCCCCTGCGCTACTGCCACACAAAAGCCCTAGGTACACGACAAGGCGGTTGCACGGGCAGCCTTGCACATACCTTGTGTATGTGTTCAGTGCGTGTTTGACGAGTCCTTTAGAGACAGCAAATTAATTTGTCCACTTAATATATTGTGAAAGTAAATAATATTTCATGCATTCAACGCGTTCTGTTCCAGTGAAAGAATTTTAGCCTTGATCATTGTTCCGCTAAAATGAAATATCATGAACAATGAGAATCGCGTCAATTATATCTTCTATACCTATACATCCGAGTATTCAATGTTGAAAAATGGATTTAAGCAATAAATAAATAGTGAGGACCGTGTCGAACAAATTTTGTTTAATTTATACTTATTTCAATGAATATATAAGTTTTCGGCATTTTGAAAATGCCACTGCACTATTCATGAAATATTATAGATTCATCTTCCGTAACGCAGCATAAATTTCTGTTTACATTGCGGAAAAATGTAAATTCACGCATGCGTTCTTGTGCAGCTAAGATATGATTGAAATTCATCGAAAATACCCAAGCGTACGCGGGCTTCCTCCAAGATAGTTCATAGTAGAAAAGAACGTTTCTTGTTCAGCATACAAAGTGTTTTGTCATGCGTAACACAAAGCACAATCCCAGGCCAATATTTAAATCAAAATTTCATCCCGGAGATTAATTTTTTTTCTTTGCAAATACAAATTTCGTCTGATCACTCACCGTACATTTCACTTGTTTGCAATTTTACATTAGAAAAATCTTTCAAGCACTACTATTTACATAAAAATACTGTACCACTTTGAAGAATAACTTGTTACCGAATATTTGAAAAACTGAACGGTAATAATTACTTGCGCTTCTTCATGACATGTTAGCTTAGTAATTTCATTACCGTATACCACGCACGTAATTGCAAATGTCATTTTTTAGTCGTAAAAAACACTGATCTTGTTAAATAAAGTAAAATATACATTTGAGCATTAAACGCATGCTGTGTCACAAACCCTTTCACATCAGAAAAATGATCAAATTTTTACAACGTCTTTTTATGAATTCGTATTTGAAAATTGTTTTCCTCCTACAGTTACTTCTCTTTCTGACACAGAGAGTTGGCACATAGGCCAAATTAAACTTCTCTAGCGGTGCTTGCATATGTAAATTGGAAAAACTCGTTCATCCGCTCCTTTTTAATATAATATTGAAATTTTATAAACATTAGTACATCGTATCATGTCAAAAAATTAGTTTTCAAACACTTCCATTGATTTTACTTCTCCACAAAAATATAATACCTACGTTCCGCCAATTCTATAATGTTTACTCAAAAATAAAACTGTTACGAAGGTTTCAATGCACGTTATCTGTAGGAAACCTAAGAACTCTGGCACGTCAAAAGAATTAAACAAATATTGATTATTGAGTAATATTGCGGTATAACTGTTGAACGTTGAACTACACTCATTCCAATGATATATAATTATATATGCTTGTTACTGTACGTCGCCACCACCGCAATTCTTCCGGATTCAAGTAAGGTTGGCTCGCTTCTCAAGTGGTTTGATATCGAGCCGCGGTCAAATTGCAGGAAGTGATATTTTCCGTGTTACAATTTCGCGGTTGTCTTTTAATGCTTCGTTACAATAAGTTACTAATAGCGTGTTCTGTTGTTCGTGATTCTTACTTTAATCTCTCGAATTCGAGTGTGCAAGTCCTTTTATGTGTTATGACGGATTACTATTTGTGGAAATGTGAGGATGTTTGGGAGTGGAAATGTTTCTGATTGGCGTTGTAGGTGGTTCCGAGGTGTCTACTGATTTTTAGGTGGAAGGCTGAGTGCAAAATAGATTTGTGCGACCATGAGCCTAAGGTAATAAACATTTAATAATATCTTTAATAATAATAAATTTTCTTATGTCTTTTTTTAAGAGTTTCACCTTCATCATTTTTATTTATGACCCTTATACCGTTATACAATTGTAGCTGTACATGTACTATGTACTGCACCGTGGCTCATATGAAATCCACCTACTAACTTTTTGGTCACTGCATAAGTAGCGATTCTAACGAGTTATTGTAATGACGAATGGCAAATGAATTAATTCAGTAAGATCAGAAAGAACATACTTATGCCATTATTAGGGATCTTCTCTGAAACAAGGGGAAAGCTTCACGTGCGAAATTTAACAAGGACATTTTATTCAAAATTCTAGTGAAAAATGTATAGGTGTTCTTGGAAATATAATAAACAGCAATGTAAGTTTCTATATAAAAAATAGTTTATGAAATTGTTATATTAACTTTTTTACTTGTGTTGTTATTATGTTTGCACTAACAATAAGCGATATAAATTATCCGAAATAAGTACGAGGAAACTTATAAATTTAACTAGTCAATCATAAAGCTACGTATAATATCAAACTGCGAATCGTCATAACATATCAAACATTACGAGTCGTCCACTTGATAAATCACTGCAAACTATTTTACCATACATCTATATGTATATGATTTGTATTGTTTTTGTACGTATTTTGTTACGTCCCGAAATTCTACAATTGTTCCGGCTCGGTACAAAGAACTTTTCCGGCTCGTAAATCCCGATTACACGCTCACGACGATATTGGAAGAAATAAGGTTGGCTCGCGTCTCAAAACGTTTGATTAGAAGTCGCGTTGATATGGCACAATTCGACATAATGTTTCCGTGTTACAGTAAAGTTACGATATAATTTTACTTCACAATGTTGATTTACAAGTTCGTGATGTCGAATGTTTCCGAATGTTTCGGTGATAGGTTTTGAGTGTAAAGTAGGTTTTGTGTATTTGTGTTACTATATTTAAATATAAACAATATGGTTCAGTGCCACGGCCGATTTCAGCCAGCATCTCGGTTCACGATTCATGTGCCTTGCATCGTGGTTCTGCACGTTTGGATTCCACCTGAAAATGTAGATCCAAATGAAGTGAAACGATTTTGTCCTATAACCCCACAGTCACAATAGCCACTAATGACCCTGGCAATTGATACGACTTCAAACGCCGAATTTAAAAAAGAAAACATGGTTCAGTACATACAAAAATGAAAAGAAAAATTAACTTATGTGGTGTCTGATCTTACCGAATCAATTCAAATCGAGCTCGACGGAGATTTCAGCTAAAATTATTTTAACGTAGATTGCTTGATGGTCGAAGAAATTCTAAATTTCTTGGCTCGTGAAGTCCGGACATTGACTTCCTGCCAAGAAATTGCACGCTGATTGGTAGACGCACGAAATTCTATTTTTCCAATCAGTTTGCTTAATCAGGATCGTCGTCGCCCTTTCAAAGTGCCCTTAGCGAGGTTTTACCTAAAACGAAGGGGGAGCTGTCTGGAGTGAACGTGAAGTCTTGGAAGAATTTTGCAAGGATGCAGAATTTCTTCCAAGTCTTACGAAATCTATTTCAGGTATCGTTACAAAATATTATTGACAAACCTATCCAAAATTCCAGATTTATGACACGATCGCAACTATCATGGCCGAACAAAATGAGATGTCACATTTTTCAAATAAGATAGGAACAATATATGTACAAATTTGACCTGCAATAAATTCGTCCTTTGATGTCATTCAAATTTCGTACAAAATTTTGTTTCTATCCCCAAAACTCTTAAAACTAAAGAAGAGATTTTGGTAGCCTGTTTTACACGGGGCACTCTGTACATTCACGTCTTTACTCGAAAATAGCCGCTGATTCTCGATCGCGTCATAAACTATGCCAATGAACTCATTTCGCTTTGTTCCGATGAATGGAGCAGCCCTATAATGCCTTTGCCTCTTAATTAAGGGGGATTGAGACAGGTTCAATGAACCGAATAAAAAATGTTCTTCGTTATCTACAGAAGTTATACGACGAAAAGGGTATTTTAAGAGAGTAATATCTTTGCACGTGATGAGTAACGTACTGTATGTACTACTAATTTTACATTTTATACTCACTTAAATCCACAGCGTGAATTGGATTTATGTACCATCGTTTGTATAACGAAAATAGGTTTTTCTTCTGAATGTATAAAAAAACTCTGTATATAAGCCGGTCTGTGTATAATAAAACTAACATGAAAACTATAAAAAAATACTTATATAAATGGTATCGCAAAATTTATACATATATGTATTAAAAACGAAACCAATTTTTTTCTAGAATTCAAACCTTTAAATTTTAACTAAGGCAACCCCTCTCGTTGTTAAAATACCTTGTCGAAGACGCAGATGAAGTTTATCCCTTACATTTACATCATACAATACAAAGTATTTCTAATGGAGCGAAAGGATACTTATGCACACGACATAGACAGTTTGTTCTATGTATAGTATATTTACGAATTACGAATAATATTCTTTACGAATATTCTCATTTATCGTTTAAATACGCTAAATTTCACATATTTGACATATTGAAACACATTAATCTTGCTTTATATTTATAAAGTAACTTTTCATAAAAATGTATTAACCTGTTCATATAAAAAGATCATTAGTTCACGAGAAATTGTACCTTCAATTCTCGAAGTGGCATAACTGGAGGCACTGCAATAACTCCCAAAGTAGTTGTGCGCCACAGTGTCGACAGTATATCGGCGACGATTAAGTAAGGCCAACTTCTTGCGAGGAAGTCTATGTAAGTAATGCGTGGACTGTATTAGTTTGGGGTACTGTGTATTTCGGAAGAATACAGTTGAATTTTCAAAGTGTGGAAGAATATATTGACCACTGTACGAATGTATAATATGAGTGCATGGCATACTAGTAGCTTCATGAAAGGAACCGATGTACTGTAAGAGTGGTTTCGTGGTACTAATACCGACCTCTTGGTACTTTTGACTACTGCCCTGTGTAAGATTGTTGCAGTATTTAAAAGGCTGTATTTGTCTTTTGATTGGTTTCTACTACGTAGTGGGGGATAAGTACAAGCCTACAGTTTTTACGAAATTTAAGGAATATTCTAGTGTGACGGATAAAAAAACGATTTTTTTTACATTTTGTAAAATTAGATGTTATGTTTGTCTGATATACAGGGTGGCCCGTAACTCGCGCAGTATTCGGAAATGGGGGGTAGTTGAGGTGATTCTGAACAACTTTTTCCTTGACCAAAATACTGTTTGAAGCTTCGTTTTTGAGTTATTAACGAAAAACACTGGCCAATGAGGGCGCCCGTATAGCGCAAGCTCAGGCACAACTGCGCGCGGTCGTGATCGGGTGCATCGAGGGGCAACGTACGGTAAATGAATAATGTGTAATTATTCTTAATTTAAGACGATGTAATATTTGCCGTACGTTGCCCCTCGATGCACCCGATCACGACCGCGCCTGAGCGTGAGCTATACGGGCGCCCTCATTGGCCAGTGTTTTTCGTTAATACCTCAAAAACGAAGCTTCAAACAATATTTTGGTCCAGGAAAAAGTTGTTCAGAATCACCTCAACTACCCCCCATTTCCGGATACTGTGCGAGTTACGGGCCACTATAGCCAGTTTGTTTCGGGACGGTTTGAACTAGACCAAGCCTATTTCTCTATTTTTGGCACTTATTCATTGGCAGTTACTTGTCTACTCATTTATACCAAACAAGAGTTTTTTGAAGAAGAGGAAGGTATTATCTGTGGACCAGGCGTGGCAGATTAGTTGCAAGTAGAAATTTTCTCACCGCGAATTGTTAGCAAAACTTTAAACGCGTTTTTCGCCAAACCGTGTTTTAGAACATGGTAATCACGATACCCCAAATTCTAGTGAACCGATCGGGACCATCTTGCGCGTACATCTTCAGTAGATGTGTCGCCATAGTCTCTAGCAGAATTAGGTCAAAATGTTTGTCTGTTTTAGTTTTACAGGCCAAAAAGGACGGAAAAAATAGAAAAAAAAGAAAAATCGATTTCAAATTGCTGCCATTTTAAGAAATTTTAATATTTCAACCCAAATTTACTACCTGCGATAGCCAGGTAGTCAATTTCAGAATTTCTTTGGTCTTTTTAGTTTCGATGACTAGAACGAGCTGAATCATGGTTACCGACTGAATCCTTTTTTCGAGATGATCTACTTCTGTGCGCTGGAACGCCATCTTTATTTTATATTTGTAGGAACCGAATAAAAATGAAGGGTAGTCATCGGGAATCGAACCGGAGATATTCTGGTGGTAGACACTGATCAGTCCATCTACGCCACGACCCACAGATTCGTTGTTTATATATCAATGCATCAAATGCCGCTTGAATTTTTTAAATATATTGATTGGTTACTGAGATATAGGCCGTCAAAGTTGACGAAATTTCATGCTCCTTCCTATCTTGAAAATTGGAGCTTGTGGAAAGCTCCAAGCACGGTAGCGGCAAAGGTACACGAGATTCCATTATTTTCATGGTCAAAAATACGGAACATTTTAAGATATTGTTGCCTTGCGCTCGTGGTAACCGGGTGCTTCGAACGTTGAAGTCTTTATTATTGAACGTTGAAGATATTAATTTCTGTTTAAAGTAGCGGCTAATCAGTTCGCTCGCAGTATGATGCTCGCTTAACAGTAGTCACTCGTGGCAGACGAAAATAGCTGCAGATGAAATCCCCATGGTTCGAGCGTGCCCATATAGTGTATTATTCGATATATTTCTACCATTTGTATTTTTCGACATTTCAAGTTCTTCTATTTTTTAGACGGAAATAAAATTGTTTTCGCCATGAACGTTATGGACAGTAGTAAAACAAATTCGATCATGTGCGTTACGATGATCATTAAATAATTGGGAAAAACATTTTGCCAATTAACGTACAGAAAACTAATTCTTCAGATATTTCACTGCTGGAGAACCTTGACCATAGTGTGAATAAAAGATTACCGGTCATACAGATGCTCTGATAATTAATCTTTTGTGTCTTATTGTCGAGATTACTTTCATAAAAAGCATAAGATTATCAGATCGTCTATAAATCGGAAACCTTTTCGGTACTCTTTTGACCTTGTATGGCCTCGAAGGTGATTATATTGCACTAGAATGAATTCATCTCAACATGCGCTTGATTTTAATATAAAAAATATGCAGCATTCCGTTAAAAAAAATTAAAGGTCACCTTCGTTTCTCGAATAATATTGCAAATATGAAAAGTTGATAAACGCTGGCCACAGAAAGCTACGAAATCTTTTCCATTTTCCTTTTTTTTCTAATACTTACCATGTACGAGAAAAATGCTGGCTGGTATTAGCGTGATCACCCTGTACACATATACATGTGTATACATATACAATCCATGTGAGTAGTTAATCCTACCATCGACTCACCCGATGTTATTGAAATCTCCAGAAAGATCTATTTTAAGAAATTAATGTGAAAGTAGAAACTTGAATGCTCAAGTAGGTGTTCAATTAAATGTGCTTGAGGATTTTGAAGTGATTGCAAATATCGAGTAGCGTAGGCGTCGCGGGAAGGATTGGTGAAGCACGTTCTCTAGTTTGCTTCGAAATCGCTCGGATCGCAGCCTGAACCGGGCTAGGAAGCAATCTCGCGAGACGACAGGATCGCACGAGTCGTTAACGAAATTCGTTAACGACATTCGTGCGTTCGAGCGAAATGAGGTTGGGTAGTTTAATCGAACGATCTCTTCTCGGATGTTTTTCTTTTCTGCTCCCCTTTTCCTCCGCCAAAATGAAAATCGAATGAATCGAGCGATGGTGCCCGCGTTCGTTCATTTTGACGATTGCTCTTCGTGTTCTGATTACTTAATTGACTAACCTTTCTTCACGCAAGGCAATTAGTAAGAGAAAAGGGTTGAAACCTCTTGATTCTGTAACTCATTGTTACTAAGAATATTTCCATCCTTCTAAAAACATCTTCTAGATCTTTCTCTCTTTTTTCGTAGAACGAAATTTGTTCAATTATATTATGACACTATGTTGTACCTATTACAAGTTGTCCAGAAATAAATTGCGGCTTTCAGGAATGGTGTTGACTACTTACCAAGATTTCTTGCGTTCCCAATTTCTCTCAAGTAGTTAGAGGTACGTACGTTCTCAAACATATGTACGTGGATGATCTTCAACAAATGTTTTCAATTTATAATCCTCAAAGGTCGAAGACGTCCTCAACCTTCTTTCTCTTGCAGACTGTGGTTAACCGTGTCTTAACCCTTTAAGTTAACATTTATTATACGACTATGTGGAAGATACATGCTCACTTCAAGTGAGGCATATAAGGAGATGTCCAGAGTGACTACCATATACTCACCCATCTACGTAATTTTTCAGTGTGCTAGACACTAATACATTAAAATTACTCATACGTGCTGTTACGTGCTCACGGGATATTTGGCCTTAAGTGACCTTAATAATTACTTTATTAAGAATGTCATATCAGCAGCAATTGTGATCTAGTGAATATAGATATGTAAAGTGCCAATGCGGAAAAATACTGGTAGCGATAAACCAAACCCCTTCGCTATTTACCAGTCTATTAAACGATACCTACCTGGCATCACTTACTTAAACTCTTGCCTTCACTTACACTAATATCGTAGATACTACTATATAGCTCTTAAGTTCATCTACTGTATCCATACTGCGAAAGAACTTCATATTCTACGATACGACCAGTTCAGGCTACTAGGCCCACGTGTTCTAATTTCATAAGTAGTACATATGCGAAGAAAATGGAAGAAGTGGAGTTTGTACCATTTTTTATGCACAGTAAAGAGGCTTGAAGAAATTTGTCTGCGTGTTGCATGATCTTTGTAATAACCATCACGTGCGATTTTTATGACGAGCAATGGGTACAGTCCTGATCACTGACATAATTTTTTGAGCTACCTTATTCAATACGTTACGCAATGTTACTAACTTGATAAGTGGTTATAAAGTCTTCAAACTGTTTTCCTCGTATCTACTTTTTTATAACGCAGATCCCCATCGTGGGTCGTAGAATTGCTTTGAACAGCCTCTTTCATTTGATACATGCCATGATAAGATGAAAGAAAAAGAAGAAAAAATTCATTTGAACCACTGTATTGCCTACAAAAAAGATTAAAACCTTTTCCCTTTTCGTTTCTCCCATAAACCGACTATTTGTGAGAAAAAAGCTGAGAGCAAAACACCTATGTATTTTACGCGATATCCATTTAAATCAAAACCCAGTTGCTGTACAGCCTCCATACAGAATTCTGTACACAGACTTAACAGCCCTTGGAATATAAGGTCCCACAATCAATTTAAACGTGCAAGTAACACTAACAAAAGACCACCCTCAACTGTCAATTACCGATTTTAGTGAAATTTTGAAATAAGGTGGCAATAAAAAAAATATTTGGCACGTATATTTTTGTCGACTTTAGTCGACATTTATCCGGTAAAAATTACTCTCAAAGTTGAGTGTGGTAAATCTGTTAGGTGTAATATCTCGAAAAATATTAAAGATAGTGAATTGATGCGAATGACAGAATTTTATGGTTTTGAACACAGAATTTAGTCGGGTTAATGGAATTTCAATTAATATACATATATACAAGGTATCCTAATAAAAACAGAAAATACACCTAAATAAATACCTCGTTTAAATTTAATGCCAAGAATATATTTTTTATGTCATGGACGTGTACTGTTTGACATAATATTCCTGGCTATACCATTGACCTGCGCTACTTAAAAATGTATTTCTGGGCGCATCAGTGACCTATCAGTATAATACTTGAACGCAATATTTAACATTTATCATCACGATAATTAAGAACGTAAATAATATATTCGGGATTTAGTAAGTCTCTATTTTTAGTGAAAAATAACAATCTTAATTATCGTACGATTAGTACTGTCTATTAAATCTGATAGACCTTAATAAACAAATATTTTCCACAAAATTAAACATTGAGCGTTTTTTTTCGTGTATTTAGCAATTCCATCTGCAAGAACTTAATGTACAAAATGATCTTATCGATAATTATTCCGCCCACGGAATTGCCACTTTATTTTCTTGGTATACCGAACTCTGATGTACGAGGAGATTAATAACGATTACTTGAATGATTACTTTGCTAATGGATCGTCATAAAAGATCACGATAAAATACACTAATATGGTGAGTTATATATCTTATACTGATCGTACAAATTTTTATAACTCACCTACCAAAGGTCAGATTACTTCCTACTTCAAGATTATTGTGGGAATGGGATTTTTAAGAAGGAAAGGAAAAGAAGGGCGCGCCAGCTAGTATTCAAACTCATCTGAAGATCGTAAGTGGCGCATGCCCGTAAGCATCTTTTTATCCGCTACAAAATACAATAGGAAAAAGCATATGCTTTACTGCAAAAAATATTTCTGTTTCACTAGATTCCTCCTTTCAAGTCATTATTTAGGTGGCCTGCTTCCGCTGAGACAGCCTGTACATATTTAAAGTTGCAAAACCGTTTTAACGATTCATTTGATGTCACTGTGGGATTGGAAGTTTTATGAGATCAAAGCCGATGTAAGTGTAATATTGGATTAAATTATATAATTATACTATATTTGCTTCGCACAAAACTACGCTATTTCTCCCTCTTCCACGCTACGCCGTGCTATACTATTCTACTACTCGATCTACACTGCTTCGCTGTCAAATCTATTATACTTTGTTCCTTTCCGTTCATTCGTACATCCATTCGTCACCAGTCATTCCCTTAAACCTAACGGTGGACACGGTTCTAGCTAAAACCTACGCACTCCCACATTACTAATTTATTCGAAACTTTCTTCCCCTCTCGCGATTGGTAATAATTCCAAACTTTTGACCGGGAATATATGAGAAGCGTAGAAGCTATGACTAATTAGCGTCACCTTTCCCTAGTATTCTGAATTTTAATGCTAAGGTAACGAATTAATATTGAACTTTTCATACATAAAATAAACTACCTTGATAATTCTATTTATTAGAAAATATGCCATTTAATTAAATGTTGGAATGGTTGTAATGTATTATGAAATATTCCGTTTAAATGAAAAGAAGATTGGTTTATCTATTTCACAAAAACGGTTGGAATAAATCCAATAATAATGCACAATGCTACTTCTATTAATGCTTTAACTGTCTCTAATTTTCTAAACGAATACGTTGAACAAACTGTGGAATAGATAAAGATACACGTAAACAGTTAACTAACGGCGTTTTTACAGACTGTTCACTATTATTTTCCACATCCAAAAAATTCACCTAAAAATAGATACCTCCATGTCCAAATCTCGTAAAAATTGTATACACTAGCCCTCTCATTGGTAAACATTTATTTGATGTCATCAATAATAAATAGACTGTATACACAACAATATCCCCTGATGGAGCACATTGCAAGTAAAAATTCAGGATGTGCATTAACGTTCTAAGGAGGAAGAAAATTGCATGGCGTAGAAGAAAGCTATTCTGAGGCTCTGCCAATCCATCAAGCTTTAGAAATCGTATAACTATCCAATAGATCCAAAGTTGTAATCTTCACTGACTCGAAAGATATATTATTAAATCGTCTCCAAAACTTCTGTGAAGCCAATTATGAAATTCGTTATTAGACTCCACCAGGAAATTAACATAACGCAGAAGTGGTTTATGTATGGGCTCTTCCATTACATTGCAATTAAAAAAATGACTATGGCGACGCTGAGTGATTTAAGAATGAGCTTAGATAGAAAAAATACTTTGAAACCCATTTTGAATTAAATTTGAACTAAAGGTAAAGAGATACTAAAGTGTACGTCACGGAATAAAAATATTATTGTCGCTAATAACTTCAGCAATTGTTGTGACTTATAATAAAGAGGGACCAAAAAAATATATATTGGACAATTCAAACCGTTCAAACCTCGCGGTCCTGTTCTTAACAATAGATTCCTACACCAAAACTCTCTCAATATCGATTATTATCTGACGTGTAAGGTATTGTACTAAATATAGTGCAAACACCTAGATAAGTTTTCTTCATGTTATTTAAATTAGTGCGACCCTTCCACCACGACATATTGTAACTTCGAGTGCTCGAGATTTCAGCTATAATTAATGCAAGGTTTTGGAAAACGAAAAGCGTATGAACGAAGTGTAACACGTTGCAAAAAATCCCTATCTTTTTTATTACCGTTAATCCGTTTATTCACCGATGATAGAAGCAATCAGCTGTCAACTACCGTATTGTGACTGTAAAATTAGTGTGAGTCATAGAAGGTTATAAAAAAAACGTTTAGGCAGACACATTACTTTTGTTATAATCCGTCTGACGACGCTATTATTGCATCGTGTACGTTTTGTTTACAAAGCTTGCTTATAACGAATCGTTCTATAGGAATCTGTTGAGTACGAATATGCTCAGACGAAGCTGCCGAGCCGTATCCGATCTCTTATTGCCGCGTTAACGTGTGGTTGGTTAAATCAAATTACACTGATGGAAAAACGGTTAATAGTGGACTGTATTTAAAGCATTGAGTAACGGATGGTACAGTGACAATATATGGTTGATGTTCTTCTTTCAAGCGCTCGTTTCGATCTGATCTTCGATCGCATAATCGTCTTGCAAGAAAACTCGAAGACACCAGTAATTGGTCGATTTAAAAAGAGTGGGTGAAAATAGTCAGGCCCACTGACTATCGGAAAATCCATGGTGGGAAAAGGATCCCGTCGAAATAACCCTGCGATATCGGAACTGCGTTTCTGAACGCTCGCGTATCGCACCTCTTGACTAATCTAAACAAGGCACCCTAAACTCGAACTGCGACACCGGCCGAGCACTCAGCGTCGTTACAAATGCATAGATTTAACAAATACAAAAATAAGGCTATCGAAGACGCGCAAGAAAAAAGAATCTATTCATGGCTCAACAGAATCTTTTCCCTTACTACTGCCAATATAAAATTATTATTTCAGGCGATATGTAATTCTCGCCATGTTAGTTATAATATAATCTTTTAATTATTCTGCTTTGTATTAATAAACATATATTTTTTTAATCTTAGTAATCTTAGTAAACATAACGAATGTCAGCATAATATACATTATCAGAAATAATGTAAAATATCTTCTAAGATATCCATATCTGCATCCATATGCAGAGTAATCCAAGAAAGCCATCGATGTAAAAAAAAAATGTTATAGTACCATTCCATAAAAAGAAAATTCAATCGCACTTTGCTATGCAGCCATGCACTTGCAAAACAAGTAATGTCAGAGGAGAGTACAGCTCGTAAAACCATGCCAAATTTCGTTCTACAATTTTTTGTTCTCCCTTCGTATGAAACAGAACTGAGACTCGGCCCAGTTACTAGAGTCACCTTATATACGTTGACTCTAATCGAGAATATAATTTACTTTAATGTAGATGTTACTTCGTGCATATGTCCACAGCTTGAATAAAAAAATGTAGCATGGATGGAAGAATGAGAAAATAAAACAATTTCAGAATAAATATGTCACTCATAAAAAATGTCCCTCGCGAATTAAATGGAAGTGCTTCTATATATAATTATACACGCCACAGCGCGTGAAAGAAAAAAACGTAAACCAAAAATATCGATCGACATACTAATGTTTTAGCGTTCGAGAATACACCATTCCTAACACTCCGCGATATTCACTAACTAAGCAAAATTTGAAGTATTTTCCAGCCAATTTCCATTTCTCATCCACCTTCGTCGCAGGCTACTCGTGATGTCGGCTTTAAAGGTCTAGATTCATAAGCTGACGGTAGCTCGATTCCGTCTTTCCTTGAATATTTTACCGCCAATCTCATTGTTCGACTTTATTTCTTTCAGACCTCCTACTAATAAATATATATTCTATACGTGCATATTTCGCCTAAAAGTATTAATTTTGTATGGTTCCTAAAAGACTTTTTACTCAAACGAAGCAAGTGTAATTAAGTAACACATATATGCAAATTCAATACACATACTTCCTTACTAAAATGTAAAATGTCACTGAAACATTGAAAATAACAGTAAAGGGTATATAATAAAGTGGAAGCGCATAATTCAGTATTGTCGTGAACCCGGTGAAGGAAATGAGCCAGGTTTCAAGTATAAATATACTTCCTTTATTTCCTTAATTAAAGTTTAAAGTTATTCTATTGAGCGTCGGATTTATTCTATAGATGTGAACTGGTTGAGTATGCAAGTTATTCTTAGATGTATACTGGTTGACTGTAGGAATTATTCTGTGCTCTCGGTGTATTGTATGTAAAAATGTAAACTATTATATCGAAGGAGTGGGAATAGGAAATCGTAGTGGTGGTTGATAGGGGTGGAAGTGGAACTGGAAGGAGTGCAAGGATTTTTAGGGAAGGAGGTAGTTTAAGGTTTGCAAAAGTCTTTAGGAAAATTCCATGCGGTAATAAAAAGGGAGAAGGATGGTTGCTTTTGCCAGATGTGTACAAAGTTGGGTTTTGCCGTGGTAGTGCAGGTATAATGTCCTGCAGACGTGTAGGGTGGGTGGTCAGGTATCTAACAGTATTAAAAACTTTTAAAACTATATGACAATTAACTTTAGAAAGTCCAGAGTCATGAAAATTATGATTTTCGCTGGTAGATACCATTATAGTTATTGTAACTATAAGCTTTCTACATGATGCATTTCTTCAGATCATTTGTCCTCTTCCTCTGCAGCCTTTTTTATCTTATTTAGTAGATATTTCCCGTTATACACTGAAATGACTAAACAATGCATTACGTTAAACCTGATAAAAACTATTAAAACGATACCATAATAACTTGGAAAACTCTTATTGAACGAATACTTTAACCATCGCGTAATAAATGGGAAGGAGGCACTTAAACTTATTATTATAATTATTTTACCAATAACACATAAGTTAATATTAAACGATTACGTATGAAATATTTCTCTCAGAATCCTTCAGATTTATAGAAGCATTGTACTAATCAATGCTTCTATGTTCCCCCCCAGTGCAGACGATACGACACTTTTAAAGTTCCTGGGAAGAAAATTATTTCAAGTCGAATTGCATGAGAAAGTCTGCTATTGATATATAAAAAATACATTGGCCTTAATATAGCCCAGCAACGACCACATTACTATAGTCGATAAAACTGATGCGATTAAACAAAGAATAACATAATGATTGAAACGCGTGAAAGATATTAGTATTTGCAGGAACATCGAATCAATAATTACCGAGACACATTTTCTCGAACGCTGTCTGAAACGTCAAGCACCGCTGGTCCCGTGCTATATTATTTACTATGACCTAGGAACCCGGTATCAAATCATAAACAAATATCCCGGTAACGAGAAGCAAACAGTGCGTTCAACGGAACAGCTGAGGTGGTAGCTACGTAGTAATGGTAGGTAACCAAAAGGGATAACAGACAAAAAGAGTCGAGGGCGGTATAGTGCAGAGTGAATGAGAATAAGCAATAAAAAATGATGCGAAATACACCAGAGATAACAGGAAGGATATAGGGGAAAGAGTAAACGTTAGACGGAAGAGGATGGTGGGGATAATTGCAAGAGAACAATGGATAGAATAAAACACAATAAAGTTGCAATAGAAAGTTAACAATGCAACGACACACTCGCCACGGTAAACATATTAACACGTTACAGTATCGGCCGATTTCACTTTAATAATGCTGATGTTTTTGTTAACACGCCTGTAGCTAATCCTTCTTGCGTTGCTTATAATTAATTGTCTTTCAAATGAAAGCTATTGTTCAGCTGAAACTTGAATTGCGAGTAATATTGACGTGTATAAATGGTCCAAAACAGTTTCAATACGTTCCGCAATCCATTGTTGGATGTCCGGGTGAAATAGGCTTGTAAATGGATATCTCAGAAGTTTATTCGCTTATTGTTAGTTTTTATGTCTACTAATACATAATTACAGGATTCACAGTAAGCGATGTTATTATGATTTCGTGCCAGTGATTATTTAATTGTCCACAAATAGTCGCTGTTTGGACCTTCAGTACGAGATGGGGTGTCTGACGAATCAGCCTTCTATTTGGTAATTAACATCTAAATAACTAACCGACCAAAATTGGACCGACTATAGCATTTAGGAGCTATAGAAGGGACTATAATAATTAGGGTCTTCCGTAAATATGTACCTAAAGCTGGTAATAACTGCCTATCCAGCACCGTTCTAACTTTTATTTGTCCCCCATATATTCTAATAATAGTATCTTGGTTAATTGGCTCGTGATTACACGCAATTTCAATTACCTGAGCCCTGATTATCCAAATCCTCGGCCCTGCTAACAATACTAGATCGGGCCCTACAAAAAAATTTAATCAAATCAATTGCATGTAACAAAGGATGTGCAAATATGTACATTATATCGTAAAAAGAATGCATTCGGTACTCATCAACAAAGGGGACAATTGCGTATGCCTTGTAACAAACCCATACAAAACATGCTTTTAGTAATTAACCGATTCTCAATTATCGGCTGCCAATGAGTCTCAATTAAAGCACTTAGTCGAGAGATCCTACTGTACGAACAAAGATAAACTTTGCATTACGGTATTATAAATTTTTGAAATTTGTTCACGCGTTTGAATGTTTGTGACTGCGTATACAAGTACAGGTATTCTGTAATTTCGAATACTGAAAGTTTAACTGTTAGCTGCTATTAAAAGATCGCGAATTTATAACAGGAGAATTAATGGAGATAATCTGCGGAATAACGCGGCAAATCGTTTAAGCAAAAACAGATTTATGCAAAACAACAGCAGCTCGACAAAATCTATTGAAGCGATAAAGAAACCGCTCGTTTCAGTAAACGAATTAAAGTCTGGATTGCAAGTAGCGATTGAATAATGGCAGATTCGAATGCGCATTTAACAGACCAGTCTATGCAAGCGAATTCTTAATACTTTCAATAGGGTAGACCGAGGCGAATCGGATCACTTTTTATTTGATGGTAAAAAAAAATAGTTACAATTTAAAAACCCAATACTTGATTATAAATTCGTAACAAGTACCCATTTAACATGAACATTCATAATAAAAAATATAAACAAATTAAAAAATTCCTCTTTTATGGACAAAAAACGAAAAAGTGGAAAATATCCAATTCGCCCCGAGTCTGGGAGCGAATCGGATATTCCGAATATCTCTAAGAAAACAAACAAATTGTCGTAAAATAATCTTTGGTTATAACTTTATAAAGTATAACTTGATAATAATAATGTCAAAGACCCTACGTAGTACATGGGTGGCAAGTATATTGTCCTTAAACACCACTTATATTAGCACACTTTTCGTGCCATCACTTTTCACAGATAGTGCACTGTATCCAATCCTCCGCAGGTGGATGAATTTCTCGTTACAATAAATGCAATTCCACTCTCTTTTATGTATGTGCGAACCATCTTTACCTACATGTATAAGTTATTAACGCATTTAAAGTCATACAACTAATTATATAAATAAAAAAAAGAGTGATCCGATTCACCCCAAATGAAGTGATCCGATTCATCCCATATAATAATAATTTTAAAGTGAATGAAATACGTAAACAAATTATGATATAACAGTGAAAATTATATCAAATATTATTTCTGGACACTATACAAACTAATAATATCAAACACATTTGGATGTTAAAGCTTACCTTTTATTTTTAAATAAGAAATTATAAGCTATGTATTTTAGATCTGCGCCAAAATTATTACGTTCGTCCGCGCATGGCAAACTTGAAATGCGTGTCAACACTAAACGGTATTGTAAAACAATAAAAACACAATCGAAAGAGGTGCATAGAGAGGGCGTGAGGAGTGTATGAACGACCTAAATGATTTTTTCCATAGCAACATAACTTTCAACTAATTCTTCAACCGATTCGCCCTGTGATCCGATTCGCCTCGGACTACCCTACATTATATTAAATATTTTCGGAAAATCCAGTTTGCAACACGTGATGACCCTCCATCTATATTGCATTGACCAGAAAGGAGTATCGAAGTTTTCAAACAGCCAAATCATTCGTTTGAATATAGAAAGGCTTAATTCAACAATTTATTGACGCTTCTAACCCCAAACCTTTCACCATTTCACGGACAGCAGTATAAGTCTATCAACCCTGAATGGAGTTCGTGTTGAAAAGCACAGGAATATCCAGTATTACAAAAATCCGGTATTACTTTTTGCCGAACTAAAATCATTTCATTGAACTAACTGAACCAGAATATAGAAAGAGCGTCTCGTAACTCTCAGTACAAATTGCGGGCGTGATCGATATTCATTGTCTTTATAAAAATATACATACATATGTATGTGTGTACAGGATAACGAAGAAGATACGTTTTATTAAAAAACTAAGGAGAGTGTGCTGACAATGCGTACATACATACATACATACATATGTACGAGGTATATGAGTTCACCGGGTGGAGGTCATTTAAAGGTCAGTCCCATTTTTTCATTGGAATATGCTATATTTTTTCAGGACTGTAAAGCGTAATGAGATGAGCTCCATGACCTCGTTGCATTTTTTTCACTTTAAAATTACTGGCGTTGAGAAATTTTACAAAATGCACGTGCCACGTGTGCATACAATCAGAGTTAAGCTGATCCACGTGTGCGATCTTAACTAGCGCACATTTAAACCCATGAAATTTTTTCAAACAATTTGTTGTTCTGAAAAAAGTGCTTCGATTCGAACTCACTGAATTAGAATACCAGCCCGGTGGAAGTCATTCCACGTCAAAAGGCACAAAAAGCGTGACAGCAAAAAATGCAAAAAGTCCATTACTACGACCGCAATACCTGTACGTTTTGACGTGGGACAACTCGTACCTCTAAATTAACCCCGATTGTTCAAATGGAATCAGCATTTCATCGAACTTTTTATTACTGACAGAAAATATATGCATACCGGATAGTTCACCATTAATTGTATACATAATTAGTTTATCAGACGTAATAGGACTGTTCAAAGAACGACGTTAGTCTTCAATTGCAACATCTAAATATACGTTACATAATAGATTAGAATTGTAATTATGCATTAAAACCTCATATTTCATATTATTTGGTACAAATTGTTACTGTACGTGCTCCCTACAGTAAAACAGATAATTAAAGTCTGGATTGTACGATTTTGCACCCATTTTAATCTTTTAATCCATGTACGCTTTATAAGCTTTAGGCAAGGCAAAATTACTAATTCTTTTTTATCACACTGTTTCCTCTTTCAAATTGTTTTCGTACAACTACGTGAAAAATATATATGTATGTACCGTGTTGAATATTTAATCCCATTCATACTCAACTTTATTAAATTGGAATAAGTGGAGTATAAATTTTTCTAAAACAAATGTTTGTTGAAGTAAAATGTATCGCATGTGTCATGTTGAACAATTTCGCACCACTTTTTATTTATGATTTGTAAGCCCTACATTTGCCAAGTTACCATAATCTTTCAAAATACTTTCAAAGTTATAGCACCTTTAATTTGATTTACAAACACGAACGTTAATTCACAGATGCAGAGACTAAGAAATGAAAAGAATGTGATATAGTGTTCCAAATTAGTGCGTTTCGTTTGAACATTGTTATTTGATGCATGGACCAGGAGTTATTGTTGTAAAAGAGAACGACGTAATACAAATAAACACGTTTGCTATTATGATGGGTTGCGTAGCACAAATGTAAAAAATGTTGCAAGCATTGTATAAATAACGGTGGGGAGTACTTTAAACAAGACACAGCATTAAGCCGTAAGTATATTAACAAAAGTTTATTTTTTTGCAAAAGTTCGCTTTTTTGGGGGCAGACCACGCATATCAAGTATGCATATGCATAGGACGTTCAAACATTTACTTCTATCTCTCATATCACTGTGTCTGGGGCATGGATCGTCTGCACATCCTACTGATGAGTCCAGCAGGCGATTCCGAGACGAAACACGGACCTCTGCTTCCTTTTTCCCTTCCTTCCTGAAACCCCGTTCCAGCACTGATTGCTGAATTCTCAACTCTCCGTAAATTTGTTGTAGGTATATACATAGTTCCTATGATGAAAATTTCTTTCAACAAAAACGCATAGAAACTGCATCGATTCGTATTCAATCATAGTATATTAACGAGTAAAGTTTGCAAATAAAGTAATGTGTACTGTTAAAGTATGTCTGCAAAATAAAGCTAATCTAAAATCAAGTACAAGTTAATAATAATGCAATCAAAAGGATGCATTGCACTATTATTGAATGAACAGTATGAACAAACATTCAACTATTCTGGATTATACATATACGTCGGCATTCGATATTATCCGAGCAATAAGTGATAATTATCTCGAAGGAATGGCTATCAAAGTTTGCAGCCAAGTGGACGCACTTTATCTATAAAAGGGCAATCTAGGATAACGGCCGAACGCCTTGATTGCGAGTAGCAGATTTTAAGATACCGTTGAACAAAGCAGACATGTTATAATTGAGAAATAATAAAAGTTCTTTAAAAAGTGTTAAATAATCTATTCATTCCCGAAATATATCATATTTCATTCAATAGCTTCATGGAATACGTGTCCATTCAGTTTATTAATTTTATTGATATGTTATTGAACCACGATAGTTTTTCAAATCAGCATATCTTATTAGTACTTCCATTACACGTTACAACAAGTGTCGTAGATATCATATAATACGTACGTAATATTGCAAAATACAATTACTATAGTGTCTGTTTAGCAGAAATATTGTAAACGGAATAAAACACTAATGATAAATAACCGTACTTCCACGTACATATACAGACCCATAAAGCTGCATAGATTACAGCATTAAAGCCAGGTCACCTGAATAATTCGCTCACTTTGAGAGATACAGCAGAGTAAATACTTTATATAAATGTCTCCTGAGCTCCAGGGGACATACTATGACAACTTTTTTAGTAAGCAGAAGCGCAGAGAAGAATTAAAAAGTACCTTCTTCTTAATGCAACAATACAGAAATAACAACAAAAGTAGACAAATTTTTCTCAACTTCTTATACCATTTAAGATACGTACAACGATTCTGATACAAGGTCATTGAACGTCAAATACGAGAAAGAAATAACTAATGTATCGAACGCGTTCACGTATTCTCGTTAAAGCTTGAAATTCTACAGTTGCATGTACTTTGCATTTATATTACACATCATGTTTGTACACCACATTTATGTAATAATATGCTCATGAATATAGTATAATATAATAATATACACCTGACAATTTTACAGTGTATAATAAATGAAATGTAAAATATCAAAAGGGTTTTCCTTCGTAACTATTAAACATAGCAAAGAAATTCACTTCGCAATTCTTATTACACACTGACTGAGATCTTTCACATTAGTTCTCGTCAGAGATAAGACAATACTATACATATACATATAGATAAAGCAAAATGTAACGGCCCTACTTTACTTTCGAACAAAATTTGACAAGCAAAAGTGACAGCCAGTTCCTTCACGTACCAACTTAATACACATTTCATACCGCTCTAATCTTAATCCTCGACTCCTGATAATTTTTATGCTCTATTAACCAACGTTTTATTTCATTAATGTAGGTACATTACGTACCTACTGATTATTGACCCGAAATATTTAATATTCCTCTCATTTTATCCTACTTAAATATTAAATGCTGATAAAGTTCGTTTTATGTTTTCAAGGTGAGAGTTGTAATTCTATTACGAGACTAATTTCAAAAATATTTTCTTTGGAGAATATTAATATAAAACAATGCTTCTATTGACTGCAAATTGATTGTACCACCGTAAAAAAAAATGAATCGTTAAAAATGTAACTGATACCAAATTAATACTACACTGTCCGAAGTTTCCATAAAGTCACCCTCATTTTCTCTTACATTTTAAAAAAATTACCAAGTTCGTTACTTTTTCTCGTGTGTGTTCACGTTTTCTTGATATTAACGAGAGAAGTTACACAGATGAACAACTAGTTTAAAAACAATAACGGTTGGAATTTTAAGTATTCTACCTCCTAATAACTGCAACGAGTGTCAGTCGCTCAAAAAATTGGATATCGGCTAGAAAAATGGTGACCAAGTCTAACGTATAAGGACCAAAGACCACTCTAAAGGTGGAAATCAGAAGCTGCCGAGGAGACATGCAACGTACGCTACTTATGAGATGTGCAGCCAAAGAAATGAAGAGTGCATCACAGCTACGCAAAGATCTTGATTTGCCAGTGTCCAGGAGACGTGCCTATCAAAAGTATTAAAAAGTTCTGAGCGGTTCCAATAGTCGAAAATGCTGCAGACCCCGAGTCTAAAGCCACACCACAAAGAGGCTCGTCTTGAGTTTGCAAGAGGACACTTGTCATGGAGTAGTGAATGGAAAAACGTTATCTTTTCGGATAAAGAGAAATTGAATATTATTATACAAATAATTTGTACAAATTCTACTGCCATCATTTATCGAAAGAAACAAATATTGCACTAAGTCGTAATTTTGGTGGTTGTACCTTAATGGCGTGGGCTGCATATAAATTTAAAAATATTGAAAACAAAAATTCATTTCAATGTGGATTTAACCCTATCTGTATATTCGATAGAAAAGCTCACATTTCTGGAATTTCTCTTGAAATGGATTCCGATCAATACATGGAATTGTTGGCATTCATTTTTATACCATTTACCGGAAAAATTGACAATGATAACTTAATTTTTCAACATGACAATGCTGCAGTTCACACATAGCATCGTACCAAGCAGTGATTTAATCAAAAGGATATTAAAGCTGTGAAGTTGCCAGCCTGTTCCCCGAACTTCAACCGGATCGAAAATCTGTGGAAAATAGTCGCGAAGAAAGTTTATAGAAATTGTAAACAATACAATTCGATTGACGTCTTACCGAAGGCAATTTGTGGAGCGTGAGCGTCCATCGATGAAGAAACTCTTCGAACTTTCATTTTCTCACTGCCGAATCGAATTTTTCAAGTTATTCAGAAAATTGGTAATTGCACTGACTACTAATTTAGAGATAAGAAAGAAACCATTGTTAATTTAGAGTTCATTTATCCCTCTTTCACTAATGTCCATGGATCCTATTTTTATAAAAGTAATAAGAAAAATAACAGAATATATTTCTGAAAAAAGTTTATTATCGTTAGTTCTTAAAAAAAAATCTTATGCTGTTAAAAAAGTTGGTACGAACGAGTGTTACTCAAAATAGTCACCCATATTCTAATTTCGACCAACCAGCGCCATGGAAACAGCTTAATTGCATATCGCTGCAGTTACCGGTATCTTTTGTTTAACGCTTTCATAAAACAGGAACAATATTTGTAAAGAAATCTAGTATTCACTTTCGACACGAAACAGTAAAGTAAACTTAAATCAATATTTAACACAGTTTTGTATGAAATGTAAATGTGATCTTCGTTTATTACTATGCTTTACGTGTTTTTATAGTGAAATCAAGTGTGAAATCTACCGTCTTTCAATTCTCTATTTCCAATCAGTAAAACGCGACTAAAAGTAAAACGGAACTACCACTTGTGCAATACAATACAGTGTTACCAAATAAATTGAATCGTTGCTGTAAATGGAGTTGCACCAATTGAAAAAGGAGAAAACACCTAAGCAATTTCGTTTAACAGACAAACTTCTGCTAACTAATTCACGAGAATACCGTATTACCTTGATTATGTTATAAAGCAAAGTATCGGTTTGTAGCCGAAACTAACTTTAACTCATTTTTCTCCAAACGGGACTTACAATCGGTACATCCTTTTAAAACAAAACTCTTTTGAGTTACTTTCGTCCCCTACCTCTGTCTGCTCTTGTTCTTTCAATCCTTACGTTTTAAAATGAGATTCTCATTAATGAGCTTTAAAGGAGAAAATAAACCGTGGTACGGGAGTATATTATGCCTCTCGCGATAATTATATCATTCATCAAAATAAAAAACAATTCATCTCGTTAAAGTTCTCTGCATTCGGAAAAATATAATGTACCGGAAAAATTATTTTAGGCTTTGTCGTGAAATGCATACAATGCAGAAAAAGAGAAGTTAAAAAGAAATATGCGAAGAACTAAATAAAAAAAAAGATGTCCTACCGTAAAAGAGATGTACTGATACATACCGAAGTACGGTGCAAACTGGCAGATCGCATACTCCCGCTTATTGTGTCTGCCTACATATGTATGTACTATGTACATATATGAAAGCATTGTATATATGTATACATGCACCCAAGCGTACGTACATACATATCTACTGCATATTTTCGGCACTGC
Organism: Nomada ferruginata; assembly: GCA_963583965.1. NCBI lineage: Eukaryota > Metazoa > Arthropoda > Insecta > Hymenoptera > Apidae > Nomada > Nomada ferruginata. Next base: position 4,931,089 of record OY757219.1, read on the forward strand.
AGCATGATATCGACGTACTACATGCCACACGTGCAGTTCACAGGCATACCATGTACCATACCATGAAATTGCGGATGACGTGTATGAGTGGTGGTAAGGAATATACGTATCAGTCTCAACACACGTGCACGTTACATATAACTACTTCAAACTCATACATCACATATTCCCCAGCAACGCCTGTATCATTTGCAATTCACAATGCAAATATTCAATACGATTCAGATTAATACAGAACAATTCACATGGACGTACATACAGTCAATCTCATAAGTATTGGTGCCCTCACTGTCAGTACAAGATATTTGTCGAAATTAAGTGTTTAAAGGGTGGTTAAAAGTCATGTATTTCTGTTATCAATGACAGAATTTTGTTAAAATTTGATCAAAATATCTTTATATGTATATGTGTTCATATATAGTAAAAAATCAGACGGATCACTCGATTGCAACCATTTTCTTTTATTAGCGGTCAGGGAGGGTACGAATACTTATGGGACTGATCCGCGTTAACACGTTTTGAATAAAGCAGGGAAGTCTTGTAAAATCATCGCATTTTGTATGCAATTTATCAATGAAAGCGTTTCATTCCCAAATATTTTAGTTAACAGTTAACAGTATCGTCACACCATTATAATAATTACACCATTTTACGTTGCTAACTCTAACAAGTTTTGTAAATCTGAAACCAGGAAACCTTCTTATGAACGTATAATTCTTCCTTCCTATCGGTTACTTTTCTAAAGATATGTAGTATCAAGTACATTACTTACAATAACTTAATTTGCAACGAAAAACTTAATTAAGTTATCCCATTATTATCTCGTCGATTTTCATGAATAAATAGAGTACGTATATTTTGAGTGATTATAATATCCACGAAAGATAATTTTAGAAACGCTTCCTTCTTTTTATATCATACCACTATTACAAAATTATTACTAAATATTCGGTAACTGCAATTAAGAAATCACATATCTTAACATGCAAAGATCAAGCTGGAATGTCAATATAATAATTTCTTACATTATACATAATATACACTCTCAATATTTATAATAGAAGCACATATAATTTGCAGAAATATATTATTTGTTACACTAATTAAATATTTCAATATACAGTATTGTCTCGATAGTTGCGAAAGCCTCGGGACTGAACGTTTGCAACTAGCGTGTAGTTCCTACGTTGTTTGAAATTTGCCGACAGCGTCGAACGTAGAAAGGGACAGCGAGTAAAGATAAGCGGCCGAGCAGCCAAGCCAAAAGACGATCGCAGCTTCTCTTTTCTTTTCACTACCTATCCTTTTCTGCGGTCGAAACTTATTAACGTTAATTAAGCCAGTAAATATAGTCCAAATTATATCGTGTTTGGTGTCATTTTAATCAGAAAAATGTCAGCTATGCTGTGTAAAAATTTCATAAGAAAAGGATGAGAAATGGCAAAGTTTCATCGTTGAATTAGTATTACCTCACCGATATACCCGACCCCGGATCGCGTTACACTGATCGGCAAGCGAGCTTCTGGACGCCTCTAGGGGTATACCCCCCAGGAGTGGGGATAAACTCTTTGCAACTATCGTGCAGCTCTTTTTCGCAACTATCGAGACAATACTGTATATCTCACATGAACAATATGCCTATACACTTCCCATAGCGATTTACAATTCAGAGGTAATTTTGAAAAATTTATAAAAGTTTTGCTCCAAACAACTGCAATAAACTAAATATAAAATATGAAATCAACATCCACGCTGACTACAAATCACCAAAAGCTTTATGAATCGTCCGGAGGCCAAACTGACTAACGCCATCAAGCAAACAATAGAAAAATAGAAAAAATTAATACGCTTAAAAACACTGCTGTTTACAGTTTGGTTAGCAATATAGTCACAAACAAATATTCTAAAATGTATTCTTAAATATATTAAACTAAGACATTTATTAGTAACAACAAAATGGCTTCACTCAAATATTATTCGGCGGCATTGTAAAACTTTGCACATCTCGTGTGGCTAAATAGAATTATAAAGGTGATTTACTTTGTATAATATATAAAAAGTTCAACTTCAATTACATGTAATCAATTACAGCTTCAATATTACAATTCGGAGCATTACAAAAAGCAGAGTCAATTAATTTGCCTTTCGAGTGGCTGACACAGGTGGGCTTACTTCTTGGTTCTAAAACTAAACGTACACCCACAGGGGTGAGTTTGCGAATAAAACGATAGAGAATCGACTAATGACTGTATGTGTATAATATATGCGGAATACTACTCTAGCAACAGAAGCTGCCGGACGTCAGAAACAACCTCGTGCTTGCGGAAATAATGGGGGCGGGAAACGAGCGGGTGCTCGAGAACACTAGCGCAAGTACGAGAGATGCGACCGAGCGATTAGGGCGTAGACCGTTTCTCTTATGCCGCGTTCCAGCTGCTGTAATGAACGGCGCGGAATACACTTGAACTACTTAAAAGTGTCTATTCAATGCGTGAAAACGCCCGCTGTATGTAAACGAAGATTCATTATGCCGTTTGGAAAATTTCGACTTGACAAATAATTCAGATAACGCCGTAGTGTTGCACCAATTCAAAAGCCTTTGCGTATGTGATCAACGTAATTTATTATTAATATCGAACCAGCTGTGACTACGTATCGATGATTGCACTTTGGGATTTTCATCAATTTATATTTTGCCTGTACCGTCATCTAATTTAACTTTAATCAAAAATATTAATTGAAAAAAGAACGCACCGATTTGTGGCCGATTATATGTATTTAGAAAAGTGTATTTAAAACTCGGCTACTGGGACGACTCTTTCGAATTATTTGAACACTCGTGCACCTAAAATAATTCAAACTATTCAGTTTGTAATATAGGCAGTTTATTATAACCAACCCAACTCTAAACACAGTATGCAGAGCTGAAATTAACGATACTACCTGAATATTAAAATGAGTAACTGCGCATTGCCGTTAGAAAGTATTAGGACACATTCTTGACTATAACAAATGTTTGAGACAATATTACGGAGTCATTAATCATTACTGAATTCCACAAAAGATTACATATTTTGATTTATACCACATTATATTTATATAAATGATAATAATTATATCTTATTTCTAATACTTTTTAGCAACAATGAATGCAAGAAAATCTGTACTTAACTACTGCAAACAATACATTTGTAAAGAACGCAACGTCGCAGTAAATAATGTAAGCGTGGGAAAGTACGGCCAGGAGAAATTGCATTAATAATGAATTGCCCTAAAACATCCACCACACCATTGCAGATAGCACACTATTTTGTACCAAATTATTTCTATGAATATAAATCCCACTACTCGTACCTAATGATATCAGACCCCTCAAACAGATTAAATAATGGAAGAAGTCGATTACATTGTTGTCCCCTGTTTTCGATCCAATTACCTTTGACATTCCTAACCGAATAATATAACGTACAGATTCAAAAGCAAAAAGGTTATAACGCTATGCGATAAATACTCCAAGCAGAATGCGCCATGCAATCTACCAACTGCAACTGTATGTACGCTCTGGCAAACTAAACAAATACAAGCACAACCTCCAACTTTGATCACCCGTTTCACGAGAGCCCTGGCTATATGGGCTTTCAAAACGTTGCGATTGTTTCACGAAAGTCTCTGAAACTAGCCATCTGGTACTCTCATTTATTGCAATTCCCGTCACGTTATACACCGTGGACCATAATTCGTGTTACAAGGGGGTGAATACTCCAGAACTCAAAACAAGTTGAAATGATACAATAAATTTTTATCGCGAACAACTTTATTTTCTAGAAAAATGGCTTTAAAGACAACCGAGTACGCATACACCTGACAGATACTTGATAGAGCATATTTCCTTTCTAAAGTATTACTATAATTCTGCTACTATTGTTATTGTACTTATCCAGTTGTCTCAAGAAAGACCTAGTATCAAGTACTAATAATAAACGAACAATCAATTAATTATCGCTTCATTTTTCCTGAAAAATAAAGAATAAAGGTATTCCCCATTAAATCAGGAAGTTACAATCAAACCTGTATATAGCATAGTAAAGCCTCTTTAAGAACCGGTATTAATGCCATTGAAGCAACAGGAATATCTTTTAATACCATACTGTGTTCACTTAATCATAGCAGTAACATTTGCTGATGCACTGTATTATTTCGCACAACTCGCAATTTCATTTTTACTTCTTTACACCTTCAGATTAGATATAAAAGTTTGTCGTGGAAATACATTCAAAGTACTGAATAGAAAAATATAACTTAATTATAATGAACCAAACCAATACTTAAAATTGAACCACATTTTCAGGAAAGTGTTAATTATTAATATACACGAACATCACAGCAATCTGCTATAGTTCTCATTTAATTTTGGAGTGCTTTCGGTCACGTTTTACCGTTACTCATTAATCTTGTCTGCTCTAAATATTAGTTTCTCGTGGATTGGAACAATTTGGGATATAAAATAATTAAACATAAAGTAGCAGCCAGTTTTAACGTAAACACTATGATGGTGTTTACCAGAGATATTGTTATCAGCTTACAATTTTCAAAGGCAAAACTTTGCACAGTGTAGAATGGAGGAAAATACTACGCAAAATCTTTTTGTCGCTAATATTATAAAAGAACTGCATGCAATGCAATTTAATTACATTAATCCAATAAACAAAGCAAATGTTAAATATGTTGGATATTTAAATTCAAATATAGGATGTCCAGCCCGAGCTTCCGGTTTTTGCCGATGCGACAAGATGTGTAGATCCGTAAAGTGACGGGATGCGACATATTGTTTTTCGTTCTATTTGAAAAGGGCCTGTTGGATGCCATACTAAGTTTTCAAGCGTTGCGAGGCATTTCATAAAGTTATATATCTTTTAATATAGTTGTGTGTTTCTCCGTAAATATTATCATTAGTGCCCTAAGGTTTCATTAAGTGTAGATCTATAAATATTAATAAAGTAGTGTTACTAAATATGGATTAAAAAGATATTTTTGGATCCCACCCATTCTAAGAAAATACAAATAAGCTAATATTTTACACGAAATGACATTAATGACATTAACAGAAACTCAAAACATTTAATATGACTGTAACTAAAAGTCATACTTTTTTATCACCATTTTTTGTCACTTTGCCAAACGTTGTCCACAAATGTTACATATTTTCTCGGCAATTATATTTTCGACATATTAAAAAACATATTTATGACATAAAGGAAGTCCCTTGTATCTATGATGTGTATAGTAATTTTCGGTGAATGTCAAAAGGACACGTATCCTTTCGAACGATTTCGGTTCACCTATTTGTCTTACAAGGGAAGCTCGGCAACACGAAAATTCAGAAAAATTTGAAATTTTACACAAATGTAGTTTATATTGTGCTAACAATGTTTTTACGAATTTTCGAAAAAATTGTTGTTTTTTCCAAATTTCTCAAGTCCGTATTATAGGCCTTAAACAGCCATCCAACTTTTAATTTAACTTTTTTCTTGTAATTTAAACAATTTCTTAATTATTCACGATAATATGAAAAGTGAAAATTTCTTTGGAGGAGTGTTTTCACGCCTAGGACCGTTTTTTAAGCAGGAAACAAAAATTGTTCCGTTGTTAGCATAACATGAACTACATTTGTGCAAAGTTTCAAATTTTTCTGAATTTTTGCGTTGCCGAACTTCCCTTTTGAACTTCCCAAATTTTCTTGAACCTCCACGCCTGTAATTTTGTGAAACAATAGTTTTAAAAAATATGTATTTCAAACAAAAGTTGCTTGCATGCTAACGTAGATTACACAAATATTTTTTGTAGGCTTCCACTTCAAATTTTAAGCTTCTCCAACGTTTTATTCCTCAAGTGAGTTGCATAGGAATCAATGTTGGTTTGAATTTGAATATATCAGAGATCTATAAAATTGATTTTATAATCCTTAACGTATTAAGAAGCTAACTCCCAACAATTGTCCAATCCATAACAAAATCATATTTAGAGTATATAAAGTCAGCCTAATATCAGTGAAGCGAACTCCGAAGCAGTTAAAATTGAAATGAGAACTATAATGGCTCCTGCCTCCTGTTACTTCTAGACTTAATATCAAAATTTTCCATTTATCTAACAGTAATATTTTTCCTCAGATCTCTTGTTCAGTTAACCTTAAAATAATTCTCGTTGGCAGGAGCCGATCTCGATCAAGTTACCCTCTACGTGGCATTGGTAAGATTAAAAGCTTGCCAACGTTAAAAATACATCGACATCAAGTAAACTGCCATTAGCCCCTAGAATATTAATTTCGAATTCGTGAAAGATTAACAAGAGATTAGAAAAGAGATTAGGGCAGTTATTAAAAATCGTATTTTTAAGAGACAACCGCAGTAATGTTAATAAACTACACCCATTGTTATGTATAGAATTGTGAAACTATTATACATATACACTAATATACAGATCCCTCACAAGGTAAATTATGGGCATAAAGGAACGATACTTTCGAGCCTATATCACTTAGGAATAGGGATTCTTTCTCGAAGTATCATACCCATCATTAGTATTGCAGTTGGTGACAAAAGTATCCGGTCACGTTAGATATTCAGTCAACTTTATACAAAATGTTATATTAGTAATAAAGAAAATAACTCTTAAACTATTTTTAACAAATATTCAAAAATTTAGTTTAATATAATTGTGAAACATTATTTTGGAATATTTATTATAAAATCATGGGGCATTAAATGTAGAAGGATTCCTCAATCTTTTTACACTAACAAATAATAGCTACCTTAAATGTAAATCATTGAGCAACCTCAAGCATTCTTTTAGTTTACAGTTAAATTTTATTATCCGCAGCGAATGAAGCGAGTTTGAGATGAAGCATGATGTGCTGTAGAAATCTTAATTATCAACTCCCTAACTATTAACTGCATACGTTGTATGTAAACTTATTAGCCTCGGCCATGAGAGTCGATTAGACCCCAATTAGCTAGAATAGAAAGTAAAAAAAGTAAACCAAACGGAGAACATATTAACCAGGACAAAAAGTTATTTCCGTAAGAGATTTTTTACAATACTGCACTTCTTAGCCTAATTGTCCAAACAAACATTTTTGTACATCCGACGAAAATGAGATTGTATGATCTTTGGGGCCTCCGCCATTAAGAGACTTTACTTTTATCATTTCTTTTTCGAGCATATGTACGGACAGTAAAGTAAATGCTTCAGATAGGACATTTTAAACTCGTAAATCAAGTAAGGTATGATACATTAATACAGAAAACAATGTAGATCAGTGTTTCCCAACCTTTTTTGTACCATGCCCCACCTAAGCCTTTCTAAAATTCGTATGCTCGCTATGTAACATATACATCATTTTTAATATTCAAAGATTGAATTGTTCACTGAAGAAACTTAAATGATAGGTTTTAAGAAGAAATCGCTAGGAAATTGTTGAGGAAACACAGTAAGTAAATTTTCAAAACATATAATGGAGAACTGAAATTCAAGTACGAAATAATTTTAATGAAAGATTTTTCTATATTATTTTAATTATTAGTAATTATTTATTGCCCCCCCCCCCCCCGGTGGGACGTGGGTCCCTCGTTGGGAAACACTGATGTAGATCGTTCACAATTAATTTATTTTTACGTTTTTACACATTGAAAGATAACTTTTTGTAACATTCATCATTATGATTATTATTATTATTAGAAAGCCTTAATGATTCGCCAATGACAATTGCCTTCAATTAGTGGCTTTCATTTGTACTTTTGTATTGTGTGTCAGTGCCGTGTCAGTAGTGTCTGACTAAAATAAAATATCGTATCTGCATTTCAAGTGTCAACGTAGACCTTTCTAATCCAGTAGATGTTAGACAGGACACCATAAATTAAAAAAATCCATTTGCAAAGCAGTTAGCACATGGAAATTAAAAACAAAATAGGTACGTAGAGCTCCTACATTTTAAAAAATGAAGAATCGGCGGAGAGAATAAATAGAATTATTATAACATACTCAATTGAAATGTATCATTGGTTGAGCTTTCGTGTAGTCGCCCGATTCTTTTCCGTGCAGTCACTCCAGATACGAACGACGACGCGTTCTGTTGCTCACGCTAAATCAGCAAGAAAAGTGCTAGACCTGACTCCACAAAACTGTCACCGCAAAAAAAATATGATCACTTACCGTAGAAGTAAGAGATAATGAACAAAATTACAGTAAATTTCTTACCCGTGTACATAAAACGATATTGAAGTATTGATTTTCTGTTAATTTCTCACCTCACGATGTTTTCGCATTTATTAAATTCCTGTGTTAGATAGCTGCGTAGTTTTGACAATTTGTAACAGGTTTACACAGTGCCAAAAACTACCACGAGTTCCATTCATGTTTTTATATTGGATTTCATCTTGTGCATGCAACTTGTAACACGCACGATGGTCACTCGTTGTTGCAAGGTAAAGGGTTAACATGGCTATACACTATATCGTCTTTATCCGTCACCTTTGCCGGACTTGGCGATGAGCATGATCATTCTCATATTAGTATTAATTCCAAATAGCAAACTATAAATCTATTGAGATCCCTTGTAGGTTTATCTTGGATGTGCATTAGTATCGAGTGACTAGTATATTCTCTCGAGAAACATGATGATAGGAAAGTCGTAAATACACAAATCGTAATTCTTTACATACAGTGTGTGATGAAGTTATCAAAACCATCTGCACAAATCGGCGATTTGATATTAAAACGATTAAATTCGGGGTGTCTAGTATCGATACATTCATTGCTGCCATGATACTAATACTGTTCGGTCGTGAAACCCAACACATTGACAGCCATTGTGGCTGAACGAGCTGCTTTATGGCCGGGCTTTCCTGAGTTAGACTACGTGCCTTCCAGGTATCGAAAAGCCTTTGAACCTGCCACGAAACAGCTATGAAAAAATATTCCGAAACTTTTCCACCTTTCCCCGCGCCTGCCAAGGGTAGAAAAGTCGGAAGCGAACCGTGGTCAAGATAGAAGTCTCTGGAACAGTCGACACGAAGAAGCCCTTTTAGAAGGCTACGAAAGAATATACGAACCATACAATACGAACACATCGATGAGAATAGCTATACACGAGCTGTACACGATTCTTACTATCTTATACTAGACCACCGCGGTCAACTAACGATTGCTCAAGTGATAACTTAAAATAGTTCGTTTTTCAATAGATTTTCATTCTCTTAACAAGTACTCGACTATCGTATTGTTTGAAAATCGTGAGAAAGATTCGAATTCTTCTTATCCCTAGTCAAACTTGCCCGTCAGATTCAACGAAAAAAGCCGATAGCAGTATATGGCTGCATCTAATAACAGAAGTGTAAGTGACCTGTTTTGAAATTGTAGCTTCCAAATTGTCCCATGTGTATCTAATCTTAAAAAAACGAGACATGTGCATTTAGTATAATTTTCGCCACGTTATTACCCATAGAACTAAATTCAACATTCGCAATAATGATCAAATGACTGTCAATGATGATGAGATATTTCTTAAAATCTTAAAATCTAGAAAACATTAAGAAAGAAATAAGAAATTATAACGTCTAATTTATGCTGTTTTCAATCAAATTATTTCATAAATAGTGCGCTATATTTAGCGCTATATTATCTTCCGTTAATTTTTTTTTTTGCACGTCCGATGGCTTAGCCTATTTCACTGGATAAAAATCTATAGGTACCTTTTATATTTCTTACTGTCTTGAGTATTGAAGTGATATTTCCAATTATTTAATGCATAACGTAGACGCACATGAAGGAGGGAGTTGTCGACAACAGAAAGAGAAGAGTATACGAGAGTTTGTTCAAAGATTTTGAATGAAATTAATTGCTATCACAATTTGCATCCGATTATTAGAAAACATTTCGTCCGCTGCCCATTCCTAATAACTCTTGCACGCGTTTATTAAACAATTAGTATAATCTACCTTTAAAATTTGAACGCACCCGCGCCCAGTATTATCAATCGAACAAAGGGCTCCTAAAAAGAATCTCTTCCCCTCTTGTCAATGGATATACGTCATGTCCCAGCGCAGATCAATGCAAAGAATAAAGCTGATACTCGATACAAATTCATTGAGAATTAAACGAAGTATACATATATAAAATCCAGCGTAGCTTATTGCATTGTTAGCAGTATATGTATAATTGGATTCATTCATCGGACATCTATTGAAAAATCAATAAACTGGTCAGTCGCGATTGGAAACAATACTATCGATGGCATCCCATAACGGTATACAGCCGATCAATTATCCGGAGGAAAATTTACGTTTCACTCGATAACCACGCAGCTCTGTTTCCCGGCTGAAAGGGGCAGTGCCGCCGAGCCGGCTCGTTAAATCTGGATGCTTTCATTTTCCCGAGCAGAGTAGCAAGGTACTCTCCGAGGGCGACAGAGTCCCCGAAGGTAGAAAAGAGGAAGATCGGAAAGAGGCGTAACCTTCTGTCTCTCCTTACCTGAAGCCGTAGCCGACCTAGTTAATGCTGGTCGCGTCTACGAAGGAGAGATTCACTAAGAAAGAAGCTTCAACGAGCGTGACTAATGCGAGGTTATACGTATACGTTTCCCCGGACAGATACAGAAACGTGAGTAAAAGGGAGCAGCTCCAGCCACTGGTTCGCTTGACAAGATACCGGGGTTCGTTCGATGAGGTTGGAGACGGAAAACGTATTCAGAAGCACAAGCGACAGGGAAGCTGTTGTATCCGCCGACAAATACGACGCATCCCTCTTCACCGTTTCTCCGAAAGAAAAAAAGCTCCGACGCGATACGGTTATACCGTGAGAATAAGGTGTGGCCGGGCCGGAGAAAGGCAAAAACCAACAGGAACAATGATTTCGTCAGTCCGAGTCAACGAATAATTCGCGTCTAACTAAATAAGTTTCCAATAAACACCAACGTATAGAAACATTTTGTTCACACTGAAGCAACATAATTTGAAGAGCATTTGGGTTGTGGTTATCAGGCAACGGATCGCACAAATTGGAGGAGCATTTGTTTCTGTTGCTACGTGTTGCTGCCTGTTTTATATTTTCCTTTGATCTTCGCCGCATCGAATGGAAACAGGCAACAAGCGGCGACATTATTTTCTGCTGGCAACAGAAACACGAAGAAACATCCAGCAACGAGCGGGGACTTTTTCAAGGTACATGGTACACCAGATAAAAGATCGTCGTTGTTGCTTCAGTGAGAATGTAGCTTATTGTTAGTAGCAATTCCGACAAACAGGCATAGCAAACTGCATAGCAAATAAACTGGCCTAATACATTCTAAGCTATTTAACCCTTTTAATCCAATGGACTGATTAGGGTCGGTTTAATTCAGATACGAAGAATCCTTCCGGCAGATATCGATCAGCTATTCGACTCCAGTTTTGCACGGAGCTGCTAGTATGAAGGGTGAAATCGTGATTAGAAATTGTTTAATCAATCCTTGTACCCTTGTGTTTCCCCTATGGTATTCCTAACAATACTATACGTAAGTCTTATAAAAGGAGCAAAAGGGTTGAGCAAAGTCTTAGCAACAAATAGGTTTCTACCTAGCCCTACCTATATTATTACTAACAAATTTTCTTACTTTCCTACAATCAGTTTTCGAATTACGTAAGTACGTCTGTTATATACTTTGTAGGCAGAGTCAGTCTCACAAAACGTAAAAACGCATATTTTCGAAAATACTAACGATACAAGAAACTGTTATTAAGCAGAGTTTGGAATTCCTACTTTTTTTTTGGCTAACTGGCGTTTTCAGAAACACGTGATAAATCCAAATCAGTTATTACGAAGTATTGACCATGGACTTTTAATGGCTCAAAATTTGTTCATCTGCCTGGTAATAAACGTCTTATGTTTCAGAATACTGACACGGTATCAACGACGAATTTTTAAGGATTCTCGGGAGCGGATAGAGGGGCTAAAGCCTGCCTCATCCATTTAACATGCAAACTTCATTGACCTTGAGTGGCTATATTGGCTGAATTCCCTTAAATATTTAATATAAAATATATTTAAGGGAATTCACTGAATGAAAGCGTAAATTGGGTGGAAGTTTGGAACCTACAGAGCACATCAACATTGTTCAACCCTGTGTACGTCGGTATAACTTTGAAGTCATATTTGAATCTATATTTTGTAACTCTTACCTAATTTTTGTTAAATAATTTGCCAAAGTTTTTTTACAATTGTACCATTCTATTAGAAGCAATGTATTTGTTGTACCACATAGCTAAGATGGTGCTCAACACTCAACTTTTAAAATATTGCTGGGGCACCTTTACATTTTATTCTTCATGCTGAAAAACGAGCCTGGTTCAAATGTTACTACAGTTGATAATATTTTAGGGGTTGCTGCCCGCTTATTTTTATATTTTAAACGATGGACTCATGCATCAGGGTCTCTATTTTGAGAGTTGGATGGTATGTGGCCTATATGCCCAAAATTTCCAATTGGGAATGGAACAAGAAGTTACATGGCACACGCGAAGAACAACAACAATATTTGTTGCCATTAGTCAAGCAATTCACGCAGAAGCATTATTGCATTAAAAAAACGACTTTCTTAGCCTATCGTGAGAATTAACTATTCTTTACAGTTGTTGATTCACAAAACCTTGGAATAATATTCCAATATTATATAAATCCTGTAAAGCGTATGAAAATTATAATATGTCTAAATGAGAATTGCATTTGTTTTCTTAAAAAATGCAAAATTCAATAGCTGGTAGCAACCCTTTATCTGTAACTGAAAAAAGTATTACTTACTCATAAGGATATCAGGATGGCAGTTCACAGGATGGCTCGTGAAAAAATGCAACAAATATTTTATTTTATTGAATAAGCTCCACTTTACCCATGGCCCACTGTGAATTCATAATTACAAGCTTTTTTCTTACAATAAGCAATTTAAAATCACTTCAAACGCGAAGAAAATTGTGCTATGAAGGATTAGTTGTAGAACAATATATGTATGTACATTAACGGTGTGCTACGAAATTCAAAGAATTGGCTGACGCAAGTTAGAAGCTTCTAAGTAAGGACGTACGCGAAACGTAATTGTGCAATTATGTCCGCCCGTTTAAAGTATTCCGTGAAGCCAGTTTAATTAAAACTGTCCGGAGTAGTAGCAGTAATTACATTTTTCTATATTTATAAAGAGAAATTCAGATTAATGCTAAATATTACTAAGTACATATAATCTGTATTGCAAGATGTCCCATATTCATATTTCTTCGCGTGTATTTAAAAAAAATGCTTGCAGGGGTACTCGTTTTTCAACCGTTCCTATTCATCTTTTATTCAATAGTTTTGAACGTCGCTAAATGATAAAAAAGATGTTCTTACTACGTGCAGGAAAATACGCGAAAAAAGGAATTAAATACAAGTACAGAGATGATATAGTTCATAGTCTACTATGTATACTAATATAAAACAGTTCGCTTTGGGTTCATAAATATCTTTTCCAATGATTCACGAAGTTTATTCATACAAAAGTTACATTTCTGAAAAAAGAAACATTTATAACGGTTCTATTGTTATAAACAACAGTTAACATTGTTGGATACCTTTTTGGTCAATTGTATATTTGTTAATTTACTTGCTACTAATTAGAAGATAATCAATGCGAACGACTATATTCAACTTTATTAAACAATTATCGTATCGGACTTGCCAAATTGCTATCCAAAATATTATTGTACTATCCGTGCTAAATCATATATGCTGTGCACCAGCAACTGATTTAACTTAAATGTTATTTTCATTGATTAAATGTACAGCACTACATGAAAATAAAAAAATTCGTTCTGCTTGGCGTCTATGTATTGCGTAGTATAATCTTAGAATTCTGAGAATGAGTTTTAAGGTTCTCTCAATTTGTGTTTTAATTAGGATGAGTTTAGCTATAGCAAAATCTATAAAAACGAAAAAGCCTTTATTGAAATAAATGGCAGCCCTTTGATGTTTGATTATCGATTGTGTCGTGTTTTCCTATCTTCGAGGGGCTTAAAGAAAGAGAAAAAATAAAGATTTTGAATTATTTCTAGTTCGAGCTCTAGTCAGTAATCCACTGAAGGTGACCCTAGGATTTGAAAGCAATTGATCAAGTAAATTTTGAAATACCATGAACACCGTTTTGAGGCAAACGCGTTTATGGTTTTTGCACTGGCAATAATACCCCTGATCCTTACGTTCTTCGAACACTTATAATTTCGTTCATTTCAGGGGTTAGGCATAGGTTTTAATAAATTATATTCTTTAGAAAATCACAAAAATATCGTTTTTCAAAGGTTCACACTAGTAGTAAAATACTCTCGTAACAGTAAGTTTGAAGCTATACAGCCTCGTACCATATGTAGTTAACAAATAACGATCGAAAAAAACAATCCCCACAGACGAGAATGCGTCTGTACAACCATACTTAGATCACTTAAATCTTTACCATCAGCTAGTAAAATGTCGACTGAAAGTTCATATAACGCACGGGGTATAGAACAGACCTATCGTCCAATGTATTCTTTTGACCCTGTGTGTGGAGCTCTGGAGTCCCATTCTATTTCCATGTCACTCGCAACGTTATCAACAGATTATAGAAAACGATCACATATATTCACATTAGACAACCTCTTTGCACGTACCTATGCTATTTTAGTAAATAAAATGTAGTTTTTCAACTGACCATTATTCATGAACGAAGGACGTTCAAATCAGTCGTAATCTTTCAGGTCGGTATGGCAGTCGAACGTGAAACACGAGTCCATAAGGTGATAGGTCTAATACATATCTTGTCTGTGCTCGTATGTAATTTCGACTAAAAACCAACTTCTGCTCGATCATAGATATCTTAACAATGATGGTCATTGGACAGTGAATATGGAATTTCATAGAAATTGGTATCCTACTGGGGGCGTTTGATCCATGCATGTTCCTGACTCAGAGAACACCGCGGAGAATTTAATCCACGAACGTGTATGGACATTTCGTGTAGTTCGTAACATACATTTTGAAGTTAAAAACTAATACTGACATTTCTGTTCGAAGTGTTAATATGCATACATTTCCTGTCAAAATGTATCGTGCTCCAGTAGATATGACAATAATGAGCGATTTTTAGCGATTACTATAGAACAATACTTAGATATTGCAACAACACTTTAAACGCGAAAAGCATGGAAAACGTCACGGAGGGTGGCAACGGTCAACTGCAAACGAAATACCAAAAGCTTGCCACAGAGTATTCGAAAGTAAGAAACTATCGATATAGTAGGTCGAGCCATAAGTAATTTCCGCATTTGGGATCAAATTGTAATACAATTGGTGAAAATGATTTACGACTTGGCCTGATATTATTTATACAGTGTAAACAGTTTCAAAATGTATATGAAACGAAACGCATTTGTTTTGCTTGCACAATGATATGCTTTTGCTTATTCCTATGATTTGTGACCCGCTTTCAACCAAGCCCATTATCAAAATGTTTGTCCCTTAGGTATGTGCCCGGGCGAATGTTTTAAAGAGAGCTGTGATCGATGAACAAGCTCGTAACACAGACACCCGGGAACAATTAAAGGAGAAGGAAGTAGAACTTCGCAGAGCGGAGCAAGAGTTGGATAGCTTGTCGTTTCGTAATCAACAATTAACTAAACGTATCACTGTACTGCAAGAAGAGCTTGATAAGGGGCAAAATAAATCAAAGAAGGGAAAAAAGTTGGCAGAGAATAATAGCCAAGTATCGGTGTCGCCAAATCATATTCTAGACGAAGAATTTCAGAAGAAGATAGTCGAGAATGCTCAGTTATTGTCGCAGATCAACGATAAGGATAGCGAAATTGAAACTCTAAACGAAAGGATAGAGCACTTGGAATATAGATTGGACCAACTCGAAAAATCTAAAGCAGAATTGGAATCTCGGTACCAGTCTGCTATAGAGAAATTAGAGAGAGAGAAAAATGATTTTCAGAAGAAGTTAAACGACAAACAGAAACAAGAAGAAACTGTCTCGTGGTCTAGCAATGAAGGTAAACGGGACGGATATGAGTCTGATATTAGGATAGGATATCCTAATCATCCACAGATAGAGACATCTCCATTTTCCTCGCCGTTGGCCTCGCGCAGATCATCAAAGTCTATCGGAGAAAGTAGACATCATAAGATGCCCGAAGAAACGACTGATTTGGACTTCTCTAAGTCCTGGGACTTTGAGAAAGAAATTAACCATTGGAGAGCGCAGTATCACATACTCCAAATAAAGTACAATGAAATAGAGCAAAGCGAGGGTTTAAGTAACATGCAAATTGGAATCGAACCTTTGCAGCCTGCAGAAATAAACCATATGGTACATTTATTTGGAATAGTTTATAATAATATTATTGTTTAAGATAATCTAATTAATAAATGTCAATTACAGATTGGGAAATTAACAGTACCTTTTGCAATACCGGAGGAAATAGAGGCCCGGGAAGAAAAAATTAGAGACTACTTTCTGCAAGAAATTGACAAGCTCACAACGGAGAAACATATTTACCATGCTAAGAATCTAGCTATGGCTGCTAATGTAATCAGATGCATAGATATACAAATTTTCTCAGAAAAAGTTACCTAATATTGAATATTTATTTTGAAAATACTTGTCTAGAGCGAAGTAATGCAAGTTCACTTGGATACGAGCGAGTCAAAATGGGGAAAATGTGAATCTGCTCTCACGGAGGCACTTTCGAATTGCAGTATTTTACACAAAGATAAAGAAATACAAGAAGGAAATTACAAAGCCCAGCTCAGTACGATGAGTGAACATCTTGCTAATATGAACGAGAAACTTATCTCGCAAACGGAAGAGATACAGCAATTGAAATACCAGCTTGCGAACAAGGTAACCATTTATTTTAAATGGTAATGATTCTAAAGTATTCAGTACGTTGTTTAATTGTTTTCAGAACAGTAAAAAGGGAAAGCAAAAGTGATATTTTGGGTCAGATTGTAAAGTACCAATTATTGACATTCCAACAGCAACATACTTTAATCAGAATTATTAGTAACGTTCGTTTTATGTACATACTCAATCTTACACTCGATAAAGGATAATTACAAGTTTCGGTCATATATCAACCATACATTAATATATTACAAATTTCTAAAATCAATGTTATTTTATTTATAAAATAAAGCTAAGAATTATTGACGTTCAGCTTTTGAACGTTTATAACCAAACAGGACGTAGTACTATCGTTTATGTACATTTACAATCAATTTAAATTATGTCCCTCGTTTGCATCTTAATTAATACAAAATAAATAAAAATGTTGAAACAGATATCGTTTAACATGTAATATCTAATAATTAAGACGGCAGAACAAAGTGGACAACGTATTTCTTTCGAAAAAAAAAGTATTGACAAAGTACTTGCAACTATTTTGAAAAAATAAGCAAAAAGAAACTAAACACGCTCCAAATAGCTCGTTTGCTTTGTGTCAGAGTTTGCTATATCTGAAAGTTACATTTTAATAGAAAAACTGGCACCACAACTGCAACCTTGTTCGGCTAATGGATTGTTAGTTATCCTAAAAGCAGAGCGTATCAATTCCGTGTGGTATTCTATCGTTGCACCCTTAATGTATTCTAAAGATGTCTCATCTATAACCACTTTGGCGCCGTCCTTCTGAAACACTCTGCAATAAGAATAAAATTTCCATTAATCTTTAATAGTAAAGGTATAGTCGTTTCCATAACTTACTTGTCATCTTCATTTATGTTCGTATCCAAGTTAAATTTATATTGAAAACCGGAACACCCTCCACCTTCTACTGTAACCCTCAAATAAGCATTGTCATCAGTGATTTCTTTTAGACGTTTAACACAACTATCCGTGATGACAATGTTATTTTTGGTGTTAACTGCAATTGCAGCAGGTGCTCTGTTTAATGACGAAACCGTTGACACATTATGCCACTGAGAACTGTGAGCAAAAATTTCTTCTTAATCATACTATATAATATAGCTTCACGATTTATCGAATACAGATATAGTAACGCACATAAATATTATCCTGAAAATTACGACGTATATGTGGAGGACACAAAAGCCAATCAGTGTCCAACTTTCCCCGAACATAAGATACGTAGTTCACAACCCTCTTTATTCTTAAAACTTTCAGTTGACAAATCAATTAAGTCACTATTTTCATACGTAAGCAATAGAAAATGGTAATAACATTGTCATTTTTACCAAGCAATTTTTAAAACCTTATTTATCTCGGTATGAATGCTAATGGACTTACACTGATTGACTTCTGAACCGTCCCTATATTGACATTTATTGAGCAAGTTTGATGATTATTAATTCTACGTTTATTGAAGAGAAATGGTTTTCTTTGTTTACATAAATCTACAAACGTAGAACAGGAATTACTTTAAAATTTGTATATAAAACTTACTTACGTCAGTAAACGCGAAAAGTATTGATTTGCAACGAAATTAGAGGAGAGACTCCAAATCACGCGTTTCAATTTCGCCATATTTCAAATGTACACATATATATGTGTATGCTTATGTACACATGTAAGTAGTATAGTACATCATATGCAGTACTCACCCGCGTAACACAGAGATTAGAGATGTGAAGTTAGAAATATTAATTTTTGTCGGCTAATTCTTGCGTTATTTATAGCAAACGGCGTGTAATACTTCTAATGAGAAATTTTATTAAAAAAAACTACTTTTTTATATACGCATTTTTTAAAAATATCTATTATAAATTTAGTAGGTAAATATACAAAGTCTCCTGTTGGAGATGACAAATCCGGAACTTTTGGGTTCCTGGGGTGACCCTGAACAACTTTTTCCGATACCAAAATATTTGCATCGTCATTTTGAATTATTAACGAAATACAGTGGCCAATCAGAGCGCGCGTAGAGCTTCTTTCCGACTACAACCGAACAAGGTTGAGAGCCACCCTCTCGCGATGAAGCGCGCGCGCTCTACGAACGGTCTGATTGGCAAATGTTGTTTGTTAATAATTCAAAAACGAAGCATCAACCAACATTTTGGTAAACGAAAAAGTAGTTTTGAGTCACCCCAACAAATCCTCCATTTCCGGATGTTCAGCGACGTATAGTTTAGCTACGAGACACCCTGTGTAATATAAAAAAGGGTTGGAATATGTAATATTCAAAGCAAAAATCTGGTGTAGATCCGTATTATCAGTAATTTCTAGAAAAAATTCATAAAAATCACTTGTTTTTAGTATTGTTACGCGAGAAGCTTCCCTAAACCATTTAAATTTTATTAGTAAATACACTTTTCTTGACGTTTATTGTAAACCACACTTACGCATGCGAAACAGCGCTCCTAGCGGTCTTTTGAAGTAGCAAACGCTTCAAATTCCATAGCGTTTGAACAGTAACAGTAACGGAGTATTGGAGTAACGGATAACATTGTATTTAGTTGTGTTCAAAAACGAAAAGGCAACGTTTGTGCAGTGTTACAAAAATAAGTCTGTTGTCACTTCGAAATTCAATAGAACTTAAATCCTAATAAACATGAACGATACACGAGCTGGCAAGAAAGATAAATATCAGCACATACAAGTATTTGTTCGTGTCAGGTAAGAGAATGAAATATCAAATATCTTTCATAAATTAGGCATCGGCTTAACTATATATATATTACTTGCAATGAAATATTGACTTTGAAGCATTATTCAAAACATGTCAAAAGATCAAAAATATAACGTAATTATTAAACTATTTCGATATGTTGACAAACATTAACACCCATATGCAAGTTATGTTTTTTGGATAGTATTATCAAAGTAAAGGCTTTTTATTTCTAGAAATTATTTATTATTATCTCTGGATACACATGTACCCACATACCCACACATGCGTATATACAAGTTGGGGGCAAGTTAATAAGAGCTATATTATGCTCAGCAAAACAAAAATTACAGTCTTAATGAACATAGGTTCAAAAGTCATTAGTTTCGGAGGTACGGAATGTTTACCACTTGTTAATGTTTTTAGATGTAGGCTTAACGGTTCTATAGGTTCGTCATTTGTTATACCATATGTGAAATGCGTGTCTGCCATGTCAGAATTTGATTAGGAACAAAAGTAAAAATGTTTCTTTTTTATAAAAGAAAATATCTATGAACTTGAAGCTAACATAGTCTTCCAATTATTTATATATATCCCGCATACATTGATAGTTTATAGACTTTTACCTATTTGTGTTTAGATCGCATACAGATTTTATACGAGCTATAATTTAACATAATTTTATGCCTAATTATTATAATATTATTAAAAGGTTTAACAATTATTACTATTGGGTTGAACGGAAAAAGGTTGTGCATTTTTATTCTATTACATTTCACTGTACCATTTTTGTAAAAGGTAATTTATTTGATCAAAATTCCTTACTGATAAATCAATGATTTATTATGATTGTTGGTTGCAAATTATTCTCGTCTATGGATTTTGGCTTTCCACAACTTGTGGAAGTGCTGAAAATATGCTTGCAATTATTTGTTTCTATTATTTTCCCCCAATGTCCCACAAGCTTTTTAGCCATGTCTGTGCAAATGTAGCAGAACGATGCAATGCCGCTTTGCAAAAAACACAGAAACTTTATGTCCAACCCAATACATTCAACATTGTTACCAATTATTTTCATCTCTTAGGCCTACAAACAACACTGAGCGAACTAATAAGTGTACAGATATAGTAGAAATTCCTAACAATAAGGAAGTCATACTACTTGAACGTACACACGATAAGTATTCCAAGAAATTTAAATTTGACAATGTATTCGGCCCGTCATCGAAACAGGTACACTATCATAAATATACTAATCAGATATTTAAAGCAAGTAATACTTTACTACACAATTCCTAATCTACAGATCGAAGTATACAATATCGTTGTGTGTCCATTATTGGAGCAAGTTTTGGCTGGATATAATTGTACAGTCTTTGCATATGGGCAAACTGGTACTGGGAAAACGTTTACAATGGAAGGAACCAATAGAGATCCGACTTTACATTGGCAAAGTGTAAGATACTTATTGTATAATTTCATTAAAGTAATATGATTTTACTATTTAAATATTTAACACCATGACTGCCCCAAATTTTTCACTTCGGTCACATTTAATTGTGTCACTGTAAGAATGAACATTAGCAGAAAATATTTTAGTATCTGTGTGATCTTACAAATATTATTAAACATGCAATATTTATATGATAAACGATCGAATATCAATAGAGGAATGTGTATTTCATATGGCGAGTCGCATCTATTTACTCTGGGTTTATTTCAATTCGAGGAATCATTATGATTTTAAGCCCAAATGTAATAGATAAAACGTAGAGCAAACAAATCTAATGACAATAGACCAAATGTAAGATAAAATATATGATATGCAGCATTGCCTAGATTCACAAGCAAGTGTACAATTACAGGATTCACCTACTGGTATGATACCACGGGCTCTGAGCCATTTATTCGACAAACTCCTCTCATTGGAATCGCAAGAATACACAATTCGTGTCAGCTTCTTAGAACTGTATAACGAGGACCTGTTCGATCTTCTATCACCTAACGACGATGGGTCTAAAATAAGGTACGTAATATAAGTTGTTTTAATTACATATCGTTTGCAATCGTTCGTTTAAATAATAATAGATATTTCTTTGTTATATTACACGTTTATAAATATTCGTCCAATAGATTATACGAAGATACATCGAAAAAAGGTGCTGTGATAGTTCATGGATTAGAGGAAGTGACGATACGTAGCAAAAGCGAAGTTTATAAAATTCTAGAAAAGGGATCAGAGAGGAGACAAACCGCTGCAACTTTGATGAACAGTCAATCAAGGTTATTATTTATTTTTTATTTGTTAGGTAAAGGGTATAGCCGGATAAGGGGGTAAAAAATGCCCCTAAACCAATTTATTTAGTAATATTATGTAGTAATGCATTGCACATTAGTCGATTTCAGTAAAATTTGTCTGCTAAATTCTTCACATAATCATCGACAAATTCAATTTCCGATTCCTCGTGCAAGTATACGATTGGTGTGTACATATTTGTTTAGAGAGAGTGTCATCCGTGTGCATTTATTTTGTAGTGTTTGTAACTGTTTCATATCTATTTTCGCCATCCTGCACCAGACTGGTGCTGTGTAGGTGACTACGGGTCGTAGTAGCATTTTGAGTATTAGTTTTCTGTTACTGATTGTTTTACAGGAATTGTGATTGACCGTCAGTGGGTATAGTTTCTTCATGACCGAGTAGGTATTTGGTATTATGTGCTTAACATGCATGTAGTCTGTTATATTACCGTCTAGTTACACACCTAAGCATTTAACTGTGTGTACTGGAGCAGTCGGGTGATCATATACTCTTATGAGTTGAAAGATGTTGGTGTCGTTCTTTTTCCTTGTAAACGCAATCATTTCTGCTTTATCTTTGTTCATTTTGATTTTCCAATCCTTATAGTATTTTTCTAGCATGTGTATGTGGATTTGTAGTTGTTTTGCTGTTACTATTGCTGAGAAGGAGTGGGCATAGAGGGCTAGGTTGTCAGCGAATAATGTAGTGTTTGTTTTGTTAAATGTTGGCGAATCATTGACGAAAATGAGTGAATAACTTGTGTTCAAGTACGGATCGTTAGGGTACTCCTGCTGTTGCATTTCGATTTACGCCTTCTACTGTTATGATTAAATGCCTATTTCTTAAATAGAAGTCTGTGAATTTGATTAGAATTTTAGGGTAGTTATATGTATGTGATCATTTTGAATATGATGCAGGTTGATGCTTTGCCGTAGAACCCCCGACGCCATTGAAAATATGTTAAACACGTTAGAATATAGAAGCACGAAGAAATCGGTTTTTATCTTTTTTTAACTATGGCGCACCTAATCAAAAAATTTCAAAAACATTGAGAGAATAGTATCAATAATATGTGCCTACAAAAAATTTATATATAAGTGTGGATCTGTGACACCTTCTATACAAAATCGACATTCAGCCTTTTTTTGTGTTCCCTATTTTTTGCACGTTGGATTGTTAATTTAAAAATCTGGGAAGGTTCAATAATGCGTGCCACAATAACTGAAGTGTCTCATATTTTTTTGAAAATTTTATGGGCGCTAAAATTGAAGATATGGGAGATATTGAGGAAATATATGATTTTTGTTTTTTCGCCGTAATTACCCTACCTGCCGAGTAACGGGCTTAAATCTTTGAACAAATTGGTTTTTCTTGATAAGCCATCGAATGACACCTCACAAGTCGGTTTTTACCCCGTTACGAGACTATACCCCTTACTGTTTTAAATACAATAAGATTTCGAATATCATTCTGTTACTCAACTAAATCAAGCAAAATATTTTTTCTGTACGAAACGTTACAAGCAAAAACGTATTTTCCATATAGCTTCAATCATTTATGAATTATTTCAAGCGGCGCTTAAATACTTGGGCGACTTTGATATTTCTATCGTTTTGACTATATCGTATTGAATAATTAACAAAAAGTTCAAAACAATTGTTATAGCCGATCTCATACAGTATTTTCGATTACGGTTCATATGAAAGAAAATACTATTGACGGAGAAGATGTTCTGAAAACAGGAAAACTGAATTTGGTAGATCTGGCAGGTAGTGAAAATATTGGAAGATCCGGGGCTGTCGACAAAAGAGCAAGGGAAGCGGGCAGTATCAATCAATCTTTGTTAACCCTTGGCAGAGTTATAACGGCGCTTGTTGAAAGAGCACCACATATCCCTTACCGGTAACGAACACTAAAAGCATTCTATTCCTTTCCTGTAACAAGTTTAACATAATCACTATATTTGTTATATTTTTATATTATAGGGAATCGAAACTCACAAGATTATTACAGGAGTCACTCGGTGGGCGTACGAAAACGTCTATTATCGCAACTGTATCCGCTGCTAATATTAATTTCGAAGAAACGCTGTCGACTTTAGATTACGCGCATCGCGCGAAAAATATCACCAATCGTCCAGAAATCAATCAGAAACTTTCTAAAAGAGAATTTCTTAAACAATATACAGAAGAAATCGAAAGATTACGAAGAGATTTATTAGCTACACGCGAAAGGAACGGTGTTTATCTTGCGGACGATAATTATAACGAGATGCAAACTCTGATTGCAGAACAAATGAAGGAAATAGAAAAAAAACTGAACAATATAAAAGCACTGGAAAAAGCTATGGAAGACAAGGAGGTAAATTTTTGTATTATAATTCGCATTTGGAATAATTATTTGGTGCTGCGACTACGTGGCGTAATTATATTATAATGGTATATAGCACGTTTGTTTTCGCAGAAAATATTTCACGAACTTGAATTACAAAATGTCGCACAAACGCAAGAGTTGCATGAATCTAAAGCCAAATTAGATAGTGCTATTGGCGCTCTTACCTCGACAAACAGCCGATTGATGTTTACTACCCAACAACGAGACGAACAAATGCATTTAGTTGAAAAGTACGCGCATACGGAGCAGTCATTGTTGAGTCAAGCTGAAACTTTATTAAGCGTCGCAGATACAGCCAGTACGGATTCGAATAAATTGCACGATAAAATTGCGCGTAAAAAGTAAGTCAATTAATATTTGTATTATCGGATTGTGCACCTTTAAATATCGTTCCTTTTTTTAACGATATAATGCACAGACAAATTTTTATAAAAATACAGGGTAAGTGGTTGGTGGTCCGAATACATTTCCGCTTAAGGGGGTCTTCTAATGTGGAACGCGTCTTTTTATGTTACTTTTAGGAATTTGTTGCGAACAAATTACGCGCCTTATGCAGTAAAAATTGCAGGAAGTATTGATACATATTTTAGCAACATTCAAAATTTTGTTTGTTGAGAAAAAATTGAAATAGTTAGCACTGCATGCCTTTGAACACAATCGCTTCTAAAAAGGCTCGTCACACGATTGTCCGTGATGTCGGCCGTTCTGATTATCCAAAATAAACGAACAAAAAGGATTCTTAATTAGAATGAACGTATAAAGGAGATCCCTGACGACAAATAAAAATATTATCAATATTTCAGGGCTCTCGTGCTTTTTCTTATCTTCAGGGGATTTAAAAAAATAGAAGAAGTACAGATTTTGAAATGATTTTACTTCAAGCTATAGCCATTAATGCACTTGAGGTACCTACCCTTAAAATTTAAAAGCAATATGCTCTAGTAGATTTTGAAATATCATGAACACCATTTTGAGGAACACGCGCTTAAAGATTTGTCTGTCGGTAACGATACCACATATGTCCTCCAAACAGTCATAACTTCGTTATTTTCAGGAGTCCAGGCATAGAGTTTTGTACGTATGTAAATTTTTTAAGAAAATGCAAAAAACCCCTTTTTCAAAGCTCTTTAATTGCGAAACAAGGGTCATCCTGTCGTCGGCCGTTGAATTTGTCTTTTTGTCCGTTACTACGTGTTGTAATGAAAATATGCATTGTCGTTTAAAAAGCTTAAGGTCAACAAGATATCTTGATAAATAAAAAATACAAAGTCATGCATCTAGTTACCTCCCTCGAGTACAACCTATGTTTTATGTGCAACAGTTTGTTCGTAACGTCAATAATAACCGATCTTTTTTTTAATAGAGAAACGGAGCAAATGTACGAAGTTCGTGGTAAAGAGTTTCAATGTGACGTTTCTGAAGGCTTACAACAAATTTCTGACGATATCGCGATGTATGGTGTAAAGTTGAAGCAGTTCGGTGTATCTATAGAAGATAGTCTTGGTAAGATAATATTGATTATACGTCGAAAATTATTATCAACATTGCATATATAATTCATTAATCTTACTGTTATTTCCCCTTAGTTACGCGAACCTCTACTATCCGTGATGCTATTGACACGGCAATACACCAAATTTCCATAGATTTTACTAAACAACGTTTATGTGCCACTGAGAACTTGACAAAAACCATAAATGAAACGGTACATATTTTGTGAAATATTTGAAAAGTTTATGTCATTTCCATTCACACGTTCGCGATATTCTATATTTTTCCAATGTTTCAGCATTCGCTGTATCAAAACATGATAGAGGAGGAAATAAGAAATACAGTTGACACAGTAGAGTCTCAAAATAAATTATTAAGCATTATTTCTACGAAACTGGCGGAAAATATATTCGAAAAAATAATTGAAAATGAAATTGCTAGAAATTTGCAAATGGTAAGGAGCACAGTATCTGAAAAGATAAAACAAACCACCGTCCTTATGAAAGAGATGATAGATTCCGCATGTGCCTATGAATTGGAAAACTACAATCGTACGAGTCAAGATCTGAAGATTATTGTGAAAGACATCGAAACGCTTCGTCGAAAGCAAGAATATTCTGAAAAACAAAAACTATTAGCAAAGGTATTAAGAAATATACTTTCGATGTTATTCCTTTTCAGGATCGGAATTATTAAATCATTTGTAATCTTTTTTTGCCAGATGATGACCGATGCATTTGCCGAATTTAAAAGCTTAAATAAAAACCAACAAGAACACTATTCTGCTGTAACTAATGAATGTAATTGTATTAGTAACATTTGTAAAGAAGTTAACGATCAAACAAAAGATACTTACGATACAATTATCGCGATGAATAACAATGCGAAAGAACAATTAGAGAGCGGTATAGAAGAAATTGAAAATGTTGTTACCCTTGGAACAAAACTGGTAATATTCGTATATGTATATAACTTATAATATATTTTAACGTTTACTAAAATAATCTTTGTTACTCTTTATCCAACTTGCAGAATGAAGATTTGTCAATCAAGAGTGCGGAACAAGGAAAACTTTTAATAGACGAATTAAAGTCAAATATGAACGAAAGTTGCAATGTATTAGAGCAATATAAAAATCATGTCAAGTGCAATGCTAAAGAAATGCAGCTGCAAATGACTGTGCATAAAAACGAAGCTGTTTCATTAATCGATGTAAGAATTCATAGAAAACCTTAAATTTACTTACTAGTTGAATCTTAGGAATATCTTTTAACGTGTGAAACTATTTTTCCAGAGTGCATATAAAGTAGTGGTCGATGTGAGTAAAAATCATGCAGAATTCATGGAGGATAGAAAGACGAAAGCTTCAGAAGCTTGGGGAGAAATATCGAAAAAATTGAAAGGTCAAATAACGGAATCGCGTATGTGGAACGAAAATGTTGTTCAAGAATTACAAGAGACAAAAAAAGAAGTGAACGAATTCTTTGATAATGATATACAACGTGATATTCCAACAGGTAGTTTACCATGTGCAAATTAAGAAGAAAAGAAAACGTTTTTTCTACATCATTTGTTAATATTTTTCTAGGAGCAACTCCCGCTAGGAAAGAATTTTCTTATCCGCGACAATTCGAAGTTACGTCGCCACATGAACGAATTTTACACAGATTTAGAGAAAGTAGGAAACTTGTCGAAACAGCAGAGGATGATGTAAGTAGCATACAGTTTACAAACTGTATACTTTACGTGTGATATTTTAAAATGCAGTCGGTGCTCGAAAACTCGCAGCTCAAGGAAAGATTTAAAATCTTTGAATTATGAAGGCTTCGCCTTATTGAATTTGTCGAGCAAGAGAGATTTAGCGAACGAAGGTTCGATTTACAGAGGCTTCGTGCATGAGTTAGTATTGAATATTTCCAACCAACCTTATGTTTGGTAAATAGTATCATTCCTATGCCAATATTTTTATTTCCGCGCTATTTAAATCATTTTAATAATCGCTCCCCAACGGTAGGAAATGCAGAGCTTTTTTTGTTCAATGCAATCTAAATTAGATACGGTACTTCGAGATCTAGAGGTAGCTTATGACAAAACGTTGGTTTATAGATGGATATCTTGACTCACATTGTTCGAACTTATCTGAAATCGAGTTACAGAGGTAAAATAACACGCCTAACCATGTGGCAAATAATTCAAGTTATGCGAGGTTTGTATTTCGAGTTGCAGAGGTTTTTGCAGCAGAGCGAAAGAGAATAAACAAAGTTCTAGTCGTATGCATAAAGGTCTTCGAGTTACTGAGGTTCGACTGTATGATAAAAATATGTTGTTTCATAAATGTAAAACTCTTTGTCAATGATTCTGTTCAGGACGACTCGTACATGACTAGTGACATAACAATGAAACAAATTGCAAATTCTACTGCAATATCCGATGTCACGATTGTATCTTCTCCATGTGATAGTACACTATTTGTTACATCTGCATTGGATGACTTCCTATCGAAGCACACAATGTCGCGCATCTCAACGGATTCCCAACTAGAAAATACTACGCAAACGCTCGATGCATCTTCGATATCTATGCAATCACGCACGCAATGTGGTTCAGAAATGTACATAAAGGTAAATACTTGCACAATTGTCTTTGTTTTAATAGTTGAATACCGGTACGTCAAGCCGGAAAGCGGTGCCGGGGTGACTTTTGATCCGCACTGGATTTGCCTATTCAGTTACTTTATGTTTACGTCAGATCTGCGGAGTTCAGGTCAGAATTGACTAAACACCGTTGACGACCTATTAATCCTTTACTCATTTTTTAACAATATTTTGGATGCGTCACTGATGCCTTTAATATGAAACTGACATTACAGAATGAGAATAAGGAGAATGGCGAGTGTAGTAATCTAAGTGGTAAAGGAAAAACTACGCAACCATCAAAATTGCAGAAGCCAAGGCGGAGAGTACTGAGATCGTATAATTAACATATAATTCATTTCAAAGTGAATGCCTATTTTTTAACAATAGATATAATTTTACTATGTTATACAATAATTATTATATTTTAAATTTACAATTTAAGATTGTGTATAGTCCTTGTAAAATCCGTAAAAAATATAAAATTTAGAAAATACTTATGAGATTAAAATGTGAAATGCACGTGACGTAGATATATTTGACTATAGTGCAATATGATATTAAAACGATTTTTTTCAAATTACACCTTGCGAAATGAAAAAATTGAAGACAAAAATAATTTCATACTTCTAGTGAAGTACTCTACAAACTACCAGTTCAAACAAAATCTACCTCCTACAGTAATCTTTTTTCGGTATGAAGGGTTCATTACTTTTTTTATAGAAAATGATGAGCTAAATCGATCGGGGTATTAAAATATACAGAGTGTCCCATATCGAATAGCACAACCAGGTAAAAGGTGCTACTATCAGTAGAAATTAGTTTAAAAAACGAATAAACTTTTTTCGTTGGCTTCGTTTTTCGAGAAAATTGGATTTGAAAATTGGCCGAGTGAATGTGCATGTACATTTCTCGATAACGAAAACTCAAACGACTTATTCCTTTTTTCGACGAATTTTTGCTTTTAGTATTGACTTCTGGCCAGTTGTACTATCTGGGGACACTCATTGTCAGTACAATATGATTCTATATTAAAAAAACAAACTGGAACTTCACACTTCATTCTCTACGCGCCCGCATTAATATAAAATATTTTTCGATAATATTTCGACTGCCAGTCTTTGGGTGATTCACACCTGTATATGTATGTTAGGCATAAATAAATGTTATAGAGGGTCAGTCCACGCCAAATCGATCACTTTTGGACGTCACCATCGGCGATTTTGTTCTAAATGAAATATGTTGTAGTCCATATGGAATTAGGGGGAGTTTAAGTCATCATTTTTGCGGTTGACAATTTTTTTAGAAAATACAGGCCTTCAAAGTTTGTAATTTTTGCCATTTTTGCGAAAACGGGCTTTTTTTAGGAATTTTTATCTCCGGAACTGTTAGTCGGATTGAGCTACTTCTTTTTTTGTTTTATTCACAAAGGATTGGGCTATTACAAAATAATTTTTTCAGCCTCAGTAATTAACTTTATAATGTCGAAAAATATAAACAAATTCTTTTTTTGCGTTTTTTTCGATGATGGGGCGCAACGAAAAAATTTAGAAAAATATATGTCCATATTCCTTGAAGTTTCCTCTTCAAAATGATGGACGATTGAAAATTGGCTTCACAATGAGCTGGAAAAGGAGCGGCGTACCCCCGTTTCAGGTAGGCGAGTCGTGCGCTCGGGAGCGGGACCGCTATATGGCCGGTTAGGTTGGTAAGGTTTGGTTAGAATAGCGGTCCCGCTCCCGAGCGCACGACTCTCCTACCTGAAACGGGGGTACGCCGCTCCTTTTCCAGCTCATTGTGAAGCCAATTTTCAATCGTCCATCATTTTGAAAATCTCATTTTGAAGAGGAAACTTCAAGGAATAGGGACATATATTTTTCTAAATTTTTTCGTTGCGCCCCATCATCGAAAAAAACGCAAAAAAAGAATTTGTTTATATTTTTCGACATTATAAAGTTAATTACCGAGGTTGAAAAAATTATTTTATAATAGCCCGATCCTTTGTGAATAAAACAAAAAAAGAAGTAGCTCAATCCGACTAACAGTTCCAGAGATAAAAATTCCTAAAAAAAGCCCGTTTTCGCAAAAATGGCAAAAATTACAAACTTTGAAGGCCTGTATTTTCTAAAAAAATTGTCAACCGCAAAAATGATGACTTAAACCCCCCCTAATTCCATATGGACTACAACATATTTCATTTAGAACAAAATCGCCGATGGTGACGTCCAAAAGTGATCGATTTGGCATGGAATGACCCTAAGTAGTAAAATGAATACAAGCTTCTTATGATTTCTTCTGGTGTAGTAACTTTTATATTAACTCGCAATAAACAGTTATTTGTAACAAAATAACAGGGTTGTCCACTTTAAAGGTACAAAATAATCGTGTTGCCTGGTACAATTTTTGTTTACAATTAACGTAATACAATAAAAGATTCGATAAATTAAAAGAAACTTAACAACTAAAATTCATATACACATCCAATATTTTCATTTCTTGAAATCGATCAAATATTCTTATAATTATAATTAATTCGAAAAATATATTACGAGTGACGCAATAATGTACAAAGCAGTATGATTTCGTCCCCAAACACTTTGAACCTACACAATGTGTAATGTTGAACACTGTATACATAGAACAACGAGCCAATTTCATAAACAATCAAATATACACACAAATACGTAAGTACATGTATATTAATATTTATAAATATAAATATATAGATCTCAATGTTCTATATATGTATATATATTATTACTAAAAATTATTTTAAATACATTATATGAGCCGTTCATTGGCTGAGTCGGTTAACTCCGCCCAACAAAAATAAGGAAATCTGTTTTAAATATAAAAAGTTAAGAGTTTATCAAGCGCTTTGCCGATAAAATTTAAAAAAAATTCAAAAGGTGGAGTTGACCGATTTGGCTAATGTGCGGCTCATATAGTAGATTATCAATTATAATAACTTAGTATGACTATGTTTTGGCCCTAATAAACATGCTTTATCTTGTATGAAAATGACACGCTTGTACGTGTTTTTTCATATAAAAAAATAGCATGTATAGAATACAATACAAAATCGTTGGCAGAGACGCAGCCAAAATAAAAACATTAAAACTAAAGAGCTTCATGCTTCACCGATTTTCGCACTTCGAATTGCATATTATATTATACCCAGTGTAATTTTCTTAGCTTGATTAATCGCAATTAATAACAAGCTGTTCATTGTACGGAAAATATGGCAGTTTATATATGTACTAAAATCTTTCAAGACTGATCATTTTTTTATATGAGTCCTTGTACTCTCATTCCTCGAAAATACACTACAATATGCTCATAGATGAAAATACGAATTCATACAGCAAATTTTTATTTCAAGCAGAACATAAAACATATCCCAAAGCTTTCGAATTTAAATAAATATTTCTTCTAGCTTTATCCAGGTTTAAATTATTTTAGTGTTTAATAACAAATTTGAGAAAAAATAATAAAAACCACTTAACAAACAGTTCAGTCACTCGTATAAATGTTATAATCTGTTTGATACACTTATTGCAATCAAATTAATCTTCTTTACTTTACGTTCTGCATGCTTAAGTATTAAAGCAATATTTCGTAGGATCCAGGTAAGAGCTGTCGAGCAGCATATGTGATAAAGCTAAAATTGCAAATATCTTCAACACATACACAGTTTACTATGCCCACTAATTTTGTACTCTGGCTTTCATGACGCTCCAATTTTTACAAGAAAAATATGTGATAATGCAATATAAGAAACTGTGAAATGTGACTTTCAGAAAGTACCGTGTGTATCTATAATTTAACAAGACGAAAATTTATTTTGATTCACATTTTTCTCTCTACAGTTCACAAATAACTGTGTGCATTATTTCAGGTATACTATCCTCTTCGATGCAATGAAACATGCGCAATAAATATAATAATATTCCTATGCATTTGTTTATTCAAATATTCGTATAAGAATATTGCTACTTATACATATATGGAAACATGTTAGATATGTTAAGCTGCGGAAAATTTTGTATATCTTACGATTTCATCGCTCATTTAATTGCAAAATTTCATTGTTGTTACTATCTAATACCAATTATATTACTTCATTAGGAGAGTATGTAAATATAAATTTTACTGTTCTTTGCAATTTTTGCTTTATGTTCATTCAGTGAGCTTCTACCTGCGCCAATAATTTTATAAAGTCTCTATTGTCTCTATTGTAAATACAGTATACAATATACTGTATTTCATTAAGTAACAGTAATTTATTACTTAATCCGAACCATATTGCTTCAGTCAAAGATTCTGACCTACAATTGACGCACTTGATGGCACGATTACCAGACAAAAGATCATAAAAAATAATCTTAATGTATTTCACCAATGGTATTTAAAATGAAATCCTAAGATATTCTGTATGATTCATAAATGCACAATAAACTTTCGTTTCTCCCTAAATGATAAAATTATATTTGAATAACTAAAGGAACAAAGATTTATTTAAATTAATAAAAAGATATAATATAATTAATAAAATACAAAATTTATTTATTCTTAGTCATGATATTTAGAATTAAGAAAACTATGTCTGTATGTTTTGGTATTTTTTTAAAAGTATATAAATCATATTTCATCAAGACTTGATAATATTAAAGCTTACACAGTGATAAATATTTTTGTTTAGCTTTGGCGAAAATAATTGTTTACGATTAGAAAATGTCGTTTACGTATTCAAAAAGCTGGATAAACGGAAGTTTACTGCATTAGTCTAGCTAAATCATAATGCTATAACAAATTTTTGTTTATGTGTCATTGTTAAAGCTACGACGTTTACGTTGAAAATGTTGCGACTGCATACCGCAACATTTTTAAGAATACAAATTATCCTGCACGAATAATTACATACATACGTATGCAGTTGCGTGCAGCAAAGATTTCTTTAGACATTTAGCTAGACACGTAACGTATCATGTTACGTCATCAAGCGCGCAAAGGTACCATAATATTTTCTTAATAAATAAATACTTTAACTTTTATTAATATTACACTAAAAGCTAAAGATTATTTACGGAAATAATTTGGTTGATCCAGCCAATGAACGCTGAAACTTTCACATAAACTCCAGGAACGTCCAATCTTCCGCAACCAAAACCCCACGAGACGAGTCCTGCTAATTCATAGAAACCATCGTCCTGGCATACTAAGGGTCCACCTCCATCTCCCTAAATATTACATTGTTACAATTATTATATAGAAATATTTGCAGTGTGCTGATTCTTTTCAAAAAAGTGGGCCATCACCACCCAACTTACTTTAGGTAATAACATTTCGAAATGCCATCGTCAAAAGCAGCACACGAATTTAAATATTAGTTCAAAGCAATAGAGGGTCAATATTAATTTTATAAATTCTTTGAATTTGGGGCTCCGTCCACACTAACAGACATTGTCTGCAGACTTCCTGCAAGCACTGCATGTCTGTCAGTCTGGACGAGCTTTTATTGGTATGTTATTTGTTTGTCATCATTACCTGACAGGCATCGTTGCCTTGTTCGCCTCCAGCACAGAAACTACTAGCTGGCAAAATGAAAATCTTCTCAGTCACAGCATTTACTTTTCGGATACATTCTGCATCGCTGACAATTGGTATCTCGGCCTCGCGTACTCGCAACGGGATCGGGCCAGCTACGCATACACATACATGTATTATATGTATATACATTCATATATTGTCAATTGCGTTATAACTCAAAAAGGGATAGTTTTTGTAAATAAAAAAGAGTTCATTACACTTAATGGGAACTTGATTACGACAACGTTATAAAATTATAATGGTTCAGAACATTCAAACTAGTCTTCCAGAGAACCATGATTTTTAAATTATGTCACTGTTGCTGTAAATGAGCGATATGAAAAATATAACTCGATAATTGATTCTTATGTTCCTAAGTTATTAAAATTGAGAAAAAATGTTCAGCCAAGTACATTCATGGATTGGCCCAAACGGTTGTCGTACAACGGTTGTAAAAAGAAAGAAAAACGCTCGTAGCAACCATATTCTGTATAATCATATAGGGTAGACCGAGGCGAATCGGATCACAGGGCGAATCAGATCGAAATAAGAATTAGTTGAAATTTGTTATGTTACTATGGAAAAAATCATTTAGGTCGTACATACACCCCTCACGCCCTCTCTATGCACCTCTTTCGATTGTGTTCTTATTGTTTTACAATACCGTTTAGTGTTGACACGCATTTGAAGTTTGCCATACGCGGACGAACGTAATAATTTTGGCGCAGATCTAAAATACATAGCTTATAATTTCTTATTTAAAAATAAAAGGTAAGCTTTAACATCCAAATGTGTTTGATATTATTAGTTTGTATAGTGTCCAGAAATAATATTTGATATAATTTTCACTGTTATATCATAATTTGTTTACGCATTTCATTCACTTTAAAATTATTATTATATGGGGTGAATCGGATCACTCTTTTTTTTATTTATATAGTTAGTTGTATGACTTTAAATGCGTTAATAACTTATACATGTAGGTAAAGATGGTTCGCACATACATAAAAAAGAGTGGCATTGCATTTATTGTAACGAGAAATTCATCCACCTGCGGAGGATTGGATACAGTGCACTATCTGTGAAAAGTGGTGGCATGAAAAGTGTGCTAATATAAGTGGTGTTTAAGGACAATATACTTGCCACCCATGTACTACGTAGGGTCTTTGACATTATTATTATCAAGTTAGACTTTATAAAGTTATAACCAAAGATTATTTTACGACAATTTGTTTGTTTTCTTAGAGATATTCGGAATATCCGATTCGCCCCCAGACTCGGGGCGAATCGGATATTTTCCATTTTTTCGTTTTTTGTCCATAAAAGAGGAATTTTTTAATTTGTTTATATTTTTTATTATGAATGTTCATGTTAAATGGGTACTTGTTACAATCAAGTATTGGGTTTTTAAATTGTAACTATTTTTTTTTTACCATCAAATAAAAAGTGATCCGATTCGCCTCGGTCTACCTTACATATGTAATTCATATTGAACCGATTCTCCTCACGGTAATTTACCGAATTCAGTGAAAATCCTCTAAATATATAGTAAAACGACAAAAATTGAGTTTCTTTAATATGTAGGTTTTTTCGTAAATAAAGCGAATGTTAAAAAAGAACGGCAATGAGACCAAAAATGAATTAAAAAGTACGCATAGAAAAACCCAGGGTGGACATTCAAAGATATATTTAGATAATGAATAATTATAAACATATTGCTGTAGTGTTACATTTTCAAAAGAAAACGAATATCTTTATTGCTTATGGGATGATTATATTTCCATTTTCAATTTCTTTTAACTTCTATGTATCATTCTGGCCACAATTCGCGTCATTCTAACGAAGCGACTCAACGTTATTTTATCTTAAACATTACTGCAATTCCTATATCTAACTTGCAAGAATCACTTCTCTGCTAATCAACCGGGTATTTTATTAAGAGTTTCAACTTTCTTTCAAACGAACGGCATATTCATATCTAATATTCACTTACATATGTAGAAAGAACTTACCTTCACCCATGTATCCATAACCAGTGACGGTGCATCGTTTACCAGCTGTATGGCTGACACCCCGGGCAGGTAAACATACCAAACAAACGCCATCCTTAAGCTCTGCTTGTCCGTGAAGTTTCAACAATGCTATATCATTATCGAGTGTTTGACTATTATGATTATGATGAATATAAGTCGTTGCTACACGCAAAGTTTGAGCACCAGGACTTCCATACTTTCTTGTTAAATCGTGATCACCAACCCTCACA
Source organism: Nomada ferruginata (assembly GCA_963583965.1). Taxonomy (NCBI): domain Eukaryota; kingdom Metazoa; phylum Arthropoda; class Insecta; order Hymenoptera; family Apidae; genus Nomada; species Nomada ferruginata. The sequence continues at coordinate 4,967,410 of OY757219.1, forward strand.
TAAATTGCGTCTCCCGACCTGACGATGCTACAAATAAAAAAAGGCACGATGTGAATAATCAATAATTCATATAAATACTTTTCGTTGGATATACTTCCGAATAGGACCGGCGGCCGATCGGGACGAAAGGCTATAGCCGGGTAAGGGGGTCAAATGTGCCCCTAAACCAAATTCAACTTGTGAGGTGTCATTCGGTAGCTTATCAAGAAAAACCAATTCGTACCAAGTTTCAACCCTGTAGCTCGACTGGGAGGGTAGTTACAACGAAAAAACAAAAATCTGGTTTTTGCTCAATATCTCGCATTTTAGCGCATACAAAATTTTGAAAAAAATCTGAGACATTGCAATTATGGAGGCACACAGTGTAGAAGTTTTGCAGATTTTTAAATCGGAAACTCGAGCTACAAAAAATAAAAAACGTAAAAAATGCTGAAAAATGCCCGTTTTGTATTGAAGGAGTCGTCAACCTACGATTATACTTTTTTCACAGGTACCTATTATTGATACTAGTACTCTCAATTTTTTTCAGATTTTTATAACCGGTGCGCCGCAGTCAAAAAAATTAAAAACCGATTTCTTCGTACCTTATACTCTAATCTATTTAGCATATCTTCAACGGTGTCGGTGGTCCCGCGGTAAAGCGTCGGACTTGTAAACCGCTGCAAACTTTTTTGTAGGTTCGAGCCTCCCTCGGATTAATTTTTTTTATCATTATTTTTTTTCTAATTCCTAACTGTATGACAATGATCAATACTTGCTTACAAATATTTGTATACTATTTGTTAAATATTTTAATTTAATATACATAAATATGAACTTAGAGCGCATTTCGTGCTACCGTTTACCTTACCACGTATCTTGCCAATTGTGGTACTGTTTGACATTTTCTACCCTAAAGTAATTGATTTTAAGGTACTTATCTCTTCGATTGATGTGGAAAAGAAGCGTTACAGCAAAGTTCTTAATCTTCAACACTATCTTGGTTAATTATTTGTACCACTTGTTAGTTGCTAAGTACTTCCACGTGTGTTACAATTTTTGACAGGTTCCAAGCATACGACAAATAATTATTGCATTAGTAACAATAATTGGCAAGATACGTGGCATATATATACATAAATTCATGTTTATGTATATTAAATTAAAATATTTAACAAATAGTTTAAAAATATTTTTAAGCAAGTATTGATCATTGTCATACAGTTAGGAGTAAGAAAAAAAATAGTGTTAAAAAAAATGAACCCGACGGAGGCTCGAACCTACAAAAAAGTTTGCAACGGTTTACCAGTCCGACACTTTACCGCAGGACCACCGATGCTATTGAAAAGATGTAACGCACTTCAGAATATAGAGTAGTGACGTAATATCAATTGGTTCGTTTATCTAGTTTGGTCAATTTCTATGCTGGTCTGCTGAATGTAAAAACATTGAGCATTGTATAAAACAGTTGTTTGATCAAGAATAGACGAAAGTGCTCCATATGAGTCACTCTGCTACGCAAAAAACGACGAAAAAATCGGTCTTTAATTTTTTTGACTGCGGCGCACCGGATTTAAAAATCTGAAAAAAATTGAGAGTACTAGTATCAATAATAGGTACCTGTGAAAAAAGTATAATCGTAGGTTGATGTCTCCTTCAATACAAAACGGGCAGTTTTCAGCATTTTTTTACGTTTTTTATTTTTCGTAGCTCGAGTTTCCGATTTAAAAATCTGCAAAACTTCTACACTGTGTGCCTCCATAATTGCAATGTCTCAGAATTTTTTCAAAATTTTTGATGCGCTAAAATGCGAGATATTGAGCAAAAACCAGATTTTTGTTTTTTCGCTGTAACTACCCCCCCAGTCGAGCTACGGGGTTGAAACTTGGTACGAATTAGTTTTTCTTGATAAGCTATCGAATGACACCTTACAAGTTGAATTTGGTTTAGGGGCACATTTGACCCCCTTATCCGGCTATAGCCTTTGATGGGTATCGTGAAATGAAATAGTAGATCTGAAATATAAAGGCTTAGCTTACGAGAATCATGCGTTTGGAAGATACACGTCTCTACATATATATGTATGTTGTACGTATAATAGATCTTCGAGCAGACTATCGCATTTGGACTATAGCTCAAGGGGGTGCTTGGCACACTGTTGCGAAGTACGAGTGTTAACACTTAGCCGACCGCACGCGCCACAGAGAACTGAGAATTGGGGGAGATCTCTCCGATCGGTCGGCTAAGTGTTAAAGCAGAGGTAGTCTGGGCTACCTCAAACGTTCCATTCAGGAAATATAGATTAAAATGTATAGATCCAGCGCTAGCGTAGAGGACCACGCTCATGTAAGTTTCAAAGTTACGTGTCGCCCGCATTAACCGGGCGTACTTATACTCCATCCGTACCATCGCCACTAATGCTGCATTATCTAAATCGACCGTACCTAAAATATTACAGGAAAAATCATTTTAAACCACATAGACCCACTATGTATATTGAACAAAATTGTCCTTCGAGATTATGATCTTCGTATGACTTCATATGGATATCGGTAAAAGTTGGAGATAATGCGAACTTCGTTCGATACTTCACGTTCACCTCAATGGCATAACGTGTACACAATTTACTAGAATGTGGTCTTAAGATGGGCATACTGTATATACCCCTAACTAATACCAACCCGTTAGTAAACTGAGTAGTGCAAAGATGCCTTAGGCAACTCAAATATAGTAGCCCTGCCTGAAGATCTATTATGTATATTAGGACTTATACCTGCCGATTACATGATTTTCGCGTGCTGAGTTTCTACATTTCAGATCTACGATTTCATCCCATGATACCCACCAAATTTTGTCCCGAACGACCATTGGCCCGTTCTGGAAGTACAGTCTTTTCGTTCTTGTGTCCTACAAACTTCGATTACAAAAACTGTTCGAAACATTCATAAAATCCTACTCGACAGCAAACTATATAGTATTGAACAGTGGGCTGCACTCTAGTATTTAGGTCCATGCGCACTGGAATTGTCCATCGTGAGTATTTAGAGCTAACGTAAACGTCTCGATTAGAACATATATCTAGATTAAAATGTGTAGAACCAGTAGTGGCATGACAACCGCATTTATACTATATGTGTATACGTATACACCTCTAACCAATTCCAACACCGCAGTAGGTCGAGATAGTCTATAAAAATAAAAAAATAAATAATAAATCTAAATATTTTAATTTATAATATATTTCCTGATCGAGATGTTTGCGGCAGCAATGACCACCCTTGTTGAATATGTTTACTAATAAACTTTCCAACGGTGTATCATGCACCCCAGCGGACGTGGAACTAAATTGTACTATAGTCCTGTCAAGCAGTTTGCTATTAGAAAGTTCAGTAATTATAATGCGATTTACTTTGTTACACAATGCGCTGCTGTGAGGACCCATTGTGTTCCGATTAGTGCACCACCGCACAGATACTGATTGAGAGAGTTGATTAGAGCAACCTGCCAACACCATTCGTTAGCATCTGCATCTTCTCCCCCAACAACACGACCACCTCTTTCAATACTGCGAGCTTGAATTGGTCCACGAGAAGTTCCTTTTACACCGCACACGTATTTACTGTACACGGGACTTCTCATAGTGGTCGTCACTGTCGTCGTTTCATCTATAAGATCAGTATCATTTTTATTTCTAAAGAACATTTCTTGGTATTTCATGTTTAAAATTTATGAAGTAGGTCGCATTTACAAGCAACGAATTAACAATACGATAGACACATAAATTGTTTCAAAATTACAATACAAGTTTAAATATGTTTATGGAAATGTTTTGCATAATCTTTAACTTTAGTATTAGTTCAATGCTAACAAGTACTGTTGGATAACCCTCAACGCGAGCAAATATTTTTCACTCTGTAATAGTACACAACGACTACGATGAGCGATAGCAAATCGTCCTATATCCTATTTCCTATCTCCCTGCACATTGACGCATAGCGACCCTTGAATCATGTACAGTCATAAACTCCGAGTCGTACGCCAAAACCCTATCCTTCCTACCGAAGCCTTTTCCATTTCCACTACCTCGCATCCCTATTTCCAAAACTCTTTAGAAAGGACACGCGAAGGTTTGCGGCAGCTTTTTGACTTCCAACGTCTTCGGAGGAGTCATGCATTTAGAAGAGTTTCGAACCAATAGTAGAAATATCATCGTTCAAGTGTGTTAAAGTAAATTGTAAGATTTCGATTATTAAAGTTTAGTTTTAAAAGTAAGAAAGTGTTATTTTCTAATTCTAGTAATACTAAACCCCGGAATCCAACAATACTTTAAACTTGTCCAGTATTTATTCATTTTTAATGCAAGAAAAACTCGAATTCGTTGAATAATTTACTTGGTTAATTATTGTTCCCTTGTAATACAGTAGAACCTCCATTTACCGCATCGTCATTATCTGTGGTCTCGATTACTTTTTAATTTATTAATAATATATTTATAATCGTATCTTCTAACTCTGAAGTCCGTGATTGCAGACGATCTACTGTTTCGAGCCAGAGCGATCAATGTTTGGAAAAATTTGGTTCAACCTGTTCATTTCCCGATTTAATCGGTTAATCGAGATCATACTGCAATACTGTGAAACATTCTTCAAATATAAGTGTGCATTGTGGTATGCATTTAATAACTTACATATTGCCGTTGTAAGGGGTGTAGTATACGGTCTTGAAGTAACGTACAGGGTATCGTTTCTGTTACTAATAACCGGCTTACTAGAATTTCCACCGCTGACTTCTCGTATTAATGATTTTGGTGCACAACATTGATGGCCTTGTTTCTTGCATTTAAACAAATTCGTCAACTCGGCATTTCCTATAAACAGAAATCAATGGCGAATATTAATCATATTCAACCACAGGGTGAAATACGTCATTTACCGTCTGGAACCCAGAGACTTTTGGAGAAAATACTAGTTTGCAGTTAAAAAATTGCTTGAATGTTGTAGTTATTATTATATTATTTACATTTAGTTATATTTATTATATTATATATATATATATATATATATATATATGTATATGGTATTTTAATAATGATTTTCTTTATAGAAAAACTTTCTCTCATTTCAAAACTCAATTCATTTTCTACTAAACTTTGGGGTCGAAAGTGTAAAAACAGAAAACACTTGTGTACTTACTGAAACAGGTAAACGATAAGTACGAAACGATGCACGAGCCAGGACATTCCGGACGCGGGTCTGGTGGCAAAGAAACTGTAGTAATCGGTGGCCTTTGTGTGGGCCTTGGCCTTGGCCTTGGAGTCTGATACGAAGAAGACGGTGTCACTACGTTTACTGTCTACATGTCAATTTCAATGTTCTTTTTACGTCGGTTTATCCATCATACTCGCCTCAACTAATTCGTTTCATTGAAAGCGTTCTACCGAAAATAAAGGAAATAGAATCACCTGAGGCAAGTTTTTAGTGTTGTCGCAACAAATGGATCCGGATTGGCAAGTGGAAGTCCTCGGTATTATCAGGTTCGGCCGTTCACAGAAGGCTGCCATAATGGTTAACAGGCAAAATCCGGGACACGGTTGTAATTTCGGCTGCATCGGCCTCGTGGTAGGTCGGACTGTCGTTGATGTCGTTGTTGTTTCCTAATCAACCGATCGGTAACTATCGATGTATCATTGTATAAACAAAATATGTGCTTTCATGCGGTCCCATCGTATTTACCGTTTTTAAAAAAGCATCAATAACGCAACACGATCCATCGTCGGGGCATTCCGCTTCCCCGTCCACTTTGTCGCAGAGCAGAGCAAAGAATCCACTGACGCATTCACCTTTACACGGAGTTTTTACCGTAATTTTCGGCCTTGTTGTTGTTGTTTGTGGTTTGCCCGTGGTAGCGATCGTGCCCATTGTGCCGACGGAGATACTCGTCGAAGTAACTGTATTTGGTCTTAAAGTCGTGGACGATGAAGGACCCTTGTACGATATATTGAGTGCTGTTTTTTCGTCGAAACGGCTCGAATTTGCCCGGTCGATTATTAACAGTTCCGGCGGAGGAGCATCTCCAAATGCGTCCCTAGACACGCAGCATTTGTATCCTGATTTGCAGAGGGTGTCTATCGCCAAAACAGCGTCGCAGTAATCGGCTATTCTTTCCGCCATGCAAATTCCGGTGCATGTTTTCGCTGGAAATAGCAATGTTTCGGTAAACGAGTGAAATTACTGGCTCACAAAACTGAATCTACGATTATGCATTTTTAAATTTCAAAGAACAGTAAATTCGAATTGTTAAATGTAAGTTAAAGTATCAAAATGAATTTATAAAATATAGGTGAAAAAATACATACTCGACGTTTTATTCGCCGCTTCTTTCTGATGTTCCTGCAAAATCAATAAACCATATTTATTATATTTTTCAAATTTCCATTCTCGATAACTTTTTTACGCCCAAGTCAATATGTACTCCGCCAACATATAAAAACAACAATTCCTCAACTTAACGCTATGGTTTTCATACGGATTACACGATTGTAATACATTTACGAAAAGCAGACTAGGTTTTTGCAGACATACAGAATTAGGCTTTGATTGGGTTGTCGAAGATACAGTCGTGACTGCTGTAGTCGTCGAAGGAGTGGTTGTGGTCGTGGTCGTCGGTGTTGTTTTAATAGTAGTGATAGCAGTTGATGTAGGATTCTCGTCAGTAGCAGCATTTTCAGTTGTGCCGGTGCCATTTATTGGTGCCTCGATACAACATCGCATACTAGAAGGGCACTGCACGTGCTCCAGAACTTCGTAACATATTAACGTTGCGAAGGCGTGCACACACACGCCAGGACAATCCGCACTATTCGCTGTACTGGTTATAGAATCCAATAGACCTGCAAAACAGACAAAAATATTGATTTGAAAACAGCGCGTTTAAATCAGTGCTCCGTTAAAGGGGTGGAATCACACGCCGCTATGTAGTCTTTCAACTAGGGGTGGTGACAAATACGAACTATGTACATATGTGTATTGAAGACAAAAGTAGCGTTCTTCAAACGTATATTATTCAAAGAATTTCTAATATTTTATTAATAAATATGTCTTAACTAAACTAAAATCTTGATCTTCCATTCTCTATTTCATTGTATAAATTGTTATAAACTATTTGTAAAGCTTAGAATAATAGTCTTCTGACTGTATAGGTGGGTGATTCGGGAAAGTAATAGGGAAAAACAAAAAGATTTCCCAAGTATTAAAAAATAAATATTATTGGTATATGTATTATGAAGAACTAAAATGTAATATCCATAAAGAGTGATAAATATTTGTAATTAAGTCCTAATATAAATGCTAATTGAGTGCCGCGGTTCTCTTACTTTCATGTCATTAAATAATAGTTAAATAGTTTTCAAGGTTATATAGTAAAGATTCAATTATATAAGAGACAGGAATTTGAATAACAGTATATAAATGAAACGGAAACTATGTGTAAATCTGTAACTCAAACAACGGTTATTTAATATTGCGTTTGAGATGTTTCCCCGTAAGATATTTTCATCTATGATAATGATTAACAGGTGTATCATAAATTCAACTTTAACTGTATATCGAAGACAGGTGTAGAGGTACCGTGAGTCAAGAGAAATTCTTGCATACGTAATCCTGCGCTCCACTTATACAATAAAATGGTCAAGGATGACTGAATTTCATCTGGACACTCCGTGAACCTGAAATGGATGTTAACAACCTGTCGAAACGGTTCTTTTCTCGAGACTAGCAAATAGTACAAAGACCCATTGTACCATAAAAAACAGACACACTCTAATTCATCTGTTATATATCGTCCGAGTTCTTTTGTATTAAATAAATAGATTTTGTTTGGCTATATTATTATATTGCCTTCATATTATAATCGTAATTCCGATTATTCGTCTAAATTATATTACTATTTTTTATCATTTATTATAACACATTATTTCAGTTACCGATACAAGCTAAATATAATTGAAAAGTAATTAATAGTGCTAAGAAAAAAAATACGCGCATCTCGAAAAACTTGTAATAATTTGATACAATACTTAATTTAATTTTAAAGTTCTTTGTAACATATGACATTCAAACAGCCTCAGAGCAAAATATTACGAGCAGATAAGCTTCCAATTAGCACGCACCTTATTAAGCATGCCAGTTAACAATGCTTTGTGTCGCCTGATGCATGTCGCTATGCCTCACATTTTTGACAGAAAGTAAAATGATAATGATACATACACCCTACCTATGAATCAATAAAATAAAAGTGCAGCAACTATCTAAATATGAGTCCAATTATTAAACAAGATTTATAGTATTGAATACGTTACATTTTTCGTCTAAATCTCAAAGAACTTCAAGCACTTTACCGTTACCTGTTGGAGCTCGAGTACTACGTACATATATTGGTTTTTTATGAACTACAGCTATTTAGGGAACGACACAAACAAATTTCAACATTAATGGTGGGAACTATCCTAATATTTATATGCATACTGTGTACCTGTATATGGATAGTTATAGTTGTAATAATACTCTATTGAAATATATTCCGTTGTGATATAGTTATAACAGTATGACGTAACGCATTACATATGTATATGTATATCTAGTAATGCGTATATGAATTGGTGACGATATGCTAATACGTGTGTTCGCATTTCTACGTAAAATACTACGCCATAAGTAATGTATTGCACAAATGTACAGTTTTGGGCAGCAATCTTGAAAAATTATCTTATAGAAACAGAGAAGAGAAATGGAACAAGAGAAGCAACAATAGAAAATGCATGGTACAACTGTCTATACAAAAATGAAAATAAATCGTGCGGAAAATGAAAAACAATTATGGGTTAAAATACGCATATATTCTTTTTTAGTTTCTCGTGTAAAATGGAATTGCATTTCCCATGCATAACGGACAAAAATTAATGCATTATAAGTTAAAATTAATGTCATATATTTGAGAAATATAACAAAATATTGTACATATCTAATGGAACATTTTAGATTATTGCAGATGAAATTTCTGAATTCATAACAAAATCGTTAACGTTCATGGTCTTTGTGGAAATAATATTTATAAATTTAACCGCGATGCATTGAATCCAAAATACTTAGACTATTATAAATTACAAAACAAAATTATTTATACCTTCATTTTAAAAAGACTGTGGTTTTAGACACGAGTTGCCTTTCAAAGTATGTATATACTTCATACGCCGCTTTCGTCAATAATTTTCAAAGTTGAAGTTTTCTGATGTAAAGTTTTCAAACCAGTTATATATCATTTATTCACTTGCCGTACATTTTCTGAAAGCTTTATTGATATTATGAATAGTTTCTGTTGCGTCATGTCCAAATTTAAATTCATTCAAGAGTACCCGAGTTTAATGTTTATCCATAATTCGTTTTAATATACAATCTGTCACTCTGAAATATAATTTTTTAATTAACGTATAATGGGTCCCCTTTGCTTTCAGAATTAACCATTACATTTTGAAAAGTTTTTTGCTCTCGAAAAATCGATCGTTTCATACGTAACAAGCTAATTTTTTTTCAAAGGTTTGGTCTTTACCTAGTTAAAGCTTGGAACAAAACAGTTCACTGACTTCAAATATTAGTTACTTAATACTTCAAGAAGTATTGTAAAAAGCATTCACGTGTAGCAAAATATTTAAAGAAGAGGACTTTAATAATCGATTAAAATTTGTGGAAGGAAATTTTTTACGACAAATTGTATTGTCTACCTCTACCTGATTAGACAGTCTCTACAGTATTTACACATCTTTTCATTAGGTGCACGGAACACTCATACTACAAAATATTAATAAATAATAGAGTTGCCACTACAAATTAGAAACTGATGAAAGATTTTCAACTGCAACAAGACTAGTTTAAAATTGATTAATTTTTTTGTAATAGATAAGTAAATAAGTTTCAAGGAATTCGCATGAATCGTAATATACACTTCTAGCTGGTTTCACTTTGGCAGGCATAACGGCCCAAACAAACATAACGGTAGTTAATTAAACGGTTCGACTCAATCCCATGACCGTCTTTAGTTTACTATATCTACCTCTTGTAACGTAATCGTCTTAGACAGTATTGGGCGTTATTAAATCAATTTTCATGTAAATAATTATTTAAGTAGATAATTATATATAAAGAATGATGTTAAGTGTTATTTACATACATTTACAATTTAATTTCGTTTTTCATTATTAGTTCCTACTTTTTATTTATAATTCACATATATCTTCATTTTTGAATACTCAGATGACAAGTAGATGGTTGGTCGAAAAGCAAGTAGCTTTCAACACAAAAATATGAACTGCGTACTGTCGGTGGAAAAATAGTCATGGCAACTTTTCGACTTTTTCGTTATACAAAATGGAACAGATAAGAGAAGATCAAAAACTTATTATTATTGGTTCGTCACTTAAATCCAAATTGAAAATCAAATTTTATTTACAAATAGGAAATAAGAAATAAATTATTCTTGGCATTATACCAATGACTTTGATTGATAAAAGGTTTATTTCCTACTTACAATTAAAATCACGTTTTTATATTTATTTCTTATTCAATACAATAAAAATGTGCCCAACACCCCAGTCAAAGTTGTATACACATTTTATTACAGTCAATTTGACGAATTTCAAATCCCAGACGCAAACAAGTGAATAAAGGCCTACCAATATTGTATAATTAACTTAATTAATTTTTTTCAAGAAAACAGCAGTTATTATGACGGGTGGTAGTAAAGATAGATATACAAGCCATGTCCCTGAATCTATTGTTAACTTTATACTTCGATTTACTTTCGCGCTTGAAAAGATTTTAAATAATTTATTATAGCAAAAAAAAATTGTTACACGAAATTCACAATATGTGGATTTGTTTAAACACATTGGTTGCAATAGAATGGTAGAACTGCCAAATACTTTGGCAAATTGTTCGAAAAATTGACATAAGATTTACAAAATGTACATATAATGTCGGGTATATGTGACTGCTGTGTTGTATATGTTTAATGTCATTGTTTCCATATGAAATCTTAAATAAGATTTAATAAGTTTAAGTAAACTGTACTTTGCATACGCATAAAATTATTTTAAAGCTTTAAGAATATTTCAGTTATTTAGGCAATTAGACGTGCAATGTTTTTTATTGTAATGCACTATTCTAATATTTTTCAGAAATTGGAGCAAATAACAGCATATTCTCGAGAAAATAAAATATATATTACAAAAAATAATATTAAAATAGTTATACCATTTAATACAGTAACTGCAGTTATTATTTTTATATCAGCATACTTTAATATTTCTGTACCCTTTTGACATTTCTTTCGATAATTTCAATTAATCGGTGAATGAAATATTAACATAATTACTATTTTATTACAACATTCAGATATTGAAATACATAACAGTATACCATCGATATTCTATAGCCTATGGCCTATGCTATTCAGTACCATGATAACTCAGATTATGGAAATGTCTTCACAGAAAAAGAAAACATTTCGAATGTCTTCTGTATCAATAAAACAGTTGCGTGCGTCGTATGCAATCTCTTATTAAACTATGGCATTATTATTTTGTATAATAGAATTCACTTTTGTAACTCATATGAACTACAACTACATCGTAGTGTTAATAAAACTGTGTCATTCCATTAAAAACTCTAGTTGGCTTTTTAATGCTTTTTAATATAATAATGTCTCACACCTATTTTATTATTTATTGATAAGGCGTTGAAATAACTTTTATGTATAGTATAATAATAAATTCTGCAAAAGTAATATATTATTCGTATTAAACTATATGGTAACGAACATTCCAATTATCGTATTTGAAGGACGTATAACTGGATTGCACTTCCTAATAATAACATTTGTCATTTATAACATAACGATATCGGAAATAAAATCGCAGAATTGACTTGGGTAAAATTTACAAAAATATAGACATTCTATTAGTGATACTTGTTACTTAATTAACCATTAATTTTCCACTATTTAAAGGTATATAGTTTATAGAAAACTATTAATAATTTTAAAAATTATAAGTAATGCTTCCTGATTTTTAATTACATTAAATACATTAAAAATTTTCAAATCAAAGTTGTTTCTTTTCTAGATGAGGTAGGAGTTTATCATGATGTTACAGTGTACTAATGCTAATAGAAAAAATATTAACATCCTCTATGTAACTAGCTACAAAATGAAAATATTTCATAATAGAAAACTATTAACGTTAAAATATTTGACTAATGTTATTAATGAAACTTTTACAACAATTGTATACATACATGCTATTATTATTTCTTTAGTTTTTGAAATTGCGTGAAAATTGTTACATACCTTGAAAAATAGAATATTTGGCTTTGTTTTACAATTGTTATTTCCAGAGATTTCAGTAGCAATAACTTTTTTTTTTAAATGGAACAATATATTTTCATTATTGCCAGTTTATAACGCGTTTCAGGCCGCGCACAACGACGTGCATTAAGTATGTATATCCTAGAATAATAATTTATTGGATATTTGTATAAATTTTAACTCCCACTAATATTGCCACACTCTTAGCCACATTAGAGGGGAAACGCGTGATATGTATTAGAAGGTGGTTACGATAGACTGCGCACATATTAGTGACACTGATGTAAACACCTACGACGAAAGGACGAGTGGAGGGGGAAACTAGCGCATAGGGGTCTCACCACTGGTCAGCCCTGGAATAACCGAACTTGACATTGGCCTCCAATCATTCTTCAACGAGTAGTTTAACATAGATTCTCAGACGCGTCTTGAAACGCAAATAATTAAAATATATAATTCCATAAAAAAAAGTTATCCTGTTATTGATATCTCTGTAAATAACAATTACAGAAAAAAATCAGGTATTCTATTTAATTGGTCCCATCAAGTCAAACAACATATGCATTTGCTGTCTTTTTGAAGATTAAGGAAATAATCGCACGCATAGACTTAAACCGGACATACTATACATATACGTATCATCGCGTACTTTTAAAGTTTGCCGATGGTCTTCTCAGCAACAGTGAATTGCGTTCTGCGACTCTTCCGCATTGCGTTCTGCGACTCCTAAGTGGGACAATCGCATCCTTCCAGATACTACACATACAACCGTGCACAGCATACATTCACGCACGCGAATTTCTATTTCTCGAAACCTCCGCTCCTACGAACTAATGTTGTTCACGACAATTTACAATATATATACTTCACTAAATTATCCAAAATGTCCAATCAGCTGAGACGATTCAAGCGAGTTATACACCTCAGATAGTTTAATTTTAATCCTTCCATAATTTTATCTTTGATTTCTTATAATTTAAAATACAATTACAACTTACGTATAATTTATTTTCAAAAATAGCGAGAAGAATATGATATTTAAAAGAACATTTAAACTTGTGTCAATGAAGATTGTTTTTATCACTTATTGTCACCAATTCATTTATAGCACCATAGTATTACTGAATACACTTAAAGACGAAGAAAAGTCTATTAATTAAATTATAAGTAAATAACAAATTGTTTTTGATGATCACAGAGTCCACGTTAACTCACCCCTTCAAAACGTTCGATCTCACATTTTTATTCTACCAACAAGATACATGAAATATTAATAATAATATTTGTAATAAGTTGTAAACGGTACTGTTATCCAGCAGTCTATTTTGAAAACCGAACCACACTCACAGCACGTAAATAAAACCAAAGAATGCAGCACGAGCGAAATATTCTCATAAGTCGTCAAAATGTGCATAGATTGCTTTGCCGATGTGATGATATCGAAAAGTAAAAAAGCTTACCTGACAAGAAACTGCCAGCCAAAGAATCATCATCTTGAGCAGCGATCAATCCGCCAAGTAGGAGGAAAAGGACGATGCCCCCAGGGACTGTTCTCAGTATCATCTTCACCTCCCTGTTCTCTTTCTCACTATCTCTCTCTCAATCGGTGTCTACCCTTTCTCTTTTCCGCTTCTTTTTCTTCAATTTAAAAAGGTAACCGCGAAAACAGTTAAAGAAATGCACACGGTGTCGTTTACCCGGTTTCGAACACGTGCGTGTCAAACTACATTTACCGCGAGTTCGGCAGCCACGGTAGTATGCGGGCCCACATTGCCAGTTAGGCTTGTTTGACTGACTGACTGACTGACTGAAGGAGGTACCGAGGCCCACTTGTGGGTCAGGGTGCGGGTCCCCTCTTTCACGCCGGTCAGAAAAAGGAGAGAAAAGAACGAAGCCGGAGAAGTAGAGAGAACCGTCGACGACGGTCTGGCTATAAGAATTATTTAAAAAGTGGGGGTGGGATTTGTTGCCATTCGTTTCTGGTGCTTTTAATAACTTTTGTATCTTCTGGGCATTGAAGTCTAATTTTTATTGACTTCGATAATTAAACTATTACTCCTTCTCATTGTCAGGAAACAATAATGCAACAAACGAAATGCGATCCAAGGGATTTGGTGAATTACTTAGCAATTAACGGGCAATAATAAATATTACAAGAAGATCTACGTCAAAAAGAAAAAGAAATTTATTAAGTCTTAACAACTATTGTAGTTAATCGCTTGTTTACTGATGTTTTTAAAACCTAATAAACTTAAAAATGATTAAAAAATTAATCAATTTAATATCTAATAGTGCTGTTATAAAAATATTAAATTGAACTATATATTAGTATCTGTCACACGTGCTTACTTATGTTATATTAATTTCGTTGTAACTCGACGAACAATTTTTAGTAGAAATGCATTCGTAAGACACGAAGAATGAAATAATAATAATAAACGAAAATTGTATGATTGATACAAAAAACATTATAGTACATATAAAACATCCCTGAAATGATTATTAAATATTCTTCTGCTTTTCTATAATTAATTACTGTTTATCTTCACAACATATAAAATGTAACTTTTATTTAAACTAGATTTTCATGATTGTTTTCATCTTGAACAACTTAGAGCCTCTCTTTTTCTCTATCTTCTACAATTCACACTGTTCTTCCTCTTTCCCTCTCACTCGCACTTCTCCACCGTTTTTCTTGCATTCCCTCTTTCTGACCGTGTATACGTATATGTATATGTGCACGAATAGCGGTACTTCACCCGTAAATGTACGGGATACCGTACGATATTTGCCTTTGGAATTTATCGTTCTTTGCGCAACGGTCAATCCTTCGTAATCATAATACTGAATTAACATATTGTTTTCAATAAAACACGATTAGAAACATTTTCAAATATTTTATTACGAATTGCAATCGATTGTCATAAACGCAGTATAAAAACATAAACGCATTTTTAGTACCTTAAGTATTCATAAGTTCCGAGATCGATAAATGATAAACGAATATAACGATAATGATAAATGATCACATAACGATAAAAAAGTTACTATACCGAATAAATCGCATAGAATTTTGTCAATAGTACTACTACCAATGAAACACTTCCAATAATAAATATTATATGTTTGTAACTAAAATTTAAGTAAACCCAATTGCGATGGGTCCACCAGTGCAAATTTTTCTACACATTCGAATAACCACATTAGTGGTAATGTTTTTATATGAAGCATATTATACTTCACACGCGGTTCATCTCTTCCAGGTGCGTATATAACGAAATGGGTGCATTTGTATAAAGGATGATTAGGTTCGTTGGCAACGTGGAAAGGAATTAATTGTTCTTCGGCGTTTATGTCTTCCGGGTCTGGTTCTCTTTTCAGAACTGTTCCATCGCCTTCTCGTACCAAGGCTACCAATGCGTCCTTAGTTAATTCTATATTATTTACACAATAAGAACTTTTTGCGTGCAAAGCGAAGTAAAAATGGCAGTGATTGAAGAGACTTGGGTTCTAGAAGCAAGAACAAACATATCCAGAACGTGATATTAATTTATAGTATATAATTTTTGGCCAAATTATTACCTGTTTCTGTGCATTTTCTCTGGCTATCATTGGAACATTTATAAGTGGCGAACCACTTATTTCAAATATATCTAAATCTCCTTTTAATACGTCGAACACATCCATACCCAATTGGATCCCTTTTCGTTAATAAAAGTAAGTTACGATAGTTGACTTACACAAATTGATACGGTCACTTTAGAATATTAATTTACAAGTTAACTCACATTCGGTATTTAGTAACCAACATCCGCGTAGAAGTCCCATCATTACATCGTACGTCAATTGCACAACATTTTCGTTATTCGCTTCGACGATAATATGTGTTACAGATGATCTGTAATAGAATATGTAATAGAATATTTTTCAATTTGGAACAGTAATTCAATAGCAGATACTACTACAGTCGAACCTCTATAACTCAAAAACATGTACAAGATTATAATTTAATTCATTCCCTTTCGCTCAGCTGTAAACAACTCGACATTAAATTTACTATAAATTTAGATGCGTTATTTTAACTATCGATTTCAGGGAAGAATGGCAATTACGATTCGGAGTTTACCTCTATAAATCAAAGTTTGGTTGCAAGCTACCTCTAGAACCCGAAGTACCGTGATTAATTAGCGTTTCAGAAGAAAAGGAAACGCCGAATTTCCTACTGTTAAAGAGTGTCTATTAAAATAGTTTAAGCAGTGCAGAAATAAAAGAGTTAGCATAGGAAATCTAATGCTCCGTGAGAAAGCTAAGACTTTTACTAATTGCAAATAACTAAGCTGTAATAACTTTAATGGTTAGCTAGACAAATTTAATACTAACCCACCTACAAAACATTTGCGGGTCGAATTTACGTTCGTTGAAACTCTTGTTCGAAAACTTCGATAAGACGAAACCTACATAATTTGCAAGAGTTTAGCTCTTCCCTTAAACATCGAATTACGAGGACCGACTATATATAATATCCTATAAACTTCTACTAACAACATACCGAAACAAAGATACAATTTTAATTTTGTGCTTCGAAACCATTTGATCTAGGTATCTTTTATTTTCATGCAACAAGTTTGATGCATATATGACAAACGGTTGCGTGGCAGAAAGTGATTGATTTAATGTACTGTTATGATCCATAGCTCCTTCAGTTGTATCAATCAGTTCATTTTGATCTTGCAAGATATCCCACATCTCGGTGTTCGCTTTGCAGTAATCTCTAAACCATAATATAAAATATCAGCGTTATAACATATTGCAAGCACATTAATAATATAAACAGGATCGTAGCATTCGTACTATGTATCAGGCCATTTCAAAATTCTTTGCATATTCTTCCCGCGATGTTAAAAAAGAAGTAATGAAAGTATAAGTTTAATCGTTATCGTAATCTTTCCCTTTGATAATTACTTTTTCATTATTCTAGCAATTAATCTTTGCCAATCTCGACAAAAATAAGTTTCGAATTTAGAAAAATGGATGAGCTATAGCTTCTTTTACACGCATATTTGCAAATAAACAAAATACTGGCAACTAGTTTAACTCGTTTATTAATGATTATATTAATAATATATTAAAATTGTTCGCAGCTGGTGCAGCATTTGCGTGTTTATTCCCATTCCGAAATGCCCCTTAATTGATGAATGGCGTAAGTTCAACATTTCGGAAACGGAGTATCTTTGTAAGCATACTTTTGTTTTATTTACCGCTTTAACTTACGTATATTTTCTTTTTATGTTAATAAAAGATAAGGGCCACTTCTATATCATAACAAAGGGACTTATTTCACGTGTCAGTTAAGGGAGCTCATATGCAACCGTGCTTTATATGTATTCTGTTAATATTATATAAATTACTGCAACGACCCTTTATAAATTTGGTTTACTGGCTCGATATTAATAATCAATTATTCATCTGCCAGAAGAAAGTCATATTTCGAAATGACATAAAGATGAACACATGCAAAATATTTTTACTAAATACGCTGTCTTTCGAAATGACCCAATATAATCAATAATACCACATCAACGAGAAAAATATAATGTATGTGGTGAACAAATATTAAATAAAGCCAATATTAAAATAACACATACATAGGTCTTTTCCCATAATCATCGTAAACAGTTTTATTAGCTGAATATTCCAAGAGCATCTTTGCTTCTAACAATCTATTGTTCACGGCAGCATCGTGTAATGCTCTTCTATTTCCCGCACCTGGCGTATCTGGCGATGCGCCACATTCTAATAACAACTTACATACATTAGAAAAGCCAAAGCTTACAACTTCTTGCTGTAAACAAACAATTCAATATAAATAATATGAATTTAACGAACAAGAATGTATTGAAATGAAACATTTACCAAAGGAGTCCAACCAGTATGATCCTTCGTATTTGGATTCGCGCCCGCAGCTAGCAGAGCTTTCACATAATCCTCTTGATTCTGAAAGTGTTTCATAATTCTTAATTGATTAACGTTGTCTAATTTAATCCGTTATAAATATTGGGACCGTACCTTCACGCACGACACGTGTAATTGTGTTTCCCCTTTGCCATTTTGCTTGTTTATATTTTTCTTTGGTATATGAAACTTCGCATTGTTTACCTTCGGTTTGTTAATTGTTGCTGTGACTAACTGCGCTGCGTGTAAATTTCTAGTCGCACTCCATAAGTCTCTAACAAATTTATAATAATATCGTGTTAAGTGAAAATTGAAATGCATCTAGTTTAAATACAAATAAATAGAACAAGCATTAAACTAGTGCGTTACTTCTTTCGCAAATAATATGCACAATATTAAATAGTAAATAAAATGTAATCGATAATTTAGAATTTGAATAAGCACTGAAAGATATATATGTGTATACCTTTCAATTACGTATATGACCAAGTAGAGATGATTCTACATGAAATAATAAGACAAAAATAAGGAATACATTTTTGGCATACAAAGCTTTGATTTTGTGCAAAATGATTCAAAGCTTGTCGAGTTGTCGTACACTCTGTTCAATGCACAATTGAGGTGCAGGCACACTTGATTACCTTTCAACGTCATTTTTCTGAAAAGCAAATCCCTCTATTGCAAAAATTGTATTCATTTTTTTTCCATGTAGATTCACCCCTCTTCGGTCATACCATCAGTTACATTGCACTCTGTATATAAAGATATACATTTGCAATTCGTACAAGTCTGCGGTTAAACAAGTATTCTTGGACCTTGACATACTTCTCTTGTATAATATCCCCAACACTATTGCAATAAGACACAAGACTCTGAATTAAGTGATCGTTACATATTTCCATTGGCTGTGCAGGTGTGTTACATATTATACAGTTTGAATCCTTTCCTGTACACGGTTTACAAAAATAGTGACCACAATTAGTGTATCTCACAGCATTTATTGGCTTATCCCCACTAAAACAGAAGACAAGTTATAATGTTACGAGATTGTAAACCGATTTATAACAAAAAAGATTATTTTATATGAGGTATTAGAAACGTGTAATTTAAATTATAGTTTACAATACTATATGGGATATGGGAAAGTAATATCGTTTTCTGACATGTTCTTGAGAACAATACTTTAAGGGCTATAGCTAATGAAGACTTTAACTATGGCCCAAATTGTGGAAAAAATTGGTGCATCCTAGTTTACAGTCCAAGAACACCCAAACAAGAATGAGAAAAATTTAATGACAGGGAAATGGCACAAATGGTGCCTTTTCACTAAAGAGAGGAAAGACACGATAGTTGCCATTTCCAACTCCTTGATTATGTACTAAAGCAAATAATAAAGGATATAAAAAGTAGTTTTCTATTACAATCCCTGGAGGGAAAACCAATGTCTGCCCGCAAATCAATATTTATGTATGAAGGAATATATGTAGAGGGCTGTATTTTGAATTATTGAAAATGATGCAGATTATATATGTACAATTCATTAGTTTTTTTACATACATTTCAAACCATATGTGATACTCTTTGAAGAAAAACAATCATTACTTTCTGGTATCCCTAATAAAAACATTTTACAGTGATTCTAAAAATTGAACGAAAAATGTATTAAGAATTTATTCTTTGATGATATACGAATAATATATACGTAAGAAAATATAGAACGGATATATATAATGTTTTCTAATGTTTATATGAAAATATTACCATTTATAACACGTTAGGACATTTGCAAAGTTTTTTAAAGCTTCGCGGGTATTTTTCCATGAAGTATTCATTTTCGGTTATCTGTTGAAATATACAGTGCTAACTTTTAAATAAAAATTAAAGTTATCACGACTCTTCTTTTATACGTTGCTATGAATCTATTTTCTACATTTCCTGAAATTAACACGTAATCAAAGTTATCGTTGATACATATACAACATACATGATTTCAAACTGTTAAAATTAAGGTGCAATAGTGTTTTACACATTTTTCAATATTGTTGATAATCAGACGTATGACCACGTGGTATGACTATCTGCTGCATTCTGTCCGCGGTCATCAAAACTTAATCTGACGTTCCCCGCCATTTCACTTTTAACAGTTGTCGGCGCCGTTGTGACAAGAGAAAAGCTGCTGTCACAGCCGACTCTAGTACTAGCCGTGCTGAAGAACGTGGCAACACCGCATGTTTACCGATCGGGAGTCCTATTTTCAGTAATGGGAGTCTTGTATGTACTTGGGTTTACAATTAACGCTTTTTTTTATAGAAAATTATGTTAAAGTACACAATTCTTGATTAATTATGTATAAGTAATATATAAATATTATAACTATGGTAAGTAGAAGTGATATTAAAGTATACTAATAGTTATAAATGTGGTATATATTTTGTGGACTCTCGGACTGGTTTGGTGATGTGACACATAATATTGGAAATATTTTACAGTGGTTTTATTTTACAGTGGTTTTAATAAATATATATATCACAACCGGACTCCCGCGGTGTTGCCATTTTTACCTTCAGCACGGCTAGTACCACAGCCTACTCTAGTACTAGCCGTGCTGAAGGTAAAAATGGCAACACCGCGGGAGTCCGGTTGTGATATATATATTTATTTACCTACCCCACCGGACACCCAGACTCCCTCTACCGAACTCCCAGACTTCCAGACTCCCTCTACCGGACACTCAATTTCCCGCTTAGTTTTCAAATGTTTACACACCAATGTGTAGTCATCATTAGTAGGCTATTTAAAAAAATTTAAAAGGAAGTGCAATAATGTAGGGAAGTTTTATTTATTTACTATGTAAGTCTTAATCTTTGTGTATAAAATATTTATTTAATAAAAGCTATTGTGCTTTCAATATATTTCACTTTAGTATTAATTATTGAAAAACTAGATTATGTGGACGTTTGATCATGTATAATACACAGTTCAGTTTAATAAAAGAATATTTAAATTATAATGTAAAAGGAAGGCACATCCTTATGCAATAGGAGAAACTCTGTCGAATGAATTTAGAAGAGAAGCGTCTACCATTCGGACCTCATCGGTCCCTCTTAATATAAACACTTTTGTATAAGCAGTTGCAGTCTATTCCAAAATATAATCTCAGAACTTATTCAATAGATAACACCAACATTAATTACATTTTAATAGTATCATAACTAATTTTTTACAAATTTATTTTTATTATATCACATACAGTTTTTCAAAAATTTGTTTTACATAGTTCTTTTCACAAGTTTGGTACTATATTTATTAGTTAATAATGCCACAGTGTTGTTATGTTCCTAATTATAAGGGAAGAATATTAATGATCTTCATGATCTTATGGCTGACGTAACTGGATTTTCAGAAATTTTCGATACCATCCATGTGTGTTGTAGATGATTATGTTAAGATTTATATATCAGGTTATGGGTCCCATTCCGTCGCTAAAATATGAAATTGTAATATATGTAAATAATTAATAGTGGAGGATAAAGGTACAACGATAAGTAATGTTTATTTTGATCACTTACAAAGAGCTGGTCTTTCCACTTCTACAGAAGAAGTAATAACCTTATTTACTCATATGTGTGCAATAGCGGAAGCCATAATAAATACTGCGAATTTGGAATCAGATTTTTTAAAATCTGAAAAGCATAAGCACATTTTATTTAAATTAATATATATTAATATTCAATTAAATGTACATCATTTAGCATTTTCTGATACATGCATTTGTGGTGAATATTTTGTAATTACCTGCACAACTCTTCCCTTCAGTAACTAATTATCCAACCTCTTTCCGTGTTCATTTAACCTCTTTTCGTGTTCACTTATCCTCTTTCGGTGTTCACTTAACCTCTTTGATTTCGTTTCATTCATTTTGTCTATTTCCGGTTTCTATTTACTTATATATCACTTCATTCATTTCCAAATGTTGCGTGTTAGTTCAAAGATGATTCTATTTCGCTTCATACTTATATTTTCTTAAAACCACTGTAAAATATTTCCAATATTATGTGTCACATCACCAAACCAGTCCGAGAGTCCACAAAATATATACCACATTTATAACTATTAGTATACTTTAATATCACTTCTACTTACCATAGTTATAATATTTATATATTACTTATACATAATTAATCAAGAATTGTGTACTATAACATAATTTTCTATAAAAAAAAGCGTTAATTGTAAACCCAAGTACAAGACTCCCATTACTGAAAATAGGACTCCCGATCGGTAAACATGCGGTGTTGCCACGTTCTTCAGCACGGGTAGTACTAGAGTAGGCTGTGCTGCTGTGTTTAGTGATGGGCACCATCGACTAAATATCGATTAGTCGATAGTACCCAACTATTATTCGAATGATTTTTATCGATAGTATCGGCTAACGACTAATATCAGTCGTTTGGACTTTGGACCATCGATACCTTTACTGAATTGTGTATACATATGTATACACGGTATATGCATGAATATTGGAGAATCTGCCGATAAACTGAATTTAAGTTGCGGGAGTTTTGAATAGATTTTATCATGAGGTTGAAAATTCACTATCAAATATGTGCCTTCGATAGAGGTATTGAATAATTAATTCATTAAGCATGCATATATGCATAACGCAAACTAATGCAAACCTTTTAATCATTTGAAACTCAGAGCAATATTAATCGATTTTAGTAACATTTTCAACATGTACATGTATACTATTTACTGATATTTATAAAATGCAGTACTTTCATTTTTATTAAAGATATTATGTAATTTTCCCAAACATCTTGTAAACTAATCCATTAAACTTTTCAGAATAAAGCAAATCCTTCCGTTTAATTTTAAAAAAGGCATTTAATTATTTAAAGTGCACGAATACTTTCATCCTCGCTTTTACATTAATAAGAAATAAGAAGTTTTAAGTATCAATAAGAAAGAAGATGAGTCGATTATATAATAACTTATAACTGTATAGTCGTATATGGTATATTGACTATACAATTTCAGAATTCGGCTCGGTCACTTGAAAATGTAACATCGAAAAATCGAATCAGTATGGGAACAAGGGATGGGTTAGTATTTCCGACGAAAATAACGGTCATTCTTTAGTTCGTTTCGATGTTTTATATATTTTATATTTATTTGTCTTATATTTTATTGTTTATTATAAAAATAACTAATAATATTTTTATTATTAATTTTAATACTTTGCAACATGAAATAATCGCACAATCAGCTATAGAATCCTTAAAATCCGAAAGTACAACATTATTAAGTAATGAAGAAAATTATGAAAATAGATCGACAAATTCCTTACATTCCTAATACAGCAATATGTATATCTACCCCAGGAAAAAGAAAACACGACTTAAATTTTGATGTAAAAACATAAATAATGACATCATGTTAAATAACTCTCTATCTGATTTTAAATTTCAAGAACTGAGTAAAACCTTATATATAACCTAATTGATTCTCACAAAATATTTAGAACTATTAATTTTTAAGTGCCGAAATAAAATAGTTTATAAACAAATTGAAATATTATCAATTGGTTAAAAAAGAAACTTGTTGACCTTTTATATTTCTGAAATTCTAATTATGAACTATAATAAATTTACAAAAAGTAAATATACCAATATTTCATGACATAGTTCAGACTCCAGACATAACCAATAAGCGAAAAACTATCGACTAAAAACTATCGACTAATTATTCGATAGTATATCGTTACTAATTAGTAATTAGTCGATAGTTTAAATTAGTCGCTGGTGCCCATCACTAGCTGTGTTGCGTATTGTGGGGGCACTTCCCACATACGCCGCTAGAGGACGAGCACGATGATCCGGCTCCCGAAAGTGGTTATATAAGTCACCACGACATATACATATATAACCTCCGACAAATTCCCTACTCTCCTAGTGTCTAAGGCAGGGCCTGCTAGGACGCCTTACTGATGAGCCCACTAGCAGGCCTAGGACGAAACGCAATCTTCCTCCTTCCTTTCTTTTCCCGTCGCTTCCTCCTTCCACCATCCTATCAACGGATATAACGAAGCTCCCCACAGTATCTAGTGGTGGGATATGGGGACTTTGTGTGGATTCGGTTGCCCGTGGAGCGCTGACCCGCTCTGCTTGTGGAGAAGCGCGGAATATTCAAAGAACACTAACTTTTATAAAGACTTTTGTAAAGATTTACTGTTTATTCCAAGAAATAGTATTGATTTGTACAAGTAATTCGCCGAAGTAGCTCTGTTCAAGGCTAACTTGATCTATTCACGACTTAAGTTGATCTCGTCTGCGCGACTTCAGTTGATCTTGTTACGCTATCGCGTTATCTAGGCTTAATATCTAGTGATTTCGAATCGATGATCGACAATATAACTGTAACTATCGATAACGATAATAATATAGGAGCGAAATTCGAAGTTAGATGAACATACGCGATACACCGATCAGTACATTGTTTAATTCTTGTACGCGAATTCCTACAACGCGCTGTAAGATTCCTTTACCCTCGCACATATACTCAGGTTTTTTCCACGATTCTTTATTTACCGTTACCCCGCGACTTTCATGCGTTTTCTCGGGTTTTTCCCATTTCTCCCTTACGCGCGCACCCCTACGTCCTTACCGGAAATTGTAAACGTTACCACCCCCACGCGTCCAAGAACGATCCAAGGCCCAGCAAGACTCAACCCCATTGGCCGCTACCAGAGGAGAGGGGAAAATCAAGGAACTCAGGAAGGAGAACCAGGACCGTAATGGAAAGGAGAAGAAGCCACATTCATTAGAACTTCGTTATTTCTTGAACCATCAGTATCTCTTACGCTGAATTACAGAATAAATAGTCGTTCATTCTAAACTCTAAATTTGTGTTTGATTTTTCCGCGATTCTCCACAAGCAGAGCGGTTCAGCGCTCCACGGGCAACCGAACCTACACAAAGTCCCCATATCCCACCAATAGGTACGCAACAATCTGATGTGCGGGGCTTCTTCTTCTTTCCATTACAGCTCTGGTTCTGTTGAGCGCCGTGGTTTGCGACACTCGAGAAATACGGTAATACGTCGGTATACCGTCTCGTCACAAATATAAATTGTAACGAGTCACTATTGAAAGATGCGAGAAACCAAGACTCGGTTGGTTTCTGTCAAACTACGATTGTTTGAACTGTTAAGGTGCGAATGGTTGAGTTGAGACTCCGTTGAGACTCGTTAATATTGGTTGGAGGAGGTTGTCTCCTGCTTGATGTTAAACTTAAAACTGTCTTCCTCGTCGAGCGTTCCTCAAACGTCGACTCGGAAGCGTTTTTTATGCACGCTGATTGGACGTTTAGAAAAATGTTTAATTACCAATCAGCGTGTTTCACAGGGGAAGTCACACCCTTTCCTTGCGCCCGAAGCGCGGTCTTGAAGAATGGGTGTGTCTTCGATGGTTGCCGTCAGTTTTGGCGATTCAGGGGAAATTCCGCCGAGGTGTCGAAGCTTGACCTGGTCGGCATCTGTTAGGGATCAGCGGCGGGCCGCCTTGGGAATCCACGTTTATGACGCCTGCAATTAACTGTCGAGGTCGTATACGAAGTTACGCGTAATTGCCTTTTAGCTTAAGAAATAAAACGATTTCCTCAAAAACAGTTTTAGTACTTGCGCGTCATAAACATGCCAACCGTCTGCACATAGAAGACCGTTCCTTGTGTAGATTGCTAGTCATCTTTTTTTTTTACGGAACCATTCTATTACGGTCGTTCGCACGTAAGGCGTGAGGTGTCAACTGTTGCTCGTATGTCGCGACGCAACTCTTTCTGAGTTCCTTGGTCCTCCTTCGGAATCGTCCTCGTCCAATGGGGTTGGTTCTTGTTGGGTTTCTATTCGTCCTTGGGCGCGTGGAGGTGGCAATGCTACGCTTCTCGGTAAGGGCGTCAGGGTACGCGCGTATTTAGGGGAAACGCGGGAAAACTGAGGAAAACGCGCGAGGGTCGGAGAAAGCGCACTGAAGAGTCAAGTGACTCTTGAGAGGTCCTTTTGTTCAGCGGTAGAACATGTGGCGGCCAGAACAGGATATCGTGGGGTCTGACAACCTCCGGAAGTCGTACATGTTTCGAGGAACTCGGGGTCCAATGTTTCCGTCATGGGCGGCGTCCAAGGGCGAAGTTTGCCCATCACCATCCTGTATGGGCACCCCCAGAGTGCACGGTCTATGGCCTCGAGGAGCTTCGACCATGCCCTAGCCTTCGCCTTCTTGATGGCCAGCTGTAGGGCTACTACCAACTGTAGCCCTCGTACAGCTCCTGCTCCCTCACCGGGTCGCAACGTCGCACAGTGGTCCGAAACCGGAAAAACACGAACTAAATTCATAGCACTGTTATTTCCACATTATTCGTTATGAATAGAAAGATTTTAGGTACTTCTTGAGTTATAGAACATAATTGCGATAAAAGATTCTCTTATTATGATTATTTTAACAATAATATTTGATAAAATGTTGTTTGGTCGAAATGGTTCTGATATTTTCTGTGGTGTGTAGTTATATCTCAGGTAGCAGAAAATAAAATTTGTTACAGCCGATATAACGATTCTTACAAAACCGATTTCATTAATTGAAATTTAATTTTCAAAGATTTCATTTAATTGAAATTATATAGTTAATATGGAAATAATTCGACAATGGGATGTGGCATTTACACATCCAAATACGCGTTTATGATGTTATTTAATGAAACGAACATTTTAGCAAAAGATTTAAAATAAAAAATATATACAAAATTATTTAAACAAATTAAATTAAAAAAAATTTGAAAAAATGAAAAAAGTTTATCAATGGATTTACATTACCCTACATTTCATCTTCTGATGAGGTCACGTCACTTGACCGTCACCACATTGAAGTGGAAATGCGGCGTCCTGACTGCACATATATTGTTATAACTTTCAGAATTGCAAATAAATGCAAAAAAAATTTATGCTACCTTCTTAAGTAGGTTCTAACAAATACTTCCATATAAATTTCATCGGATCCCCGAGTTTACCTCCCCTTTATAAACGACATTGAAGTGGAAAAACGGCGTCCTGACTGCACATATATTGTTATAACTTTCAGAATTGCAAATAATTGCAAACAAAATTCATGCTACCTTCTTAAGTAGGTTCTAACAAATACTTCCATACAAATTTCATCGGATCCCCGAGTTTACCTCCCCTTTATAAACGACATTGAAGTGGAAAAACGGCGTCCTGACTGCACATATATTGTTATAACTTTCAGAATTGCAAATAATTGCAAACAAAATTTATGCTACCTTCTTAAGTAGGTTCTAACAAATACTTCCATATAAATTTCATCGGATCCCCGAGTTTACCTCCCCTTTATAAACGACATTGAAGTGGAAAAACGGGGGAAAAATAGGGATTCGCGTAAAGGTATTTTTCAAAGGGTAAAAATACTGAGATACCTTTCATGTTACATGTACTTGTAGCTGGAAGAACACTCAATTACTAGTGCTCTGCGGCAATCCATTTTTTGCCAAAATGTAGTCTATACATATAAGAAACTATGCCTAAAATTTCATGCAATTCGGAGGAGGTCGAAAAATTGAATTTAGTTCGTGTTTTTACGGTTTCGGACCACTGTGCGTCGTCTTCGACGGGCCCTCTGGAGCAGCCGCCTGGCGCGTGCGCAAACGTAACGCATCTGCGTTATCTCCGGCGACCATCAATACGGCGCCCATCGTCCCGGGGTGCGGCGCCGGAGCATGGCAGTGTCACATATCACCAATATTGCCCACAGGAACAACACCGCTTCCTCCTCGACGTCCACGACCGGGCCAGCCGGTGTTTTGGGCCAGGCCACTGCGAGGGATGCAGCCATCAGCGCGTTCTCGTCCAGGCGCTTCAGCGTCCACCTCTTTTTCGTGTCAGGGGGGGAAAGGGGAAAGGTACCCATCCGGTGACCAGAGGGTTTCCCCCAGTCAGAGCAGAAGGGGTACTGTGGTGAACTTGTGCCCAGTGCCACCCTGTGCTCGGGACTACCACAATTGTGGCAGCGGAAGCACTGCAGCGTGCAATCCGCCAATGCCTCCACCCGGGCGGTGGTCCAACCAACTCGTATCTTTTTTGCAGCCACCACCTTCCTGACCGTCACTGAGGGGCACCTTATCCATATGGTGCCCAAGCGGACGGCCGGATGTCCCCGGTCTTATCACCCCCCGGTGGGCATCCCGCGGCACCTGCTATAGCTGCAGAAACGTCACCGGGGGTGGTGGACACCACTAGGTCCCTTACCCGAAGCTCGGCCATTTTCATTGGCCTCGCCACCACCACTCCCTCCACCACCCTCCCTCTTCTCCAAGGACAGCTTTCATTTTGATGACAAGTGCATCTGCCTTGGCGGCCCCCTTCGGCTCGAGGATCTCCAGTAGAAGACCACCTGGACCGCTGTCTTGGGCCGGACCTCGGCGATCCCGAGCTCCACCAAATCAATTTTGCTGGTGGAGCCGTTTTGCGAGAGCCGCCCTTGCTGCCCGCTTGTCCTTCCTGCCCACGACCGTGGCCCAGGTCTCTCCGGCCTGAGCCTGAGCTTGAGTGGAGGGGATCTTCTTCGCCTGGACAGCCGTCGGCCGGGGGACAGAGGGACGCCTGGGGCAGTCCCGCCGAAAGAAGAGGCTGTCTCCAGGATTCTCCCCTTCGCCTCCCTCAGCCGAGCCTCCTCCGTTGTCCCAGCCCCTGTCGTGGGGGTTCCACCGGTGCTTCGCTGGGGATAGACGTCGCCAATCCCTCGTACAGCTCCATTCTGGGGGCCGCGAGCTTTTTCTCAATGCGGCCCATAAAGCACTCGAGGAGCGCCTCGATTCGGTCCTCCCTGGGGGACGACGATCCCCTCGACTCCCCCCAGGAGGAGGATGACCGAGTCACCCCCTCTCCCGTACCTGCTTTCTGATGGGGCAGCAGAGTTTTTGCCGGGGCAGCCACAGCATCCCCATCGCTCGTCCGCCTTTCTCTCTCCTTCTCCTTCTGTCTCCTCTCCGCCGATGAGGACGCCGATGCTGAGTGGGAGCCAAGAGCGCCATTCGCCCCCTTCTTGCTCTTCCCAGATGGCACCGGCACCGCCTTGGAGGCAGCCAGAGCCAGCTTAAGTTCGGCCACCTGACCGCGCAGCAGTAGGTTCTCCTCCTCCACCTGCTGCGCATTGTTCTTGGCCGATCTCTTGGTCATCTCCGTGACGATCGCCCGCACCGTTAGGGCCGCCTCGTTGAGATCCCTCACGTAGGTCACCTTCAAGTTCGTGCTCCTGGCGGCCACCCTCTTAACCATCTCCATATGAGCCATCATTTTGGCGCCCAGGTTGGCAGTGGGCTGCGGCCTGAAGGTGTCCGCCAATTCGGCTTCCGTCGGCATACCCTTGATCCGCATGACCGACAGCGATTCATCGTCGGAGCTCCTAATACGCCTCCTCCCCTTTGTAGAAGTCCGCCACTGATCGGACTCACCAGAGGATCGGGGCCTCTTCTTCATGGGCGCGGCGTTTTGCACACTGGAGTCCGAGCCTCCATCCGTATCGCTAATTTTAAGTAGTGTGCACTACTCACCGCCGTGGGCGGACCCGACCATCTGGTCCGCGTACTTGGGTGTCACGGAGGGTGAGCTCGCGGCAGCCGTCGGGCGGATGACAGCCCGCAATACGGCGCCGGATCCGGATGGAGTTCCGGGAAGGGTGTGGGGGAGAGCAATACCCTTCCTGGGGGCCAGGCTCAGGCGGGCTTTCGATGGAGTTCGGTTATGGCGACGGTAGAGAGTGGCGGCCCCCGAACCATCGGCTGCCCTCTCTTGCCTCCCCTGCCCATCGAGGTGGTGGAGGCGCCGGGAGTGAACACAAACGGAGGAAGGGTGACGGGGGGGCCATACATGCATGCTGGAATGCATCTGGGAGAATCCCAAATGGTAATTGACCAGGGTGCGCTGCGCCCACCGCTTGTCACCGCCATGTGAGGAGGAGAGGGTGGAGGGGTGCATGCCTCCGGAGTATGCTCCCTGCTGACACCCTCCCGACGCCCACGAGAACCTTTGACCCCGATAGGACCACACCGGGAGGTCAGAGACGAACGGCCATCGTGTGGAAGATCCGGCCACGGGACAATACGCCCCGAACTGGCGGTGCAACGGCTGCGTTCCCGCCAATTCCAGGAGGACAGCCATGACACCGACGGCAGCAGCGACATCATGCGGAAACCTGGCAGAATCCAACATGTCCAATTATTTTGACAGGTCATGGCTGAAAAGCAAGGAATCGTGTCCAATTGTTTGACAGGTTATGGCTGGAAAGCCAGGAGACTGTATGCCCGGCTGAAAAGGCAGGAAATGAAAGGTAGGCCAACGAAGAAGGGACGATGAGGTGGTGCCTCACAGCATCACTGCGCCTCCGCCGAAGAGATGAGGTGCCGAACTCCCCCTCTTCGGTTTGGAGATACACGGATGCCGGTCGGGAGCACAATCCACCCCGTCCCCAACACAACAAATGCACGGTAGGCGCCTCCGGAACTATCCCGTCGCAGGCCCCCGTCGCACCTCACTGGACCCAATGCACGGCAGGCGCCTCCGGAACTACTCCGTCGTAGGCCCCCGTTGCACTCAATGGGAACAAACTCCTCGCTGCAATTACCTCTCTGCTGCTGAAATCAAGGAATTTCTCGTCATCCTCTCTCCGTCGCTGACCACCTGCGGAATGCTACACAAGCATGAGAGAGGAAAGAACGATCGAAAGCGCAGCATAGAGAGATGTGCACCCGCGAGAAGCCGCCAGATACCATAGAGTATGATGGCAGGAAACTCGACGGGCGAATCGTTACCCGTAACCCGCTCCGCGGCCGAAATACCGCGCCGAAGCGTTGAAGCGGTTAACACTTACACAAACAGTAGCACACACGTAAACGCCTCTACCGCTCCGCGGCAAATGCCGTGTGGAAGCGATGTATAGAGGCGCAGTAAAGGCGGAAACAATACCCGACGGACGGCCGCATGGACTCATACGTCCATAAACAACGAGAATGGTGATACGAAGCGAAACTCGTCTACAGCCCAGGCCTGCTCGCAGGGTTGCATATCTGCAGGGCTCCTGAAAGAACATTTCGCAGGAAAGTCCCCTAGCGCAGAGGAAACAACCCTGCCGGACTCCCCCCCCCCGGAGGGCTGCCAGAGGAATAGCTTACCGCATAACACCAGTAGATATAGGATACAAGTCACAAACCAAGGTGTAAGGTAACGTGCCGAGGGTTGAATGGCCGCAGTGACTTAAAATTATGCGGTCGCAAACGTTCCCTGCAGGGCACCTGGGGCCACCACTGCAGTATCTTAGTCCCCTTGCCCGGACAAGAGGCTCTGCCCGGGTCGACCTTTAATCTCCTCAAATCTAAACTTTTGGGAAAAACTGGACTGGATACTATATACGACATTGGCAATGGACACGGACAACGAAACTCCCAAATGAATGGACTAGGATGTCAGATCAAAGGAAAGAAGTTTACGGTGCAGGGGATGGATACCCCAGTACCGGTCCGAGGGGCGGTGGGCAAGCGGCCCCCCCCCGGAGAGGGCAGGAACATGGAAAAACGGCGAGTAGAGGAACCCAGACGGAGCCACAGGAGGAAGGAATAAGCGGGACACTCTCCGGAGCCAGGAACCCCCACCCCTCCGCATCCAGGAAGCCGTCCACTTGCGCGATAGAGTGCCTCCAACCGAAAAGGAAAACGAGATCCCCCCAGGAGGAGGGAATCTCGAAAGAACCACGGCCGGCGATGGCACAGGCATATGCCACGGCACTGAGAAGCCACCCGCAGGTGGAAAACCAGTCCGACGCCGAGTTTACCGAAGTTCGGCCCAGAAGAAGGACCAGAAGGAGGAAGGGGGAAACACCCTCTCCTCCCTCAGGGAGGGCTACGCAGCCCCCAGAAAAGCCACTCCCCGCGGAGAGACGCCTGAGGCCCAAACCCTCCGGCGAACCCAAGGGGGAACTCAAACGAGGGCAGGCACCCACAAAACCCTCACGGAGACCTCGGAGAAGGCCTGCGAAGGCCAAACCGGAGGCCCTCCTCATTAGGGTCAAGGAAGGTGCCTCTTACCTCGAAACGGTTAAAGAGGTCCTACAAAAGGGCAAAACCTGCCTGGCAGGGTCAAGCGGGATTAGAAAAACCCGCGAGGGACACGTTCTTATAGAACTGTCCAAAGCAACTAAGGCATACGGGGTAGCCGAGTCGCTGAACAAAGCACTCGGGGAAGGCACGTCGGTTGCCCCTCTGCAGGCGAGATCGACCGTCGAAATTCGACACGTCGACCCCACGGCAGAGGCCATAGAAATTCTGGAAGGGACAGCCCAAATGCTAGGCCTGGACCCCAAAGAACTGCATTTGAGAACGAAGAGGATGACACCGGCTGGAACCCAGACGGTGATCCTCGATATGCCGTCTGAGAACATCCCGAACGACCTCAACTCCCGAAGGTTCAGGATCGGGTTTACAATGGTCACGGCGAGGATACTCCCGAAGGTCGTCAGATGCTTCAGGTGCCACGCCTTGGGACATTCGGGTATGGCCTGCAAAGCTCTCCCTCAAGGCAAGGAGAGATGCAGGAAGTGCGGCTCAATGGAACATTCCATTAAAGAATGCACCAATGAGCCGAAGTGCACGCTCTGCGAGGCCCAAGGCCTTGAAGGAAACAGACTGCGACACGTGGCCGCCTCATTAGGCTGCCCGAAGTACCAAAAGGTCACTCAGGCTCGACGCGGTCCACAGACGCGCAATACCTAAGTCAATGGTAATACTACAAATTAATCTGAATAGATCCCGCCTCGCGCAAGAACTCCTAGTGCAACAAGCATCAGAGTTGAACGCTGACGCGGTGATCATCTCAGAGCCATATAGACAAAGGAGGGAGTGGTGCAATGACTCCACCGGGGACGCAGCCGTGTGGATAACAGGCTTTAACGGTCACATGGCGCGCCCCGTTAGCTACACACCACTTCCCGGCATAGCAGTAGGATTGCTCGAGGATACGATCCTCATAAGCAGCTACTGCTCTCCAAATATCACGCAGCCAGAGGTGGAGGAATACCTAGACGACCTTCAGGAGACACTGGGAAACTCCACCTCATGGGGCAGCCGATTAATACTTGCGGGCGATTTTAACGCCAAGTCCCAAGTCGGCTTGGGGAGAACACAAGAACGAACGGAGAGGCGCATTGCTACTGGCAATAACCATTAGAGCGCAACTCGTCTCTGTCCGACCTCGGGGAAGGTTCACCTTCTACAGAAATGGTGGGACATCCTTCCCCGACATTATGTCTGTAGACAGGATGACCCTGAGAGGCCTGCAGAAGAGTGAGGTTCTGGACACCTACTCTGCCTTAGACCACCGATATGTTCTTCACACCTTCGAAGAATCGAGGCGTAACCAACCCCGGGTGGCCTGGAGACCATTCTCTCTCAAGAACGCGAAGCCAGAGGAAATCCTCGAGGCATACGACGTGCTGAGTACAGAATCCTCGATTCAGAAACCAAAGAGCCCCCCTTCGCAGGGCCCTCCACCTGACAGAGACCCGGATTGCTCTCCGGAGATGATGCAATCCAGACTGGAAAAGGTGTGCGAGAGAACCCTGCGAAGGAAGATGCTTCCAAAAGGCACGAGGAAACCAAACTTCTGGTGGAACGATGAAATCGCCAACCTTAGAATGGCAACGTTCCGAGCCAGAAGAAGGTACCGAAGGGCCAAAAAGAAGGACCATCCAGATACCCCAAACCTCCTTGACCAGTACAGGTCAACAAGGAAGAGTTTGCAGGCCGAAATCTGGAGGAGCAAAGAACAATCGTGGTCCGAATTCTGCGCGATTCTCGACCAGAATCCGTGGGCACGACCCTACAGGGCAGTGATATCAAGACTGAAGAAAGCGAGAGGTATGGTAACCCTCCCGGCGGCAAAGGTAGAGGAGGTGCTCAATGCCCTCTTCACCACCACAAGACCGCCAGAGGAGGTAACACCATGCCCAGATTTCGCCCCAGCACACGACACCTTGTGCACGACCGTAGTCACTCAGGAGATGGTGACGAAAGCGGCTAAAGCGCTTAAGGTCGGGAAAGCACAAGGGATAGACGCTGTACCGACGGAAGTGGTCAAGCTGATTGCCGAGAAATGGCCGGCTGACCTCGCGACGATGTGTCGCATGACACTGGTCGAGGGAACTCTCTCGCGCACATGGAAGACAGCGCGGGTGATTCTCCTTCCGAAACCCGGAAAGGACTCGACGACTCCATCGGCGTACAGACCCATCAGCGTATTACCAGCGCTATCGAAGCTCTGGGAATACGTGATGAAGGACGCCCTAGAGGCGCAAATTGGACGCGACCCCTTCCACTGCCGACAATACGGCTTTAGAAGGGGCGTAGGAACAGTAGACGCAATAAGGGAGGTTACGCGGTTCGCGGATGCATGCCAAAGTACGGGCACACTATTTGCGCTCGTTACTACGGACATTAGGAATGCATTCAACCGCCTAGAATGGAGACACACCCTGGCCGAACTTGCCCGGAGAGGAGTCTCCGATGACCTGATAAGGGTCATACGGAACTACTCCGAGGATAGGCGAGCGGTGGTCCATACCCCGGAAAGAACGGTGAATCTGCCGATCTATGCTGGAGTTCCACAAGGTGCAGTGCTTGCACCAATGCTGTGGAACTTGGTATACGACGATGTCCTGACGCTCGCGAATGGCTTGTGGAATACAGCAGCATTCGCATATGCGGACGACCTGGCACTCACGATCTCGGCAAGGAACGTGGAAGAACTCCAGTTCCGGATAGACGTCGGTTTGAGGCAGATCCGAGAGTGGTTCACTCATATGAACCTCGAGATCGCCCCCGAAAAAACCGAGATCATTATACTTGCGGGGAAAAGAATCCACAGGATAATCGACCTGGACTGGGGCGAATCCTCCTTGAGGACGCAGAGTACTGCGAATTACCTCGGAGTAGAACTCGACAACCAGCGCAACTACAGGCACCACATCGCCAAAACCTGCGCGAGAGCGGAGAAGATGATGGGTGCCCTAGCAGGGCTCCTTCCAAATACCAAGGGCCCAGCTAGGAAATGTAGGATGCTGTACTACAATGTATGGGAATCAGTGGTCCTGTATGCGTCCCCGATATGGGCGCAGGCAGTGAACGCCTGGAAATTCAACGTAACTGCCCTACGTAGAATCCAGAGAGCGGCTCTGATTCATACCACCACGGCATACCGTACGGTGGCGTATGATGCACTTTGTGTGTTGGCAGGGAGAATGCCAATACACATCAAAGCCGATGCTCTCTGGAAAATTTATACGGAGAAGACTAATCGCCAGTCTACCGACGGCGAACAGGAGGATCCCGCAGGAGACCCTCCCACCTCCAAATATATAAGGAAAGGATTTGGGAAGAAGCTACCGCCCAGTGGCAGGCCAGATGGGATAGCTTCGACCCGACCAACTGGACCCGGAAGCTGGTCAGCTCGGTCCGAACCTTCGAGCGGAAGTCCCCCGCCCTCTTACTGGACTTCCATACGATGCAGCTCTTAACAGGGCATGGCTCGTTTGGCAGCTTCAGGAAGAGAATAGGAAGAACGACCAACGAGGACTGCTGGGACTGCGGACATCCGGTGGATAACGCAGACCACGTACTTTTCCGTTGTGATCGTTGGGCGGAGGAGAGACTCCACCTCACAACCCTCTACGGTGAAAACCTGACGACGACGAACCTGGTCACTCAGATCACCTCGTCGCAAGAAGCTTGGAAAGCCTTCCAGAGATTCGCGACCAAGGTGATGAAAACCAGAGAGTCCCAGGAGCGAGAGAGAGAAAAAAGTGGCGACCCCGCATACCCTCCCAGGAGGAGAAGGCGCCGCCCTTTTACCAGACTTTTAACGGACCCCTGAAGACCAACAGGCTTCGTCCTGTAACCAGGGTGTCCGGTTCAACTCAAACCATCTGATGCCGGCAACCTGAGGTTGGTTGACTAATCCCAACACGGAAGGAGCCGCTCCAGCAATGAGGATACTCCGTTGCGGAGCCCCCCCCCCCTCGTAGTATTACGAAGTATAGGGCCGAGGGGGAGGGTGCGTATCCTGTGCGATGGTGCGATAGCGGAGGGGTTTTTAGTGGGTAGTTGCCGCACAACATCCTAGGCAGCAGAGTCCCACATAACCCAGCATGGCTGGGTATGCATAAAGGCATTTTCCCCTCCTCGAACCAAAAAAAAAAAAGAAAAAAGGCGGGCTATCGATGCCTGCCTGGAGTCTCGCGTGTTTCCATCCTAATGGAGGAGGAGGAGGTTGGTCCTCCTGAGAAAGGAGGGCAGGCCTGCGGAGGACCCGTCCGCTTACAGGCCCATCTGCCTGTTGGACGAGGTGATGAAGATGCTCGAGAGGATCATCTGGACGATTACCAGTCCGGCTTCCGTCGCGGGCGGTCGCGTTCGGTACCTGTGGGAGTTACCCATGTGTCGCTAGACATCGTCAATGCCTTCAACTCCCTGCCCTGGGAGGCAATCAGGGGGGCAGTCACACACCACCGTGTGCCCCCTACCTGGGAAGGATCGTCGGGTCCTATAGTGGTGAGGGTATAGTGGTAAGGGGCGAACCGCCCCCGTTCCGGCTGTGGCTGGGTCAGTCCTGCGTGGAGGTGGGTCACCGGATGAAGTATCTGGGACTCACCTTGGACGCCCATTGAAGTTTCTAGGCCCATTTTGAGCGCCTGGCTCCCCAACTCGAGGGAGTTGCGACACCTTTGGGTCGCATACTCCCGAACCTCGGGTGCCCGGCGGTGGAGGTACGTCACCTGTATGCGGAGGTCGTGCGGTCGATGGCTCTGTACAGAGCGCCCGTGTGGAGCCGCCACCTGATGGTTAGTCGGTACAGTCGAGAGATGCTACGCCGCGTCTAGAGGAGGGTACCATCAGGATCGCGCGGGCGTACCGCACGGACTCCTATGAGACGGCGATGTCCCTGGCCGGGCTCCTGCCGCTCGACATCCAGGCAGGAGTGGCCGCGGCGGACTATGCCTCCGCGATGCCCCCCGCTCGCGGTGACCTGCGAGGACATGAGGAGGAAGTGAGGGGCTTCGAGGCTTCGGTCCCGTCGGCGCGCCGTGGTCAAGTGGCGTGCCCAGCTAGCCGGTCCATCCGGCGGCGGGCGACGATTTGTCGGGGTGGTCTTGCCGAGCCTAAAGGAGTGGCTCGGCAGATCGTGGTGCAGGCTGACCTACCGGCTGACGCAGGTGCTCTCCGGACATGGGTGCTTCGGGGAGGACCTGCACCGAATCCGGAGGGAGGAGACGGCGCAGTGTCACCACTGCGGCGAAGAAGAGGACACGGCGCAGCACACGCTGGAGGAGTGTCCAGCGTGGTCGCGGGAGCGCCGTGCCCAGAGCAACGTGTTGGGGTCCGACCTGGCATTGGCACCGGTTGTTGGCGCCATGCTGGACGACCGGGCACCGTGGTACGCTTTAGCCTCCTTCTGCGAGCAGGTTATGCTCCAAAAAGAGGCTGCGGAAAGACCGCGGGAAGGGTCGGACCCCTCCGGCAGGGGGAGGCGCAGTCGCCGCGGACGCGGGCGATCGCGCGCGGATCCTCCGTGAGGCGCCGTGTTGGCTCCTCTGATTAATAAAAATTTATTCAAATGTGTTTTTTTTAAGATCAAATTCCCCGAATAATACGCAAGGGTTGAAATATACTCTATAAGATTTTAATAATGAAAACATTTTTTATTAACCGTTATATTTGGTATCTATATGTTACGTGTGATAGATATACACAATTTTTAATTGCGAAATAGGAATATACAATATTACAAACATTTGAATAATTCATTTACAATGTACAATTCTTATTCTTTACATACAAAGGCGACCTCAAACTCGTGCTCATTAAAATTATTTTCTGTAATATCACAAACGTATCTAAAAAAAGGGGGATTATTTTACAGGAACTATAAACAATATATTGAAAATAATTTTTATTGAGTCGCAATTCTTAATATTATCACTAAATTAGCTTCTTTTGAACCTAGTTTATCTTTACACAGTTTTTAAATGTAAACAGATAAAGAAACATAAATAAATAAGGCAAATTTGTTTGTATTGCATGCTCGTTCTTTCTGTATTATATCTTTTACAGTTTGGGCAATTCGAAGTTAGTCGTTTTATTTATGTTGCAAGTTCTCATTAGCATCGTAATAGTCTACACATTATCTTACATTGCAATAGTAAAGAGAAAAAATGAAACTTTAATTTTCTCCAACATACAAAACGAAGCTATTTTTTTTTTGTTCTGTGTACATAGGTACAGAATTTGCATAGTGTTCGTTTCATTTGATGTTGATTATTTAAACACTGGTAGGTTTTCTATGCGCAATAAAAATAGAGATGTAAAACATTGTGCCACTCTATTTTCTTGCGTTTCTTTACATTCAAATTTGTCATAATTAAATAAGCTACACTGACTACAATTTCAATTAACTACACGGAGAAACTTTCTCCGCAACCACATGTCCCTTTGATATTCGGATTATTAAAAACAAACTCTGAACTCAATTTAGTTTCCATGTAATCCATTTCGGTACCTAATAAGGACAGCTGCGCTTTTTTGTCGATCATAATGCGAATACCATCTTGAAGAACTTCTTCGTCGAGTTTAGATTTCTCTTTGGCATAATCCAGAGTGTAACTAAGGCCGTTACACCCTCGTTGCTTCACACTAACTCTTAGACCGACCTAAAAGAGAAAAGATATCTTCTACACAATGTGCACGTGTAATGCTCATTATTAATATAATAATGCGTATCTAATATTCGTATAATATACCGGGTATCCTATGTACTACCACTATTTCAGACTTTACAAAATATTGTGTTAAACAAACATTAAATTATATTTATGTCTGTATAATTTCCATAAACCAAAATATTTTTTATCTTCATTTTTCGAAGATATGTGTAAATATTAACTTTTGTTTCTTTGAATTGAACTATGTATAATGTGTTGCGGTATATGAAAGCGTCCGATTACAGTAAGATGCTACTGAAATTGTGCTGTTATTTCAATACGTTCTTTGTGCATACTTCCTTTTCTAATGTAATTATAGTTGCTATATTCGTACTAATACAAAATATTAAAAATATTTTACAGTTCTACTTAAAAAACAACAAGATTCATATCTCTGAAAGAAATTGAGCTAAAAGAAATGTGATTAATAAAAATTAAGCGAGCTTAAATACAGTTTAACTTTAATTGGACATAATTTCTTGTGAAGTTTAAGGAAAGCCCTACAATTTAATGGCGATAGTTACGTAAGGCACCCATATATTTGTGCAATAAGCAAAACAATCTCTAGAAACCGGGTTTCGTCTGGGCGCAAATGATTAAATGTAACAGCTCCGTCACTGTGTGCGTCTCCAAGTCCAGTGACCCCGACGTCACTGTCGGAGGGTTAATTATAAAAATATAATAATAATTTTAATTTTTGGAACGTAATCCCTTTTTTGTACTACTTCTCTTTTTCGTATAACAGGGATTCACATAACACTGCATTTTTAGGAACCTAATAACCGTGTTATACGGGTGTTACCTGTATAACTACTATACTCCGTTCAACAAGACGAGTCAGTAGACGTAAACAAAACATTCCCGTGCTAGTGGCAACGAGCTCCAATTATTAGCTGGCAAACACAAACACAAACACGTGCGTTTGCTTATCTCTATTGACTTGTTTCATTGAACGGAGCATAGTATTAAATTACTAAAAATACATTTTAGTAGTGTATTTATTGATTATTATTTAATTATTGTTTTTACTTACACATTCGCTTTTATCTTTCAATAACTCCTTAATTTTTTTCACTGCAGTTGGTGTCTAAAATCAAATAAATACAGAATAAATAATACGAAAGTAATCGTATACACGGTGAACCACGAAACGAGAAGAACTTTGATTATTTTGTCGTTAGTGGGTTGATCGAGAATTTGATTATCGGTTATAACATGGTTTAATCTAATTTAATGAGAACTTCAAAGTGATTAGTAAACTTTCAACTCTCTTTTCAAATTCACCGTCAGTTACTTATATAAAAAATTCATTATAATTATTTTAAAGCTCTACTTAACCCCTGGTGGTAAACTGGGTTATTTAGACCTATTTCAGTGTTCAATCAACTGTTGTTTCAAAGTGACATTAAACCAAAAAAATTAGAAGTAAAGTTTAAGCATTGTAGGATATGTTCTGGATATTATCGGAGATTAAGAAATGAAGTGATAGCATATTGACAAAAATTATTAAAAATGGTAAGTTCCCGAAAAAGCTTCCTGGCTAAAAATGAAGAGCGTGCTGTTAAGATGTGGTACTTTAATAAAATATGTTTTTAATGCTTACTTCGAAAAAGACATTTAAAGACATTTGAATAAGGAAAACAAAATCGAAATTTTATCAACTCAGTGTGGCAACTATCAGTTGTCATACTAAATACAAAAATTTAGTAAACATATTTTGTTTTCATTCTGTATAATAACATTACAAACAATATACAGGGTGTACATTAATTATGGAGTACATCGTAATATCTTCGTTATTTTTGCAAATGCAAAAAAGTGTCTAAGGACAAAGTGGTTTGGCTCAAACCAACAAACATTGTAATTCAGAACCATTTTCTTCGAACATTTTTTGTTCAACGTTTAAGGTTATCGATGATTTTACAGTAAAAAGCGACATAATTTAGTCTCAATGTCGCCTTATT
Source organism: Nomada ferruginata (assembly GCA_963583965.1). Classification (NCBI taxonomy): domain Eukaryota; kingdom Metazoa; phylum Arthropoda; class Insecta; order Hymenoptera; family Apidae; genus Nomada; species Nomada ferruginata. Next base: position 5,008,582 of record OY757219.1, read on the forward strand.
ATGGGTCGTTGAATTCGTATTTAAAGGCTGCAACAATTGTAATAATAAAAATATGCATGGCCATTTAAAAGATCAAGATCAGCCTGCTATCTCAATAAATAGAAAATCTGGGCAAAATAAAATTAATGCATTCCGTTAGCTCCCACGAATATAATATATTTTATTCCAAATATTTGTTGATGTAAATAAGAACCAAGTCATTTTAGATACTAGTATTTATAAATACCATATGTCCATATATGGACTCAACCTGTATATTTATATGTATTTGTATTTAAGGATCTCTTAAAGCATTGTTTATTAACTTTTTCACTTAATTTGAAGATATTCATTAAGCTTAATGAAATTTTGTTAACATACTTGTAAAGCAAGAATAAGTTTATTTAGTAATTTGCATTAATGCTCTGGTAGTTTAGTACAACATGCAAAAATTGTTTATAAAATTGTATGACAAATACACAATTGTAAGAGTATCGTACACAAAATTATCTAATTCACGTAATATCTAACGAATAATTTTTCTTCGAGCAAAATCGAAGATTTATTCACTATTTATTATTCGAATCGAAATACAACTTTGCCAACAGTGAATTCTATTCATATCATATGTTGTATAACAACACGCAATATTTACCATAAATGGTAACTGACAGTGGAAATAAGTTGCCAAACGCTTTTAGAAATTATTTTCGTAAAAATACTCTGTTTATAGCTTGCTAACCTGTCATTGGATCGACGCAAAGTTAAATCTAATTAAAAATACGTACTGTGAAAAATACAAGAACTATAGTATATTAAGACTATAGATATAACTTCAATGTTTAGGGAAAGTTAAAAATACTATCGAAAATTATGATAGTCACTACCGAAGTAAAGTAGTATTCAATCTAATATTAAGTGAAAATGATTATAAAATCGAAGATAAATTACGTACTTCAATCGAAATTCAAAACATAACCTTAATTCTCTAACATATAGAACCTGTGTATTTTGGTAAAAATATTATCTAATGTCACGTCTTGATAACTGAGCACTTATTAAATTAGATATACATAATTCATTCAATTATTTACTCACTAATGTAAGCGCAGCTCGCGTGGAAAATATTTTTCTACCCTTAACTGCGCGTACCGTAGCTGTAGCAACCACGGAAGAAGCCATATTAACTTCAATAGTGTCACTACATATGAATTAAAATGCACAAACTTTGGCTTTTCTGCATGTTATTTTGTAGAGAAGGTAGTCCTCGTGCCGTTACGATTGCGGTAATAATACTTTTTCACTTTACCATCAGAGGGCTGCAAGTATTAAACAGCTGAGACGGAACCAATGAGAATGCAGTATTTTGAAAATTGAAAGTATTGTTGAGTGTTTATTGTTGCAAGCGACAAAGTAAAAAATATTGTAAGAGTTGAAAGCATTTTCAGAGAAGTGTAACAATAATAGTTAGCATATATTAGTTACATTAATTGTAGACGATTGTCCCCACAAAACATACAAGTCAATTGGATGGCACAGACACGGGTAATGCAGCGAGCTGTATATCGACATAATATGGCCCGAAACATGGGTGTCGAAAGGTTCGTTTTTTTTCGTTATATGAGAATATTTTGAGCTGGGTGAGGGCTCATTCGAAAGAGGAAGGTTCAACGAGGAGCGCTGCACAGCTTTTTCAAGGAAATTGTGTTGATATCTAATAATATGAGTGTTCAAAGTGTAACCAAAAATCGATAAAATACACTAAAAGAGTTTTGTGACACAATCAGGGCGTGCAGCGCTCCTCGTTGAACCTTCCTCTTTCGAATGAGCCCTCACCCAGCTCAAAATATTCTCATATAAGGAAGAAAAACGAACCTTTCTGACTGCACTCCCACAGACGAGTTTCGTCGTCCGCTTTTAGTATTGCCGTTAAAACAGAGCACGTGACGTCACAAATTTAGTTCAGGTAGTGGTGATGAGGTGGCGCTTACTCAGGAGGGCTGGCAACGTGAAATCATAGCAAAACTGAAGCGTTGGCTTGTGACATGTGCTACAGGAAAAGCGTGATGCAGTCAATGTATGTATGCATTTTTGTACGATTATAGGGCAGGTCATGCATTTTAGGCGTACGTTGACTGGGAACTGTATAAATTTACTAAACGCTTTCGAATTTATGTTATAATTATATGGCTATATTATTTAAAATATAAAAGAAGAGATTGGAACTTTTTTACTAATACTGGATCCAGTATTCTTCCAATCTCTTCTTTTATATTTTAAATAATATAGCCATATAATTATAACATAAATTCGAAAGCGTTTAGTAAATTTATACAGTTCCCAGTCAACGTACGCCTAAAATGCATGACCTGCCCTATAATCGTACAAAAATGCATACATTGACTGCATCACGCTTTTCCTGTAGCACATGTCACAAGCCAACGCTTCAGTTTTGCTATGATTTCACGTTGCCAGCCCTCCTGAGTAAGCGCCACCTCATCACCACTACCTGAACTAAATTTGTGACGTCACGTGCTCTGTTTTAACGGCAATACTAAAAGCGGACGACGAAACTCGTCTGTGGGAGTGCAGTCAGAAAGGTTCGTTAGGTTAGGTTAAAGCTGTGCAGCGCTCCTCGTTCAACCTTCCTCTTTCGAATGAGCCCTCACCCAGCTCAAAATATTCTCGTATAAGGAAAAAAAACGAACCTTTCGACACCCATGTTTCGGGCCATATTATGTCGATATAAAGCTCGCTGCATTACCCGTGTCTACCCCCTTAACACTTAAGAATAATATAAAAACACTCGTGCACTTGGCAAAGGATTTATTTTTAAAATGGTTGTAGATAGGAAAAAATATCATATGGCAAAACTAACGGGTAATCCCGTATATTTGAATAAAATAAAATTGTATTCCGACTCCGTTCCTACCCTTCTACCAAACATTTAAATGCGATATTTTAAAAATACAGTCGGCCGCATGTGTTCGTACACCTTTTAAAATAAAATGAATTTTTTTACATTAGACCAGACGACGTGAATTTATTTGGGAAGTTAGATGGACTTGCTTGCTAGATGTTGCGCAAAGAAATGACAATGTCTGAGCTCGTAATGAAAATTAAAAATAAAAACATTTGTCGATTTATGTCAGTTTATACATGTTGGAAACTTCATCAGTTAACGTACTATGAACGTACTGAACTATAAAATGATTTCAAAAATTATATTAGAAATATATCCTTATAATATAAGGGAAACAGAAAAATCTAGACTATTAGATCTTTAGAAAACTAAAGGCGATATTATGATACTCCAAATGTTAAATACATCGAAACACAAAGTGTGCAATGTTGCAATAAATAATTTTATACATTTTACGATAGAAAGCCAACAAGTGTATCACAAAAATAGTATTTTACATAGGTATAAAGAGGGACAAGCGTTTAAATAATTAAACATAGTAACTATGAATAAAGTAAAACAAAATTTATCTTGTTACAGCTTTTTTAAGAAACAAATATACGATTATCTAATAATAATAATAATATAGTTTCAAAGGATGTGTAGACCTGGGCATTAAAGATTTGAATTGAAGTTGATTTATTGTGTCACTTTTTTTCTTCTTACAATACGTAATCATCGTACAAATCAGTGACCATTAAGACAATGTTGCAAGAAAAGTTGGGTAGAACTCAAAAAGTTGTTAACTCTGAAAAGCATCGTTAACAGGTTCGTCGTCGTCCTCATCTTCTTCTCCTTCGCTTTCGAATGTATTGTCCGGAATATCGTACAATCTTATCATCGGTTTGTTAGGATCTTTCATAATCAAGTATTTTCCATCCTTCTGCTTCATGCAAATATCAATAATGCAGCGCAATATACCCCACGCATTATCCATGTTAAGATTGATTTGTGTTGCGAATTCGTTAGGTTTATATTGTTGGGTGCCAAGGATAACGTGTTTACTGGAATCTCTAACCATTGCTCTGGAAACGTATCCAAATTTCAATTGATCCGAACCAGCCAACAGTGCCTGCACAGTCCATTTGGCTAACTTGCATGCATTATTACGCAATTCATTTGCTAATACTGCACCGCGCTGCGTGTCCAATTTTTGCCTCCATTCAACACCATTGGCCACTTTTGAATCCCATTCGTTCAGAGCTTTAATCGTTAAGAACTGCGTCTCGTTGTTAGGACCTTGCATGACTGCATCGTGTTCACATCGCGTAACAAGTACAATTCCGTTGTTTAAATCCCACTTTCTATATCGATATGCAACACTAGCAACATCGCCTTCTTCTTCTTCAGCAATAAATGGGTTGCCCTCCTCGAACTTGTGTCTGGGCTCGTTCGACTTCAGCACTTGTTGCGAGAAGTTATGGTTAATAAACGTGGCTTCCAAAGCCAAATTTCTGGGGGAATTTAAAGAATTTCCATCGTCCTGAGGTGGCTCTACGCTGGTTTCATTTACCGTTAATAGATCGAACTCGGTATTATCTCGTTTATCGAAGAAGAGTTTATCTCCGATCTTTTCAATCACAATATCCCAGGAATAGTTGCTACGAGTACAACACATTATTGTTGCCAGAATTGCATCTGTAGCGTAAACATTTCCTTCTGTTTTTGAAAGCTTACGTATAATTGGATCATCGGTAGTTGTAACTGTATGGAAAATTCTGTCGATTCTCTGCAATGGTTTTTCGCTCTTGACGTTTACTCTGTCGTAAGTTTTATCATAATACTCAAGAGAACCGCAACATAAAGTGTCTTCCCCATCCTTTACACCGGGCAAGGACAGTTTTGCCAAACGTGGGAAATCCATTTCTTCGATGGTTACCCAATCGGGTCTAACAGTAACAGATGCATCACGTATTTTAATCGGAGGCTGATTTTTATGATTACGCAGACCTTGCTGTCTTCCCCAACGTTTCGTTTGACCTTTGCGATCTCGTTCACGAAGTTTCAATTTTCCAAGCTGCTGCATTTGACTCATAGCACCACGTTGGCTTCCACGGCCACGCATATTCCTCTGGTTGTGACGGAAACGACCACCCCGTTGATAAGGTGGTTTTTGCACGCGAGTTGTATCCACCAAGTGGAATGTTGTTTCATCTTCGTCGTGGTAGTATGCATACTGGCTGCCGGAACCAAACTGTGATGTATATTTGTCTGAAAAAGCAATAGAATGATCTTTTGTTGAACTTACTCACTTTAAGTTAAATTGTCGAGTACATTAAGGGGGGATTCTAGTGTAAACGTTTAAAAAATCATTGAAACCTTTATTCTTTTTGTTTTTTTTTAATGAATATAGTTTAAAACGCATATGTAGAAAATCCTATGGCTGAATTCCTGAAGTTACTAAATTTATGATTGTTTGAAGGACGTAAGAATGAGTGGTATTGTTACCGGTGGAAAAAACTTTAAACACGTGTTTTGCAAAACGGCATCCATGATGATCTTCCAAAATCTACTTGACCAATTCCTTTCAAATTTTAAGAGCATCTTCAGTGCATTAATGACTCTAGCCCAAACTAGAATCAGTACAAAATCTTTACTTTTTCTATTTTTTCAAGCGCCCTAAATATAAAAAAGGCATGAGTACTCTGAAATACAGTGGATTCCGGTTAATAGGGCGCCGTTCCTTTGGGATAGATACTGAAGAAAGGAAACAAAACCTATTGGTTATGCATGGTTGTTGAAATCCGCTTTTTGGGGACAGCAGCATAATTGGGACAAATTCGTCCGGTCCCAATGTGTTCTAATTAACCGGAATCCACTGTATTAACACTATTAACAATATATTGGGACACATTGGGACCGGACTAATTTCTCCCAATTACGCTACTGTCCCGAAAAAGGGAACTTGAACAGGCAGGCAACACCAATAGCTTTTATTTCCGTTCTTCAGTATCTGTTCCAAATAAATGATGGTACAGCTTAACTGGCGTCCCAATTAACCAGAACCCACTGTCCTTCTGAGGTATCCTGTACAGCCAAACTCATTCTAATTCAAATTTTTTTTATTTTTTTTCATTTCAAATAACCAAAACATCCTTGACAAATAGAGAACTGCTACTTGTGTTTCAAGTGCATTTAGAAATGGTAAATAAATCTTTGCATTCTTGGAGAAATCGTAAATAATATAACAATATTAGTTATACTATTTAAGCCCATTTATATACATTCTTAGCATCTTTAAAAAAAGGTACTACGATATATGCTCCTGTTCTGCTTATAAAATGTAAATTAAAATTTTGTGAAGCAAATACTAATTTCATCGATGTATTTCTGTCATAGCGCGTTCGCACGTTCGACAATCATTTCATATTGTTAGATTTTGAGAAATATAATTGATATACATTGTACAGTGTGTCCATTTTAAACTGGATGTTTTTTTAAAACCATCTTGAAAAAAAACCACACTGCATGTACGGAACGTTGAGCAAAAAAAAAATAACATTACCTGGGCCAATGCTTCCAAATTATATTTTATAGGAAGGGTTAATATTATTATCTTAAATTTAATCTATCTCGTGTTACTGCTACCCTATATGAGAAAAATGACTCTTCAAAAGAATCTTCTAACTCTAACATTAGGGAAAGTTAGTTTGAGACTTTTAATTCTAAAAGCGAAAGATAGTTTTGAATCAAACAATTTAGCATCAGGAAAAAATTTGGTTTCAAATATTTCTCCTCTGGTCTTAATTATATGTGACCTGTCTGTCTCCCAATTGAACCAATTAATCGAGGTTCTACCGTATACAAAAAATCTTGGTGTCAAGTACAAGTGTATATAGGTTAAAGAAACACTCACTCGGGAATTTCTTGTCTTGGAAGGCTGGAGTGGTCCAGTCAGATATCTATTGGACAAAATCATATAAATATTTATCGAATGTTCGTATCTAAATGAAAGAAAACGGAATTATCTGACATACCTTGCCCAATCTGTCGCCCTTTGAAAATGGTTGATAAGGTATATCCTTAAATTGATCAGGTAACTCACAAGGGCCCCATCCATCTGGATTATGCTGAATTGCAGGAGCTTGAAAATGAGCTACCTCCTTTTCTTTTTGAACCGGGTCATCTAGTACAACCACGTCGTCCGTCATTTTGTAGCTTTAATACGAAAGACGTGAGACACGATGGAACAGTTCGCTTGCCGGAAAGACCGGCAACGCCATTATAGTTTGAGACAGGGTTACCAGCAGGTTTGCCAAAACTAGGGATGGCAAAAATTGAAAAAAAATAACATCGATGTATCGATACAACTGCTTTGACTAATTACTATCGATGTTAGTCGATACATCAGCGGCAAAACATCGATATTGTTTAAAATTACTTTCAATGAATATCGTCCGAATTTTCATTTAAAAATTTAATTCATTCAATATTTATCGGTTGAACTATTTCAAAATAGTAATTTATTTGGCATCGTTAACACGACAAACGATTACGTATTAGATATGGTCAAATGTCTGAATCATTATAGTTTCTGGTTCGTGAATTGGTAAAATTTGTTTAAAAATTATTTAATAATCATCGCAATACAACACCATTGAATTTGTGTTGCTAGTACGCATAACGTTAGTTATTAAAGTTATTTTCCAGAGTTATGTAATTTATTACAAAAAAAACAATTCACAGTTAAACCATAAATGTTTAAGGTTTTCTAAAAGCTTACAATTAACTTATAGGAATTATAAAAGACGATAACGCTATTTTTTAAATTCACATATGTAGGTATAAAACGGACTATCATTACTAACTTTACAAAAAGATGTCAGTCCAATTATAGTCACATTATATGTATACAGAAAAATAAACCATATACATAATAAAGTATTATTTTTAGAATCAAAGTTTCACTAGCTACAAGTTGTGGTTTATATGTACATAAAGTATATAGTTCTAGAAATTCTAGATCACTGTACAGTTTTCTAAAAATGCAAACGATCTTTACTCTGTAAAGTATCCCTAACTGATTAACGTTGTACTGCTAACGTCATTACATAGCATTCAATGCAGTAAATATGTTTACCAATCATGTCGTGAAGAATAATTTTATCCTCGCGTGACATACAAAAGTAAAAATAGTATACGTATTTCTTATACAGGAATATTCAGCATAACTTAATAGTAATTCTAGAAAATAAAGGATGAAACGTAACAAGCAGTCATGTTGAAAGCAATTTATTATATAAAATTAGTTAAACGTTTGATTACAATTTCAATACCAACGCACAAAGTGTGAAGTTGTCCTTCAGCCACAGGGCGTATATTTTATGCTAACAGAGCTGCTGTACCAGGTGCATAAATTTGTACTTGACGATCTAATAACTTATATATATATTTTGCTGTCTCTGCCCAATTATATTTCGCCCTAACAAAATCTCTTTTCCAATTAATAGTTAATTTTCCAGACGCATCGCTGGTGTATCCTGTTTCGAATGGCTCGATTTTAACATGTAAGTGAGCCATGTGTTTAAGCACATGTGCAAATGTATTAAGAGTACAGTCTTGCAATTCGTGTTTATATGTATGAGTCACAACGCAAAGCTGAGACGTGCTATTGTATTCAACAAGTGATCTTAAATATCTCATGCAAAACAAACTTTTCTTTAAATCAAATCCAAGATTATACAAATGGTTTAACTCATCAATTATAATAATAATACGTTTGTTTTCTTTAGTCATCCTTCTGCACTCATTGTTAATAAACAGAAATAAGTTATGTTCAATGGTTGTATCTTGATCATATATAGTATGCATATCGGACGCGATAATTCTCATCGGTTCTATAACCATAACATTACCTTTTTCTTTCAATAATGTAAGATTGTAACCAAATTTCATACCCACGCTATGATAATGGTTAAACGTGTTATGGAAAAGTACAAAACAAATTTTGTAATCCTTCTTTAGTGCATTGGATATAACAGAGCTTAATAAAAAGTTTGCATTACTGTCATGTTTTTCTTCTATTAAGAATAGTTTTCCATCCATATTTACTTTGTCAATACCAAGTACGTTAAGCACAGAATCCGTTATGCTAGCCATACTTAACGCTAAAATCAAAATAAATATTCTATTCTTAAAATGGTTTAAGCTCTATACCATACAAGTATACAGGAAACCCCTACTTTTTTTCTTCGTTCCATGCCAACACATCGTACAAGAAAATATATAAATAAATTCGAAAATGCTTTGTTATAAAATACTAAGTAACAATGGACAAGTTTTTGTATAATACAGTATTTGAATAGATTATCTATGTGCATTTCTAAGTTTTGCTTGTTCTTACAAATACAGGACTGACATCTATCAAAAATTGAATTTATTCCATTCCAAATCTCTGATTGATTTCCTTTCATTTCAGTGAATGCATAACATAAATTCTTTGCATCCATTTCTCTCTTGTATTAAATTTTGTCAGGCAAGCCTTGTCTTTATTCTTAACAAGTTTGTTGCCATGTGGGTCGTATGCGCCCAACGCTGTCAAGACCAACATTTTTGTTTATGATATATATGCATTATATAATATGCATATATATGCATTAATATGCTGTAATATTCATTAGATTGCAAAAATCATTATCATGACGAAAAAGGTATAACGTTTAACATGCAGTACAGAAAGGGTACACATTTTTGTTTTAACAAATTATCGTCCTAACTGCTGCACAGTTTAAGTCAAAGAAAGTTACCGAAAATCGGTCTGGTATGGAGCGTGTTAACCCTTTCTTATCTTCTATGTTTGTTATAATTTTTTAATCAAACATTTTTAAGCCTATGCCTATACGATAGGTTTCTCTTGTGTTTACTCATAGAACGGGTTGCCATCATTCTACAAAAAAAGTAGGGACACCCTGTATATAAAAAAGGTATTGAAATTGGAAATTTTTCTTACAAAGCAAAAACTGCTCCACTTATTTCGCTGTAATGATACGATGTACAGAACTAAATAATTTTAGTTTTAGTTTCTTATGTAATTGTGCTACATTTATCCAAATATAGTTGTATGAAATCAATTTGGGCTTTCAACTGACAATTTATAGGGGACGTAGAACATGCATGTATACATAGGATTCAAGAAGCAAAATCAAGGTTATGTTAAAACTGCAATGCACGTGACCGGTTATCAACTGTCATCATTCTCCACGAGTTTTGAAGAAAATTTTAATTCATTGTATCTTCAATTATAAGTTGAAATATTTATTAGTTGTATAAGAAATATATATTAGACCATAAGAATTAATAATTAGAAAAATTGGTGTTAATATTTAACAAACCGTGCGAAAACTCTGGAAAATGCAATACAAAAATCTGTACATATATATAATTATGTAATGCACAACGTTAGCATTTTTGTCAACTGTTACACAATCTATTGACTTATAAAAGTTTGAAAATGGAATAAATACATTTCCATACAAACGAATTTCGTTTAACACAGTTTGAAATACAGAATATTGGAATAATAAATATATTTTCTTATAAGAACGTGCATAAAAATAATTCGAAATTATTAAACGATGGTGACTAACGTAACATAACATATATGTAATTATATTTTTCTGAAAAGTAGAAATCCTGCAGTTAATTATGTAAACTGTAATATTGTAATAATTTTTTATGAATAAAAATTATTTATTTATTTCTCGCATAAATGTAGTTTGATTTTCTACTTTTTAGAGGACCATAAGTATTCATATTTACATCTACGATGCCAAAATTGCTGTTAAAATCCTGAAAAGATCAGTGTACATAATAAATAGTAAAAATAATTTTGCAATCCAGCAAGGTAAAAAATATGTTGATATGGAATAGCTCCAGCTTTGAGAAGAGGTGGCATAACATGTGGCTATCAGCTGATGCGTGCGCGTTCACCCCAACATCCCGACACAGAATTTTCGATAAGCATTACTTCAGTCAAAGTTCCAACTTTTCGGAGATACACGTCAATAATGACCTAAGAACTCTATTTGTAATATAGTGTGTAGTAAGTTGTATTCTACTCATGTACTTATATGTTCTCTAATTATTCTTTTTTCGTTCGTATCTTCTCTATAATATGTATATGAATATACATACATGTATATTATCTTATATATGCATTTTTCTATCATTTTGATTTTGTAATAGCCTTGGAAGTCTTCTATACATATTTCGGTATTTCTTCTACGATTATTATTTATATGAACCAATTACAAATTTTAAATACAGTAAGCGTATACTGTATGTTTAATACATTTATTTGCTTTTCCTATTTTATTGAAATTGCTATACGTTTACGTAGCATTGTATATGCATGCGCGCGCAAAATTAATACACATGCTCTATATACCACCAACAGAATTAATTCGGAATGAGTCATGATTAAACAGAGTGTTATACCAATATGTGCTGCACTTCGTACTAGTGCTGTTAATGATAATGTTTGAAAATGAATTGCCATTTTACTTTTCAAAAAGTTACAAACTTCTAAAATCAATGTCATAATAATAATTATTCAAATATGTATAAAATTCACAATGTTAATTTAACATTCAGGAAATTTATTGTTTATAAATATTGTGAATTAAAAATCTAAAATTTACGTGGAAAAACACATTCTTTGCTGTATATCTTGTTACTGTTCATTAAAATGCATGTTAATATTACAAATATGGTTTTGAATTCATTTTTACTCTAACATTGTTGTCCGACCATAAATAATAATGCTATTATAGTTCAATGCTGCGAGTAATAAATGTATACACGTATGCAATTTATTACAATACAAACGCAAATAAAAGTGTTAATCAAACTCTATTTAAATTAGTTTAGAAATATAAAAAGATATTTTAATTACAGTTATTTATTAAATACATAAAAAAACTTGGCGTGTACAGTACAAACATGACAGATAAAACACAAAAACTGTCACGGTGGTATTTCGGTGGACTTTCTTCTGCCGGTGCTGCTTGTGTGACCCATCCATTAGATTTATTAAAGGTATTTCTTATCACAAATTCCACTTTTTCATTGTTTTTTCTTATGTTACAATGAAGTAGTTAACAATGCACTTTTCAATGCTAATACTCTATAGTGTTAAAATGCTTGGGTGACTTAGCAAGAATGTAATGAAGTTGAAATTGTAGGTTCACTTACAAACGCAACAAGAGGGTAAAATATCTGTAATGCGAATGACAACTACTATAATACGAAAACAAGGAATTTTAGCTTTATACAATGGACTAAGCGCTTCGTTACTCCGTCAACTTACATATTCTACAATGAGATTCGGAGCGTATGAAGTAAATTTCCTTGTATTATATGTAGTATTTATTTATAATATTATTAATTCACTTGTAACAGAGCAGTCCGTTTGAAGGCTTTTTTATATATTTCATGGCATCATAGATGTTTATTGAACGTATTATACATATCTAGATGGGTAAACAGACATTCGAGACTCCAGGACATTCGTTATTATTTTCTCAAAAATTATTATTGGCTGGTGTTTCTGGCGCAGTTGGCGGTGTCCTTGGAACACCCGCAGATCTGATTAATGTACGCATGCAAAATGATATAAAGGTTTCACCAGAACTCAGACGAAAGTGAGAAACAATTCTTTTTGTATCTGTTTGTTTCCACTTCTAGTCTAATTAATACTATATGTTAATTGTAGTTATAAGCATGCTCTAGATGGAATAGTACGAGTAATTCAACAAGAAGGTGTAGGACGATTATTTAGTGGATGTTCAACAGCAACGTTAAGAGCCGCGTTAATGACTATTGGTCAACTGAGTTTCTACGATCAAGTTAAAATTACACTGTTGCAAAGTGGTTATTTTAAAGATACTCCTGTAACGCATGTCGTATCAAGTGTATTTGCTGTAAGTATGTCTAAGAATTATGTTTCTAACATGCAATATGACTTTCAGAACAACTTTTACATTCTGCAAGTAAAAGAATATGTTGAACAGTCTTCATTCTTTGTGCAATAATTTGTCTCGACTATTTGTTCTTAAAGAAAAAAGAATATGAATTAAGAATAACACGTTGACAAATAGTGATTTGTCGTTGTGCTAAAATTTATCTAACGTAGGAATTTAAATTTATTCTAGTAATTGAAAAAAGAAACTGCGAAACAAGCATGATTTGAGACAGAGAATGTTTTTAGCACATTTCTACATAAGTTTACTTAGTTTATAATATTTAATTTAATACAATATAGTATGTATATTGTATCAGATATTAAGTAACGTGCATGTTCATAGTTTCATGCTACATTGCCATTGCACTTCTCTTTCATTTTGTATAATTTTAAACTACACATGGTTTGAAACCAATAACATAACAATACCTATGTTTTTTTTAAAAGAAATGCAATTTAAATAATGTAAAATGGGAAAGGAAGCATTGTGCACAAACAGTGCTATAATATTATAGTGGCACTAAGTACTTTTGATAGTAACATATCAACTTAATCAACATAAACTAGTACTGAACTGGTCATCAAATTTTTTTTTTCCCCACTGTTATCACTTTTTGCAAGTGTTTAAAGAGTACAAATAAATACGTCATCTCTACTTTCCGAGTAGCCGTACGACCGCAAAGTGTTAATCTTTATTAGAAAATATATATCAATTTTTTTTACAGCTTCAACATTTTTTGAACCGGAGAATCTCGAATAACATATTTAATTAACCAAGCTCTCTTATTTTTATCTAAGGGCGCAGTAGCTACAACCCTTACACAGCCGCTAGATGTTTTAAAAACACGAGCCATGAATGCTAAGCCTGGAGAATTTAAGGTAATTTTTATAATTGCATTAAGTTAATCAAATTGCCGTACATATATTTAATATTTAATCGATGTTTTATAGGGCTTAGCGGATCTATTTTTGTATACTGCTAAACTTGGACCGTTAGCATTCTTTAAAGTAAGTTTCTTTTCATACTATTATGTTACATTCGTTTGATTATTTCTATTTGATAATAATCTGCTAACGATGAGATCACGCTTTGGATGAACGCATTTTAAATCAATACAAACTCAAAACATAAAAACCAAATAGAAAGACATACATTATAGTACATACATTTCACTACAAGTAAAATTTGGATGTATATATTATATGTATACGTATAACTTATACGTTTCGTATACGTTAATCTACACTACAGTAAGTTTGAATATTAAACACAAAATTAAGCAGCCAAATGAAAATTTAATTAGCCTATAACAAAATTAATTATACAAATAATTTAATAGTGGCAATAGTGGTGAAATGTATGTTTATTTTATATAAAAAATATGTTTAAAAAAAATTACATGTCTCATTCCCAAGCTTTTTACACTAATTATATTTAATTTTCTGTTTAATTACTTGTTTACATTCATTTATTCATGTATAGACATATGTATACGCTATTATTTTTTTAGCTCATACCTCATGAAAAAATTGTGTATACATTTGGAGGGTTCAGAAGTCAATTAGTGGAATTTCATTAGCATTCAAACCGAGATAAACAAGGTTTTTAAAAATTACTTGGAAAAAAATGACATTAGTACCGTCATCTATTGCTTATGTATGAAAATAGTGGCTTAATTGATTTATCAACTGAAAGTTTTAACAATAAAGAGCTTTTTGAACTATGAAATTCATGTTCAGGAAAGTTGGACTTACACTGATTGGCTTCTGGGCCCTGCATTTGTAGTTTGGCTTAATAGGGGCAATTAATAGAATATTTGATTTTGTTTTTTCTTTGTTATTTACGGAGATTTCAATAGCAACATTTTTTTCAAAGGAACTATATATTTCTGTTATTGCTAGTGTATTATGCAATTCAGGACGCGTTCAGTCACGTATATTAAATGTATAATTAAGCTGTAATTTATCAAACATCTTTAAGTATCTGGGAGGCAAATGTCAAGTTTGGTAAATGCAGAGCGGTTCCCTCTAATATCGTGCCAATATCCCCTTCAACCCCTTCATGTGGTCAAGAAAGGGGTTAGCAATCTTCATGCAAATATGTAATAAATTCTTATTCAAACATGTACATAATGCACATCGATGAATGCGACTTGAAACGCATAATAAACTGGCAATAATAAAAATATATAGCTCTATTTAAGCAACTGTTGTTGCTCTTGAAATCTCTGTAAATAACAGTTAAGAAATAAAATCAAACTTCGCTATTAAATTCTCCCCGTCAAAACAAGTAACTTTTACATGAAACTTTTTTTCATATTTTAAAAAAACTAAAGAAATAATAGCCTGTACTTACTTATATACATTTGTATGTATACATTTGAACCGGACATATATGGAATTTAAATGTGTTTATTCGATTCATGATCTCTCCATTAAGGTATAATATAATGTTAAATATGTATTGCATATTTTATTTTAGGGCTATATACCTGCTTTTGTCAGATTAGCACCACAAACTATTCTCACTTTTGTGTTTTTGGAACAGCTGAGATCTAATTTTGGATTTTATCCTTATCAAGTTTCATCGTTGTAAGATATGCTGAATTTTTTAACAATGCAGGAGTATAATTAACATTTGTCGGAAATGTTTCATAGAACGTGACATCATCGCATAACGCTAGAAAAATTGGACAGATTATGGAAATATTTGTGCTACACAATGTGTCTCAATTGCAACTACATTTTTACACACTTTTATTGAAAATTTGTTTTTCGCGTGCCCATTTATTAGCAATATGTTTCATTGTGTAGCATACAATATTCTATTTTTGCGATGCATAAGCTATATTAGCCCATTTCTTATACAAATGATACGCGTTGAAAATTTCTAACCGAGCGGATCAAATTCGCAAAAGACATACGTTATTTTTGTATGTTGAATTTATTGCTAGATTTATGTCCAACTGTTGTTGTATACTTTATACAAGCTTTTTATAGCATTACATTCTTATCCAAAAAAATTATATCGACTATATTTGTACAAATATTAAGAAATACTGACATTATTAATTATATGTATTTAGAAATCGTTAGTATTATACCAATATCGTACAATTCTCAAATAATTTTGCACAAAGAAAACAAATGCCATACGTTCTGATTATTTATAATTGCATCAAGTCCGCACAGCATTTTATTATGAAATATTTTTACAATATAACTTTTGAATATTGATTCGATCGAAGCATTGATTGGAAAAATATAATTTGACGAAAGTTTATAGTAAAGTTTATAGTAAAAGAAAAACATTTATGTTTTAGTAGATTTTATTAAAAACTTTACCAGTGCATTTTAGAACATACTATAAAAATAAGTTAAATTCATTATAATTTTATTGCAACTAATTAATCGGAACTAGTAAAATGCACATAAGAGTACAATAAATGTATTAAATAATAACTGTATATAACTCTATATACAGGGTGTCCCACGTAACTGTCGCCACTAAATTTCAGGGTTTTTTCAAATTTTACAAAAAGTTTTATTATATAAAAGTGAAACTACATTTAAGTCTGCATACCAATGTACCAATCAGAATTTTCTTACCTGCATTTTTTTTTGGAAATATGAGCGTTAACTTTTGTTTTTGTAAATAGAAAGCAATTTTTTGTAAAATTTGAAGGAAGCAATGAACTCAACTGGCGACTGTTACGTAGGACACCCTGTATAACTGCAGAGGTATTAACAGTTATTAAGAGAAAAGACAATGCTTTTATTTAAAGCTAAGCACAAAACAACTTTCCAATGAATATATTCATTGAAAGTGAATACATTCCATAAACCTGTTATATTTATGTATTGGTGCATATAAAGCTTTATACGTATTTAATTCTATGGTGTTTATAGGGACAGTAATATATATATATACTTTCCGTGCGAAAGTAATCTTTTATAATTGTTAACGAAGGAACTTGAAACAAAAGAAATAAATATTTTCTTAATCTGTTAGTCATATTTATAAAAATAATTTGTACATACACTATCTCCGCTTATTGTGCAGTAATTTAGTTTAAAACAAACACAATGTGCAATCTGTTTCTAAATAAATTGAAATTGTTGTTACAAATTTTTGTATTAATATTAGTATGTACAATGTTTTGACGCGCACCGGCGATGTACCGCGTGGACGGGGCCGATAAGGTAAAACGACTAGGGTCGCCTCGCGTGGTGGTAGGCTTTTCTATTCTTTTATATTTACAGGATAGGAATAGATATTGATGTTAGTGGATGAATATCAGTGATGGCAACGATGTTGGGTTAATTGTTTGCATAAATTTAAAGGAAGCAACACTTAAACTATGACAAACGATTGATTGAATGAGGGGGGTAAATGTTCGCGATTCGTAATGACGAAGTATCTGGTAGAATAACTGTGTTCACACCTCCCGCGAGGACGGATTGCGGCGTTTTATAGGAGCAGTTCTCCTTGGAAAGAATGATTGAGACTTTATATTGTAGATTCAATACTTGTTCGATAAGACTTGTAGATAAAAACTTGTAGATTAAGACTGTTAGTTTAAGACTCGTAAACTAAGACTGAGCGACTTATAACTTAAGACTGGAGTTTCAAGATTGGCTTCCCCGTCGAGTGTTCCGCATCACGTTGACTCGGAAGCGTGTTTTATGTACGCTGATTGGACATTAGAAAAAACTTCTAAATTGCCAATCAGCGTATGTTGAATGTGTAGTCACACCCTTTCTTAACGCCCGGAGCACGTTTCCTTAGGGAGGAGGTGCGTCTTTGAACGTTGCAGTTGATTTGGCAACGTAACTGAATTTCCGCCAGGGTCCTAGAGGTCCTTGACCTGATCGGTGTCGGTAGGGGCACGTTTATCACGCATGCAATTAACTGTTGTGGTCGTGCATAAGCTTAATTTCCTGTATCTTGTTGGATTAGAGACTAAAACGACTTCCTCAAAAACAGTTTTGTTACTTAAGCGTCATGAACGTACTAGCCATCTCCACGACGAAGGTTATTCCTTGTGCAGATTACAGCCGCCTTTTTGTAAGGGTCACGAGTTTATTGGCGGATTGGTTCTGCAGGTAAGCCGCGGAACGTGCAAATTATGCATGTTCAGAATACTCTATCTCAGTCGATCCCGTCAAATACCTCCGAAATTATACGCGAAACCTTAAAATATTTTGAACTAAAGTTAAAATGGTTTCGATGGGGCATAGTTTTATGTCAATAATTTTTTTGTAGATGGAAGCGTAGGAGACATGAATTTTTGTTTGTATACAACCACACATTTTTTAATGTAATAATCAATACCGCTCATGATCTCCTATAAAAAAAAGTAATCTATTTATATAGAAAAACCATTTGTTTATGAAATGTATTAGTTTTATTATTTCGAAATGGTACTAGTACACAACAATGTTCATCGTAATTTCTCGAAATAATAAGAATCAGGTATCTCGTAATCTAATGGTTTTCTATATACATATAAATAGGTTAATAACTTTTTCAGGGATGGATGAGCTGAAACAATACATGTATTAAAAAATGCATGGTTTCATTAACAAACTGCACTGCGCGTTCGATAATTCAATTGTGCCGCCGCATGCAACAGCACACAACAGGACAAAACTTTTTCGGCAATATTTTTGGCTCCGTATAGTACGTCAACCTGTTAAGAAAAATTAAGTTGACCTTTATATGTCCCCTACTCCTTCACTTACAAAAGGACTATTTATCTCAAATTATGTTCCCCCCCGAAACCATTTAACTTTTGTTCGAAATGTTTAGCGGTATCGTAAATAATTTCGAAGATAATCGAAGGTTCTACTTAGCATGGTTAAATGTAAAATTAATTATTACATAATGTACGTTATTCATATTTCATGACATTAGTAGGGCATAGATAATGAGTTAAAGGCACAGTGCAAAAGTATAACAGACTGCAAAACAATGTACATAATAAAGAAGTAAAGAAAAATGGAAAGCATTCGAATGATGAATTTCGTGTTATTGACATAGATTAATAATTCATAACAAAAACAGCCGAAATGTGATGAAACTATACAAATTTTATAGAATATATGTATAAAATATGTATTCAATACAATATATGTATTTATATGCATATAAATATACAGTACATATAGTGTATGCGCACATTTTTCAATATGGGATTTCTGTACCTCTTATTCTCGCTACATTAACAGATATTAACTGCATTCGAAATTAATGCGCAAAACTATTAAAAATCCTACTTTCATTATGTTTTCTACAAACAGTTCTTATACTTACATACATCTATAGGTTCTGTTTTTAATTCGACACTAGACATGTTGATAAACACCATCATAACCAATTATACGGTAACTGCTCACTAATGATTGATTTCATCATTGCGTATTATGTTACGGACTGTACCAGAGGTGAAATAGAATTAAATGTAGTGGTATTAAATGGCGAAACACATTATTTTTAAAATGCAAACGTTTGTTTGGGAATAATGTTAAACTACAAGAAATGCGAAACTTTATCAAGGTGCTTCAGAAGAGCGACGATCGAAAAGAATCGATTCGCCAACTCGCTAACAACACCTACCTTCAGGAAGACGTATTATACATATAGTTGAGTATAAGATAAGTATACATCCTTATCACCTATATGCAACCACTTTGTCGGTTTAAACTTGAATCAAATTGAACAAATTAGTTTTGCCCGTTTTGTACACTTTATATGTGCAAAATGCTACTAAAATTACCTATAGTAAAATGACATAAAATGATACAGAAAATGAGAAAGGAATATACGATCTGATACGATATAACTTTACGTTTTTCTCGGAACTATGGTTTTGGATCTAGCACCCAATATATATCAGAAAATATCCACCCGATTAACATAAAAGTTTGAATCATTAGTCTTTACAAAATCATGTACAAGGTAACGTATGATTTCTTTGATATTTCAATTCGTTCAACGGTTATATGAACTTTCAAAGTTATTATCTTCAGCGAAAACAGAAGTTTGGATTTTAAATAGCCGCCATTTCCTTCTTTCACACAATTTTTAAAAAAATCTTATGCTGCACTGAAAAAAATTCATTTTTCTTCAGGTTAACACATAACCTTTCCATCTTTTCTATTCCGATCGTATATTTGCTATGAGTACCACTTGATAAGGTTTCGCTAGACGTGACGGTAGACGATATGTTGTATAGCTTCGCTATTTTGTAATTTCAGATAATAAACAAAATATTAAAATAAAGTTAAAATGTTACTCAACAACCACCAAAAAATCCCGATACTTTACTCAATAATTACCTAAAGAAAAAGAAAGTTAAAACCTTATCTTTAAGGCCTGTATGGTGGTGTACCTCTCTAAGTGCAAATGCACTAACTGTACGATCAAACACCCAAGTATTAGGTACTAACAAATTTTAGTACAAATTTTAGTAAAATATTACATTCAATATTTGTTTCCATTTTGACACACATTTACTTCTTTATCCTATTTCCACTGCTAGATATTCTTCATTATGCAAGCTGGGCTAAAAGTTTCTCTCATTTGGACGAATCGTACCTCTTTTTTTAAATAATTTTTTCACTTTTTTTTCTTTAAAAAATATAAATATATAACTGAAAAATTTATGAATAATTGAATGTGGCTCGTACATGTGAAACCATAGTATTCTTAAAAAAATCGTTTTATTTCCCGATTTGAATCAGTAAGTTAACTAAAACGTTAAATAACGGAAGCAATAAACAATATATCACCAGCGATTTTAAACAAAGCAATGAAAATTGCCGTGGAGCGGGCTCAAATTAGTTCGCGAGTGGAAGGTGACTATTTGATGTATTTAATTTTCCACACTGCAGTCAATAGAGAATGTTGTAAGTAACTTTTAGCCCAACCTGTATTTCAAGCAAATGTAAAAGGAAAGGAATATCTTTTTGGAGCAAAATTTAAAAACAAAAATTTAAAAATACCAGCTGTTCGAATCACTCGTAATCATGAAGCTAGGCTGGCAGATGTTTATGGGTTGCAGATATGTAGTTATGTAGTCACTTACTCAATCTTTGATTTTTCTTCACTCTACTTCACTCACATTTTAAATAACGCCAAGTCAAATGCAATAACGATTGTTGCAAATTCGCACACAGTGTACAATACAACTATTAACTAACTGAATCGTAAATGCGACCTTTGCTCGGTAACTATTTCTGATTTAAGTGTAAAATTAACTCGGTAAACATGACATTGTAACTACAAGTATAATCCCCGTACGATTATCAACCAATTCAGCCCATCGCCAGCGTTCAAACCCGACCTGAACGTTATGCACGCAAGAAATTACGTTAACAGTTGGCGCGACTGACGACTAACTCAATTCCGTTGTTTAAAATGGCGCGCCACGAATATGCGCAAATATCAGCGAAGGCGGAAATAGAATGCTTAAATTTTTAAATGAAATGTTGCATCTAACAGATATATAGGTTGTATATGCATTTATCGTCTGAAATTATTTAGTAAACGCAAGATACACGAAACACTTAAAACCGTACCACCTTTGTCCACCGAAACAATAGTTTAATTTTAGATCACTTAGAATACCGTAGATAACTCTGATTGTATTTCTGCGCTGAACCGACCATGGTTTTGGGTTTCTTTTTTTCTACTAAATGAAGTTTATATGCGGCACAAGGTTCAAATGTTAACACAGATGTATATGTATGTATACACGGGGCTTTATATTTGCTACACAAAACAACATTTGTACGGAGGAGATTCGCGATACAAGGTGATCCTGACCTTTTAAACCGCTTCATTTTAAAATCCCTACCTGAAGTCTCGGGGCTGTCAATTTGGGGACTTCATTCATTACTATAACAAAGCACAAATAATACTAGTAGGTACCCAGTTAGCAATTTGTCTATAAATGGTTTACAGATTGGCGTCAGAGCCTGTCACAATTAGTATACTAATGATATCGATTAATTCCAAATAATTTCTGCGATATTCTAACAGTAAACATTTCTCATTTCTAAATACCAGTGCTGAAAATCGCATATTAAAGAAAATTTTGTAGGCGTTCAACAAAAGTAATTTTTAAACGATCTTAAACGACCTTGACAGATTTAGACAGCAATGATTTCGTCTCTAAATAGGTTACATACTAAGACACCCCGATAATTGTTGGGATAAGAATTTAATATTACACTTATCTCAATCAGCGGTACATGCAAATCATAACTACAGTAATTTCTCGAAGAGGGATCGCAGCTCGGGACCGGCCGCGATCACTTAGGACCTAAGTCTTAGGTCCTAAGTCTTAGGACTTAGAGTGTAGGGATAACTTTCCCTTTTTAGAAATTTGGCACCGACATCGACGACCGCTGAAAGGGACAGAGAGTGAAAGAAAGGTCACATACCTACGTATCGGTGAGACAACACTAATGCAACTATAAAACTTCTTTATTGTTAGTTATTTCGTTCTGCAAATTTTATTAAAATATTACTGAGGCTGTTGTGATTAAAATAACACCAAACGCGATATAATTTGGATCATATTTGCTTTGATAAATTACAAAAACGGGTTGCAATATGAAGCAAATATGATCGTGTTGTCTTATTTTAAGCATAGAAACGTATCAACAATATTCGTAATAAAATTTGCAGAACAAAAGAACGACCGAGTAGAGGAGAAACGCATTTGACCACCTGGTTCTTTAATTGCCTGGTTCTTTAAAAACATAAAAGTATACTACAATAATCATGGACATCCTACAATACAACGGGCATCCTAGTTTAGCACTCTGTGAAAACGTTGACCTGAAATATACCTTCGTGGCCAACCTAGGTTGTTTATGACCGAAGCGAAAGTTCAGTCTTGTATTGACTTTTCCCGAATTGTCATTTTCGTGCACTAATCCTTTGAACAATTAACTAAAGGAACCCTTGGCGAACTGCCCGATCGTTGCAAGGGTTTTGATTTAATCAGATACACTGTTCGCTATAGCATTCGTACGTTGTAACGTCGTTCGTTATAGCATTCGTACGTTGTAACATTGTTGTTTATAGGATTCCCCACTGAAACTGTAACACGTAATTATGTACCGCTAATGGTTCGAAACGAATGTAATAATACCATGTAGATTTATAAACATTTGTGCGATGCTAAGAGAATACAGAACACACAAATCGGCGTTGCCCAAGAACCATAAAATAAACTATTGGAAAAGTTGCGGGTACTAACTGAGGGTTACATAATTGATTCGAAATACTGTGAAATAATAAAATACATTTTATTTGTTTTGCATTAAGATTAATCTGTAATTGTGAATAATGTATATAACTCCTAATATGTCAAAAAATAATTCGAGTTAAATGAATAAAATTGCATAAAAGTATTAGTAGCATAAATGTAATACAAAAGATGTTCTTCAAATTTAATAATTTAGGTAACAGAATTTAAGTTCTTGGTTGAAACATATTTAATTATTTCTCAACCCTGCTACGTCCTTTGGTCCTTTTTCGACCCAACGCGTTCCTCTTCTTTCAAGAACTTTTAGTGTTTCCAAAAAACGTATATTGAAATGGTTATGATTATTCTTGTTTCTGTTACCTTACCGTTACATTGCCCAGAAGGTTCATTGCCCTGGTCAAAAGTTATGCTAGTAATGAAAATAGTTATATGTACATATGTATATGTTGGGTAAAGACTTCGAGTCTTTCTTGAGCTTAAATAAATGAAACACAAATTACATAATGGAAACCGGCGATCAAAGTGAAATATTTTAAAACCGTGCCTGATATTAAAGTCAAAAGAAAAGATAAATAATATAGAGTATTGGTTTAAAATCTGATGTCTCAGATGATCATGTATCGTGAGTGTAAAGCAGTATGGACGACAATATAGGGACAAGGAACACCTGAAATATTCTTCTCACTACAGTGCCGTGTTTTGATTTTTTGTAATAAAAAACATTACAAAAGATACAAAAATATATTTCTATACTTTTAGTTAGACCACCAAATTAAAAATACGAATTTCGCATATCTAGATCTATTTGGATCCAAGTACTTTAAGTGCACAATTGAATCGAAAATCGTAGCAGGGTTAAATACCTAACAATTTTCATTAATTCTTTTTTATAATCTGTTACCAAACTTTCCGATATTATTAATTCCATTGGAAAAATTTTCATATCCAAATGAAAGACCAGTAAAGGATGTTGAATATGATAAAGGCTACTGGAAATACAATTCTGCTGCGTCTATCAATCCACTGGGCAATTTCTTGCGGCGTCATTGTTGTGAAATTATGTAATTGTGCAAGGGTTGCTCTTCTTGCAAAAGGTTTTGGCGGCGGTGTGCTATTAATAGTCATGATACTTCCTATAGAACATTCTTGGTCTTTGTCTTCTTCAATTTTAACAGCAGGGATGTTGAGAGTACTTGGAAAACTCTGCAAACGAACCGTATGTATTAGAAAAAAATATTAATAATTTGTTTTGTACAGTATAGAATAGTGTATCATGTATGCTTTTTTACGAGGCATTGTTTAGAGTCTATTCAGTTTATCTGGAAAAAATAATGCATCTTACAAAGAATTTAATTGATAAAATATCGTAGTTATAGCTTAACCCAATGGTTGCCCTCACACTCTTAAATAACTCGTAAGTAAAATATCTCCTAAACTAATGGTATTTCGACATAATTACCTTAATACTTTCTTATGGCGGAAATAGCTGCATTGACTAATGTATTAAAAATTATATGATTCTATTAAAAAAAACGTATGTCACCTTCATGTGACCTCTACGCGTTCGTCTACAGAAAAACCAATTGCACCAAATTATGTCCACCTCAAATATACACGTAGACTTTTCTATAATCTGTTACCAAACTTTAATATACACTGTACCACTTTAATATCCACATTTGTAAATAAATATCCTTAGCACATGATGTCGAAATTTTGCTTTCAAGAACATTTAAAAAAATAATTGGAAAGTAAATTTCATTGATACACTATTTTCATATTAAACAACTTTTGCAACAATGTTTTCCTATGATCAATCATTTTTGAAAAATACCATAGTGTCTTGTTAAATTGAGCACATTGTATGTATATATAAGTATATACTTACATGTACAGTAAGATAATTCTGACTTGTATAATCTTGCTCACAGCTGTTTGCATTATCAAGTGATGACCAAGATCGCGATCGTTCCAAACTTGTAGTATTTTTTTGAAATTGTTTCCGTGCCAGTTTTGGTGTCAATGTTGACTTCAATATGTATTTGCTGTTTACTTTTTTCAAGGGGACATTTTTCCTGGACAAGTACAGTAAATTAATAATCACTTTAACGAGAATAGCATACAAATTCGTATTCTAAATTAACACGTCCATACTTTCGTCGATATATTGTATTGACGAACGCAAATTCAACCATTGCCGCAAATAAGAATATAGTGCAACCTAAGAACCATATTTCGCTGGCTTTTATATACGAAACTTTTGGTAGAGAGTTTTCCACTTTGGATGCGAGGGTCATGAATGTTAAAATAGTGTTTGTCCCTACGCATAGAAATCATATTTTAATTAATCCTTACAATTTATAGCATTAATGATAATCAAAGACATAAATTTCTGAGATATATCACCTAAAACTATTCGCGGCGGGCTTGCATCCATATGCAACCAAAAGGACACCCATGATATAACTACTATCAATATAGATGGTATATAGTAGTCCATCATAAAAAATCCCATTTCTCGTGCCAATTTAAACGTTATGCTAATCAAACTGAAGTTACCAGCTGCAAATATATGTGGTAATTAATTAAAATAATCTTACTTATTGTTTATCGTATGCAACATTATACATGCCAAAGTGACCGTAATGTTGTTGCGCCGCGGTATAAATTACTTCCGTTGTATTAACCCATTTGTCTACAAGCTTGTATTCAGTTAAATGTAACTCGTCTGCAAGTACGATCGGCTCCTCGTCCCAATGTAATACCATGTCAAGCACACTGTGCGTCCCTGTAGGTAAAAATTTGATTCATTCCAAGGAGCACAGTAGAATTATGATAGCTGACATTGTAGTAATACAACAACAATGACATCCTACAGCTTTCAAAAATAAGTGGACATTCTTGTACATCAAATGGAAACTTCTCCAAACGAAGCCCACAGTTAAGAGTAGCTTGCAACCTATAACAGTTCACATGCTACGTTTATTATATAGATGGGTTAAATAACATTTTTTGAACATTTATAAACATTTTATATTAATATCTTTACTATAATTAAAGGTAAGCTTATGAAAAATGTAATGCCGCTATTGTGTCGTGCTGCGGGACTACTTATAATAATATTCAAAATTTTAGTCACTGTAATAGCATTATTCTTCTCTCGATGGAATATGAGTATAATAGTTTGCTTAAACGTGGACTCTGTATTGTTTACGTATTCATCGCAGAATAAACGTACTAGTATAACTAAATTAGGTAATTTAGTCTAATTGATGTGTCCATGTCAATAAAAATATAAACCTTCTGATACATATCATAAGTAGTCGTAATGTATAAAACGTCTATGTCAAATGATATGCTCGATGAAGGAAACGTAAAAACTATAAAAAATTAAAAATCGATGAACTATGATTATAGCTCAGTTGATGTAATGAATAAACTATATGTATACATAGTTTGCATATGGAGTGTGCTTCATTTTCTGTAACCAGCTACAGTAAAGACTCGCTGAATGTTCGAAATTAAGGTCCTGCCTTAGGCAATTATTTTACAGAGACCACAATATTTTTTCGGCATCAATGATCGCACAAGAGAACAATTGGGAGAGAAAAAAAGAGCCAAAACTAGTGCAACGATGACCTTTTTTCGTTTTTGCTCATTATGTTATGCAATTTGTATTAAAATATCGGTGAGTTTTTTTTGTGATAAAATCATATTTACTTTATATAATCACTCGTTTTTGCATTTATCAACTGCAAATACGATCCAAATTGCAAGTTGTTGAATTTTGGCGCTAATCCCTGGGTAGTTGCGCGTATGTTTTTCCCGAGGACGCCGCCTCGTGGTCAGTTGCTGTTCGGTTTTCTGGTAGCGTGCGTCTTGGCACACACGCGCTTTGTTATAGCGAACCGCGTTTGTAAGAACAAATTATATCCTAACTTTAAGACACAATAAAAACCAACACATTCGTTTTAGCGTGGCTTTGAAGTTATGCGACGCGTATTTCATGGGAATTCGCGGTTTCCCGTTGTACCCACATACGCATTGCCAAAAATTGTCAGATAGCGAAGATAATTCTAATGAAAAAATGTAAAAAGAATTGCTACTTTTCAATCGGATTAGATGAATAAAGTTTTAAAACAAACTTATTTTATGCTTTATGTCTATTTCTTTCAGATTTTCGGAGGAATTTTTATAAACCTTTTAATGCGATATTAGGTTTATTCTAGCTCATTTGGTTTCAGGCGGTTTTGGAAAATTGTGGAACGTATGCCTACCTTTCCAACATGTGCGATTTCATGTGGAACGTATCTACCGCATAAAACGAGACTTAGCTGCATATATTTTGTTGCCTCATTTTAATCGCTAAAATCTCACTATTATTTTAATCAGATTTTTATATCAAACTAACAATAAGTAAAGGTATGTACATTTTCATCGTTGCATTAGTGTTGCGTTACCGATGCGAAAATTTGCAATCTTTTTATGGCGATCACGGCCATCAGCCGTCGGCTCGTGAAAGCGTGTTATGTTATATTACTGGTTCCACTGACACCAAGGACGAACCCCTACAGTGCAGTGGAGGGGATGCAACACGAGCATTCATCGTATAGATTTTCCTGAGCATTCAACGAAGCTTTACTGTACACTGTTTCGGTAATACTGGAAGATGAAAAGCTATTATTATTCAATTACTAAATGTATTATTTATGTCAGAATTGGCAATGACGTGTTTCGTACGCCATTTGGCTTACGCAGCGGCAGACTAGATAGAATCTACACCCTCTTGGTGCATTAGCATCTAGGGACAAAATAACGCCAATATTATAATTTGTTTCAGTTTTCAATATCCAAATTTCATTATTTTCCCATATATTTGTTTTTAGATAATTTAGCAAAGATTGACTTTAATATCATATCATCTAATTGTAAAGAAAAATTCGAATATAGTTTTTGCAATAGTATTAATAACACACGATGATGTTATTAGAGCTTTCATATTATGTATAGCGTTTATCATTCGGTACAAAATTACTAAGCCGCATTGCATTAATAAAATGTTAATACAACGTTGAGTTCTATTCTATGTTTATGAAAGTGATTTGGTTGTATGGTCATGATGCATATTGTTTTGATGAAATTTTGGTGAGTATAGTTTCGAGAATTCTTTGTGAATTGATATGAACTTATTAGGATCGCCACGCTACCGCACGGCCGCTGTTTATGCCATAAATGCCAGGCGCACTGATTAACGGGGCTTTTTGTTTTGAGTGTTTTACATTGACATACTCAAACAAAGAGCTTTAAGGAAACACGTCATAGTCAGAAGCAACCATCCAGAACGGATTAGTATTTCAAACTATTACTCATAACTGTCTCCGTGTTTTAATCTGAATACCTGAACAAAATGCTTCAGAATTGCAGCTTGTATTTCAAATAACTTTGCTAAAAAATTTAAATAATATATTGCAGGTGTTATCAGCCAAATTGTATGTTAATCATAATAATACTCCGGATGTGACACCTTAAGCTTCTAACACACTATTTCATTTTGAACATAACGTCTATGCATATCTATACATATGTATAAACAGTTCATTAATGTAATGCAGATTTTAATACCAACAATAGACATATATTTGAGGGGGAAATTGTTGAATTAAAACTTTAAAGTTGAAAGATAATACATGTATAACGATAATACAGTTTTAACAATATAAAAGAGTACACAGAAATTCGAAAAAAGCTATATAAATATTGTCGAAACTGCAGCATACATATATGGTGATATATGCAAAATATCGGTATCACCAAAGATAGTATAAGCAATGAACATTCTACCGAGTTTAAATCCATATTAGTCATCGCGAGATATGCCGACAACGAGAAATAGCACACTCGCTCATTCTTTCGAGTAAAAATTAATCTTTATATTATTTTAACATTCAATCGCACCGGTGCTCTATCTATTATATTTGAAATGGAAGAAATTAGAATAAACAATAATACTTTAATCTAACGAATTTAATAATTGCTACTAAGACCGCTTTTCGTAATCAACGCTGTAAGAATAAAAATTGGCAATAGACAGTAGATGTAGAGAAAAATATCGCTTACAAGTACGTCACTTTTTTTTTTAAACTACACCTTATGGCTATCAAACATTCAAACTGCTCTAATAGACCTACCATTAGCTTAAATCTAATCTTGAACATTTACTACGGAAAATTAAATACTAGTGCCCACTCAAGGGCATCCATATATTTCATATGATTTCTTGGTTGTACTGAGCAAATTTTACTTTCATTTGTTCTGTATAAAATGTTGCACCGATTTGGATAATATTTTGTGTATTAGAAGTTACTGAAGATTTTGCCAATAGCAATTTTTATATCCTAGTATATCATGTTTAACATTGTTTAAATAACGAAACATCGAATCTATGTGGTAAAAAGCATGTTGCATCTCACGAACAAATGAATGAAGCTGAATGATAATATCAAAATTGTTTCACCATTTTTACAACGTATAAGGAATGTAGCACGAGTTTGATCCAACATAAAGTCCGTATGAACTTTATTCGGGAACTAATGGTTAATCGATATCGTACTGTATCGTCTATTACAGAATCTACCATTATCACATGAATTAAAATTTCATAATAGTAATATTTGATGTACAAACCTAGTATTTAAAATGACCATGCCTGATGGATCTATAGAGACTAGTATGTCTTGAACACTTTTTCCCATTATAGCAGAGTTCGGTTCATTAGAAACGTATGCACTAGGAGTCCAAATTAAATCCCGAACAAATTGTCCGCCATTTATTCGACTTAAATGCGGTGCCAATTTTGAAAACTCCAATCTTTTATCCAAATATCTAAATTGTAACATGATGTGTACATCGAATTGCTGGAAAAGTATTTTCCGATGTATTTACAAACAGGGTAAGATGCTAAATCGTTGCTAAAATTCATGCAAGACATAAAAGTTCAATTATATGTATTACAAATTACCAGAGTTTTTGCCATATTCGATTTAATTGTGTAAATATAGGCCCTCGTATATACATTAACTGGGTCGGTAGAATTCATTTCCCCTGGTGGTCTAGTCAATTTGTCGTAACGGCAATCGTTCGTTAATTCTTGCAAAAATTCAGTCTGCGTCATAGAACTGCTGCTACCCAACATGGGGCAACTTCCCAATCTGTAAGAAACGTAATATGTGCACATGTTATACGTGCAGATACGTAAATTTCAGAGTCTTTGTAATATTGCTTAAACATAAGTATTAACAAATTCCCTCGGAAAGTGTCCAGCAAAGAATGAAAATCAATGTATTGTATTTCTAAATACGGTGTGCAAAAAGGTGGTGTTCGTTTGAAAGCAGGTCCTTGAATTCAAATTCCTAGCAGTAGTAAGCAGTAAAGAATAGTTCATTGTTGCTTTGTACCGATGTCGGTGACATAATATAATGCACGTGACTGTACATAATACCAGGAATATTTTGCTAGCTTTGGGTAATTGTAAAAAGTGTGATAACGTAATTTACCGTGAACACAAGATTTTGCTTCAAATAAGCATTACATTCTAGTTTGTAATGTTCAAGCAACATGTTGTAGCTGAATAGAGATATAACATGGTGGTAAAGTAAGCCAAGTGAAAAGTGCATGTCTTTCGCGTGCAGAAGCAAGCAGCTATGTAGTACCTACTGCACGACGCCTATTCAAAATTGGTTATTTTGTTTGTATGTATGACAAAATTTGGTTAATTTCAAATAATAAACGATGAAGTATACGGATAACTGTAAATTGGCTATCTGTCTTTTCAATTGATTTAAGACCATGCTATATATCTGGATCGACTACAAAATTAATTTATATTATAGTAAAATATAAGTAAGAGTATAATGTATCGTTTATATTTTCGTAGTAAAGTTAAACTAATAGAGCGTAATATGCGTAAGACATATTCGCCCTACAAAATGTATTATTTAATTTATATACTCCTTTATTTTATCATGGAATAATTATTAATATTACAGAATGTAAAAGAGATTTTTAATTTTCCAACCCAAGCAATACATACTCAGTACTTTAATCAGGACTTTATTACTAATTTGAACATAAGATCTTATCTACTTACAGAGGCACATTAATTTATAGCATCAAACATTCAACTGTTTATGTAAGTTATCAATATTTTTCTTCATGGAACTGCGTATGAGAATGCAGAAGAATTTTATCATTTAATTGCAAATTGCACATTATTCCTTTTATAGAACCGTCACCTTTTCAATTGTACAATTTAATGAATTTCATTCTTTATTATTATTCAAATATTGTTTTATTTATTCCTTAACGGGTTGACCGCGGGACCGATATGTATATCGGTTTGAATTTTGATGTTCTTGTTACCCACAACTAACGAATTAATTATGTAACGAATAAAATATAATGCAATAATGTAGACTAATTGTAGATAAAACTGTAACAATTTTGCGTAGTAATGTTTACACAAGTGTTTCTAATATACTCGTTTCGTGATAGATAATATGCACAGATATTATTTAGGAAGTGTTTTATTGAAATTACAATACTAGTTAGAACTTTATACTAGAAATATATTCAAAACTAGAAGTACTTTTAGTACTGTTTTGTATTCTAAGTAGTATTTAAATGTGTCTCTCGTTTATTATACATAAATAAAATTCATCGAATTTATATACATAGTAACTATATTATTTCATGCAATTTATAAAATACAGTTTTATTGGAATGAAGATGATATAGAGTTTTATTGAACGTATAACAATCTGCATTTGTTTAATTGTAGGATTGTAAAAACCCAGTTATCATCTATTCTTTCGTATTATTAGAATAATCTTCTGTACATGCAAACACTCGTCATATAGTTTTATAAAGTTAGGTTTGTACTATAATTTAATAGCGCTTTTAACAGGCCCATCAGACTTTTTGCACGTTGATTGCGGGACAACGCGGAGAACAAAGGACATTGAATATTCCGATCGATATACATATCGAGTCCGCAGTCACGTGTTAAACATGTAAGATTTCAAGAAATCTTCATTGGCATTCAATTTAATGCATATATAAATTAAAAGGACAGATTTATAATAAATATAAAACTTACATGGCGGAGGCGTTTAAATGTAGCATTTGCAGTAGATACATAAAAATCATGGGAGGAGAAATCTTTCTTAATGCCATCTTAATTTCTTGATGACTTATCTGCTTCACTCGTAAACTCGGACTGATTCTTTCTTGAATATACGAACAAGTTCTTGAGCAAATTGTCTGGAAACCAAACATTACCCAACCACTCCTACCACTTGCAATATTCTTTTATAAAGTGAACACTCACGTGCTTGTGTCTGACACCAGGAGGTATTGTTATACGATACGTACCAGGTGTGTCGAAATTATTAGAACAAGTGGAAGTACATAAATATATACAATACTATAAAAACAGTTGACACGTGTACAATTTGTCAATATTGTCTTGTATCTTTTGAACCGTAAGTTATAAATGTTCTGTGATTTTAATTTCGATATGGCTTACCTTAGCTCCAAGGGGATGAAGATACATTAGTTTGTAGATACATTCGTGTACAGTACACACGTATATGTATGCAACAGATTATATTGTCCTAAGTAACTATTTAAATTTACAGCTTTTTTTTTAAGTTGAAAAAGGGAGTAGTAGACTATTTTTTAAAAATGATTAAAAAGTTGTTTAATAAACGTGCTCTATTTGTTCGGCAAATTACTCTGCCTTCTAATAATACTTTCTAATAATACTTAAAAAATATAACTACTTTGATATAAAGTTTTTATATTACTTAACAGTCGTGTACATTCGCCTGCATTTCGAGAGTAATAATATTTATTATCCTATATAATATACAATTTTTGGTTTAAGTTTCTTTTTTACACGTTACAAGTTGTTCACCTTTTGAGTAATATTGTACAATGCGATATGCGAGTCAGGTACCACTAAATTTAGGCTAGCACTTCAAGCGTACATATATCTATGTATTATAAGTGTATTATAAGTATTATAAGTGATAAAAAATTGTTCAGTACAGCAACGTATTCTTTATTTGATGGAAAAAAATATTTGTTTGAAATATTTTTTTGCCAGCTGTTAGAATCACTTTAAAATTTCGTGACGGCCGATTAGTGGACCACTCAGCATAGATACATACGTATGTTTATGTTCAGCAATTAATAGACGTAAATTTTCTAGAGGAAATATTAAAACTTACGAAATTTTTAAAATTTATTACGGATACATTTAATTTGTTTCTATGGATGTAATATTTGGTTTCATACGATTAAGAGTATAAGTAAATAGATGTAAACTTTGTAATAGTTTTGTCATTCTTAGGTAATGCCGCTCTGTGTATGGTATCACAGATTCCAAAGTAGAAGTTAATTGTGTTTGCAATTCCAAATGTTCCATGTCAACCATTAAAGCGTTTATTACAACCTATTAACATGAACATTAAAAAAGGAAAGAAGATTATAATTATGTACACGACACGAAAGAATAGTATATTTAATCGCATTTCACAATTACCTGAGCTACTTGACAGTTTTTACTGTTCACGTTCCATGTAATAGCACACTTAAGTAGCTCTTCCTTGTAAATAGGTTTTAACTCACGAATCGTTTCTTCGAGTTGGAAATTGTTTTTCTTCGAAATGCCTATCAAAATGAATACAGAACATAATAATTGCATAAAAGATATAAGAAAAATTATATTATAAATAAATTACTACCAATTTATATAGGGTGGCCCCCCTAACTACCCCAAGTTGAACAATTATCAGTGAAATCATTAGCATTAATATCAAGTATCAGTAGCATGATCACGTCATTCGAATCGAAAGCAAAATGTTTCGTTTGTAATATTATTTATTGCTACCGAATTTTTATAGGAAAAGTAAAACACAACAAAATCTTTTGTTTTGGGCTTTCCTCAGTTGGAAACAAAACACTTAAAGTTTGCAGTCCACAGAATACTTTGGTAACATTTTTTGAGATGGTACAAATAGTAGATGTTCGTTATTCACGTGGAACACAAGTGTTTATCGTTAAAAAGTTATTTAGTACTGCGCGAAAAGTAAGTTGACAGATATTTTCCGTTGTATTTTACTACAATTTGTTCAAGGTTCATGTCTTAAATCATATTTCTCGTAGTTTTTAAACATTAATTCGTTTTAAGTTTACATTTTTCAATATTCAAAGTAATATTATTGTAGAAAGTTCATGAACTTACACCTGTTGATAGATCACAAATATTTAACAGGCGTATAAAAGGAGATACAGATAGAAAAATCGCGCCAGTATTTAACATCACTGCAGAAGGTGTCGGAATGATACTAAATCGTCTGGACGACCGAGGAAAAACCACAATACGACAGGATCGTATGATAATAATAAGAGAGGTGCTTAAAAATCGCTTTATTTCCGTGGAACAATTAAAATCTGAACAGTGTCTTCCTATATAAGAGACACAAGTTCGTACACGAATAAAAGAAGCAGGATTTGATAGTGGAGTATCCAGAAAGCGATCATTCATTAGTGCTAATGCTCAAAAACAATTAGCATTTGCTAAGCAATTTGTAAAAAAAACGATAGACTTTTGTAAATCCGTCATATTTTGTGAGAATCAAAGTTTCAATTTCGTCCGAATAAATGGAGAAAATTAGATTGAAGAAAAGTAGAGAAGTTTAACACCCTCAATAATTATTCCAACCGTTAAACATGGCGGTGAAACAGTCCTAATGTGGAGCTTGTTTTTCACTGGCTGGTGTTGGCAATTTACAATTTATAGAAGGCACACTGGCAGGAGAGGGATATGTGAATATTTATCCGCAGAATTTACTGCAATCAGCTGAAGAAATGAACATCCAAAACTCATTCATTGCGCAACCGGACAACGATCCTAAATACACTAGCAAAATTGCTTGGCAAGTTAAATTACTTTTTGTCAACATAATTTCCGCGGAAATTGTAAAGCCACCGTCGAAACCGACAAACTTTTGTAAATACTACATTTTTCTGTAGACTAAGAAAAGGAATTGTTTAAAATGCATAAATTAAAATCGAAGTTATTTAAAAGTCAAGACATCATATATGTCTAAAACTAATTTTTTGTCAGTTATCACAATACCACGATAAAAATATGTCACTATTAACGAAAAATCATCGATGATCTTGATATTTCTAAGAAAAATGACCCTGAGAGAAAAAAGTCATTAATTTTAATATTCGCCGAATTCAGCTAAATCACTTTGTCTTGGAATATTTTTTTGTATTGCAAAAACATACGAAGATATTTCGACGTACGCCACAAACGAAACATCCGTATATTATTAATCAAAATTGTGCCACTATTCGCGATAATATGTTTTAATAGTATGAGTTAAAACTTACTTTCTACTATTTTGAGAACTTTATATGGCCGTTGCAACTTTAAAGCTAAGATTAATGCAGAGGATAGTTTATTGGCCTTGAGTAAATTTGCTAATTTCTGCTCTTCTAATATTTGCTGCTCCAATTCCGCTGCCGCTTTCATTTTCCTTTCCTCGGTTGTATCTTTCCAAATGACTAGCAACGAATCACTTCCACCACTGATGATAGTTTTCTCATTCCTGTGAACTATAATGGAAATATGGTGGCATACTAATAATCCCATTTAAGGGTGTTATATTAATACTTACCAGCAAGTGCCCATATGCGACTTTCGTGCTGTTCTAAAGTACATACACATTCTGACGTTTTGATACTCCACAATTTCAAAAGGCCATCTCCACTTGCCGTAATTATTTGCATTCCACGTGACAAAAATTCTGCTCTTAATACCGATGACTCGTGACCTTCTAGTGTCTAAGGCAGAAATAGTATTATCATGGATACTTTATGTCTCAATAAATACGGAATCGTAACTGAATCACAAGATATTTACTTTCAAACAGTGAAGTTCGGTCAAAGACCAAAGTTTTATAGTACAATCGGCTGATGTTGTCAAAAGTACTTGATCTATGGGCGAAAATCGAACACACCATACCCCCCTTCGGTGACCATGAAATACACCAAGTAGTTGAAGATCCTCAGCTGACCACAACTGGAATATTCATTCGATATATAAAAAGTGTTCACTATGAAGATTCGCACGATTTTTCTCCCATGCCTTTTTAAGTATTGGACCCGAGGTCTTAAGATTTTTAAATGAGACTATATGTATAGTCTTTTTTACTTCATATTGTACAGGATGTTATTGCGAATTCAACTTTTTTTTCAATAGTAATTTTATTCACGGAGTCCAAATTTACAGAAAAAAATTATTAACCAGAAACGTTCGAAAAATTAACTGAGGCAAAGTCCGACTATTTTTACTGTCGCAAATTTTATATATTTTTTTTATTTGCCGTTTAACGTCGCATCAACCACTGGTAGGGTCATGGAACGATGCAACTTTGGAGATTTTTAAACATGATTTTAAACCTATGTACGTGCAAATCTCGAAATAGAATGTAAATTAAATAATAGAAGCAATTTGAAGAAAATTTGATAGATTATACCTTAGCTGTTTTATCCTGTGATCCAGTAGCAATTAATTTATCGTTTGGTGAAATGGTTACACAATTAATATCTTTTTGGTGCGCTAATGTTGTATGAACTACATTGATGTCATATGTATCTGAAACCATTGGACATGTAAAATAACAGTAAATATTAGAGACAATAAACAATAATAATATTAAATATTATGTGTACCATTATATTCGGTGCTGTTTGGTAAATTCCATAACTTAAGACATAAATCTTGACTAACAGTCGCAACCAACTTTGAGGTCGTTGGAGAAATCGCAACAGAACCAACAGGTGCACTATGTCTCGTTGCAGATGCAATGCATGATATTTTAGCAGTTTTTTTGTCCATAAGCCATGCACGTATGCTATTGTCCTATAAAGTGTGGATAATCAGACAAATTTAGATATACAGTATCGAATATGTGTAGCAAAATTTGTATCTTGCAACAATGAAGTTTTAATATTTCCTTAACTGCTCTATAGTCAATTCCAATGTGTTACGAGCATTATATTTATAAATACTTGTTAATACAACGTTTTAGTAATATCCATTATACCTTACACGATATTCTTTGTACTGTAAACAAGTATCCTTCTTTATAATTTATGGAAGATTCATATAAATGATTTACGAAATAAAGAAGTACAAAGTTTTTTCTAATTTAAAGTCTCAAAGTTTAAAATTCAGTAATGTTTTTGTCTAATAAAAATAATAAAATAAATAAAAAAAATACTTAGATAATGTAATATTGTACATGTGTTCAAGATTAATTAACTATTTAATTGATTGAAAGTTTGATTAACTCTCTTAACAATAACTGTCTCGTTACGCTTATGTACCCTTTATATTAAGCTTTCGAATAAAATAAAGTTATGGTTATTTGTTTAATTGTAATCTGTAATCGTATCTGCAAAGTGCAAAG
This sequence comes from Nomada ferruginata, assembly GCA_963583965.1. Lineage (NCBI taxonomy): Eukaryota > Metazoa > Arthropoda > Insecta > Hymenoptera > Apidae > Nomada > Nomada ferruginata. The sequence goes on from OY757219.1 coordinate 5,046,316, forward strand.
AACCTCGGTTAAAAGGAACTCAGATAGCCGAGACTCCACTGTAAATGTAAATTCCCACCGCTTAATTCAAGCGGTGGTAAAAAAACCACTTCTCACCTAATAATGTGTTATGGGTACACAAAACAGGTGATCGCTAGAAAAGTGGCGGTAATTTAGTCTACTGCAGGGACAACGAACTGGCGGCTCGCGAGCCAGCTGTGGCTCCTTCCCCTACCTAGATCTTCCACCTCCAGCGAACTGGTGGCTCGCGAGCCACGCGTGTCTTGCCCCTGTGTCCCAGCCAGTCTTTATCTTTGCAAAGGAGTAGGGAGTTTTTAACAGGTCGTGGGGACTTGGTGGCCCTTGGGGGAGAAAAACTTCGTTGTCCCTGGTCTACTGTATTTCAGCTTTTCCTTCGATTTTGGTCCGGTCTACCATCTCATTTGTTAAAAATAATTTCGCATTCAATCTGAGTACACGCGATCAATTTTTTGAGTCACTGTACCTTTAGAAAATAGTTATTAGATTGGAATAGCTATTAGAAAAATAGTTACGAAACAAACCTTCGCCGAGGATATAAGTAAGTAAGGATTGGCAGGAGTTGTGGCAAGAGACAAAACAATATCTGTATGCCCACACAGTATTTCGCAATTCATTGTGGAAATATCGTACAGTTTTATATCGCAGCTATTGGTAGCAATTGCTATATAGCTTCCATCATCTCCAAGGTACACAATATCCAAAATTTCATCACTGTAACCTACTAACTGCAACAATTTCCAATCTTAATTATTCCCAATACTCACAGTAAAATCCAAATACATTAATACCTTGTAACTCAAACTTACTTGTTTCACATACTCGAAAGTTTCTAACGAGTGAATAATTATATTCTGATCAACTGTAACTATAGCAAAGCTGTTACTGATGTCATTGTAAAGCAAATGCGTTATAGATAGATGACCCGCCTCTTTTGCAGCTGATACAATAGAATTTTTTTGTACATACACCTCTTGACCACTTCTCATTTCCCAAATTCTTATGACACCTAAACAAGTTTAAGTTACGCGATAAATATTTCATTGATACTTGTACATTCACATTACTTTAACACGTTGATCGCCCACCGTAAATCGGGCATGTTTCCTACTGGGCCCAAATACTTCTCCGCCGCAGGTCGGCGCACTAACAATATATAAGTGCTTATACATTCGTTATTTTCAATATTATATTTCTTTGCCATTCAAAAGAAACAGTTCATAACTTGAAAACTGGAAAATATCTACAAGGAAAAGAAGACAGATACATATTTTCCCAGCTGCTCTACAACAATACAACATTTCTTACATTGCAACAGCAAATATCATAGGAAACTACAGTAATATTACATAATTTGATTAGAAAGAAGCTATTTATAACTGTTTGTATGCACATTTATATGTTGTTAGTATTAAATACTCATGTTACTGATCACCCAGATTTGGGTGAAGCAGCGATCAACGTGTTAAACCACTGATAAATTACAGAGCAGACTAGAACAAAATAATTGCTCCGATTGTGAATTCTATGGAATAGTTCAGTATTTATGCTTATTCTTTGCTAAATATTCTAAACAATATAGCAAAAACTTGACTGTACCTTTTTCTCCTGCAGCTGCAACGTGAACTGCTTGTTCACCTTTTTTATTGGGAAATACAGGTGATGGTACATTTTTAGGTATAATAAATATACCTTCTATTTCCTCGTAAACTGGTAAAACACGTAATGATGCTCCGGAAGAAATATCCCATAAAATAAGTACTCTATCTCTCCCTGAGCTATATATAAACAACATACGTCGTTCTTTAAAGAATTTTTCAGTTTGAAAAGATAAATTTAATGTAGTTTCAATATATTACCTAACTAAATAATCCTCTTCTTTGAGAAAAGACAGGGAGGTAACTTTACTAAAGTGTCCTGAGAGTGTAACTTTTTTTTGTCCAGATTTAATATGCCAGCCATGTATTTTAATATCATCACCAGCAGCAACAACAAGATCTTTCTCGATGTTGGGATGAAAAACTAGGACACTGAAATTATATTATTGTTCGAAAAATTATCCGCAATTACATTAATTGTATTATTTTATTGTTCATGATATTAGTCCAAAGGTTATCCCCGCACTCCTAAAGAACTGTGAATCATTTTTTCATACAGCAAGTAGTTTATGAATAATTTGCATTTATAGATTAGAATGGGACGCCTTGCATATTAATACCCAGCATTCCAATAGTTCTTTCATAAATGGAAAAAAGGTTATACTTTATTTTAAGTACCTGACAACTCCTTGTACACTTTTCAGATTATGAGTACAAGCGTGGTGTTGCAAATTCCATAATCTAATAGTACCGTCGCTACCCCCAGAAACCATCAAATTTCTTTCACTGCAATGTGCGATTCGAGCTACAGGGGTTTTGTGAATAGATTTCCACAATTTAAGTAATTTATTATCTGCAATAACCACACTTTGATATAAGATATTGTATTAAATATACAAAGTGTCCCAGAATAAGTGGGACATGTTTTAGGGATGGCTTCAGCACATCAAACCAATACAAAATATTTGATTTTGATTTCCAGTTACATATAGCAAATTCTGTATCGCATTAATTCTTTCACTAGATGGACATAGTATCACTCAATTCCATGGCATTTTAGCCAAATTTCTAAACAATTTCAGGACAACCGATTTCCAAGGCAATGGGTAGGTCGCGGAGGTCCTATTTCTTGATCTGTTCGCTGAACATAAATTACCCTTTAACAGTGTAATAAAATTACGAATTCCATCACAATCAGGAACGAAAAGGTGCAGGTGCAGGAAAACTATAATGATGCAGTAAATAATAATCTATAATAGACTGCATATCTTAAACCACAAGTATCTATGGTAAATTATTGGTCCGCGATGACAGCTATTTTTAAAGGGTTAAATCCAATAGATTTTTACTTGTGAACTTATTTGAAATCCATTATGATCTTCATGAAAGAATGGAATAAAATTTCCAATAAATTCATGCACAAATCTGGACATATGGAAAGGACAAGACAGTCGGTGGTAACACATCCGTATCTCTTACGGAAACTTGGTTATTGCAAATGACTCGGATTCGGAGGTACATATTAAACTTCATTCTATTCCTGCTATCAGCTAATACTTTGACACCATAGTAGCAACCCTGTATATGCAAGTTTGTTTTATCTAACTAAACTAGTAGGAATGCAAAACTTCGAATAAAACGCAAGTGCAATTCTGAAAACAAACCATTAGAATTTTGTAACACTGAAGGCACACTATATCCTGCACCTAGTGCTGTTCCAAAAATGATTTCCATGCTCTTACAAACGTCCATATAAATTGAAACCATTTTTATGCATAATAATAGAAATCAGTATTATTAAAAGACAATAGCTAGTAGTATACAAACAACATGGCTTTTACCTTTCCAATTCCATAGTTTAAAAAGACCACTTTTGTGATGTGTAATGATATTTAAGTCATTATCACTTGCAGTGAATGTGTTAATTGTATCTTCCTCTTCATTGCTATTGCTCTGTCCCAAAGCCGATATTACTACACCCTTCTTTACTGATAATATACAAACTGATCCATTCTTTTGACAGAATATATATTGTCCATCTGTACTCCACTGTATAACAAAAAATGATTTAATTAATTGGTTACAAAATAAAAAAGTTATTTAAAATCAATTTTTATTTAACATACTTGTACATTTCCTCCTGTGTAGAATGCACCATGTTTAGATTCTACCTCGTATCTGGAATCAAAGTTAATATGCTGCATAATATACAATTACCTGAATGTATAATCAATGAAACATTAACTTATAACATGTTTCTTTGAAGGAAGGTCTACATATAATATATTCTAGGTTTACAATGAAACTAATACATAAATAGTAACACAGTCCCGATAACTGAAGGCTCAAGGGTACCGTTAAATTCTATGAATTAGACAGGACTTGTTCATCAAAGGATTTCAATGAAGGAGGTTTAACGGACAAAATCTCGACTTACGGAGGCTCTGTACATAGGTTAATATTCAATTTTTCTATCCAACCATTACTAGCTGTAAGTCATTACAGTTTATTGACTTAGCAAAAGCTTCAGTTGTAATTATTTAATTTAATTGTTTGAATTATTATTTTTTGGATTTTTGGAATGAAAACTCCCCCCAAACATTAATATTGGTTTTTTTACTTTGTTGGATATCTTGAAAACAAGGATAAATATAAAGAAATTGAAAGTTGTCGAACCTCAAAAAGAAAACAGTATAAAACAAAAGTTGATGTGCGTAATGAACTGATAAAAGGAATTAATGCATTAACGGAGATGAAGCAATGAACTCCAAATGAACTTTGTACAATAATGAATTCTGTTTTTCATTGATGTTTGGAGATTGACTATTAACCACTTGCGCTAAAAAGACGTGCCACGCACGTCGAGATGCTTTTGTTCCAAAACCGCGAGCGACGTGTACACCACGTCGATAGGAGTTTGTCGCAAAAATGAAAATGACGTAGTCCACACGTCGCCTAACAACCAGATTGTTTATTTCTTGAGCTATAGTTCCAGAGTGCACGGCGTCGCATAGTAATAGACTTATTTGATTTTAATCATTTCAATCCATATTGTAAAATGAAGAATAATAGTACACCTTGCCGCGTGTTATATTGTAGCGCACAGCACGCGCAACCGTGAGTTAAATCGTAGCGCAAGTGGTTAATAGATAGCTATAACATTTATTAACAATTTATTCTTCCTTAAAATTACCTATATTTATGTAAGAACTTTTTTCAATTTCTTCCCATAAAATGTACTGATAAAGTTTGTCTATAGAAAACTGAACACCCTGTATATTCATTCAGAAATTTGTAACTTTAAGATAAAGAAAATAAAAATGAAAAGTATTCTTTTAATACATTAACAATGGCTAAACTTTTGTGGAAATTATAGCATATGTAACCCTTTGGTTATTGGCATTCAACTCCAGTTTGTAAACATGAAACATACATCACCTTTGTATGTAGTACTTGACATTAAATGTTATTTGTTATAATACAATTGGGTTTACTTAATAGATATTTTCTGTCGTTATTGTAAAGTTTGAGTTGTTGTCACATCAACCGCTGTATATTTATAATAAATTGTTACATTTCCACTTAAAAAATGTGTAATACATAATAATAAATAATACTATTAAGTAAATTAGTTAATCAAAGTAAATTAAGACACACCATTTCAAAGTGTATTCAGTATTACTTACATTTCTTTCAAGGCAACGTGGCTCATTTTTATATTATATTGTCAAAGCTTGATTAGTTTAGTAAATATTTGAGGACTGACTTTTTCCATATACAATATTTATTGGTTATGTTTGGCAAAATTGGCACACGTGTATAGGGATGGCAACGATGTATCGATATTTTGAAAAAGTTTTTCCATCGATGTTGAGACATCGATAGTATCGAAATCACCGATGCTTTTTTATAGACTCCCTAATTTAAATCTAACGGCCGGACTGTTATAAGCGTTTTCAAATTAGCCTCTATTAGATATTCGAACCATGTCGAACGTATTCTTATGTCAGTTATACGATAGACGTTTCCTTATGGTGGCGTTTCGAAAGCTGGAGTCATAACATAACACGCGTCTGGACAGCACTCATATTAATCATTCATTCCTGATGTCAACTATTGACTATCGTTTAATATACATCACTAACTTTATTAGTCAGTAGCTGTGACCGCTGTTTCTCCCGCGTAATTTAACGCGTCATCGTTTTGTTTACAACTGGCGACTCGAACTCGTTGAACGGATTATAGTTTCTTGTTCCGGCAATAAGATGTTTATTTTGTACTCTTATGAAAATTGTAGAAGGCGGTTGACCCATATGAGTGTTTGCATAAGAATATTACTATTTTCGTTCGTTTTTTAATGTTTGTGCAGGAGACTATTTCACGCGAAGCTAAGCACGTGGACAACGTTATTGGTAAGTCTGTATTTTACACACCTATTTTCCAATTGAGTGTCAATTTTTATTTTTATATTCCTGTAATTTTATTAGAATACTTATTGTGGCGTATGAAATTTATTTGCAAAGTATTTGATACAACTAATAACTGCAATGTGTATAAAACTTTTCGATTTACCATCAATTGACAGTGAGAACTGTTCATATCTTTCCTTACTTCATGTAAGTTAAATATATCAAATTTGCTTACGTTAGAAAATGGAATGTTTTCCAAACATTGTGCCAGCCCTTTTCCAAATAATTTTGTTACCAGTCAATCTATTTTACAATGAATTGTCTCAGGTTTTTGTATCAACTGAGAAGGATATTTAGTATTCATTAATATTTTCAGGCCCGTCTTCATCTTGGTTTAATATATTAATTCTAACTTAATGTATTTGATATTTCATTATGTTTTGTATTGTTTCACAATAGCTTGTACAAACAAATCACATTATTACGTTACATCAGCACTGTTATTCTAATATATAGCTTGATTTGTATTTGTGCATTAGATTAGTGTTTTAGATATTTATATCCTTATCTTTTACTTAAACGATATAGTAATATTATTGATCTCGGGGTTGCATCTTTTTATTTAAGTTCAACAACTCAATTATCTTTACGCAAGGAGTAACAATAGCTTTAAGCACTATTCGCTGATACAATGAATTATTAGTGTTTTTAAGAAAGTTGTTGTTTGTAGGATAGACAAAAGTATAAGTTCAGTTATAAGAAACCATTTATTTATAAATTATTTATAATGAAAATTGTTTCCAATATACAGAAGCTAATCCATGATGGTGAATTACTTGAAAAATTCTTGTTTCATACTGCTTACAAGGTTTTCTATCAAATGTTTATCTATTTCTTGCCACGCCTTAGCAATTACTGCCTTTAATTCCTGTGTTGTAGGATATTGCTTATTGTTTTGGAATATTCTGTTAACCAGTATTCCCCATAGGTTGCCGGTGGTATATATGTATATGTCCGGCGGTATATGTCCGGAGAATATGCTGGTCGTGTTAAAGTTTGAATACTGTGATCTCTAAGCCATGCTTGAGTACTCCCATTACGATGGATAGGGGCATTATCTTGTTGAAATATAAATATTCTATCATGTCCTTCAACGTATGAGAGCAAATATGCTTCCAAAACACTCCGATATTTCTCCCTATTCATCCTGGTAGTGATAAAAGCAATTGGCAGCGTCCCTGATGCATTAAAAGCTCCCCACACCATTACACTGCCTCCGCCACAATTACGAGTCAAAATAAATCTTTCCTCTTTCCTAATGTCATATTAATTTATTTTTTAATTATTTAATATGTTTGTCAATCAATGGGCTTAAGAACCCTTTAATATACAGGCGTTGCAATACACACAGAGCAGTAGTATCATATACAGTATGTAGGAGGTGGACTCATTGTCAGTAAAACTCAGAGAAATAATGAATATATATAAGTTTATTAAAATTAACTGTGCCGAACTCGTCAAGCACTTTGCCCTACAACGCCATAGGCGTCTGGACTATGTCACAGACCCAAAGAGCCTATCTCCCAAAGCTAAACAGTCTACAGCATAGAAGAACAAGTACGAAGTAAAAAAGAAATACAAAAAAGAATAACGAATGAAATAAAATAAAATAGGACAGAGTGAGAAGACACGGAAATCACGGAAGTAGCACGCAAGACAGAGAGAAAATTAATGATTTGTTGCAAATTATCGTCGAGAACAATGAAGAAGCGATAATATATAAGTATTATAGTCCGTATCAAGACGAATTCAACGACCTAGTATACCATGATCTTCGGATGACCTTGATGGCAAAGAAATGAAAATTTCAACAAAAAATGACAATCTGCTTGAATGGGTGATAATAACTTGTGTTTGTTATTAAGACTCGAAATAACATTAAATTCAGGAACCTTGACTAAATGAACGCAAACCATTTCGTGAAAAAGTCACATCAAATGTTCGAATTGAAATCCATGTTCTTGTAGGCGCAATTCCGCCCTACGTAGTAAGATTTGCATTGGTTTCTCTTACGATACTGTCGTAGCGAAGTTCCTCGCATTATGTACGGATTCGCTGCTTTAAATGTTTCTTATTTTGTGTTGGAACAGCATAAACTATCGACTGTAAATGACCTCATAAAAAAAAATCAAGTGGTCACAAATCAGGGGATCGAGGTGGCCAAGCAATAGGGCCATAAGTGCCCAACCAAAGTTCTCCAAACTTTAAGTTTAGGTAATTACGAACTATTCGAGCATTATGAGGTGGGCAACCGTCTTGCTGGAAGTAAATACGCTGCTGAATATCACCTGGAAGCCCTTGCATCAATGTTTGAAGTTGCGTGGTAAGCCAATTTAAATAAATTTGGGATGTTAAATTATATTCATAAAAATAAGGTCCAAGTAGATGACCGTGTACTAGTCCACACCAAACATTCACTACAATCTTCTGTTGAAAATTATGTTCTCTGAACCAGTGAGGATTATCTTTAGATCGGAAATGATAATTATGACGGTTAATTACACCATTATTAGAAAATTTGCATTCATCTTCGTATGAAATCACTAGCCAAGATATAAAATAAAGGCGACGTTGTGAATCAGTTTCGCGTAAATATATACTATATATACTTCGCTCATTTTGTACTGATGATAATTATTCTTTTTTATGATCCTATGAACTGAATTCTTGGATAAACCAGTGTCAGCACTAATTGCACGAATGGAAGTGTGCGGATTTTCTTCTACATGTGCCAAAACAGTGCCGGACAGAATTGCTTTCGATTGTAATTTGAGATGGTTTGCTTCTTTTGGTCTTTTGAAATTCTCCATAACTTCGTAAATTTTTGTCAATATTGTAGAATGTTTGTGTAGATGAATGGTGCCTCTCTGGGTACTTTGCAGCATACAGATTTGCTGCTTGACGTGCATTTCTTTTACATTCGCCAAGTATTAGCAACATATCAACCTTTTCACTGTTAGAATACATTTTCTACAAGTTAATATTGCACTACGATTTGCTCTCGTGACAAGTCAAGACCAAACAGAAGAACTGCCTTACGTTTACGTCTTACTGTCTTACGTCATCCGAAGATCATGGTATACTATGTATACGTATACGTAGTTGCAGACTTGAAAAGGCCCGCATAAACTCTTCAATTGGGTTGGACATAGGTCAGGCCTCGGATTTAAGTGCTCTTTCGGGCCGATTTTCAGAGGCAACGCCCCCTTTCTCCCACCGCACGTCTTGGCCCCGCAATCGCCTCGAAGCTCGAATTTTCTACAAATTCTCTGTCTGGGTGATGTGGCGGAGATCTCGTGTCACCTCATCCGGTGTCCGTAGTTCTCTGCCGAAGGTGAGATAGGCGGCAGCGTGTCCGGTGCTGGAACACTGGGGCGCATTTATGGCGAACCGGTCTGGATGGCGGTGTGCGGTATACGTTCCCTAAGGCTCCACCGGAACAAGGAGCACCATGTCCAGTTGGATGATCTCCGCGTGTCGATGGGCTAGAGCCTCCAGTAGCGCTCGTTTCTTGCCTACGAAAATATCAGTTCGCGTCCTCTGGTCCTGCCTCGTCGAAAATATCTCCGTATACAACGTGTGGGCTGGTGTCTCAAGTGCGTATGCGCCACGTAGCAGTCTTATTGCCTCCGTCCAGTTTTTCGCGTCCTTCTTTACGCCTTGCCACCATGTCGCTGCTTCATCCTTAAGCAGGGGTGGTGTTTGGCCTTTGATGGCGTTTTCCTCTGTGATTCCTTCAATTTCCCTGTAAATTAAGATGGTAGAGACGAAGGTCTCCAGCTTCTTTCACAACGCGCGAAACTTCCCCGCGGTGTAGCGGCTTATCGCGTTGTTACCGTCGACAACAACTGATCCAGCTGGTTTTCCGTGAACTGCACTGCCATCTTGTGCCTCGGGCGTCTTCGCGGAGAGCGGCTTCTGGTCCTGTGGTCCGCCAGTCTTCCTGTTACCTTTTCTGGCCTCTAGTTGGGCGCCAGTTGTAACGTTAGTTACTTGAAGAGGTGTCCGGGTCGTGTGCTGGAGGAGAAGTCCAGAGTATTTACAGCACGATAGTATTCCTCTTCAGAACTTTCCTTCATCTATTATCTAGGTTCCAGAATAAGGTAGAACAGTACGATTGTTCTTCCACAGAATGAATACCGAGTGATATAGGAAATGTAAGGCTGGAGGAGTCCAGAACTGGCCAACTTTAACTAAAGTCGTCCTCGCCCTAGGGAGAAGGTGGGTAGAGTGGAATCCCGGAACCCCAGGGTACTAAGTCACGAGAACAAGATGGAAACGGGCCAACTTTCACTAAAGTCGCCCGCGCTTTAAGAACTTGATCTTGCTTGTTGCGAGTAGGTTGCTACTCCTAACTCGTCTGGTATTCCAGGAATTCCAAGGCCCCTTTATACTGGTCCACTCGGTTGGAACGGCCAATGGGATTGCTCCGTGGAGCGTCGGCGTAGTGGGGGTGGCGTGCGTAGTGGGGATAGGGTGCCTGGGCCAGCTACCTGGCCCGGCGTGGTGGCACTCGGGGTAGCGCGTGACGTCAGGGGTAGAATGCGATGGTTAACCATGCATTGGAAGTGACTTCCTTACTCTCTCAATGGTCTGAAGGAACTAACAGCATCCAAATTAACGGACAGACCCGATGACCTAAAGCATCGACGACTAATCTCGTGTGTGTGCGGGGCCCTATCGCTTCTTATATAAACAATAGATAAAACCTTATAAGTAGACGATGAAAAGAAACAGTATATGTATAGTATCCCCTTTCACACGAGAATGAAACATTAACTTTGTATTGATTTTTAATGAAAATCTAACAATTATTACCCATTCAAGCAGATTGTCATTTTTTGTTCTTTGCCTTCAAGGTAATTCGAAGATCATGGTATACTAGGTCGTTGAATTCGTCTTGATATGGACTATAATACTGTTAAGTCAAAAATATAAAGTGCCATTTACAAAATGAAGGTGGCCTTGACAATAATAATAAAAAAAGTTTCAAACTTTTTTTATTGCAATGTATAGCCAATCGAAAACTGATCAACTTTTGTTTAAAATATTTTTTTGTCAGATTATCGAAAGTACTTGAAAAAAGGTGAAAAGTGTTGCGTGGGGCACCCTGTATATTCGTTAAACCGTGGTGCTTTCGGGCGAAGGCGATCGAGCCAGCGCCGGTTATCCCCGTTTTTTAGCCGCGGTTTCTTTTGGTGCACGCCTGGTCGCAATCAAAGCGGGCCTCGCCTTGACCGTGGACGCGTTTTGAAGACTTGCGACAATATCACACGTGTTGTTACGCACTGGCGGACATCATGCAGGGAACGAGGGGGCCGAATTCTTTACGCTATTTGTTTAGCGACCGCGTGACAATAAAGTTGCCCGCTGCTCTCGACTCCACTCGCTTCTGTACAGTACTAATTCGCCTATTTTAACGGTTGTCATTTTCCCAGGATGCCATTTTTTACGGACTGTTTACTCCTGAACATATCCCTTGACCCATTGAATCCAAAAATGTTGTAGCTGCTGTACGTGTTGCAACATGGATAACCGTCTGGATGGAATTGCTGCAAACTTGTAATCTGGCATATTCGTTAATACATCGCTAATTAGGAGGTGTAAAGGTGTCAAGGCTTTCAGATCGTTTGGATCGGAGGACAAAGGTGTGGTGGGTCGCGAGTTCAGTATTGCTTCTTTCTGATTCACGTATGTCAACATGGCACGCGATCAACAGTGCAAAACTCTACTGTGCGTTCGCCGAGAGTTGGCGAGTGACAGTTTACGCTCTCACTCGGTTGCTATCACGTGACTTGCTGCTATTGGCTGAAGACGGTGACAAAGGTTGACGATCAGCATATCGGGACAGAGTGAAATAGTATAATTCCAAAGCATTGGCGTAGCCTCAGGAAATCATTAAATTTCTTAATACATAGTGTACACTTTGATGGGGAGGCTACGCCAATGCTCCAAATTCATCATTCTATCTCACTTTGTCTCGATATGTTCGTCGTCGTTCTTTGTCACTGGCCGTAGCCAATAACAGCAACGCACGTGTGTCCCCGACTGTCAATTTGACGACTACTTCATCGGCGGTTAAGTCCACACTCGCTGCCGGAGGGCCCAGCGTCAAGTCGATTGTCACGTCCTCGTCGCCAGTCCTACGTAGCGTGTCGCCAATTACACGCGGTCGATGGTGTTTGGTGGACTTGACTGCCACTTCCCACAATCCACCAAAGTGAGGAGACAGTGGTGGCACAAAATGCCATGTTATTCTGTCGTTCCTTTAGTTCTCGCTTAGCGCCAACGAAGATTGCTGTATTGTCGCAGTATATGTCTGAACATTTGCCTCGTCCTGAAAAGAATCGACGTAAGGCTGCTAGGAAGGCCTCGGTTGTTAAGTCGTTGACTATTTCAATATGCGTGGTCCTTGTGGAAAAGCATACGAATATAGCTAAATAAACCTTGATTTTATTTTTGTTCCTTTGCACCTTTTGCTTTATGTACCTATATTGGACCACAGCAGTCTACACCCACATGCCTCGTCTGCTGCAGACAATCCGTTGGTAGATTGCCTATTATGTAGCTACGTCTAGGAGGTCTGGCATTATGACATGTAATACATTTATGAATAATATGTCTGGTTAACGCCTTGCCATTCGGAATCCAAAATCTTTGTCTCACCGCATTTAAGTGGTTAACGCCCCTCCGTGAAAGTGTGTTAAACGCTCGTCGCGGATGATTAGTTTAGTAACCGGGTGATCCCTTGGAATGAGTATTGGGTGCTTAGTGTGATAAGGAAGGGTCGTGTGACATGATCTACCACCAACTCTCAATATTCCTTTCTCATTTTTAAGGTGACTAAAGAGGTCAGTACTGTATTTAAAATAGCAAGGGAAAAAATATTTTAAATTTATCTTTAGGACCAATCAGTGTTTCATCGGCAGATTCGTAACTAAATTGCTATATTTGAATTTAAATAACCAACACTTCTCCTTAAATTTAAAAATCTAAGGCTTTACAAAACTAAACCTAACTCCTTAATACATTTAATATGCTTTGGACCGTTTAAAGCTTTTGTTAATACGTCAGCAACCATATCATTTGTGCACAGGTGTTTAAACCTGGAGGGAAAGGGCTCGCCGGTTGCGTTCGCGCAGGCTGGCGAGATCCCCCCCTCCCGTGGTGTAAAAGCGGTGACGGTCCGAGGGGCGATCGGAGGTGTCCCCCCTCCCGTCTCTCGGATGACTGTCACCGCTGACTCAGTGGACGGGCGGCCCTGCTGTGGGAGGATTATGTCCTCCCGGTATTCCGCGGGGCTGCCCGACAGCCAGAAATCTGGCGTCGAATGTAAAGGAGGGGTGGACTCGCTGGCCGTTTCCGCTGGCGAGATGCCCCCCTCCCGTTGTTTGGTATGGCTGATGGACCCGAGGGGCGCTGAGGTGTTCCCCCTCACCCCCCTGCCGGTTGACCTCGCCAATACCCCGTATACGGGCGGCCCTGCTGTGGGAGGATTATGTCCTCCCGGTATCCCGCAGGGCCGCCCGACAGCCGGAAACGGCGTCGAAAATAAAGGAGGGGCGAGCTCGCTGGCCATTTTCCGCTGGCGAGATCGCCCCTCCCGCGGTGTGAATGGCTGATGGACCCGAGGGGCGCTGAGGTGCTCCCCCTCACCCCCCTGCCGGTTGACCTCGCCAATACCCCGTATGCGGGCGGTCCTGCCGGGGAGGAACAACCCCCCCCCATTCCCGCGGGGCCGTCGGAGAGCCGTGGGCGGCTCGGGTGGGGGCCCGAGTCGCCCTTATCACGGCCTGGAGAAGGTAGGCCGCGCTGGGTGTTACCCATGGCGCGGCCATGTGCGATACGGCGGAGTTTTTCGGAGGGTCCTTCTGACCCTCCCGAGGATGGGGCCGCAATGGCCGGGCGTGGGGAGGCACCGGAAGGGTATCCGTAGGTCACGGGGCCTCCCCTACAAGCGCCGAGGTTAGGTAACCGGGGTGGTTTTAGCCGGTAGAAATCCGGCACTACCTCCTGCTCTCCCCCAGGGCAGGTGGTGTCTTTCGAAGATTTCCACCTCGTAACAAAAAAAAAAAAAAAAAAAGGTGTTTAAACCTAAATTTACCTTCGTGTAAAGCCTCCTTTATAAAGTGATGTCGTATAGCTATATGTTTCGCTCTCGCATGAAAAACAGGATTCTCAGATAACTTTAAAGCGCTCGCATTATCGTTGTAAACTGTGATGTCGAGATCAATCTTCACTCCGAGTTCCTCAAATGAGTCCACCAAATATATAGGCTCTTTTGCAGCGTCTGTACTAACAACATATTCCGCTTCCGTAGTGGAGAGTGCAACAATTGTTTGTTGTTTCCTTGACTCCCATGAGATAGGACACCCACAAAATTGAAACACGTAACCAGAGTAGGAATAGCGATCACTGATGCAACCTCCCCAATCTGCATCTGTAAAACACTTTAAAGAACTGCTGCCCGATCGATAAATTATACAATAGTGATCCTTTAAGTATCTGAGTACTCTTTTTGCTGCTTTCCAATGTGCCTTCCCACAGCAATTCTTGAATTGACTTAAATAACTTACAGAATAGCTGATATCGGGTTTAGATACAATTGATAAGTACATTAACCTGCCTATCAATTCACGATAAGGGTACTTCTTTTCTTCAATCTTACAATTACCCTTAGTCAACGCAATACCTGGCTCTAACGGAACTTTAACCCTTCCGACCCGAAATCAGTACCGCGTACTGACCCACCAGCCGTCGTATGCGGCCGACATCAGTACCGCGTACTGACCCGGAGAATGAATCACTGCTTTCTTCGCGCGTCAGGCAAATCCGAATTCGACACGCACTTATGTATAAATGCGTATCTCTTATCTCGTATCACATATGTATCTCCTGAAGATACACAAGACCTCAGTTTTAAGCTAAACAATCTGCAATGCTTTCTTTATTGCTGCAGACACAGTTCTTGATCCTCGACGACACGTAGATACAAGACATCAATCAGACAATACAGTAGCTAGACTACACGAACGACATTTTATAACAAAAATATCCCCAACAGAAAAAACAAAAACACAACAAAGAATATGTGCGGTATGTACGAAATTTGGAAGAACGAAAGATAGCGAATGTGATGTTGGACTTTGCTTAGAAAAGTGTTTCGAAATATACCACACGAAGCTGAATTACTAGCTGTTATTTAGGTAAAAACTTAATGAATTTCTTAATTATCCAGTACAATACTGCATATGGTAAAGACGCAAATACTTTAGGAACAATTCGATATGTTAGGACTCCAATTCTCGTCAGCCGGCCACGGACGTAGCGAGCGACTTTCGGAAAACGCCGCCGGGTCGGAAGGGTTAACTGGATTAGCCCCAGTCATGTTGAATTTTTCCAACAATTTCTTTATACAGGGTGTCTCTTACCTCGTGAAGTATCCGGAAATGGGGGTAGCTGAGGTCAGTCTGAACAACTTTTTCCTTGACCAAAATATTGTTTGAAGCTTCGTTTTTGAGATATTAACGAAAAACACTGGCGAATGAGAGCGCCTGTATAGCATGCGCTCAGGTACAACTCCGCGCGGTCGTGATCGGGTGCATCGAGGGGCAACGTACGGCAAATGAATCCTGTATAATTATTCGTTATTCACGAATAACAACTTAATTAACAAGTCGTTTAATAACCGTTCCATACTTTTATTCGTTATCCGAAAAGAAATAAAGAGTTTTACTAATAATGAAAAAAGTTTTTGGATAATTAATGTTAGAAAAGGGTAGGCTTACGCGGTCTGCCTTTTGCTCCGATCCTTATTATTTGAGGACGTCCACGACCTCTCTTCGTTACTGTACTCGTACCATCTTCAGCGTTATCCCCGTCTTCTTCATTTAGTTCCGTACATACTGGAGCATCATTGGATAACTTTACTGTGAAATGATTACCATCATCGTTATCAAAACCAGTAAATCTATATTCTTTAGTATTATCGTCTAATTTCCGCCGCAATTCCTTAGGAATATGTGCATATACTGTGGAAACAAAAATATGCATATCTTTAAGTTCTGGTTTCATTCCGCACCATCTCTCTATTGGAGTTATACTTGTAGCCTTGGTGACTGGCGATATGGACGGCCTCACCCCAATATTTTTTTTCAAGTTTAGCATCAATTAGCATACAACTGGCCATTTCCAACAACGATCTATTTTTCCTTTCTGCAACTCCATTTTGTTCGGGGGTATAACTAGCCGTATATTGATTCCTAATTCCTGCTTTTCTAAAATAGCCCTTTAAATCCTTATTCATATATTCGGTACCTCTGCCCGATATAAAAACTTTGGCAACTTTACCGAATTTCGTTTTTACTTCCTGTACGAAGTTCTTAATTTTTTCTGTCACCTCAGATTTTTGGCTCAACAAATATATAGTCGTGTATCTACTATAATCATCAATTAAAGTCAATATGTATCGATTTTTACCTGGTATTATGATCTGCATAGGTCCACAAACATCTGTGTGAATTAATTGTAATATGGATTCAGATTTACTTTCTGATTTTTGTGGAAAAGGTTTCCTGGCCATCTTCCCCTTCATGCAAGTGTCACAGACCTCACTTATTCCACAATTCTTTATTACAATTCCCTTTACTATTGCTTTGGGTGCCATCGCCTTAATAGCCTCTAAATCCTTATGACCAAGTTTCCTATGCCAGGTGTGTTGACAGTTAGGCGAATGCTGACTTTTGATAATGAGGGCCTTATTTGTCTGCCTTAATTTAATACAAATCGCTACATAATTCAGCCTTAGTTATAATTTTATCCTTATGCTTTATTACACAAGTTCCTTTAGTAAAAGTCACTTCAAAATCCTGTTCCGTTAATCTCTTTACAGATATTAAAGTTTCCTTCAATACTGGAACAAATAACACGTTTCCCACAGGAATAACCAGAGGACTACCTTTAATGTCTTCGCACAAAATTTCTCCATCTGTTCTGCCTTCAACTTCTGTATAAGAGCCATTTGCTAGTTTTACGTTCTCTTTATTGCACTTTCCAAAAAACTTAAACAATTTCCTGTTGTTAGACATATGACTGGTGGCACCTGAATCGATGCACCAATCATTCCTATTCCAGGATGTGTCAACGCTCTCAACATGAAAACATGCCTCACTTGTAAAATCATCTGCAATTTTTTCTTTACTAATCACCTGACTGGCCTTCTGTGTAAATTTATTAGTATTATTTTTTTCCCACTTTTGATACTTTATAAAGGGTGTCCCAAAATTTACGCAAGATTTGAATTAAGTAAAAAACAATTTTTTTTTCTTTAAATTGTTATTTTTTTTATTGAATCGTGAAGTACACAGGATAGGGTTATGTATGGAATAACACATTGGGCAAATGGCCTCCACGGCTTTGCTGGCACATACGCACTCTTTTGTAGAAATTTTCTATGATTATTTTGCATAAGTGTGGCTGAATTTCGTTGATGCAGCGTTGAATTTCCTCCTTCAATGCACGCGTGCTTGTAGGCTTGTTGGCATAGACCTTTGACTTCAAATAACCCCATAAAAAGAAATCCAACGGTGTTAAATCACATGATCTAGGGGGCCAATTCTTGTCACCGAAACGAGAGAGTGCACGGCCTTCGCTGTGCATGGTCATTAGGCTTCAATTCTTGTGCCAATTGAACTTTGTAAGCATGGAGACGCAAATCTTCAGTGAGTATACGCTGTAGAGAGCTTCTTGAAATTTGCAATTCTTGTCCACGACGCCGAATTGATGTTCCTGGACTTTCACTAACACTCTTACGTACTGCTTCGATATTAAGATTTGTACGGCCTGTTTTTGGACGACCAGTGTGTTTAGCATCACCAATTGATCCAGTCTGCCTGAATTTGTCAATTAATCTCTTCACAGTTGACGAAGTTAAATCACTATTCCGACCATATTTTGTACGAAATATTCGAACTGTGGCCGACGGACTATCCTTATTTTTTAAATATTGTTCAACAATGAAAACACGTTGTTCTGTTGTGTATTGCTCCATTTTTATTAACCCTAACCTATCAGCTGTCGAATGATTTTTTTAATAAGGTTAGTAACACTTCATTGCACAAATGGTGGCAAATTCAAATCTTGCGTAAATTTTGGGACACCCTTTATAATCTCTCTTTAGATGTCTTTGTTTCTTACAGAAGAAACAAGTGTAAGTATTTGACTGTTCCTTGGCGTAACTTGATCCAGACTTGTTTTTGTATACCACCTTTCAGACTTTATTTTGTTCCGGTGGCTCGCTCTTTAGATTCTGGCGTCAAATGGCTTCATCAACTAATTTGCATTTAACAAGTTCTAAAGTCAACTCATTCTCATTCCTCGGTTCTAAAGCTGTAATGAGAGTACCAAAAGAATCCGGAAGGTTACTAATTGATATAGTAAGCATATTTCAAAACTTAATATGGCGTCCAACCGGCCCTTTTTCGAATAGAACGCCAAACGAAAATGTCGTAACCCCCCCCCCCCCTCCCTCCCTCCACTTAAGGATCTACACATCTCGTCGTATCGGCCAACACCGGAAGCTCGCGCTGGACATACTATATTTGTAGTTAAATATCCAACAAATTGTCTAATTCATCTAATGCACATTTTAAACGCGGCTTAACACCTTTGTAACATTTTACTTACCACATTTACTCGGCTTAATACTTCATACCATAAAATAGTATGCGGGGAAAAGACTTTTGGGAGGTAACGATAAGAACACAATTAAACGATGGATGTGTCACAATATATATTCTGTATTAATTTCTACGCTACTACTGTTCCCAATGACCGACACACAATGAATGAACTCTCCACGACGATCGGCTCGACCGATCGTCTTAACCGATCGTCCCTTCCCAAAGGCAACGCACAGCCCTTGAGGTGGTTTACTTTAGTTGGCGCCCGATAAGAACCGTCGCGGTATATGCTCGACAATCTAACGCCCCAACGTAAACCATCAGATTCGTATGCACAAAATGAATAATTTTCCCTCGTACGCTTTCCCAGGGTTAAACTTCAACGCTAGATCTCGGGCCAAACAAAATCTCAATATTTCGCCCATATTGCGGGCGATTGTTATATGCTTGTTTACAACATTAATAAATTTTTGCGTCTACAGGAAATTTCACGATAGAATTAATTCTTGTTGTACATAGGAAATAGATAAGTAAAGACGAAAAATTAAAACAATAGTAAGTTTACCAATTTTTTGCGAAAATCTAGATCTGGTTTTATTTTGTCGTCAAACTTTTCAAATTCTTCTTTAGTAGTACAGGGAAGTAATTTCCAATTATTTTCGAAATCAGAATTGACATAGGTCAGAGTTGTTGTTTTCTCTAATTGTTTGATGGTGAGTTTTAGATCAACCAGTTGGCTACCAAATTGGCTCATTTGGATTGATAGCGATTGATGGTGCTATGCGGTTTAAATAATCTATAAAAATTAAAATTTTATGGTTGTAGAAATGCGTATAGAATATTGTTAAATGGACAAAAAATTTGGTGTTCTAAATCATTACTTTATCTAACAGTTTATCATAATTACCTTTCAATGAATTTATTTGATCTTGATAAGCTGTACATGAGCATGATTGTTGAGTTGTTTCTGATTTATCAGAAGGCACTTTGTTAATTATTGGATGATCAATTTGTGTTTTTTGACATATTGTCATTGGTAATTCGTCCCCTTGATTTGAAAATTGTATTTGCTGCGACGGTAAATTTATATCAGGTTCACTCTGAACTCTCCGAAATTGGTGCAACTTTCTGTGTCTTTACGCCTTCACTGGATGAACCGTTTTTCTTCCCATGTGTTATTATCTTCCTTTTTTTGTATGTGTCATGTACTGGCCGAATAAAACAAAGCGGTTCAATTACTGTAGGAACTACTTTATTAATTGCGCCTTACGCTACAATTCTCACACGTGTTATATCGCTCGACTTCCACAATCGTCTGTCGTTTCCGCATTCGCACTCGCGGTGCTCGCAGCGCCACGCCAATACATCACATCCCTCCACGCTTAAGTAGGAAACCCAAATCGCTCAGGTGGTTTCCTATTCCGACATGGTCTAGCTAACTCTTGTCCAGCAGGACTTTTCGGAACCTTAGGTGACGTCGCTATAGCGCCACTCGATTGGCTTGCCTTCGGTGGTCTGCCTCTACTACGTTTCGGTGCCGATGATTCCCGCTCGGCTGCCACAGGTTCCGCACTGGGTTGAGCAATCACTTGTGGAGGCATCTCTCCTTCGATTTCTTCAGCGGCAGGAACTTCCGCGCCAACGGGCTCCAATTGAGTCGCCGTTTCGCCAGACGAATCCAAAAACGCGCCGTTAGCACCATCGCCAACACCAGCACTGTCTGTCCGTGGTATGCCCCGATAACTCGATCGGCTCGGTCCTGATTCCTCCCGGTCATCGATACTATTCTCTACGCGGTTCCTAATTTGGTCTATGTGTCTCCTCCAGACCTCTCCAGACCGTAATTTACATAGGTAAACCTTGCTACCTTCATAGCTTACAACTACGGCTTCAATCCACTTTTTCTTATTAACTATCCTGTAATCTCGCACGTACACCTCCTCCCCCTCATTAAAGCTTCTTAGCTCTTTCCCTTTATAATAACAAACTTGCTTTCGCCCCGCTATATCTCTGGCACTATGATCGGTTGGCTTTAACATATCCAAACGCGTGCGAATACGCCTATTAAACATTGAGGCCGCTGGGGAAACTCCAGTAGAAGAGTGTACAGCATTTCGATACGATAACAAATATCTATTGATAAGTGTATCCATACCCTGATCATTACGCGAATCATTTAACATTTTAGTTACACCTCTTTTAATTATTCCAACTGCATTTTCTGCTGCGCCATTAGTTTGCGGATGATAGGGCGCTGACGTCCTATGTACAATGCCGTTCCGCTTACAAAAGTTTTCAAATTCGAAAGATACAAACTGGCGTCCATTATCGCTTACAATCATTTTCGGAATACCGAAACGCGCGAATGTCTCCCTCAGTTTGTCTATTACATGTTTGCTGTCAGTCGAGCCCATACTAAAAACCTCTATCCACTTGCTAAACGCGTCTACCATGACTAAAAAATTTCTGCCCCCGACAGGTCCAAACAAATCAACATGAATCCTCTCAAAGCATTCTCTAGCTTGAGGCCATAAGCTTAACCTAGACTTCCTGGGATCTGGTAGAGTCATATCGCAAGCCCTACAACCCTTCACGAGCCTCTCTATATCTTTGTCTAATCCAGGCCACCAACACACTGACCTGGCTAAACTCTTCATCTTAACCACACCCAAATGAGTACTATGTAACTCCTCCAAAAGAAAAGGTCTTAATTTGTTGGGAACTATCACACGATAGCCCCACATCACTATGCCATTCTCAATTGTAAGCTCGTTTCGCCTTGAAAAATATGCCGTCAAGCTCTCATCTTCAGTCGCCCTGTTGTGCGACCAACCACTACTAACACACTCAAACACTCGGCTTAATACGGGGTCACGCCGTGTCTCCACTCTAATTCGTGCTGCATCGACAGCAATCGCAGCCTGATCATAAATGAAATTTAAATAGTCCCCTGCCTCCGAAAAAGTCGGCTTCTTACCGGCTGGCAACCTCGAAAGACAGTCAGGTCTACTATTCTCACTACCCTTCACATACTCAACCTTGTAATTAAAACTAGACAAATACACTGCCCATCTCTGCAGTCTACTGGCTGCAAAAACTGGAAGTCCTTTCTTTTCGCCAAAAATTGCCAGTAACGGCTTGTGATCAGTTTCTAATATGAAATGCATACCTAATAAATATTTTTCAAATTTTTTTACCCCGGAGAATATAGCTAAAGCTTCTCTATCAATTGTCGAATATTTCTCCTCGCAACTAGACAAAACCCTTGATGCAAAAGCGATAGGTCGCTCGCTACCATCAGGATAAACATGGGACAGTACCGCCCCTATACCATCTCCGGACGCATCGCAAGACAGTTTAATCGGTATCTCCCGTGAAAAATGTACCAAAACCTGATCCGACGCTAATAATTCCTTTGCTTCGTTAAAAGCCTTTTGACATCGTTCAGACCATCTAAACTCCACATTCTCCTTGAGTAACTCGTATACCGGACGCAAAATTGCCGACAGACCTGGCGCAAATCGTATATAATAATTCGCCAGTCCCGCAAACGCTCTCACTTGAGTTTTATTAACCGGTATCGGTGCTTGCATAATAGCCTGGATTTTGGCCGGATCCTTGTGCAATCCTTCTGCACTAATTATATGCCCTAAATAACTAACCTTAGCACTAAAAAATTCACACTTATCTTTATTAATCCTTAACCCGGCCTGTGACAAACATTTGAGAACCACTCTCACATTCTGCACATGCTCCGCCCTGGTACGACCCGTGACCACTATGTCATCAAGAAAAACTACAGTTGCTTTACAATCACGCAACACTTTCTCCATTTCCCGTTGAAATAAAGAACACGCGGGCTTAATCCCGAAAGGCATTCGATTAACCTTAAAAATCCCTTTATGAGTACTCCAAGCTAGTAACACTTTGGATTCCTCATGAAGCACTAATTGGTTATACGCCTGCGAAAGATCCAGTTTAGTGAACTCCTGTCCACCTACGAGTGCTGCAAAGAGCTCCTCAATTCGCGGCAATGGATATTTAACATCTCTCAGAAAAGGGTTAACCGTTGTCTTGTAGTCCGCACATAACCTAATGTCCCCGTTTTTTTTTAACACAGGTACAAGAGGAGTGCCCCAATCGGAATTTGCAATCTGCGTAATGATCCCTTCCTCTTCTAATCGCCGCAACTCCCTCTCAACTTTATCTTTAAAAATCAAAGGCAAAACTCTCGGTCTACAAAAAAGTGGTCGTGCTTCCTGATTTAAATCCAATTTGACTTGACCGCCCTTATACCGACCTAAACCTGCACTAAACACTTCCGGGAACTCCTCGTACACCCCTGTCAACTCCCTGCTTAATTTAAAAATCGCTTCAGTACGCACCTTGATCAACTCCAACTTTTTGATCCAATCGCGCCCAATTAATGCTGGCCCTTCAGTCTTCACTACCAAAAGGTCAAGCACTTCATTCGCCGTGCCAAACCTTACAGGTACCCTAAATGTACCCAAAGGCACCATTCTCTCCCCGGAATAACTTTTTAAAATAATCTCTGTCGGTTGTAATTCCCTACTTTTAAAATGTTTGTTATAAAGCCAAACCGGTATAACTGTTCTAGACGCTCCGCTATCCAGCTCCCATTGCATGTCCTTGCCTCCTACAACTAACTTAATAATAATTGGTTCTATAGCACCACCTCTTAAATAAAATAAATCATTATCGCTGCCTCGCTCTGTCACATCTGTATGAGTCAAATCTCGTACAAAATTCTGAGACTGATCCCTTGTACAGACTTTTGCTAAATGCCCTACCTTGTTGCATTTCTTGCATTTGTACTGTCTGTATTTGCATAGTTTGAACTCATGGGCTACGCCCCCGCACGCAAAACACTTCCTATTGTCTTTGATTCCTCCATCAACAGGTTTCCACACTTTTGGTATCTTCGAGACGTTGGTTGTACTCGTGCCGCCTCCATATGTTGTGCTTTTCTTAGAGTGCACCTTCAGTCTATTAACTTTCTGCAGCTCGCATTCCAATACAGCTTCCCTCTTGACCGCCAAATCAAACATCTCCTTCAAGGTCCTCGCCTCATCTTCTTCACACAGGCGATTCAAAATTCTTGCTTCGCACAGACCAGTAACAAATTTGTCTTTCAAAATCGCTTCTAGGATGTTCCCAAACTTGCACGTTACTGACAGGCTTTTAACCCGTGCATACCAATCGGCAATTCTTTCTCCACTATCCTGTGTAGCCTTATAAAACTTTACTCTCTCTCTGAACACAGCTTGGTGATGCTGAAAGTGCTCCTTTAGCAAACTTTCAAGTATTACAAATGTCTTGGAGTGTGGTAAGTCTGGATGGCACAAGTCTCTTAAGGTTTTATAAACTTGCGGACTCACCACAGTCAACAAAATTGCCACCTTCTTTCCTTCATTATTTATATCATTTGCCACAAAATACTTTTGCAACTGCTCGGAATATAAAGCCCAGTCTTCATTATTCCCAAACTTAGGCAAAACACCATGTGCCGCCATTCTTGACTCCTTGCCAAGGAAAAAGAGAAAAATGGAAAAGAAGAGAAAAAAAAAAAAAAAAAAATTATGTTGCGCCTCGTGGCAACCTAACCTCAATATACTTTCAGCCTTTTAGCAAAGAGAGACAATAAAATAAAACGTATCAATACACGCGAACTTGCACATTTTTCTCGTCGCCAATTTATGTCATGTACTGGCCGAATAAAACAAAGCGGTTCAATTACTGTAGGAACTACTTTATTAATTGCGCCTTACGCTACAATTCTCACACGTGTTATATCGCTCGACTTCCACAATCGTCTGTCGTTTCCGCATTCGCACTCGCGGTGCTCGCAGCGCCACGCCAATACATCACAGTATGCATTATTGATCCATCACTATTGTTATCTTCTAAATTATCAGAATCCATGTCATCTAAAACTGTTAACGCAGCTTTTTATTCATTTTTTATGCTAATGATGATGTTGATTGCTAAATTATAATCACTGAATAGCAGAACAAAACGATTATTGCATTTAGAATTAAAGAAAAAGTACAATTTGCAAAAAGAACTTAAAAAAATGAACGACGAAAATGAATCTATAAAATTTGTGAAATTGTAGTATATCTTACTTGTTTTGTAATTCACAACGTTTTTGGATTTTTTAGGATATTTGCATCTGACGTTTTTTCTTGTTGAATTTTTAGCATTCGCCATTTTTGAAAACAAGTTGAACAGCACTCACTTGTATTATCACTGTTACGAGCCGAGGGCTAAGGGGCATGGTTGCGGAGCCGAGGATCGGTTGTTTAAAGAATTTTGTTAGTTACGGATGTGCCGGTGCGTATTTCATCACCGGGTGCCGTTTAAGGTAGAAGGTTTTCATGGATGTACCAAAGCGTATTTCATCTAGCCCCTCAACGACCGGAATCGCGGAACAAAAACTGTACTATGCGGTCCGCAGTAGGTATCTAAGTTTTCGAACTCTTTCGATGCTTTTACAAATAAAACGTGATATTCTGTCCATAATCGTGTGTACATTATGTGCATACACCTTTGAATGAGAGGTTGAAACTTCCTATTACGATATTGCAGTTCACATAAACAAATCAACGGCAAACGCGATTAGCTGTATGGGTCCGTACGAGATACGGATGCGGTCGTTGAGGGGCTAGGGTGCCACTAGGAAGGTTTGCGTGGATGTACCAAAGCGTATTTCATCTATGGGTGGCACTAGGAAGGTTTGCGTGGATGTACCAAAGCGTATTTCATCTATGGGTGCCACTAGGAAGGTTTGCGTGGATGTACCAAAGCGTATTTCATCTATGGGTGCCACTGGGAAGGTTTGCGTGGATGTACCAAAGCGTATTTCATCTTTGGGTGCCACTAGGAATGTTAATAAATGTAACCTCGTAACTATGGATACACCTCGAGCGGTTAAGATGTATCTGTTCGGTGGATTCTATATATGTACTACTTATGATTGGTATAGGAAACGAATGAAATAAATTTATCTATGATCAAATAATAAAATGTCTATATTCTATATCTCAAGTAAATTACAGTACGTACAGTGGCGAGCATTTAAATAGGGAAATTGGTCCTTCAATATATACTTCATAGTTCTGAAGTTGCAGTTGTTATATCTCTTTTTCTCATTGTACATATGAAAAGTATAATCCTTAAGCTCACTATGGCATAAAGTTTCTATAATTAACTTACTTTAATTGTTAGTAAAAAAATACGAAACTTAAAATATGGAAATATTTGGGGAGCATATAAATAGGGAAATATAGATTTATGTATTAAATGTATTTTATTTTACAATGTAATCGATATAAACAACAGATTTAACATAGGCAACTAATACTTTGTTGGGCCACCTTTCTTTTTGAGAACTTCAGCACAACGACGAGGCATAGAATCAATAAGTCGAATGCAACGATCGATTGAAATGTTATTCCAAGCATCTTCGACTATTTTGTATAAATTGTTTAAATTTGAAGGTTTTTTCATTTTAATTTCTTTATCCACGTTATTCCAAAGATGCTCGATTGGATTTAAATCGGGCGACTGTGATGGCCAACACATAACATTAACATCATGTTCTTCCAAAAATCGCTTTGCCTTTCGAGACGTGTGTTTGGTATCGTTATCAGCCTGAAATATCCATTGTTCCGGCATATTTTCCTGAGTGAAAGGAATTAAATGTCTGTTCAAGATGTCAACATAGAGATGCTGGTCCATAATACCATTGATACGGCAAATTGGACCAGGACCGTTTATAGTCATACCAGCCCACACTATTACAGAACCTCCTCTTCCTTTAATGGTCGATTTCAAGCATTTTGGATCAAATTCTTCACCTACTCGCCGTCTTACGTAACATCTTCCATCTGATCCGAAGCAATTGAATTTGGATTCATCAGTGAAGATGACTTTGGCCCATTGTTGTCTTGTCCACAGAAGATGCTCTTTAGCAAACGCTACTCTCGCCTTTTGATTCCATTTACTTATAAAAGGTTTTTTACGCGCGACACGACCTCTTAGTCCAAATTCAATTAAACGTCGGCGAACAGTATGGACACTAATTTGTGTACTCGTTGCTGTTGAAATTTCACGATGAATGTCAACTGCAGTCCGAAATCGGTCCGCTTCTGAAAGACGATGTATTGTTCTGCCGAATCGTGGCGTTGTTTTTCGTGGTCTTTCACTGCGTACTTTGTTACTAACACTCTTATTCACTTTCTAATGCTTCAATGCCTGATGGACAGCTTCAATTGAAATATTAAGGCGCTCAGAAATTGCACGAAGTGTTAATTTCTCATTTCGAAGACGGAGAATTTCTAGACGCTGTGTCGCCATAATATGTTTTCCACGACCCATTTCTATATGTAAACAATGATATTATTAACTGCTAGAATATGTTGTTTGTTACGTATGAAGAATACTTTCTATACGTCGCTCTCAACGCGTTTTCGAGCTCGCATCTGTGAAGGGAAAACGCCCTAAAATTCTTCCGTTTAATGTAAACAAATAAAGGGGACCTTAGTACAAGCACGGTCAGCTGCATCATGACCCAAGACGGGCGTGGCCCGACGACGACTCCTATATTTCCTTATATGGAAAGTTCCAGTGCATCCCCGCGCATTTTGGGACTATATAAACCCTTTGGTTTCTACCCTCGTGGGTTCAGAGTAACATAGTCACGCGTAGAGTCACGTCGTGTCACGCTTGTATAGAATCAGTTATATCCAGTGAGATTGGGCTTAGCGCACCTCTCGAATCACAGATTAACCCGTTAGAATCCGCTTGTCCGGTTGAAGTTCTTTCGGCATATTCTAATAGCGGCTCTCAGTCCCCGCATCGCCAGTGCGTCAACACCGTGCAAATACTTAGGTAACTTACACACTTTATATATTAATTCATCGCGACAGTAACATTTGTATTTATACTGAAAACTCAGAATACAACTTTATACGTTCACTTATAAATCGAGTAGATTCGTTAAACCTATCTTTACCCCGCAATCCTTGCATATTGGTAACAACGTTCCCACCGATACAACTTTACCGCTCGAGTTGTATCAAATAATAATTTAGAGTTACGAGGCAACTAACATTTCCCGCGACTACCTGATCTCACATCAGGTTCGTTCGCACATCTTTATCCAAACAAACAATCTACATATTCCAACCTAGTGGCTCCCCGATTTCGCATCGGGTTCGTCCACGAAACCTAACCCTTCCTACGGCTCCCTGGTTTCGCACCAGGTTCGTCCGTGTCCTACGGCTCCCCGATTTCGCATCGGGTTCGTCCGTACGTCTACCAACCTCCGAACAGCTCCCTGGTCAAGCGCCAGGTTCGTCTGTGAATAAACCAACCTCCTAGCAGCTCCCCGATTTCGCATCGGGTTCGTCTGTGAACTTCTTCCTAGTGGCTCCCCGATTTCGCATCGGGTTCGTCCACGACGTTTCACCCTCCTGCGGCTCCCCGATTTCGCATCGGGTTCGTCCGCGCTCGTTCCCCCTCCTAGAGGCTCCCCGGTTTCGCACCGGGTTCGTCCTCGCTCTCAATAATCCTAGCGGCTCCCTGATTTCGCATCAGGTTCGTCCGCGCACCTTAACTAACAAATTGATAACCATATTCCTGGGTAATATACCCCTCGCCGGCCTCTCGTGCTGCCACACAGCCCGGCTCGTAACAGAACTGGTGACAGCGGTGGGATACTACTAATTTTAGGATTGCCGTAAATTTTGGTTTTATATACGTTCTATTACTCGTTTGTGAACAATTGACGATATACTAGTTTTCTCTAGTTTAGTCATTTATTTATTAATTTTTGCTTAAAATGGCAAATCCACAAGGGAACGTCTCTGCTAACGAGATGCTAAATCTGACAGTTTCAATTGCTAACTCAATGACACTCTTAACGCAACGGACGTGTATACAGAATATTACCTCGTCCATTCCGACCTTTGACGGATATAAGCCATCGTTGACGCACTTTGTACAAAATGTGGAAAACGGGTTAACCTTGATTCCTGAGGGTACGGAAGCGGAGTATCTTGCGATTGTTTTAACGAAACTTACTGGTCCTGCACGTAGATGCACGTTAGAACACAAATTCGATTCTGTTAAGGCATTAATTAAACATCTAAAAAAGAGATTCGCGCCTGGTAGAGATTTGTCGCATTTTCAAGTCGAAGTCGTGAAATTTCGCATTCGTGACGGAGAAAGTATTCAACAATATATCGATAGAACAAGTCATCTTGTTTATTGTACGCGCGGAGCTATCCGGGAAAAATATCTGGATCACGCTGAAGATTTTGTCACGCAAATGGAAAAGGACGTTAAGGAAAATTTCATCGATGGTTTACCGGATCGAATTTCCTGGAAAGTGTCGGCTCGAATTCAAGACTTAGGTACACTTGAAGAAGCTTACGACGCCGTGCTACATATAGACAAAAAATTAAGAAATCGGCGACGATCGCCATCCAGCGAATCACCCTCCAGTTGGTCTCGTCGAGACCGCTACGTTCAAGATTCTCG
This sequence comes from Nomada ferruginata, assembly GCA_963583965.1. Classification (NCBI taxonomy): domain Eukaryota; kingdom Metazoa; phylum Arthropoda; class Insecta; order Hymenoptera; family Apidae; genus Nomada; species Nomada ferruginata. Next base: position 5,075,647 of record OY757219.1, read on the forward strand.
GGATCGTGGACGTGAAGTGTCATACCCTCACTCACCGACTAGATATGATCGGGTTAGGGAACGACATACCAGAACATCTGAATATGAAGAGGAACCAGAGAGGCAAGGACGCGCGACGGCCTGGACCTTGCGTCAAAGAGGCCACTTGAGATCCCCTTCTAACTGCTCCGATTCATCGTACGTAGATGATCGGGACAACAAAATTTCAATTTTAAAAAATTCTGATAGAAACCGCAGGCCAAGTTTGTATTGCTGGCATTGTGGTACAAACGGACATGACGAAAAGTCGTGTTGGAAAAATCGGCGTAATCCGCGTAATCGTCGGGACTCGCGAGATTCACCCGTTGAATCCACGAAGTCTTTAAACTACCATCGCGCTCAACGTACAGGCGACACGATGAGCGGAAACGAGGAAGATCGCCGAAGGAAGATCCGGTTCAGCGACGAGAAGAAAGAAGACTCATCAAGGAAGCACCTGCACCACGCATCAGGGTCAAGATTCCGGAATTGGAATCAGGAACGGGAGAATTCTTAATTGACGGTGGAGCAGCAGTCAACCTGGTGGTCATCGATGTTCTTGGAAGAAACGCAGAAATAATTTCAAGAGAAGAAATTGAGTTAACTGGACTCACTACAACGCCAATTCACACCCTGGGAACTACAATTTTGCATATTCATGGATCTCCAGCATTTTTCTATGTGGTGAGAAATCTTGCAATAGATGCAGATGGACTCATAGGAAGCCCATTTTTAAAACAAGAAGAAGCTGAGATTTCGTATTACCATGGAACTTTAGTACTGAAGAATAAACCGATTCGACCTTTACGTTTTACTAATTATCAAGATCTACCCCAACAAAATAAAGAACAACAGGCAGTTAGCAAATACTGTATTGAACCTAGGACATCACGACAGATTACAGTAACAATAGCAAACCCGAAGATTAAAGAAGGATATTTACCGCGTATCAAGACCCACGGACAACTCTACATTGGGGAAGCAGTCGTAACAAACAACGATGGAAGGTGCCACGTTATGGCAATAAACACCAGCGACGAAGCGCTTGACGTGGAGATAGAACCTCAAACATTGGAACCCTATGATATTTTGAATACATCGGACGAAGATTCTTACCCAGATGTGGAACACCCCTCAAACTTGAAGATTAAGGAAAATAGAACACATGGAATTTTGGAAACTCTGAATTTAAAACATTTAAACAAAGAGGAACAGGACTTTGTTACAGATTTAGTAAAGGAATTTCCTGACCGATTTTATCTTCCTGGAGACAAACTCGGGAAGGCTCGTGATTTTAAACATTCAATACACACAACTAATGATATTCCAATTAATACAAGACAATATCGTTATCCACCTATACATCAAAACGAAATTAAAAAACAAATTAACGCTTTATTATCAGAAGGTATAATCAGTCCTTCTAAATCTCCATTCAATTCACCTCTATGGATTGTTCCAAAGAAAGCAGACGCACAGGGTAATAAACGCTGGCGATTAGTAATAGATTTTCGCGCGCTCAATGAAAAAACAATTTCTGACAAATACCCATTACCGCAAATCACGGAAATATTAGATCGATTAGGAGGAGCTAAATACTTTTCAGTTTTCGATCTTGCAAGTGGTTTTCATCGGATAGAAATGGATCCGAAAGATAAACCGAAAACTGCATTTACAACCCCGAACGGACATTACGAATTTTCTCGAATGCCTTTCGGATTAAAGAACGCACCACCTACTTTTCAACGTCTTATGGATCAAGTACTCACTGGACTTCAAGGGACAGATCTTTTTGTTTACCTGGACGACATAGTAGTATTCGCTTCGTCGCTCCAAGAACACAATATCAAAGTTAAAAAATTATTAAATCGCCTTAAAGAACATGGATTAACCCTCCAAACCAATAAATGTGAATTCCTACGGAAGGAAGTTGCATATTTAGGACATATTATTTCAAAAGATGGAGTCAGACCTGATCCTAGAAAATTAAAAGCCGTTCAAGATTTTCCTACACCAACTACGCAGAAGAATATTCAACAATTCTTAGGACTTGTAGGATATTACCGAAGATTCGTACCTAATTTCACTTCGAAAGCAAAGCCTCTAATTAACTTGTTAGGGAAAGGCATCAAGTTCAAGTGGACAGAAGAACAAGATCAAAGTTTCAAACAATTACGCAGCGAATTGTGTCAACAACCCATTTTACAGTATCCGGATTTCGATAAACCGTTCATTGTTACAACAGATGCATCCGAATATGCTATCGGGGCCGTACTCAGCCAGGGAGAGATAGGAAATGACCTGCCGATTGCCTACGCGTCTCGTAGTCTAAATAAACCCGAGAGGAATTATTCAGCTACGGAAAAGGAGTGTTTGGCTATGGTTTACGCTGTAAGATACTTTAGGCCCTACATCTATGGAACCAAATTCACCCTCATCACAGATCATAGGCCGCTTGTTTGGTTACATTCTGTTAAGGACCCGACTTCCAGACTCATGAAGTGGAAACTCAGACTTTTGGAGTATGAGTACCAGGTTGTCCATAAATCCGGAAAGACAAACAAAAACGCAGACGCTCTGTCGCGTAATCCTACTTCAGTCTGTTTACCACTTACTCCACGGGAATGCAAGGATACGGACTTCAAAATTCAGATACCAAAAGTAGAAGCTAATACCGATTCAATTGGACACCGGGTCCGGCAATTACGTCGAGATAGAGAAAGCCGACCCAAGTACCGGGACAGTAGCAGCTCGGATGAAACAGAACAGGCCGCATATGGAAAGTTCAACATTCGCCCATTATACATAAAAATCGATCTTTTCCCAGCTTATCTCATGAGGTAACAATGCCAGATGAGCGCCAGGAAACCATAAACAGTTTTTCACCAGCAGCAAATTCTACACAGATTTTTCCTTTAGACAAGGATCAGACCATTTTCAACGATTTAATATCCTTTGGGGAACCGCTTGAAAATACTGTAATAGAAAATACAAGAAATATTCGTCAAGATTTAATTGGTACATCGCAAGCATCATCACGAATTACGGACGAAGTTTTACAACCAGCAATTGCCCAGCTACCTGCAGGGACCATAACCGGAGCAAGTGCAGGACAACTACCTGACAGCAGGTCAACTCGACGTGAGGCCTTCGACCACACGCTTGACCCTTACCCATTCCTCACTACTGATTTTGAAGATTCAACTGATGGGGACGATTTGCCAGAAGCTCTACCAAAAGAAACACACAGGATTACTACCACTTCAAACACTCTCACAGCCGAAGAAGGACACTGTGTACATTTCATATCTGCCGACTGCAATTTACAAACCGCCGTTGGGAAACTACTGCTGGATACCGAAATAATAAACAAACAAGACCTTCTAGCGAGGCGACCGGAAAAAGGACACGTGGTAACGTTAGATAATGGGATGTACAAGTCTTTCAGTATAGTAGTCTCCGATCATTTTTATGATAATATTAAAAGAATAGACATTCTTGGAGGATTGAGAATCCTTAAAGACACCTTAAATCAATATCAGATTAAATCATTCCGAATTTCTGCAACCGGAGATCTTCATAAATTGCCAGTCAACGATTTTCTCAAGCTATTAGAAGAAGTTTTCACTGGAACAGCTCAACAGATTAGTATATGCAATTGTATCATCACCACACCATCCATAGAAGATAGACAAGAAATAATCCGCGAAGCTCACGATAGTCTAGTCGGAGGACACAAAGGAATAACGAAGACATATAAACGTATCCGATCAAAATTCCATTGGCCGCAAATGCGCAACGAAATTCAAGATTACATCCGGAAATGTCAAAGTTGTCAAGAACAAAAATTAGTTCGAGCAAAAACGCGTCAGCCTATGTTGATTACCGATACACCTATGGGACCATTCGACAAAATTGCCTTAGATACAGTGGGACCTTTACCAATTACACCTAGTGGAAATAGATACATTCTCACTATGCAGGATAATTTAACCAAGTACTGTATGGCTGTAGCAATACCAAATATTCGGGCAGCTACTATAGCAGATGCTTTTGCTAGGCATTTCATCGCAATCTATGGTACACCTCGCGCAATACTGACAGATAAGGGAACAAGTTTTATTGGACATCTTATGACAAATTTATCCGAAATATTTAAAATCAAACAAATTACAACCTCAGGATACAGGCCGCAAACCAACGGATCATTGGAACGAAGTCACATCGTACTCACTGAATACCTCAAGCATTACATGGATAATTACGAAGATTGGGACCTATTAATACCGTTCGCAATGTTCTCTTACAATACATCCGTTCATGAAGCAACGAATTTCACTCCATATGAGCTCATTTTTGGAAAACCAGCTCGAGAACCAAGTTCTTTTCCAACCGGCGAAAAGTTACAATCGTATGGAGATTATTTAATAGATTTGATAACCCATATGACTAATATCCGCAATTTAGCCACCACTCAACGTCAAGGCTCATTGCTGGAATTGGGATTCGTCGTCCCAAAGGACAACTAGATCAGCGGATCTGCGACTAATTAGTGATAAGTACACACACACACTACACCCGACAAATTTCATACACCGTTCTTTTAACGCGGAATTTTTGGGCATTTTTCCTTCTTTCTTGCGAAAGCATCACGCGAATCGCGATGTTTCATCTTGGGGGGGAGATGTTACGTATGAAGAATACTTTCTATACGTCGCTCTCAACGCGTTTTCGAGCTCGCATCTGTGAAGGGAAAACGCCCTAAAATTCTTCCGTTTAATGTAAACAAATAAAGGGGACCTTAGTACAAGCACGGTCAGCTGCATCATGACCCAAGACGGGCGTGGCCCGACGACGACTCCTATATTTCCTTATATGGAAAGTTCCAGTGCATCCCCGCGCATTTTGGGACTATATAAACCCTTTGGTTTCTACCCTCGTGGGTTCAGAGTAACATAGTCACGCGTAGAGTCACGTCGTGTCACGCTTGTATAGAATCAGTTATATCCAGTGAGATTGGGCTTAGCGCACCTCTCGAATCACAGATTAACCCGTTAGAATCCGCTTGTCCGGTTGAAGTTCTTTCGGCATATTCTAATAGCGGCTCTCAGTCCCCGCATCGCCAGTGCGTCAACACCGTGCAAATACTTAGGTAACTTACACACTTTATATATTAATTCATCGCGACAGTAACATTTGTATTTATACTGAAAACTCAGAATACAACTTTATACGTTCACTTATAAATCGAGTAGATTCGTTAAACCTATCTTTACCCCGCAATCCTTGCATATTGGTAACAACATTCCCACCGATACAACTTTACCGCTCGAGTTGTATCAAATAATAATTTAGAGTTACGAGGCAACTAACATTTCCCGCGACTACCTGATCTCACATCAGGTTCGTTCGCACATCTTTATCCAAACAAACAATCTACATATTCCAACCTAGTGGCTCCCCGATTTCGCATCGGGTTCGTCCACGAAACCTAACCCTTCCTACGGCTCCCTGGTTTCGCACCAGGTTCGTCCGTGTCCTACGGCTCCCCGATTTCGCATCGGGTTCGTCCGTACGTCTACCAACCTCCGAACAGCTCCCTGGTCAAGCGCCAGGTTCGTCTGTGAATAAACCAACCTCCTAGCAGCTCCCCGATTTCGCATCGGGTTCGTCTGTGAACTTCTTCCTAGTGGCTCCCCGATTTCGCATCGGGTTCGTCCACGACGTTTCACCCTCCTGCGGCTCCCCGATTTCGCATCGGGTTCGTCCGCGCTCGTTCCCCCTCCTAGAGGCTCCCCGGTTTCGCACCGGGTTCGTCCTCGCTCTCAATAATCCTAGCGGCTCCCTGATTTCGCATCAGGTTCGTCCGCGCACCTTAACTAACAAATTGATAACCATATTCCTGGGTAATATACCCCTCGCCGGCCTCTCGTGCTGCCACACAGCCCGGCTCGTAACATGTTTATTGAATGTAAGGAATGATACAAAGTAATAAATGAAATGCGTTCGGATAGTAAGTCTCTACAGGGTGTCTCTTAACTCCTGTCCTTCCCGGAAATGGGGGGTAGCTGGGGTGATTCTGAACAACTTTTTCCTTGACCAACATGTGGTTTGCAGCTTCATTTTTAAGTTATTAACGAAAAACACTGGCCAATGAGAGCGCCCGCCGGGCGGCCGATGGCGCGCGCTCAGGCACGAACCTATCAGCTGTCGCGATGGGGGGGCATCGAGGGTACCGACGGAAGCGTGCGGAAAATGTTACATCGTCATAATTAAGAATAATGTGGAATAATTTGTTATTCATGAATAACAAATAAACTAATAAGTCGTTTAAGAACAGTGTCCGATGCGTTCATTCATTATCCGAAAGGAATAAACTGTTTTATTACTTATGAAAAACATATATTTTTAACAGCACGTTTTCAGGTGGATAAATTATGTTTTCAGAAAAACGATTTGCACAACTAATGTTAGAAAAAGCTAGTTAAACTTACCCATTCGCCCACGAATTAACTTGCTTAACGTGTGCGAATCCTGACCGAGGCAACGTTCAACAGTTGATCTTACGGCTGGGTTAGTATCTTCACTTCACGATAACTTCACTTCACGGTCACTTGCACTTGCTACTGTGAAATTTGGGTATAGTTAAAAACAATTTATTCTTCCTACGTTTAAACATTTAGTAATATTCTGCGGTTGCACGATTCACGTTTCTCGTTCGGTTAGCAGAACGACTCTGCCAGCTGAAACGTTCGCACTCGCTTCCACACCCACACGCACACACACTGTCTCCAAATTTAGTGGAAATCGGCGGCAGATACCGATCACACAGGGCAGTATCGGCCCCTGCGTAGTGTGCGTCGCAGTGTGAGCGTCGGCACTACAATGTTATCACATTAAAGAACATGTGCGTGTGCGTGTGGAAGCGAATGCGACGTTTCAGCTGGCAGTGTCGTTCTGCTAGCCGAACGGATAACATGAATCGTAAAAACGCAGACTATTACGAAATGTTTAAACGTAAGAAAAATAAATCGGTTTCAAATATTCCCACATTTCACAGTGGCAAGTGATAGTGACCGTGAAGTGAAGTGATCTTGAAGTGAATTCACCGTGAGTGTAGTGAGTTCACCGACCCGGCCGGTGACATCAGCTGTTGAGCGTTGCCTAGGTCAGGATTCGCACAATGTTTACCAGATTAATTTGTAGACGAATGGGTAAGTTTAAACAGCTTTTTCTAACATTAGTTCTGCAAATCGTTTTTCTTGAACCATAATTTATCCACCTAAAAACGTGCTGTTAAATAAAATATTTTTTTCATAAGTAATAAAACAGTTTATTCCTTCCGGATAATGAATAAACGTATCGAACACGGTTATTAAACGACTTATTAGTTTCATAAGTATAAACGAATTATTCCACATTATTCTTAATTAAGACGATGTAACATTTGCCGCACGCTTCCGTCGGTACCCTCGATGCCCCCCCATCGCGACAGATGATAGGTTCGTGCCTGAGCGCGCGCCATCGGCCGCCCGACGGGCGCTCTCATTGGCCAGTGTTTTTCGTTAATAACTTAAAAATGAAGCTGCAAACCACATGTTGGTCAAGGAAAAAGTTGTTCAGAATCACCCCAGCTACCCCCCATTTCCGGGAAGGACAGGAGTTAAGAGACACCCTGTATATATGCTCTCTGTTAATTGTCGCTGTATGCCGTAAGGATGTCGATGCTGAACTGAACACTAATCGTAGCAGATCCGGTGTTCTGCTCTCCCACTCTTGGGTCAGATACTCACACATTCATACGTACACACAGACAAGGCATAGACCATGATAGCTGGTAGAGAGACATATTCCAACACTTCCGCCGTCTCTTGCAGCTATCGGAGTCCCAGACTCTCGCGTAAAAACGAAAACCTATTCTTAGGCAGCGCTTTGGTTAACAGATCGGCTTTCTGACATTCAGAGGGAATGTACTGTATTGTGATTTCCCCGTTTTCACATTGTTCCCTCAGGTAGTGATATCGGATGTCAATATGTTTGGTGCGCTTATGAAACTGTGGATTTTTCGCCAGTCGCTTTGATTGTCTACATACAGGATTGTACCTGTCTTACATTGAGAACCGATGTCACTTAACAATTTTCTAAGCCAGCATGCTTCCTTCGCCGCAGTTGCCGCTGCAACGTACTCGGATTCTGTGGTGCTTAGAGTTACAAGTCCTTGCCTCTGCGATGACCAGGTGACCGGACCACCTGCTACACAAAATACCTGTAATGGACCGTCGGGTGTCCTCGTCGGATGCATAATCTGCGTCAGAATAGCCCATGAGCACAAAGCCGTCGTCGCTCTGGCTGTAACTGATGCTTGTATTTATCGTTCCATTCAAGTACGATATTACCCTTTTTGCTGCACGCCAATGATTGGAATCATGTTCATTTAAGAATCTACTCAAAATACTGACAGCGTATGCGATGTCCGGACGTGAAACCATTGCGATAAACGTTAAAGAACCCACAATTTCACGATATGGTACGCAATGCCCATTTGCGTTCCTGTCAACCGCAGTACGCAATTTGACATTGGGATCGGCTGGTACAGACACTGTCTTTGCCTCCCCCATGCCGAACCTGTATACAACTTGTTTTATATACATACTTTGACTGAGATTCATGGTTTTCATCGGTCTATTTCGGCTGATTTGCAGACCAACAAAACAGCTTGCATCTCCTGTCGTAATCTCAAACGTTTCGCTTAACTTATTTATTAAAATATTTAAAGTACTCTTTGATTCGCACGCAAGCAGTCCATCGTTTACGAATAGTGCCAGGTATACCGGATAGTTGTCCCACTGGCCTATCAATATGCACTTGTCGGCTTCACTTTCCCTGAAACTGAACGTCTTTAAAAACTGAATGAATTTTGTATTCCAGCACCTGGGGGCCTGTTTGAGGCCATACAGTGCTTTGTGCAATTGACACACTACGCTATCACGGTTACCCTGCTTGCTGCTGACGCCATCTGGTATTTCCATAAAAATAGTTTCTTCCAGGTCTCCATACAGAAAGGCGGAGCGAACTTCAAAGGTCACCATATCTAAGTCTTTATGATTAATGTATGCTAGAAGCACACGCAGAGAATCGTACCTTACTACCGGTGCAAAAGTTTCGTGGTAGTCTTCTCCGTCCCTCTGCAGGAATCCTCTGGCACAAAGCCGCGCTTTGAATTTGGAAGTCTTGGTACCCGACCCTTGAGTGACCTTGAAGACCCATCTTGAATCGATAGTCCTGCTGCCAACTTGCCTGGGTACTATGGACCAAGTACCATTCCGTTGATGGGCATCTAGCTCATCTGCGATGGCTCTTCGCCAACTGGCTGCATCAGGCCCCTCCACTGCTTCAACGAAGCTGGTTGGCACATCGTACGAGGCGTAGTTTACGGAATACCTAGAAGGTGTCCGTATTAAGGACCTGTCTCGCAGCTGTCTGGATTCATGTGAGACTGTAAGGTCAGGAGTCACTCCGTTGGCTTCCGTGGACGGATGTTCTCCTTCTTCGGATGGAACAGCTGTGTCCCTGGTGTCACTCTCTTCAAGTGTTTCGTCGTCCATGGCTGTTCCGGCAGGAAGTGTCAGTTGCCCTTGTTCACTATACCCAAATGTGGTCTCTGTGTGACGAGTCTCGTCAAACACCACATCTCTTGAGATTGTCACTCTCCTTGTGTTTGGGCAATAAAGTCTGTAGTTGGTTGAATCATCTTGATATCCCACCAGTATGACTTTCTTCGCTCGGCCTTCAAATTTCTTTGTGAACATCTTGGGTATATGCATGAATGCATTGGATCCGAATATTTTGATGTGTCTCATGTCCGGCCTTTTGTTCCATGCCGTACGAATGTTACGGTACTTTGCTGGTAGGCTGGCGAGGATCTTTGAGATTATCAGCAGATCGGGAATTCTATGCCCGAGATCAGCGAGCTGGGCCATGTTCTGTACCTTGGCCACGTGTTTTACCACCGACCCTGCGGTGTTCATGCGATAGTCGTGGAAGCGTTGACTCAGAAGGAGCTTGTGCGTTTCTGACCTCTGTTCGTGTATGGAGGTCAGCCTATCCCACATCTCCTTAGCGGATTGCACATCAGGATACACTCGAGCTGTTCGGGTTCCATTGCCGACGACATCACGTACATGGCTTTTGCGTTGTCCTTGATCCAGGCCTTTCCTGTTGATCCTTGTGGATCAGCGCATGGTTCTGCTTCCATCGACTACGCTCAAAAGGTCATGCGCCAATAACACTGCCCTGACTTGAAATTTCCAGCCTTGGAAGTTCTTTCCGTCGAACTTTGCCATGTGCCTCGCTGAAATTTCACCGGCCATATTTGCCATGTTTCTACACTCGCGACACGTGTTTTGGCACTACTTTACACTTCGCGGTAATCTACCGTAAGCCGAACGATTATTACTTTAATTATCTTTCTTTACACAGCCGACCGCGTGGCTGGGCCCATAACCTGTTAGAATATGTTGTTTATTGAATGTAAGGAATGATACAAAGTAATAAATGAAATGCGTTCGGATAGTAAGTCTCTATATATGCTCTCTGTTAATTGCCGCTGTATGCCGTAAGGATGTCGATGCTGAACTGACCACTAATCGTAGCAGATCCGGTGTTCTGCTCTCCCACTCTTGGGTCAGATACTCACACATTCATACGTACACACAGACAAGGCATAGACTATGATAGCTGGTAGAGAGACATATTCCAACATTAACTATATTTTGCAACTACTACGCCTATCTGCACTTTATAATTACATAAACTTACCGAAATATGCTCTGGAAATGAAAAATTCAGTTTTCCCTATTTAGATGCTCGTTAAGAATGTTACCACTAATAAGACTTGAGCTCTACTGACTGTTTCTAAACAAAGGAAGACGCAATATTTTGGTACTACATTGTTTCTTAGACTACCAGTAACTAAAGCTCAAAGTGTAATAAGGAAATACAGTTATAAACACGAAATTATATCGTGTTACATATTAACACATTGCGTACGGGAGACGCGAATTGGCGTGTTTCAACTGTTGGCGACGGGAGACGCTAAATCGCGTTCTACGGTCTCATGCGGAAAATACGAATAATATATAAAACCGTAAGGTAGGCAAAAATGGAAGATCAGTCTGTTGAATAAACTGCGAACGGGTTACGAGAAATCTCGAATATAGCAAACCGAACGTTGAGACCGGATTACGAGATGTCTCATTTCTGCCGCCCCAGAAAATGTGCGGGAACTGGAAGCAGGTTGGTCCGGCAGAGCGTGGTACGCAATGTGTTAATGGACCTATTTCCCTATTTATATGCTCGCCACTGTAGATGTCGCGGAGTTAAAACCCACGCTTACAGTCTTTTAACGAATAAATATGAATGCTCGAAAGGGAATGCTACCCGATCTTGCTGTCTTTCGACGAATGCGAACTTGAAATAAATATCGGATGAATGATCGAAAGGGAATTTAACCCGATCTCACTGAGCTCTAGCAGAACTTTTGACGATCAATTACGGCGTAAACACGTAGCTTGACTATTCAGAACTAAGCCACTGAGGGCAGATTTCGTGCCCTTTTTATACCCGAAATCCGGACCAAAAATATGGTGGGGGTACAGAATCTTCCAAGGGAGTCCAGAAGATTCCCCCGAATGGTTACGTCATCGCATCATCGCGGAAGGGGCAGAACCGACTGCATGCACTCTCGACTTCCAAATAAGGGCATAAATAGACGAAACGTGGAAACAATCCTTCCTACGTAACATCACCGAAACAACTACGTAAAATGATCGGATTCTTTCGACAATTTGATGCACGCGACATACAGTGGTGGACAGAAGTATTGGCACCGTACGATGTTCCGCATGCAAACATTTATACCTATTAAAAAAATTGTTTATACCACTTTGTTTTCGTATGGATCTTTATTTACAATGTCTTACTTGCATATTTACAAGAACAGAACGATATTAATAAAGTAGGGAACATGTAACTAATAAAAATGTCTTTTTCAACCATTTTATGCACGGACAAAAGTATTGGCACATTTTGGATAATGTTATATTAAACTGTAATTTAATACTTTGTAGCATGTCCTTTCCGTTTCACTACCTCTTTCAACCTATTTGGCATTGAGTGGACCAACTTCTTAGTTAAATAATTGCCGATTTTATTCCATTCTTCTGAGATTTTTTGCTTCAAGTTCGATTTACTAGAAATGTGATGTTTTCGGATGTTTTTTTCCAAGCGGGTTCCAGATATTTACAAACGGATTTAGATCCGGGTTTTGGGGAGCCATACACCCCCATATACAGACTCCACCACCCCCATGTTTGACTGTAGCTTGGAGGTTTTTCAAAACTAATTTAGCATTACGCTTCCTCCACACTAATACTCGACCATCGGAATTAAATATATTGAATTTGCTTTCGTCCGAAAACAAAATTTGGTCCCAAAAGTCAACATTCTTGTTTGAAAATTCTGTTGCAAACACCTGTTATTTTTTCTATTAACTTGGCTAATGTACGGTTTTCTTACAGTAAATTAGGATAAAAATGTCTCCCTAATATGTTTATCAATACTTCCAACCGAGTTTGTGGTATTGGTGGATCCATGAGAGCCCATTGGCGAATATCTTATATGTCATTAAAGTTACAAATTTCATGAACATTCTCTGCAGCCTCTTCTTCTGTCTCATCGCTTGTATTCTGATAATGCATAAAAGTCTCTGTACGTTTATCTCTACTACTATATCCTGCATTCTCTCTTGCGTCGTCTCTCTCAGATGATACAATATCATTATTAATTATCGGTGTTATATTTCGATCGACTTCCGACACTTCCACAACAAACGAGTAAAAGTTTTCTGAATTTGCACTCCCACGTTCTTCATAGAATCTTGATTCAAATTGATATTCAGGGGTATTGCTAATCATTCAATAATCTACGCCGCTTACGCAGCCGTTGAACTCTGACAAGGGATTGTCCGACTTCGATTTTCACGAGCTTTTGTAAGGTGATAGTATATAGGCCCGTAATGATAGGTGTCAAATATTAGCGTCAGATACTCAATAGTTTAAAAGCTATAAACAATTAAAGATGCGTAAGTACCTATGTTTGTGCCATGAGTACAGGGTCTACCACGTATCTCGGAACCCGTGCGCGCGCGCGAACTTGAGTAAATAGCAACGTCGCAATGAGTCATCTATGAACTGCTGGTGAAGGTATAAAGTCTTGTAGGGGCGCAAGGTTTGGCAAGATTGGAGAGGGGATTGTAAGAATCCCCTGGATTGTAAGAAGGGGTAAACGGTTCGACTTCGGCTCGGCTCGGTCAAATTCGGGCGCGATCGGCAGAGACCGCATCGAAGTCGGACGGCATGCTCATGTTGTAGCCCGAACCCAAATGCTCGAGCCGAGATTTTGATTCCTGCCGGACATACCCATAGCTGCTGAGCCGCTGGAAACTTTTTTGTAGGTTAGATCCCCCTCGGGTATATTTTTTTTTTACATTGTAACGCGACGGTATTTTCCGCCATCGCGGTCTACCCCTGACGCTACGCGCTACCCCGAGCGCCAGTACGCTGGGCCAGGTAGCTGGCCCAGGTACCCTACCCCCACTATGTATACAGCCCCCACCACACCGCTGAGCGACCCCTTTGGCCGTTCCGCCCGAGCGAGCGGGTATAAAAGGGCCCTGGAATTCCAGGAATGTCAGAAAAGTCAGGAGTAGCGACTACTCAATACAAGCAAGAGTTCTTAATACGCGGACGACTTTAGTGAAAGTTGGCCAGTCTTAACCTCGAGCTTAGTGACGAGTAAGCTACGGAACAAGCCCTTGAAACGAGGACAACTTTAGTTAAAGTGTGGCCAGTTTTAACCTTGTCCCCGAGACTAAGTATCCTGGGGTTCCAGGATCCTACTTCTCCCACCTACCCACCAGGACCAGGACAACGTTAGTCAACGTTGGCCAGTACTGGATTCCACCATCCACATCTCCTTGAGAAACACCATCCTCTCCTACCTACTAATTTTCTGGAACCTACACAAATATACGAACGAAAGTTCTTTAGAGGAACACGCTGAGTTTTATTTCTTTCGTACCATTTCCACCATCACTCGTACCGGAAAGACCTCTAAAAGACGTGACGTTACTGATTCGACCGTGCGTTACTTATAATAGTAGCAACGACGGCGCACGTCTGACAATTGTAAGTTGCCTAGACCGTGCTTCCCGACGGCAAATTAATGGCGGCGGGAACTTTTAGGCGATTAGAGAGGCTTTGAAGAACTGTAGACACAGTAGCTCCTAATCAGTTTTGTATAATATATATTGAAGAGATACAGCTATCCGTGGATAGGTAACGGTAATGTGGAAAGGCTTTAGTACTTGTTCTTACGCTGGTTAGTGGTAAACTAAATTAGCTGCTCTAAATGCCGTACAAGGTGGACTCCGTGTGGGTGGAGTTCCAAACGTTTTTTAATAGTCTGCAACTTTATTGGTGCAACCGGCATAGCTCCCACCAAGGGTGCCAAGTAAGACCTTCCCTAAATAATTAGGGAAAGGGAAAATGCGTCGTGGGAAACCCAACGACGCGGGCGGCCAGCGTCCGCCGCAGGACCACAAGTCTGTCATCGGGCCTCACGGGCCCTTATCGCCTGTGTACAAAAGAGGCCCTTGAACTACGCTTGCACGCCAGGAAAATTGGCGCCTCGACTATGAAAAGTCTCGCCTTGTTTAAGAATCCTGGCGCCTTGAAATAAACACGGCGTCCCATAAATTAGATATAAAATTCCGTCTAAGGACGGAACATACCGGCCCCCTTGAACGGCTACGTTCAAAATTAAATTGATAACTAATGACAGAGGCTATTCAGCCGATTGCACCAACATACGACTCCACACCACACAGCCACTTACAAATTATTGCATGACATTAAATGAGCCTAATAATTAACAAATTATATGGTAAACACCAATACAAACATAGATACAAACATAAAAATTATAAACAATAAAAGACTTAAATACAGATTAAGTCAGTCGCATACATAAATAAGTACTGCAACATATACGGAAAAAACATCGTAAGGAACACAAAATGAGTATAAAATATCGCATATCAAACACATAAAACTATCTTAAAAGAAGATACATAAAAATCATTGTTTTTGGGAGAAAACTAATTGACATCAATCGGTAAAGGGCATAGTCTTTTAACACCCCTTTTGTAGATTCCAACTGCAGTTTTGACTGTGGCAACTCGGTTCACTCCATCTGCTCCAGGGTGAACCTCCACGACTCGTCCAAGTGGCCAACGCAATGCTGGCAGTCCGTCATCTCGAATTAGCACAAGATCGTTAACGCTCAGCATCTCGTTGGACCCCTGCTTCCATTTACTGCGAATTCTAATTTCGTTGATATACTCCTTGTGCCATCTAACCCAAAAATGCTGCTTCATTTTTTGAATATGATGTCACAGAGACAGCCTTTTGGATGGTACGTCGCTAAAATCGTGCTCAGGTAGAGCGGTTAATGACCCACCAATAAGGAAGTGTGCAGGGGTTAGAGCTTGTAAATCATTTGGATCCGAGGAAAGAGGTGTCAATGGACGTGAATTTAATACACCTTCAATTTCAATCACATACGTATTAAGTTGTTCAAACGTTATCAATGTGTCTCCTACGGTCCTAATCAAATGATATTTAAAAGACTTCACCGCAGCTTCCCACAAACCACCGAAGTGCGGTGAATTTGGTGGCGAAAAATGCCATGAGATTGATAGCTCGGTCAAGTATCGAGTCATTTCCTGGCGGCTTTCTTTACGACGAAGAAAATCAAACAATTCCACAAGCCCATTTTTCGCGCCGACAAAATTTGACGACCCCCTACCCGAATTATACCGGCAGCATCGACAAAAGGTGTAAGACCCAATAACTTGCTCGATGCGTCAAGCGGCTTATCGCCCTGCAATAGCGCTAGTTCTTTACGAAATGCCTGCGCTTGCGTTAGTTTAATAATTACATCGTGAGAGACCCGCAATTCCGAAGCTGTCAGCTCATCCCTTAAAACTGCTTGTGGTTTTTACCACAGCATGATGCGGCAGATAAAATCTTTCCTTTACCCTATCATCTCTTATGATGGACATGTGTGCAAGTTTTACATATTCGGAAATAAAATCCTTATACTGTCCATATAACTTTTCCTGACTCTAATCGACGTTCTAATGCATGAAACCGCTTCAACGCCCTCTGATAGGAGTCACCTAACTTTTCTAATTCTCCGTTAAAGGGAAGTCTAACAACGTAACGACCCTCGTCATCGCGAGAAACATTCTGCTGATAATGCTGTTCGCATAATTTCTCTTCAGCCGAAAAATACTTTTGCGTGGGACACTCTTCTAGCTCCCAAAACCTAGCAATACTATCCTCCAATCCGAGGCGAGCTAAATAACAACTACGCTTGGTTGCATTGGGTTGCGCATTGCCGTGACGGGGGGTCTCCTTCTGGAGATTCCCGGGCCGGGGGGGGGGGGGCTGCCAAGGCGGACGCCCTTGCAGCGAAAATGCGGGAGGTCCTCGGCGGGGAAGACGGGGTGACCGTGGCCCGTCCAACCAAGATGGCGGAGATGCGGGTGAGGGACCTGGTGGCGGCCACCACCACTAGCGACGTGACCGCGGCCATCGCAGCTATCGGAGGGTGCACACCAGCGGAGGTGAGGACCGGAGAAATCCGGTCGTCTCCGCTGGGACTTGGCACTCTGTGGGTAAAGTGCCCATTGGCAGCTGCCAGGAAGGTGGTCGCGGCGAGGAGGATCTGCGTCGGCTGGACCACCGCCCGGGTGGAGGCGCTGGCGGACCGCCCGTTGCAGTGCTTCCGCTGCCTGGAGACGGGCCATGTGAGGCAGCGGTGTACCAGCACCGTGGACCGTAGCGGGCGATGCCACAACTGCGGCAGCGCTGAGAACATGGTGGCGGAGTGCCGGAGTGCTCCTCGATGTCCCCTATGCGCTGACCTGGGGAAACCCTCCGGCCATCGGATGGGCACCAAGGGCTGTGTGCCCCCCAAAGGAAGGAGGAATCAGGGGGCCCGGCAGATGCAGCTGGCCCCCAAACTGGCTGCCCTGACCTTGGGCGGGCCGAAGAAGGCGGCGGCGGCAGCTGCACCAGAGGGCCCTGGCCTCATACCAAAGCCTGAAGAGGAAGCAGTGAGAGCACCGCCAGCAGTGACTCCTCCCGCAACAAAGGAGATAAGGCCCGTGGAGGAAGGGGCCATGGATGTGGAGCAGTGAAGGGGTTATGGCCCTGCTGCTTCAGGCCAACCTTAACCACTCGGCCAGGGCGCAGGACATGCATGTCCAGTCCATGGCTGAGTGGTGTGTGGGGTTGGCGATTGCTGCCGAGCCGTACAGGATCCCGGACCACCCGAATTGGGTGGGAAACCCGGGGGGTTCGGTAGCGATCATCCTTGGAGGGGCCACGATGCCCTTGCCGTTCTCCCTTCTGGAGAGCAGCGAGGGCTACGCCGCGGTCCAATGGGGGGATATTGCGGTGGTGGGAGTCTATGCGCCGCCTCGGTGGAACCTGGGATCCTTTGAGGAGTTCCTGGACGGGGTCGCGAGATGTATCTCGCGATGTCGGCCCCGTCCGGTTATTGTCCTGGGGGATTTTAACTCCAAGTCTCAGGCTTGGGGTTCCCCCAGGACGGACGGACCCCAGGGGCGAGGCGGTGCTGGACTGGGCGGCCGGCTCCGACCTTCGATTACTTAATCGGGGGTCAGCCAGCACCTGCGTCCGCTACCAGGGGGAGTCCATTGTCGACTTGACGTGGGCCTCCTCCTTGGTGGTGGATCGTGTAAGGGGCTGGAGGGTGGCGCAAAGGTGGAAACGTTGAGTGACCACCTCTATATCCTGATGGAGGTGAGCGCCACCCGTGGCCGGGGACCGCCGGGGAGGGCTGGTAGGGGCGGGGGGTATGGGTCCCCTTACATTCCCCCTTCTTCGAAGAAGAGGTGGGCGCGGAAGCGCCTGGACGAGGACGTGCTGATGGCCGCCCCCTCGTCGTGGCCTGGCCCGGACTTCCGGCTGGGCCGGTCGTGGACGTCGAAGAGGAAGCGGCGTGGTTCCAGGGGGACGTGGTAGCGGTATGTAATGCTGCCATGCCCTGGTCCCGCGCCCCGGATCGACGGGCAACGTACTGGTGGTCGTCGGAAATAGCGCGGATGCGCTGTGTTTGCGTTCGCGCCCGGCGACTGTTCCAGAGAGCCCGTCGAAGACGGCGTCGCGACCTGGCGAGGGAACACCAACTGTACAAGGGCTACCGGGAGCAGGTGGTGGCCCTCCGGCTGGTCATCGGGAGGGCAAAGGCGGGGGCATGGTCGGAGCTCCTCGAGCTACTGAACCGTGAACCCTGGGGGCGCCCGTACCAAATGGTCATGGGAAAACTTCGCCCATGGGCGCCCCCCGTGACGGAGACCATGGACCCCGAGTTCCTGGACAGGGTGATAGACACCCTGTTCCCCCTGGATGAGGGGGGGGGGGGACAGCCACCGGAGCTCGGGGAGTCGGACCTCCCGGGAGGAGGAGCTCTCCCGGGCCGTCAGGAGAATGGGTGCTCGCAACACGGCCCCGGACCCTGACGGCATACCGGGCAGAGCCATGGCCCTTGCCCTGCGCGTCCTCGGGCCTCGCCTCAGGCGCCTGTTCGATGGCTGCCTGAGGTTGGGGCGCGTCCCGTCCCGCTGGAAAAGGGGACGGATGGTCCTGGTCAGGAAGATCGGCAAGCCCGCCGATTCTCCCTCGGCGTACAGGCCTATCTGCCTCCTCGACGAGGTGGGAAAGCTCTTCGAGAGGGTGTTGGCTTCCCGCCTCTCGGGGCACCTGTCCCGGGTGGGACCACACCTGGCCGAGTCCCAGTTCGGTTTTAGAGGGGGACGCTCGACGATCGACGCCATTAGTCGAGTCAGGTCCCTCTCGGACTCGGTCACGACCCAGGGGGGGGGGGTGGCGTTGGCGGTCAGGTTGGACATCGCCAACGCCTTTAACTCCCTTCCCTGGGGGTGTATCGGGGGGGCACTCGCCGAACACGGAGTGCCCCTCTACGTGAGGAAGGTCCTAAGGGACTACCTGAGGGACAGGTGGATTGAATATCCGGGCAAAGGCGGCCGGTTGTGCACGAGGGAGGTGGATCGTGGTGTCCCACAGGGGTCGGTCCTGGGCCCCATGTTGTGGGACATCGGATACGATCGGGTGCTGCGGGCTGCCCTCCCGAATGGCGTCAGTCTGACGTGTTACGCGGATGACACGCTGCTGATGGCCGTCGGGAGGGACTGGGAGAGGACCATCCGTCTGGCGGAAACGGGACTGGCCTCCGTCGTCGACGGTATCCGGGGACTGGGGTTGCGGATCTCCCCGCCGAAAACCGAGGCCATGTGGTTTCATGACAGGCCTCGGAGCGGGGGACCGCCCCGGTCCTGGATTATGATAGGTGGTGAGCACGTTCAGGTTGGGGACCGGATGAACTATCTTGGTCTCCTCCTTGACAGCCACTGGCGTTTCACGGTCCAGTTCGACCGACCATCGTCCACTGGCTCCCCGCTTGGAGAGTGCGGCGACTGGTCTTGGTCGCCTCCTCCCAAACATCGGGGGGCCAGATGAGAGGGTGCGCCGCCTGTACCTTGGTATCGTGCGGTCCATGGCCCTGTACGGCGCCCTGATATGGGCGTCTGCCCTGGTGGTCGCGCGGCGCAGCCGAACATTGCTGCGCCGCGTACAGAGGAGGGTGGCCATCAGGGTGATCGGGGGGTACCGCACGGTATCCTACGAGGCGGCGCTGACCTTGGCGGGCACCGTGCCGTTCGATCTTCTGGCGGAGGGAGACGCTTCGATCTATGAGCGTCTCCGACAGCTCCGCCGGGGGGGCGCGATGGTGTCCGCTGAGGAGGAAGTGGACGTGAGACGCCAGGCCCGGCTGGCTGCGCGAAACAAATGGAGGAGGGAGCTCCTCAATCGAGGAGTCGCGCAGCGAGTAGTCGGGCCGGTTCTGCCCAGCCTGGATGAATGGCTGGACCGCGGCAGGGGGACGCTCACCTACCGAGTCACGCAGGTGCTCACTGGGCATGGTTGCTTCGGTGAGTACCTGTGCCGGATACAGGCGGAGGCGACGACGGAGTGCCACGAGTGTGGGGCTGCGCTGGACACAGCGCAGCACACACTGGAGGAGTGCCCGGATGGGCGGTGGAGCGCCGGGCGTTGAGGGCGCAAGTGGGAGCGGATCTCTCGCTGCCACGCATCGTTAGTATGATGCTAGGCAGCGAGAGAGCCTGGGTAGCGGTGGCCTCCTTCTGCGAGGATGTTCTTCGCAGAAAGGAGGCATCGGAGCGGGGTCGGGAATTGACCGACCCCGTCCGACGCGAAAGGTGGAGGGAAAGGGCTCGCCGGTTGCGTTCGCGCAGGCTGGCGAGATCCCCCCCTCCCGTGGTGTAAAAGCGGTGACGGTCCGAGGGGCGAGGTGTCCCCCCTCCCGTCTCTCGGATGACTGTCACCGCTGACTCAGTGGACGGGCGGCCCTGCTGTGGGAGGATTATGTCCTCCCGGTATTCCGCGGGGCTGCCCGACAGCCAGAAATCTGGCGTCGAATGTAAAGGAGGGGTGGGCTCGCTGGCCGTTTTCCGCTGGCGAGATCCCCCCTCCCGCGGTGTGAATGGCTGATGGACCCGAGGGGCGTTGAGGTGTTCCCCCTCACCCCCTGCTGGTTGAACTCGCCAATACCCAGTATACGGGCGGTCCTGCCGGGGAGGAACAATCCCCCCCATTCCCGCGGGGCCGTCGGAGAGCCGTGGGCGGCTCGGGTGGGGGCCCGAGTCGCCCTTATCACGGCCTGGAGAAGGTAGGCCGCGTTGGGTGTTACCCCTGGCGCAGCCATGTGCGATACGGCGGAGTTCTTCGGAGGGTCCTTCTGATCCTCCCGAGGATGGGGCCGCAATGGCCGGGCGTGGGGAGGCACCGGAAGTGTATCCGTAGGTCACGGGGCCTCCCCTACAAGCGCCGAGGTTAGGTAACTGGGGTGGTTTTAACCGGTAGAAATCCGGCACTACCTACTGCTCTCCCCCAGGGCACACGTCTGACAATTGTAAGTTGCCTAGACCGTGCTTCCCGACGGCAAATTAATGGCGGCGGGAACTTTTAGGCGATTAGAGAGGCTTTGAAGAACTGTAGACACAGTAGCTCCTAATCAGTTTTGTATAATATATATTGAAGAGATACAGTTATCCGTGGATAGGTAACGGTAATGTGGAAAGGCTTTAGTACTTGTTCTTACGCTGGTTAGTGGTAAACTAAATTAGCTGCTCTAAATGCCGTACAAGGTGGACTCCGTGTGGGTGGAGTTCCAAACGTTTTTTAATACTCTGCAACTTTATTGGTGCAATCCGGCATAGCTCCCACCAAGGGTGCCAAGTAAGACCTTCCCTAAATAATTAGGGAAAGGGAAAATGCGTCGTGGGAAACCCAACGACGCGGGCGGCCAGCGTCCGCCGCAGGACCACAAGTCTGTCATCGGGCCTCACAGGCCCTTATCGCCTGTGTACAAAAGAGGCCCTTGAACTACGCTTGCACGCCAGGAAAATTGGCGCCTCGACTATGAAAAGTCTCGCCTTGTTTAAGAATCCTGGCGCCTTGAAATAAACACGGCGTCCCATAAATTAGATATAAAATTCCGTCTAAGGACGGAACAGTTACAACATTCATTTATTTTTACTTCCTAACTATATGACAATGATCAATATTTGCTTACCAATATTTTAAAAACATTTATTAAATATGTTAATTTAATGTACGTAAATCTGAATTTAGAGCGCTTTTCGTGCTGGCATTTCACTTGCCCGAAACTAGAGGTGTGCGGACACTCGAATAAATCGAGTACTCGAAATTCGAGTCGAGTAATGTTCGGTCAATCGAGGCGAGTTGAGCGCTTGAATTTTCCGAGCTACTCGAAATCGACGAACTGCTCAAAATAAATAAATAAGCGAACTACCTGAAAAAATCGATTTTATGGGAACCAGTTGTGTATGCGCGGTCGCTGGGGTTACCGAAAAGTGAATATCGGTAACAATTAGTGTTACGACGCGACGCGCCGCGTGGGGCTCGAATAATATTCGAGCTGCTCGATTTTTTCAATCTAGTTTGCTTTGTTTCGAGCAGTTCGTCGATTTCGAGTAGCTCGGAAAATTCAAGCGCTCAACTCGGCTCGATTGACCGAACATTACTCGATCCGAATTTCGAGTACTCGATTTATTCCAGTGTTCGCACACCTCTAGTTTCGGGCAAGTGAAATGGTAGCACGAAAAGCGCTCTAAATTCAGATTTACGTACATTAAATTAACATATTTAATAAATGTTTTTAAAATATTGGTAAGCAAATATTGATCATTGTCATATAGTTAGGAAGTAAAAATAAATTAATGTAAAAAAAAAAATACTACAAAAAAGTTTCCAGCGGCTCAGCAGCTATGGGTATGTCCGGCAGGAATCGAAATCTCGGCTCGAGCATTTGGTTTCGGGCTACAACATGAGCAAGCCGTCCGAATTCGATGCGGTCTCTGCCGATCGCGCCCGAATTTGACCGAGCCAAGCCGAAGTCGAACCGTTTAGCCCTTCTTACAATCCCCTCTCCAATCTTGCCAAACCTTGCGCCCCCTACAAGACTTTATACCTTCACCAGCAGTTCATAGATGACGCCTGTATCGACTCATTGCGACGTTGCTATTTACTCAAGTTCGCGCACGCACGGGTTCCGAGATACGTGGTAGACCCTGTATATACACATTTTATATAAGCCGTGATGGCGCAGTGTAATAGTTCGGTGGCTCGTCACTCAAACCGCAAACCCTTCTAATCAAAGGATTAGACTCCAGCTTCGACACGGAAGAACTCCTTACCGAGCTAACGAACCTCCGCCTGAACAAAGCTAAGTTCCTAAAAGTATCCAATTTTACGACAAATAACAACTCCAAAAACAGCAGAACCCTTCCTTTCTTCCTTGCCCAAATCTCCCAGGACAGCGACACAAATGAACTAACACAGACCAAGCGTCTCCTTCACCAAGTAGTCACATGGGATAAGCTACACAAGAAAGACCCCACAATGTGCGCCCGCTGCAAAAAAGTGGGACACACCTCCAGGAACTGCAACCTGGAGTTCAGATGCGGGAAATGTGCAGATAAGCATGAACCCGGTCAGTGCAACATTGCAAGCGACACTAAGCTCCCCGCGCACCAAATATGTATACTGCGTTAGATGCAGAAATTTCGGCCACCCAGCAACCTACAAAGGATGCCCTAAGCTTAAAGAACTCAAAACAAGGGTAAAAAATACCGCAATTAAAAAAACAAACAATAAATTAGAAGTCCTAAATAACGTAAAGAACCACATAAAAAACAGCAAAACCAAACCCAACATCTTCTTCGCAATGGCTCTAACGCAAAACCACTCACACACCCACTAGACTACAGCCCGTCCCCACCCGACCCCACCACCAATCGCACCACAACTCCAACTCCAACCGCCAAGATCCGCAAATGATAACCATCCACTCCACCCAGCACAAAACCTCACTCACTAATGGACTAGAAACAATAATAGGGAGCAACATCATCAGGATAGACAAATTACACGACCTATACTTCGGAATACACGAAGAGCACAATACCACCAACACAAACAGCATCCTCAATGAATAATCCGGCCACCACAGACCTCAAGATAATCTCAGCGAACGTAAACTCCATAGCATCGAACGAAAGAAGATACAACCTAACACAACTACTTAAAGCAGAAAACCCAGATCTAGCACTTTTAAACGAAACGAAACTAAAAGCACATCACAAACCAAAATTCAAAAACTACAACCTCATAAGAAAAGATAGAAACGACAGCAATGGCGGTGGCGTAGCCTTACTAATCAGAATCCAAATAGCTTACGAACTCATCCACTTAACGATAGACTCAACAATACTCGAGAACATCATTATAAAAATCAAACTACAGAATAATAACAACCTTTTCATAATAGCATGCTACGCAGCGGGAACCCAGTCGACAGAATTCATAAAAGAACTAGCCCAAATATATTCACCACACTCTCCCTCAGAAACCCAAACAACTACGACTTACTAGCCGGCGACCTAAACGCCAAACACCAAAACTGGAATAATAGCTACTACAGCAGCAGAGGCCTTGCCCTAGCCAACTGGATTAACAAAACTACCTTAGAAAAGAGAATCGCATTACTAGGCACCAACACCCCCACCTTCCCAAGGAGTAACGCCTACCTGGAGATCTGCATTCTAGGCAGTAGAATCATCGTACTAAACAATAACACAGACAGCACTATCCCCACACTAGATCACGACAGCAATCATAGGGCAATTAAAATTCACCTCACACTCCCAGAAAAAGACAGCCAAATCCCCTTCAGCGCTCCCAGTTTCCCACTAAACTATAGCAAAACAGACTGGACAAAACTAAGAAAAGACATTACCAAAAACTGGACAACAATAATACCCCATAACAGAAACCTCGCAAACGAAGAAATTGACCACTACCTGACAAGTATGTATATGTAGACACAATAATTCTAAATGCAATCCACAGAACAGTACCCACCCTCCCAGACTATAACTCGGCAGAACTGGACGTAAACAGCAGAATCAAAAAATTGGAAAGGGCAAAACGGAAATTACTAACGACGCTACATAACGAATACAGACACCCATCCCACCTCTCCCAAATAATAATAATAATAACAACGAAGACCCCGCTCAACCAGTGCAAAGCAAAAATCAAACAAGAGTTCCGACAGTCCGTGAATCCATACTGGGAAAATAGAACAAAAAACATCTCAATAAATTCGCACATGTTCCCGCAAATCAATACAATCTTCAGAAAAAAAGGACTAATCATTCCCAACCTAAAAATAGAAAGCACAAACAGCGACCTAATAACTAAAACCAAAATAAACCCGAACACCTCCAACCGAGGTCCAGACGGTAAATTTACAATTACAAAAGACACAGACAAAACTCAATATATTGGGAGCCCACTTCGCCACGACAAATTCGCAGAACGCAACACTAGGAAAATTCAGACTAACGGAACTAGTAGAAAAACACGACGTCACCCACATGAACGACAACGACTCAAGCAAACAAACAAGCAACACCCTAACACAGTTCTCAGACACCAACGCAGCTACAAACCCCGAATACGAAATCGACAGCAATTACTTCAAAACGCCTTTTTTTTTTTTTACGAGGTGGAAAACTTCGAAAGACACCCCCTGCCCTGGGGGAGAGCAGGAGGTAGTGTCGGATTTCTACCGACTAAAACCACCCCGGTTACCTAACCTCGACGCTTGTAGTGGAGGCCCCGTGACCTACGGAGACACTTCCGGTGCCTCCCCACGCCCGGCCATTGCGGCCCCATCCTCGGGAGGGTCAGAAGGACCCTCCGAAAATCTCCACCGTACCGCACATGGCCGCGCCAGGGGCAACACCCGACGCGGCCTACTTCCACCAGACCGTGATACGGGCGACTCGGGCCCCCACCCGAGTCGCCCACGGCTCTCCGACGGCCCCGCGGGATTGGGGGGGATTGTTCCTCCCCGGCAGGACCGCCCGTATACGGGGTATTGGCGAGGTCAACCGGCAGGGGGGTGAGGGGGAGCACCTCAGCGCCCCTCGGGTCCATCAGCCATTCACACCGCGGGAGGGGCGATCTCGCCAGCGGAAAACGGCTAGCGAGCCCGCCCCTCCTTTATTTTCGACGCCGTTTCCGGCTGTCGGGCAGCCCTGCGGGATACCAGGAGGACATAATCCTCCCACAGCAGGGCCGCCCGTATACGGGGTATTGGCGAGGTCAATCGGCAGGGGGGTGAGGGGGAACACCTCAGCGCCCCTCGGGTCCATCAGCCATACCAGACAACGGGAGGGGGGGATCTCGCCAGCGGAAAACGGCCGGCGAGCCCGCCCCTCCTTCATTTTCGACGCCGTTTCCGGCTGTCGGGCAGCCCTGCGGGATACCGGGAGGACATAATCCTCCCACAGCAGGGCCGCCCGTCTACTGAGTCAGCGGTGACGGTTATCCGAGAGACGGGAGGGGGGACACCTCCGTCGTCCCTCGGACCGTCACCGCTTTTACACCACGGGAGGGGGGGACCTCGCCAGCCTGCGCAAACGCAGCCGGCGAGCCCTGACCCTCCAGCTACAACATCCTCGTCAATAACTGTTTAACCCTTTCGCTCCTAACGGTGACTATATTCACCCAACGCCTGACGCTCGCTATGTACTAACGGTGACTATAGTCACCCGTGAATTTTCGCATTCACAGAGTATATCTGTTATATCCATGGTTACCAGTCGTAAGTGTTTTGCATTTGTTTTATGCTACGACATTTCAGATTGGCAAAATGAACAGCAGTATAAAATTTACCTCGCGTCACTAGACGTTAAAAGATACGTTCCATCGGCAGTCAAATTTCAGTGCGCCTTCGTTGGGATTGGCCCGTACCGAGGCAGCGCTACTACGAGCCGGTCCGCCGTAGCGAAAAGGTTAAACAAATACTACTTCCCCGAAGCCTGGAAAATAGCAAGAGTAATACCTCTGCAACAAAAGGAAAAAATCCAACCGACTCATCCAGCTACCGACCAATTAGCCTCCTACCGAACATATCCAAAATCTTCGAAAGGCTCATCAAAAAAGCACTAGAGAGATTCTTCAAGGCACACAGCATAATACCAGACACACAATTCGGATTCCGACCACAACTCAACACCGTGCACGCTATCCACACCCTCACCTCCGATATAAAACAACACGCCCTCCATAACAACGAAAGCGTAGCAGCTTGCCTAATAGACCTAGAGAAGTCCTTTGACACAGTCGAGATTAAGGGCCTTCTCTACAAGCTTTCAAAAAAAGGCTGTAAAAATCCTTCAGAGGGCTCCAAAATAATGGGAAATGAAATAGCAATGATTCTCATTTCTATTATTTCGGATCATGAATTGGTCAATGACCCAGAATTGGTACCGGAGCATGAATGCGAGTGCAATGAAAGTGAAGAACATGCTGATGCAAACAGCGATGAAGTGGAATAATGTTCAACTTGTGCTGCAGAATCACCTCCTCAGGAATCAGCAAGACGAAGTGAAAAAAAAGGCAGTTGCATTAGCAGAATTGCATCCTAGTTGGTTATTGGCTGCATTGCGAAATAAGACAACAAATGTTCTGTCGAATAAACGTCAACTGGTAAGGTGGAAGGACCAAGTTAGGGAAGGTGAAAGCCGCATTGATAAATGTGGTTTTATTGATACGCGAGTGTACGACCGATTTGTTGAAGCTCGTACGGCGAAACATCTCGTCACCACACGAACACTGCAAGAATGGGCAATGGTAGCAGCATTCCAATTTTGATGGGCAAAACTTTCATTTGTGGCGTCCAAACATTGGGTTACCAGATTTAAAAGGCAATATAGAATAAGGCAAAGGCATGTGACAAAATAAGTTTAGTAAATACCTTAAGGTCGGCAGAAGTGTTTCAAAGCCAAATATCAAACATTATTAAAAACTACAACCCAGATTTCGTCATTAATACTGATCAAACTGGATGTGAATACCATGAGAATATACGCCGGACATTAGCACACCAACGTGAAAAATCTACTGAAGTCCATATCAAAGATATAAATAAAGCAACACACTCATATACTGCACAGTATTCTATAACAGCATCCGGGAAACTGCTACCAAAAGTTTTTTTATGTCTTAAGAAAGGAGTGGGACGTTTGGACCACAGATTGCCGTAGGAGTACGGCAATTATGCACGAAATTCACCCATGTTTATGTAGCTGCCACGAAATGTAGGAAAATGCAAAAGGGCACTTATGAATTGTTTTTAAACCACGTCATCCATCCATACCTGACTAATAATCAATTTTTAATGATTATTGATTCCTGGGGAGGGCAAACAAACCCCGCAATATACGATCAAAAGTTTATTGTCGAAAATAATGCACCAACATGCACAATTAAAATTATACCACTCTGCCAACCTTGCGATGTCTACTTCTACCGACAGATACAAAATTACATAGCACGTTTTCAAAACCATTATGAACATTTCACAACCGGCCGCGACATTACAAAAAGATCCGATTGCATTACAATTCATGTACTTATACACCAACAACTACAAGCACCAATATATGCAAACATGATTAAATATGCATGGTTTGCATCAAAATTAACTTCGATGTTACGTATGAATAATATTCTCTCTTACACTGCGCTCGCACGCGTCGTTCGCTCTCGCATAAGAACGGAAGACGCCTAAAGATTTAGCTCGATACCACACGACGGTTAACCCTTTTAGTATCGACCAACTGCATCGCGACCGATTAGGTACATTCGTGACCTGACGAAGACTCTGCGCTCTTACCTTTTATGGAGGTTCCTAATTAGCCCCTCCATACATTTCGGGACTATATAAACCCTCCGTTTCTAATCATCTTCGGTTCATAACTACACAGCTACGCGCATAGTCACGTCGCGTTACGCTTGTACAGAGTCGGTTGCATTTCAACGAGAATTGGGCTTACGGCACCAATCAGATAAAGTTAACCCGTTAGAATCCGCATAGTCCGGTTGAAGTTCTTTCGGCATACTTTGTAACCGATCTCAGGCCCCGCATCGCCAGTGCGTCAACACCGTGCAGCTTAGGTAATAATTCACACACTATTTAACTATATCGCGACAATTACACTTGTACAAACAACTGGTTGCAATATAAACTTATAAACTGTTCACCATTAAATCGAGTAGATTCGTTAAAACCTATCTTTACTCCGTAATCCTTTATATTAGTAGTAACGTCCCACAGATACAACTTAACCGCTCGAGTTGTATCGATTATTTATTTACGAGTCAAACTAACTTTTCCTGCGACTCCCTGATTTCGCATCAGGTTCGTCCGTACGTTTACCAAACCTCCGAACAGCTCCCTGGTTTCGCACCGGGTTCGTCTGTGAATAAACCAACCTCCTGCAGCTCCCCGGTTTCGCACCGGGTTCGTCTGCGCACTCTTTCCTAGTGGCTCCCCGATTTCGCATCGGGTTCGTCCTCGCATACATCAATCCCAGCTGCTCCCTGATTTCGCATCAGGTTCGTCCGTGCACCTTACTAATAAATTCTCGACCATATTCCTTGGGTAATATAAACATCGCCGGTCTAGGCGTTGCCCACAGCCCTGGCTCGTAACATCGACAAGAGAAATATTTCTTAACGTGAATCAAGTGGCATTGCGGAAGTGTGTACGATGCAATCACGACAGAGTTGAAAAAAATATACTTGGGCAGAATCGAACCCAGGACTTTCGTGGTACGAGCCACCGAACTATCACACTGCGCCATCACAGCTTATATAAAATATGTTTATACTCATGGCACGAACAGAGGTACGCAATCTTTAATTGTTTATATCTTTCAAACTATTGAGTATCTGAAGCTAATATTTGAGTCCTATAATTAGACCTATCATTATGGATAATATTGGGCAAAATAATAGATGCCCATTCTTACTTAAGTACAGCATTTAATGCAATTATTTAATACAAATGTTTCTAAACCATTTAACAAATACATTTTTATTGATCTTTACAAATATTAATTTATTTAAATTATATATATTTTTTGCTGATTGTAACAATTTTAGATTCTATCTTCATACTTTTGTTAATTCATTATAATTTTAAAACTTAATTCCAAAAAAGGATGGTGATGGTGTGGAGGTAAATTTGATTTTTAGGAAGGAGGTACTTTATGGTAAGGAAGTTTTTGACGTTGCACAGGGTCTATTTGCTCGATCTACCTGGGCAAAACTCTATTTTAACAATTTGTTCTGAGGTGTAAAACTTTTGTTACCTAAGATAGTTGAATATGAAAGGATAAATGAACTGGTATTCCATTTGGCATTTGTGCACTTATAAAATCCTGGGCTGTCTAAATTTTGTTGGCTTTTATACTAGACGTTTCGCAGGTAAATGTTTTTCGAAACATTTCATTTGTTTATGACTTTTTTCAAGTTTTGAAGCAGGTATGTAAATTTTGTATCTAATCGAATGTAACTTTTTGTCTAAAATGTAACCATTTGGCCGCACTGTACGACATGACATCGCCATCGCCAGAGCGTGGTTACGTTGTCTCTGAAGTTCCTTGGACCTTTAATGTCGAATACATGCGGCCATTGTCACCGAACTGTTATAATAAACCCACAATTAAATGAAAAAAGTGGTGTGGGATAAACACGTGTTTCCCACCCCACTAAACTTTTTCTTCTTCTGCATTACTTCTTTTGCATTAAATTTGTTTGAACATGTTGTTCAGATGTTTCAGATCAAAATTAGACCAAACATGATATAAGTTGAATCATGCTACTTTATTTAACTTGTAGTCTTCTCATCTTGTTGCTTCGAACCCAACATCGGCAGGGCGCACACGGTCCTGCCGAACGTCGACAAGAATCTACTATACAGTGTTTTGTTTGGTTTGTGAGTGTGTGTGTGTGTGATAGAACACACACACACACAGAGAAGCGTTTGTGTGAGAGAGATGAAAGCGTGAGTGCGAGAGAGAAGGAATGCGTGGCGAAGACTGTTTTTTTTTCGTGGGAGACGCGGAAAAAACGCTTCTCTTTGCCTAACCTCGTTTACAATATTCAGCAGTAATAAATTTTTTTCGATGGAGTGTGAAAAATTAATTAATCTAGTCCACGAAAGAAGAAGTTTGTGGGATGCAAAGCATTTTCAATACCACAATAGAGATGCTTCCCGGAAGCTGTGGTGCGAGATCGGCACCTTATTGGATGCAACAAGTGAGTCACTACTACAATTATTAACATTTATATACAACCAATTTATTTATTTTAATACATATTCAATAATTACTATTCTTATTTCTTTTAGTTTCGTACACTAGTATTTACAAAATGCCGTCTAAACGTGTCGCGGATTTCATTTGCTCTACGCAATGATCTGTTAAAACGACGTGTTACGTTAACTTGGCCAGCACTATCAATTTCTCGAATTCCTGAAGAAATTACATCCCCGTTGCTTCCTTCCATGTCAATTACAAGGTTGTGCAATAATCACACGCATTTGACAATAGTATCAACATTGCGTATTACCTCAAGCACCGACGAGATATAGGAATAGACAAGACATGCAATGTATTTTTTCGGCCATAATTTCTGGGCCTCGGGCCCAACGTTAAGAACAGATTATAGAAAACTATGCTAAAATTAAATAATTTTATAGAATTCTTTTGTTCTTTGCCGCAATGAAAGGCGGCAAAGGATATCAAACAATTAATGTTAATCAAAAATATTAAAAAAAAACATTATAACAATTTTTCTTATATGAATTGTAATATCAATAAACGAAATAATGTTGAAAGTTATACTTTACATTATTTTCTGGTAAATGACAATGAATGACTGTAAATTAAATAAAAGAAAGAAAGAAGGAATGAAAATCGCCTTTTTCTTCAATAACCAATTACAGTAACCAATTTATTTATTATTATTGTTACAATATGATTGCTTAATGTCTATTTATAAAGTACTGTTTGAACCAGTCGCGGAGTTCATATGCTCTGCCCAGGGCTCGGAATTAAGCGAACTTTCGGGCCGATTTTCAGAGGCAACGCCCCTTTTCTCCCGCCGCGCGTCTTGGCCCCGCGATCACCAATCGGCTCGAAGGTCCTCAGGCGCGTAGCATATGAACCGCCCTTCCGAGCCCTGCTCTACGCGATGAGGAATTAAAACGCCGTGCTGTGTTCTGTTCGCTATTACTACCGATTTTCCGCATTCCTAAAGAAACTATCGCCTCGTTGGTTTCTTCCTCATCTATTACGATGTTATGCAATAAGCACACGCATTTCACAATAGCATCAACATTGCGTGGGTGCATTTGCAATTCAATTTTAAATACCTCCACTTGCTCACTAATATTCCAAACGCGCATTCAATGCAACGTCTAGCTCTACTAAGCCGATAATTAAAGTTCTCTTTGCCTTCATCGGCATCGTTTGTCGTTCCATACGGCCGCAAAAAATATTCTTTTAACGGATAACCTTGATCTCCAAGGAAGACGTAAGGGACAGCATTCGTAGTTCCCGGCAGTGGAGTATTGGGCGGTATATTAAAAGTATTGTTCTCTATATGGTGATAAACGTTCAATTCCGTAAATACACCGCCATCACTCCGTCTTCCATATTCTCCAATATCTACCGTTATGAATTTATAGTGGGCCTCTGAGATGCCCTGCAAATGTACTGAGAAATACTTCTTGTAATTACAATACATGGATCCAGAGTGCGAGGGACATTTTATACGAATGTGTTTACCGTCGATACTTCCAATACAATTGGGGAAATTCCATAATCGCTCGTAATCTCTTGCAATTGTATAAAAATCCTCAGTTGTTGGGAACGGCATATGTTTTTTGTTAAGCAACAACCAGATTGCTTCACATGTATCGTATACGATACCAGCAATAGTATTGTGGGCCATTCGGAAGGAAAATGCTAATGATCGAAAAGCAAGTTCTGTTGATAGATACCTCAAACAAAAATATAGCTTGTCACATGCTCGAAAATAACTTTCATTCTCGTTGCTTTTACACCTTCTGTTTTGCCGCGCACCCGCGACGTACCGTGTTGACAGGACCGAGCAGGTAAAACGAAGGGTAAATCTTCGCTCCGACTAGCGTCGCGTCGCGTGATGTTTAGGCGTTCCTATTCTTATTTCGAATAGGATTCTTATTGATGTAAGTGGATAATCAATGAGATTAACGAATTCTTCAAATAACAATGCGTGATATATTTGTATAACAAGTAAGTGAATGTTCGACGTCGAGTGTAATGACGAAGTATCGGGTGGAATCGCGATGTTCACACCTCTCGTGAGGACGGATACTCCGGAGTCTTTTAGGAGGTGTACTCCTTTACAATTTTATTCCGAACTTATTGTGTAAGAGTGTGTAAGATTGTTAGAAGTGATGTGTTCGTATGAATTATCTGTTAAGACTGGCTTCCTCCTCGAGTGCTTCTCAGCACGTAGACTCGGATGCCCTTTTGGGGCACGCTGATTGGACATTAGAAAAAATGACTAGTTTCCAATCAGCGTGTTTTGGAGGTGTCACCGCACTCTTCCTTTGCTCCCGAAGCGCGTTGTATGTAGGGGGGGTGCGTCTTGACCGTCGGATTGAATGTTGGTGACGTAGCGGGATTTCCGCCAGGGTCTCGGAGCCTGACCTGGGCGATGTCAGCTGGCGGCCAGCTTCGAGGCCCGTTAGGTAATTCACGTTTATGACACATGTAATTTGCCGCTGAAGTCGTGAAAAAAACTTGGCGTCTGGTAGTGTGATGAATTAAGGATAATAAAACGACTTCTCAAAAACAGTTTCGTTCCTTGCGTGTCACAAATGTGCTGGCCATCTGTACTTAGAAGGTTGTCCTTTTCGCAGATTGCCAGCCGTTTTGTCGAAGGGTGACTGAATTTACAATGAGACTGATTGAATTTATGGTTGCTGTAGGATGATGGGTTGGTTCCGCGGGTGTGCCGCGGAACACCTTCCATTAAACATTATACAATGCAATCTGTGACTGTAAATTAAATAAAAAAACATCTGTACAATTAACTTGAATTGTAGAATGAAGTACAATTACTGCGTACATGAAACAAATTAAAAGATGCAAATGTGTGGCGAATAGATAATTTAAAAACTACTTACCTTAAGGTTACCACAAGCCTCTCCTCCGGGGAAATGTATTTCTGGAAGTTAGATTGCTTCTCAATTGCATCACTAATTGCATGTAATATATAATAAAAAGTTTCCTTCTTCATCCTCATATACTCATGAAATTTGTCCGGTTGTTCAAGTAATTGAGGAAAGAGCGTGTGATACTCGCCCCTTTCTTCTCGCGATACATATATTTCATTCACATGGAATCTTTTCCTTCTGCTTAATAGGAGATATCTTATTATAGGATTCGTCTCCAAACACAAGATTGTTGCAAAGTCCATTGTTGCGAACCCGAATAAAAATTACTTTAAAACTGTAAACTAAATAACGCACACGGAGTTACCATGCCAATTCGATATATTTTGTTTTAACAAACTCTAGCGACCGTACGACAAATATCAACATGGTTTGAATTCGTCCGACTTTCGATTTGACTGGCGAGAACGGCTCACCAATTGACCACACACATGCCTCTCAATACATCGAAACGCTCATACATGCGAGCTGACGTCAGGTGTCGGGCGAATCGACTGATATCGGAGCCACTCCGACCATGTACATCAATGAAATCGGATGAAAAGACACACACACATGCATCCCAAGGCATCGTGCATGTGAGCCCGACGCCGGTCGTCTGTCGAATCGACCGATATCGGAGCCATGCTGACCACAGCCTTAGGAATGCCTAACTTAGGCGTCCGCTCGACCATCCCCATCCGAGCCACGTATGGCCATTGTTAGGAATGCCTAACAGAGGTGTGCGCTCGGCCATCCCCAGCTGAGCGACGTATGGCTACCGTTAGGAATGCCCAATCTAGGCGTGCATTATTCTTTCTGCATTAGGACCTAATGGGGTCACGATTAAACTTGCCGCAGTTAGGTATGCCCAATCATTTCCGCATTAGGCCCACATTCGTTTTTAGGCACGCCTAACAGAAATTCTAGTCGGGATTATATATAATAACCGGCAATTATACATAATCAACGGATTAATCACATTTACTGTAACATATATACTAGCCAAAACTAAAATAAATCGATTGATCCATATACGGAATAATAGATTAGTTTTGTCCTATATTTAGAACAATAAATTCCAACACAAAGCATTTCCGAGTTTTATCCCTACACTGGCTTTGTATATGTATGTCCAAATCGCAGACAATTAAAGGATTACCGTACTGCTTCTATGTAGGGTTCTACTTTAAGCCATCCGTGTCCATAGCATATGAGTATTGTCGGAAGTGAGTCCCCCTGAAACTTTATCATTATAGTCTTGCGTTCAACCCTTCTGTCTTGCCATCGTGCATTTTTTTCTTTCTTAATCTTTCTACTGTGAAATTCCCCTGGTTGGGGGAAAGTTGATCGTCTAGCTCTTGTATCAAATCTTCGCACTGGTGTATAACACCCCTTCTCTGAATCTTTCTCCGGGGTATAGACGCATAATACTCCACATTTCCTTTCGTGCTGAAGTTCAGAATCCTATTCGCACTCTTTCTTCTTCTATACAGGGTCCGGCAGAGTATAAGTCCAGGCGTTGAATGGGGGGTACTGGGGTGATTCTGAACAACTTTTTCCTTTACCAAAATGTTGGTTAAAGCTTCGTTTTTGAGTTATTAACGAAAAACCCTGGCCAATGAGAGCGCTCGGACGCGTGGCCGTCAACGGATCTCAACCTCGGTCGTGGTCGTGAACGAACGCATTGGTACGTTATGTTACCTCGTCTTAAATTAAGAATAATGTGGAATTATTCGTTATTCATGAATAACAAATAAACTAATAAGTGTTCGATACGTTTATTCGTTATCCGAAGGAAATAAAGTATTTTATTATTTATGAATTATTTTTTGTTTAACAGCACGTTTTCAGGTGGATAAATTGTATTTTAAGAAAAACGATTTGGATAAATAATGTTAGAAAAAGTTAGACTTACCAATTCGTTCACGTATTAACCTGCTCCGACAGCAGTGGGTCATTGACACTGGGTCATTGTGTCGATCCTGACCTTCCACAACATCTGATGCTACAGCCGTGTCGGTGCACGGTCACTTTTCTTGCACGGTCACTTTTCTAGCACGGTCACTTCACTTAACAGTCACTTTCACTTTTTGAACGATTTATCGTTCTTACGTTTAAAAAATTGTGGCTCCGAAAGGAGCCGATTGTAGTGGTGGTGGTGTCATGTTATGGTGTGGCGTTGGGGTTCAAATTCGGCCCCCTGAACCGCAATGCACGCCTCTGCACGCTGACGTACACTCCGTTGCACTTTTCGTAATGTGTCGTGCGAAATGAGGGCGACAGCGCCGTGGATACGAGCAACCAGCTTCTCCCTCGTGTCCACCGGTTGCTGGTATACTTTCTCCTGGAAAAATGCAGAAAAAGCAAAATGCGTAAAGTAAAATTTTATAAAGTCAGTGCAAAATAAAAGTGATAGTGAGCCACAATTTTTTAAACGTAAGAACGATAAATCGTTCAAAAAGTGAAAGTGACTGTTAAGTGAAGTGACCGTGCTAGAAAAGTGACCGTGCAAGAAAAGTGACCGTGCACCGACACGGCTGTAGCATCAGATGTTGTGGAAGGTCAGGATCGACACAATGACCCACTGCCGTCGGAGCAGGTTAATACGTGGACGAATTGGTAAGTCTAACTTTTTCTAACATTATTTATCCAAATCGTTTTTCTTAAAATACAATTTATCCACCTCAAAACGTGCTGTTAAACAAAAAATAATTCATAAATAATAAAATACTTTATTTCCTTCGGATAACGAATAAACGTATCGAACACTTATTAGTTTATTTGTTATTCATGAATAACGAATAATTCCACATTATTCTTAATTTAAGACGAGGTAACATAACGTACCAATGCGTTCGTTCACGACCACGACCGAGGTTGAGATCCGTTGACGGCCACGCGTCCGAGCGCTCTCATTGGCCAGGGTTTTTCGTTAATAACTCAAAAACGAAGCTTTAACCAACATTTTGGTAAAGGAAAAAGTTGTTCAGAATCACCCCAGTAACCCCCCCCCATTCAACGCCTGGACTTATACTCTGCCGGACCCTGTATACTGTTGCGAACTTGTCCTTAGGCAATTCTTTAATACTGGGTTCGTGCGCCTGTGGAGCGCTAAAGCGCTCTGCTTGTGGGAGAAAATTAAGTACGAAATGAAAAATAAACTTAGAACAATTTAAATAAGAATAAACTTTTAATAACTGGTTAACAAACTTATAAAACTTTAGGAAAACTTTAATTTGACACGTGTGCTATCGCCTTTGTAGCTTACGATAGAAGTGAGAGTCCAAAAAGGTCTCTTTCAACTCTTAACATTGAAACATTTAATGACTTTGTTTGTTGCCAATTAAAATTAACATTGGTTTTACAAATTAATTAAAACTAATCCTATTGGCTAAAATTTTAAGATTGACAGCTAATCAATAAATAACGAGTATTTAACTCCAAAGCAATGCAATTAATGACATTTAATCAATTAAACAAATTTCATCCGCATGCTTTGCTTTGACTTCACAACATTGCAATTTAAATTCCACGCGCGTTGGTTTGCACAACGCTCGGTAGGGGGAGAATATAGCAAATTGAGGGCAGACACAACAATACCATCTTCTCTGGTGTCTTCCATTTTGGTTTTGAATGCCTTAGTGTTACCACCTGTTGAATTCTTTTCAAGTTTGATATATTTATCTTTCATTTCTGTGTCCTTTCTCTTTTTTTATTGCATACAGGTACCTTACGTGTTTATTGTTCCCTTTTTATTTCTTCGCCACGATTTCTTTTATTTCATTTCCATGTCTTTCTACAGTAAAGTCTCCATATAAGCGAAAGTCTCGGGACTGAACGTTTCGGAAAACCGACAGCGTCGAACGTAGAAACGAAAGTCAGTGAAGGAAAAGGACCGAGCAAGCAAGCTAAAACAAAACCCAGCGTATCGGTAAAACAATACTAATGCAACGATGAAACTTTTTTATTTTTTTTGTATTAAACACCCGATTAAGCCAACGCTTACACTATTTCCATTTCTCCATTTTTCTTTCCTCCTTTTCCTTCGACCCCGGGGCATTCTACTCTGCCTCTTCTTAACGTATTGGCTGAAAACGTTCTTTCAACATCAAATGATGTGATGGGTGGATATCTAAATCTTGTTCAATATTGTGCTTCTATATTTCTTGGACCTTCAGCAGATCAAGAATTTAAGATGTTATTCAATTTGTGAAAATTTAGAACTTGATTATCTTGTACTGTTTTGTACTGTACGTGGGTTCTCACGAAAAGGCACTCGGATCTGGAGTTGGTGGTTGGGTTCGGATTAATAAATACACACTGGTGTGCTCTTGTGAACTTTCGCTGATTTTATTTGTAGTACACAATACAATATACTTCTGTACACAATATATGCAACGATAATTCCTCACTGGGTTCCGGGTTAGGGGGAATGCGAGTAGGTTAAGGCCAGGAATGGTCTCAAAGCGTGCTGTCTGTACCAGAAACTCCGAATAAACTCCCGGTGTGACATCTAACATCATTAGGCAGAATTATAAACGGAGAGTGGGAGGCCATAGTTGCCAAATCATATCATTTAAGAGTTCTGTCGCACTGTTGCCACATCTGTTACAACCTTGGCCACCAGCAGAATGAATCGGCTCGAGCCGAGATTTTGATTTCTGCCGGACATAGACATAGCTGCTGAACCGCTGGAAACTTTTTTGTAGGTTCGATCCCCCTCGGAGAATTTTTTTTTAATTCCTAACTATATGACAATGATCAATTACCACTATTTTAAAAACATTTGTTAAATATTTTAATTTAATATACGTAAATATGAAGTTAGAGCGCTTTCCGTGCTACCGTTTCAAACAGTGTGATGTTTTACTACTATTTTGCCTTTCTTTTAGACCACACAATAGAATGTGTTATTCATATTTAGGATGTATTTCATGTATATACATATATAATTTTATTAATTTCTTGTAAATTAATTTTTTGAACTCGTAAGGGCAGACTCTTATTGCTGCCTGACATACGTCAGGTATAGCCAACTGGCGGGCCGTGGGCCACGCGCCTCATATTACAGAGGGTGAACGGCTGATTGTGAGGTGGGCCATGTGCATTTCGCCGATGCACACTATCTTTGCCTAGCATAGCATTCTCTTAGAGCGAAGCATAAAATGGTCAAAAAGGACCATGGTGACATTGTATTGCTGTAAACAACTTCTTAACACATACACGCCCACATAATCATTTGAATACCTATTCAAGCACCTTCGATGATCTTACATATATTTTAATTATATTACAATTATATTATTGTTGAATAATATATTTAATATATTTCATATAATATTAACATTGCAGTTTTATTGGTAATATAAATGGAACATACCACACAATGGATGAAATTTTGAGTTACACATTTTGAGCTTTGGATTGACGTGTATACGCGTCCAAATGTTAGAATTATCAAACAGTTTCATAATTGGCAAGATACTAATACATGGGAAGAATACGGTAGAAAAAAGCGCTTCAACTTCATATTTACGAATATTAAATTAAAGTATTGAACAAATATTTTTAAAATATTTGTAAACAAATATTGATCATTGCCATGTACTTAGTAATGAAAAAAAAATTAATGTAAAAAAATTTACCCCAAGGGGACTCGAATCTACAAAGAAGTTTGCAGCAGCTCGAATCAACATTTCGGCTCGAGCCGATACATTTTGCTGATGGTTATAATTGTAATAGATGTGACAACAGCGTGACAGAGATCTTGATACGTGCCGGCAACTATGCCTTACTGGTGTATGTGTTCACGCATCACGTATTCACGTATGAATCGCCGTTCGTGGTGTGAAATTATAACTTACATTTACCGACTGATTTGTATTTTTATAGACCCTGACGGTATTGGTCAAATTCACTAAAATGTACCATAAACGCCCCCGACGAAAAATCAGGGAACTATTCTTACGTCCGAAGCGTGCAAATCGTATTTAAGGTCCTACGCCTTCCAGAAATGATAAATTGTGAAAAATCGAATTTCTGTGATCTTGTGCTAGTTCAAGGAAGTAGGGGATTTCGGGTTATCAGTGAATAAACCATTAAATCGTTCAATATTTGCTAATTGGAAATGTGCAAGATGCCTGCAGCCATCTTGTTGCCTACATCGGTGTCTGTCTCTAGCTTGCCAGTTCAAGAAATACCATTCATCTGAACGCATGGTGTTTATTGGCGTTCAAACGTAAGTCCCCGACTGTGGTGAAGTCTACCCGTGTGTGGTATATCCGCGAAAGTTTCATTAATGCAATTATTGAGACGGGGATAGTCAAATTCGAAATCGGGTCTCTCTGTCGCGCATGGCGTATACGTGCATGCTTTCCTTTGTTTGTGTGAGTGCACGCACACACGTCATGGCGCCTGGAGTCGGCCCCCTTAAACTATGCCATAAACGCATGTGTGCCACTCCGTCCTATTACTACCTCTTTATACCGGGTTTGGTTTTCACGTAGGCTTATTTCTCTACTTGCAAAAAAGAAAACCGCTCATCGCCGTTATAAATCTACAAACTGTTTTTCAGATTACCTCGTGTTTCCAGTCTTAGATCCAAATGTCGCACTCTGTCTTGTCGTTGCTGGACTACCTGTGTTGCCAAGTCTGAGTCAACCCTTCAAAACAGCCCTAAAGCATTTTGGAACTTCATTCGATCCCTCAAAAACGAGTCTCCTTTTCCTCTCTCCATGTCCTTTAATGATCGTACAGCCTGTACTGAACAAGCCATAGCCGATATATTTGCTGATTACTTCAGTTCAGTATATACTCACGAAACCGACACACTATACAGGGTGTCTCTTAACTCCTGTCCTTCCCGGAAATGGGGGGTAGCTGGGGTGATTCTGAACAAATTTTTCCTTGACCAACATGTGGTTTGCAGCTTCATTTTTAAGTTATTAACGAAAAACACTGGCCAATGAGAGCGCCCGCCGGACGGCCGATGGCGCGCGCTCAGGCACGAACCTATCAGCTGTCGCGATGGGGGGGCATCGAGGGTACCGACGGAAGCGTGCGGAAAATGTTACATCGTCATAATTAAGAATAATGTGGAATAATTTGTTATTCATGAATAACAAATAAACTAATAAGTCGTTTAAGAACAGTGTCCGATACGTTCATTCATTATCCGAAAGGAATAAACTGTTTTATTACTTATTGTTCACGACGCCTTCGACCTCGTCGGAACACTCCAAATTGTATTGCCGGCCCACGTGGAAACTAAAGGATCGTGGCTTTGCACCGCGAAAGAATACTCTCACGATGTTCGTATAATTAGTTTATTGTATACAATGATGAACGTTGGGAGCCCGGGCTCCTCCGGGTAGTCCTCAAAATATGCACACAACAATTTAAATATCTCCTTTTCGATCTCGCGCCACTACTCGCACTCGCTATCGACTCGACTTGTTCGTTGTAAGACCATGTACACACTGTTTTTCGAGTCGGTATCGACGCGTACTTCCGTACACACACGCGCACACTCGCACACACACCCACATCACTCATACTCACGCACACCACGAGACTGAGCTTCCCGGTTCAGCCGGAACATTCCGCCCGCCTCGTATCCGCCAGGTACGATTTCTGACGCATACTCGTTCGCCACAGAGCATGGAGTAACACAGGTGATAATGTTACGAATTGCTTACTCCGCCTCGCCCGACGCGATCGGCAACGGGCAAATCTGGGTGATCGGTCTTGTCAACGTGGAGGTGGCGGTTCGGACCGTCACGACACGGACCTTGCCATCCTTGCCGGGAGAGCATTCCAGGACGCGTGCCAGCTCCCACTTGCATGGTGGCAACGAGTCGTTTTTCATTACCGCGATCGTCCCGACGCGAATATTGGGCGTCTCTATCTGCCATTTGTGCCGCTGCTGCAGCGAATGCAGGTAGTCGTGGGACCAACCACGCCAGAACCGCTCGTACATGTGCCGAACGCGTTGGTATCGGGCGAGACGATTTTCTTTCGTGTTAAGGACCGTTTCCTCCGGGACGGCGGTCAGCGGAACGCCGACCAGAAAGTGGCCTGGCGTTAACACCGCAAGGTCACGCGGATCGTTGTTCATAGGGAAAATCGGTCTCGAATTTAAGCAGGCTTCAACCTGGCAGAGCAGGGTGTAGAATTCTTCGGCGGAGAGCGTATGTTGACCCACGACACGACGCAAGTGTCGCTTCATACTCTTGACCCCAGCCTCCCAAATCCCGCCAAAGTGGGGAGCCGCGGCAGGTATGAAATGCCACGTGGTGCCGTCGGTGGCGAGTCGAGTCGCTAGATCAGCGTCTTTCATAATGAGTTTGAACGCGCGGGAAAGCTGTCTGTCCGCTCCCTGAAAATTCGTTCCATTATCGCTGTACAAATCGCTTGGAATTCCGCGCCGCGATACAAATCGATTAAATGCGGCTAGAAACGCGTTCGTGGAACAATCACCGACTAACTCTAGATGGATCGCTCGTGTGGAGAGACAGACAAACAGTGCAACATAGTTCTTCCGTGCATGCTGACCTCGGCCCGTGATTGGTAGGACGTTATACGGACCGGCATAGTCCACGCCCGTATGCAGAAACGCTCTTGAAGGTGTGACCCTGACGGAAGGGAGGTCACCCATTATTTGTGTCGGGGTATTTGTCCGTTGGCGCGCGCAAGAAATACAACGATGGATTCGTAATCGAACCACATTCCTGGCGCCGATGATCCAATACATTTGGCGTAGGATTCGGAGCGTTAACTGAGGACCCCCATGAAGGGCGCGAAGGTGTGCATGGTCGACAATCAGCTCAGCTATTCGGCCATTGGGGAGAATAATTGGGTGCTTCTCATCGTACGGCAGTATCGAATGTCTTAGCCGCCCGCCAAGACGTACAATGTCGTTTTCGTCCAAAAAAGGGTGCAGTTTGAGCAACGGGCTCTTGACCGAGAGATCACGACCTTGTCGGAGAGCTTGTATCTCAGGAGAAAAGGCTGAGCGCTGGGCTGTTTTGCACCAGTACTGTCGTGTTTCGCGGATTTCGACGACCGTTAATC
Organism: Nomada ferruginata; assembly: GCA_963583965.1. Classification (NCBI taxonomy): domain Eukaryota; kingdom Metazoa; phylum Arthropoda; class Insecta; order Hymenoptera; family Apidae; genus Nomada; species Nomada ferruginata. The sequence continues at coordinate 5,118,643 of OY757219.1, forward strand.
GCGAAAGATTCCTAGGCTTCGACGATAGCTTGGCTCTAATGTTCGCTATGAATCGTAAAATGTAGGCGGTGACACGAAGGAGTTTTGGCCACGAAGAGAAGCGCTCGGTCAAGTCCGTAGCGTTAGTCTCTGGTACTACCGCGTGAACTTCGACACCGCGACGTTCGGACGTTAGGCTAGCGTCGTGATCCGGGTTGGTTTTCCGATAGTCGGTACGTCGCGCAGGCCAATGCGAAGGCGATCTGGTAAGCCATGGTGGTCCGTGCCACCAGATTACGTGTTCTCTGAGTTCGCTCGGATGTATGCCGCGGGAGGCGCAGTCAGCTGGGTTAGAGGCAGTCGGGACATGTCTTCAGGTGGCCGACGGTAGTCGCGTCTGAATATCCGCAACGCGGTTCGCCACGAATGTGGACCACGTAGAGGGATGTTGATTCAGCCAATCGAGAACGACGGTAGAGTCCGTCCAGCAGTGTATAGTTGCGTTGGCGCACTGCATAGTGGCTGAAATCGACTCTATGAGTTTTGATAGTAGAACGGCGGCATTCAATTCCAGACGCGGAATGCTAAGTGTTTTAAGTGGAGCCACCTTAGATTTCGCGGCGATCAAGGTCGTTTTGACGCTCGCGTCGGCTTGAGTCACTCGGAGGTAAACTACAGCCGCGAAGGCCCTATTTGACGCGTCCGCGAATCCGTGCAGGTCACACGCTTCCGTGGTAGCCGTTACTCCGGTCCAACGGGGAATCCGGATCTCGTTCAGAGTTTGAAGCGACTGGCAATATGATTGCCATCTTTCGAGAAGATCGCTAGGAAGCCTTTCGTCCCAGTCGCTCGCGCGCATCCATAGTTCTTGTATCATAATCTTCGCAGTAATTATGATAGGAGTAGCCCATCCCAGTGGGTCGAATAGCCTTGCGATAGAAGACAACACAGTTCTTTTCGTTGAGCCAATGTCGCCAGGAATACTGGTTTTAAATAAGAAAGTATCGCGGCCAAGATGCGACGGGGCGGGTGCGCGTTGCCGCATATGAGGTGATACGCTGAAAAACGTACGCGCGTATTGGTAGGGACGGCACTTTACTATGCACAGGTTCCATCGCGAGATCGAGATATGATTTGGATTTGCCGCTGTATGTGTCGCCAAAACAATTGTCGGTCAGGCTCGTTTTGCTTCTCCGGGTGTGCAACGTCTGCGCGAGAGTTTCGGATATGAAACTATATGTGGAGCCTTGATCAAGAAGGGCTTTGGTTTGTATTGTTCTGCCTTCGTTCGTACGGAGGTTGACCCACGCGGTCGCAAGAATCACTGACTTGCCGCGTGCTGGTGCGTGTAAAACCGTGTGAACCGAGGACGCCTCGTTCGCGTGTTAGGTTCCGTAATCGTTCGTAGCATTTTCGGAAGTACTTGCTTGTGCATAACTGACGGGAGCACTCACGGGAGTGTTTGTGTTCGTATGTGGGTTAAGGCCTGAGTTTGAAATGGTATTAGCGCGATGTAACGATGTATGATGCGCTTGTCCGCATATAGAACATCGCGATTGACTGGGACACTCGCTCGGGCTGTGTCCTTTACGCAAACAATTTATACAACATTTCGACCGTTTAACAAGGGTGTATCGGTGTTGTAGATCCGCGCGTTGATAATCGTCACACCGATAGAGAGGGTGATTCCCGGAACAATGCGGACATTTTGACGAACTCGCATTACGGCGAGGTGAGTTCGCTACGTGCGTTTTTACGACCATTCGATTCGCATCAGGTGGGCCTCCGGGGGTCTCATCTAGCCCTCGCATTCGATTAGTAATAAACGCGATGAACTGCTCTAGCGATGGTGGGTCATATGAATCGCCGAGTCGCAGATGCCATTCTTGTCGCGTTCGCGGAGCAAGTTTTTTGTCAAGGGTATGGACAAGCCAGTCGTCCCACGTGTCAACGGGACGTCCTAAATTTTTGAGGGCATCAACGGACGCGCTCGCTGTATCTCGCAGTGCCTGGAGCCCGCTTGCAGACTCGAACTTAGCAGTCGGCATATCAGTAATCGCGTTTAAGTGAGTGGATATGAGTAGCCGAGTGTTCGCGTATTCGTCGGTAAGCTTTTGCCATGCGTGGGAGAAATTTGCTTCCGTTATTCTAATATTACTAATTAGCTTGAGCGCCGGGCCCGTTAAGCTGCTTTTGAGGTGATATAGACGTTCGACGTCCGTTAGCTTCCTATTCGATTTAACAAGCGAATCGAACATATCGCGAAAGTTCTCCCATTCGAGACGATTACCAGAGAATTTGGGTACATCGATGCGTGCCAACTTTGTAGTGTTGTCCTTGGAGTCGCCGTCTGCGGGGTTGTCTTTGGTCAGTTCGTGGAGGACATCGGACATGTAGTCGGTGGTCGCCAAGTACATCTCCTCCGCTTTCGAGAAGGCCTCCTTCTTGAAGTAGTCCACCTCCTTGCGGTTCGCATCGCTCGCTTGTTGATGGATTTGTGTGTCAAGCTGTTGGCACCTTTCCCACAGTTTCTCCAAGGCTTGCTTGCGATTTTGCACCTTTGCAGCCGTATAGTTCTGCATGCCTATTTTCTTTAAATTGAGCAAGGCGCGCTCGATCTGAGCGGTCGTGCGCTCTTGCTCGATTATTGTACGTTGGAGTGCATCCATGATTCCGCGTGGTCGTATGAATGTACCACGCGGTATATGTGTCGCGCGAACGTATTCGCGAGCTCGTTGTTGTCACTGAACGTCCTCTCTCGTATGTGTGAGGACGAGTTCGTCTGTGTCGGTATAAACAGTGCTCGTCTCTTGACCACACTGTTGAACGCGTATGTCGTTTATCGGTCGTTCAAAGGTGAGCGGATGATCACCGCCCGCCACGAGCGACAGTGAAAGTTGCGGTCCTTTTAGCAATCGGAGCGGTCCAGTTGCACCTCACGGCACTCGCCACTGATTCCTACTTTGAAGTTCCACACTAGCAGGGATCCGGCTCGAAGGACCATAAAATGTTCACGACGCCTTCGACCTCGTCGGAACACTCCAAATTTTATTGCCGGCCCACGTGGAAACTAAAGGATCGTGGCTTTGCACCGCGAAAGAATACTCTCACGATATTCGTATAATTAGTTTATTGTATACAATGATGAACGTTGGGAGCTCGGGCTCCTCCGGGTAGTCCTCAAAATATGCACACAACAATTGAAATATCTCCTTTTCGATCTCGCACCACTACTCGCACTCGCTATCGACTCGACTTGTTCGTTGTAAGACCATGTACATACTGTTTTTCGAGTCAGTATCGACGCGTACTTCCGTACACACACGCGCACACTCGCACACACACCCACATCACTCATACTCACGCACACCACGAGACTGAGCTTCCCGGTTCAGCCGGAACACTTATGAAAAAAATATCTTTTTAACAGCACGTTTTCAGGTGGATAAATTATGTTTTCAGAAAAACGATTTGCACAACTAATGTTAGAAAAAGCTAGTTAAACTTACCCATTCGTCCACGAATTAACTTGCTTAACGTGTGCGAATCCTGACCGAGGCAACGTTCAACAGCTGATGTTACGGCTGGGTTAGTATCCTTGCATGATCACTTCACTTCACGGTCACTTGCACTTGCTACTGTGAAATTTGGGTATAGTTAAAAACAATTTATTCTTCCTACGTTTAAACATTTACTAATATTCTGCGGTTGCACGATTCACGTTTCTCGTTCGGTTAGCAGAACGACTCTGCCAGCTGAAACGTTCGCACTCGCTTCCACACGCACACGCACACACACTGTCTCCAAATGTAGTGGAAATCGGCGGCAGATACCGATCACACAGGGCAGCATCGGTCCCTGCGTAGGTGCGTCGCAGTGTGAGCGTCGGCACTACAATGTTATCCACATTAAAGAACATGTTCGTGGGCGTGTGGAAGCGAATGCGACGTTTCAGCTGGCAGAGTCGTTCTGCTAGCCGAACGGACAACATGAATCGTAAAAACGCAGACTATTACGAAATGTTTAAACGTAAGAAAAATAAATCGGTTTCAAATATTCCCACATTTCACAGTGGCAAGTGATAGTGACCGTGAAGTGAAGTGATCTTGAAGTGAATTCACCGTGAGTGTAGTGAGTTCACCGACCCGGCCGGTGACATCAGCTGTTGAGCGTTGCCTAGGTCAGGATTCGCACAATGTTTACCAGATTAATTTGTAGACGAATGGGTAAGTTTAAACAGCTTTTTCTAACATTAGTTCTGCAAATCGTTTTTCTTGAACCATAATTTATCCACCTAAAAACGTGCTGTTAAATAAAATATTTTTTTCATAAGTAATAAAACAGTTTATTCCTTCCGGATAATGAATAAACGTATCGAACACGGTTATTAAACGACTTATTAGTTTCATAAGTATAAACGAATTATTCCACATTATTCTTAATTAAGACGATGTAACATTTGCCGCACGCTTCCGTCGGTACCCTCGATGCCCCCCCATCGTGACAGCTGATAGGTTCGTGCCTGAGCGCGCGCCATCGGCCGCCCGGCGGGCGCTCTCATTGGCCAGTGTTTTTCGTTAATAACTTAAAAATGAAGCTGCAAACCACATGTTGGTCAAGGAAAAAGTTGTTCAGAATCACCCCAGCTACCCCCCATTTCCGGGAAGGACAGGAGTTAAGAGACACCCTGTACACATATAACTCCATGGACTCGGACGACGCCTCCTCTCTTAATATTAGTCTTCTTGAAGTATTTAAGGGGATCGACTCTCCCGACAGCGGTCCTGGTAGCAACGGTATTCCTCCCATCTTTTTTAAAAACTGTAAATTTTTACTTTCCCGTATCCTTTGGATCCTCTTCAATAAATCATTAATATCCGGTTCTTTTCCTTCGTCGTGGAAAACCTCTCTCGTTTCGCCTATTTTCAAAGGTGGGGAAAAAACTTGTACCTCCTCCTAAAGACCTATTAGTAAACAAAACGTAATGCCTAAGATACTCGACAGTCTTGTAACCAACAGCCTATCCTCTCTATGCAAAAACCTAATCATTAACGAGCAGCATGGCTTCTTACCCGGTCGCTCTACCACTACCAACCTCCTATCCTTCCATAACTATCTTTCTCACTGCGTGGAAAATGGTCAGCAAGTTGATGCAGTGTACACCGACCTACGCAAGGCCTTCGATTCGGTGAGCCACCCAATCCTGTTAGCTAAACTGCATGCTTTTGGCTTTCACGGTACACTGCTGGAATGGCTCTGGAGCTGTATCACTGGAAGATACCAGATAGTCAAATTCAACCAATCCTTTTCTAAAAAATTCCGGGCTACATCTGGAGTCTCACAAGGCTCTCATCTTGGTCCCATACTTTTTATTTTATTCATCAACGATATCTCGCAAGTCTTCCATCATAGTAGATTCCTACTCTATGCAGATGACCTAAAGCTTTTCCGCCCAGTAGAAGGTTTGGTGGACTCTCTCCTTCTGCAATCTGACATCGACAGATTAGTAACATGGTGTCGTGTAAACAACCTCAGTCTCAATGCGTCCAAATGCAATGTCATTAGTTTCTCTCGCAAACTAAGGCCGTTTATTCACCCTTATAGTATAGATGGCTCCCCTTTAACTGATGTCCACCTCATACGCGACCTAGGCCTCATCATGTCATGCGATCTGTCTTTTTCGACTCATCTCAACAGCATTGTCAGTTCCGGTCTTAATACCTTAGGCTTCATTTTCCGCACCTCTAAGCACTTCTCTAATGCGTCTACTCTAGTCAGTTTGTACAGTTCCTTGGTTCGACCCCGATTAGAATACGGCTCGATCATATGGTCTCCCTACTACAAGAACCAAATAGACTCTCTGGAACGTGTTCAACACAAATTCCTGAGGCTTCTATCTCGCTTAACCGAAATACCTATGTCTCCTTTCAACCACAACTACGAACCCTATCTCTCTCGTTTCAGGATATCAACCCTCCAGCAGCGGCGTCTCACAGCCGATCTACTGTTTATTTTTAAAATTATTAATCACATGATCTTCTGCCCAGATATTCTTTCTGACCTACAATTCCACGTCCCCACCCTTCAACTAAGGACACATACTCTATTCTACATTAACACTCACCGAACTCTTTACGGAAAAGTTAATTGTATAAATCGTTTATGCACCAATTCCAACAATGCAATTCACTTCACTTTTTCGGGACTTCCTATACAGCTTTTAAGCATGCTGTTCAAACTGTTGTAAATAGTAAATCGTCCTAGCTTTTCTCTTGTTCCGTCGTGCCATATCGGTCATTTTACATATTATTTCTGCTCTATCCACAGGTCTGTGATAATTCATCTATTCTTCTTCTGTATCTCTTTTATATCTTTCTTGTATTGTATTATTTTGTGATCTTGTACTGTATCATTTACGACTCTACTAGTCTGTGTGTGTTTTTCAATCTGTATATTAAAGGGTTTCTAAGCCCGTTGATTAACGTAATAAATAATAATAATAATAATAATAATAATAAAGTACGTAATTCCATCAAACTTCCTCTGCAATGTGATGCTATATTTGCCAAGCCAAACCTACTGAAATGAATAATTTAGAATTAGTATATTCAAAATATCCAGATACTATAAACTATTCCTATTTGATATTTCTTCGCTACATGCATGCATAAGATGCTTCGAGTGGTTATTGCATATTGCATATAACTTACAATTGAAAAAATGGATCGCAAATACGCCGGAAACGAAGAAAATGAGGAGCGTAAGAAAAGAAGAAGTAGAAAAACAATTTCAAGAAAAGTTAGGTTTATATGTAGATTATGTGAAGCAAGGATGGGGTTCATCAAATGACGGCAATACCGCACGCATATTTTTTATCAACGCAGAAGTTTCAGCAGAAATAACAGGGATTGATATCACATTAATTAAAAAATTTCATACTATACTGCAGGTAACTTTTTCTATATATGAAATTGATATTGATACAATGTTAACAGTATACGGAAATTAAAGAAAAATATCGTATAAATATTATAATACGATTATAATTTCAAATATATTTTAGGAACAGGAATTAATGTAAGATTACCTAACAAAACTTTATATTATGTTACAGGTCATTTCTTCCCCATACCGTAATAATATTGAACAATTTGAAAAATATACAAAAGATACAGCGAAGCATTTTGTTACACATTACGACTGATATTACATGACATCATCAGTACATAAAGTACTGATTCATGGTGCCGAAATTGTTAAATAATCTTTACTGCCGAGTGCCTCCCGAGACGTCGTATTGTTCGGACGTGTTTATATTCGGTCGCTAAGCAATAAACGTAATAGTGACTGATAGCTGCTTCTAAACCGAGTGAAACCAATTCAAACGTTGCCAACGGAAAACCGTGCAACGGCTTGGCGGTGGCCGAGTTTTGCTACCAGCGTGTATTAAAGGGCAAAGCGATCGGTACCGAGCCCTCGTTATCAACTGAAAAAGGTTACAATCCAAAGAAAAATCAAATATACGCGACGGACACCTCAATTTCGGACACCGAGACAGAACAGGATTCTACGGACATCTGGAAGCTACCTAAACAAGTTAAGAAGAGAAAACAGACAAAAAACTCTGATGGATCAGCAACAAAAATAGAAGTAGTTAAAATACACCAAGAAGCAAAGTGGTTGGGAGATCGTCAATCAACAAACAGATATGAAATAGATATACAGTAATTAGAACATTAAAAACTGAAAACGCAGACTATCACACTTACCAACCAAAGACAGACAAAAAGTTCAAAATTGTAATTAAGGGACTACATCCTAAATTAAACACGGAATATATCAAGACAGACCTGCAGGAAAAAGGACACAAGGTAAGTAACATCATTAACCTTACAAAAAGTGGTACATCGATACCTCTGCCAATGTTTTTAATAGAAATAGAACAAGCTAGTAATAATAAGGAAATGTACAACACCACGGTAGTATGCAACACAATAGTAAAAGTAGAACCACCGAGAGTGAGTAGAAACATACCACAATGCGCCAGGTGTCAACGCCATGGACACACTAAAAACTACTGTAACAGACCACCAACATGTGTAAAATGTGCAGGACCCCACCTCTCAAACAGCTGCCCACTGGGTAAAAAAATTGAAAAGGCTACCTGTTCAAACTGCTAATCATCCGGCTAACTACAAGGGTTGTTTAGTGAGAAAAGAGATTCAAAAAAACTACATTGCAGTAGACTGTGCAGTAGACACACAACCGGTGTGGCTTCCCCGAGCGCTTGGCTCAGCGTCTCGGCTACACCTTGTGTACCTACAGTCGGTCACGAAAATATTCGGACACCACTATAGTTTTGACTATTATATTCCGTACTAGAATATTCAACTGTTTGGAGACTTTATTTATGAACAATATTGTTAATCATTGCATACTAAATACACCTCATCATATAAAGTACTGTATTTTTTAAATATTTCGAAGAAAATATTTAATAAGGAATAGTTGCGCTTAACGAGCTGTGAAAAAGTTTTCGGATATGATATTTCATACCTGGAAATAACATACAAAATATCAGTAAAAGTCTGAGAATTAGAATACAAATGTATATAAATTTGTACCTAATACTTAGTATGAAATCCCTTCCTTTTAATGACCTCTTTTAGCCTATTTTGCATGGATTCCACAAGTTTTTTTGTAAAACTCGGATGCACCTTGTTCCACTGTTCTTCAACAAGTTTCCGAAGCTCGGGAATTCCTTTCGGTTGTGGTAATTTTCTAATTTCTTTTTCGAGATTAGCCCAAACATATTCAATCACATTCAGATCTGGGCTTTGAGGGGGTGTCTCAATAACGTGCGGGCAATTATAGAGTAACCATTTACGAACATCCCAAGCTTTATGCTTGGGGTCATTATCTTGGTAAAAGTAAAAGTCTTCTTTTATTCCCAATTTTTCGGCCGATTGTAATAAATTTTCTTTTAAAATCTTTAAATATTCATCCTTATTCATAATTGTGTTTATAAAAACAAGATTTCCGATTCCATTGTAACTGATGGCACCCCAGACCATTATGTTTTTCCCACCGTGCTTTACGGTACCACAAACATTCTCTTTATTTAGTTCTGTATTAGGTTTCCTTCTTACCCTGACTTGCTTGGTGTCACTATTGTATAAATTAAATTTTTGTTCGTTGTTACGAGCCGGGCTGTGTGACAGCACGAGAGGCCGGCGAGGGGTATATTACCCAGGAATATGGTTATCAATTTGTTAGTTAAGGTGCGCGGACGAACCTGATGCGAAATCAGGGAGCCGCTAGGATTATTGAGAGCGAGGACGAACCCGGTGCGAAACCGGGGAGCCTCTAGGAGGGGGAAGAAGCGCGGACGAACCCGATGCGAAATCGGGGAGCCGCAGGAGGGTGAAACGTCGTGGACGAACCCGATGCGAAATCGGGGAGCCACTAGGAAGAAGTTCACAGACGAACCCGATGCGAAATCGGGGAGCTGCTAGGAGGTTGGTTTATTCAAAGACGAACCTGGCGCATGACCAGGGAGCTGTTCGGAGGTTGGTAGACGTACGGACGAACCCGATGCGAAATCGGGGAGCCGTAGGACACGGACGAACCTGGTGCGAAACCAGGGAGCCGTAGGAAGGGTTAGGTTTCGTGGACGAACCCGATGCGAAATCGGGGAGCCACTAGGTTGGAATATGTAGATTGTTTGTTTGGATAAAGATGTGCGAACGAACCTGATGTGAGATCAGCTAGTCGCGGGAAATGTTAGTTGCCTCGTAACTCTAAATTATTATTTGATACAACTCGAGCGGTAAAGTTGTATCGGTGGGAACGTTGTTACCAATATGCAAGGATTGCGGGGTAAAGATAGGTTTAACGAATCTACTCGATTTATAAGTGAACATATAAAGTTGTATTCTGAGTTTTCAGTATAAATACAAATGTTACTGTCGCGATGAATTAATATATAAAGTGTGTAAGTTACCTAAGTATTTGCACGGTGTTGACGCACTGGCGATGCGGGGACTGAGAGCCGCTATTAGAATATGCCGAAAGAACTTCAACCGGACAAGCGGATTCTAACGGGTTAATCTGTGATTCGAGAGGTGCGCTAAGCCCAATCTCACTGGATATAACTGATTCTGTACAAGCGTGACACGACGTAACACTACGCGTGACTATGTTACTCTGAACCCCTGAGGGTAGAAACCAAAGGGTTTATATAGTCCCAAAATGCGCGGGAGCGCATTGGAACTTTCCATGTAAGGAAATATAGGAGTCGTCGTCGGGCCACGCCCGTCTTGGGTCATGATGCAGCTGACCGTGCTTGTACTCAGGTCCCCTTTATTTGTTTACATTAAACGAAAGAATTTTAGGGCGTTTTCCCTTCACAAATGCGAGCTCGAAAACGCGTTGAGAGCGACGTATGGAAAGTATTCTTCATACGTAACATCGTCTATGAAAATAACACGTTTCCAAAAATCCAGTTCTTTATTTACAAATTTTCTTGCAAATGCAAGGCTCTTATCGCGATTCACCCTGCTTAGCAAAGGTTTCCGTCTAGCAACACGTGAAACATAGTTATTTTTAATCAGCCTTTTCCTAATAGTTGAACTATTAACTTCTTTCCCACTAAAGTCTTTAAGTTTTGAGTCTAATTCACTGGATGTAACTCTGGGGTTTTGCTTTACTTCTCTCAAAACAAATTTTTCATCGCTTGAATTAAGTTTCTTCGGGCGACCAGAACGCGGTCTATCCTCGATAGAATTATCTGTATAATATCGCTTACAAATATCATGAACTGTAGACCGTTTTAGTAATAATATTTCTGCAATAGACTTTATAGTTTTTCCTTTTTTTCGATGGAAAATAAGTAAAGAGCGGATATTAACATCCGTATTTTTCCCTGTCTTCACCATTATATACAAAGTCCGTTCTTTCTTTTAATTAAATAAACTCGGTCAATAACAATATACTTTAAACTTATTATAGACGCGAATAGAAGGTCAGCCCGCACCATAAGTTAAAAACAACTAAACATCTAGCCGTTGCTATGCCATTTACAAAACAACGTGAAGTTATATCCGAAAACTTTTTCACAGCTCGTTAATGCGTAACTATGCTTCATTAAATATTTTCTTCGAAGTTTTTAAAAAATACAGTACTTTTTATGATGAGATGTATTTCGTATGTAATGATTAACAATATTATTCATAACTAAAGTCTCCAAATACCTGAATATTTTTTATTTCCCTACTTAATGTAGCATTAAAACGGATTCCGAAAACATTTTCACAGCACTGTACGTCCAAGGAACCGTCTCGAGTAAGAGTCGCGCTAGTCGAGAAACAAAAGGGCGACGCACCTGTGACGCAATATTATACATACAATGTTAATATATACCTGGCAAGACTAAAATAAATCAACTGATCCATATGCGGAATAATAGATTAGTTTTGTCCTTTGTTAGAACTGTTACGTATGAATAACATTTCTTTTACGCTGCACTCGCACGTGCCGTTCGGTCTTGCTTAAGGGGGCCGACTCCAAGCGCCATGACGTGTGTGCGTGCACTCACACAAACAAAGGAAAGCATGCACGTATACGCCATGCGCGAGAGAGAGACTCGATTTCGTAGCAGCAAATACTCGTCTGAACAATTGCATTAATGAAACTTTCGCGGATATAGTACACACGGGTAGACTTCACCATAGCCGGGGAAGTATGTCTGAACGCCAATAAATACCATTCGTTGAGAAGAATGGTATTTCTTAAACTGGCAAGCTTGAGACAGACAACGACGTAGGAAACAAGATGGCTGCAGGCGATTTGACACATTTCACAGTTAGCAAATATTGAACGAATGAATAGTTTATTCACTGCTAAAACACTCTACCCGACTGTCTTGAAGTAGCACAAGATCACAGAAATTCGATTTTTCACAATCTATCACTTCTGGAAGGCGAAAAACGACTGTTACGATTTGCACGTATCCGACGTAAGAATAGTTCACTGATTCTCCGTCGGTGGCGTTTATGGTACATTGTAGTGAATTTGGCCAAGTTACCGTCAGGGTCGATAAAAATACAAATCAGTCGGTAATTGTAAGTTATAATTTCACACCACGAACGGCGATTCATACGTGAATACGTGGTGCGTGCACGCAGACATCAGTAAGGCATAGTTGCCTGCACGTATCAAACCTCTGTCACGCTGTTGTCACATCTGTTACAATTATAACATAAGCATCAGCAAAATGAATCGGCTCGAGCTGAGATGTTGATTCGAGCCGCTGCAAACTTTTTTGTAGGTTCGAGTCCCCTTGGGGTATATTTTTTTACATTCATTTTTTTTTCATTGCTAAGTGTGGGAGCTTCGTTGTATCGATGGTGGAAGAAGGAAGCGACGGAAAAAGAAAGGAAGGAAGAAGGTGTTTCGTCCTAGGCCTGCTAGTGGACTCGTCAGTAAGGCGTACTAGCAGGCCCTGCCTTAGACACAAGGATAGTAGGGAATTGTCGGAGGTTATATATATAGTCGTGGTGACTTATATAACCACTTTCGGGAGCCGGATCGTCGTGCTCGTCCTCTAGCGGCGTATGTGGGAAGTGCCCCCACATCACTCCCCCACCAGTGATAACGCTATCAGAGTTATCCCGGTGTCTGCTGGCTGTTCCTCGATTGCTGCGACGTCGATGTGCACTGCCGCCCTCGTCGTGGAACCGGCCTCGTAGCAACCTTGCCCGTCCTAGGATAGCCACCGCGAGACAACCCAGCGCGGTCGGTGCAGGTCGAGCGTGGTCGGTTTGGGCGTCTCTGGCGTCACGTCGAGGCTAGCGGTCGTCCTAGGAGAGGGGGTTGCGGAGGTTCAGCGTCGGTCGGATGGCGGCAGCCATCGTGTTTAGTCGTCTCGAATGTCCTTATCTTCTCGCGTCGTCCACCATGTCGTTGTGTTGCGTGTTTATCACGTCGGGGTCACCAACTGTGGGAGCTTCGTTGTATCGATGGTGGAAGAAGGAAGCGACGGAAAAAGAAAGGAAGGAAGAAGGTGTTTCGTCCTAGGCCTGCTAGCGGACTCGTCAGTAAGGCGTACTAGCAGGCCCTGCCTTAGACACAAGGATAGTAGGGAATTGTCGGAGGTTATATATATAGTCGTGGTGACTTATATAACCACTTTCGGGAGCCGGATCGTCGTGCTCGTCCCCTAGCGGCGTATGTGGGAAGTGCCCCCACACTAAGTATATGACAATGATCAATATTTGTTTACAAATGTTTTAAAAATATTTGTTAAATTTAATTTAATATACGTAAATATGAAGTTGAAGCGATTTTTTCTACCGTTTTCTTCCCAAGTATCTTGCCAATTATGGAACTGTTTGATATTTCTAACATTTGGACGCGTATACACGTCAAAGCTCAAAATGATCAACTCAAAATTTCAATCATTTGGTGGTATGTTTCATTTATATTACCAATAAGGCTGCTATGTTAATATATATGAAATATATTAACTATATTATACAACAATAATATAATTGTAATATAATTAAAATATATGTAAGATTTTCGAAGGCGCTTGAATTGGTATTCAAATGATTATGTCGGCGTGTAGGTGTTAAAAAGTTGTTTTGTTTAGCTCTCGTGGCCGTAGTCTGTACAACAATACAATGTCACCGTGGTCCTTTTCGATCATTGTATGCTTCGCTCTAAGCAACAGAAAGCTATGATAGACAAAGATAGAGCTATGTACGTCAGATGTACCTATGACGTGACAGCAAGACGGGAATCGGTGTGACACCGCAACTATGACGCATGTGAGGGCCGTCATTTGTTTGTAAGATGAACCGCGTGGCCCGCGGCCCGCCAGTGGGCTGTGCCTGACCTATGTCAAGCAGCAATAGGGGCCCTTCTCTCATAAGTTCCAAAAATTATTTTTTTACACATATTAATATTGTTTTATCAATCTGTTTTTTTCAACTTGACTCTTGTATCTTCTCTTCATTTGCACTATTCTCTTTTATGTTCGGCAAAAATCAAAATCTCAACTTGAGTCGAATCTATCGAAGTTTTCCTGAAAAGCAAAACTGTAATAGATATGACCATATCAACTATGTCTCCGTATTTTTCGTTTGTCATTCTATAATACATTCTACACAATGACCGAAGCAATGGGAAAAAGCGAATGAAATGAATTAACGATTATCAATATATGCATATTCAGTACTCGCATAAAATCTCTATAAATAAATATTTTCCTTTATTTCTGATGGTATAATTGCTTTCGCAACAATAATTATTTGTAAAAAAGAAATGATTGTGTCATCTAAAAGGAAGGCGAAATAGTAGTAAAACATCACACGAGTTTTCCTGCACTTCATCTACGACTGTTCAATCTAAGTGTAAAATGCCTGAAAATGCTTCATACATTATACTTCAATGTTAGAAATATTAAACGGTACCGTAATTGACAAGATATGTACATGGCAAGAGAAACGGTAGCGCAAAAAGCGCTATAAGTTCAGATTTAGGTATATTAAATTAAAATATTTAACAAATGTTTTTAAAATATTATAGTTGGGAATTAGAAAAAAATTAATGTAAAAAAATTATAGCCGAGGGGGATCGAACCTACAAAAAAGTTTCCAGCCGTTCAGCAGCTATGTCTATGTCCGGCAGGAATGAAAATCTCGGCTCGAGCCGATTCATTTAGCTGATGGCCACGATTGTAACAGATGTGGCAATAGTGCGACAGAACTCTCAAATAATGTGATTTGGCAACTATGACCTCCCACTCTCCTTTTATAATTCTGCCTAATGATGTTAGATGTCACATCGTGAGTTTATAATTCTGTATAATGAGTTTAGATGTCACCCCGTAAAATGTCGAAGCTGACGATTTTTCTGTTTTCACTAACGCCCGTTCTGTCTAATGGCGCTTAGATCGATTCGGAGTTGGCCCCAAAAGAGTCGGCCCCCTTAGGCGTTGCCGACAGCCCCGGCTCGTAACAGAACAATAAATTCTAACACGCCCCCTCAAAAATAAATCTATTATTTAATTAAGATATACCTCCCTTGTGCTTCGTCTGGGGCTAGCTACATATGGCCCTACATTTGTTGCTTAGGATTAGGGAAACCCAGAAAAACCTAATCAGACCATTTCAATTATTTATAAAATCAAAGAATAATTGATTAATCATTTAAGATTCATTTTCGGCCGGAATTGTAAAAATTTCACAGCTGGCAGTGATTTTATCAGGACGTCTGCTACTTGATTACCTGTAGGCACAAATTCAAGTTTTATTACATTTTTCTCAATTTGTTCCCTGGAAAAATGTTATTTAATATCAGTATGTTTTGATCTCTTGTGATTGCATGGGTTGTTTGCTATATTTATTGTTGCCGTGTAGTCGATTTTGGTAGAGAAAATTATCGTTTATATATTTAACACATTGCACTCTCTTAATGTCAAAGTGACTTTTATTATATGACTAATAATGTTAAGTGTAATTCTAATATAAATTGGTACATATTAAATCTCTTTCTTAAAGGTGAAACTGCCAACTTTCTCAGCACGCACATCGTCATATACATATGTATGTATATTTATACATACATTCCTTTTCTCACGCATGCGCATTGCGACAAATCATAACAGTCTTTCATTCCCCCACTTTATGATTCGTTACAATCATATAAACGAATAATCTTATTTACATTTCTAAGTAACGTTTTTCCTAATGGTTTAGTAAATTTGTTACCGAACCGGGATTTGTTACCTAGTCAAGTGGTTTAGAAAAGGTCTGGGAAGAAATGTGAAGTGTTTTTTGATACCTCATAGTGTTACATTTTATGTACTTGGTTCAGCCGTTCCATGCGCAGTCGGTATTTTGACCCGCTCCAAAGGAGGTACTTGAGTCGCTCTTGAATAGTTATAGCTTTCCTTAAATTTGTATCTTTTCTGGCTAAATTTGGCCGGATTAGGTTGATTAAAGTTGATGATTCTAGTATAACAATAATTTCTAACTGGTATATAATAAATCTTCATTATTTATAAAAATACTTATAAAAATATTTACAAATAACTTTTTGTTCATATATTGCGGCATTGATTTTTACATGTCCGTCGATCAATATTAATGGCGTTAATTGTATTAAACAAAATAACTGTGTGCGCTTAAGACCGCACGACCGAAGTGTAAACTTTTAAACTTTTAAACTTAAACTTTTTGTATATCTTGATACGAATTGTGTTCATGTAATATCTTCCAAGTATTCTGGTCTTCTCTCGTACTTATCAAACCAGTTTTGTTTCCAATAATCATTACTATCATCTTCTAATTTACTCAACCCTTCCATAGTTTTTCTTACTCGCTGACGTTCAATTGGCCATACTGTTGGAATATATACGATAATTAATGAAGTTTTTGACATTGGTTCCCGTAGTACATACCAAGCAGCTTCTTGACTTGTGATCTCTGTATGATTTAGTATGTTCACACTTATGTTTTTGGTTATCTCAATGATATCAAATTCCGGATGTCCATTCATTGTTTCGATTATTTTCCTTTGCAAATGACTTACACCCCTATTTGTTTTATTTACATATTCTACTACATAAGCTGCACATGAATATTCTTCTGTTATAAATTGGAAGTCTGTATTGGATTTAACAATATTAAATATGAATGGATTGAAAGGATTATGCCATTTTTCGAAAGGTTCTCGTTTTACGATAACTTTTGGTCTATTTATTCCTGCTCTGATAATATTGCAATATTCTTCATCGCAATTTATACCATTACGATTATAAAAATCGTCCATGTCTACAAAATCTTCATTTTCCAATCGTACTCTTATTTGTGCATAGTGTTTACGATAATTGTTCTATCCTTCCTCTGTATCTTTCATTGAACTTAATATCATTGTTTTTTTTGATGGCATAAAAGGAGCTTCAAATCTACATTTTTGTGCTTTATGGGAAGTTATTTTTTTGTAGCACGTGAATGTATGTTTATATGTTTGAAGTTTTATATTTCCCGATGCTTTCGATGCTGAAACTGATGTCAAGGCATCTATCAGTTCAATTGCCTTATCATAATCTTTATTAAGAGCATCCGGCGGCGCGCTATCAAGCCAAGCTAACATAAGATGTGCGCATGAGGATTGCCCCTATGTTGAAATTCAATGCGCTTGAAATAGTGGAGAACCCTGAACTTTCCAAAAGGGCTACATTTCTTTGATTGTAGAATATTCATTATGACATTGACTAATTTATTAAAGTATATGGCGCAAGTAACAGCGTCTTCGTTGATGAGAGTACTTTTCACCATGTAATGTAATTTTTCTACTGCCTCTTTCATGATACAATCTTTATTTTTCAACTTATACAATAGGTGTAGCAAATCAGACCACCCTATTTCATTAGCACTTATTGTGAAAAATACAATCGGTTTACCTAATTGCCTGATCATAGCAAATAGATCCTTTTTCCTTTCCGACCAATACCAAGTAGAATTAGGTATTGGACGTAAACTAAGCACTAGTGCTGGAGAAATATCGATGGTTGCTACTATCGAAAACTATCGATAATATATGTTTACTATCGATAGTACACCGAAAATGTGGGTTAACATTCGTAATGCCGAGAATTTAAAAATGTTTGGTAATTTGATGATAAGCATTTGTTCTATAACTGACGATTCCGATAGTATTTAGTCATTAAAGGCTGGCTTTCTGTGTGATCTTGCGTACGAAAGAATCTGCAATTCAAAGAATATTATATCCTTTGTACAGGGTTGAACTGTATCTGCGCGTTTTTAGGAGAGCGCTCTCTTCCTCTGCGCCTAACGTCATTTCCTTGGCTGCCAGAGAGAGCGCTCATCCTTACATTACTTATGTATGTACTACATATGCATACATATCACATTCCAGCACTATCAATAATTATCGATAGTCGATGATCCAACTATCGGAAATTATCGACAGTCCTGATATTATTTCCTAAAGATATTATTTCCTAAAGCAACGACCATTCCACTATATAAATGACGATCGTCCAAATCGCCTCCCCAATCTGCGTCGCTCCAAAACGTAATCTCTGGCTTCCCTGGTGCATATTGCAACTTATATTCCAAGGTACTACTGAAGTACCTTAGTACTCGTTTTGCCTCAACCCAGTGCTTCGTTCCAGGGTTAGTGCTAAATTGCGACAACTTCGATACTGCTAGTGCAATATTTGGTCTAGTGCATTGTGCTATATAATTAAGAGAACCAATTATTTCTCTATATGGTACCCTTCTCATTTCTTGGTTTTCTTCATATGATCTAGGAGCATCGTCTTTGGTCAACTTATTTCCTGGCTCTATTAGAACGCATGGCGGTCTACATTATACCATCCCAAACCGTTTTAACATAGTATTTTTTTGTGATTTTTGATCAATCGCAATTTCCCCTTCAGCGCTACGGGTTACTCTCACTCCCACAAAGCATGAAGCTTCCCCTAGATCTCTACGTTTATTTGTAACGACGCCGCTAGACGGTTTGGATGTACTCGATGTATTAATCTTATACAATACAGTGTGATTTTGCTATGCTCTCGGAGAAGTTTGTCGCTCGACTAATTGCGGAGAACTCCTCGGTGCTCAACTTTGGGGACGAATCCTCGCCTACGCATGTGGGCGTTCTGATAGCGTGGGAGGAGGGGGCACGTAACGGTTGTCCCGTTTGTTTGGTTGGTTTGGTTTGGGGTTATGGGTTTGTTCAATCCCGAACACTTCTAAATTCTTCAATTCGGCCGCACTGTGCGCTGTGTCAATGCATTGGTTCACGACTACGCCCGAGCGCGGTTGATAGCCACGCTCTTGTGGTTGAACGCACACTCTGATTTGCCAATGTTTTGTGTTAATAATTCAAAAACGAAGCTTCAACCAACAGTTTGGTAATGGAAAAAGTTGTTCAGGTTAACCCCAGCAACCCCCCGTTTTTGGGAGTTCCCATAGTTACGGAACACGTTGTATAGGCGCCTAATGATAGATGTCGAATATTAGCCTCAGTTATGAATAGTTTTAAAGATATAAACAAGTAAAGGTACGTACAGTGCGTTCGCACGGAGATGTATCGTACACGATATCAAAACATAAAACATTCCGGCACCACGAACATATAATAAAACCTTGCTTATTGCACTCACACTTGTTTTTCTTTACTCTGTATGGAAAAGCAACTTGATTTACGTTAAGAAATATTTCTCTGGATGAAATTACTTTTGATGCAAACCATGCATATTGTGGGATCGGGCGCCTCCATTAACACTTTATCGACCGCTCGTGGTTGATGCTGCCACTCACTAAGTACCGGCTTAGTCGCGCGCGCATTTACTCCCAGTACCGGCTAATTTTTCGCTACTTATTGTGTTGTGCTCATTCCTTTTGACGCCGCGTAATTGTTGTCAAGAACAACAACAACAACCCACTGTACGAAAACCGTCGATAGCTAAAAGCCGATTAATAGGCTAGCGGTCGATAAGCGTTGCTAATCGAAAAGCCTATTAATAGGCTAGCGGTCGATAAGCGTTGGCAATCGAAAAGCCTATTAATAGGCTAGCGGTCGATAAAGTGTTAAGGGAGGAGGGTCAAGTAAACTGAAATTTTTTCAACTTTTTTTTTTGCTTAGAATATTATTTTACTATCTGGAGAATGTGCTCTGAAAATTTCAAATAGAAATTCGAAGTCTAAGTGTACCTACAACGTCGTTAAAGTGGCTCGCTCCGAACGGTTCGGAGCGCAGGTATACGACCGCGCGCATGAATGGTGCCCTTCGATCCCTTGGCATAATTTTTCGAGCAGGTAGCGTTCCAAGCAAATAGCAGAATGGTTGAGTACGTTCAGTACATCGCTACATTTCATACCAAGCAGTCGTTTCACGTTATTTCCTTGAAAATGAGTCGAAAAGTGAGTGAAAGTGAACTGTATTATCGGATTGGCCGTCCACGCCGGCGTAAATTTGGTGGAAATCAGTTTACGTCAAGTGAAAACGCCGAAGAGACCGAAGTAACATCGAATGAACCCGAAGCAAGTACTTCTGCCAAGAAATTGAAAGCGTCGGTGTCCGATGTTGTGGTGAACCTAGCTTTCTGCTACAGAATCATTGAATTCGTGAGTGTTTTTTCCGCTATTACTGATATGGCTATTTGTAAAACGTGCAAACAGAAGTTATCATTTGGCCAGACAGATGATAGAGGATTTGGATTCAAAATAGCGGTAAAATGTCGGTGTGACACCACGCTTATAAATTCGGGACCATTTATCCGTAATAGTTATGAAATAAATCGACGGATCGTATTTGTCATGCGATTATTACGTATTGCAAGACAAGGGATCAATATTTTTTGTGGCATTATGGATTTGGGAAAAGGTCTCACTAAGAAATCCTACGAAGGAATTGTGCAGCACATTAGTGAGTCATCAAGAAAAGTTGTTGATTTTACTTGTAAAAAGGCGATGCAAGATGAAGTAAAATTAAACGAAGAAAATGAAAGGCCGCTTTTGAACATAATAGTTTCAGGCGACGGGTCCTGAAAAAAGCGTGGGTTCACGTCTTTATATGGCGTAACTACGCTTATTGGATATCACACAGGCAAAGTGATTGATCTTGTAGTAAAAAGTAGTTACTGCCAAGCCTGTATATACTATAAAAATACGGCCAAGAATAACCCACAATACTTAGATCATAAGGAAATTTGTCCTATAAATCATGCTGGATCCGCAGGCAAGATGGAAGTGGACGCCATACTCGAAATGTTCCAGAGATCCGAGAATCTGTTCGGAGTGAAATATGGCAATTACGTCGGTGACGGCGATACAAAAACATTTAAGGCCATTTTGGATGAACAACCTTATGGCGACGATTTTTAAATAATAAAAAGTGAATGCGTCGGCCACGTCGAGAAGAGAATGGGCAGTCGGCTGCGGAACATAAAAAAAACTGCTAAGCTCGGAGGCAAGGGCAAGCTCACCGACACACTAATAAAAATATTGACAAAATATTATGGACTTGCCATAAGAAGAAATGTCAATTCCGTTGAAGATATGAAGAAGGGAATTATGGCAACTTATTACCATATGATTTCAACGGACGATGAGCCGCAGCACCAGTATTGTCCGTCTGAATCATGGTGTATTTATCGCAATGCAGAAGCAGCAAACAATATACAGGCCTTCAGTCATCTACCTCCATTACATGCTGACGTGCAGAAGGCTATCCTTCCTATATATAAGGACTTGTCTCGGGATGATTTGCTTCAGAGATGCTTAGGTGGCTACACGCAAAACGCAAACGAAAGTTTTAACGCTACTGTGTGGCGTCTGGCCCCTAAGCATCTAAACTGCGGCTCCAAAATTATCGAAATTGCTGCGGATTTGGCTGCCGGCATGTTTAATGAAGGTTACACCTTCATTTTGGAAATAATGAATGACTTACAGCTGGAAATCGGGCTCTAGTGTAAGCATTTTGCCGATACGTATGATAGACACCGTATCAGCAGACAGGAGCGCCGCAGCGCCGAACGCACTAAAGAGGCTAGAATTTCTAGAAAAGAAGAGCAAGCGGCTTTGCTGAGCGAATTTGAGGAAGAGGAAGGCCTAATATACGGTCCTGGCATCGCTGATTAACTTCAAATAAGCTGTAAGTTTCATGAACGACTATTTTTCCTTCCGAAAACTTTAAACGCGTTTTTCTCGAAATGCAGAATTTAACGCGCCGTGCAATGTAGCTTAGCCATTTCTAAACCGATTGTTATGAAATTTTGCACAAACATTCCTTGACATATCCTCCTTTGCATGAACCTAAAGTTCTACAAAAAATTGAAAAATAAACAATGTTTATAACCATTTGTATGTAGAAAAAAACCTTGATTTCTCTTCAAAGTGGCACACACTTTGTAATTTTTGAAATTTTTTTCAAATTTAGGTTCATGCAAAGCGTATTATTGTATTTTAACGAAAAAGTTTTGGTTTTTTGATTTGAGATGATTACAGCGACCTGTGCGTTGCACGGCGCATTTTCGAAGAGCCAACTTCAAGCAGCTGTTACACACTCAATACTGAATATTTTTATAATCTAAAAAAAGAAATAGATTGTCTAAATGCTACACAATAACATACACATATTGCTCAATAAAGAAATATTATAGTCTTTTCATACCAGCTTCGAAAAGAAACGTCAATTTATTTCAGTTTACTTGACCCTCCCCCCTTAAAAGAACATAAGAGGAACATAAGAACAGCGATGCCTAAGAAGGGGCCGTGGCGTATATGGACTGATCAGTGCCTAGTGAGAAGGGTAGTGACCGCCGAAGGGAACGGACGCACAGTGGTCCGAAACCGTAAAAAGACGAACTAAATTAAATTTGTCGATCTCAGTTCGAAATGCATGAAATTTTAGGCATAGCTTCTTATATGTATAGACTACATTTTGGCAAAAAATGGATTGCCGCAGGCATTGGTAATTGCCTGAGACACCTTCAAAGAGGGGGGAAATATGTCCACCTTGGAACGATTCCATTTCTTTCTGAATTTGCTATACTTTGCGGTGCTATATTTTTTACAGAGTGGAGCTGACTCAAATCTGTTTATATATTTTTAAAGAGTGTTCTTCCAGCTACAAGTACATGTAACATGAAAGGTATGTAAGTATTTATACCTTTTGAAAAATACCTTTTCGCGAATCCCTATTTCCCCCCCGTTTTTCCACTTTAATGTGGTTTATGAGGATTCTCGCGGATCCGATAAAATTTATATAAAAGTACTTGTTAGAACCTACTTAAGATGCCTGCACAAAAATTTCTTGCAACTATTTGCAACTCCGAAAGTTATAACAATATATGTGCAGTCAGAGCGCCGTTTTTCTACTTCAATGTGGTGACGGTCAAGTAACGTGACCTCATCAGAAGATGAAGTGTAGGGTAATGTAAATCTAGTCATAAACTTTTTTATTTTTTTCAAAACTTTTTTATTTAATTTAGTTTGTTTAAATAATTTTGTATATATTTTTTATTTTAAATCTTTTGCTAACATGTTCGTTTCATTAAATAACATCATAAACGCGCATTTGGATGTGTAGATTCTACATCCCATTGTCGAATTATATCCATATTAACTATATAATTTCAATTAACCTCTTAACTTGCACGCTCGAGTTAATTCGAGCGCGCTAAACAGGCCAAACTGTGCACACTTGAGATAATTCGAGCGGCGTTGTATTTTATGCTGCTATAACTTTTCACGCTTGAATATAATCGAGAATTGAAAATAACAATGTGAAAGCTAAGAAAAAAAATCGTTTTATTGATATTTATCATTTACATAGGATTGTAAGCTATAACACTTATTTATTCAAGAATAAAATATAGCCTTTTTCCATGGAACAAAAGCGCAGTATATCAAAATTGTCCTCCTAAAAAAAAGTTGAATCAGGAGCGGTAACAAATGGAAACCTTTGAGGATGTGGATTTGGTTGGACATTGCTTATCTCCTTCCAATCAACGGCTATATCTTCTTCTGAACTATCTTCAGAATCATTACTATACTTATCACTTTCTCCTGAGCCGCTTTCCGACAAATTTGCGTATTCATATTCAGATTCTGAGTCGCTCATTTTTCAATATATATTTTACTAAAATATAATGTAACATAAAACATAATAATAATAATATTAGCGTTTTATTTGAACAAAGACTGGTAATAGAGTGGTTATGAATACAGAAGAATTTCATAAAAAACAGAAGGCACCGAACACACTAGATCGGCACCGGAAGCGCTAGAAACTCGCCCGCTACGCCATCTGCTGGACACATATTTCTAACACTTCCCCTTAAATTAATGAATTAGTGACCACGATTGTTCTTTGCTCTTCCAGATTTCAGCCTGAAAACTCTTCCTTGTTGACCTGTATTGGTCAAGGAGGTTTGGGGTATCTGGATAGTCCTTATTTTTGGGCCTTTGGTACCTTCTTCTGGCTCGGAACGTCGCCATTCTAAGATTGGCGATTCCGTCGTTCCACCAGAAGTTTGGTTTCCTCGTGCCTTTCGGAAGCATCTTACTTCGCAGGGTTCTCTTGCACACCTTTCCGAGTCTGGATTGCATCATCTCCGGAGAGCAATCCGGATCTCTGTCAGGTGGGGGGCCCTGCGAAGGGGGGCTCTGGCCTGGAGAGGGGCAACCGGGGTGGTTTCCCCGAGCGCTTCGCTAAGCGAATCGGCTACCCTCTGCGCCTTGGCATTTTGGGACAGCTCAATCAGGACATGTCCTTCACGCGTCCTTCTAACCTCACTCGATTCCGCGAGACAAGCTTTCTCTTTTTTAGGTACCTCTTTCACGGTCTCCGTGTAGGAGGAGCCCTCTTTCACCCTAATGAGGAGGGCCTCCGGTTTGGCCTTCGCAGGCCTTCTCCGAGGTCTCCGTGAGGGTTTTGTGTGTGCCTGCCCTCGTTTGAGTTCCCCCTTGGGTTCACCGGAGTGGCTTCGCAATGTCGTGGCATATGACTGTGCCATCGCCGGCCGTGGTTTTTTCGAGATTCCCTCCTCCTGGGGGGATCTCGTTTTCCTTTTCGGTTGGAGGCACTCTATTGCGCGAGTGGTCGGCTTCCTGGATGTGGAGGGGTGGGGGTTACTGGCTCCGGAGAGTGTACCGCTTATTCCTTCCTCCTGTGGCTCCGTCTGGGTTCCTCTACTCGCCGTCTCTAATTCTCTCGTTGATTTGTTTGGGGCGGGGGATGTCCTCATCGGGATTCTTCTCCCCTCCAAGATTTTCTCCTTCATGCTTGTAAGAGTGGCCAATGACCGGGCACATTCTTTCCGCATTTGGGCCTTAACGTTTTTATTCGCGACCGCGTATTCATAAAACGTTTTGGTCGCGGATTCGGCCCGACTCCTGAGCGTTTCCAGCTCCGCCAGCATTGCTAGGAACTCCCGTTGAGAGATTGTGGGATCCCCTGCAAGTTGTCCTCCATCCGCGGCTCTCTCGAGTACCCGAGGACTTCTGTTCGGTGCGCTGGGTGGGGTAGGTTGCTTCTCCCTGAAGCCCCCTGCCTGCTCTTTATCCCCAGGGCTTGGCTGCTGTCGAGCAGGAGTCACACATGGTGGGCTCCTGAACAGCTTTGTCCGGGGGAGGAATGGGCTTGGTAGCACCGTTACATCCTGTCGGATTAGTGGTGTCGTGGACAATTCCATTTTCCACGAACGTTGGATTGGGCCTGTCCCAAGGGTCATCAGGCCACCCGCGAGGCCACTAGTATTCGTAGCGGCGCACAGTGGTCCAAACGGGCATTTTAGCTGGACAAAACCTCTTACGATCAACCTATGGGAGCAAATGATGTATTTATTTTAAACATACGTTTCCTTGGTGAAAATCAATTATAAAAAAATGGGATTTGCTTGAATAAGCGGCAGAAATACGAATTGATTCAGTATTATAAAACATATTTACCTTATAGTAGTAATAAAGAAAGTACTTCTGAAGGCATTTCCGAAATAACACTTATCACGTGTGGCCTGAGTGTAGAAATTAATTAATTAATTAATTAAATAAATAAATAAATAATAATTAATTAAATAAATAATTAATAATTAATTAAAAACGTAAACTCCTTCCTCAAGAGGAAGGAGTTACCTGTTGATTATCAATATTAATGTACGATTGAGATATATTTAGTTTGAATAGTAGATATTTAGATTGAACAATCAGAATTTATTTATTTATTTTATATTTTCTTTATTTAATACACTAATTTATCTGGTTTCTAAAAAAAACCCGAGTCGTTTGATCCAATTTTTTAGAAACTTATTGTATTTTAAAGATAGCTGTATTACTTTTACTCTTCACCGTACACCTATTAAAAATGATCTACGCTTCAAAGTTGCAAAAAGTTGCAGATGGGACTAAATTTTTCAGATTCTATACACTTTTATGAAGTAACTCGAACAAGTCCCACGTTAATGCAAAGTAATGCTTTTTTTTAGAGACCATCAAAGTACAAACGTCGCACAATATTTCAGTATATTATTGTCTATAAGCAAATGAGTCAGTTATTCGAGTTTTAAGATATGTACACGTACGATTTATGCTTAAATCCATCACAAATTCAATTTAAAACACAAAAAATGTCACAAAAAATATGCTGGGAACTACTAAGAACTGTTAACGAACGATAGATACTGATGAACTGTGGGGCCTCGATTACTGACTATCGCGTATGGTTAGAAATCGTGAGTGGAAGAGGGGAATTGTTTTTATAAACAGCATACTATCGTATAAGGGCTAGCTGTAATTCTTTTTATCTATTATATATCTTTCACATACCGTAGTCGAAAATCTTTTCTTAGCACTTTCAGTTTTTAGGTTTTGTCCAGCTAAAAGGCCCGTTTGGACCACTGTGCGGCGTACTCCAGGGGCAATTTCCCTACTGGGGTATAAAATGTTTCCCCTGAGGCCATGTTTAGTATCCCTGTATGGAGGGGATTGACCACGTAGGGCGTCATATGACGACGTGTGGTCTCCCTCCTCCGTATCCGTGCTTGATATAGTTGCTGACCCCCCGAGTCGAGAGGAGAGTGAGACGACTGAATGTATCGTCGATCTCTCATCCGTCTCTGAGTCGGGGATTGGCATTTTATCTTCCATCCCGGGGTTATTCACTTCCGGTTGGGTTATCGTCTTATTTTCTATGATTTTTATTTTGTTACGGTCATCTATTAACGATCCGGGGGGGCCCGCTTGCCCACCGCCCCTCGGATCGGTACTGGGGTATCCATCCCCTGCACCGTAAACTTTTTTCTTTTGGTCTGTCATACTAGTCCATTCATTTGGGAATGTCGTTGTCCGTGTCTATTGCCAATGTCGTATATATTATCCATCCGGTTTTTTCCCAAAATATTAGGTATGAGGGGATTATAGGTCCACCCGGACAGAGCCTCTTGTCCGGGCAAGGGGACTAAAATACTGCAGTGGTGGCCCCAGGTGCCCTGCAGGGAACGTTTGCGACCGCATAAATTTTAAGTCACTGCGGCCATTCAACCCTCGGCACGTTACCTTACACCTTGGTTGGTGACTTTAATCCTATATCTACGGGTGTTGGGTTTTGCGATAAGCTATTCCTCTAGCAGCTCTCGGGGGGGGGGGGGGGGTCTTGGAGGGTTGTTTCCGTCTGGGCTAGGAGACATTCCTACGAAATGTTCTTCCAACGCCCCGCAGATATGCAACCCTGTGAGCAGGCCTGGGCTGCGGCTAACTCCTAAGGTGTAAGATCTGTATTTACCTCCTTACTACTCGTACACGGTGCTCCTATACACAAACATGATAGGACCAATAAAAAATTAACCTGTGACCGCACAGGACCAAAAGGTAAAGAATCCTTCCCATGAACCCTTCATGGGGAAAGGTAAACAAGCCCAACAAATAAATAAAGGAACGCTAATATCTAGGCACGAGCTTTATTTATTTTGGCCAATCAATACTGATACCCCCGCTCAGGGTATAATGCAATGAAGGTGGAGTAGCCGCGCTAGGTCCTCCTCGGTCGCGATGCCTGGCAAAAACCAAAATGGCTCTCTGGCTCCAGTGGATGCAGGTATCCGACGGGCCTGGCGCACCGCCTCGAACAATCGTTGGCAAGCCAACATGACAGAGGCGGGATATCCGCCGGAGGCCCCAGTCGACCCTGCCCCACGAGCCCCAGCCCCTATGGAGCCCTCACCATGGAGCCCTCCAGATCCAGTTTGGCGGGGTGTCCTGTCATCCTGACTCTGGGCTCGGGTTGTGGCCACTGGACGCTGCCGTTGGCGTTGACGCTGGCGCTGGCGTCGTGTCCCCCGGGTGGAACGGACTGCTGGCCGCCGCTCCACATACACCGATTGGCTCGTGGGCCCCCTGCCCTCCAGGGTGGCTCCCCGGAAAATAAAGGTCACATCCTCCCCCCATAGTCGAAGGTCAAACTGGACACGCCCCCGGGGCAGAGGGATGGCAGTGATCAACTGCATCCCAGCCCGAGGGGGGCTGTCCACCTCGGGTTCCCTGCCCCTAGGACGGGCCTCCCCCGCCTGCTCAAAGGGGCCACCAGTGCCTCCCACATAGCATGTGCACCGCCATGCCGCACAACGATGACATCGGTGGGCCATGGATCCATCTGGAAGTAGCATAAATATCTTTAATCATACACATAGTAAAGGACATATACCTCAGTCAGGGAAATATTAAACCCAGCCGGAAAGTCTAGACGATGGACGTGAATGACCCTGCCGCTACAGGACTGGATGCATCAGACAATCCCGCCACATGGCTCCCATCTGGAGCTCTTCCTATTAATAGCTGAGATCACCCTAAGAGAAGCAATTTTAGTACATAATCTACAGACAGAAAGAGCAGAAATTAATTCAATTAAACACTGAGTCAATGACCACTGTACTGTACGAATATAACAGGAAACGGATAGAAACGGAGGTTACTATAACCCTAACCCCGTACGAAACATTAACAAGTACAGAGGGACGAGATCTCAACACAACCCAAACCCGACGCACTCTCAACTGCTCTGTCACCTTCCATTCTAACAATCAACCGGTCACGGCTCCAAACGTTCAGTTTAGCGACTAATAATGTATCGGTTTTATGGGAGAATGGAGGCACGTGGATTAACTGCGATCGTCCGCCATGACTTGGCTAGTCCAAGAAAGGCAACTCGAATGGGGAGGTGCCCGTAAACCAAACCCGTCGAGAAGCGGAACTCGATGATACAAGAGAAGCGCAAGGCGGGTTATTGGCTCGCAGGGGCAACCCCACATTCGCGACTGCAGTTTCCTCCACCAGATACGAGAGGCGAGTTATATTAGACACTACAGTTCACAGTCACAAACCAAGGTGTAAGGCAACGTGCCGAGGGTTGAATGGCCGCAGTGACGTAAAATTATGCGGTCGCTAACGCTCCCTGCAGGGCACCTGGGGCCACCACTGCAGTACTCTAGTCCCCTTGCCCGGGCAAGAGGCTCTGCCCGGGTCGACCTGTAATCTCCTCAGTTTTTAAATTTTTGGGAAAACAAAACTGGATCGGACTCTATATATGACTTTGGCAACGGACACGGACAACGAGATTCCCATTAAATGGATTATGATGATGTCCGAAGTAATTAAAAAAGTTTACGGTGCAGGGGATGGATACCCCAGTACCGGTCCGAGGGGTGGTGGGCAAGCGGCCCCCCCCCGGATCGTTAACTGACGACCGTAACGTGGAAAACACAAGAGGGAAAGAACAGGTTGGAGAAATTGCGGGGAAGGACCTCGATATGAAGGGGGGAAAGGCGGAGGAACGACAGAATCTATCACGCTCCCCCCCTCCGGACTCAAAGGTAGTTATGGACTCCGAGACAGACGAGAAGTCTACGACGTATTCGGTCGTCTCTCTCTCCTCTCGATACGGGGACCTATCAACACTTTCGGGCACTGACACTGAGGAGGAGGAGACCGCTCTCCGTCGCAGGACATCCTACGCGGGCAACTCCTCCATCTACGGAATAGTGAGAAAGGGATCGGTGGAAACCTTTCACACTCCAGCGGAGGAAACTCCCTCCCAGTACACATCCAGGCTTATGAGAGGTTCCTCAGGCGGCACAATGACGCTTGGGACTGGACCTAGCCAGGAAACGGCGTGGAGAATCGAGCTAACCAAGCCAACACCCACCCGACAGGTAGCTACGCTGCGGCCTAGCCCATTCCTTACACAGACGAAACTGTTTAGGAGCCCGCCGGATCCAACAACGGCGGCCCCTGCTCGGCTGCAACCACTCCATTACCCAGGGGAGAAGGAACGGATTGGGATAGAGGTAGAGGAAGAGGCGCAGAAGAAGCGCCCCATTCCCTCACCCCGCTCATCGAAGGGGAGCCCGCGGTCAGCAGAAAAATCTCGGGGGGGTGGACAACCGGTAAGCGAGGCCACAATCTCCCACCGGGAGCTGCTGGCGTTATTGGCGGACCTTGAGGCGCTGAGGAACCAGGCCGAAATCTCGGCCAAAACATTTCTCGATTATGCGCAGTCGAACAAAAACGTCAAGGCACAGATGAGGAGAGAATGTAGCCGCACCGTGGCTATGCTCTCTACAATGAAGGGAAAGATTCTGGAGGTGAAAAGAACTCCACTTGGCTCCCCCCCCTCCCGATCCAAACCCATGCCAGAAACACCCCCCCCCAACCACGCAGGGAACGGAACCGAAAAAGGTAACGAGTATCGGGACCCAAACGAGACCCTTGGAGGAAGAAAGAACCGGGACACTCTCCGGAGCCAGGAGCTCCCAACCCTCCACGTCCAAGAAGCCGCCCACGCGCGCTACGGAGTGCCCCGGCCATCAAACGAAAAGGAAAACGAGATCCCCACTGGAGGAGGGAGCCTCGAAAAAACCACGGCCGGGGGGGGGCACAGACATATGCCGCGACACTGACAAACCACTCACAGGTGGAAACTCAGTCCGACCCCGAGTTCACCGAAGTTCGGCCCAGAAGGAGGATCAGAAGGAGGAAAGGGGAAACACCTCCTCCTCCCTCAGGGAGGGCCACGCAGCCCCCACAAAAGCCACTCCCCGCGGAGAGACGCCTGAGGCCCAAACCCTCCGGCGAACCCAAGGGGGAACTCAAACGAGGGCAGGCACCCACAAAACCCTCACGGAGACCTCGGAGAAGGCCTGCGAAGGCCAAACCGGAGGCCCTCCTCATTAGGGTCAAGGAAGGTGCCTCATACCTCGAAACGGTGAAAGAGGTCCTACAAAAGGGCAAAACCTGCCTGGCAGGGTCAAGCGGGATTAGAAAAACCCGCGAGGGACACGTTCTTATAGAACTGTCCAAAGCAACTAAGGCATACGGGATAGCCGAGTCGCTGAATAAAGCACTCGGGGAAGGCACGTCGGTTGCTCCTCTGCAGGCGAGATCGACCGTCGAAATTCGACACGTCGACCCCACAGCAGAGGCCGTAGAAATTCTGGAAGGGACAGCCCAAATGCTAGGCCTGGACCCCATAGAACTGCATTTGAGAACGAAGAGGATGACACCGGCTGGAACCCAGACGGTGATCCTCGATATGCCGTCTGAGAACATCCCGAACGACCTCAACTCCCGAAGGTTCAGGATCGGGATTACAATGGTCACGGCGAGGATACTCCCGAAGGTCGTCAGATGCTTCAGGTGCCACGCCCTGGGACATACGAGTATGGCCTGCAAAACTCTCCCTCAGGGCAAGGAGAGATGCAGGAAGTGCGGCTCAATGGAACATTCCATTAAAGAATGCACCAATGAGCCGAAGTGCACGCTCTGCGAGGCCCAAGGCCTTGAAGGAAACAGACTGCGACACGTGGCCGCCTCATTAGGATGCCCGCAGTACCAAAAGGTCACTCAGGCTCGACGCGGTCCACAGACGCACAATGCCTAAGTCAATGGTAATACTACA
This sequence comes from Nomada ferruginata, assembly GCA_963583965.1. Taxonomy (NCBI): domain Eukaryota; kingdom Metazoa; phylum Arthropoda; class Insecta; order Hymenoptera; family Apidae; genus Nomada; species Nomada ferruginata. Next base: position 5,150,113 of record OY757219.1, read on the forward strand.
AATTAATCTGAATAGATCCCGCCTCGCGCAAGAACTCCTGGTGCAACAAGCATCAGAGTTGAACGCTGACGCGGTGATCATCTCAGAGCCATATAGACAAAGGAGGGAGTGGTGCAATGACTCCACCGGGGACGCAGCCGTGTGGATAACAGGCTTTAACGGTCACATGGCGCGCCCCGTTAGCTACACACCACTTCCCGGCATAGCAGTAGGAGTGCTCGAGGATACGACCCTCATAAGCGGCTACTGCTCTCCAAATATCACGCAGCCAGAGGTGGAGGAGTATCTAGACGACCTTCAGGAGACACTGGGAAACTCCACCTCATGGGGCAGCCGTTTAATTCTTGCGGGCGATTTTAACGCCAAGTCCCCGGCATGGGGAGGACGCAAGAACGAACGGAGAGGCACATTGCTACTGGCAATAACCATCAGGGCGCAACTCGTCCCTGTCCGACCTCGGGGGAGGTTCACCTTCTACAGAAATGGTGGGACATCCTTCCCCGACATTATGTCTGTAGACAGGATGACCCTGAGAGGCCTGCAGAAGAGTGAGGTTCTGGACACTTACTCCGCCTCAGACCACCGATATGTTCTTCATACCTTCGAAGAATCGAGGCGTAACCAACCCCGGGTGGCCTGGAGACCATTCTCACTCAAGAACGCGAAGCCAGAGGAAATCCTCGAGGCATACGACGTGCTGAGTAGAGAGTCCTCGTTTCAGAAACCAAAGAGCCCCCCTTCGCAGGGCCCCTCACCTGACAGAGACCCGGATTGCTCTCCGGAGATGATGCAATCCAGACTGGAAAAGGTGTGCGAGAGAACCCTGCGAAGGAAGATGCTCCCAAAAGGCACGAGGAAACCAAACTTCTGGTGGAACGATGAAATCGCCAACCTTAGAATGGCAACGTTCCGAGCCAGAAGAAGGTACCAAAGGGCCAAAAAGAAGGATCATCCAGATACCCCAAATCTCCTTGACCAGTACAGGTCAACAAGGAAGAGTTTGCAGGCCGAAATCTGGAAGAGCAAAGAACAATCGTGGTCCGAATTCTGCGCGATTCTCGACCAGAACCCGTGGGCACGACCCTACAGGGCAGTGATGTCAGGACTGAGGAAAGCGAGAGGTATGGTAACCCTCCCGGCGGGAAAGGTAGAGGAGGTGCTCAATGCCCTCTTCACCACCACAAGACCGCCAGAGGAGGTAAAACCATGCCCAGATTTCGCCCCAGCACACGACACCATGTGCACGACCGTAGTCACCCAGGAGATGGTGACGAAAGCGGCTAAAGCGCTTAAGGTCGGGAAAGCACAAGGGATAGACTCTGTACCGACGGAAGTGGTCAAGCTGATTGCCGAGAAATGGCCGGCTGACCTCGCGACGATGTGTCGCATGACACTGGTCGAGGGAACCCTCCCACGCACATGGAAGACAGCGCGGGTGATTCTCCTTCCGAAACCCGGAAAGGACCCGACGACTCCATCGGCGTACAGACCCATCAGCGTATTACCAGCGCTATCGAAGCTCTGGGAATACGTGATGAAGGACGCCCTAGAGGCGCAAATTGGTCGCGACCCCTTCCACTACCGGCAATACGGCTTTAGAAGGGGCGTAGGAACATTAGACGCAATAAGGGAGGTTACGCGGTTCGCGCATGCATGCCAAAGTACGGGCACACTATGTGCGCTCGTTACTACGGACATTAGGAATGCGTTCAACCGCCTAGAATGGAGACACACCCTGGCCGAACTTGCCCGGAGAGGAGTCTCCGATGACCTGATAAGGGTCATACGGAACTACTCCGAGGATAGGCGAGCGGTGGTCCATACTCCGGAAAGAACGGTGAGTCTGCCGATCTATGCTGGAGTTCCACAAGGTGCAGTGCTTGCACCGATGTTGTGGAACTTGGTATACGACGGTGTCCTGACGCTCGCGAATGGCCTGTGGAATACAGCAGCATTCGCGTACGCGGACGACCTGGCACTCACGATCTCGGCAACGAACGTGGAAGAACTCCAGTTCCGGATAGACGTCGGTTTAAGGCAGATCCGAGAGTGGTTCACTCATATGAACCTCGAGATCGCCCCCGAAAAAACCGAGATCATTATACTTGCGGGGAAAAGAATCCACAGGATAATCGACCTGGACTGGGGCGAGTCCTCCTTGAGGACGCAGAGCACTGCGAACTACCTCGGAGTAGTACTCGACAACCAGCGCAACTACAGGCACCACATCGCCAAAACCTGCGCGAGAGCGGAGAAGATGATGGGTGCCCTAGCAGGGCTCCTTCCAAATACCAAGGGCCCAGCTAGGAAATGTAGGATGCTATACTACAATGTATGGGAATCGGTGGTCCTGTATGCGTCCCCGATATGGGCGCAGGCAGCGAACGCCTGGAAATTCAACGTAACTGCCCTACGTAGAAGCCAGAGAGCGGCTCTGATTCATACCACCACGGCATACCGGACGGTGGCATATGATGCACTTTGTGTGTTGGCAGGGAGAATGCCAATACACATCAAAGCCGATGCTCTCTGGAAAATTTATACGGAGAAGACTAATCGCCAGTCTACCGACGGCGAACAGGAGGATCCCGCAGGAGGACCCTCCCTCCTCCAATTATATAAGGAAAGGATTTGGGAAGAAGCTACCGACCAGTGGCAGTCCAGATGGGATAGCTTCGACCCGACCAACTGGACACGGAAGCTGGTCAGCTCGGTCCGAACCTTCGAGCGGAAGCCCCCCGCCCTCTTCCTGGACTTCCATACGATGCAGCTCCTAACAGGGCATGGCTCGTTTGGCAGCTTCAGGAAGAGAATAGGGAGAACGACTAACGAGGACTGCTGGGACTGCGGACATCCGGTGGATAACGCAGACCACGTACTTTTCCGCTGTGATCGTTGGGCGGAGGAGAAACTCCACCTCACAACCCTCTACGGTGAAAACCTGACGACGACGAACCTGGTCACTCAGATCACCTCGTCGCAAGAAGCTTGGAAAGCCTTCCAGAGATTCGCGACCAAGGTGATGAAAACCAGAGAGTCCCAGGAGCGAGAGAGAGAAAAAAGTGGCGACCCCGCGTACCCTCCCAGGAGGAGAAGGCGCCGCCCTTTTACCAGACTTTTAACGGACCCCTGAAGACCAACAGGCTTCGTCCTGTAACCAGGGTGTCCGGCTCAACTCAAACCATCTGATGCCGGCAACCTGATGTTGGTTGACTAATCCCAACACGGAAGGAGCCGCTCCAGCAATGAGGATACTCCGTTGCGGAGCCCCCCCTCGTAGTATTACGAAGTATAGGGCCGAGGGGGAGGGTGCGTATCCGATGTGATGGTGCGATAGAGGAGGGGTTTTTAGTGGGTAGTTGCCGCACAACATCCTAGGCAGCAGAGTCCCACATAACCCAGCATGGCTGGGTATGCATAAAGGCATTTTCCCCTCCTCGAATCCAAAAAAAAAAAAAAAAAAAAAAGGCCTGGGCTGCGGACGAGTTTCACTTCGCATCACCATTCTCGTTGTTTATGGTCGTGTGAATCGTACGACCGTCCGTCATGTTTCTGCCTCTGGGTTGAGTTCTCGTTCCTTGCTCGATGGTTCGCGCATGTGCACTTTCCTATGCATCACTTCCACGCGGCACTTCTGCCGCGGAGCGGTAAGGTGATTATGTGCGTGTGGAGCCTTCGGAGCTCAGTTTATTTGTGGATTGAGTCCTCAGTTGGCCTATAACTGTATTGTGTTCCCCGCTTCAACGCTACAACGCGGCATTTCTGCCGCGGCGCGGGTCACGGGTTTCACCTGTTTGTGTTTGCCGCTTCAACGCGGCATTCATGCCGTGGCGCGGGTTACGGGTAGCGTCTCGCCCGTCGAGTTTCCCGCCATCATACTCTATGGTATCTGGCGGCTTCTCGCAGGTACGCATCTCTCTATGCTGCGCTTTCAATCGTTCTTTCCTCTCTCCTGCTTGTGCAGCATTTCGCAGGTGATCGGCGAGGGGGAGAGGATGACGAGAAATTCCTTGATTTCAGCAGCAGAGAGGTATTGCATCGAGGAGTTTGTTCCCAGTGAGTGCAGCGGGGGCCTACGACGGAGTAGTTCCGGAGGCGCCTGCCGTGCATTTGTCGTGTTGAGGACGGGGTGGATTGTGCACGTGACCAGCATCCGTGTACCCCCAATCCGAAGAGGGGGAGTTCGGCAGCACCTCTTTGGTGGAGGCGCAGCGGTGCGGTGGGGCACCACCTCATCGTCCCTTCTTCGCTGGCCTTCCTTTCCATTTCCCTGACTTTTCAGCCAGGCATACAGCTTCCTGGATTTTCAGCCATAACCTGTCAAAACAATTGGACACGTTTCCTGGCTTTTCAGCCATGACCTGTCAACAATTGGACATGTTAGATTCTGTATGGTTTCCGCATGGTGTCGCCTCTGCAGCGGGTGTCATGGTTGTCCTCCTAGAATTGGCGGGAACGCAGCCGTTGCACCGCCAGTTCGGGGCGCATTATCCCGCGGCCGGATCTACCACACGATGGCCGTTCGTCTCTGACCTCCCGTCGTGGTCCTATCGGGGTCAGAGGATTCTTGTAGACGTCAGGAGGGTGTCAGCAGGGAGCACACTCCGGTGGCATGCTCCCCTCCACCCTCTCCTCCTCACATGGCGGTGACAGGCGGTGGGCGCAGCGCATCTTGGCCGAAAATACCATCTGGGATTCTCCCAAATGCATTCCAGCATGCACGTATGCCCACAACCATCACCCTTCTTCCGTTGTGGTTCACTCCCGGTGCCTCCACCAGCTCGGGGGGTAGGGGAGGCATGAGAGGGCAGCCGACGATTCGGGGGCCGCCACTCTCCACCATCGCCATAACCGAACTCCGCGTAGCTTATGTCAGGCCTAGATACTACGGCAAGATACATTAAACTTCCCACTAATTCGCGGTAAGGGTACTCCTTACTTTGGATTTCCGAATTTTCCTTAAACAATGCGATCCCAGGTTCCAAAGGATTCTTAACAGGATTTGCATCCGCCATGTTGAATCTTTCGAGCAATTTCTGAACATACCCCTTTTGGCTCAGCATAACCTTTCCCTTAGAGATTTTAAACTCGATTCCCAGACAATATTCTAAATCTCCCAAGTCCTTAACGGAAGAAAAAGCTTTGGATAGTCCATACTTAATCTGTTCGATTTTCTTTACATCCCTACATAATATTAAAATATCGTCAACATAAACGACGACCAATAACAATTCTTCCCCCTTAATACGACGATACACACAAGGGTCAAAATTTGATGAGCTCAATCCGAGAAGCCTTAACTCCCTGTCTAACTTAGTGTGCCACTGTCGACCTGCCTGTTTTAAACCGTAGATGGCTTTCTTCAATTTACACACTTTATTGCCGGATTTTACCTGCTCTAACATTACCCTGGCCGCAACTTTGATCCGCTTGCTACTGTCTCTCGAATCCGCAATCTTTTCCAGTATGATACGCAGGTTCCTCTGCATTTCCATATACACTTCCTCATCCAGTGAACCATTCAAATATGCGGTTGTTATGTCGATTTGACTGACTCTCATTTCGTAACGGGCAGCCAAAGCAGCCGCCAAACGAATCGAACTCAGGCGTGCCACAGGTGCAAAAGTTTCGTTATAATCCATTCCAGGTATCTGGCTAAACCCCCGGGCAACCAACCTGGCTTTCCTTCGGTCAATTGCTCCATTAGGTCCATACTTGTTGGTCATTACCATGCGACAATCCACAACGTTTCTTCCTTAAGTCGCTCAACTAAATCCCAGACGTCCTTTTCCAACATGGACTTTATTTCATCAACCATTGCCATATTCCATTTATCCGCATCTGCGCCAGACATGGCAATATGCAGGGGAACTTCACTTACGTATCCTAACAAATTTTCCTGATTGTTTATACTTTCTGTATATAATTTGCGCGGCCTGCCCCGGCCTCCAGTCCTTATGATTCGAGGGCGTCCGCGGCCTCTCCTGGGTCCTATGCTGTTTTGATTTTCATGACCATCATCTTCAGTGTTATCTTCAGTGTTATCTTCATCCTCATGACCATCATCTTCAGTGTTGTCTTCATTTTCTCCATTTGTATCCATATCTTCTGGAGCTTTATTTGTGTATTCTATGATACAATCGTTGTTCTCGTCTTTCTCGGGTGGAATCTTCTCTTTATTTGTGTTCTCAGTTGAATCTGTGAACCTTACATCGCGGCTAATGACGATTTTGTCCGTACTCGTATTCAGGAGACGATATCCTTTTGAGTTCTCGTCAAAATCCGCGAACCTGTATTCTTTTGCCTTGTCGTCCAGCTTCCTCCTTAGTTCCTTTGGTACATGCGCATATGCTTTAGATCCGAAAATATGCATGTCCTTAAGATCGGGCTTAATACCGCACCATCTCTCCATCGGTGTTGTCCCTGTAGCTTTGGTGGCCAGTCGATTTTGTAAATAATTTGAAAAATGAATAGCCTCACCCCAGTATTTACGATCAAGTTCTGCATCAATCAGAAGGCACCTTGCCATTTCCAAGAGAGATCTATTCTTTCTTTCTGCTACGCCATTTTGTTCCGGAGTGTAGCTTACCGTATACAGTAATGTCTCCATTAGTGTCCCTCGCTCGGGACCGAATGGGGACACTAATGGGGCGCAGGCACGATTCTCGAGTGAGTTCGGGTCGCCCTTGATGTTGTGGCAGCCGAGGCTCGAGGCAGCATCATAGGAAAGAGGCAAGATAAAATACCCGTGTACGTGAGACAATACTAACGCGATCAAAATTTAAGAATAAAACTTCTGCATATTTGGTCCGTTTTGAATGAAATTTTACCAAAATGTTCGTTTCAATCTCCCGATTATAATGACACCAAACACGATATGGTTTGGACAATTTTTACTTATAATGGTAGTAATAATGGTCTTCGAAATAATCAGTCCTATTGCACCAATCTATGTCGTGTTTGGTGTTATTTTAATCAGGAGATTGTAACGAACATGTTAGTAAAATTTAATTTAAAACGGACCAAAAATGCAGAAGTTTTATTCTTAAATTTTGATCGCGTTAGTATTGTCTCACGTACACGGGTATTTAAACTTGCCTCTTTCCTATAACGCTGCCTCGAGCCTCAGCTGCCACACATCAAAGGCGACCCGACGCTCGAGAAACGTGTCCTGCACACCATTGGTGTCCCCTAGCGAGGGACACTAATGGAGACATGGAATCGAAATTTTACTTTCAAATTTATAATCTCACTACTAATTACCTTATTCTTAACAACTAATATACACATTCCGGTTGCTATCGGAAACAATAATAAAGAGGAATAGAATTATTAATACCATGATAAGTAAAAATTGTTCAAACCATATCGTGTTTGGTGTCATTTTAATCGGGAGATTGTAACGAACATTTTTGTAAAATTTCATTCAAAACGGACCAAAAATGCAGAAGTATTATTCTTAAATTTCGATCGCGTTAGTAATGTCTCACGTACACGTGTATTTTCTCTTGCCTCTTTCCTATGACGCTGCCTCGAGCCTCGGCTGCCACAACATCAAAGGCGACCCGAACTCACTCAGGGGGCCGCCACCCCAAGTGGTGGGGATAGGAAAAGAACACTAATGGAGACACAATTTTGGACACTAATGGAGACATTACTGTATTGGCATTTGATCCCCTGCTCTGCAAAGAAATCCTTTAGTTCTCTATTAATGTATTCTGTCCCTCTGTTCGATCTGAAGACTTTTGGGACATTGCCAAATTTTGTTTTTAATTCCCGTACAAATTCTTTTATCTTGTTGGTTGTTTCAGATTTATGATCCAACAAATATATTGTCGTATACCTGCTGAAGTCATCAATTAAGGTTAATATGTAACGTTTCTGACCTGGAGTCCTAGTATGCATCGGTCCACATACATCTGTGTGTATCAGATCTAATACCGAATTAGACCTACTGTCAGACTTCTGAGGGAATGGCCCTCTACTCATCTTCCCCTTCACACAGGTGTCACATATTTGCATTATTCCACAGTCCTTAACTTTTATTCCTTCTACCATTCCTTTGAGCACCATTGCCCGTATTGCATCAAAGTCCCTATGACCCAATATCCTGTGCCATGTGTGCTGGCAGTCTGCAGAATGGTGATCCACAACAACAAGAGCCTTGTTGATATTATTCAATTTAAATAAATCTCCATATGGTTCAGCCTTGACTATAACTTTGTCTTTATTCCTAATTTCACACACCCCCTTGGTGAAATTAACCTCAAAGTTCATTTCTGTCAAGCTTTTGACAGATATTCAATTTTCCTTTAACTCCGGAACATAGAGCACATCCTTTATATGAATAGTAATATGCTTTCCTTGAGGATCTTCACACAAAATTTTCCCACCTCCCTTACCTTCAATTCTTGCACAAGAGCCATTCGCCAGCCTCACGCTCTCATTGTTGCACTCCCTTAAAATGAGAAAGGACTTTTTATTATTGGACATATGACTGATGGCACCAGAATCAATGCACCAATCATCTTTATTCCAAGATACACTGTTAGCCTCAACGTGGAAACAAACGTCACTTGCAGAGTGAGGGCTTGGAGAGTCTGCGCTTACCCTTTTACCAACAACCTGTGTAGCCCTTTGATTGGACCTACTTGGATTCTTTTCCTTCCACATCTGATATTTTTTGCAGTTCTTCTTCAAATCGCCCTGCTTCTTGCAAAAGTAACAGGTACACAAACTCGGCTGTTCTGTAGTTTTTCCTGGTCCGAGTGTGTTCCTTTGAGTTACCTTCAAAGCTTTATTTTCTTCTTGAGTTTCATTTTTCGAATTTCGACATCTTGCTGCTTCATCGACTAACTTTCCTTTGACGAGTTCTAAGGTCAATTCATTTTCATTTCGGGTCTCTAGTGCCGTAATGAGCGTCCCGAAAGAGTCCGGAGGATTACTTAGCATTATAGATAGGGTAGACCGGGGCGAATCGGATCACTTTTTATTTGATGGTGTTACGAGCCAGGGCTGTGGGCAACGCCTAGACCGGCGATGTTTATATTACCCAAGGAATATGGTTGAGAATTTATTAGTAAGGTGCACGGACGAACCTGATGCGAAATCAGGGAGCCGCTGGGATTGATGTATGCGAGGACGAACCCGATGCGAAATCGGGGAGCCTCAGGAATAGAATCAAGCGCGGACGAACCTGGTGCGAAACCAGGGAGCCGCAGGAGGGTGAAACGTCGTGGACGAACCCGATGCGAAATCGGGGAGCCACTAGGAAAGAGTGCGCAGACGAACCCGGTGCGAAACCGGGGAGCTGCAGGAGGTTGGTTTATTCACAGACGAACCCGGTGCGAAACCAGGGAGCTGTTCGGAGGTTTGGTAAACGTACGGACGAACCTGATGCGAAATCAGGGAGCCGTAGGATACAGACGAACCTGGTGCGAAACCAGGGAGCTGTAGGATGGGTTAGGTTTCGTGGACGAACCCGATGCGAAATCGGGGAGCCACTAGGTTGGAGTAGTTACCTTGTTTTGGATAAGGCGTGCGAACGAACCTGATGCGAAATCAGGGAGTCGCAGGAAAAGTTAGTTTGACTCGTAAATAAATAATCGATACAACTCGAGCGGTTAAGTTGTATCTGTGGGACGTTACTACTAATATAAAGGATTACGGAGTAAAGATAGGTTTTAACGAATCTACTCGATTTAATGGTGAGCAGTTTATAAGTTTATATTGCAACCAGTTGTTTGTACAAGTGTAATTGTCGCGATATAGTTAAATAGTGTGTGAATTATTACCTAAGCTGCACGGTGTTGACGCACTGGCGATGCGGGGCCTGAGATCGGTTACAAAGTATGCCGAAAGAACTTCAACCGGACTATGCGGATTCTAACGGGTTAACTTTATCTGATTGGTGCCGTAAGCCCAATTCTCGTTGAAATGCAACCGACTCTGTACAAGCGTAACGCGACGTGACTATGCGCGTAGCTGTGTAGTTATGAACCGAAGATGATTAGAAACGGAGGGTTTATATAGTCCCGAAATGTATGGAGGGGCTAATTAGGAACCTCCATAAAAGGTAAGAGCGCAGAGTCTTCGTCAGGTCACGAATTTACCTAATCGGTCGCGATGCAGTTGGTCGATTCTAAAAGGGTTAACCGTCGTGTGGTATCGAGCTAAATCCTTAGGCGTTTTCCGTTCTTACGCGAGAGCGAACGATGCGTGCGAGCGGAGCGTAAGAGAGTATTATCCATACGTAACAATGGCAAAAAAAGAATAGTTACAATTTAGAAACCCAATATTTTATTATAAATTCGTAACAAGTACCCATTTAACATGAATATTCATAATAGAAAATATAAACAAATTAAAAAATTCCTCTTTTATGGACAAAAAACGAAAAAGTGGAAAATATCCGATTCGCCCCGAGTCTGGGGGCGAATCGGATATTCCGAATATCTCTAAGAAAACAAACAATTTGTCGTAAAATAATCTTTGGTTATAACTTTATAAAGTATAACTTGATAATAATAATGTCAAAGACCCTACGTAGTACATGGGTGGCAAGTATATTGTCATTAAACACTACTTATATTAGCACACTTTTCGTGCCACCACTTTTCACAGATAGTGCACTGTATCCAATCCTCCGCAGGTGGATTAATTTCTCGTTACAATAAATGCAATGCCACTCTCTTGTATGTATGTGCAAATCATCTTTACCTACATGTATAAGATATTAACGCATTTAAAGTCATAAATAATTAAATAAACAAAAAAAAGAGTGATCCGGTTCACCCCAAATGAAGTGATCCGATTCACCCCATATAATAACAATTTTAAAGTGAATAAAATACGTAAACAAATTATGATATAATGGTGAAAATTATATCAAATATTATTTCTGGACACTATCCAAACTAATAATATTAAACACATTTGGATGTTAAAGTTTACCTTTTATTTTTAAATAAGAAATTGTAAGCTATGTATTTTAGATCTGCGCCAAAATTATTACGTTCGTCCGCGTAAGGCAACCTTGAAATGCGTGTCAACACTAAACGGTATTGTAAAACAATCAAAACACAATCGAAAGAGGTGCATAGAGGGGGCGCGAGGAGTGTATGTACGACCTAAACGATTTTTTCCATAGTAACATAACAAATTTCAACTAAATTGTTATTTCGATCCGATTCGCCCTGTGATCCGATTCGCCTCGGTCTACCCTATAACGAATTTTTCCTTCAGGGTTTCCCCTATTGCCGCAAGGCGGTCCACGAGGCTCAACATTTCATGTATGTACATTTCCATGTCGCGATTTTCGTCTAATTTTAGGTTAATGATTCTTTTGAACAAGTGTACCTGATTCGTCAAGGATGCTTTCTGATGATATTTCCTTGGCGCTTCCCATGCTCCTTTGGCATCGGTAGCTCCCTTAAAGTGTATGGACTGGTCATCTTCCGGTAAAAGTTACGTTTAGGGGAGGCAGCTCCGATGACCTTGACCTTGACATATGTTATGAAGGTCGCCTTCTCAAGTAACCCCCAAAAGGTTTTAGCCGTCGCTCGTTTTTTATTAAAAAGTTACTAATAAAAATGTATGGTAAATCTAGGGAAGAGCACAGACCTCACCGATTTCGATGATTCTTGAATATGTTGTAGAACTCAGTATTCTGAACAACTTTTTCCTATGCATATAATGGTCGCTCGGCCTTAGTTTTCGAGATATTTGCAAAAAACTATAGCTACTACTACATTAAATTTTGTCTATACGTGCACGCTCGGGGCAACGTGTGTGACCGCCGCTTTTCCGGTAGCCGGCGAGGGATCAGTATACCGGGTGGACTCATCAAAATTGTACCTCTAGAACTGGATATATCATATCAGATTTGGTATTGGCGGGGGAGTGGCTCTGCCCCTCCCCCTGCACCCCCACCTCGTAAAATTCTAACCAAACCTAACCCGAATCTAATTTTTATTTAATTAGATATGAGTTTGGGTTAGATTTTTCTTTTTCGATGAGAAACTGATATTTGACTAAATCAAAAGTAGATTCGGGTTAGGTTTGGTTAGAAATTTACGGGGAGGGGGTGCAGGGGGGGCAGAGCCCCTCCCCCGCCAATACCAAATCTGATATGATATATACAGGGTGTCCCGTAACTACCGTAACATCGGAAAATGGGGGGTAGCTGGGGTGATTCTGAACAACTTTTTCCTGGACCAAAATGTGGTTGGAAGCTTCGTTTTTGAGTTATTAACCAAAAGCACTGCCCAATTAGAGCGCCCGTAGAACGCGCGCCCAGGCCCGTACCTCTCTACTGCGCTCGGTCGTGCACGAGGGCATCGAGGAAAGCGTGCGGCAAATGTTACATCGTTATTCATTAATAAGAAATAAACTAATTATTCTTTTCATCAATCGCGCACGGTCGTGGTCGTTATTCATGAGTAACGAATAATTTCACATTATCCTTAATGTAAAACGATGTAACATTTGCCGTACGCTTTCCACGAAGGCCCTAGATGCCCCCGTACATGACCGAGCGCAGTAGAGATGTACGGGCCTGGGCGCGCGCTCTACGGGCGCTCTAATTGGGCAGTGCTTTTGGTTAATAACTCAAAAACGAAGCTTCCAACAACATTTTGGTCCAGGAAAAAGTTGTTAAGAATCACCCCAGCTACCCCCCATTTCCCGATGTTACGGTAGTTACGGGACACCCTGTATAGTTCTAGAGGTACAATTTTGATGAGTCCACCTGGTATACTGATCCCTCGCCGGCTACCGGAAAAGCGGCGGTCACACACGTTGCCCCGAGCGTGCACGTATAGACAAAATTCAATGTAGGAGTAGCTATAGTTTTTTGCAAATATCTCGAAAACTAAGGCCGAGCGACCGTTATATGCATAGGAAAAAGTTGTTCAGAATACTGAGTTCTACAACATATTCAAAAATCATCGAAATCGGTGAGGTCTGGGCTCTTCCCTAGATTTACCGTTGGTTCTATTCGTGACCTATTTTCAATAGGTAATAACTTTTTAATAAAAAACGAGCGACGGCTAAAACCTCCTGGGGATTACTCGGGAGGATAACCTTCATAACATATGTCAAGGTCAAGGTCATCGGAGCTGCTTCCCCTAAACGTAACTTTTACCCATCTTCCAATAGTAAACCTATAATTGCTCTGGCTTGGCCATCAGCTTTAATCCATTTTTCATTCGCATCCGCAGGCTTATCTTTATTTACAGTGTGCCACAGGTCCTCTTTAATCAACAGCAATTCGACTTTACTGCTCCATATTTCGTAATTCGTATTGTTCAACTTTGTAACCGAAAAACGCACGTCAGCCATTTTTTGTTGCAATACCGCGTGGGACTGGGCCCATAACCTATTAGCGTTTTATTTGAACAAAGACTGGTAATAGAGTGGTTATGAATACAGAAGAATTTCATAAAAAACAGAAGGCACCAAACACACTAGATCGGCACCGGAAGCGCTAGAAGCTCGCCCGCTACGCCATCTGCTGGACACATATTTCTAACAAATAATAACAATAATAATATTCTGAAAATTAGAAATCATAGCAATTGTATAAATATCCAATATACCCAATTTTATTTTCTGTAATCTCAAAATAACTGACTGTCTATAAAGATACACTTATCTTTGCGCGCCGTAGGTGCTTTCTTTTGTTTTATATACAGTTTGATACACAAGCTCTGGACGTACCATACATTCTTGCATTTCTGCACTCGTGACGACTGACTGCAATCCGTCATAGTATTTTCGTGAATTTATATAAAGTTCATTGTTTCTTATATTTTACGATTTAGTCGTGAAATATCAAACACTTGTTTCTCTTGTTTTATAGTTTAGTTCAATATTTACCTAAGTGTTGTAAACTTACAAAGATAAGTGTATCTTTATAGACAGTCAGTTATTTTGTGATTACAGAAAATAAAATTGGGTATTGTAGACTGTTTGGCTTTGGACGATAGGCCTTTTGGATCTGTGACAGAGTCCAGATGCCTATGGCGTCGTAGGGCAGAGTGCTCGTACGGGTACGGCCCTCCCGCCTTGGTCACGTAGCGTAAACAGGGCAAGCTTGACTTGTCCTGGAATCCTTCGGGACAAGTCAGTTCGATTTTAGACTGAGAACAGTGTACGTCTACTTTATAAACTACAATATATTACTTTTCCTGCGAGTTTCATTGAGTCCACCTCCTACAGTATATTGGATATTTATACAATTGGTATGATTTCTAATTTTCAGAATATTATTATTGTTATTATTATTATTATTATTATGTTTTATGTTACATTATATTTTACTAAAATATATATTGAAAAATGAGCGATTCAGAATCTGAATATGAATACGCAAAGGCTATAGCCGGATAAGGGGGTCAAATGTGCCCCTAAACCAAATTCAACTTGTGAGGTGTCATTCGATAGCTTATCAAGAAAAACCAATTCGTACCAAGTTTCAACCCTGTAGCTCGACTGGGAGGGTAGTTACAGCGAAAAAACAAAAATCTGGTTTTTGCTCAATATCTCGCATTTTAGCTCATAAAGAATTTTGAAAAAAATCTGAGACATTGAAATTATGGAGGCACACATTGTAGAATTTTTTCAGATTTTCAAATCGGAAACTCTAGCTGCGAAAAATAAAAAAGTCAAAAAATGCTGAAAAATGCCCGTCTTGTATTGAAGGAGTCGTCTAACTACGATTATACTTTTTTTCCAGGTACATATTATTGATACTAGTACTCTCAATTTTTTTCAGATTTTTTAATCCGGTGCGCCGCAGTTAAAAAAATTAAAAACCGATTTTTTCGTCGTTTTTTGCGTGGCAGAGTGACTCATACGGCGCATTTTCGTCTATTCTTGATCAAACAACTGTTTTACACAATGTTTAATGTTTTTACATTCAGCAGACCAGCATAGAAATTGACCAAACTAGATAAACGAACCAATTGATATTACGTCACTACTCTATATTCTAAAGTACGTTACATCTTTTCAACAGCATCGGTGGTCATGCGGTAAAGTGTCGGCCTGATAAACCGCTGCAAACCTTTTTGTAGGTTCGGGCCTCTCTCGGGTTCATTTTTTGTAACACTATTTTTTTTCTTACTCCTAACTGTATGACAATGATCAATACAGTAATGTCTCGCACTGTGTTCAAAATCGTGATTCGATGGCTGTTCATTTTCTATCCCCCCTACTTGTGGCCGCCACCCTTGGATTATTGGAAGCGTCGTTCGGATCACTTTTGAGCGCGGAGTACGAGGAAGGGGCAAATTTAAAGGCCCGTGTACGTGTGAGACAATACTAACGCAATCAGAATTTAATATTAAAACTTGCTTATTTTTTGTCCGTTTTAAATGAAATTTTACAAACATATTTGTTATAATCTCCCGATTAAAATGACACCAAACACGACATAATTGGACAATTTTTACGTATCATGGTATTAATAATTGTGTTACGTATGAAGAATACTTTCCATACGTCGCTCTCAACGCGTTTTCGAGCTCGCATTTGTGAAGGGAAAACGCCCTAAAATTCTTCCGTTTAATGTAAACAAATAAAGGGGACCTGAGTACAAGCACGGTCAGCTGCATCATGACCCAAGACGGGCGTGGCCCGACGACGACTCCTATATTTCCTTATATGGAAAGTTCCAGTGCATCCCCACGCATTTTGGGACTATATAAACCCTTTGGTTTCTACCCTCGAGGGTTCAGAGTAACATAGTCACGCGTAGAGTCACGTCGTGTCACGCTTGTATAGAATCAGTTATATCCAGTGAGATTGGGCTTAGCGCACCTCTCGAATCACAGATTAACCCGTTAGAATCCGCTTGTCCGGTTGAAGTTCTTTCGGCATATTCTAATAGCGGCTCTCAGTCCCCGCATCGCCAGTGCGTCAACACCGTGCAAATACTTAGGTAACTTACACACTTTATATATTAATTCATCGCGACAGTAACATTTGTATTTATACTGAAAACTCAGAATACAACTTCATACGTTCACTTATAAATCGAGTAGATTCGTTAAACCTATCTTTACCCCGCAATCCTTGCATATTGGTAACAACGTTCCCACCGATACAACTTTACCGCTCGAGTTGTATCAAATAATAATTTAGAGTTACGAGGCAACTAACATTTCCCGCGACTACCTGATCTCACATCAGGTTCGTTCGCACATCTTTATCCAAACAAACAATCTACATATTCCAACCTAGTGGCTCCCCGATTTCGCATCGGGTTCGTCCACGAAACCTAACCCTTCCTACGGCTCCCTGGTTTCGCACCAGGTTCGTCCGTGTCCTACGGCTCCCCGATTTCGCATCGGGTTCGTCCGTAAGTCTACCAACCTCCGAACAGCTCCCTGGCCAAGCGCCAGGTTCGTCTTTGAATAAACCAACCTCCTAGCAGCTCCCCGATTTCGCATCGGGTTCGTCCGCGCTTCTTCCCCCTCCTGGAGGCTCCCCGGTTTCGCACCGGGTTCGTCCTCGCTCTCAATAATCCTAGCGGCTCCCTGATTTCGCATCAGGTTCGTCCGCGCACCTTAACTAACAAATTGATAACCATATTCCTGGGTAATATACCCCTCGCCGGCCTCTCGTGCTGCCACACAGCCCGGCTCGTAACAATTGTATTCCCCTTTATTATTGTGAGATTATGAATTTGGAAAAATTATAATTTGATGTCTAATTACACTAAATTGTAGTTTTATTATTATGTTATTTTTGTATAGTCTACGATTTTGTATAGATTTACATCTATACACGGAGAAAATTTGAACTTCCAACTTCGGTTTTTAAGAGATTTTATTAACACTTAGACTTGTAAGAATGATAATGAGTGCGCTTGGACTTGTATAACAATAATGAGCGAACTTGGAATTGTAGTATGGTAATAATTGAGTATAATGAGAGTTGACTTGAACTTCGAGTAAGATAATAATGAATAGTGAGCGTTGAGGAGGAATGGTCAAGGGTTTATAAGGGATCTGAAATATAGGAGTAGGGGTGATAGGAGAGGTCGAAAGTAGGGATGGAAAATAGTTAGGGACATAGGTCAGGAATTGGAAACATTGGACGAGTGACTAAACGGGGTGAGTCACAGGGTAAGGGCAAGGATGAGGAAGGTTTGGCAAGATGCAATAATATTTGTACGTATGAATCCTTAAGCGACAGAAGTAAAGAGATAAAGAATAATACAGAAGTAAAAGATAAGGAATAGTACAGAAATATAGAGATAAAGAATAATACAGAAATATATATCGTAAGACTAATATAGATGGCCTAATCTATAGTAAGACTAATATAGATATTTGGGGCGAATACATTACATAGACGATAATTTTCATTGCGTTAGTATTGTCTCACACGTACAAAGGGATTTAAACGTGCATGTAGCGAGGTAGCACTCGAGGCAGCGACCAGGAAAAAAATCAGACAAGTTTAAATACCCGTGTTAAGAATTCGTTGATATTAAAGGTGGAAGAGGTAAGAGAGGCGTAAGATAGGTAGTTCTTTCCCGATCAGTTCTGGGGTAAAGACTGAGTGGTCAATAACAGTTCATTTACCAAAAGGCAGAACCTTCCCCACTCCGTGGCCAGATCCCCCAGGAAGAGTTTCCCTATTCCTTGGAAATACGGCTACAGGCCGATTGCCACATGTATTCTTTACAAGACACTAATAAACAATCCCTCGACACCAGATAGTTGGAAGACCCAATGCGGTCGCCAGCCATCGTCGGTCAACGGGATGTTCAGTCTCATTCATTCACTTTCAAAACATCCCTAATAAACAGTCAATCCTTGGACATTCGATAGTTGAATAGCGTCGGGCCACCAGCCATCGTCTGCCGTCCAGATTGCCCATTTGCAAAACAATCTCCAAACGCACCCAGGCTCCTATCATAAATCGGTCCCTTTCCTTTCATTCAAAATGCGCTGTCGCTAACACGGCCAGACTGACCTGCTTCGCGTTCTCGAGAAGCATGCACAATCAATGCACTTCAAACCAGTCAAACTATTTACATTTTACCATTCTCACCCAAGTACCATTTACAATCTTCCATGAATTCACATCCATTATTCTCAAGTCACACGACTCAATCATACAGTCGTATTTCAACGAATCACGCACAAGATGATCGTTCTTCCGACTCCATACACACTCGTTGTATTACAAAATACAACCAGCATCTTTCATTGAGAACGTAACAGCCGCAACCCTGTGATACAAACACTACGTTGCCGTTACTCTCAACCGTTCATCAACCATGCTCTCAAACATGCAACAATCTCTGACGAAGCTCGTCTCACAATTAAACATCCGTGACACTACAAAGTGACACGCAACAATTGGCAGTACCACCCACAGATGTACTCCAAACACAGATAGCATTACAAAATACTACTGCAACAGCATAATATGCCCAAATATCGTTCAATCATAACGAACCATATTCAACACAGATAGTATTAGAAAATACTACTGCAACAGAACAGGGGTACAAAGTACTCCAAACACAGATAGTATTACAAAATACTACTGCAACGGCATAATATGCCCAAATATTGTTCAATCACCATGAACAATATTCAACACAGATAGTATTACAAAATACTACTGCAAAAATACAGGGGTACACAAGTACTCCAAACACAGATAGCATTACAAAATACTACTGCAACGGCATAATATGCCCAAATATTGTTCAATCACCATGAACAATATTCAACACAGATAGTATTACAAAATACTACTGCAAAAATACAGGGGTACACAAGTACTCCAAACACAGATAGCATTACAAAATACTACTGCAACGGCATAATATGCCCAAATATCGTTCAATCACAATGAACCATATTCAACACAGATAGTATTACAAAATACTACTGCAACAGAACAGGGGTACAAAGTACTCCAAACACAGATAGTATTATAAAATACTACTGCAACAGCACGATGTCCTCAAGTGTTGTTCAATCACAATGAACAATACTCACCAGCGTCCTGCCAAAATTAAGCGCTGAACATAAACGACAAATTAAACAATTTTCAGTCCACATAATTACAATATATTTGCCTAAATATCAAAGCAACAGAGAACAATACACGCAAACTTGCGAACAATACAATATTTTAATTGTCCGAACACGCTAACACGGTTCATTCCGGATTCCCATCGTCCTCGGTTTCGGATAACAAATCATTCCAAAAAAACAACGGATCTAAAAATACAATCTGGAATTTATTACTCATTCCAACAGTTTAAAAATCGTTATCAGGTAAAACAAACTGACAAATTTAAAATTGATCCCATAGACTCGCGTTTCAATCAAATCTAATTTCTTACGCGACCATAACTTCTTCTAATCTTTTAACAGAAGTCCCACAATCATAAAATAAATTCAACAATGTCGACAGCAGGTAGCTGTTCCTCAGTACAAACTATAACAGCCAAACCCTGCCTCTAAATTGAATAATAATTATCGTCGCCTAACCGCTCGGTTATTCTGACCCTTATTTTTTCCATCAAAAGCAAAGCTAAAACCGTCGCAACGTAGTGAACCTCCGCCTAACCGTCGGTACACGACCCACGTGACAATAAAACAGTCCTCAGGTCCTTGTTTTATTACTTCGTATTTTTTTTTTTTCTCTCTTTGACTTTTACAAAGTAAAATCAATAAGACTGGTATACACTCACCAAATAGCCTTCAATCTCCTTTATCGTCATTTCCTTTTTACTTATGAACCGTAGACCATTCCTTCTGGATACTAGATTCCCGTACGGCCAAAAACAAACCCATTGCTGCTTTCCAAAGTCTCTCCACCTCAGGTGTCCTTTGTCTTCAACGCTCCCTGGCAGCTCTCTCCTTCGTTCCATCATTTGCGCCTTCATATTCCCGTTCCGAAGAAAACTGCAAGATACATCTCGCATCGAAGAATCACGGCAGCGCGTGCTTGAAGATCACGATTTCCACAAATAATTTCGCAGGCTTCTAACAGCGTCTATTACCCATCATATCACTGCTCCATAATATATTTGTTAGCCTAGAGGCGTGGAATAGAATACAGCTAAGCCAAAAAGACAGGTCGAACGTGTGCACGCCAAGACGTCCCCTTAACCGCGCGAACGTAAGACGCAAGAAGGAAGGGGGTAGAACAAAAAACCCCAAAAAGCACATGGAACGCGCCAGAACGTTCCATACGCGCAAGCGCACTCCGAATATGCTTTCCAACACTCCCCCTTTCGAAGTGCTCCTTTAAATTCTAAGGTTATATAAAGGTTTTACAATGTCTTTTTATACATTCATTCTTCATGACTCTTAACCTAATTTTAACCTAATCCCTTAAATTTAACAAATCAACGCATGTTATTAACTTATTCTTTGGTAACGATTTTGTTAATATATCCGCCTTCATCTCATTTGTACTTGCATACTTCACATCTATTTGACCGCGTTCTTGCATTTCTCGTGAATAGTGATAGCGTATGTCTATATGCTTACTTCTACGGTGGTATACATTATTTTTACTCATTTGAATTGCACTTTGATTGTCACAATATATAGTTGTTTTACCATTCACAAAACTATTGAGGTTCATATGCGTTAACAGTCTTTTTAAGTATATTGCTTCCTTTGTGGCTTCTGAAAGCGCCACATATTCCGCTTCCATGGTGGAAAGAGAGACGGATTTTTGTTTTTTTGGTTTCCCAGCTAATGGGACCTCCTGCCAGCAGGCTCACGTATGATGAGCGAGACCTCCTTCCGTTCTCGTCTCCTGCCCAATCAGCGTCGACATATAATTCTAATTGTTTACCTGTAACTGAATAATTTATACCGTAATTTATAGTGTGTTTCAAATATCGCAATACATGCTTCGCAGCTTTCCAATGTTGAATGGAAGGGTTTTCGTTGAATTGACTGAGGATGTTTGCGGCGTATGCTATATCTGGTCGAGTGGCGTTTGACAGATATATTAAGGCTCCTACGAGTTCTCTGTACGGTACTTTGGTCAGGTCTTTTGTATCCGTGTCTTCTTGGGTAAGTGTCTCGTGAGGCACCAATAGTGTGCTGGCAGGTTTGCAATCCTTCATGCCGAATTTCTTTAATGTTTCTTCTATATATGTGCGTTGAGACATCTTGATTTGCCCAGTATCACTTCTCCTTTGGATAGATATGCCTAGGATGTTAGTTGCTTTGCCTAAGTCATTTATCTCGAACCTTCTTTTCAGTGATTCTTTTACTTTTATTAGCTCTTGTAAATCACTGGATGCTAGTAGTATATCATCCACATAAATAATTATTATTAAGTCTGTGCTTCTAGTTTCATCTAGATAGACACACGGATTAATTTGAGAATTTGTTAGGCCAATATTTTTCAGGTACTTGTCTAAGGTTTGGTACCATTCTCGTCCCGCTTGTTTGAGACCGTACAGTGGTCTTTTAAGCTTGCATACCTTATTCTCTCCAGTTGCTTGTACGAACATTTCTGGCTGTTGCATGTACAGTGTATCTGTTAGTTCTCCTTGCACATACGCGGCGACGACGTCCATATGGTGAACGTGCATTTTGTTCTCTACCGCTCCTGCAAACAAAGTTCGTATCATTTCATACCTGGCGACTGGTGCGAACACCTCGTCGAAGTCGATTCCTTTTCTCTGCTCGTTTCCACGGGCTACCAGTCTTGCCTTCAGTCTGTTTACTGTTCCATCTTGATTTCTTTTAACTTTAAATACCCATCTGTTTGTGAGTATTTTAGGGTTTTCTGGCCTATCCACTAAATCCCATGTTTCGTTTCTCATGAGTGCATCGTATTCATTTTTCATTGCACTCAGTCATAATGACCTTTTCTTACTTTTCATTGCTTCTGAGAGCGTTTTTGGTTCTTGGTATTGCTCTTCACTTGCGTAAGCTGCACGATGGTATATCTTCTTTGGCCTACCCGGGGCTCCGGTGCGCAACAATTTCGGGCGTCCCCTTGCCCTTTTGTAGGTTGATGTTTCTTCTTCTGTGTTATCCTCGTCATCTTGAGCATCATCGTCTCTTTCAGGATCACTTTCCATCAAATCCTCTCGTGTGCTTTCTTCTTGTTGCTCATCGATCCCCGTCGGGTTTTCATTGTGGAATGTGCGTATTGGTAGTTCAGTCTCCGGATTCTCGTAATTTCTAATTTCTTCATAAAAACGCACGTCTCTTCGTTTCACGATGTGGTTAGTACCGCGTTCCCACAGCCTGTATGCTTTTGATTCTTTATCGTATCCCACCAAAACGTATTCTTTACCTTTCGGCAGAAATTTACTTGCCCTGGGTTTCTTCTCTAAAGCAATCACTTTGCTGCCAAAGACTCTTAAAAATCCAATGTATGGTTTTTCGCCGGTCCATTTTTGGTATGGGGTTGTATGTAGTTTTCTCGTTGGGCATCTGTTCCTTAGGTAAGCTGCAGTATTGACCGCCTCTGCCCATAAGGTTAGCGGTAATTTTGATTCCGTTAACATCGTGCGTGCCATTTCAACTATTGTCCTGTTTGCACGCTCGGCAACCCCATTTTGTTGTGGCGTATAAGGGGTTGATAACTGCCTTGTTATTCCCTCTTCCTCCAGGTATTCTGTAAATTGTTTCGAGAGATACTCTTTAGCGTTATCGCTGCGAATTTTCTTAATGAGCTTTCCTGTTTGTTTTTCAATCCGGCATTTGTAAGCCTTAAATGCCGCGAAAATTTCTGACTTTTCTTTCAGAGTAATTACTTCTGTGTATCTAGAGCAGTCGTCAATGAAGGTTGCAAAGTATTTAGCTCCCCCTAAAGATGGTGTGCTCATAGGTCCACAGATATCTGTGTGAACCAGACCTAACACGTCTTTTTCAATGTTATTTGAATCCTCAAAAGGCAACTGGGTAATTTTGCTAAGATCACATACCTTACATTTGTTTACATTGTTCATATCTCGTTTGTTCATGTTCATTCCATGCACCATATCCTTGTCGATTAACTTTCTGACGTCATTCATATTTAGATGGCCTAACCTCTGGTGCCATCTGTTGAGTCTGTCGTCGTTTCCTTGTGATAGCATTGCCTGTCGTACCTCTGTAGGTTTTACTATATACAACCCATTTTGTTTTTGTGCGGTTAACGCAATTGTACCGTTTTTGCGTTTTACAATTGCTGAACGATCATTGAACGATACTGTGTATCCATTATCAGTGATGCTTGACACTGATAGCAGATTATTCCGGAATTCTGGTACCCACATGACATTTGTTAATCTAATTGTTGATTGTTTGTTACCTGAATTTATGTTTAGCTTAACTTCTCCTCTTCCTAAGGAGTCTGTGCTGCTATTTGTGGCTGTGCAAATCTTATCCTTTTGTCTCTGGTTCATACTGATAAATTCTTCCTTACTTTTGCACATGTGTACCGTTGCCCCGCTGTCCAGGCACCAATTGTCTGCAGTGGTCGGGCTGGTATTCAGTGCGAAGGCAGTCATCGCCTCTTCTTTGTTGCCTCTTGACGGAGTAAACTTCTTCTTGTTTCTACAATCCTTGCTCATGTGACCGACCTTTCCGCATGTATAACATTTTATGTTGGATTTTCTGTATTGGTTGTTTTCAAATTTTGACTTATGAAACGGTTCTCGTTGTAGCTTGTTATACTTCTCAGCTCCTTTATCTGTCAACAATGCTGTTTCTTTGTCGCACTCCTTTATAACCTCGTTATCTGCTTTCCTGATGTCTTCTTCGAGTAGTTTTACCTTTAATTCGTCTAGCGTAGGCATCTTTTCCCTTGATTCGATGGCGACGCAAAAGGTTTCATATTGACTGGGTAAGGAGGACAATAACATTATTGGTATTACAGTATCTGGTAATTTTATACCTGCTTCGGTGAGTTGCTCTATTTTATCAATGAAATCGTCAATGTACTGAGACATGGTTTGGTTACTTTCCTTTTTCATCCTATACAGTTGTTTAAAGAGAACACACTGTTTCATGGGTCCTTTTGACTCGTGCACATTTTTCAGTGCCTCCCATGCTTCCAGTGACGTCTGAGCTCGTTTCACATGGTTAAATTGAGATTTGTGCAGACTCAGAATAATCAAATCGAGAGCTTTCTCGTCCTTCACGGTCCACGTGGCTTCATTTTCTGCGGTCTTTATTACTGTACTGTTTACATAACCCCATAATTCATTGAGCCGCAAAATACTTTTAATTTGTATCTTCCACGATTCGTAATTATTACTGCACAATTTTTCAATTTTCTGTACGTTTGAACAACTCATTATGACCGATTTGGTTTTTCACAGACACGTGGATATGGTCACACTTAACCTCACTTTTTGGTTACAGTTAGCGTTTCACTTTTTGTTTTTTTTTTTAGTCCTGGGTCCATAACCTGTTAGCCTAGAGGCGTGGAATAGAATACAGCTAAGCCAAAAAGACAGGTCGAACGTGTGCACGCCAAGACGTCCCCTTAACCGCGCGAACGTAAGACGCAAGAAGGAAGGGGGTAGAACAAAAAGCCCCAAAAGGCACATGGAACGCGCCAGAACGTTCCATACGCGCAAGCGCACTCCGAATATGCTTTCCAACAATATTTGAAATGGCACGCACGATAAATTTCCAAATGTCCAACAAGTAATAAGATAAGGTGTCTCGTAGCACGTGCGAGTCACCCTGCAGTCCGACACCTGCCTCACATTTGCTTCCACTTATTTACTGTCTTTTATTAATTCCTTGTATCTGATGCTTAACACAGCACTGGCGTTCGTTGTGTCCCTTTTCAGCACAGAAGACACATAGAAACACACTTTTGACAGCACCCGTCAACGCGTGAGTAGCCATACTCAATCGTTTGGTAGCAGAAAATTTATCGGTTACAGATTCCACGAAATCACACCACTTGCGAGCATCCTCGCCGATATCCGCATCATTAAAATCGAGCACTGCTTCTACAAAACAATTAGCCGTCGCGGACACCAAAGGAGCAACCGAACTATTCACGACCGTTTCCAAGAACTGAAGGAACAAATTTTCCAAATTCGGCTCTACGTTTTCATCTTGTCCACCGTTCATTGTAACGAACGCGATTGATCCAAATGATATTATAATCACAAATATTCCGTATTGGCTACGCGGTTTTCTATTCCACTTTCGAACGTTGATTCTCTAACACAGTAAAAAACTATGCTAGTATCCCACTTCTGATGTTAAGAATTCGTTGATATTAAAGGTGGAAGAGGTAAGAGAGGCGTAAGATAGGTAGTTCTTTCCCGATCAGTTCTGGGGTAAAGACTGAGTGGTCAATCACAGTTCATTTACCAAAAGGCAGAACCTTCCCCACTCCGTGGCCAGATCCTCCAGGAAGAGTTTCCCTATTCCTTGGAAATACGGCTACAAGCCGATTGCCACATGTATTCTTTACAAGACACTAATAAACAATCCCTCGACACCAGATAGTTGGAAGACCCAATGCGGTCGCCAGCCATCGTCGGTCAACGGGATGTTCAGTCTCATTCATTCACTTTCAAAACATCCCTAATAAACAGTCAATCCTTGGACATTCGATAGTTGAATAGCGTCGGGCCACCAGCCATCGTCTGCCGTCCAGATTGCCCATTTGCAAAACACTCTCCAAACGCACCCAGGCTAGGCCCCTATCATAAATCGGTCCCTTTCCTTTCATTCAAAATGCGCTGTCGCTAACACCCGTGTACGTGAGACAACACTAACGCGATCAAAATTTAAGAATAAAACTTCTGCATTTTTGGTCCGTTTTAAATGAAATTTTACTAACATGTTCGTTACAATCTCCTGATTAAAATGACACCAAACACGACATAGATTGGTGCAATGGGACTGATTATTTCGAAGACCATTATTACTACCATTATAAGTAAAAATTGTCCAAACCATATTGTGTTTGGTGTCATTTTAATCGGGAGATTGTAACGAACATGTTGGTAAAATTTCATTCAAAACGGACCAAAAATGCAGAAGTTTTATTCTTAAATTTTGATCGCGTTAGTATTGTCTCACGTACTCGTTTATCTAATCTTGCCTCTTTCCTATGACGCTGCCTCGAGCCTCGGCTGCCACGACATCAAAGGCGACCCGAACTCGCTCGAGAATCGTGTCTGTACACGATGGCTGTTCACATTCGGTCCCGAGCGATGAACACAGTGCGAGACATTACTGTACTTTCTTACAAATGCATTTAAACCATTTGTTAAATATTTTAATTTAATATACATAAATATGAATTTAGAGCGCTTTTCGTGTTACCGTTTCCCTTGCCACGTATCTTGCCGTTACTAATGCAATAATTATTTGTCGTATGCTTGGAACCTATCAAAAATTGTAACACACGTGGAACTACTTAGCAACTAACAAGTGGTACAAATAATTAATCAAAATAGTGTTGAAGATTAAGAACTTTGCTGTAATGCTTCTTTTCCACATCAATCGAAAAGATAAGTATCTTTAAATTAATTGCTTTAGAGTAAAAAATGTCAAACAGTACCACAATTGGCAAGATATGTGGCAAGGGAAACAGTAGCACGAAAAGCGCTCTAAGTTCATATTTATGTATATTAAATTAAAATATTTAACAAACAGTTTAAAAGTATTTGTAAGCAAGTATTGATCATCGTCATACAGATAGGAATTAGAAAAAAAATAATGATACCAAAAATTAAGCCGAGGGAGGCTCGAACCTACAAAAAAGTTTGCAGCGGTTTACAAGTCCGACGCTTTACCACGGGACAGAATTAGGTTCGGTTTATATTGTGGTTGCTATTACGATAGCCACCAATATTGTTTTATGTCCCGGCGGTGTTGGTCCTTCCGATCTACGGTTGACAGTTTGTCGTTATATTTTATGTTACTGTTGGGTGTGTTAGTGTCTGTGGGTGCGTAGAGAATTTTTTTATCGTCGGCTTTCCTGTAAAGGTGGTAGAGGAGGGGTATATTTTCGCGGTTTAGAATGTACCCTAGGCTATCTAAGTACAGTACGTCCAGAGCTAAATGAAAAAAGTGGTGTGAGGATTTCTCACCCCACTAAACGAACTACAAAGCTCGACCGCTCGTCGAATCGAGCAGGGCTGTGCCATGCCAATTTGAAATGGGTGCACATATACAGTATATGATATACTGCTGATCAATGTGTAAACTGTTTAAGACAGTGTCAGTGTCAGTAGCACGGCTCGCGGCTCGCTTTTGTCGGTGTCGCTAGGTTGTAAAGGAAACAACAAGGACAGAACGATGGCCCAGGCAGCCGAGCCATTTAAATGCCACCGCGTCGGTGTGATTACACAAATGCAAAACGATGCCATAATAAAAACGACCGCTTTACTTTTTTATTTTTAGTTTTTTCGACTACCAATTTTTTTAAAGATATTGTTGAAATTCTTCCGATTAAAATGAGACCAAACATGATATATTTACAAATGCAAATACAAGTACAGATATACAAATACAGGTGCTTGTTTTCTTTTTTTTCTTAATTAGAATAGTGTAATAGGTGACAAGCATCCTTACTTGCCACGAAGTAGAAAATGTGAGTCTAAATAGAACAAATAGTAACGGAAATAAAATTGTATATAGAAGTCTCTGCTATTCTGGCTTGTGGTTTTAAACGGAATGAGCAGAACATTGTCTCTATATTTGGAACATTAGAGTTTGTTAAAAAGGTGTAACTGCACAAGCGTTATATCGAAAGTGGTTCCTATACTACAAACTCAGGATAATGCAGCGCGGAGAATTGAAATTCCATCAAATACTTAAAATATTAAATAAAATGTATAGCTATACTAGTAGTAACTGAACTACTAGTGTAATTAAAAATTAATTCATAAGCTTCTCATCTTATTGCTTAGAACCAAACATCGGCAGGGCGCTTACGGCCCTGCCGATCGGCGGGCATCGATCGGCCGCTCTCCCTCCACTTTTTTCATTTAGCTCTGGACGTACTATAAGTGTGTGGCGTGCTCGCAATACTCGACAGCAGTAGCGAGTGGTTACGTACACTGAGTAGAGCCGACCAAGGTTGTAAGGCTTGGTCGTGTGGTACCACGACGGTCCGGCTGATGCGTACACTTACACGTGGGTCACCTTACGAAGTCTTGTAAGGACCCCGGAGTCCTTCTTCCGTTGCTAAGTATGAATGCAAGACTCGGCTTGCGTGTGTGCGAGATCGAGGTTGTAAGACTCGTCTCGGCTGTATCTAGCGGTAGTACTCAAGATCAAGGTTCGGCTTGTCTTGAGGGTTGTCGGAATCGAACTGACTTCCTCGTCGAACGTTTGTCAAAACGTCAACTCGGAAGTCAGCTTCTGCACGCTGATTGGACATTAGGAAAAATTACTAATTGCCAATCAGCGTGTTTTGGAGGTGTAGACACACCCTTCCTTAGCGCCCGAAGCGCGTTTCTGGGAGGAAAGGGTGTGTCTTTAAAACGTGGCCATCAGTTTTGACCATGCAGCGGAATTTCCATCAGGGTGTCCAAAACTTGACCTGCCAGATGTGCGTTCGGCCCAGCTTCGCAGACCCTTCGGAAATCCACGTTTATGACGCATGCAATTAACTGTTGAGGTCGTGAATAACTTGTAAACTTGCAACTGCTTGACTAAAGATATAAAACACTCTCCTCAAAAACAGTCTTGTTACTTGCGCGTCATAAAACGTGCTAGCCATCTGCACGCAGAAGGATTTTTCGTGTGCCGATCGCTAGCCGCCTTCTTTTGGAGGTACCGAGTTTTATTACTCTTGCTGTTAAGCCGTGGGACAATGCGTGATGTTTCGCTTCGCGACGCATCGGTGTTATTAATTTGGCCTCGATAATCCCTTGGCCGGGACCCGAGGACCGCGCGCTCGTCGTCTCTTGCGGGGAGGGTTTTACGACGGAACAAAGTGAATGATTCGGGTGGGGTGTATCCGTTGGAGCGCGTATTTTTATAGTATTGTGTGCGGGTTCTCGAATTCACGAGATTCCCGAGCCGAGAGTCGGGTCGGGACAACTCGGGCGAGATCGGGCGAGCTCTCGGAAATGTGATACTCGTCGAGGTTCTCGAAAGTATCCCAACGCTTCGAGATCCCGAACGTATCGAGAGCCCGAAAGGCGTATCGAGATCCCGAAAGGCGTATCGAGAAATGGAGATCCCGAAACTGACTATACGATGCAATGTCTCGGGATCCCAATAGAGCCGTCTCTTATAGTATTTACTATTTACTACTATCTTTTAGCGTGCAGAACGTATGGTTTTTGAAAGTATTAAATTTTTGCAATTGTTTTGTGCTTTTACAGTAATATGTAGTTGTAGTTATTCAAGTTACTCTTGGTACGAAATGATTCTGTGGAATTTTTACAAATAAAATTAACATAATAATAACATACGAATTAGAATCATTATTCAGCAGTTCGGGGATCTTGCTATTGTTACTACTTGATGCGGATGATGCACTCGGGTTGTTATTATGATTATTTAGATTAATTAGTTGTTCCAATTTTTCAGTGACAATCGTCTTTTCGCTATCCAGGAGAAGACGGTCTTTAAATCGCGGGTCTAATACCATGGCCAGCAATAATGTCTGGTTTTTTTTCGTTAAACGTTCCTATAAATAAATACATTTATTCTATTGTTCCTCTCTGTGAGATTAAACTTAAATTAAGTAATTAAAATTACCTTTAACGCCTCAGAAAGATTCGTACAAATCTCACGAATTTATTTATTAACGGATTTATTAACAGTTTGGGGGCTTCCCTAGTAGCACAAAATATTGAATACATATTTATCCAATATTAAAAAGAGAATGAATCTCTTTTTAATATTTAAATATACATACAATATGTATTCTACATTCAGGAAGAAATATTTTTTCTCGAATATGTATGAAATATTTATTAGATGTCACAGCAAAATAAATATTCATTCAATATTAGAAATTAATATTTTTTCTCGAATATTTATGAAATATTTATTACATGTCACAGCAAAATATTTATTTACTAATGTAAAATAAATATTCATTCAATATTTTAAACAAAATATTTTTTTTTAAGAGGAAAATAAATATTCATTCAATATTTATAACAAAATATTTTTTTCTAAGAGCAAAAGAAATATTCATTCAATATTTGAAACAAAATATTTTTTTCTAAGAGAAAAATAAATATTCATTCAATATTAGAAATGAATATTTTTTCTCGAATATTTATGAAATATTTATTTACTAATGTAAAATAAATAGTCATTCAATATTTGAAACAAAATATTTTTTTCTAAGAGCAAAAGAAATATTCATTCAATATTTGAAACAAAATATTTTTTTCTAAGAGCAAAAGAAATATTCATTCAATATTTGAAACAAAATATTTTTTTCTAAGAGAAAAATAAATATTCATTTGTTACGAGCCAGGGCTGTGGGCAACGCCTAGACCGGCGATGTTGATATTACCCAAGGAATATGGTTGAGAATTTGTTAGTTAGGTGCACGGACGAACCTGATGCGAAATCAGGGAGCCGCTGGGATTGATGTATGCGAGGACGAACCCGATGCGAAATCTGGGAGCCTCAGGAATAGAATCAAGCGCGGACGAACCTGGTGCGAAACCAGGGAGCCGCAGGAGGGTGAAACGTCGTGGACGAACCCGATGCGAAATCGGGGAGCCACTAGGAGAGAGTGCGCAGACGAACCCGGTGCGAAACCGGGGAGCTGTTCGGAGGTTTGGTAAACGTACGGACGAACCTGATGCGAAATCAGGGAGCCGTAGGATGCAGACGAACCTGGTGCGAAACCAGGGAGCTGTAGGATGGGTTAGGTTTCGTGGACGAACCCGATGCGAAATCGGTGAGCCACTAGGTTGGAGTAGTTACCTTGTTTTGGATAAGGCGTGCGAACGAACCTGATGCGAAATCAGGGAGTCGCAGGAAAAGTTAGTCTGACTCGTAAATAAATAATCGATACAACTCGAGCGGTTAAGTTGTATCTGTGGGACGTTACTACTAATATAAAGGATTACGGAGTAAAGATAGGTTTTAACGAATCTACTCGGTTTAATGGTGAACAGTTTATAAGTTTATATTGCAACCAGTTGTTTGTACAAGTGTAGTTGTCGCGGTATAGTTAAATAGTGTGTTACGAGCCAGGGCTGTCGGGAACGCCTGGACCGGCGATGTTAATATTTCTCAAGGAATATGGTTGAGAATTTGTTAGTTTAATTATTGTTCGATACAACTCGAGCGGTTAAGTTGTATCTGTGGGAACGTTACTACTAATATAAAGAATTACGGAGTAAAGATAGGTTTTTAACGAATCTACTCGATTTATTGGTGAACAGTTATAACTTTATATAGTAATCAGTTGTTTATACAAATGTAATTGTCGCGATATCAATTAGTAGTGTGTGTATTATTACCTAAGCTGCACGGTGTTGACGCACTGGCGATGCGGGGTCGGAGAACGGTTACACGGTATACCGAAGGAACTTCAACCGTACTTCCGACGCGGATTCCGACGGGTTAACTTGATCTGATTGATACTCTAAGTCCAATTCTTACTGAACGTAACCGACTCTGCACAAACGTAATGCGACGTAACTACTATGACGACCTAAAATTTCCAGTCTCCTGATAATACCCCCTAAGGACAAGGTTCAGAAGAACCCCCCCAAGGACAAGGTTCAGGAGACAAAGACTCCCTCTCCGCGATACAGCGATAGAAAAATGTATATAAGGAGCGTTCAAACACAATAAAAGAGAGTCTTATTTGTGAAAGTGCACGTTATAGTTCGTTATTCTGCCCGAATTCTTATTCCGACTATTTTCTACGGAAATAGTTCTGGAAAATATTTACTTTATTTTAGTTGCCACGAAATCCCGTGACGAAATTGGCGATCCAGCCAGGATACCGTCAAAACCATCGCCTGAAAACTTGAAGACCTGCGGACTACGCGCGCCACAGCAAACCAAGGGACTACGAGAGCCAGAAGGTGAGAAATTACGGTATACCCATACAACGGCTTTCACAACCTACCGAACACCCAAACCCGTCCTAGACTCCGACGAGGACTCTAACATGGAATCCAACCCAGCGTTAGAAATTATACTTAGACAAATCACGGATAAACTCAACTCGCTAGATGCTAGAATGATTAACGGATTTGAAATAATGAATAAAGAAAATCTCAAACGAACACACGAAATACGCGACCTCGCTGATAGTGTCGGTAAAATAGCCATCACTGAAGACGACACTACGAGCGTTGCATCGGGAATCAGAGGAGCCACGGCATCCGCTGCACCCGCTGCACCCGAAGACAACGAAACGGACATTGACACGGTCGCCGAAGAAACCGCCGGTTACCGAAACAGATCAAGAACGGTTAACAGGAGCAGCTCCATGAGACTACCACAAGACCAAAAGATCGACGTAAAATTAGCTTTACGCACGATCAAACCACTAAAAGGTAGGGACGACATGGGCGTAGAAGATTTTATCACAAGCATTCGCCAAGCCAAAGCGAAAAGTGACAACACAGATCTTCTACTTGATCTTATTCTCGCCGAAAAGATCACCGACAACGCAGAACGAAGTCTACGATACATGAACATCCGTTCATTCGAAGAACTTTTCGAAGCACTCAGAACGAACATCAGCCCCCCCATCTTCTGTAAAATCATGCAGAAACAAATTATACGCTACCAAGCAAGGACCGACTGAAACGATTCATTCGTACAATTTACGCTTCCGCCAAGCACTGAACGAGCTACAATACGCGATCCAGAACAAACATGTCAGACCCACTGCAAGAAAAATCGCAATGGAAGAAGAACAGGACGCTGCAACGGACACGTACATATGTATCCAACCTACGAAGCGAAATTGGAAAATTAGTAATACCCAGTAGACCGAAAATACTAATCGAAGCACAAACAATGGCAACTGATATGGATGTTTGGCTGCGTGACTCCGCTCGAGAACAACAACGAAGACCAATGACTCACAGGCAACCCGAGAAGCCCATCCGGAACGTGCAAATAAATAGGATGAGCAACCAGTTGCATAGCGCACCACTCAGCCAAAGACTAACGATGAAGTGCGATAAATGTGGAAAGATAGGCCATACCCAAGACCGCTGTTATTCTAACAAACAACAGTCGAATTTTCCGAAGGCCACCAACGGAAAACTACCACCCAGGATCAACTACACGGAAGAAATAGAAGATCCACCGAACGAGGAGACGACATACCAAGAGTACACCACCAACCAGGACAACTACAACACATCCGAATCATGGTCAAAGGAACTCGAAGAACAGGAAGATTCCTTGTGGACACCGGAGCAGGAATAAATTTGATAAAAAAGAACCTACTCAACGACGACACACCTACACATACAGAACACAAACAATTCCTCACGGGCAATCATAAACACGAAACTTACAAATACTTTAATCTTCGATCCAACAAAAAGAACTTTAAATTCCATATTATTCCCGACAGTTTTCCCCTCAAAGAAGACGGCATAATTGGAATTCCATTCCTCCAAGGACATACCTACCAAATTAACAACACTCATTTAATTTTAGGCAACATCCCATTAAAACTACACGACGAAATCCAACTCAAACCAGGTGAATTTACAGTGAAACAAATTAACTTGAATAACCAGCCTACAAAGATTTGCTACATAAATCCCGGCAACGAAAATGTAAGTACAGAAACATTAGAAATCGAACAAAATTACGAACGCATAAACGAATTGGTCGAAAGAATTAGTTTAAAAGACGTAGAGCCACACATTCGAGAGATAATTCAAAAGATAATAGTGAGCTATGCTGACATCTTTGCACTTCAATCCGATCCTACTCCCTGCACCGAACTAACTCAACACCAAATTATCTTAAAAAACGAGAAACCCATTAACATAAAATCCTACAGACCCCCAGAATGTCATAAACTCGAAATCAAACGTCAGATTGAAGAAATGCTTGAAAAGAAAATAATAGAAGAGAGCGACTCCCCATTTAACGCACCAGTATGGGTCGTCCCCAAAAAGATGGACGCATCAGGTAAACGCAAATGGAGAATCGTGGTCGACTTCAGAAAATTAAACGATCAAACCGATCAAGATGCATATCCACTTCCAAACATAGACGATATTCTAGATCACCTAGGCAAAGCAAAATTCTTTTCGGCGCTTGACTTATCATCTGGCTTCCACCAAATTCCCATGGAACCTAGTTCCCGCAAATATACCGGTTTTTCCACGCCAGACGGTCATTTCCAGTATAAACGAATGCCCTTCGGACTGAAAAATGCCCCCGCCACTTTCCAGCGTATGATGGATCGTGCTTTAAAAGGACTCATCGGCAAATATTGTTTCGTATACCTAGACGACATTATCATTTTCGGGTCAACTATAAAAGAGCACAATAGAAACTTAGCAATTGTATTTCAACGTCTACGAGACACGGGTCTCAGACTTCAGCCTGACAAATGCGAATATTTACGACCAGAACTAGAGTATTTAGGACACACTATTTCCAAAGATGGAGTAAAACCAAATACAACAAAAATTGACGCTATTAAAAATTTTAAGACACCCAAAACGGTAACACATATTAAGTCATTTTTAGGACTGGCAGGTTATTACAGAAAATTTATAAAGAACTTTGCAAAAATTAGTAAGCCACTAACGGAACTCACAAAAAAGGACACCCCCTTTCACTGGACAGACAAACAGACTGAGGCATTCGAAACACTTAAACGCAAATTATGTGAAGATCCCGTCCTTCAATATCCCGACTTTAATAAACCCTTTACTTTAACCACCGACGCATCCAACGAAGGCCTGGGAGCTGTTCTCTCACAAGAAGGCAGACCTTGCTGCTATATTTCGCGAACACTAAACCCAGCCGAACAAAATTATACGACAACCGAAAAGGAACTTTTGGCAATAGTTTGGGCAATTCGACGCCTCAGACAATATTTTCTCGGGCACAAATTTATCATTCAAACTGATCATCAAGCATTGAAATGGCTCAAGGATGTCAGAGATCCTTCATCCAGATTAATGCGGTGGCGATTAAAACCTGAAGAATATGACTACGAAATCGAATATAAGAAAGGCATAGAGAACACCGCCGCAGACGCCTTATCTCGCTTACACCCTACCCCCGAAATTTCGGAACAAGACATAGACGACCTTTTACGAGACCTTGAATCCTCTCCAGAACCCGACGCTTTAAGGGGGCCGACTCTTTTGGGGTCAACTCCGAATCGATCTAAGCGCCATTCGACAGAGCGGGCGTTAGTGAAAACAGAAAAATCGTCTGTTTCGACATTTGACGGGGTGACATCTAAAGTCATTATACAGAATTATAAACTCACGGTGTGACATCTAACGTCATTAGGCAAAATTATAAACGGAGAGTGGGAGGCCATAGTTGTCAAATCACGTCATTTGAGATATCTGTTGCACTATTGCCACATCTGTTACAATCCTGGCCATCAGCAACATGAATCGGCTCGAGCTGAGATTTCGATGTCTGCCGGATATAGACATAGCTGCTGAACCGCTGTAAACTTTTTCGTAGGTTTGATCCCCCTCGGCTATAATTTTTTTACATTAATTTTTTTTATTTCCTAACTATATGACAATGATCAATTACCACCATTTTAAAAACATTTGTTAAATATTTTAATTTAATAAACCTAAATCTGAACTTACAGCGCTTTTTGCGCTACCGTTTCTCTTGCCATGTGTCTTGCCAATTATGTATGGTACCGTTAAATATTTCTAACATTAAAGTATAATGTATGAAGCGCATTTCCAGACGTCTTAGATTGAACAGTCGTAGATGATGTGCAGGAAAACTCGTGTGATGTTTTACTACTATTTCCCCTTTCTTTTAGACGACACAATCATATCTTTTTTACAAATAATTATTGTTGCGAATGCAATTATACCTTCCGAATATGCATATATTGATAATTTTAAATTCATATCATTCGCTTTTTCCCATGGCTTTACATATACGATACATGCGAAGAGTTCATCCCCACTCCTGGGGGGTAAACCCCTAGAGGCGTCAAGAAGCTCGCTTGCCGATCAGTGTAACGCGATCCGGGTCGGGTATATCGGTGAGGTAATACTAATTCAACGATGAAACTTTGCTATTTCTCATCCTTTTCTTATGAAATTTTTACACAGCATAGCTGACATTTTTCTGATTAAAACGACACCAAAAACGATATAATTCGGACTATATTTACTGGCTTAATTAATGTTAATAACTTTCGACCGCAGAAATGGATAGGCAGTGAAAAGTAAAGAGAAGCTGAGATCGTCTTTTGGCTTGGCTGCTCGGCCGCTTATCTTTACTATCTTTACTCGCTGTCCTTTTCTACGTTCGACGCTGTCGGCAAATTTCAAACAACGTAGGAACTCTTATTGCTGCTTGACATAGGTCAGGCACAGCTAGCTGGCGGGCCGCGGGCCACGCGGTTTATCTTACAAACAAATGGCGGCCCTCACACCCTGCGTCATAGTTGCGGTGTCACACCGATTCCCGTCTTGCTGTCCCTGCCATAGGTACAGGAACGGCCGAGGCGGCCCATGTGCATTTTGCCGATGCACACTATCTTTGTCTAGCGTAGCTTTCTTTGGGGGCGAACCCTAAAATGGTTAAAAAGGGCCATGGTGACGCAGGCGTCCTCACGACCGACGCTTTTGCTAAGGAAAGGCATTCTTGTAGACTACGATGGAGAGAGCACAGTTTTAATAAACAGAACACCTTTTAACATATACACGCCTACAAAATCATTGTAATAAGTAATACCTAATCGAGACGGAGCGACTACTCCTCTCCGTTCGATTATCTTACACAACAAATTAAGAAATTAATGTAAAAAAATATACCCCAAGGGGACTCGAACTTACAAAAAAGTTTGCAGCGGCTCGAATCAACATCTCGGCTCGAGCCGATTCATTTTGCTGGTGGTTATAATTGTAACAGATATGGCAACAGCGTGATAGGTGGCAGCTACGCCTTACTGGTGTCGGTGTTCACGTATTCACTTATGAATCGCCGTTCGTGGTGTGAAATTAGTACCTACATTTACCGACTGATTTGTATTTTTATCGACCCTGACGATAACGTGGTGATATTATCTGAAATATATTGTTGCGTCACGGTTGGCGGGATATGGGAACTTTAGGTAGGTTCGGTTGCCCGTGGAGCGCTGGACCGCTCTGCTTGTGGAAAAGCGCGGAATAATCAAACACAACTTTAGATTTTATAAAGAACAACTATTTATTCTGTTGTTCAGTGTAGGAGGTACTGATCGTTCAAGAAATAACGAAGTTCTTCTTATGAATGTGGCTTTAGTTGATCTCGTCTGCGCGACTTTAGTTTATATTCTAATGTGCAAGGCTTCTTCTTCTTTTTCCATTATGGCTCTGGTCCTTCTTCTTTTTCCATTATGGCTCTGGTCCTTCTTCCTGAGTTCCTTGGTTTCCCTTTCTCTTCACGTAGCGGCCAATGGGGTTGAGTCTTGCTGGGCCTTGGTTCGTCCTTGGACGCGTGGGGGTGGTAACGTCTTTGCTTTCCGTGTAAGGACGTAGGGGTGCGCGCGCAAGGGAGAAATGGGGAAACCCCGAGAAAGCGCATGAAAGTCGCGAGGTAACGGTAAATAGAGAATCATGGAAAAAACCTATGAAAATACACGAGGGGAAAGGAATCTTACAGCGCGTTGTAGGAATACGCGTACAATAATTAACAATGTACCGATCGTTGTATCGCGTATGTTCATCTAACTTTGAATTTCGCTCCTAAATTATTATCGCTATCGATAGTCACGATTATATAGTCGATCATCGGTTCGATATCACTAAATATTAACCCTAGTTAACGCGATAGCGTAACAATATCATAAACGCCTCCGACGGAAGATCAGTGAACTATTCTTACGTCCGATATCGTTCGATGCGTGCAAATCGTAACACGGACTAGTTTTCTTCCACAAGTGGTGAACTATCAAACATCGAATTTCTGTGATATTGTGCTAGTTCAAGGAATGGTCAGCTGGTCTGATATCAGTGAATGAACCATTAAATCGTTCAATATTTGCTAAATGTGAAATGTGTCTAAAGGCCGGCAGCCATCTTGTTGCCTACATCGTTGTCTGTCTCAAGCTGACAGTTTCAAAAGTTGTACTATTCTCAACGAATAGTGCTTGTTGGCGTTCAAACGGACCACCTGGCCATGTGGTTAAGTGTACCGGTCTGTAATGTACCCGCGAAAATTTCATTTGTGCGATAATTGAGAAAACTAGTTGTTCTTACAAAATCGAGTCTCTCTCTCGCGCATGGCGTATACGTGCATGCTTTCCTTTGTTTGTGTGACTGCGCGCACACACGTCATAGCGCCTGGAGTCGGCCCCCTTAAGGAATCTTTTCCACGAGTACAACACATGGCTAACGTCAGACGACAGAACCACGATTAAAACAGTACCCAATCGAAGCAAATGGACACAAATAGATAAAGACACATTAGGACCGTACAACAAAGATCAATGGCTAAAATTATTATACGGAATCATTGATAAAGAAAATAATAGAATAGGCAAGACCGGAAAATTAAACCTCGGACTACAAATAGGATTCACTGCGCTTGTACAAATTAAATTAGAACTCATGTTAAGATTCTTTACGAATAAATTGAAATTACGACTAACCATAGGTAAAGAAACGAATAGAGAATACACAACAGAAGAGAACCTACAAATCTTGAAAGAAAATCACAATTCAGATTCAACACAGCACTTTGGCGAAAACCGTACCATATCACGAATGAAAGAACGATACCATTGGGCCAATTTAGAAAACGACGTTCAAAACTTTATTAAGACTGGTGAAATTTGTCAACGCGGAAAACTCACGCGAATTCGACCTAGGGAACCAGCAGTAATCACGGATACGCCCAAAGAACCTAACGACAAGATAGCCATGGATATATTCGGACCCTTACCTAAGACTAACAAAGGCCATCAGTACATCTTGTCAATACAAGACGTACTAACCAAATACCTTCTCCTAATCCCTTTAAAGGATCAGCAAGCTACAACCATCATCCCAAAATTACTGGAACACTACATATATATATTTTCCTCGCCAAAACATATTTTGACCGACCAAGGGACTAATTTTGTTTGTAACCTAATGGAACAATTCGAGGCAGCATTTAAAATCAAACACTGTAAAACTACCTCATTCCACCCTCAATCTAACGGTTCATTAGAAAGAACGCACAGCGCAGTAAAAGATTTAATTAGAACCTGCACGTTAGAAAAACAAAACGAATGGGACGAGAACCTCAACCTCATTTGCATGGGTTATAATTATAATACCTCTGTGCATGAAGCCACGGGACTCAC
Organism: Nomada ferruginata; assembly: GCA_963583965.1. Classification (NCBI taxonomy): domain Eukaryota; kingdom Metazoa; phylum Arthropoda; class Insecta; order Hymenoptera; family Apidae; genus Nomada; species Nomada ferruginata. The sequence goes on from OY757219.1 coordinate 5,189,569, forward strand.
CCCATTTGAACTGACCTTCGGACATAAAGCCAACATGCCTTCCACAATAGCCACTTCTCCTGCCATTACCAAAGAAAATCTATTCAGATTATGGAAGAAACGACATGACGAATACTTGACCAAAGCTCAAAAAACCTTAGAGAAAAACAAAGCCCGTTACAAAAGAGACCAAGATAGACGTATCATCCGATTACAATCCTTATTCAATATTGGTGACAAAGTTCTAATCCACAACGACCATAAGAAAAACAAGTTAGACATAGAATGGCTCGGACCAGTTGAAATAATAAATGCAAATCCACCCACGTACACTATCAAATACTTAACAGAACCCTTCAACACTCGAAAAATACACGGCAACCGACTACAAATTTACCGTACTGTTTCAGGTTAACTATATTCTTATTATTAACACTTGCCGCTGCGACGCACTGCCTCGAGTTCATACCTCTCAATAAAACAAATATGTACATAGAAGACATCGGTAAAGCCTTCGTATACCACAACGAACTCAAACTTGTAATAGCCGTAAACACACGAAACGTATTTGAAAGCACGCAAGAAATCAGGAACGACCTCACATTCATAAAAGATAATTGTAAAGAATTTGCTTGTCAAACAGATATAGAAATTCAAGCTCTAGAAACTCGCTTTCGTCGACTCCAATCAAAACTATACGAATTCAATCATCTTCTTCACTTGAGAGAGAAAATAGGATTATTGAACATCATCGGATCAGTATCAAAATCACTATTTGGAACTCTAGACAACGACGACCTAGAGCTAATAAACAAAAACATGGACAAACTCTTTGACTCAAATAACGAAATAACCAAAATAGTTCACAATCAAACGCAGTTGATCAGAGTAATGATGAATCAAACCCATATCGAAGACTTTAATAAACTACGTAATGAAATAAACAAGCAATTTTTCAAGACAAGCAACTGGTCACATTTAAATGCACAACTAATTGTAATACAAAGTCTAATCAGCGAAACATCAGCAGATTTAGACGTACTAGTAAACGCAATACTGCTAGGACAAAGAGGAATCGTTCATCCGACACTTGTACAACCAGCGAGATTTGTGGAATCCCTTAGAGAGCTAGCTACGAAAAACCATATACATTCGCCCATAGAGTTTGACGAACGCAATTATCAAACACTACTCAGCATCACAGAAACAATAATATTGTTAAAAGACAATCACATAGTATACCACCTAACAATCCCCTTACCCGAAGAGAACGAGTGGGATATTAAGCACATTATACCTATCCCCGAGCAGAAATCAAATGCATTTGTAATTCCATTAATAGAAAATAACATAATATTCGATAGGTCACACGAATACATATCACTTGACTTAGACTATCTGAAAGCCTGTAAAAAGATAGAGTCTTTTTATTTATGTAAAAGAACGAGACCTAGTCACTCTCTAATTGACAACCACGACTGTCAATCAGACATCTTGAAAGTACACACTCCCACCCTAAACCATGGTCAAATAGGTATATTTAAAATTCAGGAGATCACCTATGTACCTTTATACGCCCAAAATTCATTTATCATAATACCCGCGAAACCGCTACAAATTCAAACACTATGTAAAACCAGCGAAATTCATACACTACAACAGCCAAGCCTCATAGTTAATAATAACGAAGATTGTATTTTGCTCAGCGAAACAACTGTAATGAAGATAGCAGGCAAAACCGTTACTTCTACCTATAACATATTTTACAAAAACGTTTCCAGAAAGTACACCCCAAAACAATTAAACACATTACACGACACCCTACCAATAGTTCCTGTCATACTGCAAAATGTAAACCAGTACCGTACCAACCTCGACCAAATGGATCAACAGTTACAAGGACTACAGAACGAAAAAAAAATGACCGATTGGAAAGAGACCGGCTGGACCAGTTTCCAAATTCTGAGCTACCTCGCACTAGGATCCATCTTAGCCTATGGATTATTCAGAGGATTTAAATGCATCGCACCAGGCACACTAAAGATCAAGATCTGCTGCCCCAAAAGCAAGACGACCAACCAAACGGTATATCAAATACAGCCGCCTACCTACCAGGAACTCCGACTCCAAGAGGAAGCCGAGCCCATCATCTTCACCCCAACCAAACGCGTGAGATTTGGAGGACCAAATCCAAAATAGGAAGAGGGGTATATGACGACCTAAAATTTCCAGTCTCCTGATAATACCCCCTAAGGACAAGGTTCAGAAGAACCCCCCCAAGCACAAAGTTCAGGAGACAAAGACTCCATCTCCGCGACACAGCGATAGAAAAATGTATATAAGGAGCGTTCAAACACAATAAAAGAGAGTCTTATTTGTGAAAGTGCACGTTATAGTTCGTTATTCTGCCCGAATTCTTATTCCGACTATTTTCTACGGAAATAGTTCTGGAAAATATTTACTTTATTTTAATTGCCACGAAATCCCGTAACACTACGCACGTAACTGTATAGTTATGAACCGAAGATGATAAAAAACGAAGGGTTTATATAGTGCAAAATGTATGGAGGGGACTCATTAGAGGCCTCCATATATGGTAAGATCGCAGGGTCTTGGCCGAATCACGATTGTACTTAATCGGTTATGATGAATTTAGTTGATATCAAAGGCCCTATTATTCGTATGATAGTGAGCGAAATCCTTGAGCGTCTTCCGTTTTTAGGCAAGATCGAACGGCACGTGCGATCGCAGTGTGAGAGAACATTATTCATATGATAGAGAGTGAAATCCTTGAGCGTCTTCCGTTCTTAAGCAAGATCGAACGGCACGTGCGAGTGCAGCGTAAAAGAAATGTTATTCATACGTAACAAGTGTGTGAATTATTACCTAAGCTGCACGGTGTTGACGCACTGGCGATGCGGGGTCTGAGATCGGTTACAAAGTATGCCGAAAGAACTTCAACCGGACTATGCGGATTCTAACGGGTTAACTTTATCTGAATGGTTCCGTAAGCCCAATTCTTATTGAAATGCAACCGACTCTGTACAAGCGTAACGCGACTTGACTATGCGCGTAGCTGTGTAGTTATGAACCGAAGATGATTAGAAACCGAACCTCCATAAAAGGTAAGAGCGCAGAGTCTTCGTCAGGTCACGAATGCACCTAATCGGTCGCGATGCAGTTGGTCGATATTAAAAGGGTTAACCGTCGTGTGGTATCGAGATAAATCTTTAGGCGTCTTCCGTTCCTACGCGAGAGCGAACGACGCGTGCGAGCGCAGCGTAGGAGAGTATTATTCATACGTAACACATTCAATATTAGAAATGAATATTCTTTCTCGAATATTTATGAAATATTTATTAGATGCCACAGCAAAATATTTATTTCCTAATATAAAATAAATATTCATTTTATATTAGAAAAAATTATTTGATTTATATTAGATATAAAATATTTGTTTGCTCTATCTTTTCAATATATCGATTGAAATATTGATTGGAATGTATGGATTGCGAATCATTGCGTGACGAAATAATAATTAATAATTGACCGATTGCGTTCTTTAGCAACAAGGCAATAATTCATGATCGTGGAATGTATAATAAAAGTATTTTGAAAAATATATGTGTATTCTCTTTTTTTGTTAATAATATACTATGCTTCATTGGGAAAAGGAATTTCACTTTTAGTTAAAACATTATTTTTGTAATAAAATTGTCTCTTTTCTGAATAATTATATCATGTAACTGGTTAGTTATATCATGTAATATACAGGGTGTCTCTTAACTCCTGTCCTTCCCGGAAATGGGGGGTAGCTGGGGTGATTCTGAACAACTTTTTCCTTGACCAACATGTGGTTTGCAGCTTCATTTTTAAGTTATTAACGAAAAACACTGGCCAATGAGAGCGCCCGCAGGGCGGCCGATGGCGCGCGCTCAGGCACGAACCTATCAGCTGTCGCGATGGGGGGGCATCGAGGGTACCGACGGAAGCGTGCGGAAAATGTTACATCGTCATAATTAAGAATAATGTGGAATAATTTGTTATTCATGAATAACAAATAAACTAATGAGTCGTTTAAGAACAGTGTCCGATACGTTCATTCATTATCCCAAAGGAATAAACTGTTTTATTACTTATAAAAAAAATATCTTTTTAACAGCACGTTTTCAGGTGGATAAATTATGTTTTCAGAAAAACGATTTGCACAACTAATGTTAGAAAAAGCTAGTTGAACTTACCCATTCGTCCACGAATTAACTTGCTTAACGTGTGCGAATCGTGACCGAGGCAACGTTCAACAGCTGATGTTACGGCTGGGTTAGTATCCTTGCATGATCACTTCACGGTCACTTGCACTTGCTACTGTGAAATTTGGGTATAGTTAAAAACAATTTATTCTTCCTACGTTTAAACATTTAGTAATATTCTGCGGTTGCACGATTCACGTTTCTCGTTCGGTTAGCAGAACGACTCTGCCAGCTGAAACGTTCGCACTCGCTTCCACACGCACACGCACACACACTGTCTCCAAATTTAGTGGAAATCGGCGGCATATACCAATCACACAGGGCAGTATCGGCCCCTGCGTAGTGTTCGTCGCAGTGTGAGCGTCGGCACTACAATGTTATCCACATTAAAGAACATGTGCGTGTGCGTGTGGAAGCGAATGCGACGTTTCAGCTGGCAGAGTCGTTCTGCTAGCCGAACGGACAACATGAATCGTAAAAACGCAGACTATTACGAAATGTTTAAACGTAAGAAAAATAAATCGGTTTCAAATATTCCCACATTTCACAGTGGCAAGTGATAGTGACCGTGAAGTGAAGTGATCTTGAAGTGAATTCACCGTGAGTGTAGTGAGTTCTCCGACCCGGCCGGTGACATCAGCTGTTGAGCGTTGCTTAGGTCAGGATTCGCACAATGTTTACCAGATTAATTCGTAGAGGAATGGGTAAGTTTAACCCGCTTGTTCTAACATTAGTTCTGCAAATCGTTTTTCTTGAACCATAATTTATCCACCTAAAAACGTGCTGTTAAATAAAATATTTTTTTCATAAGTAATAAAACAGTTTATTCCTTTCATAATCATAAGTATAAACGAATTATTCCACATTATTCTTAATTAAGACGATGTAACATTTTCCGCACGCTTCCGCCGGTACCCTCGATGCCCCCCCATCGCGACAGATGATAGGTTCGTGCCTGAGCGCGCGCCATCGGCCGCCCGGCGGGCGCTCTCATTGGCCAGTGTTTTTCGTTAATAACTTAAAAATGAAGCTGCAAACCACATGTTGGTCAAGGAAAAAGTTGTTCAGAATCACCCCAGCTACCCCCCATTTCCGGGAAGGACAGGAGTTAAGAGACATCCCTGTATGTTTTAGCTCATTGGGGAATTTCTTTTGGCCGGTTTTTTTCAAACAAACTGTGCGTGAAGGGGTTAAATGATATCTTTGAAAATTAAATTTCAATTAATGAAATCAGTTTTGTAAGAGTCGTTATATCGGCTGTGACAAATTTTATTTTCTGCTACCTGAGAGATAACTACACACCACAGAAAATATCAGAACCATTTCGACCAAACAACATTCTATGAAATATTATTGTTAAAATAATTATAATAATAAAATCTTTCATCGCAATTATATTCTATAACTCAAGAAGTACCTAAAATCATTCTATTCATAACGAATAATGTGGAAATAACAGTACTATGAATTTAGTTCGTGTTTTTACGGTTTCGAACCACTGTGGGACGTGCCCATGCAGAGCAGCAGCGTAACAGTGACTCTACACACAGTTCTATTACCGCAAATTATAAAGTGCCAGTGCATACATTCCGGACCCACGCGAAGAATAATTAGTGACTAATCAAATCACGGTTCTCTTATTACTCTTCCTCGATTCTGCTTGTCGGCTGAGAAGTGAACAGGAATTGCCGGAAGTCGAAACTTCCCAGAGGGGAGCCTTCCCCCAGTTAAATCGAGTAAGCTCGCAACAACATCATGTGAGCCCCCGGGCAGGGTCAGCCAAAGCAGCTTCCAGAAACTGGCCAACCTAATAAAAGAAAGCGGAACAATCCAAAAAAACAAATCGACGATGCAAGCCCAGCTCCAAGGCGCTAAAGGAAAGGAAAACCGCACCAAAGCGAAACCTGGTGCGAAGAAGCACATTTGCACCAGGAAAAGATCCCTCCAAACAAGGCAAGATGAAGCCAAAGGCACAACCCCCGGCAAAAAAAAGCAGCACCAACAGCATCCTGAAACCGCAAAATACAAAAAACGCAGAACAGCTGAACCACCTGATGAAAATAATCGAAAACTTAAACAGGACAATAGAAACCTGTCCAAGCAGCTAGAAGAAGAAAGGTCGAGGAATACCACCCCTCGCAACACGCGACCTACAGAATAATTAAGCAGGCACTAGATATAAATAGCTTTAAAATTAAACATATTAATTCCACCAAGCATTACGTCCAACCCGACAACCTAATAGAATATAACAACACGATCAGCGCACTATCAAACCGACAAGTTAAATTCTTTACGTACACCCCAAAAGCCCTCAAACCCCAAACGCTCCTCATCAAAGGCCTAGACGCCAGTTTCGACCCGGAAGAAATCCTAACTGAATTGATAAACCTCCGCCCGAATAAGGTAAATTTCATAAAAGTTGCAAACCTTACAACGAACGGTGCATCCAAAGACAACAGAAAACTACCATTCTTTCTGGTACAAATCTCCCCAGCCAGCGACACGAACGAACTAACTCAGACGAATAGACTGCTCCACCAAGTAATCTCCTGGGACAAGCTCCAAAAGAAAGACCCTACAATGTGCGCCCGTTGTCAAAGAGCAGGACACACTTTTTTTTTTTTTTTTGTTACGAGGTGGAAATCTTCGAAAGACACCACCTGCCCTGGGGGAGAGCAGGAGGTAGTGCCGGATTTCTACCGGCTAAAACCACCCCGGTTACCTAACCTCGGCGCTTGTAGGGGAGGCCCCGTGACCTACGGATACCCTTCCGGTGCCTCCCCACGCCCGGCCATTGCGGCCCCATCCTCGGGAGGGTCAGAAGGACCCTCCGAAAAACTCCGCCGTATCGAACATGGCCGCGCCAGGGGTAACACCCAGCGCGGCCTACCTTCTCCAGGCCGTGATAAGGGCGACTCGGGCCCCCACCCGAGCCGCCCACGGCTCTCCGACGGCCCCGCGGGATTGGGGGGGATTGTTCCTCCCCGGCAGGACCGCCCGTATACGGGGTATTGGCGAGGTCAACCGGCAGGGGGGTGAGGGGGAGCACCTCAGCGCCCCTCGGGTCCATCAGCCATTCACACCGCGGGAGGGGCGATCTCGCCAGCGGAAAACGGCCAGCGAGCCCGCCCCTCCTTTATTTTTCGACGCCGTTTCCGGCTGTCGGGCAGCCCTGCGGGATACCGGGAGGACATAATCCTCCCACAGCAGGGCCGCCCGTATACGGGGTATTGGCGAGGTCAATCGGCAGGGGGGTGAGGGGGAACACCTCAGCGCCCCTCGGGTCCATCAGCCATACCAGACAACGGGAGGGGGGGATCTCGCCAGCGGAAAACGGCCGGCGAGCCCGCCCCTCCTTCATTTTCGACGCCGTTTCCGGCTGTCGGGCAGCCCTGCGGGACACAGGGAAGACATAATCCTCCCACAGCAGGGCCGCCCGTCTACTGAGTCAGCGGTGACGGTTATCCGAGAGACGGGAGGGGGGACACCTCCGTCGTCCCTCGGACCGTCACCGCTTTTACACCACGGGAGGGGGGGACCTCGCCAGCCTGCGCAAACGCAGCCGGCGAGCCCTGACCCTCCGTCTTTCGCGTCGGACGGGATCGGTCAATTCCCGATCCCGCTCCGCTGCCTCCTTTCTGCGAAGAACATCCTCGCAGAAGGAGGCCACCGCTACCCAGGCTCTCTCGCTGCCCAGCATCATACTAACGATGCGAGGCAGCGAGAGATCCGCCCCCACTTGCGCCCTCAACGCCCGGCGCTCCGCCGCCCATTCCGGGCACTCCTCGAGAGTGTGCTGCGCTGTGTCCAGCGCAGCCCCACACTCGTGGCACTCCGCCGTCGCCTCCGCCCGTATCCGGCACAGGAACTCACTGAAGCACCCATGTCCGGTGAGCACCTGCGTGATCCGGTAGGTGAGCCTACCCCTGCCGCGGTCCAGCCATTCGTCCAGGCTGGGCAGAACCGCCCCGACTGCTCGCTGCGCGGCTCCTCGATTAAGGAGCTCCATCCTCCATTTGTTCCGCGCAGCCAGCCGGGCCTGACGTCTCACGTCCACTTCTTCCTCGGCGGACACCATCGCGCCCTCCCGGCGGAGTTCTCGGAGACGCTCGTAAATGGAAGCATCTCCTTCCGCCAAGAGATCGGAAGGCACGGTGCCCGCCAAAACCAGCGCCGCCTCGTGGGATATCGTGCCGTATCCCCTGGCCACCCTGATGGCCATCCTCCTCTGAACGCGGCGCAGCGATACTTTGCTGCGCCGTGCGACCATCAGGGCTGACGCCCATATCGGGGCGCCGTAAAGCGCCATAGACCGCACAACACCCAGGTATAGGCGGCGCACCCTCTCATCCGGTCCCCCGATGTTTGGGAGGAGGCGGCCAAGGCCGGCCGCCGCCCCCTGCAATCGGGGAGCCAGTCGGTCGAAGTGGACCGTGAATCGCCAGTGGCTGTCCAGGAGGAGACCGAGATAATTCATCCGGTCCCCAACCTGAACATGCTCACCCCCTATCATAATCCAGGACCGGGGCGGTCCCCGGCTCCGAGGCCTGTCGTGAAACCACATGGCCTCGGTTTTCGGCGGGGAGATCCGCAACCCCAGTCCCCGGATACCGTCGACGACGGAGGCCAGTCCCGTCTCCGCTAGACGGATGGTCCTCTCCCAATCCCTCCCGACGGCCATCAGCAGCGTGTCATCAGCGTAACACGTCAGACTGACGCCGTTCGGGAGGGCAGCCCGCAGCACCCGATCGTACCCGATGTCCCACAACATGGGGCCCAGGACCGACCCCTGTGGGATACCACGATCCACCTCCCTCGTGCACAACCGGCCACCTCTGCCCGGATATTCGACCCACCTGTCCCTCAGGTAGTCCCTTAGGACCTTCCTCACGTAGAGGGGCACTCCGTGGTCAGCGAGTGCCCCCCCGATACGCCCCCAGGGAAGGGAGTTAAAGGCGTTGGCGATGTCAAGACTGACCGCCAACGCCACCCCTCCCTGGGACGTGGCCGAGTCCGAGAGGGACCTGACTCGACTGATAGCGTCGATCGTCGAGCGTCCCCCTCTGAAGCCAAACTGGGACTCGGCTAGGTCGGGACCCACCCGGGACAGGTGCCCCGAGAGGCGGGAAGCTAGCACCCTCTCGAAAAGCTTCCCCACCTCGTCGAGGAGACATATCGGCCGGTACGCCGAGGGAGAATCGGCGGGCTTGCCGATCTTCCTAATCAGGACCATCCGTCCCTTTTTCCAGCGGGACGGGACGCGCCCCAACCTCAGGCATCCATCGAACAGGCGCCTGAGGCGGGGCCCGAGGACCCGCAGGGCAAGGGCCATGGCTCTGCCCGGTATGCCGTCAGGACCCGGGGCCGTGTTGCGGGCTCCCATTTTCCCGACGGCCCGGGAGAGCTCCTCCACCGTGACCCCCATGTCGTCGGACCAGTTGTTCGGGTCCGACTCCCCGAGTTCCGGTGCCTGTTCTCCCCCTTCATCCAGGGGGAACAGGGTGTCTACCACCCTGTCCAGGAACACGGGGTCCAAGGTCTCCGTCACGGGGGGCGCCCATGGGCGAAGTTTGCCCATCACCATCTTGTTCGGGCGCCCCCAGGGTTCACGGTTTAGATACTCGAGGAGCTCTGTCCATGCCCCCGCCTTTGCCCTCTTGATGGCCAGCTGGAGGGCTACCACCTGCTCCCGGTAGCCCTCGTACAGCTGATGCTCCCTCGCCAAGTCGCGACGCCGTCTTCGACGTGCTCTCTGGAACAGTCGCCGGGCACGACCGCAAACATAGCGCAACCGCGCAATCTCCGGCGACCACCAGTACGTTGCCCGTCGATCCGGGGCGCGGGACCAGGGCATGGCAGCATCGCAGACCGCTACCATACCCCCTTGGAACCGCGCCGCTTCCTCTTCGACGTCCACGACCGGCCCAGCCGGAAGTCCGGGCCAGGCCACGACGAGGGAGGCGGCCATCAGCAAGTCCTCGTCCAGGCGCTTCAGCGCCCACCGCTTCTTCGAGGCAGGGAGAATGTAAGGGGACCCATACCCCCCGCCCCTACCATCCCTCCCTGGCTGTCCCCGGCCCCGGGTGGCGCGCACCTCCATAAGGATATAGAGGTGGTCACTCAACGTTTCCACCTCTTGCGCCACCCTCCAGCCCCCTACACGATCCACCACCGAGGGGAGGGCCCACGTTAAGTCGACAATGGACTCCCCCTGGTAGCGGACGCAGGTGCTGGCTGACCCCCGATTAAGTAATCGAAGGTCGGGGCCGGCCGCCCAGTCCAGCACCGTCTCGCCCCTGGGGTCCGTCCTGGGGGAACCCCAAGCCTGAGACTTGGAGTTAAAGTCCCCCAGGACAATACCCGGACGGGGCCGACATCGCGAGATACATCTCGCGACCCCGTCCAGGAACTCCTCAAAGGACCCCAGGTTCCACCGAGGCGGCGCATAGACTCCCACCACCGCAATATCCCCCCATTGGACCGCGGCGTAGCCCTCACCGCTCTCCAGAAGGGAGAACGACAAGGGCATCGAGGCCCCTCTAAGGATGATCGCTACCGAGCCCCCCGGGTCTCCCACCCAATTCGGGTGGTCCGGAATCCTGTATGGTTCGGCAGCAATCGCCAACCCCATACCCCACTCAGCTATGGACTGGACAAGCATGTCCTGCGCCCTGGCCGAGTGGTTAAGGTTGGCCTGAAGCAGCAGGGCCATAGCCCCTTCACTGCTCCAGATCCATGGCCCTTTCCTCCACGGGCCTCGTCTCCAGCGTGGAGGGAGGAGTTGCTGGTAACGCCTCTCCTTCCTCTTCTCCCTTCTTCGTCACCATGGGGCCAGGGCCCCCCGGTGCAGGTGCCGCCGCCACCTTCTTCTGCCCGTCCAGGCTCAGGGCAGCCAGTTTGGGGGCCAACTGCGTCTGCTTGGCACCCTGATCCCTTCTTACTTTGGGGGGCACGCACCCCCTTGTCCCCATTCGGTGGCCAGAGGGTTTCCCCAGGTCGGCGCACAGGGGGCATCGGGGAGCGCTCCGGCACTCCGCCACCCTGTGCTCGGGGCTACCGCAGTTGTGGCATCGCCCGCTGCGGTCCACGGTGCTGGTGCACCGCTGCCTCACGTGTCCCGTCTCCAGGCAGCGGAAGCACTGCAGCGGGCGGTCCGCCAGCGCCTCCACCCGGGCAGTAGTCCAACCGACACGGATCTTCCTCGCCGCGACCACCCTCCTTGCAGCTGCCAGTGGGCACTTGACCCAGACGGTGCCGAGTCCCAGCGGAGACGACCGGATTTCTCCGGTCTTCACCTCCGCTGGTGCGCACCCTCCAGCACCTGCGATGGCCGCGGCCACGTCGCTGGTGGTAGTGGCCGCCACCAGGTCCCTGACCCGCAGCTCGGCCATCTTCGTCGGGCGAGCCACGGTAACCCCGTCCTCCCCGCCTAGGACCTCCCGCATCCTGACAGCGAGAGCGTCCGCCTTTGCGGCCCCCTCCGGTCCGGGAATCTCGAGAAGGAGACCCCCGTAACAGCCCTTTTGGGCCGCAGCTCCGTGATGTTGAGCTCCGCCAGGTTGATCTTACTGGCGCAGCTCATGGCCTCCGCATACGACATCTTGGCCCCTTCCTTAATGGTCAGGGCGATCGCCGCCGTACGCGGGGGTCTACGCTGGGGGGTCTTAGGGGCAGCCTTCGTCCCCTTTCCTCCGTCCTTCTTCCTCTGATGTTGGTGCTGCTGCTGCAGCCGCTTCTCTTCCTGCGGCTTCGCCGGCAGCCTCTTGCCAGCCGCGGGAGGGGCCGGAGACGGGGCCGGGCGTCCCTGAGCCCGGGTCGTTACCTCCGCCTTTTTCCCCTTTCTCCCTGCCACCGTGGCCCACGTTTTGGCGCCCTCCTGCGTTGGTGGAGGCGGGGGACCTGGCAGGGGGGAGGGCGTCATCGGGTGCCGGGTCGCCGCGGGTACAGGGGACTTCCCGCGGCAGCAGGCCGCCACCACCTCCGCCCTCACTTCTCTAATCCGGACCTCCCCCAAGGTCTCATCCCTTGCCGCCTGCTGCGTGGGGCCTGTCCTCGCCCGCCCCTCTGACAACTCCTTCCTCAGGGCGACCAATTTCTTCTCCACCCTAGCCATGAGGGTGTCGAAGAGGGCCTCCAGGCGTTCCTCAGTGATGGGTGCAGCCCTCCCTGTGGAGGAGGAGGAGTGGGACGTACGGGCCTTGACCCTGTCCCCCTTCCCACCTTTCTCCCTCGGCCGCACTGGGACCGCCTTGGCCGCAACGAGCGCCAGCTTGAGGTCGGCTACCTGGTTGCGCAGCTGGAGGCTCTCCTCCTCCACTTGCTGCGCGTTGGTTCTGGCCGACCTCTTGGCCATCTCGGTTGTTGCCGCACGCACCGTGAGGGCAGCCTCCTTGAGGTCCCTGATATAGGTCCCCTTCAGGTTGGCGCTCTTCAGGGCCACCGTCCTCACCACATCCATCTGGGCCAGTATTTTTGCACCCAGGTTGGCTGTGGGTTGCGGCCTCATATCATCCGCCAACTCTTCTTCCGTCGGCATCCTTCGTGAGCGCCTGGCAGGCGACAAGTCCTCCCCAGGACTCTGGACCCTTCTTCCCTTCAAGAAGGCCCGCCTCTGGTCCGACTCCCCAGAGGAGCGAGGCCTTTTCTTCGCAGCGACGGCAATGGACGCACTGGAGTCAGTGTCCGCGTCACTTATAAAACATGCCGGGGTACTCACCACCTTCATTGCCTCCCTCCGTGCGCTGACCCCGGATGTTCCTGGGGTAGCCTCCTTTTTGTTGCCGCAGTCCATAGGTTGCCCCACAGGTGCGGCCCTCCCCGCCGGACTCGCGCTGCTTGAGCGCGATCCCTCCTTCTTCTTCGTTATTTTGTTGTTTGGAGACATTATGGCAGGTAATACAAAGAACGCTTCGCCCATCATGGGACCCCCACCGCAGTGGGGGCACTTCCGCGTTTAAGTTTGACCCTAGTTATAGATGCCGAAGCCGAGAAGCGGTTTGTCAGGTGGTCAACCCTATCGGCACCGAGTGACTCTATTGAAAAATGTTACGGGATAGGCCCGCGCCATATAAGATGCTAAAGGTTTAACGTCACCCCTATTGAATGGGCGACACCGGATCCGAGCCGATGCCAGGCCCAAGCCTCAGGCTAGACGTGCTGCGATTTAACCTACGCAGCGTCGGTTATGAGGAAATACTGACCAGGTAATCCTCCATACCTGCGCCCGAATACCCCACTTCAACCCCGTCATAGGCTCCAGACAGTGAACACGTGAGCGGTTCTTCCACGTTAAACATGCGGGTTCACGGGACCTTTGCCGTACTTGTCGGACTTACGTTTACCCTTATTACTACCGCAGAGGTCAGGTACTAACATCACGCGCCACTCCGGTCGGGGGGCAACTACTCCCCCCTTGGTTAGTCTGCCGGGAATATCCATGGAGCATCGACCACAGCCCATTCGCACGCACATTCACTCCATGAGCCGCTACTTAGTTTTCACCGCTCAGCCCAAGCCCGTCCGGCATGGTTGGACCTGCCGGGAATGCAGCTCCCTCCGGCATGGTCTTGGGCCTCATTGCGACTACTTAAGCCCCTGCACCACGACAAGGTGGCGGCTCCTAGCAGGGGAGAGCAGGACACACTTCTAGAAATTGTAATCTAGAATTTAGATGCGTTAACTGCGCAGACAGCCATGAGCCGGGCCAGTGCAAAATCTCCAAGGATTCGAAACTCATTGCGGCCCAAATTTACTGCGTTAGATGCAGGGACTTTGGTCACCCAGCATCTTATAAAGGATGCCCAAAATACAAAGAACTGAAAGCCAGACTTAGAAATGCAGCAACTGCAAAATCATACACGAGGATAGAAAACCTGAATAAAGCCAAAAACATACTTGAGAACAGTAAGACAAACCCTGACATTTCCAACGCAATGGCCTTTACACAAAAGCAACACCGCACACATCCGAGCATCGCCCACCACCACCACATCCCATCCATCCTCCCAACGCAACCGCAAGGAAGCGACCAAACCATTCCCCCAAACCATCCCATCCAAAACCCTACACAAATCCCGTACGACAAACTGTTCGAGGACCTGAAAAATTGCATACTACCTCAGATAAACAGACTTGAAAACATAATAGGAAACAACTCCACCAGAATAGACAAACTACTCGACCTCTACTTTGGCATCCCCACAGAACACAGCAATATAGACATGGATACAAATACCAACTCCAATGTATAACCCAACCACTTCAAATCTCAAACTAATTTCAGTAAACGTCAACTCCATCGCTTCCAACGAAAGGAGATACAACCTATCTCAACTCCTAAAAATAGAAAACCCAGACTTCGCACTCCTCAACGAAACAAGACTAAAAACACAACACAACCCAAAATTTAAAAAAATACAACCTTATTAGAAAAGACCGGGACAACAACAGCGGGGAAGGCGTAGCAATACTCATTAAAAAACACATAGCATACGAACTCATCCCCCTAACCACAGACACAACAATCCTAGAACACATCATCATAAAAATTAAACTACAGTCCAACAACAACCTCTTCATCATAGCAGGTTACGCAGCGGGAACTCAGTCCACTGATTTTATAAACGAACTCACTCATATCTTCACCTCCCTTACACTCAGAAACCCAAACAACTACTACATACTTGCCGGCGACCTAAACGCCAAGCACCAAGACTGGAACGATACCTACTACAACAGCAGAAGCCTTGCTCTCGCAAAATGGATAACAAAAAACAACATTGACCATAGAACCTACTTTCCCAAGAAGTAACACATTCATAGACATCTGCATCCTAGACAGTAGAATACACGTACTAAACAGGAACACAGACGACACTATCCCCACTCTAAACTTTGATAGTGACCACAGAACAATAAAGATCCACTTCACACTCCCCGAAAGAGACAACCAAATTCCCTTTACCACCTCCTGCCACCCACTAAACTACAAGAAAACTGACTGGTCGAAACTGAAAAAGGACATTAACAGAAACTGGACAACAACGATACCCCCCAACAGAAACCTCTCAAACGAGGAGATAGACAGCCACCTCGACAACATAAACAAAGTAATATTAAACACAATACACAGAGTAGTACCCACACTTCCTGACTACAATTCAGCAGAACTATATGTAAACAACAACATCAGAAAACTACAGAAGACAAAAAACATACTACTAACAACGCTACATAACGAATACAGACACCCATCCGGCCTCTCCCAAACAATAATAGAATCATCGAAGGTCCTCCTTAAACAATACAAATCTAAAATCAAACAAGAATTCAAAAAATCCGTAAATCCATACTGGGAAAATAAAATCAAAAATATCCCAATAAATTCTCACCAAATGTTCCCGCAAATAAACACCTTTGTTAGGAAAAAGGAAGGCCTAACCATCCCCAACCTAAAAATCGGCCACAACAACAACAACCTAATAGCTGAAGCAAAAATAGACCCAAACACCCTCACCCGAGACCAGTACGGAAAATTTACAATTACAAAGGACAAAGACAAACTAAACATACTAAGAGCACACTTTGCTGAGACAAATTCACAAAACAATGCACTAGGAAAGCAAAGACTATCAGAATTGGTAGAAAAACACAATACCACCCACAGCAAAGACAGCAACACAAATAATATAACAGTCAATACCCTCACACAATTTTCAGACACAAATCCAGCCTCCAACCCGAAATACGAAATAGACGCAAAATACTTCACAACACCTACACACACAACACAACAATTCAGAAAAACGTACAATAAAAAATCCTCAGGTCCTGACAATATCCCCAACATAGTATTAAAGAACCTACCCACCAACCTCCTCTTCAGCTACAATACCTTCTTCAACAATTGCCTGAACAACCACTACTTCCCCGATGCCTGGAAAACAGTACGAGTAATACCTGTTGAAGTTGTCAGGATAATTAAGGTGTAGCGTGGACAGAAAGAGTCAAGTGTGAAGACAGAAAGAAAGAGAAAGAACTTATTAACCCTTTCGCTACGGCCGGCTTCTCCGCCGCGGCAGTCCCGCTGAACGGGCCGCCGCGCCAAAATTGTGCACGGTGCGCGACAACGATCGTCAGCAAACATTTGATAATAAAAATATTTGATGATAAAAACAAAACACTGATGGTACATTTCCAGAGAAACAAGCGCCCGTCATATGTACAATACGTGGCATCTTATACAGAGCGACTATAGTCGCCCGTAGTACCTCAGTGGCATCATGCGGAGAGCCACTATAGTGGCCCGTAGTACCTCAGTGGCATCTTGTGGAAGGCCACTAAAGTGGCCCGTAGTAGCGAAAGGGTTAAATATAATGTTTATTAATATAGTACAGTATTAGTATAATAGTATAGTATAATGTTTATTAGTAAAGTAGTTTTACTTTTAACCTAAAGCTAACCTAAATTCTTTGTACGTGCGCACGCTTACCCGTCTAGCCTAGGAGAGAGCACGTGTTCGGTATCGCCGGTCAGACAATCCCTGCCGGTCGATCACCGCGACACCTGCCTTTTTAACTACGCTGCTCCGCCGCAGCCTTTCAAAAGCCTGCAACGCTATTACCTAAAAAAAGGAAAAAACCCATCCGACCCATCTAGTTACCGTCCGATTAGCCTACTACCAAACAACTCAAAAATCTTTGAAAACCTCATCAAAGAAGCCCTAGGAAGATTTTTCACAACACATAACATCATCCCAAACACCCAATTTGGATTCCGTCCACAACTAAGCACAATACACGCAATACATACACTAACATCCGACATCCAACACGCACTACACAGCAACGAAAGCGTACCTGCCTGCCTAATAGACTTGGAGAAGGCCTTTGACACAGTCTGGTTAAAAGAAACACTCTACAAACTATCAAAAAAAGACTTTGTAAAATAATTACAAGCATGACGCAAAACAAAAAATTCTACACATCCAACACTAAAACTAACTTAACGCTAACACTACACCAACACCGCAGACATACAAAAATTATTCCAAATACCAGAGTCCCCAAATATAAAAACACTATACTTTGCAGACGACCTCATAGTTTACATCAAAGGTAAAAACATAACAAAAATACAGGAGAAAATGCAACACCTCTTTGACAAGATAGACGACTATTATCATACATGGAAGCTCAAGATTAATCCAGGAAAATCAGAAACCATCCTATTCCGAAGGCCAATTAAAAACCAGTCAAAAAGTTTCCTAGAAGCATACAAATCGTTCCAAATAAAACACAGGACCACAGCAATTCCACAGAAAAAAACAGTAAAATACCTGGGCATAAACCTAGACGAATTCCTCCTATTCAACCAGCACGTAGACATTCAACTAAAAAAGCAACAAAAACCTTTCTCAATAATGCCAAACTATTTTACTCAAAATATCTAAGCACAAAAATAAAAGTCATATGCTATATGTTGCTTATAAGGTCAATAATATCATACGACTCCCCAACTTGGTTCAACATAAGCCCCTCAACCATGGAAAAGATCAGGATCTTCGAGAGAAAATGTCTCAGTGCGTGCACGGGTCTAAACAGAAGTGAAAAATACAATTAGAAACGATACACAAGCAACAAAATATTATACGACACTGCAAACATCCCAGAATAGACAGCTTCATCATAAAACTAACCAGAGACTACTTCGCCAACATCCCAAAAATAAAACACAACCACCTTATAAACAGTTCACTATACCCACACGACGAATTCCATTAAAAAAACCTAGCAACCGGCAATATCCCTCCAGAAGCCTTCCTACTACTCGACAAAACAGGCAGAATCATGGACCAACACAATATCCCAATAACACTGTTCAACACGGGTTTGATTTTGTAACCTTCAATATGCGTTTGTTATAGATGTTACGTATGAATAACATTTCTTTTACGCTGCGTTCACGCGTGCCGTTCGATCTTGCTTAAGAACGGAAGACGCTCAAGGATTTTACTCACTATCATATGAATAATATTCTTTTACGCTGCACTCGCACGTGCCGTCCGATCTTGCCTAAACACGGAAGACGCTCAAGGATTTCGCTCACTATCATACGAATAATAGGGCTTTTGATATCAACTAAATTTATCATAACCGATTGAGTACATGCGTAATTCGGCCAAGACCCCGCGATCTTACCATATATGGAGGCCTCTAATGAGTCCCCTCCATACATTTTGCACTATATAAACCCTTCGCTTTTGACCATCTTTGGTTCATAACTATACAGTTACGTGCGTAGTTACGTCGCATTACGTTTGTGCAGAGTCGGTTACGTTCAGTAAGAATTGGACTTAGAGTATCAATCAGATCAAGTTAACCCGTCGGAATCCGCGAAGTACGGTTGAAGTTCCTTCGGTATACCGTGTAATAATCACACACACTAATAAATGATATCGCGACAATTACATTTGTATAAACAACTGATTTACTATATAAAGTTATAACTGTTCATTAATAAATCGAGTAGATTCGTTAAAACCTATCTTTACTCCGTAATTCTTTACATTAGTAGTAACGTTCCCACAGATACAACTTAACCGCTCGAGTTGTATCGAACAATAAATTAAACTAACAAATTCTCAACCATATTCCTTGAGAAATATCCACATCGCCGGCTTAGGCGTTGCCGACAGCCCCGGTCGTAACATAGACTTCAATGTGCTGAATACGAATCTGCAATCCGTTTTTCTCCAGAACGTACCATTTTTGAAAAAATGAATTTTGAAAAAAATCGCAAATTTTCAACTTTGGAAGTGTTTTGTTCTTTTACGGTAATAGTTATTCAGTTGCGCTTGGTGCCAAATGATTCTTTGAAGTTTCACGAATAAAATGGTATATGTTGTTATTAGACTATTGTAGGATTGGAAATACTGCGTGAATGTTGAGTACTTGAGAAGGTCGTGCGCATGGAGGGTACAGCGGCCCAAGGGTTCGGGTGGTCGGGACCGACCATCACCGAGGAATGACTGGGGGGTGTGTCCTGAATGAGCGAGCGCAAATGAGGAATAGAATGAAAGAGAAACTAAGAGTGAAAGAATATAACGAATGAACGATGCGTGCAAGAGGCAGATCTAGGAGAGAATTTGAACAGAGCTAGTGAAGAGTATTGTTGAGAGTGTTGAAAGTATCGTGAGTGAGTCGTGTGTTTGAGTAATGTCGTGTGTCGACATTACCTTATAATAAAGTTAGTGTCTTCATGAGAGTAACTGAAGTCTTATTACACCACCTGTCCTCTATTCCCAAACTACGTGAGGTTTACAGAAAATAACTTCTACACTATAAACATTCAAATGTGTTTAAATAATGATCAAAGTGAAAAGGACACTGAAAATACACCCATTTTGGCTGATATCTTTCCATTTATTTCAAAAAGTAAAGGTCCAGGAGAAAATCTAACTATGCCACACGATAGAGCAGACCTTTCTGCAAAGGAAAGCATCAGTGGAAGTTACAAAATCATTTTTGTATTCCATATACAAGCGAAATAGTTTGGTAAAACACGCGGCGGCAACAGTGACACTCAGCAGAAGTACAGCGCGTTTAGTGATTCCGCTACGCTGAGCGATAACCGGGGAGCCGCCGTCATAGAGCACCACTGTCGCCGCCACGTGTTTTGCCAAACTGCTTCACTTTGATATTGAAAACGAAAATGATTTTGTAACTTCTGTTTATGCTTTCCTTTGCAGAAAGGTCTGCTCTATCGCGTGGCATAGTTAGATTTTCTCCTGGACCCTTAGTTTTTGAAATTAACTGGAAGATATCAGCCAAAATGTGTCTATTTTCGGCGTCCCTTTCACTTTGATCAATATTTAAACACATTTAAATGTTTATAGCCTAATAACAACATATACCATTTTATTCGTGAAACTTCAAAGAATCATTTGGCACCAAGCGCAACTGAATAACTATTACCGCAAAAGTACAAAACACTTCCAAAGTTGAAAATTTGCGATTTTTTTCAAAATTCATTTTTTCAAAAATGGTACGTTCTGGAGAAAACGGATTGCAGATTCGCATTTAGCACATTAAAGTCTATAAGAAACGCATATTGAAGGTTACAAAATAAAAAAAAAGTTAAAATTTGTCGAACAGTGTAATTTACCATATACAGCGCACAGCCAACAACAAAAAAATACTATGCGATCCCCACATAAATAGCAAGAACACCAACCACCGAATAGTCTACAGCAGGGCTCGGAATTAAGTAAACTTTCGAGCCGATTTTCAGAGGCGACGCCCCCTTTCTCCGGCAGCACGTCTTGGCCCCCACGATCGCCAAGCAGCTCGGCGGTCCTCAGGCGCGCAACCGCGCGGGTCGCATTAGGGCGACACCCGTAACCGTAGGTTTCCACATCACCCATGGGGTACTATTATCGATGCGATAATTATTGTTCGTTCTCTAAAATGCGCAGAATTAAGACAGAACAGCGCACAGCGTTAAACGATTCCTCGCTCTCGCGTATGATCCGGACAGCGACGCCCAGTTTGCCCGTGGATATTTTAAATTTGCCCAGCACGTCTAAACGTGCGCGAAAATCAACTTCTTCCAAACTAGATTAAAATTTTGACAGTGGAAAGCATTTTCAGTATTTATTTTTTATCGTGCGACACAGTGGAATAGGCCTACAGGGGATACCACTGACAAAAAAAACGCATCGATAATAGTACCCCATGGGTGATGTGGAAACCTACGGTTACGGGTGTCGCCCTAATGCGACCCGCGCGGTTACGCGTCTGAGGACCGCCGAGCTGCTTGGCGATCGTGGGGGCCAAGACGTTCGGCCGGAGAAAGAGGGCGTCGCCTCTGAAAATCGGCTCGAAAGTTCACTTAATTCCGAGCCCTGGTCTACAGCACGGACATACCTTTTTTTTCCCGCCATCCACCCTCAGCAGATTTGCTCCGATCACCCTATAGAAGAGTTTACAAGGAGTTAAAAGAAAATCTGCCAAGCACTTTATCCACGCTTAAGCGGGCATTTCCTTACATCCAGCCTGGGAAGGTGTCCCAGGGCCTGGTTCGGGACCCGAAAGAGATTGCCCACCCACCTTACTCACATCATAAATTATACTGCTTCTTCGTACTACGAGAGAATGCTAATCACTTATCTTCGGTACTGTCGCCCCTTCCTTTGGACGTGGTAGTAGTCCATCCGCGTCGTTGTCTACCCTACGTTGCGTACGATAAGCTGATTCTCCGTTTCGCCCATGCAGAAGAGAGCGGTATTTATTTCTGCATTTTATGCATATGGTTTTTGTAAATGCTCTTTATTTCTCCCCCCCCCCGCGCATCGCCGAGGCGCATGCGTCATTGGTGTCGCTGTCGTCGGGCCTTGGGTTGGCCGTAAGCTTCGCCAGTCGGCGCATGACGTGATTGGTGTCGCCACAATCGCGCCTCGCGCATGATGTCATTGGGGTCGCCGCTTTCGTGGTTATCTCCAGCGCCCCATGCGCGTTGTTTCCCGTGTGTCAATTTCTGTCAGCTTACTTCTGCACGATGCGAGCCGGCTCTCATTTTTTGACTTATTCTTTATGTTACGCGTTATTATATGCACCCATATGGTGTGCTTGAGTATTCGACCCTTCAGATGCCGCATTCCTCTGCATCTGATATGTTGCTCTATTATATTGAACAAGATGCCGCTTAGGTTATGTTATTATTAGCTGCATATCTTTCTATGTTATCTTCCTAATTTTGATTTCCTCCCTTTGTCTCTCATTTTCTTCCTTGGTTTTCAGGATTTCGGTTATCCATCCTGCGAATTTCCTCCAGTTTTCCTTCTTGCTAGTGGCCCATGTTAGTAGTTCTTCAGGCTTTTTCTTGTGTATTTCTTCAGGTAGGAACTTGTCCTTTACAGCTTTCCATGCTGTGCATTCGAAGTAGGTGTGCTCCGGATTGTCTTCTTTGTATGCACACATCCAACAGGTGGGCGCTTCTTCCTTGCCGATCTTGTATAGGTACGAGCTGTAGCACGCGTGTCCTGTAAGTGCCTGTGTTATGTGATATGTTAATTCCCCAGCTTGTCGGTTTACCCATTTACTGATGTCGGGGATCCATTTGTGAGTCCATCTCCCTTGGGTCGCTGCTTCCCATTCTTTCTGCCATTCCGTCATAATAAGTTTATTAATGTCACTATCTTTTATTGTAGCGTTTGGCGGAAGTTTACTTTGGATTTTCGAGTATATTTGGTCTGTCTCGTGCTCGGCGTGGTTGCTAGCGTTATTTTGGACTTTCTTGTTGTAATACAACAGTTTCCTTCTTGCCATTTCCAAGTCGGCAGGAATCGTACCGTTCAGTACATCAAGCGCTTTGCCTGATGCGGTCCGGTATGCGGCCGTAATGCGTATGGCCGTGTCTCTCTGTACGGCTCTAATTTCTTTTTTAGCCCATTCATGTTTGAATATGTGGGCAAAGGCTGGGGCCGCGTATACAAGCACCGCCTTGGGAGTATTCATAATTAGCTTTCTTGCTGTAGCTTTTACTCCTCCCGTCCGCTTGATGAGGGAGCTTAGCGCTGCCATAATACCGCTAGCTCTCCTGCAGGCATCTCCAATATGCGTTCTGAAGGTGGCTGCATCGTTAAGGGTAATTCCCAAGTATTTTATAGTTTGCGCCACTTTAACCTGTTTGTTATCTAGGTTTATTTGGGTTATCCTCTTACCTTTTATGCCCGCCACTTGCATTACTTCTGTCTTTTCTTCCGTTATTTCCATATTTTTGCTAGTGATCCATGTCTTTATTTCCTTGTATGTTTCGTCCGCTCTTTTGGCGATGACCTGTTGTGATCCCGCCGAAATGAGGATCGCCAGGTCATCTGCATATGCAATGCACTTAATTTTATTTCCGTTATATTTGGATACAATCTCGTCGAAGGTCAGGTTCCACAGGGTGGTCCCCAGGACAGAGCCCTGAGGGACTCCTGCATATACCGGGAAGCTGACTACATCCTCCCCTTCGGCATCAATTTTCCGATTCGTCAGGTATGCTTTTATTGTTTCGATAAGGTATCTAGGAATGCCCCTCTTGGTCAATGCTTTCACGATGTCCGGCCATCTGATCGTATTAAAAGCACGGACATACCTAAACTAGACTGAACAAACAAATATCACCACAACACAGACAAATACTGGTGGTTATCCAAACCTTATACAAACAATTAATAAATCCGGCCACCAAAGCGCACTTTTTGTAATACATATATAAACATATAATACAGGGTTTACCACGTATCTCGGAACTCGTGCGCGCGTGAACTTGAGTAAATAGCAACGTCGCAATGAGTCGATACAGGCGTCATCTATGAACTGCTGGTGAAGGTATAAAGTCTTGTAGGGGGCGCAAGGTTTGGCAAGATTGGAGAGGGGATTGTAAGAATCCCCTGGATTGTAAGCAGGGGTAAACGGTTCGACTTCGGCTCGGCTCGGTCAAATTCGGGAGCGATCGGCAGAGGTCGCATCGAAGTCGGACGGCTTGCCCATGTTGTAGCCCGAACCCAAATGCTCGAACCGAGATTTCGATTCCTGCCGGACATAGCCATAGCTTCTGAGCCGCTGGAAACTTTTTTGTATGTTCGATCCCCCTCGGGTATATTTTTTTTTTATATTACTTTATTTTGACTTCCTAACTATAAGACAATAATCAATATTTGCTTACCAATATTTTAAAAACATTTATTAAATATGTTAATTTAATGTACGTCAATCTGAATTTAGGGCGCTTTTCGTGCTACCATTTCACTTGCCCGAAACTAGAGGTGTGCGAACACTCGAATAAATCGAGTACTCGAAATTCGAGTCGAGTAATGTTCGGTCAAACGAGCCGAGTTGAGCGCTTGAATTTTCCGAGCTACTCGAAATCGACGAATTGTTCAAAATAAATAAATAAGCGAACTACTTGAAAAAATCGATTTTTCGGGAATCAGTTATGTACGCGCGGTCGCTGGGGTTACCGAAAAGTGAATATCGGTAACAATTAGTCTTACGACGCGACGCGCCGCGTGGGGCTCGAATAATATTCGAGCTGCTCGATTTTTCCAATCTGGTTCGCTTTGTTTCGAGCAGTTCGTCGATTTCGAGTAGCTCGGAAAATCCAAGCACTCGTGGTTTTTCCTTAGGAAATACTTGGAAAATAATGTTTATATGTAATTTTTGTCATTTTGTGAATTTTTGTATAGGTTGACAGAGTTGAACGATGTTATCCTCGATTGTAAAGATTGGTGGCCCTGAAAAGGGCCGATTTTTTCATTAGAGCACATGCTGAAAAAGCTTGCCCCCTTGTAGTAAACAGGCATGCGCTCGTCTCCTCTTATTCTCAGCCACTTTAATCAGGATGGCTTCATCGATTTCCGCAATCGATGTTTTAATATTCCTCTTCAGCTCCTGGATCGTGCGTGGGTTATTGGTGTCTTCGAGATATGGCGCACAATACGCGCAATGAAGAAATGAACGGTAGCAGCTTAGTTGTTCATTTGTTCAGTGAACTGTATTTAAAGACTGAATTTTTTTATTGGAAATCAGAAGTCACTGGCCAACCGAAGACTACACTGCTGGAGCATGCATTCTATCGAGGAACGAATTTTTATCGTAGAGAAGTATTTCTCTACGAAATCGTTTCTAGATTGCCAACGTGCATTTGGGGAGAAATTCCCAGATGCTTTGTCGCCTAGCAAGAGTACTATCAGCCGCTTGGTGCAAAAATTCCGCACCACTGGGAGCATCAACGATGCAACTCGCTGTCGCAAACCGACAGTGCTAACGGGAAGAAAGTTAGAAGAAGTTCGAGCTGCATTGGAAGAAGATCCGCAAACGTCTCTTGCGAGAATAGAGCAGCAATGTTTGCTGTCTCACGGCAGTGCGCATCGGGCTACCAAGAAGCTGCACATGCGTTCCCACCGCTGCCAAATTGTGCAGCAACTTAAGGAGCCCGATTGTGTGGCAAGAATTAAGTATTGCAAGTGGTTTTTGCAATTCTAGGAGGAAAATGGTCCTGAAGTAATGGACAACATGTTCTTCAGTGACGAGTCGTGGTTTCATTTAAATGGAAACGTTAACACGCAAAACAGCAGAACCTGGTCCACGACAAATCCACATAATATCTTTGAGAAGCCATTGCATTCGGCCAAGGTAGGCGTATGGTGGGCCATATCTCGAAGACGCATCGTGGGGCCTATATTCTTCGACAAAACAATTACGGCCGAAGCATATCAAGAGATAATTATGCAGTTTATGTCATTATTACAGCCGACTGAAAGATACTGTTGGTTCCAACAAGACGGTGCCCCGGCCCATACAGCGTCATCGACATCCTAGCTGCTGTGCGAATTCTTTGGCGAAAGGGTAATTTCGCGTGGATTGTGGCCACCACGGTCGCCGGATTTGACGCCCCCAGACTTCTTCCTCTGGGGCGCGCTGAAATCGAAGGCGTACGCCAATAACCCACGCACGACCCAGGAGTTGAAGAGGAATATTAAAACATCGATTGCGGAAATCGATGAAGCCATCCTGATTAAAGTGGCTGAGAATAAGAGGAACGAGCGCATGCCTGTTTACTACAAGGGGGCAAGCATTTTCAGCATGTGCTGTAATGGAAAAATGGGCCCTTTTCAGGGTCACAAATCTTTACAATCGAGGATAACATCCTTCAACTGTGTCAACCTATATTAAAATTCACAAAATGACAAAAATGACATATAAACATTATTTTCCAAGTATTTCCTAAGGAAAAACCCTTTACGAGTGCTTGAATTTTCCGAGCTACTCGAAATCGATAAACTGCTCGAACCGTTTACCCCTTCTTACAATCCAGGGGATTCTTACAATCCCCTCTCCAATCTTGCCAAACCTTGCGCCCCCTACAAGACGTTATACCTTCACCAGCAGTTCATAGATGAAACCTGTATCGACTCATTGCGACGTTGCTATTTACTCAAGTTCGCGCGCGCACGGGTTCCGAGATACAGTAATGGCTCGCACTGTGTTCAAAATCGTGATTCGATGGCTGTCCATTTCTATCCCCCCTACTTGGGGCCGCCTCCCTTGGATTCGGGGAAGTGTCGTTCGGATCACTTTTGATGTTGTGATTTACGAGAACCGAGGCAGCCCAGCGCAGAGTACGAGGAAGGGGTAAATTTAAATGCCCGTGTACGTGTGAGACAAACTAACGCAATCAGAATTTAATATTAAAACTTGCTTATTTTTTGTCCGTTTTAAATTAAATTTTACAAACATAATTGTTACAATCTCCTGATTAAAATGACACCAAACACGACATAGTTTGGACAATTTTTACTTATCATGGTATTAATAATTGTATTCCCCTTTATTATTGTGAGATTATGGATTTGGAAAAATTATAATTTTATGTCTAATTACACTAAATTGTATTTTTATTATTATGTTTACTTAATATTTTGTATAGACGATAATTTTGATTGCGTTAGTATTATCTCACACGTACAAAGGGATTTAAACGTGCATGTACGCATTCGGTCCCCAGCGAAGTGCACTCGAGACACTGGAATCGAGATTTTACTTCCAAATTTATAATCTCACTACTAATTACCTTATTCTTAACAACTAATATACACATTCCGGTTGTTATCCGTAACAGTGGCAATGATTCGCACTGTGTTCATCGCTCGGGACCGAATGTGAACAGCCATCGTGTACAGACACGATTCTCGAGCGTCAGGTCACCTTCAATGTTGTGGCAACAGAGACTCGAGCCAGCGACCAGGAAAAAAATCTGGCATGTTTAAATACCCGTGTACGTGAAACAATTCTAACGCGATCAAGAATTAACCACTTGCGCTACGATTTAATTCACGGTTGCGCGTGCCGTGAACTACAATATAACACGCGGTAAGGTGTCGCACTGACGCGACGCCGCTTCGCGTCTGCGAGTGCCTCAGCGCGTTGGTAGGCTCTTACATAAAGAACTTTACACGGATATGAATGAATACTCACGACAACAATAACATTTTATTAATTAATAATCTACTTCTGTATGATAAATTTCAAAACATTTTGGAATATGTAATGCCACAAGGCATTCCTTGCACTCCCAAGTAGTCTCGCTGCGTTTTTTATGTTTGGCACACACTTTACACCTTCTTTGGGGATTTTTTTTAGCTTCTGTGGGTGGAATATTCCTTGGAAAATGGTCCCAGTGTTTTGCTTGTAAACGAAGTGGTATGTCACCAGCGGACAGTCTTCCACGTTTTGTGTAGTCAGGCATACATACACTTCCTAAAATTTGTTCCGCCACATCTAATCGAAATTTGGAAAACGTGTATTTCTTACTTTTTGATATATTCAATTTCTTCGAAAATAAAACATAAGCATTAAAAAGTGCCATATCCATTAGGTAAAAAAATATTTTTTTGTAACTTTTCACGTATTTTCTCATAAGTGAAAAAGAAGATAAGTAGCTATCTTGGAGATCTACCCCACCCATGCCATCATTATACTCTAAAACGATATTGGGCTTTGTAATGGTGTTATTACTTTTCCATCTCTTCTTCTCCACTTCCATCATTTCAATTTTTTTATGTTTTGAGGACAATAAATATATATCTTTTTTGTCCTTCCACTTTGCAGCTAAAATACCCTTGCACGATCTTGAAACAGCTTCTGATCGTTTCAGCTTTATCGCTACGAGATCTTTCGGCATATTCCTTCTATTACATCTTACTGTTCCTATGGCATTAATTTTTATGGATTGTAATTTTTGAAACAGGTTTGGCGAAGAATACCAATTATCCAAAAACAAGGTGTGTCCGAAATTAGATATTGGTGTGCACATAAACATGGTAACATTTTCGGAAGCATTGGTGGTTGAATTTTTCACTTCATCTTGACCTGTGTATATTTTAAATTTGATACAATATCCTGATTTAGACTCGCACAATTTATAAAACTTTACTCCAAAACGTGCCCTCTTTGACGGATTGAACTGTTTATATGACATTCGCCCGGTATATTTCATAAGAGATTCGTCTAATGACACATATTCTTCGGCAGTGTACATACTCGTAAATTTTTCATTGAGATAATCGATTATATCTCGTAATTTGCATAAACGATCATCTTGATCTACAACTTCATTATTGGAAAAATGTAAAAAATGGGAGAGTTGCATAAATCTCCGTAATGGCATTGTTTTTCGAAAAATGGGAGTTTCAATAATACTTCTTCCCGACCAATAGGATTGGACATTCGACTTTTTCACTTGTGCCATCAAGATACATAACGCAAAATAAGCATGAATTTCGTCAATATTCGTATCCCTCCAATTTTCCTCAGATTGTTTTATTTTTTGGGTTGTATCCCCTATTGTTTGACTCGCGTAACGATTGCTTTCTGTAACAATGATATTCCAAAAGTCTTTTGGTAAAATTTGGTTTAGCATTTGCAAAGCTGTGGTTCCTTCTCCCATTTCTATGTTCATTCCAGAAATCCGTGTGTACTGCCAAATTTTGCTATTGTTTTCCTTGTTTTCCCATATCCATTCTTCAGATGTAAAATTAAGTTTACGATCTTCACTGCCACTTTCTTCTTCACTACTAGATACTATAATTCTACGCCGCTTTCGAACAGGACAAACAATTTCCTCGCTGTCGCTATCTGTATCACTATCGGATGTAATACATAATCGCTTTCTCTTTGCACTTGTCGAAACAATATCATTGAATTTACTATTATTCATTTTACAATATAAACGCGACGCCGTGCACTGTGGAACGGTAGCTCGAGAAATAAACAATCTGGTTGTTAGGCGACGTGTGGACCACGTCATTTTCATTTTTGCGACAAACGCCTATCGACGTGGTATACACGTCGCTCGCGGTTTCGGGACAAAGGCATCTCGACGTGCGTGGCACGTCTTTTTAGCGCAAGTGGTTAAACTTGTCTATTTTTGGTCCGTTTTAAATGAAATTTTACCAACATGTTCGTTACAATCTCCTGATTAAAATGACACCAAACACGACATAGCTACCATGATAAGTAAAAATTGTCCAAACTATGTCGTGTTTGGTGTCATTTTAATCAGGAGATTGTAACAAACATGTTTGTAAAATTTCATTTAAAACGGACAAAAAATAAGCAAGTTTTAATATTAAATTTTGATTGCGTTAGTATTGTCTCACACGTACACGGGCATTTAAATTTGCCCGTCCTCGTACGCTAAGCTGGGCTGCCTCGGTTCTCGAAAGTCACACATCAAAGGTGATCCGAACTCGCTCGAGAATCGTGTCTGTACACGATGGCTGTTCACATTTGGTCCCGAGCGATGAACACAGTGCGAATCATTACTGTAATTGGTAGACCCTGTATATGTACATACATATACTCTCTCTCTGTACATAATGTAAATAATCTAGATATAAATTCCCTAGTCTTAATTGCCTGCCAAACTGGCAGGAACGCACGAGTGAATGCACGCGGTAATGTATGTGTAGAGTGTGCATGCTTTAGTTTAAGCTTCCCCCCCTCTTTTTTCTCATCCTCTTATCACAAGAAGGAGCGATACCCACCATCAAAAACACAGTCTATCCAAAAAATAGGCAAATTAAAACTAAGAACAAAATAAAATAAGGGGAACAAAGCCCCCAACGTTCGTTTACAAAACTCCCCCCACAGGCTGCGAGCGTCACCACTCCGACCATGCAGCTACATACATCTAGACAATTACTTAAATAGATTATTCACTATAAATTATCAATGTAATCATATTCTTACAAACATTGCAATTCTGAATAAAAACCACTTCTACCATCAGTGCCTAGTAATACGAAGGTCTCGGGTTCCATTCCCGATGACTCCCCTTCATTTTTATAAACGTCCTACAATATTGTGGGAATATTATTCAGTGGTATTGCTTTTGTTGAGTATTGTAAGTTTATTCTGATTGTATAGATGTTTCTGTTACAATGATTACTATTAGAATGAACATTTAATGACGACCGCTTTTCAATATGGCAATCTTGTTACCAGGTAAATTAATAAACAATAACAAAATGCGCTGCTCACTGAAGACCGTTCATTCTCTTTGCCTTTTATGATTTCATTCACACGGGTACCTTCAATTATAGATTCACATATGTATTCACATGCAAGTACTCTTTTCTCGCACCCTACAATATTTAATCATGTTTGCATATGTTGGTGCTTGTAATTGGTGGTGTATAAGTGTGTTACGAGCCGAGGGCTAAGGGGCACGGCTGCGGAGCCGAGGATCGGTTGTTTATGGTTTTCGTTAGTTGTTAAACAGGCCGGTGCTTATTTCATCACCGGGATCCGTTTAAGAAAGGAAAATGCGTGGACGAACCAGAGCGTATTTCAGAACTGGGAGCCACTAGGAAGGTCAAGGTTTTCGTGGACGAGCCAGAGCGTATTTCAGAACTGGGACCCACTAGGATAGGTTAGAGTTCGTGGACGAACCAGAGCGTATTTCAGAACTGGGAGCCACTAGGAAGGTTATCGTGGACGAATCAGAGCGTATTTCAGAACTGGGAGCCACTAGGAAATGTTAGTAATTGTTGCCTCGTAACTATCGATATATCTCGAGCGGTTGAGATATATCTATTCGGTGGATTCTATATACTACTTATGATTGGTATAGGAAACAGAAAGAAATGAATATATCTATGATCAAATAATAAAATGTCTATATTCTATATATCAAGTAAATTACAATACGTAATAATCGTGGACTCAAAAACCCACGTTTACAGTCTTTAACGTTTATAAATATAAATGCTCGAAAGGGAATGCGACCCGATCTTGCTGTCTTTCGACGAATGCGAACTTTATAACAAATATCGTATGATGATCGAAAGGGAATTTAACCCGATCTCACTAACTTTCGACAAATGCGAACTTTAATAAATATCGTACGATGATCGAAAGGGAATTGAACCCGATCTCACTGAGCTAGAGTATTCAAACAGCCTAAGTCGCAACGTATCACGAAACCAGTTAATTGGATACTGAGCCACTGAGGGCAGATTTCGTGCCCTTTTTATACCCGAAATCCGGACCAAAAATATGGTGGGGGTACAGAATCTTCCAAGGAAGTCCGGAAAATTCCCCCGAAGGGTTACGTCATCGCGTCATCACGGCATCGCGGAAGGGGCAGATCCGACTGCATGCATTCTCGATTTCCATATAAGGGCATCATAGACGAGACGAAGGAAGCAATCCTTCCTACGTAACAAGTGCAAGAATTTTAATGCAATCGGATCTTTTTGTAATGTCGCGGCCGGTTGTGAAATGTTCATAATGGTTTCGAAAACATGCTATAAAATTTTTTGTTTTTTCGCCAGTGTTTAAAGCGACTACGGTGGAATTATGGAACGGTGATATCTTTGAGGGTTGAGATATGCGTTTAAAACGTATACCTATGTTGGACCTACATTTTTATGTGGAATCCGAACCACCAGAATCACAGTGACATGTAACATGTACAGAGGTGCCGGCTGAAATTGATTACGAGTCTAGCCCCTAACCGACCGAACCACCGTGGCTCTGATATATAATTTTTTTTATCTGTCGATAGAAGTAGACATCGCAAGGTTGGCAGAGTGGTGTGCATTTCGGTGGAATAATTTTTATTGTGCATTTGACGCATTATTTTCGTCAATAAACTTCTGGTCGTACATTGTGTATATTGTGGGGTTTGTTTGTCCTCCCCAGGAATTAATAATCTTTAAAAATTGATAATTAGTCACGTATGGATGGATGACGTGATTTAAAAACAATTCATAAGTGTCCGTTTGCATTTTACCACATTTCGTGGCAGCTACATAAACATTGCTTAATTTTGTGCATAATTGCCGTACTTCTGCGGCAACCTGTAGTCCAAACGTCCCATTATATGTTGTTACGTCCTGTTTGGGATCCGCTATGTCCAAATAGGTATGTAGTATCCTAATGCTGTTTGGATACGCTCAAAATTTCGATCGTGATTATCCAAAGGGGACAATCAACATGGGACGTTAAGCTGTGACGAGGACACCTTTCAAAATTAGTTACGTCCAGGCCATTCGCAATATAAGCAACGATTTGCTTATTATTAAGATTCTGATGCATTTTTCTTTATTGTTTGTAGTGTGTCACTTCAGTTAAAATACAAAAATGATATAGTGGTATGGGATAATCCAAAACCATCATCAACAAGGTTTTGCAGACCCATTAAAATAATATTTAAACAAGAATCCCAAGAGCTTAGTAAACAAGAGTTGAAAATATTGAAAACCAAATTCAAAATTTAATTCGAGCTAAATTCAACTTTTTTTCTAAACAATTTATAGTGACATTGGATTAAAACTTACCATAATCGATGGGAAAGCATTCGGTGTCATAAATGATTCTTCGTTGCAATCATGTGCAATTTGTGGTGCAACACCTAAATTAATGAACAGCATTGATTGCGTTTTAAATAGAGAATGCCAAGTTATCCGATACGGCTATGGGTTGTCCACATTAACCGCTTATATAAGATGTTTGGAATGCATTTTGCATATTTCTTACAGGTTGGATATACAGAAATGGTAAGTAAGGGCCGAAGAGGAAAAACTGTAGTCGCGGGCCGTACGGCCCTTACATTGTATGCGTCGATGCCAATTCGACGATGACGGATTTGTGGACGTCGAACATGACGGAGACTAAGGCACTCTTGCCCAGGCGCTAACGTGGAGTAGACGTATCGCAGAGCGCGCCAAATAGAGCATTTCACCGAAAAGAGTTTGGTTTCCTCTCCCTCCGCGCCTTACAAAACGGAAATACTAAGAACAGAAAAAAAATGTACAAGATGAATTAAAAGCCCACTTGAGGTTATTAGTGGATATTCCGAAACCTAACTACGGCACAAGCAACGATGGAAATACAGCCAGAAGATTTTTTGCCAACTATGCCAACAGGTTTCGCACATCACTGGAGAGGACCACAATATGATAAACCGATTCAGTGTTATATTAAAAACACTATCAAGTGCATGTGCGATTGATGCAGAGGCTTTTCAAGAATATGCAGTAGAAACTGCAAAATTATTTGTCCATTTGTATTCATGGTTTTATATGCTCTCCAGTATTCAACGAATTTTACATCATGGATCTGATATTATAAAGGCTGTTTGTTTGCCTATAGGAATATTGTCTGAAGAGGCACTCGAAGCAAGGAATAAGGATTTGAGAAAATTTAGGCAGCACAACACGAGGAAGAGCTCTCGGATAGCTGGCGTTACTGATTTATTTCATAGTCTATTATTTACATCGGATCCATTAATTTCTATGATATCTTGTAAAAAGAAAAGTTAATGCTCACGAAAAATTTCAATCTTTGAAGATGAAGATCAGTAACTTCGAACTGACAATGTTTTGGGAGCAAATTGTTTTTCCTTCTAATTTTTTAAATATCTCTTAATATATAATATTTTTTTCGTTTCGTAGAAGATTAAATTTATTTTATATTTTATTAATATTTTTAGGAACAATTATGCTTTTGTTTCCTGTTTTTATATCTATTATTATTGTTTTTATTGTAAATTTTATTTGTGTAAATTATACATGTTCTTAAATGAAAAAGTTTTATAAGAATATCTCTTTCTTGTAATTGGAAAATAAAGCCAAGCGTCTACCTCAAAATGCATTCCTTCCATGAATAGCAAATTATTTAAACAATGACAAACGCAATAAAAAGTAAATAATGACGGAATATGTTAATCATTTTTCTTCTAGTCACTTGTTTTTATGAGAACAAAAAAAGCTGAGCTGGACCACCGGGAGTCTACTGTAAGTCGCATCAGTGCGGGCGTTCTCCGCATCGAACTATTTTAGAAAAAATGAAATAATTTGTTCAGCTGCAGTCGGCTGCAGCCAAATTTGATAATAAATAAACTATACACCCCATTCTACATGTGTATATAAAAATTAACGCGAATCCACGTGAATCTCGGAAGTATTTCATAAAAGAAAGTTTTGGAAATTGGTTTATTCAAACTTGCTTGAAATAAATTATTTAAACATTTCCGAAAAATGTATCTTTTGAATTTTATACATTCCTAATCCTTGTTGATGCAGTTTCTGCAAATAGAACTACCACTAAGGTCCTAAGCATTAGATAACAGGTGAAAATAACATTCTTCATTTGTATGTCATCTTTAATTTTTAACTTTTGTATCCCTTGCACGCTTAAAAACAATGGATTTGAGAAATGCAAATGTCTTTTTTAGCTCCTACGGACATCCATGTTGATATTGGAAATAGCATCAGGGCTATTTGCCTACTCCGTGATTGGTTTATTAATTTTGCAACCCTAAATTGGCGTTTTGCCCCACTGTGCGTCGTAGCGGGAGCGTTGGCACTACAATGTCATCTAGATTAAAGAACATGTGCGTGTGCGCGTGGAAGCTAAGTTCTAACATTAGTTATGCAAATCGTTTTTCTTGAAACATAATTTATGCACCTGAAAAAAGTGGAAAATTAGATGCACACTTAACTCACTGTGAGTGGGCCGCACTATTCTCACGTATCGCACTGAGTTTATTGGAACGCGGTACAAGTCTTACACAACACACTCGGAACAGTCATACAATACGAATTACACGGAATGAACTGGTCGCAATGTCACGTTAAACTAATACAGATAAAGTTAACTGGTCGCAATGCCGAGTTAAACGAATACAAGGAATTAACTGGTCGCAATGCCGAGTTAAACGAATACAAGGAATTGACTGGTCGCAATGCCGAGTTATACAAAATTTAGCACGTTATCGCAATGACGGTTAGCGGGGCACAAGTTGTCGTATTGACGGTTAGGCGAAGAAGAAGGGAACGTGCGATTCCCATATTCGGGAGTTTCGGCTACCGGTCGATCGCCTCGTGCTTTGATTGGCGAACGTCGGTGGTCCCATTTAATAGGCTCGCGGTGACAGGCCCGTGTCAATTAATGAGCACGGCGAGTGGGTCCCGACGGAATGTACGATTAGTCCCCGCGGCGGTGCCCTGCGTTTGTGCACATTTATGTTCTCATTCCCGAACATGCCGCCCCCCTTGTTGAACGGTACGTTTAACAGAGGTGAGCAAACCGGGTCACGCTGCTCGTTACAGGTGAAGACTGTATCGCAGTTGACAGACAGGGTTGGTAAACTTACTTGGTAGCGGACGTCTTACACCTACTTACGACTACACGTAGTAGAAGGCTTCGCGTTGCATATATAGGGTTTTCCAATCCGGGCGCTCGAACTTTAACAGTGTATAGCGGCCATGTTGGTGAAGTTACATCTGTCAAATTTGGAGGTTCTAGTAACTAGTATTGGGAAAATCATCGTGGAAAATTAGAGTCTTGAGCATCGCGGGCAAATCATTAAACTTTACTATCAAAATCGGTGCTCAGTTCGAGCTACGTTCTGTGTGCTAAGTGATTTTTACGGTGCACAGAATCGACTATTGAGTCGACTATTCGTTGTTTGGTAAACAAATTTGAATCAACTGGTTCAGTAAACAATCAAACAACACCCGTACGTCGTCGGAACGTGACGTCTGCAGAAAACATTGCTGCAGTGAACGAGAGTGTGCAGGATAACCTGAGACAGTCAATTCTTCGTCGCGTCCAAGAATTTGACCTTTCGCAGACATCAGCTTGTCGAATTTTGCGTCGGGACTTGGGCCTGCACCGGTACAAAATTCAATTGACCCAGGAACTGAAGGCAAACGACCATGGGCAACGTCGAGCATTCGCTGACTGGGCTCTGGAGCAGTTGGAAGTGGACCCTGAATTCGGACGGAAAATCATCTTCAGCGACTAGGCCCATTTTTGGATGAATGGCTATGTCAACAAGCAAAATTGGCACATTCGGGGAGATAACAATCCACATGGGACCCATCAGTTGCATATGCATCCAGAAAAAGTCACTGTTTGCTGTGGATTTTGGTCCGGCGGGGTCCTTGGCCCGTACTTCTTCCAAAATGAAGCTGGCGCGGCCATAACTGTCACCGGCGAGAGGCATAGGTCGATGATAACCAATTTTTTGTGGCCTAAATTGAAAGATATGGATCTCAACGACATGTGGTTCCAACAAGACGGCGCTACGTGCCACACAGCGCATGCAACAATGGATCTTCTGCACGACAAATTCGACGGCTTGATTAACTCGCGTTTCAGCAACGTCAACTAGCCACCGAGATCCTGTGATTTAACGCCATTAGACTTTTTCTTGTGAGGCTGCCTTAAATCACAAGTCTATGCGAATAAGCCGCATACGACTGATGCCATAAAAGGCAACATAACCAATGCCATCAATGATATCGAGCCCACCTTATGCGGTCGAATCATAGAAAATTGGACCTCTCGGATAGGCTTCCGGCGAAGCCGCGGCGGCCATTTCACCGATATTATGTTCCATACTTAATGTAATCGAATACATTTTCAAATAAAAAAAAGTTATGATATCTCATACTGTTCAAGATTCAGCTAAAAGCGCGTAGCAACAGCGTGCTCGCGTTCTCCTGCTCCCAGCCCTATTGCGCGGAAGCAGGAGCACTCCCTTTCTTCTTACAAAGGAACTGGGGATTAGCTATATACAGGGTCCGGCGGAGTATTTCATCCCGCGTTTAATGGGGGGTTGGTGGGGTGATTCTGAACAACTTTTTCCTTTACCAAAATGTTGGTTAAAGCTTTGTTTTTGAGTTATTAACGAAAAACGCTGGCCAATCAGAGCGCTCGGGCGCGTGGCCGTCAACGGATCTCAACCTCGGTCGTGGTCGTGAACGAACGCATTGGTACGTTATGTTACCTCGTTATGTTACGATTTGGATAAATAATGTTAGAAAAAGTTAGACTTACCAATTCGTCCACGTATTAACCTGCTCCGACGTCAGTGGGTCATTGACACTGGGTCATTGTGTCGATCCTGACCTTCCACAACATCTGATTCTACAGCCGTGTCGGTGCACGGTCACTTTTCTTGCACGGTCACTTTTCTAGCACGGTCACTTTTCTAGCACGGTCACTTCACTTAACAGTCATTTTCACTTTTTGGAACGATTTATCCTTCCTGCATTTAAAAAATTGTGGCTCCGAAAGGCACCCAATGCAATTGTGGCACCCAATACAAACATTTGGTTGTACTCCTGGTTTGAACGATACATCTTGCTCGTACGAATAGTCGAATGACTCTGCCAGCTTACGCGTTTCCTAGGTTCTACATAGATAAACATTCGCTAAGGAAGGGACATTGTTATAATAGAATGCAGATGAAATGTTTCTTACTGGAACGCTTAAGTGGCTAGCAGTTTTGGCGTCAACATCCACTACACGAAAGAATACCCATGCGCTCTAGGGGGTCGCATGGTTTTCGTAACTACGAACTCCGATTGCGAAGAGAGACTACACACACCAGACAGTGTGGGATTACACTGTTCGAGAAATTTCGATAGAAGCGGAGTTCGTAGTTACGAAAGCCATGCGAACCCCTAGAGCGCATGGGTATTCTTTCGTGTAGTGGAGGTTGACGCCAAAACTGCTAGCCACTTAAGCGTTCCAGTAAGAAACATTTCTTCTGCATTCTATTATAACAATATCCCTTCCTTAACGAATGTTCATCTATGTAGAACCTAGGAAACGCTTAAGCTGGCAGAGTTATTCGACTATTCTTACGAGCAAGATGTATCGTTCAAACCAGGAGTACAACCAAATGTTTGTATTGGGTGCCTTTCGGAGCCACAATTTTTTAAACGCAGGAAGGATAAATCGTTCCAAAAAGTGAAAATGACTATTAAGTGAAGTGACCGTGCTAGAAAAGTGACCGTGCACCGATACGGCTGTCAGGATCGACACAATGACCCACTGCCGTTGGAGCAGGTTAATACGTGGACGAATTGGTAAGTTTAACGTTTTCTAACATTATTTATCCAAATCGTTTTTCTTAAAACACAATTTATCCACCTGAAAAACTGGTTAAACAAAAAATAATGCATCAGTAATAAAATACTTTATTCCTTTCGGATAAGGAATAAAAGTATCGAACACTTATTAGTTTATTTGTTCTTCATGAATATCGAATAATTCCACATTATTCTTAATTTAAGACGATGTAACATATGCCGCACGCTTCCCTCGATATCCACGCGCCCGTGCCGCGCCAAAAGTGTACACACTGCGCGCACGCACAGTCTTCAGCATTCGGGGCGAGCGTTCGGGGCCTTGGTGGCAATTTCGCTAATATTAACCCTTTGCACTCGGAGCCATCCCGGGCGTTAGCTACCAGCAACTCGGCGGCACTTTTTCGCGAAAACGTGGATCGAGGACTCGCGTCATATTATATAGTATAACTTTGGAACCAAGTAATGTATTGTAATGATTTTTGATTTATATGAATGTGTAGACATTGAGGAACATATTTTTTGCAGAAAAATCTAAGTTTATTTCTTATAATTTTCTACAGTTTGATACATTTTGAAGCAACTCCCAATATGCATTGCAGGCTGGTTTATTCACGTTTCACAGTAATAAATAGTCTGACGTCTTCCACCTGGCGTTTTCCTATCAGACCAAACAATGCAGTCCCGTTTTCTTCCCCCCACATTGGGGATATGTAATTTGTTGTTCAGTCTATTGTCCGACGAAGATGTAGATGGACGTGTTCTTCATTCCCGAAAATCACCTCTCAACTGATTTATAATTTCTTCGTTGTCTACTTGGTTGGATGATATCACTATCACTACTATCGTTTTCTTCCGAATTAATATTTATTTTGTCTAACATGTCTGTATAAACGTCAATCTGAAACTCGTCTTCACTACTGCTTATATCATGAGACTCACTCGGGTTTTGTCGCTTTGCCATTGTTTTGATCCAAAAAATGGATAAATAAATGGGTTGGAAATCTCCAGTTGTAAATTACAAAATCAAAAAACGATAATTACAAAAGAATATAACTTTTCTGCCTTATTAATGCAGGGATTTATCTGTAACCCTCGACCAATATGGACTTAGTTCAGCTTCGAAAAATCTTTTTCTCCAGTTTTAGGCTACGTTTACCGTGGATCCGAATTCGTACGAAATGGCGTTTTGGCGAATGCATCCGAACTGTTCATCGGATAAACATGCGAAGTAGCGGTTATAGTGGATGCGTCTTCTGACGAACATATATCCGAACTGTTACAATAAAATACATAAAAAAAAAACTTTTTATAAACCACGCTTATATCAAACTGCACTAAAAAGAAGAAAATAATATAATAATGTAATATAAATTTAAATAAAATCATGACATTAGTGACTATAAACAAAAGCGTGGAGTGCTAAACTATATTGACGTAATCTTCGTGGGCGCTCCACGCTTTTATTCATAGTCACTAATGTCATGATTTTATTTAAATTGATATTAAATTATTATATCATTTTCTCTTGTTTGGTGCATTTTAATATAAGCGTGGTTTTTCAAAATTTTTTTTTAATATTTTATTTTGTACTTTTTAGTCTTCAATAATAATAATAAGCGTAGTAAAAAAAAGGCAGTAAACGTCTGACCAAACATGTGTCTGTCATAGCTGCAGGCTATGAGTATGTATGTGTGTGTAACGCCAAAGCAGTAGCCACCGACGTTCCTGCTGACAATGAGCGATGAGCTTTTGTTTTTGGGGGGGAGCACACGTCGGTCTACGGCAGTGCCTCTACGGGCAGCGACGCTACAGCTGTGACGAGGAAAGTCGAAGAAACGGTTAACATTCACTATGGATAGCATCGATGATCTTTATTTCTTAGACAGTCCCTTTTTGAAATTCTTACTCTTAAGCGAAAGAAGGAAACAAGTAAACGATATATTTAATTCAAGAACAAGATTCGGAGAATTTCATACACTATTTGAAGAATTAAAGAAGCAACCCGATAAATTCTATGAATATTTTAGAATGTCACCTCAAACATTCTTTTATATATTAGATGGGATTGAAGAATGTATCTCTAAACAATCAAATTTCGGTCCCTGCATTCCTGCAGAAGAGAGACTTGCTGTCACACTGAGGTGAGAGAATATTTCATTTGCATAAGGTGTATGTTGGATATTTACTAGTGATAATAAATATAATATATCACGCTAGAGCAAAATTGTGTCAACGTTCTTAGAAATGTCTTACTAACAGAGATAAATAGTAGGAGAAACAGATGGATCTGTACTTGGCGAGTCAAAAGGGCCTATGTCAGGGACAGCCAAATTGTGGGCCGCGGGTCACTCGTAACCGCTTCCCCTACTTATATCTTCCACCTCCAAACTGGTCGCGCGTCATATGACAGCATCCAGACAAATGACGCTCCACACACCTATGCGTATTGTGTTAGATGCCATATCAACATCACATTATTTTCGCGTTTAATTGGTAGTGGGGACTCGGTGGCCGTTAGAGGACAAAACTTGGCAGTCCCTGCCCTAGGTGGTAATATGAAACAATACGCATTCGTATGGGTGTTTCAGTCAGTTCGAGAGAGCATTTCATAGTGAATGGAAATTTCTTCTGCGCTGTTATAAATACATTGATAAATACACACCATATCCAATAATATATATGCATATTTTATTTATAATACAGTAGATAATAAAGTAAATAAACGAAAAAGTATACATTAAAACTAAGATTATAATGAAATTAGAAATTTTACAAAAAACAAATGAATGAATAAGAAATAAGATATTAATAAGAACACAACTAAAATGAAATTAAAAAAATAAACAAATATGATTATAAATTATTAAAACTACGACTACACGATGGGAACATATTGTATGTTTGGTTTGGGCCTAGGCCAAGAGCATTAATACGCTCCATCTCATCCTCTTCGCAAAAAATTTCTTGGAGTTTGGTCCGTACTATGAGTTTTCGTTCTTCTGGTACTTTTCTTAGGTACGGAACCAAACTCATCATGAAGAGGAAGTCGGGATCTTCGTCCTTCTCGGCACGCTTCCTCTTCCATTCCTCCATTTTTGACCGCTCGATCTCCATCAATTGGTGAAGAAGGGACGGTTTGTCTAATCGGTTTCTGCGTTTCTGCCCAACAACTGTGGATTCCACAACCGTGTCTTCCACAACTGTGTGTTCCACAATTGTGTCTTCCACAGTTGTGTCTTCCACAGTTGCGTCTTCCACAGTTGTACCGATGCCACAACTTCTTTCTTCTGCTTCTGAAGGAATATTTCCCTGCATATTCCTTGCCAGGAACTGTTCCTTCAGAAACATCAGGGCCTTAAAATAGGGCCAGGTTGATTGATGCAGGGATCCTCCTGCATCTCCGGACCTTTTCTTTGCTATTCTACTGCATTCCTTCCGAAACGTATCTCGTAGGCCCCTCCATTTGGTTTTAACTATTGCAACTGAGAATAATAGCAATGTACAATAAATTACATTTTTTAAATAAACTATGACATGTAGGCATATACAAATTAAATTGATTCTACAATACATATAAAGGATGCACGTTTTTTACAGATTTCTTTCAACCGGCCTGTCATTTAGATCACTTAGCTTTTCATATAGAATTTCACACTGTACAATAAGAAAAATAGTTTACGAGACGTGCCTTTCCATATGGAATTGTTTCCATGAAAGGCACATGCCTGTACCCAAAACCAGTGATTTGAAAAAGATCTTAGAAGGTTATTTCACACGTTGGAATTTTCCAAATTGCATTGGTTCTATAGATGGTAAACACATTCGAATTAAATGCCCCGAGCATTCTGGATCATTGTATTATAACTATAAACAATATTTTTCCATAGTATTGCAAGGTATAGCCAATAGTCTGTACGATATTATTTGCTTATTATATAAATGCTATAGTATTCAGAACCGTAATATTACAATTATAAATATGATTTATCTAACAAGGTATAGCCGATGCAAATTATAAATTTATCACAATTGACGTCGGTGCATACGGAAAGCAGAGCGATGGAGGAATATTTTCAGTGTCAAATGTTTATAAAAAACTTGAAAACAATACATTTAATGTACCTCATGATAGTTATCTTCCCTCGACAGAAGTTTTGGCACCATACGTGCTATTGGGAGACGAGGCGTATCCGTTAAAAACATATTTATTAAAACCGTATTCAAGGTACAAAATATAAAAATATTTTTATTTTTAAGTGTTATTAGAGTTATCATTGTTGTTGTGAATTTCAATGTAGGCAAAATCTGACGGACGAAGAAGAAAATTATAATTACAGACTCTCGAGAGCACGAAGATGCATCGAATGTGCATTTGGAATTTTAATTGCCAAATGGAGAGTTCTAAAAACTGAATTGCAAGTACATCCAAGGAACGTGGATGTAATAGTTCAATGCGTGTGCTTATTGCACAATATCATAATTGATAATGACGGTATTCCTACATTCGACACAGTTTTCACGCGCGAGAACGGATTATCAGTTTCAAGACATTATAATCATTCTGCAACGAGAGCAGTAGCCGCAAGAGAAATTTATAAAAACTATTTTTCCCAACATTCGATGTGAACTATTTTACATGTACATAGATATATGTATTGTAGAATATGAATAAATATCTATATTATTATAAATAGGAAAATTACCATTAGTGCCTATTTCTTCACTAATCTTCTGCCATTCTCTCCGACAAAAATCACGGTTGTGGTAGTGTTGGTCCCTCAAGTCCCACAAATTGCGCTTGTCGTGAACGAGAGCAATTAATTTTGGAATATCAACAACGCTATCCATAGCTATTACAAACACTGTGATGCGCTGTACGACGAATCAAACTCGTTTGATTATTCTAATATGTTCTGACGCCTTCGTGCAGTTGAAAAAAACAAAATAATGCGGACCTATATCTAATTATTGTCCTCAAGAATTTATTGATTTTTATATTACTATGGCAATGTTTGATTCATATGTGGTAGGTGATCGAATCGTTACACACCACTACATACAGAGATAGAGTGCGTACGATCGATCGGAATATCAAAGTCTCCTCACGAATTCGTACGAGATCGGAACAAAAATTGCATGTAGTGTACCCACTCGCATAAGAACTAATGCATTTGATTGTTCGGATGCATTCGCCAAAACGCCATTTCGTACGCATTCGGATCCACGGTAAACGTAGCCTTAGGCTTGCTTGTTTATATTCTCAAATTTTACCATACAGTGCGAGGCATACTTGCATACCAACTTCTTTCTACGAACCATCCTAATCGTTTTTTTCAAGTGGGTAGAGAAGCGCTCGCAACGCGGCGAGTACGCGCTTCTCACGTTCTATTCCAACGTAAAACCGGCTATTTTTGTCATATATCTTGGTAATTTTACCATATCTTGATTTGCTTTTTTGTTCCATTTCAACAGAAAGCTTCAGGGAAACATGCATTTCTCAAAAAGTTGCGATGGA
The DNA here is from genome assembly GCA_963583965.1 of Nomada ferruginata. Taxonomy (NCBI): domain Eukaryota; kingdom Metazoa; phylum Arthropoda; class Insecta; order Hymenoptera; family Apidae; genus Nomada; species Nomada ferruginata. Next base: position 5,233,259 of record OY757219.1, read on the forward strand.
ATAAGTTGTTCGTCCGGAATCACTAATAAACTCTGATGTCCCCTGTGAGATGTGCTGGGTGACTATAGTCACCCGTCGTAGCGCAAGGGTTAATGGAAAACCCTGTATAACAACGCATGGATGACGTAGTGGCCATTATTGCATTACATATTTTATGGTCCTCCATTGTAAGAGCCATGGCATACTTGATGTTTACAGTATTTAGTGTCAGAGTTTTTAAAGTGTCTATTTCTTTGTTAATCTGGTTTATTTCATTGTCTATTATTGCTTGATTTTCTTTTGTAAATTGAAATTTTATTGGTCGACAAAACCATGGCTATAAGGGTCGTGGATTTTTCCACAATACTGCTGATGTTTCTGCATTTTTTAAAATTAAGGCAACCAGGTTTGAAACAAAAACAGCATCTTCCTTTATATCACAGCCTGTATGTAAAATTTGCTTGTATCTCGGTTGCCCAGAAGCCCCATCACAACCCCACTTGCATATAAGTAATAGTTGTGCTCTTTGTATTGGTTTATTTATTGTTTTTAATATACGCGAAACGCTGTTGTCCAATAAACTTTGTAAATTAACTTTTGCATATGACTATGAAATATCTATTATGTTTTTTGGGGAATAACAATTCTTTTTTTCTTTTAATAATTGAAAATATGAGGGCCATTGATTATTATGTGTTTTAATTGCTTCATTTCGAATCGTAATGTACCGGAATTTCGACAGATCTGCCATTATGAAAATGCGTAAAGCTTTCTCCACTGTAAACATTTTCTTCGGTGGCAAGTACTGTTATTTAAAAATTGTTTCAATATTCTAATTGTACTCGTTGTCCTCCAGATACTTAAGCATGTGTGATTTTTTATACATGCCGCGTTTTCGGAAGCTCATTTTCGTGGTATTTAACACGTTACGTACCACGTGTACACGCAGACATATTTATTTAATGCGCAGAAAACATATATTTTATGGCAAATTTGATTCTGTAAAGTATATTTCCACTAAAAGAATGAGGCATTATAAAAAATGCAATATAGAACAAAGCACATAAATTTGTTTAATTGATATACATACAATAATTAATAATTACATGTAATGTTTGACTTTTTTAAAGCAAGAGATGCATAAAAACGGCTTGTTCGGGTAATCGCAAATTTTGCAAAACGTCACTACTCTTTTAGTTTTTTGTCTTGCTACTTCATTACCGATTTTTTTTTACATTTTGTTTATAGCAAGAGGTGCAACGTTTTCTAACTGTCACCGCTTTGCCCTCCTGCTTTTTAATTTCATATAGTTTTCTAGATGAGTTGTTGTTTCCATCCTCACAGTAACATAAATAATTAACTAATGGTTTTATAAATTCTACCATTGATATAGATCTATGTTGCTGAGTTTTATATAATATCCAAGCATTTACAACTGATGTATTTATGAAAAGCTCAAATGTTACTTCTTTATACCATTTCAATGTTTTGCGTAATAGGATTACTGTATGCTGCCATTTGGTCAGACACACCAATGGAACTCTTGGCTTCATTATAATCAATCACAAGTTTCGGTTTAACGATATTATATCCTTTTTTTCTAACAATAGCCGTCTCTACAGAATGCTTGGTAGACAGTAGTAGAACATCTCGTTTTTCTTCCATTTCATCAATGTTATTCCATCTTCATTTTCTTTAGCAAATATTTCTCTTTGTTGTAATTTTGTTGCACCACTTCTTTGGAAATGCTACGACGATTTGAACGAATCGTTCCTATTACATGAGTGTTTCTAGCAATACATTCTTCGGCTAAATCTATGCTAGAATACCAATTGTCAACACCTAGAGTTCCCTTATCAAAAATATTTTGAGAAAGTAACATAGCAACCGCTTTAGGTGTAGTTTTCTCTTTGCCAGATTGTTTACCGCATCAAATTTCAAAATTGTACGTATATCCTGGTTTCAAGCATAACTTGAATAACTTTACACCATATCTGTGCCGTTTTTGTTTGATATATTGTCTAAAAACGACACGGCCGCGAAATGGCATTATTCCTTTTCCCCGCAAGTATCAGGATCTCGATCTATTCGGGGGCGATCTCGAGGTTCATATGGGTGAACCACTCTCGGATCTGCCTCAAGCCGACGTCTATCAGAAACTGGGGTTCTTCCACGTTCCTTGCCGAGATCGTGAGGGCCAAGTGTCCGCATACACGAAGGCTGCAGTGTTCCTGAGGCCATTCGCGAGCGCCAGGACACCATCGTATACCAGGTTCCACAGCATTGGTGCAAGTACTGCACCTTGTGGAACTCCAGCATAGATCGGCAAACTCACTGTTCTTTCCGGGGTATGGACCACCGCTCGCCTATCCTCGGAGTAGTTCCGTATGACCCTTACCAGGTCTCCGGAGACTCCTCTCCAAGCAAGTTCGGCCGGGGTGTGTCCCCATTCTAAGTGGTTGAATGCATTTCTTATGTCCGTAGTGACGAGCGCACATAGTGCACCCGTACTTTGGCATGCATCCGCAAACCGCGTTACCTCCCTGATCGCATCCACTGTGCCTACGCCCTTTCTAAAGCCGTATTGACGGCAGTGGAAGGGGTCGCGTCTAATCTGCGCCTCTAGGGCTTCCTTTATCAGGTATTCCCATAGCTTCGATAGCGCTTGTAGAATACTGATGGGCCTCTACGCCGATGGAGTCGTCGGGTCCTTTCCGGGTTTCGGTAGGAGAATCACCCGCGCTGTCTTCCATGTGCGCGGGAGGGTTCCCTCGAGCAGGGTTATACGGCACATCGTCGTGAGGTCAGCCGGCCATTTCTCGGCAATTAGCTTCACCACTTCCGTCGGTACAGCGTCTATCCCTTGTGCTTTGCCGACCTTAAGTGCTTTTGCCGCTTTCGTCACCATCTTCTACGTGACTATGGTCGTGCACAAAGTGTCGTCTGCTGGGGCGATATCTGGCCATGGAGTTACCTCCTCGGGCGGTCTTGTGGTGGTGAAGAGGGCGTTAAGCACCTCCTCTACTTTTCCCGCTGGGAGGGGGCTTACCATACCTCTCGCTTTCCTCAGTCTTGACATCACTGCCCTGTAGGGTCGTGCCCACGGATTCTAGTCGAGAATCGGGCAGAATTCAGACCCCGATTGTTCTTTACTCTTTCTGATGAGGTTTTTCAGTGAGACTCAGCCTTTTGTTAGAAAGGTTTGAATTTATTTGTTAAAGTAGCGTAACATGGGACACTTGCCTTAGCTCGCTCGCTGTACTTAAAGTAACGTAACGTTCGCAGTTCGTCCTCATTAGTGGGGCTACCAGCCGCCGTCGCTGGAGTCGCGGGCGCCAAATTTAATTGCAACCTTTTCCCACTTCGGGATATCAACACTCTCCCTAAAAGGTTTACAATTTTGCTTTAAGTCTGATTTGCATTTTATTCCTATCTGTTCTCGAAGGAACTCGAATCTGGTCTTATTTAATGGCTTCGTTAATATATCCGCAAGTTGATTTTCTGTACGAACATATTGCACATCAATCAATTTCTTTTCAAACAGGTCGCGTACAAAGTGAAATTTAACATCTACGTGTTTAGTTCGCTCGTGAAATTCTGGGTTCTTTATTAGTCTTAGCGCGCTTTGATTACACTGTTCAACACGGGTCTGATTTTGTAACCTTCAATATGAGTTTCTTATAGACTTTAATGTGCTGAATACGAATCTGCAATCCGTTTTTCTCCAGAACGTACCATTTTTGAAAAAATCAATTTTGAAAAAAATCGCAAATTTTCAACTTTGGAAGTGTTTTGTACTTTTGCGGTAATAGTTATTCAGTTGCGCTTGGTGCCAAATGATTCTTTGAAGTTTCACGAATATAATGGTATATGTTGTTATTAGACTATAAACATTTAAATGTGTTTAAATAATGATCAAAGTGAAAGGGACACCGAAAATACACCCATTTTGGCTGATATCTTTCAGTTTATTTCAAAAACTAAGGGTCCAGGAGAAAATCTAACTATGCCACGCGATAGAGCAGACCTTTCTGCAAAGGAAAGCATCAACGGAAGTTACCAAATAATTTTTGTATTCAATATACAAGCGAAAAAGTTTGGCAAAATACGTGGCGGCGACAGTGACACTCAGCAGAAGACTGCGCGTTTAGTGATTCCGCTACGCTGAGCGATGAGCGGGGAGCCGCCGTCATAGAGCACTACTGTTGCCGCCACGTGTTTTGCCAAACTTTTTCGCTTGTATATCGAATACAAAAATGATTTTGTAACTTCCATTGATGCTTTCCTTTGCAGAAAGGTCTGCTCTATCGCGTGGCATAGTTACATTTTCCCCTGGACCTTTACTTTTTGAAATAAATTGAAAGATATCAGCCAAAATGGGTGTATTTTCGGTGTCCTTTTCACTTTGATCATTATTTAAACACATTTAAATGTTTATAGTCTAATAACAACATATACCATTTTATTCGTGAAACTTCAAAGAATCATTTGGCACCAAGCGCATATGAATAACTATTACCGCAAAAGTACAAAACACTTCCAAAGTTGAAAATTTGCGATTTTTTTCAAAATTGATTTTTTCAAAAATGGTACGTTCTGGAGAAAAACGGATTGCAGATTCGTATTCAGCACATTAAAGTCTATAAGAAACGCATATTGAAGTATACAAAATCAAAAAAAAGTTGAAATTTGTCGAACAGTGTTATCGACAAGGAGTACGTTTCCCCTGATTTCAAAACCCAGGTCCTTTAACAATCTCACCGTCCACACATTATTCTTTGCTGCCATTGCCGCACTGACGAATTCTGCTTCGGTTGTCGAGAGTGCGACGGATTGTTGTTTTTTGCTTTGCCAGCTGATCGCTGCGCCAGTGAGCAAACATAGTACACCGCTCGTTGATTTACGCGATTCGTGATCTCCCGCAAAGTCAGCGTCGGATAGAGTTACAAAATCAGAGTTCATTCCGTATAAAAGTCCATACTTATATGTCCCTTTTACATATCGAATAATCCGCTTAACTAGATTCCAATGCGCAAGTGTTGGGTTTTCAAGCGCTCTGGAAGCAATGTTAAATAATGACAATGTTAAATGACAGCCTCGCGATAAGGCACCTTTTAGTCAACCTTGTTGGAACCGTTCGCATTCCATCCACACTCTATCGGAGTTTTTACGTCTTTCGCTTCGGACAGTCCAAATTTGTCAACCATCTTTTGCGTGTATCTTTCTTGGTTTACAAAAATCAGACCCTCCGATGTTTTTGTAATTTCCACACGAACGAAATATTTCACATTTATAAATACATTTGTTTTAAATTCTTTACACAGTTCGCTTATGAAAAGATCAGTTTACTGAACATACGAACCGACTATCAATCCGTCATCAACCCAGAGTGCCAGCAGCATCGTGTTTCCGTTTTCCATGCAGCAGTACAGGCAGGGATCCGCCGAGCTCTCCCTAAAACTATGCTTACTTAGAAAATTCGAGAAGCGTTTACTCCAGCATCTCGGTGCTTGTTTAAGACCATATAAGCTTTTTTGCAATTTGCATATCCGATTAGAGCCATCGTCGAACCCTTCAGGTTGCTGCATGAAAATCTCTTCATCAAGGTTTCCATATAAAAACGCAGTCTTAATATCGAATGTCGTAAATATAAGTTTCGTAGCGCTGCTAAACTTAACACTACTCTTAGCGTGTCGTATCGAACTACAGGGCTAAATGTTTCTTTGAAGTCAATTCCTTCGCGTTGTGCCCATCCCTTTATCACTAGTCGCGCTTTATACAGTTTTTTATTATTATCCGTATTTTCTTTTATTTTGTTCACCCATTTATTATTAAGAATTTTTGCATTGTTCGGTTTTTCTACTAAGGTCCACGTTTTGTTTTCGCGTAAGGAATTCCGCTCGTCTTTTATCGCGTCATTCCAGTTCTCAGATTTATTTGAGTTGATTGCTTCGTCGTAATTTCGCGGAGTTGCTTCTACAAAATTAACAATTGGATTACCGTAAAATTCTGGTTTTTGTAACTTCGATCTATCTCTCAAATTTCTAATTTTGACCGTTTGATCGTCATCGTTGTCATCGCGTTCAGAATTACTTGAATTATCTTTTTCATTTTTTTCTTTATCGTATTCGACTTCATTTTTGACCTTTTTACTTTCAAATTCTATGTAACATGACGATAGCTTTTCTTCTCTAAAAATAACATCGCGGCTTTCAATCACTGTACATTTTTCCGGCACGTATACTCTATAGCCTTTTAGATTTTCTTTATACCCAACGAAGAAACCTCGCATTGCCTTTTTATCTAGTTTACGTCGTTTTTCTTTTGGTACGTGAACAAAACATTCGGTGCCGAATATTTTTAAATGTTTAATCGTCGCGACCCTATTAAACCATAGTTCGTAAGGCCTTTTGTTCGCGAATTTTGTGGGTCCACTTCTATTTAGTACGTATACTGAAAAGTTTATTGCTTCGACCCACAAAAATTTCGGTAGGTTGTCCTTCGCGTACAAAACTGACCTTGCTGCTTTTACCAAAATTCTATTCTCGCGTTCGGCAGTGCCATTTTGTTCTGGCGTATAAGGAACTGTTACGACATGTCTTATTCCTTTTTCACGGAGAAAATCGGTAACTGCCTTATTGACGTATTCTTTACCTCCGTCTGGGACTATTTCTTTGATATCTTTTTCGAATTGGTTTTTTATTTCATTACACAGGATTTAACTTCTGACTTTTGTCGTAAGAAATAAATTGTACGGAAGCTTGAATATTCATCTTTGAATACCACATAATACCGATTTTTTCCTAACGAGTCTACCTCCATCGGCCCACATACGTCAGAGTAGATTCTTTCTCTTGGTTCAGTCGCTTTGACTTCATCTTCTCTTTTACAGAAGGCTGAACGGTGGTGTTTACCCATAACACACGCATCGCAGAATTCTTTGTTTACATTTACATCGATTTCGAGATTTTCCAGGAAACTCTTTACGTGTCTTTTATTTTGGTGCGCTAATCGCTCGTGCCATAGTTGCAGAGAATCTATTGTTTGAGTCTTATTCGCGAAAGTAGGTAATGAAACACGTAAGTCTAAACGATATAATTGTCCAGACTCTATACCCGTAGCTACTGTTTTTCCTTCCCTTTTAAGAATACATTCTTTTCCTTTCTTTAAAATCAGGAAATCGATGCCCCTGTTCGCGGCCTTTCTAACAGAAAATAAATTTACATTCAATTTCGGTACATATAGAACATTATGTATTGAGCCCGTTACCCATTCATCTTCGACTCGCGTTTCTATATTTATTTTTCCTCTTCCTAGCGCCATCAGCTGCTCCCCGTTGCTGAATCGAACTTGTAGTGGGACCTCAAATCGTTGAAAATGAGCAAACCAGTCCTTGTGGAAGGTCATGTGATCTGATGCGCCGGCGTTTATCACCCAGTGGTCGTCGACGTGGTCATCATTCGCGTTTACCATAAATGATACGGAATTGTTTTTCGATTTCATGGTATACTTTTTGTCGTTTTTTGGGTAGTTTCTAGCGAAATGTCCTTTTGCACCGCACGCGTAACAGCCTTTGCAGTTTTTCTGTGTGTGTCCCCACCGACCGCACGAATAACATCGACTCGAAAGTTTCATTTTATTTTCACGCTCACATGGCTCTGCTTGGTGTTTCGTGTTTGTGTTCTTCGATCTTGTTTGTCTATTCACCTTGACCTTCGAAGTCAGACCAACCGATGAATCTTCCATAGCAGTTTCTACTGTGCGTGTTTCTTCCGTCATCAATCGAGCCAATAGATTTGCCATGGTTCTTTTTGCGCTTTCCGTACTGCCCCATGCACTGTGAAAATGATGGTACACGTGTGGCAGAGTTGATAGAATTCGTGAAATCACCATCGTGTCCGAGATTTCACCTCCTAGTGTTTTCATTTTTCGAATTAACTGTTCAATTCTTGAAAAGATCGACGCAACGCCTACCGTTGTATCCCACTTAAAATCAAAGAACTGCTTTTGCGTTAAGGACAGACTTTCCTCACTTTTTAAATCATACACACTACATAACTTTTGCCACATGTCATACGCAGTTTCACAGTTCATTATCAACTTTAAAGGTTCATTTTCTACCGTCGTAACTATTAGTTTCTTGGCGGTTTTGTTCCCCTTTAACCATTCTTTAAGCTTTTTTTCTTCCGTTGCTGTAGGTCTTGCACGTTCACCTTTACATATGTCTAGTAAATCGTCGTCGTCGAGCAAAACTTCCAGCACGAACTTCCACTGCTGCCAATTATCAGCACTACGTAGGTTTTCAATCTTCGAGCCGGTCTCCATGTTTGCCCTCGTCGGAAAATTCCACGTGTAGACACAGGTTACTTATGAAACGAATTTTTCGACAACTTATGCACTTCTCATACGCGTTATAAACCTTCTTCTCGGCTGGTGCTGGGCCCATAACCTGATGAGGTTTTTCGGTGAGACTCAGCCTTTTGTTAGAAAGGTTTGAATTTATTTGTTAAAGTAGCGTAACATGGGACACTTGTATTAGCTCGCTCGCTGTACTTAAAGTAACGTAACGTTCGCAGTTCGTCCTCATTAGTGGGGCTACCAGCCGACGTCGCTGGAGTCGCGAGGGCCAAATTTAATTGCAACCTTTTCCCACTTCGGGATATCAACACTTTCAGATTTCGGCCGGCAAATTCTTCCTTGTTGACCTGTATTGGTCAAGGAGGTTTGGGGCATCTGGATGGTCCTTCTTTTTGGCTCTTTGGTACCTTCTTCTGGCTCGGAACGTCGCCGTTCTAAGATTGGCGATTCTCTCGTTCCACCAGAAGTTTGGTTTCCTCGTGCCTTTCGGAAGCATCTTCATTCGCAGGGTTATCTCGCACACCTTTTCGAGTCGGGATTGCATCATTTCCGGGGAGCGGTCCGGATCTCTGTCAGGTGGGGGTCCCTGCGAAGGGGGGTTCTTTGATTTTCGAGTCGAGGACTCTCTACTGAGCACGTCGTATGCCTCGAGGATTTCCTCAGGCTTCGCGTTTTTGAGAGAGAATGGTGTCCAAGCCACCTGGGGCTGGCTACGCCTCGATTCTTTGAAAGTGTGAAGGACATATCGGTGGTCTGAGGCAGAGTAGACGTCCAGAACCTCACTCTTCTGCAGGCCTCTCAAGGTCATCCTGTCTACAGATATAATATCGGGGAAGGATGTCCCGCCGTTTCTGCAAAAGGTGAACATCCCCCGGTGTCGAATAGAGACGAGTTGCGCTCTAATGGTTATAGCCAGAAGTAGTGCGCCTCTCCGTTCACTGTTGCGCCCTACCCAGGTCGGAGATTTGGCGTTAAAGTCGCCCGCGAGAATTATTCAACTGCCCCATGAGGTGGAGTTTCCCAGAGTCTCCTGTAGGTCATCTAGGTATTTCTCCACCTCGGGCTGTGTGATGTTCGGGGACCAGTAGCCGCTTATGAGGATCGTATCCTCGAGCATTCCTACTGCTATGCCGGGTAGTGGTGCGTTGCTAACGGGGCGCGCCATGTGACCGTTAAAGCCTGTTATCCACACGGCTGCGTCCCCGGTGGAGTCATTGTACCACTCCCTCCTTTGTCTATGTGGCTCTGAAATGATCACCGCGTCGGCATTCAACTCTGATGCTTGTTGCACCAGGAGTTCTTGCGCGAGACGGGATCTATTCAGGTTTATTTGGAGGATTACGAAAGGCCTAGGCATTTCGGGGAATTTGTCCCCGTCGGCCCTGTGCAACCTTCTGGTATTGCGGGCAGCCGAGCGATGCGGCCTCATGCCGCAGTTTCTTCCCCTCCAGGCCTTGTGCCTCGCAGAGGGTACATTTCGGCTCATTAGTGCATTCCTTTATGGAGTGTTCTGATGAGCCGCACTTCCTGCATCTCCCCTTGCCTTGTGGTAAGGTTTTGCAGGTCATACTTGTGTGCCCCAAGGCGTGGCAACTGAAGCACCTTACGACCTTCGGGAGTATCCTCGCCGTGACCATAGTAAACCCGATCCTGAACCTTCGGGAGTTAAGGACGTTCGAGATGTTCTCGGACGGCATATCGAGGATCACCGTCTGGGTTCCAGCCGGTGTCAACCTCTTCGTCCTCAGATGCAATTCTTTGGGGTCCAGGCCTAGCATTTGGGCTGTCTCTTCCAGGGTTTCTGTGGCCTCTGCCGTGGGGTCGACGTGCCGGATTTCGACGGTCGATCTCGCCTGCAGAGGGGCAACCGACGTGCCTTCCCCGAGCGCTAAGTTCAGCGACTCAGCTATCCCATGTGCCTATCCCATGCCTTGATTGATTTGGACAGTTCTATTAGAACGTGTCCCTCGCGGCTTTTCCTAATCCCGCTTGACCCTGCTAAGCAAGTTTTGCCTTTTGTAGTACCTCTGTTACTGTTTCCAGGTAGGAGCTATCTTCCTTGACCCTGATGAGGTGGGCCTCCGGCTTTCCCTTCGGGGGTCTTCTCCTTGGGGGATTGCTATGGGGTGTCGGCCCCGTTTTGGGTTCCCTCGAGGGTTTGGGTTTTGTGTGTCCCTACTTGGGGAGGGCTTTTCGTGGGAGTTGCGTAACGCTCCCTGACAGAGGGGGGGGGGGTACCCCTCCTTTTTCTGCTCCTCCGTTTAAGCCTGGCCTCCTTGTAGTCCGAGTCGGTCAGTGTTTCCTTCGGCGGGGGGCCGCGCGCCACCGCGGCATATGTAGGTGCCGCTGCCGGTCGGGGCTTCTTCGAGGCACCCTCCTCCGGGGGAGACCACACCTTCCTTTTTTGATGCGTAGTGGAGCCGTCCGTTGGCTTCCCTTTCGCTATGGAGGTGGGGGTCGGGGAGATGTTTGTGTGTCCCTATTTGCCTTTCCCTCTTCCCTCCGGAGAGCTCGTTTGGGTCCCGGTATTCTTAGTCATTTTGGCTCCCATTCCCTCCTTGGAGGGGGGGGGGGTGCTACCTCTATGTGTTTGAGAAGGGAGGGAGGTGTCCTAATTGGGACTTTCCTCGCCTCTAGGATCTTCTCCTTCATTGACGACAGTGCCGCCACCGTCCGGGCGCACTCTTTCCTCAATAAAGCCTTAACATTTTTTGCAGTATTTGCATACTCCAAAAATATCTCGGCTGAGGATTCAGCCCGGCTCCTTAGTGTCTCCAGCTCCGCCAGAATCACCAATAGCTCTTGTTGTTTGGTTATTGCATCCCCCCCCCACATGTTGCCCACTGCTCTGGCACTCCTCATGAGTCCGCGGGCTCTTCGTCGGAGTGCGGGGTGAGGGGATGGGGTGATTGACCCTGTGGGTCTCTGCCCGGTCTTGCTCCCTGGGGCTTGGCTTCTGCCGGGCAGGAGTTGCCGCAGGGCCCGATGGGCTCCTGAAGAGCTTTGTTTGGGGGAGCAACGGGTTAGACAGTACCGTTCCTTCCTGCCGGATGAGAGGTGTCTTGCTGAGCTCCATTTTCCACAAGGTTTTGTGGATTGGGCCCGTGCCAAGTGTCATCTTCCCACCTGAGGTACCTCTAAGGTGGGTTGTGATGTATTCGGCCGGCAGCGAATTTTCGTTTACTCTTCCCGCTAAAGCAGGGCTGAGATGAAACTTGTGAATAGGAGGTGGTGAGTAGTCCTGTCTGATTTGCTTGGGCCATCTTAGCGTAGTATATTTGCTGCACCGGCATGAATTGAATTTCGTCTCCTTCTGTATTGCTTTTCTGGAAAATTCTCCCCATCTCTTCTCTGGTAGACCAATTGGCCTGATTAGTAATCCTTTCCAGTATGGTTAAATCCTCCTTATAAGTTCCGAACATAGAATGATAAACAACCTGTTTTGCTAAACCATCCGTTCCCTTGTTCAGAGAAAGCTTCCATTGAATGCTTTGGAAGATCTTATAAAAGGCAAAGGCACCATGCCCACTAAAGTTGAAAGAGTCTAGCAAAACATTTGTTTGATACACACTAGAGCCTACTTTGAAAGACTCTTTTGTGAATATGTATGAAAATGCTGCTGGAGGTGGAAACATCATCAACACAGCGTGTGGGGGGATCTAACCGCGAGTAGCGCCCTGCGACGGCGGACGGTCTCCTCCTCCTCTGTGTCCGTGCTCGATAAAGTTGCAGAGTCCCCATGTCGAGAGGAGACGCGTCGTCGATCTCTCATCCGTCTCTGAGTCGGGGATCGGCCTATTGGGTTCCTTTCCGGGATTTTTTTACTTCCGGTTGGGTTGTATTCGCAGTTTCTGTTATTTTTGTCGTGTTACGGTCATCGGTTAACGATCCGGGGGGTCCCGCTTGCCCACCACACCTCGGACCGGTACTGGGGTATCCCTCCCCTGCACCGTAGACTTCTTTTTGTATTGTTATGTTCTCCATACTGTTTATGGGGTTTGTGCTCATTATCCATTGTCTAGCCATTGTCGTATATAAAGTTCCAGTCCAGTTTTCCCTTTTTCCTATCGGTGTGAGGTAGTATGAGATCAACCCGGGCAGAGCCTCTTATCCGGGCAAGGGGACTAAGTTACTGCAGTGGTGGCCCCAAGTGCCCTGCAGGGAACGTTCGCGACCGCATAAGTATCAGCATTTCTGTCCATCAGCTTATCCACGAGTTCCGCGAGCCTGTTAAGGCTCGTTTCTTCCAGCATCGACATCAGCTCCGAAATTCTCCCTGGAAGCCGCTGCATCCACATGATCGTTAGAGCTTTATCCGCGATCTCATTGCCCGATAAGTGTCTCAATCCCGAGTGTCTCGTCTCAACTCCACGCCAGTTACTAGTTTCTGTAGTTGACGCTCCCCTGAATCCGAAAAACGGGTAGCTAACTCTACTTTGAGGATGCTACACTTATCCTTCTCTGGTGGTTTTTCTATAATATCGGCGATAACTCTCATGGAGTTTGACCTAGATGCCGCAGGCCCTCGTGAAATTTTGTATTGTCGGATTTTATTTTGTGTAACACCAATTCACTTTCCAACTGGGTAAACCATAATTTCGGTGCCTCAGTCCAAAATGCAGCGAGCCTCACATTTTGGAATTCATCACCCTCTAACCTCATCCTCGGCGCGTCCACACCTATGGTGGTAGAGGGTCCCGTGACCGCTGGGTCCGGACTGAAAGGCCCTGCGTCTTCTTGCTACTTCACTGGGGTCCTTTCCACCCTGGTAGTCCTATTTTTCTCTTGAGATGCTTGTCTTTCGGAAGGGGTCACCAATGTGGGTACGTGCGATCTAAGGGTTGAAAGATGATACGTACTACACGCTGTCGCAAAAGTGACGTTCTAACACCCCTAGTAGCACAAAATATTGAATACATATACAGGGTGTCTCTTAACTCCTGTCCTTCCCGGAAATGGGGGGTAGCTGGGGTGATTGTGAACAACTTTTTCCTTGACCAACATGTGGTTTGCAACTTCATTTTTAAGTTATTATCGAAAAACACTGGCCAATGAGAGCGCCCGTCGGGCGGCCGATGGCGCGCGCTTAGCGCATCGAGGGTACCGACGGAAGCGTGCGGAAAATGTTACATCGTCTTAATTAAGAATAATGTGGAATAATTCGTTTATACTTATGAAACTAATAAGTCGTTTAATAACCGTGTTCGATACGTTTATTCATTATCCGAAAGGAATAAACTGTTTTATTACTTATGAAAAAAATATTTTATTTAACAGCACGTTTTTAGGTGGATAAATTATGGTTCAAGAAAAACGATTTGCAGAACTAATGTTAGAAAAAGCGGGATAAACTTACCCATTCCTCTACGAATTAATCTGGTAAACATTGTGCGAATCCTGACCTAGGCAACGCTCAACAGCTGATGTCACCGGCCGGGTCGGAGAACTCACTACACTCACGGTGAATTCACTTCAAGATCACTTCACTTCACGGTCACTATCACTTGCCACTGTGAAATGTGGGAATATTTGAAACCGATTTATTTTTCTTACGTTTAAACATTTCGTAATAGTCTGCGTTTTTACGATTCATGTTGTCCGTTCGGCTAGCAGAACGACTTTGCCAGCTGAAACGTCGCATTCGCTTCCACACGCAAACGCACATGTTCTTTAATGTGGATAACATTGTAGTGCCGATGCTCACACCGCGACGCACACTACGCAGGGGCCGATACTGCCCTGTGTGATCGGTATCTGCCGCCGATTTCCACTAAATTTGGAGACAGTGTGTGTGCGTGTGCGTGTGGAAGCGAGTGCGAATGTTTCAGCTGGCAGAGTCGTTCTGCTAACCGAACGAGAAACGTGAATCGTGCAACCGCAGAATATTACTAAATGTTTAAACGTACGAAGAATAAATTGTTTTTAACTATACCCAAATTTCACAGTAGCAAGTGCAAGTGACCGTGAAGTGAAGTTATCGTGAAGTGAAGTGATCATGCAAGGATACTAATCCAGTCGTAACATCAGCTGTTGAACGTTGCCTCGGTCAGGATTCGCAGACGTTAAGCAAGTTAATTCGTGGACAAATGGGTAAGTTTAACTAGCTTTTTCTAACATTAGTTGTGCAAATCGTTTTTCTGAAAACATAATTTATCCACCTGAAAACGTGCTGTTAAAAAGATATTTTTTTCATAAGTAATAAAACAGTTTATTCCTTTCGGATAATGAATGAACGTATCGGACACTGTTCTTAAACGACTTATTAGTTTATTTGTTATTCATGAATAACAAATTATTCCACATTATTCTTAATTATGACGATGTAACATTTTCCGCACGCTTCCGTCGGTACCCTCGATGCCCCCCCATCGCGACAGCTGATAGGTTCGTGCCTGAGCGCGCGCCATCGGCCGCCCGGCGGGCGCTCTCATTGGCCAGTGTTTTTCGTTAATAACTTAAAAATGAAGCTGCAAACCACATGTTGGTCAAGGAAAAAGTTGTTCAGAATCACCACAGCTACCCCCCATTTTCGGGAAGGACAGGAGTTAAGAGACACCCTGTATATACAATATGTATTCTAGATTCAGGAAGAAATATTTTTTCTCGAATATTTATGGAATATTTATTAGATGTCACAGCAAAATATTTATTTACTAATGTAAAATAAATATTCATTCAATATTTGTAACAAAATATTTTTTTCTAAGAGAAAAATAAATATTCATTCAATATTTGAAACAAAATATTTTTTTCTAAGAGAAAAATAAATATTCATTTCATATTAGAAATTAATATTTTTTCTCGAATATTTATGAAATATTTATTAGATGTCACAGCAAAATATTTATTTACTAATGTAAAATAAATATTCATTCAATATTTGTAACAAAATATTTTTTTCTAAGAGAAAAATAAATATTCATTTCATATTAGAAATTAATATTTTTTCTCGAATATTTATGAAATATTTATTAGATGTCACAGCAAAATATTTATTTCCTAATATAAAATAAACATTCATTTTATATTACAAAAAATTATTTGATTTATATTAGATATAAAATATTTGTTTGTACTCTTTTTTCAATATATCGATTGAAATATTGATTGGAATGTATGGATTGCGAATCATTGCGTGACGAAATAATAATTAACAATTGACCGATTGCGTTCTTTAGCAACAAGGCAATAATTCATGATCGTGGAATGTATAATAAAAGTATTTTGAAAAATATATGTGTATTCTCTTTTTTTGTTAATAATATACTATGCTTCATTGGGAGAAGGAATTTCACTTTTAGTTAAAACATTATTTTTGTAATATAATTGTGCCTTTTCTGACTTATTATATCATGTAACTGGTTAGTTATATCATGTAATATGTTTTAGCTCATTGGGGAATTACGTTGGTCCGTAATCCATGAGTCCCGAGTTCGAATCCGGTCGGCACCAATAAAAATTTATTAGGTTGAAAAATTGTTTAAGGGAATAGTTAAGTAGTGTACAATAAGGCACAATATGGGGTCGAGTCAGACAACGCGTACAATTTCGAATGTTATAATTTTTTAACTTTTTTTTAGATTTTAAGTATTTACTCAATATCATTTAAATATTTTTTTTACATCTTTTAAATATCTACCTTACATTTTTTTAATATCTATTTTATGTTCTATGAATATTTAGCTCATGTTTTCTAAATATTTATTTTATATTTCTTGTACATGTGTACAATATTCAGATCGAATATTTCTTCAATCTTAAAAAGTGTGGCTTAAAAAATATTTATCCAATATTTTTGTGCTACTAGGGACTTTTCCGTATATTATTAAGTATTACAACCAAAAGAAGAACTATACGCGACTCAGAGCTTTTAATATGCGCTCCAATACATGTAGAGACGCACTAATATATTGTTTAGTACTCCGAAATTACATACATTTGCGGATACACACAGATATTACAAAATAGAGAGACGGGGGAATGGAGTGTGGTTATGGCGGCGAGGCAGGCAGCACATCTGGAATCAGTGGCTGTCTTAATTTCTCCCACATCGATTCCTGTTAGTGGGTGGATTCAAGGGAGGCACCCGGGTGAATACAAATACAATAACCAATATTTGCTTTGCACCCGCCCGATACACAGAAACGAGGAAGAGAGGGACGAGGGGAGCATTACCCGGAAATCATTCCTTTACCCCCCCCCCCCATCCCTGGGCACCGGGTCCTATCACGCCTATAATGGACGAATTTTATGGAATAAGCACTGCAATATAAATATAAGATATACACATTATACTATAATTTTTTATTATTTTATTTAGGATAAAACATTACATTATATTACGGTGTATTATGGTGTTCGTTAAAACAGTCCAAACACATTTGTGGTGATTTTGGACAATTGGGACAATAGGTTGTAGTTTTTTTTACATTTTTCCTCGCTTTTTGGCGTTCGACAATTCGCCTACTTTTCTGGTAACATAGGACGCACATCCTTCTTAGAGGCTTGTCCTGCTGATTCTTACGAACCTCTAAACTGTGCGACACTTTCTTCATTTTCGTTCTTTTATTGTCGGGGATAGTATTTTCCGAGGACAACCATTCTGTAACTAGAAGTTCCCGGAATTTTCTTATCTCCATTTTTTTGTTTGTGGCTTTTTGATATATGATATGACGATGGTTGTTCCTAAGAGAAAATGTAATGCTAATTTGCGATAACACTTGATGCTTTTCCGTATCGTTGTTGCATATGACACTGTTGAATTCTATTAGCAAAGCTCTTTATTTCTGTAGAGATACAACGTGACTCACTCAGTCGACTTACACACACCGTGACAAAAGCATAACGCGGTGTTAATAGGTAGTAACAGATAGATGGCGTCGTTGCGTCCCGCACAATGCGTATTCGTCAACACCCCTCCTCAACGTCGCCAGCATTCTTCGTTAGCAATCCTATTTTCCCTGATAGTTCTTTTAGCTTTACTTTTGCCAGTGGTTTGGTTAATAAATCTGCAATCATATGTTTTGTATCACAATATACAGGGTCTTCCACTTAAGTCGGAACCCGTGCGCGCGCGAACTTGTAAATTTGGCAACGTCGCAATGATACTGGCGTCATCTATGAACTGCTGGTGAAGGTATAAGGTCTTGTTGGGGGCGCAAGGTTTGGCAAAATTGGAGAGACAGGTATGAGATACGATTTGGGTTGTAAGAAAGGGCGAACGGTTCGACTTTGGCTCGGCTCGGCTAAAGTCGGACGCGATCGACAGAGACCGAACCGAAGTCACCCCTAGGTCAGTCACTACCTGAGGTTGGCCGAAAGTTACAATCCTGGCCATCAGCAAAATGAATCGGCTCGAGCCGAGATTTCGATTCCTGCCGAACATAGCTGCTGAACGGCTGGAAACTGTTTAGACTTTAGTAGGTTCGATCCCCGTCGGGTATAATTTTTTTAAAATGAAATTTTTTTTAATTCCTAACTATATGATAGTGATCAATATTTCGTACCCCTCGGGTTGTCTTATATAGATTGTTTCCTTTAATTTTCCGTTTAGAAAAGCATTTTTTATGTCATAGTGTTTTACTCTTAGGTTTTCTTTGCCTGCAACAATCAAAAATATTCTGAGGGTTGTGTGTCTTACCACTGGAGCAAAAACCTCTTCATAATCTATTCCATAATGTTGGTTACATCCAAGGGCAACCAATCTTGTTTTATATCTGGTTATTGCTCCATTGGTGTCCCGCTTTATTTTAAATACCCATTTACAGCCAAGCAATTTCTGCCCTTTTGGAAGTTCTATTATTTCCCATGTGTTGTTTGCCACAAGAGCGAAATATTCTTCGTCAAGTGCGGCTTGCCATTCTCGTCTGTTCTTTCCTGATAAGGCTTCCGCAACTGACTTTGGTTCGATTTCGCTTTCTCTTGTTATTCGTGCATGTCCGCCTAGTCTCATGGGTGGCACTCCCTTATTGCAACGGTCAGACCTCCTTAATTCATTTTGTTTCCCCGTGTCTGGCTCTCTTTCTATTACATCGCATTGGCTAGTCTCGTGTGCATTTTCTTCGGTTTTCATTTCAACTTCTGTTCCGATGATTGTACTTTCTTCCTTCAAGTGATCCTTAATCCCCTCCTGCTTATTTGCATTTTCTAGAAAAATAACGTCTCTACTTATCGTTATTTTGTTGGTTTTGGGGTCCAACAATCGGTATGCTTTCGATTGGTCACTATAGCCTACAAAATATAATTTCTTAGCCTTGATGTCCAATTTTCGTCTTTGTTCATCTGGAATTTGTGCATATGCCGCACATCCGAAAGTATACAATCCTTTAAAGTTCGGTTTGCCGAATTCCAATACTCGTATGGGGTTTTATTCCGTGATCTGCTAGGTAATCTGTTTTGAATAAAATTTGCCGTCATTATTGCCTCACCCCAATAGTATTTTGCGAGCTCACTCTCAATCAGCATGCACCTGGTCATTTCAACAAGATATCGGTTTTTTCTTTCAGCTGTACCGTTTTGTTGAGGTGAATACGGTGCAGTGAGTTCCATTTTTATTCCTTCGCTTTTTAAGTAATTTATCAACTCACCATTTACATATTCTCTCCCCCTATCTGACCTTATGATTTTCGGCTTTTTGTTGAATTTATTTTTTGTAAATGCTACGTATTCCTTAATTTTTGTGCATACTTCCGATTTATGAGATAACAAATAAATTTCTGTGTAACCGCTGTAATCGTCTATTAGTGAGAGCACGTACCTTTTATTACTTGGGGTGGCATTCTGCATCGGCCCGCATACATCTGTATGTATTATGTCGAGTATTTCCTTAGATCTTTCCGAATTCTTTGGGAACGGTTTCCTGGCCATCTTTCCTTGAACGCAAGTTTCACATACTTCCTTAATTTCGCATTGTTCAATCCTTATGTTTGATGCCAATCCTTCTTTGACCATTTTATAAATTGCCTCTGGATCTCTGTGTCCTAATTTTTTGTGCCATGAGTGGATGCAATTTTCCTTATGATTATTTATTGTTACAAACGCCTCATGTTTCACTTTCAACTTATACAGATTCCCTGAGCTGGAAGCTGTTGCAATTATTTCATTATTCTTTATTATGCTACATTTATTCCCAGAGAACTCAACCTTAAAACCATTATCAGATATTTTCTTGACTGATAATAAATTACTATGTAGCACGGAAACATACAGCACGTCTTTTATTGTTACATATCTTTCTTTATTGAACTCGGTAATGCATTTGATACTACCTGTTCCTACACCTTCGACTCTTTTTTCTTTTCCATCTGCGACCGTGACGCTATTTTTGTCGTTAGTTTTAATAGATTTGAAAAAATTTTGGTCACTGGTCATGTGACTAGTCGCACCAGAGTCAATATACCATGCGTCTGGATCGCATCTACCTGCATTTATACTGAAACGGAATTCATTATTATCGTGTTCTGCTATTTTATTTGCCTTTTCCCTTTTTTCTTTCCAAATTTTATATTTGTGACAATGTTTCTTCATGTGCCCCTTTCCTTTGCAAAAATAGCATTCGCTTGAGCTAGTTGAATTTTCCCTTTTCGAAAAGTGGCCACTTTGAACTTGCAGTGCCTTATCAAAAATGGCCGCCTCGTGCGTAGAACAGTTCAATCTTCTACGATATTCATCTAATAATTTCCCTTTAACTAGGCTCAGCGTTAAATCTTTATCAGATTTACTTTCGAAAACATTTATTAAACTGTTATATGATTCCGGCAAGCTACAGAGTATCATGGCAATAAACAAATTCTCATTAATTGTTTCCCCGATGTCGATTAATTGGTTGTGTAAATCGATCATGCGGTTAATATGATCTTCCATATTGCCATTTTCTTGAAGCTTTAGGCTGCATAAATTTTTTAATAAAAATACCTTGTTTGACAATGTGGATTTTTGATGATACTCCTGTAGGTCCTCCCAGGCCTCCTTTGCACTTGTAGCCGTTCGAATATGTATTAATTGGTCGTCTTCCACCAGCAAACCTATTGTAGCCCTTGCCTTGCTGTCTTTATTTAACCAGTCCGTATTGGGAGTCGCTAGTGGATTCTGGATAACTAAGCCTTCTTTAATCAACAACAGTTCAACTTTAAATTTCCACGAGTGATAATTGCTATTGTTTAATTTCTTTACTGCTACACGTGTTACTTCCGCCATGTTCGAGAACTTTCTTTTGCGCGTGCACGTGTTACTTTTCCCTTGTTCACCGTACTTTCGTGATTCACCAAAAAATACCTTAAACCAGTTGACTAGTAGCTTTACTTAATATTACTCTGAATACTTTATCCTTAATACTTTACTGGGCTTTATCCTTAATATTGTACTGGGCCCATAACCTGTTGAATTCTATTAGCAAAGCTCTTTATTTCTGTAGAGATACAACGTGACTCACTCACAAGGAAACATATTCGGGTGTCCGCCTCCGATTTTGATTAAACTTGGTGGACATATTAAGCAGGTGAAAAAAAGGGACACGTATTTTTTTATAGCTGCCCAATCGCAAGTTTAGGGGGTAAATTCACCCCTTGAAGTTTCAGCAGAAAAATGGTATCTCGAAAACTGTCACAGATATAAGAAAACTTCTTAAGGAAAAGTGTCATGGTTTTTTGAGGTAAAATAAATAGTGGTCACAGATTTTGTAAAAAGTAATTTGTTTATAACAAACAAATTTATTGTTACATTATTTTCAGAGATACAACAATTTACATAATAACAAGAAAGAACCGAAATTTTATTCTGAATCGATTGCTATATAATATGATGGATTTGCCACCTACAGTTTTCCAAAATTTTCATATAATACGCAGACCGCACGGGTCCGCCGGGCTGCGGCCGGACGAAGTGTACACGTATAGGCATACGGGCGGCTATTATTATGAGATACGCATTTATTAATCATAACAAGACGATATAAAATTTGTAATAGTAATATTAATTACATTAGTATGCATTGCAGTATGATATTGTTGCTTGGAAATTAATATCCGTTAATAACAAAATTCGTATAAAAATTAGAGATGTAATAGACATTAAATTCGAGAAGGCTACCAGTGTCTCTACTTTTATGTATATAATCGCTATCGGACGAAAATGATTTCGGCAAATTAAATAATTTGTTACGTATGAAGAATACTTTCTATACGTCGCTCTCAACGCGTTTTCGAGCTCGCATCTGTGAAGGGAAAACGCCCTAAAATTCTTCCGTTTAATGTAAACAAATAAAGGGGACCTTAGTACAAGCACGGTCAGCTGCATCATGACCCAAGACGGGCGTGGCCCGACGACGACTCCTATATTTCCTTATATGGAAAGTTCCAGTGCATCCCCACGCATTTTGGGACTATATAAACCCTTTGGTTTCTACCCTCGTGGGTTCAGAGTAACATAGTCACACGTAGTGTTACGTCGTGTCACGCTTGTATAGAATCAGTTATATCCAGTGAGATTGGGCTTAGCGCACCTCTCGAATCACAGATTAACCCGTTAGAATCCGCTTGTCCGGTTGAAGTTCGTTCGGCATATTCTAATAGCGGCTCCCAGTCCCCGCATCGCCAGTGCGTCAACACCGTGCAAATACTTAGGTAACTTACACACTTTATATATTAATTCATCGCGACAGTAACATTTGTATTTATACTGAAAACTCAGAATACAACTTTATACGTTCACTTATAAATCGAGTAGATTCGTTAAACCTATCTTTACCCCGCAATCCTTGCATATTGGTAACAACGTTCCCACCGATACAACTTTACCGCTCGAGTTGTATCAAATAATAATTTAGAGTTACGAGGCAACTAACATTTCCCGCGACTACCTGATCTCACATCAGGTTCGTCCGCGCACCTTAACTAACAAATTGATAACCATATTCCTGGGTAATATACCCCTCGCCGGCCTCTTGTGCTGCCACACAGCCCGGCTCGTAACAACTTGATGTCGTTTCATTTCGAATGAATAGGCAATATTTGCGTATATTGTGGATAGGTCTTCACCGCATAGGTATGTGCGTATAAAAATACATATGTTAAGTACATAATAATAATTCTGTTATCTTAACATCTATATGTCAATACCAGCCTTTATTAGACGTACGTGACATGTAATGCAGCGAAAACAAGACCTTGCTATGATTGATGATCTTACTGTTTTGCACACGGACACTTTGTGCTGATTAAATCTTACAGTTAATCGGCTGCGGCCATAATGCATACTAATGAAGTTCAGCCAGATAATTGTGATACACAGAATATGTAAACATCAGTGGACAAAATATTTACCAAGAAATGTTATCTGTGTGCAATAATATTCTTATCTTTTACCTTCTACCACAGTATAAAAAGAGCGCGGGATTCGTTGTATTACAATATTGGAAGTAACATCGTCCGTCACATACTAGCCGTGAAGCCGCAAAATGGTGAATATTAATCCGATTAATGTTATTAATCTTCTACTTGCTCTCTTTTCTATCAATTGCTGGCCGGAAAGTCCGATCACTAATGTGGAAATTCAATTGAAAGACAATTTAGCGGAGATTATCCGTAGAGCTATAGAAGATAATTCATTTGAATGGGAACAGTTCAGTCATTTAGACTTCGAAGAACAGTTTGGTGTGCATGATGCTCACATTGTTGAAGACCAGGATACAGCCGATTAAGCGTATGCGGCGCCGACAACAACTGTATGTTCGCAGAATGAAGACGAAATTGATTTTGAATATAAAAAGGATGCCGTTGAATATTGGACAAGTGGGAAGACGGGTAGACGGTCAATAACAGCGGTAAAACATCGGTTTAGGAAGGTTTCTTCAGAGCGACAACTACGGCGCTTGGGGGATCAAGTACGTGAAGGTGGATCACGCACAGATAAATTACTGCGTATAAGTGCCCATACACTGCAACACTTTATAGAGGCTATGGACAAACAGTTAACAGTTCACGATGTCGACCTACAACGTTGAGGTTTAAACGCAAAACAAATAGTTAATCTTCAGGGATCCACCGCCTCTTCCTATTGGGTATGGAACTTCAAAAAAATGCACGGAATTGTATCTCGAAAGGTTACCAAATTTGTTACAAAACATGGAATTGATTCAAGAAATGAGGAAATTGCGCAATGTAAAGTTTTCGTCAGTGAAGTGAAGTCGTATCTAACAGCAAAGGGACCCGAAAATGTCTTCAATTCTGATCAGAGTGGATTCAACCTCGAACATCATTCTGGTAGAACGTTGAGTCACCGAGGGTCGAAAAAAGTGGAAAGAGTAGTTCAGTCTGTGTCATCGACAACTCACAGCTATACGATTCAACCTACGATATCCGCAGCTGGCAAACTCCTTTCTCCTCTTTTGATCGTACTTAAGGAAATCGGCGGAGAGTTTGGACCGAGGGTTCAAGAAACTATGTTTAGGCCGCAAAATGTTTTTATACTGGCCTCCACGTCTGGGAAACTAACATCAGCCCACCTGAAAACTTGGTTGAAAGATGTATTTTTTCCCAACGTCGGATTATCAAGTGTTTTATTGTTAGACTCCTGGGGAGGTCAGTGTTCTAAAACTGTTTCGGAGGCTACGCCACACGATAAAGAATTAAAACACCTTATTATACCGAAAGGCACGACGGGAAGAATTCAACCGCTAGATGTTTACGGATTTCGAGTTTGGAAAAACTTTGTTAAACGCTTCTCGGAAATGTTATACTTTTTGATTACGACGTTAATCTTCATTTAAGAGACAATATTATTAAGCTTCAATCTCTGACACACAATCAGTTTTCTTCGCCAAGATTTACAGATCTTTTCAAATATGCATGGTTTAAGAGTGGTTATATAGAAAACAGGCCCCCTCATTTTGACAATCCAGTAGATTTTTGTTTCGGTGTAAACTCCGCACCAAAATGTGACATTTGTGGAAATGCTGCTATCATTACTTGTGCGTGGTGTAGGAAATCATTTTGCATTCAACATTTCTTTACGGAATACCATTTCTGTGAAACTTATGTTCCGTAAATTCACAGTCTCCATACTATTAATATTAATATTGCATATTCATTCGAAATGAAACGACAACAATTATTTAATTTGCCGAAATCATTTTCGTCCGATAGCGATTATATACATAAAAGTAGAGACACTGGTAGCCTTCTCGAATTTAATGTCTATTACATCTCTAATTTTTATACGAATTTTGTTATTAACGGATATTAATTTCCAAGCAACAATATCATACTGCAATGCATACTAATGTAATTAATATTACTATTACAAATTTTATATCGTCTTGTTATGATTAATAAATGCGTATCTCATAATAATAGCCGCCCGTATGCCTATACGTGTACACTTCGTCCGGCCGCAGCCCGGCGGACCCGTGCGGTCTGCGTATTATATGAAAATTTTGGAAAACTGTAGGAGGCAAATCCATCATATTATATAGCAATAGATTTAGAATAAAATTTCGGTTCTTTCTTGTCATTATGTAAATTGTTGTATCTCTGAAAATAATGTAACAATAAATTTGTTTGTTATAAACAAATTACTTTTTACAAAATCTGTGACCACTATTTATTTTACCTCAAAAAACCATGACACTTTTCCTTAAGAAGTTTTCTTATATCTGTGACAGTTTTCGAGATACCATTTTTCTGCTGAAACTTCAAGGGGTGAATTTACCCCCTAAACTTGCGATTGGGCAGCTATA
This sequence comes from Nomada ferruginata, assembly GCA_963583965.1. Taxonomy (NCBI): domain Eukaryota; kingdom Metazoa; phylum Arthropoda; class Insecta; order Hymenoptera; family Apidae; genus Nomada; species Nomada ferruginata. The sequence goes on from OY757219.1 coordinate 5,258,328, forward strand.
AAAAAATACGTGTCCCTTTTTTTCACCTGCTTAATATGTCCACGAAGTTTAATCAAAATCGGAGGCGGACACCCGAATATGTTTCCTTGTCAGTCGACTTACACACACCGTGACAAAAGCATAACGCGGTGTTAATAGGTAGTAACAGATAGATGGCGTCGTTGCGTCCCGTACAATGCGTATTCGTCAACAGACACCATCTGGTCGCTTCTGTTGATAGCATTTGTTCCATTATTATATGCGATTATCGCCAAAGGTTTCATTTTCGGAGGACGACCGCGGTGAGTGGAATCCGAGCTTGGAGTCATAACGGATGCATGTTTTGTGGATAATATTCTAACATCGCGAACATCTTTCCATTTTAGCACCACAATACCGGTAGGATCTTTCCGCGCTATCATTTCACCTCTTTTCAGTGGTAGGATATAACAAAATTTGGCATAAATTTTTTGTTGTAACGTACAGTTCCAATAACATGTATCTTAGAATTTAAAAATTTGGTTGCTAATTCGTAGCACGTATAAAAGTTGTCGACAAACAAAGTACAGTAATTCTTCGCTTGGCGCTCACTGTTCGGGACCGGCCGCGAGCGCCGAGCAAATTCAGGTGAACTTTGGGTCCCTCGAAATTTCGGCCGCCCGGCTACAATGTAGGCACCGACATCGGCGGCCACAGAAAGGGACAGCGAGCGAACGAAAAAGTGGAATGAGAAGTCGGGCGTCAGTAAAAGGTTTAAATGCCTTCGCATCGGTGAGACAACCCTAATGCAACGGCGAAACTTTTTTATTGTTACATATATCGCTATAATTTTTTTTTTAAATATTGCTGAGATTGTGGTGATTGAAATGAGACCAAACACGATAGAAATTGGATTATATTTACTGAGTAATGTTATATGTAATGGGCAAGGATGCTTATACGGAACGCTCGCGAACGGTCGTGTTCATCGAGGAACCTCGCCAAGCCCTGGTGTCGGTCCGACAGTCGCGGCGACACAAGGCCTTTTCGACGTTCCTCGATGAACACAAAACGAATTTCGACGAGCGCCGGGAATGCATTGACAACGAATTTGATCCACCTGAGTTTCGAGCGTGGACACGGCCGACGGCTGTGTTTTCGGCGCTTCTACCATACCACACATTTCTTTATTATATTCAATTGCGGCTAATGATTTCAGTATTGCATGTGGCATTCCATTATTATGTGCTTGCATGGTTTTCCAGAAATCCTATCGAACTTCCTATCAGTCTAGGAATTGCCACCTGTGTTTAATTGCTTTGCGCAAAGTACGTTTGGCAATAAAACACGAAAAACATAAAACCATACTAATAAATGTGGATCCTATCTTGAGAAAACCTATTGGAATATATGTTTAGATTTGAACTATCCTCTAAGCCCGTAAAGTTTTATTAAAAACTGAGTACGACCGTTCGCAAGCTTTCCTTGTAAGGATTCTTGCCCATTACATATAATATTACTAGGTAAGTAAAAATAATACAAATTCTATCGTGTTTGGTTTCATTTTAATCACCACAATCTCAGCAATATTTAAAAGAAAAACTATAGCGATATAAGTAACAATAAAAAAGTTTCACTGTTGCATTAGTGTTGTCTCACCGATACCAAGCCATTTAATCTTTCAATGGGTAACGCGGCCGTCAGCCGCCGCGACGCGTCGGCTCGTCAAAAGGTGACGGATTTCTCCGTCCACCTAAAGTTAGAGGGGCCCCTCCAGTGGTGGGGATGACTCGCGAGCGGCCACGCTAGAGATCGTGGCGAGCGCCAAGCGAAGAATTACTGTACCTAGGTTCTTCGTTTAGCAATTTGTCTGCAAGTTCAGTGCAGACGTCTTCGGCTATGCCAACTTACCTTTTTCCGCTGATGTCTCGTCCAGCATATATTTTCGCGGACCATGTGTATCCTTCGGTGGAATACAGTTTGAATAGCTTGATGCCATACTTATGCGATTTAGTTGGTATGTATTGCCTGAATACTAGTCGTCCCCGCCAAGGAACCATTGTCTCGTCGACTACAATATCCTGGCCTGGTGAAAAGACTTTTTGATAATTGTCTGTCAATATGTGTATAAGTGGTAAAACTCTTCCAAGTCTACTATTCTGGTCTATGGTTTCGTTGTTGGCAAAATGCAAATTTGCTAATAGTAATTCAAATCGATTACGGGACATTCTGCTGCGCGGAAATGGAAAATTGTAAATAGGGTCCGTTGACCAACTTCTAATGAGCGGCGTCTGTACTACACCCATCCAAATCAACAGTGCAATAAATGTTGTAATTTCTTCGGAAGTGGTGGGCTTCCATCTATTCAGTCGAGCGTGATCGATCGTTCCACGTTGAAGCAATTTTTGTTCTGCATATCTATTGGTTTCTGTGACTAAAAGGCTTATCACTCTTTCATCCAAGAATAACGAAGGACTTCACTTGGGCTAATGTTAGATGGCAAATTCAACAGAACCCCACTTTTTCCAGTGAACGGAAATGATTGTTGCTTGTTGGCAAACTCGTTCCACTGGATATTGTCCAAGGAATCATCAGCAGTGGTCAATTGCTCTTCTTCGTCTATAGCAAGCTCTTCTAACATCTCGTCAAGGTCTTTTGCATATGATTCCTCATCATCCGTAGTTGAACTCGATGAAATTCTATTTATAATCTTTCTTCTAAAACTCACTACTTCTTCCTCACTACTCTCCTCACTATCAATTATACTTTTACGCCGTGCAACGAATATTTTGAGGTTAAAAAAATCACTGATGTGCTTCTCGACTGATTGAAGGCTGTGGGATAACGAAACTGTTCTTTAGTTTTTGGTCATCGACCACGCACGTGCCTACTCAAATTGCATCGTTGGTATTCCCGCTTATCGCTCTGTTTACGTTCTGGCGCTCCGACAGTCGCATTTGGGCTCCGCGAGAAACTCAACTGAATCACGCTGGGCGACGAACGTGTTAATAGTGAGGCCATTTTCCCTCACAAGGGAAGGCTCTTAAGTGGTCGACTCGGATTTTAATGTACTTTTGCAGGTTCATATTACACATGTCCCTGATGGTCTACGTAAAATATTAGGTGTAGTTATTCAGAAACTTTAAAGATATTAACAATTAAAATTACATATGTACCTTCTATGTGCTTCCATGTCTTCTATAAATAGAGAACAGTCTTCAAGAAGGTCGGTAGCCAAGTGAGATTGTGTGTGACTCGTACCGTAAAGGTCCCGGGTCCGATTCCCGATTAATTGATATTTTTTTTTTAAATTATGGCATATTTAATTAAAATACATTTTGGCATCACTGCACGTTTCTGTATGACAACTAGTTCATTTCAAATGTTAATAACTTTGAAACAGTACTTCTTTACAATGCGTTCGTTGTAGTGAAGATGCGGTCCACAGTGTTTATGATCAGATTGGAGATAAACTGGAGTACGTTTCCAATTTCATGCACAGGCTCAACTCCCCACACGCGTCGATCTTTATTATTTATCTTAATATATACAAACTAAAGAGTTTTCGAAGTCGGTCCAAGATGCATAGCGAGTCCTGTAGGAATCATTATAGTTTTTGTAGCCTAGCGAAACGTATTCCAGTGCAGTTCGATTTTTTATTGTGTTTGGTGTTACAACGTGATTTTATTTTTGTGATTTGTGGATATTGTGCGAAAATGCAAGAATTTACAGATGCATTGCATTATGCAAGAGATTTGCTACAATCCCAACATTATATCACAAATGCAAGGAGTGAAAGTCCATCACAAAACAGTGAAATAATGGGAAAAGAAATAGCAGAAATACTTATTTCTGTAATTTCCCGTTATCAGATAGTTGTCGATGAGGAGTTATTGGCTGAAACGCAATGGCATCACGACATTCAAAATGAAGTACAAGAAAACGAAGATCAAGAAGAGGAAAGCTCTTCACCCAATGAACTTTCTCCGCAAGATAATCGTTCTTGTAATAAAGTGTCTTTCGAAATGAAAGCAAAAGTTGTTGCACTGGCCGAATTACATCCACACTGGTCATTTAATACATTACGAAGCAAAAGTACACGATTGCCCACGAACAAACGTCAATTTAATAAATGGAAGCAACAAGTACAGGAAGGTGGAACTCGTTTCGAAAAATATGAAATGATTAACACATGGGTGTATAAAAGATTCGTCGAAGCTCGTGCAGTCAAGCAACATATTACTACACGAACATTGCAACAATGGGCAATGGCGGGTGCGTTCCAGTACATAAATCCCAAATTTTCATTTACAGCATCAAAGAGTTGGGTCACACGATTTAAACGTAATAATAAAATAAGACAAAGGCGTGTAACAAAATATATTAGCGGTCGACACATTGAACAATTTGAAAATACGATACAATCTGCTGAACTATTTCAAAGGCAAACAGCAGAACTTATAAAAAATTATGATTCTAATTATATTATTAACACCGATCAGACTGGATGCGAATATCGCGTAAATATACGCAGAACGTTATCCCATAAGGGTGAGAAATCGACGGAAGTAAGTGTTTTAGCAAGTAAGCGGGTGATGCCTACACCAACGCACATATACAAGGGAAAGAGAGAGAGAGATCTCGCTTACTTAGCTGGGGCTGGACTCACCCGCAGGATCTTTGAATTCATTTAAGAGTACTTTATACCTATTCTCGTGGTCTATTGTGGACGTGGACGGTATATGGACTTATTTAGTTTTCCGCCGTTGCGGATCTTTTATCAGGTCCCGTCTGCATTTAAATCAATTTTCCCTGAATCTATCGTGAAAATAACAAAATTCAGCTCGCTGACGGCTTCTTTTACGCAAATTACTGGGCCCCCTATAGTAGCGTCCTCTACTACTGCTGCGTGGGCGTTGTTTGAAACTGGCCCAAACCGCCGACTCCAGCAGCTCCATCCTTCTCGTAAGCGCAGCTATTTCCGCGCGTATAGATGACGTCACTGGTGGCGGCGTCGCTTGTAATGGTGGCAATTGTACTGGCGCCACTTGCAATGGCACCCCTTGTAGTGGCGTCACTTCCATTGGAGCGATGGCAGCCATTTCGTATGGTGTTGATTTTTCCATCGTCTTATCCACAGGAAACGCTGTCGGCTTCGGCTTCGGTTGTGGTGCACGTTGCCCAGTGTCCATTGCGTGGACTTTTTGCACAACAATGAGCGGGTTTCGGCGTTAGTTGTAGCTACAGCTACTAGTTGTAGTGCATTAACATGATACTAAAAGACTCGCAGGCATTACGGATTTGAGTAACTTCTATTTGATGTGGGAGAGCTTTTAAGAATATGGATCCTTTGGTTTTATAAACTTTATTTTGAACGCTTGACTTGGGTAGCTAAGACTTCCTGACGCTTAAGGGTCCCGAGTCCTTTGTGGCCAACTCCGAATCGATCTAAGTGCTATTGTAACGAAACGGGCATTAGTGCAAACAGAAAATTGGCAGGTTCAACATTTGATGATGTGACATCTGAAGTCATTATATAGGATTATAAATTCACGGTATGACATCTAAAGTCATTATATAGAATTATAAATTCACGGTATGACATCTAACATCATTATGCAAAATTATAAACGGAGGGTGAGATGCCATAGTTGTCAAATTACATCTTTTGGGAGTTCTTTCGCGCTGTTGTCACACCTCTTACAATACTGCCCACCAGCAAAATGAATCAGCTCGAGCCGAGATTTTTATTCCTGCCGAACATAGTGTTACGTATGGAGAATATTTTCCATACGTCGCTCTCAACGCGTTTTCCAGCTCGCGCCTGCGAAGGGAAAACGCCTTAAACTTCTTTCGATTATTGTAAACAAATAAGGGGGGCCTGAGTACAAGCACGGTCAGCTGCATCATGACCGAGACGGGCGTAGCCCGACGAAGACTCCTAAATTTCGTTATATGAAAAGTTCCAGTGCGTTCCCGCGCATTTTGGGACTATACAAACCCTTTGGTTTTTACCCTCGTTGGCTCAGAGTTACACAGTCACGTCGTGTCAAGCTTGTATAGAATCAGTTATATCCAGTGAGATTGGGCTTAGCGCACCTCTCGAATCACAGATTAACCCGTTAGAATCGGCTAGTCCGATTGAAGTTCTTTGGGTATATTCGAATAGCGGCTTTCAGACCCTGCATCGCCAGTGCATCATTAACTGGTCCCCGGTAATCCCTTGACCGGGGCCTGAGGACTGCATGCTCGACGTCTCCTCGTACGGTCGGTTTTAGTACGGAACATGCCGCCCCCCTTGAATGGTCGTGTTCAATGATTCTACTAAATTAATTGGATAATAAGGTAAGATTGGCAGGATTCACCGAAAACTAAATGTTAAACAATATGTACACGTTATGCTTAATAACTATATTGTAGGTGAAAAACAACGAGGTTGTGTAGGTGAAAACAAAAATGACTTTATTACGTGAACGCTCGGACACGACTGATTACATATATTCCTTCCTACGTACAACTAACGTCTCCCTTCGTATCGGTCCGGGGCCATGTGCTCTGGCGAACAGAGGTGGGGACCGGGCACCACGGTGCACCGTATGACGCCGTGGGTGGCAAGGGGCCCGACACTACGCAACCCTCGCACCGTGTCTATTCCTGTAGGGATTTTCCTTACAGACTCGGCCATTCTGACAATATGACTGTCCCGGACATCACACAGAAAAGAAGACAAAAAAAACCCGCTACAACACGTAGCTTACATTATTTTTACTACATATCCACACACAGTAAATACACACTTAACGCAACAAAATTAGAAATACATACTACAAACAACAACAAAAGAACGCAAACAACACACACTTACATTATTTTGCCTCCCACAATTTCATGCGGTCGGCACTTACGGTTCCAGTATATGGAATCTGAGTCAACTGAAATCCGTCGATATCGGAAACAATGTACCAGTCGAAATCTAGTACGTGTTCCACGACGTACGGTCCCTTGTATTTGGGAATGAGTTTTTTATTTACACCCGGTGTCGTATCGTAGTTTTTGATTACTACATAATCACCCTCCTTATAGACAGTTGGAGGCTTGCGCTTTTCGTTATAACTACGCGAATTTTCCTCCTGAACCTTAGAAATAATTGTACACGCGGCATCCCTAATCGAAGGAAGATCTCTCTCTTCCGCGGACGATAAACTAAGAAGTTCGCGCAGTCGATCGTTCGATTTCCGGGATTGCGCAATTCCAAACAATAACTCGCTGGGTGTGGTACCCGTAGATCGGCACAACGTGTTGCTCAAAGCGTATTCTACGGAGGTCAAGGCGTAGTACCATTTATTTGGTGACTCAATTAATTTTGACAACATTGGTGTAATAACCCGGTTAAATCTCTCCACTTGACCGTTTGCACGTGGTGCACCTACAGCAACTAATACATGCTCGATCGCCCACTCTTCAATAAAAGACACTGTAACGCGACGGTATCTTCCGCCATCGCGTTCTACCCCTGGCACTATGCGCTACCCCGAGCGCCTGTACGCCGGGGCAGGTAGCTGGCCCAGACACCCTACCCCCACTATGTAACCAATCCCCACTACGACCGCCGAGCGACCCCATTGGCCGTTCCGCCCGAGCAAGCAGGTATAAAAGGGCCCTGGAATTCCAGGAATGTCAGAAGAGTCAGGAGTAGCGACCTACTCAATACAAGCAAGGGTGCTTAATACGCGGACGACTTTAGTGAAAGTTGGCCAGTCTTAACCTCGAGTTTAGTAACGAGTAAGCTACGGAACAAGCCCTTGAAACGCGGACAACTTTAGTTAAAGTGTGGCCAGTTTCAATCTTGTTCCCGAGACTGAGTATCCTGGGGTTCCAGGATCCCACTTTTCCGACCTACCCACCAGGACGAGGACAGCGTTAGTCAACGTTGGCCAGTACTGGATTCCACCATCCTCATCTCCTTTGAGAAAACACCATCCTCTCCTACCCTACCAATTTTCTGGAACCTACTCAAATAAACGAACGAAAGTTCTTTAGAGGAACACGCTGTGTTTAATTCTTTCGTACCATTTCACCATCCTGCGTACCGGAAAAGACCTCTAAAAGACGTAACGTTACACTGGCGCCCAACTAGAGGCCAGAAAAAGGTAATAAGAAGACTGGCGGACCATAGAACCAGAAGTCGCTCTCCGCGAAGAAGCCCAAGGCACAAGATGGCAGTTCAACTCACGGAGGACCAGCTGGCGCAGATCCTGGCAAAGGTGACGACACGCCAGTCACGGGGAAGCTTTGCGCGTTGCACGGAACGTTTCAACGGAACGAAGGACCGAAAGAAGCTGGAGGCCTTCATCACAAGTATTTCAATCTATAGAGAGATTGAAAACATCACCGAGGAGAACGCCATCAAAGGACTACCACTCCTGCTCGAGGACGAAGCAGCGATTTGGTGGCAAGGCGTGCAAAAGGACGCGAAAAACTGGACAGAAGCGATAAAACTACTGCGTGACGCGTACGCACCGGAGACGCCAGCCCATGCGATTTACGCAAAACTGTTCGCAACAAAACAGGACCAGAAGACGCCGACTGACACGTTTGTAAACAACACTCGAGCGCTGCTGGAAAGTCTACCACATCGACACTCGGAGAGTGTCCAATTAGACATGGTATACGCCATGCTCCGGTGGAGCATCAGAGAACGCATACCACGCACCGATGTCCAGACCTTCAAAGAACTGGTCCAGCAAGCCAGGACTTTGGAAGCACTGGAGGAAGAGGCAAGGGGATTCCGGACGACAGCCGAGAACCCAGACAGCAGGAAACGCTGCAGCACCTGCAGACGATTTGGACACTCCGCGGGAGAATGCAGGAAAGGGAGCAGACCAGAGCCAAGGACCACGACCCAGGAGACGCTCAAGTGTTATGGCTGCGGCAAGCCAGGATTCATCCGGAGCCGCTGCCCAGACTGCTCAAGGACCACGGAACGTGAGACGCTAAAATGCTATGGCTGTGGAAAGCCAGGTTTTACGCGGAGCCGTTGCCCGGAATGCACCAGGAAACCGATCACACTGGAGCAATCGATGGACTTCTGCGCACTGAATCTTGCCCAGCAGCGAAGCCGTCCGACGGTAGACATTGGAGTAGCCGGTCTACGCGGGTCGGCCTTCTTCGACACTGGAGCAAGAGTCAGTGTGGCGAGCGAATCGCTCCACAACCAGCTCCAGAAGATGGGGGTGCCGTTCGAGATGACAAGCTTAACGATAGTCTTAGCCGACGGCCGACCCCAGGAGAAAAGGGTACAACACGCAGACCTAACGATCACCCTGGAAGGGAGAAATGTTACAACACCGTTTATAGTACTACCAGACGCTGATAAAAACCAGACGCTCCTGGGGTACGATTTCCTGGAAACCGCAGGAATAGTAATTAACGCCGCACAAGGAGCATGGAACTATGTGGACACCCCTAAGAACAAATTCTTGTTCAAGGGGGAACTGACGAGGCACCAGGAAACCCAGAAGCCTGAGAAACAGCGACGCAGGGACGTAGCGCTCATCAGCACGAGGGATACAAGTCCACCGACCCCGATCAGTCCAATAAGAGAGCCGTGGGACAACATGTTCGCTACCACACGACCGGTCTCGCCACTACCGCCCACGCCACAGAAGACAGATCGATCGGAACTGGACCAACTATTCGAACGGTGTTTCCAGCGGTATGCCATGGACATCGCGACCATGGACTTCACACTACGACCGGAGGAGGCAACGAAATTAACCCCCAAACAAAGAGGGAGGCTGGAGAACATGATGAAACAACACGCGGAACTCTACCAACCTGCCCAAACGCCCACGAGCTTCGCGGAACATCGGATCAACACAGGAGATCACGCACCAACCGCAACTCCACCATACCGGCTGTCCCCACCGCGGAAAGCCATCCTAGGAAAAGAGTTGGAGAAAATGCTAAGGGAAGACATAATCGAGGAGTGCGAATCACCATGGGCCGCACCGGTCGTGCTGGTAAACAAGAAGGATGGGGGCATACGAGTCTGCGTGGACTACCGAAAACTAAACGCTATCAGCGTTCCCGACGCATACCCCCTCCCGCGCATCGACGACCTACTACACACCACCTTTTCAACCGAATACATGTCCACCCTGGACCTAAGGTCAGGATACTGGCAGATACCCGTTAAAAGAGAGGACCAGGATAAAACGGCATTCGTCACGCCGTTCGGAACGTTCCGATTCAAGAGGATGCCGTTTGGACTACGAAACGCCCCAGCTACGTTTCAACGATTAATGGACCGTTTTCGGGCAGGCCTAGGAGATAGAACGATCATCGTGTACTTAGACGATCTACTAATCCTATCACCTTCCTTCGAACAACATCTGGACGATCTAACAGCCACCTTCTCTCGGATGCGGCTATACGGACTCCGCATGAACCGCGAAAAATGCCACCTCTGTTGCTCAAAAATTATATACCTTGGGCACATCCTAACACCCGCAGGAATAGAAGCTGACCCGAGCAAAGTAGCGGCCATACAGGAACGAGTACCACCATCAAACGTCAAGGAAGTACTCAGCTTCGTCCAGACCTGCTCCTGGTACCGGAGATTCATACCAGGCTTCGCGGAAATGTCCAAACCCATCACGGATCTCACCAGAAAGAAGGCCGTCTGGCACTGGGGGGAGACCCAAGAGAACGCTTTCCGGGGGCTAAAAGATAGCCTAAGCAACGCTCCTGTTCTCCAGCCAGCAGATCCGACGCGCCCGTACACGCTACGCACCGACGCAAGTGCCTACGCCCTCGGGGCAGTATTAGGCCAGGGGGAGAAAGACGACGAACACCCCGTGGAATACGCAAGTAGGTTACTCACCGGCGCGGAACGGAACTATTCCACCACCGAAAGGGAAGGACTGGCGGTGGTTTGGTCCTTAAATAAATTTCGCGGTTATGTCGAGGGCTCCAAAATTCGCGTCATCACAGACCACCAGCCGCTGCGGTGGTTGATGACCCTAAAGACGCCCAGTGGACGACTAGCCCGATGGGCAATGCTGCTACAGGAGTTCGACTTGAGCATCGAGTACACCCCTGGACGAAGCAATCACGTCGCGGACTTCCTGTCGCGGCCTCCGAGGGAGCAACCAGAGGAAGTACAGGAGCACAACGTAAGCCTCATCTCTATCGACCTCCCCAACAGGGGGAGTAACGAAACACGCAGTGAGCAGTTAAAGGACCAAGAGATCCAACAAATCGTGAAGAGCTTCGAAAGTACGGAACATTCCGAAGCCTTCCTCAATTGGACTCGTAGAGGGTACATCCTGTCAAACGGGGTGTTGTATCGCCACTCACCCGACACTGACAGCGAAGAAGCTCAACTGGTCGTACCCTGCCACGAACGGGAAGAGATCTTACGACAGTACCACGATACACCCACGGCCGGGCACTATGGCGCAGACCGGACCACACAGAAAATTCTGGAGCGCTATTTTTGGCCCGGACTAAGGAAGGACGTTGCCAAACACGTGAAGAATTGCATCGCCTGTCAAAGGTATAAAGTTAGCAACCTTAAACCAGCCGGGCTAATACAGACACCCATCATGCAACAACGATTCGAGGTCATATCCATCGACCTCTTTGGACCCCTCCCGCCATCTAAAGAGGACAAGCGATGGGTATTCATCATTGAGGACACAGCCAGCCGATGGGTGGAACTATTCCCGCTACACAAAGCTACCGCTGAAGCCTGCGCCACCACACTGTTAAACGAGATAATCCTACGCTATGGCGTTCCGCGCCGAATCATCAGCGACAACGGGACTCAGTTCATCAGCGGGGTGATGCAACAATTGTTTCTCTGCCTGGATATAAAGGCACAATTCTCCCCAGTGTACCACCCAGAAGCCAACCCCGTGGAAAGGAAGAACCGGGACCTAAAAACGCAACTCTCCATACTAGTCGGAGACCAACATCCGACCTGGGAGGAGAAACTGCCGACCATCCGGTTTGCAATGAACACAACCCGTTGTTCCAGTACCGGACACTCAGCCGCCTACCTCACCTTCGGCAGAGAACTGCGGACACCGGATGAGGTGACACGGGATCTCCGCCACATCACGCAAACCGAGAATTTTATACCGGAAATAACGCCCCGGCTACGCCAAATGGCGGATGTGCTAGACGCCGTACGAGAGGTACAGGAACTAGCACAGGACAGAAGGAAAACACTAGCGGATAAGGACCGCCGACCAGACCCCGGATATCAACCTGGCGATTTGGTATGGGTAGATACCCATGTGCTGAGTAACGCAGCCAAGGGCGTCACCTCAAAACTCGCCCCTCGGAGAGATGGGCCTTACCAAATCGTACGACGCGTTGGAGCCACCAGCTACGAGATTGCCAGCAGGGACACCCCCACCGAACCGCTAGGAGTATATCATGCCTCCGCCTTAACCCCATGCCAGGAAGGCATGACCGTAGAAGCGACAACTCCCATCGCACCAATCCGGAAGCGAGGACGCCCTCCCAAGAAGAGAGCCGCCAAGGAGGGAAGACCGTGAACGACAAGAGAAGGAAAGCTGCTGGATACCGCATCGAGGACGAACCAGCGGATCCAGAGGGGGAGACTGTAACGCGACGGTATCTTCCGCCATCGCGTTCTACCCCTGGCACTATGCGCTACCCCGAGCGCCTGTACGCCGGGGCAGGTAGCTGGCCCAGACACCCTACCCCCACTATGTAACCAATCCCCACTACGACCGCCGAGCGACCCCATTGGCCGTTCCGCCCGAGCAAGCAGGTATAAAAGGGCCCTGGAATTCCAGGAATGTCAGAAGAGTCAGGAGTAGCGACCTACTCAATACAAGCAAGGGTGCTTAATACGCGGACGACTTTAGTGAAAGTTGGCCAGTCTTAACCTCGAGTTTAGTAACGAGTAAGCTACGGAACAAGCCCTTGAAACGCGGACAACTTTAGTTAAAGTGTGGCCAGTTTCAATCTTGTTCCCGAGACTGAGTATCCTGGGGTTCCAGGATCCCACTTTTCCGACCTACCCACCAGGACGAGGACAGCGTTAGTCAACGTTGGCCAGTACTGGATTCCACCATCCTCATCTCCTTTGAGAAAACACCATCCTCTCCTACCCTACCAATTTTCTGGAACCTACTCAAATAAACGAACGAAAGTTCTTTAGAGGAACACGCTGTGTTTAATTCTTTCGTACCATTTCACCATCCTGCGTACCGGAAAAGACCTCTAAAAGACGTAACGTTACAACACAAATTTAGCAGAGGTGAAGCAAGTTCCGCGGTCGCTTACCAAACGCTTTGGCTTGCTGATGATCGGAAGTATTCGCTCAAATGTTTGATCGCCTCGTCAGTGGTGGTAGATTTACAGGCGTAAAGTCGAGTATATTGGTAAACCCGTCAACAATTGAAAAAATGTGTTTGAACCCTCCCCCAGATTTTTCAAGCAGCCCATAATGATCGACATGGATCGTTTGAAAGGGTATATTTCCCTTCGGTAAACTATGCAGATATCCCTCACGTTTCCTGCTAGTCGGTGAGAACTCGATACACTTCAGGCAATTGGCAATATATTTTCTTACCTTATCGCGAAGCTTTGGGAACCAATACACGCGACTTATGTTATCCACAACTTTATCAATTCCCACATGTCCAATGTCGTCGTGACAAGGGCGGATGATATTATTTTCTAAACACTGCGGTACATAAAATCACAGTTTTTGGTCTTTTGTCTTTCGGTAGACCAGCCCGTCGCGCAGTTCAAAGCACTTATCCTCCTCGTTCTCTAACCGCTTTCGAATTTTTACAACTTCTTCGTCTTTATCCTGTTTTACCGATAAGATTCGTTCAAACCCATTACTCTCCAATATGAGCACTCCGTGACATCTACTGAGTGCATCGACGTGAGACATTTTCGTCCCTGGTCGATGCTCGATAACATAGTCATAGGCCTGTAAAAATAGAGCCCATCTCGAAATTCGAGGATTGATATTACTCTTACTGAGTGTCAACCGGAAACTATCGCAATCTGTGAGAATTTTAAATTGTATACCGAAAAAATAAATGTAAAACCTTTGAACAGCGTACACTGCAGCCAAACATTCCAGCTCAAAGCTGTGATACTTAGACTCTGCCTCGGTTATCCGTTTGCTAAAATAAAATACTGGTTTGATCAAACCATCCAATTGCTTTTGCATTAAAATAGCACCAAATCCACTAGAACTGGCGGCGCAATGCAACACCGTCGCGAGTTTCGGCGAATAAACCGTTAAAATCGGTCGCGATGCTAAACAGGTTTTCAATGTTTCAAACGCAGACAATTCTTCGGGACCAAATCGAAATTCCGCATTCTTCTTTACCAGACCGTGCAGAGGTTTTGCAATACTGGAGAAATCCTTGACGAAGCGTCGGAAATAGCTCGCCAAACAGACAAATCTATGAGCTTCTTTAGAATTCCGCGGCATGGGGTAGTTTAAAACTGCTTGTACGGTATCTTTATTAGGACGTATACCGTCTTTACTAATCAAATATCCGAGATACGTTATCTCCTCGAAAAAAAACAAGCACTTGTCCAGCCGAAAATGCAATTCGTGACGCGACGCAAGCTCAAATATCTCCTGCAATATACAAAAATGTTCTTCGATACCCTCCGTAGCAACAAGGATATCGTCTAGGTATAACAATATTTTGTTTCGTCGTATCAATTCGGAAAATATAGAGGTCACGAAACGCTGAAATACTCTTGGAGTGTTTGTCAAACCGAAAGGCATCCTGAGGTACTCGTATTGTCCAAAAGGGGTGACAAATGACGTGAATTTTATAGAGGACTCAGAGACGCGCACGTGATGGAAGCCGTTCGTCAAATCTAAACAACTAAAATAGCAGTCGATCTAAATGACCATCAATAAGCGGAGTTGGAAAGTTGTCTCTGACAGTAACCTTATTTATTTCACGATAATCAACGCACAATCGTATCTCAACATTCTTCTTACGGACGAGGACAATCCGACTCGCATACGGCGAACTGCTCGGTCGAATAACTTTGTCTCTCAACAACTGATCCAGAATGGTTTTCAGTTTTTCTTTGTCGGAAAACGCTAACCTACGCGGTCGGAAACTGATAGGCTGATCATGTGTCGGACTAACAACCATTTCCACATCATTTGAGGCTTGATTTACGCGCGTACTATTCAAACATTCCTCTATACAGGGTCCGGCGGAGTATTTCATCCCGCGTTTAATGGGGGGTTGGTGGGGTGATTCTGAACAACTTTTTCCTTTACCAAAATGTTGGTTAAAGCTTTGTTTTTGAGTTATTAACGAAAAACCCTGGCCAATCAGAGCGCTCGGGCGCGTGGCCGTCAACGGATCTCAACCTCGGTCGTGGTCGTGAACGAACGCATTGGTACGTTATGTTACCTCGTCTTAAATTAAGAATAATGTGGAATTATTCGTTATTCATGAATAACAAATAAACTAATAAGTGTTCGATACGTTTATTCGTTATCCGAAGGAAATAAAGTTTTTTATTATTTGTGAATTATTTTTTGTTTAACAGCACGTTTTCAGGTGGATAAATTGTATTGTATTTTAAGAAAAACGATTTGGATAAATAGTGTTAGAAAAAGTTAGACTTACCAATTCGTCCACGTATTAACCTGCTCCGACGGCAGTATCCCGTCCACGGCAAGGGATATGTATTGACACTGGGTCATTGTGTCGATCCTGACCTTCCACAACATGTGATTCTACAGCCGTGTCGGTGCACGGTCACTTTTCTTGTGTTACGAGCCAGGGCTGTGGGCAACGCCTAGACCGGCGATGTTGATATTACCCAAGGAATATGGTTGAGAATTTGTTAATAAGGTGCACGGACGAACCTGATGCGAAATCAGGGAGCCGCTGGGATTGATGTATGCGAGGACGAACCCGATGCGAAATCGGGGAGCCTCAGGAATAGAATCAAGCGCGGACGAACCTGGTGCGAAACCAGGGAGCCGCAGGAGGGTGAAACGTCGTGGACGAACCCGATGCGAAAGCGGGGAGCCACTAGGAAAGAGTGCGCAGACGAACCCGGTGCGAAACCGGGGAGCTGCTGGGAGGTTGGTTTATTCACAGACGAACCCGGTGCGAAACCGGGGAGCTGTTCGGAGGTTTGGTAAACGTACGGACGAACCTGATGCGAAATCAGGGAGCCGTAGGATACAGACGAACCTGGTGCGAAACCAGGGAGCTGTAGGATGGGTTAGGTTTCGTGGACGAACCCAATGCGAAATCGGGGAGCCACTAGGTTGGAGTAGTTACCTTGTTTTGGATAAGGCGTGCGAACGAACCTGACGCGAAATCAGGGAGTCGCAGGAAATGTTAGTTTGACTCGTAAATAAATATTCGATACAACTCGAGCGGTTAAGTTGTATCTGTGGGACGTTACTACTAATATAAAGGATTACGAAGTAAAGATAGGTTTTAACGAATCTACTCGGTTTAATGGTGAACAGTTTATAAGTTTATATTGCAACCAGTTGTTTGTACAAGTGTAATTGTCGCGATATAATTAAATAGTGTGTGAATTATTACCTAAGCTGCACGGTGGTGACGCACTGGCGATGCGGGGTCTGAGATCGGTTACAAAGTATGCCGAAAGAATTTCAACCGGACTATGCGGATTCTAACGGGTTAACTTTATCTGAATGGTGCCGTAAGCCCAATTCTTATTGAAATGCAACCGACTCTGTACAAGCGTAACGCGACGTGACTATGCGCGTAGCTGTGTAGTTATGAACCGAAGATGATTAGAAACGGAGGGTTTATATAGTCCCGAAATGTATGGAGGGGTTCGTTAGAAGCCTCCATATATGGTAAGGGCACACAGTCTTCGTCGGGTCACGAATGCACCTAATCGGTCGCGATGCAGTTGGTCGATACTAAAAGGGTTAACCGTCGTGTGGTATCGAGATAAATCTTTAGGCGTCTTCCGTTCCTACGCGAGATCGAACGACGCGTGCGAGCGCAGCGAAGGAGAATATTATTCATACGTAACACTTCCACGGTCACTTTTCTAGCGCGGTCACTTCACTTAACAGTCACTTTCACTTTTTGGGACGATTTATCCTTCCTGCGTTTAAAAAATTGTGGCTCCGAAAGGCACCCACTGCAATTGTGGCACCCAATACAAACATTGGGTTGTACTCCTGGTTTGAACGATACATCTTGCTCGTACGAATAGTCGAATGACTCTGCCAGCTTAAGCGTTTCCTAGGTTCTACATAGATGAACATTCGTTAGGGAAGGGATATTGTTATAATAGAATGCAGAGGAAATGTTTCCTACTGGAACGCTTAAGTGGCTAACAGTTTTGGCGTCAACCTCCACTACACGAAAGAATACCCATGCGCTCTAGGGGGTCGCATGGTTTTCGTAACTACGAACTCCGATTGCGAAGAGAGACCACACACACCAGACAGTGTGGGATTACACTGTTCGAGAAATTTCATTAGAAGCGGAGTTCGTAGTTACGAAAGCCATGCGAACCCCTAGAGCGCATGGGTATTCTTTCGTGTAGTGGAGGTTGACGCCAAAACTGCTAGCCACTTAAGCGTTCCAGTAAGAAACATTTCTTCTGCATTCTATTATAACAATATCCCTTCCTTAACGAATCTTCATCTATGTAGAACCTAGGAAACGCTTAAGCTGGCAGAGTCATTCGACTATTCTTACGAGCAAGATGTATCGTTCAAACCAGGAGTACAACCAAATGTTTGTATTGGGTGCCACAATTGCATTGGGTGCCTTTCGGAGCCACAATTTTTTAAACGCAGGAAGGATAAAGCGTTCCAAAAAGTGAAAATGACTGTTAAGTGAAGTGACCGTACTAGAAAAGTGACCGTGCACCGATACGGCTGTAGCATCAGATGTTGTGGAAGGTCAGGATCGACACAATGACCCAGTGTCAATGACCCACTGCCGTTGGAGCAGGTTAATACGTGAACGAATTGGTAAGTTTAACTTTTTCTAACATTATTTATCCAAATCGTTTTTCTTAAAACACAATTTATCCACCTGAAAACGTGCTGTTAAACAAAAAATAATTCATCAGTAATAAAATACTTTATTCCTTTCGGATAAGGAATAAAAGTATCGAACACTTATTAGTTTATTTGTTCTTCATGAATATCGAATAATTCCACATTATTCTTAATTTAAGACGATGTAACATATGTCGCACGCTTCCCTCGATATCCACGCTGTCCCGAGCGCGGTTGAGAGCCACGCGCCCGGGCGCTCTGATTGGCCAATGTTTTTCGTTAATAACTCAAAAACGGAGCTTTAACCAACATTTTGGTAAAGGAAAAAGTTGTTCAGAATCACCCCACCAACCCCCCATTAAACGCGGGATGGAATACTCCGCCGGACCCTGTATATAAATTTCTGAGTCTTTCCACCACACTATGCCCAATTTGTGGGTTAACATTCAAATTTTGACCGTCGCTCATTCCTATATCATCATAATCAACAAGCAATATTTCATTAAGCGCGTTGTCCGGTTCGCTTTTGTCGACGGGATTACAACTTGCCTTAGAAATTAATGCGGTCTCTCCCAAAGATAAAGAAATGTGAGGAGATGCCATAAAATCTCTACCTAACAACGCAACGCAATTCATTGTTCCCTCGGGTACAACATGAAAATGAAGACTCAATGGAACCTCGTTTACAATACAATCGGTGGAAAATAACGCCAGAATATCTAGCTTTGATCCATTTATACCGTAATACGTATTATTGCTAGTAATAAACGGTTTTCGCGCGCGAAGAGGAACAAAATCTTCCTTAATTAAGCTAATAGGCGACCCTGAGTCTATCATCGCGAAAGCATTGTAAGTACAGACATTTCTCGCTCCGTCCTTCACGGCGTATGATAACAACACCATGTATGGAGGAATCTTCAAATCGGACTCAACTACGTGGGTTGTGTTTCCCAGGGCTGCAGTCTTTGGTGGTTCCTTGGGACAATCTCGTACGTGGTGTTGTATACTCCCGCACCTGAAGCACGACCCTCTTTCCCGTGCTGCCAGCCCTGGACACGCATTCGAGAAATGACCCGTTTCGGCACAATTGTAGCAACGTGCTCTCGTTGAGGTCGCTGGTCCTTTTCGAAACGGTTTCGCACTGTCCTTCTTCTCCTCCCGTCGGCAATCGTTTCCTTTTAGTTCCGGGCTGAGAGACAAATTCTCGAATCCTTCCAATATCTCTTCAGGTGTCTTGAACCGTTGCAAGCAAGGTTGGTTACGTAATCGAGTGTCCGATATACCGTCAATAGTATAATCGACAAGTTCGTCATCACTAATTGGCACCTTATTTCCTAAAATTGTCTTTTCGTGGAAATACCCCGCAAAAGATTCACTTGATTGCCACTTGCATTTTTCAAAATCTTTACGTAACTTCAATTTATTTGGTCGCTGGTTAAACATACGGTCCATATTTGCTAGCAACTCGGCCATATCAAGTTGTATACAGGGTATTTCACCTAACTTGACCACCTTAAATATATCGTTTATTTGGTATGATAGAAAAAAATGTTACAGGAAGAAAATATTCTGTTCGAAGGCGCCAATACGGTGATGGGCCGAATTTTTTTCTCAAGGTCATTTTTTTCGAGATTTCAAGGTCATCGTATTTTTTTTAAATGGGACTGCATATTTTCAAAACAGCAGTCTTATAGCTTGTAAAAAAACGAATCCAACGAGGTGCAATATGTTGACCTTCACGTGACCTTTAACGAGGAAATTATGAAATGTTTGTCAGTAACTTCAGTACGCGTTCGGGGACGGTAAATGAAGGAATTTCAATTTCATTGAAACAGTCTTAAGTTAAATGTTTATTTGAGAAGGTGTTCAAAATGTGCACCATGAACCTGGATACATTTTTGGAGGCGGTAAATAAATTCTTGCTGTAGATTTTTCAGTTGTTCTACAGTAATTGATCTGCATTCATGTAGAACCCTTTGTCGCATGTTTTCTGCTGTTGTGAGAACATCATTGTAAACTTTTTAGGTGTCCCCACAGAAAAAAATCATGTGGCGTAAGATCCGGCGATCGAGCTGGCCAACAAATTTGTGCACCACGTCCTATCGAAGGATCGGGAAACATTCTGTCTAATACATTGCGTGCGACGAGTGCATTATGAGCTGGGCAGCCGTCATGCATTTCAATAAAATTGAAATTCCTTCATTTACCGTCCCCGTACGCGTACTGAAGTTACTGACAAACATTTCATAATTTCCTCGTTAAAGGTCACGTGAAGGTCAACATATTGCACTTCGTTGGATTCGTTTTTTTACAAGCTATAAGACTGTTGTATTAAAAATATGCAGTCCCATTTAAAAAAAATACGATGACCTTGAAATCTCGAAAAAAATGACCTTGAGAAACAAAATTCGACCCATCACCAGATTGGCGCCCCCGAACAGAATATTTTCTCCCCCTGACATTTTTTTCTATCATACAAAATAAGCGATATATTTAAGGTGGTCAAGTTAGGTGGAATACCCTGTATGCGACGGCCGCGAGTGGAACCACGCTTGAGCTTTTCCTTTCACCCTCAAGCTGAACAACACTTTCATCGCGGACTCGTCTAAATTATAGGTCGCGCGAAGAAGTTGAAGCTGTGTCTTCCAGTTTTCGAACGCGTCACTTTCGCCACTGAAATCGGTTAAAAGGTCAGCGATCGCACGTACCCCGATCGTCGACGTTTGACTCACAACACTTGTCGTAGGGATGGCGGC
Source organism: Nomada ferruginata (assembly GCA_963583965.1). NCBI lineage: Eukaryota > Metazoa > Arthropoda > Insecta > Hymenoptera > Apidae > Nomada > Nomada ferruginata. Next base: position 5,279,100 of record OY757219.1, read on the forward strand.
GTCGATGTTTCTCTGCAAAAACCTCACTTCCCGCTCGAGTAATTCTTTCTCCCGTTTCAACAGTTCTATTTCGCGACGTATCAATTCCGACACGGCATCGCACTCACCAACGGCAGCACTTCGGTAATGCTTTGCAGAATCCTCGTTACGCAAATCGAGTTCGCGACGACCTTCCGACGGCGACACTTTCGGTACGGGCGCAGTTTCCACTCCCGAGCGACCAATCGACTGATTTGCAGCCAACGGCATGTTTTCCCACGAAGCATCATCGACAACGACAAGCTTAGCAATCAGCTCGGTCTTCGAACCACTTGTTTGAAGGCCCAGTCGTTTCGCGAATTCTTTCAATTGCTGCACCGTGCAGGAATTCAAAAATGGTACGCGGTCTCCGTCCATTGCTATCGACAAACGTTTAGCAAAGTTTGGTTCGACCAACGTCACAATTCACACGACACTTCGTACGCACGATTCCACACCTGATTATGCATAAAGCCAATTCAATCAGAGGATCGCCCCACAAATGTCAAAGTTCAGTCACACAAGTTCGAACTTCCAGCGAGTCGAATTTGTTCGATTCAAACTAGTCGCGTCGATACCAGTCCGCACAAAGCTTTCGGAAACCACACGAGACCGTGACTGTTATAACGACACGAAAAATTATGTACGTTCACTCAACTACCCCGTACAAATAAAAAATTAATTGGGCAACGTACTATGGATCCCAGATCCCACTTCTGAAGCTGTAGGTGAAAAACAACGAGGTTGTGTAGGTGAAAACAAAAATGACTTTATTACGTGAACGCTCGGATACGACTGATTACATATATTCCTTCCTACGTACAACTAACGTCTCCCTTCGTATCGGTCCGTGGCCATGTGCTCTGGCGAACAGCGGAGGGGACCGGACACCACGGTGCACCGTATGACGCCGTGGGTGGCAAGGGGCCCGTCAATACGCAACCATTGCACCGTGTCTATTCCTGTAGGGATTTTCCCTACAATATCCTATATATTATGCCCCTAACTTAGCCAGCAATAGAGTTAGATAATACGGTATTACGATTACATTTGGTCTATTTATACACAAGGTATCTGACATAGGTATGCGCTATGTAACTGTGACATTATTTAATTTCACTATTCTAGAGGCAATGGAAAAAGAGATCGCACGCTCCGCATATAGCAACCATTGCGGTTTTTATTGTAACCACGCGAATGACGTTGTCCTTGCCAGTTCTCGTTCCGGTATATGCGTCAATGGCCCACCTATTAGGAAGTGAGTCGGGGTAAGGGCGGAGAGGTCATTGGGAGCCGAGAATAGTGGTGTTAGTGGTCGAGAATGTAACCCTTTTTTTTTTTTTCGAGGTGGAAATCTTCGAAAGACACCTCCCGCCCTGGGGGAGAGCAGGAGGTAGTGTCGGATTTCTACCGACTAAAACCACGCCGATTACCTAACCTCGGCGCTTGTAGGGGAGGCCCCGTGACATACGAAGACACTTCCGGTGCCTCCCCACGCCCGGCCATTGCGGCCCCATCCGCGGGAGGGTCAATAGGACCCTCCGAAAAACTCTGGTGAAAAGCACCTGGCCGCGCCAGGGGTAACACCCAGCGCGGCTTACCTTTTCCAGGCCGTGATAAGGGCGACTCGGGCCCCCACCCGTGCCGCCCATGGCTCTCCGACGGCACCGCGGAATTGAGGGGGATTGTTCCTTCCCGGCAGGACCGCCCGTATACGGGGTATTGGCGAGTTCAACCGGCAGGGGGGTGAGGGGGAACACCTCAGCGCCCCTCGGGTCCATCAGCCATTTACACCGCGGGAGGGGGGATCTCGGCGACGGAAAACGGCCAGCGAGCCCGCCCCTCCTTTATTTTCGACGCCGTTTCCGGCTGTCGGGCAGCCCTGCGGGATACCGGGAGGACATAATCCTCCCACAGCAGGGCCGCCCGTATACGGGGTATTGGCGAGGTCAACCGGCAGGGGGGTGAGGGGGAACACCTCAGCGCCCCTCGGGTCCATCAGCCATACCAAACAACGGGAGGGGGTATCTCGTCAGCGGAAACGGCCAGCGAGTCCACCCCTCCTTTACATTCGACGCCAGATTTCCGGCTGTCGGGCAGCCCTTGCGGGATACCGGGAGGACATAATCCTCCCACAGCAGGGCCGCCCGTCTACTGAGTCAGCGGCGACGGTTATCCGAGAGACGGGTGGGGGGGACACCTCCGTCGTCCCTCGGACCGTCACCGCTTTTACACCACGGGAGGGGTAGACCCCGCCAGCCTGCGCAAACGCAGCCGGCGAGCCCTGACCCTCCGTCTTTCGCGTCGGACGGGATCGGTCAATTCCCGATCCCGCTCCGCTGCCTCCTTTCTGCGAAGAACATCCTCGCAGAAGGAGGCCACCGCTACCCAGGCTCTCTCGCTGCCCAGCATCATACTAACGATGCGAGGCAGCAAGAGATCCGCCCCCACTTGCGCCCTCAGCGCCCGGCGCTCCGCCGCCCATTCCGGGCACTCCTCGAGAGTGTGCTGCGCTGTGTCCAGCGCAGCCCCACACTCGTGGCACTCCGCCGTCACCTCCGCCCGTATCCGGCACAGGAACTCACCGAAGCACCCATGTCCGGTGAGCACCTGCGTGATCCGGTAGGTGAGCCTACCCCTGCCGCGGTCCAGCCATTCGTCCAGGCTGGGCAGAACCGCCCCGACTGCTCGCTGCGCGGCTCCTCGATTAAGGAGCTCCATCCTCCATTTGTTCCATGCAGCCAGCCGGGCCTGACGTCTCACGTCCACTTCTTCCTCGGCGGACACCATCGCGCCCTCCCGACGGAGTTCTCGGAGACGCTCGTAAATGGAAGCATCTCCCTCCGCCAAGAGATCGAAAGGCACGGTGTCCGCCAAAACCAGCGCCGCCTCGTGGGATATCGTGCGGTATCCCCTGGCCACCCTGATGGCCATCCTCCTCTGAACGCGGCGCAGCGATACTTTGCTGCGCCGCGCGACCATCAGGGCTGACGCCCATATCGGGGCGCCGTACAGGGCCATGGACCGCACGATACCAAGGTATAGGCGGCGCACCCTCTCATCTGGTCCCCCGATGTTTGGCAGGAGGCGACCAAGTCCAGTCGCCGCCCTCTCCAAACGGGGGGCCAGTCGGTCGAAGTGGACCGTGAATCGCCAGTGGCTGTCCAGGAGGAGACCGAGATAATTCATCCGGTCCCCAACCTGAACATGCTCACCCCCTATCATAATCCAGGACCGGGCGGTCCCCCGCTCCGAGGCCTGTCGTGAAACCACATGGCCTCGGTTTTCGGCGGGGAGATCCGCAACCCCAGTCCCCGGATACCGTCGACGACGGAGGTCAGTCCCGTCTCCGCTAGACGGATGGTCCTCTCCCAATCCCTCCCGACGGCCATCAGCAGCGTGTCATCAGCGTAACACGTCAGACTGACGCCGTCTGAGAGGGCAGCCCGCAGCACCCGATCGTACCCGATGTCCCACAACATGGGGCCCAGGACCGACCCCTGTGGGACACCACGATCAACCTCCCTCGTGCACAACCGGCCACCTCTGCCCGGATATTCGACCCACCTGTCCCTCAGGTAGTCCCTTAGGACCTTCCTCACGTAGAGGGGCACACCGTGGTCAGCGAGTGCCCCCCCGATACGCCCCCAGGGAAGGGAGTTAAAGGCGTTGGCGATGTCAAGACTGACCGCCAACGCCACCCCTCCCTGGGACGTGGCCGAGTCCGAGAGGGACCTGACTCGACTGATAGCGTCGATCGTCGAGCGTCCCCCTCTGAAGCCAAACTGGGACTCGGCCAGGTAGGGACCCACCCGGGACAGGTGCCCCGAGAGGCGGGAAGCTAGCACCCTCTCGAAAAGCTTCCCCACCTCGTCGAGGAGACATATCGGCCGGTACGCCGAGGGAGAATCGGCGGGCTTGCCGATTTTCCTAATCAGGACCATCCGTCCCCTTTTCCAGCGGGACGGGACGCGCCCCAAACTCAGGCAGCCATCGAACAGGCGCCTGAGGCGGGGCCCGAGGACCCGCAGGGCAAGGGCCATGGCTTTGCCCGGTATGCCGTCAGGACCCGGGGCCGTGTTGCGGGCTCCCATTTTCCTGACGGCCCGGGAGAGCTCCTCCGCCGTGACCCCCATGTCGTCGGACCAGTTGTTCGGGTCCGACTCCCCGAGTTCCGGTGCCTGTTCTCCCCCTTCATCCAGGGGGAACAGGGTGTCTACCACCCTGTCCAGGAACTCGGGGTCCAAGGTCTCCGTCACGGGGGGCGCCCATGGGCGAAGTTTGCCCATCACCATTTTGTACGGGCGCCCCCAGGGTTCACGGTTTAGATACTCGAGGAGCTCTGCCCATGCCCCCGCCTTTGCCCTCTTGATGGCCAGCTGGAGGGCTACCACCTGCTCCCGGTAGCCCTCGTACAGCTGATGCTCCCTCGCCAAGTCGCGACGCCGTCTTCGACGGGCTCTCTGGAACAGTCGCCGGGCACGAGCGCAAACATAGCGCAACCGCACAATCTCCGGCGACCACCAGTACGTTGCCCGTCGATCCGGGGCGCGGGACCAGGGCATGGCAGCATCGCAGACCGCTACCATACCCCCTTGGAACCGCGCCGCTTCCTCTTCGACGTCCACGACCGGCCCTGCCGGAAGTCCGGGCCAGGCCACGACGAGGGAGGCGGCCATCAGCAAGTCCTCGTCCAGGCGCTTCAGCGCCCACCGCTTCTTCGAGGCAGGGAGAATGTAAGGGGACCCATACCGCCCGCCCCTACCAGCCCTCCCTGGCGGTCCCCGGCCCCGGGTGGCGCACACCTCCATAAGGATATAGAGGTGGTCACTCAACGTTTCCACCTCTTGCTCCACCCTCCAGCCCCTTACACGATCCACCACCGAGGGGGAGGCCCACGTTAAGTCGACAATGGACTCCCCCTGGTAGCGGACGCAGGTGCTGGCTGACCCCCGATTAAGTAATCGAAGGTCGGAGCCGGCCGCCCAGTCCAGCACCGCCTCGCCCCTGGGGTCCGTCCTGGGGGAACCCCAAGCCTGAGACTTGGAGTTAAAATCCCCCAGGACAGTAACCGGACGGGGCCGACATCGCGAGATACATCTCGCGACCCCGTCCAGGAACTCCTCAAAGGACCTCAGGTTCCACCGAGGCGGCGCATAGACTGCCACCACCGCGGTATCCCCCCATTGGACCGCGGCGTAGCCCTCGGCGCTCTCCAGAAGGGAGAACGGCAAGGGCATCGAAGCCCCTCCAAGGATGATCGCTACCGAGCCCCCCGGGTTTCCCACCCAATTCGGGTGGTCCGGGATCCTGTACGGCTCGGCAGCAATCGCCAACCCCACACCCCACTCAGCCATGGACTGGACAAGCATGTCCTGCGCCCTGGCCGAGTGGTTAAGGTTGGCCTGAAGCAGCAGGGCCATGGCCCCTTCACTGCTCCAGATCCATGGCCCCTTCCTCCATGGGCCTTATCTCCTTTGTTGCGGGAGGAGTCACTGTTGGCGATGCTCGCCCTCCTTCCTCTTCAGGCTTTGGCATGGGGCCAGGACCCTCCGGTGCAGCTGCCGCCGCCGCCTTCTTCGGCCCGTCCAAGGTCAGGGCAGCCAGTTTGGGGGCCAACTGCATCTGCCGGGCCCCCTGATTCCTCCTTCCTTTGGGGGGCACACAGCCCCTGGTGCCCATCCGATGGCCGGAGGATTTCCCCAGGTCGGCGCACAGGGGACATCGAGGAGGACTCCGGCACTCCGCCACAATGTGCTCAGCGCTGCCGCAGTTGTGGCATCGCCCGCTGCGGTCCACGGTGCTGGTGCACCGCTGCCTTATATGGCCCGCCTCCAGGCAGCGGAAACACTGCAGCGGGCGGTCCGCCAGCGCCTCCACACGGGCAGTGGTCCAGCCGACGCGAATCCTCTTCGCCGCGACCACCTTCCTGGCAGCTGCCAATGGGCACTTTACCCAGAGGGGGCCAAGTCCCAGCGGAGACGACCGGATTTCTCCGGTTCTCACCACCGCCGGCGTACACCCTCCGACAGCTGCGATGGTCGCGGTCACGTCGCTGGTGGTGGTGGCCGCCACCAGGTCCCTCACCCGCATCTCCGCCATTTTTGTCGGGCGGGCCACGGTCACGCCCTCCTCCCCACCGAACACCTCCCGCATCTTCGCGGCAAGGGCGTCCGCCTTAGCAGCCCCCTCCGAACAGGGTGTCTACCACCCTGTCCAGGAACTCGGGGTCCATGGTCTCCGTCACGGGGGGCGCCCATGGGCGAAGTTTTCCCATGACCATTTTGTACGGGCGCCCCCGGGATTCACGGTTCAGTAGCTCGAGGAGCTCCGACCATGCCCTCGCCTTTGCCCTCCCGATGACCAGCCGGAGGGCCACCACCTGCTCCCGGTAGCCCTCGTACAGTTGGTGTTCCCTCGCCAGGTCGCGACGCCGTCTTCGACGGGCTCTCTGGAACAGTCGCCGGGCGCAAACGCAAACACAGCGCATCCGCGCTATTTCCGACGACCACCAATACACCGTACTAGCTCCCACGCCGCGAAATAGTTGGCTTCGGACGTGGATAGTATCTTGCTAACTGAAGCTGCGTCACCGATTAAGTAAGATTTGAGTAAAATGAATTCATTTATAATCGGTACATTATCATTTTCATGTACTATGGACCGGAATGTGTCGTGAAAACCCTGCTATTCTAAGGGGTCGCCGTTGAATGGTTCCACATGTACCTTAGGTGCGATATTTTGTGCCGACAGGCTAGTTGAACTCGATGTCCTACTTGTAGTCGGAGTAGTTTAACATACGGTATTGAGATTCAAATCGCGTATTTTTCGGCCTATCAAATCTGCGCACTTCATATACGCTACTTCAAATTCTGCCTTTGCTTCCTCGTGGTCGTTTTTATTCATCGAGGTTATCGATTTCGTCTTGAACTTTGAAGAAGTTTGCGTAGCACTCTTCTAATTTCTGTTTCCTAGCTTTTAAGTCTGGTATTTCCAGGTCGGTTGAGTCTTCAACGTAATTCGTCAAACGCGTGAGCTGTGATTTTACTGAGGTTCTCAATTCGGCTGTCATCGCGTAATTGGTTGAAGCAATTTATCAGAGCACAAGGAAAATTGAGAAAGGGAGGTGAGTCAAAAATTTACTAATGCGCTGTAGTACCGTTATCTTTCACGGTTTGTCTTCACAGGGCCTTTGGTAGCCCTGAAGTTGTAGTAGCTTGATGCGATGAGGTGCTCCCTTCTGAAGACGTTACAGGTTCAGAAGTGGATGCTGTGCCGCTCGCTATGTAGCTTCTGCCACTAGGATAGTTGTACTGGGTGATAGGTTGTCCAGATAATCCACACAATCATGGATGTTTCTTCTGCAGTCTGCTGATGACCGTTGGATCACTCGGCTGCTGCTTCTTCGTAGATTCGGTAGTAACGATAACAATCGGGATCCGGCTCGAAGGACCAAAAAATGTGGTGTCGTATCGGTCCCGAGATTCGTGACTTGGATCACGACAGGATTTACGAAGAATGGTTGTAAATCAAACTCCGCAGAAACCAGTTACTTTATTAAAACAAGGCAAGACTCGGCTTGTTTATTTTACACAAGGGCAAGACTCGGCTTGCAACCTCCAAGATAGTCTCAACTATAGTTAGGGGTTTGGGTATTTGACAATCAATCATTCTTAATCGCGACACCTGTGGTTGTACTCTTAAGATGCTGATTGTTCGGTAACGTAAACGGTTCTGACTTCCTCGTCGACCGTTTGCCAAAGCGTCAACTCGGAAGTCATCTTCTGCACGCCGATTGGACATTAGGAAAAATTACTAATTGCCAAACAGCGTTTGTGGAGGTGTAGCCGCACACTTCCTTAGCGCCCGAAACGCGTTTCTAGGAGAAGTCTTCAATCATAGACAAATTGATGGTAACGCAGCGGAATTTCTGCCAGGGTGGCCAAAGCCTGAGCTGCCAGATGTCTTTGGGCCAGCTCCGAGGCCCCTTTGGAAGTCCACGTTTATGACGCATACAATTGATTGTTGAGGTCGTGAATAACTTTGAAGGCTTTTAGCTTCTTGACTAAGGATATAAAACGATTTCCTCAAAAACAGTCTTGTTACTTGCGCGTCATAAAACGTGCTAGCCATCTGCACGTGGAAGGTTTTTTCCTTGTGCCGATTGCTAGCCGCCCTTTTTCGAAGGTACGGTGTTTTTTGCTTTGGCGAGTAAGCCATCGCACAATGTTAGCTGCTTCGTTTCGTAAAGCACCAGTGTCGTTAACTGGTCTCCGGTAATACCTTGACCGGGGCCGGAGCAACGCGTGCTCGACGTCTCCTCGTACGGTTGGTTTTAGGACGGAACACACAGTTTATATAATTTTACTCCATACTTATGCCGCTTGCCTGGAATGTATTGGCGAAAATCGAGACGTTCTTTCCATTAAGGTGGCTTAATTGAACGAACGGATGTTCGTGTCTGTGTACTTGGTGTATTTGAATTGTACAATAAATGTTGCATTTTGCTGCTCTCTATTTGGTTTGTTACTCGGCTAGTGTACTTGCCGAGTAGTGTTACTTGCTGTGTACTGATCTGTACTGAATTCGGAGACGAGCGCTCGCCTATGTACGCGCGAGAACGTTCGGGGAGCGTGGTAAGGGGAGCACGTGACGGTTGTCCCGTTACATTGCCGGTTGGTTTAGCGGAACGGGGGTAGCTTGGCTAGGACGGAAACGTTCAATCCCGAACACCAACTATGGGGTATGTAAGGTGCTGAGAAGCGTCATCGGTCTTTTGTCTTTGCACGCACAGAATGCCATGAGTTTGTTATAACGTACTATCATCTCACCCTTGTTCAAACTTTTTATTTTTTTAACCTATTCGTCGCACGGCAAACCTTTTCTATTCATTCGAACGGTGCCACATGTATGTATCTTGTATTTATATAATTCCTCCTATAAAGCGGGAGAGGTATACCAGTTGTCAAGAGAAATGATTCGTCCTTCATTTAATCAAGTTTTTGATAAATCCATTACAATAGAACCAGATTTTCCTAGTAATGTGGACTTTCCTTCAGCTGATATGCGTCCATTGTATAATTTCAAATTATAGACATATCCAGTCTCTGATTCGGCTAAAATAAGTGATTTTAAACCAAATCTTGCACGTTTACTACTAATATATTGTCTGAAAGAAAGTCTGCGTTTCCATAATAGTAAACTGTCGTCAACAACTATGTGCTGTCTTGGTCGATATGCCCTTTGGAAACGGTGTATTAGAATGTCAATCACGGGCTATATTTTTTGAATTCTTTCATTTTCATTGTTATTCTGATCTACACTAGTAAAATGCAGAAATCGCAGGATATTGAAAAACTTCTTTTTTGACATAATTTGCCTTATAAACACAAAATTATATATTGGATTTGCATTCCAATACATAGACAGTTTCGGTAAGCGAACTATACTCATATGTACAATAATGGCAAAAAAACAATACAAATCTTGACCGGAAATATCAAAGTAGGAGCTTGAGAAACCTTGTTCCCGGATAAATTTCTTACTCTCCTTTACAATTAATTATAATCTCCTCTCAGTTCCATTTACATCTAGTTTGAAATCTCGGTCGCTGATCCTTTCCACGATCTTGTATGGATCAATGTCTGGAGCTTCTACCGACGCCTTCACGTAATCACAGCACAAGAAAACGTGTGAACAGGTACACAGATCTTCCAGAATGAACATTCGAGATCTTGTGTGGTGAGCTGTCGGTGTCGGCTTTAGAGCACGCATGTACTCTCTATGTTTTTCAATGAAAATTTTTGGATTTGCTTGGCACTCCTGCAACGTGAAAAACTCTCCAGGTATTCTCAAACTTGTGCCTAAATCATCTCAGCCGGCGTTGACTGCAGGTCCTCCTTGAAACTAGTCTTCAAACCGAGTAGAACAGTGGGTAAAATTTCTAACCAACATTTCGGTGAACACATCAGAGCCGCCTTCAACGTCCTATGCCATCTCTCCATTGGATTTGGATGGAACGGCATTGTTCTGTTCTTCTTGGCCCCAACGAAATTCTACAGAGCTTGAAATAATGTGGACTCGAATTGTGTACCCTGGTCAGACGTAATTGTGGTCGGCGTTCCGTAATGGGAGATCCAATGGTCAAAAAGAACTGTAACTATTGTGTCTGCAGTGATATTCTTAAGTGGAATTGCGACTGACCATCTTGAAAATCGATCGATGACTGTGAGACAGTATTGGTAACCGTTAATATTTAGATCCCCCTGGCGGCGGGGGATATACGGGGGATAAGCGGCGGCGGAGGGGTGTCCCCCCTCACCCCTCTCGGATGACTGCCGCCGTTGTCCTGAAGACTGGCGGCCCTGTTGCGGAGGTTCATGTCCTCCCGGTATCCCGCGGGGCTGTTGGAGAGCCGTGGGCGGCTCGGGTGGGGGCTCGAGTCGTCCTGATCAGGGCCAGAGAGGGCCGTACTGGGTGTCGCCCAGGGTCCTCCTGTCTCTCCCGAGGATAGGGCCGAAATGGCGAGGGCGTGGGGAGGAACCGGTAGTTATCTCCGCAGGTCCCGGAGCCTCCCTTGATGTGCCGGGGGAAGTCGACTGGTGTGGTTTTACCCGGTAAGAATCCGGCAATGCATCCTGCTCTCCCCCAGGGCAGGAGGCGTCTATGAAGATTTCCAACTAAAAAAAAACACTGTCGTGATGTGGTTCTGCCACTGGAGTGAGACATATTATGGGCGATGTTGAACGCCGTGCTACGGAGTTATGCTGGAATAAATGGTCTTACAGTGCCGGATGAAATATCACAGTGTAACGTGGTTGAAGGTTGTTACGTAAAGGTTCGGGCTGACCACAAATGAATACTACTTGGATAGTAACAAGAATAGTTATACAGGGTATTTCACCTAACTTGACCACCTTAAATATATCGCTTATTTTGTATGATAGGATAAAATGTCAGTAGGAGAAAATATTCTGTTCGAAGGGGCCAATACGGTGATGGGCCGATTTTTTTCTCAAGGTCATTTTTTTCGAGATTTCAAGGTCATCGTATTTTTCTTAAATGGGATTGCATATTTTTAGTGCAACAGTCTTATAGCTTGTAAAAAAACGAATTCAACGAGGTGCAATATGTTGACCTTCACGGGACCTTTAGCGAGGAAATTATGAAATGTTTGTCAGTAACTTCAGTACGTGTTCGGGGACGGTAAATGAAGGAATTTCAATTTCACTGAAACAGTCTTAAGTTAAATCTTTATTTTAGAAGGTGTTCAAAATGTGCACCATGAACCTGGATACATTTTTGGAGGCTGTAAATAAATTCTTGCTGTACATTTTTAAGTTCGTCTACAGTAATTGATCTACATTCATGTAGAACCCTTTGTCGCATGTTTTCTGCTGTTGTGGGAACATCATTGTAAACTTTATTTTTTAGGTGTCCCCACAGAAAGAAATCCAGTGGCGTAAGATCCGGCGATCGAGCTGGCCAACAAATTCGTGCACCACATCCTATCCAACGATCGGGAAACATTCTGTCCAATACATTGCGTGCGACGAGTGCATTATGAGCTGGACAGCCGTCATGCTGAAACCACATCCTTGGTAAAAATCTGTATAGTTTCGACCATTTAACGTTCCTTCGACAAAGAATGGGCCAATAACTTGGTGGTTGATGATACCGCACCACACATTAACACTCCATGGACGCTGATTCTGAACTTGCCTCAGCCAATGTGGGTTTTCCACAGACCAATAATGCATATTGTGCTTATTAATAAATAAGGCCGCATCGGTAAATAACACATTATGAAAAAAAAAATTGGTTATGGTACTGTACTTGATTCAATGCCCAGTTACAGAAGACACGTCGTTTTTCAAAATCATTATCATCAAGTGCTTGATGTAACGAAACGCGGTATGGATGTAACTGGTTGCGATTCAAAATTCGCCACACGCTTGTACGGGACAAGGCAGACTCGGACGCAATCTGTGGGCAACTAATATGAGGATTTACTTGTACTGCAGCCAAAACTGCCATTTCAGCTTCGTCGTTTGTTTTAGTTTTAGTACGATTTCTTTTAGGTGGAACGACACTGCCTGATTCAGTAAATAATTGTACTGTACGGTCAAAATTTCGTCTGGAAGGAACGCGGCGATCAGGATGTCTTTCTTCATACAACCGTTGTGCATGCGTTGAGTTCCTTCCTGCTTCTCCGTAGATTAAAATCATTTCAACTTTTTCTGCTGTAGTGTACATGATGGATAAGCTTATTGCACTGATCTACTAAGATTATGGGTTTGATAATAATGCTTGTAAACATACTTCAACTGATGAATCGGTTGTAAAAAGCAGAGGGCGATATGATCGCTATTAAAAACAAATGAATGTTTGTTTACAAGCACCGGGGCCAATTACACGGTACACTGTTTCAATGAAATTGAAATTCCTTCCTTTACCGTTCCCGGTAAACGTACGCAATGTATTAGACAGAATGTTTCCCGATCGTTGGATAGGACGTGCTGCACGAATTTGTTGGCCAGCTCGATCGCCGGATCTTACGCCACTTGATTTTTTTCTGTGGGGACATTTAAAAAGTAAAGTTTACAATGATGGTCCCACAACAGCAGAAAAAATGCGACAAAGGATTCTACATGAATGTAGATCAATTACTGTAGATGAACTTAAAAATGTACAGCAAGAATTTATTTACCGCCTCCAAAAATGTATCCAGGTTCATGGTGCACATTTTGAACACCTTCTAAAATAAAGATTTAACTTAAGACTGTTTCAATGAAATTGAAATTCCTTCATTTACCGTCCCCGAACACGTACTGAAGTTACTGACAAACATTTCATAATTTCCTCGCTAAAGGTCCCGTGAAGGTGAACATATTGCACCTCGTTGAATTCGTTTTTTTACAAGCTATAAGTCTGTTGTACTAAAAATATGCAGTCCCATTTAAAAAAAATACGATGACCTTGAAATCTCGGAAAAAATGGCCTTGAGAAAAAAAATCGGCCCATCACCGTATTGGCCCCTTCGAACAGAATATTTTCTCCCACTGACATTTTTTTCTATCATACAAAATAAGCGATATATTTAACCCTTTGCGGTCCTATGTCGAGTGTGACTCGACATCGCGTTTCGTTCTGGCGCGTCTTATGTCGAGTGTGGCTCGACATCGCGTTTCGACAATGTCTCCCGACTGTGGCCTGACAATGTGGCCCGACAATGTTTCAATCTTAATCCAAACGAGATAAGATGAGAGCTACAGTGTAGCATATCCGAAATAAACCATGCCTATTGAAATTGTTGGCTTAGTTTTAGTATTTTCAAACCTGCGCGGACCTGCTAGTACGAAATTGCAAATACAGCGCGGTCGAGCTGGAACGAAACGGTGAAGAGCGCTCGGTCCGCAAAGGGTTAAGGTGGTCAAGTTAGGTGAAATACCCTGTATATTTCACTTTGAACAACAGTACTTATACACTTGACTCGTATGAGTTAGATTCGACTTGACGTGTGCGAAACGTTAAGCGTAAGTGTGCCGTATGGTTCGGATATGTCCACGCAAGAGCAATGCCGGAGCCGGGCTAGTTCTTGATCGTTAGAGGTCCGCACAAGGGAGCGTCTTTGGATCGGTGAACTCACTTGTCTATAAAAAGCTATCGCCGGACCCCTTTTTATTCTTTGCGGGAGGTCTTGGGCCGGTGCGATTGGTGGAGGGGGAAAGTCAACGCGCAAGCGCATAAGGATTGGTCAGGTAGCGGGGGTGCAGGGAACCCGGGTGGCGGGGCCGCTAGTCTGGCGGCCGCCCGATGCACTACCTCCCTTAAGCGGGGCGCTACAACAGTAGATTTTGGTGCCTGCCTCTATTGTCAGCTGTTCATTTTGTTGTTCCAGATATATTGACTTTGCATCTAATACAGTTGGCATGTTGATGGTGTTAATGCGAGAAAGTGCATCTGCAACTACATTCTCATTTCCCTTCATATAAATTATATCCGTGGAGTATTGTGAAATGTAATCCAGCTGTCGCAGTTGTCGTTCAGAAGCTTTGTCCAGCTTCTGTTTGAAAGCGTATATGAGTGGCTTGTGGTCGGTTCTGATAATAAAATGACGGCATTCAAAGAGGTGTTGAAAGTATTTCGTTGCTGCAAAAATGGCGAGAAGTTCTCGATCGTACGTGCTGTACTTCTGCTCTGTACTGTTGTGTTTGTGTGAGAAAAACCCTATCGGGTTCCAGATGTTATCCTCCAATTGCTCCAACCGACACTCTTCCGCAGTTGCAATCTACACTCTTCCGCAGTTCAATTTACACTGTCATTCGTATCCTTAAATCCTAGAAAACAGGGCACACGGTTCTGGAGGCCACCGCTGCATGCCTGCAGACCAGCTGTGTCCCAGGTAGCATGGTCATAAACGCCTTGTACCTGGACGTTGGGCGCTTCGCACTCCCACAATTGTGTTGTTCCTGCTGTGTTTTGAGATCTTTGATGTCTTTCAGGCATTGAGTCAGACCTTGCATTAAAACGTCGATTTTGTGCTCCAAACCTTTTCCATAAATAGGAACCTCTACACGAATAACATTCGACGAGACCATGATATACATTGAGTGGGTTTTGAGTTTGCAAGTCAGACGTACTTAATAGAGGTGGAATATTTTCACCAGTCATGTTCGGTTCAACTGTGCTGGCGCGATCTGGAGATCTAGGTAGCATGATTCCCTGACCTTTTTGGATTTGAACTACTTTTTCTGTTTTAATAGATAAATTTCTGATCGCGTAGCGTATTTTGGCTATCCATTTGTGATCACGTCGGGGTCACCAATTTTGTGGCACCGATTCTTACCGATAGACACACAAATAATAGTAATAAATAATAATGGATTTACTCTATTTAGTTCTAAAGAATACTCAAAACCTTAAACAGTAGGAAAGCAAGTAATAATAAAATTAAAAATGCTAGTCTTTGTTTGAACAGCGCGTGGCGTCGTCGAGAGCATTAGTAACTCAAGCGTCTCGTTATAGTCGAGAAGGCGCTTCGGTCGTAGCACGGGCGCCACATTATGTGGCGACTTGCCTACGGACCATTGGCGGCGGAGTCGCGGATTTATCTCATCGCGATTCCCGCCAGGAGAATTCGCATTTCCGCCGCACCGTCACCTTGGCGCTGCTCTCGCCCAATGGAGTCAGAAAGACGCCTTACGCTCTCGCAATGATTGGTTGAACACTCTCGGTCAATCAAGGTAATAATGGAGCTCCTAAATATCTGAGCCATAGCATCGCCACTCGCTCGTAGTGCGTGATTAGGTTGTGGGGGATTTCCTCTTCACTTTTACACCACCTACGACCGGTTATATTTAATTCTATGAGAGCGTTTATGATTTTCGGTTTCCAGACCATGTCATACGCCTTGTCAATATCCAAGCATACTGCAATAAGAGACTATTTTTTTTTTAAAAGCGTGTCATATATTTATATGCACATTAGTAAGTACGTCCATTGTAGAACGATATTCACGAAATCCCCATTGGGTTGGATACAGAAGATTACTTTCAAGGAATCAACGAAGTCTTCTATCAATAATTTTTTCAAATAATTTACACATATTATTTGTTAGGGCTATTGGGCAATAACTCTATGGTTTATATTTGCTTTTGTTAGGTTTGAGAATTGGGACGACTATGGCTTTTCTCCAGTTATCGGGAAAAACTTCGTGGGTACATATGCAGTTGAATAATTGGAGTAGATAGTCTTTCCCGGTCGTAGGGATGTTTTTCAATATTATTCGGGCCAGGCGATGAGTCTTTCATTAATTGAAGGCAGTTGGTTAATTCGTTCATAGATATATCAGAGTTTATTACTGGATCTATTGGCTTTTCATCCCTGTGGCAAAGCTTCTCGTTTACTACATTTTCACGTTCAATGATGTTTGAAAGAAAAACTACGGGGTAATTACTATTACTGGAGTTTGATTTGAATTTCTCGGCGAGGGTGTTGGCAATTTCCTTTACGTTAGTCACTGCTTGGTTATGATCCGTTTGGAAGTATTGAATTCCAAAATATGAGTTGTTCCCGTTTATCTGTTTGATTTTTTGTCACACTTGTTTAGCGGGAGTTTGGTTTGTTATAGATGCAATATATAAATTCCAAGATTGTTTCTTACTTTCTTTGATTATCCTGCGAAATTTCGCACGGTATTTCTTGTACTCTATTAAATTTTCGGTAGAAGGATTCTTCTTGGTTCTGTTGAAAGGATGATGGCTATTCTTTAAAGCGCTTTCGCATTCTTTATTCCACCAGGAAGTCGTACGTTTCTTAAGGAGTTTTGGGATTTTTCTTGCAGTAGAACCGGAAGCCCCTTGTGCTGCATTGGTGATAATTAGTTCCAGGTCACTGACAATATCAAAGTATGATTGGCATGAGGGCTTTGTTAATCTGATTTTGGTATATTTTCCAGTTCGTTGAGCCAGTTTTGAGTCGCAGATTGTTCGGGATTCACGTAATGGGAGGGCGCTTGCGTTCTCCGCGCCTAGCGCTACTCCGTGGCTGCGAGAGAAAGCGCCCTTCCCCACTTTCTTTTCTTTCTCTCTGCCCAGCGCAATTGTATTTATGCCGCTGCGTGAGGGCGAGGAGAGAGAATGCTAGATTGCGAATTGGAGAGTTTATGGTGCGGATTAGATAACAAGCAAAAATACTGAGAGAGCGATAAGAGGATCGAGGGCCCGAAAAGAGTTAGTTGTAATCGTTGCGTACGTTTACTATATTTTATTGTTACGTGCGAAGCTGTGTCCGAAGGTACAATTTGTGTTACTCGTCGTTAATTATAAACTGTGTATTTTATATAAGTCCTGATTTGTTAACTTTAATCAGAGAAACGAAAATAAAGAACCGCTAAACGAAACACAGATAGTTAAGTCAATTGCACTAAATGAGCCATTACTTATATTGAAGTGTGTAGGGTGGGTGTCCTGTATTTAACAAAATTAAATTTGGGTTTTCTAATAATTTATCGATTATCTTTCCACGGCAGTCCACCCTGGATGACCCACACAGAGAGTTGTGACTGTTGAAATCTCCGGTTAAAACTGCAGGTGGACGGATTTGTCTATTAAATTTTATATCTCTTGAAGATAGAGAGGTTAGTTATTTGGTAAATATACATTGCAGACATTGATTTTGTTGGGAAAATGAATGGTTACTGCAATTGCTTCCAAGTTTGTTTTTAGTGGAATTTCAGTGACTGAATATTTATTTGAGATTGCAATAGCTACGCCTCCACTGGCGAAGTCATTCTTTTCTCTGTTTTTGACAAGGCGACTGTAATTTATCAGTGATGGATTTATCAGTGTGGATCAGTGATTCCTGCTTTTAGCGGAGTGATTTTTGAGAGTAGTTTGATATTGTTCCCTTTGAAGATGTTCTCAATTTGGGTATTGGGAATTATGGGTACGACGTTAGATAGTATAATCCGTTGCGTCGGTAAAACCATCGGTCTGATTTCTACGTTTATATTGTTCATGTTTACCGATTTAAGTTTATATGTTAGGTTAGTGACCGCGTGTTTGCTATCCAGGTACATACATATTCTACTGTTGGATATTCTTGATAGGAATTTGGTGGCTTTAGGTCCTATTATGTTCCCAATGGCCCGGGGGTATTCTTTGATTGTGATACCGTCCAGTGATTGTAGGATTATGGCTTGGTCCTGAGTCGATATGTATTCTTGTTTCGTAACGGTTGCGTACGAGTTTTTGGGTGGGTTTGTTTGGGGTGTTATGGGCTTTATCCATTGGGATGTATGAATTTCTATCGTTTTGGAGGCTAATTGTGTACGCAACGGTTTCTTCGTTGTGTTGGGTCTTATTCAGCGACATGGTGACACACACACGCGTGGACACACAGCGCGTACGTATGCTCGGCTTATGGATTCATACAGCTGTGTTAGTAACAGCATGGTGTCGTCTACTATTTACTAACTCCGTATATGGCACTCGTCAGCGGCATGAAGCAATTGTCAACACGGCCGATCGAGTCGGTTGTCGGAACGAGACTCCGGAAAACTTTTATTGATACACGTGACTATTGTTCTTGCGACCAACGTGAATACCACATCCGATTCTACAAGAATGAGGAAACAAAAGAAGGTTTCGTAAGCGCCACATTTCGGCACATACGAGCACCATTAGACAAGCAGCGCTCAGAATAAAAACAAGCGAGATTCAAATACCCTTCAACAATATTCAAATTATAATGAGAAATTGTATGCTAATGCTTTAACGAATGCCTGTCCCGTATATTCTTCACGATTTTCTACTATCCATTGTTTTCTTTCTTTCCTTATTTTATATTTTCTTTTCTTCTTTAGCGGTGATTCACCATGTAATACTTGTTCTGTGGTACTTTTTACTATTGTTTGTTCTTTTTGAATCTCACTAATAATATGGAATAATGAAATATTTCGACGATCGACTAAGCCAACGTCGGTGCCAGGTTTTAACAGAAATTAGTGTACGTGAGAAGTCGTGTACATTGTTATCATGCATTGACCACATTTCTGTTGAAAAAAGGGTAAAAGTTACGTTTAGGGGAGGCAGCTCCGATGACCTTGACCTTGACATATGTTATGAAGGTTATCCTCCCGAGTAATCCCCAGGAGGTTTTAGCCGTCGCTCGTTTTTTATTAAAAAGTTATTACCTATTGAAAATAGGTCACGAATAGAACCAACGGTAAATCTAGGGAAGAGCCCAGACCTCACCGATTTCGATGATTTTTGAATATGTTGTAGAACTCAGTATTCTGAACAACTTTTTCCTATGCATATAACGGTCGCTCGGCCTTAGTTTTCGAGATATTTGCAAAAAACTATAGCTACTACACATTGAATTTTGTCTATACGTGCACACTCGGGGCAACGTGTGGGACCGCTGCGACGCGCCGCTTTTCCGGCAGCCGGCGAGGGTTCAGTATACCGGGTGGACTCATCAAAATTGTACCTCTAGAACTGGATATATCATATCAGATTTGGTATTGGCACCCCTCCTGCACCCCCTCCCCGTTAATTTCTAACCAAACCTAACCCGAATCTACTTTTGATTTAGTCAAATATGAGTTTCTCATCGAAAAAGAAAAATCTAACCCAAACTCATATCTAATTAAATAATTAGACACGTATAGACAAAATTCAATGTAGTAGTAGCTATAGTTTTTTGCAAATATCTCGAAAACTAAGCCCGAGCGACCATTATATGCATAGGAAAAAGTTGTTCAGAATACTGAGTTCTACAACATATTCAAGAATCATCGAAATCAGTGAGGTCTGTGCTCTTCCCTAGATTTACCATACATTTTTATTAGTAACTTTTTAATAAAAAACGAGCGACGGCTAAAACCTTTTGGGGGTTACTTGAGAAGGCGACCTTCATAACATATGTCAAGGTCAAGGTCATCGGAGCTGCCTCCCCTAAACGTAACTTTTACCGAAAAAAGTGCTGGCCCAATCTCTATTCTCTCATTACGCTTTCGTTTAGCACAGCCATTTATCGAGACGGCTGGCGTCATAATCGCGCCGACGAGCGCATCCTGAACAATTATACTTTGTGATGCTTCTTTTATAATTGTTACAAATGATTTTTCCTCCAAGGTCCTTGTCAATTCAATCGGTAAATTAAGTTCGTTAATGTTTGTTGGTTCCTTACTGTTATTTTTTCTTTGCTTATACGTGACTTGTTGCTTTAAGGCACTATGGCTAGGTAGATATAGTTGGATTGATTTATCCGTTTCAACTATCACATTCTTAACAATAATGCACGTTTTATCATTACTAATATGTCATACTCTTCTCCAAAAGTATCGTTATTATCTCCGACAATAAAAACGGGCTAGGAGACAGTCCAAAAACTACGCGGCAGTGTCTAAAAACCTACCTTCTACCTTCCTCCTGCCCCAGAAAACGAAGGAAATCTCTGTCTCCCTGATTCACAACGATTTGCAAGAACGCGCCCTTTACGCCGAAACGACTCCTATGTTGAATTGTGGGTCCCAGAAGGTACACTGGGAGCATGGCTCTACTACCCAAGGGGGAAATTACGACACACACTCAATCTTCCGGTATCGGTATAGTTTACTATAGAACACTACACGTGGTATGTGCGTACAAGAGCGCATACGAGGACGACGTGTACACTCGACAGCGGTCGGAATAATACTCTTTTTGAACAATGGAGAACGGTTCATAGGTACGACGCGAAGCTCCCAAGATGGGAATCTCGTTGTTTGGCGATTGCAGCGCCATGGTGCCTACACTTTGTAGCGCGTAATTTGGTAGCTTGGCGCTTCTGAAATCAGTTGAACTGTTTTCAGGCAACCCCGTCGCCTTCGGCTTCATTTGTGATACACCTTGCCTACTTTCCATTGCGCGGACATTTTACACAACAATGAACGGGTTTCGGCACCAGTTGTAGCGCGTTAACTCGATATTAATAATCTAGCGCGCACTACGTATTCGAATAACTTCTATTTATGTGGGAGAGCTTTTTAAGAATAACAATCCTTTGGCTTTATAAACTTTATTTATAACACTGACTTCGACAGCTGAGACTTCCCGACGCTTAAACACAATTGAGAATGAGCGTCGGATTTTCCCGCTATTTATCATATTCTAAACATGAAACATAAAATATGTAGAAAGTAAACTAACCTAATATACCCTAGGGTTTTCTGTATTTTACCATTGGCATCGCCACATCACTCCCCTCTAAGCAGTTTAAACATTTAAGCTGCGAAATTGATTCTTCTAGTATTTTTATAAGTCCTTAAATTAGTTATAATATTATCACTACTTTCTAAAAACGCTGGTTTCAGCCGTTCGGTCGAAACATTGATCGCTTTTTCCTATTAATCTATCTTAAAAATA
Source organism: Nomada ferruginata (assembly GCA_963583965.1). Taxonomy (NCBI): domain Eukaryota; kingdom Metazoa; phylum Arthropoda; class Insecta; order Hymenoptera; family Apidae; genus Nomada; species Nomada ferruginata. The sequence continues at coordinate 5,300,033 of OY757219.1, forward strand.
TCGTCCTTTACTCGCTCCAAAATCGCGAAAGGTCCTTCATAAGACGGATCGAGTGGCTTCTTAGTTTCTAGCTTCTGGAAAACATGCGTGCAGGTATCGCAGGTATCGCAGGTATCGCAGCTAGAATCGTTTAACCTAAAATGTAGTGTCTTAACATAAAAGAACTTAGAGAACTAGAACTAAGAACTAGCCTTAGAACTAACTATAATAACTAAATCTAATCACGCCGTGCGCCGGTAACGCTGGAAGCTACTTCGCGACCGACGTCGGTAAACACCGGTCGCTACAACCTATTTTCCTCTCGCGACATCTATTCAGCGACAACGGAACAAGCTGTATAAGGTTGGGACCTTTTTCAAGGCATTGGTTAAGCAACGAATACCCTTTCCTATTAGTTGACGCGTCAAATACGGGTCTAATCTTCGTCGTACTGTTTAAGTTTACAACCGGTCCACGCGGCAGGTAATGACACGCGATTTGAATCTCATTATCAGGAACCTTTTCGATTATATTTTCCGCGAGCCAGTCCGTAAAAACATCATCATAGGCGGAGAAGAAATTTTGTCTGTACCAATCGTCGCCGTCAACCTATGCTTTGCAATATCAAGATTCTCAGACAAAATCGCGTGATCCTGTTTCCACGTAGAGCGAACCACGTACCGCCCCTTCTTATTGACTGTTGTTGATTTCCTTATGAAATCTCGCGTGCTTTCATTCCTTGCCGTTTCATTCATCTATTCTATAGGGTCGTGGATACCTAGAATATCTAACCGCCACAATTCTGATACGTCTGCCTGATGTACAAACATTGCCGTAAACATAGTAGCTGTATCGCGATTCTTCTTCGCTTGTTTGTTTAGTTTTCCCGTAACCGTCCATCCGAAGAGCGTTTCCATCCCAATGAGGCCGTTACCTATGTCATACTTTTCTCCAGTACATAATTTCCCGGCAACGTCCGCGCCTATAAGAACCTGTATCGAATTTTGTTGACTACCTATGTCGGATAAAATAATTTTTCTTTCACGTAATTTCTCAACCTACGCGTCCTTGGTAATGCACGGAATCGTTTCACAAATCGTCTCTATACTGTCTTAAGGGGGCCGACTCTTTTGGGGCCAACTCCGAATCGATCTAAGCGCCATTAGACAGAACGGGCGTTAGTGAAAACAGAAAAATCGTCTACTTCGACATTTTACGGGGTGACATCTAAACGCAATATACAGAATTATAAACTCACGATGTGACATCTAACATCATTAGGCAGAATTATAAAAGGAGAGTGGGAGGCCATAGTTGCCAAATCACATTATTTGAGAGTTCTGTCGCACTATTGCCACATCTGTTACAATCGTGTCCATCAGCTAAATGAATCGGCTCGAGCCGAGATTTTCATTCCTGCCGGACATAGACATAGCTGCTGAACGGCTGGAAACCTTTTTGTAGGTTCGATCCCCCTCGGCTATAATTTTTTTACATTAATTTTTTTCTAATTCCCAACTATATGACAATGATCAATATTTGCTTACCAATATTTTAAAAACATTTGTCAAATATTTTAATTTAATATACCTAAATCTGAACTTATAGCGCTTTTTGCGCTACCGTTTCTCTTGCCATGTACATATCTTGTCAATTACGGTACCGTTTAATATTTCTAACATTGAAGTATAATGTATGAAGCATTTTCAGGCATCTTACAATTAGATTGAACAGTCGTAGATGAAGTGCAGGAAAACTCGTGTGATATTTTACTACTATTTCGCCTTTCTTTTAGATGACACAATCATTTCTTTTTTACAAATAATTATTGTTGCGAAAGCAATTATACCATCAGAAATAAAGGAAAATATTTATTTATAGAGATTTTATGCGAGTACTGAATATGCATATATTGATAATCGTTAATTCATTTCATTCGCTTTTTCCCATTGCTTCGGTCATTGTGTAGAATGTAGAATGACAAACGAAAAATACGGAGACATAGTTGATATTGTCATATCTATTACAGTTTTGCTTTTCAGGAAAACTTCGATAGATTCGACTCAAGTTGAGATTTTGATTTTGCCGAACATAAAAGAGAATAGTGCAAATGAAAGAGAAGATACAAGGGTCAAGTTGCAAAAACAGATTGATAAAACAATATTAATATGTGTAAAAAAATAATTTTTGGAACTTATGAGAGAAGGGCCCCTATTGCTGCTTGACATAGGTGAGGCACAGCCAACTGGCGGGCCACGCGGTTCATCTTACAAACAAATGACGGCCTTCACACTGCGTCATAGTTGCGGTATCACACCGATTCCCGTCTTGCTGTCACGTCATAGGTACATCTGACGTACATAGCTCTATCTTTGTCTATCATAGCTTTCTGTTGCTTAGAGCGAATCATAAAATGATCGAAAAGGACCACGGTGACATTGTATTGTTGTACAGACTAGGGTCACGAGAGCTAAACAAAACAACTTTTTAACACCTACACGCCGACATAATCATTTGAATACCAATTCAAGCGCCTATGAAAATCTTACATATATTTTAATTATATTACAATTATATTATTGTTGTATAATATAGTTAATATATTTCATATATATTAACATAGCAGCCTTATTGGTAATATAAATGAAACATACCACCAAATGATTGAAATTTTGAGTTGATCATTTTGAGCTTTGACGTGTATACGCGTCCAAATGTTAGAAATATCAAACAGTTCCATAATTGGCAAGATACTTGAGAAGAAAACGGTAGAAAAAATCGCTTCGACTTCATATTTACGTATATTAAATTAAAGTATTTAACAAATATTTTTAAAACATTTGTAAACAAATATTGATCATTGTCATATACTTAGCAATGAAAAAAAATGAATGTAAAAAAATATACCCCAAGGGGACTCGAACCTACAAAAAAGTTTGCAGCGGCTCGAATCAACATCTCGGCTCGAGCCGATTCATTTTGCTGATGCTTATGTTAATTGTAACAGATGTGACAACAGCGTGACAGAGGTCTGATACGTGCAGGCAACTATGCCTTACTGATGTCTGTGTGCACGCATCACGTATTCACGTATGAATCGCCGTTCGTGGTGTGAAATTATAACTTACAATTACCGACTGATTTGTATTTTTATCGACCCTGACGGTAACTTGGCCAAATTCACTACAATGTACCATAAACGCCACCGACGGAGAATCAGTGAACTATTCTTACGTCGGATACGTGCAAATCGTAACAGTCGTTTTTCGCCTTCCAGAAGTTATAGATTGTGAAAAATCGAATTTCTGTGATCTTGTGCTGCTTCAAGACAGTCGGGTAGAGTGTTTTTAGCAGTGAATAAACTATTCATTCGTTCAATATTTGCTAACTGTGAAATGTGTCAAATCGCCTGCAGCCATCTTGTTTCCTACGTCGTTGTCTGTCTCAAGCTTGCCAGTTTAAGAAATACCATTCTTCTCAACGAATGGTATTTATTGGCGTTCAGACATACTTCCCCGGCTATGGTGAAGTCTACCCGTGTGTACTATATCCGCGAAAGTTTCATTAATGCAATTGTTCAGACGAGTATTTGCTGCTACGAAATCGAGTCTCTCTCTCGCGCATGGCGTATACGTGCATGCTTTCCTTTGTTTGTGTGAGTGCACGCACACACGTCATGGCGCTTGGAGTCGGCCCCCTTAATACTGAAAAATTACATCCGTAACACTCATCAAGATTTCTCATGCGAATCAAGAAAACATCGTGTTTCCTTGTCTTTGACTTGACACCGCCGAACAAGGAATGTGCTACTTCAATCTCTCCGCGAGGTACATATCCTATATCCTTAGCAATATCAGCGCAATACACTCGAATTATCTATTTCAGCTGATAGACAGTCACTTTAAAAAATTGTATCAAATTGATCATACTTTGATATTTCTCCAGTATATTCAATTTCTTCATTAATTATTGACTCAGGACAAAGTGGCAGTACACCATAGCGAGCGGATTTTAATCCTAACATACTTTTGATCCTCAACTTCTTTTCAGACTCTAGAATTTGTGTAACAGGCACGTGATAATTTCCACCGGATAACTGCCTATACATGTTAAACCGACTTTCTAAGTTATCTATTTGTAGTTTACCTGGCAATACATATTCTATCTTTAATTCGTATAAACTATACTCAATGAACTTTAGTAAAACTGATGTGCATTGAAGCAAAGCAAAAAATGATGTATCAGCAGTTAAGCACCCTTCATTAAAGCTTTTCCACTTTACTAACCATTTCAAAAATCGTTTTAGAAAGATTAATCTTGACTTATCTATGCAGTAAAATGGCTTTGAGAAATCATTTCTTTTTATAGCTCCTTCATATTTAGATTTCGTATTTATAGTGGACCACTAACACCAAATAATTTTTAAAAATTCGTAAGTACCACTGTGTGTTTGTGTTCCAATTAACAATCACTTTCGTATTCGCATTTTATTGCACTATGAGTTGATTCATGAAAAAGGTTACATACTAGATTCACTTTTTGTCGTTCAATGTTATTAGGGTATAATGTTTTATAATTCAATTTATAAGCTGTTGTTAGTACACAATTTTCACATTTTGCGTGATAAACATTTATAATATCTATGAATGGTGTTTTTAAAGGTGCAGCTTTAAATCTTCAAAATTTGGAAAAATGAAACATTTATTCTCATTTTTTAAGTTAATCCCATTATTCTTTATATTTTTAAAAACGTGAGCACAATCATAAGTTAAAGAAGTTTTTGTAACAGATTGCTCAAATTCTAATGTAAAGCTGTCATTAGTGTTTATCACATTATTATTTAACAAACAATTAAACATATTTTTATTGATCCTATTGTTATCTGAAATAATTGCCATTACATAAAAATGACACTTTGTCACTAGATTATATACATTTTGCAAAGATTATATAGTTGAGTACTCTTCATATTTTGTACTGGATGTAAAGTACCAACTTCTTTAAATTTCTCAAATGCAGAAGAAATTAGAAATGTTTGCACTGTTCTTGCTGGAGCTTTAGTATTAGTTTCAGCAAAAGCAACTAATTTTCCACCCTTAAATTCTATGTGAGGATGTACATAAATTTCATTTAGTTGAAGAATAACATATTTCTCCTGTTACGAGCCAGGGCTGTGGGCAACGCCTAGACCTGCGATGTTGATATTACCCAAGGAATATGGTTGAGAATTTGTTAGTTAGGTGCACGGACGAACCTGATGCGAAATCAGGGAGCCGCTGGGATTGATGTATGCGACGACGAACCCGATGCGAAATCTGGGAGCCTCAGGAATATAATCAAGCGCGGGCGAACCTGGTGCGAAACCAGGGAGCCGCAGGAGGGTAAAACGTCGCGGACGAACCCGATGCGAAATCGGGGAGCCACTAGGAAAGAGTACGCAGACGAACCCGGTGCGAAACCGGGGAGCTGCAGGAGGTTGGTTTATTCACAGACGAACCCGGTGCGAAACCGGGGAGCTGTTCGGAGGTTTGGTAGACGTACGGACGAACCTGATGCGAAATCAGGGAGCCATAGGATACAGACGAACCTGGTGCGAAACCATGGATCTGTAGGATGGGTTAGGTTTCGTGGACGAACCCGATGCGAAATCGGGGAGCCACTAGGTTGGAGTAGTTACCTTGTTCTGGATAAGGCGTGCGAACGAACCTGATGCGAAATCAGGGAGTCGCAGGAAAAGTTAGTTTGACTCGTAAATAAATAATCGATACAACTCGAGCGGTTAAGTTGTACCTGTGGGACGTTACTACTAATATAAAGGATTACGGAGTAAAGATAGGTTTTAACGAATCCACTCGATTTAATGGTGAACAGTTTATAAGTTTATATTGCAACCAGTTGTTTGTACAAGTGTAATTGTCGCGATATAGTTAAATAGTGTGTGAATTATTACCTAAGCTGCACGGTGTTGACGCACTGGCGATGCGGGGCCTGAGATCGGTTACAAAGTATGCCGAAAGAACTTCAACCGGACTATGCGGATTCTAACGGGTTAACTTTATCTGATTGGTGCCGTAAGCCCAATTCTCGCTGAAATGCAACCGACTCTGTACAAGCGTAACGCGACGTGACTATGCGCGTAGCTGTTTAGTTATGAACCGAAGATGATTAGAAATGGAGCGATTTGGACACAGGGCTCCGTTCCGTGTCATTTTCCTTTTCTACTCCCTGCGACTATTGGGCGTCCTTCGCCGCAAAGACGTCTTCATCTACCTTGCGCTGCACGTCCTCCCGGCTCGGGGCCTGCCTGGTCAGGCTTCTGCTTAAGCTCACCCTGGGTTTAAAAGGGTTTTCGAACTCAGCCGCCGTATCTCGTTGAGCTGTTGATGGCGTACTCTCCTGAGTCGCAAGGACCACACTCGTAATTTCAATACTGTCCGTTTCGTTACCCGTAGTATTATCCAAGTCGTCAACGGTTAAATCCGTCCGGGTTGTTGTATATTTTTTGTTATAAGTTGTCATTGTTCTATAATCGGCCCCCTTCGGCCGAAGCCTCCGGCGGCCACCGATTTTAGTTGGGCGAACTAGAGGACCACCTAGGCCTCCCCCTTACCTAGGCTAGGGGACTAATATACTGCGGGGTGGGCCCAGGTGCCCCTTAAATCCTGTGGTAGAATCCATTTTAACTGCGACTTTGACAATATGTTATTCTTTATAACTATACTGCACGTCATTTCTTTTGATATTTTTATGCTACTCACTATCTTTGGCACTATATCATTAAAATCACAACTATAAAATGAAACAAAATTATAATCTATATGTAAATCCCCAGATATATGTATACAGTGAAGCATTAATATAAGCGAAAGCCTCGGGACTGAACGTTCACTTATATCGCATACTTCCTACATTGTTTGAAGTTTGCCGACAGCGTCGAACGTAGAAAAGAACAGCGAGTGAAGAAAAAGAACCGAGCAGGTTCCCTTTTTCTTTGACTATACCAGGGACCTCTAAAGGTGCGTCCAAACTTGTTGTTGCGTACTTCTGCTACTGACGCCGGTGACGTCAGTTTTTGGTAACGAGATGTGGGTTTGGACGTATTTCTATTCATCTGCACGTAAAAGTCCGTCCACATTTGTTACCGAACTGGGATTTGTTACCTAGTCAAGTGGTTTAGAAAAGGTCTGGGAAGAAATGTGAAGTGTTTTTTGATACCTCATAGTGTTACTTTTTACTTGGTTCAGCCGTTCCATGCGCTGTCGGTATTTTGACCCGCTCCAAAGGAGGTACTTGAGTCGCTCTTGAATAGTTATAGCTTTCTTTAAATTTGTATCTTTTCCGGCTAAATTTGGCCGCATTAGGTTGATTAAAGTTGATGATTCTAGTATAACAATAATTTCTAACTGGTATATAATAAATCTTCATTATTTATAAAAATACTTATAAAAATATTTTGCAAATAACTTTTTGTTGATATATTGAGGCATTGATTTTTACATGTCCGTCGATCAATATTAATGACGTTAATTGTATTAAAAAAGGGAAAGTGTTGTGTCGATCGAAATTGCATGGCTCTTTACCATGTGTTCTTTTATTCTAATCCTTGCCATCTAAATCCTGCACTTAGATGGGCGAAAGGCTAAAAATTACTCCGCAAAAATAGCATTAGTTTCGACCGCGTCATAAACCTGATCGAGGGCTGAACTGGGCATGCACTCACAACAGTCCTACGTCGTCAAGGGGGCTGGTCTATCTCGTAGGCATAGGCTGAATGAGCCCTATCTCCTAGGCCTAAACAGTCTACAATACATAGGAACAGCGCCGCACAGACGAGTTCACACATGTACAGCAGTTCAGGGGCGAGCTAACACATTGGCAGTGGCGCAAGGACGAGTGCACACATCTACGGCCGCTCACTGCCTCCTTTGGAGCGGGTAAAATACCGACAATTCCTCGATCCGCCGATTCCTTTCTTTGAATTTGTATCTTTTCTCGCTGCCTTTGGCCGGATTAGGTTGACTAAATGTAGGAATTCCGGGGACCGATACTCCAAAACGCCTCGATTACTTTTCAAAATAGACTTTATTTCTCCTTTACTCTGAACCTTTCGCTTACATACTCATTCTCGTTCTAATTCCATTTGGTTCATCCTCACGCTCGCTCGCCGTCTCTCGCATTCCCTGTCTCTCTCGCACTCATTCTTCCACGCTCTCCGTCTCCATCCTTGCCAATCATACACTCGGGTCATCCCACGCCAAATCGATCACTTTTGGACGTCACTATCGGCGATTTTGTTCTAAATGAAATATGTCGTAGTCCATATGGAATTAGGGGGGGTTTAAGCCATCATTTTTGCGGCGCTGGAAAAGGAGCGGCGTACCCCCGTTTCAGGTAGGCGAGTCGTGCGCTCGGGAGTGGCACCGCTATATGGCCGGTTAGGTTTGGTAAGGTTTGGTTAGAATAGCGGTCCCGCTCCCGAGCGCACGACTCGCCTACCTGAAACGGGGGTACGCCGCTCCTTTTCCAGCTCATTGTGAAGGCAATTTTCAATTGACTGTTACGAGCCGGGCTGTGAGGCAGCACGAAAGGCCGGCGAGGGGTATATTACCCAGGAATATGGTTATCAATTTGTTAGTTAAGGTGCGCGGACGAACCTGATGCGAAATCAGGGAGCCGCTAGGATTATTGAGAGCGAGGACGAACCCGGTGTGAAACCGGGGAGCCTCTAGGAGGGGGAACAAGCGTGGACGAACCCGATGCGAAATCGGGGAGCTGCTAGGAGGTTGGTTTATTCACAGACGAACCTGGCGTTTGACCAGGGAGCTGTTCGGAGGTTGGTAGACGTACGGACGAACATGATGCGAAATCGGGGAGCCGTAGGACACGGACGAACCTGGTGCGAAACCAGGTAGCCGTAGGAAGGGTTAGGTTTCGTGGACGAACCCGATGCGAAATCGAGGAGCCACTAGGTTGGAATATGTAGATTGTTTGTTCGGATAAAGATGTGCGAACGAACCTGATGTGAGATCAGGTAGTCGCAGGAAATGTTAGTTGCCTCGTAACTCTAAATTATTATTTGATACAACTCGAGCGGTAAAGTCGTATCGGTGGGAACGTTGTTACCAATATGCAAGGATTGCGGGGTAAAGATAGGTTTAACGAATCTACTCGATTTATAAGTGAACGTATAAAGTTATATTCTGAGTTTCAATATAAATACAAATGTTACTGTCGCGATGAATTAATATATAGTGTGTAAGTTACCTAAGTATTTGCACGGTGTTGACGCACTGGCCATGCGGGGACTGAGAGCCGCTATTAGAATATGCCGAAAGAACTTCAACCGAACAAGCGGATTCTAACGGGTTAAACTGTGATTCGAGAGGTGCGCTAAGCCCAATCTCACTGGATATAACTGATTCTATACAAGCGTGATACGACGTCACTCTACGCGTGACTATGTTACTCTGAACCCACGAGGGTAGAAACCAAAGGGTTTATATAGTCCCAAAATGCACGGGGATGCACTGGAACTTTCCATATAAGAAAATATAGGAGGAGTCGTCGGGCCACGCCCGTCTTGGGTCATGATGCAGCTGACCGTGCTTGTACTAAGGTCCCCTTTATTTGTTTACATTAAACGGAAGAATTTTAGGGCGTTTTCCCTTCACAGATGCGAGCTCGAAAACGCGTTGAGAGCGACGTATAGAAAGTATTCTGCATACGTAACATGACCATCATTTTTAAAGTCTCATTTTGAAGAGGACACTTCAAGGAATATGGACATATATTTTTCTAAATTTTTTCGTTGCGCCCCATCATCGAAAAAAACGCAAAGTTATAAAGTTAATTACCGAGGTTGAAAAAAATATTTTATAATAGCCCAATCCTTTGTGAGTAAAACAAAAAAAGAAGTAGCTCAATCGGACTAACAGTTCCGGAGATAAAAATTCCGAAAAAAGGCCGTTATCGCAAAAATGGCAAAAATTACAAACTTTGAAGACCTGTATCTTCTAAACAAATTGTCAACCGCAAAAATGATGACTCAAACCCCCCCTAATTCCACATGGACTACAACATATTTCATTTAGAACAAAATCGCCGATGGTGACGTCCAAAAGTGATCGATTTGGGGTGGAATGACCCACTCGTTTCCAAACATTCCATCTATCATGTTTCCTGATTCGCGCTTTTCAAACACACACACATACACGCCTAATTACACGCATCACCTTCGCGGCTGGCGCGTAATTTAATCCCACATAAAGTTGATAATTCTAGTATAATAATAATTTCTAGGTCGTATATAATAAATCTTCATTATTTATAAAAATATAAAAATACTTATAAAAATATTTTACAAAGAACTTTTTATTCATATATTGCCGCATTGATTTTTATATATCTGCGTCCCTTCCCTCGTCCAGAGGGTTGGTGTGAGAACCGTTTGTTAAGCAGCCGCAGCTCCCGCGGTTTATGACAGAGTCATAACTATTGCATAAAAAAATTAAAAGTGATGTACCGATTGAAATTGTATGGCACTTTACCATACAACTCGTGTGTTCTTTTGTTTTATGCACCCAGATGGTCGAAGGTCGAAACCACCGTGCATAAATAGCGTTAGTTTCGACCGTGCCATAAACCTGACCTGACGGAACCCCTTGTAACTCTCAACACACAGCTATGTGCAAATGAACAAACGATTGAAAGAAAGTTTCCAGAACAGAATTACATGCGGAACTCGGCTGAGCAAACAAATTTTTAAACAACGTCTGAATATAGTTCAAAACACCTTCCAAACAAAAGTCCAAGAACATTTGCCGCACCCTGTATATAGTTTGTAGAAAATAATGGTGAAGAATTTGTGCCGTGCGAATTATAAAAAAAAGTATATTTGACACAGCTATTTATTATTGGTTACCCTGGATTATTTAGTGCGAGAAAATGAAAGAAATTGTTGAACATAATTGTAAAAAGCTCATAGTTTCTTTGCCTGTAAAGTTAAATTTTTTAAATTTGCAATTGTCAAGGACGCACCCCTTCCTTCAAGGAAACGTGCGTGGGGTGCTACAGAAGGGATGTGGACACCTTCAAAACACGCTGATTGGAAATTTGTCATTTTTCCCAATGTCCAATCAGCGTGCCTAAAAACGCTTCCGAGTCGACGTGATGGGGTACATGCGACGAGGAAGTCAGTTTGAATCGACAGTAGGAGAAACAGTATCCTCTCCTTACTCTTTGAAAACGGGTTGTGTTGTTTGTGTTGTTTGCAATTATCGAGTGGTGTAAGGAACTGGCATTGGCGTTAATAGATGCATATAAAAATAAAACATTAATCTGGAACCCCGAACATAATTTACATTACAATAAATTTAAAAAGTTCGATGCTTGGGAAGAAATTGCTCTTGAAATAGGAATATCTGTTGAAGAGTACAAAAGGAAAATGGAGCGATTGTTATCATCGTTTAGAAGGGAAAACATGAAAATAAATAGAAGTGTTGGAACAGACAAAGGTAAGCAGTTAAACACATTTACGAATATTACTTAGATTGTATTATTCTTTATTTAAAAACTAAACTATTATTGTTCATAATTATTAATATGAGCCTTTTTTATATACAGGATCAGATGAGATATACAAAATTACTTGGTTTGCCTACGAGAGTTTGAAATTCATACTTGACAAGAACAAACCAAGAGAAACAATGGAAACTGTAAGTAAAGTAAAAATTAAAAAAGGAACATAAATAGAAAAAGTTTAAGTGGAAAGCAAATATTTATAAATTTATATCTATTGTATCTGTTTCATACATATTCATATTGCCACTCAATTTTTCCTTCGTTCATAAAGTGCTCTGCCAATTCATCTCTGACATGCACTGCCTTCAAAGGTGGTCTACGTGGAATTTTCCGGATGGGCAGTAAAGGTCCCATATTTTCGCCATTGCCAACTCTCCAATTACCATTAATTAATCTGCCATCTATTTCATGGTTAAATGTGCCTGGTGGAGTGTAGTTGTTAATGGAAGTCCTAGATTTTCTTAAAAAATTATGGAGGCAAACAATGGCCATCACAACGATCTCTGACTCTTTTAGCCCCAATAGCAGCGGTTTGCGGAGCACTCTGAAAACCGCTGATATGATTCCAAAAACATTTTCCACCACTCTGCGGGCTCTGCCCAGCCGATAATTAAATATTCTTTTTTTGGAGCCCTTTGGGTGCAATCCAGGATATACTTTCATCATTGATGAACTTACAAGGAGAGCGCAAGACCTTCGCGTCACCGATTTAGTTGAAACTATGTGGACCTACAAATCTCGTTCTCCTGTTTACGAATATATAATATTATAGGGGCAGATACTCAGTAGGTTTTAAAGTATTTACAGTTAAACATTTATCATTGCCGTGAAATATATAAGATGTGAAACGTTTATACAGATGGCGTGGTGGCTCGGTGGAACGACGTGGGATTAATAAACCCGAACACCCTCAAACGAGACACAGACGGAAAATTCATAATTACAATAGACACAGACAAACTAAACATATTAGGAGCCCACTTCGCTGCAACAAACTCCCAAAACACTGCACTAGGGAAAGCCAGACTATCAGACCTAGTAGAAAAATACCACGCCACGCACAAGAGAGACAATGACCATAGAAAACTGACGAACGACACACTCACACAGTTCTCCGACATCAACACAGCCATAAACCCAAAATGCGAAAGTGACAATAAATACTTCTCAACACCTACCCTCACAATCCAACTATTCAGAAAACTAAACAACAAAAAATCCACAGGCCCAGATAAAATCCCCAATATAGTCCTAAAGAACCTTCTCAACAACCTACTAGCCAGCTACAACATACTATTCAACAATTGTTTAAACAATCACTACTTCCCAGAAGCCTGGAAAATAGCAAGAGTCATCCCATTAAAAAAAGAAGGAAAAAACCCATCCATCCCATCCAGCTACCGGCCAATCAGTCTCCTACCAAACGTATCCAAAATCTTTGAAAGGCTCATAAAAAAAGCACTGGAAAGATTTTTCTCAGCAAACAAACTAATCCCAGACACACAATTTGGATTCCGACCTCAGCTCAGCACAGTACACGCAATACACACCCTTACATCCGACATTCAACACGCCCTCCACAATAATGAAAGCGTAGCCGCCTGCCTAATTGATCTAGAAAAGGCCTTCGACACGGTCTGGATAAAAGGCCTATACAAACTAGCAAGAAAAGGCTGTCCAGTCCATCTGCAAAAAATAATTACCAGTATGACACAAAATAAGAAATTCTTCACTTCAAATACAAAAGTGAACTCAACACTAACTCTTCACCTGACAGACGGACTACAACAAGGGACAGTAACCTCCCCCGTCCTCTTCAACTTCTACACTGCAGACATCCCAAGATTATTCCAAATTCCTGAATCACCAGACATAAAAACAATACACTTCGCAGACGACCTCATAGTTGACATCAAAGGCAAAAACGTAACAAAAATCCAAGAAAAAATGCAAAACCTCTTCGACAAAATAGACGACTACTACATCACATGGAAACTTAACATCAACCCGACAAAATCGGAAACCATCCTGTTCCGAAAAAAAATACAAAATCAATCCAAAAACTTCATAAAAACTTACAAAACATTCCAAATAAAGCACAGAACCACGCCAATACCCCACAGAAAAACAGTCAGATATCTGGGCATACACCTAGACGAACTCCTCGTCCTGAACAGACACATAGATATACAATTAGAAAAAGCAACACAAGCATTCCTAAACAACGCCAAACTATTCCACTCCAAATACCTAAACCAAAAAATAAAAACAATCTGCTACATGCTACTAATTAGACCACTAATGACATACGGCTCCCCAACATGGTATAACAGGCCTCGGAATTAAGTGAACTTTCGGGCCGATTTTCAGAGGCAACGCCCCCTTTCTCCGGCCGCACGTCTTGGCCCCCGCGATCGCCACGCAGCTCGGAGGTCCTCAGGCCCGTAACCGCGCGGGTCGCATTAGGGTGACACTCGTATCAATAGGTTTCTACATCGTCCCATGTCCCATGGTCCGCGTGGTTCATATGCTACGCGCCTGAGGACCTTCGAGCCGATTGGTGATCGCTGGGCCAAGACACGCGGCGGGAGAAAGGGGACGTTGCCTCTGAAAATCGGCCCGAAAGTTCACTTAATTCCGAGGCCTGTGGTATAATATAAGCCCCTCAATCATGGAAAAACTAAGAATCTTTGAAAGAAAATGCTCAGAACTTGCACCGGCATAACGGCAAAACAGGACCGAAAAATCAAACTTCAAACAATATACCAACAACAAGATACTATACGACACTGCAAACATTCCAAGAGTGGACAACTTCATCATTAAACTAACTAGAGACTACTTCGCCAACATTACAAAAATAAAAAACAACCACCTTATAAACAGCGCACTATATCCACACGATGAATACCACGAGAAAACCCTAGCATCCGGCTATATCCCTCCAGAAGCTTTCCTCCTATTAGACAGAACAGGCAGAATCACAGACAAGAATAATATACCGATAACCTACCATATCCAGCGCACAGCAAATAAGAAAAAAATTCTATACGAGCCTCACACAGACAGCAAAAACACCACCTCCCGCATAATTTACAAGACAGACTTACCAAAACTAGACGCAACGAGCAAATACCACCACAACACAAAAAAATACTGGTGGCTACCCAAGCCTGACACAAACAAAGAATAAAACTACATCGACACAGCTTCAACAAAGTTACCCATCCCACCTTACCATACTTAAAAGTATATACATGTAAATATTGTATATAGTATAGTTATTAAGGCCTGCAACACAGCAGGAACGCATGAGAGAATGTATATTGTATGTACGCATAGAGAGTGAGTGCCCCTAGTTATAAGCCTAAATTAATTCTAACCTCTCCCATCATGGAAGAAATGAACACAAACACTCCGTTTTTTTTTTTAATCGCTTCCCAGCATTAATTTTCACGAATCTCCCCAACCCCAACCACACTGTCCAACCGCAATGGACATCCAATCAAAAACCCAACAAAAAATTAGGGAGAACCCCAATGTACCTCCTACAAACCCCCCACCTCCCTCCTCACAGGCAGCGAGCGTCATCTTCCCGACCATGCAGCCACAAGTACCAACCTAGTTTTTAACATAGATTATTCACTATAAGTAACAATATATTCACACCCATGTACCTATTGTTTCATGAATAAAAACTACTACTACGACGTCGGATTCATAAGTCGAATGTCTAGTGTTCGAATCCTTCTGTCGGTACAGAATTTTTTTTCTTCAAATTTTTGTATTATTTATTATTTATGTTAATATATTCATAATTTATTTTAAATTGTGGATAATAAGGTATCAACAGAATATATTGTTTAATGATGTACACAAAAAACGGTGCTTATCGTTATGTCTCGTTCAAAAGAAGGTGAGTAGAAACTATCAATAGATGCGAGGTAATGTATTCTACAAAATTCATGTTTTTAACTAAAAAAAGACACGAATATAAGACTGCACGAACGAACGAACTGCATAACGAACTACGTTCTTATGTTACGCATTAGGCTACGGGTACAGTGGAACCGAATTTCGGCCTTACGACGTCTGATGAATTCGGAAACGAATCAACGCCATGAGATTAAATGGAAGCGGTGTCACTGCATACGACCCGAATCCGTGCGAAGACGCGAGACACTTGACGGGATTTTGATTTTTTCGTCCGAACTGAAGTGGCTGGCCCCCCCGTAGCGAGGGTCGTGGCCCTTTTTTCTACATAGGTTCGTCCTAAATAAATAGAAATACGATCTTTTCGTCCGAATATGCTAGCCGATCAACTGAGTTTGATTTTTTCGCCCGAAACCGACCGAAACCGACCGTGGTCCCAATACTTCACGATGGACTTTTTGTTGGTATATTGTCGCATTGATTTTTACATTTCTGTTAATGAATATTAAGGGGTCTTCCCTTGGAGTTGGTGTGAGAACCACTATAATTACGGTGCCGTTGCATGGCCGGTCGGAACTCACGCAGTTTATGACAGAGTCATTGCTATTGTGTTAAAAAAGAGAGGCAATGTGTCCACTGTCATTGCTTGGCTGTTGAAATTGTTATTTTATTCTAAGCCTTATCATCTGAATTTGTAACCCAGATGGTCGAAGCGGTAATTTAGCGAAAGCAATATGCGGTCCGGAAGTCCGAAACGAGAGGTTGCTCTGTCAGTTTTTCGGGAAAGCTGAATTTTGCTAAAAAGGACATAATGGTTTCGGACGCTCACAGTGCCAGATGTCTTTATGGTTCGAGGTAACTAACAGGGTTATAGTTTGCAGATGTGTTAAAAAGGAAACCGTAGTTCTGAAGCCCACCTTGACTTATATCGACGGTTCATTGTTCCCCTTATAATCTACCTTTCCGAAACTATTCTTCTTATTATAAATGCGAACATCACGCCAGTTATTTTACGTTTAGTTGTATTAAAATATTTATGCACCGTAAATGCAACAATTTAATTTTTCCGTTCTAATCTTTCATTTGTTAACAAGATTGTTAATAACTTGAGGACGCTCGCGCTTCATCCCCGCCACTGGAGGGGTCCCCCCCGGGTTCGAGTGGAAGGAACACGCTGATACGTTTTGACTAGTCGACATGTCCCGGAGGCAGATAGCTTAGAAAAAGAAACAAGTGGCTTCGTATCCGTGAGACAACACTAATGCAACCGTGAAACTTTTTTATTGTTACTTATTTCGTTATGAAAATTGCATTAATATATTATTGGGGTTGTTGTGATTAAAATGAGGCCAAACACGATATAATTTGGATCATATTAGCCAAATCCATGTGCCTTTTCTACGGCGTGCATCATAGCTGTGAACTCACATTCGTCGGAATAGAATACGCAGCCACTGGCACCGCTCCACTTCGCACAGCCGATTCGGTTCGCTCTGACGACG
Source organism: Nomada ferruginata (assembly GCA_963583965.1). Classification (NCBI taxonomy): domain Eukaryota; kingdom Metazoa; phylum Arthropoda; class Insecta; order Hymenoptera; family Apidae; genus Nomada; species Nomada ferruginata. Next base: position 5,317,027 of record OY757219.1, read on the forward strand.
TCGTAAGGCCGAAATTCGGTTCCACTGTACCCGTAGCCTTAGAGTCGAAATTTTCAACCCGTGTGTCACGTTCTCAAGAGCTTGAAAGGTCTGACTGTTTATTTAAGCTGGTTATATTATAGTTGATAATGCCATCAATAGGTTTCGAAATGCATTTCCCGAGCCAGTCAGTCAGTTTTCGTCTGCGATTGAAGAAAGTAAGAGTAAAAGTAAAAGTAAAAATGAATCCGGAAAAGTCCGCGTTGAATTCGCCCGACAGTATTTCCGTCGCGGGTGTTTGTGAAAGTGATATAAATCCTGATTTTCAATATGAAAAACAGCAATTGAAGGATGCTTTTATATATTGCCAAGAGCTCCTTCGGAATGAAAATTTAATTGCTTCGAAAGGGTCTTCTGTCATTTCTAAGGCAGCAATAGTAATGGGTGAAAAAATATTCGAAAATGTGGTGGATATGATAAACGAGCACCGAATAAGTACAGAGGAATGTCTGATTTCTAATGACGAATCTGATAAAGAAAACATGTATGAAGAAATTTGGCACGAAGATTCAATTGAAGACGAGTGGTATGAACCAGAAGAAAAAAAGAAATGCTTGGAAAATGTGCCATTAAACGCAAAAATTAAGGCTGTATCTGTTGCTCGGCGTCATCATACATGGAATTTGCTGTCGTTAAGATCCAAAACCACAAAATTTTTGAGGAGAAAAGGAGATTTGATACGGTGGGATAAACAAATTAAAGAAGGTGGAACAAAAGTGGAAAAATATAATGCAATCGATGAGTGGACATTCGACTGATTTCAAGAAGCCCGAGCAAATTTTGAACAAGTTACAACGAGAGATCTTCAACAATGGGCCCTGGCAGCAGCACGTCAATACGAAACAGATAATTTTCAATTTAAAGCTTCCTCCCGGTGGGTAACATATTTAAAAAAAAAGCATAGCACCCGTCAACGTAAAATCACGAAATATATTTCATCAAAAGAAGCAGCAAGTAACAGAAAAAGGTCAAAAAACTGTAATTGTTAATAGAAAAAGTATTTCAAGAACCACACACTCATATACAGCCCAATATAGTATTACCATGTCAGGGAAACTTTTACCATTTGTATTTTTATCCATGCAAGAAACGTCAGGAACATTTACACCACTCGTACAAAAGAAAGTAGATGAACTTACAACACAGTACAAAAACGTAATAGTAACAGACAGATATAAAACTTTCTTAAAATCAGTTTTGCAACCATACGTACAAGATGAAAAATTCCTATTATTAGTTGATTCGTGGGGAGGACAAACCAATATGGAAATATACATATGACGACGTGTTTGTGACGGACGAAGGTGTTAGTAACTACACTATTAAAATTATTCCCCCAAAGTGCACGCCATTAGTCCAACCTTGCGATGTATATTTCTACAGACAAGTCAAGAATTTAATTAAACGACTACAAAACTGAACATATTTATTATAATACAACACAACAAGCAAATTTCATCAAGAGAAGATGCAATTAAAATTCATTCCCTCATTCTCCATCAATTGTCTGCAACAAGTTTTAAACCTATGTTACAATATGCGTGGTTGGCTTCTGTTTCGGATAGCTGCTTAAGATGTTAATTTAGTCAACGGATTCGGTTTATTTATAAAAAGGCACAATTCACAAGTAGCACGAATCACATATATTTTACAGTCTCCGCACAAGAACAAGTAATGTACAATAAAACGCAGAAATAAATAAGTACAAGTAACTAATAATGTATAAAGTGAACAGTTTCTCCGCACGACCTTTTAGCTCCTTATCTTTATCAACAGTTTAAACGGTTGTAAATCGTTTAAACCCGGAATCGCAAATCTCTCTTAAAACCTCTTATCTCTTATTGAATATTACTATAACCGACCATTAGTATGCCCGCGCAACGGTATTTATACCGCTGCGCGGGGCAAGGAGCATGGAGAGACAAGTGGGGGAGAACGCTCGCGCTTGACGCCACGGAACAGCGCTAGGCGCGAAGCTAACGAGCGCCCTCCCTAATGGTGAATCCGCAACATTCCGCCCGCCGCGGCATGCGTTGCATGGCGCAATTATACATAGTAACGAAGAGACGCGATGTTTCCGTGAAGTCGTATGTTTAACATAGGAAGTGCCGTTGTGAAGTGAAGGAGAGAGTAAGGAAAGGAAGTAGTGCGCGCCGGGCTATTTTTCCGAGGAAGCTGGTGGCAACGGGCAAATCTTTGCAATGGGCCTAGTCAGCGTGGTTGTTGCAGTGCGGACGTCCACAACGCGAACACGTTGATCGTCGCCCTTGTGCGTAGCGGTGATGCGTCCCAGCGGCCATTGAGACGGTGGCGTTAACTCGTGCCTCACAAGGCAGAGGTCCCCGATCTGCAAGTCGGGCTGCGACGTTTGCCATTTACCACGAGATTGTAGCTGATGCAAGTACTCAGCTGACCACCGTGACCAGAAATGATCCCGCATTTGCTGGATCAGATGCCACCGCCGTGAAGGGGAAATCTTGGCAGTGGATAAGGATGGTTCTGGTAAGGATGTAAGCGTAGAACCTATGAGAAAGTGCGCCGGGGTCAAAGCGTCGATAGAATCGAGATCGTCCGAGAGGGCGGCTAGCGGCCGTGAGTTGAGGCAGGCCTCTATTTGGGCCAGCAAGGTTGCGGTTTCCTCAAAGGTTAACGGAGTGTTACCAGCGACCCGCCGCAAGTGAAACTTGAGGGACTTGACCGCTGCCTCCCAAATACCGCCGAAATGAGGAGCGCCAGGAGGGTTGAACTTCCAAGATGTTCCTTCTTGGGAAAGATGAAACGCGACATCCTTCCAGTCAAGGAGAGCAGATTTTAACAGCTCTCTCAGCTCCCGACTAGCTCCCACGAAGTTGGTCCCCTGGTCGCTGTACATAGTTGCGCAAATCCCACGTCGAGAGATGAAGCGTCGGAATGCAGCAAGAAAGGCGGCAGTGGTTGCATCGGACACCAGCTCAAGATGTACGGCCCTTGTCGCTAAAGAAACAAACACAGCGACATACGTTTTCCTTGTGTGTTGACCTCTGCCGGTTGCCGATTTCGTAGAAAAGGGCCCCGCGTAGTCAACACCGGTATGCGTGAATGGCCGGGTAGGCTGCGCGCGGGGAGCAGGGAGGTTTCCCATTAACTGCTGCGCAGCTTGGGCGCGCCAGCGGCAACAAACCACACACGAGGCTATCACGCGGCGTACCGCGCGACGCCCCGCCAATATCCAGTATTCTCGTCTTAGCGTTGACAAGGTGAGTTGCGTTCCTCCGTGTAGTAGTCGCTTGTGTGCCTCTCGGATGATGAGGGTAGTAAAATGCGCTTTTGCCGGAAGAATTGCTGGATGTTTCTCCCATTCATCCAGTAGTGAGTGCTTCAGACGGCCCCCCACCCTCAGCACGCCATTGCTATCAAGGAATGGCGCCAGCTTGGCTGTTGGACCACGTGTTACCTGGCGGCCATGTTGAAGCATCTCCAGTTCCGTAGCGAAGACAATCCTTTGGAAGCATCGAATGCAGGCAAGTTTAGCATGGTTTATTTCCGATACAGAAAGACGGTGCGATACTTGCGCGTGTGTTTCTCGATCCCTCGTAGTTCGGCCAAATCGTAGGCACCAGCCAACCGTGCGTAGCAACCTTGTAATTGTGGAAAACCGGCCAGCAAGTTCCTCAAAAAAGGAACAGCTAGAAGTGATTGCGAGACAGGTCACTCTTGATGAGCGAACCTCCTGGTCAGTAGCGAGGTTATGAGCTTTGTGTTGGTTAAAGTCATATGATTGCATGGACAGGAAAGGTGGACCTTTCCACCAAAGAGTGTGGTCAAGCAGCACGTAGCTTGCCACTCCTCGAGATGCCACGTCTGCAGGGTTCAGAGCAGATTTGATGTGTCGCCAAGTGGCGGCTGGAAGCGTGGTTTGAATTTCTGCGACCCTGTTTGCTACAAAAGTTTTCCATCTCGAGGGGTGACCCTGCAACCAACTCAACACAACCGTAGAATCTGACCACAAGTTAATAGTGCATTTTTCCAATTGTAAACTATCTCTGACACTGATGGTCAAGCGTGTAAGGAGTGACGCAGCGCAGAGTTCAAGCCGAGGGACAGAAACTTGCTTCAACGGAGCTACTCTCGTTTTGCAAGCAACAAGTGACACAAAAGGCATTGTGTCGGAGTGAGAGGAGCGCAAGTATAGTACGGCAGCGTATGCTCTTTCAGAAGCATCCGAAAAACCATGAAGCTCCAACGTGTCAGTGTTTACGTGGTTAAATAACCACCGAGGAATGTGCAACGAGGATAGCAACTGCAATTGCTCATAGTAATTTTCCCAAGAATGGGCGAGTGATGGAGGGAGAGTTTCATCCCAAGAGAGTTTTAAAAGCCACAAGGACTGCATAAAGATTTTTGCGGTGATAACCACCGGTGCAAGAAAACCTAGTGGATCAAAGAGGCTTGCTACCTCCCTAAAGACGATGCGTTTTGTTACCGGTGATTCTGAGTGGCGAGGAGTTATGGAAAAGTGAAAAGTATCCTCCGTAGAGTGCCAACGGAGGCCAAGAAGTGTAGAAATGTTGTCAAGATTGCAGGCGAGTTCCAGATTTTCCTGCCGAGCGTCGACAGGAAGTGCTTCCAATAACTCCCGTTTATTGGAAGTCCATTTATGCAAGGTAAAACCGCCCGCCTTGAACAACAGTAACAACTCTCGTTGTAAGGCGAGAGCGTTCGAGATAGAGTCTGCTCCAAATATGACGTCATCAACGTAGACGTCAGTGGAGGCGCAGGCTGCAGCCAAAGGAAAGGCGTGTTGTTCGTCCTTACACAGCTGCTGCAGCGTGCGAACAGCGAGATAGGGAGCACACGACATACCGTATGTCACAGTAAGAAGACGGAAGTGACGGGGAGCTTCTCCAGGATGCTGACGCCATAAAATGCGCTGAAAATCGCAATCTTCTGGAGCAAGGCGTATTTGCCGGTACATCTTTTGTACATCAGCCGAGAATACTACAGCGTGTCTTCGCCATCGGAGTAATATGTGGAATATTTCCGGTAAAAGATTGGGGCCCGTGTGAAGTAAATTATTGAGTGACACTCCGGACTTTGTTTTCTGCGAAGCGTTGAAAACAACCCGAAGTCGCGTTGTTGCACTTGCATCGCGCAACACGCCGTGATGCGGCAAGTAATATGCCGAACGAGAAAATATGGAGTCCGACGGTACGGGTTCCATGTGCCCTAATCGTAAATATTCCTCTAAAAAGGCGTTGTATAGAATTGCTAGTTCAGGCTTGCCCTTCAAGCGAGTTACCAGTTTGTGCAACAGTACGAGTCCTGTTTCGAGCGAGTTTCCCAATTGGGCCGGTGAAGAATTGAAGGGAAGCCGAACTTGATACCGACCAGTGGAGTCGCGGGAGTGCGTGGAGCAGAAGTGCTGCTCGCACTCACTCTCCGCCGTAGTAAATGTACGGGGAGGTGTGCAAACCTCCTCCAGTACCCAGAAGCGCTGAAGTGATTCAGAGAGCGCGGTATCGCCTGCAGTGCATTGCAAAGTAAACGCTTCACGCGGTGAAGAGTTCGGAGTGAGAAGAGGAGTTGCAATGTCCAGTAAGAATCCAACCTAGGGAAGTGCATTGGGCAACCGGACTGTTGGGAGGACCCTTCCGGATGCCCTCGAGAATTATTTCGGAGTAGACATCAGCCCCTAGAATGATGTCTACCCGTCCAGCAGAACGAAAATCAGGATCAGCAAGCTCTAAATCCTGTACGTGAGCGAGAGATAACCGAGCAGCAGTGGTGCGAGTGGGGGAATACGAAGACAGACGCGGCAGCACGTAAGCAGTAGTGGAGAGGGACTTCGAGTTTTCGCGAGTAGCGGAGAAAGTGAGCGTCACTCTTCCCCTCGTGTAGGTTTCTGCCTTACCTACACCCAGAATTGGAAATCGCGCGGCACATCGTTCGAGCTTCATGGCTTGCACAAGATTTTCCGAGATTAGCGACACCTCGGAACAAGGGTCAATCAGGGCGCGAACAGCAAGTTTCTCGCCTCGACTCGACCTGACCAGAATTTTCGCGGTCGCGAGAAATATGACCGAACTTGGTTGTTTGCTTGACCAGGAGGCTCGCGCACAATGCGACGTCCTTGACGCCTCCACGCAATCCTGTGGAGATTTTTGCCGCGAAGATTCCTGCTCCGATTTTACGTGTAACAAAGTGTGGTGCTTACCTACGCACAGTTGGCAGCGTTTTGTAGATTTGCACGAACGTGAGGGGTGGTTTCCGAGACAGTTGAAACATAGATTCTTGTCCGCGACCATTCTCTTCCTCTCGAGCGGAGACATCCGTTTGAATTCGGCACAGAACAGCACGAAGTGTTGGTCACCGCACAGCGGGCATTTTGCACGTCTTTCTTCGGTGGTAGACGCGGTGTGCGTCCGGAATCTCGCTGATCTTGCATTGTTTTTTAGCGATGACCCTGAGGAAGGTGATGTTGCGGCGTCCGAGACGGCTTCTTCGACTGCTTCCAACGCACGCAGGTGTCCAGTGAGGAACAGATTTAATTGTTCAAACGAAGGAGGATCAGTAGTTGCACCAATTGACGATTCCCACGCTAGTCTCGTCTTCGCATCCAGTTTTTGCACAAGTCCGAAGACCAACCAGTCATCCCAGTGCTCGACTGGCCGGCCAAGGGCTTCCAGTGACTGAACGGCGTCCAGCGTGCCGTTCAGAAGAGGTTTCAGGCAGGTTGCTGACTCCTTCCTCATGGACGGTAATGAGGAGAGAGCGGAGAGATTCGACTGGATCAAGATCCGCAGGTTCTCATATCGCGCCGCGATAATTTTCCACGCTCCAGCGAAATTGGCCTCTGTGAGGCGTATATTTTGGATAAGTTGAGCGGGCTCGCCAGACAAGCTGATTTTTAGATGGTGGAATTTTTCCACCGCGGAAAGTTCCTTGTTATCCATCACGAGTGATGTGAACAGGTCACGATAACTTGCCCACTCCCTGTAGTCCCCGGAAAACCGGGGCACGTCGACTCGTGGAAGCGAACGCTGCGGAGGGTTGGCGATCGGAGCGGTCGGCGGCTGCTCCAGCGGTTTGCGGAGGTCCAGTAATGCGGCCTTGTTAACCAGATACGCTTCTTCACACAAAGCAAGATGATCCGTGACAAAATATGGCCAAGTAGCGTACTCGGGGGTCACAATGTCTAATAGCTGGTCGTGACCCTCGGTGAAGGTGGTCCAATTTTTCTCCAGTAGTTCGAGCCGCGACGTTACTACTCCATCAGTGATCTTAGCGGCTCCAAGCTTTTTCATATTTGTTACGGTGTTGGAAATTCGCTGGTAAAGCGAAAGTTGCTTGTTAACGTATTTTTCCATTGGAATTTGAACGTTGAACAACAAGTAACCGTACTTAGTTTGAAGGCGAGGTCGAGTTACCGAAAAAATGTAGAAAGTAATTCGTACCGTGTTCAACCGTGTTCGACCCCGGTTATTATTGTCGTGCGGCGACCGTTTTTCGCGCACTTTAGCTGTAACGAATTTTAACCAACGGGATTAACTCGATTTTTAGTCCTTTTGTAAATTCCGTCCGTTGAGCTATCCGGCTCGAAGGACCAATGTTTCGGATAGCTGCTTAAGATGTTAATTTAGTCAACGGATTCGGTTTATTTATAAAAAGGCACAATTCACAAGTAGCACGAATCACATATATTTTACAGTCACCGCACAAGAACAAGTAATGTACAATAAAACGCAGAAATAAATAAGTACTAGTAACTAATAATGTATAAAGTGAACAGTTTCTCCGCACGACCTTTTAGCTCCTTATCTTTATCAACAGTTTAAACGGTTGTAAATCGTTTGAACCCGAAATCGCAAATCTCTCTTAAAACCTCTTATCTCTTATTGAATATTACTATAACCGACCATTAGTATGCCCGCGCAACGGTATTTATACCGCTGCGCGGGGCAAGGAGCATGGAGAGACAAGTGGGGGAGAACGCTCGCGCTTGACGCCACGGAACAGCGCTAGGCGCGAAGCTAACGAGCGCCCTCCCTAATGGTGAATCCGCAACAGCTTCCGAATTATCCTCGGACAGGGAAATATTTGAAAATGTGAACCAACTCTGTTTCCCAGTGGACTTATTAAAGAATAAATGTGCATGTAACGAAAGTGCATTCATACGATGCGCTCGATGTTTTTCTTCCTTTGTGCTTCGTATGTTTCTTCGACAAATACCATTGCTGCACCCAACAATAATTGTGTAAGAGATAGACGAGCGGGGAATGTACAGGGGCAGGAATAATACTCGGGATTGAATTAATAGTATCTGTATATTTAGATATAAACGCACCTCTCTCGATCACCATCGAGCGAATACTGCCGTTCGGCAATCGACGCTGGGCCGCGTCGACGTGAATTCAACGTTTTACATTGTTGTCGGAAGGACGTCGCGCTGCGTTGCGTCGCAACGAAACCGGGCTCTTACAATTCGGCCGTCCTGACAATAGACCGTCCTCGGACTATATAACTTTACTTACTATAATTTACATACATAAACGCCGCACTTATACAACTAATATTATTTTCTTTTTAGCCAAATTAAAATTAAATGTTTATTACTAATTATATCTACACTAACTACATATTTTTCTTTAAATTGAATATAATATAATATATAATATAATCTTACGTGCTATAGTCGTTGGATACATTTGCTTTTATCCATAACCGCATATTTTTTGGTTCCCAGACACCCTGATATCGTTTCTGTGTATTTTGAAACCCTTCTATATCTGACACAATATATCGATTATTCCTGAGTTCTTTCGTTATAACATAAGGACCTTTAAATTGTGGTATTAGCTTCTTTGAAGTTCCTGCGGTACTATCAAAATTTCGTAACATTACGTAATCTTCTTCACAATACTTATGTGGCGCCTTATGCTTTTTGTTGAAATACTGCGTATTATAGTTTTGAGATGCAACAATTTTCTTAGCCGCTTTCTTCCTAATTGCTTCTAAACATGTATTATTATCGTTCACAATATAGTTAAGATATTCTTTAATTTCATCGCTAATTTGACCTCGCTGATCCATACCAAACAATAACTTGCTGGGTGTTTCACCTGTAGTTTTACATACAGTGTTATTAATACAGTGCTCAACGTTTGGCAATACTTTATACCAGAATTGTCCGCTATCATTATCAGTCAACTTGCTCAACATAGTTGCTATCAGTACATGTTTGACATTACAATTACTTAAAAAATCACAGAATTCTCGCGACGTGAAACATGTTCCGCGATCTGATACAATACATTGCGGTTTGCTATAATTATTGAAGTACTCCGTTAGGCAATTTATGGCCTCACGACTAGTGGTCGTTTTAGTCGCATACAATTTCGCAAATTTTGTAAAAGCATCGATAACAAGAAATACATATCGTTTCCCTGAATGCTGCCTATCGACCGGGCCAAAATGATCTATATGTAGGGTAGTAAATGGTACGTTTCCTTTTGGAATTGCATGCATTATACCCTCCTTCCTTGCGGCTGAAGGAGAATAAACTATGCACTTTATACAATTCCTTACATGGTCCTGCACTTTTTTCCTAATTTTCGGGAACCAATAACTTTTCAGAATCGTACCAACCGTTTTCTCCACACCTAAATGGCCCATTTGGTCATGATATCTAAAAATAACACTCATTTCCATACTTTCAGGGACATAAAAAAGTAACTCTGTATCTTTTTTTCTATATATAAGACCGTTCCTCATTTCGACTAAATGATCTTCACCTTTACTTAATTTATCAATTAACTCTTTTATTCTTCTATCCTGAGATTGACAAACTGAGAGTTTATATTCGAACGGATTATCCTCTACAATTAATATAGCCGTTGATCTACTTAGAGCGTCTACATGTTTCATCCGATCGCCGGGTCTATGCTCGACACTATAGTCATAAGTTTCCAATTCCAAGGCCCATCTTGCGATTCGAGGATTTATATCCTTTTTTTGCAATGTCAATCTCAGTGAATTGCAATCCGTAATTATTTTAAAAGGAACTCCCTGCAAATAAATTCTAAAGCGCTTAAGTGCATAAACAATAGCCAGTGCCTCCAGCTCAAAGCTATGGTACCTACTCTCGACTTCGGTTGTACGTTTTGAAAAGTAGAATATAGGGTGCAGTTTCAAATCATTTTTCTTTTGCATGAGTACAGCACCGAAACCTAATGAGCTAGCGTCGCAGTGCAGTTCAGTCGGATCTCGGGGATCATAAATTGCCAATATTGGCGCCTTGACTAATTTGGATTTTAACGTTTCAAATGCTTTCAATTCAACTTGCGTGAATTTAAACTCAGTATTCTTTCTCAATAACTCATAAAGTGGTTTAGCTATTATCGAAAAACCCTCAATAAATTTTCTAAAATAAGAGCAGAGACCAATGAAACTCTGCACATTACGTATAGTTTTAGGCACCGGAAATTTTAACACTGCGTCGATACCTTCATCAGTAGGGCTAATTCCCTTTTCCGTAATTGTGTATCCAAGATATCGAATTTTTGTAAATAGAAATTTGCATTTGTCAATTCGTAAATTTAGCTTATTTTCGACCAGTAATTTAAATACACGCTTTAAAATATTCAAATGATGTTCGAACGTTTCTGTTGCGATAAGAAAATCGTCAATGTATACAATTACATCACCTGATCGAATCAATTCGCCAAGTACTTCGCTAACGTAGCGCTGGAATTTCGTCGGCGCTGGTTCCAAGCCAAATGACATTTTCACAAACTCGAACTGTCCAAAAGGTGTGATGAACGATGTGTATTTGATAGATTCATCGGCCATGGCTATATGGTAAAAACCATCTTTTAAGTCGAGTAAGCTAAAGTAGACTTTTCCCTTAAGGGGGTAGACACGGCACGTGACCTCTCCGATTTGGAAGGTCGGTATTACAGCAGCTTTTTCCTGCACAGAAATGGCAATACCGACAGGCGAGAGGGAGCTACTTGTTATTTCGATATTCTAATCCGAATATGGAAAGAAATTGTCAGCTGTTGCGTTTGTACTTGAAAGAATTTAAACGGAAAGTCTGCTGGTAGTGCGAGCGTAGAAAATTCATTGTACATTTGAATTACTAGAAATGTGGTTATGCTACAATATGTTTCGTTGCAGTAAGGAATTATAAGTGAGAAGAAAAAGTAGATGAGCTTCTATAAATTTACCGAAATCAGATCCACTCAATTGTTCGAAACATTTTCTACAAACCGTTTTTCCAACTGTTCACAATTGACCAGTCAGTCTCGTACACATGTTTAAATGGTGATGAGAAAGTTTGGAACAATACATTGTATTGTGATGACAAAAATGCAAGAAAAGATTGGCTGGAGAAACGGAGAAACGGACTATTCCCCCCTCCACGTGGGGGAATGCTCCGTGGCGATAACGACGCTCGACGACGCGGTGTAATGCGATCCGAACCAGAGTATCGGTGTGACTAATCCTAATTCAACGATGAAACTTTTTTATTTATTAATTTTTCTACATGCAACTTTTACCAATGTATCTGGGAGATCTTTCCGATTCCAATGAGACCAAACACGATATAGTTTGAATTATGTTTACTTGTTGATACAGACTTTGTGGTACGTATTCAATTTGTATCAACAAGTAAATATAATTCAAACTATATCGTGTTTGGCCTTATTTTAATCAGAAACATCTCGCAAGTACATTAGTAAAAGTTTTATTAAGAGAAATTCAGAAAGTAAAAAAATGAACACGTGCGGGACGCGAACCTACAGAAAAGTTTCCGGCGGCTCGAGACAAAATCTCCGCTCGAGCCGATTCATTTAGTTAGCTGATGATCACATTTGTAACAGATGTGGCAACAGCGCGACAGAAGTCTTGATAAGTTGCGATAACTATGCCTTACTGTGTCTGTATTCACGTATCACGTATGCACGTCTGAATCGGCGTTCGATAGTACATACATAGGAGCGTAAAGCTTATAAAAAAAATCAGGGAGTCAACTGTTGACTGATTTGGAGACATTTCCTTATTATATGTTTTATACAAAATAGTCAAGAGAATGAAAAAGAATGATAATAAGAGCAATGCAACAATTTCAAATAATTGCTGTAACTATCGCATTCTGAAAATATGATTTCAGTACATCAATACTTTCAGTATTAGTAAAAAAGTTCCAATCTCTTTTTTTTTATTTTAAATAATATAGCCATATAATTATAACATAAATTCGACAGCGATTTCAAGTCAAGCATGTGTTACAGTAAAAACGTTTAGTAAATTTATACAGTTCCCAGTCAACGTACGCCTAAAATGCATGACCTACCCTATAATCGTACGAAAATGCATACATTGACTGCATCACGCTTTTACTGTAGCACATGTCACAAGCCAACGCTTCAGTTTTACTATGATTTCACGTTGCCAGCCCTCCTGAGTAAGCGCCACCTCGTCACCACTACCTGAACTAAATTTGTGACGTCACGTGCTCTGTTTTAACGGCAATACTAAAAGCGGACGACGAAACTCGTCTGTGGGAGTGCAGTCAGAAAGTTTCGTTTTTCTTCCTTATATGAGAATATTTTGAGCTGGGTGAGGGCTCATTCGAAAGAGGAAGGTTCAGCGAGGAGCGCTGCATGCCCTGATTGTGTCACAAAACTCTTTTAGTGACCTAAAAATGCTTGTATTCTGCGGGTGTATTCTTTCCACTTTTTGTTCCACTTTGAACACTCATATTATTAGATATCAACACAATTTCCTTGAAAAAGCTGTGCAGCGCTCCTCGTTGAACCTTCCTCTTTCGAATGAGCCCTCACCCAGCTCAAAATATTCTCGTATAAGGAAAAAAAACGAACCTTTCGACACCCATGTTTCGGGCCATATTATGTCGATATACATCTCGCTGCATTACCCGTGTCTACCCCCTTAAGCATATTTAATTGATCTTCAATCACCGGAATTGGATAATTGTCTCTTGCAATTTGATTGTTCAATACTCGATAATCAATACACATTCGAGATTCACCGTTCCTTTTTTTAACAATTACAATGGGAGAAGTGTATTCCGACTCACTCACACGGATTACTCCTTTCGCTAGCAAATCATCTAAAATTAAGCGCAAATTAGCTTGTTCGGCATACGAAAGCCGACGTGGCGAAAAACTAAACGGTTTCAGATCTTTTACTGCTATTTTTAATTCAGCTTTAATCTTAGGCGTATCCGGACGCTTGGGCTGCACATATATGCTCGTAAATATATCTTTAAAACGCAACTGGTCAGTCGGCGGTATTTCCGTATTAATCAACAGAGTATCGCTAATTTTAGTACTAGTTTCGCACGTATCAATATTTAAGATTTCTGAAATTGCTTCATCCGCCGTGGCTGCGGACGACACTGACAATTTAATATCAAATTTCTTTATCGTATCTCTACCTAATACCGCCGAAGCTACCATCGTGTTATCAGGAACCACATATAAAAGCATATTATTCTGTGTGACTCCATCGAGAAAAATATTGACTGTTACTGTACCTAACATAATTATTCTGCTACCATTAAGCCCACAGAACGCGCTATCAGAAACATTCATACGATTAATCAAATACTGTGGAACAAAGGTTTCTTTTATAAAACTAATGGGGCTACCCGTATCGATACGAGTGTCCAAATGCAATTTTGTTTTTACTTTAGAATCACCTATTTCAAAAATAACCGTTTTCATGAATTCATCGTTCTGTTTGGGCGTACTATCTACACAAGCTATTTGTTTTTTCTCCGATTTACTCTTACATTCATTATATGCATGTCCTATCTCACCACACCGGAAACAGGAGCCTTTTCCCCTTCGAGGGTCCTTACAGTCTCTAGCCATATGACGGTACTTGCTGCAGTTGTAACATCTTGTCCTCTGTTGATAGGAATTCTCCTCCTTAATGACACTGATTCTGGCTTGATTGAATTGCAGCTTGTTCTCCTTTGCTTCCGTTTTGCTTCCTGTTGCCGATTCACGATTCATTCCATGCTTTCCATCCGCCAACGCGATGTTTTCAAAAGCCGCCACTAAATCTGATGTAGACTGGAAATTTTGTATTCTCGCTTGATTACGCATCTGTCTATCTGGTATTCCGTCCACTAAATATTCTATTATTTCATCTTCGTCTACCGGTACATGATTACCTAAAAGAACTTTTTCATGGTAACACATACTGAATGGTTAATTCTGCTTCCAAACCCTCTCTTCAAATTTTCTTCTTGCTGTTAATTTGCTTGTTCTGCAGTCGAACATTTTCTTCATTTCTAACAGCAAGCTGGTTGCGCTCATTTCAATGTGTTCCGGTCGAGAATGGAACCACTTATAGGATTGTCCTTTCAATCTCGTGCCTATTAACAATTTTGAGGCATTGTCGTCCAAATTGTACGACGCACACAGCAGATTTACTTGTTTCTCCCAATTACTGAATGTATCGCCAATGCCGTCAAAATCACTGAGAAGGTCACTTACTGCTTTAATGCTAAATTTTACTTCACTTCTACCATTATTATTAGACTGGGGAGAATTGCGCAAAAGTTCATTTTCCCTCACCATCACTCTCAGTTCCCTTTCCATCAATTCTTTTTCTCTTAAAAGAAACTCGTAGTCACGGGCCAGTCTATCATTTTCACTACGTTCTCTGTTACCAGTTGCAGGGGTCACATTTTCCTGCAGTGCACTATACTGTGTGGTATCTTCTGAAAGCACTACAGTATCACTCTGCATCCATCCTGCACTGGGATCTGTATCCTGCAATCTACTAATTAATTCGCTCTTCGATCCCGCAGATGACAGTCCTTTTTTTTGTAACACGTCTTTTAGCTGCGCCACCTTAAAGTCGTTTGGGTTAACCATTTTCCCAAATAACTGCGCACTACACTGAAGGTTCAACTTTGTCTAATAGCACTACACTTTAACGGAAGGCGAGTGCCGCACGTCGTCGATTATACAATTATAATCGGCAAATTGTTCTTGTCACCCACAATACTTAAGTTCAATCCGGATAAAATCCCACAACTACACAAAGGCGCACAATCCCACTTCTGAAGTTTTGTAAGAGATAGACGAGCGGGGAATGTACAGGGGCAGGAATAATACTCGGGATTGAATTAATAGTATCTGTATATTTAGATATAAACGCACCTCTCTCGATCACCATCGAGCGAACACTGCCGTTCGGCAATCGACGCTGGGCCGCGTCGACGTGAATTCAACGTTTTACATTCTTGCCGGAAGAACGTCGCGCTGCGTTGTGTCGCAACGAAACCGGGCTTTTACAATTGTAAGTATTTTATTCCTACTTTTTTGATGAGTAACGAATGAGTAAGCACCGTTTTTTGTGTACTTCATTAAACAATATATTCTGTTGATACATTATTATCCAAAATTAAAACGAATTATTAATATTGTATTAACATAAATAATACAAAAATTTGAGGAAAAAAAATTCTGTACCGACAGAAGGATATGAACACTAGACCTTCGACTTATGAATCCGACGTCGTAGGGTAGTAGTACTAGTGGCTTTTATTCATGAAACAATAGGTACATGGGTGTGAATACATTGTTGTCTTATAGTGAATGTGGGGGCACTTCCCACATACACCGCTAGGGGACGAGCACGACGATCCGGCTCCCGAAAGTGGTTATATAAGTCACCACGACTATATATATAACCTCCGACAATTCCCTACTATCCTTGTGTCTAAGGCAGGGCCTGCTAGTACGCCTTACTGACGAGTCCGCTAGCAGGCCTAGGACGAAACACCTTCTTCCTTCCTTTCTTTTTCCATCGCTTCCTTCTTCCACCATCGATACAACGAAGCTCCCACAATTGGTGACCCCGACGTGATCAACACGCAACGCAACGAGATGGTGGACGACGCGGGAGATAAGGACATTCGAGACGACTCAACACGATGGCTGCCGCCATCCGACCGACGCTGAACCTCCGCAACCCCCTCTCCTAGGACGACCGCTAGCCTCGACGTGACGCCAGAGACGCCCAACCGACCACGCTCGACCTGCACCGACCGCGCTGGGTTGTCTTGCGGTGGCTATCCTAGGACGGGCAAGGTTGCTACGAGGCCGGTTCCACGACGAGGACGGCAGTGCACATCGACGTCGCAGCAATCGAGGAACAGCCAGCAGACACCAGGATAACTCTGATAATGTTATCACTGGTGGGGGAGTGATGTGGGGGCACTTCCCACATACACCGCTAGGGGACGAGCACGACGATCCGACTCCCGAAAGTGGTTATATAAGTCACTACGACTATATATATAACCTCCGACAATTCCCTACTATCCTTGTGTCTAAGGCAGGGCCTGCTAGTACGCCTTACTGACGAGTCCGCTAGCAGGCCTAAGACGAAACACCTTCTTCCTTCCTTTCTTTTTCCGTTGTTTCCTTCTTCCACCATCGATACAACGAAGCTCCCACAGTGAATAATCTATGTTAAAAACTAGGTTGGTACATGTGGCTGCATGGTCGGAATGGTGACGCTCGCTGCCTGTGAGGAAGGAGGTGGGCGGTTTGTAGGAGGTACATTGGGGTTCTCCCTAATTTTTTATTGGATTTTTGTTTGAATGTCCGTGGCGTTTGGACTGTGGGTTTGGGGTTGGGGAGATCCGTGAAAAATAATGCTGGGAAGCGATTAAAAAAAACGGAGTGTTTATAGTCATTTCTTCCGTAATGGGAGAGGTTAGAATTAATTTAGGCTTATAACTAGTGGCACTCACACTCTATGCATACATACAATTTTCATTCTCTCATGCGTTTGTGGGGTAGTTCTAGGTAAAGGCATTGAAGCTAAGGTCTGCTCAGTACGGTGTCTTTATTATAACTAAACGTACCGCGTCTCCGCGATACCACCTCACGCTAGTGGCTCTCGTGTCTGGGGAAGATCAATAGGAACTAACAATATTCCTAGGTGCCCCCCCCCCGCCAGCAACAGCGTTACAAACTACGAGGTATGACATAAAATACACAGAAGAATAACATTAAAAACTACCAAAAGAAAATACGCACATTTACATAAACAAGATATACACTACGCGCTCTATGACTACATTACAGGCAGGCCTTATCCTGAGGGGAACGCCGTACCGCGCAATCCAACCCTCATACAACGCGCGCGCCACCGTTTCAGCACTCGCATCGCCGATCGGAAACGCCTCCGGCCACCTCGTAAACCTGTCAACGACAGTCAGGCAGTACGTGTACCCTCTCGACACGGGCAACGGCCCTACGAGGTCCACAAGAATATGTTCAAAACGCGCGGTGGGAGTTATAAACTCCCCGCCCGGCGCCGAAACATGCCGCGAGACTTTTGCCCGCTGACACTCCATGCAACCCCTCGCCCATCGACGACAATCCGCCTTGATGGATGGCCACACGTACCGCCCCGTCAACAGTTTCACCGAGGCCCGCGCTCCAGGATGCGACAAACCGTGCAAACGGTCAAACACCGCCCGTCTGAAAACCTGCGTCACGAAAGGATGTACTCGCCCTGTCGAAATGTCGCAGTACACTTCGACGTCCGGCTCCACCATCCTCACCTGCTTGAACTGCAGGCCTCCTGGGTTCAGCAACGCTGCCTTCGATTCCCCGTCGGCCTGCTGAGCTGCAACTAAAGCGCGGTAATCGAGCGGCGACACCACCTCCACGATCCGCGACAGGGCATCCGCCACCACGTTGTCCTTCCCGGACACATGCTGAATGTCCGACGTGTACTGTGCCATGAAATTCAGATGTCTGAACTGCATGGGCGTACACTTGTCCGGCTTCTGGTTCTATGCGTACACCAGAGGCTTATGGTCCGTAAAAATCGTGAACTGTCGACACAACTGTCTTTCCGCTTGCCACCCGCCAGACACTCAACCAGCGGAGCCTGGATGGCTGCAGCTCCTGGGATGAATCTCCTATAAAAATTTACCATCCCGAGGAACCTACTCAATTGCGCCTGATCCTGCGGTTTGGGAAAATTTGCAATTACATCCACCTTCTCCTGCAAAGGTCTGATGCCATCGCTGTCGACCGAATAACCCAGGAAGGTTATGCTGGGCTCAGCAAATGCACACTTGGCCAGGTTCACCACCAGGCCATACTCAGCGAAACGTTGGAAAACCTGTTCAAGGTGCTGCAAATGCTCCTCCTTACTCCTCGATGACACCAAGACGTCATCGATGTAGCACTTACAACAACCCAGACCGCGCAAGACCTCGTCCATAAAACGCTGGAAAGTCTGGGCTGCATTCCTCAAGCCGAAAGTCATAACCGGAAATTCGAACAACCCAAACGGCGTCGTGATCGCCGTCTCGGGTATGTCCTCCTCAGCGACAGGGATTTGGTTGTAGGCCTTCACAAGATCGATCTTCGAGAAAACCGTGCAGCCACTCAGCTCCTGAGAAAAATCCTCCATATGCGGAACCGGGTACCTATCCGGCACCGTCCTCGCATTCAGAGGCCTGTAATCTCCGCACGGTCTCCACTCGTTCCCCTTCTTTGCAACCAAATGCAATGCCGCTGACCAGCTGCTTTTCGACGGTCGGGCGATCCCTTGCTGGAGCATGAATTGAAACTTCCGCTTCGCCACCACCAACCTATCCGTCGTTAATCGTCAGGGCTTACACGACGTGGGTGGACCGGGCGTCGTGATAATATGGTGGACGGTCGAATGCTTCGGCTGCTTCAGCTGTGCGGGAGGCCGCGTTACCTCCGCAAACCTGCCAAGGAGGGCGCGCACCTCGCCGTCCTCCACCGGGTTCGCGCTCCGAACCGTTTCCACCGCGCCACTAGTTACCACGACCGCCACGGTACACGTTGTCGTGGTATCCACCAGGCGTCGCTGCATGACGTCGACGAGCAGGCCAAAATGGCAGAGAAAATCTGCCCCCAAAATGGGACGAGACACGTCGGCGACTATGAATTGCCACACAAATTCCCTGCGCAGGCCCAAGTCCAGTACCAACGCGACTCTCCCGTACGTTGCAATGGAAGTCCCATTCGCCGCCACCAATGTAAAGTCGGTCCGCGCCCGCGGAACGCCTAATTTTCCTTTCGGAAAAACGCTGACGTCGGCCCCCGTACCCACGAGGAAACGCGCCTTCGTTGTTGCATCGGTGACGAAAAGGCGACGCATTAGTCCTTTAGAGCTGTCTGTCGCCATTAACGCCCCTGGTCGGCATTTCCCGCCGGCTTATACGAACACGGGGGGCTACACCTGAACGCTTTTTCCCCAAATTTCCAGTGGAAAAAGCACACCCCGCCCCTCCGTTTTGACCTCGACAGCGACCTCTGCCGACGCCCCTGCTCGCTACGTCCGCGCGACCTTGAACGACCTCCGCCATCTTGCGCCGTTAGCTTCGTCACCAAAGCCGCCCACTGCTCCACCAGAGCATCCATCTTGGATCCTCCTGATACAGCCGCAACGGTCCTGGTTGAGGGTATAATATCGTGCAGCCTATCAGCCAACGCCGCGAGTTTATCCAACCCGGCGTCGTCCTCTACCGCAAGCACCGACTGCATCCCCGTCGGAAGACGTCCCAGCCAAAGCGACTTCAACCAGTCCTCCGGCACGTCGGAACCAGCTTCCAACTTAAGGTAGCGAAGGAATTGGGAAGGCGTCCTATCCCCCAACGCCTCATGCTCCAGCAACCGCTGCATCCGCCGCTTCTTCGGCGAAGAAAGCCGAGCAATCAATTCCTCCTTGATCTTCTCGTACTTCCCTTCAGCAGGCGGCTTCAACAAAATGTCTTCGACCTCCTCCGCGGCCTTCGTGTCCAATTGCGCGACCACATGCCAATACTTACCAGGGAACTCCGCGAACCCTTACTCCCGGATTTGAATGAAACTTTGTAGGTTTATAGAGTGATCCAAGACAAGAATAACGGTATGCTTCATTCGTGCCCAAACGCCCTTTAAGGGTGTGAAAACTAACCTCAAAGTCACCTCAGCGTTTCCACTTTTTCGCGTATATCTCTTAAAATGCATGAGATAGAAAAAAATGTTTTGGGGAAAAGTTTAATGGTACAATGAGGGCTATAAAATTACATTAAGAAAATGTAGCGGCATGCTACCTTTAAATTAAAGACAGAGCATCGACAAGCCGAGATTCCAAAGGCACACAAAAAGGTGCTAGTTTTTGTAGGCGAGCTCCGACTAGAGCATAGGTGGTTTTTGCCAAAGTCGGCCGCAGCGCAACGCCCGAAGTTTACGCGAATCGTAAACACGGTCAATGCCCTGGTGATGATGTCTTTATCTATCGTAGAGCGACAACGTCACCAGGGCAACGACCTCACCAGGTCGGCGAACAAACAAGCTGTAGCCTAACGGCTGATTTTCGAAACAGCCCTCGAGAAAATGCGAATAAGGCACCTGGTGGGGGAGGTTTATAAGGTGGCGGCGAAGACACCAAAAGAGCAGTGTACAAGCGGAAGCGAAAAGCTGTATCTGGAATCGTAATAAAGAATTGAGAAGGACAACGTAAGGAGAGTTACCGTCTTGTCAATCGAACACCTATTCCCACAAAAATTTTAAAAAAAGCATGTTTTCTTGAAAACAAAGTTTGTAGTTTGTAGAGGAGTAAACTAAGAAAGAAACTTTTACCCAGACCGTGTCGAAGGCCTTTTCTAGGTCAATCAGGCAGGCGGCCACGCTTTCATTATTGTGGAGGGCGTGTTGTATGTCGGATGTAAGGGTGTGTATTGCGTGTACTGTGCTGAGCTATTGTCGGAATCCAAATTGCGTGTCTGGGATTAGTTTGTTTGCTGAGAAGAGTCTTTCCAGTGCTTTTTTTATGAGCCTTTCAAAGATTTTAGATACGTTTGGTAGGAGGCTGATTCGCCGGTAGCTGGATGGGATGGACGGGTTTTTTCCTTTTTCTTTAATGGGATGACTCTTGCTATTTTCCAAGCTTCTGGAAAGTAGTGATTGTTTAAACAATTATTGCATAGTATGTTGTAGCTGGCTAGTAGGCTGTTGGGGAGGTTCTTTAGGACTACGTTGGGGATTTTGTCTGAGCCTAAGGATTTTTTCTTGTTTAGCTTTCTGAATAGTTGAATTGTGAGAGTAGGTGTTGAGAAATGTTTATTGTCACTTTCGCATTTTGGGTTTATGACTGTGTTGATGTCGGAGAACTGTGTGAGTGTGTCGTTCGTTAGGTTTCTATGGTCATTGTCCCTTCATGGGAAAACTTCGCCCATGGGCCCCCCCCCCGTGACGGAGACCATGGACCCCGAGTTCGTGGACAGGATGGTAGACACCCTGTTCCCCCTGGATGAGGGGGGGAACAGCCACCGGAGCTCGGGGAGTCGGACCCGAACACCTGGTCCGACGACATGGGGGTCACGGAGGAGGAGCTCTCCCGGGCCGCCAGGAGAATGGGTGCTCGCAACACGGCCCGGGCCCTGACGGCATACCGGGCAGAGCCATGGCCTTGGCCGCCTCCTCCCGAACATCGGGGGACCGGATGAGAGGGTGCGCCGCCTATACCTGGGTGTTGTGCGGTCTATGGCGCTTTACGGCGCCCCGATATGGGCGTCAGCCCTGATGGTCGCGCGGCGCAGCAAAGTATCACTGCGCCGCGTTCAGAGGAGGATGGCCATCAGGGTGGCCAGGGGATACCGCACGATATCCCACGAGGCGGCGCTGGTTTTGGCGGGCACCGTGCCTTTCGATCTCTTGGCGGAGGGAGATGCTTCCATCTACGAGCGTCTCCGAGAACTCCGTCGGGGGGGCGCGATGGTGTCCGCCGAGGAAGATGTGGACGTGAGACGTCAGGCCCGGCTGGCTGCGCGGAACAAATGGAGGATGGAGCTCCTTAATCGAGGAGCCGCGCAGCGAGCAGTCGGGGCGGTTCTGCCCAGCCTGGACGAATGGCTGGACCGCGGCAGGGGTAGGCTCACCTACCGGATCACGCAGGTGCTCACCGGACATGGATGCTTCGGTGAGTTCCTGTGCCGGATACGGGCGGAGGCGACGGCGGAGTGCCACGAGTGTGGGGCTGCGCTGGACACAGCGCAGCACACTCTCGAGGAGTGCCCGGAATTGGCGGCGGAGCGCCAGGCGTTGAAGGCGCAAGTGGGGGCGGATCTCTCGCTGCCTCGCATCGTTAGTACGATGCTGGGCAGCGAGAGAGCCTGGGTAGCGGTGGCCTCCTTCTGCGAGGATGTTCTTCGCAGAAAGGAGGCAGCGGAGCGGGATCGGGAATTGACCGATCCCGTTCGACGCGAAAGACGGAGGGTCAAGGCTCGCCAGCTGCGTTTGCGCAGGCTGGCGAGGTCCCCCCCTCCCGTGGTTTAAAAGCGGTGACGGTCTGAGGGACGACGGAGGTGTCCCCCCTCCCGTCTCTCGGATAACCGTCACCGCTGACTCAGTAGACGGGCGGCCCTGCGGTGGGAGGATTATGTCCTCCTGGTATCCCGCAGGGCTGCCCGACAGCCGGAAACGGCGTCGAAAATGAAGGAGGGGCGGGCTCGCCGGCCGTTTTCCGCTGGCGAGATACCCCCCTCCCGCGGTGTGAATGGCTGATGGACCCTAGGGGCGCTGAGGTGTTCCCCCTCACCCCTGTTGGTTGAACTCGCCAATACCCAGTGTACGGGCGGTCCTGCCGGGGAGGAGCAATCCCCCCCAATCCCGCGGGGCCGTCGGAGAGGTGTGGGCGGTTCGGGTGGGGGCCCGAGTCGCCCTTATCACGGCCTGGAGAAGGTGGGCCGCGCTGGGTGTTACCCCTGGCGCGGCCAGGTGCTACTGCACAGAGTTTTTCGGAGGGTCCTTCTGACCCTCCCGCGGATGGGGCCGCAATGGCCGGGCGTGGGGAGGCACCGGAAGTGTCTTCGTAGGTCACGGGGCCTCCCCTACAAGCGCCGAGGTTAGGTAACCGGGGTGGTTTTAGTCGGTAGAAATCCGACACTAACTCCTGCTCTCCCCTAGGGCGGGAGGTGTCTTTCGAAGATTTCCATCTCGAAAATAAAAAGAAAAAAAAAAAATGGTCTTTGTCTCTTTTGTGTGTGGCGTGGTATTTTTCTACTAGATCTGATAGCCTGGATTTCCCTAGTGCAGTGTTTTGGGAGTTTGTTGCAGCGAAGTGGGCTCCTAATATGTTGAGTTTGTCTGTGTCTTTTGTAATTATGAATTTTCCGTCTGTGTCTCGTTTGAGGGTGTTCGGGTTTATTTTTGCCTTGGTTATTAAGTCTGAGTTTGTGTTGTCTATTCTCAGGCTGGGGATGGTTAGGCCTTCTTTTTTTCTGAATATTGAGTTTATTTGAGGGAACATGCGGTGTGAAGTTATTGGGATGTTTTTTATTCGGTTCTCCCAGTATGCGTTTACAGATTTTTGAAATTCCTGTTTGACTTTGATTTTACATTGGCTCAGGAGAGATTTTGTGGTTTTTATTATTATTTGGGAGAGGTAAGATGGGTGTCTGTACTCGTTGTGAAGCGTTGTTAGTAAAGTGCTTTTTGTTTTCTGTAGTTTCTTCATTTTACTGTTTACGTATAGTTCTGCTGAGTTGTAGTCTGGGAGGGTGGGTACGGTTCTGTGGATTGCATTTAGTATTATCTTGTCTATACTGGCTAGGTAGTGGTCTATTTCGTTGTTTGTCAGGTTTCTGTTATGTGGTATTGTCGATGTCCAGTTTTTGTTAATGGTTTTTTTCAGTTTGTTCCAGTCCGTTTTGTTATAGTTCAGTGGGAGAGTGTGGGTGGTGAAGGGTATTTGACTGTCTTTTTCGGGGAGTGTGAGGTGGATCTTGATTGCCCTATGGTCGCTGTCGAGGTTTATTGTGGGGATGGTGCTGTCCGTGTTTTTGTTAAGTACGTGGATTCTACTGTCTAATATGCAGATGTCTAGGTATGCATTGCTTCTTGGGAAGGTAAGGGTGTTGGTGCCTAGTAATGTAATTCTATGTTCTATGCTATTTTTTGTTATCCAGTTTGCTAGCGCGAGGCCTCTGCCATTGTAGTAGTTGTTATGCCAATTTTGGTGTTTGGCGTTTAGGTCGCCGGCTAGTACGTAATAACACTGTTCGACAAATTTCAACTTTTTTTTTATTTTGTAACCTTCAATATGCGTTTCTTATAGACTTTAATGTGCTGAATACGAATCTGCAATCCGCTTTTCTCCAGAACGTACCATTTTTGAAAAAATCAATTTTGAAAAAAATCGCAAATTTTCAACTTTGGAAGTTTTTTGTACTTTTGCGGTAATAGTTATTCAGTTGCGCTTGGTTCCAAATGATTCTTTGAAGTTTCACGAATAAAATGGTATATGTTGTTATTAGACTATAAACATTTAAATGTGTTTAAATAATGATCAAAGTGAAAAGAACACCGAAAATACACCCATTTTGGCTGATATCTTTCAATTTATTTCAAAAAGTAAAGGTCCAGGGGAAAATGTAACTATGCCACGCGATAGAGCAGACCTTTCTGCAAAGGAAAGCATCAATGGAAGTTACAAAATCATTTTTGTATTCGATATACAAGCGAAAAAGTTTGGCAAAACACGTGGCGGCGACAGTGACACTCAGCAGAAGACTGCGCGTTTAGTGATTCCGCTACGCTGAGCGATGAGCGGGGAGCCGCCGTCATAGAGCACTACTGTTGCCGCCACGTGTTTTGCCAAACTTTTTCGCTTGTATATCGAATACAAAAATGATTTTGTAACTTCCATTGATGCTTTCCTTTGCAGAAAGGTCTGCTCTATCGCGTGGCATAGTTACATTTTCCCCTGGACCTTTACTTTTTGAAATAAATTGAAAGATATCAGCCAAAATGGGTGTATTTTCGGTGTCCTTTTCACTTTGATCATTATTTAAACACATTTAAATGTTTATAGTCTAATAACAACATATACCATTTTATTCGTGAAACTTCAAAGAATCATTTGGCACCAAGCGCATATGAATAACTATTACCGCAAAAGTACAAAACACTTCCAAAGTTGAAAATTTGCGATTTTTTTCAAAATTGATTTTTTCAAAAATGGTACGTTCTGGAGAAAAACGGATTGCAGATTCGTATTCAGCACATTAAACTCTATAAGAAACGCATATTGATGGTTACAAAATCAGACCCGTGTTGAACAGTGTAATTG
This sequence comes from Nomada ferruginata, assembly GCA_963583965.1. NCBI lineage: Eukaryota > Metazoa > Arthropoda > Insecta > Hymenoptera > Apidae > Nomada > Nomada ferruginata. Next base: position 5,342,206 of record OY757219.1, read on the forward strand.
TTGGAGTATTTAAGGGAGAAAGTATTGAAAATTTGATCTAGCTCGTTAATGAATTCTGTTGATTGGAATCCTGCCGCATAGCATGCTAATATGAATAGGTTGTTATTGTTATGGAGTTTGATTTTAATGATGATATTTTCTAGTATTGCTGTGTCTGTCGTTCGTGGGATGAGTTCGTGTGCTATCTGTTTTTTGATTAGTAGGGCAACCCCTCCGCCGTTGTTATCGTTTCTGTTTTTTCTAATGAGGTTATAGTTTCTTAATTTTGGGCTGTGTTGTGGTTTTAATTTTGTTTCATTTAAGAGTGCTATGTCGGGCTTTTCTGATTCTAAGAGTTAGGTTAGGTTGTATCGTCTTTCGTTTGATGCAATGGAGTTTACGTTTGCTGAGATTATTTTGAAGTCTGTGGCGCTCGGGTTATCCATTGAGAGTGCAGTCAGTGTCAGTGATATTGTGCTCTTCTTGAATGCCAAAGTAAGGGTCGTGTAGTTGGTTAGGTTAGGTTAGACGCAGTACAATTGGTGTGCTGGGAGTTTGGTCTCGCTTGGGAGTTTGCACTGTCCGGGTTCGTGTTTTTCTGCGCATTTTACGCATCTAAATTCTAGGTTGCAGTTTTTGGATGTATGGCCTGCTCTTTGGCAGCAGGCGCACATTGTGGAGTCATTTTTGCGGAGCTTGTCCCAAGAGATTACTTGATGTAGTAGTCCATTAGTCTGCGTTAGTTGGTTTATGTCGTTGTCGGGTGCTATTTGGACTAGGAAGAATGGGAGGGTTCTGCTATTGTTGCTGGTTCTGAAGTTGGCTACTTTAATAAATTGTACTTTGCTGAGTTTGAGGTTTATGAGTGCTGTTAATATGTCCTCTGTGTCGAAGCTGGAGTCCAGTCCTTTAATTAACAGGGTTTGCGGTTTGAGCGCTTTTGGGGTGTACGTGAAGTATTTTATTTGTCGTTTTGTCAGTTCGGTAATTGTTGCGTTGTAGTCTCGTAAGTTGTCTAATTGTATGTAATGTTTGGAGGCGTTAATGTGTTTTATTTTGAAGTTTTGGATACTTAACGCTTCTTTGATCAGCCTAAATGTGGTGTGTTGTGTACTTCCTACTATGTTTATGATGGGTGGTTTGGATGCGAGGTCCTTGGTCTGCAGCTTCTCTGTCCTGATGGTAGCTCTGCTGTCCTTGATGTTCTTCTGGTTGAACGCTGCGGTGGTTGGCTCTGGTCCTGGCGTTTCCGTGATGATGTTTTGGTCGACGGGGGTTGGCGAGGCGTTTTGGTGGGGCTGTGGCCCCCCTTTCCGTCTGTCCATTCCTTTTTGCGCTGTGCGTGGCTATGGGCGTGCTTGGGCCGGGGACTGCGATGCGTGTATCGTTCGTTCTGTCCGCTGGGGTTCCTTGAACGGGCGCGGGGGATGCCCGCACTGACGAACCTGCGCTTCCCTTTGGAGGGGGCGCAAGTGGTTGGTTAGGCGAAGCGGCCCGTTCGCCTGTGGCCTTGCGCTTTGGGGTACCTGCCTGGGTTTTTCCCGACGCGGTGGTGGTTTTTCGCGACCTTTCCTCTTCTAACTGCCTGGAGAGGTTTTCGATGGTTTTATTCAAGTTTTCTATGATTTTAAGCAGCTCTCCGTACTGCTCATGGCTTTTTTCTTGTTGCTGGCCACCGCTGGTGGTGCACCTTTTTACTTTAGTTGTCATCTCGCTTGGGAGATTGGTCACTTTTGCGCGGGAGATGAGGGTTCTTAGCACTAGGTTTTTTTTTCGTGCTTCTGGCTTCTTTTAAAGCCTGCGCGAGTTTGCCGTGTAGTGTCGGAATACCACTGCTACTTTTTCCGCTATCGTTTAGTATATTGCTAAGCTTCTGCAGGTTGATTTTAATAAATTCTGCTTTGTTGCTCATGTTACGTATGGATAATACTCTCTTACGCTCCGCTCGCACGCATCGTTCGCTCTCGCGTAAGAACGGAAAACGCCTAAGGATTTAGCTCGATACCACACGACGGTTAACCCCTTTTAGAATCGACCAACTGCATCGCGACCGAGTAGGTACATTCGTGACCTGACGAAGACTCTGCGCTCTTACCTTTTATGGAGGTTCCTAATTAGCCCCTCCATACATTTCGGGACTATATAAACCCTCCGTTTCTAATCATCTTCGGTTCATAACTACACAGCTACGCGCATAGCCACGTCGCGTTACGCTTGTACAGAGTCGGTTGCATTTCAGCGAGAATTGGGCTTACGGCACCAATCAGATAAAGTTAACCCGTTAGAATCCGCATAGTCCGGTTGAAGTTCTTTCGGCATACTTTGTAACCGATCTCAGGCCCCGCATCGCCAGTGCGTCAACACCGTGCAGCTTAGGTAATAATTCACACACTATTTAACTATATCGCGACAATTACACTTGTACAAACAACTGGTTGCAATATAAACTTATAAACTGTTCACCATTAAATCGAGTGGATTCGTTAAAACCTATCTTTACTCCGTAATCCTTTATATTAGTAGTAACGTCCCACAGATACAACTTAACCGCTCGAGTTGTATCGATTATTTATTTACGAGTCAAACTAACTTTTCCTGCGACTCCCTGATTTCGCACCAGGTTCGTTCGCACGCCTTATCCAGAACAAGGTAACTACTCCAACCTAGTGGCTCCCCGATTTCGCATCGGGTTCGTCCACGAAACCTAACCCATCCTACAGCTCCATGGTTTCGCACCAGGTTCGTCTGTATCCTATGGCTCCCTGATTTCGCATCAGGTTCGTCCGTACGTCTACCAAACCTCCGAACAGCTCCCCGGTTTCGCACCGGGTTCGTCTGTGAATAAACCAACCCCCTGCAGCTCCCCGGTTTCGCACCGGGTTCGTCTGCGCACTCTTTCCTAGTGGCTCCCCGATTTCGCATCGGGTTCGTCCACGACGTTTCACCCTCCTGCGGCTCCCTGGTTTCGCACCAGGTTCGTCCGCGCTTGATTCTATTCCTGAGGCTCCCCGATTTCGCATCGGGTTCGTCCTCGCATACATCAATCCCAGCGGCTCCCTGATTTCGCATCAGGTTCGTCCGTGCACCTTACTAATAAATTCTCAACCATATTCCTTGGGTAATATAAACATCGCCGGTCTAGGCGTTGCCCACAGCCCTGGCTCGTAACAAACTGGTGACAGCGGTGGGATACTGCTAATTTAGAATTACCGTAAATTTTGGTTTTTAAAATACGTTCTATTACTCGTAAGTGAACATTTTTACAATATACTAGTTTTTTCTAGTTAGTTACTTTAGTAATTTCCAAAATGGCAAATCCACAAGCGAACGTCTCTGCTAGTGAGATGCTGAACTTGACAGCTTCGATTGCTAATACAATGACACTCTTAACGCAACGGACGTGTATACAGAATATTACTTTGTCCATTCCGACTTTTGACGGAGAAAAGCCATCGTTGACGCACTTTGCACAACATGTGGAAAACGGGTTAACTTTGATTCCTGAGGGTACGGAAGCGGAGTATCTTGCCATTGTTTTAACTAAACTCATCGGTCCAGCACGTAGATGCACGATAGAGCATAAATTCGACTCTGTTAAGGCATTAATTAAACACTTAAAAAAGAGATTCGCGCCTGGTAGAGATTTGTCACATTTTCAAGTTGAAATCGCGAAACTACGTATTCGCGAAGGTGAAAGTATTCGACGATACGTCGATAGAACGAGTCATCTTGTTTATTGTACGCGCGGAGCTATCCGGGAAAGATATCTGGATCACGCTGAAGAATTCGTCAAAGAAATGGAAAAGGACGTCAAAGAAAACTTCATCGATGGTTTACCGGATCGAATTTCCTGGAAAGTGTCGGCTCGACTTCAAGATTTGGAAACGCTTGAACAGGCTTGCGACGCCGTGCTGCATATTGACAGGAAGTTAAGTAATCGGCAACGGTCGCCATCCAGAGAATCACCTTCTAGATGGTCACGCCGAGATCGTTACGATCGGGATTATCATAATCACGACCGCGAAGTGTCGTATCCACTGTCTCCGAACAGATATGATCGGTTCAGGGAACGACCAGGGAGAACATCTGAATTTGAAGAGGAACGAGAGAGGCAAGGACGTACGACGGCCTGGACTTTACGACAAAGGACCCCCTCGAGATCCCCTTCTAATCATCGCGACTCATCAGTAGATGATCGAGATAAAAAATTTTCAATTCTTAAGAATCCTGACAAAAATCGTAAGTCAGATTTATATTGTTGGCATTGTGGCATTGCTGGACATGACGGGAAGTCATGTAGGAATCGTCCGCGCAGTCCGCATTATCGCCGGGATTCACGGGATTCATCCGTTGAATCAAGCAATACTTTAAACTTCAATCGCGCTCAACGTACAGGCGACACGATGAGCGGAAACGAGGAAGATCGCCGAAGGAAAATCCGATTCAGCGACGAGAAGAAAGAAGACTCATCAAGGAAGCACCTGCACCAAGAATCAAGATCAAGGTACCGGAACTGGAATCAGGAACGGGAGAATTCTTAATTGATGGTGGAGCAGCTGTTAATCTGGTGGTCATCGACGTACTCGGAAAAACCGCAGAAATAATTTCAAGAGAAGAAATCGAGTTGACAGGACTCACTACAACGCCGATTCACACTCTGGGAACTACAATTTTACACATCCACGGATCTCCAGCATTTTTCTATATGGTGAAAAATCTTGCAATAGACGCAGATGGACTTATCGGAAGCCCGTTTCTAAAACAGGAAGAAGCTGAAATTTCCTACTATCATGGAACCTTAACATTAAAAAATAAACCAATCCGACCATTACGTTTTTCAAATTATCAAGATTTACCTCAACAAATTAAGGAGCAACAGACAGCTACAAAATATTGTATCAAACCTAGAACATCACAACAGATTGCTGTAAGAGTAGCAAATGTGAAGATGAAGGAAGGGTACCTACCACGCATAAAAACCCACGAACATCTTTACATAGGGGAAGCAGTCGTGACCAACAACGACGGAAAGTGTCACGTTATGGCGATAAACACCAGTGAAGAAGCAATTGAAGTAGAGATAGAGCCTCAGTTATTGGAGCCCTATGATGTTTTGAGTTCGTCAGAAGAAGATTCTTATTCAGAAATGGAACACCCGTCGAGCTTCAAGATTAGGAAAGACAGGATGCATGGAATTTTACAAACTCTCAATTTAAACCATTTAAATAAGGAGGAACGGAATTTCGTGACAGATTTAGTGGAAGAATTTCCTGATCGATTTTTCTTTCCAGGAGATAAACTCGGGAAGGCTCGTGACTTTAATCATTCTATTCATACAACTAATGATATTCCAATTAATACCAGGCAATATCGTTATCCGCCGGTACATCAAAAAGAAATTCAAAAACAGATCAGCACTATGCTATCTGCAGGCATAATTGATCACTCTAAATCTCCGTATAGTTCACCATTATGGATTGTTCCAAAGAAAGCAGACGCACAGGGAGTTAAACGCTGGCGTTTGGTAATAGATTTTCGTGCACTCAACGAAAAAACAATTTCCGATAAATACCCATTACCTCAAATCACGGAAATTTTAGACCGATTAGGAGGAGCTAAATACTTCTCAGTTTTGATCTCGCAAGTGGATTTCATCAGATAGAAATGGATCCAAAAGATAAACCGAAAACTGCTTTCACAACCCCGAATGGACATTACGAATTTTCTCGGATGCCTTTCGGATTGAAGAACGCACCACCCACTTTTCAACGCCTTATGGATCAAGTACTCACTGGACTTCAAGGGACAGATCTTTTTGTTTATTTGGACGATATAGTAGTATACGCTTCATCGTTACAAGAACACAACATTAAAGTTAAAAAATTATTAAACCGCCTTAAAGATCATGGATTAACCCTTCAGACCAATAAATGTGAATTCCTACGGAAGGAAGTTGCATACCTTGCACACATTATATCAAAAGACGGAGTCAGACCTGACCCTAGGAAATTAAAATCCGTTCAGGATTTTCCTACACCTACTACACAGAAGAATATTCAACAATTCCTAGGACTTGTGGGATATTACCGAAGATTCGTACCCAATTTCACCTTAATAGCAAAACCTCTAATTAACCTGTTAGGGAAAGGTATCAAATTCAAGTGGACAGAAGAACAAGATCAAGCCTTCAAACAATTACGCAGCGAATTGTGCCAGCAACCCATTCTACAATATCCAGATTTTGATAAACCATTCATCGTTACAACAGATGCATCCGAATATGCAATTGGAGCCGTGCTCAGTCAAGGGGAGATAGGAAACGATCTGCCGATTGCGTACGCGTCTCGCAGCTTAAATAAACCTGAGAAAAATTATTCAGCTACAGAAAAGGAATGTTTGGCAATGGTTTACGCCGTAAGATACTTCAGGCCTTACATTTATGGAACTAAATTCACACTCGTTACAGATCATAGACCGTTAGTTTGGTTACATTCTGTTAAAGATCCGACTTCTAGACTCATGAAATGGAAACTTAGACTCTTAGAATACGAGTATCAAGTCGTTCATAAAGCCGGAAAAACGAATAAAAACGCAGACGCTTTGTCGCGTAACCCCGTATCTATTTGTTTACCATTCATGCCACGAGAATGCAGAGATTCTGAATTCAAAATACAGATACCTAAAATAGATCCTAATACTGATTCAATTGGACAACGTGTTAGACAGTCGCGACGAGATAGAGAAACCCGTCCCAAGTATCGGGATAGCAGCAGCTCCGACGAAACAGAACAGACCGCATATGGAAAGGTCCAACATTCGCCGATTATAGACAGAAATCGATCGTTTCCGAGCCTGTCTCAAGAGATATCGATGCCAGATGAGCGCCTGGAAACTATAAATAGTTTTTTACCAGCAGCAAATTCTACTCGAATTTTGCCTTCACACGAAGACCAGACCCTACACGACGATTCGTTATCTTTGGAAGAACCACTCGAAGACACGGTAATAAAGTATACAAATAATGTTCGCCACGACTTGTTTAGTACACCGCAAGGGTTGACACCAATGCCAAGTGTAGTTTTACAAGCCCCAGCTAACCAGCTACCTGCAAGGACCCTTGCCGAAGCAAGTGTCATACGGTCACCCGATAACGGTTCGACTCGACATGATTTGCTAGACCATACGCTCGACCCTTATCCATTCATCGCCTCGGATTTGGAAAAAACATCTGATGAAGATGATCTGGAGGAGGTAATATCTGCACAGCTGCATAAAATTACTGTTTCACCGAACACCCTCACAGCTGAAGAAGGACACTGTGTACATTTTATATCTGCCGACTGTAATTTACAAACCAACGTTGGAAAACTGTTGGTGGACACCGAGACAATAAATAAACAGGACCTTCTCGCAAAACGACCAGAAAAGGGACATATAGTAACTTTGGATAATGGATTGTATAAATCTTTCAGCATAGTAGTTTCCGACAATTTTTATGATAACGTTAAAAAATCAGACGTCCTCATGGGTTTGAAAATTCTTAGAGACACCTTAAGTCAACAACATATCAAATCATTTCGAATATCAGCAACTGGAGATTTCCATAAACTACCGGTCAATTTGATAAAATAGCTTTGGATACAGTAGGACCTTTGCCAAGCACACCTAGTGGAAATAGATACATTCTCACTATGCAAGATAATTTAACTAAATATTGCATGGCAGTAGCAATACCGAATATTCGAGCTGCTACTATTGCAGATGCTTTTGCTAGATATTTCATCGCAATCTATGGTACACCTCGCGCAATATTAACAGACAAAGGAACTAGCTTCATTGGAAACCTTATGACAAATTTGTCCGAAATATTTAAAATCAAGCAAATTACAACTTCGGGATACCGACCGCAAACCAACGGATCATTGGAGCGAAGCCACATCGTACTCACCGAATACCTCAAGCACTACATGGATAGTTACGAAGATTGGGATTTATTAATACCTTTTGCAATGTTTTCCTACAATACATCTGTACATGAAGCAACAAATTTCACTCCATACGAATTAATTTTTGGAAGACCAGCCCGAGAACCAAGTTCGTTCCCAACTGGTGAAAAATTGAAGTCGTACGGAGATTATCTAATGGAATTGATAACACATATGACTAACATCCGTAATTTGGCCTCAGCAAGGAATTAGGATCTGGATTAATCAACGAAATAGAAAACACCGTCTACCTGGGCAGCCCCCTTACAACGTCACCCATGGCTGGATGGAGCTGGGTTTCGTCACCTCAACCACCAGCTGAAGTGGACCCGCAATAAGCACAATAGCGTTAAGTACACAAAACACATACACTACACCCGACAATTTTCACACCTTTAAATTGTAGATAAATCTTTAACCGTTTTCCTTTCTTTGAAAAAGCATCACGCAAAAACGCGATGTTTTATCTCGGGGGGGGAGATGTTACGTATGGATAATACTCTCTTACGCTCCGCTCGCACGCATCGTTCGCTCTCGCGTAAGAACGGAAAACGCCTAAGGATTTAGCTCGATACCACACGACGGTTAACCCCTTTTAGAATCGACCAACTGCATCGCGACCGAGTAGGTACATTCGTGACCTGACGAAGACTCTGCGCTCTTACCTTTTATGGAGGTTCCTAATTAGCCCCTCCATACATTTCGGGACTATATAAACCCTCCGTTTCTAATCATCTTCGGTTCATAACTACACAGCTACGCGCATAGTCACGTCGCGTTACGCTTGTACAGAGTCGGTTGCATTTCAACGAGAATTGGGCTTACGGCACCAATCAGATAAAGTTAACCCGTTAGAATCCGCATAGTCCGGTTGAAGTTCTTTCGGCATACTTTGTAACCGATCTCAGGCCCCGCATCGCCAGTGCGTCAACACCGTGCAGCTTAGGTAATAATTCACACACTATTTAACTATATCGCGACAATTACACTTGTACAAACAACTGGTTGCAATATAAACTTATAAACTGTTCACCATTAAATCGAGTAGATTCGTTAAAACCTATCTTTACTCCGTAATCCTTTATATTAGTAGTAACGTCCCACAGATACAACTTAACCGCTCGAGTTGTATCGATTATTTATTTACGAGTCAAACTAACTTTTCCTGCGACTCCCTGATTTCGCATCAGGTTCGTTCGCACGCCTTATCCAGAACAAGGTAACTACTCCAACCTAGTGGCTCCCCGATTTCGCATCGGGTTCGTCCACGAAACCTAACCCATCCTACAGCTCCCTGGTTTCGCACCAGGTTCGTCTGTATCCTACGGCTCCCTGATTTCGCATCAGGTTCGTCCGTACGTCTACCAAACCTCCGAACAGCTCCCCGGTTTCGCACCGGGTTCGTCTGTGAATAAACCAACCTCCTGCAGCTCCCCGGTTTCGCACCGGGTTCGTCTGCGCACTCTTTCCTAGTGGCTCCCCGATTTCGCATCGGGTTCGTCCACGACGTTTCACCCTCCTGCGGCTCCCTGGTTTCGCACCAGGTTCGTCCGCGCTTGATTCTATTCCTGAGGCTCCCCGATTTCGCATCGGGTTCGTCCTCGCATACATCAATCCCAGCGGCTCCCTGATTTCGCATCAGGTTCGTCCGTGCACCTTACTAATAAATTCTCAACCATATTCCTTGGGTAATATAAACATCGCCGGTCTAGGCGTTGCCCACAGCCCTGGCTCGTAACACTCACATGTCTCTGTGAGCTCCCTTAATTTGCCCGAGGGGGGCTTCCCCTCTTTGGGAATCCGTGTTTCGGAAATTTTGTTACACTTCACTTAGCACGGAAAACACGGAAAAACAGAAGAGAAAAAAGCAGGAGCTGCGTTTTGTTATCCCGTGATTTTGATTTACTGTGTGGCGGCACTATTGGTATGTATTAATTATAGTGGTCACTGTATGGAGAGTCGCTGGTTCACCGTAGCTCTGCATAGACACTTCCGTACCCTTCGATGGTCGCGGCACTTCTAAATCCGACGTCGTTCCACCGAGCCACCACGCTATCTGTATAAACGTTTCACATCTTATACATTTCACGGCAATGATAAATTTTTAACTGTAAATGTTTTAAAAACTACTGAGTATCTGCCCCTATAATACTATATATTCGTAAACAGGAGAACGAGATCTATAGGTCCACAAAGTTTCAACTAAATCGGTGACGCGAAGGTCTTGCGCTCTCCTTGTTAGTGCAAAAGCTTCATCGCCGACAAAAAAAAAGGAATTTCTTTTAGTGTGCTATTTAAGGGCCGATCGTCAGGTATACACAGTGATTTAGACTGTATTTTTTTATACAGCTCAGTGTTAGCAGAAACTCCACTGTCGGAAATTCTGCCTTGGCAACCCACATTAACATACAGGAAATTATAATCGGAGTCAACCAACGCTAAAAGTACTATACTGAATGTAGATTTATAATTGATGAATTTACTTCCGCTCTTAATAGGTAATTGCAAAATAATATGCTTTCCGTCGAGAGCACCTAAACAGTGTGGGAAATTCCACATTTGAAGGACATACTTACAATTGCTACAACAATATTAGGAACAGTTTCTAAACATAAATTTAAAACTATAGTAATCCCTCCAACAACGGGGTTTCGATTATACGGGAATTATTTTCCGACGCATTTTTTTTAAACATTTGTTTCGAAGTGAGGTGGGTGATAATTAAATGAATCTCCCCTTTTATGAACTACTTCTTAAACGACATTTACTCCAAAAATATAATGTAATATGTACAATGTAGAATATGAAAATGATCTTACGCGTGGCTCGCTCTTTTCACTCTCGCTCAACTCTCATACAACACAACGCTTACGCATACGCACTTGCGCAGCAGCGTCGTAGGGGGAGCAAACCTCACTTCACAAAGTAAATCATTCAGCATTTTTGAAGTGTACACTTCTTTAGGCGCGCCACGCGCAGAATTGTGCTGGGGAGTGAATGAGTCTGATGCGACACGCTCGGAAGCGCGTCAGGCTTCGGGTAAAATCGAGGAACCGAAGCGCGTCAGGGTTCGGGTAAAGTCAAGGAACCGAAGCGCGTCAGGGTTCGGGTAAACTCGAGGAACCGAAGCGCGTCAAGTTTCGGGTAAAGTCAAAGAACCGAAGCGCGTCAGGATTCGGGTAAAATCGAGGAACCGAAGCGCGTCAGGTTTCGGGTAAAGTCAAGGAACCGAAGCACGTCAGGCTCGGCGCGACACGGTCAACGCGACACGCTCAGCGCTACACGGTCACCGCGACACGGTCAACGCGACAAGCTCAGCGCTACACGGTCAACGCGTCACGCTCAGCCGACACGCTCAGTTCGGGTAAACTCGGGAGCCGAGATCGTCCGGCTCACGAGGTAGAACAAGAGAGCCGAGTTTTCCGAGCGAACATCAGACAGTGCTTAGTAGTGCTGGAGAAATATCGATGGTCCGGACTGTCGATAATTTCCGGTAGTTGGACCATCGACCATCGATAATTATAGATAGTGATGGAATGTGATATGTATGCATATGTTGTACATACATAAGTAATGTAAGGATGAGCGCTCTCTCTGGCAGCCAAGGAAATGACGTTAAGCGCAGAGGAAGGGAGCGCTCTCCTAAAAACGCGCAGATACAGTTCAATCCTGTACAAAGGATATACTATTCTTTGAATTGCAGATTCTTTCGTACGCAAGATCACACAGAAACCCAGCCTTTAATGACTAAAGACTATCGGTATCGTCAATTATAGAAAATCATAGAACAAATGCTTATCATCAAATTACCAAACATATTGAAGTGTAAACTTTTGAAGTGTAAACTTCTTTAGGCGCGCCGCGCACAGAATTTTGCTGGGGAGTCTGATGCGCGGCGCTCGGAAGCGCGTCAGGCTTCGGGTAAACTCGGGAGCCGAGATCGTCAGGCTTCGGGTAAACTTGAGAAACGCTCAGCGCGTTAGGCTTCGGGTAAACTCGAGGAACAGTCAGCGCGTCAGGCTTCGGGTAAACTCGAGGAACCGAAGCGCGTCAGGCTTCGGTTAACTCGAGGAACCGAAGCGCGTCAGGCTTCGGGTAAACTCGAGGATTGCTCAGCGCGTCAGGCTTCGGGTAAACTCGAGGAACGCTCAGCGCGATACGGTCTACGCGCCACGGTCAACGCGACACGCTCAACGCGACACGCTCAACGCGACACGCTCAACGCGACACGGTCAACGTGACACGCTCAGCGCGACACGGTCAACGCGACACGCTCAGCGCGACACGGTCAACGCGACACGGTCAACGCGGCACGCTCAGCGCGACACGCTCAGCGCGACAAGGTCAACGCGACACGGTCAGCGCGACACGATCAACGCGACACGCTCAGCGCGACACGATCAACGCGACACGCTCAGCGCGACGCGGTCAACGCGACACGCTCAGCGCGACACGGCCAGCGCGACACGCTCAACGCGACACGGTCAACGCGACACGCTCAGTTCGGGTAAACTCGGGAGCCGAGATCGTCAGGCTCACGAGGTAGAACAAGAGAGCCGAGTTTTCCGAGCGAAGATCAGACAGTGCTTAGTAGTGGTGAAGAAATATCAATGGTCAGCACTATCGATAATTTCCGATAGTTGGACCATCGACCATCGATAATTATCGATAGTGATGGAATGTGATATGTATGCATATGTAGTACATACATAAGTAATGTAAGGATGAGCGCTCTCTCTGCCAGCCAAGGAAATGACGTTAGGCGCAGAGGAAGAGAGCGCTCTCCTAAAAACGCGCAGCTACAGTTCAATCCTGTACAAAGGATATAATATTCTTTGAATTGCAGATTCTTTCGTACGCAAGATCACACAGAAAGCCAGCCTTTAATGACTAAATACTATCGGAATCGTCAGTTATAGAACAAATGCTTATCATCAAATTACCAAACATTTTTAAATTCTCGGCATTACGAATGTTAACCCACATTTTCGGTGTACTATCGATAGTAAACATATATTATCGATAGTTTTCGATAGTAGCAACCATCGATATTTCTCCAGCACTAGTGCTTAGTTTACGTTCAATACTTAATTCTACTTGGTATTGGTCTGAAAGGAAAAAGGATCTATTTGCTATGATCAGGCAATTAGGTAAACCGACTGTATTTTTCACAATAAGTGCTAATGAAATAGGGTGGTCTGATTTGCTACAACTACAGCTACAGCAAAAGCAAGATTGTATCACGAAAGAGGCAGTAGAAAAATTACATTACATGGTGAAAAGTACTCTCATCAACGAAGACGCTGTTACTTGCGCCATATACTTTAATAAATTAGTCAATGTCATAATGAATATTCTTCAATCAAAGAAATGTAGCCCTTTTGGAAAGTTCAGGGTTCTCCACTATTTCAAGCGCATTGAATTTCAGCATAGGGGCAGTCCTCATGTGCACATCTTAGCTTGGCTTGATAACGCGCCAACAGATGCTCTTAATAAAGATTATGATAAGGCAATTGAACTGATAGATGCCTTAACATCAGTTTCAGCATCGAAAGCATCGGGAAATATAAAACTTCAAACATATAAACATATGTAGGAACTGGAGAAAAATGAAGGGGAGTCATTGGGAATCGAACCCGAGACTTTCTGGTGGTAGGCACCGATCAGTCCATCTACGCCACGGCCCCTTCTTAGGCAACGTGGTTCTTAAGTTCCTCTTATGTTCTTTGATGGAGGCGCCCGATCCCACACATACATTCACGTGCTACAAAAAAATAACTTCCCATAAAGCACAAAAATGTAGATTTGAAGCTCCTTTTATGCCATCAAAAAAAACAATGATATTAAGTTCAATGAAAGATACAGAGGAAGGATAGAACAATTACCGTAAACACTATGCACAAATAAGAGTACGATTGGAAAATGAAGATTTTGTAGACATGGACGATTTTTATAATCGTAATGGTATAAATTGCGATGAAGAATATTGCAATATTATCAGAGCAGGAATAAATAGACCAAAAGTTTTCGTAAAACGAGAACCTTTCGAAAAATGGCATAATCCTTTCAATCCAATCATATTTAATATTGTTAAATCCAATACAGACTTCCAATTTATAACAGAAGAATATTCATGTGCAGCTTATGTAGTAGAATATGCTAATAAAACAAATAGGGGTGTAAGTCACTTGCAAAGGAAAATAATCGAAACAATGAATGCACATCCGGAATTTGATATCATTGAGATAACCAAAAACATAAGTGTGAACATACTAAATCATACAGAGATCACAAGTCAAGAAGCTGCTTGGTATGTACTACGGGAACCAATGTCAAAAACTTCATTAATTATCGTATATATTCCAACAGTATGGCCAATTGAACGTCAGCGAGTAAGAAAAACTATGGAAGAGTTGAGTAAATTAGAAGGTGATAGTAATGATTATTGGAAACAAAACTGGTTTGATAAGTACGCGAAAAGACCAGAATACTTGGAAGATATTACATGAGCACAATTCGTATGAAGATATACAAAAAGTTTAAGTTTAAAAGTTTACACTTCGGTCGTGCGGTCTTAAGCGCACACTAGTTTTGTTTTACAATTATTTGGATCATGGCGAATAAGAGAGGTAAAGAAGAACAAATGCTTTGGAAGTTGGAAAAAAGATCAAACAATTAGTGTATCCCTGGCAAACTAGGCGTGTATGTCTGCGGTCAGTCGCTGTCCTTACCCCCCGTTGTTCGAGGGATTACTGTATATAAACCTGCTTATTCAGCCTTATTTTTCAGATTGAAAATAGGGCAGCAAGTGATGAAGAAAATGCAGAATTTTTAGACGAGGTGAATGTGGTTGATGAAGATGCCTCTGAGGGAGTACCACCTGAGCCATCACCAAAACCTCCAAAGAGAAAAAGGCAGCAGACAGAAGAAGATCATCAATTAAGTACTACATTCAATATATTGGCCTCTTGTACTCGAAATACAATAAACGACGAATCACAACAGTTAGCAAACTTTGTGGCTGTTAAGTTAAGGACACTTTCTAAAAGTATGCAAAGTGCAATCCAGAAACAAATTATAAGTGTCTTTGATTACGAGACTAATTACAATCCGATTTCGGCCCCTTCTACTACTTCTGCCGCCGTGGCTATATTACAAATTTAATATAGCCACTTAAATATTTTGATTTTTTTTGTAAGTTTCATATTCAGTAAATTTATGTTTAATTATAAGAATTATTAATATGTGTTAAGCCGTTTAATTATACACTCCAAACAAAACAAAAAGTGCATTCTTCCTCATATGTTAAAACCAATAAATCATTTTTAACCAAAATTTGTGCAATGTCATAGGTATTATACCCAAACCATCAATTGCAAATCTACGGAAGTTAGAACTTATGCAACTTACCTTGATATAATCTTTCAATCCTTTAACGATAGCTTCACACACTTCCGGTACTATATTGCTAATAGATTGTTTGGAAACTTTAAACAAAAATTAGAGACTGCTATACGAATCACCACTCGCCAAGAAACGAAGAGTTATGGCTAGGCATTCTTGAACAGTTATAGCCTTCTTGAAAGTTGTATCTTTTTTTGCTATTTTGGGCCCGATTAAATTGATTAAAAATTCAAATTCACTTGGTGACATTCGAGTAAAATTTTTGTATTGCTCTCTAATGGACTGAAATTTTAAATCTGATAATAATTGCGCACCACTATAAACATTTCTTGAAGAATATAAATTCGTTTGCCACCACTGTCGCGATTTCCTTTTATTACGTTTTAAGGCATAGTGAATAAGGATGTAGGCTGCAGCAGCTATTTTCATGTTGTCCATGTTGTCACTTTTGCTATTTACAGACGACTGGAACGCGATGAAGTAATAGTAGTAGGTCTTGTTTTCTGGGACTGATGAAAACGCGCGAAAGTCGGGGACAGCGCACCAAGCAGTTGAGAGGGTGTGCCGGAATCCTTTTGTTCAGCGTTAGAACATGTGGCGGCCAGAACAGGTTATCGTGGGGTCTGACAACCTCCGGAGGTCGTACATAATTCAATAGACATAGCTAGTTCTTTCTGCTCCGTAATAAATAACCTTTAGAATCTTCCAAGTGCACTATTTTAAGATTTCAATGCTCTGACTTTCCTTTTGTTCGACAACCTACGACTGGTCCTTAAACAATATACATACAGCTTTATGTATATCGTACGCTCATTCGGTTTTCAAGCAGCATATCGTACGCTCATTCGATTTCGTAGCAGCAAATACTCGTCTGAACAATTGCATTAATGAAACTTTCGCGGATATAGTACACACGGGTAGACTTCACCACAGCCGGGGAAGTATGTCTGAACGCCAATAAACACCATTCGTTGAGAAGAATGGTATTTCTTAAACTGGCAAGCTTGAGACAGACAACGACGTAGGAAACAAGATGGCTGCAGGCGATTTGACACATTTCACAGTTAGCAAATATTGAACGAATTAATAGTTTATTCACTGCTAAAACACTCTACCCGACTGTCTTGAAGTAGCACAAGATCACAGAAATTCGATTTTTCACAAGCTATCACTTCTGGAAGGCGAAAAACGACTGTTACGATTTGCACGTATCCGACGTAAGAATAGTTGACTGATTCTCCGTCGGTGGCGTTTATGGTACATTGTAGTGAATTTGGCCAAGTTACCGTCAGGGTCGATAAAAATACAAATCAGTCGGTAATTGTAAGTTATAATTTCACACCACGAACGGCGATTCATACGTGAATACGTGATGCGTGCACAGTGTGCACACAGATATCAGTAAGGCATAGTTGCCGGCACGTATCAAGCCTCTGTCACGCTGTTACAATTATAACATAAGCATCAGCAAAATGAATCGGCTCGAGCCGAGATGTTGATTCGAGCCGCTGCAAACTTTTTTGTAGGTTCGAGTCCCCTTGGGGTATATTCTTTACATTCATTCTTTTTTCAATACTAAGTAGATGACAATGATCAATAGTTGTTTACAAATGTTTTAAAAATATTTGTTAAATACTTTAATTTAATATACGTAAATATGAAATTTAAGCGCTTTTTTCTACCGTTTTCTTCCCATGTATCTTGCCAATTATGGAACTGTTTGATATTTCAAAACTCAAAATACTCAACGTAAAATACGTAATACGTAAATACGTAACTCAAAATTTAAATCATTTGATGCTATGTTTCAATTATATTACCAATAAAGCTGCTATGTTAATATATATGAAATATATTATGAAATGAAATATATATGAAAATGCACAAAATAAATTAATTGAATGTTATAAATGTTAAACAGTGCCATAATCGGCAAGATACTTGAAATGAAAAACGGTAGCATAAAAAAACGCTATAATAGATAAAAATATTTAAAAAATATTTTTAAAACATTTGTAAATAAATATTGATCATTGTCATATAGCTAGTAATTAAAAAAAAATTAATGTAAAAAAAAGGAAACCTGAGGGGGACTCGAACCTACGACAAAGTTTGCAGAAGTTATGTGTATGTCGGCAGAAATCAAAATCTCGGCTCGAGCCGATTCATTCAGCTGATGGCCAGGGTTGTAACAGATGTGGCAACAGTGCGACAGAACTCTTAAATGATGTGACTTGGCAACTATGGCCTCCCACTCTCCGTTTATAATTTTGCCTAATGACGTTAGATGTCACATCGTGAGTTTATAATTCTGTATAATGAGTTTAGATGTCACCCCGTAAAATGTCGAAACAGACGATTTTTCTGTTATAATAAAAATTAAATATATTTCGGCTGTGGCCCCTCCATCCGCCATGGCCACCCCGGCCTCCGCGGCCTCCGCGGCCTCCGCGGCCTCCGAAAAATCCGACGCCCGCGATGCCTGAAGTTAGTAAAAGCGTTGATTTTTATATATGTACATATGCTGAATGTGAGCGATGATTGATTGATTTTTGTGTTTTATATAAATTATTTATTATATTTCAGAATAAAAGAATCTTAAATTAACAAATTATAGCGTCGGCTGGGGTGCGTGCCATGGGGGGCGCGCCGCTGCGGAAGAAGAGGCGTTGGCGGAAACGAGCGGACCTTCGTTTTAAAAAATTATTAAATATTTAAATAAAAATTGAATATGAACGGAAATTATTAATGCTCTGTATTTTTTATTGATGGTCATTATTGTAAGAGTTTGTGAGATTGAGAGAGATTGTGAGAGATTGTGGCAACAGCGTGACAAAACTATAAATGATGTGATTTGGCAAATATGCCTCGTAAATGTTTATTATTATGTGATAATGAAGTAAAAAAAAAAAAGAAATATACCCCTGGCGAGTATCGAACTCAGGAATTCCGCTTTACGAGCCAACGAACTATCACACTTCGCAATCAAAGATTCTATATATAACATAATTTTATACTCATAATATTTGACACTTATCATTAGATTCCTATATACTATCACCTTACACAAGATCGTTAAAATCGAAGTAGGACAGTTGGGGTCCTTCGCTTGTAAAAGAAAGGCGAAATAGTATAATATTAAAATATACAGCGAGTTTGCCTGCACTTCATCTACGACTGTTCATTATAAGACATGAAAATGCACAAAATAAATTAATTGAATGTTATAAATGTTAAACAGTGCCATAATCGGCAAGATACTTGAAATGAAAAACGGTAGCATAAAAAAACGCTATAATAGATAAAAATATTTAAAAAATATTTTTAAAACATTTGTAAATAAATATTGATCATTGTCATATAGCTAGTAATTAAAAAAAAATTAATGTAAAAAAAAGGAAACCTGAGGGGGACTCGAACCTACGACAAAGTTTGCAGAAGTTATGTGTATGTCGGCAGAAATCAAAATCTCGGCTCGAGCCGATTCATTCAGCTGATGGCCAGGGTTGTAACAGATGTGGCAACAGTGCGACAGAACTCTTAAATGATGTGACTTGGCAACTATGGCCTCCCACTCTCCGTTTATAATTTTGCCTAATGACGTTAGATGTCACATCGTGAGTTTATAATTCTGTATAATGAGTTTAGATGTCACCCCGTAAAATGTCGAAACAGACGATTTTTCTGTTTTCACTAATGCCCGTTCTGTCGAATGGTGCTTAGATCGATTCGGAGTTGGCCTCAAAGGAGTCGGGGCCCTTAAGGAATACAAGAAGAGAGTCGAAAATCAATTTCAATCAAAAATAAAAGGGTTTCAATCAGATAACGCTAAAGAGTATATATCAAGTGAGTTTAATCAACTCTTGAAGTCTAACGGGATCCGAATGAGGTTGTCTGCTCCACGTACGCCTCAACAAAATGGCGTTGCTGAAAGGAAAAACCGAACCTTGGTTGAAATGGCCAGATGTCTTATTCTGCAGTCCGGGTTATCAACATCATTTTGGGGTGAAGCTATTTCTACAGCGAATTTCGTGAGAAACAGATGTCCAACGATGACACTTTTCGGAAGAATTCCATATGAATATTGGACAAATCGAGTCCCAAATTTGAATTTTTTTAGAACTTTTGGAGAAACCGCTTACGTACTGAACAAAAATAAAGGGAAAGATAAGCTAGGACCAAAAGGGGAAAGGGCTATCTTCGTGGGATATGCCGTAGAAGCAAAGGCATATAGATTGTATGTACCAGAAACGAAGAAAGTTTTAATATCGAGAGACGTTGCATTCCTAGGTGAAATGTATTATAAACCACATAAGGAAGACCTAATATCTATCGATGCAGAGAGCAACTGTCATAAATTATTGCCAAATGAAGAAACAGAAGCGGTAACCAACGTAAAAAGAAATGAAACTATGGTCGGACCCAATAATGAAGTTGGACTAGTCCCAGAGTTTAAACGAGGCCGAGGACGTCCAAGACGTATCAAATCAGGACTAGGTAGACCACGTAAGGAATATAATATGGTCCCCGTGACGCACATGCGACATGATTCAATTGCATCGACATCAACACCTCCAATGTCACCGATAACGCCGGCGATACCGCCAATTATTGATTCTGAAGTTATACTACCACGTATTGAAGTTACCGGAGATCAAGGTGATGATGATGTGTTCCTCGAGGAACCCGAAAACGCTGCTGGTTATCTAAATGAAGGAAAGGAAATAATTGAATATGCATTCAATGCAGAAGTTAATTTCAAAAATGCGACCACCGGTCGAGAACAAGAAGAATGGAAAGAAGCTATTATGACCGAGGTTAAAGGTCTTATTGAAAATGATACTTGGCAAGTTGTTAATCTACCAAGCGGGAGAAAAATCGGCGGATGTCGATATGTATTGACAAACAAGTATTTACCAGAGGGTAAACTGCAGAAAAGAAAGGCGAGGTTAGTCGCTCAGGGTTTTTCACAAGAACCATTTATTGATTACACTGGGACATTTGCGCCAGTGGCCCGATTAACTTCAATTAGACTTTTACTTGTTTTAGCAGTAAAATACGACATGATAGTAGAACAAATCGACATTACTACTGCCTACTTAAATGGGACTCGAGACGAGAGAATTTATATGAGAAAACCTCCAATGATTGAAGAAACGCTCGAAGAATTAATAAAAAGAGAACCAAGGAATAGCGAAATTGCTGTAAAATCTATACAAATGTTAGAAAATTTGAAACACGGCAATGTATGTTTGCTTAATAAAGCTCTATACGGTTTAAAACAGGCCGGACTTCAATGGAATATTGAAGTAAATACGGTATTAACAAGGATGGGCCTGACGCGATCTAAATCAGATCCTTGCATTTATTTCGCTAAAAGAAATACAGGGTTATTACTTATATCAGTTTATGTAGATGATTTTCTGATCGTGTCTAAAGATACTAAGTGGATAGGATCCATTAAAAGAGAAATGTCCACATATTTTGAGGTGAAAGATCTCGGAAGAGCAAGTTATTGTCTCGGCATCGAGATCATCCAAGGTCCAAGGGGGATTGCAATAAAGCAATCAAACTACATAAGAGAACTGATTAAGAGGTTCAACTTAGAGGAAGCAAATTCAGTGACAACGCCACTGCCTGTAGATGCAAAGGCTACTACAACCGTGAAGTCATCAGCTGATCTCGAAAATTTACCGTACAGAGAATTAGTTGGTGGACTCATGTATATAGCCCTGGCAACGAGACCCGATATCGCTTACGCTGTAAGTTTTCTGTCTCAATTTAACCACTCTTACACCAAAGTGCATTGGGGATTGGCCAAACGAGTTTTGAGATACCTTATCGGCACTCAAGACGTTGGAATTATGTATGAGAAATCACCTGATCAAATCAAAGGATATGTGGACGCCGACTGGGGTAGTAATTTATTAGACCGAAAGTCATATACTGGATTTGCATTTTTATTAAGTAGTGCTACGATAAGTTGGAAGGCACAAAAGCAAAGAACCGTCGCTTTATCTTCTACTGAGGCTGAGTATGTTGGAATTACGGAAGCCGTTAAGGAAGCAGTGTATTGGTCAAATTTTATGAATGAAATTGGCCTAGAAGATTTAAAACACTTGACCATTTACAACGACAATCAAGGGGCCAAACTCCTAGTTGAAAATCCAGTTTTTCATCAGAGAACAAAACACATTGACCTGAGACACCACTTCATAAGGGATGTTTTGAAGAAAGAAGTCATGAAATTGAGTTATCTCAATACCAATGAAATGATTGCTGACGTATTTACCAAAGCACTTCCTAGCCAAAAACATTATCTGTTTCTCCATGGACTTGGACTCAGACATATTCCAAGTGAAGTACTCATTGAGAGAGGGTGTTGAGATGTGCACATAAATACAATTCGTGCTTCGCGCCATGGGAGATATGGCGTGGTACTGACACGTGACCCTGTACTATATGGCTTTGTGTTGTAAGGCAATAATACGGTTGTAATAACTCACGTGTAATAAAATCTTTTTCAATCGATATAATTAACAAATTCTGTTGCTAATATTCCGTTTCAACTTCCGTCTCCCGAGCATATATCAACAGTAATAAAACAATTTATTCCTTTCGGATAATGAATAAACGTATCGAACACGGTTATTAAACGACTTATTAGTTTCATAAGTATAAACGAATTATTCCACATTATTCTTAATTAAGACGATGTAACATTTGCCGCACGCTTCCGTCGGTACCCTCGATGCCCCCCCCCATCGCGATAGCTGATAGGTTCGTGCCTGAGCGCGCGCCATCGGCCGCCTGGCGGGCGCTCTCATTGGCCAGTGTTTTTCGTTAATAACTTAAAAATGAAGCTGCAAACCACATGTTGGTCAAGGAAAAAGTTGTTCAGAATCATCCCAGCTACCCCCCATTTCCGGGAAGGACAGGAGTTAAGAGACACCCTGTATGTATATGTCTATATCCGGCAGGAATCGAAATCTCGGCTCGAGCCGATTCATTTTGCTGATGGCCAGGATTGTAACAAATGTGGCAACAGCGCGACAAAACACTCAAAGCATGTGATTTGACAACTATGGCCTCCCACTCACCGTTTATAATTTTGCCTAATGACGTTAGATTCACAGCGTGAGTTTATAATTCTGTATAATGACTTTAGATGTCACCCCGTCAAATGCCGATGCAGACGATTTTTCTGTTTTCACTAACGCCCATTCTGTCGAATGGCGCTTAGATCGATTCGGAGTTGGCCCCAAAAGAGTCGGTCCCCTTAACCCGTGGCTCGCGAGCCATCTGTGGCTCCTTCTCCTCTCTGGAGTTTCCACCTCCACCGAAGTGGTAGCTCGCGAGACACGAGTCGCTCCTTCCCCTATCGCCCTATCTAGATTTCCGGCTCTAACGAACTGGTGGCTAGGTGAATCTGCCCTATTTAGTTCAGGTGCTCAGAATTTTTCCATCTTATATTAATATTATTTTCATATACATATACAATAAATCAAGTTGTGTAATATAATAATCATGTTGTCATGATTATTGCTGCCATCCAACAATAATAGAATAGTAATACAGTGGATTCTAGTTAATAGGGATACATCGGGCCAGACGAATTTGCCCAATTAAGCGGCTGTCCCGAAAAACCGAATTTCTGCAGCCAAAATCTGGACAAAGTAAAAAATGAAGCTCAAAATGATTTATTAAAAAACGTATGTAATATTCGGTCTTGAATACAAATGTGTGTTTAAGCCTGCAAACAAAGCTAACAACAAGTCATAAAATAACATTCAATAAGTAATCAAAAATAAGTTAATAAACACATATTATGTAATGTGTAAATAAATACATTATCTCTTATGTGGATGTATGTAAGTATTTCTTCAGGAATTTATCGAGTGTAAGTTGGTGTAGATTTTTTTGGCTTTGCAAATCGACGAAATCGGAACAGGCATCAAACGCAGAAATTCTTCATTTCCATTTTGCAGAAAATATTGCCTTAGTTTAAAAATACATTTTCTGGCTTCCTCATTAGTCACCAGATCTTGCTCAGAAGTATCATCTCCATCACTTTCACGATCTTCTGCTTGATGTTTGGTTGCAATAGCTTGTTCAACTATTGCATCTACACAATCTTCATCATCATCGAAGCATTGAAGGTTGTTTTCGATGTTTAAAAATTCTTCATAATTCTGGAGATTTTGTAGTTCTTCGTGTAGTTCATAATAGCTATTCTATTATCGTCATTGGTTACATCTGTAATTTCCTGTTCTGAAGTCCGAAAACCGCAATGAGCAAAAGCAGTTTTTAATCGTTAGAGAACTTATTTTTCTCCAACTATCGGCGACAAATTGTATGCTCTGTAAAATATTAGTTTTGGGACTAATGTCATCAGCTTTTGTACACGATGTAAAGATATTCCCTTCAATTTCTTCAAGGATGTATTGTACCAGCCTTCCGCGATATAATTTTTCCAAATTGCTTATAATTCCCATATCCAGCGGTTGCATCAAGGACGTGGTATTAACAGGAAGAAATTCTAACTGTATGTTTTTTAAAACATCTAGATGAGGATGAGCTGTACAGTTATCCACGACCAGTAAGATCTTTTTTGATTTCCGCTGCAGTTCTGCATAAGCCATTTTTCAAAAATGTTTGAAGTCATCCAAGCATTCTTGTTGGCATAATATTCGACTGGTAAAGAGGCCATTCGAAGACGTTTAACCCTCCGACAGCGGTGACTCGGGCAGCGAAAACGGAGTCATTTTGACTCACACCGATATTTCACTACCACATATTTACGGTCCCCCAAACTAGGGGTGTGCGAGCACTCGAAATTTACGAGCCGAGCCGAGCGCTCGAATTTCCGAGCTACTCGAAATCTTCGAGCGGCTCGAAAAAAAGCGAGCTACTTGAAAAAATCGAGCAGCTCGAATATTATTCGAGCCACGCGAGGCTCGCGCGGCGCGGCGCGTTGCGCAAGTGGGACAAACGCCCAATCTAGTGGAAAAAATTCATAAATCGTTTTACGATGTTCATATAATAATACGATGAAATTTTATTTTTAAACCTGGGATCTGGTATCTAGTGTTTTTAATGTTAAAAAATAAATTACCTGCATTAAATACAGGATTTTTAATTTACAATATACTTTATTTTTTTTTTAATTTAATTATTTTAATTTAATAAATAGCACATAATAAAATATAAATGAAATTAATGCATAATGTGAAAACATAACGTAATTAGTACACAATAAGTATATACAGAGTGTTTGAATATATGTGCCGTTCGATGTAGGGTATGGTAGGGTATGGTAGGGAAAGCTCCGTTTTTCGTATAAACGTATATAAAATTTAGTAACAACAATCTGGAGATATGACGCTAATTTATTTTCAGATTTTCCTGAAGAAAGCAAATTTCTTCTACATGGTCGGTTAACAGGTTCGTACGCTGGGCAGTCACGACATTCCCTGCACTAGAAAACAGTCGTTCGCTTGGTACTTGACCCTTCAAGAGATCATAAATTGTGCCCTAATGTTTTGAAAAAGTCTATGCAATGCAGTTCCCATATTTGGGAAAGTTCCCTTTCCTACACCTCACAGTTATCCTCGATAACGACACGCCTCCGCCAATAGTTTTGTTTTGAGTTATCATCTCTTTGCCACAATTAAAATGTTTCTTACCCCCATAGTCCAAGACTACACCCCTGCCAAGGAGTCTGTAGGTTTTCCTTCGGCAGAGTTTGTGCTGAGGAAGACATTATTAATTCAGAGTCAGATCAAGAAACAAGTCAGTCAAAGCGAATAGCAACGTATAATTATTCTAATTAATACAGAATAAGTGTTACGTGTTAAACCACGGTGCTTTATTCAACCACCTTCATACCATTGTGCGGAGTGCGGACAGAATTAGCTGTGTTCATTGTCATTATTATAGAAAAGCACATAATGGCAAGTGATAATAACGATTCGGTACTGGAAAATGAAGAAATTAGTGAAGTAGAAAATCATATAGCTGACGAAAGCAAAATTAATTGTAATCGTATTCGTCGTAATAAAAGTAATGTATGGAAGTATTTTAAAAGACAGAATCCGACAGAAAGTGTGTGTCTAATTTGTAATTACGCGTTCAAAACGAAATGTGGCAGTACTACGTCCCTTATAAGACACGTAAAGCTAAAGCATCCACATATACTTGATAATGAGTCTACACAATTGAGATTGACACCGTGTGCAAGTTCAGGAGATAATAATTTGGCTCATTTGGAAAGAAAGCCATGTTAAATAAAAATTCTCCGAGAGCCCAAGCATTAACAAATGCTATTAGTAAAATGATGTACTTAGATTTTCAACCATACAGTATAGTTGATGATGAAGGCTTCAAAAATTTGCTAAGAGTTGCTGAACCCCTATACGAGATACCATCCCGAACAACATTCTCTCGAAAGATAATACCAGAAATGTATCTGAAGGAAAAAAAGAATATAATGGAAATCATTTTTAATGATTTGAAATGCGCATGATCTTATTATTTTCTATTTATTTATATAGGGTGAACCTTATAAAGCGTTACAGACGAATATCTCCAAAAATATTGATTATACGCAAAAAGGTTTCAAATGAAAGTTGTTCAGTACCGAGGGGGGCATCATGTGGTGGGACTTCTAGAAAGTCAACTTTCTTTTTTTAAATGAAATGATATATTTTTTTTCCACCATCAAATAGAGCGTTTCAAGACGAGTTCAATGACCTATGACTCAAGGTCATTCAAGGTCAAACTTGCAGCTCAAAATCCGCATTGGATAAGAACAACGGCGTTTCAATATCCATGGACCTTGAACGTTTGGTGCGGCATTATCGAAAATTTTGTCATTGGCCCCCACTTTTTCGAAGGACGTTTAACTGGGCAAGTTTATGTTAACTGCCTTGTTACGTATGAATAATGTTCGCCTACGCTGCGCTCGCACGCGTCGTTCGATCTTGCGTAGGAAACGGAAGACGATTAAAGATTTATCTCGCTACCACACGACGGTTAACCCTTTTAGTATCGACCAACTGCATCGCGAACGATTAGGTGCATTCGTGACCCGACGAAGACTCCACGCTCTTACCTTTTATGGAGGCTTCTAATTAGCCCTTCCACACATTTCGGAACTATATAAACCCTCTGTTCCTGATCATCTTCGGTTCATAACTACACAGCTACGCGCATAGTCAAGTCGCGTACGCTTGTACAGAGTCGGTTGCAATTCAGTAAGAATTGGGCTTAGGGCACCATTCAGATAAAGTTAACCCGTTAGAATCCGCATAGTCCGGTTGAAGTTCTTTCGGTATACTTTGTAACCGTTCTCAGACCCCGCATCGCCAGTGCGTCAACACCGTACAGCTTAGGTAATAATTCACACACTATTTAACTATATCGCGACAATTACACTTGTACAAACAACTGGTTGCAATATAAACTTATAAACTGTTCACCATTAAACCGAGTAGATTCGTTAAAACCTATCTTTACTCCGTAATCCTTTATATTAGTAGTAACGTCCCACAGATACAACTTAACCGCTCGAGTTGTATCGAATATTAATTTACGAGTCAAACTAACATATCCTGCGACTCCCTGATTTCGCATCAGGTTCGTTCGCACGCCTTATCCAAAACAAGGTAATTACTCCAACCTAGTGGCTCCCCGATTTCGCATCGGGTTCGTCCACGAAACCTAACCCATCCTACAGCTCCCTGGTTTCGCACCAGGTTCGTCTGTATCCTACGGCTCCCTGATTTCGCATCAGGTTCGTCCGTACGTTTACCAAACCTCCGAACAGCTCCCCGGTTTCGCACCGGGTTCGTCTGCGAACCCTTTCCTAGTGGCTCCCCGATTTCGCATCGGGTTCGTCCACGACGTTTCACCCTGTATAATATACAGGGTGAACCTTATAAAGCGTTACAGACGAATATCTCCAAAAATACTGATTATACGCAAAAATGTTTCAATTGAAAGTATATTATATGGGTCATTCCACGCCAAATCGATCACTTTTGGACGTCACCATCGGCGATTTTGTTCTAAATGAAATATGTTGTAGTCCATATGGAATTAGGGGGGGTTTAAGTCATCATTTTTGCGGTTGACAATTTGTTTAGAAAATACAGGCCTTCAAAGTTTGTAATTTTTGCCATTTTTGCGAAAACGGGCTTTTTTTAGGAATTTTTATCTCCGGAACTGTTAGTCCGATTGAGCTACTTTTTTTTGTTTTATTCACAAAGGATTGGGCTATTATAAAATAATTTTTTCAACCTCGGTAATTGTTAGTTTTTGTATTGTTCTTTATTCACACGGTTTATCTACACTAAGTAATGTTTACATTAAGTCTATATTATTTAGGATTTCTTTGCGCATTCTTAGTACTCAAGTTCTCGCCACGTGTCCGTTGCACATTCTTTGTTCAACCATAGATCACCATCGACCCCGGATATAGACGGCTAAACCCTATTGCCCGAATGGGCATGGACTACGCATTGAACTAGACGTTCGACTTAGATTAACAGTAATTAACTTTATAATGTCGAAAAATATAAACAAATTCTTTTTTTGAGTTTTTTTCGATGATGGGGCGCAACAAAAAAATTTATAAAAATATATGTTCATATTCCTTGAAGTTTCCTCTTCAAAATGAGACTTTCAAAATGATGGTCAAGTGAAAATTGGCTTCACAATGAGCTGAAAAAGGAACGGCGTACCCCCGTTTCAGGTAGGCGAGTCGTGCGCTCGGGAGCGGGACCGCTATATGGCCGGTTAGTTTTGGTAAGGTTTGGTTAGAATAGCGGTCCCGCTCTTGAGCGCACGACTCGCCTACCTGAAACGGGGGTACGCCGCTCCTTTTTCAGCTCATTGTGAAGCCAATTTTCACTTGACCATCATTTTGAAAGTCTCATTTTGAAGAGGAAACTTCAAGGAATATGGACATATATTTTTATAAATTTTTTTGTTGCGCCCAATCATCGAAAAAAACGCAAAAAAAGAATTTGTTTATATTTTTCGACATTATCAAGTTAATTAACGAGGTTGAAAAAATTATTTTATAATAGCCCAATCCTTTGTGAATAAAACAAAAAAAAAGTAGCTCAATCGGACTAACAGTTCCGGAGATAAAAATTCCTAAAAAAAGCCCGTTTTCGCAAAAATGGCAGAAATTACAAACTTTTAAGGCCTGTATTTTCTAAACAAATTGTCAACCGCAAAAATGATGACTTAAACCCCCCCTAATTCCATATGGACTACAACATATTTCATTTAGAACAAAATCGCCGATGGTGACGTCCAAAAGTGATCGATTTGGCGTGGAATGACCCATATGTATGTATACAGGGTGGCCCGGAACTCGCGCGGTACTTTTAAAAAAGGAGTAGCTGAGGTGATTCTGAACAACTTTTTCCTTGACCAAAATATTGTTTGAAGCTTCGTTTTTTAGTTATTAACGAAAAACACTGGCCAATTACAGCGCCCGTATAGCGCGAGCTCAGTCACAATCGCGCGCGGCCGTAATCGGGTGCATCGAGGGGAAACGTACGGCAAATATTACAATCGTCTTGCATTAAGAATAGTGTGTAATTCTTCGTTATTCATGAATAACAATTTAATTAACAAG
This sequence comes from Nomada ferruginata, assembly GCA_963583965.1. Lineage (NCBI taxonomy): Eukaryota > Metazoa > Arthropoda > Insecta > Hymenoptera > Apidae > Nomada > Nomada ferruginata. The sequence continues at coordinate 5,371,225 of OY757219.1, forward strand.
TCGTTTAATAACTGTTCCATACTTTTATTCGTTTTCCGAAACGAATAAAGTGTTTTATTAATTATGAAAGAAGTGTTTGGATGATTAATGTTAGAAAAGGGTAGTTAAATAGTTAAATAAACTTATCCAATCGACCGCGAATTTACCTGCTTCAACGGTGTCTTGCCATATGGTCATTGTACCGATCCTGACCTATCCTAACAATTTAAATGCCACGTCCCGGCGATCGATACGATCTGATTCGCACTTGTTTCCACACGCACACGACACGCCCTTACGACCATTACGAAAGTTAATGTGTGTGTCATGTGCGTGTGGAAACAAGTGCGAATCAGATCTGTATCGATCGCCGGGACGTGGCATTTAAATTGTGAAGATAGGTCAGGATCGGTACAATGACCATATGGCAAGACACCGTCGGAGCAGGTAACTTCGCGGTCGAATGGATAAGTTTATTTAACTACCCTTTTCTAACATTAATCATCCAAACACTTTTTTCATAATTAATAAAACACTTTATTCGTTTCGGGAAACGAATAAAAGTATGGAACAGTTATTAAACGACTTGTTAATTAAATTGTTATTCATGAATAACGAAGAATTACACATTATTCTTAATGTAAGACGATTGTAATATTTGCCGTACGTTGCCCCTCGATGCACCCGATTACGGCCGCGCGCTATTGTGACTGAGCTCACGCTATACGGGCGCTGTAATTGGCCACTGTTTTTCGTTAATAACTAAAAAACGAAGCTTCAAACAATATTTTGGTCAAGGAAAAAGTTGTTCAGAATCACCTCAGCTACCCCTTTTTTAAAAATACCGCGCGAGTGCCGGGCCACCCTGTATATTTGTATGTACGCATTTATTCGTTTATTCATTGACTTAGGATGATGTGAGGATTGTATCATTTTCGACGGATGGATGGACTTCGCGTGCAACAGATGGATATATTTCATTAATGATCCATTATTGTAACAACAATGTTGAAGGACTCAAGAAACATACGCTCAGCATTCAGCATTTTACCGAAGCACATACGAGTCATAATTTAAATCAGATACTCAGAGAGTCCTTAAACGAATGGGGTATTGATTCCAATAAAATTAGTTGTTACTTTGTCACAGATAATGCGAACAACATGATAAAAGTGTTGAAATTATATTCTATTTTATAATGCGCGCGTTTTGATTGTTCAATTGTTTTCTTCTTGTTCGGTGGAGTCCGTTGCGACTTGTGCGCCACGGTTATAATCTTCACCTCTTTATAATAGTACCATTATTCTTATATTGTATTTTCCTCTTGATTGTTAGACATAAGTATATAATAAACAGTGTATGTATATAATTGTTCGTCTCATTAAACTCTGTAATCCCTAACAAAGGTTATGAGCCCAGGTAAAGAAGGGAGCAATTAAAAAGAATAATAAAGGAGGTAACAGTAAGAGGTTAAAAAGTAAACACGTGGTGGTCCTAACAAAGAAAGCGCAAAGATGGCTAGTGCGATAAATTCCTCACGTATTGAGTTACTAACTAAAGATAATTATGAAACCTGGAAAATGCAGGTGGAAGCGCTACTAACAAAGGCAGATTTGTGGCAATATGTTATAGGTGAAAAACCGAAGCCGGAGGTTATGGGAAATCAAGGTGCCCTGATAGAAGACTTGCAGGCATGGACGAGAGAAGATAAAAAGGCAAAGGCAGATCTGATTTTAAGTATAAGTCCATATGAGTTAAAGCAAGTACGAGGGTGTGAAACATCGCGAGATGTATGGTTAAAATTAGAGGCCATATTTGCTTCAAAGGGACCAGCAAGAAAAGCTACTTTGTTAAAACAATTAACATTGCATCGCATGCAGGAAGGGGATGACCTAAGAGAACACATGAAAAAGTTCTTTGATGCAGTAGACAAATTGAATGCCATGAATGTGGACATAAATGCAGACTTGCTTTCTATAATGTTATTATATAGTCTACCTGAAGGATTTGAAGATTTCAGGTGTGCAATTGAGTCAAGAGATAATTTACCTGATGTAGAGATATTAAAGGTTAAGATATTAGAAGAAAATGATGCAAGGAAACAGAAGATGAATGATAATACTTCAGGAGCAATGATGGCAGGTCCAAGCTGGAACAGGAACAAAAGTCAAGGGAACCATGGAAACCAAAAGCATTCAGAGATAATAATTCCAGTAAAGAACTAAAAGAAGAAAATGCAAGAGAATCAAAGGTACCCTCATATAATAAGTATGAAATGAGATGTTATAAATGTAATAGGATAGGGCATATAGCATCAAAATGTTATGCCAATCTGAATTATGAAGGTAAACACAAGGCAAATACAGTAGATGATCTCTTTCATGTAAACCTTGCTAGTAGAGAGGAGGACAGTGTAAATTATATAAACCAAAGGAAAAATATGTGGTGCTTAGATAGTGGCTGTACTACCCACTTATGTAAAGAAAAGATTAAGTTTAATAATTTAACTAATGTAAATGATAAGACTGAATTTAGCCAGTAATACATCAACAGAAGCTAAAGCAAGAGGAGATGTTAATTTAATAGTGACAAATGGACAGAACGAAAGATTAGTTAACTTACAGAATACATTGTTTGTCCCAGATCTTCGTACAAATCTGATCTCTGTTGCTAAAATAACTGAAAAGAATCACGAAGTAATATTTAAGAAAGATATAGCTATGGTAAGAGATAATAGAGGTGAAACACAAATGATTGCAGATAGGGTAGGTAACCTATATTATATAAGAGAAGTTAACGAATATGCCAATAGAGTGTCAAATAAAGAAGAAACGGAAATCAAATTATGGCATGAGCGAATGGCTCATTTAAATGTAAGAGATCTAAGAGTTCTAATGAAAAATAAGGTCATCAATGGAGCAAATGTAACCAAAGATGAAAGTTTTAAAGATTGTAAAGTTTGTTTATTAGGTAAACAACATAGAGAACCCTTCAAAGGACAGAGAGAGCCATGTTCAGAACTACTAAGAATTGTGCACACTGATATATGTGGCCCAATGAGAACATCATCGAAGGGGGGTACTCGTTTTTTTGTCACCTTTATAGATGATCACTCTACATGGTGTCAGATTTATTTACTTAAAAGAAAGAGTGACTGTCTAGATGCATTCAAGAAGTATAAAAGGTTGGTCGAAAATCACAAAGGGAAGAAAATAAAAATTCTACAATCTGACAATGGTCGTGAGTATTGTAACCTTGAGTTTGTAAAGTATTTGGAGGAAAGTGGAATTCAGGCCAGGAGAACAACAGTATATACTCCTGAACAAAATGGCGTGGCTGAAAGGAAGAATAGAACAATAATTGAAGCAGCCAGATGTATGCTCATACAGTCAGGGTTACCATTGTCATTTTGGGGGGAAGCAGTGATGACTGCAAACCATATTAAGAATAGATGTCCAACGAAAGCACTAAAAGGAAAAATTCCATATAAAATTTGGATGGGAAGAACACCGAATTTAAGGTATATGCGAACATTTGGCACAAAAACATTTGTATTAGATAAGACCATGAGTAAAGGAAAATTTGGGGAGAGATCCAAACAAGGAATCTTCATAGGATACTCAGATGAGGTTAAAGGATATCGAGTATGGTTACATAGGGATCAAAAGGTAGTCATCTCAAGAGATGTCAAATTCATTAATGAAAAAGTTCGAAAAGAAAATTCAGAAAATTGTGGTCCAAAGAGATGTGTTGACAATGATTTACAAAAGCGTGAAGTGGAAGAAAATAATCCGGTAACTGAGATTGGGGAATATCAAACGATAAATCAGAACGAAGAGGAAGTCCCAAGCAATGAAGAAGTCCCAAATAATGAAGATGTAGAAAGGGAAGGAAGTACTATTGATAAACGATTACCTGGTAGACCAAAGAAAATCAGGACTGGTAAACCTGGACGACCAAAAAAGGCGTATAGAACATTGAGTTTAAATACCCAAAACAATGATGAAGGTCATATAGAAGGTGACTTGGAGAATACACAAATTGAAAGTAATAGATCTGAAGACATTGCGGGATTTATCGAAATCAATTTAGAGGAAGTGATGAATAGTGAAGAAAAATATGAGTGGGAAGATGCCATAATGTTGGAATTCAAACAATTACTTAAGAATGAAACGTGGCATATAGTTGATCGTCCTGAAAATAAAAATATAGTTGGATGTAAATTAGTTTTAAATAACAAAACCAATGTTGACGGGAGTCTTGAAAGAAGAAAGGCTAGACTAGTAGCGAAGGGGTATAGTCAACAATTTGGAATTGATTTCAGACAAACTTTTGCACCAGTTGCGAGACTTGATTCTGTTAGAATACTTTCAGCCTTAGCTGCTCAATATGAACTGGAAATACATCAATTAGACGTGAGTGCAGCATTTCTAAATGGGGATTTAGAAGAGGAAGTATTCATGGAGACTCCAGATTATCTGAGGAAATTTCTTACGAGAATAATTCTCCAGGAGGGGAAAAAGGGCACTTAGGTAAAAGAGCCAACAATATGCTTCAGGAACTCAGAACAGGAGACAATAAGGTATGCAAGTTAAATCGTGCAATATATGGATTAAAACAAGCCGGGAGACAATGGAATATTAAATTAGATCAAAAACTAAAAGGGTTTGGATTAAAACCAATTGCTAATGATCCATGTGTCTATTTCAAAAGATCGTATGAAAGTATTATAATTATATTGATTTATGTCGATGACATTCTAATTGCGTCAAATAGTAAAGACAGCATAAAAATGTTTAAATCGTATATGATGAAGAGATTTGAAGTTAGAGATTTAGGAAAAGCCAAGTACTGTCTTGGTATAGAAATTGTTCAAGATAATGGACGAATCACATTATCACAAAAGAAGTATACCAAGGAAGTTTTAAGGCGTTTTGGAATGGAAGACGCAAAATCCATTGATACACCGATTGATGTTAATGCTAAACTGTTTAAGAATGGTGAAGAAGATGAAGAGTCCAGAAATAGGCCTTATCGAGAACTCATAGGAGCATTGATGTATCTGGGGGTAGCAACTAGACCCGATATAATGAGAACCGTAGTCGGTTTGGCTCAGTTTTCGAACAATTACACTGTTCGACAAATTTCAACTTTTTTTTGATTTTGTAACCTTCAATATGCGTTTCTTATAGACTTTAATGTGCTGGATACGAATCTGCAATCCGTTTTTCTCCAGAACGTACCATTTTTGAAAAAATCAATTTTGAAAAAAATCGAGAATTTTCAACTTTGGAAGTGTTTTGTACTTTTGCGGTAATAGTTATTCAGTTGCGCTTGGTGCCAAATGATTCTTTGAAGTTTCACGAATAAAATGGTATAGGTTGTTATTAGACTATAAACATTTAAATGTGTTTAAATAATGATCAAAGTGAAAATGACACCGAAAATACACCCATTTTGGCTGATATCTTTCAGTTTATTTCAAAAACTAAGGGTCCGGGAGAAAATCTAACTATGCCACGCGATAGAGCAGACCTTTCTGCAAAGGAAAGCATCAACGGAAGTTACAAAATCATTTTTGTATTCAATATAAAGACGAAAAAGTTTGGCAAAACACGTGGCGGCGACAGTGGTGCTCTATGACGGCGGCTCCCCGCTCATCGCTCAGCGTAGCGGAATCACTAAACGCGCAGTAGGGAAGACCGGGGCTGGTTGTCACATGGGTTGGTTGTCACAAAGTTCATATCTCCTTTTGTATAAACTGTATCAGGTGAAACGTTCGTCAGTACATGTGTCTTGATCACGCGGGTCAGGGCACATGCATATTTGTCCATTTCTTGGTCATGTTGCTTTCTGACAATCGAAATATTGTTGAACGCTACACTATTTTTTTTCCCAGTTGATTAGCTTTTTCGTGCTGAGCGAGAATTTTTTACATTATTTTAAATTTTGATTTTATATTATTAATAGTGGACTGTTAATTTATATTTTTATATATGGCAGGATTGAAAAATTCATTTGATATCACTCTACATACAAAAAACGTGGCCCGCTTTCAAATGGGGTTGGTTGTCACAGCATACGTGGGGCTAGTTGTCTCGTCTGGCAACCGACTACCATTCGTAGAAACCATTTAGTAGATAGTTAAATTGTATTTCAACGAAATAATTCTACCCCATAGAATGGTGAGGAACTTTAAAAAGAGTACTAATCGTGGGAAAATTCCTCCTGATGTTATGATGACGTATACGTTGTATATGTGTAACAAACTGCCAATCTGATTTTTCAGCAGTATTGTTTTGATGATGAGTAATGTTTTTTCAATAAATGTATTTATATTTTTCATAGCTATTCCATGCGACAACCAAGTCAACTGTTTGTGACAACCAACCCATAAGTGGGGTTAGTTGTCACAATATTTCTAAATCTTTCAAAACAGTAAAAAGTCATTTTTCTCAAAGAAATTGGTCAATCTACAAAGTTTAAAACATGCATGAAATACAAGGGTTTCGAATGGTGTAATCGAAATTTCATTAGACGGTACTGTGTTTTTCGAAATTTAAAAAGTTCAATTTTTGTGACAACCAGCCCCGGTCTCCCCTACTACTGCTGAGTGCCACTGTTGCCGCCGCGTGTTTTACCAAACTATTTCGCTTGTATATTGAATATAAAAATGATTTTGTAACTTCCGTTGATACTTTCCTTTGCAGAAAGGTCTGCTCTATCGCGTGGCATAGTTACATTTTCTCCTGGACCCTTAGTTTTTGAAATAACCTGAAACATATCAGCCACAATGGGTGTATTATCGGTGTCCCTTTCACTTTGATCATTATTTAAACACATTTAAATGCTTATAGTCTAATAACAATATATACCATTTTATTCGTGAAACTTCAAAGAATCATTTGGCACCAAGCGCAACTGAATAACTATTACCGCAAAAGTACAAAACATTTCCAAAGTTGAAAATTTGCAATTTTTTTCAAAATTGATTTTTTAAAAAATAGGACGTTCTGGAGAAAAACGGATTGAAGATTCGTATTCAGCACATTAAAGTCTATAAGAAACGCATATTGAAGGTTACAAAATCAAAAAAAAGTTGAAATTTGTCGAACAGTGTTATTGATCATTTATAGCTAGTTGTTAAAGATGCAGTGAAAGAAACTACAATTCTTGAAGACTTGTGTAAAAAATGTAGAGGAATCGTTTCTTTTTTTCATCGGTCTACTACCGCACGGATAAAACTTTTAAAAGCACAACAGACGCATTGTCCAGATGAAGTATCACTTAAGCTTATTGGAGATGTAGATACCCACTGGAATTCACAATATATTATGCTGAAACGCTTCATTGAACTTAAGCTTCCTTTAAGCATAATTCTTTCGGAGCCTGGAATGCCCGATAATATAATCTATCAAGTCGAGAATGGGAGATGATGCATTACTATGTCGAAGTATTACAACCATTTAAAGAAGCCACTGAAATAATGAGTGGCGAAACATATCCGACTCTTTCACGATATCTACCGATTGTAATTGGCATAGAACAAGCAAAGCAATCCATCTCGTCAGAACATTCCAACAAGCTATTCCAGAATTTCGTTTCCAAGATAACGACACTGTTTAAACAAAGGTTTCATTTTGTTTATACTTGTGAGCCTATTCTTCTTTCAATGTTAATTGACCCACGTGTAAAAAATCGACTGTTAGATGATATAAAGAAACGAATGGTATTTGATGTTCTATTAAATAATATGTGCCGTTCGATGTTTTCTCGTTTAAGTATTGGGTAGCCTCAGTGGTTACATTAGATCGTCCATCGTTATTCGTTTCGTCCTTACTTATGTCCACTAAAAATTGCGACAGTTTCGACGCTTGGGAAGGTTCTGCAAAATTGTTTATACATAAGTCTTTGGATACAATTACATTCACACATCCCCAATATTACCAATATTACCAGTAATGCTTCTACTCGCTGTAGATTCATTTACATACGATCTCTCCATTTGCCTTCCTTCGTTATTACAAAACAAGAGTATCTTATATATTCAAACACCCTGTATATATTTATTGTGTACTAATTACGTTATGTTTTCATATTATGCATTAATTTTATTTATATTTCATTATGTGCTATTTATTAAAGTAAAATAATTAAATTAAAAAAAAATTGAAATATATTGTAAATTAAAAATCCTGTATTTAATGCAGGTAATTTATTTTTTAACATTAAAAACACTAGAAAACCAGAACCCAGGTTTAAAAATAAAATTTCATCGTATTATGAACATCGTAAAACGATTTATGAATTTTTTCCTCCTAGATTGGGCGTTTGTCCCACTGCGCAACGCGCCGCCCCGCGCGAGCCTCGCGAGGCTCGAACAATATTCGAGCTGCTCGATTTTTTCAAGTAGCTCGCTTCCTTTCGAGCAGCTCGAAGATTTCGAGTAGCTCGGAAATTCGAGCTCTCGGCTCCGCACGACCGACCGGACTTTACTCGGCTCGAATTTCGAGTACTCGATCTATTCGAGCGCTCGCACACCCCTACCCTAAACCCTCACCGATACTGTACTAACACAGTGACGGTTGCTCGTGCCTAGGCCCTCATCGATACATTGTATTCTACATATTCTATTCGCTTTGCGTTCAGTTATGTATAGGGAACTACGTATAGGAAAAAATAATAATGTCGTAAATTGTAATAAACATTATTTTTATTATAAATTTGTATTGCTGCATGTAATACAAACAATTTTACAAATAGAATGTGTATTACAGACATGCCGTCTACATTTAGTACATACAGTATTCCCTCGAAAGTTGCGAAAAATAGGTATGCAAAAGTTGCGAAGAGCTTATCCCCACTCCTGGGGGGTATACCCCTAGAGGCGTCAAGAAGCTCGCTTGCCGATCAGTGTAACGCGATCCGGGTTCCGGTATATCGGTGAGGTAATACTAATTCAACGATGAAACATTGCTATTTCTTATCCTTTTCTTATGAAATTTTTACACAGCATAGCTGACATTTTTCTGATTAAAATGACACCAAACACGATATAATTCGGACTATATTTACTGGCTTAATTAACGTTAAAAAGTTTCGACCACAGAAAAGGATACGTAGTGAAAAGAAAAGAGAAGCTGCGATCGTCTTTTGGCTTGGCTGCTCGGCCGCTTATCTTTACTCGCTGTCCTTTTCTACGTTCGACGCTGTCGGCAAATTTCAAATAACGTAGGAACAACACGAAAGTTGCGAACGTTCAGTCCCGAGGCTTTCGCAACTTTCGAGGGAATACTGTATTTTGGAATATCTAGTATTACTTCCGATACAAAAGCAACACCTAGCACGCTTTTGACCGGCTGCTCTTGTTTTCATAATTTTCCATCCCGTCGCCTCTATTGCACTTACTACATTTAGATGTAATCCTACTATTTGATTTTCAATATCGGTAGCCCGTCTATCTATATTTGCTCTGGTCAAGTTTTTCCCTAAAATTTCTACATATGACTTTCTCCTTGAATGAGCATTCTTTGTGATTTCCCATGTTGAATATTTAATTTGCCACATATAACAAATGCATTATATGTATGCAGCAATATCTAAATAATGCATAAATAATACTAATGGCCAGCGACGGGTACAGCGCTTAGTCGAATATTCCCTCACCAATTTGTCCAATACATCCAACCCACTTTTTGTGCTATTGTAATATTTGATGATTTCAGGTTTGAAATTTTCAGAAACTTTTGCTATGTTGTGTTCATGGTGTAAACTGGATAATAGTACTACACATTTACGAGGTTTTGGGACATAAGAAACTAAACTCAATCTATCCGTAAATAAAAATGTGGAGCTATATTGGTTGCGGTTTTGTGGCTCCACGAGTGTCTTCGGGATGTCTTGTCTATTTTTCCGTACTGTTCCGACTAGAAATATGTGGTCCTCTAATAATTGTTCCGCAAGTGTGAGGTCCGTACGAAAATTATCCGTAGTAACGCATCTGCCAGAATTCTTCCCGATATCTGTCATCTGTTTCACGACACGTTGCCCTTTTCTTCTGGAGTGTTTCCACGTTTGCCCTGGTACACTTCCATGTTGCAGCACACATTTTTATTCCATACTTGCCCGGCTTGCTTGGCATGTATACCTCGAAAGAACAACGGCCGCGAAACTTGACTAGCTGCTCATCGACGCATCCAACATCTGTTGCGTTAGAAACAGCTTGGCAATTTTTGACATAAATATTCGTCACAACTCGCAGTGGCGCCAGTTTATCTACTGCCTTCCTTTCTTCACGTGTCACGGGATTGTCAAAACGGATGAACCTCAGAATATCTCTAAACCGATCGCGTGACATTACTGCGGCATAATATTGTCGCGACAATCATTTGCTGCTCTTCCATAGGTCATCTTTACATTCGCGCGATTCTTTGAATCGCCCAATAAGTAACAGAAGGCCGTAAAATGCATCTATTTCGGTGTGGTCCACTGGCCTCCACTTCTTATTGTGTGGCACACTGTCCATTGCCTTCTTATTGGTGTACAGAATGATCGTTGCAATTATTTCTTCATCCATGAATAAATGAAAACATTCATCTATATTTTGAACATTTTCACTCTTCGTTGAAAGTGAAGCTTCCCGTGGAAAATGATTGCCGGCTACTTCACTACTATTTACAGTCGTTGGTGCGATGTACTGCCAGTTACGCCCATATATGTTTTCGTTTGGTCCATCTTTATCTTCATGCAAGTCGTCATCTTCTGAATCTTGCACCTCTGGCTGAGCATCACTATGCGATGCACTCTCATCGTCTGACGATTCTTCAGAATTGTAGGTGTCTTCCGGAGAACCACCAAAAAGAACTTGCTCCTTTGTTCGTAACACAGACATTGCGTTAATAAAATCAACAAACAAATATAAACCACGACAAAATAGAAACAGTAAAAAAATAACAACAAAAAACTATAAAGGAATTCGAAGCGAGGTTTGCTCAAGTCGCTGGTCGTCGCAAGAATAAACCCTGGCTGCACATTTGTTTCTATGCTCCGTCGCACGACCTACCTACCGCGACCTACCTACACAAACAGCTCCGTCACTGTGAGCATATCGGTCTCCAAACCAGTGACTCCGGCATCGCTGTTGGAGGGTTAAAGCACCGAGGCTTAGCGTGCTTTCCAATGACCACTAATTTCCGTTTTTCGTTCCCTGACATATTACAGCAACACAGCACGGTAATGCGTTCCATTGCGTTCTTCGAGCCTGATAATGCTTCGTGTTTATATCTCAGGGAACCATCTGGTGTGGCACGGTAAGATAATCCAGTTTCGTCGGCATTGTATATTTCATCAGGTCCAAATTTCTTCAGTAATTCAATCAACTTACTTGATTTCCATTCTTCGGCAATCGAAGTATTGCCACTGTTCTTTTTTGGCCTCGTGCCCTTTTAAATTTCATTTCATGTCTAGTTTTCCATCGTGATAACCATCCATCTGTAGCTTTGAAATTCATGTGACCCATCTTTCTAGCCAACTCTTCTGATTTGTTTTTTAACATCGGACCATTAACACGTAATCCTCTTGCAGTTACAATAGAGAACCATTGATTGAGAGCTTTTTCAACATCTGGATCCTGCCCTACTCACTTTCTTTTCTGTGTTTTTCCTTGCTGCTTACTATTCCACTCTTCTCGTAATTTAGCTTCATTACCTGTCAAACTTGAAATCGTAGATTTTGAGACACCTGTTAATGTTTCCAACTGACGTAAACCAATGTTGGGCGTTAGAATTTTTATTTTGTCAAGTAAAGCGATTTTGTCGCCTAAAGTTAAATCTGTTCTAGGCATGTTGGAAAAGGATTGTACAAAATACAAATTCTTTACATGCAATATACGAACTACACAATAAACGTCTGAATCGTACACGTGCACTCGTCTCCGTATCTTATTAGATGCTTAACTGTTCAAAACGAACTACGGCAAAGGTATCTAACTGCAGTATGGGCCCCAGGTTGACACGCTCAAGCCGTTAAGGGCCCCGACCCTTTTGGGGCCAACTCCGAATCGACCTAAGCGCCATTGAAAGAAACGGGCGTTCGTGAAAACAGAAGATCGGCAGGTTCGACATTTGACGGGGTGACATCTAAACTCATTATACAGAATTATAAACTCACGGTGACATCTAACATCATTAGTCAGAATTGTAAACGGAGAGTGGGAGGCCATAGTTGCCAAATCACATTATTTGAGAGTTCTGTCGCACTACTGCCACATTTGTTACAATCGTAGCCATCAGCAAAATGAATCGGCTCGAGCCGAAATTTTCATTCCTGCCGGACATAGACATAGCTGCTGAACCGCTGGAAACTTTTTTGTAGGTTCGATCCCCCTCGGCTATAATTTTGTTACATTAATTTTTTTCTAATTCCTAACTATACAGGGTGGACCACCACATTTTACCATCTAGATTTACGTCATTATTATTACGCATAGCAAAAAATGTTTCAGATGAAGTTGAGAGGGTTTCGAGGGGGACATATTCTGATGGTACATCTTTTTTTGTAGGTGGACGTGTGAAGGACATATGAAGGTCATTAATGTTTTTTTAAATGGAATCATATATTTTGTATTGAATCAGCTGATGCTCCTTCTTATTCTTTATAAAAAAGTATTAATCTATTTGTGTACAAAAATCATTAGTTTAGGAGATATTTTAATTCTAATTTGTGAATTTGACCGTGCACCCTGCACGTCTGCAGCACGTTATACCTGTCGTATTCACCGTAACAGAGACTAAATTTCACAATAAGTAGGAGAGCACGAATTATCAACACAACAAATTCTTTGCTTGATGCGCAAAGTTAATTATCTTAGGTCTGAACTGATTGACTGTAGAATTTATTCTAATTTGTCGGTGTAGTGTAAGTAAAAATGTAAGCTATGACTAAAATTCTATTGCTTATTACTACTTTGTGAGGGAGTGGAAATAGGATATCTTATTGGATGTTAATAGGGGTGGAAGTGGTAAGCGAAGGAGTGCTAGGATTTTTAGGGAAGGAGGTATTTTATGATTTGCACAAGTCTTGAGGAAAATTCCATGTTGTAATAAAAAAGAGAGAAGGAGTGCTATGGTTGACTTTGCCAGATGTGTGCAGAGTTGGGGTTTTTCCGTGGTACTGCAGGTATAACGTCCGGCAGACGTGCAGGGTGGACGGTCAAATTCACAATTTAGAATTAAAATATCTCCTAAACTAATGATTTTTTTACACAAATAGATTAATACTTTTTTATAAAGAATAAGAAGGAGCATCAGCTGATTCAATACAAAATATATAATTCCATTTAAAAAAACATTAATGACCTTCACATGTCCTTCACACGTCCACCTACAAAAAAAAATGTACCATCAGAATATGTCCCCCTCAAAAACCCTCTCAACTTCATCTGAAACATTTTTTGCTATGCGTAATAATAATGACGTAAATCTAGATGGTAAAATGTGGTGGTCCACCCTGTATAACAATGATCAATATTTGCTTACCAATATTTTAAAAACATTTGTTAAATATTTTAATTTAATATAGGTACCTAAATCTGAACTTATAACGCTTTTTGCGCTACCGTTTCTCTTGCCATGTATCTCGCCAATTATGATACCGTTTAATATTTCTAACATTAAAGTATAATGTATGATGCGCATTTTCAGACGACTTAGATTGAACAGTCGTAGATGAAGTGCAGGAAAACTCGTGTGATGTTTTACTACCATTTCGCCTTTCTTTTAGACCGCACAATTATTTCTTTTTTGCAAATAATTATTGTTGCGAAAGCAATTATACCATCAGAAATAAAGGAAAATATTTATTTATAGAGATTTTATGCAAGTACCGAATATGCATATGTTAGATAATACGAAATATAAGGTATTTAGATATTTAACGGTGCGTACTCTTTCAAGGTTCTGTGATAAGTGCCGAGGGGTTCATCATCAGTCCTCTTACCGAAAGGCATCGCCTTCCCCACTCCGTGGCCAGATCCTCCAGGAACAGAGTCCCTGTTCTTTAGCAATGTGACGTCGGGTCACTTGCCATATTTTAAACTCTCACTCTTCTATCTAATAAACAATCCCTCGACACGCGATAGCCGGAAGACCCAGAGTGGTCACCAACCATCGCCTGCCGACAGGATGTTTAATCCTATTCATTCTCTTTCAAAACGTTCAGTAAATCAGTCCAACCTAAGACATCCGATACCTGGAAAGCGGCGGGCCGCCCGCCATCGTCTGTCACCCAGGTTGACGAGTCCCAGAACGCTCTTCGACCACACGTAGGACTGCGCCCCCATCATAAATTATACACAGAGTGCATAATACTTCGCCACCCGATCGTATTTCTTCCTTAAAAATACGCTAACACTAACACGGCCAGACTGACCTACTTCGCGCTCTCGAGAAGTCATTTTTCACACAGCAATAATACCCAATCACAAACCGCTCGACCATTCCTGATCCAGCCAGTACATTGTAGTATATACCACGAAAGTATTCCGATCAGATGCCAATGCAACACATGCAAACAGCTAGCAACCACCAATAACGGACAGTATCATTTAATACTTGCAAACAGGGTAACACACCCATATCAAGAATACAATTCTTCCACATTCGCAGTGTCTCAGGCGTCGCCGCGAGAACAGACGAGCACACAGCACATTGTCCTATTAACGCTACAGCCAAACACAAAACAAAAAGAACAGCCACAGAGGCTTTGACTTTTCACAAGCGAGAACAGACCAGCACACAGCACATTGTCTTGTAAACGCTATCCACAACAATAGAGACAGCCTTGATGTCTCACAATCAATTCTTAATGACACCCCAATGTCCACATTCTCATGCAATTACCGTACGCATCCATACTATAACATAGCAAGCATATGGGTAACCACTGAGCTGCATAACAGCAATAAATCAGAGACAAATCACTCATAAATTACTTTTAATTCAACTGCAAAGCATCATTACAAAAATATAATACGAATAATAAAAGGAACCCCGTACAACATATAACCCGCTAACACGGTTCATCAGCACTGTCGCTTTCGTCAATTAAACTTTCATCCATATCCGTATCGCCCGAACATTCGCCCTTCCACAACCTGAGACGGTCCTTGGGCACCGTTTGCGGTCTTCCGGTTTTTCCAACAATCTCATAACGATCATTGCTTAACGTTTTGGTTATTGCAAATGGTCCCACATACTTACGCTCTAATTTCGCTCGCCTTGAATCTGCTGGTTTTACAAAAACCGTATCGCCCTCTTTATAAACTACATTTACTCTGCGTTTTTTATTGAATCTGCTATCCTGTTTTTGAGCGTTTTCCGACAGCCTTTCCGATGCTAACTCCCTATCCTTAATGATATCAATTAGATCGTTTGTATCCGGTAGTTCAATTTCGGCAAGGTCGGCGGTACCCGTGCTTCGTTCCACACCAAACAATAAACGGTGCGGAGAAAAACCAGTCGTTTTCTGAACAGTTGTATTTAGTGTAAGCATTTGTTGCGGATTCACCATTAGGGGGGGCGCTCGTTAGCTTCGCGCCTAGCGCTGTTCCGTGGCGTCAAGCGCGAGCGTTCTCCCCCACTTATCTCTTCTCGCTCCTTGCCCCGCGCATCGGTATAAATACCGTTGCGCGGGCATACAAATGGTCGGTTTGCTAATATTCATCAAGAGATAAGAGGTTTTAACTGTTACTAAAAATAGGAGCTAAAAGGTCGTGCGGAGAAACTGTTCACTTCACACATTATTAGTTACTAGTACTTATTTATTTCTGCGTTTTATTGTACATTACTTGTTCTTGTGCGGTGATTGTAAAATATATGAGATTCGTGCTACTCGTGAATTGTGCCTTTCTGTAAAATAAACCTAATCCGTTGACTAAATTAAGATCTTAAGCAGCTATCCGAAACACATTAGTTTGGCTAATTTAGTTGGCCATTCCGAAATTTTATTTACCTCCGTGGTAAGCAAGTTTATGACCGTCGATACATAACGCTCGGCCTGCCCATTGGCACGAGGTGCCCCCGTGGCAATAAAATGCAGGTCAATACCGTGCTTCTTTCTAAATTGAACCAGCGGTTTAAACGTAAAATTTGTTGCTCGATCCATTACAACGACTCTAGGTGTACCGAATAATGTTAATCGCTCTTTAAATATTTGTAACATTTCCGGACCAGACAATGACTTTAACGGAATGAGTTGCACATATTTCGTAAAAGCATCTACGATAATTAAAATGTGTTGGTAGCCGTCCTTTGATCGTTCAAATGGCCCTATACAATCACAATGTAGCATATAAAAAGGTACTGCTTTGTTATTAATAGAATGCAACTGTCCCTGTTTTGGGCCCGTGTGACGCTTCGATACTATACAGGTAATACAATGTTCGATATATTTATTTACGAACTTACGCATCTTCGGAAACCAATATTTCTGCGTTACACGCTCATACGTTTTTTCAGGCCCCACATGACAATTTTCGTCATGGTATAAACGCAGTAAGCCAATTCTACTGCCTTTCGGAACAAAACTACGATAGACCGTCCGCCCCGATGCCCTTTGTATTTTTCTACACAACACGCCTTGTCGAACTTCGAAATCGTTACTCACAGTATCATTCGCTTCTATACGTTCTATGATAGACCTCGTTTCCTCATCCTTTTGCTGGGCGATTTCTAACCACGAACCTTCGCAAATAGTATCGACACGGTAGTTTACAGGCGGATTTCGGCTTAAATAATCCGCGTGTTCTACGACTTTCCCTTTACGGTCTTCTATTTGGAAGTTATAATCTTGCAAACAGATCCACCATCTTGCAACACGCGGCAATAAATCCTTCTTAGTGCTAGTAGCTTTGATAGCGTTATAATCGGTTACAATTTTAAAATTGATACCCAGCAAATATACGCGGAAGTGCCTCAGCGCGTTCACGATTGCAAGCGGTTCCAACTCATATGAGTGATAACGAGACTCCTCCGGCGTTGTGCGTCGGCTAAAATATGTCACTACCCTAGAATCCCCGTTTACTTTCTGAAAAGGTATAGCCCCGAAGCCAATTGCACTTGCATCCGTATGCAACTCTGTTTCTCTCTCGGGATCAAAGATTACAAGTAAAGGGCTGGAGGTTAATTTATCCAGAATATAAGACCGTGCCTTCTCTTGTTCCTCGCCCCAATGCCACTGTTCGTTTTTTTTTGTCAACTTGGTAATACAGGCTGTTCGGACAGCAAATTCATTAACAAACTTCCGAAAATAGCTAGCCAAACCAATAAATTGTCTGACCTGCTTCACATTACATGGAGCGGGTGATTGTAATAAGGCACGGACCTTATCCTTTTCCGGTCGAATACCCTCAGCAGACACTTCCCTACCTAAGTACTCAATCGTTTCTTGAAAAAATTTACATTTCCCAACATTTAACGAGAATCCCGCGGTATCCAGTGCTTGTAATACTACTTGTAAATATTCCAATCCTTCCTCTATCGTTTGCGACGGGATAAGTACATCGTCCATGTACACCAAAGCTACCTTATTCCGTAACGTTTCTAAAGCAGTGTTTATGGCTCTCTGGAAAACGGC
This sequence comes from Nomada ferruginata, assembly GCA_963583965.1. Classification (NCBI taxonomy): domain Eukaryota; kingdom Metazoa; phylum Arthropoda; class Insecta; order Hymenoptera; family Apidae; genus Nomada; species Nomada ferruginata. The sequence continues at coordinate 5,388,835 of OY757219.1, forward strand.
GGGTGCATTGGCCAGTCCAAATGGCATTCGCAAAAATTCATAATGACCATCCGGGGTCACAAAGGCCGCCCTTTCTATAGAGTCCTCGACGATCGGAATCTGGTAAAACCCGGATGTCATATCCAAAATCGAATAATATTTTCCCTTTCCCAAACGTACAAACTGATCTTCTATCAAGGGTAACGGATACCGATCCTTGATGGTAATTCTATTCAGTGCACGAAAGTCAACACACATACGATCTTTACCATTCTTTTTCTTCACTAAGAGTATATAATATTGTTCGTCAATAAATCGTCAATTATCTCCCGCACCTTTTCGCGCTTAGAAAAGGACAAACGATAAGGATGATTGTTACGTATGAATAACATTTCTTTTACGCTGCGTCCGCACGTGCCGTTCGATCTTGCTTAAGAACGGAAGACGCTCAAGGATTTCACTCACTATCATATGAATAATGTTCTTTTACGCTGCACTCACACGTGCCGTCCGATCTTGCCTAAAACAGAAGACGCCCAAGGTTTTTCACTCACTATCATACGAATAATAGGGCCTTTTGATATCAACTGAATTTATCATAACCGATTGAGTACATGCGTGTTTCGGCCAAGACCCTGCGATCTTACCATATATGGAGGCCTCTAATGAGTCCCCTCCATACATTTTGCACTATTTAAACCCTTCGCTTTTGATCATCTTCGGTTCATAACTATACACTTACGTGCGTAGTTACGTCGCATTACGTTTGTGCAGAGTCGGTTACGTTCAGTAAGAATTGGACTTAGAGTATCAATCAGATCAAGTTAACCCGTCGGAATCCGCGAAGTATGGTTGAAGTTCCTTCGGTATACCGTGTAACCGTTCTCCGACCCCGCATCGCCAGTGCGTCAACACCGTGCAGCTTAGGTAATAATCACACACACTAATAAATGATATCGCGACAATTACATTTGTATAAACAACTGATTTACTATATAAAGTTATAACTGTTCATTAATAAATCGAGTAGATTCGTTAAAACCTATCTTTACTCCGTAATTCTTTACATTAGTAGTAACGTTCCCACAGATACAACTTAACCGCTCGAGTTGTATTGAACAATAAATTAAACTAACAAATTCTCAACCATATTCCTTGAGAAATATCCACATCGCCGGCTTAGGCGTTGCCGACAGCCCCGGCTCGTAACATGATAATTGATTACCTTGTCTTCCTTGAGTTTGACCGTCAGCTCACCTGTACTCACGCAACGAACCTTGTTTCCGGTTGCAATCATGCGGCTGTATTGGTCCAACAGTTTTTCCACCTCTCCACGCACACCTTCGTCGCCAACTTGAAAGGTGAAGCAGCGCGGTGTTGAATTCTGCTGGATTCCTTGCAGAGCCAGCGGACATCGTCGTAGCCTTGTCTCCCCGTCGGAAGTTGTAACGATTTCAATGCCCTGCGCCACGATGTTTTTCCCGATTATGACATCACAAGACATAGTATTTTTGGGAACCACAAGAAGATCGAGTTCCGCTATCACCTCCTCAGTCTGAATCATCACGGTTGTTTTACCAACGGTGGTTACTGTAGAACCACATAACCCTTTTACAGTAGTCGCGTAGGGGTCAATTTTACAATGGGCGCGTTTGGCTACCTGATCTCTGACGAGCGAACAGGTCGCGCCATTATCTATATGACAACCTCGCACTACCATGTCTTGTAAAATAACAGAAGTCAACCGGTGGGCCATCGTAACGCAGGCATTAGCTTCAGGTCCTCCGCGACGGACACTTGTCTTCTTAGCACCCCTGTCCTCCCGAGGCGTCCTCCGCTTCGCCCAACATTCCGATTCTTCATGTCCTCTCTTGGAGCAAAAAGTACAAGTAGGTACACTTGGTCCTTGCCCGAAATTCTTCTGCGGTCCCTCAATTTTCCTCCTCTTTGGGCAATCATTTTGCCGGTGTCCCGTTTCATTGCACTGATAACAGCGTGTTCGCGAGTTTTGATCACGACGCTTGTATGTAGCACTTTTACGATCCCCACTCTTTTCTGTTTTTGGCACTTTCACAAAATTGGATACACCGCTGAGCAAATCCGCGGTCGTTGCGTAACGTGCATTCATGAGCGATTGTCGCACGCTAGGATCAGTCACATGCCCTATGACCAAACTAATCAACTCGTGCGGCTTAAAATTAATTTGCGTCTGACCATAATATTTCAGTTTCTTTCGCGCATACTCGGTATATGATGTCGCTGAATCACTATTATAATTCACCGCACGCGATAGTCGTTCAGACAACCGATCCTCGGACACAAATACTGAACATAAGTCCTCACGGAACGTCGCCCACGTTCTCGGATTGCCTTCCCATCCCTTATACCACCTTTTGGCTGCACCCATCAACGCGTGGGTGGCCAAACTTACGACGCGCGCGATTCACCTTGAACTCGTTGCCGATCTGAGCACGGAGGCGTTTCTTCACGCCTTCGCGAGGTTTACGTCGCGTCGTGGTCTGCCGTCTACCGTTTATTCGGATAACGGCACGACCTTCGTGGGCGCGGACCTGGAATCGCGCGGCGATCCGGAACGCCGACGCAATCGACGACTTTGATGCGCTAACGCCCGGCCATTTCCTCATTGGACATCCTCTCACCAGCGCGCCCGAGCCGACGCTACTGGATGTAAACGAAAATCGGCTGTCGCGGTGGCAGTTGGCCGCGTCAGCTGAGCAAACCCCGTTACCTGACAACTCGCGGTCACCAGCGACCGGTGCAGCGCAGCACCGCGTGCGACATTAGCGGGCGAAACAACGCCACTTCTGTCTTGTAGAAATCGATGCGATTCAGGATTCGTAAGTAAAATGCCATGTATTGAAACGTACGTTTCAAGGCGGGCGGTATGTACAGAAGCGAGTGGAGTCGGGGACAGCGGATATTGGCAAAGTCAAAGATCAAAAACAAGTAACGGCCAAATTGCCGTTTCCTCGCTCCTCGCCCCCTACATGCCGTCCGCCCGAGCGACGATAACATATTTGCGCTCTGGCGGGCGACAAAAAAAAGGGCATACTCGCGCGCTCGGCTCGAGCATCGCCGATGCGAGCGCAGGCGTTAGATTCGAAATAGCCGCAGAGCAGTGAACATTACAAATCCGAACTTTCGCAAAACCTTCTGTCAACCACAATTAAAATAAACGTGCGTTTGTCGCAAAAGTGAATTGGGTAATTCATTACGTCCATTCGCGAGAGACGATCGTAAACATACACAGAGTGCATAATACTTCGCCACCCGATCGTATTTCTTCCTTAAAAATACGCTAACGCTAACACATATATGTATTGATAATTTTTAATTCATTTCATTCGATTTTTCCCATTGCTTCGGTCATTGTATAGAACGAGCCCGTGATGCGCTTCCGGCACGGGTCTCAGCGCTCTCATCCGTCCTCGCAGTTGTTCGACGAATACCGATATCTCCGCTCGGTCGTTCCCCACGTAATGTCTCCCCGAAAACCATCTCCGCCGGAGTTACTCCGCTGTCTTCTTTAACTGCCGCACGAATGCCGAGCAGGACCGCCGGAAGCGCTTCGGTCCAGCTCACCGCTTGATGGCACATAATAGCTGCTTTCAACTGCCGATGAAGGCGCTCGACCGCTCCATTTGCCTGCGGATGATAGGTGGAGGTCCGGTGGTGTTCGACCTCCAACGCTCTCGCCCAGGACTTGAACGGCAAGGACTCGAACTGCCGTCCTTGATCTGTGGTCACCCTGAGCGGCACGCCGTACCGCGCAATCCAGCCGGCAAACAACGTCCGTGCCACGGTCTCCGCATCGGTTTCCACTACGGGGAAAACCTCCGGCCATCTAGAAAAGCGATCTATGACGGTTACGCAATGTGTGTAACCCTTTGAATGTGGTAGAGGGCCAACGGGATCCACGTGTATGTGGTCGAAACGCGCGGTAGGGGTTACGAATTCCCTGACCGGCGTCGACACGTGACGTGTAACCTTGGCTCGTTGGCACCTCACACAGCTCTTCGCCCAAATCCTGCAGTCCTTCTTCACCGACGGCCACACGTAGCGCTGGGTGACCAACTTCCCAGTTGCCTTGGGTCCTGCGTGCGACAAATTATGCAGACCTTCAAATACGCCTCTCCGAAAACCTGGCGTCCTCGCTGGGTTGTAAAAAACGAACCAACTTGATCGTCAAGCCCCGAGGATCTGCCAGGTACTGCTGCAGCTCGCCATCCGTCCTCTGAGCATCGGCGAGTGCTTCGTAATCCAGCAGCGTGACCACTTCCTCGATCCGTGACAGAGCGTCGGCTGGGGTGTTGTCCTTACCCCGGACGTGCTGGATGTCGGACGTAAATTGCGCTATAAAGTTGAGGTATCGGAATTGGATCGGAGTACTTTTCTCGAAATTTTGGCTCAACGCCAAAATTAACGGCTTATGATCCGTAAAAACCGTGAACTCCCTGCCTTCGACCGCGTAGCGAAAGTACTTCGCAGCCGAGTAGATCGCTAATAACTCTCGATCGTAGGCGCTGAATTTCCGCTGAGCAGGGTTCAGTTTCCGGGAGAAAAAGGCCAGGGGCTCCCAAGTCTTATTCCGGAATTGCTGCATCACTGCCCTGACCGCGACGTCCGAAGCGTCCACCACCAACGCGGGGTTGGCGTCCGCCGCTGGGTGTGCGAGCTTGGCTGCTTTCGCCAAAGCGTCCTTGATCTCTTCGAACGCGACTTCGGCATCGGGCGACCAATCAATTGTGTCCGCCTTCTTTCCGGTTTTGATGCACTTGATGAGCGGTGCCTGCATTGTCGCTGCTCCTGGAATACACCTCCGATAAAAGTTTATCATGCCGAGAAAACGGTTAAGTTCGGCTTGATTTACCGGCGTCGAGTACTTCGCAATGGCCTTACCTTATCGGCAAGCGGCCTGATACCCACGCGGTCGACGGTAAACCCAAGGAACGCTATTTCTCGAACGCAAAACTCGCACTTCGCCGAGTTAATAAGGACCCCATATTCCGCAAAACGCTTAAACAGCATCTCGAGATGCGAAATATGCTGTTCCCTCGAGTCCGACGCGACCAGCACATCATCGATATATACGTACGCGAAATCCAGGCCGCGTACCACCTCGTCCATGAAACGCTGGAACGTTTGCGCCGCGTTCCGCAATCCGAACGTCATAACCGGAAATTCAAACAAACCGAACGGTGTCGTGATTGCGGTTTTATGTATATCTGCTTCGGCGACCGGAATCTGGTGGTACGCACGCACCAGATCGACCTTGGAAAATATGGTTTTCCCGTGCAGACGCTGCGCAAAGTCCTGGATATGCGGCACCGGATACGCGTCGGGCACAGTTCTCGCATTCAGCGCACGATAGTCACCGCACGGACGCCACTCTCTATTCTTCTTGGGCACCAGATGAAGCGGTGATGCCTACGCACTACTGGGCGGCCGAAAGATACCCTGTTGCAGCATGTAGTCAAACTCGCTTTTGGCCGCCTTCAGCCGGTCCGTGGTCAGCCGACGCGGTTTCTGTGACACGGGGGGGCCCGGAGTGGTAATGATATGATGGCTCACACTGTGTTTGGGCGGCTCGCCGGATAACAAAGGTCTTGCAATGTCCTGATACCGCTGCAACAGGTCATACACCTGACTATCCGCTACCGGCGCCACGCACTTCGCTGATTCTACCCTGCCGACTGGTACTGTCCCGGGTACCGACAATCCTGTCACCTTATCGATGAGACGCCGATCCTGCACGTCCGGTAGAAGTCCGAACTTGGCTAGGAAATCTGCTCCTATAATGGGTCTTCCGATGTCCGCTATTATAAACGTCCATGAAAAATCCCTGCGCAAACTTAAACCTACGTTAATAACTATGTGTCCATAAGTGTTAATAAATGAACCGTTCGCTGCCGTAAGTAAAAACGATGACTTTGGTGGTGCTCCGCTCACTTTCGCTCGCGAAAAAACGCTGACCTCAGCCTCGGTATCGACCAGGTACTGGATCTTAGTCCTTACGTCAGTTACGAAAAGGCGACGTACCGTTCTTGCAGGGTCGCCTGTCGCCATCAGCGACTCTGGTTGCCGTTTCCCGCTGAAAACGAGCACGGTGCCGTACACTTGGTCGCCTTTTCCTTGAACCGCCAGTGGTACCAGCACAGTCCCGCCGGACGCTTCGCCGATGATGATCTCGAGCGCCTCCTGTTCCGACCGCTGAAACCAGATGCTGACGTGGTGCGACCGCGGTAGCGCCGCCCCACGTCAAGTTTGCTTACCACTAACGCCGCTATTTGTTCGACGAGGGCGCTGGTGTTGCCGACAGCCGCAATGGCATCGGTGCTTGGCGCGCTTCGCGTTTGAACCGGCGCACAGTGGTCCGGATCGGGGTTTTTAGTGGCGTTTGCTATAACTTTTGAACCATAAAACATATCGGGATGAAATTTGTTTTAAAAAATAGTAAAAAATAAGCCCGTTCCTATGACATATAATATGATTCATTTTGCATTTGTTTAATCATTTTTTTTCTTAAATTTTTAAATTTAAATACCTTAAAAATTGTTAAATACGGTTTTTCTAATATCTTTTTTAACGGTTTGTAAGACAAATTAAACTACAAGTTGAAGAATTAACAAATGTCAAAAGTACTAATAGAATTTATGATAAAAGACTACTATTGAATATGGGATATTAAATAAAACAACTTTTATATTCTTACTAATGCAATATATTTAAAACATCTCAGAAGAAATATTGAATCTTGGAAATAACTCATTTAAGAAATATTTAAGAAATATTTATATGTTTTCGTACATATAAAATATAATATGAATATAAAACAATTCAGAACTTAAATATGGCCTTAATGTACACTGAACTAAATACAGGATAAGTATATATAATATGTACTACGTATAAACTATACATATAAAAAACTAACACCGAAATAAAAACGAAAACTACAATATAACGTACAATATCGATAAAAAAAGCCTATGAAGCTCTCACTGTGCGGGCTCAGATGCAACTGTCTTAACTGAGTGCAGACAAAAATTAGAAAACCTAATTTAAACCTTATCTAGACCATAGCATAAACATTTCACGTTTTTATAATCTAAACACTTCCAAGAGCGTTAGCACTTCACACTTCACAGTGCCTCAGCGATGGACGCGAACGTATATAAGCACGTCAAATGGCTGAACGGTGATAGCTTTAAACACTAATAATTTGCAAGATTGGACGAAGTTGGAAATGACTGTTGTAGATCTGTATAGAGGAAAGTGCACTGAAAACAGTGCAATTGGTTAGAATGTGGGATTCGTTGGGACTTGAAAGATATACCTTGTCAATTGTGAAGAATTTTGTAAATATTCTTTATTTCATTCAGCTTCATTTTTTAAACATATTGCGCATAGTAATCATTAATGAAAGTATGGTTTCTTATTGCAAAAGAATGCTCTTCCATTGAAAAAAAAAATCGGATGAAAAATATCAAATGGGTTCGTTAGGACATCCCATAGAAGATGAGCAATTTTTTAGATGAAATATAGCCGTTTCAAAATGTCCAACTTTAAGGACTCGTACAGGTCACAATTTTTATTAAAACTCATTAATTTCTTGATTTCCGAAGTACGTGGAGATTTAGGAACCAATATGAATTTACGGCATCTTGCTATGAAAAAGTCGAATTTTGGCCCAAACGCCACTAGCACCCCCGATCCGGACCACTGTGCGGCGGCACCTCGCCGACTCTGTCCGCAAGTTCCGCAATTTTGTCGAGACCCACGCCGTCCTGAGTCGCCATTATCCTCTGAAGCTCCACAGGAAGTCTGTCGGTCCATAATGTCAGAATCCAGTCGTCTGGAACATCCGCACCGGCCTGGTTTCTGATGTAACGCAGAAACTGCGACGGTGTGCGATCCCCCATCTCCTCACGATCGAGGAGTTTCTGGATCTTCCGCTTTTTTGACGTGGAAAGTCGTGCAATTAACTCTTCTTTCACCTTGGTACATCTATTCTCCTCCGGCGGGTTCAGCACGATGTCGTCGACCTCCTCGGCCGACTTAACATCAAGCTGGGCCATCGCGTGCCAAAACTTTGTCTCTTCTTGCGTGATGGTACGTAGTTGGAACTGCGCGTCCAACAACGCGAACCACAACGCCGGTTGTTCCGGCCAGAATTTCGCCACATGGATACCTACTGCGTTATTCTGTGCTGCGCCGTCCATTTCTTAACGTCGGGGTCACCAATTGTAGGACGTTAGCCCGCGTGGATAGCGATGGTCGTAAATGAAACGCGTGTTAATGTTAACGAAAGAGGTTTATTGCAGAGTGTCTATTCTTCGTGACTTGCACACTCCAAGTCTTGCTACTAACAAACTTCTAGACGCGAGTGCCTAGGGTTTTCCCAGCTCGCTCTTGCCACCAGAAGTCGGATGTTCTAGTTCCAATGCCTAGTGCGCCGCCTGGTGCTAGGGACTAACAGAGCTTGCTCCCTACAGAAGGCATTGGCACAGCGTGGATATCGAGGGAAGCGTGTGGCAAATGATACATCGTCTTAAATTAAGAATAATGTGGAATTATTCGTTATTCATGAAAAACAAATAAACTAATAAGTGTTCTATACTTTTATTCGTTATCCGAAATGATGTAAAAGGATGGGAAATCAACGAGACGGATTCTACTCAGCGTGAACAGGAAGAAGTTTAATAGAGTGAATAGAGTCGTAGGTAAAAGAAACAAATGAATAAACATACAATATACGTGAAGCTATTAGCAGCGGGAGATTACAAATCCAACACTCCCTCTTAATCTACCGTGCTAAATAAAATAAATTACACAAACCCATTTGTTGCGTACAAAATAAATGCTTAGATTTATGCAGTGCCTTAGTAAGAATATCTGCCGTCATGTTATCAGTATCCTTATAATCAAGTACTATTAACCTATCCTGTACTGCATTACGAATAAAATGGTATCTTACATCTACATGTTTTGTACGATTATGGTATTTGTCGTTTTCAACGAGTTTCTGACTACTTTGATTATCATTATATATTAATATTGGTTTGTCGCCAGTCTGTTATTTCTTGCAGTAGTCGTCTCAGGTACAGGGCTTCCTTTGCGGATTCGGCCAACGCCATGTACTCCGCTTCTGTGCTGGAGAGTGAAACAGTACGTTGCTTCCTAGATTCCCAGCTACCAGCTGCCCCTCCCAGCACATAGACATAGCCAGTGTAGGACCGCCGGTCATCTTCATCCCCGGCATAATTTGCATCAGCATACCCTATTAAGTCAAATAAACCTCTTTTATATGTAAGACTATAATTCAAGGTACCTTTGACGTATCGAAGAACTCTCTTTGCGGCCTGCCAGTGTTCCTCAGTGTAGCAAGAGTTGTATTGGCTTAACACACTGGCCGCATGTGCAATGTCTGGTCTGGTACATGTTGCCAGGTACATCAGGCATCCAATTAGCTTCTGGTATGGAATTTCAGGCCGGTTCATCCTTTCTCCTTTTGGCTTGCCCAGCTTCACATTGGGATCCAATGGTGTACTAACTGATTTGCAGTCGCCCATTCCAAAAATTTGCAAAATTCTTTCTGCATAATGTCTCTGATCAATTGTTAAAGATTCATTTTTTCTGTCCCGTGTGACTCTGATACCGAGACACTCCTTCAGCTCTCCTAAATCTCTCATCTTGTACCTTTTGAACAGTATATTCTTGATCTCTTCCTTTTCTTTTGCGTCATTGAAAAATACTATGCAATCATCAACGTACAAGGCACATATTATGGTGACACTTTCAGTGATTTTGAAATATACGCAAGGCTCATATTTGCTTCGTGCAAATCCAAGTCGGGTCATTGTTCCGCCAATTTCCTTATTCCAAGCTCGAGATGTCTGCTTTAGGCCATAAATTGCTTTTCTCAACCGACATACTTTGTTTTCGTCTCCATCTGAAGTGAAACCTTCCGGTTGTTCCATAAAGACTTCCTCCTCCAATGTACCCTGAAGGAACGCAGTCATCACATCCCAATGGTGAATTTCTAGATTCATCTTGCCTGCTAGTGCCAAGAGCATTCTGACTGTTGAGTGTCTCACAACAGGTGAGAAGGTCTCACAATAATCAATTCCATATTTTTGAGTAAAGCCCTTAGCAACCAACCTTGCTTTATATTTCTTAATGTCCCCACTGGTATCCTTCTTGGTCTTAAACACCTACCGGGAATCAACGACGTTTTTATTCTTCGGACGATCAACCAGTTCCCATGTTTCGTTATTAATAAGGGAATCATATTCGTCTTCCATTGCCTTTGTCCATTCTTTGGAATTTTTACTAGATAAAGCCTCAGCTCTGCTTTCTGGGTCATCCTGCAATCCCTGGTCAATTTCTGCATACCAAGAAAGAGCTTCTGGATATCTCGTCGGAGCTTGTCTTTTTCTTGTGGGATACCTCCGTTCAGTGACTTCATTCACTTCGTTATTTTGGTCAGATTCTCCGTAATTTCCTTCGTTTTCGTGTTCCCTGTCAGGCTGAAGATTACTTTGATTGACTTCCAATATCTCCACTACCCGCTCAGGATCCAGCACGACTGGCTCAGAGCCTTCTTCTACTGTGTTTGTGTTTCTATTGTCTTTCATATTGTTGGAATTTTCAACAAAAATCACATCACGTGCTTTAACAATACCCTTCGTGCTTGGATTGAACAACCGGTATGCATCAATTTCTTCATAATATCCAACCATAATTAGTTTCTTAGATTTTGAGTCCAGTTTATTCCGCAGTTGCTTTGGAACATGCATGTAAGCATCACATCCAAAGGCCTTTAAGTGGCTTAAATCAATTTTCTTCCCGCTCCATGCTTGTTCTGGAGTCATATTAGCGAGGACCCTTGTGGGTGCTCTATTCTTTAAATAGATTGCAGTGTTGACTGCCTCACCCCAAAATTTCCGATCCAGGCCCGAGTCCTGAAGCATACTTCTAGTCTTTTCTATTATAGTCCTGTTTTGCCTTTCGGCGATTCCATTCTGTTCTGGAGTGTAGCACACCGTCGTCACGTGCTTAATACCTTTGTCCTTGAGGATTTTCAAGAGCTTGTTATTTACATATTCTCTACCATTGTCTGTTCTGAGATTCTTAATTTGCTTATTTGTTTGCCTTTCAACTTCTGTCATAAATTCAACAAACTTTAGCGATACCTCGTCTTTACTTTTCAGTAAGTATCCAAAACACTTACGTGTGTAGTCATCTACGAAAGTTAATAGATATCTGGCTCCTCCCCACGTTGCTTGACTCATTGGACCGCATAAATCCGAATGGACAAGTTCCAAAACTTGCTTGCTTCTCAGGTGTGGACCTATTTTCTTAAAAGGTCTGCGATGTTGCTTACCTTCAATGCATGCCACACAAGGTGGCAGATTCTCAGGTTCAGAGTAATTTAAGCCTGTTGCTAAACCATTCTTCAATGTTGCCATCATTTTCTTTGAAAGATGACCTAGTCGTCTATGCCATAAATTGTGATTTGTCACAACTGACAACATTGATGTCTCATTTATCTCTTCATTTGGTATAGTCTTCCTCTCCAGATCCACTCTGTAGATACCATTTACTCTTGTGCCTGAAAGCTCAACGTCTCCTGTGATAACACAATTGTCATTTCGATAGACTTTACAAGTATCATTATCAAATACCACAATCCGACCCTTCTCAGCTATCTTTCCTACTGACAGTAGGTTTGCGGATAACTCAGGCACATGAAGAGCATCTTTTATAGTAAACGTATCATTTTTTCTTGACATGACCTTTATATCACCTATGTGTGTGCTCTTTACCTTATGCTTACTTGCTACCAGTACAGTAAGTCCAGAACTAAATGAAAAAAGTGGTGTGAGGATTTCTCACCCCGCTAAACGAACTACAAAGCTCGACTGCTCGTCGAATCGAGCAGGGCTGTGCCATGCCAATTTGAAATGGGTGCACATATACAGTATATGATATACTGCTGATCAATGTGTAAATTGTTTAAGACAGTGTCAGTGTCAGTAGCACGGCTCGCGGCTCGCTTTTGTCGGTGTCGCTAGGTTGTAAAGGAAAAAACAAGGATAGAACGATGGCCCAGGCAGCCGAGCCATTTAAATGCCACCGCGTCGGTGTGATTACACAAATGCAAAACGATGCTATAATAAAAACGACAGCTTTACTTTTTTATTTTTAGTTTTTTCGACTTCTAATTTTTTTAAAGATATTGTTGAAATTCTTCCGATTAAAGTGAGACCAAACATGATATATTTACAAATACAAATACAAGTACAGATATACAAATACAGATGCTTGTTTTCTATTTTCTATTAATTAGAATATTGTAATAGGTGACAAGCATCCTTACTTGCCACGAAGTAGAAAATGTGAGTCTAAATAGAACAAATATTAACGAAAATTAAATTGTATATAGAAGTCTCTGCTATTCTGGCTTGTGGTTTTAAACGGAATGAGCAGAGCATTGTCTCTATATTTGGAACATTAGAGTTTGTTAAAAAGGTGTAACTCCACAAGGGTTATATCAAAAGTGGTTCCTATACTACAAACTAAGGATAATGCGGCGCGAAGAATTGAAATTCCATCCAATACTTAAAATATTAAATAAAATGTATAGCTATACTAGTAGTAACTGAACTACTAGTGTAATTAAAAATTAATTCATAAGCTTCTCATCTTATTGCTTAGAACCAAACATCGACAGGGCGCTTACGGCCCTGTCGATTCGGCGGCATCAATCGGCTGCTCTCCCTCCACTTTTTTCATTTAGCTCTGGACGTACTATACCTCTATGTCCATTGGCTTTCTATTGATCATCCAATCCTCCCTCTGTGTCATATGAGAACTCGAGCAAGAATCTATGTACCAATCAGTCGCATCAAATTCTGCTGCAGCAAAGGAAGTAGTTAAAAGGCTTTTATCTTCTCTCCTAAAACCTTTCTTTTCCTCGTGAGGCCTGTATTTTCCTTTCTTTTTCCTCCTTGGACACTGGGAACTAAAATGACCAGACTCTTTACAATTGTAGCAAGTAATATCTCGTACCTGATTTACAGCAGTTTGGGGTTTCTTTTCCTTGTATTTGTGTTTTATTGCAAACACTGACTCCTGACTTGCCATTCCCATGTCACGCAGATCAGTTTGCAGCAATTTAGACTTGACTACGTCGCTGGTTAATTGTATGTTCATGCTTTGGAAAGCCACAATCATAGGTCCATACTCAGATGGTAGGCCACTCAACATTATTGCAGCCAGTAGTTCATCGTCTAAGGGTTTCTTGACATCTGATAATTGATGTGCTACTGACATGATTTCAGAGATGTACTTACTCATGGAATCAAAGTCATGTAGCTTCAAGTTGAATAATTATATCAACAGTCGCAAACGACGACCAAGCCCTTTGTCTTCATATGCTTCAGCCAAACCATTCCAAGCTTCGCGAGCCGTTTTCGCGCTTCTCACGTGGGCAAACGCATCCTTCCTCACACTAAGACATATTTTTGCTAATGTAGGAACTTTATAAAAATGAAGGGGAGTCATCGGGAATCGAACCCGAGACCTTCGTATTACTAGGCACTGATCAGCGCCACTACGCCACGGCCCCTTCTTCGGCAACGTGGTTCTTAAGTTCCTCTTATGTTCTTTGATGGAGGCGCCCGATCCCACACTAATGCTCTCTGATCTTTGTTTTTATCAGTATGTTCGTTATTTATACACTCCCATAGCCCGTCGTGGATTAAATACATGCGCATTAAAAACTTCCAATCGTTATAATTAGAAGGACCTTCCAATTTTTCAATCGATGGTACACTGCCACTTACGCTAAGAGACATATTCGACACGGCTGCTTGCATATTCGAAGCCTCTCCCTGATCCGTCATATTTAAATCGGCTTAGCTTCTTTACCTTTAGTTCAAAGAAAGACGATAGAAACGGTGACCACTACCACGTGGTTGCAGGTTAGTAACAAATCGACCACGTTACTGTTTCAAATCCAAGATAGATCGACGGAATATTATTGTCCGTAAATAAAGGATAAAAATACTGCACAATTATTATACTTTACAAAGTCCAGTGTCTGGGCCCATAACCTGATGTAAAAGGATGGGAAATCAACGAGACGGATTCTACTCAGCGTGAACAGGAAGAAGTTTAATAGGGTGAATAGAGTCGTAGGTAAAAGAAACAAATGAATAAACATACAATATACGTGAAGCTATTAGCAACGGGAGATTACAAATCCAACACGAAAGAAATAAAGTATTTTATTGCTTATGAATTATTTTTTGTTTAACAGCACGTTTTCAGGTGGATAAATTGTGTTTATGAAAAACGATATGGATAAGTAATGTTAGAAGAAGCTAGTTAAACTTATCAACTCGTCCACGTATTAACCTGCTCCGACGGAAGTGGGTCCTTGACACTGGGTCATTGCGTCGATCCTGACCTTCGACAACAGCTGATGTTACAGCCGTGTCGGGGCACGGCCAGTTTTCTTGCACGGTCACTTCACTTAACGATCACTTTCACTTTTTGGAACGATTTATCCTTCCTACGTTTAAACAATTGTGGCTCCGAAAGGCACCCAATACAATTGTGGCACCTAATTCAAACATTTGGTTGTACTCCTGGTTTGAACGATACATCTTCCTGGTACGAATAGTCGAATGACTCTGCCAGCTTAAGCGTTTCCTAGGTTCTACATAGATGAACATTCGTTAAGGAAGCACTCTATTATAACAATACCCCTTCCTTAAGGGGGTAGACACGGGTAATGCAGCGAGCTGTATATCGACACAATATAGCCCGAAAACATGAATTAGAAGCATGCAACGTTTGTCCTTATATGAGAAGCTTTTGAGCTCGGTGAGGGCTCATTCGAAAGAGGAAGATTCAACGCACAGCGCTGCACAAATGTTTCAACAAGATTGTGTTGATATCTAATAATATGTGTTGCGGATTCGCTGTTAGGGAGGGCGCTCACTCGCTTCGCGCCTAGCGCTGTTCCGTGGCGACAAGCGCGAGCGTTCTCCCCCACTTGTCTCTCCATGCTCCTTGCCCCGCGCAGCGGTATAAATACCGTTGCGCGAGGATACTAATTGTCGGTTCAACTAACTTTTGGAGAGATAACAAGTATTAAGAGCGATTACGGGAATTATTAGAGGTTTTAGGAATTACAAGGAGACTTAGACATTTTACTGGGTACCACGACTTACAACCGTGGTGCAATTGCAAAGCAAGGAACTAATAGCGGAGTGCGAGAATAACACTACGAACGTGTATGTGCGGAATTGTACTTTATTCATGTTACTTTCGTCGTTGCGCATATGATTGTTACTGGTGTTGTTAAATACATGTAAGTGTTCGTGCTACAAGTGAATTTGTGCCTTTTTTTAAGATAAACCTAATCCGTTGGCTACATTAAGATCTTAAGCAGCTATCCGAAACATTGGTCCTTCGAGCCGGATAGCTCAACGGACGGAATCTTTAAGAAGGGCTTAATTCTATCGGTTAACTTACGGTATATAAATCACGTTAACCGCAAAAGTGCGCGAAAAACCAACGGGCACGAGGCAATAATAACCGGGGACGAATCACAGTTCACTTACTTTCGACGGTTTTTTTCTCGCTACAGCGACCTCGCATACGAGTCAAGTTCGGTTCGGGTTGTTAATACTCAAGCAGCCATGGAAAAATACATCAATAAGCAACTGTCGCTCTACCAACGGATTTCGAACACCGTTACAAATATGAAAAAACTGGGAGCGGCCAAAATAACGGAAGGAGTTTTGAATTCCCGGCTGGAGCTGCTTGAAAAGAACTGGAGCGCCTTCACCGAGGGCCACGACCAGTTACTAGATATCGTGACCCCCGAATTCGCAACCTGGCCTTACTTCGTTACAGACCATCTCGCATTATGTGAAGAGGCGTATCTGGTGAACAAGGCCGAACTGCTCGACCGCCGTAAACCTCTGGAACAGCCGCCGACCGCTCCGATCGCTAACCCGCCGCAGCGTTCGCTTCCACGAATCGACGTGCCTCGGGTTTCCGGGGACTACAGGGAGTGGGCAAGTTATCGTGACTTGTTCACATCGCTCGTAATGGACAACAAGCAACTTTCCGCGGTGGAGAAATTCCACCATCTCAAAATCAGTTTATCTGGCGAGCCCGCTCAACTGATACAAAATATACGCCTCACAGATGCCAACTTCGCTGGAGCGTGGAAAGTTATCACGGCGCGATACGAAAACCTGCGGATCTTGATCCGATCGCATCTCTTCGCTCTTTTCTCATTACCGTCCATGAGGAAGGAGTCAGCAAACTGCCTGAAACCTCTTCTGAACGGCACGCTGGACGCCGTTCAGTCACTGGAAGCCCTTGGCCGGCCAGTCGAGCACTGGGATGACTGGCTGGTCTTCGGGCTTGTGCAAAAACTGGATGCGAAGACGAGACTGGCGTGGGAATCTTCAATTGGTGCAACTACCGATCCTCCTTCGTACGAACAATTGAATCTGTTCCTCACTGGACACCTGCGCGCTTTGGAAGCAGTCGAAGAAGCCGTCTCGGACGCTGCAACATCACCTTCCTCAGGGTCATCTCTAAAAAATAATGCATGATCAGCGAGATTCCGCACGCACACCGTGTCTCCCACCGAAGAAAGGCGTGCAAAATGCCCGCTGTGCAGTGACCAACACTTCCTGCTGTTCTGTGCCGAATTTAAACGGATGTCTCCACTCGAGAGGAAGAGAATGGTCGCGGACAAGAATCTATGTTTCAACTGTCTCGGAAACCACCCCTCACGTTCGTGCAAATCTACAAAGCGCTGCCAACTGTGCGTAGGTAAGCACCACACTTTGTTACACGTAAAATCGGAGCAGGAATCTTCGCGGCAAAAATCTCCACAGGATTGCGTGGAGGCGTCAAGGACGCCACACTGTGCGCGAGCCTCCTGGTCAAGTAAGCAACCACCTTCGGTCATATTTCTTGCGACCGCGAAAATTCTGGTCAGGTCGAGTCGAGGCGAGAAACTTGCTGTTCGCGCCCTGATTGACCCCTGTTCCGAGGTGTCGCTAATCTCCGAAAATCTTGTGCAAACCATGAAGCTCGAACGATGTGCCGCGCGATATCCAATTCTGGGTGTAGGTAAGGCAGAAACCTACACGAGGGGAAGAGTGACGCTCACCTTCGCCGCTACTCGCGAAAACTCGAAGTCCCTCTCCACTACTGCTTATGTGCTGCCGCGCCTGTCTTCGTATTCCCCCACTCGAACCACTGCTGCTCGGTTATCTCTCGCTCACGTACAGGATTTAGAGCTTGCTGATCCTGATTTTCGTTCTGCTGGACGGGTAGACATTTTAGGGGCTGATGTCTACTCCGAAATAATTCTGGAGGGCATCCGGAAGGGTCCTCCCAACAGTCCGGTTGCCCAATGCACTTCCCTAGGTTGGATTCTTACTGGACATTGCAACCCCTCTTCTCACTCGAACTCTTCACCTCGTGAAGCGTTTACTTTGCAATGTACTGCAGGCGATACCGCGCTCTCTGAATCACTTCAGCGCTTCAGGGTACTGGAGGAGGTTTCCACACCTCCCCGTACATTCACTACGGCGGAGAGTGAGTGCGAGCAGCACTTCTGCTCCACGCACTCCCGCGACTCCACTGGTCGGTATCAAGTTCGGCTTCCCTTCAGTTCTTCGCCGGCCCAATTGGGAAACTCGCTCGAAACAGCACTCGTGTTGTTGCACAAACTGGAAACCCGCTTGAAGGGCAAGCCTACACTGGCAACTTTATACAACGCCTTTTTAGAGGAATATTTACGATTAGGGCACATGGAACCCGTACCTTCGGACTCCATATTTTCTCGTTCGGCATATTATTTGCCGCATCACGGCGTGTTGCGCGATGCAAGTGCAACAACACGACTTCGGGTTGTTTTTAACGCTTCCCAGAAAACGAGGTCTGGCTTGTCGTTAAACAACTTACTTCACACTGGCCCCAATCTTTTACCGGAAATATTCCACATTCTACTCCGATGGCGAAGACACGCCATAGTTTTCTCGGCCGACGTCCAAAAGATGTACAGGCAAATTTTACTTGCTCCAGAAGATTGCGATTTCCAACGTATTTTATGGCGTCAGCATCCTGGAGAAGCTCCTCGTCATTTCCGTCTTCTTACTGTGACATACGGTATGTCGTGTGCTCCATTTCTCGCTGTTCGCACGCTGCAGCAGCTGTGTAAGGACGAGCAGCACGCCTTTCCTTTGGCTGCAGCCTGCGCCTCCACTGACGTCTATGTTGATGACGTCATATCTGGAGTAGACTCCATCTCGAACGCTCTCGCCTTACAACGAGAGCTGTTACTGTTGTTCAAGGCGGGCGGTTTTACCCTGCATAAATGGACTTCCAATAAACGGGAGTTATTGGAAGCACTTCCTGTCGACGCTCGGCAGGAAAATCTGGAACTCGCTTGCAATCTTGACAACGTTTCCACATTTCTTGGCCTCCGTTGGCACTCTTCGGAGGATACTTTTCACTTTACTGTAGCTCCTCGCAACACAGAATCACCGGTAACAAAACGCGCCGTCTTTAGGGAGGTAGCAAGCCTCTTTGATCCGCTAGGTTTTCTAGCACCGGTGGTTGTTACCGCAAAAATATTTATGCAGTCCTTGTGGCTTCTAAAACTCTCGTGGGATGAAACTCTCCCTCCATCACTCGCCCACTCTTGGGAAAATTACTATGAGCAACTGCGGTTGCTATCCTCGTTGCGCATCCCTCGGTGGTTATTTAACCACGTAGACAGTGACACGTTGGAGCTTCATGGTTTTGCGGATGCTTCTGAAAGAGCATACGCTGCCGTACTATACTTGCGCTCTTCTTACTCCGACACAATGCCTTTTGTGTCACTTGTTGCTTGCAAAACAAGAGTAGCTCCGTTAAAGCAAGTTTCTGTCCCTCGGCTTGAACTCTGCGCTGCGTCACTCCTTACACGCTTGACCATCAGTGTCAGAGATAGTTTGCAATTGGAAAATTGCACTATTCACTTGTGGTCAGATTCTACGGTTGTGTTGAGTTGGTTGCAGGGTCACCCCTCGAGATGGAAAACTTTTGTAGCTAACAGGGTAGCAGAAATCCAAACCGCGCTTCCAACCGCCACTTGGCGTCATGTAAAATCTGCGCTCAATCCTGCTGACGTGGCATCTCGAGGAGTGGCAAGCAACGTGCTGCTTGACCACGCACTTTGGTGGAAAGGCCCGCCTTTTCTGTCCTTGCAATCATACGCCTTTAATCAACACAAGGTTCATAACCTCGCTACTGACCAGGAGGTTCTACGATTACAAGGTTGCTACGCACGGTTGGCTGGTGCCTACGATTTGGCCGAACTACGAGGGATCGAGAAACACACGCGCAAGTATCGCACCGTCTTTCTTTATCGGAAATAAATTACGCTAAACCTACGTGTATCCGCTGTTTTCAAAGGGCAGTTGTTCCAACAGAAATGGAACAACCAGAGACGTACATCTCCAGGTCGCCTCTGAAGTCACCACTGCAGCTGCTCTTGCTGCTTTTCGCCTCTTCATTCCTCGACGTGGGATCGGGACCACGAAATACAGCGACACTGGACAGCATCCCGGCAACCCGCAGGAGCGACGATCAGCGTGTTCGCCGCGTCGTTTCCGGACGGACCGCTACTACTACCCGACGAGGTCCATCACGAAAACGCGCTTACTGCCACCAGCCACCGAGGGAAATCAGCCTCGTGGCTCACTCCTGCTTACTCCTTCACTTCATTGTTTACTTGCGCTACACTTTCACTTCGCAACGGCACTCCCTATGTTAAACATACGACTTCACGGAAACATCGCGTCTCTTTGTTACTATGTATAATTGCGCCATGCAACGCATGCCGCGGCGGGCGGAATGTTCTGGATTCGCTCGTAGGGAGGACGCTCGTTAGCTTCGCGCCTAGCGCTGTTCCGTGGCGACAAGCGCGAGCGTTCTCCCCCTCTTATCTCTTCATGCTCTTCGCCCCGCGCAGCGGTATAAATACCGTTGCGCGAGGATACTAATTGTCGGTTCAACTAACTTTTGGAGAGATAACAAGTATTAAGAGCGATTACGGGAATTATTAGAGGTTTTAGGAATTACAAGGAGATTTAGACATTTTACTGGGTACCACGACTTACAACCGTGGTGCAATTGCAAAGCAAGGAACTAATAGCAGAGTGCGAGAATAACACTACGAACGTGTATGTGCGGAATTGTATTTTATTCATGTTACTTTCGCCGTTGCGCATATGATTGTTACTGGTGTTGTTAAATACATGTAAGTGTTCGTGCTACAAGTGAATTTGTGCCTTTTTTAAAGATAAACCTAATCCGTTGGCTACATTAAGATCTTAAGCAGCTATCCGAGCTATCCGCAGCTGTTCAAAGTGTAAGCAAAAATCGACAAAATACACCCGCAGAATACAAGCATTTTTAGGTCACTAAAAGAGTTTTGCGACACAAACGGGGCGTGCAGCGCTGCGCGTTGAACCTTCCTCTTTCGAATGAGCCCTTACCGAGCTCAAAAGCTTCTCATATAAGGACAAACGTTGCATGCTTCTAATTGCATTCCCACCGACGAGTTTCGTCGTCCGCTTGTAGTATTGCCGTTAAAACAGAGCACGTGACGTCACAAATTTAGCACGTGACGTCACAACGTGAAATCATAGCAAAACTGAAGCGTTGGCTTGTGACATGTGCTACAGGAAAAGCGTGATGCAGTCAATGTATACATTTTCGTACGATTATAGGGTAGGTCATGCATTTTAGGCGTACGTTGACTGGAAACTGTATAAATTTACTAAACGCTTTTACTGTAACACATGCTTGACTTGAAATCGCTGTCGAATTTATGTTATAATTATATGGCTATATTATTTAAAATATAAAAGAAGAGATTGGAACATTTTTACTAATACTGGAAGTATTGATGTACTGATATCATATTTTCAGAATGTGGTAGTACAGCAATTATTTGAAATTATTGCTCTTATTATTCTTTTTCATTCTTTTGACTATTTTGTATAAAACATATTATAAGGAAATGTCTAAATCAGTCAACAGTTGACTCCCTGATTTTTTTATAAGCTTTACGCTCCTATGTACATATGTAGTATCGAACGCCGATTCAGACGTGCATACGTGATACGTGAATACAGACACAGTAAGGCATAGTTGTCGCAACTTATCAAGACTTCTGTCGCGCTGTTGCCACATCTGTTACAAATGTGATCATCAGCTAAGCTAACTAAATGAATCGGCTCGAGCGGAGATTTTGTCTCTAGCCGCCGCAAACTTTTCTGTAGGTTCGCGTCCCGCACGAGTTCATTTTTTTACTTTCTGAATTTCTCTTAATAAAACTTTTGCTAACGTACTTGCCAGATGTTTCTGATTAAAATAAGGCCAAACACGATATAGTTTGAATTATATTTACTTGTTGATACAAATTGAATACGTACCACAAAGTCTGTATCAACAAGTAAACATAATTCAAACTATATCGTGTTTGGTGTCATTTGAATCGGAAAGATCTCCCAGATACATTGGTAAAAGTTGCATGTAGAAAAATTAATAAATAAAAAAGTTTCATCGTTGAATTAGGATTAGTCACACCGATACTCTGGTTCGGATCGTATTACACCGCGTCGTCGAGCGTCGTTATCGCCACGGAGCATTCCCCCACGTGGAGGGGGGATAGTCCATTTCTCCAGCCAATCTTTTCTTGCATTTTTGTCAGCATAATACAATGTATTGTTCAAAACTTTCTCATCACCATTCAAACATGTGTACGAGACTGACTGGTCAATTGTGAACAATTGGAAAAACGGTTTGCAGAAAATGTTTCGAACAATTGAGTGTAAGATAATCGAACGGAGAGGAGTAGTCTCTCTGTCTCGATTAGGTATTACTTGTTACAATGATTCTGTGAAAACGTCGGTCGTGAGGACGCCTACGTCACCATGGCCCTTTTTAACCATTTTAGGGTTCGCCCCAAAAGAAAGCTACGCTAGACAAAGATTGCGTGCATCGGCAAAATGCACATGGCCCGCCTCGGCCGTTCCTGTACCTCGAATATTCTAACATGAGTGGATCTGATACGGTAAATTTATAGAAGCTCATCTACTATTTCTTTTCACTTATAATTCCTTACTGCAACGAAACATATTGAAGCATAACCACATTTCAAGTAATTCCAATGTACAATGAATTTTCTACGCTTGCACTACCAGCAGACTTTCCGTTTAAATTCTTTCAAGTGCAACGCAACAGCTGACAATTTCTTTCCACATTCAGATTAGAATATCAAAATAACAAGCAGCTCCCTCTCGCCTGTCGGTATTACCATTTCTGTGCAGGAAAAAGCTGCTGTAATACCGACCTTCCAAATCGGAGAGGTCACGTGCCGTGTCTACCCCCTTAATGAATGTTCATCTACGTAGAACCTAGGAAACGCTTAAGCTGGCAGAGTCAGTCGACTATTCGTTCGAGCAAGATGTATCGTTCAAACCAGGAGTTCAAGGAGTTTTGTGGAGTTAACCAATTTAGCCAATGAGTGGCTGAAATATGAAATTATATTTTTTCGAGACTGTTAGCTTTCATTTCTATAACTCAACAACTGCAGCTTTAAACATTTTATGCAAATCTATTATATGTATATTCTTATGTTGAAATCAAGTATCAGTTTTTTTTTAGTATTTTAAGTACCTACATGCTCTTCTACGAAGTCTCCCAGTTTCTCAAGTGTCTACTTTCCGACTTTTGATTCTTCGAATCGTTCTTAGTTTTATAACTAGGGAAGGGATGCTTATCTTATTTATATAAACAAGTATAAGCTAGTGTCACGTAATTTATCACTCAACAATAATAAATAAAACCTGAGTTCTATGGACGTATCCACAAATACCTTTATTATAATATAAGTACAAGTTTATAGCTCGAGAGCAGAAATCAGACAGACTACCTGCCGTTGTCTCGCCAGGTTTTTATCCTGGGGTCTTCCTTTGTGTCTCTTGGGGTCACGTACGCCAAAGATGACTCATAGAGGATAGCTGTTTCTTACTGGGAAGATTAACTGGAATTTTTGATGTCACACTAGCATCGAAGACCATCTCCAATATGCATCAATTTGTATTCAGTTTTCGATTCGAGACACACGATTCTTTGCAGTTTGGTGAAACGTACAGTGCTTTTGTGAAATATAATTTATAAATTTTAGAAGTTTATAGTGTAAAAATATTTTATCAGAACACGTCATTTAGGGGAAGACCTTTGTTTTCCAACAATTTGAACCCGATTGACAAATACTCAAATTATGAGACATCTTTCCACAAAATTGGCAATGCAAAGCATGATAAATAGGCAAGTAGAAATAAATGAAATTCCTTCTACTTCTACACAAGAACACGACGACGGTGGAAAGAAAACAGTCGTGGGATCCTGTTATATGTGTCAGTTGCTGTCACTCATTGTCAGTCACTAGTTGCGAGCCAGGTGGTAACGGATAGCGAGCGCAATGAGCGACCCCCTCCGGGTTAACACGTTCCCGTCGGTATGCACCACCGGTGGTACATGCATGATGGCCCCATCGAGCGGCGTGTACCACCGATTCTACAAATGAAGCAAAAGCTTTTATGTTTCTTTTGGTTAAGGAAAAAACGAAGATGTTTGTAAATGGAATGATTAAAGACAATTAAACAATTTTAAACAGTTCGTTTATTCTCGTGAATTCGCATAAAACATGGGAGACATAAAGGTGACCGATTTTCACACTGACCGCAAAATGTTGTTACGCGTTTTGTTTTCTTTGCAGCAATTTTCTGTAGCATTTTGTACAGCGTTTGCGTACTTCTCTTGCTGAGCCTAAATATTTTTGTACAAAATGCTTGTCGTTTATCGTTGTTTGCGCCCGCGTTATTTGTGTAGTGTCTAATAATTTTTTAATAATTGCTTCCCTAAATTTTAGTATGTTTAAGTTTCTATTACCCCATTGCTTATGTGTGTAGTGTGCATTAACAATGGCTGTACCGCATATAAGTTGGATCACAATTTTCTTGTACCATTTGATCGTTTTTCTTAAACAATCGTAATAAGACGACATCTGATCTGATATATCAACGCCTTTTTTAGCATCATTGTAATCAAAAACTAGATCCGGTTTGAATTTGCCAGGTTTTCCTTCGATTAATGTACAAGTATGATTTTGACAAGTTGTAATCATACGTACTGGTCTCTTATCGGTCCATTTAACAAATTTGATGCCCGAACAATTTTCCAAAGATATTATTTCCCCCCGCTTTTGTCTTTTCTTTACATATGCTGGGAAAAACTTCCGATTTTGCTGCACTGTACCATAAAAATAGGTTTATTTTTGCAATAGTGATTGCACTAAAGGTATTCTAGAGTAGTAACTGTCTGTATATAATACGCGACCTTCAAATAATAAACTATTCATTAGTTTTGAAACCACATCATAGGCATGTCCATTTGTTGAAGGGTTGATGCTTTTTCCGGTATAAGTGTCTAAATCATACGTATAACCGTTCGGTAAACATAATTTGTATAATTTGATGCCGTGCTGATGGCGTTTTCCTTTGACATATTGGCGGAAACGCAGCCACCCATGCCATAAAATCATACCTTCATCAATAACTACACTTTTCACTGGTTTTACCGTATTTTTAAATGTAAGAATTATTTCTGACAGTACATTTCGAATTTTGTTCAACGAGTCCTCGGTTCTACAGCTGCTATTATCTGAGAAATGTAAGCATTTTAAGATAGCTAAGAAACGATCGCGCTTCATTGCATTCTTTATAAGTTCGTTTTCGTACATCTTATTAGTAGACCAATGTAATCTAATATCTGGGATTTGTACAACCCCCATAATTAATGTTATACCTATAAAAACTTCGATTTCTCTTACTGTAACCGGTTCCCAGCATTGCTCATGCTTTCTTCTTCTTACACTAAAGCCACATTGTATGGCATATTTATTTGTTTCGTGAACGATAACGTTTAGTATACTGTCGGTAAGAAATAATTTGTACAGAACGAAAGGGTCGTCGCAATTAACGTCTCTTGCCAAAAGCTCGTCCCCCGTATGTTACTGTCTTACTACGCTGGACTCCAATCCTATTTGCTGAATGGGTTGCCATTCTTCCTATTCAAGTTCTGCATTCGTATCCGTATTCGTATTCATATCAAGTTCAGCCAGCTCCAATTCATCTTCATCTGAAGAGATAGGTCGCGACCTCTTCCTTCGGTAAGATATATCTAATGACTCTTCTGATGAATCATCCGTTTCCATAAAATACATGGCTGATATTCTAATGGGTAATAATTTGGAGGAAATTGAAATACGAATAAGTTATAATATACATACGTATTTTGTTTGCGATGGAGTGTTGAAAGGAGTCGAATTTGGTTTAATGTAGTTTGAATGTAATTCGTAAGATTACATTCCACTTAATTAATATTTTATTAAAGCTTACTCGTATGTGTATTGCTCGTATGTGTATTGCTCCTTACTTCCTTAGCACTGATTATGTGATAATGCTGGTTAAATATATTTGGCGCGACTAAAGTGTTGTAGAATTTGTGTAACTGAGGTACTAGAAGAAGGAAGATTTGCATCCGCGCGGCTCTATATATAGTTAATTCCCCTTTCCTTTGTAAGAGGAAGGGGATCGCTCCTGCTGCCGCGCAATAGGGCCGGGAGCAGGGGAACGAGAGCACGCTGTTGCTATGCGAGCATAGCTAAATCTTGAACATTCCGCCCGCCTCGGCTCGCGGTGCGAGGCGAAATAGCAAGTACGGGAGATCAGTGCAGTGCGCCGGAAGAAAGGAAAGTTATAACAGTGTTTTCGCCGATGACGGAAGTAAACAAAATTCGGTGATTTATAAGGTGACGCGTCGAAGATGGACTCCAACGACTTGACGGCAGCCTCCCAGAGGCCACCGAAGTGGCTGCAGCAGGATTAAATTCCCACGACGTTCCTTCCTGGGACAGGCGACAGGCGAGCTCCTTCCAGCTGAGTTGAGCTGCTGAGAAAAGCCGACGTAGCTCGCGATCCGCGCCAATGAAGTTTGACCCTTGGTCGCTGTACATCGTCGCTGGGGTCCCACGACGGGAGATAAATCGGCGAAAGGCTGCGAGGAAGGCAGCAGTGGTGCAATCGGAGACGAGCTCCATGTGAACCGCTTTCGTCGCTAAGCATACAAACAAGGAAACGTATGCCTTTCGAGTATGATGTCCTCTCCCCGACGAAGTTTTGACAAGGAAGGGCCCTGCATAATCGACACCAGTGTGCGAAAAGGGGCGCGAAGGCAGAACTCGGGGAGAGGGGAGATAGCCCATTTGCTGGTGCGCCGCTTTGGCGCGCCAGCGCCAACAAACCGTGCACGAGGCGATCGTGCGCTTAACCGCGCGTCGCTCCGCGAGGATCCAGTATTTTCTTCGCAATGAAGACAACGTAAGCTGAATTCCTCCATGGAGCAGCCGATGGTGAGTTTGACGAATTAGTAGGGTAATCAAATGACCCTTTGAAGGTAGAATGACCGGATGTTTCTCCAGGTCATTGAGGAGGGAATGCTTTAGTCTTCCCCCGACACGCAGTAAGCCGTCGTCATCGACAAATGGCGCCAGTCGAGATAAGGGACCACGTGCTATATGGCTGCCTTGTGACAGCAGTTTCATCTCCGTCGGAAATACTGCTTGCTGATAAATACGTAATAAGGTAAGTTCAGCTTTGTTCAACTCCTTTGAGGTTAAGTAGGGCGATACTTGCGGAGCTGAGGCTCGATCCCTGCCAGTGATAAGAAAGCGAAGACACCACCCAACTGTGCGTAGCAATTGCGATAGCGTAGAATACCGCTCGATTAATTCTGTTATGAAACACGAGCTCGCGGTCGCGGCGAGACAACTCACCTGCGGTTTGCGAGCCTCCTGGTCGGTTGAACTAAGGCCAACTAAGTGCTGGTCATAATTATAGTCCGATATGGATAGGAAGGGCGGTCCCTTCCACCAGAGTTTTTGTTCCTGGAGCTGGCTGCCGAGCAACCCCCGAGACGCCATATCAGCCGGATTGAGGGCCGACCGAACATGTCGCCACTTGGCGGCCGCAAGGGCCGTTTGAATGTCCGCCACACGGTTGGCTACAAAGGTTTTCCATTTCGTGGAGTGCCCCTGCAGCCAGCTCAGCACAACGGTAGAATCCGACCATAAATTTAGTGCGCAGTCCTCCAGCTTTAAACTGTCAAGCACCGACTTGACCAAGCGAGTCAGAAGTGAGGCCGCGCAAAGTTCGAGACGGGGCAGAGAAACCTACCGTAGTGGGGCAACGCGAGTTTTAGCAGCCACCAAAGAAACGAAAGGTTCTGCGTTTTCCGACAAGGATCTTAAGTATATCACCGCAGCATACGCCCGTTCCGAGGCGTCGGCAAAACCATGGAGTTCCATGTGCGTAACGCGCTCGGCGCTGAAGATCCAACGAGGGATACGAATAGAGGAAATTGCAGGCAGATGCTTATAGTAATTGCACCAGTATTGCGCCTGAGCGTGAGGAAGTGGATCATCCCAATTTAAATTGAGCAACCAAAGCGATTGCATGAAGATTTTTGCTGCCGCCACTACTGGAGCGAGAAACCCTAGAGGGTCAAAGAGTCGCGCCGCCTCTCGAAAAACGATGCGTTTGGTGACAGCAGAATGATCTGACACCGGCACGGCTAGGCATGGCCCCTCGACTGCAGCTTCGGAATTTCGAGGCTGCACCGTAAAAAGAAAAGTGTCGGCAGCGGATTGCCATTTCAGGCCAAGAAGAGACGATACACCATCGAAATTACAGGCTAGCTCGCACGTCTCCTTGCGAGCTTCAGCGGGAAGTGATTTTAGAAGTTCCGATTTATTCGACGACCACTTTCGCAAATTGAAACCGCCCGCCGTGAGTAACGCCATTAACTCTCCTTGTAATCGGAGAGCGTCAGGAATAGAGTCAGCCCCGGAGACAATGTCGTCCACGTAGGCATCGTTTTTTAAGCAGTCCGCGGCCAGCGGATAGGAGTCCTGACCGTCGGAGCATAATTGATGCAGTGTGCGCACCGCCAAATACGGTGCGCAAGAAGTACCGTAAGTAACGGTTAGAAGTCTGAAATGAAGAGTTGGTCCACCCGGATCTTTTCTCCAGAGAATGCGATGGAAGTCGCAATCCTCTGGAGCCAGTTTGATTTGACGGTACATCTTTTCGATGTCCGCCGAGAATACCACTGCGTGTTTACGCCAGCGGAGCAGTAGGGGAAAAATCTCGGGCAACAAGTTTGGACCACTATGAAGAATATTGTTTAGAGACAGACCCGAAGTAGTTTTTTGCGATGCATTGAAGACAACTCGCAATTTAGTGGTGGAACTCGATTCTCGAAGTACCTCGTGATGCGGCAAATAATAAAAGTCCTTAGAGGATAATTCGCCCGAGGGAAATGGCTCCATATGACCCAGTTGTAGATATTCCTTTAAAAAGGAATTGTATAGATTTTCGAGTTCCGGAGTGCGTCGTAGCCGACGTTCAAGTTTATTAAGAAGGGTTTGCGCGATTGGTAAAGAATTTCCTAATTCAGAGGGAGGTTTGCAGAAGGGCAATCGTACTTGGTACCTGCCAGAGTAATCGCGCGAGTGCGAAGAGCGGAAATGTTGTTCACAGATTCGCTCTTCGGCTGTGAGTGTATGAGAAGGCGTAGTGACCTCCTCAAGTAACCAGAAGCGTTCTAGGAGTGTGGACAGATTGTCCCCTAGTGAAGAATATTGCACCGTGATGCTCCGATTTTTAGCAGATTCGGAGTTCATCAACGAATTGCAATCACCAGTAATAATGCACCCAAGTGAGGTGAATTGAGCAATTGGAGTATTACGCGGACCTTTTCGCAGACCTTCCAGAATAATGTCGGCATAAACATCCGCGCCTAGAATGATAACAACCCGCTCAGCAGAGGAGAAATCAGGATCGGCCAGTTCCAAATTTCGCAAGTGAGAGACGGAGAGGTGAGCAGTAGGGGAACGAGTGGGGCTGTAAGCCGACAGCCGCGGCAATACGTACGCGGTAGTGGAAATTCGTTCGGAGGGGTTATGAATTGAGGAGAAGTTCATCGTCACTCTTCCCCTCGTGCACACCCCGGCTTCCCCGACGCCCAAGACCGGGAAGCGCGCCGCGCTCCGATGCAACCCAAACGATTGAACTAAATTTTCCTCTATCAGGGATATTTCGGAACACGGATCAATTAACGCGCGCACGGCAAGTTTCTCACCCCGACCCGTCTCTAGCAGTATTTTAGCAGTAGCAAGTAATATTGATGGCCGATTCTGCGAATTTGACCAGGAGACTGGCGCGCAGTGCGCCGTTCTCGCTTCCGCTACACGATCCTGTTGAGCAATTTGTCGCGAAGAAATTTGTTCGGACTTTAAATGAAGTGACGTATGATGCTTACCCACGCACAGCTGGCAGCGTCTCGCTGACTTACACGATCGCAGAGGATGTTTACGTAGGCAATTAAAGCACAAGTTGTGGTCCGCAACCACTTGTTTTCGTTCTGCCGGTGACATCCGTTTGAAAGTAGAGCAGTATAGGACGAAATGATCCTCCGTGCACAAAGGGCATCTTGAGATGCTCCCTTCCATCCGCGATGTCGTGTGGGCCTTGAACTTCGTTGAGCTTGCCTTTGATTTTAGGTGTTCCGGCGGTGCAGGCGAAGAAGAATTGTTGGCGGAGGGATCCTCCATCGCTTCCAGCGCGCGCAGACGAGCGTTGAGGAACGTGTGTAGCTGGTCGAACGTTGGAGGGTCGGTGGAGGCGCCTATAGACGTCTCCCACGCCATCCGAGTCTCGGACTCCAGTTTATTAACAGTTATGAAGACCAGCCAATCGTCCCAGTGCTGGACCGGTCGGCCCAGAGCTTGCAGTGCTTGAACGGCATCCAGGCTTTGGTCCAAGAGCGGTTTTAAGTATTGTGCTGCTTCTCGTTCCATCGGCGGGAGAGCAGCGAGGGCGGCTAGTTGAGAACTGATTTGTAGTCTCAGATTCTCGTAGCGATCAGTTATTGACTTCCACGCGCCGCTGAAGCTAACTTCCGTAAGCGGGACATTTTGTATAAGCAAAGCCGGCTCGCCTGATAAGCTGGTTTTCAAGTAATGAAGCCGCTCCACTTCGGTGATCGTCTTATTTTCAATGACGAGTGATTTAAATAAGTCCCGGAAGCTTGCCCATTCTCGGTAGTCGCCCGAGAAGTGGGGCAGTTTGATTTTAGGCAGAGATCGCGGCGCGGAGGGAGTCAATGGGAAATTAGAATTTCCAGTTTTTTGTTCTATCTGGTCCAGCAGTGTAGCTTTCTGAACCAGATAGGCTTCTTCACACAGAGCCAAGTAGTCTGTTTGGAAGTAAGGGAGAGTTTTAGTTTCCACGGTCACGACATCCAGCAGTTGGTCGTGTCCTTCCGTAAATGCGTTCCAGTTTTTTTCGAGTAAGTCCAGTCGCGAAACCAAGACTCCTTTGGTGATTTTCGCGGCACCCAATTTCTTCATATTGTCTACGGTTCGGCTTATCCGGTGGTATAACGAGAGTTGTTTGTCCGTACACTTTTCCATGGCGACTGTAAAGGTTGACTGTATTGTGGCCTTTTTTCCGCACTCGTAGCCGTTCAGTACACCAAAGAAAGCCAATGCACTCACCGAGAAGGTCGATGAAAAAAGTTCGATACACACGGGACGGGTTGAAGCCGAACGTTCGATGTAGTTCGACCTTGTTTTTATGAACTATCACTGTTCGTGTGCCCGTTGGTATTAACTGCGAATATTGTTTTAATTTCGCGATTAATTCACTGTGCGACTGTTTCTCCACTTATCCGCGTGATTCGATTAATCCGTGTAATAAGACTAATCCGCGTAATGAGATTAACCTGTGTAATTAGATTAATCCATGTAATAGGATCAATCCTTGTACTCAGACTGATCCGGCTCGAAGGACCAATGTTTGCGATGGAGTGTTGAAAGGAGTCGAATTTGGTTTAATGTAGTTTGAATGTAATTCGTAAGATTACATTCCACTTAATTAATATTTTATTAAAGCTTACTCGTATGTGTATTGCTCGTATGTGTATTGCTCCTTACTTCCTTAGCACTGATTATGTGATAATGCTGGTTAAATATATTTGGCGCGACTAAAGTGTTGTAGAATTTGTGTAACTGAGGTACTAGAAGAAGGAAGATTTGCATCCGCGCGGCTCTATATATAGTTAATTCCCCTTTCCTTTGTAAGAGGAAGGGGATCGCTCCTGCTGCCGCGCAATAGGGCCGGGAGCAGGGGAACGAGAGCACGCTGTTGCTATGCGAGCATAGCTAAATCTTGAACATATTTAGTAAAATTATATATTACTTACATATGGAAATACGGTGGTAGCGTGAATGTGTGGACTGTCTCTGTTCGAGATTGAATAAACCGGCGTTGTAACGGCGCCTATCGCTCCGCCCCCCCCCCTTCTTACCACGCTATCCGCGCGCCCCCCTGTAATAAGCCGTTACGAACATTACAAGATCAGTTCACCGTTAACCGTCTTATAATAAAGACCAATCCTCCAGTTCTGCGAATTCAGTCAAACAATAATCATATAGTCAGCGCACCGTCACCAGCAGTTTATTGTATCGAATCAATATAGACGTACAGCCAAATATTTATAGAGTCTTTTCGACCCAAGCAACCGCCTTTCCTACGTGCATTCCAAAAACCGCCTACCGGCGTCCGAAACATTGGTCCTTCGAGCCGGATCGCACGAGGAAAAGTGACCGAAACCTCGAAAAACTCCACCACGCAGGATGGATACGATCAAGGAGCTGTTAGTCAAGCAAGCTCAGCAAATGGGCTGCGTCCAGCGTGCGCTCGCTAATTTCAAAACACTGGGGCAAGCCCGAATGACTGACTCCAGCAGTCACCAGCCAACGACTCGCCCTCCTCAAGGAGAGCTTCGCACGATGCCAAGAAATGGACCTGGAGATAGCGGTGAAGACCGAAGGGAAAGCCCAACCAACCCTGCCGTACTGGACGGAGAGTCAATTCCTGCGATGCGAGGAAGCCTTCCACGAAGCAGCGGACTTCATGGCAGAAATCCTAGCCCGCACCGCAACGGGACCCGCTGCACCAACCGAAGACTCCACCCGCACGTTATCTCGTCTTCCCCGACTGCCGTTACCGACCTTCAGCGGCGACTTCAACGACTGGGTAGCCTTCCGAGATAATTTTCGATCTCTAATAATTAATGACCCCACCGTATCAAATTTAGACCGCATGCATTTTCTGGCCTCGTGCGTAACGGGCGACACGGCAAAGGCGCTTAACAATCTCGCGATAACGGACAGCAATTTTCAAATCGCGTGGAAAATATTGTCCTCGCGGTACGAAAACAAGCGGCGCTTGATCACACATCATCTTAACACCTTGACCTCGCTTCCGACCGTTACGCGTGAAACCGCCGAAAACCTCCGCGATCTGCGCGATAAAACAAGCGCCGCAATGCAAGCGCTAATAAATCTTGATCGCCCAGTGGACAAGTGGGACGACCTACTCGTCTCGCAACGACTTGACCCCGACACGCGGAAAGCCTGGGAGTTCGAACTGGGTGATACCGTTGAATACCCGTCATTTGAAAAATTGAACCATTTCCTAGACTCGCGCATTCGGGCATTGGAATCCATGCCGGAATCACCCAGCAAGAATACTCGCGATCAAGTCAATCCGCCGAAGAAACCGGAGCGATACCGCAGCGTATCATCTCATTCAGCTACGGTAGCTTCGCCGTGTCCGGTATGTCGCGATAATCATTTGCTCTTCCAGTGCGACGAATTCAAGAACAAATCGCCGTCGCAACGCTACGACTTAATTCGAAAAACAAACCGTTGCCTTAACTGCTTTAGTACAAAACACGCCGTCAAGGACTGTGCGAGCGAACACGCGTGTAAACAGTGCCGCAGCCGACACCACACGCTGTTACATTCCGCGACCTCCGCAGCCGTACCGACCGATACAGCAATTCAAAACTCCGACGCGTCAATCGCCTACGGCGCCCTCGAATCGGTGCACACGCACTTAAACGCCGAAAACGCCGCCACGAACGCGCAGGTGCTACTCGCGACGGCGCGAGTACGAGTGTACTCCCCCTCCGGACAGTACGTGGAAGCCCGTGCGCTCCTTGATCAAGGCTCCGCCGCGACCATCATGACCGAGAAACTAGTACAAGCGCTGCGGTTATCCAAAATGCGTCGCGCTATTCGAATAAGCGGAGTAGGCGACAACGCAACCCCAGTGCGACACGCCGTGCACCTAACAATATCGCCGGCTTTCGCGCCCGCGCCTACCCTCTCGACAACGGCGCTCGTTCTGCGCACTCTAACGCGTTATGCGCCGCATCGCACGTCCGACTCGAATCGCTGGGATCACATCGCGGATCTACAACTCGCCGACGATGACCCAATGAGTTCCGATCCAATCGATCTCCTCATCGGCGCGGACCTCTACGGCTCCCTTCTTCTCGACGGCGTCCGTAAAGGTAGCAAAAACCAGCCAACTGCCCAGCGCAGCATACTCGGGTGGATCCTCTCTGGTCTAGCGAGCCCCAGCTACAGCCCTTCTTCCATCCCTTCGCACCACGCTGCACTCCATACAGCGCCTCCTCGCGTCGTCACCGATGACACGAGCGCGCTGGAGGCGCTGAATGAAACTCTCCACCGATTTTGGGAGGTGGAGGACCTGCCGAAAATACAGTCCATGAGTGAGGAGGAACAGAAAACCGAGGAGCATTTCATATCCACCCATACGCGCACGCACGGCGGGCGGTATGTAGTGCGACTCCCATTCAAAACCGGCCCTCCTACCCTCGGGGCATCCCGACCGGCCGCGCTATCGCGACTCCTCCATGTAGAGAAGAGACTCGCCCGTGAATCGGAACAACGCGCCGCGTATCACGCGTTCATGGCAGAGTATCTGCAACTCGATCATATGGAACTGACTAACCCGGACGAACAACCCGACGCGGAACACCACTACTACATACCGCATCACGCAGTCATCAAGGACAGCAGCGGGACAACCCCCCTCCGCATCGTCTTTAACGCGTCATGTCGAGCTTCTTCCGGTCAGTCATTGAATGATCATCTACACGTAGGCCCCGAACTGTAAAATAACCTTTCCGCCATCCTCATCCGGTGGAGGCAGTACCGGTACGTTTACACCGCCGACAGCGCCAAAATGTACCGCCAAATCTTGATAGACCCCCGTGACCGGGACTATCAGCGGATACTCTGGCGCCGCGATCAAACCACGCGCGTCTCCGAATACCGACTCTGCACGGTGACTTACGGTACTGCGTCCGCCGCGTATCAAGCCCAGCGTGTGTTACTGCAATTGGCCGAGGACGAAGGTGACAAGTACCCCCTCGCGACTCCGGTGCTACGCGATCAGACTTACGTGGACGACGTCATATTCGGCGCCGACGACCGGGAACTCGCGATTAGGACCCGCGAACAGCTCAACGCCCTTCTCAAGGAGGGCGGCTTCCGTTTAAGAAAATGGGCGAGCAACTGCCCAGCGCTGTTATCAGGCATCGACACTACCGACCACGGGCTCGCGCACGAGATAACGTTCAAAGGCACTGAGCAATTAAAAGTACTAGGCGTGTCATGGAATCCATCCAAAGACACACTACAGTTCCGCCTTGAAGCACTCACCGAATTCAACACCAAAACGTCCAAACGCGCTGTAATGTCCACCATAGCTTGTCTATTCGATCACTTAGGATTAATTGCGCCTGTCGTGATCGAAGCCAAGATATTGCTCCAGCAATTATGGCTCTCCAAATGCGAATCGGACGATCCGTTGCCGTCCAACCTACAAAGCAAATGGGAAAAATACTACGCGTCCCTTCCGGCTTTGAACAACGTCGCCGTACCGCGCTGGACGCACCATGTAAGCGAAACAAAGAAATACTCACTGCATGGCTTCGCAGACGCGTCGTGTCACGCGTACGCCGCGACCGTATACAGTCGCATTGTTTCCCCCGACGGCAGCGTATCTATAGCATTGATTTCGACAAAATCCAAAGTCGCACCACTCAAGACAATGAGCATCCCGCGGCTCGAACTATCCGCAGCGTTCCTCCTGGCGCGATTGATGCACGCTGTCCGAACGGTTCTGGCTCCTCGGGAAATCGACTGCCATTGCTGGACCGACTCCACCGTTGCACTCACGTGGATAGCAGCAACCCCATCGCGTTGGCACACGTTCGTAGCAAACCGCGTATCGAAAATCCAGGAATTGTTACCTGACGCCTCTTGGCAACACGTTCCCACCAACGACAACCCAGCCGACTGCGCTTCTCGCGGCTTGAATGGCTATGAACTTATATCAAACCAACTATGGTGGAACGGACCTACGTGGCTACCCCTCCCCAGTCATCACTGGCCCATTCAGCCACCGATATTGCCGTCGTCTCTATCGCTGGAACGACGCGTCAACAAAACCGTCTGTCTCGCTCTCGACAGCGTCTCGCATTCGCACTCGATCGCGTCGCGATTCTCCTCCTGGCCGAAATTAATACGCGTCACTGCTTACATACGCCGCTTTCTCGGAAAATCGCGCGCGTCCCCCCGCGACGCGTCAACAAGAGTCGCTCTCCGCTCTGACACAGAGATTCAAGCGGCCAAAACATTCTGGATCCGCGAAATACAACGCGACACGTTTTACGAGGAAATATCCTCTC
This sequence comes from Nomada ferruginata, assembly GCA_963583965.1. Lineage (NCBI taxonomy): Eukaryota > Metazoa > Arthropoda > Insecta > Hymenoptera > Apidae > Nomada > Nomada ferruginata. The sequence continues at coordinate 5,424,694 of OY757219.1, forward strand.
TCACCGCGGGACATCCGGTGCCCAAATCCAGCGCCGCCGCATCCTTGAATCCCTTCCTCGACCACGAGAGAATATTACGCGTCGGTGGACGTCTCCGACGGTCCAACTTACCCGAAAAGGCGATCCACCCCATGCTGCTTCGCTCGCACCCGATTCTCACGCTAATCATATCGCACCATCACCTACGCACGCTGCACGGGGGCCCGTCCTTAACACTGACCTCTCTTCGTGAGGAATACTGGATTCTCCGAGCGCGAAGCACCATCCGTGCGGTATTGCACCGCTGCGTTACCTGCGTACGCGAGACCGCCGCCGTGCAGTCGGAGCTCATGGGCGATCTACCTGCAGTGCGCACCAACCGAACGCTGCGCGCCTTCATTCACACCGGCGTAGATTACGCCGGCCCCCTGCCGGTGCATAACGCTTCCGGACGCGGGGAACGCTCGCACAAAGCATACATAGCGGTGTTCGTATGCATGACCACCAAAGCCATGCACCTGGAGCTGGTGCACGATTATGGATCCGGCGCCTTCATCGCCGCATTCCAGCGATTCGTGTCGCGTCGAGGCATGCCGACCAGCCTGTATTCCGATAACGGCACGACCTTCCAAGGAGCCGAGCGGGAGCTTACCCTCGCGTATCGCCAAGCTGTCCGTGATCCCAACTTTCTCAATGTGCTCGCGACTGACCGAATAACATGGCATTTCATTCCACCCGCCGCGCCTCACTTCGGCGGTCTATGGGAAGCGGGCGTAAAAAGCGTCAAGCGACACCTGAAGCGATGCGTCGGACGGCACACGTTGACGACGGAGGAATTGACCACCGTCCTGTGCCGCATAGAAGCGTGCCTCAATTCTCGTCCCCTCTCTGCGGCTTCAGAAAATCTTGACGATTACGCACCACTAACCCCCGGGCATTTCTTGATCGGCGCGCCACTGATCACCACCCCGGAACCGAGCGTGCTGCACCACAATGACCACCGACTTTCCCGCTGGCGCTTACTACAAAAATTAACCGAGCTGGTTTGGCGCGCGTGGACGCGGGACTATCTCCACACGCTGCAGCAGCGCCCGAAGTGGCGCGCCGTGCAGCGCCTCGCGACAATCGGCAAGCTAGTGCTACTACGCCACGACGCACTTCCCCCGTGTCAATGGGGACTAGCCCGCATTATAGCCTGTCATCCAGGCGACGACGGGCTAACACGCGTCGTAACCGTGCAAACAGCCCGCTCTTCCTATAAGCGTCCCTTCAGCAAATTATGCTTCCTCCCGATTGACAGCAATCGGGAAGGAGCAGACGCAACCGAGTTCTTGACGGCGGGCGGCACCGAGCAGCCACATTAATTGTAAAAACAGCCATATAAGTATCTTGTAAATAGTCTTAAGCCTAGCCACGTAAGTTTTCATGTATATAGTAGTGTAAGCTTAATATTAGGTGATTTCGAAGAAACTTCGAGTCGGGCGGAATGTTCGAGATTGAATAAACCTGCGATGTAACGACGCCTATCGCTCCGCCCCCCCCTTCTTTCCACGCTATCCGCGCGTCCCCCTGTAATGAGCCGTTACGAACATTACAAGATCAGTTCACCGTTAACCGTCTTATAATAAAGACCAATCCTCCAGTTCTGCGAATTCAGTCAAACCATAATCATATAGTCAGCGCACCGTCACCAGCAGTTTATTGTATCGAATCAATATAGACGTACAGCCAAATATTTATAGAGTCTTTTCGACCCAAGCAACCGCCTTTCCTACGTGCATTCCAAAAACCGCCTACCGGCGTCCGAAACAGTCTCGTTGTAAAGTATTTCAAGTCTAAGGGTGTTCCGGCGAGTAAGAGATAGCGTAAGGCGGGAACGAATATAATATGCGCGGATAAACGATTATCACACTTTATTCTCTACAATGCACTCGACACTTTCGTCTCGCACGAGCGTCTGGACCAGAATCTTTTGTCTAACGCTAACCGTCTGTCTTCGCCATCGATCGTCAGATTTGTCGTCGATCGTCAAATTTAACGTCGATCGTCAGATTCACGGTGGCCCGAACGGCCACTCATCGAACGGTGGCCCGCCGCGAAGTCGTTCGGAGCAAATTCGCGTTATACGGTCCCATAAACCGTCCAATGGAGAATGGAGAAGCGTGATATTTTCCATTTCGTCATGCAAATAATTGTACACATATAACAAAGAAAAGAATATGTCAGAAATAATTCGATTATTTCTATAAGTTCGTAAGATTTTAAGAAAGTATGCTTATTCACTCGAGGTTCTGGGGTAAGTGCCGTGGGGTTCATCACAGTCCTCTTACCAAAAGGCATAGCCTTCCCCACTCCGTGGCCAGATCCTCCAGGAACAGAGTCCCTATTCTTTAGCAATGCGGCGTCAGGTCGCTTGCCATATTTAAACTCTCTCTTCTATCTAATAAACAATCCCTCGACACTCGATAGTTGGAAAACCCAGAGCGGTCGCCAGCCATCGCTTGCCGACAGGATGTTTGGTTTCATTCATTCATTTCCAAGACACTCTTTGACCACCCGTAGGACTGCGTCCCCATCATAAATTATCCACAGGGTGCGTAGCACTTCGCCACCCGATCCTATTCCTTTCTTTAAAAATACGCTATCGCTAACAAATATATAATATGAAGACGTATATCGCCTCGATATATCGATCGAACACTAAAAGAAAGTACATAAAAGGTAACGCAATATAACTCCAAAAACATAAAAAGTGCGTGCCCGGTATATCCCAGACCGCAACCGCTAAGAGTTACATTCAGCGCCGACAGATGAAGCGATGCATGAATAGGAGCGCCGTCTCACAGCGAGGAATCCATATTCCGGCGCCGGCGGGAACATGTTAAACCGAATTCTCAACATTGGCGGAAAAACGTCCTTGATTAAAATATTGTATCATGGCGTGAGGGTGTCAGTAATTCCAGATTCTAACATTTTGCCTGTTTTGTAAACCGTGATTAGAAAAACTGCTCTCAGCCGTGAAAGTAATATTTTTTTAAAAATTCTGATTTCGGTGCAACTTCCGAAGCATCAGTCGACAAAAACGTTTTCGAACATCATAGTCAATATTTCGGAGTGGTTGAACACTTTGAATTCGAAAAGGTCGGAGACCTTCACGAATTATACGACGCACTGTGATATGTGAGATGCCGACACGACGAGCAATGTGACACGCCGGGATAAACCAAGGATAAACGGCGGATATCTTACGACCACCACTGGCCCTCCGAGACAGGATGATGACAGGACGAACGAGGGGACCCCCAGTTTTCTGATCCCCCTCGGTCCACAGTTACGTAGATACATACCGTATCTATCTGTCTTTTCGTCGGCACGGTGCCTGCTTTCCCGCCCTTTTCTGGGGGGGGGGGCATAGTGCGGTCAACAAATACGCCACCACACACACATACAGGACAGCGACAACCACGCCACCGCGTAGAGACAGGCGCCCCCACCGACGAGACAGGCAACCGAACTGCTAGGCACCGAACGAAAGCATGAGAAGATGTAGAGTCTCCTTTCATGTGAACCCCGTAATCCGCTAGGACCTGGCCACCCGCCTACTCCCGCTTTGCCCCTTTTTTCGAGGTGCAAATCTTCATAAGACACCTTCTGCCCTGGGGGGGAGCAGGAGGTAGTGTCGGGTTTTTACCGACTAAAACCATCCCGGTTACCTATCCTCGGCGCTCATAGGGAAGGCCCCGTGACCTCCGGAGATAGCTTCCGGTGCCTCCCCACGCCCTGGCCGTTACAGCCCCATCCTCGGAAGGATCATAAGGACCCCCCGCTACTCCGCTGTACAGGGCCACGCCGAGGGTAACACCCGGCGCGGCCTTCCTTCTTCAGGCCGTGATTAGGATGGCTCGGGCCCCCACCCGAGCCGCCCTCGGCTCTCCGACGGCCCCGCCGCACAGTGGATCGAAGCATAGGAAGAGGCGGACATAGCATGTATCGCTCTTTGGAAATTATATTATAGTGCTTACAACTAAATGATTATTCACATATAATCGAAATACATGTATTGCATAATTTATTAACTTTTATTTTTTTATATTTATTTTTTTTCATTTTTACATTTATCATTTTTTGTTTACTATTAATGTATTTTGTTTATTACATATATTATTAAATTACGTTTTGAGTAACAATCTTTAGTTTTTACGAGTATTAACACTGTCAACATCTGTCTTATGTAATGCATACTATATATGCATACTACAATATATTTCTGGCCTCTATGCTTCGCATCATAAATTATCGCTCCTCAAAATATCTCTTGAGTGTATTTTAAATATGATAATATAATTTCGACAAAAATTAAGAAAAACTTTTGTTGCCTTTATATTGTTTATTTTTGATATTTGAAAATATCAAAAACTATCTATTCGATTTCTGCTATCGAGAATAAGAATTACTACAAACAGGTTAGGACCGGAATCGCACTGTTTCAAAAGACAATTGAATTAAATGAAATCAGCTCGGGATATATAGTCATCAACAGAGCGCCACTTACGGAAATTCAAGTATTATCTATCAAAGCGGCAGATGGCGGCAGCTGAAATGTGAAATTTTGTGGAAAGGAATGTTCACTTGATGATTTGGAACAACCAAAAATGTAACAACTCTTAAACAGTTTTTTAAATGTCAGTAAGAAGTCAAGATATTAGTGTGATTTTAAAAAAATTATGAAAATAATTGTTAAGCATTAAATGTTAATGATATCTACTTAAAATATATATATTTTTCAAATTTAAATAAAGCGCTACAAGACAAAAAAAGTCCGGTTTTATAATATATAAGTTTAGAAGAAATACATCGTCTTGTATTTCGCGAAAAAATCGATGAAAATCCATAACTGTCTCAATGTGATAATTATGATTATTTTAGATATAAATGCTAATGGTATTTTAAAAAATTGCAATTGTTTATTCTTACAGTAATGTATTAAGTAACTAAATAAGCAATTATAAACCTAATTTGAGAACAAAAATTTGTATTCCTATGTCCGCATTTTAATACAGTTCGATCCACTGTGCGCCGGTAACGGGCGAGCGAGGTCCTCCCTGGCGGGGCCGCCAGTCTTCGTGTCAGCGGTGGCAGACATCCAAGGGGGAGAGGGGGTTCACCTCTGCCCCGCCACCGCTTTTCCTCTCAGGAAGGAGGGATCACGCCAGCGGAAACGGCCAGCGAGCCCGCCCCTCCTCCATACACATTGCCGTTTCCGGCTGTCGGGCAGCCCTGCGTGATACCAGAAGGACATGATCCTCCCGCCGCACAACACCTTAGACAGCAGAATCCCACATAACTCAGCGTAGGCTGGGTATGCGCAAATGCATTTCCCCCCCCTCGAACCAAAAAAAAAGAAACAAAAAGTGTTGACTCTAGACACGACCTTAACGGTTAATTCCATGTGTCATGAATGTGGACTTGTATAGGGGTCTCCAAGCTGGTCCCCAACAGACCTCGACCAGGTTAGAATTCGACACCCAGGCGGTAATTCCTCTGAGTTGCCAAATTGACGGAACCTTTCGGAGACACACCCCTTCCTTGGGAAAACTGATTGCCAGTTAGACGTTTGTCTGAAATATCCAATCAGCGTGCATAAAAACGCTTCCAAGTCTACGTTATGGAAAACGCTCGACGAGGAAGTCAGTCTTAGTTTGACAACAAGTTGCAACGCATTAGCCAAGGATACCACCTCCGATAATCAAAGGTTACAGTTTACAGTGATTATACTCTCCGAGTGAGAATAATTGTGTTGAATTTGTTACGAGCCGGGCTATGTGGCAGCACGAGAGGCCGGCGAGGGGTATATTACCCTGGAATATGGTTATCAATTAGTTAGTTAAGGTGCGTGGACGAACCTGATGCGAAATCAGGGAGCCGCTAGGATTATTGAGAGCGAGGACGAACCCGGTGCGAAACCGGGAAGCCTCTAGGAGGGGGAACAAGCGCGGACGAACCCGATGCGAAATCGGGGAGCCGCAGGAGGGTGAAACGTCGTGGACGAACCCGATGCGAAATCGGGGAGCCACTAGGAAGAAGTTCACAGACGAACCCGATGCGAAATCGGGGAGCTGCTAGGAGGTTGGTAGACGTACGGACGAACCCGATGCGAAATCGGGGAGCCGTAGGACACGGGCGAACCTGGTGCGAAACCAGGGAGCCGTAGGAAGGGTTAGGTTTCGTGGACGAACCCGATGCGAAATCGGGGAGCCACTAGGTTGGAACATGTAGATTGTTTGTTTGGATAAAGATGTGCGAACGAACCTGATGTGAGATCAGGTAGTCGCGGGAAATGTTAGTTGCCTCGTAACTCTAAATTATTATTTGATACAACTCGAGCGGTAAAGTTGTATCGGTGGGAACGTTGTTACCAATATGCAAGGATTGCGGGGTAAAGATAGGTTTAACGAATCTACTCGATTTATAAGTGAACGTATAAAGTTGTATTCTGAGTTTTCAGTATAAATACAAATGTTACTGTCGCGATGAATTAATATAAAGTGTGTAAGTCACCTAAGTATTTGCACGGTGTTGACGCACTGGCGATGCGGGGACTGAGAGCCGCTATTAGAATATGCCGAAAGAACTTCAACCGGACAAGCGGATTCTAACGGGTTAATCTGTGATTCGAGAGGTGCGCTAAGCCCAATCTCACTGGATATAACTGATTCTATACAAGCGTGACACGACGTGACTCTACGCGTGACTATGTTACTCTGAACCCCCGAGGGTAGAAACCAAAGGGTTTATATAGTCCCAAAATGCACGGGGATGCACTGGGACTTTCCATATAAGGAAATATAGAAGTCGTCGTCGGGCCACGCCCGTCTTGGGTCATGATGCAGCTGACCGTGCTTGTACTAAGGTCCCCTTTATTTGTTTACATTAAACGGAAGAATTTTAGGGCGTTTATCCTTCACAAATGCGAGCTCGAAAACGCGTTGAGAGCGACGTATGGAAAGTATTCTTCATACGTAACAAATTAACAAATATTGTATTGTTGTTTTCTACTGTTTTTAATTTTTGTCAAATAGTCGAATTATGGCAAAGAGACACAATTGAATGTTTCTCAAGAATTGGGAAACAGAATTTCTGTTTATTGAATTTAAGAGGCGACCGAAATGTTTAATACGTAAGAAAGCAATTGCATAAATGAGAAAAAGTAATATTTCTCGCCATTACAACAGTTGCCGTGAACAAATACAACACATATTCTGGGCAAAGTCGAATTGAATTAATATAAAGTTTAAAACAGCAACTTTCAATTAGCATGGAAACAGCAAACAATTCTTCAACATCTGAGTCTACGCTGCAAGAACAAACCGTTACAGCTTCTTACGCTGTAGCACTCGAAATTGCTCGTGCTAAAATGTCCTACACCGATGGAGTATTAATCAAAAAATGTGCCATTGAAATGACCAAAGCGTTCAAACTTGAACGTGCAATTGGACACTATCACGCCAAAGTATGTTAAGACGCATAATTGAAATTAATGTGCACATTGAGAATAAGTTGAAAATATTATTCGAGAAGTGTCGTTATTTCTCTTTGTGCATTGATGAAAGCACGGACGTTACCGATACAAACCAAGTGTTAATTTTCGTAAGGATGATAGACGATGATTTTTCCATTGATGAAGAACTACGTGCCCTGGTTCCACTACATTTAACTGCAAAAGGCGTGGACATCTTTAACGCTGTACTTGAACAAGCAGAAAAAAAAAAAAAAATTTTGTGGATTTTCCAAATGTTCTGCGATTGTTACGGATGGTGCAAGATCTATATTCCGCGGAGAAGCAGGATTTGGCGGCCTTTTAAAGAAGAACGGGATCAACTGCCCCACATTCCACTGCATTATACATCAGGAGGCTTTATGTGGAAAAATCTTAAAGCAGGGATGTACAAAGAAAACTGTGAGCAATCGCAAAACCGTGCTCTTTCACATCGTAAATTTAAGCTATTCTTACAAGATGTAAATGCGATACACAGTGACATATGTTTGTACAATAATATACGTTGGATGAGGGCTGGAGATCGGGAGGGATTGGAAGAGGACCATCCGTCTAGCGGAGACGGGACTGGCCTCCGTCGTCGACGGTATCCGGGAACTGGGGTTGCGGATCTCCCCGCTGAAAACCGAGGCCATGTGGTTTCACGACAGGCCTCGGTGCGGGGGACCGCCCCGGTCCTGGATTATGATAGGGGGTGAGTATGTTCAGCTAGGGGACCGGATGAATTATCTCGGTCTCCTCCTGGACAGCCACTGGCGATTTACGGTCCACTTCGACCGACTGGCTCCCCGTTTGGAGAGACCCCCCCCCCCTCCCGTGGTGTAAAAGCGGTGACGGTCCGAGGGGCGTTTGACGTGTTCCCCCTCAACCCCCTGTTGGACGACCGTCGCCAGCTCCCGAATGCGGGCGGCCCTGCCGGGAGGAACTATCCTCCCAATTTCCGCAGGGCCGTCGGTGAGCCGGGGGCGACTCGGGTGGAGGTCCGAGTCGCCCTTATCACGGCCTGGAGAAGGTAGGCCGCGCTGGGTGTTACCCCTGGCGCGGCCAGGTGCTATTACAGCGGAGTTTTTCGGAGGGTCCTTCTGACCCTCCCGAGGATGGGGCCGCAATCGCCGGGAGTGGGGAGGCACCGGGAGTGTCTTCGGAGGTCACGGGGCCTCCCCTACAAGCGCCGAGGATAGGTAACCGGGGTGGTTTTAGTCGGTAAAAATCCGACACTACCTCCTGCTCCCCCCCAGGGCAGGAGGTGTCTTTCGAAGATTTCCACCTCGTAAAAAAAAGGGCTGGGGATAGGTTGAAAAGATTTTTCAATTTAAGAACTGAAATATTGCAGTATTTAAAAACTGAAGTGAACACAGGTACTGAAGATATACAGGAAAAATTGATTGATACAACATTTTTTAGGGAGTTGGCATGCCTTTGCGACATTACATTACATGCCACCTTAATAGTTTAAATGCCAAATTACAGCAGCAGGATCAGACAATTTCTGATTTAGTCGAACACATTGAAGGATTCAAAAACCTATTACAATTATTTATCATTGAATTAGAAGCAAGTCAATTACATCACTTTCCTTCTTGCCAACAAATTGTAGACAGGAAGTCAATTTTTCTCATTTTCGATTTCCACTTTTGGAAATTAAAGAACAATTTGCGAAACGCTTCGAGGATTTTAACTCATTAAAAAATAATCTTGAAATTTTTAATAACCCCAAAGGATGTGTAATAATAGAGACAAAAATACAATATCGCACCGAACTTTGTAATTTGCATGCGGGTCCATTTGTACTTACGATTAGTCATAAGGAACATGGGCTTAATTTATTTAAGTTATTATCACGGAATAAAGGACGGAATAGGGGCCGTCTTGTATCTGTAGGAACAACGAGTTGAACCACACGCTTCAAGCGACAGTAACTGAAAGAACGTGAGGCTGGTTCGAAGAGAACGACCAAGAACGTAGAGGCGGGAAACTCGACGGGCGGTCGTTGCGCACGGTAGCCCATAGCCATAGACCCGCCGGGGGGGAGGGCACATCAATCCTGTCAGACTCCGACACGGAGGAGGAAGCAACCTGTCGGCGCGTGGAGACAAGTCTGGACAGGGCACGCCGTCATACCGGGGCAGGAAGAGTCACGGAGGAAACCTTCCACACCCCGGTGGGGAGGCACCCTCTGGAGTACGTCACGGCGCACGCCAAGGGTACCTCAGGCGGATCGATGACCCTCGGAACAGTAGCGGTGATAAAACCCACTCCGCCGATATGAGCCTCCTGGGAGATGGTGCTCCCCCAGGCACACCCAATCCGGGTGGGGGGAATGGAGCCCCGAACCCATTCCTCCCCAGGACTAAGCTAAATAGGAGCCCGCCATGCGTGATGGTGACTCCTCCATCGCAGCTGCCAAGCACAAAGGAGGGGGTCCGGTCCGAGGAGTCTAAACGCAAACAGACCGCCACCCCCGTCCGCACACCAAAGAGGGATTCGCCCAAACCTGAGAAGCTATACAGTCGGTCACGAATATTTGTTTACGATACGTGATTATATAAATAATTAAAGAAAAACGGAAAGTACGCTCATTTTCATGTCACAGAAATATTCGGACACTTGCTACACTTCTCAAGTTTCCAGGTTCCAGGAACTGTCTGAAACAATGTTTGTAAACATATCATTCATACTATGTACAAAGTATATTATAGATCGAATATTTGTCAGTCTTGATCAGAATTTGTGCGAAATGGGTCGGAAAAGTAAGAATACATCGTTTTATATGCGACAATTAGTAATTTTTCATTATGAAAAAGGGAAATCGATTCGCAAAATTGCTGATTTATTAAATATTAGTAAGAGTACGGTATGGGATATTGTTCGACGGTACAAGAGCGAAGATAGAATTGAATCTATCCCTCAAAGCGGACGCAAACCGATCCTAGATATTCGCGATAAACGTTCCATAATTAGGAGAATCAAATGTGATCCTCGGATAAGTGTTCCAAAGTTAGCAGCTGAATTAAATGAACACCGTGGAATATCAGTGCATCCGGAGAACATAAGAAGAGTGTTAAGATTCGAGGGCTATAATGGAAGAATAGCTCGAAAGAAGCCGTATATTAACGCGGCGAACAGGATGAAGAGACTGAAATTTGCAAAGGACTACATTGCAAAGGACAGTGAGTGGTGGGAGGACACAATTTTCGCGGACGAATCCAAATATAATATTTATGGAAGCGACGGAAAAATTAGGGTATGGCGGAAGTCGAAAGAAGAACTGAATCCGAGACATTTGCAGCCGACTGTGAAACACGGTGGTGGGTCTGTGATGGTGTGGGGCTGTATTTCGGCCCATGGAGTAGGCGAATTAGTTTCCATCGACGATATCCTTGATAAATATAGATATCTACAGATTTTGCAGAATAATTTAAAGAAAAGTGCTGATAATATGGGACTTCAAAATGGGATAAAGTTTTATCAAGATAATGACCCAAAGCACAAATCGCGAATTGTGCAAGAATTCTTATTATACACTTGCAAGAATATCCTCCATCCACCACCGCAATCGCCAGACTTGAATCCCATTGAAAATTTATGGGACGAATTAGATCGCCGAATTCGGACAACTCCCATAAACACAAAAGAAGAGCTAAAAAGACGTCTGCAAGAAGAATGGCTACGTATTGGGCAAGATTATTTAAAAAAAATAATTTGTAACATGCCAACGCGACTACGGCACGTCATAAAACATATGGGATATCCAACAAAATACTAATTAATAAAAACAAGATTTATATATCGTGTAATAAACTTAGTTTTGATAGTGTCCGAAAACTTACCGTTTTTCTTTTATTATTTATATAATCACGTATCGTAAACAAATATTTCTTACGTTTTTGTAAACTACACACTGCATAGTAACATACGTGAAACCTCTTTTTGTTCTTATTGTTTACATTTCTGAAGTACGGAATATAATAGTCAAAACTATAGTGGTGTCCGAATATTTTCGTGACCGACTGTAGGTACACAAGGTGTAGCCGAGACGCTGATCCAAGCGCTCGGGGAAGCCACACCGCTTGTGTGTCTACTGCACAGTCTGCTGCAATGTAGTTTTTTTGAATCTCTTTTCTCACTAAACAACCCTTGTAGTTAGCCGGATGATTAGCAGTTTGAACAGGTAGCCTTTTCAATTTTGTTACCCAGTGGGCAGCTGTTTGAGAGGTGGGGTCCTGCACATTTTACACATGTTGGTGGTCTGTTACAGTAGTTTTTAGTGTGTCCATGGCGTTGACACCTGGCGCATTGTGGTATGTTTCTACTCACTCTCGGTGGTTCTACTTTTACTATTGTGTTGCATACTACCGTGGTGTTGTACATTTCCTTATTATTACTAGCTTGTTCTATTTCTATTAAAAACATTGGCAGAGGTATCGATGTACCACTTTTTGTAAGGTTAATGATGTTACTTACCTTGTGTCCTTTTTCCTGCAGGTCTGTCTTGATATATTCCGTGTTTAATTTAGGATGTAGTCCCTTAATTACAATTTTGAACTTTTTGTCTGTCTTTGGTTGGTAAGTGTGATAGTCTGCGTTTTCAGTTTTTAATGTTCTAATTACTGTATATCTATTTCATATCTGTTTGTTGATTGACGATCTCCCAACCACTTTGCTTCTTGGTGTATTTTAACTACTTCTATTTTTGTTGCTGATCCATCAGAGTTTTTTGTCTGTTTTCTCTTCTTAACTTGTTTAGGTAGCTTGCAGATGTCCGTAGAATCCTGTTCTGTCTCGGTGTCCGAAATTGAGGTGTCCGTCGCGTATATTTGATTTTTCTTTGGATTGTAACCTTTTTCAGTTGATAACGAGGGCTCGGTATCCATCGCTTTGCCCTTTAATACACGCTGGTAGCAAAACTCGGCCACCGCCAAGCCGTTGCACGGTTTTCCGTTGGCAACGTTTGAATTGGTTTCACTCGGTTTAGAAGCAGCTATCAGTCACTATTACGTTTATTGCTTAGCGACCGAATATAAACACGTCCGAACAATACGACGTCTCGGGAGGCACTCGGCAGTAAAGATTATTTAACAATTTCGGCACCATGAATCAGTACTTTATGTACTGATGATGTCATGTAATACCAGTCGTAATGTGTAACAAAATGCTTCGCTGTATCTTTTGTATATTTTTCAAATTGTTCAATATTATTACGGTATGGGGAAGAAATGACCTGTAACATAATATAAAGTTTTGTTAGGTAATCTTACATTAATTCCTGTTCCTAAAATATATTTGAAATTATAATCGTATTATAATATTTATACGATATTTTTCTTTAATTTCCGTATACTGTTAACATTGTATCAATATCAATTTCATATATAGAAAAAGTTACCTGCAGTATAGTATGAAATTTTTTAATTAATGTGATATCAATCCCTGTTATTTCTGCTGAAACTTCTGCGTTGATAAAAAATATGCGTGCGGTATTGCCGTCATTTGATGAACCCCATCCTTGCTTCACATAATCTACATATAAACCTAACTTTTCTTGAAATTGTTTTTCTACTTCTTCTTTTCTTACGCTCCTCATTTTCTTCGTTTCCGGCGTATTTGCGATCCATTTTTTCAATTGTAAGTTATATGCAATATGCAATAACCACTCGAAGCATCTTATGCATGCATGTAGCGAAGAAATATCAAATAGGAATAGTTTATAGTATCTGGATATTTTGAATATACTAATTCTAAATTATTCATTTCAGTAGGTTTGGCTTGGCAAATATAGCATCACATTGCAGAGGAAGTTTGATGGAATTACGTACTTTATTATTATTATTATTATTATTATTATTTATTACGTTAATCAACGGGCTTAGAAACCCTTTAATATACAGATTGAAAAACACACACAGACTAGTAGAGTCGTAAATGATACAGTACAAGATCACAAAATAATACAATACAAGAAAGATATAAAAGAGATACAGAAGAAGAATAGATGAATTATCACAGACCTGTGGATAGAGCAGAAATAATATGTAAAATGACCGATATGGCACGACGGAACAAGAGAAAAGCTAGGACGATTTACTATTTACAACAGTTTGAACAGCATGCTTAAAAGCTGTATAGGAAGTCCCGAAAAAGTGAAGTGAATTGCATTGTTGGAATTGGTGCATAAACGATTTATACAATTAACTTTTCCGTAAAGAGTTCGGTGAGTGTTAATGTAGAATAGAGTATGTGTCCTTAGTTGAAGGGTGGGGACGTGGAATTGTAGGTCAGAAAGAATATCTGGGCAGAAGATCATGTGATTAATAATTTTAAAAATAAACAGTAGATCGGCTGTGAGACGCCGCTGCTGGAGGGTTGATATCCTGAAACGAGAGAGATAGGGTTCGTAGTTGTGGTTGAAAGGAGACATAGGTATTTCGGTTAAGCGAGATAGAAGCCTCAGGAATTTGTGTTGAACACGTTCCAGAGAGTCTATTTGGTTCTTGTAGTAGGGAGACCATATGATCGAGCCGTATTCTAATCGGGGTCGAACCAAGGAACTGTACAAACTGACTAGAGTAGACGCATTAGAGAAGTGCTTAGAGGTGCGGAAAATGAAGCCTAAGGTATTAAGACCGGAACTGACAATGCTGTTGAGATGAGTCGAAAAAGACAGATCGCATGACATGATGAGGCCTAGGTCGCGTATGAGGTGGACATCAGTTAAAGGGGAGCCATCTATACTATAAGGGTGAATAAACGGCCTTAGTTTGCGAGAGAAACTAATGACATTGCATTTGGACGCATTGAGACTGAGGTTGTTTACACGACACCATGTTACTAATCTGTCGATGTCAGATTGCAGAAGGAGAGAGTCCACCAAACCTTCTACTGGGCGGAAAAGCTTTAGGTCATCTGCATAGAGTAGGAATCTACTATGATGGAAGACTTGCGAGATATCGTTGATGAATAAAATAAAAAGTATGGGACCAAGATGAGAGCCTTGTGAGACTCCAGATGTAGCCCGGAATTTTTTAGAAAAGGATTGGTTGAATTTGACTATCTGGTATCTTCCAGTGATACAGCTCCAGAGCCATTCCAGCAGTGTACCGTGAAAGCCAAAAGCATGCAGTTTAGCTAACAGGATTGGGTGGCTCACCAAATCGAAGGCCTTGCGTAGGTCGGTGTACACTGCATCAACTTGCTGACCATTTTCCACGCAGTGAGAAAGATAGTTATGGAAGGATAGGAGGTTGGTGGTGGTAGAGCGACCGGGTAAGAAGCCATGCTGCTCGTTAATGATTAGGTTTTTGCATAGAGCGGATAGGCTGTTGGTTACAAGACTGTCGAGTATCTTAGGCATTACGTTTTGTTTACTAATAGGTCTTTAGGAGTAGGTACAAGTTTTTTCCCCACCTTTGAAAATAGGCGAAACGAGAGAGGTTTTCCACGACGAAGGAAAAGAACCGGATATTAATGATTTATTGAAGAGGATCCAAAGGATACGGGAAAGTAAAAATTTACAGTTTTTAAAAAAGATGGGAGGAATACCGTTGCTACCAGGACCGCTGTCGGGAGAGTCGATCCCCTTAAATACTTCAAGAAGACTAATATTAAGAGAGGAGGCGTCGACCGAGTCCATGGAGTTATATGTGTACAGGGTGTCTCTTAACTCCTGTCCTTCCCGGAAATGGGGGGTAGCTGGGGTGATTCTGAACAACTTTTTCCTTGACCAACATGTGGTTTGCAGCTTCATTTTTAAGTTATTAACGAAAAACACTGGCCAATGAGAGCGCCCGCCGGGCGGCCGATGGCGCGCGCTCAGGCACGAACCTATCAGCTGTCACGATGGGGTGGCATCGAGGGTACCGACGCACAGTGGTCCCAAAGCCCGAAAACGTGGTCAAAACCCCAAAACATGAATTTTGTCGTATGGTCATTTTAACCGTTGCTTAGGGTACTTTATTGATGTCCCTATGGTGGGGTGTAAGTCAAAAACGTCTCATTTTTATACCTGACAAGCAATTGCAATGCAAACATTAGTCTTTTTAGTCAAGCACTTGTCGTGAAGGTGAGCGTAAGTGTACACCGTTCAGTGCAAAGCGTATAACTTTTTTTAGTATAAAGTAATTTAAATTCTGTAAAATGGATGCTGTTTGTGGAAGTAAGTACAATGTTTTATAGTAGTTGTATTTTAAAAATTGATAACCATTAAATGTGTAAATCAGGAAATGTTTTGTACAAAATAAGGTATAAAATGTGATGAGTAAACTGTTTTCATGTAGGCAAAAAGTTGTAGATCCTGCCATATCCTGCGGTAATTTTTTTATAGGCATTTAGTTTATACTGTTATCTTGCAATGTGAGAAAAATTAGCTGCAGATACTTGCAGATGCACTTATGGCGGCATTTTCCGTATTCATGCTAGTCATTTTTTCCGCGTTCAATGATATTGAAATGTGTTTTAGAGAAAAGTTATGAGTTTCGAAGAGTCATAATTATGTAGTTGCGTGTAGTGTTTTATAAGTTAGATGTATAAAGAACATATGAATTAAATATTTATTTAAAAACTTTTTTTACATTTTTAAAAATAAAAACGCTATTATTAGATTTCGAGAAGATTTCTCGAGAAAATGTTCTAGAGTGAACACAATGGATGACGTTTTTCACCGACTTCTAGTCAATTCCGATCCGTATATATCTAGTTTAAGACAACTGCCAGGGAAGCCAATTAAAAGCTTTTCTACAGAAGCCTTGAAATTGTTCGCTGCTGCAAATATACATGGAGAAGTTGCTACAGAAAGAAATTTCGAAACAAATTCGGACGATAGTACTTAATTAGTTTTATCCAAATTTAAAATTTTTTTTTTTATTTAATTTTATTTATTTAATTTATACGCATTTCTTCAATAAACATATTTAGATAAGAGATGTACCCAATATTTATTTATAAACACTCCAAGACTCCAAATTACTGCGAATTTTTAAGAAAATTAAAATGAAGCATTTTGTTTTTCAATTATAGCGTAATAAAAATGATTTGACAAAAAAATGTTTCGGACAAAACTTAATCAGTATTCAGCTTTCTACAAAGATCAATATAAAAAATTGTACAGAATCTTTTTTTTAATAACAAATTAAAGGTCACCTTCAATTTATAAATGTTATTATATATTTTTGACAATAGAATATGATACCTGACATCAATACGAATTCAACGACCTACCACACTATTAACTTAAGTGTGCAAATCACGCTACAATAATTTTGTCCACGTTTTCGGGCTTTGGGACCACTGTGCGACGGAAGCGTGCGGCAAATGTTACATCGTCTTAATTAAGAATAATGTGGAATAATTCGTTTATACTTATGAAACTAATAAGTCGTTTAATAACCGTGTTCGATACGTTCATTCATTATCCGGAAGGAATAAACTGTTTTATTACTTATGAAAAAAATGTTTTATTTAACAGCACGTTTTTAGGTGGATAAATTATGGTTCAAGAAAAACGATTTGCAGAACTAATGTTAGAAAAAGCTGTTTAAACTTACCCATTCGTCTACGAATTAATCTGGTAAACATTGTGCGAATCCTGACCTAGGCAACGCTCAACAGCTGATGTCACCGGCCGGGTCGGTGAACTCACTACACTCACGGTGAATTCACTTCAAGATCACTTCACTTCACGGTCACTATCACTTGCCACTGTGAAATGTGGGAATATTTGAAACCGATTTATTTTTCTTACGTTTAAACATTTCGTAATAGTCTGCGTTTTTACGATTCATGTTGTCCGTTCGGCTAGCAGAACGACTCTGCCAGCTGAAACGTCGCATTCGCTTCCACACGCCCACGAACATGTTCTTTAATGTGGATAACATTGTAGTGCCGACGCTCACACTGCGACGCACCTACGCAGGGGCCGATGCTGCCCTGTGTGATCGGTATCTGCCGCCGATTTCCACTACATTTGGAGACAGTGTGTGTGCGTGTGCGTGTGGAAGCGAGTGCGAACGTTTCAGCTGGCAGAGTCGTTCTGCTAACCGAACGAGAAACGTGAATCGTGCAACCGCAGAATATTAGTGAATGTTTAAACGTAGGAAGAATAAATTGTTTTTAACTATACCCAAATTTCACAGTAGCAAGTGCAAGTGACCGTGAAGTGAAGTGATCATGCAAGAATACTAACCCAGCCGTAACATCAGCTGTTGAACGTTGCCTCGGTCAGGATTCGCACACGTTAAGCAAGTTAATTCGTGGACGAATGGGTAAGTTTAACTAGCTTTTTCTAACA
The DNA here is from genome assembly GCA_963583965.1 of Nomada ferruginata. Taxonomy (NCBI): domain Eukaryota; kingdom Metazoa; phylum Arthropoda; class Insecta; order Hymenoptera; family Apidae; genus Nomada; species Nomada ferruginata. The sequence continues at coordinate 5,442,510 of OY757219.1, forward strand.
TTAGTTGTGCAAATCGTTTTTCTGAAAACATAATTTATCCACCTGAAAACGTGCTGTTAAAAAGATATTTTTTTCATAAGTAATAAAACAGTTTATTCCTTTCGGATAATGAATGAACGTATCGGACACTGTTCTTAAACGACTTATTAGTTTATTTGTTATTCATGAATAACAAATTATTCCACATTATTCTTAATTATGACGATGTAACATTTTCCGCACGCTTCCGTCGGTACCCTCGATGCCCCCCCATCGCGACAGCTGATAGGTTCGTGCCTGAGCGCGCGCCATCGGCCGTCCGGCGGGCGCTCTCATTGGCCAGTGTTTTTCGTTAATAACTTAAAAATGAAGCTGCAAACCACATGTTGGTCAAGGAAAAATTTGTTCAGAATCACCCCAGCTACCCCCCATTTCCGGGAAGGACAGGAGTTAAGAGACACCCTGTATAGTGTGTCGGTTTCGTGAGTATATACTGAACTGAAGTAATCAGCAAATATATCGGCTATGGCTTGTTCAGTACAGGCTGTACGATCATTGAAGGACATGGAGAGAGGAAAAGGAGACTCGTTTTTGAGGGATCGAATGAAGTTCCAAAATGCTTTAGGGCTGTTTTGAAGGGTTGACTCAGACTTGGCAACACAGGTAGTCCAGCAACGACAAGACAGAGTGCGACATTTGGATCTAAGACTGGAAACACGAGGTAATCTGAAAAACAGTTTGTAGATTTATAACGGCGATGAGCGGTTTTCTTTTTTGCAAGTAGAGAAATAAGCCTACGTGAAAACCAAACCCGGTATAAAGAGGTAGTAATAGGACGGAGTGGCACACATGCGTTTATGGCATAGTTTAAGGGGGCCGACTCCAGGCGCCATTACGTGTGTGCGTGCACTCACACAAACAAAGGAAAGCATGCACGTATACGCCATGCGCGACAGAGAGACCCGATTTCGAATTTGACTATCCCCGTCTCAATAATTGCATTAAGGGCCCCGACTCCAGGCGCCATGACCGGTGTGCGTGCACTCACACAAACAACGGAAAGCATGCACGTATACGCCATGCGCGACAGAGAGACCCGATTTCGAAAATTAGAAATCCTGTCTCAATAATTGCATTAATGAAACTTTCGCGGATATAGCACACACGGGTAGACTTCACCGTAGTCGGGGACTTACGTTTGAACGCCAATAAACACCATGCGGTCGAATGAAATCTATTTCTTGAACTGGCAAGCTAGAGACAGACACCGATGTAGGCAACAAGATGGCTGCAGGCATCTTGACATATTTCCCAATTAGCAAATATTGAACGATTTAATGGTTTATTCACTGATAACACGAAGTCCCCTACTGCCTTGAAGTAGCACAAGATCACAGAAACTCGATTTTTCACAATTTATCACTTCTGGAAAGCACAAAATCTAATCTACGATTTGCACGCATCCGAGGTAAGAATAGTTCACTGATTCTCCGTCGGTGGCGTTTATGGTATATTGTTGTGAATTTGGCCAAGTTACCGTCAGGGTCGATAAAAATACGAATCAGTCGGTAAATGTAAGTTATAATTTCACACCACGAACGGCGATTCAAACGTGAATACGTGATGCGTGCACACAGACACCAGTAAGGCATAGTTGCCGGCACGTATCAAACCTCTGTCACACTGTTGTCACATCTGTTACAATTATAACATAAGCATCAGCAAACTGAATCGACTCGAGCCGAGATGTTGATTCGAGCCGCTGCAAACTTTTTTGTAGGTTCGAGTCCCCTTGGGGGGTATATTTTTTGCATTAATTTTTTTTTCGTTACTAAGTATATAACAATGATCAATATTTGTTTACAAAAAATATTTGTTAAATACTTTAATTTAATATACGTAAATATGAAGTTGAAGCGCTTTTTTCTACCGTTTTCTTCCCATGTATCTTGCCAATTATGGAACTGTTTGATATTTCAAAACTCAAAATACTCAACGTAAAATACGTAATACGTAAATACGTAACTCAAAATTTCAATCATTTGGTGCTATGTTTCATTTATATTACCAATAAAGCTGCTATGTTAATATATATGAAATATATTAACTATATTATACAACAATAATATAATTGTAATATAATTAAAATATATGTAAAAGTATCGAAGGTGCTTGAATAGGTATTTAAATGATTATGTGGGCGTGTATGTGTTATATCAATACTGATTATTAATAATGACTTATATTTAAAAAAAGAGTCAAGGAATAACAGAAACACATGTAATGAATTTTTTTTATATAATTCACTATAATTTAACTTTTTTTTTTAATAAAAATTAAATATATTTCGGCTGTGGCCCCTCCATCCGCCATGGCCACCACGGCCTCCGCGGCCTCCGAAAAATCCGACGCCCGCGATGCCTGAAGTTAGTAAAAGCGTTGATTTTTATATATGTACATATGCTGAATGTGAGCGATGATTGATTGATTTTTGTGTTTTATATAAATTATTTATTATATTTCAGAATAAAAGAATCTTAAATTAACAAATTATAGCGTCGGCTGGGGTGCGTGCCATGGGGGGCGCGCCGCTGCGGAAGAAGAGGCGTTGGCGGAAACGAGCGGACCTTCGTTTTAAAAAATTATTAAATATTTAAATAAAAATTGAATATGAACGGAAATTATTAATGCTCTGTATTTTTTATTGATGGTCATTATTGTAAGAGTTTGTGAGATTGAGAGAGATTGTGAGAGATTGTGGCAACAGCGTGACAGAACTATAAATGACGTAAGAATAGTTCACTGATTCTCCGTCGGTGGCGTTTATGGTACATTGTAGTGAATTTGGCCAAGTTACCGTCAGTGTCGATAAAAATACGAATCAGTCGGTAAATGTAAGTTATAATTTCACACCACGAACGGCGATTCATACGTGAATACGTGATGCGTGCACACAGACACCAGTAAGGCATAGTTGCCGGCACGTATCAAACCTCTGTCACGCTGTTGTCACATCTATTACAATTATAACATAAGCATCAGCAAAATGAATCGGCTCGAGCCGAGATGTTGATTCGAGTCGCTGCAAACTTTTTTGTAGGTTTGATTCCCCTTGGGGTATATTCTTTACATTCATTCTTTTTTCAATACTAAGTATATGAAAATGATCAATAGTTGTTTACAAATGTTTTAAAAATATTTGTTAAATACTTTAATTTAATATACGTAAATATGATGTTGAAGCGCTTTTTTCTACCGTTTTCTTCCCATGTATCCTGCCAATTATGGAACTGTTTGATATTTCTATCATTTGGACGTGTACACATGTCAATTCAAAGCTCAAAATGTGTAACTCAAAATTTCAATCATTTGGTGGTATGTTGCATTTATAGTACCAATAAAGCTGCTATGTTAATATATATGAAATATATTAATTATATTATACAACAATAATATAATTGTAATATAATTAAAATATATGTAAGATTATCGAAGGCGTTTGAATAGGTATTCAAATGATTATGTCGGCGTGTATGTGTCAAAAAGTTGTTTTGTTTAGCTCTCGTGACCGTAGTCTGTACAACAATACAATGTCACCATGGTCCTTTTCGATCATTTTATGCTTCGCTCCAAGCAACAGAAAGCTATGATAGACAAAGACAGAGCTATGTACGTCAGATGTACCTATGACGTGACAGCAAGACGGGAATCGGTGTGACACCGCAACTATGACGCAGGGTGTGAGGGCCGTCATTTGTTTGTAAGATGAACCGCGTGGCCCGCGGCCCGCCAGTTGGCTGTGTCTGACCTTTGTCAAGCAGCAATAAGAGCCCTTCTCTCATAAGGTCCAAAAATTATTTTCTTACACATATTAATAGGGTTTTATCAATCTGTTTTTTCAACTTGACTCTTGAATCTCCTCTTTCATTTGCACTATTCTCTTTTATGTTCGGCAAAAATCAAAATCTCAACTTGAGTCGAATCTATCGAAGTTTTCCTGAAAAGCAAAACTGTAATAGATATGACAATATCAGCTATGTCTCCGTATTTTTCGTTTGTCATTCTACACAATGACCGAAGCAATGGGAAAAAGCGAATGAAATGAATTAACAATTATCAATATATGCATATTCGGTACTCGCATAAAATCTGTACGAATAAATATTTTCCTTCATATCAGATTATTTGTAAAAAAGAAATAATTGTGTGGTATAAAAGAAAGGCTAAATAGTAGTAAAACATCACACGAGTTTTCCTGCACTTCGTCAAGACTGTTCAATCTAAGACGTCTGAAAATGCGCTTCATACATTTTATTTTAATGTTAAAAATATTAAACAGTACCATAATTGGCAAGATACATGGCAAGGGAAACGGTAGCGCGAAGAGCGCTCTAAGTTCATATTTACGTATATTAAATTAAAATATTTAACAAATGTTTTTAAAATATTGGTAAGCAAATACTGATCATTGTCATATAGTTAGGAATTAAAAAAACATTAATGTAAAAAAAATGATAGCATAGGGGGATCGAACCTACAAAAAAGTTTCCAGCGGTTCAGCAGCTATATGTATATGTCTACATACATATATCCGGCAGGAATCGAAATCTCGGCTCGAGCCGATTCATTTTGCTGATGGCCAGGATTGTAACAAATGTGGCAACAGCGCGACAAAACACTCAAAGCATGTGATTTGACAACCATGGCCTCCCACCCTCCATTTATAACTTTGCCTAATGACGTTAGATGTCACACCATGAGTTTATAATTCTGTATAATGACTTTAAATGTCACCCCCTAAAATTCGAAACAGACGATTTTTCTGTTTTCACTAATGCCCGTTCTGTCGAATGGCGCTTAGATCGATTCGGAGTTGGCCCCAAAAGAGTCGGTCCCCTTAAGGGGGTAGACACGGCACGTGACCTCTCCGATTTGGAAGGTCGGTATTACAGCAGCTTTTTCCTGCACTGAAATGGTAATACCGACAGGCGAGAGGGAGCTGCTTCTTATTTCGATATTGTAATCTGAACGTGGAAAGACATTGTCAGCTGTTGCGTTGTACTTGAAAGAATTTAAACGGAAAGTCTGCTGGTAGTGCCAGCGTTGAAAATTCATTGTACATTTTAATTATATACTTGAAATGTGGTTATGCTACAATATGTTTCGTTGCAGTAAGGAATTACAAGTGAAACGTAAAACTAGATGAGGGGCATGGTATTCTTAGGTTAGACATTATTTTGTTAACAAAACACTGAAGCGGAACATGAAAGTTATACACTTATTATAAAATAATTAAACGTCCTACGTAGAAAGCAGTTATTGGACAAACATTATATATAACATTGTAGGAGACGATACTGCATTCATGAATTATCATGTTGTACACCCTGGTTTGCTGTTCAAAAATTGTTCAGAATATTGATTTCTACAACATATTCAAAAATCCCTCTTCTATACATTTACCGAAATCAGACGTTTTTGCAACTATTCACAATTGACTAGTTAGTCTCGTAAACATGTTTGAATAGTGAGAAGAAAGGTTTGAACAATACATTGTATTATGATGACAAAAATGCAAGAAAAGATTGGCTGGAGAAATGGACTATCCCCTACACGTGGGGGAATCCCGCTTGGCCGTAGCGACGCTCGACGACGCGGTGTAATATACATGTAGAGGAGTATCGGTGTGACTAATACTAATTCAACGATGAAACTTTTTTATTTACTAATTTTTCTACATGTAACTTTTACCAATGTATCTGGGAGATCTTTCTAATTCAAATGAGACCAAACATGATATAGTTTGAATTATATTTACTTGTTGATACAGACTTTGTGGTACGTCTTCAATTAGTATCAACAAGCAAATATAATTCAAACTATATCGTGTTTGGCCTTATTTTAATCAGAAACATCTCGCAAGTACGTTAGTAATAGTTTCATTGAGAGAAATTCAGAAAGTAAAAAATGAACACGTGCGGGACTCGAACCTACAGAAAAGTTTCTGGCTGGTCGAGACAAAATCTCCGCTCGAGCCGATTCATTTAGTTAGCTGGTGATCACATTTGTAACAGATATGGCAACAGCGCGACAGAAGTCTTGATAAGTTGCGGCAACTATGCCTTACTGTGTCTGTATTCACACATCCGTATTCACGCATCCGTATTCACGTATGAATGAAAAAAATCAGGTCAACTTATGACTGATTTGGTGACATTTTCTTACAATATGTTTTGTACAAAATGATCAAAAGAATGAAAAAGAATATTAATAAGAGCAATGCAATAATTTCAAATATTTGACGTAACTACCACATTCTGAAAATATGATATCAGTACATCAATACTTCCAACCTCCGTAAAAAAGTTCCAATCTCTTCTTTTTTATTTTAAATAATATAACCATACAATTATAACATAAATTCGACAGCGATTTCAAGTCAAGCATGTGTTATATACAGTAAAAGCGTTTAGTAATTGTACACAGTTCCCAGTCAATACCTAAAATGCATATGACCTAACCTATAATCGTACGAAAATGCATCATTGACAGCATCACGCTGTTACTACTGTAGCACATGTCACAAGCCAACGCTTCAGTTTTGCTATGATTTCACGTTGCCAGTCCTCCTGAGTAGACGCCACCTCATCACCACTACGTGAACTAAATTTGTGACGTCACGTGCTCTGTTTTAACGGCAATATGAACAGCGGACGGCGGAACTGGTCTGCGGGAATGCAATCAGGACTATGCATCGTTTATCCTTACATGAGAAGATTTTGAGATGAATAAAGGCTCATTCGACAGAGAAAAGTGCAATGCAGCACGCGACACAGCCTGTTTGAGCCATAAAACTCTTTTAGTGACTTAAAATATACTTAGATTCCGCGGTGTATTATGTCAATTTTTGCTCTACTTTGGACACTCATATTATTAGATATCAACACAATCTCGATGAACGGGCTGTGTCGCGTGCTTCACTGAACCTTCCTCTTTCTAATGAGCCCTCGCCGAGCTCAAAATCTTCTCATATAAGGACGAAAAATGCATAGTCCCAAACCCATGTTTCGGTCCAGATTATGTCGGTATACAGCTCGCTGCATTACCCGTATCTACCCCCTTAAGTGATGGTAAAGAAGATCGACGGCCGAACTGATGGGTAAGGGAGAAAGGAGCCTATCCCAATCGAACTGGGATAGGTAGCTATCGATCATATTATAATCGGCGGCTCTAAAATTCCTTATGAAGGAGGTACGACAGAAGAGAGGTGATCTTGAGCAGTTTGGAATAGGGAAAGAGAGGGCCGGATGGTAAGAATCTTCTGGCACGAATGACTCTGGAGCGGGAGAAATGGAAATGCTTGCCACAGTCGAGAAAACCAAATCTAGTTTCAAGTTATGTGAGTTACTAATGTTGTTAAATTGAGAAATATTTAAGTAATTAAAGTACTCACTGACAATGAGGTTAGGTGAATAGGAATGAAATGAAAAAGTGGAATTGGTACGCCCGCTAAAATGAGGTATATTGTAGTCGCCAGCGATGACAACAGGAGAATTGGGGTAAAGAGCACATACTTCCTCGACCGTAAGACAATGTTGCTCGTAGTGGGAGCCCGGAGACGTGGGGGGAATATATACCGCCCCGACAATAACACTAGCACGATCTACGTGCACCTCTACGAACAATTGCTCGACAGAGTTAACGGTTACTTCGATACGGCGACTGAAATATGAATTTCTTATAGCAATTGGTACACCTCCGCCTCTGGCATGTATACTGGTACGGTCATTTTTGTCTAATCGGAAAATACTGTAATTGAAAAGACCAAGCCCCGAATTCGATATGTCATGGTGTAGCCAAGTTTCAGTAAGGATGATTACATCGTATACAACAGCAGAGGATGCAAACGCACAGCGTAAATCGCTTAACTTCGAGCGAAGACCGCGAACATTTTGATAATATATTAAAGGGTTTCTTATTATTATTTTTTACGAGGCTGAGGTGATAAAGTTATAATTTTGGGAACACCATTGACATACCGATTTGTTTTGTTGGTTATGCCTGAATCTATGAGTGATTTTAATTCGGTCCTTAGATTCTGGAGATGGAGGCGCTGTTTCGGCGTTGAGTCCTGGAAGATTCTTGCGGGACCGTTATAGCGGTTTTTATATCGGAGTATGTTTAGGGCGTCTGTCTTCGTCGTTAAGGTGGCACGAATTAATCGATGACGGCCACTTTGCTGTTTTTTACCGATTCTGCTGACTTTGATAGTTGAGTAGTCGCCAGGGTAGAGGCTGTTGAAAATGCTCCGTACCCGCTCGCTGGGAATGATTCGGTTGTGGATGTTCCTCTAGGTTACTCATGATGATGTTTCGTGAGCGGTAATCACGTTCAGCGAGCTCCTGTATAATCTCTTCTGAGTGAGAGTGAGAGTCACAGTCGCTGGGGAGCTGCGAAGATTTCGCCTCCAGTTGGGATATCCTTTCGGTAAGAGAGGAGACATCAAGTGTTAATGTCTCGATGTCTTCTTTATACGTGTTTTTTAGCTCCCTGACTTCAGTGCGAAGTGCCTCAAATTGACTGAGGCACAGATTCTGAATCTTCAGAAATAATTGGTCACCCTCGGTTGGGTCAGAACGTCTGGCCTGCGATAATATAGAGCAGTCCAGTAACTGCCGTTTGAGGCCAAATGGCTTCACCGATTAAGACAGCCAGGGTGTATGGAAATTCCGCAGTTATTGCACTTGATGGGTTTTGCTACTGATTTACCACAACCATTGCAAACATAATCCATCGTGGAAAAGAGGCGAAGATTTCAGAAAGGCATCGATGAATTTCAAAAGAAACGGCTGCTTTTGATGTCTGGCGGTTACGCACAGAATGACAACAAGGCGGGCAAATCGAGACACGTCTACTCCGTGTGACTGACTGAGTACGAATGATTATCTACCATAAATACCGTCATTATATAATCTATTGCAATATTATTGGTATTAAAAGTTTTTAAATTCTTTATTTCATTATTAATTGTGCTTATTTCTTCATTTATAATTTTCTTGTTTTCTTTTACAAACTTAAATCTAATAGGACGGAAAAACCATGCTGATGAAGATCGTGGATTTTTCCAAACTATCTCGGAATTAATTTTGTTTTGCAATACTAAGGGTACCAAACTGGACACAAAAGCAGCACTATTATCTATATCCAATTCCCCATATTGTATTTGTTTATATCTTTGTTGACCGGCTGCTCCATCGCAACCACATTTACATATAAGCACCAACTGCATGTTTTCTGATGTTTTTGTGACAGTTTCCAACATACGTGAAACAGTGTGATTGAGTAAACTTTGTAAGTTTACATTAGCATAGGATTCGGTTATTTCGAATGCATTTTTTGGTTGGTAACATTTTGTTTTTCTATTAACAATGTGTCATATGACGGTCATTGATTGGTGTTACGCTTTATTGCCTTATTTCTAATTGTTATGTATTGGACTTTGGAAATATCGGCCATAATGAACATATTTGGTGCTTTTTGTGGTGTAAATTGTTTCCTTCTTGACAAGCACCTTTTCTTAAAGAAAGCTTCAATGCTTCCATATTCATTTTTGTCTAATAAGTACTGCAGCAAGCGAGCTTTTGAATGCATATCATGTCTCCGAAAACTCATTTTCGTAGCGTTGATCAGTTCCGTTAACGCAAAATTGTTAACCAGAGATCGTGTTCTACGTATTCTTTCTGGAATGCTACATTCGGTAAATGATTTCCTACCCTTGTATATAGAGACAGTTGATGGCTGTTGCGGCCTTACTGCATCTATACAGGACCTACTGGTTGATGGAATATTCAATGCTATTGCAGTTGGATAAAGTAAATTTTGTTCAAGCCACTCATTATTATTTATAAGGAATTTGCTTTCTGTATATTTCGACTTGATCCATTTTTGTTTCAGTTTGAAAGTACATTTTTGTAAAGATATTTTAGGCGCTCGTACATTTTCTGGAGAGACCTGTATATGTTGACATACTTTTTCGTACAGAAATATGTAGTCATTCATATCTCTATTTGTTGTTTCTTCATATAGAATATAAGTCTTCATTTTTACGGAAATCTGACATTTTTTCTAAATAAGTAATATCTGGATAATTAAAACGAAATGTTAAAAAAAGAACTCACTTAATTAATCTTGAGGCGTTTTTGTACTTACCAACGAGGACGAGACAGACTAAACGAAGTAGAAACTAATAACATTGTCACATAGGAAGTATTGTTTCCTTCGTTTCATCTATTTGCCCTTATTTGGAAATCGAGAGTGCATGCAGTCGAGTCTGCCCCTTCCACGATGCCGCGATGACGCAACCCTTCAGGGCGACCTTTTGGACTCCCTTGGAAGATTCAGTACTCCCACCATATTTTTGGTCCGGCTTTCGGATATAAAACGAGCATGAAATCTACTCTCGGAGCTCAGTATGGACCTACTAGCTTTGTACCATGTCGGTGCCAGCTAGCCATACTGATGCCCAGCGAGATCGGGTTCAAATCCTTTTCCAGCAACTTAGAATTAAATCGGCTCAGTTTTGAATAATCAGGCCACGAGTAACTTCGCGCTTATTCAAAGTTCCACTAAGCTCAGCGAGATCGGATACAAGTCCCCTTCAAGCAACTTATATTTATTCGTTACTATACGGTGTTAGGCACCTCTGTACCGATTTCATAGCTACACGTAAAAGACTGTAAGCGTGGATTTCAGTTCCGCAACTTTGTAGAGTGTAAACCAAAGAGAAACTAGAATATAGATTTTATTATTGAACATAGACATATTTACTTCATTTCATTTCCTATTCCAATCATTAGCAGTATTAATCCACCAAATAGATACATCTTAACCGCTCGAGGTGTATCTAAGGTGTATCTAAGTTACGAGGTTACATTTACTAACATTCCTACTGGCTCCCAGTTCTGAAATACGCTCTGGTTCGTCCACGACAACCTTAACCTTCCTAGTGGCTCCCAATTCTGAAATACGCTCTAGTTCGTCCACGCAATTTTCCTGTCTTAAAACGGCACCCGGTGATGAAATAAGCACCGGTACATCCGTTAACTAACAAACTCTTAAACAACCGATCCTCGGCTCCGCAGCCGTGCCCCTTAGCCCTCGGCTCGTAACAACATAAAGAACACACACATACAGTATGTACCAAAAATAAGTAAACAAATATGTACATATGTTATATGTTCAAATAGATATTTTTATAACTTGAAGTTAGATATTCTAACAACGATAATGGCCAATGTCATGGCAACAATCCTCTATTGCAGTGGTGGCTAACTGGAGGCCCGCGGGCCAGTTGGACCCTTATCCCCACTCTTTTCTGTAACATGGGCGAAGGGGAATTGTCCCCACTACGTCTACGTCTACGGCACGAAATAGGACAGGGCAGCGTATCTCTGTTGAGGAGAAGCGTGAAGTTTACGCCGTAAAACCATGCCTGCTCAACTGTGCCATTGACCACGGTTCCAATACTTTTTCTTGATATATCGTCGCATTGATTTCGGTATTCGAAACCAATTCTGGTTTATTGTTGTAATTGTAAAAGGGGGAATTATTCATAGCTCATTCTTTACTCTGTAGCCCCTGCCGAATGAACGGAGTAATGACCCAAATAATAAAACATTTAGCAACATGTAGTTCGCGGCAACTTTTATTGATGACACAATTATGAGTTTTTCCTGCAAGAAAGGATCAACTCTTGCGTTTTACTAACTTGCACCGAGGCCTGCTCACTAGCACCCTTCAATAAAGAATGATCTTTGACCGCTGAGAGAGATACAAACTTTTCATTATTTCTAAAAATTTCAGTATGACTTTATTACTTTGCAAACCTCCACCAGCACGTACACCCCCAAAACATTAACATGACGAAGACTCGTCAGTTCTCTATAAATTATCACGGCAGCTTGACGCACATAAGGTTCCTATGAGTTTGCTGAGTTTGGTAAGTACAATTCCAAAGCGAACCCTTCTCGGCTTCAAAATAAGTGGACTGTAGCCACTTTCAAAATATACGGCTCATTTCTTTATTCTATTATTCCATATTGTTATTAAAATGCCAAAACGAAAGATAGATTTCGAAAATCGCCGTTTCCTAAATGAATGGGAAACGAATTTTTTTGTAATTGCCCGTGGCGAACGGCCCCAATGTTTAATTTGCGGTAATCATCTTGCAATTATGAAAAAAAGTAATATTTGATGCAAAACTCATGGTGCATATTCCATAGAAGAGCGGAAAGAAATAATAGTAAAATTAAAATCACGACTTATACAACAAGAGGCACCAGACACTTTTTCAATTCAACAAAAATGCCTTGCAGCTTCCTACGCTGTTGTATTGGAAATAGCAAGGTCAAAAAAAACTTTTTCTGATGAAGATTAGATAAAGAAATGTGCCATTGAAATGGCTAAATGTTTTGGACATAAAGAAGCTGTGGAGAACTTTAAGGCCGTATCTCTCTCACGGCCGACTATCAAGAAGCGCATAAGTGACATCGGCATACACACGGAAAATAAATTAAAATCAATATTAGAACATTGTCGCTATTTTTCATTATGTCTAGATGAAAGTACTGATATTTGCGATGTAAGTCAGTTATTAATTTTTGTACGCGCAATAGACGATGACTTTTCGGTCACCGAAGAATTATTGGCACTTGTGCCATTACATGATACAACGACGGGTTTGAATATTTTTAATGCACTCCATAGTCAAACAGAAAAGTATGGAGGATTTGCTAAATGCACTGCCATAGTAACAGACAGGGCAAAATCAATGGTAGGCCATGAAAAGGGACTTTGGGAACTTTTGAAAAAGAGTAATAATTTGAAGAGTGGGACGAGATGGGAATTGATTTTTGTGGCATTATACAGGGTGTCCCGTAACTACCGTAACATCGGGAAATGGATTCTGAACAACTTTTTCGTTGAACAAAATGTTGTTTGAAGCTTCGTTTTTGAGTTATTAATCAAAAACAGTGCCCAATGAGAGCGCCCGTAGAGCACGCGCCCAGGCCCGTAGCTCTCTACTGCGCTCGGTCGTGAACGGGAGCATCGAGGGTATCGAGGGACTTGTACGGCAAATGTTACATCATCCTAAATTAAGAATAATGTTGAATTTTTGGTTATACATTAATAAGAAATAAACTAATTATTCTTTTAATTAATCGCTTTCATTAATCGGTATCGTTTGTCGTTGCATACGGTCGCAATAAATATTCCTTTAAAGGATATCTTTGATCTCCAAGGATGACGTAAGGGACAGCATACGTTGTTCCCGGCAGTGGATTATTGGGCGGTATATTAAAAGAATTATTTTCTAAATGGTGAAACACGTTTGATTCCGCAAATACACCGCCATCACTCCGTCCTCCTTGTTCTCCAATATCTACCGTTATAAATTTATAATGGGCATCTGAGATGCCTTGCAAATATACTGAGAAATACTTCTTGTAATTAAAAAACATGGATCCAGATTGCGGGGGAAATTTTATACGAATGTGTTTCCCGTCGATACTTCCTATACAATTGGGAAAATTCCGTAATCGCTCGTAATCCCTACCAATTCTATAAAAATGCTCAGTTGTTAGGAATGGCATATGTTTTTTTATAAAACACCAACCACATAGCTTCACATGTTTCGTATACGATGCCAGCAATAGTATTGTGGGTCATTCGGAAGTAAAATGCTAATGATCGAAAAGCAAGTCCCGTTGATAGAAACCTGAAGCAAAAGTATATTGTATATCACTCATAAAACTGTACTGTAGGAATGATTCACTGACAATAGCCGCGATTATATTTTGTTATCCTATCTCCAATTATTGCATTGTTTATGTAATTTTAGGTACGAGCGTTAAGGCGCAATGGCAACTGCTAAAAGATTCGCAATTGCGGGAGTTGAGAAGGAGCCGTCTAGCAGCGGAGTCTGCGTCACAGAGCAATGATTCTAAATGGAAGTATTTGGAACACATGAATTTTTTGAAAGACATGTACGCAAGTAGACCTCTGGTTGGAAATATTTGCCAACGTCCGCAATGGAATCGCCACAATAAACCGATCGAGGTATCAGACAACGAAATTGTAGATGAACCCGTTTCACACACCGACCAGGATGGCGATGAAAGATTCCCCCTATGGATAAAGACAAACGCGAGAGACTGTTGAAATCACCAAATACGTGTGCCCGAATGAAGAAAGATCCCTTGCTTGATTTCCTCAAATTGGAACAAAAGAAAGTGACATGTTTGCAGCAAACAGGTGGCATGCTGATGTTGTTGAGAGGTACATCGCGATTCCAAAGGGGTTCGACTAGAGTAAATTTATGACACGGTCAGGCTAATAGTATTTTCGAGGAATATTTCTGACGGTGTAAAACATCTGGCTGCCAGCGTTCAGATGGCACCGATATACAACAAGCTTCAAAACACAGTCGTAGCCACGACACAGCACTCTCTCTTTTTACCGCCGTAGCAGCGACCCTGTCATAAATCTCGTCAACCCTCTGGAACTTTCCAACACTTCACGGTGCACCCCCACACAGGACTGGGCCTTTCCCCGTCCAGGCTTTCCACCACCTGGCGGTGCACTACCACACAGGGCTGGGCCTGTTCCCCTTCCAACGACATATCACGCTAAGGGTGTAATGGAAGGGAGGACACGCACCTTTAAAGGACACTGACCAGCGCATGGAGATTAGATATCGTCTAGGATTTTAGAGGGACAACTCTATATCGCTATACGATCTAAGAACTCAATCAATCCATCAATCAATCAATCAGAACTCAAATATAGACAATTTAACCAGTGAACTCGCATTCATTATACCTCAATCAATCCCCCCACGAAATTGACGAAGAGCGTACACGTTCAGTTACGAGACTTGACTGGACGCCACATTACGCTCGAAACACGAGTCTACTTCCATATTTGCAAGCCATACCGTTACACTAAAAATTGCACACGCGGAGAAAATTGGAGCAAGTGCTAATTGAAGATCTACCAGTGTGTAATTAACCACCATCTACAGTTCATGAAGGAACTGTGGCAGGTGGTAGCTTGCGACATGGTCGAAAGTAACTTACATTCTCGTTGCTTTTACACCTTCTATTAAACATTATACAATGCAGTCTGTGACTGTAAATTAAATAAAAGGACATCTATACAAATAACTTGAATTGTAGAATAAAGTACAATTATTGCGTATATGAAACAAATTAGAAGATGCAAATGTGTGGCGAATAGGTAATTTAAAAATAACTTACCTTAAGGTTACCACAAGCCTCTCCTCCGGCGAAATGCATTTCCGGAAGTTGGATACAATAAAAAGTTTCCATTTTCATCCTCATGTATCATGAAATTTATCCCTTGTTGAGGTAATTCAGGAAAAAGCATTTGATATTCGCTCTCTTCTTCTCGCGATACATATTTCATCCACATGGAATCTTTTTGTTCTTCTTAATAATAGATATCTTATTATAGGATTCGTCTCCAAACACAACAATCCTGCAACGTCCATTGTTGCAACCCGACAAAAAATTAGTTTAGAGCTGTAGGCTAAAATTCGTATTTACTCTCACCTTCACTGTTCACTGTTCGAATGCTGGATTATTTGTGATTCTCCAATGGTTCGCCAGGAAAAATGTAAACTATGGGGAAAATGCTATTGGCCGTTACTATTGTGTGGGAGTGGAAATAGGAATTGGTATTGGTTGTTAACAGGGGTGGAGGTGGTTCTAGAAAGAGAGTTTGGATTTTAGGAACGAAGTAGTTTATATGCGAAAAATCCTTGAGGTTTTTTGCCTGTTTGGGGAAAAGTAGGATGTTGCTTAATAAAAAAAAGTAAGGTTTTGGATGGGTGACAATGGCCGCATGTGTTCGACATGGAGGGTCCGAGGGACTTCGGAGACAATGCAACCACGCTGTCGCGATGTCGAACGTGCGCCCAAATGGTTACATTTCGTTGAGAAAGCTGCATTCTGTTACAAATATAAAAATATTGGTATTTAGTTACAAAAATAAAAATGAGTAAAATAAAAACAAAGTGACATTACTCACTTTATGAATCACTAATTTGCCTGTTCAAATGATCTTTCTTGTAAGTCTCTTAGTAAATAAAGTAAGGATGTCAGCTTCCTGACTCCTGACTGTTTTAATATCATATATAAAATATTATTCAAAATACTCAACTTATGTCGTCTTTGGACTCATTTTGATCGGAATAATTTCACAAATATGTTGATGAAAATTGTATAAAAAAGGAACTGAAAATAAAAAATATTGCAATGCATTGGTATTTTGATCAGTGCAAACATCTGGTCTTTGCCGATTGTCACAGTCGCAGCTTCTCTTTCTTTTTCACACGCCATCCTTTTCTGTGTCCGAAACTTATTACCATTAATTGAACCAGTAAACGTAGTCAAAATTATATCGTATTTGGTGTCATTGTAATCAGAAAAATATCACCAATGTCTGGGTAAAAGACATAGTCTTTTCATAGCAAAAGAATGAGCAACAGCAGTGTTTCATTGTTCATATCAGGGGGCCCATAGTTCAAGTGTTTAAGTGCGGGTTCTCGAGAACCCCAACGTCTATCGGCATGACCATGGTAAAGTTTGTTTTTCTAGTAACGAGAACCAGGAGGCGTCTCAAGTGTATGTACGACAAAATTAAAAATTGTTGAATTTGTACGACTTTTGACTTGCCCGACGAGAACGGCTACACCGATAGAGCACACACATGCCTCTGGATACATCGAAACGCTCACACATTTTAGCTGACGTCACACGTCGGGCGAATCGCCCGACATTGGTGCCACTCTGACCACGCAGGACCACGAAATCGGATGAAGAGACACATACACATGCATCCCAAGGTATCGTGCATGTTAACCCGATGCCGGCTGGTCTGTCGAATGGACCGATATCGGATCCACTCTGACCGCAGCCTTAGACGCACGACAACTTCCCACTTTGAATTCATGTCTCTCATTGCCACCGTCCGTCGCACTGCTTCGTGTAGCCGGTGCTCCCCTTCATCCCGGACCAGCCCCCAAATGTAGGAACCGAATAAAAATGAAGGGTAGTCGTGGCGAATTGAACCCGAGATATTTTGGTGGTAGGCACTGATCATTTTTTTTTCTTGACAACGATTTATTCATAAGATACAAAGGTTAAAAATGGTGATTACATGGTATACGTGTAGTGAATAATCTACTATATATATGAGCGGTGTGTCTTAAAAATTAAGATAGGCTGCATGGTCATGGGAATGATGCTCACGGCCTATGTGTGTGTGGGGGGGGGGGGGGGGTCGTGTGTCGCGATGGGATATTTTCGTCCAATTTGTTACTAGAGTTATTCTCGTAGCCTTTTTTGGCCGAAGTGCGTTTGGGAGAGGGAATTCCAAAAAAAAAATGTGTACCGGGGAACCCGGACAAAACGGAATGAAATTATGTCGGCGCTTTCTATGAGCTGGAAGATGGGGCTTATAGTCTAATCGCTAATATAGCGTTTACGCCTATTTACAGTCATTTGCTCTCATCATGCTTTAACTACAATCGTTTAACCTACGCTATTTACATATTTACAATAGAATAGCTTAGGGTAAGTGGTGAGCGTTGATTGCGATAGTGGTTGGGAAGGGTAGAGCTCTTGTAGCCACCAGTATTTTTTGGTGTTGTGGTGGTAGGTGTTTAGTTTGTCGTATTTTGGTATCTGTGGGTTGAAGACACCGTCTTCCGGTATGTTGTGTTGCGGCTGTTGGTGTGGGGGTCGTACAAGATTTTGTTGTTGGTTGCTGTGCGGTGTACAGTAATTTCTCGAAGAGTGCATGGCTAGGCCTACGGCGAGAAGGATCGCGCTTCATCCCCACTACTGGGGGGGATCCCCCCGGGTTGTAGCCGACACGTCCCGGCGGTTAATACCTGGCGTAACCCTTGAAAGATTAAATGGCTTCGTATCTGTGAGACCACACTAATGCAACCGTGAATTTTTGTATTGTTACGTATTGCGCTATGAAAATTATATTAAAATATTCGTGAAGCTGTTGTGATTAAAATGAGACTAAACACGAGATAATTTGGATCATATTTACTTATATGTTTACATAATAAAACTCAAAATTTATAATAAAACTATTTATGCTAATGCTTGTGTAGCAAGAATTGTTACTATAAATAATTATAGTAAACAAAATTGCGCTTTTCGGATAAGAACTTCGTAACGTTGTGCTTACACTCAGCGTTAAAGAAGTAATGAACGATTGCTTGAAATAAGGTAAAGAGGTGTATGTATGGAAGCAAAGTGGAAATTCCCGCCTAATTTCATTATGCGTCATGGATATCTGTTCCGTCAGTTAATTGTTCAAAAGATTAGTGCCAGAAAATAACACTTCGGGAAAAGTCAAAAGTCGCTTCGGTCATAAACAACCCAGGTTGACCGCGGAGGTTTATTTCAGGTCAACGTTTTCACAGAGTGCTAAACTGTATTGTATTGTATGCCCATTGTATTGTAAGATACCCATGACTATTGTACTATGCTTTTATGTTTTTAAAGAATCAGGCAATTAAAGAACCAGGTGGTCCAAAGCGTTTCGCCTTGGCCCAGAGTGCTCGAAAAGCGGTTCCCCTGGGCTCGGAGGGCCCGAAAAGCGTTTCGCCTGGGCCGAGAGTGCTCGAAAAGCGTTTGCCCTGGGCACGGAGGGATCGTAAAGCGTTTCGCCTGGGCTTGGAGCGATCGCTCGGAAGCGTTCCATGCTCGGTCGTTCTTTTGTTCTGCAAATTTTATTACGATATTGTTAACGTTTGTATGCTTAAAATGAGACAACACGATCATATTTGCTTCATATTGCAACCCGTTTTTGTAATTTATCAACGCAAATATGATTCAAATTATATCGCGTTTGGTGTTATTTTAATCACAGCAGCCTCAGCAATATTTTAATAAAATTTGCAGAACGAAATAATTAACAATAAAGAAGTTTTATAGTTGCATTAGTGTTGCCTCACCGATACGTAGGTATCTGACCTTTCTGTCACTCTCTGTCCCTTTCAGTGGCCGTCGATGTCGGTGCCAAATTTCTAAAAAGGCAAAGTTATCCCGGCGCTCGAAGTGATCGCGGCCGGTCCCGACCTGCGATCCTTCTTCGAGAAATTACTGTATGTGGTATCTAATCTGTGGTATTTGATCATTGTTTTGGTCGGTGATTCTGCTTGTCTGATCGAGGAGGATGAATGCTTCTGGGGGGGATATGTCCAGATGCCATTGTCTTTTCATGGTAAATGTCGTGGGGGTAAAGTGAACTATCTATGAGGTGGTTGTTTCGGATTGTCGGGATGTTCGCGAAGTAGTCTCTGATGAGTTTGGTGATGAAATTATCTATTCTGGGTATGTTAGCTGCGTCGGATAGGGTTCTATTACTGGTGTAGTGTTGATAATTTGATTCTTTGGACCTATGTAGACCAGTGCAAACCCTCAGGCATTTTCTTTCGAAGGTTCTGATTTACTCCATTGTTTGGGGGCTTAGGTTGAACCAGATTGGGCAACCATATGAAGTGATGGATCAGGAGTATGTAACAGAGGATTTTAATTTTTGGGTTGTGGTAGCGCGAGTAGAAGAGTCTGGCGTGGCTTAGGAAGGCTTTTGAGGCTTTCTCCAATTGTATGTCGGTGTGTTCGTTGTAGAGGAGGGGATAGTCGAGATGAATTCCGAGGTATCTGACTATTTTTTTTGTGGGGGATTTGGGTGTTTGTGTGGTTAAGGTGGTATGATTTGTAAGTATTTCCGTAGTTTCTGCTGTGGTTTTTGATCTTGTTTCGGAAGAGTATAGTTTCGCATTTTGACGGGTGTATTTTTAACTTCCACGTTGAGTAGTAGTCGTTAATTTTGTTAAAGAGAAGTTGGGATTTTTCCTGGAGTTTTGGAACGTTTTTTCCATTGATATAGACTTCCTTTGATTAGATCGTCAGCGAATTGTATGGTTTTGATGTCAGGGGATTCGGGGATGTTGAAGAGTTTGGGGATGTCTGCGTTATAGAAGTTAAAGAGGTCTGGGGAGGTAACTGGGAGGGCGTAATGGATGTCCGAGGTGAGCGTGTGGATTGCATGGATGGTGCTGAGCTTATGGCGGAATCCGAATTGGGTGTCAGGGATAAGGTTGTTGTCGGAGTAGAATTTTTCTAGGGATTGTTTAATTAGTACTTCGAATATTTTGGAGATGTTCGAGAGTAAACTGATTGGTCTATAGCTGGAGGGGTCAGTCGGGTTCTTACCTTTTTTTTGATAGGGAAGACTTTTGCGACTTTCCATGCTGCGGAGAAGTATCTGTTATTTAAGCAGTTGTTGAAAAGGATGTTGTAGTAGGATGTGACTTTATTGGGAAGGTTTCTTAGGATTATGTTTGGGATTTTGTCGGGCCCTGAGGATTTTTTATTCTTTAGTTTTTTGAAGAGTTGGGATGTACGGTAGTGCGAAGTGAAGAAGGTGGGATCGGTGTCGAGATTTGGGCTGCTGTCGAGGTTGGTGTCGGAGAATTGGGTAATGGAGTTATTTGTCTGTCTCAATTAATGTCTGTCATGAGTTTGTTGTGGTGTTTGTCTATTATTTCGGTTAATTTAGGGTTTCCTAGTGTTGAGTTTTGGGCGTTGGTTGCTGCAAAGTGGGCTCCTAGGACGTTAAGTATGTCCGTTTCGTCGTTGATTATGAAATTGCCATTCTGGTCTTTATGAATTAAGTCGGGAGCTATCATGGCTCTGTCTAAAAGGTCGCGGTTTGTTTTAGGTTAGGAATTGAGAGGCTCTCTTTCTTTCGAAAAATTGCGTTTATTTTTGGAAATATTTGGTGTGAGTGGAGGGGGATGTTTTTTATTTTATTTTCCCAGTGCGTATTAATAGATTTTTGAAATTCTTTTTTTAAGGATGTTTTGCATTTTTTTAGCTGGACTTTCGTTATTTTGATCAGTTCTTATGAGTGGGCAGCAGTGTGTCTGTAGGCGTTGTTGAGGATTGAGAATAACTCGGTTTTAGTTCTATGGAGTTTCTTGATTGTGTGGTTTGAATATGTATCTTCGGAATTATAGTCGGGGAAGGGGGGGGGGTACGTTCCGGTCTATTGCTTATAGTATTAGGTTTGAGAGGTCGGCTAGGTGGGTATCGATTTCTGAATTTGCCAGGTTTCTATCGAGCGGGATTTCTGTTGTTAGATTTTTATTCAAGTCTTGGAGGCTGAATAGGATTTTGTCGTCTTTTTGTGGGAGTCAAATCGCCCTATGGTCGCTGTGCAGGTTTAGGGTGGGGATGGTTCCGCCTGTATTTGAGTTGTTGATGATTAGGCGACTGTCCAGTAAGCAGATGTCGATGAAGGAGTTGCCTCTGGGGAAGGTGGGGGTATTTGAGTTTTTGAGAAAGATTCTGTGGTGAAGTCGTTTAGTAAGGATCCAGTTGGCTAGCGCCAGTCCTCTGCTACTGTATTTGAGGTTGTTCCAATAATGATATTTGGCATTAAGGTCTCCGGCTAAGATGTAATAGTTATTTGAATTAGATAGGTCGAGGGTGGTGAAGATCTGGTTTAATTCGTTTATGAACTCGGTGGAATGTGCGCCTGCTGCGTAGGCCGCGTTAATGATGAGGTTGTTGTTGTTGTGGAGGTTTATTTTTTCTGATTACTGTTTCGAGTATTGAAGTGGTGAAGTTTAAGGGGATCGGTTTGAATTTTATATTTTTTTTAATTAAGAGAGCCACTCCGCCGCCGTTTGCGTCGTTTGTTGTTTCGTATGAGGTTGTAGTTTTTGAATTTGGGGCTATGGTGTGCTTTGAGTTTCGTTTCGTTTAGGAGCGCGAGGTCTGGGTTCTCTGATATTAGGAGTTGGGCTAGAGAAAGTCTTCTTTCTATGGATGCGATTGAATTTACGTTCGCTGATATTATTTTGAGTTTGGTAGGGTTAGGATTAGGCATTGGGGATGTTGGAAATGTCAATTCCGTGGTGGTCAGAGTTTATGCCGAAGCAGAGGTCGTGGAGTTTTTCTATTTTGTTGGAGTTGAATCCTATGAGGTTCTCTAGACGGTTAATCTGGGGAAGGCAAAGATTTTTGAGGTCGTCAAAAAGATTTTCGTAGGGGGATTGGGTGGGATTTGGGGAGGCTAGAGGATGGATTGGGTTGGGTGGGTGTGAGGAGGGTGGTCAGGAGGTGCGAGTTCAGCTGAGTGAGTGTGCTGAGGGCTGTCCTGGTGGGTGCGGGTATTGGTTTTTGGCTGAGTGCCTTGGCGTAGGATAGTTTGGGTTTTAGCATTGAGGAGTCTAGGAGGGATTTTGTTCTACGTAGCAATCTGATTTTGTTGGTGGTCTTGTCTTCTGCAATAGATCTGAGTCTTTATTCCAGCTCTTTGCACTGTGGGCACCCTTTGTAGGAAGCTGGGTGCCGTGGCTTCTATATCTTACGCAGTAGATTAGGGATGGTTCTATTTTAGAGTCGGAAGGTACTTTGCACTGACCCGGTTCGTGGTTTTCCGCGCATTCGACGCATCGGAAATCGAGGTTGCAGTTTTTGGAGGTGTAGCCTGTTCTTTAGCAGCGGGCGCACATTACGCGCCCCTCCCATGTGGTGCCCTGATGTAAGGGAAGTTTAGTTTGGGTTAGGGTGTTAACGTCGCTTTCCGGAGCGATTTGGACGATAAAGAAATTGTTTTTCGCAGCGTTGGGGGTGTTAAAATTCGAGACTTTGATGAAGGTCACGTTCTTTAATTTGAGATTTTGTAGTTATGTGAGAACTTCTTCGGGTTTGAAGCTTCCATCTAGTCCTTTTACGAGGAAGGTTAGAGGTTTGATATCTTTGGGCGTGAAGGTGTAGAAACGAATGTTACGTTCGCGGAGGGTTTTGATCGTGGCGTTGTAGTCATGTATGCTGTCTAGTTGTATGTAATGTTTGTTACTGTTAATGTGCTTGATTTTAAAAGAATTTGTACTTATCAGACTTTTCAGGATCCTGTATGTTGTTTGCTGGGTGCTCTCCAACATGTTTATTATCGGCGGTTTGGACCGCGAAGTATTGGTGGGTGCGTGGGTTTGCTCATGGTGAGGTGGTGCTCCTAGGTGGGTTTGGTAGTCCTGGGTTTTTCCTTGGCTGGTGGAGGCAGTGATTCGCTTTGGAGCGTGTATGGCGGCTTCTGGTGCTTCCGTGTGGTTGATTTTGGCTCCATGTCTTGGGCGTTTTGAAGGGGCCAGTGTCCAGGACTCATTTTTTCCCCGGATGGAGGGGGGGATGGGGCCAGTGTTCTAGCTTTGGATGGCCCTTCTCGGTCTGGCGATTCCTGTCCTTTCTGGTCAGGGTGCGGTCGTTTCGAGGGTAGGGAGGGCCCTGCCTCGCCTTTTTTTTTTTTTTTTCGAGGTGGAAATCTTCGAAAGACACCTCCCGCCCTGGGGGAGAGCAGGAGGTAGTGTCGGATTTCTACCGACTAAAACCACCCCGGTTACCTAACCTCGGCGCTTGTAGGGGAGGCCCCGTGACCTACGAAGACACTTCCGGTGCCTCCCCACGCCCGACCATTGCGGCCCCATCCGCGGGAGGGTCAGAAGGACCCTCCGAAAAACTCTGTTGCAGTAGCACCTGGCCGCGCCAGGGGTAACACCCAGCGCGGCCTACCTTCTCCAGGCCGTGATAAGGGCGACTCGGGCCCCCACCCGAGCCGCCCACGGCTCTCCGACGGCCCCGCGGGATTGGGGGGGATTGTTCCTCCCCGGCAGGACCGCCCGTATACGGGGTATTGGCGAGTTCAACCAGCAGGGGGTGAGGGCGAACACCTCGGGTCCATCAGCCATTCACACCGCGGGAGGGGGGATCTCGCCAGCGGAAAACGGCCAGCGAGCCCGCCCCTCCTTTATTATCGACGCCGTTTCCGGCTGTCGGGCAACCCTGCGGAATACCGGGAGGACATAGTCCTCCCACAGCAGGGCCGCCCGTCCACTGAGTCAGCGATGGCAGTCATCCGAGAGACGAGAGGGGGGGGGACACCTCCGATCGCCCCCCGGACCGTCACCGCTTTTACACCACGGGAGGGGGGGACCTCGCCAGCCTGCGCGAATGCAACCGGCGAGCCCTTTCCCTCCACCTTTCGCGTCGGACGGGATCGGTAAATTCCCGACCCCGCTCCGATGCCTCCTTTCTGCGAAGAACATCCTCGCAGAAGGAGGCCACCGCTACCCAGTCTCTCTCGCTGCCCAGCATCATACTAACGATGCGTGGCAGCGAGAGATCCGCTCCCACTCGCGCCCCCAACGCCCGGCGCTCCACCGCCCATTCCGGGCACTCCTCCAGTGTGTGCTGCTCTGTGTCCAGCGCAGCCCCACACTCGTGGCACTCCGTCGTCGCCTCCGCCTGTATCCGGCACAGGTACTCACCGAAGCAACCATGCCCAGTGAGCACCTGCGTGACTCGGTAGGTGAGCGTCCCCCTACCGCGGTCCAGCCATTCATCCAGGCTGGGCAGAACCGCCCCGACTGCCCGCTGCGCGACTCCTCGGTTGAGGAGCTCCCTCCTCCATTTATCTCGCGCAGCCAGCCGGGCCTGGCGTCTCACTCCCACTTCCTCCTCAGCGGACACCATCGCGACCCCCCGGCGGAGGGCCCTGCCTCGCTTGAGGGACGGTTTCGAACTTGGCTGGTGGTAGGGAACTCGTGCTCCCCACGACCGGTGAAGAGGGTTGCGTACCTGCTTGTACGCGCGGCTCGGCGGGGACTTGGGTTTTCCCCGCTGCGTTCACTTTTTGCTCCGCGGCTTCTTCTAATTGTTTTGACAATTTTTCTATCGTCTTGTTTAAACTTTCTATAATTTTTAGTAAGTGTTTTTGGCTGGCCGTGTCTTCTGAGGATATGCAGTTTTGGGATCTGCTCCCGTTCCTTGTTTGGGGGTGGTCTTCGGCTTCATGTTTGGTGTAACTGAATGGTTTTCTTCCTTAGCGAGAATGAATTTTGTAGCCGTTTTGTTCGGTTTTGGGAGATCCTGGTTTTGTTTGGAAGTGTTTATGAGTTTGTTGTGGAGTGCTGTTAAGCTCTCACGTTTGGATGCGCCTTATATCGCATGCTTTTGCGGGCCACGCACTGGGGCTGTGGGTCTCCCCTGTAGGGGATCCCTGTTTGCACTGATGGTGACGCACTGTTCACAAGATTCTATTTGAAAAGGTAATGCTGCCCGAAGATGTGCTGGACGCACATAGAACTTTCGCTTTTGCGACTGTATCACTACGATTGTTGGTGCAGAAAAAAAATAGTGTGCGCTTAAGACCGCACGACCGAAGTGTAAACTTTTAAACTTAAAATTTTTTATATCTTGATACGAATTGTGCTAATCTAATATCTTCCAAGTATTCTGGTCTTTTCTCGTACTTATCAAACCAGTTTTCTCTCCAACAATCATTACTATCATCTTCTAATTTACTCAACTCTTCCACAGTTTTTCTTACT
The DNA here is from genome assembly GCA_963583965.1 of Nomada ferruginata. NCBI lineage: Eukaryota > Metazoa > Arthropoda > Insecta > Hymenoptera > Apidae > Nomada > Nomada ferruginata. The sequence continues at coordinate 5,467,996 of OY757219.1, forward strand.
CGCTGACGATCAATTGGCCATACTGTTGGAATATACACGATAATTAATGAAGTTTTTGACATTGGTTCCCGTAGTAAATACCAAGCAGCTTCTTCCCTAGTAGCACAAAATATTGAATACATATTTATCCAATATTAAAAAGAGATTGAATCTCTTTTTAATATTTAAATATACATACAATATGTATTCTACATTCAGGAAGAAATATTTTTTCTCGAATATGTATGAAATATTTATTAGATGTCACAGCAAAATGTTTATTCACTAATGTAAAATAAATATTCATTCAATATTTGAAACAAAATATTTTTTTCTAAGAGAAAAATAAATATTCATTTCATATTAGAAATAAATATTTTTTCTCGAATATTTATGAAATATTTATTAGATGTGTTACGTATGAATAATATTCTCCTTCGCTGCGCTCGCACGCGTCGTTCGATCTTGCGTAGGAACGGAAGACGCCTAAAGATTCATCTCGATACCACACGACGGTTAACCCTTTTAGTATCGACCAACTGCATCGCGGCCGATTGGGTGCATTCGTGACCCGACGAAGACTGTGTGCCCTTGCCATATATGGAGGCTTCTAACGAACCCCTCCATACATTTCGGGACTATATAAACCCTCCGTTTCTAATCATCTTCGGTTCATAACTACACAGCTACGCGCATAGTCACGTCGCGTTACGCTTGTACAGAGTCGGTTGCATTTCAACGAGAATTGGGCTTACGGCACCAATCAGATAAAGTTAACCCGTTAGAATCCGCATAGTCCGGTTGAAGTTCTTTCGGCATACTTTGTAACCGATCTCAGGCCCCGCATCGCCAGTGCGTCAACACCGCGCAGCTTAGGTAATAATTCACACACTATTTAACTATATCGCGACAATTACACTTGTACAAACAACTGGTTGCAATATAAACTTACAAACTGTTCACCATTAAATCGAGTAGATTCGTTAAAACCTATCTTTACTCCGTAATCCTTTATATTAGTAGTAACGTCCCACAGATACAACTTAACCGCTCGAGTTGTATCGATTATTTATTTACGAGTCAAACTAACTTTTCCTGCGACTCCCTGATTTCGCATCAGGTTCGTTCGCACGCCTTATCCAAAACAAGGTAACTACTCCAACCTAGTGGCTCCCCGATTTCGCATCGGGTTCGTCCACGAAACCTAACCCATCCTACAGCTCCCTGGTTTCGCACCAGGTTCGTCTGTATCCTACGGCTCCCTGATTTCGCATCAGGTTCGTCCGTACGTCTACCAAACCTCCGAACAGCTCCCCGGTTTCGCACCGGGTTCGTCTGTGAATAAACCAACCTCCTGCAGCTCCCCGGTTTCGCACCGGGTTCGTCTGCGCACTCTTTCCTAGTGGCTCCCCGATTTCGCATCGGGTTCGTCCACGACGTTTCACCCTCCTGCGGCTCCCTGGTTTCGCAACAGGTTCGTCCGCGCTTGATTCTATTCCTGAGGCTCCCCGATTTCGCATCAGGTTCGTCCTCGCATACATCAATCCCAGCGGCTCCCTGATTTCGCATCAGGTTCGTCCGTGCACCTTACTATTAAATTCTCAACCATATTCCATGGGTAATATAAACATCGCCGGTCTATGCGTTGCCCACAGCCCTGGCTCGTAACAGATGTCACACCAAAAAAATTTTTTCTAAGAGAAAAATAAATATTCATTTCATATTAGAAATAAATATTTTTTCTCGAATATTTATGAAATATTTATTAGATGTCACAGCAAAATATTTTTTTCTAAGAGAAAAATAAATATTCATTTTATATTAGAAAAAATTATTTGATTTATATTAGATATAAAATATTTGTTTGTACTCTCTTTTCAATATATCGATTGAAATATTGATTGGAATGTATGGATTGCGAATCATTGCGTGACGAAATAATAATTAACAATTGACCGATTGAGTTCTTTAGCCACAAGGCAATAATTCATGATCGTGGAATGCCCCTGACGGCTTTCCATTCGAATATGAAAATCAATTGTCAAAATTTTACAAATTGTTGGTCGAAGACAAAGAAAATGACAAACGAGTGAAAGAACAAAAGAAGAATTTGAAAAGTAACTTCAAAAAGACGAATAGAGCGAAGAAAATAAAGAAAACTAAAGCAGAGAAACCGGGAAATGTAAACAAAGAAACATTTTGTGTGGTTTGTTTGGAGACCAATGATGAGGACTGGATACAATGCTCAAAGTGCCAAGAATGGATTCACGAAGCTTGTGCCGACACCCCTGAATGTTCCGATGATTACATTTGTGATCATTGTCAATGATTTTAAAATTATCGTACGTTAATTTACACCTGTTTGCTATGTCCGATATTAGGTGCCACTCCACGATTCTTTAAAATCAAGTACCTAAATTAGTGTTGATATAATTTACGTTGTATAATAATGTTGGCTGTTTGTTACTATATTTTAACTCCTGTTATTGTTAACTTGTAATTAAAGCAAAATAAATTCTAAAAAATCAGTATTTCTTTTATTTATTAAAGAAAATCCTTAAGCGTCCGGTACTAGGTGAACTCCCCCTACTCGAAATTGGAGTCGATTAATGTTCGGTCGATCGATCCGAGTTGAGCGCTTGAATTTTCCGAGCTACTCGAAATCGACGAACTCCTCAAAACAAGGCGAACTACTTGAAAAAATCGATTGTTGTGAACGCGCGGTCGCTGGGGTTACCGAAAAATGAATGTAGGAACGGGGAATGCTTTGCCGTGCGGAAGACAAGGTGGCGCGACGTGCGAGGAAATTCGGCGGGCGAACGAACGCCGAGCGAGCCACAAAGAACAAAGGAAGTGGCTAACGAACTAAGCAGTTGCTAACGAGCATGCAGAGCGACAGGAGCGTATCTCTTATTTGTATATCCATTTTATTAAATAGTTTTTCCAATATCATCCAAGAACAGTTTTATTCGCGACAATTCCCACAACTTGGGGGCTCGTCCGAGATCAGAAGCCAAAATTAGTAAAAATCGGGTTTGTCGCGTGTGACGCAGTCGACACAGGCGAAGCTAAGTGTTCAGTGAAACCGCGCAGTTTTCACGAAAAGTGAAAGTGAAAATATAAAGTGAGTGATAGCTGGCGGTGCGAAAGGAAACACGAACGTGACGTCGGTGAAGAGATAGGCAAGGGACAAAACCGAAGAAAGCAAGTAAGGATGGCTACGGGAAAAGAGACAGCAGCGACGAGTGCACGAAGGCAATCGGTGAACTCGCAAGCGGAGGACAGTGAACTAGACAGGACAATCGTAGAAGTGACAAGCAAGACAGAAGTGGGGAAATTAGATAAGATGAAGGTAGCTGAGTTAAGAGAGAGACTAGAAGAATTACATTTAAAAACGACTGGTAAGAAGGCAGAGCTGCGAGACAGGCTGAGACGACACATGGAAAAGAAGGATGACGAAGCGGAAGAAGAGGATGACGAAACGGAAGAGGAGGATACAGATTCAGACAGAAAGATGAAGAAGCATAGAAGGGAAGCGGTGGTGGAGAAAAGCTTGTTCACGATCAAAGATGTAGAAGAATCACTTCCGCATTTCACCGAAATGCTACCGATGCAACAACTTCGGACACATTGCGAAGCTCTGTCTGAGCGCCGCACAAGAAAATACGGTGAAAGTGAATTGCATCACGAGAAACAAGACAATTTGTGAAACGGAAATTAGGAATGTGAAGTGTAAGGCCTTGATCGATACCGGAAGTGAGCTGTCCCTAATGGACGAAAAGAAATACCGCGAGGTCGGCGGTCCTCCATTGAAAGCGACGTTAACAAGTATTACGGGAGCCGGCACCGCGATCACGAAGGTCATCGGCACCTTTGAGGAGAACGTGTTGGTATGTGGCGAGTGGTACAAGTTGGGGTTCTCTGTGGTACCGACAGGCGCGATCCAGTACGCAACAGTGTTGGGTCAAGACTTTTTGAACAGTGTCGAGGTGCGACTGCGCCAGGGAGAAATAATAAAAATAGAGAAGATACCGTCTACGTCGCAGGAGACGAAAGGTGGTTCCAGTGAAATCGGCGGCGGCAAGGAGAAGAACGAAGAAGTCAACGGCGGTAAGGAGGCGAAAGAGGAGTTCGACCGAAACGAGGACACGCGCAAAGAAGGATGCGAGGAGCTGGTGAGTGTGTTGTGCGTCGATGTGAGCGAACTGGATGTTAAGCGTGAGTACAAAGCCAAATTAGAGACGATAATTGCGGGATACACGCCGTCAAAGGAGGTGAGCACGAATGTTCAAACGGAAATAGCGTTAATCGACGAAAGACCAGTCACGGCGAAACCGCGTAGATTAGCTCCGAGGGAGAAAAAGATTTTAAACGTGCAGATAGACGAGTGGTTGAAAGAAGGCGTGATTCAACCGAGTACTAGCGAATATGCGAGTAGAGCAGTTATAGTTCCGAAGCGAGACGGAACGTACAGAGTTTGTATTGATTTTCGCGAACTAAATAAACTAATTAAACGAGATCATTTTCCGATGCCACTGATCGATGACAGGATAGATGAATTAAGAAAAGCTCGCGTTTTCTCAGTAATAGATCTGAAAAATGGTTTCCTTCGTGTACCGGTGGCAAAGAAAAGTCAGAAGTACACATCATTCGTGACGCCTGAAGGACACCTTTCAGTCTTTCGGTCAGTCCTATGAGTTTTCTTAGATTCATAGACGAGGTATTTAGAGAATTGATAAGAAGTAAAACAGTCTTTACATATGTGGACGACATAATTATTCCAGGAGAGAACGAGGAAGAGGCGTTCGGTAGTTTACTGAAAACGTTGAAAGTAGCGGAACGTAGCGGGTTGACGGTTAACTGGCGCAAGTGCAAATTTCTGAAAACACGAATAGAATACCTCGGACTGGAGATTGAGAACGGACACGTGTTCCCAGGAGCGGGAAAGATCAAAGCGGTAACAAAATTCCCGACGCCCGGAAATAAGAAAGGCATACAAAGTTTCTTGGGACTGACGGGATATTTTCGGAATTTTTTTTACAAATATTCCGAGATAGCTCGACCATTGTCCGATTTGATAAAGAAGGAACAACCGTTTGTATGGGGCAACAGCCAAAGCGAAGCGTTTGCAAAATTAAAGAAAGTTTTATCGGCGAAACCGGTGCTGCGCATATACGATACGGAAGCAATTACAGAATTGCATACCGATGCGAGTAAGGAGGGGTACGGCGCGGTACTTTTGCAAAAGAACGATGGAGAGGATAAATTTCATTCGGTTTATTATTACAGCAGAAAAACGACAGACGCCGAGAAAAAGTACCATTCTTACGAGCTGGAAGTTTTAGCAATCATTAGTGCGGGTAAGAAATTACGTGTGTATTTGTTCGGGATTAAGTTTAAGATTGTTACAGACTGCAAAGCATTTAAGAAGACATTGTCGAAAAGGAATCTCACTCCGAAAGTAACGCGTTGGGCGTTGATTCTCGGTGAATTCGAATATACAATCGAGCATCGCAACGGGTCGCGACTGAAACACGCAGATGCGCTTAGTAGGTGTCCCGTATTGGTAATAGCGAATCAATTACATGCGATGATAAGAAAGAAATAGGTAGAGGACGAGAGATTACATGCGATAAGAACCATCCTTCAGAAGGAACCGTACGAAGATTATTTCATAGAAAATGATATAATAATGAAGCAGAAAGATAACCGAAAATTGATAGTTGTGCCCAATTGTTTACAGAGGGAAATCATACGCGGCACACACGAAAACGGTCATTTTGGAGTTAAGAAAATGAAGGAGAGCGTTGAGACCGAGTATTATATTCCACGGTTGGAAGAAAAACTCAAAGAATTCATTAGTTGTTGTGTTCCGTGTATTATTTCTGATAGGAAGGCGGGTAAGAAAGAAGGAGAGTTGAAACCATTGCCGAAAGGCGATCGTCCGCTTAGCACTTATCATATAGATCACGTAGGACCTATGACCGAGACAGCTAAGGCATATCGCTATATTTTTGTAATAATAGATAGTTTTTCTAAGTTTGTATGGTTATATCCAACTAAGACGGTTAGTGTGAAAGAAGTGCTCAACAAATTAAGCACGCAACAAAAGGTTTTCGGAAACCCGGAGCGAATCATTTCCGATCGCGGAACGGCGTTCACCTCAGGTGAGTTCCAAAATTATTGTAACGACGAAGGAATCGAGCGCATACTCATTACGACTGGAGTACCCAGGGGAAACGGTCAGGTAGAAAGAACCATAAGAACACTGTTACCCGTACTCGCGAAATTATCTGTGAATAATTCGGACCATTGGTATAAGCATGTCGATAAGGTACAACGGTGTCTGAATAGCACGTATCAACGAGGTATAGGCATGACGCCGTTTGAAGTAATGTTCGGTATACGGATGCGATATAGGCGAGATCACGAAATTATTGCGCTCATAGAGCAAGAGACAATTCAAGCGTTCGAGGAGGGTCGCGATGAATTGAGACTAGCAGCGAAAGAAAATTTGTTAAAGATACAGGAAGAGAATAAGAAAACATATAATAAGAAGTGTATACCGGCGAAGAAATATAAAGAAGGGGCCGTGGCGTAGATGGACTGATCAGTGCCTACCACCAGAAAGTCTCGGGTTCGATTCCCGATGACTCCCCTTCATTTTTCATCAGTTCCTACATGAATATCGGTAACAATTAGTCTTACGACACGACTCGCCGTGCGGGACTCCAATAATATTCTAGCTGCTCGAATTCATGTCGGCTCATAAATTGCGGGTACTCGCACACCTCTACATTCAAGTATATTCAAGTAACATCAGTGACACACTTGGTACGCAAGAACTTGCAGAGAAGGTAAGTACATATTGTTATTCCATGTTTTTAAAGTTTTTCTCGTGACACTCAATTTGCAGTTACACAATTTGAAAGATGTCTGGGAAACGTTACAAGAAATATAAATTTATAAAAAAAGAAATGGCTTCTATTCAGAATCGGAGTCGAGACACAATAGACGAGGCTAGAATTATGCCAACTAATTCTCAAGCAATTGCTAATCCTATGCCTAATTTCAATCTAAATGAATCCTTTAATCTTGAAATTATAAATGAACAAAATACAGAAACAGGTCATAATACTGCAAATAATGATCCTAACAATTTAACGAATTTGAAATTTCTTAGCTTTTTAAAAACATGGTCCGTAGAACATAAAATTAATCACTCTCAATTGGGTAATTTATTAAAGGGTTTGCAGGATATTTTTCCAGAATATGAAATTCCACGTGATGCTCGCACTTTGTTAAAGACTAAACGAGCAACAAATATTGTGTCAGTCTTAAGCAAGAAGAAGACAGTAGTTCAGTACACATATTTTGGCATAAAAGAGAATCTAATTACTTTGTTACAAAATGAAAGTGTATTTACTGAGCTCAAAGAGACATTAACGTTTCCATTAATTTTTAATATCGATGGAATTCCAATTTCAAAAAGTTCGAACAATCAGTTTTGGCCCATTTTGTGCAAGGTAGTATTAAAAAATTGTACAGTGTCTCCTTTTCCGATAGCAATATATTATGGTAATGCCAAACCAAATTCCTTGGTAGTGTTACGAGCCGGGCTGTGTGGCAGCACGAGAGGCCGGCGAGGGGTATATTACCCAGGAATATGGTTATCAATTTATTAGTTAAGGTGCGCGGACGAACCTGATGCGAAATCAGGGAGCCGCTAGGATTATTGAGAGCGAGGACGAACCCAGTGCGAAACCGGGGAGCTTCTAGGAGGGGGAACAAGCGCGGACGAACCCGATGCGAAATCGGGGAGCCACTAGGAAGAAGTTCACAGACGAACCCGATGCGAAATCGGGGAGCTGCTAGGAGGTTGGTTAGTTCACAGACGAACCTGGCGTTTGGCCAGGGAGCTGTTCGGAGGTTGGTAGACTTACGGACGATCCCGATGCGAAATCGGGGAGCCGTAGGACACGGACGAACCTGGTGCGAAACCAGGGAGCCGTAGGAAGGGTTAGGTTTCGTGGACGAACCCGATGCGAAATCGGGGAGCCCCTAGGTTGGAATATGTAGATTGTTTGTTTGGATAAAGATGTGCGAACGAACCTGATGTGAGATCAGGTAGTCGCGGGAAATGTTAGTTGCCTCGTAACTCTAAATTATTATTTGATACAACTCGAGCGGTAAAGTTGTATCGGTGGGAACGTTGTTACCAATTGTATGCAAGGATTGCGGGGTAAAGATAGGTTTAACGAATCTACTCGATTTATAAGTGAACGTATAAAGTTGTATTCTGAGTTTTCAGTATAAATACAAATATATAAAGTGTGTAAGTTACCTAAGTATTTGCACGGTGTTGACGCACTGGCGATGCGGGGACTGAGAGCCGCTATTAGAATATGCCGAAAGAACTTCAACCGGACAAGCGGATTCTAACGGGTTAATCTGTGATTCGAGAGGTGCGCTAAGCCCAATCTCACTGGATATAACTGATTCTATACAAGCGTGACACGACTTGACTCTACGCGTGACTATGTTACTCTGAACCCACGAGGGTAGAAACCAAAGGGTTTATATAGTCCCAAAATGCGTGGGGATGCACTGGAACTTTCCATATAAGGAAATATAGGAGTCGTCGTCGGGCCACGCCCGTCTTGGGTCATGATGCAGCTGACCGTGCTTGTACTAAGGTCCCCTTTATTTGTTTACATTAAGCGGAAGAATTTTAGGGCGTTTTCCCTTCACAGATGCGAGCTCGAAAACGCGTTGAGAGCGACGTATAGAAAGTATTCTTCATACGTAACAGTAGATTACTTAAGTGATTTCATAAACGAATTAAATGATATTTCAGAGCATGGATTATTTTACACTAATACTTATTTTAAAGTAGATGTTATATGCTTTACGTGTGATGCACCTGCGAGAGCATTTTTAAAAAATATTAAAGGACATACAGGTGGCAGTAGCTGTGAAAGATGTACAGAAGAGGGTACATATTACAAAAAAAGAATTATTTATGAAAACCATAATGCTAGTGCTCGGACACATTTTGATTTTGAAAATTTTCGCGATATGGATCACCATCGAGACGATAAACGGACACCTCTATTAAATATAACGAAATTAGACATAATAAAACATTTTGCTTTAGATTATATGCATTTATGCTGTTTCGGAGTTATGAAAAAATTACTTGGTCATTGGTGTAAGATAGAGTTTACATTACAGCATAGAAACAAATTATCCAAAAGAATGGTTTTTGCTGCAAAATATTTACCTAGTGAATTTAATCGCAAATCACGACCCATATCGGAATTACCTAGATACAAAGCTACGGAGTTTCGTTTATTTCTCTTGTATTTGGGGCCAGTTCTTTTAAAGGGAATTCTTCCAAATGAATATTACAACCATTTTTTATTATTTCACGCAGCTATTACAGTTTTGCTACATAATAAATTACGTATGAACGTAGAGTGGCTAAACAAAGCTCAAGAAATGCTATTTTTATTTGTAAATAATTCTTCTGCTTTTTATGGCAGAGAATTTTGTATATATAATGTTCACAATTTAGTGCACATTACAGACGATGTGGAAAATTTAATATATTCTTTGGAGGAATTAAGTTGCTTCCCTTTTGAAAATTACTTGGGAAAGCTAATAAGCATACTACGTAGATGGAATAATCCTTTGGCACAAATAACAAAAAGGTTATCGGAAAATGGAGCACCTACAATCAGGGAGAATATAAGCAAAATAATTGTTAAAGTACAAAATAATAAAAAAAGAATACAACTGCCTTATTTTAATTTAAAAGCTTAGGGGTTTCGCGATTGTTATATTTTTGTAAAACATGATTATGTCCTGCAAATCACAGATATAATAGAAAATGAAATAATTGGAAAATTATCAACCAAATTAGAAACATTTTACACAAACTCTATCGATTCCAAAATAATAGGAATATTTAAATTTAATAATTTCACAAATCAAATTGTTTCATTTGGGCTAAATGAAATTGTGCATAAAGCATTTATACTTAAATGTCAATCATACTCTGTAGCATTTGAACTGCTCCATTTATGTAATTAATTAGTTATTATTTTATTATTAGTCATTAATTTATCAGTTATTATTATTAATTAGTATAGGATTAAAGGATAAAATTTTTAGATGGCATCCAAAAGAACATATAATAGAACACAAAAGCGATTTGCGATTCCGTGTGATTCCGATTCTACGAGTGTAAGCTCAGAAATTCATCAAGCTACTACAGAAGCAGCAAGTAAGTAGACAAAAATGGCACTTATGTTAAACCCTACTATAAATTAAATTATAAATTAAATATAAACAAAATAATAAACGCAATAATAATAATAATATTTTATGTCATTGTAGAGATATGGAAGCATTAAATCGTCAATTAATTGAAATAAAGTATGACATTAAACAATTGTCTAATAAATTTGAATCTATTGAAAGATTATTAAACGACGTATTAGTAACTGATAGAGATAATGCTGGAATCGTGAATGGCGAAAAGTCTTTTTTAGACCAATTGCCACTGGCATCAGTAACGGAGATAAATAATTTCGATATTATAATATCAGAAAGTCCTGAAAAATTTAATTTACTGGTTTGTATTTCTAAATATCCATACCGATAAAATCATGGTCGCAATAACTTCTTTTAATTTTCATCAAATAAATAATGGCATACTTTTCAGGTACAATTACTATATTTGGTAAAAGTTACGTTTAGGGAAGGCAGCTCCGATGACCTTGACCTTGACATATGTTATGAAGGTCGCCTTCTCAAGTAACCCCCAAAAGGTTTTAGCCGTCGCTCGTCTTTTATTAAAAAGTTACTAATAAAAATGTATGGTAAATCTAGGGAAGAGCACAGACCTCACCGATTTCGATGATTCTTGAATATGTTGTAGAACTCAGTATTCTGAACAACTTTTTCCTATGCATATAATGGTCGCTCGGCCTTAGTTTTCGAGATATTTGCAAAAAACTATAGCTACTACTACATTGAATTTTCCCTAGTAGCACAAAATATTGAATACAGGGTCTACCACGTATCTTGCAACCCGTGCGCGCGCGAACTTTTCTAAACGGCAACGTCGCTATCGATACTGGTGTCATCTATGAACTACTGGTGAAGGTATAAGGTCTTGGAGGGGGTGCAAGGTTTGGCAAAATTGGAGAGACAGGTATGAGATACGATTTGGTTTGTACGAAAGGGCGAACGGTTCGACTTTGGCTCGGCTCGGCTAAAGTCGGACGCGATCGGCAGAGACCGGACCGAAGTCACCCCTAGGTCAGTCACTACCTGAGGTTGGCCGAAAGTTACAATCCTGGCCATCAGCAAAATGAATCGGCTCGAGCCGAGATTTCGATTCCTGCCGAACATAGCTGCTGAACGGCTGGAAACTGTTTAGACTTTAGTAGGTTCGATCCCCGTCGGGTATAATTTTTTGAAATGATTTTTTTTTTAATTCCTAACTATATGATAGTGATAAATATTTGCTTCGCAATATTTTTAAAACATTTGTTAAATATTTCAATTTAATATACGTAAATCTGAACTTGGAGCGCTTTTCGTGCTACCGTTTCACTTGCTCGAAACCGAATTTAATTGCCAGACCCGAGTACCGAGATACTATCCGACTTCGTTCGTGTTTTGAATTTTGATGAACGGCGAAACCGCGACTGATTTTTATAAATATGAATCGAACCGTTATATTTTCAAATGCTCTCTTTTGATGACACCAGTATCGATAGCGACGTTGCCGTTTACAAAAGTTCGACCCGCATGGGTTGCGCGTTAAATGGTAGACCCTGTACATATTTATCCAATATTAAAAAGAGATTGAATCTCTTTTTAATATTTAAATATACATACAATATGTATTCTACATTCAGGAAAAAATATTTTTTCTCGAATATGTATGAAATATTTATTAGATGTCACAGCAAAATATTTATTCACTAATGTAAAATAAATATTCATTCAATATTTGAAACAAAATATTTTTTTCTAAGAGCAAAAAAAATATTCATTCAATATTTGAAACAAAATATTTTTTTCTAAGAGAAAAATAAATATTCATTCAATATTAGAAATAAATATTTTTTCTCGAATATTGTTGTGCCCTAACCGTCCCCACAAACTAACCACGATAAGCGCGACTCAGCAGCACGTGCAGTCAAGGCCGTGTTCGAGGAATAGCGGACGGATACGCGCAGGAAGCAGCGTATCCACTTACTGTCGATCCAACAACTTGCGCCAGGCTGAGGGCACGCCAAGGAGACTGCCCACCACCGAAAAGACACAGCACATTCCTGCACCAACTCGGAAATAAAACCCCGATAGCACGACCGCCGTCGCGCTATCTTAAACAAGCTACCCGTCACGTCAGTCTCAGTGCAGCTCTCCATCAAGCTTAACCATCACTCCTGAGCACTGTATAGTTACCAAGTCTCAATAAATCTACACCTTTATTTACTCGAACACCGGTGAATACCAATTCTTTAACGCTCCCGCACCTACGACATCCCCCAACATTCGACAAGCGTCATCCGGCACAACATTTTTGGTGGCAGCGGTGGGATACATCTCGTTGGAAACGGTGCGTGGTCAAGGTGGAGTTGCAACATCAAAACGCAATTCTACCATCAATCACCAAGGAGCTCTGGTTCGTCGACGGTAATAACTAAAAAAGTTACCGTCAGCCATCGAGGTGGCATCAAGGACTGATCCAGATCGTATTCTGAGGAATCGACAATCAGCCCCAACGACCAGCTAAGAAGCGACCTGTGTGGACCACGCAACTGAAGCGACCGACCGAAGGAAGGGTCCTGGAAGCCGATCATCCGAGGAGACCGACTACCCCAGGCTATCCTTCGCAGCCGACGCTAGAAGCGAACGGAGTTCGAGTGACCAGCCTGCTGCAGTTCGAGGACCGGCAGCTGGACTAGGAACGGATCAAGAGACTCATCAACGAAACTACTACAGACAAGCGAAAATGCGCCAACAATTGTAAGTCAAGGAAAAAACTTTTAAACCATTGTAAACCAGCGTCTTGTATGTCGCAAGAAGGTGGGAATATAAACCGTTTCCGACTGCCTAACAGTCGAGTCATTTCTAGATCTTTTGAGTCCATATTTGACAACTTTCTTACTTTTACGAGAAACGCAAATATCAATACACCTTCTTCCGACCCAGTGCATACTACCCGGAGGCAATTACGCGCACCACACGTTAATTTTGACACCGATTCATCGAGCGATAGCGGAAGCGTAATCCGCGTAGTACAGGAACGAGAATTCCCGATCGATACGAACGACTTTAGCTTACTCGAAACCGAGAATATGGCAACGAGCGGCAGTGCACCGGTACTGAAAGCGCTTTCCTTAGTAAAGGAATTCGGCGGGGGCTCCGTGAGCGAGTTGAACATGTTTCTAAAATCATGCGACGTCGCGATGGAGTTAGTTCCCCCGTCAGAACACCCCCTGCTATTGAGAGCGATTTTAGGAACAAAATTTAAGGATCAAGCAGCCATCGAATTAGCATACCGCGACATAGACGATTTTGAAACTTTAAAGTCAACCTTGCAGTCTCTATTTACGGAAACTCGTTCGTTGAACACAGTCCAGAACGAATTCAATGCGTGCCGACAAAGAGGGTACGAAAGTGTTAGATCCTTTGCGACACGACTAGAGACCCTGACAGCGGAATTATCGCAACTAACGACCAAACCCGGGAACAGCAAAGTAGTAAATCAGGCGTTGCTAGACGCGGTGAACGATCAAGCAATAAATATTTTTAGCACGGGACTGAATGACAGACTAAGGAACATAATACGGTCGCAAACGTATGACTCATTAAAGGCAGTAATTACCGCGGCTATGGGAGAAGAACAAGCACTAGGGTTAAATAGCACGCGTAATTTCGGAAATCCGGGAACCTCCAGTTATGGCAGAGGACGAACCGGACAGAGGTCCAACGTTCCGCAGTGCAGGAGATGCCATAGACAAGGGCATCTCGCAGAGAATTGTTACGCGCGTTTGAGTATGCCGCGAGCGGAACTTACTCCCAATCGTTCCTCGTCTAATCGACAAACGTTTGGTATTAAACGAGAGGTGCGTCACACCACGGTTGTGTGTAACTATTGCAACCGGCCCGGGCATCTCCAGCGCGATTGCAGAAATTTGATGAGAAACAGGCAATCGACAAACGGCGAGTCATCGAACCAGAATAACCCGCGAAATACTAATTACCGACGTGACACGGGCGAAAACAGAGACAATCGACCGCGCAAAAATTCAGGGCCCAATAGATTTAACCGATCAGGCACGGACGGCCAGCCGTCGATTCGTTCATATCAAGTAAACTGTGCTACAGAGGCATATAGGTCCAGGAATATAGTTGAAATCCAGGCAAAAGAACTGCAAGTACCAAAGGTCCGTATGTTGGTCGACACGGGGGCAGACGTTACATTATTAAAATACGGTAAAATCGATTTAGACGTGCTCACCACACCGGAAGTAATAGTGCTGAAAGGCATAGGGCATTCCGAAACTCGCACTATCTGTAGGATAGAACTTCACGTACAGATAGGAGACAGACTTGTTACTCATCCTTGCCACGTAGTTAGAGACGATTTTCCTCTACAAGTTGACGGCATATTAGGGTACGATTTTATCACTAAGTATAAAGCGATAATTAGACCAGGAGAGCGTGTAGAAATTTTGAACACGTTCTGGCCACTGGTTAGGGACGAAGAAATTAGCTTACAACCGCGGGCAGAAACGATAGTACGGGCACATACGAGCGATTACGGACAGGGTTTAGTAGAGAAACAAATGATAGAACCAGGAGTTTACATAGGAAGTTGTCTGACTAAGGCTGACAATGGTACATGTCCGATCCCCATAATAAATCTGAACACCCGTCCTATACAAATGCAACCGCCGACAGTGCAACTTGAGACGCTTCCGACGGTGCGGAACACTGACCTACGCGATAACGACGTCGACTTAGGTTGCGTCAGCTCGCGTACGTACAATATCCGCGCGCTAACCGGGAAGGATAGAATGAAGGCTCTACGCGATAGTATCAAGACCGAGCATTTAAACGCGGAAGAAAAAGACAGTCTCTTGGAACTCTGCGGGAAATACAATGATATTTTCTATTTGGAAGGCGACCTGTTAGGCCATACTGATAAAATCACACATAAGATACGTCTAATACCAGGCGCGAAACCTGTAAACGTAAAACCGTATAGATTACCGCAGGTACACAAGGAAGAGGTAAATAGGCAGGTACGCGAAATGATCGGACAGGGAATAGTAGGGCCTAGCACTAGCGAATGGAACGCTCCGTTGCTAGTCGTCCCGAAAAAACCCGACGAGACGGGGAAAAAGAGATATCGTATGGTAGTAGACTTCCGACAATTAAATGACTTAACAGTAGGGGACTCATTTCCCCTACCCAATATTCCCGAAATTCTCGACCAGCTAGGTGGAGCCAAATACTTTTCGACGCTAGATTTAGCATCAGGTTTCCACCAAATCGATGTGGAGCCTGAGGATCGCGAAAAAACCGCATTCTCTACCCCGTACAGTCATTTCGAGTACAAGCGCATGCCATTCGGGCTTAAGGGCGTTCCTCCTACCTTCCAAAGAGCAATGGAAGCGTTGCTAAGAGGATTGCGCGGAATTAAATGTTTTGTGTACATAGATGATATAGTGGTTCATGATCGTTCACTTCAAGAACACCAGGACAGATTAGCTCAGATATTTGATCGAATACAGGATAGCGGTCTAAAATTACAATCAAACAAATGTCAATTTTTGCGGAAAGAAACTATTTACTTAGGGCACGTTATAACTTTTTTTTTGTTTGTTTTGAGGAGGGGAAAATGCCTTTATGCATACCCAGCCATGCTGGGTTATGTGGGACTCTGCTGCCTAAGATGTTGTGCGGCAACTACCCACTAAAAAAAAACCCTCCTCTATCGCACCATCGCATAGGATACGCACCCTCCCCCTCGGCCCTATACTTCGTAATACTACGAGGGGGGGCTCCGCAGCGGAGTATCCTCATTGCTGGAGCGGCTCTTTCCGTGTTGGGATTAGTCGACCAACATCAGGATTGCCGGCATCAGATGGTTTGAGTTCAGCCGGACACCCTGGTTACAGGACAGAGCCTGTTGGTCTTCAGGGGTCCGTTAAAAGTCTGGTAAAAGGGCGGCGCCTTCTCCTCCTGGGAGGGTAAGCGGGGTCGCCACTTTTTTCTCTCTCTCGCTCCTGGGACTCTCTGGTTTTCATCACCTTGGTCGCGAAACTTTGGAAGGCTTTCCAAGCTTCTTGCGACGAGGTGATCTGAGTGACCAGGTTCGTCGTCGTGAGGTTTCCACCGTAGAGGGTTGTGAGGTGGAGTCTCTCCTCCGCCCAACGATCACAACGGAAAAGTACGTGGTCTGCGTTATCCACCGGATGTCCGCAGTCCCAGCAGTCCTCGTTGGTCGTTCTTCCTATTCTCTTCCTGAAGCTGTCAAACGAGCCATGCCCTGTTAAGAGCTGCATCGCATGGAAGTCCAGGAAGAGGGCGGGGGACTTCCGCTCGAATGTTCGGACCGAGCTGACCAGCTTCCGTGTCCAGTTGGTCGGGTCGAAGCTATCCCATCTGGTCTGCCACTGGGCGGTAGCTTCTTCCCAAATCCTTTCTTTATATATTTGGAGGTGGGAGGGTCCTCCTGCGGGATCCTCCTGATCGCCGTCGGTGGACTGGCGAGTCTTCTCCATATAAATTTTCCAGAGAGCATCGGCTTTGATGTGTATTGGCATTCTCCCTGCCAACACACAAAGTGCATCATGCGCCACCGTACGGTATGCCGTGGTGGTATGAATCAGAGCCGCTCTCTGGCTTCTACGTAGGGCAGTTACGTTGAATTTCCAGGCGTTCGCTGCCTGCGCCCATATCGCGGACGCATACAGGACCACCGATTCCCATACATTGTAGTACAGCATCCTACATTTCCTAGCTGGGCCCTTGGTATTTGGAAGGAGCCCTGCTAGGGCACCCATCATCTTCTCCGCTCTCGCGCAGGTTTTGGCGATGTGGTGCCTGTAGTTGCGCTGGTTGTCGAGTACTACTCCGACGTAATTCGCAGTGCTCTGCGTCCTCAAGGAGGACTCGCCCCAGTCCAGGTCGATTATCCTGTGGATTCTTTTCCCCGCAAGTATAATGATCTCGGTTTTTTCGGGGGCGATCTTGAGGTTCATATGAGTGAACCACTCTCGGATCTGCCTCAAACCGACGTATATCCGGAACTGGAGTTCTTCCACGTTCCTTGCCGAGATCGTGAGTGCCAGGTCGTCCGCATACGCGAATGCTGCTGTATTCCACAGGCCATTCGCGAGTGTCAGGACACCGTCGTATACCAAGTTCCACAGCATCGGTGCAAGCACTGCACCTTGTGGAACTCCAGCATAGATCGGCAGACTCACCGTTCTTTCCGGGGTATGGACCACCGCTCGCCTATCCTCGGAGTAGTTCCGTATGAGCCTTATCAGGTCATCGGAGACTCCTCTCCGGGCAAGTTCGGCCAGGGTGTGTCTCCATTCTAGGCGGTTGAATGCATTCCTAATGTCCGTAGTAACGAGTGCACATAGTGTACCCGTACTTTGGCATGTATCCGCGAACCGCGTAACCTCCCTTATTGCGTCTACAGTTCCTACGCCCCGTCTAAAGCCGTATTGTCGGCAGTGGAAGGGGTCGCGTCCAATTTGCGCTTCTAGGGCGTCCTTCATCACGTATTCCCAGAGCTTCGATAGCGCTGGTAATACGCTGATGGGTCTGTACGCCGATGGAGTCGTCGGGTCCTTTCCGGGTTTCGGAAGGAGAATCACCCGCGCTGTCTTCCATGTGCGTGGGAGGGTTCCCTCGACCAGTGTCATGCGACACATCGTCGCGAGGTCAGCCGGCCATTTCTCGGCAATCAGCTTGACCACTTCCGTCGGTACAGCGTCTATCCCTTGTGCTTTCCCGACCTTAAGCGCTGTAGCCGCTTTCGTCACCATCTCCTGGGTGACTACGGTCGTGCACAAGGTGTCTTGTGCTGGGGCGAAGTCTGGGCATGGTGTTACCTCCTCTGGTGGTCTTGTGGTGGTGAAGAGGGCATTGAGCACCTCCTCTACCTTTGCCCCCGGGAGGGTTACCATACCTCTCGCTTTCCTCAATCTTGACATCACTGCCCTGTAGGGTCGTGCCCACGGATTCTGGTCGAGAATCGCGCAGAATTCAGACCACGATTGTTCTTTGCTCCTCCAGATTTCGGCCTGCAAACTCTTCCTTGTTGACCTGTACTGGTCAAGGAGGTTTGGGGTATCTGGATGGTCCTTCTTTTTGGCCCTTTGGTACCTTCTTCTGGCTCGGAACGTCGCCAATCTGAGACTGGCGATTTCATCGTTCCACCAGAAGTTTGGTTTCCTCGTGCCTTTCGGAAGCATCTTCCTTCGCAGGGTTCTCTCGCACGCCTTCTCGAGTCTGGATTGCATCATCTCCGGAGAGCAATCCGGGTCTCTGTCAGGAGGGGGGCCCTGCGAAGGGTGGCCCTTTAATTTCTGAATCGAGGATTCTCTACTCAGCACGTCGTATGCCTCGAGGATTTCCTCTGGCTTCGCGTTCTTGAGAGAGAATGGTCTCCAGGCCACCCGGGGGGGTTGGCTACGCCTCGATTCTTCGAAGGTGTGCAGAACATATCGGTGGTCTGAGGCAGAGTAGGTGTCCAGGACCTCACTCTTCTGCAGGCCTCTCAGGGTCATCCTGTCTACGGACATGATGTCGGGGAAGGATGTCCCACCATTTCTGTAAAAGGTGAACATCCCCCGAGGTCGAATAGGGACGAGTTGCGCTCTAATGGTTATGGCCAGTAGTAATGCGCCTCTCCGTTCATTCTTGCGACCTCCCCAGGCCGGGGATTTGGCGTTAAAGTCGTCCGCCAGAATTAAACGGCTTCCCCATGAGGTGGAGTTTCCCAGCGTCTCCTGTAGGTCGTCTATGTATTCCTCCACCTCTGTCTGCGGGATGTTTGGGGAGCAGTAGCCGCTTATGAGGATCGTATCCTCGAGCATTCCTACTGCTATGCCGGGGAGTGGTGTGTAGCCAACGGGGCGCGTCATGTGAGCGTTAAAGCCTGTTATCCACACGGCCGCGTCCCCGTTGGAGTCATTGCACCACTCCCTCCTTTGCCTATATGGCTCTGAAATGATCACCGCGTCAGCGTTCAACTCTGATGCTTGTTGCACTAGGAGTTCTTGCGCGAGGCGGGATCTATTCAGATTTATCTGTAGAATTACCAGGGACCTAGGCATTTCGGGGCATTTGTCCCCGTCGGCCCTGTGCAACCTTCTGATATTGCGGGCAGCCAAGTGATGCGGCCACGTGCCGCAGTTTCTTCCCCTCCAGGCCTTGTGCCTCGCAGAGGGTGCACTTCGGCTCATTAGTGCACATCTTTATGGAGTGCTCTGCTGAGCCGCATTTCCTGCATCTCTCCTTACCTTGCGGTAGGGTTTTGCAGGCAAAACTTGTGTGTCCCAAGGCGTGGCACCTGAAGCACCTAACAACCTTCGGGAGCACCTTTGCCGAAACCATGGTGAACCCGATCCTGATTTTTCGGGATCCAACTTCCTTTGGAATGGCGTCGGAGGGCATGTCGAGGATCACCGTCTGGGTACCTGAAGGCGTCATCCTCTGTGTCCTTAAGTGGAGGTCCTTGAGCTCCGCTCCCAGGGCTTGTGCGGTCCCCTCAAGGATCTCCAATGCCTCTGCCGTGGGGTCGACATTTCGCAGTTCAATAGTCGACCTCGCCTGGAGGGCGGCAACCGGCGTGCCTTCACCGAGAGCTTTGCCCAGCATCTCGGCTACGGTGCCCGCCCTGGAGTCTTTGGACAGTTCTATCAGAACATGTCCATCGCGGGTCCTCCTGACTCCGCTCGCTTCTCCAAGGCAGGCTTTGCCTTTTCTTTGGAGGTCCTTCACTGTTTCAAGATAGGAGGAGCCCTCCTTCACCCTGATGAGAATGGCCTCCGGTTTGATCCTTGGAGGCCGTCTCCGCAGGGGTTTGTTGGTCGCTGGTCCCCTTTCACAATCCGCCTTGGTGGCTCGGCTGGTTTTGGGCCTTGACCGCCCCTCCGGAGGGGGAGCTCTTCGTGGGGGTGGCTGTGCACCACCCGCAGGTGGAGGAGAAGTTTTTTCTCTCCTTCTTCTGTTTCCCCTCCTTTTACGGACCTCCTTAAAGTCAGACTCAGTCTGAGATTCCCTTGGGGTCTCCGTGGGAGGCGGGCTGCCGGCCATCGTCGCGTAGGATGGTGCAGCTCCCGGTCGAGGTTTTTTTGTAGCACCCTCCTCTAGGGGGGATCTCACCTTCCTCTTTTGGTGATGTGAAGTGCTCTCCATGGAGTTCCCTTCCACCGGGGGTGCTCGGGGACGGCGGGTCTTATTTTGCTCCGCTAATGCCCTCCCTTTCCCCTCAGCCGATGGGCTGGTCTGGGTGCCCTTTGCTTGGGAGGGTGGAAGGGGGTTTCAAGGCGGGCTTAGGAGTAGATGGAGCAGTAGCAGAGGGTATTCTCCTGGCAGCCATGATCTTCTGCTTCATGTTGCCAAGGGCGGCCACCACTTGCACGCTCCTCTCTCTCATCGCGGCTTTGACGTTCTTGGTTAACGCCGCATATTCCATAAAAACCTTGGCGGAGGCTTCGGCCCTCCCCCTCAACGTCTCTAATTCGGTCAGTATCGCCCATAGTTCCTTTTGGGGAACCACGGGTTCTCCTGGTTGTAGTTTGGCTACCTTCGGGCTCGTGGAGCTGGGTGAGCCTCTCTTCGTTGCATGGGGCGGGGAGACTGTCTGACTGTCTTTCGATTCCACCGCCTCCTTCCCCTTCGCGCTTTGTGGTTGTAAGGGAGGCGTCCTCGTAGGATTTAGTGGGCTCCTCCTCAGTCCTCCTATACCTCCCAAGGGGGCCGGGGGGCTCCTGAACAGCTTTGTCTGGAGGTGGAACGGGTTAGCTAGTACCGTTCCTTCCTGCCGGGCCAGAGGAGTTTGGTTTAACTCCATTGTCCACTTTGTTTTGTGGACTGGACCCGTCCCCAGTGTCATCTTCCCACCTGAGGTACCTCTAAGGTGGGTTGAGATGAATTCGGTCGGCATCTTCCCCACTGGAGTGTGGAAGATGTCTTCCGATAGTGTTCTCGTTTTCCTGTTACGAGGGGATCCGACCGCGAGGGGTGCGGTATTTTCGTCCTCCGTGTCCGTACCCCATTGCGTTGTGGTGTCGCCAGAACGAGAGGAGTACGAGGCGATTGACCGCGTCGTGGACCTCTCGTCTGACTCGGAGTCGAGGATCGCCGTGGTGCGCAGGGGGTTGGGGAGAGGAGGCGGTGAATACCGTCGTCCTTCCACCATGTCGTCCCTCCCACCAGGGATACCCTCTCTGCTCCTCCCACCCGGGGGGGTTGCTGTTGTCCTCATTGTCGTCGTCGTGTTAATTGTGTTTGTATTTGTGTTTGTATTTGAACGGTCGTTTGTTAACGATCCGGGGGGGCCCGTTTGCCCACCACCCCTCGGACCGGTACTGGGGTATCCATCCCCTGCACCGTAAACTTTTTTCTTCTGTTCTTCTGACATATCCATTTAATTTGGGAGTCTCGTTGTCCGTGTCCGTTGCCAATGTTGTGTACAAAATCCAATCCAGTTTTTCCCAAAAGTTTAAACTGAGGAGATTATAGGTCCACCCGAACAGAGCCTCTTGTCCGGGTAAGGGGGCTAAAGTACTGCAGTGGTGGCCCCAGGTGCCCTGCAGGGAACGTTTACGACCGCATAATTTTGAGTCACTGCGGCCATTCAACCCTCGGCACGTTACCTTACACCTTGGTTTGTGACTATGATCTGTTATGTCTACTGTAGTATATATCGCCTCTCGAATCTGGTGGAAGAACTGCCGTCGCGAATGTGGGGTTGCCCCTGTGAGCTGATAACCCGCCTTGCGCTTCTCTTGTCTCATCGAGTTCCGCTTCTCGACGGGTTTAGTTCACGGGCATCTCCCCATTCGAGTTGCCTTTCTTGGTCTAGCCAATTCATGGCGGACGTTCGCAGTTAATCCACTTGCCTCCATTCTCCATAAGACCGATACATTATTAGTCGTTAAACTGAGCGTTTGGAGCCGTGATCGGTTATTTGTTAGAATGGAGGGTGACAGAGCAGTTGAAAGTGCGTCGGGTTTGTGTTGTGTTGAAATCTCGTCCCTCTGTACTTGTTAATGTTTTCGTACGGGGTTAGGGTTATAGTAACCTCCGTTTCTATCCGTTTCCTGTTATATTCGTACAGTACAGTGGTCGGTGGTCATTGACTCAGTGTTTAATTGAATTAATTTCTGCTCTTCCTGTCTGTAGATTATGTACTAAATTGTTTCTCTTAGGGTGATCTCCGCTATTAATAGGAAGAACTGCAGATGGAGGCCATGTGGTGGGATTGTCTGATGCATCCATTCCTGTAGCGGCCGGGTCATTCAAGTCCATCGTCTAGACTTTCCGGCTGGGTTTAATATTTCCTCGACTGAGGTATATGTCCTTTACTATGTGTATGTTTAAAGATATTTATGCTACTTCCAGGTGGATCCATGGCCCACCGGTGTCATCGTTGTGGGGAGGCCCGTCCTCGGGGCAGGGGACCCGAGGTGGTCAGCCCCCCTCGGACTGGGATGCAGTTGATCACTGCCATCCCTCTGCCCCGGGGGCGTGTCCAGTTTGATCTTCAACTCTGGGGAGAGGATGTGACCTTTACTTTCCGGGGGGCCACCCTGGAGGGCAGGGGTCCCACAAGCCAGTCTGTATATGTGGAGCGGCGGCCAGCGGTTCGTTCCACCCGGGGGACACGACGCCAGCGCCAGCGTCAACGCCATCGGCAACGTCCCGTGGCCACAACCAGGGCCCAGAGTCAGGATGACAGGTCACCCCGCCAAACTGGATCTGGAGGGCTCCATGGTGAGGGCTCCATAGGGGCTGGGGCTCGAGGGGCAGGGCCGACTGGGGCCTCCGGCGGATATCCCGCCTCTGTCATGTTGGCTTGCCAACATTTGTTCGAGGCGGTGCGCCAGGCCCGTCGGATACCTGCATCCACTGGAGCCAGAGAGCCATTTTGGTTTTTGCCAGGCATCGCGACCGAGGAGGACTTAGCGCGCCTTCTCCACCTTCACTGCATTATACCCTGAGGGGGGTGTCAGTATTGACTGGCCAAAATAAATAAAGCTCTTGCCTAGATATTAGCGTTCCTTTATTTATTTGTTGGACTTGTTTGCCTTTCCCCATGAAGGGTTCATGGGAGGGATTCTGTACCTTTTGGTCCTGTGCGGTCACAGGTTAATTTTTTATTGGTCCTATTATGTTTGTGTATAGGAGCATCGCATATGAGTAGTATGGAGGTAAATACAGATCTTACACCTTAGGAGTTAGTTTATTTATTTCCCTACAGTAGATCATATAATGTATCATATTCTCTGCTTGTTACATTTTAATAGATCCGGGGTCTCAGGGTGGGGCATTTCTGCCGCCACTCCTCCCTGGATCTAGTTGGCGTTGTCCCACGGGTGTTGAGCACCACATTGTTTGCGCTCTCGTCAGGGGGTGCACCGGATCGGGCGGAAGGTGTGGTTGTGCATAGATTATGCCTGTGCGTGTCTTCCTCCACCTGCATCGCGGATCTACGGGTATGCGTCCGCGGAGGGCGTCGTCGCCGTCGTCAGCGTCAACGCCAACGGGAGGAGTTCGGGGTGTTACTCCGTTAGCGTGATTAATTACCTGAGGGGGGGCGGTTCCAGGATCCCGTGTGTTCCTGCCATCGCCTCTCTTATTACTATTCCTCGGTGTCGTGTGTTGAGTGGTTCTGCCAGATCTATTGTTATGACAGGCAGATGTTAACCTACTCTTATGATGGCTGGAGGCTTACCTAATATCCCACGCCGCGTCGCTGCTGCGCGTTGGTGGCTGAGCGTCCCATAGTAATGGCGGGAATAAAGGTAACCTAAGATGTCCGACAATAGACCCTTCTTGCATTCTCCGAGTACTTCCCTTCATCTCGGACTCGCCAAACTCCTGGAGCCCGTCTTCCGGAGGGAAGTCCCCTACCCTAGGTCTCATTTTGGGAGATCCCGGGGCTTGACCATGGGGGCCGAATGTTGTGCGTCCCCCTCTGCCCCACCGCCTCCCGGTCGGCTGGTTGCATCGCACAGAACAGCCGGATTGCACCTGCGTCTGCATTCGTTCATCCCCGCCGGACCGCGCGGGCAAATTCAGGCCACCCTTCACTGCCGAAGGCCGTTCCTCCATCGGCGCGCAGGTGACTGAGGGCGAAATCCGACCGCCGATCCCGTAGCAACCTGATTCGATGGCCGCCATAACCGAACTCCAGGGCACGTTATAACTAAAGAGGGAATTAAGCCAGATCCGTCCAAATTAGAGTCAGTTCTAAATTTTCCGATTCCAAGAAAGACCAAAGACGTTCAATCTTTCCTCGGTTTAGCGGGGTATTACCGAAAATTCATAGAAAATTTTTCAAGCACCGCGAAACCGCTTACTCAGTTATTGAAAAAGGATACGGAATTTAGATGGACTAACCAGGAGCAAGAATCTTTTGAAATTCTAAAAGATAAATTAACGTCAGCACCACTCTTACAGTACCCGGACTTTTCAAAACAATTCACGCTAACAACCGACGCATCCGGTAAAGCAGTAGGCGCAGTGCTATCTCAGCAGCATCAAGGCAATGACCTACCGATAGCCTACGCGAGTAGAGTTCTTAATAAAGCCGAATTAATTTACAGCACGACTGAAAAGGAGTTGCTAGCCATCGTTTGGGCAACGCAGCATTTTCGACCATATTTATACGGGACTAAATTCTTAATTGTCACCGACCATAAACCTCTTACATGGTTATTCAATGTAAAAGATCCAGGCTCCAGGTTAGTCAGGTGGAGATTAAAATTAGAAGAATACGAATACGAAATTCGATACAAGGAAGGCAAAATGAATAAAAACGCTGATGCACTAAGTAGAATGTACGTTATCAAACGCGGACGGGGAAGACCACGAAAGAATGCACCTACAAACGCCCAGACGATAACCGATACGGCACCTGACGTGGGTACAAACAATAACATCGCGGACGACGAACCGACCGTCGAATCAGACTCCGACGACTCTACAGCGGTAACGAACGACACGTACACGGAGGACCGAATAAAACAAATCTTGTACGAATACCATGACACTCCGTTAGGTGGTCACCTAGGGGCAAAACGCACTTTAAACCGTATACAATTAAAACATTAGTGGCCGGGAATGAGTAAAGACGTAGAGAACTACATTTCTAAATGCGACAAATGCCAGAAGAACAAATTAAGTAGAAAAATCAAAGCACCTATGATTATAACGGATACCCCGAGAGCATCCTTCGAGAAATGCGCATTAGACATAGTAGGACCATTACCCGAAACACATAATAGACACAAATACATACTGACGTTTCAAGACTTACTGACGAAATTTAGTAAAGCGATACCATTACCAGACCAAGAGGCGAAAACAATAGCGAAGGCATTTGTAACTACGATAGTGTGCGAGTACGGAATACCTAAAAAATTACTCACCGATCAAGGAACGAATTTTATTAGCCAACTCTTCAAGGACATATGTAAATTACTCAGAATAGACAAAATTCAAACTACCGCGTATCACCCAGAGTCGAATGGTGCACTCGAAAGGAGTCACCGAACTCTGGCCGAGTATTTAAAACATTTTATTGACGAAGACCAGACAAATTGGGACGAATGGCTCCCATATGCTATGTTTACATACAACACGACGCCACACACAGCGACTGGTTACACTCCTTACGAACTTGTGTTTGGGAGATCAGCCGAGCTCCCGACCTCGCTGACTCTTCCCCCGCAGCTCGACTACACATACGACCAGTACGCACATGAGTTAAAACAAAGATTGCGTTCGACCAACTCAATAGCTAGAGACACTTTAAGAAGCCATAAAATTCAATCTAAGATGCAGTAGGACAAGAACACGAAACAAAGCAATTTCAAAGCAGGTGACCAAGTACTATTACGCGACGATACACTCAGACGAGGACGCACGAAAAAATTAACGCCGAGCTGGATAGGTCCCTACACAATTCTCCAAACTCATACTAACGAGAATTTCACAATTCAAAAGGGACGTCGATCCCTTAGGGTGCACGCGAACCGTCTGAAACACTTCGTGGATTAATAAAACGTAAACACCCGCTCTCATCAAGTGATATATATATATAAAAAAAAAAAAAAAAACAACATCCGGCACAACATTTTTGGCACAACATATAATAGAACATAATGCACATAATAGAACAGGTGTCTAACACAACTCCGGATGAAACACCAATCTCTGTAAAGATTAAGCAAAGAACAGACCGCAAAAGGACAATATAAGATATATGTAAGAACCTTGTCCCACACTACGTTACGTCATGTATATCTTATACATCATAAGTCATATTATAATCAAAACTGGACTATATCGTATTATAGCTAGCAAACATTGTAAGCGCAAGACACTGGTATTATAGCAACTAAGGACAAACGCTCAAATTATATGCAGGACGAATTATGTTAAAATCTATTATGTTAAACTATTGTATTACTGTATTATTGGGTTGTATTGTATTCCTGGCTTATATCGTATATATTACTATTATATATATTACTAGTATGTATTACTATATATCATGTATTGTACTATTGTATCGACTTGTATTATATTGAGCTGGCACTGTGAGCGCGCTCTCTCCCAGGGGGGGAGGGATGTTGTGCCCTAACCGTCCCCACAAACTAACCACGATAAGCGCGACTCAGCAGCACGTGCAGTCAAGGCCGTGTTCGAGGAATAGCGGACGGATACGCGCAGGAAGCAGCGTATCCACTTACTGTCGATCCAGCAACTTGCGCCAGGCTGAGGGCACGCCAAGGAGACTGCCCACCACCGAAAAGACACAGCACATTCCTGCACCAACTCGGAAATAAAACCCCGATAGCACGACCGCCGTCGCGCTATCTTAAACAAGCTACCCGTCACGTCAGTCTCAGTGCAGCTCTCCATCACTCCTGAGCACTGTATAGTTACCAAGTCTCAATAAATCTACTCCTTTATTTACTCGAACACCGGTGAATACCAATTCTTTAACGCTCCCGCACCTACGACATCCCCCAACATTCGACAAGTGTCATCCGGCACAACAATATGTATGAAATATTTATTAGATGTCACAGCAAAATATTTATTCACTAATGTAAAATAAATATTCATTCAATATTAGAAATGAATATTTTTTCTCGAATATTTATGAAATATTTATTAGATGTCACAACAAAATATTTATTTCCTAATATAAAATAAATATTCATTTTATATTAGAAAAAATTATTTGATTTATATTAGATATAAAATATTTGTTTGTACTCTCTTTTCAATATATCGATTGAAATATTGATTGGAATGTATGGATTGCGAATCATTGCGTGACGAAATAATAATTAACAATTGATCGATTGCGTTATTTAGCAACAAGGCAATAATTCATGATCGTGGAATGTATAATAAAAGTATTTTGAAAAATATATGTGTATTCTCTTTTTTTGTTAATAATATACTATGCTTCATTGGGAAAAGGAATTTCACTTTTAGTTAAAACATTATTTTTGTAATAAAATTGTGTCTTTTCTGAATAATTATATCATGTAACTGGTTAGTTATATCATGTAATATGTTTTAGCTCTTTGGGGAAGTACGTTGGTCCGTAATCCATGAGTTCCGAGTTCGAATCCGGTTGACACCAATAAAAATTTCTTAGGTTGAAAAATTGTTTAAGGGAGTAGTAAGTAGTGTACAATAAGGCACAATATGGGGTTGACTCAGACAACGCGTACAATTTCGAATGTTATAATTTTTTAACTTTTTTTTAGATTTGAAGTATTTACTCAATATCATTTAAATATTTTTTTTACATCTTTTATATATCTATCTTACATGTTTTAAATATCTGCCTTACATGTTTTAAATATCTACCTTACATTTTTTTAATATCTATTTTATGTTCTATGAATATTTAGCTCATGTTTTCTAAATATTTGTTTTATATTTCTTGTACATGTGTACAATATTCAGATCGAATATTTCTTCAATCTTAAAAAGTGTGGCTTAAAAAATATTTTTTCAATATTAGAAAAAAATATTTATCCAATATTTTTGTGCTACTAGGGTTGTCTATACGTGAACGCTCGGGGCAACGTGTGTGACCGCCGCTTTTCCGGTAGCCGGCGAGGGATCAGTATACCGGGTGGACTCATCAAAATTGTACCTCTAGAACTGGATATATCATATCAGATTTGGTATTGGCGGGGGAGGGGCTCTGCCCCTCCCCCTGCACCCCCATCCCGTAAAATTCTAACCAAACCTAACCCGAATCTAATCTTTATTTAATTAGATATGAGTTTGGGTTAGATTTTTCTTTTTCGATGAGAAACTCATATTTGACTAAATCAAAAGTAGATTCGGGTTACGTTTGGTTAGAAATTAACGGGGAGGGGGTGCAGGAGGGGTGCCAATACCAAATCTGATATGATATATCCAGTTCTAGAGGTACAATTTTGATGAGTCCACCCGGTATACTGAACCCTCGCCGGCTGCCGGAAAAGCGGCGCGTCGCAGCGGTCCCACACGTTGCCCCGAGTGTGCACGTATAGACAAAATTCAATGTGTAGTAGCTATAGTTTTTTGCAAATATCTCGAAAACTAAGGCCGAGCGACCGTTATATGCATAGGAAAAAGTTGTTCAGAATACTGAGTTCTACAACATATTCAAAAATCATCGAAATCGGTGAGGTCTGGGCTCTTCCCTAGATTTACCGTTGGTTCTATTCGTGACCTATTTTCAATAGGTAATAACTTTTTAATAAAAAACGAGCGACGGCTAAAACCTCCTGGGGATTACTCGGGAGGATAACCTTCATAACATATGTCAAGGTCAAGGTCATCGGAGCTGCCTCCCTTAAACGTAACTTTTACCGGAGAAAGTAAGAAAAAAATAATATGCAATATGCTTCACAAAGTAGTGACGAACGAAGCAGCGACGTACTATTCGGGACGGGGAAGAAAAAATAAATTCCCTTTCATCAAGTTAAAATTATATGATGCTATAACTGGTGAGTACTTAACTTTTTTCTTAGTTATAATACATAACTTATTTTATTTTTCATTTCACAGTAGCAACAAGAAGAAGGGAAGCGTCCCTTACGGAGGTTGAGATGAAACTAATGACATCTTTGTTTTTGGCGACAGCAAAGTCAAGGATAAAATAATGTATTTAATAATGTATAAAATTTAGTATTACTAAGCTAACGTGCTGTTTCTAAATTTATGTATAATAGAAGTATTTAGAAAAATATATGTGCATTCTCTTTTTTTGTTAATAATATACTATATTTCACTTTTAGTTAAAACATTATTTCTGTAATAAAATTGTGTCTTTGCTGAATGATTATATCATGTAACTGGTTAATTATATCATGTAACATGTTTTAGCTCATTGGGGAAGTAGGTTGATCAGTAATCCTCCAGCCAGCAAACAATGATCTCATAAACAAAGCCTTAATCTGTCTCGACTCAATCCAAAAAGACCCACAAGGAAACTCCATAATTATCGACAAAATAGACATACTAAACATCCTCGGTGCCCATTTTGCATCAACCAATGCCCAAAACTCAACCTTAGGCAACCCCAGGTTAACTGAAATAATCGACAAACACCACAACAAACTCATGACGGACATCAAATCAGACAAACAGCCTTAACAATAAATACTTCCCTACAGCCTGGAAAGTCGCAAGAGTCCTCCCCATAAAAAAAAGGGTAAAAACTCGGCTGACCCCTCCAGTTATAGGGCTATCAGTCTACTCCCGAAAATCTCCAAAATATTTTAAATCATAATAAAAAAATCTCTCGAAAAATTCTACGCCGAAAAAAACCTTATAACAGACACACAATTCGGCTTCCGCCATAAACACAGCACCATTCATGCAATACACACGCTTACCTCGGACATCCAGCACGCCCTTCACAATAACGAATCAATCGCAGCCTGCCTCATTGACCTAGAAAAAGCCTTTGACACCGTTTGGCTAAAAGGACTATACTTTAAACTTTCCAAAAAAGGATGCCCTCCTCACTTACTAAAATTAGTAGTAGACATGACACTAGGCAAAAGTTTCTTCACCTCCAACGGCAAAGACGACTCTAACATAACCCATTACTTGACCGACGGACTACAACAAGGCACAGTCACCTCTCCAGACCTATTCAACTTCTATAATGCAGACATCCCCAAACTCTTCAACATCCCCGAATCCCCCGATATCAAAACCATACAATTCGCTGATGATAATAGTATATGTCAAAGGAAAAAACGTACGAAAACTCCAAGAAAAATCTCAACTCCTCCTAAATAAAATAAACGACTACTACTACACCTGGAAACTAAAAATCAAT
Source organism: Nomada ferruginata (assembly GCA_963583965.1). NCBI lineage: Eukaryota > Metazoa > Arthropoda > Insecta > Hymenoptera > Apidae > Nomada > Nomada ferruginata. Next base: position 5,498,636 of record OY757219.1, read on the forward strand.
CCGACAAAATGCGAATCCATTCTCTTCCGTAACAACATAAAAAACCAGAGCAGTACCTACAGAAGGACCTACAAAACATACAACCTTAACCTCACAAACACCCAAATCCCCCATAAAAAAATAGTAAAATACCTCGGAATTCACCTAGACGACCGCCAGCTATTCAACAAGCACACCGATATCCAATTAGAGAAAGCCTCAAAAGCTTTCTTAAGCAACTCCAGAATATTCCATTCACGCTACCTCAATCCAAGAATTAAGATCCTCTGCTACATGCTCCTGATCAGACCTATCACATCATATGGCTGCCCAATCTGGTTTAACCTAAGCCCCCACACAATGGAAAAAATCAGAACGTTTGAAAGAAAATGCCTGAGAGCCTGCACTGGACTATATAGATCCAAAGAGTCAAATTACAAACGCTACAGCAATAATAGAGCACTATACGACACAGCAAACATACCAAGAATAGATAACTTCATCACCAAACTCAATAGAGACTATTTCGCGAACATCCACACAATCCGCAACAACCACCTCATAAATAGCTCAACATACCCACATTACCTGTACCACGAAAAGACATTGACATCTGGACATATACCCCCTGAAGCATTCATCCTCCTCGACAAGACAGGCAGAATTACCGACCAGAACAACATACCGATTATATACCACATCCACCGCACAGCAAGCAACAAAAGGATCCTGTACGATCCACACACCAATAGTCGCAATTCAACACACCGCACCGTCTACAACATGCAGATACCAAAATACGACAAAAATAACACCTACCACCATAACACCAAAAAATACTGGCGGCTCCAGGACCTCTACCCCTCGTAACCGCCACCACAAACTACCTCCACGCCTAGTCTAAGCTAATCTACTGTAAATATGTATATAACGTAATAAAAAATTCCCCATCCCTTAAATATAGTGAATGCATGACGAGAGAAAGTGACTGTATATATGCGCGAACGAGCACGGTATGAACGTTTAGACTCTAAGCCCCCTACACCCAGCTCATCAAAAAGCGCCGACAAAAATCCATTCCGTTTTTACCCGGTACCGCCTTTTTTTCGGAATTCCCCCTTCCAACCCCTCACACCCAGTCTAGCCAAAAGAAGACTACGAAAAAAAAAATTGAAGCAACAAAATGGACGAAAAGATCCCATTGCGATAGACGACACCCCCTCACAGGCCGTGAGCGTCATTCCCGTGACCATGCAGCCCAACTTAATTTTAAGACACACCGCTCACATATTCCGTAGATTATTCACTACACGCATACATTGTATTCACCATATTATAACCTCTGTATCTTTTGAATAAAACTTTGTAAAAAAAAAAAAAAATTTGATCAGTAATCCGTGAGTCCGAGTTCGAATCCGATCGACACCAATAAAAATTTCTCAGGTTGGAAAATTGTTTAAGGGAGTAGTAAGTAATGTACAATAAGGTACAATATTGAGGTGAACTCAAACAACGTGTACAACTTCGAATATTATAATTTTTTAACTTTTTTTTAGATTTAAAATATTTATTCAATATCATTTAAATATTTTTTTTACATCTTTTAAATATCTATCTTACATGTTTTAAATATCTACCTTACATTTTTTTAATATCTATTTTATATTTTCTGAATATTTAGCTTATATTTTTCAAATATCTATTTTATGTTCTATGAATATTTAGCTCATGTTTTCTAAATATTTATTTTATATTTCTTGTACATGTGTACAATATTCAGATCGAATATTCCTTAAATCTTAAGGGGGTAGACACGGGTAATGCAGCGAGCTGTATACCGACACAATCTGGACCGAAACATGGGTTTGGGACTATGCATTTTTCGTCCTTATATGAGAAGATTTTGAGCTCGGCGAGGGCTCATTAGAAAGAGGAAGGTTCAATGAAGCACGCGACACAGCCCGTTCATCGAGATTGTGTTGATATCTAATAATATGAGTGTCCAAAGTAGAGCAAAAATTGACATAATACACCGCGGAATCTAAGTATATTTTAAGTCACTAAAAGAGTTTTATGGCTCAAACAGGCTGTGTCGCGTGCTGCATTGCACTTTTCTCTGTCGAATGAGCCTTTATTCATCTCAAAATCTTCTCATGTAAGGATAAACGATGCATAGTCCTGATTGCATTCCCGCAGACCAGTTCCGCCGTCCGCTGTTCATATTGCCGTTAAAACAGAGCACGTGACGTCACAAATTTAGTTCACGTAGTGGTGATGAGGTGGCGTCTACTCAGGAGGACTGGCAACGTGAAATCATAGCAAAACTGAAGCGTTGGCTTGTGACATGTGCTACAGTAGTAACAGCGTGATGCTGTCAATGATGCATTTTCGTACGATTATAGGTTAGGTCATATGCATTTTAGGTATTGACTGGGAACTGTGTACAATTACTAAACGCTTTTACTGTATATAACACATGCTTGACTTGAAATCGCTGTCGAATTTATGTTATAATTGTATGATTATATTATTTAAAATAAAAAAGAAGAGATTGGAACTTTTTTACGGAGGTTGGAAGTATTGATGTACTGATATCATATTTTCAGAATGTGGTAGTTACGTCAAATATTTGAAATTATTGCATTGCTCTTATTAATATTCTTTTTCATTCTTTTGATCATTTTGTACAAAACATATTGTAAGAAAATGTCACCAAATCAGTCATAAGTTGACCTGATGTTTTTCATTCATACGTGAATACGGATGTGTGAATACAGACACAGTAAGGCATAGTTGCCGCAACTTATCAAGACTTCTGTCGCGCTGTTGCCATATCTGTTACAAATGTGATCATCAGCTAACTAAATGAATCGGCTCGAGCGGAGATTTTGTCTCGACCTGCCAGAAACTTTTCTGTAGGTTCGAGTCCCGCACGTGTTCATTTTTTTACTTTCTGAATTTCTCTCAATGAAACTGTTACTAACGTACTTGCGAGATTTTTCTGATTAAAATAAGGCCAAACACGATATAGTTTGAATTATATTTGCTTGTTGATACTAATTGAAGACGTACCACAAAGTCTGAATCAACAAGTAAATATAATTCAAACTATATCATGTTTGGTCTCATTTGAATCAGAAAGATCTCCCAGATACATTGGTAAAAGTTGCATGTAGAAAAAATAGTAAATAAAAAAGTTTTATCGTTGAATTAGTATTAGTCACACCGATACTCCTCTACATGTATATTACACCGCGTCGTCGAGCGTCGCTACGGCCAAGCGGGATTCCCCCACGTGTAGGGGATAGTCCATTTCTCCAGCCAATCTTCTCTTGCATTTTTGTCATCATAATACAATGTATTGTTCAAACCTTTCTCCTCACCATTCAAACATGTGTACGAGACTAACTACATGATCATTTATGAATGCAGTATCGTCTCCTACAATGTTATATATAATGTTTGTCCAATAACTGCTTTCTACGTAGGACGTTTAATTATTTTATAATAAGTGTATAACTTTCATGTTCCGCTTCAGTGTTTTGTTAACAAAATAATGTCTAAACTAACAATACCATGCCCCTCATCTAGTTTTTCGTTTCACTTGTAATTCCTTACTGCAACGAAACATATTGTAGCATAACCACATTTCAAGTATATAATTAAAATGTACAATGAATTTTCAACGCTGGCACTACCAGCAGACTTTCCGTTTAAATTCTTTCAAGTACAACGCAACAGCTGACAATGTCTTTCCACATTCAGATTACAATATCGAAATAACAAGCAGCTCCCTCTCGCCTGTCGGTATTACCATTTCTGTGCAGGAAAAAGCTGCTGTAATACCGACCTACCAAATCGGAGAGGTCACGTGCCGTGTCTACCCCCTTAAAAAGTGTGGCTTAAAAAATATTTTTTCAATATTGGAAAAAAATATTTATCCAATATTTTTGTGCTACTAGGGTTGATTTGTGATCTCTGTATGATTTAGTATGTTCACACTTATGTTTTTGTTTATCTCAATGATATCAAATTCCGGATGTTCATTCATTGTTTCGATTATTTTCCTTTGCAAGTGACTTACACCCCTATTTGTTTCATTTACATATTCTACTACATAAGCTGCACATGAATATTCTTCTGTTATAAATTGGAAGTCTGTATTGGATTTAACAATATTAAATATGAATGGATTGAAAGGATTATGCCACTTTTCGAAAGGTTCTCGTTTTACGAAAACTTTTGGTCTATTTATTCCTGCTCTGATAATATTGCAATATTCTTCATCACAATTTATACCATTACGATTATAAAACTCGTCCATGTCTACAAAATCTTCATTTTCCAATCGTACTATTATTTGTGCATAGTGTTTACGATAATTGTTATATCCTTCCTCTGTATCTTTCATTGAACTTAATATCATTGTTTTTTTTGATGGCATAAAAGGAGCTTCAAATCTACATTTTTGTGCTTTATGGGAAGTTATTTTTTTGTAGCACGTGAATGTATGTTTATATGTTTGAAGTTTTATATTTCCCGATGCTTTCGATGCTGAAACTGATGTCAAGGCATCTATCAGTTCAATTGCCTTATCATAATCTTTATTAAGAGCATCCGGCGGCGCGCTATCAAGCCAAGCTAAGATGTGCGCATGAGGACTGCCCCTATGCTGAAATTCAATGCGCTTGAAATAGTGGAGAACCCTGAACTTTCCAAAAGGGCTACATTTCTTTGATTGTAGAATATTCATTATGACATTGACTAATTTATTAAAGTATAGGGCGCAAGTAACAGCGTCTTCGTTGATGAGAGTACTTTTCACCATGTAATGTAATTTTTCTACTGCCTCTTTCGTGATACAATCTTTGTTTTTCAACTTGTACAATAGTTGTAGCAAATCAGACCACCCTATTTCATTAGCAGTTATTGTGAAAAATACAGTCGGTTTACCTAATTGCCTGATCATAGCAAATAGATCCTTTTTCCTTTCAGCCCAATACCAAGTAGAATTAGGTATTGAACGTAAACTAAGCACTAGTGCTGGAGAAATATCGATGGCGCTGTTACGTAGGAAGGATTGTTTCCTTCGTTTCGTCTATGATGCCCTTATATGGAAATCGAGAGTGCATGCAGTCGAGTCTGCCCCTTCCGCGATGGCGCGATGACGCAACGCTTCAGGGCGATCTTTTGGACTCCCTTAGAAGATTCTGTACCCCCACCATATTTTTGGTCCGCTTTTCGGATATAAAAAGGGCATGAAATCTACTCTCGTGGCTCAGTATGGACCTTACTACCTGTGTACCATGTCGGTGCCAGATAGCCATACTGATGCCAGTGAGATCGGGTTCCATTCCGTTTCGATCAACTTCTATTTATTAAGGGCTCAGTATCCAATTAACTGGCTTCGTGATACGTTCCGACTTAGGCTGTTTGAATACTCTAGCTCAGTGAGATCGGGTTAAATTCCCTTTCGATCATCTTACGATATTTATTAAAGTTCGCATTTGTCGAAAGTTAGTGAGATCGGGTTAAATTCCCTTTCGATCATCAACCGATATTTATAAAGTTCGCATTTGTCGAAAATCAGTGAGATCGGGTTAAATTCCCTTTCAATCATTATACGATATTTATTCAAAGTTCGCATTCGTCGAAAGACAGCAAGATCGGGTTAAATTCCCTTTCAAGCATTTATATTTATAAACGCTAAAGACTGTAAACGTGGGTTTTTGAGTCCACGATTATTACATATTGTAATTTACTTGATATATAGAATATAGACATTTTATTATTTGATCATAGATATATTCATTTCTTTCTGTTTCCTATACCAATCATAAGTAGTATATAGAATCCACCGAATAGATATATGTCAACCGCTCGAGATATATCGATAGTTACGAGGCAACAATTACTAACATTTCCTAGTGGCTCCCAGTTCTGAAATACGCTCTGGTTCGTCCACGACAACCTTCCTAGTGGCTCCCAGTTCTGAAATACGCTCTGGTTCGTCCACGAACTCTAACCTATCCTAGTGGCTCCCAGTTCTGAAATACGCTCTGGTTCGTCCACGCATTTTCCTTTCTTAAACGGATCCCGGTGATGAAATAAGCACCGGCCCGTTTAACAACTAACGAAAACCATAAACAACCGATCCTCGGCTCCGCAGCCGTGCCCCTTAGCCCTCGGCTCGTAACAAATTGGTGACAGCGGTGGGATACTGCATATTATTTGATTGGATAGAAAATTGAAAGATTTAAATGTGTTTCAATAATAAAACGGGAGTTCAGTACCAGTGAAAAGCCCCAATTGCCATGGGGATCCGGTTTATTTATTAAATCTGTGCTGTACGGCTTGGACAACCACCTTAGGGATCGGTACCAAGGTCTGCACACAGTGCGCGGTAATTTCACCGTTAGAAAATTTTTATTTATTAGAACAATTAGAATCCAAAATATTCTAAAGAAAGCTCTCAACAAATTAATGATTAGAATTTCTATAGTATTCTAAGGAAGAAATCTATTTATTAATTTAGTTGATCGCTAAATAGTTCTCAAATTATGATTTTTATGATAAAATCTGCAATGTGGGCAGTTATAACTTTGTATTCATTATCTATTTGGTTTTGCTGTTGATTTTTGTAAATCAATATTATTATATATAATCTTCAATATTACTATAATCTAAGAAAGAAACAGTGAGTTTATGATAACTTGAAATACGACATAAATAGTTTTGATTGAAATATCTAAATATCTAAAAATGACTCCGTCAATTGTAGTTCCATATTTTGTTGTACTCTCATTTGGGTCATTCGACATATTTGAATCCAATTTTGTTTTAAAGGAAAATTAAGTTAAAGGCTTTGATTCCTTATTTGAGAAATTAATATTAAAATCTCCACTCAGGATCATAGGTAATTGATGCAAGTTCCGATCGGGTAGAGCAGACATTATTTTGTAAGCATGTCTAAAACTACTCTGCGTAAATTCTTTGTGAAGTTCTGTATGGACACTGCTGTGTTTTTTATAAGAACTGTAGGTCTTTAATAATCTGTGAATCGTGAAACGTATGTTCAAAGTTTTCATGGCACAGAGCTGTTTCTTATTACGATATTGTCTAGAGCGCTTTCTTGTTAAATCTCTCTGACTTTCTCATTTATTTTGTTCAATTTGTTCCTTACTTTGTTTTTTTATATATATATTATTCTGCGAGAGTAAATTTTGCTGTTGAGCATCTTGCCGCTTTCTTTTACGGTGTTCTCTCCTGCGCGCATTAGCTAATTCCATTTTTCCGTTTCAATTCATCGTTGAATTGGTAATTTTGATCCTTCTTCGATTTTAAAGATTATAAAGGACAATATTCTACAACGTTTACGCTTCGATAACCCGAATTTTCGACGAAGAGCAAAATCTTCTAGGGATTTGTTCTCCCAAGCGTTTAAACTCTTACCGCGCAGGCGATTTGTTAAGCGTTTCCTAAAAAGAAATCGTCAAAACAAGAAAATCCGTTCCGCGACGAGAACAGCGAAGAATCGTCAAGAAATCATCAACATCACGTACCATAGTCAATGTTCTGGAATCAATAGATCTCTTACCACCAAGGGACACTTGTGACGTTAGCCCATTAGGCCGATTCGTCTCACGAATTTTCCACAAGTGGAGGAGCGTGCTAGCCTTCCCCAAGCAGATAACGGAGTCTAGGATTCCGGGTCGGACGACGCGTCAGATTACGTTAGAGATAGCCAACCGTAGAAATAGAAAGCCAAACGGTGGAAATCTTCGAAAGACACCCCCTGCCCTGGGGGGGAGCAGGAGGTAGTGTCGGATTTCTACCGACTAAAACCACCCCGGTTACCTATCCTCGGCGCTTGTAGGGGAGGCCCCGTGACCTCCGAAGACACTACCGGTGCCTCCCCACGCGCGGCCATTGCAGCCCCATCCGCGGGAGGGTCAGAAGGACCCTCCGAAAAACTCCGCTATAATAATAGCACCTGGCCGCGCCAGGAGTAACACCCAGCGCGGCCTACCCCCACCAGACCGTGATAAGGGCGACTCGGGCCCCCACCCGAGCCACCCACGGCTCTCCGACGGCCCCGCGGGATTGGTGGGGATTGTTCCTCCCCGGCAGGACCTACCGTATACGGGGTATTGGCGAGGTCAACCGGAAGAGGGGTGAGGGGGAACACCTCTGTGCCCCTCGGGTCCATCAGCCATACCAAACAACGGGAGGGGGGATCTCGCCCGCGGAGACGGCCAGCGAGTCCGCCCCTCCATTACATTCGACGCCAGATTCCTGGCTGTCGGGCAGCCCTGCGGGATACCGGGAGGACATAATCCTCCCACAGCAGGGCCGCCCGTCTACTGAGTCAGCGGTGACGGTTATCCGTAAGACGGGAGGGGGGACACCTCCAATCGTCCCTCGGACCGTCACCGCTTTTACACCACGGGAGGGGGGGATCTCGCCAGCCTGCGAGAACGCAAGCGGCGAGCCCTTTCCCTCCACCTTCCGCGTCGGACGGGGTCGGTCAATTCCCGATCCCGCTCCGCTGCCTCCTTTCTGCGAAGAACATCCTCGCAGAAGGAGGCCACCGCTACCCAGGCTCTCTCGCTGCCCAGCATCATACTAACGATGCGAGGCAGCGAGAGATCCGCCCCCACTTGCGCCCGGCGCTCCGCCGCCCATTCCGGGCACTCCTCCACTGTGTGCTGCGCTGTGTCCAGCGCAGCCCCACACTCGTGGCACTCCGTCGTCGCCTCCGCCTGTATCCGGCACAGGTACTCACCGAAGCAACCATGCCCAGTGAGCACCTGCGTGACTCGGTAGGTGAGCGTCCCCCTGCCGCGGTCCAGCCATTCATCTAGACTGGGAAGAACCGCCCCGACTGCTCGCTGCGCGACTCCTCGGTTGAGGAGCTCCCTCCTCCATTTGTTTCGCGCAGCCAGCCGGGCCTGGCGTCTCACGTCCACTTCCTCCTCAGCGGACACCATCGCCCCCCCCCCCCCGGCGGAGTTCTCGGAGACGCTCATAGATCGAAGCGTCTCCCTCCGCCAGAAGATCGAAGGGCACGGTGCCCGCCAAGGTCAGCGCCGCCTCGTGGGATATCGTGCGGTATCCCCTGACCACCCTGATGGCCATCCTCCGCTGTACGCGGCGCAGCAATGTTCGGCTGCGCCGCGCGACCACCAGGGCCGACGCCCATATCGGGGCGCCGTACAGGGCCATGGACCGCACGATACCAAGGTAGAGGCACCCTCTCATCTGGCCCCCGATGTTTGGGAGGAGGCGACCAAGACCAGTCGCCGCTCTCTCCAAACGGGGAGCCAGTCGGTCGAAGTGGACCGTGAAACGCCAGTGGCTGTCCAGTAGGAGACCAAGAAAATTCATCCGGTCCCCAACCGGAACGTGCTCACCCCCTATCATAATCCAGGACCGGGGCGGTCCCCCGCTCCGAGGCCTGTCATGAAACCACATGGCCTCGGTCTTCGGTCTTCCCCAGTCCCCGGATACCGTCGACGACGGAGGCCAGTCCCGTCTCCGCCAAACGGATGGTCCTCTCCCAATCCCTCCCGACGGCCATCAGCAGCGTGTCATCAGCGTAACACGTCAGACTGACGCCGTCTGGGAGGGCAGCCCGCAGCACCCGATCGTACCCAATGTCCCACAACATGGGGCCCAGGACCGACCCCTGTGGGACACCACGATCAACCTCCCTCGTGCACAACCGGCCACCTCTGCCCGCATATTCGACCCACCTGTCCCTCAGGTAGTCCCTTAGGACCTTCCTCACGTAGAGGGGCACTCCGTGGTCAGCGAGTGCCCCCCGATACGCCCCCAGGGAAGGGAGTTAAAGGCGTTGGCGATGTCAAGACTGATCGCCAACGCCACCCCTCCCTGGGACGTGGCCGAGTCCGAGAGGGACCTGACTCGACTGATAGCGTCAATCGTCGAGCGTCCCCCTCTGAAGCCAAACTGGGACTCGGCCAGGTCGGGACCCACCCGGGACAGGTGCCCCGAGAGGCGGGAAGCTAGCACCCTCTCGAAAAGCTTCCCTGCCTCGTCGAGGAGACATATCGGCCGGTACGCCGAGGGAGAATCGGCGAGCTTGCCGACCTTCCTAATCAGGACCATCCGTCCCCTTTTCCAGCCGGACGGGACGCGCCCAACCTCAGGCAGCCATCGAACAGGCGCCTGAGGCGGGGCCCGAGGACCCGCAGGGCAAGGGCCATGGCTCTGCCCGGTATGCCGTCAGGACCCGGGGCCGTGTTGCGGGCTCCCATTTTCCTGACGGCCCGGTAGAGCTCCTCCACCGTGACCCCCATGTCGTCGGACCAGTTGTTCGGGTCCGACTTCCCGAGTTCCGGTGCCTGTTCTCCCCCTTCATCCAAGGGGAACAGAGTGTCTACCACCCTGTCCAGGAACTCGGGGTCCAAGGTCTCCGTCACGGGGGGCGCCCATGGGCGAAGTTTGCCCATCACCATTTTGTACGGGCGCACCCAGGTTTGCCGTGGGCTGCGGTCTAAGATCATCTGCGAGTTCACTCTCCGTCGGCATGCCCTTGACGCGCATGGCCGGCGACGACTCGTCCCCCGGGCTTCCCAATCGCCTCTTCCCCTTAGTAGAGGCCCGCCCCTGGCCGGACTCACCAGAGGATCGGAGCCTCTTTTTTCCGTGCGCGGCGGCTTGCACGCTGGCATCCGAGTCCGAATCGCTTATTTTAATATAGGATTCGCTACTCACCGCCGTCGCACTCCTCCTCGTCTCCCTGCCCTTAGATGCTCCAGGAGCAGCTTCCCTCCGCAGCTCGCTGTCCCCCGATGTTCCAGGGGCAGCCTTCTCCTTCCCACACTCCGTTGTGCTCACCACTAGAGTGGCCTTCCTTACTTCTTCTGTTTTTTGTTTGTGTTTAAAATCCATACTGTTCCCACGCTTAGGTCGGAAGGGGTGGTCCACCGGAGCAGAGCCGCCTTACCCCGGTAAGGCTAAATACAACCAGGAGTCGCCAGGTTCCAGGAGGTTGGCCGCTATCGGCTGGTGCACCCACCAACCACGCCCCAGTGCCATCGACTGGGACGCCCCTCTTCGCTGCGCGCCCTAGCTTGGGGTTAGGGATTTTTTATTGAGGTTGTCATCCTCGCGGTACGGCCGGTTAAGGCGAGACCCCCGTTCCAGCGAAACATGACCACTGGTTTACGGTGTTCCGTGAGCCGCTACTTAGTTTTCACCGCTCAGCCCAAGCCCGTCCGGCATGGTTGTACCTGCCAGGAATGCATCTCCCGCCGGCATGGTCTTGGGCCTCATTGCAGCTACTCAAGCCCCTGCACCACGTCAAGGTGGCGGCTCCTAGCAGGGGCACAAAGAGACGAACCAGCTTCATCGGAAAGAATACAGACCTCAAACGAACGGCTTATTATGGGATTTGTTTATTTCATTTGCTATGCTTTCGTGTGATGCCTCCATTCATGGAGTCACCAATTTTCACACCCCAAGAGCTAATCTTCAGTAAACGAACGAAAATACTGAGTGCCTTTCCGTTTGGAAAAGATCTGGAACATATGCAACCTACTTCACTGACCTCATCGGACAGATAGCAGAACTCTGAAACCAAGCAGCCAGAAGACACTACCTAAGGAGGTTACTCTTGAGGAACCCCTTTTTCCAAGAAGACAACAACCATTATATACTTTGGCCGCACAACACTTCAGCATCTATAGACATCCCGCAACAGGACCTGGTGCAATTGTGACCGTCGTGTAAGTTGTTAACTGCATCTATTATCTGCACCCGCGATTTCCAAGGGACATCATAATAAAAAGCATCATAATAAATGATGTTTAATCTGGGGGGGGAGATGTTACGTAGGAAGGATTGTTTCCTTCGTTTCGTCTATGATGCCCTTATATGGAAATCGAGAGTGCATGCAGTCGAGTCTGCCCCTTCCGCGATGGCGCGATGACGCAACGCTTCAGGGCGATCTTTTGGACTCCCTTAGAAGATTCTGTACCCCCACCATATTTTTGGTCCGCTTTTCGGATATAAAAAGGGCATGAAATCTACTCTCGTGGCTCAGTATGGACCTTACTACCTGTGTACCATGTCGGTGCCAGATAGCCATACTGATGCCAGTGAGATCGGGTTCCATTCCCTTTCGATCAACTTCTATTTATTAGGGGCTCAGTATCCAATTAACTGGCTTCGTGATACGTTGCGTCTTAGGCTGTTTGAATACTCTAGCTCAGTGAGATCGGGTTAAATTCCCTTTCGATCATCTTACGATATTTATTAAAGTTCGCATTTGTCGAAAGTTGGTGAGATCGGGTTAAATTCCCTTTCGATCATCAACCGATATTTATAAAGTTCGCATTTGTCGAAAATCAGTGAGATCGGGTTAAATTCCCTTTCAATCATTATACGATATTTATTCAAAGTTCGCATTCGTCGAAAGACAGCAAGATCGGGTTAAATTCCCTTTCAAGCATTTATATTTATAAACGCTAAAGACTGTAAACGTGGGTTTTTGAGTCCACGATTATTACATATTGTAATTTACTTGATATATAGAATATAGACATTTTATTATTTGATCATAGATATATTCATTTCTTTCTGTTTCCTATACCAATCATAAGTAGTATATAGAATCCACCGAATAGATATATCTCAACCGCTCGAGATATATCGATAGTTACGAGGCAACAATTACTAACATTTCCTAGTGGCTCCCAGTTCTGAAATACGCTCTGGTTCGTCCACGACAACCTTCCTAGTGGCTCCCAGTTCTGAAATACGCTCTGGTTCGTCCACGAACGCTAACCTATCCTAGTGGCTCCCAGTTCTGAAATACGCTCCGGTTCGTCCACGCATTTTCCTTTCTTAAACGGATCCCGTTGATGAAATAAGCACCGGCCCGTTTAACAACTAACGAAAACCATAAACAACCGATCCTCGGCTCCGCAGCCGTGCCCCTTAGCCCTCGGCTCGTAGCAGCGCTATCGATATTATCGATGGCTGCTACTATCGAAAACTATCGATAATATATGTTTACCATCGATAGTACATAGAAAATGTGGGTAACATTCGTAATGCCGCGAATTTAATTAATTAATATATGTATATATGAACAATATGAATATTATTAATACGGGTCTTATTACTTGGACGAATCTGTTGGAAAACTAGATTATGAGGATGTGTGATTAATGTGATTATATATAATGCACAGTTCAGTTTACTAAAAGTAATTTATCTTATACAGTAAAAGAAGGCAGGTCCTTATTCAGAGGAGAAACTCTAACGAATGAATATAGAATATATTCTCAGAACTATAAGAGATAATTATTTGTTTAACTGGGTTTTATACAATACATAAAACCAACACGCCTTCTCAAAAATTATTCGTTTATATAAGAATGCACCTTCCTCTTACTTTCTCTGGGTGTACGGGAGCGAGTGGAGTCGGGGACAGCGGACATTGGTAGATCAAAGATCAAAAACAAGCAACGGCCAAATTGCCGCTTCCTCGCTCCGCGCTCCCGGCATGCCGTCCGCCGAGCGACGACAACATATTTGCGCGCTAGCGGGCGACCAAAAAAAGGGGCATACTCGTGCGCTCGGCTCGAGCATCGCCGATTCGAGCGAAGGCGTTAGATTCGAATTAACCGCTGAGCAGCAAACATCAAATCACCGAACCTTCGCAAAGTCCGCCAATTCTGTAATCACAGATTAATAAACGTGCGCTTGTCACCCAGTGAATCCAGAATTTCTTTACGTCCATTCGCGAAAGACGATCGCAAACAACTGGTCCTTCGAGCCGGATTCACATTCGACGAGTTCAAACCGTTTGTTTAAAACCGTGGACGAGAAGCCAAGATGTCGACGAAGTTCACGATCTTGAAGGAGCTGGAGACGTCCATCCATACGATGTCCCGTATGGTGGACAACTATAAGAAGAAGGGAAAGGCGAAGTTCTCCCAAGCATCAGCGCGCGGCCGCCTGGACGACCTGAAGGAGTTGTGGACGCGGTGCCAAGCTCTCAACGCCGAAGTGGAGACGGCTTTCGAAGAAAGCGAACGCGCCAAACTCGCGTACTTCACCAAGGGAGGGTTCGAGCAAGCGGCTGACGAATACTATGAGGCCAGCGATTACTTCCGGGAGCTCATGGCAGAGTTCAAATCCGAACCGACTCACTCAGCGGAGCAAGCAGCAGGAACGAGCAAGTCGGGCGACAAGCTTCCACCGGTGGACATCCGGCCCTTCTGCGGGGACTACAGCGAGTGGCCCAGCTTCCGGGACCTGTTCCAGTCCGTCGTCGGGAAACGTAGCGACATCAGTCAGGTAACGAAATTGCACCATTTGCTCAGCTGCGTCAAGGGCGAGGCACTCGAGGTCATTCGCGACATCGAACTGTCGAATGCCGGGTACGCGAGCGCGTGGGAAACGTTAGTAGAAACCTACGAGAGCGAACGGCGGCAAATCACGACTTTGTTCGAGCAATTATTGCGGATCCCGTACTTGAAGTCGGCCGCGGGGAGGTCAATCGGTGACATCCGAGGTTTGGTACGTCGAACTGTGCGAGCGCTAACCAACATCACGGGCAAAACCGAGTTTTGGGACGGGTTTCTCTTGTCATTCGTTCTGGAGCATCTCGACCCCGAGACCCAGTGTGAGTGGAACGACCGGCTCGGAACATCGAAAGACTTCCCTCGGTATTCGGATTTCGATGCGTTTCTGGAACATCGAGCGACGACGCTCCAATACAATTCCGCGGTCCTGGAGAGCAAGGGGAACAAGCCCGTCGCTAAGGGGCAAACGCGCGCGTGTTCGTCCGTGGCAGTAAACTGCGGTGCGCTCACGAACGTCGGAGACTCCGGGACGGCGAGACCCAACAGCGGTGACAGTGCGTGTCCACTGTGTCGCTTGGGACACCCGTTGCGCGATTGTCCAAAATTCGTTGGGAAAACCGTAGCTCAGCGTCGCGAAATCACAGTTAAATATAACGCGTGTTATAATTGCCTCGGGACTAATCACGGGGTTGCAGAATGCGGGAGCCGCTATCGGTGCAAGAAATGTCGAGCGCAGCACCATACGCTCCTACACGTCGAGCCAGCGGGCAGTTCAAAGCCGCCAACGAAACGGGTCGTACCCGAACCGGAGTCGAGCCGGTTCGACCATGCGGCGAGCGCATCCCTCGCACTACACAAATCGACTCATCCCGTTTCGGGCGGCATTGCCGTTTTGTTAAAGACGGCCGTGATTCGCGTTCACGGCGAGGCGGGAAGATCCGCGACGGTAAGGGCCCTCATCGACGAGGGATCGCAGGTGACCCTGATTACGCAGCAACTCGCGGATTTGCTGCACCTCCGCAGAGAGAGCAGCAATGTGATCATTACCACGGCGGGCGGTAACAAGCTCGGTGCTGGACGGCACGCGGCGAGCATAGCGTTTTCTCCCAATCGCGCCGATACGCCGAGGATCGAGGCGCGCGGTCACATTGTCCCGACCTTAGTCGGAATTGCAAAAAAGGGGGTCGACACCTCCGCGTTCACGCCTTTAAAGGGACTCGTACTAGCAGACGACGATCCAACATCGTCTCGGCGACTCGACGCTCTCATAGGGGCCGATGTATGCAATCGACTCTTCCGGAAGGGCGTGAGATACAGCCGCGATCGTGGGCTGAAGGCCGAAAGAACCGTGTTCGGCTGGGTACTTTCAGGCGCGACCGCTTGGCGAACGGGCGGGGGGGCGACGCACGGGGCCGTCGGGTGCGTCACGGCAATCAAAGCCGAGGACCGGCCGCGGCTCGACGAGGAACTCCGGCGGTTTTGGGAGATCGAGGAGATCCAG
Source organism: Nomada ferruginata (assembly GCA_963583965.1). NCBI lineage: Eukaryota > Metazoa > Arthropoda > Insecta > Hymenoptera > Apidae > Nomada > Nomada ferruginata. The sequence continues at coordinate 5,514,458 of OY757219.1, forward strand.
GTCAGGCCCGCAATGTCTCCGCTGGATGCCGCCTGCGAGCAACATTTTGTACGGACCCACTCGCGGACACCGGAAGGACGATTCGTCGTCCGCCTCCCGTTCAGGCAGTCGTCAACGCCCAAGGTGGGAGAGTCGCGAATTATCGCGGCTACGCGTTTCCGATCACTACAAAAGAAACTCGCTCGGGATGCCACCGTGAATCGCGAGTATTCGGCGTTCATGCGGGAGTACGAGGAAGCGGGGCACATGCGTCGCGCTCCGGACGCCCCGCCACGAGAGGCTCCGGTATACATCCCCCACCACCCCGTGCTCAGAGCCGACAGTCTGACGTCTCGATTGCGCGTCGTGTTCGATGCGTCCTGCACGACCGAAACCGGGAGGTCTCTGAACGACTGCCTGCTGCCGGGACCGAAGCTGCAAACGGACCTGCCGACGGTTCTGCTTCGGTGGCGGCAGCATCGGTATGTTTATAGTGCCGATATCGTAAAAATGTACAGGCAGATCAGAGTCCATCAGGACGATATCGATTTCCAGCGGATCCTGTGGGCGCCTCTACAAGCCGAGGAACCGGGGGAATTTCAGCTTCTCACCGTCACTTATGGGTTGAACTGCGCGCCATATCTTGCGCTGAGAGTCTTGCGCGAATTAACGGACAGGGACGGGGACCGGTTTCCGTTAGCCGCGCCGGTCATGCGGCAACAAACATACGTCGACGACGTTTTGTTCGGCGGAGAGAGTATCGAGGCGCTGTTGAGAACGCGCGATGATGTCGTCGGACTTTTGAAGGGCGGCGGATTCCGCCTCCGCAAATGGGCGAGCAATTCTCCCGAATTGCTCGAGGATCTGGACGAGGGGGATCACGGGTTGTCGTGCACGCGGGAGCTCGCCGAGGACAAACAAGTGAAGATTCTGGGAATCGCGTGGCATCCGCGCGCTGATTCGTTCGGCATTAACGTCACGCCGCCCTCCACGATTCCGACGACGAAACGCGCGATTCTTTCCGTCGTCGCGCGGTTCTATGACCCGCTCGGGTGGATCACGCCGGTGATCATTGTGGCCAAAATACTTCTGCAGGAGCTATGGCGCACCACAGTCGATTGGGACGACACGCTCCCGGAACCGCTTCGCGTTCAGTGGGTGGAGATATATCGGGGTCTCTCAAACCTTCGCGAGATTTCGCTGCCGCGCTGGACGGGAATTGACTCGACGAATCTCCGCGTCGAACTCCACGGTTTCGCCGACGCCTCGAGTCACGCATACGCCGCGGTCACCTATCTTCGAGTCTCCCGCACCGACGGAAGTTCGAGCATAACGTTGCTCGCCGGAAAGTCGCGAGTCGCGCCGTTGAAGCCGCTCACTATTCCGTGGCTCGAGTTGTGCGCAGCCTCTCTGCTCGCACGACTGGTCGAGAGGATCAGGGACACAATCGAAACGACCGTGCACGCAACATACTGTTGGACCGACTCCACAGTCGTTCTCGCGTGGCTCCAGGACCATCCGTCGCGATGGCAAACCTTCGTCGCGAATCGGGTCCAAGAGATACAGACGCGGATTCCGGAGGCTGCGTGGCGACACGTCCCGACGGCGGACAACCCCGCGGATTGCGCGTCGCGGGGCTTGACCGGGCAGCAGTTGCCGGCCTTTTCGCTATGGTGGAGCGGACCCCGGTGGCTCGCGGGCTCGCCCGATCTCTGGCCGCGAACAACTCCACCATCGGCGGACTCCGCCCTAGAGGAGAAGCGTCGCGTGGTTCTCGCGACAGCCCGGGCCCCTTCTTGGGACCTCCCCACGCGCTTCTCATCCTGGCCGAAACTGCTCCGGGTGACCGCGCTCCTGTTACGATTCATCCGCCGCTGCCGCCGTGAGCCACCGGATCCGGACGTCCCCGTGGACGCGCTGGGAACCGACGAGATCGCGCGCGCGCGCGATTATTGGATGCGGACGATCCAGTCAGAATTATTTCCCGACGAGGTGTCAGCATTAGACCGAGGGAGAGCGGTGCGAGCATCGAGTCCGCTAAGCGCCCTGAACCCGTTCTTGGGGCCGGAAAAAATAATTCGCGTGGGGGGTCGATTGAAGAACGCGGAACTACCATTCTCACAGCGCCACCCGATCGCGCTCGGTGACCATCACCTCGTGAGACTAATGATCGCGAACGTGCATCAGCGCACGTTACATGGAGGGCCGCAGTTGACGCTCTGTACTCTCCGGCGGGAATTCTGGGTGCTTCGGGCTCGAAGTCTCGTTCGCGCCGTGATCCATCGGTGCGTGCGGTGCGTCCGGGAGAGAGCGAAGACACCCACGCAACTGATGGGACAGCTACCCGCCCCGCGCGTGACGCGGTCCACCAAAACGTTCGACCACACCGGTGTCGACTACGCCGGACCGATACAGGTTCGCGCCTCCACGGGACGAGGCATCGCAACCCGAAAAGCCTACATCGCCGTGTTCGTGTGTCTCGCGACGCGCGCGATTCACCTGGAACTCGTTGCCGATCTGAGCACGGAGGCGTTTCTTCGCGCCTTCGCGAGGTTTACGTCGCGTCGTGGTCTGCCGTCCACCGTTTATTCGGATAACGGCACGACTTTCGTGGGCGCGGACAGGGAGATCGCGCGGTCGTACCGCGCCGCGATCCGGAACGCCGATGCGCGAAACAGACTAGCAGGTGACGGCGTGGCATGGAAATTTATTCCCCCTAGCGCTCCTCATTTTGGTGGACTCTGGGAGGCCGGGGTGCGGTCGGTGAAGTTTCACCTCCGGCGCATTCTCGGCGATCATAAGCTCTCGTTTGAGGAATTCGCAACCCTCCTGTGTCGGGTTGAGGCATGTTTAAATTCAAGGCCGATTGCGCCTCTCTCCGACGCAATCGACGATTTTGATGCGCTAACGCCCGGCCACTTCCTCGTTGGACATTCTCTCACCAGCGCCCCCGAGCCGACGCTACTGGAGGTAAATGAAAATCGGCTGTCGCGGTGGCAATTGGTCCGTGTCCTCTACGAGCGTTTCTGGAAACGGTGGAGGGACACCTACCTCAACACTCTGCAGCAGAGGAACCAGTGGCGTACGCGAGCGCCGTCCTTGAAAACCGGGCAGCTGATCTTGCTGCGCAACTCCGCGCAACCGCCATGCAAATGGCTGATGGGACGCATCATCGAAGTGCATCCGGGTGCGGATGGCTTAGTCCGCGTCGTGACAGTAAAAACCGCGGAGTCAGTTTTCAAGCGACCCATCACCCAGTTATGCGTCCTACCCGTTGACCAAACCCAGACGCGGCGAGACGATGACAATCACGCGTAGCGCGCGGCGCCTTGACGCCAGCTGAGCAAAACCGTTACCTGACAACTCGCGATCGCCAGCGCCCGGTGCAGCGCAGCACCGTGGGCGACCGTCGCGTGCGAAGCAACGTCACGAACTCCTTGTAAAATTCGACGCGCTTTAGGATTGTAAAGCAAGAGGCCATGTATTGAAACGGACGTTTCAAGGCGGGCGGTATGTACGGGAGCGAGTGGAGTCGGGGACAGCGGACATTGGTAGATCAAAGATCAAAAACAAGCAACGGCCAAATTGCCGCTTCCTCGCTCCGCGCTCCCGGCATGCCGTCCGCCGAGCAACGACAACACTTTTGCGCGCTAGCGGGCGACCAAAAAAAGGGGCATACTCGTGCGCTCGGCTCGAGCATCGCCGATTCGAGCGAAGGCGTTAGATTCGAATTAACCGCTGAGCAGCAAACATCAAATCACCGAACCTTCGCAAAGTCCGCCAATTCTGTAATCACAGATTAATAAACGTGCGCTTGTCACCCAGTGAATCCATAATTTCTTTACGTCCATTCGCGAAAGACGATCGCAAACACTGGGGTCTAGTGGGGACTAGTGGTGGAGAAATATCGATGGCACTATCGATATTATCGATGGTTGCTACTATCGAATATCGAAAACTATCGATAATATATGTTTACTATCGATAGTACATCGAAAATGTGGGGTAACATTCGTAATGCCGAGAATTTAAAAATGTTTGCTAATTTGATGATAAGCATTTGTTCTATAACTGACGATATCGATAGTATTTAGTCATTAAAGGCTGGCTTTCTGTGTGATCTTGCGTACGAAAGAATCTGCAATTCAATGAATATTATATCCTTTGTACAGGATTGAACTGTATCTGCGCGTTTTTAGGAGAGCGCTCTCTTCCTCTGCGCCTAACGTCATTTCCTTGGCTGCCAGAGAGAGCGCTCATCCTTACATTACTGTAGGACTCGGAACCGTGCGGCAATTTTAAAGTTGTGCGATAACATGTTTATTTCGGCAGCCGACGAGGATGCGGGTCGCTCACCGGTGTCAATGATCGACGTCATAATAAGCCTAAAGGCCCCCCTACACGATGATGCATGTTGCGATGCATACATCGACTCCTAGGTTTCATGAAACCTGCGAGAGTCTCAGCGCTGCATCAAGCAGCCTCCACACGACCGATTCCTCTCAGTTTGTCGTGTGACGCCAACGCTGAAACACGTGCGTGGAAATGTCTGAGTCTGTTCCACTTCCAATCTTATTGGCTATCGCAGGAGGTATGTCAATTATAAAAAAAAATAAATTAAAGACTAAGAAGAAATGGGCAAAAAGATGGTTAGCCGAGAGACAGATATTTTCTAATTTGTCATTACTAAAAGAGCTGAAAACAAATGAGCCGAATGATTATAGAAACTATTTGCGTATGGATGATTGTGCGTTTAATTTTCTATTGGAAAAAATTCGGCCAAGGATTGAAAAACAAAATACGACCATGCGAGATGCAGTTAGTGCAGAAGAAAGACTTTCTGCAACACTAAGATTTTTAGCCACAGGCAACAGTTATGAGGATTTAAAATTTTCCACTGCAATTTCACCTCAATTATTGAGCAAAATGATTCCAGAAGTATGTACTGCTATTTACGAAGAATTAAAAGAAGAATATATAAAGGTAAAATTTAATGTTTACTCTAAAAATTTGCATACAAATCAGCTAACAAACTTAAAGCTATTTTAAAATTAGATTTGGATATTAAAATGGATATTGAGAAAGCGGGTTCTATACAATTTTATTACGTATCTTTATTGGCATACAGTTGAAAATTGTCGTTTTTTGTTAGCCTCCGAAATTTTGCGTGGAATATCACTTGTTGCATAATGTGTTCGGCTAACAGATATTGTTCGTTGTCCAGTAATCTAAAATTACTTGCAATTTTTTGGCTGCAATGTCGAAACGATCCTCTCGTGTTTCTGAATTGTAATTATGGAGAGTTTGGGCGGCCAGGCTGTAAAATACTTGTTCGCTGATTTTCGTCCTCTGGTTTCCTGTATTTGGAGGGATCTGCAAAATATTATCCTCGCTTCGCGAGGATGAAGCTTCCATTACATCTTCCTCTATGCGTGGCAGCGTCGGTGACTGTATATCTTGCACCAGTGTTTCCTAAAACAAGAGATCTAAAATTACACAAAATAAGAAAAAGTAACAAGCTAACTTGAATTCTTTCTTATCTTCGATATCGAATTATTTTTTAGTTTCCAAGAAATGAAGAAGAATGGAGAGTAGTTGCTGCAGAATTTAAAGGACGATGGAATTTTGATACATGCTGTGGAGCCATAGATGGCAAACACATTAATATAATGAAACCTCCAAACAGTGGATCTTACTATTATAATTACAAAGGAAAATTTAGTATAGTATTATTAGCAGTTGTCAATGCTAATTACGAATTTATATTTATTCATAACGGCACTAACGGACGTATCTCGGATGGAGGAGTTTTTCAAGGGACAAAATTGTATGAAAACTTTATGAAGGGTTCTTTGAATTTGCCATCACCAGAGGTACCTAATGGTACTCAATATTCTCTACCATTTGTTTTCGTGGCCGATGAAGCATTTCCGCTGCTTGAAAATCTATTGAAACCGTACGCTCAAAGAGGACTGACATTTGAGCAACGAATTTTTAACTATCGACTAAGTCGTGCAAGAAGAATTGTAGAGAACGCATTTGGCATTATGGCTTCTCGATTTCGGGTATTGCAAACCGATATGGCTATTCGTATTGAAAATGTTGATAAAATAGTATTAGCAACTTGCGTTCTGCATAATTATTTAAGACGCACATCACTTGCAACGTATTCACCTCGTTATTACAATGATGTAGAAGATTCAGAAGGAGGAACAATTATACCTGGTAATTGGCGACAAAATGGAAGCAATTTAGTATCGTTAGAACATACTCCAAGAGGAACAACTACACGAGCGAAAGAAAAAAGAGATGAATATAAAACTTATTTTAATAGGGAAGGCAGTGTACCATTCCAAGAAAGAATGGCAATCATGGTAAATCATGGAATTCAATAAACATAATGTACTTTGTCTTTAAATATAAATATGTACTTACATCAAGTGGTATGTTAATTTCGCTTTCCGCGTCATCCAAATTTGACCTCCCTCGTCGTGGTATTTCGCAGTCCGCAATGAACTGCAGCTGCTTGTAATACCATAATGTTGGCAAATACAACTCGTCCGTCGAACAGCCACTCCTCCTGGACGATAATACTTTTTTCAGCTCTCTGCGGAAGCTACACCTCAAAGTATGTATCTTTTTGGCAACAAAATCTTTTGTGGCCGCGGGAAATTTAGTCTTGCACAGCTCTACAAGGTCTGCGTATGCCAAGTTACGCATATTCCTGTCTGCATACTCCGATTTTGTATTATTCCACAGACACTCGTGCATTCTGTACGTGTTTATAAAATGCTCCCAGAATTCCTTCTCGTTCTGCATGTTGATGACACTTGAACCTCTTCAAACGCTTCAGACACTTAAGAGTCAGGACTCGGGCCTTGCACACCAACAGTACCAAGACTCTGATTCTTGCTCTGATGCAAGTTTTCAATGCCGAACTATACGTATATATGTATATTGCCGTGAATGACCGTAGATGTTTGTCGCTTGAATTCTATACTTATTATAATTTCTCTACGTTGCACAAGGAAAAAAGTAAACTACGGGAGAAATCCTATTGGTTAATATTATTGTGGTGGTGTGGAAATAGGAATTTGCATTGGTTGTTAATGAGGGTGGAGGCGGTGCTAGAGAGAAATTTTTACTTTTGGGAAGGGTGTATTTTATGGTCGGAAATTCCGTGAGGTTGTCCTGTCTGTGTTCCGGCAAAATTGAATATTGCTAAAAAGGACGAACGGTTTCAATGGCTGACAGTGGCCAGATGTCTTTTTTATTGGAAGTCCGAGGTAACTCACAAAGTTATGGTTTCCAGATGTGTGAAAATAGAAAGCTATAGGCATCTAACAAAAGTAGAACAGATAGGTTCTAGCAAACAGTTTTTTACATATCTTTTTTAAATATTGTTGCTCCATGTTTGCTAAAATTTGACAATGTAAATTACAGATCATTACGAAAGATACGTATGGTTATAAGTTTGTATTATCAGCTATATCAGATATATCAGCTATTTATATTATGCCCTGTGCTCTTAACTAGTCCTTGGGTGTGAAAAATTACCCCTTCAAGTAGCAATGAGTTTCAGGTAAAACAATAATTTCTCGAAGAGGGATCGCTGAAAGGGACAGAGAGTGAAAGAAAGGTCAGATACCTACGTATCGGTGAGAACACTAATGCAACTATAGAACTTCTTCATTGTTAATTATTTCGTTCTGCAAATTTTATTAAAATATTGCTGAGGCTGTTATGATTAAAATAACACCCAACGCGATATAATTTGGATCATATTTGCGTTGATAAATCACAAAAAGGGCTTGCAATATGAAGCAAATATGATCGTGTTGTCTCATTTTAAGCATAGAAACGTCAACAATATCGTAATAAAATTTCCAGAACAAAAGAACGACCGAGCATGACACCCTTCCGAACGCGAGACGCTTTTGACAACCTGGTTCTTTAATTGCCTGATTCTTTAAAAACATAAAAGCATACTACAATAATCATGGGTATCTTACAATACAATTTTTTCTTCTACCTTTTCTTACATACCTATAGCTTTCTATTTAAACACATCTGGAAACCATAACTTTGCGAGTTACCTCGGACTTCCAATAAAAAAGACATCTGGCCACTGTCAGCCATTGAAACCGTTCGTCCTTTTTAGCAATATTCAATTTTGCCGAAACACAGACAGGACAACCTCTGGGACTTTCCGGCCATAAATTACCCTTCGTCGAAAAATCAAACTTTCTCTCCAGCGTCGCTTATTAAGACCCTTATTAAGACCAATACAAATTACTATTTCCATACCCTCGTAATAATAATAACCAACAGCATTTTTCCTGTCGTTTATATTCCTAGCCGCGTAGCGTATGAAGTTAGAAGAACAATAGAAATTAGCTAGAAATTCAAATTGAAATAAATTCAGATCTATAAAAATCAATAAAAATATATTTGTTACATAGCTATAATTGTATTAAATTCTAGGATTTCAAATAAGCATCTCCCATTTCGCCCAATATTCTCAATAATTCATTTATAAATTCAATTAAAAAAGAAATTTCATTGATTATTTTGTACCGACAAGATTGCATAATATAAAAAAATGAGGGATAAATATATTATTTCCGACTTTAAATATTTTTTTCTGCCTTTGAGAGGCGAACTGATTTGCCGTGAACCACTGGTCTGCACTGGATCTAATACGGAGTCGTGATTCTAGCGTCGATGCAAGTTGCATCGATGATGATTCCTCGATGCCGGCCAACACACATTGCAACATGCATCATGAAACCTAGGAGTCATGCAACATGCATCATCGTGAAGGGGGTCCTTAAGACACAGGTAATAGGTGAGCGACCGCCGAAATAAACATGACGCGGAGTGAGAGAGAGAGAGAGAGAGAGAGTGTGTGTGTGAGAGAGATAAACGAGTAAAGTGCGTTGACCGAGAGGTATGGAGTATGTGAGTATGTGTGTGTGTGTCTCTGTAGGTCACGGGGCCTCCGCTAAAAGCGCCGAGGTTAGGTAACCGGGGTGGTTTTAGTCGGTAGAAATCCGACACTACCTCCTGCTCTCCCCCAGGGCAGGGGGTGTCTTTCGAAGATTTCCACCTCGTAAAACACCTTAACTAAGAAATTGATAACCGTATTCCTGGGTAATATACCCCTCGCCGGCCTCTCGTGCTGCCACACAGCCCGGCTCGTAACAACGGAACTAATAGAAAGTGAGACCTTTTTTTTTTTTTTACGAGGTGGAAATCTTCGAAAGACGAGAGGGAGAGCCCCCCTCGGGCCCCCACCCAAGTCGCCCACGGCTCTCCGACGGCCCTGCGGGATTGGGGGGGATTGTTCCTCCCCGGCAGGACCGCCCGAATACGGGGTATTGGCGAGGTCAACCAGCAGGGGGTGAGGGGGAACACCTCAACGCCCCTCGGGTCCATCAGCCATTCACACCGCGGGAGGGGGGATCTCGCCAGCGGAAAACGGCCAGCGAGCCCGCCCCCCTTTATTTTCGACGCCGTTTCCGGCTGTCGGGCAGCCCTGCGGGATACCGGGAGGACATAATCCTCCCACAGCAGGGCCGTCCGTCCACTGAGACAGCGGTGACAGTCATCCGAGAGACGGGAGGGGGGACACCTCCAATCGCCCCTCGGACCGTCGGGAAGGGGGGACCTCGCCAGCCTGCGCGAACGCAGCCGGCGAGCCCTGACCCTCAGTCTTTCGCGTCGGACGGGATCGGTCAATTCCCGATCCCGCTCCGCTGCCTCCTTTCTGCGAAGAACATCCTCGCAGAAGGAGGCCATCGCTACCCAGGCTCTCTCGCTGCCCAGCATCATACTAACGATGCGAGGCAGCGAGAGATCCGCCCCCACTTGCGCCCGCAACGCCCGGCGCTCCGCCGCCCATTCCGGGCACTCCTCCACTGTGTGCTGCGCTGTGTCCAGCGGAGCCCCACACTCGTGGCACTCCGTCGTCGCCTCCGCCCGTATCCGGCACAGGTACTCACAGAAGCAACCATGCAGTGTCCGGCGAGACCAGCCGCGAAAGCGATCGCACTTCATTCCCACCACGGGGGGGGGGGGTTGTAAGTAGCACACTGATACGGTTTGACTAGCCGACACGTCCCGGCGGCTAATAGCTGGAGTAACCCTTGAAAGATTAAATGTCCTCGTATCTGTGAGACGACACTAATGCAACGATGAAACTTTTTTATTTTTATTCATTTTGTTCTGCACATTTTATTCCAATATTGTTGACGTTCTTATGTTTAAAATGAGACTAAACACGATCTAATTTGGATCATATTTGCTTTACATTGCAACACGTTTGTGTAATTTATCAAACGCAAATATGATGGAAATTATATCGCGTTTGGTGTTCGCCCATTCTTACAACTCAAATCGTATCGCAGACTAGTCTCTCCAATCTTGCCAAACCTTTCACCCCCTACACAGTAATTACACAAGACTTTATACTTTCACCAACAGTTCACAGAAGACGCATGTATCGACATCTTGCGCTGTTGCCATTTACACAAGTTCGCGCCCGCCCATGTTACGGGATAAATGGGACACCCTGTATATCGTTCCAGCGACAGCACTTCTAGCGACAACGAATACATTGAAACTGATTTTCTCACCGAAACGTTCTGTAAACTGTCGCGAGTTAGAGGTCGGTCTTCTTATCCGACGTAAACGAACTAAAGCTTCTCAAATAATGCACAACAGACGATATATTTCTTACGTAGGAAGTATTGTTTCCTCGTTACTTCTATTATGCGCTTATTTGGCAATCGGGAGTGAATGCAGTCGAGTCGGTAGCGATCATCCTTGAAGGGGCCTCTATGCCCTTGCCGTTTTCCCTTCTGGAGAGCGGCGTGGGCTACGTTGCGGTCCGGTGGGGAGACCTCGTTGTGGTGGGGGTCTATGCACCGCCTCGGCGGGACCTCGGGTCCTTCCAGGAGTTCCTGGACGTGGTCGCGGGATGCGTCTCGATATCGGCACCGTCCGGCTATCATCCTGGGGGATTTTAATTCCAAATCCCAGGATTGGGGTTCCTCCAGGACGGACCTGAGGGGCGAGGCGGTGCTGGACTGGGCGGCCGGCTCCGACCTCCGATTGCTGACTCGGGGGTCCGCCAGCACCTGCGTCCGCTATCAGGGGGAGTCCATAGTCGACTTGACATGGGCATCCTCCTCGGTGGTGGATCGCGTAAGGGGATGGAGGGTAGCGCAAGAGGTGGAAACGTTAAGTGACCACCTCTATATCCTTATGGCGGTGCGCGCCACCCGGAGCCGTGGACCGCCGGGGGCGGGAAGGGTGTTGGTTATGGGTCCCCTTACGTTCCTCCTGTACAGAAAAATAGGTGGGCGCTGAAGCGTCTGGACGAGGACGCGCTGATGGCAGCGTGCCTCGCTGTGTCCTGGCCTGGAATTCCGGCTGGGCCGGTCGAGGACGTCGAGGAGGAAGCGGCGCGTTTCCAAGGGGGTATGGTGGCCATATGCGATGCTGCCATGCCCCGGTCCCGCGCCCCGGATCGACGGGCAACGTACTGGTGGTCGCCGGAGATAGCGCAGTTGCGTTGTCTTTTTTTTTTTTTTTTTTGGTTCGAGGAGGGGAAAATGCATACCCAGCCGCGCTGGGTTATGTGGGACTCTGCTGCCTAAGATGTTGTGCGGCAACTACCCACTAAAAACCCCTCCTCTATCGCACCATCGCATAGGATACGCACCCTCCCTCTCGGCCCTATACTTCGTAATACTACGAGGGGGGGGCTCCGCAACGGAGTATCCTCTTTGCTGCGGAGGCTCCTTTCGTGTTGGGAGTGATCAACCAACACCAGGTTGCCGGCATCAGATGGGTTCATTCCCGACTGGACACCCTGGTCGCAGGGCGAAGCCTGCTGGTCCTCAGGGGTCCGTCAGGAGTCTGGTGAATGGGCGGCGCCTCCGCCTCCTTGGAGGGTATGAAGGGTCGCCCTTTATTCCTTTTCTCTCTACTGGTTCGCTCCGTCCTTCATCGGCTTCGCCGCGGACGTCTGGTAGGCTTTCCAGGCTTCCAGCGGCGAGGTGATCCGTGAGACCAGGTTCATAGTCGGCTCTGCGCAACCTTCTGGTATTGCGGGCAGCCGAGCGATGCAGCTACATGCCGCAGTTTCTTCCCCTCCAGGCCTTGTGCCTCGCAGAGGGTACATTTTGGCTCGTTAGTGCACTCCTTTATGGAGTGTTCTGTTGAGCCGCACTTCCTGCATATCTCCTTGCCTTGCGGTAGGGTTTTGCAGGAAAAGCTTGTGTGTCCCAAGGCGTGGCACCTGAAGCACCTAACGACCTTCGGGAACACCCTCGCCGTGACCATGGTGAACCCGAACCTGATTTTCCGGGATCCAAGGTTCCTTGGTACAGCGTCAGAAGGCATGTCGAGGATCACCGTCTGGGTACCAGACGGAGTCATCCTCTGCATCCTTAGGTGGAGGTCCTTCCCCTGATAGGAGCCGCCACCTTGTCGTGGTGCAGGGGCTTGAGTAGCTGCAATGAGGCCCAAGACCATGCCGGCGGGAGATGCATTCCCGGCAGGTACAACCATGCAGGACGGGCTTGGGCTGAGCGGTGAAAACTATGTAGCGGCTCACGGAACACCGTAAACCAGTGGTCATGTTTCGCTGGAACGGGGGTCTTGCCTTAACCGGCCGTACCGCGAGGATGACAACCTCTATAAAAAATCCCTAACCCCAAGCTATGGCGCGCAGAGAAGAGGGGCGTCCCAGTCGTTGGCACTGGGGCGTGGTTGGTGGGTGAACCAGCCGGTAGCGGCCAACCTTCGGGAATTTGGCGACTCCTGGTTGTATTTAGCCTTACCGGGGTAAGGCGGCTCTGCCCCGGTGGACCAACCCTTCCGACCTAAGCGTGGGAACAAGTATGGACTTAAACAAATCAAAACTAAAAACAGAAGAAGTACGGAGGACCACTCTGGTGGTGAACCTAACGGATTGCGCGAAGGAGAAGGCTGCCCCAGGAACAACGGGGGAAAGCGAGCTGCGGAGGGGGGCTGCTCCTGGAGCCTCGAAGGGCAGCGAGATGAGGAAGGGGGCGACGGCGACGACGGCGGTGAGTAGCGCATCTTATGTCAAAATAAGTGACACGGATTCGGACTCCAGTGTGCAAGCCGCCGCGCACAGGAAGAAGAGGCCCCGATCCTCTGGTGAGTCCGGCCAGGGGCGGGCCTCTACTAAGGGGAAGAGGCGATTGGGAAGCCCGGGGGACGAGTCGTCGCCGGCCATGCGCGTCAAGGGCATGCCGACGGAGAGTGAACTCGCAGATGACCTTAGACCGCAGCCCACGGCAAACCTGGGTGCGCACATATTGGCCCAGATGGACGTAGTGAGGAAGGTGGCTGGGAGGAGCGCCAACCTCAAAGGGATATACGTGAGGGACCTCAACAAGGCAGCCCTCGCGGTGCGTGCGGCCGTCACGGAGCTGGCGAAGAGATCGGCGAAGAACAGTGTTCAGGGGGCGGAGGAGGAGAACCTCCTGCTGCACAACGAGGTGGCTGACCTCAAGCTGGCACTCAAGGCGGCCAAAGCGGTCCCGGTGAGGTCTAGGGAGAAGGAGGCGAAGGACAAAACGGACAGGGCCAAGGCCCGCACGTCCCACTCTTCCACCTCCTCCAAGCGAAAATCGGGGCCTGTCAGCGAGGAGCGTCTGGAGGCCCTCTTCGTGGCCTTTATGGGGAGGGTGGAGAAGAAAATCGTCGCCATGCGGAAGGAGCTCTCCGAGGAGTGGGTGAGGGCAGCACCCCCGCAGAAGACGACGAGGGACGAGACGCCGGGGGAGGTGCGTATCAGAAAGATACAGGCGCAAGTGGTGGCGGCCTGTCGTCGCGGGGATTCATCCGTGGCGACCCGGGAGCCGGAGACGCCCTCCCCTTCACCCCAGACGCCGTGTTCCCCTCCCACACCGACGCAGAAGGGCGCCAACACGTGGGCCACGGTGGCCGGGAGGAGGGGCAAGAAGGCGGGGGCGGCGACCCAGGCCCAGGGACGCCTGGCCGCGTCTCCGGCCGCTCCCGCGGCTGCCAAGAAGCTGCCGGCGAGGCCGCAGGGGGAGCAGCGGCCTCATAAGAAGAAGCAGCAGCAGCTACAACAACAGCAGCAGCGGAAGAAGGAGGGAGGGGCTAAAGCAGCCTCCAAAACTCCCCAGCGAAGACCCCCGCGTACGGCGGTGGTCGCCCTAACTATCAAAGACGGGGCGAAAATGTCGTACGCGGAGGCCATGAGCTCCGCCAGCCGAATAAACCTGGCGGAGATCAACATAACGGAGCTGCGGCCTAAGAGAGCCGTGACGGGGGGTCTCCTTCAGGAGATTCCCGGGCCGGAGGGGGCTGCGAGGGGGCCGCCCTTGCCGTAAAGATGCGGGAGGTGCTCGGCGGGGAGGAGGCCGTGACCGTGGCCCGCCCGATAAAAATGGCGGAGTTGCGGGTGAGGGACCTGGTGGCGGCCACCACCACCACCGACGTGACCGCGGCCATCGCGGATGTCGGAGGGTGTACGCCAGCGGAGGTCAGCACCGGAGAAATCCGGTCGTCTCCGCTGGGACTTGGCACCCTCTGGGTAAAGTGTCCATTGGCAGCTGCCAGGAAGGTGGTCGCGGCGAAGAGGATCCGCGTCGGCTGGGTCACTGTCCGGGTGGAGGCGCTGGCGGGCCGCCCGCTGCAGTGCTACCGCTGCCTGGAGACGGGCCACGTAAGGCAGCGGTGCACCAGCACTGTGGACCGCAGCGGGCGATGCCACAACTGCGGCAGTGCGGAACACATGGTGGCGGAGTGCCGGAGCGCCCCCCCGTGGCTCCTGTGCGCCAACCTGGGGAAACCCTCCGGCCACCGAATGGGGACCAAAGGGTGCGTGCCCCCCAGAGGAAGGAGGAACCAGGGTGCCAAGGGGGCCCAGCAGACGCAGCTGGCCCCCAATCTGGCTGCCCTGAGCCTGGACGGACCGGAGAGGGTGACGGGGACAGCTGCACCGGCTGACCCTGGTCCTGTGGCGGAGAAGGCCGAAGAGGGAGGAGAGGCGCAAACAGCTCCTCCCGCAACGGCGGAGACGAGGCCTGTGGAGGAAGGGGCCATGGATCTGGAGCAGTGAAGGGGCTATGGCCCTGCTGCTTCAGGCCAACCTTAACCACTCGGCCAGGGCGCAGGACATGCTTGTCCAGTCCATGGCTGAGTGGGGTGTGGGGTTGGCGATTGCTGCCGAGCCGTACAGGATCCCGGACCACCCGAATTGGGTGGGAAACCCGGGGGGCTCGGTAGCGATCATGCTTGGAGGGGCTTCGATGCCCTTGCCGTCCTCCCTTCTGGAGAGCGGCGAGGGCTACGTCGCGGTCCAGTGGGGGGATATCGCGGTGGTGGGAATCTATGCAACGCCTCGGTGGAACCTGAGGTCCTTTGAGGAGTTCCTGGACGGGGTGGCGAGATGTATCTCGCGATGTCGGCCCCGTCCGGTTATTGTCCTGGGGGATTTTAACTCCAAGTCTCAGGCTTGGTTCCCCCAGGACGGACCCCAGGGGCGAGGCGGTGCTGGACTGGGCGGCCGGCTCCGACCTTCGATTACTTAATCGGGGGTCAGCCCGCACCTGCGTCCGCTACCGGGGGGAGTCCATTGTCGACTTGACGTGGGCCTCTTCCTCGGTGGTGGATCGTGTAAGGGGCTGGAGGGTGGCGCAAGAGGTGGAAACGTTGAGTGACCACCTCTATATCCTGATGGAGGTGAGCGCCACCCGGGGCCGGGGACCGCCGGGGAGGGCTGGTTGGGGCCGGGGGTATGGGTCCCCTTACATTCCCCCTTCTTCGAAGAAGAGGTGGGCGCTGAAGCGCCTGGACGAAGACGTGCTGATGGCCGCCTCCCTCGTCGTGGCCTGGCCCGGATTTCCGGCTGGGCCGGTCGTGGACGTCGAAGAGGAAGCGGCGTGGTTCCAAGGGGGTATGGTAGCGGTCTGCAATGCTGCCATGCCCTGGTCCCGCGCCCCGGATCGACGGGCAACGTATTGGTGGTCGTCGGAGATAGCGCGGATGCGGTATGTTTGCGTTCGCGCCCGGCGACTGTTCCAGAGAGCCCGTCGAAGACGGCGTCGCGACCTGGCGAGGGAACATCAACTGTACGAGGGCTACCGGGAGCAGGTGGTGGCCCTCCAGCTGGTCATCAAGAGGGCAAAGGCGGGGGCGTGGTCAGAGCTCCTCGAGCTACTGAACCGTGGACCCTGGGGGCGCCCGTACAAAATGGTAATGGGCAAACTTCGCCCATGGGCGCCCCCCGTGACGGAGACCTTGGACCCCGAGTTCCTGGACAGGGTGGTAGACACCCTGTTCCCCCTGGATGAGGGGGCAGAACAGCCACCGGAGCTCGGGGAGTCGGACCTGAACACCTGGTCCGACGACATGGGGGTTACGGAGGAGGAGCTCTCCCGGGCCGTCAGGAGAATGGGTGCCCGCAACACGGCCCCGGGTTCTGACGGCATACCGGGCAGAGCCATGGCCCTTGCCCTGCGCGTCCTCGGGCCTCGCCTCAGGCGCCTGTTCGATGGCTGCCTGAGGTTGGGGCGCGTCCCGTCCGGCTGCAAAAGGGGACGGATGGTCCTAGTCAGGAAGATCGGCAAGCCCGCCGATTCTCCCTCGGCGTACAGGCCTATCTGCCTCCTCGACTAGGTGGGGAAGCTCTTCGAGAGGGTGTTGGCTTCCCGCCTCTCGGGGCACCTGTCCCGGGTGGGTCCCGA
This sequence comes from Nomada ferruginata, assembly GCA_963583965.1. Classification (NCBI taxonomy): domain Eukaryota; kingdom Metazoa; phylum Arthropoda; class Insecta; order Hymenoptera; family Apidae; genus Nomada; species Nomada ferruginata. Next base: position 5,531,194 of record OY757219.1, read on the forward strand.
CCTGGCCGAGTCCCAGTTCGGTTTTAGAGGGGGGCGCTCGACGATCGACGCCATTAGTCGAGTCAGGTCCCTCTCGGACTCGGCCACGTCCCAGGGGGGGGTGGCGTTGGCGGTCAGTTTGGACATCGCCAACGCCTTTAACTCCCTTCCCTGGGGGTGTATCGGGGGGGCACTCGCCGAACACGGAGTGCCCCTCTACGTGAGGAAGGTCCTAAGGGACTACCTGAGGGACAGGTGGATTGAATATCCGGGCAAAGGCGGCCGGTTGTGCACGAGGGAGGTGGATCGTGGTATCCCACAGGGGTCGGTCCTGGGCCCCATGTTGTGGGACATCGGGTACGATCGGGTGCTGCGGGCTGCCCTCCCGAACGACGTCAGTCTGACGTGTTACGCGGACGACACGCTGCTGATGGCCGTCGGGAGGGACTGGGAGAGGACAATCCGTCTGGCGGAGACGGGACTGGCCTCCGTCGTCGACTGTATCCGGGGACTGGGGTTGCGGATCTCCCCGCCGAAAACCGAGGCCATGTGGTTTCATGACAGGCCTCGGAGCGGGGGACCGCCCCGGTCCTTTTTTTTTTTTTTTTTTTTTTGTTACGAGGTGGAAATCTTCGAAAGACACACCCTGCCCTGGGGGAGAGCAGGAGGTAGTGCCGGATTTCTACCGGCTAAAACCACCCCGGTTACCTAACCTCGGCGCTTGTAGGGGAGGCCCCGTGACCTACGGATACACTTCCGGTGCCTCCCCACGCCCGGCCATTGCGGCCCCATCCTCGGGAGGGTCAGAAGGACCCTCCGAAAAACTCCGCCGTATCGCACATGGCCGCGCCAGGGGTAACACCCAGCGCGCCCTACCTTCTCCAGGCCGTGATAAGGGCGATTCGGGCCCCCACCCGAGCCGCCCACGGCTCTCCGACGGCCCCGCGGGATTGGGGGGGATTGTTCCTCCCCGGCAGGACCGCCCATATACGGGGTATTGGCGAGTTCAACCAGCAGGGGGTGAGGGGGAACACCTCAGTGCCCCTCGGGTCCATCAGCCATACCAAACAAGCGGGAGGGGGGCATCTCGCCAGCGGAAACGGCCAGCGAGTCCACCCCTCCTTTACATTCGACGCCAGATTTCTGGCTGTCGGGCAGCCCCGCGGAATACCGGGAGGACATAATCCTCCCACAGCAGGGCCGCCCGTCCACTCAGTCAGCGGTGACAGTCATTCGAGAGACGGGTGGGGGGACACCACCGATCACCCCTCGGACCGTCACCGCTTTTACACCACGGGAGGGGGGGATCTCGCCAGCCTGCGCGAGCGCAACCGGCGAGCCCTTTCCCTCCACCTTTCGCGACGGACGGGGTCGGTCAATTCCCGACCCCACTCTGATGCCTCCTTTCTGCGAAGAACATCCTCGCAGAAGGAGGCCACCGCTACCCAGGCTCTCTCGCTGCCCAGCATCATACTAACGATGCGAGGCAGCGAGAGATCCGCCCCCACTTGCGCCCTCAACGCCCGGCGCTCCGCCGCCCATTCCGGGCACTCCTCCAGTGTGTGCTGCGCTGTGTCCAGCGCAGCCCCACACTCGTGGCACTCCGTCGTCGCCTCCGCCTGTATCCGGCACAGGTACTCACCGAAGCAACCATGCCCAGTGAGCACCTGCGTGACTCGGTAGGTGAGCGTCCCCCTGCCGCGGTCCAGCCATTCATCTAGACTGGGAAGAACCGCCCCGACTGCTCGCTGCGCGACTCCTCGGTTGAGGAGCTCCCTCCTCCATTTGTTTCGCGCAGCCAGCCGGGCCTGGCGTCTCACGTCCACTTCCTCCTCAGCGGACACCATCGCCCCCCCCCCCCCCGGCGGAGTTCTCGGAGACGCTCATAGATCGAAGCGTCTCCCTCCGCCAGAAGATCGAAGGGCACGGTGCCCGCCAAGGTCAGCGCCGCCTCGTGGGATATCGTGCGGTATCCCCTGACCACCCTGATGGCCATCCTCCTCTGTACGCGGCGCAGCAATGTTCGGCTGCGCCGCGCGACCACCAGGGCCGGGGGACCACCCCGGTCCTGGATTATGATAGGGGGTGAGCACGTTCAGGTTGGGGACCGGATGAACTATCTTGGTCTCCTCCTGGACAGCCACTGGCGTTTCACGGTCCACTTCGACCGACTGGCTCCCCGTTTGGAGAGAGCGGCGACTGGTCTTGGTCGCCTCCTCCCAAACATCGGGGGACCAGATGAGAGGGTGCGCCGCCTGTACCTTGGTATCGTGCGGTCCATGGCCCTGTACGGCGCCCCGATATGGGCGTCGGCCCTGGTGGTCGCGCGGCGCAGCCGAACATTGCTGCGCCGCGTACAGAGGAGGATGGCCACCAGGGTCATCAGGGGGTACCGCACGGTATCCCACGAGGCGGCGCTGACCTTGGCGGGCCGTGCCGTTCGATCTTCTGGCGGAGGGAGACGCTTCGATCTATGAGCGTCTCCGAGAGCTCCGCCGGGTGGGCGCGATGGTGTCCGCTGAGGAGGAGGTGGGAGTGAGACGCCAGGCCCGGCTGGCTGCGCGAGATAAATGGAGGAGGCAGCTCCTCAGCCGAGGAGTCGCGCAGCGAGCAGTCGGGGCGGTTCTGCCCAGCCTGGATGAATGGCTGGACCGCGGTAGGGCGACGCTCAGCTACCGAGTCACGTAGGTGCTCACTGGGCATGGTTGCTTCGGTGAGTACCTGTGCCGGATACAGGCGGAGGCGACGACGGAGTGCCACGAGTGTGGGGCTGCGCTGGACACAGCGCAGCACACACTGGAGGAGTGCCCGGAATGGGCGGTGGAGCGCCGGGCGTTGAGGGCGCAAGTGGGAGCGGATCTCTCGCTGCCACGCATCGTTAGTATGATGCTGGGCAGCGAGAGAGCCTGGGTAGCGGTGGCCTTCTTCTGCGAGGATGTTCTTCGCAGAAAGGAGGCATCGGAGCGGGATCGGGAATTGACCGATCCCGTCCGACGCGAAAGGTGGAGGGAAAGGGCTCGCCGGTTGCGTTCGCGCAGGCTGGCGAGATCCCCCCCAACCCGTGGTGTAAAAGCGGTGACGGTCCGGGGGGCGATCGGAGGTGTCCGCCCCCCCCCCCCCCCGTCTCTCGGATGACTGTCACCGCTGACTCAGTGGACGGGCGGCCCTGCTGTGGGAGGAACAATCCCCCCCAATCCCGCGGGGCCGTCGGAGAGCCGTGGGCGGCTCGGGTGGGGGCCCGAGTCGCCCTTATCACGGCCTGGAGAAGGTAGGCCGCGCTGGGTGTTACCCCTGGCGCGGCCATGTGCGATACGGTGGAGTTTTTCGGAGGGTCCTTCTGACCCTCCCGAGGATGGGGCCGCAACGGCCGGGCGTGCGGAGGCACGGGAAGTGTATCCGTAGGTCACGGGGCCTCCCCTACAAGCGCCGAGGTTAGGTAACCGGGGTGGTTTTAGCCGGTAGAAATCCGGCACTACCTCCTGCTCTCCCCCAGGGCAGGGGGTGTCTTTCGAAGATCTCCACCTCGTAAAAAAAAAAAAAAAAAAAAGGGTCAGGGCTCGCCGGCTGCGTTTGCGCAGGCTGGCGAGGTCCCCCCCTCCCGTGGTGTAAAAGCGGTGACGGTCCGAGTGACGACGGAGGTGTCCCCCCTCCCGTCTCTCGGATAACCGTCACCGCTGACTCAGTAGACGGGCGGCCCTGCTGTGGGAGGATTATGTCCTCCCGGTATCCCGCAGGGCTGCCCGACAGCCGGAAATCTGGCGTCGAATGTAAAGGAGGGGTGGACTCGCTGGCCGTTTCCACTGGCGTGATCCCCCCTCAGGTTGTTTGGTATGGCTGATGGACCCGAGGGGCGCTGAGGTGTTCCCCCTCACCCCTCTTCCGGTTGACCTCGCCAATACCCTGTATACGGTAGGTCCTGCCGGGGAGGAACAATCCCCATCAATCCCGCGGGGCCGTCGGAGAGCCGTGGGCGGCTCGGGTGGGGGCCCGAGTCGCCCTTATCACGGTCTGGTGGAGGTAGGCCGCGCTGGGTGTTACCCCTGGCGCGGCCAGGTGCTATTATTATAGCGGAGTTTTTCGGAGGGTCCTTCTGATCCTCCCGCGGATGGGGCTGCAATGGCCGGGCGTGGGGAGGCACCGGTAGTGTCTTCGGAGGTCACGGGGCCTCCCCTACAAGCGCCAAGGATAGGTAACCGGGGTGGTTTTTGTCGGTAGAAATCCGACACTACCTCCTGCTCCCCCCCAGGGCAGGGGGTCTTTCTAAGATTTCCACTTCGAAAAAAAAGAAAAAAAAAAGGTGAAACTGCACAGAGTTTTTCGGAGGGTCCTTCTGACCCTCCCGCGGATGGGGCCGCAATGGCCGGGCGTGGGGAGGCACCGGAAGTGTCTTCGTAGGGCACGGGGCCTCCCCTACAAGCGCCGAGGTTAGGTAACCGGGGTGGTTTTAGTCGGTAGAAATCCGACACTACCTCCTGCTCTCCCCTAGGGCGGGAGGTGTCTTTCGAAGATTTCCACCTCGGAAAAAAAAAAAAAAAAAGGTGGAGGTCCTTATGTTCTACACCCAGGGCTTGTGCGGTCCCTTCAAGGATGTCTACTGCCTCTGCCGTGGGGTCGACATTCCGCATTTCGATTGTCGACCTCGCGAGAGCTTGGCCCAGCGTCTCGGCTACGGTGCCCGCCCTAGAGGCTTTGGACAGTTCTATCAGAACGTGCCCATCGCGAGTTTTCCTGATCCCGCTCGCTTCTTCAAGGCAGGCTTTCCCCTTTCTTTGGAGCTCCCTCACTGTCTCCAGATAGGAGGAGCCCTCCTTCACCCTGATGAGGAGGGCCTCCGGTTTGATCTTCGGAGGCCGTCTCCGTGGGAGTTTGGTGGTCGCTGGCCCCCTTTTGGGTTCCGCTTTTGGGTCTCCTGGGGGTCGTGCTCTCAGGCGTTTCTCCGCAGGGATGATTCTTTGAGGGAGCTGTGTGCCGCTCCCTAACGGAGGAGGGGGCGTTCTCCCTCTTCTTCCTCTGTTCCTCCGTTTGTGCCTGACCTCCTTGTAATCGGAGTCGGTCGGAGTTTCCGTCGGGGGGTGGCTGTTCACCACCACTGCATACGTGGGTGTCGATTCCGGTCGGGGTTTCTTCGAAGTACTCTCTTCCCGGGGAGATCTCACCTTCCTTTTTTGTTGAGGAGTGCGTTCGTTGATTTCCCTTCCGCAATGGGGGTGGGGGTCGAGGGGATGGTCTTACGTCCTGTTATGACCTTTCCTACTCCCTCCGGAGGGCTCGTCTGGGTTCCGGTGCTTGCTGTCCTTTTGATTTCCCTTGCCCCTTTAAAGAGGGGGGTGGCTGCCATTATATGTTTTTGCAGGGAGGGAGATGTCCTAGCCGGGTCCTTCCTACCCTCCAGGATTTTCTCCTTCATTGTCATCAGAGCGGCCACAGTCCGGGCGCACTCTTTCCGCATTGTGGCCTTGACATTTTTCGTCGAATTCGCATATTCCAGGAATGTCTTCGCCGAGGATTCGGCCCGGCTCCTCAGCGTTCCCAGCTCGTCCAGAACCGCTAGTAGGTCCCGTTGGGGGGTAGAATCGCCCCCCGCCCCGACATGCTGTCCTCCACCCCTGACTTCCTCGTGCATTCGCGGACTCCTCTTCGGAGTGCGGGGAGAGGGTATGGGATAGTTGACCTTATTGACCTCTGCCCGGTCTCACTCCCTAGGGCTTGGTTTCGGTCGGGCAGGAACCGCAGCTGGGCCCGGTGGGCTCCTGGATAGTTTTGTTTGGGGGAGGAATGGATTGGGCAGCACCGTTCCCTCCTGCCGAATGGGAGGTGTCTTGGTGAGCTCCATTATCCACGTGACCGTTTCCGCTGGCGAGATCCCCCCGTCCCGTTGTTTGGTATGGCTGATAGACCCGAGGGGCGCTGAGGTGTTCCCCCTCACCCCCTGCCGGTTGACCACGCCAATACCCCGTATGCGGGCGGACCTGCTGTGGGAGGATTATGTCCTCCCGGTATCCCGCGGGGCTGCCCGACAGCCAGACATCTGGCGTCGAATGTAAAAGAGGGGCGGACTCGCTGGCCGTTTCCGCTGGCCGTTTCCGCTGGCGAGATCCCCCCTCCCTCCCGTTGTTTGGTATGGCTGATGGACCCGAGGGGCGCTGAGGTGTTCCCCCTCACCCCCTGCTGGTTGACCTCGCCAATACCCCGTATTCGGGCGGTCCTGCCGGGGAGGAACAATCCCCCCAATCCCGCAGGGCCGTCGGAGAGCCGTGGGCTACTCGGGTGGGGGCCCGAGTCGTCCTTATCACGGTCTGGTGGAAGTAGGCCGCGTCGAGTGTTGCCCCTGGCGCGGCCATGTGCGATACGGTGGAGATTTTCGGAGGGTCCTTCTGACCCTCCCGAGGATGGGGCCGCAATGGCCGGGCGTGGGGAGGCACCGGAAGTGTCTCCGGACGTCACGGGGCCTCCCCTACAAGCGCCGAGGATAGGTAACCGGGGTGGTTTTAGTCGGTACAAATCCGACACTACCTCCTGCTCTCCCCCAGGGCAGAAGGTATCTTATGAAGATTTCCACTTCGGGAAACATTGCACTTTATGCTGATGACACTATTCTTCTAGAATCCACGTGGCAATTCTCTTTACTAGCTAAAAAAACTGCAGTCTTACCTTATCCCTCTGGGGCATTTCCTTATGTTAGCTGTTTTTTTGCAAATTTTGTCCGCTCCTTCCACCTTAATTTTTCTCAAACGCTCTCAGCAAGGGCTTACCCAATACAAGGAATATATTTAAAAAACAAAAAAACTCTCGTGCTCGTAACACATTAATAGTAATGACTTTGTTTAATGACTATGAATAATAAATAATAATTGACAAATAATAACTGAAATTGTATTTGTAAATAACAATTAACTTTATTATTTTAAATAGTTTATTTGGATTCGATCAAATGCTAAATAATTATTTTTGCTTTTTATTTCAATATCCAAATAACAAATAACTTATTATCTAAATTTTTATTCAAATAATTATTTATTTACATATTGCCCAACATGTCACCCCCAGGTCAGTCTCTACTTGAGGGTGACATGAGGCAGCTTTAAACTAGCTTTTTCTAACATTAGTTATCCAAATCGTTTTTCTCAAAACATAATTTATCCATCTGAAAACTGCTCTTAAAAAAAAATTTCTTCACAAGTAATAAAACACTTTACTGCTTTTATTGAGTCGCCAAATCGAGCAACAATTATTATCTCGCGGCTTACCTGCAAACGAAGATAATAAAATCGTACCTTGCCAAAAAAGGCGGCTAGGAATCTGCACAAGGGACAACCTTTAACGTGCAGATGACTACTACGTTTATGACGCGCAAGTAACAAAACTGTTTTTGAGGAAATCGTTTTAGTTCCTGAAACAAGGAGCTATAAGCCGTCTAGTCTATACATGGTGTCTCGTAACTACTGAAGTATCCGCGAGTGGAGGGTAGCTAGAGGAGGTGATTCTGAATAACTTTTTCCTTGACCAAAATGTTGGTTGAAGCTTCGTTTTTAAATTATTAACGAAGAAAGCCCAATGAGACACTGGCGCCCGTAGAGCGCGCGCTCAAGCGTGTGGCTCTCAACAAATGAATAACAAATGAAGTAATAAGTCGTTTAATAACTGTCTGATACTTTTATTCGTTATCCGAAACGAATAAAGTGTTTTATTACTAATGAAAAAGTGTTTGGATAATGAAAGTTAGTAAAAGGTAGTTAAATAAACTTGCGCATTCGTCCACGAATTAACCTGCTTCAACGGAAGTGGGCGGCTGACACTTGGTCATTATGCCGATCCTGACCTTCCTTAATAGTTTTAAGCCTAGAAACGCCCGCCTTGGCGTTCGACACAATTCTGATTCGCACTTGTTTCCGCACGCACATATCACGCTCAGTAATGAACGTAGGCATCATTGTAGTGCAAACGGTAATGGCGCGCTGATGCCGCTCTGTGTGATCGGTTTCTGTCGCCGATTCTGCACTAAACGTGGAAACCATAAATCGGCCCTTGATGCCGTGTTCTGCGTGCAGCGTGCCAAAATGCGTGGGGAAACTTCGATATGGAAATTCTTGGAAATCATGTTCGAGTAACGTCCGTTCCCACAGTCGCCATCCAGCTGGTCGAGATTTTGACCCCCATTACTTATGTATGATAAACGAAAGGATTTTAGGTCGTTTTCCCTTCGTAAAATCTAGCTAGAAAAATGCTATGAGAGCGGCGTATGCGAAATATTCTCCATACGTAACAGTACTATACTTAGTTTATATAGAAGATGTTTCTTACAATAAATTACTCAACGTTGTATATTTTGATTTGTATCAGAATTTATTTTCATCATATCCTAAGATAAATACACAAATAAATAGAATGAACGTCTTAAAGAAATATCAGAAACACCGCAAAGGAATAATTGAATGCCTTCCGTTCAAATTTATCATAGATCAATTTCTCATGACTTAATCATGACAGAGATTAAAACGCAAATGGTAAAGGTTTAATATCGTTTGGATTCCCTAGAGTCTAGAATTATTCAAATTACAAACAAATGTATATGGATGCGCAAGTAACAGATTATATTCGCACAAAATTTATTCTACAATTTTTTCAACAACAAATTATATGTATATATGTATGCATGCATATACTTATGCACAAAGTGCAGAATTCAATATTTCAATATTCAATTTAGTATATACGTATCCACTGCTATTACTGATACAACAATGTAGTTTAGGAAAAAGTATATAGTGCAATCATGTCTCTGAACTCACTCAAGTTCTGAGATAAATGGCCCACTCTTAATGCATACACATATGTATGTGCATACGTACAAACATATTACAGATTATGTATAATACTACATATATTATAATATATACAGGTGCAACACATTTAAAACAAATCATCTAAATAATGACCACTTTTGTAAGCGTAGTGGATGGTTATTCAAGTAAAAGTTGTTTGCTATGGAACACCGTTGGAGTACTCCGTTTTAAGTACTCCGTTGAGTACTTAAAAATACTTGGAATTTGTCAACAGTTACAGTCATTATATTTATATGTTCTATGAAAATATGATTGAATAACTATATTTAAACACCATAGAATTCCATTTACAAAAAAGTACTGTGTTTATATTATATTAGAAAAATTGGCCAACATAGTGTATGCACCATGTACCATTCTTAAGAAAAAGTAATCCTAATTGAAATGTTTCTTACATACGTTCTGGAATTGACTGAACTTCTTAAATGTTATGTATTAAAATTTATAGGAAAAGAAGCGAATTCGTATCATTTGTTCTCGCAAAATACGCTAAAAAATGTGAAAACATAATATCCCTGCAGACAATTATTGTTAACGGGAATTATTCTTATGATTGACATTTGTCCATAGAAGCACAACGTTATGTAGTATTAATCACAATATCAAACAACTTTTATGATTAAGTACGTATGTCCATTTTCAGAAACCATTATAATTCGATGATCTGCTTTAAGTGCTTCATCTGGATGATATAAGTTTTCAATTTCCTACGTCATAATACATTGCATAAATATTTACAGATATAGTATAACCCTTTAATTAGTAAAGCAAATCAATCTTCTAAGATATTTATTTTTCATTGCGAATTAATTAGGTTTCAGCCTGTGTAGTGATCTGCCGCTGGTTAACATTAGGGTGTTGTAAAATTAATGCGATGTAATACATGCTGTTAGTTTTACAACTATATATTTGAATAAAAAATAATTTTTTAGTCAGTATGTCTTGTAGGAATACATTAGCAGCTTTCATAAGAGTAAGTAAGTAAGTAAGTGCATTGTGTCTCGCTCACAGTATTTATTATTAACAATTCTTACATAGAAAGAACTTGTTAACAGTTACAAGCAACATACGGGACCTATGATACATTTGTGAAATAGGTTCCAGGGAAAAATATATTTAAATGCAAAAATGAATTTCTTCTATAAAAGCTAAAATGGGCGTTTCAGGTAGTAATGTTATTATTTCCAGCTTGTACTTTATACATGACAACAAGATCGTAAAAATGACTAAAATACCTACTTGAAATGTTATAAATATTTGTTCATGTAATATGTTATAACAATAACAACACATAAAATGCGAATATTATATATATCTTAGCATATTAATGTACACCACAATATTAATGTTAATGTATTAGTAAACGTAATTTGTATTCATGTTTACTTTTGAATATTCGTCATAGAAACGAAAAAAGAGAACACTATGTGGTAACAAGGGTAGACTATGGAATACATTTTATTTTTTTTTTACAACAGCAAATTTGTTGCATAGAATGAATCTTTATGTCATTAGTTGTCAATCAAATGTATACGTTTACTTAACAACAATCTAGAGCTTCTCGAATTTGTTCCTAAGTATGTTATACGTAATGAATTTACCAGTTCTTCCAATACGTAGATTGAGTAAATAATCGAAATAAATACTATTATTGTGCATTAATTTCACATCATCCTAATAAAGACTGGAAGTTCCATTTTGAAGCAAATCTATGCTTCACATGTATATACATACATCGCTTCAGAGGATAGAATTCTTATTAAACATAAATACATATATTTGGGACAAGATACAGTTGGATTTTGTAACTGTACAAATTAATGATACGTCTGCCTCTTCGATCCATAGTTATGCTGAATATAATATACATATAGTAATATGATTAATTAACAGGGAAAACCGTCCTAATAATTTTAAGCCATGTTTATTTGTACGTAAACGCGTATAGTTTATGTACCTCATGCAGTAACAAAACATAATTTTTATTATTAAAAATTCCTTTTCTTTCGGGGAATTTTGAAGAATCCGTCATTGGAATATTCATATATCGAGGTCCTTGTCGTTCATCACTCTTTACGTTAGCTGTACGTAGGAACAGGGTGGATTTGCTCTCGGATACTAATATCATTTTTCATTCCTGCATTCCTTAATAAATATTTTTTTCCATATTTAATTATATATATTCATTTAAACCCTGCAAAAACAGGTATGTCCGGGTTTCTCTCAGATTTATATAATCTTATTTTCCTTTAATCGGATTGATCATTGTCAATAGATACATTGGTAATTAAATCACTTGGAAATGTTAAAAGGAATATAACGGGGATCGATCTATTATTACACTAAATCAATAACATAACAATACGAATCACTTAAAATAATAATCCAAAAATGAGATTGTATAATCTTCCAAAAAAATGTTCAGGTAATATACTCCTGGAGTATTAATTAATCGAAAAACAGTGATGGATTGATTACATTCAATGATATGACACAAAATACGATTACAGCACTCGAAGACATTTTTTGGTAATGAGCTAATGTCATCTACGTACTATATGTACGTACAAATACATCAAAATCCACCCCGTGAAAAATTACACAACAAATCTTCTAACTTCTAAACGCGAACCATACTCTCATCTGGCGATGACTACCACTTTGTCGGACTCGGTCCAGTTGTACCAACGTTTGCCCCAATGAAGGGATTTGTTGAGGTGGCTGTATGAAACAAAGAAATTGTACAGTAATTGAGTAACAATTTTGAGAATGTAAAACGTTAAAGTATTACTAATACAACATCATTTATATTGATTATTAATAAAATAAAATAAAGATTAATATCACAACAAGACTACTTAGAATGCTTACGTGCAGTTGTATTGTATCAATTTCTACCGATTACAAGTTTTACGACAGTATAAAGTACGTGCAGTTGAGATTAAGTAAGAAACTCAATAAAAAGAATGTATATGATATAAAATATATATTTGCATACATTTTCAAAACTGCTTGCAATAGTTTTAATATAAAGTTGTAAGTACCATACAAGTTTCTTATTTGTAACATACATAAATAAAAATATTTATATATAAATATTTTTCTCATATTATTATAATAATAAGAGATACACGAGATACAAATATTTGGACAATTTGTCAATAAAATGATGTACATATAACATAAAGTACAGTAGATACGTCCTATCGTATCTTTTCAGGTAGAAAGTACATTGTGTATTTAAGAGTCGATATTTTTAGTAAATTGTGATATTTTATTTGCATTGTTTAATAATAATAATGCGATCACGTAATACAAGTTCAATGAAAAAGATGAGGAAATTTCAAGCGTTTAACATGTATAAATAAAAGAACTATGATTTTGAATCATGTGAATGGTAAATTTCCAAAACTTGAACTACTAATTTCTCAAGAAGAAAGCTTATATTGTCTATGATGTGAAGAGAACCTTTGCAATAAAGTAACCGAATATTATACCTGAAGTATTGTATATATCGTTAATTTTTATACTTGGAAAGTTATAATTAAGAAAACAATTCTCTATATAATTTTCTTATAAATTGGAATTTATATCAGAATATACTTTTAAAGCCAGAGCTACGGTACCAAAACTAATTAGGTAAATGACTGACAGAAGGCACACTAGTAGGAAACCAATATTAGCAGTCTTAAAATTAAACAAACAACAGGTATTTAAGTGTAATGGTATAATATCAAATACAGGGTGTCTCTTAACTCCTGTCCTTCCCGGAAATGGGGGGTAGCTGGGGTGATTCTGAACAAATTTTTCCTTGACCAACATGTGGTTTGCAGCTTCATTTTTAAGTTATTAACGAAAAACACTGGCCAATGAGAGCGCCCGCCGGGCGGCCGATGGCGCGCGCTCAGGCACGAACCTATCAGCTGTCGCGATGGGGGGCATCGAGGGTACCGACGGAAGCGTGCGGAAAATGTTACATCGTCATAATTAAGATTAATGTGGAATAATTTGTTATTCATGAATAACAAATAAACTAATAAGTCGTTTAAGAACAGCGTCCGATACGTTCATTCATTATCCGAAAGGAATAAACTGTTTTATTACTTATGAAAAAAATATCTTTTTACCAGCATGTTTTCAGGTGGATAAATTATGTTTTCAGAAAAACGATTTGCACAACTAATGTTAGAAAAAGCTAGTTAAACTTACCCATTCGTCCACGAATTAACTTGCTTAACGTGTGCGAATCCTGACCGAGGCAACGTTCAACAGCTGATGTTACGGCTGGGTTAGTATCCTTGCATGATCACTTCACTTCACGGTCACTTGCACTTGCTACTGTGAAATTTGGGTATAGTTAAAAACAATTTATTCTTCCTACGTTTAAACATTTACTAATATTCTGCGGTTGCACGATTCACGTTTCTCGTTCGGTTAGCAGAACGACTCTGCAGCTGAAACATTCGCACTCGCTTCCACACGCACACGCACACACACTGTCTCCAAATTTAGTGGAAATCGGCGGCATATACCAATCACACAGGGCAGTATCGGGCCCTGCGTAGTGTTCGTCGCAGTGTGAGCGTCGGCACTACAATGTTATCCACATTAAAGAACATGTTCGTGGGCGTGTGGAAGCGAATGCGACGTTTCAGCTGGCAGAGTCGTTCTGCTAGCCAAACGGACAACATGAATCGTAAAAACGCAGACTATTACGAAATGTTTAAACGTAAGAAAAATAAATCGGTTTCAAATATTCCCACATTTCACAGTGGCAAGTGATAGTGACCGTGAAGTGAAGTGAACTTGAAGTGAATTCACCGTGAGTGTAGTGAGTTCTCCGACCCGGCCGGTGACATCAGCTGTTGAGCGTTGCCTAGGTCAGGATTCGCACAATGTTTACCAGATTAATTCGTAGACGAATGGGTAAGTTTAAACAGCTTTTTCTAACATTAGTTCTGCAAATCGTTTTTCTTCAACCATAATTTATCCACCTAAAAACGTGCTGTTAAATAAAATATTTTTTTCATAAGTAATAAAACAGTTTATTCCTTCCGGATAATGAATAAACGTATCGAACACGGTTATTAAATGACTTATTAGTTTCATAAGTATAAACGAATTATTCCACATTATTCTTAATTAAGACGATGTAACATTTGCCGTACGCTTCCGTCGGTACCCTCGATGCCCCCCCATCGTGACAGCTGATCGGTTCGTGCCTGAGCGCGCGCCATCGGCCGCCCGGCGGGCGCTCTCATTGGCCAGTGTTTTTCGTTAATAACTTAAAAATGAAGCTGCAAACCACATGTTGGTCAAGGAAAAATTTGTTCAGAATCACCTCAGCTACCCCCCATTTCCGGGAAGGACAGGAGTTAAGAGACACCCTGTACAGGGTGGCCCGGAACTCGCGCAGTATTTTTAAAAAAGGGGTAGCTGAGGTGATTCTGAACAACTTTTTCCTTGACCAAAATATTGTTTGAAGCTTCGTTTTTTAGTTATTAACGAAAAACACTGGCCAATGCGAGCGCCCGTATAGCCCGAGCTCAGTCACAATTGCGCGCGGCCGAGATCGGGTGCATCGAGGGGCAACGTACAGTACGTCCAGAGCTAAATGAAAAAAGTGGTTTGAGGATTTCTCACCCCACTAAACGAACTACAAAGCTCGACCGCTCGTCGAATCGAGCAGGGCTGTGCCATGCCAATTTGAAATGGGTGCATATATACAGTATATGATATACTGCTGATCAATGTGTAAACTGTTTAAGACAGTGTCAGTGTCAGTAGCACGGCTCGCGGCTCGCTTTTGTCGGTGTCGCTAGGTTGTAAAGGAAACAACTAGGTTGTAAAGGACAGAACGATGGCCCAGGCAGCCGAGCCATTTAAATGCCACCGCGTCGGTGTGATTACACAAATGCAAAACGATGCTATAATAAAAACGACGACAGCTTTACTTTTTTATTTTTAGTTTTTTCGACTTCCAATTTTTGTAAAGATATTGTTGAAATTCTTCCGATTAAAATGAGACCAAACATGATATATTTACAAATACAAATACATGTACAGATATACAAATACAGATGCTTGTTTTCTTTTTTTTATTAATTAGAATAGTGTAATAGGTGACAAGCATCCTTACTTGCCACGAAGTAGAAAATGTGAGTCTAAATAGAACAAATAGTAACGGAAATAAAATTGTATATAGAAGTCTCTGCTATTCTGGCTTGTGGTTTTAAACGGAATGAGCAGAGCATTGTCTCTATATTTGGAACATTAGAGTTTGTTAAAAAGGTGTAACTCCACAAGGGTTATATCACAAGTGGTTCCTATACTACAAACTAAGGATAATGCGGCGCGAAGAATTGAAATTCCATCAAATACTTAAAATATTAAATAAAATGTAGAGCTATACTAGTAGTAACTGAACTACTAGTGTAATTAAAAATTAATTCATAAGCTTCTCATCTTATTGCTTAGAACCAAACATCGACAGGGCGCTTACGGCCCTGCCGATTCGGCGGCATCAATCGGCTGCTCTCCCTCCACTTTTTTCATTTAGCTCTGGACGTACTATAAATTCGCGGTCGAATGGATAAGCTTATTTAACTACCCTTTTCTAACATTAATCATCCAAACAATTTTTTCACAATTAATAAAACACTTTACTCGTTTCGGAAAACGAATAAAAGTATGGAACAGTTATTAAACAACTTGTTAATTAAATTGTTATTGATGAATAACGAAAAATTATACACTATTCTTAATGTAAGACGATTGTAATATTTGGCGTACGTTGCCCCTCGATGCACCCGATCTCGGCCGCGCGCAATTGTGACTGAGCTCGGGCTATACGGGCGCTCGCATTGGCCAGTGTTTTTCGTTAATAACTAAAAAACGAAGCTTCAAACAATATTTTGGTCAAGGAAAAAGTTGTTCAGAATCACCTCAGCTACCACTTTTTTAAAAATACGGCGCTAGTTCCGGGCCACCCTGTATAATATAACAACTATAAGCAATGGATTATGAATGTTTTTATTCTTTTTCCTCAAATATTTAGTGGCACCGTTTCGTAAGCACTAAAATCCTTCGCATAGCAAGATTATAATATGACGAAAAAGTTATAATGGTCTTGTGCAACTACACAATCAAGCAATTCACACTGAGCTACAATATTGATTTCATAATAAAGAAAATTATATGGTAACTATTTACACCGCGACGAACTTAAACATACAGCCATTTTTTTATGCACGCGCATACATATGCATACTATTATATTATACATATTTACATGGCTCTTCATATCGCTAGTGGGCATAGACATGCATTTCGGCGTAATTGCCATTCGTTACTGTGCAGCATCTGATAATTTTAATTATGCATACTTCCAATTATATTTCTCATCGGCTACAGTATTACAAGAAACCCAAATATTTGGAAATTAAAAAGGTAATTGACAGAAGAAAATACAACTCAGCTGTCTTACGTGGCGCCAAATAAGAATGCATGATATCTGTGCGCAAACTTAATAGTACTTAAATATTTTGTCGTTAAATCTTTAAAACTAGCACGAAACTGAAACGAAAAATACTGATCAAGCATTCGAAAATAAAAACAGCATATTCTACTTATCTAAAAGTTTGAATATACAGAGCACTACGTCCGTACTCTAAAATAAGATAAAAATAATTAAGAAGCACAGGGTTGACAAGAATCGTATTAATGCAATTTTCTTAAAGAAAGCTGGACAATATTGCAAATTCATCCTACAATGTTTGAAAAATATACCGCTAATAATTTAAGTTGTTAATTTTACATATAGAAATTGGTACATACAAACTTATGCCCGCCTACAAATAACTTTTACAATACACAAAATAAACAGTTGTAGCAGTTAACAATTTCTGGTCTTGGAATTAAGTTCACTTAAAAATAAATATGCAAGGGCTAGGTAACACTGTTCGACGAATTTCAACTTTTTTCGATTTTGTAAATTACAATAGACGTTTCTTTTAGATTTAACTCTGCCGAACATGAATATGCAACCCGGTTTTCTCCAGAATGTATAATTTTTGAAAAAATTAATTTTAAAAAAAACGCAAATTTTCAACTTTGGAAGTGTTTTGTATTTTTACGGTAACAGTTATTAAGTTGCTCTTGGTAAGAAAGGTGAGTTTCACGAATAAAATGACATAACTGGTTGTTAGTATTGGAAACACTAGATTATGAGGAAGTATGATAATATTGTATAATACGCAGTTCAGTTTAACTCTTATGTTAGCAACCGAAATTTCAACGCCTCTCTGGCAACCGGGTACCCGGGTACCCCATACTGTTTCCATCGGCACATTAGTCAAATTGGTTATCTCCACCTATTGAATTTTTTAAAATTATACCCTTAAAGCGCTCGATTGACGCTTAACTTCTTATATTTAAAATAAATTGACTTGTTTTTGTTTTGTGGAGTTAACCAATTTAGCTGAAATGAGTGGCTGAAATATGAAATTATATTTTTTCGAGACTGTTAGCTTTCATTTCTATAACTCAACAACTGTAGCTTTAAACATTTTATGCAAATCTATTATATGTAAATTCTTATACTGAAATCATGTATCAGTTTTTTTTTAAATATTTTAAGTACCTACATGCTCTTCTATGGGGAAGACCTAGAGGAACACCTTTGTTTTCCAACAATTCGAACCCGATAGACAAATGCTCAAATTATGAGCCATCTTTCTACAAAATTGGCAATATAAAGCATGATAAATTGTCAAGTAGAAATAAATGAAATTCCTTCTACTTCTACACAAGAACACGACGACAGTGGAAAGAAAACAGTCGTGGGATCCTGTTATACAGGGTATTTCACCTAACTTGACCACCTTAAATATATCGCTTATTTTGTATGATAGAAAAAAATGTCAGGGGGAGAATATATTCTGTTCGAAGACGCCAATACGGTGCTGGGCCGAATTTTTTTCTCAAGGTCATTGTTTTCGAGATTTCAATGTCATCGTATTTTTTTTAAATGGGGCTGCATATTTTTAGTACAACAGTCTTATAGCTTGTGAAAAAACGAATCCAACGAGGTGCAATATGTTGACCTTCACGTGACTTTTAGCGAGGAAATTATGAAATGTTTGTCAGTAACTTCAGTACGCGTTCGGGGACGGTAAATGAAGGAATTTCAATTTCATTGAAATGCATGACGGCTGTCCAGCTCATAATGCACTCGTCGCACGCAATGTATTAGACAGAATGTTTCCCGATCGTTGGATAGGACGTGGTGCACAAATTTGTTGGCCAGCTCGATCGCCGGATCTTACGCCACTGGATTTCTTTCTGTGGGGACACCTGAAAAGTAAAGTTTACAATGATGTTCCCACAACAGCAGAAAACATGCGACAAAGGGTTCTACACAAATGCATCAATTGCTGTAGAACAACTTAAAAATGTACCGCAAGAATTTATTTACCGCCTCCAAAAATGTATCCAGGTTCATGGTGCACATTTTGAACGCCTTCTCAAATAAATATTTAACTTAAGACTGTTTCAATGAAATTGAAATTCCTTCATTTACCGTCCGCGAACGCGTACTGAAGTTACTGACAAACATTTCATAATTTCCTCGCTAAAGGTCACGTAAAGGTCAACATATTGCACCTCGTTGGATTCGTTTTTTTACAAGCTATAAGACTGTTGTATTAAAAATATGCTGTCCCATTTAAAAAAAATACGATGACCTTGGAATCTCGAAAAAAATGACCTTGAGAAAAAAATTCGGCCCATCACCGTATTGGCGCCTCCGAACAGAATATTTTCTTCCCCTGACATTTTTTTCTATCATACAAAATAAGAGATATATCTAAGGTGGTCAAGTTAGGTGAAATACCCTGTATGTGTCAGGCTGATCCCGAAAAGAAGCGACGAAAAACACGAAAGGCTTGCCACAAGTGCCACCGTCCTATTTGTGATGAACACGCAAATACTATAGCAATATGCAGCAATTGTCCCCAGAAGTCTTAATTATTTTAATTTAATAAATAAAGTCATTTTAGTTAAAAATTGGTTCATGTTTATGTGCACAGAACATCTAACACTCACGTCTCTTATATGGGTACCCGGTTACCAAACAAGCGTATAAATATGTTTAAAGCTTTATAAGATAAAAAATTGCGAACCAATTGTAGGATTGGAAATACGGCGTGAATGTTGAGTACTTGAGAAGGTCGTGCGCATGGAGGGTACAGCGGCCCAAGGGTTCGGGTGGTCGGGACCGACCATCACCGAGGAATGACTGGGGGGTGTGTCCTGAATGAGTGAGCGCAAATGAGGAATAGAATGAAAGAGAAACTAAGAGTGGAAGAATATAACGAATGAACGATGCGTGCAAGAGTCAGATTTAGGAGAGAGTTTGAGCAGAGTGAAGAGTGTCGTGAGCTGAGAGTATTGTTGAGAGTGTTGAAAGTGCCGTGTGTTGAGTTACGTCGTGTGTCGACATTACCTTATAATAAAGTTAGTGTCTTTATGAGATTAACTGAAGTCTTATTACACCACCTGTCCTCTATTCCCAAAACTACGTGAGGTTTACAGAAAATAACTTCTACAAATTGGGGGCTCGTCCGGGATAGAGGTAACAGGAAGTGTAAGATTGTCAGTGCTGTGTGTGACAATGAGTTTGTCCGATATTCTGAGTGTTTAAAAATCAGTTTGTGCGTTTTGTGATTTCGCCATGAGTACGGGAAATCGTAGCGATGTTTGTGGTACAGAAGCACTGCGGAAATTGGAAGAGCAACTGGCGCTGGTCAGTCGGCAGCTTGGGGTGTTGCGGCAGGAGCGCGCAATTCAGAAGCTGGGACGTGCCACGCAAGAAGTACAAGATGATCAATCTGCGCGGCCGTTGGCGGATATATCATTGGTATCCAACATGCTAAATTATTTTGATGGTGATGGTGCCTTATTCGACCAGTGGGAACGACAGCTGAAACTGCTGCGAGACGTACATCAGCTCAGTGAGCAAGAGGCTAAAATTCTTGTGAGTGGTAGGCTGAGGGGTAAAGCTATGGAATGGTTCCATTCGAAACCAGATTACATCGTCATGGACATGGACGAATTTATTGCCGAAATGCGTGCCATGTTCTCTTTCGTGCCGAACAAGGTCTTACGGCGAAGAGAATTCGAGCAACTGCAGTGGCAGCAGGGGGAGCGTTTCTGCGAATATTACCGCCAGAAAGTAATATTGGCGAATCGAGTGCCCGTCGCTGAGGACGAGATGATAGAATATCTAATCGAGGGCATTCCGGATTTGAATCTGCAAAACCAAGCGCGCATCCAGTGCTTTGCAAGCGGAGCAGCAATGGTGGTCGCTTTCGAGAGGGTGACGTTGGGTCCGACGGTCGACGAAAGCCAGGCACGGTGGGAGCCGCCAAGGAACAACGAGTGGCGAGGTGCGTCGTACGTAGAGCAGGTAGCGGAGGTGAGGCCGACTACACCAAGATGTTACAGCTGCGGAGGATAGGACATCGCGCAGCGGGCTGTCCGTCCAGGGTGCGAGCGGTCAAGTGTTTTGCGTGCCAGGGACACGGACATGTGGCGTCCAACTGTCCGGGGATATTGTCGGTCGGGGGGTATGCACAAACAATAGAATCAAGTGATGAGGAAGGTAACGTAGAAACGGAAGTAATACCCAACGCGAATTTTCCTAGTTGCAGTACCGTAGACGTTTTGAAAATTGATGTGTTCAACGTAGCTGAAAATTATGTCGCACAACCAGTTGAACCGAAAATAGAAATTGTAGAGTATCACGAGCCGACGGTGATAGGAAAAGTTCAGAACGATGCAGATTCCGCGACGTGTGTCAACAAATTAGAACCTCCTTGTTTAGTAAAAGTCAAACCAATTGAGAATAATTACGTGCATGCCGACCATTTCCTTGAGAGTGTGAATGACGATGTTGAATTAACATTAACCGTATCGAGATTTTCGAGACAAGACGTAAGTGAGCGACCGCGTGTAGACGGTGATGTATTCGACGGAGTAGAGTCTTTCGTGAGGCGCGATGCTGAGTTTGAATATGGAAAAAGGAAATTCGGGAAGGTTATACCTAAGCGCGGCAAGAGCGCGAGATTCTTGCATGTGGTCGGAAAAAGTCCAGTTCATATGAAACCGTTTTCTTCAGCGGAAATAGCTCGTAAACATATTGTGCAATGGAAAAGAAGGCTAGAGCGAAATAAAGGGTTTAATGATAAGTGTAAAATAAGTAATCATGCTGGGAAAAGAATTCGTGGGGTTCAACGAGAAAATAGAATTAGGTATAACAAAAAATGTAAAGACGCGCAGCGTTACGCAATTGACGATGTATTTGTAAACAGAGGGACTCAGCGGAGTTCTAATTTAGAATATGTATCGTAATTGTAAGGGAATGAATGAGTGATTGAGTTGAAGCGATAGAGGAGTGTTTGTAGGAATATCTGAGGCCAGATATCTTTTTTTTAGGATGGTCGAGTGTAGGATTGGAAATACGGCGTGAATGTTGAGTACTTGAGAAGGTCGTGCGCATGGAGGGTACAGCGGCCGAAGGGTTCGGGTGGTCGGGACCGACCATCACCGAGGAATGACTGGGGGGTGTGTCCTGAATGAGTGAGCGCAAATGAGGAATAGAATGAAAGAGAAACTAAGAGTGAAAGAATATAACGAATGAACGATGCGTGCAAGAGTCAGATTTAGGAGAGAGTTTGAGCAGAGTGAAGAGTGTCGTGAGCTGAGAGTATTGTTGAGAGTGTTGAAAGTGCCGTGTGTTGAGTTACGTCGTGTGTCGACATTACCTTATAATAAAGTTAGTGTCTTTATGAGATTAACTGAAGTCTTATTACACCACCTGTCCTCTATTCCCAAAACTACGTGAGGTTTACAGAAAATAACTTCTACACAATTTTATTTAAAATTGGTATATCGACGTAAAAACATCCAAATAATGGGGATCCAGAGGGGTTTTGCAATATTGTTACCAGAACATAAAAAATTCTTGTAGCAAACATGAAATGGGTACCCGATTGCTAACATAAGGGTTAATAAAAGTATTTTATTTTATATAGTAAAAGAAGACATGTCCTTAGTCAAGGGGGAAACTCTAACGAATGAATATAGAAGAGAAGCGTGGAACACTCGGGCCCCATCGGTCCGTCTTAATATAAACACTTTTGTATAAGCATTGGAATTCTATGCCCCAATATATTCGCAGAACTATAAGCGATAATTTTTGTTTAACTGGGTTTTATGCAATGCATAAAACCAACAGTTAGATCAGAAATATTCTCTTAGCTCTTGAAGTAAATTGAAAAATATCATCCAAAATGGGTGTATTTTCAGCGTCCTTTTCACTTTGATCAATATTTAAACACATTTAAATGTTTATAATCTAATTACTAATTATATCATTTTATTCGTGAAACTCGAGAAGATCAGTTCCTACCAAGAGCAACTGAATAACTAGTACCGTGAAAACACAAAACACTTCCAAAGTTGAAAATTTGTAATTTTTTCTTTTCATTGATTTTTTCGAAAACGGTATGTTCTGAAGAAACACGGTTTGCAGATACGCATTCATCACATTAAAATCTACAAGAAACGCCCATTGAAGGTTACAAAATCAGACCCGTGTTGAACAGTGTAATGCTCCATGTGTATTGTTGAGTAGTGAGTCTGATTGAATTTTTCTGAATTTTTTTTGATTTCCGAAATTTTTCTATAACGAAAGGTTTCCGTATGTCTATCAGTATTAACGTGGAACGAATATTTTCACCATGATGTATAAGATGTAATGACGTTTTCTATGCCCCTTTACATGTAGAATATGATAACGAAAAATTGAACTTCTTTCTATCAAAGCTTCCAAGGAGGCATGCAAATTCTAAATCCCAATACGAAGTAAATTAATGCCCGGAAAAAAAAAAATTAGTTTATCAAAACTAAGAATTATTCTCGCACTAAAACTATCGTTGTGAGACAGCTTACAATGGCGTTTAAGTGTTGATGAATATGTTCTCTGTTGCGGCTTTTGGATTGAAAGAAGGTTATTTCAAAGTAGTGTTTTGAGTTCGTTTTTCTCTTCTCTTTTATTTCGTTGATGTAGTAGTTGAAGTAGTAAAAATGTAGTACTTTCGTATTTGAAAAATAAAATGGCGTACAAGGGTTACTAAACTTAGTTTTTCACCTGAAACTCACCTTCAACATCTACCGTAATTTATCTATTTCTACATAAATACTTGCAACGACGCAGATAAACCAAGTATTTTTTGCGATCGAGTACTTGTCTAGAGCAGAGGCATAAAGATCCTTCGAACGAACTTCGTCGCCATTCTGATGACTACAGTGATGTGGAAGAAAAGAAATGAAAAGACGGTTTTTAAGTAGAGATAGTGAACATTAAGCCCAAAAAACGTGATAACTTTAATTTCCGCGGCCTTTAATTCACGGGATCAGCAGACAACACCTATTGGCAGTGCAGAAGAGAATTTTAAAGGTATTTTATTAAATTTAAGTATAACAAGTGTTGAAGACACAGCTTCGTCGGTTGAAAGGGAGACGTATCTCGAAATTGATGGAATTGTCCGCTAAAATAGAAATCCGGAATGCCGAATTAGACTGGCTAAACGAAGGAAGAGAGAATAGAACACCATATGTCATTTATGTCGTACGAGCTCATGGAACCGAATCAGTTTGGCCGCACGTAACAAAAAAGAACCACTGCTGAAGCACTTGGTAACTGGGGACAGAAGAGTAGATCAACCACATCGAATACGTGGAACCAGGTCTACAGCCCCGCAAAGTTCTCCTCTCTGTATAATAAGATTATCGAGGAACTTTGTTTGACGAGCTACGAGAAATTTTAATAGAAATAGCAGTTAAGGAACCAAGACTTTGCGAGTTCAGTGTTTGGCGATTACTCAAACGTCATCGGTTTGACCCTTATCGTATGCCGATTCATTGTACCATGTTGTTGTACCACAAAATTTGAAATTTGTTTAAATTGTGATCGATGGTCTCGGCAAAAGTTGCACAGTGATTACTGGAAAATACTGATTTTTATGAAAGCTTGCTGGATTGTAGGGGCCCTCAATAAAGGGATCAAGCAACTTGTGTTTCATTCTAGTCTTTGGTTCTTCAGGGTGAAAACAACCTTAATATCTTCAAAACAGCAGTGTGCATCACAAAATTGTTAGAATGAAGGTTTAATTGCACTGAATGCTCGATAAAATTGGGCAAAGGAAATTTAATTATTTAAAAAAATGTTAATTTTTTCAAATTGTTTTTCGAGTAAAGAGGCACATCAATTTCAATATCACGTGTAAAAATTTCAATGCTTTCAGAGAGCTCTAGTATGCCCACCTGGGAAATATCACTGATTGTGAGAGGCCGATATGCGAGCGGGAACGACAACATTTGGGGGTGCAGTAAAGCAGGCCCTTGAACGCACTGTTACCGAACGCCTTTTGGGCGCCGACGATGCAGCATCAGGGTATTCTATGGAAAGCCATCGCATATTGTTAGAGCTTAGAGCGTACGGATAGCGGTCCGTCGAATATTGTAACACTAGCGCGTAATACAATTAAATACGTGAATAATGTTTATTGGGCGATTTCACCTTAAAATTATTCTTACACACGAGTGCGACTCGTGGAGTCAAATGGTGGCTAGACATGAACATCACGAGTCCGACTCGTGGTATGAAATTCGGGCCATATTGTAAAGATTATCTTCTGTAAGCCTCACGTGAATGGAATGGAGGATGCCTTCTACCGGTAGGGCCTGGATTTCGTCGAGCTAAATGGTACGGCACGGGGCTATATAATTTTTATTATTGCCTGTATGCTACGCATTTCAAGACATTGTATACAATGTTTTCACCCGGAACAAGCAAGAAGTAGCAGATAAAGTAGCCACGAATTAATTTGTACAAACAAAAAGTTTGCATCATATTCATTATCTTTCATCGTCGTGTTTTGGTATTACCTCTGCACAAATATTAAACGTTTTATCTCACTGTTCTATTGTATACATATAAAGTATGGCAAAGTGTTTTCAAATAATGTTTCGAAACCGCGGTAATCAAACCTCATATTAAAAGAGAGATATACAGTACACTTCACCTGAAACTTCATTTTCTCAACGTACTTTCAGCACGTGATAATAATTTATTCATTCGTTTTCCGATGTATTACACCAAAATTTTGCAATTTCATTTTCTTATTTATTTTGTTTTCATATTAGAAAATATATGCTTTTAAGCCCTTTTAACATACAGTGGAATCCAGTTTATCGGGACGCCGGCCAAGCGGGACCACCGTTTATTTGGAACAGATACTGAAGAACGGAAACAAAAACTATTGGTGTTGGCTGCTTGTTGAAATTCGCTTTTTTGGGACATCCGCTTACTTGAGACAAATTAGTCAGGTCCCAATGTGTCCCAATTAACCGGAATCCACTGTATTTTCCACGGCGAATGAATCCTTACACGAGCATATGCTTAAAAAATAAATAAATTGAAGAACTTTGTGGTCGCAAAATGTACGGTATTGGAGGAGGACCGAGAAAACTATATGAAAAACATGCGACATCGAAAACCCAAAAGTATCGGTTCGGCCGGATAAGGAAAGGAAGACAATAATATATCGGGATCGAAAAATTACTAAACAAATAAAAAGGCATCCATTTATTAACGCAAAAATAATTGCTTAACCTAAGTTTCTAATAGGCATAATACAAATTTGGTTTCACTCATATGGTCTTGAAAAAGACCATCCAATTCAATAATTAATACTCAAAACGTTTGAAGAGCGCACAAAGGATTATAAAAAATCCTATTTCATTTCGGAAGTGTGTGGGAAGAACTAGAATCGCTAATATCGCAAGCTTAAAAGTATACAAAACCCCAATTTATATTTGTATAAGACGTGGAACCAAACGACACCAAACATAGCCGCAAAGAAGATACCGCAAGACGTACATAGTCTTGCCCCTTAATCCAGAATCATAAACATGCAAATTCGGTGGACTGAATATCCATTAGGAATCAAAAATTATTTTACTGTTAAATGTAGGTCTCAGAGGAGTCTAATCGACAAGTAAGACCTCACAAAATTTCAAAAATTCTTATCTTGAAATTTGTATCATTGCATACTGCATTCAATTGTGAACTGCCATAAGTTATTCAAATGCATATTTATGTTATTGGCATAAGGGGAATGATATAATGCTCTAAATCAATTAACATAAATAATAATAAGCAAATGATTATTATATGTTATTGTGATTTAGCATGGTCTTATTTCATTCGTAGTTAACATTAATTTGATTTTCGGTACAAGCGTATTAGAAAATTAAAGCATTCGTAGCCGAATAGATGTAAATATAGAATAAACATTTTTCGACTTAAATGTCTTTATATTTACTTTTACTTCTAGTCCTCCCGTGTAGTTTACTACTTGTAATATTGTAAACGTGGATTAAAACGTTACAAAGAGCACTAATGCGATTGTAATCCATGAATTACGTGCAGTAACGGTCTGCTGATTTTACATTTGCTCAAACGTAATGTGGAACTTTTAAACAGTTAAAATACACATTTAGAGAATTCGAAAGTAAGCTAAAGCCTTTGAATCTATTATTTGTTACCATCATAACTAGCTACTGTTTCAGAATGTATTCTACTAAATTTCTGTACATGATCCTCCCTCCTCCAAAAGCAACTAAAACGCAGCAAAACAAATCTAAAATATTATAATCGTGGTACAATTGAATTAATACTTCAATTTTTCTGACTGGTCAAAAGCCCAGATTCTATCTATCTCGTCAATCCCAGTGCGTGCGCATCAAAAGTACAACAAAAAGCTGGAAAACCACAGAAAAATAAAAATAGAATTTCTACACACGTTGCCCGAAAAATTGAAGTCAGATAGAATGACTGTCACCCCATCCCTTCTGCTCACTGATGCAATTAGGTAACACAAATATTGAAGAATCAGAAGTAAGCAACGCCTAAATGAATTATTTATAAGTAGGAACTTTGGAAATGATAGTACTACTCATATACATGGCGGATTGATTAAAAATAAAATGGAGCATATATAAACAAGTGGAAGAACGAAACAAGTTGCATTGCCCAATCTTTGTTCTTTCTCGCACCAATTATGTTAATGTTGAGGTAGACTACTGAAGATTACTGAACCTCTTAGGACATTTGCTGTAGAAAACACAGTTTGAAGGAAATAATATTCAGTGTACTATGTTATATTCCAATTACCTATAGAACATTAACATACAGGTACTTGAACCCTTGTATGGAAATTGGGTCAGTTCGGCTAAAAATCGAGGCAGGAATAATACTCTTTTCTCGTTTCCTCATTTAGTCCTAATTTGTGTAATAATAAACTATCTTAGATTTGTGTTGCGGAGAAATTTATTATAGATATTAAACAGAGATAGTTTAATTGGACTGCATCTTTCGTCGGATATGCATTTTCGAAAAATACGTGCGATTTAGATCACTTTTCTGGTACATATCTCAAATTTCATACCAGAGTTAAAAACAATTGATTAATCCATTTTGCTATACTGTTATATGTATAGTTATATTACTATAAAACATTAAGATACAATGCACAACACAAAACTAAAGTTCTACTTCATACAACGACAAAACTAATTCAACAACTACGAAAATCTTTACGATTTTTTAATATGGAAGAATTTGTCTAGAAATTTTCTGGCAGCGCCACTGTATCATGTTTGTTTAAATTAAACTTCATTTGTATAATATTAATTCGTAATATTTTAGTTAGGAAATTTGAATACAAAAGTACAATATAGAATATGAAGAGAACCTACATTCATTACCTTAAAAAGAGGCAACACAACCATACATTAACCACACTGTTAGCGACGATGAAAAAAAAGTTATACAATACCTCAAAACATACAGTGTTCTCAACTTTTGAAATATACTAAAAAGAAGATTCCCGTAAATGTAACGAGATGTTTTATAGCTTTGGAGTTCGAAATACGAATTGAGTACTCAATACTCAATGTAGCATAAACATGTGATCTCTAATGGATAATAAAGAGTTCTCATCTCGAAAAGTAACTGGGAATAATTTTCCCTAGAACTAGCAGATAGAAACTAGATTTCCACCACCAGCATAAAAGGTACCTAATTCGCACAAAATTATGTAAACCTTCTGCTAAACTGCAAAATGTGATATAAACGAATCAAGAAAACTGTTACCAAAGTTATCCACTGTCTATATACTCCTATCGAATAAATTAAAAGGAACTACTAAAATTTGTTGTACAACTATTGGACACAAATAATATACGAAGCGTATGAAGCAATGCGAAAGGGTAGATGTTGCAAAAAACAGTAATTGTTAAGACATTATTATAAACAAAGAAAGAAGAATAATCCCATATTATTTCTAAAGAGTCAAAAAAAGAAATATATTCTGTAAATATATTCCACGAAGTTTTGTTCCTGAACAATCTTCACAGTACTAGAAACACGTTTCTGCTAAGAATGAGACAGTACAGAGACAAACAAGGTGCAGAAAAAAATAGTTGACTGTCAAAACGGTATTCTATTCACATTGGGGAGAGAAAATAACTGCATAAACGTGAATTTGAGAACGTTGTGCTCTTAAGATATGAACGCGACACCAGTAATAAGTTACACATTTATGTAATTTTTGTCTCGTCCCTCATCCCCTAGTGAACACACACTGTATAATTTGTACACAGGGTATTAATATTGAGAAGTTTTAGTCAGCTTCATAAGTGGTATTAAAATGTTTATCCATGTGTACAAAACACATATAACACCAAAAAACCGAAAATACTTACGGTCAATCACAAAATTATACATACATACACTTGCCAAATTATAAATATTTCAAAACATGATATCGTAACTGCGTGTCTGTTTAAAATTTTTTTTAAATTTTAAC
This sequence comes from Nomada ferruginata, assembly GCA_963583965.1. Taxonomy (NCBI): domain Eukaryota; kingdom Metazoa; phylum Arthropoda; class Insecta; order Hymenoptera; family Apidae; genus Nomada; species Nomada ferruginata. The sequence goes on from OY757219.1 coordinate 5,560,013, forward strand.
CAATAAATATTTTATTCTCCTTCCTGTCACGATTATCTTTGCATTTTTAAAACACGAAATACTTTAAATTCAGCAGCTCTATACAGATTTTTGTGCTTGAAAGTATATATTTTATAAATCGGTGTTGACAAGATACGGGCTTTTTATGTGTTTTGAAAATAATTATTTACGTATGCGTTCACTAGTAGGTTACGAATATAAAATACGTTCTCAAAGCCATTTACCTTGGAAGCACATCAGATTTAAAAAAAAACTTGTATTAACATATTTAGAAAGCTACAACATAGTAAGGCATAGCTTCTAATTTGAAGAGCGCAACGAATACTTATCCTTCACAACAAAAATTTTGTTAATACTAATTCTGAGACCAGAATTCGATATCTTAAATAAAATTTCTAAGCTGATACCATTCAGCAGAAAAGGAAGATTTAATTTGTAGGCAAAGCAATTGCGTATGTACAAGTTTCTGTATACACAAAATCGAAAACATTATCCTAACGAATAAAAAGTTTATCTATTTAAATAAACAACAACTTTACTTCTGCGATCTAGAGTTCTACTACAAAAATGTATCAGTTCTCATTATGCTTTGTTCATGTAAAACATTCAATTTTTGTAGTATTTCGATAAACATGATCACCAACTTATGAGATTTTACGATTCATTTCGAAAGTGTATTATTAACGTTATAGCACGAAGTACTGTTGTTTTTTTAATTAAAAAATGTTGCTATATTCTTAATCTATTCATTCACTTTGAGGTTACGAAAATAACCGATAATTTAAAAATCTATTATTAAAAGGTTTTGTATACATGTGTACGTTTTCGGCGAAGGGCTCGTATTAATGTAAAAGTTTCAATAAACTGCATGACAAATAAATTACGCTTCCTTATGGAATTAATACGATGCTTACGTTGCACTTTAACCGATAGCACGCTTTACTGGGAGCGTGAAAATTAGAAAACAAAAAGGCAAAAAGGAAAATACGCAAAAAGAGCTAAGACTAAATTATTTAAAAAAAATGGTACTCTGATGTGTAACGTGCATTAATATTTAAGTACTCGAAATACCAGTTGTGTAAATAACTCTTTCAGCACCGCTGTTCAAGTTTGTATTTTCATCGGCGGTGGGTGGCGGTGGCATGGCGAAAATGGGCTGCTGGCTCGTGGAATTATTCTGTGGGCCACCATGTGGCTGTGCTGTAATAGCATCCTCATCACTCTCATCTTCCTGTTAAAAAAGAAGCAGATAACAAATTCAATTTATATTGCACTTGTCTCGTAATGAGTGATTTCCAAGTATATACAAGCACACATCACAATAGTTACTATTCAAATATGTCGCCTATATAATGTTCTCATTTAATTAAACAAGGTTTCTAAAAATTGTTGTGCACAAATTGGTTGAGTTAGACCCAATACTTAAAACATTCGAAAGTGCAGGATCGTTATGTGCATCTAATAATGCCTATTAAAATATAGTGTACAGGGTGGTTCACAGACTTGCACACCCCGAATAACTTGTAAAGTATACGTTGCTTGTATAGAAACATTTTTTATACAAAAGATGCATGGCTTACAGCGGTACATTATGTAGTGCATGCACTTTTTTATAGGTCGACTGGACCTGGTCGAGGCGTTTCAGACATTTTATAGTTAACTTTGTTATTTTAAATACAACGCCATATTTTGTACGTTAAAATGTGGAAACCTATTGGATTCTGAGCATAAAGCTATTGATCTTTATTAAACCTATACTTATTAGTTGATGAGTAATTTCGCCTCGTTTCTTGAATATACCTTACTGAAATTACCACAAATATTAACACTACTACAACTACCAAAGGGGTCAAAATGACTTGTTTCAGATTTCTTGCTTTAGAATTATTAATGTATAGGTATCCTTGTAGCAATTTACGATGAGTTTTAATAAGAAGAATGACAATTATACAGGGTGGCCCGGAACTCGCGCGGTATTTTTAAAAAAGGGGTAGCTGAGATGATTCTGAACAACTTTTTCCTTGACCAAAATATTGTTTGAAGCTTCGTTTTTTAGTTATTAACGAAAAACGCTGGCCAATTACAGCGCCCGTATAGCGTGAGCTCAGTCACAATCGCGCGCGGCCGAGATCGGGTGCATCGAGGGGCAACGTACGGCAAATATTACAATCGTCTTACATTAAGAATAGTGTTTAATTCTTCATTATTCATCAATAACAATTTAATTAACAAGTCGTTTAATATCTGTTCCATACTTTTATTCGTTTTCCGAAACGAATGTTCGTAAGTGCGTGTGCTGGTACAATGACCATATGGCAAGACACTGTCGAAGCAAAATTCGCGGTCGAATGGATAAGTTTATTTAACTACCCTTTTCTAACATTAATCATCCAAACACTTTTTTCATAATTAATAAAACACTTTATTCGTTTCGGAAAACGAATAAAAGTATGGAACAGTTATTAAACGAGTTGTTAATTAAATTGTTATTGATGAATAACGAAGAATTAAACACTATTCTTAATGTAAGACGATTGTAATATTTGCCGTACGTTGCCCCTCGATGCACCCGATCTCGGCCGCGCGCGATTGTGACTGAGCTCGCGCTATACGGGCGCTGTAATTGGCCAGTGTTTTTCGTTAATAACTAAAAAACGAAGCTTCAAACAATATTTTGGTCAAGGAAAAAGTTGTTCAGAATCACCTCAGCTACCCCTTTTTTAAAAATACCGCGCGAGTTCCGGGCCACCCTGTATATTTCTATTTAATGTCCATTCAACGACTTCCGTGTTCATAATCTGTCTAATATATGCTATCTGAATAATACCAAAATGTAATGGTAGTTCTAGTGTTAATACTCTTTTGCAAATGATCATTTGACTTCATGAGGTTAAAATTTGTCGTCAGTACATTTAAAAATAACCCAGTTATAACTGTATTATTGAATCCCGGTGATACCTACGGGAGAGGGCGATCGTTAGTGGGTTAATCAAAGTACATTTTCCAAAACCGAAGCGAAATTACTCATTAATTATATCGTATAGGGCTAATAAAGGTTAATAATTTTGTTTACTCGGTATTCAACATCTTTCCACATTTTTGCATACAAAATGTAGGAACCGGAGAAGAAGGAAGGGCAGGAGGAGACATCGGGAATCGAATCTAAGATCTTTACATTTGTAGGCACTGATCAGTCCAACTACGTCACGGCCTCTTCCCAATATTCGCTCTTCTTATGTTCCTCTTATACTTCTTTGTTGCAGGCGCCCCACTCCCACAAAAACAGCGTTCCATTTAAAATAACAAAGTTAACTATGAAATATCCGAACCGCCACAATCTAAAAAAGAAGTGCGTGCACTACATATGTCAGGGCTCGGAATTAAGTGAACTTTCGGGCCGATTTTCAGAGGCAACGCCCCCTTTCTCCAGCCGCACTTCTTGGTCCCCGCGATCGCCACGCAGCTCGGAGGTCCTCAGGCGCGTAACAGCGCGGGTCGCATTAGGGCGACACCCGTATCCGTAGGTTTCCACATCACCCATGGGGTACTATTATCGATGCGTTTTTCTTTGTCAGTGGTATCCCCTGTAGGCCTATTCCACTGTGTCGCACGATAAAAAATAAATACTGAAAATGCTTTCCACTGTCAAAATTTTAATCAAGTTTGGAAAAACTAGATTTTCGCGCACGTTTAGACGTGCTGGGCAAATTTAAAATATCCACGGGCAAACTGGACATCGCTGTCCGTATCATACGCGAGAGCGAGGGATCGTTTAACGCTGTGCGCTGTTCTGTCTTAATGCAGTGGAATAGGCCTACAGAGGTTACCATTGATAAGAAAAACGCATCGATAATAGTACCCCATGGGTGATGTGGAAACCTACGGATACGGGTGTCGCCCTAATGCGACCCGCGCGGTTACGCACCTGAGGACCTCCGAGCTGCGTGGCGATCGCGGTGGCCAAGACGTGCGGCCGGAGAAAGGGGGCGTTGCCTCTGAAAATCGGCCCCGAAAGTTCACTTAATTCCGAGCCCTGACATATGTAATGGGTAAGCCATGCAGTCTCTTTTGTGTATCAAATTTTACACTACAACGTATACTTTACACTGATTGGCCAGTGTTTTTCGTTAATAACTCAAAAACGAAGCTTCAATCAACATTTTGGTAAAGGAAAAAGTTGTTCAGAGTATGGTACGGCTGGTGCGTCTCAAAGTCTGCCGTAGTCAAAGGGTTAAACGCGTAATGTCAAACTCCCTGTATAGACCCTGTATAGAGTGCATGATGCCTGCGCGAGTCAAAGTTAAGGGAGAGTTGAAGAGAGCTGATTGAAAATAGACCAGAATAGTTTGGAGGGTAGGTTAGGTTAGGAGTATCGAGTCGTGAATATTGTGAGTATCGTGAGAGAGTCATTGTTCATTTCAGAGTTGTCGTGTGTCGACGTTTTATGTTTAATAAAGTTAGTTACTGATTGAAGGTGACTGAAATCTTATTACCCTATCTGCCCTCTATACCAATTCTACGCCAGGTTTACTGAAAATAACTTGTACAATAGTATTGTACTATGGCTGCAAAGCCGAAATACAGGCGGCAAAATAAAATATTATTATTATAGTATTATACTATATCTTGTTGAAAAAAATATAGTACGCAAAATACTACATTTCGACTTCATTGTTAATTAAAAAAAATTATCAACGTAACAAAACTAACATAATTGCAGCGAGTCTCAGTGCTCAGAACCACACTCAACTATTAATATCACGCGACACTATGCATGACCAGTTTAGGTTAGCTGTCGATGTGTAAGTTGATCTTTCTTCATGCTTCATTTGTTTTATGGTTTTCTCATTCGTATTAGTTGTGATAACTAATTTGATAAATGATTTATGTAACATCCCTAAAATTGTTTCTTTTTCTCCAACAATACCAGCTGCCTCAGCCTTTACGGAAAGAATGTTTTCAATTATGAATATTACGTGGCGCGAAGAAAGAAATAAAGCAACAATTAAATTTTTAACATATGAGCTATCTGTCTACGGCTACCCAGGGACGTATACGAACATGTAAAATAACGGTATTTTTCGGTTGTACCTTCATAATCATAATATTTATCGGTAATTTTGTCGGTTTTCTTATTCTATTAGAATACAATTTTCAAAATATTTGTATAAAAAGATTTAAAACCGATAGGATACTACTATTGCTGTAATATCGAAATTAAGAAAATATCTACATATGATGTGTTCGAAAATAAACGAGAATACAATGTAGCGATTATCGCAATTCGCAATGTCATTAGTCCTAAATAGCAAATGTTGTAACATCAAAAGCACCGTTTCTATTTCACAGCACCGCACTGATTGAAACATTTTATTCTTCTTTGCGGTCACATTGTAACTTATATCGTGGACGCGGAAGTGGAATGTGAACAAATGAAGAATTGTACTGGAAATACAAGCGAACTTCAGCAACTGGAAAATTCCGAAAAAGTTGAAACGTTGCACAAATGTAGTTCATATTATACTAACAACAGAGCAATTTTTGTTTCCGTCTAAAAACGGTCCTAGGGGTGAAAACGCCCCTCCAAAGAAATCTGGACTTTTCATACTATCGTGAATAATTAAGGGGGGCAATTTATTTAACTGGTCCAAAAAATTTTTTTTTTTTCATAAATCGACAGTTCTGTATACATAGTAGGGGAGACCAGGGTCAAAAGTAACACGGGGCGAAAGTAACATCGTAAATAATTCAAAATTATTATAGCTGTGGCGGCGATAAGCCGGCGCCACGTCTCCGCCTTATGTTTAAATCGAAACCGTAGTGTGACAGGAAGTATCGAATGTAGCGTGAGGTGTGAATGAAGAATGTTAGTTGGAACGTCGAGCGAATGTTTACTTCTAGGGAAGAGCGAATGCTTTCTGGGAATGCACGAGAAGCTTTGAGTGCATGGTGACCCGTGGTCGACCTGTGACACGTGGCAAGGGTGTGTGTGCCGGTGTGGGTCCTAATGAGTGAGAACGAATGAGGAATAGAATGAGAGGCAAGCTGCAAGTGAGAGAATATATGGAGTGGATGAAGCGTGCGAGAGTCAGAGTGAATCAAGTACGAGCTGTCGCGAGCAACGCGAGCGTGTCCCACGACGAGTGAATAAAGACAAGTTCAAGTATTGAAGAGAAAGCTTCCACTGTCTCATTTCGCAACTCCCATCACCATATCCCACATAGCTATTACGGCAAATTTTGGGTATACATATGATGCCAAATGACAATTGAAGTATACACATCCATATCCTAATAATATAGATTTGCAATTAATATATATATTAAACAAAATGACTTTCCGGCAACCTAAAGTAACATTTTCTTAGTGCTTTAAAATTGTGATATAAATGTTCCTTGTGCAGGTATGTGTGCTTTTCCTTTTTTTTAATATGTAAGTTGATCCTTCTAAATAACATATTAATTATTAGTTAACACTTTTAAGCGTCTCGTTAGTGAAGATTTGTAATCTAAGTCCAAGAGACTGGTCGGGAACGATTGTAACATCAGCAGTCGGGGTCGAAAGTAACGTTACAATCGACTCCGACTGATGTGAGCCCTACGCGATCCTTAACCCTTTGCGGACTACGGGCGCATATATGCGTCCAGCGTAAACCATCAATCTGGCCGATGGACTCATATATGCGCCCGGCATAAACACATCGGTGTGGCCCCGCTGTCGCTAATGAATAGATATATGCCGCCTAAGAAATGACAAAAATAATCATTTTATTTATCCTATGGATAATCTGTGCGTGTACATATGTCCAGAATTTGGTATCTTGGAGTGCTATGAACGATAATAGCGTGTAGGCAGAAATGCGCGCTGACATTTTCAAAGGACTATCGCGACAGCAGTTCGGCCCCACGGTATGGTTGGCTTCGAACCGTCCTGTCCGCAAAGGGTTAAACGTTTTCGCTATTTTTACAATGCGATACCTGACAATTCTATTCAGAGACATCTGGCATATTAATCCTCGGTCGTTTTACCAATAAAACAACTCTCTCAATTGTCTCTGAATAGTAATTACCATATCGTAAACCTACACCGTTAACAGAGGCAAGCTTGCCTTGCTACCCCAAGCTTGGCAAGTGAGACCTCTGATTGAAAGACACTACGTGTCCATTATTAGCATATAAGCAAGCACCTTTTTTAATAAGGTCATTATTCGTAAAGAAACACGAAACGAGCAACAACTCTCTTTCCTTCCGCAAGTATACAAGTGCCAGGATGTTGAATATTTCGGCTGGTCTTTCGAGAAGCAACAACTTACAACTATTAGTCGACGACTATTAATATATTTTTATTATAATTAATAACGATCCAAAGATCACCCGCTGATATTTAACACTACTTTGCTATTAGTAAGATAAGTCTTCTTATTAAATTGCCTTATAAATTTGATTTTCTTCAACAAATACAAATTATGATTACACTTTTATTAGAATGCCACGTACGAAAGTTAGGAAAACTGATAGGGGCACAAAAAATATATCAATATATGAAGCTGCTTATGATGATATCATGAAAAAGGGATTATCTGTTCGCAATGCAGCTAAACAATATGAATTGTGCCACGTGCCTTTGGCAAGATATATGAAGAAAAAACAGAAAGCTTTAGACGAAGGAATAGCTTCTCCAGTGACAATGGGTTATAGACCATGGAATACAATTTTCAATCTAGGGGAGGAAGAAATAATGGTAAAGTAATTAAATAGAGCTGCTGGGTTTTGCTCAAAAGAAATAAGGAAATTACCTATGCCATGTCAGTGGAAGAATAAGAAAATGGCCAGTGAAGATTGGTTCACAAACTTTATGAAACGACACTCACAATTGTCTATACGACGTCCAGAGCCTACCAGTCTATCCCGTGCCACTAGCTTCAACGAAGCAAACGTTGTCGCTTTTTTCGAAAATTTAAAAAAGGTTCTTGATGAATACCATTTCAAAGCGAAGGATATTTACAATCTTGATGAAACGGGCGTCACTACGGTTCAAAAACCAGACAGGATAGTTGCAAAGAAAGGATCTAAGCACTAACATCCGCTGAACAAGGACAACTGGTCACTGTAACTTGTGCCATTAATGCCATTGGTAATTTCATACCCCCCATGTTTGTATTTCCACGACTCGGATATAAAGATCATGTTGTGAGAGATGGCCCAACTGGATGCATCGGAAGTGGAAACGCCAGTGGGTGGTTTCAAGAGAAGGATTTTTTATATTTTTGAAACACTTTCAAAGATACACACCAGCAACAAAGGAGAAAAAAGTTCTACTACTGTTAGATAACCATCCATCTCACATATCTATTGGAGCACTTGATTATTGTTCCGAAAGTGGTATAGTAGTCTTATCTTTTCCACCTCATTGTTCACACAAATTACAACCACTAGATCGATCAGTATATGGACCACTGAAAAAGGCAATTAATACCTTGCCAGATGCTTGGATGCGAAACAATCCAGGGAAAACTATGAATATCCACCACATTCCATCTATAGTTGCAGTAGCCCTTCCGATGGCTATGACCGTGGACAATATTCAAGCAGGCTTCAGATGCACAGGAATATTTCCTTACAATAGTAATATATTCACACCTTTAGATTACGCTCCATCATATGTTACTGACAGATCACTATCCTCACCTGCTAACGGAAATGAAGTCAACATCGAACAAATAAATCACGACTTCACGCCCGAACTGGTAAGACCTTTTCCAAAAGCTCTACCTCGAATAGAATCAAATAGAGGTAGAAAGAAAAGAAAATCGACAATTTATACTAAATCTTGTGAGATGGAAAAAATCAGGGCAGAACAAGAAGAAAAACAGAAAAAAAAGTGAACGGAAAGGCACGTAATCCGAATTTAATATCCGAAAATCCGAAAATAGTAGAAAAACAAGAGCAAGAGGAATGAAGAACTTACTTAAATGAAAACAATTATTTTACTTCTCTTATCATTTGTATATATTTTATAATTATTCATTGGTACACTTTACTTTAATAAATAATTTTATTTAAAAAAAGAAATGTTGTGTTACTATCGACCCCATGCCGTGTTACAACCGCTCCATACCCGGGGCGGTTGTAACACTTTCTCCGGTCTCGGTTTTTTATTAATAACTTGGATATTACTTGCCATAGAGCGAAAATACTATATCTCAATAATGTCAGATAACTATGGAAGATGTTAATACAAAATTTGTTGTTGTTAATGTAATAGTTATTGCGTAGTCGTAGTTCAAAGTCAAATTGTTACTTTCGACCCCGGTCTCCCCTATACTATACACAAAGTTTTATAGTGAAATCAAACTTTTTAAAAGTAGGTATAGCAAGTACCTACAGTGGCCGAAATAATGATAGGTTCACTACTCTAATTTTCCTGTTTACTCTTTTCATTCCTATATGCATTGTTGGATGCATGTGTGGTGTTTGTTTTTTGTTTTTAATGGGCGTGCCCTACGCATTGTACCAGCAGTTAGTCCAGTTTCAACATTGTAAGCGTCTAGGCATAGTCAATCAAGCAAGTTATTGAAAATTGTAGTGTCGACAAAACGAAATAATCTTAGGTTCAGGGAGATATATTTGAAAAATACTTTTTAGTGTTCAAACTTTGGGAAAGTTTTGTGAGGTAAGTTCATAATTTTGTGATATTTAATTAGTTTGAAACAATTTTATATTCGTTTAGTGCTTTAGAAGCATAATGGGACGAGGAAAACCGCTAAACGATCATGAAAAAGGGCAGATTATTGCTTTCCATGAGATGGGCCTTTCAAACAGAAATATTGCAAGTAGAATTGAAAGATCCTTGAATGTTGTAAATAATTTTTTAGTGTTAGGTGCCAGATATGGCACCAAGAAATCTAAAGGCCGTCCAAACAAACTTAGCCGGCGAGATAAAGGAAAAATTCTGCAAGAGGCCCGAGTAAATAAACTGAATGCATCACAAATAAAGACAAAATTAGATTTGCCCGTAGTTACTCGACGTGTGCAACAAATTTTAAGAAATAGTGGAACCCTGCGCTACACGAAAAGATCAAAAAAACCTCCTCTAACTCAATTTCATAAAGAGGAGAGATTAAAATTCGCCCAGGAGCACATGACATGGACAGAAAATTGGAAGAAAGTGATTTTTTCCGATGAAAAAAAATTTAATTTAGACGGCCCAGATGGCTTCCAGTACTATTGGCACCATTTACGTGACGAAAAAGAAATAAAAATGAGTAGAGTCCATGGAGGAGGCTGTGTAATGATATGGGCTGGCTTCGGATACAATGGTAAAACGCCGATAATGTGGTTTCCGCCAAAAGCAAATGGTGAAAAGTATCGAGAATTACTAGAATTCGTATTAGATGAGTATGGTGATGAAGTTGGTGGACCAAATTTAATATTCCAGCACGACAATGCAGCAATTCATCGGTCGAAAGTTGTTAAAGATTGGCTACAAAGAGTAAATATTGATGTCTTGCCTTGGCCATCAAGAAGTCCCGACTTAAACCCCATAGAAAATCTTTGGGGAATATTAGCACGCAAGGTATACGCCAGTGGCAAGCAATATTGTAATGTCACTGATTTAAAAAATGGTATCAGAGAGGCGTGGTACCAAATCGCACCAGAGACATTACATAAATTAATTGAATCGATGCCAAGACGAATATTTCAAGTGATTCAAAACAGGGGAGGACCTATTAAATATTAAATTTTTTTTTATAAGATTTCCTTAATTTTTAATGCAAAAGCAAGATGTGAACCTATGTTTATTTCGCATATAAAATTCAGTTTATATAGTAATGAACATAAAATTAGTATTAATAAAAATTATTCTTTTCAACTAAACTATGCGTCTTGTTAATACTATTAAAAACAATCAATACTGATAAAAAAAATAGAAAGAAACTACATAAAACACACTTCTGTGTCACTAAACTAATGTGAACCTATCATTATTTCGGCCACTGTACTACCGTACCGTGCGCTCGCAACTATGCGCGCAAGCAGTTGGAACACGCAGTCCGATTGCGGTGCTATATATTTTTACACAGTGGAACTGACATGCGATAAAATTTGCATAAAAGTATTTGTTAGAACCTACTTAAGAAGAATCTCCTACCAATTTATGACCCAAAATGCAAATGAAAGCTACAACGCCTGGCGGCTAGCTCCGAAACATTTACATGCTGGTACAAAAATAATTGAAATTGCTGCCTTTATAGCTACTGCTATATTTAATGAAGGTTGTAGTGCAGCCTTAAAAATAATGGACACAATAGGTTTGATTCTTGGGAGAGAATGCCATTTATATACAGAGTCATATAAGAAAACGCGACTGACGAGAGCGAGCGCATCGCAGCTTCAGCAGCACGAAAGAGGCCCTTATAACTCGTAGACTCAAGCAAATTGAGGAAAATCAATTGTTTGATAAATCTGAAGGTGTATTGTATGGGCCTGGAATAGCTGATTAGCTGCAAAAAGTGCTAAGCCCCAATAACTTTACTCTTTTTCTATCGAAAACTTTAAACGCGTTTTTCTCAAAACGACTTTCTTCAATCTGTCATGCAATATAGCGAAAAAACTAATGTAACAATTGACTTGAATCAAAGTGGATTTTGAAGATAAATAAATTCTCTTCCAGTTATGTATACCCAATTGCTCATTAAAAAAAATGATTTAACATACTTTTTTCCATCTTTTCAACAAATTTTTTTTCAATGCTCTGTATTTTTGATCAGCGTCGCGAAATTTTTTGCATATTTAGGTATAACTATAGCGCAAATCCACGAACAAAATGAAAATACATCATTTTTTGTTCTAAGTCAATTCTACGAAGCTCTACACTGCACCAAATAGAACAACTTTCTCGGTAAAGCGTTCGAGCTAACTGAAGATATTTTTTTAACAAATTCTTTTTTTTACCATGAAATTTTTTTTATAATCTTAAATGTTAAATGAAGTGCCAAACAAAATTTCAAATAGATTCGTTCATTTTTTATCTTTAAAAAAAATGATAAAGAAACACTCCCTTAAGAAACTGTTTAAGATACAGAAAATTTATTTGGGTTTACGGCAATATATCGGTTTCGGTATTTAGGTATTTCGGTACGTTATCGGTTTCGGTGTAGCTTTGCTGACCTACCCACAACCAAACCTGTGAAAGATTGTAACTATAATCAAAGCCTGAATAAATTACGATCAACAACAATTTGTCTCGAGCGATTCGAAGACATCAGGGGAAGGCTTATCATCACGCGACGCGATGACCCAGGTCGGAGCGAAGATTTACGACCTCCGTTTTACCTATTCGGTCCTGTCCAAGCGGAACATCGCAGGTGCGTGGCAACGCAGTAGCTGACGTCAAAACATTGTCAAAACACTATTTAGACATGCCTCCCTTGAGATAAATTCTTCCCAATAGACTTCACACTGATTGTAAAGTGGAACAAGAAAGGAATACTGTATTACGAATTACTGAAATCAGGAGAAACAGTGTCTGCTGATCAATACTAGCAACACCTCGTTAATTTCAGCGATAAGATGAGTAGCACAGACCACAAGAGAAGTGATTTTCTCATTGGGCTGGGAAATTCTATCTCATGCCGCGTATGTATTTACCAGACATGGCCCCCTGTGACTTCCACCTGTTTAGATCTTTGCAACACAACTTGAGAGATAGACATTTCAAAAGACTTGATAATGTTCGAAAATGGGTCGATGAATTTATTGTCTCATAGCCACCGCATTTCTATCCTGACGGGATTCTTGAATTACCAGAAAAGTGACGTAAAGTCGTTGGTAACAATGGCGAATATTACAATAATAGAACTATTATGCCTTTTTTGTAATAAAATTGCCATTTTATTGTGTTAGAAATGACAAATTATCTACAATCGCAATATGTAAATCGTCAGGCAGATCCATAATGATTTTAATTGATAAATTCAATTAAATACCCCCACTTTACAAAAAATGTCACATGAATGCCTTTGCATAGTGGCAACACCTATTTCCCCAGAAAGATTATTTTCAAACGGAGGGTTAATATCGATTAAAAGATAAATAGACTAAAACCAAGTAATGGAAAGGGAATATTATTTTTAAACAGACAAATGTAATGAACATACAAACCATTTTATAGAATTCTGATTTCCAAGATTCGGGTAGTACTTGTGAAAGCTCCAATTCTTTCTAACATCCAAGCAACACTTATAAGTACTTGTTCTAAACCTGCAAGTACTAATTCTAAGGTTCGAAACCAGCTTATAGCTTGGATAAATTGTAAATATAATCATTGCGAACTCGAAGCCCGCGAAACGAAGCCAAGCTTCGTAAATATATACTGAACTTGATGCTACCTCTGACAAAAAGATAACAACGGAATTGTCTTCTTAAAATAGATGAATAGCTCAAGATAAAACAATGCTTTTAACCAAACATACGCCTGCCATATTACCAAGTCTTTTATCACAGTTATGGGTGACAATGGTTGTGTTAGATTGCTACAATATCCTATAGCTCGACACTTCGAAGAGGACTAAAGTGTTATCGTAAATAAGATTGCAACGTACTTCATTCATTACAATTGCAAATCCCTTTATTCTTTAGAAACATACAACGAACCGAGAAATTGGAATAACATCATTCAGAGAACTTCCAGCTACCGAATTGATCCCGTCTATGACTTTTTGCGATCCATAAACTAAAAATCATAAAATAATATGGTAAGGAAAGATGCACAGGTGGGGGGGAAAAATAGGCGGAGGAGAAACGTAAGGTGTTCCATAGATTGATCATAGGCAAGGGAAAATATTTAAAAAGTAGCGACATGTTGCTTTAACATAAGTGCCAAGCAAAAACATAATTATGATTTAACGCGTTGAAAACATTGGTATCTTAATTGACAACAATATTGACAAGATGCTGTGGATACTTTAGATCAAGTTAAAGAGTCGAATAATGAAAGAGGAAATAACCCATCTATAGCTATAAAATTTATATACATAAGTACGTAGTTATAAAAGTAGAACATTCGAAATTTTATGCGTCTATATCTCGAAAGTAGAGCGTCAAATTACAAAACGGTAATGAATATATTCTATCTTTAATACGTATAAATAATCCATATAAATTTATGTCACAACTTTTGAGCGAATCGCAGGTAATACGAGGTGCGGCAGAAAAGTAGTCAGACTGCTACTAGACAACTCTGTACTTGCAAAAGACTTATAAAACCACATTATCATCTTCAAAGTAGATCCTTGCGCAGGCTATGCACCTCTGGAGACACTGTTCCGACTCTTTGTTGCAGGTTTAATTTCTATTTGGGAAGATGAAAGAGGTCCGTCGAACTCAGTTCTGAAGAGTTAGGGGTGTGTGGAACCAGTGGAATGCCCTTTGTAAACAAAAATTCAGTGACTGATAATGCAGACTAGCAGGGAGCATTGCACTTATGAACCCGCCCATCTTTGTAACGTGCCACTAGCACACGTACTGATACAAATTGTTGGAAAATGGCAGCTAGGGTACTCTGTATAAATATACGCAGCTTATAAATATTATCTATGTTGCTTAAATACGTACACTGTTGTCAATAAAGAATTTTCTAGCAACAGTCTCATTACTTTTCTGCCACACCTCGCATGCATTATTTTGAGTAACAACACGTTGTTTATGTCAGTTATTAATTAAGTTTATAAAGTATACAACAAAAACAAACTAACTCTGGTATTTTAAAGCTTGCCTTAAATTACGCAATCAAGTAAAAGCAGCAGAAATTGGCAACTGCCACAAAATATACTTAAAACTAAAAAGTTTAATTGTAAACAGGTGCGCAGAACAATTATCGGAACTTAAAACAAATGGTAATTAATCAGTTTAAAAGATATTAAATTCCCGAGCCATTTAGACGAAAAAGGTTTTCATATTATAATTTCTTGCACTGCACACTTAAAATGCTATTTACCATGAAAAATCAAACCTTTTGAAAGCACAGTTTCTGAAAGTAATACAGTTTTAGCTAATACAGCAGGTTTATAGATAAAAGTATTATATACAGGATGATTAAAAAAAGGGTCAGAACTTTAGGGATAGTTAATCATCGTCAAATAAAGAAAAAAAGTTCTAATAAACGTGGAGTCGAAAAATTATTATTTTCAAAGTTGTAAACAATTTTCTGTTTCAGTTAAATCAAGTAACTTATTGACTTTGAAAGTTATCGTGCTGCATGAATACAATCCCGTTTCTGGGTATTGTTTAAGAGTATAGTGTAGTTTTCAACAATCAATGTCATAGACGAATTACATCGGAATACTATCAAATGTCAGGGAAATAAATACTACATATTCAGAAAATGTGTGCGAAACTGAAATTCAGTGTGTAAAAATGGAACGTATGTATAAGAAATTTTCTGTAATCAAGAAAAGGAAAAATATTAAAATAATGTATTGTTTTTATGCAGCACTACAGCTACCAAAAAACACGACTCACTTATTTCAACTGAAACGAAAAATTGTTAATAACTATGAAAATATTAATATTGATGAAGTATTCATCAGAAATGCACCTTGCAACACATTACACGAGCCACTGTACTGTATACATTTGAAGGATAATACGCGCGTATTGCGTTTGCTATAATATTGTTAAGTATGTTTAGAAGACAATTTCGCCGTCTATTGCCAATTTGTAGATTAGTGTAAAGCTGGTAATGTAAAACATGTCAATTTACAAATCAACATTAACTCGAAAAGATTTGTTTTTGAGACACAATAAAAACAGAAAGAAGTTCTTATTTTTGCGTTAAAAGAGATTGTCTAGAGTTAACCTGTCTTCTGGTACGAAATAGTGTATAACATATTATATTATATTAATTGATAACTCCTTAAATAGATATATAAGAACGTAGAAATACGGCGACTGACGAATACAAAAAAAATGCAAAAAGATTAGAAATTTAAAGTATGCAACAGTAATCTTTCTTATGACTTCTCTTACAATAAAATGAAGATCGAATGTGCCAGGAAAAAGAGATATTTAGAAAGAAAAGTTTGCATCACAACCATAAAGACCGCATAAACTTTTATTTACACAATACATTTGGAAATTAAACTTAAACAGCTGAGGTAAATTAATTCGACTTCAGAACAATTTATATCTTACTTTAAAATGTGTACACTAAAAAAAGAGAAAAGAGAAATCGATTGGCATTGTTAACATATTATTATTATGTCGAAGTTTACAGTTTTACATTTTTCAATTTTAAAATTTCTTTACCTTCTTTAGTCCCTATATTTAAAAAGCAGTACAAACCAAAAAGCGCTCATATCAGTCGCGAACACGATTTGTTAAATCCGAAGCATCATCTGTCTCGGTAACCATGTATACAAACCTGCAACTCACGTTCTGTACATTCCTGCACGTAGACCAAAAAGAAAGTAATAATGATGAAAAAAGGAAAAAGAAAACGTTCAAGAAGCTGATGTATGGAAATGATCGAGAGACGAGTAATATGTATGTATTTGCATGTTTGTCTCAATGGTTCTCAGTTCCTCCTATTATTATAATACACGACAAATATGACTTCACTCACTTTCTTTCAGTTCTGCGATTGCCAGTGTAAAACTATAACGACTGACAATCATTAGAATATTACTAATTACTAATTAATATCTATAAATTTTCATTTTTATAAACTATGTGTGCATACAAAAATACAACACAAATAGTACTCTCGTTAAACCAGTCAAATCCATACAGTTGAAATTAATAAGAAAACAAACCAACATTCAAGAAGCAAAGATTAACTATTACAAAGAAATGAGACTTCCTGCACAATTTTTGTTACTTTTGTTATGAAACCGTTATAAAACGAACATTTTACATCTAATAAACAATTTTAAAACATATCTATCAAAGCTAACGAAAACTTCAGTGGCATTTGAAAGATTTTTTTGTTTCATTAAATTAGAGGATTAAGAACCACTGATACTGAAGAAAAACTTACCTTAGCCAGGCCCATGGGCTGATTCGTCACGACACCTGCCTCTGGGTTCTGGTCCCGCTACAATACAACAACAACGTAAACAAAACCGCTAATCTATCGTATTCTAAAAAGGCAGACGTAAAAAGTGCATGCTTGGCTAAATTAGAAAGATTTCACAAATTACAGATCGGTGAATGTATGGCGAATATGAGATGACTGATCGTGGAAATAATTAATTACACTGAATAAATGCACTGATTCGTTGGAAATAAAGAAAAACATCATTACTTTTTCTCCTCCTTGTACATCTGTAAGAACAGTATCAACAGAGTGGGTAGAAAGGTGTTAATTTTTACGATTTGATGGATTAAGGTGATGCAATGGCCTTGATTACGTGAAAAGGAAGAAATAGTATCTTACTTTCTGTGTTATACACTACTACAAATTTGATTCTTTCCTAAACGTGTTTCTAACATTACACTTATTTGCAGAATAGAAAGCATTCATCCGATTATAATTGCAAATGTACATAAACAATATTAATTTATCACTTCTGAATGACGCGATAAAAATTTACATTGAAAATGCAACCAGATATAGAGTTTATTACTGCCATCAAACTACTCACAAAACATGGGTCGCGACCTTGACGAGCGTTTTTTGCATACGACTAATATATTATACATACATACTCAGGCCAACGAATAGAAAGAAGTAACGATATATTCTTATTGAAATGTGCCGATATAAATAATACTTTTAAGAACTGAAAGCGAACAATTAAAATCGATAAAATATCACTAATCTAGCCAATAAACGTTACACCTTAGCATAATTCTAGAATTATATTAGAATAAGTCCTGAGGTAGTAGCTGAATTTTTTTACAAAGGATATCATATGTTTTGAACATTCTTCCCTCTTATTTTTACTTCTCATAAACGTGATTATATGTATTAATTCGTTTTTCGTCATAATATGCCGAAAGTGATCCAAAATTACTATAATATCTAGCAAAACAACTGAGGGGTCCAGTGCAAGAGGGAGCTATTTCACAATAGAAATTGCGTAATCAACTCTACTATTTCTTTATTTAAACTTATTAATGTGAACGTACTGCATCTAGGAAAATGTTTTATTTCTTATTTTACTTTCTGTATGCTTAAATCTGAAGATTGCATTAAAAAGGGAGCTTTACAGAACCTGTTCTAATCCCAAAATATTTGATTTATGAGTACTTTACTTGACAAAGTACATGTTTTTGAACATTTTACTTAATGTATGGAAAAATTCTGTAGCTTCTATGAAATAACTTGGAAATAGTAAAAAAGGCACAGCTCAAATCTCATTCTTGTATATCGTCTTCTTTATCACTGTCTTCTAGTGATCCACATTTGAGTTTCTTTTAAACGCCGTGCAATAGTGACAAGGATTGAGCAAAATTCTGTGTGGTATAGCTCTCTCTTACACAGAAATTATAATACATAGGGAGGGCATTCATTTATATATACAGTCACAGTATGGACAGGAATGTTGTGTAATTAACATAATTATAAATTAAATGATAGTAACTAGACACCAGGAGATGCCGAGATTAATAAAAAATCTCATTTTTCGGCATTTTGTGGCATAGCTCCATGTTGCACAGGACTTCTCAACCCATGTTCAAGATTGGTGTATGTGTATTCGATTATACGCTGACGATCAGTAACAAATGCTAAACTTATAAATAATGTCGTTTTCTCGCCGTTTAATGAAATATCGATTATGCACTATACGGGGCAACTACGATGTTTATGCGTTGAAATATCCATAGGAATGATACGGAGCTAAAATGAAACGAAGGATGCTCTATGACATAATGTCCGATTCGCCGCCATTTTGTAATAGGGACGCCATGCAAATGAAGTAGATTTCTGATAACTTTTGTAGTTTTACTGAAAAGCATCAATAGAATAAACGAGGTGCTAGCAATTTTCTTGTATATCTTACAATTTAACTTCCACAAAACTATAATAATCCGGAATTTACGTAGAAAAGAGCGTATGTCGCGTAGAAAAATAAGCACATTCAACGCCCAGGCCTCGGATTTAAGTGATCTTTCGGGCCAATTTTCAGAGGCAACGCCCCCTTTCTCCCGCCGTAAGCCTGGGCCCCCGCGATCACCAAGGAGCCCGGAGCTCATCAGGCGCGTAGCATACAAACCGCGCGGTCCATGGGACATTGGACGATGTGGAATCCTATTGATACGATTGTCGCCCAAATGCGACCCGCGCTTTTCTTATGCTACGGGCCTGAGGAGCTTCCAGGCGATTGGCGATCGCGGGACCAAGATGCGCGGTGGGAGAAAGGGGGCGTTGCCTCTGAAGATCGGCCCGAAAGATCACTTAAATCCGAGGCCTGTTCTCCGCAATTACAGACCAGTGAATTGTGGACGTTAATTCTAGTATCTCTATAAATATTTTAACGCATAATGGAAATACCCCGTGCATACATGAATATATAGGTAAAACCTTTCCATGTATTTCATTTCATTCCATGTACAAAGTGCCCTCTTGTTCATTTTGATCCAACATCATTTACATAAGGATTACAAAGGGTACTCCCTGCTCTCGTTTTGCTAAATCAATTATTAAAAGTGCAAAAAGCCTCATTACTAGCACAAATTAAGGCTAGATATAAATAATACTTATTTGTAGCATTTGGTTGCTATGGGATTTTAAATAAAATATATTAGAAAATGAACAGATTACACAAAACATATTGAAAGTGGAGAGAAATATACTTAGACAAAGACAAATACAAACTAAATTTCAACTGTAGAAATACTACCAGTAGATGTATACATTGACACAAGAAACAAGAATATTCAAATAAGCTGAAGAATTGTGCAGAAACTTGCAGCGACAAAAAGATGCAGTGCTTGTGCGTAAAAGTGGTAAAAATAAAATAATCAGCCTTTTGACTAACATTGCCATGTATAAGTAACGGTAATTGGAGGGCTCAGAAGCCAATCAGTCTAACAAGGGAAGGACCCCAATTGTCCGACTTCGATTTTCACGAGCTTTTGTAAGATGATACTATATAGGCCCCTAATGATAGGTGTCAAATATTAGCTTCAGATACTCAATAGTTTAAAAGATATAAACAATTAAAGATGCGTACCTCTCTTTATGCCATGCGTATAAACACATTTATATAAAGTGTGATGGTGCAGTGTGATAATTCGATGACTCGTACCAGAAGAGTCTTGGGTTCGATTCCGGCCAAGTATATTTTTTTTTTCAACTCTATTGTGATTGCATCGTACACGATACAAATAAAAAAGAATGACTAATAACAATAAAAAGTTCTCATCCTTTAGATAATAATTTAAAAAAGATACTATTAGTATAGTATTGAAATTTGCTTTCAATTATTAATAAGTTCGATACAATATTTCTTTATATGTAGCGTTTTCTATTCGTGGAAGATACAGTTCTTAATAAATATCGTCGATCTGTAGATAGTAGAACTGATGAAAAAAAAATATACTTGGGCGGAATCGAACCCAGGACTCTCGTGGTACGAGTCTTCGAATTATCACACTGCGCCATCACACTTTATATAAATGTGTTTATACGCATGGCATAAAGAGAGGTACGCATCTTTAATTGTTTATAACTTTTAAACTATTGAGTATCTGAAGCTAATATTTGACACCTATCATTAGGGGCCTATATAGTATCATCTTACAAAATCTCGTGAAAATCGGAGTCGGACAATTGGGGTCCTTCCCTTGTAAGTCCAACTTTTCCTGAACATGAGTTACGCAATTCGAAAACCTCTTTATTTATTTATTGTTAAAACTTACAGTTGAGAAATCAATTTAGTCACTGTTTTCATACGTAAGCAATAGATGGCCCAAACCTTATTCTACCCAGTTTAAATGCTAATGGACTTACACTGATTGGTTTCTGAACCCTCCAATTGTATAACTGTCTTCGAAGCAAAAAATTACGTGCAAAATTATAATGCCATGCACACCAAATTTCTTGCAATTTTACCGAGGAACAAGTTTCCTTTATTTACAACTTTTTTTACAAGCCTCAATCGTGTGAAGTATCGGAGCGATGAAAAAGTAACGTTGGTTTTTGAGACTGATAACATGAATCGTTTCCCAATTGTGTTTTAGCAGCCAATGATTTATAGCAAATTTGTTGTATTGGTGTTTTGATCTACTTTCATACAATACTCGCTTTTTGTTTTAGTTACCAGGTCCATATAAATTGTGTAGTTTTAATAGTTTGATATGGAACACAGGGATCTGTTCTGCAGTCATGCAATTTATGAATTCAAACGAATAAAAATACAGCTCGTGCTAAAAATATAACTATAACCCTCCTCAAACAAGTGTAATCCGTGAACCTAAAATACCTATGTTTGTTTCTCAAATTGTACGATGATTTTGTTCTTAAAGATAAACCTTGACAAAACATATTATTATGTGTTGGCATTAATATTAAAAAAAACATCAGTTAACATCTTGTTATGAAAACTGCACTACAAAATTCCCAAAAATTTGAAACAAAATCATAAAATTTTATGCTACAAAACTAACATTAATTTCCTATTACTCTATAAATATCTACTGTCATTAACTTGATGGATTACATAGAAGTTTTTAGAAAATTATAAACTGTGAAAAAAAATCCCTCCTACATAAATCCAATCAATTCCCCCCACCTGGTATCAACATATTATTATTTACCTTTCGCTCTAAAAAATTTGTTTCGTGGTATACATGTTACGAGCAGGTTCTATTTAAAGCCAATTAATTTACTTATACAATGCAAAATAAGCAAGAAAAAAAACTATACTAATAATCGTTACACTAATACGAGTATAATATATGCAACTGATGCGCCTGGCAAATGCAGGGCTATTTTGACTACAAGTTTTATTATTTGCATGTTTTAAGAAGGAATTCGATACTATTTTATACAGGGCGATTCAGGTAAGTGTGCCACCTAAAGTACTTGTCAACTGTTTGTTATAAAAAATGTTTCAAACAAAATTTAAATGGTATCGAAACGGCTATACGATGTAACAATTAGGTTGTTGCTATTTTGTCTTTTTACCGAGATACGAAAGTCACCTTGATTTCTTTCATTGGAATGTGTAAAATTTGACTTTGCACTTGGAAAGAGTCCCAGACTTTGAGTGAAAAACTATTTTAGGGTGTATGGGCCCAAAAACTAATAATGACTGACATATTGGCTTCGTCAGATTGATCACCAACGGCAACGGAATTTAAATGTTTGGTGTGGTATAATTAGTAACAGAATAGTCGGACCGCATTTTTTTTACGGATCATTAACAGGACAAAAATATTCTGAAACAATGTTTTTGTCTGGGACATTACTGTCTTAATAAGAAGATTTACCATGCCCAACTCCTTTAATAATCTGGTACCATGACGGGTGCCCAGCACATTACGCACAACAATCACGTCCCTAATCAGTGGATTGGATGTGGAGGACAGATTTTGTAGCCAACACGGTCTCCCACTTAACTATTAGGTCGTCCCATAAGTTCGTGCCGCTTAATGTTTTGCTATTTAACTTAATGTATGAAACATACCTTTAGAGTTTATGAAAAACCGTAATCACCCTCCCGTTCCACAACTTCTTCCCATCTTTTTGGTAAAGTCATAATACCGTCACTATAAAATTTCCGTGGTTTTTCGTTAAAGTATTTTTCAATGTTTGTTTTTAGGGACTAGACATTAATAAATTTTTTCCGGCTAAAAAATGTTGCATTGACTGGAATTAATGGTAATCCGATGAAGTAATATCTGGTGGGTGTAATAAAATTTGCCAAACAAATTTTTTGCACTTTTTGTGCCACATGTGGTCTTGCATTATCGCGATGAGAAACGACATTGTACCGATTCACGAGTTTTGGCCGTTTTACTCTTATTCCTGCTTTCAATTTATCAATCTGAGCACAGCATTTGTCTGAATTAATTGCTTGGTTGGCTGGAAGAAACTCAAAATACAAAATTCCTTACCAAACCATAAACGCATCCGCGGCACGAACTTACGGGACGACTAATACTTTCTTTGGGGACATTTATCGCGAGCCACTAACGGCGCCTGAAGATATGAGAAATCAGGGCATTCAAGCATGTAATACTATGACTGAAGAAACACTTCAACACTTCAAACAATTAATCGACTACACACTTGTATTGATCACAATGGACAATATTTGAGCATCGCATACAATATAACCCGTTTGAGGAATAATATCTCGGTAACTATTAGTTGAAAACGCGTACACACAATAGTTTTTTTACTCTGAATCCAACACCCTTTCGAACTGCAAATTCAAATTTTACATATTCTAATGAAAGAACTCAAGGTGGCTATCATATCTCGGTAAAAAGAAAAATAGCAACAAACTAATTGTTACATCGTATAGCCCTTTCGATACCATTTAAATTTTGTTTGAAACATTTTTTTATATAACAAACAGTTGACAAGTAATTTAGGTGGCACACTTAGATGAATCACCCTGTATATCATAATGTTTCTGGATAGGTAAAATTAGGGTTTGAAATTTGTTCAACTTCGCACACACTATAATTTGAAATTAAAATTGTTAGATTAATTCAGCTTTCGCATGAAATAAACGCTTCTGGTTTCTTTGTTGTTTTATGGAAATCAGACAACAAGATGCATTCTTTCCAGTGGAACGTTACTTTTAGTATCGTAAATTGCAATCTACGGGGTCTCATGTAACCATTAGTACACACACGTAAGAGGAAATTCTACGCGAGAGCTAACTAATAAGTCGTAAATATAGAATAAAATTTCTTTATTAGGGGCTACTTTTTCAGAAGGGTTCACTCATATACGGGACAATATTTCAGATTGATAACAAACAACCTTGAAGAAGTACAGTGCGTCTTCTGCTTATTGTTTTTGTATAATACTTAAAAAAGTTGACCGAATTTGTCAAGAATCACACATATCTCTTGAAAAAAACCAGGTATCTCTGTAACACTGTGTGCAACACTTAGCGGTTTTTGGAAAAAATTAATCTTGGAAAACGACATTAAATATAGAATAACTTGTTAATGGTATGTAAATTTCTTTTAAGTGATTCTAAAAAAAATAGAATACATTTTACCTGGAAAGTAGAGAAAATGAAAAGCTCAGGTGTTTGGAGTCAACTTTTAAATATCATCTTTAAATGCTATTTTTAAAACTGCCTGGAAAATATTTGTGTAAGAACATTGCAGAATAGTCTTGAGATTGTATTAACGTACGTCATACTTATGTTACAGTAGCAGAACAACTTTTTGGTTAACAAGATAACATGACAATTCTCCTTTGCTTATAGCTCAGAAATGAACTTTATAGTAAGTTTAAACAATTGTTTAAAATTTATTGCATTTCTGTACATTAATGTACAGAAATGCAATACACGATCTGATTCAGTTTCTAATTGTTATTTTCTTTTTTTATAGAGAGATACCATTTTTCTAAAGTAGTACATGTAATACTAGAAGCTCATAATTTTCTTACTATTAATTATCCGCCAATTATATATTATTTATCCCATTTATATAACTTATTCGAAGATGAAAGACTATCTTAAGAAGACCTTTATTTTTGCAGAAATCAACTTCTGTATTTTGACTGTTCCAAAAACACGAAAATTAACTGGACAATTAATGAAGTGTGCTTTATTTAAGTTTGACTAAAATTAAGTAATTACTGTTTATATATTTATCAAATATATGTTTCTTACAGATGGTGGTTCTGATCGAAACATACGCTTTTTGGAAAAAGCTTGGTTTAAAATATAATAATTAATATGTATAATATGTATAAACATTAAAAGTTCGAAGTCATTTACCTTGTTGTATTTTTAGATAGTTATTATCGACGAGGAAAATAAAAAATTCTCCTAAAATAGTCTTCCAGGATCAACAGTTCGTATATTTATTTTTCGTTTAATGTTAAACTTTAAGAAGTAATGAATATTCGTGACAAATGGCGAGGAATTTTTTTTACTAGCTTTTCAAAAGAAATAAATTATTATACATATATGTAGAAACAAAAACTTCTCCAACAAAGCTTTGCTTTTTTGCATTTTTCGGGACCTTGATATACATATGCATGTACTCCTCTATTCTGTCATATCTACTATTTTCTCGATGTTCGATACAAAATATTCAGGGAGACAAAAATGTTTGACTTGCTATAATTTATCAACTGAAACCCTACTTTCTCAGAAGAATGTCCAGTACGTAACGAACCTATCCAAATGACTGCGTATTTAATATTTCAGTGTGAAAGAAATGCATAAACCATTCTGCTAAATCAAAAAACTTACATAAATATTAACCAGCATTCATTCAATGATGTATCCAAATTTTGTAGAAATTTCAATACTATAAACATATTATACTGTAACTGCTTGGTAATCTATAGGTATGTCCAGATGTATCTAGCATGTAAAATCATACTATTATAACGCATTGCGTTCTAGTACTGTTCTTACTTTTGTGTATACATACAGCTATTTACAAAATCGGGCGTACAGTAATAACAAATATACATTTTTTAACATACAAACAATAAAATTGACACAATGAAAAACATAGTTACTATAATTGTTAATTGTATAATTACTACACAATTTCTTTAATCCCCTTTTTAGTTGTGGCAATTTTAGAAAATATACATTTGTTACTACTGCACGCTAAATCTTCTGAGTAGCTGCATATTGTTGCTATAAATATTCTATATTTTGAGTGCATCATGTGAAATTTTTCTAGTTTATATGCAGTTATTTAATTTATATGCCGGTTAATGCACATGCGTTCTAATTTGTTTGAATAAATTAGTATCGTTTTAGTGTCTTTTCGACCATAAATGTTTAATGATATGATGGAAGAACTATAAATTAATCCTGACTAGTTGCTTTTTCATGTTTTAATTTTAATTTTTGTAAAATTATGAATGTTTTATGTGTTTCACATATTTATCTTCAACACTTGAGGTCTTAAGACCTTATACAAGGTCGAATGTGCGATTTCGAAGTTATACACGCTTCTAAAAAGAGTTAACACGTTCCGTGCCCCATAGGTCACCAATGCCTAAGTGAAATAAATAAATTAAAACTTTCAGTGTACACAATGACAAAGGGATTCACTCCATATTAAATTAATAAACGTAGGTGGAAGAAATTTATATGGAATGAAACTTATTCTGCAACTAATTTTATGCAATTTTATGCATCGCTGTATCTAATAAGTGCAATTACACCTCCTTTTTAAAGAAACTCTATACTTTTTACTGGAATAATCGATGCATTCTTTCATCCACTACAAAAAGTATGAAGATACTTTTACTTTAAAGCTATTAGTTTGCAAGTCATTACAGACTATTAATTATTTTGGTGCATCAAGGGAGGCCGCTTGCACAATAACTTACTAACTAATATTATATTGGAGGTTGCAAACTTCTAAGGCACAAACAACTTTTACAAGTTACACATTAAATGGCTGCACTGCGCAATAAATGGATGTTATTCAAAAAATGTAATTGCACAATAATCAATCGTTTTTCACTATTTCTTTACTCCCATCATTACATGTAACCTAAACATAAGACGAATCAGCTGATTTGAAACTTGTAAAAGTTCACCAATAAGTGTACAAAAGGTCATTGGATATTAACGGTAGAAAAAATATTCGAATGTTCCCCCATTTAATTCTACCAATAAGCCCTTTTTCATTTTTTTTTCTTAGTGTTAGGCCAGGGCTCGGAATTAAGTGAACTTTCGAGCCGATTTTCAGAGGCGATGCCCCCTTTCTCCGGCCGCACGTCTCGGCCCCCACCATCGCCATGCAGCTCGGCGGTCCTCAGGCGCGCAACCGCGCGGGTCGCATTAGGGCGACACCCGTAACCGTAGGTTTCCACATCACCCATGGGGTACTATTATCGATGCGATAATTATTGTTCGTTCTCGAGTTGGGTTGAATGGTTGGTGATGAGCGGACGTATGTGAGAGTCAGGAAAGTAAAGTGAAATAGAAGTAGAGAAACAGACGAAAGGATTGAAAGGAAGAGGAGGAAGAGTGAGTGGAAGGTAGGACAAGAAGGGAATAGAGACAGTGATGGGCTTTAGAAAGGGAAGAGGAACAACGGACTGTCTATACGTGATGAAGCACATAGTGGAGAGAAGATTAAGAGAGAAAAGAGGAAAACTGTTTGCTGCATTTATGGACCTAAGGGCAGCCTTCGACGGTCTGGATAGGGAGGTGCTATGGCGCTCGATGAAGGAGAGAGGGATTGGAGAGGGCCTAGTAGGGAGAATAAAGAATATATATAGAAAGACAACTTGTAGAGTGAAGGTAGGGGAGAAATTATCTGAGAAAATGAAATTGGGTAGAGGGGTAAGGCAGGGATGCCCGCTAAGCCCGACCCTCTTCAACTTATATGTAGCAGATCTGGAGAAGGTGATGAGGGGAGGTCAGGATGGAAGTGTGTTAGTGGGTAAAAGGAAAATATGGACGATCGCCTATGCAGATGATATTGTGTTGTTAGCCGAGAGAGAGGAGGAGTTGAAGGAAATGTTGGGCAGAATGGAAAGATACTGCAAAAAGAAAAAGCTGATTGTGAATGCGGAAAAAACGAAGGTTATGGTGTTTAGTAAAGGAGGGAGGAAACCGAGGGAAGGAGAGTGGAGATGGGGAAGAGAGAGGCTAGAGGAGGTAAATGAATTCTGCTACCTGGGGTACAGGTTGGGAAGAGGTAACGGAGATGAGGCACACATAAGGGAAAGGGCCAAAAAGGCCAGGCTAGCAATGGGGACGATTTGGAGCATAGGCGAAAGGAAATTTAAGGGGAATGTGAGGTGGCGATGGAGGTTCTTCGATGCGATAGTAAGGAGTGTGGCAGCTTACGGAGTGGAGATATGGGGGTGGAAGGAGAGAGGGATGATAGAGAGACTGCAGGAAGTGTACGCAAGATGGGTCCTTGGGGTCAGCAGAAACACCCCGGGGTACTTGGTGAGGGAGGAATGGAAAAGGGACAAGTTGAGAGTATGGCTGGGAAAAAGGGCAATAGAGTTTGATAACAAAATAAGGAAGGGGAAGGTCAGCAGCTTGGTTAGAGAATGCTGGGAAGAAAGAAGAAAGGACGAAGAAAAAGGAAAATGGGCAAGATGGGGAATAGAAAGGGAGGAGTACTTTAGAAGATGCGGCTACATGGGGAGAGAGGCGGAGAGAAGGCAAGAAGCATGGAAAGAATTGGTGGCAAGGGACAGAGAAGGAGAGGAGGATGGAGTTGGAGGTGGAAGGAAGGCAACAGAAGCCAAAGAAAAGCAATAGAGATTAGAAACAGAGATATAGATATTTATATTAGTATGTAAGATAGGTAGTATGTATTAGTAGTTTTAGTATGTAAGTAAAAGATTTATGGAAGATGTAGATAAGGGGTGGCCGCAAAGCCGAGAGGCAGGCGGCGAAATAAAGCATTATTGTATTATTGTATTATTGTTCGTTCTCTAAAATGCGCAGCATTAAGACAGAACAGCGCACAGCGTTAAACGATTCCTCGCTCTCGCGTATGATCCGGACAGCGACGTCCAGTTTGCCCGTGGATATTTTAAAAGCTATAGCCGGATAAGGGGGTCAAATGTGCCCCTAAACCAAATTCAACTTGTGAGGTGTCATTCGATAGCTTATCAAGAAAAACCAATTCGTACCAAGTTTCAACCCTGTATCTCGACTGGGAGGGTAGTTATAGCGAATAGACAAAAATCTGGTTTTTGCTCAATATCTCGCATTTTAGCGCATCAAAAATTTTGAAAAAAAACTGAGACATTATAATTATGGAGGCACATGTTGTAGAAGTTTTGCAGATTTTTAAATCGGAAACTCGAGCTGTGAAAAATAAAAAACGTCAACAAATGATGAAAAATACCGAATTTGTATTGAAGGAATGTTCTGACCACAATTATATTTTTTCTGTAGGTACATATTAGTGATACTATTATTCTCAATTTTTTTCAGATTTTTAAATTGGGTGCGCCGCAGTCAAAAAAATTAAAAACCGATATTTTCGTCGTTTTTTGCGAGTCAGAATAACTTATACGGCGAATTTTCGTCTATTCTTTGCGAAATAAGGGTTTTATGCAATGTTTAATGTTTTCACATACAGCAAACCAGCATAGAAATTGACCAAACTAGATAAACCGAACCAATTGATATTACGTCAATCTCTATATTCTAATCTATGTAGCATCTCTTCAACGGTGTCGGTGGTCCCGCGGTAAAGCGTCGGACTGGTAAACCGCTGCAAACTTTTTTGTAGGTTCGAGCCTCCGGGTTCATTTTTTTAACATTCTTTTTTTTCCTAATTCCTAACTGTATGACAATGATCAATACTTACTTACAAATACTTTAAAAATATTTGTTAAATATTTTAATTTAATATACGTAAATATGAACTTAGAGCGCTTTTCGTGCTACCGTTTCTGTTGTCATGTATCTTGCCAATTATTGTTGCCAATGCAATAATTTATTATTTATCACATGCTTGGAACCTGCCAAACATTGTAACACCCGCGGAAGTACACTTGGCAACTAACAAGTGGCACCAATAACTAACCAAGATAGCGTTGAAGATTAAAAACTTTGCTGTAACGCTTCTTTTCCACATCAATCGAAAAGATAAGTATCTTTAAATCGATTACTTTAGTGTAGAAAATGTCAAGCAGTACCATAATTGGTCAAGTACGTGGCAAGGGAAACGGTAGCACGAAAAGCGCTCTAAGTTCATATTTACGTATATTAAATTAAAATATTTAACAAATATTTTTAAAGTATTTGTAAGCAAGTATTGATCATTGTCATACAGTTAGGAATTAGAAAAAAAATAATGATACAAAAAATGAATCCGAGGAAGGCTCGAACCTACAAAAAAGTTTGCAGCGTTTTACAAGTCCGACACTTTACCGCGGGACCACCGACACCGTTGAAGAGATGCTAACTAGATTATAATATAAGGTACGAAGAAATCGGTTTTTAATTTTTTTGACTGCGGCGCACCCAATATAAAAATCTGAAAAAAATTGAGAATAATAGTATCACTAATATGTACCTACAGAAAAAATATAATTGTGGTCAGAAGATTCCTTCAATACAAAATCGGCATTTTTCATCATTTTTTGACGTTTTTTAATTTTCACAGCTCGAGTTTCCGATTTAAAAATCTGAAAAACTTCTACAACATGTGCCTCCATAATTGCAATGTCTCAGATTTTTTCAAAATTTTTTATGCGCTAAAATGGGGGATATTGAGCAAAAACTATATTTTTGTTTATTCGCTATAACTACCCTCCCAGTCGAGCTACAGGGTTGAAACTTGGTACGAATTGGTTTTTCTTGATACGCTATCGAATGACACCTCGCAAGTTGAATTTGGTTTAGGGGCACATTTGACCCCCTTATCCGGCTATAGCCTTTGTCCAGCACGTCTAAACGTGCGCGAAAATCAACTTCTTCCAAACTAGATTAAAATTTTGACAGTGGAAAGCATTTTCAGTATTTATTTTTTATCGTGCGACACAGTGGAATAGGCCTACAGGGGATACCACTGACAAAAAAAAACGCATCGATAATAGTACCCCATGGGTGATGTGGAAACCTACGGTTACGGGTGTCGCCCTAGTGCGACCCGCGCGGTTACCCGCCTGAGGACCGCCGAGCTGATCGTCGTGGCCAAGACGTGCGGCCGGAGAAAGGGGGCGTCGCCTCTGAAAATCGGCTCGAAAGTTCACTTAATTCCGAGCCCTGTACTATCTAATAGGACGTTTTAAGACGCGTGCAGTGATCTACGACTCAAGGTCGTTCAAGATCGTTGAAGGTTAATTGCGATGGAAAATATTTTAACTTATTAACAAATATGTCCCCTACGTGTCCACCTACAAAAAAGCTATTAACATGAGATTATGCCACCCTCGAAACCAAGCAAATTTCGTCTGGCAGATTCATCTTTCACGCTGTATACCGTACCAGACAAGCGTTTAATATTTCGCAAAATAAATTTTGTCTCTCCATTGATCAAATTGATAGAAAATTTCGCATTGTTAAGAAATTGATACATATGTCTAATTCGTAGTCAGATGACATATCAATTTCCCAATTCATTTCAATTCATTCATATCAATCAACATCGATCCACATATCATTTTATCAGAAAGAACAGATAAACGATATTTAAATAATTTGTGAGCACTCATAATCAAAATTTAAACGTTACGGATACGCAAATCCATTTTTGCCACTTTTTTTCCTGAAGTTTGTCTAAATCCTTATGGTCATGCTACAATGAAAACATGTGCATATCTTTATGCTAATTCGTACAACTGTCAATATTTTTTGTTGACATTAATTCCTATAGAATTTATGATAGCAATGAAAATTGTATTGATTCTTAAAGAAAGTATTGGTTATTCATTAGATTTAATACAACAAAAATTCAATTTACTCAATACATTAAATATTTATTTCAATATAAATTCCAATAGAGTAAATAATTTTTAATTTTTTGTTAGACTTCTTTGCTAGTCTAAATAACTTTTAAAAAGCAATTAAGTATTAGCATTTTCCACACATGTTCTGCATTGCTTCAATTTTAAAACCGGCTTTCCCTATTTATATTCATTTATCGCGTTTACACTAAAGCACTATAAATCTGTTGTAAACCTCTAATCCTAAACACTAATCTATTTAATTGCATTTAAACAATCGACGAACGTCAACTAGTAGTAATAGAAAAAATAAAATCCACTATCTCAAGAAATATAATCTATATTTTAAACAAGCTACTATTTTTAGCATATTTATGTCGTAAATATGCACTACTATGACTCATAATTAGTTTTTAACGGTTAGTAGATGGTTGTAAAAACCTTTCGAGTTATTAGGTTATCGTTTAGATAACAACAATTAAACACATTTCTTAGTTATATATTCTAAGAGAAAAATGCATAAGAGTCTTACCTGTAAATTGTGATACGCTCCACTGTCTTCTGGCGGTGTGGGCTTATATTTGCCACAACAGAAGTTGCAACAGCAGCAACAACAGAAACAGCAATAGCATGCTGTTGCCACACAACAGAATACGAAGAGTGCCTGCAATGAACGATTTGTTTTAGTTTTAATTGGTACAATAATTATGATATACTGAGTGTAGAATGTAACGTGACGAGCTCTGATTATCCTGTTGTTAGTGGGCCCACAGAAACTTTTTTTAATTGGTACAACGTGGGTTAATAAGAGCTTCAAAATGATTATAGTAAATCGCCAAATCTTTTTTTCTTAGTTTTCAAAGTCTCTGTCAGTTGTTTATAAGAAAAATGTATTATAATCATGTTAAAGTTCTAACTAAAAATGTTGTACGAAATAAAAAAAATTTCGTTTGGCCCACTACCAACAGAATAATCTGAATTTGTCATGTTTCGTTGTTCAACGTGAATAATAAGCTAACTTACATGTATATATACAATACTATCACGACTGATTTAAGGGGGTATAGAAGATTGAGAAACAACAAATAATGGCACCACTCAAGCGCATACTCGGATTATAAACCGTGTTACGATATAGTTGTTTGATGTATGAAGTTAAAACAATATTTAACTTATTGCACATTAAAAAATAATAATGACTAAAGTTGGTATTGTTGTATCTTTCTGACTTCTCCACTTTATCGTTTCTCTTTGACATGTACGAACTTTGATTTGTAAAAAAGGTAGAAGTCAATAAAATAAATTTTTCTAATTGTATTTTTATTCTTTGTCTTCTTCTTTGTTGCGATGCCAAAATTATTTTATAGAATATTGATATGCAACTAAATGCATATTGTTTTTGAAATCTTAAACTACAAAATGATAATGAACATTCCATCAATTTCGATTTCCAGTCCTATATTCCCTTAAATTGTATAATTGTATGAAATGAGTTGATCAAGTAAATTAGATAATTACCTAAACAATTTATACGAGTCAGACAAAAAGAAGACTCAATTTACTGTTAGAGTTTCAATGATAAAACTGTTTTTGTTTTTCTTACTTTATTTCTAAAGAAAAATTAGAATTCAGCAATAACTTACCTTGCACCAACCAGAAGTAAGAGTATAGTATGTATTAACATTTTCCTCTCCAAATTGTTCCGCAACGTATAGTCCAAGAGATCCATAATTATCATATATATTCCTCTTAGTTAGATCTGTTAATATAGCGTGCGCTCTATTTATTTCTTTAAACTGAAATTCAATAATGTTCCAATAAATTAAATATCTAAAACAAAATTCTTAACACTAGAACTACCGATACAATTTGGTATTATTCAGATAGTTAGATATGTTAGACAGATTATGAACACAGAAATCATTGAATGGACATTAACTAGAGATATATAATTGTTATTCTGTCTTATTAAAACTCATAAATTGCTACAACGTCACCTATACACTAATAATTCCAAAGCAAGAAATCTGAAACAAGCCATTTTGACCCCCTTGGTAGTTCTAGTGTTAAAATACATTCGACATTAAAATATATTGTATCAACAAGTATATCAGAAAGATTATCAATACAAATATTTTGAAATGATTGTCAGATTCGACTATGTCTGGTAAAAGTGAGCCAGAAAATTATGGGATTCAATTTGAAAAATGGATGATCTTAAGTACTTTTGAAAAACGGGTTAAAGAAATGTCTATAATCACTTGTTAGACACATAACGAGCACGAAATGTGTTTAAGAATAATGAATACAAGTAACATTATAGCATTAAGCTGTTCCCTGTTGTATGTTAAGAAAACTTTAACCAAGTGTATTTCTACAACGAAATATACTTGGAAAGCGTAACAGAAAAATTTAATAATTTCTGTTGTATAACTAAAGCTTGAAACTGCGTTGCATTGAAAATTTTCGATTTCATTTTTGAAAATAAGTTTATATAAAGGCCAAAACTTACAATTAGATAAAATCATTTATTCGAATTTGAAATCTTTGCAATTATTTCCCTTAAGAAGTGCATTCATTTTTATTTCAGTTTTCACCATGTAGAAAAGCATTTGAGCAATAT
Organism: Nomada ferruginata; assembly: GCA_963583965.1. Lineage (NCBI taxonomy): Eukaryota > Metazoa > Arthropoda > Insecta > Hymenoptera > Apidae > Nomada > Nomada ferruginata. The sequence goes on from OY757219.1 coordinate 5,594,187, forward strand.
TTGTAATATAGGTGTAAAATGTAAAATTTCCAAAATACACTCAATAAATCAAACTCTTTACGCACGTACTAAGTTGTTTCAAGTTCTATGAACAGCAATTTCGAAATCTAAGCTTATTATTACACTATATATATATCTAATAAAAAAAATTAAGGATATTTAGACATTAATGTACTTAAAAAATTATTATTCTGACATTGTAAACAATAAAATTTCATGTGTCATGTATTAAAAATACAATTGAAATTTTATAATCATTAGTGTGGGCTTTTAATCTTAAAAACTAATTTTTCCCAATCTAACTGTTAATTATTACTGCATTCACTACATTTTGCTTGCTGGGTACTATCTTTATCTAATTACCAAAAATTGTAAGTACAATATTTCTTAACCGCATATTAACTTAAAAAATTGTATTACTTTCAAATTTCTATTAAACATAACTTAACCCAAGTCTATTAAAATGTTGAGTTCAATTTTATATAAAACTATTCGATAATCTTTCATAGCGTACAAAAAGATTAAATGGTTCTTTGAAATGAATCTTATCTAATCTGAAACATATTTGAAAGTGACTTATACTTAATCCATGAATTCCAATGAATGAATCTTACATTAACATGTAAAACAGTGATATCTTATATACTTTTCACTTTAGTGAAAAAATACTAACTTGCTTAATTTCAAGTATAAAACAAGATTTCGTAGAACTTTCCCAATATTTGTAAAAATGAATTAGACGCTGTTCTTTGCAGTAAAGTGAAATTGACATACTAAACATACGAAATTAAAATAATGTAAAAACAGTAACTAATAAGCGAAATATAACAATGTGTTACATTATGTATAAGGTGGTTACGTATAAAAACATAATACAGTCGAACCTTGGCAACTCAAAACACAACGAAGAGCAGAAATCTTCAAATTACGGAGAATTACTATCAAAGTTTTCGAGTAAGAGCGGTTTAACGAACGAAAATTCAACATTCAGGAGTTTTGTACATGGATCAGCAATAAAATTTTCTGGCTAACCATTGGTAGCCCAAAAAATTTTATGGGCCTGTGACTTAGTAAAAGTCTCAGCTATCTCGCGCAACATTGGACTTCTTGTGCTAACATTTTTATTTCAGCATTGTGTAGATCATTCTCTTCTTACAATCTAAATTAGACACTGCACTTCGAGTTCTAGAGGTAGCTATTTCAAAAGTTTGATTTATAAAGGAAAACTAATGCATCTAAGTGTGTAGCAAATAATTCGACTTAACACGAGGTTTATATTTGGGGTCGCAGAGTCTTTACAGTGGACCAGAGGGAAATGAACAAAATTCTAAGCTCATAGGGGTTCCAGTTACGAAGATTCGACAGTATCTGTTATTAAAGTAGATGACATATTATCGGTTATCATAAACAAATCTTTCATGTTCTGTTTTACCTTTTCTGCTGCATCTGGATTGTTTGGATTTTTGTCAGGATGATATTTTAATGCTAACTTTCTATAAGTCCTTTTAATTTCTTCGGGAGTGGCAGTTTTTGGAATCTGCAATATTTGGTACAGGGAATCCCCCGCTGTCCTAAAAAAAATTAAAACATTAATCCACCATTATCACTACCTATAACAAACATAACACATAAACTTTCAAGCTATTTATAACATTTCCCAGCATTATTTATTTACTTATATGAATCCATACTAATAGGTGTGTATGAAATAATTAATTATACATTTTTGTACCTTGCAATTGCGTATGGACAACAGTAAATTTAAAAAACAAACGTGCAATAATATATTTTATATTCTAAATTAACAAGATAATCAGAGTGTGATTCAAAAAGGAACATATGACATAACTTTTTTAGTAAGCTTTGGAAGTGAAAGAATTAAACATTTATGTAACCAATATTTTTCATAGACAATTCAGACAACTTTTATTGATCCGAAAGAATAAATAGTAAAACATTGAAAATGCGTATAATAGTAGGCAATAACAAAAAGAATGATCAAATTGCTGATTATTCGGCTTTAATTTTCATGAATATTTCAAAAGTCTGTACACTTATATAAATACATGAATTTTGACACATTGAAAGTAATTACTTTTTCGATCTTATAAACCGTATCTCAAAGACAATTTTCGCGTTGAATTTTTTGGCAGCATGTATTAATACTTGTACAGAGCAAAGCACTAATCTTAGTAATGACAGTACTTTTGCAGGGCTGTATTAAAACAGTGTACAGCTAGTCAACAAACTAACCTAGTATGAAAAAGGTCTGTACTGTGAATCAATCGATTATTACGTTGCAAAATTACCGTTTGCGCTGCACTAAATGTAAATAATAAACTCAAGTATAAAATTACATAAACAACGTAATATTAAAAAACAGATTCAGAAATTAATAGAAGATTTAACCTAGAATTGGTTGCATTTTTTTATTTTTATCAATTTTATTTTATGATCAATCAAATCGATACAAGAACTCTCATTGATGCTCAATGGAACATACTAATGCACTTAATTGACAGAGAAAATAGTTTACAATTCGAAAATTTTGATACAAGGGTGGCGGAGTACTCACGACATTTTTCGTTTATCCATGTTTACTGGAAGTAGCGTTACTTTGCTTATACGATACGAAAAGGAGATTTAATTTCCTATTAATATATATCGTACTTCGTCGTCTCGTACTACAGGTACATGATTTTCGTCATTAAATGCACGTATCTTTTTGAATAGATGTTGTGTCGGATGATAGCAGGGGAAAAGATTCAATATTTTAGTACCGAAAGTGGACACAGTTGCACCAAACCGGCGCCACGGAAAACGACAAACTCAGAGAAACGTGAAGAAGGTACGAAGCTATTGGTGCACGTCCTTTCAACTAAATGCGCAGCAACGAAAATATTTCACTTAAATTACTTTTCTATTGTAAATTATATTTTGATAAAGTTGATATTATAGGAACGTATTATACACGTTGTTACATGGAAATAAAGAAAGGAAAGAAAATTGTTAATGAGGAGTTAAACAGTGTTACGGGAAAATATTTAGTTCCTCAGACTAATAAACGAGTTTGAATTAGTACTTGTAAAAAATCAATATATCTAGTAGTAAATTGCATTACAGGTCATACGTACGTTTTCTTTCAATGGCACGTGAATCTATATGTATACGTATCAATATACATATGCATGCACATAAAGTATGTATATTTGGTCATTAATTTATTTGGTCTATAGACGATTACACCCATCTAACCTGTATATTGCGCTAAACTTGGAAATGGTTTCATGAGTTAAAAGTCAGCATAGATTTTGTTTCTTCTTCACAATTTGTATGTAAATTCTGTGATATATTTAATACGAGTATTAAATTACGATTTTAAACTATCCCTAACAGCCGTCTGCCTGCAGATTGACAACAGATTGGCAACAGAACTGACAGATTCTGTCTACAGATCCGTAGCCATCTGCGTCCGCATTTGGCTTGGGTTCTGCAAACAGAATCCGATGGCAGATTGGTAGCAGAAACCGAACAGATCCTGCTGCCAATCTCCCATCAGATTCTGTTCAGCAGCAGGTTCTGCATCAAATCTGCAGCCATTCTGTTTACAAAACCTGCTAACAGAAGCTGGGCAGAATCTGCCATTGCAGGTTTGGCGGACTGGGTATTTTACAAATTAAATACTATTTGTAATTATAAAATATAAACGGAGATTTTAATAACTAATAAAATATAAGTTTATATATTGTCAAACATAATTAACGGAATATAATATCGCAAATCTTAATATGTATTCGCTACAATATTCAAGTTTAAATTATTTTCATAATACTTTAAAAATATTATTTATAAAATGGTTTTTATAATCCTAAAGAATTAACATCAAGATCGAATTATGTAAACATTTGTTTATTAACAATATAATTAACATATAAGCTGTATTTTTAATCAGTTGCATCCTTACACATTTCACACCGAATTTTCTAAGGATGATAAAACATAGTATAAGTCACAGTGAACAACATATGTTGTTCACTCTGTGTATGTACACTGTTCAGAACAATTAGAGGATTACATATTGCAAACTTTGCCCCCGCCAACACGGCGCATAATTTTTGGAATTTTCGTTCTAGAAACAAAGGATGGTGTTATATGCACATGTTTTTGTAAACATAATTCAGAAAATTCCAGAAATTATGTGTCGTGTTGACGGGGACAATGGCTGCAATATGTGATCCTGTAATTGTTTTGAGCAGCGTAAACATAATAATGTAAAATACCTTTCATTGTGTAATGTTAAGTGCAAAGAAAACGTAATGGGATTGATATTATGTTAACCCCCCGCCGGCAATATGGTTTTTCACTAACACGGGCGGCATTTATTCCTGGGCTAAATATTTTACTGTTCCATGCTTTAAAAAAATTCAAAGATACTTATTAAAGTCTGTAATTTAATGTATAGGGGATACTTAAGTGAAACATTTAAACTTTTTTGCAATAAAAATAAAAATTCGAACGAAAGTCCTGAAATAATCGGAATCTGTTTAAAGGTACACAGAACTATACACTTTCGAAACATCATAATGAAATTTACCAGCCCTGAAAGGAACATAATTATTTTACGACCTGAATGTGCTTAATTTTTTCCAATGTAGGAGAGGAAAATATACTACGTATGTACTTTTTGAACAGAGTAGCACGGTCGCGTTTGAGTAATAATAAACGTTGAGGATGATGAAACTTATAACTCTGGACGCATTTATAATGTTTCCCGTTAGGCTGCGTCCCCGCTGCATCGCACAGCTGTGCACAGTGGCGTAAAAGCCCAAAAACGTGGACAAAATTAAAATTAGCATGTAGTTGATATATTATTGGTGTACATTATAATAAAATGACTTCAGAAGTAAACAATGTAAAACTTAATTTTAAATATTGTATCCATAGTCGTATCCTAATTACAATCGTAAATATAAAAAATACAAAATACTTTAAATTAGTAGTACATTTAATGATAATACAAATTACTTCATTAGTCATCGCCTTCGTCAGATGAAGAATCTTCATTTATTGTAGGTACCTCAAAGGATTTAATTACTTCAGGAGGATAGTTTTTAGTTTTCTTCGTGCATAGTTTCGACATACTGCTTATGTACGGGTCTGATGTAGCTAATAAATTATGGAAAAGATCATCCATGGTTTTTATTCTGGATATTTTTCTACAGTAAGATCTCGAAATTTTTGTAAATAAGAAATAAGTATGGACGCGCGTTTCGACTTGGGCCGCATGGCTTGAAAAACCAAACGGCATGCCGAACGAGTTCCCAACTTATGTTGGTAAATATGAAAAGAAATCGGGCTGAAACCAGCAGAGCAAATGTGTATTCGGCAGCGAAGTCATATTTTTGCTGCAAGTTAAACCATCGCTCGAATTCAGTGCTCGACAGTCTAAACGAAATACGAACTCCACCGTTGCATCTATACTCGAGGTTAAGGGCGTTGGCATCGTCCTAAATCGAATCTTTCGTAAAATCAATTGCACTCTGATGTCCTCGCTGCGTCAACTGGGACGCATCCAATATCTTCGTTTTTTAATTGCTTTCTTTCTTCATGCAATTACTATAAATGTAGCTGCAGCAATTATCACTTCGTCGTCACCGACCACTTTGTCGCACTGCCGAGGTGTTCGCTACAATGCCGATTAAATGGGGACGTGTTACAAAAATTCGCAAAGCCGGTCGACTAAAGTGGTTCCCAACGGGGCGGTGCCGCCTACCGGTGGGCGTTAAGAGATCTAAGGGGCATTTTGGGCCCAATGCAAATTAAGGGGGCGTTGAAGATCAACTGCTGCCCCTGAGCAATATTCGCAAGAACGCGCTAAAAAGTTTGATTAATACCAAAAATCATCGAGCGCATGTTTCAACAAATAGTTCTAAATGTGATCAGTCCGTATTGGTATTGGTACATTATAGCTTTGTTCCTAATACCTTATTGACTACTACGTCAATATGTTAATAGCTTTTAATAAAGTAATTTTAAAAATCTGTCCTTGTTCTTCAATATGTACAATATAGTGTACTTCACCTAAGAGGGGCGCCATCGAATCACGGTTTGAAAAAGTGGGTTATGACCCAAAAAGTTGGAAAACTATGGTAATAATGTAATCATTACATTATTGATTTCAAGAACGGGAGTCGGTGTGTTTTTTTCTAAAAAGGAGGCGGTAGGCCAAGAGAGGTTGGGAACCTATGGACTAAATTGTTCGGCAGTAAGAATTGATACCGATCGGCAACTGCCGATGTATGTAGTGGGGACGCGGCTTCATGCCGTGTCCACGCCGCTGTTTGCGAGCAGCACGCGACAGTTCGCGATCTATGTATGTTTATTAGCAGTGTATGCACTTGCAAACAGCGACCGCGGGCAGCGAACAGGTCACTGAACATTGTTCGCTCGGGAAGCAGTACATCAGAAGGCCTGTTCGCGAACACGAAGCTCATGTGGGCTTTGTAACTACCTTTGATCTGCTAGTGAGCTAGATTTCACTACAGACCATTACAGATGATCGCTACTATTCTTCATTTCTATAAAACGCAATGACATATTCTTGCTTGTCGTTGAACTTTTCTCAGTAAAGATCGGACTATAAATTAAAAAAATATAGCACTCCATTCGAGAAAATAGAGATGACCGTGAAATCTCCTCTATCTCTCCACCCACGTCAAACATGTTTATACCACATTATTTACCTCTTCGTATCATACAAGTTTTGTATATAACATTGTAGACTGTTTGGCTTTGGACGATAGGCCTTTTGGGCCTGTGACACAGTCCAGATGCCTATGGCGTCATAGGGCAGAGTGCTCGTACGGATACGGCCCTCCCGCCTTGGTCACGTAGCGTAAACAGGGCTAGCTTGACTTGTCCTGGAATCCTTCGGGACAAGTCAGTTCGATTTTAGCTTGAGAACAGTGTACATCTACTTTTAATAAACTGCAATATATTACCTTTCTTGTGAGTTTAATTGAGTCCACCTCCTACAAATCTTCAGAAGTGGGATTCGTGCAATTTTTTGGATAGTGCGTGAAATTTTGTTTGTTCGCGACTGTCAACTTTGGGCCGATAGCCGCTGTGAACGTGGTACTTTTGTTTCGATCGCGAAGCCATAAGTGTGCTTGCGATACTGTGTGGGTTAGGAAGTGACTCTTTTTGGTGGATTGTTCTTATTAGTCGAACCTTTTAGTTTTGTGGGTGACCGTTGGTGTCTAATTGAACTTATTAGATAGCCACAATGCCTGGAGGAAGTGAAAATTTACACGACCTCACCGTGGGCGAGTTGAGGGAGTTGCTGCGTGCCAGGAATTTGACGGTGTCCGGCAGCAAAAATGAATTGATCGCTCGCTTGATGACCACCGATCCGGGGGTCGGGGATAGTGTTTGGCGGTCGTCCGTTACCGAGCGGTTTCGCGATGCGCTACCTCCCGTTCCGTCGTTTGTCGAGCAGCCGTCTGATGAACCTGTAATGGCTCCGACGGATGCTGCGTCTGTTGGGATGGGAGAGGTGGAGCTTCTTCGGCGCGAGCGAGATTTACTGCAGCGCGAATTGGATTTTGAGCGGCGCTTCCGGAATTTGTCGGTGACACCGCGATCCGCTGACAGCCGTGCCAGCTCGCGGTCCACGATCGGTCTTAAAACGATCGCGGAACTGTTACCTGAGTTTACGGGGGCCGAGAATGATTTTGATCCTTGAAGGCGACAGGTACAACGCTTAAAAACAATGTACGAGTTAGATGACGAAGCCACGACAGCGTTGATGGTGCTGCGCCTCCGCGGTAAGGCTTTAAAGTGGTTTCATTCGAAACCGAATTTTATGGAATTGTCCACATCATCTCTGTGGGAAGAAATGCGGAAGATGTTCAATCGTCGACCGAATAAGTTGGCTGCTAGAAGGGAGTTCGAGAACCGTGTTTGGCAGAAAACGGAGTCGTTTAGCGACTATTTTCATGACAAGATTACGCTCTCGAACAAAGTTTTAGTCGATCCGGAGGAACTCGTCGATTTGGTAATCGATGGCATTCCCGACGCTTGGCTGAGAGACCAGGCGCGAATGCAGCGTATCGACACGGCGGACGAGCTTGTGGATGTGCTGGGAAAGCTTTCCTTGAGAGATGACGCGAAGAACGATCGCGATCGTCGGGATTCGAGAAGGTCAGCACCGACGAAGCCACTACTCAGGGACGACGGGCAGAACAAGGAGGGACGTTGCTTCAATTGCAACGAGTCGGGGCACCGGAAGAAAGACTGCGACAAACCGAGACGAGAATAGGGCTTTTGCTTCAAATGTGGGGCCACAACGCACCTGGCGAGGCAGTGCCCGCTGGGCGCTTCTACGTCCAACCCGTTGCGGAGACTGCAGGAGGCGCCGACGGCGACGGCGACGCCGAAGACGACGTCGATGCCGAGGCCGACACCAGGGAGGTCCAAGAATTTGGTCCAGCCCCAGAAATTCCGTTTACGGTACCGATAAAATTTGCTGTTCGCGACGACGACGGTATTGTATCTAATTTAGCCGTTACAGCGATGATCGATTCCGGTTCGCCCGTCAGTTTATTTAAATGCAGTTTGTTGCCGCCTGCTTTTCGTTTTAATTCAATACCGGAGGGAACGAATTATCATGGTATTAATAGTTCGCCCTTAAACATTATGGGTATTTTCTCGAGCGATATTTCTGTTAATGGTTTGCGTGTGACGGTCAAATTTTTCGTGGTACCAGATGAGACGATGTCTTGTTTTGCGTTGCTTGGCAGAGATTTTATTTTATCACCTTCCGTTCGAATCGTTATGGGTCGCACTTTTGAAGTCGTTGAAAACGGTGATATGAAGAGTGCGTCGGAGGGAGATGATTTCGTTGGGGAAATTCTACAAATAGAATATGTAGAGGAGCCAGTTTCCGTGAGTCGAGAATTGAACGTTGGTGCTCAATTAGATTCGGAGACAACGGGGAAACTGAATCGGTTGTATTTCGACGATGGTGATTGTCTCGGTGACGACAATTATCCTCCGTGTTCGGTCGAGGCGGTTATCACGCTTAACAAACAAGACGGAACAACCGGTTAGTTTTCGTCCGCGACGATTAGCTTTTTCAGACAAGGAGAAACTACGTGATATTCTTGACTGTCTGATGAAGGAAAATATTATTAGACCGAGTAATTCGCCGTACGCGAGTCCAATCGTGCTAGTACGGAAAAAGAATGGAGAAATTCGATTGTGCGTGGATTATAGGGAAATTAATAAAATCACGGTTAGAGACAATTTTCCGGTACCGTTGATTGATGACTATCTAGATCAATTGCGTGATAAGGTGTACTTTACGAAACTTGATTTGAGGAACGGGTTCGACCACGTTAAGGTGCCCGAGTCTTCTGTCAAGTACACCTCCTTTATAACGCCGTTGGGACAATTCGAATACCTGCGGATGCCTTTTGGGTTAACCAACGCACCGCGCATTTTTCAGAGGTATTTAAATGAAATTTTTAGCGACTTAGTGCGACGGAACGAGGTACTGCTTTACCTTGACGATTTTTTGATAGCCACGCAAACCATTGAGGAACATCTTGGGATTTTGTGCAAGGTATTCAGCCTAGCAAGCGACATAATTTACAGTTCAGATTGGATAAATGTTTTTTTCTTATATCGCGAAATTACTTATTTGGGTTATTCGATAAATGACAATGGCATTGCACCCGCCAAGGAAAACGTAGAATCCGTTTTTAATTATCCCGTTCCGGGAAATGTTAAGGGGGTACAGCGTTTCGTGGGGTTGGCAAGTTATTTTCGGCGATTTATTAAGAATTTTTCACTTATTGCGAAACCCTTGTACGATTTATTAAGAAAAAATGCCGTTTTTTGTTTTGGGCCAGAAGAGAACCACGCGTTCGTCACTTTGAAACAGTCTTTAATAAGCGAACCAGTTTTAGCGATTTATTCACCAAAATTAAAGACTGAACTCCACTGTGATGCGAGTTGTAACGGGTTTGGTGCTGTTGGATGACTAGCCTCCGCGACATCGATAAGGGCAGAGTCTCACATACTCTGCTCATGAGCATCCCTTAGTCATGACTAGCATTAGTCATAATGACGGAGTTTTCCGTCCTAAGGGCCAGGACTCAAGCTCGGCTGCGATGTCACAACAAGGGCTAAGGTCATCCTCACCCCTCCAAATTTAGGATATAAGTACCATTGGAAAACGGTACAACTAGCGATTCTTAACTCTAACATCCGGCGACGACGACGTTACTCTGTCGGTCGATTAGTTACTTGTACATCTTACTATTATTCTTTAAACTGCTGTGTCTTCGCAATAGTTGTATTCTGAAGTGAGAACGGGATTTTAAGAACCTTCAATAAATTATTATATTATTGAGTACAATTGGTTATATCCTTCACCATCGGAATCCAACAGTGCAATCCTGTTACAAAAACAGCCAGATGGAATTTTCCGACCTGTCTTTTATTTCAGTAAGAGAACGACGGTTCAAGAGTCTAAGTACCATAGCTTCGAGCTTGAGTGTTTAGCTGCTATCTATGCGATTAAACGGTTTCATATATATTTATTTGGCGTGTTATTTAAAATTATTACGGACTGCGACAGCTTCAGATTGACACTAAGCAAACAGAATGTTAATCCACGGATTTCTCGTTGGGCGATGTTTTTGCAAAATTATAGTTACGAGATTGAACACCGAAGTGGGAGCAAGATGTCACACGTTGATGCGTTGAGCCGTTGTCATAGTGTGCTTATTTTAGAACCAAATACGTTTGAACAGGTATTGTCAATGAAGCAGTGCCAAGACCCCGCTATTAGTGAATTGCGGGACGAGTTGGAAGTTAGAGAAAATAAATTTTATGAACTAAGAGACGGATTAGTATATAGGAAAGCAAAGAAAGATAAGCTATTATTTTATGTTCCTGCGTGTTTGGAGAACAACGTGATTCGGGCGTGTCACGATGATTTAGGTCATCTTGGGGTCGATAAAGTTGTCGACAATATAAGTAGGGTTTATTGGTTTCCGCAGATTCGTCGAAAAACCAAAGATTACGTTGGAAATTGTTTAAAGTGCATAGAATTTTCTCCTACCAGCGGAAAAGTTGAGGGCTATTTGCATAGCCTAGACAAAGGTAACTTGCCCTTCCAAACAGTTCACATAGATCATTATGGTCCTCTGGAAAAGTGCGGAATGGGTTATAAATTCATTTTGTCTGTGATAGATGGGTATACCAAATTTGTTAAGTTATATCCGTGCAAGAGTACAAAAACGGAAGAAGTAATCAAACACATGAGAGAATATTTCCGGGCGTATAGTAAACCTAAACGAGTTATTAGTGATAGGAGTACTTGTTTTACTTCTAGCTCGCTTAAAGAATTTTCGGCAAGTGAATCGGTCAGTCAGGTGTTGATTGCGGTTGGAACTCCACGTGCGAATGGGCAGGTGGAGCGTTTTAATCGCGTTATTGCGCCAATCTATTAGGGGGACCGGAAAGAAATGTCGTTTTTCTACATTAAATTCAAACAAATAAATTTTTAACAAATTTTTATTTTTAATCAATAATGTAATCACCCTCGTTACCAACAACCTTTTGCCACCTAATGTGTAAATTTTCAGTGCCGGATCGGTTTTGGAGCAAAATATCTGTGGATGACATTTTTTATATCATCCAGATATTCCAATTTTTTGTCACATAGAATGTGTTGAAAATTAATGAATTGGGGTGGGCGGTACTGCTTCACCCACCATACTCGCCCGATGTTGCACCATCGAATTTCCATTTATTCCGATCGCTACAATACTTTCTATGTGACAAAAAATTTGAAAATTTGGATGATATCGAAAATGCCATCTCCAGATATTTTGCTCAAAAACCGATCCGGCACTGAAAATTTTCACACTAGATGGCAAAAGGTAGTTGATAACGAGGGTAATTACATCATTGATTAAAATTAAAAACTTGTTAAAAATTTATTTGTTTGAATTTAATGTAAAAAAACGACATTACTTTCCGGTCCCCCTAATATTATCAATGTTAGGTAGTATGGAAGTGTAATATTATAAAATGATTGGATAGGCTGTGTCGAATACTGCACGCTTTTGTTCAACCTACTCAAATATGTCGTAATTTCAACTACTAAAACGATGCCGTCAATTTAGTATTGACTCTATTATGGAATCGATTAACAAGAGTGGTCTAACCGGAGTCTAAGAAGCGGATCGTCGAGAAATAAGAAGATTAAGTACATACGTACAGTAGAACCTCGATAAACCGGGCAGACTCGTCATTATCCACGGCCTCGATTATCCGGAGGTTCTGCTTTACTAATAATGCATTACATTATAATACATGCATATCGTATTGTTGGATGACCAGCCCTTGAGTCACCGATGAGTGTAAGGCCCGCGGATCCTGGCCTAGTCAAAGCCAATACATATTATGCACTAGGGCAGTAGTCAGCGATATGACTACTGCCAAGGGCCAGACTCCGCGTCGGCTAAGGGCTAAGGCGACAACAACAAGGGCTAAGGTCAGCCTTTCTCCCCTAAAAATCACAATATTGTATAAAGTAGCGGAATAGCTACTGTAACTAGAATAGTTTTGGACGCGACCCACACCGTTACTCTGTCGCGCACACTCGTCACGGTACTCCTAATACATTAAAACTCTCATTGCAAAATTAATTGTTGAAACACGATTTCGTTTAATCCCGGAATCCAACAGTATCGTGACACACCAAATTTACTAATAGAAAACGACAGTGCCGGTTTGAATCAGTTCTTGAATATTTGGGAAAAATTTGTTGTTCATGATTTCTTGCTAGACGTTAATTTCTTAGTCTGCCTATCTTCTGATTAAGCTGATACATCGAGGTTTTACTGTATATGTATACATACATACATACTTTGGTGCGAGATTTTTGTTAGAAATTTTGTATGGTGCTGCGATTCTCGAATGTATTTCTGACTTATCACAAACTATCTATAATAATCTATAGTAATCAAGTATAATAATAAGGCATTACAATCTAGACAATAATGCAATACGCCGTTAAATATTATAGTATGGTGTTATAGGTATCATAGTGTGGTGTTTATGCATTTGGGCAGCGTATTATGACGCTGCCAGAAGACAAAGTACTCGCGCCATTCCTTACGCGAGCGAGTTCGGCAGTCTTTATTCGCAATTCAGACGCTACGCACCGGCCACGGCAATATTGAATAGCTGGATTGATATTTTACTAACATTATTCGATTCTAAATATACACTATTGGTATCAACGAACAATCAAAAACATTTCAATTGAAATGTTCTTTTTGCATTACATATGTTACAAACGTGTTAGACAAATTCTGTTTACAAATTTTATGTCGCACTGACACATTAAAACGCGACAAGTGCGATTTAATTTTGTGCAATTGTAATTAGTTTTTCACAAAGTAGGATACTACTGATGCAAGATATACATATACAATTTAATCAAATTATGTAATTGGGAGTGGCAAACGGAAGTCAAATGCTAAGCAGCATAATTGGCCAAAATTACTGTTTTCTGAAAAGACAATGAAAATTGCACACATATTGCAAAATTAATATAAATATATATCTTTTGTTGTTGAGAATAAGTGATGTAGATAGACAAACATTACATGAGTATGTATACATAAGAACGGTAACTTTAAATAGGGGATTATCATATGAAACTGCAATTGCTGTGGTTGCGTTAGATCTTTTTATAACGTCTCACATATCCAGCAATTAAATCGGGGGAAAAAACAGTTGTTATACTTGTCAGTGTCAGTGTGATCGAAGTAACCCAACCTAATTAGTTAAGAAGAAAAAATAACGTTTCGAAACTATAGTATTCTACCTCCTAATACCTGAAATGAGTGCCATTCGCTCGGAAAATTTGATATCGGTTACAAAAATGACGTAAAAGTCCGCCCTAAGCGGCTCCGAAAATGGCTACAAATGCCATTTTTTCGTTATTTTTTCTTATTTTTCAAATTTATTTTCTAGATACATGCATAGAAAATAACTGGACTAGAAAACAACACTTGGGTCTCGATTCCGATGATGGGTGTTAAACATTTGTTTGTATCTAGCCGCCCGAAGTTCGAATTGCATTTGGGTATAATTATAGGTATAATTTATCACATTTTTGACCCTTCATTGAACTTGCCCCGATCCTAATTTACAATTAAGAGAATAGAATTTTATACTTATTGTGAGAACTATATTAATTGTAGGTTTTCCTAGATTACATAGAAAAATTAGAAATACATTATACACAATAAGATGATGTATGTACATACGCACATATGTACATTCAATCAATTTTATAAGTGTAGCGTACTCAAATGCAATTCGAAATTCGAGTGGGCTAGATAAAAAGAAATCTTTAACACTCACCATCGGAATCGGGATCCAAGGTCTGTTTTCAATTCCAGTTATTTGATATACATGTATCTAGAAAACAATTTCTAGCCGATATCAAATTTTCCGAGCGAATGCCACTCATTTCAGTTACTAGAAGGTAGAATACTATAAATAAAATCCAACTGTTACTTTTTTTATACTAATCGATCACCTGGGTCACTTCCTTTGTAAGTATTTAAATATATGTAGATGCATTACATAATAGTTTTGTTATTTATCACGCATTGATAAATATTTTCAAAGAAGAAAGAAGAATAAAAAAGTTATTTCTTTTCCAGAAACTTGGGAAATATAACAAATTAATAAAGCTACCGCGTCAAATCTGGATAATTTCAGCACATGGAGTGAAGAAGATTAACTAGTACAGCAACTGAGGCATGTTATTTTTCGGGAACTACGCGTAAACAACCGACCCAGAGAATTATATTGACAGAAAAAATAATAATGCAGTGCGTCAATTTTGTACAGTAAACATTTATTTGATTTTTGTCAATTTTTGACCGTAACAAAATGATAGGTCCACTTGCAGAAAACCGAAACTTTAATGAAGTAATGCTTAATTATACTTAATAAAACTTAATAATAAGAACTAATAACTTAAAACTATAAATGTCTTCAATAATTAATTGCTTTCCCATGACTTTTTATTAATAAATTCATTCTCTTCGTCATTGATTGTGTTAAATTTTGCAGTTGTTGCGGTGTAATGCAATTCCAGGCCCTCAATATCGCAGTTTTTAATTCGGCGACAGTATTAAATTGACGACAATTATCGTACACGTCACGTACAAGTTGGCCCCAAAGATTTTCAATTGGGTTGATATCAGGGGATCTCGCTGGCCAGGTGAGAGTGCTGATTTGTCTCCCCTGCAACCACTGCCTAGTGCTGGCAGACACGTGAATGGTCCATATTGATCACCTTTCTTAACAAATTGGTTGATCAGATTGTGAGAACGTCCAAGCCGGCGGGAAATTTCGCGATTACTTACTCCACTCTCTTTATAAGCCACAATTTTCCCTTGCTCATTTTCGGATAAACCAATCTTCCTGCCCATGTTTTAACAAAAAGGAAGTTTTCTGACAATGAAGATGTTGAAGCGAACTGTTTGGTGGTTAAGAAAGATATGACTTCTATATTTTCCGCAATGTTCAAAGTAAGCAAGAATAAGGGGTGTACTTAGGGGTTTATGATTTGACTTGCAGTTCGATGTTTTATGGCAGTGACGCTGTCGAACGGCGGTGGGTTTAATCCAATTGACAATTCCATTGTCGCCAAATTAATACTGTCGCCGAATTTCAGTTTTCTGCAGGCGGCCTTGCACGATATGGACCTATCATTCACACGATTTGCGAAGTGAACCACGTTATATCCGAAAACGGAATTTTGGTGGCGGTTCGCTAATGTTATGGGCCGGTTTTTCGGCATTTGGAAAGACAACTTTGGCGTTCATCGATTCGCGTATGGACTCGCGGGCGTACCAAAAAGTGCTTGAGGGACATCTTGAAAATCTGTTCAAACCAATTGAAAATCTTTGGGGCCAACTTGTACGTGACGTGTACGATAATTGTCGTCAATTTAATACTGTCGCCGAATTAAAAACTGCGATATTGAGGACGTGGAATCGCATTACACCGCAACAACTGCAAAATTTAGCACAATCAATGACGAAGAGAATGAATTTATTAATAAAAAGTCATGGGAAAGCAATAAATTATTGAAAACATTTATAGTTTTAAGTTATTAGTTCTTATTATTAAGTTTTATTACGTATAATTAAGCATTACTTCATTAAAGTTTCGGTTTTCTGCAAGTGGACCTATCATTTTGCTACGGTCAAAAATTGACAAAAATCAAATAAATGTTTACTGTACAAAATTGACGCACTGCATTAATATGAAATTTTGCACACATACTCCATAGTGTCTTGGCTACATGCTGAATAAGTTTCAGCCGAATCGGTTAACTAGGTCCAGAGTTATGTCAAAAAATCCAAGTGGACCTATCATTATGTTACACACTGTATATTATATGTATAATGCAAGAATCCATAAGATTATTCAATGTGATCAGCTTTTGCTTCCATAAACCTCTTTAACTGAACGATCTTTTATGTATTCACACATCTTGTGTGTCCTATGACTTCCACTGTACTGACAGTACTGTATGTACCAAATGTATCTTCACAATTTTGACATTGAGCTAAAGATCAGAATAAGCTCCTCTTATTTAAATATTGCACAGAGGTAAATCGGAGACATGAAACCTTTGTACTCGACATTTTTCATTTACCATTTATTTCCGTTTTGTTTATAAATTGATAGTAGTGGGTCACGGAAATACGTACGTAGAAGAAAAACTGGAATTCAGAAACATTCACTGCGACTTATTGTATACATATCTATATCTTAGCACATTGACTGCGGGACAATAGAGACAACAAAGCAGGCAGGCGTGCGAACAGGGCCAAAAGGGTTAAGGCCAGTGCCTCGTGTTTGCCAATCTCTTGCAAGGGCAGGTATGAGTGTAAACACACTCGTTTTCTGTGAACATTAAGTCAGTTTAGTTTTGTATGTCGGTGCATAGTATTGCTGTAATATTGCCTAATATCTTCTAGTAAGCAGAGTATGATCAAGGGCATTAATCACTAAAATATCGTTTCGATAGTTTGTCTCGGTAGTCATCTTTAGAGATGGTACGTACGTTCAGCCATTACCCATTGAAAAGGTTCCTGCAAACGGAAGCTGGCCACTTTGACTAATTTTGTGGTATTTTACATTGCACTAAACTTTACGCATAAAGGATGTTATAGGTCGATTATACATATATTGCTTTATTTTATCTGTTACTAAAATTCATCTTTTATTGGGCACAGAATTGTGATCAGTAGGGTGATACTTAAAATTCGGGTTCTAAAATTGTTTTACACTTCGTAATGTTTTAGAGATTGCTACTTGCTTACTAATATTTTAAATTACGCATTCGTACACCAGCTTTTAATAACTGGCGTTATTACACCAAAGATTCACAATGAAGAATAATAGAACAAGTTACATATCACAAGTGAAGAATAAAAACAGTATTTGTTGCTATTAGTCAAGCAATTCCGGCAGAAATATTGTCGTACTAAGAAATTGACTTTATTAGCCTAATGAGATTATTTGCGAAATAGATTTTTGTAAATGTGAATTGAGTATAATCAAAAGTTGATGGTTCATAAATTTGTTTGGCAATAATATCCCAACGTTAAGAAAACGTGTTTAAAACACGTAATATGTCGAACAGAAAATTGCATCTGTTTTCTTAAAAAAGGACAACATTCAATGACTGATAGCAACCCCTAATATGTAAGTAAAAAGAAATACAAAAAAGTAACATATTGCTTACTCGTAAGGGTGAAAAATATAACAAAGGGTGCCTCGTGAAAAAATACAAAAATAGTTTTTTTTATTAAATTAGCATCACCCTAATGATCAGGGTATAATCAAATTTTATGAATATGTTGGAGGTTTTATATAACGTACTATCATACATTGCTAATGAAGTAACGATATTATATTTCATTTTACTTTTAAAGACATTATAAAATATGCAAAGTGACAGCATTTTGTAGAAACAGAAAACAAAAAGAACTGTAAACGTGTTAAATGTTAAGAACTATAATATTGATCTTGAAATCGGAGGCAAATATTCGTTATTCGTAGACAGAGTGCTCTTCCTATAATCTTCTATGTTAACATTTATTTGACTTTCTTCGGGGGTAGTTTGCGGCATGGTGTCTTGCACCCATTTTTTGTCTAACGGCGCAAAGATGGCAACCTAAAACAAAGAATTGTTATTAATCTTTATCTTTGAAGAAAATGAGAACTTTTTAAGAGTTTTATCGTCACGGCTTTAGTAAAAATAACGTTTGATGTGTACATTTTTACACTGCCGAAATATCCTACATTGAAATAATAACGAGTGATTCGTAAACAATAAATAAGACGAAGTTTTACTTGATTTGTTGCACGGCATCCTGTGTCCTGGCTATAAATTCCAGCCAATTCGTAACGTCCATCTTCGTTTTGGCAAGCAAGTGGTCCACCAACATCTGTCTCGCAAACGTTATTCTTTTCAGCCTTGGTTACAGCACAGACAGCTCCATCGACAATATTCTCTCCAAAGTTTGTATACGTTAATTGTTGTTTGCAACGTTCGGTTGGCAAAACGTCCATGTTAATTGCATGCATAATTGCACCGGCATAGTGTGCTGAAATAAAATTGCATTCATACAATTAATTAAACACTTGTTTTTCAACAGCAATCTATATTATATCTATAACTCCTTATACTGTAATTTGCATGTTCGGTTCTATCATTATTAAATCACAATTACAAGTGCATTAATACGCTGTTACGATAGGTGTTAACAATAATGATGATACAAAGTGACACTTTTTTTAGACAAGTCGAAAGCAGATTCAATATTTTAACATTTTCAATAGAAATAACAATGCTATGTCAAAGCATTATTTAGTTCTGTATGTACTTATTTGTTTTCCTCGATTATTTGCATTTTAATTGGTCGTGTTTACAGATTGCCGACGAAAGAAATTCAAATTGACATCATTGATGAGATATATTATAAAAAAAATTAATAATTCAATCCGAAAATATTGCCTAATAATGCATCTATACTTTGACAGTACCATAAGAATATTGTGGTAAGATATAATAATATCGAACTAATATTATATGTAATAACATTATTAATATGATATTTCTAACGTATACATATGTGGAATAACTAGCATATTTGGATAAGTTCATTAATGTTTCTTGTAACACTCTTTACCCATAATGATCTTAATTTAAAAATAAACATTTTACATTTTTGAAAAAAGATACACTGTCTTGTTTTGAAAACACATTAAGCGCAAAATGTGAACATAAAATATCACATACTTTTTATTTGAGAAATGTAATTAATAATATAACTTTGTTCACTTACCTTGGAGAATAGATTTTCCCCAACCAGTAGTAATGCACAACTTATTGTTTGGGAATTTCGTCGGTTCGGGCAAGCAGAGAGGGTTAATATGACGATCAAGGGTCGCTGTGTTTTCGAGATGTACCATTGCGAGGTCATATTCTCCCAGTCCTTGTTTGTATCCAGGATGTATACTGATGGATGATACGTTGATAATTTCGAAGGGAAGTGGCTCTTCGTGCTTTAACTCGTATCCCAATTTCCATTCTCCCAGCTTTATCGACACGTCATTTGGCGACAATCTTGATTGATTAACGGGAAAATATTATTGCAAATTAACAAAAATATTGAGCGTATCATAAGTAATTTAGTATTGGTCGATCGCATTCGTGACTTATTAGCAATGCATTGTAAAACTATTCAACTTGTAAGAGTAATTGTTGTAACTTTTGCAGGCCCTTCATTATTTTTTGCTCAATGTTACGAACAGCTTTGCACTTTTATTACTATGCAGATATTTCTCAAACATTTGTCGGATAAAGTCCGCACCGTTAAATGTAATGTATGTATCGGGCCATTTTAAACCTCTTAGGCAAATTAAAATAAAATGTCTCTCGATAAGTTTATCGTACACAGTCTAGCATTGCCTCGGAGTAATTAAATTCGCGTTGAAAAACATCACTTTATGGCAAACACGCCTTAATTGTTATATAAAGCTGAATTGTTTAGTTTAACAAAGGAATATGAATCACGTCAAAGAAATAAGGGCAATTATTGCTGCATAATGAATTAATTGTTCCAAAATGTGTTGCTATTAAATAATAAAATTAATAAAGAAGTAGCGGATTATTTATTGCCGCAGCCAATTATACTATCAATACATATTTAAACATACGAGAATTCCTCACGTTTAAGCAAAAGTTTTTATAAGTTTGTTTACTTAAATTATTAACTATTTGTTTTCAAATCATTTCTAAATAAACGTGAGGCAGAAAATTAATTCCAGATACGGAAGTAAACCCAAATTCATCAACCCCATTATTAATATTTTCGCTTGTACGATAAATTATTATCACACTTTTACATTTCTAACAATTCTTACCTGTCAACGCAATTAGCTGCTGTTAGTACCTCTTTAGTACCAATTAGAGCACCAGAGCAAAGGATTTTCTTGTCTTGTGAATGCAGGACCATCGCTTGCCATGGAATTTCGGCAAACGTTGTTTTCGATTCCTCACTTTGCAATACCTAACGGTGAAATATTTATTATATATCTATTACTTACGCGTTTGCATATGTATCCTATAAATATACAGTGTTTGCAGGCCTTACAGGTAATTAACACTAGAACTACCAAGTCCGTCCAAATGACGGGTTCGAGATTTCTTACCTTTAAAATTATTAACATCTAGGTATTGTTGCAGCAGTTTATGATGACTCTTAATAAGACAAGAGTATTGTATATCTCTATTTATTGCAACCACTGCAACCATTTTCGTTTTCATAATGTGCCTATTGGACACCGTCCAAATATGTAATACCAAAATCTATCGGTAGTTCTAGTGCCAAATATCATATTAAAGGAAATAACAACCTTGTTGAACTCTGGCAAATAATACGATTCTAGTAGCATAAGTACTACATAATTATCGTGATTATCGGGCACGGTATAAGTACAGTAGAACCTCGATTAAGTGAGCCGTGATTTACTAATAATATATTTACAATCGTATCTTCGAACGCTAAAATTATTTATAAGAAAAGGATGATATTATTTGTGGTGAAGCTTTTCAACATTTTGCAAAAATTTTCTTTTAATCATTACTCCGCAGATATCAATATCAATATCTTCAGGTTAAAACAAGTGATTCCGTCATCCAGGTGGTCTATGTGTCAAGAGTAATAATTTTTGCCTTCAAAAATTCTTCGCTAATTGTGCAACGTATTCACTTTTGTATTTCATACAACCCCTTTTCCCTTACTTTTGCTAGAAGAGTGAAGGCAACGAGAATATCTTGTGCAATCTTCTTGAATTTGCAAAGCTGTATACCTGTACCTGTTACCTGTACCTAGAAAGTTTGTTATATGTTTTTTAGATAATGTAAACTATTAATCGCGTTTTACATTTACAAACATACAGTACCGTTTTTATGATATCGTAAATTTTTTATGCTATCGTGACATTTTAATTTTTATCTATACAGGCAAGTGTTAAGAACACATTTGATTCTACGTAACAGTACAGAAACGATGTCTATATAACCCGCAGATTATAACACTTGTTTGGCTGAAATATGGTATATTTTGTTGAATAACTAGATGCAATACAGAAAAGTATGCATATTAAATGTATTTACCATATACACATATATACTACGCTGAAAAATGTCCAAACATTCATTTATCTTTGGCAAAATATAATTTAATTTATTAATGGCAGGACTTCTAATGACAACATTTATCGTTATAACAGCTATCGATAATAGACAATCATGAAACTAAACAATTAATTCTCACGCTATATTTCTTTAACCACAATGTAATAATAAAATTCATGTCCGTAAATACGAAACGTTTAGTGAAATTGCTGCACAACTAAATAAGTGCGATGGAAGTGTCCAAAATCTGAAAAAGTTGGAGTATTAACAAGAGTCGGGGAATAAAATTATTTCAGAAACAATTGGAAAACTATTGCATCCGGAATTTTTAGTTTATAACTTGCATTAACCATTAGAAAGTGCTACAGATTTTTTTTGACGATGAATATATTGAAGCATCAGTTATACAGTAAAGTCTCGATATAAGCCAAACCGTGCGTCGCGTCGCGACTGGACACTCGTTTATAGCGGATACTTCCTACGTTTCCAACGGACCCGAACGTAAAAAAGGACAGGGAGTGAAAAGAAAAGGACCGAGCGTCCAAGGCAAAACAGAATGTAGCGTATCTGTGCGAGAATTTTAATGCAACGGTTGAACTTTTTCATTTTTGTTTTATGAAACTTTGACGAACAGATTTGTGACCTCTCGCTGATTAAAATAACACTAAACGCTATATCATTTGGACCATACTTACTATTCACAATGCATTCTACACAACTTATTAAATAATGTAAATATGATCCAAATTTTGTCATGTTTTGACTCATTTTAATCAGAAAAATGTCACCAATGTCTAGGTGAAAGTTTCATAAGAAAAGAATGAGAAATAGCAAAGTTTTATCGTTGAATTAGTATTAGTTCGCAGATATACCCGATCCAGGATCACGTGGCACTAATTGACAATCGAACTTCTGACGTCTCAAGGGGTATACCCTTCAGCAGTGGAGATAAACTCTTCGCTTATATCGGATAACACTTTTTCGTTTATATCGAGACATTTCTGTATATTATGACAGTACATTTATAAAGTGGTGCCCAAACACTTTTGAATACTAGTGTACAGTCTAGTACATAAAACAGAAGCACGCCTATATTCCCAATTAACTCCTAAACCCTCCGACCGACCTAAACAAAATATCACATATCTTTATACAACCCAAAAAGGCATGATTCTACATGAAAAAATAAGATAAAAGTAAGGAATAATGAAGTCAACGATAATCAAATACAAATACAGAAACATATTTTCTGTAATTAATGGAAGCTAATAAAGAGGCAAGCAATTTTAATTATCCAGAGCATACATTAAAACAGTTTGAGAAATTTCATTTTAACTGTATTATTTTTTGAAAAATCTCAGACACCACTAATAATAGACCTAATCGGATGTAATTCAATGAAGTAGCTATGCGTAATCTGATTTGAAATATGAAACTAATAGGAACTGACCTCGCGAAGTCGTTATTTTTCAATGACATTTAGCGAGTAGCAGGCTTGGAAAAAAGTGGCAGCCAGATGAGCGATTAATTTTAGTTATTTAATTAATACTGGTTTCAAGCGAAGACCATAGGCGCAACCTTCCCATTTAAATGACAACAGCTTTATATCCGATCGTGCTTCTAAGCAAATGACGTTTTCAAGGCCCAATATTTTTTCAAGCGGTGTAACGAAGACCAAGGGTCCAGCACCAAGACCAAAAACAATCCTAGTAAACGAATTATCTTCAGTATATGCAAATTCAGATGTTTCTTAAGAAGAAAGTATACAGCCTTTTAGTATTTCGTAATTTCAAGCACCTCGTACGTTACACAAGCAATTAACATTTCTACAGTAGATAATATGCATAATCACATGCAAATAATATGCACGCCATGTCAATTTGCGCATGCATTTTTAAGTATTTACGAAAAGTATCCTCCTGCATTATCAGGCTCAATATATTTATTTCAACAAAGATTCGCCTACTCATTGTTGGATCGTGTTTCAAGTCATTTTTCATGTATGAAATACATAGTTGACCCAAAGTAGAATTGCAGAAATCTTAGGCTTATTTAACTTTAGCACAGAAATTGTAAAATTTTCATGAAAATATCGATATAAAATTGATATACACTATTATTCGAGAACTTTTGGACACCACTTTGTAGATGTGCTGTAATAATATATAACTGTTGCTCCAATATATTTATAGTCACAAAAAAATCTGTACCACTTTCTTTATGGGATATGCAAATTATAAACTAAAAATTACTGATGCAATAGTTTTTTAATTGTTTCTGAAATAATTTGTACTCGACGATTCTTGGAAATACTTCCACTTTTTTAAGTTTTGGACATTTGGATCGCCCTTACTTAGCTGTGCAGCCAGTCACTAAAACTTTGGTATTTATGGACATGAATTTTATTATTATATTGTGGTTAAAGAATTCCCACGTGAGCATAAGTTTTTTAGTTTCGTGATAGACTATTATGTACAGCTGTTGTAGTAACAAATGATATCACTGTAAATCCTCCCATTAATAAACTAATTTATATTTTTCCAAAAGCAAACGAGCGTTTAGACCTTTTGGAATGGTAATGTGTATGCAGTAAGTATACATATTTAATATGCATATTTCGCTATACTGTATCCAGTTATTCAACAAAATATACCATGATATGTTTCACCTAAATAATGATAATAATTTTCTGGCTATATAGTTAATGTTTTTGTACCGTTACGTAGAAACAAATGTGTTCTTAACTGTTGCCTGTGTAAATGTAGATTACAATGTCATGATATAATAAAGGTTTACTATATCATAAAAATCGTACTGCATATTTGTAAATGTAAAACGTTGTTAATAGTTTAGATTAGCTAAACAACGTATGACAAATTTCAGAGTATGACATTTTCACAATTCTAACAAAGATAGGGGAATGAAGTGTATGTATAATACCTCATTTTTTTTAAACTCGTATTTTTTTGTAGGATACCTGACTTTTATTCACTTAGAAATTATTAAAGAAAATATTAAAATTAAGAGCGTAAGAGAACGTTAGAGAAAATGTAATAATGCATAACTAAACCTCTAAATAACTGTCGAAATAAAAAACTTTGTATTAGTTCAGTTATAAAAACTAATGTAATTGACAAATAATTTACTCTCTGATGACAGTGGAGAACAGAATTTTATCGTGCAGATACTAACGAATTTTGTACACGGAAATCGAATATGTAATTCGAATCTTTTTACCGCCCACATTTATTTTGTCATCGTATTTTCCAGAATTCGTTAATATATATTTAAACATATATTTTTCATAAATTGGCACCCACTTCTTTTGTATAATTTGTGGAAGAAATATAAATAATAATATAAATTCTAAAATCAATTCTTTAATACAGTATGCAGTTATACGTTTAACGACGTTGAGTAATACAAATTTAACTTCTTGTAACAAATTGTATGTTGGTATGTACTGCATTACTGGTTCAGGTACTGGATTAACCAGCTTAATCGGGGAACACACAAACTGAATAAATTGAGATCCGAGAAGAAGATTTAAGAATAAGCTCCAAATAGGATACAAACTTTTTTCCCAAACATTGAAAAGTTTCTTAACGGTGCAGGTCTTTAATGTTAAAGCCTGCAACACTTCCTTGATCACTGATTGTAGAATTAAGCTTTTATTTATTATTTAAAACAAAAATCGAACAAAGCTGAATATTTATTATCACTCCACCTAGGATTTATGCATTTCTTGCATTGATTGCAATAGTTCATTCTTTCCATTTTATGTAACAGGGTAGAGAAATCTTAGAAGAATAGCCCCGTTGTTAATTTTATACAGTTTTGTACGCCCATTTAAATTAAAATAATGTTTGTTCAATATGAGAAGTAACAGTTGTATTTATATGTGAGGAATCACTATATAAAATTCTATCATATTCTCCTCTTTCGTCGGATTAGCATTAAACTATTTATTACAGTTTAAAACACTTAGATAATTTCTTCAAATACGTGAACATTATTACAAAAGCAGAGATAATTTAAGAAACTCTTGAAAAGCTTAGAAATTCGGAAAATCTAGAATTCTAAAGAAAAGAATTTGAGAAAGAAAGAGATGCGAATTTCTTAAAAAATATAATATAGAAAATATAGTATGTTTAAGTACTTCACTCTTAACAGATTTTTGAAAAAAGGGCAGTTCGTTAATGTGTACATGAATACAAACCGTACGAATGAAATTTCATGCGTAAGAAAAATGAAAGTGCAACTAATATTTTTGAATCCCACTCTAAGAAATAAACAAACATCTCTAAGATTACAGTAGAGTTCTTGAAATCCCACTTCATTATCCAAGGATTAACGATACAATAACATTCATTTTCCACGAAACTGACATATGCATTTTAATGTGCTTACCTTGTTTCGAACTCCGCAAGCTAATCTTGATTCTGATGTATCGTAGTCCCTTCCCGTAATTTTGTTTTCAAACGGGGGCGCTAAAGTTTCCGTAGAAATGTGTGTGTGTTGCGGTACTAATGGAGGTGCCACCTTCTGAGGTGGCTTCACCTTTGCGATATTCAA
Source organism: Nomada ferruginata (assembly GCA_963583965.1). NCBI lineage: Eukaryota > Metazoa > Arthropoda > Insecta > Hymenoptera > Apidae > Nomada > Nomada ferruginata. Next base: position 5,620,591 of record OY757219.1, read on the forward strand.
AAACGTTGGGAAACCTTGTTCGTCAAATCCACCAGAGTAGTTGGCTGGAAGGTTGTCAGTTGGCCAAGGGTCTACGTAGTTTGGATCTCGACAACATTTGCCAATTACTCCATTGTCTGGATTTTTGCAACTCTGCGAAAAAATGCGACAAACTTAATAAAAAATTAGGATATTTTATGATAATTTTTATATTGCAAAATTTAACCGAATTCGAATATTTTTTCTCAAAATCAACACAGAACCACGCAGATAATATAAAATTATGTAACTGCAATTGTTTTCTTATTATGATTGAAGAAAAGGAAGTACTCATACGATAAAAAAATTGAAAGGAATAATTAAAATGCTAAACATGATTACTACTATGGTACAAATTACCAATCAGACTTTTGCTTCACTATGAGTTAACTTAATTTCTTTTTATGAATATAAACTTAACAAAAATGTCTACATATATATTTTTTTTAATCGTGTCCCGTTCAAATTTATTTGAATTTTTAAGTAATCTATGTTAATTGTGTATTAACAAATAAATTAACAACATTTTTTTAGGATTACTTACACTTAGCGGTACCCGTCTGAAAAGTTCTTTCTCCAAAATTGCAACAGGCTCTGTACTAATTGTACCATCGAGGGTGCAGAACTTCTCCTCAACGCAAACCAGAGCTGCCGCACAACCAAGTTGCACAGGGGATGCAAATGCAAACTGGGCTGAAGATTTCGATGTTTAAACAGAGAAGTATGGTTAAATTGATATAACTAATTAGTGATCAAATAATCTTTAGTATCGCTATGTTATCTCGTGCATGATATTGTAACTGATATAAATAATATGAACCGTTGCAATTACTTTGCACCTCTTAATTAAAAGAACACATCATTTGTAAGCTACTGGGGATACATTCCTCGTTTACATAACACCTAGAAAGTTATACAATCTAGAATGTCGCATCACGTGTTACCGGTTTCCTTGCCAGAAATTGTGAACAGTGACAATTTTTCGAATATTTTAGTGGAACAAAAATTAAACCTGGAAGGCCAACACATCTTCAATTAGAAGTCTTACTGATCTGATAGAGATGTAGTTGCACCCTTGCATCGTTTCAGTTCTTTGCTATCCAGTGTTAATTAAATTACAGAAATATTTTCGAAAAGATGTGACGAAAATGTTGAGCCCTTTGCAATCTGATGATTTTTAATTACAGTTCCGACCTTTCGTCGGTATTGCAGTTAGTCGATGCACTCGTGTTCGTTCTTTGTTTATCGTTCACTTAAGTAGTGCACTTAAAGTGGATGAGCAAATTATTTTAAACAGATAGAAGAATAATATATTTTACGTTATTATAACTTCAATAAGTGCGAAGAATACTCTTGCTTTTGTCCTTGACATATAGATACACAATTGAATTATATATTTGAATTATTAATTTTGTTTAATTAATTTTGTCTAGTTAAGCTATTGGTGCAATCGTTTGTCATGCGTAAGAGTGGCTTGACTTTCCCTGATTGTTATTTTTGTTATCATTACTTACTTTAAAATTGCTAAATAATACTGTGTATCTATATTACGATACTTTGGATACATAGGGTGTCTCTTAACTATGAAAACTGCCGGAAGTGGGGGGGGGGGGTTGCTGAGGTGACTCTGCACAACTATTTCCTTTACCAAAATCGTGGTTGAAGCCTCGTTTTTATATTATTAACATAAGACACTGGCCGTTCACGATCACAACCGAGCGCGGTTGAGAACCACGCGCTCTACGGGTGCTGTGATTGGCCAGTGTTTTTCGTTAATAATTCAAAAACAAAGCTTCTACCAACATTTTGGTAAAGCAAAAAGTTGTTTAGAGTCACCTCAGCAACCCCCCATTTCCGGGGGTTCCAATAGTTAAGAGACACCCTGTTGATATACAAGTTTTAATTTTACATCATCGACGAATACATATTTCATCATTGTCACATATGCATGTATCTTTTAAAGAATAGCAATATGTTTTGTGATAAAAAAAGGTATCGTTATAATTGTACTTTTAATTCCCTACTGGATCAAACTTCAAACGAATGGTAATTTCGAAGTACCCACAATATATGTATATGTTGCTCTTTGGCAGCATCCGTGAAAAATAGCATTTAGGCGATTGGCTAAAGAAAGTCAGTTTTGGCACCTTGTAAAATTATATGCCATCTATCCTGTATGCCATATCAGTCTTAAAACTTCAGTTAATAAGCAAGTAATGTCAGTGTACTTAACCAGATACTATTAAACATGCAGTTATTTATAGAATATCAGGATAAATATAATAAAATTAGGTTATTATACTTTGCGTGGGAGATTCAAAAACATTCTGTCCACTGTCTCCTTTAGTTCCTGGAATCTCATTATATTTCGTGCCTGATTGATCACCTTCGAGTATTACACCATTCGGTTTAGTTTTTACAAACGTCTCCTGAGCCTCTCTCACAATTGTGCAACAAACTTGATCGTGAACCCTGCACTGTTGAGCCTGTTTCAAGCAGACATTCAGAACATTTACGTTGTCCAGCATCAGAAATAAAATTTAAGCCCCCATATAAGAATCTAAATTAACCCTTTCAGTACCCATGGCCGATATATCGGCTCTGTCCACTGTTATTCCCGCGTAATATACATATATGTTTCACCAAGTTTCATATCAAATATTATTGCAAAAGTATATTTGAGTAATTCTAGTTGGTTTGAATAATTGTCTCCCAGCCCGTATATTTTTCCGGGTATTTCTGGCTGGTACTTAGAAAACGTCCAGGGTACTAACAGCGTTAAAGAAGTAACATTAAATCTACATTAAAGAAACAATGTTCAACAGAAACAAAAGAAAATATCTGAACTCACAATGCAAAATGAATTTGTACTCAGGTAGAAACTAGTTTTAAATCTTTTTAAGGGAACCCAAAGCCGAACACACTTTTAAAACTTTTAAAACCTAAAATTTGCTGTAATATTGCTTAAGTTCGCAACGAATTTGTTATTTTAGCTTTAAATTTCATTTTAGTTTCTCGGAAAAACTTTTCAGTAGAATCGTATTTGCACATTTTGATTTATTTTCTCAGAATCTAAAAAAGCAAGTTCAATCAAACCTTTCGTATTCCTGAGAAGTTGCTAGACATATTCCAATTTGAAAAATAATTTCTAAAAATCGAACGTAAATTTTGACAGTTCTTCGGAAGGATAAAGCTTGGTTCTGGGTTTTCTTAAATAAACGTCTTTTTGATTGCAGAAAACATGCAGAACTGGTTATATTATTTGAAGAGAACATAAAATATTCTTACCTTAGCGGATAAAGAGTAAATGGCACTGTTAGGTAAGTGAGTATAACCATTTAGACAATCGTGTTTACTAGTACAGATCCTATCTTCTCCAACACAGCTGATCGTGAAGTCAGATTGATGTTCGGTGAACTTTGAACCACCAACGGAGAAGTAATCGTCAATCGGTTCCTGGCCAATCTGCTGTTCAACATTTTGAAATACGACATGTTCCTGTACAGGACTTTGGTATACCAGTTGCTGGTGGGCGGGAACCTGAACCTCTGTTCAAATGAAACAAGTAAAACAGTCAATAATAACACAAGCAGAAACTTTGAATTTACATGTATACTTGCAATAAACACAGTGATTTATTAAATAGAATTAAATGTTTGACTTCAATTTTATAAAATATACGCGGCTGTTTAATATATTTCGAACCAGGTGGTTTTTTTGTTAATTATGCCTAGGAGTCAGATAGTTCGATCATTTAAAAACAGACAGAACACGAGAAATTTAATTCGTGGCCTTGAACGTTAGAACAGCAAAGACGAGATTTCTTGGATACTGTCCGGAATGAGGTTAAGAGAAATTGCAAAATATAATTTATTATTATCGAGTGAACCGCTGCTGTAACGTTATAATGACATGTTATAATAGAATATATTTAATCGACAAAGATTCGAATACGATGTTGTTCTGTTTTCACTTTAATTAATCGTTATTAAACGCGAAAGTAATATTACGGATATCTATTTTAATACATTCCTTTATTTGCTGGAGATACCAAAAAAATAATAAAAATAAAGCAAGCATAAACAAATAGAAATAAAATCCCTTGGGATGATATTTTTTTAGTAAATCACACCAATACACAGTTAAATATATATTAAAAAATCGAAAGACTACAGACCTACGTAAGGGGCTTGAGCTTCCAATGAGTAGGGGTACCCATTTGTTGAAAAAATAGTAGTAACTAGTAGCAATGCCCCGAAAAGCATTTCTCCGGTCTTTCTTTTACGTGTACCTGAAAAAAAATAAAACGAGAGATAAGTAGATTCTCTATGAAGTATCAATTGTTTTTATCCACATGTTACGCATACCATATTTTAAATATTTAATATCGTGATAGTGCTATCTAAACATATCCGCAGTATTGTAATATTTGGTGAGAATACATGGCCGGTATAACAATACACGAGTTAATTATGTAATAATTAATTATTCGCGGAATAACTTTCCAACATATAACTGCAATAAATGGACAGCGAATAAAGTATGGAAGCTGTTACAACATAAATATTACTTCTATTTCTCCAAATTTCTTGCCATTTTAACATAAATGAAAAACAATCGAATTCTAAATCGAATAAAACAAGAAATATTTAATGACAGTATAAAGGAGAACATTATACAGAATTATATTAGTCCTGAACCGTGTATAATATTTTTGATTACATTCATCATCCTAACTTTAATACCTAATTATCATGTCAATGTTCTGCTATCTATTTACATTACAAATATTCGACGTCTAAAGGGAAAAGTTGCAGAAGAAACACGAAGGAAATTTGTTCATTAGAATTTATGATACACGAATAATACCATCTAAATGTACCGCGACGGTTAAATGGTAGATATACTCTAAAAACGTGTCCTATACAGATGCAAAACACTATCATCAATCCGACTCATTTATCCCAACGTGATAAATAATAGTATAAAATAGATGTATAAAATTGAGTAAATTTCAGGCCGTAGCTCCAAGTATATGGCCCTGAAGGAATTTCCACCTTTGAAAGCATGTGCCGTACGCAAGTTAGTCCGTTTTATGGTTAAACATATTTCTACGTTCCGCTTCTCATCCCACATAATTTATTATCGGAATTTTGTACCCGCATGGAATTCCACATAACTAGTTAAAGCATCGAAGTTTATTCCAGGAATTATTCATATTACCGAGTGAAGTTATTACAAAGGTGCACGTAGAAAACGGTATTCTCGAATAGGGAACAGGACTGTTTCTCCTGCACAACGCTTTGATAAAAGAAATTGAAAGTGATTATAAAAGGCCGACAAACCGCACGGCTAACGAAGAAAGCGTTTCGCGCAAGGATGCTGGCGTCCGTGTAAAGTGGTGAAAAGCATTAATTTTAATTTATGGAAAAAGGAAGACCCCATCACCCGGAAATAGCTGATCCAGGCCACATCGTCTCGATCGAAAGAGAAAGGAATACGCACATATACAGATTCTCGATTTTTACTTTTCTAATGTCCTACATTCCAGGAATGATATTTTGGAGCTCACGTCATTCTTTTCGTCGACCTCGAGAGTGTTTCACTTCGCCTCTCTACATCCTTTTCTCCCTTCCTCGCTCTTATTCACTCGTCCACTTTATTACCAGTTACTATTTATAGATATAATTTTCAGCGTTTTATAGTCCTCCGGATTAGTGACGTTATTACGTTTATCATCCCACAAACTGTTGGCCCTTCGACAAATTACGAATTAATCTAAGAGTTCAAGCTTCTAGCCACGCACATTAATTCTACGAGGCTCGCTTCTGAGGAAGGCGAAATTATTCTTCGCTATGTAATCCTCTGAGATTCGTCGATGTGTCGTAACGTTGCCCTTCTCAGGATGACTAGTTTGCGAGAAACTACGTAATACACGTAATATTACACTGACGTTCCACAAACACTTTATTTAATTATAAGCATACGTTGAGATTCGATCCTTTTTATTGTTTTATTCACCGTTTAAGTTAGAGATCAGTTAGATCCAATTGATATTGAATAATGTTCGTTTGGTTTCATGGGAGCATTGTTATTTAAATGTTATTGCAAGAAGTGAAAGCTTAATTGTTATGTCGATGGCTGTTTTGAAGCAAATAGAATTGCACAATTAAGTGGAAGCTGATATTATTATTGCTATGTTATTAAAGTCTGTTTCCCTGTTTTGCGTAGGTGTATAATTACTTGGCATCGAGAAGAATGTTAGCATAGTTTCTTTCGTTTCGCGAATTTCTATTTGCTTTAATGGAGCTTCTTGCAATTAATATTTGTGCCCGTTGAAAATCTGTATTTTATCATGCCATATTATATGCAGCTTATTTATTAATGCGGACTGGATACGATTCAGAAAACTGTACCAAGTGACGAATCAAGGAATAACATTTGCTAAATATACTTTGTTATTTCTGCGTTTTAATACGAATAAACATTCAACTGCGAAGCGAGTTTAAAATGAGAATGGAGAAATTATTTCTGCAAACGAGAATTATACACTAATCAGTAACAGAGATGCGTGTCAACGACTACGTAAATTATTTGTCGAAGAGAGACTAGACAAACGTGTAGCTTCTATTTCTTGCTAAAGATATCCAATGTTTCACTGTATATTATCATATCATCACCAAGTATCAAAAGAAATATCAATCTTTCCTAAACTCAACTGCAAACGAACCACGTGTTAAGAGAAAATATCAGAAGTGGCGAAAAGTTTTGTCTTAATATGTTAATATTTCTATGGTAAACTATGAAAGACAAAAGGAAACACTATACAAGATGATAAAACTCTATGGTAAAAACCGTGCACAGCGAAACATGGGAGGACACTTAAAGATTTCAAATTTGCACCACTGTCTACCTATAATGAACGTGTATTGCGAACAAATAATAACGGGTAAGAACTGTAAACAAATAAAATCGAGAAGTTGCTCGAAGATAGGTTAAAATAAACTGTGCAATATATTTAACAATTATCCTATGTCAAATACCTCGGGTCACAGATTTCAGATGAATTGCAAATAGTATTTGTGCGAGAAATTAAAGCTTAAAACTCAATTACGTTTAAGTTGAAGTGAAAATGTCAATGTTCTTGACAGTTAAAAGTCGATGAAATGTTACTTGCGATTCTGTACAATTTTATATTGAAGTATGTTCAACGATAGCCGAGTAACTAGTGTTTTAATTAGTAAATGAAGATGATACGTAAATGGAATGGATTACGATTAGAATTAGCGATACCTACGTGTTGGGTAGATCCGCATGCGACGAGTGCGATTCACGAAATGGAATTTACTTTTCCGCGTGATACCTAAAAGAAAGTTAATAAAACTGGCGCTGCTTTAGTATTCGTTCTTCTTTTATATCGATCCACCGATCTTCGATATCTCCCTACCATCCCAAACGCAATTGCAACCTTGTACCCACCTTCTTTGGACCATCTTCTCTAGATGTGCCTTCATAACTAGCAAAATAGTCCTCTTCGTTTGTTCGCGCAAGTTTTGCTACAGGTATACCGTGTTCGCCGTTCAATTGTGGTTCCTCTTTAAACGAAAGTTTGCAAACAATTTAATCGTTACTAAAAATGCATGTTAAAACGGTGTGTTTACTGCTGCTTCTTTTGTTATCATTAATTTTCTTACAAGAAAAATGATATCTATACACAAATAAGTATCTTTCACCGTGTACAGTTGTACAATCACTTATATAAATATTGCATAAACATACATGTCTTGTACGTAGTTATAAAGATACGTCTTTCTTATGCACCGTTGAGATTACATGTTTGAACAACAATCCTTTGCTAATAGCGAAGTGTCAAAAAGCTTCCCTTCTTATTGAACAATTTATACTCCATTCAATTTCGATATTCTCAAATACAAACATGTTTTGCTTTTTATTTGACAATGTGGAGAAGAAATGTGTGCAATACAATAAGTGCTTTGATTAAAAATCAAGATATTTGGAATACAAGAATTTGGAATGAGAATGATCAAGGAATGAATTATATTTGGTAGCGGAATTTTCAAAAGACATTTCTGTCATTTATTACAATATAAGAATTTAAATTGCTGCATTTATCATAAATAAAGCTTATACTCTTAAACTATCGTAATATTATTTAAATCGTGCTTTATTGCTATTAATAAGTCGCATTAATGATCTAAAAATGACAATTATATTTTATTTCGTATACCGAGAATAAGTGGCGAAAAAAAGTTACACAAAGTCTAGAAATAATGCTGCGCTTCATTATGCTACGGATAATACTGCGTATCAATAAATCAAAATTTCATGAGGACAAAATCTTGACGTCGTTTCACTCAACTTGCGAATACGTCTTATTGATATTTATATCTGCGATATACATAGTAACTACACATTCATATATTAAAACCATGGTGATTTGACGAAAGTTAATGTCAAGTGAATATAATTCACCGTTCGGTTCAAATTTATTCATTACTAATCTAACATTACGCGGGATTTATATTTTCCATTTTGCAAACGTAATACGGCGATATTTTAATGTTGCCAGTTCCGTGTTGCACGGCTATGTTAAAATCGCCAATTTTAGGTATCTCAGCAATTCATGCCCGACACACATTGTCCTCTATTATTTCGGAGAATTTTGCATTTTTGACTCATCGTCCTGGACAACATTTCTCTAAGTTCCATCTGCGGTACGTGTCCGTACACAGAGTTTAAGCATTTTTTGGCACGGACTTTTGAAATAAGTGATTCTTTTTTACGACAAGCATGACCGTGAACTGAAACTCGCTAAACTCGTATTACTTGTAGAAGGAAACTTCAATTTTTCTTCCGCTCTTGCTTCGTGGCTTGCATGCGTCAAATGAAAAATTAATTTTAATCTTTACTGCCATCCGTGGTTTTGAGCAACATTGTGCTGTTTAATATTATTACCTTCTTATATTTATTATAACATCTTTTCAGCTTCAAATATACCACACTGTATGACGAATAACAACGAAACCCCGTTCACAATCTCGCTATAGCAGAAATAGTGGTTATTTTTTAGCAGGACGCATTCAGTTTTAATGAAAATGAGACGGTAACGTTATGTAATACAGCATCAAAGCATTAATATGTATATCGAAAGTTTGCAATTTGCGAGACAGATTCCGCTGAAGTAATTTAAAAGAAAATATTTACAAAGAATTGCAAAACACCGTCAACTAGTATATTTCGTAATAGTTTTAAATGAAATGAGTTTCAAACAATTTCGAGAAAATTATCAGAATTCCAAACAACAAGTGCCAAATACATTATATCTTACAAATAATTTACAAATTTATAATATTCATGTAATTTTCTGCAAAGAACTCGTTAGCAAATCGGCTTTATATATAAATATAATAATTGATGCGTGTCTCTAGATACGTCCATCATTTGTGTTATTGTCATTTGTAGATTTTGTAGAAACTTATTTTAAAACATTGTTAGAAGCATACTTTCTAAGACCGATTTTCAAACTGAAACTAACAGTCTGCTGTACACAATTTAATTTATGGGTCAAATGTTAACACTGCATGCTGGTTAATGGAAGACCACAGTAATTTCAAGGTATCAGAAGATTAGTATGTCAATACCTGAGACATAATTGAACGTGACATGCTACAACTTTCATATCCTATGCTATTGAATAAAGAGTATGCAAATTCTAAAAATACATGGGAAACAATATTAGTCTTGTGACTAAAGAGTTACTATACAGTTGGACGTGGGATGCACTGCAAATATTGACTAATTCCCAGAGCATATTCTGCATCTCAGTGAATTATGTTTTGCATCCAGTTTCCAATTGTCCTTCGCATTCTCAATCGAAATAATTCGCGCATTAAATTTGTAGAAGTTGTATTAACAATTATTTTCAGCAAATTTATTCGGGCAAGCGTGTTCAAATTGAAAATTAGCAATTGAATTGGAAATGAAGCAGTACGTAGTCAAGTCAAAGGGGTACACGTGTGAATTTCCATAAATCGAACCACTGATCTCTAAAATATCTCTTATGTAAATTAAAAGTTTCAGACGTGTTTGCTTTAAATGTGTTATATCATTGTCTGTATCAATCTTCTTACTTATGTACCCGATTAGGCGCAAAATCGCGCAGCTCGAAATAGTTGAAGACAAATTAAAGACAGCTATCCCGTAAAAAAGTGGCAACTCTGAATTTCGCTAACTATACGTCAATAAATTTCGTAACAATCCTGTGTCGTAACTTTCATTTCTTGAAGGTAAAGAAAATAGTCCAAATCGAAAGAATTTGTATTGCACTATTGTATATTATACAATACACAGTTGTAAGTGTGTAAGCTCAATTTGTTATATTTCTAATTGAACAAATTACGTGAAAATTACATTTCTTTGTGTAATTATTTGTGCACGTTCATTAATATTTAATCCATTCCATCATTTGCAAATATATGTAGCCCGACAATACATATTAAACAATACAATTACTTTTTAACGATATTCTTTTATTATATATAACGTTGCAAATCCTAATGGATAGAATATCAAATTTTGATGCACTACGCGTGCATTGCACTTGTTTGTAACTGCTTATCAACATACATACTCAAGTAACTTCTAATTACTCGATAAAAGAAACGATATGAAAGAAAAGTGGTATCGTATTAAAAGATATCCCTACGTATTAACTTTCTTACGTTTCACTCAAAGTCGCATTCAATTTTTTTATCGAAAAATAACTGGGTGTTTATTTTTTTTTAAACACGGGGAGAACGTGAGTTTGGAAGGAAGATCATATTGGATATGAATTTGATTTATACGCGAAAATTCGAAACCTGAAAGTACATTATGGTATATGTATAATCCTGTTAAGTATTTAAGGGAACCCATAAACTATCATGGGAAAGTGCTGAAATTCGTGACCCATTTTCTGCCAAACCATTCAAGCAATTTTAATAAAATTTCTACTGAGAACTCAACTTATGTATATTGTAGCCCTAAATAAATTAAACACGCAATATTTTCATTAACTTTTCAGACAACAATTAGGCGATGAGAATAAAATCGACAACTGATAGCTGCTTTTCTTATGCCGATGTAATCAGTAGTTTTTATTAAATTTCTTCATACAGCTTATTCAGCAACCTGTTCCGTATTATTGTAGGCAGTGTAACTGAAATTCCTGTTTTGGAAATTAAGAAAATGTATTGAAATGAATAAAAGAATTGAAATAAAAAATTGTCTTCTTATCTTAAATTGTAATATTCAGTATTTATTTTGCAACAGGGGATTAAAAATCACCTAACTATAAGTAGAATAAAGCCATATAGCGAAGTAATTAGGGCTGCGCACGTAAATAAAGCAAACATGAAAGAAAACGAATTTACATTGTTACATTGGGAAACGAATTTTTTTGCGGCGAACGTTGGCGAAATAAAGGGAAGAAGAAAATATAGTGGCGGCAGAATATTCACCAATGGACATGGTGTCGCAATTTTATTAGCAACGATTATCCATGTTAAGGCTCCCCAATAAATCGGTGTACGTCTGTGTACGTGTAAAAATACGTCTTATCAATGAACGCCATGAATGTTTCACACTAGTGTACAATTCATTCCCAGGAGAGCATTATTTTATTCGGTAAACTGCCAACGCAATATACCAATTCGATCCGCATCAATAATCCAAACGGCGCTGAAAACATATTTTCCCGCTCTTATCGCGCAAAGAAGCACTTCATTTTACTTAGAAATATAAATAATCAATATTCATTCGATTCCCATTCCAAGTCATACCTATCGTAACACCTTTGATTTTAAAGAATCCGGTGCTGTCGTAAATTCGGTCTCACTTTTAAACGGTAGTGTTAAACCACACTGTGCACGTCACACTGGTGAAATACAGCAGCTTTAGGATAATTTGTGAAGGCTGAAAGATGTTGGGATTTCTGATTGCACGACTGAAATTTATAGTTAGGCTGTGTCGTGAGCAGCTGCTGACGAAGTGTTAGCTAAGTTTCAAATTTAATGCTGCTCGATTCCCTGAATCTAGGATCTGTTACGCTATCGCGTTTGTTCGATGATAAATTCGAAATCGTTCCTTACTATTACCTTAAATTATCGTTCCTTCGCAGAACGTGGGTGAAGTGGAGCAGTGTAACGCAGAAGGAAGTGCTATGTGTTCTTGTTGCTGTCAGCTCAGATTAGGCTCAGATTACCCTATCATTATTTACTGATAAAAATTTAATTAATCGGTACTAATTAACGTAGCGAAAGGTAATAGAAATTCCCTTGCAATCTCTCTTCGAAAACAGGAATTTCGAATTTGTATCGTTTATCATTTTCAGAAAGGCACCTTCTACGCATCGAGAAGTTTCCGAAATCAAATTTGGGTAATTAATAGTTTTACGAGCGAATAAATTTTTCCCAATTTTTCCCAATGATTATAATTATTCGACGTTTAATTAATGATCATTTTTGTCAAGCAAGGCAAATTTTATACCCAACTGATAATATATTGTGCAAGATTTATTTACTCCAAGATAGACGTAGCGGAAAGTTTCACGTTAGTAGAGGCACGTATACCTGAAACTAAATGAAACACTAAATTTCTATTTCCCAGCGACCGTGTAGCGTAGAAGACTGGTTCGCGTAACAAAATGGATGTTTTTGAAGAACGTCGTCGAAAGCATTTCAAGGTACGCCGTTGTGCGAATTGAATTACTAGCATGTACTTTTTGATTTAATGTTCACAATATTTGTCGAATTGTTTGTTCGGTGCCCCTGGAAACAAATTTTTCTTCACTTTAACCTTTGTATGGCCGTTGCCTCTTCTGGTCACTTTGTTCGGCAAAAGTAGATACGCTTTGGAAAGTATACGTCATTAGTTTGAAAAATTAAGGTGTCCTTGAAAAGGTATATTATGGGCTTCACGTTGAAAAGTGTTAAATTAATTACGTGATAAAGCTCACGCTAGTAGCAGTTGTCGGAAGATTGATATTTCACATTTTGAGTGGTTTCAGAACTGACTTGTCTGTAATACCTTCACCTTTCTTTCTGTGTATTTGTAATAGTAAGTAGCGTGAGTAGTAGAATCAATTTTCTTTGATCATTTTATTATTCAAAGATTTCTGAAATAATTCGGTAAATTGAAAAGATAATTGAAAGTTGCAACACTATTCGTAGAATAAGATGATAATTGTGAATTAAAGAGACATTTATATTGTAATAAATTCGTTGCTGTATGAAGTACGAAAGAAATATTCGAAAACGGTTACATATAAAGGAATAAAGTTATATATAAAGTTTGGTAATGAACGCTTTGTTAAAGGGTTGCAATTAAATATTATACGCATGAAATATGTAACGATGCATTTTCTATCACAGCACACAGAAGTCGGTAGTACTATTTTGTAAGCGAAGTGGCAAGTTTTTTCATCATCCGCGAACAATTTCGTGTGCTGAATAGTTTGTACAGTAACAAATTATTACTTACTATTTTTCATTCCCCGGTTAAAAGTTATCTTTGTGCTCAGATGCGAGCTTATTTTATTTTTTTGCAATTTCAATTGCATTAAAAAGATACTTAAGAAAAGCAGAGAATGGATTGTGCCCTACAGATTTAAAAAAATTGCCCCATTTTTTATTAAAATACGAAATATTCTTTTTTAGATAGCAGTTTGACAGAACGAATAATTTGTACATAAACAATTCTTGGAACGTATACAAAATATCCAATAAATTACCTTTCAATTCGACTAAATGAATACAGTAGTGTAGGAAGTTAGGAAAAGTTATTGGGACATTAATATTATTCCAGATCTATTTGAAGTCGCTGTTAATTGAGATTCGTGCTACCGAATTCTCTTTTCATTTGACATCCAGTGCCGAGGGAAGGTCAACAGATACGGAAACTTCTTCACCTTTTAATTATACCTGTAAAATCACTGAGTAATTAATCATAACCTTGTCAAGCGTTCAAGGTACTGTCTTTGTGCTTAATCCCTGTCTCTCGATGTTAGTACCCGATTTAAATCGTACGCTTCTGTATATGTACAATCGTGCCATAGAAGAAATATGAACTGTAACTCGTTTTCGAAAGTCAGGCGGAGTAAATCAAGTACAAGTTTCCGCTTTAATATATGATTCTAATTAAATAAGTTTTCTTCTACTGAAAGAAATTTTCTTTTGCTTAAACGTGTTCTGCATATAATAAATTTGTAGTTCATGGCCACGTTATATATTGAAGGTTCACTTCCTTATCCAAATTCAGAAATTGATGCAATATGCAAAGTGTTACAAAATTAAGAAAAGTTACAGTACTGCCTCGATTATTCCAATTAATATGGGATCATGAGTGTGCAGATAAACGAAGTTTTGAATGGTATCTATTTATCAATGTGTGTAATTGGAAAAGTGAATACGAATACTAACGATTATTACATATTAACAATAAACATGTTTCTTATTTATTGAACATAATTATGCAAATAATTATTTGAACGTATAGCAATTGGGAAAAATGATATTCCTTTCATGCCCCACATCTTGTTAGCCCTTCCTCTAAAACTACAAATCCTTGAAAATTCTTCCGTCCAATAACACCATCGTTATTCGATCATCATTTGTGCAAAAAGTGAGAACCATATTTTTCATTTTTCTTTTCATTAGGTACTAATGTGAATGACCATGATTTCATGTTGAGAAAAAACTACTACCCATTCCATTAAAAAACTAGACAATAGAAGACATAAACAGTTTCCTTTGTATTAAATCTTCATTAACTGCGTCCCTATATTTCTTTCAAATGAATGGTATTTATAACTAAAGTATATAACTTACAATTAAGTTTATAAACATGTGAAGCAAAAATTTAGCACAAATTGTATATGGTACTCAAATTGAGTAACTCAATGTCATTTTCCTGATTTATGAACGGAAACGTTTCACAATTAGTGCAACATGAAGAAAATAACTGGGCCAGTAAATAATAGAAACATGAAGTGCACTGTAAAAAAATATAACGTTGAATCCGGAATCTTTTTTCGCGCAACGCATGATCTCAAAATCTCAGGACGAATTTATTAATAAAATAAGACAGTTTCATTCATGTTGACCAAATAGTCAGAATTTTAATTCTAGAAAAAGCGTTAAAGTCTTCCGTGCATCATATTTTTAGTGTCCTGTGAAAAAATGTATCAACATTTTCACATTTTATTCTACAATCTTGCAAATGTAATTCTGTAAAATATGTGGAAATTCTGAAATATAATTCATCGATACTTTCCAAAGTAATAGTAATAAATGTATGTACGTAAAAGTTTGTACGTTTGGCTTCTCTTACTTCTTCAATTTCTTCGTCGTTCAAGCAAATAAGACACGATAATTAAACTGGCCAGCAAGCTTTATATTTTTAATTTCACCTTTGCCAATTATAACTGGACGTAAATACAGCCATAAACATTCGTACCCTCACTGTCAATAAAAGAAATTGGTTTGAATTGGTTGATGCATTTGGGGTTTTCCAATACATTTTTTACTATAAAAGAACGCATATGCGAAATTTGTTTACGCCAAATTTGAACAAAATTACGTAATTAATAAGAAACACATATATAAATTTTATCATACTACACCTGCAAACATTTAATTTCAATAAATTGTATAAACAGTGAGGCTACAAATACTTACGAGGCTGACTGTATTATGTTTGATAAAACGATACGTTATTACTGAAGAATATCGTGGAAAAAGTTAAAAATAGAAGTTTTGACGCGGCGTTATTATTTATTCAGTGTATATCTGTGTGTATTTTTTGTTTCTTAACAACCAATGATCCTATGTGAAAGTCTTCCGGAATGTCCTTTCTTACAGTATACAGTATACAAGTATTATTATTAATGTGTGAATACAAGCTTTCTATTGTAGATATAAATGTGGTACACATATCCATAACCGAATAATTTTTTTCCGTAGTGCTATAGATCCTTCCAATATGACCTAATATTCTACTAACGTGTGATATTGGTGAATCTCGGCCTAATTTTTCTTACTAGAGAGCAGCGCCCAAGGCACTGTTCGACATGTCATCCGATTAGTCGTTATACTAATCAAACTTGTGCCAATTTTTTGTTAACATTGTTTACACGTAGGAAATGGAAAGGCTAAAGCATTGCATGTATATGAACGCGAATGAAAGTAAAATAAATTGTAATGATTTCGTAAACCGTTTATAACATTTAAACTTGTTTAATAATTTGGTATGTTATAATTGTTATAATAAATGTTATAATTGATATATTAATCAACATTTAACACAGAAACAATTCAATTTGCTTTTGCAATTCTCTGTTGGAGGAAACGAAATTTATTTGCTTTGGAATTGAGAGTAATATTTTCTTCAATTTATTTAATTGTATTTAAGTAATATTACTCCTATATAAAAATACAAAGTATATGCTGGTTAAACGTAATTTATATACCCTACGAACTAAAAGTTTGTAATTATTAGTCATCGCAAGGAGAAATAAAATTTTCAACCAAATTATTTATATAATATTAAATATTGAAATGCTTCTTCGATATCAAATGATTCTTTTTTTTATCAAATTAAGGTAGCGATTACAAACATTTCGCCGATAGTGCATTATACACTTGCACTCTAGTTGTATAATGTTTAAAGCGTGTAAATATGTAATTCCTGTTTAATTCTAATTTAACTTCATGTGAGTTGCATAATAAATAAAAATAAAATCAGAGTTATTTATTTTTTTGTAGAATTAAGGAAAGTCAATAGTTTAATATGTATCGTATATTGAAGACAATTAAATAAACCAATGCAAAAATGGTTGTAAAAATAATAGTTATAGAGCAACAGCTATGATATGTAAGATGTGGTAACTGTTTGTAGATTTCCAAAAGTTTTTACTCGTCAAACATGGCAAAAGAGTAAAGTTATCGTTAATACTAAGATTATTATAATTATTATTATTATTGTATTTAAGTTAATTAACCTCATCTTTTTTTGATACGATTCGCGTTCAAATGATATTTGCAAGCAACTGTAGTGTCGCGGCCTTAATTTTAATTATTCCTCGTTTCCTAACTATTGGAATGTGCCATATCTTATCTGTTTAACATAACGTAAAAGTTCATTCTTTGGTATGCTGCATAATATAACGTATGTTTTTTTTTTGACTTTAATGATCGTTTCGTAAAGTATATCCTAAGTATAAAAGGAATGAAAATTCACAACACGCGTGAAAGTGTAGGGTTACGAAGGTAAGAGATCCGCGTGGAAGACTACTCAAAAGTAACCGACAAAAGAATATTGTGTTGAAACATAATCTTTCTTCATAGCACGGTGAAAACAGTCTGACGTGTTGCGTGTATTTTGGTTGTCAATAGAGGTGAATCCCTTGTGAAAGAATCTTCATATTCTTTTATAATACGATCTACAGGCGAACCGATCGCAAATCATCTTCACCGATCAATGTTCAAACTAGTATGCTTAAGAAAGCATTTTGAAATGCTTAAGCCGCGCATTATTTTACAATAGAACTCATCAATACAGTAAGCATTATCAAAATTTAATCCCCGTATGGAAAGGGTGTTGAGGATGTCGAGAAACTATTGTAGAGTACTCAGTAATCTTGTTACTGACCAGAAAATTTCTAAACGTCTAGTTTAGGAAATCATCATAGGAAACCTTTGAACCTAGGCGCGCGCAAAATTTTTCATGGTTTTTGGTACGTATAGATGAATAGATTGCTTTGTTTCGCAGAGAATAATTTATTGAATCAATTGTATAGTCTCTCTTGTTCAATACAATCATCTTGTCCAGTCATTCTTAGTATGTAGTAGTCTTGTATCTAGTAGTAAAATGGACTTAATTTTTTTTTGTCAATTTTAATGCGTCTGAGTTTTGAAAACCATGCTTTACAAGATACAAAACATTTCCAAACGCGTTACAAATGTTTTTCATACTATTTTTAATATTGCTTCCTCTACGGAACACGCAAAATGGTGTCTATCGGTAACCATATTTAATATAAATTTCCAACAAAATTATGCTATTTAAAACAAACGATTTCTCTGGTAGATAACAATTGGCAATAATACATTGCCATGCGAACAAAAAACGTCAATAGATTGTCTATTAGTTTTGGCGAGACGGTCCCGGATCTACTACCTATTCTGAATCCCCCAGAACTTTTGCAAGCACATAAATAATGTATAGAAATAATATTAGGTTGTTGCACATGAAATCACTGATTTCTCGAACGTGGGAACCCTTTCAAAATTAAGTGCTTAATTCTGAAAGCGAATGGGACTTATTGTACGCGAATTTGAAACATAACTCTAGGCTAATGTTGCACCCTATTAGTTTCTCACTCGTTCTTGCATATTGGTATATCGCAACTTCTAAACACACGCTAAGTACACGCTAAACTCACGCCAAACATGTGCTAAACAAACGCAAACACACTAACCATGCAATCTCCTCGTGGCTTTTCATTCAAAGTGCGATAAAATGGCAAGACAAATCGTACATCAATTATGTTTGTCGTCGTTGTAAAGGGATGACTTGAAATCCTTGGTAATTTCAGTTATGAGAAAAATTTGTCAAGCATAAAGAAAAGAGTTTGAATTTGTGAAATTTTCGAAAAAAGTGTCTTTGGATTATTGCATGAATTGTGCTCACGCAGTTACAGCAGGTGAAAAATCCAAAAATTGTCATCGAGAATGTGGTGATCCCACCATTTTGTACGCCAATGAATATATAAATATGTATTTCTTACAAAATCAAATCGAGGACTCCCGAGATACTTTTGTTGCCTGCTGCTATTGCTATAATTGGGCTCGTCCCCCATAATAGCCTGCGTCATCCTTTACACTTTACGTGAACCCACAGCCAAGCCTTATCGGTACAGAAAAGTTTCAAACTTCATGACACATTGTCTCTTAAATCACTGAAACAATCTCAATCAAATTTTTGTCCGAGTACTTCAGTAAGAGCGTTAAATAAATTAAAAACACGAGTCTTTCAAAAAGACGTTAAATGGTCGATAAATAAATACTGTTGAAAAAATTAATGATTGGTACTGTAAGCCCTATTTTCCAAATTCCTTAATTCGTACCGAAATCAGTTCAGTAATCTAAATGCGTTAAAGTGAATTAATAAACAATTTTAAAGGGGAGCCATTTCTTCTAGAAATGATAATGGAATCTATTTTTCAACGCAAAAATCGACGTATTTTTAATGCTGAGAATAAATGAACAAAAATTACCCACATTTCAGAATTGATAATACAAACAAATAAATGAAATTGAATATCCCCCGATTGTCGGTCCAATTAAGTATATGTCTATCGCACTAAAAAGAAAAATTCCCAGCAGTGGGCAGAGACCAAGAAGTCTTCAGTACCCCTGCATAATTATCAGGAATCGTAAAGGTGCCGTTTATTCTTCTTTGCAACCTTCGATAGGGGTTGTCCGCCCCAACATAATCCATATACCTACGCACTAACCGGTGTACGAAAAAAGATATCGAACCTGCACCAATTGCTGTTGTTAGTACTGTTGCTGCATAAAAAAAAAAAAAAAAAAAAAGGTTTTTTTTGTGTTTTTTTTCTGAGAAATTAATTAAAAATTAGCAGAACAATTTACAGCTTGCGCAGTTTAGTGTTAAAAACGTAAAAACAACTAACGCAAAAGCTGTATAGTGATGTCTTGTTTTCTTCCTACGAAAAGAACCGTGAGGAACATTCATCTTTTAACTGCCTACACCGGAATATCCACCACGAAGATAGATGGGCAGGAATATAATTTCGAAATGAGTAACCTTGTCCTCAACTACGACCTTGGAAAGATTACTATGGGAACGGCGCGTCGCGTCGCGACGGTAGGAGCCAGAGGTTGTACTGGCGCCAACACATATCGAAGGTGACAACTAAATTGTTAGAAATGCATGTACTTACGAAGGGCGTAGTATTTTGTAATGCTCAGATATGTAACTTCCCGTAGCATAGGCCGTGATCACATTAAATATTCAATCATTTCTGGAGAAACTATTGGAAGAAAAAGTAGAGAAAATATTCGAAACGATCCGTCTGCTGATACGGGACCAAAATTGGCAACATTGCATTTTGAAATAATCTTTGCATAATGAAGAAGAGCAAAATGGAATTAGTTGTGAAAATATTTAATTCACAGGGTTGCGCAATGCACAGGACATCGAACAGATACAACCAAAAAGTTTCGAATCATTAGACTTACAAATCTCTTCGAACTAATTTTAATAATTAATAATTTTAAGTCGAAAATCATGTCGAAAAGATTTTTGTAAGATGAGATACATTAGATCAAAGCTAATTACTGTCAGTAACTATCGGATTGATTTTTGGTCGATAAACAGTGAGCAAAGCAGCAAATTAATGCGAATCTAAAATGTTTGCAAAACTAATATAACGGACAGAAATGTTTGGCCAGTAATGTATATATACATAAAATTACAAAATGATTAATTGACTTTGTAGTGCACTTTCTTGAACAATTTAATGGAGAAAAAAAATCAATATTATTGTTACCATATCTACTGCCGTTTAATTATACGTTACCTATAATGCATTTAATAAAGATCTTACGATGATTCAAGTTATACATATATAATCACTATACCGGAAGTGTATGCTAAATGAGGCAAACGTCGAAAAATTACCTTCTAATGACATCAAGGTTTCACAGTATAAAAAAGCAATGAAATTAAAGTTCAGGTAGTTTGGATGTTTAAAACGGCAGAAGAATTAATTTTAAGTTCGATACTTCCTTATTTGCCATAAAATAGAAGAAGTAGAATACTTTACATCCGCCATTGAAATATGTTAATTGAAAACATAAAGTGTACTTTACACTTTAGAAAACCAAAACTAATATTGTTTGCTTAATTAAATATATTCTTTTTTGCACTAGCTATATCTTTTACAATAGCTGTATCAATAATTATTACTACACAAATATAGGCAACTTTCAACATTTATCTGTTTGCAAAAATTACATCGTTTGATTCGAAATAGATGTGCAGAGCAATCCAGTGATTTCCTAACAAAGTACTCAGTGGTTTGCAAAACAACATCTAGAAGACTATTCCTGAGATCTACATATATACTAACTAGCATACGATCATTAATTATATTATTGAAGGCTTTCACGGCCGGATTCTTTGAATTCTTTGAAGCCTCCACATTTCAAACATTCCTGTACCCAATAAGGTTCAAGTATTTCACGAACATTGTTACAGATATTACACTTCGACAGGGGAAACCAGGGCAGACCGAAATGGCGAGACAAAAGTGGGATCTTGTTTCCTACATGCTACTGGTAGTACTATATACTATATATGTACATGTAGTTCCGGTTCTAGTAGGTATGTCACAAAAGAATGTCATTATCATCTATGAGATTACTTGCCGTTAAAATGTAGTGCTTAAAGTTTAGACAATTTTGTAATATTATGCACAAAATTATTATGTCTAAACTTTTGTACAGATGTTATTCCGCCAACTTGTCGTTCATGTTATATATTATGTAGTGAATTCATTTCAATATATTAGCAACCACTGTACACTATGAATCGGACATGAAACTCGTGCATTCCTCTTCCACTGAACCTGGGGGCAAAATGAAATCAACCAGGAGGCATTAAATGCCATTTAACGGGGGAATTTTTTTTTTGCATAAATCAATAGTTTTTCATGTATACCATACTGTGCACAACTATATCGGAATCAAAGTTTTTAAGCGTGTGGCAAGTACCTACTACCATACCGCGCGCTCGCAGCTATGCGCCCAACCAGTTGGAACACGCAGTCCGTTCCTTCCTTCGGATCTATCTACATATTCATGCATTAGGCCAGCGATGTCCAACTGATATCGCTTACAGGGCCAACAAAAATCTTACTGGTCTCTTGTGGGCCGCACAGGAAAATTAATCACCATTATATTTTATTTCCTTTATAGAATTCATTTAATATAATCGATACAGTTATAAAACAAACTTAAATTAAATTTTAATGTGAAGATGGTTTTTTTATATTATTTGCTAATTTTTAAATATCAACTGGTAATTTAGTTGACGCGCAACGCAGTTGATTCTTTATGTTTTTGTGAGCGAGAGGCTACAGCAAACAAATGTGGACTAGAGAACACTCTTTATACTCGCTAAATCTACTAACAGGCAATTATATTTTGTATTCTATTATTAAGAAAATGCACGATATATACATATACATAGCTGCAGACTTGAAAAGGGCCGCATAAAATCTTCAATTGGGCCGCGTATTGGACATAGCTGCATTAGACGCTAGAAATAAGCAAATACAAGCAGAATTCGGGTAAACAATGTATACATGCGTGACTATGAATTGGCAACTGTTTTTGTCAGCGTTTAGTTGTGCTGCGAACGTTACCCCTTTTTTATCGAAAACTTTAAACGCGTTTTTCTCAAAACGACTTTCTTCAATCTCTCGTGCCATATAGCAAAAAAACTAATGGACAGGTTGACTTGAGTCAAAGTGGAATTTAAAGATAAATAAATTCTCTTCTAGTTATACCTAATTATACATCTAAAAAAATCATTTAACATACCTTTTTCCCATCTTTTCAACAAATTTTTCTAAACAAATTTTCAAAGCTATGTATTTTTGATCAGCCACGCACAATTTTTTGCAAATTTAGGTATAACTATAGCGTAAATCCATGAGCAATATGAAAATACATCATTTTTTGTTCTAAGCCAATTCTACGAAGCTCTACACTGCACGAAGTGGAACAACTTTTCCACTAAAGCGTTCAAGCTAACTGAAGATATTTTTAAAATGAATTTTTTTTTTACTACAAACAATTTTGTTTATAATCTGTAATGTTAAATGAACGAAATTCCAGGAAAATCCGTTAATTTTTGCTTTTTAAGAAAAATGATAAAGAAACACCTCATTCTAAGCGCTTTACATGAGTTCCCCCCCCCCCTTAATATTGCTCTTTTTCCTTTCTTTTAATTTAGTTGTATCCAGTTTGCGGTATACTGCCTACCTTTATTAGAGCTTTTTCTTACGTTGCACTTTGTTTCAGGTTCCTCTAGTGTAGGGCAACAAGTTGTATAACAAGTATACCTGCTGATTTTTAACTAAGTTTCCTGCAAGTGTCGACGAAGCATAAACCCAAAAACCTTGAAGCAGAGCTCAGAACGTAGATTTGCTATTAGGACTGTCATATTTAAAAAGAATACACTAAATGATATGGTATTTATTAAGAAAGATATATATAGCAAACGAATTACAAATATTATCTGCTACTCTAGTCTATATTCTAGACATGCAAAAAGATACACTTCTGTTTTTGGCATTGATTTGTGTATATTTTCCATATTTTCCACTTTACGCGAATTCTTTTTATAAAATTGAAATCGATATTTCAAATATATTCGTACAAAAGTTTTACAATCTTATAAGTTAAGATGTAACGTGCGTAAATAAATATAAAACCAATACTGTGCTGTAGAGTGTAGAGTATGGCTGCCCAATTTTTCAAGATGCATGTGTCAGTATATATACATACGTACTTCGTAGAGGACGGGTTAAAATTGTAGCTAGTAAGCACACCAACGTACACCAGAACAAGTTGAACAATAAGAACATAGAAACAAATTCCACAAAGATAACAAAAATTAATTCCGTCGTTGACAAAGTACAAGTCGATTTTTTAAAATTATCTTTCTCTGTAATACGTAGATTTGCAGCTGAAAATAAAATAAAAAGTGAAGGGGAAGATTAACGCATGAAGGAAACATGGAATAAATTACAAAAGACATGCATATAATAACGAACATCATTTTTTATTTCTTTCGCGTTGAAAAAGATTCGCAAACATAAAACTTCTCCCAAACGTTTCTGAAAACTTTCAAGAGATCATTCATAAAGTGTAGCGAAGGTTTTTTAAATCCTTCACGTTCTTTTGCATTCCCTTCTTGATGCGCTCGGTTCGTTTATCCTTCCCATTATATTGAATGATGTTTTAACAAGGAATTATATCAAAGACAGTCAGCGCACTGTCGATTAATTTTTTTCACGATTTTCCACCAAAACCACCCATTAAATTACCAAGTCCTCCCGCTGCACCCTGCTGAAGTTGTTTCATAATGTTCTGCAATCCCGGCATACCACCTGAAACGAAATGTTGAGATATCCGAAAATTTGAAAACAATAAACAACAATCCCTTTTTCGTCGTTGATTGAACTACCAAATTATAATTACATTTTGTGTAATTGCATGTCAGGGGTTTCATTTATCATTTCAAGCGAATATGAAAAACGTATTTACATTATACCAGACATTATTTGTGGAGGCAAATATGTTGGGCGGTCAAGGACGCGTATCCGCCGACGCTTTTTCTTACTGACAGGCGTCATCTGAACTATAAGTGTTCATAATGTAATAGTTCGAAACTAGAAACAGATACTATCGGGCGTGTCAGCTGTCATAAAGCGATCTCTGCCTTCCTTTCTAAGACAGTATACAATCTCTTCCTTTTCCCTTTCTACCCAACACCCAAACCTATCCTCCTCCAGAATTGTTGGTTTACCCTTCAGTAATCTTGACCGACCAATACATTCGACCCAGGTAATAATGATTAATGTACAATCGAACCTCGGTAGCTCATATCGCAAGGGAAGAGTTAAGAATTATGGAGGTTTCGTCTTATCAAAATGTTCCAGTGAGATAGGTTTACCGAACGAAAGTTCGACTTACAGAGGCTTTGTAGATGGGCTGGTATTAAATTTTGCTATCCAATCGTTGTTACATCTGGGGGTTACAAAACCCCCAGCTTTCTTGCGTAATATTGAACGTCCTATGCTAACATTTTTATTTCAATGCTTCTTTTGCTTTCATAATTTAATTTACACGCGGGGCTTCGAGTTCTAAAGCCATCTATGGTAGAACTTTGATTTATAGAGGGAAAACTTTGATTCGCAGAGGTCGAACTATGAAATCGACTTACAGCGGTATGCAAAGTAATACATCTAAAAGTGTAGCAAATAATTCGAGTTATAGAAGGTTTATCTTTCGAATCGCAGGGGTCCTTGCAGCAGAGGAGAAGGGAATGAACAACATTCTAGTTGGAGAGGTTTTCGAGTTACAAAGGTTCAAGTTACCGAAGTTCGACTGCACAGTAAGTCTTGTAAATTATCAAGTTGCTCGGAAACTTCGCGTCGGGTTATTAAACGTTGCCGAATGAAATGAAATCATTTACCCATTTGACGTAGAATTCTGGGATCCATCATTTTCGCCATTTGATGATTCAACTTTGCCATTTGCGTGGAATTTACATTCTTAGACATATCTCCTGCTTTAAATAGACCTTTGATGCCGCCCATTTTCTTTACAACCGCTGCGAATTTTGTATACTGTGTAATTAAATCTTTGACTTCCTTTTCGGTGACCCCAGATCCTTGCGCTACTCTTACTATTCTGCCTGGTTGTTTACTGAATAATTTTGCACCATCCCTGTTGTCCAATTCTATAAACATTTATTAGTTCGTTACTTTCGGTTCGCTTGCTCAACGAATTCGTAGCTTGTTGGCAACGATTAATTCGAGTCGTTCAAGTAATAAGTTATATTAAGTGAAAAACAAAAATAACCTGAATCGTTCATACTATCCATGATAGTCATTAAACGTTTTAATCTTGCCATAGACTCCTGCTCTGAACCTTTGGACATAAAATCTTGACTGAAGCCAGGAATCATCCCCTATTTAACAAAGCATTCCAAGTCATACATATCTTAATTTTACTTTGATTTTAACGTAAATTGTTTACGCGTTTAATCTACTAAACGTAGAAATGTGCAACATACTTCATGCGTTGAATGAAAAGACAAATTTCTTATTTTTTGCATTATTTTAACCCTTTGCTCTTTGAAGGTCTTTTTCTGGTATAAGGTAGTGGTAACTTGAAACAGACTAAATTTAAAATAATAATATTAGAAGACCACGCTATACTACAAATTTCACATAGAGTAAGCGTCTGAAATATAAGAGTGAAAGATATATATTGATAGAAAAGTTATGGTCGCCTCTCAGTCCAGTTACCGTTTAAGTTTCTGTGTTAAGGCAAGTGGCTTGAGTGAGAGTCGCCTTTCGAATGTGAAAGGGTTAAAGAAAAGCCAAGAAAAATATCTTCGAAAACGAATAGTAATCAGCAAAGGGCGAAGATATATTCTTCCACTTGTGTTACTTAATATGGCAAAGGAAGAATACAAGTAAAACTTACCATTAATTGAGAAAAGGGTCCCATTTTCATGATATTTTGGAACTGTTCGTACATATCCCTCATTGTAAACTGTCCATGTTTGATTTTCTCAAGCAGTTCTTCGTTATCATCCAAATTTAACTCGTTTACTTTGTCTATAAGCCCCTCAATGTCTCCCATCCCCAATAATTTACTAATGAATGGTTTGGTTTTGAAAGGCTCTAAATCATCTATATGTTCTCCTGTACCTACAAAGATTACTGGACTTTGTGTCGCAGCAACCCTGCAGAAATATATTTACATAATATATAGAACTTCTGATATGGTCAAACAGATTTCCTTCATTTTCAAGCTCGAAGTATATACACTAGATTTATATTCAAGCATTGTGAAGAAAAAATAACGTGCGAAAGATTTAACTATTTCGTAACAAACTTTACTTTCTATGAGTAACAATTAACATGTAACATAAATATTAGTACCAAAGTTACTGTAACGAGGATATTCATTATTTCTTTACTATTATAATTACAAATTCATTATTGTCTGCAAATATATTGTTTGTTTTGTTTATTGCGCAATTAAATAATATGGTTCAAATAATTGAAACGAAAAATGTATCAAGAATACGAAAAGTAAATTTTGTAAAGGCATCATATAAATGTTTCACAAAACCAATTAGAAATTGAGAAAACTTACGCTGAAAGGGCCCCTCCACCTTTCGCATGTCCATCAAGTTTTGTAATAATGATTGAACCGACATTTACGCGTTCCTTGAAAGCTTTCGCTTGAGACTCACAAGCTTGACCAATTGTTGCGTCCATTACGAAAATTATATTGTCTGGTTGCTACAAATAATACAATTTTTTTATTTATTTACGATATAGAAGATGCAAACAGAATTAAAAAATAATACAAATATTATGTATTTTTCATTTCTCCCTTGGCATAATAATTTCCAAACGTTAGTTAAGCATAACTACTTGATAATATTGTGTTCAATATTAAATATCGGAAGAAAAATTAAATTTCCTGATAGTTGAACAATATACCACTCATTAAAAAGGAAGTGTTACAAATAATTACATGTAACGGGGCAAAATCATAATGCTGTACCGATAACGTTACTTCAACTGTACAGTAGAGTCTCGATTATTCGGATCAATCTCAAATTTTGATAATATAATATTCTACATGTATTTAAGTTTAATTAATTATTTAGTAGATTGGAAGTTTGATTACCTGCCTTTGCAATACCTAATTATTTAAAATTTTATATTCTTTATGTTCAACTTTCGAAGTTAGAGACTCTACCGTAAAGTTCGAAGCACCTCGGATAACAGAGACTCAAAAGTGCTTTCAATGTCTTAGATCTTAGATATTAAGATTGTAAACATGAAATTAGTACTACATTACTTTATGTACAAAACTTTTAACGAACCGTGATACTATAGTATTATTACATTTATTATCATTCTTTAATCTAAAAATTAATTATTTTACCTGTATTAACTAATAGTAATTGATATTAATTGGTATTAATAAATATGATACCAGAATAAGCCGATCCTTTTTGATACATTTTAATAGAAGACATTAGCAATTATTAAATTACTTACGATGGCATTTGCAACTTGAAGCATTTCTTCGAACAAAGACTCTTCCTGTTTGTGTCTACCGCTGGTATCAACGATAATAATTTCGTATCCTTCTTTTTTAAACATTTCAACACCGTCCTGTGCTATTGCAACCGGGTCTACCTCTGTATAACTAGACACAAAAATTAGTTTATTCTCATTATAGCAGTATATTTTGTTTGGTAGAAATATAACAAATATATAAGTATTACAAAAATATGTAGAAGTTCTATATTTCTTACGAGTATACAATTTGTTCCTAATTAACTCATAAGATTAACGCTAAAGTCGGTAAAATAACTTCGACAATCGGTTTATAGTTCTATAAAAATATTTTAAGTACAGTATAGAATATTCTTTTATTAAACATATATACTCTTTTCTGCAATTCTACCACATTATTGTTTTCTTTGGCATAAAATTAATATCGCCGTCCTTTTTGAAGCTCATCATTGTAAAACGATGAATCACAGGGGGCTGAATATCCATGGAACTCAAAGTGTGTTAAACGAAATAAAGAGATATAAATATTATATTACTAGGTAGAGAATTTAAAACTCTTAGCAATGTCAAACGCCCCTCTACAATTTTAAGTAACAACATTATGCAAGAGATTAATAAATCGAAAACTTCATTGGGAAAGGAACCTATTTCACTAGAGGGGGAAGAAACGGAGTAAAGCAGCAGCAAAAAATAAACAAAAGGCATAAAAATACACAAATAGGGTAAAAAATAATAATGGAGGTATAAGAACTTTGTACGCCTATGTCGTTAGCTCTGGATAACGCTAAGGGGCACATCCGTAAATTCCCACATCTGACTAGATGTAGTCTATAACTAGACTGCGGAAGTTCATGCAATTACGATATGCAGTGAATATGTAGAGTATATGCATGATGTATGCACAGTATATGCAAGATGTATGCAGGGTAAATTTGATAAATATACACTTGCATATAGACTAGAAAATTTTGGACAATTATTTTTAATCATTAATTACTGTATTTCACAATATATGGGCATTACACAAACTGTTATAAAAAATAATTATATTATACAGCTTGTACCATCAAAACACAATATAACATGAATATTAAACTTCTAAACATACAAAACACTATGTAACATAAATATTAAACTTTCACACACTTGATCCGTAAATAAAAAAGATAATGCCATTTTGACAACCCTACAGGGTGAAATCTGTACTGTAAATGATCAAGGCAAAGGGTCGCTCTTTCCTTCTTCGGACTGTATATATGTTAATGGGCATCATTTTTAACACAAAATGTAGATGGGAATGAAAGGACATATTTCTGTTTATTCAAATATAACTAGTGAACTACTTCCCTGACGATACGACGCGGCCTGCACCCCCGGCCGATTTATCTTAAAATATATCGTTAACCATTAGGTTTAGGATCAACATAGGTTTATACTTTTCTACTTACAATATAACGTTCTTTCGATCTGCGGTGAGAATAATATATCCTTCCATTTAAAAAAAGAAAGTTGACTTTGAAATTTCGGAAACTATACTACGTACAAAATAAGTTGAGACGTCACCATTTCCCCCCCTCAAAACCATACAACTATTTTATTTAACAATTTTTTATTAGATGTAGAATTTAAAAGTTATTTGAGGTGTGCATGTTATGTGATGTGACACACCCTGTATACAGAATATGCAACATATATGTAGAATATGCAACATATATGCAGAATATGCAACATATATGTAGAATATGCAACGTATATACAGAATATGCAACATATATGCGGCATATGCAATGTATATGCAATATGCAAAATAAAAAATTTTATTTTTGAAAACGTTTAAAGCTGAAACGTGCTTCTGTCGAAGTCCCATTTGTTTAATCCATTTCCCCAAAATATGCATTTGCATAAACTTCCGCAGTCTATCTATAACACTGGGCCAACCGTTGGAAACTTGAAAAATCTGAGGTCATAGTCGTGAAAACACATACCAGCACTATATTTTCGAAATTAGAAAGCTTTTCATTTTTTTTTCCTTTGAGAGCCGCAAAGCCACTATAGTGGTTTGAACCTTCGCCACGTATTTGTATAACACATATCTCATATACATATATGTACACATATTGTATGTATAAATTTTTGAAGAAAATCTACTGACCCTTGCTATGAAATTTGCCGGCCCTATAAAGGTTAAAGATAAATTTTGGTCAGATATATTGCTTTCTATTACAAACATATTCGATCTATCGGTCATTTAACATAAACTGTCAAAGGATTACTTTTGTTTACCTAACTTTTTAAGATTAACTACCAACGCTTCCAAACGTTCTTCATTGAAACAAGGGGATCGTCGAAAGAATGGTGGTTTGTTTATGCAAAGATTGTCTATAATAATCTATAAAACACAAAAATTACTTTCTAGCTGCTTCTGCAATAGTATGGCTGTATAGATTTTAACAACACGAACCTAGTCCCATTACTTCCCTAATAAATTTACATATTTTTTCAACACAATCTTCGATCAGATACCAAAGACTAGAAAGCGTGTATAACAATGGAAATCTGAATCTATGGACGTCATATGATGTATTAGTATCTTGATGCTGATAACTACGATCAATGCATGTTGTGAAACTACATCTCAATGCAAAGAGAAAAGCACAAGGTGTTCCACTATTTGAGACTGACTTTAACAATTGTCTCAATGATGTTGAGACTATCCACCTTGAGATTATCAAGATGGACGTATTGCCGACATGGACCTATGAAAACTGTTCAAGGGTGAAGATGTCAAACATGCCAACCCGCCCCTATTCCCATAAGTATAAAGGCAGCGTATACACCTTCATACTTCCTAACTTTATTGTGTAATCTTACACCCAATTATTTGTTTATTTAAAAATTATTTTCTACGGGAATACATTGTGGTGGAATACAGGTTTATAATCGGCCCCACGAATTCTGAGGAAGCTAACAATGACCTTTATCAAAAACTTCGAACAGCTTTGATAAAATTGAAGTTGCCGCAATTAACATTGATACATATGAACTTCCATTTTTGTAATTTTTTCAACATGTTGTCTATTTCTCCCTACTGGAACCTTCATTGAACGTTCATTAAGACGGCCACTACTAGCGTAAGATATGCCTGGCGCACCGATTCTATTTGGAGACCCGAGAGGTACATATTAGAGATAGTTGTTTTGAACGTGTATTGAAAAGACACGTGTACACCTGTATTAGGAGTATCTGTATTCTAATCCGTGTTATCTGTAATACACGTGTACTCGTGTTTTATTTCACATCTAATAATTTATCCACGTGAATTTTATTTTTCTTTTATCTACAACTGGAATATGTGTAAAACCATATTTCCATTCTTTATATTATTCGAGTAAATACATATATACAATATTTATATTTATATTATACATTATACAAATTACACGAATTAAAATATGAATACGTTAATACAAGTGAAATAGGGTCCTCTATTGCACATGTGTGACATCGACCAAATTTTTAATTATCGCTACATGAACAAATAAAATCTGCTCTGAAAATTTGCAGTAGAATGTACAAAAACCAATAGAATATTGAACGCTTTTCTCGAACCCACTATGGTGGCGAACGTGTTAATTAATTTTTTGTATTACTTTAAATAATAGACTATAACATTTGAGCTGCCCATGTAAATAAAAAATCAACATTCGACGTGAACAATGGTGTCGGAAAGTTTAATTTTCTCCTTGTAATCTCCTTGCAATCATACTTTTGGTAGGATGGTAAGCTTATCTGGGGTTTAAACTTGGTCAGTAAAATGCATTGAAGACGCTTGTTTCTGTCAATATGCATTCTATAGTTCTTATATACGCGATTTTTTGTTAATAGCATGAAGTGGAACAATTTGCAACAGGTTTATATATTACAATACAAAAGTTGTGATATGTAATATACATACTTCTAATAGGAAAACGCTCTCGAAACAAATTTATCGCGAGATAAAAACCGCGATAAAAAGGAACCCAACTTATTGACCAATCTAATAGTTTCAATTCTATTTGTATACACAGGTTTCAATCGGTAACAATAAACTAGTTTAAAAAGGGGCACTTTTACTAACTCCTGTTATATCCTAAAGATAATGCATAAACGAAAGAACACTATTAATTTACCTGTTGGCAGTTCGAGTATAGTTTAATAATAAAGACAAACAAAGTTTTAAGCGAAGTCACAAATGATCTTTCAAGTTTCAAATTCAACAACTTGTCAAAGCTACATTCTTCAACAATAAACTTTCGTTGTACTAATCATAATATTTAGAGTTCTTAAAAATTAGTATCAGATATTTGTGTGTTCGTGCTTTACTAAATTAGTTCGAACATAAATAAATAATTTTTAACTATTACTCACCTGCCATAAAATGGAATTCTCGCTTTTGTTGCATTCTGTTTTATTTGATCGTATGCACCTGCACGAAATGTGTCGGCGCAAACCAAGCATGCTTTCCAGTTCTTTTTTAAATAATGGTAAGCAAGTTTTGTACAAGTAGTTGTTTTTCCAGAACCTTGTAAACCGACGAACATAATTATATTTGGTCGCCCTTTTACTGGTTGATAAGCTTTCACTCCAGGATCGATCAACTGCAACACAATAAGCATACCGCTATTATTATTAAAACTTTGTCATATTTGTAGTTTCCTATATATAGTACATGTATATGTAAAATGATAAATAAACGAAATACATATGAGACTGAAAATTATCATATACATAAAATATTACTACATATATGTCTGTCTGCAGATTGACAGCAGATTGGCAGCAGAACTGACAGTTTCTGTCTACAGATCCGTAGCCATCTGCGTCCACATTTGGCTTGGGTTCTGCAAACAGAACCTGCTAAACAGAATCTGATGGCAGATTGGTAGCAGAGACCGAGCCATTCAAATGGATTTAGATGGCCATGTAAATGCCACTTATAAATTTATAAGTGGCTGAAGTTGCAGGATTTGCTCAGTTTCTGCTGCCAAACTCCCATCAGATTCTGTTCAGCAGGTTCTGCATCAACTCTGCAGCCATTCGGTTTACAAAACCTGTTAACAGAATTTGGGCAGAATCTGTTATTGCAGGTTTGGCCGAGTGTATACAGTCAAAACCTTTCATAGTCAATTTGTATTCGACACAGGAATGTACAGTGTATTAATGAAGTAGTTGACCAAAGTTTGGATTAGATCCAAAAGAAGAGGAGATTTTAAGTCATGTTCATATGATCCCTTTTTATTTTTAGGATGAACAGAATTCCAGAGGTTGGTCACCTATTTTAATAACTCCTTAAATATTAATATTGTGTAATAATAGGTCCAAAGTTTATACTTTTAAGTGGCCAATTTCACATAATCCTTAAGTTGCGTTAAAGACATTTCAGAAAGTTTATTATTATTTACTCCTATAAAGTTATTAGTTGCTTCTGTGGCAAATTGATCTCAACATGCAGAACGATAATGGTCGTTTCAAACACTTATTATAATTGCAATATATTCAGCTGCACATTTTAACAATCTTTATTTGCTTTCTATATCTTCTACCAAATATTTAACTTCTGCACCATGCTTATAAGATATTTACTTCTAGATTTTTATTCTTAGATTACACCTTCAAAAGAAATATGTAGAACTTGTTGTTTCTTTGAAAACTTCCTAGCGAGCAAAAACATAGAGCATTCATGTAAAATAATAAAAAATGCCAAGACTACTCCTATTGAACAGTCCAATTTCAAAGCACCCGATTACGATATACTCTGTTTGCTTATTCAATAATTTAACTTATTTTCAATAACATTATACATAAAATACATAGGATATTATCTAAGATTTGAATTTGCCAAATGGATCTTATTATTTCATTACCTTAATCATAACAGTTACATGCAAAATTATTTTCATTTGAGAAATCGATAAATCAGTCAACTAACCTTTACAAGTTCTTTAAATACAGCACTCTGTATCATCCGCCTTTTATTAAGACCACCAGCCATATCATCAAAATCAATGACGAGACGCACATTTTCTCTCAGCTTTTTGACAAGCCTGATGTTTACATCTGCTTCAAGTAATGCTGCGCATATTTCCTTTAGCATAGAATTCAAGACCTGCAAATCATAGAAAACAGTGTTATATACAACAATATCGATACCACATACATTTTTGCTATTACGTAAAGCTCCCATTTAATGACACAAAATATTTAGTTTAATAGTTAAACCTTCAACTATCAAATAGTAAAACAATAATTCATCTTCTACTACGCAGCGCCTGAGGCAACAGTTGGGATAGACTATATTCGCCTGTTCTTGAATTGTAACAACGAAGTCTTTTTATTAGAGTTGCATACTATAGAATAAAATGTCCATAGGAATATAATAACCATTGGTTTCAACTTCAAGCAAAAAATGTATAATCCACAAACAGGTCTATCAAGGTATTAAAATAAAATGGGTCAGCAGAAAATGTTGGCTAATGGGGGGAATCTTGTTGAAATATACCAGAGTCAAATATGTTAACCCATTGTACTCAATGACTTTTTTGGTCAAGCAAATTAGCTACTGTAGACAGTTTTGCAGTAATTTATTATCAGTATTAGTATCAGTTTCATTTTCGCTATCTATTCTTCTAACTTTTCATCTTCTCACACTACTTATTACACTCCTATCCTCATTGTTACTTTCGTTCTCCCCCTCATTAAGTGCCCCATGTACACAACTAATCTCTTCGCAAAAATATGATTCATTCATTCCATTTGCATAGGGCTAAAAGCTTTCCGAAATAGTAACCTTTTGCCACGGGCATGATTATGAACTAACATTCTAGGCGAAGCCTGATTTGAAATAAGAAAATTTTATGCTTTTCGGATGATGTATCATAGTGCACTTTTTAAAGGAAAACATTAATAGCTTCAGAGTCCAGTCATGTATCGACATTCCATCAAGGCTTCGAGGTTCAACCAAATCTAACGTAAAGATTGTTGTTTCCCAATTATCATACCCTCTGCCGTATCAAACCAAGTGGTGACTGATAATAGCCTCTCGAGCGCAAATCGTTGATATTACTATTATAAAATTAGTCTATCTCGAGATACTGCTTCTTTATACACTTTTGAAAGAAATTGTAACCTTTGGGTGCAAAGAGTTAATATTGCGGTGCACTATAAATTTTAAACAATTATACACGTATAAAGTTGTTAATACACTTAACATGTAAACAATACATATGAACAAGGATGCCATAAGTAGGCATAAAGTATTTGAAACATTCAATGACATCATGAAAGTGTTCAGATACTTTCAATAGTAGTAACTAATCATCAAACAATTGATGACTATAATTTAGAATAAGATGAATGTAATATACTCTAAAGCATAGGAAACTGTGTGATAAACATATTTGAGAATCAGAATACACTGGATGAATTATAATTACATAAAATATGCTAAGCTATAAATCAACATATGTTAGAATTTGTATTTAACTTATGTCAAAATAAATTGTTAGGTTATGTTCCAATAAAAATACTTACTTCTTCATTGATGACAGTTGCATTGCTAAGAGATCGAAGGGCAGATGTTATTTTACGCCCTAAATCCGCGAGAACCATTTTGCCAGCACTATTTAACTTTTACGCGTAAGAAAGGAAAAATTAAACGTACACAGTTGTTATCCAAATTTTGCCAACGCACTATAGTGATACATTCGGATATCAATGTGAATCTAAATTAAATATTTATGTACACTTATGTGTTTAAAATTTTCGATTGTTTAGTTTTTGATAAAGGGATACGTTTTTGGAAAATTCCTGACATTAGAACGCTTCTGTGACACACTATATAAACCATAAAACGAAGGTGAAGAGGATAGGTTGTGTTATGTTAGGTTCGGTCATTGATAAGTAACGACGAACAGATCATTAACAACATGTTTTTATAGTCTAACATGCTTTTCGAAAGTTTTGTTCATTAAATATTTTTGTTTAGTTAGTATTAGAAATATAGAACAAATTGAAAGACAAAGTTGACTCCATAGATATAATTAATTTATAAGTTATCCAAATATTAATTAAAATTTTTATATGAATTAATATCGCCAGCTGTTTCTAAACCATTTGAAACGTATGCAAGAGGACCCATCAAGTTTAAAATCATTGTAGAAGTATGGAAGCACTGTAACGCTGCGAACCTCGTATTCAAAAAATAATATTTGTAACAGGAAATATAATGTGTAGATAAAGAATCTTTAAAATTTTGATCCAAAATGGACTGACGTAACTGAATGTAACATTATTAATTGTGTATAATATAGCATGTGAGAAATTGTAACCGTATATAAAAGTATATATGCATAAATCTTTATCCTTTCAAATTAATTTCTTATAAAACTACAAGAATTTATATAATCAGTAACTGATAATTTATAAAATAAATTACTTTCAATTTAGGGGAGCCTTATATTATCCTTTCAGCCGCTTTTACGCATTAAATATTATTAAAATGCCAAGCAATTGAGGTTATAGAACTTATGATGTGAAACTTCGATTATATGTATATCTCTTTCGCGCTCAAAGTATAAATTGAATTAAATTATTAAATTGTTTAAAGGAATATAATACCTTTTCAAAAATATTGTTGTAAATAGATACAAATAAATTATTGTAAATATATTGTATATTCAGTAAAAATAAACATTTGAAACATATATTGTAAATCTCTTTTATTAAAAAACAATAATGCGCGCTACTCAATGAAATATTTGATAGTGCCAAATCATAACAGACTTATAACAATAACTCTTTGAATAGCTTGAATCATATATGATTCAATATTAATGATTCATAATTAAATTATAATTTAATGGAAATGTTAATATAAAACATATTAGAAATACTACAATATTTTTTAAACAATTTTTAAAGTATATATAATTAAACATTTATATTCGAATGAATAAGCGCATGCCTGTTATTAAGGTATATTAATGTAAACTATTAATATATGTACAATATATCACAATGAATTCATAACATTGAATTAATTGAAATAAAAAATACTTTCTTTAAAACATATTTTTTTAAAACAAAAAAACTTCAAAATATTCCAAAATATAACGTTAACCCAATTGTTATTCGCTTAAAATGGGCATACTCAAACCTTACAACTTATTTCTCTATTATTTCTTCACCTCATTAAAAACAATGAATTTATTTTGAATAGTCATAGCTGAGGTTACCCGGGTAACCTCAGCTATGACTATTATACATACAGGCCTGTATGTATGTATATAATGTTTTGTGAATTGAAGAATTCAAGTAAGTATGTACAACGTTCAAAGTAGATCAATGGCCAGGATAATATTAATCTTAACTTTGAATATTTCTGTGTTTAAATCCTATATTAATTGAAATTTTTTATTTTTTATATGTCAAGTCTGGAATTGGATGTTACAGGGGTGTATAGAAAACACAAAATTAAATACTGTTTTACGCAAATTCCAACCTATTGATTAATGTAAAAAATTAATGTTACTGTACTAGAATGTAAAAACATCAATTTCAAATTTCCCGCGTTTCAGGCTCAATTGCGCACTCTATACATACGTACGTATATGTACATTGAAAATATAGAGCTATAACTTCGCGTGGACCATTGAACAACTCGTGTTATTTATTTTTGCGAACTGCAAAAATTCATTTCCGTAAACTAATAATTAGTTAATATCGGTATTATATGAA
Organism: Nomada ferruginata; assembly: GCA_963583965.1. Taxonomy (NCBI): domain Eukaryota; kingdom Metazoa; phylum Arthropoda; class Insecta; order Hymenoptera; family Apidae; genus Nomada; species Nomada ferruginata. The sequence continues at coordinate 5,658,371 of OY757219.1, forward strand.
AAATGGGTCTAATCGTAAATTAGTGTCATTATGAGTTACGGGATAGTGTATGTGTATATTAAGCTTATCTTTACTTGCAGAAGTTAAAAAAAGGTTTTGATGAATGATGATGTGGAGAAATAGTTTAAATATCGAGTGATAAAGTTTATTTCGTCGTTAAAACTAATTAGTATTATAATTCAATTTAAGGTTAAATACTAAATATGTTAATGTGGTGCAAGGTCATCGAAGAATGGGCATTTGAAATTGAACAATAAAAATATAATGTATTAAGGGAAATATGTCCTGTGAGTCCTCTAAAGATCGACAGGAGAACGAACTCGAGGTTTTGAAGGTGCGTTATAATAATAATGATAATGATAATAATAATAAAAATAATAGATTTATTCACTTTCCACATTTTACAAGGCAATTTTTGAAATTTAACAAACCCCTACAAGCTATTACACGTCTTAGGTATTCCTTTATAGCAATCTTTAAATCTATTTTTACATGTAATTTGGAGATATTTTCTTTGGTATTTGAAGGTGCGCAATAATTCGCGTATATTAAAATTTGTATCGTAATAAATTATATGCTTTTACTATTCCTAGGAATACAATTATTGTGAATGCAAAATATTATTCTTATAGTACAATAAACGCGTATTTTCAGTAGCAGGAGTGCAATTTCTAGAAAGAATTTTTCCTTTTTAATCAGCGATTGATATTTCGTTTATTAAACATTTTATTAATAATTATTATTGCACATTAATGGAAAGTAATGGTTCATTCAATTACAGTATAAGAATAAATAACATATTGTTTCAATGTACAATTTGTAAAACCTTAACAATTTCATTGAATAATTTATGACAGTAAATGTTTCATAGAATTTGAAATTCAATGTTATTATTTCTACAATATTATAACATCATCTATTGGTAACAGGCTGTTATTTTAAAATATGTTCATCAGCATAACAATTGCCAATTATATTACAATGTGCTTTGAATTCCAATTCCTTTGTACCGATACAAGCACACATATATAATTAAGTACACTAATCCATAAGAATATATTGAACACTGAATCTAGATTGATGGTTATCAATCATCAATGCGCTGTTTCAACCATAGCATAAACTGCAACTGTGCGTTCTAAGAAATATTCCATATTTCATAGCATATACAACATTCATATTTGTAGGTTATTTATTTTTGAATTAATGTTTTGTACTTATAAACATTTATCCATAGGCTTTATCCAGAAGTTTTTCTTTTTATATTTGTTGCTATTTGTATGAGAAATAACTTTGTTGTTTGAATAGTTATAAATAACAATGTTGTAATAACCATTGTTAATATAACAAATAATATACGCATTATGACTTGTAACTATACTAGAGTTCAAAATTTGTTATTTAATTTTGTAATTGTCAACTCTCAGCTATCAGTAGCTAAAGAACAGCTTATAATTGGACACATTTAATTGCATTTATTTAAACAAGAATAATATAACAAAAGGTTTATCGTTTCATTTGCGTCTCCAGTTTCTCTTCATTTATTCTACTCTTTCAAGCATGATATATATTTTACAGCTATCATTGGTGTCTTGATTTATAACTTTTGCTATTCAGAAGAAGATACGATTCACGTACGAGATGTACAATTACTTTGGCCATTTAATTGTGGGACCATGCATTAGGACTTAAAGTGCATGAATGTATATTGAAATTTTCGTACCCAAATTTCTTAGCGGTTATATCTTATTAATTGTATCAGATATAAATAAATACAGTAGATTCCGCTTATTTGGGCCACCGGTTAATCGGGGTCGCCGTTTATTTAGGGAAAAGTTCAAAGAACAGAATCTAATCGAATGAATAGCCATAGTTTCCTTCGCTTAAATTGGACATCATGCCGCTTATTTGGGACAAGTGTCTGTAGTTCTTACATTTTGCATTTCTCTTTTGTCGCCGTTCCGTGTCACATTAGCTTTTTCATTTAACATTCGCTGTATCTGTATGCGAACGCCATGGATTCCCCAAAATCCGAGGAGGTCTTCATTTGATCTCAAAGATAGTGCAGACATTTAATGATTTTTATGGTTATCTATAAAGACTGCAAACGAAAAGTCTCGTATGAAGAATATCTGTATACACATGTACATAATAGATATTCGGTTCTAATTTATTATATAAATATTTAAATAAATATTTAATTGTGTGTGTTTGCTCATTTAAGCTGCAGTTTGTGTCTTTTCTATCATTTAACTACACATGTGTATTTTATATCGTTTACCACCGTATTTATATGTTACTTCGCATAATTGAGGCAGCCGCTTAATCGGGCCAAGGGGCCCTAGAACCGATGTGGCCCAAATAACCGGAAACCACTGTACTAGGGGTGTGAAAATTTCGGGCGGGATCCGGCGGGATCCCGATACATCTGTACGGCCGGCCGTACACCAAGGAGGCATGAAACACGCAACATGCGACATGCGGTAAATGTCTCATGTTGCTACACCGCGTACACCAGTGCAGCAAATGTTGAAACAGTTCCTACAATGTCATCGTCCGAGGAAGACGTAGTGGTCGCTTGGCAATATTTGCGACGTAGGGAACGAGGAAATAGAATCCGTAGATATTGGATTAATCCTCTATTCTGTGATAATTTAAGGCATATCCCAGCTATAGTAACCCAGGAGCAGCTCGCACTCAATCATGAAAAATTTAAAGAATTTTATAGAATGAGCCAGGAGAGTTTTAAAGTGTTGGTGGAAATTATAGGACCGAGAATAGAAAAACTGGATACCCACTATCGAGAAGCAATTCCCTCAGAAGAACGTTTATTATCAGCGTGTATTTGCAATAAATACAAGTATTATCTTTATAGACTAATTATACCCAAAAAGTAGTCTTATACAAACCATCATGGCCCGAGCCAAACCAGAGCCCTACGTAAAATCTCCTACAAACTGAAAATGTCTTCTCTACTGCGCGGTAAATACCGCGGCAAGACAGGCACAAAATCCCGCACGCAGTAGTGTCGCGCAACATGTGCAGCATGCATGTCTGGTGTACGAGGGTAGAAGAAGTATAGTACGTCCAGAGCTAAATGAAAAAAGTGGAGGGAGAGCGGCCGATTGATGCCCGCCGATCGGCAGGGCCGTAAGCGCCCTGCCGATGTTTGGTTCTAAGCAATAAGATGAGAAGCTTATGAATTAATTTTTAATTACACTAGTAGTTCAGTTACTACTAGTATAGCTATACATTTTATTTAATATTTTAAGTGATTAATGGAATTTCGATTCTTCGCGCCGCATTATCCTTGGTTTGTAGTATAGGAACCACTTTCGATATAACGCTTGTGGAGTTACACCTTTTTAACAAACTCTAATGTTCCAAATATAGAGACAATGTTCTGCTCATTCCGTTTAAAACCACAAGCCAGAATAGCAGAGACTTCTATATACAATTTTATTTCCGTTACTATTTGTTCTATTTGGACTCACATGTTCTACTTCATGGCAAGTAAGGATGCTTGTCACCTATTACACTATTCTAATTAATAAAAAAAAGAAAACAAGCACCTGTATTTGTATATCTGTACTCTGCGTTAGCCGAGAGTTGGCGAGTGACAGCATATTGCGTTCTCACTCTGCTGCTACCATCTGCGTTGCTGTTATTGGCTACGGCCAGTGACAAGGAACGACGATGAACATATCGAGACAAAGTGAGATAGAATGATGAATTTAGAGCATTGCCGTAGCCTCCCCATCAAAGTGTACACTATGTATTAAGAAATTTTATGATTTCCTGAGGCTACGCCAATGCTTTGGAATCATTCTATTTCACTCTGTCCCGATATGCTGATCGTCAACCTTTGTCACCGTCTTCAGCCAATAGCAGCAAGTCACGTGATAGCAACCGAGTGAGAGCGTAAACTGTCACTCGCCAACTCTCGGCGAACGCAGAGTACTTGTATTTGCATTTGTAAATATATCATGTTTGGTCTCATTTTAATCGGAAGAATTTCAACAATATCTTTAAAAAAATTGGAAGTCGAAAAAACTAAAAATAAAAATGTAAAGCGGTCGTTTTTATTATAGCATCGTTTTGCATTTGTGTAATCACACCGACGCGGTGGCATTTAAATGGCTCGGCTGCCTGGGCCATCGTTCTGTCCTTGTTGTTTCCTTTACAACCTAGCGACACCGACAAAAGCGAGCCGCGAGCCGTGCTACTGACACTGACACTGTCTTAAACAGTTTACACATTGATCAGCAGTATATCATATACTGTATATGTGCACCCATTTCAAATTGGCATGGCACAGCTATGCTCGATTCGACGAGCGGTCGAGCTTTGTAGTTCGTTTAGTGGGGTGAGAAATCCTCACACCACTTTTTTCATTTAGCTCTGGACGTACTGTAGCTATACATTTTAAATGGTTCTGTGCGGTATTAGTATGAGCGCGGTATTTACCGCATGTTGCGTGTTGCGTGTTTCATGCCTCCTTGGTGTACGGCCGGCCTAAGGCTCGGGACCCCGACTGTTTCGAGACTCGAAACTGGTTCAATCCCGCCCAAAATTTTCGGTCCCATCCCGAACCCGTAGTTTCGGGTATCCGCATACCTCTAGTAAAAACACAATAGCCTTAATTTTATCACGTAAAACTTTTGTGCTACCCTTTGTACATTACGAATCTTTTTGGCCTCGTTCATCCAGTATTTAATTTGCATGGTCACATAACACGTGTAATAATAACAACATAGTATGTATAGACAGTAGTAAGAAATGTCCAATCTTTTTCTTTAAATATTCTTATTCTGTATATTCTATTCTCAATAAAATACATGATTTTAAAATTAATCATATTTGCAAAACATGCATTAAATCTTGTATTGGTATTTATATAACAAATATTATATTTGAAATTAGTTATTTACTATTTTAACATAACTTATGACATATTCAATTAATTTTGTTTCAATTAATTTAATATTAATACCTTTTTACAGCTCACAATATTCGTAATAATATATTTCAATTCTACATAAAATTGACATTGCACTTTGGGAAATAACGTGAAATAGACAATCATAGTAACTTCATCTGGATATACACATATCTCTAGGCTAATTCAAGTTAGAATCTGGTTATTCAACATTTGACATTAAATTCATACACTTTGTATTGCCTTAAGGAAATTTCATTATTGTATTGCATATATTCAACAATATTCACTTCTCCTCTACAGGATTTTTCTTCCGAAAAGATGGTATGTTTTCAGGAAGGTTGCGAAAAAAGTAGTATTTGTGATATTGATCGCTGAAAGTTATTTTGCTTGCGAATTGCCACGTGTCTTCCGCATGTTCATACTACTTATACAACATATTGTTGGCCAAAAATACAGGGTCATTCCTCCGTGTAGTGGCGGATTCTTTCGATTGCTAATGTAATATGTATGTTAGGTGATAAAACTATTATTACCATTAGGAAGGGATCGTGAAAACACGTGAACGTAAAATATTTGCTTTGAACCGTTTGACTACATCCTTTATACGATATACTGATCACAGGAAAGTAGGACCATACTGTTTAGTCTGGCAATATACCCACGAGAAAAATAATTTGTACCCCACCTATACCATTTTTTTATATTCGTATACTATACAAACAGTATACAAACAGGAGAAACCAATGTCACACTATTGGATGCCCTGAAAAAATTGTTGAATATCAATGTTCCATAACTTTGTTAATGTTCAGCCAAATTTGTTTCAACAGAAAGCAAATTAAAGCTTGAACCTTCTAATTTTGGATCGCTTTGTTCGATTTTATTTAAGGGGATCTAACTCAAGTAACCGATCCAGAAAACCGATTTTTTTTTCTTCATAAATCAATAGTTTTTTATGTAGCATACTATCCACAAAGTTTTATAGTGAAGTCAAACTTTTTAAACGTGTAACAAGTACCTACTACCGTGCCGTGGGCTCGCAGCTATGCGCGCAACCAGTCCGCTTGCGGTGCTATATTTTTTTACAGAATGTAACTTTCTCAAATCTGTTTATATATTTTTAAAGAGTGTTCTTTCAGCTACAAGTATATGTATCGTGAAAGGTATCTACATATTTGTACCCTTAAAAAAAATACCTTTTCGCGAATCCCTATTTTAACTTTACTCTTTTTCTAACGAAAACTTTAAACGCGTTTTTCTCAAAACGACCTTCTTCAATCTGTCGTGCAATATAGCGAAAAAACTAATGGACCAATTGACTTGAATCAAAGTGGATTTTGAAGATAAATAAATTCTCTTCTAGTTATACCTAATTATACATTTAAAAAATTATTTAACATACTTTTTCTTCCATCCTTTCAACAAATTTTTCTAAAAAAAATCAATTGTTTTTCAAAGCTCTGTACTTTCGATCAGCTACGCGAAATTTTTTGCAAATTTAGGTATAACTATAGCGTAATTCCATGAACAAAACGAAAATACATCATTTTTTGTTCTAAGTCAATTCTACGAAGCTCTACACTGCACGAAATGGAACTTTTCCGCCAAAGCGTTCAAGCTAACAGAATTTTTTTTTATATAATCTTAAATGTTCAATGATTCCTTAATATTTGCTCTTTCAAAATGATGGTAAAGGAACACCTCATTTTAAGCGCGTTACATTAGTTGCCCACCTTAAGTCGGCATCCAAGGGGTATAATCTTCTCATAAACGGAGAGTGATCAAATCTTTAAAATATCCATCGTCCAGGAAATAGCTTTTACAATTTTGGCGTGCATTCTCAGAAAGTATGATCCTTTAGGTTCAACACGAACTGGTGGCAAGTGTAATACACTGCAATTAACTTTCTAGGTTTTGTTGAATTCTCGTCAAATTATTCTACATTCTGTACTACATACTTGTTTGCGACTACCTGTTTAATGTTTGAAACATTACTTCAGTAATTGGCGATTTTGAATGTTGGCAAAGACCACTAATATTTCTATACTTCACTCTAAACTACCCCTTCCAGGTTTTACAATTTGTATGTTCCTGGCACACCATATGTTTGATTACGGCTTGTCCTATTCACATAAATTTATTGGACCTTTTCTCACGTTTGATAGCGTTTGACTGCGTCTTGTCTCTTATATTTTGAATTATCTATAATTTCCGACTTTGGATCATTAATTTGTATATTGTACTTTGGATTATCAGTTTTTAATTACTTACCATAATAAATCATAAAAAGTTACAATGATATGTTGTTCAGATGCTAGGTCAAGGTCGTCGCAGTTTCATAGCAGGTAGATCGCGATCTTCATAAGCAAGGCTATTATTATAGCATAGAACATTTGAGCAAAGTCAGTCAACGTCAAAATTTATTGCAAAAATATTTCGCAAGACTGTTTTTATGTTGGTTTTATGATCATATTATTTTCATATCACTGTTACAGGCATTATTGAATGCTTAATGTTCCAATATGTAAAAAAAATGGACAGAACCCTCTCCATGAAAATAGTTACAGGAATACTAGAAAACATTTCTTCAAATAATAATGTGTTCAAAATCTCGAAAATTGTAATGCTGTAAATAAAATTCAAGCTACAGTTGTTCAATTTCTGAGTAACCTGTAGGTGCAGATGTTACTACAAAATACTTACAGTTACTCACAAAATTGAGCGTACACTGATGTTGGTAGTGAAAATCGGCGGGAAAATGAATGAAAACATTGATATTTTAGTACAATAATGCAGTATGCATTTATTCGAATGGTTTAGATAAGGACCCTTAAAAAAGTTTTTGAATAACATTAACTATTTGGTTAGATTTAACTAAAAATATAAAAATACTGCTATTTCAGTGACCCAAAATTGAGCGTACATAAACTGCATAAATTAAATGGTGGTATTACTGGTGGGTAGGCCCGTGAAATACTTTTCGAAATGTTATTGCTAAGCAACTAAAAACAAATGACTGTTTGTTAGCTGGTTATTAAGCATCAGTAGTAAAATGGCCAGTGGAAGAAAAGAAATAGACCTTTCAGTACGAAAAAAAATAATAGAAACTGTACTGCGAAGGAAGATCTTTTCGAGAAGTGGGTAAAATTGTTGGTAAGACGCATTCTACAATTCAGAAAATTATAAACAAATATAGATACGAAGGTATGATTCGAGACAAACTTGGTCGGGGCAGAAAAAAGTTATTATCCGACGTCGATGAACGATTTGTATGTTGTAGAAAGATAAACATAAATCCATGGACAAATGTGAAAAATTTAACATCTGAAATTTCATCACGCATTAACAAAAGCATTTCGGTAGAAACGATCCGTAGAACGTTACGCAAAACAGGGTATCACGGTAGGATAGCCACGAAAAAGCCGTACATATTAAACGTGAATAGGAAGAAACGCCTGCATTTCGCCCAAACTTATATTAATTGCGACGAAAATTTCTGGAGAAGCGTTATATTCTCCGATGAGACCAAAATAAACTTATTTGGCCGTGATGGAAAGAAACAGATTATATGGAGGAAGCCTAACACGCAGTATCGCATTCGTAACATGTGTCCAACGGTGAAGCATGGAGGCGGCTCAGTAATGTTATGGGGTTGTATCAGAGCAAATGGTACCGGAAATATGGAATTTCTTAATAGCACAATGGACAAAATGTATTATTGAAATATTTGGAAAAAAAATATGAAAGAATCAGCTGAAAAATTGAATATGCCGCGCGTGTACTATTTTCAACAGGACAGCGATCCTAAGCACGCATCATACATAGTGCAGGAATGGCTCTTATATAACGTTCCAAAATTGTTAAAAACCCCTCCCCAATCCCCTGACCACAATCCAATTGAGCATGTTTGGGGAGAATTAAAATTGAAAATGTTACAACATAATTTAACAAATAAAAAAGACTTCGAAACCAAACTACGCGAAGAATGGGAGAATATTTTCCATGTTTCATCGAAAAATTAATTCTATCCGTGCCGCGACGTTTGCAGAAAGTAATTGATAATAAAGGTTTCGCAACGAAATACTAATATATTATATTTAGTCCTCTGTATACAATATAATGCCATAAACGTCCATGTGTACGCTCAATTTTGTGTCACTGAAATAGCAGTATTTTTATATTTTCAATTAAATCTAATCAAATAGTTAATGTTATCCAAAAACTTTTTTAAGGGTTCTTGTCTAAACTATTCGAATAAATACATACTGCATTATTGTACTAAAATATCAATGTTTTCATTCATTTTCCCGCCGATTTTCACTACCAACATCAGTGTACGCTCAATTTTGTGAGTACCTGTATCTAGCATAGTAGATGATCTCCAAGACAATTTGACGATTTGTCCAAATTGCTAAAATCGCCACCCTAGTTCTTAACTATTCTAACTTCAATGAGAAAAGAAATGTAATCAACCAATCCACATACTCATATCTCATTCATATAAAGAATGAAAATGCATTATAATACGATGAGAATTGTACTTAAGAAACATTAAGTAATCAGTCTGCAGGCTAGTGGAGATAGAACAGTTAAGAACTATGGCTACGAAATATAGATCAACAAAATATTTTCTTTTCAAAATAATATGTTCTGATACGCAGGGAGGCTTGATACAGCTTTATATTTTCCAACTAACAAACAACAGCAATCGTACGTTACAATATACATATGTATGTAGATAGAGTAAGCACAATCCTACTCTATCGCGACCTGCTGAGCACTCCATACTGTAACAACGATTCTTTTTTTTTCATTAGTTGGAAAATATAAAGCTGCATCAGGCTTCCTCAGTGTCCCCTATATGTGAAATTGTTCTTCATGTTTATACACTAATACACGTGTAATCACGATATATTGTACTATTTGTATACAGTCAATATTCTCTATCGCGCTATTTCAATACTTTTGTTTATGCACTGTATACAATATATTTCTTTATATCTTAAGACTAACAATTAAATAACACTATCTTCTTTATAGAGTATCTTTGGTGACGAACTTCGTGATTTTCGTAGCAAGAAAGGTAGACCCAGATGGCAACCATTGGACATGTCGATCACTTTGAATCCTCAGAAGGGCATGTCAGGACCGGCCAAAGTGTACGCACAAATTGATCTACACGTAACTTGCAGCGATAGGTATCCTGACCTGTGAGTATGGTTCACTTCTTCTGAATTTAATTCTCTTTGTCGTAATTTCGTTTATCTTGAATTGCTTCTAAATATGCAACAGTGTAAAGTTATACTAAGGAGTAGACCATGGTCAAATACCATTCAGAGTACACTTTCTTCTTATAGTATAGTATTTAGTACTAAAAACAAGTACCATCGATAATATGGAATGCGTATATGTATATGCATTATTCCTCTGAATGTCAACTATGACTGTAATAACTGATTGTGAGACACTGCTTTTATATATGCATTGGATTGAACAAAAGGTTTTTCGTTTTTAACGAAATGCCATCGTCTGCTTCTATTAGAATAGAAATTAGAATAGACAAGTAAAACTAACGCAGCCTTTTATCAAAACAAGGTTCAACCATACGTAATTTACATAGCTCAAAACAAAAACTAAAGAAAAAATTTCGAAGTTCTAGAACACTCTTGATATTGAATTGAATTGAATTATTTGAATTGACAAAAATTGGAAAGACATAAAGAAATCACCAACATTATTCGAGAATATTCCACGTCAAGACAAAGAAATTTTAACACAGAAAGGATCGGAAAGCCTATGGAACGTTGAGGAAGAATAATAGAGATTGAACGACAATTATATTATTGATTAATAAAAAAGCTAGTCTCTGTATAAATGATACAATGATACGTAATAATCAAATACAAAAATTTTTCGTTCAACCTAAGAACATTACATTTCAAAATAACGTAGGTCTCCATTGTTTCCATTTAAGTTTCCATTATTCACGAAAGTCCGATCGTAAAATAAACAGATATCGTTCCAATAAATCATTCTATCGCTTGCTTTTATTCTATGAACATTTGGAAGTAGAATAATATCGTTTCTAAAAGTAGCAAATAAGTTTCTCGAAAACAGTCAAACGTTAATTTAAAAAAAGTACTTTTTGAGGGTGTATAATAGTGAGAGAAAAGGCGTCAATAATTTGCGATCCGTCTTAAATATCATTTACCACGATATGTCTTATAATACTGTATGTACATACTTCCTAATTTTAACCATTAATTTTTATTCATTCAAAGGCTATAGCCAGATAAGGGGGTAAAATGTGCCCCTAAACCAAATTCGACTTGTGAGGTTTTATTTTTTGCAGCTCGGGTTTCCAATTGAAAAATCTGAAAAACTTATATAATGTGTGCCTCCATAATTTCAGTGTCTCAGATTTTTTTCAAAATTTTTTATACGCTAAAATGGGAGATATTGAACAAAAACTATATTTTTATTTTGCGCTGTAACTATCCTCCCAGTAGAGTTACAGGGTTGAAACTTGGTACAAATTCGTTTTTCTTGATAAGCTATCGAATGATCCCTCGCAAGTCGAATTTGGTTTAGGGGCACATTCTACCCCCTCTCCGGCTATAGCCTTTACTAATTATTAATGGGTCTTTGGAATTCACATTAATACTATAAGCACATGATATACGTTTACAAATGAATTACCTTACATTATGTAAAAATAACTATTATATTTGGCATTTGAACAGCACTTGTGTAATTTTATTGCAACATGCAAGAGTATATCAACTTATGATTTAGAAAATGTTATTTTCATATGTATGTATCCTATAAGCATGCTTATGATATACTTGATATAGATACAACCATCTATGATGCTTTTTGTAACTGAATTCTCCAGTTCCATAAGAATTTCCGAAGAAGAATATCGTTTATAATTTAAATATGATTTACATACAGAGCCAGCTGAAACTTTGAGTACACTTACTACATAGTGTATGAAATGTACATGCATACAACAATTATCCGAATAACTTATAATAGTTGCAATGTATTTTAAACAAATATTATGTATTACTATATGTCTCACTAGTCCGAATAACCACTAGTTTTTGTAATTAACCATGCCATAGCTGCACAATCTGGTCAGAAATCAATAATTCGGTTCGTAGAACGTCCCAACTAATAAACAATGGCAAACCTGAACGTCTAATTTAAAAGTTCAGTATCTACAGTTGAAGGGAATCACTGTATTTTTATAATAATAAAATCATGCAAAAAATGTACAAGAGTTATCATATGGCCAAACATGAAACTACAGTTCTTAATTTGTAATATTTAAAGTGTGAAATACAAATGTAGTAGGTGTCCTCAAACTTTTGAGCTGTATGATATATTCACTTCACATTGTTGCAATATTTACACAATGTTATAATACTGTTGTTTGTATGTATATTTTATGTTACTTTGTTCGTTCGCTTAAATACTTCGTTGTAATTATCATTTATTGGCGTATTAGCCAGTTTCTATTATTCATTATCAAAACTTTGTATGCGCTCAAGCGCGTAGCTCTCAATCGCGCTCGGTCGCTGTGCCAATGCGTTGGCATTGGCTCTGATTGGCCGGTGTTTTTTAATTATCTAAGAGACACCCTGTATATTATTGATCAGAATTTCTCTATCTTTTTCCCCTGTGACCCAACATATTTATTTGCATTTGTACCGCGACTCAAATGTTTATATTTATAATAGAATATTTTGAAAAACCTGGTAGACTGGTAGACTGTATATTATATGTATAAATAAATAACATTACGCATATGTGATAATAACTTCTACATGTGACAAATAAAATTCTATGCGTTTCTAGTGAGAGCGGTTCAGACGATTTACAACGAATACTTCAATTTCGTTATATTTCGCTTATATTTTTCGGTAGTAAATAAAACCGACTGATCTAATATTACAAAAATAACTAAAATTAATTGAATTACATTTATTTTAAAAGCTCTTGTATAACTCATGAACAAAATAATACACCCTGTCCAAAAAATTGCCGGAATGGATTTAAAAAAAACAAAACTAGTTTAAAAAAACTTGACAAAAATCATTTTATTCATTCGAAATAGTCTCCCTCAGCAGAAATACAACGACTTACACGTTCCAGAAGTGCAGTCAATGATTTTTTTTTATGTCACTGATTGGAATGGTGTTCAGATTGCTCGCCGTTGACCGCTGAATGTTCTGAATGGATGCAAAACGGTTTTCATTCATCGCCAAATGCAGCTTAGGCAATAGAAAATAGTCGCAGGGAGCCAAATCGGGTGAATACGGGGGATGTTGAAGCAAAAAAAATTGTTTTTCGGTAAAAAAGACTCCATGACAATTGACGAACGATGAGAAGGTGCATTATCGTGCATCAATCGGCAACTGCCTGGTTCTCGGAATTCAGGGCAAACGCTTCAATGCACTAAGATAATACTCAACATTAACCGTTGTACTACTTGGAACGAATTCATTGTGGATAATCCCCTTGGAATCGTAAAAAGCAGTGGGCATTTTCGACATTTTCTTCTGTCATCGTTTCAATTGATTGACCTGAACGTTTATGATCATCCACATCCTCTCGGCCTTCTCTGAATCGTCGATGTCACTCAAGAACTTGTGTTTGTGGTAACCAATTATCTCCATAAGCGATTTAAAGCATTTTTTTTTTAACCATTTAAAGCTTTTACCGTTTTTAACACAGAACTTAATGTTGATTCTTTCTTTTTTATTCATTTTTCGACCGATGTATACAAACTACTGTCACTTAAATGCGTTGTATCCTGGTTTCTAGTAAACGAAGTGTGATGACTTTTTTTACAGATTACTAAGGAAAGTTCACACGTCATAAATCAATCTCACACCAACAGATATCACTACTAATTTCGTTAAACTAGAGCCATTCCGGATATTTTTGGGGCAGAGGGTGTACAATTTAATATTTCATGATTAATTAAACGAATTAAAAATTTAACATGGCCCAATATTGGGCAGAGACCCATAGGTTGAGAAACACTGTTATGTATTATAGATTAGTTTGGGCAGCATCTAAATTTCGAATATATGTATAATATGTAATGTCTGTTATTTCCAATCATTTCGAACTTACATAGTGAACAATTTCATAGATTTTATTCAATAAATTACAGAGCGCCAAAGATTGAGTTAAAAAATAGCAGAGGCTTATCTCACCAACAAGTTGCAGTATTATACACTGAATTAGTGGAATTGACAAAACGATTAAAAGGGGAGGTAATGATCTATGAATTAGCTCAACATGTTCAGAAATATCTGCACGAGCACAATAAACCAAGCTACAGTAGTTTCTATGAAGAAATGGTTTCACGGCGGCAAGAGAAAATCGAGTATGAAATGTTGGAAAAACAACAGAAGGAAGATAAAGAAAGACAGGTTAGATATTATTGTGGAAACATTATTTAAACGAACAAATTTGTTACAAATAAATAAGGTACGACGTGTACAAACTAATGAGTACATACATACCTACATATTACGCACATATTATTAACATATTAAGGATGTTTAGCCTGCCAATCTCATAAAACGTGATACTCTAATTTCTAACAGTAAAATACAACAATTAGTTATTTAGACTAATTTCCTTCTTAGTAATAGTAACTCGAACGTATCTCAAATTTGATTGTTATACGATTATATGGCTATTAAAATATATCCAGAAGGTAATAACTTTATGTTTAGGTGTTACACAAATATTGGGCTCAGTTCGGTTTTTTAATTTTCCCGAATCATTTAGGTATCCTATTTTTCTATAAATAATTTATGTTCCTCACATTTCTGAGTAAATTAGATTTACAGTTTTGTTTAAGTAACTTACCTGATCATAAAAGTGTGAAAATACAATAAAAAATAAGCAGTTGATTACAAATATATAATAATTATAAATTATTATATATTATTATAATATAAAAATTATAATACCATAATCATCTCTACAAAATAAATATTCTGTAATGTGTAATTAATAACCTTGCTACATACATATTTTAAAACGGGCTATTATATGTATATTGTATAATAAAAAACAAACGCAGGCTAGTGAAAATTATAAAATGTCCTTTCCAACATGCTAAAACCCGATATATGTAGCCAATAAAGATATGCTATATTGAACTACCAATTTTGTCCATATCAAATTTTTAAGATAATTAAATTTTCAAAATTTCCAAAGGAAAAGGCGACACTGTAGCATAATATCAACTCCATTGTGCAACTGATTGAAACCGTTATGTGCAAATTCATTTATTGCATACAAGAATGACAAAAGTGCTGTAAAGGTTAAAAACGAAACAATCCTATAGCGTGTAATAAAAAATAAAGATAACGTTATAGCATAATATAGATTCGCCCGATGTGTTGATCGGTATATTTTATGTTCTATTTATTACTAAAAGTCCTTAGATAAGCGAACACATTTTCTTCTTATGTAGGTTTTTAAAAACACCCAACTGTTTTTTCTTTTTTTTTATGTTTTCCTTGACAGCCTTCTGAAAAATTACCGCTGAATCACTACTTATTATTTCGCTTATCAATAAAGTTGAATTACTCTTAGAATGTAAAAACAAAAACAAACCCCTTTTCGAATACTTGAAGACGCTTTGATTGGAAGAATCTCAGCAATCTGCTTGTAATAGTTTCACAAAGCACTTATGAAAACCAGATAAATGTTCATTGTTGAACGATGCATTATTAAACATCTGAAATAAATACTTTTATCCATTGCATACCGTAGTTCTCTGTTCGATCTCGTTCATTTTTTGGTGCTGTATGTTCGCTTCTTGTGTTAGACGAAATTTGGATACATTCTAATCTTTCGATCTTTATAACTATTGAAATAATTGCAAATCTCTATGTTATAATATCATGTCTCGTGGTATAATATCATACTTACATATACATATATGCAGAAAGATTATGTCGGAAAACATAATGTAAAGACATATGTGTAACAAAAGTATTGGCACATTTTGGATGAATTAATTATATATTAGAGTCTTCGCTTGTTCCTCAGCGCGACAGGACGAGTTTCATAACTTTACGTAAATTCGCGCGTGTACCATACCAAAGTGAGCGTTAGTGACAGGTTAGTGACCCCAAGTGGTGGGAGTACACCACACGTATTACCATGCTGCGAATAGAGAACCAACATACACATGAGACGTCTGAATACAGGAATCTTACACAGATGAGAAATGAACAGAGAACCCTAACCATGAACGAAATTGACCGAAAAATTTCCTATACGGACGCCACAAAAAGTGAATATACACTTGTTAATAATTTGTTGTTATTAAAGGTGGAAGAGGTAAGAGAGGAAGTTCTTTCCCGGTGGATTCTGGGGTAAAGACTGAGTGGTCAATCACAGTTCATTTACCAAAAGGCAGAACCTTCCCCACTCCGTGGCCAGATCCTCCAGGAAGAGTTTCTCTATTCCTTGGAAATACGGCTACAAGCCGATTGCCACATGTATTCTTTACTCGACACTAATAAACAATCCCTCGACACCAGATAGTTGGAAGACCCAATGCGGTCGCCAGCCATCGTCGGTCAACGGGATGTTCAGTCTCATTCATTCACTTTCAAAACATCCCTAATAAACAGTCAATCCTTGGACATTCGATAGTTGAATAGCGTCGGGCCACCAGCCATCGTCTGCCGTCCAGATTGCCCATTTGCAAAACACTCTCCAAACGCACCCAGCCTAGGTCCCTATCATAAATCGGTCCCTTTCCTTTCTTTCAAAATGCGCTGTCGCTAACACACTATCTAAAGATCAAGCAATAATCCTGCAATCTATTGATGGAATCAGCATCAAAGAATACGCTAGAGCTATAACAAATTTGATAGGACTAAAAACAATAAAATTTATATCACGAATTTCAAATGGACGAATCTCCCAGTACCTGGACAAACGACTGGTACTAACCTAACATTGAAATATAAATCCATAATAATAAATAACCGAAACATAGAAATCCATCCTATGTTACTGCCAGCTCAACGATAAATTCTCCCGAACGTCGCACCAATAATCCCCAACTCTGCAATCGAGGATATTCTTGAAAAGCAGAACATTAAACTATACTCGAAAATAACTCACCTAAAAGCAATAATAATCACTGACTCGGAATTTTCACATATACTTAGTTTCTAGTTTCAGACGACAAGTTTAAGTAAATCCAGGCGATGCCCAAAAGTTCGTTCGTAATTAACTTCGACGAAACTCAGTACATTTACTAGCACAGGCGATCAGATCTGCTTTATGTGCAAACAGGAGGGACACATTGCCAAACAAACAATGCCGAAATACTAGCAAAACAAACGGCAATTACACAGATAACTCCCAGACGAACTCGAGCACCAATCCTCCCAATAATCATGTTGCAGACCTTCCAACGCGCGACATACTCACTAACATGGCCGAAACAGAAGAATTAAAAAATAAAACAGGCAACAAAAGATCGCTATCGATATTATCAGAAGAATCCCATTCCCAGATAGTAAAACTATAGGACCTAACCTTTAAACATTTGGAACAAGTAAAACACAGAATGAAGGAACGCGTCCCCGTAAGCACTCACAAAAATAAAAAACGACCTGCATCCACCATAAACAAAATAGAAGAATGACTTGATCCCGCCAGGAACAACATTGAAGACCCAATAAACAACTACATCCTAAACTATATTCAAATGAAAAGTTTTTGATCACCTAACCCACTAGAAATCTCAAGGTTATACGCTCACAATAGTGCAGCCCTAATAAAAATGACACGAGATACGGACGCGGGCGACATGTGAAAAACATTGGGTCCGTACGAGATACGGATGCGGTCGTTGAGGGGTTAGAGGCGATTGCGGTTGCCGTGGGCCCCCCGAACAAAATACATATCTGCAATGTATACATCCCAAATAGCCAAGCCCTAAACCTAAGTGATCTAGAAGAACTAATCAACCAACTTGTGCTTCCAATACTATTAGTTGGCGATTTCAATAGTCACAGTCCTCTCTGAGGCTTCTCCAAGAGAGACAGTTGTGGAAAAAGTGTAGAGAAACTACTTGTAGACCCGAATCTCGTACTACTCAACTCTGGTGCAAAAACTCACTTTACTGTAAGTACAGAAACACTATGCCCAATAGACATATCAATTTGCAGTAGTAGACTAGCTCAGTGTATATGTAGAATGGAATGTCCTAAATGACCTACATGATAGCGACCACTTCTCCATGAAGATAAAGTACGAAGATTACACATATCCAAAACAAATCCCCAGCTCCAAAACAAAACTCCTAATACATGAAACCTTAAAAAAATCGGTTGGCTCTATTACAAAATAAAAGCACCGGCTCCTTACCAAATATTATCAAACAAGAATTATACCACAATAATGTCATCCAAACAGTAAATCTATTCGAATCGATCATCAAACTAACAGCACAGGAACCAACTCTGTACCAACAAAACCAAATAATAAAAATGAAAAACGTAGTACTCCGTGGTAAACGAAAACTGTCTAGCCGCATTAAAAGCAAGCCACCATGCCTTTAACACTAGAACTACCAAGCCAGTCAAAATGACTGGTTTTAGATTTCTTGCTTTCAAATGATTAAGATATAGGTATTGCTGCAGCAATTTATGATGACTTTCAATAAGACAGAATGGCAAATATATATATTTATATAATATCCATTCAACCACTTTCGTGTTCATATTTTAATAATAAAGTATACTGCCTAAATAGTACCAAAACCTATTGGTAGTTCTAATGTTAACAGGCAAAAAAAAAACATCCAACAATAGAAAACTTAATCAACTTTAAAAAACTACGAGCCAAATTTCGTAAAATAATGAAAGAGAGCAAAAATCAATCATGGAAAACCTTCACCTCCACCATAACCGATCAAACTCCAGCAAGCATAGTATGGAAAAAAATCAAACATTTCACCGGAAAGCCCTATAATATAGCAATCCAATTTCTCGACCTTGGTTATGCTAACTACATAATTAATCCAGAAAACATAGCCATCATCTTCGCTGAGATCCTTCACCAACCGCGACTCACCTACCCCCACAAACACCTAAAATACTGACTCATTAAACCCGGACAACAGTACCATTGCCACTAGCCTTTTTGTTTGTTTTTCGAGGTGGAAATCTTCCAAAGGCACCTCCTGTCCTGGGGGAGGACAGAAGGTAGTGCCGGATTTTTACCGGCTAAAACCACCCCGGTCACCTTCTTCGGGTGCTGCGAGGAAGTTCCGTGACCTCTAAATATAACTTCCGGTGCTACACCGCGCCCTTGCCGGCAGGCACATTCCTCGGGAGAGCCCTTTGGGACCCCCCCCCCCCCCCATGGTGCTGAATCCAGGCCGCGCCAAGGATGACAGCCAACGCGACCTCCCTCCCGGGTCATTGTCACTAGCCTAGATTCTAACATAACCCTACATGAACTGTTAACCACCCTCCAAACAACGAAACATTCTTCTGTAGGGCCAGATAACATACCTAATATATTCCTAAAACAGCTACCACTAATTGGAATCAAATTCCCCCTAAAAGTTTACAACTGCAAATGGGTCTACCATGCTTTCTCTGATGAATGGAGGAAAACAATAATCATTCCCTTACTCAAACCGAATAAAAATAAACACTAACCAATCTCTTTGACAAAATGTATATGCAAAATACTGGAGAAAATCATTAATAGAGTGTTGGTTTTATCTATTGAATAAAACTCAGTTAAACAAAAATTATCTCTTATAGTTTTGAGAAGATATTGTGGAATAGAATTCCACTACTTATGCAAAAGTATTTATATTAAGAGGGGCCGATAGGTTCCGAATGCTCCACGCTTCTCTTCTAAATTTTATTCGATAAAGTTTCTCCTTTGAGTAAGGACCTGCCTTCTTATTACATAGAACAAAGTATTCTTTTATTAAACTGAACTGTGTATTAATATATACATTATCAAACTTCCTAGTAAACTAGTTTTCCAATATAGAAGACTCAGGTGGTTTTTAGAATCCAACGAGATACTCCCCCCCCCCCCCCCATCAACACTGAAAGACAGAAGAACGCGTCTGATTGTGAGCCTAAAGTACGCCGCCAAAATAGCATCCACACTAGGGTGGTTTTTATTTACTCTATATGAACATTTTTTACAAAATTTTTCCTGAGACACCCCTCAGGGTGCTAATTCGCTTAATTTAGAAATCAAATATAATTAATTTAATTATGCAATATTAATAGACCTTCACTAAACTTTTCTTTTCAAAATCTGACATCCGTAAAATTGACGGATTCCGTAAACCTAGTGTTAAATGCTGGGGGCACGTTTTTCCGATCGAGTTCAAATTTTGCACAGACTATTTTTTTGTTAATTGGAAATCTTTTATTAAAGGGACCACATCTCTGACACACTAAAATACCTCAAAGAAACTCAGCTCTACCATAAAATTTAATCAAAGGATAATAAATCGAAAGTGTCGTTAATGAACCAGATGTTGATGCGACCTTAAACCAGAAAGAGAAAAAAAAAGATATATTGAATACTGAATCAATACAATTTAGTACTTTGTGCTGTATTCTTTTCATCGTCGTTCAAAATATGCCAATAGTTTTGCCCAGGTATGAATAAAAATGCACGCAGAAAAGAACAGGGCGGAACAATTAGGTCAATAGGCAGTTATATACGTTTTTACACTGATTCTCGCATTGTCAATACTTTTATCTCACCTCTTTTGTCCACTGTATTTGTGAATACACAAATTTTCCTTCAAATGAACCCAAAGGGGACGATAAAACGACTCATACTATATTTCTTCATAATGCAATGGATACCCAAAGTCTAATCTTGTAGACTTTTTCAGCCAAACGCTAAGTCCTTTGCTAGTTTCCACTTTTTCTCGCAATCTATTGCAAGCGTGGATCAATTCGTCCTCTTACGCAAAAGTAATTAAAAACTGGGCAATAATGAACGAAAGAATAATTGATGAATAAACAATTTTTATGTAACAGAGGAAATGTATGGCAATATATATGGTACACGCGATGTTCTTAATTGAAAATTGTGATTTGAAGAACAATGTTAAATACACGAGCGTTTGATTGTGTCTCGACTTGGCAAATTTTATGATGAAATGAGGTATACATGATGTTGATGGGCTTATTTTAGGAAGAAAATAGATAAAGTAACAAAGAGCAAGTGCTCCGACCTGAGTTTGAACAGTAGGCGGCTGCCTAGAGGAATAAGATAAACGCGCAGGATGAGTTACCCTATGACGAAAATTAAAATTATTCTATTTTTCATAAACCTAGGAAACCTCCAAAAGACAAAACAGACGTCAAGGGTAATGGTCCTGTAAACTGATACAGAAGACGAAGTCGAGTCCTGAAGGAATTCTGCCTTGTTGCCAAATTTCCGTCCATCGTACCCAGACAGGTATCGCTGATAACTAATCAAAAATACAGTAGAACCCGGATAAGTGATCGTGAAACATCCTCTCGTAGGCGCTTAGAGAGTTACGCCACCTTGCAGTGAGAAAAAGCAAGGCATCCTTATTCGTTCGTTGAGACATAGCTCTACATAATAAAGACGGAGAAACTATCCAAAATTTTTATTTATGGATGCGCGATCTGGCGTTGAATATCTAATGCAGCAATCTTTGAATGCTAAAAACTGATTATTATTCTTTAAATGTCTTTCTTATGGTACACGTGAAATGTTTGATGGTCCTAAAGTGGCGGGGTTAATCGCATTTCAAAAGGACGTAAGCATTTTACTCGATATTCCTTTCCTTCTTGCCGACAGTAAAGAAGTTCACAGTGCCGAATTATAATAGATTATAAACCATGGATTTGTGGAAAAAACAGTTTAAAATTAATATAACAAGGTATAGGTACTAGCTTGCACAATGCCTACATCAATTACTAATTATACGCTAAATATTATAAGAATGTAGTATAGGATCAGGTTCACGTTGTTCAGTTTCCTAATAGGGTCCCATACCAACACTATTGCACTGTTACAAAGGGGTACAATGCATTAGTAGCAAGCCTATTAGTAAATTGCAACGAACTGCTATGAGTCAAAAGCGAAACTATATAACGCGAAACAACATCACATCCTGCCTTTTCAGTGCGGCTTGCTATTAAACGACTTGATACGCCAGCCAAATTTAAGTTTCCGGACATCGTCGCGAGTGCGTAAACGAGACATACAATCCCGAGAAATTCTTTTACCGGATTAGAAAGAACTGCGGTGTTCAGGACGTTGCAATCGCTATTGCAATGTTTGTCATTGTGCAATAAAAATTATTTTAAGATTTAAGATTATTTTACTACTGCAAAGGTGGTGTAGCTCTTCAAATGGGGAATGATATGGCATCATATTCCTATGAGTTCTCGTACGACGAAAAGAAATTTCACGCAACATGAAACCGAACGAGATGGAGCAACTATAGACAGCATTTTGGAACAAGTTCATTGCAAATGAAAGTAATAATCAACGCTGTGTTATCTGTTAATAGAGATACAATTTCATATATTTTTCATTAACTATTCGTGAAATTATTATTTATCGATGAATAGAATGTATTCGTGCAATATCTGTTTGGATTGCTTCCCATCCAAAAAGAAACCTCAGCATGTCGCTGATAATAATTTTATGACAATCTAATGAAGAATATAAAAATTGACTCATCGAGCGTGTGAATTTTCCGCTTTTGTTTATTACCCGCTTGTTCCACGGAGTACGAGTAACTGCAACGGCTGCTTTTCCTGAATGAGAAAAGAAATTACGGGTGGGTACTGTCTCCGAGAGACCGTATCCGGGGGGGAAACGATCAGTTATTCGGGCAGCACTGTGCACAGAGGACGAAGAAAGCACGTGGAATTCTTTAACCGACAAAAAAACGTCAATTATAAGCAACCATGTAATTATCACTGAACCCAGGTATACAAACGATTATCCAACTCTTGCAGAGCAGGCAAACGTATCCGTTTACGAGTACCGCAATATCCAACTGCCATTGCTCCTTCCTGTATCTGCACTCCCTTTGCCCTGATGCGGCGAATAGTTTGAAGATGAACGCCGTATTTGTCGGCTAACTGTATCATCGACACGCCATTTTCCAATTGTTCCAAAATTGCCATGTTTCCATTGTTATGATTTTTCATTAGAATTTGTGAGCGTTCCAAAGGCAAACGCTATCGGCGAAAGTGTGTATGCATTGACGATCGCACGATGCAAGCCAGCCAGAAGAAAAACACTGTCTTAACGGTCCAGCAACGACTCGACATTTTGGAACAATTGGAAAATGGCGTGTCGATGATACAGTTAGCCGACAAATACGGCGTTCATCTTCAAACTATTCGCCGCATCAGGGCAAAGGGAGTGCAGATACAGGAAGGAGCAATGGCAGTTGGATATTGCGGTACTCGTAAACGGATACGTTTGCCTGCTCTGCAAGAGTTGGATAATCGTTTGTATACCTGGGTTTTAGAGCAACACGCGAAGGGCGACCGCGTCACTGACGTGGTGTTGAGAGAAAAGGCAACAGAATTAAATGGTGAATTTGGCGGCCCGTCGACATTTACGGCCAGCAATGGGTGGATATGACGGTTCAAGAAACGCCATGGGCTCCATTCGATCAAAGGCCAAAGCGGGTGTGCAGAGAGTGACACAGAGTCGGATGAAGTTCTTGTCGAGGACTTCCTGCAACGATTGAAGGAAGGGCACATTGATTTGGACCACATTTATAAAATGGACGAAACAGGCTTGCTATGGAAAGCTCTGCCAGATCAAACGTTGGTCCATGCCATAGAAAAAAGAGTATACGAAAGTAAAATGAAAGAGGACAGAATAACTGTCGCGTTGTGTGCAAACGCCAGTGGAATCCACAAGCTACCACCCCTTTTAATATACAAATATGAAAGGCCAAGGGCCCTGAAACACGTGAAATTACTCTAATTGCCTGTTGTTTATAAGAACCAGAGGGACGCTTTAATGGACCGAAACGTATTCGTCGATTGGTTGGAAAATAGTTTCAAACCAGCTGTGAAGAAGTACCAAGTGGAAAATAAAACTTGTGGCCGGGCACTGTTGCTGGTAAACAATTGTAACTCTTACATTCTACCGTCGGATAAAGTAAACAGCGACAACGATGTTGATATTGTATTTCTTCCTGAGCGCGCCATGACTGTTTTACAATCAAAGGATCAAGATATAACGAGAAAGCTGAAAAGATGTTTTCGTCATCGAATGTTGAAAAGAGTTTTGGATTTTCCGCGCGGAGTAATACAGTTTTACCTGGATTATGACATGAAAGATTGCATTGATTTATTGGAAGAAGCTTGGAACGATATATCGTCCCACGATATCTATTGTTCATGGTGGAGATTCATGGAGCATCATACGGTGCAGGAAGACATGGAACCGGAAGTTTCACAAGATGTCCAGACTTTGGCAATGTCTAGTATTATTGTAATTGCAGAAATGGTTGTCGGCTTTCGAGCGAATTGAAAATCAGGTAGGGGAGACCGGGGCTGGTTGTCACAAAAATTGAACTTTTTAAATTTCGAAAAACACAGTACCGTCTAATGAAATTTCGATTACACCATTCGAAACCTTTGTATTTCATGCATGTTTTAAACTTTGTAGATTGACCAATTTCTTTGAGAAAAATGACTTTTTACTGTTTTGAAAGATTTAGAAATATTGTGACAACTAACCCCACTTATGGGTTGGTTGTCACAAACAGTTGACTTGGTTGTCGCATGGAATAGCTATGAAAAATATAAATACATTTATTGAAAAAACATTACTCATCATCAAAACAATACTGCTGAAAAATCAGATTGGCAGTTTGTTACACATATACAACGTATACGTCATCATAACATCAGGAGGAATTTTCCCACGATTAGTACTCTTTTCAAAGTTCCTCACCATTCTATGGGGTAGAATTATTTCGTGAAATACAATTTAACTATCTACTAAATGGTTTCTACGAATGGTAGTCGGTTGCCAGACGAGACAACTAGCCCCACGTATGCTGTGACAACCAACCCCATTTGAAAGCGGGCCACGTTTTTTGTATGTAGAGTGATATCAAATGAATTTTTCAATCCTGCCATATATAAAAATATAAATTAACAGTCCACTATTAATAATATAAAATCAAAATTTAAAATAATGTAAAAAATTCTCGCTCAGCACGAAAAAGCTAATCAACTGGGGAAAAAAATAGTGTAGCGTTCAACAATATTTCGATTGTCAGAAAGCAACCTGACCAAGAAATGGACAAATATGCATGTGCCCTGACCCGCGTGATCAAGACACATGTACTGACGAACGTTTCACCTGATACAGTTTATACAAAAGGAGATATGAACTTTGTGACAACCAACCCATGTGACAACCAGCCCCGGTCTCCCCTACCATATGTTAAATACTGACAAACAGATAGAGGATGATATCGCAGATTGGGCACTATTGTTAGACGAGGAAGAATCTGAACGCACGTTCACTAATTTACTTCTGTGGTCTGAAAATGAATCGCCATACGTGCGGTTGCAAGTTAGTACACTGAAAATCTATTACGAACAGGTGTATGTAAAGAAATTGAAAAGACTCCCCTAGACGATCAAATGTATTCTTTCATGTCAAGGATGCAAGTAATTGCAGAGAAGAACGGTAAGTGGTATTCTTTGGTATGCTCGTTGTTTGCATTAACAATATACAGGGTGATCCACTTAAACTTAAGTAAGGCTACCTAAATATCTCGTTGAATTGTGATGTTACAAGAAATATTATTTACGTCATGCGAATGGTATCAAACGAACAACATACAACAAGAATCTTTTTTATCAGGTCATTTTTTTCGGAATTTGTAAAGTTATCGATGAGTTTTTGTATACAACTGCATATTTTTGTTTATCGAATATTGTAGCTGATTAAAAAATATGGTCCAACATCACATTGAAATGACCTTGATCTCCCAATATTACAGATTTGCGTAAAATTGATGTCTCCCGACATCGTAGGCTTTGGCAAAGACGCGTCAGTCGAGAACCTGTGAATGTAAATAAACAAACACTATCGCAATGCAGATGATCCCCAAGTGTCTGGAATCCTAATCAGTTTCAACTTGTCAGTGTGTCGATGTACTGTTCACAATGAATTACTCAACGCAGGGGCAGATCGATATGATAAT
Organism: Nomada ferruginata; assembly: GCA_963583965.1. Taxonomy (NCBI): domain Eukaryota; kingdom Metazoa; phylum Arthropoda; class Insecta; order Hymenoptera; family Apidae; genus Nomada; species Nomada ferruginata. Next base: position 5,684,605 of record OY757219.1, read on the forward strand.
CATTTATGGCAAAAGTGATCAGTGTTTAAGGGAAGCAGATGGAATGTACAAAGACAAATTTCCTGATCGTAATTGTCCATCACGATGTACATATCATCTACGAAGATGAGGTCATTTCAAGATGATAATATCACATGTGTCTGAACGTATTTTTTAATCAGCTACAATATGCAATAAACAAAAATATATGTGTATTATTAAGATATCAGTTAATGACATTGTAAGTTGATTAAAAAGTTAAAGTGCGTTACCGTTAATACTAAAAGTTGCCCGAACTAATGCACATTTCCATTTATTATGTTCCAAAACATCTTATCTTACTTCGTGCTTAATATTTCATGGGAGAAATTGTGTTTCCTTTCTAAAACAGTACGTTTTTTTTTAAAAAAAATTCAATGCGCTTTTACATTATGGTAGTGCAAATGTGTACGAGGATATAAGAAAATGTTGTACGTTGTAAGATACGATTTGTCATCAAGAAGCCGTTTATAAATATCTCATCACAGAAGCACTAGTACAAGACGAAAAAGAAAATTCTTTAGTGGAAAATATTGCAGGAAAAATGCGGTAATATAAAAATGAAATTAACAGAAGTTGAGAAAAATATGAGACATTCACTTCCGTATGAGCACCAATATAAATTGCTAAAGCGTGCAGAAGGCAAACATATGTAATGTGTTTAATAATATCGTATAATGAATCGTCAGGTATGACTAATCAGTCAAACGGTCTGGTCACCGTAGGTACATCGTCGAAAACTACATCGGATTTGTAGCAAAGTGGCGTCAGCCCCGCAAACTTGGGGGCAAAAACAATAAATTGTATTGCGTGCATTACAACAATGCTATTGTTATTGCACACGATTTATATTTCTACTTATATATAATTTGGGGAATGAAGGTCACATAAGTTTTCATTATTTGAACAGTAAACAGAAATTCGCATTTCAGGACGAACAATTTTCAATCATTCATATAATATCGTATATAATAATATTCTTGATGCTGCATTCCTCGAAAAAAACATTTAAGTACAATTTAAAAATGGGTCTAAGTATAAATAGAAATAGTGTACAAAATATTTCAAGTCGAAACACAATCATTGTATATTCCATTATTTACTCGTTGGATGTTTGAACCCCTCTTTTCAAGCAAAGTTCACATCAAATTGGATAGTTACAGAACGTTTTATTCCATGGGGGGTTGAAATGGTAAAACACGTGGTAGATGTGACAATAAGCGGTAGAAGTGATAATTTTCAGTATAAACCGAAAAATATTAATTTACAGAATTTTCCATGAAAAATATACTAACATCGGTCATTACCCTCCACTCTGTACATTTAATTTTTTTAAATAGGAACATGTTTTATTCCTTTTTGATATTACATCAATGAAACTTACACGTCTTCTTCGTGAGCGTTTTTATATATTATACAAATGACAGAATAATTTTGAAAACAGAATACATTATAGAATGATCATTAATCCAGGCCACAAAATTTTCCAATGAAATCAATGAATGTTTCTATTTAAATGAAGATGGCAGGCTCAATATCCATTATATTTTGAAAATCGTTTATTTTGCATTTAAGGTATTTAACACTTATGCTCTAGTGTTTTTCAATGTTTGTCAATGCAGGTCATATACCTCGTTAGAATGTTTAGTACTGGATATGATTCGGTTACCAAGCTCAATAATAGTTATTAAACATCTAGAATGTGTTGTTACTTTAGTGCTGATCCTTCATCTGGAATAAAAAATATTACAGGTATTACAGGATGAAATCCTGAAAAGGCAAGAGGCTTTAAAAGCTGAGCTTCGTAACCGGAAAGAATCTACTCGGTTATCTAGTGATCGATCGAATAATCCATCTCAATCAATACCATCATCTCCACAAGAAAGATCACGAATTTATTCACGAAGAAGATGTGCCAGTAGTTCTGAAAGTTCTGATGGATTTCTCTGCGAACATCGAGGCACAAAATCTCTACACTTTGATCACAATAAAGGTATGCAATTTGCAATAATTATTCTTTACGTAGAAAATTTTTTTTGGTCTAAAAATAGGTACAAAAATTATAAGACAATAATTTTGCGGTAGAATAAATACGATTAATAACTGTGAGTTTAGATTAATAATTGATATGCTCTAAAAAAATAAAATTAATTACACTGTTTTTTATAATGCACGATCGATATTTATAGGTGAACGACAAGTGTACAGAGCAAAATGTATGGGTCATAGCTCTAAAGGGTCCGTTGTTTATGCGGGTGTAGATATGACAACTGCAGAGTTGTTTGCAATTAGTGAATGGACGTTAAAAGTAAATAACAAAGTGGAAGAAGTCAATATTGAGCACATTCTAAAACAAGTAGGAAGTTTGGAGCAGGAATTGAATCATTTACATAAATTGCATCATCCAAACCTTGTACATTATTTGAATATGAAATATTTGCAAGATGAAAACGATGTACTTATTTATGTACTCCAAGAGTTTGTGGTAAGTGTATTGACAATCAGATAGTTTATAACAAAACGCTGTTACATAATTAACAAATTTTCAATTCATTTTCGTGTATTGTATTGAAAAATTATATAATTATTACATCGTTGTACCTCGTGAATGGGTTTTAAATTTTCTTCTGAATCTATTTTGTTAGAGAATCTCATAGATTCCTTTTACCAAACGAATTTAATTCATCACACTTTATCGTGGGCACTTTTCGACTGAAAAATTGGTGAAAGTTACGAAGTATATCACAAATAAATAGATCACTAGTGGTCTATTTCCCTATAAAACTAACTTCTACATGTTACAAATTGAGAATTTAACATTATATGTCATACTGCGTATTAACGTTATGTAACATTGTAAGTAGTTGAAAATGTGTTATAAGTTAATCACATGTATTATATGTTAATCAATTTTTTACAGATTAAAAGTATATTTATATGTTAACTATTGAATGTCAGATAGGTACAAGCTGTTCCTTTTTCTTACTGGAGAACATCCCAGTGGACATCGATCTCCTTCGATATCTGGCAAGTGGAATTCTCTCTGCCTTGAGGTACCTTCATGAGAATAACGTTGTCCACAAGGATCTTCGTGATACAAGCATTTACATTGATCGTGCAGGGACGGTCAGACTGGCAGATTATTCTCTGAACAAACGATTATCTGATATTTATCAGACATGTACAATAGTGAAATCCGAACCAGATTTTCCGAGCATCCAATGCAGGGGCGGAAAGAAAGCGGATATATATCGTTTCGGTGCCCTTCTGTATTCCTTATTGAATGGAATCATAGTATCTGGAGATAAAATTGATCCAACAATGATAACACAGGTATATATTTGTGTTCTTAGCAAATCTTTTGATCGGTATTTAACACGTTCCCTGTCGCGTTGTTTCAAACTAACAGTTTTATTTATGGCACGTGCCTTATGATGTTCATAAGATTACAAAAATAGTTACTATAAGGAAAAGGGTATAACGTCGAGTATACAGTGCAGAATAAAACAAAAATTATTGTTTTAATTAATTATCGTCGTAATTACGTACTTTAAGTGAAAGAAAATCACTCCAAAACGGGCCGGTAGGGAACGTGTTAACATCCACAACAAAAAGAAAAGATAAATATAGTTGTTAATTTCTAATTAAATACAAAATTATTTATACATCGTGGATCCATCGCGTTAAAAAATCTCGCCCGTCTGAATATGTATTTATTTCCAACAGAATGCGTAATTATTATATTTGAAACGAAAAATGTGCTTAAAGAAACTACTCTCCTTCGCAGGGCAAAACCAATTCAAAAGCAATAAACAATGCATCATAATAATATGTTATATGTACATGAATCTCTTGCTATTGTTATTCTTTAATAGTTGTAATTTTGTCATATTTTTGCGAAGAAAACAAGATCAACAAGACAAGAATCTCATTTTGCTAATTTGCATTTTAACAAAAAAACTTTCACTGTAACAAATTTTAATTTTTTTCAATGTTTCAGCCTGATCTCCAAGATTTCTTATCAAAGTGCCTCATCAATGATGAAAGAAAGCGTTGGTCCGCCGAACAACTTCTACAGCATTCATTTATAAAAGCACCTTTAGCTCATGCTCTATCGCCTCCGAAAATACCACGTAAAGACGAACAAGAAGATCATGAACCGGAAGAACCCGATACGGATATTCGACAATACGTACCTCCGTTAAGTGGACACTCGAGAATAACAAATGAATTTGAAATTCTCGAATGGCTTGGTAAAGGTGCGTTCGGAGACGTCCTTAAAGTGAAAAATAAGTTAGATGGCGGAATTTATGCTATTAAAAGGATAGAACTGAACCCAAAGAATAAGCAACTTAATAAGAAAATTACTAGGGAAGTGAAATTATTATCTCGGATGAATCATGAAAATGTAGTACGATATTACAATTCGTGGATCGAAAGTGCTACTATAACTGATGCAGTAGAAGACGTGTCTGTAACACCTACGGAACAGAAGAGTCAAGATTTCTTTAATGTAATTGTTTTCATATTATTTTAGTCATTTATTTTCTACTCTCTAACAGCTAAACTTCGTCTTATTCTTTACTTTAGTTCGACAATTCCTTCTTGTAGAAATCAAATTTCGTTCCAGCAATAATAATTACATTAAATTTGACATTCCACTTCTTGCATTTGGACTTGTCAACTTGAATTTGTTTTTAATCCGTAGACGTAGCTTATCGCTAATGAACAGTAGGAAATTAAAATGGTTATAACTTGAAAAATATTTTTAATCGTGTATTCGAGGGTTGAAATCGTTTTTGTTTTATTTATGTGCACATTACTGCATTGTAACAATATTATCAGTATATTTCGAATTAATTTAGATTTGACTCGTGATCTCCTTATTCAGTTATACTTAATAAGCTTTATTATAATATACAACAATTTGGAAGTTTTCCAATTGTGAATTTGACGTTCGAAAGTATTGCTTCTCATGTTACTGTAGGCTGGCAGTGAAAAAGCAAGAATTTAATCATTTACCGAAACTAGTATTACTGAATTATTATATACAAGAACGTTTTTCCGTAATTTATAATGAAAATTTCAGCATTTAGACACAGACGATATTGAAAAGCTGGCACCACCAATGCACGAAGTTGAATGGAATGTTTCATACAAATCTCGGACAAACACAACAATCCCAGTCGATAGTGATGATGATAACACTGATAGTGACAGCGATGAAGATTGTGGGTTTTTGTAAGAAATCTTCTATTACAAACAGTTCTATATTTTTATTTTTTATACAATTTTTACAAAATTTGGACTGTTGGTCCTAGCTATAAAATATTTCAAGTTCAAACTACACTCGTTTCGAATTGAAAGAAAAATATGCAAACATTTCTAATAAAAGCATTATTTAGCAAATTGAAATATTAAAAGTAAGACTATATTTTCTTAATCTTGCATTATTAATGTACCAAAACTAATTTTGGTTTGACATGCGTTCATTTTACAAATTTGAAAATCGTATTATTCTAATATATGTATGTTAATATTCGGAAAAATTTCTAACAAATTTTTCAGGATGCAAAACCTTTTGCTAATGGATTCCTCTGACAGTATAGAGTTCGAACGAGATACGAATTACGAAGCACCTGTATCAAACAGAAACAACAATGAAAATGGGGATGTGAGTGAATCGAATGAAATATTTAGGGAGATTCAATTTATGTACATTCAAATGGAGTTCTGTGAAAAGAGTACCCTCCGAACAGCAATTGACGGAGAACTTTATGAAGATCAAGAGAGAGTATGGAGATTATTCCGAGAAATCGTTGAAGGTTTAGCGCATATTCATCAACAAGGCATGATACACAGAGATTTGAAACCAGTGAATATATTTTTGGATAGTAACGATCATGTAAAAATTGGAGATTTCGGTCTCGCAACTACAAACATCCTTTCGTCCTTTGTGCAAACCATGGAAACTGACAAGGAATCTCAAGGTGTGGAGAGAGGCAAGTATTCTTGGAAATTTTACAGCTTATAAGTATTTCAGAAATTGCAGAAAGATAGAGTATGTTTTGGTTATTCTTATGATTTGCTGCGTATATAGTACTTTACACGAAGTTGACTACTTTTTAAGAAAAACAATATAAAAAATTGTTATTTGCTAATATTTTTTATCGTAATCGAATTTCTGCAAATAAACCTTCTGCGGTGATAGCTGTCTAGTATTGCCCCAATTTTCGATCACATACGTGTTCGTATTGTCAATAATATATTATTAATTATTCAGGAATCAGCTTCGGCACAGAAGATGTAGGTTCTCTAACAGGACAAGTAGGCACAGCACTTTACGTAGCCCCAGAACTTACGACAAAAGCGGCAAAAGCCATTTACAATCAAAAAGTTGACATTTATAGTCTCGGGGTAATATTATTTGAAATGTGTTATAAACCATTAACGACAGGAATGGAACGGATAAATGTGTTACTTAATTTGCGATCCAAAGAAATCGTGCTGCCCTCAGAAATGCAACAGCCAGATATGTCACGGCAAATTCACATTTTACAGTACGTGTTAAAAACTGTGAAATAAAAGCAAACAAATGTAGTGTGATTTTCTGTGTTTGTATAATGAAATGAATTTCCATCTTAATCTATTAACACATTGGCGAAGAGGCTTTTGGAATAGAGACCTAACATGATGCGTATACGCGTCATCCGTCGCCAATGTGTTAATAACAATTGAAGTCATTAATCAATCTACAAGTGAATTAAGTATTCATTAATAAATGCTGCGTTATTTGATGAAATACGTATTTTCTTACGGCAGATGGCTACTAAATCACGATCCTAGTCAGCGACCAACAGCACAAGAACTACTTTCTTCGGAGTACTTACCTCCTCCACGACTCGAGGAAACAGAGTTACAAGAAATGATCCGGCGAACACTTTCAAACAATCAAAGCAAAGCATACAAATATTTGATTTCATGTTGCTTCAGGCAGGAAGTTAGCCCTGCAGACGATATCACGTTCGATATGAATTTACCCAGCAGGGGACATATTAATTTTGTTGCTTGGCGAAAGCATCAAGAAGGCGTGAAATGCAAAGTAATCGAAGTTTTCCAAAGACACGGTGGTGTTTATTTAGGGACTCCTCTTTTGATACCGAAATCACACCAGTTCTGTAGCTTTTCGAATTCTAGTGTCAAGTTAATGACCCGCAATGGGAACGTTGTTTGTATTCCACACGATTTACGTGCTCCCTTTGCGAGGCACATTGTATGGAATAATGTACCACATATCAGAAGATACGCTATTGAAAGAGTTTTTCGCGAAAAAAAGGTATTCCTATATGATGAAATTATAGTATTATTATTAAGATAAGTAACTCTTGTACCTTCCACTGGTACTTTAGAGGGGTACACCACCATGTAGGCCGAAAAAATAGGTAACTTCAATGTGTTTCTTTTCCTCTGGCAATTATTGCGTAAAGTCTCAGGATTTATTTATTGACTTTATTTAATATTCTACTTATTATCTGAAATTTCAAAATGGGGGAGTTATATAATACAACATCATCTGCCGTCACGCGTGGCGGAACCTTATCTGGCACCCTAACAGCACATGCAAGTAAAATATGAAAAATGTTTTTTGCCAACCTAAAGATAAATATATTTTTTTGAATCAAGGGTCCGATATTTTTAACAATTTTCTAAAATAAGGAAGCTGCGGCTATAGTTAGTGTAAAACCATCTGTTTTCGTTGAAAATAATCAGCTTCGAAAGTTCATAAAAATTGAACGAATTGAAATATCAACCTAATCGTACGCTACTTTATAGATAATTTTGTAAGCAATAATGTGTCAAAATTAATCAGATAGGTACTTGGGTGCCAAGTGAAGAAACGGGCTTCGAGAAAAGTGCGTTTGAAGTTACTTCAGGCTTTTCTACCTGATATAACGTGCACTCATTTAGAGTGCTGTAACTTCGCCAATTATTTAAATTTCAAATAATTCTTTTTATCACAGTTTTCTATACACATAAAATGTAAAGAAAATACAAAAATAATTGTCTCCTTTTTTTTTAACCGACCATGTGGTGTACTACCCTTAAGCTGATACTTCTTAAATACTTATTTGTATTTTTGAATAAAACAACTTAATATTTTACGTATTTTATAGGTTTTAGGGTTTCATCCTAGAGAACTTTACGAATGCGCATTTGATATAATAAGTCCTACCCCTGATAATCTATTAATGGAAGCAGAATTAATATACATCGTCTGGGAAATCATCAACGAATTACCTCCTTTGCAAGACCGAAATTTTACTATTCGCCTAAATCATACCTCTTTATTACAAGCAGTGTTAATGTACTGCGGTGTAGATCAAGAAAAGTATCAAGATATTTACACGATTCTTCGAGACGCGCGTGACGGCACATTTACGAGGTTTCAAGTACAAACGCATTTGATAAGTTTATGCCTCACTGATCAGGCTATGGAAACATTGTTTAACTTGTTCGAGACCGAAAGTTCTGTTGCCAAGATTCATAGCGTTTTGAAAACAATTACAAGGAGGAAAGGAGATGCTGCTGCTTTGGCTAGAGAAGGACTGAAAGAAATTGAGATAGTTATGGAGAATATTGACACACTTGGTATAAAGGTAAACTCTTATCCTATTATAAAATGTATATTAATAGAAAATGACTATTCAAACTGAAGCCACTTTAGTAATGTATCATTTTTATTCGCTTACATTGCTTACTGTATAGAGTGTTTCGTTTATGTGATTAATTAGAATATTTGTCGGGCTGAGACAAATAACTTTGTCCTCAGGCATTTCTTTGTATCGACAGACTAACAAAGATATTGCGATGTATATCATAAACTGAACACCCTGTATATTACTATAATATTCTACTTCTATTTAACAAGAATAATTCTGATTTAGTTTCTATAGTGATTTTTTTATTATAAGTAGAAATATAATAACATTATATAAAAGTGTAATAAAGCTCGAAATTTGCAGTGGCCAGTGGTCGTAATACCTCTTCTAGTACATAACGTGAATCAGCATAGCGGTATCATTTACCAAATAACTTGTGAAGTTAACCGGCGTAAAAGAAAAGGTGCGGAGGAAGTAATAGCAGCGGGCGGTCGATACGATAAAATGCTTTCTTCTTTTAAAAAAATTCTGGAACGTACAGGAATGGCTAGTAAAGAAATCAAGCAATACGGCGCTGGAATTAGTATTTCATTAGAGAAGCTTGTTTCTGCCGTCTCAGAGTCCACAGAACCTGTAGAGTTTAAATATGGAATGGATGTGGCGATTTCTTCCATGGGCAATCATCATCGAGAAAAGGAGATGATCGACCTTCTGAAAGAATTATGGAGTCTAGGATTGAAAGTCGCAATTTTAGATCTAGTTTCCCTCGAAGAAATTCTGGAACATTGCCAGGAAAACTCGATCAATCATGTTATTCTGTTTAAGACCGGAGAAAAGGGAAACGTAAGAATACAAAGTTGGGAACGTGATAGATTTCAGGAAAAAAGAGTAGCCAGCCAGGAAGTGGGAGAGTTCTTTCAAAGACTGGATAATTCTATACCTATCCTGAGTAGATCTGAAAGCAAAACAACGAATGACAACTTTTTGAGTAACAACAATCCTGGCAATGTTAATATTAATTTTATATTATCAGAGAGAGACAAACTTTCTGGTAGCTCCAGAAGAAGTTTGAAAAATTCCATGATTGCACAAATGTCTACGTATTTTCAAAGGATTTCGCCTAAAATTCCAATTGAAATCTTCGCAGTATTTTTAGAAATGAGTGTTATAAGAACGATAATAAGTTTTTTGGAGATTGATGAAGAGGATCAGGATTTTCTGAAAAGCATACAAGTTATCATAGACAAGTAAGTCTTTATTATTATTAAATAATAGTTGTATTATCAACAATTAAATTAATTAATTAAAGTATTATTAAATAATAAAATTATATAATAATGCTGTCTATTTTTAGAATTTCTTATCTAGCATACTTATTGATATCCTATAACAAAAAAAATCAATTCATTTTGAAGTACTTCATCATTTTAAACTGCTAAATTCAATCTTCAATTTCCCCTCATACATTAAGTTATGTCCTCTGTTTATTATTGATTACAAATATTTATCAAGAAAAAATTATTTGTTATTTTAGGCATCCAAGACATAAGAAATATATAAAAGAAATATGTGAAAAGATGCAAGAAACAAGGAAAGAAAAACAACGACCTGCACTGATACTGTATAGCTTAATTGATAGTCAATACATGACTCTTCTATGAATAAGTCCGTTTTCTACAAAAAGTTCATACAGGAATATGAAACAAGAATTATTAATTGATTCATAATAAAATTATGCCTCTTTTTATAAGAATTTACTTTTGTGTTACTTCTCCCCCTACAATATTTGTACTCGTTTTCTGTAATGAAATTGGTCGTAACAGCCAAGGTGAGAGCTAGAAATCTTCGAATTATGGAAGTTTCGTGTTATCGAAGTTGTCAAGACTGCCTGATAAATCATCCATAATGAGAAAACATGCAATTGGAGATATACCATTCCACAGAATAATTAGAGGTTCACATATTGCAGCCATTGTCCCCGTCAACGCGACACATAATTTCTTAAATTTTTCTGAATTATGCTTATAAAAACATGTGCATATAACATCATCCTTTGTGTCTATAAAGAAAATTCCAGAAATTATATGCCGTGCTGACGGGGACAATGTTTGCAATATGTGATCGTCCAATTGTTTTGATTAGTGTATATTGTTGTGTGCGGTTTATTATGTTATGTGACCCGTCTCAAGGCAGCGGAAGCACTGCAGCGGGCGGTCCGCCAATGCCGCCGCCCGCGCGGTGGTCCAATCCCCAGGGGGGACGACCGGATGTCTTCAATTTTGACATCTCCCAATGGGCATCGCCCGGCAGCTGCAATTGCTCAGCGACGTCGCCGGTGGTGGTGCACACCACGAGGTCCCTCACCCGGAACTTGGCCATCTTCATTGGCCTCGCGACCATGAGCCCCTCCTCCTCTCCAAGGATAGCCCTCAGTTTGCCAACAAGGGCGTCAGCCTTGGTAGCCCCCTCCGGTCCAGGGATCTCCAGCAGGAGACCGCCCTCTTGGGTCTGACCTCGGCTATCCAGAGCTCCGCCAGATCAATTTTACTGGCAGAGTAAAATTGCACCGCGGCGGCGGCGCGCCGCGCCGCGGTGCGAGGGGGCCTCCTCTGAAGAGCCTTGGGCCCACTGTCCTGTGCCCTTTTCGCGGCTTCCGGGCCCCCCTGCACCGGTTGGTGCAGGTCTCGGGCATACCTGGCCAGGTTATTGGCCTGGAGCAGTAGAGCCATAGCCCCCCCGTTATATTATTTATTATAGCTCCGTTACGGTGGGAGTCGCCGCCCTGTGCTGCTCCGCGGCCAGTTTCGAGGCCAGCAGGGACTGCTGACCCCTGATCCTGGTGCCTGGTTCTGTCCTCTCTTCGGGGAGGCGCACACCCCCTGGTCCCCATAAGCTGACCAGAGGGTTTCCCCAAGTCGGAGCACGAGGCACACTTTGGTGAATTCATACGCTGCGCCACCTTCGTTCTTGCCCCCCCCCCCTGACAGAAACCTTGGATCCCGAATTCCTGGACAGCGTGGTCGACACCCTGTTCCCTCTCCGTGAGGAGGGGCCGATTCCGGAGCTGGAGGCGGCGGACCCCGACAGCTGGTCCGCCGATATGGAGGTCACGGAAGAGGAGCTGGCCCGGGCTGTGATAAAGATGAAGGCCTGGAACACGGCTCCGGGTCCCGGCGTGGAAGCGAGGTAGGGTGATCCTGGTGAGGAAGGGCGGTAAGCCCGTGGATTCTCTCTCGGCGTATCGGCCCATCTGTCTCCTCGATGAGGTGGGGAAGCTGCTCGAGAGGGTGTTGGCTTCCCGTTTCTCGGGGCATCTGTCCCGGGTAGGTCCCGATATGGCCGAGTCCCAGTATGGTTTCACGGGGAGACGCTCGACGGTGGACGCCATAACTCGGCCGGGTCCCAGGGCGGGGAGGATGAGCCTTGACGTAGTCAACACCTTCAACTCCCTCCCCTGGGGAGGTATAGAGGGGCACTCGCTGTTCACGGAGTGCTCCTCTATGTGAGGAGGGTTCTCAAGGACTACTTCCGGATGTGCTCGAGGGAGGTAGACCGCGGCGTCCCACAGGGACCACTCTTGGGGCGTATTGGATATGGTGTGTTAAATAAAATAATTATTATATTTTTCTCAATCAATGTATTTAAAATAGTTCAGAAGGAATGTCCTTTCACTCTGATATAATCTGTCGAGCTCAACGAAAACACCAAAGAACTGAGGTTCCCTTATACCTACGAATGCGTATTTCAGTTTACAACCTAGGCCCTTTTGAATCGAGAAGTACAGACCCATCTGGTTCGCTTGCTATCTCTGTTAGTAAGACATTTCTATGAACGTTGAGACAATTTTGCTCTAGCATGATATACTATATTTACTATCACTAGTAAATATCCAACAGGGCCGATCCTGTGGGACATTGGCTACGACGCGGGGCTACGGGCTGGGTTCAGATAGGAGAACGGATGAACTATCTTGGTCTCCTCCTGAACAGCCGCTGGCGCTTCGAGGTCCACTTCGGCCGCCTGATTCCCCGGGTGGAGAGGACGGCGGCCGCGCTTGGCCGTCTGCTTCCCAACATGGAGGAGCCAGAGGAGACGATGTGCCGCTTATATTTGAATATCGTGCGGTCAATGGCGCTGTACGGCGCCCAGGTGGGCGAGCGGCCTGATGATCAGGCAGCGCAGCCGACAATTGCTGCGCCGCGAACAGAGGTGGATGACCATTAGGGTGGTGAGGGAATACCGCACGATATGTCGCTGACACTAGCGACAACCGTGCCCTTTGATTTCCTGGCGGAGGGAGACGCTTTCATCTACAGGTGTCTCCGGTAACTCTGTCCGCACAAGGGGGTGCGGTGGTGTCATTAGCGGAAAAAGTGGACATGAGGCGTTAGGCCTGACTGTCTGCGCGTACCATGTGAAAGGCCGAATTGGTCGACTGCGGGTCCGCGCCGCGGGTAGTCGGGGCGGTCCTGCCCAGTTTGGACGAGTGGCTGGACCGTGGCCGAGGGAGGCTCACCTACCGGGTCACGCAGGTACTTATCGGGCATGGCTGCTTCGGTGAGTTCCTGTGGGACGATGGGACAAATTTCTTGATATAAAGTAACATGTCAACTATGATATCCCGTTGAGAAACTTTTCCCCTTTTCAAGATATTTAAATTTTAAAGTATCAAGTAGAGGGGTATTTACGGTCTGTCCCTCTAGAGTATAGTGGCAATATCTCGTGCAAAGGTTTGAATATGGAAAAATGGATATGATATAAAAAAATCTACCGAAAACATTAATACAGTAATAATAAATAAGTAAGTAAATAATAATAAATAAATAATAATTAATAATAATTAATAATAATAATGATGGGTCCAACGTTATAGACGACTAGCAACCCCAAAAACATAAGAATATCAATTTTTATGAAAATCGTGTGAAATTACGAATTTTGGCCAGCTTTTTCTGAAATGGCACCACCCCAGTCAGCCAAACCTGCCAGAGCAGATTTTGCTAGCGAGTTGGTTAAACAGAACAGCCACAGATGTGATGCAGAATCTGGTAAACCCGGCTCCGGCAGCGGATTGGCGGAGAAAGGGAAACAGATTCGGGGATAGCAGACATGCAGCAGATTCTGAAACTTTAGCCATTTAAATTTTGCATGAGAGAGTGACTATATCGCTACCTCCGCGCCTCTATAGGAAAAAGTGGTCATTTTTTGTTACCTCCACGCCTCTATAGGAGAAAGTTAGAATCCCGAATTTTCTTGACGCCATTACTTTATAAAATCGAAAGTTCCTCGCCGTATTCTCGAACAGCATAAAACACTGATTGTTTTGTGCCTTTATTGCAAACTGTATTCAAAGAGTTTGATATCCAAGAGCATTTTTATTAGTGGAATACATTAAACCCACAAATTGGTGACCCCGATGTGATTCGTGTGGATTTTCATTAAAATCGCACGTGTTTCACTTGGCGATTCAGCGGCGTCCATTTTAGACGCTACCTTGGAAGATTAACTTTTTTCCATTTACACAATGGCTCTAAGAAGATCTCCTCCTTCACAATATCTGCTGCGAAGTGCTGAAGCATCTCAAAGTCGTGGATGCGATGAATTAGTGAACAAAAGTGAAATCTACGCGATCCTCAAGCGCCAGATAATGCGTCCTAAGCGTTGTTATGTAGAGAGTTCCGCACCGCGAGGGAGTATACGAAACTTGACTATTTTACAGAATCGAATGAAAAGTAAGGAATACCGTATTTACTAAACGTAACGAAACTTTATTAAAATTTTGACAATCCGCACGTGACGATGGTATAATTCAAAAAGCCTCGACTCCTGTTTTGGGAGCCCTTTTCTACCGTGCGTTATCTTGCCCCCACTAACGCCACGTTGGAGGGTCTGTTGTGGATCCTTTGGAAAGTTCCAACTACTGCTCCTTGGTCCTGGTGACTCAGGGAACAACATCGCGTCATAGACTTTTCCAAGTCTATGTTTGTCCATTACTCATTATACTATTTTTCTATTACGCATATCTAGTTCTCTGTAACAGCGTCGACCTCGTGGACGACGATTTTATTGCGAACATCAGTAACCCACAGGCTTCCTCCGTTCATAAAAGAGTCTTGCAAAGCAAACAAGGAGTGACACGGATATTTTACAGCAAATCACGGACGTTCTGTAGAATCTACCTACAGAGGTAAGTACGAACAAGAGGTCGATGATATTTTTTATATCGAAGTAAAGTCCTCTGCTTTTTACGTATATATAAATGTAGTATTTTGAGCCCCGAGATTTATATTAATCCACATAATATTCGTGCTAAATGTTTCAGGGTGCTTTTTCCTGGTGACAACGTGGACGATAATGAAGAGAAAGCACAAGGAAGAAGAGGATACACACCGTGGCTTTAATGCCACATTCCGACACATGTAAGATCGATATGTGTTGTTACGGTCAAAATCCTGAACAATTTGTTTCTTCGATTAATAGTAATGAATTGTATTTTTATTTGTTTTCATGTACGGCGACACAGAGGATTCACTAAGTTTCACTAAGCAGATGACATTGCATGCTTCAACAGTTTTAATCTCGAGGTATGAATCATAACATTTTGTATAAAAACCATAATAAACACGTTATTCTGGAAAACCATTACTTCAGGAGAGAAGGGATTATATCAGAAGGTGAATAGTCTGAAGTCCAGGAAACTTGCTCACAATCTTAACCTTGACGACATACTTTTACAGTGTTCAAAACTGGTGAGGACTCCCCTTTTTTAAATAATGATCCTACATTGCTCATACTAACTTGTTGCTTTGATTAATACTAATGAATTGTTTTTCTTCTTTCTGTGTACAGCAACACAGATGTTTCAAGAAGAATCAAATGCAGTGGAGAAGAGGAATCATCCCAACAAAGAAGAAACAAAATACTAGCAGTCACAATTTTGAAATACTCTTGTTGATTTAAAATCATACAGGAATATTGTTTCACATTTCTTCTGCTTATGTTTGTACTGCTTACAATCCTGATTTCAAACTTTTGACTGATAGTATATAAAGTATTACTTCACAGAAATTGTTAATGTAAAACTGAACACCGAAATTGTCAATATGTATATTAAATTAATAAATGCATATATGTCGGTTATTATGAAAGTGGTGTAAGTCGAAATTTTGACTTATCAAAATTATTCATATTCATAATAACTAGCACATATATTAATAATAAAATGACTACCTTTTTTCCCTCAAAAAATAAACAATAAGCATAATATTAAAGAGCTCAATTAAAGGGCCCCGTCCAGTAACCGTGCCCTCACACAAGCAACGGAAAGCATGCACGTATATGCGCATACATATAAAATTTAAATGGCTGAAGATCCCAGATCTGTTTCCAATCTGGCAAGGAAGGCTGTTTACAGAATCTGATTTCACAGAGGACGCGATATGCGGACACAGATGGATCCCGATTCAGCGCAAGATTCTGGCGCATCGTGACAGATTCTGTCGTTGATTTGTAGTCTATTTGTAGGACAGATGGCTAACTGGGCAGGTGCAGATCTGATATGAGGATTACTTCTTCAAGTGATTCTAATTCACAAACGGAGTCGAAGATTGTCGGATAGCGACAATAATTCTGCTGAAACAATGTAAAAGTAATTGTTAATTTTCAATAAAATTTCTTTCAGGTTTTCAAAGGAATTTGTTAGGCATTCCTATTTTCTTCAGTTTCTATAATCTCTTTAATGGGATTATAGGATCATTTTAACTCATTACCTTGGTTGTATGCAGTGTTATAAAAGTATTGAACATATGCCTAATTTTTGACCGTAAGGAAAGTCTGTTTAAACAGACTTTGCATAAATTTATGCAATTTTTTTGATTGCAGTTTTCTTGTGGGACGTATCTACCCCATAAAAAAGAGAGCCGACAGAGTATTTGCATATCTATTTTCAATAGAGTATTCTATATAATATAACAATATTGAACTAATTTCATGTAAATAATATTCAAATATTGAATTGCACATATAATAAAGAAAATATTAATTTCAATGAATTATTACAATATACAAAAATATATGTACAATTGAAATGCTTGTTACACATTCGTAAAATCAAATTATTGTTTAACATTGCTCAAGTCTAGCAGAGTTAAGAAAATAATTTATCCAAATATACTTTTATTTCTCATTTCAAACGTTGCCACTACTTTCACTGGCTAGCAAACATGGCCGACATTCAGGGATGGGGAACGCACTGTTTCATGAAGCGCATAAAATTAATGATCTTTATTGAATTGCCAAAACAAGTTCGTCCTCCGGTGGAAGATATTTTTTTTCAGACTTAAAATCTTCCACTGTAACCGGAGCACTATTATTCTCCAATTTGTTATTCCGTTCTAGTTCGACTAACAATAAGTAGCTCTAGTGTGCATTTGTTTACAACTGCTAACTTTTCTGGCGAATCGGAAGATACAATCAGCTGTTCGTTTCCTACGGATCAGCTGTGTTTGACGTTATGTTATCAAACAAATAAATACTTCTTATTATTAGATACACGGTGCGTCATTTTTCCTCCTACGATACGAATGTGACAAGTTAATTACAGATATAACGTACTAATTTATGTTTATGCCGAAACAATGGTTCTTTACCAGTGTTCCACGAAATTATGAAAGCTAACTAATATAATTTTTAAAAAATCTAGTAGTATACTGTTCTTTATTTTTGCTGTTAGTTTTACGACCTTATAAATTATTACGTTTTTATGTAACATTTCTAACAGGTGTAATCCAGAAAGATAAGAAGAATGAACCTAATAACAACGGAGTTGCTTGTACCTACAAAATACATAAAATTAACAGATGGTAGAATTAGTGTAACTGTCCATAGAAACTGGCTAACCAATTTACTCAACCCGGGTGAAATATCTTTCATTAATCATGAACGATTAAGCGAAGATGAAATCGCGGCTCATCCCACACTCGAAGAACTGGGTCCAGATTGGATAAGAATATACATCAGAGTAAGCTAATTTGTTGTTAAGGCAGAATAAGATATATTAATGCAATTACATTTTGCACGCAACATCATTTCTGCACTTAATGTTGTTAATTTGCAATATTTGCTATTGTTTTGAGGCTACAGATATTGTAGTTTATCTATGCGACTATTTAACTTTTATGTATAAACAAAAACGAATTGCTCGTATTCTGCTTTATTTCAATTTTCAAAGGTATCGCCAAACGCAAACACAAAAGAATATTACATTATATGTATTATATTGAAATAGAAAGTAGTAAAGTGTCTTTACTTTGGAGCATTTTTTTCAACTGCGATAAATAAATATTAAATAAACTTTTATTGAAAACAATGTCTTACGCCTTTAACGGATAGAGTGTATCTTTCTGAACGGTATATAATTATATGTAAATTAGAAAATCAAGTACAAATTGTAATTGAATATTGTTAAATGTAATTAAAACAAATTTTTAACATTTAAGAAAGTTGAATTACAGTTATCATAATTCTCAGATCTATGAAAAACAATATAAACATGCTGTTCCATTACCAAGAGGAAGGAATATAAATGGAAATACCCACGCAGATCTGACATTTTCACAATTATTGCACTATGTAGCCGAAACTAACTATCGAAATTTGTGGAAAGAGTGTTACAAGAAATATTATAGTAGGTATTTTTAGTTAATTTTCGCAAACGTACACTCCACTTATTTTTCGAACGAGTGTATCCATATCGTTCTTAATTTTATAAATTTGTATATGCAGGTCCATGGAATTGTGTAGAACACAAAGATCAGTATAATATAAGTGCCAATGTAAGCGATACAACTATTATGCAAGAAGTGCTACAGAAAATGTACAGCTGCGCTTTAGTGCAAGTTCGAAATGGAAACACAATATCGGTATCATCTGGTATGTCAAGGGAAGTACATTGCAATCTTCTTCCAATACTGTTTGCTATTGAAACCACATCAGCCTTCTTAACATTGCACGAGCGAACTGCAGAATATTCCCTTCGAGAGTAAGTATCAACCATATATTTGATTTACATTCTGGTCACTTAATTCTTTCTGCGACTCATTATTTATTTTATCATTTAAAGGTGTTTAATGTATAGTCCTGCTGCTCTAAGTATGAGTCATGGAAAACCACTATTCCTGGTATATCAATTGTTACAATTATCCAGAGACTTGCACGACCAAGGTCTGGTATTGGGTGAAATTACCCTTAGCGATATATTACTTATGGATAACTTTACTATTCAGGTTAATATTCTGCTATGCTTCAGTAAATACATTTTATCTATCGAGTTTCTTATTGAAATTGTAACTTCCCAGAATTTATTATCAGGTATTACCAAAAGCGTGCGACAATGTATACATAAAACCTGAAAGTGAGCTATCTCAAATCTCTACTAGTCAAGAAACAAAGGGAAAAGGCTTTAATGGATATAAAAAGAATTTTGATACGAACTCATCGAATATCAAATTTGGAATCAACGAAAGCATAGAAAAATTGTGCGAAATGTGGGTTTATAATTGTATCAGCAACTACGATTATTTAATCGCATTAAATAATTTGGCTGGTAGAAGATACAGTGATCCGAGTTCTCATCATGTAATGCCTTGGGTCACAGACTTCACGTCACGATGCGGTGGTAACTGGCGGGATTTGACGAAATCCAAATTTCGATTAAACAAGGGCGACAGACAGCTAGATCTAACGTTTGATTCACAATTGGCCGAAGTATTCATTTCATAATACACAGGGTGAAACATTTAAATGGGTACTTGTTCCATAACGTTAGGAAACATTAATGTACATATCTGAAGCCAGATTAACGGAACGGTACATTATTGTAGGTGGTTGAATTTGTCATTTTACTCCCTCTAAAGATATGAACAAAAAATGACAAAAAAGAACTTCTTTCCCGCCATAGATATTCTCTTTAAAATATTATAACTTTTTCCTTTTGAGTTTTTTCACAGAATCAATAATAACAACGATATTTATGTATTACCACTTAAATGCCTCACCCTGTCTACCGAATTAAGTTTTAGAGTATAATAATTACCTAACTGGCAATAATTTGTACAATACTCGTAGGTAGGGCATCATGTATCAGATGTACTGTCAGAAATTACATATTACGTTTACTTGTCGCGTCGTTACGACAAGTCTGTCCTTTGCAAATATGTGCGTCCACAGTGGGTTCCAGGAGAATATCCTGCGTCCATTCAAAGATTACATGACTGGAGTCCCGACGAATGCATACCACAATTTTTTTCTGACCCCAGTGTTTTTAAGGCAAGATAAATTCAGGAGTTTATACATGTTACGTGCCTGCATAGTGTGTATGAATAGTGGCTTGTAAAATTTCAGTCAATTCACGAAGATTTGCCAGATCTAGAAATTCCTGGATGGGCAACATCTCCGGAGGACTTCATTGAAAGACACAGAGAAGCGTTAGAAAGCTTTCACGTCTCTGAACGATTACATCACTGGATAGATTTAACGTTTGGTTATAAGTATGTATTACCTTCAGTATAACGTTCACTATAATGTCCTTATTGTGACTCGGCCTTTTTACTTTCCAGATTATCGGGTTCGGCAGCAGTAAAGTCAAAGAACGTCTGTTTACAGCTCGTTGACAATCACACCAGTCTAACTAATTCTGGGGTTGTTCAACTTTTCACGCAACCACATCCGCAAAAAATTATTCCATCACCTTATTGGTGTAAGATTCCACCACGATTGCGTTCGTCTTTCTTGATTAATAAATATAGTATGTTTACAACGAAGATCATTTCATTTTCAAACAATTTCTGTTCGATTTCGTGATAATTAAAAGAAGTGATTACAGAAAATGACCTAACTGGAACCAGAACTAGCGATGACGAAGATCACAGTTCTGGATTCGAAGAGGAAGAATTACCTACATCAATTATAAATACATCGAGGTCATCGCCCTTAGTGTTAAGCCGATTTTTAAGTCGTTCCCGAGGTTCTTTACTCGTTACTGAAGACAGCATTAAACAGGACAAGTCTATAAATCAAACGATAACACTGCCAAAAGATTATAATCCTATTACAGCTATTATGCAAGTAGAAACCATGCACGCATTTATGAACAAAGTGAGCTCTCAAGTTTATAAACCAGAGATTGAACTGCACGAAACATTCACTAATTACAAACAAATTGTGGCTAGTGGCCGTATCAAAGAACAGCAAATTCTTGGTTGCCTTATAGTGGAAATATTTCTGTCTAACAAATTCCGGGCAACTTGGAACGCTGAAAAAGTATCGTTCGCAAAACGACTTGCCACGTGTTTAAATACCTTGAAAATGTCAGCCGATTGTTTACCAAAATGTGTAAGAAATGCTGTGGCTTTACTTCTTCAAGTTGACATTATACCAAAGACTTACAACATCGATAATATAGAAGTAAGTGACTCTATTAAATAGTCAGTATTAAAAAATCGTTTAATGATCACCATTCAAATATTTAATTTGATAATAATTAAACAAGTTCGATATGTTAATTATTAAATTTTTAGTCCTATAACTAATTATTTCATTGCGCGTTTACTCAGTCGTATTTATATTAAAGTATTTCAACTACGTTTGAAAATTGATGTTACATGTAATGTATAAAATTGGATTGACTGTATGAAAATGAGCTTGGATTCAGAACGAGTCGGCGAACCTTAACTTCTGAATCCAAGTCATTGAAAGGTCATGGTATACTAGGTCGTTGAACCCATCGTGACATCAGCTATAACGCTAATATGAAGTTAAAACTACACGTTTAAAGAAACAACCTTGAAAGTCGACGTCAATCAAGAAGTTTATTTATACCACCACGTTTCCCCCCACGAGCAATACAACTTTTGTCTTGAACATGTTCTCCCATATTCAATCTCAACAGAGATATTTACGGTTGTAACTTTTCAGGTAACTGATATGCCTTTTCGTTATCCGACTATTACACACATGGGTCTACCTCCACCGTCTGCGCACCAATTTCTCCAGCCAATACTTTCAGGAAGTTTGTTTCCATTCTCGAAATATTACAAATATTTATTCAATATCGTAGAAATGTTGCAAGAATATAACAGCTTAGTACGTGAATTAAATTTTACAATGAAGTCCGAGGAAGATGTAGACTTTATATTTAAAACGAAAACAAAATTCCTTTGTAAAATTAGCGAGTGCAAAGTAAAAGCAATCGCACGGGAATTAGAGCATTTATTGTTCCACACTGGAATTGCAAGAGAAGCGTGTCTGGAACTGATAGTGCCACATATACAGCAAATAATGGAAGAACCTTACAGCGCTGTATTGGCTGCTTGGTATTTATTTGACCCCATTGCCAAGTAAGTAAATTGTTTAGAAATTAAAATTTTCCTTACTCGTTGAAAAATATTAGAAATTTGTAATATTAACGTAGTAATCGTAAACTTCAATGTCTCCTTTATTTATCTTAGACTCGTAAGATTTTTAAATATCTTTTCCGGTTTATAATGTGAGCAATTATTGAAAAATTGAACCGTCGTAATTTTTTCCAGAGCATTGGGTCCCAAAGACACTGCACAAACTTTTCTCTTGCCTATAATGAAATTGTATGAAAATGGTTCCTTCATGGATAGTTCCGTACATGCTGATGCGCTACCCTCCGGATTAATGGCAAAATTTAAAACTACTCGTTTATATCACAGAAACTTTTTGTTAAAACTCATGGTAAGACTGGGGCTGAAACGTTTTTTGGAAAATTTTGTCGCACCCCTCGTAGAAGCAGTTGGAGGATATAGAGATTATGTACAAGGATCTCCAACCTGCACTCATAAAACAGGCAATCTCAAGTAAGAAAAAGTTGTACAAAGTATTGAAGTAAAAATCCCACTTTGTTCAGTCACAGCTATACATTAAACGAGTTGTATTTGCAAAGACTGCAAAACAGTATTAACCATATATGTGCTTTGATACAACTTATCGTTAGATTTGTTTTGATACTAACTACCTTTACATCAAGATAACGTTATTATAGTTTGTTGTAGCATCTATACAAATAATATTATGAATCATTTCTTAAAATTCATCCACTACCTTGCAGAAGCTGCGATTTAAATGGAATGTGCAACGAAGGAGAGGGAATTTTATCTCCTTTAGACGAAGACTTTTCTGCAGATTCTGAGCACAACATTTCTTTATCACCTGGACCCATAACCAGTGATTATGCGCGTGACACAAATTCAATCGATAACGATGTTGAGGGTAAGTGATTACACGTAACATACAAGATGTTTCGTTCATTGCGTACATCGTAATATCTTTGTTATTTCTGCCTAATACGAAAAAATATCTGAGCACAAAGATATTTGACACAGACCGGCGAATATCCTGACTTCTCTTCTCTTAAGGTCATGTTTTTCGAGTTTGTCGAACATGTCATCGATGGTTTGTCGATGATAATGACACATTTTTAATACGGTATTGTTATAGCTGATAAAGAATGGATTTCAGACATGTATGATACATGGATAAAATGATTTCGAACAAAGTAATCGCAATAGCTTGAAGGCCTTGGGAGGACTGGAAAGTTGAAATTCATTTGGAGGTCAATATACGGCATTTGCTTGAATTTCATTCTTTATCAGCTATGATAATACCGTATTATTATTGAAAAATGATCTATGATATTGAAAACTCGAAAAAAATGACCATAAGGGGGTTGTCATTTATAATATTCATCAGTTTGAGTCAAAGAACTTTTTTTTTATCGGCAAAAACAACGGAGATATTACGATGAATGTCCTAAACAAAATGCCCTGTATATGTAAAAAATGCTGTAAATCTTTGATACCTATTCATTTTACAGAAGTATTTACAATGGAAACAGAAGAAAACTCTTGGATATCGCTAAATCCTGGCACTCCATATGAAATTGATCTTCGCATAGATCAAAGTTTCAATTTGAATGACGACTTATGCGAAGAGGGAAATAAAATTTCACCATTGAAATCGGTTAAATCGCCAACAATTCCTATACCAAAAGCTTTAAATAAATCTCTAACAGAGTTCAGTAATATTGGTTGCAATGTAGGAAGCAAGACCTCTAATGATGAATTTACTTATGGTGGATTCGGTCAGTCTACGAATATTTCTGAAGAAGTATATGCTGCTGTAGTGGACGAACAAAACCCCATAACGTTACAAACAGACGACACAAAATCGGCGACTATAATACAAGAACACGTTCAAATGGATCAAATCTATCAAAAATCAATATCGAACGAGTGTACAACTTCTGAAATGAGTGCTGAATCTATTATCTGGTTGTCGCACCGCCTTGGACCTGTGCTTACTGCTCGATATTTGTCCCGCAATTTGTTACGAATGCTAACGCTATGTTACACAGGAAAAGAAAATTTAACAGTGATAAATGATACCTGCCTATCCATGGAAGGAATTCCCTGGAATACAAAGGTGTTAGTTGGCGATCGTAACGCTACCAAAGTTTTGGAATGTCTTGCGGCTATTGCAGGTTAATTTGTTTATATATTAAATAAAAGTTAATAACGAATTATCATTCAAGTAGAATCCGCAAAATGAAAAGCAATTATATGCTTTTGTACAGGTTTATATGGAGAACAAATTATAGTATTGCAATATTTTGCGCACATGGTAGAGCTGCTGGCTCTTTGTAAAAGAAAATTAACGCAAAATCTAGAAGGAGGACTCATTTCATGCTTAACTCTCTTAAACCACATTACTCCATACCTCAGCGATGCGGCACTAATGGACGTGCTTCATGTACGATTACGTTTCCTGAATCCCTTTAATACTAAACGAACTTATTTTGAACAATATAATTTTCATTTGCAGGAACCAATTGTCAAGGCAATACTGTATCCTACAGTTCGTATATTATCATCCACGAGGTTTACTTTTCCCAACGGTGTACTGACGCGAACTATAATGGCTGAGAAATGTTTGGAAACTTTATTTATGTTTAGTTTACGATTAGGAACTGTTATTACGAAAAATCATCTAGCTGTACCTCTTCAAAGATTTTTCTTAACGTTCGATAAATCATTTAATCAAGACGTTACAGCAAATTTTGCAGATGAAATTAGCCAGAAAACGATAAGTGAACATTTTACAAGGTAAAATACTATACTATACAGGGCGAGTGGATAAGATCTAAAATAACTCAATGGTTATTGATGTTACCAAAAAATATTTGAAACAAAATATGTTTAATTCGAAGGCGCTAACTGAATGCATGCACTTTCATTTTTGTTATGTTTTTTATTTATTGAAATATCAAAATTATACTTGAGTTTTTAAATGCCAATGCATATTTTCACTACTTCTATATCGTAGCCGATAAGAAGACAAATTCAACGACCTACGACATAATGATCTTCGGTTGACCTCAAGCCTCAAAAATTAGGCAGAAATATTTTGACTAATTGCCACTTATTTTCGATGTGTTTGTTTAAAGTATGGGTTCGAAGTTGTAGTCGTTTACTCTTCCACGTCGCGTCGGAATTAATGATAAACTTTACGGAGTTTACCCAGTGTAATTTATATACAGGTTCTTGCAAAACTCAAGATTATCTTGATATCTAAATAAAGTAAAATCATACAAAAATAAAAATGCATGCATCTAGTTAGCTCCCCTTGAATACATCTTATATTTCATTTGAGACATGTGTTGATAACATCAATAACAATCGAGTTATTTCAGACAATAATTGTTTACTAACTCAACCTGTATATCATTGACAATAAAGCATTTGAATATAATCATAGTATAACGTGGAAGTATTAATTTCTGTAGGGTAAAGGTTGTTAATGAAGATAACAGAGATACTATTGGACATCAAGCAAATTTTAATGCAGATGTTGCCGATTCTTATTCTCCGCCAGTTGTAGAACACACAGACACGTCTGATCCACAAAAAAATAAGGTAATCGCAGATAATCGATAAATTTAAAGTACTAGATATTTATTGCATTTTACTAATCATTGTAAATGTTATACTTCCAATGTCCTTTTAAAGGCACTCGAGGAACTCAAGGCTGTCTTTACCACAGAGTTTGCTCATAAAACGTACATGCTTTTCTACAAATGTATCGACAGCGAAGTGATGGAACAAATACTCAAAAATCATGAACACGTTCACAATTTATGTCGTAGATATGAACAAGAAACAAAAATTGCTTCCAACACCGGTACGTTATATTCTTGCTTTGATTGAAGTATAGTTGCCAAACTTACTGAAAGCGCAGAATTCATTTATTTGTAGTCCATTCATTCATTGTTTTAAAGGTGATAACAAGTATGCTACGCCATACAGTAACAATTATAATACAGCAGAAAGTTCAGACATAATAAATAAAGATACATCGAGTTTTGGAAATATATCAGTTGTGGGGAATAGATTTGCTGTGCAAAAAAGTGATGCAGGAGAACATGGTGCACCGGATGGCCCATCTAATCGCGAAACAAGTTCTGCTTCGCCAACTGGAAGGCAATTACGAGGAAATTGGTTAGCGTACTGGGAACATGAAATTGGACGATCAGAGAAGGATACAGCATTTAATATAAAGCAAATAAAACTTCAAACTTTTAGCGGTCATACAAATAGTATCAGATGTTTGTATGTATTAGACAATGAAAATAGTTTTATAAGCGGAGGAAGAGATAAGACTGTGAAATTATGGAGTCTGAGAAGTCAGGTAAAGTTATATATTAAATAATTATTTAATAAGAAAGTACAACGTTAACTTTGAATTTCATTGGAAACATTTTGTTATTTCACACCGTATAAGAAAGTTTATCTTCCTAAAATATATATACTATTTAAACAATGGAAAAAGAGAAAGCTGCCAAGATTTATGGTTTCAAAGAGCACCTAGTATTGTTGCAATAGCTCTTCTTCCAAGTGAAAATATCATAGAAATTTAAATATCAATTTTATTTTTTTATTTGAAGTGTCACAGTAAATTTGTTATGACAAAATGTTGAATTTAAAATTAAGAAAGAGTAACTTAACTAATTTATTAACTTGAAACTTACTAGTTGTCCTTCCAGTAATTTTTGAGAACAGGGTATGCTATAGTACTGAAATTCACGACGTCATTGAATCTGCACACCATTGAAACGAAGTAAAATATTTAGAACAACAAGTGTAGAATTTTATTATAAAAAACGGAATCGACCTTCAAGTTTCTTTGAGACATTCATCTACAAGGAAATTATTATCTCTATGCTACATGCCTTCGAAATTATAAACTCCTGCAGCTTAACCTTTTCCTATTGTTTGAAATAACAGTGATTGTTTAGATAGATAAAGTTTGTTATTTGCTTCTCAATAGGGGGATGGAAGTACTGTCTCCTCTTGCCAGTATACTTACACAGGACATAAAAAATCTATCCTGGCGCTTACATTCCTAGAGTCCTTAAGATACGTAGTTACCTGTGATGGAACAATTCATTGTTGGGATCCTTTCATGGGTTCACTTCTTGGGAACCCTGAAAGTTCCCGTCCAGTCCCTGTAAATACATTGGCAGCAAGCCCGTCTCCATGTACAACTTTACTCGTCGGTACAACTGATATTACTCTAAGAGTCATTGATTGCAGAACGTTTCAATATGTAAATGAAATGAAAGTATGTATGACCGAAAAATGCATAATATGTACTAGGTTCCATAAGTTAGCAACAATCATTTGTCTTCTTTCAGGTATCTGTAAATCCAACAGGTTTAATTAGATGTATTGCAATAGCACCTAGTGGCTATTGGGTAGCGTTAGGCCAAGCATCAGGTTTTCTAACAATTTTAGATATTCGTACTGGTCTTATAATTGCATCCTGGAAGGGTCACGAATGTGAAGTACGTTATATGTGTATTATGTATTAAGCAGATGATTGTATTAAACCCCGAAATATTTCACATGGTACCTTTTTCAGATACTACAGTTAGAAGCAATTAATGAAACAACTATAGTTAGTTCTTCGCTAGACGAGACTATTGCTGTGTGGAGTGCATTGGATGGGAAATTGAAATTTCATATGAAGTAAGGCAAAATATTGTTTTTAAATAATGACTTTCTTTACATTTAGGAAGTTGTTGAATTAATTTGTGTATAATTATAGGAAATAGAAAGAACTGTTGATGATAATTGATATTTTAGATTTTTCTCGAAAGTGATTTGCTTCTATTAGACATTATAATTAATAAGTTCTAAAGTACGTTTGAGACTAATTTTGAGACTCAAGATCAACACAAAATGCATTCATCTAGTTAGCCGCCTCGAATACGACATATTTTATTTGAAAATTTTTTGTATAACATTAATAAAGACCGAGTTATTTTATAGAGCAGTTTCAATGATACAAAAAGACTTGCAAAATTTGTTAAACAAATATCTAAATAAATATTTCTATTTTTCAGGGGCTCTACAGAACCAGTCCATTGCATGTCGATGTACGAGCAAGAATTAGTAATCGGAACAACAGCAAATCGAATGGGTGTTTACACATCCATAGAATCAACAGCCTCGTTCTCATCATCGAAGTTAAAATCTGACACATTTAAGGGTCTCCTTACCACAATGGCGGTTCTTCCCCTTAATCGATTACTATTACTAGGTGCCGATAATGGCGGCATAACATTAATTTGTTAAGTCTCTTTAGTGAATGCGAAGTTAAAAAATATAAATAAATCTAATTTATTACACAATATTATAATTTTACATACAGTATTAGTCTTCATATATTCCCTTAGCTGTAACATGCTATGTACAAAATTAAAAATAAATCGAATTTTTTAAAGGTAACAGTATGAAAAAGATCAATTACGCATAGTTAATATCTGTCCTTGTTCCAACTACTTTTAATGCAAGATCGGAAGACATTTTATAAACACCAATATCCGCTAGTATTTCAGTTCCAGTAGTTTCGTTGTTACTGTTCAGTGCTTCAACCAGTAACATCGCTGAGCCCAACATAATGTTTAATAAGATACATGCTTCTTTAATCCTGAAATATTGGAAAAAATAGAGAATATAATAAATATATTGCATAAAGTATTAACCGTTTGAGTGCCACGTGTGTTTGCTGTTTTCCCGTCCAAAAGTGCCAAGGAGCGCTTTTTCGCTTGTCTTATTCCCTCTCCAAAAGTACCAACATTTGGATTTGCATCCAAATGTTCGACTGAAATTAAAATTCGTTCTTTTACCAGCTGTCTTATTCTTTTACTTTTACCTAAAATGGAATGGTAACCGTAAAGTCGCGCATCGACGGAAACCGAGCGTGTCGCGGTTATCGGCTTCGCAGCCTAGAGCGCTGGCACTGTTCGAGCGACACAGAAGAAGCGCAAAATCGCTCCTTGGCACTCAAACGGTTAAACTATACACAGTAGGCCAAAACTCGTAGTACAATTGAGGCCAAAGAAACAGTATTACGCAGAATTAGATGAAAATCAAGAATAACAAAATTTTGTTGGAGGCTTCGTTTTCTGCATCTAACTGGCGTTAAAGATTTCACTACAGATCGCCGACAGTAATTATTTCTATACTGGATACATTTGTACCAGAGAATTGTTCCTTCTGCATTATCGCGAATTCGTCGACCGCAGCCACGGCTTTCATTCCGTGATTGATAACGACCAGCTTCCTTACAGCTGCTTTACAGAAACGGAAAGCTCTAGTGATAATTCGCCAATTCGGATACCCTTCACGATACATTTCCACCACAAGCTCTCAATGCAAAAATCATCAGAAGCTGTCCGTAGTGAAATCCATAAGGCCAGTCATCAGTTAGCTGCACCCGTACTAGATTGATTTTCATATACATTTTTCTCGAAAACGAAGCCCTGATTTCGTTATTCTTTATTTTCGACTTATTTTGGGCTATATTAGCCTGGCCTCGTTTGTGCAACGATATTTGGTTCACAGAGTGCATATAGAGTTAGTTGGACCACAGGGAGAGACCGGCCAGTGTTACTTTTATTACAAAGAAGGCTCTATATCTCGTTTAGTTAAAACAAATGAATCAGCTTGAATTGACCATGTACAGAGAGTTGTCACGAAACTAATATACAAATTACGCTTAAAACTTTGTGCAAATGCCACAACTGTTTTTGTAAAAAGTGGTCGAACTATCCCAAACTTACCCCACTACAAAATGTCATAGTACATTTTAAAGCAGGGACTTAATACCGGTATTACATCCAGTGACTTATACAGGTATGCTCTTGGATACCGGTATTAGGCACGTGAAGCTATACCGAAACCGATAAAATACCGGTATTTTTTCGGTTTTTCTACTGTAGAGAGTTGTGTTTTAAGTTGAAGGGTCTCCGAAAG
Source organism: Nomada ferruginata (assembly GCA_963583965.1). Classification (NCBI taxonomy): domain Eukaryota; kingdom Metazoa; phylum Arthropoda; class Insecta; order Hymenoptera; family Apidae; genus Nomada; species Nomada ferruginata. The sequence goes on from OY757219.1 coordinate 5,714,681, forward strand.
CATATAGTTATTCTGCTGGAGGGGCGGTTTATGGTAGGTAATGGTCCTGCGGGTGATCCCACATGGCACTTAAACCAAAACCGTTTATTTTCAAGAAACAAACTTTCTTTAAACTGATTTGTGACATGTATATCGGATGCGATGTTTGAAATCCATGTCTACAAATATTTGTATAATAAAATAAGAAAACCCGATAAAATACCGGTGCATATAGGTAAATATACGGGTATTTCGGTTTCTATAAGGGTTCTGAGGGTACAACCGGTATAAGTCCCTGTTTTAACGCATACAAATTTCTTATGCAGATCACATGTAGTATCACATGAACCCTAATTTTAACCCCTTCATACCGCTTCTATATGCGATTATATTACAAAAACCTTAATATATAATTTTACATATAATATGTATTCATAAATGTATCGTGTGTTTAACAAACTATAATTTTACAGTAATATTTATAAATCGAATATTCGCTCTTCTTCGTGGAATTTGAATGACTGTATGTATAATGTTATGAGTTACAACCTCGTTAATTTAATTAACTAGCAAGTTTCAAATGTTTCAATACAATAAACATTCAACCTTGGATTGTGAAAAATTCGAAAAGTTTCAAGAAGTTAGCATAAGAAATACGCATACGAAAATATTCTATACATTTTTGAGTAATATAATTATTAAATTGTAACTTACAGTGGAAAATATGATTCGGGTTTACTGATATATAAGCCAAATAACGAAAATAGATTTCTGAAAATATCATACTGTAGTTGTTCAGCTCCTCCTGTATTAAAGTGATTGACTAGCACAACTTCTTCCAAGAGGAACTGCAACAAGAAAAACATCCATTTAGTGTTGCAGATTTAATATAAAATTCATGAATGAAATATAATGAAATAATTTAAAAATTGGTTTCTAACTTGATCGAACTGCGATGTCAAATTTTTCCAAGCCTGTTCAAATAGCGGTAAAGCAAGTGTATTATGCAACTGATTGAGCTGCGTCGCTAATTCTTGAAACATGGAATAACCGCTTGGCGTAACGGACAAGGAAACAACTTCTTTAGTAGACTGCATCGCAAACCATCTGTAAAAAATACGATCTAATTGAACTTCATAATATTCCATATGCATTTTGTTCATTTTTTATTTAAAAATGATGATCCATCATATGAAATAATTCGGTATTGATATTTTAGTTTGAACCGCCGCTTACTTGTCGGTCCTGTACGGTCTACTTTTCGCCTTTACATCTAAAGCTACGGAATCACTAATTTCGTTGATCAATTCTTTTTCGAGTCTTCTTAGAAGTGCAACAGCTTCGTCAAAAACAGAACCTTCAACCTCGCCTACATTTTTAGTGACATCATTCCCTTTCAATGTAGCAGTTTCGACTGCTTCAAATTGTTCTTTGAAAAAATATAGTTGCAAAAAATGCTATTTCATTCAAATAGAAATACATTTAAATTAAATTAAACTCCTGGTGATAATAATATAATACGTGAACATTTTCTGTATATTGAAAATACTTACAACTGTTACTCCCCATTCTTCCAGAACTGTTCCAACGTAATGCAATGTATTAAGAATGCATGGCATAAGAGACGTTAAGGGGTCTTCGTAGTTTTCGTGTAATAGTTGAAGCAACCTAACTCTCCAGTCGTCGATTAGTTCTAATTGCAGCTCAAGAAACTGCAATCTACGTAATTTTATATTTTATAATGATTTATAATGATGTAAAATTATGTAACTTAAATACTTGTAATAATTAGGTGGACCAACGAGCAATCCACAATTTTGTTTATCAATTTTGTTATTTGACAAGATGTTCTGAAACGATTCGGAGACGTTGGTAGTAGTAATTGCTGCTATTTCATTGAAGTTTTTCGTGTTTCCTTGTTAAGTTAAATATTTCAGGTTTGTAGGAAAATTGATTTTTGCTTCCAATAAAGTGATTTATTAATAAAGAAGGTGTCAAGAGGCAAGTAATTGTGAATAGTCTAGAACGTTTTAAATTGCCTGGTATATTCACTGGTCGTAACAACGCTCTGTTATTACCTATTTATATATGAATAATGAAACGACTTATGGCAGACAAATTTTGACCACCCTTGCAAATTAATATCAAGTCAAGCAAAAATAGCAGTCAGATTGAAAAAGATCACAATTATTCTTATGAATTAATAATTTACGATCACCTGATCAAAAAATAGTAGATTACTAATTGGACCACTATCAGTTTCTTCTTTTAATATTTTATTTGGTAAAGAAAATTAATATGAAAATTCAAGTGTAACAATGAATAAGATATTAATCATTGTATTTAAAAAAAAGTGTTTTATTTCATTGCTCTCTCGGGAAACCTGTATAATATACTACATTTTTACCTGTGACCCGGTTGAGGTAAGTGCTTGTATCTGTCAGAAATTGTCGTAAGAAGAGTTAGAAAAGCATCCGCGCACTCTGTTACTTTCATATCGTCAGTATTGGAACTTGATATCTTTTCCCATGCTGTATTCGAATTCAAAATGGCATCCATTTTTTCAGTGGCATCTAAAAAGTTGATTCGTTAACGTGAATTTAAGTTATATATGTATACAGAGTGTCCCACTAACTCTGTTACAAGACGATATCTGTGTTACTTTCTATGCTACGCGCAAAATGTGACATTTCGTCTGACATTTCCGCGTAGCATAAAAAGAAATAGATGAATTGTCTTATGACACAGATAGGGGGATACCTGTATAAAATGATTTAATAAACAATATATGATACTTTGAAACGTTACATTTCTTCTCCATGTTTATCCACTTCACAAAGATTTGAGCTTGCGTAAGTACAAAAACAGTGGCCGGTTGAGTTGGAGGATAAAGTAATGTTTCCCTTAATTCTCTTTCGAAACCTAAAGCTTCATCGACCAAATGGGCGAACAAGGCGTCGTCGTACTGCACTATTGATAATTCCGAATGAAGTTTTTCAACTGCCAATTGCACTAAAGCCCTCATAAATTCTACCTATCCGCAAAACAATAATTCATACAAAAATTACCTTTTATTACTTTTACTTTTTCGAAGTACATAATAGTTTATATTTACCTTTGTGTCTACGTGATTAAGACCTATAGAATTCGCAGCGGGTTGAACGTTTTTTTGCACCCACTGAATATGATCTTTGATCCAAGTTAATATTTGAGTGAAAAACCATTCTGGTTTATCCTGTCGATTCGTTAACTTGGAGCCTGTGAAGTGATATATAAACCTTTGCCTAAGTGGACGTACCAGCAATGAAATCGGTAAACTCACAGGCGTAAAGTCAGTTAGGAGAACCGACGTTACTACTGATTTCACAGATTCTTCTCTATTGGTATTTGGTTACAGGTAAAATATGTTTCTGTATCAAATATTGATTAACAAGCTTACCGAAATGAAGCAATAACATATCCAAATAACGAAAAGGATACGGTAATTGTAAATGTAATAAATACTCCGTAAGTATTTTAAATTTTGTGAATATTTCTGGCATAGGTGTATGCAACGTATGTGCATTGCTACCACAGAAAGGCCACTTCAATATTTTTAATATATCGTTATATTCCCTGAAAATGAATATTATGCATTTTCATTATAATATACCCATTATATTATACATACAGTTAACAAGTTCGCTGTCCAGTGGGTTATGATTATCAACCTGCTTAATTGTTTGGGCATTACACAGAGGAGTATTCGTATATACTACTCAGTGTTCAGTTTGGACTCTTCGAACATAGTTCCTATAGTGTGGATAGTAAACACGGGTGATACAAAAGACATAACCGAACGTTGTTTTAAAATGCTGAAAATAATTTTCAGTTGGGCAGCGACCGTGTTAATAGAACCAATTAAATATCAAAATACATTAGTTAAAAATATACTTTGATAATTTCTCCTTTATAAGGTTGTGCCAAAAGTGTAGCGTTTCTTTCACATAATTCTGAAGATAATGGCAAGTAGATAGTCGCAATTGACAACTAATGCCTTTAAGGTCTGTGTATAACGAGATGGTTGATTCGTCATCGCCATTCGCTAAAGACACTTGTAGTCCATCGCTGAAACCATGCAACCCTTTATATTAAAAACTAATTACAAAATACGAGTAGCTGAATGATATTTTACCTAATATTTTCAATATATTTGACGAAATTCAAATACGACAGGGATTTATCCAGATAACTTATAACGTCAATAATTTTCTGCATTTCCAAATTTTTATCATTCTCGTGCATCGTTTCCTGTATACTGTCTTTAAACTCGTTAGAACTCTCTTCCAGTTGCTGAAATTCAAGGCCAATCTTTTCAACATTTTCTACAACAGCTTTTACTTTCGACGGAGCTTCAGTCGATGCCATTGACATCTAAAATTTGCAAAAAAAATTCCTTTTATATCAACTGGATAAAGGCAAATTAAAATATCGCAGTATACAATCATATCTTACAATAAACTTTGTAATAAAGTTTAAACTGAAGTTGTATATGTTTAAATGTACGTACTGATTTTTCGATTTCATTTTTCTGTGTAGCAAGTGAACGATGAAATTCGTATATTTTATTAAGACCTTTTAAATCGCTTCCCAATTCCGCGTTAAACTTTTGTATAATTTTTTCCTTCGTGTCTATCATCATGCTATGTAATGTAAATAGTCGACAAAGTTGAAACTCAGCACTTGACAGCTAGCGGATTTAAGGTTATGGTACTTTGTTTTGTCACACGTGCATACAGGGTCTCCTGTAAGAGATGACAAATCCGGAACTTTTGGATTGCCGGGGTGACTCTGAACAACTTTTTCCGATACGCAAATGTTGATTGAAGCTTCGTTTTTGAATCATTAACGAAAAACACTGGCGAATCGGAGCGCCCGAAGAGCGTGTGACCACAGCCGACTCTAGTACTAGCCGTGCTGAAGAACGTGGCAACACCGCATGTTTACCGATCGGGAGTCCTATTTTCAGTAATGGGAGTCTTGTACTTGGGTTTACAATTAACGCTTTTTTTTATAGAAAATTATGTTAAAGTACACAATTCTTGATTAATTATGTATAAGTAATATATAAATATTATAACTATGGTAAGTAGAAGTGATATTAAAGTATACTAATAGTTATAAATGTGGTATATATTTTGTGGACTCTCGGACTGGTTTGGTGATGTATTGGATATATTGGAAATATTTTACAGTGGTTTTAAGAAAATATAAGTATGAAGCGAAATAGAATCATCTTTGAACTAAAACGCAACATTTGGAAATGAATGAAGTGATATATAAGTTAATAGAAACTGGAAATAGACAAAATAAATGAAACGAAATCAAAGAGGTTAAGTGAACACCGAAAGAGGATAAGTGAACACCAAAAGAGGTTAAATGAACATGGAAAGAGGTTGGATAATTAGTTACTGAAAGGAAGAGTTGTGCAGGTAATTACAAAATATTCACCACAAATGCATGTATCAGAAAATGCTAAATGATGTACATGTAATTGAATATTAATATATATTAATTTAAATAAAATGTGCTTATGCTTTTCAGATTTTAAAAAATCTGATTCCAAATTGGCAGTATTTATTATGGCTTCCACTATTGCACACATATGAGTAAATAAGGTTATTACTTCTTCTGTAGAAGTGGAAAGACCAGCTCTTCGTAAGTGATCAAAATATACATTACTTATCGTTGTACCTTTATTCTCCACTATTAATTATTTACATATATTACAATTTCATATTTTAGCGACGGAATGGGACCCATAACCGGATATATAAATCTTAACATAATCATCTACAACACACATGGATGGTATCGAAAATTTCTGAAAATCCATTTACGCCAGCCGAAAGATCATGAAGATCATTAATATTCTTCCCTTATAATTAGGAACATAACAACACTGTGGCATTATTAATTAATAAATATAGTACCAAACTTGTGACAAGAACTATGTAAAACAAATTTTTCAAAAACTGTGTATGTGATATAATAAAAATAAATTTGTAAAAAATTAGTTATGATACTATTAAAATGTAATTATTGTTGGTGTTATCTATTGAATAAGTTCTGAGATTATATTTTGGAATAGACTGCAACTGCTTATACAAAAGTGTTTATATGAGCAGTGCCATATATTTTACAATGTGGTCAATCTGAACATGCAATATTTCAAAATTTGGTAGCCACCCTACTGGTTCAAGTACTACAAAATTCCATAATTCTGTTTCTCAATGTATTTTTAAGACCCTGTAATTAATTACTTTCATATTTATGCAAATTACAGCATAATTTACCTAAATCTTAGATTTTTTCGCAACGTAACATATTATTATAAATTAATACTGTAATACACGTACACGGTTCTTTCAACCCTTTCATCTATTACAATCCGGCACACAAAATTCAATTAACTACAAAAGTGTTTATATTAAGAGGGACCGATGAGGTCCGAATGGTAGACGCTTCTCTTCTAAATTCATTCGATAGAGTTTCTCCTATTGCATAAGGATGTGCCTTCCTTTTACATTATAATTTAAATATTCTTTTATTAAACTGAACTGTGTATTATACATGATCAAACTTCCACATAATTTATTTTTTCAATAATTAATACTAAAGTGAAATATATTGAAAGCACAATAGCTTTTATTAAATAAATATTTTATACACGAAGATTAAGACTTACATAGTTAATAAATAAAACTTCCCTACATTATTGCACTTCCTTTTAAATTTTTTTAAATAGCGTACTACTGATGACTACACATTGGTGTGTAAACATTTGAAAACTAAGCGGGAAATTGAGAGTCCGGTAGAGGGAGTCTGGAAGTCTGGGAGTCCGGTAGAGGGAGTCTGGGAGTCCGGTGGGATAGGTAAATAAATATATATATCACAACCGGACTCCCGCGGTGTTGCCATTTTTACCTTCAGCACGGCTAGTACTAGAGTCGGCTGTGGCTGTGCTGTGGTGTGACTCTCAACCGAGCGCTATGGGCGCTCTGATTGGCCAGTGCTTTTCGTTAATAAGTCAGAAACGAAGTTCCAACCAACATTTTAGGAATGAAAGAAGTTGTTCAGAGTCACCCGAGCAACCCCCCATTTTCCGGTGTTTAGTTACTTACCCTGTATTCGAGAGGTTTTCAGAAATTTCAAGGTCATCTCCATTTTTCTAACAAGTAGCATACTAGACTTTTTTTATTCCTAGTAAAATAGCAAGCGTTCATAAAAAATGAAATTCATAATATTATTGATATATTAATACAAATGTATCTACTTTAATAATAGTTCATCGAAATTACAAATATGAAAATTGAAATCTAGTACATCTTGTTAATAACGACGAAAAGAAAAATGAAAATATTCTGTTTGTGTATGCAGTACAGTACAGTATACTTACACAGATGTAGAATAGATCTATTTACACGTTCGAACGTGTACATTATGCATTTACTATAATTTGTATTACAAAAGACATTAATTTCGTATTAATCGTATGCAAGAATTAAATTGTGATATATTATTAGGCAGAGTTATAATAAATCAATAATGCATTTTATGCAAATGTGTATTTTCATTTGACAGAAGGCACTTAAAGTTTATACATATAATATAATTATAAATTCAATGCATTCTGCGAGATATGGAGTATCATTGAAGTTTAAATATATGAATTTGTGTAGAAGACTTGATGCTGTAAAATGAAATAAGACAGAAATAAATGTTCAAAAAATGTATTATTCGGATATATTAAAGTCAGTGAAATGAAGAAAACGTAACGAAAATTTCACTCTTTGTATTTAATTGATAATTAATTTAACTTTTCTGAAACGCTTCGAATGTATTATTTTTTATTTTTCGGTGTACACCTGGCACTTTACTCATAATGTATACAAAGTTATTCGTGTTATACCTTGGTGTATAATAATGAAATAATGTGCGTATCCTCAAAGGCAACAAACAGAGTACATACATAATAATTTAAATGTTGAAATTAAATTGTTAATAATTCGTCCACTTTTCATGGAACAGGAATAAATATTAACATATAAATATGAGGAATAGGAGAATATACAGTGCGCAGAAAAATATTTTATTTTATAAATATTGCAAACAATGTTTGGACGGAAATTATTTCTCAGCTCGTATTATAGAAATATATTATGCAATAATGACAATCAATTCGTTATACCGTCATATAACGGTATGTACACATTGGTGTTTTATTGTATCTAATTAATAAATTATAATCATTTGACATTAGAATCACACGATGACTACTAAGAAATACTGACTCTCCAATTCAATCGAGAAACTATTATTATCATGCTAATATCTAAACTTTATTTCACAAAACCATCCGACACTAGACTTTTACGACTGTCGTATAGATGGAAATATGATTCTACACGGTGTCATAAAGAAGTAACTATAAATTGCAGACAATTTCCTATTATTTCATGCTTCTTGCGTTATAAGTTTAATTGCAACAATTAATTACAACCAATGGGTTTTAGTCGTTTTATTGTAAAATATTGTCTGCGGCGTATGATAATTTTCAACTTAAAATTGTTGTTCTTTTTAACGAAGAAGAACATACTATCGAATAATTAAGAATGAAAAGATAGTTTCTTTTTTCTTGATAATATTTATAAGGCACTTTGTATTCCGTGATTTTAAAGCAGAGATATGAGATATACCCTATGCCCTACACGAATTAATGGGCTTGGCAAATGTATGATCTTGTAAATATTTATTATTTATTTGAAGGCACACTGCAAATTACTGTGTTACAAGTATTATAATTATTTTTCTTACACAGTATTACTATCAAATTTATTGCAGAATTTCCGTGTATATATTCAGTCGAGTAATAAGCGCAAATCATGCCTTTATATTAACAAATATTTCAACAGTGATACTTATTATTGAATAAATAAAATATTAATTTTTAAATTAATTTAAAATAATTGGAATATTTATGTACACTTCGGTTTACATACTTTCGCAGTACAAAATCAATCTTCGCGATCTTTTCCTTTCCTTGGAATTTTACAATAGTCTCATACATAAGCGCTAATGAAATATTGTACGACAAAACTATGATCTTTTTTTTCACAATCGCTGTCAATGGTTAAACTACTGGAACGAAGATCGAAATATTTTGTTCCGTTTGAAAGGATTTTCTAATTATAGTTATATTCTTTTAACATTACATTTGAGTATCAAATTCAATCTAAACCGAATCCACACATTTCAATTTATATCCAATTCGTTACAGAGATCGGCAATGTATTGGGTTGTTTAGAAAATTCGTAGTAAAATACGAGGTTCATTAAAAGACAACATGTCCCCACAGTTTGCTTCGAGACTCTTTACAATCTATGAAATCAGTTAAAATCCATATCGTGGGTTATGTTCAACTACAATCTTTTTTATAATTTACTTCTCCCAAGAGAAAAGTTTCCAATTCTGAAATGATAGAACCAGCTGCATACAATATCCTCACCAACATTATATCATTTTTGATCTGCATACCAGTCTTGCTCGTGTAATACCAACACAAATTGTACACGATAGGAATGGTCTTCCTTGTCCTACAACTCATAGGTGCTGCTCGATAGAAATCATTTAAGAATAGATAAACAGGGTGAGTCACTTAAGACTGAAAGTTGAAATATTTTTGAAACTGTTAATTACATCGACAAATATTTCAGCCGAAAGTCGAATGGTATCCAAGGGGGTATTATTCGACATACCTATAATTAAAATTTTTGTAAGTGGATGCGTAAAAGAGATTTAAAGATGAAGCTTGTTTCTTTAAACAAAAGAAAATTAGTATATATTTTAATGCATCAATCGATTCAGCTTGTCACTCTCGATAAAAACTGAAAAACCATTAGGAGATGAGATGAGGAGATGAGAATATTGGACATTAAAATATCTTCTAATTCTAAAGTAATGGGTTTTCGGTATAAAGGGTTTACTACTTTTTCATCGACAATTCGAAGAAAAATCGATCGATATATTAAAACATTAAAAAAATTCACATAACCTTCGAATGTCCTCTACGCATCCATTTACATAACTGCTAATTACATCCAATAATACCTCCCTCGAAACCATTCAACTTTTATTCAAAATGTTTTTCGACATAAATTAACAGTTTTGAAAATATTTCAACTTCCACTCTTGGGCGACTCGCTCTGTTTATTCATTCTATTGTACATGTTACTCAGGAGCGACGACAATGCAACAAACGACACAAAACGCTACGAACTTCTCAAAACAACCCAACATAGAGAAGGATAATGGACAAGTTTAAAGAAGTCGAACACGAATGTTCTTGAGCCTACGTAAAAAAAAAAGGATTAACTGGTATATACTTTAAAGGGTATCCAGAAGGGAATCTAAGAGATCCAACTGATTCTCATCCCAGCCCGCGGTGGCAATCAGCAAACCAGTGAGATCATCTTCGCTTAAACTAACTTGCGTTGAATCAGGAATTTCCGAGAGACAGTCTGGGATTGGAGGGGATACGCTACTAGGTGGAGTTTCGTATAACGTAGATGGACAATTAATCAGGGATGCGCCATTGCTCTGGGCATTGTTCGTCGTTGCCGCCGTTTTCACGGACATTATCTTCTTTGATCCACGAATTCGCTGGGTCATCGACGCTCGCCGTTTCGACTTTCTGCCTTCCTCCATTCTTTCCAAATCCAATTTCCAGAAACCACCCTTGCCCGGTTCGTCCTTCGAGCGAGGCAACTTCACGAAACATTTGTTCAACGATAGATTGTGTCGAATGGAATTCTGTTCGAAATGAAACGAAATAAGTTGCGGCGTTCGGTGTATTTATTTGCGGCATTTTGTGCTCGCGGTATACTTTAACGCATTGTTCGGGGGCTGTTTTGTGCAAAAATTAACGCGTTATCGCGTGTAGTTCGTTGGGCATCGTTTCAGGCAATTTAACAGGACTAAAATTGTGATTAAAATGTAAAGGAGAGAAGAAAAATAGTCGATATGCAGATTTGGAAAACACTATTCGAGTAATGCCGCAATGCGAATTTACACAATTTGGCATCTTTGTACCGGTATGCCTAATCAACAACGTGTTAAGGTTTTCCTTTTTACGAGATAATTGCACTGACCACCCTGTCACGATGAATATTATACAGGGTGCTCGTTGTAGCAGACGACACAAATTTTTATCTGATAATCTGACAGAAAGATGTTGTGAACAAAAATTATACAGCATTTAATGGACAATCTTACGAATTTAAACATTGCTGTAACACCTTCTCTTCGATGAAAATTAATCAGGGTTGTTTCCACCTTCTTGAGTGGCCTCATATAATTTTTTTTGTCCTTTAATAGTATTCATTGAAATGAAGAGAAATTGCTTTTCCTTATTAACTTCAGGGACAAGTCTGTTTAATATTTACATTCCATGACCAATTATCACTGGATTACGTTCGCGTTTGACTTAGGCGTTAATGAAAAACCTCATCGCATTTACAAATTACATTTGAAGCAAATTATTGGGGAAATATAACATTCCTTTACAGTGTAAAGTTTACACGAATGAATTGATTTCCAGGCAATGGAAATCTGGAGAGGTTGTCGCGATATTTTGCCGAAAACTAATCAATTATTGAAAAACAATATTGAAATGGATTGCTCCGATAAAGATAATAAAGATAATAAAATGGTATTTTGGCTATTTCTATATTACACTTTGTTGTCGATTAAGTTCTGAATAATTTTCATTAATAACATTTTTTTGTCATGTTATCAAAAGTGCCCGAAAAATCGTGGCTGTTGTTAAAATTAAAACCCTGTACAGGAAATTTTGTACATACCTGCCAAGCTGGGTCTGCGTATTTGTAAAACAGGAAGTTTTCTCGAATCCACGCGTATATGTTTGAAAGAGACACTTTATTATTATTTGCACGCATAGCTAGGCAAATAATTGTGGCATATGAAAATGGTGGTTTTGCATCAGGATCGGTTCGATACTTGTCAGCATTTGCAGCAAGATCTGTACCAAAGAAGAGAAAAACAACAGGGTTATAATTAATTTATCTTTCTATGTTACTTTAGGCAATTTAATTTTAGCAAACAGACCGAATTTCAATCTCTTTAATCACAGATAGGTACCATCATAAATGTTACTGATAGTTATAATGTGTGGGGTATGTTACACGCATCAATAATAATTATGAAAGTGGTTCAATCCTCAGTCATTTGAGATATCGACAAATAAATAGAAATTTTTTTTTTAATTGATACAGTAATATCTTAAAACAGAAATTACACGATAGTGTTGATAATTACCGGTTCATGTGTGCTGTAGTTCATAAATTAATGATACAATTGACAAATCATAATAAGTATTTTTGCATTCATAGTCAGCTATGCTACTATAAATATTCCATTGAAAATGATTAGATATCCTTTACCGTTTATCGTTAATATGTTTATATTAATAATACTGTCATTGTTATAAATCCTGTACTATCCTGTGTTCCTTCTTTGTATTCAATCGTGTTTATAAATGTGGTCCTTACGCCAAGCATTATGTTTTAAATAACTTAGATGTGCAAATAAATATATGCTACAACTATGTTACATAGCCAAATAATTTGGATTTAATCATAGTGAACAATGAATAGTTAATGAGATATAACGTGTACACTAGTGACTGTACATTGTAATAATAATCGCTGTAATATTTTTTAGCAAAACGAAATAAAATGATTACTCGTTCCTCAAAACAGAAGACATGCACCGATAGGTAAAATATCTATGATCCACTATTCTATCTGTTGAAACTAATCCCAAGGCATTAGCTTATTGTTATTACGTAGCACATGGCAAATAAATAAGGTTTGTAATACTATTTAATAAATAAGGACTGTTATACCCTATAATAAGTTCTTAGTAAACCCACAATTGAAGTCAATTTGAATAATAATTATGTCTAAATTTTTAAGTGGTCTCTATACAAATTTGGAAATATCTTCTCATACAAATACAATATTTGCAGATGTTCTTATGAATATAACCCCTATTTATCAGCACGATAAAACACTGCACATTTACATTTTCGTTCACCCTTTGCGTACCAGTATATTCAAGTAATTAATATATATAAATTATTTATTAATTCCCATTAATTCCTGTATCTACTTTAACACGAACTGTCTCGTGTACAATGAAAATTTAAATTTATTATAAATCTTTACACACTGTCAGAGTTTGCAGTTCTATTCATGACTAATATTAAAAAGACTGCATAAATTGTTGCAACAAAGTAAACCTGCACAGCAAAGTTTATAAATATTACGCATATAATTCAAATGTAATCATTGGAAATTGAAAGCCTTATAATAAATTCCTACGCTTTCAGGCAGCCATCCCTTTCTCAACCATTGAAATCAGCAAGCAGAAACAATATTTTGACTTGGGAATATATTGCGAAGATGAAAATACTGTATGAACAACAGTATTACATATGTATGTATTAAATATACCTAATAGAAATGGAAAAGCAATTGCAGAAACAGGAATTTTGCTTACCTAATTCAGCCTTAATCAAGGGTGAAAGCTTTTTCCTTGGTTGTCGCGTCACAGGCGGTGGAGATGGAGAACATGGTGGTGTCGGCAAGCTTGAAGCACTCGTAATGTCGAGTGATTGTAACCACGAAAGACTTGTCAATTCTGCTTCAACACCGTAATCATCATCGTTATGCATATTTTCCTTCATAGCTGATGAACCACGACTGACCGGTGTTACAGTGTCGATCGATTCTGCCTTCATTTTCACCATTTTTCATCGCATAAATATCGAACGCGTACTAAGGGCCTGGGTACAAGAATTGAAAAATTAAATATATGTGTATATATTGTACTATTGCGTTAAATTAAATAAATTGCCATTCAAAATTCGTTTTATATTTTCACTCCCAAAAGGGGGTAATATTTATTTCACTCGTGTTCAGGAACAGAATTGCGTCGTGGACTGCACTTTCATGAGCGAAACTTAGAAACGTATTTTTTATGAAAAACCGACAGTGCGACATATTTGTTAAACATTAATGTTATTATATTAAGATTATAAGTATAATGAGATGTAAAGAAAATCAGACAATTTATGTTAAGTGTGACAGAAATAAAATACTCTCCAATTGCAAAACGAATTACTAAGAAAGTAAATTGGAAGGGAAAACTTTTCCTAGAATTGGTTCTATTAATAGCAAGAAAATATATTGAAATATTGGAAGAATATTAACTCATGTGCGCAGTTGGAAAGCGTACCACGATTAACTAGTGTTCAACAAAATTGTCACCCAGTGTCACAAATTTGCAGAAAACGATCGTAAAAGAAAAAATTGTTACAACCGTACAAATTCATTTTTGTACAATATATTCGGTTGGAATACCACATTGGTAAATAGTAAAAGGAATATTCTCCTTTTACTTTTAGATCAGATCTCCCAATTTCCACACGAGGGTTAAATGCTACTATATTAAAGGAAATATATATTTTGCCAATGAAAAAACCCTTGCGAACTGTAAAGTCGCAAAGAAAAAACGTTTCCAAACGGATCGCTATTTAAAAACTCGGCCACAACACACCTTATAACATTTTCAAAAGCAACACGTCCAAAGCAAATTACCGCCCCGCTTCCTTACTCTCGTTATTGAATTTTCACCAAAGTGCAAGGAAACTCGAAAACGTGAACCCGGTTGCGTTCTGTTACATCACATACGTACATCCTCGCCGATATATAGAATAAAACATGTAAACCGCATGATCGTTCGAATGAAACTAGCACCAAGGGGTAACGAAAGGCCTGATAATCCCCCACTTTGAATCTACTTGGCTGCCGTGAACCATTGGTCATGGTTGGTGTGCGTGACAGGTGTTGGCTCTCTTTTGCAGGTGGACCATATGTACATGGTGTTCAACCTGCGTGCAAACCTTTCTCCCTTCTCTTCGTTTTTCGACCAGTAAACTCACCCTCGAATTCTCAATTTCAGAATAGTTCCAGCTCAAAATTCAATGTTCATTCTATTCCTCTGGTTTCGTAGAATGGAAAAATAATTTCTTGTATAAATGGAAATTGTATTTCCACGTTTTACGGCTGTTAATTTTATTGGGAGAAGAATATAGTTTAGAGCAGAATATAATTTCGATTCGTTGATTGTTGGAAAATGGTAGAATACACTGGACACTAGCGTATACAGGGTGGTCGTTGTAATTGATCGGCATTCTTGTAATGCTTTGAAATGTTGTAAACGAACTGTACTGAGCAAATTGATTTTTATTTGTATGTATTGATTGATAATGATCGATTGATTAGGTGGAACTTAAATCTTTTATTCTGAAGGTTTTAGTTTTTTTTGTCAATTAGGTTCACGACTTTTAGGTCAGACTGGGCTGTAGCGCATCTTTCAAAGTCTTGCCAATTCTTTCTTTTATTAAGTCTTCGCTGATTTTTTGGAGAGAAATATTCTCATTTGCCTAAACATTGATAGAAACTGGTGTATGACTTCAAAATTGCACTGACCAGTAAAAAATTGGTAAATCTCAATTGTTTATGTTTAACAGGCTATTTGGCGTGATTAAAAATAATTTTTCAATTGCAATCGCAAAATTTGTTACTTTTAATGTCGCAGAGCGGATAATACAAATATTCTGTTAATTTTACATGTTATGCAATGCTAACTTATTATTAGAATGCATGGTTTTATGCAAATATATACGTAGAACGATTGTGTTACATTTTTATTACCATTATATTTATTGCGACTTTCAATGTTGCCCCTTGCACAATGATTCTGTCGATTAAATTATTTGATAGTTAATTATGCACGGAATGTGCACAAAATGTGCATGGTGTAAAATATGTATGCGTTATATAAAATAATAAAAAAATAAAATGAAAAGTGCTTTTTCACAATCTCCTTGTGGCAAAACAAATTTAATTTTTTATCTGCTATCTGGAAAACTTGTCTATAATAGTATGTGCATAAATATTCATACAGTATCAAGTTAAATATACTGTGGTATGGGCGAAAATAGACGTGGACAATTGACTGGCAACCATTCTACAGTCTGTTCACCGTTCGGCTTCAATCAGGTATAATATTGTAAACTTTAATGTGATTTATCACTGCGAACTATTAACAAAAGTAATATAGTAGATTGTAATTTAGTTAATCTTGGACGTCTCTACAACATTCTATGGGACAAATGAGCTCTAAATTGAATTCTATTTGAAAAAGAAGCAGTGTCTATGTTTTTTAATGGAACACAAACGTTTTCAATTGTTAATGCTTGTAAATTATTAAGGGTTCAAAAACTTGTAATTCTATACTGTATTGTACAGTATTATTATACAGTCTGTATACAAGAGTCTTTCGCTTCATTATTTCAAGGGTTAGAAAATACATATATTTAACAAATGATATATGTACATTTCGTACAAAATGCGAGCAATAAATATGTAAAGAAATTAATATTGAATAAAGGTAAAGTGCCTTATGGTTGAAAATATTTTTGAAAATTAGTGCCATTGCATAATCCTCTCCTTATTAATGTGCTTCCCGCCAAATAACATATTCATTCATTATATTTTGATCACTTATGTATAATCATTGTTAAGTATAGAACGTAAGATAATGTAGAAATAATAAAAGTAACAATTACATTATTTTGCGAATTCGAAAGTAGATTTTGTAACAGGGAAACTAGAAAGTAAAAGAAAAGCCTGGGGAAAATGTGTTATTTTCGATGTATTTCCATGCAGCAACGCACAACTAATTTGCTTGTCTAGCACCTGCTCTCTATTAGAGACAAAAGGCACGTGTTCTGTAGATATGCACGCGTCATTTAACATTATGGTTGTAACGGGAATGCTCTATTGTCACTTTCACGATAAAAGCAATTTTTACAAAATTCTATTCATATTGCGTATAAATTCTTGTTAAAACATCAGGCGACGCGACGCTAGCAGGCATGTTTATTTAAGTTACAGCGTCATGTAATATATACCATGTTTTGCGATTTTTCTTATTCAATTATTTATCGAGATGATTATTACTGAAAATAGAAAATGTAATTTAAACTAATTTGACGTTTGAAAAAAGGTGAAGAATGTATGCAAAAAAAGTCATTTCTAAGACTACATTTTTAAGGATTTAACGATAATTATAACAATACAATTTTCAAGTATATAATTGCAAATACATATAAAAAATATTTTAAAGGTATAAGAAAAGGGAATGCAATAAAAGTGACAGTACGAAGCAAAGTATAAAGTGAGTAAAATGAGTAATAGATAATTCTATGAATTAATATCCAATACAATCAAAGAACCATTATTTATAATTCCTTACGTAATTGCATGGTAAAATTTGTATAATAATATTCCATTCCATTTATTATATTCTTATAATATAATATTTGTAATTATCCATTTCATTTCGTTTCTTCGTTCTTAATTTTGCATAAAATAATTTAACAATGCTTGTATCATAATCCATGCTCATTTGCTGCTAAAAATGTATTTTTTAAATAACAACATCAAATATTATCATTTACAAAATTATTCTATCGTGCAGGCTACCAACCTGAATGTTATTTTCATTTAAGTAGTTTTATTTTTATTTTTTCCATAACATACTACTATGTTAAGCTTATATGATAAGCACGATGTATTTTTTATATCCAAAAACATTTGCAAACAAGTGTTACAGAAAATTGCATTAAAAACGACCGGTCCAAAAATTGTCTGAAAAAATAGTTACCTTACATTCTCCACGACGAAACAAAATTGATATTAAAAGCACATGCATAGTGTCCTCCGTTTACAACGATTTCCATGAACTACATATTATTATCGATGCAACTCGAATGATACGATCGATGATTTCAATGTGCATTTATTCTACTTGCGCAATGACGTGTTCCCTCATCGTTTATGACTCATTTACTTCTCCATTCATTCCATCGTGAACTATATGTATTTTGTCGGCACACTGTGCATACGAGGAAACGTATTCAAGCTTTTATACACCTGTGTCACTTTGGAGCCACATACTCGATTTTCGATTTTCCAAATCTTATTTCTTGTATAAGTATATTGCAGTTGTGCCATTCTATTGCAACCAATGTGTTCTATTGCTAAAATTTCTAGTCACAAGATTTTTGTCTTGCAATCCATTACTTAAAATCTTTTCAAGCTGGCAAATAAATTGGACCATAGAGAGTTAAAGACAAACGATTAATTGCAAATAGTAAGTGCATCAATGTAGCAAGTACTATACGCATGCAATCTCAGTGAATAATTATTAATTCGATATTTAATGTTTGGAAAATTCATACTTTGAACTTTGAAATGCGGATAATAATTATATTGATTACAGATAAGACAATAAAATATGATAAAGCAAGAAGTAACATTAAAAGTTGCATTAGACATGTCTAATTACATAAATTGCATAACAACTAAATAAAATAATATTTGAAGTTTGATGTAAAAAGATGTAAAAGATATTTACAACTATAAATACGCATCGACTGCAGTAAAATAGAAAATACAATTTATCTGAACATTTGTTAGTTTAATATTTTGAAATATCATTCAATTTCCTATAGTACGTTTCTATTTGTTAGATAATTCGTCCTCCCTTGTGCACAATACTTTGAATGATATTCACATTCAGTTTGAAAGATGTTCGTTTGATTTTTTTATTTATAACTATTCTGAGACCCCCAAGGTCAAAAAATAAGGTGGTTATTCCATATTCATACCCTCTACTTCACATTAATAAATTAGAAATTGTCTCGATTTTAGATCTGATTTGCTTAATTTCCGTATAAGACTTAACAATCACTTTCTTACTGTATATTAGTTGCATAAAAATATAGATTTAAGCGACAAATAACGCATATTGCTCGAGTAAACTCGTTCAGATATTAAAATAAACATT
Organism: Nomada ferruginata; assembly: GCA_963583965.1. Taxonomy (NCBI): domain Eukaryota; kingdom Metazoa; phylum Arthropoda; class Insecta; order Hymenoptera; family Apidae; genus Nomada; species Nomada ferruginata. The sequence continues at coordinate 5,733,701 of OY757219.1, forward strand.
GGCGAAACTGTTATTAAGCACCTCTGAATATAATAACGCTTACAGAATATTCATCCTACGTTGTACAACATACAACAAAAATATTAACTTTTAAGTGGATTAGAAAATTTTAGATTAAATTTCTTAATAACGATATCACTTAAATATCACTCAATAACATTGTATCTTATTATGCTATAATATTTCAAGATCATTCGAAGGGCTGGAAAGAAGATTGACAGAGTTATTAAGAAAAGTTTCCTTCCCAGATCCATTGTACTACTTCATAAATAGATATATGTACTTTGCATGAGAAATTTCTTCTGTTTACAATGGTCAAACGCAAACCGATATCGCAGGTGTGGAGTGCAATCGACTTTTTTGCAGTATCCTCAATTCAAGATTACTGGTACCAACCGATACCAGCAATAAATTAAAAAAGGAAAACAAGTGCATAATTGCAGGTTGCTGTCTGTGGTTGAGATAATAATAATTGAATCGGTAAGTCGAGGAACAGTGCGAGTCCAAAATTAACCATTTTCACGCTCAATCTAAATCTCAAAACTCAATGCAAACTGCACACACCTTTCAGATAGCCTCTTTAGCGGAACGAATGCAAAGGCAATCAACATTTTCTCAAGAAATTTGTTGCCAAAAGACTATCACTGCTCAACAAAGTGATGACCACCTTTTTGGAACACCACGTTGGATTTAGCCTAATAATAATCTTTTTTCAATAAACCAATTTCTACTTCAATTATAATCCAGACAATTCATCAAATGCTTTTCTTTCTTCCTATTGCGTTATTGGTTCAGTTTCATAACTGAAAATTGTACAGCCCAAATCCAATGGATTTATTTTAATGACTTAAATTTGATTGATAAGTTTAACAACAGTTTACGTGTACGCGAACGTTCCTAACTAAGCATAGCCGTACTGAAATTGAAACGGGACTATAACATCAGTGACGCGTATTGGGAGACGAACAAAAAAGCTGCTTTTTTAATGCGCTTTTCAGACCTGCGTCGTTCCCCGACCCGCCGATTCGATTGAACCATCTGTCTCTAGAGGGCAAGTGAAAATCAGGTGGTTGCACGGCTGAACAGGGATGGTCGTGTTACCTGCTCGTCTGGTACAGGTACTTTCATTGATCGAATCAGGGAGGCAGTGACCGTCACTTATGGTATCCCAACGTAAAAGAGAGGGGAAAGAACCGCAGCTATTCGACGACGAAGAGAATGGCGTGTTAAATTTCAGAAGCTTGCCTATTATTGGTTGGCGTTCGTTAGGATCGTTAGGGCAAAATTTCGCTGATAAAATATACACGGACGCGATTTCACCCCACGACGCAGAAGCATCGCGTGGGCGTTATCCAATGTTTGGCCAACCCTCTTCGTGGAATCGTGAAACGAGATTTAAATATTAAGCATTAGAGATCGCACGGTGTGTACGAATTAATTTTATGGCGATTCGAATTTCGAATCGCCCATCTATCAATTTTGGTATATTTGAAATCGGGTGATTTACGTGGATTGTACATTGTTAGTGCACAGGGTGGTCTCCCTTTCAATGCAGAGGATAGAACGCCTATTTCTCCTGGCGATAGAAAAGAAAATATTGTAGCATCGAAATAATTTTGTTTGTTGCTCGATGTTGTCATTTTTATACAATCTGGCATTTTGTTGTCGCCATAGTGTTAACGTTTAACAGAGAAACGAGTTGAACTGTGTATCATGTATTGCAAGTATACATACATATATGTATGAGCCACTCATTGGCCAAATCGATTAACTCCACGAAGCAAAAATATGGAAATTTATTTTAAATATAGAAAGCTAAGCGTCAATCAAGCGCTTTGGGGATAGAAAGCTTCAAAAAGTGAAGTTAACCGATTTGGCTGATGGGCGGCTCATATATCGAAGCACGTTTTTATAAAGAAAAAAGAAGACTGTAATATGTAGATACAGGTTTCACTTGAAATATGCAGATATTTATCTTTACGTAACTGTTAAAGCAACTCACAACGTAATTTCTATTAAGTGTTTCAATATCTCATAATGCAATTGTGCTTCTTATATAATTTCTATAATTATATTCTGCTTCTTCTATAATTATATGAATAAAATTAATTCGTATTAATTATATAAACTATGCAGTGAATAACAAAAAATCGTGTCATCATTCTAAAAAATGTAGTGTGAAAGATTGGTCAGCAAACGAAACTCTGTTCTATTGCAATTATATATAGTTATTAAAAGTTAAACAAATTGGAAGAAACATGTGTCTAAAACTCTATAAATACAGATTCAATATTACGCCTTAACCCTTCTCCTCGGATCTAAATGCATGCACCGAAATGAATATTGTGTTTCTGTTCTATAAATAAAATAATTCATTATATAAAGCGTACAAAAATCTTAATCCTAGTATTAATAATCATTTGTGCTCTGATATTAATTGCCATTAAAAAATTCCCGTACCTCTGCTAGCATATTTAAAAATCGCCTTAGATCCTCCCACCCTTGGAATATCTTTACGTTCCACCTATTTTTCCAATAAAGATTCGCAAAAAGAATGATAAAAAAGCGGCTCCCAATACGAGGCTCGTTCTATAACAACGGTACCGAAGTATCCATACATGTTAAAACACGATTAAACAAAAAGCGAACAGTTGAAAAAATTACTTAACCCGTATGTTAGCAACCAAAATGGAGTAGAAGTTCGAAGCTTAGTTATTCAAATTATTTTGCATAAATTTGTTTTCACAAAACGTGAGTTGACGTGAAATTGTTCAAAGAATCGAGACCTAAAGCGATTTCGCGATATTTTATCAAGAACATACAAAAATTATTAAAGGAAATATCGAAATGGGTACCCGGGTACCCGGTTGCTAACATAAGGGTTAATCGGTGATTAAAATATTAATTATTTATTTACATACAAATTACTTTACATTGCGGTCGCAATTGCACGTATTTATTTCAAATGTGATTTGTCTTTGCCCAATCATTAGGGCCCCAAGAAATAATACAAACGTCAACAGCAAGTGATATAGAACAGCAGGTTTGAACTAAAAAGAAAAATATGTAAATGCACCACGTGCCGTCGAAAGCTCGTGCCGTCTACGTAGCCCAAGTGGAAGTATCTACGTGCGCGATCAATAATCTCCTGGGAACATCCGTTCCCCTGCTGCCCTATCCAGGTGGCCACCCCTGCAATAATGGCAACACCAGCAGCACCAACAGTACCAGTATCAGCAGTAGTAGCACCTGCTACCCTCCCTGTGCCCCGTCAGGTTGTGACTCATGACTACTTTCCGTTTGGCCACCGTATGTTATTACTAATTGCTGGTAAAATAAATGCTTCGCCTACGCTTTTTCCCATTGCAATTACGCTTTCTTCCAGGCAATGGTTTTTCCCCGGTCGTTGTATTTATTTATTCATTCACTTCTCCTGTACACATTTGGTGCTAGGTGGTAGATTGTCCTGCTGACTTTCAAATATTTTAAAATATGCAAGGTTTTTTCTAACGTTTCATGTATAAGCATGACGAACTTTACCGATTCTCAAAACGTTTTCAATTTTAACCAATGAAAATGATTTATTGCCCATCCTATCACGTGAACCCTCGTACTTCTTTCTACTAACCCTTGTGTTATATGTTAAAAGCAGCAAATGCAAAGTTTGTTAACTACCTGTATACAGGTTCTATGCAAACAATACAAATTGCTCGAGTGAACTCGTTTAGACATTGAAATAAACATTGGTTAAATCGTTATATGTACCTCTGAATATAGCAATGTCTGATGTCTTATCATATAAATAATAATAGCTGTTAAAGTAAGTACTTCACCCACGCATTTTCCCATTGCATCTAATTACACTTCGCTACAAAAATATACTTTACCTTGGTCATTTCATTTATTCATGCCCTCTTCTTGTACACATTTAGTATTAGGTTGGCAACTAAATTCATGAGCTTTTGTTCTGTGCCTAACTCTTTTGTTTATGTGAACTGTACTTGTAGTTCCGTTTTTGTTGATCGGTAGTATCATCTGAGTGCTCTTCGAAGTGCAAAAATTCAAAAAAATTAGTTTCCTCGACTCTTACGAAAATGGATTATTCTGCAACGGGACAACGTTGGTCCATACTAGTATATTTCACGTCAAACGCTGCAAAAAATTGACGGATCGGACGGAAAAACTGCGGATTGTCCACCATCTAGACCAGACGCTGCTCCAAGCGATTACTAATTCAGATCGTTAAACCAGTCACCGGCTGGAAAACGTTTGTCCAAAGTTGAGGACGTCAGAACGCACCTATATCCATATATTTGGGATCAAAAGACACCAATTTCTACCGGCGAGGAATTGAAAAATGGTCGAACGCATGCAAAGCATTATTCATTCAAGTGGGGCATATTTTGATTAAAAATTGTGAGTTGTATAATTTCGATAAATAATTTCGTTTAAGAAAACCCGAAGGTCGCGAACTCGGGTGCCAACCCACAAACATATTAAGAGTTCATTGTAAATTAAATTCTATCCGTATTTTGTCTCATGTCTCACTGTTTGGAAGTCTGTATTTTGGAGTATTCAATTCTGAAAGCTATGCAAAAGTATACAGTTGTTATATTCTAGGTATGATGTACGGAAATAGTTTTCCCTAACAATAAGTCATATAACTTATTCGTGCGATTTTCTTGTGCTTTAAATTTTCTATTCAATTCCATCCACCATTCGTTCCATTCTTTCACTATTCAGAAATCTGTATTACAGTGACCGTTAGTAATTGAATTGCACAAAATTAAATTCTGGAAGCGCTTAAAATTATAAAGTAACTTTTGTATACTATTCCATCCCCATCTTAATCATAAGTGCGTCTTGTATATTATAAAATTCTTGTATACGATATTTTCCTAATAAATATAGATAAAAATATAGATTTCAAAAGGAAATGTTCGTCTTAAATATCACTGCGCAGCTCTGCAAAAAGTTTAAAATTGAAACAGCTGAATTAGCAATTAATTTCGCAGCGTAGCGAGATAAGTGTAATTTATACAAACGTAAATCGTAACAATTATATTTTTCGGTACCAAAGTGAAAAGTGTTATAGGCGTAGCTATAAATTATTAAATAATTGTCTTGACGATCATTTTCTGTAACAATGTGATTGTGTGGTGTCCATCTATGAAATCACTGTGTGGCAATATTAGGCTTCGTATGGCGGAATTCTCACAAAAACTGATTTCAAATTGCATAGGACGTTTTAAACTGTCCAGCAGAGGGCATTTTATTTGGCAAAGCCCTTGGCCCTTGAGAAATATCGACGCCATAGCAAAAGAACCAGGTGATGATTTGCCATCAATAATAATCAGTGTTTATACTCACAAGGGACTATATCCGACCCACCCACACCAATTTGAAAAACACTTACATGGGGGTCAGTTTTCTAAAAAATATTTGACACGTCTTTCTTTTTTGTCGGCAATCGTCCATTTTGAAGGGGTGAGAATACACAGTCCGCGAAGTTAGTGGTTGAAAAATATGTTTCTGGAACACGTCGAAATCTAAGGGATATCATAAAAATTTTGTTTTGTTTCAGATTGTGTGGTTTTAAATGGAGAATTTAATCGCACAAAAAATTGGGGGAGAGACCAATGGTTAAAATAATATAAAAAAGTATGTATTTTTTAGTTCATTTTTCTTGTTAAATATCAATGTAGATTTATGTGCGCGAACTATGGACGAAAATAGAAGATAGTACCTACATACTTGTTTTTGGACCTTTTTGTCTTTGCCAATTTACCAATATTCTTTACCAATCTTTACCAATATTCTGCAGAAATGAATAAAAAATATAGTATTAACTTTATTCGCGTATTTATCCATTTATGAAAAAGAACATGGCGAAGATCGTTTGTATACTCAAAGACCTAATGGACGTACAAATTATTAAGTAATAGCCCAAAGGTGGTGATGTTTGCGAGCAACGTTTGCACCATTTTCACAGTTAATTGGACTAAAAGTCTTGTGTCAATAATTTTATTAAGTAAACCATTATACAAGCTATTAATCTCCTATCGATAAAATAGAACGTTATTGGGGAAATTTGTTTGTGTTCACTTATCATTCGTCGTTGCCTGTCACAGAAGCGCGTTAGTCCTTATACATATTATAATTTATCAAAGTATCGCCAATTGAACAAGCATGAGGCAATAAATTTTCAAAATCAAGTTTCTCGAATACTAAGGTTCAAAGGAAAGCTGTACCAAAATTGTAATTAATCACCATCTGCCTTTTTGTATCATTATTTCCGGTACACCCCTTACAAATTATAACATACAAACTTCAAAAACATAAACTACTTGAAATCCGTGTAAGGAACATAATATTACAATTGAGAAATACAGTTTTAGAATTTGCACATTTTGTTTTCAATTTACAAGAAAATAAATAATATAGTGGAAATAATACATTATGCTCATACCCATAGCACAGTATCTACGATTCAAATACAAAATCCTATAAGCTGCCATTAGAGTATTTCTGATTATGTTGCATAACATTTAACTATTTTCCTAGATCTTTGATATTTCAATCCAAATTTCGGTACCGTTCGATTTTCTAAAATTCAGACGTCACGCGTTATTTTATGCATAAGATGGTTAATCAACAATGTGTTAAGAATCTGAAAGGAACGTAGACTGACGTTGAGAACCTATTATGGAAAGCTCGAAGAAAACTACTTAGGAAAACAGTATTTCCTTGAAAAGTGTAGATCGACTCTAGATCGATAGATTTTAGCATATCCCCTTAGGAAACGTTTATAGGTCACCACACGAAACATGATGTGGACGTATTTCAATGGCTAACTCGAAAGTCCAGTTACTACTCCGCGTAGTTACAAATATAGACGCGACAGTGAGTATAGATTTCAGGAGAATGATGGTGCTCTTATAAAATATTCAAAGGAATTGATTCCAACTACCACAGCAGTAAGGGCAACTACGGCAGGGCTAGTAGTTATATCGACCATAATGGTAAAACATCTAAAAAAAGGTACACTGCTTTTATTTATTATACTGAAATAAAAATATGCTTTAACATTGCAAATTTAACAACCACTCTTAATTGTCGAATAAAAGAATTGATACCTTTGAAATGAAATCTGTAAGAAGTATTAGTTTTGTCTTATTATAAATAAATATCGTTAATTAAGATGAAGCTTTGTTAAAATTTCTATTTGGTTAATAAACTTTGCTATAAAATACTGTATGGTGTCGTTGAACGTAATAGCAACGAAATATTAATTTATTTTTTACAGAAGTTTCATATACTTCCTCTCATGAAATATGTTTTCGATGTGATGCAAATACAAATGTTATCCATAAATATGAATTAATGTAGTACTTACCTAGATAATTGTTTCGCATTAATTCATCAAAAAAGAGGTATGAATTTTGCAACCGATTCAAAAATGCTGTAGCAAATATCAACACGTATTAATTTCATTTTATAGCACACTTTAGCCGAACTTAAAAGTTAAGAAGGAATTAAATAACAAAATAAAACAATTACGATAAATTGAACTTCGTATTATAAGGTTTACTTAAATAATATAATAAAATGAATAACAATCAATTTTAATAATAATACAAGATAAGTCTACTCATTGCATTTAAGAATTAAAAAATTAAGACTTTTTTTAAATTTGACGATTCTTTAAAGGTTTTACCGAGCAATGCGACTTTATGTTACCTTTGAAACTACCCCGAAAGGCTGCTGGCATCATACTATTGCCATCTTCTTATTCAAGTAAGCGGTACCACTAGGTATACAAATGTAAATACATACAGGGTGTCCGATTTTAATCTATAAATGCGAATTACTCGTAAACTATCAGTTGCATGAAATAAATCGAATAGTTTCGAGGAAATGGTAGCCTATTGTAATTAGTTTTCCTGCAGTTAACGCGTAGAGGTCATATGAAGGCTGTTAACCTCTGTAGAGGTTAACCTGCAATAGCCGATTTTTTCCAGATTCTGCGAGGAGGTTTTGTAAACAGAATGGTTACAGATTTGATGCAGAACCTTCTAAACATTTAAATGGCTCATATTGCAGGATCTGCTTGGTTTCTGCTGCCAATCTGCGATCAGATTCGGTTCAGTAGGTTCTGTTTGTACAATTCAAGCCAAATGCGGACGCAGATGGCGACGGATTTGTAGACAGATTCTGCCAGTTCTGTTGCCACTCTGCACGCGGATGGTTGTTAGGGTCTCGCTGCAGCGAGATTATTAATTATACATAAAACTAGCATTCGAAATCATCAATCATGCGAATGTACAAGTACTGATAACATGAACAATTCAATTTCCAAAGAAGCACTGTTGTCGCTTCTATAAAATATTTTCTTGCGAAAAAAATGGAAAGACGATAGAGTTAATGAATAATCTTCCAAGAACGCCTCGTTAATCTTCACTATACTTCATTGTATTAAAGTCACATACATTTTAAAAGACATACGTTACTTGAATGATTTATTCCAATTACCAATTTGTCCTATAGTTAAGTATTTCTATCATTCAAAAACTAAATCTGCTGAACTAACATTACTCTAACTGCATGATTATAAGAATGCGAATGTCCAATATCCTATCTTTATATGAAACTAATAAAATAATTATTATTTTCTAATAAATTTTTATGAATTTTTCCAAAACATATAAGTCGCCTTTCTACAGGGTGTAAAGAGCACGCAATTGTAGCGTCCCAGCCAGCCTTCCGGAGACACACTAGCAGCAGAATTGCAATAAATATTGACCGAGCCTGTGCACAAATCCGTAAACAGCTGTTATGCGGATTCGGCTGCGGCTTGCGAAAATGAATTAAATCTTAAAAAGGAAAAAAAATCGACTCCATTCCTATCACATTTATATATAGTTCTCCTTATTCCTAAACACTCGTACTTCGGAAAAAGTTAGATTTTAAATACCACTTGTCGTGCTCGGTTTGCCGCGCTAATCTGTTCTAGTAGGTTTTGTTATATTATAGCCGATTCGCTGCAATGACTGAATGTAACAGATAACGTATCGAATCCGTAGCCCATTCTGTTTAAAATGCGTGTCAACAGGCATAGGGTACGATCTGTTGTGGGGTGATTCTGCACCTGTGAATCGGTGGAGATCGGTAAATAAAAGTTGGTGCAAAATTGTCATTGACCTTGAAACTGGAGGCCAATTTTTTTGTATTGCATCGTATTCATCGCAAGGATAAAAAGTCTGAATGGAACCATATGTCGCAAATGCACCGTTTGCTCAATATTAATCGTTAAAGTCTTGCACAGATAAGATTGGTAAGTCACACGTAGAAAGAAACAAACGCCCCACAATAGCATATCTCGTCTATGCACAAGCATTTGTCGTGACACGTTACATGTGTGCGAGCTCTCCATCACAAATTATCAAACATTAGTTTAAAACAGAACTTTAACAGTTTATATTGAGCAAACGGTGCATTTGTGACATATGGTTCCATTCAGACTTTATATCCTCGTGGTGAATAGAATACGATGCAATAAAAAAAAGTTTGACCTTCAATTTCATGGTCAAGGACAATTTTGCACAAACTTTTATTTACAGATGCCAACCAACCCAGAGGTGCAGAATCACGCTACAATGATCTTTACACTCACTTTCTTTGCAACCTGTACTTTTTCCAAAACTTAAGACTCTAAAACAGTTCTAATTATGTGCGTTCATACATGTCCACATACACACGTGTATAATGTATATTAAACGCGTGTAGTTATATTTATATATGGTATTTATTTTATACAGTATTTATTGTGTGCTTTTATTAATTTTGCACACAAATTCAATTCAACAAAGGAACTACGTCGTTATACTCGTAGAAATCAAGATAGTTTTCATTAAACATGATGTTATTGTTATCCTTCAGACATGAGGAACTTGGTTTCTTCTATTATCAACATCAAAACGAAAATGGAAGATATAATTTTCGTCGTAACACTATTGCAACCTACACCGATATAATAATATTGCCGTAACACTAAACCAAATGAAATAAAGCTACCTTTTAAAACTTACTTAATATACATCTAAACATGTCTTGGCAAAATATGAATAAAAAATATTAAACTAGTGTTCGAATAGCAAACAAAAAATATTACTTATTATCTCGGCAAGATAAAATATCGAAGTTTTAATGTGTATTACGTTCACTCATTCTAACAAGGGTAATTATATTCTTTTTTGTTTTTTCTCTTTTATCCCCAACGGTTCCGATCAACAACAATACCAAGCAATCACAAAGAATTGAAACATAGTACGTACTTACTTTAACATATTGCATTTCGATATAATTCATTATTCTTTTAAATTATAGACTGTTGAAAAGTTCTAAATTTATTATCAACGTTACAAATCGCCATTGAAATAGTTGATCGTTAATCAAGATAAGAAACAGGCAACTTTCTCATAGTTTCGTAAACCTGTATCATTGAAACCGTACTAAAATTTCAATGAGGAAAGCTAATTTAGAATTTGCTTTCTATACGCTACTCAATAAATGTCAACTTGTTATTAGAACACTTCTAGCCGCTATGTATACAAGAACTCTGTGACACGATAATATGATTCTACACAAAATGATTTTATTATCGACAATGATCGATGCTGATTAATTTTACTACCTACATTAAATCGAAGTGCAAATAACCTACATCATTTACAATAACCAAATTTAAGATTTAAGATTTGAAAAATTATAGAAATTAAGGTACAAATGTATATTATTTTATTTCATTTTCGATTTAATGCCGGTTAGTGGTGAAAGGCGTCAATCCTCTGAGGGACATATTATCAAGAACGCCACTTATATAAGCTGAAACATCGACCATATCTTCTTCTGCTTTTCTAATAAAAGGATGCTCCAGCAACTTTTTGTATTTCGGCCGCTGAGTCTCTTCTTTAATTAAACTTAAACGACAATAGTATATGGACTGTTATTTTATGTACAAACACAGTTTTGCAAGTACAGTTGAACCTCGGTAATTCGAAGCGCAAGGGAAGAACTTTCTAATCATACAGATTTCATCCTATCGCAGTTTTCGAGTAAAACATGTTCAACGAACGAACATTCGACTCACAGAGGCTTTGTACATAGGTTAGTATTGACTTTTTTTACGTACACCGGGACATATTGTGCTCTAGGAAACGAGCAGACGGAAGATGAGAATAAGAACAGGCCAGAAAGCCTGGAAATTGAAGGAAACGATAAGGAAAGCACGGGAGCGAAAAATAGTTAAGAGATGTTTAGAGGAAAAAGAAAGGAAGGAATGCCAAATCAATTGCAGGGGAGAAAGGGAGAATTACTTAAAAAAAGAATGGATTGAGTCAGGTTGGACTACATTTGATAAGAGGGGAAGGAAAGGAAGTGATGGAGAGCCTGAAAAGAAGAGATTACGAAATTCAGGAGCAAAAGCAGGATAGAAGAATAGAGCAAGCAAAATACAATGAACGGTATAGATGAGAATAGCAACAATACCAGAATATTTAAGTAAAGAAGGAAGAGCGAAGCGCCAACAATTAGTGGTACAGGTAAGATGTGGAACCACGGAAAGATGGAATAGATATTGGGAAAGAATTAGAAATGATGTGCAATAAAGAGATAAGAAATAGGATAGTATGTAAGACAGAATAGGTATGAAAGGAACAGCAAAAGAGAAGAATGTCAAAGATAAGTTAGTATTGTAAACATAGGTTAATTGAAAACCAGGTCCAAATTTCGTGGCTGTGAGGCCGAAATAAAGAATATACTACTAGTATTAAATTTGTCTGATCCACCAATGCTAACTCGAAAGCCATTATGGCCTAGTGATCTAGCAAAAGCCTTAGCTTTGTCACGTAACTTCGGACCATTTATGCTAACATTTTTATTTATGCACTGCTCAAACCATTTTATTGAACACTCCTCAATGGCAGAAAATTCAACCCTTTTTTCTCTTGCAGTCTAAATTAAGCACGAAAATTCGAATTCTGGAGGCTAGTATGACACAGGACATAAAATAATTCAAGTTGTAGGTAGTTTATACTTCGAAAAGCAGTGGTTCTTACAACGAAGCCGAAGGGAATGAAGGAGATTCTAGTCTTACAGAAGTTTTCGAGTTGCCGAGGTTCGACTGTAATATAAACGTAAATTAAAATTGAATAACTTACCATGTATTAACAAAATTCACGAAATCCATGGTAAAGTGATTTCCATTTACATTAGGAGATAATCGCGGAGGATCACCTTGTACAACTTGATAAAGTTGTTCAAAAACAGAATTCCACTTCGGATATGGAAAATAACCAGTCGCAATTTCCATCAATGTAATACCCAGTGACCAAACATCACTTCGAACGTCGTAACCTTTTGCACGTTGGGGATCTATCCTTTCTGGCTGAAAAATAATTATAAATTCAATTGCTTCATATCATTGCATACAATCAGCGTGAAATATCGGTCTGTCCGTGGTTTTACGTACAGCCATGTACGGCCTGCAACCAGCATCTCGGGTTCGTGCAATAGAATCTACCAACTGTCCTGATATACCAAAATCGCAAAGCTTTATATTACCGTGTCGATCTAACAGTATATTACTAGGTTTTACATCTCTATGAATTATTCTTAATTTTTCCTTGAGGTAATTCAACGCCTTTACTGTGGCGACAGTAATTTTTCCTAAAATACGTTCTGGTATCCTCTCCTTCAATACCTCGTGAATAAACTTATAAAATATATCTAACGAAGTGTCCATGAGCTCCATACAAATCCAACAATCACCCTAATTAAAACAAGATATTCGATTAATGAAAAAAGAAAGAACAATAACATAATTGAACATTTCTTCCCAGACTTTTACCTCCTTAAATAAAGCTCCATAAAATTGCACAATGCATGGACATTCATTAGACTTCATTACAACTTCTAAGTCCATTAACAGTTGCTTTTGCTCCCTTTCGTCCACTGTAGAGCGAATTCTCTGTAATCAGACACAGTACTATAAACGTAACTATTTGTTAACGGCGATAAAATTATACTACGTACCTTCACAGCCATAACAGTATCACTTATCCTATGTATCATCTTATTTACAGTGCCGAACCCCCCACGCCCTATTTCTCCTAGATCTTGAAGATCCTCGCTCGTAAAATCATATACTACATTTGGTGATAGCTGTAATTTTCCAGTACTTTGCATCGACTGACACATTCTTAATTTATCCCTACAGAATAGAATTGTTTGAACCAATAATATACACAATGCAGTGATTAATTTGCGTACACAAAGTCTTACTACCTCGCCTTGTCAGGTAGTTCTGGCGGTACTGTGGTGCATGGTCTCGCGGGTAGCTTAGGCAAAGGTAAAGGCAAATTTGGACGAGTAGATCTGCAATTAGAAAGAATATGACTCAGGGACTATAAATCAAGTACAACAGTAAGGTCTCTCCACTTGACAGTACTTTGGAATCTCAACTGTAGAATAGATAGGAGATTCTCTATCACAGGCCTCGGATTTAAATGATCTTTCGGGCCGATTTTCAGAGGCAACGCCCCCTGTCTCCCACCGCGCATCTTGAACCCGCGATCGTCAATCGCCTCGAAGCTCCTCAGGTCCGTAGCATAAGAAACGCGCGGGTCGTATTTGGGCGACAATCGTATCAATAGGATTCCCCATCGTCCTATGTCCCATGGACCGCGCGGTTTGTATGCTACGCGCCTGAGGAGCTCCGAGCCGGTTGGTGATCGCGGGGGCCCAGACGTACGGCGAGAGAAAGGGGGCGTTGCCTCTGAAAATCGGCCCGAAAGATCACTTAAATCCGAGGCCTGCTCTATCATAACACTTAGCCGACCGATCGGGGAGATCTCCCCCTTTTGACAGTTCTCTGTGCCGCGTGCGGTCGGCTAACTGATAAGAGTGAGCCAGCGTTTTGAGAGCCCTCTGTCCAGATGGTCGAAAAAGAAGCAAGTATGTGAAGTGAGGACGAATGAAAAGGAACAGGGACAGAAGCCAACCTTAGAATTCATTTATGAGAAGTCCGCAATTGCTGAGTTAATTTATTCTACTACATTGTGGACTGATTTGCGAGGAGAGCATTTTGAATGGGGATAGGGACTGACAATTAGAGAGACCTTATTGTATTACATGGTCAATGGTTAAATTAACGAAACTTACATTGGTAGACAAGCTGCAGTGCCAGTTGAATTAGAATGAGAGGAGTTGGTTGAATTGGTAAACGGTACATTACTACCTTGCGTTTGCAAATTCAATTTAAATTGTCTTCTTTTCTCTATTACAAAATTAATAACGTTATTATGTTACAATAATTGTACACAGGTAATTGCTATTAAATTATAATAATTATATATGTATCTATGTATATATGCACATACGTGTAGACACAACACCCGACATCTCATTTTGAACGTCGTTAATAGATCCAAATTCCAAATGTTGAAAATTAAACGGTCTACTGGAACCTAAATATTGCGAGTACAATAGAAACCACTGACTTCATTGAAACATAGACAATTATCTGTAATTTATACTTGTCCCTAAACAATACATGCATATGTCTACAAATCTATGTACCTATGTAGGCGTGTAATAATAAAATGATAGCAACGAAATCACGATTTACTATCATAGATAACCCTTTACGGTCAGAACTGTTCAAAATGAAGTACTCTATAGAGTCAAGTAGCAACTGCTGGACTGTAACTTTCTGTTGCACAATATATATGTATATATCAAACCTACGCTACAATCCTTGAATTCGTGTCAACATTAATATTTATGTTTGCTTCGAAAGCGCAAAGTGGACGTTGATTGAATGCACATACGAGTGCTTCCTTGTTGGCGATTGCTATTTATCGAATGCATATACAGATTGATCATCCGCAAAGGGTTAAAAATACAAAACTCATATTATGTAAATAAAATTATTTATGCAATAATCGGTAAACTCGATCACACCGTAACTTACTTTGATTAGTTGGGGTTGAAAAATTCCCACGATTCTCGGTCATTTTCTTCAAATTCTTAACACTTGGTTGCCAGAAGAAAAACCTCTTATCAAAGGCGCTCCTTTTAGGAGACCTTTCCGCAAGATTTTAACAATCTAGCATACGTATTCCGCGGTGAGCGCACCATTTGTGCAATTTCGTTCCTTTTTCGGACAGTACAGAAAAAAGAGGATCTTATTATTTTCGTAAAACACACGACATTGATCGCAAGATTCCTCTACATTACAAAAGTACACCTTACCCATAAACTTATCGCGATCGCTTATTTATTTCGCGAGCGGAACAGCGATGTATACGTACCTTTCGATATTATACGTGCACGCAAGTAAAAGGACGAAAGACGATACGAGTTTTATTCCAATCTATACCGAATATTTCTTAATAATTGAATAAAAAACTTCTTGCGTGGAATTGGGCTCTTGCTTGTTCATTTATTTTCATTTTACATGTACATATTTTCTGGAGACTCCACGAACTATTTTATAGTTCTGCGCCTCGATCGTGGTAGGCACTAGTAGCAACTTTTATGAGGCACAGTACTTACATCCTCTTACAATCATGCTTCATGGCCAGAATTTCGAAAATATGTACTTCTATGTAACTTATAATAGTATTTTTTATGTTCATCTTTTCAGCGAAGTAAATGAAAATAATGAAATGGTTGCGTACATGTTATTCTGATATTTAAATGGTCCTGTTATTCGAAAAGGAAATTATAGTCCTTCCACATACAATTATAATCATTCCTTCTGTGTAAAAACACATTAGAAATTAAAGGACATGAAACAATATATAAATCATTGACAATGTTTATTTTAACATTATTGTTCCATTTTACATATTCCTGAAATCGATGTAACAGACTTTATATGCGCTACATCAACCACATTCAGAGACACATGTGTGCATGTGTCAACTACATTCATAGTACGTAAAGGAATTAAAACGTAAAGTTAAAAGAAAACAAACGCATAGAAATGGTTCTTGCAAGAATGCGTAATTCGTTAATACTATCCAATTTAAGGTGAAGTTAGAGAAACCTTCCATAATTTGTACACAAATGCAACGATCAATTTCGATGTAATTGTTGATAAAAAGAATGAATGACATAACCTTCATTAATTTTAATAAGTATTCGACAAAAGCCTCGATATGATTAATTAATATAATTAACGCATTGACAGCCGGTCCTGCGGCGTAAAAAATATCGTGTGCACCCGGCCGAAATTTTGTTTTATCCAATAATATTAGTTATTCATGAAATTTGTTGCTCTGACCAAAATGTGCTATATGACAGTATAGAAGTTTAACTACAGTTGGATAATAAATATTTAGAACTAGAAACAATGCATAAAAATTCTCCGAAAATAAAAATAAAATAAACATTACAGTAGACTCCGTACAAAGTGTAATTATACTTTACCCGGTGTTAATGTCTTAATGTGATTGAGAGTTTCGAAGTGAATCGTTTTTTCATATGCAAACATCTATTAGTAAAAGAAGTTTCTAATACCGTAATGAATAATAATTATATATAAAGTTTATTTCTTTCATAGGTATAATTTAGCAAACACTATCCAATTTTATAGTAGTTTTCCACCGCATTATATCAAACCTATATATAAGAAAGATGAACAGCAAGCGATATTCGCAGGAAACGAGGCGAGCAAAATAGCCCATACAGCTATAAAACCAGCTTGCACTAATGAAACCTGTTCAGAATTCCATGATCCATTAGTTCGGTACATAATCAAAGCATTAGTTAAATTTAAAAACTTACTAGCATATTAAATAATTGATTACTTACACTTTATATTCCAGGAAATTCACAAATTATATCATGAGGACAGGTAGAAAAGACATGGCCAGGAAATTGATAGAAAAGACCTTTGAAAATATTAAAATATTGCAGCTACAAAAATATTATAACACTTCGACTACGGAAAGGGAATCTATTATATTAGATCCGAAAGAAATTTTTTATCATGCTATAGAAAATTCTACACCTATTTTGGAATTACAAAGAATAGTGAAAGGTGGAATTGCATACCAGGTGCAAATGAGAGTTACATTTACAGAAGCATTTTAATAAATATTCCTCATAATGATAAATATTATCACGTACAGGTCCCTGTACCAATAAGTGAAAATAGAGCTAAATTTGTATCCATGAATTGGTTAATTCAAACTGCGCAAGCGAAAGGAAGTACTGACAAGTTTGCAGACATGTTGGCGAAAGAGTTAATTGCTGCAGCGAACAACGAGGTATAAAATACAAGTTTAATTCAAATAATATACGAGACGAAACGATCACTTTACTTATATAAATTACATTTATCAAATGTAAGTCAAAGCTCCAAAATTCATTTGAGTACTTTATATTACAGGGTCGAGTTATAAAGAAGAAAAATGATATACATAAACAGTGCGAAGCGAATCGGGCTTACGCGCATTATAGGTGGATGTAAAAAGAAGGATGTTGGAAATAAAATTGTTATTTATCTGCAACTGATGATACTTATTTAAACACGTTGATAAATCTTAGTTAACATCACCAAATATTTTATTAAAATCTGATTGTTTGATAACTTTTCCGTGCTTGAGAAACAGTTTCAATTTGTGTTTACATGGTTCAACAATCAAGAATCTATAAAGTTTACTATTATAGTTCAAAGGAGATTCCGTAATAGGTGTAACACTGTCAATATCTGTCTTCAAATCTGTTCTATTGCCCCAATAATTCACATACGATATTATAACTTTTTGATTGTCTTCGTTGAAATATATAGATCCGATCAAATTATTGCACAGATAACAGCCAATATGTAAAGAAAAGGTTAATATACAACCTAAAATACATAATAATGATATAACAAACGCTGATGGTATAGTTTATTACGAATATAATAAATACTATTTAAACTTACTACCGCTCAAAGCATGTACATTCTCAGATAGTGATATGATATTCAACATTTGAAGTGTTGTAGTTACTGGTATAGTTATTCCACAAAAAATGGTAATATTACGTTTTACCTTGTTCAAAATGTAAGCAGGTACAATGTAAGGAAAAGTATAAATTACATTGTAATCTGGGTACTTTATTGATTTCATTATTTTAGGAATATTACGTTTTTCATTATCTGATACATTGTTATATTTCCGAATTGTGTGATTAACACTACTATACAAATTGAATCTTAATCGACTACAATAATTCACTGTAAATAGATTCTTGGGGATTTGTATCATTCTTCTTGTTTGCAATAAAATTCGGTGACTGAAGACCAAATTCACTTCTCCCCTCGTGTTGGGAACTCACAGTTAGGACACTCACTAACAATCAGACCCACAACTCCCGTCTAATTATGCAATGTGTGGAATCAGCGCCTCTAGTAGTAGAACGGTTCATTATTTTACAAAACCTGTACAGTACTTATCTATTTCATTGGTGTATGTATAAGTACATGTTTTTTGTATTTCAAATTTCATTTTGTACCAATATAATTTGCACAGTACATTTCCATTCTTACATAGTTATTTTATTCAATAAAGTTTTATTTAATAAAGGCCATAGCCGGATAAGGGGGGAAAAAGTACCCCTAAACCAAATTCGGCTTGCAAGGGGTTATTCGATAGCTTATCAAGAAAAACCAATTTGCACCAAGTTTCAACCCCGCAACTCGACTGGGAGGGGAATTACGGCGAAAAAACAAAAATAGTGTTTTTGTTCAATATTTGAACGTCGTCGTTTTTTGCGTGTCAGAGTAACTTATACGGCGAGCTCACATATATTCTTTGTCCAATAAGTGTTTTATGCAATGTTCAATGTTTTTACATGCAGCAAACCAGCATAGAAATTGACGAAACTATATAAACCAAACCAATTGAAATTACATCACTCGTCTACACGTACTCTAAAGTAATTTCATATTTTTTCAACGTCATCGGTGGTCCTGCGGTAAAGTGACGAACCGCTAAGCCGCTGCAAACTTTTTTATAGGTTCGAGCCTCCCACGGGTTCATTTTTTTTTAATTCCTATGTCCAGTGCATTCCGGTCAATTGGAATATATTAGGACCGAACTAATTTGTCCCAAAGAAGCGAATTTCAACAGAATTATAGTTATATTGTAGTTTTTGTTTCTGTGCTTTAGTATCTGTCCCAAATATCCGGCGGTTCCGCTTAACCGGTGTCGTAATTAACCAGAATCCACTGTATCTTGCCAAATGTGGTACTCTTTAATATTTAATATTTCTGCTGTCTTCGAACAGTCGTAGATGGAATGCAGGAAAACTCATGTGATGTTTTACTACTATTTCGCCTTTCTTTTAGATCACACAATTATTTCTTTTTCCCAAGTAATTATTGTTGCGAGTGCAATAATCTATTATTTGTCGCATGCTAGGAACCTATAAAAAATGGTGGTACCCGCGGAAATACTTAGCAACTAGCAAATGGAGACCGATTTTCTCCAGGACGTACTCCGTTTTTGAAATAATCCATTTTTTAAAAAATCGCGTATTTTCCACTTTGGAAGTGTTTTGTGCGTTTATGGTAATAGTTATTCATTTGCCCTTGGTGCCAAATGGTTCTGTGGAGTTTCAGGAATAAAATGATATAAGGTGTTATTAGATTATAAACATTTAAATATGCATAATTAATGATCAAAGTGAAAAGAATACCGAAAAGGCACCCATTTTGGCTGATATTTTTCAATTTATTTCAAATACTAAGGGTCCAGGAGAAAATCTAAATATTCCACGCGGTAGAGCAGATCATTCTACAAAGGAAAGCATAAACAGAAGTTACCAAATCATTTTTGTGTTCAATACAAGCGACATATGTAGTTTGATAAAACACGCAGCGGCGATAGTGACACTGATTGTCAGCAGAAGTTGTACTGCGCCTCTAGTGATTCCGATACGCTGACAATGGAACATATCGAACTGTTCTGTCTCCGATTTTGATGGAACTTGGTGGATATATTAAGCAGGTGAAAATAAGGGACACGTATTTTTTTGTAGCGGCCCAATCGCAAATTTGGGGGGTGAAATCATCCCTTGAAGTTTCAGCAGAAAAATGGTATTGTAATGTATGCGCCACCAAATATCTATATTAGTCTTACTATAGATTAGTCCATCTATATTATTCTTTATCTGTATATTTCTGTACTATTCCTTATCTTTTACTTCTGTATTATTCTTTATCTCTTTACTTCTGCCGCTTAAGGATTCATACGTACAAATATTATTGCATCTTGCCAAACCTTCCTCATCCTTGCCCTTACCCCGTGACTCACCCCGTTTAGTCACCCGTCCAATGTTTCCAATTCCTGACCTATGTCCCTAACTATTTTCCATCCCTACTTTCGACCTCTCCTATCACCCCTACTCCTATATTTCAGATCCCTTATAAACCCTTGACCATTCCTCCTCAAAGCTCATTACATTCATTATTATCTTACACTTCATACGAAAAGGTTCATTATACTTATTATTACCATACTACAAGACCAAGTTCGCTCATTATTACCATACAAGTCCAAGCGCACTCATTATCATTCTTACAAGTCTAAGTGTTAATAAAATCTCTTAAAAACTGAAGTGGAAGTTCAAATTTTCTCTGTGTACATTACAGTATCTCGAAAACTGTCACAGATATAAGCAAACTTCTTACGAAAAAGTTCCATGGCTTTTTGAGGTAAAACAAAAAGTGGTCACAGATTTTGTAAAAAGTAATTTGTTTATAACACAAAAATTTATTGTTGTATTATTTTAAGAGATTCAACTGGTTACATAATGAGAAAAAAGAACCGAAATTTTTTTCTGAATTCATTCATACATAATATGATGGATTTGCCTCCTAGAGTTTTGTAAATTTTCATATAATACGCAGATCGCGCGAGTCCACCGGGCTGCGGCCGCACGAGATATACATGTACTCTGCGTTCGCCGAGAGTTGGCGAGTGACAGCATATTGCGTTCTCACTCTGCTGCTACCATGTGCGTTGCTGTTATTGGCTACGGCCAGTGACAAAGAACGACGACGAGCATATCGACACAAAGTGAGATAGAATGATTAATTTAGAGCATTGGCGTAGCCCCCCCCCATCAAAGTGTACACTA
This sequence comes from Nomada ferruginata, assembly GCA_963583965.1. Classification (NCBI taxonomy): domain Eukaryota; kingdom Metazoa; phylum Arthropoda; class Insecta; order Hymenoptera; family Apidae; genus Nomada; species Nomada ferruginata. Next base: position 5,754,899 of record OY757219.1, read on the forward strand.
TGTATTAAGAAATTTAATGATTTCCGGAGGCTACGCCAATGCTTTGGAATCATTCTATTCCATTCTGTCCCGATAAGCTGATCGTCAACCTTTGTCACCGTCTTCAGCCAATAGCAGCAAGTCACGTGATAGCAACCGAGTGAGAGCGTAAACTGTCACTCGCCAACTCTCGGCGAACGGATAGTAGAGGCATACAGGCGTCTATTATTTTGAGATTCGCATTTATTAATGATAACAGGGTCATCTAATACCATCTACATTCGCAATATATAAAAAAATACGTGTCCCTTATTTTCACCTGCTTAATATATGTTAGCGTCAGTTTATGTTTAAAGAAAGAAATAGGGCTGAATGGTCGAGTGCTATTCATTCAGGGTTAATTTATGGTAGGGGCTTAGGTTACGGGTGGTCAGAGAGACTGTTTTGAGGATATGCAATCTGGGCGACAGACGATGGCTGGTGGCTCATCGCCATTCAACTATCGAATGTCCTAGGATTGACTAATTTATGATAGGTCTAGAGTGTGAGTGAATGAGTCCAAACATCCTGTCGGCGGGCGGTGACTGTTGACTACGTTGGGTCTTTCGGTTATCGGTTGTCGAAGGATAAACTGTTTAAAAGGAGATAGAATGATCAGAATGTACAAGCGGCCCGACGCCGTATTGTTAATGAATAGGGACTCTGTTCCTCTAGGATCTGGCCACGGAGTGGGGAAGGCTATGCCTTTTGGTAAGAAGACTGTGATGAACCCCACAGCACTTACCCCAGAACCTTGGAGCTTATCGGTCGATTCTTGAGTTTTTGAGCGAATATTCTTTGTTTTAAAAAGTGACGCTAACATATATCTGTTGGATTCCGGGGTTAAACGAAATCGTGTTTCAACAATTAATTTTGCAATGAGAGTTTTAATTGTATTAGGAGTACCGTGACGAGTGTGCGCGACAGAGTAAAGGGGGGGGGGCGCGTCCAAAACTATTCTAGTTACAGTACCTATTCCACTACTATATATACATATTGTGATTTTTAAGGGGGGAAAGGCTGACCTTAGCCCTTGTTGTTGTCGCCTTAAGGCCCCCCTACACGATGATGCGTGTTGCGATGCATGCATCGACTCCTAGGTTTCATGAAACGTGCGAGAGTCTCAGCGCTGCATTAAGCACCCTCCACACGACCGATTCCTCTTATCAGTTTGTCGTGTGATGCCAACGCTGAAACACGTGCGTGGAAATGTCGGATTCTGTTCCACTTCCAGTCTTATTGGCTATCGCAGGAGGTATATTAATTGTAAAAAAAGATGAATTGAAGACTAAGAAGAAATTGGCAAAAAGATGGTTAGCCGAGAGATAGAGATTTTCTAATTCTTCATTATTAAAAGAGCTGAAAACAAATGAGCCTAGTGATTATAGAAACTATTTGCGTATGGATGATTCTGCTTTTAATTATCTATTGGAAAAAATTCGGCCAAGGAATGAAAAACAAAATACAACGATGCGAGATGCAATTAGTGCAGAAGAAAGACTTTCTGCAACACGAAGATTTTTAGCCACAGGAAAGAGTTATGAGGATTTAAAATTTTCCACTGCAATTTCACCTCAATTATTGAAATTTAATGTTTACTCTAAAAATTTGCATACAAATCAACTGAGAAACTCAAAACTATTTTAAAATTATATTTGGATATTATCGTGTTTATAATCAGATCTATACGTGTTTATAAAATGTTCCCAGAATTCCTTGTCGTTCGGCATTTTGATGACACTTGAACCTTTTCAAACACTTCAGACACTTAAGAGTCAGGACTCGGGCCTTGCACACCAACAGTACCAAGACTCTGATTCTTGCTCTGATGCAAGTTTTGAATGCCGAACTATACGTACATATGTATATTGCCGTGAATCACTGTAGATCTTTTTCGCTTGAATTCTATACTTATTCTGATTTCCCTACGTTGCACAAGGAAAAAAGTAAACTACGGGAGAATTTAACACATCTGGAAAACAAAACTTTGTGAGTTACCTCTTTCGGCCATAAAATACCTTTCTTCAAAAAATCAAACTTAATAATAATAATAATAATAATAACTAATAGCATTTTTCCTGTCGTTTATATTCCTCGCCGCGTAGCGTATGAAGTTACAAGAAATTAGCTAGAAATTCAAATTGAAATAAATTAAAATCTATAAAAATCAATAAAAATATATTTGTTACATAGCAATAATTGTATTGAATTCTAGGATTTCAAATAAGCTACTCCTATTTCGCCCAATATTCTCAATAATTCATTTATAAATGCAATTGAAAAAGAAATTTTATTGATAATTTTGTACCGACAAGATTGCATAATATAAAAAAATGAGGGTTAAATATATGATTTTCGACTTAAAATATTTTTCTGCGCCTTGGAGAGGCAAACTGATTTGCCGTGAACCACTGGTCTGCATTGGATCTAATACGGAGTCGTGATTCTAGCGTCGATGCAAGTTGCATCGATGATGATTCGTCGATGCCGGCCTACACACATTGCAACATGCATCATGAAACCTAGGAGTCATGCAACATGCATCATCGTGTAGGGGGGCCTTTAGCCCTTAGCCGACGCAGAGTCTGGCCCTTGGCAGTAGTCATAACGCTGACTACTGCCCTAGTGCAAAATGTTGATTTCGACTAGGCCAGGATCCGCGGGCCTTACAATCATCGGTGACTCAAGGGCTGGTCATCCAACAATTCTATAATATGGTTAATAAATGGTTAAAATAGTACAAGGGTTCTTTGTACACGATTGTTTATTACCCAGAATTACATCGCCGTATAGTTAGTGTCCTAGTATTACCAAGTATGCAGCAGTTGGGAACCGAACTGACAGAATCTGTCTACAAATCCGTAGCTATCTGTGTCCGCACTTGGCTTGCATCTGTATCACATAGCCAGATTGACGGCAGAAACCGAGAAGATCGACAACAGAATCTGCACGGCTGTTGTCACCTGTTGTAGCAGGTTTTATTACATTTCTGCCGCCAATCTGCTACAATAGCTTGCTTTAACAAATGCTGCCTCAAATCTGTAGCAATTCTGTTTACAAAACCTGCAAAGAGGAATACGACATTGCAGGTTTGGCTGACTGGAATACTTAGTAGACATTATGTACATTTTTTCCTTTGGCCTACCATTACGTACAAAATAACAATAACAAAGTTATTCATTTTGTACATCCTTTTAATTACATTACAATATTGTTATAATATATTTTTAACTATATAATAATACAGCTACCATTTGAAAACTATTTTTTTCTATTACCAGTAATATTTAAACACTGCACAACTTTTCAAATACATTGTTTTGCAATTTAATTTATAATGGAGGAATAGATCTTTGTAATAATGCAGCTATCAATAAAATAGTGCACTTATTAAATTAACAATTAAATATTAAAAATAAATATAAAATTTTTTTAATACCAGAGTACATTCAGATCTCAGTTTTTTACAAATGTACGACATTTTTAACATAGAAAATACCTAAAATACAATTTTATACATAATAATTAAAAAAAGCAATTTTGTGATGCAATATTTCGTAAAGGCACTTTTTAAATACCTCAAAAAAAGTGTCTTAGGAAAAAAAATAATATTAGATTAGAAGTTTCTGCCAAAGTAGCAGAAAAAGTATTTATAAACAATTCATAGGGTATTAAAGTTATACATTATAAATCACATTTTTGATCGCGATAAATAATTTAAACGATTAAAGTTATTTCCTGATGCACTGATTGTATGTATAATAAATCAATAGATATACATTTGTAACATAAATGGGGAACACAAAGAACTCATATTTTTTCATTTTCTAATAATATTCTAAATGTTCATAACCTTTTACGTTCAAGTCTCATTAATAATTCATAATTCATTTGGAAAACTAGGGCTGGCTTTCTTGAAACGTCGAAACCTCGAAACCCCTCGGGACTAGAGAAAGTTTAGTGTTTCGAGAATTTGAAACTTGGCACTTTTATCGTGATTCGAAACGTTCGAAACTCAAATAAGAAAAGGAATTGTTCGTAGCCTGCACCGAGAATGTTCGATTCGTGTATATCCCAAGTATGTATTCGATGTGAGATTTCGAGATCGCGAATTCTTGGCGATCGGTTTTTGTTTTTTAGAATATAAATAGATTGGCGATCGATCGTGAAAGATTTATTGTTGACTTCAGAAAGTTGATTCAGTTCTTAAAACAAAATATTCCTCTTACAAAATAAAATCAGCACTTCAAGTTTCGAAATTTTCGAATTCGAGCCTCGAGAATTTAAAAATTAGTTTCGAACCCATCCCTATGAAAAACCAAGGAAAGAAAATACTACCAATAAGATACTATTAATAGAAGAATAACCATATACTAATAAATAATATATAAAAAATGATATACATATATGTAATACTTCAGCTGTCATGGCAATATATAATATTTGTTCCTAGCATTATAGTCTAAAATGCAAAAATTGCATTTATGTTCGCTGACTATATTTCTTCCTATCTGATTTTAAATATTGGTCATTATTTCATTCAATAACGGCTATATTCCCTTGGCGAATAGCCCAGTATAAACACTATAGTATCACAAAACAATGAACATCAAATTTGTTTAGTGTTAAAATATTAAGGTCGCTTACTTACTGTTGTAACAATTTATAATATTAATTGGTAATCACATTTCATTGTCGTGTAATAGATTGTATAAGGCAGAGCTCGGAATTAAGTGAACTTTCGGGCCGATTTTCAGAGGCAAAGCCCCCTTTCTCCGGCCGCACGTCTTGGCCCCCGCGATCGCCAAGCAGCTCGAAGGTCCTCAGGCGCGTAACCGCGCGGGTCGTATTAGGGTGACACTCGTATCAATAGGTTTCTACATCGTCCCATGTCCCATGGTCCGCGTGGTTCATATGCTACGCGCCTGAGGACCTTCGAGCCGATTGGTGATCGCTGGGCCAAGACGCGCGGCGGGAGAAAGGGGGCGTTGCCTCTAAAAATCGGCCCGAAAGTTCACTTAATTCCGAGCCCTGGTATAAGGCATAAAAAATAGCAATTACATTATTAGTACACTCTTGTAATTACAATGTCTTTTAAGAAAAGTAACTAAAAATACGAGTGTTTTTGCAAATCTCTACCCTACTTACTGTATAACAATAAAGGAGTTTTGTTATCTACTTCATGTTTCTATCTTATGGAAATTGTATAATCTGAATACGAATACAAATTTTGGCACAGTATCCTGGTAAATGTAGAAGTTCCCTCATTGAACAGTCCATTTTGCTTGCTTACTAGGTAAACACGTATATTGATGACAGGTTGTATATTTCTTTAGTTCCGAATAGGAAGAGATCTTTCCAAAAGGTTTATGCCATAAAAAACCTACTTAACATTATTGAAAAATAATTTCTATGCACTGTATTAGATAAGTATTTTTATATTGCATACAATGAGTGGCGTAGCTACCGCGGAGGGTTGGAGCAAATTGCTTCAGGCGCACCGTTAGAAAGGACGAAACAAAATGTAACATTTGTAAAAAAAAAATTTAATTAAAAAATTATTATATTTGTATTTCTTAAGTTGTATATATCTTATTGTTGAAATGCCTTGAATCTCAAATAAATTATTAGTAAGTAAGGTCTGAATCGAAATACTTACATATACATACATATGTCTTTAAACTGTCAGAACAAACGTGAGACCACTTTCGAGGAACAAGGGGGAGGGGGGCACAGATTGTACTTGCTCCAGGGCGCTGAATATGAAGCTACGTCACTGCATACAATGTTAGGCATTGCTTAGGACTGCTATGTTATACCAAATTATTATTTCTCATTTTTAAAACTATTAGAATGTCTGTTAGTTACTTTTCTTGTACAAATACATATAAAGTCATATCTTAAATGATCATTTTGTAATAACTAAGATAAAATCGGCTTGCCCCTAGGTCTTTTACTAATATACTGAGTGTTGTCTACAACTCGTAGACACAATTTTGACCATTACGATACTTAATACAATTGCACTCGTCATATATAATTTCTACATCTTCAAGTTTTTAAATAATCGTAAAACTTTTATGTCAATCGTATTAATTTAAAATTGATCCTCTTAACTAATATTGGAAATGTAATACTTATTTTACGAAGTTGTCATTAATATCAATAGTTTGAAAATTTGTCGTGTCGGTGGGAAAAAACTTAAGACAACTTGTTCTTATAGCTCTTCGGCGTGAGATGTCAATAATTTCGATAACGATGGCATATCTGATACAGGAAACACATGATTCAGTATGGCGTAATAATGAAATCCAGCTGCTACAGCAACGAATATATGCCAAATTGCATGTGCGCAAGGTATTCTTCCATCTGACTTAAAAAACACCAAGCCAAGAATGTAAAAGAGTCCTCCCAGTTTTAATTCAGCAATATTATAATAATTGTACTGTAAAGAATAATGTATACATTTCGTCATGATTTGTGATTACGCTTACGACTACGTTAACTCTTTCGTTTTTTATAAATTTTAAGTGAACAGTTGCTGCTGAATATCGGAAGTCGTATATACAGGGTGGGGCAAAAACTTGGACTACCTGAAATATTTCGGGTAGTTAAAGGTATATGAAAAAATCTTATACACGAAACTTGTACGGCACGAAGGGAGACATAAGGTGACATAAATACTTTTTGCGTGGGTGAAGGCGCACAGGACATTTCAAGGTTAAGTTAATTTTTTTTAATGAAATGCCACATTTTTTGTTCATAATCTGATTTCAACGATATGCAACAATACACCATTCCGTTTTATGGAAATGAAGAATAGGGAGTCACATATTAATCTGACTTTCTCTAATCTTGATTTCCATAATACGGTATGGGCTATTGCTGCGCACCGTTGAACTCGTCTCAACGCATTCTAACAGATGACCCTGAAATCTCCGCTATGTCTCCCTCATTACAATAACATTATAATATTATAGCAATATAACATTTCTTCATATTACTAAAAATAACGAATACATTCCAGGTGGTCCCAGTTTTTGCGGCACCCTGTATACGTCCTTCGTAGCGAAAGGGTTAAACGGAGTGATGCTTTAAAAATATAATTATATACTTACAACATTAATGATAGCAACGCTAGGTCCAACTCCTATAAGTAAATAAAAAATTGTTTCTAACATTTTGTACCGTTCATGGAAGATTTGTTGATATAGAATGCCTAATATCGCCATAACCCAAACTGCATAGCGCATTGAGAATAATAATTCATCGTCTGGGAAATGATCTACGTTCAACCAAGGGAAATAACTGGCTGCTATAAATATATAAATCATAGCACGATCACAGCGGTGCAATGCATCCTTAAGTGGCCTGTAATGTAATAGGAAAGTACGATTTTTTATAAACATCAGTTTTAATCTCCACGAATATAAAATTAATAAGCACAAACTAAAGCTTAATATACGTAATAGTAAGTACCTGTTCTTATTGCAGTAATGTACACTGTGGAAAAATGTCGATACCGTAAAAACGAGAATCAAAGATGTACCATAGACAGCAGCTGACACTAATTGCGTCCATGTTGTAGATCGACGAATTAATTCCAAGCTACCTATTACAGATGGTAGAACCCAAATCCCATGGGTAGCTACATTCGCTATGTGTTCTACAGATGTAGGAGTATACGCTTCGTTTGTACATGCTCGAGGATTCATCCATTTTATTCTGCAAGAATTTAACACATTTATATGCCGGAATTCAACACCCTGTAATATCTGCCTCTATTTATTTATAATTCTTCTATACATATATATACACACGACTTTGTGTAGGATGGATCACTGCAAGGGGACAATGCGGTCACTCATAGTAAAAGTAGTACAGGTCGTATCACAAAATGTATCGACTCGGTACTATTATAAGATAAGGAATTTAGTCGAAAATAAATTACCAGTCTATGGCTTAATACTTGATCGTTACTCGTACTGAAAATAAAAAAATTAACATTATTCTTTATTAATGAACAAAATAATACAACTACATATATTCAATACGCCATACGATTCGACCTGTACGATTCTCACTGTGAATGGCTCTATAATATGCTATAGGAAATAGTAGAAATATATCGTCTCAAAAAAGAATAAATCATTAGTCAAACAAGATATTACCAAATATTTCTAAATGGTATTAGAATTTCTCATGGCAAAAGAAGGCAAAACCAATTTTCCGATGTGTACTCTGGAACAATTGTCTATTACAGTGTTTACCCGCTTAAATATAAACAGATAGTTGCAAATAAAAAGTTCGAGGTGCAATGTGGATTATTTAAACCATTTTTGGTTTATAAACCAAACCATATTTGAAAAATATTTTCCAGCGATATTTTAAGTTGGCACTTTTTTAATACATTCATGTATGTATGTGTATGTGTGCTTCAAACTTAATAATTGTTTGTTTGCCTAATATCTCGTTAGATTTCATTGTGCGAACCATAATGGCCCTTAAGTTTTTTGGAAATTGATGCAAGTGAACTAGAAAATAAGAATCTTTGTCTACATACAGGGTGTCTCACTTGATTTTGACATCCTGATTATCTCGGTATTTGTCAATTCTGGCAAAAAATATGTCAGAATAGAGTTGAATGGTGTCATGTCGGGCATCTTCTGGTCTTATTAGTTCTTTCGGGGGTGCACGCATAAAGGTCACATGAAGGTCAACTTTGTTTTTTTAAATGGAATGATGTACTTTTTAACGTGTCAATCGATGTAACTCGACAGTCGTCATAAAAAAGTATACATATTTATGTTGAAAAGTTGATAGTTTAGTAGATATTTCAATTTAAATATTTGGAAAGTTCGGCAACTCGAAAGTTAAGAAAAATTTGGGTCTTTGCACACATGTAGTTCATATTATGCTAAGAACGGAACAATTTTTATTTCCTGCTAAAAAACGGTCCTGGGGACGAATACATCCCTCCAAAGAAATCTTGACTTTTCGCATTATCGTGAAAATTACGAAACAGCTTAAGATACAGGAGAAAAGTTAAATTAAAAGTTGGATGGCTCTTTATTTAAAAAAACAAAGTTGACCTTCATGTGACCTTTACGCGCCCACCCCCGAAAAAACTAATAAGACCAGAAGATGCCCGACACGACACCATTCAACCGTATTCTGAAACATTTCTTGCTAGAATTAACAATTTACCGAGATAATCAGGATGTCAAAATCAAGTGAGACACCGTGTATATGAAATGAAACGATTGTTTCACCAAATAATTCGTGAGAGCGAAATTAGGCAACGAATTGTTATGTATGCTATAATATTAAACACATTTATTACATCACATTATAAGTATTTTTCTTCTTATTTCCAATTGTGCTATTGACAATGTAGAATGATATGTGGTCAGTCATCGTATTTCTATGTACTCCGTTATATCTCTTAAACTTTTGCTCGGGTACGTAAAAATCATAATGCAGATAAATTTCATTTCTTCGACATTTCATTAATTTCTCAGTTTAATATCAATTAAAGAGTCCAAGGAAAGAAGTGATATTAGATCGATCTTGTCGTTCAGACTTATCGTCGCATGGCTACTTAAATCAATTACATCATTACACCGCCCACGGGCAATAAAAGCAATGAAACAATTTTACCGAATATCGACACATTTTGTACACTACATAAATGTATAGCTTTATTAGAATGAATGCGGAGTTGTATCTTGAAATGTTAAAAGCGCAAAGCGATATAAAAATAAAGGATGAGAAAGATAACAAAAAATGTTACTCTCAACGAGACAGCTTTATGTACGTTTTATTGCAGGCAATGAGTTGATATTTAACTATAAACGTTGATATAATACTTTTATAGTGGCTTGTACATTTGGACTTAGAAAAATTGATTTCACGAATCTCCTCTAGTATCGCCATCGTTCTACAGATAAATAAAAAGTCGTGCGATTGCACCATGGGAGAGAGTGGTTGTACGATCTGGTCGACGTCGACCGACCGTACGCTAGCGATATCTGACTGAGATTTTTCAGATCTTCGATCAATCATTCTACTAGAGACACCATTACCAGTTTCGACACATGTATCATATTTATCCCGAGAATTAAAGGTGTAATGACGAACGTTGGGATAAGCCGCCCGTTATTAGTTTCATGTGAGGCAAATGATTGAATCCAATATCTCTGTCGTCTATGATTTTAACTGCTGTCTGAATTTGTTACATGAAATTGAATCCATAAATTCAAGATATCTGGAATTTCGAATACTAATTTAGGCAAGGTTTTCCTTAGAACTATGTTGATTGAACAATTCCTATTTGAATTTACTGTATTTCTGGTTCTAACAATCAAATTACAACACTTACTATGGTCATCAAGAATGTATGCTGTTTTCTAATATGTGGAAAATAATGCAGTAGTGAAAATAGGATAGAGGCTTTAAAAAAAGGTTCATAGAAACATATAGGGTAATTCTAACAATTATACTAGGCTGTATTCCAAGTGAAACGTGACAAAAATTATCCAGCAAAATTTTGTATAGTTTAACATACTCTACTACTCTGTCATACGATTTTTTCGGCAAGTACAATGATGCACTTGCAAAATGCTGTTACACTTTTTGTTTTGAATGGTATTATACCATTTTATTTACGCAAATCGATAACTTGTATCATCCTGCGTCCTGCGTATAACTCTTAAAAAATTCAGTACTTCAGGAAATCTTTTATACTATTACTTAAATGCATTATAGTACTTTTAATACTATTAGTACTTGTCATACTTGTGTGTCTATTGTGTTAGCGTTGAATCATCGCGTCATTGTGTTTACGAACATCGTATCACGTATACTAATATAATCAGTTAGAAACCATTCGCTTTCAAGAGGTTTCTCAATTGTGGCTTTTACAAAGATTGTCGAAAAAGTTGATGCGTTTATTGTATACAGGGTGTCTGTTAACTGTGGGACTTCCAAAAAAGTGGGGGGTAGCTGAGGTGATTCTGAACAACTTTTTCCTTGACCAAAATGTGGTTTGAAGCTTCGTTTTTGAGTTAGTAACGAAAAACACTGGCCAATGAGAGCGCCCGCCGGCCGCGCGCTCAGGCGCGATCGTGATGGGGGCATCGAGGGTACTGACGAAAGCGTGCGGCAATAATTCGTTATTCATGAATAACGAATAATTCCACATTATTCTTAATTAAGGGGATGTAACATTTGCCGCACGCTTCCGTCAGTACCCTCGATGCCCCCATCACGACAGCTGAGAGGTTCGCACCTGATCGCGCGGCCTGCGGGCGCTCTCATTGGCCAGTGTTTTTCGTTAATAACTCAAAAACGAAGCTTCAAACCGCATTTTGGTCACGGAAAAAGTTGTTCAGAATCACCCCAGCTACCCTCCATTTCCGGGAAGTTCCACAGTTCAGAGGCACCCTGTATATTATATGCAACAAAGGCTCAACGGCTACTGCAGAAATGTATTGCAACATATATGTACACTACTCGAGTGTAACCATTGCGAAAAATAGAACAATACGAAAGAACTTAAGCAAATCCACAAACAAGCCTGATCCTTTCCGAACTTTCTTTTTCGAATCTCGAGAACATACGTTCAAATGGATAAAAATTAAAATTGATATTTAATCTTCGTTCCAATATAATATTTAAATGTGATCAAGGAACTTTGTTCTCAGACATTCCTTCGTATCGGAAAAAATATGGAAGACATCACGATGTACGTCAAAAACGAAACATCCTGTACATGTCTTACCAAGATACTTGTGCCAATACGTAATAAGCTGCATACCTGCTAACTTACTACTTCAATGTAATTTTTGCATCGTTAATTTGCGATAAGAATATCTTGCTTCAAAGAACACAGGTTGTGTAGAAACTGTCCCATTCGCGATTCCAAAAATTCGACACAGTTTACAATTTGTTTACAATTTAATCAGGCCCGTAACTCTTGAATTTTCACGATAAACGATTAGGTGTTATCTAACACGCGGTGTCCATACGTGGCAAAAATTGTGGCGAAATAAACCAGCTAAAACTGGGAAGTTGGATCGTATCGGACATACGTATGTCTTAATTGACTTTTCTATTATTCTTGTCCCTTGGACTTTTCACTGCAATACTTACCACATATATTAGAAAACATCCAGTAAACCAATGTTTTGTAGTACCTTAAATCCCTTTACAGTATCACGAACATCGCAATTGCTTGCACGAAGTTGAGTAAATGTCTCCTGAATAGTGTTAAACAAAAGTAAAGCCTCGTATAATGATGTAACCGATCTGTGCAATTCGCTTAACAATAGAACTAAAACACAAATTAGTTCGGTTGTACAGGCCACTAATAGCACATAAAGCTTTAAGTTCTTCTTTTATCCCTCTCCATTTTCTAAATACTCTTCTGTCTTGCATTTTGCAAATTTATATTATACAAATGACAGTCATAAAAGGTATTATACTAAAAAAAAAGGTTTCTCTTGCTTTTATTGCAACAAAATGAGCGCATTCGAACGAAGTGTTAGTAGAATTACATATTATATCGTGACATAAACAAATAGATATTCATGTCTATGTAAAATAAACTTCGCCCTACAATGATTATATTAATAAATGTATAATAAATGTATATTAATAAACGTTTTCAATGTGCAATCCTCCAAAGTGCTTAACGAACAACGATTAACAGTAATGAAGTGACAGTTAGTCTGTTCTTATTGGTACACATTTAATTTAAATCGCTGCAATTGATTGTAAATACGTTCGTTGAACTCTCACAACTGCTAGACGTTTTAAGATACATAGTATACATATATACCATAGTATACCAGATATCTGTTGAACCTTGAAAGTATCGTATCAAGTTCGAAAACGAGTAAGTACACGATTACAAAACCCAACAGCTGCACGGTGATTAAAACTTTCTTTGATTTTGTTCTGTCATGAGAAATTTCATACTCGGGCTTACTCTGGTTGTCTTAAAATTGTTGCACACGCGTTTGTTACCTATTATTTTCGCTTATATGGAGACCATATTGTAATATGCAAACATTATTTTCTGTCAGTTTACCTGCATTCATATCAATTTTACATTTGAAATTTCAATTAGAAGATTTATCATTTTTAGCGATCAAACAGAGTAATAGAATTAAGATGTTCACGATAAAACGATTTATCAAACAATATAATAAGAACGAAAATGTTAAAATGATTATTAGATTTCACAAGACCTACAATTACATCTAATTAAAATGCCATACAAAATCTAACGCGATAAAAGCATACACTTGATTCTTAATTATGCTCAAGTTAGAATTCATCAAACCTCATATATATTTGCAAGAGTTGCTGGGCTTGTATTGAATAGGAATTACAATAATGCGTGGTTAACTCCAGCAGAATTGCGATCAAATTACGCCCGTTAATATTCTAGTGTTGTTCTGACAATGAGAATTGCTCGTTTTCATAGGCCACCGGCTCACTGGCCTCGAAGTGCATTGCAAGCGAAAAAAAATATAGAATAGGAACAAGCGAAATGTACTAATACGTTGTTTATCATTACCTTCGCATTTTTTATAAGAACTAATTTGTACTCATTCTTTGAGACCATATATTTCTCCATTAACTTACTTCCATTCATGCTACTGGATTGCTAGTATACTCCAAAAACAAAAGAAGGGAATGCAGCAAATAACTATAGGTACAGTAGAAAATGTAAAAAACAAAAATGGAAAAAGCAAGGAATGTGAAAGCTACTTGAAGCTACGTTACCTACAAAGAGCTAATGAGGTAGCAAAAAATGTAAAAAAAAATGAAAAACATTTGACACCTGAATGAATAAAAAGTGTTATTCGTATTTTTACAGTTTACATAATACAAATATTTAAAACCTGCCTAATACAATAATGAAAACACTTTTCAATTAGACATGCCAATTAGAGAAATCAATTCATTCGTTTGATACATTTCAATTTTAAATAGGCAAGTATTTTTTCTAATGCATAATATTTGCAGGTGCTTTGTACGTACAAATGAGCAATTGAATCGGTTTTATTTCTGATGCAATAAATTAACTTTGTATGAACTTTTGTTTTACGAGAAATGAATGTATAAAACTTTATATTCCAATGGGATATACTGGGATGATATTTATTCGATTAAGATAAACTCAGGATAAACTCAGGATAAACTTAGGATAAACTAATACAATGATATCAAAATGTAACATTTACACTTGAAATGATTCTAACTTTTGATTTGTATTGCATATCGAATTATGGAAACTGCATCATTTGTAAGAGAGCATAAATATGTACAGCCACAAGATAAGATAACATGGTTAACGTAAATTCAGAAAAATGTATTTTATCATTATGGAAGCACTAACGTCATAATATTTTACTCTTATTCAAAAGTTGCAAAACGGCCAACATATTATTATTATTATTATTTTTCATTTTCAACCTTTCAAATTACAAATACTTGCACATGCAATTTTTGCAAGAAGTGATTAAACTTGTATTTTAAAATATTGCAAATGCAGGATGTATTCAAGCGCGCGAAAAAGCACGAACTATCAGCTAAAGTAATGTCTAAAATAGAGCCAAGTGGAAATTATTTTCAATGGATGTCACAACGCATTCTCTTTTTTAATATATTATAGATATTATTATTATCATTCATAATACATCTTGAAGATATATATTACATATGTCTGTATTTTGAAAAGTTTAATTTCAAGCTATCGATCATATTAACCGCGATGTACAAGTTACTGAAAAGTTGTAAAAGAAATAAAATTCATGCATCATTGATTATGTAAGTTTCATTAGGTGGCGATGAATTACTTAACACATGGTCACATGTCTGCACTTGCATTAGCTATTTTTGAAACGCAGGGCCATATAGAATATTGCAAAAGCTTTGTCCATCGTGCTTAATCGTGTCCAGAATTTCCAGTGATCAATATGCTAATACAGTTTTTGCGCAATGAAAATCAAATTTATGCTGTATGGAAAAATACTCCGCTATGGGTCAAAAGTGCCCTGGCCTCGGTCTGCCGCATCGAGATTAGCAATTTGGTATGTGTGTTGAGAATTAAAAATTTCAAATTATAGATTTTCTTTAAGGTGATAAACGTCCGATTTCATAATATCAGTCATCAAATATACAGGGTGTCTCATTTGATTTTGACATCCTGATTATCTCGGTATTTGTTAATCCTAGCAAAAAATGTTTCAGAGTGAAGTTGAATGGTGTCATGTCGGGCATCTTCTGGTTTTATTAGTTTTTTCGGGGATGGACACGTAAAGGTCACATGAAGGCCAACTTTGTTTTTTTAAATGGAATGATGTATTTTTTAGTGTGTCAATCGATGCAACTCTACAGTCATTATAAAAAAATATTAACATATTTATGTTGAAAAGTTGATAGTTTAGTAGATATTTCAATTTAAATAATTGGAAAGTTAGGCAAGTGGAAAGTGCAGAAAAATTTGGGACTTTGCACACATGCAGTTCTTATGTTATTATGCTAAGAATGGAACAATTTTTGTTTCCTGCTAAAAAACGGTCCTGGGAGTGAATACCCCTCCAAAGAAATGTTGACTTTTCATATTATCGTGAAAATTACGAAACTGTTTAGGATACAGGAAAAAAATTGAATTCAAAGTTTGATGGCTCTTTATGGTGTATAATAAGGATGTGAGAAATTTTGAAAAACATTAATTTTTCACATCTGTATTGTGGACCATAAAGGGCCATTCAACTTTGAATTTAACTTTTTTCCTGTATCCTAAACAGTTTCGTAACTTTCACGATAATATGAAAAGTCTAGATTTCTTTGGAGGGGTGTATTCACTCCCAGGACCGTTTATTAGCAGGAAACAAAAATTGTTCCGTTCTTAGCATAATATGAACTGCATGTGTGCAAAGCCCAAAATTTTTCTGAACTTTCGAGTTACCTAACTTCCCAATTATTTAAATTGAAATATCTACTAAACTATCAACTTTTCAATATAAATATGTTAATACTTTTTTATAACGACTGTCGAGTTGCATCGATTGACACATTAAAAAATACATCATTCCATTTAAAAAAACAAAGTTGATCTTCATGTGACCTTTACGCGTCGACCCCCGAAAGAACTAATAAGACCAGAAGATGCCCAACATGACACCATTCAACTCTATTCTGACACATTTTTTGCTAGGATTAACAAGTACCGAGATAATCAGGATTTCAAAATCAAGTGAGACACCCTGCATGTATAAATTCGATGTTTATTTTATTAAATTTTACAAAAGAACCGAGATGCTTCCAGATCGAACCTCGGTAACTCGAAGCGCAAGGGAAGAGTTAGAATATTCTAATATTCTAATCAAGGTTTCGTCCTATCGAAGTGTTCGAGTAAGAGATGTTTAATGAACGAAAATTCGAATCACAGAGGCTTAGCATATGGGTTATTAGAGCTTAATTTTTCTGGCCAACCGTTGCTGGCTGCAAACTTATCACGGCCTAGCGACATAGCAAAAACCTCAGCTTTGCCGCGTAACATTGGACTTTGTATGTTAACATTTTCATATCTACACTGTTTAGACTTAAACCATTTTAATAAATACGCCTCAACAGCAGGATATTCAGCCCTTTTTTTTCCCCTACAATCTACATTAGGCGCGGTAATTCAAATACTAGAGGCTGCTATCACAAAACTTTGATTCATAGAGGTAAAATTCGTCCACTCGCAAAGATTGGTCTTCTCTGAACTTGAGTTGCAGAGGTAAAATAACGTATCTAAATATGTAGCAAATAATTCGAGTTAGTAAGAAGTTTATTTTTCGAGTTGCAACGGTTTTTACAACGAAATCGAGGGGAATGTACGAAATTCTAGTATTATGTATAGAGGTTTTAGAGTTATAGAAGTTCCACTGTATTTCTATTAACTAAATGCCATGTACTTACTATGTAGCAGTACAATGTTCATAGTGATGCAATATGTGCAATATAACGTAGTGGAAGAAATGTTGCAAAAAGCATACCATAAACAAAATGCAGATTTTTGTAATATCTTAGCAATTAAATACTCGTATTAGAATTCATACACATATACGTCAATGCACAAATGCAAATAATACCTACTTATCATACTACGTCCGACGATAATATATTCGTTCCATATTTCACATTCCAAATTTCATACGACTTGTGTATTCCACAATAATATTACTGGCTAAATTGATATTGTTTCCACTTACAAGCAGATCAGTAACACGTTCCATTTAATTAAGCGCAATGAAGATACCCAAAAACATGCAAATGTTTTAGCTCTACGGGAGAAATGAAAAAATTGAAATGTAAACCGCAGGAAGTTTCTATTTGCTGAGAATGAAAATACAAAAGGCCCAAAGATCATATTTTCCTTCAATTTATTTAATCAAGATAATAATATATACAAGTAACAAAGTTTTTCTATGCTTCTACTATGTATACAACGTTAATGCAAGTTCTTACATTTCCTATGTAAAAAGTGTTAAAACCAGTTGTATTACATAAGGAACTAAACTTCTAAGGTTTCATAGAGGCGTACAAGGGTAATATAGAATGACATGCTATATCAAAAGTTGTTATTATTTAAGTACGCATTACAAAGAAAAGGTAAAAAGATAAACTGTACAATTCAAAGTATTAAATACCATGCAACGATTAGACATTGTTAAATTAGTTTTTGAAATAGTGTTGCACAATGTTAGTTTCAACAAGCACTGTTACATTAGTAATTACAAAAGTTAAGCAAATTAATAGAATACCAAACACGGACAGGTTAACGTTTGTTAATTTAATATGAGTTGTTATATCTTACTCTTTAATACGTCGAAATTGTAAAAGATTTTTTATCGGTGCCGCAACGAATTCATGAAGACTAAATAAATCCATGATTTTTTCGAGAAAATATTGAATATGTCAAATATCTCGGACCAACCGGCCAGCTTGGTTATAAATGTAAGCTACTAATCCGCGCGATAATTATATATGTTTTACCTCGTGCTTCATATTCTTAAATTAAATACACGAAATGTTAAAGATCGACAGAACTGATATATTTTTTCATTGTAGACAATTTACTTATACATTTCTTAACACTACCGCTACCGTTGCCGCAGCACTACTGACAGTGAATGATCTTTAACTATCGTAAAGAAGATATAGAAGTTATATGTATACGTGAAACGTATGTATAGTACGTATATACATATAGATACTACAGTTACAAAACCGTAGCGAAATATTTAATAGTTGATTGCATATTAGTTTTAGACAGTTTTTCATATCTGGGTGCATTATTATTAGTAAATAAGTAAATTGCGATACAGTAAAACTTAAAATTATTATGCGGTCTCTATTATTTAGATTTTAAAAATTGTTTAAATAAATATATGTATTTTTAAAATCCGTATACGGTCATCGAAAGTGCAAACAAAAACACTATTAACTAATTAATACTATTAGTATTTATGTCTGTATAATTTCTATTAATCCGAATCTGGTTGTCTTAATTTCTGTGATAAATATGAATGTCAAATTTTACTCTCCAAATGGAATTACAATGTTTTCGCAATGTTTTTTAATTAGTACATGTCAGAACAAATAGAACGACCGTGTTAAATTAACAAAGAAAGTACGAATAATGTATGAAAAATGAACGGAACTTGCCGTCGCTTGAGCGCGCGCCGAGGGTTTCTCGTTAATAATTCGAAAAGGAAGCTTCAACCAACATTTTGGTAAAGGAAAAAGTTGTTCAGAGTCGCCCCAGCAACCCCCCATTTCCCGATGTTCAGTTAGTTACGGGACACCCTGTGTAGACGTTACTAACACATTGAATGCTGCCACATTTTATTATCCACCCGACCCAGCATCTGTACGGTGTCCCAAACTCGTAAACATTGACGGTCTCCACATAGGGGCCGCTTTTTTTACTTATCGATCTACGTTCAACATTTTTTTGTAAAGTTTAAAGAAAGTCCTAAGATTTAGGGGCAACAGTAACGCAAAACACCCTGTATAGTATTTTAATAAAATACTGTATTCGGAAAAATTCAAGTTTTTGCATATGTTTCAGATTCATACTTGCGATCGCATAGCGATAGTAGGTATCATAGATATCTTTCAAATAATTATATGGTCTAGATTTTTTGTTAACATTTGAATATTAAATGCCTATGTACAATTTAATTTTATTATAGTTGGATATTTGTATTTTTTTTTAAACATTATATGCTTTTTCATTGGTTTGAAGAATATTTAATATGTACTATTCATTTATCCATTCCAGTACAGTTTATTCTAGATCATCTCAATTAGGTCAAATGGCTGCTCAATTGGTGTAATAATTATTTAATGGTTGTGCAATAATTGTTTTGTTACAGCTTATGTTTCACAATGAGGTGTATAATACGACAATAAAGAGACTTGTTTATAATGTATTTCTTATATATTTAGAATTGAATCGATTTTCAAAATTTACCTTGCAAATGTTATTTAGTTTTCCGTTCATTGTTAATATATGTTTCAGATCATTCCATCTGCATTTTTCTTGTATTCTCCGGTATAACTACATTTAACTTTGAAAGAAGAAAGATTTGACATATTTCATGGTAAAATCTAGTTTTAGCAATTTACAGCTAATAGTAATTATAATTATAAAGCTTGCATAAAATTCATCTATAGTGAAAATACTCTTGTAATTAAATTGTAGCGTACAGTATCATGCAGATTTAAAAAAAAATTACTCTTTCAACGACTTGTCCTACAATTTTTACATAACTTTTGTAATGTTATACACTTAGTTGATTATGCAACTGTTTTTGCCTTTCCTACATACATTTCCTACATTTTGCCATATTATACATAATATTCAACTTTTTATGATTTTGTAATGCTCTTATTAATTCTCTATTATGGTAAACTATTGTTGTAATTTCATTTAATATAAATATTTATAAATTGTACCTTTTATTATTTATACCATTCACCAAACATTAAATATTATATTTCCATAATGTTTGATTAAAACAGTTTCATTTCAGAACAAACGTATATTAATAAAACCATTTATTAACATATTATACAGTATTCGTTGTTTTCATTCCATCTATTGATAACAATTAATATATCACGTTAATGTATGTATATGTTACTTTCAAATGGTACAAACGTATATTTACATATTTCCTCATTTATGTACTCTGCTTTACAAGGCTATTTCCGATACGATTGGTTATGTACCATTTCATTAAAATATACTCACTAGTTTTCAAATTACATTGTTACGCGTAGTGTCAAGTCGATACGATACAATTTTGTAAATATAAAAATGATAAGATAACAGTGATTATTCAAAACAAATACGAAAGCATATACATAATAGCATAAAAGCGAACCATCCATATTAGTTGCCATGACAACAACTATACATACATATAATGTAAAAATTTTCGTTTCAGTTTCATCGTTCCTGAAATTCAGCGAAGATTGTCAGCTGTTCGATAGACGGAACGATGGTAGTACGAAGCCAGTACACTTGCACCATACACAGTCACTTGTAGGAATCGTTCGACATTAGGTTCGACACTGTTCACACAAATCTTGTATAAGCGTGCGCGTGCGTGTATTTGTTTAGCGTACGTGCAAGAAAGAAGAAGAAAAGGGATAGAGAGAGAGAGTGTGACGGACAAAGAGAGGGGCAATAAAAAACAAAGGGAGAAAGAGATATAAAAAGAAATTAAGAAAGAAGTGGATAAAAGTGATCTGTACGCGCACCGTCTGTGCGATTTATGCAAAATCTCGTGCATAACGTGGATGTATTGACACAAGGATTAAAATACAGTATATCAGGACTAATGAACCTCGCAAATCAGACTACTGATCGTGAAAATCGTATTTTCTTTGTTAACTTCAATCAGGATTGCACGTAAGTGTCGCACTCTCGATTAGTTAAATCTGGAGGACGTCGTCCTTTGTTCCCTAACCTTAGTTTTCACTTCCTTTTAGAGATACGGTATAACTGTACTTTAAATTGGAAACGAAATATGCTGCTTATCTATGTTGATTTCTATTTTATTTCTTTATCGTGTACAATAACATCGCTGAACCTTTTACACGCTCATTGACGCGTACGCCTCTGCATATTTTGTAATGGTTACGTTTTCTTACGTTATTTAATCTCATTTTACCTATTAATTGCGTATTGATCGATGTAGCAGTAATTCGGAACAATTAAGTCGTGTATTAGAGATGTTCTGATATTTGTGGTATTTCCCATTAGATCATTTCTCGTGCATTTTTTATTACCGTGTTTTATTTGTTATTAATGGTTTGGGTTGCCTTGAAACAAGGATTTACCATTTCCCTCTTGCCTAATCAACGATATAGTGTTGTGTGTCTGATTATTTTCTAATCTCTGTCTCATTACTTTTTACAATTTCATGATTGTAATTGATTTGCACGACATTTTTCCAGATCTTTGGCAGTAGGATCGAAAGCAGGCTTTAAACTTTTTTCGTTAAACTCGGTAGACCAGCTTGAAAAAATATATGAAAATGGTAATGAATATTGAATTAATATTTCACAATATAGAAAGAATTCTATAATTCTGAAGTCGTGAAAAGTTTGTTGGACCCTTTGCGCTCGGAAACTATTTTAAGATTTCCTTTCACTGACTCAACAATTATAATACGTACTATAACAGGAAAGGAATTACGATCGGTTTAGTGTTTGGTCAAACGGAATGCTAGATTTGATAAATCACAGAACGAATAATTTATGTATTTCACGTACACTTGGAATTCCGAGTTGCAAATCGTTCAAATATATTTTGTTGTCTTCAGTATGTTCTATTATATCCCCGATTACATAGGTCCTTTTCTCAATTATATATAATTATGTAAACTATAGATGTTAAGGACGTATACATTGTTGAACGACTGTTCAGCAGCAGTCTTGTGGCGGTGGTTAGTTTAAGATCGCCTCGTAAACTGAAAGTTTGTCATTTTGGAAAAGGAACAGAAATTTGTCACTGTAGCTACTCTAATACTATCTTGGCTGTGAAACTGAATAGAGAGGTAAGAATCTCAAAATAACAATTACCCATTATGATATTATAATAAGTATTGTTTTGTTCAGGTTTTATAGTTCCTTACTTGTGCACTCAGTACATCAATTTTCTTTACTTCGACCTTTCATTTTAATTTTGATTAAAATAACAAGGAATATATCCCGAGTTTCAATTTTCTGATTTATATGAAATTTATACATTGCATTACACGTTCCAAAATATTAAACGCATGTTCTACATTCTTTTTATACTAATATTATACTTGGAGAGTAAAATTGACTCGTGAGGAAACGGGTGATTGATATTCTGCTTAATACTTTAACACAGTGATTGCCATGAAAATCACTGGTGACTAGCACTGGAATTGTCACTGGCATTGCTGTGGCATAAAGCATTACATAACTTCAGTTTTTCACAAATGTTAATGTTAATTGTACATCATGGCAAAATGTTGTATCGTATTGAAATGTCAAATTTTCACTTGGGCGCTGTGGGTGAAGTGTACGAAACTTTTCTGGTCTCAACGTTTTAAACACTACTAGATTTAAAATAATAAATTACATGATAGAGTCAAATATCAAGGAAGAAGAATAAAATTGATGAATTAACATATAATTTCTGGTCTTTTAGTATTTTATATAAATGAAAAAAATATGAATCTAATACTTGTGCATTAAGTTAGTTATTATGGTTATTAAATTACAATATGTTACATTAATACGATTTTGTTAAACAATATAAATTTGCAGAGGTTAGTAGTATGTCTGGAAGAGTCATTATACATCCACAATATAAAAGACATGAAAGTATTGCACACAATTCGTGACACACCGCCAAATTTAGCTGGTCTGTGTACACTATCGATAAATAGCGATAATTGCTATTTAGCTTATCCAGGTTCGAATACAATTGGTGAGGTTCAAATATTTGACGTAATCAACCTTGTAAGTATTACAAATAAATTGAAGGAAAAAGAGGTGTAATATAACTTTAAACATTTATACGCTGTCTCATTTTTAGCAAGCTAAAACAATGATACCTGCACATGACAGTCCATTAGCAGCACTTGCATTTAGCCCTAATGGTACCAATGTGGCCACAGCTTCTGAGAAGGGTACTGTTATTAGAGTTTTTCATGTAAGTTTAAATATTTATGCATTAAAGATCACACTGCCGCACAAAAGGAGATCAGTTTTCAGTGCGTAAGATGTTAGCGTTGAGCTTTACAGTATTTTTCGTGGTGTCTTTACATGTGCTTTCAATTAGTTTTCAGATGTTTTGTTTTTTAAATAAATTTTTATGATTAAAGCTTAATACTCTAGAATTGATTCGAATATTATTAAATTTGGGAAGGTTCGTTGGCAAAAAATTGCTTAAATCATATCTGTAAAGTTACATATACGACACTGTTTCGCGTTCATGCGACAAATCATTGTTCTCCATTTTCATCACTTCAGTTGCTAGATTTAGATGCATTTCTAAAGATGGTTTATATCGTTAAAGGTTCACGATGGTACAAAACTATTTGAGTTTCGTCGAGGAGTTAAAAGATGCGTATCTATAAGCAGTCTTGCTTTTAGTATGGATTCTATGTTCCTTTGTTGCTCAAGTAATACAGAAACAGTGCATATTTTCAAGTTGGAAGAACCAAAGGAAGCGTATGTAATTAGCTTTTACTATTTTAACCCATTGCCTCACACTTTTAGTTTTAAAACCGTGCCCAGAAACGCACTTTTTTCTTCTTCGTGTTTCGACTTGTTCAGGACTTGGAAAATCGTACAGAAAATCAACTTACACTTTTACTTTTTGTTCAATACTTTACGGAAGAATTAACAAATAAATGCATTGGTACAATCCGTACTAATAATATAATTCGACGGCTATAGCCGTCGTCTGCGGCAATGGGTTAAATAAGATACTTATTACATTTCAATTTTGATTAACTGTGGTAGATTACGACAAGCAACAGAGGAATCACAAACTTGGATGGGATACTTAACAAAGGCTGTGTCTGCGTCAGCTAATTATTTACCGTCTCAAGTAACTGACGTATTCAATCAAGGACGTGCCTTTACTAGTGTCCATCTGCCATTCCAGGGACTAAAAAACGTTTGTGCCATCACAGTGTAAGTTCAACTAAGTTTGCGCTTTTTGCTAAATATATATACATGTATAAACATACTTTCTTTCTAATATA
The DNA here is from genome assembly GCA_963583965.1 of Nomada ferruginata. Classification (NCBI taxonomy): domain Eukaryota; kingdom Metazoa; phylum Arthropoda; class Insecta; order Hymenoptera; family Apidae; genus Nomada; species Nomada ferruginata. The sequence goes on from OY757219.1 coordinate 5,779,246, forward strand.
TATATATATATATTTTATTTCACAGCGTACACAAAGTACTTAGGTTGTTGGTGGCTAGTGTTGAAGGTTATTTGTATGTTTATAATTTGGATTCAACAGAAGGTGGAAATTGTACATTGCTTAAGCAACATAGGTTTGTATTTTTTACGAATTTTTTAAAAAACATGTAGTAGTTTCAATTAAAATATTTACTTCGAATTTGGTGCATACAAACCGTATTTTAATGTGAAAACTTAATTTATTCAAAGTGTACGTCAAAATAGGATTGCTTTTAATATTTCTTTAAATCGAGGTTCTTCTTTTCTATGTTTTGTATATGTATACGCGATTCAAACAATATATTTTGAGTTATATATCTTCTTAGTATTGCATCAATCGATCTAAAGATATGTAATTCAATAATAAATGTTTATAGATTAGATGGAAAACTGGATGAAGTAGATTGTGCTAGTGTGTCTACAACAGGATCAGGATCTGGTGAAACGCCCGCAGGAACTGCTGCACAAACAGTACAAAATACAGGTATGACGATATTGTATATACGGGGTTTTCTGTAGAAGAAGAAAAATCCGAAAATGGGGGGTTGGTGGGTAGACTCTGAAACACTTTTCCCGTTACAAAAATGATGGTTGAAGCTTCGTTTTTGAATTATTAACGGCAAACACTGGCCAATCAGAGCACCCGTAGGGCACAGTTGACAGCCACGTGGTTGAGGGCGCGCTCTACGGGCGCTCTGATTAGCCAGTGTTTGTCGTTAATAATTCAAAAACGAAGCTTCAACCATCATTTTTGTAACGGGAAAAGTTGTTGAGAGTCAACCCAGCAACCCTCCATTTCCGGATTTTTCATTTTCTACAAAAAACCCTGTTCATTAGTATTTGAAAAATAAGATAGACTTTACGATGGAGCGAGTTGACGATAAAGATACTCATATGAAACTGACACATAAAAATGAAAGACTTCGATAGTAGATTTATGCAAAATTTCATGTACACATAATATATTAATAGCGCATTTATTTTAAAGTTGGAGCATACTCCTAACAAGTTTTATGTGTTAAAATATTTACAGATTAAGTTTGGCAATTACCACTTCTGTTTTTTTAAGGCATACCAATACACATAAAAATATGTTGCGTATGCGGTATTTCATACAAAAATAATAATCTTAAACTGCTTTACATTTTATTGATGGACATGTGTGAATTTATTTGTACATAATATAATCAAAGGAATTGTAATTTTGTAGAAACAAGCGAAGACTATATTTCATTCTGGCATTGTAAGTTTGTATCCTCGTAGCATTTCTTATTACGTAATTTACAAAAATCCAAATAAATTACGAACACAGATCTTAATTTTGCAAATTAAATATCTTGTATAATATATCAGAATTAATTGATATTGCTGTATATAAAAATATATATATATACATATACATATAGAAATCAATATTGCATAATGTGAAATTTGTACAGAAAACAATGAAAAATTGTACATCTTTTAAAGTATATTTTTTTTTATTTCCTCTCTGTTAAATGTTAAAGTTAGTAATCAATAAAGTGATGTAGAAGCAATCATAGTGAAGAAGGGTTTAACTTACGAATATCTTATATCTTTGGTAGAGTGTAACGAAACATCGATTTAAATGGTTTAATATTGTTTTTAATAAATGGTGTACCTTGTATACCAAATCGTAAAATTTGTATCACTACCTAAAGCTTGTAAATATTTTATTACAGACATTCGCACTTTATTATGTTAAATGGCTATTTTTGTCTTAAATACCATCTAAAATAAAAAGAATAAAATTTAAATAAGACATATTTTTGAAACATAGATACGATAAAAAGCATAACTAAATGAGTAACAAAGCCGTTTAAAGAATAGCATTTTTTGGTGTTACATGAAGTAAATGATAACTGAAAGACGTATAACTAATAATACAGTTTCAAGCATAACATTATGGTGGAACAGTAAATTTGAATATGTACATACATAGTTTTGCACGCCCAAAATGAGGTGCAGATAATGTTTCTAACGCCAGGTTTACGGACTAGCTCGATCAATTATTTTTACTGACTTCAAAAAATTAATTAATTTAATTCTATAATATTAACAGACCTTCATTAATCTTTGTCTCTCAAATACTGAAATGCGTCAAATCGACGCGTTCCGTAAACCTTGTGCTAAACATGTAAAACCGTAAATGTTCCAGATGACCGTTTTAATGGTTCAAAATGTATACGTTTTTATTTTCAATTCAATCTCTACTACAATAACCAAATATTTGGTTTCATTACCACTGTATCTTGGCAGGCTAATTCATCAATGATTAACATAGTCACTCCTACCTTTTTTGTAAACCATATGTTTTTCACGACTTCAAGGTCAGTCTGAAGTGATTTTTTCGTGGAATATGATATTCTCGTACTCACAGCCATATAATTAATGAGAATACGAGTGCAATGTCTCGCAACTTTTTACCCATAAGATTACCTTGAATATTCTTACAAAAAAGTATAAGGAATACCTCTATATATACATATAAATACATATAAATTTTAGTGTTTTTAGTTTGGCTCTTTCTGGTTCGAAAAATCTTTTATTTAGAGGTCACTGTTTGAAGCTAGAAGTAACAGATAAAATAATCATTCATTCCTAACCGAATCGAGGTTTTCGTAAAGTGTACTTTCGCTACGAATATTCACAAGGGCATCTAAAGGTCAGAAAGTTATGGCCATTGTATTTGTATCTTTATCGATTACAAGATCATGTGTAAAAGAATAATACGTTTTGCTAAAAAAATTCAAGGTGGTGTTAAAACATTTGGACATGCGGTTTAACAAAATTACGTTCAGTATTCAGTATGACTCTTTAAATGGAATACGTCTTTCATGAGATATTTCCTTGTGATTGGCAACAAATGCAAACCATTTGAGTAACTTGCTTTGTACGTACTTATATTGGTACATTGTTTTGTATAAAGATTTTTCGTTTTCTTAAGCGCCAATTAGATCTACGTATTTGGATGGGGAATCAATATCGTATATGAATATCGAGCATCTTGGATTGAGAACACGAATGATCAGTTATTATCACTCATTTTATATGGCAAAAAGTAACATTCTTTAGAAGGTTTGTTATATGTTCAGTTATGCTTACTTATTACATATAACAGTGCTCCTGGTTCTTGGGGCATTGTTTTAAACAATTAAACTTGATAGACTTGAATGACAGAAATAAATTGAGAACTGTGAGCAGGACAATTAATTACAATTCCATAGAAATTAGTAGAATCATATTACCTAAATTTTAACACGTTAAACGCCATGTCGGTCCCCGGGAGCCGATAGTATCAAGTTAAATGGAATAATACTTTACAATTCGTATAATATTAAACAACATGTTTACACTTTTTGTAATGGATTTTATTGAAAGATTTTAAACAAAGATGAAGATTCCCTTACAATTATTACAAAAAGTTACGGCTTTCTTTGGCACAATTGCTAGCCATTTTTCGCGCTATGTAAATAGTAAAACAAGCAATTAGTTTCGCGTTTAACGTGTTAAACAATGTTCCTAACGGAATAATACAATTGAGTATCAATTACTTGCATTTTACTTGTTTCAATTTCCCGTACATTTGTATTAATAAGATTTAATTGTAAGTAGAGTCAAGCGTGTTACCACTCTTATCTAATCCTTTGCGCTGATACTATTTTATCACATTTTTATTGTACACTTTATATTTTCTGTTTTCTTGCTTCTAACCCCTCTCAATTAAATAAGCAACTTCTCTAGGGGCTAAAGGGGGGCCCCGACAATTGACCTTACTTGATGTAATTTTTTTCTTTTTATTATCCACTGAAGCCTGCATAAATAGCTACGCGGGTGTATTGCGCGGCCGCTCGCCAGGCTCCATGTCAGGTACTGGTATATCCTCTATTCTGTCCCTTGCTTTTTCTCGCTCTCATTCTCCATACGCATTCCATTGAAAAATTCTATTGTTGCAACTTTTTTTTATAGCACGGTTTGTTTTTTCACTTTATAGAAACCAAGAATGAGAGTAACGTCGATTAATAAATTCTTATATGGTTTGGGTATTTTTAAATAGGTACACTTACTTCAATCTGATATTTAATCATAATTCCAATATATTGATAACATCATTAGATACAGCTAGGCAACTATTAGATCGTAACTAAATAAAGGATATGGTTAATATGCACTTGTGCATGCGGTGTACTAAACACTATTTTCATTTAACATAATATAAATAAAAGTCTGCACATCGAAGTATCCGGTTCAGTCTAATGAATCGAATTGGTAAAGAATTTTCTTTTTCTGAGCATTGAAAATTATTAGAAAATACAATGCATCGTGCAAAATTTCAAAGCGTCAGCCATGTGGGGATCAAATCAACAGGTAATAGTTTTGTATTGTTCAATATGAAAAAATGTAGCGATACAAATGTTTCTGTGGTGTAAGGTATATATTATTTGCAAAACACGCATTTGCGTTCTTCTATTTTTATCATACCGATTTTTAAGGTTTCGAGGCATTACATTACTGTACAACTTCTATCTATCACATGATTTATACGATAGAAGGTCAAGAATTTTTAATTCTTTGTTAATAGTTCGATCTTATTTTAGAAATAATTCATAGCAGTAATAGTGAATAAAAGTATTAAATATTGAAAGATGATATAGAGAACGAATAATTTTAAAAACTAAGTCAATATAATTTGATTACGAAACGTATTTTGCAACGTTACTAGACAGCAAACAGGAAAACGTATTTATTCTATCCACATTTGTCATAATTGCCTCTTTCAGTCGTAAATACAAATATAAATGTTATAAGATGTTTAAAATAATTTGTTTTTTCCGGTTGACAGAAGCATAAGGAAAGTTTAAGTTTACTATAAATTTATTTCAATGTACTTGAACATTTCAATGTTCTTTATTTAAGAACGGTACTATTTTTTGTATTTGACATAATTACAGAAATAAGTAATGTTAAAATTAACGAGCTGTTAATTGGAATATTTAAGAAACGAAATGATACCTTTGGTATCTAGATTATTTTGAGTTCCTCAAGATTTGTGATCTGCTTATTTGCACTCTTCTGATACACGTAAAATATAAACAAAAGATTTTTTTTTACTATTAACAGCTATTAACAAGTATACTCATTATGTTGTAAGAGAATAAAGAAACAATGATAATTGAAATATTTTTCTATTACATTTAATTTTGATGTAAATGTAAATAGTAATGTAATAATTGTTAAGTGCACTTCTAAGTGAAAAATATATCATGTATCATTGAATTTCGTTTTCATACATCTTTATCGTTACATCCGCTTAAAATAGTGGTTAGTACAAATGATTATAACTGAAATGAATGAATGGATTTATAGAGTCAGAGAAGTATCATGAGATGATAGCAGCGACTGAGAGTCCGCCAAGATATTCGGATCCGTTTCGTTTGAAAGACGACGCTGAATTCCCACCTGTTACGCAAAGGACGGATTGAGTGTAATTAATTCAGGCATATCAATAATTTCCTGTGAAGATGAATTGTATCCAACAGTGATCGAAATTGACAGGACACTGAGTACAGGTCAAATTGAAACTATAATCATAGCTAAGATTACAAATTCAAAACAGCAACAAATGAGATTTTTTTTAATGAGAGTGGTATAAAGAAGTCATAAACAACTTGTGTAAATTGCATAAAGGCTAAAACTGTCGTATATATATATCTAAATGTTAATGTCATATCGAAAATTAAGAACATCAAATAGGTTTTATTACAATATTTTTGCTCACATTATAATTTTCCCCAGTCAGTATTTTACAATAGAACCTGCATACAGTTGATTTTTTTAGAACGCGTAGTAATTTATACGATGATTACAGTTGCTGCAGTGCTTGAAAGAAAGAACATTGATAAATCTCAAGCTGCTTGAAGATATTTAGTAAAAAGAAAAGAAAAAAAATACGTTTAACATGAACTTGCGTGAAACAGTATGTAGACATTTAAGTATTTTTACTGTGAATTTCTAAAACATAACGGTTATAGTAAAATACTACATACATTAGACACGTAATTAAAGAATATGTTGTTTGCGGTGCATGATATTCTTTATTAAATATCTTATACCCTTTCTTTATTCTGTGTTCAGTGACTACTAAAACTTTTTATTCTCTTAAGAAAATGTGTAAAAAAAAAAGATTTAAAAAAGTATAAATCAACTTTTTGTGAAGAGTATGTAATACTTACGAGTTTTTAAAGCAATTTTCCACTACAATATTTGCCAAAACCAGAAATATACTGAAATATGAAATTTATATAATTACATTAAAAATAAAATGAATTTCTCTGTATTTTAGTTTCTATTGTGTTCAAGAGTTATTTTGAACATATAACATGTAACAATATATCTGGTAGTACTTTTAAAAGATAGTATGGTTAAAGATCATTTATTAAAGCAAAAAGTATTAAAAAAATGTATCTATTTTCCAATTATTATACTTTATTCAATTTATAATGCGAAATATGTAATGGTGTACTTGTTATATTATATAGCAACATGCTATTTATATATAGTGTGTTTTTTAATACTTTTGTCTATTAATAGTTGAGTGTATTCCGTGAATGCTCATTTTTTTTTTTTAGACAGGTCATTTGATTCTAAATACAAAATTGATGGTTAATTCAGTTACTAATTTGATAATTGGCTAAGACACCCTTATATGTAAATTTGTTTTATATTACTTAATTTTTCTATACCTATATATAGTATGTTTCAACTTTAAAATTTATACGAGGCGTTCAACGAAATTTTGCTACATATTTATTTAGAAAAGCATCTTGAGATAAAAAAGTGTTATGTACACTATATGTCTATTATTCCTTATCAAAAGTGTGTTTAAAAAAAAGTGCAGACAAGTTCTTATTTTATCGTTCACCTTTTACGAAGTGAAGGTGTGCTTTCCATTTGTTAACAATTGCATTTGACGTTATAAAGTATCTTTTTTTTTTATAAAATTTGATGTTGTATGCTGTAGTGTGTGTTATAGGGTAACAAAGAATACTTGAAACAAGAAAGTGAAGAAAATCTCTTATTGCAAGCATACCATCCGGCAATATTTTAAATTTATCATAATGTTTTAATGAAAAGAAGTAGGCTTATAGTGTATATTATGTTTTCTTTTTCATTCGCAAAATTTGTTGAATATTTCATAGGAATCCCAATATATAATACAAAATAGCAGCATTTCTTGGAGTATATAAAAAATATTGCAAGGAATTGGTTTACTACATTTTAGTTCTCACTTCTTGCTTTTGCTGTATATTCAATTATATTTATCTGTGCTTTCCTGGCTCTCTATATTTGTCCTGAAATTTCTATTCGTGTTTATTTTTGAATATAAAAAGGGAAATAACAGAAAGATTTCGGAATAATTATATAATAGTAATGCTAAAGAGACAGAAGATCGATGCGTTGTCTGTAGCACCGTTCGTGTATTATTTATGCTCACTCTGTTTAGTATTTCAATTAAAACATTCGTATGTAATTGAATATAAAACTTTTGCTCAGGATTGACGTACAGACATACATTTCAAGTATAAAAATATTATTATAGATTTTTTAAATATTGTATACCTTGTTTGTTTGTACTGTTGAACATATGCAATCATACTTTTTCCCCGTTTTCGGAATTTATATTTTTACAGCTACGGACAACGCGTACTTTTCATATATCAATTAAAATAATAAAGGTACATCGATGAAAATGTAATAATCAAGGTAAACAATAAAATACGCGAATACTGTAGATCGATAATGCCTTTCGGTGCTTTTGTATGAGTTTAACGTTTTCTTTAGCGAATAATTTTAAAGATATCAAAATAAATAATGCAGTACTATGTAGATAAGTGATATCGGAATGTATTCTGATAGACAAGGGTGATAGAAATGTAAGAATGAATTATCGTTCTGTAATTCGTCAGCTATTGCAATTAATTAGTTGAATAGCTGGTAATTAGTTCCAGTCTAAACATATTTTTGTTTAATCTGCCTATAATCTTTATTTTGAGAAGAGACGGATAGAATCTGATTTCCACTTTCTTTTTTAACGATGTTTTTAATTACTGGATACTACTTGACACAGCTTAATGTCGTTATTGAATAAAACTTTTAAGGTATAAAATATGCAACGAAAATATAGGTCAAATGAGGTCCCCCTTTCAGGCATTTTAGTGAGAGAACCTCTATCATAAATTGATAATTCAATGCTCCTGTTGAAATTTCACCGAGTGAAAAGTGCGATCACTTATTTGGAGAGTACTGTGCTATTAAAAACAATGTACATATGCATATATACCTTCTTGAGGATTGAGATTGAATATATAACTTTTTACACATACGTGTAATTATGATATTGAATTAACGAAAGGGACTTAGTTTTGAGTTAAGAAAGTATTTCGAATTTTTCCAAAATATTTGTGCGCAATAAAAATGATATCGTTAGTAACAATAAATTTTTTTACAATAAATTATTATATTATTATAATATCCTTTATTCATTTTACAGTATATGTAATTAAACTTTTACGTTTAGAAAAAATGCGTCGTTATAATTTCGTTAAAAGAACGAAGTCAGTTTGCAAAATTTTACAATAGTATAGTACGTAGGTGTACTTGCGACGTAGGTAATGAAAATAAAATGTGAAATGATATAAAAACAAAAAAAAGAAGGACCTTACTTGTATGAATTTAAATTGCTAAACGTCTAATGTAATGTCAGGGTATAATGCCATCTAATTTAAAAAAATTGTACGCATTGATTTATTTTTCTGTTCCCAATATATCTATGTAAATACTTTAATAAACGTTCATAAGAAAATGTATAGTTGAAATTTTTAATTGTTTATAGGAATATACTGTATAACTTGTACCAACATTTGTAACTGCTGTATAAATAAACCAAAATTAAATAACTTTACTTATGGATAACATCACTTTGCCATTACAGATACACAATTTAATAAGCAGCGATGTATTTATTTAAATAAAATCATGAGCGAATTGTACCGGGAAATGTAAATCGTTTTATCAAAAAGTCCATTTTTTTTAACCTTGCGTGAAATACGATGAAAAGGAATAATTTTAGTACTGTATTTTATTCTAAAAATGAAAGGTTTCAAATGATTCTTTGGTAATTTGTAAGTAAATTTACTACTACAAGCAGACTGCAAATTCACCAATACACATCACCAGTTCCAACAATTTCACTGACATTGCATAAACTCTCACATTACTGTAACCTCAGAGTGTGAACAATGGAATCCAACAGAGTGGATAACGTAGCAAAAGAGTCTATCTCTGACTAAAGTTGAAAAAATTTATAACACAGTTACAGAATCAAAATTACATGTTTATGTAAATAACTCAAATATAAAATTACATAGAAAAACTTATAAACAGAAAATTCGTATAATTTTATGCAATGTATATACAAAATAACGTATTATATTAGGGCAGCTTATACAGACACATAATTGTCGTCGAATTATAATAATACTGTATTGAAACAATTACTACTTACTTTCAAACTTTACTCGTATATCTTTACTATACGTATAAATGAAAATTAAACAGATGTATATAATTTTTCGCATCGCAAATACAATTATTGTATATTTTTCTTTTCCCCTTCAATTTTAATATAAAAGAACGTCTTAATTACGCCGCTATACTTTTAGTTTACCGTAATAGAAAATTTCCCCCTAATTACATACGTAATATTGCATATACTTACATAGAACATCGGTATTGAATTATATTTGTGTATTTTTGTATTATCAATTTTTTAGAATTACTTCTTCTGTAAAATTTGTGTATATAAACACAAAAGTATTTTCTGTAGACAGGCCCTTTTGTCGCATGCTCACTGTAATGAGGTACACTGACACGAAGACTTAGCTGTAAAGATCATCATCTCCATCATCCTGGAAGGGTTGATCACCTTGCGTTGTGTCTTGAGTACCACTCGTTCCGCTCTGCGGAAATCTACAAACAATTCAAATTCTTTGTATATACATGTTCACTTAATTACGCTTGCAAGATATAGGGATTCGTTCGCCTGCATAATACTGGTTTATATGTAAAAATATTATACGTCATAAGGTATTAACCCTTTATACTCGAACGACGGCCCAGAAGAGGCAACAATAATCTATGTGTAATTCGTAGTTCTGAGTGGTCTTTAACACATTGAATTTTCGATGTACTTTGTTGTCTGGATTGTCTCGCAAGTCGATGTGTTAATATTATTATTTTAAGTTTAGTCTATCTTGAGGTACCACTGTTTTATACCAGAAAAAAGTCCTCGAGTGCAAAAGGTTAAAAGTAATCCAATTCTTCTTTTTTTTACCTGAAATTGCTTCCAAATCCGCGAGACTGTTGAAGTGTCTGTGCGAACATTTCATACTTCCGAATATCATTATCAGACACTGAACGTCGCGCAAACCTCATTGCCTCTTCGAAATGAGCTCTAGTTATTTCCGGGACAGGATCGTCTTCATCCATCTTCGATAAAAGAGTACAGAATTAAATGCAAATGTAATTGAATTATTAAGAACACGTATGAAAATTATCATTATCACTTTCGTTCTATAGCAATGCTAAGAAATCTGTTCTTGAATTTTTCATACTTGTCTCAAATTCATTAAATACTAGATATTCGCTTTGGATGTGCATCCTGGTTGATTCATCCACAGTGAAAGGAATAAAGGTTGTTTTCATCTGCATTTCATCCAAAGTGAATATCCATAATGACTAGTGCACGAAGTAGAATCGGGTTCTACTTTGGATGAATTCACGCCGACAGTGAAACGGAAGTGAGAAGTCTAAACGTGCCCAAACAAAACCCTTATTTTTTTATTTTATACAATTCGGTTAATTTTTGTGGTCTTGTTGGTACAAAATAATCAATAAAATTTAGTTCTTAACTGCATTTATAAATAAATTATTGAGAATATTGGGCAAAATTGGAGATGCTTATTTGAAATTATAGAATTGAATACAATTATAACTATGGTTCGGAAATCCTTGAGGTTTTTTTGCCTATTTTCCGGGAAAATTGAATTATTACTAAGAAGGAGAAAGGTTTTAAAAGAGTAACGGTGGCCAGATGCCTTTATGATGGGAGGTCCGAGGTAAATAACAGGGTTATAGTCTCCAGATGTGTTAAAATAGAAAATTAGAGGCATCTACCAAATACACTGAAATGAAATTACTTCGATATATTTCCGAAATAACTTATATCGAGCAGGCGTGCTTTTACGTTCTTAATTAAAGATAGTGAGACGTAGCAAGTATCCTCAACGGTTAATTATGCCGCTTACAATCTGTCTTTCCAAACCCCGAAGTGTATGATACGGCCATTGAGAGCAAAAAAGAAAAGTGAATTTTGAAAGTTTGGTGTTTGAAAATATTAATTGCTACAACCACTACTGCAAAAACGTCTTGAAACAAAAATTCTGACTAACCATCTTTTCTAATATTTTACGGCATTTCCTCTGCCAGAGCTAAAGTTATCAATTAAGTCCCGACACTCACTACTTTACTTGCCGACATTTTCAGAACTAGTGAAGTGAATTTAATCATTGAACAAGTATAAATACTCCGGCTTTCATCTTTCACATTCGCCGTGGATGATTCATCCGCGATGAACATCCAAAGTGAAAAAATTGAAGGCGACTTTGATAACTCAAAAAAAAAAGGGTTGACAACCCAATAATAGAATTATCTAAGCATCTAAGCTGATCATATTGTATGGATACAACCCTATACAACGTCTCAAGAATAAGTTTTCATAAACATTCATTTGTTTATCGGTTGTCATAATATAGCATCACTGCTACTCGCGATGACCTGCTCTTACGTTTCGATTGCAGAATCAGAAGGCGCAACGAATATTTGCGTGTTTCATGCTTGAAAATTACTTACTTGCGGGAAAGTTTTGAAGACACGTCTACTATTCACATTACTGATTAATACTAAACGGTATATTATTCTTGAATATTTTGCACTACAAATAAGATAGCACATTGTTCCTTATCACGACAGATAGTATTTTGTTGTTCCATCGAAACGAAGAAGTAACTTCTAATTTGCTTGCGTATAAAAACTGTCACTTAATACTCCAAAGTACAGTATTCCCTCGAAAGTTGCGAAGAAAAGGTATGCAAAAGTTGCGAAGAGTTTATCCCCACTCCTGGGGGGTATACCCCTAGAGGCGTCCAGACGCTCGCTTGCCGATCAGTGTAACGCAATCCGGGTTCGGGTATATCGGTGAGATAATACTAATTCAACGATGAAACATTGCTATTGCTCATCCTTTTCTTATGAAATTTTTACACAGCATAGCTGACATTTTTCTGATTAAAATGACACCAAACACGATATAATTCGAACTATATTTACTGGCTTAATTAACGTTAATAAGTTTCGACCGCAAAAAAGGATAGGTAGTGAAAAGAAAAGAGAAGCTGCGATCGTCTTTTGGCTTGGCTGCTCGGCCGCTTATCTTTACTCGCTGTCCTTTTCTACGTTCGACGCTGTCGGCAAATTTCAAACAACGTAGGAATAACACGAAAGTTGCGAACGTTCAGTCCCGAGCCTTTCGCAACTTTCGAGGGAATACTGTATATCCTTTAACCCTTTCACGCGTTTTTTGGGACAACACACGGTATTCAAGATGGAAAATACCGAAATGAAGTTAATTACTATCAGTCTCTATAATGTTAATGATTCCTTTACAAGCCATTCAACACCTGTACAACTAAGGAAGTAATTCCAAACACTTGTCTCGTTCTGTACAATGCAACTTCGCACGCAGTGTGCACGAATTTTGTTTCCTTTCGTTTTTCATTTTACTTTCAAATTTTTCAATTAACGTTTTGCATATATACATAATAAAGATAAGCGAAAGCATAACAGATATTTGCATCTGCATATTTGTACTGTACTTGACCTGAGATAACTGAGATTGGTCGTACCCTACTTAGCACGTTCTAGTTTGGCCATACACGTGAAAGGGTTAAAATTCGGAGTCCCCATATTTCACGTTTCTTTTAAATGCCTGTGCACACGCGTAGTAAACGAATCCAAATTTCAATTTGTGTCAGGTTGTTTTTTACTGTAGGGTACACGTGTATATTCGTGAAACGTTGAGAACCAGTTTGGCAACTTTCAGAAACAAACAAATCTCGGTTTGGTCAGGGATCGCACAATACCGTACAAGTGTATTAAGAACTCGAATTTTTCACTCCTTAATACACATTGCACATGTCTCATGTACGCGTGTATTGCAATACACGTTCAATACCAAGAGGTCCAGTTAAAACCCGTAAAACCTTGCATATTGTTAAACTGTACTTACGTCCATAGACGATGCCGATGGATTGTTAGCACGTTCTTTCTCTCGTCGAATCTCGCTTTCGATGCTTTGCCTAATAGCGAGTTTGCATGCACGTTGACAAATTTCTGTTATATCAGCGCCCGAGAATCCATGCGTTACTTTAGCTATGTAGGTTAGCTCTACATCCTGTAAAATAAACATTGACAATATATTTAGTAAATGTTACGATAAAATGTATAAAACCTTTAGAACTATACAGGATGGGTCATCTAAGATTAGGGTTTACATTTTTTAATTGCTTTTAATCACTTTTGATTGACGTTGCAGTTTAAGTATTCTTGGCACACACACGGGCGTGCAAGCACCTTTTATGACTAGCTATCGATAACTTGATAACGATCAAAAATAATCTTAGTTATAATAAAAAATTCAATCAGGAATTACATTATGAAGAATATTGATGGCGTAAGCGAATTGTACAAAGGACAAAAAAAAGTATTAATTAAACAGGAGTGAATTTTCTTCAAACAATCATACTACTTATACCGTTATATATATCATTACTTGTAATATTTATATATTTAGGGTTATAGTGTATAATAATACTGAATATTTGTTCTACTACATTAATTTTACTCATTTTGTAAAAGAGCGTGAAAACAAAATATAACGGGCGCGACTTGCATTAGGTTCGACTGCAAACTGAGAACTGACTAACTTTTCTCGAAAAATTAGTTCACTGATGGGAAAATGTGACATGTACACAGTGTACATATTTGAAAAATGCCAATAAAGTATAATCGGTCACGAAGTGCATAAGCAATATTAGAATACTTACAATTAAAGAAAATGAAAGAATAAAAAACCGATTCCTGTAATCGAGGTCCTACTGTTTTATATAAATGGCCAAGAAGGTGTGAACGTTAGAGGTATCTGATTTTCTTTACCTTTGCTACGGGCGATTTTCGAAGATTGGCTCTGAAAATTGCTTCTCGAGACTTCTCATCCGGCAGTGGTATGTAAATCAGTTGATCTAATCTACCAGGGCGAAGAATTGCGGGGTCAATGATATCAGGACGATTAGTTGCGCCTATGATAAAGACGTTCTTTTTGGCACCCATTCCATCCATTTCCGTCAGAATTTGATTAATCACGCGATCCGCTGCACCGCCAGCATCGCCTATGTTGCCTCCACGAGATTTGGCAATGGAATCAAGTTCATCGAAGAATAATACACAAGGAGCTGCTGCCCTTGCCTACAGATTCAATGGTGGTAAGTGAAGGAATCCTTGTCACATTTCATAAACTTAAATTATTACTTACTTTGTCGAAAACGTCTCTGACGTTAGCCTCAGATTCACCAAACCACATCGTTAATAATTCTGGTCCCTTTACAGAAATGAAATTTGCTTGGCACTCGTTAGCTATGGCTTTAGCCAACAAGGTTTTACCACAACCCGGTGGCCCATAGAATAGTACACCTCTTGATGGTTGCATACCGAATTTCAAGAACTTATCGGGATGCTCAACTGGATACTGTTACATCGAGGTAAACAGTGATTAATGTTAACGTAACAATTTAATCGCATAGCCGAAATATTTGAAACTAGAATGATTTTCTTACCTGCACCAGCTCCTGCAATTCCATTTTAACGTTTTGTAAGCCACCGACATCGTCCCATGTAACAGTTGGAACTTCCACAATTGTTTCTCGTAAAGCACTTGGACTACTCTTAGTCATGGCATACTGAATCACGAATAGTAGTGTTATTTATAGCGCACAATATAAATCGAAAACTTCAAACAAAGTCCAATGCACGTAAATCTATATTTACTTTGAAATTTTCCATTGTGACGGCAAGAGATGATAAAACTTCGGCATCTATGTGTTCTTCTTCTAAATCAATGAGATCCATTTTTTCACGGATTTGTTGTAGAGCTGCTTCCGAGCACAGTGAAGCCAAATCGGCTCCTACGTGGCCGTGTGTTTCAGCTGCGATCTGGGTAATTGCATCGACTCATTAAGTATTAATAACATCGGTTACAACTTAATAACTCTAACGATAATAACTTGTACAAACCTCCTCCAATTCAACGTCATCGGCAAGTTTCATATTTTTCGTATGAATTCTTAAAATTTCTAAACGACCAGTAGCATCCGGTATTCCGATATCAATTTCTTTATCGAAACGACCAAAGCGACGCAAAGCTGGGTCGATGCTGTTAGGTCGATTAGTAGCAGCCATTACGATAACATGGGCGCTTTGTTTCATACCATCCATTAAAGTTAATAGCTGAGAAACTATACGTCGCTCAACTTCTCCGTGTGTCTATAATTAAATACATATACATCATTAATTACATAAATAATTTGTAAGCGGATAAAGTAAAATGTTTGATGAGAACCTTTTCTCTTTTCGGAGCGATCGCATCAAGTTCGTCGATAAAAATTATAGCCGGCGAGTTTTTCTCAGCTTCCTCGAATGCTTTTCTTAAATTGCTTTCCGATTCTCCAGCAAGTTTACTCATAATTTCAGGACCTTTAAACATAATCAATTAAGTAATATTTCAAGATAAAATGGCAGTTTAAAATTGTCGTACCATTGATGAGAAAGAAGAATGCTCCTGTTTCATTTGCAACGGCACGAGCAATTAGAGTTTTTCCTGTGCCCGGTGGACCATATAAAAGAATACCACGTGGTGGTTTAACTCCAATTGCTTTAAATAAGGATGGATGTCTTAAAGGTAATTCTACCATTTCCTTAATTTGAGCTAACTGTTTACGGACACCACCAATATCGTCATAACCTACAGCATTTAATGCTTCCTCCTCCTCCTACAAATTTGTTGCAATATTTGTATTACAATGCGTACAAATAGAAGATCACTTGTAAGATTATACCTAACTGACCTCCCTCTTAATCGGATCACCTTCATAGTGAATAATTGTATCAGGAGCTACGATACAGAATGGTCCAGGGTCTGTTTCTACAACTTTAAATTCTACGACTCGCATACCACCACGTACAATAAAATTATCATCTTTGTGAACTGGACGATACGCCTCTAGGAAGTATGGTTTCAAATATACTTCAAATAAGTTTCTATAACAAAAATAAATATTGTATTAATAACAAATTATAATAAATAATAGAAATTTTAAGGTAATGAACTATCCTTTTTTACTATTTTATAAAACAAGAAGCGGACAGGGAGAAGTATATCTAATATCTGGGCATAAAAATCTAGTACAGATAAAGTACTGGTACAGTTTTATAAAGTACAGTTTTCAAACAAATGATATCAGAATTTTTAATTAATCTTTATTTGATATTGATCAATTAGAACACATTTTTTATTTTACAAGCGTTTTTCAACATCTCTTATGAAACATCTAAGTATTTCTAAATTCAAACGCAAAATGACAGACCAAGGCTAATGTATCCATTGAAAATAAAATGAAAGAGAGTTCCATGTAATTCAATGCATTTAAGGGAAATTCCCCGAGTTCAATGTTGCCATATCATCATTCCAAATGCAGTAGGTTTTGTACAATTTTTCCAATACAGAATACAAAAAAAGAAGAATTAAACCACTCATAATTAAATTCTAAGAAACATATAAAACAAGAATGTAAGAAGAAAATTCAATTTTTTTTTTGTATACTATGTTAAATTAATATTGTGTAAAAACAAAGTTGAGTGTACTGTAAATATTTTACCAATTACGGAAATTATTTGATTTATTTGCACGTCTGTTTCATTAAAAATTTCCTACCCTTCAATTCAGTTATAATTTATATTACCAATTAAAAATATTATAAAATTTTACTAATTACTTCATATCAACTTTGTAAATATTTATTTTTGAATAATACTTCAAATAACTAATAATTAATTTCAACTTTTAGACAACTTGAACAGTCCACCTTTGTAAGAAAGATGCAGACAAAATTTGTAACACAAGGAGCTTATGAGCTTCTCCGTATACAGTATTGTCTCGATAGTTGCGAAAAAGAGCTGCACGATAGTTGCAAAGAGTTTATCCCCACTCCTGGGGGGTATACCCCTAGAGGCGTCCAGAAGCTCGCTTGCCGATCAGTGTAACGCGATCCGGGGTCGGGTATATCGGTGAGGTAATACTAATTCAACGATGAAACTTTGCCATTTCTCATCCTTTTCTTATGAAATTTTTACACAGCATAGCTGACATTTTTCTGATTAAAATGACACCAAACACGATATAATTTGGACTATATTTACTGGCTTAATTAACGTTAATAAGTTTCGACCGCAGAAAAGGATAGGTAGTGAAAAGAAAAGAGAAGCTGCGATCGTCTTTTGGCTTGGCTGCTCGGCCGCTTATCTTTACTCGCTGTCCTTTTCTACGTTCGACGCTGTCGGCAAATTTCAAACAACGTAGGAACTACACGCTAGTTGCAAACGTTCAGTCCCGAGGCTTTCGCAACTATCGAGACAATACTGTAATTTGTAAAGTAACTAATATAATAACTAATATAATTCGACTGAATAAAGATTTTCAAATTAGATGAAGAAATAGTTATAGCAAAATACCTAAGATGTGTAATAGTTTTTAAGTATTTGCAAAATTCCAAAAGTTTTCTTGTAAGGCGAGGAAAGAAAATTAAGTTACTATTATTAGTGTAAAATGTTTCAATATGTATTTTTGATATTTAAATAATAATTCTCTCACTATAATGTATATTTGTTGCTGACCAATTTATATAAAGCATGATTACTTTATGAGATCTGAAGTATGTTAAGGATACATATAGTACGTCCAGAGCTAAATGAAAAAAGTGGAGGGAGAGCGGCCGATTGATGCCCGCCGATCGGCAGGGCCGTAAGCGCCCTGCCGATGTTTGGTTCTAAGCAATAAGATGAGAAGCTTATGAATTAATTTTTAATTACACTAGTAGTTCAGTTACTACTAGTATAGCTATACATTTTATTTAATATTTTAAGTGTTTAATGGAATTTCGATTCTTCGCGCCGCATTATCCTTGGTTTGTAGTATAGGAACCACTTTCGATATAACGCTTGTGGAGTTACACCTTTTTAACAAACTCTAATGTTCCAAATATAGAGACAATGTTCTGCTCATTCCGTTTAAAACCACAAGCCAGAATAGCAGAGACTTCTATATACAATTTTATTTCCGTTACTATTTGTTCTATTTAGACTCACATTTTCTACTTCGTGGCAAGTAAGGATGCTTGTCACCTATTACACTATTCTAATTAATAAAAAAAAGAAAACAAGCATCTGTATTTGTATATCTGTACTTGTATTTGTATTTGTAAATATATCATGTTTGGTCTCATTTTAATCGGAAGAATTTCAACAATATCTTTAAAAAAATTGGAAGTCGAAAAAACTAAAAATAAAAAAGTAAAGCTGTCGTTTTTATTATAGCATCGTTTTGCTTTTGTGTAATCACACCGACGCGGTGGCATTTAAATGGCTCGGCTGCCTGGGCCATCGTTCTGTCCTTGTTGTTTCCTTTACAACCTAGCGACACCGACAAAAGCGAGCCGCGAGCCGTGCTACTGACACTGACACTGTCTTAAACAGTTTACACATTGATCAGCAGTATATCATATACTGTATATGTGCACCCATTTCAAATTGGCATGGCACAGCCCTGCTCGATTCGACGAGCGGTCGAGCTTTGTAGTTCGTTTAGTGGGGTGAGAAATCCTCACACCACTTTTTTCATTTAGCTCTGGACGTACTGTACATATATCCTTAATATTTGTTATAGAACATCAAATATTGCTAATAACTGTAAAATCATTTATGTTTACCAGTTATCTGAAGCAAGGGATAGGAAAGTCAATGCACGAATAAAAATGAAAACTGCTGCAAAACCAGCCAGAAAAGTAAAAAAATAAAATAATGAAGATTGAAAAACGAACTTAAATAAAGAAACAGCTTCGAAGCATAAGAAATAAATACATAATCATAGATTGACAAAAGTTGTTGATTTACCCTGTGAGGCCAGTTACTGTATCATCCATTGGTAGAACATGAATGCGCTTTCCATATTTAACTTCAGGACACGCTTGTACAGAGACAACATCGCTCAAGCGTACACGCAGATTATTCCTTATAACACGGTTCATGCGAATTTTTTCATCGGGGCAAGTCTCATCGGAAAGAACAATGCACACAGTTTCCTTGCGCCTTTTCCCCTTTAGCAGCACTGTATCTCCCCTAAAGAGTTGCAATTCATCCATTTTTGCAGGCGAAAGAGCCACAACAGAGTTGTCATCTGCGATGGCTTCATCCACTAATAATCTATTTGGCTTGTCCTTCTTACGAAGGATTGCTGTTGCCAAATCTTCGCTGTTAAGACAACAAGACGTTTAATTAATTTAGATAGAACAATGATAGCAAATAATTAATATGCTAAGTGCCGCGTGGACTATTGATGGTCCACAATTTTCTATTCACATTGCTTTAACCCTCTAGTTCCTACCATTGGCCATAGGCAACAGAGAACTAACGACTTTTTCGTGAGCTCCGCCCATTTATAATTTATACAGAAGGAGAGTACTATAATGTCTGTCCAATGAGACAACAGAGTAGACAAGGGAGAACAGGAGCGGGCTAAATCACAGATTTCAGATCCCTGTGAATTAGAAAATTCTGACACGGTTTGTAACACGCATACTATAGAAGGAATCACAGAATAACAGTACAACTTCACCCCTGCACATCAACAAGTGGCAGTCACAACTATCTACCATGTGGAAGTTTTATTTATGTTTAATGTTTCATTCCTCTGCTCGGACTATAGTGTCCAAGACATCGTACTCGACACATTAACTAGCAAGCAGACATAACTTCTGCATTGATTTCAAATGGTCCGTAACCAGAGGGCTAAGCATTTCATTGCAAAAAGAAACATCGTCATGAAATATTTTAATATTTTTGTGATCTTCCAAGTATTACAGTAACATTCATATATAAATCTTATAAATGTTATTGCACATATCTTGCAAACATATACAATGAATACAGAATCGTGGATCATCCAGAGCACACAAAACGTTAACAAGAATTTATGCAAATTTGGCTCCGATACTTAAATGCATTAAGAATTAATAAAAGCTAAGACAAATTTTTGTTATCAAATCTTGTAGTATTACATCAATTCTTTATTGTTTTTATTATATTGGTAGCCATATTGGATACACTTAATATAATGATTTTAGTACTTCATTTGTTTTAGCTTCAAAAGATGCTACTCATCCATTAAAATTTTTTTTAAGACATGTGTTTTAGAATGGTTAATAATTGTGATTACACGAAATTACATATTTAGTATCCAATAAAATATAAATTTTGTTAAGACAAATCTAACAGTTATTAATCAGTTAAGATTTGCGGTTTGCATCCAACTATCTTAAAGTATTACAGTTTTTAATATCAGCATAAATTATACATATCATCATTCCAAATGCAGTAGGTTTTGTACAATTTTTCCAATACAGAATACAAAAAAAGAAGAATTAAACCACTCATAATTAAATTCTAAGAAACATATAAAACAAGAATGTAAGAAGAAAATTCAATTTTTTTTTTGTATACTATGTTAAATTAATATTGTGTAAAAACAAAGTTGAGTGTACTGTAAATATTTTACCAATTACGGAAATTATTTGATTTATTTGCACGTCTGTTTCATTAAAAATTTCCTACCCTTCAATTCAGTTATAATTTATATTACCAATTAAAAATATTATAAAATTTTACATGACATGTGTTTTAGAATGGTTAATAATTGTGATTACACGAAATTACATATTTAGTATCCAATAAAATATAAATTTTGTTAAGACAAATCTAACAGTTATTAATCAGTTAAGATTTGCGGTTTGCATCCAACTATCTTAAAGTATTACAGTTTTTAATATCAGCATAAATTATACAAGTTTCGTTGGAATTAATCATTTTTATTAACTTACAGTTATTAAAAATAAGATGTAAAATAAGCATAAAAATAATTTTTCTCAATTTATATTTGCTCTACATGTATTAATATTTGCCAATTACAATAATATTTTTGCGATGAAAAAATAATTTTAACTTTTGATAATGATCTATATTTGAGAAACAATAAAAAAAATTGTTTATCCTTATCCCTTCAAAAGTAACAATGCTGATAGGAAATAAATATCTGTTAAATCTACAGAAAATGTTATTTTTTATTGTTCAACTATACTTCGGATGTACAGATATATTGATATCGATAGTAATTATCAATTAAAACAAATTGGTGTAATTAATATTTAAAAACAAATGCAGAATTTCCATGCACGGTTAAACTTTCGAAATATCGTAAAATATAGATGATATTGTTCAGTTTTTCATTTTATCCATCATTTTTCTACAAGGATGACAAATGCTTAACGAAAAAGAAATTGCAATGTCAGTAAAATTCCTTTGTCACGTTCGGTGAAGTATTCAGCCATGGACAATCGGCATACGAAAATGTGAGGCGCTATTTGCGCCACCGTAAATTATTATCAGGAGGAAATACCAATTTATTAGGTATTATTGATCTTTACAATATTCAATTCGTTAAATGTTATTTATTTTCCTAAGAATCTATAAAAAGACGCGTTGCGTCGACATGATGACAACGTAAAATTGGAAGCCAGCATGGATGCAATTTTTATTTGCACACGTCGCGTCCAGATCTTCGATGTATCGGAACGAAATTATTCTACATATTATTTGGTCGAATGTTTTCTTTGTTAAATTCAACTTACCTTTTTGGTTCACTCATTATTCACTTGATTTTAACGCAAAAGAAAATGCACACGCAACGATCAGAACTCAGTATCGCAACACGTACAAGTCAGCAACACTTACAGCCGATCCAATGAACATTCCTCATTTGAACTTCCATGGCTTGCATTGGACTCCCCCATTGCCAATGAAAATGTAAAGGCGTATATACAATAAATATACAAAATTTATATATATCTTTTTATACATATGTTCAAAGTATTAAAAGGTGCGACTGTTTAAAATTGCGAACGATATTAATTAACTATTTTATCAATCCTAGTTGTTTAAGCAAATATTTTCTTATTGCACAGATTTGAAAGAAACTAAATCAACCACATAGTATACTTTATCAATCATATTTAACTAAAGTATTGACAGAATATTAACGTTTTTTAGTGCAGAAATTAATCAAACTTAGGGCATGTTCAACGAGACAATATAAATAGTTTGCAATCTATCAAAACTTTGGGTAGAACATACCTATATGTATGTGTACGATTATTCCTAGATATTTATTTAACTACATAAACATTAAGCTATTAAATGTAATAGAATATCCGTAAAAACTATAGATATTCATGAAAAAACGAGACGTCTCTTTTATTTCCATCCAAATTTTGTGTCACATTTATTAGATGACCTAGTAGCATTTAATTTTGAAAGTGTGTTGAGTTCTACATCGCTTACGTCACGGCATTCTTAAAGTTAGAATACGATACATATACGTACTTGTCAAATCGGTCTATGATGGTTGGAATTAAAGGTTATTCTACTATCTTTAATTACATAAATGCAAAAGCTCTTTTCGTACAATAAAGAAACAAATAGTTCTTTCGATGGAAGTTTAATAAACAAATCTATATTAAAGAATGATACGATGAAACATAACCTTACTATTCTTATTGTCATTTCTGTCAAATTTATGTATATGAGCGGCACATGTTTGTACATTAATCTAAATTACACATACGAATATTCTAATTAATTGTAATCTGACTTAAACCCGCTGTAGTTGTTCTTAATAATTCTCCTTATATCAATCGTATCCTGGCGCTATAAATATTTCTATATGGTCAGATATTTTACGAAGTAATATTCGTAATCTTATGTTAAATGTTTACTACAGTGTTGTAAAACTAATAAGAACATGAATCTTTAAGGATATAAAATGTGTTTCATCGGATATATGTTTAAAATAAGGAAATATAACCTTGCTTTCAGAAACATTCTTTATGTTCTTAGTTTTTTATATAAAGTATCTCTTATTATTCCAATTTAGCCTTCGCATATATTTTGTACGTGCTGCTGTTTTATGGAAACAATAAATACATATTTGTGTTTGTAAAATATTTTGTTTCTAATATTGTAATAGAAATTTATATAATATATAAGAATTTTCAATTACTTAGGTTTATATTAGTCGTTTATAAATGTATAACTTATAAGGCTTTGCATTTTCTTACCGATGTATTATTATTTTTAAACTATTTTTGTTTCTGTTTCATGTTATTAATGGACTTCATGCGCAAACAGCGTAAGTAAACAAATACTTTGAAATCAGTTTTTAATACCTTGGTGACTGCTATAATGTAATAAAAAACCTACTCTGATACTTTATAAAGGGTACAGATGCAAGTAAATAATTGCACAGATTTTTATTTAAAGTACAGAAGCGGTCGTGTAAGAGGTAAAGATCTTTTGTCCGATAATAATTGAAAACACAACATTTTTTTATAGATTAATAATTTTGGCATTTGCTGGTTCTATTGGCATGACATTTGTCATACTTGGGTGCGCTTTGCCTGTATATAAGTAAGTGATTACTGCTATCCAATTGTTCGGTTTCTATTATAAGTTACCAAAACATTAGATGCGAGGGCATATTAAATTATAATAACTTGTATACTTATTTTTATAACGCATTTATCTTTAGAGTATGGTGGCCATTTTTTGTTGTCTTATTCTATATATTGGCACCAGTTCCAACGATAATTGCGCGTCGATATACAGATGACTCTGGGAATAATCCAAATCGATGTTTGGAATTGGCAATATTCATGACTATGGGCTTTGTTGTATCGTCTTTCGCTCTTCCTATTATCTTAGCTAGATCGCCAGCTAACGATCCAGTGGTACAGTTAAATTATGCGTATTTTTCTGTTCGATTATTCAAATATATCTCTAAGTAAACATAAATATGAGACGAACAAGCATAATTATTAATTTGAACCCTTGTACATTTTCAGATACAATGGGGTGCTTGTTACTTGACTTTGGCAGGTAATATTATTATGTATCTAACCCTAGTCGGATTTTTCGTAACTTTCGATCAAGAAGATTATGATTATGCCACATGGTAAAACTTGACATCTGATTGTACTTATTTATTAATTTTACATGGTAATATTTTAAAATATATATTATTGTTTCTAATTCATTCCTTGTGCTTTATATATATATATAATGCTTGAATACTTTCAGGTTTTTGCAAAATGAAAGGAAGAATGTAAATCATATACTGCACTGACTGACAATTGTGTGTTGATTCTAAGTCACCGCAAAATCTATAGTATACAATTTATATCTCATAAAATTATTATAAGTCATTCGTATGGTTTATATTAAGACTATCCAAAAAAAATAGTATTATCATAATTGATATTAAAATCATCGACTTATTTTGCTATTATTATTCAGCAACTAAAATTTCCAACAGCAGAAAGTGAAAAGTTTGACAAACTTCCGTAGATGAAATTAGAAGCGCAATTATTGCTGAAACATGTAAAACTTAAAATATTTCTATTTATTGAACATAAGTTCTTCATAGCAATATTAATAAAGTTACAGTTTTTTTTATATTACGTGATACTTTCCATTATTTTTGCAAGTTAATGCTTATAAATTAAAAGTTGTAACTTAGTTTGCAGCATAATACTTTATAAACGTTTTATATACAATTAATATCTTAGTAAATATGAACAAAATAAATCCAATTTTTGATATACGATATATTTCAAAGTTACATTGAAAAAAGTACGAATCATAACAGCACCTTCCTATTACAGCATGCGAGGAAAGCAAAAATGTGCAATTTTTGTTAGTTACAATTGAATACCAATCAATATTATAATACACATTAAGAGTTCAATAAATTTATGGACTTATTATGGAGTGTATTTTACAAAATGTTAAAGGAGACAATTGCAATCATCTATTTCTTCGATTTATTTATATCGCGTATTTGTATAAGGGATAATTACTAAAAATTTCATAAACTATAAGTGTTATTTTCATTTTTAAATAAACGCAACAGATATCATCAATTATAACAAATAGGAAAAGAATTATATTCATCGTTTTATAATTACGTTTTGTTCCATATATGTCGTACAAATGTTATCAATATTAACAGTTATTGTAATAACACAAAAAGGTTGTCATTTATTAATTACTACTTGTGAACTTTCTTGTTAGTTACCTCAAGATTTATATTTTGATTTCTAATCTAAGAAGTTGTAAAAGATACTTAAACAGTATGCGGACATTCATTTTATAAAATTTCATGGTTATTAGAGATTACTATAAATCAGATTTTGATATAAATAATGCATGGGAAATGAATACAAGCTGAATAAAAAATTCCAACAAGAAAAAACTCGAAAAGCTTCATAGCTTTATAAAGAAAATATTGTTACTAACTAACAATTGTATTATAAATATTTTATACTTAAAATAATTATAGTTAGAACAATTATATATTGAAACTTGATTATTATCAGCACTGGATACAGTACTGCTATATATATACAAAGCCAAGCTTTATAAATTTATTAAGTTTATGTCTGGATAATAAAAATAATTAGACATTATAAAATATACAAATGGTTTAATAACAAATATATATTATTTTTCATTTTTTATAAAAATCATGTATGGTGTAACATAAATTTGTATACATACTATATATAAATAAACGAAGTATTTAAATAAGTTTATATTTCCATGTAACTGTTACCAAATGTGGGAAACTTGTACACAAAATATTGTCGTTTATTATACTATATCTTTTTCTTAATGTTAACATTGTTTAACAAGCATATATATACATATTGGAATTCCACGAATAAGAACATTTTGTTAACGTATACTTTGCATATTTGAAAAATAGTCTTCTAAAGCTACAACATATAATTAAGTAAAAATTACTTTTTGATTTGTATTAATGTGAGATGCTTTTATACTTAAATTAATGGTTCGAGACATTGTACGATACAACAATGAATCACGGTATTATATATACTAAAGTTGTAGGAAAGGTGTTTTCTGATTACTTATATAATATAATAATAGTAATCGCAAGGTCCACCAAAAAAAGTAAAGTACAGAATTAACGAGTAACGAAATGAAAGGAATGAAATTGGCGAGGAATACGAATACAAAAATAGCAGAAGGAAGCAGGAATATAAATACACATCACAGTGTGTACAAAAAGAAAAGAAGGATTGTTAGCTGAATAAAATGAATCTTATGAAGAAGAAATGAATGGGATGCTATACTTTCATGAAAAAATATTTATCTTACTGTGTACAATATTGCCTATTACGATATTGTATTAAACTTGTCACGCTTGATTTAATAAAATCAGGTTTCGTTTTGGCCCAAGTTTCTAACTTGTGAAACATACGGTCGATCTCTTCATTCTCTACTGAAGAACAGTGATGTTCATTGGCGTTGTTCATGTTCTCTTCCCGAATCGATTCTTCTTGCTCTTCGCATTCTGAAATCCATTTTGTTATTTCTTCTGAAAACTTACTTTCTTCACGGTTTTCTGGATTCTCTTTAATAATCATAACTATAGGATCTTGCTGTAGAAGTTTCCTCCAAGAGTATTTAATATCTAACATTGTTATTTCATCCCATGCTTTGCTGATTAAATCAATAGAATCCTTTATGTCATAATTGCCATAAAATTCTTTGATTCTGCCATCATATTGCTGTATACGACAAAGTAATTTTTGTCGGAATAATGTTTTACATTTTCTAATTACACCTTCTTCCATTGGTTGTACAATCGGGTACATATCCAGTGGCAAACTTACTAATTTAAAATGAAGGTCCTCCTGCTCTTTTTCAAAAAACATATTATTCTTAGAACGATCAACAAGCAATAACACTTTTCCTACTCTCTGTTTCTGTTGTTGGTACTGCCTCACGGTAGGTTTAAAATGATTGGTATACCAATCATTAAAAACAATTTCATCAAGGCGAGCACTATTTTGACTTATATAAACTACTGGTAACAACTGTCTGCAATGCTTTAAGGCCTGTGGATTAGCATATTTATTAATAAACAGCAGTGGCAATTTGTGGGTTCCAGTAGCATTGGAGCAAAGAGCTATAGTAACATGGTTCATCCTCATCGTTTCTCCCTCGCGTGACAATATTGTTTGCGGAAGTGCCCTCCACATTAAATACTTCTCATGTATGTTATATACATTCTCTATCTTAATATCGTTCTCGTTTAATATTTTCGCCAGTTTATCCGAAGTTAAATCATTTGTGGACGACATTTCTTCCTGCAAATTTGGAACATTTACATTGTACTTCTTCTTGAAACGCCATAGCCAACCACGACTTGCTGTAAACTTTATCTGCCCGCCAATCTCTTTGTGCAACTCTTTGGCTTTCTCTTGGAGAATGCTATCGGTAAATATATCGCCTTCCGCTTGCCTTTCCAACATCCATTTGTGCAAACGAATATTTATCTCCTCGTGTGGTGCCACACGATTTCTTTTCATCGCCAAACATTTTGGATACTGTGAAATTTTTCGGAGCGACTCTACGTTTTTCCAGTATCGTTGGATAGTTCTTTTATGAAGACCATACTCTATGCAAAGTTTGTTGATCGATACGCCTTCCTCTAATTTCTGAATGATCTCTAAACGCTTTGCAAGTGTAGTTTCTCCTTTTTGCGCAGAACTGGATGTTATTTCAATAATCGGTTCAATTATTTTCTTGTCTTCCTTTCGCTCGAGATTAAAAAATATCCGCTCTACTGTCTCCATAGACGTTACCTTTGCATTCAAAAAGACAGTAGTACCCTTAAAGAAATCAGTACGCCCGTTATTATTCTATAGACTTTACATCAATGCAACGTACATAATTGTATATAATTTGCAAACGATAGCAGAATTACTGGTGACTACCATATAGAATATACTGAGCTTGATTTTATAATAAATGACGAAACTATAAGATGTTAAGGACACACTATCCATAGAAACTAGTTTCCCTTTTTGAAACTATCAAGTGATGTTATTCAAGCTATTCGTTCGAAATGGTGTTATCCGTCTATACTATACGTCTGATGGGCAAAACCTCTGAACACTTTATGTTATTTTTATCTCAAAACAGTCTGTTCATGGTCTAAACTTAAATCCTGAATCAATTTCGTAAAGGCAGTAGTCTAAGACATATATAACGTCCAAATAACATTTCATGGCACCATATGATTCTTTATATCTTGTTTATTTTCATTGTATACATATAAGTAACAATTAGTGTCAAGCAGAACGAACACATAATAGTATTAGCAATTCTTGGAATGTTTACTTCCCGCAATGAAATGCGCAGTGAGCGTTAGGGGGCACCACTGTACAGAAAATTGTGGCGATGCCAATAGTGTGATTCAGAAAACCCTAGAGTATATTAGGTTAAGTTTACCTTTGTTGCGTCGCGGCTGGTGGGATATGGGGACTTTGTGTAGGTTCGGTTGCCCGTGGAGCGCTGAACCGCTCTGCTTGTGGAAAAGCGCGGAATATTCAAAGAACACCAACTTTTGTAAAGATTTACTGTTTTATTCCAAGAACTAATATTGATTTGTACAAGTTGATCTCGTCTGCGCGACTTTAGTTTATATTCCCATGTGCAAGGCTTCTTCTTCTTTCCATTATGGCTCTGGTCCTTCTTCCTGAGTTCCTTGGTTTCCCTTTCTCTTCACGTAGCGGCCAATGGGGTTGAGTCTTGCTGGGCCTTGGTTCGTCCTTGGACGCGTGGGGGTGGTAACGTCTTTGCTTTCCGTGTAAGGACGTAGGGGTGCGCGCGCAAGGGAGAAATGGGAAAAACCCGAGAAAGCGCATGAAAGTCGCGAGGTAACGGTAAATAGAAATCTGCTGGAAAAATCCTGAGAAAATACACGAGGGAAAATGAATCTTACAGCGCGTTGTAGGAATACGCGTACAATAATTAACAATGTACCGATCGTTGTATCGCGTATGTTCCTCTAACTTTGAATTTCGCTCCTAAATTATTATCGCTATCGATAGTCACGATTATATAGTCGATCATCGGTTCGATATCACTAAATATTAACCCTAGTTAACGCGATAGCGTAACACCTTCTATATATTTTATGTTCTATGTTTTATTTATGATAAATAGCGGGAAAGTCCGACGCTCGCTCTCAATTGTGTTTAAGCGTCGGGAAGTCCCAGTTTCCAATATCAGTGTTATTAAAGAAGTTTATTAAGTTAAAGGATCGTTGTTATTAGAAAGCTCTCCCAAGTAAAATAAGTTATTTGAATACTTAGTGCGCGCTAGAATATTAATATCGTATTAGCGCGCTACAAAATTGTAGCGGTGAAGCCAATTGTTGAAAAGGTAATAAATACGGAAACTAAATTACCGACACCAGTATGCAGTTTATTTAACAGGAGTTCGCTTGCTTAATCGAACCACGCTCTACGGACACTTTTCTCCGACTATTAAATTAGGCGCTACTTGACTAGAAAAAGGTTTTGTTGCGTCGCGATTGGTGGGATATGGGGACTTTGTGTAGGTTCGGTTGCCCGTGGAGCGCTGAACCGCTCTGCTTGTGGAGAAGCGCGGAATATTCAAAGAACACCAACCTTTATAAAGACTTTTGTAAAGATTTACTGTTTTATTACGAGAACTAGTATTGATTTGTACAGGTTGATCTGAGTGCGACTCTAATAGATCTCGTCTGCGCGACTTTAGTTTATATTCTGATGTGCGAGGCTTCTTCTTCTTTCCATTACAGCTCCGGTTCCTCTTCCTGAGTTCCTTGGTCCTCCTTCGAGATCGTCCTCGTCCAATGGGGTTGGTTCTTGTTGAGTTTCTATTCGTCCTTGGGCGCGTGGAGGTGGCAATGCTACGCTTCTCGGTAAGGGCGTCAGGGTACGCGCGTATTTGGGGAAAACGCGGGAAAGCTGAGGAAAAACGCACGAGGGTCGGAGAAAGCGCGCTGAAGAGTCGAGTGGCTCTTGAGAGGTCCTTTTGTTCAGCGGTAGAACATGTGGCGGCCAGAACAGGATATCGTGGGGCTTGACAACCTCCGGAGGTCGTACGTGATTCAATAGACTTTAGTCAATTCTTTATGCTCCGTAATAAATAACCTTTCGTATCTTCCAAGTGAAGTGTTCTAAGGTCCAAATGCTCCGAGGTTCCCTTTTGTTCGACAACCTATTGCTGGTACTTGAATAATGTACAGCTTTATTTATCGCGCGTATGTTCATCCGGCCTCGTATCTCGCTCCTAAGTTATTATCGCTATCGATAATTATATTTATATAGTCGATCATCGGTTCGATGTCACTAGACATTAACCCTAGGTAACGCGATAGCGTAACAGTTTAACTTAAAATGTAGTGTCTTAACATAAAATAACTTAAACTAGAACTAAGAACTAGCCTTAAAACTAACTATAATAACACTAGCCTAGTTAAATCTAATCCCGCCTATCGTCGGTAACGCTGGGAGCTACTTCGCGACCGACGTCGGTAAACACCGGTCGCTACAAAATTTGTGATGACTCGCCTACGCACCATTGGCGGTGGAGTCGCGGATTTTTCTCATCGCGATTCCCGCCAGGAGAATTCGCATTTCCGCCGTAATCGACACCTTGGCGCTGCTCTCGCCCAATGGAGTCAGAGAGAGGTCTTGCGCTCTCGCAATGATAGGTTGAACGCTCTCGGCCAATCAAGAGCTGCAGGATCGGCCAGGAAGGAGGAAGGTTGCTTCCTGGATTCAAAAACGTCGCTTGGGAAGCCATTCCTTGTGAAACGTCCTTTTGAACTGTTCTTTGAATCTTGTGACTTTTTCTACGTTTTTTTCACCGTTGGCTATTTGTTACTTGTTAATAAAGTCTAATCGTTGTTTTCACGTTTTAAATATATATATATGTGTCGTTATTTCTTACGGAGTCCCTCACATGATTTACTAAAAAGAAGTGTTAGTTTTGTGCATACAGCGTTATGGCCACCCCGCGTACCCCACTATCAAGCGTCGCAGCCACTCCACGCACTCCGCGGCGTGAAAACGCGTCTGAGGATGCGATGGCGGAAGCTGAAGTGTTCATGAGATCCTTGGAAGTGCCCAGCTTGCCGAGGGTCACCCTTGGCGACCGAGACGCGCCACCAGAGCCCGAGATTTACGCCAGTGAATTTTGTAACGTGAAGCTGCCGACTTTTTGGCGCCACAAACCTCATTTGTGGTTCGCGTGGCTAGAGAGCGAATTTCTAATCTTTCGCATCAGGTCGGACGAAGATAAGTGCAGCGCGGTTGTGCGACATTTGGACGAAGCCCTCATGACCGTTGTGGAGGATTTCTTTACTGACCCTCCCGCGACGGCCAAATATGACACGCTGAAGCAAATGTTAATTTCGCGTCTTTTCATCGAAAAAACGAAGCGGCACAACAAGTTATTCGCGGAGGTGGTTTTGGGCGACCGATCACCCTCCGCGCTTCTTCGCGACATGCGGGCGTTGGCGGACAAGCAACTTCCGGATGACATGCTGAAAACGTTCTGGATGCAGAGGCTTCCCTTGAGGATACAGGAGCTCGTATCCGTCCTCGAAGGGACGACGCTGACACAGATTGCTGTGGCCGCGGATTTATCCATGGAGAAAACCACGATTTTCACCATGGGTGCCGCAGCCACGACGCCACGGCAGGATTCTAGAATCGACAGGATGGAGGAGAAACTCGATGCTGTCATGGCCGCCATCAGGGCCGTCCACGTTGGGCCGCGCGGTCGCCTAACGGATCGGTCTCGCGCTCATTCTCAGGCTCGTTCAAAGAGTCGGAAACGAGCCTCGCGGTCAAGAGGTCCGCCGGGGCAGTGCTATTACCACCGGATGTTTGGGGAGCAGGCTAGGCGCTGCACTCAGCCGTGCACCGCGTCGTTATCCCCAGCGACTCCCAGAAACGCCAACAGCTGTCCACATTAGGAGCCATCTTGGACGGTTTGAGCACCTCCTGTAGGCTCCACATTTTCGATCAGCAGAGTAGAATCCGTTTCCTGATTGACACGGAAGCGGATACTTCACTTTTGCCGAACCATTTTGCAGGAAAACAGCCTTAAGCTGCGCCGCTGCGGTTGTTTGCAGCAAACAACGCGGTTATAAGCACCTATGGGAAGAAGCTGCTGGCGCTGGGTCTTGGACTGGGAAGGACCCTGCGCTGGAAATTCTGCATCGCCGATGTTTCCACGGCAGTCATAGGCGCAGATTTTCTTTACTTCTTCGATTTGTCTGTGAATCTGCGACGTGGACGACTTCGCAACCAGCAGTCCGACACGGAGACACAGGGACGCCGAACTTCTCAGCCTCACGCGCCCGTAGTCACCGTGCTGCCGGATTCGGCATTCCTTCGGCTGCTGCAGGAGTTTCCAGGCTTGACGAACCCGTCGGCACCAGCGCGCAGCACGACACATCGGGTCCATCACCATATTGAGACGCAGGGCGCACCAGCAGCACAGCCAGCTCGCCGCCTACGCTGAAGAAGCTAAGCATTGCCAACGCGGAATTCGCGCATATGCTGGAGGCTGGGATTTGTCGGCCATCTTCGAGCCCTTGGGCAGCACCGTTACATATGGTGTCCAAGAAGGAAGCCGGAACGTGGAGGCCGTGTGGAGACTACAGGGCCCTGAATGCAGTCACGGTACCTGCCCGCTACCCCCTTCCACGCGTCCAGGATTTCACGTCCGCGCTTCACGGTAAGTCCATTTTACCACTTTGGACTTGCCCAAGGCTTATCACCAGATCCCAGTCGCTCCAGAGGATGTGCCTAAGACGGCTGTTATTACGCCGTTCGGCTTATTCGAATTCTTGGCAATGCCCTTTGGCTTGAAGAACGCGTCGCACACCTTCCAGAGGTTCATCAATGCTGTTCTTCGCGACCTCGATTTCGCGATTTGCTACGTGGATGACATCTTGGTCGCCTCCGAGTCGCCGGAACAACACATGGAGCATCTCAGGATCCTGTTCGATAGATTACAGGCTGCTGGAGTCACACTGAATGTCGCCAAGTGCGTATTCTGTCAATTGGAAGTGCGTTTCCTTGGTTATTCAGTGACTCCAGAGGGAATCAAACCCTTGCACGACAAGGTGAGGGCCATTGTTGATTTCTCTAAGCCCGAGACGATCGTAGATCTACGCAGGTTCCTAGGGATGCTAAACTACTACCGCCGATGCATCAGGCGTGCAGCTCACGATCAGGCGCTGCTGAACGACTTCATCAGGGATTCTCGTAAGAACAACAGGAGACCGGTCATCTGGACCCCAGAAGCTGAGGAGGCCTTTTCTCGCTGTAAACGGGCTCTCTCCGTGGCCACTCTACTGGTGCATCCTCGTGCCGAGGCTGCGCTGGTTCTTATGACCGACGCGTCTGCCTCAGCCGTCGATGCGGCGTTGGAGCAGGAGATGGGGGACAAGCTGGAGCAGCTCGCGTTCTTTTCAAAGAAGCTGAGTGCGGCCCAGCGTAATTATAGCACGTATGACCGGGAACTCCTAGTAATATATCTTGCAATACGTGCTATGAAAGATTTTGTTGAAGGGAGGCCGTTGTTGATAAGAACGGACCATGCGCCGTTGACGTTTGCATTTTGACAGAACCTGGACAAGGCGTCTCCACGGCAGGCCACACATTTGGACTACATCGGACAGTTCGGCACAGACATTGTGTATTTGAAAGGGGCGACAAATTGGGTCGCTGATGCGTTGTCTAGGATTGACGCAGTGATCTGTCCGATAATCATCTCCACCGAGGATCTGGCTGCGGAGCTTCTGGCCAACCCTCAGCAGGCGAGGTTTCGAGTGTTCTGAATGGTCGGGTCGCAGCATCCGCTGTACTGTGAAGCAGCGGATGATGCCATTCGACCTTTCATTCCAAGGAGTTTGAGGAAACGGATTTTCGACTCCATTCGCGGACTCGCTCATCCCAGCGGTAGGGCAACGCGTGAGCAGATTAATAATAAATCTTCTCACCATGCTGGATCCATATACCCGTTGGCCTGAAGCGATTCCGTTAAAGGAGATCTCATCTTTCTCGGTGGCTCAAGCTATGTACGAGGAGTGGGTATCGCGTTTTGGCGCGCCCACGGTTATTACTACTGACCAAGTGCACAGTTTGAAGCGGAATTGTTTAAGGCGCTAACGAACCTGCTGGGAGCTGCGAAGACCAGGACTTCGCCTTACCATCCAGCATCCAACGGCATCCTGGACCGATGGTACCGACCTTGAAATCGGCCTTGACGTGTCACCTTCAGGGGGACGGAAACTGGCTGGCGTGTCTTCCAACCGTCATGTTTGGCGGTGGAGTCGCGGAATTTTCTCATCGCGATTCCCGCCAGGAGAATTCGCATTTCCGCCGCAATTAACACCTTGCCGCTGCTCTCGCCCAATGGAGTCAGAGAAACGTCTCGCGTTCTCGCAGTGATTGGTTGAACGCTCTCGGCTAATCAACAGCTGCAGGATCGGCCAGGAAGGAGGAAGGTTGCTTCCTGGATTCAAAAGCGTCGCTTAGGAAGCCATTCCTTGCGAAAGCGTCTTTTTAAACTGTTGTTTGAATCTTGTGACTTTTTCTACGTTTTTTTTTACCGTTGGCTTCTTGTTACTTGTTAATAAAGTCTAATCGTTTTTTTCACGTTTTAAATAGATGTATTAAATGTGTGGTCATTTCTTACGGAGTCCTCCACAAATTTATGCTTGATAAGTCTGTTTATAGGACTACAGCGGACCGATTCAGTAGTCAAATGCTATTGGAGGGGTATGCTAGCATGAACTTCCATTTCTTTAAAGAATATGCAGGATGTCCTAGCTAAAAGAGGAGATCGCTTTCCCAGTCAGCCAAATCTGTGAGAGCAGATTTTGCTAGCAAGTTGGTTAAACAGAATATCCACAGACGTGATGCAGAATCTGGTAAACCCGGCTCCGGCAGTAGATTGACGGAGAAGGGGAAAAAGAGTCGGGGATAGCAGACATGCAGCAGATTCAGAAACTTTAGCCATTTAAATTTTGCATGGGAGAGTGACTATAAGTGGTATTTAAAATCTAACTTTTTCCGAAGTACGAGTGTTTAGGACTAAGAACTATATAAATGTGATAGGAATGCAGTATATTTTTTTTCAGTACAGTAATTCTTCGCTTGGCGCTCGCTGTTCGGGACCGGCTGCGAGCGCCGAGCAAAAGGTGAACTTTGGGTCCCTAGAAATTTCGGCCGCCCGGCTACTATGTAGGCACCGACATCGGCGGCCACAGAAAGGGACAGCGAGCGAAAGAAAAAGTGGAATGAGAAGTCGGGCGTCAGTAAAAGGTTTAAATGCCTTCGCATCGGTGAGACAACACTATTGCAACGGCGAAACTTTTTTATTGTTACATACATATGTATATCGCAATAATTTTTTTTTTGAAATATTGCTGAGATTGTGGTTATTAAAATGAGACCAAACACGATAGAATTTGGATTATATTTACTTACTTAGTAATGTTATATGTAATGGGCAAGGATGCTTACACGGAAAGCTCGCTAACGGTCGTGTTCATCGAGGAACCTCGCCAAGCCCTTGTGTCGGTCCGACAGTCGCGGCGACACAAGGCCTTGTCGACGTTCCTCGATGAACACAAAACGAATTTCGATGAGCGCCGGGAATGCATAGACAACGAATTTGATCCACCTGATTTTCGAGTGTGGACACGGCCGACGGCTGTGTTTTTGCCACTTCTACCATACCACACATTTCTTTATTATATTCAATTGCGGCTAATGATTTCAGTATTGCATGTGGCATTCCATTATTATGTGCTTGCATGGATTTCTAGAAATCCTATCGATCTTGCTTTCAGTCTAGGAATTGTCAACTGTGTTTAATTGCCTTTCGCAAAGTACGTTTGGCAATAAAACACGAAAAACATAAAACCATACTAATGAATGTGGATCCTATCTTGAGAAAGCCTATTGGAATATATGTTTAGATTTGGACTACCCTCTAAGCTCGTAAACTTTTATTAAAAACTGAGCACGACCGTTCGCAAGCTTTTCTTGTAAGGATTCTTGCCCATTACATATAATATTACTAGGTAAGTAAAAATAATACAAATTGTATCGTGTTTGGTCTCATTTTAATCACCACAATCTCAGCAGCATTTCTACAAAAAAATTATAGCGGTATAAATAACAATAAAAAAGTTTCGCCGTTGCATTAGTGTTGTCTCACTGATACCAAGGCATTTAATCTTTCAATGGTTATCGCGGCCGTCAGCCGCCGCGACGCACAGTGGGCCAGAACTGAATGCTAGCTGTTCACGGCCGCCGCGGCGCGCCTGGATCGCGCGTTCGCGTTGATATAAACAGAACAAAAAATTGAGTATAAAGGTTTAAATTCGTATATAAAAAATGCTCTGAATCTCTCTATATGCAGTCTCACGACAAACTGTTTGAACCGATCACAGACAGAACGTTAGAACGGTCAGAAATTAGGCGTCTTATTGCGCCACTTTAAACAATAATAACTTTCTTGGCGGGACGAAGCGGGAAATGATTTTTGTGTGATTATATAGGGGAAAGTATGCGCGTTAAATGGTAGACCCTGTATATTTAAAAACATCGATATGAGGAAATCGATTTTTTACCAAATGAACAGGTAGCGTTCAGTTCTGGCCCACTGTGCGACGCGTCGGCTAGTCAAAAGGTGACGGATTCCTCCTTCCACTGAAGGGGGTAGACACGGGTAATGCAGCGAGCTGTATTTCGACATAATTTGGGCCGAAACATGGGTGTCGAAAGGTTCGTTTTTTTTCCTTATACGAGAATATTTTGAGCTGGGTGAGGGCTCATTCGAAAGAGGAAGGTTGAACGAGGAGCGCTGCACAGCTTTTTCAAGGAAATTGTGTTGATATCTAATAATATGAGTGTTCAAAGTGTAACCAAAAATCGATAAAATACACCCGCAGAATACAAGCATTTTTAGGTCACTAAAAGAGTTTTGTGACACAATCAGGGCATGCAGCGCTCCTCGTTAACCCTTCCTCTTTCGAATGAGCCCTCACCCAGCTCAAAATATTCTCATATAAGGAAGAAAAACGAACCTTTCTGACTGCACTCCCACAGACGAATTTCGTCGTCCGCTTTTAGTATTGCCGTTAACACAGAGCACGTGACGTCACAAATTTAGTTCAGGTAGTGGTGACGAGGTGGCACTTACTCAGGAGGGCTGGCAACGTCAAATCATAGCAAAACTGAAGCGTTGGCTTGTGACATGTGCTACAGGAAAAGCGTGATGCAGTCAATGTATGCATTTTCGTACGATTATAGGGTAGGTCATGCATTTTAGGCGTACGTTGACTGGGAACTGTATAAATTTACTAAACGCTTTTACTGTAACACATGCTTGACTTGAAATCGCTGTCGAATTTATGTTATAATTATATGGCTATATATTATTTAAAATATAAAAGAAGAGATTGGAACTTTTTTACTAATACTGGAAGTATTGATGTACTGATATCATATTTTCAGAATGTGGTAGTACAGCAATTATTTGAAATTATTGCTCTTATTATTCTTTTTCATTCTTTTGACTATTTTGTATAAAACATATTATAAGGAAATGTCTAAATCAGTCAACAGTTGACTCCCTGATTTTTTTGATAAGTTTTACGCTCCTATGTATGTAGTATCGAACGCCGATTCAGACGTGCATACGTGATAAGTGAATACAGACACAGTAAGGCATAGTTGTCGCACCTTATCAAGACTTCTGTCGCGCTGTTGCCACATCTGTTACAAATGTGATCATCAGCTAACTGAATGAATCGACTCGGGCGGAGATTTTGTCTCGAGCCGTCAGAAACTTTTCTGTAGGTTCGAGTCCCGCACGTGTTAATTTTTTTACTTTCTGAATTTCTCTTCATGAAACTTTTACTAACGTACTTGCGAGATTTTTCTGATTAAAACAAGTCCAAACACGATATAGTTTGAATTATATTTACATACTTGCTGATACTAATTGAGTACGTACCACAAAGTCTGTATCAACCAGTAAATACAATCCAAATTATATCGTGTTTGGTCTCATTCGAATCAGAAAGATCTACCAGATATATTGGTAAAAGTTGCATGTAGAAAAATTAATAAATAAAAAAGTTTCATCGTTGAATTAGGATTAGTCACACCGATACTCTGGTTCGGATCGTATTACACCGCGTCGTCGAGCGTCGTTATCGCCACGGAGCATTCCCCCACGTGGAGGAGGGATAGTCCATTTCTCCAGCCAATCTTTTCTTGCATTTTTGTCATCACAATACAATGTATTGTTCAAAACTTTCTCATCACCATTCAAACATGTGTACGAGACTGACTGGTCAATTGTGAACAGTTAGAAAAACGGTTTGCAGAAAATGTTTCGAACAATTGAGTGTAAGATAATCGAACGGAGAGGAGTAGTCTCTCTGTCTCGATTAGGTATTACTTATTACAAAATTCCCTCGAAAGTTGCGAAAAAGAGCTACACGATAGTTGCGAAGAGTTTATCCCCACTCCTGGGGGGTATACCCCTAGAGGCGTCCAGAAGCTCGCTTGCCGATCAGTGTAACGCGATCCGGGTTCGGGTATATCGGTGAGGTAATACTAATTCAACGATGAAACTTTGCTATTTCTCATCCTTTTCTTATGAAATTTTTACACAGCATAGCTGACATTTTTCTGATTAAAATGACACCAAACACGATATAATTCGAACTATACTTACTGGCTTAATTAACGTTAATAAGTTTCGACCGCAGAAAAGGATAGGTAGTGAAAAGAAAAGAGAAGCTGCGATCGTCTTTTGGCTTGGCTGCTCGGCCGCTTATCTTTACTCGCTGTCCTTTTCTACGTTCGACGCTGTCGGCAAATTTCAAACAACGTAGGAACTACACGAAAGTTGCGAACATTCAGTCCCGAGGCTTTCGCAACTTTCGAGAGAATACTGTACAATGATTCTGTGAAAACGTCGGTCGTGAGGACGCCTACGTCACCATGGCCCTTTTTAACCATTTTAGTTCGCCCCAAAAGGAAGCTACGCTAGACAAAGATAGCGTGCTTCGGCAAAATGCACATGGCCCCCCTCGGCCGTTCCTGTACCTCGAATATTCTAACATGAGTGGATCTGATTTCGGTAAATTTATAGAAGCTCATCTACTTTTTCTTTTCACTTATAATTCCTTACTGCAACGAAACATATTGAAGCATAACCACATTTCAAGTAATTCAAATGTGCAATGAATTTTCTACGCTTGCACTACCAGCAGACTTTCCGTTTAAATTCTTTCAAGTGCAACGCAACAGCTCACAATTTCTTTCCACATTCAGATTAGAATATCGAAATAACAAGCAGCTCCCTCTCACTGTCGGTATTACCATTTCTGTGCAGGAAAAAGCTGCTGTAATACCGACCATCCAAATCGGAGAGGTCACGTGCCGTGTCTACCCCCTTAAAGCTAGAGGGGCCCCTCCAGTGGTGGGGATGAATCGCGAGCGTCCTCGCTAGAGATCGTGGCGAGCGCCAAGCGAAGAATTACTGTAATATGGAATTGTAATATTATGAATGAAATAATAAAAAATATATCGATAAATTTTTGCACTGATCAGTGCAAGCAAAATTGATTTCATTTTGTTTATATTACATTTACTTATGATATTTTTTAGGTTATAAAATAAAATTATTGATTAATTAGTAATGCTTCTACTTTATTCAATAAAAGAAATAACAGTTAGCATTAAACAAATTATGTACATTTATATTCAACTTATATATACAATCTTTTATACAACTACAATCGTTTTTATTGTACAAGTTTTATCAAAATTAAATCTTCTTCAGGTCCTCTTCAGATACTCCTATAAAACTTTTTTTTTTTTTTTTTTTACGTGGTGGAAATCTTCGACAAGACGCCTCCAGACCCTTAAGTCACGGCTGGAGGCAGTGCCGGATTTCTACCGGCTAAAACCACCACGGCTGCCATTACATCCTCTTCTCCAGGCTCTTCACAGCTGCATCCACGCCTGCTGCAAATTATAAATAATGTTATGCATACATAAATATCTGGGCGTAAGGAATTTAATGTTTTTAAATTAGTCACTCGCATTTGTAACAAATATTCGTTTAGTTGAAAAGATCGAAAACATGCAAATAATTCAATCTTTGATTTAGATAAATTATTATTTGCAATCTCAGTGACTAATCTTATACATACGGAGGAATAAATCGAATAAATCTTGATTCGCGAGTGAGATCAACTTTTCATTACACAGTACTGAATTCGTTCGTTCGTGAGTGACCAACTTCGTTACACGTGGGAATAATAAATCCTGTCGCACCATCTCAAAATCTTACATTGGATATTAAAGTGGCTGTGCAATGAAAGTGATAGTGAAGTGAGTTCATCGACCCGGCCGTAACATCAGCTGTTGAGTCGAAGCAGGTTAATTTGTGCACGAATGGGTAAGTTTTTCATAAGTATTAAAACACTTTATTCCTTTCGGATGACGAATAAAAGTATCGGACACAGTTATTAAACGATTTATTAGTTTATTTCTTATTCCCGAATAACCAAATATTCCACATTATCCCTGCTTAAAGACGATGTAACACGGCGTGTCAATGCGTTCTTTCGCGACCACGACTCTGCTCGCTTAAATAAAAGAATAATTAGTTTATTTCTTATTAATGAACAACCAAAAATTCCACATTATCCCTGCTTAAAGACGATGTAACACGGCGTGTCAATGCGTTCTTTCGCGACCACGACTCTGCTCGCTTAATTAAAAGAATAATTAGTTTATTTATTATTAATGAACAACGATTAGTTTATTTCTCATTATTTAATAACCAAACGTTCCACATTAGCCTCGCTTAAAGACGATGTAACATTTGCCGTACGATTCTCTCGATACCGTCGCGGGCCCCGTACACGACGAAGCGCCACAAAACGTTGCGCGCCTGAGTCCCGGGATTTCGAGCGCTCTAATTGGGCAGTGTTTTTGGTTAATAACTAAAAAACGAAGCTTCAAACAACATTTTGGTCAAGGAAAAAGTTGTTCAGAATCACCTCAGCTACCCCCAATTTCCCGATGTTACGGTAGTTACGGGACACCCTGTATATGTGATACAAAACTAACCTCTTCCTCGCCATCCCAGAAGGTAGCCCCCGCTGTAAGAGGCTGAGGATTCCGGGCGCGAATCCTTCTGCTTCGCAGCCTCTTCTTGGCTCTGCGAAGCGCGGTTTTTATACCTTCTTCAATTTCCTTCCGGGTTGGCCTCGCAAAACGGTGGTTGTGGAACATGGAGTCTAAACAATCAATTGTAAGTAAAACCTATATAGTACGAACACTAAATACCATATAAATTCTTACCATGAATAACTCTTACTGCCCTTGTTTCGCGCAGAGGTAAGTTATTTTCCTCGCGACCCAGCCAAGAGTAGTTGGCCAAGACGCAGTCAGAAAATACCTCTTTAAAGCATAGCGCCACAGCTTTTTTTATATTGGAACCACCTTGATATTGCAAATAAGATACCTGAACAAAGTAAGTAACGATTAATGCAAACATTTATTACATAAAGATGAATTAAATCTAACTTCTGTTTCACTTACAGCTGCCTTGTAACCAGGGTCATCAAGGTTTTCAAAATCTGTCATCTCCTGTTCCGATGTTATCGGTAATCCCGCTGGTTTTGATGGAATGCTGCCTCGCTGTTGTAGCATAAACTGCTGCTGCTGCTGCTGCATGCTCTCCAAAATTGCTATGATTTTCCTATAAAGGTAAATTATAATTATATTTATTTTAATAACAGTAATGCAATCAATACTTACATCATCATGGCCTCTAGCCTATCGATTTTTTGGTGGACAGCCCTGTAAACATTAATATTTGTAAGTAAATGTCCCTTGACATGTAACAAATCAAGGAATACATTATTTGTTTCCAGTATTTTATGGATAAGAATGGACATACAACATACCTCATCTGTATAGTTCCTGTGCTCTCTTGCTGCATTTGATGTGCATCCACCGGACTGCCTGAAACATAAATAGTTTGTGTATTTGCTGCTTGTGGTCTGTATGTTTTTGATTGTGGTGTGTATGAATATGTGGGGGGGGTGTAGG
Source organism: Nomada ferruginata (assembly GCA_963583965.1). NCBI lineage: Eukaryota > Metazoa > Arthropoda > Insecta > Hymenoptera > Apidae > Nomada > Nomada ferruginata. The sequence continues at coordinate 5,821,952 of OY757219.1, forward strand.
TGTTAGTGGGAGGTATATAGGTGTTTGTGGGCGGTGTGTAATTGTCTGTGGGTGGTGTGTAAATGTTTGTGCGCGGTGTGTAATTGTTTGTGAGTGGTGTGAAATGGGGCCCTTCCAAAGTCCTCCTCAGGACTTCTATGTCCTCGGCGATACTTCCGAGGAGTATCCTTGTTCGCTTCGCTGGTGGTTCCTCTTCTGAAGCTGTGGTCCCAAACCGCGATGGTTTATTAATTACTCTCTTCGACCGTTCCATTTCGATCTGCAATGAAAGAATATTTGAATAAAATTGGAAAATGTTTATGCATTCATATCAGCGATACACGTAATTGTAATGATTAAAAGTAATACTTACATTTTGATGTACCCTTGATATGTTCTTTCGACGATCGTCGGATTATAAATGATTCAACGATCCTTTGTGCGATCGTTGCGTTATAAAACAAAAGACGATCCATAAATTTCCGCGGCAGGTATTGGAGGGACCAATCACCATGAGTCGGTGCAGACGACCAATAGTATGCGCAACCAATGAACGCGTTTCCCGCAAAAAATTATACGAGGCATAGCGTCTAACCGTTTTGTATATGACATAGCGTCATTCGCTTTGTGACGCTGAACAAATCGAGAGTGCAGTGTAGTGCAGTGAGCAAGTGTTACAGTATCTCATAGTACAGTAGTTGGTCATAGCAGTCATATTTTTGCATTACTCATTTCGTTTAATCATGAGTAATTTCAATTTGAAATCATCCGTTTCGAGGATACAGATATCGAAAATATCATCGTCCAGACAGTGGTGCAGGATAAGGAAAGAGATACGGGCTAATATCGCAAAGCACGTTTCTTCCTTCTCTTCTTCTGCTCCTTCTTCTAGTCAGGACATCAACACCAATGTTAACCTGCAGGATGTTCGGTCATCCTCTGCAGGTTACATAGATAGTACTGCTGCCACCCGTAATGTTGAAACATATGAGAATTTATCTTCTTCTTCTTCGCTCTCAGGTAGATCTGAAGCAGTTCCTGAAACTTCTTTTCAGGAAAGTTCAGCTTCTTTCTGCATTGAGAATAATATTAACCATACTCAGGGCAACAATTTGCTTTCGCTCCTTCGAAGCCATCGGTGTTTTAACCACCTACCCAAGGATATTAGAACAGTTTTAGGCATTCCACGAACTCGTGTTCCAACACATGTTGTAGAACCGGGGGAGTATATCTATTTCAATCTTGGAGCTGAAATTGTTAAGTACCTTAACAATGCTTCTTTTCAATTAGATAGGGAATTAGAATTAGATTTCAGCACAGATGGATGTGCTTTAGATAAAGCAGGAACAATCCATCTGTGGCCGATTCAGTGTGTGATTAAGAACATACCTGAATCAAAGCCGATAATTACAGGTATTTATAAAGGATTGCAAAAGCTGCGTGACGCAAATAGATTTTTTAATATGTTCATTATGAACTTTAATGACATTATTTCCAAGGATGGTATAGATTTTCATGGGACTAAAGTTCCCATCAAACTCAGGTGTTTTATTGCTGATGCACCAGCAAGGTCCTTTATATTAACCCTTTGTGGTCCAGAAATTTCGCTGTCGGGAGTACCAGCAGGTCCGCGCAAATTTTGCGTTCTTTTCATTACTGAATCATACAATGAATTGTTCATTTTTTGGCCAAGCGATCATTAATGACATTATGCCGCCACAGTGGCGGCACAGACTTCTACGACGACTTGCGAATGCCGCCACTGTGGCGGCATAGACCGCAGAGGGTTAAATCATCGTGGCCATACATCCAGCCGGGCTTGTTCCAAGTGCAAAGTCTCTGGTGTACAGAGCAATCGTAGACATGTCTTCAATGGCATTAATCATCCCGTTAGAACAGATAATGAGTATTCTCAATGTGTGGACGAGGACCACCATAAAGAAGGCAGCAGTCCCTTATCGTCCCTGCCTTTTGGAATGGTATCTCAAGTTCCATTTGAATATATGCATCTAGTATGCTTGGGCGTCATGAAGAAAGCATTATCTGCGTGGATATCCGGTAAATATTCACGCTCCTCTAAATTACCGGGGACCCACATTTCTCGAATATCTGAAAGACTTAACACGTTCGGCGCCACGTCACCCATATCTGGGTGACGGTTATGCTGCCGTGGGGGACTGTCACCCAAATATTGGTGACGCTCTTCTTGTTCAAGTTAAATAAGATTGTCAGTGCGATTTTTTAAAACCTATCCTAACCACGGTGGGTGCCGAACGTGTTAATAGTCTAAAAGAATTTTGCCCATCTGAGTTTGGAAGACACCCAAGATCCCTACTTTATTATTCAAAATTCAAGGCAGTGGAATTTAGGCAATTTCTTCTATATACAGGACCGGTTGTAGTGTATGGCCTCCTTAATGATAGTTTGTGCACACATTTTTTATTTTTACACGCGGCTATTAGAATTTTAGCTTCCGAATCTCCATCTCCTGGGTATGTAAATTTTGCAGAGCTAGCTCTGCAAAAGTTCGTTCTTCGTACTGAAGAGGTTTATGGTCCTAATTTTTGCACCTACAATGTACATGGGCTACTCCATTTAACCAATAACGTCAGACGTCTTGGTCCATTAGACTCGTTCTCTGCCTTTCCCTACGAAAATAATATGAGGATGTTTATAAAGTTTTGTAGAAAGCCGAGTCAACCTCTTCAACAATTGTCCAATAGAATAGCAGAGATTCAGGAACATAGAAATAATAGTGCAAGGGTTGTAGCATTTTCAGGTATTAAAGTATCTATGCCTCTTGGTTGCGATACTGATATCTTCCAGTATCGTAGGATACAATTTAATGGCATGTCATTGAGTGTTAATGTACGCGATAGTTGTTGCATCTTGCGTGACGGTTCCTTATGTATTCTGTGCTCCATTGCAAAGCATGAAAATACATTCCGATTAGGGGTCAGGAAGTATACAAAAGTCGATGATATTTTTGATATCGGTATAAGATCCTCCGCTTTAGGTTTATATAGATGTAGTATTTTAAGTACCATGTTTTATATTAATCCAAATGATATTCGAAATAAATGTTACAGAATGCTTTTTCCTGGTGACAACCAGGATGATAATGAAGAGGAAGGACAAGAAAGAAGAGAATACGCCGTGGCTGAGAAGCTACATTCCGATACACGTAAGATCGATATGTATACACCATCACGACTGCCAAAGTGCCTACTTTACAGATACGAACAGTCTTTATTTGAGGCCATAATATAATATGTATTCTTCTCTCTGCATCTCTTTCAATATTGCTATTTTTTTTACAGTCTACAACTAAAACGCGAGAAGGAGAAGGCGTTTGAGGAATATATCCAGGATGAGGAGGCCTATAAAGTTGAAGACAAAAAGAAGATAAGGACATTTGCTACATTTTAAATTTGTACTTGTGTAAGCATCATTTAGAAGTTTCACTAAGCAGATGACACCGCATGCTTCAACGGCTTTAATCTTGAGGTATGAATCATAACATTTTGTATAAAAACCATAATAAACACGTTATTCTGGAAAACCATTATTTCAGGAGAGAAGGGATTATATCAGAAGTATCAGAAGGTGAATAGTCTGGAGTCCAGGAAACTTGTTCAGGATCTTAACCTTGACGACATACTTTTACGGTTTTCAAAACTGGTGAGGACTCCCCCTTTTTTAAATAATGATCCCACATTGCTCGTAGTAACTTGTTGCTTTGATTAATACTAATGAATTGTTTTTCTTCTTTCTGTGTACAGCAACACAGATGTTTCCAGAAGAATCAAATGCAGTGGAGAAGAGGAATCATCCCAACAAAGAAGAAACAAACTACCAGCAGTCACAATTTTGAAATACTCTTATTGATTTTAAATCATACAGGAATATTATTTCACATTTCTTCTGCTTATGTTTGTACTGCTTACAATCCTTATTTGAAACTTTTGACTGATAGTATTTATATATCAAATCAGTAATACTTTATAGTATTACATCACAGAAATTATTAATTTAAACTGAACACCGAAATTGTCAATATGTATATTAAATTAATAAATACATATATGTCGGTTATTATGAAAGTGGTGTAAGTCGAAATTTTGACTTATACCATATTCATAATAACTAGCACATATATTAATAATAAAATGACTACTTTTTTTCCCTCGAAAAATAAACAATAAGAATATAGGTTTTACAAGTTTGTTTGTAGCAATATACTTTATTAATAAACGTTCAACAAAACAATGCAATTTCATTCATTTTCATATATTATTATATATATTCATATATACTGTTTTATTTACATCGGTGATTTCAGAAATTGTTAAGATTTAGAATTCTGAAAATTAAAACAATATTAGAAGCTTATTATTTATTACACCTAATCTTGCTAGCATTTACCAAGCTTGTTTAACGATGTGCTCTATGTTTTGTACATTTTATACTATAACGTTTTCAAACTTGTCTTTTTATTAATCCCACTATAAATATTAAGGAAGAGTAATGATTTCATTGGTACCTCTTTATCGGTGCATTCAATTCCTTGGCTCTATGTGTCAGAGACAAAGAATTCTTTAAAGTTGTTGTGTGCATTCTGTATACTATTTATTTACAATTATATGTGTAATTTCTATTGGTATCAAGTACAATCAAGCACAATCATTCAAAACCCTCATTGTGGTTACCATAGTTACTCTTTTGTTTAGGACTCCAACACTTCCTGTAAGATACAATTCACATTTTATGTTAAGTTTGTTTGTACAAAGGTAATGCGTTTAAAACAAAAATTATGCTATGTATTTCATAACGGATATGTCCATTGGAAATAATATGGAATCCAATTTAATAATTTTGTTACATTCGTAATTTGTTTCTTCTGAATTTCATATTAGTTCTTAATTATAATATAGTAACTTGAATATTTGTATATGATGCAGAAATACATGTAGAAAGTAGATTTATGTTGGTTTATGTTAGTAGATAAAATGTTTGATATTGTGTAAAAGTATTCAATTGCGCTGATCTAAGAATTATTGCCAGTAGTTGGATATTATGACTATAACGATTAAAATGAATTACTGTTTTTGTACGCATGAATTATTTACTACGGTATTAAACAATAATTATCCTTCTAGCATTGAATTTTCATGCCATGCAATGTGTTTGCATAGGTGTGCACTGCTATATACCGTAATTCAACAAATTTGTAATTTGATTATTAATAATCATTTATAGAATAATGAAGAGGGTGAATAAAACTGAGGATACTTTCCAAGCACAATGGAAATTAACAGAGTATTCTACAGATGGGTCGTTGTCAGAAGCTTCATTTTCTGAGCACACTACAAGGGAGCGAAACTTATTGCAAGGTCACTCATGGGCAAGACAAACAACATCATATAAACATTCAGAAAAGCATGTACATATAGTTGCACCATCAATGTACCAGCATGATATAAAAGATTCAAAATGGCAAAAAAACCATCTTGGAGATAGTCTTTCTACTTCTGAACAGAATCTTAGTAATAGAACAGAATCCAGAGAGTACATAAAAAGGTTTGAATATAATGCGCATGGAGACATTGAGTCCCAGTTTTTACCTGGCAATACAATTCCTTTGAGAGATTTAGCGGATGGTACATGGTTGTGGAATAAAGCTCAGAAAAATTATATTGATTCGCGTCGCAGAAAACGGTTTTGGAAACTAAGAAAAAAAGAAGGCAAGATGTCGTTGGTACAAAAGGTAATGCAAATTTATATTTGTAATAATCTTTTAAATGAATTGAGTACAATTTGAATTGATGTGTCTTTAATAAGTTGAAAGGAAGGTCAGATAATAATTTATAAATTGGATTGATGTACAGGGTCTACCATTTATCGCGGAACCCAACACGCGCGAACTTGTGCAAATGGCAACGCCACAAGAAGTCGATACATGCGTCATCTATGAACTGTTGGTGAAGGTATAAAGTCTTGTAAGGGGCGCAAGGTTTAGCAAGATTGGAGAGACTGGTTATGATTTGGATTGTAAGAATGGGCAAACGGTTCGACTTCGGCTCGGCTCGGTTCGGCTATATTCGGGCGCGATCGGCAGAGAACGAAAGTGAGAAGGCATAGTTGCCAAATCTTTGGTTCTGTCGCTCTGTTGCCACATCTGTTACAATCCTGGCCATCAGCAAAATGAATCGGCTCGAGCCGAGATTTTGTTCGATCCCCCTCGGCTATATTTTTTTATATTAATTTTGTTTTAATTCCTAACTATATGACAATGATCAATATTTGCTTAACAATATTTTAAAAACGTTTGTTAAATATTTTAATTTAATATACGTGAATCTGAACTTCGAGCGCCTTTTGTGCTACCGTTTCACTTGCCATGTATCTTGCCAATTATGGTACTGGTTAATATTTCTAACATTAAAGTAATGTATGAAGTAATATATAGCTTTATATTGCAACCCGTTTCTGTAATTTAACAACGCAAATATGATCAAAATTATATGTGCTTAGTCTCATTTTAAGCATAAAAACGTCAACAATATCAAAATAAAATTTGCAGAACAAAATAAATAAGTATAAAAATGTTTCATCGTTGCATTCTACTCAGGTAGCGACTGACCTGCGGGTGACTTCGGTGCGGTCTCTGCCGATCACGTCGGAGTTTAGCCGAGCCGAGCCGAAGTCGAACGTTCGCCCATTCTTACAACCCAAATCGTATCTCACAATCAGACCAATCTCCCCTATCTTGCCAAACCAACAGTTCATAGATGACGCGTGTATCGACGGCTTGCGGTTTTGCCATTTACACAGGTTCGCGCGCGCACGGGTTCCGAGATACGTGGTAGACCCTGTATTTTGTCACTAGCAGCGGCAATTTTACATTACGGGATTTAATATACAATACCCAGTCAGCCAATCCTGCAATCGCAGATTCTGTCCAGATTCTGATAGTAGATTTCTTAAATAGAATGGCTACAGATTTGATGCAGAACCTGCCGAACATAATCTGACAGCAGATTGGCAACAGAAATCGAGCAAATCCGCAACTTGTGCCATTTAAATGGCCAATCTGCCATCAGATTTTGTTCAGCGGGTTCTGTTTGCAGAACCCCAGCCAAATGGGAACGCAGATGTCTACGGATTTGTAGACAGATGCTGTCAGTTCTGTTGCCAATTTGCTGTCAATCTGCACGCAGGTGATTAGGGAAGTAGGCACCTTGTATACATTGTACATTGTATAAAGGAACTGAAAATCCAAAATATACTATAAGAGAGACATAAAAATATATGTGCACATGAATGCTTCGGTGACTAGTAGGTAATAAGACTAATACAGATATATTGGAGGCGAATACATTACATGGGCTTGGATACCGGTATTAGGCTCGCGACGCTATACCGCAACCGATATAATACCGGAAAGTTTTTGGTGAAAACCGAAATAAAATACCGGTAAATAAATTGTATAGGTAAATATACAGGTATTTCGGTTGGTACAAGGGTTCTGGGGGTACAACCGATAAATATCGTTATCAAACGCGCTCGGTCGCTGTCTAATGCGTTGGTTCACGACCACGACAGGGCGCACACTGGAACAAACGCCCAATCTAGGCGGAAAAAAATCAAATCGCGAAACAGCCGTATCTTCATTTATTCTTGTTAAGGAATGTTTGCTGACACTAATAATGGTCATAATAATTAATTTAGTGATTATTTAAGTATGGAAATCGACCTCTGAAAACTCCAAACTTAATCACGACGAAATCGTACATTTATTTTCGTTGTAAAGAAAATTATATGACAGGAATTAGTACCATTCTTTAAACTTCTATGCATTATGGAGTATATTAGCATAAGTGAATGTTCACATAGCAATATACGAAATTTAAAAATAATGCAGTTTACAATAATTATTGGATGTTTTTCAAAAGCATTTTTTTGATGCCGTTTACCTGACTTTAATAGAGTAGAACTAACAAAGTCCGCAAAAGTCCGCTTTGAAATTTGTATGGTACTAAAGTTTGAACTATGTAGAATGCATGTACAAAAATTTGGCTGCTAATATTTGCTAATCTTTGAGTTCTATTGTTTTAAAGTTCTTGTAAATTTCGGGACATACCACCACATTTTGTTATATAACTTAACAAAAAATGAATATTCCAGGCAACAAACTTTGTAAAAGTAATGTATAATGGTTATAGTTTAATACAGAATAAAAAATTGATCTGTAGATTGTTCGTACTAAACTTTATATAGGTTTATACGAAAAACGGGACTTTCCGCGCGGCTATACCCTACATCAAACGGCACATATATTCAAACACCCTGTACATACACTTATTATGCACTAATTACATTATCTTTTTATATTATGTATTAATTTTATTGATATTTTATTATGTGTTATTTATTAAATTAAAATGATTAAATTTTAAAAAATTAAAATAAATAATAAATTAAAAATCCTGTATTTAATGCATGTAATTTAGTTTTTGTGGGGGCACTTCCCACATACGCCGCTAGGGGACGAGCACGACGATCCGGCTCCCGAAAGTGGTTATATAAGTCACCACGACTATATATATAACCTCGGACAATTCCCTACTATCCTTGTGTCTAAGGCAGGGCCTGCTAGTACGCCTTACTGACACGAGTCCGCTAGCAGGCCTAGGACGAAACACCTTCTTCCTTCCTTTCTTTTTCCGTCGCTTCCTTCTTCCACCATCGATACAACGACGTGATAAACACGCAACGCAACGACATGGTGGACGACTCGAGAGATAAGGACGTTCGAGACGACTCAACACGATGGCTGCCGCCATCCGACCGACGCTGAACCTCCGCAACCCCCTCTCCTAGGACGACCGCTAGCCTCGACGTGACGCCAGAGACGCCCAAACCGACCACGCTCGACCTGCACCGACCGCGCTGGGTTGTCTCGCGGTGGCTATCCTGGGACGGGCAAGGTTGCTACGAGGCCGGTTCCACGACGAGGGCGGCAGTGCACATCGACGTCGCAGCAATCGAGGAACAGCCAGCAGACACCGGGATAACTCTGATAACGTTATCACTGGTGGGGGAGTGATGTGGGGGCACTTCCCACATACGCCGCTAGGGGACGAGCACGACGATCCGGCTCCCGAAAGTGGTTATATAAGTCACCACGACTATATATATAACCTCCGACAATTCCCTACTATCCTTGTGTCTAAGGCAGGGCCTGCTAGTACGCCTTACTGACGAGTCCGCTAGCAGGCCTAGGACGAAACACCTTCTTCCTTCCTTTCTTTTTCCGTCGCTTCCTTCTTCCACCATCGATACAACGAAGCTCCCACAGTTTTTTACATTAAAAGCACTAGAAAACCAGGTCCCAAGTTTAAAAATAAAATTTCAAAATATTATGATTATCGCAAAACGAGTTATGAATTTTTTCCACCTAGATTGGGCGTTTGTCCCAGTGTGGGGCGCGGTTGAGAGCAACGCGCTTGAGCGCGCGCTCTACGGGTGCTCTGATTGGCCAGTGTTTTTCGTTAATAATTCAAAAACGAAGCTTCAACTAACATTTTGGTAATGGAAAAAGTTGTTCAGAATCGCCCCAGTAACCCCCCATTTACCGATGTTTAGTTAGTTACGGGACACACTGTATACACAGAAGTCAAAGTCTGCATCTCGGGATGTGGGTTTACAAAGGACAATTAGTTTTCGTACAATATTTTCTTTAGTAAATCTATTTTTTGTGTCGAGAATTAATAATTGTCAACACAACAAGAAAAGTTGGCACATCAATACACAGGGTGTTTCGTTCGTGATGCACATACATTGTAATATCTTCGTTATTTTTGCCGATACAAAGAAATGTCTGAAGACAATTGGGTTTGTCTCAGACCGGCGAATATTGTAATTATGACCTTTTGCATAATACTAATATAATATTATATTATATGTATGTTATCAATACATATATTATAGCCGATCAAGAATTAATGATACATATCATGAAGCTTATGTCGTGTAGGAATAGTCGCACGAACACTACCGTTCCTATTTAGAAACCAAACAGAAAATTGTTGAATTTTTTAAACTGCTTGATTGTAAAGCATCATAGAATATTACTGAAAAAATCCTGCAGAAAATTTGGTGTGTTCTATTTTCACTTACTAAACTGAAATATCGTGAGGGTATACCACGAGTATCCCCTTTCACTTGTAAACGATTGTTGACAACAACATGATAGAGAACTATATTTTCAGGCGTTTCAAATAAACGAGGCTGAAATTCCCAAGTCAGTTGAGGAGCAAATAGATACTATAATGGAAGAAATTAATAAGAAAAAAATGGAATCAATTAAGAATAAGGAGGATTACGTTAAACCCTTGTATTTTAAAAATTATTGCATCGATGACAGTGATGCAAGTTACTATGATACGACTTCCCTTGAAGGGGCAAAAAAATATATAGCTGAACAATTCGGATACCTATTACAGTATGATTATAAAATTCAAATTGCTTTTGCATTTTCATCTTTTGCTGTATCTAATAATCACATTTAACACAGATCTTTCGAATTCCAGTTTCGATGAATTAATAACGGATTTAGAAATAGAAGTCATTGACGCTTATAAACAGTTTGTTATAAAATCATCAGGTTTGGAACATACGTTTTTAAACATACGAGCACCTATACCGTGGCATCAATCTAAACTCACAGCAAGCCATTTTATGGAGTACAATTTGTTTATTACGAATGAAATTTTGAGAGATATCAGGAATTTATATTTTCTGAAGTATGTTCTATAGGATTAACATTTTAGAATTAATTATAAGTATAATTTCATGAAATATTGAATGGAGAAATGGGGTTTCTTATTGTAGTACAATCAGTACACAATGACTATTTCTATTCAAAACTTACAATTAATGAATTCTTTGACCAACATGTTTAATAATGAAATTCTTCAAGCTTGATAATAACCACTACGTATTAAAACAATGAACTTTTCAGATATTACGACACAATGATAATCAGAATTACAGATATAGGAACAATTCCTATTGCAGCTTTTGAAGTAGAACCTAAAATCAATTTATTATGCAACGAAGCCATAGATCTACTTGTGAAAAATTGGTTGGCTGACGTTGCCAACTTTTTTTTAGAGAAGAAATATGCTTGGTCCTGTTTTATCGAGAAGCATTACAACGCATCCACAGCACTGATCGAAAAATATTTTAGAAGTGTAAATACGCTTTTATCTAAACAGTTGAGGAACATGATTATGAAAACTCTGAATCATATTAGAGAATTTTTTATGCAGTATGAGATGGGGAATTATTTTGAGGATGAATACAAGGATTTTATGTTTTTCAAGTAAATCCTTCATTGCGTTCAATTCATTTTGCTTTTTCACGTGTAATTCTTTATTATATTTACATTTTAGACCTCCGTTTACGACAATCACGGTGGAACCGGAGCTTGGTACCGCTAGTTTACATTGCAAACCGAGCGTTTTAGAAGTGCAAGTAATAATCTCGCAGTGTTTCGATAAAATTATTGATGTTGGATCGAAGATTCCAAAGATTGAAGCAATTATATTTCCTGAATTAGAGAAGGAGGAGTTTCTGTTTCCTGTGTCACGGGACGAAGAAGCGGTAAACAAAGTGTATCAAAGTATTGCATTATATAATAAATATAGTTTTCATATATTATTGTTTTAACATAATCTATTACAATAGTTGAGGACCATTATTCTGTTATAACTGTAACATTAAATAAATTCGATAGGTTCTAAAGATAATTACGGATGTGTTGAATGTCGTCGGTGCTCATGTTATGGGTCCACAAATTTATTTAAAATGTTACGATCCTTTATTGTATATTATAAATGGCGAAGCCAAAAAGAATTTGGATGAGTTCTTTAAGCTGGAGCCACCCCCATTTTTACGTGAATTTGAAAATAAAATAAAGGGCTACGATGATATCAGGAAAGAGATTTGCATGTTTCGCAACAAGGTAATCATACAGATAAAAAAAAATATTCCAAAGCTGTGCGTCGAGTATAGATTCCTTTCGTTTCAGATCCCTCTGAACATGATAGAAATTGATTGTTCAATTGTAAATAATACTCTAAGAGAAATTCTATACGAATTGCGTACCGAAATCTGTGAATATTTCGCAAACGAGTTACGATCTAATAATCGAGATTTGTGTTCGAATTTCGATAAAATAGCAGAAAATATATCGAAAATGCCCGAAAAGACGAACGAGGTTGTCGAATTGTACAATTACTTGTGCGAAAGTCGGGATTCGACAATATTCAACTTGAAAAGAAGATTGGCACGATCCACAGAATTGATTTTATTCCTTTTCGATTATCAGCCGCACTCGAACGAAGACATACAATTGAATGCTCGTACGATCACGTGGCCGAAGGAAATGGAAACCGTAATGGACTTGGCGAACATTCGATTAAGCATGAGGAAGGAATATCTCGAAGAAGTGTTACGCATTAGAAGAGATAACTTTGAATCCAAGATAGAGGGCATGCAACAGGCAATTGATCAGTTCAAGAAGAAGGATCCCCCTGTGTTAACTATGGACGAAATGGAGGATGCAGTAGAGGAGATCGAACATCTCTCCATGGGAATGGAACAGATCAGGAAAGAGGTCGGAGAGATCAACGAAGAAGAAGCTCTCTTGGATATGGAGTTAAGTCCGTATCTGTTAGTTCCAACGATGTCGTCGGTAGTTAGCACTCTCGACACACTTTGGCACACCGTATTAGATTTCCATACAAATTACGAGACGTGGTACAATGGCCCGTTCTTGGGTCTCAACGCTGAGGAGGTCAGCGAGGAAACTGATAACATCTGGCGAACGTTGTACAAGGTGTCGCGCATGATCACCGATATCCCCGGTGCACGCAGAATCGTTGAAATAGTCCGCGGAAAAGTGGACAAGTTCAAACAATTTATTCCACTGCTGCAAATTATATGTACACCCGGATTACAGACGCGGCATTGGGAACAAATTAGCGGCGTGGCAAATATAGACATAGTGCCATCGGATACCAGCACCCTTTCCGCCATGGTCGATCTTGGATTACTGGTACACATAACTAGACTCGAAGAAATATCGTCCGCCGCTGTTAAAGAGCACGCGCTCCAGCAGAATTTGCTGAAGATGAAGGACGAATGGGCCGATATCGAATTTAAATTTACGCTGTACCGCGAAACTGGCGTCTCCATTTTGACCGCTGTAGACGACATTCAACTGCTGTTGGACGATCATATCTTGAAAGCCCAGACCATGAGAAGTTCCCCTTTCATAAAGGCGTTCGAGCACGAAATGCAGGCATGGGAGAACAAGTTGTTGCTAATGCAGGACATTATAGATCAGTGGTTAGTGTGCCAAGCAACGTGGATGTACTTGGAGCCGATATTTAGCAGCGAAGACATCATGCGTCAAATGCCAACAGAGGCGAGCAATTTTCGAAGGATGGACAAGATTTGGCGTAAGATCATGGCGTACGCCAATGAAAACAGCGGCGTGCTGCAAGCTACGTCGATGCTAAATATGTTGTCAGAATTGACACTGTGCAATACTTTGTTGGATGAGATACAGAAAGGTTTGAATGATTACCTTGAAAAGAAACGTCTGTATTTCCCAAGATTCTTCTTCTTGTCGAACGACGAACTGTTGGAGATACTTTCTGAAACTAAAGACCCGCACAGAGTGCAGCCTCACTTAAAGAAATGTTTCGAAGGTATTAGCAAATTGCGATTCACTTCGGACGAGGAAATTATTGGAATGCTATCAGACGAGGAGGAGTATGTTCCTTTAAGCGGAAAGATTTATCCAGCTGACGCTAAAGGGATGGTTGAGAGATGGTTAGCTCAGGTCGCAGACCTTATGGTAGCTTCTCTTCGAGACATCGCCGAGGAAAGCATCATAGCGTATTTCGATACACCTAGAGAGGAGTGGATATTCTCTTGGCCTGGCCAGCTTGTTATTTGTTGCAGTCAAGTACATTGGACCGGCGAAGTATGCGAATCGTTCGAAAATCATTCCACGGAAGATTATTTGCAGCAATGCAACAGGCAAATAGAAAGAACGGTTGCTCTGGTAAGAGGTAAACTAGATCCCGGTGCAAGGGTAACGATAAATGCTTTGATCGTGATAGACGTCCATGCACGAGATGTAGTAAGTTTGCTTGTCGAGAAACAAGTGAACAATGTTATGGATTTTTATTGGATATCGCAGCTGAAATATTATTGGTTGGACAACAGCATAATCGTTACAATAATTACAACTAATGTGTCGTACGCTTTCGAGTATCTTGGGAATACGCCAAGACTTGTGATAACACCGTTAACTGACCGTTGCTATATAACTTTAATGAGCGCATTGAAATTAAATCTTGGCGGTTCACCCGAGGGTCCAGCTGGGACCGGTAAAACCGAAACGTCGAAGGACCTTGCGAAAGCTGTTGCCAAGCAGTGTGTCGTTTTTAATTGTTCTGACGGTCTTGACTACAAAGCAATGGGTAAATTTTTCAAAGGACTCGCCCAGTCCGGAGCATGGGCCTGCTTCGATGAATTTAACAGAATAGAATTGGAAGTCCTCTCCGTAATTGCTCAGCAAATATTATCAATCCAAAGGGCTATAAGCGCCAAAATGGAAACATTCTTGTTCGAGGGCTCCGAAATCAAATTAAATCCTACGTGTTACATTATTATAACGATGAATCCTGGTTACGCTGGTCGCCAAGAACTTCCAGACAATTTGAAGGTCCTCTTCCGTACAGTGGCAATGATGGTCCCGGATTATGCTATGATAGGAGAAATTACACTGTACTCCTTCGGATTCATAGACGCTAAGAACCTCGCGGAGAAGATAGTTCATACGTACAAATTATGCTCCGAGCAATTGAGTTCACAGAATCATTACGACTACGGCATGAGGGCCGTGAAGACAGTTCTCACCGCGGCTGGAAACTTGAAATTGAAGTATCCAACGCAAAACGAGTCCATTTTGGTTCTTCGCGCGATCATCGACGTCAATCTTCCGAAATTCCTGGCTCAAGATATTCCCTTGTTCAACGGAATTTACACAGATTTGTTCCCGGGTATCAGCCTACCGGCGCCGGATCGCGACGAATTGATAAGTCTGGTGAAAGTCGTTCTCGAGAAACAAAATTTGCAATCAACGGATTGGTACATGGAAAAAATCGTTCAAATATACGAGATGATATTGGTGCGTCATGGTTTGATGATAGTAGGACACACGTTGAGTGGAAAGACACGGGCGTATCAGAGTTTGGCCGAAGCTTTGGGCCAATTAGCTGGTAGACGACGCGCTACTATGAGAGAGAATGCGGCAACTTACAAAATAATCAATCCGAAAGCTATCACATTGGACCAGCTATATGGCAACTTCGATCCAGTGTCTCACGAATGGAGCGACGGTGTTCTGGCCAACATGTTTAGGGAATTCGCCCAGTCGTTGTCAGTGGACCGGAAGTGGATTGTGTTCGATGGTCCTGTGGATGCAGTATGGATCGAAAGCATGAACACGGTGCTGGATGATAATAAAAAGCTGTGTCTGATGTCCGGTGAAATTATATCAATGTCATCTAAAATGAATATGATGTTCGAACCTGCCGATTTGGAGCACGCCTCACCAGCTACAGTCAGTAGATGCGGAATGATTTATATGGAACCATCTCAACTCGGTTGGAGGGCATTGCTTGAGTCGTATAAAAAGTATCTTCGAGACAAGTTGCTTTTCGAACAGTACGAGCTTATCATAGAATTGATCGAGTGGTTAACCGAGCCAATTGTGCTTTATATAAAACTCCATTGCAGAACATTTGTGGAAATCTCCGACCTCCATATGTTTTTGGTGAGTACGATGAATTTTGATTAGTGTTCGTTTACTATTTATATTCATCAAAATCAGTGCTTATTGTACGCATTAAAATGGGTGCAAATTATTTGTTTAAAAAATTGTCCCTGAAGATATCATGGCAATACCAATAATATAGTAGACCTATAATATGAAAAATGATAAAACTATTGGAATTTCGTGTTTACACCGCAGAAATGTACGAATTGAAACAATTAATTAACATTTTTTCGTATCAAATATTCTGTAATAACATTGCATTTTCTTAAGATCGATTATTATCCAATTTCTTTGCATTTTGTTTCTCGTATTTAATAAACCTATTTTATATTATTTTAGTGAATTTATGCCCCTATATTATTGTAATTCATTGTTTTAGTCCTTTACAAAACTTTTAACCACAATGTTGGACGGGGAAACACAAGTTAGTACGGTTTGGCTTCAGTGTATTTTATTGTTTAGCGTGGTTTGGGGGATGTGTTCAACATTACTAAGCGACAGCAGAAAGATTTTCGATGTTTTCTTAAGAAAGTTGTTACTTGGAGATGACGACGAACATTCTAAACCAAAAGCGTTTAAGTTGACGAAGCAACAGCTTTTTCCTGATAAGGGAACTGTGTATGACTGGATATACGATAAAAGAAATAATGGATGCTGGATACCATGGATGGACACAGCGTTACAGGTATCACAAAACAGATCTCATTTACATATGTATATTGCCAAAATTCATGTTTCCAGAGAGTTAAAATATTTTGGAAGAAAATTCGGGAAAGTGAAGATATATTATACTAACATCGTGTCATATTGTTTAATATACACAGAACCATCATTATAACTTAACAGAGACTCGACAAATGTAGAAATATTACTATTATAGTTTGAAATACAGTATAATAATTTTAATTATAAATCTATTTACTTTCTTGAAATGAAAAGAATTCTTAGAATGAAGATAAGAATGCTCATTTTTGAACAATTCTTTCAAACCTCTTTTTTTGTGCAGTTTTCTAAATTGATGTTGCAATTCAGTATTTTAAGAGCCTGTAGTTTTATATGAGAATGCAATTTTTGGTCTCTGAAGAGTAATAAATATTCATATCAAGAATTTTTCAAACTTGCTGTTCGGTAGAAAGAATTTGAAATATTTTATATTTTACTCTAAGCCGATCAGGAATAAACTGCTCATATTAATATTAATAATTAGTTTACATTAACGACATATTCCATAACAACTCAAGCCTAATCTACATTTTTCTATTCTAGACATCCCTACTCCCAGATATGAAGTCCAATCAACTAATTATACCCACGACTGAAGTAGTGATACAATATTTCTTTATGACAAATTTTCTTCAGAAAAAGATCCCTATCCTATTCGTTGGCCCAACTGGCACCGGAAAATCTGTCATTGTTTCAAATTACCTACAATCTCTTCCCAGAGAGGAATACATGGAGAATGTCGTGAACTTCAGTGCTCGTACTACTGCAGCGCAGACCCAAGAAATCATAATGTCCAAATTAGATCGTAGGAGAAAAGGTGTCTATGGTCCACCAATGGGAAAAACGTGCTTACTATTTGTCGATGATCTAAGTATGCCGCAGAAAGAAATATATGGCGCACAGCCTCCGATAGAACTAATTCGTCAGTGGATAGATCATGGACA
Organism: Nomada ferruginata; assembly: GCA_963583965.1. NCBI lineage: Eukaryota > Metazoa > Arthropoda > Insecta > Hymenoptera > Apidae > Nomada > Nomada ferruginata. Next base: position 5,839,523 of record OY757219.1, read on the forward strand.
TTGGTTCGATTTGAAGGACACAACAGCATTGAATTTAGTGGACATGTTCCTGATCTGTGCAATGCTACCACCTGGAGGTGGTTCAAACGAGGTTACACCCAGATTAACTCGACATTTGCATATAATTGGTATCGACGTTTTCGAAGAGGGAACGATGACGAAGATCTTCACTTCGATCCTCGATGCTCACTTTTCGAAGGACTTCTCGACAGAAGTATCCAGATTGGGGAAAATGGTCGTAAGTGCGACCATGGACATATATCTTGCTGCTATCAAAACATTTCTACCCACGCCAGCAAAGAGCCACTACACTTTCAACTTACGTGACTTCAGCCGTGTCATCAAGGGTATACTTTTGGTCCCAGCTTCGAAAATGACCGACGCGGATAAGTTAATTAGACTGTGGGTTCACGAGGTCTACAGGGTGTTTCACGATAGATTGGTGGACGACATTGATCGAGAAACTTTGTTTAAAATGGTCCAGTTTACTTGCTACGATCAATTGCGACAACCGTTGAGCAAGGTGCTTAATAGATTGCTGAAAGAAGGAGAGCAAGAGATTGAAAGCCATCACGTATACGAGCTCTTCTTTGGCAATTACACCGATCCTGCTGCCGTACCGAAAGTGTACGACGAAGTGGTGAATTTAGACGACTTGCAAGAGAAATTGGAGTACTATTTGACGGAATACAATATGCTCTCGAGGACACCGATGGCTTTGGTTCTCTTCAGATTTGCTATCCAACATATTTCCCGCACTACGCGAATTTTATTACAAGAAAGCGGCCACGCGCTTCTAGTAGGAATGGGTGGATCGGGCAGAAGTTCCTGCGCCAAGTTGGCAACCAGTATGTGCGAATATGCGATGTATCAAATTGAAATTACTACCAGCTACGGATTTTCCGAGTGGCGCGAAGACTTGAAGAATTTACTATTACGCGTAGGATGCGATGGGAAGTCCACTGCCTTCCTCTTTGGCGATCATCAAATAAAGGACGAAAGCTTCGTCGAAGATATAAACATGGTTTTAAACACCGCCGACGTGCCGAATTTATACAACACCGAGGAGAAAGCTGAAATTTTAGACAAGATGACGAACGTGATGCAAAGTTCTGCCCAGAAGACAGCTGAAATTACTCCTACGATACTTCACAATTTATTTATCGAGAGGATAATAAAGAATCTCCACTGGATTTTAACGATGTCACCGATAGGAGACAAATTCCGTAATCGTTTGAGAATGTTCCCGTCCTTGATAAACTGTTGCACTATCGATTGGTACACAATTTGGCCGGACGACGCCTTGGAGAGAGTAGCACGTGTGTCATTCAGAACTATGAACATTGATCAGAGTCTGCGAGAAAAGTGTGTTCGTATTTCTAAACAGTTCCATACGAGCATCGGTGTTGCTAGTGAAGATTATTATAACACACAGGGTAGACGGTACTATACAACACCGACAAGTTTCTTGCAGTTAATCAAATCGTTTTCCATGTTGTACGGCCAAAAGATCGACGAAATTACCGCGCAGCAGATGCGATACGAGAAGGGGTTAGAAAAATTGGACTTCGCGGCAGGTGAAATAGCAGTGATGAAGGAAGAACTGCAAGCGTTGCAGCCGAAATTGATCGCACAGACCGAGTTGAGTAACAAGCTTATGGTCAGAATAGAACAGGACACTATCAATATCGAAGCAAGGAAAGAAATCGTGGGCGCCGAGGAAGCCTTGGCGAACGAAGCTGCCGCTGCTGCTCAGGCTATAAAAGATGACTGCGAAAGCGACCTGGCCGAAGCTACACCCGCGTTGGAGGCTGCACTATTCGCACTGGACACGTTGAAGCCGGCAGATATCAGTATTGTGCGGTCAATGAAAAGTCCACCGGCAGGTGTAAAATTGGTAATGGAAGCCGTGTGCACCTTGAAGGGGGTCAAGCCTGAAAAGGTTCAAGATCCTGCAACCGGTAAAACGGTAGACGATTACTGGCCAGCTTCTATAAAGGTACTCGGGGACATGAGATTCCTCGAGAATCTGAAGAACTTCGACAAAGACAATATACCAGCGGCGTACATGAAACGTATCCGCGAAAAGTTTATAAACGATCGAAGTTTTCAGCCCGAGGCTATTAAAAAGGTGTCCACTGCCTGCGAGGGCCTCTGTAAGTGGGTCCGAGCTCTTGAAGTTTACGATCGAGTGATCAAAGTTGTTGCCCCGAAAAAGGCGATGCTTGCGGAGGCAGAGGCTGCTTTGGCTCAACAAATGGAGGCTTTGAATGCAAAGAGAGCCCTTCTCCAAGAAGTCACGCAGAAGTTGCAGTCGTTGAACGACGAATTCGCTGAATGTATGAGAGAGAAAAAGAGGCTCGAGGATCAAAGTGATTTTTGTAGGAAAAAGCTGGAGAGGGCTGAGCAGTTGCTGGGTGGCTTGAGCGGGGAGAAGACTAGGTGGCAGGAAACGGCTGTCACGTTGGGTGCAAGTTTGAAAAATGTTATCGGAGATGTCCTGTTATCTTCGGGAGTAGTTGCTTATTTCGGAGCCTTCACTGTGGAATACAGAAACAGATTGATCAAAGAGTGGCACGATTCTTGCATGGATTTAGAGATCCCGTGTGGTGACAAATTCAGTTTGATTGATATTTTAGGCAGACAAGTGGAAATTAGAGCATGGATCATTTTTGGCCTACCAGCGGACAATTTTTCTGTCGAAAATGGTATTATTGTGAAAAACGCTGATAGGTGGCCGCTCATGATCGATCCGCAGAACCAAGCAAATAAATGGGTAAAAAACATGGAGAAACAAAATAATTTGTTAGTTGTAAAGCTCTCGGACCCGAATTATGTGAGAACGGTAGAGACTTGTATACAACTTGGCATGCCCGTTTTAATCGAAAATATTTTAGAGGAAATAGATGCGATACTGGAACCCGTGCTTCTAAAAAACGTATACAAAGAGCGCGGCGTTTCCTACATCAAATTTGGTGAAAACGTTATCGAATACAATTACAATTTTCGACTCTACATTACGACACGTTTAAGAAACCCGCATTATTTGCCAGAAGTCGTAGTGAAAGTGACGCTGTTAAATTTCATGATCACACCTCAAGGACTTCAGGATCAGTTACTAGGCATCGTTGTTGCAAGAGAGTTGCCTTTACTCGAAGATCGTAAAAATCAATTGATAGTGGAGGGTGCAAATAATAAAAGAATATTAAAGGAACTGGAAGACAAAATCTTAGAAGTTTTATCCGCTTCTGAAGGTAACATCCTAGAGGATGAAACGGCTATTACAATTCTATCAACTTCGAAGACACTATCAGAGGATATCCAAGCTAAGCAAGAAGTCGCTGCTAAAACGGCAGTTGAAATTGATCTCGCTCGTGATGGTTACAAACCTGTTTCTGGCCACGGTTCTGTGCTTTTCTTCTGCATCTCCGAATTAACCAACATCGACCCCATGTATCAATATTCTCTACCATGGTTTATCCATCTGTATGAAATGTCGATAGCTAACAGTCAACGGAATGACATTCTGAGCATTCGTATAAATGACCTGAACATGTATTTTACAGCTAGCATTTACAGGAACGTATGCCGTTCTCTGTTTGAGAAGGACAAACTAATATTCTCCTTTGTTTTGTGCGTTGGCTTGTTACGCGCTGACAGGCAAATACAAGAGGAGCTATGGATATTTTTATTAACAGACGACGTGGCTCTGCATAATCCTTACCCCAATCCTGATCCGTCTTGGTTAACCGATAAGTCTTGGTCCGAGGTAGTTAGAGCTACAAATTTGCCTGGACTTCAGCAGTTCAAACAATCGTTGGAGACGCAGACAAAACAGTGGAAGGATTATTATGATTTGTCTGATCCTCAAGAGGAACCATTTCCACATCCGTATCAAACCGTAACTGAAAGCTTAAGAAAATTGGTACTGCTCAAATGCGTAAGGCCGGATAAAATTGTGGCTGCCGTTCGGTTGTTTGTTATATCTCGTATGGGGCAATCTTTCGTAGAACCTCCGCCATTTGACCTGCAGGCATGCTACAATGATTCTAGCAACGTAGCACCCCTGATTTTTATCCTCTCCCCTGGATCTGATCCAATGGCAGGATTAATTAGATTTTCGGAAGATTACGGAATGTCGAAGGAAAGCTTAATGACTATATCGTTAGGACAAGGTCAAGGTCCATTGGCAGTAAATATGATAGATAGGGGAATAAAGAGCGGGGAGTGGGTGGTGCTTCAGAATTGCCATTTGGCGGTATCTTGGATGAAGGAATTGGATAGAATTTGTGACGAGGTTATTATACCGGAGAATACACATCTTCAATTCCGATTATGGTTAACTAGTTATCCATCGAAGGACTTTCCAATTTCCATCTTGCAAAATGGAGTTAAAATGACTAATGAACCACCGAAAGGATTAAAGAATAATTTGCTGAGAAGTTACTTGAATGACCCAATATCTGACGCAAAGTTTTTTAACAGCTGTAGAAAGATTATCGAATGGAGGAATCTTCTCTTTTCTTTGTGCTTTTTTCATGCGGTTGTTCAGGAACGACGCAACTTTGGGCCATTGGGTTGGAACATCCCTTATGAGTTCAATGAATCAGATCTTCGCATTAGTATCTTGCAGTTGCAGGTAAGATTATACATGATGTATTAATGCAATGTAATTTTTCATTTGCGTGTAATCGTAGTTTAATATCTGCATGTTGTTACACGAAGAGATTACAAATGTTGAGAATTATATGAAATCTAGTGCAAAGTTATATCCCGTTTTGGTTAACCGTTGTGTGGTATTCCTAAATGTAAGATAATTAAATAACTTTATGTCAAAATGATCCAATGTCACAAATCAAATGAATAGGAAAATAAAATTAAATAAGTGGTTGATTTTTTATTACAATTCTTACAATACAATTCCGACAATAAAATATTTCATTCGTTTCCTAGTGTGGAAAAGTTTAAGTGGTGTGTCAATAAAGAAGAAAACATTGTTCTTGACACGAGTTTGTTGAATTTGTTAATTATTGTGTGCTCTCAAAATTTGTAGGCCTTTTCGTGTCGCTGTTTATACATGCAGTGAGTAATAAAAGTTTCCGAACGACATGGTAATCAAATATTGTCTGTATATAAATTGTATGAAACATTGTGATATATTATATTTAAATAATTGCATTTTGAAAAAATATTTCCCAATATGAACACAAAATACAGAAAAAAGAACATTTATTCCAGTTAATATACATATGTATGTATATAAATGTATCAATAATTTCTAAAGTCACTATTAATTATATTGCGTGTTAATATTATTTTCTTAGCCCCTTTGGAAAAAAATAATGTCTTGGAGATATTTTTTCATGCTAGATACTAATTTTTTAATAGTATATGCTCTTATAGTTTGCCAAATCTCAAATCTTATTTATGCCATTAAAATTTCTAGAAAAATTTAAGAAATTATTTGAATGCATGTTTGCTAGTGTTTATTCCATTTTTTCCAATAAGCAAGAATGTTTGCCGCTTTACTTGCATACTGAGCTTTCCATACACACTGTACGTATCTCAATGTAAATGAATAGTCACAATTTAGCTCTGCATTTATGATTCTTCAATTCTTGATATTTAGCTTATATTTTTAAGAAAGTATAACAAATTCCGATGACATGATATACAGTTAATAAATTTTTTTGCGAAACATTTCTTAGATATTCATATTCTCTAATATGATTCTTATTTAACAAGTTAGAAAATACATACATTTACTATAATTGTTTAGTCATTTTTCTTCTTTTTTTTTATAAATTCGTTTACTTTTTAGCTGTTTCTCAATGATTACGAAGACGTACCTTACGACGCACTTCTCTATTTAACTGGTGAATGCAATTATGGCGGTCGTGTCACGGACGATAAAGATAGACGTTTGCTAAATTCAATACTGCAACAATATTACAACGAAGAAATTATAACTAAGGCTCGGTAAGTTTTATGAACACTTGGACAACTTTCGTTAAAAATTTTGTTGATACAGCAAATAGTTCACGAGTAAATTTAGGCGGCACAGTTAAATGATATCCTGTATTTTGATAATAATTACACATTTGCAATCATTTCAAATGTGCGCGATTCTTATTATTAGAAGCCTATTTATGCAAGTCTGTTTTTCTGGAATTCCGTTATAACATTAACTTTATTTTAGTATAACGGAATCAATAATTTTTTTTTTTCTTTTTTTTTGTATTTATTTTCATTACATCTACAACTAGCTATATGAAGCTAACCAGGAAATTTGATGAATTGAACTAAACTATTGAACATACTAAGATTGTATATGGTGTGTTCCTTTCTAGACTTAATTCGGCAGATCGGTTTTAATCTTCTGTTTTGTGGTGTGTGGTTTAGGTGCTAAACGGATTCGTTTGGATGATTTGATATTCGTTCCTTGTGTGCTGTAGCGAATTTCCCTATTAGGTGTTTAACACTGTGTATACCCAGATCTTTATGTAATGAATCCGTAGTGATGTACCATGGGGCAGCTGCAATAGTTCTCAATGCTTTGTTATGGAATCTTTGGATGATATTGATGTTACTTTTCTTTGGACATCGCCACAGCTGTATTCCATATGCCCAGATTGGGATAATGGCGACCTTATACAGGAGTAGCTTATTATGCAGTGTTAGTTTTGATTTTCGTCCCAGGATCCAATACATTGTTTTTATTTTGTGGTCGAGTTGCTTCCTTTTCTTTTTTATGTGGTCTTTTCATGTGAGTCTTTTATCCGTGTGCAAACCAAGGTATCTGACACACTCCTTTGTCTCAAGATTTATGCTGTTAAGTTGAGGAGGAGGAGACACAGGAGACGCAGCGTGTCTAGTGGTGAATGTGATGTGAGCTGATTTATTTGCGTTGATTTTGATCTTCCATTTTTTGGCCCACTCTGCAGTCTTATCCAGAGCTCCTTGTAGGATTTGAGACGCCCTCGCGGGGTTTCAGTGGGAGGCCAAAGGCGCAGTATCGTCCGCGTATGTGGCCACAAGTACATTTTGTTACAAGTACTTGTTACAAGTACTTTGTTACAAGTACTTCCTCCTCGGAAAAACCACGAACTTGAACGCGCAATCGGGAACCGAACACAAGCTACTTGAAGCGACCACGTGACAACACCCACTAAGCAGATCTGCCATATTTCTACGTTAGCGATCAATGTTCAGCTGTGCCATCACTAGCACACACTTCCTCATCAGGGTGCCTAGACAGCTGCCATTTTTTCCTTGCTTTCCTCTTTTCAGCAATTTTGCTTCTCACAGTTAATGGATAGTTTATTGCATGTTTATTTACAGCTTTGGTTTCAGGTGTCGATTTATCATATATACTGCATCTTGCATCATACCGCTTCATCTATGTCGGTTGCAGTTTTTAGTGGGATTTTCAGATCTATTTTGTTATTGATAAGTGCTTTATAAAGAGACCAGTCAGTTTTCGAGTTTGTCCAGTGAGGCCGATTTTCGTTTTGTATAAACGTACAGCTCAGTGTGAGTATAATTGGTGAGTGGTCAGATGACAAGTCAAAGCTTGTGTTAACCTCAGTGTGGCTTAATGAGATGCCTTTGGTTATAAAAAAGTCAAGTAGATCTGGTATTTTTCTGGGGTCAGTTGGCCAGTAAGTCGGTTCCCCAGTGCTGATGTGATTATATCCTATTGATGTCATTGTTTTATAGAGTTCCTTGCCTTTTGGGTTGCTAAGTCTTGAACCCCATTGAAGATGTTTCGCATTATAGTCTCCACCTGAGATAAATCTCACACCTAGTGTGTTAAAGAATTTATCAAATTTGTCTTTACTTACCGCGTGTCTGGGTGGGTAGTAGACCGCAGCAATTACAAGTGAGCTGTATGCATCTTTGATTACGACAGAAGTTGATTGTAGAAAAACTTCTTCGAATTTTAATGTTTCAGCGTGCGAGATCTTTTCTTTAATAATAATAGCAGTTCCATCTGGATGATTTGTATGATATATTTTGTGCTTATAGATATTAAACAAACTTCTGTTAGTGAAATGAGTTTCAGAGATTAGGAGAATGTCTATTTTATTTAAATTTTGAAATGAGTCTATTTCTTGTTTGATTACTCATGTTGTCAGTCATGGTCCTTTCCTATTGATGACAGCGGTAAGCAGATTTCTAATCATGCTGTTTTGGTCCATTAATTGCTTAAAGAGAGATTCAGATTTCTGAAGGAAATGATTTATCATCTTGTTTGTAGAGTCATTACAGTCTTCCTGCATTATGTTACCTTCTGTAGCTTGGGCGTAGCTTATATTTTCACGTACTTACACTGTAATTTCTATTTACTGTTGTATTTTTATCTTGCTTACCTCTTACTTTCTGCAATTCTCGATATACGCTGCATCCTTTATAATTCGCAGGATGCGGGCCATTACACAGTGCGCATTTTGCAGGAGTGTTTTTTTGCTTGGTGCAAGTATTTGTGGAATGATTTTCAGCACATTTCACGCAATTGAATGGTTTGGTACAATACCCTTTTGTTCCGCGGCGCACCCGCGGAACCAACATATTTCCAATATCGACACCTTCATAAAAAGGCGTCTAGGCATCTGCACAAGGAATGACTTTCAACGTGCAGATGGCTAGAGCGTTTATGACGCGCAAGTAATATAACTGTTTTTGAGGAAGTCGTTTTTCACTCTAATCCGCCGAGGTAACAGAATTTAGGCATGCACGACCTCAGCAGTTCATTGCATGCGTCATAAACGTGAGTTTCCAAAAGGGCCTCGCAGCTGGGCCGCAGATGACACGGCCAGGTCAAGCTCTAGGTCCCCGATGGAAATTCCGCTGCAGCGTTCAAAGACGTACCCTCTCCTTCGTGCAACGCGCCTCGGACGCAAAGGAAGGGTGCGGTCACACCTCCAAAACACGCTGATTGGAAACTAGACATTTTTGCTAATGTCCAATCAGCGTGCCCAAAAAAGGTTCCGAGTCGACGTGCTGAGCAGCACTCGAGGAGGAAATCAGTCTAAGATCAGCAACCAACGAGTCTTAATAGATAATTCATACGAACACGTCAACGTAGGAGCCTTACACCCTCTTACACGATAAGTTCAGAATCAAATTGTAAAGGAGTACACCTCCTAAAGGACTCCGGAGTATCCGTCCTCACGAGAGGTGTGAACATCGCGATTCCACCCGATACTTCGTCATTACGTTCAACGTCCAACATTCGCTCACTTGTTATATAAATATATCGCATTGCTACTTGAAGAATTCGTTCATCTCACTGATTGTCCATTTACATCAACAATAATCCTATTCGAAATAAGATTAGGAACGCCTAAACATCACGCGACGCGACCCTAGTCGGAGCGAAGATTTACGACCTTCGCTTTACCTGCTCGGTCCTGTCCACACGGTACGTCGCGGGTGCGCGGCAAAACACCTTTAGTATGTCCATATTTTTGACAGCGATGACACTGAGGTATCTCTTTCTTTTTACGCGGCGGTACGACTTCTATTATGTAAGAAGTTTTCTTAATTTATAGATTTCTTTATTTTTCCTTTAAAATTCTTCCGTTTAATGTAAACAAATAAAGGGGACCTTAGTACAAGCACGGTCAGCTGTATCATGACCCAAGACGGGCGTGGCCCGACGACGACTCCTATATTTCCTTATATGGAAAGTTCCAGTGCATCCCCGCGCATTTTGGGACTATATAAACCCTTTGGTTTCTACCCTCGGGGGTTCAGAGTAACATAGTCACGCATAGAAACATTTGTATTTATATTGAAACTCAGAATATAACTTTATACGCTGACTTATAAATCGAGTAGATTCGTTAAACCTATCTTTACCCCGCAATCCTTGCATATTGGTAACAACGTTCCCACCGATACAACTTTACCGCTCGAGTTGTATCCAATAATAATTTAGAGTTACGAGGCAACTAACATTTCCCGCGACTACCTGATCTCACATCAGGTTCGTTCGCACATGTTTATCCAAACAAACAATCTACATATTCCAACCTAGTGGCTCCCCGATTTCGCATCGGGTTCGTCCACGAAACCTAACCCTTCCTACGGCTCCCTGGTTTCGCAGCAGGTTCGTCCGTGTCCTACGGCTCCCCGGTTTTGCATCGGGTTCGTCCGTAAGTCTACCAACCTCCGAACAGCTCCCTGGTCAAGCGCCAGGTTCGTCTGTGAATAAACCAACCTCCTAGCAGCTCCCCGATTTCGCATCGGGTTCGTCCACGACGTTTCACCCTCCTGCGGCTCCCCGATTTCGCATCGGGTTCGTCCGCGCTTATTTCCACTCCTAGAGGCTCCGCGGTTTCGCACCGGGTTCGCCCTCGCTCTCAATAATCCTAGCGGCTCTCTGATTTCGCATCAGGTTCGTCCGCGCACCTTAACTAACAAATTGATAACCATATTCCTGGGTAATATACCCATCGCCGGCCTCTCGTGCTGCCACACAGCCTGGCTCGTAACAGTCTATATACGCCACGGCCCCTTCTTAGGCTTCACTGTTCTTATGTTCCTCTTAAGGTCGTTGATGAAGGCGCCCGATCCCACAGTATTGAGCTGTGTAGATTTTTAATAACAACTGTGAAAGATCTTTCCTGACGTGGTTGAAACGCGTGAAATGCTATGTTATTTACTTTTAGGAAACGGACTAGTTTTGGACTGGCGTCTGGTGTGGTGGTGTTTACTTTGATCGAGTCTGTTGCCATTGATTTGCAGAGAAACGCTTCTTTGTTAGGACGGTTTTAAGACTTTCTAGCATCAGTGGGAAATTTTCAATGTTGTCCATGAATATTGGGGGTGGCTTTAGTATTTTACTAGCATTTTCATTGACGTTTTCATGGGCTTCATCTACTTACCTTAGTTCATTATTATAAACACTGCGAATCTATTGGAGTTTTGTTTACCGATATCATGCGAGGCTTGTTGCTTTCTTGTGTAGTTCACAGGCCGCGATGAGTAATTATTTATTTTGTTTCTCTTAGGTTTTACTTGTTGCCACGTCAGTTCTTGCTCTGATATATTCATATCGATGTGTTGTCTACATATCTCCTGATGTTGATTAGTGGGGGATGTACATATGTTACAAGCCGTTACCGTATATTGTGTATATCTACATATAGTATTGGCGTTAGTTGGATCTGTGTGTATGTTTGTTAAGATTTCTGTAGTCATGATAGATGTTCCCCCAGATATGGATTGCCCATAGAATGGAGACGCATAAGACGAGGTTGTGGTCACCGTGTTACTCGAGGAAGTGAATGTCGGCGGGGTATATACCCCTCCACTTCTTTGCTGCATTTTGCATCTAACGAGAGCCGCCGATGCAGGCTAGAAGGTGGATGCGTACTTTCCTAGCTTTGATTTCTTACTTTCTTAACTGTTCACTTATCTACACTATGTTTACACTCCAACCGAACCAAGCAATGAAAGCTTATTATCATGATAAAATAGCTCGGTATAGATGCGTCAAAAATTAAAGTCCCCAGTAATTTAATAATTACATTATACAAATATTTCCTTATAAGTTTTGCTAGTAAACCTGACTTATCCTTTTGATAATAAATAAATGTAAATAATCGGCGACTGTACGCTTTACAATAATTCCAAAATATTTGTACAGTATTAAAATGAAACTTATAATTTATACATCTCTGTAAAGAATATATGTAATATTTTTCATTTCAACGGTCTTCCAAACGTATGACAAATATTTGTTCAATATCGCGTCAGATTTATGCGATATTTACGAACCTTCATTTATAAATATTATTTAGAGTATTTATTTAAATCTATAATATATTCACAGGTACTGTTTTTCGCCAAGCTGTGAATATCAAATGCCGGAAACTACAGATTATAGTGGATGTATAGAGTACATTCGCAGTTTGCCAATGGATCAACACCCAGAAGTGTATGGTTTACATAAAAATGCAGACATAACAAAGGATAATCAGGAATCATCGCAGCTACTTAGATGCGCTCTACTGACCCAGCCACAGATTAGTGGCGTGGGAGTCGAGAGAGATACCGATACTATGGTTTTTCAATTATGCTCCGACATTTTATCGAAAATACCGTTGCCGTTTGATACTTTAGAAGTTGCTAAAAAATATCCTGTACTATATATGAATAGTATGAATACAGTCCTTCGTCAAGAACTTATTAGATTTAACAATCTTATCACTGCGCTTCGGTGGACATTAGTAGACGTGCAGAAAGCTATAAAAGGATTAGTCTTAATGTCTCCTGATTTGGAGGAAGTTTTCCAAAGTATGAGTGTTGGCAAAGTACCTACTACTTGGAGCAAACGATCGTATCCATCTTTGAAACCGCTAGGAAGTTATATTAATGACTTGATAGAGAGGTTAGAATTTTTCCAAGCCTGGATAGACCATGACGCGCCAGTTGTCTTCTGGATATCTGGATTCTACTTCACGCAATCTTTTCTTACGGGCGTGTTACAAAATTATGCCCGCAAGTATAAGATTCCAATTGACCGACTAGATTTTCAATTCGAAGTTACATCGCCTGAAACTAACGTGGGCGTTCGACCGACTTATGGAGTTTACATAAGAGTAAGCGTTTTATTATACATAGTAGTTATACATGTAGAGATTATTTTTCGTAAATTTCACGTAACTGAAGTAGAGGATAAGGGAGGTAATAAGATGCCAGATTTTATTTAAAATACTAACTAGTTTCTTAACAAAATGTCAACACACGGCAATTTTCTAACAATCACAACTCAACACAATTCGCGTACAGTTCTCTCACAATTTGCAAACGATTCCGCCTCGCGCAAGCATCATCCACTCTTGTATACAGGGTGAGTCACGTAACTTGCACAACTCAAATAACTTTTATATTATACATCTAATAAAAAAGTTGCATGGTTTTAGGGGGGAAAATGGTGGCGTCTCAATTTATTTTGTACGTAGAAGGATAAATTTTCCCACCACAGATCGAAAGTAACCCACGGAATTATTTGAAACATAAAATTTGAAAGTACCCGGTGATCTAATAATATTTACAAGAATATCTAATAAATCATTATTCAAGCTTATACACTTCATATACTTGGCAGAATGCATCATCACAAGCGTTACGTATTGTGATTAAAATAATGCGTGCAGTTTTGCTAAAAAAGAACCTTATAATTATGTGTGTACGTTTATATGTAATATACGTATACTTAAAATAAGTTTGTGAATGTTTAACATTTCAGGGTTTGTATCTAGAAGGCGCTAGATGGAACAGTGAGATAAAAGAAATTGATGAGTCTAAACCTAAAATAATGTTTGACTCACTCCCCATAATATGGTTAAAGCCGGATAGAAAAGCTGAATTTATTATTGAATTCGTATACTATTGTCCAGTGTATAAGACAAGCGAAAGGCGCGGTGTTTTAGCTACTACTGGACATTCTTCCAATTTTGTATTGTATATTTTATTCCCAACCCACATTGATGAAGCTCACTGGATTAAAAGAGGCGTGGCGTCTCTATGTCAACTAGATGATTAAATCATGGAGAAATATTTAATATATTATTATCAATTTAACATAAGTATCAAAATAAGGCTCATTCAAAAACCTTTATACATATATAAAAATTTGTAATACAATATTTATTCAAGATATAATAGGAACTAATTCTATAGCTAAACAGAATCATTTAATTTAAAAAAATGTATTTTACGAAATCTCCATGTAATTTTAACCATGCCGAATAAACATCTGTCATCAAGGTTTTTATCGTGCACTTTAATGAAAAGTTTGTAGGAGCAGTGGCGGTCAAGTCAAGTGGAGGCCCCAAACGGTAAAAATTTTGGGGCCCTCAAACTCAAGTTAGAAATAGAAGTTGCAAGAAAACTCTCATAAACTTATTAACAAAAAAGAAAAGCAATAAAAATCTTCATACAGTTACACATTAAATAAATTTATTTAAAAACAATGTTTACATGAATTTTCGTCTTGCTTTATATCTGGCAAAATTTTGTCAATGCTGTAGGATCCCCACAGACGCTCGTGGATTTAATAATGTTGCCGTTGGCTCATTAAAATTAAGTAATGAAAGTAGTAGTCTATAACGTTCGTGGTAGTCAAAATAAGCATAGCTCACAATTGAAAATTCGGGGCCCCACGCGGTCACTTACAAGGAAGGTGAGGCAACCCGAAGATTCAGAAATATATGAAACTTTCCATACAAGTTGAATATGCCATCCGTAATACAACCCTGTTTTCCGTTCGTGCCATAATTCGGTTTTAAGGGGTGAAATCAGGCCTTGAAGAAAATTGAGAATGATCCTTTTCGTGAAATATCACAAGAACGATGAGAGATAATTACAAAAATTCCACATAAAACTTGAATCACTTTATTGTGTTTACAAGACAGCGTAAACAAATTTTTTGAAAAGTCCATGACTTTTTTTCTTTTTTTTCCGTGTTTTTAAAAAAAAAAATTTACGCAGTTTTGTAGACGCAATAAAGCGATGCAAGTTTTGTTTATATTTTGTTTAAATATCTCCCAGCGTTCTTGAGATACTTCACGAAAAATAACTTTCTGAACTTTTTTCAAGGGCTGATTTCACCCCTTAAAACCGAATTATGGCATGAACGGAAAAGAAGGTTGTATTACGGATGAAATACTGTACTTGTATGCAAAGTTTCATACGATTCTGAATCTTTGGGTTGCCTAACCTTCCTTGTTAGTCCGCTCACCGTTAAACCCGCCACTGTGTGGGAGTGCGAAGGGTGAATGATATCACATATGTGTTGTTTGAAGTTTTCTATTTCTAACCTCTTGTGGCGCTGTTCGTTTAGCGTAAAAAACATCTGTTTATTTTTACTTGAAACGCTTTAAACGAAATAAGTCGTATACATGGATTTTTATACAAATTGTAAAATGTGCCCCTAAACCAAATTCGACTTGTGAGGTGTCATTCAATAGCTTATCAAGAAAAACCAATTTGTACCAACTTTCAACCCTGTAATTCGACTGCGAGGGTAGTTATAGCGAAAAAACAAAAATATAATTTCTGCTCAACATAAAAACATCGATTACCTTGAAAACTCCGAAGAGAATTGCCTCTGCAAGAAAATATTCTTGCCATATGTTGATCGTTTGATACCATTCACATTATGTAAAAAATATTTTCTGCAACATCACAATTCGACGAGATATTTACGTGGCCTTACTTAAATGGACCACCCTGTATAGGAGGAATTGTAGTAAAAGGACAATGTTAGAAATTGGCCAATTTTGGGCCTGGCTAGACATGAAAACTTTTTATGAGATATGGTTCTGCATGTCTCAAAGAACTCGAAACGCATAATTATTTACCCTGGAGATGATGGGAAAGTTTTAAAAAGTAAGCTTAAACTTCGGAATATTGTGGTTAGTACAAATCAGCTTACTAATCGTCATTGTCTTCTTCGGATGATAATCCGATAAATGTGGTTTTTATTTATATCATTTTGTTTATATTTTATTATGTGTTACTTATTATAAATTTTATCATAAATAATATAACATATTTAACCCTTTGACCCCGGACGTCCCCTCTGGTGGGACATCGTAAGAGTAGCATATCATTCGGATGCGCCCGTCACCCAAGACGCCACACGGGACAACACAACGCCTCATACCCTCCCCTACTCACCAGAGGACACCATAGCTGGCCATAGCACATGGCCCCGAACCGACTAGACTAGACTAAGGATGCATCGCGATTTTCGTGTGCATCGCGATGCATCGTGTGGATTTTGCGGTTCGACACGTAATTTATTTTTTTACATGGAAAACACTAGAAAACCAAGTTTTAAAATAATATTTCATCATACTATGAACAACTTAAAATGATTTATGAGTTCTTTTCCACTTAGACTGGGCATTGTGGTGCTCGATATGTAGATCTCGAAAACTACCTGTTCGCTGATCCAAATACATATGTAAATAGATCCTCGGGCGAGTAGATGTTTACGCTTACAATGAGCCACTTGGCGATAGGTTGGCGATAAGTGGGCGATTCGTTTCGCCACAAGTTAAACTTAAATGAATGTACATAATTATATAAATGCATAAACTTATATGAAAATAATCGGGTAGCTTAATAATAGTAATCTAGAGACTAACAATATCGTCATATAGATTGATCATAATATTTCAAGGTTATATAAAACAGCACAAAGATTTGAATTAAAATACCACTTCAGTACTGCTGAAGTACAATTGCGGGCGGTTTTTAATTGTAGTTCTTCGTGTATTGAAATTCTAGAAGTAAGGAAGTCTGTATCCGAGTATTTTAAACCAAAATATAAGTACAAAATTCGTGTCAGTGTTTGTCAGTTCGTGTATCCGTTCCCTGCTTTACGATATGCAGACAACCAGAGATTCCGAGGTCCGCTTCAATCAGAAGAAGAATCACCATCATTCTCGGGAGCCGATAACATAGACACGTAATTGAATTGAATAACGCTACAAAAGCTGGGATTTTGATTCGCCAAAAAATTGTATCTCTGCGCACGACGTATGCGCGGTGACATTACATGCGCAGCAAGCAGGGCTCGATTGGAAGGAGAAGGAAACGCACGAGAGCAGCACTACGATTTCTGCAGGGCTATGCGCAAGTTTATATGAAATGTGACTATGTGTGGTAATTCCGGTATGAAAGAATGTAGTATTTAACAGACTTAAACTTGTTCTCAGTTATGAACAGAGGAAGTTCCCTGATTTGACAAGGTATGTGGATCTTGTAATATTAAATATAATAAAAATTCTCAGGAATAATATACTATTGAGGTTAGGGTTTGGAATGTTGTACAAAGGGGGAGGTAGTTATACACGTTATACTTCATTTCAAATACAAAGTGTACTAATGAATATCCAATTTTGCTGCCAGTTGTTCGTATTTACGTATATGTATTACTCTAATAATTAAGATAAATATCTATGTGTCAAGCTTTTGTTTCAGAATAACCTAAATTTTGAATTGCGATTCATTATTTGGCGGAATTCAGTTCCAAGATTTCGCGTGTATCGTTATTGCGTCATATTTATATTCTTTTAACGAAGTATTTTTAATTAATTCGAAATCACATGCCACAGTTACGAAAAAATATTCGGTGAAACGCAATAATACGAAACTTACTAAAAACACTGACAATAAGGTTCTCAGTTAGCAAATATTATGGTACCTATATCGTGTGCGTGATTTTTGCCAGAAATCCTGAATGTATAAAGAGAACATTACGGAATTAATGCAATAAACACATTTATTAAGAACAAAATTGCACGGTTGTAGAAAAAATAAATTATTCTTATATATTATATATACTTATATATCATAAATATAATATAAATCATATGAAGTTAGTTTCTTTGGCTGGAGGGATCACGTCCTAATAAACTAACATAACATAACAAAGTATCTTTCTACCCAATAAAGTTGGTTATTTAGTTTCCATCCATATAATAGTATGAAGAGAAAAATATTTATTCATTAAATAAATTTATTAGAATCTTTTGGTTCTTTGAGAAACATTCATATTCAAACATTCTCATTTCTTTTTAATTAGCTTTAATTATTTTTAATCATTAGATGTTTCATATTTTTTTGAGCTTGAAACTTTAGAAAATCTTTATTATTTTTAATCTCATTATACGAATTATTACTAGAAGTATTCTTGCAATTATATGTTACAATTACAATTGATTTGACTGTTTATACATTCAACCTATTCCGTTCTTTCATCCATTGTGCTCTGATCATTTAAAAAATTCTTTCAACATTGGCATTATGAGGCAGAATCGCAAAAATATATTGGCACAACTTTAACAATTCTGAATGGAAATCAGTATTATCTGAATTTTCAAAATACTCTGGCCATTTCAAATCTGTGCTCATTACTTTAAATCCTGGATTTTCAAAATTTCTCTTGCGAAACTGTTTTAAATTACAAAATTGATCAAAACTTTTTATGTCATCAATATAATGATTTAGTTTTGAATTGATATTTAGATTGCCATAAATGACTGGATTTTGCACGTCTTTCTACTCAGGAACATTCGACAGCGACAGCCACTTGAAAACATTTAATTCTTTAAATTGTTGAGTCCATGATTTAATATAATCTACTGATTTTTGATAGCAACAGATAACATTATTCTTAAATGACTGAATTGCTTAAATGAACACGGAAATACAATAGCAATATGCAGAAACGGTACACAGAATTCATAATTATTGAAAATTCAATCAATAAATAAATCACTTTAGCTACAAATTGTTTCATGTTTATGTGTATAAAACACAAACTCCCAAGCGTATAAATATGTTTAAAGGTTTAAATAAGTTGTAAATTTGCGAACAAATTTGATTTTCAAAGCATATATTGATGTAAAGTCATCCAAAAAATAGGGATCTAAGGGAGTTTTGCAATATTTTTACAGGAACATACAAAATTCTGGCAGGAAATATGGAATGTGTACCTGGGTACCTGGGTGCTAACATAACTGTTAAGAGACAAAAAGCTATGTTCATTACGCAGGTCAAAAATTATAATTAACGATTCCCAAATATTGATAGTTTCCAGAATTGAATTTGTTTCAATTTCTAGAGCTTTGGTTTTTCCTTGGAAACAATACATAACTGAATATGCAAACCACAAACAAGGTTCAATTAAATTTAAATTAAACAAGTTTTGTAAAAGTCTGGGGCTACTATCAGTTGATAAGAAATAGGATTTTGGAGCCAGATATATTAGAAGAATTCTGTCAAGGCAAGAAAACAATGATAGTCAACGAGTCGGAGAGTGGTACAATAAGTTCCTGTAATCAATATTGACAAATTCACTAAATTCCTTTAGGTTTCCTGTGGGATGGAGAAGTGGTTATAAATTTTCATAAAGATTGATTGCACACCAAATACCAATGCATCCAAGCCATGCTTTGCAGCATTATGTATAATGTGGATTGGGCAAACCAATACCTATTAAATTTATATTAAATTTTTACTTCGATAATTTATAAACATTTTCTATGTCACCTCTTTTGACTCCTCCAAAATTTGTATTGCAATTGTCGGCGAGATTAGGAATAGACGTATCAAACAAGTTTTTATCTAATTTTTCAACTGATAATGAACATATGGTTTGCGCCCTTTTATTAGGTAATGTTCGTAAATCAATAATTTTAGAACAAATACTTTTGAAACATCACTGTTACTCCATGATTGCTTGCATCTGTCGACACAGACAAAAATGGCACATTGGCAGCTAACTCAATAAGTTCATTAATACAATAAGGCGCAATAACCTATGTTGAAATTGATGTTGTCTTTGTTCTGGCCAATGACAAATGTTTTGCTGTTTCGAAGTCATCAAATAGCTGCTTTAATGTTCCAGTCGTGCAATTTGATGAGTTAAAACTCATGCGATGTTTTAATATATAATAAGATCATGTTGCTTCAGTCGCTACTACATGTGCGTCTAGTTTATAGTTTTTGGGAATAACAAAAGAATCTATTTTGCAAGATGTTTTCCCAGACTGAACAAGCGATCTATGTTTTGTCGTTTCCGTATATTGTTTCAAATCACCCGAAAATATACATTTTCTTTTAGTAGCCATGGCTCTCAAAATAAATTTTTGACAAAAATGTTTGTTTACTACAATAAATAATTTTATACGCATAATGAGTATGAAATTATGTAGTAACACATACCATATTTCATGTATTCTGTAGTTTTACTATTATAATATATATAATATTGCAATTTAATAATATCAAGTTGATATTATATAATAATTATAAATATATGACATTGGCGCTGATTTTCCCCCCTAACATGGCGCCTAGATTAAAGTTGAAGAAGAAGATTACCTGTACTAATGACGCCAACTACAAATTTACCAAACATAATCAGTAGCAGTAAATGATGAGAGAGTTCACAGCTTTAAGTTCGAATATTAAATGTTTAGTAAAAATTCTCATTTCAAAAAAGAGTGTTGTGGGTGTTAGAAATAAGACTGCACACTCGGTATATAATATTTAATATAAAAGCAAGATATACTATAAGATAAAATGTTACGTAAAAGAAACAGATCCTTACTGCACATACAGTGTACAGTGTTTTGGACGCGGGAATCATCTTCAATTCCCCACTTTCCTGTGTCCAACCCTAAAATCCCTATACATTTATGATGGAATGTTCCTTTCAACGCTTTGGTCAGCATGTCCGCCGGGTTCTCGTTAGACGGGACATATTCTAGGTTTACCGATCCGTCTTTCACATGTTCCCCTACTAGGTGGTATGAAATGTCGATATGCTTTGTTCTATTGTTGTCGAGCTATTGTTGTCGTGCAGTACAGCTTACATTCACCTGCAACATGATGTAGGATTAATTTGGTTATAAGGGTAGTGTTATGCATTAGTTGTAATAGGTTTAATCTTGCGCCTCACCCGCCATCACTGGCAGGGGTTGGTGTAGGCAACAAGTGTTGTTAATTCCTAGCACCAGGCGGCGTACCAAGTTATTCAGTACATACCAACGACCCACCTCTGCTGACAAGAGCGAGCTGGGAAATATACCTAGGCGCTCGCGGCCAGGTGGACAAGCCAAAGAGTCAGTCGCGAGACTTGTAACGCGCAAGTATTAGGAGACAGACGCTCCCAATAAAGTATATGCTTAACTACAACACGTGTCTTATTAGCCGACATAGCTACCACACACAGGCCTACATCCTACAATGATGATTTAGTCCCAACTCCTTTATAAGCATTCTGACCCATGTGACTTCCTTCACGTCATTTGCCATGGACCACGTATTCTGTCTCCATGGTTGACCTTGCGAGACATTTCTGTTTACATGAACGCCAGTGTACCACGTTCTTCCCAATACTCATAGTTACGCCGGAAAATGTATGTCTATGATCTTGATCTCCTGCCCAATCCGCGTCACAATACAGGCTAATATTTAAATCTCTGCTTGCCTGTATGCTAAATTATCTACCTCTTCGAATGTCCAATCCTTCTCTTCTGAGATGGTCAAAGTAGAAGGAAGTTTGGTCAATATAAGGCCTCCTGACATGGCATACCACTATTCGTTGATTTTGTATTTTATGGCCATTACACGAGAACTCAGGAGCAACTCAGAGAAATTCAGGAGCAGTAGTCACATTGACTGTCACAAGATCACATTTAGATATATTTATATGCTACTTCACCTCGTACAGTTGCTGTATAGCCAGGAGAGTCCATATACCCTATTCTGTGGGGATCTGAAAGCCAGAAAAAGCATGTTATGTGTTATCTTCTTTTCCGCAACACATCTATCGTGACTAACATTTTTGTAGTCATTTGCTCTTTCATATGCCGGACAATGTACAGGAGCTTGCTGTTGAAGTATGTCATTATGTTTAAATTTTCATTCATGTTCGGTACGGGTATGTTGTTAATAAATTATAAAGACTGTATTCGACGTACCGACGTTTTTTTTCTATAATATAATTTCCAGTTATTGTCGCGTCTATCGCTGTTGCGTGTTATGCGTGAACTGACTCGCGACTGCCGAAGCACACAATCTTCCCAGTCGAGAATTAAACAAAAGAGAAGCTCGGATGCTTCATAAATTTTAGGTTGGAGGAGTTGTATTCTTTTTTTTTCAGTTGTTATGTTGTACTTCCGCTCTATACAAGGCCGGATATCCACTAAGGAAACCGTTTGCAATGTTTGGTCCTTATTACTGTTACGAGCCGGGGCTGTGGGCAACGCCTAGGCCGGCGATGTTGATATTACCCAAGGAATACGGTTAAGAATTTGTTAGTTAGGTGCACGGACGAACCTGATGAGAAATCAGGGAGCCGCTGGGATTGATGTATGCGAGAACGAACCCGGTGCGAAACCGGGGAGCCTCAGGAATAGAGTCAAGCGCGGACGAACCTGGTGGGAAAGCAGGGAGCCGCAGGAGGGTGAAACGTCGTGGACGAACCCGCTGCGAAATCAGGTTCATACGTAACATTACAATCAAATGCAATTAAGGTCAGGGATTCCTGGACTAAACACAGTATTGAAATGTAATAAATCATCTTGACTGTTCCTTATTTGAATAGTATTACCTTGTTTCTTTTCTCAATTTGCGAAACCGACATTAGATTACGTCTTACGTCTGGAACATAGTATACGTTATGCAAAATGATCCAATTTTGCTTACCGTTTACCAGCGCTTTTAAGGTTCTATCCCATTTTCCCTTTGCTCTCGGGGTTGCGTCGCTTTGTTTATCTGGATCCACCGCAGTATTCACTACTTCTGATTTTAAGTCATGGAATTTTGTAAATCATTCCTTGTTTCTGCGTACATGGTGTGTACATCCGCTATCCAGTAATCATGCATCCATATCAACATTATTGACCGATACAAGGAATGCGTCATAATCTTTCTTTGACTTTGGCTCGTACTTTCTTCCTCCCCTTTAGGTCCTGCTCTACAATCTCTAGCTAGGTGGCCAACCTTCTTACAATTAAAGCAATGATTTGGTTTTACTTTATCATTCCATGGCTGTCTGTATTTCCTTCCTTCTGGTTTATTGACGAATAAGGCTTCTTTGCGAAACATTTCCCTGTCAACGTTTTCTCTTGACACTCTTCGGTTATATTCTGCCAATAATACCCTTTGGATTTCCACAGAAGTAAACTTGTCGCCTGGTAAATTTGTCAGCGTCATGTTGAGGTTTTCATAGCTCCCTTTTTTTTTGTTTTGGTTCGAGGAGGGGAAAATGCATTTACGTATACCTAGCCTACGCCGGGTTATGCGGGGCTCTGCTGCCTAAGATGTCATGCGGCAACTACCCACTAAGAACCCCTCGTCTATCGCACCATCGCACAGGGTACAAAATTCAATTTTTGAAGAATATAGCAGCTTTTTTTTAGTATAGCAGATTTGTTGTATACATATATGTATGTCAATGCCTCGGTGCCAATTATCGCCTCACATCATACTTCAATTAAGAAAGTTACTTCCAAAATTCATTCTCACCCCTGATAGACATAGCCTCTGGGGTCGCATCAGCTGGCACTCGGAAGGTCCCATTTCCCCACGCAACCCCTGCTCATTTGCACTTGCATACGCTCACAGCCTCCCCAAGTACCTCATTTATTCTGTCATCATTCACCCTATTTACACGTCCAAGCCCCTTCCTGGAGGCAGCATGCACAACAAGCCTCGCGAGGAGCCAAATCAGCCTTTCAACGCGTGCCCGTTGCCACCTCCGAGCCAGGGCTCTCACACACTTATGGAAAATGTAATAGGCAATATAATAATAATAAAAACCAAAACGAAACAAGCCTTCTAATACCTGTCGCACAAACATTCATTTTCCTCGCATCTACGTTACCAATTCAATACTTACTTACGCACAATGCGTCATGGGTCTCTTGACAGCGCCTGGGTCGACTCCTCAGTGAATGCTCTACGCCAGCGTCGCGTTCATCCACTCCTCTCCTTGTCCTCGGATTGTTGCTTCCATTTGATCCTTGTCGTGCCCATTGGTGGTGCTTTGCTCCTGAACTTCAGCTCCTGCTGGCAGGTCTGCTGTCATTCTTCAGTGCTGTTGTATCGCTGGTATTTCACTGTTGTAATTCCACTGTGTTTTGCAATATGTCCATCGTCTAAGGTTATGTTTTTCGCGGTAGCGCTCTAAACTTTCTTTAATTCTAAGCACTATTGTTACATATTGTCCGAATGTTTTCCAATTTTCCTCAGAATACGTGGCGCCCCTGAGCAACGTGGGCGGGTCCAGATCCCTCACTTCAACCGGTAGGTTGGTCATCCGCCGCGGCGCCCAGGCTGGGCACTCGAAGAACGTGTGATATGGGTCATCGTTTTCCGCATCGCAAATCCAACATCTTCCGTCGTATTTTCGCTGCCAATACGATGCAGGTAGCTGGCAAAGCAGCCGTGCCACGTTAGTTCTTCCTCTTTATACAGACCTTCAAGTCCGGGTTTAGTCTATAATTCCATCTCCCGTTCTCCGACTCATTCCACGCGTTCTGCCACATGGCAAGAAAGATGTTCTTGCAACAACACTGTCCTACTGCACGAGACATCTCGAGATCCCGCTCGATGAATTTCATTAACCCACTTTCACTGTCTGCACGCGTGAAGAGATAAGTCACTTTTCTCTTTTTCACTTGTAATGTCACCGGCATTGTTAATGTTAGTACGTCCAGCACCACCGCGGAGACAGTTCTATACGCCGCGGCAATGCGTATCGCAATGCTCCTTTGGGCCGAGACAAATTCGTCCCTAGCTTATCTATGCTCAAATACGTGTGCAAAGACAGTGGTCGCATATAACAGCACCGAGTGGGGCGTATTCATCACAAGCTTTCTCACAGCAAATTCCGTCCGGCCTGTACATTTCATAAGTCCACCAAGGGTCGCCGGCGTTCCATTAGCCCGTCGGCACGCATCTCCAATATGCTCCCTGAATGTGAGGGCCTTGTCCACAATTACTCCCAGGTATTTTAGCTTATCAGTAAGACAAATGTCGATCCCGCCCAGCCTGATTACTTAGGGGCGTCGCCTCCTCCTAACGCCAGCCACCAACATTACCTCAGTTGTTTCCCGTGCAAGCTGAATTCCCTTAATTGGTATCCATTGAGACACCTCTTCATAGGCCATTGCAGCCCGTCGAGTCATTATATCCTAGTCTACGGCAGAGACCAGGATAGCTAGATCGTTCGCAAAAGCCACGAACCTTACCCTGTCATTATCATGTCTTCTGACTATGTCGTCAAACACCACATTCCACAAGAAGGGGCCAATAACCGACCCCTGTGGCACCCTGGCATACACCGGCTCCTCCGCAAATTCATGCCGAATATACCGATGGTCAGAAGCATTGTACTCCCGCAGCACCTCCGAGAGTCGGAGAAGCCTCCTCATCCCCGGGGTTATCGCCAAAAAGTCAATTAATGATGACTTACTTCCTCTACAGAAGGTCGGTATTCCCGCATTACTAGTTGGCTGGACGTTAACCAGTCAGCTGTGGATGACGACTATATCCGTCATGCAGAAATGGCAGAATTTCGCGTTATGACGACTATATCTGTCATGCGTAAGAGTTATGTAGTTACCATTTGCTATTTAAATTGTAATTTTAGTAAAAACTAAAATTGTTTAGAGTGATATCAAGTTTCCTTGATTAAGCGTGGTTCGGTGATTTACACTGAATTTAAAACAGATTTAAGTTAATGTTGATTTATTTCAATTAACTCTAGAGTACATTAATATTTATATAGTTTGCCGTGAGAGCACTACTTAATTTGTATTAATAAATATCGCCTTTCGCTTACTTCCGTTTTAGTCCCTTACTTCCCTTGCACTTGTATGATTCTCGTAATTAGCTATTAGTGTAGTACTGTGTCGAGAGAGAGTTTAGCTTTCGCGCCGAGCTATTTATAGTGACGCGAAGGTTCCTTTAAAAGAGGAAAGAGAGCGCTCCTGCTTCCGTGGAATAGCGCTGGGCGCAGGAGAACGCGAGCGAGCTGTTGCTACGCGCCCATAGTCGAATTCTGAACAAAAATATATTCGTAAATTTCAATGTGTTTAGAATCTTTTAAGGTCAAGCCGAAATGAAACAAACAAGTAAAAAGTATAAATAATCTGAGATAAATTCATGCATCCCCGTATGCACTAGCTGGAACTGCCTATCAGTTCGTATAACCAATTTATACATGTGCGACGATAATGTTTTTTAGATGTTAGTGTTATACAGTATTCCCTCGAGAGTTGCGAAAGCCTCGGGACTGAACGTTCGCAACTTTCGTGTAGTTCCTACGTTGTTTGAAATTTGCCGACAGCGTCGAACGTAGAAAAGGACAGCGAGTAAAGATAAGCGGCCGAGCAGCCAAGCTAACACAAAAGCCAGTGTATCGGTGAAACAACACTAATGCAATGACGAAACTTTTTTATTTGTAATTTTTTTTTTATCAAAATTTATCCAATAGTTTTCTGACATTTTTCTGATTAAAATAACACCAAACACGATATAATTTGGACCATATTTACTGTCCATATTACGCAACATAAATTCACTGATGTGATCACTGCAGCAATCTTCACCGAATTTTCAGCACGAAATATTATATTATCAAATTATAAATATGTTTCAATTATTGTAAGCACAAATACTAACGAATTTACATATATAATTTAAATTATAATAGTATAGTATTATTCTAAATGTGGGCAACAATTTGTTTCTCTAACTTATTAGGAACGATAATGATGAAAGATAAGTTATTATAAGTCAATATTTTCCAAATTATATCGTGTTTGGTGTCATTTTAATCAGAAAAATGTCACAAATTTATCGGTAAAAGTTGTATAAACACAAAACTGAAAATAAAAATATTGGTATTACATTGGTATGTTAAACAGTGTACTAGGCCTTTGATCTTTGCCGAATGCCACGATCGCGGCTTCTCTTTTCTTCTCACTACCTATCCTTTTCTGCGGTCGAAACTTATTAACGTTAATTAAGCCAGTAAATATAGTTCGAACTATATTGTGTTTGGTGTCATTTTAATCAGAAAAATGTCAGCTATGCTGTGTAAAAATTTCATAAGAAAAGGATGAGAAATAGCAAAGTTTCATCGTTGAATTAGTATTACCTCACCGATATACCCGACCCCGGATCGCGTTACACTGATCGGCAAGCGAGCTTCTGGACGCCTCTAGGGGTATACCCCCCAGGAGTGGGGATAAACTCTTCGCAACTTTCGTGTAGCTCTTTTTCGCAACTTTCGAGGGAATACTGTAGTTTGTTATAAAAAAAAGATTAGGAAAGAATCGCGGTATTGGTGCTCGACGTGCAAAGTGCCACTATGTGTCGTTCCTTGCTTTGGTGAATACCACTCGACAGCAGCAGTTTGAATTTTTAACTTTTATAGATATTTGATTTTTCCTGAGTTTTTAGTTTGTTATGTATGTAGTATACAGGGTGTCTCTTAACTGTGGGCCTTCCCGGAAATGAGGGGTAGCTGGGGTGATTCTGAACAACTTTTTCCATGACCAAAATGTGGTTTGCAGCTTCATTTTTGAGTTATTAATGAAAGACACTGGCCAATCAGGGCGCCCATAGAGCGCGCGCTCAAGCGCGTGGCTCTCAAACGCGCTCACTCGTGGCGTGAGCCAACGCGTTTCTTCGTGACCACCACCGAGTGCGGTTGAGAGCCACGCGCTCGAGCGCTCTGATTGGCCAGTGTTTTTCATTAATAACTCAAAACTGAAGCTGCAAAGCATATTTTGGTCAAGGAAAAAGTTGTTCAGAATCACCCCAGCTATCCCCCATTTACGGGAAGACCCACAGTTAAGAGACACCCTGTATGTTTATGTTATGTATGAGTAAATATTAGTAATTGTTCGGATTGCTGGTGGATTAGATGGAAGGACTGGGCATGGGTCGTCCAGGTCTCCTTTCAATAAAAGTCGTTGTTGTTGCACACACTGATACGGCACTTTATTTTATACAACAGTCTCCACGTACCCAGAACAGGTGGGTCATTCCACGCCAAATCGATCACTTTTGGACGTCACCATCGGCGATTTTGTTCTAAATGAAATATGTTGTAGTCCATATGGAATTAGGGGGGGTTTAAGTCATCATTTTTGCGGTTGACAATTTGTTTAGAAAATACAGGCCTTCAAAGTTTGTAATTTTTGCCATTTTTGCGAAAACGGGCTTTTTTTAGGAATTTTTATCTCCGGAACTGTTAGTCCGATTGAGCTACTTTTTTTTTGTTTTATTCACAAAGGATTGGACTATTATAAAATAATTTTTTCAACCTCGGTAATTAACTTTATAATGTCGAAAAATATAAACAAATTCTTTTTTTGAGTTTTTTTCGATGATGGGGCGCAACAAAAAAATTTAGAAAAATATATGTACATATTCCTTGAAGTTTCCTCTTCAAAATGAGACTTTCAAAATGATGGTCAAGTGAAAATTGGCTTCACAATGAGCTGAAAAAGGAGCGGCGTACCCCCGTTTCAGGTAGGCGAGTCGTGCGCTCGGGAGCGGGACCGCTATATGGCCGGTTAGTTTTGGTAAGGTTTGGTTAGAATAGCGGTCCCGCTCCCGAGCGCACGACTCGCCTACCTGAAACGGGGGTACGCCGCTCCTTTTTCAGCTCATTGTGAAGCCAATTTTCACTTGACCATCATTTTGAAAGTCTCATTTTGAAGAGGAAACTTCAAGGAATATGTACATATATTTTTCTAAATTTTTTTGTTGCGCCCCATCATCGAAAAAAACTCAAAAAAAGAATTTGTTTATATTTTTCGACATTATAAAGTTAATTACCGAGGTTGAAAAAATTATTTTATAATAGTCCAATCCTTTGTGAATAAAACAAAAAAAAAGTAGCTCAATCGGACTAACAGTTCCGGAGATAAAAATTCCTAAAAAAAGCCCGTTTTCGCAAAAATGGCAAAAATTACAAACTTTGAAGGCCTGTATTTTCTAAACAAATTGTCAACCGCAAAAATGATGACTTAAACCCCCCCTAATTCCATATGGACTACAACATATTTCATTTAGAACAAAATCGCCGATGGTGACGTTCAAAAGTGATCGATTTGGCGTGGAATGACCCAGGTAATAAAAACGAAGCGGCAGGTACGACAGGACGACAGTTTATAACACGAACTTGTATGGACAGAAGCTCGTGTGCTTAGCAATGTGCTACGGTTTTCTCTTTACGCTGATTGAATGACTTGGTTCTGCGACGGTTGTCGATGCTCTGGGGCCGACTGGCAACGCTCGCGGATCCACGGGTCGTTGGGTCTGTTCGAGGTGGGGCTGACAATTAGCCCTAAATTAGGCTACTGCGCCGGTGGTCTTCCGTGTCAACAAGGTACGGAGATTGTCGACCACCAGCGCGACAAAGAGACACGCTGTTGATGCACTGCGGAGGGTCGCGTGAAGGATTCCCGAACACACTTGAAAAATTCGATTCGGCAGTGACAAAATTAAAGTTTGAAGTGTTTCTTCATCGATGGACGCCCATGTTTCACAAAGTGCCTTTGACAAGTCATCGATTGAATTGTATTGTTTACAATTTCCATAAACTTTCCTCGCGACTATTCGCCACGGATTTTCGATAGGGTTGAGGTCCGGGAAACAGGCTGGCCACTTCAAAACTGGGATAGCCTTTAGATTGAACCACTGCTTGGTATGGTGTGATGTGTGCACTGCAGCATTATCATGTTGAAAAAGTAGGTTGTCATTGTCAATTTCTTCGGTGAATGGTATAAAAATTAATTCCAACAATTCCGTCTATTGCTCGGAATTCATTTTAGGAGAAATACGACAAATGGGTGTTTTTTATCGAATGTAAATGCAGCGCACAACATTAACGTGCCGCCACCAAAATTACGACTCATTGCAATGTTTTTTCCTTTCGATAAATCATGCGAGTAGAATTTGAAACCATCCGGCCCATCTAAATTAAATTTCTTGTCATCGGAAAAGATAACATTTTGCAATTCAGTACTCCATGACATGTGTACTCTTGCAAACTCAAGCGAGCCTCTTTGTGGTGTGGTTTTAGACTTGGTTTTCGCAGCATTTTCGATCATCGAAACCGCTTAGAACTTTTTAATACTTGCTGGACTCGTCTCGTGGACACTGGTAACTCAAGATCATTGTAAAGTTGTGATGCACTCTTCATTTCTTTGGCTGTACATCTCATAAGTAGCGTACGTTGCCTCCTCGTCAGCTTCTGATTTCCACCTTTAGGATTATTTTGTAGGATTATTTTTCAGGGGAAATTGTGATTGACTCTTTTGTATTAAAAATATGCTTAATTGCTAAATATCTCAATATTATGTATATCAACTCAACTCAATACACGACTCGCAACGATTCTCACTCAATTCCCTCTCGACTCAACTCTACTAGACTCTCCTTAGACTCCCCGATTCAACTCTGGCTCGTGCACGCATCATCCACTCCATATATTCTTTCAAGCAGTTTTCCCTCTCATTTTATTCATCGTTCGTTCTCACTCATTAGGACACACACCCTTGCCACGTGTCACAGTTCGACCACGGGTCACCATGCACTCAAGACTCCACGTGCATTCCCCGAAACCGTTCACTCTTTCCACGAGATAAACATTCGACGTTTCCACTAACACTCTTCATTCACACCTCGCGCCACATTCGATACTTCCCGTCACACGATTCATACAAAGCATCCCACAGTTTTTATCTTAATTTTCACCTAGATGTAAGTAATTATTTATAACAGATCGTGAACGATTAAGTTTGTTCACTATTGCACGATTAGAACAACCCATTTCCTTGTAAGCATCAATCGATGTCTTCTCTTCATTGGATAATAATTTTCCTCGCGGCATTCTGATAAAAATGTTCTTAAATATAATAAATATACTATTTCTGTAAATCAAGAGATTGATTTGAACACTAATACTTACATTTGAATTAGTGTACGAACTAAGTGGCTTTATAGAAACTTCGGGCTTAAATTCTGCTTTATGTCGGAAAAGTTCAAAACGGACGTAAAATGTAAACGTAGCGGAGCATACAAAGTATTCCATGTAGACTTAGTAGCAAAAAAACGTGAACAGAGACGAGAAATTATTGTCAATATTGTTACAATATAAGCGGAAATGAAGGTGGCTTTATGGAAATTTCGGGCAGTATAGTAACACCCGATCTGAAAAAGTTCTCACAAAATTTGTCCATACCCGAAAACCGAAAACATCCAGCGGTTGTATGAAACCTGTTGTTCCTTTCGGTACGGTTAACGCAATAAGTTCTTTGTCAGCCGGAATACTTTGCTGAAAACTCGAAGGACAATGGCCACTCCACGAATCAAGTAACAGAACACTTTGAGATCCAGTCTTTGGTAAAAAGACTTCTGTAAGCCAAATGTTGAAATGGTGCGATGTCAACTTCCCAGATTTTGAAGCAGTAACAAACACATTAGCCGGTCTAAATAAGCTTTCTTCGACCCTGGTTCCAAATTCTCCACTAGTTTCTTTTAACACCATAAATAGGGGCGACAGTAACTGACCGCTCGCGGAAATGGTAGGGAGAATCGTATAACTATGTGTGGTTGAGGATACTGACTGCACGGATGCTTCTATGGTCTTTCTACCACGGTACGATAACGTACGACCAGAACGAATTTCCAAATTAAATCCACCCTCATCAGCATTGTACACATTATTCGAATTGTACATAGCAATGTATGGTTTTACCCGGTTTACGAATTCGGTGGATGTCAATTGTAATTGTTGCTTGTCCTGTTGTGTGGAACGATTGATGAATTTTGTAACCAGTCTTGAAACGTGTGAGATTGATAGAAGGTGGATCGCGATTAAAGGAACAGATATAGCCAATCGTATCTGTTCGATAGCTGGATTGGAGCTATTGAGGATAGAGTCGGTGGAAACAAGATTTTAAGACGGAATTGGAATGAGTGGACTGTATGATGGACGTAACAGGAAGAGACAGGAAAGAACGTCCGTTTTGAGACTGGACAGTACAGTAATGTCTCGCACTGTGTCCAAAATCGTGATTCGATGGCTGTCCATTTCTATCCCCCCTACTTGGGGCCGCCTCCCTTGGATACGGGGAAGTGTCGTTCGGATCACTTTTGATGTTGTGATTGTCTAATCTATGT
This sequence comes from Nomada ferruginata, assembly GCA_963583965.1. Lineage (NCBI taxonomy): Eukaryota > Metazoa > Arthropoda > Insecta > Hymenoptera > Apidae > Nomada > Nomada ferruginata. The sequence goes on from OY757219.1 coordinate 5,871,272, forward strand.
CGTGTTTGGTGTCATTTTATTCAGGAAATTGTAACAAACATGTTTGTAAAATTTCATTTAAAACGGGCAAAAAATAAACAACTATTAATATTAAATTTTGATTGCGTTAGTATTGTCTCACACGGGCATTTAAATTTGCCCCGTCCTCGTACGTTGAGCTAGGCTGCCTCGGTTCTCGGAAGTCACACATCAAAGGTGATCCGAACTCGCTCGAGAATCGTGTCTGTACACGATGGCTGTCCACATTCGGTTCCGAGCGATGGACACAGTGCGAATCATTACTGTACTCACAAAGTTTCACTCGCCTGAGTCGACACGGATATGGCCCTACGCACTACTAGGGCGTTAACGCGACTACGCACATTTATCTTTTTTCGTAACGATGGCTTAGCTCAATGTAACTGTTCGCTTCACTGTCTCGTTCGGAACTGATCCGGCGCGACGCGGAATTTCGGAGCTCCCGCGGAACGCCGGGAGCAGCGAGGGTCGTTCGCACTTAGGGTCTATTTACATTTCTACTTAAGCTATATAGAACTAATCGCTAACAGTATCTAAAAACGAGAGTGCAATATGTATATTTGGATGTGATACACTATACACGCGGCGATCCAGGACGAAGAGCACTGCCCCTTGGGCCGTTATGAGGGTGCAACGATCGCACCTTAGGGCCGATTTCCAACAATCCCTCTATCGATGTGCACGAATTATCACACGAACACACTTACAAATACGTGTTCACTCATACAAGCATTCATACGTACATTCTCATAAAGAAACAATTTTCGTTTGTACGCATCTAAACTCTAAACTATTCCAACATACATAGACACTCAGCTATCCTATATTTAACATATTAACGCATTTTTCGCGTTTTATTTTTGACAAAGGTTTTGTTAACACTTAGTCAACCGTGCGCGCCACGCCTGACCGTACGCTATTCACCGCGCATTTTTCGCACGTAACGCAGACTAATCTTTGTTAGGATGAAATGAGAAGTTACGCAGGAGTTGATGCGTTTGTTGTTTGTATTATGTATCAACATAGATATATGTATATAATATTGAACATTGTGCGTAGTACACGTGTCGAAGGCAAAGCACACAAAAAGGAGAAGAGACCGCCAAGCCACGGCCATCTCTAGTACAGGCCGGAACATGCGATATGGCAACGCCGCCTAGGGGAAAATTATCAGTCCGATCGAATCGTCAGTATAATCATCAGTCCGATTATAATATGAGTACATATGTACATTCTATTTAATAAAAGAGTGAGTTTGCTCATTAATTATTATGTATGAATTTATTATCTCTTAATTTATCTAGCAAGTAACGTAATATTATTATTTTCTCTTTTATATAGATATTAATACTAATTTACTGTATACAATAGGATAACCTGCTATTTACTTGTGGATGAAGGATTTTTATAAAGGGATTCAATTAATTAATATTAAATTAATATTAATTAAATAGACAACAGAAAATTTACTGGGTTGCCAATCTTTGCGGAGTATATTTTTTATCCATTTTTTCCTTAGATTTTCATCTCGAGGAAAACGAAACACAGAACTATATCCTATACCAGAAGTTGCATAATTGCTATTACAGTTAGGGATACAACACTTGTCTGGCATCTGTAAAGTATATCAAAAACATGTTCTTCATAGGTCCTAATAAAGTAATTGTGGTTTCATATTTATTACTGAAAAAAATAAAAAGATGTCAAATAGGAAGTAAAGGTTATGATCATTTATACCGTATTAACTATCTTTCCAATACAATGATATATTATTTATTATAATTAAACAATTACACTACACATATAAATTACAATTAGATATTTATAAATTAAAATAAATCAATGTTAAGTCCACATAACACAATAATTACACAACACGAACGGCTTCTTGTAGGACTGATGACAGCGTTGCCAGTTTTACTATGTTCCGGCCTGTACTAGAGATGGCCGTGGCCAAGCGCGAAGACGCTACAACCGCGCTAGCGCATGCGCACACCACATACAGGGTGCTCGAATTGCACCGTTACAACACCTCCTCCCAATGCGAGCATCATTAACGATCATTACATAGCCCAATTCCCATACGTTTAATACAAAAATGATGTTTATACTTAGGCAGAGGTTTCGTGAGTACATCAGCCGGCATATTTTCGGATGATAAATGTTCTAACTTAAAATTATCTTCTTTGAAAACATCACGCAAAAAATGAAATCTAAGATTAATATGCTTAGTACGCGGATGTACAATAGGATTCTTCGCCAGTAACTGCGCGCCAAGATTATCATTGTAAACAGTCATTTTCGAAAACGCACAAAATCCTACTTCTTTGAGAAACTCTGAGAAGTATATTGCATCCTTTCTTTTCAAAAAATACTGTTCGCTTCGTAAACACAATTAATATCAAGAATCTCATGCTCCGCGTCACTACACTGTACATCAGATTTTCTAATTGTAATTTTCCCGTCCTTAATTAGAGTCTCTGTTTCATTTAGGACAGGCCTCGGAATTAAGTGAACTTTCGGGCCGATTTTCAGAGGCAACGTCCCCTTTCTCCGGCCGCACGTCTTGGCCCCCGCGATCGCCAAGCAGCACGGAGGTCCTCAGGCCCGTAACCGCGCGGGTCGCATTAGGGTGACACTCGTATCAAGAGGTTTCTACATCGTCCCATGTCCCATGGTCCGCATGGTTCATATGCTACGTGCCTGAGGACCTTCGAGCCCATTGGTGATCGCTGGGCCAAGACGCGCGGCAGGAGAAAGGGGACGTTGCCTCTGAAAATCGGCCCGAAAGTTCACTTAATTCCGAGGCCTGATTTAGGAGATCCGTGCCAATAATTAAATCATGAGATGTTAGATTATCTGGAATCACACTAACCTTAATATTAAACAAATTATCATCAATCAGAATGTTCGAGTTAAATTCTCCCAAAGTCTTATGGTCTTGAGAACCTACACCATGAAAAACAATTTCATTTGGAGTAAGCTTAGGCATACCAATCGCGACGTATTGGCTCGCACGCATTAAACTTAAATCACTTCCGGTGTCAATTAACGCTTTAACAAAATGCCCATTAATTTCAGTATTTTTAAAATACTTGCCAGTTAACCCCATAATATTTACACCACAAGTACCTTTGTCCGTTGATTTTTTAGTTGGGCAATATACTGATATACAGTGGCCGAAATAATGATAGGTTCACATTAGTTTAGTGACACAGAAGTGTGTTTTATGTAGTTTCTTTCTATTTTTTTTATCAGTATTGATTGTTTTTAATAGTATTAACAAGACGCATAGTTTAGTTGAAAAGAATAATTTTTATTAATACTAATTTTATGTTCATTACTATATAAACTGAATTTTATATGCGAAATAAACATAGGTTCACATCTTGCTTTTGCATTAAAAATTAAGGAAATCTTATAAAAAAAAATTTAATATTTAATAGGTCCTCCCCTGTTTTGAATCACTTGAAATATTCGTCTTGGCATCGATTCAATTAATTTATGTAATGTCTCTGGTGCGATTTGGTACCACGCCTCTCTGATACCATTTTTTAAATCAGTGACATTACAATATTGCTTGCCACTGGCGTATACCTTGCGTGCTAATATTCCCCAAAGATTTTCTATGGGGTTTAAGTCGGGACTTCTTGATGGCCAAGGCAAGACATCAATATTTACTCTTTGTAGCCAATCTTTAACAACTTTCGACCGATGAATTGCTGCATTGTCGTGCTGGAATATTAAATTTGGTCCACCAACTTCATCACCATACTCATCTAATACGAATTCTAGTAATTCTCGATACTTTTCACCATTTGCTTTTGGCGGAAACCACATTATCGGCGTTTTACCATTGTATCCGAAGCCAGCCCATATCATTACACAGCCTCCTCCATGGACTCTACTCATTTTTATTTCTTTTTCGTCACGTAAATGGTGCCAATAGTACTGGAAGCCATCTGGGCCGTCTAAATTAAATTTTTTTTCATCGGAAAAAATCACTTTCTTCCAATTTTCTGTCCATGTCATGTGCTCCTGGGCGAATTTTAATCTCTCCTCTTTATGAAATTGAGTTAGAGGAGGTTTTTTTGATCTTTTCGTGTAGCGCAGGGTTCCACTATTTCTTAAAATTTGTTGCACACGTCGAGTAACTACGGGCAAATCTAATTTTGTCTTTATTTGTGATGCATTCAGTTTATTTACTCGGGCCTCTTGCAGAATTTTTCCTTTATCTCGCCGGCTAAGTTTGTTTGGACGGCCTTTAGATTTCTTGGTGCCATATCTGGCACCTAACACTAAAAAATTATTTACAACATTCAAGGATCTTTCAATTCTACTTGCAATATTTCTGTTTGAAAGGCCCATCTCATGGAAAGCAATAATCTGCCCTTTTTCATGATCGTTTAGCGGTTTTCCTCGTCCCATTATGCTTCTAAAGCACTAAACGAATATAAAATTGTTTCAAACTAATTAAATATCACAAAATTATGAACTTACCTCACAAAACTTTCCCAAAGTTTGAACACTAAAAAGTATTTTTCAAATATATCTCCCTGAACCTAAGATTATTTCGTTTTGTCGACACTACAATTTTCAATAACTTGCTTGATTGACTATGCCTAGACGCTTACAATGTTGAAACTGGACTAACTGCTGGTACAATGCGTAGGGCACGCCCATTAAAAACAAAAAACAAACACCACACATGCATCCAACAATGCATATAGGAATGAAAAGAGTAAACAGGAAAATTAGAGTAGTGAACCTATCATTATTTCGGCCACTGTATGTCCATACCCTTGGCAGTGAAAACATTTCTGTCCCAATTCCTTTGTTGGGCAGTCTGCTAACGGATGATTCGTACTGCCACAACTACGACACCTCCGTATTATTGAAGCAGCACGCAGTACATCTCCCTGGTTTGACATGATATTGTCACGCACTTTTCCCACATAATTTTTTGCACCAACAGGAACGTTTGAACTGCTTCCCAAAGTAACCTCCTCGAACGCTTCCAATAAATACGTCTCTTTTTTAAATCTCTGGATTCGCGCCTGATTCCGCAACACTGGATCCGGAATTCCCTCAATGATATACCAAATAACATCTTCTTCAGCGATTGAAGCCGGGTTTGCCAGCACCAATTTCTCATGAAAATACTCGGCAAACTGCTCACCCTTTTTCCAAAATCGACTCTCAAATTGTTTTTTTAACAGCGTGATGTTCGGCTGACGATAGTACATTTTACGTAATGCAGATAAAAGTTCTTTTCCACCAAGCTCCAAATGTTCCGCTCTCGAGTGGAACCATTCACGCGCTTTTCCTTTTAATCTCATTCCAATCAAAAGCTTTGTACTGCCTTCGTCCAAGTTGTAAATTGTACTCAATGATTGCACTTGCTTCTCCCACCTATCATAGGCGTTCACCTCGCCTGCAAAAACGTCTAACAGTTCCGCAATAACAGTAATATTCACTTTCGGCTGAAGAGATTTGCTCCGCCAATTGCCCGTTGGTCCGCCAATTCTTTTTCGCGCCTCAACATATCTATTATAGTTCGCTACGCTTCCCTTGGAGCAATTGTTGTTGGTCCGGCAGTTGGTCTGCACAATTTGATTCTTGCGATTCTTCCACCATGCTTACTGCACACTCTCCTTTAGGGTCTACTTGCATAAGCCTTGCAACTAGACTGGCTTTTGCACCAGCCGTAGGTAGATCCTTTTCCTTTAACAATTCTTTTAGTTGCATAACAGTTAAAGAGTTGTAGTTCTGATTCATCCTGCCACAATAGTACGCACTCACAAAACACGACTAACACGAAAGAACATTTTTCTGTTCTTTGGCTCTCACTATCCCGGCTGAGCCTCCAAAATTGTAGGGAATGATTTATTAATTATTAACCCACAATGAACGTTTAACAAAATGTTTCGTTATCACTTCGTTATCGCTTCGTTATCGCTTCGTCTCAAACTGTTAATCTCGTATCCAAGCATTAAACTCAACTCTCTTCACACGAAAGCAGCAAATGCACTCATTCAGGTCACTCATGCAACCATCATATACACAGTGTTACAATCATACAATCATCATATCCCACACACTATCATATCCCATAATACTGACAAATATATCGCGTATATCCATTTTGTTTGTTAGAGGAGCATACTCTGCATCTTCGGTGGGGATATTTCTTTTTGCCACCCGTTACAATTGGTATAAGTTTATGTGTTTTAAAATCCTGCGATAGTCTTCCTGGTGTGTCGCATTTTGGTGACGGCCTTGTCCTCTCCATCGTGATCGAAGGTTCTGCCTCTACGGTATTTAAATCTTCATTTTCGCTCTCTTCTATCAATTTTATTGCAACGCCGAGCAAAAAATTTTTGTATGCGCTTTTATTATTAAACTTTTTCTGGATTAGGAATGCGTTAAAAAGAACAGCATTCCAAAAATATAACACTGCTTTCTTCGTCCATTTGCTACTTTTCCGAAGAATATTATAATAAGACATACAGTAATTTCTCGAAGAAGGATCGCAGGTCGGGTCCGGCCGCGATCACTTCGAGCGCAGGGATAACTTTGCCTTTTTAGAAATTTGGCACCGACATCGACGGCCACTGAAAGGGACTGAGAGTGACAGAAAGGTCAGATACCTACGTATCGGTGAGGCAACACTAATGCAACTATAAAACTTCTTTATTGTTAATTATTTCGTTCTGCAAATTTTATTAAAATATTGCTGAGGCTGTTGTGATTAAAATAACACCAAACGCGATATAATTTGAATCATATTTGCGTTGATAAATTACAAAAACGGGTTGCAATATGAAGCAAATATGATCGTATTGTCTCATTTTAAGCATACAAACGTTAACAATATCGTAATAAAATTTGCAGAACAAAAGAACAACCGAGCATGGAACGCTTCCGAGCGATCGCTCCGAGCCCAGGCGAAACGCTTTACGATCCCTCCGTGCCCAGGGCAAACGCTTTTCGAGCACTCTCGGCCCAGGCGAAACGCTTTTCGGGCCCTCCGAGCCCAGGGGAACCGCTTTTCGATCACTCTGGGCCCAGGCGAAACGCTTTGGACCACCTGGTTCTTTAATTGCCTGATTCTTTAAAAACATAAAAGCATACTACAATAATCATGGGTATCTTACAATACAATGGGCATACAATACAATACAGTTTAGCACTCTGTGAAAACGTTGACCTGAAATAAACCTCCGCGGTCAACCTGGGTTGTTTATGTTTGTTTTGACTTTTCCCGAATTGTTATTTTCGGGCACTAATCCTTTGAACAATTAACTGACGGAACAGATATCCATGACGCATAATGAAATTAGGCGGGAATTTCCTTCCATACATTCCATACATTCCATGCTTCCATACATACACCTCTTTACCTTATTTCAAGCAATCGTTCATTACTTCTTTAACGCTGAGTGTAAGCACAACGTTACGAAGTTCTTATCCGAAAAGCGCAATTTTGTTTACTATAATTATTTATAGTAACAATTCTTGCTACACAAACATTAGCATAAATAGTTTTATTATAAATTTTGAGTTTTATTATGTAATGTAGTATTATGTTATTAGTGGGCGTATGGAATAAATTGGATAGAACTGAATGAAACTGGATTATTAATAAATATAGATATACATGGATTATATACAGACTAAGGATAAGTAAAGTATTTCTCATAAGTCGCTTAGCATAAAGGACAGCTACGATCGAGACACTCTCACTCTTCTCGGCTTCGGACAGGTGTTGCTAAGGTGACCCGTTTCATTACAGTTGTAACATTTTACCACCGACTCTCTCGCCGCAGCAGTCGACGGCCATAACTTCTTCGGCGAATTGGATATAGGCAACGCACGAGCCGTGCTGCCTCGTCCTATAGATTGCGGCATTCTTGTTCGCTGAATCGGTGATCGCAATTCGGTATAAACTTTTAACTTTTCTTTCAGTTCATCCAACGTGCGAGCCTCGTACAGACTATTTTTCCGACTAATATCGTCAGGTATACCGTTAGCAATATAGTAAATGAGGGAATTCTCATCTATTCTTCCTCGTGAAGCGATCTCCTTCATAACCAAAAAATATTCTTGAGCCGTTTCTTCTCGCTTCATCTTCCTCGTCATCAGGAGCTCATGTAATTTCGCACCGGATATTCGCGTTGCAAATTCGTGCAAAAGTCGTGCCCTTAACACACTCCACGAAGAAATTCCGCGTTCACTCTGCAGGAACAATTTTGCAAGGCCGGTTAGCGATCTTTTCCCGTAAACTAATTTTTGCAAGTCCGACCAATACCAGATTCTTGCATTTTCTTCGAAATCTATTAACCACGCATCGATCGGATAATGATCTCCACCATCAAAAGGACGTATCGTATCTTCTATGTCCCTGTACGTCAATGTAAACTTCGGTGTACCACTATCAACAGGTGGTAGCGGGGCTGCAGGTGCCTCATCCGCATTCTCTTCCTCGGAAACGTAACCTGTATTACTGTTCGCGTCGGCAATCAGCTTCAGGTCCGATAAATGCTGGCAAATACGATGTGCCACAACATCTACTGCACCATCGTACTCAAGGCCAAGCAAATTGGCTATTGCAATCAGTTCGCCGATATTAAACTTTTCCGCTACCCAATTGCGTTTCCGCTCGAACGCTTCGGATCCGTACGCGAACTCAAAACCTCTAAACTCGCGCAAACGTTGGCGATTTCGGCGATCGCCTTCTTCCTCAAAGACTAATCTGTGCAGGTGTGCAATTGTCTGTTTCTGCGCCTTCGCGAGATTCTCTTTCACACGCGGTATCTGTTGCAGACTTTCCATTTTTCACTTTCACTTACACGCGTTTCAGACGGGTGTCTTTTTGTTCTATCCCACTTCTGATGCTGTAGTATTATGTTATTAGTGGGCGTATGGAATAAATTGGATAGAACTGAATGAAACTGGATTATTAATAAATATAGATATACATGGATTATATACAGACTAAGGATAAGTAAAGTATTTCTCATAAGTCGCTTAGCATAAAGGACAGCTACGATCGTGACACTCTCTCAACGACGTACTGTTGCTAACTCACTTCCAACGCGTGACGCGCACGCGCCTTGCCTCGACGCAGGGACGTAAGGAAAATTATGACCGTAGGGTGTCACTACAGTAAACATATAAGTAAATATGATCCAAATTATCTCGTGTTTAGTCTCATTTTAATCAGAACAGCTTCACGAATATTTTAATATAATTTTCATAGCGCAATACGGAACAATAAAAAAAATTCACGGTTGCATTAGTGTGGTCTCACAGATACGAAGCCATTTAATCTTTCAAGTGTTACCCCAGGTATTAACCGCCGGGACGCGTCGGCTAGAACCCGGAGGGATCCCCCCAGTAGTGGGGATGAAGCGCGATCCCTCTCGCCGTAGGCCTTTTTTTTTTTTTTTTTTTTTTTGTTACGAGGTGGAAATCTTCGAAAGACACCACCTGCCCTGGGGGAGAGCAGGAGGTAGTGCCGGATTTCTACCGGCTAAAACCACCCCGGTTACCTAACCTCGGCGCTTGTAGGGGAGGCCCCGTGACCTACGGATACCCTTCCGGTGCCTCCCCACGCCCGGCCATTGCGGCCCCATCCTCGGGAGGGTCAGAAGGACCCTCCGAAAAACTCCGCCGTATCGCACATGGCCGCGCCAGGGGTAACACCCAGCGCGGCCTACCTTCTCCAGGCCGTGATAAGGGCGACTCGGGCCCCCACCCGAGCCGCCCACGGCTCTCCGACGGCCCCGCGGGATTGGGGGGGATTGTTCCTCCCCGGCAGGACCGCCCGTATACGGGGTATTGGCGAGGTCAACCGGCAGGGGGGGTGAGGGGGAGCACCTCAGCGCCCCTTGGGTCCATCAGCCATTCACACCGCGGGAGGGGCGATCTCGCCAGCGGAAAACGGCCAGCGAGCCCGCCCCTCCTTTATTTTCGACGCCGTTTCCGGCTGTCGGGCAGCCCTGCGGGATACCGGGAGGACATAATCCTCCCACAGCAGGGCCGCCCGTATACGGGGTATTGGCGAGGTCAACCGGCAGGGGGGTGAGGGGGAACACCTCAGCGCCCCTCGGGACCATCAGCCATACCAGACAACGGGAGGGGGGGATCTCGCCAGCGGAAAACGGCCGGCGAGCCCGCCCCTCCTTCATTTTCGACGCCGTTTCCGGCTGTCGGGCAGCCCTGCGGGATACCGGGAGGACATAATCCTCCCACAGCAGGGCCGCCCGTCTACTGAGTCAGCGGTGACGGCCATCCGAGAGACGGGAGGGGGGACACCTCCGTCGTCCCTCGGACCGTCACCGCTTTTACACCACGGGAGGGGGGGACCTCGCCAGCCTGCGCAAACGCAGCCGGCGAGCCCTGACCCTCCGTCTTTCGCGTCGGACGGGATCGGTCAATTCCCGATCCCGCTCCGCTGCCTCCTTTCTGCGAAGAACATCCTCGCAGAAGGAGGCCACCGCTACCCAGGCTCTCTCGCTGCCCAGCATCATACTAACGATGCGAGGCAGCGAGAGATCCGCCCCCACTTGCGCCCTCAACGCCCGGCGCTCCGCCGCCCATTCCGGGCACTCCTCGAGAGTGTGCTGCGCTGTGTCCAGCGCAGCCCCACACTCGTGGCACTCCGCCGTCGCCTCCGCCCGTATCCGGCACAGGAACTCACCGAAGCACCCATGTCCGGTGAGCACCTGCGTGATCCGGTAGGTGAGCCTACCCCTGCCACGGTCCAGCCATTCGTCCAGGCTGGGCAGAACCGCCCCGACTGCTCGCTGCGCGGCTCCTCGATTAAGGAGCTCCATCCTCCATTTGTTCCGCGCAGCCAGCCGGGCCTGACGTCTCACGTCCACTTCTTCCTCGGCGGACACCATCGCGCCCTCCCGGCGGAGTTCTCGGAGACGCTCGTAAATGGAAGTATCTCCCTCCGCCAAGAGATCGAAAGGCACGGTGCCCGCCAAAACCAGCGCCGCCTCGTGGGATATCGTGCGGTATCCCCTGGCCACCCTGATGGCCATCCTCCTCTGAACGCGGCGCAGCGATACTTTGCTGCGCAATCTCGCCGTAGGCCTAGCCATGCACTCTTCGAGAAATTACTGTATATTGGTCTGCACGGTCGACTCCTTTCATATATTTATTGTACTCTACAACAGACTTTGGTTTTAATTTTTCTCCTGCCCAGTTTCTAACCTTTACCATTTCTGCGGAATGAGTTGTCGAAATTGTTTTAACCAGTGGGTCTTTCTTCGCTTGCTAAATTTGTAAAAGGACTTGACCTTTCCTCCGGAATTTTGTTTCGTGTTCTTTCAGTTTCATATTTTTTAAATCGTGTGGAAATCCTCTATTTAATCTAATTGTTCCAGAAATTCTTGTACTTTTCTGCAGGAGTAATTCAGCTGTATCTACACTGTTGTAATAATTATCCATATAAATGTAGGATTGAAGCGGGTATATCAATACGTTAGAGTAGTTTATTATGAACTTACATACTATATTATACACTAATAACAATAAGGATAATAATATGAATGAGAATAAGACGATCACGTCGACGTTCTGTTCGCTATCTCGATTATATTAATACTGACTTCCCGTTCGTTCTTTTTATGCGCTTCGCCTTCGCGCATTCTTTGTCTTCCGTGTCGCTAGGCCACATTCGCACACTCGCTATACGCGCATCGCACATATGCTTCTCGCTCGCTAGGCCACACGCACACGCTCGCATACACACGCACGTATGCTTCTCGCTCGCTTCCATCCCTCACTCGGCCTTTCCTGCACAATCTTCGGTCTCCGAAGATGCGTCGCACATTTCGCCCATACATTCGAATGGTTTCATATAGTCTACAGCAGTGCTTGTCATTATAGGTCCTTCACCATCTGTGGTTCGCGTCACTTCGTATCGGTCATTTCGCTTTACTTTCGTTATCGCATATGGTCCTAAATATTTTTGTTTGATTTTAAGTTTGGGACCGAATTGTGTTCTTTTAATAAACACCAAGTCGCCTTCTTTATATCGCTTCGCCGGTTTACAACGTTTATTGTACTGTCTCCTATTCTCCTCCTGCATTTTCAATAAATTTTCTTTGGCTAATGCTCTCATTTCGTCGCGGCGTTCGTCATATAATTGTATAGCTTCTTGTTCGATGAGTGTAATGATTTCGTGGTCTTGCTTAATTTTAATTTTTACTCCGATAAGAACTACGAATGGTGTCATGCCTATGCTTCTTTGAAATGTACTATTAATACATTTTTGTACCTTACTGACGTGTTTGTACCATTGATCTGTATTGCTTATTGTAAATCATTGTTGCAAGTTATACTTTAACTTCGCTATCTAATTAAATTCATCGCTATCAGAAGATGAATCTGCTTCGCCATCACTGTTACCTTGATTCATATTCTGGTCATCATAATTACGTCTATTAGAATCAACTAATAAAGAATATACTTCCGGTAATAACTGTGAACCTGGTTTGGTTGTTTTTCGTCCATAACTATTTATAATAGGATATGAGGAGACTAGAAGTATATAGAATATATCTTCAATTGTGGATTTCCGAGAACATTTTCAAGTATCTCTTTCTCTGTATTTTTTTATTTCCTTGTGCCTACATTCTTGGGCTTCCTCGGAAAGTTGGCCAATTGGTAGTAGGGCATTTTTAATTATATCTGCACCATGTACAAGTAATTTATGTACTGTAGGTGGGAGAAAATACCAATGATATAAGCTTAAATATTTATCCAATGTATCGGAAGAAAACTTTTTGAATTTATCAGCGTTTATTTCATAGCCACATGACATAGTTTGTAGCATGGTAGTAAATAGCCTTATTAAGTTTTCATCTAATTGTAAGCCTGTTATGGCACTTAATAGCAACGGGTCTTGGAAAAAGCGCCGAGCCGTATTGCCATCATTAAGCTGGGTACAGACGGGGGCTTTGCGGCTGTAACGCGGCAGCTATCTAGCGATGGGCACCGCGTATGGACGAACCGTGAATTTGAACGCGCACTCGCCATCAGTTCAGTGTTTGTCGCTGAAGATGGGCGATACTGCAGCTCTGATTATTGCTAGTAGCGCAGTGATAATTGCAGCTTATAATGAGTTACCATTATAACCTTTTTTCGGCCTATAAATGAATTTTAACAGACAAGAGGCATCAATTTACAATCGACAATATAGAAGAAACTATTATTGTCCGCAGTCTAGTAATAACTGAAGAAAACACGATTTATTCGTGTCCCCGATTCGCTTTTCGTAATTGTACCGTCGTAATGATTTTTAAATATGATGTAGAAAATATGATGTACTAGTAGGAAGTTTATCCCCACTCCTGGGGGGTATACCCCTGGAGGCGTCAAGAAGCTCGCTTGCCGATCAGTGTAACCCGATCCGGGTTCGGGTATATCGGTGAGGTAATACTAATTCAACGATGAAACTTTGCTATTTCTTATCCTTTTCTTATGAAACTTTTACATAGCATAGCTGACATTTTTCTGATTAAAATGATACCAAACACGATTTAATTTGGACTATATTTAGTGGCTTAATTAACGGTAATAAGGTAGTGAAAAGAAAAGAGAAGCTGCTCGGTTCCTTATCTTTATTCGCTGTCCATTTCTACGTTCGACGCTGTATCTGTACCAGGAATCTCTTTGCTGCCGCGCCAAAAACCGACTGGAAATGGATCGTGGCGCGGCATTCGGAAAAACAAACTCCAGCGAATGGATGAAACAACACTAATGCAACGATAGCGAGCTTCTTGTCGCCTCCAGGGGTATACCCCCCAGGAGTGGGGATAAACTTCCTACTACATCACATTTTCTATATCATATTTAAAAATCATTAAAATTGGTGAGACCTTTTCTAAATAATTACGAAAAGTGACTGCGACTAGACTGCGGATGTTTATGCAGTTATAATATGTCGAAATATGCAAAATATATGCAAAATATATGCAATATGTATGCAAGGTATATGCGAAATACATGTATAGGGAATATATGTACGGATGTATAAAATAGTAAATATTTTATTGTTTTATTTATTATAATTTAAATTACAATATACAATAATAGTTTCTTCTATATTGTCGATTGTAAGTTTATGCCTCTTGTCTGTTAAAATTCATTTATAGGCCGAAAAAGAGCGTTCTAACAGCGACAAACATTGAACTGATGGCGAGTACGCGTTCAAATTCACGGTTCGTCCATACGCGGTGCCCATCGCTAGATAGCTGCCGCGTTACAGCCGCAGAGCACCCGTCTGTACCCACCTTTAGAAGTGTCATAACCAGGCTTTATTATATCAATTAACAAACCCATCTCATTATAAAATCTTGTTTTTATTTCCTCCTTTCGTTTCTCGACCTTTTCTTTATTTTCTTTTTTTACTGTCTTTTCTTGTATATCTAAGCGATATGCAATTTGTAATAAACATTCGAAAGAGCGAATTTTCATATGCAAGGGAGATAGACCAAATCTATAAGTTGATGGGTCGTCTGAGGTTTCCGCGGCCGCGGGCGCCGATGGTTTGTTCATATTCCGTGGTCCACATTTACAAATAAAACATCTTTGAGATGATACATTCGTCAAAGTGTTGCAAATTTTCCCATCAACCATGGTCAAAATAAGTACCGGTTTTATATTTATTTCGGTTCCGTCTATCATTATTTTTGTAGAAGTTAATCTTTCTATTTCATTCTCTATCTTCGTTGTTTCAGCTTTTATTAGTTCTGCATTTTCAGATCATAATAATATCTTTATTGGTCTACAAAACCTAGTGCTCGATGGTGTTGTATTTTGCCATAGAATTATTTTTTTATTGTTTTCTGTAAAGAACATTTGTAACGGAACCATTGAAATTGCGAATATCGAACTGTCAATTTGTTTTTCATCAAAATCCTGGAATCGTTGTTTATACCCAGGCATGTTAGAGGTCCCACCACATCCCCATTTGATTATAATTGTGACATCGTTCAATTTCTGAAGTCAAGTTTCGTTTGTAATAATACATCTTGCTGTAGTGTACATAAACGTTGAAGTGTATGGTCAATTATACATTGCAAAGGTACTTCAGCAGAAATTTCTGTGATTTTTATTTCACGTGGGTAACACTCCTTTTTTGCTTCTAGTATATAAGGATATGATGGAGAAGACTTAAATCCATGCATGTTTAAACGTTGTTGCACCGCCTCGTACGCCCGTTTTGTCATTTTACCATCTAAAAATGTAGCTAATGCTTCTTTTTTACTTAGCTCTTCTTTTTCGTTTCTGGGGTCCGGAAATTTTGTTTTAATCGATTTAATTCTGCAGGAGATTCACTTACTGCCGTTTTTATCAGGTATGCAGCATCACGCCTTCCTTCTGCTCTTAAGCTTACTTGTGCAGCATATACAATTTCATCGTTCCCATGTGACTCTATTATAGATTGAATTCGGCGCCTTTTGGTTTTATCACATCCTTCATTAAATAATTTTGTCGGCCGACCACAGCTTTTGGATGTTGAAGACACCTGTTCAATATAGGTTTCTAATTCTGGGAAGTTAGTAAACCCTTCCAACCAAAAAGAATTATTTTTTTCAAATTTTTCTATCATACTGTTACGTAGGAAGGATTGTTTCCTTCGTCTCGTCTATGATGCCCTTATATGGAAATCGAGAGTGCATGCAGTTGAGTCTGCCCCTTCCGCGATGGCGCGATGACGCACGCTTCAGGGTGATCTTTTGGACTCCCTTGGAAGATTCTGTACCCCCACCATATTTTTGGTCCGCTTTTCGGATATAAAAAGGGCATGAAATCTACTCTCGTGGCTCAGTATGGACCTTACTACCTGTGTACCATGTCGGTGCCAGATAGCCATACTGATGCCAGTGAGATCGGGTTCCATTCCCTTTCGATCAACTTCTATTTATTAAGGGCTCAGTATCCAATTAACTGGCTTCGTGATACGTTGCGACTTAGGCTGTTTGAATACTCTAGCTCAGTGAGATCGGGTTAAATTCCCTTTCGATCATCTTACGATATTTATTAAAGTTCGCATTTGTCGAAAGTTAGTGAGATCGGGTTAAATTCCCTTTCGATCATCAATATTTATTTCAAAGTTCGCATTCGTCGAAAGACAGCAAGATCGGGTCGCATTCCCTTTCGAGCATTATATTTATAAACGTTAAAGACTGTAAACGTGGGTTCTTTGAGTCCACGATTATTACATATTGTAATTTACTTGATATATAGAATATAGACATTTTATTATTTGATCATAGATATATTCATTTCTCTCTGTTTCCTATACCAATCATAAGTAGTATATAGAATCCACCGAACAGATATATCTCAACCGCTCGAGATATATCGATAGTTACGAGGCAATAATTACTAACAATCCAGTGGCACCCAGTGATGAAATAAGCTCTGGCACATCCACAACAACCTTTCCAGTGGCACCCATTGATGAGATAAGCATTGGCACATCCACACATTCTAACCCTCCAGTGGCACCCAGAGATGAAATAAGCTCTGGCAAATCCACAAAAAACCTTGACCTTCCAGTGGCACCCAGTGATGAAATAGGCATTGGCACATCCACACATTTCCCATCAAACGGCTCGACCGTTTAACTAACAAAACTCTTAAACAACCGATATTCGGCTCCGCAGCCGTGCCCCTTAGCCCTCGGCTCCGCAGCCGTGCCCCTTAGCCCTCGGCTCCGCAGCCGTGCCCCTTAGCCCTCGGCTCGTAACAATACGATCATTTTTCATCCACTTTTCGGATATGACATATGCTAATGTTCTACAGCGATCCATGGTAATCACTTCTATTTTCTTATCAATATCCTTAATATTAAAATAATTTAAGATATATCTGAAAAGTTCCGGAATTTTCATTTCCTTACTTGACACGTTCAACCATACGTTGAACAACTGCTTTCGTGGAATAGAGTATGTAACTTGAAAATATCTCACTTAGGTGCAGGGTGTTGCAGCTCATTTTTTTTTTGCATTCTTAAGCAATACATGTAGGGTGAATATAAAAAAATTTTACGGCTTGAGCATGCTGGAGTCCAAATATAACCCTATATTAGTTTTCACTTATTAAAAAAGACCGTTTTCAATTGAGGTTGATTTTAGTTTCATCTTTCTATTAATTTTAAAACGAAAAAGGCAAATGTGAATTAGTTTTACATTTACTTACCTTCCACTTTGCTATGTATAAAAGAAAAATTGCACTTTATATAATAACTTAAATCAACGATGCGTTTGGATTAGCATGTGTTTATTACCATTGTTACGAGCCGGGGGCTAAGGGGCACGGTTGCGGAGCCGAGGATCGGTTGTTTATGAATTTGTTAGTTACGGATGTGCCGGTGCGTATTTCATCACCGGGTGCCGTTTAAGGTAGGAGGATTACGTGGATGTACCAAAGCGTATTTCATCTATGGGTGCCACTAGGAAGGTTTGCGTGGATGTACCAAAGCGTATTTCATCTGTGGGTGCCACTAGGAAGGTTTGCGTGGATGTACCAAAGCGTATTTCATCTATAGGTGCTACTAGGAATGTTAATAAATGTAACCTCGTAACTATCGATACACCTCGAGCGGTTAAGATGTATCTATTCGGTGGATTTAATACTGCTCATGATTGGAATAGGAAAATGAAATGAAATAAATGTATCTGGGTTCAATAACAAAAGTCTCTATATTCTTTTACTTTAAAGAATTACAAAAATATTAAAATCGCGGAGCTTAAACCCACGCTTCAAGTCTTTAACGTTTATAAATACGAATGCTCGAAAGGGAATTTAACCCGATCTTGCTGTCTTTCGACGAATATAAATGTTGGAATAAATATCAGATGAATGTTCAAAAGGGAATTTAACCCGATCTCACGGAGCTTTAGCAGAACTTTGCGATCAATTACGGCGTAACGCGTAGCTTGACTATTCAGAACTAAGCCCTTTAATAAATAGAAGTTGCTCGAAGGGGACTTGAACCCGATCTCGCTGGCATCAGTATGGCTATCTGGCACCGACATGGTACACAGCTAGTATGGTCCATACTGAGCCACGAGAGTTTTTTTTTTTTATTATTTGGAACGAAGGGATGGAGGCACCCAAGAACTTGCGCAACAAGTGCGTGCTTTCTGCCCATATCCCCCCCCCCTACATTTTTGTGCCGTACCTGTTAGCTATACGCCAGCTTACCGGTAAACATGAAGATAAACGTGCAGTTAACTGCCTGAAGTGGGGTATTTCAATAGAAAGTAGGTGAAATAGAATATGGCGGAAAATTTGCAAAAAACCACCAAGGATATGGATTAGAACTAAAGGGAGGAGAAGGTAGCAAAAGAAAAAGTTTCCTCCAGGTGGGTGAAAAAAGCTGGAGAGCCGTTGCGCACATGGGCGCGTGTGAGACGGATGAGTAAAGCTTAAGATAAAACAAGAATGAAACAAGGCGCGGGCATGAAAGGAATGCTCCGCTAATCAGTCGGGGCGTTGATCAAATCTGGGGTGGAGCGGAAAGTCGTATTTAATACGATAAGGTATAGTATGGATGTTAAAATCCGCCAGGCGTCAGACCAACGGGTTGACATGCTCTTTGCAGTTAAAATTCGACATCAGTTTGCTGATGTAACCGCCGATCGTCGGCAGCCGTGCGCGGAGGTGAAGTATTTTGGTAGAAAATAAAGGAGGCAGGCCGAAGATCGTCTTCAAAACCTTGTTCTGTGCAGTCTGGACCTTCTGCCGATTCTCCAGCGACAGACCCAGTAAGCGAGTAACCCGTAGGGCAGTGCCGGGCGGATACACATGCTGTAGATGGATAAGCGGACATTCTCGCGCAGGTTCGAGCGAGGGGACACGTGCGGCCTGAGGGCGGCCGCGACTTTGTGCATTTTAGCGATGCGGTCACTGGCCGCCGCACTCCAGGTGAGTTTGGAGTCCAGGACGACCCCGAGGTACGTGACCTTGCGAGACCATTGAACCGAATGACCATTTACAATGAGATTGTCGACTGTGCAACTTGGTTGCCGCGAGAAGAGAATGGCTTCCGTTTTACTGGCATTTATGGCGAGCTTCCATCGCTGGAAGAAGACGAGAACTGAATCTACATAACGCTGGAGGCGATCGCGCGCTATCCACGGCCGGCGCGACTCGGTGATGAGCGCGGTGTCGTTCGCGAACAGAGCCAGCGTACAAGTAGGGAGGGTGGGGATATCGTTTATAAAAAGGTTAAACAGTACCGGGCCGAGGATTGAGCCCTGCGGGACACCAGCCAGAACCGGTCGAGCACTCGACGCGACTCCGCTGACACGAACATAGAAAGATCTGCCGGCTAGGTAAGATTCCATTAGCCTTAGGAAGTCACCTCGGAACCCGAGGGTATGGAGTTTAAAAATCAGAGCGTCGTGCCAAACCGAGTCAAACGCCTTCTGAAGGTCAAGGAGGACCATTGCAGTAATGTGTTTGATATTAAAGCCGTGCGTCGCCCTCTGGGCGATGCGCACGATCTGGTGGATTGTGGAATGCCTGCGCCGAAAACCAAACTGCTGCGGGATGATTATATTATTTTCAGTTGTGAATTTACTAACATAGTCGAAAATGACAGACTCAAATATCTTACCCAGAATGGAAAGAAGACTTATAGGACGGTAGCTGGAGGCGAGGTTTTTAGGTTTGCCGTGCTTGTGAATGGCGGAAACTCGGGCGAGTTTCCACGGTTCAGGGAAATAGGCAAGGCGTAAGCAGTGCCGAAATATATAATATACCTGGCATATCAATTTTTTTTTTGAGTTTTTAAGCATCAAGGAGCTTCTGCGATCGTCGCCGAGGCGCGAGATTAACTTGTAAATGCTGTGAGGAGATAAGCCAGGGCAAAGCAGATCGGAGTAAGAGAAGGTGGTGTTATGAAGGGTTGTGGTGATGGGGCTGCGCTGGACACAGCGCAGCACACATTGGAGGAGTGCCCGGAATGGGCGGCGGAGCGCCGGGCGTTGAAGGCGCAAGTGGGGGCGGATCTCTCGCTGCCACGCATCGTTAGTATGATGCTGGGCAGCGAGAGAGCCTGGGTAGCGGTGGCCTCCTTCTGCGAGGATGTTCTTCGCAGAAAGGAGGCAGCGGAGCGGGATCGGGAGCTGACCGATCCCGTCCGACGCGAAAGACGGAGGGTCAGGGCTCGCCGGCTGCGTTTGCGCAGGCTGACGAGGTCCCCCACTCCCGTGGTGTAAAAGCGGAGACAGTCCGAGGGACGACTGGAGGTGTCCCCCCTCCCGTCTCTCGGATAACCGTCACCGCTGACTCAGTAGACGGGCGGCCCTGCTGTGGGAGGATTATGTCCTCCCGGTATCCCGCAGGGCTGCCCGACAGCCAGAAATGGCACCGGATTTAAAGGAGGGGCGGGCTCGCTGGCCGTTTCCGCTGGCGAGATCCCCCTCCCGCGGTGTGAATGGCTGACGGACCCGTGGGGCGCTGAGGTGTTCCCCCTCACCCCCTGCTGGTTGACCTCGCCAATGCCCCGTATACGGGCGGTCCTGCCGGGGAGGAACTATCCTCCCAATTCCCGCAGGGCCGTCGGAGATCCGTGGGCGACTCGGGTGGGGGCCCGAGTCGCCCTTATCACGGTCTGGAGAAGAAAGGCCGCCCTGGGTGTTACCCCTGGCGCGGCCAGGTGCTATTACAGCAGAGTTTTTCGGAGGATCCTTCTGACCCTCCCGCGGATGGGGCCGCAATGGCCGGGCGTGGGGAGGCACCGGAAATGTCTTCGTAGGTCACGGGGCCTCCCCTAGCGGGCGCCAGCCGCGTCTCCGCGAGGAGCAGGATCTCAGCCTGCTCTCGCGCGATAATAAGCAGGAGTTCGTTTCTGTTCAAGTTAAACGAACGAATATTCCATAGAACGATCTTGGGAAGGGAAGCCATTCTAGTCTAAGCTGTTTAAAACCTCGATGAAAGCTTGGAATTTTTCACTGTTTGTTCTACAGTTTACAAGCATATTGTTTAACTTCCGGATGGAAGAAAGCATGAAATTTAAGTCGACCAATGATTTTAACTTGTTAACCTCGGACATGAAGTCCTGGAAAGCTCCAGGATTCTCACTGGTGGAGTGTAAATGGGCCGATCGCGCGCCGATGCCATCCCCGCGCGCACCTGCCCCTCTCGTCACGTCCGCGAAAGATAATCCACGCCCGGGAACCGGCGCAGGCCGTGGAGTTTCACTCGGGCGTACCGGTATGGATATGGGCTTCGAAGCCGCGCGCACAGCAGGCTTATTTTCCCGGATGTTCAAGTAATTTATTAGAGCCGGACATTTAGAAAAATTGGCCGTATGCTGGCCTTTGCAATTGACGCAAGACGGAGCGACATCCAAGGGCTTGGCGCATTGGGATGTGTGGTGATCGCCGGCGCACTTGACGCAGCGCGGAGCCACGTTGCAGTTAGAAGCTGAATGTCCGAACGCCTGACATCGGAAGCACTGAGTATGGTTTTTATTTGAAAAGTACTTATCCCAGTACACGCGGATACTAAAAAGGTAACCGGCCTTGTTAACTGTATTCAGTGAGGTTCCCGCCGGGAAGTTTACCCTGTAGACAGGTCTGTTTACGGATTTGCCGATGCACGTGCAGCTAGTCGGGTGCAAGCCCGCACTACGCAATTCGTTGAGAACCTCGTCGACCGGGGTCGGCGAAAGCCCCTTTAAGGCCAAGCTTAAGATTTTTTCACTGCTGGGAGTGAAGGAGAAAAAAGACAAGTTTTGTTCACGTAGGAACGTAATAAGTTTAGTGTGGGAATCCTTGTTATCGAACTGGACATGAATTCCATCCTTCAGGAGCTTTAGCTTGAAGGTGCTTCCGCATAGCTCGGTCAGCTGTCTCTCGAGGACATGCGCCGAACAAGAGTATTTGGGGATATAGAGGGGGGGGGGGGGGTCTTGATGTACCCGGCACCTGTCTATTGCTAGTGATTTGCGGCCTGTCCGCGGCAGAGCGTTCGTTGACCGCGGCTCGACGAGAAGGGGAGGGGCGAGGAGGACAGGGGTCCTTTGTCTCTATGGCGAAGGCGTGCGAGAGGGGGGAGAAACGGTTCGAGGTAGGAACCTTGGGGATTTCCATTGTTTCAACCATGTTTCTAGAATCTGAGTCACAATTTTGGACAAGGCCCGAAAATATACCGGTGTTCGCGTCGGTGTTTGCCGAGGATGCCCTCGACAGAGGTGACTGCATAGGGCGTTCGATGTTCTCCCGGACCGGGGCCCCATATAGCGCCACAGCGTTCCATACTGCCTCATATAACTTTCTACACTGCTGTCCCGGACCCCCATGATTCGGTAGGAGGGGGATTAGCGCCGACATTAGCCGGGTGGCCTTTCCCACGGCCTTATTGACATGGGGGTAAACGTCCTCTTTGAATCCAAGATCACCCCCAGATATTTAATCTCGGCGGCTGCAGTTATCGTCCTGCCGTTAATCACAAACTCAGCTGGGTTCCGTTTCCATTTGCGGGTCAGCATGATAACGCTCGTCTTTTCGGGGCAGACCCGAAGCCCTTTATCAGCAAACCACCCTAGTATCTGTGGGTGTATAGCGTTGATATTTTTTCGTAACTTATCAAAATCGCGGCCAGTCGCTACTAGTAGTAGGTCATCAGCGAATGCGATTAGAGTAGAGCTATGTCCTGTCGTATGTAGCACATCGTCATATACAATGTTCCATAATAGGGGCCCTAAAACGGACCCTTGGGGAACCCCAGCGTAAACGGGTATCACCTCCGCACCCATTTCTTTATCAACAATGATCGTTCTCTCGCTTAGGTAGCTCTTCAGCACCTTTTGTAGGTAGAGGGGCAAGCTTCTATTTCGACACTCATCGAGCACCCCCTCCCAAGGGAGCGTGTTAAAAGCATTCTGAATATCGAACGCGACCGCCGCACATAATAGATTCCTCTGTCCGGCGTCCTCCACGATCTCGATCAGCTTGTGGAGGGCGTCAAGTGTCAGCTTTTATAACGTACTCCCACATTTTCGAGAGTGCTGGGAGGATACTTATCGGTCTGTAATCCCCCGGTGACGCACCCGTCTTATTTGGTTTCCGGAAGCATACTAATCGGGCCATTTTCCACTCTGGTGGAATCCCGCACATCAGTGTCGCTGTAAAGACTTTTGCTAGGTCTTCCGGTGCATTGTTGGCCAATAGCCTTATAATGGCGGCCGGGACCTTGTCGACTCCTGCCGCTTTCTTTATTTTAATTCTCTTGGCCGCTGCCAGTATCTCGCCTGGAGATACAGACGGAGTTTCTTGTTCGTCCAGGGTTAGTTCCGTCACAGTCTCTTCTTCAGTTCCCGTAGGAGGGGTCACGACGAACAGATTATCCACTATTTTATTCATCATGTCCTCCGGGATCGGAGTCGGATTCGTCCCCTTCAACCTCCGTGTGACGACTATATAAGGTCGTCCCCACGGGTTATTGTCGAGGGTCGCACAGAACTCCCGCCACTTGCGTTCTTTGCTATTTCTTATCGCATTTCTCAGTTCCTTCCTTGCGGCTTTAAACTCCTGTTCCAGCTCAATCTTATCGGGACTTTTCTTTTTAGTGGCCCGCTGGGCTATTCTCCTTCGTTTATTTGTCGTTTTCCTAAGCTCAGCGATCTCGGCCGACCACCAATAACAGGCCTTGCCTCGCACGGTAGCTGGAGATTTACGCAAGGCTGTATCACAGATCGTTTTTACCAGTGCAGTATAAGCCTTAGGTAAGGATGGTTCACTCCGGTGTCCCCAAGGTAATCGCTCCCTAGCTTCATTATACATATACATTCAGGACTCGCTCTTGGTCCAAATCACGAAGTGAATAAGTCCATCTAGATTCCTTACTGCTGAAGGAGCCTATAGGATGGAATTCATGTAACAAATAATAGTGGTCCGAGGCTGAGTAGTCCGCCAGGACTCTACTAAAACTCAGCCGGCCATTGGCCTCGGTATTGATTAAAACACAGTCGATTTTGGAGCGTCTCCCGCAGCGCTCGAACGTGGCCCCGCCTGTTGAGTTTATTTGGACCAGCCTCTTTTCCAATGCCAGATCCATCAGAGCAGCTCCGCGTTCATCAAGTACCTTGCTACCCCATGCTGGGGATTTCGCATTAAAATCACCTGCGGGGGCTACATATTCAGTTTTAGTCATATCATCCATCCCGCGCGCCAGGCCATTAACAAAGTCTAGGAAAATCTCCTGGGTGACGTTTGGGGAGCAGTAACCGCTACCCACCAGCCAATCTGCCGCCCGTAGCAGGATAAATCCTTCACCTGCGGACACCTCGTCGTGTGATTGAAGGGCGCTATCCGGAGGAGTATAGATCGCTACGCCCCCCCTCGAGTCGTCATGCCATCCTTCTAGGATGCGGTATGGTTCCGAAATGCATACCACATCGGCGTTGTACTGTATGGCGGACTTAGCCAGCAGTTCTTGTGCCAGCTTGCACCTGTTCAGATTTATCTGCAGCACCCGTATTTGTCGAGCTGGTTTCCTATTAGCCATTGTTATAGGTCATTGTTTTTCCCCTGTACGCCGGGCAGTTTAATGCCCCCGCAACATGTCTGACATTGGTCCCATCAATGCCCGTCCTGGAGCACAGCACACATCTCGGCGACTTGTCGCATGACTCCATGCTATGTCCTTCCTGCCCGCATTTGCGGCACAGTGACTTTCCTTCTTCCAAGTTCCGGCATTCGGCCCCAACGTGGCCAATTTGGTGGCACCTGTAGGACCTGATGACATCTGGAAGAATCTTAGCTCTACAAATTACCATGCCGATTCTTAATCTTCCTGACCGCAGTTCCCCGCTCACTTTTCTGGTGGGGACCCTCACAATAGCCGCCTGGGTACCGTTCCGCATTGGCCTCAACGTTTGTACTAGGACCTCGGCAGGGTCAATCCTGCCTGCCTCTGCCAAGTCAGCGGCCACCTCATCTTTCGTAATTATAGGATCCAGGCCCCTCAGCTGGAACGTCGTGGTTTCCTGGAGTAATCTAATTTGTGCACGCTCACCCAGCCTTCTGCGCACTAGTTCTCCGACTTCCTCGACCTTCGCTTCCTGTCCGATTTCAATCAGTAAGTGACCTGTACGCGTCTTGCGAACGCCTTTCACCCCCTTGAGGTGAGTTTTTAGTTCGCCTGCTATCGATTTGTATGTGTCGAGGTACGTTCCCCCCTGTTCCATCCTAACCAACACTGCCTCAGGTTTTACCCTTCTCCTCGGCCTCTTACCTCCTTTCAAGGGGTCTACCTTAGGAGCTTCTTGTCGCTTGTCAGTCACAATACTTCGTTTCCTATTCACTCGGGCCGCGAGGTAAGGAAGGCGTCCCGGCTCAAGGGTTTCTCGGCTAGGGATTTCTTCGTTTTCGTCTTCAGACGGCTCTCGGCTGAAATAACCTTGCCATTCCCAGTGGGGAATCCTGGCTTTGCGTAAATACGCGATCTCCATATTCGTCCTATATGTATTTCCATATGGCCCCTCTTTAATATCGTTCACTACCTCCGAGTAGAGTGCTCGTCGTGGTGTTCGTTCCCGTTCATACACATTTGTCACATAGTCCCACCTCTCGTCGGGCGCGAGCCGTCTCCGAGGCCGCCTTCTAGGTGGGGATGGAGGTGGTCCCGTGTCCTGTTCCATGGACTCCTGACGGTCTAAAGGGAGCCTCGTCCTAGGGTTCCGTAGGTCGTCGGCATCGGCTCATCTAAACATTGGGTTCTCCCCCTCAGGGGTTCGTTAACCCATCTCGCAGACTGTATCGCATTGCCAGTCCCCCTGGCATTTAGCTGGCTGCGTTTGGCCTTGGTCTGTTCCGGTGGTGAGATCTCCTTTCTTTTATCACCGCCACCCATTATCGCCATTGTCTCTACAACTGCAGGGTTGTTTTCCCTTATATCGATGGAGGTTTCTTTCCTCGCTTTCTGACGGCGCCCTTCTTGGCCATCGATTGTCGTTATGGAAGTTCTGTCCTCTCCAGATACAGGGTCTTCCGTTTGGGTAGCAGTGTTTACAGTCACTGTTTTACCTATGCCTACCGCAACTTCCGCCCCCGTACTCCCCTGTCCATGTCGATGGGTCCACTCTAGGTCCTTCGCCAAGCTCTCGAGATAATTTAGGGCTATACCACTTTTCTCTTTGAGAATTCGGTTTACAGTTTTGGTGGTAGCCGCGTAATCGAAGATTGCGTTGACCGCAATAGTTGCTTCTCGTGCTTGCTTTATCATCTTTTTAGGGGCATCACGCGAAACCAGCACGCCGTCGCACAGTAGGGAAAAACGCCGATTTAGGGTTGCAAAATTAATAAAACGATACTTAGGACCTTGTTAGAATTGTCTTTATTGATTACACTTGGTAGCGCGTACACTTGGTAGCGCGTACACTCGCAGAATAACGCAATGGGGAGAACAAAAGAAATTGGGGGCCGGGCGCGCCACCGCAGTGCCACAGTGGAGAACCTTACAACTAACATTAGTATTAAATTTTATTACATTTTAACAGACCTTAATGGTATTTCTATTTGCAGGAAATGCATCAACAAGGATTAGGAATGTATAAAACGATACTTTTTCGGAAATTTGTAAATTATTTATAAAAAATTTATTGAATAATTGCGAAATTCACCTGGATTCGCGCTAATTTTTATATACACATATAGGATGGGGTGTCTAGTTTATGTATTATCAAATTTGGCTGCCACTGACTGCCCCTAAACAAATTATTTCATTTTTTCTAAAATAGTTCGAAGCGTATTTCTATTTGCAGGAAATGCATCAACAAGGATTAGGAATGTATAAAACGATACTTTTTCGGAAATTTGTAAATTATTTATAAAAAATTTATTGAATAATTGCGAAATTCACCTGGATTCGCGCTAATTTTTATATACACATATAGGATGGGGTGTCTAGTTTATGTATTATCAAATTTGGCTGCCACTGACTGCCCCTAAACAAATTATTTCATTTTTTCTAAAATAGTTCGAAGCGTATTTCTATTTGCAGGAAATGCATCAACAAGGATTAGGAATGTATAAAACGATACTTTTTCGGAAATTTGTAAATTATTTATAAAAAATTTATTGAATAATTGCGAAATTCACCTGGATTCGCGCTAATTTTTATATACACATATAGGATGGGGTGTCTAGTTTATGTATTATCAAATTTGGCTGCCACTGACTGCCCCTAAACAAATTATTTCATTTTTTCTAAAATAGTTCGATGCGGAGAACGCCCGCACTGATCCGAGCGCCCGCCCCGCTTTTACAAAGTGTACTACGTAGCAGTAAAGCCATTGATGAATAACTATGCTTGTTTGGTCTACACTCTTTTATATTTTTTTCTTTCCATAGAAGATTAAATTTATTTTATATTTTATTAATATTTTGTTTTTATATCTATTATTATTGTACATTTTTATTGTAAATTTTATTTCTGTAAATTATACATGTTCTTAAATGAAAAAGTTTTATAAGAATATCTCTTTCTTGAAATTGGAAAATAAAGCCAAGCGTCTACCTCAAAAAGCATACTTTATATGAATAGTAAATTATTTAAACAAGGACAAACGTGATAAAGAGTAAATAATGATGGAATATGTTAATCATTTTTCTTCTAGTCACTTGTTTTCATGAGAACAAAAAAAGCGGGCCCGGATCATCGGGAGTCTACGGTAAGTCGCATCAGTGCGGGCGTTCTCCGCATCGAACTATTTTAGAAAAAAATGAAATCATTTTTTTTGGGGCAGTCAGTGGCAGCCAAATTTGATAATACATAAACTAGACACACTATTCTACATGTGTATATAAAAATTAGCGCGAATCCAGGTGAATCTCGGAAGTATTTCATAAAAGAAAGTTTAGAAAATTGGTTTGTTCAAACTTGCTCGAAATAAATTATTTAAACATTTCCGAAAAATGTATCTTTTGAATTTTATACATTCCTAATCCTTGTTGATGCAGTTTCTGCAAATAGAACTCCGATTAAGGTCCTAAGCATTAGATAACAGGTGAAATAACATTCTTCATTTTTATGCCATCTTTAATTTTTAACCCTTTGCGCTCGAGGCGCTTTTAGCCCGGGCGAACCAGCAACTCGAGACCAGTCAACCGCTCTCGTGTATTTCATGAGTTCTTTAGAGTTGACTTAAAATAATTTTAGACACAATAAAACACTTTTAACTTGTATATTTTAAATTATACATATTTTCATAGTTTAATGAAGAATATTTGTTAAACATTAAGTTCGATATTTTTGCTTCGTATGATATTTTATATAACAATCTCCAAGGTGCATTCTTGGCTTGTCAGGACAAGTGTCACAGTAGTACACAGTTTGTCGCCTTTGGCCAGGCGTAGTTCGTTGGGAACAAACCTTGCAATCCCTTTTTGGTCCAATTAACATAACATGCAGCTTCCCATTTAGTCGGATGCTGTCAACATTGCTCTGCGAAGTAGAAGCTACGCTCGGTTGTCTTTGCCGGAAATCTCCTCTCAATTGCTCAATTAAAGTTTACAAGTATTGGAGATGACTAAGCGGCCGCTCGTTTCTCTGCTTCTTTGTTTCTTTATAGAGAATATACGAATTGATAGAGCAAATCTCCATGCCCCAAAAAAATAATTTTCGCCACCATTTTGTTGACTTTCTCAAAAAACAGTACGTCGGGGCCAGTTGGTCAGCCCGATCAACACCCCTCATATATTTGATGTAGTTGACAATAATATTGGGCTTATTTACGACGACTTCAACACCGCCCCGTAAAATCCTATTCGCCCGAGTTATTCCCGCATTATTATAAGTGGTCAAAGCCGTCACAACCCTTTTGTCCTTCCACGCAACAACTAAAGTATTACCTTTCCGATATGCAACTGTGGATCGATTCTCAAATTTTGGCTTTCGTATTTCCGATGGTAGATGCTTTCTGTTTGTCATGATCGTCCCAGTTAAGTGGCACTTTCGTTTTCTTAATTCTTCCGCTAATATATAACTGGTATAATACCGGTCTGTAAACATATGGTGTCCCTGGGCACCGGGAGTTTTATTCAGTACCATTTCATATAGGTGCAGCGGTATTCTCGTTGATACCGGTAGATCGGGTCTTATCAAAGTCTCTGTGGTTAAAGTTCCAAAATACGGTAGAATACCACAAATGAAGCCGGTATTTGAATCTGCGACCGTATAAACGCGAATACCCCATTTTGTGGGTTTCATTGGGCTGTATGTAATAAATGCTATTCGACCTTTGAATTTGACGGTCGACTCGTCCACACAAATCTGCTCTCCAGGTACAAAATAGTTCAACAGTCTTTCATTTATGTAGTCGAGGAAACCAGATGCTAACTGCAAACGGATTCTAAGGTCTGTATTCTGTGAGGGAATTGTCTTGAGGTGAAGTCTCCAAAATATTTGAAAAAATCGGTCTCTCGTAAATGTGTTGGAATAGAATGGAATATGGCTAATATTATTTGTCGTCCAATATTCTTGTATATTTGCCAACGGCATTGTTCCCATATTTATAATTACAGCAATAAACGCCCAAAATTCGGTAATTGTTACATCATACCAAGATCGCCATATAGAACGGGATGATAATTCCTTTCCTTCTACCTTCCTTGCAGCGTTCTTGTTAGTTTCCTGCACTATGTCACTAACTAATTCCTCTGTGAAGAATAATTTGAAGAAGTCTATAGGTTCTTTTATGTGCGCAGGTACCTGCGGTCCTACTTGTCTTCCACCGGATGTAAATGGTATCCTTGTGGGGACTTCTTCAGATTCGGTGCACACATTCCATTGTGAAGATTCAATCACTTCTGTGCAATCACTCTGTGAATCGGATCCACTATCCATAATTCGAATTTTTCGCCGTCTTACACCTCTGACGTCGTCGCTGTCTTCACTACTTCTATTTTCGTTTCCTTGCAAAAGTTGTGTATGCAAGGATGCAATTTCGCCCGATACTGCCGAAAAATCGAACTCATCTTCACTGGAAGTAATTTCTCTGTTATTTTCCATGCTTATTGGGCTCAGTAACTGTGCGGGAAATGTTCTGGCTGCCAAGAAAGTTGAGCTCAAACTAACGTCGAAGGCAGAGTGCGATCCGCGATCGCGACTGTTTTCGAGATAAGACATCTTACAAAACACTCTGTCACTTAACACCTCATAAGATAATCTCCAAAAGGTCCCGAGTAGATTCCTGAAGCGATACTCGCTAGGCCAAACCAAAATAATCACCATTATGGTATCAATTGACCGCATCGGTTTGAGTGGTGCCTGAGAGGCACCGCTCGAGTTGCCGCAGCACATGCAGTGGTGCCTGAGAGGAGCCGCTCGAGCGCAAAGGGTTAACTTTTGTATCCCTTGCCACGCTTAAAAACAATGGATTTGAGAAATGAAAATATCGTTTTTAGCTCCTACGGACATCTATGTTGATATAGGAAATAGCATCAAGGACCTACTCCGTGTTTCGTTTTTTAATTTTGCAACCCTAAATCGGCGTTTTTCCCCACTGTGCGTCGGTCTGCTTGGCCCCATCATTCTGTTCAGTAGCGTTCCTCTTCTCTGCTCCAACGGGTTGGTGTATAACCATCATTTCGAAGACATCTTCTTCATCACCCTTCTCTTGATTGTTCCCTTGATTCATAGTCAGCCTGGTCGGACTTCGACTTAGGCTGGCCCTGGGTTTGAAGGGATTATCACTCTCGGTCGTCGCATCGCTTTGCGTTTTTCCCGTAGCACTCACGTGTTGTGCCGGGCCCTCACTTCTTTTACCAATCTTGTCCGTTTCATAGTCCGTTATACGTTCCATATCGTCGACATTAGAATCAATCCGGGTTGTAGTTTCTTTTAAAGTTGTTTCCATTTTTCATGACCGGCCCCCTTTGGCCGAAGCCTCCGGCGGCCGCCGTGTATAGTTGGGGGAACCAAGGACCACCTAGGCCTCCTCGTTACCTAGGCTAGGGGACGTGATATTCGAGGTTTCCAATCGTTCTGCATCGACGGTAGGAAAGGATTCACTTCTGTTACGTCCTAGGTTAGGGCTCCTTAATGACTGACAGGACGTTTCTCGATGTTGGTTGGATACGTTTGCACTTTTGATCGTGTCTGGTCCCTATGGGTAGTCAACCTGCATCGGGACCTTGAGAAGCGTGATTTTGTGTATATTTTAAAATAAACGATGATATATTTGTTGTACGTTTATTTATTTCAGATAGTTTAACAACGTTTGCGAGTGTGCGTGATAGAGGTAGCGAGCGGATCTACCTCCTTCTGCGTTGTATGTTATGGCTTGAACACATTGTGCCAGAGGTTATTCCTCGCGAAATTGAACAAGTTGAAACTGTTTGGAGTAGTACTCGTAGGGAACGGGCTCTCCCGGCGGTGTGTCGGGTTCGTCGAGGAACTCGTCGCAGAGAAAATCGGGGTTTGGTCCGGGAACAAAGTCCTCGATCTCGTCGTCGTCGTCGTCGTCGTCGTTGTTGTCGACCTCGTTTCTATCGACGTAATCGCCTTGGAGGAACTCGTCCGGGTCCTCGAGAGGGCGATATTCTTCCTCTGATTCTGCGCCGTTTATATGCCAGAACGCCGATGACGGGCGCCAGGGCGAGAGGCTGAGGAGGGAAGACAGATTGAAGGTGGATGCCCCCGACGATACGGGTGAATTCGGCCCATCCCCGAAGGAGAGCCGTCTCGGAGCGTAATTTACCTCGACGGAACGGGCGAGAAGGAACGGGTGTCACTTACCGGACTGGCGACTGCTTCCGTACGTTTAGCCGGGGCAGAGGTACCTGGTTTGATTTGCGAGATCGCAGCCAAGGAGGATCTGGTGAGCGAGAGGCCTTGCTTCCTTGGAAAGGAGGTCTTCTTCGGGGCTGTGCGAGTCCCCGCAGAAACAGGAGTGGATGATGAAGATCCAGGCGTGATGCGTGCCTTGGCGGCCATCGGCCGTTTTCGGCAACCACTGAGTACGGTCCATACTGAGCCACGAGAGTAGATTTCATGCCATTTTATATCCGAAAGGCGGACCAAAAATATGGTGGGGGTACAGAATCTTCCAAGGGAGTCCAAAAGGTCGCCCTGAAGGGTTGCGTCATCGCGCCATTGCGGAAGGGGCAGACCCGACTGCATGCACTCTCGATTTCCAAATAAGGGCATAATAGACGAAACGAAGGAAACAATACTTCCTACGTAACATCATACTGAAGCCAACAGCATAGACTGTAGCGCCAAAACAATTGAATAGTTACATCGGGCGAAACAAAGGAAAGAATAAGACAAAATTATTGAAAATATTTATTTCAGTATGATGTTAATACATTTTCTCATTTAAGTGCATTATGGATTAATTGAGAAATAATCTTTTTGTCCAGCTAGAATTAAAAACTTTACCACTGTGTGTCGTTCGCGGCGAACAGTTTACAGAACAGAGCTGGTGCTGGTAACAGGGACAGGTCAGGAGCGGTATCCACGAGGAAGGCGCGACCGGACTTGCGGTCACGAACATGGAGACGTTTCGATGAGCTACGACACTCTCCAACAGTCTTCGCGACGGACTGCTCGCTTAGTTTTCCGAGGTCTTCACGAGGCCCGGCCACGCGCACGGCTTGAGGCAACGAAATGCCTTATCACCGAATTTCGCGTGAAAACGACAGAAACCGGAAGGAACGCGAGTCTGAGAACGCGTCCGGGATCGAGCGAGACGACCGGTGTTCAGGCCTTGCTCACGTGGGCGGGGGTCGCGGGGGTCGCCCGGAGGGCTGAGCCCCTCCCCCGCCAATACCAAATCTGATATGATATATCCAGTTCTAGAGGTACAATTTTGATGAGTCCACCCGGTATACTGAACCCACGCCGGCTGCCGGAAAAGCGGCGCGTCGCAGCGGTCCCACACGTTGCCCCGAGCGTGCACGTATAGACAAAATTCAATGTAGTAGTAGGTATAGTTTTTTGCAAATATCTCGAAAACTAAGGCCGAGCGACCCTTATATGCATAGGAAAAAGTTGTTCAGAATACTGAGTTCTACAACATATTCAAAAATCATCGAAATCGGTGAGGTCTGGGCTCTTCCCCAGATTTACCGTTGGTTCTATTCGTGACCTATTTTCAATAGGTAATAACTTTTTAATAAAAAACGAGCGACGGCTAAAACCTCCTGGGGATTACTCGGGAGGATAACCTTCATAACATATGTCAAGGTCAAGATCATCAGAGCTGCCTCCCCTAAACGTAACTTTTACCCTCAACGATTTTGTCGGCCATGTCAGCCATGTCCTGCAGGTCGTCATGTTTAGGTGCGACGAGAATGGTGCGGCACTGCTCGGGAAGGAGGTACAAAAAAAATGGATCTAAGCGCGGCATCTGTGCACGCCGCGTCGTTCAAATTACGCATGATCGACAGGGTATGCGTGGGTTTCCCGTGGGACGATATCTGCCCCTTAAGAAGCTGTTGAAGTTTCGCTGCCTACGAAGTAGAGAAAGTCGACACGATGCGTTGTCTGATTTTAATATACGGCGCGATGGGATCTGGTGATAAGATAAGATCCGATATGACCGATGCGGTATCCATCAACAGTGTTCTGATGCAATGCGGAGGGTCACTTGAAAGATTCCCGAACAAAATGAAATAAGAAATAAGATATAATGAAGAACAGAACTAAAATGAAATTAAAAAAGTAAACAAATATAACTATAAATTATTAAAAGTACGACTACATGATGGGAAAATATATTGTTCATCCGAACTTTGGCCAAGAGCATTTAACTGTTGAAACTGATCTTTTTCGCAAAAAAGTTGTTGTAATTTCGTCCTTACTAATATTTTCCTCCCTTCAGGGACTTTCCTTAAATACGGAACTAGCTCATCATAAAGAGGAAGCCGGGATCTTCATCGTTTTCCACACGTTTCCTCTTCCATTCCTCCATTTTTGTTTTTTCGATATCCATCAGTTGTTGGAGAAGTATCGGTTTATCAGATCGTCTTCTTTGTTTTTCTCCAACAACTACGTCTTCAACAACTGTGGATTCCACAATTGTGTCTTCCACAGTTGTATCGTTTCCACTTCTCTCTTCTGTATCTGAAGAAATATTTCCGTGCATTTTCCTTGCCGGGAATTGTTCCTTCAGAAACATGATGGCCTTAAAGTAGCCCATGATGATTCAAGCAGGGTTTCTCCTGCATCTCCCGACCCGGAGAATAAACAACCTTGGGAACATGACCTAGCAGCTTTCCTGATGGTACCGTACCTGCCGGAGAGAAATGTTCACGCAGTGGAGGAATTTCAGCATCCCCCATGCATGCCAACACATTATTTATCGTTTTTTTTTTGTTTTTTTTTATTAAGCTATAAAACCCCACATGGGATTATTAGCAACATGCACATGCCTGTGCATGCTAACATTACAAAGATTACAAGGATTACAATTCTAAAGATATAAACAGTGAGCCGTAAGAAAGTTATGTATATAGCGTAAAGGGCACAAGGAGGGTCCGCACAAAAAGGCACCTAATGTATAAGGTGGAAAGTATCCCTTGTTACATAGTTTGCGAATCAGAGCATCTCTGTTATTATCAAATAACGGGCATTGCCATATCACATGGTTAGGATCCTGTACCAGACAACCACAGGGGCAACCTGTATCAGCAGCAAGTTTAATCTTTAAAAGAGAGTCATTCAGCTGATAGTGTCCAGATCGAAGTCTGTTGACCCAACAGATGAAATCTCGAGGAAGCCTGAGGTGAGAAAACCAAGGTTTTGACCCAGAGTGGAAAAAGGATCTGAAATATTGTATGCCCTTGAACTCTGCTTCTTCAAGAATATTGTTCAGTGACAACAACCTGGCTTGTTTTTTAAAAATATGGGAGAAGTCAGAGTAGGGAATCAGAATGTTTGATGAAGTAGCCAACGAAGACGCTTCTTTAGCTAGTGCATCTACTTTTTCATTACACGTAATTCCAATATGTGAAGGGATCCAAAAGAGAAACAATTTCTTGGATTTCATAAGATTAGAATTTATCATGTTGTGAATATCAAGCAAAAGAGGGTTGGACTTAACATTGCCCGAATAGTTACTCAGTGCTATTAGAGCATTCAGGCAGTCAGAATAAATATAAACATTATGATGAGGACAGTTCGAAGCAAGCTCAAGGGCGGTTTTGATTGCAATACATTCAGCAGAAAAGATAGGCATATCCTTATGTAGGCTTAGCAGGCGGAAATCATTTAGCTCAGGTGAAAAACATGCAGCACCAACAACACCCATCTCTTCGTTTTTACTTCCATCAGTAAAGAAGGAAACAGAATTGGTAGGTCTATTAACGAGGTGATCTAGAAAAATGTAATTTGGATCTGGTGCTTCCTTCAGAAGTGGTCCAAACTCAGTATTTATCTCAACCACTGGCTTGAGGAGGGTGTATTTACAAAGGTATGGAGAAAAGTTATTTTCAGTTCTAAGCCAATCTCTATGTTGTTGTAAGTCATCAATCTGTCGTGGAAGTATAGATCGAGCTTGGGTTATTAGATTGGGCCATCCTATGGATCCTATGAGTCTATGTATTAAGTTGTAAAGAGCTGTGCCTTTGTTCGAAAGGTTTTTTATGAGGAGATTATTGCATAGAAAAATGGATCTATGTTGAAGTAAACAGAGCTTGGACTCACCCAACAGAACATTAGTCGGTGTGCTGCATCTGTACCCCATGGCAACACGAAGGGCAGCATATTGAATTCTCTCTATTTTCATCCTATGAGCCTTATTTTTTGGAAAGTAAATATAAGAACTGTAATCAATAATAGAACGAATAAGGCTTTTATATAGTGTGAGAAGTGTAGATGGATCTGCTCCCCATCTTATGCCACTTATAAATTTTAAGATGTTAAGTCTATCAAAACATTTGTTGCGTATATATTCAATATGATTAATGAATTTAAATTGATAGTCAAACAGAATGCCCAAAAAACGGACCTGGGCACTAGACTTGATTCTATGATTGTCAATTTTGATGGAGCAAACACCGGGATAGATCCCTTTTTTATTAAAGTGAATTAGGACAGTTTTTTCAGGAGATAGTGAAAGTCCTAACAGAGCAAGATTTCCACTAATTACAGAGATTGCATTTTCCAAGACCTTCTTTCCAATACTCGGAGTAGACACTTGACAAGAGATCGCGATATCGTCCGCAAATTGAGAAATTTGGATGCAGCTATTTAGACCATTATCTATATTCTTGACGTAAATATCATAGAGAAGGGGGCTAAGAACTCCACCCTGGGGTAAACCCCTGAATACCTTCCTCGTTACTGTATTCGCTGAGTCAATTATAAATGTAACATTGCGTTCATACGTCAAAAATCCTACAAGGTCAATGATATCATTGGGACAGCCCATGTCATACAGCTTTCGAAGGAGTACATCACTGTTAACACTGTCGAAAGCTCCCTTGACATCAAGGAAACAGGACAGAACATCTATATTCATACTGAAGGCCTCCTCTATGGTCAAAGTAAGCGCCGCAAGGTTGTCTGAACAGGATCTTCCGGAACGAAAACCAGATTGAGACGATGGGAGAAATCCAGAGGACTCCACCCACCATTGTAGTCTGAGCTTAACCATTTTTTCTAAGATTTTACAAAGACAAGACGTAAGTGAGATGGGACGAACATTGCCATCTTTTTTATTAATAAAGAATGTTAGACTGTCCCTCCAGGAAGGAGGAAATAAGCTATTCAGAAAAATGTCATTAGTGAGATCAAGAAGGATAAGCTTAAACTTAAGGGGTAACATGACAATAAATTTGTATTCAATTTTGTCAAGTCCCGGAATTACGATTGTAATAGATAAAATAAACATTGTTTAGCACTAATATCATTAAAATAAAAGATTTTATTAAATTTGGTTATCCTATAATAACACAAAGCGTACAATTTTACCAGAGCATAAGATCTGCGGCAGAGTGGCCGGTAAGAAGGGCATAGGATTTTCGAACCGTTAACGGTCGGTAAAGTGTTAACACTACAACTGGTAAGGGCCAGATTAAACTCACGCAAATTAAATGGAGATCTAGGAAAACTATTGTTTGAATTATTAACCGGAAAGGACAAAGAAGTGATTGGACTTACAGGTACCCAAGGCGGGCTAAACTTAATAATAGCGTTTTGAATATTATTAATATGAACTGAGGAGTTATTTTGGTGAGTTTTGATATTAGTCCATTTGTTTTTAAAAATCCTACACATATTCCAGACATGCGAAGCATTTACTTGAAAGTTAATACCTTCAGCGAACTCTCTAAAGTTGTCTTTCTTCCTTTTCCTGATGTATTGCCTTACAGTGGCTTTACGTTTTTTATATTCTATATAGTCATTTATACATTTAGTGTAAGTCCATCTTTTAAAAGCAGCCTTTCTGAGGCGAATGAGTTTCGTACATTCATTGTTCCACCACGGTACGGGGTTTCTATGCTGTGCAGGGCTCACCAGTTTCGGAGTGGGGGTGCATTCTACAACAGCATCGGTAATTAATTTGGTGAAGAAGTTGTACTTACCGATAGTATCCAGTGACTCATAGCGAGGCCCAAGAAGATCATTATAAGATTTGTCCAATAAAGATTGATACTCTATCCAATTTGTTCTCCTGGAAGAGAGTCGACGACGTTCTTTAAAGAAGAGTGACCTTTCCACCCTTAGATTGAGACTTAGAGGAAAATGGTCCGACCCCCAGGTATCATCAATAACACCGAGTTTGACATTATCGAAAATTTGAGGGGAACAAAGAGCAAGGTCCAAATTAGAAAGTTTGTTCCTATATGTATCTACATGTGTGAGAGTGTTGTGGTTGATAAGAATTAAATCACTATCAATTATGGAGTTGAAAAGCCTAGTACCATTGGGATCTGTTATGGAGCAATTCCAATGAGTGCTGTGAGAATTAAAATCACCAACGACAAGACAAGGGCCATGTGAGCTTGCCGTTGCAAAAAGCTGATCCCACTCCGACTGAGAAGTGTATGTGCCGGGAACCCTGTAGCAACCCGTCAGAACTAAGGGCGGACTTACACCATGTATCTTCATAGCGCCAACTTCCAAATTATTAGAAATGTTACACAATCCTTGTATAGGACAGTAATTAAGAGGTTTTCTTACCAAAAAGATGAGACCTCCGCCTGGTCTGTTGTTTCTATCAATTCGAAAAGAGCGAAAGCCTGGAAAATCGCATTTTTTTTACTATTAAGCATGGTTTCTACGCCAAAAAAAATGTCAACGTCCTCCAAATACTTTTGGAGCTCTATATTACAATTAGAAATACCTCTACAGTTCCAAAAAACAATTTTGAGATCAGTACTAATGCGAGGACACGAATTGTTATTATTCATGATTCAGAATAGGTGAGCTTAAATCTTCTGCGGAATACGAGTGAGGTCTTCTACAGAGATGGTCACATCAGAGTCGGATTCAAGGTCTGGAGATGAACCGGAGATATCTTTTTCCTTATCTTCTGACCAGATGGCGTTGAGTTCCAGTTTCTTGATAATTCTCGAGATTCTATTTTTAATAGACCTACTAGCAATACTGGAGTAAGTTTCTCGAAGCATCTTCACAAGCTGCGTTAAGTCATCAGTGAAGGAGTGGGCCAGTTGAATGATGTTCGTTTTACCTTTGGCTTTAGATAGAAGTTCTTTGAATTGATCATACCGAAGAACATATATGTCGGGTTGTTGAGTCAGAATATTCTTGACTGATTCCAATACAAGATCCAACTCGTCCATTGTCTTAGATTCAACTATTTCTTCAGAGCTCTCAATTTTTTTCTTTTTCTTTGCCGAAGTGGTGTTCAAAGGTGCAGTAGGGAATACTTTATTATTATCTTCCGAGATGCTGTGAGAAGTATTAGAAGTACTTGAGGAAAGAGGTCTTTTACTAGAGCCTTTCATTATCTCAGAAACCTTAGTTTCGCCAGGATGGGGAATAGTTTCTTGTAATTCCTCTTGACTGGTTGATTGCGAAAGATTTTCCATGACCACATCTTTTTCCTTTCCATGAGTTGGTAAGGAAGCAATGCCATTCTCTTTAATTACATTATTGACTAAAGGCAGGCAATGCTTAGCCACATGACCTTCTTTTTTACAAAGGAAGCAGACTAGACTGTCCGTTGAGGTAAAAATCCAGTATGAGGTATCGTCAAAGTTGACTTGTATTTTGTCAGGAAGTTTGTTAATATCATCTGGATGGATGTAAATTTGCCGACGAAAGCTAAGAATGTGTGAGAAGCCTGCTTCAGAGAGTCCCACTCTAATGAAGGACATGGGCGAGACTGTTCTAATTTCCATTAGCTTAAAACAGTCCATTATCACAGAGTGTGGGATACCGGGGCACACATTAGAGAGGATGATACGTTTGCTTTTTGAGATTAACGGTCTAACGGATATCGGACGGCCTTTAATATTTATAATGTCATTCTTTGACGTAATCTTGCTTACCAAGGTTTTGTCCGCCAAGTATAGGCACACTCTATTATTAGAGATTCTTGAGGCGAATCTTATATTAATAGGATTAATAACCTTTCCAACTGCTACTATATATTCCTTGATGGTAATGTCATCATGTGCGTCTAGAAACAGTCTTTTTGTATTACGCTGGCGTATGTAACTTCAACAGAGTTCTCAACTACCGGAACATTTTCTGTGGCCATGGTTCTATGGGAGAGATTCCTGTACACAGGAATATGTCTCTCGATTATTGGGGTTGAGAGGGGGAAGCTCGCGATCCCAACCGAGTCGAACTACGATATAAGAAATCACAACACTACAGCCTGTAACTCGCGTATCTCGTGGAACAAGTAGAAAAACGTCTTGTCACTTCGAACGTCAACACGCGACTGATTATTTATCGTTATGTATGGCGAAATGTTTGTTTCAAAAGCGTTGTGATTCGCAGTACCAGCAGCGCCCAAAAGTGCCAGCTTGTTGTTCAAGGACCGGTGCGATGGTAGGAGGAACCATCATATCACGCGGTATACAAGACAGATGTTGTTCCTTTCCTTGCCATCGCACCTCTTGATTTACGTTCCTTGCGGTTTCGAGTAACTATGCCTGTCTGATCCCATTACATTGTTATCGATAACCTTCTCTAAGGTTTCGTAGAAGCCTTAACCTCATCTTTCTTCATGCCATTAATTCTTGCTCGAGATAAACATTCTGGTTTTCTAATAGTAATATTTGTGTTTCGTGTTTTGAATCTATAGAACCAACCTTGCTCTGCCATCTTTTCTTCTGTATTAAAACTATGCTTTACATTATGCAATATTGCAAAATCAGGAGTGTATTTTCGGATGTTCCTCCATGTCATGCCAAATTCACGACATGCTAAGTAAATTAAGCGATCAGCCAATTTCTTTTCTGCTTCTTCATCCATTGTTAGCTATGCACCACGACACTTCAAAACAGTTTGAGATGAAGTGATTCTCCTTTGTAGAGTTCCATATATGGAACACTATATGTTGCTGAAGTTGACGTATAGTCATTTTTTCCGATTTGACTTTTGCTGTAGCTTCCTGCATATTTTCTGGATACCATGATTCCTCTTTTTTTCTCTACGTGGAAATCTTCTAAAGACGCCTCCTGCCGTGGAGGTGGGGCAGGAGGTAGTGCCGTATTTTTACCGGCTAAAACCACCCCGGTCACCTTCCTCTGAGGCATGAGGGGAGGCCCCGTGACCTCTGTAGAACACTTCCGGTGCCTCCCCACGTCCTTGCCATTCCCATGCTAACCCATCTAACCATTGCCATGGTTAGATTTTCTCCTGGACCCTTACTTTTTGAAATAAATTGAAAGATATCGGCCAAAAATGGGTGTATTTTCGGTGTCCTTTTCACTTTGATCATTATTTAAATACGTTTGAAAGTTTATAATCTAATTACTAATTATATCATTTTATTCGTGAAATTTCAAAGAATCATTTGGCACCAAGCGCAACTGAATAACTATTACCGCAAAAGTGCAAAACACTTTCAAATTTGAAAATTTGCGGTTTTCTTCAGAATGGATTTCTTCAAAAATGGTACGTTCTGGAGAAAAACGGATTGCAGATTCGTGTTCAGCACATTAAAGTCTATAGGAAACGCCTATTAAAGGTTACAAAATCAAAAAAAAGTTGAAATTTGTCGAACAGTGTAATTTAACTACAAGTAACTCTATACATCCTTCAACGACAAACCCCAATTACCCTGTATATCCAACGCCAAATCCCAATTATTCTGCACAATATCCAGTGCCAAATGGATGGTCAATAAGAAGAGAGAAAAATAAGAGGGAATATTTAACTGATTTGACTTATAAAGAAACTTGCATAATAATTATTTTGACTAGAGGAAAACACTGAGTTTATGTTTTGTACTATATTTTTATAATATTTACCTTAATGTAATTAATCAACGTTCTTCTGAGGGAATTGCTTCTCGATAGTGGGTACCCAGTTTTTCTATTCTCCGTCCAATAATATCCACCAACACTTTAAAACTCTGCTGGCTCATTCTATAAAATTCTTTAAGTTTTTCAGGATTGGCAGTGAGCTGCTCCTGTGCAACTATTGCCGGACTATGCCTTAAATTACACTGTTCGACAAATTTCAACTTTTTTTTGATTTTGTAACCTTTAATAGGCGTTTCCTATAGACTTTAATGTGCTGAACACGAATCTGCAATCCGTTTTTCTCCAGAACGTACCATTTTTGAAGAAATCCATTCTGAAGAAAACCGCAAATTTTCAAATTTGAAAGTGTTTTGCACTTTTGCGGTAATAGTTATTCAGTTGCGCTTGGTGCCAAATGATTCTTTGAAATTTCACGAATAAAATGATATAATTAGTAATTAGATTATAAACTTGCAAACGTATTTAAATAATGATCAAAGTGAAAAGGACACCGAAAATACACCCATTTTTGGCCGATATCTTTCAATTTATTTCAAAAAGTAAGGGTCCAGGAGAAAATCTAACCATGGCAATGGTTAGATGGGTTAGCATGGGAATGGCAAGGACGTGGGGAGGCACCGGAAGTGTTCTACAGAGGTCACGGGGCCTCCCCTCATGCCTCAGAGGAAGGTGACCGGGGTGGGTTTAGCCGGTAAAAATACGGCACTACCTCCTGCCCCACCTCCAC
Source organism: Nomada ferruginata (assembly GCA_963583965.1). Classification (NCBI taxonomy): domain Eukaryota; kingdom Metazoa; phylum Arthropoda; class Insecta; order Hymenoptera; family Apidae; genus Nomada; species Nomada ferruginata. The sequence goes on from OY757219.1 coordinate 5,913,479, forward strand.
GGCAGGAGGCGTCTTTAGAAGATTTCCACGTAGAGAAAAAAAGAGGAATCATGGTATCCAGAAAATATGCAGGAAGCTACAGCAAAAGTCAAATCGGAAAAAATGACTATACGTCAACTTCAGCAACATATAATGTTCCATATATGGAACTCTACAAAGGAGAATCACTTCATCTCAAACTGTACTTGGCATTGGATAATTTGTGAACGACGATACCGAATATGTATTTCAAGTTGATGAATAACAGGAGCGAATACCTGCGTCTTCAAGAATATCGTCTGTGAGGCCTATAATAATAATAATAATAATAATAATAATAATGATAATGATAATGATAATGATAATGATAATGATAATGATAATGATAATGATAATGATAATGATAATGATAATGATAATGATAATGATAATGATAATGATAATGATAATGATAATGATAATGATAATGATAATGATAATGATAATGATAATGATAATGATAATGATAATGATAATGATAATGATAATGATAATGATAATGATAATGATAATGATAATGATAATGATAATGATAATCTCCATACTTCCATAAATCTCTTACTTACATACTAATACATACTAATACACACTTCCTAACTTACATACTAATATAAATATCTATATATCTATTTCTTATTGTTCCTTTTAATTCTTATCTCTACTATTGCTTTTTCTCTGGCTTTTGTTGACTTCCTTCTACCTCCAACTCTATCCTCCTCTCTTTCCTTCTCCTCCCCAACTGCTTTCCCCATTCTCTCCATTTCCTTTCGTCTCCCAGTAGCTTCTTAATGCTTCCTGGCCATCTACACATCTTTGCGCACTCCCACGCCAGGTGTTCCAGCGTCTCCTTCTCCACCCACACAGCTCGCATCTCCTCCTGTCCTCCTCTTCCCAGTATCTGTTTGCCCTCTCTTCATTTCCGCATCTTAGTCTGGCTGTCTCCTTCATGCCTTTATCCCTTTCTTTATTCTTCTTCATGTATCTTGTCCATCCCAACACCTTTACCTCCTCGTATCTTGGCGCAAATCTGGATCGCCTCACACTTCCCCCCTATGAGGCCTATAACTTTTTGCCTAACTCTTCGATTTTGCTTTTCAGTCATTTTTGACATATCTGGCAACAAACTACGTAAAAATAATATGTTTGCATCCTCTTGGGTATTTTCCTTTGCCTTTTTGTTTTTAAGCCATTCAATAAAAGCAGCGTCAGCATCACTTGAAGTCATTGCAGGAGTCTGAACTTTTTGCTTTTTAATTTTGTGAGCTATAATCTAAGAGTTGTCATTGCTTGATTTTTGAGTGTTGTTGTTTGGCATATTAAACGGAGAATTAGATTTTGTGATGTCTTCGGCTCGGTGTTCAATAAGTTGTTCATGTTCTGTGTGCCCTCCGAATTCGTTATTTGTGCCCCATAAATTATCGCTACATTCGCTCGCCGTTTCTAAATTTCTAGTATTGGGTTTATTTTTTATGTAAAGCAACAGAAATTCCAATTACTCATTTAGGTAGTATTTTTTCGTAGAATTTGCACCAGATCCGCTTGATGGATTTTTTAGTGATCGCAAAAATGCTCCTCGGTTGTTTCAAAAAACACGAAATTCGTCCTTTTCCATTTCAAAAACAAATTGGATGGTTGGTTGCTTTCAAACGCTGTAACTTGTAAACTATTCGATGGTTTTGGCTCAAATTTTGACACAGAAGGTTAGAATGTTGGTACTTGACAACAGTTATAGTCGTTTGTTATTAGTAGTGTCCTCTGATAGATTTTTCAGGTCATTATCCAACGCCCTAGTATATTATTGTGGAACGCCGGCGCCTCCATCAACGAACGTAAGAGGAACATAAGAACAGTTGTTGTAATGAAAATGATGGGATAAGATTTGAAATAAAACATATTATATTTTTTTTTGTTTAACAATGATACATATGACCAATTATTGCACAACATCTGCATTTAATTTTACAAACAGAAATTTTGCGGTGATAAATTGGTTAGGTTAGGAAATTTTGTAAATTTTGCGGTGATAAATTGGTCCGCCGATCGTCCAGCATCACTTTCAGTGCAGAATATGCACGTTCCACGCTCACTTATGTGACAGGTACTAGGTTTCATTTTTCCAGTATCCCATTAAATCTGCAACAATATCTATTCTCTTCTCTTTGTAATTATCAACTTCATTGCATAATTTTACCAGTTCTTGTGAATTGAAATTTTTGGATTCGTTGTCCGAGGATGACTCCACTTCCAGCTCTCTAACGGATTCTCTTAATAGAGAAAGAGACCAAATTTTATTTTATTTGGGCTGACGAATGCATCAAGAACTATCGTATCAGCACAAGATGCCTCCCTTTCTACTTCATTTATGGTTATATTACCCTGGAAATTATATAAATTAGTGAGAAGTTACATTACTTGAAGAAGAAGTGTCAAAGATGTATATCTATATACCTATTTCAACAAAAATGCTTTTTATCTTTTGCCTTTTGTTCCGATCCCAACAGGCGTTTAAGGCGCAGATCTAAAATAGTGCAGGATTAACTGCCTCATTTTCAAGTAGCTGTAATTCTTTTTTATTTAAACATTGTAGAAGAATTGCAGCTGCAGTGGAATTTGTTGATTTTAGCTGTATTTTATGATTCAGCCATATTTTGTAAAAGTCTCCCAAATATAATTGCATTTCTTGCAATTTTATCGATGTGCCTTGCAAGGGACTTAAAACTTCCACTAATGTAAGTCCTGAATAATCAGCCATTCCTCTTCTGATAATAACTGAGGTTTCTTTCAATTCTCTTGGCAATAGACTTTATGTTCTAGCAGACGCTGTAACGTGTCAAATGTTGAGTTCCAGCGAGTCAGAACATCTATTCGCGGCTTTTTTAAACATAGATGTTACAGCGAATATCTGAAAAAATAATATAATATTAATATTAATATTAATACAATTAAGTGGTGAACGTAATTGTACAAGCTGCTACAATATTTTACAATATTTTAAATTTTGGAGCCCTTAAAGTTTTAACCATTTCATGAACATTTGTTTTAATTACATTTTCGGCCAGAAAATCTGTCACTGCAAGCTGCAGTGTATGTGCCGCACACTTCACGCACACAACATTTTGTTCTTCCGAACAAAGATTGCCTTCTAGATCTTCCAGAAATTGTTCATCAACACTGCTTCCCAAATTCAAATATTCATCCTCTTCTTCTACTTGGACTTTAACCGCACTTTCCGTCGAAAATGGTTCGACTGTTTTTACCATATTCCGCCCGTTGTCTGTTGTGATTGTATAAATTTGGTTTTTTCCTATTTCAAAATCAATCAAGACATTTTCGAGCTCCTCGTTTAAATTGTCGGCTGTATGCCATCCGGTGAGCTCTTGCATCGCCAATGTATGACAATTTTATTGTCTTTAATTAATTAAACATTTATTCCTAATACTGTTCTGCATGCTTCGTAGCTGTATCCATTTTTATGGAACTCAACCGCCCCTTACACCAATAACATTTTTTAACATACTGTACTTTTAACAAACGTAATTTATTATATTTGCTGAAGTAATTACTGGAACATCTAAATCTTCAAATATTTGTTTCGTAAGAGCTTTAAACGCATTGCAATCAAACAGTTTTAAGGTTGTGTTTGGTAACCAATTGAACACAAGCATTTTTAACTTCTTCAGCCGATAATTTGATGGAAATAGATTTTTTTTTATTGCACAGATACTCCTATTGTTTCCTTGTTCTTTAATTTTATCCATTTCTTCTGTATACATTTCTAAATGGTTTTTGGTCATGTGTCGTTTCAAATTACATAGTTACATGTGCCCCTTGTAATTTACATCCATATGCTTTGCATGTACACTCACTTGTGTTTGTATCGTAATGGAAGAATTCCCGTACGAATATATTCCTTTTTCGACCCATGATGCACTAACACTGACACAAAATTAACACTGAACTAATAGCAAAGCTTAAACGAATGCAAAATTAATAACATTAATAATAATATTTATTTATTTCTTAAACGGGTGGAACCCTTTCTACACAGAAGTTACGATATGTAGAAACTGCTTACATACTAATGGTGAGAGAGAACTTATGCTAATGTAAGGAGAAGACGCTCGATAGTCAAATTCACTAATATTTAAGCCTGGACAATAATATAATAGGTCGCATAAATCGCATGTAAAGACGCTACGCTGGGCGTTCAATCATTGTGACGCTAACGATATTGGAGGGCGTGTGTTACAGGGCTTAGTTCTGTACAGAAGATATTAATAGTGTTGCGAACTTCGCTTTAGTGAAATTTAAATGCTGGGTTCGTGCGCCAGTGCAGCGCTAAAGCTCAGCTCGTGATAGAAAATTAACTAATAATAACGCAAATAAATGAATAACAACTTAACTTTAAATAAACTTTTAATAACTTAGTAATAAGAACTTAAAGAAACTTTAGACAAATAATTTATAACTAGGTACGTGCTATCTCTTTCGTAGCTGACAATAGAATGAAAGTCCAAAAAGGTCTATTTCAACCCTTAACATTAAAACAATTCACGACTTTGTTTGTCGCCAATTAAAGTTAACGTTACTTTTACAAATTAATTAAAACTAATCCTATTGGCTATCATTTTAAGATTGACAGCTAATCAATTAATAACGAGTGTTTAACGCCAAAGCAATTTTATGTTAGCAATTAATGACAATTAATCAATTAAACAAAGTCCATCCGCATTGCTTTGACTGCACAATATTGCAGTTTGACTTCTAGGCGAGTTGGTCTCGATATTGATTACCCGTAACCAAACTGAAACTCGCGGGCCAAAACGAAACTCTCTCTCATGGATATTCGTCACGTATAACAGTGCCGTCAGGTCAGGTTTATGACACGGACAAAAGCAATTATATTTTTGAGAAATAGATTATTTATTAACGCTTCGACCACCCGGGAATAAGTACTTTGTTACGAGCCGGGGCTGTGGGCAACGCCTAGACCGGCGATGTTTATATTACCCAAGGAATATGGTTGACAATTTGTTAGTTAGGTGCACGGATGAACCTGATGCGAAATCAGGGAGCCGCTGGGATTGATGTATGCGAGGACGAACCCGATGCGAAATCGGGGAGCCTCAGGAATAGAATCAAGCGCGGACGAACCTGGTGCGAAACCAGGGAGCCGCAGGAGGGTGAAACGTCGTGGACGAACCCGATGCGAAATTGGGGAGCCACTGGGAAAGAGTGCGCAGACGAACCCGGTGCGAAACCGGGGAGCTGCTGGAAGGCTGGTTTATTCACAGACGAACCCGGTGCGAAACCGGGGAGCTGTTCGGAGGTTTGGTAAACGTACGGACGAACCTGATGCGAAATCAGAGAGCCGTAGGATACAGACGAACCTGGTGCGAAACCAGGGAGCTGTAGGATGGGTTAGGTTTCGTGGACGAACCCGATGCGAAATCGGGGAGCCACTAGGTTGGAGTAGTTACCTTGTTTTGGATAAGGCGTGCGAACGAACCTGATGCGAAATCAGGGAGTCGCAGGAAATGTTAGTTTGACTCGTAAATAAATATTCGATACAACTCGAGTGGTTAAGTTGTATCTGTGAGACGTTACTACTAATATAAAGGATTACGGAGTAAAGATAGGTTTTAACGAATCTACTCGATTTAATGGTGAACAGTTTATAAGTTTATATTGCAACCAGTTGTTTGTACAGGTGTAATTGTCGCGATATAGTTAAATAGTGTGTGAATTATTACCTAAGCTGCACGGTGTTGACGCACTGGCGATGCGGGGTCTGAGAACGGTTACAAAGTATGCCGAAAGAACTTCAACCGGACTATGCGGATTCTAACGGGTTAACTTTATCTGAATGGTGACGTAAGTCCAATTCTTGTTGAAATGCAACCGACTCTGTACAAGCGTAACGCGACGTGACTATGCGCGTAGCTGTGTAGTTATGAACCGTAGATGATTAGAAACGGAGGGTTTATATAGTCCCGAAATGTATGGAGGGGTTCGTTAGAAGCCTCCATATATGGTAAGGGTACACAGTCTTCGTCGGGTCACGAATGCACCCAATCGGTCGCGATGCAGTTGGTCGATACTAAAAGGGTTAACCGTCGTGTGGTATCGAGATAAATCTTTAGGCGTCTTCCGTTCCTACGCGAGAGCGAACGACGCGTGCGAGCGCAGCGTAGGAGAATATTATTCATACGTAACAACTTAGATGGTACGTGACTCAGGCAGTGTTTTTGATCAGGATTCTGTCCATCTCGAAGCCATTCAATTTCTTTCTGAACGATTTTTCCATGCAGCGGGTAGTTTATGAGTAATTCGTATTTATAAGTTAACCCTTTGCACTTGAGGGGGTTTTCCACCCACAACTGTCTCGTGTTTGGGACACACATCTTAAGGGATTGGCAGTGATAGCGACAAATTCATTTGGACAATTATTGGTTTATCAAGGCCTTTTGTTCGATAGATTGGAAGCTTCATGAACAAAAATCAAAACCGTTGGATGATCTTTGGCCACTGTCAAAGCTGCGATCTTCTACTTTAATTAAAGTTTTAGCACATGTCTTTTAGAACGATAAATTTGTATCTTTTAAATTTTATAATGGGGATTATGTTTGAAGATAATCAGAAAGAATTGATTGCATGTTCTAGTGTAATTGGGATATCCATAAGTGCAGAATCAATTGATGGAACACTATTTAACCCGTGACTCGTGACGGCCAACTTCTGTCACATGAACAGTGACATGGAATCTCAGTAACTGTTTGTTACATATTTGAAGAAATCCTTTTGGAATACTATAGGTTATATATGTACAAAGAGGGGGGGGGGGGGGTCGTTACATACGATAATAAATAAACAAATTCTTGGAAATAAGGGGCCAACAATTTTATAACGTGTAAGACAAATCGCAACAACTCAGGACTATACTGCACTACATATTGCAAATAAAATTAATGAAACACAATAAGTACGATATACGAAATACTTACGTTAACGGTGACCTAGAGTTTCACATACTCTACCACTTTATTATATCACACAAAGCTACTGCTCGAATATTGCCATTTATAAGACGCAAATTAACTGCAATTAATACCAAAAAAAAAATTTTGAAGGAGTCTTCCGGACCCCACGTTACCGGTTACGGGTTAAAGGTTAAGAAAGATATACAGAAAAGTTAAGATACATAAAAGCGATCTTCTGCTTTGTTTCTATAGGAATAAAACTGGACGTTTGTGTCCTGGAACTATTTAAAAAAGTATTTCATTTTATCAACAAATGCATACAGGCCTCATTCCAACATAAACATAGGCCACTAACATGGTTACCTTTTTAATATTGTGGTACATAATCTTTACATTTTACGATAATTTACTTAAGACCAACCAGCGTGTGTTTCAAATATTTTGTGTACTTTGCATGGCATATAGAACACAAGGATAATAAAAATAATAATACTTACGTGGATAATTCTATACACGTAGTGAAATACAGTGCTACTACCATCGCCCGTAAAAGAAATCTTTATTATCAGTTCACTGATAGACAGAGCCAACGCCACTTGCCGCAAAGGGGGTTCAGTAAAAATACTTGTATCATGGTGTACAGCTGTTTTGAGACATCGCTATCAGCGAGGATGCAAGGCACAAGAAGCTATCAAGATTGCAGATAACTAAACAAGATATGACAAGTTGTAAACAAAGTAATACACCCCTTGTTTTTCTTGCATACATACTAGTTACAACGTACAAAGTTAGATATTTGGAAGGGAAAATTATTCTAATTGGAAACATCGCTGCACTTTTCAAATTTATAAGCTGCAATGTTTTCAACTGGATTCTGGGAACTACCATGGAACACGAAATATTACAGATCATGCGGAAGTTCAAGAAGCTAGATTAAGGTACAATATTCATCCACGACAGAAGGCCACATTAACCACGTACTATGATGTTATCCGTGACGGAATAACAATACTACTCAAACCAAAACAGTGCTCAAGAATTGATCATAGAATATGCGAACATTGACAGATCAAATGTACAATAATGGGGCAACGATTGATAATCGATTAGCCGTTGTATATGTCCGATTGAATAAAAATCTACATCCACACGTATCAGCATTCAGAAATACAAAGCCTGGTCGAAAACTGGTGAAACGTCAAGAACAATCTTCACAGCATCATCGCGTCGACCTCTGGAATGTCTAACAGTGGAATTAATTTGTTCCTTAACATACGTTCACATGCTCAAGATGTTGCTGACACGCTGTCAAATATCAGTTATCTTCTGCTGAAAGCTCTCGCAAAAAGACACTGTCGTTTAAGATACGACGCTGATCGCAGAAGCCGCGGTGGAAGATTTGGACATTGTTTTTACAATGTGCAGAAGCCGAAATTGACTGAAACAATACTTTTGTCAATGTATTGAATGCCAAACGTGCTAGAAGACTTCTAGCAATGTACACTGAGTACTTTGTGGCGTAAAACAAGTCTAAAGTACAATATAAGATACTTCCTAATAACGCATTGTGGTTCCATAATGGAGTCACCTCGTTACTCTACATCGAGAATTGATCAATCAGTATAGTGGATGTAGTGTGGCTGAAAAGTATCTACAATGGTTTTCAGATATTCAATAATAATATACGTTCTGACCTTTAGTACAACCGTTATTGAAAGGCAACGTATAATTGGAAAACGTTATGAATCATTTTCACGGGTAACATCGATGCAAGCTGATGCAAGCGTGGTTGAAACATATTGTCCGATTCACTCAACAGAGCAACATTGAGATTCATCGAAATTCGAAAGTCGAGAACGTTTGTAATGGGCTTGAAATAAAATCGGAAAATCTGAATATCGGAAGATTGTATATTGGAAACTTTGCAGAAAATTATGGAAAAGGTGAAGGAAATAAATACACGTCATATGTAAATCTGGATGCAGCTTTTGTACATACATCTTGTAAACCTGAAGCAAGAAGTCTTGAAACTGCAAATGTAGGAACTTGATAAAATCTTTTAAAAATGGACATCAATCTATACAACGGTTAGATAAAGTAGAAGTGGAGAAATGATCTCCAATTTTCGTGAAGTGGCGCAACAGCGTGATGGTACTATATTAAATACAGATCAGAAAGGTGGTTGCTATAATCTCATGCATAATCTTTGAAACCAAACGTCATTTATTTTGGATTGATTAATTATTACGAAAGTATATTGCTTCGTTTTTGCATCATAAAATGAGAATAATTATGTGCCACATTCAGGCACAATTTAAAACTCCACCCATTCCTGACATAGGGAAGGTGGCAGTATTATATTTAATATTTAATAAAGGCCCAGGTCACAATAAGTCCAGGATAATTAATTGTACTATATATGTACCACTGATTGTTATCAGTTTAAACACAATGAATAAGCGCGAAAAATGGTAGGCTGTCCTTGTGCTGTAACATTATTGATTATGTACTTCAATGGTACCTTATGTAAACAATAGTTATGAAAACAACTATCAACCACTTCAATAAGAGAAAATCGAGCTAAAGATTAATAGTCGCAAAATTGAGAAAGCCTCCTTGGTAAATTTCGCAATAAATTCCACGATTCAGAGAAAAAATGCCTACGATGCTACAAATTGCCTAGCAACTGAGTAAAAGTGCTTCTGTCCAGAATAAATATCGCCGATATCGTTAAGGCAAATGGAAAGGAGTGATGCAAGTACATAGATAGCAACGCGAATGGTTACATTTTTTATATTATTTGTCTTTATTTTCAGTAGCCATAAAATCACTTATAAATACTCCTAAACTAGACCAATTATAGTAAATTTACTGTTATACTTTCTGTCAAGCAAACACAAGTACTACCGTAGATATTCTAACAATTTTATTACTATTTAGTACATTTATTATGCTATAAATGCCAATTACTTGTAAATTACCCACTGTATGAAAAAATGGTTCAGAGAGAAATTGAATGGTTTCAAGGGGGATAGATGGAAAAGACACTGTAAACTGCACAATCCTAAAGACGCTATATCAGGTCGGACACGTTTCTCCAAGTCTCACAAGGGACTCACGGTAATAAATTTATTCACTGTATGACCTTGTGGTGACCACAATGGTATGACCACAAATTTCTTATGCATACTATCTTTATTATTGAAAAAGCAATTAAGCATTTATTCGACATTCTATTTGTTCAGCCTTGTTTTCATTGTCTTAAGGAATCTTTGTATAGGGTGACACAGTTGAACGGTGTCCTCCTCGTTAAGGGTTGGTGGTCCTGATAAGGGCCGATTCTTTGAAATCTACAACGTATGTCGATAGTGTCCGACCTTTTGTGCTAAACAGGCCCATATTGTCTCAAAGTATTGTCCTTAATCTTCGAAATGGATTTTGTAATATTCTCCTTCAACTCTTCAATCATACGGGGACTGTTTTTCGTACGCCTTACATTTTAACGCACGCCAGAGGATGAAATATGGGAGCGTCAAATCCGGCGACGGTGGTGACCAGTTGAGATTACTCTTTCGCCGCAGACCTCGGGTAGCAGTACCGTGTCGGTGGCGCCGTATGGGACACCGCCTTGCTCGAACCAGCAGTTCCTTTCTTTCGGCTCCAATAAAGAAATAAACTGCTTAATTATTTCTTGATATACTTCGTCCGTGATCGTCCGCTCGGAAAATAGTGGTCGCACGATGCGTCCCTGAAATATGGCGCACCATACGCCTACCTTGGTGTAATGTAACGGTTTTTATAAAATTTCATGTGGATTTGTCGTGGACCAAGCTTTGCTATTCTGGGTATTTACATGCCCATTTAAATGAAACCAGACCTCGTCACTGAAAAACAGCGTGTTCACTACTGCGGATCCTTTCGCCTTCAGGAATTGCAAAAACCATTTGCAGCAATTGCTTAACACATTACAGTATAGTGACAGTAGTTACAGCATAAGACAGGTACAGCTCGATGGTAGAGCTGAGCTCAGACTTGAAGGAATATGCGGCGTCTTCACCAATCGGCGAGGTCTCGCAGGTGGACTCGCCTCGCAAAAGTTCCTGGAACGGTGCTAAGCGGATACGTCGCATCCGGTGCTTATCCGCACGATTTTCCACGAACACGGCCTCGATTGCACGTGTTGCTTAGTCGCGCTTATTGTATTGCATCGTATGATCATGCTGAGCACAAAAGTATGTTGCAAAAGTTATTCTTTCTTCTTTCTTGCTGATATGTAGAATGAGAAGTACAAGTGAATGCTATTGCTAGAATATTCGAGGTACAGGAACGGTCAAGGCGGGCCATATGCATTTTGCCGATGCACGCTGTCTTTGTCTAATGTAGCTTTTCTTTGGGGCGAACCCTAAAATGGTTAAAAAGGGCCATGGTGACGTGGGCGTCCTCACGACCGACGCTTTTGCCAAGGAAAGGCAATCTTGTATAGACTACGGTCGAGAGGGCACAGTTTTAATAAACAGAACACCCTTTCAACGTATACATGCCTACAAAATCATTGTAATACCTCATCGAGACAGAGAGACTTCTCTCATTCGATTATCTTACACTTTTCAGTTTTTGTCCAGGAAACCTGTACACAGAAAAGGTGTATTGAGTATTTTCACAGACGAAGATGAATAAGACTAGTTTTGACAAACACTAATTACTTTATTATGAATGGTTAATGGTATTTATAGTGCTTTCAATCTTAACTACAGCTAATACTGGTATTAGACTCGCTGTTTTTATGCGTCGTCTATGGGACTTATGTAGCATCTCCCCACCACGACCTTGTGTTGTTCAATAGATGAATGCAGGAGATGGAATGTCCAGTAAAATGAGAAAGACTCGTGTTGAATTAGGAGATACTTTTATTTAATATACATTGACACTTGTTTGCTTCGCTATGGTTTCTCTAAGACTGAACCCGGGCCCTTGCGACCCTAGCTGGCGACGGGATATCGACTCCTCGCAGGACCATGTGCCCTGATCGGCGCACGCATAAATAAGTCACGTATCGTGCTAAGGCACTTGACGACGATCTCGTCTTACTCTAACATGACGATCGTCTCCATGCACAATACCTTGGCTAGGTATTGCGTTCTGTCTATGACTCAACGCTACAGCTGCGTTTCCAACTTCCGTTCTTATCTATGCCTATTTTAATTTTGAGGCCACGCCACATTGCGTCTTCGCACTATGGCGTCAGTTGCGTCTCAAAATGACTAATAAGGGAGTCACAGTATGTATTTATCATACGCAGGAAATTTATTTAAAAAAGAAGTCAATAATATATCTACCAATACCAAAAATACTCAATTGTTGAGCAATAAAATCAACAATTGAACTTAAAACATTATTATACGTATTAATCTTAATGTAGGTTTTAATACTGAGTTTGCTAATACTTTAGTAAAACTATAGACCAAATGTGTGTTGAAATTTTCGGGCCCGTGTTTCAGGAGACTGCTAGTTAGATAATTGTCTCGGAAATGCGTGGAATAATCGGGTGCGTATCGCTTAACGATCAACTGCTCGTTGTGTTCCTTTGCGCTAGTTACATTGGCTGTTGTAATCGGTGCCAAATCTGAAGAATAGGGGGGATCCGGAAAGACTTCGTACCCTAACTCCAACAATTTTGCGGCCAGACATGCATAGGTGTGGTCTGCTGCGTGTCGCAGTGAAAAAGAACTTTTTATCGCCAATGGTGGTCTATTTGCCCTCATTTCATTATTTAAATGGCCCAACAAAGACGTATAGTACACTCCGGTGACCGTTTTATCCTTTTACCAGAAGTCGATGAAGATTATGCCACGAGCATCCCAGGAGACCTTTACCATAACCTTTTCTGCTGATGAGCGGTCTTTGCTTTCTTTGGTGCAGATTCCCTGACCAAAGTGGGTTTCAACCCATTGTTTCGATAAGTGAAAACTTAATGTTTTTAATAACTCACTGGCTAGTATGCGATTCCTGCGCCATACAATAGTCCTTGAATATCCTCGTAAAGCTGATTTTCTTTCATAAGTTCCTCTCCTCGTATTGTTCAAGCATCTGTGGTCGGTAGTGAGCTGCGCCGATATTTTGTAAAATTACCTCTGCTATATTTATACGGTAATCAACATGTGTCTCCCTTCTTTGACCGTGCATTGTTTTATGCATAATGTACGTATTGAACAGGGCCATATCTGACGTATAAGAAAAAGTTTTCGGTATAATTTGAGGAGTTTTCTCATAAAAGACTGTAATCTCATATGAGACTATAAAAATCGTGATCAACTCTCGTGGCGTAACGGTAAGACCGAAACCACGGTCTTGGCGCGGTTCATCGTCCGCGTTATCATTGTCTGTACATACGTCGGGTGCTGTATTAGTGTTACTGGCTGGGCGTCCATTGGCGTCATTTTCCATGGTCTTCCCCGTCCGCGTATGATAAAATACATTCTATAGGGTTTTCCATTAAGGGCGGTCGAACTTTAAATTTAAATAAAACAAGTTGTGTATGAGATATCATAATTTTTTTATTTGATTTGAAAGTGTATTCGATTACATTATGTATGGAATATAATATCGGTAAAATGGCCGCCGCGGCTTCGCTGGACAGCGCGTATCCGAGAGGTCCCATTTTCGATGACTCGACCGCATAAATCCTCATCTAATGGCGTTAAATCACACGATCTCGGTGGCCAGTTGACGTCGCTGAAACGCGAAATAATCGTGCCGTCGAATTTGTCGTGCAGAAGATCCATTGTTGCATGCGCTATGTGGCACGTAGCGCCGTCTTGGTGGAACCACATGTCGTTGAGATCCATATCTTAAAATTTAGGCCATAAAAACTTGGTTATCATCGACCTATACCTCTCGCCAGTGACAGTTATGGCGACGCCAGCTTCATTTTGGAAGAAGTACGGGCCAATGACCCCGCCGGACAAAAATCCACACCAAACAGTGACTTTTTCTGGATGCATTTGCAACTGATGGCTCTTATGTGGATTGTTATCTCCCTAAATGCGACAATTTTGCCTGTTGACATAGTCATTCATCCATAAATGGGCCTCGTCGCTGAAGATGATTTTCCGTCCGAATTTGGGGTCCACTTCCACCTGCTCCAGAGCCCAGTCAGCGAATGCTTGACGCTGCCTATGGTCGTTTGCCTTCAGTTCCTGGGTCAATTGAATTTTGTACAGGTGCAAGCTCAAGCCCCGACGCAAAATTCGCCTAGCTGATGTCTGTGGAAAGCCAAGTTCTTGGGCGCGATGAGGAATTGACTGTCTCGGGTTATCCTGCACACTCTCGTTCATTGCAGCAATGTTTTCTGCAGACCTCACGTTTCGACGTCTTATGGGTGTTGTTTGATTGTTTACTGAACCAGTTGATTCAAATTTGTTTACCAAACGACGAATAGTCGACTCAACAGGACGATTGTGTGCACCGTAAAAATCACGTAGCTCACGGAACGTAGCTCGAACTGAGCACTGATTTTGATAGTAAAGTTTAATGATTTGCACGCGTTGCGCAATTTGACAGCAGTAAGACAGCAATAATTTTAGTGTCTCCATTTTTACCAGAGGTGAATATGTGTTGCCGATTATCTCTTCTTGTTGATATCCTCTCACCACTAACCTTGCCTTAAAGATATTGTCTGTCTTCTTTTTGTAGACCCATTTTACATCTAAAATATTCTTATTGTATGGTCTGTTCATTTCACGACTTATTGCTTTTTTCCAGCCTTCAGCTTCATTATATGCCATTGCTTCCTCGAACGTTTCTGGAACAACTGTATTACAATAGTTAACATAAACAGATTGATAAACATATGGATCACCATATCGAGACGGACGTTTCTTTTCCCTTCCCTTCCCTTCCCTTTTCCCTTTCTATCATCTTTGATGCCAATACATTTGATATCTTCTTCAATAATGTCCACGTGTCTCGCCACTATTACTCTGTTGTTTATTAAAACCTTAACCGACCGCACTATTCCCGACCAGAATACCCAATTCCGCCTACTTATCCGACTTCGATTGTCTCTTTTCCTCAGGTATACAAACAAATACTTTACTCCCATATAATCTGTTGGTTATTTTAGTCGATTGGGCTGGATTTACACAGTGATTAATAAAGCGCCATATGCGGTTTATAAAGAATGTATTATAGAAGTATACATATATGTATATAAGTATTCACAGAAGTCGATAAAAAAAAAGAAAGATACATATCGAGTATATCGAGACCACACTAGGTTAGTGCAGCGGGAGATTAGAATCCTAACATAATCTCAAATTTTTGCACTTGGCTTCTTACTAAACAATATTTCAAAACGTTCATAGGCATGGCGAGATGCGTGCGAGCGGAAGCAAATATCAGCAAAATTTATTGGCCAGAATGTATAATAGCTGCAGCATATTTAAAAAACAGGACGTTGGTGAAAACACAAGAAAAGAGGTATCCTGATATTTGCTTCCGCTAGCACGCATCTCGCCATGCCTATGAACGTTCTATTAAATCTCTCAGCAGTTCCATTCAGGTCATGAACATACGGAGGACAGGTGTTTAACTTAGCTATCTTGTAGATTTTAGAATTCAAATATTCTTTGCTGTTATCGCATCTCAATTTCTTAATTTCTTGATCTGTTAGGTCTTCTAATTCCTTGATATATTGTATTAGGTTGTCCGGAAAGTTCTTTTCGTTTTTTTAATAGGTGTTAGGTATAAAATATTTTGCGTTCTGTGTACTATTCTTGAATAATATATAATCCGTTCTGTTCTACCACTTTTTGCCATCTCTCCGGAATCCTCATAATGCCATTTTTCCAAAATTCCCTTGGCTTACTGTTAAAATATTCTTCGAGGCCGTTTTTTATTTTCCTAATCGATGTGTATTTGTTATTGTGAAGAAAATTGTTTAGGAAAAGGAACAAATAAAAGTCCGATGGTGCAATATCTGGAGAGTATGGAGGATGTGGTAGAACATCCCAATCAAAGTCTGAAAGTTTCTTTCGCACGCATAATGAAACGTGTGGTCTCGCGTTGTTATGGTGGAATACGACACCACGTCTATTCACCAATTCTGGACGTTTTGCGATAATTGCTTCCTTAAGTTTTTCGAGTTGAGTACAATATTTTTCACTGTTAATCGTTTGCCCTTCTGGAAGTAATTCGTAATAGAGAACACCCTTCCAGTCCCACCAAATTGAAAGCAATATTTTCTTCGGGTGAAGTCCAGCTCTTGCTACCGTTAAAGGACCCTTATTACGACTCGACCAAGATCGTTTGCGTGCAGTGTTGTCGTAGAGGATCCAACTTTCATCCTCAGTAACCAACCTTTTTAAAAACGGCTCTCTTTGGTTACGTTGAATGAGTAAATCGCATGTCGAGATTCGGTTCAGCAGATTGCTGCTTTAATTAACCACTCACGGTGGTTCGAAGGCCGTCTTTCTGGTTACATCACCATAAGTAGACATAGATGTTCCTTGTTCAACAAAAGTTGAACCGTCACAACGCACTCGTGTCTCAAATGTGCCACCATTCAAGCCCTGGACGGCAACGGCTTTCCAAGAGAAAGATCGAAGCGAAGTAGATAAATTCTTCGCCTGTAGCGTGCACACTTGAGATATTCAGTTTCAAGGTTCTTCGTTACTCCATCCAACGGACCATCCTTGCAGATTGTATCTAGATAATTAAAATTGATGTGACCCAAGATGCGATGCCATTTTTGCTTATGAGTTAATCTATTATATTCACTTGTCAGATTAGCATTAATTTTATCTTTCTGTTTTTTTATATAACTCTTCATTCTTAGTAGATTTCTTTCTTTTATAGCTACTGCTATCAATTCCCCATGTTTGTTAAAGATTTTTGTATTATTTCCTTCTGACTTTATTTTATTATTTTCCATCACTCTAGTGTAGCTTATTAAATTGTCTTCCATATTTTTCACATAATATACATTTTTTAAAGTCACCACAGACTCGCATTGGTATACAGAGAACATGGTTTTAACTGTACCCATTGTTGTTGCTTGTAACGTACGTCCATCTCCTACCTCAACATCCACAGGTTATTTTAATATTATGTAGGATTTTGGTATATCGAGGGTGACGGAACGAATTCGGAAAAAACCCGTATCACTGGAAGTATTAAGTTTATTAATGTTAAAGTATAAGATTACAAAGAATATAATGGAAGTTGGAAATGTATTCAACTCTCACCGTCGACCGACAGACAATGAATGACTTTCTTTCTCACGCAATACGCGAAACAAAAGAAAAGCGAGGCCCGCCACCTCTCCGATATTTGCCAGAGAAAACCGAATAGATCGATCGTAGTCCACGGCCCCGACCAACCGATCCCTCATATTATATACTTATATGAGTGCATTATGAGCTGAACAGCCGTCATGCATTTCAATGAAATTGAAATTCCTTCATTTACCGTCCCGTTCGCGTACTGAAGTTACTGACAAACATTTCATAATTTCCTCGTTAAAGGTCACATGAAGGTCAACATATTGCACCTCGTTGGATTCGTTTTTTACAAGCTATAAGACTGTTGTTTTAAAAATATGCAGTCCCATTTAAAAAAAATACGATGACCTTGAAATCTCGAAAAAAATGACCTTGAGAACAAAATTCGGCCCATCACCGTATTGGGGCCTTCGAACAGAATATTTTCTTCCCCTGACATTTTTTTCTATCACACAAAATAAACGATATATTTAAGGTGGTCAAGTTAGGTGAAATATCCTGTATTATCCCGTTGGAAGCGGGGTGATAAGGCGTGGTGCGTATGCGCTCACAACCTATCAACGACAGGAGCGCGGAAAACAGACGTGACTCGAATTGAGATCCTTGATCCATAGTCAAGATTTTGGGGGAACCGTACCGCGAAATCCAAACGTCAAAAAATGTTCTTGCGACGCACAGTGGGGAAAAACGGCAATTTAGGCGTGCAAAAGTCTTTCTTTATGAAATACTTTTGATCTCCGCCCGTCTCCGCGCCAATTTTTATATACACATTAAGAATGGAATGTCTACTTTATGCTCCAAAAAATTTGGCTGCGGGCAACTGCGGGTGCTAAACTTATTGCATTTTTTATGGAATAGTTCGATGCCGAGAACATTCGCGCTGATGCGACCTACGGTAGACTCCCGATGAACGGGCTCCGCTTTTTTTGTTGACATGAAAACAATTGGCTAGAAGAAAAATGATTGACATATTCCATCCTTGTTTACTTTTTGTCACGTTTGTCATTGTTTAAATAGTCTTTCTCTTACTAATTTTATTTTTTATGGATATTAAATTTTTGTGTACTGGATTCTGGACGCCCTTCTCCCTAGGATGTATATCTTGTGCGTTATTGATATAATTATATGTTAATTTTTGTTTGGTAACTACCTAGAAATGATAACTTAATTTTAAAAACAGGTTATGTTCTCGCAAAATTGCAATCTTTGAAGATGAAGTAAGAACTCTTCTCGAAGTAGAGGATCAATAACTTCAAACTGACAATTTTTCGATGCAAATTGTTTTTCTTTCCAATTTTTTATAAATCTTTCGTAATTTAATATTTTTTCCTTTTGTAGAAGATTAAATTTATTTTATATTTTATTCAATTTTTTAGTAATAATTATGATGTAAATATTATATTGTTTTTATATACATTGTTATTGTTTTTATTGTAAATTTTATTTCTGTAAATTATCCACGTTCATAAATGAAAAAGAGGGACCCGATCATCTACCATCTACCGTAGGCCGCATCAGTGCGTACGTTCTCGGCATTGAACTATTCTAGAAAAAATGCAATAACTTTTGCAGCCGCAGCTGGCCGCAGCCAAATTTTATAGAGCATAAAGTATACATCCCATTCTTAATGTGTATATAAAAATTAGCGTGGAGTCTGGTGGAGTTCGAAAGTATTTCATAAAAGAACGCGTAGAAAATTAGTTAGTTGAAATTTTTTTGAGAAAAATTATTTAAAAATTTAAAAAAAAAATTCTATTGATTTTTACACATCCCTAATCCTTGTTGATGCAGTTCCTGCAAATAGAATTACCATTAAGGTCCTGAGCATTAGATAACAGGTGAAAATAGTATTCATCATTTTTAAGCTATCTTTAGATTTTAACGCTTGTATCCCTTGCCACGCTTAACAACAATGGATTTAAGAAATGAAAATGTCGGTTTTAGCTGCTACGGACATCTATCTTGATATTGTAAAAAAATTAGAGACTTACTCCGTGTTTTGTTTTTCGACTTTTGCACGCCTAAATTGGCGTTTTTCCCCACTGTGCGACGGTTCGAGCCGACGCACAGTGGTCCGAAACCGTAAAAACACGAACTAAATTCATAGCACTGTTATTTGCACATTATTCATTATGAATAGAAAGATTTTAGGTAGTTCTTGAGTTATAGAATATAATTGCAATTAAAAATTCTCTTTTATAATTAATTTAATAATAATATTTGATAAAATGTTTTTTGGTCGAAATGGTTCTGATATTTTCTGTGGTGTGTAGTTATCTCTCAGGTAGCAGTAAATAAAATTTGTTACAGCCGATATAACGACTCTTACAATACTGATTTCATCATTGAGATTCATAATCTGTAAAAAACTTAATTGAAATTATATAGTTAATACGGAAATAGTTCGACAATGGGATATAGAACCTACACATCCAAATGCGCGTTTATGATGTTATTTAATCGAACGAACATGTTAGCAAAAGATTTGAAATAAAAAATATATATAAAATTATTTAAAAAATTTAAATTAAATAAAAAAAATTGAAAAAAATAAAAAAGTTTATGACTAGATGTACATTACCCTACACTTCATCTTCTGATGAGGTCATATCACTTTCCGATTCGGTTTCACTCTCGGATACATTCGTTATATTCATCGCGGGAGGTACAACTATTAAATTCACTATGTCTTTGTCCACTTTTTTCTTCTTATGTGTCACGTGTTTAAATGCACTTAAATAAGGATCCGAACTTAATAACAGCCTGTAAAATAAATCTTTGTTTGTCTTCACTCTTGATGTTTTCCTTGTATGATGCTCCCTGAAGTACCTAATATCTTTGTTTTTTGCCTCTTGAGCTTCTTCGGAGAGTTCTCCAATAGGTATTATGGCATTCTTGATAACACTTGATCCGTGTATCAGCACTTTATGCAGAGTTACAGGCATGTAGTACCATCCATAGAGTTCCACGTATTTTTCGGCTGTTACTAAACAGTAGCTATCTAATTCTTCGGTATTTATTTCATACCCACTATTAATCACTCGAAGTATCACACTTAATCTGGTAATCAGATTCTCATCTATCCCGGTTACACTTGATGAGATCTGCGGATTTGCGAAAAATTTCCTTGCCGTATTACCATCATTCGTTGTACCATATCCTGGCTTTGGTATGTCGACTAATAGGCCCATTTCTTGTCGAAATTTTGCTTGTACAAGTTTCTTCCTTTCTTCGAGCACAGATCGTTTATCCTTCGAGACTTTCCACGTTTTTAGATCTAGTCTGTAAGATATATGCAACATGCATTCGAAAAATCGAATATAAGAGTGCAATACTGACAGACCGAATCTGTACATCTCTGGATCACTAGGTCTTTCCCGCATTGGCTGAATTAAATTCAATTCTGAAATTGTAGCCTTGCATATGTAGCACCGCATGCCAGATGCACCAGCCAATGCATTGCATACTTTTCCATCTACCATAGTTAAAAAAAGTGAAAAGTTAATACTTCCCACTCTTGATTGAAATGGTTCTAAGGCCTGTATTTGTTCGGTTATATATATTTCTTCATTCCTGGAAATTTCATTTGTTTCTTGAAGCCACTGTATCCTAATGGGTCTGCAAAACCGTGTTGACGAAGGCGTATCGTTCTTCCATATAATTTTGTTGGTCGTATTATCCACCAACCGAAGCGGAACCAAAGAGGTAACAAAGATACTCCCATCTTTGTCTTCATTTGTGTCAGACTTTTGTTTATAACATGAAAAGCCGGAACTTCCGTCAAATCCCCACTTGCAAAGTAATGTTAAATTGTTGTCACTGTCACTTGTATCACACACTGGTATCACATTCACTATACTTTCACACGTTTTATATAATAAATTTTTTAACGGCACTTCACATTTCTGTTCACACACGATTATTTCATCCGGATAAAATTGTTCTTTCACTTGCAATATTTTAAAGTACGATGGGTATAACTGATGCCCATGAGTATTCGCTGCCAAACGCAGTGTTTTGTATGTCTCTTTGGACAAATTAGAAGTAATTATTAGGGACAAAGCTTCTTCAGGCGATAATTGTCTTGGAATGGCTTCAGGCTTTTTCCATCTATTCAAAATCCTGGAAGATCTAGTAGGTGAAGACGTAGTACATTCAGTTAATAATTTGGCCGTTGATTTGTCTCCGTCTTCTCGAAGCTTCATTGCAGTTGCGCAAATCAGTTCTGCCGAAGAGTGAGATTGTCGAAGTTCCTCCGTTTTTCTTCGTTTCACAGCCGCACAACACTCTTCAAAGTTTTTCGATGGTCGTCCCCTTTTTCCGGCGATTTCCCTGTTGTTCGATGATTCACCTCTTGATAAGGAACTGGGAAATATAATCTCTTTAGAGAGCCAGTCACTATGTTTTGTTGAAAAATAAGAATTCGATCTGGAACACAAATTCCAACGCCTAAAGTAGATGCTGAAAAAGGTGTTTTTGATGAATTTTTTTAGTTCCTCCTTTGCGTGTTCATCTTCTCCGATCAAAAAAGTTTGTTCTAAAAAACTTAGTACGTGCCCCTTTTTGTATTCTGCTGACTGATCTGAGTGCTCCATCACCAAATCGTGTAGCATATGTCTCGTAATTTTCCTATCCGCCATTGTTTAATACAATCACGTCAACGATATTTCAAGATAAATGAAATTGTGCGCTCGCTTGCTCAAAAAGACTTCGATACCAAATGGCACTGAACTCTTTGGGTGTTCGTAAAGAACTAAAGTACCTTTCTTTCAAAAATTAGAATTCATAGTTCATTCAGGCTTCCCCCATTTTCCTGAATATATGGAAAAACCCACGAGGCGACAATAGTTTCATGACACTGTCAGAACTAATTAAAATTTTTAGAAAAGGTTCTTTACTAGTGGCCTTGTTTCCTGCAACCTAACAAGTTTTATGATTTTATTGCTTTCAACCGATCTATACTTGTTTTATTATTTGGGTTATTTTAATACTCCATTTGTTCGGAAGGGGTGATTAACACTTTAATTACCTTAATCGCTTAGCGTAAAGAATGAGCGACAAATAACTAGCTTTATAGGGCGGGATGCATGATTGTCAGGATTAAACCAGAGTCAAACCTCTCGAGGTTTATAACAGGGTCGCTGCTATTAAACAAAAAGAATTTAGTCAATACAAGCATAGCTATTCATTAATGGATTTACTTCTATGTAGGGCACTTTATATTGACACATATATTGTTATAACCTTCAGAATTGCAAATAATTGCAAACAAAATTTATGCTATCTTCTTAAACATGTTCTTACAAATACTTCCATATAAATTTCATCGGATCCCCGAGTTTACCTCCCCCTTATAAACGACATTGAAGTGGAAATGCGGCGTCCTGACTGCACATATATTGTTATAACTTTCAGAATTGCAAATAATTGCAAACAAAATTTATGCTATCTTCTTAAGCAGGTTCTTACAAATACTTCCATATAAATTTCATCGGATCCCCGAGTTTACCTCCCCCTTATAAACGACATTGAAGTGGAAATGCGACGTCCTGACTGCACATATATTGTTATAACCTTCAGAATTGCAAATAATTGCAAACAAAATTTATGCTATCTTCTTAAGCAGGTTCTTACAAATACTTCCATATAAATTTCATCGGATCCCCGAGTTTACCTCCCCCTTATAAACGACATTGAAGTGGAAATGCGGCGTCCTGACTGCACATATATTGTTATAACTTTCAGAATTGCAAATAATTGCAAACAAAATTTATGCTATCTTCTTAAGCAGGTTCTTACAAATACTTCCATATAAATTTCATCGGATCCCCGAGTTTACCTCCCCCTTATAAACGACATTGAAGTGGAAATGCGACGTCCTGACTGCACATATATTGTTATAACCTTCAGAATTGCAAATAATTGCAAACAAAATTTATGCTATCTTCTTAAGCAGGTTCTTACAAATACTTCCATATAAATTTCATCGGATCCCCGAGTTTACCTCCCCCTTATAAACGACATTGAAGTGGAAATGCGGCGTCCTGACTGCACATATATTGTTATAACTTTCAGAATTGCAAATAATTGCAAACAAAATTTATGCTATCTTCTTAAGCAGGTTCTTACAAATACTTCCATATAAATTTCATCGGATCCCCGAGTTTACCTCCCCCTTATAAACGACATTGAAGTGGAAATGCGACGTCCTGACTGCACATATATTGTTATAACCTTCAGAATTGCAAATAATTGCAAACAAAATTTATGCTATCTTCTTAAGCATGTTCTTACAAATACTTCCATATAAATTTCATCGGATCCCCGAGTTTACCTCCCCCTTATAAACGACATTGAAGTGGAAATGCGGCGTCCTGACTGCACATATATTGTTATAACTTTCAGAATTGCAAATAATTGCAAACAAAATTTATGCTATCTTCTTAAGCAGGTTCTTACAAATACTTCCATATAAATTTCATCGGATCCCCGAGTTTACCTCCCCCTTATAAACGACATTGAAGTGGAAATGCGGCGTCCTGACTGCACATATATTGTTATAACTTTCAGAATTGCAAATAATTGCAAACAAAATTTATGCTATCTTCTTAAGCAGGTTCTTACAAATACTTCCATATAAATTTCATCGGATCCCCGAGTTTACCTCCCCCTTATAAACGACATTGAAGTGGAAATGCGACGTCCTGACTGCACATATATTGTTATAACCTTCAGAATTGCAAATAATTGCAAACAAAATTTATGCTATCTTCTTAAACATGTTCTTACAAATACTTCCATATAAATTTCATCGGATCCCCGAGTTTACCTCCCCCTTATAAACGACATTGAAGTGGAAATGCGGCGTCCTGACTGCACATATATTGTTATAACTTTCAGAATTGCAAATAATTGCAAACAAAATTTATGCTATCTTCTTAAGCATGTTCTTACAAATACTTCCATATAAATTTCATCGGATCCCCGAGTTTACCTCCCCCTTATAAACGACATTGAAGTGGAAAAACGGGGGAAAAATAGGGATTCGCGTAAAGGTATTTTTCAAAGGGTAAAAATACTGAGATACCTTTCATGTTACATGTACTTGTAGCTGGAAGAACACTCTTTAAAAATATATAAACCGATTTGAGTCAGCTGCACTCTGTAAAAAAATATAGCACCGCAAAATATAGCAAATTCAGAAAGAAATGGGATCCTTCCAAGGTGGACATATTTCCCCCCTCTTTGAAGGTGTCTCAGGCAATTACCAGTGCTCTGCGGCAATCCATTTTTTGCCAAAATGTAGTCTATACATATAAGAAACTATGCCTAAAATTTCATGCAATTCGGAGGAGGTCGAAAAATTGAATTTAGTTCGTGTTTTTACGGTTTCGGACCACTGTGCGACGTCTCCGCGAGGGGAACAGCTTCCACCCATCGCGAGAAACGATCTATTATTGTTAAACGGTAGGTGAACCCGTCGCTTGGCGGTAATGGTCCAACAATGTCCATGTGCACCTGGTCGATTCGACCATCGGGTGCAACGAAGTGTTCTGGTGTGCGCCTGACGTGGCGCGACACCTTCGCTTGCTGGCAATCTACGCAAGTCTTGCACCAGCGAGCAATGTCGCGGTGCATATCCGGCCACACGTACCGCTGGCGGATCGTTCGGTCTGTTTTCTTTGCACCCGGGAGCGCAGGTTTATGGAACATCTTAAAAACCACCGAGCGCAACGACACGGGTATGTACGGTCGAATAGATTCTCCCGACATTTCGCAATAGACCGACGTGTGGGCCGGACCCCACTGAATTTTTACTAATTTTAGCGGAGGGTTCGGATTCTCACGGAGTTGTTTTAATGGGGCATCAGCCTCTTGCTGCTCCGCGAGTTCTTTTAAATTCACCTCCAACGGGAATCTTAACGCGATAACGAATCTGCAACGATGTTATCGGAACCGGGGATGTATTCTAACCGTGTCGTAAACTGGGCGATGAATGAAGTTCCATTCCCTTTCGATCAACTTCTATTTATTAAACGGTCAGTATGGACCTTACTAGCTGCGTACCATGTCGGTGCCAGATAGCCATACTGATTCCAGCGAGATCGGGTTCAAGTCCCCTTCGAGCAACTTTTATTTATTAACGGCTTAGTTCTGAATAGTCAAGTGCTTACGCCTTAATTGATCGTCGAAAGTTCTGTTAAGCTCAGCGAGATCGGGTTAAGTTCCCTTTCGATCATTCAACCGATATTTATTTAAAGTTCGCATTCGTCGAAAGTCAGTGAGATTGGGTTAAATTCCCTTTCGATCATCATCCGATATTTATAAAGTTCGCATTCGTCGAAAGACAGCAAGATCGGGTCGGATTCCCTTTCGAGCATTTATATTTATAAACGTTAAAGACTGTAAGCGTGCGTTTTAACTCCGCGATATCTACGTACTGTAATTCATTTTAGATATAGAATATAGACATTTTATTATTTGATTATAGACGTGTTTATTTCATTCTGTTTCCTATACCAATCATAAGCAGTAGTACCAATCCACCGAATAGATATATCTTAACCGCTCAAGCTGTATCGATAGTTACGAGGCAATAATTACTAACATTCCAGTGGCACCCAGTGATGAAATAGGCACTGGCACATCCACAAAAAACCTTCCAGTGGCACCCAGAGATGAAATAAGCTTTGGCACATCCACAACAACCTTCCAGTGGCACCCATTGATGAAATGAGCATTGGCACATCCACAAACTCTAACCCTCCAGTGGCACCCAGTGATGAAATAGGCACTGGCACATCCACAAAAACCTTGACCTTCCAGTGGCACCCATTGATGAAATAGGCATTGGCACATCCACACATTTCCCATCAAACGGCTCGACCGTTTAACTAACCAAAACGCTTAAACAACCGATCCTCGGCTCTGTAGCCGTGCCCCTTAGCCCTCGGCTCGTAACAGCCCTATGCAAGTCTAACGACGAGAACACACTTTTGCCTGACAGATTCGCCGAACAGTCATGGAGGTGCGGAGTCGGATATTTATCCGGAGTGGTTACCGCATTTAAACCGCGATTATCACCGCATACTCTCCACGACCCGTCTTTTTGAGGCGTCAGGTGTATCGGGGTAGCCCATGGGCTAGACCACCTGCGGCAAATACCGGCATCGACGAAGTTTTTGAACTCGGCCTTCGCCGCTTTAAATTTCTCGGGATTCAACCGACGCGCCGGACTCGACACCGGCGAACCCGAAGTTTCAATGTGGTGGAATACACCACTCTCCTTCGGAGGACTTATACGAGACGAACCCGTGATCTCCGGAAAACTCGAAAGCAATTCGTTGTACGTCGACGTCGGATCGATCGTACTAGCCGCTACATGCGGTACTTTCTTAATCGCGGCGCACGCCGCGTTACCCGAGGTCGGGTCAATTACCCGCCTCTTTTTCAGGTCGATTATTAAACCGTAATGTCTCAAGACGTCCGCCCCAAGAATGGGATACGGAACCTCCGTGATGGTAAAATTCCATTTAATCGGGCGATTCAAACCGAGATCGAGAGTGCGAAACGATTCACCGTACGTATTGATACGCGTGTCGTTCGCCGCGAAAAAGCGAAACGTACTCGGACCGCCACGAATTTTTGCAGCCGCGGCCAAAGAGAGATATCGGCACCCGTATCTATTAGAAAACTCTTGCCCGTTAGTCGGTGGCGGATATGGAGACGACTTGATAAGTTTCGACCCTCTCCTACCGTCTCCGCGATGGAGGGTCGTCCGGGTTTTCCACCTTCCACGCTTCGTAGCGGGGACACCCTTCCTTACACGACGTGGCATTCGCCGGATATTTCTTGTGCGCGAAGGACAATTCGCCACCCCCGCCATCGCGCGAACGGCCACGCGGCGGGCGCGGTTGCGCACGATGCGCGAGAGCAGGCGCGTGCGCTGACGCGGGCGCGCGCGGCGCTGACGCACGCTCAATTCTTTGCAAACGATCCGACATGGATCTTATTGCGCCGGAAAGGCGCTTTATCTCCACTCGCAACCCTGGGGACGAATCCCGCCTCGGAGAGCGTCGCGGGCTCCGAGAAAACTCGTCTGCGCGCGCGTCCGGCGGCGCGTAATTTCCTGCGATTTTATCCGCTAATCCCGCTAGTTTATCCAAGTCTTCCACCCCCGACGCAGCCAAGATGGCGCGGGTGGCCGGCGGTAGCTGGTCCACGAAGATCGAACGCAACGCGGTATCGTCGCAATTTCCCGTATCTAAATTACGCAGGCGACTGAGAACGACAGAGGGCTTAGCGTCCGACACTACCTGGCCTTTGAAAAGCTTTCGCAATTTGACTTCCGCGGGCACCGCAAAAGCAGAAATTACTCCTTAACTAGCTCATACATGTTCGCGGGACGGGGTACACGTATCATTATATCCCTGAACCGTGCTATTACATCATAATCGAGCGCAGCTATAATTATGTCCGCTTTCGTTTGGTCGGCGGTGAGCTGCGCGGTCCGCATGGTCGCCTCCACCTGGAGGAACCACAAAGCCGGATCGGCCTTGAAGAAGGGAGGGATTTTAGGGACCCTGTAACTGTCCACCCTCAGGGACCCCGGGGGATCAACCGCATCCGGGACCTGGGATGGCCCGGCGGGCGGAGTACCTCCGCTCACCGACACGGTGTATAATTTTCGCCCTAAACGGAGAGGAACTACGATACACGGCTAAACGCACGCGTCGGGCAATCTATTGCCTTACAATACTAAAAGGAAGCAATCCTAAATCTAGTACGCGTTATTTACAACGTCGCAGTCTCCTTTCGCACGAAAGCGAAAGAAAGGCAAGAAAAACAGGATTTGAGGTAAACGGTTTCACGAAATCGGCCTCGGATGGCGTATAACCACCCCGAGGATAATCGCTCGTGCCTAGTTTCTTGCCGTAGCGGTAAAAACCAAGGGCAGAGAAACACGAAACGTTAAACACGCGTCGCAAATACAGAGCCGCAGCAACGGGAGAATCCACCGTTGCAAGCTTTCCGAACGCGGTTCGCTACTCGAAAATATTGCGAAATACAAAGACACGCGGCGAAGGATGTCGCCGCGTGGCAACAGCACGCGAACGTAAACACCCGGCGACCGTGACAGGGGGCTCGCAATGTCATACGCAAGAATAACCGTTTCTGCGGTGATCGGCACGCAAATCAGAACAACCGACATGCAATTCAAACTAGTCGTTGCGAAATGCACGACAATCGGCGCAAAATATGCTACCGGAGGCGCAAGATATCCTGTTACAAGCGCAAAATAACGTACGATCGGCGCGAAATATGCTACCGGGGGCGCAAAATGTCCTATCACAAGCGCAAAATAACGTACGATCGGCGCGAAACCACCACGCAACAACGCAAAACTACCAAAAATTGCCAACTCGCTTACAGCTTCCACGCTGACGGTAGAAAGGTGGTCCGCTCCTGTCGTTGCCTTGTCGTCCTTGGAGCCTTCCTTGACCCGGGGCTTCACCAACGGCGAGTAGACTGGGGCAGGATGGCGAACAGCATACATCCGCAGAGACACAGGAACAGCTCGCTCGCAGGAACTCGGCCAGCAGTCCTCCACCGGAACACGTTCAGTAGTCGTCCACAGGAACCAACAGCAGCTTACCCGCAGGAACACAGCCAGCGACCGTCCGCCGCAGGGAAGAGCCTCGCTGTCCACCAGGTCGACGATCAAGTCGACTATCACGTCGGGGTCACCAGTTGTAGGGTCGTCGAACCCTTCCGCGGCAGGCGGATCTCGTCCGCACCACCGTTGCAGGCTCTCGACTCGTTCCGCTGCCCTACGCAGCGTGGTGGAGCAGGAACTAACTTAAACTAAGGAAGGAAGGAACTAACAACCTTCTGATGATAATAGTACCTGTTTATTTAATATGGTCAAGAGACCGCGTGGACACGACTCTGAAGGATATGGTTCTCCTTTCGGCTTATCGCCTTGAGCGCTAACTAACGACTCTCTATATTCGGCATATTGCCTCGAACGCTAATGGACGACGACTGTCGCCTAGAACGACGGTATTAACCGATATTTCATACCAACTCAGCGTGGTGAACAAAACACTCACGCTGGTGCAATGTTAATCATATACACACTCATTTGTTCTTATCGCCCGCTAAATAGCTAATAATTGCGCCCTCCCGAAGAAGGCGCGTCCCTTACCCCATCGTCTGCACAAGCATACAATGCACACACCAGACATACTAAATAGTTTATTTAAGAACACAATCATACTTATAATATTTTACAGTTTAAGGTGGGTAGCCTCATACCACACGTCGGGCTACCTGCATGCACACTCATTCGTTCTGAGTTATCTAAAATGTCTGTAAATTGTCAATGTGACTTGTACCCGCACTGCCATACAACACTATATAACACTCACTTGCACTAGAACGTACATCACTAAATGTAGGCGCGTGGTTAACGCCGTTACACACTTATATCACCTAGGCGCGGACACTGTGCAAGTAGCTATATAATAGATATTTATACCCTCTGTCTGTCTATACTTGCACAATGTCCATCGCTAGCTACACCTGTCGCACTGATTAGATGTACCGCGCCCTTACGACCGCGCACGACGCAGCAGCTGTCACATGCCCTGCTTTACGCCCTGGCACTCCTTTTTCGACGCACAGTTGGCACCTCGGCTGGTTCTTGCACTGTGCCATAACGTGATCATGCGACCCGCACTTACGGCAAACCTCCTTGATTGCCGAGTCTAATCTACAATTTGCTGCTACGTGCCCCAGACCATGGCACTGGTAGCATCTCAAGACGTTAGGCAGGAGCTTGACCCGACAGGACAGGAATCCCACTCTTACCTTTCCTGCTTCCATAAGCTTTCTCAGATCAGGGCCATCAACGCAGTTTACCAACACCCTTTGAGCTCCTCCATATCCCTGCCTCATCGACAGCAGACGATGCTCGCTCTCTGGAAGCGCTCGCTTTAGAACTTCCACCATTTCTTCTCTCGTTGTCAACTCGTCAACGTCTGTAATCTGCATCGTCTTCCTTTTCTTGATGTGGCTCACGCTCGCCGCAGCCCCCATCACTTTTGCCATCTCTTCTCTCACTTTGTCTAATTGTCCCGATTCCGTCTCCCTTGCAAACTGAAGTAGCAGGAAGCCAGCCGCAGTTTTCCGTGCTGCAGTGACTTCCACATTGTTGAGGCATTCTTGTTTCTTGACTTTCTTAAGCACATCCGCATAGGATGTGCCCTCGTTGGCCCGCACCACAATGGCAGCAGGCAGCTGCTTCGCTTTCGCCATTTTTCTAATATTTTCTGCCACCCTTCCTTGATTCTCTGTATCCTGTTTCTGGTCATATCCTCCATGGATTCGCATGCGTCTCCTGCCTTCCCTGCGTTCAGGTTGCCATTCCATATCCATCGGTGTTTCCTCGTCATCCGGATCCGAGTCCAGCGGCCTGACCATTCTCCTCTTTCGTGCGCCAATCGGTGTTGAGCCAGGTGTGTCACATTGACGCAATTTCTTTTTCTCGACTTCGTTCCTTTTGACCAGCTCCCTGGTCTGCGCCCGTGCACGCTGCAGTTGCGCCTTGCTATCCTCCAAGGCCTTATTCAAATTGCACACTTCCTCCTCCTTCTCTTCTACCTTACGATCTGCTACTGTCTGCTCCAGTTTGCACGCCGCAGCATCTCTACCAAGTTCCTGCTACAGGTCCTGCATCTTACACAAGCCCACTACCGGCCTCGAGTCAGTGGCTTCCTCCAGGCCCTTCAGCGCTTTCGTCATTTGCAGCTTCAGTTTATCCATTCCTTGCTTAAGCAATGCAGCCGCCGTGGGACTAGCGCTGCACTTATTCACAAGCTCGCCTAAATCCGCAAGCATGTCACCCGTCTCCTCCTCTGCTTTGTACAGGCTCTCCAGCGCAAACTTCAACTTTACGTATCTCTCCATCCAGGTATTATTGTCGCCACCAACCTTTTCCTGGAAATCTTTCAGGGGAGATCGAACAGCCGGCAGCTGCGAGACCTCCTCCTCGTAATCTCTGTTGATCCTCGGCGTGGCCGCGTACTGCGACTTTCCGTTGTCGCAATCAGACCCCGAATCGAATTCGGCACCCATTCTCTATCCGCTGCACTAATCTTTGCAATGTCCACCATCCGGACTTTCACTTCTGGCATCAGAGGCTTTCCGAAGCTTTTGCTTCCCATATCTGCCATATCGCTTCGCCTCGTGGCAACCTAACCTTAAAGCAGCCACGCGGTTTTACCCAGGAAACTTTCCCCAATTTCCACGAGGCACGCGGAGATTTACGCCCACGGTACACCTTTTTGTTTCGATATGAACCTTTTTGTTCACAGATCGCGCACCATCGCTTCACGCACCGGCGGCTAACCGGCGCACCCTGCCACGCGGCGAGTGGAAGGAATAATTTTTGCACTCGGATTCCACGAGAGAGTTTACCGCTAATTTAAATGTTAATAAAGCACTGTTTAACGTTTCTCTATTTTTATTTTCAAAAGGTTTCTCTATTTTTATTTTCAAAAGGTTTCTCTATTTTATTTCACCGACATTAACACTTTCGTGCCGCACGCCTTGCCACGAGGCGCCTGCACATAGGGTATGAAGTTACAATTTTACGCGTATTTTCCGCATATTTTCCACACTTTTACCGCAATTTTCGGGAATTTATCCGTATTCCTTATTACAATCACACTAAGCAACCTGCGCAAGTCGCCTAGTCGATTTCCTCAATTTATTCTCCAGTTAGCGCGGAGCACTTTTGCGACACGTCCGTCCGGTACGATGGCCAGAACGGAACTCACTAACATTAAACCTAAAACTGAAAAACACAATATAAATAAACAATTAAATATCAACAAATTATTAAATTGAAAAATACTTACAAGTATAAATTCAATAATCCTGCATGGTATGATATTTTGTAAAGCATTCCGGTACATGCAAAGCCACCTTACATTTACTGCATTCCCAGGATGTTTCGCTTCGTTTTTTGTGTTTGTAACACACTTTACACATTCTAGTTGGGTGTTGCTTTCTAGGAGTTGCATCAATGTGTTTGGGGAAATGAGCCCAATATTGCGCCTGTAAGCGCATTGCTGTTTGATTTTCAGCGGATTTCGCACGTGTTGTATAGTCAGGCAGCTGTACATATTTTAAAATTGCCTCGGCTATATCTATTCTGACATTCACGTATGATTCTCTTCTTGGATCTTGTAGTTTTTTTTTTATTACGTATGTATTAAATAGGCCCATATCGGACATGTAAAAAAAGAGTTTTTTGTAACCCTTGATATATTTTCTCATAATGGGAAAACATGCCAACATTTGATCATTGATGTCAATTCCCCCCATTCCTTTGTTGTAGTCAATCACGCAATTCGGTTTAAATTTCGTCCTATCACGTTTGTCTGTCACTTCGTTCATTTCTACAGATGCGTGTTTCGTTGTCAACATATACACATCACGTTTGTCCTTCCACCTTAAAGCTAATATCCCATTACACGTTCTGTATAGATGTTCTCCTGGTTTTAATTTACTTGTTGAAAGATACTTCGGCATATTTTTCCTGTTATTACGCACGATGCCGATAACATTTGTTTTTCGATTGCGCAATCTTAGAAATAGAGCGGGCGAGGAATACCAATTGTCAATGTACAATGTGTATCCTTTATTTAATACCGATTCTGCCAATTCCATCACCACACCTTCTGATGCACTATCAATCAGGTCAATTTTATCTTGGCCAGTATATATTTTAAACTTGCTGCAGAATCCAGTACATGCTTCACATAGTTTATATATTTTTATTCCAAACCTGGCTCGTTTGGATGGATTAAATTGTTTATACATTAAGCGGCCTTTATATCGCATTAATGATTCATCAATACTTATATTTTTATCCGGTGTGTAAATCTTATTAAATTTGTCGTTCCAATAATTAATGATTGGTCTTATTTTGTGAAGGCGATCATTGCTGGAATGATTTACGTTACATTATTTGAGAAATGCAAACATCGTGATATTTGGGTAAATCTTTTCAGCGGCATTACTTTTCTAAATATAGGTGTGTCTATCACTTCCCGCTTAGACCAATGCATTTGTATACAGTCAACCCTCATATAACGCGGTGAGTGCGTACCGCGTTATATGGAAACCGCGCTATAAGAAACTCGGATTTAACCGTACAAACCAATCTAATTCGTAGCGCGTTCTAAGGACACCGTCTACCGCGTTGTATGGAAACCGCGCTATAAGAAACTCAGAATTAGTACAATTCACATCATTCGTACCGCATTATATGGAGACCAATAAATACAAAAGACAAGATACATTATAAATTATTTTTATTGAATTGAAGAGTTCATATAAGGAAATGATAAAAAAAAATGAAACAAAAACTAAACTAAAAAACTGTTTTCCAACAAAAACAAGAAAGACTTTTGTAAAATTATGTAATCTTTCAACACTCATCCTCGCTGTCAGATATGAGTCGCCTAACTCGCGTTCTTTTAATGGGCAAAATGTCTTCCTCACTTGGTTCATCTTCACATTGGTTTTCGGTTGTAGCTTTTTTTTCTAACTCCACTAAAACCTCTCTATAGGGAGCTAAGCAATTTCTTAACTCTCTTTTAAACTTTGCGCTGCGCACCGTTGAATGATCAGTTTGAATGAAATGAAGTTCTAATTCTTTAGCCAAATTTAGCCCTTTTTTCACATCTTGTAAATCGAGATTTGGCACCCATTCGTTTTCCTTATTTTCGTTTACCAATGCATTTGAGGTGGGTGCATCAATTAATTCCATCAGTTCTTCCTCATTTAAAGTTTCTTCCCCGAGTACTAGTTCTCTTACATCCTGATGGTTTACTGCAAATTCTTCATCGCTTAAACGAGAAGCAATGTTTACTATTTCTGTAAGTGGGAGTGAAAAAGTAGAATCATCTTGTATTGCTTGAACCATTTGGGGTAAAAGAGGTTTCCAACACGCATTAAGCGTTGATGGTTTAATTTCCGCGCAAGCCGATGACACGGTTCTAATACAATCTAAAATAGAAAATTCCATCCACACTTGAGTAAGAGTTTTATTTTCATTATTTTCTAATCTGTCGAAAATGGTTTGGAAAAGTTGGCGTGTGTAGTACATTTTTAAAGTTTGAATGACTCCTTGGTCCAAAGGTTGTATTAATGACGTGCAGTTAGGAGGAAGGAAGACAATTTTCACATTTGGATGATCCAGTTCTATGTTGTGGCAACCAGCGTTATCAAGAACCAATAAAACTTTGAAATACAATTTTTTTTCCATCGTATAGGTTTCCACTGCCGGGATAAAAAAATTATACATCCAATCCTTAAATAAATCTTGAGTCATCCAAGCTTTCTTATTAGATCGCCAGAATACAGGCAATTGGGTCTTATTAATGTTTTTCATTACACGGGGAGTTGAAGAACGATTTATTATCATTGGTTTTATAATCAGGCTCCCTAACAGATTGCTGCACACATGAAGGGTGATACGTTCTTTTGAAGGTTTAAACCCCTGAGCACGCCTTTGATTTTTCGAAATGAAGGTCCTAGATGGTAGTTTTTTCCAATATAATGCCGTCTCATCGGCGTTAAAAATCTGATCAGGTGAATAACCTCCTTCATTGATAATTCTAGCTAGTTCCAGCTTATAATTTTCGGCAACCTCAGCATCTGCTGAGGCCTGTTCTCCTTGAAACTTAATATTGTACAATGTGTACCTTTTTTTTAGTTTTTCAAACCATCCTTTACTCGCGACAAACGAATGATTTTCTAGCCCTGCATAAGAATGCCCAATATTCCTTAAATGTTCGTAGATTTTAAGTGCTTTCTGCTTGATAAGATTTCCACTGATAGGAATCTTTTTGGCTATACAGTCTTCCAACCAGATCATTAACGCCCGTTCCATTTTAACCATATTAGAATTTCGTGTGCGAGTAACACGTTTCGCACCTAACGGACAGCCATCTGCCACAGTTTTCCTTATATCATCTGCATTTTTCTTTAAGGTTCGAATTGTAGATTCATTCAAATTTGTTGATTTTGCAACAGGCGATATTTTTTCCCCGCATTCTAAACGATTTTGAATTTGGATTTTATCTTCAAGCGATATAAACTTTCTTTTTAATCCTTTCCTTGTTTCTTTTGTGTTTGACGTGATGCAAATCTAGGGTTAATAATTACTTTATTATTATTATATTAGAACAAATGAAGAATATTACTTACAGTATTGTGTAATGTTGTCCAATTATAAGCCACAAATTAAGCAGCAAAAAGCTAAACGAATGGACGGTGCAGACAAAATTTTAGAAAGAATTGGCCACCAACGAGATGTTACG
Organism: Nomada ferruginata; assembly: GCA_963583965.1. NCBI lineage: Eukaryota > Metazoa > Arthropoda > Insecta > Hymenoptera > Apidae > Nomada > Nomada ferruginata. The sequence continues at coordinate 5,949,155 of OY757219.1, forward strand.
TATGAAGAATACTTTCTATACGTCGCTCTCAACGCGTTTTCGAGCTCGCATCTGTGAAGGGAAAACGCCCTAAAATTCTTCCGTTTAATGTAAACAAATAAAGGGGACCTTAGTACAAGCACGGTCAGCTGCATCATGACCCAAGACGGGCGTGGCCCGACGACGACTCCTATATTTCCTTATATGGAAAGTTCCAGTGCATCCCCGTGCATTTTGGGACTATATAAACCCTTTGGTTTCTACCCTCGTGGGTTCAGAGTAACATAGTCACGCGTAGTGTTACGTCGTGTCACGCTTGTATAGAATCAGTTATATCCAGTGAGATTGGGCTTAGCGCACCTCTCGAATCACAGATTAACCCGTTAGAATCCGCTTGTCCGGTTGAAGTTCTTTCGGCATATTCTAATAGCGGCTCTCAGTCCCCGCATCGCCAGTGCGTCAACACCGTGCAAATACTTAGGTAACTTACACTTTATATTAATTCATCGCGACAGTAACATTTGTATTTATACTGAAAACTCAGAATACAACTTTATACGTTCACTTATAAATCGAGTAGATTCGTTAAACCTATCTTTACCCCGCAATCCTTGCATATTGGTAACAACGTTCCCACCGATACAACTTTACCGCTCGAGTTGTATCAAATAATAATTTAGAGTTACGAGGCAACTAACATTTCCCGCGACTACCTGATCTCACATCAGGTTTGTTCGCACATCTTTATCCGAACAAACAATCTACATATTCCAACCTAGTGGCTCCCCGATTTCGCATCGGGTTCGTCCACGAAACCTAACCCTTCCTACGGCTCCCTGGTTTCGCAGCAGGTTCGTCCGTGTCCTACGGCTCCCCGGTTTTGCATCGGGTTCGTCCGTAAGTCTACCAACCTCCGAACAGCTCCCTGGTCAAGCGCCAGGTTCGTCTGTGAATAAACCAACCTCCTAGCAGCTCCCCGATTTCGCATCGGGTTCGTCCACGACGTTTCACCCTCCTGCGGCTCCCCGATTTCGGATCGGGTTCGTCCGCGCTTCTTCCCCCTCCTAGAGGCTCCCCGGTTTCGCACCGGGTTCGTCCTCGCTCTCAATAATCCTAGCGTCTCCCTGATTTTGCATCAGGTTCGTCCGCGCACCTTAACTAACAAATTGATAACCATATTCCTGGGTAATATACCCCTCGCCGGCCTCTCGTGCTGCCACACAGCCCGGCTCGTAACAGAGACGTACTGTGAAAGAGCTGTGAGACGACTGAAACCGATGCCGTAAACGGCTAAGAGATAAGCTTGAATGTTTATATAAACATATCCAGTTAAAACCATTCATTGGGTGCACGGAAAGAACTGATGGGACGCTGTTGAACGGAAACCGCGCTGTAAGAGTACCGCGTTATAGGAGGGCTGTCGCAATTTCAGCTCCGCGTTCTGAGAGTACCGCGTTATAGGAGGGTTGACTGTATTTGGTTTTTTGACTTGCGCCATCAAAATACACAACGCATAATAGGTCAATACTTCATCTTTAGTAACTGGGAACCAACCATCATCCAGTTTCCTTCTTCTCCCATTACTCATAATTTGCTGCGCGTAATGATTTGTTTGCGTAACTACAATGTCCCACAAATTTTCGTCGAATATAATAAAAAATAAATCTAATAGTCCGTCATTCGTGCCTAATTGGTCTAAAACATAGTCTTTTACACCACAAGCCTCCGAGTATTCCCAAATTGTTGGCGTGTTATCACTTTCCTGCCAATTCCACTCAAGACTCACTTCAGGTCTGGGATTTTCCTCTTCATCACTGTCGCGTATAACTAATCTTCTTGCAGAATTCACTAGTGGCACAATTACACTGCTGTCACATCGCGTCTGCTGTCACTAGAATTTTCATCACTGTCTCTAATTCTTTTATGATCTATCGATTGACAGCTTGAAACATTGGAAGCCTTTCCCCGGCTCTTATTCCACGCGAACTACTTGCCTTTTTAGTAGTGTTGCTTCTTTTCTTGTACATGCTGGAGGGGTTGGTAGAATTAAAAATGTATATGCAGAGATCACTTTGTGTAGCAAGCTGTTCGAAACGTGTGCACCTCGTATAAAGAATGGTACAAACTGAAGATCGACTGAACGGTCTTGGTCTCGCCGCGTGCGCATGTTTATTTAACTTGGAGATGTTATCTGTACCACGAGAAGCAGCACTACGTTCTAGGTAGCACGTGCTCTGCACGGGGACACACAATCCCATTCGAGATGTTCATACTTGGCCCGAAATTAAGACCACGAGTCACACTCGTGATATTCATGTTCGGCCTGAAATGTCGAGTACGAGTCAGACTCGTGATCTTCATGTTCGGCCTGAAATGTCGAGTACGAGTCACGACTTATATTTAAAAAAAGAGTAGAGGAAAGGAATAACAGAAACACATGTAATGAATTATAAATATATTAAACATTCAATATTATTATTATTAAAATAATTGATTAAATACAAAAATAAATCGTTAATAGAGGTTAAATACGACGGGTCGACCTCCGCCGTTGCCACCGCGGCCTCTCCAGCCACCGCGGCCACTTCGGCGACCGCGGGGGCTATATATGAGCCGTTTTGCCAGTTTTTTAATCTTAAATATAATAACGAATGATTAATATAAAAAACCAAAAGCAATCATGAGAAAAGCAATGCTTTTACTTACTTCCGTCACCGTCATTTTCTCATTTTTTTTCTTTTCTTCTCTTTTCTTTTTATCTTTGTTGTCATCTTCTCTTTTCTTTTCATCTGTGTTGCCTTCTTCCCTTTTCTCCTTCATTTCTTTCTACTTCCATCTGTGATGAAAGTAATTTATGTATTTTTGATGTGCTGAATACGAATCTGCGGCCCGTTTTTCTCCAGAACGTACCGTTTTTGAAAAAATCAATTTAAAGAAAAATCGCGAATTTTCAATTTTGGAAGTGTTTTGTGCTTTTCCGGTAATAGTTATTCAGTTGCGCTTGGTGCCTAATGATTCTGTGGAGTTTCACGAATAAAATGATGTAACTGGTTATTAGATTGCACACATTTAAATAAGTTTAAATAATGATCAAAGTGAAAGGACCCCGAAAATAACTATTCCACGTGATAGAGCAGAACTTTCTGCTAACGCAAACATCAGTGGTAATTAAAAAACTAATGTGCGCTTAAGACCGCACGACCGAAGTGTAAACGTCGATGGCGATTGTAATCTATTTTAATTAATATATATATGAATATTATTATTATGGGTCTTATTACTTGGACGAATCTGTTGGAAAACTAGATTATGAGGATGTGTGATAATATACAGGGTGGGTCGCCACATTTTGCCATCTAGATTTACGTCATTATTATTACGCATAGCAAACAATGTTTCAGATGAAGTTGAATGGTCTTGAGAGGGGCACATTCTGATGGTACATTTTTATTTGTAGGTGGACGTGTAAAGGACATATGAAGGTCATTAATGTTTTTTTAAATGGAATCATATATTTTTTATTGAATCAGCTGATGCTCCTTCTTATTCTTTATAAAAAAGTATTAATCTATTTGTGTAAAAAAATCATTAGTTTAGGAGATATTTTAATTGTAATGTCTATTTACAGAAAAGGTTCAATGTGGCGACCATTTGCATCCGAACACTTTCTGAATCGAGAAGATAATGACTCACTAACATTGCGTAGTGTATCTGACGTTATTTTGTTACACTCATTGATGATACGACCCCTCATATTAGTCATTGTAGTCGGAGGCTCAGCGTACACTTTATTTTTTAAGTAGTCCCACAAGAAAAAGTCGAGGGGCGTTAGATCTGGTGATCTTGCCGGAAAATGAATGGGCCCACCTCGCCCTATCCAACGATTTGGGAACATTCGATTTAATGTATCCCTTGCTATTCTTGAATAATGAGCAGGGCAACCATCCTGTTGAATCCACATTATTTGTCGTGTATGCAATGGTAAATCATCTAAAAATGTCCATAGAGTGTTTGATAAAAAATGTGCATATTTTGGTCCGGTTAGTGATCCTTCGATAAAGTATGGACCAATAAGTCTATCGCCGAGTATGCCCATCCAAAAATGTACACTCCATCGATGTTGATTATCCATTTGTCTAAACCAATGAGGATTTTCCGTTGACCAATAATGCATATTTCTTGAATTCATTGATCCATTTTTCGTAAACGTTGCTTCGTCCGTGAACATAACATTGTTGAAAAAGTAGTCTCTTTGAGAGAGAGCCCAATTGCAAAATTCTAAACGTTGATAGTGGTCATTTGCGGTCAGTTCTTGAACCTTTGATACATGATATGAATGGTATTTGTGCCTTTTGGGTATGCGTAAAATGCTTTTGCGACTAATTCCAGCTTGTCTTTCGATTTCGCGAGAGCCAACGGATGGATTTAACGTGATTGCTGCCAACACTCCAATTTCGTTTGCTTGATTTGTTACTGTTTTATTACGAATTGCCTTTTTGCGTAATAATTGCCCCGTCTGGTGAAATTTTTTCAAAACATAATCAAAGGTACGACATGATGGATGATTTCTTTGGGGAAATCTATTGGCGTATAATCTTTCTGCATGTGTAGCACTTTTCCCAGCTTCAAAATAAATTGATAACATGTCTATCTTTTCTTCTTTAGAATACTGCATTATATAATGCACAATTCAGTTTACTAAAAGCAAATTATTTTATACAGTAAAAGAAGGCACGTCCTTATTCAGAGGAGAAACTCTAACGAATGAATATAGAAGGGAAGCGTGGAGCATTCGGACCCTATCGGTCCCTCTTAATATAAAGCAATGGAATTCTATACCCCAATATATTCTCAGAACTATAAGAGATAATTATTTGTTTAACTGGGTTTTATACAATGCATAAAACCAACACGCCTTCTCAAAAATTATTCGTTTATATAAGAATGCACCTTCCTCTTACTTTCTCTGGGGTCAACTACACATGGTCCAACATTTGTTGCTTTGGATTAGAGAAACCCAGAAAAAACGTAATCAGACCAAATAGTACAATACTATATACATATATACTTATATATATTTACTTATTCAAGATAGTTTAGACTTTAGACATACAGGATTCCCTCGAAAGTTGCGAAAGCCTCAGGACTGAACGTTCGCAACTTTCGTGTTGTTCCTACGTTGTTTGAAATTTGCCGACAGCGTCGAACGTAGAAAAGGACAGCGAGTAAAGATAAGCGGCCGAGCAGCCAAGCCAAAAGACGATCGCAGCTTCTCTTTTCTTTTCACTACCTATCCTTTTCTGTGGTCGAAACTTATTAACGTTAATTAAGCCAGTAAATATAGACCGAATTATATCGTGTTTGGTGTCATTTTAATCAGAAAAATGTCAGCTGTGCTTTTACGCGAAAGCGCTCTACACGTGGTATAGAACCCGAATGAGCGTGTCGCATCAGACTCATTCACTCCCCAGCAAAGTTCTGTGCGCGGCGCGCCCAAAGAAGTTTACACTTCAAAAATCATTTTCGTTTTCAATATCGAAGCGGAATAGTTCGGTAAAACACGCGGCGGCAACAGTGACACTCAGCAGAACTACTGCGCGTCTGGTGATTCCGATACGCTGAACAATAAGCGTGGGGACGCACAGTGGGGCAAAACGGCTATTTAGGGTTGCAAAATTAAAAAACGAAACACGGAGTAGGTCCCTGAGACTATTTCCAATATCAACATAGATGTCCATAGGAGCTAAAAACGATATTATCATTTCTCAAATCCATTGTTTTTAAGCTTGGCAAGCGATGCAAAAGTTAAAAATTAAAAATGGCATAAAAATGAAGAATGCTATTTTCATCTGTTATCTGATGCTTAGGACCTTAATGGTAGTTCTTTTTGCAGAAACTGCATCAACAAGGATTAGGAATGTGTAAAATCCAGAAGATACATTTTTCGGAAATGTTTAAATAATTTATTTCGAGCAAGTTTGAACAAACCAATTTTCTAAACTTTCTTTTATGAATAACTTCCGGGATTCACCTGGATCCGCGCTAATTTTTATATACACATGTAGAATGGGGTGTCTAGTTTATGTATTATCAAATTTGGCTGCAGCCGACTGCAGCTGCACAAATTATTTAATTTTTCCTAAACTAGTTCCATGCGGAGAACGCCCGCACGAAGAAATAAAATTTACAATAAATACAATAATAATAGATATTTATTATAATAATAATAATAATATTTACATCTTGAAAGCATAATTATTGCTAAAAATATTAATAAAATATAACATAAATTTAATCTTCTACGAAAAATAATATATTAAATTATATTGTTTTGGGTTATTTTAATACTCCATTTGTTCAGGGGTGATTAACAGTTTAAATACGTTAACCGCTTAGAAAGTAAAGAACGAGTGATGAATAACTTCCTTTGTAGGACGGAGTGCATGATTATTCTCATAATTATAATAATAAACCAGAATCGGAACTCTCGAGGTTTATGACGGGGTCGCTGCTATTAAATAAAAAGAATGTAGTCAAAACAAGCATAGTTATTCATGAATAGATTTACTTCTACGTAGGACACTTCGTAAAACCGGGGCGGGCGCGGGCGCATTCGTGCGGGCGTTCTCCGCATTCGTGCGGGCATCGAACTATTTTAGAAAAAATGAAATAATTTGTTCAGCTGCAGTCGGCTGAAGCCAAATTTGATAATACATAAACTAGACACCCCATTCTACATGTGTATATAAAAATTAACGCGAATTCAGGTGAATTTCGCAATTATTTAATACATTTTTTTATAAATTATTAACAAATTTTCGAAAAAGCATCGTGTTATTAATTTCCCAATCCTAAATAGGCGTTTTGCCCCACTGTGGGACGCCATCATAGAGCACCACTGCCGCCGCACGTGTTTTACCAAACTATTTAGCTTCGATATTAAACGCGAAAATGATTTTTTAATTTCCACTTATGCTTGCCTTAGCAGAAAGGTCTGCTCCATCACATAGAATAGTTACATTTTCTCATAGGCCCTTTGTTCCTTAAATAAATTCAAAGATATCAGCCACAATGGGTGCATTTCCCGTGTCCCTTCACTTTGATCATTATTTAAACATATTTAAATGTTTATAATCTAATAACCACTAATAACCAGTTTATTCGTGAAATTCCACAGAATCATTTGGCCCCAAGTGCAACTGAATAACTATTACCGGGAAAGCACAAAACACTTCCAAAGTTGAAAATTCGCGATTTTTGTTTAAATTGATTTTTTCAAAAACGGTGCGATCGGGAAAAAACGGCCGGCAGATTCGTATTCAGCACATCAAAAACTATAAGATACGCGTATTTAATATTACAAAATCAGATCCACGTTGAACAATGTTAGACGTACCTTACGCACTTCCTCTTCGCTCGACATTTTCAGCTTGATTGCCTTTTGTCGTTGACGCACCAGTAAGGGAAGTAGCCACACGCGGCTCGCGGTCCGCTAATTGGCTGTCCTGCATGAATGCAAAATGCAATAAATAGTTCGCTCTTTTCGCCTTCGCCATAGTTGCACTCAAACCAAGGATTGGATTGCATCAGAATCTATTTCGAAGTTTTGAGTGTGTAGGAACTAATTAGGAAAATAACGTGAACATCTCTTTTGCTTAATCGGTTTATTAGAACTCTCGTTGTACACTCTCTATTGCGCATGGGAATATGTGTCCGGGATCGCGAATCTTCGCGTGTTTATACCCGCTCGCGGACCGGGATCCCCGCCGCTATCGCCGTAGCCAATCAATAATAATCGATCTGCGATTCTTCACCCGGTTAGGGGGGGGGGGGGGGGGACATGTTCTGGCAGTCTAACGCCGGTGATAGACCGGGAGCGTTAGGCCCAGTGAACGCGAAGTTCAGCGGATACGCGCGGGCACGTTTTCTCCGACGGCCGGATCGATTTTTAATTGGTCTTCCGGGCGAGTTACGCCGTCGTCGCATTCAACGTACATGAGCTGACTAATCGCATGTGCTTCTTCGGCGTCGCTAATTTTGAGGGTTTCCCCCATCGAAATGCTCGATTGTGGGCAATTTAAAAAGTCTTTCCCTAGAAGCACGTCATATGCCATTGTGTTGCTCGGTACCGCGCAAAATTTCATCCGGACTCGTACGACGCTAATTTCTAAAATGCCATAGAATATTCCAGTGATTTCCAACCGCGAGCCATTAATCAAAGTAAACCACACCTTTTTTTTTTGTCCCACCACCTCCCTCAACAAACCCTCACACCCGTAACCATACCATGATTATATGGGCGCTCAACGAGTTTGCCAAGCACTGAGATTACCACGCTTGGATGGGACGTTCCTTACATACAGCTCAGGTACAAGTGTGCCCAAGGCCTGGTTCAGGAGCCCTGCCAGGTGCAAGCACCCGACACACCCACCCAAGAAATTTGAATTTAATTTAATTTCACCAAAAATTCACATTCACACTTGCCCAAAATACTACCCCTGTCCTAAGGACAGTTGAGCTCCTGCAATGTCGGAGGCAGAACTCCTTGCTCGTTAAAAGATAAACTATGTGTGCCCCTGATGGGTGCCAGACAGACGGACATGACTCCAATCCGCTGTCCAGCAACCCACCTGGTATCCGGGGTTTCACCAGTACCAGGACCGCTGCACTGCCGTTTGTCATAAATGACCATGGCTACAGCTGCCGCCCCGGTAATCTATTTGTTCCCAACGCAGGGAAGAACTGATTTGAATTCCCCATGTTAATTCGGTTTTCATTCTAATCCAGCGGGGCGCTCAAAAGCACACACGCTGGAGACAAATTAAACATGCACACACTCATTCATTACTCATATCGCCCGCTAAATAGCTAAATACTGCGCCATCATCATTCACTGCATACACCATGCATACAAAATTTATTTACACCTCAATCATACTTATAAATTTTACAACTTAAAATAGGAAGCCCCATACCACACGTCGGGCTACCTTCGTGCTCACTCATTCATACTTTATTGTCAAAAGTTTCTAATGATGTCCACGTGGCATAAACGCGCACTGCCAGACGATCTTAATTAGAAACGCGCACTAACACATAGGGGCATTTCACTGGTTTTCGTGGGCACTGTGCAAAAATGTGCAAACACTCGCAGTATAGCTTAAACCGAATGAATTCATTCAGTGTCACACTTTACTGCATTGTGCCCTCGTCCATAGCGACAGCAACATCTCATTACTTTAAGTATCCTGTCCTTCATTCAGCACCTCCTCCAGCAGTAGGCATTGCGATGGGCAAAAGGCCTCGGATACCATTTTTCTCGCGGTACGCTCAACGTATTCCTTTGTGACAAGCACCATGGTCACGTACTCACAGAAACGTCTCCAGTTTTGGTAGCAAAAAATAGCGCCCCGGAGAAAGGTGGGCGAGTCCAGCTCCACTGCCTCGATTGTTTTTCAAGCCATCCATTCCCGGTTTTATCAGTGCAGCTGCGGTTGGACTGTTACTGCATTTAGTGATCATCGTCCCCATTTCCTCAAGCATGTCCTCCGTTAAATCTTTCGCAACTTGGAGGTCCCCCAATGCAGTATTTACTTTGCTATATGCTTCCACCCAATCAAGGGCATCATTGCCAACTTTGTCCTGAAATTCTTTGAGCGGTGATCGAACCGCCGGTGTCTGCTTTATTTCATCGTACTCCCTGAAAACGACCACGCGGTCGCACTTTTATAATTTCCGTGTGGATTTTGCGCGCAGAAATTTCGCGTCAGAGCCCCGACGCACTGCTCAACACTGATCACAGCTTATAGCACGCACTTATTACTCAAACACCGGCAATTTCCCGACGCACTTTTCCGCGCGGCGGATGGAACGAATGAATTCCTCTCACCAATTTCACTAATGTAATCATCGCAAAGGCTATAGCCGGGTAAGGGGGTCAAGTGTGCCCCTAAACCAAATTCAACTTGTGAGGGTTTTTAATTTTTTTGACTGCGGCGCACCGGATTTAAAAATCTGAAAAAAATTGAGAGTACTAGTATCAATAATAGGTACCTGGGAAAAAAGTATAATCGTAGGTTGACGACTCCTTCAATACAAAACGGGCATTTTTCAGCATTTTTTTACGTTTTTTATTTTTCGCAGCTCGAGTTTCCGATTTAAAAATCTGCAAAACTTGTACAATGTGTACCTCCATAATTGCTATGACTTAGATTTTTTTCAAAATTTTTGATGCGCTAAAATGCGAGATATTGAGCATAAACCAGATTTTTGTTTTTTCGCTGTAACTACTCTCCCAGTCGAGCTACAGGGTTGAAACTTGGTACGAATTGGTTTTTTCTTGATAAGCTATCGAATGACACCTCACAAGTTGAATTTGGTTTAGGGGCACATTTGACCCCCTTATCCGGCTATAGCCTTTACACAGTTAATGAGACACAATTAAACGTTTCTATATTTTTATTTGACTGTTTCGCAACGCTGCAAGAACACTTTACTGCCGCGCGCACGCCACGAGGTGCTTGCGCGTAGGTTATGAATAATGATTTCCGCACAATTATTCACAATTTTAATACCGATTTTCAGGAGTATTTGCACATTCCTTTACACGGTCGCACTAGATAAATGGAACAAGTTGCCTCGTCGATTTACCTATTAATTCTCCACTTAGTTAAGAGCACTTTCCACATACGTCCGTCCGGTATGATGGCCAGAGCGGAACGAGCAGACCTATACCTTAAGCGGAGCTGTCTATTGGCTCCGCCACCGCCTCGTGGTCCGACATTAGTTCAGACGTCCACCAGTAAGCATCTCTACCCCCATCGCAGTTTACAATTGCTGGCTCCATGGGCATGGCCTTTCCACATGCCTCTAAGAGGTAGATCATCCATTTCTTGACTCTTTCTTCTGCAACGCATTACTCCAGCGCCGCAATGCTCGCATCTCCTGCTCGCAGCGCCGCCTCGAGTTTATCCTTGTTAAGCTTTCTGGCATTCCACCTTAACCAGTTGTGCCCGATTCCTGTTGGCTCCTCTGCAAACTCATGAACCACATAGCTGTGGTCGGAGGAGGTATAGTCCGGAAGCACTCGCGCATTTCGCATGAACGAGGTCAGACCATCAGTGATCGCCATAAAGTCCAATATGGAATTTATTCTGCCTCCAAAGCGATGAAAAGGCCATCGTCCAATGTCGGCGTCAATCCTGCAGCCACAAGTGCTGCCGATAGATAGCAGCCTCTCACATCGCTAGATACACACCCCCATAGCGGAGACTTTGCGTTAAAGTCTCCTGCCACTATGCCGTGTCCTCCGTGTCCACAGATCGCTTCACATATCTCGTCCACTGACCTCTCGAATTTATCAATTGGATCGTTCGGCGGGAGGTAGACGCTAGCAACAATCACTCCCTCGACAATCCTAGTCACAAAGTTTTCGTGCACTCTACTTTTGCCTGCAGCGAGCCGTCCCGGTCTGACCCAGAGCGCCGCACTGCCCCTCGAATCTGAGCACCATGCTGGCAGTCTCCGATGATACTCAGAAATGATCGCCAAGTTATATCCCTCGACTTGAATTTTTTGTTCGAGAATGGCTTGCGCCGTGTAACAATTGTTGAGATTGGCCTGAATTATCCTGAGGCTTAGGGGCTTCACGCAGCCTGGATCTCCGGGGAGAAAAAACCCCAGAGAACGTCTCGAAACCACACCTGAATTACTGCTTCTATCATTTTGCTTTTCGTGGTACAGTCTATTTTTTGTAACCGGCCCTTGCAGATGGCCCATAGATTCTCAATGGGATTGAGATCTGGTGAATTTCCAGGCCAGTCCAGAATACTAATCTTCTTGTCCTCGAAGTATTTCACCATAGTCTTGGAAACATGGCACGGAGCTGAGTCTTGCTGAAAAATTGTGTCGTCGTTGACCTGGACTTTCTCCAGCTCTCGAGCTAAATGTTCTTCCAGCATTGCTTTGTATTTTTCACTGTTCATCATGCCTTCTACTGGAACAAGAGTGCCAGGTCCCGAGTGCGAAAAACAGCCCCAGAACATCTTCTTCATAGGATGTTTGACTGATTGCACAATATGGGCAGCAGTCAGTTTTTCTTCCGCACTCTTACGAACGAATTTTGATCGCTGGCCCTGCACTACAAAGTGTGTCTCGTCTGAGAACAACACCTTCCTCCAGTCCTGTACGGTCCAATGGGCATATTATTTGGCCCAATTGAGTCTCTTCTTCATCATAGGGGCAGTCAGGAGTTGTTTTTTCTGCGGCCTTATGGCTTTTCTGCCACCTTCCAAGAGTCTTCTGCGCACCGTTGAGTCGTGAATTTTCACTCCAGCGTTTTCTAAATTTTGCTGGAGGTCGTGGCTGGTTTTCCTGGGATGCAGTTTGCTGTCTCGCAAAAGAACAGCTTCATCTCGAGGAGTAGTCTTCCGTTTTCTTCCACAGTTTACCCTTTCGCTGCACTTCAACGGATCCTGTTTCCCTTTTTTGTTTTATTATTTTATTGACAGCGCCCAAACTCACACAACATTCCTTTGCAATGTCTCTCTGTGTCATTGATGTATGTTCACTGTGGAAGCTTATTGTGGGAAGTGAGCCCTTGTCTTTATTAACAGAATGGTGGATACACTTATCGTTCGCGCGTTTGACGGTGTATGTCGGTCGTTCCGATGCTGGCGGTTGTGTCGACCGGACTGATCGAGGCATAGCTCCCCGGCCCCGGTGACGCTTCCATGCACCCCCGATTTCTTTAACCGTTCCCGGAAATTTGGGGGCGATGGTCACATCGAGAACGCACGTCGCCGAGCCCAAGTCGCGCGTCCACTTAACTCTACGCGACAGAACGGCGCCACGAGGCGTAAACAAATCCCAACGGCCGATCTGCCGCGCGTGAGAAAGACGTGCCTCGATCGCGCCTTCCGACACCACTTCAGAGTGGCAGTGAGCCGCCACATTCACTAAGCGTGATGATCTTTTCCCTTTTCCTCAGCGTGATATCCATGACGTCGGACAATCACGACCAATTGAAATATTATCGCGTATTGGTTCAAAATAATATAAACTCGCAAAAAATAACCTACGATATACCGCAAGGCATGTGTTTTCGACGCTAATTTAATGACGAATATGAGGTTATATGATTTGCATATAAACAATTGCCAGAATTGACACAACAGTATTGCCATCATCAGAAAACTGATTTTTGCTATGTGTTCACATTAATTCGCACAATACTGTAACAGGCGATCCGGTGTCGATCAACGGGTTGACAACATAGTGAGACGGATCGCAGTTCGCGTTTTCGGTCGTGATTTTCACGCGAATCATGTACGGTTTCGGCAAGTCGACCGGGTGCACGACGTTCGTAGAAACAGTTTGCACGAAGTCCCTGGCCGGTCCCAAGGTCGAGGGTTGACTTCGTTTCGGAATATCGCGCGCAAGATGTTTCGTCGATTCGCACACGTAACATGCAATTTTCGCCGGCGCTCGCTTACATTGGGTTGCGACGTGTCCCGTCTCGCGACACTTGTAGGATCTTACCGGCCTCCCCTTCGTCCGCGGCGCCTCTGTCCTCCCGCTGCTACCGACTCTCGCTACGTCCCTTTTGCGCCCTGACGTCGGTTGATCGGCTCTCGTTCACCTGCACCTTCTCGAACGCCTTCAGCAATTCCGCTCCAGTCCGGTAGTTCATCAGGCGAGCCTGGTTTCTTAGCCGCTGGTCCAACACGCCCTCGATGGGATAGTCGAAGACTTCATCCTCCGCGATCGGCACCCGGTTTGCCAGAACCATCTTGTCGTGATAGTAAACACAGAATGGTTCAGCTCCGCTCCGAACTCGAGACTCGAATTCTCGCCTTAGCGCTAGTTTACCGGGGCGCTGGTCAAACATCCGGCCCATTTCCGTAAGCAACTCGTCCACGCTCATTGTAAGATGTTCGGCCCTCGAATGGAACCACGCTAGCGCACGGCCCTTCAAACGCGAGCTGATCAATACCCGCGTCGAATTATCGTCTAACAAGGGGAAGCCGAGGATGACGGGAAACGGATTTTGCTGAAACTTGCAGTATTTTTGATGATGTCGTATCCAAAGTTAATTTGGCAAAGCAGTAGCGCGCACTATTCAAGATTTTCCGAGAAAATTGCATTTGAAAATCGCTATACTCTGGTATAAGGAGTTCGTGTTAACTATGCAACAAGAAGGTGAGCAGCCGAGGGCACAGCGAGAATTACTGTTAACAGGAGGTTGCTGGTTCGATTCCTCGCTACCGATACTTATTTTTTTCCTAAAATGTATGAAATCTGCCCCAATTAACAGTTACTTTTATTCTTTTAAATAGAAAATGCATGTTTTTTGTTTGTGTGAATTGGGAAAGAAATGGAACAAAAATAATGCAGAATGTTAGGTTTTCTTTATTAATTACGTGCTAGTATGGCACGAGCCAGGATGATATGCATCGTAAAAGCATACGAAACAATAATTTTTGCGGCATCTAGCACACACTATAAACGCAGCGTTCGTACAAGAGGACGTCTAACGGAAAACATACTTGGTTGACATTCATAAATACTTCTCCGCTATCACACAGTTTGGACGCAAACCACGCATAGATAGTTGATGGTGAACTATTGAATGAATTTTCATACAATCTTCTCGGGAATTTATTTCCCGCTTCTGCTGTATCAGAAAATAACAATTTTGCAGACGCTTTATTAAATTTTTGACTTGTCTATAAAAATAGACATCGCACGGCTGGACCAGAGGGGTGCATTTCGGAGGTATGACCTTCCCAGTGCACGTTGGCATACCCTCGTCATCCTGGAATGCTTCATCATACATCACCGGATTAGTCTGCCCCCCCCCCCAAAGAATCAGTGCGGCCATTCAACCCTCGGCACGTTTCCTTACACCTTGGTTTATGACTTGTTACTTATATCTAAAGCTGGGCGGTTTCCTCCCAGCTATCAGATATCAGAGAGGAGTAGGGGTGTTGCTTCTCGCTGGGTGGCACTCCACCTTTGCGCGGGGGAGCGTTCCTACAGGTTTGTCCTCTGCGCCCCTGCGTTCCTGCAACTCCGAGAGCATCCCTAGCGTGTGGTTGGGTTTCTTTTCGCGTCTGGCCGCGCATAATCTACGGTCGTATATAATATACGGAGCGCATATGCCACGGCCATCCTTGAGTTTCCCGCCTCTCGTCTCTGATATTCGTAATAGATACCCCTGTGTGACGGCAACCCGACTGGCGTCGAGTTTCGCGTCGGGTTCTAGGGAGTATTCTATCTATGGGTAAACTCGACTCGACGTCTCGCCCGTCGAGTTTCCTGCCATCATACTCTATATCTGGTATCTCTATATCTCTATACTGGTATCTGGCGGCTGCTCGCGGGTGCGCATCTCTCTATGCTGCGCTTTCGATCGTTATTTCCTCTCTTGTGCTTGTGTAACATTTCGCAGATAATCAGCGACGGGGAGAGGATGACGAGAAATTCCTTGATTTCAGCAGCAGAGAGGTATTGCATCGAGGAGTTTGTTCCCAGTGAGTGCAACGGGGGCCTACGACGGATTAGTTCCGGAGGCGCCTACCGTGCATTGGGGTTTGTGTCCAGTGAGGTGCGACGGGGGCCTGCGCCGGGATTGTTCCGGAGGCGCCTACCGTGCATTTGTCGTGTTGGAGACGGGGTGGATTGTGCGCCTGACCAGCATTCGTCTATCTCCAATCCGAATCCGAAGGGGGGGAGTTCGGCACCGCATCTCTTCGGTGGTGACGCAGCGGTGCTGTGAGGCACCACCTCATCGTCCCTTCTTCGTTGGCCTTCCTTTTCAGCCGGGCATACAGTATCCTGGCTTTTCAGCCATAACCTGTCAAACAATTGGACACGATTCCTGGCTTTTCAGCCATGATCTGTCAAAACAATTGGACATGTTGGGTTCTGCCAGGTTTCCATATGATGTCGCTTCTGCCGCCGGTGTCATGGCTCTCCTCCTAGAGTTGGCGGGAATGCAGCCGTTGCACCGACAATCTGGGCCGTAGTGTCCAGAGCCGGGTCTTCCACCCTTGGTCGTTCGTCTCTGACCTCCCAATGTGGTCCTATCGGGGTCAGAGGTTTCCGCGGATGTCAGGAGAGTGTCAGCAGGGGGCATAATCCGGGGCATGCTCCCCTCCTCACATGGTGGTGACAGGCGGTGGGCGCAGCGCATCTCGGCCGAAATTACCGTCTGGGATTGTCACAGATGCATTTCAGCATGCATGTATGCCCCCATTCAACTGGATACTCTTGGAAAAAATGCTACGATAGCTAGTGTCGAATTGCGACTACGAGGTTCCGTTCCTTCAATTGTTCCGTTCAATTGTTACTGTTACCATGTTAACGAAGTATGTTTTCCGGTAGACGTCCTAAAAAATGCGTGCTCTTGGACGATTGTTTCGTATGCTTTTACGATGCATATCACCGTGGCTCGTAGCACATAATTTTTAAAGAGAATGTGCAATAATAAATTAAATATAACATTCTGCATTATTTTTAGGTTCCATTTCTTTCCCAATCCCCACAAATAAGAAAGCATGCATTTTCTATACAAAAAATGAAAATAAGTGTTCATTGGCGCAGATTTCATACATTTTAGGGGAAAAAAAAATATCGATAGCGAGGAATCGAACCAGCAACCTCCTGTTAACAGTAATTCTCGCTGTACCCTCGGCTACTCACCTTCTTGTTGAATAATTAATACGAAGTTCTTATACCCGAGTACAGCGATTTTCAAATGCAATTTTCTCGGAAAATCTTGAATAGTGCGCGCTACTGCTTTGCCAAATTAACTTTGGATACGACATCTTCAAATACTGCAAGTTTCAGCAAAATCCGTTTCCCGTCATCCTCGGCTTCCCCTTGTAAGTTATAGGAACCCCTCACTAGCTGCAGTTGCTGCCTCCACCTCCAAAAGGCATTGCTCGTCCCCTCGAATTCGGGCAGCAGCTCTTTTACGTTCCTAACGCCCCCGAGTACCCTGATGTTTCCACTGTCCGACGTAGCGCTCGCCGTCGCGGGGGAGTTCCGTGCTATTTCCAGCTCCCGTTGTCACAGTGCTCGCTCCCGTTCCAAGAGGTCTTTTTCCCGACGCAGGAGCGCGAGTTCCATCCTCATCATGTTATCGCCTTGCTCCACCGGCGTCTCATTATCCGTCTCGGCGCCGACGATCCCATGGTCCTCCGTCGGTTGGGTCACTGTCTCACGGGTTGAGACGTCGGCCGCTCGCGTGGTACCATCTCCCCGATTGGCAAGCACTTGCCACACATTCGGGTCATATTCAACTAATTGTCTGATCAGTTCAGTCTTTGTACCGCCCGTGGCTAGTCCCTGTTCACGAAGAGCCTCTTTCAGCTCGACAACCGTGTACTTGCTTCCCGGATACGAATCCATCTTCCCAGTCAATTCCAGCACTTGGTCAACCGGCACACCGTCACGCGGCTCGCGCTCACACAGAGATCGCTTATCACCAGTGTTCGACACACGAATACTCCGCGTTCCCGACGCTCCGCACCGATCGAAATACAGTCTGTTTCACAAGAGCGTATTTCTTAGCAGACGTCAGGAGACCCCTTTCATATAATCTTTTCATTTTTATTGCATTTAAATTGTCTGTGAATAAGCACAATGTACCAAATCCACGCACATTGAAACACCCCCAAACATGCACTTTTATTGCATGTTTAACAGTACATTGGATGACTGGCATTCCTTGTACAGACTAAGCTTTCCGTACTGGCAGCCAACCCCAGAATGAACACTCATCAGTAATCACAATATTGTCCCAATCGCGATTGACATTTTCGCGAGCCCACTTCAGGCGCTTTTCCACGTGTTTCGAAGAGAGCAAAGGTTTTTTTATTGTACTTCGCCAAGAAATGCCTTTTTCTTCCAAGCGCCGTTTTATGGTCAGAATACTGACATTTATGTTCTTTTTACGTAAAAAGCCCTGAGCTTTACGTAACGATAGTGTCGGATATTTCTTGTAAAGTTGAACAATAGCTTTATCTTCCCTCGTCGCTGTGCCTCGTTTCAAACTTCTATTGGGCAGGTCATCGACGGTTTTTGTTTCTTCAAAACGTCTCACCCACTTTCTTACAAACTCCTTTGATTTGTGTATAAATCTTGCTGCCGATGTAAAAGACATTTTCGGGCCATTTGGGTGATGACACAGAAAGACTGCCTCAAATCGCTTGGCGTACGCGGAACTCATCACGAAAAACTGTTGCACTCTCGAAGGTTTTGAATCTATTAACAGACCTCGTGGAAAGCGTATTAGGGGACTCCTTGACTGTTTATTTTATCGTCCCACCCGAAGAGTTTTTTCGAAGATAACACAGATACAGCGAGTACGCTCTTGTGAAACAGACTGTACCTCACTTGGGACAATCTCGAAGCAAAAACCCGGGCGTGACGACCGAATCCCACTTCTGAAACTGTAGAAACTAATTAGGGAAATAACGTGAACATCTGTTTTGCTTAATCGGCTGGATGCAAAATGCAATAAATAGTTCGCGCTTTTCGCCTTCGCGATAGTTGCACTCAAACCAAGGATTGGATTGCATCAGAATCTACTTCGAAGTTTTGAGTGTGTAGGAACAAATTAGGAAAATAACGTGAACATCTCTTTTGCTTAATCGGTTTATTAGAACTCTCGTTGTACACTCTCTGCTGCGCATGGAAATTTCTGTCCGGGATCGCGAATCTTCGCGTGTTTATATCCGCTCGCGGACCGGGATCCCCGCCGCTATCGCCGTAGCCAATCAATAATAACACTGTTCAACACGGGTCTGATTTTGTAGCCTTCAATATGCGTTCCTTGTAGACTTTAATGTGCTGAATACGAATCTGCAATCCGTTTTTCTCCAGGACGTACCATTTTTGAAAATATCAATTTTGAAAAAAATCGCAAATTTTCAACCTTGGAAATGTTTTGTACTTTTGCGGTAATAGTTATTCAGTTGCGCTTGGTGCCAAATGATTCTTTGAAGTTTCACGAATAAAATGGTATATGTTGTTATTAGACTATAAGCATTTAAATGTGTTTAAATAATGATCAAAGTGAAAGGGACACCGAAAATACACCCATTTTGGCTGATATCTTTCCGTTTATTTCAAAAACTAAGGGTCCAGGAGAAAATCTAACTATGCCACGCGATAAAGCAGACCTTTCTGCAAAGGAAAGCATCAACGGAACTTACAAAATCATTTTCGTTTTCAATATCAAAGCGAAAAAGTTTGGCAAAACACGTGGCGGGGACGGTGGTGCTCTATGACGGCGGCTCATCGTTCAGCGTAGCGGAATCACTAAACGCGCAGTACTACTGCTGAGTGTCACTGTTGCCGCCGCGTGTTTTACCAAACTATTTCGCTTGTATATTCAATACAAAAATGATTTTGTAACTTCCGTTGATACTTTCCTTTGCAGAAAGGTCTGCTCTATCGCGTGGCATAGTTAGATTTTCTCCTGGACCCTTAGTTTTTGAAATAAACTAAAATATATCAGCCAAAATGGGTGTATTTTCGGTGTCCTTTTCACTTTGATCATTATTTAAACACATTTAAATGTTTATAGTCTAATAACAACATATACCATTTTATTCATGAAACTTCAAAGAATCATTTGGCACCAATCGCAACTGAATAACTATTACCGCAAAAGTACAAAAAACTTCCAAAGTTGAAAATTTGCGATTTTTTTCAAAATTGATTTTTTCAAAAATGGGACGTCCTGGAGAAAAACTGATTGCAGATTCGTATTCCGCACATTAAAGTCTATAAGAAACGGATATTGAAGGTTACAAAATCAAAAAAAAGTTGAAATTTGTCGAACAGTGTAATCGATGTGCGATTCGTCACCCGATTAGGGGGGTGGGGGCATGTTCTGGCAGTCTAACGCCGGTGATAGACCGGGAGCGTTAGGCCCAGTGAACGCGCCAACAAGTGTGTGTTGGAAAAAGTGAGTTTAGTTGAATTGTGAGGTGAATACCAATACTCATAGATGATTGGACCGATGTCGCCACAGAGAGGGCCCCTGTAGGGCCTCCACCTGGAATTCTCCCCGGAGGGGACCCATACCAGGGGGTCAAAGTAGTAATCATTCAGCGATTTGACGATTTGACCGACCTTGGCCAAACGCTGTACGGTGCGCCATTTTGGGCACTGTTGCAACGTGTGCAGGTATTCCTGCGTCCACGTCCTCCAAAACTGCTCGGTCATCCGCTGAACCACCTGCCAACGCGATAGGCGGTTTTCGTTGACCTCCAGGACGCTGGGCTTTGGAGACGCGATCAAGGACGCGCCAATTAAGAAATGTCCCGGCGTGAGCGTCCGATAGTCGACAAAGCACTCTGACACGGCACAAATCGGTCGCGAATTCAAACACGCCTCGATCCTACAAAGTAGGGTGGTGAGCTCTTCAACTGTGAGCGTGTGCGATTCGACGCACCGCTTCAAGTGGTGTTTCACGCGTCGGACACCGGCTTCCCAGAGCCCGCCGAAATGCGGGGCAGTTGGGGGTTTGAAATGCCACTCCACTTTATCGGATGCGAGGCTGTTGAGGAATTTTGGATCGCGAATAGCCCGTCGGTGTGCTTCGCAGATTTGGCGATCCGCACCTTGAAAGTTTGTGCCGTTTTCCGAGTAGGCAGTACGAAAGGCAGGCCTTCGTCGACATACACACAAATAACGCGACGTAGCATTTATGTGGCTTCCGGCCGCGCCCCGGAGCGGTTCGTACTAAGAGGGGGCCCGCATAGTAAACTGCCGTGTGGACGAACGCGCGGGATGCTGCGAGGACCCGACTCGCCGAAAGGTCCCCCATGAGCTCCACCAGAATTTCTTCCCTCGCACGGGTGCATGAAACGCACCGATACGACACTGCACGGACGGCTGGCCGCGCGCGGAGGAGCCAAACCCGGTTCCGCAACGATGCTAAGGTTAAGGCTGGACCACCGTGTAGCGTTTTGAGATGATAATGTGAGATCAGGAGGGAGACTAAAGGATGGGAGGAGAGAATGATTGGATGCTTCTGGTATGCAGACAAGGTGGAGTGACGGAGGCGTCCGCCAACTCGCAGCAGACCATCAGCATCCAAGTAAGGATTCAGAGCGGCGATAGAACTCGATGAAGCGACTGGATGGTTCGAGGTGAGCCCCGCCATTTCCTTCGGGAACTGATGCTGCTGGATGGATGTGACAAGGGAAGGACCCCAATTGTCCGACTTCGATTTTCACGAGCTTCTGTAAGATAATAGTACATATGTCCCTAATGATAGGTGTCAAATGTTAGCTTCAGATACTCAATAGTTTGAAAGATATAAACAATTAAAGATGCGTACCTGTCTTTGTGCCATGAGTATAAACACATTTTCTATAAGCTGTGATGGCACAGTGTGATAGTTCTGTGATTGGAATCACGAAGGTCCTGGGTTCGAATCCCCCCAAATATATATATTTTTTAATTCTATTATGATTGCAAATCACACAAATCCCACACCTCGTTGGGAAGCACGGAACTGACGAAAACGCGGCGCCGCTCCTCTCGAGTCGTCGAGGGCAGGGTCGTCTCTTGCACCGGCCACTGGTCACGAGATAAACGCAACCAGGGAGGGCGCTCCCACCATAAAGGGTTGCTCACGAGTTAAGGCGCGTGAATGCCTCGAGGCGCGCAGTCTGCGGGATTGTCCCTTGTGGGTACCTGGTACCACCCGGAATCCGGAAGGATTGTTTGAACCTCGGAAACGCGATTCGAGACGAATGAGGTCCATCGGGACGGAGGTTGGCTGAGCCACGCTCGCGTCACAGCAGAATCGGTCCAACACCGACAGGGAAGGTCGCTGAGCTGTAGAGCGGACCGGATGAACACTACGAGACGCGCCAGCAGAAGGGCTGCCATTAACTCGAGGCGAAGAATGTTCAACGTTTTGAGCGGAGCCACTTTGGATTTCGCCACGAGAAACGAAGTAGTGGTGGTACCATCTTCGGTTACCACCCGGAGATACACGACAGATGCATAAGCTGCAGTTGATGCGTCGGAGAAGCCGTGCAATTCGGCATTGGTTGTGCTGGCAGCCAAGGACGTCCATCATTGAATCGCGATCCGCTCCAAGCTCGGCAGCGTGGAATGATATTGCTCCCATCGGTTGTCCAAGGTGGTGGGAAGGGGATCGTCCCAGCCACACTTAAGGAGCCATAACTCCTGAATTAGAATTTTGGCCACGATAATGGTTGGCGTTGCCCAACCAAGGGGGTCGAACAACTTCGCGATGAAAGAGAGGAGGCCTCTTTTTGAGTGACTGAGCGACGGTGATGACGCGATGCGGAACCGAAAAACGTCGCGTTCCGGAATCCAGGCTATACCAAGCACTTTCAAGGGTTCATCGGACTGCATCTGCTTGTCATGCACGAGCCCATGATCAGAAGGTTCGAGATCGGACAGAACGGAGGGGCAATTGTCAGAATGTGGATTTAGATAATAATGAATAGATAAACTGGATGGAGTTAGGTTGAAACGTTTATTACTTTAATTTATACTGCACCGGTATACACATGGTCCTTCCTCGTAGAAGTCACATGAGAGAGAGAGAGATAGATTAGAATGTACACACTACATTTTGTTCAACAGCAATTACTTGCCCACTTACGGAGGCGGAATCTGGATGAGGGTCATCAACTGGTTGCGTATTTGAACTAGGGTTTCCGAATCATCGGCTTCGAAAATGCAATCGTCGATATACGTCTGGTTGTGCACGACCGACACAGCAAGAGGATACGCGTGACCTTCGTCAACAGCGAGTTGTTTAAGCACTCGTTGTGCTTGAAATGGTGCGGAAGCTGTGCCGTAAGTGATGGTATTTAAACGATACACCAGGTGTACACCAGGCGATGCCGACGCCAACGGAGAACGATCGTGGGTAGATCTGCTTGAAGCTTCGGACCGATAAGCAGCTGGTCGTTTAAGGAGGTGCCGGTCGAAGTCCGACTCGACGCGTTAAAGACGATCCGGAGGCGCGACGTCGCACAGTGGCGAAAAAGTCCAAAAACGTGGCCAAAGGTGAAATTTTAATATATTTGCTATAGTATTGGTAAATATTATAATAAAATGACTTCAGAAAGTAAACAATGTAAAATTTAATGTTAATACAGTTACTACCAATATTTTATTAATTTTATAATTAATATTTATAACTAATATTTTATAACTTTATTATAATTAATGCCAATACAGTTAAATTTCGGGTTTAGGCTTTTAAATTTAGGGTAATTAAAAAACTCTAGCTAATGTGCCCGAGCTTTCTCAATAGAATTCACAGGCAGCCGCATTATAAACCAGTGGGTAACAAATAACGAAGTCCTAACAACAATGTAAAAAATAAATGAATAACAAAACAGTAATAAAACAGTAACTAAGCCATCACAAATAGTTTACAAAAATAAAGCACTGAAAGAATACATGTCGAACACTGTTCCGAAGCTGATGAAAGGAATATCACAATGGAAGGCGATAAACAAATGACGATAATTCGTAAGGTCGCAGCAAATTTCAATCGGAACTTGTTCTGTGCCCTTTAAGCTTTACTTTAAACAAAAAATTAGAACTTAACTTTGCTTTATTCACAACTATTTGCTTAAATAAAATAAAAAAATATATAGATCTTGCAGTTTTAAGTACCACAGCCTTAGCAATTTTTTATTTAAAAGTAATAAAACAGTAACTAAGACATCATAAATAGTTTACAAAAATAAAGCACTGAAATAATACACATGGAACATTGTTCCAAAGCTGATGGAAGGAAGGCGATAAACAAATGACGATAATTCGTAAGGTCGCAAAAGGTCGCAGAAAATTTAAATCGGAACTTGTTCTGTGACCTTTAAGCTTTACTTTAAACAAAAAATTTGAACTTAACTTTGCTTTATTCACAACTATTTGCTTAAATAAAAAAAAAAATATATAGATCTTGCAGTTTTAATTACCACAGCCTTAGCAATTTTTTATTTAAAAGTAATAAAACAGTAACTAAGACATCATAAATAGTTCACAAAAATAAAGCACTGAAATAATACACATGGAACATTGTTCCAAAGCTGATGAAAGGAAGGCGATAAACAAATGACGATAATTCGTAAGGTCGCAAAAGGTCGCAGCAAATTTCAATCGGAACTTGTTCAGTGACCTTTAAGCTTTACTTTAAACAAAAAATTAGAACTTAACTTTGCTTTATTCACAACTATTTGCTTAAATAAAAAAAAAATATATAGATCTTGCAGTTTTAAGTACCACAGCCTTAGCAATTTTTTAAAAGTAATAAAATCAATGGAAATATGATGCTAGAGCACATTAGATAATACCAACATTCATAGATTATTTTAATACATCGACAGTGAATCGTAACATAATTTCTAGTTTTAGTTGAGAAAATCCCCTTTCTAATACTAGTATGTTTGAAGCTGCATATCTCTTAGAGTAAGAAATTATTAACGTTAAATTTGATAGAAGATGATGCAGCAATAGTTCATAAATGAATAACAGTTTACACATTTTAAAAATTAGA
Source organism: Nomada ferruginata (assembly GCA_963583965.1). Classification (NCBI taxonomy): domain Eukaryota; kingdom Metazoa; phylum Arthropoda; class Insecta; order Hymenoptera; family Apidae; genus Nomada; species Nomada ferruginata. The sequence goes on from OY757219.1 coordinate 5,973,711, forward strand.
CAACATTTTTTTTTACTTTTGGCCACGTTTTCGGGCTTTTTCGCCACTGTGCGTCGCGTTGTCACTGCGGAACACGCCACGATACGGAATGTAATACACCGTTGCCGACGCGATGTGAGCGGGTGCGATACGTGTCATGTGTCCAAGCTTCTCGTAGTCGGATAGGAAATCGGTATAGTCACGGGCGTGACTGAGTTCGCGGTGGTGGCGCGATTCCGAACGCTTAGACCTTGCGGCCCTTGCACCTTTTCCTCCATAGAAAATTCTATGGAACCAGAATACTCTTCGTTCTCACAGACATTCTGCCAATTACTATTCTGGTCTGTTTCATTATCATTGGTACTACTTTCAGACGTATCAAGAATTCTGTTCGTATGTCCAGAGTCGACTCACTGTAATTATGTCCTCCGATTCTTCATTACTTTCCACTTCAAGTGCACACATTGTTTGAAATTGTCTTTCTAGGACCTCGTGACAGTCACTGTCACTACTTTCAAATTCATTCTCAAGCACCGTTCTACGTCGTCCTTCCTGTCTAGCCATAATCTTTCGAAAAAAAATTCTCTTATGGCAATTTCGACTTTGAAAATTGTTCGGATCGCTGATGGTTTCAATCGGAGAACTGGGAATTGTCGTCCGGGTCTCCGTTAATTAAAATAACTCTGTTTGGTTTGCACACACTGAGACGGCACTTTATTTATAACAAAAAGTCTCCACGATTACGAAACAGTACAGAACACGGCGATACAAGACGCTGAAGAAGGCAGGAACGTAACAAGGCGAAGCTCAGTTTCGATTAATTGGTTCGATTGCTGTCGGTTGCGTCAATTTATTACGACGGGTGTCGATGCTCTGCGCGACCGGTAACGCTCACGGATCCATGGGCCGTTGGGCCTGTTCGAGGTGGGGCTGACAATTAGCCCTAAATTAGGTTACTGCGCCGGTGGTTTTCCGTGTCAACAAGGTACGATGATCGTCGACCACCGGCGCGAGAAAGAGGTGCGGTGCAACGGTTTTGTCAATCACGAACAAAATTACTAAATTTAATTAAATCAAACAAAATTAAATTAAATTAAATCAAATACAATTAAATAAAAAGTATCACCAAATCAGTAATCTGACCACAAAAAGAAATTCTAGTTAGATGTTGCTCGAACTGGGCTCAACGAAACACTGACTTTGAATACATTCTAAACAGACACACACCATTTTCAATCCAACGAGAACTAAATACTGAAAAATACATTGGGTGCATATTTTAAGAACAATTTGATAGCTATGTGATAACGTTTAAATATGTGAAAATGGTACAAATTTTGGAAACGGTCAATTTGAGTACAAAGGTACTGGGGTAAGTGCAGTGTTGGTTAGTACAGTCCTCTCACCAGAAGGCATCGCCTTCCCCACTTTGTGGCCAGATCCTACAGGAACAATGTTCATATTCAGCGGAACGTCGAGCTGCTTGGCAGCCTTAACATTAAACCTACCACTACCGGTGAAATTGACCGTTTTGAAACTTTAGTACAACTTTCACATATCTAAACGTTGTCACATCGCTATCAAATTATTCTGAAAATTATTATCGTTGCATTGAAAATGCTGCGTAACTGTTTAGAATGATTCCAAGATGTGAAAGATATGTGTTTGCAGCTGAGCACTTGAGATGATCGTGTGAGCGTAGTGCGCTCGGCGACCCAAGGATTCGAGTGGACGCGACTGACTGTCGCCAAGGGATGTCTGGTAGTGTGTATCCTAAATGAGTGAGAACAAGTGAGAAATGGATTGAAACGCTGCGTTTTATGTCGTCATTTTATGAAAGTTGTTCATTTATTAAATCATTCGGTAACAAATTGACTATTATCTATGTTTAATTATAAAAACAGTAATTTTTTTTAAGGACCGGTCATTTTGACTGGGCACGGTAGGAATAGGTATACAAGAATTTTCGGTAGGTATAGTGTGAACATTTTCACGTCTTCTTCCAAACATTCGACAAACAGTGAATCCTTCACCATACGATAGCTGAAGAGCCGCATAAATTGCCTGCTCCCAAAACCCACCCTCCCTGTGGCCACACGCAGACTGTCCCAATCATAAATTCTCCACGGGGTGAATAGCACTACGCCACTCAGCGATATTCCTTTCTCTTAAAAAGTCGTTGACGCTAACATACATATATACATTCATCAAGTAATTACTGAATTTGTTAACCCCTTGAGGTTCGAACATAAATAAACTATTTCATTTATAGCGGGCAATGGTCGTCGCGTTGGAAAAGCTATTAATATGAATAATAATTGAACTCGTATTTCGTGTTTTGCACATTGTTTGCAATTAGTGGTAATAAATAATCTATCTACGTCATGTGCTTCAAATACTAATAACATTGTTGTGCCCTAACCGTCCCCACAAACTAACCACGATAAGCGCGACTCAGCAGCACGTGCAGTCAAGGCCGTGTTCGAGGAATAGCGGACGGATACGCGCAGGAAGCAGCGTATCCACTTACTGTCGATCCAGCAACTTGCGCCAGGCTGAGGGCACGCCAAGGAGACTGCCCACCACCGAAAAGACGCAGCACATTCCTGCACCAACTCGGTATAAAACCCCGATAGCACGACCGCCGTCGCGCTATCTTAAACAAGCTACCCGTCACGTCAGTCTCAGTGCAGCTCTCCATCAAGCTTAACCATCACTCCTGAGCACTGTATAGTTACCAAGTCTCAATAAATCTACTCCTTTATTTACTCGAACACCGGTGAATACCAATTCTTTAACGTTCCCGCACCTACGACATCCCCCAACATTCGACAAGTGTCATCCGGCACAACATTTTTGGTGGCAGCGGTGGGATACATCTCGTTGGAAACGGTGCGTGGTCAAGGTGGAGTTGCAACATCAAAACGCAATTCTACCATCAATCACCAAGGAGCTCTGGTTCGTCGACGGTAATAACTAAAAAAGTTACCGTCAGCCATCGAGGTGGTATCAAGGACTGATCCAGATCGTATTCTGAGGAATCGACAATCAGCCCCAACGACCAGCTAAGAAGCGACCTGTGTGGACCACGCAACTGAAGCGATCGACCGAAGGAAGGGTCCTGGAAGCCGATCATCCGAGGAGACCGACTACCCCAGGCTATCCTTCGCAGCCGACGCTAGGAGCGAACGTAGTTCGAGTGACCAGCCTGCTGCAGTTCGAGGACCGGCAGCTGGACAAGGAACGGATCAAGAGACTCATCAACGAAACTACTACAGACAAGCGAAAATGCGCCAGCAATTGTAAGTCAAGGAAAAAACTTTTAATACCATTGTAAACCAGCGTCTTGTATGTCGCAAGAAGGTGGGAATATAAACCGTTTCCGACTGCCTAACAGTCGAGTCATTTCTAGATCTTTTGAGTCCATATTTGACAACTTTCTTACTTTTACGAGAAACGCAAATATCAATACACCTTCTTCCGACCCAGTGCATACTACCCGGAGGCAATTACGCGCACCACACGTTAATTTTGACACCGATTCATCGAGCGATAGCGGAAGCGTAATCCGCGTAGTACAGGAACGAGAATTCCCGATCGATACGAACGACTTTAGCTTACTCGAAACCGAGAATATGGCAACGAGCGGCAGTGCACCGGTACTGAAAGCGCTTTCCTTAGTAAAGGAATTCGGCGGGGGCTCCGTGAGCGAGTTGAACATGTTTCTAAAATCATGCGACGTCGCGATGGAGTTAGTTCCCCCGTCAGAACACCCCCTGCTATTGAGAGCGATTTTAGGAACAAAATTTAAGGATCAAGCAGCCATCCAATTAGAATACCGCGACATAGATGATTTTGAAACTTTAAAGTCAACCTTGCAGTCTCTATTTACGGAAACTCGTTCGTTGAGCACAGTCCAGAACGAATTCAATGCGTGCCGACAAAGAGGGTACGAAAGTGTTAGATCCTTTGCGACACGACTAGAGACCCTGACAGCGGAATTATCGCAACTAACGACCAAACCCGGGAACAGCAAAGTAGTAAATCAGGCGTTGCTAGACGCGGTGAACGATCAAGCAATAAATATTTTTAGCACGGGACTGAATGACAGACTAAGGAACATAATACGGTCGCGAACATATGACTCATTACAGTATTCCCTCGAAAGTTGCGAAAGCCTCGGGACTGAACGTTCGCAACTTTCGTGTAGTTCCTACGTTGTTTGAAATTTGCCGACAGCGTCGAACGTAGAAAAGGACAGCGAGTAAAGATAAGCGGCCGAGCAGCCAAGCCAAAAGACGATCGCAGCTTCTCTTTTCTTTTTACTACCTATCCTTTTCTGCGGTCGAAACTTATTAACGTTAATTAAGCCAGTAAGTATAGTTCGAATTATATCGTGTTTGGTGTCATTTTAATCAGAAAAATGTCAGCTATGCTGTGTAAAAATTTCATAAGAAAAGGATGAGAAATAGCAAAGTTTCATCGTTGAATTAGTATTACCTCACCGATATACCCGAACCCGGATCGCGTTACACTGATCGGCAAGCGAGCTTCTGGACGCCTCTAGGGGTATACCCCCCAGGAGTGGGGATAAACTCTTCGCAACTATCGTGTAGCTCTTTTTCGCAACTTTCGAGGGAATACTGTAAAGGCAGCAATTACCGCGGCTATGGGAGAAGAACAAGCACTAGGGTTAAATAGCACGCGTAATTTCGGAAATCCGGGAACCTCCAGTTATGGCAGAGGACGAACCGGACAGAGGTCCAACGTTCCGCAGTGCAGGAGATGCCATAGACAAGGGCATCTCGCAGAGAATTGTTACGCGCGTTTGAGTATGCCGCGAGCGGAACTTACTCCCAATCGTTCCTCGTCTAATCGACAAACGTTTGGTATTAAACGAGAGGTGCGTCACACCACGGTTGTGTGTAACTATTGCAACCGGCCCGGGCATCTCCAGCGCGATTGCAGAACGTTGATGAGAGACAGGCAATCGACAAACGGCGAGTCATCGAACCAGAATAACCCGCGAAATACTAATTACTAGACTGCGGAAGTTCATGCAATTACGATATGCAGTGAATATGCAGAGTATATGCATGATATATGCAAAGTATATGCAAAATGTATGCAATGTATATGCAGGGTAAATTTGATAAATATACACTTGCATATAGACTAGAAAACTTGGACAATTATGTTTAATCATTAATTATTGTATTTCACAATATATGGGCATTACACAAACTGTTATAAAAAATAATTATATTATACAGCTTGTACCATCAAACCACAAAATAACATGAATATTAAACTTCTAAACATACAAAACACTATGTAACATAAATATTAAACCTTTAAACATACAGAACGCAATATAACAGTTTATTAAACTTTTAAACATACAAAACATAATATAACATGAATATTAAACTTCTAAACAAACAAAACACAATATAACATGAATATTAAACTTCTAAACAAACAAAACACTATGTAACGTAAATATTAAACTTTTAAACATACAAAACACAATATAACATGAATATTAAACTTCTAAACAAACAAAACACTATGTAACGTAAATATTAAACTTTTAAACATACAGAACGCAATATAACAGTTTATTAAACTTTTAAACATACAAAACACTATGTAACATAAATATTAAACTTTTAAACATACAAAACGCAATAGAACATGAATATTAAACTTTTAAACATACGAAACACAATATAACATGAATATTAAACTTCTAAACAAACAAAACACTATGTAACGTAAATATTAAACTTTTAAACATACAAAACACAATATAACATGAATATTAAACTTTTAAACATACAAAACGCAATATAACATGAATGTTAAACTTTTTAGTTATTTAACGTTTAAACTGTAATACGATTAATTAAACTATTATACTAAGTATATACTACTCTATACAAGATTTTAAACATAATTTAAATTACAGTACACAACAATAGTTTTTTCTAAATTTTCAATTGAAAATTGATGTCGTTTATCAGAGAAAATCATTTTAAATGCGGAAAATGATCTTTCCACATCGCATGATCTTACTGGAGCATATTTAAATTTGCTCCAGTGGCACCTTGAAATATCATCCGGATATTCCGTTGGCAGTCCTTCCAGAATTCTTGAAATCCTTAAAATATCTTGGTATCCCTTGTTTCTCTTTAGGACGCCGTCAAGCTTTATTTTGATTTTTTGTCCACACTCGCCAGGAACTGAACTCAAATTTCTGAAGGTTTCAGATGCCAAATTCATGGCTTCAATTAATGTTGAGCCAGACTTTTCTAATTTTTCAATCGTATTTGCTAGTGTTGCAAAGTGTGTCCTAATATATGTTAAATCCGCTGGCAGAGTTTCATTTTTCAGGACATCCTGCGCTGAAGCTATCGAAATAGCGTCATCCGGATTAAATGAAAATATTACTTCTTTAATAGCTTCTAAATTTTTGGCATAAAACACTGCTGCTTCTAACCACGTACCCCATCTAGTTAGTACTGGTTGAGGGGGTAGTGGTATATTTTCCATCCTCTCTTTGTACTTCTCTACTCGAAGGGGCGCTTTTAAAAAAACTTTCTTTACCGCTGAAATTAGTATGTTTACAGCTGGAAACTGCAGGCGTACCTCTTCCGCTATGCGATGCAACCCATGAGCCAAACATGTAAAATGCACCATGTTCGGGTAAAATACTTTCAAATTTTCAGCAGCCTTTAACATATACGCTGCAGCGTCTGTGACAAATAATACGACTTTTTCTTCGCCACCAGTTGGCCATAAAATTCTTAATGCCGTGTTAACAAACCGTGCTATTGTAGCATGGTTGGTTTTTTCTAATTGCTTGCACGCTAGCAAATGTGCTTTCGTTTGCTCATCTTCACACATTTTCCCTATTACTATGTTAGCGATATTCCGCCCCGTAGCGTCCGTGGTTTCATCTACTGAAACCCACACACAATTGTCTCCTATGTCTTCTTGAATTCGACATATCGTTGATTCGTAACACTCATTTAAATAATTTTTCCGCAACGTCGATTCAGTTGGTATATTTTGATTCGTGTATTTTTCTAAGAACTTTCTTCAATGTTGGTTATCTAAACTTCGCCAGGGCATGTTTACAGCAATCATTGCCTGACACACGTCTTTATAAAATTGATTTCTTCGCGGGCCGCTTACACTTTCTAGATTTTGTATATTTTCTTCCTCACTTATTTTTCTCAAATTGGATTTGTGCACACCTGTCTTGACATGCTGAACTATTAACGATTTTCTTCCGGAAGAGATTTCCCTTTCACAAGCACTACAATAAATGTTCTCACCACTAATACTCAGATTCTTGTCTTGCACAACCTCCAGCCAGCTTCTTAGCATTGTATGCCTTGATTTTTTGGCCTGAGGCATGATGTTTCCATCCTTACACACGTAATTAAACCTTTATTTAAAATTAATTCTACAAACAGTATAATTTTCACTAATATTTCGCTGCCTTTGATACAGTTGTGAGATCGTTGCCGGGTGACGAGTGCCTTTGTTAATGCCGAGCGGTGACGATTCTTTTTGTTCAGAATGGGCCGCTTTCTGGCAGGGCCTGCCTAGACATGATCGAAAGCACTTTCACACACTTGATCCGTAAATAAAAAAGTTAATGCCATTTTGACAACCCTACAGGGTGAAATCTGTACTGTAAATGGTCAAGACAAAGGGACGCCCTTTCCTTCTTCGGACTGTATATATGCAAGAAATATACGAAATATACAACATACACAGGTCACGTAACTTGCACACCTCCAATAACTTTTAAATTATACATCTTTATAAGAATTGTTAAATAAAAAACCGGAGCGGCAGAATATCTACAAGCGTATAGTACGCGTAGTGCAGAATCAATTCAAAACGCTATCATATCATTGATTCCTCGAGTACAAAAGTGTATTAGCGTCAATGGGCATCATTTTTAACACAAAATGTAGATAATGAAAGGGGACATATCTCTGTTTATTAAAATATAACCAGTGAACTAGTTCCCTGACGATACGACGCGGCCTACACCCCCGGCCGATTTATCTTAAAATATATCGTTAACCATTAGGTTTAGGATCAACATAGGTTTATACTTGTCCACTTACAATTTAATGTTCTTTCGATCTGCGGTGAGAAAAATATATTCGTCCATTTAAAAAAAGGAAGTTGACCTTGAAATTTCGGAAACTATACTACGTACAAAATAAGTTGAGACGTCACCATTTCCCCCCCTCAAAACCATACAACTATTTTATTTAACAATTTTTTATTAGATGTATAATTTAAAAGTTATTTGAGGTGTGCATGTTATGTGATGTGACACCCTGTATACAGAATATGCAACATATATGTAGAATAAGCAAAAAAAAAGCAGAATATGCAACATATATGCAGCATATGCAATGTATATGCAGCATGTGCAATGTATATGCAATATGCAAAATATGCAAAATAAAAAAATTTATTTTTGAAAACGTTTAATGCTGTAACGCGTTTCTGTCGAAGTCCCATTTGTTTAATCCATTTCCCCAAAATATGCATTTGCATAAACTTCCGCAGTCTACTAATTACCGACGTGACACGGGCGAAAACAGAGACAATCGACCGCGCGAAAATTCAGGGCCCAATAGATTTAACCGATCAGGCACGGACGGCCAGCCGTCGATTCGTTCATATCAAGTAAACTGTGCTACAGAGGCATATAGGTCCAGGAATATAGTTGAAATCCTGGCAAACGAACTGCAAGTACCAAAGGTCCGTATGTTGGTCGACACGGGGGCAGACGTTACATTATTAAAATACGGTAAAATCGATTTAGACGTGCCCACCACACCGGAAGTAATAGTGCTGAAAGGCATAGGGCATTCCGAAACTCGCACTATCTGCAGGATAGAACTTCACGTACAGATAGGAGACAGACTTGTTACTCATCCTTGCCACGTAGTTAGAGACGATTTTCCTGTACAAGTTGACGGCATATTAGGGTACGATTTTATCACTAAATATAAAGCGATAATTAGACCAGGAGAACGTGTAGAAATTTTGAACACGTTCTGGCCACTGGTTAGGGACGAAGAAATTAGCCTACAACCGCGAACAGAAAGGATAGTTCGGGCACATACGAACGATTACGGACAGGGTTTAGTAGAGAAACAAATGATAGAACCAGGAGTTTACATAGGAAGTTGTCTGAGTAAGGCTGACAATGGTACATGTCCGATCCCCATAATAAATCTGAACACCCGTCCTATACAAATGCAACCGCCGACAGTGCATCTTGAGACGCTTCCGACGGTACGGAACACTGACCTACGCGATAACGACGTCGACTTAGGTTGCGTCAGCTCGCGTACGTACAATATCCGCGCGCTAACCGGGAAGGATAGAATGAAGGCTCTACGCGATAGTATCAAGACCGAGCATTTAAACGCGGAAGAAAAAGACAGTCTCTTGGAACTCTGCGGGAAATACAATGACATTTTCTATTTGGAACGCGACCTGTTAGGCCATACTGATAAAGTCACACATAAGATACGTCTAATACCAGGCGCGAAACCTGTAAACGTAAAACCGTATAGATTACCGCAGGTACACAAGGAAGAGGTAAATAGGCAGGTACGCGAAATGATCGAACAGGGAATAGTAGGACCTAGCACTAGCGAATGGAACGCTCCGTTGCTAGTCGTCCCGAAAAAACCCGACGAGACGGGGAAAAAGAGATATCGTGTGGTAGTAGACTTCCGAAAATTAAATGACTTAACAGTAGGGGACTCATTTCCCCTACCCAATATTTCCGAAATTCTCGACCAGCTAGGTGGAGCCAAATACTTTTCGACGCTAGATTTAGCATCAGGTTTCCACCAAATCGATGTGGAGCCTGAGGATCGCGAAAAAACCGCATTCTCTACCCCGTACGGTCATTTCGAGTACAAGCGCATGCCATTCGGGCTTAAGGGCGCTCCTCCTACCTTCCAAAGAGCAATGGAAGCGTTGCTAGGAGGATTGCGCGGAATTAAATGTTTTGTGTACATAGATGATATAGTGGTTCATGGTCGTTCACTTCAAGAACACCAGGACAGATTAGCTCAGATATTTGATCGAATACAGGATAGCGGTCTAAAATTACAATCAAACAAATGTCAATTTTTGCGGAAAGAAACTATTTACTTAGGGCATGTTATAACTAAAGAGGGAATTAAGCCAGATCCGTCCAAATTAGAGTCAGTTCTAAATTTTCCGATTCCAAGAAAGGCCAAAGACGTTCAATCTTTCCTCGGTTTAGCGGGGTATTACCGAAAATTCATAGAACATTTTTCAAGCACCGCGAAACCGCTTACTCAGTTATTGAAAAAGGATACGGAATTTAGATGGACTAACCAGGAGCAAGAATCTTTTGAAATTCTAAAAGATAAATTAACGTCAGCACCACTCTTACAGTACCCGGACTTTTCAAAACAATTCACGCTAACAACCGACGCATCCGGTAAAGCAGTAGGCGCAGTGCTATCTCAGCAGCACCAAGGCAATGACCTACCTATAGCTTACGCGAGTAGAGTTCTTAATAAAGCCGAGTTAAGGGGGCCGACTCCAGGCGCCATGACCGGTGTGCGTGCACTCACACAAACAACGGAAAGCATGCACGTATACGCCATGCGCGACAGAGAGACCCGATTTCTAATTTTTCGACTGTTGTCTCGATAATTGCCTTAATGAAACTTTCGCGGATATAGAACACACGGGTAGACTTCACCACAGCCCTAAAGGTATATTTGAACGCGAATAAACACCAATCGTTGAGAAGAATAGTATTTCTGAAACTGGCAAGCTTGAGACAGACAACGATGTAGGCAACAAGATGGCTGCAGACATGTTGACACATTTCACATTTAGCAAATATTGGACGATTTAATGGTTTATTCACTGCTCAAACACCCTTTAGGGCTTCCTTGAACTAGCACAAGATCACAGAAATTCGATTTTTCACAATTTATCACTTCTGGAAAGCGGAGAAAGTAAAATACGATTTGCACGCATCCGACGTAAGAATAGTTCAATGATTCTCCGTCGGTGGCGTTTATGGTACATTGTAGTGAATTTGGCCAAGTTACCGTCAGGGTCGATAAAAATACAAATGAGTCGGTAAATGTAAGTTATAATTTTACACCACGAACGGCGATTCATACGTGAATACGTGATGCGTGCACACAGACCCCAGGAAGGCATAGTTGCCGGCACGTATCAAACCTCTGTCACGCTGTTGTCACATCTGTTACAATTATAACATAAGCATCAGCAAAATGAATCGGCTCGAGTCGAGATGTTGATTCGAGCCGCTGCAAACTTTTTTGTAGGTTCGAGTCCCCTTGGGGTATATCTTTTTACATTCATTTTTTCTTCATTGCTAAGTATATGACAATGATCCATATTTGTTTACAAATGTTTTAAAAATATTTGTTAAATACTTTAATTTAATATACGTAAATATGAAGTTCAAGCGATTTTTTCTACCATTTTCTTCCCAAGTATCTTGCCAATTATGGAACTGTTTAATATTTCTAACATTTGGACGCGTATACACGTCAAAGCTCACAATGATCAACTCAAAATTTCAATCATTTGGTGGTATGTTTCATTTATATTACCAATAAAGCTGCTATGTTAATATATATGAAATATATTAACTATATTATACAACAATAATATAATTGTAATATAATTAAAATATATGTAAGATTATCGAAGGCGTTTGAATAGGTATTCAAATGATTATGTCGGCGTGTATGTGTTAAAAAGTTGTTTTGTTTAGCTCTCGTGACCGTAGTCTGTACAACAATACAATGTCACCGTGGTCCTTTTCGATCATTTTATGCTTCGCTCTAAGCAACAGAAAGCTGTGATAGACAAAGATAGAGCTATGTACGTCAGATGTACCTATGACGTGACAGCAAGACGGGAATCGGTGTGACACCGTAACTATGACGCAGTGTGAGGGCCGTCATTTGTTTGTAAGATGAACCGCGTGGCCCGCGGCCCGCCAGTTGGCTGTGCCTGACCTATGTCAAGCAGCAATAGGGGCTTCTCTCATAAGTTCCAAAAATTACTTTTTTATACATATTAATATTGTTTTATCAATCTGTTTTTTTCAACTTGATCCTTGTATCTTCTCTTTCATTTGCACTATTCTCTTTTACGTTCGGCAAAAATCAAAATCTCAACTTGAGTCGAATCTATCGAAGTTTTCGTGAAAAGCAAAACTGTAATAGATATGACAATATCAACTATGTCTCCGTATTTTTCGTTTGTCATTCTACATTCTACACAATGACCGAAGCAATGGGAAAAAGCGAATGAAATGAATTAACGATTATCAATATATGCATATTCAGTACTCGCATAAAATCTCTATAAATAAATATTTCCCTTTATTTCTGATGGTATAATTGCTTTCGCAACAATAATTATTTGTAAAAAAGAAATGATTGTGTCATCTAAAAGAAAGGCGAAATAGTAGTAAAACATCACACGAGTTTTCCTGCACTTCATCTACGACTGTTCAATCTAATTGTAAGATGCCTGAAAATGCTTCATACATTATACTTTAATGTTAGAAATATTAAACGGTACCGTAATTGGCAAGATACATGGCAAGAGAAACGGTAGCGCAAAAAGCGCTGTAAGTTCAGATTTAGGTATATTAAATTAAAATATTTAACAAATGTTTTTAAAATATTGGTAAGCAAATATAGATCATTGTCATATTGTTAGGAACTAGAAAATATTAATGTAAAAAAATAGATACCCGAGGGGGATCGAACCTACAAAAAAGTTTCCAGCCGTTCAACAGCTATATCTACGTCCGGCAGGAACGAAAGTCTCGGCTCGAGCCGATTCATTTTGCTGATGGCCACTATTGTAACAGATGTGGCAATAGTGCGACAGAACTCTCAAATAATGTGATTTGGCAACTATGGCCTCCCACTCTCCTTTTATAATTCTGCCTAATGATGTTAGATGTCACATCGTGAGTTTATAATTCTGTATAATGAGTTTAGATGTCACCCCGTAAAATGTCGAAGCTGACGATTTTTCTGTTTTCACTAACGCCCGTTTTGTCTAATGGCGCTTAGATCGATTCGGAGTTGGCCCCAAAAGAGTCGGCCCCCTTAAATTATAGCACGACCGAAAAAGAGTTGCTAGCCATCGTTTGGGCAACGCAGCATTTTCGACCTTATTTATACGGGACTAAATTCTTAATTGTCACCGACCATAAACCTCTTACATGGTTATTCAATGTAAAAGATCCAGGCTCCAGGTTAGTCAGGTGGAAATTAAAATTAGAAGAATACGAATACGAAATTCGATACAAGGAAGGCAAAATGAATAAAAACGCTGATGCGCTAAGTAGAATGTACGTTATCAAACGCGGACGGGGAAGACCACGAAAGAATGCACCTACAAACGCCCAGACGATAACCGATACGGCACCTGACGTGGGTACAAACAATAACATCGCGGACGACGAACGGACCGTCGAATCAGACTCCGACGACTCTACAGCGGTAACGAACGACACGTACACGGAGGACCGAATAAAACAAATCTTGTACGAATACCATGACACTCCGTTCGGTGGTCACCTAGGGGTAAAACGCACTTTAAACCGTATACAATTAAAACATTCGTGGCCGGGAATGAGTAAAGACGTAGAGAACTACATTTCTAAATGCGACAAATGCCAGAAGAACAAATTAAGTAGAAAAATCAAAGCACCTATGATTATAACGGATACCCCGAGAGCATCCTTCGAGAAATGCGCATTAGACATAGTAGGGCCATTATCCGAAACACATAATAGACAAAAATACGTACTGACGTTTCAAGACTTACTGACGAAATTTAGTAAAGCGATACCATTACCAGACTAAGAGGCGAAAACAATAGCGAAGGCATTTGTAACTACGATAGTGTGCGAATACGGAATGCCTAAAAAATTACTCACCGATCAAGGAACGAATTTCATTAGCCAACTCTTCAAGGACATTTGTAAATTACTCAGAATAGACAAAATTCAAACTACCGCGTATCACCCAGAGTCGAATGGTGCTTTCGAAAGGAGTCACCGAACTCTGGCCGAGTATTTAAAACATTTTATTGACGAAGACCAGACAAATTGGGACGAATGGCTCCCATATGCTATGTTTACGTACAACACGACGCCACACACAGCGACTGGTTACATTCCTTACGAACTTGTGTTTGGGAGATCAGCCGAGCTCCCGACCTCGCTAACTCTTCCCCCGCAGCTCGACTACACATACGACCAGTACGCACATGAGTTAAAACAAAGATTGCGTTCGACCAACTCAATAGCTAGAGACACTTTAAGAAGCCATAAAATTCAATCTAAGATGCAGTACGACAAGAACACGAAACAAAGCAATTTCAAAGCAGGTGACCAAGTACTATTACGCGACGATACACTCAGACGAGGACGCACGAAAAAATTAACGCCGAGCTGGATAGGTCCCTACACAATTCTCCAAACTCATACTAACGAGAATTTCACAATTCAAAAGGGACGTCGATCCCTTAGGGTGCACGCGAACCGTCTGAAACACTTCGTGGATTAATAAAACGTAAACACCCGCTCTCATCAAATGATATATATATATATAAAAAAAAAAAAAAAAACAACATCCGGCACAACATTTTTGGCACAACATATAATAGAACATAATGCACATAATAGAACAGGTGTCTAACACAACTCCAGATCAAACACCAATCTCTGTAAAGATTAAGCAAAGAACAGACCGCAAAAGGACAATATAAGATATATGTAAGAACCTTGTCCCACACTACGTTACGTCATGTATATCTCATAGATCATAAGTCATATTATAATCAAAACTGTACTATATCGTATTATAGCTAACAAACATTGTAAGCGCAAGACACTGGTATTATAGCAACTAAGGACAAACGCTCAAATTATATGCAGGACGAATTATGTTAAAATCTATTATGTTAAACTATTGTATTACTGTATTACTGTATTATTGTATTATTGGGTTATATTGTATTCCTGGCTTATATCGTATATATTACTAGTATGTATTACTATATATCATGTATTGTCCTATTGTATCGACTTGTATTATATTGAGCTGGCACTTAGAAGGGAAGGACCCCAATTGTCCGACTTCGATTTTCACGAGCTTTTGTAAGATGATACTATATAGGTCCCTAATGATAGGTGTCAAATATTAGCTTCAGATACTCAATAGTTTAAAAGATATAAACAATTAAAGATGCGTACCTTTCTTTATGCCATGCGTATAAACACATTTATATAAAGTGTGATGGCGCAGTGTGATAATTCGATGACTCGTAGGAGAACGACCGTGCCCTCCGAAGGGAACGGACATGCCCATGCGGGACCGCAGTGAATCAGTGACTCTTCAACACAATTCTTGCAACCAACGTGACAGTTTTTCATACAAGCAAACATACTAAGGGTAGGATCAGCTTGGCTCCGTTTTCCGTCCGTTCGACAGACGACCGGCAACGGGCTCACATGAACGATGCCTTGGGATGCATGTGTGTGTGTCTTTTCATCCGACTTCGTGGTAGAGTGGCACCGATATCGGGCGATTAACCCGACGTGTCACGTCAGCTACACGTGTGAGCGTTTCGATGTATTGAAGAGCATGTGTGTGGTCTATCGGTGTAGCCGTTTTCGTCGGGCAAGTCGAAAGCCGGACAAACTCAAACTATTTTGAATTTTGTCGTAGAGTCGTACATACACTTGAGACGCCTCCCGTTACTACAAAAACAAACCTTTCCACGGCCAGCTCGATAGACGTTGGGGTTCTCGAGAACACTTGAACTATGGGCCCGCTGATAACAACAATGAAACTTTGCTATTGCTCATTCTTTTGTTATGAAACTTATGCCCAGACATTAGTGACATTTTTCTGATTACAATGACACCAAACACGATATAATTTGGACTACATTTACTGGTTTAATTGATGGTAATAAGTTTCGGGCGCAGAAAAGGATGGCGCGAGGAAAAGAAAGAGAAGCTGCGACTGTGACAATCGGCAAAGACCAGATGCGTTTTTGTACTGATCAAGAAATCATTGCATTGCAATCTTTTTTATTTTCAGTCCTTTTTTTATACAATTTTGATCAACATATTTGTGATATTATTCGGATCAAAATGAGTCCAAAGACGACGGTCTGTTTATGACTTTTTGAAAGGAAGCCGGTATGTACATGCGACCGGAAAGGTATGTAAGCAATAGCCTGTTTTCCCCAAAGCGGCCAAAAAACCTCAAGGACTTACCGAATATAAATTATTTCCTTCCTAAAACCTAAACTCTCTTTCCAGGAACACATCCACCCTTGTTAACAACCAATGCCAATTCCTATTTCCACTCCCACACAATAGTAACGGCCAATAGCATTTACCCCATAGTTTACATTTTTGCTTGTGCACCATCAAGAATCACAAATAATCCAGCATTCGAACAGTGAACAGTGAAAGCGAAAGTAAAGACGAATATTAGTCTACAGTGTTACAGTATCTTTTATTCGGGTTTGCAACAATGGACGTTGAAACAATTATGTGTTTGGAGACGCATCCTTTAATTAGATATTTGCTTCTACGCAGAAGAAAAAGATTCCATGTGAATCAAATTTATTTATTGCGAGAAGAAAGGGGCGAGTATCACACGCTCTTTCCTCAATTACTGGAACAGCCGGAAAAATTTTACGAATATATGAGGATGAAGAAGGAAACTTTTTTTTATATATTACGTGCGATTAGTGACATTATTGCGAAGCAATCCAACTTCCAGAAATGCATTTCGCCGGAGGAGAGGCTTGTGGTAACCTTAAGGTAAGTTATTTTTAAATTATCTATTCGCAACACATAAAGTATAATAAGTGTAATTTATTGTACAATTCGGATTAATTTTATATATATTGTTTTATTTAATTTAACTCAATCGTACTGATCGGGTCAGTTACAGTTCCTTCACGAACTACAGAAGGTGCTAAATTACAGACAGGTTGATTTTCTAGTATTATTTCCTGCAATTTCATCCGCGTCTGCAATTTCTTGTGGTGTGGTATGGCACGAAAATACGGAAGTAGACTCATGAAATAAAAATAGTCCTCGTCTTCCACAATCGTCCTCTTCTGTGGGCCCCCCTTTTGCTCCAAGTACGCAACCTTCTTTTCTTCCAAGTGAAGGAAGTGAGCCAGGGGATCTTTCCTGGTTCGAGTATACGTATTTCGTGAATTCATTACTTCCTCACGTTTGTTCTCATCAACAAGGGGGGGTCTGCCATCGCCATCCTGGTTGGTGTGGGAAACGGATTCCACTACAATTTCGGGATCCGATACCTCGATCGGTTCATTATCGCCGTTCCATTGCGGAGGTTGGAAAATATTTCCAACCAGAGGTCTACTTGTGTACATGTCTTTCAAAAAAGACATGTGTTCCAAATATTTCCATTTCGACTCATTGTTCTGTGACGCCGACCCTGTTGGTAAACGGCTCTTTCGCAACTCTCGCCGATGCGAGTCCTTCAACCGTTGCCACCTCGTCTTAACGCTCGTACCTAAAAATACATAAATAATGCAATAATTGGAGATAGGATAACAAAATATAATCGCGATAATTGTCATTGAATCATTCCTACAGTACAGTTTTGTGAGTGATATACAATATACTTTTGTTTCAGGTATCTATCAACGGGACTTGCTTTTCGGTCTCTAGCATTTTCCTTTCGAATGGCCAACAACACTATTGCTGGCATCGTCTACGAAACTTGCGAAGCAATATGGTTTAGGTTTCATGCGAAACATATGCCGTTCCCGTCAACGGAGGACTTTTATAAAATTGCAAAGGAATACGAGCGCGTATGGGATTTCCCCAATTGTATTGGATCTATTGACGGTAAACATATTCGCATCAAATGTCCCCCGCACTCTGGATCCATGTTCTTCAATTACAAGAAGTATTTTTCCATACATTTGCAGGGCATCTCAGATGCCCATTATAAATTTATAACAGTGGACATTGGAGAATATGGAAGACGGAGTGATGGGGGTGTTTTTGCACAATCAAGCGTTTACCAGCATATAGAAAACAAGAATTTTAATATTCCGCCCAATACTCCGTTGCCGGGAACCACGAATGCTGTCCCGTATGTCTTCCTTGGGGATCAAGGATATCCATTAAAAGAATATTTATTGCGGCCCTATGCAAGTAATAACCGTACCGATAACGGAGAAGAGTATTTCAATTATAGGCTAAGTAGAGCTCGACGTAGCATTGAATGCGCGTTTGGGATTTTAGTCAGCAAGTGGAGGTGTTTGAAAACCGAGTTACAAATGCACCCACGGAGGGTAGATAGTATTGTAAAATGCGTATGCTTATTGCATAATATTGTAATTGATGAGGAAGGAATGAACGAGGCGGTATTTACTTTAGGAATGCGGGAAGTTGGTAACGATAGCGCACAAAACACTACACGGCGGTTTAATTCATCATCGCGTAGGGCATATGAGCTCCGCGACTGGTTTAAACAGTTCTTAATAAATGTTGGATAAAATCATTTTATTTTATTTTACATTACTTTATTTTATTCTAGTTTATTTTATGTTATCTTATTACATTATACTTTATCTGATTGTATCTTACTTTATTTCAATTGTCTCAATTGTTATTCTTTTCTGAAATTCTGTTCTACTCTATTATTATTTTATCCTATTTCATTTGTTATTCTTCTCTGGAATTCTGTCCTTACTTTATATTGTATATGATACTATTATTCTCTATGTGACACAATCCCCTGTATACTAAAGGGTTCTCTAGCCCATTGATTAATGAAATATATTATTATTATTATTAAAATGTACCGACTATGTATAATAATAAATAAATTGGTTTGATATGAAAGTTAATAATTGAAATAGTCACTTACTTGTTGTATGCAATAAGGTGGCGATCTCGCACCACAGCTTCCGGGATGCATCTCTATTATGGTATTCAGAATGTTTAGGATCCCATAAGCTTCTTCTTTCCTGAACTAGGCCAATTAATTTTTCCGACTCCATCATTTATACAATAAAGATGTATTAGATTTTGTTTGCGTTGGCACTTGCGAAGTATGTAGTTAATATTAAATGTACACTTCACCCACGACGAATTTGAAACTTGATGTTTGAAACAAGAAGAACTTGGTTCTAGCTGGTAAATTGTCTAACCGTTATTGGTAATAGACTGACAAGTCTTCGTAAAATTCTTATTACGAAAACTCGCCAAAGTGTTCCGGGGATAGGGGGACACGCGTATTGGTTAATTTATTCGAATTTTCTATGTAGCGAGGTGGCAGAAAAAATGTATAATTGGTTAGACAAAAACCTAGTGGAAATGGAAAGTAACCGCCCCCTGTCTACCGGTCACCCTCAGGTACCGACTGACCCGGGGGTGACTCTTGCGAAGTCCACATGATCCGTTAACGGAAAGCAAGTAATAAAGTCATAAAGCGGGCTGAGTTTAGAATACCATGGTAATCCTTAGCAAATGAGCTGTACAATTTTTAGCTATCTGGCTTGCAGCTGCAGAGGGCAATAGTCATTAAAAAAAAAATAACCTGAACAATTTTACCTTACCCAATGGCTGACAATGGCCGCATGTGTTCGACATGGGCGTTCGCATGTACATACCTGCTTTCCAAGTTTAAAAAAGTCATAAACCAACCAGATGTTTGGAACAGCATTTAGCTGCGAAAGGTCTCGTGTAAAAACTATTAATTTAGACGAAGCTCAGGATTTTATAAGTGCACAAATGACAAAAAGAGTACCAGTGTACATTGATCCTTGCATAGTCAACTATCTTAGGTAATAAAAGTTTTATAGCTTACGACAAATGTTTAAAATCGACTTTTGCCCAGGTAGATCGAGCAAATACCACACTGTGCAACGTCAATAACTTCGGGACCATAAATTACCTCCTTCCTAAAAATCAAATCTACCTCCACACCATCACATTCCTTTTTTTCAATTAAGTTTTAAAATTAAAATGAAGTAACAAAAGATTAACACAGAATCTGAAATTGTTACAATCAGTTAAAAATATAAGTTGAAATAAATAAGGGTTGAACATATGATTTGAGTCAGAAAATAGTTTCTTGCGCCTTTCACAGGCAACTTGCGTACTCCACCGCGTGTCGGAGGGCAATCTATGGCTCACACACATGCACTAACACGAATGCACGCGTCGGACGTCTTTTGCCCGGCATGCCGGTCGTCTGTCGAACGGAGCCAAGCTGATCGTACCCTAAGAGAGTTATTAAGAACTCTGTTTCCCAGTGCTATATTACTACAAACTCAGTGTAGTGAAACAAAATTGTCGGAAGACGGAAAGCGGCAGAGGGGCGGCCTCCCCCTGACAAAACAAGTGAGCGCACAACACCATGTGAGCCACCAAGAAGAGTCAGCCATATCAGCCTACAAAAGCTATCTAATATAATAAACTGCAACGACTCAACGCACAGAGGTAAGGCGACCTTACACGACCAACTGTTACAGGCCTTAACAGAAACAAAAATCTCGCCAATACCAAACCTGGTGCGAAGAAGCTTCAACGCCCGCGCAAAGGTTTCTACACCCCAGCACGAGATGAAACCAAAGGCACCACCACAGGCTAAAAAAAGCTGCAGCGCCAGCAACAGCCAACAACCAGACGGAACCACAGAAAAAAATCAAGAGCAGTACAAGGAACTGCTAAATATCATAGAAAATCTGAACAAAACTATAGATAACCTCTCCAAGCAATTGGAAGAAGAAAGGGCGCAGAAAAGTACCACCACGTCGGGAAAAACCCAACCAGGTACCTCCAAGCGCAAGGCCACAGGCGAACAGGCCAGCACGTCAAACCGACCGCCAGTGCCCCCACCAGAGGGAAGAGCGGACATGACCGTGCGGGCGTCCCCCGCAACCGCACTAGGACCCTCAACAAGTAAGACATGCGGAACACGCATCGCGGACGCTAGCACAAGCGCGCCCCTACCTGCAACCAGTGAAAAAAAGGATAGGCAAAATGAGGGCTGGGCCACTGCCCCCTCCAAAAGACAACGACAGAACTCAACACCAATCCCCACAGCCCGAGGAGACACCCTCACGGAATCAACAGGATCAGAGACAGCCAGCACATCACGCAAACAAGGAAAGCACCAAGCCAACCAAACCACCATCGAGACAGAGCTACACCAGACCCAAGACCAGACAGCATCCAAGCCCCCAATCATAAACATATTTGGGAGCACCCAGCAAGTAACTTTTAGGCTAATCAAGGAAACATTAAGTATAAATAATTTTAAAATTAAGCACATTAACACATCCAAACATTACGTACAGCTCGATAACCTAACCGACTACAACGCAACAATTAGAGAACTAACAATAAGACAAATCAAATTCTTCACATACACCCCAAGAGCACTCAAACCGCAAACACTCCTAATCAAAGGATTAGACTCCAGCTTCGACACGGCAGAAATCCTTACAGAGCTAACGAACCTCCGCCTGAACAAAGTTAAGTTCCTAAAAGTATCCAATTTTACAACAAACAACAACTCCAAAACCAGCAGAACCCTTCCCTTCTTCCTTGTCCAAATCTCCCCAGGCAGCGACATAAATGAACTAATACAGACCAAGCGCCTCCTTCACCAAGTAGTCACATGGGACAAGCTACACAAGAAAGATCCCACGATGTGCGCCCGTTGCCAAAGAGCAGGGCACACTTCTAGAAATTGTAACCTAGAATTTAGATGCGTGAAATGCGCAGACACCCACGAGCCGGGCCAGTGCAAAATCCCCAAGGATTCGAAGCTCCCCGCAGCCCAAATTTACTGCGTTAGATGCAGGGACTTTGGTCACCCAGCGTCGTATAAAGGATGCCCAAAGTACAAAGAACTGAAAGTCAGACTTAGAAATGCAGCAACTGCAAAATCATACACGAGGATAGAAAACCTAAATAAAGCCAAAAACATACTTGAGAACAGTAAGACAAACCCCAACATCTCCTACGCAATGGCACTTACACAAAAGCAACACAGCACACACCCAAGCATCGCCCACCACCACCCCATCCCATCCACCCCCCCAACGCAACCGCAAGGAAGCGACCGAACCATTCCCCCAAACCATCCCATCCAAAACCCCACACAAATCCCCTACGACAAACTGTTTGAAGACTTGAAAAATTTCATACTACCCCAGATAAACAGACTAGAAAATATAATAGGAAACAACTCCACCAGAATAGACAAGCTACACGACCTCTACTTTGGCATCTCCACAGAACACAGCAATATAGACATGGATACAATTACCAACTGTAATGTATAACCCACCCACTGCAAATCTCAAACTAATTTCAGTAAACGTCAACTCCATCGCCTCCAACGAAAGGAGATACAACCTATCTCAACTCCTAAAAATAGAAAATCCAGACTTCGCACTCCTGAATGAAACAAGACTAAAAAAACAGCACAACCCAAAATTCCAAAAGTACAACCTCATTAGAAAAGACCGAGACAACAACAGCGGAGGAGGCGTAGCAATACTCATTAAAAGACACATAGCATACGAACTCATCCCCCTAACCACAGACACAACAACCCTAGAACACACCATCATAAAAATTAAACTACAGTCCAATAACAACCTCTTCATCATAGCAGGATACGCAGCGGGAAATCGCTCAACTGATTTCATAAACGAACTCACTCATATCTTCACCTCCCTTTCACTCAGAAACCCAAACAATTACTACATACTTGCTGGCGACCTAAACGCCAAGCACCAAGACTGGAACAATACATACTACAACAGCAGAGGCCTTGCTCTGGCAAAATGGATAACAAAATACAACATCGACCATAGAACCTCCTTATTAAGCACCAACACTCCTACTTTCCCAAGAAGTAACGCATTCATAGACATCTGCATCCTAGACAGTAGAATACATGTAATAAACAGGAACACAGACGACACTATCCCCACTCTAAACTTTGACAGTGACCACAGAGCAATAAAGATCCATTTCACACTCCCAGAAAGAGACAACCAAATTCCCTTCACCACCCCCAGCCGCCGGTAAACTACAAGAAAACTGACTGGTCGAAACTGAGAAAGGACATCAACAAAAACTGGACAATAAAGATACCCACCAACAGAAACCTCTCAAACGGGGAGATAGACAGCCACCTCGACAACATAAACAAAGTAATATTAAATACAATACACAGAGTAGTACCCACACTTCCTGACTACAATTCAAAAGAACTTTATGTAAACAACAACATCAGAAAATTACAGAAGACAAAAAACATACTATTAACAACGCTACATAATGAATACAGACACCCATCCGGCCTCTCCCAAACCATAATAGAATCAACAAAGGTCCTCCTTAAACAATACAAAACTAAAATCAAGCAAGAATTCCAAAAATCCGTAAATGCATACTGGGAAAATAAAATCAAAAATATCCCAATAAATTCTCACCAAATGTTCCCGCAAATAAACACCTTTTTTAGGAAAAAGGAAGGCCTAACCATCCCTAACCTAAAAATCGACTACAACAACAACAACCTAATAGCTAAATCAAAAATAGACCCAAACACCCTCACCCGAAACCAGCACGGAAAATTTACAATTACAAAGGACGAAGACAAACTAAACATACTAGGAGTACACTTTGCCGAGACAAATTCACAAAACAATGCACTAGGAAAGCAAAGACTATCTGAATTGGTAGAAAAACACAATACCATCCACAGCAACACAAATAA
This sequence comes from Nomada ferruginata, assembly GCA_963583965.1. Lineage (NCBI taxonomy): Eukaryota > Metazoa > Arthropoda > Insecta > Hymenoptera > Apidae > Nomada > Nomada ferruginata. The sequence continues at coordinate 5,997,614 of OY757219.1, forward strand.
TATAACAGTCAATACCCTCACACAATTCTCAGCCACAAATCCAGGTTCCAACCCAAAAAACGAAATAGACGATAAATACTTCACAACGCCTACACACACAGCACAACTATTCAGAAAGACGAACAATAAAAAATCCTCAGGCCCTGACAATATCCCTAACATAGTATTAAAGAACCTACCCACCAACCTCCTCTCCAGCTACAATATCCTCTTTAACAATTGCCTGAACAATCACTACTTTCCCGATGCCTGGAAAACGGCACGAGTAATACCCCTACAAAAAAAAGGAAAAAACCCATCCGACCCAGCTAGTTACCGTCCAATTAGCCTACTACCAAACATATCAAAAATCTTTGAAAAACTCATCAAAGAAGCCCTAGGAAGATTTTTCACACAACATAACATTATCCCAAACACCCAATTTGGATTCCGTCCACAACTAAGCACAATACACGCAATACATACACTAACATCCGACATCCAACACGCATTACACAGCAACGAAAGCGTAGCTGCTTGCCTAATAGACTTGGAGAAGGCCTTTGACACAGTCTGGCTAAAAGGGCTCCTCTACAAACTATCAAAAAAAGACTGTCCACTACACTTAATAAAAATAATTACAAGCATGACGCAAAACAAAAAATTCTACACATCCAACACTAAAACTACCTCAACGTTAACACTACATCTGACAGACGGACTACAACAAGGGACAGTCACCGCACCAGACCTCTTTAACTTCTACAGGGTGTCTCTTAACTCCTGTCCTTCCCGGAAATGGGGGGTAGCTGGGGTGATTCTGAACAACTTTTTCCTTGACCAACATGTGGTTTGCAGCTTCATTTTTAAGTTATTAACGAAAAACACTGGCCAATGAGAGCGCCCGCAAGGCGGCCGATGGCGCGCGCTCAGGCACGAACCTATCAGCTATCGCGATGGGGGGGCATCGAGGGTACCGACGGAAGCGTGCGGCAAATGTTACATCGTCTTAATTAAGAATAATGTGGAATAATTTGTTTATACTTATGAAACTAATAAGTCGTTTAATAACCGTGTTCGATACGTTTATTCATTATCCGAAAGGAATAAACTGTTTTATTACTTATGAAAAAAATATCTTTTTAACAGCACGTTTTCAGGTGGATAAATTATGTTTTCAGAAAAACGATTTGCACAACTAATGTTAGAAAAAGCTAGTTAAACTTACCCATTCGTCCACGAATTAACTTGCTTAACGTGTGCGAATCCTGACCGAGGCAACGTTCAACAGCTGATGTTACGGCTGGATTAGTATCCTTGCATGATCACTTCACTTCACGATAACTTCACTTCACGGTCACTTGCACTTGCTACTGTGAAATTTGGGTATAGTTAAAAACAATTTATTCTTCCTACGTTTAAACATTTAGTAATATTCTGCGGTTGCACGATTCACGTTTCTCGTTCGGTTAGCAGAACGACTCTGCCAGCTGAAACGTTCGCACTCGCTTCCACACGCACACGCACACACACTGTCTCCAAATTTAGTGGAAATCGGCGGCAGATACCGATCACACAGGGCAGTATCGGCCCCTGCGTAGTGTGCGTCGCAGTGTGAGCGTCGGCACTACAATGTTATCCACATTAAAGAACATGTGCGTGTGCGTGTGGAAGCGAATGCGACGTTTCAGCTGGCAGTGTCGTTCTGCTAGCCGAACGGACAACATGAATCGTAAAAACGCAGACTATTACGAAATGTTTAAACGTAAGAAAAATAAATCGGTTTCAAATATTCCCACATTTCACAGTGGCAAGTGATAGTGACCGTGATGTGAAGTGATCTTGAAGTGAATTCACCGTGAGTGTAGTGAGTTCTCCGACCCGGCCGGTGACATCAGCTGTTGAGCGTTGCCTAGGTCAGGATTCGCACAATGTTTACCAGATTAATTCGTAGAGGAATGGGTAAGTTTAATTAGCTTTTTCTAACATTAGTTGTGCAAATCGTTTTTCTGAAAACATAATTTATCCACCTGAAAATGTGCTGTTAAAAAGATATTTTTTTCATAAGTAATAAAACAGTTTATTCCTTTCGGATAATGAATAAACGTATCGAACACGGTTATTAAACGACTTATTAGTTTCATAAGTATAAACGAATTATTCCACATTATTCTTAATTAAGACGATGTAACATTTGCCGCACGCTTCCGTCGGTACCCTCGATGCCCCCCCATCGCTATAGCTGATAGGTTCGTGCCTGAGCGCGCGCCATCGGCCGCCTTGCGGGCGCTCTCATTGGCCAGTGTTTTTCGTTAATAACTTAAAAATGAAGCTGCAAACCACACATTGGTCAAGGAAAAAGTTGTTCAGAATCACCCCAGCTACCCCCCATTTCCGGGAAGGACAGGAGTTAAGAGACACCCTGTATACCGCAGACATACCAAAATTGTTCCAAATACCAGAATCCCGAGATATAAAAACACTACACTTTGCAGACGACCTCATAGTTTACATCAAAGGTAAAAATATAAGAAAAATACAGGAGAAAATGCAACACCTCTTTGACAAGATAGACGACTATTATCATACATGGAAGCTCAAAATTAATCCAGGAAAATCAGAAACCATCCTATTCCGAAGGCCAATTAAAAACCAGTAAAAAAGTTTCCTAGAAGCATACAAATCGTTCAAAATAAAACACAGAACCACAGCAATTCCACACAAAAAAACAGTAAAATACCTGGGCATAAACCTAGACGAATTCCTCCTATTCAACCAGCACGTTGACATTCAACTAAAAAAAGCAACAAAAACCTTCCTCAATAACGCCAAACTTTTTTACTCAAAATATCTAAGCACCAAAATAAAAGTCATATGCTATATGTTAATCATAAGGCCAATAATATCATACGGCTCCCCAACTTGGTTCAACATAAGCCCCTCAACTTTGGAAAAGATCAGGATCTTCGAGGGAAAGTGTCTCAGGGCGTGCACGGGTCTAAACAGAAGCGAAAAATACAACTACAAACGATACACAAACAACAAAAAATTATACGACACTGCAAACATCCCAAGAATAGACAGCTTCATCATAAAACTAACCAGAGACTACTTCGCCAACATTCCAAAAATAAAACACAACCACCTTATAAACAGTTCACTATACCCACATGACGAATTCCATAAAAAAACCCTAGCAACCGGCAATATCCCCCCAGAAGCCTTCCTACTACTCGACAAAACAGGCAGAATCATGGACCAACACAATATCCCAGTAATTTACCACATACAGCGCACAGCTAACAACAAAAAAATACTATGCGATCCCCACATAAATAGCAAGAACACCAACCATCGAATAGTATACAGCACGGACATACCTAAACTAGACTCAACAAACAAATATCACCACAACACAGACAAATACTGGTGGTTATCCAAACCTTATTAATAAATCCCGTCGCCAAACCGCACTTTCTGTAATACATATATGGACATATGTATGTATATATATATGTATGTATATATGTACTCTGCGTTCGCCGAGAGTTGGCGAGTGACAGCATATTGCGTTCTCACTCTGCTGCTACCACGTGCGTTGCTGTTATTGGCTACTGCCAGTGACAAAGGACGACGACGAGCATATCGAGACAAAGTGAGATAGAATGATGATTTTCGAGCATTGACGTAGCCTCCCAATGAAACTATCAACTACACATTAAGAATTTCCTTGCTATTTACATATTACCGCTGATTCGATTGTTTGAATATATAACATATTAAGTACGAAAGTTGGAATTGATGAAATTCCACCGTTTTCATGGGAAAACTGCTGCCGACATGTGGAAGACATAGAAAAGAAATATTGGCAGCAAGATAGTATTCTCGAAACGATGTTAGATGATTTAACAATAGAAGGTAGCGATAGCGAAACGGATACGGCAGAAGAAGATTCGCAGGACAGTTATTTTTCGGATAATTAATAAGGTAAAAAATTATGGAAATTATACTCATTTTAATTTCAACATGATCTGTACTTATATAAATTGTGATTGCAAGTTTATTCGGATACAACGAACTCAAAATGAGATATATTATTTTTAATAAAATAAGATATGTAAATAAAAATTTAGCTCTTCAGTTTGTAGACATTAATAATAAGAACGAACTGTGCGAAATCGCGTGTAATTTTTTAATTTAGAAAATCTTCCCGAACTTGCAGTAATAGATCAAATATAAGAAATTGTATCTTTTAATAGTTGATACTTTCATTGGGAGGCTACGCCAGTGCTTTGGAATCATTCTATTTCACTCTGTCTCGATATGCTGATCGTCGACCTTTGTCACCGTCTTCAGCCAATAGCAGCAAGTCACGTGATAGCATCAGAGTGAGAGCGTGAACTGTCACTCGCCAACTCTCGGCGAACGCAGAGTACATACATATACTCCCCTTCTGTACATAATGTAAATAACCTAGATTTAATTCCCTAGTATTAATTGCCTGCCAAACGGGCAGGAACGCACGAGTGAATGCACGCGGTATGTATGTGTAGAGAGTGCATGCTTTAGCTTAAGCCTCCCCCCCTCCTTTCTTTCCTCTTATCACAAGAAGGAGCGATAAACACCATCTCGGTTTTTTTAGTGCTACCCAGCATTATCTTTTTCCCGAAATCCAAGTACCAAAAACACAGTCTATCCAATAAATAGACAATTTAAACTAAGAATAAAATAAAATAAGGGGAACAAAGCCTCTACGTTCGCGCACAAAATCTCGCCCCACAGGCTGCGAGCGTCCCACTTCGACCATGCAGCTACATACATCTAGACCATTAATTAAATAGATTATTCACTATAAATTATCAATGTAATCATACTCTTATAAACATTGTAATTCTGAATAAAAACCACTTCAATCAATTCGATGACTCGTACCACGAGAGTCTTGGGTTCGATTCCGGCCAAGTATATTATTTTTTTCAACTCTATTGTGATTGCATCGTACACGATACAAATAAAAAAGAATGACTAATAACAATAAAAAGTTCTCATCCTTTAGATAATAATTTAAAAAAGATACTATTAGTATAGTATTGAAATTGCTTTAAATTATTAATAAGTTCGATACAATATTTCTTTATATGTAGCATTTTCTATTCGTGGAAGATACAGTTCTTAATAAATATCGTCGATCTGTAGATAGTAGAACTGATGAAAAAAAAATATACTTGGGCGGAATCGAACCCAGGACTCTCGTGGTACGAGTCTTCGAATTATCACACTGCGCCATCACACTTTATGTAAATATGTTTATACGCATGGCATAAACACAGGTACGCATCTTTAATTGTTTATATCTTTTAAACTATTGAGTATCTGAAGCTAATGTTTGACACCTATCATTAGGGGCCTATATAGTATCATCTTACAAAATCTCGTGAAAATCGAAGTCGGACAATTGGGGTCCTTCCCTTGTTAGAGCGCGCTCTCTCCCAGGGGGGAGGGATGTTGTGCCCTAACCGTCCCCACAAACTAACCACGATAAGCGCGAATCAGCAGCACGTGCAGTCAAGGCCGTCTTCGAGGAATAGCGGACGGATACGCGCAGGAAGCAGCGTATCCACTTACTGTCGATCCAGCAACTTGCGCCAGGCTGAGGGCACGCCAAGGAGACTGCCCACCACCGAAAAGACACAGCACATTCCTGCACCAACTCGGTATAAAACCCCGATAGCACGACCGCCGTCGCGCTATCTTAAACAAGCTACCCGTCACGTCAGTCTCAGTGCAGCTCTCCATCAAGCTTAACCATCACTCCTGAGCACTGTATAGTTACCAAGTCTCAATAAATCTACTCCTTTATTTACTCGAACACCGGTGAATACCAATTCTTTAACGCTCCCGCACCTACGACATCCCCCAACATTCGACAAGTGTCATCCGGCACAACAACATTATGATCCCAAAATTACAGGGTAATGATTTCCATACAATTGTGTTTCTTACACTATAATTATAATAAAATACGTGTTATACTATACATGCATGTACTGTGCGTTCGCCGAGAGTTGGCGAGTGACAGTTTACACTCTCACCGTTGCTGTTATTGGCTGATGACCGTGATAAAGGTCGACGATCAGCATATCGAGACAGAGTGAAATAGAATGATTCCAAAGCACTGGCGTAGCCTCCCAATGAAAGTGTCAACTATTAGAAGATACAATTTCTTATATTTGATCTATTACTGCAAGTTCGGGAAGATTTTCTAAATTAAAAATTACACGCGATTTCGCACAGTTTGTTCTTATTATTAATGTTTAGAAATTTATTTTTAACTGAAGAGATAAATATGTATTTACATATCTTATTTTATTAAAAATAATATATCTCATTTTAAGCTCATTGTATCCGAATAAACTTGCAATCACAATTTATATACATAAGTACAGATTATGTTGAAATTAAAATGAGTGTAATTTCCATAATTTTTACCTCATTAATCATCCGAAAAATAACTGTCCTGCGAATCTTCTTCTACCGTATCCATTTCGCTATCGCCACCATCTATTGTTAGATCATCTAACATCGCTTCTAGAGTACTATCTTGCTGCTAATATTTTTTTTCTGTGTCTTCCACATGTCGGCAGCAGTTTCCCCACGAAGAAGGTGAAATTCCATCAATTCCAAGTTTCGTATATCTTTCTAACTCGGCATACGATAATTTGGACACATTGTGTTCTCTTAATTTGTTTTTTAATTGGGCCCATATTAATTCAATTGGATTTGATTCGCACATGTAAGGTGGCAATCTTAACACCGTTAGCCCATGTAATTGTGCCATTTGATTAATTTTATATGTTTTTTCCGGTCTGTTCTGCCTTATTAATTCCAATAATTCAAATTTCCTGATGTCCTGTGAACATGGAATTCCGTTTTGCAATAGCCAATCTGCCATCTGACTTTTCCTAGCTTGTTGGTTCGGTGGTTTGTTTAATTGAACAGAATGGTAGGGGGCATTATCCATAATAATGACGGTATTGAGCGGAATATTCGGTATTAGCATTTCCTGCATCCATTTTTCAAAATTTGTGGAATTCATTTGCCCAAGGTAATCACCTCTGGAGCTGCCTGCTTTAAAAATTAGAGCAGCCCCTGCGACAAATCCGCCCCCCCCCCCGCATGAACTATAACAAGTTGATGAGAAGAGCTTGAGCTTTGTAAAATCCGTGGCACATTATTACTCTGCCAACACTTCCCGAAGCTAATTGTGTCGTCCATCCACTTTTCGTCGAGGTATATAATACTTTGCCCCGCTTTTCTGTAGCAATCCACAGCTTTTAAATATTTCCCTCCCCAATTGACTATGTGTGGCTGTTCAATCAGCAGTGTCCGGATGTTCCTGCTTTTTTCCAGGCGAAACCCATACCTTTTAGCAACGTGTACAAAGTAGTTCGTTGCCAGGGAAAATCAATTCTTTCCCGAATAGCGGTCAATAGTTTTCGCAGAGTAGGAATTTCCTTTTGTATGACATAAAAGTCATGAATAGTGCCCTTTATTGTTGCTTTGTCCTCCACGGAACAGTGGAACGTCTTCTCAATCAGCCTAGGTCGCTTCTTTCCTGGCGGTGGCAATGACGTTCCTTCTTCAGATTCCGAACTTTCCTTCCGAATCCTGGTGATTGTTCGGCTAGACGTAGCCAATAACAGCAACGCACGTGGTAGCAGCAGAGTGAGAACGAAATATGCTGTCACTCACCAACTCTCGGCGAACGCACAGCACAGCGAGAGCTCGCCCGATCTCGCCCGAATTGTCCCGACCCGACTCGAGACTCGGAATCTCGTGAAATCGAGAACTCGCACATCCCTGCATGAGACTCGAGAAATGTATTAAATTCTTCATTGCGTTATTCGCCACCGTTATCGGTCTGCAAGCATTTGATTCGCCTTCCTGTGCACTTTTTAGCATATGCTTTAAAATTTTGAAAACCTGACACACTTCAGTCTTTCTTTTACAAAAGTAAATTTGACTCCATTCCATGTAGTCATCTATAAATGACAACATGTATCTTGACCCACCCAAGGATTCCGTACTCATTGGGCCACATACATCCGAGTGTTTAATTTCTAGTACTTGAGAGCATCTATTTGTTCCTCTGGGAAATGGTGTGGAATGAAGCCCACCTTGAATACAGTTCTCGCAAGTAGGTATCTTCACTGATCCTTTTATAATCTTAACTCCTGAAATCTTTCCTCTTTGTATTAGACTTGTTAGATCCTTCATGTTCAAATGGCCTAATCTTTCTTGCCACATTCTTACATTATCAATAATATTCTCTTCCTGGTTCACATATCCAGCATCCTCCACGTCCTCTCGTACACAGTACAGGTTACCTATTCTGTTGGCCTTTAGTTTAATTCTTCCATCGTTGCCTACAACCACGGCCTCACTTTTTATGAAAATTGCTTCATTACCCCTTTTTGTAATTTTGGTATTAGGATTAGGAATAGTTTTATTGTGTACATTCTACAGAAGAGTGAGTTCGCGGGAGCGTTAGGCGCATTCCTATGCTTCCGGTCTCCCCACCTTACAGCCCTCTGCAAGGCCCTCAGTGCCGTAGCCATGAACATGGGTATTGGGGCCATTGAGTCCCTCAACATTTGGCAACCGACATCAAATTTGTTCTAAGATCCGGGACATATAAAGTATCACTAAATTGAATCCTTTTCATGTTACTATATAATTTTGTGGTGATATAAATGTTTCCTCTAGCCTTAACATTTGCAGAGGTATTATTGGCTATCTTTAACTCCTTATGAATGGATGGTTTTAGTTTTACAAACCTGCTTTTATCCATGCATAGATGCGTAGAGCATCCACTGTCCAAACACCAGTGCTTTTGTTCTTTATCCTGCACATTGTGTGCTTCATCTGCTGCGCCATGTACAACGTAGAACATATCATCTGCAACTCTTCCTGCTGGCCTTTGCTTGTTCTCTTCAGCGTAGCATTCTGATGCTTTATGTCCTATTTATCCAAATTTGTAGCACTTTAGCCTCGTTTGCCATGAATTCTTTGGTTTACATTTGTACTTGTTTCCCTCGACTTTGGGTTGATCCTTATATCTATAACTCTTTGGTTTAACAGTCATTGCACCATGGTCACGGGCATAATATGAGGTCTGCTTTTGCCTTCTGGTCTGATTCGTCCCATGCGTCCGCCGCAGCCATCGATTCTTGGTCGCCAGCGATGATATCAGGATGCGGTATTTTTTCGGATACATATTTCGAATTATCGTTTTTCCTAAGGAATGCTTCTATTTGAATACACTACGTATCGTAGTTATCTTTATTGAACGCATCTATTCTCGATACATTTCCTATATTGTGTCCCATATTCACTTCGCGCCACGTGCTTAACCTTGCTTTTAGCAGATGATGTTACAAGCAGGCGCGCGTGGCTCACTCACACATACATAGAGCATACATAATATGTACGAGTATATTGGATGGGTCTCGTCCCGACAGCGCTACCGCAACGCGGATTGATCTACAACTTCCTTACAATAAATATCAAAGTGGATGCTCTGTCCAAATACTTTTTTACTAACTGTACAAATTAATGTATAAAAATTTTATATTTCACTATTTCATATACAGTACCGGACAAATGTATTCGGACAAATGATTTCTCCTAGTTTTTATGAAGGTGTTACGAACCAGGGCTGTGGGCAACGCCTAGACCGGCGATGTTGATATTTCCCAAGGAATATGGTTGAGAATTTGTTAGTTAGGTGCACGGACGAACCTGATGCGAAATCAGGGAGCCGCTGGGATTGATGTATGCGAGGACGAACCCGATGCGAAATCGGGGAGCCTCAGGAATCGAATCAAACGCGGACGAACCTGGTGCGAAACCGCAGGAGGGTGAAACGTCGTGGACGAACCCGATGCGAAATCGGGGAGCCACTAGGAAAGAGTGCGCAGACGAACCCGGTGCGAAACCGGGCAGCTGCTGGGAGGTTGGTTTATTCACAGACGAACCCGGTGCGAAACCGGGGAGCTGTTCGGAGGTTTGGTAAACGTACGGACGAACCTGATGCGAAATCAGGGAGCCGTAGGATACAGACGAACCTGGTGCGATACCAGGGAGCTGTAGGATGGGTTAGGTTTCGTGGATGAACCCGATGCGAAATCGGGGAGCCACTAGGTTGGAGTAGTTATCTTATTTTGGATAAGACGTGCGAACGAACCTGATGGGAAATCAGGGAGTCGCAGGAAAAGTTAGTTTGACTCGTAAATAAATATTCGATACAACTCGAGCGGTTAAGTTGTATCTGTGGGACGTTACCACTAATATAAAGGATTACGGAGTAAAGATAGGTTTTAACGAATCTACTCGGTTTAATGGTGAACAGTTTATGAGTTTATATTGCAACCAGTTGTTTGTAGAAGTGTGATTGTCGCGATATAGTTAAATAGTGTGTGAATTATTACCTAAGCTGCACGGTGTTGACGCACTGGCGATGCGGGGTCTGAGAACGGTTACAAAGTGTGCCGAAAGAACTTCAATCGGACTATGCGGATTCTAATGGGTTAACTTTATCTGAATGGTGCCGTAAGCCCAATTCTTATTGAAATGCAACCGACTCTGTACAAGCGTAACGCGGCGTGACTATGCGCGTAGCTGTGTAGTTATGAACCGAAAATGATCAGAAACCGAGGGCTTATATAGTCCCAAAATGCATGGAGGGGTTCGATAGAATCTCCATATATGGTAAGGGCACAGAGACTTCGTCGGGTCACGAGTGCACCCAATCGGTCGCGATGCAATTGGTCGATACTAAAAGGGGTAACCGTCGTGTGATAGCGAGATAAAACTTTAGGCGTCCTCCATTCCTACGCAAGATCGAACAACGCGTGTGAGCGCAGCGTAAGAGAATATTATTCATATGTAACAGTAATAATACTAGTATTTATTTTAAAAAATTATTCAAAATTTTCTTTTGTGTGATATATTTCGAAGCAAGGTGCAGCACATAGCCCAACATTGCAAGTATTGCACATGTAACGACTGTCTTTCCTTTTCCTTTTTCCTTTACTATCCCTTTTAGCACAACACACAGCGCAATATCTTGTGGGACCTTCTTTTTTGGTGTTGGTGGAACAAAACTGGGAAAAAGAAGTTCCGTTAGTCGTAGAATTCCAGAAGATTTTGGTCTACCTGATTTTTTATATTTGTATCACTATGATAGTTTTGTATAAGTCTTTCTACTAATTTGCTTCTGACTCTAAATTTTTTTTTTCACCTCCATTTTTTTGATACAAAACATATGCGTTCCAAATGCTGATGTCTAACAAATGGAAGAATATTTTTTTATAATATTTTTTCCCCCTTTTTCTGGTAATGGGATAGTCATGTAAATGCTGATCTAGACGATCAACACCTCCCATCGTTTCGTTATAATCTATCACCACTTTCGGTTTAGATATAATATTACCGTCTTTATCCGTTTTGTTTGTAGTTGCCTTTTCGGTGTTATGTACTGTAGATAGCAAACAAACGTCTCTTTTATCATGCCACTTCATTATGATCACTTTTCCACGTCGAGCAGCTACTATTTCACCCTTTTTCAATTTTTTGTTTTGAATAAATTTTGGTACATCTTTTCTATTCTTCCTTACAGTCCCATATGTGTCCGTTTTATGGCTTACTAAAAAATTTGCTAGTTGTGGTGATGTGTAATAATTGTCAGTGGTGAGACAGTAGCCTTGGTCTAAAAGTGGTTCTAGCAACGACACAACAATTTGGGAAGTAACCGGCAGATCTGTATATTTGTCAGTTATTACTGTGCCTTTCCCTGTGTATATAATAAATGAAAAAAATAACCACTTTGAGATTCGCACAACAAAAATAATTTTATTCCAAATCTCGATCTTTTTAGTGGAATATACTGGACCCAGCCTAATCGACCTTTATAAAGCATTAGACTTTCATCAATCGTTATATCTCGTTCTGGTATATATAAACTAGAACATTGATTATTTATTATTTCATAAATAGGCCAAATTTTATAAAGTTTTGGGTTGGGATGAGTATTTCGGTCAAATGTTTCATTATTACAAAAATGTAAATTTCTTTTTATGCTTTGATATCTTCGTAGGTTCATCAATTTTGGAAAAACAGGAGTGCACCATATTTCGTTAGTCGACCAATACATTCTTTCTTCTGGTTTTTTTTACAAGGCCCTGAAGTATATTTATAGCTAGAAATATCATCATTTCATTTTTGTCAACGTGTTTCCATTGACTGTCAGATCTGCTCGGTTGTTGTTTCGCATATCTATCTGTTTCTAAAACTCTTATATCCAAGACCGAATCATCAAAAAATAATTTGAAAATGCTAGTATATGAAGATTGTCCACCAACAGAAAAGTTGAACCAGGAGCGGCAACAAATGGAAACCTTTGAGGATGTGGATTTGGTTGGACATTGCTTATCTCCTTCCAATCAACGGCTATATCTTCTTCTGAACTATCTTCAGAATCACTACTATACTTATAACTTTCTCCTGAGCCGCTTTCCGACAAATTTGCGTATTCATATTCAGATTCTGAACCGCTCATTTTTCAATATATATTTTACTAAAATATAATGTAACATAAAACATAATAATAATAATAACAATAATAATATTCTGAAAATTAGAAATCATACCAATTGTATAAATATCCAATATACTGTAGGAGGTGGACTCAATGAAACTCGCTGAAAAAGTAATTTATTGTAGTTTATAAAGTAGACGTACACTGTTCTCAGTCTAAAATAGAACTGACTTGTCCCGAAGGATTCCAGGACAAGTCAAGCTTGCCCTGTTTACGCTACGTGACCAAGGCTGGTGACCAAGGCTGGACTCTGTCACAGATCCAAAAGGCCTATCGTCCAAAGCCAAACAGTCTACAATACCCAATTTTATTTTCTGTAATCACAAAATAACTTTCTATAAAGATACACTTATCTTTGTAAGTTTACAACACTTAGGTAAATATTGAACTAAACTATAAAACAAGAGAAACAGGTGTTTGATATTTCACGACTAAATCGTAAAATATAAGAAACAATGACCTTTATATAAATTCACGAAAATACTATGACGGATTGCAGTCAGTCGTCACGAGTGCAGAAATGCAAGAATGTATGGTACGTCCAGAGCTTGTGTATCAAACTGTATATAAAACAAAAGAAAGCACCTACGGCGCGCAAAGATAAGTGTATCTTTATAGACAGTCAGTTATTTTGAGATTACAGAAAATAAAATTGGGTATATTGGATATTTATACAATTGGTATGATTTCTAATTTTCAGAATATTATTATTGTTATTATTATTATTATGTTTTATGTTACATTATATTTTAGTAAAATATATATTGAAAAATGAGCGATTCAGAATGTGAATATGAATACGCAAATTTGTCGGAAAGCGGCTCAGGAGAAAGTGATAAGTATAGTAGTGATTCTGAAGATAGTTCAGAAGAAGATATAGCCGTTGATTGGAAGGAGATAAGCAGGAGATCGCGTTACACTGATCGGCAAGCGAGCTTCTCGACGCCTCTAGGGGTATACCCCCCAGGAGTGGGGATAAACTCTTCGCAACTATTGCATACCTATTTTTCGCAACTTTCGAGGGAATACTGTACTGCGCTTTTGTTCCATGGAAAAAGACTATATTTTATTCTTGAATAAATAAGTGTTATAGCTTACAATCCTATGTAAATGATAAATATCAATAAAACGATTTTTTTTCTTAGCTTTCACATTGTCATTTTCTTTATTTAATTTTTTTAATTACTTTAACCCTTTGCGGTCCGAGCTCTCTTCACCGTTTCGTTCCAGCAGGACCGCGCTGCATTCGCAGTTTCGTACTAGCAGGTCCGCGCAGATTTCACCAGTCGCCTTTCCGCTTGCTAGCGTTTACTTTGGAAAACATTTACGAACTAACGTAACGTACTTACGAATTAGTAGATATATAAAATAAAATTGTAAGATTTTTTAAACATTATTTTTATTATTATTATTACATTATTATTTTTTATTATTTACAGCCTATAATTAACCATGGTATGATACCGTTTAAACCATTCTCCGACATGTAATGCCGGTTTTCTGTCGCAGGTTTCGCATATAAGGTAAAGGTATTAGTAGTTGACCAGTTAAGAGAAGTTTTCCACGCGAACAATAGTAACCACTTGCTCTGTCATCAAATAGCGAGAGTCGATGCCTGAAGACACTCTTTAAGTTTTCTAGATTATGTAACAAGGTCACTTTTTAAAAAAAGTTTGCTTATACAAATTTGAAAAACATATTTAAAAATTCAGTAATTGCTTCAGAAGTTGACCACTCTTGAAAATGAAAAATCTAGTAATTGACCTTCTGTTCGTTAGTAGTTGACCACTTATACTAGAAAGAGGGTTAAAGCAATAATGTTGGGAATCATTTTAGTATTATTTAGTTTTAACAATTACCAGCACAAATTACAATTAAACAATAAACTAAGAAATAAAACAAATCAATTCCATAAAAAGTTCAATTCAGGAACAGCGTAGAGGTTGCGAGTTCTGCTCGATTTCGTGGGCTCATTGATATGCGAAAGTACAACCTTCCACTCGTAGTCCAGCACATCAGGCTTCTCTGGCCACTTCCATAATCGCCCGTACATTTCCATGGATGAAATAGTCGCTCTAGTTTTTGTTATGCGAAGAATTTTTCCAGGAAAATGTTTTCCTCCATATAAAAATATTACGTGTTCGTTCACAACTTTTTGAACAGGCAGCCAGGCAGGCCATTTATTATTGTTCAACAGTTCGTTTTCCTCGTTGATCTCTTCATTTCCTTCACTTTCTACAACAGAATCAAACATTTCACAACTGGAGTTTGAACTCTCAGAAGAAAATTGTAAGATTTTCTTTGCTCTTTTCAATTTCAGTTGACGTGTCTTGTCTTGTTTAGCTCTCTCCTTTTATTTCTTCTTCATTCGCTTTTCTGCTGCACGCTCTCTTTTTAATCGTTCTATCTCTTCTTTTTTCTTTATTTTGTTCAGGAAATATTCTTGACAAAGTTGACCTGAGATAATAGAAGGCATCCTTTCTCTTGGCATTTTCTTTATGTTTGTTTTTTGGTTTCCTACGTCTGAAGAATAAAGATGTCTTTTCAATGGGCTCGGGACTTTATATGAAGGACCGGCAATAGGCGTAACGCACGAATTGGTCATACTTTGAGGTAGCATAGCAGCTTCGGTAGTTAGGTCGCTTTGAAGCAGTATAGCTTGAGGAGTGACATTATTTGAAGCTTCCCCAACAGAACTGTTAACATTGTGGAGCAACAGTGATGGAATCGTGTCATCGTTGGCGGGGTGCTCGGTTATAGTGCTTTCATCTTCCAGAATCGGCACTGCTGAAATAACATCATCATTCAAGGATTCTTCAGCTGGGGTGGTATCATCCAGAAGCGAGATTGCTGGAATTGTGACCGCGTTGGCGGGTCCTCAGCTTCAGTATTATTATCGGGAAGCAACACTGTTGGATTTATGCTGTCGTTTACAGGTTCCTCAGCTGGAAAGGAATATTTTTCCAACTCGATTTGGGTTCTCTTCCATAGCATAAATAAAGATGTATCTTGCGGATTCCCAGTCCACTCTTCTGATGAGCATCGAAATATGTTAAGTTTTTCAGGTTCGATATTTCCATTTAGAAATCGGAGGCCTTGTTTCCAATACTCCATCCGCGACAAATGTGTTTCCGTAATTCCGGTTTCAACTTGTTGTACCTTGGCCCGGTAAGATGTTCACTGCTGATGGATTCCACGGATATAAACCACATTTCCGAAATCCATTGGATAGAATAGATGCAGTTACATTTTTGTCAATCACTTCTTGCAGCAACTTCGGAAAATCTTTTTTTTTTAAAACTGGGGCATCAAGATGGTTAATTCTCCATTCATGTACTTTCTTTTTCCAGTTTTCTTTCAGTGTTCTAAAAACAGCAACATCCATGGGCTGTAGTAGATGGGTTGCATTAGGGTAAAGTGCCACCAAAATAATACCGTGATTATGGCAAAACTGGCTTGTTTGGAAGCTTAAATGTGAGGTGTGTCCATCAATAAAAAGAATGACTGGTAATGTAGCTTTTGTTGCTACCAACCATGGGTGAAATATATCGGCAACGAACTCAAAGAACGCTCCACATGTCATCCAACCTGAGTCACTTTTACCCAGGCCCCATTTTTGGGGAAAATTGTCAGCTATTTCTTGGGGTATACGTTTGTATTTGAACAAAACTACTGTAGGAGCAACTATACCACTGGCGCTGCCCGTCAACAATACCGTCACACACTCCTTTTCATCTGGATTGACTTGTTGGTAAACAGTTTTACACCCTTTTTTCGCCAACACGTTGTTGCCTTTGGGATTCAAAAAGAATGCTGTTTCGTCACAATTGAAAATCCGTGATGGGTCGTCTAAGATCGTCTCAAAATTGTTCTCCTTTAGGTAGTTATATACTTCGGAAAACCAGTTGAGTATATTAGCACTGGTGACTGCTGCTCGTGAAGCTGTTAGATTTTGTGCAACTCTTTTCGATATTGTAGGATTTCTATTTAAAAACCCCTTTACCCAGGTCCTACCAGGACGATCATTTTTAAACGGGTTTTGACGTTTCACTTCTTTGATAACACTGTTCGACAAATTTCAACTTTTTTTTGATTTTGTAACCTTCAATATGCGTTTCTTACAGACTTTAATGTGCTGAATACGAATCTGCAATCCGTTTTTCTCCAGAACGTACCATTTTTGAAAAAATCAATTTTGAAAAAAATCGCAAATTTTCAACTTTGGAAGTTTATTGTACTTTTGTTTATTGCCAAATGATTCTTTGAAGTTTCACGAATAAAATGGTGTATGTTGTTATTAGACTATAAACATTTAAATGTGTTTAAATAATGATCAAAGTGAAAAGGATACCGAAAATACACCCATTTTGGCTGATATCTTTCAATTTATTTCAAAAAGTAAAGGTCCAGGGGAAAATCTAACTATGCCACGCGATAGAGCAGACCTTTCTGCAAAGGAAAGCATCAACGGAAATTACAAAATCATTTTTGTATTCGATATACAAGCGAAAAAGTTTGGCAAAACACGTGGCGGCGACAGTAGTGCTCTATGACGGCGGCTCCCCGCTCATCGCTCAGCGTAGCGGAATCACTAAACGCGCAGTCTTCTGCTGAGTGTCACTGTTGCCGTCGCGTGTTTTACCAAACTATTTCGCTTGTATATCGAATACAAAAATGATTTTGTAACTTCCGTTGATGCTTTCCTTTGCAGAAAGGTCTGCTCTGTCGCGTGGAATAGTTAGATTTTCTCCTGGACCCTTAGTTTTTGAAATAAACTGAAAGATATCAGCCAAAATGGGAATTTCACTTTCCCTTTCACTTTGATCATTATTTAAACACATTTAAATGTTTATAGTCTAATAACAACATATACCATTTTATTCGTGAAACTTCAAAGAATCATTTGGCACCAAGCGCATATGAATAACTATTACCGCAAAAGTACAAAACACTTCCAAAGTTGAAAATTTGCGATTTTTTTCAAAATTGATTTTTTCAAAAATGGTACGTTCTGGAGAAAAACGGATTGCAGATTCGTATTCAGCACATTAAAGTCTATAAGAAACGCATATTGATGGTTACAAAATCAGACCCGTGTTGAACAGTGTAATACGTTCCACGCTAGTTACAAGTTCTTCGATCGTAATTGGGAAACCAGCTGCAGCCATTCTTTCAATCCACTGACGGATCTCATTTTCTTCAGTTTGATTTAAAATTGGAGGAGGTCCCATCTTTCTCTCCACAGGCGATTTGCCTTCCACTTTGTATTTAAGAGTTATCCTTGGTACGCCAAATTTACGTGCTGCTGCCCTGATTGGTGTTTTGTGTAACCGAACATCTTCAATGGCTGCCTTCATCGTCTCTTCAGAATAATTTCTAAAGGAGCCCTTGATAGGAGGCATCTCTTTATTAGTAATGAAATAATTTCTGAAATAAATAATTAAATAAATGCATTTTAATTTTCCGTTGGTATTTATAATGTCACGCACATGCCTGTTTTAAAAAAAAGTGGACACTGGTCAATACTTGACCGTGAATGCAATCAATAGTTGACCATGTGGTCATCCTCTAAAACACAGCATGCTACAAAATTTAGAATTATATTTTGTACTCCTAACAATCTTAGATGTAAAATGGATACATTATAAATCATAAACAAATTTAAATGACTCACGTCAGTAATTGACCACGCCTGTCAACTTCTGAAAATTGTTTAAAAACAATATTCAGTATTTGACCCCCTAATATACTATTGTTTTTTAGGTAACAATAACAAAAACGATGTATTTATCACTTGTAAAACTCTGTGAGAATTTAAAAAGCAACTAATTTAGTCGCGAAAAGTTCACAACGTATGGATTTTTTTACCGGAACCGTACAGCTGTTCCTAACAGAAACGTTAAGGAAATAGAAATATATCGGTATATTACTAACCTTAATGAATTCAAACGTTCGTTGTTGCTATGCTTACTTCAATTTGCATGCAATTGTTTTAAAATTTCACCAACAGATGATGTGGCATCCGAGGTTCACTTTCATCAAAAGTGCACATTTTATAAAAATCTTATTTTTTATGTTTTTCTAGAAAATGGTAAATTACTGGTACATGGTCAACTACTGGTACCTTTACCTTAAGGCATACATAGTTGTCGCAACTTATCAAGACTTCTATCGCGCTGTTGCCACATCTGTTACAAATGTGATCATCAGCTAACTAAATGCATCGGCTCGAGCGGAGATTTTGTCACTAGCCGCCAGATACTTTTCCGTAGGTTCGAGTCCCGCACGTGTTCATTTTTTTACTTTCTGAATTTCTCTTAATGAAACTGTTACTAACGTACTTGCGAAATTTTTCTGATTAAAATAAGGCCAAACACGATATAGTTTGAATTATATTTGCTTGTTGATACTAATTGAATACGTACCACAAAGTCTGTATCAACAAGTAAACATATGTAATTCAAACTATATCGTGTTTGGTCTCATTTGAATCGGAAAGATCTCACAGATACATTGGTAAAAGTTGCATGTAGAAAAATTAATAAATAAAAAAGTATCATCGTTGAATTAGTATTAGTCACACCGATACTCTGGTTCGGATCGTATTACACCGCGTCGTCGAGCGCGTTATCGCCACGTAGCATTCCCCCACGTGGAGGGGGGATAGTCTATTTCTCCAGCCAATCCTTTCTTGCATTTTTGTCATCACAATACAATGTATTGTTCAAAACTTTCTCTTCACCATTCAAACATGTGTACGAGACTGACTGGTCAATTGTGAACAGTTGGAAAAACGGTTTGCAGAAAATGTTTCGAACAATTGAGTGTAAGATAATCGAACGGAGAGGAGTAGTCTCTCTGTCTCGATTAGTTATTACTTATTACAATGATTCTGTGTAAACGTCGCACAGTGGTCCGAAACCGTAAAAACACGAACTAAATTCAATTTTTCGACCTCCTCCGAATTGCATGAAATTTTAGGCATAGTTTCTTATATGTATAGACTACATTTTGGCAAAAAATGGATTGCCGCAGAGCACTGGTAATTGCCTGAGACACCTTCAAAGAGGGGGGAAATATGTCCACCTTGGAAGGATCCCATTTCTTTCTGAATTTGCTATATTTTGCGGTGCTATATTTTTTTACAGAGTGCAGCTGACTCAAATCGGTTTATATATTTTTAAAGAGTGTTCTTCCAGCTACAAGTACATGTAACATGAAAGGTATCTCAGTATTTTTACCCTTTGAAAAATACCTTTACGCGAATCCCTATTTTTCCCCCGTTTTTCCACTTCAATGTCGTTTATAAGGGGGAGGTAAACTCGGGGATCCGATGAAATTTATATGGAAGTATTTGTAAGAACATGCTTAAGAAGATAGCATAAATTTTGTTTGCAATTATTTGCAATTCTGAAAGTTATAACAATATATGTGCAGTCAGGACGCCGCATTTCCACTTCAATGTCGTTTATAAGGGGGAGGTAAACTCGGGGATCCGATGAAATTTATATGGAAGTATTTGTAAGAACATGTTTAAGAAGATAGCATAAATTTTGTTTGCAATTATTTGCAATTCTGAAGGTTATAACAATATATGTGCAGTCAGGACGTCGCATTTCCACTTCAATGTCGTTTATAAGGGGGAGGTAAACTCGGGGATCCGATGAAATTTATATGGAAGTATTTGTAAGAACCTGCTTAAGAAGATAGCATAAATTTTGTTTGCAATTATTTGCAATTCTGAAAGTTATAACAATATATGTGCAGTCAGGACGCCGCATTTCCACTTCAATGTCGTTTATAAGGGGGAGGTAAACTCGGGGATCCGATGAAATTTATATGGAAGTATTTGTAAGAACCTGCTTAAGAAGATAGCATAAATTTTGTTTGCAATTATTTGCAATTCTGAAAGTTATAACAATATATGTGCAGTCAGGACGCCGCATTTCCACTTCAATGTCGTTTATAAGGGGGAGGTAAACTCGGGGATCCGATGAAATTTATATGGAAGTATTTGTAAGAACATGCTTAAGAAGATAGCATAAATTTTGTTTGCAATTATTTGCAATTCTGAAGGTTATAACAATATATGTGCAGTCAGGACGTCGCATTTCCACTTCAATGTCGTTTATAAGGGGGAGGTAAACTCGGGGATCCGATGAAATTTATATGGAAGTATTTGTAAGAACCTGCTTAAGAAGATAGCATAAATTTTGTTTGCAATTATTTGCAATTCTGAAAGTTATAACAATATATGTGCAGTCAGGACGCCGCATTTCCACTTCAATGTCGTTTATAAGGGGGAGGTAAACTCGGGGATCCGATGAAATTTATATGGAAGTATTTGTAAGAACCTGCTTAAGAAGATAGCATAAATTTTGTTTGCAATTATTTGCAATTCTGAAGGTTATAACAATATATGTGCAGTCAGGACGTCGCATTTCCACTTCAATGTCGTTTATAAGGGGGAGGTAAACTCGGGGATCCGATGAAATTTATATGGAAGTATTTGTAAGAACCTGCTTAAGAAGATAGCATAAATTTTGTTTGCAATTATTTGCAATTCTGAAAGTTATAACAATATATGTGCAGTCAGGACGCCGCATTTCCACTTCAATGTCGTTTATAAGGGGGAGGTAAACTCGGGGATCCGATGAAATTTATATGGAAGTATTTGTAAGAACCTGCTTAAGAAGATAGCATAAATTTTGTTTGCAATTATTTGCAATTCTGAAAGTTATAACAATATATGTGCAGTCAGGACGCCGCATTTCCACTTCAATGTCGTTTATAAGGGGGAGGTAAACTCGGGGATCCGATGAAATTTATATGGAAGTATTTGTAAGAACATGCTTAAGAAGATAGCATAAATTTTGTTTGCAATTATTTGCAATTCTGAAGGTTATAACAATATATGTGCAGTCAGGACGTCGCATTTCCACTTCAATGTCGTTTATAAGGGGGAGGTAAACTCGGGGATCCGATGAAATTTATATGGAAGTATTTGTAAGAACCTGCTTAAGAAGATAGCATAAATTTTGTTTGCAATTATTTGCAATTCTGAAAGTTATAACAATATATGTGCAGTCAGGACGCCGCATTTCCACTTCAATGTCGTTTATAAGGGGGAGGTAAACTCGGGGATCCGATGAAATTTATATGGAAGTATTTGTAAGAACCTGCTTAAGAAGATAGCATAAATTTTGTTTGCAATTATTTGCAATTCTGAAGGTTATAACAATATATGTGCAGTCAGGACGTCGCATTTCCACTTCAATGTCGTTTATAAGGGGGAGGTAAACTCGGGGATCCGATGAAATTTATATGGAAGTATTTGTAAGAACCTGCTTAAGAAGATAGCATAAATTTTGTTTGCAATTATTTGCAATTCTGAAAGTTATAACAATATATGTGCAGTCAGGACGCCGCATTTCCACTTCAATGTCGTTTATAAGGGGGAGGTAAACTCGGGGATCCGATGAAATTTATATGGAAGTATTTGTAAGAACCTGCTTAAGAAGATAGCATAAATTTTGTTTGCAATTATTTGCAATTCTGAAGGTTATAACAATATATGTGCAGTCAGGACGTCGCATTTCCACTTCAATGTCGTTTATAAGGGGGAGGTAAACTCGGGGATCCGATGAAATTTATATGGAAGTATTTGTAAGAACCTGCTTAAGAAGATAGCATAAATTTTGTTTGCAATTATTTGCAATTCTGAAAGTTATAACAATATATGTGCAGTCAGGACGCCGCATTTCCACTTCAATGTCGTTTATAAGGGGGAGGTAAACTCGGGGATCCGATGAAATTTATATGGAAGTATTTGTAAGAACATGTTTAAGAAGATAGCATAAATTTTGTTTGCAATTATTTGCAATTCTGAAGGTTATAACAATATATGTGTCAATATAAAGTGCCCTACATAGAAGTAAATCCATTAATGAATAGCTATGCTTGTATTGACTAAATTCTTTTTGTTTAATAGCAGCGACCCTGTTATAAACCTCGAGAGGTTTGACTCTGGTTTAATCCTGACAATCATGCATCCCGCCCTATAAAGCTAGTTATTTGTCGCTCATTCTTTACGCTAAGCGATTAAGGTAATTAAAGTGTTAATCACCCCTTCCGAACAAATGGAGTATTAAAATAACCCAAATAATAAAACAAGTATAGATCGGTTGAAAGCAATAAAATCATAAAACTTGTTAGGTTGCAGGAAACAAGGCCACTAGTAAAGAACCTTTTCTAAAAATTTTAATTAGTTCTGACAGTGTCATGAAACTATTGTCGCCTCGTGGGTTTTTCCATATATTCAGGAAAATGGGGGAAGCCTGAATGAACTATGAATTCTAATTTTTGAAAGAAAGGTACTTTAGTTCTTTACGAACACCCAAAGAGTTCAGTGCCATTTGGTATCGAAGTCTTTTTGAGCAAGCGAGCGCACAATTTCATTTATCTTGAAATATCGTTGACGTGATTGTATTAAACAATGGCGGATAGGAAAATTACGAGACATATGCTACACGATTTGGTGATGGAGCACTCAGATCAGTCAGCAGAATACAAAAAGGGGCACGTACTAAGTTTTTTAGAACAAACTTTTTTGATCGGAGAAGATGAACACGCAAAGGAGGAACTAAAAAAATTCATCAAAAACACCTTTTTCAGCATCTACTTTAGGCGTTGGAATTTGTGTTCCAGATCGAATTCTTATTTTTCAACAAAACATAGTGACTGGCTCTCTAAAGAGATTATATTTCCCAGTTCCTTATCAAGAGGTGAATCATCGAACAACAGGGAAATCGCCGGAAAAAGGGGACGACCATCGAAAAACTTTGAAGAGTGTTGTGCGGCTGTGAAACGAAGAAAAACGGAGGAACTTCGACAATCTCACTCTTCGGCAGAACTGATTTGCGCAACTGCAATGAAGCTTCGAGAAGACGGAGACAAATCAACGGCCAAATTATTAACTGAATGTACTACGTCTTCACCTACTAGATCTTCCAGGATTTTGAATAGATGGAAAAAGCCTGAAGCCATTCCAAGACAATTATCGCCTGAAGAAGCTTTGTCCCTAATAATTACTTCTAATTTGTCCAAAGAGACATACAAAACACTGCGTTTGGCAGCGAATACTCATGGGCATCAGTTATACCCATCGTACTTTAAAATATTGCAAGTGAAAGAACAATTTTATCCGGATGAAATAATCGTGTGTGAACAGAAATGTGAAGTGCCGTTAAAAAATTTATTATATAAAACGTGTGAAAGTATAGTGAATGTGATACCAGTGTGTGATACAAGTGACAGTGACAACAATTTAACATTACTTTGCAAGTGGGGATTTGACGGAAGTTCCGGCTTTTCATGTTATAAACAAAAGTCTGACACAAATGAAGACAAAGATGGGAGTATCTTTGTTACCTCTTTGGTTCCGCTTCGGTTGGTGGATAATACGACCAACAAAATTATATGGAAGAACGATACGCCTTCGTCAACACGGTTTTGCAGACCCATTAGGATACAGTGGCTTCAAGAAACAAATGAAATTTCCAGGAATGAAGAAATATATATAACCGAACAAATACAGGCCTTAGAACCATTTCAATCAAGAGTGGGAAGTATTAACTTTTCACTTTTTTTAACTATGGTAGATGGAAAAGTATGCAATGCATTGGCTGGTGCATCTGGCATGCGGTGCTACATATGCAAGGCTACAATTTCAGAATTGAATTTAATTCAGCCAATGCGGGAAAGACCTAGTGATCCAGAGATGTACAGATTCGGTCTGTCAGTATTGCACTCTTATATTCGATTTTTCGAATGCATGTTGCATATATCTTACAGACTAGATCTAAAAACGTGGAAAGTCTCGAAGGATAAACGATCTGTGCTCGAAGAAAGGAAGAAACTTGTACAAGCAAAATTTCGACAAGAAATGGGCCTATTAGTCGACATACCAAAGCCAGGATATGGTACAACGAATGATGGTAATACGGCAAGGAAATTTTTCGCAAATCCGCAGATCTCATCAAGTGTAACCGGGATAGATGAGAATCTGATTACCAGATTAAGTGTGATACTTCGAGTGATTAATAGTGGGTATGAAATAAATACCGAAGAATTAGATAGCTACTGTTTAGTAACAGCCGAAAAATACGTGGAACTCTATGGATGGTACTACATGCCTGTAACTCTGCATAAAGTGCTGATACACGGATCAAGTGTTATCAAGAATGCCATAATACCTATTGGAGAACTCTCCGAAGAAGCTCAAGAGGCAAAAAACAAAGATATTAGGTACTTCAGGGAGCATCATACAAGGAAAACATCAAGAGTGAAGACAAACAAAGATTTATTTTACAGGCTGTTATTAAGTTCGGATCCTTATTTAAGTGCATTTAAACACGTGACACATAAGAAGAAAAAAGTGGACAAAGACATAGTGAATTTAATAGTTGTACCTCCCGCGATGAATATAACGAATGTATCCGAGAGTGAAACCGAATCGGAAAGTGATATGACCTCATCAGAAGATGAAGTGTAGGGTAATGTACATCTAGTCATAAACTTTTTTATTTTTTTCAATTTTTTTTATTTAATTTAAATTTTTTAAATAATTTTATATATATTTTTTATTTCAAATCTTTTGCTAACATGTTCGTTCGATTAAATAACATCATAAACGCGCATTTGGATGTGTAGGTTCTATATCCCATTGTCGAACTATTTCCGTATTAACTATATAATTTCAATTAAGTTTTTTACAGATTATGAATCTCAATGATGAAATCAGTATTGTAAGAGTCGTTATATCGGCTGTAACAAATTTTATTTACTGCTACCTGAGAGATAACTACACACCACAGAAAATATCAGAACCATTTCGACCAAAAAACATTTTATCAAATATTATTATTAAATTAATTATAAAAGAGAATTTTTAATTGCAATTATATTCTATAACTCAAGAACTACCTAAAATCTTTCTATTCATAATGAATAATGTGCAAATAACAGTGCTATGAATTTAGTTCGTGTTTTTACGGTTTCGGACCACTGTGCGTCGGTCGTGAGGACGCCTACGTCACCATGGCCCTTTTTAACCATTTTAGGGTTCGCCCCAAAAGAAAGCTACGCTAGACAAAGATAGCGTGCATCGGCAAAATGCACATGGCCCGCCTCGGCCGTTCCTGTACCTCGAATATTCTAACATGAGTGGATCTGATTCCGGTAAATTTATAGAAGCTCATCTACTTTTTCTTTTCACTTATAATTCCTTACTGCAACGAAACATATTGAAGCATAACCACATTTCAACTAATTCAAATGTACAATGAATTTTCTACGCTTGCACTATCAGCAGACTTTCCGTTTAAATTCTTCCAAGTCCAATGCAGCAGCTGACAATTTTTTTCCACATTCGGATTACAATATCGAAATAACAAGCAGCTCCCTCTCGCCTGTCGGTATTACCATTTCTGTGCAAGAAAAAGCTGCTGTAATACCGACCTTCTAAATCGGAGAGGTCACGTGCCGTGTCTACCCCCTTAACAAGGGAACACCGCGAACCGTGACTCCCGGATTTGAATGAAACTTTGTAGGTTTATAGAGTGAAAAAGTGGAAACGCCGATTTCACTTTGAGGTTAGTTTTCACACTCCTAAAGGACGATTGGGCCCGAATGAAGCATACCGTTATTTTTGTCTTGGATCACGCTATAAACTTACAAAGTTTCATTCAAATCCGGGAGTGACGGTTCGCGGTGTTCTCTTGTAAGGCACTTAACCCATTTGCATCAAAACGCGGAATAATCCGCGAGCCGCGACTGTCTGCTATCACCAAGCGCGGAATAATCCGTGAGCCTACGACTGTCAGCTATCACCGAGCGCGGAATATTCCGCGAGCCTACGACTGCTTTTTTTACCAGTTGCGAAATATTCTTTACATGCGACAGACCACGATTAACCATCAGTTTCATATACATCAGTGTATTCATTGTTAATAAACTCCATGAATAATTTGGATGCCCGTTAGTGCACATACGATCGACCGCGCGCGGTGATACTAGACAGTCGTCAGTTGAACGTCGCTGATGTTTCAGCGCGGCAGCTGAAATAGACCGATGATGCAAATGGGTTAAGGGGGCCGACTCCAGGCGCCATGACGTGTGTGTGTGCACTTACGCAACAAAGGAAAGCATGCACGTATACGCCATGCGCGAGAGAGAGACTCGATTTCGTAGCAGCAAATACTCGTCCGAACAATTGCATTAATGAAACTTTCGCGGATATAGTACACACGGTTAGACTTCACCACAGCCGGGGAAGTATGTTTGAACGCCAATAAACACCATTTGTTGAGAAGAATGGTATTTCTTAAACTGGCAAGCTTGAGACAGACAACGACGTAGGAAACAAGATGGCTGCAGGCGATTTAACACATTTCACAGTTAGCAAATATTGAACGAATTAATAGTTTATTCACTGCTAAAACACTCTACCCGACTGTCTTGAAGTAGCACAAGATCACAGAAATTCGATTTTTCACAATCTATCACTTCTGGATGGCGGAAAACGAGTGTTACGATTTGCACGTATCCGACGTAAGAATAGTTCACTGATTCTCCGTCGGTGGCGTTTATGGTACATTGTAGTGAATTTGGCCAAGTTACCGTCAGGGTCGATAAAAATACAAATGAGTCGGTAAATGTAAGTTATAATTTCACACCAGGAACGGCGATTCATACGTGAATACGTGATGCGTGCACACAGGCACTGGTAAGGCATAGTTGCCGGCACGTATCAAGATCTCTGTCACGCTGTTGTCACATCTGTTACAATTATAACATAAGCATCGGCAAAATGAATCGGCTCGAGTCGAGATGTTGATTCGAGCCGCTGCAAACTTTTTGGTAGGTTCGAGTCCCCTTGGGGTATATTTTTTTACATTCATTTTTTTTTCATTACTAACAATAAGTATATGACAATGATCAATATTTGGGTAAATCTAGGGAAGAGCCCAGACCTCACAAATTTCGATGATTTTTGAATATGTTGTAGAACTCAGTATTCTGAACCACTTTTTCCTATGCATATAATGGTCGCTCGGCCTTAGTTTTCGAGATATTTGCAAAAAACTATAGCTACTACTACAGTGAATTTTGTCTATACGTGCACGCTCGGGGCAACGTGTGTGATCGCCGCTGTTCCGGCAGCCGGCGAGGGATATAAAAATTAGATTCGGGTTAGGATTGGTTAGAAATGGACGGGGAGGGGGTGCAGGGGGAGGGGCAGAGCCCCTCCCCCGCGAATACCAAATCTGATATGATATATCCAGTTCTAGAGGTACAATTTTGATGAGTCCACCCGGTATACTGATCCCTCGCCGGCTGCCGGAAAAGCGGCGCGCCACGGGGGTCCCACACGTTGCCCCGAGCGTGCACGTATAGACAAAATTCCATGGAGTAGTAGCTATACTTTTTTGCAAATATCTCGAAAACTAAGGCCTAGCGACCATTATATGCATAGGAAAAAGTTGTTCAGAATACTGTGATCTACAGCATATTCAAATCATCGAAATCGGTGAGATCTGGGCTCTTCCCTAGATTTACCAATATTTGTTTACAAATGTTTTAAAAATATTTGTTAAATACTTTAACTTAATATACGTAAATATGAAGTTGAAGCGTTTTTTCTACCGTTTTCTTCCCATGTATCTTGTCAATTATGG
This sequence comes from Nomada ferruginata, assembly GCA_963583965.1. NCBI lineage: Eukaryota > Metazoa > Arthropoda > Insecta > Hymenoptera > Apidae > Nomada > Nomada ferruginata. The sequence goes on from OY757219.1 coordinate 6,025,988, forward strand.
AACTGTTTGATATTTCTATCATTTGTACGTGTATACACGTCAACCCAAAGCTCAAAATGTGTAACTCAAAATTTCAATCATTTGGTGCTATGTTTCATTTATATTACCAATAAAGCTGCTATGTTAATATTATATGAAATATATTAACTATATTATACAACAATAATATAATTGCAATATAATTAAAATATATGTAAGATTATCGAAGGTGCTTGAATAGGTATTCAAATGATTATGTCGGCGTGTATGTGTTAAAAAGTTGTTTTATTTAGCTCTCGTGACCGTAGTCTGTACAACAATACAATGTCACCATGGTCCTTTTCGATCATTATATGCTTCACTCTAAGCAACAGAAAGCTATGATAGACAAAGATAGAGCTATGTACGTCAGATGTCCTATGACGTGACAGCAAGACGGGAATCGGTGTGACACCGCAACTATGACGCAGAGTGTGAGGGCCGTCATTTGTTTGCAAGATGAACCGCGTGGCCCGCGGCCCGCCAGTTGGCTGTGCCTGACCTATATCAAGCAGCAATAAGAGCCCTTCTGTCATAAGTTCCAAAAATTATTTTCTTACACATATTAATATTGTTTTATCAATCTGTTTTTTTCAAATTGACCCTTGTATCTCCTCTTTCATTTGCACTATTCTCTTTTATGTTCGGCAAAAATCAAAATCTCAACTTGAGTCGAATCTACCGAAGTTTTCCTGAAAAGCAAAACTGTAATAGATATGACAATATCAACTATGTCTCCGTATTTTTCGTTTGTCGTTCTACACAATGACCGAAGCAATGGGAAAAAGCGAATGAAATGAATTAACAATTATCAATACATGCATATTCGGTACTCGCATAAAATTTCTAAAAATAAATATTTTCCTTCATTTCTGATGGTATAATTGTTTCGCAACAATAATTATTTGTAAAAAAGAAATGATTGTGTCATCTAAAAGAAAGGCGAAATGGTAGTAAATCATCACACGAGTTTTCCTGCACTTCATCTACGACTGTTCAATCTAATTGTAAGATGCCTGAAAATGCTTCATACATTATACTTTAATGTTAGAAATATTAAACGGTACCGTAATTGGCAAGATACATGGCAAGAGAAACGGTAGCGCAAAAAGCGCTGTAAGTTCAGATTTAGGTATATTAAATTAAAATATTTAACAAATGTTTTTAAAATATTGGTAAGCAAATATAGATCATTGTCATATTGTTAGGAACTAGAAAATATTAATGTAAAAAAATAGATACCCGAGGGGGATCGAACCTACAAAAAAGTTTCCAGCCGTTCAACAGCTATATCTACGTCCGGCAGGAACGAAAGTCTCGGCTCGAGCCGATTCATTTTGCTGATGGCCACTATTGTAACAGATGTGGCAATAGTGCGACAGAACTCTCAAATAATGTGATTTGGCAACTATGGCCTCCCACTCTCCTTTTATAATTCTGCCTAATGATGTTAGATGTCACATCGTGAGTTTATAATTCTGTATAATGAGTTTAGATGTCACCCCGTAAAATGTCGAAGCAGACGATTTTTCTGTTTTCACTAACGCCCGTTCTGTCGAATGGCGCTTAGATCGATTCGGAGTTGGCCCCAAAAGAGTCGGCCCCCTTAAGGGGGCCGACTCCAGGCGCCATGACGTGTGTGTGTGCACTCACACAAACAAAGGAAAGCATGCACGTATACGCCATGCGCGAGAGAGAAACTCGATTTTGTTGGAATAGCTAGTTTTCTCAATTATCGCACATATGAAATTTTCGCGGGTATATTACATACCGGTACACTTCACCACATGGCCAGCTGGTCCGTTTTAACGCCAATAAGCACTATTCGTTGAGAATAATGCAACTTTTGAAGCTGTCAGCTTGAGACAGACAACGATGTCGGCAACAAGATGGCTGGAGACACCTTCACACATTTCACATTTAGCAAATATTGAACGATTTAATGGTTTATTCACTGCTCAAACAACTTGTAGGGTTTCCTTGAACTAGCACAAGATTACAGAAATTCGATTTTTCACAATTTGTAACTTCTGGAAAGTGGAGAAAGTAAAATACGATTTGCAAGCATCCGACGTAAGAATAGTTCAATGTTTCTCCGTCGGTGGCGTTTATGGTACATTGTAGTGAATTTGACCAAGTTACCGTCAGGGTCGATAAAAATACAAATCAGTCGGTAAATGTAAGTTATAATTTCACACCACGAACGGCGATTCATACGTGAATACGTAATGCGTGATCACAGACTCCAGTAAGGCATAGTTGCCGGCACGTATCAAACCTCTGTCACGCTGTTGTCACATCTGTTACAATTGTAACCATCAGCAAAATGAATCGGCTCGAACCGAGATGTTGATTCGAGCTGCTTCAAACTTTCATGTATGTAGGTTCGAGCCCCCCTCGGGTTAATTTTTTTACATAATTTTTTTAAATTACTAACTATATAACAATGACCTATATTTAAAGAAGGAGTAAAGGAAAGGAATAACATTAAAGACATGTAATAATTTATAAATATATTTATTTTAATAAAAATTAAAAACAACGCGGGGAGGCGCCCCCCGCCGTTGCCACCCAAGCCTCCGTGGCGACCCCATCCACCGCGGCCATCTCCGCGACCACTGCGGCCACCACGGGCCGCCACCACTAGCCGCCTGATCTTTTTTTTTATCTGAAATATAATAATGAATTGTTAATATAAAAAACCAAAAGCAATCATGAAAAAGTCACCGCTTTTACTTACTTCCCTCATCGACGGCGATCCTTTGGAATTGTTTCTCTCCTCCTTTGTTTTTGTCTCTCTCTTCCTCCCTTTTCTTTCCTTCCGTTACCTCGTCTCTGTTAGGATCATCATTTGCTTCTACTTCCATCTGTGATGAAAGTTATTTATATATTGTTAACGTATTATTAATGGTGAAATATGATACTTGCCGATTACACTGTTCGACAAAAAATGATGTAAGTGGGTATTAGATTATAAGCATTTAAATATGTTTAAATAATGATCAAAGTGAAAAGGACGCCGAAAATAGACCCATTTTGGCTGATACGGCGGCGGCAACCGCGTCACCGGCATTTGTTCGATAGCTTCGCACGCGACACCAAGCGTTGGTCGCGGTGTTACGGCTAGGACTGAGTGTTGGTCTTCGTTACACTTTATTGGTGAGGCTACAGTAAATGTTCAGTATGACTTCCTTGTGCATGAATGCACATATCGGCTCTACTAATTACATGTTTGGTAGCTTCCTCTAATGTAATCCGAGATAATAATGCACATGCTTGTGTTATTTTGCTTTTCAAGTCGTTTACATCTCTGGGCGGTGTGTCGTAAACGAACGCTTTAATAGCACCCCATAAAAATAGTCCAGGGGTGATAACCAGGACACGGTTCTGCAAGCCATCGATGCACGCCTGCAGACCAGCTGTGCCCCAGGTAGTCTGGTCATAAACGCCCTGTGCACGGACGTTGGGCGCTTCGCTCTCCCACACATATTTTTTTACCTTATCAATCTTCCCACAAGGAAGTGTCCTGTGAATCTTCCTCTGCCGTATCCGTTTCACGATCGTCTCCATCAATTATTAGATCAGCTATCATCGCTTCTAAAGTACTGTCTTGCTGGCAATATTTTTTTCTGTGTCTTCCACATGTCGGCAGCAGTTTCCCCACGAAGAAGGTGAAATTCCATCAATTCCAAGTTTCGTATATCTTTCTAACTCGGCATACGATAATTTGGACACATTGTGTTCTCTTAATTTGTTTTTTAATTGGGCCCATATTAATTCAATTGGATTTGATTCGCACATGTAAGGTGGCAATCTTAACACCGTGTGCCCATGTAATTGTGCCATTTGATTAATTTTATATGTTTTTTCCGGGGTGATCTGCCTTATTAATTCCATTAATTCACATTTCCTCATGTCCTGTAAACATGGACTTCCGTTTTGCAATAGCCAATCTGCCATCTGACTTTTCCTAGCTTGTTGGTTCGGTGGTTTGTTTAATTGAACAGAATGGTAGGGGCATTATCCATAATAATAACCGCATTGGGCGGAATATTCGGTATCAACATTTTCTGCATCCATTTTTCAAAATCTGTGGCTTTCATTTGCCCATGGTAATCACCCCTCGGGCTGCCTGCTTTAAAAATTAGAGCAGCTCCTGCGACAAACCCGTTCTTCCCACCGCATGAAGAATTACAAGTCGATGGAAAGAACTAGAGCTTTGTAAACTCCCTGGCACTCTGCTAACACTTCCCGAAGCTAATCGTGTCGTCCACCCACGTTTCGTCGAGGTATATAATATTCCGCCCCGCTTTTCTGTAGCAATCCACAGCTTTTAAATACTTTCCTCTCCAATTCACAATGTTTGGCTGTTCAATCAGCACTGTCCAGATGTTCCTACTTTTTTTCCAAGCGAAGCCTATACGTTTTAGCAGTGTGTGTAAAGTGGTTCGTTGCCAGGGAAAATCAGTTCTTTCACGAATTGCGGTCAGTAATATTCGCAGAGTAGGTATTTCCTTTTTTATGACATAAAAGTCATGAATAATGCCCCTCATTATTGTTTTGTCCTCCTCGGAACAGTGGAACGTCTTCTCAATCGGCCTAGGTCGCTTCTTTCCTGGCGATGGCAATGATGTTCCTTCTTCAGATTCCGAACTTTTCTTCCGAATCCTGCTGATTGTTCGGCTAGACCAGGCCTCGGATTTAAGTGATCTTTCGGGCCGATTTCCAGAGGCAACTCCGGCCGTACGTCTTGGCCCCCGCGATCGCCTAGCAGCTCGAAGGTCCTCAGGCGCGTAACCGCGCGGGTCGTATTAGGGTACGGGTACAGTGGAACCGAATTTCGGCCTTACGACGTCGTCGGAAGACTCCGAATCGGCTGTCCAAAGTGGAGCAGTGCCAGTGGCTGCGTATTCTATTTCGACGAATGTGAGTCCGCATCTATGATGCACGCCGTAGAAAAGGGACATGGATTTGGCTAATATGATCCAAATTATATCGTGTTTGGCCTCATTTTAATCACAACAACCCCAATAATATATTAATACAATTTTCATAACGAAATAAGTAACAATAAAAAAGTTTCACGGTTGCATTAGTGTTGTCTCACGAATACGAAGCCATTTGTTTCTTTTTCTAAGCTATCTGCTATCTGCCTAAGCGAAGTTTAGAGGGTCGAAATACGTGTTTCCTCCCCACTACTTCTTGACTAGAGGTCCCCTTCAGCATGACGACGAGTTCGCATTTCTGTGACGTACTTCGTGCAAGATGGACATGAATTTCGCTGAGTTTAATTATTTCTTGGACAATCCTTTCTTCAGATTGTTCCTAATAGACGAACTATATCCGAGAGAGGAAAACGAAATTTTTGCCTCACGAAAAGAGAATGGGGAATACTACAGTTTATTTCCGGATCTCTTAAATCAACCGGACAAATTTAGAGAATATTTCCGAATGCCTCCGGAAACATTTTTCTACATTTTAAATGCAATTGAAGAAAAACTGAAGAGGCAATCAAATTTTCGAGAGTGCATTTCTCCAGGAGAAAAACTTGCAGTTACATTAGGGTAAGGGGTGCCCTATCATGAATCATTTCAGTACAAAAAGAAATAATTTTTATTTACAGTAGTTTATACAGTATTTACACTATTTCTCGCTTCTTCGTCACGGAAGATAGCCTCCAATTTTCCACGGACTATATGTTTCCGATGTTCAGGAACTTTCTTTAGCGAATGCACAAGACTCATCATATAATGATATTCCGGATCAAGCTCCCCCCCCCCCCCCACCCTTGTATTGGATTGCTCTGCTATCTGTTTCATCTTCTGACGCTCCAACTCCAATATTGTCTCTAAAGCCTGTTTTCTGTCGGACCTCGACTTTTTTCTCGATCCTGTGGCATCCGCACTTCTCGTTCTCTTCAGACTCGGCGTTTCTTCCCCTTCGCTGCCTTCCATCTCGCGTTCTGGGCTTCGGAAACTCACGTTCAAATCACTATGGTCATGTTATGGCTGCTCTCCGCTCACTTGCACTTGCAATTATGCCAGATTCCCACTCATTTGTCTCGGCACGAACTGATCGTTTAAGAATTGTAGGGCCGAGAAGTGCATCCAAGAAGAATTCGCCACCATCCCGCCTGCGTCACCTGACCGTGTTTTTATTAGCTTCTGGATCTCACGGCGAAACATGTCGCGCAAGCCCCTCCACTTTGTATTAACTGCCTCGACTAAAAACAAAAATAAATAATAAATAAGAATAAATAAATTGTGCAATATTTATTCCATTACAGATTTCTTTCTACTGGTGCATCATTCAGATCTTTGAGCTTTTCATATAGAATGGCACATACAACAATAGGAAAAATTGTTCATGAAACGTGTCTCGCCATATGGGATTCTTTATGTGCGCAACATATGCCCATTCCCTCCAAGGAACGTTTAGAAAATGTCGCAAATGACTTCTTAAATATATGGAATTTTCCAAACTGCGTTGGATGCATTGACCGAAAACACATCCGCATTAAATGTACTGCTCATTCTGGATCACAATTCTATAATTACAAGCAATATTTTTCAAACGTGTTGCAAGGTGTAGCTGACGCTCACTATAAATTTATAAGTATTGATGTGGGGGCTTATGGAAAGCAAAGCGATGGTGGAATATTTTCCTTATCAACCATTTATAATCGCTTAGAAACTAATAATTTTAATATGCCAGAAGCTAAATTTCTTCCATGTACCCAAATTTTAGCACCGCACGTTTTGCTAGGGGATGAAGCCTACCCACTGAAGGAATATTTGCTCAGGCCATATTGCACACAAAATCTGACAGATGAAGAACGAATGTTCAATTTTAGACTATCCAGAGCTCGACGATGTGTGGAATGTGCATTTGGCGTACTAGTTGCTAAATGGAGGTGTTTGAATACCCAGTTGCAAGTACTCCCTGAACGCGTCGATGGAATAGTGAAATGTGTTTGTTTGCTGCATAATATAATCATCGACAAGAGGGTTGCAACGTCGCAGCACAGGCCATCGCAACTGACAGCGAAAGAAATGTTTCAAGGCGCTATAACCATACTGGTAGTGCAGCGTGTTTAAACCGGGATACGTTCAAAAATTATTTTAATAGTAGCTAATTATTTAGGAAGTATATGCTGTACAAAATTTACAATCATAAATTTTCACACTTACCGCTCAAACCCATTTCTTCACTAATTTTCTGCCACTTTTCCCGACACATGTCCCTGTTAAGGTAATTATTCTCGGAGAACACAAGATTGATGAGTTGTTCAATATTCATGTTTCAATTTTTACTTCACTGTTCACTGTACTGTTCACTGTACTGTATTTCAAAACTGAACTTATGTGATGTTTGCAAGTTCGTTTGCAAACCGCCCCCACCCCAATTTCTAAGGCAAAACGATAATAATGCATTCCCTGTCTCTCTCGCACTCATTCTTCCACGTTCTCTGTCTCCATCCTTGCCAATCATACACTCGTTTCCAAACATTCCATCTATCATGCTTCCTGATTCGCGCCTCCTCAAACACACGCACATACACGCCTAATTACACGCATCACCTTCGCGGCTGGCGCGTAATTTAATCCCACACGATAAAATCATTAGTATAAGAGAATCTGGAGTAAGAAGAGTAATTTTCAGTTGTAAAAATAAAGTTCCAATATTCCGCCAACATAACAATATTTTATTTATTTAATAGTTGTATATATATTAATGTCTAGTTATCCTACTTAAAATATGACAAATACGCCCCGTTTGATTAGATTCGGATCTCTAGTTAGTGCAACCATGAGAATTATATTAAATATCTCACGAAAAAGCAGCTAAAAGCAAAAAATGCTTGGATAACTTTAATCTATATAGTTTCTACAATATAATGGTGAAGAGTTTTTTCCGGGCGATCCTAGGCGATTTGCGTAATTAAGTAATGTTTATACGACATTTATTATGAAGTGCAACAAAGCTCCATTCTCAAATTAAATTTTTTTTCTTTAATTTTGGAATTATTAAACCTGTAAGATTATGAACTGCACAAAAGTTTTAAGTAAAATCGTTAAATAGACGTACTAAACAACAAATAAGAAAGTCCCATAGAAAAGCCCCAATGTCCAACGGAACAATAGGGTCGCCCCAATCAATCAAATTAGGGAAACCCCGGAATTGTTAACGGTACATTTTGCGTACACTTTTCCTATTTATTGATTATATCGCGCGGCTATAATGTTCATTCAAACAATGAAATCTAAAAATTCACTTTTGTTTTTTGCTCGCAATGACGGGTCATAAACTGACAATTTCGGAAAGGTAGATTATAAGGGGAACAATGAACCGTCGACATAAGTCAAGGTGGGCTTCAGAACTACGGTTTCCTTTTTAACACATCTGCAAACTATAACCCTGTTAGTTACCTCGAACCATAAAGACATCTGGCACTGTGACCGTCCGAAACAATTATGTCCTTTTTAGCAAAATTCAGCTTTCCCGAAAAACAGACACAGCAACCTCTCCTTTCGGACTTCCGGACCGCATATTGCTTTCGCTATATTACCGCTTCGACCATCTGGGTTACAACATTCAGATGGTAAGGCTTAGAATAAAATAACAATTTCAACAGCCAAGCAATGGCAGTGGACACATTGCCTCTCTTTTTTAACACAATAGCAACGACTCTGTCATAAACTGGGTGAGTTCCGACCGGCCATGCAACGGCAGCGTAACTATAGTGGTTCTCACACCAACTCCGAGGAAAGACCCCTTAATATTCATTAACCGAAATGGAAAAATCAATGGGACAATATACCAACAAAAAGTCCATCGAGAAGTATTGGGACCACGGCCAATAGCACAGTTCGGTTGGAAAAATCAAACTCAGTTGATCGGCTAGCATATTCGGACGAATAGATCGTATTTCTATTTTTTTCTTCGTGACCACAACCGAGTTCGGTTGAGAACCACGCGCTCGAGCGCTCTGATTGGCCAGTGTTTTTCATTAATAACTCAAAACTGAAGCTGCAAAGCACATTTTGGTCAAGGAAAAAGTTGTTCAGAATCACCCCAGCTATCCCCCATTTCCGGGAAGACTCACAGTTAAGAGACACCCTGTATATCAAATATTTATAAAAGTTAAAACTTCAAACTGCTGCTGTCGAGTGGTATTCACCAAAGCAAGGAACGACACATAGTGGCGCTTTGCACGTCGAACACCAATACCGCGATTCTTTCCTAATCTTTTTTTATAACAAACTGTGGGATATGGTGATGGGAGTTGCGAAATGAGACAGTGGAATAGCTTTCCCTTCAATACTTGAACTTGTCTTTATTCACTCGTCGTGGTACACGCTCGCGTTGCTCGCGACAGCTCGTACTTGATTCACTCTGACTCTCGCACGCTTCATCCACTCCATATATTCTCTCACTTGCAGCTTGCCTCTCATTCTATTCCTCATTCGTTCTCACTCATTAGGACCCACACCGACACACACACCCTTGCCACGTGTCACAGGTCGACCAGGGTCACCATGCACTCAAAGCTTCTCGTGCATTCCCTAGAAGTAAACATTCGCTCGACGTTTCAACTAACACTCTTCATTCGCACCTCACGCTACATTCGATATTTCCTGTCACACTACGGTTTCGACTTAAACATAAGGCGGAGACGTGGCGCCGGCTTATCGCCGCCACAAAACTATAACACTAACATCTAAAAAACATTATCGTCGCACATGTATAAAGTGGTTGTACGAACTGATAGACAGTTCCAGCTAGTGCATACGCATGAATTCGTGCATATGCATGAATTCATCTCAAATTATTTATACTTTTTATTTGTTTGTTTCATTTCGGCTTGACCTCAAAAGATTCTAAACATATTGAAATTTACGAATATATTATAGTTTTGACTAAAATTGCAATTTAAATAGCAAATGGTAACTAACTTTTACGCATGACGGATATAGTCGTCATAACGCAAAATTCTTTCATTTCTGAATGACGGATATAGTCGTCATCCACAGCCGACTGGTTAATGACACCCCGCACTTGAAGGTGTACGGCCGATGCACGTGCCTAGCTCTAACGCGAACGTCTACTGGGAAATACACTATGTTACAACATCGGATTAGTGCTCCAATATGTACAGGGTGTTCCGTAACTATGGGACCTGCCGGAAATGGAGGGTTGCAGGGATGACTATGAACAACGTTTTCCTTTTGGTTCAAGCTTCGTTCTTGAGTTATTAACGAAAAACGCTGGCCATTCATGAATAATAAATAAAGTAATAAGTCGTTTAGTAACTGCGTTCGATACTTTAAATCGTTATTCGAAAGGACTAAAGTGTTTTATTACTTATAAAAAAAATGTTTCTTAGCAGCTGTTTTCAAGTAATGTTTTAAGAAAAACGATTTGTATAACTGATGTTAGAAAAGCTAGTTAAACTTACCGATTCGAACAGGAATTGTTGACACTGGGTTAATCCTGACCTTTCAAAGCAATCCTCAACAGTTGATGTTACAGCCGCTACTCGCACAATCGTGGATATGGAATGCTTCTGTGCCCGACACAGTTGTCGCTTTATTCCTGAGCTGAACCTATCAACACTGTATACTTTAAACGCATTTAAGGGGGCCGACTCTTTTGGGGCAAACTCCGAACCGATCTAAGCGCCATTCGACAGAATGGGCGTTAGTGAAAACAGAAAAATCGTCTGCTTCGACATTTTACGGGGTGACATCTAAACTCATTATACAGAATTATAAACTCACGATGTGACATCTAACATCATTAGGCAGAATTATAAGAGGAGAGTAGGAGGCCATAGTTGCCGAATCACATTATTTGAGAGTTCTGTCGCACTATTGCCACATCTGTTACGATCGTGGCCATCAGAAAAAGGAATCGGCTCGAGCCGAGATTTTCATTCCTGCCGGACATAGACATACATAGCTGCTGATCGGCTAGAAACTTTTTTGTAGGTTGGATGCCCCTATGCTATCATTTTTTGCATTAATTTTTTTTAATTCCTATATATATGATAATGATCAATATTTGCTTACCAATATTATAAAAACATTTGTTAAATATTTTAATTTAATGTACCTAAATCTGAACTTATAGCGCTTTCTCTAACGTTTCTCTTGACACGTATCTTGCCTATTACGGTACCGTTTAATATTTCTAACATTAAAGTATAATGTATGAAGCATTTTCAGGCATCTTACAATTAGATTGAACAGTCGTAGATGAAGTACAGGAAAACTCGTGTGATGTTTTACTACTATTTCGCCTTTCTTTTAGATGACACAATCATTTATTTTTTACAAATAATTATTGTTGCGAAAGCAATTATACCATCAGAAATAAAGGAAAATATTTATTTTTATAGATTTCATGCGAGTACCGAATATGCATATATTGATAATTGTTAATTCATTTCATTCGCTTTTTCCCATTGCTTCGGTCATTGTGTAGAATGACAAACGAAAAATACGGAGACATAGTTGATATGGTCATATCTATTAGAGTTTTGCTTTTCACGAAAACTTCGATAGATTCGACTCAACTTGAGTCCATATTGTCTCGATATGCTCGTCGACGTTCTTTGTCACTGGCCGTAGCCAATAACAGCAACGCACATGGTAGCAGCAGAGTGAGAACGCAATATGCTGTCACTCGCCAACTCTCGGCGAACGCAGAGTACATAGCTCTATCTTTGTCTATCATAGCTTTCTGTTGCTTAGAGCAAAGCATAAAATGATCGAAAAGGACCATGGTGACATTGTATTGTACAGACTACGGTCGTGAGAGCTAAACAAAACAACTTTTTAACACATACACGTCGACATAATCATTTGAATACCTATTCAAACGCTTTCGATAATCTTACATATATTTTAATTATATTACAATTATATTATTGTTGTCTAATATAGTTAATATATTTCATATATATTAACATAGCAGCTTTATTGGTAATATAAATGAAACATACCACCAAATGATTGAAATTTTGAGTTACACATTTTGAGCTTTGAATTGATGTGTGTGCACGTCCAAATGTTAGAAATATCAAACAGTTCTATAATTGGCAAGATACATGGGAAGAAAACGGTAGAATAAATCACTTCAACTTCGTATTTACGTATATTAAATTAAAGTATTTAACAAATATTTTTAAAACATTTGTAAACAAATATTGATCATTGTCATGTATGTTAGATATTAATTTATCCGTCAAGATTATTTAGCTCGAGATTATAAACGACTGTAATGTTACAAGGTTCTGGGGTAAGTGCCATGGGGTACATCACAGTCCTCTTACCAAAAGGCATAGCCTTCCCCACTCCGTGACCAGATCCTCCAGGAACAGAGTCCCTATTCTTTAGCAATGTGTCGTCGGGTCACTTGCCATATTTTAAACTCTCACTCTTCTATCTAATAAACAATCCCTGGACACTCGATAGCTGGAAGACCCAGAGCGGTCGTCAGCCACCGCTTGCCGACAGGATGTTTGGTTTCATTCATTCATTTCCAAGACATGCCATAAATTAGTCAATAAATTAGTAATAAATTAGTCGGCCACACGTAGGACTGCGCCCCCATCATAAATTATACACAGGATGCATAGTATTTCGCCACCCGATCGTATTTCTTCCTTTAAAATACGCTAACGCTAACATGTACTTAGTAATGAAAAAGAAATTGTTTTTACGCAATACGCGGCTTCGGTGATACTATAGGATGCACAGAGAGCCAAGTATACGGAGGTCGTAAATCTCCGTTTCGATTTCTATCGACACCGTCGCACGCGTATGACCCTACGACCTTTTACGGAGGTAGGGGTAATATCTTGTGTGAATGTAGATTTGATTAATGATTATTTTAAATGTGACAATGAAATGGATCTATTTAGTGTGTGTAATATCAAATGAGAGATTTGTAATGGAAGAGTATACTGTTGCTTCTACCGCCGAGTCGTGGACTCAGACAAGAATGAGGAAATCGCTCCTGCTTATCGCCGAGCCGCTGGTCTCCGACAAGAATAAGGAAATTGTTTACTGTACTTATCCCCGAGTCGCTGATCTCCGACAAGAATAAGGAAATTGTTTACTGTACTTATCCCCGAGTCACTGATCTCCGACAAGAATAAGGAAATTGTTTACTGTACTTATCCCCGAGTCGCTGATCTCCGACAAGAATAAGGAAATCGTTTCTGTACTTATCTTGTGAGTAGCTGACTCGAACTGGAATAAGGAAACGCCTTGCTGTACTTATCTTGTGAGTGGCTGACTCGGACTGGAATAAGGAAACGCCTTGCTGTACTTATCTTGTGAGTGGCTGACTCGGACCGGAATAAGGAAACGCCTTGCTGTACTTATCTTGCGAGTGGCTGACTCGGGACTGAATACGGAAGCGATCCCTGCTCACCCTGCGAGTGACCGACTCAAACCGGAATGAAGAAAAGGACTCTGAATTTGAGCTGAGTAAGACTCTGATGTGAATCGTGCAAACTCTGGATGAAGAGTGTTAGATTCTGAATGTGGAGTATGAGACTCTGACGCGAAGACTCGATTCTGAATGAAAGGTGGTAGAATCTAGACTGAAACCGTTTGAAATCTGAATGCAGATTGTCGATTGTTCGTATGTAAAACTGCCGTATCACTGAGTTCTGAAAGACGACCGGTTGAATGTTCACTGTCGACTCACTGAGTTCCGAAAGACGACAGCTTTTATGTAAACTGTCGACTCACTGATTTGAATGAATACTGTTTGTTGTTCTGACTTATGCTTGTTCAGACTGTATGTGTACTGGATGTGTACTGAATTTGTACTGGCTTCGTCGTCTAGTGTGTCTTAACACGTCGACTCGGGAGTAACTTTTTGACTCATTGATTGGACATTAGGAAAAATGTCCAATTGCCAATGAGCGTGTTTTTTGGCGATGTGGACACACCCATCCCTCATTGCGCTCGAAGCGCACCTTGCAAGAGAGGGGGTGCGTCTTGACCGCTACGGCTGACCCGCCAGCGCACGGGATTTTCCACCAGGGTCCCAGCGCCTGACCTGGTCGTGCCTGCTGGGGTGCAGCTGTGGGACCCTTTTGGTAACTCGCTTTTATGACGCGAGCAATTGACTATTGAGGGCGTATATGCTTTATTTCTTTTTCCTTGACGGATTATGGAAAGAAACCGCTTTCTCAAGACCAGTTCAATTGCTTGCGCGTCATAAACGCCCTTACGATTTGGGCTTCGAAGGTTTTTGCTTTTGCAGATTATTAGATGGCTTTTTATTAGGTGGGCAATTTATTTTAGGTGTGGTTCCGCGGGTTTGCCGCGGAACATCCTCCCCCCGTTGAGAGAGTAACGATGAACAGTAAATATAATGAAGGCTGTATGTGTGTAGTTATCGATTTGTGATAAGCGATTATGTATGTATGTGATACAGATACTCATCCTAAGGGCTGACTCGAGGTTCGGTCAGCTTCTTCGGTGGATGCTGGTTTTGCTGGCTCGCTGTCCTTGTGTTCAGTTTGGTAAGGAAGAGAAGAGAAGACAGTTCTCTTCTCGGATGGTCCACGTGGTACCTTTCCTGATGTAACGAAACTGTCGCGTGCCACTTGCGGCAGGTATGCAGCATCTGTAAGGATTTTATGATCCGCCCCTTTCACACGTGACGTTGCACGTGAGAGAGTGGCGGTTTAATACGCAACAAGATTGTGCCCCGGTAGGCTCGTTAACATGTCGCGAGTCGGAAGATGGTTAAGTGTGCAGCAAGGAAGTTACTGCTTCAGAGGATGGAGTTATCACGAGTGTGCGTTGAATATGTAACTCGATTGGAATCGATTTTGAATGATTCATTTACACCGCCACAAAAGCGTGTGACGGCGATAAGCTGGCGCCACGTATCCGCCTTATGTTTAGGTCAAACCCGTAGTGTGACAGGAAGTGTCGAATGTACCGTGGGGTGCCAATGAAGAGTGTCATTGGAAATGTCGGGCGAATGTTTATCTCTGGGAAAGAGCGAATGCTTTCTGAGAATGCACGACAAGCCTTAAGTGCATGGTGGTCCGTGGTCGACCTGTGACACGTGACAAAGGTGTGTGTCCTGATGAGTGAGAACGTATGAGGACCATAATGAGAAGGATGCTGTAAGTGAGAGATTACATGACGCGGATGATGCCCGCGCGAGTCAGAGTTTTAAGCAGAGTGATTAGAGAGTCGTTGTAAATAATTGGGTACAAGCAGTCGCGGGTGTCGCGAGCGTGTGCCACGACTCAGTATAATAGAAAGAAGTAAGAATATTGAAGGGGGTATGATTCCATCCTTTTTCTCAAATTCCAACACCATAACCCACAGGCATGAGAATGGTTGCAATGCATGGTTATAATGAACGTTTGTATTGAGTGTTAATTATGATTGGGATCCCTGTCTGGCGCTTGCCTCGACTTGTCGGGTTCAGGTATACGGAGCGATGTGAATAAAATCTGACGGTCAGGTAAGTCACCGATTCGATTGTGCTGGTCGCGGATACGTGCCTTGCTGACCCTACGCAAGGCGTATGTAATGAATGCAATGAGTTTAAAATGATGACCCTCCTGTTTGCAAGGAGTGCATCGTGAAGATAGTGATCGGAACAATGAATGTCATATTAAAGGAACATTTCGAATGTTGTAAAATTTATTTTTTCAAAGGTATGCTCAGGCTGCTGTGTTTAAGAATTAGGAGCAGAATCGTATAGTCCTTCGATGGTTGATCGAGCGTGGACGAATGATCGATATGTATTATGATTGATGAAGGAAGTCGTTAATTGAGAGGCTCTGATCCCTTCCGTTAGGGTAGTCAGACCAGGAAAATCGGCGTTCTAAATGGGTCTTGTACCTGACTCCGTTGTAACAAAGGAATTGTAGGTTCCTGTGGAAGACTCGGCAGACCGTTAGTTTTTTCGAATCCGCGATTGCGGTATTCACTAGCGATGAGCTCTTGACGAATTCTTGTGTATGAGAGCTGTGATAAAGAATTTATGGGATCGATGTATCGGTTGATATCTTGCGCCTTTTCGCTGGCGGGCTGTCTGCGCGATCTGGAAGTCCTCGCGACTGGTGAAGCAACGTGTTATGGTGCTCATTGCATATTCGACATGATCTCTTTCTACACGCGTCGGGATTATGCTCGGATCTGAGGCAGTTTTGGCATAACGAGGCCCTTTTAGTAGCGGTTATTCTCGACTCAACCGAAATCGAGTGAAATTTCTCGCAGCGCCAAATGCCGCGCTCGTGGTCGCAGATGGGACATTTCGTAGGGCTCGCGAACGCGCTAGTCGCTTGGTTATTATTGCGTTGACTACCTCGATCGCTTACGCTGGTTCCGGTTATGAAGGCGTGGCTTCGCGTTTGGTGACGATTGCTGGCCGGCTTTACGAGCGTATCGCGATTGGGTTCCACGGACGTTGAAGCTATCCTCTGAGGGGCTGCGGGTGCGCAATTTGCCCTTTTTTCGAGAAAGTCAAGCAGATGGTCGTACGATGGCATCTGCTTGTTCTTCAATGAAAGTTCCCAATGCCATTCAGTGTCTGAGCTGATTTTTGACAAGATTATTGAGATGATCATGCAATCCCATGATGACGTATCTATGCCCATATTTTTGACGGATGGTGCCGACAAGATCGCCCAAAGCTTCCGGGGAGTCACGTGGTAATTTGGGTAACCTCGATATCGCGTTGCAGTGAGACAACAATATTTTGCGTCTGCAATCGAATTTTTTTTTAGCAATTCGATTGCATTGTCATAATTTGCCGTGTTGCGTCGTGGTGGCATGTTTGAACTGTCTTTTTCAATGATGGTGGTCGCTTGAGCGACCACAGATGTATATTTCGCGTGTAATTCGAACCGACGCGACAATTCTGAGTCATCCAGTTCTTCCAATTCGAATTGGATGTCGTCGAAACGATCCCAAGCTTTGTGCACAAGATCTAAGCCTGTTCGCAAATGTCCGATGTCGGGCTGCTCGGATCGTTTTGCGATCTCGACTTCTTTCGCAAGCATTGTCGCGTAGCCGACTATATTGCCGCGTTTGCGTCGCAAGGTACTGAGACTGACACGCGGGATAGATTGCTCGGAGGATTGTTCAGTCGATCTGGACATTGTGGTATGTCAAAGATAGAACTGGCGAGACATGTACGAGCCTACCTTTATGATGTGTTCACTGCGTGGTCCAGAATTAGCAGCTTCGTCCAAGGTTGAAAGAAGATCCTTGGTGATCCCTTGCATGAAGTGAGGATCTTTATGCTGACGCTCTCCTACGTGAGCTGTTTGGTTGTGCTGTGGTGAGAGTTCGCTTTCAACGATGCGAACGATGCAGATTGTGCACTGATAATCACTCACAACGCGAGCTTTTAATGTCTATTTCACTCTCTTTGATAATTACTTGGTTTACTAGAATCCGGCTCGAAGGACCAATGTTTTTACGCAATACGCGGCTTCGGTGATACTATAGGATGCACAGAGAGCCAAGTATACGGAGGTCGTAAATCTCCGTTTCGATTTCTATCGACACCGTCGCACGCGTATGACCCTACGACCTTTTACGGAGGTAGGGGTAATATCTTGTGTGAATGTAGATTTGATTAATGATTATTTTAAATGTGACAATGAAATGGATCTATTTAGTGTGTGTAATATCAAATGAGAGATTTGTAATGGAAGAGTATACTGTTGCTTCTACCGCCGAGTCGTGGACTCAGACAAGAATGAGGAAATCGCTCCTGCTTATCGCCGAGCCGCTGGTCTCCGACAAGAATAAGGAAATTGTTTACTGTACTTATCCCCGAGTCGCTGATCTCCGACAAGAATAAGGAAATTGTTTACTGTACTTATCCCCGAGTCACTGATCTCCGACAAGAATAAGGAAATTGTTTACTGTACTTATCCCCGAGTCGCTGATCTCCGACAAGAATAAGGAAATCGTTTCTGTACTTATCTTGTGAGTAGCTGACTCGAACTGGAATAAGGAAACGCCTTGCTGTACTTATCTTGTGAGTGGCTGACTCGGACTGGAATAAGGAAACGCCTTGCTGTACTTATCTTGTGAGTGGCTGACTCGGACCGGAATAAGGAAACGCCTTGCTGTACTTATCTTGCGAGTGGCTGACTCGGGACTGAATACGGAAGCGATCCCTGCTCACCCTGCGAGTGACCGACTCAAACCGGAATGAAGAAAAGGACTCTGAATTTGAGCTGAGTAAGACTCTGATGTGAATCGTGCAAACTCTGGATGAAGAGTGTTAGATTCTGAATGTGGAGTATGAGACTCTGACGCGAAGACTCGATTCTGAATGAAAGGTGGTAGAATCTAGACTGAAACCGTTTGAAATCTGAATGCAGATTGTCGATTGTTCGTATGTAAAACTGCCGTATCACTGAGTTCTGAAAGACGACCGGTTGAATGTTCACTGTCGACTCACTGAGTTCCGAAAGACGACAGCTTTTATGTAAACTGTCGACTCACTGATTTGAATGATACTGTTTGTTGTTCTGACTTATGCTTGTTCAGACTGTATGTGTACTGGATGTGTACTGAATTTGTACTGGCTTCGTCGTCTAGTGTGTCTTAACACGTCGACTCGGGAGTAACTTTTTGACTCATTGATTGGACATTAGGAAAAATGTCCAATTGCCAATGAGCGGGTTTTTTGGCGATGTGGACACACCCATCCCTCATTGCGCTCGAAGCTCGAAAAAAATATACCCCAAGGGGACTCAAACCTACAAAAAAGTTTGCGGCGGCTCGAATCAACATCTCGGCTCGAGCCGATTCATTTTGCTGATGCTTATGTTATAATTGTAACAGATGTGACAACAGCGTGACGGAGGTTTGATACGTGGCGGCAAGTATGCCTTACTGGTGTCTGTGTGCACGCATCACGTATTCACGTATGAATCGCCGTTCGTGGTGTGAAATTATAACTTATATTTATCGACTGATTTGTATTTTTATCGACCCTGACGGTAACTTGGCCAAATTCACTACAATGTACCATAAACGCCACCGACGGAGAATCAGTGAACTATTCTTACGTCGGATACGTGCAAATCGTGACACTCGTTTTCCGCCTTCCAGAAGTGATAGATTGTAGAAAATCGAATTTCTGTGATCTTGTGCTACTTCAAGACAGTCGGGTGGACTGTTTTAGCCGTGAATAAACTATTAATTCGTTCAATATTTGCTTACTGTGAAATGTGTCAAATCGCCTGCAGCCATCTTGTTTCCTACGTCGTTGTCTGCCTCAAGCTTGCCAGTTTAAGAAATACCATTCTTTTCAAGGAATGGTGTTTATTGGCGTCCAAACATACTTCCCCGGCTGTGGTGGTCTACCCGTGTGTACTACAGGGTCTTCCACTTAACGCGGAACACGTGCGCGCGCGATCTTGTAAATTTGGCAACGTCGCAATGATACTGGCGTCATCTATGAACTGCTGGTGAAGGTATAAAGGGGGCGCAAGGTTTGGCAAGATTGGAGAGACAGCTCTGCGATACGATTTGGGTTGTAAGAATGGGCGAACGGTTCGACTTTGGCTCGGCTCGGCTAAAGTCGGACGCGATCGGCAGAGACCGCACCGAAGTCACCCCTAGGTCAGTCACTACCTGAAGGTGTCCGAAAGTGAAAACCCGTATCTGTTACAATCCTGGCCATCAGCAAAATGAATCGGCTCGAGCCGAGATTTCGATTCCTGCCGAACATAGCTGCTGAACGGCTGGAAACTGTTTAGACTTTAGTAGGTTCGATCCCCCCCGGGCATAATTTCTTTAAAATAATTTTTTTTTTAATTCCTAACTATTAGACAATGATCAATACTTGTTTACCAATATTTTAAAAACATTTGTTAAATATTTTAATTTTTATATGTAAATCTGAACTTATAGGGCTTTTTGTTTAACGGGGCAAATATGATTAAAATTGTATCGTGTTTGGTCTCATTTTAAGCATAAAATCGTCAACAATATTAAAATCAAATTTGCGGAACAAAATGAATAAGTATAAAAAAGTTTCATCGTTGCATTAGTGTTGTCTCACAGATACAAAGGCATTTATGTAATCTTTTACTGTCGCCCGACCTTTCTTTTACTCGCTGGCCCTTTCTCTGGCCGTCGATGAAACTTTGCAATTGCTCATTCTTTTGTTATGAAACGTATTCCCAGACATTGGTGACATTATTCTGATGAAAATGAGTCCAAATACGACATAATTTGGATCACCTTTCATTATTGAATAAGTGGGGCATAATGCATTGTGAACAGTAAATGTGCGAGTCCTCGAGAACCCCAACGTCTATCGGCATGACCGTAGTAAGTTTTCCTTTCGGCAAAAGGATCGGCTGGATTGCCTCGGTTCGACTAAACTCGAGCGCGATCGGCAGAGACCGCACCGAAGTCACCCCCAGGTCAGTCGCTCCCTGAGGGTGACCGGTAGACTCTTCAATCGTGTGGGGTTTGTTTACGTCGTATTACCCGTTACTTTATACCTTCACCAGCAGTTCATAGATGACGCCTGTATCGACTCATTGCGACGTTGCCAAATTTACAAGTTCGCGCGCGCACGGGTTCCGCGTTAAGTGGAAGTCCCTGTATATCCGCGAAAGTTTCATTAATGCAATTGTTCAGACGAGTATTTGCTGCTACGAAATCGAGTCTCTCTCTCGCGCATGGCGTATACGTGCATGCTTTCCTTTGTTTGTGTTAGTGCACGCACACACGTCCTGGAGTCGGCCCCCTTAACTCCTACAATTATAGACAGATGAACTTGAAACTCTTTCAGAATATTTCTAGAATTATGTACTTTACGAAAATATCAAAACCAAGAATTCGATTGTTTCAAAATGGACAGGCAGGCATAATCACTTAAGACTTAAGGCTTAAGTCATTATTTGTGAACTACATTTCCCTTCTGCAGCTGCGAGCCAGATTGTATCTATAAACTTGTACAGCTCGTTTTCTAAGGATTAACATGTTTTCCTAATTGCAGCGCACATGAAGACTTCCTTACTTGCGAACCATTAGCTGCACATATTCGCGCGAGTCACCCTTAAGTCGTCACCCGAGAATGATCGGTACACAGGGGCGGTCGGTTTCCATTTCCACTGCGTATTTTTTGACTAATTAGCGATTTATTCCGCCACCTCTCTGCGTCGAAAATTCGAATAAATTAACCAATCCGCATGTTACCACCAGCAACACGTACCATCTCCAAACTTTGACAAGTTTAACAATAAGTGCACATTCACCATTAACTAGCTCGCAAGCCGCCAATATGTAACAAATCTTTATTGTACAGATGATGGACTGCGAAAAATTAATTATCCTAGTTCAGGAAAGAAGAAGCTTATGGGATCCTCAACATTCTCAATACCACAATAGAAGTGCATGCCGGAGCCTGTGGTGCGACATTGGCACCTTATTGGAGAGTACAAGTAAGCCACTACTACAGTTATTTGTTGGTTTTATCTATTGAGTAAAAATCAGTTAAATAAAGTCCTTATTTAGGCACGTCCTTTGAATAAGGACGTGCCTTTTGTTTGCTATAATAATAAAGTTTTTATTAAACTTTATTAAACTGAATTGTGTATTGTATATCATCAATCTTCCTCATAATCTCCAATATAAAAGCAACTTATTTATTATTATTGTAGGAACTGGAGAAAAATGAAGGGGAGTCGTCGGGAATCGAACCCGAGACTTTCTGGTGGTAGGCACTGATCAGTCCATCTACGCCACGGCCCCTTCTTGGGCAACGTAGTTCTTAAGTTCCTCTTATGTTCTTTTATGGAGGCGCCCGATCCCACATTATTAAAATTCCATAATTATAATTTATAATTATTTTATTTATACAGGGTGGCCCGGAACTCGCGCGGTATTTTTAAAAAAGGGGTAGCTGAGGTGATTCTGAACAACTTTTTCCTTGACCAAAATATTGTTTGAAACTTCGTTTTTTAGTTATTAACGAAAAACACTGACCAATGCGAGCGTCCGTATAGCGCGAGCTCAGTCACAATTGCGCGCGGCCGAGATCGGGTGCATCGAGGGGCAACGTACGGCAAATATTACAATCGTCTTACATTAACCCTTTGACTACGGCAGACTTTGAGACGCACCAGCCGTACCATACGGTAGGAATTCATTCGCGACGTACACCGAGATCGGTGCAACTTTGCGTTAGGCGTGCATTTCTGACAAAGTATATTCAAATAATCAAAACAACTGAATTCCACCACATTAAAACAATATTATTTATTCCTTTGTTTTCTGCATTGAATAGTTAGTGTACATACTACAAATTTAACATTAACATTAAGCTTTTTTCACAATATATCTAATAATGTAGTAAATTGTGGTACAATTCAAAACATGGATAAATACATAATCCTACATCCTACATTTAATGCATTCGTAATGTGTCTCACGTCTTTTGTTATGTTTTGTACACACTACACATTTGCGCCCTGCGTTTTTTCGAATTGCTGTATTATTTACGTATGGAAATGGAAAATGCCTTTGTGTCAAACGAAAAGGCTCATTATCACTACTTTTACCTTTTGATTTACTTGTATGTGGGCTACCTGAGCTGTATTTTTGCAAAATTTGTTTTATTAAATATAAATGAAATTTACTAAAAGATAAGTTTCTTCCAGTTACGTAGTTATATAAAATAAATGTGTTATATACAGCTAAATCAAATAAATGAAAAAAGAATTTCTTGTACCATTTTACACTTTTTCTGGTAGAATTCAGACTATATAAAATCTGATCAACTTTGTCAACCGTCCCCATTGTGTTATTGTAATCAATTATGCATTGTGGTTTGATTATTTTTTCTTTTGTTCGATAATGTATCTTCTTTGTATCAATCATATTGGGACAATGATAGGTGGAAATCATCCACACTTCCCTTTTGTCCATCCATTTCAACGCTAATATATTTCTTGTTGAACGAAATACACATTCCCCTTTGTTTATTTTTTTAGTCAATTCCGGTATACCCAGCCTGTTTTTTTACCGTTCCATATGCGTTGGTTAAGTTTTTATGCAACTCGAGGAATAAGCTGGGACTGCTGCACCAATTATCGGTCACGAATGTGTGACCTTTTCCAAAATATGGTTTAAGAAGTGTCATTACTATCTGACCAGACTTTCCTATTGATTTTGATGGTATATCTTCAGATATTATCATATTTGCCCCGGTATATACAATTAAATCTTGAATATAGCCTGTCTTGCTATCACACAAGACAAAGGATTTGATCCCGAACCTGCTTCTTTTCGACGGTATATATTGTTTATGTTGGAATGTGTCTCTCTCTCAGCTATCATTGCCTATGCCTTGTCTGTGTGCATGTACGAGTGTGTGAGTATCTGGCTCAAGAGTGGGAGAGCAGAACGCCGGGTCTGCTACGTTTAGTGTTCAGTTCACGATCGACATCCTTACGGCGTACAACGACATATACAGGGTGTCCCGTAACTACCGTAACATCGGGAAATGGGGGGTAGCTGGGGAGATTCTGAACAACTTTTTCCTGGACCAAAATGTTGTTGGAAACTTCGTTTTTGAGTTATTAACCAAAAGCACTGCCCAATTAGAGCGCCCGTAGAGCGCACGCCCAGGCCCGTACATCTCTACTGCGCTCGGTCATGTACGGGGGCATCTAGGGCATTCGTGGAAAGCGTACGGCAAATGTTACATCGTTTTACATTAAGGATAATGTGAAATTATTCGTTACTCATGAATAACGACCACGAACGTGCGCGATTGATGAAAAGAATAATTAGTTTATTTCTTATTAATGAATAACGATGTAACATTTGCCGCACGCTTTCCTCGATGCCCTCGATGCCCTCGTACACGACCGAGCGCAGTAGAGAGGTACGGGCCTGGGCGCGCGCTCTACGGGCGCTCTAATTGGGCAGTGCTTTTGGTTAATAACTCAAAAACGAAGCTTCCAACAACATTTTGGTCCAGGGAAAAGTTGTTCAGAATCACCCCAGATACCCCCCATTTCCCGATGTTACGGTAGTTACGGGACACCCTGTATAGAGACTTATTATAGAACGCATTTCATCTTACTTTGTATTTCTTCTTATATCTAATAAACAGCATATTCTAACAGTTTAAAATAACATCTTCCTTTAAATAATAACAAACTTTCATCTATCCAAAATTTTTCAAATGGATAAAATGCAGTTTTAAACGATATTCTGAATTGGTCAAGAATAGAGCGTATTTTTATAAGTGGATCGTGATCTGTAATGTTATTGTCACAAAAATGCAGGTTCTTTAGTAATAATGTATATCGATCCCTTGACATTATTTGCCCAAACGATTCTGTTCTTATCAGCTTATCCTTGCACCAATATTCTGAGATAGATATTTTATGCATTCGTGCCATTAGCATGGTAACGGCCAAAAAATTAAACATTTCGGGAACAGTAGTTATATGAGAATTATCTACATCGCCACTTGTACTAGAATAGAATAGAAGAGAATTTTATTTGGTTTTCGGCCTCACAGCCATGAAAAGGAACTTGTTTTACATTCTTAATTTTACCTTGTACTATTTTCAGAATACTTGTTAGTTTGCTCGACAATGAATTCTATCAATTCTTCCGAACAGAAAATTTGAAAAATATCGAGAATAGATGATTGCCCATTTACATTTGCTTTGATTCCACTATTCTCGTCATCAAATTCGTGAATTGTGGGTTGGAAATCTCCCGGTGTCCAGTAATATTTATTTTTACATTTTTGTTGCTTTGGTGTAACTTCTGTTCTATTCTATTCTCTTCGGATTCTGATGAAGAGATTAAAAGTCGACGTTTTTTAATCATACGCTTGTAAAAAGGAACAGGCATTTCAAAATCACTTATTTCCTCAGAATCAGAATCATTTGTTGTATCATATTTGCGTGCACCTTTTCTGACCATCTTCTTATCCCAATTTTTTATTTTAAGGGTAAAAGAAAAAAATGACTGCAAAATGTAAATAAACATATAAAATATGACAACGGAATATATAATTACTGAATTAGGATTCACCTACGTCTGATGGAAATAAGATCTGCCGAAATTATGATCGATAAAATTTTCAGGGCGCCTATAGTCGTCTTTCGTGTCAGTGAACCGAATTAGGTTATGCGCCTAAAGACGCCTACAGTACCATAAGAGCAATATTTTTAAGCGCCTATAGGCGCCTACAGTATCACAAGCGCAAATTTTCTAAGCGCCCTTAGGCGCCAACAGTAGTCAAAGGGTTAAGAATAGTGTTTAATTCTTCGTTATTCATCAATAACAATTTAATTAACAAGTCGTTTAATAATTGTTCCATACATTTATTCGTTTTCCGAAACGAATAAAGTGTTTTATTAACTATGAAAAAAGTGTTTGGATGATTAATGTTAGAAAAGGGTAGTTAAATAAACTTATCCATTCGACCGCGAATTTACCTGCTTCGACGGTGTCTTGCCATATGGTCATTGTACCGATCCTGACCTATTTTTACAATTTAAATGCCACGTCCCGGCGATCGATACAGATCTGATTCGCACTTGTTTCCACACACACAGGACACGCACTTACGAACATTACGAAAGTTAATGTGTGTGTCATGTGCGTGTGGAAACAAGTGCGAATCTGATCTGTATCGATCGCCGGGACGTGGCATTTAAATTGTAATAAAATATATAAAAAAACTTTTTAAAAACCACGCTTATATTAAAATGCACTAAAAAGGAGAAAATAATAAAATAATTTAATATGAATTTAAATAAAATAATGACATTAGTGACTATAAACAAAAGCGTGGAGTGCCCACGAAGATTACGTCAATATAGTTTAGCACACCACGCTTTTGTTTATAGTCACTAATGTCATTATTTTATTTAAATTCATATTAAATTATTTTATTATTTTCTCCTTTTTAGTGCATTTTAATATAAGCGTGGTTTTTAAAAAGTTTTTTTATATATTTTATTTTATACTTTTTAGTCTTCACATATCTTGTAATCGATTGTAATTACCACTTCACCAAGATGTTTTGTAACAGGGACAATATTGTGTCGTGATTAGATAATTTTATAATTAAAATAACACCAGACACGATATAATTTGGACCATATATGGTCCAAATATATTTACTGTTCACAATGCATTATACACCTCTTATTAAATAATTTGAATATGATCCAAATTATATCGTGTTTGGTGTCATTGTAATCAGAAAAATGTCAGCTATGCTATGTAAAAGTTTCATAAGGAGAGGATGAGAAATAGCTAAGTTTCGTCGTTGAATTAGTATTAGCTCACCGATATACCCGACAACTGATTCATTACACTGATCGGCAGCGGCGTAGCGATGTGCGTTTGTTTGGAAAAAGCAGTGTCGCTCAACGAGCAGTGCCGTTAGCACTTTTATTGCTTTGGCATTTTTATTGTTTTGTTAATTATTGTCATTTTGGGCCCCCCGAGTATGGCATCAAGTATTGTCATCGGAAGCAAGTGCGTATACAAAATTTCAGCAAGATTGGACTATGGGAAGTGGTTTAAAATTCAATTACAAGATTTGACGCATACAAGATCGTTGCGAGCTAATATATGTAAGCCTGGTAAAAATAGGTGAGGATCGGTACAATGACCATATGGCAAGACACCGTCGAAACAGGTAAATTCGCGGTCGAATGGTTAAGTTTATTTAACTACCCTTTTCTAACATTAATCATCCAAACACTTTTTTCATAGTTAATAAAACACTTTACTCGTTTCGGAAAACGAATAAATGTATGGAACAATTATTAAACGACTTGTTAACTAAATTGTTATTGATGAATAACGAAGAATTACACACTATTCTTAATGTAAGACGATTGTAATATTTGCCGTACGTTGCCCCTCGATGCACCCGATCTCGGCCGCGCGCAATTGTGACTGAGCTCGCGCTATACGGGCGCTCGCATTGGTCAGTGTTTTTCGTTATTAACTAAAAAACGAAGCTTCAAACAATATTTTGGTCAAGGAAAAAGTTGTTCAGAATCACCTCAGCTAACCCTTTTTTAAAAATACCGCGCGAATTCCGGGCCACCCTGTATAGTTATACTTGTACCTACGGAATATGGTTTAAACGTTTCGCGGATTCATATGCACTTCGAGATGATCGGTTAAACGACCTTGTTGCGTTCGGCTATTACGATTAATTTCCTCAGTTGCTTCCGGAATTACAGTCTCGTTGACTCCACTTTACCGACCGATAGCCGAAAAATAAACTTTTTATCGCCGATGCTTACCGACCGATAGCCTATTAATCGGCTTTTTATGAACATTCATTAACCAGTCAGCTGTGGCGACCTCTTCTGAGAGCGCGCACCTACGTGTGTCGCGAGAATTAAGCGATGACGGATATTGTCGTCAAACACAGAGTAAGTTGCGGTGTTAAAATATTGGATCAAAAAGACGGCTTTATTTTATAAAATGAACACTTTTATTACTAATATTTACTCATGCACTTAACATAAACATATATGGTACTACATACATAATAAACGAAAAACTCAGGAAAAATCAAATATTTATAAAAGTTAAAACTTCACACTGCTGCTGTCGAGTGGTATTCACCAAAGCAAGGAACGACACATAGTGGCGCTTTGGACGTCGAACACCAATAGCACGA
The DNA here is from genome assembly GCA_963583965.1 of Nomada ferruginata. NCBI lineage: Eukaryota > Metazoa > Arthropoda > Insecta > Hymenoptera > Apidae > Nomada > Nomada ferruginata. The sequence continues at coordinate 6,053,723 of OY757219.1, forward strand.
TTCTTTCCTAATCTTTTTTTTATAACAAACTATAACACTAACATCTAAAAAACATTATCGTCGCACATGTATAAAGTGGTTATACGAACTGATAGGCAGTTCCAGCTAGTGCATACGCATGAATTCATGCATATGCATGAATTCATCTCAAATTATTTATACTTTTTATTTGTTTGTTTCATTTCGGCTTGACCTCAAAAGATTCTAAACATATTGAAATTGACGAATATGGTACAGGGTGAGTCTCCTAACATGACGACCTCAAATAACTCGTAAGGTATCCGTTGCACAAAAAAATATTTCAAACAAAAGTTGCATGGTATCAAGGGGGACATACAGTGCTCTGATCTGTTTTTTATTACTTTACTTTTTATTAGATATTAGGGTCACCTTCAATTTTTTAAATGGAATGTCTAATATTTTTTTCGAATTTAGATAAATCATCAAATTTTGCGTAAAAAAGTATTACACAAAGTGGGACTTCAAATGAATAATATACTTTTTATTTGTTTGTTTCATTTCGGCTTGACCTCAAAAGATTCTAAACATATTGAAATTTACGAATATATTATAGTTTTGACTTAAATTGCAATTTAAATAGCAAATGGTAACTAACTTTTACGCATGACGGATATAGTCGTCATAACGTAAAATTCTGCCATTTCTGAATGACGGATATAGTCGTCATCCACAGCTGACTGGTTAACGGTCATTATATGAACATTCGTTACTTATTCATTATTGAAGTACGTTGCTCAGTGGCGTTAATTGCGTTGCGCTGTAAGCGCCCACATTTTTATACCATTTTGAAAAACTTACCGTTCGCGATGAACGAAAGAAATAGTATTGGAGACTTTTATTTAGATAATGTAACAGATTGTCCTGACAGTTATTCAGAAAGTGATACTGGTGACGAAAGTGATGGCAGCGACATAATAATTTGGATGCGAGGTTCTGTAAGACCACTAAGATATAGTGATTCAGAAGACGACGAGATAAGTGTCGTCGAAGAAGTAGCAAATAACGTTGAAGATAACGATGATACATGGTCGACGAACGACGAAACAATAATTTTGGAACCTTTCGAAGGCAGCCCCGGCATAAAAATTATGACAAGTTCTCCAGAAAGTGTAATGGATAGTGTCAATTTATTCATTGGAAATGACTTTTTCCAGTACTTGGTGAGGGAATCCAACAGATATCATTATCAGGTCATGGAAAAATATAAAATTCCATCAAGGGCGAAAAAATGGACAGACATAACGGTACCGGAAATGAAGAAGTTTTTAGGGCTAATAGTTCTAATGGGACAAATAAAAAAGGACGTTATCTACGACTATTGGTCCACTGATCAAAGTATAGAAACTCCATTCTTCTCATAAGTTATGAGCAGGAACAGATTTGTGCAAATAATGCAGAGCTGGCATTTTAGCAACAATAACAACATTACTCACAATTCACATAGGCTTGCTAAAATCGAGCCTGTCATTGATTATTTAAAGCGAAAATTTATCGATGTATATAAACCCTTCCAACAATTGTCTTTAGATGAGTCTATAATTCCGTGAAGAGGTAAACTATCGATTAAAACGTATAATCCTGTAAATATTAAAAAATATGGAATACTAGTGAGAGTGCTGTGTGAAGCTGTCACAGGATAAGTATGTAACTTTACGTGTATGCTGCTGATGGCAAAAAATTAGAAGATACTGTTTTAACGATTATTGAACCATATAAGAACGTATGGCACCACATTTATCAAGACAACTACTATAACAGTGTCAAAATGGCTAAAACTCTCCTGAAAAATAAAGTGCGAGTGTGCGGAACCATTCGAAAAAATAGAGGCCTTCCTCCATCACTCCAAACAACAAAACTTTCAAGAGGGCAGCATGAATTTCGCAGGAATCATCAAATTTTGTTAGAAGTATGGAATAATGGCAAAAGAAACGTCAATATGATTTCAACTCAATTCTGCACAATTAACGGACTCCAGAAACAGAAGTAAAAGATCAGACGCCCTAATACAAAAGCCTAATTCAATCATAAATTATAATAAATATATGAAGGGCGTAGATCGCGTGGACCAATATCTATCGTATTATTCCATTTTTAGAAAAACAAAAAAAATGGACTAAACGGGTTGTAATGTTTTTTATCAACTGTGCACTTATTAATTCATTTAAAGCACTCAAATTTCTAAACGGACAAAGTATTACGTACAAGAAGTTCCTGCACAAAGTGGCTGTTTCGTGGATAGAAGATTGTGAAACTAATTGTACACAATTTCGGAAAACATAAACTTATAAATATAGTGACCAGCGGTCGAAGTGTAAAACCCCAAAGACAATGCAGAGTTTGTTCAGTTAAAAACAAAAGAAGTAGAACATGTTTTGTCTGTAAATTTTGCAATGTTGCACTACATAAAGGCGACTGTTTTGAACGATACCATACTTTAAACAAATATTAAACTATTTCTTATTTGAAGTATATCAATATATGGATTATGGTATATTATGTAACTATTAAACTGAAAACTGTTGTTATAGATAAAAGAAATATAATTTAGCATTAATATCATGAAAATAAAAGATTTTATTAAATCTAATTATCCTATAATAACAGAAAGCGGGCAATTTTATCTGAGCATACGAAAAGCAGAGATGCTCCCGCGCGGCAGTCTAAACCGAAACACAGCCTGCGTCAGGGTGAATCTGCGGCTGAACGGCCGGTCGGACGTGCGTATGCGTGCGTATACTTTACCGACCGCTAGCGGTCGGTAAAGTGTAAAGTAAAATATTGTGCCATAAGCACACGCATTTCACAATAGTGTCAAAATTGCTAGGGTGCATCTGTAGTACTGTCATTAAACATCTCAAAACGCATATTCTATGAAGTGTATAGCTCTACTGAGCCTATAGTTGAAGGTGTCTTTTCGCCCATTGTTGTTGCTCGTAGTTGGGTAGAGCCTCGATAAATATTCCTTTAACGGATACCCTTGATCCCCAAGTAATACATAGGGTACACCAATCGCAGTTCCCAACAGGGTCATTCCATGCCAAGTCGATCACTTTTTGACGTCAGCATCGGCGATTTGTTCTGTCTGGGATAAAAATTCCTAAGTAAGTCGGTTACGCAAAATTGGCCAAAATACAGACTTTGAAGGCCTGTATTTTCTAATCAAATTGTCAATCGCGAAAATGATGACTTAAACGCCCCCCCCCCCCCCCAATTTCACGCGGACTACACATATTTCATTTAGAACAAAATCGTCGATGGTGACGTCCAAAAGTGATCGATTTGGCATGGAATGACCCGGAAGTGTTTTAGTGGGTGGTACATTGAAAGAATTATGCTCCAAGTGGTGTGCACGTTTGTTTGTGTAAAAACACCACATTCACTCCGTCTTCCATACGCTCTTACGTCCACCGTTATGAATTTATAATTAGCATCTGCCATGCCTTGAAAATGTATTGAGCAAAATTTCTTGTAATTAAAAAACATCAAGCCAGATTTCGTTTATACTCGCTTGCAATTCTATTAAAATAGCCAGTAGATGGAAACGGCATGAGTGTTTTATTAAACACCACCGAAATAACTTCGTATGTTTCATGAATTATAGTGGCAATTCATTTACGAGCAATTGTAAATGAAAATGTAAATGCACGAAAAGTGTTCGCATTAAGTCCCGTTAATGAAAACCTGAAACCAACACATACAGTATATCACTTACAAAACTGTACTGTAGAAATGATTCAGTGACAATAATCGCGATTATATTTTGTTATCCCATCTCTAATTCTTGTATTATTTATCTATTTTAAGGTGCCAGCGTTAAAACGAAATGGCAACGTTTGAAAGATACTCATCGACGAGAAATGAAAAGGAGCACCCTACCAAAAGGTTCTGAGTCGCAGGCTAATGAGTCAAAGTGGAAGTACTTCGACCAAATGCGTTTTTTGGAAAATACGTACTCCTCCAGGCGTCTGGTTGGAAATATTTCCAAACGTCCGCAATGCGACACCGAAAACGAACCAGCTATCGAGGTATCAGATACGGAAAATGATTCGATTGAAGGCGTTTCACGTACTGATCAAGATGGTGATGAAAGTCTATCCTCTGTTAGTAAAGATAAACGTGAACAGCTGTTCAAATCATCAAAGAAGAGGGCTCCAACCAAAGCGGCGCACTCGCTGGCAATGTGTGGCACGAAGCCGCAAAGGATGATGGAGGAAGACGAAGATTATTTCTTCCTTATGAGTTTACTTCCTCATTTACGTGCCATACCGCAACACAAAAAATTACACACGCGGATTAAATTGCAGAAAGTGATTATTGAAGATCAAGCTATGTATAATTTACCACCATCGCGTATAGTTCATCGGGGAACTGTACCAGACGACAGTTGATCGCACGAACCAAAATCATTTATATTCTCGTCGCTTTGGCTTTTTCCAACTTTAGAAATTCTAGTAAGGCTCCTTTTTTTTTGCCGCTTTCAACAGTTGTCACGTTTATCTTTAATCACACTTGCATTACCGACCCGGTTAGTACGATTCATCATATTTTCCGTATCTGATACCTCAAGATCTGGGTCATTTTCAGTGCCGCCTTGCGCCTGTTTGTGAAATATACTCACCTAACAGGATTCGGTCAACCTTATTTGGATCAATTAGAGAATGTAATTTGTGACTTTGTAATAAAATCGCTCTTATTTTTTAGATTTTGGATTTATTTGAAACACCATTTCAATAAACAATAAATAAGTAACCAAGAAATTAACTAATTAATGAAACAAATAAAGCAATCTAAATAATAAGAAATAAATTAAATAAAATAACATCTACACAATTAACATGAATTGTAGAATAAATTACGATTAGTGCATGTACTTACATATTTATTATTGTCTAAAATGCTTGACTCGCGTAATCCTGATGACATGTGTCTTATTAAATGATTCTCATTTTCATAGAAATGATGATATTGAGTTTTGGACATAGCTTTACCATGAGATAAAATGAAATACATTCATCTGTGGCAGATGAACTTTGAATGGATTTCTGTTTATAAATACCATGAACAGTAACATTTGCCGCACGCTTCCCGCGGTACCCTCGATGCCCCCATCACGACCGAGCACAGCTGAGAGGTTACGCGCCTGAGCCCGCAGTTTACGGCAGCTCACATTGGCCAGTGTTTTTCGTTTATAACTCAAAAACCAAGCGTCAAACAATATTTTGGTCACGGAAAAAGTTGTTCAGAATCACCTCTGCTTCCGTTTAATGTAAAAAAATAAAGGGGACGTTAGTACAAGCACGGTCAGCTGCATCATGACCCAAGACGGACGTGGCCCGACGACGACTCCTATATTTCCTTATATGGAAAGTTCCAGTGCATCCCCACGCATTTTGGGACTATATAAACCCTTTGGTTTCTACCCTCGGGGGTTCAGAGTAACATAGTCACGCGTAGTGTCACGTCGTGTCACGCTTGTATAGAATCAGTTATATCCAGTGAGATTGGGCTTAGCGCACCTCTCGAATCACAGATTAATCCGTTAGAATCCGCTTGTCCGGTTGAAGTTCTTTCGGCATATTCTAATAGCGGCTCTCAGTCCCCGCATCGCCAGTGCGTCAACATCGTGCAAATACTTAGGTAACTTACACACTTTATATATTAATTCATCGCGACAGTAACATTTGTATTTATACTGAAAACTCAGAATACAACTTTATACGTTCACTTATAAATCGAGTACATTCGTTAAACCTATCTTTACCACGCAATCCTTGCATATTGGTAACAACGTTCCCACCGATACAACTTTACCGCTTAAGTTGTATCAAATAATAATTTAGAGTTACGAGGCAACTAACATTTCCCGCGACTACCTGGTCTCACATCAGGTTCGTTCGCACATCTTTATCCAAACAAACAATCTACATATTCCAACCTAGTGGCTCCCCGATTTCGCATCGGGTTCGTCCACGAAACCTAACCCTTCCTACGGCTCCCTGGTTTCGCACCAGGTTCGTCCGTGTCCTACGGCTCCCTGATTTCGCATCAGGTTCGTCCGCGCACCTTAACTAACAAATTGATAACCATATTCCTGGGTAATATACCCCCCGCGCGCCTCTCGTGCTGCCACACAGCCCGGCTCGTAACACAGATATGGGCCCAACATCCTTGTGAAGCGAAAGCGGTTCGAAGAACGAATGTGGGAAAGAGGATAAACATTCCATAGCTATGTGCATGATAAAATACTCATGGCAAACAGAGTGCCGATCCATGATGAGATGCCGAGGCGGCACAACCTACGAAAGAGGAGCGGAGAATAGAGAATACATCCAGCGGAAACGTGATGTATTGCTACAACTGCGGATATGCTGGTCATTTAGGCAACGACTGTCCGACGAAGGCAAGCGGCCCTAATTTCTTCAAGTGCAACATGCGGGGAAACGTTGCACCGAGGTGCATCGAGGAGGCGGCACAGTCGGGAGCATCGTGCGCCCTTGTACAGTCAGCATCAAGGAGATGATCACGTTCCAGAGGTGAAAATAGACATTTCCGATAATGAGAGTGCAGCTACTTCAAAACTGAGAAAACTGAGAGAAGTACCCGTTAAGATGACCATCGTAACGAAAAATGACGCAACTGTCTACGACAGAGCGTGGCGTTTGTTGCCGTTGGAAAGAAATATTGTGACCGAATAGGTCGTTATCAGAGTATGCAAGTCTCATTGTACTTGTGAAAAAGAGAAACGGTTTAACGAGAATTCGCGTAGATTACCGAAAACTAAACTCTAAAATTGTCAGAGATTGGTTTCTACTAGCATCAGATACGTAGCATATAGATCATCTAGGCCCGTTACCTTTGACGCGTAAGACTTACCATTACATATTCGTAGTTGTAGACTCATTTTCAAAATTTACTTGGCGCTATGCGGCAAAAACCACAAATGCTTCGGAGGTTATTACGCGATTTCGTATACAGGCTGCTGTGTCCGGAAACCTGCGTAGAATTATTTCAGACAGAGGTGCAGCGTTAACCTGTAAAGAGTTTCAAGAGTATTGTACACAGGAGTTCCTCGAGTGAACGGTCAGGTCAAGAGATTGAATAGAACGTTGATCTCTGTAGTAACCAAGCTATCGGCACCGAGAAGAAATGAATGGTACAAGTATTTATAAACCGCGCAGAAATACATCAACACTACTGTACATAGTAGTATTGGTACCCCTCCGTTCCGATTGTTATTTGTTTTACTGGTGTTGAAGCAAATTTAAAGGAGGACACTGATAATATTAGGTCGTTAATAGAAAATGAGTGTATATGGGAATGCCAAGGGAAACGTGACGCATTGCGAGAAAGGCGGCGAAAAATATTGCGAAAATGCGTCGGTGAAGAGGACGGTGATTGCTGCCATTGGCAATATCAAGCTGCCTCCATTTTAAAAGACGCAGCCAGATCTATGGTTTTTACAAGTAGAGGCGAGGTTTAGATCTAAGGCGATCAAAAGCGATCAAATCAAGTTTGATAGCGTTATAAGTTTTCTAGGTCCGGAAATATCACAGCATATTGCCGACATTATTCGCTCACAGGGACCAACCCCGCAGTGGCTAGCTTGCCCTACCGGGTATCAACTCAAAAATACGAGGTCCTGAAGAACGAGGTATTACAGCATCTGCTGATTTGGGGATCATCGAGGAATGCGAGAGTGCATGGACAGCACCAACAGTTCTCGTACCTAAGCCAGGAGAACAATTCAGACTCTACATTGATTATAGAAAGCTCAATGCAATTACCACGCCTGATGTATATCCGCTACCTCGGCTAGACGATCTTCTGCATTCTACAGGATGATGTGCGCTTGTCTCTACCATGGCCTTAAAGGCAGGGTATTATCATGTGAGACTGGCACGCGAAGGTCAGGATAACACGGCATTCATCACTCTTTTCGGAGTCTTCAGTTTCAAGAGACTTCCGTTTGGACTCCGCAATGCCCCGGCCAGGTTGCAGCGACTCATAAACCAGTTCCAAGCTACCCTAGGTCACATCTTGATCCTTGCATATCTGGACGATATTATCGTCTTGTCACCCACAGCGGAGAAACACTTACAAGATCTCGAAGATGTATTTCAACTCATTCGGCAATACAAGTTGCGCATGAATCGCGTAAAATTCCAGTTCGCGTGTAAATTGTTAAAATGATATTGTTTGTTAAATACCGTTGGTCGATCTTACGATCATTCTGGCTTTGTTATAGATTTGCACGAGGTGTGTGCCGACTAAAATGTTGTTGTTAATTTCTCGAAGGACCAGCCGGAATATATGCCATATTCTGGCACTATGTATAGCGAAGTAGAAGGAACGAGAGTGTTCTGTCGTGTTCTTTGGTTTTTGGGTAACTGCTTTATTTTACAAAACGTGTGCTTTATATACTAAAATGAGTAACGGGTGTCGACCAATCAGCGTGTTCGCCTGCTGGTGCTCGGTTTGCAAGGTCTGCATACCTGGGCCAACGGGACCGAGCACATTTGGTTTGGCGGTTCTAACGCGCTTCCTCCAACGAGGCATCAAAGGTTTTATGATACGGCAATTGCTATTCAGAGACAATAGGCGTCGAAAACATGTTGTCTCTTTCTACAATTTTGTACCAGTACAGCGACTAAGTACCTCTACTTTAATGTGCCCGATGTATCTGAATAGAATTCGAAAGTAGCCGTACCGTAAACCCGGAGGCTGAAATCGCCGATTGCCGAAGTCCTAACATACTGCCCACCTAGAACTGTTTTGCACGTTCTAAGTATATATAAAAACAATGTAATCGCCGATGGTGAAGTCTTAACATTGTTAAAAATATATTTGTCACCGAGAATAGGCTATAGCCAATTGCTCCCATCGACCCTTGGAGAGACTTTACAATCGATGGTGACGATGATGTCTGTGCAGCCGAGATCATTAAAGCCATAAATAGAATTAAGAAGAAATCGGTTGGTCCTGATGGTATTCCCATGGAAGTACTCAGGTGGATGTGTTCGCACAACCTGGGCCACATCATCTGGCTTCTAAATGGTTGTTATACAAATGGTTATTTCCCTGAATCTTGGAAATGCGGCCGGCTGGTTCTTATACTCAATAAAGCCTCTGGGCCCACTCTCCCGTCGGATTGGCACCCACTATGTGTTCTTTCGAACTGGGCCAAAGTATATGAACATATACCTCAAGGAGAAACTCATGAAGGAGATCAAACACTCGGACAACCAATATGGCTTCTGCAAGAAAAAAAACACGGTGGATGCCATGGAGAGTGTCATGGCTACTTGGACGAAGGCAAGGAACGTTGGGAAATTCTGCCTACTTATTACCCTTGACGTGAGAAATGCATTCAACACCTTAAGATGGAGTAGTGTAAACAAAAATATAAACGAGAGATGCATCAACAGTAGACTCAGGACCTCAAAGGCAAACTACCTTAGCGACAGGAAAATATGCTACAGTAACTCAGGAAACTATCGAGATTGGCCGGTCATTGGTGGGGTTCCCCAGGGCTCCGTAATTGGTCGCTGGGGGTGTATCGGGGGGGGGGGGCACTCGCCGAACACGGAGTGCCCCTCTACGTGAGGAAGGTCCTAAGGGACTACCTGAGGGACAGGTGGATTCAATATCCGGGCAACGGCGGCCGGTTGTGCACGAGGGAGGTGGATCGTGGTGTCCCACAGGGGTCGGTCCTGGGCCCCATGTTGTGGGACATCGGATACGATCAGGTGCTGCGGGCTGCCCTCCCGAACGGCGTCAGTCTGACGTGTTACGCGGATGACACGCTGCTGATGGCCGTCGGGAGGGACTGGGAGAGGACCATCCGTCTGGCGGAGACGGGACTGGCCTCCGTCGTCGACGGTATCCGGGGACTGGGGTTGCGGATCTCCCCGCCGAAAACCGAGGCCATGTGGTTTCATGACAGGCCTCGGAGCGGGGGTCCGCCCCGGTCCTGGATTATGATAGGAGGTGAGCACGGTCAGGTTGGGGACCGGATGAACTATCTTGGTCTCCTCCTGGACAGCCACTGGCGTTTCACGGTCCACTTCGACCGACTGGCTCCCCGCTTGGAGAGAGCGGCGACTGGTCTTGGTCGCCTCCTCCCAAACATCGGGGGGCCAGATGAGAGGGTGCGCCGCCTGTACCTTGGTATCGTGCGGTCCATGGCCCTGTACGGCGCCCCGATATGGGCGTCTGCCCTGGTGGTCGCGCGGCGCAGCCGAACATTGCTGCGCCGCGTACAGAGGGGGATGGCCATCAGGGTGATCAGGGGGTACCGCACGGTATCCCACGAGGCGGCGCTGACCTTGGCGGGCACCGTGCCGTTCGATCTTCTGGCGGAGGGAGACGCTTCGATCTATGAGCGTCTCCGAGAGCTCCGCCGGGGGGCGCGATGGTGTCCGCTGAGGAGGAAGTGGGAGTGAGACGCCAGGCCCGGCTGGCTGCGCGAGATAAATGGAAGAGGGAGCTCCTCAACCGAGGAGTCGCGCAGCGAGCAGTCGGGGCGGTTCTGCCCAGCCTGGATGAATGGCTGGACCGCGGTAGGGGGACGCTCACCTACCGAGTCACGCAGGTACTCACTGGGCATGGTTGCTTCGGTGAGTACCTGTGCCGGATACAGGCGGAGGCGACGACGGAGTGCCACGAGTGTGGGGCTGCGCTGGACACAGCGCAGCACACACTGGAGGAGTGCCCGGAATGGGCGGTGGAGCGCCGGGCGTTGAGGGCGCAAGTGGGAGCGGATCTCTCGCTGCCACGCATCGTTAGTATGATGCTGGGCAGCGAGAGAGCCTGGGTTACGGTGGCCTCCTTCTGCGAGGATGTTCTTCGCAGAAAGGAGGCATCGGAGCGGGGTCGGGAATTGACCGATCCCGTCCGACGCGAAAGGTGGAGGGAAAGGGCTCGCCGGTTGCGTTCGCGCAGGCTGGCGAGATCCCTCCCTCCCGTGGTGTAAAAGCGGTGACGGTCCGGGGGGCGATCGGAGGTGTCCCCCCCTCTCGTCTCTCGGATGACTGTCACCGCTGACTCAGTGGACGGGCGGCCCTGCTGTGGGAGGATTATGTCCTCCCGGTATTCCGCAGGGCTGCCCGACAGCCAGAAATCTGGCGTCGAATGTAAAGGAGGGGTGGACTCGCTGGCCGTTTCCGCTGGCGAGATCCCCGCCTCCCGTTGTTTGGTATGGCTGATGGACCCGAGGGGCGCTGAGGTGTTCCCTCTCACCCCCTGCCGGTTGACCTCGTCAATACCCCGTATGCGGGCGGCCCTGCTGTGGGAGGATTATGTCCTCCCGGTATCCCGCGGGGCTGCCCGACAGCCAGACATCTGGCGTCGAATATAATGGAGGGGCGGACTCGCTGGCCGTTTCCGCTGGCGAGACCCCCCCCCCGTTGTTTGGTATGGCTGATGGACCCCAGGGGCGCTGAGGTGTTCCCCCTCACCCCCTGCTGGTTGACCTCGCCAATACCCCGTATTCGGGCGGTCCTGCCGGGGAGGAACAATCCCCCCCAATCCCGCAGGGCCGTCGGAGAGCCGTGGGCGACTCGGGTGGGGGCCCGAGTGGCCCTTATCACGGCCTGGAGAAGGTAGGCCGCGCTAGGTGTTACCCCTGGCGCGGCCAGGTGTTATTAAAGTAGAGTTTTTCGGAGGGTCCTTCTGACCCTCCCGAGGATGGGGCCGCAATGGCCGGGCGTGGGGAGGCACCGGAAGTGTCTCCGTAGGTCACGGGGCCTCCCCTACAAGCGCCGAGGTTAGGTAACCGGGGTGGTTTTAGTCGGTAGAAATCCGACACTACCTCCTGCTCCCCCCCAGGGCAGGGGGTGAATGTTTGAACAGTGTTCTGTACTGCGTTAAAGATATCAAGTCCTGTCGTTGTGTCATGCAAAGGCAAGTATCCCAAAAGCTCCTCGACATACGAAAAATCTTTTTGTACAATTCGAACGAAAATGCTCGATTGACTCGTATGCCGGGTATCGGTGCTTTCGTCCAGAGAGAAAGAAAAATAACGACATGAGCTTAATAGGGCAGTTAACTTCTGTTCGACAGATGTGCCTATGGCAAAAATTCGGGAGCTTACGGTTTTATCACTAACAACTCGCAGCTTCTTCAGGTGTCATACACTTTCCGAAGGATGTAACCGCTTCAATGAGCCATTTCTTTACGAAATCGCCCTTAGCGAACGGTTTACCCTGCTTTGCTATTAAAAGCGAAATAGCGTAAGAAGCTATGCGTGTTTTTTCGGAAGAATCAGGGATATGCGTACAGGATTCTTCATGAACTAATTTGAGCCCCTCTAGTGAATCAAGTTTTTCGCGGCCTTGATACGATGCATACTCTTGTGAATGATTACGTGTAAAGTGACGTGTAAAGTGATGTGTAAAGTGTCCGCAAAGGCACATCGTACGATTACTAATTTTAACAGAAAAAAGTTTGCCCATACCTTGTTAAAATTTTGACAGTTGTCCAGACATCTTGTTAATAAATTAATTTCATTTAATAAACTAACGTATATTTGTAATAGCACTGTACCGATGACAGAAGAGGGGTATTGATGTGAACTGTTTGATGTTTACAAAAATTGTCTTTTTTCCGCAATGTTCAAAGTAAGCAGGAATAGGGGGTGGTGTGCTGTGAAAAGGGGTGGGTGCTAGTGATGGTTCATTGTTTGCACTTTTTTCTCATGTGAAAAATAGGAAGTGGTAAGAAAAGAGTAGGAGATTTACTAGAGGGTAAGGCGAGGGGTGGCAAAGTACGACAAGGAATGGTCAGCAAATGGTAAAATCGGTGATTTATGATTTGCCTTGCAGTTCGATGTTTTATGGTGGTGACAGTTGTCGAGCGGCGGCATGGTTAATGTTTTAAGACCTGCACATGTCGCCGAAATGGTCAACACATCGGTCATTAAATATTTGGCGAGCTGCTTCGATTTGTCTGTACGGTTTATGGGATATAAAATTATAAGGAATAAGATAAGAAGGCCGGAAATAGTATGTAGCGTAGCCCTCCCTAGTGAAGAGTTAACGTAAGATCGGAAAAACACCATGGAAGCCATCATACATGTGGGATCGGGCGCCTCCATCAATGAACATTAGAGGAACAGAAGAACCACGTTGCCTAAGAAGGGGCCGTGGCGTAGATGGGCTGATCAGTGCCTACCACCAGAAAGTCTCGGGTTCGATTCCCGATGACTCCCCTTCATTTTTCATCAGTTCCTACATACATAAATGCGTACCAGAAGATAACTTAAGCTTAGAAGGAGAAATGCGTCAGGAAATTAAAAGAACTAACGAGCAGTATTGTAACTGTAATTTAGAAAATAAGATAACACTTGACGAAGTTGGCAAAGCTATCAAGAAGGCAAAAATTTTTAATGCGCCAGGTCCTGACAACATACAAAATGAGATGACAAAGGCCCTATGGGCAAAAGACAAAAGTATCTTGCATAATCTCTTTAACAACTGCTTGGACAACGAACAATTTCCAATGCAATGGAAAGAAGCAAGACTACAGCTAATCGCAAAAGCGGGAGCCACAGATAAGACGCAAATAAACGCTTTTCGACCGATTTCATTATTATCAGCAGCCGGGAAAATCTTTGAAAAAATCGTGGTACAAAAAATACAGAAACATCTCGAAGACCAAAAATTAACAAGTGAAAGTTTGGTTTCACCAAGAACAAATCTACGAAGGATGGCCTCAACAAAGTAAGGAAAGGAATTGCCCCTACCACAAAGAAATAAGTAACGGCGATCTTTGCGGACATAGAAGGGGCATTTGATAATATTTGGTGGCCAGCCATAATAGGAAAGCTGATGAGTGCTAAATGTAGCAGTAAATTAGTGAATTTAGTTAAGGATTATCTGAAAAATAGACAAATAAATGTGACGACGAAATTCAATAAAATTACAACTGAAATGAAAAAAGTGTGCGCACAAGGTTCAGTTCTAGGCCCAATGGCCTGGAACTGGTGTATGAACGAACTGCTAATAGAATACACAAACAAGTATGAAGATGACGAAGTAGAGATAGCCGCCTATGCGAATGACCTAATTAAACTAATTAAAAGCAACACATGAAAAGAAATGGAAAGAATGGGACATATGCGGAGGCGATGAGCTCTGCCGGGAGGATGGACTTTTTTTTGCGAGGTGAAAATCTTCGAAAGACACCTTCTGCCCTGGGGGAGAGCAGAAGGTAGTGCCGGATTTCTACCGGCTAAAACCACCCCGGTCGCCTTCCTCTGGCGCTATGGGCAGCCCCGTGAATCTCAATGAACGCTACTGGTGCTGCCCACGCTTACGCTATTCATAGCCCGTTCCTCGGGAGGGTCAGCAGGACCCTCCGATCTTCTGTATGTACGGCCGTACCAGGGATGACACCCAGTGCGGCCCTCCTGCCTGGCCGTGATCAGGACGACTCGGGCCCCCACCCGAGCCGCCCGCGGCTCTCCGACGGCCCCACGAGAAGTAGGAGAACGTGGTCCTCCCTGACGGGGCCGCCAGGCTTCGTGTCAGCGGTGGCAGACTTTCGAGAGGGGTTAGGGGGTTCACCTCTGCGCCCACCGCCCCGCCACGCTTTTACCTCTCGAAAACGGGGGGGATCTCGCCAGCGGAAACGGCCAGCAAGTCCTACCCCTCCGTCTATCGCGGCGGGCAGGATCGGACACTTCCCGATCCCGCTCCGACGCCTCCTTCTGACGAAGCACACCTTCGCAGAAGAAGACACGCCCCCCCCCCTGGGACGTGGCCGAGTCCGAGACGGACCTCATCCGACTAATCGCGTCGATCGTCGAGCGTCCCCCTCTAAATCCAAACTGGGACTCGGCCAGGTCGGAACCCACCCGGGACAGGTGCCCCGAGAGGCGGGAAGCCAGTACCCTCTCGAAGAGCTTCCGCGCCTCATCGAGGAGACAGATTAGCCTGAATGCCGAGGGAGAGTCAGCGGGCCTGCCAATCTTTTCCACGGCGACGGGACTCGCCTCGTCCTCACGCAGCCATCAAACAGGCGCCTGAGACGGCGCTCGAAGGCGCGCAGGGCTAGGGCCATGGCCCGGCCCGGGATGCCGTCAAGGCCCGGAGCGGTGTTCATCTGCATCCGCTTGACAGTCCGGAAAACTCCTCCCCCGTGACACCCATTTCGGCGGACCAGTTGACAGGGTCCGCCGTTCCGAGCTCCATGGTAGGTTCCTTCCCGTTTGCGGGGAACAGGGAACAGGCCCATCACCATTCGGTAGGGGCGCCCCCAGGGTTTACGTTCCAGGATTTCGAGGAGTTCCGACCAGGCCCTCTCCTTCGCCCTGCTGATCACCAGCTGGAGAGCTACCACATGCTCCCGATAGCCCTCGTATAGCTGAAGTTCCCTCGCCAGGTCGCGACGACGTCTTCGACGGGCTTTCAGGAGCAGTCGCCGGGCGCGGGCCCAGACATATCGCATCTGCGCTATCTCCATCGACCACCAGAAAGTGGCACGTCTGTTGGAGGCGCGGGACCGAGGCATGGTAGTGTCGCATATTCCCCACATGTCCCCCCGAAGCCGTGCGGCCTCCTCATCGACGTTCGCAACCGGCCCGGCTGGTGTTGCGGTCCAGGCCACTGCGAGAGACGCGGCCATCAGCGTGTCCTCGTCCAGGCGCTTCAGCGCCCATCTCCTCCTTTGGATAGGGGGAGTAACAGCGGACTCCCCGGTGGCCGCCGGCTCCGGGTGGCGCGCACCTTCATAACCATATAGAGGTGGTCACCCAATGTTTCCACCTCTTGCGCCATCCTCCAGCCCCTGACACGACCCACCACCGAGGGGGATGCCCAAGATAAGTCGACTATGGACTCCTCCTGGTAGCGGACGCAGGTGCTGACCGATGCCCGGTTCAGCAGCCGGAGGTCGGAGCCGGCCGCCCAGTCCAGCACCGCCTCCCCCCTTGGGTCCGTCCTAGGGGAACCCTGTCATTTGGAGTTGAAATCCCCCAGGACCATAACCGGACAGGGTCTGCATCTGGATATGCATCCCGCTACCCCGTCCAGGAACTCTTTGAAGGACGCGAGGTCCCACCGAAGCGGTGCGTAGACTCCCAGCACTACCAACTCCCCCCACTGTACCGCCACGTAGCCCTCGCCGTTCTCCAGTAGGGAGAACGACAAGGGCATCGTGGCCCCACCAAGGATGACCGCTACGGAGCCGGCCGCGTCCCCGAGCCAATTTGGGTGGTCGGGGACCCTGTACGGCTCCGCAATGATCGCCAACAACAACGACGCTCTCATCTGTGAGCGTATCCGAGAACTCCGCCGGGGGGCGCGATGGTGTCCGCCGAAGAAGAGGTGGACGTTAGACGCCAGGCCCGACTGGCTGCGCGGAAGGGTAGGTTGTTCATCCCTCCCTCCCGCGGTTTAAACGCGGTGACGGTCCGAGGGGCGATTGGAGGTGTCCCCCTCCCGCCCCTCGGATGTCTGCCACCGCTGACACGAAGACTGGCCGCCCCGCAAGGGAGGACCACGCTCTCCCGCTTCCCTCGGCGCCGTCGGAGAGCCGTGGGCGGCTTGGGTGGGGGCCCGAGTCGTCCTAATCACGTGCTGAAGAAGGCAGGCCGCGCCGGGTGTTACCCCCGGCGTGGCTCTGTGCAGCGGTGTATCGGAGGGTTCTTCTGACCCTCCCGAGGATGGTGCTGAAACGGCCAGGGCGGGGGACACCGGATGCTACCTCCGGAGAACACGGGGCCTCCCTTGCAAGTGCCGAGGATAGGTAACCGGGGTGGTTTTAGTCGGTAAAAATCCGACACTACCTCCTGCTCTCCCCCGGGGCAGGAGGTGTCTTATGAAGATTTCCACCTCGAAAAAAAAACCCGGGAAGGATCGTCGGGTCCTACCTGTCCAGCAGGTGGATAGAGTACCCGGGAAGGGCGGTACACTGGAAAGGGGGTGGGATGCTGGGTCCCGTAAGGCTCGGTACTGGGCCCGCTACCGTGGGACCTCGCGTATGACACGGTCCTCCGGGTTGCCCTCCCCTCCGGGGTCAGCGTCACGTGCTACGCGGATGACACGTTGGTGCTGGCCGCGGGGATGGACTACGGAAGGACCTTACGCCTTGCGCAATGCGGGGTGGCAGGCGACTTCTCCGGGGTGGAAAGGCTGGGACTGAGGGTGGCGCCTCACAAATCCGAAGCGATCTGGATGTACGATCGCTCTCGGCTGGGCGAGCCGCCCCCGTCCCGGCTGTGGCTGGGTCAGTCCTGCGTGGAGGTGGGTCACCGGATGAAGTATCTGGGACTCACCTTGGACGCCCACTGGCGTTTCGATGCCCATGTTGAGCCCCTGGCTCCCCGACCCGAGGGGCTTGCGACCGCCTTGGGTCGTATTCTCCCGAACCTCGGGTGCCCGGTGACGGAGGTACGTCACCTGTACTCAGGGGTCGTGCGGTCGATGGCTCTGTACGGAGCGCCCGTGTGGAGCCGCAACCTGATGGCTAGTCGGCGCAGTAGAGAGATGCTGCGCCGCGTCGAGAGGATGATTGCCATCAGGATCGCGCGGGCCTACCGCACGGTCTCCTATGAGGCTGCGATGAACCTGACGGGGCTCCTGCCGCTCGACATTCAGGCAGGAGTGGCCGCGGCGGACTATGCCGCCGCGAAGACCCCCGTTCGCGGTGACCCACGGGGTCATGAGCAGGAAGAGGCGGCTTCGACGCTTCGGTCCCGTCGGCGCGTCGTGATCGAGTGGCGTGCCCGGCTAACCGGTCCACCCGGCGGCGGGTAGCGAGCTGTCGGGGCGGTCTTGCCGAGCCTAGGGAAGTGGCTCGGCAGATCGTGGAGCAGGCTGACCTACCGGATGACGCAGCTGCTCTCCGGACATGGGTGCTTCGGGGAGTACCTGCACCGAATCCGGAGAGAGGAGACGGCGCAGTGCCACCACTGCGGCGAGGAGGAGGACACGGCGCAGAACACGCTGGAGAAGTGTCCAGCGTGGTCGCGGGAGCGCCGTGTCCTGAGGAACGTGTTGGGGTCCGACCTGGCGTTGGCACCGGTTGTTGGCGCCGCACAGTGGTCCGAAACCGTAAAAACACGAACTAAATTCATAGCATTGTTATTTCCCCATTATTCGTTATGAATAGAAAGATTTTAGGTACTTCTTGAGTTATAGAATATAATTGCGATAAAAGATTCTCTTACTATAATTATTTTAACAATAATATTTTATAAAATGGTGTTTGGTCGAAATGGTTCTGACATTTTCTGTGGTGTTTAGTTATCTCTCAGGTAGCAGAAAATAAAATTTGTCACAGCCGATAAAGCGACTCTTACAAAACTGATTTCATTAATTGAAATTTAATTTTCAAAAATTTCATTTAATTGAAATTATATAGTTAATATGGAAATAATTCGACAATGGGATGTAGAATCTACACATCCAAATGCGCCTTTATGATGTTATTTAATGAAACGAACATGTTAGCAAAAGATTTAAAATAAAAAATATATACAAATTAAATTAAATAAAAAAGTTCTGAAAAAAAGAAAAAAGTTTGTGACTAGATTAACATTGCCCTACATTTCATCTTCTGATGAGGTCACGTCACTTGACCGTCACCACATTGAAGTGGAAAAACGGCGTTCTGACTGCACATATATTGTTATAACTTTCGGAATTGCAAATAATTGCAAAAATTTTGATGCAGCCTTCTTAAGTAGGTTCTAACAAATACTTCGATATAAATTTCAACGGATCTCCGACTTTACCTCCCCCTTATAAACCACATTGAAGTGGAAAAACGAGGGGGAAATAGGGATTCGCGAAAAGGTATTTTTCAAAGGGTATAAATACTTAGATACCTTTCATGTTACATGTACTTGTAGCTGGAAGAGCACTCTTTGAAAATATATAAACAGATTTGAGTCAGCTCTACTCTGTAACAAAATATAGCACCGCAAAGTATAGCAAATTCAGAAAGAAATGGGATCGTTCCAAAGTGGACATATTTCCCCCCCCCTTTGAAGGTGTCTCAGGCAATTACCAGTGCCCTGCGGCAATCCATTTTTTGCCAAAATGTACTCTATACATATAAGAAACTATGCCTAAAATTTCATGCATTTCGGAGGAGGTCGAAAACTTGAATTTAGTTCGTGCTTTTACGGTTTCGGACAACTGTGCGCCGTGCTGTACGACCGGGCAGCGTGGGACGCTTTGGCCTCCTTCTGCGAGCAGGTGATGCTCCAAAAGGTGGCCGCGGAAAGGGAGCGGGAAAGGTCGAAGCCCTCCCACAGGGGGAGGCGGAGGCGTCGCGGACGCGGGCGATCGCGCGCGGATCCTCCGTGAGGAGCTTATTGTCGCGAATGTGGCGTTGTGCATGTTTGGTCCACCTCCCTCGCCGCGGCGACGTTGTTGTGGCGGTCCGAGTGGGGGCTCGGGCCGGCCATGGGAGACCCACGCGAAGGGCGGCGCCGCGTGGTGGCCACGTGGTGCCGCCAAATTTTAAAGGAACGTATGGGGAGCGGTCCTTCTGATCACTCCCCGGGATGGGCCCTTGTTTTATTGAGGCACTCCGTAGGGGGGACGCGGGTGGTTTTCGTTAGAGTCTCTCGTGCCCCCCCCCAGCGCTGAGGACGGCCACCGTGAGGGTTTTGGTCGGTACAATTCCGACAATACCCAGGTGTACCCCTGCCCTAACCATGGTGTCTTATTGAAGATTTCCCTCACGTAAAAATAAAAAATCGTATAAAAAATAATTCGTCAGCGAATGGGTAAGTTTTTCATAAGTAATAAAACACTTTATTCCTTCCGGATAACGAATAAAATTATCGGACACAATTATTAATCGACTTATTAGTTTATTTCTTATTAATGAATAAGCCAAAATTCCACATTATCCATGCTTAAAGAAGATGTAACACGCCGTGCCAATGCGTTCTTTCACGTCGACGACCGTGGGCGATTAATTAAAAGAATTATTAGTTGATTTCTTATTAATGCATAATGAAAAATTCCAGAGTATCCTTAATTTAAGAGGATGTAACATTTGCCGTACGCTTCCGGCGGTACCCTCGATGCCCCCATCATGACCGGGGCACAGCTGGGAGGTACGCGCCTGAGCGCGTGCCCAGCGGGCGCTCTCATTGGCCAGTGTTTTTCGTCAATAACTAACAAACCAGGCTGCAAACAACATTTCGGTCAAGGAAAAAGTTGTTCAGAATCATCCCAGCTACCCCCCATTTTTTTTTTTTTTTTTTTTTTTGTTACGAGGTGGAAATCTTCGAAAGACACCACCTGCCCTGGGGGAGAGCAGGAGGTAGTGCCGGAATTCTACCGGCTAAAACCACCCCGGTTACCTAACCTCGGCGCTTGTAGCGGAGGCCCCGTGACCTACGGATACCCTTCCGGTGCCTCCCCACGCCCGGCCATTGCGGCCCCATCCTCGGGAGGGTCAGAAGGACCCTCCGAAAAACTCCGCCGTATCGCACATGGCCGCGCCAGGGGTAACACCCAGCGCGGCCTACCTTCTCCAGGCCGTGATAAGGGCGACTCGGGCCCCCACCCGAGCCGCCCACGGCTCTCCGACGGCCCCGCGGGATTGGGGGGGATTGTTCCTCCCCGGCAGGACCGCCCGTATACGGGGTATTGGCGAGGTCAACCGGCAGGGGGGTGAGGGGGAGCACCTCAGCGCCCCTCGGGTCCATCAGCCATTCACACCGCGGGAGGGGCGATCTCGCCAGCGGAAAATGGCCAGCGAGCTCGCCCCTCCTTTATTTTCGACGCCGTTTCCGGCTGTCGGGCAGCCCTGCGGGATACCGGGAGGACAGAATCCTCCCACAGCAGGGCCGCCCGTATACGGGGTATTGGCGAGGTCAACCGGCAGGGGGGTGAGGGGGAACACCTCAGCCCCCCTCGGGTCCATCAGCCATACCAAACAACCGGAGGGGGGCATCTCGCCAGCGGAAACGGCCAGCGAGTCCACCCCTCCTTTACATTCGACGCCAGATTTCTGGCTGTCGGGCAGCCCCGCGGAATACCGGGAGGACATAATCCTCCCACAGCAGGGCCGCCCGTCCACTGAGTCAGCGGTGACAGTCATCCGAGAGACGGGAGGGGGGACACCTCCGATCGCCCCTCGGACCGTCACCGCTTTTACACCACGGGAGGGGGGGATCTCGCCAGCCTGCGCGAACGCAACCGGCGAGCCCTTTCCCTCCACCTTTCGCGTCGGACGGGGTCGGTCTCATTCCCGACCCCGCTCCGATGCCTCCTTTCTGCGAAGAACATCCTCGCAGAAGGAGGCCACCGCTACCCAGGCTCTCTCGCTGCCCAGCATCATACTAACGATGCGTGGCAGCGAGAGATCCGCCCCCACCTGCGCCCTCAACTCCCGGCGCTCCATCGCCCATTCCGGGCACTCCTCCAGTGTGTGCTGCGCGGTGTCCAGCGCAGCCCCACACTCGTGGCACTCCGTCGTCGCCTCCGCCTGTATGCGGCACAGGTACTCACCGAAGCAACCATGCCCAGTGAGCACCTGCGTGACTCGGTAGGTGAGCGTCCCCCTGCCGCGGTCCAGCCATTCATCCAGGCTGGGAAGAACCGCCCCGACTGCTCGCTGCGCGACTCCTCGATTGAGGAGCTCCATCCTCCATTTGTTTCGCGCAGCCAGCCGGGCCTGGCGTCTCACGTCCACCTCCTCCTCAGCGGACACCATCGCGCCCCCCCGGCGGAGATCTCGGAGACGCTCATAGATCGAAGCGTCTCCCTCCGCCAGAAGATCGAAGGGCACGGTGCCCGCCAAGGTCAGCGCCGCCTCGTGGGATATCGTGCGGTATCCCCTGACCACCCTGATGGCCATCCTCCTCTGTACGCGGCGGAGCAATGTTCGGCTGCGCCGCGCGACCGCCAGGGCCGACGCCCATATCGGGGCGCCGTACAGGGCCATGGACCGCACGATACCAAGGTAGAGGCGGCGCACCCTCTCATCTGGCCCCCCGATGTTTGGGAGGAGGCGACCAAGACCAGTCGCCGCTCTCTCCAAACGGGGAGCCAGTCGGTCGAAGTGGACCGCGAAACGCCAGTGGCTGTCCAGGAGGAGACCAAGATAGTTCATCCGGTCCCCAACCTGAACGTGCTCACCCCCTATCATAATCCAGGACCGGGGCGGTCCCCCGCTCCGAGGCCTGTCATGAAACCACATGGCCTCGGTTTTCGGCGGGGAGATCCGCAACCCCAGTCCCCGGATACCGTCGACGACGGAGGCCAGTCCCGTCTCCGCCAGACGGATGGTCCTCTCCCAGTCCCACCCGACGGCCATCAGCAGCGTGTCATCCGCGTAACACGTCAGACTGACGCCGTTCGGGAGGGCAGCCCGCAGCACCCGATCGTACCCGATGTCCCACAACATGGGGCCCAGGACCGACCCCTGTGGGACACCACGATCCACCTCCCTCGTGCACAACCGGCCGCCTTTGCCCGGATATTCAATCCACCTGTCCCTCAGGTAGTCCCTTAGGACCTTCCTCACGTAGTGGGGCACTCCGTGCTCGGCGAGTGCCCCTCCGATACACCCCCAGGGAAGGGAGTTAAAGGCGTTGGCGATGTCCAAACTGACCGCCAACGCCACCCCCCCCCTGGGACGAGGCCGAGTCCGAGAGGGACCTGACTCGACTAATGGCGTCGATCGTCGAGCGTCCCCCTCTAAAACCGAACTGGGACTCGGCCAGGTCGGGACCCACCCGGGACAGGTGCCCCGAGAGGCGGGAAGCCAACACCCTCTCGAAGAGCTTCCCCACCTCATCGAGGAGGCAGATAGGCCTGTACGCCGAGGGAGAATCGGCGGGCTTGTCGATCTTCCTGACTAGGACCATCCGTCCCCTTTTCCAGCGGGACGGGACGCGCCCCAACCTCAGGCAGCCATCGAACAGGCGCCTGAGGCGAGGCCCAAGGACGCGCAGGGCAAGGGCCATGGCCCTGCCCGGTATGCCGTCAGGGTCCGGGGCCGTATTGCGAGCACCCATTCTCCTGACGGCCCGGGAGAGCTCCTCCTCCGTGACCCCCATGTCGTCGGACCAGGTGTTCGGGTCCGACTCCCCGAGCTCCGGTGGCTGTTCCCCCCCCTCATCAAGGGGGAACAGGGTGTCTACCACCCTGTCCAGGAACTCGGGGTCCATGGTCTCCGTCACGGGGGGCGCCCATGGGCGAAGTTTTCCCATGACCATCTTGTACGGGCGCCCCCAGGGTTCACGGTTCAGTAGCTCGAGGAGCTCCGACCATGCCCCCGCCTTTGCCCTCCCGATGACCAGCCGGAGGGCCACCACTTGCTCCCGGTAGCCCTCGTACAGTTGGTGTTCCCTCGCCAGGTCGCGACGCCGTCTTCGACGGGCTCTCCGGAACAGTCGCCGGGCGCGAGCGCAAACACAGCGCATCCGCGCTATTTCCGACGACCACCAGTACGTTGCCCGTCGATCCGGGGCGCGGGACCAGGGCATGGCAGCATTACATACCGCTACCATGTCCCCCTGGAACCACGCCGCTTCCTCTTCGACGTCCACGACCGGCCCAGCCGGAAGTCCGGGCCAGGCCACGACGAGGGAGGCAGCCATCAGCACGTCCTCGTCCAGGCGCTTCAGCGCCCACCTCTTCTTCGAAGAAAGGGGAATGTAAGGGGACCCATACCCCCCGCCCCTACCAGCCCTCCCCGGCGGTCCCCGGCCACGGGTGGCGCGCACCTCCATCAGGATATAGAGGTGGTCACTCAACGTTTCCACCTCTTGCGCCACCCTCCAGCCCCCTACACGATCCACCACCGAGGGGGAGGCCCACGTTAAGTCGACAATGGACTCCCCCTGGTAGCGAACGCAGGTGCTGGCTGACCCCCGATTAAGTAATCGAAGGTCGGAGCCGGCCGCCCAGTCCAGCACCGCCTCGCCCCTGGGGTCCGTCCAGGGGGAACCCCAAGCCTGAGACTTGGAGTTAAAGTCCCCCAGGACAATAACCGGACGGGGCCGACATCGCGAGATACATCTCGCGACCCCGTCCAGGAACTCCTCAAAGGACCCCAGGTTCCACCGAGGCGGCGCATAGACTCCCACCACCGCAATATCCCCCCATTGGACCGCGGCGTAGCCCTCACCCCTCTCCAGAAGGGAGAACGACAAGGGCATCGAGGCCCCTCCAAGGATGATCGCTACCGAGCCCGCCGGGTCTCCCACCCAATTCGGGTGGTCCGGAATCCTGTATGCCTCGGCAGCAATCGCCAACCCCACACCCCACTCAGCCATGGACTGGACAAGCATGTCCTGCGCCCTGGCCGAGTGGTTAAGGTTGGCCTGAAGCAGCAGGGCCATAGCCCCTTCACTGCTCCAGATCCATGGCCCCTTCCTCCACGGGCCTCGTCTCCGCCGTTGCGGGAGGAGCTGTTTTTTGCACCTCCCCTCCCTCTTCGGCCTTCTCCGCCACAGGACCAGGGCCAGCCGGTGCAGCTGTCCCCGTCATCCTCTCCGGTCCGTCCAGGCTCAGGGCAGCCAGCTTGGGGGCCAGCTGCGTCTGCTGGGCCCGCTTGGCACCCTGGTTCCTCCTTCCTCTGGGGGGCACGCACCCTTTTGTCCCCATTCGGTGGCCGGAGGGTTTCCCCAGGTCGGCGCACAGGGGGCACCGGGGGGCGCTCCGGCACTCCGCCACCATGTGTTCCGCACTGCCGCAGTTGTGGCATCGCCCGCTGCGGTCCACAGTGCTGGTGCACCGCTGCCTTACGTGGCCCGTCTCCAGGCAGCGGTAGCACTGCAGCGGGCGGTCCGCCAGCGCCTCCACCCGGACAGTGACCCAGCCGACGCGGATCCTCTTCGCCGCGACAACCTTCCTGGCAGCTGCCAATGGACACTTTACCCAGAGGGTGCCAAGTCCCAGCGGAGACGACCGGATTTCTCCGGTCCTCACCTCCGCTGGCGTACACCCTCCGACAGCTGCGATGGCCGCGGTCACGTCGGTGGTGGTGGTGGCCGCCACCAGGTCCCTCACCCGCAACTCCGCCATTTTTGTAGGGCGGGCCACGGTCACGCCCTCCTCCCCGCCGAGCACCTCCCGCATCTTTACGGCAAGGGCGTCCGCCTTTGCAGCCCCCTTCGGCCCGGGAATCTCCAGAAGGAGACCCCCCGTCACGGCTCTCTTAGGCCGCAGCTCCGTTATGTTGAGCTCCGCCAGGTTTATTCGGCTGGCGGAGCTCATGGCCTCCGCGTACGACATCTTCGCCCCGTCTTTGATAGTTAGGGCGACCGCCGCCGTACGCGGGGGTCTTCGCTGGGGAGTTTTGGAGGCTATTTTAGCCCCTCCCTCCTTTTTCCGCTGCTGCTGTTGTTGTTGTAGCTGCTGCTGCCTCTTCTTCTTAGGCCGCTGCTCCCCCTGCGGCCTCGCCGGCAGCTTCATTGCAGCCGCGGGAGGGGCCGGAGACGGGGCCAGGCGTCCCCGGGCCTGGGTCACCGCCCCCGCCCTCTTGCCCCCCCTCCCGGCCACCGTGGCCCACGTGTTGGCGCCCTTCTGCGTCGGTGGGGGAGGGGAACACGGCGTCTGGGGCGAAGGGGAGGGCGTCTCCGGCTGCCGGGTCGCCACGGATGAATCCCCGCGACGACAGGCCGCCACCACTTGCGCCTGTATCTTTCTGATACGCATCTCCCCCGGCGTCTCGTCCCTCGTCGTCTTCTGCGTGGGTACTGCCCTCACCCACTCCTCGGAGAGCTCCTTCCGCATGGCGACGATCTTCTTCTCCACCCTCCCCATAAAGGCCTCGAAGAGGGCCTCCAGACGCTCCTCGCTGACAGGCCCCGATTTTCGCTTGGAGGAGGTGGAAGAGTGGGACGTGCGGGCCTTGGCCCTGTCCGCTTTGTCCTTCGCCTCCTTCTCCCTAGACCTCACCGGGACCGCATTGGCCGCCTTGAGCGCCAGCTTGAGGTCAGCCACCTCGTTGCGCAGCAGGAGGTTCTCCTCCTCCGCCCCCTGAGCACTGTTCTTCGCCGACCTCTTCGCCAGCTCCGTGACGGCCGCACGCACCATGAGGGCCGCCTTGTTGAGGTCCCTCACGTATATCCCTTTGAGGTTGGCGCTCCTCCCAGCCACCTTCCTCACTACGTCCATCTGGGCCAAAATGTGCGCACCCAGGTTTGCCGTGGGCTGCGGTCTAAGGTCATCTGCGAGTTCATTCTCCGTCGGCAAGCCCTTGAAGGCGCATGGCCGGCGACGACTCGTCCCCCGGGCTTCCCAATCGCCTCTTCCCCTTAGTAGAGGCCCGCCCCTGGCCGGACTCACCAGAGGATCGGAGCCTCCTTTTTCCGTGCGCGGCAGCTTCCACACTGGCATCCGAGTCCGAATCGCTTATTTTAGTATAGGATTCGCTACTCACCGCCGTCGCACTCCTCGTCTCGCTGCCCTTAGATGCTCCAGGAGCAGCTTCCCTCCGCAGCTCGCTGTCCCCCGATGTTCCAGGGGCAGCCTTCTCCTTCCCACACTCCGTTGTGCTCACCACTAGAGTGGCCTTCCTTACTTCTTCTGTTTTTTGTTTGTTTTTAAAATCCATACTGTTCCCACGCTTAGGTCGGAAGGGGTGGTCCACCGGAGCAGAGCCGCCTTACCCCGGTAAGGCTAAATACAACCAGGAGTCGCCAGGTTCCCGGAGGTTGGCCGCTATCGGCTGGTGCACCCACCAACCACGCCCCAGTGCCATCAACTGGGACGCCCCTCTTCGCTGCGCGCCCTAGCTTGGGGTTAGGGATTTTTTATAGAGGTTGTCATCCTCGCGGTACGGCCGGTTAAGGCGAGACCCCCGTTCCAGCGAAACATGACCACTGGTTTACGGTGTTCCGTGAGCCGCTACTTAGTTTTCACCGCTCAGCCCAAGCCCGTCCGGCATGGTTGTACCTGCCAGGAATGCATCTCCCGCCGGCATGGTCTTGGGCCTCATTGCAGCTACTCAAGCCCCTGCACCACGTCAAGGTGGCGGCTCCTAGCAGGGGCCCCCAGCTACCCCCCAAGAATCCCGATGTTCATTGGGTTCTGTGCCACCCTGTATATGTGATTATATTTAAAATTCTGAGAAACCATTGAAGATAATAACTTTATTGCCCGTCTGTGTAGGACTATGGCGGTTATCAAGGTTGGATTACTGTCATTAATTAAAGGTTTTTTGTCGCCGTCTAAGTTAGTAGTATCTTGGGTAACTGCTTTTACAATATGTCGACTACAAATGATAGATAATACTAAGTAACAACAGTTCATACTTTCATGTCCAACCTAGGACTATAGTCAAAGGCTACAGTATTGCTTAACAGTTTGGGTACCCATGCTAATGAAAGAAATATTCTTTAAGTTTCACTCTGGTTGCAATGTCAAAACTTTATATTCATTGTTTTCTAGATGCTTCACAGAAAACATAAGAAAGGCTCTTAGAATCATTTGAATATCTTTTAGAAGAAATTTTATATTTTATTAAACGTCTCCTTCGTCGTGACTATTTTCATTTACAAGAATTCGAATTAAGGTATCGTCGGCATTAGTCATCAATTTTGGTGATGCTTTCGTTCCTTACGTGGACAATTCCACTTTGCATAGAACAGGGCTCGGAATTAAGTGAACTTTCGAGCCGATTTTCAGAGGCGACGCCCCCTTTCTCCGGCCGCACGTCTTGGCCCCCACGATCGCCACGCAGCTCGGCGGTCCTCAGGCGCGTAACCGCGCGGGTCGCATTAGGGCGACACCCGTAAACGTAGGTTTCCACATCACCCATGGGGTACTATTATCGATGCGATAATTATTGTTCGTTCTCTAAAATGCGCAGCATTAAGACAGAACAGCGCACAGCGTTAAACGATTCCTCGCTCTCGCGTATGATCCGGACAGCGACGTCCAGTTCGCCCGTGGATATTTTAAATTTGCCCAGCACGTCTAAACGTGCGCGAAAATCAACTTCTTCCAAACTAGATTAAAATTTTGACAGTGGAAAGCATTTTCAGTATTTATTTTTTATCGTGCGACACAGTGGAATAGGCCTACAGGGGATACCACTGACAAAAAAAACGCATCGATAATAGTACCCCATGGGTGATGTGGAAACCTACGGTTACGGGTGTCGCCCTAATGCGACCCGCGCGGTTACGCGCCTGAGGACCGCCGAGCTGCGTGGCGATCGTGGGGGCCAAGACGTGCGGCCGGAGAAAGGGGGCGTCGCCTCTGAAAATCGGCTCGAAAGTTCACTTAATTCCGAGCACTGGCATAGAACTATCAGATAATAATAACAGTACTGCAATTTTCCTGCTACAAAATCATTCGATGTTTAAGTGACTACAGCCCTTTTATTTTCAATATGGAGTTCAAAAGGAGATGCAGGTATTAAAGTATTGTGTACAATGTAAGTATGTGTATACTAAGTGGTGTACAATAGTAGGTCTTAAAATTTCGTAGGCATACCCAACCTCTTCAGTGATTGTGCATGTATTGGAAAACACGAAGACGGTGGCCATGCAATACACAGTAACGTTGAATTACAGAAGAACAACACACAAATAGCATTTATTCTTTTACCTTGTAACATTAAACAAGCTGCCGCAGTGTTGAAGTAGCATGATATATATCGATTCGTTTGCAAAAAAAGTAGTTGAAATGATGAGAATGGACGCACATCTATGAACAACAATGGGGAGATAATATTTTTTTTCGTCGACGAGATATTCCATCGCGGCTGGGAAATTAAACGTATCGTTTTTCGCTGTAAGAATGTATGCAATATATTGTAGTTCGATACATGTAGTAGTACTATTCCAACTGCTGATGCATAAATGAAACCTACAACACAAATGAAATGATAATATTAGGTAATCAGCACTTGAACCACGGTGCTTCCTTACAAGTGAATAATTTCACATATTATTTCCCAAAAGATGCGTGCTGCAATAAAATCTGCAGCCCTTCGTCTCGGTTCAACTTCCAATCGTACTCGACTTTGTCCAGAAACCCCTCTATCCGTATTAGCAATGGAGCTTAAATTATGCTTATTGGGATACCAATTTAACTGGATTTTGCAAGACTTACTACGTCTGACTCATACCAACACACAGTATATTTCACGATCGTACCAAGACACATTGTAATAGGCGGTAGAACCTTTAACACGAGGTTTAGCGTTATGTCCGAGACTGTCAAAGCTAGGCACTGAATGTAATCTTCGTGAAAAAAGTATTTTACGGCGAGATGGTTTGACTGTACTAGATCGGTTTCTATTTACTGACGTAACTATATCCTACCTGGGGAACTATAATAGACACTAGTATGAGACTGATCATAGTCTTCCTGATTAATAAAAACTTTGAACCATTATGTGGCCCGAGACCGAGCACCGATAAGAGACTCTTATGGAAATTGTAGTAAGTCTCCCGTTAAGCCATCGTGCGAAATAGTTCAGGTGCTAGTAACGCCACAGTTCTCATTTCCACTCTTTGCAAGGAATTTCACCTCTTTTATTTTCACGGATTTTTTGCATGTCGGTGTAAAAGGTTTCTGACTTTAAAGCAATTTGAATATGACGCGATCTACAATTTCAGCATTATTGATTCATTCTTCAGCACGGTGAAAAAGGGTTCGTGTAATTTTCTTCCACTCTTCGCATATGTGAGTATGGCTATAAGAAAATTACAAGGCGCAAGGTCGGGTAGCTGTGAAGTAATTGTTTTGAAAACGTTGAACCCTCCTCTTGCGTGATGCGTGGAAGAAGTAGCGCCTGCGCATATTCAGTCTGTTGTACCTACTCGAAGTGCGAACAAGTTAAAGAGAAACAGAGTTTCTATGGGCACTACATGAGCCACCGAAGAGGCTAAGTTGCACTTTCTGCACACACATACATACAGTATGTATATGTGTATATTATAGTCTAATCTATTATGATTATTGCTAGTGTTATGTATTCTATCAGAGAAGTGCACGCGAGCATGTCAGACGAAATAGTATTTGTATTTTAACATGATCAATATTAACATTTTTTCCCTCAAAAGCAAAAGGTTTTCAAGCGATTGTTCGTGTCATCGTGTACAATCATCGCTTTCACTAATCTTCCTTTATTATTCCTAAAACATATTTAAATGTTTATAATCCAATAACTACTCGTATCATTTTAGTCGTGAAACTCCACAGATTAATTTTCTGCCAACAGAAAATGAACACCATTACCACAAAGGGACAAAACAGTTCCAGAGTTGAATAACTGCAATCTTTTAAAAATGATAGTTCTCCAGAAAATGGGTTTGCAGATTCGTATATATTAAAATCGATTAGAAACGCGTATTGAAAGTGTCAGTTTGTACGATAAACTGTTTTCGGAAAATATTGAATAAGAAATGGTTTATTTAAATGTTTAAGGCCTCGGGAGCACATTTTCCTGTTATTCAGGATTACTGTTATTCACAGATTACTTTTTTGAATGCGTTCTTTCACGACCACGACCGAGCGTCGTTGAGATCCACGCGCTTGAACGCACGCTCTTTGGGCGTTCTGACTGGCCAGATATTAAGGTGTTTTTCTTAATAACTCAAAAACGAAGCTTCAACCAACATTTTGGTAGAAGAAGAAGTTGTTCAGAATCACCCTAGCAACCCCCACAGTTGCGGATCACCCTGTATATTGAGTTATTTCATGGTTTGCAACGGGCTTCCAGTCTTGTTTCTCTGTGTTGAAGCAGTTGAAATTATAGTTCAAGAAGTATCAGAACGATTACGGGAGTAGTTCGGAAGAGTATTAGGAACCGATCGACGTGAATTTTGAAGGGGTGGTGGGGAGAGAGGGATGGAAATATAAAATTTTGACCACCAGTATTTATAAGTTTCTGACGTATTAATGAAGAACTTTCAGGATCACGCATTAAAAGCTAGGTATACAGATGTTACTAATCATTGAATGCTGTCTATCCAGATGTTAATAATAAATAATCAACCCTCTTCGCTGTGGTAGTGTTGACGCCGAGTGTCGAGGATCCGATGACACAATAGCGATTTCGGCCTCAATACCTATAAGGTGATAGAGTAGGTTTGGGTTAGAAGTTAAAAGCGACCCCTCCCCGTGGGAGGTCAAAATTGTGTATTCTAGTTCGATCCTCCCCTCACCACCGCACTTCCAAATTTCATGTAAATCGGCGACTGGTGCTTTTCAAAACAATAACCGAGATTACAAATAATACAGAATACACAGATCGATTACTCTATTTATAATTTTTAAATTATAATCTAATGAATTTACAATTGCCACTTCAGACAATCGTTTTCTACTTATCATTTTACGCAGACTGAACATGAGTTGTTGATATTAGAAAATTATAAAAAATATTTTTTTGTATCTTAATGAAGGTCAAACACATTACTGCAAGGATAGCTCCGCTAAAAAGTGATAGGCACTCTGTAGTTTCTTCAGAATGACCCCCTCCCAAGCGTGGGGCCCTCCCTTTTATTATGCTAGATCACTAGATATATGTCAATTATCTATTATGCTAGATAGTTGACATGTATGCCCAGTGTCGATGCTCTCGCGTATCGCCATCCAAATATCCGCCATTGACCAAGGCATATCCATAATCAGGGCATTGATCCATCCACAAGCCAGGATTACGGACACGCATCTTATATACATGCATGCACCCTTATATGAATGCACCCCAATAAATTTTTTCACATTTCAGATGTTGTTCACGATCGTCTTTCGCGATTGGAAGGGAATGAACTACCCAATGCTTTAGCGACAAACGCACGTTTAATTCTGATCTGCTTACAGAAAAATGCGGACGGGATGTCTTGTTGAACTGCTCTTTGTTTTACAATGTTTTCGCTTCTGAGGTGATTTTGAATCTAACGCAGCTCGATCGTTGCCGATAGGATCGAGGGCGTTAGCCTTTACCCCCTCTTTCGTCGCCCGCCAGAGCGCAAATATGTTATTGCGCTCGGGCGGACAGCATGTAGGGAACGAGGAGCGAGGAGGCGGCATTTTGGCCGTTACTTGTTTTGCTCTTTAAGTTTGCCGCTATCCGTTCTCCCCGACTCCACTCGCTCTCGCACATACCGCCCGGCTTGAAGCGTACGTTTCAATACAATTTTCATACATGGGGTCTTACGGCACGCGGTGCCGCGCTGCACTGGTCGCTGGGGCCCGCGAGTTGTCAGGTAACGGAGTTTGCTCAGTTGCCGTCAAGGCGGAAAACCCCACCCGGTCGATGCTCCTTTACATTCGCTCCGCCGCGACGGCGGTCGTTACCGGCAAGACACACAACTGAGTGATGGGTCGCTTGAAAACGGAATCTGCGGTCTTCACCGTCACGACGCGGACTAAGCCATCCGCACCTGGATGCACTTCTATGATGCGCCCCATCATCCATTTGCATGGCGGTTGCGCGGTGCTGCGCAGCAATATCAGCTGCCCGGTTCTCAATGACGGCGCTCGCGTACGCCACTGGTTCCTCTGCTGCAGAGTGTTAAGGTAGGTGTCCTTCCACCGTTTCCAAAAGCGTTCGCATAGGACGCGGACCAATTGCCACCGCGAAAGCCGATTTTCGTTGACGTCCAGTAGCGTCGGCTCGGGCGCGCTGGTGAGAGGGTGTCCAATGAGGAAATGGCCGGGCGTTAGCGCATCGAAGTCGTCGATTGCGTCGGAGAGAGGCGCAATCGGCCTTGAATTCAGGCATGCCTCAACTCGACACAGGAGAGTTACGAACTCCTCAAACGTTAATTTGTGATCGCCGAGAATGCGCCGGAGGTGAAACTTCACCGACCGCACCCCGGCTTCCCAGAGTCCACCGAAATGAGGGGCATTAGGGGGAATGAATTTCCAGGCCACGCCGTCACCTACTAATTGGTTTCGCGCGTCAGCGTTCCGGATCGTGGCGCGTCCGCGCCCACGAAGTTCGTGCCGTTATCCGAATAAACGGTGGACGGAAGACCACGACGCGACGTAAATCTCGCGAAGGCGCGAAGAAACGCTTCCGTGCTTATATCGGCAACGAGCTCGAGGTGAATTGCGCGCGTCGCGAGACAAACGATGACGGCGATGTAGGCCTTTCGTGTCGCGATGCCTCGTCCCGTGGAGGCGCGAATCCGTATCGGTCCGGCGTAGTCGACTCCGGTGTGGTCGAACGTTTTTATGGACCGCGTTACGCGCGGGGCGGTTAGCTGTCCCATGAGTTGCGTGGGCGTCTTCGCCCGCTCTCTGACACAACGCACGCAGCGGTGGATCACCGCGCGAACGAGGGTCCGGGCACGCAGCACCCAGAACTCCCGCCGCAGCGTGCACAGTGTTAATTGCGGTCCGCCATGCAGCGTGCGCTCATGCACGTTGCCGATTATTATTCGTACGAGGGGGTGATCCCCGAGCGCGATCGGGTGGCGCCGCGAGAATGATAACGCCGAATTGTCCAATCGCCCCCCCACGCGAATGATTCCGTCAGGCCCCAAAAACGGATTTAGAGCGCTCAATGGGCTCGAAGCGCGTACGCCCGCCCTTGCGCCAATGCCGACACCTCCTCGCGAAATACTTCCGCCTGGATAGTCCGCATCCAATGATCGCGCGCGCGCGCGACCTCGTCGGCTCCCAGCGCGTCCACGGGGACGTCCGGATCTGATGGTTCACGGCGGCAGCGGCGGATAAATCGGCCTAGAAGCGCGGTTACCCGAAGCAGTTTCGGCCAAGATGAGAACCGCGACGGGAGGTCCCATACAGGGGCTCGCGCTGTCGCGAGGACCACACGACGCCTCTCCTCTAAGGGAAAATCTGCCGATGGTGGAGTAGTGGTCCGCGGCCAGAGATCGGGCGAGCCCGCGAGCCATCGCGGTCCGTTCCACCACAGCGAGAACGTTGGTAATTGTTGCCCGGTCAGGCCTCGCGACGCGCAATCCGCGGGGTTGTCCGCCGTCGGGACGTGGCGCCAATCAGCCTCCGGAATCCGAGTTTTAACGTCTTGAACCCGATTCGCGACAAACGTCTGCCACCGCGACGGATGGTCGCGAAGCCACGCGAGTACGACAGTTGAGTCGGACCAACAATGTATCGCGTGCACGGTCGTTCCAATCGTCTCCCGGATCATCTCGATTAATCGCGCGAGCAGAGAGGCGGCGCATAGTTCGAGACGCGGGATGGTAAGCGGCTTTACCGGTGCGACTCGCGATTTGCCGGCGAGCAACGTCACGATCGAGGTGCCGTCCGCGCGAGTCACACGAAGATATGCGACCGCGGCGTACGCGCTGCTCGACGCGTCTGCGAACCCGTGCAGTTCGACGCGGCGGTTTGTTGAATCGCCTCCCGTCCAGCGCGGCAGAGATATTTCGCGAAGGCTCGACAGACCCCGATACGTTTCCTCCCACCGTTCGCGAAGTGGTGCCGGGAGCACGTCGTCCCAATCGACGTTGGTGCGCCACAGCTCTTGCAGCAGCACCTTTGCCGCAACGATAACCGGCGTTACCCACCCGAGAGGATCGTAAAAACGTGCAACGACGGAGAGCATCGAGCGTTTCGTCGTCGGCATCGTGGAGGGCGGCGTGACGTTAATGCCGAACGAATCGGCGCGCGGATGCCACGCGATTCCCAAAATCTTTATTTGTTCGTCCTCGGCGAGTTCCCGCGTGCACGACAACCCGTGATCCCCCTCGTCCAAATCCTCGAGCAATTCGGGAGAATTGCTCGCCCACTTGCGGAGGCGGAATCCGCCGCCCTTCAAGAGTCCGACCACGTCATCGCGCGTTCTTAATAGTGCCTCGATGCTCTCTCCGCCGAACAAGACGTCGTCGACGTATGTTTGTTGTCGAATAACCGCTGCGGCGAGTGGGAAGCGCGCCTCGTCCCTGCTCGTTAACTCACGCAAGACCCGAAGCGCGAGGTATGGCGCGCAGTTCAAGCCGTAGGTGACGGTTTGCAACTGATACTCCGCTGGCTCTTCGCCTTGCCGAGGCGCCCAGAGGATTCGCTGGAAATCTACATCCTCGCGATGAACTCGAATTTGCCTATACATCTTTTCTATATCGGCACTATACGCATACCGATGCTGCCGCCACCGAAGCAGAACCGTCGGCAGGTCTGTTTGCAGCTTCGGTCCCGGCAGCAGGCAATCATTCAACGATCTCCCATTCTCGGTCCTGCAGGACGCATCGAACACGACGCGCAAGCGGGTCGTCTTACTATCCGCTCTGAGCACGGGGTGGTGGGGGATGTAAATCGGGACCTCGCGCGGTGGGGCGCCCGGAGCGCGACACATATGCCCCGCTTCCTCGTACTCCCGCATGAAAGCCGAATATTCGCGACCCGTCGCGGTGTCCCGGGCGAGTTTTTTAGCAAGCGATCGGAACCGTCTCGCGGCGATGACTCGCGACTCTCCGACCTCGGGCTTTGACGATTGCCGGAACGGGAGTCGCACGACGAAGCGTCCCCCCGGCGTCCGCGAGTGCGTTTTCGCGAAGTGTTCCTCGCAAACGGCATCCAGAGGGGACATCGCGGGTTTGACCGAAATCTCCTCGATCTCCCAGAACCGCCGGAGCTCCTCGTCGAGCGGCGGCCTTTCCTCGGCTTTGATTGCAGTCACGCAACCAACTGCTCCGTGTGTCGCCCCCCCGCCCGCTCGCGATCCGGTGACACCTGACAGCACCCAACCGAATATGGTCTTCTCCACCTTTAGACCTCGATCCCGGCTGTATTTCACGCCCTTTCGAAACAGCCAGTTGCAAACATCTGCCCCGATGAGGACATCGAGTCGACGAGACGATGTCGGATCGTCGTCCGCTAGCCTCAGCCCTTTGAAGGGTGTTAAGGCGGAAGTGTCGACCCGCTGTTTTGCGATTCCGACTAAGTTCGGTACGATTTGACCGCGCGCCTCGATCCTCGGCGTATCGGCGCGAACGGGAGAGAGGGCGATGGTCGCCGCGTGCCGTCCAGCACCGAGCCTGCTACCGCCCGCCGTCGTTATCGTCAGATTGCTGCTCTCTCTTCGGAGGTGCAGCAGACCGGCGAGTTGCTCCGTGATGAGCGTCACCTGCGATCCCTCGTCGATGAGGGCCCTCACCGTCGCGCTTCGTCCCGCCTCGCCATAGACGCGAATCACGGCCGTCTTCAGCAATACCGCGTTGCACTTTGAGACGGAATGCATCGGTTTTCGTACCGCGAGGGATGCGCTCGCCGCGTGGTCGAACCCGGCAGGGTTGGGATCGGGTGTGGTTCATCTGGTAGGCGCTTTGGAATTGCCCGCGGGCTCGACATGCAATAGCGTGTGATGCTGCGCGCGACACTTTTTGCACCGATAGCGACTTCCGCATTCGGCCACCACGTGATTCGCACCGTGGCAGTTATAGCACGCATTGACTCTCGCAGTTATTTCGCGACGCTGTACCACCGATTTCCCCACGAATTTCGGACAGTCTCGCAACGGGTGTCCCACTCGACAAAGTGGACACGCGGTCGCGCTTTCGCCGTTGTTGGGTTTTGGCGCCCCGTCACCGCTGTCCGTGACCGCACCGGAATTGACCGCCACGGACGAACAGGCGCGATTGGCTCCCTTGGTCGATGTCTCGTTTCCTCGGTTTTTCAAGACCGCGGCATTGTACTGGAGCGTCGTTGCTCGGTGCTCGAGAAATGCGTCGAACTCCGAATACCGCGGGAAATGCTTCGAGGTTCCGAGCCGGTCGTTCCATTCGCACTGTGTCTCAGGGTCGAGATGTTCTAGAACGAACGACAGCAGAAAGCCGTCCCAAAACTCGCTTTTTCCCGTAATGTTAGTGAGCGATCGCACGGTTCGTCGCACCAGAGCTCGAATATCACCGATTGGCTTGCCCGACGCAGATTTCAAGTACGGGATGTGTAATAATTGGTTGAACAACGTCGTGATCTGCCGTCGTTCGCTCTCGTACGTCTCGAACAACGCCTCCCACGCGCTCGCGTACCCCGTGTTCGAGAGCTCGATGTCGCGAATGACATCGAGAGCATCGCCCTTGACGCAGCTGAGCAAATGGTGCAGTTTCATTACCTGACTAAGGTCGCTGCGCCTCCCAACGATGGACTGGAACAGATCCCTGAAGCTGGGCCACTCGCTGTAGTTTCCATCGAAGGGCTGGATGTCCACCGGCGCACAGTGGTCCGGATAGAGAAAGTTCGTGCCATTTTGATATAACTTTTGAACCGTAAAAGATATTGATACGAAATTTTGAATCAACAATCTACTAATGGTAGGTTACATATAGGTTAAAGAAAAAATAATAAAAAAATTATTTTAACAATATCTTGTTTTTAATATTATTAATTATCCACTTGTACTATATAGAATATAGAACAAGTTTGACAAAGAATTTCTTATCTCCGCGAAGATGTGACAATAGATGCGAACCGTACGTGTACGTGAAGCGTACGGCCTGACTGAACGTTGGCCACTTTAAACGATAATAATTTGTAAAGTGGTTCCTAGGGGGAAACGGTTCTTGTGCCATTTTTTAGGGAAAAGTATGCTGAAAAGAATGCAATTTGTCCGATTGTGGAAGTTGGTGGATGTTTTAAGATATCCCTTGTCAATTGTGATGTATATTCAAAATTTTCATTAGTTCATTAAACATGATAATTATATTAAATTAGGAACAATATTTCTTAACACAAAGTGTGATTCTTATCAGAAAAGTATGCCGAACATTTTTAAAAAAAAACGAAGTGAATATATTAAACAGGATCGTCAGGGCATCGCATTAAAGAGAAGCTATTTTTGTCGTGAAAAATCCTGTTCTTAAAATGTCCAACTTTCAGTGTTTATTACAACTATAATATTTATTAAATTGGACTAATCTTTCCATTTCCGAGGTCCATGGACATTTAGGAAGCAAAGTTCATTGATTAGATATCGATACGAGAAACTTCGTTTTTTGGCCAAATGGCACGAACTTTCTCGATCCGGACCACTGTGCGGCGGAAGCTTGTCTCCGCTCTTCCCGGATCCTGCTGGTTTCTCCGCTGGGTTGGTCGGTGACTCGGTCAATTCGGCCGTGACCTCCCGGAAGTAATCGCAGGACTCGTAGTACACGTCGGCCGCTCTGTCGAACTCCTTGTTAGCAAAGTATGCAATCTTGAGGCGTTCACTTTCCTCGAACGCCGTTTCCACTTCGGCGTTGAGGACTTGACAACGTGTCCACAAGTCCTTTAGGTCCTCCAACCGACCGCAAGCTGATGCTCGGGAGAACTTGGCCTTTCCTCTTTTTTTGTAATTGTCCGTCATGCGAGACATTGTGTAGATGGCCGTCTCCAACTCCTTCAACAGGGTACTCTTCTTTGACATCGTTTACCACGTTGTGGTTCGTCCGCGGTTTGAAACGGTTTGAATTTGTCGTAAATTATCCGGCTCGAAGGACCAATTGTTCACGATCGTCTTTCGCGATTGGAAGGGAATGAACTACCCAATGCTTTAGCGACAAACGCACGTTTAATTCGGATCTGCTTACAGAAAATGCGGACGGGATGTCTTGTTGAACTGCTCTTTGTTTTACAATGTTTTCGCTTCTGAGGTGATTTTGAATCTAACCCGGCTCGATCGTTGCCGATAGGATCGAGGGCGTTAGCCTTTACCCCCTCTTTCGTCGCCCGCCAGAGCGCAAATATGTTATTGCGCTCGGGCGGACAGCATGTAGGGAACGAGGAGCGAGGAGGCGGCATTTTGGCCGTTACTTGTTTTGCTCTTTAAGTTTGCCGCTATCCGTTCTCCCCGACTCCACTCGCTCTCGCACAGATGTAATAGTTGAAGGGTAATTTTTAATACAGTAATAACAAAATTCCTAGGGATTTGTCACGATTGCTCAAAGGGTATTCTGTAAGAACCTCAGCTTCTGTATAATAGGCCAATTACACCAGAAATTGGGAAATGGGGGGGGGGGGGCTGGGTTGATTCTGAACAACTCTTTCCTTGACCAAAATTTTGTTTGAAGCTTCGTTTCTGAGTTATTACCCAAAAACACTTACCAATGCGAGCGCCCCTAGAGCGCGCTACCTCTCAACTGCGCTCGGTCGTGGTCTTGAACCAACGCATTGGCACAGCGTGTTACATCGTCTTAAATTAAGAACAGTGTGGAATTATTGGTTATTTATGACTAACAAATAAACCAATAAGTCGCTTTATAATTGTGTTAGATAATTTGACTCGTTATCTGAAACGAATACAGTAATGTCTCGATAGGTGCGAGAAAGAGCTGCACGATAGTTGCAAAGAGTTTATCCCCACTCCTGGGGGGTATACCCCTAGAGGCGTCGAGAAGCTCGCTTGCCGATCAGTGTAATGCGATCCGGGGTCAGGTTTATCGGTGAGGTAATACTAATTCAACGATGAAACTTTGCCATTTCTCATCCTTTTCTTATGAAATTACACAGCATAGCTGACATTTTTCTGATTAAAACGACACCAAACACGATATAATTCGGATTATATTTACTGGCTTAATTAACGCTAATAACTTTCGACCGCAGAAAAGGATAGGTAGTGAAAGGAAAAGAGAAGCTGCGATCGTCTTTTGGCTTGGCTGCTCGGCCGCTTATCTTTACTCGCTGTTGTAGGACGTTAGCCCGCGTGGATAGCAATGGTCGTAAATGAAACGCGTGGTACTGTTACCAAAAAGCTTTATTGCAGAGTGCCTACTCTTCGTGACTTGCACACTCTAAGTCTTGCTATGAACTGGCTTCTAGACGCGAGCGCCTAGGGTCTTTCCCCAGCTCGCTCTTGCCACCAGAAGTCGGATGTTCTAGTTCCAATGCCTAGTGCGCCGCCTGGTGCAAGGGACTAACAGAGCTTGCTCCCTACACCACCCCCCTTCCAATGATGGCGGGTGGGCGCCAGCTTAAACCTCTTACAATAATGTACAGTCTGTCCCACAAGAGCGTGTCCACGATATCTGCGAAACCTGACACCTAACGAGAGTGAGATAAAAAGAATATAAACAAATGAAGACTTCTCTACTACGCGTTGGTCGAATATCTTTCAGTTTCGTTTGAGACATTGAATAGAACAGCGCTTTCCGATATGAGTGCCGCGTATGCGAAACGATTTGAAGCAGTGTTCTTATGTTCCCACCCAAAAGGGCCAAAATTGAGTTTCACGAGTGCTGCTAAATATATGCATAAGTCGACACGGTTTGTCAAGAAGTGGGTAAACCGGTATAAGGAGACAAAAAATGTCGATGACTTCCCAAATCGAGGGTTAAAGCGGAAGACCGATACCCGAGAAGATAAAATGATTTTTCGGCTTTTCGAAAAAAATCCGACTCTTTCATTACGAAAAGGTCAAGTATTTTTGGCTAAAAAAGGCATAAATATCTCTACAATGACATTGAAACGGCGTTTAGATGAATTTGGTGTCAAGTGGCAGAGCACAATGTTGAAACCGTTGCTTTCACAAAAGCATGTCAAAAATCGTCTGGCGTGGGCTGATGAAAATAGTGATCGTGATTGGAGTGATGTAGTATTCACTGATGAATCTTCGTTTTGGGCATGGTGTCCTATTAGACGTGCTTGGTTTATCCATGGAAAACGGATGATTCAAAGAAGTGTGAAACACCCCATAAAAGTGCATGTTTGGGGTTGCTTTAACGCACGCGGTTTCGGCACTTTGTGCGTCTTCACAGACAATTTGAATGCACAAAAAATGGTGAAATTGTACGAAAGGGGTCTTCTCACATCTGTGAAACGTTGGTTCAATCAAACCGAGGACCAATGGATATTGCAAGAAGACAACGACCCTAAACATCGAAGTCGCATCTGTACCCAATGGAAAGCGGAAAACGGCATCACCGTACTTCCTTGGCCATCGCAGTCCCCTGATGCAAACCCTATTGAAAATGTGTGGTCCCTAATGAAGTACAAGCTGAGGGGAAGACGTATTATTAAAATAAAAACACTGGTACACCATATCCGGAAGATATGGAGGTCGCTACCAGTATCCTACGCT
Organism: Nomada ferruginata; assembly: GCA_963583965.1. Classification (NCBI taxonomy): domain Eukaryota; kingdom Metazoa; phylum Arthropoda; class Insecta; order Hymenoptera; family Apidae; genus Nomada; species Nomada ferruginata. Next base: position 6,094,670 of record OY757219.1, read on the forward strand.
CAAAACTTAGTCCAGAGTATGCCGAAACGGTGTCAAGCTATAATTGCTAATGGAGGAGATTGGACTCCTTACTAAGTAAGAGCGTATTAGTGTTTTAGGTGTAGATTAGATACATATAAATTTTTTTACAAATATATAAATATTTACAGAAATATCGCCGACACGCTCTTTTGGTACAGACTGTACAATGCTACCCTTACGAACTAATTAATCCTACGTACGAACTATACTAAACGCTTACATACTAATAAATATATAACTAATAGGAACAATAATAATGAGAACAACTTTGGTATTTATATTGCTGGCTCACGCGCCGCTCAGCAAAAATGCTGGCTTGAGCCTATCTTTGGAAATGCTAGCTTCGCGATCACCAATCCGGACCACAAAATTCTTATCGCCACGACTTCTAACAGGGTTCGGTCCCTCGTACGGCGGCTGTAAAGATCTCTTCACCGCGTCCCGGCGGACCAACACATGTGACGCCATGTCAAGCTCCTTAAAAACGAAAACGCGCTTGAGCCCGTGATGCGCTTTCGGCACGGGTCTCAGCGCTCTCATTCGCCCTCGCAGTTGTTCGACGAATACCGATATCTCCGCTCGGTCGTTCCCCGCGATCAGGTCGCCTGGCAGACATAATGTCTCCCCGAAAACCATCTCCGCCGGAGTTACTCCGGTGTCTTGTTTAACTGCCGCCCGAATGCCGAGCAGGACCGCCGGAAGCGCTTCGGTCCAGCTCACCGCTTGATGGCACATAATCGCTGCTTTCAACTGCCGATGAAGACGCTCGACCGCTCCATTTGCCTGTGGATGATAGGCGGAGGTCCGGTGGTGTTCGACCCCCAACGCTCTCGCCCAGGACTTGAACAGCACGGACTCGAACTGCCGTCCCTGATCGGTGTTCACCCTGAGCGGCACGCCGTACCGCGCAATCCATCCGGCAAACAACGTCCGTGCCACGGTCTCCGCATCGGTTTCCATAACGGGGAAAACCTCCGGCCATCTAGAAAAGCGATCTATGACAGTTACACAATGCGTGTAACCCTTTGAATGTGGTAGAGGGCCAACGAGATCCACGTGTATGTGGTCGAAACGCGCGTTAGGGGTTACGAATTCCCCGACCGGCGTCGACACGTGCCGTGTAACTTTGGCTCGTTGGCACCTCACACAGCTCTTCGCCCAAATCCTGCAGCCCTTCTTCACCGACGGCCACACGTAGCGCTGGGTGACTAACTTCCCAGTTGCCTTGGGTCCTGCGTGCGACAAATTATGCAGACCTTCAAATACGCCTCTCCGAAAACCTGGCATTACGAAAGGGCGGGCTTGACCCGTAGATATGTCGCAGTAAACGTCCACGTTGGGTTGTAAAAAACGAACCAGCTTGATCGTCAAGCCCCGAGGATCTGCCAGGTACTGCTGCAGCTCGCCGTCCGTCTTCTGAGCATCGGCAAGTGCTTCGTAATCCAGCAGTGCCACCACTTCTTCGATTCGTGACAGAGCGTCGGCCGGAGTGTTGTCCTTACCTCGGACGTGCTGGATGTCGGACGTAAATTGCGCTATAAAGTTGAGGTACCGGAACTGGATCGGAGTACTCTTCTCGAAATTTTGGCTCAACGCGAAAGTTTACGGTTTGTGATCTGTAAAAACCGTGAACTCCCTGCCTTCGACCGCATAGCGAAAGTACTTCACAGCCGAGTAGATCGCCAATAACTCTCGATCGTAGGCGCTGTATTTCCGCTGAGCCGGGTTCAGTTTCCGGGAGAAAAAGGCCAGGGGCTCCCAAGCCTTGTTCCGGAATTGCTGCATCACTGCCCCGACTGCAACGTCCGAAGCGTCCACCATCAACGCTAGGTTGGCGTCCGCCACTGGGTGTGCGTGCTTGGCTGCTTTCGCCAAAGCGTCCTTGATCTCTTCAAACGCGACCTCGGCATCGGGCGATCAATCAACTGTGTCCGCCTTCTTTCCGGTTGTGATCCACTTGATGAGCGGTGCCTGGATTGTCGCTGCTCCTGGAATACACCTCCGATAAAAGATTATCATGCCGAGGAAACGGCTAAGTTCGGCTTGATTTACCGGCCTCGGGTACTTCGCAATGACCTCTACTTTGTCCGCAAGCGGTCTGATACCCCCGCGGTCGACGGTAAACCCAAGGAACGCTATTTCTCGCACGCAAAACTCGCACTTCGCCGAGTTAATCACGACCCCATATTCCGGAAAACGCTTGAACAGCAACTCAAGATGCGAAATATGCTGCTCCCTTGAGTCCGACGCGATCATCAATGTAAACGTACGCGAACTCCAGGCCGCGTACCACCTCGTCCATAAAACGCTGGAACGTTTGCGCCGCGTTCCGCAATCCGAACGTCATAACCGGGAATTCAAATAAACCGAACGGTGTCGTGATTGCGTTTTTGTGAATATCTGCTTCCGCGACCGGAATCTGGTGGTACGCACGCACCAGATCGACCTTGGAAAATATGGTTTTCCCGTGCAGACGCTGCGCAAAGTCCTGGATGTGCGGTACCGAATACGCGTCGGGCACAGTTCTCGCATTCAACGCGCGATAGTCACCGCACGGACGCCACTCACTGTTCTTCTTGGGCACCAAATGAAGCGGTGATGCCCACGCACTACTGGACGGTCGAACGATGCCCTGCTGCAGCATGTAGTCAAACTCGTCTTTGGCCGCCTTCAGCCGGTCCGTGGTCAGCCGCCGCGGTTTCTGCGACACAGGGGGGCCCGAAGTGGTAACGATATGGTGCCTCACACCGGATAACAAAGGTTTCGCAATGTCCTGATACCGCTGCAACAGGTCGTGCACCTGACTGTCCGCCACCGGCGCCACGCACTTCGCTGATTCTACCCTGCCGACTGGTACTGTCCCGGGTACCGACAATCCTGTCACCTTATCAATGAGACGCCTATCTTGCACGTCTGGTAGAAGCCCGAACTTGGCCAGGAAATCTGTTCCTATAATGGGTCTTCCGATGTCCGCTATTATAAACGTCCATGGAAAATCCCTGCGCAAACTTAAACCTACGTTAATAACTACGTGTCCATAAGTATTATTAAATGAGCTGTTCGCTGCTGTAAGTAAAAACGACGACTTTGGTGGTGCTCCGCTCACTTTCGCTCGCGGAAAAACGCTGACCTCAGCCCCGGTATCGACCAGGTACTGGATCTTAGCCCTTACGTCAGTTACAAAAAGGCGAGGCACCTTTCCTGCAGGGTCGCCTGCCGCCATCAGCGACTCTGGTTGCCGTTTCCCGCTGGAAACGAGCACGGTGCCGTACACTTGGTAGCCTTTTCCCCGAACCGCCAGTGGTACCAGCACAGTCCCGCCGGACGCTTCGCCGATGATGATCTCGAGCGCCTCCTGTTCCGACCGCTGGAACCCGATGCTGACGTGCTGCGACCGCGGTAGCGCCGCCCCACGTCGAGTTTGCTTACCACTAACGCTACTATTTGCTCAACGAGGGCGCTGGTGTTGTCGACAGCCGCAATGGCGTCGTTGCTTGGCGCGCCTCGCGTTTGAACCGGCGGTACCTCCGCGATTCTGTCCGCAAGTTCCGCCATCTTGTCGAGACCCACGCCGTCCTGAGTCGCCATTATCCTTTGCAGCTCCACAGGAAGTCTGTCGGTCCATAATGACAGGATCCAGTCGTCTGGGACATCCGCGCCGGCCTGGTTTCTGATATAACGCAGAAACTGCGACGGTGTGCGATTCCCTATCTCCTCACGATCGAGGAGCTTCTGGATCTTCCGTTTTTTCGATGTGGAAAGTCGTGCAATTAACTCTTCTTTCAGCTTAGTATATCTGTTTTCCGAAAATAGTGTTGGATATTTACAAGTGATAGTAAATAAAATATATCACGCTAGAGCAAAATCGTCCCAACGTTCTTAGAAATGTCTTACTAACAGAGATAGTAAGAGAACCAGATGGGTCGGTGCTTGGCGAGTTAAAAGGGCCTAGGTTGTAAAATGAGACAATGCGCATTTGTAGGTATAAGTGGTAGGTATAACCCCAGTTCTATTTGGGTTTTTCTTTGGCTGAGAGCATTTCATAGTGAAAGGACAATCCTTCTGAGCTGTTATAAATACATTGATTGAGAAAAATATAATAGTTATTTTATTTAACACACCATTTCTAATAAAGGGTGTTTTTTCAGCTTAGATAGAACTTTCGATTGGGATAACTGTCAATACAAGCTGTCGTTCTGATGGCTCTTGTTGATATTTATGTACAGTATAGTCTGGCAAATCATCATGAGTAGACTCACGCTTGAACAACGCTACCAAATTATCCAAATTTACTTTGAAAATCAGACGTCAATTCGCGCAACTTATAGACGACTTCGTGAATTTTATGGCGTACACAATCGTCCATCTGAGCAAGCCATCCGTCGAAAAGTGGATAGATTTCGTACGACATACTCTCTAAATGATGCAATAACTCCAACACGACAAAGGAATGTGCGCACTGAAGAGAATATTGCCGCTGTAAATGAAAGTGTGGAAGAAGATCCAAATTTATCGATTCGTCAATCAACGACTGCGCGAATCGACGACTGATTTTCAAAGTAAATTTGGATAATTTGGTAGCGTTGTTCAAGCGTGAGTCTATTCATGATGATTTGCCAGACTATACTGAACATAAATATCAACAAGAGCAGTCAGAAGGACAGCTTGTATTGACAGTTATCCCTATCGAAAGTTCTATCTAAGCTGAAAAAACACCCTTTAGTTGGAAAAAACGGTAGTTAAACTTACCTATTCGACCACAAATTAATCTGCTTCGATCCACCAGCTGATACCCCGAACTTCCCGAAACGGTCGATACAAATCTGATCGATTTCGCAAGAACTCGCGTATGTTTCCACACGCACACGCTACGCACGTTAACCAACGTAGGCGTCATTGTAGTGGAAAAGGTCATGGCGTGTCGGAGGTCTTCTCGTGGCCGACCGATCACGCGTGGAACAAGTGCGAATTATATTTGTATCGATCGTCGAGACGTGCGTTTCGTGGCATAAAATTGTTAACACTTAGCCGACCGATCGGGTAGATCTCCCCCAATTCTCAGTTCTCTGTGGCGCGTGCGGTCGGCTAAGTGTTAAGATAGGTCAGGATCGGTACAATGACCAAGTGCCAAGGCTTCACTTCCATCGAAGCAGGTTAATCCGTGGACGAATGGGTAAGTTGATTTAACTGCCTTTTTCTAACATTAATTATCCAAACATTTTTTTCATAAGTAATGAAACACTTTATTCGTTTCGGGTAACGAACAAAAGTATCGAACACAGTTATTAAGCGACTTATTAGTTTATTGTTTATTTGTTAGTCATGAATAACGAATAATTCCATATTGTTCTTAAATTAAGACGATGTAACACGCTGTGTCAATGCGTTGGTTCACGACCACGTCCGTAACAGTGGAAAGCCACGCGATTGAGCGGGCGCTCTAGGGGCGCGCTGATTGGTCAGAGTTTTTCGTTAATAATTTCAAAACGAAACTTCAACCAACATTGTGGTAAAGGAAATAGTTGTTCAGAATCACCCAAGCAACCCGCCATTTCCCGATTTTACCACTACTTAGGGGCCACGCAAACATTTTTTTTGTGTAGGTGGAAGCATGGATGAGATTTTAAGGCCACCTCTATTGTTTTAAATGGAATGCAGTATTTTTTTATCGCGATATGATAACCGGTATTGAGACACTTTCAGCCAGCTCGGAAAAGCTACCGTTGCTAATGATCGGGAAATAGAAGAAACCGCGTTCTTTTGAACATTTAATAACCTCCCAATAATTTATGAAGCTCAAAAGAATGCATGGGTGAACACCCTGTGTGATTTTATGGAGGGAATGATAGAATTCTTAGAGTGAGTCGTGTTAGAGTTCTACACTGGTTATATTTACAGTTCCGAAGATTATACACTGGCGCGATACTTGAGTTCTGTATGAGTTCTATTTCACTTGTAGCATGTTGTGTCCCTAGAAGGCGGACAGGCCCAGCCCGGTGCGAGGGTTAACCGCAAAAGATCTAGATGGTTGGCGTGAGAGCCGACAATAAGGCCGTCGTATGACCGATCGAAAATCTCGACGTTTGTGACAGAATCGTTGTTATTTAGTTAGAGAAGGGAAAGTGATGTGTCGACTAAAATTGTAGGGCTATTCAAATGTGCTATTTTATTCTAATCCGGTACCATCTGAGTGCTGGCATCCAGATGGTCGAAGCGTTCAGATCTGTTCCTCAAAAATAGCATTAATTTTTACCATGTCATAAAGCCGACCTAACAGAACCCTCTGAATTTGCGTTGGAAATCTCAACAATAATCTTTAACGTCATTTAGAATTAAGTATTGTAGATTCCGATTAATTGGGACGCCCGTTGAGCGGGACCGCCGTTTATTCAGGACAGATACTGAAGAACGAAAACAAAAACTATTGTTTCCAGTACGCTTATAAGGGACGTATCGCCGTTTTATTGGGACAGTTTACAATTGAAGATACAGTGGAGCACATTATGAAGTAGTGATACTGATTGGAAGTATAGATACGGCTCGAGCGTAGGAAAGGACAATGTGAATAAAACAAAAACAGCTTAAAAAGTCGTAATCATATTGAAGTAAGCTCAGCTTGACACGGTCCACACGTAGCAGCACGGCCGCGGGTGAAGCGGGGTACGCAAAACGACGTTCTCCCATCACAAGACCAGAGCGTCACAAGATCACATGACTTATTGTTAGCTTTTTTTGCATGCTTAAACAGACATTTGTATTCAAGACCGAATATTACATACGTTTTTCAATAAATCGTTTTTGGCTTCATTTTTTACGTTGTTCAGAGTTCGTCTGTTGAACTTCGCATTTTCGAGGCAGCCCCTTAATTGGGACAAATTTGTCCGGCGCAGTGTGTCCTTATTAACCGGAATCCATTGTATTTTGTATTTCAGAATTAATTATTTGGACAAGAAACTTACAAATGGTCGAGAATAAATTACACACAACACATATCATTCAACTGTAAACTTAATAGTTTTGTTAAATTGCGTATCAGCGTAGAGAAAATTCACAAGCGTATTCGACTTCAGTTTTCTGAACGATAGGATAAGAAAACGCACGTCGTTAAAACTACGTCGACTGTAGTTCCAATAACACTGTTCGACAAATTTCAACTTTTTTTTGATTTTGTAACCTTCAATATGCGGTTCTGATAAACATTAATGTGCTGAATACGAATCTGCAATCCGTTTTTCTCCAGAACGTACCATTTTTTAAAAAATCAATTTTGAAAAAAATCGAGAATTTTCAATTTTGGAAGTTTTTTGTACTTTTGCGGTAATAGTTATTCAGTTGCGCTTGGTGCCAAATGATTCTTTGAAGTTTCACGAATAAGATGGTATAGGTTGTTATTAGACTATAAACATTTAAATGTGTTTAAATAATGATCAAAGTGAACGGGACACCGCAAATACACCCATTTTGGCTGATATCTTTCAGTTTATTTCATAAACTAAGGGTCCAGGAGAAAATCTAACTATGCCACGCGATAGAGCAGTCCTTTCTGCAAAGGAAAGCATCAACGGAAGGTACAAAATCATTTTCGTTTTCAATATTGTAGGAACTTTATAAAAATGAAGGGGAGTCATCGGGAATCGAACCCGAGACCTTCGTATTACTAGGCACTGATCAGCGCCACTACGCCACGGCCCCTTCTTAGGCAACGTGGTTCTTAAGTTCCTCTTATGTTCTTTGATGGAGGCGCCCGATCCCACACTCGGCCCCTTCTACAGGAAATTCGCCCTCGAATTTCGTCTGTAGCTCAACTCACAACTCAACTGCAACACGCCCAACTTCACACCTTGAATTCGTGTCCCTCGTTGCCGACGGTTGTTTTCGCTTTTAAGACGCACGACAATTTCACACCTTGAATTCGTGTCCCTCATTGCCGCCGTCTGTCTCATTTGCCTTCGTGTGTTCCGGCGCTGCCCTCCATCCATCCCGGCTGAGCCCCCAAATGTAGGAACTTTATAAAAATGAAGGGGAGTCATCGGGAATCGAACCCGAGACCTTCGTATTACTAGGCACTGATCAGCGCCACTACGCCACGGCCCCTTCTTAGGCAACGTGGTTCTTAAGTTCCTCTTATGTTCTTTGATGGAGGCGCCCGATCCCACAATATACAAGCCAAATAGTTTGGTAAAACACGCGGCGGCAACAGTGACACTCAGCAGTAGTACTGCGCGTTTAGTGATTCCGCTACGCTGAGCAATGAGCGGGGAGCCGTCGTCATAGAGCACCACTGTCGCTGCCACGTGTTTTGCCAAACTTTTTCGCTTTGATATTGAAAACGAAAATGATTTTGTACCTTCCGTTGATGCTTTCCTTCGCAGAAAGGTCTGCTTTATCACGTGGCATAGTTAGATTTTCTCCTGGACCCTTAGTTTTTGAAATAAACTGAAAGATATCAGCCAAAATGGGTGTATTTTCGGTGTCCCTTTCACTTTGATCATTATTTAAACACATTTAAATGCTTATAGTCTAAGAACAACATATACCATTTTATTCGTGAAACTTCAAAGAATCATTTGGCACCAAGCGCAACTGAATAACTATTACCGCAAAAGTACAAAACATTTCCAAAGTTGAAAATTTGCGATTTTTTTCAAAATTGATTTTTTCAAAAATGGTTCGTCCTGGAGAAAAACGGATTGCAGATTCGTATTCAGCACATTAAAGTCTATAAGAAACGCATATTGAAGGTTACAAAATCAGACCCGTGTTGAACAGTGATAATCGATGTTGACCATGAATTTTATATGTTATATATTAATAATTAATAATATAAAATTACTAATTTCACTACTATTTCTATAGTTTTTACGTGCGATTCCGATGTTATTGCATAGAAATCATAATCATTAAACCGGAAACTGACTTTTGCAATAGCTGAAACAGAATTGTGACACTGAGAAATACATTAATAGAAATGCATGTGTTTCACGCTGTACTAGTAATTTAAAAATATTGTACCACGGAGAAGCCTTCGATTGATGCAGAATACAAGCCAAAAAAATTGAAACCATATTCTCTTGTACCTTCTAACATGACGAGGAGTACCGATTTTTGAACTGTTAAGGAGGCTTCGTACCAATTAGAATTATAACTGTAAGTATTAATAAAGATATACATCCTCAATTTTATCGTCGTATTTCTCTATCATTTCACGAACTTACACTGACGGAACAAAATTGGCGGCGCAGTCCATCATTTGTTGCACCATGTAATTCACATAAAACATATATGCCATCTCACAACTGACGAGCACTAGGGAAATTAAAGTATCGTTCAGCTCTGCAACGACAAATACCGATTGCGATAACTAAAAAGCAGCAGTAAGCAACAGACGGGCAAAAATTGTTCATTCAACATTAATAATAGGGCAGGTTATTTACACGATACAGGTTGGAGCTTAAGGATAGGACACCGAGTATAATAAGAACACTATACGATCCCATATTTCTAGCCACCAATTCATTCTTAAACCTGCAAGAGTGTCGAACTTTTGTTGCTACTTGGTAGGCACTAATAATAGATTTTGTAAATATACATATGTAAGGTATTTTGACAATTCTGTGAAGTCTTTGAAGATACTTACTTCATTGCTCGTCTGTGTAGGACTACGGCGGTTATTAAGGTTGCTTTACTGCCATTCATTAAATGTTTTTCGTTGCTATTGAAATAGGCAGAATCCTGGGTAATTGCCTTTACAATATGTTCACTGCAAATGATAGATAACACTAAGTAACAATATTTTATACTTTCATGTCCAACCTAGGATTATAGTCAAAAGCTACAGCATTGCTTAACAGTTTGGGTACCCATGCTTATGAAAGAAATATTCTTTACGTTTTACTCTGGTTCCAATGTTAACAATTTATATTTGTTGTTTTCAAGACGTTTCATAGAAGAAATATCAGTGTCGTAGAATAATTTTAATAGCCTCTAGAAAAAACTGATATTTGATTAAATTGTAGTCGTCGAAACGATGCGACTCAAGACTACCGGACGTGCTCGCCTTTTCTGGCAGTGATAAAATACGGCCCGATATACATATTGATGACTCGCGACCCTTCATGATGGTCGTACTCAGCACCAACTTTTCCACAACCAGATGTCGCGGTTAATAAAGGTAGCCCATGCGACAGCAGGCACGCTCGTGTGGTGCGAGCAGGCTAGTTTTTAACGCTACCTAAAAACACTCATCACCAAACACGACAAACCCGGACCTCGGTATAGCGACAGGAAAACTCACCCCCTTTGCTACTCCTTTTCCTTAACATCCCCACCGTCCTCCAAGGCATTTCCAAATAGCAATCATAATCGACCATTAGCAAATTTCCCTCCCACGTCCACCAGCTCATCCACCAATAGTTTTAGAATACCAAAAATCTGAGGTGACATTTTAGACAGTACAGAACATAGCGAGAGAATTAATTAAAAACTGGAACAGATCACTTTAAGAATCAGTTAAGAACTCGAATATATCACATTACGAACTAAGCTAGAACACGAACAAATCACATCACAGAGTCAGTTAAGAACTTGAGCATATCACATTAAGAATTAACTAAAAAACTCAAATAGATCACATTAAGAACTAACGTAGAAGTCGAACGGAATACTTATAGCTTTATTATAAATCTCAGAATAAAACACCTATGTTTGAACGTGTATACAGGGTGTTCCCGAACTCTGGGAACTCCGGGAAATGAGGGGTAGCTGAGGTGATTCTGAACTACTTTCCCATTGACAGCAATGTTGTTTGGAGCTTCGTTTTTAAATTATTAACGAAAAACACTGGCCAATGAGAGCGTCCGCCGGCCGCGCGCTCAGGCGCGATCAGGTGCGACCCTCTCAGCTGTCGTGATGGGGGCATCGAGGGTACCGACGGAAGCATGCGGCAATAATTCGTTATTCATGAATAACAAATAAACTAATAAGTCGATTAATAACCGTGTTCGATACGTTTATTCATTATCCGAAAGGAATAAACTGTTTTATTACTTACGAAAAAATATTTTTTTTAACAGCAAGTTTTCAGGTGGATAAATTATGTTTTCTGAATAACAATTTGCACAACTAATGTTAGAAAAAGCTAGTTAAACTTACCCATTCGTCCACGAATTAACCTGGTTAACATTGTGCGAATCCTGACCTATCTTTTTTTTCTTTTTTTTACGTGAGGGAAATCTTCAATAAGATACCCCGGTTAGGGCAGGGGTACACCGGGGTAGTGTCGGATTTGTACCGATCAAAACCCTCACTGTGGCCGTCCTCGGCCGCGTGTTTTCAGTGCCTCAAGAAAACAAAGGTCCATCTCGGGGAGGGATCAGAAGGACCGCTCCCCATACGTTCCTTTAAAATTTGGCGACACCACGCGGCCACCACGCAGCGCCGCCGTTATTCAACATATTGTATTAATGTTTTCGGCAGATTTTTTTATATCTTATTCAATTTTCCATATTCAAACCTTTGCACGAGATATCGCCACTATGAGGGACTCTAGAGGGACAGACCGTAAATACCCCTACTTGATACTTTCAATTTAAATATCTTAAAAATGCGCAAAAAGGCGCAAAGTTTCTCAACTGGATATCATAGTTGACAGCTCAGCATGAAATTCGGTGAATAACATGTTTATTTTCCTTCCGATTCATTAACATATGGGTAATATTTATGATATATTGAGAACGGAATTACAAGGATAAATTCAAAGATATGTTACTTTATTTCTGTGGAAAATGTATGTTCATAACACCTACTTTAATGATAAAATGTTTCACATATAAATTTTTTTAAGATGAACTTTCCCTCTCGCATTAAACAAGCTCCAATTTTCAAGATATGCAGGATCATGAAATTTCATCAACTTTGACGGCCTATATCTCAGTAACCAATCAATATATTCAAAAAGTTCAAGCGGCATTTGATGCATTGATATATGTATATACAACAAATCTGCTATAAAAACAGCTGCTATATACTTCAAAAATTGAATTTTGGCCAGCTTTGCGGGAAATGCACTGTGCGCCGGCGGCCGCCTGGCGGGCGCTCTCATTGGCCATTCTTTTTTGTTAATAATTCCAAGAAGAAGATTCAAATAACGTCGCTGTCAATGGGAAAGTACTTCAGACTCACCTCAGATACCCCCCATTTCCCGGAGTTCCCAAACTTCTGGAACACTTTGTATAGCAACTCATAATACAACTGCTTCTATACTATACTTGGCGTAAAGTTGTTAAGATAGTTCAGGATCGGAACAATGACCAAGTGCCAAGGACCCACTTCCGTCGAAGCAGGTTAATCCGTGGAGGAATGGGTAAGTTTATTTAACTACCTTTTTCTAACATTAATTATCTAAACACTTTTTTCATTGGTAATAAAGCACTTTATTCGTTTCGGATAATGAATAAAAGTATGGAACAGTTATTAAACGAATTGTTAATTAAATTCTTATTCATGAATAATGAATAATTACACATTATTCCTTTTAATACGATTAAAAGCATGCTGTGCCAATGCATGCTTGCGTTGATTCACGACCACGACCGAGCGCCGTTGACCGGTAGGCGCCTGAGCGCGCGCAATAGGGGCGCTCTCATTGGCCAGTGTTTTTCGTTAATAATTTAAAAACGAAGTTTCAACCAACATTTTGGTAAAGGGAAAAGTTGTTCAGAATAACCCCAGCAACCCCACATTTCCCGATACTACCACTACTTCTGGGCCACCCTGTATAATATCATACTATAAAACGTTTTCGTGACGTGACTTCCTACTGTTCTTCTGTGCAAGAGTTCGAATTGTTTTACCCTCTGCATTAGTGGGCAACTTTGGTCGTCCAAATGTTTTGGTTTTCTTATTTCCCTGCTGCAAAATTATTCATTGTTCAAGTGATAACAGCACTTCTGGTTTCAATATCGATATCCAAAGGAGATGCAAGCATGAAAGTATAGTTTATAAAGTGTGTACGGAAGCGAGTGGAGTCGGGGACAGCGGACATTGGCAAATCAAAGATCAAAAACAAGCAACGGCCAAATTGCCGCTTCCTCGCTCCGCGCTCCCGGCATGCCGTCCGCCCGAGCGACGACAACATATTTGCGCTCTAGCGGGCGACCAAAAAAGGGGCATACTCGAGCGCTCGGCCCGAGCATCGCCGATTCGAGCGAAGGCGTTAGATTTGAATTAGCCGCTGAGCAGTGAATATCGAGAGCACCGAGAACATTTCGCAAACCCACAAGTCCGCCAATTCTGTAACCGCAGATTAATAAACGTGCGCTTGTCACAAAGTGAATTCAGAATTTCTTTACGTCCATTCGCGAGAGACGATCGCAAACAAAGTGAGTATATAATAAATGGTGCAAAATATTAGATCCTAAAATTTCGTAGGTGTACCCAAACTTTTGAGCGGTGTAGCATATATTGAAAACTGAAGACAGTGACCATGGAATACACAGCAACGTTAAATTACGAAAGAATAGCAATTGTTCTTTTACCTTGTAACAATGAACAAGCTGCCGCTGTGTTGAAGTAGCATGCTAAATATCGATTCGGTTGCAATAAAACTATTTGCAATGGCGAGAATGGACGCACATCTATGCACAACAATGGGGAGATAATATGTCCTTTCGTCGACGAGATATTCCAACTCTACTGGGAAATTAAAGGTATCGTTTTTGTGTGTAATGACGCGTACAATGTAGTTGCATACATCTAGCAGTACTAATCCAGCTGCTGATAAATAAATGACAGCTACAACACAAGTGAAATGTTTATATTAGTGGTAATCAACACTTTATCCACGGGGCTTCCTTACAAGCGAATAATTTCCCATAATATTTCCCTAAAGAAGCGTGCTGCTTTAAAATCTGCAGCCCTTCATCTCGGTTCATCTTCCAATCGTACTCGACTTTGTCCATAAACCACTCTATCTGTATTAACAATGGAGCTTAAATTATGCTTATTGGGATACCAATTTAACTGCATTTCGCGAGACTTACTACGTCTGACTGATACCAACACACAGTATATTTCACGATCGCACCAAGACAGATTGTAATAGGCGGTAGAACCTTTAACACGAGGTTTGGCGTTATGTCCGAGACTGTCAAAGCTAGGCACTGAAAGTAATCTTCGTGAAAAAAAGAATTTTACGGCGAGATGGTTTGATTGCACTAGATCGGGTTCTATTTACGGACGTAACTATATCATACCTGGGGAACTATAGTAGACACTAGTAGGAGACTGATCATAGTCTTCCTGATTAATGAAAACTTTGACCGATTATGTGGCCAGAGACCCAGCACCGATAAGAGACTCTTATGGAAATTGTAGTAAGTCTCCAGTTCAGTCATCGTGCGAAATAGTTCAGGTGCTGGTAACTCCACAGTTCTCGTTTCCACTCTTTCTAACCATTTTCACCTGTGTTATATTTTCACGGATTTTTTGCATGCGGTGTAAAAAGTTTCTGACTTTAAAGCAATATGAATATGACGCGATCTACAATTTCAGCATTATTAATTCATTCTTCAGCACGGTGCAAAAGGGTTCGTATAATTTTCTTCCACTCTTCGCATATGTGAGTATGGCTATAAGAAAATTACAAGCCGTAAGGTAGGGTAGCTGTGAAGTAATTGTTTTGAAAACGTTGAACCCTCCTCTTGCGTGATGCGTGGAAGAAGTTGTGCCTGCGCATATTCAGTCCGTTGTACCCACTCGAAGTGTAAAGAAGTAGAAGGAAAAAAGAGTCTCTGTGGGTGCTTCACGAGGCATGGAAGATATTGTCTTGCACTTTCTGCATGTACATACTGCATGTAATACATATTATGTATACGTGTATCTTATAGTATAGTGTATTATTATTATTAGTGTAATGTATTCTGTCAAAGAACTGTGTTGCGGATTCACCATTAGGGAGGGCGCTCGTTAGCTTCGCGCCTAGCGCTGTTCCGTGGCGTCAAGCGCGAGCGTTCTCCCCCACTTATCTCTTCTCGCTCCTTGCCCCGCGCATCGGTATAAATACCGTTGCGCGGGCATACAAGTCGTCGGTTTTACTAACATTTAATAGAGAGATAAGAGGTTTCAGAAGAGATTAACTATTCGGAGTCTAAACGATTTACAACCGTTTAAACTGCCTCTAATAATCAGAGCTAAAAATACTTGCGGAGAGACTATATACCTCGTTTGTTACTAATACTTTATTATTTCTGTGGATTTATTGGACAATATTGATCTGTTCGGTGACGTTAAATATATGTGAGTCGTGCTAATCGTGGATTGTTCTTAACTTATAAAATTCCTAATCCGTTACGCGTAAAAATTGAGATCTGAGCGAGCTATCCGAAACATTGGTCCTTCGAGCCGGATAGCTTAACGGACGGAATAGTTAAAGGGGATTAAATTTCAACTAATTAATCCAGTTAAGCTAATTACATTACCGGCTACAGTGCGCGAAAAACGGTCGCCGCAAGACAATAATAACCGGGGTCGAACACGGTCGAACACGGTACGAATTACTTTCTACATTTTTTTCGGTAACTCGACCTCGCCTTCAAACTAAGTACGGTTACTTGTTGTTAACGTTCAAATTACCATGGAGAAATACGTTAACAAGCAACTTTCGCTTTACCAGCGAATTTCCAACACCGTGACAAATATGAAAAAGCTTGGAGCCGCTAAGATCACGGATGGAGTAGTAACGTCGCGGCTCGAACTACTGGAGAAAAATTGGACCACCTTCACCGAGGGTCACGACCAGCTATTAGACATTGTGACCCCCGAGTACGCTACATGGCCATATTTTGTCACGGATCACCTTGCTTTGTGTGAAGAAGCGTATCTGGTTAACAAGGCCGCATTACTGGACCTCCGCAAACCGCTGGAGCAGCCGCCGACCGCTCCGATCGCCAACCCTCCGCAGCGTTCGCTTCCACGAATCGACGTGCCCCGGTTTTCCGGGGTCTACAGGGAGTGGGCAAGTTATCGTGACCTGTTCACGTCACTCGTCATAGACAATAAGCAACTCTCCGCGGTGGAAAAATTCCACCATCTAAAAATAAGTTTGTCTGGCGAGCCCGCTCAATTAATCCAAAATATACGCCTCACAGAGGCCAACTTCGCTGGAGCGTGGAAGATTATCGCGGCGCGATATGAGAACCTGCGGATCTTGATACAATCGCATCTCACGGCTCTTTCCTCATTGCCGTCCATGAGGAAGGAGTCGGCAAGCTGCCTGAAACCTCTTCTGAACGGCACGCTGGACGCCGTTCAGTCACTGGAAGCTCTTGGCCGGCCAGTCGAGCACTGGGATGACTGGTTGGTCTTCGGGCTTGTGCAAAAGTTGGACTCGAAGACAAGATTGGCGTGGGAGTCTTCAATCGGTGCCACTACGGATCCGCCTTCGTTCGAACAATTACAGCTGTTCCTCACAGGACACCTGCGTGCCTTGGAAGCAGTCGAAGAAGCTGTCTCGGATGCTGCAGTTTCGCCTTCCTCCGGGTCATCTCTAAAAAATAATACAAGATCAGCAAAATTCAAGACGCACACCGCATCGGTCACCGAAGAAAGACGTGCGAAGTGCCCGCTGTGCTTCAGCCAACACTTCGTATTGTTCTGTGCTAAGTTCAAAGGGATGTCCCCGCTCGAGAGGAAGAAATTAGCCGCGGACAAAAACTTGTGCTTCAACTGCTTCGGAAGTCACCATTCTAGTTCGTGCAAATCCACAAAGCGCTGCCAACTGTGCGTAGGTAAGCACCATACAATGTTACATGTAAAATCGGAGCAGGAATCTTCGCAACAGGTCTCTCCACAAGGTTGCGTGGAGGACTCAAGGACCTCGCACTGTGCGCGAGCCTCCTGGTCGAATACTCAATCTAGTTCGGTCATTTTTCTTGCGACCGCGAAAATTCTGGTAAGGTCAAGTCGGGGCGAGAAAACTGCTGTGAGAGCCTTGATTGACCCCTGTTCCGAAGTCTCACTCGTTTCCGAGAGGTTGGTGCAATCCATGAAGCTCGAACGAAGTTCCGCGCGGTTTCCAATACTCGGTGTAGGCTCGACGGGAGCTTACACGAGGGGAAGTGTGACGCTCACATTCTCCTCTACTCGTGAACTTTCGAAGCCCCTTTCCACCACGGCTTACGTGCTGCCGCGACTGTCTTCTTATTCCCCCACTCGAACCTCTAATGCTTCGCTGTCTCTCGCTCACTTGCGGGATTTGGAATTAGCCGATCCCGACTTTCACTCGGCAGAGAGAGTGGACATTATTTTAGGAGCTGATGTTTACTCGGAAATAATTCTTGAAGGCCTCCGGAAGGGTCCTCCCAACAGTCCGGTGGCTCAATGTACTTCTCTTGGTTGGATTCTCACTGGGCATTGCAACTCCACTTCATACTCGAACCCTTCACGACGTGAAGCGGCTACTTTGCAATGCGTTACTCGCGATACAGATTTATCTGAATCACTACAACGCTTCTGGGTACTGGAGGAGGTAGCCAATCCTCCCCGTACATTTACTTCGGCGGAGAGTGAGTGCGAACAGCACTTCTGCTCCACACACTCCCGCGACACCACTGGACGATATCAGGTGCGTCTTCCCTTCGCTTCTTCTCCGGCCCAATTGGGCAACTCGCTTGACACCGCATCGGTGTTACTACACAAACTCGAAGCGCGATTGAAGGGTAAGCCGGCACTGAAATCCTTATACGATTCCTTTTTGGAAGAATATCTTCAATTGGGGCACATGGAACCCGTTCCAGCGGATTCCAAATCTTCTCGGGCGGCATACTACTTGCCGCATCACGGCGTGCTGCGCGATGCTAGCACAACCACGCGACTTAGGGTTGTTTTTAATGCTTCTCAGAAAACAAGGTCCGGTGTATCACTTAACAACTTGCTTCATACTGGCCCTAATCTACTACCGGAAATATTTACCATTTTGCTACGATGGCGAAAACATGCCGTAGTTTTCTCGGCCGACGTCCAAAAGATGTATCGGCAAATCCGACTTGCTCCAGAGGATTGTGATTTTCAACGCATTCTATGGCGGCAATATCCTGGAGAAGCTCCACGTCACTTTCGACTGCTTACAGTCACCTATGGGATGTCCTGCGCCCCGTACCTCGCTGTTCGCACAGTGCAGCAGCTGTGCAAGGACGAACAGCATGTTTTTCCTTTGGCTGCCGCGTGTGCATCCAATGACGTCTATGTTGATGACGTCATATCTGGAGCAGATTCCATCTCGAAGGCTCTTGCTTTACAACGAGAGCTGTTACTGTTGTTCAAGGCGGGCGGTTTCACCTTGCACAAATGGACGTCCAATAAAAGGGAATTACTGGAAGCACTTCCTTCCGACGCTCGTAAGGAAAACCCTGAGCTTGCCTGCAATCTCGATAACGTTTCCACTCTTCTCGGCCTTCGTTGGCACTCGGCACAGGATACGTTTCACTTCTCGTTTGAGCCACGCAAAAAGGAATCACCGGTAACGAAACGTATGGTTTTTAGGGAAGTGGCGAGTCTCTACGACCCACTAGGGTTTCTCGCTCCAGTGATTATTACTGCCAAAATCTTCATGCAGTCATTATGGCTGCTAAAACTTTCATGGGATGAACCGCTCCCCCCTTCACAAGCACACTTTTGGCAGAATTACTATGAGCAACTACGCCCACTTTCCTCCTTGAGAATTCCTCGTTGGTTATTCAACCGTACTGACAATAACAGGTTAGAGCTTCATGGTTTTGCTGACGCTTCAGAGAGAGCATACGCTGCTGTTATTTACTTGCGCTCCTCTCACTCAAATGCAATGCCTTTTGTTTCACTCGTTGCTTCAAAAACGCGAGTCGCTCCTTTGAAGCAGGTTTCTGTGCCTCGGCTTGAACTTTGCGCTGCATCACTTCTAACACGATTGACTCTCGGTGTTAGAAACAACTTGAATTTGGAAAATTGCTCCACTAATTTATGGTCGGATTCCACGGTGGTGCTGAGTTGGCTGCAAGGTCACTCCTCGAGATGGAAGACGTTCGTGGCAAACCGGGTGTCCGATATTCAAACGTCACTTCCAGACGCCTCGTGGCGACACATAAAATCTTCTTTAAACCCCGCTGACGTGGCATCTCGAGGGATGGCAAGCCACGCACTGCGTGACCATTCGCTTTGGTGGAAGGGTCCTCCCTTCCTTTCCTTGAGGTCATATGATTATGATCATCACTCGGTTCATAATTTTACTACGGACCAGGAGGTTCGCACCACGAGAATGACCTGTCTCACAACCACTACTAACTGCTCGTTTTTTGAGAATCTTGCCGGCAAGCATTCAACACTCGATAGATTACTGCGCACGGTTGGCTGGTGCTTCCGATTTTGCCGAACAGCGAGGGACAGAAACACGAACGCGCAAGTATCGCATCGTCTTTCGGTAAATGAAATAAATAACGCTTTACTTGCCTGTCTCCGATGCTTCCAAAGGGCAACCTTCACCACGGAACTGAAAATACTGCAAGATGGCGGCCAGATTACTCGTGGACCGACATCCAGGCTGGCGCCATTCATGGATGGCGATGGCGTGCTGAGGGTGGGGGGTCGCTTGAAGCACTCTCTTCTCGATGAATGGCAGAAGCATCCTGCGATACTTCCTGCCAAGGCACACTTTACGACGCTCGTCATCCGAGATGCACACCTCCGGGTACTTCACGGCGGAACTCAGCTGACATTGGCAACTCTACGCCGAAACTACTGGATATTGGCGGGACGTCGCGCGGTACGCCGCGTGATTGCTGCGTGTACAGTCTGTTGTCGCTGGCGCGCCCAAGCGGCGCATCAGCGAATGGGTAATCTCCCCTCTCCCCGCGCGCAGCCCTCTCGCCCATTTACACACACTGGAGTTGATTATGCTGGGCCCTTTGCTACAAAACTGGCTGCCGGTAGAGGTCACGCACCAAGAAAATCGTATGTCGCTGTTTTCGTCTGTTTAGCGACCAGGGCCGTGCACCTCGAGCTTGTCTCCGACGCTTCCACCGCTGCCTTTCTCGCCGCTTTCCGGCGTTTCATCTCTCGACGGGGGAGCTGCACAACAATTTATAGCGACCAGGGGACGAACTTCGTCGGCGCCAGTAAGGAGCTACGAAAGCTGTTCCAAGCAGCACTGCTGGACTGGAAGGATGTCGCTTTCCAACTCTCGCGAGAGGGGACATCGTGGCGTTTCAACCCTCCAGGAGCTCCTCATTTCGGCGGCGTATGGGAGGCTGCCGTCAAATCGCTTAAATTCCACTTGCGCCGAGTCGCGGGCGGTACCCCGTTAACATTCGAGGAAACTGCGACCCTGCTTACACAGATAGAGGCCTGCCTCAATTCGCGACCGATAGCTGCTCTTACAGACGATCCGGATTCTATCGACGCGCTCACTCCGGCACATTTTTTGATCGGCGCTCCTTTGAAATCCTTACCCGAACCGTCCCTATCCACCGTGAAAATCTCTCCATTGCGACGGTGGCACCTGATTCAACAGATGCGGGACCACTTTTGGGCAAGATGGCCGTCCGAGTACTTGCACCAGCTGCAGGCGCGCAGCAAATGGCGGACGACGCAGCCGAATTTGGAAATTGGGGACTTGTGCCTCATCAAAAACGAACTGACGCCCCCGTCTCAGTGGCCACTCGGACGGATCGCCGCCACCTTCAAGGGCGACGATCAACAGGTGCGCGTCGTTTCGGTCAAGACTGCGACGACTACGTTGACGAGGCCGATCACGAAAATCTGCTTGCTTCCTCCAGCCACGGAGGAAGATTAGCCTCGCATCACTTTCCTTTCTTCTTCCCTTCCTGTCTTCTGTGTTGCTATTCGACCTTTACACTTCACTCACAGACCTTTCGACGTTAAACATGCGACTTCACGGAACCTTGGCGATTCTTTGTTTTCAATTGCGCCATGCAACGCATGCCGCGGCGGGCGGAATGTTGCGGATTCACCATTAGGGAGGGCGCTCGTTAGCTTCGCGCCTAGCGCTGTTCCGTGGCGTCAAGCGCGAGCGTTCTCCCCCACTTATCTCTTCTCGCTCCTTGCCCCGCGCATCGGTATAAATACCGTTGCGCGGGCATACAAGTCGTCGGTTTTACTAACATTTAATAGAGAGATAAGAGGTTTCAGAAGAGATTAACTATTCGGAGTCTAAACGATTTACAACCGTTTAAACTGCCTCTAATAATCAGAGCTAAAAATACTTGCGGAGAGACTATATACCTCGTTTGTTACTAATACTTTATTATTTCTGTGGATTTATTGGACAATATTGATCTGTTCGGTGACGTTAAATATATGTGAGTCGTGCTAATCGTGGATTGTTCTTAACTTATAAAATTCCTAATCCGTTACGCGTAAAAATTGAGATCTGAGCGAGCTATCCGAAACAAACTGCAAGGGAGCATATCAAACGAATTAGGGTACGATCAGCATGGCTCCGTTTTCCGTCCATTCGACATTTTTCTTATTACAATGACACCAAACACGATATAATTTGGACTACATTCACTCGTTTAATTGATGGTAATAAGTTTCGGACGCAGAAAAGGATGGCGCGTGAAAAACCAAATGCGTTTTTGTACTGATCAAGATATCAATGCATTGCAATCTTTTTTATTTTCAATCCTTTTTTTATACAATTTTGATCAACATATTTGTGATATTATTCCGATTAAAATGAGTCCAAAGATGACATAATTTGAGTATTTCAAATAATATTTTATATATAATGTTGTATAACTTTACGTTTATTAAATGAAGAAACAAGGGTGTTACAATAAACTCTCAATTGTTAATTCGTCTGTTCGGCACGGCTCTCTATCTGCGACTGTCCCCTCTCGCGACCCACCTTCGCGACAAACGACAGGTGACGCTTTTCAAATTGTAACAATAATATTCACATTACCTTACATACAGGGTGTCTCTTAACTTCTGTCTTTCCCGGAAATGGGGGGTAGCTGGGGTGATTCTGAACAACTTTTTCCTTGACCAATGTGTGGTTTGCAGCTTCATTTTTAAGTTATTAACGAAAAACACTGGCCAATGAGAGCGCCCGCAAGGCGGCCGATGCCGCGCGCTCAGGCACGAACCTATCAGCTATCGCGATGGGGGGCATCGAGGGTACCGACGGAAGCGTGCGGCAAATGTTACATCGTCTTAATTAAGAATAATGTGGAATAATTCGTTTATACTTATGAAACTAATAAGTCGTTTAATAACCGTGTTCGATACGTTTATTCATTATCCGAAAGGAATAAACTGTTCTATTACTTATGAAAAAAATATCTTTTTAACAGCACGTTTTCAGGTGGATAAATTATGTTTTCAGAAAAACGATTTGCACAACTAATGTTAGAAAAAGCTAATTAAACTTACCCATTCGTCTACGAATTAATCTGGTTAACATTGTGCGAATCCTGACCTAGGCAACGGTCAACAGCTGATGTCACCGGCCGGGTCTGTGAACTCACTACACTCACGGTGAATTCACTTCAAGATCACTTCACTTCACGGATACTATCACTTGCCACTGTGAAATGTGGGAATATTTGAAACCGATTTATTTTTCTTACGTTTAAACATTTCGTAATAGTTTGCGTTTTTACGATTCATGTTGTCCGTTCGGCTGGCAGAACGACTCTGCCAGCTAAAACGTCGCACTCGCTTCCACACGCACACGCACATGTTCTTTAATTGTGGGTAACATTGTAGTGCCAACGCTCACACTGCGACGCACACTACGCAGGGGCCGATGCTGCCCTGTGTGATCGGTATCTGCCGCCGATTTCCACTAAATTTGGAGACAGTGTGTGTGCGTGTGCGTGTGGAAGCGAGTGCGAATGTTTCAGCTGGCAGAGTCGTTCTGCTAACCGAACGAGAAACGTGAATCGTGCAACCGCAGAATATTACTAAATGTTTAAACGTACGAAGAATAAATTGTTTTTAACTATACCCAAATTTTACAGTAGCAAGTGCAAGTGACCGTGAAGTGAAGTTATCGTGAAGTGAAGTGATCATGCAAGGATACTAACCCAGCCGTAACATCAGCTGTTGAACGTTGCCTCGGTCAGGATTCGCACACGTTAAGCAAGTTAATTCGTGGACGAATGGGTAAGTTTAACTAGCTTTTTCTAACATTAGTTGTGCAAATCGTTTTTCTGAAAACATAATTTATCCACCTGAAAACGTGCTGTTAAAAAGATATTTTTTTCATAAGTAATAAAACAGTTTATTCCTTTCGGATAATGAATAAACGTATCGAACACGGTTATTAAACGACTTATTAGTTTCATAAGTATAAACGAATTATTCCACATTATTCTTAATTAAGACGATGTAACATTTGCCGCACGCTTCCGTCGGTACCCTCGATGCCCCCCATCGCGATAGCTGATAGGTTCGTGCCTGAGCGCGCGGCATCGGCCGCCTTGCGGGCGCTCTCATTGGCCAGTGTTTTTCGTTAATAACTTAAAAATGAAGCTGCAAACCACACATTGGTCAAGGAAAAAGTTGTTCAGAATCACCCCAGCTACCCCCCATTTCCGGGAAAGACAGAAGTTAAGAGACACCCTGTATATTATTTTATATATAATATTACCTCCACACCATCGCCATCCTTTTTTTCAATTAAGTTTTAAAATTAAAATGAAGTAACAAAAAATTAACATAGAATCTGAAATTGTTACAATCAGTTAAAAATATAAGTTGAAATAAATAAGGGTTTAACATATGATTTGAGTCAGAAAATAGTTTTTTGTGCCTTTCAAAGGTAACTTGTGTACTCCACCCCGTGTCGGAGGGCAATCTATGGCTCACACACATGCACTAACACGAATGCACGCATCGGACGACTTTGCCCGGCATGCCGGTCGTCTGTCGAACGGAGCCATGCTGATCGTACCATTAGCATTTTTATTTTAAGATGGTCGATATTCAAAGTTCTTACTTTCTGAAGTCAATAGTTTTCAAGTGATTACTTCGTGTCATCTTGTGTGTACAACGATCGTCTTCACTGATCTTCTGTTAGTAAGTAGTCTGGTTCAAGTTTTACCATGATTTCTCATACTTGCAGTCAATTTATCTGGGTCTTTTTTGCAACAATCAACATTAATAATAATCATTTGTTACTTGTGTTCAATTTTTTCTATATCTGCTCAGGCTTTTAGAAGATTGCTCTGGGTCTTTCCGAAGAATTTTCTGTATATTATAACCGCAAAACAGTTTTAAACATTCTTCTTGGCCTGTTTTGTGCAGAAAATAATTGAATATTTATTACTTACTTACTTATAAAGGAATTAGTCATTTACAAAGGATATACCAAAAGATGAATTGTTCTGCGAGATTTATATTATTATACGATTCATACGTATCTAATCGTAATTTACATGTCCCTTATATACAAAAAAATATAAATTTCAATTATTTATGCGTGAAAAACGTGGCGCATGAAAGAGGTATCTTTTTTTCAATAAATTTTTAATTAAGAGGTTGCAAAATATTTGTATATTTTATGGTGAAATATGCAGATTACGCCACTTTTGAATAATATTTAATTTTCAAAACAAATCGGTGGTACATAGTTACTTTCACTTGCAATCACGTGAGAGCTATTTCATACATCACAGGTCCATTATTGTTTGATTAAAAACATTTTACACGAAACAGGGAAAATATGCAATAAATGCAAAAGATTGATACTCTTGTTCTCTGAAAATGTTATAAACAAATAACATTATGTCTACTACGCAGTAATAAATAAACAAATGAAATATTTCTCTACTAATATCTACTTGAGAAATTATGGAAATAGATAAATATTTAAACATTATTATATATTACAGACTATACAGGTGGCTCGAAACTAGTAGTGGTATCGGGAAATGTGGGGTTGCTGGGGTGATTCTGAACAACTTTTTCCATTACCAAAAAGATTAGTATCGATCGCCGAGATGGGCGTTTCGTGGCATAAAATTGTTAAGATAGGTGTTTGTGATCGACTTTCGCTTGGCGCTATTGGAAGGCTCTAATACGACGCTGTGCTGTGACGCACAAAACTTCGACAAACGCACGTTTATTTTATTATAATTCACGACGGTGGACGTTACAAACTACTCTGTATTATTTTTTGGCAATTGACAATATCGTTGCCCGCTGCCCTCGACTCCACTCGCTTCCGTACAATAGGGCAGGATCGGTACAATGACCAAGAGCCAAGGACCCACTTCCGTGGAAGCAGGTTAATTCGTGAACGATAGGGTAAGTTTATTAATTACCTTAGTCTAACATTAATTGTGCAAACATTTTGTTCATAAGTAATGAAATACTTTATTCATTTCGGATAACGAATAAAAGTATGGAACAGTTATTAAACGTCTTATGATTTTATTTGTTATTTGTGTATAACGAATAATTTCACATTGTTCTTAATTAAGACGATGTAACATTTGCCGCACGCTTCCCTCGATACCCTCGATGCCCCCATCACGACCGAGCGCAAGTGAGAGGTACGCGTCTGAGCGCGCGCTCTCATTGGCCAGTGTTTTTCGTTAATAATTCAAAAACGAAGCTTCAACCAACATTTTGGTAAAAGAAAAAGTTGTTCAGGATCACCCCAGCAACCTCACATTTCCTGATACTACCTTCAGTTACGGTCCACCCTGTATAAGCTGTATAAGAGTATCTTTTTTAATAAACCACTTTTTCGCAACACCTTGCACCATCGCAAACACCTTGACGGTAAAAACTCCATTACTGACCTGTTAAATACCGTTGGTCGATCTTACGATCATTCTGGCTTTGTTGTAGATTTGCACGAGGTGTGTGCCGACTAAAATGTTGTTGTTAATTGCTCGAAGGACCAGCCGGAATATATGCCATAGTCCGGCACTATGTATAGCGAAGTAGAAGGAACGAGAGTGTTCTGTCGTGTTCTTTGGTTTTTGGGTAACTGCTTTATTTTACAAAACGTGTGCTTATATACTAAAATGAGTAACGGGTGTCGACCAATCAGCGTGTTCGCCTGCTGGTGCTCGGTTTGCAAGGTCTGCATACCTCGGCCAACGGGACCGAGCACATTTGGTTTGGCGGTTTTAACGCGCTTCCTCCAACGAGGCATCAAAGGTTTTATGATACGGCAATTGCTATTCAGAGACAATAGGCGTCGAAAACATGTGGTCTCTTTCTACAATTTTGTACTAGTACAGCGACTAAGTACCTCTACTTTAATGTGCCCGATGTATCTGAATAGAATTCGAAAGTAACCGTATCATAAACCCGGAGGCTGAAATCGCCGATTGCCGAAGTCCTAACATACTGCCCACCTAGAACTGTTTTGCACGTTCTAAGTATATACAAAACAATAAATCGCCAGGAGCGGCAGTCAATATAGCAACTAATACACATCTATAAAGGATAAGCCAGATGGCGGTTGTCTGGCTGATCCGTGCAGGATTGCCGCTACGAAATCACATATTATTTATTTACTTAGCGTGGCTAATGAAGTCGCACTTATGCTGTAAGTGAACTATTTGAATGTATACTATAACGTAATTGTAGTAATATGAACGATGCGATCTGGTGCATCTCGTTGGTGCGTGCAGCCATGCACTAATGCTATTGGAGTCAGGATGCTGGATTCCATTTGTCCGAGTCGCCATTTTGAAGGACGGAAGTTGTCTTGAATCGACTTCCCTTGAAGTGGTTGGGACGTTGCGTTGTCCTCCTGGTAGGCTGGTATCTAATTTCTTCAATTATATTTAGGTGCCGCAGCTCTGGCTGCGGTGAGGATAATGCAATACATCTCTGAATGGATATTTTAGGACGTGTAAGGGCAATAGGTTCCCTGGAAGAGTGATAAGTCGCCGAGGAGACATCAATTGGCCACCGAGGAGCCCTGATTTAACGCCTGCTGATTTCTTCCTATGGGGCTACCTAAAAAGCAAAGTTTACAATCCATTGCCATGTTTGGAAGCAATGAATCACTGAAGAAATCAACTCTATTCCAAGAGCGATGCTCCAGCGAGTTATTGAAAATTTTAGCTCCAGGTTAAATGAGTGTGAACAAATGAATGGTGCGCATTTGCAAACGGTTGTTTTTCATAAATAAACTTCAAGAATTGCTCTTTAAATTAATATTAAATAAAACGAGATTTAATTGATATTTTGTTTTTTATTTAACATCTAAAAACGAAAAACATTCTGAGACACTCTTTAGTTGTTGGGAAAGGCGGAGAGGATCGAAAGTCGAACAGCTTCTATTTGTATAAGAACAGCACATTTCTTACAGATGCAAGACGTTATCTGTCTGTGACTAGACTCAGTTGCCGTTCGATTGAATTGTCATTGTCCCTAAGACCATGTTTTCTGCGATAAAGGTAGTTTTATGCATTGCACAGGGTATTGCCCTTTCTTGTCCTACTTTACTGCGCTTGACTTCCTCAAGCTCAGGTAGACTACACGACTAACTTAGGTTACTCCTGCTGTTTGTCTACGACTTTCCTCAGGTATCGAAAGCGTAGTAAACCATGAGTACCTCATGAGAAATACAGAGTGTCGATGTATCGCCAATATTTTCACGTGATGTGACTGCTTGCACCCGTGCACCGCGATGCGTATTGAGGATATCGTTCATCTAGCGATAAGTTGATGCTATTAACACTGCATTTCTATACGTAAACCGAGGAGGGTATCAATTGCAAACGATATGTCGTCCTTACATTATGAGAATGGCGTACTAAGGTTTACATAGTATGCTTCCTGTGCATACTATCTACGTTAGGAAAGTGTTGACATGTAATCTTGCAATGCGAGAGGGATCTACTAATCTGATTGGTTGTTCATCACCCCGCGAAAATTGGAAATCCTATAATTTAAAATTACATGTCCGAGCTAGGTAGACATGAAAACGGTTTCGTCCCAACTATTTACCTTCTTTTTTTCTTTTTTTTTGGTTCGAGGAGGGGAAAATGCATTTATGCATACCGCGCTGGGTTATGTGGGACTCTGCTGCCTAAGATGTTGTGCGGCAACTACCCACTAAAAACCCCTCCTCTATCGCACCATCGCATAGGATACGCACCCTCTCTCTCGGCCCTATACTTCGTAATACTACGAGGGGGGGGGGGGGCTCCGCAACGGAGTATCCTCTTTGCTGCTGCGGCTCCTTTCGTGTTGGGAGTGATCAACCAACACCAGACTGGACACCCTGGTCGCAGGGCGAAGCCTGCTGGTCCTCAGGGGTCCGTCAGGAGTCTGGTGAATGGGCGGCGCCTCCGCCTCCTTGGAGGGTATGGAGGGTCGCCCTTTATTCCTTTTCTCTCTCCTGGTTCTCTCCGTCCTTCATCGGCTTCGCCGCGGACGTCTGGTAGGCTTTCCAGGGTTCCAGCGGCGAGGTGATCCGTGGGACCAGGTTCATAGTCGACTCTGCGCAACCTTCTGGTATTGCGGGCAGCCGAGCGATGCGGCTACATGCCGCAGTTTCTTCCCCTCCAGGCCTTGTGCCTCGCAGAGGGTACATTTTGGCTCGTTAGCGCACTCCTTTATGGAGTGTTCTGTTGAGCCGCACTTCCTGCATATCTCCTTGCCTTGCGGTAGGGTTTTTGCAGGAAAAGCTTGTGTGTCCAAAGGCGTGGCACCTGAAGCACCTAACGACCTTCGGGAGCACCTTCGCCGTGACCATGGTGAACCCGATCCTGATTTTTCGGGATCCAAGGTTCCTTGGTACAGCGTCAGAAGGCATGTCGAGGATCACCGTCTGGGTACCAGACGGAGTCATCCTCTGCATCCTTAGGTGGAGGTCTTTATGTTCTACACCCAGGGCTTGTGCGGTCCCTTCAAGGATGTCTACTGCCTCTGCCGTGGGGTCGACATTCCGCATTTCGATTGTCGACCTCGCCTGTAGTGGGGCAACCGGCGTGGCTTCCCCGAGAGCTTGGCCCAGCGTCTCGGCTACGGTGCCCGCCCTAGAGGCTTTGGACAGTTCTATCAGAACGTGCCCAGGCGTTTCTCCGCAGGGATGATTCTTTGAGGGAGCTGTGTGCCGCTCCCTAACGGAGGAGGGGGCGTTCTCCCTCTTCTTCCTCTGTTCCTCCGTTTGTGCCTGACCTCCTTGTAATCGGAGTCGGTCGGAGTTTCCGTCGGGGGGTGGCTGTTCACCACCACTGCATACGTGGGTGTCGATTCCGGTCGGGGTTTCTTCGAAGTACCCTCTTCCGGGGGAGATCTCACCTTCCTTTTTTGTTGAGGAGTGGGGTGGTTCGTTGATTTCCCTTCCGCAATGGGGGTGGGGGTCGGGGGGATGATCTTACGTCCCGTTATGACCTTCCCTACTCCCTCCGGAGGGCTCGTCTGGGTTCCGGTGCTTGCCGTCCTTTTGATTTCCCTTGCCCCTTTAAAGAGGGGGGTGGCTGCCATTATATGTTTTTGCAGGGAGGGAGATGTCCTACCCGGGTCCTTCCTACCCTCCAGGATTTTCTCCTTCATTGCCATCAGAGCGGCCACAGTCCGGGCGCACTCTTTCCGCATTATGGCCTTGACATTTTTCGTGGAGTTCGCATATTTCAGGAATGTCTTCGCCGAGGATTCGGCCCGGCTCCTCAGCGTTTCCAGCTCGTCCAGAACCGCTAGTAGGTCCCGTTAGGGGGTAGAATCGCCCCCCACCCCGACATGCTGTCCTCCACCCCTGACTTCCTCATGCATTCGCGGACTCCTCTTTGGAGTGCGGGGAGAGGGTATGGGGTGGTTGACCTTATTGACCTCTGCCCGGTCTCGCTCCCTAGGGCTTGGTTTCGGTCGGGCAGGAACCGCAGCTGGGCCCGGTGGGCTCCTGGATAGTTTTGTTTGGGGGAGGAATGGATTGGGCAGCACCGTTCCCTCCTGCCGAATGGGAGGTGTCTTGGTGAGCTCCATTATCCACGTGGCCTTGTTGATTGGGTCCGTCCCAAGTGTTAACGTCCCACCCGAGGTACCTCTGAGGTGGGTAGTCGTGTACTCGGCCGGCAGCTTCCCCACTGGAGTGTGGAAGGTGTCCTCCGAGGGCTTCCTCGTATTCCAGGTGTAGGTGGATCTAACCGCGAGTGGCGCCCTGCGACGACGGGCGGTCTCCTCCTCCTCCGTGTCCGTGCCCGTAAGAGTTGACAAGTCCCCAATCCGAGAGCAGACCGAGGCGACTGAATGCGTCGTGGACCTCTCGTCTGTCTCAGACTCGGGAACCGCCGTTGGGGGAATGGGGATGGGGAAAAGCGGTGAATACCGTCCTTTCTCCTCCATATCCCCCTTTCTACCGGGGCTATCCTCTATGCTCTTCCCACCCAGGGGGGTTGCATTATTCCTTATTAAAGATGAAATCGTGATAGTATTTGTATTTGCCGTATTCGTCGTATTAATGGTTGTTGTGCGGTCGTTGGTTAACGATCCAGGAGGCCCGCTTGCCCACCACCCCTCGGACCGGTACTGGGGTGTCCATCCCCTGCACCGTAGACTTTCCTTTGTCGTTCTGACATTGCATATAAAATTGGGTCGTTTCCATTTCCGTGTCGTTGCCAAAGTCGTATAACGTGGTCCCGTCCATGTTTGTTTGTTTGTTAACCCATGTTGGTATGTATGAGGTTGTACTAAGTTGACCCGGACAGAGCCTCTTGTCCGGGCAAGGGGACTAAATTACTGCAGTGGTGGCCCCAGGTGCCCTGCAGGGAACGTTTGTGACCGCATAATTTTAAGTCACTGCGGCCATTCAACCCTCGGCACGTTGCCTTACACCTTGGTTTGTGACTTGTATCCTATATCTACGGGTGTTGGGTTTTGCGGTAAGCTATTCCTCTAGCAGCTCTCAGGGGGGAGGGTCTTGGAGGGTTGCTTCCCTCTGGGCTAGGAGACATTCCTACGAAATGTTCTTCCAACGCTTTGCAGAGATGCAACCCTGCGAGCAGGCCTGGGCTGCGGACGAGTTTCACTTCGGATCACCATTCTCGTTGTTTATGGTCGTGTACGACCGTCCGTCGTGTTTCCGCCTCTAGGTTGAGGCAGTGTTCCCCGCTTCAACGCTACAACGTGGCATTTCTGCCGCGGCGCGGGTTACGGGGTTCACGTGAAAGGAGGCTCTGCGTGAGTGCAACGGGGGCCTACGACGGAGCAATTCCGGAGGCGCCTACCGTGTGTTGGGGTTAGTGTCCACTGAGATGCGACGGGGGCCTGCGACGGAATAATTCCGGAGGCGCCTACCGTGCATTTGTCGTGTTGGGGACGGGGTGGATTGTGCGCCTGACCAGCATCCGTGTATCTCCAATCCGAAGGAGGGGAGTTCGGCACCGCATCTCTTCGGTGGAGGCGCAGCGGTGCGGTGAGGCACCACCTCATCGTCCCTTCTTCGTTGGCCTTCCTTTCCATTTCCTGACTTTCCAGCCGGGCATACAGTCTCCTGGCTTTTCAACCATAACCTGTCAAGCAATTGGACACGATTCCTGGCTTTCCTGCCATGACCTGTCAAAACAATTGGACATGTTGGGTTCTGCCAGGTTTCCGCATGATGTCGCTTCTGCCGCCGGCGTCATGGCTGTCCTCCTAGAATTGGCGGGAACGCAGCCGTTGCACCGCCAGTTTGGGGCGCATTGTCCCGCGGCCGGATCTTCCACACGATGGACGTTCATCTCTGACCTCCCGGTGTGGTCCTATCGGGGTCAGAAGTTCTCGTGGACGACAGGAGGGTGTCAGCAGGGAGCACACTCCGGTGGCATGCTCCCCTCCACCCTCTCCTCCTCACATGGCGGTGACAGGCGGTGGGCGCAGCGCATCTTGGCCGAAATTACCATCTGGGATTCTCCCAGATGCATTTCAGCATGCACGTATGCCCCCACCCATCACCCTTCTTCCGTTGGGGTTCACTCCCGGTGCCTCCACCACCTCAGAGGGTTGGGGAGGCAAGAGAGGGCAGCCGACGATTCGAGGGCCGCCACTCTCCACCGACGCCATAACCGAACTCCTGAACTATTTACCTGCGAAAGGTTTTTGTGGACCGCCCACCGCGACGAATCACGTTTCAATGACTTCGTGCGACGATCAGAATTGCTGGATTGAATATCTGATCCACTAATGGGGATTCTCTCAGTGAGTTTCGCTGGCTGTTCCAGGAAATCTGAGAAATGAGAGATGGATAACGATGTGTTATAGTGAATAAGAGTTTCGAATGATTCTTGAAATCTTGACCATTCCCCACATTCGCCGTCAAATGACGGCAACATGATCGTCAGCGGTCGTAAAGTACTACGTGGATCCGTGGTTTCGGATGACGGTGCACTTAACACAGCTGCAGATGCCTTTATCCGGGAGATATAATTATCAGCAATTACCATTACACTAAAAAATGGCGTTTCAAATTCCTTTCGCTCGTGTATGTGAGATGCCTCTAATTCTGTCCCTGACACTAATTCTTCTATACATGACTGCGCGGTATCAAATTGGTTAACTATACGCTTATTTGCATTTACCCGTCGCACTATCATGCCTATGTCCATATCGTTAGAAAGTTTGTCAACGAAGTTCTTGAGCAGAGTCAATCTAACTGTAGCAGCCCTACGTCTTGCAATGTGGTCTCTGAGTAGACCTTCCATACTGGCTACTGTTCCACACAAAAAGAAGATATGACTTACGATAGGATATGATGGTATCTGAGGATGAAGATGCCGTCACGTCCAGTTGAATTAACCAGCCGATGATTGGCGAACTATGATCTGCGGAGCTCTTCTATCTCGTCCAGGTGGGTGACGCCTCTAGTTGACAGCGTGCACAGTCGCATTCCTGGATGTTGAGCTGTGGTCGCAGTCCTTACAATGGTAGGAGTTTCCCGTTCAGGATTCGGGATGCAGTGCCTGATCCGAGATATACTTTATTATCCTTTGCAGAGGATCACGTTGATGATGCGATTGAGAATCCTGACCAAAAAGTTCCGGCAGAGATCTCAATCCAATGGTTGCGAGGATCCTGGCAGTTGTATTGATGCCTGGAGAACCTCCTAACGGCAGTCCTTTATTTGCCGACTAGATGAGTTAACCCTATGTCTCGTTCCTTCCCTGTAGCTGGGTTAACTGTGGTTGCATCGCGCTGCAGCCCGACGCTCTATCTCGTCCAGGGGTGTGATGCCTCTCAGGTTAGACACTCACTGCTACCCTCCTGGATGGTGCCCGGTAATTATACAGGGTGTCTCTTAACTTCTGTCTTTCCCGGAAATGGTGGGTAGCTGGGGTGATTCTGAACAACTTTTTCCTTGACCAATGTGTGGTTTGCAGCTTCATTTTTAAGTTATTAACGAAAAACACTGGCCAATGAGAGCGCCCGCAAGGCGGCCGATGCCGCGCGCTCAGGCACGAACCTATCAGCTATCGCGATGGGGGGCATCGAGGGTACCGACGGAAGCGTGCGGCAAATGTTACATCGTCTTAATTAAGAATAATGTGGAATAATTCGTTTATACTTATGAAACTAATAAGTCGTTTAATAACCGTGTTCGATACGTTTATTCATTATCCGAAAGGAATAAACTGTTCTATTACTTATGAAAAAAATATCTTTTTAACAGCGCGTTTTCAGGTGGATAAATTATGTTTTCAGAAAAACGATTTGCAAAAAGCTAGTTAAACTTACCCATTCGTCCACGAATTAACTTGCTTAACGTGTGCGAATCCTGACCGAGGCAACGTTCAACAGCTGATGTTACGGCTGGGTTAGTATCCTTGCATGATCACTTCACGATAACTTCACTTCACGGTCACTTGCACTTGCTACTGTGAAATTTGGGTATAGTTAAAAACAATTTATTCTTCGTACGTTTAAACATTTAGTAATATTCTGCGGTTGCACGATTCACGTTTCTCGTTCGGTTAGCAGAACGACTCTGCCAGCTGAAACATTCGCACTCGCTTCCACACGCACACGCACACACACTGTCTCCAAATTTAGTGGAAATCGGCGGCAGATACCGATCACACAGGGCAGCATCGGCCCCTGCGTAGTGTGCGTCGCAGTATGAGCGTTGGCACTACAATGTTACCCACAATTGAAGAACATGTGCGTGTGCGTGTGGAAGCGAGTGCGACGTTTTAGCTGGCAGAGTCGTTCTGCTAGCCGAACGGACAACATGAATCGGAAAAACGCAAACTATTACGAAATGTTTAAACGTAAGAAAAATAAATCGGTTTCAAATATTCCCACATTTCACAGTGGCAAGTGATAGTATCCGTGAAGTGAAGTGATCTTGAAGTGAATTCACCGTGAGTGTAGTGAGTTCACCGACCCGGCCGGTGACATCAGCTGTTGACCGTTGCCTAGGTCAGGATTCGCACAATGTTAACCAGATTAATTCGTAGACGAATGGGTAAGTTTAATTAGCTTTTTCTAACATTAGTTGTGCAAATCGTTTTTTCTGAAAACATAATTTATCCACCTGAAAACGTGCTGTTAAAAAGATATTTTTTTCATAAGTAATAGAACAGTTTATTCCTTTCGGATAATGAATAAACGTATCCAACACGGTTATTAAACGACTTATTAGTTTCATAAGTATAAACGAATTATTCCACATTATTCTTAATTAATACGATGTAACATTAGCCGCACGCTTCCGTCGGTACCCTCGATGCCCCCCATCGCGATAGCTGATAGGTTCGTGCCTGAGCGCGCGGCATCGGCCGCTTTGCGGGCGCTCTCATTGGCCAGTGTTTTTCGTTAATAACATAAAAATGAAGCTGCAAACCACACATCGGTCAAGGAAAAAGTTGTTCAGAATCACCCCAGCTACCCCCCATTTCCGGGAAAGACAGAAGTTAAGAGACACCCTGTATACTAAATATAATTATATATTATACTTATATATTATATATATTATATATACAGGGTCCGGCGGAGTATTTCATCCCGCGTATAATGGGGGGTTGGTGGGGTGATTCTGAACAACTTTTTCCTTTACCAAAATGTTGGTTAAAGCTTTGTTTTTGAGTTATTAACGAAAAACCCTGGCCAATCAGAGCGCTCAGGCGTGTGGCCGTCAACGGATTTCAACCTCGGTCGTGGTCGTGAATGAACGCATTGGTATGTGGAATTATTCGTTATTCATGAATAACAAATAAACTAATAAGTGTTCGATACGTTTATTCGTTATCCGAAGGAAATAAAGTATTTTATTATTTATGAATTATTTTTTGTTTAACAGCACGTTTTCAGGTGGATAAATTGTATTTTCAGAAAAACGATTTGGATAAATAATTGTGGGAGTGCAAAACGCCCGACGTCCAGGTACGGGGCGTTTATGACCGCGCTACCTGAGACACAGATGGTCTGCAGGCGAGCAGCGATGGCCTGCAGAACCGTGTTCCCTGTTTTCTAGGTTCTAAGGATATCTTTAAGGATAACAGAGAGAGAGAGAGAGAGAGGGGAAGAGAGAGAGAGAGAGAGAGAGAGAGGGAGAGAGAGAGAGAGAGAGACGAGAATGACTGAGGACGAATGGATGTACGAATGGAAATAAATAGTGTGGATTGAGGAGTGGAGTAGAGTGGATCGAGGAGCAGCGTAGTAGAACAGTGTAGTAAAACAGCGTAGTATAGCGTAGACAGTGTAGAAATAAGTATAAGGAATAGTGTATCGTATTGCTAATAAATACATAGTGTATCAGCGTTGACACTTACATCGGCTTAATTTCATCAAAACTTCCAATCCCACAATCTTTTTGGGGGCTCGTCCGGGATTGAGTGAGCAACGAAGTTAAGCCGCGTAAGTGTAAAGTGTGTGGACTTCGTGGACTGTGCAGGCTGTGTAGATTGTGCGGAACGTGCAATAAACATGAATAAGAGCCCGAGTGAGTTTACGGTCCTAAGATTGAAAGAAATTTTAAAAGCAAAAGGTTTGAGTCCGGTCGGCGCGAAACAAGAGCTCATTAACAGGCTCATGATGAGCGACCCGTCGGGCGCATGGATGAACGAAGAGACAAGTGACGCTGCCGAAGGAGCCACGAATGAAGATTCGGGCGTCATCACGCTGCCCAGTGCGAGCTCGCCGAGCACGCCAAACCTACCCGCAGGCGAGGCAACAAACGGCGAAGACGCAGGCTTTTCAAGGCGTGAAAAGGAACGCATGGAGCATGAGATGCAGATGATGAGACGTGAGCTGGAGTGGTTGCGTGATACGCGGACGACGAGCGTTAGGGAACCGGTGAATTCGGGTCGGCGTTCGCCGGTGAGGATCGACGATTCAGTGAAGTCGATGCTAAATTATTTCGACGGAAAGGGCGAAACCTTCGACGTTTGGGAGGCGCAATTGGAGTCAGTGCGAACCACTTTCAGGCTGGACGACGACACAGCGAAGGCATTGGCAGTCTCGCGGCTGAGAAATCGGGCTCTCGAATGGTTTCATTCGAAGCCAGAGCATGTAGCGATGCAAGTGGACGCACTTGTGAGGGAGTTGAAGGGGATATTCGGCAACAGGCAAAACCGTATAGCGGCTCGCAGGGAATTCGAGGGCCGAATTTGGAAAAGGGAGGAGACATTCGCCGAATACGCCCATTGCAAGATTATATTGGGAAATCGCATCCGCATCGACGAGGAAGACCTAATAGATTATATGATCGACGGAATACCGGATCATTCGCTGAAGAATCACGCGAGACTGCAACGATTCAAGACGCGGGCATCACTCGTGGAGGCCTTCGAGGGCGTAACCCTGCCCACTGGATATAGAAGTGAGCGATTTGGCGCGGAAGTGCGCGAACAACACTGGCGAGGAAATATGGAAAACCAGCGAGTCAACGGCGGGGTACAACGTGGAGGTGCGGCGATGTGGCGAGTACCAAGCGGACCCCGGCGAGAGGACGGGATTCGGCGATGGGACAACGCGCCCCGGCGGCGAGACGAGGACGCCCGGCGATGGGACAACGCGCCCCGGCGGCGAGACGAGGACGTCCAGCGATGGGACAACGCATCCCCCCGGCGGCGAGACGAGGACGTCCAGCGATGGGACAACGCATCCCCCCGGCGAGATGATGGATACCCGCGACGGGATACGCGAGATGCACGGCCAGGTAGGTGCTACAGCTGCGGCGGTCTAGACCATCTTTTCTACGATTGCCCGCTGAAGAGCAGAGGATTAAAATGTTTCGAATGCAGGGCATTTGGACATGTAGCAGCGAATTGCCCGACGAAAGAAAAAACAGCAATCAACGTGAGCCAAGCCGTACGGCAGACACCGTGTGAAGGGGATCTTATGAGAGTGTTTGTTTGCGAGCGCAAGAACAGTGACGATGTTCGAACCAAAATATACAAGCAGCAGGTAGCAGAGGCAAGGCCGTCCACGCCGAAATCCGAAGGCTGCGAAAGAGCAGGAGACCGACCAGCGGATTGCCCAGCAAAGGTGCAGGTAGCCGAGTGCTACGCGCGTCAAGGGTTTGGACACATGGCGTCCAACCGTCCAGAGAGGCCACCAGCCCCGGTAAAAAATGATCAACCGGCGACGCGGCCTTCGACAAGGGATCTTTTGTGCAAGAGCGTAGACAATAAGGTCAAACTAGCTGTACCGCGGTCTTTGCGAAGTATGATCAAGCGAGCGAGCAAGGATGATTATTCGGTAGCGAGAACTGTTGCGAAGCGCGATTCGCAGCTTGCGAATCTCGGAAAGGCTGTTTGTAACCGCGGTAATCGTAATAGCCGGTTCACTGAAAAGTGTGGCAAATTTAAAAGATCTTTGTACGTGACTAAAGAACAAACGAAGAATGTCAAGAAAATTGTGCGTACGCATTATAAATGTCGGAACTGTAAGCGCGGTAAGGCCGAAAAAAAATTATACGCGGATAGGCGACTTAATAAGGGTGCGCAGCGTTACGCAAATAACAATCTGTATGGATCTAGAAGGATCCAGCAGAATCCTGGTTTAAAATATTACGATGGTGAGTGGAAAAATGGTATAGGAAAGCATGCGATATCTGGGGTCAGATATCCTTGCAGGGGGGTCGAGTGTGGGAGTGAAAAGCGCCCGACGTCCAGGTACAGGGCGTTTATGACCGCGCTACCTGAGACACAGATGGTCTGCAGGCGAGCAGCGATGGCCTGCAGAACCGTGTTCCCTGTTTTCTAGGTTCTAAGGATATCTTTAAGGATAAGAGAGAGAGAGAGAGAGAGAGAGAGAGGAAGCGAGAGAGAGAGACAGAGAGAGAGAGAGAGAGAGAGAGAGAGAGAGAGAGAGAGACGAGAATGACTGAGGACGAATGGATGTACGAATGGAAATAAATAGTGTGGATTGAGGAGTGCAGTAGAGTGGATCGAGGAGCAGCGTAGTAGAACAGTGTAGTAAAACAGCGTAGTATAGCGTAGACAGTGTAGAAATAAGTATAAGGAATAGTGTATCGTATTGCTAATAAATACATAGTGTATCAGCGTTGAATATATTACACTTACATCGGCTTAATTTCATCAAAACTTCCAATCCCACATAATGTTAGAAAAAGTTAGACTTACCAATTCGTCCACGTATTAACCTGCTCCGACGGCAGTGGGTCATTGACACTGGGTCATTGTGTCGATCCTGACGTTCCACAACATCTGATTCTACAGCCGTGTCGGTGCACGGTCACTTTTCTTGCACGGTCACTTTTCTAGCATGGTCACTTCACTTAACAGTCAC
This sequence comes from Nomada ferruginata, assembly GCA_963583965.1. Classification (NCBI taxonomy): domain Eukaryota; kingdom Metazoa; phylum Arthropoda; class Insecta; order Hymenoptera; family Apidae; genus Nomada; species Nomada ferruginata. Next base: position 6,133,388 of record OY757219.1, read on the forward strand.
TTTCACTTTTTGGAACGATTTATCCTTCCTGCGTTTAAAAAATTGTGGCTCCGAAAGGCACCCAATGCAATTGTGTCACCCAATACAAACATTTGGTTGTACTCCTGGTTTGAACGATACATCTTGCTCGTAAGAATAGTCGAATGACTCTGCCAGCTTAAACGTTTCCTAGGTTCTACATAGATGAACATTCGTTAAGGAAGGGATATTGTTATAATAGAATGCAGAAGAAATGTTTCTTACTGGAACGCTTAAGTGGCTAGCAGTTTTGGCGTCAACCTCCACTACACGAAAGAATACCCATGCGCTCTAGGGGTTCGCATGGCTTTCGTAACTACGAACTCCGCTTCTATTGAAATTTCTCGAACAGTGTAATCCCACACTGTCTGGTGTGTGTGGTCTCTCTTCGCAATCGGAGTTCGTAGTTACGAAAACCATGCGACCCCCTAGAGCGCATGGGTATTCTTTCGTCTAGTGGAGGTTGACGCCAAAACTGCTAGCCACTTAAGCGTTCCAGTAAGAAACATTTCTTCTGCATTCTATTATAACAATATCCCTTCCTTAACGAATGTTCATCTATGTAGAATCTGGGAAACGCTTAAGCTGGCAGAGTCATTCGACTATTCTTACGAGCAAGATGTATCGTTCACAATTGCATTGGGTGCCTTTCGGAGCCACAATTTTTTAAACGCAGGAAGGATAAATCGTTCCAAAAAGTGAAAGTGACTGTTAAGTGAAGTGACCGTGCTAGAAAAGTGACCGTACAAGAAAAGTGACCGTGCACCGACACGGCTGTAGAATCAGATATTGTGGAAGGTCAGGATCGACACAATGGCCCACTGCCGTCGGAGCAGGTTAATACGTGGACGAATTGGTAAGTCTAACTTTTTCTAACATTATTTATCCAAATCGTTTTTCTTAAAACACAATTTATCCACCTGAAAACGTGCTGTTAAACAAAAAATAATTCATCAATAATAAAATACTTTATTCCTTTCGGATAAGGAATAAAAGTATCGAACACTTATTAGGTTATTTGTTCTTCATGAATATCGAATAATTCCACATTATTCTTAATTTAAGACGATGTAACATATGCCGCACGGTTCCCTCGATATCCACGCTGTCCCGAGCGCGATTGAGAGCCACGCGCCCGGGCGCTCTGATTGGCCAGTGTTTTTCGTTAATAACTCAAAAACGAAGCTTTAACCAACATTTTGGTAAAGGAAAAAGTTGTTCAGAATCACCCCACCAACCCCCCATTAAACGCGGGATGAAATACTCCGCCGGACCCTGTATACTTATACAGGGTGTCTCACTTGATTTTGACATCCTGATTATCTCGGTATTTGTTAGTCCTAGCAAAAAATGTTTCAAAGTATAGTTGAATGGTGGCGTGTCGGGCATCTTCTGGTCTTACTAGTTTTTTCGGGGGTGGACGCGTAAAGGTCACATGAAGGTCAACTTTGTTTTTTTAAATTGAATAATGTATTTTTCAACATGTCCATCGATGTAACTCGACGGTCGTTATAAAAAAGTATTAACATATTTATATCGAAAAGTTGATAGTTTACTAGATATTTCAATTTAAATAATTGGAAAGTTAGGTAACTCGAAAGTTCAGAAAAATTTGGAACTTTGCACACATGTAGTTCATATTATGCTAAGAAAGGAACAATTTTTGATTCCTGCTAAAGAACGGTCCTGGGGATGAATACATCCCTCCAAAGAAATCTTGACTTTTCACATTATCGTGAAAAATAAGAAACAGTTTAAGATACAGGAAAAAAGTTAAATTAAAATTTGGGTGGCTCTTTATGGTGTATAATAAGGACGTGAGAAATTTTGACAAACAAAATATTTTTCAAAAATTCATAAAAAAAAAAATTATTTTTTTTATATTTTCACATCTGTATTGCGGACCATAAAGGGCCATTCAACTTTGAATTTAACTTTTTTCCTGTATCCTAAACAGTTTCGTAATTTTCACGATAATATGAAAAGTCAAGATTTCTTTGGAGGGCTGTATTCACCCCCCCCCGCTAGGAGCCGCCACCTTGTCGTGGTGCGGGGGCTTGAGTAGCTGCAATAAGGCCCAAGACCATGCCGGCGGGAGATGCATTCCTGGCAGGTACAACCATGCCGGACGGGCTTGGGCTGAGCGGTGAAAACTAAGTAGCGGCTCACGGAACACCGTAAACCAGTGGTCATGTTTCGCTGGAACGGGGGTCTTGCCTTAACCGGCCGTACCACGAGGATGACAACCTCTATAAAAAATCCCTAACCCCAAGCTATGGCGCGCAGCGAAGAGGGGCGTCCCAGTCGATGGCACTGGGGCGTGGTTGGTGGGTGCACCAGCCGATAGCGCCAACCTCCGGGAATTTGGCGACTCCTTGTTGTATTTAGCCTTACCGGGGTAAGGCGGCTCTGCCCCGGTGGACCACACCTTCCGACCTAAGCGTGGGAACAACTATGGATTCATACAACACAAAACCAAAAATAGAGAAAGCAGGGAGGGCCACTCTGGTAACAAACACAACAAACGGTAGGAAGGAGGAGGAATTACGCCCACGTGGCGCAAATCCGGCGGGGAGTGCCGCAACTCCGGGGCAGCCTGGAACGAGCGGCAAGATGGGAGGTGCTACACCAAGGACATCGGGTGCTAGCGGTCACCAAGGAAAGGTGACGGGAAGGGAGGCCGAGGAGCAACAGCAGGCGGCAGTGAGCACAGAGGATGGCAGCTCGGACTCGAGCGCGGCTACCATCACGGGGAGAAAGAGGCAGCGACCGTCAAACTCCTCTTCGGACTGCCGCACCTACATCAAAGGGAGGATGGATGTGAGCTCCGGGGACGAGGCGTCGCCAGTGAGGCGCACGCGCAGGCTCCCTACGAAGCTGGAGATGGCCAGCGAGCTGCGACCGCAGCCAACTGCCAATCTGGGGAGTAAAATCCTGACCCAGATGGCGGTCGTTGAGAAGGTGGCCATGCACTCCAAGAACCTGAAGGGTCAGAATGTGCGGGAGCTGAAACTCGCTGTTCTCACGGTTAGCGCCGCAGCCACGGAGCTGGCGAAAAGGTCTGCTGCCGTAAATGCGCAGCGGGTGGAGGAGGAAAAGCTCCTGCTGCGTAATCAGATAGCGGACCTGAAACTGGCGCTGGCCGCGGCTAAGGCGATCCCAGTGCCAGCGGGAAAGCAGAGGAAGGAGGCGACCCGCACCCCTGAACCAATCTCGTCATCAGAGCGGGAGAAGAAGGAGGAGAGGCAGCGGAAGAAGAAGGATGGGGGGCTTTGGAGCTTGCTAGCAGTGGTTCTCTGTCCCAGCAACAAGAGGGGGGAGAGGGAGTAAGGGCGACTAGGTCGTCCTCCTCCAGGGCGGAGGCGAACAGCTTGCCGAACAGCAGGGAGGATAGGCTGGAGCAGCTCCTGGAGAGTTTTATGGACCGAGTGGAGAAGAAATTCTCGGCCCTTAGGCGAGAACTCTACGAGCGGCTGTTCAGGGCTCCCAGTGCGAGGGCGTCCTCCCCGACGCCGTCGATGGAGACCCGGGACCTGGAGGAACCTCACTTCGAGGGAAGAGGAGAAAATAAGAAGCTAGGAAAGGAGAAGGAGGTGGCTGCCTCCTCTAGGGGCGTTGCCCCCAGGCGATCCCGGCCTAGAGCTTCCCTTCCTGGAGGGGCAATAACAACGGCGGCCCCGCCGACTCAGTCCACCACCACACAGCGGCCGAAAAGCGGCGAAACGTGGGCAACTGTTGCGGGCAGGAGGACGAAGCGGGCGGCAAGGGAGAAGACTGCCCAGGGACGCCCGGGTCAGCAGCAGCCGACCGATAAGAAGAAGGCTCCTGTGAAGACCGGGGGGGGGGGTAAACCAAGAGGAAAAGGGGCGAAGGTTACCGCCCCAAGACCCCTCCAGAGGAGGCCCCCGCGCACCGCGGCCATTGCCCTATCCATCAAGGACGGGGCAAAGATGACGTACGCGGAGGCGATGAGCTCTGCCGGAAAGATAGACCTGGCAGAGCTCGGGATCGAAGAGGTTCGGCCCAAGAGAGCGGTCAACGGGGGCCTGTTATTGGAAATCCCGGGCCCGGAGGGTGCGGTCAAGGCCGACGCCCTGGCCACCAAAATGAGGGAGGTCCTTGGGGAGGAGGAGGGCGTCACGGTTACCAGGCCCATGAAGATGGCAGAAGTACGGGTCAGGGACCTTGTGGCGTCCACCACCCCCGGCGACGTGGCTGCCGCCATCGCAGTCATCGGGGGATGCTCATTGAGGGTAGTGAGGAAGGCCTCGGCCCCCCACCCGAACAGGAAGCGGAACGCGACGGGCAGAGCCAGTGGCTAACAGTCCCAGCTGGCCCCGAAACTAGCGGCTCTGAGCCTGGAAGCGACCGGGAAGCAAGCGGCAGCTGCTGAGGCCAAGGAAGAGAAGAATGAGAAGACGGCGACAATACCCGCTGCAACGGAGGAGACGAGGCCCGTGGAGGAAGGGGCCATGGATCTGGGGCAGTGAAGGGGCTATGGCCCTGCTGCTTCAGGCCAACCTTAACCACTCGGCTAGGGCGCAGGACATGCTTCCTGCGATGCCGTACCGTACAGCTGCCGAGCCGTACAGGATCCCGGACCACCCGAACTGGGTGGGGGATCCGGTTGGCTCGGTAGCGATCATCCTTGGAGGGGCCTCGATGCCCTTGTCGTTCTCTCTCCTGGAGAGCGGCGAGGGCTACGTTGCAGCCCAGTGGGGTGACCTTGTGGTCGTGGGGGTCTATGCGCCGCCTCGGTGGGACCTCGGGTCCTTCCAGGTGTTCCTGGACGGGGTCGCGGTATGCATCTCGCGATATCGGCCCCGTCCGGTTATGGTCCTGGGGGATTTCAACTCCAAATCCCAGGCTTGGGGTTCGCCCAGGATGGACCCGAGGGGCGAGGCGGTGCTGGACTGGGCGGCAGGCTCCGACCTTCGATTGCTGAATCGAGGGTCCGCCAGCACCTGCGTCCGCTACCAGGGGGAGTCCATAGTCGACTTGACATGGGCCTCCCCCTCGGTGGCGGATCGCGTAAGGGGCTGGAGGGTGGCGCAGGAGGTGGAAACTTTAAGTGACCATCTCTGTATCCTTATGGAGGTGCGCGTCACATGGGGCCGCGGGCCGCCGCGGAGGGGGAGGAGGTGTGGGGAGTACGGGTCCCCTTATGTCTCCTCCGCGCAGAAGAAGAGGTGGGCGCTGAAGCGCCTGGACGAGGACATGCTGATGGCCGCGTCCCTCGCCGTGGCCTGGCCCGGAGTTCCGGCTGGGCCGGTCGCGGACTTCGAGGAGGAAGCGGCGCGGATCCAAGGGGGCATGGTGACGATATGCGATACTGCCATGCTCCGGTCCCGCGCCCCGAATCGGCAGGCAACGTACTGGTGGTCGCCGGGGATAGCGCAGATGCGATACGTCTGCGTTGGCGCCCGGCGGCTACTCCAGAGGGCCCGCCGAAGGCGACGTCGCGACCTGGCGAGGGAACGACAGTTGTACGAGGGCTACAGGGAGCGCGTTGTAGCCCTCCAGCTGGCCATCGGGAAGGCGAAACAAGGCGCATGGACGGAGCTCCTCGAATACCTGAACCGTGAACCCTGGGGGCGCCCATACAAGTTGGTGATGGGCAAACTACGCCCTTGGGCGCCCCCCGTAACGGAAACTCTGGACCCCGAGTTTCTGGACCAGGTGGTCGTAACCCTGTTCCCTCCGGCCGAGGAGGAACCGGCAACGGAGCTCGGGGCGGCGGACCCGAACGAGTGGTCCGCCGAAATGGGTGTCACGGCGGAGGAGCTGGCCCGGGCTGTCAGGAGAATGGCGGTGCGGAACACCGCGCCGGGTGCTGACGGCATCCCAGGCCGTGCCATGGCCCTGGCCTTGCGCATCCTCGGGCCCCACCTCGGGCGCCTGTTTGACGGCTGCCTGAGGACGGGGCGGGTCCCGGGGCGGCTTCCCGCCTCTCCGGGCACCTGTCCCGGGTTGGTCCCGACCTGGCCGAGTCCCAGTACGGCTTTAGAGGGGGACGCTCGACGGTGGATGCTATCCGTCGGGTGAGATCCCTCTCGGCCTCGGCCACATCCCAGGGGGGGGGGTTGCGTTGGCTGTCAGCCTTGACATTACCAACGCCTTCAACTCCCTCCCCTGGGGGAAGATGGGGGGGCACTCGAGGGACACGGAGTGCCCCTCTATATGAGGAGGGTACTTAGGGACTACCTCAGGGGCAGGTGTATCGAGTATCCGGTGCGCGGTGGACGGATGCACACGAGGGGGGTCGACCGCGGTGTCCCGCAGGGGTCAGTTTTGGGCCCCTTACTGTGGGACATCGGGTACGACTCGGTACTGCGGGCTCCCCTCCCAGCAAGCGTCAGCGTAACGTGTTACGCAGACGACACGCTGCTGATGGCCACTGGGAGGGACTGGAGGAGGACCATCCGCCTGGCGGAGACGGGACTGGCCTCCGTCGTTGGAGAAATCCGGGGACTGGGGTTGCAGATCTCCCCGCAGAAAACCGAGGCCTTGTGGTTCCACGACAGGCCTCGCAGCGGGGGACCGCCCCGGTCCTGGATCTCGGTAGGTGGCAGCTATGTACAGGTGGGGGACCGCATGGAGTATCTCGGTCTCCTCCTGGACGGCCGCTGGCGTTTCGGTGTCCACTTCGATCGCCTGGCTCCCCGGCTGGAAAAGGCGGCGGCCGGTCATGGCCGTCTGCTGCCCAACCTCGGGGGGCCAGAGGAGAGGGTGCGCCGCCTATACATTGGTGTCGTGCGGTCCATGGCGCTATACGGCGCCCCAGCATGGGCGTCTGCCCTGATGGCAAGTCGGCGTAGCAGGCAACTGCTGCGCCGGGTGCAGAGGAGGATGGCCATCAGGGTGGTAAGGGGATACCACACGATATCCCACGAGGCGGCGCTAACACTGGCAGGCACCGTGCCCTTCGACCTCCTGGCGGAGGGAGACGCGACCATCTATGAGCGTCTCCGAGAACACCGCCGGGGGGGCGTGGTGGTGTCAGCGGCGGAAGAAGTGGACGTTAGACGTCAGGCCCGGCTGGTCGCGCGTCGAAAGTGGAGGACAGAGCTCCTCGGCCGAGGAGCGACGCAGCGAGCAGTCGGGGCGGTCTTGCCCAGCCTTGACGAGTGGCTGGACCGCGGCAGGGGTACGCTGACCTACCGGGTCACACAGGTGCTCACCGGACACGGATGTTTCAGTGAGTACCTGTATCGGATCAAGGCGGAGGCCACGGCGGAATGCTGGGAATGTGGGGCTGCCCGGGACACTGCGCAGCACACCCTGGAGGAGTGCCCAGCGTGGGCCAGGGAGCGCCGTGTCCTCGCGGCGGCCGTGGGGGCCGACCTCTCGCTGCCGACCATCGTCAGCAGGATGCTGGGCAGCGAGAGGTCCTGGAAAGTGATGGCCTCCTTCTGCGAAGAAGTGCTTCGCAGGAAGGAGCCGACGGAGCGGGATCGGGAAGCGTCCGATCCCGCCCGTAGGGAGAGAAGGAGGGGCAGGAATCGCCGGCCACGACCACTGGCGAGATCCACCCCACCCGTGGCGTAAGTGCGGGGCGGTCCGAGAGGTGACCGGAGGTGTTCCCCCTCCCCCTTTCGGGTGCTCGCCACAGCGACCATGAATCCGGGCGGCCCTGCTGTGGGAGGACGATGTCCTCCTGGTATCCCGCAGGGCTGCCCAACAGCCGATAGCGGCGATGTGTGTGATGGAGGGGCGAGCTCGTCAGCCACTACCGCTGACCGGACTCTGCCCCTCGCGAGGAGGGATAGCGGTGGTGGGCCGAGGGGCGCAGAGGTGCTTCCACCTCGAAAAAAAAGAAAAAAAAAAGGGCTGTATTCACCCCCAGGACCGTTTTTAGCAGGAAACAAAAATTGTTCCGTTCTTAGCATAATATGAACTGCATGTGTGCAAGGTCCCAAATTTTTCTGAACTTTCAAGTTGCCGAACTTCCCAATTATTTAAATTGGAATATCTACTAAACTATCAACTTTTCAACATAAATATGTTAATATTTTTTTATAACGACCGTCGAGTTACATCGGTTGACACGTTCAAAAATACATCATTCAATTTAAAAAAACAAAGTTGAGCTTCATGTGAGCTTTACGCGTCCACCCCCGAAAAAACTAGTAAGACCAGAAGATGCCCGACACGCCACCATTCAACTGTACTCTGAAACATTTTTTGCTAGGACTAACAAATACCGAGCTAATCAGGATGTCAAAATCAAGTGAGACACCCTGTATACTAAAATGAGTAACGGGTGTCGAGCAATCAGCGTGTTCGCCTGCTGGTGCTCAGTTTGCAAGGTCTGCATACCTGGCCCAACGGGACCGAGCACATTTGGTTTGGCGGTTTTAACGCGATTCCTCCAACGAGGCATCAAAGGTTTTATGATACGCCAATTGCTATTCAGAGACAATAGGCGTCGAAAACATGTGGTCTCTTTCTACAATTTTGTACCAGTACAGCGACTAAGTACCTCTACTTTAATGGGCCCGATGTATCTGAATAGAATTCCAAAGTAGCCGTATCATAAACCCGGAGGCTGAAATCGCCGATTGCCGAAGTCCTAACAGACCAGCAGTTTAGTTTTAGGGCACACCACTCCACAACTCATCAGTTTCTCCGGGAGCCATGCATCGTCACCTCTGCGCAAACTCCGCCCTTGAATGAGACCTTAGACTGACTCTCTAAAAGGTATGCCTCTAGGGTACCCTAATCTGGGGTATCGCCCTCAAGTCAGCACTCATCAAGATGTATACACAAGAGGCATACGCAAAATCGTATCCTCAAAATCCTCATAGGCAAACCGCGTGACTATCCCACCACAAACCTTCTTGAAGAACTCCAAGTGGAGGACATCAACTCTTATGTAGCCCCTTGAAGTTTCAGCAGACAAATGGTATCTCGGATTGTGTCAGAGATATAAGAAATCTTCTTAGGGAAAAGTTTTATGGTTTCTTGAAGTAAAATAACAAGTGGTCACAGTTTTTGAAAAAAATAATTTGTTTATAACCAAAAAATGTATTGTTACATTATTTCAATAGATGCAAAAATTTACATAATGACAAAAAATAACTGACATTTTTTTCTGCATCAATTGACATTTAATATAATGGATTTGCCTCCTACAGTTCTGCAAATTTTCACATAATACGCGGACCGCGCGTATCCACCGGGCTGCGGTCGCAAGAGATATACATGCATAGGCCTACGAGTGGCTATTATTATGAGATAGGCATTTATCAAACATAACAAGATCGTCTAAAATTTGCAATAGTAATATTAATTAACATTAGCAACCGTCCGGGCAACGACTAATGTCTAACAAATTTCTCTTCCAACATGATAATGTGGGATTGGATGTTTTAAAGAAATTAAGCCGGTGTAAGTGTAATATAACACTGTTCAACACGGGTTTGATTTTGTAACCTTCAATATGCGTTTCTTATAGACTTTAATGTGCTGAATACGAATCTGCAATCCGTTTTTCTCCAGAACGTACCATGTTTGAAAAAATCAATTTTGAAAAAAATCGAGAATTTTCAACTTTGGAAGTGTTTTGTACTTTTGCGGTAATAGTTATTCAGTTGCGCTTGGTGCCAAATGATTCTTTGAAGTTTCACGAATAAGATGGTATAGGTTGTTATTAGACTATAAACATTTAAATGTGTTTAAATAATGATCAAAGTGAACGGGACACCGCAAATACACCCATTTTGGCTGATATCTTTCAGTTTATTTCATAAACTAAGGGTCCAGGAGAAAATCTAACTATGCCACGCGATAGAGCAGACCTTTCTGCAAAGGAAAGCATCAACGGAATTTACAAAATCATTTTTGTATTCAATATACAAGCGAAATAGTTTGGAAAAACACGCGGCGGCAACAGTGACACTCAGCAGAAGTACTGCGCGTTTAGTGATTCCGCTACGCTGAACGATGAGCGGGGAGCCGCCGTCATAGAGTACCACTGTCGCCGCCACGTGTTTTGCCAAACTTTTTCGCTTTTATATTGAATACAAAAATGATTTTGTAACTTCCGTTGATGCTTTCCTTTGCAGAAAGGTCTGCTCTATCGCGTGGCATAGTTAGATTTTCTCCCGGACCCTTAGTTTTTGAAATAAACTGAAAGATATCAGCCAAAATGGGTATATTTCCGGTGTCCCTTTAACACATTTAAATGTTTATAGTCTAATAACAACATATACCATTTTATTCGTGAAACTTCAAAGGATCATTTGGCACCAAGCGCAACTGAATAACTATTACCGCAAAAGTACAAAACACTTCCAAAGTTGAAAATTCTCGATTTTGTTCAAAATTAATTTTTATAAAAATGGTACGTTCTGGAGAAAAACGGATTGCAGATTCGTATTCAGCACATTAAAGTCTATAAGAAACGCATATTGAAGGTTACAAAATCAAAAAAAAGTTGAAATTTGTCGAACAGTGTAATTAATAACAGGATTATATATACATATATTTATTATAACCGGTACTACACTATTCTACGCTATGTTGTTCTATTCTATTCTACACTGTATCCACGCTATTCTACACTGTTCTACTCTATTTCCATTCATACATCCATTCGTCCTCAGCCATTCCCGTCTCTCTCTCTCTCTCTCTCTCTCTCTCTCTCTCTCTCTCATCCGTATCATTACAGCTACAAAATAGGGGTAACGGTTCTGCAGGCCATCGCTGCTCGCCTGCAGACCATCTGTGTCTTAGGTAGCCTGGTCCAAAACGCCCTGTGCCCGGACGTTGGGCGCTTCGCATTCCCACAATAATGACCCCAAGCATACTCCGCAATTGTAAAAAATTGTTTGAGAGATTTAAAGGACAGTAAAACATTAAAAGTTGTGAACTGGCCACCTCAAAGCCCTGATTTAAATATTATCGAACATGTTTCGGATTATTTTGACAGAGTACGAAGAAAAAGTGAACAAAAAAAGCAGATGAACTGTTTGAAGTATTACGAACAGAATAACCAAAAATTCGTAAAAGTTGTACAAGAAGAGTTAACTATCGTTAAGGCAAAAGGGGGCCACAACAAATGTTAAAGTTTTCACCTTTATAACATTTTTATATTATTTTTGACCGTACATTGTATAATAAAATATATATGCGTCAGCCTAATTCTACGTCCCTTGGCAATAGGAGAATTTCCGTATAGTTAATTCATGCTTCAGCGCCGAGGAAAGTGTTCGTTCGATCATTTTCCACCCTTCGATAGTACTAGTTTAAGGAGTAAGCGTGGAGTAATTTGCTTGCAAATATTCACACTTCCCTGTTACGTGGAGCGTGAAACAGAGAATCTTTGCAGACATTCAGTGCATTATATCTACTTGAAATGTAAACAACTACTCTATTTCAAATGCAAATAACAAGAAATCTATCCTAATGGTAAGTACCTTGTGCATGCGGTTACTGATAAAATGTTAGCACCTAATTATGCTGGGTTTGAAAATTGAGGGAGAAATGAATTAAAACAGACATATTCAAAAGTAAAAACACAATAAATATTTTATCTGTATATTATGGTAGGTAATTCTTGAAAAGATGTTTAAATGTAATGAAATATTTATCCTTATTTAACAAGAAGAAAACAAAAGTACACTTATCGTCATAAAATTGAACGTACAGAGAACAAAATTATGCAAAAATAACTGAAAGATAACTTTAATATTTGTTACGTACGGAGAATATTTTCTATACGTCTCTCTCAGAAATAAAAAAATAAAACGAGAAGTGAATAGTGTGTTACGAGCCGGGCTGTGTGGCAGCACGAGAGGCCGGCGAGGGGTATATTACCCAGGAATATGGTTATCAATTTGTTAGTTAAGGTGCGCGGACGATCCTGATGCGAAATCAGGGAGCCGCTAGGATTATTGAGAGCGAGGACGAACCCGGTGCGAAACCGGGGAGTCTCTAGGAAGAAGTTCGCAGACGAACCCGATGCGAAATCGGGGAGCTGCTAGGAGGTTGGTTTATTCACATACGAACCTGGCGTTTGGCCAGGGAGCTGTTCGGAGGTTGGTAGACTTAGGCTACGGGTACAGTGTAACCGAATTTCGGCCTTACGACGTCTGATGAATTCGGAAACGAATCAACGCCATGAGATTAAATGGAAGCTGTGTCACTGCATACGACCCGAATGCGTGCGAAGACGCTAGACACTCGACGGGATTTTGATTTTTTCGTCCGAACTGAAATGGCTGGCCCCCCGTAGCGGGGGTAGCCCTTTTTTCTACATAGGTTCGTCCTAAATAAATAGAAATACGATCTTTTCGTCCGAATATGCTAGCCGATCAACTGAGTTTGATTTTTTCGCCCGAAACCGACCGTGGTCCCAATACTTCACGATGGACTTTGTCATATTTGTCATATTTTAAGTAGGATAACTAGACATTAATATACATACAACTATTAAGTAAATAAAATATTGTTATGTTGGCGGAATATTGGAACTTTATTTAAATTTTCAAACACGAATTTTTCGACAGTTCGTTTTCCTCTCTCGGATATAGTTCGTCTATTAGGAACAATCTTAAGAAAGGATTGTCCAAGAAATAATTAAACTCAGCTAAATTCATGTCCATCTTGCACGAAGTACGTCACAGAAATGCGAATTCGTCGTCATGCTGACGGGGACCTCTAGTAAAGAAGTAGTGGTGAGGAAACACGTGTTTCGACCCTCTAAACTTCGCTTAGGCAGATAGCAGATAGCTTAGAAAAAGAAACAAGTGGCTTCGTATCCGTGAGACAACACTAATGCAACCGTGAAACTTTTTTATTGTTACTTATTTCGTTATGAAAATTGCATTAATATATTATTGGGGTTGTTGTGATTAAAATGAGGTCAAACACGATATAATTTGGATCATATTAGCCAAATCCATGTGCCTTTTCTACGGCGTGCATCATAGCTGTGAACTCACATTCATCGGAATAGAATACGCAGCCACTGGCACAGCCGCTCTGATGGCTTCCACATTACTCGGGATATCCTCCCATGGCCGAAACATGTATTTTTTTTATGGTCACACACAACGCACACACACCAATGTATACAATACATATATCTAAACTAAACTTAATATACTAATAAAAACACACAAAATATATAACAGCAATAACATTAAACAAACAGTAAGAGAAATAAGATTGTAACAGTCTCAGCTATTCTGGCTTCTGGTATATTCGGAACATTAGAGTTTATTAAAACAAAAGATATCGCATTGCCATGGTAACTCCACAAGCGCTATACATATATCGAATGTGGTTCCTATACTACAAACCAAGGATAATACTGCGCGAAGAATTAAAATTCTATCAAATACTTAAAATATTAAATAAAATGTATAGCTATACTAGTAGTAACTGAACTACTAGTGTAATTAAAAATTAATTCATAAGCTTCTTATCTTATTGCTTAGAACCAAATATCGGCAGGGCGCTTACGGTCCTGCCGATCGGCGGCATCAGTCGACCGCTCTCCCTCCACTTTTTTCATTTAGCTCTGAACGTACTATACCTCCATAATTGCTGTCTCAGATTTTTTTCAAAATTTTTTATTAGCCAAAATGGGAGATATTGGGCAAAAACCATATTTTTGTTTTTTCGCTGTAACTACCCTCCCAGACGAGCTACAGGGTTGAAACTTGGTACGAATTGGATTTTCTTGATAAGCTATCGAATGACACCTCACAAGTTGAATTTGGTTTAGGGGCACATTTGACCCCCTTATCCGGCTATAGCCTTTGACCGGTAGTGGTAGGTGTAGTGTTAATTATAGATATTAATTTAGAAATATACGGCTTCTTCCTTGCTATTCTATCATAATAGAGTATCTATCGCGTATTTATCCAGAAAGGGTCCCTTTTAGGTTATATTTTTAAAATGTAAAAAGTGGATACTCATAACCTACAATTAGAGGGAACTGTTCCGCGGCAAACCCGCGGAACCACACCTGAAATAAATTGCCCACCTGAAAGTTTACATAAAAACGGTCGTCTTTCGGAACTCAGTGAGTCGACAGTGTGCATTCAAACGGTCTTCTCTCAGAACTCAGTGATACGGCAGTTTACATACAAACAATCGACAGTCTGCATTCAGATTTTAAACGGTATCAATCTAGATTCTACCAGTTTCCATTCAGAATCGAATTTTTACGTCTAGAATCTACCACTCTCCATTCACTGTCTAATTTCCTACATTCAGAGTTTACCCAGTCTAAAACCAGTGTCTAAAGGAGTCAAGACAGGGTCTTTGGCAGGATAAGGAAAAAGGCGTATCACCTCCTGACTCTTGTCTGAGTTCATCGTCTTTCGGCGAAAAAGGAAAAAGCGTATCATCTCCTGACTCTTGCTGGAACCCATGACTCAGGGGTAGGAGAAACATTATAATCTCCTTCCTCATGACCCCAGTACGTTAGAAAAAGGGAGAAACTGTATACTCTCCCTCTTCTTTCGCCCGTCTTGACTCCTAAGTGCGACACCACGTATACTCTCCCACTGCAAGACACGCGGTGAAGACTTGACTTTGAAATAGGAGAAATCCATACCATCTCCTGACTCTTGTCTGAGTCCGTGACTCGCAAGATAAGGAGAAATCCATATCATCACCTGACTCTTGTCAGAGTCCATGACTCGCAAGATCCTACTTTAAACACAGACGCGAAACATTATCTTCCTTTACAACTCTTTCATTTGATATACACACTCAACAGAACCGTTTTATGATTACATATTTCTTCATCATTTCGTCAATATTTCTTAAATACTTCAAATCATTAGTTAAATCTACATTCATACAAATTATCACCCCTATCTCCGTAAAAGGTCGTAGGGTCATACGCGTGCGACGGTGTCGATTAGAAATCGAAATGGAGATTTACAACCTCCGTATACTTGGCTCTCCGTGCATCCTATAGTAGCATCGAAGCCGCGTATTGCGTAAAAACAGGAACCTTCATGAGTACCCCCGATATGCAATATGGCCCCTACTGATCTTGAATCGAAAAAGATACGCAATTGTTTTGTGGGAGTGCGTAGCGCCCAACGTCCGGGCACAGGACGTTTTTGACCGGGCTACCTGGGACACATAGGGTCTGCAGGCGAGCAGCGATGGCCTGCAGAACCGTGTCCCCTCTTTTCTATGTTCTAGGATTACCGTTAGCTTTAAGAATATGAATGAGAGAGAGGAGCGGGAATGGCTGGTGGCGAATCGATGTACGATTGGATGGGGCAACACACAGTAGATTCGACAGCGAAGCACTGTGGATTGAGGAACGGAGCAGTGTTCATCGACTAGAGCAGCGTAGTACAGTGTAGACTAGCGTAGAATCTTTATAATAAATATATAATATCCCTTTATTATTACGCTTGCCCCGGCTTGATTTGTTTAAAACTTCCAATCCCACAGTTTTAGTTGTATAAACTCCGCAGCCTCGCATTTCATAGCGACCGAACGTGCCGAACAAAGAATCTGTATTAAATTTTGCCAAAAACTTGGCCATCCTTGTTTTAAAACGGTTATTATGATTCGTAGAGTTTACGATTGCGAATCTATCCGTAATCCACAAATTAGAGAGTGGTTTAAGCGCTTTGAAAATGGTCGCACATCAGAGCGAGGTGATCATAAGTGTATTGATAGATGTTCAGGAATGATATTTCAAACGAATCCCGAGCGCTTCCGTACCGCCAACCGACCGCGGCGTGACGTGATCGTGTCACGTGCTCCCCTCTCCACTCCGCACCGATGGTCATAGGATCGGCGGGTGTTCGACCGTTTTCGAACAGTACGTATTTCGAACCGCGAGAGTACACACCGAACCTAAAGACAGAGTATTTTGTACAACCGCAAATATACCAATCCAAAGCAATCGTTCGTCGATCATTACGGTCAACTGACCGGTGTGCACCTACGCATATCCGCCTTCCAAATTTCCGCCGAGCAGTCCTCCAACCGCTAACCAGCATCCAGAACAATAGAGATGCGACACCTGCTCATACTTCGAAACCATTACTTTATTCACGGATTTTAATCAGTTTGATGGACTGTGACAGGAGTGATTCACTATTCACTCCTACGAAGTGAGGAGATCACTATGCTTCTGTTTACGCAAGTATGTGCACAAAGAAGCGGTCCTCATCGCTGATTCTCATTATACGCGGTAAGGTAGGTTTTTACACGCGCGTGATCCGTAAGCATTACACTTTGGATCACAATTATGTACGTGTAATTCGTTGCCAGGTATTTCTGGTATGTTTCTTGTTTCTTATGCATTTATCCCTCCTAGCATGGCAAGTAGAAAATCCCAAAACACAATTGTGGGATTGGAAATATTGCGCGACTGTTTAGAATTTAGAATGACTCCGAGGTGTGAAAGATATGTATTTGGAGCTGAGTACTTGAGAAGATTGTGTGAATGGAGGGTACAGCCGCCCAAGGATTCGGGGGAACGCGACTGATTGGCGCCAAGGAATGTCTGGAGTGTGTATCCTAAATGAGTGAGAGCAAATGAGGTATAGAATGAGAGAGTAACTAAGAGTGACAGAATACACAGGGTGGCCCAGATCTAGCGCAGTATCCGGAAAGGGGGGGGGGGGGGTTGTTGAGGTGATTCTGAAGAATTTTTTCCTTGACCAAAATATTGTTTGAAACTTTCTTTTTGAGTTATTAACGAAAAACACTTGCCAATGAGAGCGTCCGCCGGGCGGCCACTGGCACGCGCTCAGGTACGAACCTCTCAGCTGTCCTGATGGGGAGGCATCGAGGGTACCAACGGAAGCGTGCGGCAAATGTTATATCTTCTTAATTAAGAATAGTGTGGAATAATTTGTTATTCATGAATAACAAATAAACTAATAAGTCGTTTAAGAACAGTGTCCGATACGTTTATTCATTATCCGAAAGGAATAAACTGTTATATTACTTATGAAAAAAATATTTTTTTTAACAGCACGTTTTCAGGTGGATAAATTATGTTTTCAGAAAAACGATTTGCACAACTAATTTCAGAAAAAGCTAGTTAAACGTACCCATTCGTCCACGAATTAACCTGCTTAACACTTTGCGAATGCTGGTCTCTTTTTTTTTTTTATCGTGTGGGAAATCTTACATGAGACACCCCGGCCTCTGGGGAAAGACCGGGGTAGTGTCGGATTCTTACCGACTAAAACCATCACGGTGGCCATCCTAGGCGACTCAGGAGGACCCGTGGAACCCTGAAGGACACAACCCCGTGCCCTCCCTCGCCGTGCCTCAAACTTTGCAGGAGGCTCCTCCCGAGGAGGGTCAGAAGGACCCTCCTCCGATACTGCTGAAAAAACATTACACCCATTGCCGCATTGCGCGGCCACCACGCAATGCGGCCCCTCCTATGCCACGTGCAATGGCTGCCTGATCCCCGGTCAGACAGCCTGTGGTCCGCTAGTCGGGACAGAAGGTCCCGACATTCCCTCCCCCCAGGGTCCAAATCATCCAGGCGGGGGCATAGGACGCCTCCGCCCTCTCCTTCCGACTCCACCTGTACTGCGAGCGGGGTCCGCCCGCTCTGTGGCCCTCTCCGCCTCCTCCTTCTGCGTCATGACGTCCTCGCAAAAGGAGGCCAGGGCGCTCCAAGCCGCACGGTCGTCCAGGATGTTGGGCACGACCGCTGTCAGCGAGAGGTCAGGACCCACCGCTCGCCTCAGGACTCGGCGCTCGGGAGCCCACGCCGGACACTCCTCCAGAGTGTGCTGCGCCGTAGTGCGAATCCTGGTCTAGGCAACGCTCAACAGCTGATGTTACGGCCGGGTTAGTATCCTTACACGATAACTTCACTTCAAGATCATTTCACTTCACGGTCACTTGCACTTGCCACTGTGAAATGTGGGGATATTTAAAAACAATTTATTGTTCCTACGTTTAAACATTTCGTAATATTCTGTGTGTTAGGATAGGTTAAGAATCATGAGTGTGGGCATGCGCGCAACTAGTAGCCACACACAGCCATATTGTAAGAAACACATTGTAATAGATAGGCGAATAGAATAAGGGTACATTAGGCAGTAATCCATTGTAATCTTGTGGGGGCACTTCCCACATACGCCGCTAGGGGACGAGCACGACGATCCGGCTCCCGAAAGTGGTTATATAAGTCACCACGACTATATATATAACCTCCGACAATTCCCCACTATCCTAGTGTCTAAGGCAGGGCCTGCTAGTACGCCTTACTGACGAGTCCGCTAGCAGGCCTAGGACGAAACTCACCTTCTTCCTTCCTTTCTTTTTCCGTCGCTTCCTACTTCCACCATCGTATCTACCGTGTTACGTATGAAGAATACTTTCTATACGTCGCTCTCAACGCGTTTTCGAGCTCGCATCTGTGAAGGGAAAACGCCCTAAAATTCTTCCGCTTAATGTAAACAAATAAAGGGGACCTTAGTACAAGCACGGTCAGCTGCATCATGACCCAAGACGGGCGTGGCCCGACGACGACTCCTATATTTCCTTATACAGGGTGTCCCACAACTAGGGGAGTATCGGGAAATGGGGGGTAGCTGAGGTGGTTCTGAACAACTTTTTCCTTGACCAAAATGTTGTTTGAAGCTTCGTTTTTGAGTTATTAACCAAAAACACTGCCCAATTAGAGCGCTCGAAATCCCGGGACTCAGGCGCGCAACGTTTTGTGGCGCTTCGTCGTGTACGGGGGCCTCGACGGTATCGAGAGAATCGTACGGCAAATGTTACATCGTCTTTAAGCGAGGCTAATGTGGAATTTTTGGTTGTTCATTAATAAGAAATAAACTAATTATTCTTTTATTTAAGCGAGCAGAGTCGTGGTCGCGAAAGAACGCATTGACACGCCGTGTTACATCGTCTTTAAGCAGGATAATGTGGAATTTTTGGTTGTTCATTAATAAGAAATAAACTAATTATTCTTTTATTTAAGCGAGCAGAGTCGTGGTCGCGAAAGAACGCATTGACACGCCGTGTTACATTGTCTTTAAGCAGGGATAATGTGGAATATTTGGTTATTCGGGAATAAGAAATAAACTAATAAATCGTTTAATAACTGTGTCCGATACTTTTATTCGTCATCCGAAAGGAATAAAGTGTTTTAATACTTATGAAACACTTACCCATTCGTGCACGAATTAACCTGCTTCGACTCAACAGCTGATGTTACGGCCGGGTCGATGAACCCGGTTCATCACTTCACTATCACTTTCATTGCACAGCCACTTTAATATCCAATGTAAGATTTTGAGATGGTGCGACAGGATTTATTATTCCCACGTGTAACGAAGTTGGTCACTCACTCACTCACGAATTCAGTACTGTGTAATGAAAAGTTGATCTCACTCGCGAATCAAGATTTATTCGATTTATTCCTCAGATCCGAACAAAATACAAAATACAAAACTGATAGATTTGCTAAGCATTCGCTTGCACACGCACACGCACAGACACATGTTCGTTTCGGTAGCCCACATTCTTGTGTCCACCGTAATTACGCGTCCACCGTAAGAGAAAAACTTCGTTGTCCCTGGCGTCTGTTTATTTACAACTGCCCGTGTCCTATGACGCGGTATTACGGTGGACACAAGAATGTGGGCTACCGAAACGAACATGTGACTGTGCGTATGCGTGTGCAAGCGAATGCTTAGCAAATCTATCAGTTTTGTATTTTGTATTTTGTTCGGATCTGAGGAATAAATCGAATAAATCTTGATTCGCGAGTGAGATCAACTTTTCATTACACAGTACTGAATTCGTTCGTTCGTGAGTGACCAACTTCGTTACACGTGGGAATAATAAATCCTGTCGCACCATCTCAAAATCTTACATTGGATATTAAAGTGGCTGTGCAATGAAAGTGATAGTGAAGTGAGTTCATCGACCCGGCCGTAACATCAGCTGTTGAGTCGAAGCAGGTTAATTCGTGCACGAATGGGTAAGTGTTTCATAAGTATTAAAACACTTTATTCCTTTCGGATGACGAATAAAAGTATCGGACACAGTTATTAAACGATTTATTAGTTTATTTCTTATTCCCGAATAACCAAATATTCCACATTATCCCTGCTTAAAGACAATGTAACACGGCGTGTCAATGCGTTCTTTCGCGACCACGACTCTGCTCGCTTAAATAAAAGAATAATTAGTTTATTTCTTATTAATGAACAACCAAAAATTCCAAATTAGCCTCGCTTAAAGACGATGTAACATTTGCCGTACGATTCTCTCGATACCGTCGAGGACCCCGTACACGACGAAGCGCCACAAAACGTTGCGCGCCTGAGTCCCGGGATTTCGAGCGCTCTAATTGGGCAGTGTTTTTGGTTAATAACTCAAAAACGAAGCTTCAAACAACATTTTGGTCATGGAAAAAGTTGTTCTGAATCACCTCAGCTACCCCCCATTTCCCGATACTCCCCTAGTTGTGGGACACCCTGTATGGAAAGTTCCAGTGCATCCCCACGCATTTTGGGACTATATAAACCCTTTGGTTTCTACCCTCGTGGGTTCAGAGTAACATAGTCACGCGTAGTGTTACGTCGTGTCACGCTTGTACAGAATCAGTTATATCCAGTGAGATTGGGCTTAGCGCACCTCTCGAATCACAGATTAACCCGTTAGAAGCCGCTTGTCCGGTTGAAGTTCTTTCGGCATATTCTAATAGCGGCTCTCAGTCCCCGCATCGCCAGTGCGTCAACACCGTGCAAATACTTAGGTAACTTACACACTTTATATATTAATTCATCGCGACAGTAACATTTGTATTTATACTGAAAACTCAGAATACAACTTTATACGTTCACTTATAAATCGAGTAGATTCGTTAAACCTATCTTTACCCCGCAATCCTTGCATATTGGTAACAACGTTCCCACCGATACAACTTTACCGCTCGAGTTGTATCAAATAATAATTTAGAGTTACGAGGCAACTAACATTTCCCGCGACTACCTGATCTCACATCAGGTTCGTTCGCACATCTTTATCCAAACAAACAATCTACATATTCCAACCTAGTGGCTCCCCGATTTCGCATCGGGTTCGTCCACGAAACCTAACCCTTCCTACGGCTCCCTGGTTTCGCACCAGGTTCGTCCGTGTCCTACGGCTCCCCGATTTCGCATCGGGTTCGTCCGTACGTCTACCAACCTCCGAACAGCTCCCTGGTCAAGCGCCAGGTTCGTCTGTGAATAAACCAACCTCCTAGCAGCTCCCCGATTTCGCATCGGGTTCGTCTGTGAACTTCTTCCTAGTGGCTCCCCGATTTCGCATCGGGTTCGTCCACGACGTTTCACCCTCCTGCGGCTCCCCGATTTCGCATCGGGTTCGTCCGCGCTTGTCCCCCCTCCTAGAGGCTCCCCGGTTTCGCACCGGGTTCGTCCTCGCTCTCAATAATCCTAGCGGCTCCCTGATTTCGCATCAGGTTCGTCCGCGCACCTTAACTAACAAATTGATAACCATATTCCTGGGTAATATACCCCTCGCCGGCCTCTCGTGCTGCCACACAGCCCGGCTCGTAACAACCGATACATCGAAGCTCCCACAATCTCATTAATCCTTACGGATCATCAGTCCTACAAACATGGCGCAGTCGGTAGGACTATAAAAGAAAATATGATTGGGAAGAATTGTCAAAGAAATCCAAAAAGGAAGAAAGAAATAAAGAAAGAAAGTGAGGTTATAAAACATTACACGTGTAATAAGAGGAAAACCTGAGAAGAAAGAAGGTGAGGAACACGTGGGGACGCTAAAGGAAAAGATATCGATGAAATAAAAGAAAAAAAAATGGAAGGGGTCAACAAGCCTGAGCCACTCCGAATAGAAGGAAGTATAGCGGGAAACTGGAGAAGATTCAAGAGAGACTACGATCTCTTTATGATTGCTACAGGAAGGAATACGAAAGCCAAGGCAGTAAGGGCAGCAACACTGCTTAATCTAGTAGGCAGTGAAGCAATAGAGGCTTTTGAAACCCTAGACGTGGCACAAGAAGAAAAAGAAGACCCTGAGAAAATATTAGAAGTGTTCCAGAGGTATGTAGAGCCTTACAGAAATGAGACATACGATCGGTTTCTGTTTAACAGTAGAAAACGACAAGAAGGAGAGACATTGGAACACTACGTAGCGGACCTGAAAAAGCTGGCAAAAAACTGCAAATACGGCACACTGACGGAATCAATGGTAAGGGATAACATAATATACCATATGACAGACATGAGACTACAACAGAAAGCACTGAAAAGTCAGGATCTTCAACTGGAACCTCTGATAAAGATGTTCGAGTAACAGATTAGCTGCTCGGTATCGCGGTGCGAAAGTACGAATACATTCGCTCAACGTACCGTGTTGAGCACGTGTGTGTGATAACTGACGAAAAGTATCTGTAACGAGGACTCGGCCGTTGTCGTCGTTCGTCGCCCTCTCCACGCGCACTTCGGGCGCACCGAGTAGTTCGGGGTGCGCGGCGATGGGGACGGGCCGCGACAATATACACAATAATCAGCCGGTTCCTCGCTCTCTCTCCTAAGAATTCGCACATCGGAAAGTCCGGATTTATAGCACGCGAACGCTTTCTCCTTCTGTCGCACACCGACCGTTACAAGCCGACCCTTGTAACCCAAAATCTCCGGTTTTACTGTATCGCGAGTGACGGTCACCAAACAATAAAAACGCTCTCCCACATCTCAGATTATGATTATTTATTCTGATCGTAACTTCAAGTTTCCTTTGGAAACTAAGGAAGAACAAAACAAAAGATGGTTAAAACCCATGAGATAACTACAGATCAGACAAGTGAACCGCAGGGTAACGCTACGAAAAAAGTAAATGCGATACGCAATACCAACAATCACTGTGGAAAAGGAGGATACAGGGACGACAAGGGAATAAAAGAAACAAGTCGAAGAAGAGAACGATCTACAGGAGGACCAGACTACAGGATAAGAGCAGTGACACCATTTTTTTTTCTTTTTTTTAAGAGGTGGAAATCTTCGAAAGACACCGCCTACCCTGGGGGAGAGCAGGAGGTAGTGTCGGATTTCTACCGACTAAAACCACCCCGGTTACCTAACCTCGGCACTTGTAAGGGAGGCTCCGTGACCTACGGAGACACTTCCGGTGCTTCCCCACGCCCGGCCATTGGGGCCCCATCCTCGGGAGGGTCAGAGGGACCCTCCGAAAATCTGCACCGTACCGCACATGGCCGCGCCAGGGGCAACACCCGACGCGGCCTACCTCCACCAGACCGTGATAAGGACGACTCGGGCCCCCACCCGAGTCGGCCACGGCTCTCCGACGGCTCTATGGGATTGGGGGGGATTGTTCCTCCCCGGCAGGACCGCCCGTATACGGGGTATTGGCGAGGTCAACCGGCAGGGGGTGAGGGGGAACACCTCAGCGCCCCTCGGGTCCATTAGCCATACCAAACAACGGGAGGGGGGATCTCGCCAGCGGAAACGGCCAGCGAGTCCGCCCCTCCTTTACATTCGACGCCAGATTTCTGGCTGTCGGGCAGCCCCCTGGGATACCGGGAGGACATAATCCTCCCACAGCAGGGCCGCCCGTCCACTGAGTCAGCGGTCACAGTCATCCGAGAGACGGGAGGAGGGACACCTCCGATCGCCCCACGGACTGCCACCGCTTTTACACCACGGGAGGGGGGGCGGATCTCGCCAGCCTGCGCGAACGCAACCGGCGAGCCCTTTCCCTCCACCTTCCGCGTCGGACGGGATCGGTCAATTCCCGATCCCGCTCCGATGCCTCCTTTCTGCGAAGAACATCCTCGCAGAAGAAGGCCACCGCTACCCAGGCTCTCTCGCTGTCCAGCATCATACTAACGATGTGTGGCAGCGAGAGATCCGCCCCCACTTTCGCCCTCAACGCACGGCGCTCCGCAGCCCATTTCGGGCACTCCTCCAGTGTGTGCTGCGCTGTGTCCAGCGCAGCCCCACACTCGTGCCACTCCGTCGTCGCCTCCGCCTGTATCCGGCACAGGTACTCACCGAAGCAGCCATGCTCGGTGAGCACATGCGTGACTCGGTAGGTGAGCGTCCCCCTGCCGCGGTCCAGCCATTCGTCTAGGCTGGGTAGAACCGCCCCAACTGCTCGCTGCGCGACTCCTCGATCGAGGAGCTCCCTCCTCCATTTGTTTCGCGCAGCCAGCCGGGCCTGGGGTCTCACGTCCACTTCCTCCCCAGCGGACACTATCGCGCCCCCCCGGCGGAGTTCTCGGAGACGCTCATAAATCGAAGCGTCTCCCTCCGCCAGAAGATCGAAGGGCACGGTGCCCGCCAAGGTCAGCGCCGCCTCGTGGGATATCGTACGTTATCCCCTGACTACCCTGATGGCTATCCTGCTCTGCACGCGGCGCAGCGATGTTATGCTGCGCCGCGCGACCACCAGGGCCGACGCCCATATCGGGGCGCCGTACAGGGCCATGGACCGCACGATACCAAGGTATAGGCGGCGCACCCTCTCAACTGGTCCCCCGATGTTTGGGAGGAGGCGACCTAGGCCAGTCGCGGCCCTCTCCAAACGGGAAGCGAGTCGGTCGAAGTGGACCGTGAATCGCCAGAGGCTGTCCAGGAGGAGACCGAGGTAATTCATCCGGTCCCCAACCTGAACATACTCACCCCCTATCATAATCCAGGACCGGGGCGGTCCCCCGCTCCGAGGCCTGTCGTAAAACCACATGGCCTCGGTTTTCAGTGGGGAGATCCGCAACACCAGTCCCCGGATACCGTCGACGACGGAGACCAGTCCCGTCTCCGCTAGACGGATGGTCCTCTTCCAGTCCCTCCCGACGGCCATCAGCAGCGTGTCATCCGCGTAACACGTCAGACTGACGCCGTTCGGGAGGACAGCCCGCAGCACCGGATCGTACCCGATGTCCCACAACATGGGGCCCGGGACCGACCCCTGTGGGACACTACGATCCACCTCCCTTGTGCACAACCGGCCACCTCTGCCCGGATATTCGACCCACCTGTCCCCCAGGTAGTCCCTTAGGACCTTCCTCACGTAGAGGGGCACTCCGTGGTCAGCGTGTGCCCCCCCCCCCCCGATACGCCCCCAAGGAAGGGAGTTAAAGGCGTTGGCGATGTCCACACTTACCGCCAACGCCACCCCTCCCTGGGACGTGGCCGAGTCCGAGAGGGACCTGACTCGACTGATAGCGTCGATCGTCGAGCGTCCCCCTCTGAAGCCAAACTGGGACTCGGCTAGGTCGGGACCCACCCGGGACAGGTGCCCCGAGAGGCGGGAAGCTAGCACCCTCTCGAAAAGCTTCCCCACCTCGTCGAGGAGACATATCGGCCGGTACGCCGAGGGAGAATCGGCGGGCTTGCCGATCTTCCTATTCAGGACCATCCGTCCCCTTTTCCAGCGGGACGGGACGCGCCCCAACCTCAGGCATCCATCGAACAGGCGCCTGAGGCGGGGCCCGAGGACCCGCAGGGCAAGGGCCATGGCTCTGCCCGGTATGCCGTCAGGACCCGGGGCCGTGTTGCGGGCTCCCATTTTCCCGACGGCCCGGGAGAGCTCCTCCACCGTGACCCCCATGTCGTTGGACCAGTTGTTCGGGTCCGACTCCCCGAGTTCCGGTGCCTGTTCTCCCACTTCATCCAGGGGGAACAGGGTGTCTACCACCCTGTCCAGGAACTCGGGGTCCAAGGTCTCCGTCACGGGGGGGCGCCCATGGGCGAAGTTTGCCCATCACCATCTTGTACGGGCGCCCCCAGGGTTCACGGTTTAGATACTCGAGGAGCTCTGTCCATGCCCCCGCCTTTGCCCTCTTGATGGCCAGCTGGAGGGCTACCACCTGCTCCCGGTAGCCCTCGTACAGCTGATGCTCCCTCGCCAAGTCGCGACGCCGTCTTCGACGGGCTCTCTGGAACAGTCGCCGGGCACAACCGCAAACATAGCGCAACCGCGCAATCTCCGGCGACCACCAGTACGTTGCCCGTCGATCCGGGGCGCGGGACCAGGGCATGGCAGCATCGCAGACCGCTACCATACCCCCTTGGAACCGCGCCGCTTCCTCTTCGACGTCCACGACCGGCCCAGCCGGAAGTCCGGGCCAGGCCACGACGAGGGAGGCGGCCATCAGCAAGTCCTCGTCCAGGCGCTTCAGCGCCCACCGCTTCTTCGAGGCAGGGAGAATGTAAGGGGACCCATACCCCCCGCCCCTACCAGCCCTCCCTGGCGGTCCCCGGCCCCGGGTGGCGCGCACCCCCATAAGGATATAGAGGTGGTCACTCAACGTTTCCACCTCTTGCGCCACCCTCCAGCCCCCTACACGATCCACCACCGAGGGGGAGGCCCACGTTAAGTCGACAATGGACTCCCCCTGGTAGCGAACGCAGGTGCTGGCTGACCCCCGATTAAGTAATCGAAGGTCGGAGCCGGCCGCCCAGTCCAGCACCGCCTCGCCCCTGGGGTCCGTCCAGGGGGAACCCCAAGCCTGAGACTTGGAGTTAAAGTCCCCCAGGACAATAACCGGACGGGGCCGACATCGCGAGATACATCTCGCGACCCCGTCCAGGAACTCCTCAAAGGACCCCAGGTTCCACCGAGGCGGCGCATAGACTCCCACCACCGCAATATCCCCCCATTGGACCGCGGCGTAGCCCTCACCCCTCTCCAGAAGGGAGAACGACAAGGGCATCGAGGCCCCTCCAAGGATGATCGCTACCGAGCCCCCCGGGTCTCCCACCCAATTCGGGTGGTCCGGAATCCTGTATGGCTCGGCAGCAATCGCCAACCCCACACCCCACTCAGCCATGGACTGGACAAGCATGTCCTGCGCCCTGGCCGAGTGGTTAAGGTTGGCCTGAAGCAGCAGGGCCATAGCCCCTTCACTGCTCCAGATCCATGGCCCTTTCCTCCACGGGCCTCGTCTCCAGCGTGGAGGGAGGAGTTGCTGGTAACGCCTCTCCTTCCTCTTCTCCCTTCTTCGTCACCATGGGGCCAGGGCCCCCCAGTGCAGGTGCCGCCGCCACCTTCTTCTGCCCGTCCAGGCTCAGGGCAGCCAGTTTGGGGGCCAACTGCGTCTGCTTGGCCCCCTTGGCACCCTGATCCCTTCTTACTTTGGGGGGCACGCTCCCCCTTGTCCCCATTCGGTGGCCAGAGGGTTTCCCCAGGTCGGCGCACAGGGGGCATCGGGGAGCGCTCCGGCACTCCGCCACCCTGTGCTCGGGGCTACCGCAGTTGTGGCATCGCCCGCTGCGGTCCACGGTGCTGGTGCACCGCTGCCTCACGTGTCCCGTCTCCAGGCAGCGGAAGCACTGCAGCGGGCGGTCCGCCAGCGCCTCCACCCGGGCAGTAGTCCAACCGACACGGATCTTCCTCGCCGCGACCACCCTCCTTGCAGCTGCCAGCGGGCACTTGACCCAGACGGTGCCGAGTCCCAGCGGAGACGACCGGATTTCTCCGGTCTTCACCTCCGCTGGTGCGCACCCTCCAGCACCTGCGATGGCCGCGGCCACGTCGTTGGTGGTAGTGGCCGCCACCAGGTACCTGACCCGCAGCTCGGCCATCTCCGTCGGGCGAGCCACGGTAACCCCGTCCTCCCCGCCTAGGACCTCCCGCATCCTGACAGCGAGAGCGTCCGCCTTTGCGGCCCCCTCCGGTCCGGGAATCTCGAGAAGGAGACCCCCCGTAACAGCCCTTTTGGGCCGCAGCTCCGTGATGTTGAGCTCCGCCAGGTTGATCTTACTGGCGCAGCTCATGGCCTCCGCATACGACATCTTGGCCCCTTCCTTAATGGTCAGGGCGTTCGCCGCCGTACGCGGGGGTCTACGCTGGGGGGTCTTAGGGGCAGCCTTCGTCCCCTTTCCTCCGTCCTTCTTCCTCTGATGTTGGTGCTGCTGCTGCAGCCGCTTCTCTTCCTGCGGCTTCGCCGGCAGCCTCTTGCCAGCCTTTTGCCAGCCTTTTTCCCCTTTCTCCCTGCCACCGTGGCCCACGTTTTGGCGCCCTTCTGCGTTGGTGGAGGCGGGGGACCTGGCAGGGGGGAGGGCGTCATCGGGTGCCGGGTCGCCGCGGGTACAGGGGACTTCCCGCGGCAGCAGGCCGCCACCACCTCCGCCCTCACTTCTCTAATCCGGACCTCCCCCAAGGTCTCATCCCTTGCCGCCTGCTGCGTGGGGCCTGTCCTCGCCCGCCCCTCTGACTACTCCTTCCTCAGGGCGACCAATTTCTTCTCCACCCTAGCCATGAGGGTGTCGAAGAGGGCCTCCAGGCGTTCCTCAGTGATGGGTGCAGCCCTCCGTGTGGAGGAGGAGGAGTGGGACGTACGGGCCTTGACCCTGTCCCCCTTCCCACCTTTCTCCCCCGGCCGCACTGGGACCGCCTTGGCCGCAACGAGCGCCAGCTTGAGGTCGGCTACCTGGTTGCGCAGCTGGAGGTTCTCCTCCTCCACTTGCTGCGCGTTGGTTCTGGCCGACCTCTTGGCCATCTCGGTTGTTGCCGCACGCACCGTGAGGGCAGCCTCCTTGAGGTCCCTGATATAGGTCCCCTTCAGGTTGGCGCTCTTCAGGGCCACCGTCCTCACCACATCCATCTGGGCCAGTATTTTTGCACCCAGGTAGGCTGTGGGTTGCGGCCTCATATCATCCGCCAACTCTTCTTCCGTCGGCATCCTTCGTGAGCGCCTGACAGGCGACAAGTCCTCCCCAGGACTCTGGACCCTTCTTCCCTTCAAGAAGGCCCGCCTCTGGTCCGACTCCCCAGAGGAGCGAGGCCTTTTATTCGCAGCGACGGCAATGGACGCACTGGAGTCAGTGTCCGCGTCACTTATAAAACATGACGGGGTACTCACCACCTTCATTGCCTCCCTCCGTGCGCTGACCCCGGATGTTCCTGGGGTAGCCTCGTTTTTGTTGCCGCAGTCCATAGGTTGCCCCACAGGTGCGGCCCTCCCCGCCGGACTCGCGCTGCTTGAGCGCGATCCCTCCTTCTTCTTCGTTATTTTGTTGTTTGGAGACATTATGGCAGGTAATACAAAGAACGCTTCGCCCATCATGGGACCCCCACCGCAGTGGGGGCACTTCCGCGTTTAAGTTTGACCTTAGTTATAGATGCCGAAGCCGAGAAGCGGTTTGTCAGGTGGTCAACCCTATCGGCACCGAGTGACTCTATTGAAAAATGTTACGGGATAGGCCCGCGCCATATAAGATGCTAAAGGTTTAACGTCACCCCTATTGAATGGGCGACACCGGATCCGAGCCGATGCCAGGCCCAAGCCTCAGGCTAGACGTGCTGCGATTTAACCTACGCAGCGTCGGTTATGAGGAAATACTGACCAGGTAATCCTCCATACCTGCGCCCGAATACCCCACTTCAACCCCGTCATAGGCTCCAGACAGTGAACACGTGAGCGGTTCTTCCACGTTAAACATGCGGGTTCACGGGACCTTTGCCGTACTTGTCGGACTTACGTTTACCCTTATTACTACCGCAGAGGTCAGGTACTAACATCACGCGCCACTCCGGTCGGGGGGCAACTACTCCCCCCTTGGTTAGTCTGCCGGGAATATCCATGGAGCATCGACCACAGCCCATTCGCACGCACATTCACTCCATGAGCCGCTACTTAGTTTTCACCGCTCAGCCCAAGCCCGTCCGGCATGGTTGGACCTGCCGGGAATGCAGCTCCCTCCGGCATGGTCTTGGGCCTCATTGCGACTACTTAAGCCCCTGCACCACGACAAGGTGGCGGCTCCTAGCAGGGGCCTGGGGGAACCCCAAGCCTGAGACTTGGAGTTAAAATCCCCCAGGACAATAACCGAACGGGGCCGACATCGCGAGATACATCTCGCGACCCCGTCCAGGAACTCCTCAAAGGACCTCAGGTTCCACCGAGGCGGTGCATAGATTCCCACCACCGCGATATCCCCCCACTGGACCGCGACGTAGCCCTCGCCGCTCTCCAGAAGGGAGAACGACAAGGGCATCGAAGCCCCTCCAAGGATGATCGCTACCGAGCCCCCGGGTTTCCCACCCAATTCGGGTGGTCCGGGATCCTGTAAGGCTCGGCAGCAATCGCCAACCCCACACCCCACTCAGCCATGGACTGGACAAGCATGTCCTGCGCCCTGGCCGAGTGGTTAAGGTTGGCCTGAAGCAGCAGGGCCATAGCCCCTTCACTGCTCCAGATCCATGGCCCCTTCCTCTACGGGCCTTATCTCCTTCGTTGCGGGAGGAGTCGCTGCTGGTGCACCCTCCGATAGCTGCGATGGCCGCGGTCACGTCGTTAGTGGTGCTGGCCGCCACCAGGTCCCTCACAGCATCTCGGACATTTTGGTTGGACGGGCCACGGTCACCCCGTCTTCCCCGCCGAGGACCTCCCGCATTTTCGCTGCAAGGGCGTCCGCCTTGGCAGCCCCCTCCGACCCGGGAATCTCCAGAAGGAGACACCCCGTCACGGCTCTCTTCGGCCGCAGCTCCGTTATATTGAGCTCCGCCAGGTTGATTCGGCTGGCGGAGCTCATGGCCTTCGCATACAACATTTTCGCCCCATCTTTGATGGTTAGGGCGATCGCCGCCGTACGCGGGGTTCTGCGCTGGGGAGTTTTGGGGGCCGCTATCGCCCCTCCCTCCTTCTTCCGCTGCTGCTGTTGTTGTAGCTGCTGTTGCTTCTTCTTCTGAGGCCGCTGCTCCTTCTACGGCTTCGCCGGCAGCTTCTTGGCAGCCGCGGGAGGGGCCGGAGACGAAGCCGGGCGTCCCTGGGCCTGGGTCGCCGCCACCGCCTTCTTCCTCCTCCTCCCGGCCACCGTGGCCCACGTGTTGGCGCTCTTCTGCGTCGGTGGGGGAGGGGGACCCGACGTCTGGGGAGAAGGGGAGGGCGTCTCCGGCTGCCGGGTCACCACGGATGAATCCCCGCGACGACAAGCCGCCACCACTTGCGCCTGTATCTCCCGGATACGCATCTCCCCCGGCGTTTCGTCCCTCGTTGCCTTCAGCGGGGGTGCTGCCCAAGCCTACTCCTCGGAGAGCTCCTTCCGCATGGAGACAATTTTTCTCTCCACCCTCCCCATGAAGTGCCACCAGACGCTCCTCGCTGACGGGCACCGATTTTCCCCTGGGGGAGGAGGAGGAGGGGGACGTGCGGACCTTGTCCCCTTTGTCCTTTCCGTCCTTTTCCCTGGGCCACACCGGGACCGGGACCGCTTTGGCCGCCTTGAGCGCCAGCTTGAGGTCGGCTACCTCACCACGCAGCAGGAGGTTCTCCTCCTCCGCCTGCTGAGCACTGTTGCTAGCCGACCTCTTCGCGAGCTCCGTGACGACCGCTCGCACCGTTAGGGTCGTCACGTTGAGGGTACGAATGCTCGTCCCCTTCAGGTTTTTACGGCTCGAGGCCACCCTCCTGACCGCCTCCATTTGGGCCAAGATCTGCGCGCCCAGGTTGGCCGTGGGCTGCGGCTTAAAATCATCCGCCAGCATGCCCTTAACGCGCATGACCGACGACGACTCGTCCCCTGCGCTCATGACTCTCCGCCTCCCCTTTGTGGAGGCCCGCCTCTGGTCAGACTCACCAGAGGATCGGGGCCTCTTCTTTCTGTACGCAGCAGTGTGCGCACTTGAGTCTGTTTCCCCGTCCGTGTCGGTCAATGTACAAATCATGGTTTGACTCACCGCCGTTGTTGGTGGCGCCTGCTTCCGTACGCTATCCCCCGATGTACCGGGGGTAGCCTCCTTCCGTATATCGCTGGCCCCGGATGTTCCTGGGGTAGCAACCTTCGTCTTTCCACAGTCCATGGGCTGCCCCACGGATGTAGTCCCTCCCGTCGGACCCGCACCACTCGTATGCGGTCCCTCCTTTTTTATCGTTGTTTTTATGTAATTGTTCATATTTGGCGGGTAATAAAATTAACACTTCGCCTATCATGGGACCCCCACCGCAGAGGGGGCACTTCCGTGTTTAAGTTGTACCCTAATTATGAATGCCGAAGCCGAGAAGCGGTTTGTCAGGTGGTCAGACCTATCGGCACCGAGTGACTCTAATGAAAAATGTTATGGGATAGGCCCGCGCCATAAAAGATGCTAGAGGTTTAACGTGCTGCGATTTTCCCTACGCAGCGTCGGTTACGAGGAAATACTGACCAAATAATCCTCCATACCTGCGCCAGAATACTCCACTTCAACCCCGCCATTGGTTCCAGACAGTGAACGCGTGAGCGGTTCTTCCACGTTAAACATGCGGGTTCACGGGACCTTTGCCGTACTTGTCGGACTTACGTTTACCCTTATTACTACCACAGAGGTCAGGTATTAACATCACGCGCCACTCCGGTCGGGGGGCAACTACTCCCCCCTTGGCTAGTCTGCCGGGAATATCCATGGGGCATCGACCACAGCCCATCCACACGCACATTCACTCCGTGAGCCGCTACTTAGTTTTCACCGCTCAACCCAAGCCCGTCCGGCATGGTTGTACCTCCCGGGAATGCATCTCCCGCCGGCATGGTCTTGGGCCTCATTGCAGCTACTCAAGCCCCTGCACCACGACAAGGTGGCGGCTCCTAGCAGGAGAGAGCAGCGACACCAGGACAATATTCAGGAAAGAAATAGGACAAATAGACTCAACGAGACTACAGCGACTCAGACTAAAACTAATAAAATACAATCTGAAAGTCAATTATTTACCAGGAAAGTACATGTACATAGCAGACACATTGTCACGAGACTACTTACCCCACGTAGAGAAAGATGAAATAGATCTGACTCAAGTAATACACAGTATACATAGGCACAGTGCAATACGTGACGAACAATTAACCTTTCGGTACGAGCGTTCTTTCCGCCGCGACACTCCCGCTGTACGAGGTGCCCCGCCGAAAACGCGCACATAGCACATGGTCAAACCTCCTTTGTGTGAAGACTTTCCTAACCTTATATATGATTCATGCTTAATAAAACAATGCTTTTTTCCAAGTGTTGTATGTAACTTTAATATTAAGAGACAGTTAAATAAAATTCTATTAATTATATAAGTAAAATTTATAAAAATTATATACAGATTATATGATTATATACAAGATTATAAACAAAATTATATACACAACAAAAATTACTGTTTACATATTATTAGTTAATGTATGATTAATGATTAGACACAAGACGGCTAATAATTTAATTGGGTGTGATATATTTCAAAACATGGATCCACACATAATCCAACATTGCAGTCTTTGCATTCATATCGTGAATCAGATCGTTTGTCGTTTTTACTGCAAACTACGCACCGACGACTCCGGTTCTTTCCTTTTGAGGTATATAATGATGGGAAGTGTCTCTCTGTTAGTCGCATTGGTCGATCAGTTTTTCTTCTTTGATTATTTATATAATCATTATGATATTAATCCATCATTTGTTTGATTAAGTGCAATTGAAAC
This sequence comes from Nomada ferruginata, assembly GCA_963583965.1. NCBI lineage: Eukaryota > Metazoa > Arthropoda > Insecta > Hymenoptera > Apidae > Nomada > Nomada ferruginata. Next base: position 6,166,813 of record OY757219.1, read on the forward strand.
TGCGCCATGGATATATTTTCGTTTCTTTTATGCTTATAAAGACAGTACGCGTTCCATACACAAATGTCATATCTAGCTTATCAACTATACCCATTGAATTATTATAGTCTACAACACACACAGGCTTTTGTACATTCTGTGTTCCTCCATATTTGGATACTGTCACGAAATCTGCAGTATGCATGGTCGAGATCATGTATACATCCTTCTTATCAACCCATTTTATTACTAGTAAATTTTTCGAGGTACGAAGTGACGTTTCTCCTTTCTTTAATTTGTCATCGATCTTGGGCATTCCAAGAATTCCAAGACCATTGCTCCAAATTTCCCAATGCCCTTGATAGGACTAGTCGGAACTGTAGGTGCTCCGGTATAAACTATCATATCCTGTACGAATCTGGTTTTGCAATCGCACAGAATGAATGATTTTATTCATTTAGATATGATTTACTTAATATAAATAAAGATTTGTTCTTTATGTGACGGAATAACAAGAGAGATATGAACGGTTATTTATTTCTGTATGAGGAAATACAGAAAAAAGTACATATTTCTTCAAGAGATTTGGAAAGGATGAAAATTAATTACAGGAAGTTTACATTTAAAGTAAAGCAAAATTGACGTCATTGTGGATATGACGAAAGTAAATTTGTCAATGCCTACAAAGCGTGGTTACAAAAAGATTTCGTTTATCCAACCACAATGTTGCGCAGCAGTTCGAGTTCGAGTGTATCCAGACTCGTTACGACCGCGCGTAGTGTTTGATGTGATTGCTCGAGGTTTGATGAATTTCAAGTATAACGAGTAGTTGTAAGTTACTATACAGGGTGGCCCAGAACTCGCGCGGTATTTTTAAGAACGGGGTAGCTGAGGTGATTCTGAACAACTTTTTCCTTGACCAAAATATTGTTTGAAGCTTCGTTTTGTAGTTATTAAGGAAAAACACTGGCCAATTACAGCGCCCGTATAGCTTGAGCTCAGTCACAATCGCGCGCGGCCGTAATCGGGTGCATCGAGGGGCACTGTACGGCAAATATTACAATCGTCTTACATTAAGAATAATGTGTAATTCTTCGTTATTCATGAATAACAATTTAATTAACAAGTCGTTTAATAACTGTTCCATATTTTTATTCGTTTTCCGGAACGAATAAAGTGTTTTATTAATTATGAAAAAAGTGTTTGGATGATTAATGTTAGAAAAGGGTAGTTAAATAAACTTATCCATTCGACCGCGAATTTACCTGCTTCGACGGTGTCTTGCCATATGGTCATTGTACCGATCCTGACCTATCCCAATTTAAATTTAATTTAAATGCCACGTCCCGGCAATCGATACAGATCTGATTCTCACTTGTTTCCACACGCACATGACACACACATTACCTTTCGTAATGTTCGTAAGTGCGTGTCCTGTGTGTGTGGAAACAAGTGCGAATCAGATCTGTATCGATCGCCGGGACGTGGCATTTAAATTGTAAAAATAGGTCAGTAGATTCGTTAAAACCTATCTTTACTCCGTAATTCTTTATATTAGTAGTAACGTCCCACAGATACAACTTAACCGCTCGAGTTGTATCGAATATTTATTTACGAGTCAAACTAACACTTCCTGCGACTCCCTGATTTCGCATCAGGTTCGTTCGCACGTCTTATCCAAAACAAGGTAACTACTCCAACCTAGTGGCTCCCCGATTTCGCATCGGGTTCGTCCACGAAACCTAACCCATCCTACAGCTCCCTGGTTTCGCACCAGGTTCGTCTGTATCCTACGGCTCCCTGATTTCGCATCAGGTTCGTCCGTACGTCTACCAAACCTCCGAACAGCTCCCCGGTTTCGCACTGGGTTCGTCTGCGCACTCTTTCCTAGTGGCTCCCCGATTTCGCACCGGGTTCGTCCACGACGTTTCACCCTCCTGCGGCTCCCTGGTTTCGCACCAGGTTCGTCCGCGCTTGATTCTATTCCTGAGCCTCCCCGATTTCGCATCGGGTTCGTCCTCGCATACATCAATCCCAGCGGCTCCCTGATTTCGCATCAGGTTCGTCCCTGCACCTTACTAATAAATTCTCAACCATATTCCTTGGGTAATATCAACATCGCCGGTCTAGGCGTTCCCTACAGCCCTGGCTCGTAACATTACACTGAGTATAAATCGTATCTGTTTGTTGCACTAAATATACGTGTTCCGTTCGAGGTTGTTGTCTTAGAGGTTTATGTGATATGTTCGAGTTTTTAAATTATTCTGTTTTTGGATTTGAATTGTATCTATAAAGTCACCTCGGTTCTCTGGTAGTGCAAGGCTATTGGTGGATGAATTGGTGGACGTGGGAGTAAAGTTTGCTAATTGACGATTCTGATTGGATTTGGAAATGACGTGGAAATCGGTGGGGGTGTTAAGGAAAGGAGTGGGAAAGGGGATGAATTTTCCTGTCGCGCTACCGAGGACTGGGTTTTTCCTGTTTTGCTATGACTATTTCGTGGTACCGTTAAAAAGTAGCCTGGTCGCGCTACATTTGGGTGCCGGCTGTCGCCAGGTATACCCTTGTTAGCGGTGATACCTGGCTATGGAAAATTTTGTGATGAGTGCGACCGTCAGGAAGGGTCGCGAGTCAACATGCCGTCCCCTCTTGAACGGTCACGTTCAATAACCGATATTACAATGTATGCGTAGATGTGATCTTCGGGCTAGATGTGTATCTTAATCTAGAGAAATATGATTGGCGATGTATAATGACTAGGTTGTATGCTATACATAGGTTGGGTCTTAGAGTTATATACATTAATCGTTGGTCTTATGATATATACAGATGCTGATAATATTTACATGACGTCCTTTAATTCCTTGCCTCATGCATGTGTTATGTTATGTCTATCGGTAAAGGTGCGATTGATGTGATACATCGTTTGTATTTCCCGACTAATGTCTTTACAGTGATCACACGAATAATTCCATCAGCTCCTGGATGTGTGGCGATTATGCGGCCCATGGGCCAATAGAGTGGTGGTGTGCTGTCCTCCTTTAGAATGACTAGCAGTCCCTCTTGAATGTCCGGAGGTTGTTTGAAATGCCATTTTTTTCTGACAATAAGTTCGTTCAGATATTCCTTTCTCCATCGGGTCCAGAAGTGTTGTCGCATCTGCTGTATATGCTGCCATTATGTCAATCTACCTGGTATAACAGATGACAAGTCGCACTCGGGGGTGCTTGTTAATGAGTCACCGATCAGGAAATGGCCGGGAGTGAGAGCGGTTAGATCATTGGGATCGGATGATAATGGTATAAGAGGTCTGGAGTTTAGAATGGCTTCTATCTCCGTAAGGCACGTCCCGAGTTGTTCGAAACTAAGAATGCTATTGCCCACAATTCTGATAAGATGGTGTATCATAGATTTTACTGCGGCTTCCCAGATGCCGCCGAAGTGGGGAGCTCGAGGAGGGATGGAATGCCGCCGAACGTTTTGATTTGCTAGATAATTATGGATCAATGGGCTTCGATTTTCTGATAGGATTTTGCTCAAAATAGTTTTTAGCTCGCGATCGGCTCCTAAAAAATTTGTCGCGTTGTCGCTGTGTATATCTGTTGATTTCCCTCGTCTAGCGAAGAACTGTTTTAATGCAGCCAGGAAAGCAGCGGTAGTCAGATCGCTTACAAGTTCAATGTGTACCGCTCGTGTACTGAAGCATACAAATACTGCTGCGTATGTCTTTAGTTTCGTCGTATTTCGATGCCGCTTCTCCTTTATGTAAAAAGGACTGCAATAATCTATTCCGGTTATTGAGAATGGTCTGTTGGAACGTACACGGTCATGTGGTAAGTTTCCCATAGGATAAGAAGATATCCGAGGTTTGAGTCTCGCGCAGGTGACGCATTTTTGTATGATTGCTTTTACGGCTATTCTTCCGTTTATCGGCCAATATTGCTGGCGTATCGCATGTAATGTGCCTTGAGTGCCGCTGTGTGCGTGATTAATGTGGAACTCGCGAATGATTAAGTTGGTAATGTGATGGTTTTGTGGGAGTAATAGTGGGTGTCGTGCGTTATATGGTAGGTCAGAAAATCCGATGCGTCCGCCTACTCGAATCAGACCATCTTTGTCGAGAAAGGGGTGTAATGCGTTAAATTTAGTTGCATGAGGTTTGCCAGAAGTTAGTTCCTCAATTTCCTTCGCGAAGACATCGAATTGTGTCTTCTTTATTATACGGGTGTGCGATTCTAATAGCTCGAGGGTAGAAAGCGCTCCAGTACGTTTGGCTTTCTTCAGTGCGCTGTTAAGAAATCGTAAACAATAGACTACAGTTCGTTTCACGCTAGTAATTGAGGAGAATACGTCGTATCCTCGGTCTGTATCGATTTTTGATGCTGTTACTTTCCGAACCTCAGGAATGGGTAATGGTTGCATTTTATGGTGGGGCCATGAGTCTTCGGTTTGTGACAACCAACCTGGTCCGGATTGCCAGAGGTTGTATGTATGAGTGCTGAATTCGGAGGGATTTACGCCCCTCGATAGAGGATCAGCCGGGTCCCCTGCTAGGAGCCGCCACCTTGTCGTGGTGCAGGGGCTTGAGTAGCTGCAATGAGGCCCAAGACCATGCCGGCGGGAGATGCATTCCCGGCAGGTACAACCATGCCGGACGGGCTTGGGCTGAGCGGTGAAAACTAAGCAGCGGCTCACGGAGTGAATGTGTGTGTATGGGCTGCGGTCGATGCCCCATGGATATTCCCGGCAGACTAGCCAAGGGGGGAGTAGTTGCCCCCCGACTGGAGTGGCGCGTGATGTTAGTACCTGACCTCTGCGGTAGTAATAAGGGTAAACGTAAGTCCGACAAGTACGGCAAAGGTCCCGTGAACCCGCATGTTTAACGTGGAAGAACCGCTCACGCGTTCACTGTCTGGAGCCAATGACGGGGTTGAAGTGGAGTATTCGGGCGCAGGTATGGAGGATTACCTGGTCAGTATTTTCTCGTAACCGACGCTGCGTAGGTGAAATCGCAGCACGTCTAGCCTGAGGCTTGGGTCTGGCATCGGCTCGGATCCGGTGTCGCCCATTCAATAGGGGTGACGTTAAACCTCTAACATCTTTATGGCGCGGGCCTATCCCGTAACATTTTTCATTAGAGTCACTCGGTGCCGATAGGGTTGACCACCTGACAAACTGCTTCTCGGCTTCGGCATCCATAACTAGGTTACAACTTAAACACGGAAGTGCCCCCACTGCGGTGGGGGTCCCATGATGGGCGAAGTGTTAATTGAATTTATCTGCCACTATGAACTACTTAAAACAAAAAAAAACACTGAGGAAGAAGGATGGACCACGCTCGACTAGCGTAAGTCCGGCGGGGAGGGCCACGCCCGTGGTGAGCATCACGGACTGTGGCAAGGAGAAGGCTGCCCCAGGAACATCGGGGGACAGCGAGTCGCGGAGGGAGGCTGGCCTTGGATCATCGAAGGGCAGCGAGACGAGGAAGGGGGCTACGGTGAGTAGTGCACCTTCCTTCACTATCAGCGACACGGATGGAGGCTCGGACTCCACTGCGCACACCGCCGCGAGCCGGAAGAAGAGGCCCCGATCCTCTGGGGAATCGGACCAGAGGCGGGCCTCTACAAAGGGGAGGAGGAGGCTAAGGAGCTCTGACGATGAGTCGCCGTCGGTCATGCGGATCAAGGGTATGCCGACGGAACATGAACTGGCGGACGATCTGAGGCCGCAGCCCACGGCCAACCTGGGCGCCAAGATCTTGGCCCAGATGGATGCGGTGAGGAGGGTGGCTTCGTTGAGTGCTAACCTCAAAGGGACGCACACTCGGGACCTCAATGTTGCTGTCCTCATGGTGAGAGCGGCCGCCACGGAGATGGCCAAGAGGTCGGCCAAGAACAATGCGCAGCAGGTGGAGGAGGAGAACCTCCTGCTGCGCAGTCAGGTGGCCGACCTGAAGTTGGAGCTCGCTGCGGCCAAAGCGGTCCCGGTGAGGCCGAGGGAGAAAGGACAGAAGGAGAAAGGGGACGGGGCCAAGGCCAGTGCGTCCCGTTCCTCCTCCAAAGGAAAGGCCGGGCCGATAACCGAGGAGCGACTGGAGGCCCTCTTCGACACCCTCATGGCTAGGGTGGAGAAAAAGCTGGTCGCTCTGAGGAAGGAGATGTCGGAGGGCCTGGCGAGGGCAGCCCCCACGCAGCGGACGTTGAAGGACGAGACGCCGGGGCAGGTCCGTATCAGGGAAATACAGGCGGAGGTGGTGGCGGCCTGCCGTCGCGGGAATTTATCCGCGGCGACCCGGCAGCCGGAGGCGCTTTCTCCTTCTCCCCAGATGTATCCCCCCCCTCCCCCACAGACGCAGACCGTCAATACGTGGGCCACGGTGGCCGGAAGAAAGAGCAGGAAGGCGGAGGCGGCGACCCGGGCTCAGGAACGCCCGGCCCTGTCTCCGGCCCCTCCCGCGGCCGCCAAGAAGCTGCTGGCGAGGCCGCAGAAGGAGCAGCGGCCGCAGAAGACGAAGCAGCAGCAACAACAACAACAGCAGCGGAAGAAGGAGGGAGGGGCGAAGGCAGCCCCCCTCAAAATCACCCAGCGCAGACCCCCGCGTACGGCGGCGATCGCCCTGACTATCAAGGACGGGGCAAAGATGTCGTACGCGGAGGCTATGAGCTCCGCCAGCAAGATTAACCTGGCGGAGCTCAACATTACGGAGTTGCGGCCCAAGAGAGCTGTGACGGGGGGTCTTCTTCTGGAGATCCCCGGGCCGGAGGGGGCTGCCAAGGCGGATGCCCTTGCAGCAAAGATGCGGGAGGTCCTTGGCGGTGAAGACGGGGTGACCGTGGCCCGCCCAACGAAGATGGCGGAGGAAGATGGCAGTTGCACCGGTTGTCCCTGGTCCTGTGGCGCAGAAGGCCGAAGAGGGAGGAGAGGCGCAAGAAACAGCTCCTCCCGCAACGTTGGAGACGAGGCCTGTGGAGGAAGGGGCCATGGATCTGGAGCAGTGAAGGGGCTATGGCCCTGCTGCTTCAGGCCAACCTTAACCACTCGGCCAGGGCGCAGGACATGCTTGTCCAGTCCATGGCTGAGTGGGGTGTGGGGTTGGCGATTGCTGCCGAGCCGTACAGGATCCCGGACCACCCGAATTGGGTGGGAAATCCGGGGGGCTCGGTAGCGATCATCCTTGGAGGGGCTTCGATACCCTTGCCGTTCTCCCTTCTGGAGAGCGGCGAGGGCTACGTCGCGGTCCAGTGGGGGGATATCGCGGTGGTGGGAATCTATGCACCGCCTCGGTGGAACCTGAGGTCCTTTGAGGAGTTCCTGGACGGGGTCGCGAGATGCATCTCGCGATGTCGGCCCCGTCCGGTTATTGTCCTGGGGGATTTTAACTCCAAGTCTCAGGCTTGGGGTTCCCCCAGGACGGACCCCAGGGGCGAGGCGGTGCTGGACTGGGCGGCCGGCTCCGACCTTCGATTACTTAATCGGGGGTCAGCCAGCACCTGCGTCCGCTACCAGGGGGAGTCCATTGTCGACTTAACGTGGGCCTCCCCCTCGGTGGTGGATCGTGTAAGGGGCTGGAGGGTGGCGCAAGAGGTGGAAACGTTGAGTGACCACCTCTATATCCTTATGGAGGTGCGCGCCACCCGGGGCCGGGGACCGCCGGGGAGGGCTGGTAGGGGCGGGGGGTATGGGTCCCCTTACATTCTCCCTGCCTCGAAGAAGCGGTGGGCGCTGAAGCGCCTGGACGAGGACTTGCTGATGGCCGCCTCCCTCGTCGTGGCCTGGCCCGGACTTCCGGCTGGGCCGGTCGTGGACGTCGAAGAGGAAGCTGCGCGGTTCCAAGGGGGTATGGTAGCGGTCTGCGATGCTGCCATGCCCTGGTCCCGCGCCCCGGATCGACGGGCAACGTACTGGTGGTCGCCGGAGATTGCGCGGTTGCGCTATGTTTGCGCTCGTGCCCGGCGACTGTTCCAGAGAGCCCGTCGGAAACGGCGTCGCGACTTGGCGAGGGAGCATCAGCTGTACGAGGGCTACCGGGAGCAGGTGGTAGCCCTCCAGCTGGCCATCAAGAGGGCAAAGGTGGGGGCATGGTCAGAGCTCCTCGAGTATCTAAACCGTGAACCCTGGGGGCGCCCGTACAAAATGGTGATGGGCAAACTTCGCCCATGGGCGCCCCCCGTGACGGAGACCATTGACCCCGAGTTCCTGGACAGGGTGGTAGACACCCTGTTCCCCCTGGATGAAGGGGGAGAACAGGCACCGGAACTCGGGGAGTCGGACCCGAACAACTGGTCCGACGACATGGGGGTCACGGTGGAGGAGCTCTCCCGGGCCGTCAGGAAAATGGGAGCCCGCAACACGGCCCCGGGTCCTGACGGCATACCGGGCAGAGCCATGGCCCTTGCCCTGCGGGTCCTCGGGCCCCGCCTCAGGCGCCTGTTCGATGGCTGCCTGAGGTTGGGGCGCGTCCCGTCCCGCTGGAAAAGGGGACGGATGGTCCTGATTAGGAAGATCGGCAAGCCCGCCGATTCTCCCTCGGCGTACCGGCCGATATGTCTCCTCGACGAGGTGGGGAAGCTTTTCGAGAGGGTGCTAGCTTCCCGCCTCTCGGGGCACCTGTCCCGGGTGGGTCCCGACCTGGCCGAGTCCCAGTTTGGCTTCAGAGGGGGACGCTCGACGATCGACGCTATCAGTCGAGTCAGGTCCCTCTCGGACTCGGCCACGTCCCGGGGAGGGGTGGCGTTGGCGGTCAGTCTTGACATCGCCAACGCCTTTAACTCCCTTCCCTGGGGGCGTATCGGGGGGGCACTCGCTGACCACGGAGTGCCCCTTTACGTGAGGAAGGTCCTAAGGGACTACCTGAGGGACAGGTGGGTCGAATATCCGGGCAGAGGTGGCCGGTTGTGCACGAGGGAGGTTGATCGTGGTGTCCCACAGGGGTCGGTCCTGGGCCCCATGTTGTGGGACATCGGGTACGATCGGGTGCTGCGGGCTGCCCTCCCAGACGGCGTCAGTCTGACGTGTTACGCTGATGACACGCTGCTGATGGCCGTCGGGAGGGATTGGGAGAGGACCATCCGTCTAGCGGAGACGGGACTGGCCTCCGTCGTCGACGGTATCCGGGGACTGGGGTTGCGGATCTCTCCGCCGAAAACCGAGGCCATGTGGTTTCACGACAGGCCTCGGAGCCGGGGACCGCCCCGGTCCTGGATTATGATAGGGGGTGAGCATGTTCAGGTTGGGGACCGGATGAATTATCTCGGTCTCCTCCTGGACAGCCACTGACGATTCACGGTCCACTTCGACCGACTGGCTCCCCGATTGGAGAGGGCGGCGGCCGGCCTTGGCCGCCTCCTCCCAAACATCGGGGGACCGGATGAGAGGGTGCGCCGCCTATACCTGGGTGTTGTGCGGTCTATGGCGCTTTACGGCGCCCCGATATGGGCGTCAGCCCTGATGGTCGCACGGCGCAGCAAAGTATCGCTGCGCCGCGTTCAGAGGAGGATGGCCATCAGGGTGGCCAGGGGATACCGCACGATATCCCACGAGGCGGCGCTGGTTTTGGCGGGCACCGTGCCTTTCGATCTCTTGGCGGAGGGAGATGCTTCCATTTACGAGCGTCTCCGAGAACTCCGCCGGGAGGGCGCGATGGTGTCCGCCGAGGAAGAAGTGGACGTGAGACGTCAGGCCCGGCTGGCTGCGCGGAACAAATGGAGGATGGAGCTCCTTAATCGAGGAGCCGCGCAGCGAGCAGTCGGGGCGGTTCTGCCCAGCCTGGACGAATGGCTGGACCGTGGCAGGGGTAGGCTCACCTACCGGATCACGCAGGTGCTCACCGGACATGGGTGCTTCGGTGAGTTCCTGTGCCGGATACGGGCGGAGGCGACGGCGGAGTGCCACGAGTGTGGGGCTGCGCTGGACACAGCGCAGCACACTCTCGAGGAGTGCCCGGAATGGGCGGCGGAGCGCCGGGCGTTGAGGGCGCAAGTGGGGGCGGATCTCTCGCTGCCTCGCATCGTTAGTATGATGCTGGGCAGCGAGAGAGCCTGGGTAGCGGTGGCCTCCTTCTGCGAGGATGTTCTTCGCAGAAAGGAGGCAGCGGAGCGGGATCGGGAATTGACCGATCCCGTCCGACGCGAAAGACGGAGGGTCAGGGCTCGCCGGCTGCGTTTGCGCAGGCTGGCGAGGTCCCCCCCTCCCGTGGTGTAAAAGCGGTGACGGTCCGAGGGACGACGGAGGTGTCCCCCCTCCCGTCTCTTGGATGGCCGTCACCGCTGACTCAGTAGACGGGCGGCCCTGCTGTGGGAGGATTATGTCCTCCCGGTATCCCGCAGGGCTGCCCGACAGCCGGAAACGGCGTCGAAAATGAAGGAGGGGCGGGCTCGCCGGCCGTTTTCCGCTGGCGAGATCCCCCCCTCCCGTTGTCTGGTATGGCTGATGGTCCCGAGGGGCGCTGAGGTGTTCCCCCTCACCCCCTGCCGGTTGACCTCGCCAATACCCCGTATACGGGCGGCCCTGCTGTGGGAGGATTATGTCCTCCCGGTATCCCGCAGGGCTGCCCGACAGCCGGAAACGGCGTCGAAAATAAAGGAGGGGCGGGCTCGCTGGCCGTTTTCCGCTGGCGAGATCGCCCCTCCCGCGGTGTGAATGGCTGATGGACCCGAGGGGCGCTGAGGTGCTCCCCCTCACCCCCCTGCCGGTTGACCTCGCCAATACCCCGTATACGGGCGGTCCTGCCGGGGAGGAACAATCCCCCCCAATCCCGCGGGGCCGTCGGAGAGCCGTGGGCGGCTCGGGTGGGGGCCCGAGTCGCCCTTATCACGGCCTGGAGAAGGTAGGCCGCGCTGGGTGTTACCCCTGGCGCGGCCATGTGCGATACGGCGGAGTTTTTCGGAGGGTCCTTCTGACCCTCCCGAGGATGGGGCCGCAATGGCCGGGCGTGGGGAGGCACCGGAAGGGTATCCGTAGGTCACGGGGCCTCCCCTACAAGCGCCGAGGTTAGGTAACCGGGGTGGTTTTAGCCGGTAGAAATCCGGCACTACCTCCTGCTCTCCCCCAGGGCAGGTGGTGTCTTTCGAAGATTTCCACCTCGTAACAAAAAAAAAAAAAAAAAGAGGATCAGCCGGGTTATCCTCGGTTGGTACGTGGCGCCACTGAGATGTGATACTCCCTTGCTGTATTTCACTTACTCGATTCCCTACGAATTGCTTTATTGTGTGCGGAGCCGTATTAATCCAATGTAGTGTAATCATGGAGTCCGACCAAAACACAACTTTTTGAAAATTGAGATGTATCGCCTTGCTAGCGTTCTTCTATAGTTTTATTAGTAATACGGCGGCGCACAGTTCCAAGCGTGGCAAGGATTGGGTTTTTAGAGGAGCGACTTAAGATTTTAAACATAAGAGGCGCGCGGTAGAATTATGGTGTTGATCGGTTGTGCGAATGTAGATACACGCACCGTAGGCTTGCTCACTGGCGTCACAGAAGCCGTGTAATTGTATATGTTGTGGATTATTGCCGATTACGTGTCTTGGAAAGTTGAGGTTTTGAATTGAATGTAATTCTTGCTCGAAAGTGGTCCATATATCCTGTAGATCTGACGGGACCGCGTCGTCCCAGTCTACTTGAAATTTCCAGAGCGCTTGCATAATGATTTTTGCTCGTACAATAATGGGGCCTGACAGTCCTAGCGGGTCAAATAGTTGTGCAATTTTCGATAGGATGGTTAGTTTCGTTGCGTGTACTAATGGGGTGTTTTGCTTGATGATGTAACCTATCACGTCTTTGCACGAGTTCCAGTGTAGGCCCAGCGTTTTCTTTCCGTCTGCTGATTCTAGTGTTATGAAGTCATTCGCGTTTTCTTCCTTCAGCTTCTCTATCAGCTTAGGTTCGTTCGACAGCCATTGTCGTAATTGGAACCCTCCTTTCGCGGTTAGTTTGATCAGTTCGTCTCGTAGTGTTATAGCTTCACTGATTGAGTCAGCGCCTGTCAGAACATCGTCCACGTAGAAGTCGTTTGTTAATCTATTCGCGGCTATTGTATAGTTCTTCCCTTCGTCTATCGCTAGTTGCTGTAATGTGCGTATCGCTAGATACGGTGCTGATGCTGTCCCGTAGGTGACGGTATTTAACTCATACACCTGAATTGGATCGCGTGGAGCATCTCGCCATAACACCTTGTGATATTTGCGATCGTCGCGGTGGAGTTGGACTTGTCGGTACATTTTTGCGATGTCAGCGGTTAATACATACTTATGGTATCGAAACAGTAGGATGATCGTGATCAAATCATCTTGTATCGTGGGTGCGGTCATTAAGATGTCGTTTAACGAGAGGCCCGATGATAACCGCGCCGAAGCGTCGAATACTACCCTGATTTTAGTAGTAATGCTATCATTTTTGGTAACCGCGTGATGTGGAAGGTAATATCCCTCCGTGGGATCGTCGTGTATTTTAGTCATGTGACCAAGTGTCTGATATTCGTTCATGAATGCGTTGTATTGTTCCCGTTGAGGTGGATTTCTACCGAGTGATCGTTCCAGTGAGAGAAATCGATTCAACGCTGCTTTGTATGACTCGCCGAGGTTTTCCGGAATTGCCTTGAATGGCAAGCGTACTATGTAAGAACTTGATGGGTCATGAGTAGTGTGAGTGGTGTAGTGGGACTCGCACGATTGTTCCTCTGGTGATAATATACGCTCAGCTGTGCATTCTTCGATTTGCCAGAATTTGTGAACGTCGGCGTGTAAAGATTCGAGGGTTAAATTGCATCGGGTATTTTTTACTGGTGTGTTGCATTGAGCGTCGCCTGTCACGATCCAACCTAACCTGGTCTTTTGTAATTTCATGTCGGTATTGTTTATTGGGATTCGTCCAACGCACAGCAGCTCCCAGAAGATAGATGCTCCAATAAGGCCATCTATTTCCTTGGGGTCGCTGAATTGTGGATCGGCTAAGTAAATTCCCTTTGGTATTTTTAGTACATTCTGATTAATGGCCACGGATGGCAACGGTTCTGAGATGGTTTCGGTAATCATAAAATTGAGTCGTGACGTATAATTTGTATGTCGCGATTGAATTTCTGCCGTCGCTTGCTTATTAATACGGGCCGGCATGGAACTTATTCCCTTCAATGGGATTGAGGTGCGTTGCGTCGACCCTATCCTAGCGCATAGAAGCCACGGTGGTTCGGTCGGTTAGCGGCTGGACTCGTAATCGAACGGTCTTCGGTTCGAGTCCTGCCGCTGCCGATTCCAGCCGGCACCTCTGTACATGTTACATGTGCTTTACACGCCGTGATTTCTGGTGGTTCGGATTCCACCTAAAAATGTAGGTCCACTACAGGTATAGGTTTTAAACTCACGTCACTCCATAGTTCACAGTTCCATACCCCACTGTAGTCGCTAATGACCATGCAGTCGATGCGACTTTAAGCACCAAAAACCAAACCAAAACCAAACCTATCCTAGCGCATGTTTTCTCTGTTAGAAAGTGTGCTTGCGAGCCTGAATCTAACAATACACGAGATGGGTGAGCTTGTAGGTTGTTATCTACTATGTTTATGACCGCGGTGCACAAGAGCGCCTGCGATGGCTGATTCTGGCTGCTGAGACAGGTGGTGTTCGCTTGTGGGGTGTGTGTAACGCGCAGGGGTTCAGTGTGTAGTAGGGTGTGGTGTTTCTTGTGGCATTGTTTACAATTGGAGGAGAGGCAGTGATCCATTGAATGATTGGGTCTAAGACAATTGGAGCAGATTCGCTTTTCCTTGACAAAATTCATGCTTCCGAGATTGTCAGATTTGTGAATATTTCGCAATTTTGTGAAAAATGCGCACCATTGCAGAATGTGCACGAAGGTATAATTTGCGTAGCTAATGCATGGTGTGTGTGTGTCCGTAATGGGCGCGAATTTGCGTCGCCTGTGAACGGCATGTTTCGAGTTGGTACGTTAGGGTTCGATGCGGTGGGCCTGTTGCTCGATCTCGAAGGCTCGAGTACCTGACACCGGTCGTGCAGGAAAGTAAATAGTTCCCCGAGACTGGGAAACGGTGTATATTGAACATGCTCCTTCCATTTTTGTGCGGTTTCTTTATCGAGCTTTGAACTCAATAGGTAGATGAGCAGTGTATCGGCGCTCGGTTGCAGTAATGCTTGTAAGGCACGATAGTGAGCTCCAACAGTGCTCAAATGCATCCTGAGTTCGCGATGCGACGCTGGTTGAACTGGTGATTGTTCAAATATTGCTTGTAAGCTATTTGCTACAACGCTCGCCGGTTGGTTGAAGCGTCTCTCGAGAATGTCCCACGCGACTTTATAGTTTGCAGCCCGATGCTGATGAATTCGATGGCTCTCGCGGCTTCGTTTTTCAAACATGATTGTAAATGGATTAGTTTTTTCCAATCGTTTATTCGCGGATTGTTGTAGACGGCTGAGCGAAATTGGTCTGGGAAGCCGGGCCATTCCACGTACGAGCCTTCAAACGTGGACAGGTTGATTTTAAGTAATTTGACATCGTCGTCGAACAAATCTACCGGCGAGACCCTGCTACCTGCTTCTTGTGCGTGGTTCGTGCTTCGCGATGTGCTTGTAGCCTCTATTATTTTGTTTAAGCGACCTTTGCAAGTGGTATAAATGCCTTTTAGCGTCAATCGTTCGCGTAGCAATTCACCCGCCTCGTCCGCACTATCTAGTTCGCTTTGGATTTTACTAAACGCGCTGAACTCGATTTGTAATTCGTCGAATTGCGCGATAAGAATTTCTCGTTCGTTAATTCCAGCATCAAAGCCGTCCAATGACTGCTGGAAGGCGTCGAGCTCGATTCTAAACGCTTGCCGTTTCAAATTTAGCGTTCTTATTTTATCTTCGAGAGTGGGAGCCATTGTAGAGGGTAACGATAGAAATTGATTGGATGCGAGAAAAATGGATTTGCGCAATATAGAAATGTGACTCAGGAACAAGATAGAGTGAGACTCACCGTGTAGAAGGGTAGAGTTTGGCTGGTACGATGAGATGACCGCTGCTTCTGGTCACACTGCGCTGTTGCTGCGATTTTATTTGATGTGGACCTCGTCTTTCCACCGATGTTCCAGCTAGTTATGTGTTTTTCTTGGATGTAGCGCTCTTTACGCTACCGAATCCAAGTCCAGAGAATGCTCCACTTCTTGTGCAGCTGACTTCTCTGCTTAGAGTTGGTGTGAATCACGCCTTTTCAGCAATGATTCTGATGAATGCGATGTTTCGGATCTTGTTTTCCAACGCTGATCCGGCTCGAAGGACCAAATGTTGCGCAGCAGCTCAAGTTCGAGTGTATCCAGACTCGTTACGACCGCGCGTAGTATTTGATGTGATTGCTCGAGGTTTGATGAATTTCAAGTATAACGAGTAGTTGTAAGTTACTATATACAGGGTGTCCCACAACTAGGGGAGTATCGGGAAATGGGGGGTAGCTGAGGTGATTCTGAACAACTTTTTCCTTGACCAAAATGTTGTTTGAAGCTTCGTTTTTGAGTTATTAACCAAAAACACTGCCCAATTAGAGCGCTCGAAATCCCGGGACTCAGGCGCGCAACGTTTTGTGGCGCTTCGTCGTGTACGGGGGCCTCGACGGTATCGAGAGAATCGTACGGCAAATGTTACATCGTCTTTAAGCGAGGGTAATGTGGCATTTTTGGTTGTTCATTAGTAAGAAATAAACTAATTATTCTTTTATTTAAGCGAGCAGAGTCGTGGTCGCGAAAGAACGCATTGGCACGCCGTGTTACATCGTCTTTAAGCAGGGATAATGTGGAATATTTGGTTATTCGGGAATAAGAAATAAACTAATAAATCGTTTAATAACTGTGTCCGATACTTTTATTCGTCATCCGAAAGGAATAAAGTGTTTTAATACTTATGAAACACTTACCCATTCGTGCACGAATTAACCTGCTTCGACTCAACAGCTGATGTTACGGCCGGGTCGATGAACTCACTTCACTATCACTTTCATTGCACAGCCACTTTAGTATCCAATGTAAGATTTTGAGATGGTGCGACAGGATTTATTATTCCCACGTGTAACGAAGTTGGTCACTCACGAACGAACGAATTCAGTACTGTGTAATGAAAAGTTGATCTCACTCGCGAATCAAGATTTATTCGATTTATTCCTCCGATCCGAACAAAATACAAAATACAAAACTGATAGATTTGCTAACCATTCGCTTGCACACGCATACGCACAGTCACATGTTCGTTTCGGTAGCCCACATTCTTGTGTCCACCGTAATACCGCGTCATAGGACACGGGCAGTTGTAAATAAACAGACGCCAGGGACAACGAAGTTTTTCTCTTACGGTGGACGCGGTATTACGGTGGACACAAGAATGTGGGCTACCGAAACGAACATGTGTCTGTGCGTGTGCGTGTGCAAGCGAATGCTTAGCAAATCTATCAGTTTTGTATTTTGTATTTTGTTCGGATCGGAGGAATAAATCGAATAAATCTTGATTCACGAGTGAGATCAACTTTTCATTACACAGTACTGAATTCGTTCGTTCGTGAGTGACCAACTTCGTTACACGTGGGAATAATAAATCCTGTCGCACCATCTCAAAATCTTACATTGGATATTAAAGTGGCTGTGCAATGAAAGTGATAGTGAAGTGAGTTCATCGACCCGGCCGTAACATCAGCTGTTGAGTCGAAGCAGGTTAATTCGTGCACGAATGGGTAAGTGTTTCATAAGTATTAAAACACTTTATTCCTTTCGGATGACGAATAAAAGTATCGGACACAGTTATTAAACGATTTATTAGTTTATTTCTTATTCCCGAATAACCAAATATTCCACATTATCCCTGCTTAAAGACAATGTAACACGGCGTGTCAATGCGTTCTTTCGCGACCACGACTCTGCTCGCTTAAATAAAAGAATAATTAGTTTATTTCTTATTAATGAACAACCAAAAATTCCACATTATCCTGCTTAAAGGCGATGTAACACGGCGTGCCAATGCGTTCTTTCGCGACCACGACTCTGCTCGCTTAAATAAAAGAATAATTAGTTTATTTCTTATTAATGAACAACCAAAAATTCCACATTATCCTGCTTAAAGACGATGTAACACGGCGTGCCAATGCGTTCTTTCGCGACCACGACTCTGCTCGCTTAAATAAAAGAATAATTAGTTTATTTCTTATTAATGAACAACCAAAAATTCCACATTAGCCTCGCTTAAAGACGATGTAACATTTGCCGTTCGATTCTCTCGATACCGTCGAGGCCCCCGTACACGACGAAGCGCCACAAAACGTTGCGCGCCTGAGTCCCGGGATTTCGAGCGCTCTAATTGGGCAGTGTTTTTGGTTAATAACTCAAAAACGAAGCTTCAAACAACATTTTGGTCAAGGAAAAAGTTGTTCAGAATCACCTCAGCTACCCCCCATTTCCCGATACTCCCCTAGTTGTGGGACACCCTGTATATCTTGAAATATATACGTTTCTTTTCGTTGTTACACTGAGTATAAATCGCATCTGTTTGTTACACTAAATATACGTGTTCCGTTCGAGGTTGTTGTCTTAGAGGTTTATGTGATATGTTCGAGTTTTTAAATTATTCTGTCTTTGGATGTTCTGGATTCGCTCGTAGGGAGGACGCTCGTTAGCTTCGCGCCTAGCGCTGTTCCGTGGCGACAATTACAATGATGTTCCCACAACAGCAGAAAACATGCGACAAAGGGTTCTACATGAATGCAGATCAATAACTGTAGAACAACTTAAAAATGTACCGCAAGAATTTATTTACCGCCTCCAAGAATGTATCCAGGTTCATGGTGCACATTTTGAACACCTTCTCAAATCCTTAAGACTTCTCAACTTGAGAGTGTTACAATGAAATTTAAATTCCTTCATTTACCGTCCCCGAACGCGTACTGAAGTTACTGACAAACATTTCATAATTTCCTCGCTAAAGTTCACGTGAAGGTCAACATATTGCACCTCGTTGGATTCGTTTTTTTACAAGCTATAAGACTGTTGTATTAAAAATATGCAGTCCCATTTAAAAAAAATACGATGACCTTGAAATCTCGAAAAAAATTCGACCAATCACCGTATTGGCGCCTTCGAACAGAATATTTTCTCCCCCTGAAATTTTTTTCTATCATACAAAATAAGCGATATATTTAAGGTGGTCAAGTTAGGTGAAATACCCTGTATATCTTGAAATACAGGGTGGCCCGGAACTCGCGCAGTATTTTTAAAAAAGGGGTAGCTGAGGTGATTCTGAACAACTTTTTCCTTGACCAAAATATTGTTTGAAGCTTCGTTTTTTAGTTATTAACGAAAAACACTGGCCAATGCGAGTGCCCGTATAGCCCGAGCTCAGTCACAATTGCGCGCGGCCGAGATCGGGTGCATCGAGGGGCAACGTACGCCAAATATTACAATCGTCTTACATTAAGAATAGTGTATAATTTTTCGTTATTCATCCATAACAATTTAATTAACAAGTCGTTTAATAACTGTTCCATACTTTTATTCATTTTCCGAAACGAATAAAGTGTTTTATTAATTATGAAAAAAGTGTTTGGATGATTAATGTTAGAAAAGGGTAGTTAAATAAACTTATCCAATCGACCGCGAATTTACCTGCTTCGACGGTGTCTTGCCATATGGTCATTGTACCGATTCTGACCTATCCTAATTTAAATTTAATTTAAATGCCACGTCCCGGCGATCGATACGATCTGATTCGCACTTGTTTCCACACGCACAGGACACGCACTTACGAACATTACGAAAGTTAATGTGTGTGTCATGTGCGTGTGGAAACAAGTGCGAATCAGATCTGTATCGATTGCCGGGACGTGCCATTTAAATTAAATTTAAATTAGGATAGGTCAGGATCGGTACAATGACCATATGGCAAGACACCGTCGAAGCAGGTAAATTCGCGGTCGAATGGATAAGTTTATTTAACTACCCTTTTCTAACATTAATCATTAATCATCCAAACACTTTTTTCATAATTAATAAAACACTTTATTCGTTTCGGAAAACGAATAAAAGTATGGAACAGTTATTAAACGACTTGTTAATTAAATTGTTATTGATGAATAACGAAAAATTATACACTATTCTTAATGTAAGACGATTGTAATATTTGCCGTACGTTGCCCCTCGATGCACCCGATCTCGGCCGCGCGCAATTGTGACTGAGCTCGGGCTATACAGGCACTCGCATTGGCCAGTGTTTTTCGTTAATAACTAAAAAACGAAGCTTCAAACAATATTTTGGTCAAGGAAAAAGTTGTTCAGAATCACCTCAGCTACCCCTTTTTTAAAAATACTGCGCGAGTTCCGGGCCACCCTGTATATACGTTTATTTTCGTTGTTACTGTTACGTATGAATAATATTCTCCTACGCTGCGTTCGCACGCGTCGTTCGCTCTCGCGTGGGAACGGAAGACGCCTAAAGATTTATCTCGCCACCACACGACGGTTAACCCTTTTAGTATCGACCAACTGCAGCGCGACCGATTAGGTGCATTCGTGACCCGACGAAGACTGTGTGCCCTTACCATATATGGAGGCTTCTAACGAACCCCTCCATACATTTCGGGACTATATAAACCCTCCGTTTCTAATCATCTTCGGTTCATAACTACACAGCTACGCGCATAGTCACGTCGCGTTACGCTTGTACAGAGTCGGTTGCATTTCAACAAGAATTGGGCTTACGGCACCATTCAGATAAAGTTAACCCGTTAGAATCCGCATAGCCCGGTTGAAGTTCTTTCGGCATACTTTGTAACAGATCTCAGGCCCCGCATCGCCAGTGCGTCAACACCGTGCAGCTTAGGTAATAATTCACACACTATTTAACTATATCGCGACAATTACACTTGTACAAACAACTGGTTGCAATATAAACTCATAAACTGTTCACCATTAAACCGAGTAGATTTGTTAAAACCTATCTTTACTCCGTAATCCTTTATATTAGTAGTAACGTCCCATAGATACAACTTAACCGCTCGAGTTGTATCGAATATTTATTTACGAGTCAAACTAACATTTCCTGCGACTCCCTGATTTCGCATCAGGTTCGTTCGCACGTCTTATCCAAAACAAGGTAACTACTCCAACCTAGTGGCTCCCCGATTTCGCATCGGGTTCGTCCACGAAACCTAACCCATCCTACAGCTCCCTGGTTTCGCACCAGGTTCGTCTGTATCCTACGGCTCTCTGATTTCGCATCAGGTTCGTCCGTACGTCTACCAAACCTCCGAACAGCTCCCCGGTTTCGCACCGGGTTCGTCCACGACGTTTCACCCTCCTGCGGCTCCCTGGTTTCGCACCAGGTTTGTCCACGCTTGATTCTATTCCTGAGGCTCCCTGATTTCGCATCAGGTTCGTCCGTGCTCCTAACTAACAAATTCTCAACCATATTCCTTGGGTAATATCAACATCGCCGGTCTAGGCGTTGCCCACAGCCCTGGCTCGTAACATTACACTGAGTATAAATCGTATCCGTTTGTTGCACTAAATATACGTGTTCCGTTCGAGGTTGTTGTCTTAGAGGTTTATGTGATATGTTCGAGTTTTTAAATTATTCTGTCTTTGGATTTGAATTGTATCTAAAAAGTCACCTCGGTTCTCTGGTAGTGCAAGGCTATTGGTGGATGAATTGGTGGACGTGGGAGTAAAGTTTGCTAATTGACGATTCTGATTGGATTTGGAAATGACGTGGAAATCGGTGGGGATGTTAAGGAAAGGAGTGGGAAAGGGGATGAATTTTCCTGTCGCGCTACCGAGGACTGGGTTTTTCCTGTTTTGCTATGACTATTTCGTGGTACCGTTAAAAAGTAGCCTGGTCGCGCTACATTTGGGTGCCGGCTGTCGCCAGGTATACCCTTGTTAGCGGTGATACCTGGCTATGGAAAATTTTGTGATGAGTGCGACCGTCAGGAAGGGTCAACACACAATGTTACATGAACTCCCTTCGACAAGTGCTGCAGTACCGTCTACTGTGTCCATTTACAGAGGAAAAACGGCACTTTCTGAATGTAGAAGACGGGAAAGAATACGAAGAGCTCCATCACTGGCTGACCATTTTTCGTTGGAAGAATTAATGAATGCAGCTAAATTGAAGCTCTGGAAACGTGGCATGCATCGAACAGCACTTGCACTTCGTTCACAAAGTGTTTTAGAAAATACTAATAACTACAGCAGAACAAAATCTTTTACACCAGAAAAGGCATTATCAAGGCATATCATGGCAAATTTATCTAAATTTCAATACATAACAATATGGAACGGAGCTATCACGTCTAACAATAATTAGTGGCCGTCCTATTTTAAGTTGCTTAAAGAGAAAAGCAGTTGCTATCCACCGGCAACTGAAATACAAATTTCCGAAACATATGCCAGAATACAATTACAAAGCCTATTGAATCATACAGTTTCTCGCATATTAAAAAGTTTAAACGATACAAATGACTGCAAAACAAATCTAACGAAAATATTATATGGGAAAATTTAACTCCATCTTCTCCGTGTTTTGTCGGCCAATCCGAGTTGCATACATTAAAGAAAGTAAAGCAAATATTCAAGAAGAAACTAATAGTATCCAGAACGAAATAGAAAATTTAACACCCTTCACTATCAACAACGTTACAATAGGATATACCATGGCATTGACTATGGTCGACAATAAAGTCTCCAATGCAATCACAAACACAGCCTCTTCAATGAGGTGCTATATTTGTCAAGCCCCGCCAACGCAGATGAATAACTTACAACTTAGGAATAGTTGAATATGTAATTCATCTAACTACAATTTCGGAATTTCAACTCTGCATGCATGGATACGATGCCTAGAATGCTTCCTCCACATTTCATATAATTTAGCATTCAAAAAATTGGCCGTGAATACCGAGGATCTGAAAAACAGAGGAAGGAAAAAAAGAACACATTCAAAAAGAATTTAAAGAAAAGATGGGTTTGTACATCGACCACGTAAAGCAAGGTTGGAGTTCATCAAACGATGGGAATACTGCTCGTCGATTTTTATATAATGCATACTTGTCATCACAGATCACTGGAATTTGTGAAAAAATTAATTAAAATGTAGTATATGCGTGGACGTGTGTGTGTGCGCGCCCGTTTGTGAATCTTTGTGTTATATGCGATATGTTTTTGTTTTTGGGGAGAGCACTGTTGCTCTACGACAGTGCCTCAACGATCAGTGTCGTTACAGCCTGTGTAGCGTAAAGAAGCTCTAATAAAGTTAACCTATGGCTTACAATTTCAGAAGTGGGATTAATTCATCTCAACTTAAGTGATTTTAAGTAAGATTTAAGATTGACATTAAGCAATTAGTATTCGAAACGTGCGACGCTCGCCTTAAGTGTAAGTGACTGTAGACAATAGATTTTCATTTTCCGTACGTGAGTGTTTGCTACTTCAGTAGCAAAATGCTGCTTCCAAGTGAATTTAAAGTTGTGCAGTTAAAGGAGGTACTGCAGAAAATGGGATTGACTACTGCGGGATCAAAGAGTGAACTGATCAGCAGTGTTTCGGATAGCTCGTTAGATCTAATTTTAATCACGTAACGGATTAGGAATTTGTATAAAATAGGCACAGTCCACGTATTGCACGAATCACATGTATTTAACGCCACCGCACAAGAACAATAATGTACAATAAAGCAATAAGGAACAATAAAGCACAAGTAACGAACAAAATATTGTTTCTCTCCGCACGCTATTTAGCTCTTATTTAATTATAATTGTACAACGGTTGTAAGCCGTTATACACCAGTAGCAATGTATAAGCTGCTGAAAATCTCGTCTTAAAGCGCTGATTGAAATACCAAACCTCTTATCTTCCTCAAAAATGTTGTAATACCGTCTAATCGTTGTAATGCCGTCAAATTGTATCCTCGCGCAGCGGTATATTTGTAGGGAAGAAATGAGTTCCCTACTCCGATTTTGCGATCTGTTTATTCGCTAGCTAGATAATCACTACTCTTAGACTGTTAACAACGAGGAGCGGAATCCTTCTACCGCGATGTCTATTCACGAGCTCCGTCACGCTGCCCGACGATCCAGCTGAGGTTTGCCGAAGTCGCTCGGTGTTTGATGGCGTTCGTTGCCAAGCGCGTGCCCGCGGCTATTTGAATGTGGCTGCCGCCACATATATACCGCTACGCGGGGCAAGGAGCATGAGGAGATAAGTGGGGAAGAACGCTCGCGCTTGTCGCTACAGAACAGCGCTAGGCGCGAAGCGAACGAGCGCCTCCCCACAAGCGAATCCAGAACAAGCAGACTTCAGGAAGCAGATCCCAGTGGTGAATGGATAAGGAATGTCAGCATGCTGCTGGCGGAAGACGTGCCACAACCCGGTGGATCGCAGGACAACGCGTCGTACATACCGAGAGGCACCGAAAATGACGGGGCCGCTTATAATTACGAATTCCTGTTAAGAGAAAGGGAACTCATGGAAAGAGAGCTGAGGGTAATGCAGAGGGAGAACGAATTGTTACGCAGTTCATCCCGGTCCAGAACTACCACGATTGGTGCAAGAATTGCCATCAAAGCGGTAAGCGATTTGCTTGGAGATTTCGACGTAGTGACAATGTCAATGTACGATCTGTACGAAAAAGATGGAAGCGAATAGTTATTGAGGATGATACCGATGATAAAGATGGCATTAATCATCAACTACCAGAGCACTGGAATTGGAAAGAAGTAAGAAATAATCAAAAAATCTGGAACTATACGGAGACTCCTGGCATAAAAGTGGCAAGCTTATGTCAGTTAGGAGTAAATAGAAAAGAATTGGATATATTTAATATAATATTTGATAATATGTTCTGGGAAAATATTGTAACCGAGACAAATCGGTACGTAGAAGAAACAAGAATCAATCCAGACAAAAGACGAACAATCGACAACACTTGGTTTCCTGTGGATTATAATGAAATCAAAATATGTTTCGGATAGCTCGTTAAGATGTTAATTAGTTTAACGGATTAGGTTTTTCTTTAAAAAGGGACCCAAGTCACTACTTGCACGAATATCTCATATATTTAACGGCACTGCACAAACACCAATAATTTACAAACGAGTAATGTAACGTGACAAAGGCGAGTACTGTAACGAGTAATAATAAAGAACGAGTAATTGACGAGTATAATGTTTCCTTCCACACGTTTAACTCCCGACGAGATATCGCTACCGAAAATCCGCAATCGCTATTCTCTCTCTTAAAACCTCTTTCTGATTATTCTGCTGATGTACGAGAGAGCTATTAAATAGTTCTCCACACAGCCAAACGGTAGTAAATCGTTTGGCACCAGTATAATTGTTAAACGGTTGTAATTCGTTTAACACCAGTAAAATTGTAAGTATCGCAGCCGAAAGTCTAAATCGCTTTTATCTCTCCTAAAACCTCTTATCTATTGGTGAATATTAACAAACCGACGATTAGTATGCCCGTGCAACGGTATTTATACCGCTGCGCGGGGCAAGGAGCATGGAGAGACAAGTGGGGGAGAACGCTCGCGCTTGACGCCACGGAACAGCGCTAGGCGCGAAGCTAACGAGCGCCCTCCCTAATGGTGAATCCGCAACATTCCGCCCGCCGCGGCATGCGTAGCATGGCGCAATTATACATAGTAACAAGGATGCGCAAAGGTTCGGTGAAGTCGCATGTTTAACGTTGAAAGAACCGTGAGTGCAGTGTAAAAGTGTAGCGCAAGGGAGCCGAAGTAAACAGGAGTAAGCAGGAGTGAGTCATGAGGCTGATTTCCCTCAGTGGCTGGTCGCAGCAGGCACGTTTTCGTGATGGACCTCGTCGGGTAGTAGTAGCGGTCCGTCCGGAAACGACGCGGCGAACACGCTGATCGTCGCTCCTGTGGGTGGCCGTGATGCTGTCCAGTGTCGCTGTATTTCGTGGTGAAGGTTGCCCTTTGGAAGCATCGGAGACAGGCAAGTAAAGCGTTATTTATTTCATTTACCGAAAGACGATGCGATACTTGCGCGTTTGTGTTTCTGTCCCTCGCTGTTCGGCAAAATCGGAAGCACCAGCCAACCGTGCGCAGTAATCTATCGAGTGTTGAATGCTTGCCGGCAAGATTCTCAAAAAACGAGCAGTTAGTAGTGGTTGTGAGACAGGTCATTCTCGTGGTGCGAACCTCCTGGTCCGTAGTAAAATTATGAACCGAGTGATGATCATAATCATATGACCTCAAGGAAAGGAAGGGAGGACCCTTCCACCAAAGCGAATGGTCACGCAGTGCGTGGCTTGCCATCCCTCGAGATGCTACGTCAGCGGGGTTTAAAGAAGATTTTATGTGTCGCCACGAGGCGTCTGGAAGTGACGTTTGAATATCGGACACCCGGTTTGCCACGAACGTCTTCCATCTCGAGGAGTGACCTTGCAGCCAACTCAGCACCACCGTGGAATCCGACCATAAATTAATGGAGCAATTTTCCAAATTCAAGTTGTTTCTAACACCGAGAGTCAATCGTGTTAGAAGTGATGCCGCGCAAAGTTCGAGCCGAGGCACAGAAACCTGCTTCAAAGGAGCGACTCGCGTTTTTGAAGCAACGAGTGAAACAAAAGGCATTGCATTTGTGTGAGAGGAGCGCAAGTAAATCACAGCAGCGTATGCTCTCTCTGAAGCGTCAGCAAAACCATGAAGCTCTAACCTGTTATTGTCAGTACGGTTAAATAACCAACGAGGAATTCTCAAGGAGGAAAGTGAGCGTAGTTGCTCATAGTAATTCTGCCAAAAGTGTGCTTGTGAAGGGGGGACCGGTTCATCCCATGAAAGTTTTAGCAGCCACAATGACTGCATGAAAATTTTTGCAGAAATAATCACTGGAGCGAGAAACCCTAGTGGGTCGAAGAGACTCGCCACTTCCCTAAAAACCATACGTTTCGTTACCGGTGATTCTATTTTGCGTGGCTCAAACGAGAAGTGAAACGTATCCTGTGACGAGTGCCAACGGAGGCCAAGAAGAGTGGGAACGTTATCGAGATTGCAGGCAAGTTCAGGGTTTTCCTTACGAGCGTCGGAAGGAAGTGCTTCCAGTAATTCCCTTTTATTGGACGTCCATTTGTGCAAGGTGAAACCGCCCGCCTTGAACACCAGTAACAGCTCTCGTTGTAAAGCAAGAGCCTTCGAGATGGAATCTGCTCCAGATATGACGTCATCAACATAGACGTCATTGGATGCACACGCGGCAGCCAAAGGAAAAACATGCTGTTCGTCCTTGCACAGCTGCTGCACTGTGCGAACAGCGAGGTACGGGGCGCAGGACATCCCATAGGTGACTGTAAGCAGTCGAAAGTGACGTGGAGCTTCTCCAGGATATTGCCGCCATAGAATGCGTTGAAAATCACAATCCTCTGGAGCAAGTCGGATTTGCCGATACATCTTTTGGACGTCGGCCGAGAAAACTACGGCATGTTTTCGCCATCGTAGCAAAATGGTAAATATTTCCGGTAGTAGATTAGGGCCAGTATGAAGCAAGTTGTTAAGTGATACACCGGACCTTGTTTTCTGAGAAGCATTAAAAACAACCCTAAGTCGCGTGGTTGTGCTAGCATCGCGCAGCACGCCGTGATGCGGCAAGTAGTATGCCGCCCGAGAAGATTTGGAATCCGATGGAACGGGTTCCATGTGCCCCAATTGAAGATATTCTTCCAAAAAGGAATCGTATAAGGATTTCAGTGCCGGCTTACCCTTCAATCGCGCTTCGAGTTTGTGTAGTAACACCGATGCGGTGTCAAGCGAGTTGCCCAATTGGGCCGGAGAAGAAGCGAAGGGAAGACGCACCTGATATCGTCCAGTGGAGTCGCGGGAGTGTGTGGAGCAGAAGTGCTGTTCGCACTCACTCTCCGCCGAAGTAAATGTACGGGGAGGATTGGCTACCTCCTCCAGTACCCAGAAGCGTTGTAGTGATTCAGATAAATCTGTATCGCGAGTAACGCATTGCAAAGTAGCCGCTTCACGTCGTGAAGGGTTCGAGTAAGAAGTGGAGTTGCAATGCCCAGTGAGAATCCAACCAAGAGAAGTACATTGAGCCACCGGACTGTTGGGAGGACCCTTCCGGAGGCCTTCAAGAATTATTTCCGAGTAGACATCAGCTCCTAAAATAATATCCACTCTCTCTGCCGAGTGAAAGTCGGGATCGGCTAATTCCAAATCCCGCAAGTGAGCGAGAGACAGCGAAGCATTAGAGGTTCGAGTGGGGGAATAAGAAGACAGTCGCGGCAGCACGTAAGCCGTAGTGGAAGGGGGCTTCGAAAGTTCACGAGTAGAGGAGAATGTGAGCGTCACACTTCCCCTCGTGTAAGCTCCCGTCGAGCCTACACCGAGTATTGGAAACCGCGCGGAACTTCGTTCGAGCTTCATGGTTTGCACCAACCTCTCGGAGACGAGTGAGACTTCGGAACAGGGGTCAATCAAGGCTCTCACAGCAGTTTTCTCGCCCCGACTTGACCTTACCAGAATTTTCGCGGTCGCAAGAAAAATGACCGAACTAGATTGAGTATTCGACCAGGAGGCTCGCGCACAGTGCGAGGTCCTTGAGTCCTCCACGCAACCTTGTGGAGAGACCTGTCGCGAAGATTCCTGCTCCGATTTTACATGTAACATTGTATGGTGCTTACCTACGCACAGTTGGCAGCGCTTTGTGGATTTGCACGAACTAGAATGGTGACTTCCGAAGCAGTTGAAGCACAAGTTTTTGTCCGCGGCCAATTTCTTCCTCTCGAGCGGGGACATCCCTTTGAACTTAGCGCAGAACAATACGAAGTGTTGACTGAAGCACAGCGGGCACTTCGCACGTCTTTCTTCGGTGACCGATGCGGTGTGCGTCTTGAATCTTGCTGATCTTGTATTATTTTTTAGAGATGACCCGGAGGAAGGCGAAACTGCAGCATCCGAGACAGCTTCTTCGACTGCTTCCAAGGCACGCAGGTGTCCAGAGAGGAACAGCTGCAATTCTTCGAACGAAGGCGGATCCGTAGTGGCACCGATTGAAGACTCCCATGCCAATCTTGTCTTCGAGTCCAACCTTTGCACAAGCCCGAAGACCAACCAGTCATCCCAGTGCTCGACTGGCCGGCCAAGAGCTTCCAGTGACTGAACGGCGTCCAGTGTGCCGTTCAGAAGAGGTTTCAAGCAGCTCGCAGACTCCTTCCTCATAGACGGCAGTGAGGAGAGAGCGGAGAGATGCGACTGGATCAAGATGCGTCGATTTTCGTATCGCGCAGCAATAATCTTCCACGCTCCAGCAAAATTTGCCTCGGTTAGGCGTATATTTTTAATTAATTGCGCGGGCTCGCCCGACAAGCTGATTTTAAGATGGTGGAATTTCTCCACCCCGGACAGATTCTTGTTATCTATCACCAATGATAAAAACAAGTCGCGATAACTTGCCCATTCCTTGTAATCGCCAGAAAACCGAGGCACGTCTATCCGTGGAAGCGAGCGTTGCGGGGGGTTAACGATGGGAGCCGTTGACGGTTGCTCCAACGGTTTGCGGAGATCGAGTAATGCGGCTTTGTTTACGAGATATGCTTCCTCGCAGAGAGCCAGATGATCCGTGACAAAGTAAGGCCAGGTTGCGTACTCGGGGGTCACTATGTCCAAGAGTTGATCGTGACCCTCCGTGAAGGTGTTCCAATTCTTCTCAAGTAGCTCCAGCCGCGACGTGATCACACCTTCAGTAACCTTCGCGGCTCCTAGCTTCTTCATATTAGTCACGGTGTTGGAAATACGTTGAAGCAAGGATAGTTGCTTGGTCACATATTTCTCCATCGTGCCGTTTAGCCGTTAGCAACAGTATCGCACTTGAACTTAGAGGAGGTCGTTACTCCAAAAAAAATGTCAAAAGTAACTTGAACCGCGTTCGACAGACGCCCGCAAAACGATAACAATCGGGGTCGAACGGTTTTTCGCGCACTGTAGCCGGTAATGTAATTAGCTTAACTGGATTAATTAGTTGAAATTTAATCCCCTTTAACTATTCCGTCCGTTAAGCTATCCGGCTCGAAGGACCAATGTTTCGGATAGCTCGTTAAGATGTTAATTAGTTTAACGGATTAGGTTTTTCTTTAAAAAGGGACCCAAGTCACTACTTGCACGAATATCTCATATATTTAACGGCACTGCACAAACACCAATAATTTACAAACGAGTAATGTAACGTGACAAAGGCGAGTACTGTAACGAGTAATAATAAAGAACGAGTAATTGACGAGTATAATGTTTCCTTCCACACGTTTAACTCCCGACGAGATATCGCTACCGAAAATCCGCAATCGCTATTCTCTCTCTTAAAACCTCTTTCTGATTATTCTGCTGATGTACGAGAGAGCTATTAAATAGTTCTCCACACAGCCAAACGGTAGTAAATCGTTTGGCACCAGTATAATTGTTAAACGGTTGTAATTCGTTTAACACCAGTAAAATTGTAAGTATCGCAGCCGAAAGTCTAAATCGCTTTTATCTCTCCTAAAACCTCTTATCTATTGGTGAATATTAACAAACCGACGATTAGTATGCCCGTGCAACGGTATTTATACCGCTGCGCGGGGCAAGGAGCATGGAGAGACAAGTGGGGGAGAACGCTCGCGCTTGACGCCACGGAACAGCGCTAGGCGCGAAGCTAACGAGCGCCCTCCCTAATGGTCAATCCGCAACAATTTTGCATTATCCATAATAATGGCTCAGGTGAAAAAACCAACAATACAAATGAATTGGTCCAAGAGGGCCGTTATAGAAACACCAATATTTCGAAAAACGATGCCGTTAAAAAGATTTCTGCAAATTACCACATGTTTGTATTTTGCAAATAATAATATGGTTAACAATATAGATAAATTAAGCAAAATAAAACCTGTGACCGATTTTTTGAATGACAAATTTAAACAAGTGTATACAATAAAAAAGGACATTGCTATCGATGAATCACTCATGAAATATAAGGGGCGCATATCTTACAAACAATTTAATCCGTCAAAAAGAGCAAAATTCGGTATTAAATTTTACAAATTGTGTGAGTCAGAATCAGGTTATTGCTATAACTTTAAAATATATACAGGCCGTGATAAAATAAATTGTGATGATAGCGCTTCTGAAAGTGTTGTCAAAGAGCTATCACAGTCAGTGTTACACAGAGGACACACTTTATACATAGATAATTGGTACTCTTCACCAAAATTATTGATGACACCATCGCACCACAATATAACTAATGTCATTGGCACAGTACGTTCGAATAGAAAGAATATGCCAAAAGATTTCTGTAAAGCAAAATAAAAAACGTGAGAATATAGAATGAGAAGCTGTAATGGAATACTGGCTCTAAAATGGAAAGATAAAAGAGATGTTTATATTATGTCTTCAAAACACGAAACAGTAGAAATGACTGCACAAGGCAGAAATCAATTTAATCCTACTTCGAAACCAAAATGTGTTCTTGAGTACAACAAAGGAATGATTGCAATTGATCGGCAAGACCAAATGCTAGCGTGCTTCCCGATTATGAGAAAATATATGAAAGGATATCGAAAAATTTTCTTTTATGTGTTCGATATTGCACTCTTTAACTCGTACATTTTGTTCAACAAAATAAATAACGGGAAAAAACAGAGTTAAGTTGAGTACAGAATTGAAATAGCCGAATCCTTATTGAACAGTATCCCAAAACCAGACTATAAAGAACGAGGGCGATTATCGTACGGAGATTTACCACAGAGACTGCACGCGAAATATTGGGGTCATTTTCCTAACCATATTGCCCCAACGCCATCGAAATCAAGGCCATCAAGACTCTGTAAAGTTTGTACGAAAAACAAAAAACGTAGCGAAACAACATGGGAGTGCAAAAGATGCAAAGTTCCATTACATGTATACCAGTATGCAACTGAATAATAAACCGTTTGTGGTATATCTACCTCAAATATTAACCTTTATTGTTTGTTGTTTAATTTAATATATCATTTGTTTGTTTTTAATTTTTCACTTGTATTTTTGTAATTTATTAAATTAAACCTAAGTAAAGTTTTAATACTCGACTTACAAAATTAAATCAGTTGTACCTTACACATGTATTTACATTCCGTAAGTCGTGTGCGATTGGTACAACTTAGGACCGATTTGCCGAACCGTGGAATGGCTCGAACGCTGGGCGGTCTTGTTTTCGTTTCGGGCCCACGCTGTTGGAACTTAAATCGTAGGGCAAGGGGTTAAGAAAAAAAAATTACGAATATAGGATTTGTGTGGATTATAGAGTACTAAACAAACAAATTGCGAGGCATAATTATCCGATTCCATTGATTGAAGGTCACTTGAGTTGCCGAGGAATATGTTAAATATACCTCGTTTGTCACTCATTTCGGTCAATTTGAATTTGTAAAAATGCCGTTTGGCCTAAAACCAGCTGCGAAAGGTATTGGTCCGTCAATAACCGGCATCGAAGCGGTGCCTTTTCTTTTTTTTTTTTTTCGAGGTAGAAATCTTCGAAAGACACCTCCCGCCCTGGGAGAGAGCAGGAGGTAGTGTCGGATTTCTACCGACTAAAACCACCCCGGTTACCTAACCTCGGCGCTTTTAGGGGAGGCCCCGTGACCTACGGAGACACTTCCGGTGCCTCCCCACGCCCGGCCATTGTGGCATCATCCTCGGGAGGGTCAGAAGGACCCTCCGAAAATCTCCACCGTATCGCACATGGCCGCGCCAGGGGCAACACCCGAGTCGCCCACGGCTCTCCGACGGCCCTGCGGGATTGGGGGGGGATTGTTCCTCCCCGGCAGGACCGCCCGAATACGGGGTATTGGCGAGGTCAACCAGCAGGGGGTGAGGGGGAACACCTCAGCGCCCCCCGGGTCCATCAGCCATTCACACCGCGGGAGGGGGGATCTCGCCAGCGGAAAACGGCCAGCGAGCCCGCCCACCTTTATTTTCGACGCCGTTTCCGGCTGTCGGGCAGCCCTGCGGGATACCGGGAGGACATAATCCTCCCACAGCAGAGCCGTCCGTCCACTGCGACAGCGGTGACAGTCATCCGAGCGACGGGAGGGGGGACACCTCCAATCGCCCCTCGGACCGTCACCGCTTTTACACCACGGGAAGGGGGGACCTCGCCAGCCTGCGCGAACGCAGCCGGCGAGCCCTGACCCTCCGTCTTTCGCGTCGGACGGGATCGGTCAATTCCCGATCCCGCTCCGCTGCCTCCATTCTGTGAAGAACATCCTCGCAGAAGGAGGCCATCGCTACCCAGGCTCTCTCGCTGCCCAGCATCATATTAACGATGCGAGGCAGCGAGTGATCCGCCCCTACTTGCGCCCTCAACGCCCGGCGCTCCGCCGCCCATTCCGGGCACTCCTCCACTGTGTGCTGCGCTGTGTCCAGCGCAGCCCCACACTCGTGGCACCCGTCGTCGCCTCCGCCTGTATCCGGCACAGGTACTCACCGAAGCAACCATGCCCGGTGAGCACCTGCGTGACTCGGTAGGTGAGCGTCCCCCTGCCGCGGTCCAGCCATTCGTCTAGGCTGGGCAGAACTGCCCCGACTGCTCGCTGCGCGACTCCTCGATCGAGGAGCTCCCTCCTCCAATTATTTCGCGCAGCCAGCCGGGCCTGGCATCTCACGTCCACTTCCTCCTCAGCGGACACCACCGCACCCCCCCGGCGGAGTTCTCGGAGACGCTCGTAAATGGAAGCATCTCCCTCCGCCAAGAGATCGAAAGGCACGGTGCCCGCCAAAACCAGCGCCGCCTCGTGGGATATCGTGCGGTATCCCCTGGGCACCCTGATGGCCATCCTCCTCTGAACGCGGCGCAGCGATACTTTACAACCTGAATATGCTCACCCCCTATCATAATCCAGGACCGGGGCGGTCCCCCGCCCCGAGGCCTGTCATGAAACCACATGGCCTCGGTTTTCGGCGGGGAGATCCGCAACCCCAGTCCCCGGATACCGTCGACGACGGAGGCCAGTCCCGTCTCCGCCAGACGGATGGTCCTCTCCCAGTCCCTCCCGACGGCCATCAGCAGCGTGTCATCCGCGTAACACGTCAGACTGACGCCGTTCGGGAGGGCAGCCCGCAGCACCCGATCGTACCCGATGTCCCACAACATGGGGCCCAGGACCGACCCCTGTGGGACACCACGATCCACCTCCCTCGTGCACAACCGGCCGCCTCTGCCCGGATATTCAATCCACCTGTCCCTCAGGTAGTCCCTTAGGACCTTCCTCACGTAGCGGGGCACTCCGTGTTCGGCGAGTGCCCCCCCGATACACCCCCAGGGAAGGGAGTTAAAGGCGTTGGCGATGTCCAAACTGACCGCCAACGCCACTCCCCCCCGGGACGTGGCCGAGTCCGAGAGGGACCTGACTCGACTAATGGCGTCGATCGTCGAGCGTCCCCCTCAAAAACCAAACTGGGACTCGGCCAGGTCGGGACAGGTGCCCCGAGAGGCGGGAAGCCAACACCCTCTCGAAGAGCTTCCCCACCTCGTCGAGGAGGCAGATAGGCCTGTACGCCGAGGGAGAATCGGCGGGCTTGCCGATCTTCCTGACCAGGACCATCCGTCCCCTTTTCCAGCGGGACGGGACGCGCCCCAACCTCAGGCAGCCATCGAACAGGCGCCTGAGGCGAGGCCCGAGGACGCGCAGGGCAAGGGCCATGGCTCTGCCCGGTGTGCAGGTCAGGGCCCGGGGCCGCGTTGCGAGCACCCATTCTCCTGACGGCCCGGGAGAGCTCCTCCTCCGTGACCCCCATGTCGTCGGACCAGGTGTTCGGGTCCGACTCCCCGAGCTCCGGTGGCTGTCCCCCCCCCTCATCCAGGGGGAACAGGGTGTCTACCACCCTGTCCAGGAACTCGGGGTCCATGGTCTCCGTCACGGGGGGCGCCCATGGGCGAAGTTTTCCCATGACCATTTTGTACGGGCGCCCCCAGGGTTCACGGCTCAGTAGCTCGAGGAGCTCCGACCATGCCCCCGCCTTTGCCCTCCCGATGACCAGCCAGAGGGCCACCACCTGCTCCCGGTAGCCCTCGTACAGTTGGTGTTCCCTCGCCAGGTCGCGACGCCGTCTTCGACGGGCTCTTTGGAACAGTCGCCGGGCGCGAACGCAAACGTAGCGCATCCGCGCTATCTCCGACGACCACCAATACGTTGCCCGTCGGTCCGGGGCGCGGGACCAGGGCATGGCTGCATTACATACCGCTACCATGTCCCCCTGGAACCACGCCGCTTCCTCTTCGACGTCCACGACCGGCCCAGCCGGAAGACCGGGCCAGGCCACGACGAGGGAGCCGGCCATCAGCACATCCTCGTCCAGGCGCTTCAGCGCCCACCTCTTCTTTGAGGAAGGGGGAATGCAAGGGGACCCATACCCCCCTCCCCTACCAGCCCTCCCCTGCGGACCCCGGCCCCGGGTGGCGCGCACCTCCATCAGGATATAGAGGTGGTCACTCAGCGTTTCCACCTCTTGCGCCACCCTCCAGCCCCTTACACGATCCACCACCGAGGAGGAGGCCCACGTCAAGTCGACAATGGACTCCCCCTGGTAGCGGACGCAGGTGCTGGCTGACCCCCGATTAAGCAATCGAAGGTCGGAGCCGGCTGCCCAGTCCAGCACCGCCATGCCCCTGGGGTCCGTCCTGGGGGAACCCCAAGTCTGAGACTTGGAGTTAAAGTCCCCCAGGACAATAACCGGACGGGGCCGACATCGCGAGATACATCTTGCGACCCCGTCCAGGAACTCCTCAAAGGATCTCAGGTTCCACCGAGGCGGCGCATAGACCCCTATCACTACCACGTCCCCCCATTGGACCGCGGCGTAGCCCTCGTCGCTCTCCAGAAGGGAGTACGGCAAGGGCATCGAAGCCCCTCCGAGGATGATCGCTACCGAGTCCCCCGGGTTTCCCACCCAATTCGGGTGGTCCGGGATCCTGTACGGCTCGGCAGCAATCGCCAACCCCACATCCCACTCAGCCATGGACTGGACAAGCATGTCCTGCGCCCTGGCCGAGTGGTTAAGGTTGGCCTGAAGCAGCAGGGCCATAGCCCCTTCACAGCTCCAGATCCATGGCCCCTTCCTCCACAGGCCTCGTCTCCAACGTTGCGGGAGGAGCCACCTCTCGCGCCTCTCCTCCCCCCTCGGCCGTCATCGCCACCGGACCAGGGCCAACCGGTGCAGCTGCCACCGTCACCTTCTCCGGTCCGTCCAGGCTCAGGGCAGCCAGTTTGGGGGCCAACTGCGTTTGCTGGGCCCCCTTGGCACCCTGGTTCCTCCTTCCTTTGGGGAGCACGCACCCTTTTATCCCCATTCGATGGCCGGAGGGTTTCCCCAGGTCGGCGCACAGGGGGCACCGGGCGGCGCTCCGGCACTCCGCCACCTTGTGCTCAGTACTGCCGCAGTTGTGGCATCGCCCGCTGCGGTCCACGGTGCTGGTGCACCGCTGCCTTACATGGCCCGCCTCCAGGCAGCGGAAACACTGCAGCGGGCGGTCCGCCAGCTCCTCCACACGGGCAGTGGTCCAGCCGACGCGAATCCTCTTCGCCGCGACCACCTTCCTGGCAGCTGCCAATGGGCACTTTACCCAGAGGGTGCCAGGTCTCAGCGGAGTCGACCGGATTTCTCCGGTTCTCACCTCCGCTGGCGTACACCCTCCGACAGCTGCGATGACCGCGGTCACGTCACTGGTGGTGGTGGCCGCCACCATGTCCCTCACCCGCATCTCCGCCATTTTTGTCGGGCGGGCCACGGTCACGCCCTCCTCCCCACCGAGCACCACCCGCATCTTCGCGGCAAGGGCGTCCGCCTTAGCAGCCCCCTCCGGCCCGGGAATCTCCAGGAGGAGCCCCCCCGTCACGGCTCTCTTCGGCCGCAACTCCGTGATATTCAGCTTCGCCAAATTGATTTGGCTGGCGGAGCTCATGGCCTCCGCATAAGTCATCCTCGCCCCATCCTTGATGGTTAGGGCGATCACCGCCGTACGCGGGGGTCTGCGCTGGGGAGCTTTGGGAGCCGCTTTCGCCCCTCCCTCCTTCTTCCGCTGTCCGATTTGCCCACTAGAGTCCGAGGCTCCGTCCGTATCACTTATTACCAAGTGGGATGCGGTACTCACCGCCGTCGCCCCCTTGCTCGTCCCGCTGTTCCTCGAAGTTCCCGGAGCAGCCTCCCTCCGCACCTCGCTGTCCCCCGATGATCCTGGGGCTGCTCTCTCCTTCCCACAATCCGTGACGTACACCACGGGTGTGCCCTTCCCTACTTTCTCTATTTTTTGTTGTTTTTTATTAGCATCCATAACTGTTCCCACGCATAGGTCGGAAGGGGTGGTCCACCGGGGCAGAGCCGCCTTACCCGGTAAGGCTAAATACAACCAGGAGCCGCCAAATTCCCGGAGGTTGGCCGCTAACGGCTGGTGCACCCACCAACCACGCCCCAGTGCCATCGGCTGGGACGCCCCTCTTCGCTGCGCGCCATAGCTTGGGGTTAGGGATTTTTTATAGAGGTTGTCATCCTCGCGGTACGGCCGGTTAAGTCAAGACCCCCGTTCCAGCGAAACATGACCACAGGTTTACGGTGTTCCATGAGCCGCTACTTAGTTTTCACCGCTCAGCCCAAGCCCGTCCGGCATAGTTGTACTTGCCGGGAATGCATCTCCCGCCGGCATGGTCTTGGGCCTCATTGCAGCTACTCAAGCCCCTGCACCACGACAAGGTGGCGGCTCCTAGCAGGGGATCGAAGCGGTGCCTCGATTTCCAGTACCGCAAAAATTATGCGTCAGATATAAAGTTTTCTTGGACTGTGTTCTTATTTCAGAAAATTTGTGGAAGGTTTCGCGTTAATTGCTAAGCCATTGCACGATTTATTGGAAAATGGCGTTGAATTTAAATTTACGGAAGTCGAGTTAAAAGCGTACGAAAGTCTGAAATTAAATTTAACATCAGCTCCTATATTGTCTATTTATAGCCCGCATGATCCGACAGAGTTACATTGTGGTGCCAGCTCGTTGGGTTTTGGCGCTGCTTTACTACAGAAAAAGTCTGACTTGAAATTTCATCTCGTATTATATATTTTCAAGCGCACAACAGAAACTGAAAGCAAATATCATAGTTTCGAACTAGAAGCATTGGCTATCATATATGCACTCAGACGATTTCGAGTATATCTACACGGAATTTTTTCAAAATTATCACCGATTGTAACTCATTGAAATTAACATTGCAAATAAAAGACGTTAATCCGCGAATCGCCAGGTGGGCGTTAGAGTTGCAAAATTTTGATTATGCAGTAGAGCAGGCCTCGGATTTAAGTGATCTTTCGTGCCGATTTTCACAGGCAACGCCCTCTTTCTCCCGCCGCACGTCTGGGCCCCTCCGATCGCCAAGCGGCTCGGAGCTCCTCAGGCGCGTAGCATACAAACCGCGCGGTCCATGGGACATGGGACGATGTGGAATCCTATTGGTACGATTGTCGCCCAAATGCGACCCGCGCGATTGTTATGCTACGGGCCTGATGAGCTTCGAGGCGATTGGCCATCGCAGGGCCAAGACACGCGGTGGGTGAAAGGGGGGGGGTTGCCTCTGAAAATCGGCTCGAAAGATCACTTAAATCCGAGGCCTGCAGTAGAGCATCGGGCAGCGGATAGAATGAAGCACGTCGATGCACTCAGTCGATCGTTTGCAATTCATGTTATTGAGGATAATCCTTTTGAATATAATCTAGCAGTTATTAACCTTGAATTTTGGGCCGGTTAACAAAGAACATTCAGTGAAGAAATACATATTTCTACTGATGGACGCGTTTACCACGTATGTACGATTGTCCCCTGCTAGGAGCCGCCACCTTGTCGTTGTGCAGGGGCTTGAGTAGCTGCAATGAGGCCCAAGACCATGCCGGCGGGAGATGCATTCCCGGCAGGTACAACCATGCCGGACGGGCTTGGACTGAGCGGTGAAAACTAAGTAGCGGCTCACGGAATACCGTAAACCAGTGGTCATGTTTCGCTGGAACGGGGGTCTTGCCTTAACCGGCCGTACCACGAGGATGACAACCTCCATAAAAAATCCCTAACCCCAAGCTATGGCGCGCAGCGAAGAGGGGCGTCCCAGTCGATGGCACTGGGGCGTGGTTGGTGGGTGCACCAGCCGATAGCGGCCAACCTCCGGGAATTTGGCGACTCCTGGTTGTATTTAGCCTTACCGGGGTAAGGCGGCTCTGCCCCGGTGGACCACGCCTTCCGACCTAAGCGTGGGAACTATTATGGATTCAACAAATACAAAACAAAAAATAGAGAAAGCAGGTAGGGCCACTCTCGTGGTGGCACTAACGGACTGTGGGAAGGAGAAGGCTGCCCCAGGAACAACGGGGGACAGCGAGCTGCGGAGGGAGGCTGCTCCTGGAACATCGAGGGGCAGCGAGACGAGGAGGAGTGCGACGGCGGTGAGTAGTGCACACTACTTAAAAATTAGCGATACGGATGGAGGCTCGGACTCCAGTGTGCAAAACGCCGCGCCCCTGAAGAAGAGGCCCCGATCCTCTGGTGAGTCCGATCAGAGGCGGATTTCTACAAAGGGGAGGAGGCGTATTAGGAGCTCCAACGATGAATCGCGGTCGTTCATGCGGATCAAGGGTATGCCGACGGAAGCCGAATTGGCGGACACCTTCAGGCCGCAGCCCACTGCCAACCTGGGCGCCAAAATTATGGCTCATATGGAAATGGTTAGGAGGGTGGCCGCCAGGAGCACGAACTTGAAGGTGACCTACGTGAGGGATCTCAACGAGGCGGCCCTAACGGTGCGGGCGATCGCCACGGAGATGGCCAAGAGGTCGGCCAAGAACAATGCGCAGCAGGTGGAGGAGGAGAACCTACTGCTGCGCAGTCAGGTGGCCGACCTGAAGCTGGAGCTCGTCGCGGCAAAAGCGGTCCCGGTGAGGTCCAGGGCGAAAGACCGGAAGGACAAAGGTGACAGGGCCAAGGCCAGTGCGTCCCGCTCCTCGTCCCCCTCCAAGGGAAGATCAGGGCCCGTGAGTGAGGAGCGCTTGACGGCCCTCTTCGAATCATTCATGGGGAGGGTGGAGCGGAAAATCGTCTCCATGCGGAAGGAGCTCTCCGAGGAGTGGGCGTGGGCAGTCCCCCTGCAGAAGACAATGAAGGATGAGACGCTGGGGGAGGTCCGCATCAGGCAGATACAGGCGGAGGTGGTGGCGGCCTGCCGTCGCGGGGAATTGTCCGCGGCGACCCGGCAGCCGGAGACGCCTTCCCCTTCTCCCCAGATATCGTGTCCCCCCTCCCCCACCGGCGCAGACCGCCAATACGTGGGCCACGGTGGCCGGAGGAAAGAGCAGGAAGACGAGGACGGAGGCCACGACTCAGGCCAAGGGACGCCCGGCCGAGTCTCCGGTCCCTCCCGCGGCTGCCAAAAAGCTGCCGGCGAAACCGCGGGAGGAGAAAAAGCCGCAGAAGCAGCAAAAACAGCAGCGGAAGAAGGAGGGAGGAAAGGGTGTGAAGACTGCCCCCAAAATCCCCCAGCGAAGGCCCCGGCGTACGGCGGCGATCGCCCTGACCATCAAGGACGGGGCAAAGATGTCATACGCGGAGGCGATGAGCTCCGCCAGCAAGATTAACCTGGCGGAGCTTAACATTACGGAGCTGCGCCCCAAAAGAGCAGTTACGGGGGGCCTTCTTTTGGAGATTCCCGGGCCGGAGGGGGCTGCCAAGGCGGACGCCCTTGCCGCAAAGATGCGGGAGGTCCTTGGCGGAGAAGACGGGGTGAGTGTGGCCGGCCCAACGAAGATGGCGGAGGTAAGAGTCAGGGACCTGGTAGCGGCCACCACCACCACCGACGTGGCCGCGGCCATCGCAGCCGCCGGAGGGTGTGCGCCAGCGGAGGTGAAGACGGGGGAAATCCGGTCGTCTCCGCTGGGACTCGGCACCCTCTGGGTAAAGTGCCCGCTGGCGGCTGCCAGAAAGGTGGTTGCAGCAAGGAGGATATGCGTCGGCTGGACCACTGCCCGGGTGGAGGCGCTGGCGGACCGCCCGCTGCAGTGCTTCCGCTGCCTGGAGATGGGCCACGTGAGGCAGCGGTGCACCAGCACCGTGGACCGCAGCGGGCGCTGCCACAAATGTGGGAGCTCCGAACACATGGTGGCGGAGTGCCGGAGTGCTCCTCGATGCCCCCTGTGCGCCGACCTGGGGAAACCCTCCGGCCATCGAATGGGGACAAAGGGGTGCGTGCCCCACAAAGGAAGGAGGAACCAGGGTGCCAAGGGGGCCCAGCAGACGCAGTTGGCCCCCAAACTGGCTGCCCTGAGCCTGGATGGACCGGAGAAGGTGGCGGTGGTAGCTGCACCGGTTGGTCCTGGTCCTGTGGCGAAGAGGGCCGAAGAGGGAGGAGAGGCGCAAGAAACAGCTTCTCCCGCAACGTTGGAGACGAGGCCTGTGGAGGAAGGGGCCATGGATCTGGAGCAGTGAAGGGGCTATGGCCCTGCTGCTTCAGGCCAACCTTAACCACTCGGCCAGGGCGCAGGACATGCTTGTCCAGTCCATGGCTGAGTGGGGTGTGGGGTTGGCGGTTGCTGCCGAGCCGTACAGGATCCCGGACCACCCGAATTGGGTGGCAAACCCGGGGGGCTCGGTAGCGATCATCCTTGGAGGGGCGTCAATGCCCTTGCCGTTCTCCCTTCTGGAGAGCGGCGAGGGCTACGTCGCGGTCCAGTGGGGGGATATCGCGGTGGTGGGAATCTATGCACCGCCTCGGTGGAACCTGAGGTCCTTTGAGGAGTTCCTGGACGGGGTCGCGAGATGTATCTCGCGATGTCGGCCCCGTCCGGTTATTGTCCTGGGGGATTTTAACTCCAAGTCTCAGGCTTGGGGTTCCCCCAGGACGGACCCCAGAGGCGAGGCGGTGCTGGACTGGGCGGCCGGCTCCGACCTTCGATTGCTTAATCGGGGGTCAGCCAGCACCTGCGTCCGCTACCAGGGGGAGTCCATTGTCGACTTGACGTGGGCCTCCTCCTTGGTAGTGGATCGTGTAAGGGGCTGGAGGGTGGCGCAAGGGGTGGAAACGTTGAGTGACCACCTCTATATCCTGATGGAGGTGCGCGCCACCCGGGGCCGGGGACCGCCGGGGAGGGCTGGTTGGGGCCGGGGGTATGGGTCCCCTTACATTCCCCCTTCTTCGATGAAGAGGTGGGCGCTGAAGCGCCTGGACGAGGACGTGCTGATGGCCGCCTCCCTCGTCGTGGCCTGGCCCGGATTTCCGGCTGGGCCGGTCGTGGACGCCGAAGAGGAAGCGGCGTGGTTCCAAGGGGGTATGGTAGCGGTCTGCAATGCTGCCATGCCCTGGTCCCGCGCCCCGGATCGACGGGCAACGTATTGGTGGTCGTCGGAGATAGCGCGGATGCGGTATGTTTGCGTTCGCGCCCGGCGACTGTTCCAGAGAGCCCGTCGAACAGAGCGCGAGGGAACATCAACTGTACGAGGGCTACCGGGAGCAGGTGGTGGCCCTCCAGCTTGTCATCAAGAGGGCAAAGGCGGGGGCGTGGTCAGAGCTCCTCGAGCTACTGAACCGTGAACCCTGGGGGCGCCCGTACAAAATGGTAATGGGCAAACTTCGCCCATGGGCGCCCCCCGTGACGGAGACCGTGGACCCCGAGTTCCTGGACAGGGTGGTAGACACCCTGTTCCCCCTGGATGAGGGGGGAGAACAGCCACCGGAGCTCGGGAAGTCGGACCCGAACACCTGGTCCGACGACATGGGGGTCACGGAGGAGGAGCTCTCCCGGGCCGTCAGGAGAATGGGTGCCCGCAACACGGCCCCGGGTCCTGACGGCATACCGGGCAGAGCCATGGCCCTTGCCCTGCGCGTCCTCGGGCCTCGCCTCAGGCGCCTGTTCGATGGCTGCCTGAGGTTGGGGCGCGTCCCGTCCCGGTGGAAAAGGGGACGGATGGTCCTAGTCAGGAAGATCGGCAAGCCCGCCGATTCTCCCTCGGCGTACAGGCCTATCTGCCTCCTCGACGAGGTGGGGAAGCTCTTCGAGCCTTTAACTCCCTTCCCTGGGGGTGTATCGGGGGGGCACTCGCCGAACACGGAGTGCCCCTCTACGTGAGGAAGGTACTAAGGTAGTCCTGAGGGACAGGTGGATTGAATATCCGGGCACAGGCGGCCGGTTGTGCACGAGGGAGGTGGATCGTGGTGTCCCACAGGGGACGGTCCTGGGCCCCATGTTGTGGGACATCGGGTACGATCGGGTGCTGCGGGCTGCCCTCCCGAACGGCGTCAGTCTGACGTGTTACGCGGACGACACGCTGCTGATGGCCGTCGGGAGGGACTGGGAGAGGACAATCCGTCTGGCGGAGACGGGACTGGCCTCCGTCGTCGACGGTATCCGGGGACTGGGGTTGCGGATCTCCCCGCCGAAAACCGAGGCCATGTGGTTTCATGACAGGCCTCGGAGCGGGGGACCGCCCCGGTCCTGGATTATGATAGGGGGTGAGCACGTTCAGGTTGGGGACCGGATGAACTATCTTGGTCTCCTCCTGGACAGCCACTGGCGTTTCACGGTCCACTTCGACCGACTGGCTCCCCGTTTGGAGAGAGCGGCGACTGGTCTTGGCCTGTACGAGGATTATGTCCTCCCGGTATCCCGCAGGGCTGCCCGACAGCCGGTAACGGCGTCGGAAATAAAGGAGGGGCGGGCTTGCTGGCCGTTTTCCGCTGGCGAGATCCCCCCTCCCGCGGTGTGAATTGCTGATGGACCCGAGGGGCGCTGAGGTGTTCCCCCTCACCCCCTGCTGGTTGAACTCGACAATACCCCGTATACGGGCGGTCCTGCCGGGGAGGAACAATCCCCCCCAATCCCGCGGGGCAGTCGGAGAGCCGTGGGCGGCTCGGGTGGGGGCCCGAGTCGCCCTTATCACGGCCTGGAGAAGGTAGGCCGCGCTGGGTGTTACCCCTGGCGCGGCCATGTGCGATACGGCGGAGTTTTTCGGAGGGTCCTTCTGACCCTCCCGAGGATGGGGCCGCAACGGCCGGGCGTGGGGAGACACCGGAAGTGTATCCGTAGGTCACGGGGCCTCCCCTACAAGCGCCGAGGTTAGGTAACCGGGGTGGTTTTAGCCGGTAGAAATCCGGCACTACCTCCTGCTCTCCCCCAGGGCAGGGGGTGTCTTTTGAAGATTTCCACCTCGTAAAAAAAAAAAAAAAGAAGGTATGTACGATTGTATCCTACCAAATCAACGTCACTAAGGAAGTTGTAGTGCATTTTTCCAATTATTTTACAAATTACAGTAAGCCTCGAACAATCATATCCGACTGGGGATCTTGCTTTACGGCGCAAGAATTTCGTGATTTCCAATCTGACCAGAATGTCAAACATGTTCTAATTGCTACAGGATCAGGACACGCTTTATTTGGCATAGCGCAGAGTGTAAATCATTGTGTGAAAATGGTTTTACGTTTATCTTTAAAACTTCTAGCTTGAAGAGGTGGAGAAGGCGTTAAACGACGTTTTGCTGTTCATCCAATATTGCAAAAGAGAAAAATTGACAGTGTGGCACCCTGCGTAAGGGCGGTAGTGCACCGGGCGGCCGCCAGACTAGCGCTATCTGTTCAACCCTTGTGCGCTTGCGCGTTGCATCTCCCCCTCCACCACTCGCACTGACCCAAGCCCTCCCGCAAAGCATAAAAAGGGGACCGGCCGATAGTTTTTAAGATGGGCAAGTGAGTTTACTGCTCCTAAGACGCTCCCTTGTGTGGACAGATCCGGACCACGAGAGAACTCTTGCTCCCTACGTTTGGTTTTCTCTTACACGAGTCAATTCTATAAGTACGAACTGTTGTATCAAGT
Organism: Nomada ferruginata; assembly: GCA_963583965.1. Classification (NCBI taxonomy): domain Eukaryota; kingdom Metazoa; phylum Arthropoda; class Insecta; order Hymenoptera; family Apidae; genus Nomada; species Nomada ferruginata. The sequence continues at coordinate 6,210,657 of OY757219.1, forward strand.
GAAATATATGTATATTTGTTATTACTAGTCCAGTGGATATTATTTGTGGTCAGCCCAAACCTTTTACGTAATAACCATCCACATACCGTTGCAAGGGAGAATATTTAACATTACTTAAAGAATTAATGGACCGCGACACGAAGTTGTTCGAATACTTCAGGATGCCTATACACGATTTCAATGTTGTTTTGGGGAAAATAGAAAAATCTATAAAAAAGAAGAATACTACTTTCAAGGAGGCTGTAAGTCCAAGAGATAGACTTGCCGTATGTTTAAGGTAAATAATTTTATTCATAAAAATCATATACAATTAGGAAAATCATATTATTCGTTATTTTCCCTACTATGTATCTGCATTCGGCCTTGGCTTCAGCATTGACGAGGAGTATTGGTGCTGATTATCCATTGCCAATTCCTCCAATTGAAATTGGGATAATATTCCAATTCTTGAAAATTGTCGTATCGACAAAACGAAATAATCTTATTGTTAGGTTCAGGGAGATATATTTTAAAAATGATTTCGCATCAGGTTCGTCCGTACGTCTACCAACCTCCGAACAGCTCCCTGGTCGAGCGCCAGATTCGTCTGTGAATAAACCAACCTCCTAGTTCGTATGCGAAATTCATCCTAGTGACTCCCCGGTTTCGCACCGGGTTCGTCCTCGCTCTCAATAATCCTAGCGGCTCTCTGATTTCGCATCGGGTTCGTCCGCGCACCTTAACTAACAAACTGATAGCCGTATTCTTGGGTAATAGACCCCTCGCCGGCCTCTCGTGCTGCCACACAACTCGGCTCGTAACAGTTGAGACTATCTTGGAGGTTGCAAGCCGAGTCTTGCCCTTGTGTAAAATAAGCAAGCCGAGTCTTGCCTTGTTTTAATAAAGTAACTAGTTTCTCCGGAGTTTGATTTACAACCATTCTTCGTAAATCCTGTCGTGGTCCAAGTCACGAATTTCGCGACCGATACGACACCACATGCGTTATGGGTAAACACCACCGTTTAGCTTTCTGTAAAAGAGAAGATGAAGTCAAAGCGACTGCCCTAAGATAAAGAAAAAAAAACCGGTTGCACCGCTTACTGTTGCTCGCACTGGTGGTCGACGATCACTGTACCTTGTTGACACGGAAGACCACCGGCGCAGTAACCTAATTTAAGGGCTAATTATTATTATTATTATTATTATTTATTCCGTTAATCCACGGGCTAAAAAACCCTTTAGTATACAATTTGAAAAACACACAGAGTAGTAGAATCGTAAAAGATACAGTAATACAAGATAGCAGAGTGATAATACAAGATAATACAAAAATATAGAAATGATGCGGTTACAGTAGATACAAGATAGTTACAGTAGATAGATACGACGATAGAGTACAAGATTGCGAAGTAAAACAGTGCAAGAAAAGTGTAGAAGAGATACAGAAGAAAAATAGATGAACTGTGAAAGACCTATAAATGGAGCAGAAATAAAATGAAGGATGTAATATGTAATATGAGCGAATATGGCATGAACGGCAAAAGAGAAAAGCTAGGTCGAATTACTATTTACAACAGATTGAACGGAGTGCTTAAAAGCTGTATAGGGGGTCCCGAAGAAGTGAAGTGAGTTACAGAAACTGTTCGCGTTGGTGCACAATCGATTTAAACAATTATGTTTGCCGTAAAGAGTTCGGTGAGAATTAATGTAGAATAAAGTATGTGTCCTTAGTTGAGTGGAGGGGACGTGGAATTTTAGGTCAGAAAGAATATCTGGGCAGGAGATTATGTGATTAATAACTTTGAAAATAAACAGTAGATCGGCAGTGAGGCGCCGTTGCTGAAGGGTAGATAGCCTGAAGCGAGAGAGATAGCGTTTATAATTGTGGTTGAAAGGGGACATAGGTATTTCGGTAAAACGAGAAACAAGCCTCAGGAATTGTCAGCCCCACCTTGACCAGGCCCAACGACCCGCGGATCCGCGAGCCCTTCCGGATCGGCGATACCGATCAGAGTATCGACAACCATCGCACAGAGTAAAAGATACAAACAAGCGAAATAGAGATTTACCAAGCGCCTAGCAAAGCTTCTGTGCCTTTCGTGTACTCAGTATTTTCCGTCAACCGTTACCGTCTTGTTAAGCCGTGTTTTTTACCGTGGCCGTCGCCTATCTGTGATATCTGTGTACGTGGAGACTCTTGTGTTACATTAAAGTGCCGTCTTAGTGTCACATCAAAAAGACTTTGATTCAACGGAGACCTGGAAGAACCATACCCAGTCCTTCGTTTCAATCACCAGCAAATTCCGAACATTTTCGTCCTTCGAGCCGGATTGGATTCTGAACGGCAGCCATGGAGAACCTCCACGCCGTGCTGGCAGAGCAAGAGGCGTTGATGCACGCTATCAAAAACACGGTCAGCAACCTCAAGAAGCTGGGAAAGAAGAAGATGCACCCAGCCATCGACCGCCGTCGCCTCGCCAAACTGGAGGACGATCACCAGATGTGCAGGCGACGACACGGAGCCCTCGTCGCCCAGTGCGACTCCAAGATGAAGTCGTCAATCCCCTACTTCGTTGAGGACCTGTTCGCTGCTGCAGAGGTCGACTACAACGAAGCAGCGGACTATATGGCGGTGATCCTGGACGAAGCGGAAGCAACTACGATGCAAGCGGCGACGAGTAAGTTACACGATCCTCCAGCTCGCTCCGCCTCGCGCCTCCCGAAAATCGGGCTGCCGACCTTCGACGGCAGCTTCGATCGTTGGGAGAGTTTCCGCGACACATTCGTGTCCATGGTCCACCGTGTTGAGACCTTGTCCGACGTGGACCGCGTGCATTACCTTCTGTCATGCATGCGCGGTGATGCTTTGGACGCCTTAAGCGGCCTGAACATCACCGAGGTCAACTTCCGCGTCGGATGCGATGTGCTTGTGTCGCGGTTCGAGCACAAGAAGCGTCTTGTAGCTATGCATATCGACACGCTGAATAACCTGCCGGCCGTTACATCCCAAAACCCATCAGGTTTTACGTTTATCTTTAAACCCAAAAGGCATCAACGAATGTGTTTCTTTCGTGTGTGCGGAAAGACTGGTAGAATACCGGAGATTCCCCCGGTTCCCGGCGCCGTTCGTTGTCATCGGGTCCTACTTCTCTCGCTTTAATAGCCGGCAGGGCGAGAGGGACAACGCGATGGCAACGACAATAACGCCAATCTCAAGGTGTGGTGGTCGAGGTGCCCCAAATGGTTTACCTTTGATATAGAAGAAATATCCAAACAAATAGAAATCTCAACCGTTTAGGCCACCTCGAACACCACTTAAAAACGTCGAACGTTCGAGCACAGAATTTGCTCGTACATACCGCCCGCCTTCTACGCGTCGCGGAGAACGACCCGCATATTGGTACAATTAAAGCAATGACTTAAGTGCTAGCGTATGCAATAAGATTCTTAAAAGCTAGTGTGTAACAAAATTGAGGAATAAGGCATAATGCGGCATACCGCCCGCCATAACGTATGTACAAGAAGACGAAGCTGTCACTTACAATGACGTGACGACTTGATTGGCGTTATCGGACGGCAGTGGAAGGGGGCACACCTTTACAATTGGTCGAGTGAACGTTCCGCAGGCTGTTCGAAGTGTTACCACTCGTACCTGGCCGTCCGCTCCCGGGTGGAGGGCCTCAATACGACCCATTGGCCATTTTTCCGGGGGTTGTAACTCATCTCGGAGGAGCACGAGGCTGCCGACCTTCAGATTGTCCGTCCGGTGACGCCACTTTGGAAGTTGTTGCAAGTTAAGAAGATACTCTCGGTGCCAACGGTTCCAGAAGTGCGAGCGTATTTGTGTAAGTAGCGCCACCGAGATGTTAGGGACACCTTACTGTCGTCCGGTTCGGGTTCCGGGATGTTGCACGTAGGCTCGCCGATTAAAAAATGTCCGGGAGTTAGCGCCGCGAGGCCCGACGGATCGTCGGACAGTGGGTGAAGTGGTCGAGAGTTGACGCAGGCTTCGATTTGGCACAGCAGCGTGGACATCTCCTCGGAGGTGAGCGTCGTATTCCCAATCACTCTCCGTAAATGGTGCTTTACAGATTTTACACCGGCCTCCAACAGGCCGCTAAAGTGAGGAGCGTGCGGAGGATTAGAGCTCCAATCCGTTCCGTCCGCGGCCAGTGACGACGTAGCTTCTTTATAGAAGGTGGAGGCGCTGCTGAACATGGCTCGCAGCTCACGATCGGCCCCATGTTGAGGAAGGCTGTCTGAGGTCGGATGCGTTCCCGAGGTAGTGGAGCCATGACCTGCGTGGGTGGAGTTCGATTGTATCGAGCGCACATGGTGCACTCCCGGATGGCGGCGCGAATTGGTGAACGCCCGTGGACGATCCAGATTTTCCTTGAGAGGAGGCTCCTGGTCAGCTGTGGTCCGCCGTGGAGTGTCCGAAGATGTGCGTCTCGGATTAGGAGGATAGCTAAGAGAGACGTCTTCGCGACGATGTACGGATGTCGTTCGTTGAATGGCATCGCAGCGTTGGAGAGACGGCCACCCACTCGCAGAAGTCCCTCGTCGTCTAGAAACGGCCTCAGAGAGGTGAGGGTGGAGGTCCTTGAAAGTTCAGCACCCCGTCGAAGCTCGTCGATGTCCTTGCGGAAGCTGCAACGCTGCGAAATCCGAAGTACGGCCCGTAGCGCTGACGCCCGTTCGGTGGCTCGAAGAAAACCAGTGGCGCAGGCTCGTTTCCTGCTAAGATTCCCGAACTGCCCCTCTCCTTCTCCGCGGCCCCGCTTTCCTCCAGAGGGGAGGTTGACCTTCGAGCTCCTCCAACTCTCAGAAGCGCTGGAGCAGCCGATGCGTGTCGTCCTCGGAACTGCAATGGAAGCTGCGTGCTGTTGAAGACCAGAACCGATATCGCTTAGGGCGGGACCCATTAATACCCAGCCGAAGGGAGTTTTCCTGGCCGTGGGGGTACCCGGGGGCCCAAACCGAGAATCGTCCTGGAAGAGAGCTCCGCACACATCCGCACCTAAAATCAAGTCCACTCGCGCCGGCATTCCGTATTCTCGAACTGCAAGGTTAATGTGATCGAGGTGCGGCCAAGAATTGTACTGCACTTGTTGAGCCGGCAGAAAAGCAGTCAGTTTTTGGAGCACGAGGGCGCGAACCGGTAAGCGGAAGTTCGAGTCGTATTTGGACCGGACACGAAGCTGAACTTCACTTGTTGCAAGACCGCTCTCATGTTGCTGCACTCCCGAGATGGCCACTCGCACCGCCCGCCGTGGGCATCGCATGGCTTGGATGACCCAGGAAGAAACCAAGGAGGTGTCCGAGCCGGTATCTAGCAAGGCCCGAACATCGATAGTCGCTCCACTTGGTGCCACCAGTTGGACCTTGGCGGTGGCCCGCAGGACCGCGTGTCGGGGAGCCGTCGACATGGTGAAAGAAGAGGCCATGCGTGGTCCTTCCGTCTCGTCCGTGTGGGTCGATGCCGGTGGTGCGTGCATGGAGTGGTCAGACGCTTTCCCGCTCGAACAGTCTCCCATTGCTTCGTGCAGTAGCGTGTGGTGCCTCTGTCGGCAAGCTAAGCATGAGTTTTTTGACGGACACGTACCTACCTCATGGCCGACGGTCAAGCAGTTGAGACAGGCTCTTATTTGATGGACGAGTTTCCTTTGTTGCCGAGGGGACAGTGATTTAAAGTTGGAGCAATATCTCAACGTGTGGTTTTTGGCGCATGACTGGCATTTTCGTTGGATGGGGGGCCTAGACGCAGCGGTCTACGTCCTTAGAGTGCTCCGATTTGGTGGTGTCCTATTTGAAGTACCTTTGGGTGATGCTGGTCGAAGAATCGGATCCGAGCTCTGAACGGAGTCCAGTGCCTGCATTCTGTTTTCCAGAAAATGCGAGAGCTGCTGGAATGAAGGTATTTCTCGGCTGTTCTCCAACAATGTCTCCCAGGCGAGGCGAGTGGTTGCGTCTAACTTCTGGCTCAGGATATACACGAACCACTCGTCCCACGATGCTATCGTCTTCCTTAGGGCAGAGTAGGCGCGTATCGTCTGCCGAAAGGTGTCGAGTAGCCTCTTCAGCTCCGAAGGTGATTGATGTTCCGCGGCCAAGCAGCACAGGAGCGCTCGATGATGCGCGAAGGACAGGAGGCGCTTGTTGTCGTAGCGATGCTCCAAATCCTCCCAGGCCCCTCGATAGTTCTCCTGTTAGGCTGGACTTGAGATAAAGCAACTTTTTAAGTTCGATACCTGAGGCACGTCGTGTACGAGGCTTTTAAACAGATCGCGAAAGCTGTCCCAATGCAACGGCTCACCGGAGAAGGTCGGCAGGGGTATTTTGGGAAGTTGCTGAGGCGCAAAGTCCCCTTGGTTGGTCTGCTGTCCAGCCGAAGGATGCGCCGATGATCGTTCGGAGAGATCGTCCCCCCGCTACCAGGGGGAGTCCATTGTCGACTTGACGTGGGCCTCCTCCTCGGTGGTGGATCGTGTAAGGGGCTGGAGGGTGGCGCAAGAGGTGGAAACGTTGAGTGACCACCTCAATATCCTTATGGAGGTGCGCGCCACCCGGGACCGGGGACCGCCGGGGAGCGCTGGTAGGTGCGGGGGGTATGGGACCCCTTACATTCTCCCTGCCTCGAAGAAGCGGTGGGCGCTGAAGCGCCTGGACGAGGACTTACTGATGGCCGCCTCCCTCGTCGTGGCCTGGCCCGGACTTCCGGCTGGGCCGGTCGTGGACGTCTACCGGCTAAAACCACCCTGGTCGCCTTCCTCTGGCGCTATGGGCAGCCCCGTGACTCTGAATGAACGCTACCGGTGCTGCCCACGCCTACGCTATTCCTAGCCCGTTCCTCGGGAGGGTCAGGAGGACCCTCCGATCTTCTGTATTTACGGCCGTACCAAGGGTGAGACCCAGTGCGGCCCTCCTCCCTGGCCGTGATCAGGACAACTCGGGCCCCCACCCGAGCCGCCCACGGCTCTCCGACGGCCCCACGAGAAGCAGGAGAACGTGGTCCTCCCTGACGGGGCCGCCAGGCTTCATGTCAGCGGTAGCAGACTTTCGAGAGGGTTGAGGGGGTTCACCACTGCGCCCACCGCCCGCCCCGCTTTTATCTGTACGGTAACGGGGGGGGGGGATCTCGCCAGCGGAAACGGCCAGTAAGTCCTACCCCTCCATCTATCGCGGCGGGCAGGATCGGACACTTCCCGATCCCACTCCGGCGCCTCCTGCTGACGAAGCATACCTTCGCAGAAGGGGACACGCCACCCCCCCTGGGACGTGGCCGAGTCCGAGATGGACCTCATCTGACTAATCGCGTCGATTGTCCAGCGTCCCACTCTAAATCCAAACTGGGACTCGGCCAGGTCGGGACCCACCCGGGACAGGTGCCCCGAGAAGCGGGAAGCCAGTACCCTCTCGAAGAGCTTTCCCGCCTCATCGAGGAGACAGATTAGCCTGTATGCCGAGGGAGAGTCAGCGGGCCTGCCAATCTTTTGCGCAAGGACTATCCTGCCTCTTTTCTTCCATTGCAACGGGACTCGCCCCGTCCTCACGCAGCCATCAAACGGGCGCCTGAGACGGCGCCCGAAGATGCGCAGGGCCATGGCCCGGCCCGGGATGCCGTCAAGGCCCGGAGCGGTGTTCTTCTTCATCCGCTTGACAGCCCGGAAAACTCTTCCCCCGTGACACCTATTTCGGCGGATCAGTTGACAGGGTCCGCCGTTCCGAGCTCCATGGTAGGTTCCCCGTTTGCGGGGAACAGGGTTTCAACCACCCTGTCCAGGAACTCGGGGTCCAGCGTTTCCTTCACGGGGGCGCCCACGGGCGCATTTCGCCCATCACCATTCGGTAGGAGCGCCCCGAGGGTTCACGTTCCAGGATTTTGAGGAGTTCCGACCAGGCCCTCTCCTTCGCCCTGCTGATCACCAGCTGGAGAGCTACCACATGCTCTCGATAGCCCTCGTATAGCTGAAGCTCCCTCGCCAGGTCGCGACGCCGTTATCGGCGGGATTTCTGGAGCAGTCGCCGGGCGCGGGCGCAGACATGTCGCATCTGCGCTATCTCCATCGACCACCAGAAAGTGGCACGTCTGTTGGAGGCGCGGGACCGGGGCACGGTAGTGTCACATATTGCCCACATGTCCCCCCGAAGCCGCGCGGCCTCCTCATCGACGTTCGCAACCGGCCCGGCTGGTGTTGCGGGCCAGGCCACTGCGAGATACGCGGCCATCAGCGCGTCCTCGTCCAGGCGCTTCAGCGCCCATCTCCTCCTTTGGATAGGGGGAGTAAGAGCGGAATCCCTGGTGGCCGCCGGCTCCGGGTGGCGCGCACCTTCATAAGGATATAGAGGTGGTCACTCAATGTTTCCACCTCTTGCGCGACCCTCCAGCCCGTGACACGACCCACCACCGTGGGGCATACCCAAGATAAGTCGACTATGGACTCCTCCTGGTAGCGGACGCAGGTGCTGACCGATCCCCGGTTCAGCAGCCGGAGGTCGGAGCCGGCCGCCCAGTCCAGCACCGCCTCCCCCCACGGGTCCGCCCTAGGGGAACCCTGTGATTTGGAGTTGAAATGCCCCAGGACCATAACCGGACAGGGTCTGCATCTCGATATGCATCCCGGGACCCCGTCCAGGAACTCTTCGAAGGACTCGAGGTCGCACCGAGGCGGTGCGTAGACTCCCAGCACTACCAAGTCCCCCCACTGTACCGCCACGTAGCCCTCGCCGTTCTCCAGTAGGGAGAACGACAAGGGCATCGAGGACCCACCAAGGATAACCGCGACGGAGCCGGCCGCGTCCCTGAGCCAATTTGGGTGGTCGGGGACCCTGTACGGCTCCGTAGCGATCGCCAACAACAACGACGCTCTCATCTGTGAGCGTCTCCGAGAACTCCGCCGGGGGGTGCGATGGTGTCCGCCGAAGAAGGGGTGGACGTTCGACGCCAGGCCCGACTGGTTGCGCGGAAAGGTAGGTTGCAGATCACCCCCTCTAGCGGTTTAAACGCGGTGAGAGTCCGAGGGGCGATTGGAGGTGTCCCCCTCCCGTCCTTCGGATGTCTGCCACCGCTGACACGAAGACTGGCGGCCCCGCAAGAGAGGACCACGCTCTCCCGCTTCCCTCGGGGCCGTCGGAGAGCCGTGGGCGGCTCGGGTGGGGGCCCGAGTCATCCTAATCATCGGGAGTTACCCCCGGCGTGGCTCTGGGCAGCGATGTATCGGAGGGTTCTTCTGACCCTCCCGAGGATGGAGCTGCAACGGTCAGGGCGGGGGCGGGGGCACCGGAAGCTATCTCCGGAGATCACGGGGCCTCCCCTACAAGCGCCGAGGATAGGTAACCGGGGTGGTTTTAGTCGGTAAATATCCGACACTACCTCCTGCTCTCCCCCAGGGCAGGAGGTGTCTTATGAAGTACTCCACCTCGAAAAAAAAGCCTGGGAAGGATCGTGGGGTTTTTTTTTTTTTTTTTTTTTTTTTGTTACGAGGTGGAAATCTTCGAAAGACACCACCTGCCCTGGGGGAGAGCAGGAGATAGTGCCGGATTTCTACCGGCTAAAACCACCCCGGTTACCTAACCTCGGCGCTTGTAGGGGAGGCCCCGTGACCTACGAAGACACTTCCGGTGCCTCCCCACGCCCGGCCATTGCGGCCCCATCCGCGGGAGGGTCAGAAGGACCCTCCGAAAAACTCCGCCGTATCGCACATGGCCGCGCCAGGGGTAACACCCAGCGCGGCCTACCTTCTCCAGGCCGTGATAAGGGCGACTCGGGCCCCCACCCGAGCCGCCCACGGCTCTCCGACGGCCCCGCGGGATTGGGGGGGATTGTTCCTCCCCGGCAGGACCGCCCGTATACGGGGTATTGGCGAGGTCAACCGGCAGGGGGGTGAGGGGGAGCACCTCAGCGCCCCTCGGGTCCATCAGCCATTCACACCGCGGGAGGGGCGATCTCGCCAGCGGAAAATGGCCAGCGAGCTGCCCCTCCTTTATTTTCGACGCCGTTTCCGGCTGTCGGGCAGCCCTGCGGGATACCGGGAGGACATAATCCTCCCACAGCAGGGCCGCCCGTCCACTGAGTCAGCGGTGACAGTCATCCGAGAGACGGGAGGGGGGACACCTCCGATCGCCCCTCGGACCGTCACCGCTTTTACACCACGGCAGGGGGGGATCTCGCCAGCCTGCGCGAACGCAACCGGCGAGCCCTTTCCCTCCACCTTTCGCGTCGGACGGGGTCGGTCAATTCCCGACCCCGCTCCGATGCCTCCTTTCTGCGAAGAACATCCTCGCAGAAGGAGGCCACCGCTACCCAGGCTCTCTCGCTGCCCAGCATCATACTAACGATGCGTGGCAGCGAGAGATCCGCCCCCACTTGCGCCCTCAACTCCCAGCGCTCCATCGCCCATTCCGGGCACTCCTCCAGTGTGTGCTGCGCTGTGTCCAGCGCAGCCCCACACTCGTGGCACTCCGTCGTCGCCTCCGCCTGTATGCGGCACAGGTACTCACCGCAGCAACCATGCCCAGTGAGCACCTGCGTGACTCGGTAGGTGAGCGTCCCCCTGCCGCGGTCCAGCCATTCATCCAGGCTGGGAAGAACCGCCCCGACTGCTCGCTGCGCGACTCCTCGATTGAGGAGCTCCATCCTCCATTTGTTTCGCGCAGCCAGCCGGGCCTGGCGTCTCACGTCCACCTCCTCCTCAGCGGACACCATCGCGCCCCCCCGGCGGAGTTCTCGGAGACGCTCATAGATCGAAGCGTCTCCCTCCGCCAGAAGATCGAAGGGCACGGTGCCCGCCAAGGTCAGCGCCGCCTCGTGGGATATCGTGCGGTATCCCCTGACCACCCTGATGGCCATCCTCCTCTGTACGCGGCGGAGCAATGTTCGGCTGCGCCGCGCGACCACCAGGGCCGACGCCCATATCGGGGCGCCGTACAGGGCCATGGACCGCACGATACCAAGGTAGAGGCGGCGCACCCTCTCATCTGGCCCCCCGATGTTTGGGAGGAGGCGACCAAGACCAGTCGCCGCTCTCTCCAAACGGGGAGCCAGTCGGTCGAAGTGGACCGCGAAACGCCAGTGGCTGTCCAGGAGGAGACCAAGATAGTTCACCCGGTCACCAACCTGAACGTGCTCACCCCCTATCATAATCCAGGACCGGGGCGGTCCCCCGCTCCGAGGCCTGTCATGAAACCACATGGCCTCGGTCTTCGGCGGGGAGATCCGCAACCCCAGTCCCCGGATACCGTCGACGACGGAGGCCAGTCCCGTCTCCGCCAGACGGATGGTTCTCTCCCAGTCCCTCCCGACGGCCATCAGCAGCGTGTCATCCGCGTAATACGTCAGACTGACGCCGTTCGGGAGGGCAACCCGCAGCACCCGATCGTACCCGATGTCCCACAACATGGGGCCCAGGACCGACCCCTGTGGGACACCACGATCCACCTCCCTCGTGCACAACCGGCCGCCTTTGCCGGGATATTCAATCCACCTGTCCCTCAGGTAGTCCCTTAGGACCTTCCTCACGTAGAGGGGCACTCCGTGCTCGGCGAGTGCCCCTCCGATACACCCCCAGGGAAGGGAGTTAAAGGCGTTGGCGATGTCCAAACTGACCGCCAACGCCCCCCCCCCCCTGGGACGAGGCCGAGTCCGAGAGGGACCTGACTCGACTAATGGCGTCGATCGTCGAGCGTCCCCCTCTAAAACCGAACTGGGACTCGGCCAGGTCGGGACCCACCCGGGACAGGTGCCCCGAGAGGCGGGAAGCCAACACCCTCTCGAAGAGCTTCCCCACCTCATCGAGGAGGCAGATAGGCCTGTACGCCGAGGGAGAATCGGCGGGCTTGCCGATCTTCCTGACTAGGACCATCCGCCCCCTTTTCCAGCGGGACGGGACGCGCCCCAACCTCAGGCAGCCATCGAACAGGCGCCTGAGGCGAGGCCCGAGGACGCGCAGGGCAAGGGCCATGGCTCTGCCCGGTATGCCGTCAGGGCCCGGGGCCGTATTGCGAGCACCCATTCTCCTGACGGCCCGGGAGAGCTCCTCCTCCGTGACCCCCATGTCGTCGGACCAGGTGTTCGGGTCCGACTCCCCGAGCTCCGGTGGCTGTTCCCCCCCCTCATCAAGGGGGAACAGGGTGTCTACCACCCTGTCCAGGAACTCGGGGTCCATGGTCTCCGTCACGGGGGGCGCCCATGGGCGAAGTTTTCCCATGACCATCTTGTACGGGCGCCCCCAGGGAGGATCGTGGGGTCCTACCTGACCAGCAGGTGAATAGAGTACCCTGGAAGGGCGGTATACTGGAAAGGGGGGTGGGATGCGGGGTACCGCAAGGCTCGGTACTGGGCCCGCTACTGTGGGACCTCGCGTATGACACGGTCCTCCGGGTTGCCCTCCCCTACGGGAGCAGCGTCACGTGCTACGCGGATGACACGTTGGTGCTGGCCGCGGGGGTGGACTAGGGAAGGACCTTACGCCTTGCGCAATGCGGGGTGGCAGGCGTCGTCTCCGGGGTGGAAAGGCTCGGACTGAGGGTGGCGCCTCACAAATCCGAAGCGATCTGGATGTACGATCGCTCTCGGCGGGGTGAGCCGCCCCCGTCCCGGTTGTGGCTGGGTCAGTCCTGCGTGGAGGTGGGTCACCGGATGAAGTATCTGGGACTCACCTTGGACGCCCACTGGCGTTTCGATGCTCATGTTGAGCGTCTGGCTCCCCGAACCGAGGGGCTTGCGACCGCCTTGTGTCGTATTCTCCCGAACCTCGGGGGCCCGGCGGCGGAGGTATTTCACCTGTACGCAGCGGTCGTGCGGTCGATGGCTCTGTACGGAGCGCCCGTGTGGAGCCACAACCTCAACGACTAGTCGCAACGACTGGCTAGTCGGCGCAGTCGAGAGATGCTGCGCCGCGCCGAGAGGATGTTTGCCATCAGGTTCGCGCGGGCCTACCGCACGGTCTCCTATGAGGCTGCGATGACCCTGAAGGGGCTCCTGCTGCTCGACATTCAGGCAGGAGTTTCCGCGGCGGACTATGTCGCCGGGAAGACCCCCGTTCGCGGTGACCCGCGGGGTCATGAGGAGGAAGAGCCGGCTTCGAGGCTTCCGTCCCGTCGGCGCGCCGTGATCGAGTGGCGTGCCCGGCTAACCGGTCCACCGGGCGGCGGGTGGCGACTTGTCGGGGCGGTCTTGCCGAGCCTAGAGAAGTGGCTCGGCAGATCGTGGGGCAGGCTGACCTACCGGATGGCGCAGCTGCTCTCCGGACATGGGTTGTTGAATTGTGCGTCGTGTATATTACTTATGTATTTGGTGTGTCTAAGAAAATACAGATGTCGCCGATGAGGCTCGTTATGTGTCCGGGGAGAGTGGCTTGAGAGTCGTTGGTGAGGACATGTGCGAAGCTCTGTATTCAATTCCGGGATATTTGCGTCTAATAAAAGTAGAAGGTTTCCGCTTGGTAAACACAGTGTTTGTCCATCGCATTGTACCAATTAATAAATAAAACAACTGGCGACCGTGACAGGACTGGTGCGAATTCTTGTGAAAATGGACAAAATAAAAAGGAAGAGGGCTACACAGCGCACCGGGTTCACGAAGGCTCTGAATGCCTTCAACGACACACTCGGCGCAACTTCCGACAGCAAGGCAGCCAGAGTCGCTTTTCAGATGCTGGAGTTGAAAATGAGGGATTTGGAAATAACCGACGCTCAAATGAGGGATATGATGTTCGAGTCGCCGGAAGCAACTGATGAAATGATAGAGGAAGAGTGTAAAGAAGTGGATGACTACCAGTATAAGTTCCTCGGTGCTAGAATAGATATGGAAGAATTTTCGTCGTCGTTATCCGATAGCCCGAATACATCAAGTGAAGCTAACGAAAAAAAGAAATCTTTCAAATTGCCGAGAATCGAACTGCGTAAATTTGACGGTAGTGTACGCGAATGGTTGCCGTTCTGGAGTGTCTTTAAGAAAATTCACGACGATATAGAACTTGTGAAGGAAGACAAATTTCAATATTTGCTACAAGCCATGGTTCCGAATTCGCGCGCCGACGAACTCGTGAGAAGTTTTCCGCCGACAGCCAGCAATTACGACAAAGCAATAGCTGGTCTAAAAAATCGTTTCGGACGGGAAAATTTACAAATCAAAGTTTACGTGCGCGAATTTTTACAATTGATGCTAAACAACGCTCTGCCTCGTGGGAAGAATGTGGAGCTATCGAGTCTATATGACAAAATAGAATCTCATTTAAGAGCGCTAGAATCTCTCGGCGTGACGACGGATAAGTGCGCAGCTATGCTGATTCCTCTCGTGGAATCGTCGCTTCCGGAAGATTTATTACGTGTTTGGCAACGCAGTCCACTGAATACCTTGTCACAGCAAGACGCACCAGAGTCAGATGATTCGAAATCGGAACTGATTCAACTGAACAAATTCTTAGAAGGAGAAGTCCAGAATGAAATGAGGATTACTATGGCAGTTGAAGGCTTCGATTTTGCGACGGGGGGTAAGACGGAGGGCGTCAAACAGAAGTAGGAAAAATCTTATACAGCTAAGGACGTTCCAACCGCGACCGGCTTGTTAACCACCAAGAGCAAGAGTAAAACGTGTCTGTTTTGTGCTGCAAGTGATCACGAGAGTGCTGTTTGTGAACAAGCCAAAAGAATGAGCCTTGCCGAAAGGCAAAATTCCGTTAAACAGAAGAATGCCTGTTTCAACTGCCTTAACATAGGACATGGCTATAAAAAGTGTCGGTTAAATTTGAAGTGCGCGTGGTGTTCCCGACGGCACGTACTTTTAATGTGCCCGTTTGTGCAGAAAACACAGTCTGTCAATAACAATGTTACAAAAGTGGTTGAAGAAAAAAATCTCGCGAATGTGGCTACTGATCCCGAAGTTTACCTAAAGACATTGCGAGTTATATTGTATAACGGGGATCGGAAGAAAACAGTGAGGATGCTTATTGACGACGGGTCACAAAGATCGTACATTACGAGGGCAGCCGCGGCTCGGTTAGGTTATCAGCCGATTGCCGAACAATTAATGAACCACTCACTTTTCGGCGGTGAAGAGTCCGGGACGGTGAAACACAATAGGTATCTGATTCGTGCGAGCAATTTATCAGAAGATTTTAAATACAATTTCAACGCCTTCGATTAGAACGTGATCTGTGAAGGTCAAAGGTGGGCCATGGAAAAAGGAACTTGAGGCGTTGAAAATAAAATTCTCCGATACAGACAGAAGTGACGAAGCAATCTCAGTGCTTGTTGGAGCAGATGTCGCGGGGAAATTAATGACAGGAAAACGGCATATTTTGAAGTGCGGGTTAGTGGCCGTCGAGACCTATCTGGGTTGGACTGTGATGGGTGCAATTGAACAGAGAGGCGAGCGAGATGACTCAGTCATCACTGCCCACACGATGTTTGTGAATAGCCTGAAAGTAGCCGATTTATGGACGCTAGACGTTCTCGGTATAAAAGATCCAGTGGAAAACAAATCGCAAAGAGAGCACCAGAGAGAAGTGAAAGAAGATTTTTTGAAAACCGTGTGCAGGAACGCTGTGGGTCGATATGAAGTGAAGTTACCATGGTTGAAGTGCCACCCGGCTTTGAATGATAATAAAACCATGGCTATACGACGGCTGCAATCTACTATTAAGAAGCTGAAATCGGACGGATTGTTCGAGGATTATGCTGCTGTATTCAACGAGTGGCTCAATGATGGCATCGTGGAATTTGTTCCTGAGGAAGACAAGGACAGCTGGGGCCATTACCTACCGCACCGACACGTTGTCAAGGAAAACAGCACGACAAGAGTGAGACCTGTTTTCGATGCATCAGCGAAGAATCACCCCTTTCCTTCTTTGAATGAGTGTTTGGAGAGGGGTGAGAATTTGATCGAACAAGTTCCTTCAATTTTGCTACGTTTCAGAAAAGGTAATATAGGGGTCATCTCCGATATTCGAAAAGCATTCCTACAAATATCACTTGATTGTAATGATAGGAATTTCTTAAGATTTTTGTGGATAAATGAAAGGAATGATATAGTAATGTTGCGTCATTGTCGCGTTGTATTCGGGGTATCGTCCAGTCCTTTTATTTTAGGCGCTGTTATAGCCATGCATTTGGATAATGTAATAAATTCGTTGAGTTGTGATCCAAAAGCAAGAGATCTAGGCGAAAATGTGAAGAAGCTCTCTGAGAGTTTCTACGTAGATAATTGCGTGACGAGTGTAAACACTTTAGACCAGTTAAATAGTTTCATCGGTGATGCGAAAAATGTAATGCAATCGGCAGGGTTTGACCTTCGAGGGTGGGAGCATGCAGACGATGGCTCTCACGAGAACCGAACTGCAGTATTGGGTATGTTGTGGGATAAAAAGCTAGATACACTGTTTCTAAAGATCCCGGATTTTAAAGCATTTCGGGACGATAGAATCACCAAAAGAAGCATGCTTTCAATTGCGCACCGTATTTATGATCCTCTCGGTTTCGCGAGTCCAGTAGTACTTTGTCCGCGACTCCTATTACAGGAAACTTGGACGCGAAACTTATCGTGGGATGAAGATGTCGATAAAAAATTAAAAGATGAATTTTTAAAGTGGGTAACAAGCTTGGACAATCTAAATAAAATTGAAATACCGCGATGTATGGTAGGAGACATTTCAAGCAACGATCGTATAAGCTTGCACACGTTCTGCGACGCTAGCAAAAACGCGTACGCGGCTGTCGTTTTTTTGCGTATAGAAAGCGATTCTAATGTGAGGGTCAATTTCGTTCAAGCTAAAAACAGAGTTGCACCCATAAATAAAGCCTCGACGCATTCCGCGCTTAGAACTATTAGCAGCAACAATAGCAGTTCGTTTAACTACTACAATTTTAGATGCGTTAAAATTAGACTGTCGCGATGTTTTTTATTGGACTGATTCGTCGACAGTTATAACGTGGATTCGTAAAAATAGTAACTGGACAACTTTTGTTTACAAGAAAGAAATCCGCGAATTTTCAAATTGCGAGCAGTGGAGACATGTTCCTGGTAACTTAAATCCCGCCGATCTACCCTCGAGAGGGTGTACGACGGATCAGTTGTTAGTTTCCAGATGGTGGGAGGGGCCGGAATGGTTACGCATGAAATCTGAAAACTGGCCCAGTAACGTACATGAAGTTAACGAAGAAGAAGTGAACAAAGAATTGAAAAAATGCGCTGCAAAGGATATAAATCGAACAATCTTATTATCGAGGAACGAAAACAGTACGGTAAATGACAAGTTGCAGTATACAGCAAAATTTTCGGAATATCGAAAAAGTGTGCGTGTGCTAGCATGGATTAAATGGTTTTATTTCAATATAAAAAATAGATTAGAGACACGAAGAAAGGGTGATTTAAATGTTGAGGAAATAGAACATGCAGAAACTACGCTGCTGAAACTAATTCAATCGGAAGTTTTCACGGAAGGAGTAAATGATTCGCGCATCAAACATTTACGACCTTTTAATGATAAAGATGGTGTGATGCGCATAAACACAAGAATCGTATTGCGCGACGATTCATACAACTTTCGGTGTCCCATTGTTTTTCCGAATGGTCATCATTTAGTTGATCTCATTATAAATGAAAAGCATATTCAGCTTAAGCATGCAGGAGTCGAGATTACGATGAACGTTCTAAGAGAAAGGTATGGGATTCTAAGGGGCCGTAAAACAATTAGATCAGTCTTAAATAAATGTGTAAGCTGTCGCAGACATGACGCGAAGCCATTAGAGTCAGTACCAGTGCCACTTCCGTTGAATAGAGTGAAAGATGCTTCCGTTTTCGAAGTCGTGGGCGTAGATTTTGCAGGGCCGATCTACCTAAAAGGTGACCAAAAGGCCTGGATATGTCTGTTCACGTGCGCCGTGTACCGAGCAATTCATCTAGAATTGGTGACGTCATTATCTACAGCCTCGTTCTTGATGGCATTGAGGCGCCACATTGCGCGTAGAGGTAGACCGAGTATCATATACAGCGACAATGGAACAAATTTTGTAGGGACGGCCAATTGGTTGAGAAATGTAGATTTTGCTAAATTATCTAAAATAATGTCAACGGAAAGGATCGAGTGGAAATTTAACTCCTACCGCGGCTTGGTGGGGTGGATTTTGGGAACGGCTTATCGGAGTTCTAAAACGATTGCTGCGAAGAACGCTCAAGAAATCGTGTCTGAATTATGAAGAAATGCTCACGGTTTTGTTAGATTGCGAAGCGATCGTTAATTCGAGGCCGATTACATTTATGTCCGATGATAGTCCTGATATAGTTCCGCTGAGCCCATCAATGTTTTTGCAGGAGGTGAAAGAAATAGGAGTTCTAGACCTCGATCATATTGAAAATTGTCGGCTAGATAAAAAATTCCGTTACCGTCAAAAGTTGAAAGAAGCTCTACGTCAGAGATTCGGTATCGAATATTTAGGCGCTCTATTGTATAAAAGACGTAAAGCTAGTGATAACTTTAGTGTGAGCGTCGGCGATATAGTGTTCGTGGAAAAGGAGAATGTAAAGCGCTTGGATTGGCCTTTGGCACGCGTAAAGGAGGTGTTTATAGGAAAGGACAATAACGTGCGCGTTGTTCGCTTAGTTACAGCTGAAGGTGAAATGACGAGACCAATCCAGCGAATTTATCCACTCGAAATCAAATATAATGAAAACATGTCGAATGTTAACGATGTTTTGATTGAAAGGTATAAGAGAGTGCCGGGGAATGAACCGCTGAGTGCTGTATGTGAAATGAGTGATGGACAAAATGTTAACAATGCGAATAAAGAACAAAGCTACGTAACTAGAAGTGGTAGAAAAATAGTTAGACCGGAACGGTTAATTTTGTAAAGCAAATATCTGTTTCTTATTGAGATGTGTAAAATGTCGTTCATCTCAATGGTGGGAGGATGTTGAATTGTGCGTCGTGTATATTACTTATGTATTTGGTGTGTCTAAGAAAATACAGATGTCGCCGATGAGGCTCGGTATGTGTGCGGGCGGGGGGTCCGGGGAGAGTGGCTTGAGAGTCGTTGGTGAGGACATGTGCGAAGCTCTGTATTCAATTCCGGGATATTTGCGTCTAATAAAAGTAGAAGGTTTCCGCTTGGTAAACACAGTGTTTGTCCATCGCATTGTACCAATTAATAAATAAAACATGGGTGCTTCGGGGAGTACCTGCACCGAATCCGGAGAGAGGAGACGGCGTAGTGTTACCACTGCGGCGAGGAGGAGGACACGGCGCAGAACACGCTGGAGAAATGTCCAGCATGGTCGCGGGAGCGCCGTGTCCTGAGGAACGTGTTGGAGTCTGACCTGGCGTTGGCACCGGTTGTTGGCGCCGCACAGTGGTCCGAAACCGTAAAAACACGAACTAAATTCATAGCAATGTTATTTCCACATTATTCGTTATGAATAGAAATATTGTAGGTACTTCTTGAGTTATAGAATATAATTGCGATAAAAGATTCTCTTATTATAATTATTTTAACAATAATATTTGATAAAATGTTGTTTGGTCGTTATGATTCTGATATTTTCTGTGGGGTGTAGTTATCTCTCAGGTAGCAGAAAATAAAATTTGTCACAGCCGATAAAACAACTCTTACAAAACTGATTTCATTAATTGAAATTTAATTTTCAAGGATTTCATTTAATTGAAATTATATAGTTAATATGGAAATAATTCGACAATGGGATGTACAATCTACACATTCAAATGCGCGTTTATGATGTTATTTAATGAAACGAACATGTTAGCAAAAGATTTAAAATAAAAAATATATACAAAATTATTTAAACAAATTAAATTAAATAAAAAAAATCTGAACCTCCCTCCCCGCGGCGTCGATGTTGTGGCGGTCCGAGTGGGGGCTCGGGCCGGCCATGTGAGACCCACGCGAAGGGCGGCGCTGCGTGGTGGCCACGTGGTGCCGCCAAATTTTAAAGGAACGTATGGGGAGTGGTCCTTCTGATCCCTCCCTGGGATGGGCCTTTGTTTTATTGAGGCACTGCGTAGGGGGGACGCGGGTTGTTTTCGTTAGAGTCCCTCGTGCCCCCCCCCCAGCGCTGAGGACGGCCACCGTGAGGGTTTTGGTCGGTACAAATCCCACAATACCCCGGTGTACCCCTGCCCTAACCATGGTGTCTTATTGAAGATTTCCTTCACGTAAAAAAAAATAAATTCGTATACAAAATAATTCGTCAGCGAATGGGTAAGTTTTTCATAAGTAATAAAACACTTTATTCCATCCGGATAACGAATAAAAGTATCGGACACAATTATTAATCGACTTATTAGTTTATTTCTTATTAATGAATAAGCCAAAATTCCACATTATCCATGGTTAAAAAAGATGTAACACGCCGTGCCAATGCGTTCTTTCACGTCGACGACCGTGGGCGATTAATTAAAAGAATACAGTAATGTCTCCATTAGTGTCCAAAATTGTGTCTCCATTAGTGTCCTTTTCCTATCCCCACCACTTGGGGTGGCGGCCCCCTGAGTGAGTTCGGGTCGCCTTTGATGTTGTGGCAGCCGAGGCTCGAGGCAGCGTCATAGGAAAGAGGCAAGATAAAATACCCGTGTACGTGAGACAATACTAACGCGATCAAAATTTAAGAATAAAACTTCTGCATTTTTGGTCCGTTTTGAATGAAATTTTACCAAAATGTTCGTTACAATCTCCCGATTAAAATGACACCAAACACGATATGGTTTGAACAATTTTTACTTATCACGGTATTAATAATTCTATTCCTCTTTATTATTGTTTCCGATAGCAACCGGAATGTGTATATTAGTTGTTAAGAATAAGGTACTTAGTAGTGAGATTATAAATTTGAAAGTAAAATTTCGATTCCATGTCTCCCTTAGTGTCCCTCGCTCGGGGACACCAATGGTGTGCAGGATACGTTTCTCGAGCGTCGGGTCGCCTTTGATGTTGTGGCAGCCGAGGCTCGAGGCAGCGTTATAGGAAAGGGGCAAGTTTAAATACCCGTGTACGTGAGACAATACTAACGCGATCAAAATTTAAGAGTGAAAATTCTGCATTTTTGGTCCGTTTTAAATGAAATTTTACCAACATGTTCGTTACAATCTCCCGATTAAAATGACACCAAACACGATATGGTTTGAACAATTTTTACTTATCATGGTATTAATAATTCTATTCCTCTTTATTATTGTTTCCGATAGCAACCGGAATGTGTATATTAGTTGTTAAGAATAAGGTACTTAGTAGTGAGATTATAAATTTGAAAGTAAAATTTCGATTCCATGTCTCCCTTAGTGTCCCTCGCTCGGGGACACCAATGGTGTGCAGGACACGTTTCTCGAGCGTCGGGTCGCCTTTGATGTTGTGGCAGCCGAGGCTCGAGGCAGCGTTATAGGAAAGAGGCAAGTTTAAATACCCGTGTACGTGAGACAATACTAACGCGATCAAAATTTAAGAGTGAAAATTCTGCATTTTTGGTCCGTTTTAAATGAAATTTTACCAACATGTTCGTTACAATATCCCGATTAAAATGACACCAAACACGACATAGATTGGTGCCATGGGACTGATTATTTCGAAGACCATTATTACTACCATTATAAGTAAAAATTGTACAAACCATATAGTGTTTGGTGTCATTTTAATCGGGAGATTGTAACGAACATGTTGGTAAAATTTCATTTAAAACGGACCAAAAATGCAGAATTTTCACTCTTAAATTTTGATCGCGTTAGTATTGTCTCACGTACACGGGTATTTTATCTTGCCTCTTTCCTATGACGCTGCCTCGAGCCTTGGCTGCCACAACATCAAAGGCGACCCGAACTCGCTCGAGAATCGTGTCTGCGCCCCATTAGTGTCCCCATTCGGTCCCGAGCGAGGGACACCAATGGAGACATTACTGTAATTAGTTGATTTCTTATTAATGCATAATGAAAAATTCCAGAGTATCCATAATTTAAGAAGATGTAACATTTGCCGTACGCTTCCGTCGGTACCCTCGATGCCGCCATCATGACCGAGCACAGCTGGGAGGTACGCGCCTGAGCGCGTGCCCAGCGGGCGCTCTCATTGGCCACTGTTTTTCGTCAATAACTAACAAACCAAGCTGCAAACAACATCTCGGTCAAGGAAAAAGTTGTTCAGAATCACCCCAGCTACCCCCAAGAATCCCGATGTTCATTGGGTTCTGTGCCACCCTGTATATGTGATTATATTGAAAATTCTGAGAAACCAGTGAAGATACTAACTTTATTGCCCGTCTGTGTAGGACTATGGCGGTTATCAAGGTTGCTTTACTGTCATTAATTAAAGGTTTTGTGTCGCCCTCTAAGTTAGTAGTATCTTGGGTAACTGCTTTTACAATATGTCGACTACAAATGATAGATAATACTAAGTAACAACAGTTCATACTTTCATGTCCAACCTAGGACTATAGTCCAAGGCTACAGTATTGCTTAACAGTTTGGGTACCCATGCTAATGAAAGAAATATTCTTTAAGTTTCACTCTGGTTGCAATGCAAAACTTTATATTCATTGTTTTCTAGATGCTTCACAAAAAAGATAAGAAAAGCTCTTGGAATCATTTGAATATCTTTTAGAAGAAATTGATATTTTATGGGATAAAGATCAGTTTGAATTTCGGATTAGTGTTTTACGTTCAGGAAATCCAGTTACGAATTAGTCAATCAGTTTTATGTTACGTTTATATTAAGTTTTATGTCAAGTGGAGTTGGTTGTGTTTGTGAAATTTTTTGGTGCTTGGCAAAATGAGTTTATTTACGGCAATTGAACTAAAAGACAAATTGAAAGAAATGGATTTTCCGACGGTTGGATCAAAGAACGAGATGCTGAGAAGATTATTGGAAGCAGGGGAACCGGCAGAAGAATTAATGGTGACAATTCGTTCAGTGCTCGACGCGATTTCTGATAAAGATGTTGAAGAAAGACGTGAAAGACCACCACAATTTGAGACTCCTCCTGAAAGATTACCACAACCTGAGACGCATCCACTTTCGGAAGTACATTTACTTCGTAGGGAAAGGGATCTGGACTTTTACGAAAAGAGCTAGAAACTACGAGGATAACAACACCGATGTTACGATCGGAAGAAAACTGTCTAGTTCAAACTCGTAAAAGTAAGTGGAAGGATATTAAGGATTTAGTTTCAGAGTCTGACGGCAACAATTTAGATTATGATAGATGGGAGAAACAGATGAAAAAATTGCTTTCTTCTTATGTGCTTGATTGTCATGAGCAAAAAGCGTTAGTATGCAGCAGGCTAACCCACAAAGCGTTAAGATGGTATCATTCACGAGTCGACTGTGTTGATTTAACCTGCGAAAACCTCTTGAAAGAATTGAAGAAGATGTATAGTCAACGTCCGGATCCAGTAAGGTCACGACATGAATTTGAGAGTAGGATTTGGAGAACCGGTGAAACATTTTCTGACTACCTTCATGAAAAAGTGACGTTGGTAAATCGTGTGCCAGTGTCGGAAATGGAGATGATCAGCTACGTTATCGAGGGCATACAAAACGAGATGTTACGAACGCAAGCGAAGGTGCACCATTTTGAGTCCATCGACGCTTTGCAAACAGCCTTTGCAAACGTTCCAGCATCCAGAGACTCGTTACGTCGACCGCTAATACAACACCCAGGAAATGTTGGACAAATCATCCGTATGTTACGAGCCGGGCTGTGTGGCAGCACGAGGGGCCGGCGAGGGTATATTACCCAATAATATGGTTATCAATTTGTTAGTTAAGGTGCGCGGACGAACCTGATGCGAAATCAGGGAGCCGCTAGGATTATTGAGAGCGAGGACGAACCCGGTGCGAAACCGGGGAGCCACTAGGTTGGAATATGTAGATTGTTTGTTTGGATAAAGATGTGCGAACGAACCTGATGTGAGATCAGGTAGTCGCGGGAAATGTTAGTTGCCTCGTAACTCTAAATTATTATTTGATACAACTCGAGCGGTACAGTTGTATCGGTGGGAACGTTGTTACCAATATGCAAGGATTGCGGGGTAAAGATAGGTTTAACGAATCTACTCGATTTATAAGTGAACGTATAAAGTTGTATTCTGAGTTTTCAGTATAAATACAAATGTTATTGTCGCGATGAATTAATATAAAGTGTGTAAGTTACCTAAGTATTTGCACGGTGTTGACGCACTGGCGATGCGGGGACTGAGAGCCGCTATTAGAATATGCCGAAAGAACTTCAACCGGACAAGCGGATTCTAACGGGTTAATCTGTGATTCGAGAGGTGCGCTAAGCCCAATCTCACTGGATATAACTGATTCTATACAAGCGTGACACGACGTAACACTACCCGTGACTATGTTACTCTGAACCCACGAGGGTACAAACCAAAGGGTTTATATAGTCCCAAAATGCACGGGGATGCACTGGAACTTTCCATATAAGGAAATATAGGAGTCGTCGTCGGGCCACGCCCGTCTTGGGTCATGATGCAGCTGACCGTGCTTGTACTAAGGTTCCCTTTATTTGTTTACATTAAACGGAAGAATTTTAGGGCGTTTTCCCTTCACAGATGCGAGCTCGAAAACGCGTTGAGAGCGACGTATAGAAAGTATTCTTCATACGTAACACGTACACGGGAGTTGCAGAAGCAGGAACCGATGGATCCCGAAACGCGAAAATGCTACAACTGCAATGACACGGGGCATTTTGCAGCATTTTGCCAGGAACCCAAAAGAGAAAGAGGAACTTGTTTCAAATGTGGAAAATTTGGACATCAAGCACTAGAATGTAGAAAACAGGCACGGTCATCAGAAGAGGTCAATTACGTCAGGGTTCAACGTGAAGAAGATGATGAGTTTTTACGAATTGCAAGTATACGGTTGAGTGGTGAAAACGAATTTAGTATGTCTCCCCGCTTGCGCTGTGCTCTAACCAGAGCATCTATCATTGAAACACCCCGGTACAAACTACATATATAATTTTTATTATTATTCACATAAAACTCGTGTTGTGCATAAAATTGTATAAAAGGGGCCGCATTTTGGTAAAGCAGTCAGTCGAAAACGACAAGCCAAAAGATTATCGTTACCCGGACCTAACTTGTGTACTGGTACGGTCATCCTGCGGACTAGCGAGTTTTAGATAGCAGTCTCGAGTATTAGTGTAAAATAATCCATGCTCTAAAATATCATTTAATTCGTATATAAAATCACTTAAGACTTACGTAATCAACCAAGGAATTTGGTTTTGCATTACCATAATATATTGCTATTGGAAAAGTAGACACTGTACAATTTTTTAATACTAGCTTGTACAAAATGGGCCAAAACTGATTATTCGAACTTTTTGAAATTGGAATGCCATCGATATTAAAAATTATTCGAAACGTTAATGTCTCTTTGAGCTTGAATTATTGCCTTGTTGCTAAACAACGCAAACGGTCAATTATTAATTATTATTTCGTCACGCAATGATTCGCAATCCATACATTCCAATCAATATCTCAATCGATATATTGAAAAGAGAGTACAAACAAATATTTCATACCAAATATAAATTAAATATTTTTTTGTAATATAAAGTAAATATTTATTTGTCTCTTAGAAAAAAATATTTTGTTTCAAATATTAAATGAATATTTATCTTATATTAGGAAATAAATGTTTTGCCGTGACATCAAATAAATATTATATAAATATTCGAAAAAAATATTTCTTTCTGAATCTAGAATACATATTGTATGTATATTAAATAAAGAGATTGAATCTCTTTTTAATATGGGATAAATATGTATTCAATATTTTGTGCTACTAGGGTCCATTCTTGGAATTGTTTCCCGGGCCCATTTGGTGCACCAAAACGGTTCCGAGTTTCAGACGACTGAGCTTTCGCATACGAACGAATAGAATTTGACGTAACGTTCAAACTCGGGGTACTTTCCGAAGGGCCGTGTCAACTATACACGTGTTTTGACGACGAACCACGACAACGTATCGCTCGCTATTTTTTTTATTTTTTATTTTTTCAAAAAATTAAATTAAATAAATTAAAATAAATATTCAGCATCCAATATTAATGTGAACATATTTATTAAATTAACTGAGATAAACATTAATTCATACTGAAAAGAAATAAATAATTGTAAATAATCAAATAAACCTCAATGAAAAACTGTATTTCAATGTCTCTTTTGTATGAACTATTAAATTATAATTTAATGACAACATGAATTTCTCTGCAATGAATATTATTTATTACTCTATAATTCTTTTAGTTAGTTAATATACTATCGAATAGTTTAAATAATATTTACCAGCATTCAATATCAATCACTACTGTATATAATTAATAATTAATATAATTAGTATTGTGCATTCAGAAACATGTATTCAAATAGTATAATTACAGTTGAACACAGCTATGAAACGCGACGCGCATGCCAACATGCGCGTGCAATGAAGATCTCTACTTTCATTTTTTGAAGTTATTTTGTTGGTAGCCTTTTTCTTAAGGGGTTTAGCAAGAACCTGCATGGTGTAGACTTTTTCTCACATGGTGCGCGCGCATCGCAAAAATTCACTCCTCATCATTTCTCCATAACGCGCCTAAAGAAGTATAACTTCAAAAATAAGCTTAAGGAAGTGTTAGATTTGTTACTTGAAAAAAAGTCAGTCGGGAAAGTACCTCAGAGTATGCTTCACCGATTGTTTTATTAAAGAAAAAAACTGGTGAAACGCGTATGTGCATAGATTTTCGGGTTTTGAACAAAGTTACCACACGAGACAATTTTCCACTGCCTCTACCTGACGATCATTTAAGGGGGCCGACTCTTTTGGGGCCAACTCCGAATCGATCTAAGCGCCATTCGACAGAACGGGCGTTAGTGAAAACAGAAAAATCGTCTGCATCGGCATTTGACGGGGTGACATCTAAAGTCATTATACAGAATTATAAACTCACGCTGTGACATCTAACGTCATTAGGCAAAATTATAAACGGAGAGTGGGAGGCCATAGTTGTCAAATCACATGCTTTGAGTGTTTTGTCGCGGTGTTGCCACATTTGTTACAATCCTGGCCATCAGCAAAATGAATCGGCTCGAGCCGAGATTTCGATACCTGCCGGATATAGACATACATACATATACAGGGTGTCTCTTAACTCCTGTCCTTCCCGGAAATGGGGGGTAGCTGGGGTGATTCTGAACAACTTTTTCCTTGACCAACATGTGGTTTGCAGCTTCATTTTTAAGTTATTAACGAAAAACACTGGCCAATGAGAGCGCCCGCCGGGCGGCCGATGGCGCGCGCTCAGGCACGAACCTATCAGCTGTCGCGATGGGGGGGCATCGAGGGTACCGACGGAAGCGTGCGGAAAATGTTACATCGTCATAATTAAGAATAATGTGGAATAATTTGTTATTCGTGAATAACAAATAAACTAATAAGTCGTTTAAGAACAGTGTCCGATACGTTCATTCATTATCCGAAAGGAATAAACTGTTTTATTACTTATGAAAAAAATATCTTTTTAACAGCACGTTTTCAGGTGGATAAATTATGTTTTCAGAAAAACGATTTGCACAACTAATGTTAGAAAAATTAATTAAACATTAAAACAACTAATGTTAGAATTCGTCCACGAATTAACTTGCTTAACGTGTGCGAATCCTGACGGAGGCAACGTTCAACAGCTGATGTTACGGCTGGATTAGTATCCCTGCATGATCACTTCACTTCACGATAACTTCACTTCACGGTCACTTGCACTTGCTACTGTGAAATTTGGGTATAGTTAAAAACAATTTATTCTTCCTACGTTTAAACATTTAGTAATATTCTGCGGTTGCACGATTCACGTTTCTCGTTCGGTTAGCAGAACGACTCTGCCAGCTGAAACGTTCGCACACGCTTCCACACGCACACGCACACACACTGTCTCCAAATTTAGTGGAAATCGGCGGCAGATACCGATCACACAGGGCAGTATCGGCCCCTGCGTAGTGTGCGTCGCAGTGTGAGCGTCGGCACTACAATGTTATCCACATTAAAGAACATGTGCGTGTGCGTGTGGAAGCGAATGCGACGTTTCAGCTGGCAGAGTCGTTCTGCTAGCCGAACGGACAACATGAATCGTAAAAACGCAGACTATTACGAAATGTTTAAACGTAAGAAAAATAAATCGGTTTCAAATATTCCCACATTTCACAGTGGCAAGTGATAGTGACCGTGAAGTCAAGTGATCTTGAAGTGAATTCACCGTGAGTGTAGTGAGTTCTCCGACCCGGTCGGTGACATCAGCTGTTGAGCGTTGCCTAGGTCAGGATTCGCACAATGTTTACCAGATTAATTCGTAGAGGAATGGGTAAGTTTAACCCGCTTTTTCTAACATTAGTTCTGCAAATCGTTTTTCTTGAACCATAATTTATCCACCTAAAAACGTGCTGTTAAATAAAATATTTTTTTCATAAGTAATAAAACAGTTTATTCCTTTCGGATAATGAATAAACGTATCGAACACGGTTATTAAACGACTTATTAGTTTCATAAGTATAAACGAATTATTCCACATTATTCTTAATTAAGACGATGTAACATTTTCCGCACGCTTCCGTCGGTACCCTCGATGCCCCCCCATCGCGACAGGTGATAGGTTCGTGCCTGAGCGCGCGCCATCGGCCGCCCGGCGGGCGCTCTCATTGGCCAGTGTTTTTCGTTAATAACTTAAAAATGAAGCTGCAAACCACATGTTGGTCAAGGAAAAAGTTGTTCAGAATCACCCCAGCTACCCCCCATTTCCGGGAAGGACAGGAGTTAAGAGACACCCTGTATGTATACATATAGCAGCTGAACCGCTGGAAACTTTTTTGTAGGTTCGATCCCCCTATGCTATCATTTTTTTTACATTAATGTTTTTTTAATTCCTAACTATATGACAATGATCAGTATTTGCTTACCAATATTTTAAAAACATTTGTTAAATATTTTAATTTAATATACGCAAATATGAAGTTAGAGCGCTCTTCGTGCTACCATTTCCTTTGCCATGTATCTTGCCAATTATGGTACTGTTTAATATTTTTAACATTAAAATAAAATGTATGAAGCGCATTTTCAGACGTCTTAGATTGAACAGTCTTGACGAAGTGCAGGAAAACTCGTGTGATGTTTTACTAGTATTTCGCCTTTCTTTTATACTACACAATTATTTATTTTTTACAAATAATCAGAAATAAAGGAAAATATTTATTCGTACAGATTTTATGCGAGTACCGAATATGCATATATTGATAATTTGTAATTCATTTCATTCGCTTTTTCCCATTGTTTTGGTCATTGTCTAGGATGACAAACGAAAAATACGGAGACATAGTTGATATTGTCATATCTATTACAGTTTTGCTTTTCAGGAAAACTTCGATAGATTCGACTCAAGTTGAGATTTTGATTTTTGCCGAACATAAAAGAGAATAGTGCAAATGAAAGAGGAGATACAAGGGTCAGGTTGGAAAAAACAGATGGATAAAACAATATTAATATGTGTTAGAAAATAATTTTTCGAACTTATGAGAGAAGGGCTCCTATTGCTGCTTGACATAGGTCAGGCACAGCCAACTGGCAGGCCGCGTGCCGCGCGGTTCATCTTACAAACAAATGACGGCCCTCAACACCTGCGTCATAGTTGCGGTGTCACACCGATTCCCGTCTTGCTGTCACGTCATAGGTACATCTGACGTATATACATAGCCTCTATCTTCGTCTATCTTTGTCTATCATAGCTTTCTGTTGCTTAGAGCGAAGCATAAAATGATCGAAAAGGACCACGGTGACATTGTATTGTTGTACAGACTACGGTCACGAGAGCTAAACAAAACAACTTTTTAACACATACACGCCGACATAATCATTTGAATATCTATTCAAATGCCTTCGATAATCTTACATATATTTTAATTATATTACAATTATATTATTGTTGTATAATATAGTTAATATATTTCATATATATTAACATAGCAGCTTTATTGGTAATATAAATGAAACATACCACCAAATGATTGAAATTTTGAGTTACACATTGTGAGCTTTGGATTGACATGTATACGCATCCAAATGTTAGAAATATCAAACAGTTCCATAACTGGCAAGATTCTTGGGAAGAAAACGGTAGAAAAAATCGCTTCAACTTCATATTTACGTATATTAAATTAAAGTATTTAACAAATATTTTTAAAACATTTGTAAACAAATATTGATCATTGTCATATACTTATCAATGAAAAAAAAATGAATGTAAAAAAATATACCCCAAGGGGACTCGAACCTACAAAAAAGTTTGCAGCGGCTCGAATCAACATCTCGGCTCGAGCCGATTCATTTTGCTGATGCTTATGTTATAATTGTAACAGATGTGACAACAGCGTGACAGAGGTTTGATACGTGCCGGCAACTATGCCTTACTGGTGTCTGTGTGCACGCATCACGTATTCACGTATGAATCGCCGTTCGTGGTGTGAAATTATAACTTACATTTACCGACTCATTTGTATTTTTATCGACCCTGACGGTAACTTGGCCAAATTCACTACAGTGTACCATAAACGCCACCGACGGAGAATCATTGAACTATTCTTACGTCGGATGCGTGCAACTCGTATTTTACTTTCTCCGCTTTCCAGAAGTGATAAACTGTGAAAAATCGAATTTCTGTGATCTTGTGCCAGTTCAAGGAAGCCCTAAAGGGTGTTTGAGCAGTGAATAAACCATTAAATCGTCCAATATTTGCTAAATGTGAAATGTGTCAACATGTCTGCAGCCATCTTGTTGCCTACATCGTTGTCTGTCTCAAGCTTGCCAGTTTCAGAAACACTATTCTTCTCAACGAATGGTGTTTATTCGCGTTCAAATATACCTTTAGGGCTGTGGTGAAGTGTACTCGTGTGTTCTATATCCGCGAAAGTTTCATTAAGGCAATTATCGAGACAACAGTCGAAAAATTAGAAATCGGGTCTCTCTGTCGCGCATGGCGTATACGTGCATGCTTTCCTTTGTTTGTGTGAGTGCACGCACACACGTCATGGCGCCTGCAGTCGGCCCCCCTAAATGTGTTGGCAGGTAAAAAGTATTTTACAACTTTGGACTTGAAAGATGGCTTTTTCCATATAAGCATGCATGATGATTCAATTAAGTATACGTCATTTGTAACACCACTTGGACAGTATGAATATCTTAAAATGCCTTTTGGTTTAAAGGGAGCACCACTTAAATTTCAACGCTATGTTACTAAAATATTCAAAAATTTGATTGATTCAGGGGACGTATCGGTATATTTAGATGACTTTGTAATTGCTACTACAACAACAGAACATCATCTTAAAATTCTTGAAAAAGTATTTTCTTTAATTGTTGAAAATAAACTACAGTTACGGTTGGATAAGTGCAAATTATTGCAGACAAAATTAGATTATTTGGGATACACTATTTCAAGTGAAGATATCAGTCCGACTGAACGGGGTATCGAAACAGTGAAAAGATTTCCAGTTCCCAAAAATGTAAGAGAAGTTCAAAGCTTCATAGGATTAAGGTTCGTATTTCAGAAAATTTATTGAAAATTTTTCACTTATTGCTAAACCATTATGCGACCTTACCCATAAGAACAAAGATTTTAAGTTTGGTTATGTTGAAATGCAAGCTTATGAAAAATTTAAATCTTCTTTAATAAATGCGCCAATCTTGGGTATTTACTCGCCGCAAGATGAAACTGAGTTACATTGCGATGCAAGTGCTATTGGTTTTGGTGCAATTTTGATGCAGCGGAAAATTGATCGTAAGTTTCATCCAATTCTTTATTTTTAAAAAAAAACAACTGACTCTGAATCTAAGTATCATTCGTTTGAACTGGAAACTTTAGCTATTATTTATGCTTTACGTCGTTTTCGGGTATATTTAATTGGCTTGGGCTACGGGTACAGTGGAACCGAATTTCGGCCTTACGACGTCTGATGAATTCGGAAACGAATCAACGCCACGAGATTAAATGGAAGCGGTGCCACTGCATACGACCCGAATGCGTGCGAAGGCGCGAGACACTTGACGGGATTTTGATTTTTTCGCCCGAACTGAAGTGGCTGGCCCCCCCGTAGCGAGGGTCGTGACCCTTTTTTCTACATAGGTTCGTCCTAAATAAATAGAAATACGATCTTTTCGTCCGAATATGCTAGCCGATCAACTGAGTTTGATTTTTTCGCCCGAAACCGACCGAAACCGACCGTGGTCCCAATACTTCACGATGGACTTTTTGTTGGTATATTGTCGCATTGATTTTTACATTTCGGTTAATGAATATTAAGGGGTCTTCCCTCGGAGTTGGTGTGAGAGTTGCTTGGCTGTTGAAATTGTTATTTTATTCTAAGCCTTATCATCTGAATGTTGTAACCCAGATGGTCGAAGCGGTAATTTAGCGAAAGCAATATGCGGTCCGGAAGTCCGAAAGGAGAGGTTGCTCTGTCTGTTTTTCAGGAAAGCTGAATTTTGCTAAAAAGGACATAATGGTTTCGGACGGTCACAGTGCCAGATGTCTTTATGGTTCGATGTAACTAACAGGGTTATAGTTTGCAGATGTGTTAAAAAGGAAACCGTAGTTCTGAAGCCCACCTTGACTTATATCGACGGTTCATTGTTCCCCTTATAATCTACCTTTCCGAAACTATTCTTCTTATTATAAATGCGAACATCACGCCAGTTGATTTACGTTTAGTTGTATTAAAATATTTATGCTCCGTAAGAGCAACAATTTAATTTTTCCGTTCTAATCTTTCATTTGGTAACAAGATTGTTAATAAATTGAGGACGCTCGCGATTCATCCCCACCACTGGAGAGGTCCCCCCCGGGTTCGAGTGGAAGGAGCACGCTGATACGTTTTGACTAGTCGACATGTCCCGGAGGCAGATAGCTTAGAAAAAGAAACAAGTGGCTTCGTATCCGTGAGACAACACTAATGCAACCGTGAAACTTTTTTATTGTTACTTATTTCGTTATGAAAATTGCATTAATATATTATTGGGGTTGTTGTGATTAAAATGAGGCCAAACACGATATAATTTGGATCATATTAGCCAAATCCATGTGCCTTTTCTACGGCGTGCATCATAGCTTTGAACTCACATTCGTCGGAATAGAATACGCAGACACTGGCACCGCTCCACTTCGCACAGCCGATTCGGTTCGCTCTGACGACGTCGCATGGCCGAAATTCGGGTCCACTGTACCCGTAGCCTTAAAGTTTAAGATCATTACGGACTGTCAAGCGTTAAGTTTAACTCTTAACACATTGCGTATCACGCTCTGCCGGACCAACCTGCTTCCAGTTCCCGCAAATTTTCTGGGGCGGCAGAAATGAGACATCTCGTAATCCGGTCTCAACGTTCGGTTTGCTATATTCGAGATTTCTCGTAACCCGTTCGCAGTTTATTCAACAGACTGATCTTCCATTTTTGCCTACCACACGGTTTTATATATTATTCGTATTTTCCGCATGAGACCGTAGAACGCGATTTAGCGTCTCCCGTCGCCAACAGTTGAAACACGCCAATTCGCGTCTCCCGTCCCCAACAGTTAAAAAATGAAAGACGCCAATTGGCGACTCCCGTACGCAATGTGTTAATAAAAAGGAAACCAATCCTAGGATTGCTTGATGGGTTTTAGAAATGCAAAGTTACGACTATGTACTTGAACACAGAGTAGGAACTAGAATGATGCATGTGGATGCATTAAGTAGACAGATATTAGTAATTGAAGATAACTCGTTCGACAAAAACCTTGCCCTTTGTCAAGAAAAAGATGATACTATTGTTAAAATACGCAAACTGTTAGAAGAAAGTGAAATCAAATATTATGAAATGCGAAATGGTTTAGTATATCGAAAATACAATGATCAACTCTTGTTTTATGTTCCTTTGATTATGGAAAACAGCGTTATGCATAAATACCATGATGAAATTGGTTATGTTGGAACGGAAAAAACTTTGCAAAACATTTTAAATAGTTACTGGTTTCCAAAGATGAAAAAGAAAATTAACAATCACATTAAAACCTGTTTAAAATGTATTGCTTTTTCGCCAATTTCAGGAAAAATAGAAGGTATACTACATAATATTCCTAAAGGAAATAAGCCTTTTTCTACATTACACATTGATCATTTAGGTCCACTATCTAAAACATATTCTGTAACGAAGCGCTACATCTTTTTAGTTGTAGATGGTTTTACAAAGTATATTAAGTTATATGCAACTAAAACTACTAGTGTTAAGGAAGTTATTAAGTACTTGAAGTTATATTTTGTAACTTATAGTAGACCTTTAAGAATTGTATCAGATCGAGGAAGTAGTTTTACTTCTAGAGAATTTGAAGATTTTATGAAAGAATGCAATATACTACATGTAAAAATAGCCACTGCATCACCACAGGCAAACGGTCAAGCTAAACGAATGAATCGAACTATTCTGCCAATGATAGCTAAATTAAGTGATGAGCGGAAAGTACAGTGGTTTAATGTCCTTGAAGATGTAGAATATGCTTGTAATAACACGGTTAATCGATCTACTGGGGAATGTCCCAGTATGCTTTTGTATGGTGTGAATCAACGGGGAAATGTTAATGATAGTTTAAGAAATTATTTGGAAAATAATGATTTTGCAGTTGAAATCAGAGATTTAGTGAAAATACGTGAAATTACCGATAAGCACATTCAGAAAGAACAGTTACGTAACCAAAATCAATATAATAAAAGACATAAAATACCCACAAAGTATGTAGAAGGAGATAATGTAATGATCCGGAATGTTGATTCTATACCTGGTATATGTCATAAATTAACACCTAAATTTAAAGGTCCTTATGAGATATATAAAGTGTTAAGAAAATACCGATATGTAATCAGAGATATCTCAGGACATCAAATATTACAAACTCCATATCAAGGCACATGGGAGGCTGCAAATATGCGTCCCTGGTTAACGAAACAAATAAATTAAATAATTAAATGTATTTGTTAAAATAGATTTAATATAATTATGCAAGTATAGTTCCGTTAATCGAGGACGATTAACTTTTCAGGATGGCCGAATTGTAGTCTTAGTATTGTAATGTATGTTAATGTGTGTTATGTTTGTGTGTTCGTTTTCGATATTGATTAGTTATATGTTTTTTGTTATGTTAAGAAGTTAGTTTATTTATCAGTATCATAGTTACGAAGTTGAAACAGCAAGGCTCAGATTGCTATAAGACGTAAAAGGTGTAAGACGTATAAACTTACGGACATTAATAAAAGTTATTTTTAAAAATCGCCTACAATATGGAGTTCAAAAGGAGATGCAGGTATTAAAGTATTGTGTACAATGTAAGTATGTGTATACTAAATGGTGTACAATAATAGGTCTTAAAATTTCGTAGGCATACCCAACCTCTTCAGTGATTGTGCATGTATTGGAAAACACGAAGACGGTGGCCATGCAATACACAGTAACTTTGAATTACAGTGGAAGTAGCATGATAAATATCGATTCGGTTGCAAAAAAAGTAGTTGAAATGATGAGAATGGACGCATATCCATGAACAACAATGGGGAGATAATATTTCTTTTCGTCGACGAGATATTACATCGGGGCTGGGAAATTAAACGTATCGTTTTTCGCTGTAAGAATGTATGCAATATATTGTAGTTCGATACATCTAGTAGTACTAACCCAACTGCTGATGCATAAATGAAACCTACAACACAAATGAAATGATAATATTAGGTAATCAGCACTTGAACCACGGTGCTTCCTTACAAGTGAATAATTTCACATATTATTTCCCAAAAGATGTGTGCTGCTATAAAATCTGCAGCCCTTCGTCTCGGTTCAACTTCCAATCGTACTCGACTTTGTCCAGAAACCCCTCTATCCGTATTAGCAATGGAGCTTAAATTATGCTTATTGGGATACCAATTTAACTGGATTTCGCAAGACTTACTACGTTTGACTCATACCAACACACAGTATATTTCACGATCGTACCAAGACACATTGTAATAGGCGGTAGAACCTTTAACACGCGGTTTAGCGTTATGTCCGAGACTGTCAAAGCTAGGCACTGAATGTAATCTTCGTGAAAAAAGTATTTTACGGCGAGATGGTTTGACTGTACTAGATCGGTTTCTATTTACTGACGTAAGTATATCCTACCTGAGGAACTATAATAGACACTAGTATGAGACTGATCATAGTCTTCCTGATTAATAAAAACTTTGAACCATTATGTGGCCCGAGACCGAGCACCGATAAGAGACTCTTATGGAAATTGTAGTAAGTCTCCAGTTAAGCCATCGTGCGAAATAGTTCAGGTGCTAGTAACGCCACAGTTCTCATTTCCATTCTTTACAAGGAATTTCACCTGTTTTATGTTCATGGATTTTTTGCATGTCGGTGTAAAAAGTTTCTGACTTTAAAGCACTTTGAATATGACGCGATCTTCAATTTCAGCATTATTGATTCATTCTTTAGCACGGTGAAAAAGGGTTCGTGTAATTTTCTTCCACTCTTCGCATATGTGAGTATGGCTATAAGAAAATTACAAGGGGCAAGGTCGGGTAGCTGTGAAGTAATTGTTTTGAAAACGTTGGACCCTCTTGTTGCGTGATGCGTGGAAAAAGTAGCGCCTGCACATATTCAGTCCGTTGTACCTACTCGAAGTGTGAACAAGTTAAAGACAAACAGAGTTTCTATGGGCACTACATGAGCCACCGAAGAGGCTAAGTTGCACTTTCTGAACATACATACATACAGTATGTATATGTGTATATTATAGTCTAGTCTATTATGATTATTGCTAGTGTTATGTATTCTATCAGAGAAGTGCACGCGAGCATGTCAGACGAAATAGTATTTGTATTTTAACATGATCAATATTAACATTTTTTCCCTCAAAAGCGAAAGGTTTTCAAGCGATTGTTCGTGTCATCGTGTACAATCATCGCTTTCACTAATCTTCCTTTATTATTCCTAAAACATATTTAAATGTTTATAATCTACTCGTATCATTATAGTCGTGAAACTCCACAGATTAATTTTCTGCCAACAGAAAATGAACACTATTACCACAAAGGGACAAAACAGTTCCAAAGTTGAATAACTGCAATCTTTTAAAAATTATAGTTCTCCAGAAAATCGGTTTGCAGATTCGTATATATTAAAATCGATTAGAAACGCGTATTGAAAGTGTCAGTTTGTACGATAGACTGTTTTCGGAATATATTGAATAAGCAATGGTTTATTTAAATGTTTAAGGGCTCGGGAGCACATTTTCCTGTTATTCGATCGAATTCGCATTTTTGTCAACTGGAACCACTGGAACAACCCGGGCGTGGTTCAGATCCACGCGCTTGAACGCACGCTCTTTGGGCGCTCTGATTGGCCAGATATTAAGGTGTTTTTCTTAATAACTCGAAAACGAAGCTTCAATCAACATTTTGGTACAAGAAGAAATTGTTCAGAGTCACCCTAGCAACCCCCACAGTCAGTGGGGGCGGATTTCTCGCTGCCACGCATCGTTAGTATGATGCTGGCCAGCGAGAGAGCCTGGGTAGCGGTGGCCTCCTTCTGCGAGGATGTTCTTCGCAAAAAGGAGGCAGCGGAGCGGGATCGGGAGCTGACCGATCCCGTCCGACGCGAAAGACGGAGGGTCAGGGCTCGCCGGCTGCGTTTGCGCAGGCTGGCGAGGTCCCCCCCTCCCGTGGTGCAAAAGCGGTGACGGTCCCAGGGACGATTGGAAGTGTCCCCCCTCCCGTCTCTCGGATAACCGTCACCGCTGACTCAGTAGACGGGCGGCCCTGCTGTGGGAGGATTATGTCCTCCCGGTATCCCGCAGGGCTGCCCGATAGCCAGAAATGGCACCGGAATTAAAGGAGGGGCGGGCTCGCTGGCCGTTTCCGCTGGCGAGATCCCCCCTCCCACGGTGTGAATGGCTGACGGACCCGAGGGGCGCTGAAGTGTTCCCCCTCACCCCCTGCTGGTTGACCTCGCCAATGCCCCGTATACGGGCGGTCCTGCCGGGGAGGAACTATCTTCCCAATTCCCGCAGGGCCGTCGGAGATCCGTGGGCGACTCGGGTGAGGGCCCGAGTCGCCCTTATCACGGTCTGGAGAAGGAAGGCCGCGCTGGGTGTTACCCCTGGCGCGGCCAGGTGCTATTACAGCAGAGATTTTCGGAGGGTCCTTCTGACCCTCCCGCGGATGGGGCCGCAATGGACGGGCGTGGGGAGGCACCGGAAGTGTCTTCGTAGGTCACGGGGCCTGCCCTACAAGCGCCGAGGATAGGTAACCGGGGTGGTTTTAGTCGGTAAAAATCCGACACTACCTCCTGCTCTCCCTCAGGGCAGGAGGTGTCTTTCGAAGATTTCCACCTCGAAAAAAAAAGCAACCCCCACAGTTACGGATCACCCTGTATATTGAGTTCTTTCATGGTTTGCAACGGGCTTCCAGTCTTGTTTCTCTGTGTTGAAGCAGTTGAAATTATAGTTCAAGAAGTATCAGAACGATTACGGGTGTAGTTCGGAAGAGTATTACGAACCGATCGACGTGAATTTTGAAGGGGTCGCGGGGAGAGAGGGATGGAAATATAAAATTTCGACCACCAGTATTTATAAGTTTCTAACGTATTAATGAAAACCTTTCAGGATCACGCATTGAAAGCTAGGTATACAGATGTTACTAATCATTGAATGCTGTCTATCCAGATGTTACTAATAAATAATCAACCCTCTTCGCTGTGGTAGTGTTGGCGTAGAGTGTCGAGGATCCGAAGACACAATAGCGATTTCGGCCTCAATAAAATTTTGTATTCTAGTTCGATCCTCCCCTCACCACCACCCTTCCAAATTTCATGTAAATCGGCCACTGGTGCTTTTCAAAACATTAACCGAGATTACAAATGATGGAGAATACACAGATCGATTACTCTATTTATAATTTTTGAATTATAATCTAATGAATTTACAATTGCCACTTCAGACAACTTTCTACTTATCATTTTACGCAGACTGAACATGGGTTCTTGATATTTGAAAATTACGAAAAATATTTTTTTGTATCTTAATGAAGGTCAAACACATTACTGTAAGGATAGCTCCGCTAAAACGTGATACGCACTCTGTAGTTTCTTCAGAATGACCCTCTCCCAAGCGTAGGAGCCCTCCCTTTTATTATGCTAGATCACTAGATATATGTCAATTATCTATTATGCTAGATAGTTGACATGTATGCCCAGTGTCGATGCTCTCGCGTATCGGCATCCAAATATCCGCCATTGACAAAGGCATATCCATAATCAGGGCATTGATCCATCCACAAGCCAGGATTACGGACACGCATCTTATATACAATATGAATGCACCCCAATAAATGTTTTCACATTTCAGATGTAATAGTTGGAGGGTAATTTTTAATACAATAATAACAAAATTCCTAGGGATTTGTCACGATTGCTCAAAGGGTATTCTGTAAAAACCTCAGCTTCTTCTGTGATAGGCCAATTACACCAGAAATTGGGAAATGGGGGGGGGGGGTAGTTGGGTTGATTCTGAACAACTCTTTCCTTGACCAAAATTTTGTTTGAAGCTTCGTTTCTGAATTATTACCTAAAAACTCTTACCAATGCGACCGCCCGTAGAGCGCGCTCTCAACTGCGCTCGGTCGTGGTCTTGAACCAACGCATTGGCACAGCGTGTTACATCGTCTTAAATTAAGAACAATGTGGAATTATTCGTTATTCATGACTAACAAATAAACCAATAAGTCGCTTTATAACTGTGTTAGATAATTTTACTCATTATCCGAAACGAATAACGTGTTTTATTACTTATGAAAAAAATGTTATTTTTAACAGCACGTTTTCAGGTAGATAAATTATGTTCAAAGAAAAACGATTTGAATAGCTACTGTTCTAAAATAGTGTTGGATATTTACAAGTGATAGTAAATAAAATATATCACGCTAGGGCAAAATCGTTCCAACGTTCTTAGAAATGTCTTACTAACAGAGATAGTAAGAGAACCAGATGGGTCGGTGCTTGGCGAGTTAAAAGGGCCTAGGTTGTAAAATGAGACTATGCGCATTTGTAGGTATAAGTGGTAGGTATAACCCCAGTTCTCTTTGGGTGTTTCTTTGGGTGAGAGCATTTCATAGTGAAAGGACATTCCTTCTGAGCTGTTATAAATACATTGATTGAGAAAAATATAATAGTTATTTTATTTAACACACCATTTCTAATAGTTGAAAAAAACGGTAGTTAAACTTACCCATTCAACCACAAATTAATCTGCTTCGATCCACCAGCTGATTCCCCGAACTTCCCGAAACGGTCGATACAAATTTGATCGATTTCGCAAGATCTCGCGTATGTTTCCACACGCACACGCCACGCACGTTAACCAACATAGGCGTCATTGTAGTGGAAAAGGTCATGGCATGTCGGAGGTCTTCTGGTGGCCAACCGATCACGCGTGGAACAAGTGCGAATTAGATTTGTATCGATCGTCGAGACGTGCGTTTCGTGGCATAAAATTGTTAAGATAGGTCAGGATCGGTACAATGACCAAGTGCCAAGGACCCACTTCCGTCGAAGCAGGTTAATCCGTGGAGGAATGGGTAAGTTGATTTAACTGCCTTTTTCTAACCTTAATTATCCAAACACTTTTTTCATAAGTAATGTAATACTTTATTCGTTTCGGGTTACGAACACAGGTATCGAACACAGTTATTAAACGACTTATTAGTTTATTGTTTATTTGTTAGTCATGAATAACGAATAATTCCATATTGTTCTTAATTTAAGACGATGTAACACGCTGTGCCAATGCGTTGGTTCACGACCACGTCCGTAACAGTGGAAAGCCACGCGATTGAGCGGGCGCTCTACGGGCGCGCTGATTGGTCAGAATTTTTCGTTAATAATTTCAAAACGAAACTTCAACCAACATTGTGGTAAAGGAAAAAGTTATTCAGAATCACCCAAGCAACCCGCCATTTCCCGATGTTACCACTAGTTAGGTGCCACGCAAACATTTTTTTGTGTAGGTGGAAGCATGGATGAGATTTTAAGGCCACCTCTTTTGTTTTAAATGGAATGCAGTATTTTTTTATCGCGATATGATAATCGGTATTGAAACAATTTCAGCAAGCTCGGAAAAGCTACCGTTGCTAATGATCGGGAAATAGAAGAAACCGCGTTCTTTTGAACATATTAATAATCTCCCAATAATTTATGAAGTTCAAAAGAATGCATGGGTGAACGCCGAAATTTTCAAAGCGTGGTATCTTTCTGACTTTATTCCTGAACTAAAGAGACATCAGGGATAAGCTAGAGAACAAGGAAAAGTATTGCTGATACTGGATAACGTTCCATCGCATTGTGCAATAGAATTGAATACCTTAACAAATGAAATGTCTCACATAATGTTCCTCTTAGCAAATGTAACATCTATGTTACAACCTATGTATCAGGTTGCGATTGAGAAAATGAAAAGGTTGTACTCCAGAAAACGAGTACTTCAAAGAATGTTGCTTGAGGTCAATAAAAACGTACAGACCGTGCGATTTGTGAATAATTTGGTTATTAAAAGACTCCTGCTATATGTTAAATGAGTCATGGAACTTGTTGACAGCGGGAAATTTCCGGAGAGCATGGAAGAAACTTCTTCATGACATGGAAATACAAAAATGTCTTGCCAGGAATTGTGATAGAGAGGAACTTTTTAATATTCATGAAGATGCAAATCGTATTGCATGTTACATAAATTACGAAATTGTGGACACCGAAGAATGGCTGAAGGCTTGATCAAGATGATCACGGTTTCCACATTTTGAGTGATGAACAGATTGTATACAAAGCTGCAGGACACAGTGCAACTGTCAAGTAGTTCAGAAGTTACAGAAAGAGCAGAAGAAAAGGAAAAAGCGGATGAAGGTGAAGGAACAAAGCCAAGTCCTACCTAGGTCGGTGCACTAGCTGCTTTCAAGACTGCTATCGCGGGGTTCAAAGCACAGCCAGAGTCAAATGCGGATGACCAGCAACGACTTATTTATTTAAAAAAACTTGCAAGTCTGATGATCCGGAATAGATCATAATTATTTTTGTATTATTAACATCTTTCACTTATCATTTGCCGCAATATAATGTTCATTTTTCAAATATACTTGTTCTGAGCGTAAGCTGATGCCCGGTCCAGGACGGTAATCGAACGTGTACGCTCTGTGTGGTTTTATGGAGGGAATGATAGAAGTCTTAGAGTGAGTCGTGTTAGAGTTCTACACTGGTTATATTTACAGTTCCGAAGATTATACACTGGCGCGATACTTGAGTTCTGTATGAGTTCTATTTCACTTGTAGCATGTTGTGTCCCTAGAAGGCGGACAGGCCCAGCCCGGTGCGAGGGTTAACC
Source organism: Nomada ferruginata (assembly GCA_963583965.1). Taxonomy (NCBI): domain Eukaryota; kingdom Metazoa; phylum Arthropoda; class Insecta; order Hymenoptera; family Apidae; genus Nomada; species Nomada ferruginata. The sequence goes on from OY757219.1 coordinate 6,253,099, forward strand.
GCAAAAGATCTAGAGGGTTGGCGTGAGAGCCGACAATAAGGCCGTCGTATGACCGATCGAAAATCTCGACGTTTGTGACAGAATCGTTGTTATTTAGTTAGAGAAGGGAAAGTGATGTGTCGACTAAAATTGTAGGGCTATTCAAATGTGCTATTTTATTCTAATCCGGTACCATCTGAGTGCTGGCATCCAGATGGTCGAAGCGTTCAGATCTGTTCCTCAAAAATAGCATTAATTTTTACCATGTCATAAAGCCGACCTAACAGAACCCTCTGAATTTGCGTTGGAAATCTCAACAATAATCTTTAACGTCATTTAGAATTGAGTATTGTAGATTCCGATTAATAGGGACGCCCGTTGAGCGGGACCGCCGTTTATTCAGGACAGATACCGAAGAACGAAAACAAAAACTATTGTTTCCAGTACGCTTATAAGGGACGTATCGCCGTTTTATTGGGACAGTTTACAATTGAAGATACAGTGGAGCACATTATGAAGTAGTGATACTGATTGGAAGTATAGATACGGCTCGAGCGTAGGAAAGGACAATGTGAATAAAACAAAAACAGCTTAAAAAGTCGTAATCATATTGAAGTAAGCTCAGCTTGACACGGTCCACACGTAGCAGCACGGCCGCGGGTGAAGCGGGGTACGCAAAACGACGTTCTCCCATCACAAGACCAGAGCGTCACAAGATCACATGACTTATTGTTAGCTTTTTTTGCATGCTTAAACAGACATTTGTATTCAAGACCGAATATTACATACGTTTTTCAATAAATCGTTTTTGGCTTCATTTTTTACGTTGTTCAGAGTTCGTCTGTTGAACTTCGCATTTTCGAGGCAGCCCCTTAATTGGGACAAATTTGTCCGGCGCAGTGTGTCCTTATTAACCGGAATCCATTGTATTTTGTATTTCAGAATTAATTATTTGGACAAGGAACTTACACATGGTCGAGAATAAATTACACGCAACACATATCATTCAACTGGAAACTTAATAGTTTTGTTAAATTACGTATCAGCGTAGAGAAAATTCACAAGCGTGTTCCACCCTAGTTTTCTGAACGATAGCATAAGAAAACGCACGTCGTCAAAACTACGTCGACTGTAGTTCCGATAATCGATGTTGACCATGAATTTCATATGTTATAATATATTATAATATGTTATAATAATATAAAATTACAAATTTCACTACTTTCTCTATAGTTTTTACGTGCGATTCCGGTGTTATTGCATAGAAATCATAATCATTAAACCGGAAACTGACTTTTGCAATAGCTGAAACAGAATTGTGACACTGAGAAATACATTAATAGAAATGCATGTGTTTCACGCTGTAGTAGTAATTTAAAAATATTGTACCACGGAGAAGCCTTCGATTGATGCACAATACAAGCCAAAAAAATTGAAACTATATTCTCTTGTACCTTCTAACATGATGAGGAGTACCGATTTTTGAACTGTTAGGGAGGCTTCGTACCAATTAGAATTATACCTGTAAGTATTAGTAAAGATATACATCCTCAATTTCATCATCCCATGTTTCTATTATTTCACGTGCTTACACTGACGGAACAAGATTGGCAACGCAGTCGGTCATTTGTTGCACCATGTAGTTCAAATAAAACATATATGCCAACTCAGAACTGACGAACAGTAGGGAAATTAAAGTACCATCCAGGTCTGCAACGTCAAATACCGATTGCGATAACTGAAAAGTAACAGTAAGCAAAATACGGGAAAAAATTGTTCATTCAACGTTAATAATAGGAAAAGATTATTTACACGATACAGGTTGGAGCTGAAGGATAGGACACCAAGTATAATAAGAACACTGTACGATCCCCTATTTTTATCCAGCAATGTGCTCGCAAACCTGCAAGAGCGTCGAACTTTTGTTGCTAACTGTGATGTTGCATATGTGATTCTTTTAAAAATTCTGAGAAATCATTGAAGATACTAACTTCATTGCCCGACTGTGTAAAACTATCGCGGTTATTAAAGTTGCTTTACTGTCGTTAATTAAATTTTTGTTGTTGCTGTTTAAGCAAACAGAATCTTGGGCAACTGCCTTTAGAATGCGTTGACTGCAAATGATAGATAACACTAAGTAACAATATTTTATACTTCCATGTCCAACCTAGGACTATAGTCAAAGACTACAGTATTGCTTAACAGTTTGGGTACCCATGCTAATGAAAGAAATATTCTTTACGTTTTACTCTGGTTGCAATGTTAACAATTTATACTTGTTGTTTTCAAGACGTTTCATAGAATAAATATCAGTGTCTTAGAATAATTTGAATAGCTCCTAGAAAAAACTGATATTTGATTAAATTGTAGTCGTCGAAACGATGCGTAGGGTTGAAACTGCCACTCAAGACTACCGGACGTGCTCGCCTTTTCTGGCAGTGATCAAATACGGCCCGATATACATATTGATGACTCGCGACCCTTCATGATGGTCGTACTCAGCACCAACTTTTCCACAACCAGATGTCGCGGTTAATAAAGGTAGGCCATGCGGCAGCTGGCACGCTTGTGTGGTGCGAGCAGGCTAGTTTTTAACGCTACCTAAAAACACTCATCACAGAACACGACAAACCCGGACCACGGTATAACGACAGGAAAACTCACCCCCTTTCCTACTCCTTTTCCTTAACATCCCCACCGTCTTCCAAGGCATTTCCAAACAGCAATCATAATCGACCATTAGCAAATTTTCCTGTCACGTCCCCCAGCTCATCCACCAATAGTTTTTGAATACCAAAAAACCGAGGTGATGTGGCGACCCATCGCCATTCCACGAACGACGCCCTCGAGGTCTCTCGACCGGGGCAGATATCGCGCGTCGAAAGATTATACGTATACAAATTCGTTAGGATGTTTATTCCGTGGCGCCGGACTGGCCTCAACAGCCACTCTTGTTTAAGACCCACGTCGCCAGCCGATGTAACCGTCACCTCTTGACTTCTACGAATCTTGGTAGAAGTCGGGGGTAAACGAAGGGCGTCGCGATACGGGGTAGCAAGAGTGGTCCTTGGGAGGGACAGTCCGTAGCCAGAGCCCGAACGAAGCGAACGAGGAGAGAATAATAAAGCACTGAGTTTGAAGAAGTTGAAATCCATTTTTTCATGAATCCCGTCAATCGTCGCCCACAGTGACATTTTAGACAGCACAGAACATAGCGAGAGAATTAATTTAATTAAAGAATACTTATAGCTTTATTATAAATCTCAGAATAAAACACCTATGTTTGAACGTGTATACAGGGTGTTCCCGAACTCTGGGAATTCCGGGAAATGGGGGGTAGCTGAGGTGATTCTGAACTACTTTCCCATTGACAGCAATGTTGTTTGGAGCTTCGTTTTTGAATTATTAACGAAAAACAGTGGCCAATGAGAGCGCCCGCCGGCCGCGTTCAGGTGCGAACCTCTCAGCTGTCGCGATGGGGGCATCGAGGGTACCGACGGAAGCATTCAGCAGTAATTCGTTATTCATGAATAACAATGTTACGTATGAAGAATATTTTCCACACGTCGCTCTCAACGCGTTTTTCGAGCTCGCATTTGTTCAGGGAAAACGCCCTAAAATTCTTCCGTTTAATGTAAACAAATAAAGGGGACCTTAGTACAAACACGGTCAGCTGCATCTTGACCCAAGACGGGCGTGGCCCGACGACAACTATTATATTACCTTATATGGAAAAGTTCCAGCGCGCCCCCGCGCATTTTGGGACTATACAGGGTGTCCCGTAACTACCGTAACATCGGGAAATGGGGGGTAGCTGAGGTGATTCTGAACAACTTTTTCCTTGACCAAAATGTTGTTTGAAGCTTCGTTTTTGAGTTATTAACCAAAAACACTGCCCAATTAGAGCGCTCGAAATCCCGGGACTCAGGCGCGCAACGTTTTGTGGCGCTTCGTCGTGTACGGGGGCCTCGACGGTATCGAGAGAATCGTACGGCAAATGTTACATCGTCTTTAAGCGAGGCTAATGTGGAATTTTTGGTTGTTCATTAATAAGAAATTAACTAATTATTCTTTTATTTAAGCGAGCAGAGTCGTGGTCGCGAAAGAACGCATTGACACGCCGTGTTAAAGACAATGTAACACGGCGTGTCAATGCGTTCTTTCGCGACCACGACTCTGCTCGCTTAAATAAAAGAATAATTAGTTTATTTCTTATTAATGAACAACCAAAAATTCCACATTATCCCTGCTTATAGACGATGTAACACGGCGTGTCAATGCGTTCTTTCGCGACCACGACTCTGCTCGCTTAAATAAAAGAATAATTAGTTTATTTCTTATTAATGAACAACCAAAAATTCCACATTAAAGACGATGTAACATTTGCCGTACGATTCTCTCGATACCGTCGAGGCCCCCGTACACGACGAAGCGCCACAAAACGTTGCGGGCCTGAGTCCCGGGATGTCGAGCGCTCTAATTGGGCAGTGTTTTTGGTTAATAACTCAAACACGAAGCTTCAAACAACATTTTGGTCAAGGAAAAAGTTGTTCAGAATCACCTCAGCTACCCCCCATTTCCCGATGTTACCGTAGTTACGGGACACCCTGTATAGTGTGAGATTGGGCTTAGCGCACCTCTCGAATCACAGATTAACCCGTTAGAATCCGCTTGTCCGGTTGAAGTTCTTTCGGCATATTCTAATAGCGGCTCTCAGTCCCCGCATCGCCAGTGCGTCAACACCGTGCAAATACTTAGGTAACTTACACAATTTATATTAATTCATCGCGACAGTAACATTTGTATTTATACTGAAAACTCAGAATACAACTTTATACGTTCACTTATAAATCGAGTAGATTCGTTAAACCTATCTTTACCCCGCAATCCTTGCATATTGGTAGCAACGTTCCCACCGATACAACTTTACCGCTCGAGTTGTATCAAATAATAATTTAGAGTTACGAGGCAACTAACATTTCCCGCGACTACCTGATCTCACATCAGGTTCGCTTGCACATCTTTATCCAAACAAACAATCTACATATTCGAACCTAGTGGCTCCTCGATTTCGCACCGGGTTCGTCCTCGCTCTCAATAATCCTAGCGGCTCCCTGATTTCGCATTAGGTTCGTTCGCGCACCTTAAGTAACAAATTGATAACCATATTCCTGGGTAATATATCCCTCGCCGGCCTTTCGTGCTGCCACACAGCCCGGCTCGTAACAACAAACAAACTAATAAGTCGTTTAATAACCGTGTTCGATACGTTTATTCATTATCCGAAAGGAAGAAACTGTTTTATTACTTTTATATTTAATATTTTTCTTAACAGCACGTTTTCAGGTGGATAAATTATGTTTTCAGAATAACGATTTGCACAACTAATGTTAGAAAAAGCTAGTTAAACTTACCCATTCGTCCACGAATTAATCTGCTTAACATTGTGCGAATCCTGACCTTTTTTTTTTTTTTTGTTTTACGTGAGGGAAATCCTCAATAAGGCCAGGGCAGGGGGCACACCGGGGCAGTGTCGGACTTTGTACCGACCAAAACCCTCACGGTGGCCGTCCTCGGCGCTGCGGGGGGGCACGAGGAACTCTAACGAAAACAACCCGTGTCACCGCTACGCAGTGCCTCAATCAAGCAAAGGCCCATCCCGGGGAGGGATCAGAAGGACCGCTCCCCATACGTTCCTTTAAAATTTTGGCGGCACCACGCGGCCACCACGTAGCGCCGCCCTTCGCGTGGGTCTCCCGCGAGCCCGCACTCGGACCGCCGCAACACCGTCGCCGTGACGAGGAAGGGGAACCAAACATGCACAAGGCATCACTCCCTCGCCACATTCGCGACAATAATTTTCTCACGGAGGATCCGCGCGCGATTGCCCGCGTCCGCGGCGCTTCCGTCTCCCCCTGCGGGAGGGGTCCGACCTTTCCCGCTCCCTTTCCGCGGCCTCCTTTTGGAGCATAACCTGCTCGCAGAAGGAGGCCAAAGCGTCCCACGCTGCCCGGTCGTTCAGCACGGCGCCCACACCGGTGCCAACGCCAGGTCGGACCCCAACACGTTCCTCAGGACACAGCGCTCCCGCGACCACGCTGGACACTCCTCCAGCGCGTGCTGCGTCGTATCCTCCTCCTCGTCGCAGTGGTGACACTGTCCCGTCTCCTCCATCCGAATGCGGTGCAGGTACTCCCCAAAGCACCCATGTCCGGAGAGCACCTGCGTCATCCGGTAGGTCAGCCTGCCCCACGATCTGTCGAGCCACTTATCTAGGCTCGGCAAGACCGCCCCGACAACTCGCTGCCCGCCGCCGGGCGGACCGGCTAACCGGGCACGCCACTCGACCACGGCGCGCCGACGGGATCGAAGCCTCGAAGCCGCCTCTTCCTCCTCATGACCCGGCAGGTCACCGCGAACGGCGAACTTCGCGGCGGCATAGTCCGCCGCGGCCACTCCTGGCTGGATGTCGAGCGGCAGGAGTCCCGCCAGCGTCATCGCCGCCTCGTAGGAGACCGTGCGGTAGGCCCGCGCGATCTTGATAGCAACCGTCCTCTCGACGCGGCGCAGCATCTCTCAACTGCGCCGACTAGCCATCAGGTCTCGGCTCCACACGGGCGCTCCGTACAGTGCCATCGACCGCACGACCCCCGCGTATAGGTGACGTACCTCCGCCGCCGGGCCCCCGAGTTTCGGGAGAATGCGGCCCAAGGCGGTCGCAACCCCCTCGGGTCGGGGAGCCAGGCGCTCAAAATGGACCTCGAAACTGTCCCAGATACCTCATCCGGTGACCCACCTCCATGCAGGACTGACCCAGCCACAGCCGGGACGGGAGCGGCTTGCCCCGCCGAGAGCGATCGTACATCCAGATTGCTTCGGATTTGTGAGGCGCCACCCTCAGTCCCAGCCTTTCCACCCCGGAGACGACGCATGCCACCCCGCATTCGGCGAGGCGTAAGGTCCTTCTGTAGTCCACCCCCGCGGCCAGCACCAACGTGTCATCCGCGTAGCACGTGACGCTGACCCCGGAGGGGAGGGCAACCCGGAAGACGGTGTCGTACGCGAGGTCCCACAATAGCGGGCCCAGTACCGAGCCTTACGGAACCCCGCATCCCACCCTCCCCCCTTCCAGTATACCGCCCCTTCCTGGGTACTCTATCCACCTGCTGGACAGGTAGGACCGGACGATCCTTTCCAGGTAGGGAGGCACACGGTGGTGTGTGAATGCCCTCCTGATTGCCTCCCAGGGCAGGGAGTTGAAGGCATTGATGATGTCTAGCAACACCACCAGCACAACCCCACCCCGGTCCACAGCCGATCCCGACAGGTACCGAACGCGACCGATCGCGTCTAGAGTCGACCATCCGCGACGGAAGCCGAATTGGCAATCGTTCAGATCCGGCCCCACCCGGGAAAGATGGTCAACGAGACGGGACGCAATGATCCCCTCGAGCATGTTCCCCACCTCGTCCAACAGGCAGATGGGCCTGTAAGCGGACGGGTCGTCCGCAGGCCTGCCCTCCATCCTCAGGAGAACCAACCTCTCCCTCTTCCATGAAGATGGAAACACGCCAGACTCCAGGCAGGCATCGAAAGCCCGCCTATGCCTGGTCCCCAGGAAGGGTATGGCTCTCCCCCACACCCTTCCCGGAATTCCATCCGGACCCGGCGCCGTGTACCGGGCTGTCATCCGCCCGACGGCTGCCGCGAGCTCACACTCCGTTACACCAGATGGTCGGGTCGGCCCTTCCAGATGTCGACCGGGACGTACCACCACGGGCTGCGGGGAACAGGGCGTCCAGAACGCCCTTGAGCAGCCGAGGCTCCATCCCCTCCGTGATAGGTGGCGCCCATGATCTCATCTTACCCATGACCATCCGATATGGGCGTCCCCACGGGTTACGATCCAGGGTGCCCAGAAGCTCGCGCCAGGCGCGGGTCTTCGCTGCAGCTATAGCTCGCTGCAGAGCAACCCGCACCGCCCTGTACTCAGCGTACAGGAGAGCCGTCACTTCCCCGTCAAGTCGCCTCCGACGACGCCTCGCCCGCGTGTACTGCCGTCGCGCCCGAACACAGACCTTACGCAGGTCTGCTATGTCCCGCAACCACCAATACACGGCGTTTCTGCGGACGGGTGTGGCCCGGGGCATGATGACATCGCAGACCGCCTTCATTGCACCCCGGAACCACCCGGACTTCCCTTCCGCCGCACAGTGGTCCCAAAGCCCGAAAACGTGGTCAAAATTATTGTAGCGTGATTTGAACACTTAAGGTAATAGTGTGGTAGGTCGTTGAATTCGTATTGATGTCAGGTATCATATTCTATTGTCAAAAATATATAATAACATTTATAAATTGAAGCTGACCTTTAATTTGTTATTAAAAAAAAGATTCTGTACAATTTTTTATATTGATCTTTGTAGAAAGCTGAATACTGATTAAGTTTCGTCTGAAACATTTTTTTGTCAAATCATTTTTATTACACTATAATTGAAACACAAAATGCTTCATTTTAATTTTCTTAAAAATTCGCAGTAATTTGCAGTCTTGGAGTGTTTATAAATAAATATTGGGTACATCTCTTATCTAAATATGTTTATTGAAGAAGTGCGCATAAATTAAATAAATAAAATTAAATAAAAAAAAAAAAATTAAATTTGAATAAAACTAATTAAGTTCTATCGTCCGAATCTGTTTCGAAATTTCTTTCTGTAGCAACTTCTCCATGTATATTTGCAGCAGCGAACAATTTCAAGGCTTCTGTAGAAAAGCTTCTAATTGGCTTCCCTGGCAGTTGTCTTAAACTAGATATATACGGATCGGAATTGACTAGAAGTCGGTGAAAAACGCCCTCCATTGTGTTCACTCTAGAACATTTTCTCGAGAAATCTTCTCGAAATCTCTTGATATGCTTATTTAGTGCTTCATGTGCATCTTCTGACATTTGTCCGATTGGCAATATGGACCTTGCAAGTATTGCGGAACCGTGTATTAAAATCTTGTGTACAGTAGTGGGCATATAATACCACGGATATAAGGTTACAAATAATTTTGCAGTGTCTAGTGCATATTTTTCATATCTTTTAGAATCGTTTATGTGACCGCTCGATATGACTTGTAAAATGATATAGAACCGTTCGATTAAAACTTCGTCAATCCCTGTTATCGATCCTGATATTTTGACGTTCTGGAAAAATCGGCGAGCGGTATTGCCGTCGTTGGTAGTACCAAATCCCGGCTTTGGGCGATCAACGATGAGACCCAATTGTGATTGGAAGGCTTTCTGCACTTCCCGTTTCCGATCTTCCGTCACTTGCTTTTCTTCGTTGCTGCAAGCTTGCCATTTTTTAATTTTCAATTTGTATGACAAATGCAAGCAGCATTCGAAAAATCGAATCCACGCATGCAGTGTTGACATTCCAAACCGTACGTGGTCTTCGTTGATCACCCTTTGCAAAATCGATTCCAGGTTATTAAATTCTTTTGACGTTGGTCCACATAGGAAGCAACGTTGGGCCGGTGCCGTATGTGCAATGGCATTGCACACTTTTCCGTCAATCATCGTCAAGCATAATTTGTAGTTGACGGAAATATTCTTTCCACTTACAATTCCTGTGAAAGGAATTAGATGTTTTATTTCCTCTTCAATGCAAGTTACTTCGTTTTGCGTAGCTTGCGTGTTCTCGTGAAGAAATTGTAAGTGAATGGGCCTACAATAACGCGGGGATGCTGGCCTTGGATTTTTCAAATAAAACATGGAGAAGTTGCTACAGAAAGAAATTTCGAAACAGATTCGGACGATAGAACTTAATTAGTTTTATTCAAATTTAATTTGGCCTTGGCATCTTCTAAGAGTAATATGCGTTGGATCGTATGATCCAATAAAGCTTGCAGTGCAATTTTTGCATATGACTTAGTAACAATGATATTTTCAGGATAACATTGTCTCTTGGCATCTAGTACTACTTTGTACGATGGGTACAAATTACAGTTATTTTCTATACCTAATTTTCTAATTCCTGAATACTGGTTCTTGGACAGTTTTTGCTCCATCATTAGTGACAGTGCAATTTCACCGGATAATATCCTTTCTTCCTTCGATGCAATACGTTTCAAATAATTCTCTGCTAGTGAAGTGCTTGACGTTACATCCTGAATAACTTTTGATGCAGCCAAATTTCCTGATGCTCGGAGGCTCATTTGTGTTGCATACGACAATACCTCCATAGGATTGTTCGAACGAATCTCCGCTGTCCTTCTTCGTTTTGTCCTTTCACTTGCATTTGCAAATTCTGAAGAAGGTCGTCCACTTTTTTCCTTCGGTTCAACATTTTAGAGTTAGAGGTACGCGGAAACCAATAGAAATGTTCAACCAGTTAGCAAATTTTTGTAAAAAGCACATTCCTTTCTGTGCACACTTTGCCACTTGGTTCTCAATACATTGCATAATTTGCACAATGCAACCCTCATCTCATCATCGGTAATAATGAAACATCCATTTTACTGGAACACCTGACTTTTCAAATGTTCAATTATGATGCTCAAGTTCTCATACAAATGATTTTTAATCATCAAAAAAAATTCTTTTCGGGTAAAACGAATTTCGCTATCACAAGAACCTAAAAATAAATATTACATTTAAAATAAAGTGCCCATTCATTATAATTGAAATGAAATCAGAATGGATTGAACGGTGGCTACCTGGGCCCCTGGGTCCGATGGAGGCCGTGTTCTCTCTCGCTCTCTCTATTGTTAACTTAAACGAGGGGGAAGGTGGGCACTAGTACACCAGCAGAAGCAGCTATGTACATTACTCACCGTCGATCGAAGTAAGCACGCTACTATTCAAGGCGTTTTTATTTTTAAAAATATAAAAAAAGTTTTTAAATAAATATTTAATTCATATGTTCTTTATACATCTAACTTATAAAACACTACACGCAACTACATAATTATGACTCTTCGAAACTCATAACTTTTCTCTAAAACACATTTCAATATCATTGAACGCGGCAAAAATGACTAGCATGAATACGGAAAATGCCGCCATAAGTGCATCTGCAAGTATCTGCAGCTAATTTTTCTTACATTGCAAGATAACAGTATAAACTAAATGCCTAAACAAAAATTAGCGCAGGATATGGCAGGATCTACAACTTTTTGCCTACATGAAAACAGTTTACTCATCGCATTTTATAACTTATTTTGTACAAAACATTTCCTGATTTACACATTTAATGGTTATCAATTTTTAAAATACAACTACTATAAAATATTGTACTTACTTCCACAAACAGCATCCATTTTACAGAATTTAAATTACTTTATGCTAAAAAAAGTTATACGCTTTACACTGAACGGTGCACACTTACGCTCACCTTCACGACAAATGCTTGACTAAAAAGACTAATGTTTGCATTGCAATTGCTTGTCAGGTATAAAAATGAGACGTTTTTGACTTACACCCCACCATAGGGACATCAATAAAGTACCCTAAGCAACGGTTAAAATGACCATACGAAAAAATTCATGTTTTGGGGTTTTGACCACGTTTTCGGGCTTTGGGACCACTGTGCGCCGTGACAGGTCCGGACGGATGGGCGCCAGGCCACGTGATGGCATGGAGTGCCGCCGCCAGAGCATCCTCGTTGATGCGGCCCAATGCCCATCGCAGCGGAAGCGCACCGCCCCCCCCCCCCCCGACTTGGGGAACCAGTCGAGCCAAGGGCGGCAGCCACCTCCATAAATATATAGAGTTAGTCCGAGAGTGTCTCCACCCTCTCCGCCATCTTCCAACCCGTGATCCTGCGCACGGCAGCAGGTGTGGCCCAAGTCAGGTCCACGATGGACGTTCCCTGCCACCGCACGCATGTTGGCACCGATCCCCTGTTCGCCAGTCTGAGGTTGAGCCCGGCCGCCCAGCTCAGCAGCACATCTCCCCTGGCATTTGTCCTAGGGGAACCCCACGCAGTAGCGTGGGCGTTAAAGTCCCCCAGGACAACGACTGGGCGGGGGAGGCATCGCGCAATGCACGCCCCAAGCCTGTCCAGGAAGTCGCCGTACGCCTGGATCCGTCAGCTGGGCGAGGCATAAACGTCAACCACCGGCATGTCTCCCCACTGTACGGCAACGAATCCGTCGCCGCACTCGAGCGGGGAGATTATCGGGGACCCATACCCCCCACCCCCGACGGTGCGAATCCGGACCTAGGCAACGCTCAACAGCTGATGTTACGGCCGGGTCGGTCAAGATCACTTCACTTCACGGACATTATCACTTGCCACTGTGAAATGTGGAAATATTTGACACCGATTTATTTTTCTTACGTTTAAACATTTCGTAATATTCTGCGTTTGAACGATTCCTGTTTCTCGTTCGGTTAGCAGAATGACTCTGCCAGCTGAAACATTCGCACTCGCTTCCACGCGCACACGCACATGTTCTTTAATGTGGATAACATTGTAGTGCCAACGCTCACACTGCGACGCAGATAACACCGCCGATTTCCACTAAATTTGGAGACAGTGTGTGTGCGTGTGCGTGTAGAAGCGAGTGCGATGTTTAAGCTGGCTGAGCCATTCTGCTAACCGAACGAGCAACATGAATCGTACAAACGCGCAATATGTATTATAAACTCTTAAGGGGGTAGACACGGGTAATGCAGCGAGCTGTATATCGACATTCTATGGGCCGAAACATGGGTGTCAAAGTTTTCGCTTAATTTCCTTATATGAGAATATTTTGAGCTGGGTGAGGGCTCATTCGAAAGAGGAAGGTTCAACGAGTTTGTGACATGTGCTACAGTAGTAACAGCGTGATGCAGTCAATGCATGCATTTTCGTACGATTATAGGGTAGGTCGAATGCATTTTAGGAATTGACTGGGAACTGTGTACAATTACTAAACGCTTTTACTGTAACACATGCTTGACTTGAAATCGCTGTCGAATTTATGTTACAATTATATGGTTATATTATTTAAACTAAAAAAGAAGAGATTGGAACTTTTTTACGGAGATTGGAAGTATTGATGTACTGATATCATATTTTCAGAATGTGGTAGTTACGTCAATTATTTGAAATTATTGCATTGCTCTTATTATTATTCTATTTCATTCTTTTGATTATTTTGTATAAAACATATAATAAGGAAATGTCTCCAAATCAGTCGACAGTTGACTCCCTGATTTTTTTTGTAATACTTTACGAGCCTATGTATAAGTATCGAACGTTGATTCATACATAAATATGTGATGCGTGAATACAGACACAGTAAGGCATAGTTGCCGCAACTTATCAAGACTTCTGTCGCGCTGTTGCCACATCTGTTACAAGTGTGATCATCAGCTAACTAAATGAATCGGCTCGGGCATAGATTTTGTCTCGAGCCGCCAGAAACTTTTCTGTAGGTTCGAGTCCCGCACGTGTTCATTTTTTTACTTTCTGAATTTCTCTTAATGAAACTATTACTAACGTACTTGCGAGATTTTTCTGATTAAAATAAGGCCAACCACGATATAGTTTGAATTATATTTACTTGTTGATACTAATTGAATACGTACCACAAAGTCTGTATCAACAAGTAAATATAATTCAAACTATATCGTGTTTGGTCTCATTTGAATCAGAAAGATCTCCGAGATACATTGGTAAAAGTTGCATGTAGAAAAATTAATAAATCAAAAAGTTTCATCGTTGAATTAGTATTAGTCACACCGATACTCCGGTTCCGATCGTATTACACCGCGTCGTCGAGCGTCGTTATCGCCACGGGGCATTCCCCCACGTGGAGGGGATAGTCCATTTCGACAGCCAATCTTTTCTTGCATTTTTGTCACCATAATACAATGTATTGTTCAAAACTTTCTCATCACCATACAAACATGTGTACGATACTGACTGGTCAATTGTGAATAGTTGGAAAAACGGTTTGCAGAAAATGTTTCGAACAATTGAGTGGATCTGATTTCGGTAAATTTATAGAAGCTCATTTTTCATCATACTTTTTCTTTTCACTCATAATGCCTTACTACAACGAAACATATTGAAGCATAACCACATTTCAAGTAATTCAAATGTACAATAAATTTTCTGCGCTTGCACTACCAGCAGACTTTCCGTTTAAATTCTTTCAAGTGCAACGCAACAGCTCACAATTTCTTTCCACATTCAGATTAGAATATCGAAATAACAAGCAGCTCCCTCTCGCCTGTCGGTATTACCATTTCTGTGCAGGAAAAAGTTGCTGTAATACCGACCATCCAAATCGGAGAGGTGACGTGCCGTGTCTACCCCCTTAAGTAATAAGGATTTTGACAAATTAAAAAAAAAGAATAATAAAATAATTATAAATCTAAATTTATAAAAATAAATTTATAAAATGTTTAAACGTAGCAAAAGCAACTCGTTTTCAAATACATATCCTCACACTTCATAGTGGAAGTGAGCGTGGCAGTGAAGTGAAGTTATGGTGAACTACAGTGATCGTGCAAGGATACTAACCCGGTCGTAACATCAGCTGTTGAGCGTTGGCTAGGTCAGGATTCGCACCCCCCCGGTGTCAGCGTGACCTGCTACGCGGACGACACACTGGTGCTGGCATCGGGGATGGACTACGGGAGGACCGCGCGCCTGGCGGAGTTGGGAGTGGCCTGCGTCGTCTCGGGGGTGGAAAGGCTCGGCCTGCGAGTGGCGCCACAGAAAACCGAGGCGATGTGGATGGTCGATCCGCGGCGGCGGCGGGGGGAACCTCCTGCGACCGCGTTGTGCATAGGTCAGTCCTGCGTGGGGGTGGGTCAGCGGTTACGTTACCTGGGTCTCACCCTCGACGCCCATTGGAGCTTCGGAGCCCACTTCGAACGTCTGGCTCCCCGACTGGAGGGGGTTGCGGCCGCGTTGGGTCGTATACTCCCGAATCTTGGGGGCCCGGCGGGAGAGGTGCGTCGCCTGTACGCCGGGGTGGTGCGCTCGATAGCGCTCTACGGGGCACCGGTGTGGTGCGGCGACCTGGTGGTCAGTCGGCGCAGCCTGGACATGCTGCGTCGTGTGGAGAGGAGGGTGGCCATCAGGGTCGCGCGGGCGTACCGCACGGTGTCGTACGAGGCGGCGATGACTCTGGCGGGGCTCCTGCCGCTCGACATCCAGGCAGGAGTGGCGGCGTCCGACTATTCATCTTCGAGGGCGCCGCCGGACAACAGCGACGACCCGCTGGAGCGGGGGGAGCGGCTGAGGGCTTCGAGGCTTCGGTCTCGGCGGCGCGCCGTCTCCGAGTGGAGGGCTCGGCTCGCTGGATCGACCGGGGCGGACCGACGCGTCGTCGGGGCGGTCCTGCCGAGTTTGGAGAAGTGACTCGGCAGGACGTGGGGCAGGCTGACCTACCGGATGACTCAGGTGCTCTCCGGGCACGGGTGCTTCGGGGAGTACCTGCAGCGCATCCGGAGGGAGGACACGGCGCAGTGCTGGCACTGCGACGAGGAGACGGACTCGGCGCAGCACACCCTGGAGGTGTGTCCGGCGTGGGCTGCGGAGCGGCGAGTCCTGAGGCGAGCGGTGGGTCCCGACCTGTCGCTGGCCGCGGTCGTCTCCATCATCTTGGACAACCGGGCGGCTTGGAGCGCCCTGGCCTCCTTCTGCGAAGACGTTATGACGCGGAAGGAGGCGGCGGAGAGGGCCAGGGAGCGGGCGGACCCCGCTCGTGCGAGAGGAGACGTCGGGAGGACGAGGCGCAGGCGCAGGCGTCTGCTGCCTCCGCCTACCTGATTGGGTCCCCGGGGGGAAGTAGCGTCGGGACATTCCGTCCCGACTAGAGGACCACGGGCTGTCGGACGGGGGATCTGGCAGCCATTGCACGTAGCATGGGATGGGCCGTATTGCGTGGTGGCCGCGCAATGCGGCTGTGGGTATTAATTTGTGTATTACGTGTATTGGAGGAGAGTCCTTCTGACTCTCCTCGGGAGGAGCCTCCTATTTAGTTTGAGGCACGGCGAGGGAGGGCGCGGGGTCGTGTCCGTCAGGGTTCCACGCGCCCTCCCTAGTCGCCCTAGGACGGCCACCGTGTGGGTTTTAGTCGGTAAGAATCCGACACTACCCCGGTCACTCCCCAGTGGCCGGGGTGTCTCATGTAAGATTTCCCACACGTAAAAAAAAAAAAGGTCAGGATTCGCACAATGTGTTAACCAGGTTAATTCGTGGACGAATGGGTAAGTTTAACTAGCTTTTTCTAACATTAGTTGTGCAAATCGTTTTTCTGGAAACATAATTTATCCATCTGAAAACGTGCTGTTAAAAAAATTTCTTTTTCCATAAGTAATAGAACGGTATATTCCTTTCGGATAATAAATAAACGTATCGAACACTGTTATTAAACGACTTATTAGTTTATTTGTTATTCATGAATAACAAACTATTCCACATTATTCTTAATTAAGACGATGTAACATTTGCCGTACGCTTCCGTCGGTACCCTCGATGCCCCCCCATCACGACAGCTGAGAGGTTCGTGCCTGAGCACGCGCCGTATAGTGGTGCCATTTCTGAAAAAGCTGGCCAAAATTCGTAATTTCACACGATTTTCATAAAAATTCTTATTTTTTTTATTTAAATGATTAAAATTCTTACGTTCTTGGGGTTGTTAGTCGTCTATAATCTTGGACCCATCATTATTATAATTTATTTAGTATTATTTACTTACTTATTTATTATTATTGTATTAATGTTTTCGGTAGATTTTTTTATATCATATTCAATTTTCAAACCTTTGCACGAGATATCGCCACTATGTTCTAGAGCAGTGATGGGCAAAGTACGGCCCGCGAAAGTATTTAATCCGGCTCGCCGAGGGTCCATCGACATGGATAGTATATGGCCCGCTATAATTACGTTTTGACGGTCGAGAAGTATAAAGTAGATTCTACTTAGTAGAATAATAGATGCATAACCTATAGGTGAAGCTAAACTAGCCGCGTAGTTGATGTGTTGCGTAATACGGGGCGCAAAGCGGGATGAAATGAGAGGCGCGGGCGGCGGGAATGAGTAAACTCATTGTCAGTCGCCACTCGCCACTCGCCACTCGCCACTCGCCACTCGCCAGCTGTCACTGACCGAGCCGCACGTTTCACGTTAATTATTACCAGGCTTGTATTAGCTCGCAACGATCTTGTATGCGACAAATCTTGTAATTGAATTTTAAACCACTTCCCATAGTCCAATCTTGCTGAAATTTTGTATACGCACTTGCTTCCGATGACAATACTTGATGCCATACTCGGGGGGCCAAAAATGACAATAATAAACAAAACAATAAAAATGCCAAAGCTGTAACGGCACTGCTCGTTGAGCGACACTGCTTTTTCCAAACAAACCCACATCGCTACGCCGCTGCCGATCAGTGTAATGAATCAGTGCTCGCGTATATCGGTGAGCTAATACTAATTCAACGACGAAACTTTGCTATTTCTCATCCTCTCCTTATGAAACTTTTACATAGCGTAGCTGACATTTTTCTGATTGAAATGTCACCAAACACGATATAATTTGGATCATATTCAAATTATTTAATAAGAGGTGTATAATGCATTGTGAACAGTAAATACATTTGGACCATATATGGTCCAAATTATATCGTGTTTGGTGTTATTTTAATAATAAAATTATCTAATCACGACACAATATTGTCCCTGTTACAAAACATCTTGGTGAAGTGGTAATTACAATCGATTACAAGATATGTGAAGACTAAAAAGTACAAAATAAAATATATAAAAAAACTTTTTAAAAACACGCTTATATTAAAATGCACTAAAAAGGAGAAAATAATGTAATAATTTAATATGAATTTAAATAAAATAATGACATTAGTGACTATAAACAAAAGCGTGGTGTGCTAAACTATATTGACGTAATCTTCGTGGGCACTCCACGCTTTTGTTTATAGTCACTAATGTCATTATTTTATTTAAATTCATATTAAATTATTATATTATTTTCTCCTTTTTAGTGCATTTTAATATAAGCGTGGTTTTTAAAAAGTTTTTTTATATATTTTATTTTGTTTTAATTTTGTCTCTTGTTCTTGCTTGTTCGCGTAACGCTTTACACTCATAATCGTTTAAAAAAAAATCTGCGCTTTTGGGATAATGGCGTATAAAAAACGAAAAGTCGAGTCCGAGTGTCGTCTGTTTAAAGAAGAGTGGGCTTGGAAATACTTTTTTACGGAATACAACGGTAAGGCAGTATGTCTTATTTGTAATGAAGCAGTAGCGGTATTTAAAGATTTTAACCTTGCTCGTCATTTCAACACCAAACATTCAAAAACCAAATATGCTTTGATGAATGACGCAGAAAAAAAGGTAAATGCGGAAAACCAAAAAAAAACAATATCTGCTCAACGGAATGTGTTTATAAAGCAAAACACTGCTCAAAAGGTTTCTACACTGGCTGGATATGTTGTGGCTTATAAAATAGCTAAAAATAACAAACCATACTCGGAAGGAGAATTTGTAAAAGATTGTATGGTGAGTATGAGTAAAATTTTATGTCCAGAAAAAATTAAAGAGTTTGAGTCTGTCAGCTTATCGCGAAAAACAGTAACAACGCGAATTGATGCCATTGCATCAAACTGGTCGACTCAATTTAGGCAGCGTATAGAAAACTTTAAATATTTATCCGTGACGATGGATGAAAGTACGGATAGAAGTGACACTGCTCAATTATTAATCTTCATTAAAGGCTTTGACGACGAATTTAATATTACTGAAGAGCTAGCTTGTTTGCAATCGATAAAACGAAAAACGACGGGGCAAATAATTTATAACAAATTTTCCGAAAGTCTTCAAAATTTAAATGCGCCTATTTCAAAATTATGCAATATAACTACAGATGGAGCCCCAAATATGGTTGGAAAAAACGCGGGATTTTCAGGTATTTTTCGGAACCAGAATCCTAATCACGATGTTGTATTTTTACATTGTATAATTCACCAGGACGTCCTTTGTAAAGCTGCAATAGATATTACCCATGTACTTAATGTGGTTTTAAAACTAATTAATACGATTCGATCTCGGGGCTTGGTACACCGACAATTCCAAGAATTTCTGATTGAAGTCGACGCAGATTATTCTGACCTTCTTTACCACACGAAAGTAAGATGGTTAACACTAGGTTTACGGAACCCGTCAATTTGACGGATTTCAGAATTCGAAAGATAAAGATTAAGGCAGATCCGTTAATATTATATAACTAAATTAATTATATTTCATTTCGAAATTAGGCGAATTAAGTTTTTAAAGGAAACGCGCATTATTATTGGCAATCGTTAAGCCGAGGGTAATCGGTAAAAATAAGTGCTCAAACTTGTCCGTAAACCTAGTGTTAAGGGGGCCGACTCCAGGCGCCATGACGTGTGTGCGTGCACTCACACAAACAAAGGAAAGCATGCACGTATACGCCATGCGCGACAGAGAGACCCGATTTCGAATTTGACTATCCCCGTCTCAACAATTGCATTACTGAAACTTTCGCGGATATACCACACACGGGTAGACTTCACCACAGTCGGGGATTTACGTTTGAACGCCAATAAACACCATGCGTTCAGATGAATGGTATTTCTTGAACTGGCAAGCTAGAGACAGACACCGATGTAGGCAACAAGATGGCTGCAGGCATCTTGACACATTTCCCAATTAGCAAATATTGAACGATTTAATGGTTTATTCACTGATAACACGAAATCCCCTACTTCCTTGAACTAGCACAAGATCACAGAAATTCGATTTTGCACAATTTATCACTTCTGGAAGGCGGAAAAAGTAAAATACGATTTGCACGCATCCGACGTAAGAATAGTTCACTGATTCTCCGTCGGTGGCGTTTATGCTACATTGTAGTGAATTTGGCCAAGTTACCGTCAGTGTCGATAAAAATACGAATCAGTCGGTAAATGTAAGTTATAATTTCACACCACGAACGGCGATTCATACGTGAATACGTGATGCGTGCACACAGACACCAGTAAGGCATAGTTGCCGGCACGTATCAAACCTCTGCCACGCTGTTGTCACATCTGTTACAATTATAACATAAGCATCAGCAAAATGAATCGGCTCGAGCCGAGATGTTGATTCCAGTCGCTGCAAACTTTTTTGTAGGTTCGAGTCCCCTTGGGGTATATTCTTTACATTCATTCTTTTTTCAATACTAAGTATATGAAAATGATCAATAGTTGTTTACAAATGTTTTAAAAATATTTGTTAAATACTTTAATTTAATATACGTAAATATAATGTTGAAGCGCTTTTTTCTACCGTTTTCTTCCCATGTATCTTGCCAATTATGGAACTGTTTGATATTTCTATCATTTGGACGTGTATACATGTCAATTCAAAGCTCAAAATGTGTAACTCAAAATTTCAATCATTTGGTGGTATGTTTCATTTATATTAGCAATAAAGCTGCTATGTTAATATATATGAAATATATTAACTATATTATACAACAATAATATAATTGTAATATAATTAAAATATATGTAAGATTATCGAAGGCGCTTGAATTGGTATTCAAATGATTATGTCGGCGTGTAGGTGTTAAAAAGTTGTTTTGTTTAGCTATCGTGACCGTAGTCTGTACAACAATACAATGTCACCATGGTCCTTTTCGATCATTTTATGCTTCGCTCTAAGCAACAGAAAGCTATGATCGACAAAGATAGAGCTATGCACGTCAGATGTACCTATGACGTGACAGCAAGACGGGAATCGGTGTGACGCCGCAACTATGACGCAGGGTGTGATGGCCGTCATGTGTTTGTAAGATGAACCGCGTGGCCCGCGGCCCGCCAGTTGGCTGTGCCTGACGTATGTCAAGCAGCAATAAGAGCCCTTCTCTCATAAGGTCCAAAAATTATTTTCTTACACATATTAATAGGGTTTTATCAATCTGTTTTTTCAACTTGACTCTTGAATCTCCTCTTTCATTTGCACTATTCTCTTTTATGTTCGGCAAAAAACAAAATCTCAACTTGAGTCGAATCTATCGAAGTTTTCCTGAAAGGCAAAACTGTAATAGATATGACAATATCAGCTATGTCTCCGTATTTTTCGTTTGTCATTCTACACAATGGCCGAAGCAATGGGAAAAAGCGAATGAAATGAATTAACAATTATCAATATATGCATATTCGGTACTCGCATAAAATCTGTACGAATAAATATTTTCCTTTATATCAGATTATTTGTAAAAAAGAAATAATTGTGTGATATAAAAGAAAGGCGAAATAGTAGTAAAACATCACACGAGTTTTCCTGCACTTCGTCAAGACTGTTCAATCTAAGTAAGACGTCTGAAAATGCGCTTCATACATTTTATTTTAATGTTAAAAATATTAAACAGTACCATAATTGGCAAGATACATGGCAAGGGAAACTGTAGCACGAAGAGCGCTCTAAGTTCATATTTACGTATATTAAATTAAAATATTGGTAAGCAAATACTGATCATTGTCATATAGTTAGGAATTAAAAAAACATTAATGTAAAAAAAATGATAGCATAGGGGGATCGAACCTACAAAAAAGTTTCCAGCGGTTCAGCAGCTATATGTATATGTCTACATACATATATCCGGCAGGAATCGAAATCTCGGCTCGAGCCGATTCATTTTGCTGATGGCCAGGATTGTAACAAATGTGGCAACACCGCGACAAAACACTCAAAGCATGTGATTTGACAACTATGGCCTCCCACCCTCCATTTATAATTTTGCCTAATGACGTTAGATGTCACACCAGGAGTTTATAATTCTGTATAATGACTTTAGATGTCACCCCGTAAAATTCGAAACAGACGATTTTTCTGTTTTCACTAATGCCCGTTCTGTCGAATGGCGCTTAGATCGATTCGGAGTTGGCCCCAAAAGAGTCGGCCCCCTTAAGTTGTGGATATGCATTTGAACGGGTTTGGAATTTAAAAGAGGAAATGCAAGATTTCTTAAAGAATAAAACAGACAAATGGTCTGATTTCCAAATCTTCGAAGACAAAGATTGGCGTACCGATTTTGCATTTTTTACCGATTTGCTCGAACACTATAACAAATTAAATAAAAAATTGGAAGGAAAGAACCAATATATAGATGAGACTTGGGGTTGTCTGAAATCATTTAAAACTCAGCTTTTTCTGTTTTATAACTGCATGGCGAAGAACGATTTAACTCACTTTCTGCGTTTAAAATCCATGTCACCAGTGAGTGAGAACAAACTAAAAGAATTCAGTCAGGCGTTGAAAAATCTTCACACAGAATTTGAAACTAGGTTTCAAGATTTTAAGAACATTCAATCATCGCTAGATGTTTTCTCGATGCCGCTCAATGTAGATCCGGAAAATGTATCTGCAGAATTGCAGTTGGAAATTATTGAAATGCAGTGCAGTACCCATTTAAAGCAATTGTTCTTGAATTTCACAAAACTAGATTTTTATAGAGCACTGCGGAAAGCTGAATTCCCAAAGATGATTGCTCACGCCCAGAAAATTATGGCGATGTTTGCGTCGTCTTATGTGTGCGAACAGACTTTTTCGACCATGAAATTGCGGAAAAACTCAATCAGAAACCGATTGACTGATGAACACCTTTTCGCACTGCTGAAAGTTGCTTCGTCACAGCTGGAACCTGCTTTCGAAAATATTATGGAAAATCAAAAACAATTCCATATGTCTCACACGCCTACCATGGCAGGGCCTTCGAATAAAAGTTAAATTAATTATTATTTAAGGTAAAAGGTAATTTGTACCATTTGTGTGTAATGCTGTAATGTTTTTATAATATTATGATTAAAAGCTTTAACACAAAATGCATTTTTTCTATAATTCTGGCCCTCCACTAGAATTTCTTAAACTTTGTGGCCCCCCATTAAAAAAGTTTGCCCACCACTGCTCTAGAGGGACAGAGCGTAAATACCCCTACTTGATACCTACTTTAAATTTAGATATCTTAAAAATGCGCAAAGTTTCTCAACTGGATATCATAGTTGACATGCCACTTTATATCAAGAAACTTGTCTCAGCGTGAAATTCGGTGAATAACATGTTTATTTTCCTTCCGGTTTATTAAGATATAGGTAATATTTATGATATATTGAGAAAGGAGTTAGAAGGATAAATTCAAAGATATGTTACTTTATTTCTGTGGAAAATGTATGTTTATAACACCTACTTTAATGATAAAATGTTTCACATATGAATTTTTTAAGATAAACTTTCAATCACACATTAAACAAGCTCCAATTTTCAAGATTTGCAGGAGCTTGAAATTTCATCAAAATTGACCGCCTATATCTCAGTAACCAATCAATATATTTCAAAAATTCAAGTGGCAGTTGATGCATTGATATAGAGGGTGGCCCGGAACACGCGCGGTATTTTTAAAAAAGGGGTAGCTGAGGTGATTCTGAACAACTTTTTCCTTGACCAAAATATTGTTTGAAGCTTCGTTTTTTAGTTATTAACGAAAAACACTGGCCAATGCGAGCGCCCGTATAGCGCGAGCTCAGTCACAATTGCGCGCGGCCGAGATCGGGTGCATCGAGGGGCAACGTACGGCAAATATTACAATCGTCTTACATTAAGAATAGTGTGTAATTCTTCGTTATTCATCAATACCAATTAATTAACAAGTCGTTTAATAACTGTTCCATACTTTTATTCGTTTTCCGAAACGAATAAAGTGTTTTATTAATTATGAAAAAAGTTTTTGGATGATTAATGTTAGAAAAGGGTCCCGGCGATCGATACAGATCTGATTCGCACTTGTTTCCACACGCACATGACACACGCATTAACTTTCGTAATGTTCGTAAGTGCGTGTCCTGTGCGTGTGGAAACAAGTTGTGACTGAGCTCGCGCTATACGGGCGCTCGCATTGGCCAGTGTTTTTCGTTAATAACTAAAAAACGAAACTTCAAACAATATTTTGGTCAAGGAAAAGTTGTTCAGAATCACCTCAGCTACCCCTTTTTTTAAAAATACCGCGCGAGTTCCGGGCCACTCTGTATATACAATAAAAATTTGCTATACTAAAAAACAGCTGCTATATACTTCAAAAATTGAATTTTGGCCAGTTTTGTCGGGAAATGGCACCACTGTGCGCCGGCGGCCGCTCTCATTGGCCACTGTTTTTCGTTAATAATTCCAAAAAGAAGATTCAAACAACATTGCTGTCAAAGAGAAAATAGTTCAGAATCACCTCAGCTACCCCCCATTTCCCGGAGTTCCCAAAGTTCTGGAACACTTTGTATAGCAACTTATAATACAACTGCTTCTATACTATACTTGGCGTAAAGTTGTTAAGATAGGTCAGGATTGGTACAATGACCAAGTGCCAAGGACCCACTTCCGTCGAAGCAGGTAGATTCGTGGACGAATGGGTAAGTTTATTTAACTACCTTTTTCTAACATTAATTATCTAAACACTTTTTTCATTGGTAATAAAGCACTTTATTCGTTTCGGATAACGAATAAAAGTATGGAACAGTTATTAAACGAATTGTTAATTAAATTCTTATTCATGAATAATGAATAATTACACATTATTCCTTTTAATACGATTAGAAGCATGCTGTGCCAATGCGTTGATTCACGACCACGACCGAGCGCCGTTGACCGGTTCCGCGCCTGAGCGCGCGCTATAGGCGGCCAGTGTTTTTCGTTATCAATTCAAAACCGAAGTTTCAACCAACATTTTGGTGAAGGAAAAAGTTGTCCAGAATCACCCCAGCAACCCCACATTTCCCGAAACTACCACTACTTCTGGGCCACCCTGTATAATAGCATACTATAAAACGTTTTCTTTGACGTGACTTCCTACTGTTCTTCTGTGCAAGAGTTCGAATTCTTTTATCCTCTGCATTAGTGGGCAATTTTGGTCGTCCAAATGTTTTGGTTTCCTTATTTCACTGCTGCAAAATTATTCATTGTTCAAGTGATAACAGCACTTCTGGTTTCAATATCGATATCCAAAGGAGATGCAAGCATGAAAGTCTAGTTTATAAAGTGAGTATATAATAAATGGTGTAAAATACTAGATCCTAAAATTTCGTAGGTGTACCCAAACTTTTGAGCGGTGTAGCATATATTGAAAACTGAAGACAGTGACCATGGAATACACAGTAACGTTAAATTACGAAAGAATAGCAATTGTTCTTTTACCTTGTAACAATGAACAAGCTGCCGCTGTGTTGAAGTAGCATGATAAATATCGATTCGGTTGCAACAAAACTAGTTGTAATGGCGAGAATGGACGCACATCTATGCACAACAATGGGGAGATAATATGTCCTTTCGTCGACGAGATATTCCAACTCTACTGGGAAATTAAAGGTATCGTTTTTGTGTGTAATGACGCGTACAATGTAGTTGCA
Source organism: Nomada ferruginata (assembly GCA_963583965.1). Classification (NCBI taxonomy): domain Eukaryota; kingdom Metazoa; phylum Arthropoda; class Insecta; order Hymenoptera; family Apidae; genus Nomada; species Nomada ferruginata. The sequence continues at coordinate 6,278,485 of OY757219.1, forward strand.
TACATCTAGCAGTACTAATCCAACTGCTGATAAATAAATGAAAGCTACAACACAAGTGAAATGTTTATATTAGTGGTAATCAACACTTGATCCTCGGGGCTTCCTTACAAGCGAATAATTTCCCATAATATTTCCCGAAAGAAGCGTGCTGCTTTAAAATCTGCAGCCCTTCATCTCGGTTCATCTTCCAATCGTACTCGACTTTGTCCAGAAACCACTCTATCTGTATTAGCAATGGAGCTTAAATTATGCTTATTGGGATACCAATTTAACTGGATTTCGCGAGACTTACTACGTCTGACTGATACCAACACACAGTATATTTCACGATCGCACCAAGACACATTGTAATAGGCGGTAGAACCTTTAACACGAGGTTTGGGGTTATGTCCGAGACTGTCAAAGCTAGGCACTGAAAGTAATCTTCGTGGAAAAAGTATTTTACGGCGAGATGGTTTGACTGCACTAGATCGGGCTCTATTTACTGACGTAACTATATCATACCTGGGGAACTATAACAGACACTAGTAGGAGACAGATCATAGTCTTCCTGATTAATAAAAACTTTGACCGATTATGTGGCCAGAGACCCAGTACCGATAAGAGACTCTTTTGGAAATTGTAGTAAGTCTCCAGTTCAACCATCGTGGGCAATAGTTCAGGTGCTAGTAACTCCACAGTTCTCGTTTCCACTCTTTCTAACCATTTTCACCTCTGTTTTATTGTCACGGATTTTTTGCTTGTCGGTGTAAAAAGTTTCTGACTTTAAAGCAATATGAATGACGCGATCTACAATTTCAGCATTATTAATTCATTCTTCAGCACGGCGAAAAAGGGTTCGTATAATTTTCTTCCACTCTTCGCATACGTGAGTATGTCTATAAGAAAATTACAAGGCGCAAGGTGGGGTAGCTGTGAGGTAATTGTTTTGAAAACGTTGAACCCTCCTCTTGCGTGATGCGTGGAAGAAGTAGTGCCTGCGCATATTCAGTCCGTTGTACCTACTCGAAGTGTAAACAAGTAGAAGGAAAAAAGAGTCTCTATGGATGCTTCACGAGGCATGGAAGAGATTGCCTTGCACTTTCTGCATGTACATACGACATGTAATACATATTATGTATACGTGTCTCTTATATTATAGTGTATTATTATTAGTGTAATGTATTCTGTCAAAGAACTGCAAGTGGGCATATCAAACGAAATAGCATTTTTATTTTAAGATGGTCGATATTCAAAGTTCTTACTTTCAGAAGTCAACAGTTTTCAAGTGATTCTTCGTGTCGTCTTGTATGTACAACGATCGTTTTCACTAATCTTCTTTTAGTAAGTAGTCTGGTTCAAGTTTTACCCTGATTTCTCATACTTTCAGACAATTTATCTGGGTCTTTTTTGCAACTATCAGCTTTAATAATATTCATTTGTTACTTGTGTTCAATTTTTTCCATATCTGCTCAGGCTTTTAGAAGATTGCTTTGGGTCTTTCTGAAGAATTTTCTGTATATTATAACCGCAAAACAGTTTTCAAAATTCTTCTTGGCCTGTTTTGTGCAGAAAATAATTGAATATTTATTAGTTACTTACTTATAAAGGAATTAGTCATTTACAGAGGATATACCAAAAGATGAATTGTTCTGCGAGATTTATATTATTATACGATTCACATGTATCTAATCGTAATTTACTTGTCTCTTATATACAAAAACATATAAATTTCAATTATTTATGCGTGAAAAACGTGGCGCATGAAAGAGGTATCTTATTTTCAATAGATTTTCAATTAAGAGGTTGCAAAATATTTGTATATTTTATGGTGAAATATGCAGATTACGCCACTTTTGAATAATATTTAATTTTCAAAACAATTCGGTGGTACATAGTTACTTTCACTTGCAATCACGTGAGAGTTATTTAATACATCACAGGTCCATTATTGTTTGATTAAAAACATTTTACAGGAAACAAGGAAAATATGCAATAAATGCAAAAGATTGATGTTTTTGTTCTCTGAAAATGTTATAAACAAATAACATTGTCTACTACGCAGTAATAAATAAACAAATGAAATATTTCTCTACTAATATCTACTCGAGAAATTATGGAAATAGATAAATGTTTAAACATTATTATATATTACAGACTATACAGGTGGTGTGAACCTAGTGGTGGTATCGGGAAATGTGGGGTTGCTGGGGTGATTCTAAACAACTTTTTCCATTACCAAAATGTTGGTTGAAACTTCGTTTTCGAATTATTAACGGCCTATATCTCAGTAACCAATCAATATATTTAAAAAATTCAAGCTGCATTTGATGCATTGATATATAACCAACGAATCTGCTATACTAAAAAAAAGCTGCTATGTTCTTCAAAAACTGAATTTTGGCCAGCTTTTCGAGAAATTGCACCTCTGTGGGTCGTGGCGTAGATGGACTGATCAGTGCCTACCACCAGAATATCTCCGGTTCGATTCCTGATGACTGCCTTTCATTTTTATTCGGTTCCTACAAATATAAAATAAAGATGACGTTACAGCGCACAGAACTAGATCATCTCGAAAAAAGGATTCGGTCGGTAACCACGTTTCAGCTCGTTCTAGTCATCGAAACTAAAAGAACCAAGGAAATTCTGAAATCTACTACCTGGCTACCGCAGGTAGTAGATTTGGGTTGAAATATTAAAATTTCTTAAAATGGCAGCAATTTGAAATCGATTTTTCGTTTTTTTGTATTTTTTCCGTCCTTTTTGGCCTGTAAACCTAAAACAGACAAACATTTTGACCTAATTCTGCTAGAGACTATAGCGACACATGTGCTGAAGATGTATGCGTAAGATTTCGTGGTTACCATGTTCTAAAACACGGAAAATTTCTACTTATAGAGAGTCCTGAGCTAAATGAAAAAAGTGGTGGGGGATTCCACACCCCTCTAAACATACTACAAAGCTCGACCGCTCGTCGAATCGAGCAGGGCAGTGCCATGCTAATTTGAAATGGGTGCACATATACAGTATAAGATATACTGCTGATCAATGTGTAAATAGTTTAAAACAGTGTCAGTGTTGGTAGTACGGCTCGCGGCTCGCTTTTGTCTGTGTCGCTAGGTTGCAAAGGAAAAAGCAAGGGTAGAACGATGGCCGAGGCAGCGGAGACATTTAAGTGCCACCGCACAGTGGTTCGAAAATGAAAAATACTAGGCATACCTCGAAATTTCACATATTTCATAATTTTTTTTTCTAATTCAAGGTTATAGGTAATATTACTACACGATACTCATTCAAACTTGAAAAAAAAAATTAAAAAAGAAAATTAATAAACGTGACCAAAAGGGTTCAACGGCAAAATAGTGGCCATGTAAATTTTTCTAATTTTTATTGTAAGAAGAAGGGTAGCTATAACCATTCCAATAAAAATTGAACCGCCAGCTACTTTCCGGAAACATAAAAATATAAAATATTGTAGAACACTTTCGAGGCATTTTACCTATCTCACACCTATTTTTGTTGCAAGAAAAACATCAATTTCTCAAAGCGACGGACGCGGACGGATGCAACTTTTTAAATTTTGCATACCTGAAACTGTCTAGAATGATGGGATATGCGTGAAATTACAAACAAATACAAACAATTTTTGTTATTTACAAAAAAGGAAAAGAAAAAAAAAATGATAATTTGGTAGGAAAATATTAACTATGTAAATGTTTATAATTTTCATTATAAGAAGAAAGCTAACTATAACCATTCCAATAAAAATTGAACCGCCAACTACTTTCTGGAAACATAAAAATACAAAATATTGTAGAACACTTTCGAGAGGTTAAGGTAATGTTTGGCTAATTATGAGAAAAATATGAAATAAATTCATAAAATTTGACTAAATATATATAGTATAATAGTAGAAGGTTTAAAAAATTAACATAAGAATGCAGAAGCAAACATTTTTTTTTTTACGTATGCCTAGTATTTCTCAGTTTCGAACCACTGTGCACCGTGTCAGTGTGATTACACAAATGCAAAACGATGCTATAATAAAAACGACAGCTTATCTTTTTTATTTTAAGTTTTTTCGACTTCCAATTCCGCGGCGCAACAATTCAGCACAGGTTTCCTTGGACGGGGCGCTTACGGCCATGCCGATCGGCCGCTCTCCCTCCACTTTTTTCATTTAGCTCTGGACTCACTATACAACTAATCTGCCACGCCTGGTCCACAGATAATACCTTCCTCTTCTTCAAAAAACTCTTGTTGGGTAGAAATGACTAGGCAAGTAACTGCCAATGAATAAGTGCCAAAAATAGAGAAATAGGCCTCGCCTAGTTCAAACGGTCCCGAAACAAGCTTGCTATAGTTGCCCGTAACTCGCGCAGTAACCGGAAATGGGGGATAGCTGAGGTGATTCTGAACAACTTTTTCCTTGACCAAAATATTGTTTGAAGCTTCGTTTCTGAATTATTAACGAAGAACACTGGCCAATGAGGGCGCCCGTATAGGTCACGCTCAGGCGCGGTCGTGATCAGGTTCATCGAGGGGCAACGTACGGCAAATATTACATCGTCTTAAATTAAGAATAATGTGTAATTATTCGTTATTCATGAATAACAATTTAATTAACAAGTCGTTTAATAACAGTTCGATACTTTTATTCGTTATCCGAAACGAATAACGTGTTTTAGTACTTAAAAAGACGGCATCAAGGGTCCATTTCTGGTTTCCACGTTTAGTGCAGAATCGGCGACAGAAACCGATCATACGAGGCGGCCCTTGATGCCGTGTTCTGCGTACAGCGTGATCGGTTGGCCAAGACCTCCGACGCGCCATGACCATTTGCACTACAATGATGTCTACGTTCGTTAATGTGTGTGTCGTGTTCGAGTGGAAACAAGTGCGAATCAGATTTGTATAAATTGTTAAGATAGGTGTTTGCGATCGACTTTTGCTTGGCGCTGTTGAAAGGCTCTAATACGACGTTGTGCTGTGACGCAGAAAACTTCGACAAACGTACGTTTATTTTATTATAATTCACGACGGTGGACGTTACAAACTACTCTGTACTATTGTTTGGCAATTGACAATATCGTTGCCCGCTACCCTCGACTCCACTCGCTTCCGTACAATAGGTCAGGATCGGTACAATGAACAAGTGCGAAGGACCCACTTCCGTGGAAGCAGGTTAATTCGTGAATGAAAGGGTAAGTTTATTTAATTACCTTTTTCTAACATTAATTATGCACACATATTTTTATAAGTAATGAAACACTTTATTCGTTTCGGATAACGAATAAAAGTATGGAACAGTTATTAAACGAATTGTTAATTAACTTCTTATTCATGAATAATGACCAGTTATTAAACGACTTATGATTTTATTTGTTATTTATGTATAACGAATAATTCCACATTATTGTAGGAGTTTAAATAGGATAGGTAAGTAATCTAAACCGTTGTCCCGTGAAGGATACAGGTGTCGGTCGTTGCCTTTATACTTGCGGGAAAAACATAAACAGCGGCAATGGGTCAATGATCGCCGAATAAACAGGTGTGAAAGAGTGCGTGCGATGACGAGAGAGGGAGAGAATATCGAGGTTCAATAACCGCGGGTATCAGTGGACAAATGTGCGTATGTGTGGCGGTTTATATATTTGGAAGACCGCAAGGAAAGAGTTTAGAACAAAGCGTCAGATTGGAAAGTGTGTAACAGAGAGAAAGTGTCCGTTTAGATATTAAAAGCTACCGTTTAAATAAAGTTCTTAGGAAATATTAATCCCACTTCTGAAACTACTTATTTCTAATCCCACATTATTCTTAACTAAGACGATGTAACATTTACCGCGCGCTTCCCACGACACCCTCGATGCCCCCATCACGACCGAGCGCAAGTGAGAGATACGCGCCTGAGTGCGCGCTCTACGGGCGCTCTCATTGGTCAGTGTTTTTCGTTAATAATTCAAAAACGAAGCTACAAACAACATTTTGGTCACGGAAAAAGTTGTTCAGAATCACCCAAGCAACGTCACATTTCCTGATACTACCACCAGCCGCCCAAGGGATATCGTGCGGTATCCCCTCGCAACCCTGATAGCCATCCTCCTCTGTACGCGGCGCAGCAGCGGTCGGCTCAGCCGCCTGTCCATCAGGGTGGAGCACAAATCTGGGGTATGTCTCCAAATCAGCACTCATCAAGATGTATATACAAGAGGCATACGCAAAATCGTATCCGCAAAATCCTCATAGGCAAACCGTGTGACAAACCTTCTTGAAGAACTCCAAGTGAAAGACATGAACTCTTACGTAGCCCCTTGAAGTTTCAGCAGAAAAATGGTATTTCGGAAAGTGTCACAGATGTAAGGAATCTTCTTAGGGAAACGTTTTGTGGTTTCTTGAGGTAAAATAAAAAGTGGTCACAGGTTTTGAAAAAAGTAATTTGTTTATAACAAAAAAATGTATTGTTACATTATTTCAAGAGATCCAAAAATTTACATAATGACAAAAAAGAACTGAAATTTTTTTCTGAATCGATTGATATATAATATGATGGATTTGCCTCCTACAGTTCTGTAAATTTTCACATAATACGCGGACCGCGCGAATCCACCGGGCTGCGGCCGCACGAGGTATACATGCACAGGCGTACGAGTGGCTATTATTATGAGATACGCATTTATCAACCATAATAAGATCATCTAAGATTTGCAATAGTAATATTAATGAACATTAGCAACCGTCCGGGCAACGACTAATGTCTAACAAATTTCTCTTCCAACATGATAATGTGGGATTGGATGTTTTAAAGAAATTAAGCCGGTGTAAGTGTAATATAATTAATAAACGGTACTACACTATTCTACGCTATGTTGTTCTATTCTATTCTACATCGTATCCACGCTATTCTCTCTACGCTGTACTACACTGTTTTACTCTATTTCCATTCATACATCTATTCGTCCTCAGCCATTCCCGTCTCCCTCTCTCTCATCCGTATCCTTACTGCTAGAATATAGGGGAAACGGTTCCGCAGGCCACCGCGGCACGCCTGCACACCACCTGTGTTTCAGGTAGCCTGGTCTAAAACGCCCTGTGCCCAGACGTTGGGCGCTTCGAATACTGCCTGAATTGTAAAAAAATTGTTTGAGAGATTTAGAGGACAATGAAGCATTAAAAGTTGTGAACTGGCCACCTCAAAGCCCTGATTTAAATATTATCGAACATGTTTCGGATTAATTTCACAGAGTATGAAGAAAAAGTAAGCAAAAAATGCAGATGAACTGTTGAAGTATTACGAACAGAATAGCCAAAAATTCGTAAAAGTTGTACAAGAAGAGTTAACTATCGTTAAGGCAAAAGGAGGCCACAAAAAATCTTAAAGTTTTCACCTTTATAACATTTTTATATTATTTTTAACAGTACATTGTATAATAAAATATACATATATGCATCAGCCTAATTCTACGTCCGTTGGGAATAGGAGAATTTCCGTATAATTAATGCATGCTTCAGCGCCGAGGAAAGTGTTCGTCCGATCATTTTCCACCCTTCGTAGGACTAGCATGGCCATAAGATAAGTACAAGTTTCAAGGAGTAAGCGTGGAAGTAATTTTCTTGAAAATATTCACCCTTCCCTGTTACGTGGAGCGTGAAACAGAGAATCTTTGCAGACATTCAGTGCATTATATCTACTTGAAATGTAAACAACTACTCTATTTCAAATGCAAATAACTAGAAATCTATCCTAATGGTAACTACCTTGTGCATGCGGTTACTGATAAAGTGTTAGCACCTACTTATGTTGGGATTGAAAATTGAGGGGGAAATGAGTAAAAACAGACATATTCAAAAGTAAAAATACGGGCGTGGCCCAACGAAGACTCCTCAATTTCCTTATATGGAAAGTTCCAGTGCGTTCCCGCGCATTTTGGGATTATACAGGGTCCGGCAGAGTATATGTCCACGCTTTGAATGGGGGGTTACTGGGGTGATTCTGAACAATTTTTTCTTTACCAAAATGTTGGTTAAAGCTTCGTTTTTGAGTTATTAACAAAAAAAACTGGCCAATCAAAGTAAAGACGCAAATACTTTAGGAACAATTCGATATGTTAGGACTCCAATTCTCGTCAGCCGGCCACGGACGTAGCAAGCGACTTACGGAAAACGCCGCCGGGTCGGAAGGGTTAACAGTAGAAAACGACAAGAAGGAGAGACATTGGAACACTACGTACCGGACCTGAAAAAGCTGGCAAAAAACTGCAAATACGGCACACTGACGGAATCAATGGTAAGGGATAACATAATATACCATATGACAGACATGAGACTACAACAGAAAGCACTGAAAAGTCAGGATCTTCAACTGGAAGCTCTGATAAAGATGTTCGAGTAAAACAGATTAGCTACTCGGTATCGCGGTGCGAAAGTACGAATACATTCGCTCGACATACCGTGTTGAGCGCGTGTGTGTGATAACTGCCGAAAAGTATCTGTAACGAGGAATCGGCCGTTGTCGTCGTTCGTCGCCCTCTCCCCGCGCACTTCGGGCGGACCGAGTAGTTCGGGGTGCGCGCCAAGGGGGACGGGCCGCGACAATATACACAATAATCAGCCGGTTCCTCGCTCTCTCTCCTAAGAATTCGCGCATCGGAAAGTCCGGATTTATAGCACGCGAACGCTTTCTCCTTTTGTCGTACACCGACCGTTACAAGCCGACCCTAGTAACCCCAAATCTCCGGTTTTACTATATCGCGAGTGACGGTGACCAAACAATAAAAATGGAGTTAGTCTCGAGGCACTCGACTGGCGGGGGGGGGGGGATTACCTTCCGCATCACGCCGTGTGGCGGGAAAATGGAGCTACGAAGAAAATCAGAGTGGTTTTTAATGGCTCATATGCTTCAGGCAGAGGTAGTACCATAAACATTTACCTTTTTTTTTTGTTTTCGAGGTGGAAATCTTCGCAAGACACCTCCTGCCCTGGGGGAGGGCAGGAGGTAGTGCCGGATTCCTACCGGCTAAAACCACCCCGGTCGCCTACCCCCGGCGCATAATGGGAGGCTGCGGGACCTGCAAAGATATCGTCCGGTGCCTCCCGCGCCCATGCCAATTCGGCCCTATCCTCGGGAGGGTCGGAGGGACCCTCCGGGCCACCTCCGTGCACGGCCGTACCGGGGGCGGCACCCAGTACGGCCCTCCTATCCCAGGCCGCGATTAGGGCGACTCGGGTCCCCATCCGAGCCGTCCGCGACACTCCGACGGCCCCGCAGGTTACCGGAAGGACATGATCCTCCCCAGCGGGGCCGCCAGTCCTCCAGTCAGCGGCGGAGGGGACGGAGAGGGGAAACACCTCAGCACCTTCTCGGAGACGCTCATAGATGGTCGCGTCTCCCTCCGCCAGGAGGTCGAAGGGCACGGTGCCTGCCAGTGTTAGCGCCGCCTCGTGGGATATCGTGCGGTATCCCCTTACCACCCTGATGGCCATCCTCCTCTGCATCCGGCGCAGCAGTTGCCGGCTTGCCATCAGGGCAGACGCCCATGCTGGGGCGCCATATAGCGCCATGGACCGCACGACACCAGTGTATAGGCGGCGCACCCTCTCCTCTGGCCCCCCGAGGTTGGGCAGCAGACGGCCTACACCGGCCGCCGCCTTTTCCAGTCGGGGAGCCAGGCGGTCGAAGTGGACTCCGAAACGCCAGCGGCCGTCCAGGAGGAGACCGAGATACTCCATGCGGCCCCCCACCTGTACATAGCTGCCACCTACCGAGATCCAGGACCGGGGCGGTCCCCCGCTGCGAGGCCTGTCGTGGAACCACAAGGCCTCGGTTTTCTGCGGGGAGATCTGCAACCCCAGTCCCCGGATTTCTCCAACGACGGAAGCCTGTCCCGTCTCCGCCAGGCGGATGGTCCTCCTCCAGTCCCTCCCAGTGGCCATCAGCAGCGTGTCGTCTGCGTAACACGTTAAGCTGACGCCTGCTGGAAGGGGAGCCCGCAGCACCGAGTCGTACCCGATGTCCCACAGTAAGGGGCCCAAAACTGACCCCTGCGGGACACCGCGGTCGACCCCCCTCGTGTGCATCCGTCCACCGCGCACCGGATACTCGATACACCTGCCCCTGAGGTAGTCCCTAAGTACCCTCCTCATATAGAGGGGCACTCCGTGTTCCTCGAGTGCCCCCCCGATCTTCCCCCAGCGAAGGGAGTTGAAGGCGTTGGTAATGTCAAGGCTGACAGCCAACGCAACCCCCCCCCCCTCGGATGTGGCCGAGTCCGAGAGGGATCTCACCCAACGGATGGCATCCACCGTCGAGCGTCCCCCTCTAAAGCCGTACTGGGACCCGGCCAGGTCGGGACCAACCCGGGACAGGTGCCCCGAGAGGCGGGAAGCCACCACCCTCTCAAACAGCATCCCCGCCTCATCGAGGAGACAAATCGGCCGGTACGCCGAGGGAGCGTCTGCGGGCTTTCCAGCCTTCCTCACGAGGACCATCCGTCCCCTCTTCCAGCGGGACGGTACCCAGCGCGTCCTCAGGCAGCCGTCGAACAGGCGCCTGGGGTGGGGCCGGAGGACGCGCAAGGCCAGGGCCATGGCACGGCCCGGGATGCCGTCAGGACCCGGCGCGGTGTTCCGCGCCGCCATTCTCCTGACAGCCCGGGCCAGCTCCTCCGCCGTGACACCCATTTCGGCGGACCACTCGTTCGGGTCCGCCGCCCCGAGCTTCGTTGCCGGTTCCTCCTCGGCCGACCATAAACAATTACCTGGCTGCAGGACCGAAGCTCCAGTCTGACCTCTGGGCCGTCATAACGAAGTGGCGGTTCCATCGACACGCCTTCTCCACGGACATTATAAAAATGTTTCGTCAGATTAAGGTGCACCCAGAGGATCGAGACTGGCAGACAATCGTCTGGAGAACTGATCCAAGCGATCCAAACTGATCCACTGCTCCGTACCTCGCCACAAGAGTGCTGCTTCAGCTTGCCGACGACGAGGAGGCTCGATATCCGCGAGGTGCAGCGATGCTCCGAATGAATTCCTATGTCGACGACATCCTTGCCGGAGGAGATGACATCGCCGACGCAGAGAAGGCCGTTAGACAATTGGGCGACGAATTATTTGCCGTCGAGTTCCGGTTTCGTTGAATTGTTGCAGGGTCACCAGAAGACAGGAGCACTGGGCCTCAGGTGGAGTACAGCGAACGATACGCTGTCGCTAGCGGCTCCAAAGCTCATGACTGCAGCACCGGGTCAACGATGGGCCAAACAATTGGTTTTGTCCGAGACGGCCAGGCTTTCCGATCCATTGGGTTGGTTGTCTCCGATCACCGTGGCCGCAAAAATCTTGCTGCAGGGCCTCTGGCTGTCTGGATTGTCGTGGGATGAGCCACTGTCTGCGCAGTTCTCCGAGCGATGGAAGCAGCTTCGATTCGAGATCGAATCACTGTTCCGAGATGGATTGGCTATGGTGCGGCGAGCAGCGATTATGTAGAACTGCACGGATTCAGCGACGCCTCGGAAAGGGCATACTCTGCAGCACTCTTCATCAGGGTGCCAGTTACCGGTGCGAAGGCCGAGACGCACTTACTGGTGGCGAAAACCAAGGTCGCTCCAACGAAACCTCAGAGCATTCCCAGACTGGAGCTGTGTGGCGCTCTTCTTCTGGCCCGATTGCTGAGAGCAGTGAGAGACTCGATGCAGCCTCGCAGTGTGACGACGCATGCGTGGACCGATGCATCTGTCGTTCTAGCCTGGGTGAGATCGCATGCTTCCAGGTGGAGACCGTTTGTGGCGCATAGGGTGGCCGAGATCCAGCGCCTGCTGCCGGAGGTTGAGTGGCGACACACGAGGACGCACGAAAACCCTGCAGATCTTGCTACGCTTGGGATTACGGCGCAGGTATTGGTCGACGATCACCTCTGGTGGACGGGTCCCTCGTGGTTGTCGAGGCCTCAGGAGGACTGGCATGGCTCACACGAGGTCGACGAGAGTGAAGCCCCGGAGCGCAGAATGACGGTGACGACGACAACAGTCAGGAAAACGAAGGCCTACGAGCATCCTAGCCTGACAGCCGTCTTCGAGTCGCCCTGGGATCCGCTTCGATTCTCGTCATCGTTGAGGTTGGTCAGGTGACAGCGTATGTGCGACGTTTCGTCCACAACGCTCGCTCCATCGATACACCGCTACCGAGATTGACGAGGCGTGGGTGAGCGTCCACCGAATGAGCCAAGCGGACGACTTTGGCCGCGAACTTGCGGAGATGGAAAAGGGTAAGAGCGTAAAATCAATTTCGACTCTTGTTTCTCTTCGGCCGATTACAGATAGTCAAGGTGTCTTACGAGTGGGAGGACGACTGGACCACGCAGCGGTGTCATTCGATCAAAGACACCCTGTGATCATTGACCGACAATCTACATTGGCAACCTTGCTGATAAGGTCGGCTCACATTCGGACGCTCCATGGCGGAGTGACCTTGACGCGGGCGACGCTCAGGATTCCACTGAATTCAGCGGGACAAAACTCTGGTGAAACGGATCATAAGAAGTTGCGTCACATGCACTCGACTCCAAGGGCGCACTGGTAAGCAGCAGGTGGGAATGCTGCTTGCCCCACGAGTGCAACCAGCAAGGGCATTTTTGATCAGCGGAGTCGATTATGCTGGTCCGATTCCGATGCTCATGACGAGAGCAAGGGGCCAGCGCATTACCAAGGGATACACTGTTGTCTTCGTGTGCCTGTGCACCAAGGCAGTACATTTAGATGTAGTTTCTGACTTGTCCTCAGCTTCCTTCATCGCCGCCTTCAAGCGCTTCGTAGCTCGATGAGGAAAATGCTGAGCGACAACGCCGCGACGCTTAGAGGTGCCGATCAGCTCCCGAAACGTATGTTCAACGCCACATCGACGTTTTACAAGGAAACGGCGGAGTTGCTGGCTACCGACGGGACGGAGTGGAGTTTCATACCTCCGTACTCCGCATTTTGGTGGTTTGTGGGAAGCGGCAGTAAAGTCAACGAAGAGGCATCTGCGTCGCACGATAGGGGAATAACAGCTCACCTTCGAGGAGCTTTCCACCTTGCTGTGTCAAGTGGAAGCTTGCTTGAATTCTCGACCCCTTGCCGCTTTGTCCGATGATCCAAATGACCCTTCCTTTCTCACGCCGAATCACCTAATCAACGCTAATTCGTCGTGTGCAGTTCCAGAACCGGGTGACGAAATCACGTACGACGCTGGCAGACGGAGATGGAATCTTATATCCAGACTCCTGGAAGGCTTTTGGAAGCGCTGGCGTACCGAGTAACTGAACCAGTTGCAGACACTTCCGAAATGGCAAAAGGCACGGGAGAATCTTGCTGTCGGAGCCATCGTACTGTTGAAGGACGACTCGCGCCGCCTACGAAGTGGCCGCTCGGGCGAGTCGTCGAAGTGCATCGAGAATCCGACGGACGAGTACGTGTGGCTGTCGTGAAGACTGCTACTCGCAACACCACCAGAGCCATCCAACGCCTTGTACCACTCGTTTCGGCAGAAGAATCCGCGGGCGAAGAAACGTAACTCTTCTTGTTGAAACAGTATAATCGCGACATCTATCGCAACACATAAATACATATGTAAGGAGGTCGCTGACTTCCGCCCGATCGTCCTGTTGTGTGTCGACTGTTCAAGAGACAAAAACGTGTACAATAGCTCTCTGCGAAATATATTAGTTTATACCCATAGTGTACTGGTTATTTTACAAAACCAAATTCCAACAGGTTATGGGCCCAGAGGGATAAACTAAAAAGCAAAGATTACAAAAAGGTAATTCAATTTTCAATACGACTTCTAAATTGGGAGATTCAATTGGATTACACACCACCACGTGTCGAAGCGAGGTTCAGAACGGTCCGCCATTACTGTGAGGACGTGCAAAATCCTAAATAAACGGATGTCCATAGGACTTGCCTCAATATTAATCATAATTACATATAAGTTTTGTAAATATAGTCAATAAGATGACTGATTCCGCGGCCGCTGCCCCCGTACAACCATCCGCGTACTTGATGGGTTCCATACCTTCGATAGAACCCAAACTCGATGGGTGTTCGAACTTTTCATCGTGGAAATTTATGATGAAAATGTCCTTAATCGGATTGGATCTGTGGGACTGTGTAGAATGTAACGATCCTACTTCGTTAGATCCAAAACGGAATCAACGGGCTCTTGCGTGCATTTGTCTCAACGTGAAGCCACATTGCCACGTGCACCTGCAGAATGTCTCTTATGCAAATGATGCATGGCAAAGGCTTAATAAAGCTTATGAAGACACGGGGCTACCGCGTGTTCTTAATTTAATGAGAGCACTATTAAAAATAGATTACAATAATTTTTCAAACATGCATCAATACGTTTCAGAAGCCTTAACCTTATCGCAAAAATTGATGGAAATAGGGAATCCCATTGAAGACAAGTTACTGGCTGTGATAATGTTGGCTGGCTTGCCAACAGAATATAAACCTCTTGTCATGGCATTGGATGGATCAGGGACAAAAATAACAAGCGAATTGATCAATAACAAGTTATTACAAGAAGAAGTAAAGAATGAAAATGGGACAGTTCGAGGTGAGGCAGCTTACACTATGAAAGGTGAGCAAAGACTCCACATTAATAAACCTCCACGAAAAGAAGTAGTTTGCTTTGGATGTAAAAAGAAAGGTCACGTCGTCGCACAATGTAGGAAATCCCATCCTGACACAAAATTTCGGAATGCAAATTCTTTTAAGCATAGCAAAAAATATGATTGGGGTTTTCTCTCCGCTCTTACGACGGAAACTAGCGAAGAAAATTGGTATATAGATTCGGGTGCGACGAATCACATGACCAAAAATAAAAGCTGGATCGAGGGTTTTCAAAGCTGCGAGAACAAAACTATAAGAGTTGCCGATAGCTCCACGCTCTCAGCCACCGGAAACGGGTACGTCCAAATAAAACTACCAGGTCACCATGAACCGTGAAAGACAATTGTAAAATAATTGGCAATGCAATCGCATCGGCCTCGAAGGTAAACGGGTTGTACAAACTACGAACCGTCACACAAGATGCTCTTACTGCCTCTGTTGATTCGCAAAGCCACAACCTATGGCATAAACGACTAGGACACCTGAATGATCGGTCAATGGATCTACTTAAAAAGGGACTAGTTTCAGGTATACATTTCGATCGAGGGAACAGAAGACCCTGTGCGGCATGTGCAAAAGGAAAGCAATCAAGAAAAGCTTTTCCCAATAGCGGAGGACAAAGAGCAACCGAAATATTGGAAATTATACATGCGGACGTATGCGGTCCAATACGTGACACCAGTTGGTCAGGGGCCATGTACATTTTTGTCCTAGTAGATGATTTTTCTAGGATGACGTTTGGGTATTTCATGAAAAACAAAAATAAAGTATTCGATGCCCTGAAAGATTTCAAAGCATGGGTTGAACGAGAAAAAGGAAAAACAATCAAGATGATTAGAACGGACAATGGACGAGAATTTGTCAACAGAGATATGGACGAATTTCTCAAAACTAAGGGCATTAGACACCAAACAACAGTACCGTACACACCTGAGCAAAACGGCGTAGCTGAACGAGCAAACCGCTCAATTGTAAAGAAAGCTCGCTGCATGTTGCAAGATAGTAAGTTGAATACCAAATACTGGGAACATGCCGTAAGAACGGCGATATATTTAAAAAATAGGTGCTCTACGAAAGCCGTTAGAGGGCAGACCCCACTGGAAGTCTGGTCGGGAAAGAAACCTGATCTAAAGCACTTAAAAGTATTTGGATGCAAAGCGATCACGCATATTCCAAAGCATAATCGAACTAAATTTGACTCAAAAGGTAAAGAGTGCATATTTGTTGGATATCCTACGCAAACAAAGGGATACAAACTGATCGACCCGGAAGATCCAACAAAAATTTTGATATCACGAGACGCCATATTTTTTGAAGACGACACTTTCACGAATCACCAACAAGATGATGGATTTAACTTTATGTTTGCACCACAAGTTACCATTAATGAAAGTCTACGAGAATCACCACTGAACGATCGCGACGCTCAAGATGGACTCGAAAGCGAAGACATCGAAACATCGACCTCAACCGAAGCTTCGTTCTTTGAAACGAACGAGCAAGAGGACACACAACCTAATAACACAGAAGAGAGAAGATACCCTCTTCGTGATAGAACAACAAGGGAGTTTCCAGGAATGGTACGACATGAAGCGTTTCTGACCTTAGATGAAGAACCTTCAACCGTCGAAGAAGCCTTATCTTCTGCCGACAAAACCAAATGGAAATCGGCTATGGATGAAGAGCTGAAATCTCTCAAGGAAAATAAGGTTTGGGAACTCACCACTCTTCCGAAAGGAAAAAAGGCCGTAAAATGTATGTGGGTTTTCAAAAGGAAACATGACCAAATTGGTAAGGTCACTCGTTTCAAAGCTCGATTAGTTGTAAAGGGTTGTTCTCAATCTCCCGGTATAGATTATCATGAAACATATTCTCCAGTAATCAGATATTCTACTCTTAGGTTTTTGTTTTCACTATCCTTGCAATTAAACATGAGTCTGGACCACCCGGATATCAAAACCGCCTTTCTAAATGCGGACTTGACCGATGAAATATACATGGAGCAGCCTTCAGGAATCGACACAGTCGAAGGAAAGGTTTGGCGACTAAAAAAGGCCATCTACGGATTGAAGCAATCCTCCAAGGCATGGTACACCAAAATTGACAATACTTTGACCAGTCTAGGCTTTAAGCGCTGTATATCAGCTCCGGACGTGTATCATAAAGGTACTGGCGATAAAAGATTAATTTTAGCAATCTACGTAGACGATATTCTATTGTTAAGTAAGAATATGAAAGAAAAAGAAAACTTAAAAAATAGTGTAGGAACTTTATAAAAATGAAGGGGAGTCATCGGGAATCGAACCCGAGACCTTCGTATTACTAGGCACTGATCAGCGCCACTACGCCACGGCCCCTTCTTAGGCAACGTGGTTCTTAAGTTCCTCTTATGTTCTTTGATGGAGGCGCCCGATCCCACACTCGGCCCCTTCTACAGGAAATTCGCCCTCGAATTTCGTCTGTAGCTCAACTCACAACTCAACTGCAACACGCCCAACTTCACACCTTGAATTCGTGTCCCTCGTTGCCGACGGTTGTTTTCGCTTTTAAGACGCACGACAATTTCACACCTTGAATTCGTGTCCCTCATTGCCGCCGTCTGTCTCATTTGCCTTCGTGTGTTCCGGCGCTGCCCTCCATCCCGGACGAGCCCCCAATTTGTAGAAGTTATTTTCTGTAAACCTCACGTAGTTTTGGGAATAGAGGACAGGTGGTTTAATAAGACTTCAGTTACTCATTAAAACACTAGCTTTATTATAAGAATATGTCGACACACGACGTAACTCAACACACGGCACTTTCAACACACTCAACAATACTCTCAGCTCACGGCACTCTTCACTCTGCTCAAACTCTCTCCTAAATCTGCCTCTTGCACGCATCGTTCATTCGTTATATTCTTTCACTCTTAGTTTCTCTTTCATTCTATTCCTCATTTGCGCTCACTCATTCAGGACACACCCCCCAGTCATTCCTCGGTGATGGTCGGTCCCGACCACCCGAACCCTTGGGCCGCTGTACCCTCCATGCGCACGACCTTCTCAAGTACTCAACATTCACGCCGTATTTCCAATCCTACAATAGTTTAAGAAAAGAGTTCCATATTAATGATTTAGGTAATATAGAGAATATATTAGGCATAAGAGTTACTAGAACTAATGGCAAAATTAAATTAAGTCAAAAGTATTATATAGAAAAATTGTTGGAAAAGTGTAATATGAAAGACTGCACCCCCTCCAACACACCATTAACAGTTGGGAATAAGTTAGAGAGGGCTGTAGAAGCCGACTCCAGACCCTATCGAGAGGTCGTAGGATGCCTCAACTTCCTTGCGAATTGCACGAGACCGGACATCTCGCACGCAGTAAGTTACCTTAGTAAATTCAACAATTGCCACAATGAACAGCATTGGACAGCGGCAAAAAAGGTTTTGAGGTACTTAAAAGGAACAATAAATTGGCATTTAACATTTGAGAAATCGGATTTAAAAATAAGCGGATTTGTTGACGCTGACTTTGCAGCTGACGAAACTGACAGAAAATCGTATACGGGGTACGCGTTTTTCTTGGGGAATGCAGCTATTAGTTGGGAAAGTAAAAAGCAGTCTAATATCTCAATTTCCACTTGTGAGTCTGAATATGTAGCAATTTCAGAGGCTAGCAGAGAAGCCAAATTTTTGAGAACATTACTGTACGAATTGATAAATATAGAACAATGCGTAACTGTGTATAACGACAACCAGTCTGCTCATGTTTGGGCAAATGATCATGTGCCATACAACAGAACCAAGCATATAGACATTCGTAATCATTTTGTACGGGACGCGATAAAGTCATCAATTGTAAAGCTTGAATATGTGTCAACGAACGAAATGATCGCCGATATTTTAACCAAACCGCTCCTCGGGGCGAAACACGCAAGATTCGCGAAAGGTCTAGGATTAAATCCGTATTCATAAGTGCCGCGATTAGGGGGAGTGTTGAAACGGTATAATCGCGACATCTATCGCAACACATAAATACATATGTAAGGAGGTCGCTGACTTCCGCCCGATCGTCCTGTTGTGTGTCGACTGTTCAAGAGACAAAAACGTGTACAAAAGCTCTCTGCGAAATATATTAGTTTATACCGATAGTGTATTGGTTATTTTACAAAACCAAATTCCAACACTTCTCACGGCGGGTGGTGCACCGATGCACTGAAAGTCGCTGAGACTTGTTTTGACGCGCACTTGAACGATGTATATTGTATATAGCTGTATGTAGTTCACTTTGTCTGTCTTCGTTGGTTACATTTAGCACTTAACGGGTAGAGTCGCTATTATCGATATTGTTCACCGCAACCTTGTAAAATCACCGAAAGATTTTAATCACTCACGTTGAACACACGTCGCGAAACCGCAAAAATCGTTATGCATTATTTCGTTGCCGACCCGACAACGAGGCGGGCGGTATGTTCGAGTAAAACAAATTAGCTGCTCAGTATCGCGGTGCGAAAGTACGAATACATTCGCTCGACGTACCGTGTTGAGCGCGTGTGTGTGATAACTGCCGAAAAGTATCTGTAACGAGGACTCGGCCGTTGTCGTTCGTCGCCCTCTCCCCGCGCACTTCGGGCGGACCAAGTAGTTTGGGGTGCGCGGCGAGGGTGACGGGCCGCGACAATATACACAATAATCAGCCGGTTCCTCGCTCTCTCTCCTAAGAGTGACGGTGACCAAACAATAAAAACGCTCTTCCACATCTCAGATTATGATTATTTATTCTGATCGTAACTTCAAGTTTTCTTTGGAAACCAAGGAAGAACAAAACAAAAGATGGTTAAAACCCATGAGATAACCACAGATCAGGCAAGTGAACTGCAGGTTAACGCTACGAAAAAAGTAAATGCGATACGCAATACCAACAATCACTGTGGAAAAGGAGGATACAGGGACGACAAGGAAATAAAAGAAACAAGTCGAAGAAGAGAACGATCTACAGGAGGACCAGTCTACAGGAACAGAGCAGCGACACCAGGACAATATTCAGGAAAGAAATAGGACAAATAGACTCAACGAGACTACAGCGACTCACACTAAAACTAATAAAATACAATCTGAAAGTCAATTATTTACCAGGAAAGTACATGTACATAGCAGACACATTGTCACGAGACTACTTACCCCACGTAGAGAAAGATGAAATAGATCTGACTCAAGTAATACACAGTATACATAGGCACAGTGCAATAAGTGACGAACAATTAACCTTTCGGTACGAGCGTTCTTTCCGCCGCGACACTCCCGCTGTACGAGGTGCCCCGCCGAAAACGCGCACATAGCACATGGTCAGACCTCCTTTGTGTGAAGACTTTCCTAACCTTATATATGATTCATGCTTAATAAAACAATGCTTTTTTCCAAGTGTTGTATGTAACTTTAATATTAAGAGACAGTTAAATCAAATTCTATTAATTATATAAGTAAAATTTATAAAAATTATATACAGATTATATGATTATATACAAGATTATAAACAAAATTATATACAC
The DNA here is from genome assembly GCA_963583965.1 of Nomada ferruginata. NCBI lineage: Eukaryota > Metazoa > Arthropoda > Insecta > Hymenoptera > Apidae > Nomada > Nomada ferruginata. Next base: position 6,298,641 of record OY757219.1, read on the forward strand.
AACAAAAATTACTGTTTACATATTATTAGTTAATGTATGATTAGACACAAGACGGCTAATAATTTAATTGGGTGTGATATATTTTAAAACATGGATCCACACATAATCCAACATTGCAGTCTTTGCATTCATATCGTGAATCAGATCGTTTGTCGTTTTTACTGCAAACTACGCACCGACGACTCCGGTTCTTTCCTTTTGAGGTATATAATGATGGGAAGAGGGTCTCTGTTAGTCGCATTGGTCGATCAGTTTTTCTTCTTTGATTATTTACATAATCATTATGATATTTATCAATCATTTTTTTTATTAAGTGCAATTGAAACTGCGCCATGGATATGTTTTCGTTTCTTTTATGCTTATAAAGACAGTACGCGTTCCATACACAAATGTCAATTGGATGAAAATAAAAATTTGCGGTACCATTTTAACGTTTTTCGAGTTGAGTTTATAGTACTAATTACCATATCTACCTTATCAACTATAACCATTGAATTATTATAGTCTACAACACATACAGGCTTTTGTACATTCTGTGTTCCTCCATATTTGGATACTGTCACGAAATCTGCAGTATGCATGGTCGAGATCATGTATACATCAACCCATTCTTATCAACCCATTTTATTACTAGTAAATTTTCGATGTACGAAATGACGCTTCTCCTTTCTTCAATTTGTCATCGATCTTCGGCATTCTTTGCCGTCTTCTTCTTGATGTCCCGCATGCATTTGTGCGATTGTCGTGTAATAGGTTGAATAATGCGGGACTTGAGTAAAAGTTGTCTACATAAAGCGTATGGCCCTTTCCTAAATATGGCTTTAAGAGTTCCAAGACTATTGCTCCAGATTTCCCAATGCCCTTCATCGGACTAGTCGGAACTGTAGGTGCTCCGGTATAAACTATCATATCCTGTACGAATCCGGTTTTGTAATCGCACAGAATTAATGATTTTATTTATTTAGATATGATTTACTTAATATAAATAAAGATTTGTTCTTTATGTGACGGAATAACAAGAGAGATATGAACGATTATTTAATTCTGTATGAGGAAATACAGGAAAAAGTACATATTTCTTCCAGAGATTTGGAATGGATGAAAATTAATTACAGGAAGTTTACATTTAAAGCAAAGCAAAATTGGCGTCATTGTGGATATGATGAAAGTAAATTTGTCAAAGCCTACAAAGCGTGGTTACAAAAAGATTTCGTTTATCCAACCACAATGTTACATGAACTCCCTTCGACAAGTGCTGCAGTACCGTCTACTGTGTCCATTTACAGAGGAAAAACGGCACTTTCTGAATGTAGAAGACGGGAAAGAATACGAAGAGCTCCATCAGAATTAATGAATGCAGCTAAATTGAAGCTCTCGAAACGTGGCATGCATCGAACAGCACTTGCACTTCGTTCACAAAGTGTTTTAGAAAATACTAATAACTACAGCAGAACAAAATCTTTTACACCAGAAAAGGCATTAAATATATTTATCATGGCAAACTTATCTAAATTTCAATACATAACAATATGGAACGGAGCTATCACATCTAACAATAATTAGTGGCCGTCCTATTTTAAGTTGCTTAAAGAGAAAAGCAGTTACTATCCACCGGCAACTGAAATACAAATTTCCGAAACATATGCCAGAATACAATTACAAAGCCTATTGAACCATACAGTTTCTCGCATATTAAAAAGTTTAAACGTTACAAATGCAAGTGCACAACTGCAGTTAACATGTAAGTGGGGATGCGATGGAGCAGCAGCCCTACCGAGGTATAAGCAAAGTAATTGTATAGATGACAATGCCATTTTCGTTTCGAGCTTAGTACCGCTCAGACTGCAAGACAAATCTAACGAAAATATTATATGGGAAAATTTAACTCCATCTTCTCCGTGGTTTCGTCGGCCAATCCGAGTTGCATACATTAAAGAAAGTAAAGCACATATTCAAAAAGAAACTAATAGTATCCAGAACGAAATAGAAAATTTAACACCCTTCACTATCAACAACGTTACAACAGGATATACCATGGCATGGACTATGGTCGACAATAAAGTCTGCAATGCAATCACAAACAACGCCTCTTCAATGAGGTGCTATATTTGTCAAGCCCCGCCAACGCAGATGAATAACTCACAACTTAGGAATAGTTGAATATGTAATTCATGTAATTCATCAAGCATGCCTAGAATGCTTCCTCCACATTTCATATAATTTGGGATTCAAAAAATTGGCCGCGAATACCGATGTTACGTATGAATAACATTTCTTTTACGCTGCGTTCACACGTGCCGTTCGATCTTGCTTAAGAACGGAAGACGCTCAAGGATTTCACTCACTATCATATGAATAATATTCTTTTACGCTGCACTCGCACGTGCCGTCCGATCTTGCCTAAACACGGAAGACGCTCAAGGATTTCGCTCACTATCATACGAATAATAGGGCTTTTGATATCAACTGAATTTATCATAACCGATTGAGTACATGCGTAATTCGGCCAAGACCCTGCGATCTTACCATATATGGAGGCCTCTAATGCGTCCCCTCCATACATTTTGCACTATATAAACCCTTCGTTTTTGATCATCTTCGGTTCATAACTATACAGTTACGTGCGTAGTTACGTCGCATTACGTTTGCGCAGAGTCGGTTACGTTCAGTAAGAATTGGACTTAGAGTATCAATCAGATCAAGTTAACCCGTCGGAATCCGCGAAGTACGGTTGAAGTTCCTTCGGTATACCGTGTAACCGTTCTCCGACCCTGCATCGCCAGTGCGTCAACACCGTGCAGCTTAGGTAATAATCACACACACTAATAAATGATATCGCGACAATTACATTTGTATAAACAACTGATTTACTATATAAAGTTATAACTGTTCATTAATAAATCGAGTAGATTTGTTAAAACCTATCTTTACTCCGTAATTCTTTACATTAGTAGTAACGTTCCCACAGATACAACTTAACCGCTCGAGTTGTATCGAACAATAAATTGAACTAACAAATTCTCAACCATATTCCTTGAGAAATATCCACATCGCCGGCTTAGGCGTTGCCGACAGCCCCGGCTCGTAACACCGAGGATCTGAAAAACAGAGGAAGGAAAAAAAGAACACATTCAAAAAGAATTTAAAGAAAAGATGGGTTTGTACATCGACCACGTAAAGCAAGGTTGGAGTTCATCAAACGATGGGAATACTGCTCGTCGATTTTTCAATAATGCACACTTGTCATCACAGATCACTGGAATTCGTGAAAAATTAATTAAAATGTAGTATATGCGTGGGCGTGTATGTGCGTGCGCGCGCGTGTGTGAACCTTTGTGTTATATGCGATATGTTTCTGTTTTTGGGGAGAGCACTGTTGCTCTACGACAGTGCCTCGACGATCAGTGTCGTTAGTCGTTACAGCCTGTGTAGCGTAAAGAAGCTCTAATAAAGTTAACCTATGGCTTACAATTTCAGAAGTGGGATTAATTGAACTCAATGTAAGTGATTTTAAGTAAGATTTAAGATTGACATTAAGCAATTAGTATTCGAAACGTGCGACGGTCGCCTTAAGTGTAAGTGACTGTAGACAGTAGATTTTCATTTTCCGTACGTGAGCGTTTGCTACTTCAGTAGCAAAATGCTGCTTCCAAGTGAATTTAAAGTTGTGAAGTTAAAGGAGGTACTGCAGAAAATGGGATTGACTACTGCGGGATCAAAGAGTGAACTGATCAGCAGACTTCAGGAAGCAGATCCCAGTCGTGAATGGATGAGGAATGTCAGCATGCTGCTGCCGGAAGACGTGCCACAACCCGGTGTATCGCAGGACAACGCGTCGTCCATACCGAGAGGCACCGAAAATGACAGGGCAGCTTACAATTACGAATTCCTGTTAAGAGAAAGGGCACTCATGGAAAGGGAGCTGAGGGTAATGCAGAGGGAGAACGAATTGTTACGCAGTTCATCCCGGTCCAGCACTACCACGATTGATGCAAGAATTGCCATCAAAGCGGTAAGCGATTTGCTTGGAGATTTCGACGGTGTGAGTGTTGTGTTCAGCAATTGGGAAAAGCAAGTTAGATTGCTGTGCGCACCATACCATCTGGGTGACAACGCTGCCACAATATTAATTGGCACGCGGCTGAAGGGACAAGCTCTTCGATGATTTCAGTCTCGTCCAGGGCATATCGAAATGGATACTACCCGATTGCTGCGGGAAATGAAAAGAATGTTCGAGAAAAAAGAAAGCAAATTGATATTAAGGAAAAGATTTGAAGAGCGTCTTTGGAAATCAAGTGAACCCTTCGCAATATATTACCATGACAAAATTGTTTTGGGCAATTACATACCGGTGGGCGAAGAGGAGATGATTGAATATCTGGTCGATGGAATACCGAACCGGCAAATGCGAAATCAGGCACGGATTCAGGACTTCCTTGTCGGCGTTCGAGAGCATCACTTTGACGGATGGAAAGCAGCCGGCGAATCGGGAGTTGGCGTGCGGAAGCAAGACAGAAGCGCAAGAGAATAAACGACAACGTCAAACTAGAAGCGGCTCTCCTAAGATGGAGAATCAAAGCAAGATAAGGTGTTACAATTGCAGCGGATACGGGCACATGGCTAAAGCCTGCAAGTACTTTCGACGAGAAAAGGGCTCCTGCTTCCGATGCGGCAAGGTGGGTCACACGTATACGGATTGCAAAAGTAAGTTAGATAAACAACAAGTAGCTTGTGTAGATAATGTATCTGAGCAGCGGGATGATTTTACAAAAACTATTGGATTAGAAATATGCGACGCTGACGTGCAATCGAAATTATTCTTACAATTGGACACGCGAATTGATACGGGTAGTCAGTTTAGTTTTGTGAAAGAATCCTTCGTTCCACTACATCTGATCAATTGCACGAGTAATTCTGACACGGCCTTCTGCGGTCTTAATGGTAATAGATTGATTATTTCAGGGTCGTTAGTAGTCAATATCGAATTAGATGAAATGGTGCAAAAAGAAATATTTTTGTATGTGGTTCCCGATGATACCATGACCATTTCGGTAGTATTGGGTAGAGATATGATGCGAAAGTTCAACATGAAATTGATAATACCGTCAACAGTTGCTGTAGATGAAGCGATTTCGCAAATTTTAAACATTGACACTGGGGAAACTGGCGTTGACAGTACTGATAATTTGTTAATTGATTCAAAAATACCTGAGTCTGATCAATTACGGGTTACAAATCTTTTTGCAGCGGAATATTTACGGCCTAAGCGCCCTAAACTGCCAAAGGTTAAAAGTGAATTAAAAATAGTTGCAACACAATTGAAACCATTTAGTTTTTGTCCGCGCAGACTTTCATATGGTGAGCAAACCAGTTTACGGGAAATTTTAGATAATCTACTAGCAAAGGGGATAATTCTCAAATGAGAATTAGTGCAAGTGAGTCAGAATACACTTCGCCTATTGTACTTTTTTTTTTTTTTTTTTTTTCGAGGTGGAAATCTTCGAAAGACACCTCCCGCCCTGGGGGAGAGCAGGAGGTAGTGTCGGATTTGTACCGACTAAAACCACCCCGGTTACCTAACCTCGGCGCTTGTAGGGGAGGCCCCGTGACCTACGAAGACACTTCCGGTGCCTCCCCACAACCGGCCATTGCGGCCCCATCCGCGGGAGGGTCAGAAGGACCCTCCGAAAAACTCTGGTGCAGTAGCACCTGGCCGCGCCAGGGGTAACACCCAGCGCGGCTTACTTTTTCCAGGCCGTGATAAGGGCGACTCGGGCCCCCACCCGAGCCGCCCACGGCTCTCCGACGGCACCGCGGGATTGGGGGGGATTGTTCCTCCCCGGCAGGACCGGCCGTATACGGGGTATTGGCGAGTTCAACCGGAAGGGGGTGAGGGGGAACACCTCAGCGCCCCTCGGGTCCATCAGCCATTTACACCGCGGGAGGGGGGATCTCGGCGGCGGAAAACGGCCAGCGAGCCCGCCCCTCCTTTATTTTCGACGCCGTTTCCGGCTGTCGGGCAGCCCTGCGGGATACCGGGAGGACATAATCCTCCCACAGCAGGCCCGCCCGTATACGGGGTATTGGCGAGGTCAACCGGCAGGGGGGTGAGGGGGAACACCTCAGCGCCCCTCGGGTCCATCAGCCATACCAAACAACGGGAGAGGGGATCTCGCCAGCGGAAACGGCCAGCGAGTCCACCCCTCCTTTACATTCGACGCCAGATTTCCGGCTGTCGGGCAGCCCTGCGGGATACTGGGAGGACATAATCCTCCCACAGCAGGGCCGCCCGTCTACTGAGTCAGCGGTGACGGTTATCCGAGACACGGGAGGGGGGGGGGACACCTCCGTCGTCCCTCGGACCGTCACCGCTTTTACACCACGGGAGGGGTAGACCTCGCCAGCCTGCGCAAACGCAGCCGGCGGGCCCTGACCCTCCGTCTTTCGCGTCGGACGGGATCGGTCAATTCCCGATCCCGCTCCGCTGCCTCCTTTCTGCGAAGAACATCCTCGCAGAAGGAGGCCACCGGTACCCAGGCTCTCTCGCTGCCCAGCATCATACTACCGACTGCTCGCTGCGCGGCTCCTGGATTAAGGAGCTCCATCCTCCATTTGTTCCGCGCAGCCAGCCGGGCCTGACGTCTCACGTCCACTTCTTCCTCGGCGGACACCATCGCGCCCTCCCGACGGAGTTCTCGGAGACGCTCGTAAATGGAAGCATCTCCCTCCGCCAAGAGATCGAAAGGCACGGTGCCCGCCAAAACCAGCGTCGCCTCGTGGGATATCGTGCGGTATCCCCTGGCCACCCTGATGGCCATCCTCCTCTGAACGTGGCGCAGCGATACTTTGCTGCGCCGCGCGACCATCAGGGCTGACGCCCATATCGGGGCGCCGTAAAGCGCCATAGACCGCACAACACCCAGGTATAGGCGGCGCACCCTCTCATCCGGTCCCGCGATGTTTGGGAGGAGGCGGCCAAGGCCGGCAGCCGCCCTCTCCAATCGGGGAGCCAGTCGGTCGAAGTGGACCGTGAATCGCCAGTGGCTGTCCAGGAGGAGACCGAGATAATTCATCCGGTCCCCAACCTGAGCATGCTCACCCCCTATCATAATCCAGGACCGGGGCGGTCCCCCGCTCCGAGGCCTGTCGTGAAGCCACATGGCCTCGGTTTTCAGCGGGGAGATCCGCAACCCCAGTCCCCGGATACCGTCGACGACGGAGACCAGTCCCGTCTCCGCCAGACGGATGGTCCTCTCCCAGTCCCTCCCGACGGCCATCAGCAGCGTGTCATCCGCGTAACACGTCAGACTGACGCCGTTCGGGAGGGCAGCCCGTAGCACCCGATCGTACCCGATGTCCCACAACATGGGGCCCAGGACCGACCCCTGTGGGACACCACGATCCACCTCCCTCGTGCACAACCGGCCGCCTTTACCCGGATATTCAATCCACCTGTCCCTCAGGTAGTCCTCTAGGACCTTCCTCACGTAGAGGGGCACACCGTGGTCAGCGAGTGCCCCCCCCCCCGATACGCCCCCAGGGAAGGGAGTTAAAGGCGTTGGCGATGTCAAGACTGACCGCCAACGCCACCCCTCCCTGGTACGTGGCCGAGTCCGAGAGGGACCTGACTCGACTGATAGCGTCGATCGTCGAGCGTCCCCGTCTGAAGCCAAACTGGGACTCGGCCAGGTCGGGACCCACCCGGGACAGGTGCCCCGAGAGGCGGGAAGCTAGCACCCTCTCGAAAAGCTTCCCCACCTCGTCGAGGAGACATATCGGCCGGTACGCCGAGGGAGAATCGGCGGGCTTGCCGATCTTCCTAATCAGGACCATCCGTTCCCTTTTCCAGCGGGACGGGACGCGCCCCAACCTCAGGCAGCCATCGAACAGGCGCCTGAGGCGGGGCCCGAGGACCCGCAGGGCAAGGGCCATGGCTCTGCCCGGTATGCCGTCAGGACCCGGGGCCGTGTTGCGGGCTCCCATTTTCCTGACGGCCCGGGAGAGCTCCTCCACCGTGACCCCCATGTCGTCGGACCAGTTGTTCGTGTCCGACTCCCCGAGTTCCGGTGCCTGTTCTCCCCCTTCATCCAGGGGGAACAGGGTGTCTACCACCCTGTCCAGGAACTCGGGGTCCAACGTCTCCGTCACGGGGGGCGCCCATGGGCGAAGTTTGCCCATCACCATTTTGTACGGGCGCCCCCAGGTCGCCTATTGTACTAGGTAACCCTTTGCCCTACAACCACGTGTGTGACTCGTGGTCAGGTATTCGAGCCAAAGCTGATTACCACGAGCCTGGCCCGTGGTACATCGGTCGGGCCAAAACGGAGTATCACAAGCGTGGCCCGTGGTACGTCGGACGGGCCAAATGTAAAAATCACGTGTCACGCACGTGTTTTGTTGATGTGCCCTACAACAAATAGCACGGGCCAGGCCCGTGCTCTCTTTTGTTTCATACATGTTATTCTGGGCTACGTTCTTGGCTTGAAATATATTTTCTTAAAAATATTAGAAAAGTATCCCTACAAAATGTCTTCAAGAAGAAAATTTCGTGATGAAGACAGTGAGAGTTGTGCTGACATTTCATACAAACATTTGTTAGATACTTCTGTTAGTGATAGTGACAGTAGTGACAATGTCAATGTACGATCTGTACGAAAAAGATGGAAGCGAATAGTTATTGAGGATGATACCGATGATAAAGATGGCATTAATCATCAACTACCAGAGCACTGGAATTGGAAAGAAGTAAGAAATAATTAAAAAATCTGGAACTATACGGAGACTCCTGGCATAAAAGTGGCAAGGTTATGTCAGTTAGGAGTAAATAAAAAAGAATTGGATATATTTAATATAATATTTGATAACATTGTGGGATTGTATTTTGGGGATTACTCAACGTTATGTTAGATGCGCATATGTAGGTTTGATGTGTGTGACCCGCGGAAGGTGAGCGACAGCTGTTGAATGATTTGGCCGCGGAACCGCCGATTGCGAACTGAGACAAGAGTGGCGCGAGCGACGTGGTGTGTGCGTGTATGTTTGGATGTATGTGTGAGAGGGTATCGACACCATTTGTGAGTCGTGCGAGGGGAAGGTTGTGTGACATTGCGCGAGCAAAGGTGTGTAGTGGAAAGCGGTAATTAGCGAAGCGCGAGAGAGAGATCGCAGGTGTGACAATTCGAGTTTTGTCCTTGGTTTTCTTACGTCCGTGTCGTGTTCTTAATTGTATTTTGTATTAAATAAACGATGCATGATCCCACAATATGTTCTGGGAAAATATTATAACCGAGACAAATCGGTACGCAGAAGAAACAAGAATCAATCCAGACAAAAGACCAACAATCGACAACACTTGGTTTCCTGTGGATTATAATGAAATCAAAATATATTTTGCATTATCCATAATAATGGCTCAGGTGAAAAAACCAACAATACAAATGAATTGGTCTAAGAGGGCCGTTATAGAAACACCAATATTTCGAAAAACGATGCCGTTAAAAAGATTTCTGCAAATTACCACATGTTTGCATTTTGCAAATAATAATATGGTTAACAATATAGATAAATTAAGCAAAATAAAACCTGTGACCGATTTTTTGAATGACAAATTTAAACAAGTGTATACAATGAAAAATGACATTGCTATCGATGAATCGCTCATGAAATATAAGGGGCGCATATCTTACAAACAATTTAATCCGTCAAAAAGAGCAAAATTCGGTATTAAATTTTCCAAATTATGTGAGTCAGAATCAGGTTATTGCTATAACTTTAAAATATATACAGGCCGTGATCAAATAAATTGTGATGATAGCGCTTCTGAAAGTGTTGTCAAAGAGCTATCACAGTCAGTGTTACACAGAGAACACACTTTATACATAGATAATTGGTACTCTTCATCAAAATTATTTATGACACTATCGCACCACAATAAAACTAATGTCATTGGCACAGTACGTTCGAATAGAAAGAATATGCCAAAAGATTTCTGTAAAGCAAAATTAAAAACGTGAGACTATAGAATGAGAAGCTGTAATGGAATACTGACTCTAAAATGGAAAGATAAAAGAGATGTTTATATTATGTCTTCAAAACACGAAGCAGTTGAAATGACTGCACAAGGCAGAAATCATTTCAATCCTACTTCGAAACCAAAATGTGTTCTTGAGTACAACAAAGGAATGATTGGAATTGATCCGCAAGACCAAATGCTGGCGTGCTTCCCGGATACATTCAGTCGTCTCACTCTCCTCTCGACTCGGGGGGTCAGCAACTATATCAAGCACGGATACGGAGGAGGAGGAGACCACACGTCGTCATATGACGCCCTACGTGGTCAATCCCCTCCATATAGGGATGCTAAACATGGCCTCGGGGGAAACATTTTGTACCCCAGTAGGAAAATTGCCCATGGAGTACGCCACTACGAATAGTAGTGGCCTCTCGGCTGGCCAGATGACCCTTGGGACAGGCCCAATCCAACGATCGTGGAAAATGGAATTGTCCACGACACCACCAATCCGACAGGATGGAACGGCGCTACCAAGCCCTTTCCTCCCCCGGACAAAGCTGTTCAGGAGCCCACCATGCGTGACTCCTGCTCGACAGCAGCCAAGCCCCCGGGATAAAGAGCAGGCAGAGGGCTTCCGGGGGAAGCAACCCACCCCACCCAGCGCACCGGAGAGGCGCATTGCTACTGGCAATAACCATTAGAGCGCAACTCGTCCCTGTCCGACCTCGGGGGAGGTTCACCTTCTACAGAAATGGTGGGACATCCTTCCCCGACATTATGTCTGTAGACAGGATGACCCTGAGAGGCCTGCAGAAGAGTGAGGTTCTGGACACCTACTCTGCCTCAGACCACCGATATGTTCATCACACCTTCGAAGAATCGAGGCGTAACCAACCCCGGGTGGCCTGGAGACCATTCTCTCTCAAGAACGCGAAGCCAGAGGAAATCCTCGAGGCATACGACGTGCTGAGTAGAGAATCCTCGATTCAGAAACCAAAGAGCCCCCCTTCGCAGGGCCCCCCACCTGACAGACACCCGGATTGCTCTCCGGAGATGATGCATTCCAGACTGGAAAAGGTGTGCGAGAGAACCCTGCGAAGGAAGATGCTTCCAAAAGGCACGAGGAAACCAAACTTCTAGTGGAACGATGAAATCGCCAACCTTAGAATGACAACGTTCCGAGCCAGAAGAAGGTACCAAAGGGCCAAAAAGAAGGACCATCCAGATACCCCAAAGCAAAGAACAATCGTGGTCCGAATTCTGCGCGATTCTCGACCAGAATCCGTGGGCACGACCCTACAGGGCAGTGATGTCAAGACTGAGGAAAGCGAGAGGTATGGTAACCCTCCCGGCGGCAAAGGTAGAGGAGGTGCTCAATGCCCTCTTCACCACCACAAGACCGCCAGAGGAGGTAACACCATGCCCAGATTTCGCCCCAGCACACGACACCTTGTGCACGACCGTAGTCACTTAGGAGATGGTGACGAAAGCGGCTAAAGCGCTTAAGGTCGGGAAAGCACAAGGGATAGACGCTGTACCGACGGAAGTGGTCAAGCTGATTGCCGAGAAATGGCCGGCTGACCTCGCGACGATGTGTCGCATGACACTGGTCGAGGGAACCCTCCCGCGCACATGGAAGATAGCGCGGGTGATTCTCCTTCCGAAACCCGGAAAGGACCCGACGACTCCATCGGCGTACAGACCCATCAGCGTATTACCAGCGCTATCGAAGCTCTGGGAATACGTGATGAAGGACGCTCTAGAGGCGCAAACTGGACGCGACCCCTTCCACTGCCGACAATACGGCTTTAGAAGGGGTGTAGGAACATTAGACGCAATAAGGGAGGTTACCCGGTTCGCGGATGCATGCCAAAGTAGGGGCACACTATGTGCGCTCGTTACTACGGACATTAGGAATGCATTCAACCGCCTAGAATGGAGACAGACCCTGGCCGAACTTGCCCGGAGAGGAGTCTCCGATGACCTGATAAGGGTCATACGGAACTACTCCGAGGATACGCGAGCGGTGGTCTATACCCCGGAAAGAACGGTGAGTCTGCCGATCTATGCTGGAGTTCCACAAGGTGCAGTGCATGCACCGATGCTGTGGAACTTGGTATACGACGGTGTCCTGACGCTCGCGAATGGCCTGTGGAATACAGCAGCATTCGCGTATGTGGACGACCTGGCACTCACGATCTCGGCAAGGAACGTGGAAGAACTCCAGTTCCGGATAGACGTCGGCTTGAGGCAGATCCGAGAGTGGTTCACTCATATGAACCTCGAGATCGCCCCCAAAAAAACCGAGATCATTATACTTGCGGGGAATAGAATCCACAGGATAATCGACCTGGACTGGGGCGAATCCTTCTTGAGGACGCAGAGTACTGCGAATTACCTCGGAGTAGAACTCGACAACCAGCGCAACTACAGGCACCACATCGCCAAAACCTGCGCGAGAGCGGAGAAGATGATGGGTGCCCTAGCAGGGCTCCTTCCGAATACCAAGGGCCCGGCTAGGAAATGTAGGACTCTCTACTACAATGTGTGGGAGTCGGTGGTCCTGTATGCGTCCCCGATATGGGTGCAGGCAGTGAACGCCCGACGCTTCAACACACTTGTCCTACGTAGAAGCCAGAGAGCGGCATTGATTCATACCACGACGGCATACCGCACCGTGGCTTATGATGCATTGTGTGTGTTGGCGGGGAAAATGCCGATACACATTAAAGCTGATGCCCTCTGGAAAATTCACACGGAGAAGACCAACCCCAATCCCACCGATGGAGAACAGGAGGACCCCGCTGAAGGGTCTACCCACCTCCAAAGGTTCAAGAAGAGAATATGGGGAGCAGCCACCGACCAGTGGCAGGCCAGATGGGACAGCTTCGACCCAAACAACTAGATCCGGAAGCTGGTCGGGTCAGTCAAGTCCTTCGAACGGAAGACCCCCGCTCTCTTCCTGGACTTCCATGCGATGCAGCTCCTAACGGGGCATGGCTCGTTTGGCAGTTTCAGGAAGAGAATAGGAAGGACGATCGACGAGAACTGTTGGGACTGCGGACACCCGGACACATTGCGAGCGCTGGGCGGAAGAGAGACTCCGTCTGGAAGCAGCATACGAGGGAAACCTGACGAGTGCGAACCTGGTCTCGCGGATCACCTCGTCGCTGGAAGCCTGGAAAGTTCTCCGGATGTTCGCGACGAAGGTGATGAAAGATAGAGAGAACCAGGAGAAAGAATAACAAAAAATAGGCGACCCTTCATACCCTCCAAGGAGGCGGAGGCGCCGCCCATTCACCAGGCTCCTGACGGACCCCTGAGGACCAGCAGGCTTCGCCCTGCGACCAGGGTGTCCAGTCAGGAATCAACCCATCTGATGCCGGCAACCTGGTGTTGGTTGATCACTCCCAACACGAAAGGAGCCGCTGCAGCAAAGAGGATACTCCGTTGCGGATCCCCCCCCCCCCCCCTCGTAGTATTACGAAGTATAGGGCCGAGGGAGAGGGTGCGTATCCTATGCGATGGTGCGATAGAGGAGGGGTTTTTTAGTGGGTAGTTGCCGCACAACATCTTCGGCAGCAGAGTCCCACATAACCCAGCACGGCTGGGAATGCATAAATGCATTTTCCCCTCCTCGAACCAAAAAAAAAAATAGCGTGCTTCCCGATTATGAGAAAATATATGAAAGGATATCGAAAAAATTTCTTTTATGTGTTCGATATTGCACTTTTTAACTCGTACATTTTGTTCAACAAAATAAATAACGGGAAAAAACAGAGTTACGTTGAATACAGAATTGGAATAGCCGAATCCTTATTGAAGAGTATCCCAAAACCAGACCATAAAGAACGAGGGCGATTATCGTACGGAGATTTACCACAGAAACTGCACGCGAAACATTGGGGTCATTTTCCAAAGCATATTTCCCCAACACCATCGAAATCAAGGCCATCAGGACTCTGTAAAGTTTGTACGAAAAACAAAAAACGTAGCGAAACAACATGGGAGTGCAAAAGATGCAAAGTTCCATTACATGTACCAGTATACGACTGAATAATAAACCTTTTGTGGTATATCTACCACAATTATTAACCTTTATGGTTTGTTGTTTAATTTAATATATCATTTGTTTGTTTTTAATTCTTCACTTGTATTTTTGTAATTTATTAAATTAAACCTAAGTAAAGTTTTAATACTCGACTTACAAAATTACATCAGTTGCACCTTACACATGTATTTACATTCCGTAAGTCGTGTGCGATTGGTAGAACTTAGGACCGATTTGCCGAACCGTGGAATGGCTCGAACGCTGGGCGGTCTTGTTTTCGTTTCGGGCCCACGCTGTTGGAACTTCAATCGTAGGGCAAGGGGTTAAGAAAAAAAAATTACGAATATAGGATTTGTGTGGATTATAGAGTACTAAACAAACAAATTGCGAGGCATAATTATCCGATTCCATTGATTGAAGGTCAGTTGAGTGTATTAAAAGGAAAAGCTTACTTCAGCTTGCTTGATTTGAAAAAAGGATTTTACCACATACCAGTTGCCGAGGAATCTGTTAAATAAACCTCGTTTGTCACGCATTTCAGTCAATTTGAATTTGTAAAAATGCCGGTTGGCCTAAAATCAGCTGCGAAAGGTATTGGTCCGTCAAAAACCGGCATCGAAGCGGTTCCTCGATTTCCAGTACCGCGAAAATTATGCGTCAGATATAAAGTTTTCTTGGACTGTGTTCTTATTTCAGAAAATTTATTGAAGGCTTCGCGTTAATTGCTAAGCCATTGCACGATTTATTGGAAAATGGCGTTGAATTTAAATTTACGGAAGTCGAGTTAAAAGCGTACGAAAGCCTGAAATCAAATTTAACATCAGATCCTATATTGTCTAATTATAGCCCGCATGATCCGACAGAGTTACATTGTGGCGCCAGCTCGTTGGGTTTTGGCGCTGCTTTGCTACAGAAAAAGTCTGACTTGAAATTTCATCTCGTATTATATATTTTCAAGCGCACAACAGAAACTAAAAGCAAATATCATAGTTTCGAACTAGATGCATTGGCTATCATATATGCACTCAGACGATTTCGAGTATATCTACACGGAATTTTTTTAAAAATTATCACCGATTGTAACTCATTGAAATTAACATTGCAAATAAAAGACGTTAATCCGCGAATCGCCAGGTGGGCGTTAGAGTTGCAAAATTTTGATTATGCAGTAGAGCAGGCCTCGGATTTAAGTGATCTTTCGTGCCGATTTTCACAGGCAACGCCCTCTTTCTCCCGCCGCACGTCTGGGCCCCTGCGATCGCCAAGCGGCTCGGAGCTCCTCAGGCGCGTAGCATACAAACCGCGCGGTCCATGGGACATGGGACGATGTGGAATCCTATTGGTACGATTGTCGCCCAAATGCGACCCGCGCGATTGTTATGCTACGGGCCTGAGGAGCTTCGAGGCGATTGGCCATCGCGGGGCCAAGACACGCGGTGGGTGAAAGGGGGCGTTGCCTCTGAAAATCGGCTCGAAAGATCACTTAAATCCGAGGCCTGCAGTAGAGCATCGGGCAGCGGATAGAATGAAGCACGTCGATGCACTCACTCGATCGTTTGCAATTCATGTTATTGAGGGTAATCCTTTTGAATATAATCTAGTAGTATGTCAATCGCAAGACAGTATAATTAAGCAGTTAGTTACTAACCTTGAATTTTGGGCCGGTTAACAAAGAACATTCAGTGAAGAAATACATATTTCTACTGATGGACGCGTTTACCAAGTATGTACGATTGTATCCTACCAAATCAACGTCACTAAGGAAGTTACAGTGCATTTATCCAATTATTTTACAAATTATAGTAAGCCTCGAACAATCATATCCGACTGGGGATCTTGCTTTACAGCGCAAGAATTTCGTGATTTCCTATCTGAGCAGAATGTCAAACATGTTCTAATTGCTATAGGATCAGGACACGATTTATTTGGCATAGCGCAGAGTGTAAATCATTGTGTTGTTACGAGCCGGGGCCACAGCCCACAGGCAACGCCTAGGCCGGCGATGTTGATATTACCCAAGGAATATGGTTGAGAATTTGTTAGTTAGGTGCACGGACGAACCTGATGCGAAATCAGGGAGCCCCTGGCCACCCTGATGGCCATCCTCCTCTGAACGCGGCGCAGCGATACTTTGCTGCGCCGCGCAACCATCAGGACTGGCGCCCATACCGCACATCACCCAGGTATAGGCGGCGCACCCTCTCATCCGGTCCCCCGATGTTTGGGAGGAGGCGGCCGAGGCCGGCCGCCGCCCTCTCCAATCGGGGAACCAGTCGTTCGAAGTAGACCGTGAATCGCCAGTGGCTGTCCAGGAGGAGACCGAGATAATTCATCCGGTCCCCAACCTGAACATGCTCACCCCCTATCATAATCTAGGACCGGGGCGGTCCCCCGCTCCGAGGCTTGTCGTGAAGCCACATGGCCTCGGTTTTCAGCGGGGAGATCCGCAACCCCAGTCCCCGGATACCGTCGACGACGGAGGCCAGTCCCGTCTCCGCCAGACGGATGGTCCTCTCCCAGTCCCTCCCGACGGCCATCAGCAGCGTGTCATCCGCGTAACACGTCAGACTGACGCCGTTCGGGAGGGCAGCCCGCAGCACCCGATCGTACCCGATGTCCCACAACATGGGGCCCAGGACCGACCCCTGTGGGACACCACGATCCACCTCCCTCGTGCACAACCGGCCGCCTTTGCCCGGATATTCAATCCACCTGCCCCTCAGGTAGTCCTCTAGGACCTTCCTCAAGTAGAGGGGCACTCCGTTCTCGGCGAGTGCCCCCCCGATACACCCCCAGGTAAGGGAGTTAAAGGCGTTGGCGATGTCCAAACTGACCGCCAACGCCCCCCCCCTGGGACGTGGCCGAGTCCGAGAGGGACCTGACTCGACTAATGGCGTCGATCGTCGAGCGTCCCCCTCTAAAACCGAACTGGGACTCGGCCAGGTCGGGACCCACCCGGGAAAACAGTTTGCAGCGGTTTACGAGTCCGACGCTTTACCGCGGGACCACCGACACCGTTCACCGTGACCCCCATGTCGTCGGACCAGTTGTTCGGGTCCGACTCCCCGAGCTCCGGGGGCTGCCCCCCCTCATCCAGGGGGAACAGGGTGTCTACCACCCTGTCCAGGAACTCGGGGTCCAAGGTCTCCGTCACAGGGGGCGCCCATGGGCGCAGTTTGCCCATCGCCATTTTGTACGGGCGCCCCCAGGGTTCACGGTTCAGATACTCGAGGAGCTCTGTCCACGCCCCCGCCTTTGCCCTCTTGATGACCAGCTGGAGGGCTACCACCTGCTCCCGGTAGCCCTCCTACAGCTGATGCTCCCTCGCCAAGTCGCGACGCCGTCTTCGACGGGCTCTCTGGAACAGTCGCCGGGCACGAGCGCAAACATAGCGCAACCGCGCAAACTCCGGCGACCACCAGTACGTTGCCCGTCGATCCGGGGCGCGGGACCAGGGCATGGCAGCATCGCAGACCGCTACCATACCCCCTTGGAACCGCGCCGCTTCCTCTTCGACGTCCACGACCGGCCCAGCCGGAAGTCCGGGCCAGGCCACGACGAGGGAGGCGACCATCAGCAAGTCCTCGTCCAGGCGTTTCAGCGCCCACCGCTTCTTCGAGGCAGGGAGAATGTAAGGGGACCCATACCCCCCGCCCCTACCAGCCCACCCCGGCGGTCCCCGGCCTCGGGTGGCGCGCACCTCCATCAGGATATAGAGGTGGTCGCTCAGCGTTTCCACCTCTTGCGCCACTCTCCAGCCCCTTACACGATCCACCACCGAGGAGGAAGCCCACGTCAGGTCGACAATGGACTCCCCCTGGTAACGGACGCAGGTGCTGGCTGACCCCCGATTAGGCAAACGAAGGTCGGAACCGGCCGCCCAGTCCAGCACCGCCATGCCCCTGGGGTCCGTCCTGGGGGAACCCCAAGTCTGAGACTTGGAGTTAAAGTCCCCCAGGACAATAACCGGACGGGGCCGACATCGCGAAATGCATCTCGCAACCCCGTCCAGAAACTCCTCAAAGGACCCCAGGCTCCGCCGGGGCGGTGCATAGATCCCAACCACCGTTATATCCCCCCATTGGACCGCGGCGTAGCCCTCGCCGCTCTCCAGAAGGGAGAACGGTCCAGGCTCAGGGCAGCCAGCTTGGGGGCCAGCTGCGTCTGCTGGGCCCCCTTGGCACCCTGGTTCCTCCTTCCTCTGGAGGGCACGCACTCTTTTGTCCCCATTCGGTGGCCGGAGGGTTTCCCCAGGTCTGCGCACAGGGGGCACCGGGGGGCGCTCCGGCACTCCGCCACCATGTGTTCCGCACTGGCGCAGTTGTGGCATCGCCCGCTGCGGTCCACAGTGCTGGTGCACCGCTGCCTTACGTGGCCCGTCTCCAGGCAGCGGTAGCACTGCAGCGGGCGGTCCGCCAGCGCCTCCACCCGGACAGTGATCCAGCCGACACGGATCCTCTTCACCGCGACCACCTTCCTGGCAGCTGCCAATGGACACGTTACCCAGAGGGTGCCAAGTCCCAGCGGAGACGACCGGATTTCTCCGGTCCTCACCTCCGCTGGCGTACACCCTCCGACATCTGCAATGGCCGCGGTCACGTCGGTGGTGGTGGTGGTCGCCACCAGGTCCCTCACCCGCAACTCCGCCATTTTTGTCGGGCGGGCCACGGTTACGCCCTCCTCCCCGCCGAGCACCTCCCGCATCTTTACGGCAAGGGCGTCCATCTTTGCAGCCCCCTCCTGCCCGGGAATCTCCAGAAGGAGACCCCCCGTCACGGCTCTCTTAGGCCGCAGCTCCGTTATGTTGAGCTCCGCGAGGTTTATTCAGCTGGCGGAGCTCATGGCCTCCGCGTACGACATTTTCGCCCCGTCTTTGATAGTTAAGGCGACCGCCGCCGTACGCGGGGTTCTTCGCTGGGGAGTTTTGGAGGCTGCTTTAGCCCCTACCTCCTTCTTCCGCTGCTGCTGTTGCTGTTGTAGCTGCTGCTGCTTCTTCTTCTGAGGCCGCTGCTCCCCCTGCGGCCTCGCCAGCAGCTTCTTGGCAGCCGCGGGAGGGGCCGGAGACGGGGCCAGGCGTCCCTGGGCCTGGGTCGCCGCCCCCGCCTTTTTGCCACTCCTCCCGGCCACCGTGGCCCACGTGTTGGCGCCCTTCTGCGTCAGTGGGGGAGGGGGACACGACGTCTGGTGTGAAGGGGCGGGGGCGTCTCAGGCTGCCGGGTCGCCACGGATGAATCCCCGCGACGACAGGCCGCCACCACTTGCGCCTGTATCTTTCTGATACGCACCTCCCCCGGCGTCTTGTCCCTCGTCGTCTTCTGCAGGGGTGCTGCCCTCACCCACTCCTCGGAGACCTCTTCGCCAGCTCCGTGACGGCCGCACGCACCATGAGGGCCGCCTTGTTGAGGTCCCTCACGTATATCCCTTTGAGGTTGGCGCTCCTCCCAGTCACCTTCCTCACTACGTCCATCTGGGCCAATATGTGCGCACCCAGGTTTGCCGTGGGCTGCGGTCTAAGGTCATCTGCGAGTTCACTCTCCGTCGGCATGCCCTTGACGCGCATGGCCGGCGAGGACTCGTCCCCCGGACTCCCCATTCGCCTCTTCCCCTTAGTAGAGGCCCGCCCCTGGCCGGACTCACCAGAGGATCGGGGCCTTTTCTTCCTGTGCGCGGCGGCTTGCACACTGGAGTCCGAATCCGTGTCACTTATTTTGACATAAGATGCGCTACTCACCGCCGTCGTCGCCTTCGCACCCTCCTCATCTCGCTGCCCTTCGAGGCTCCAGGAGCAGCCTCCCTCCGCAGCTCGCTTTCCCCCGTTGTTCCTGGGGCAGCCTTCTCCTTCGCGCAATCCGTTAGGTTCACCACCAGGGTGGTCCTCCTTGCCTCTTCTGTTTTTTGTTTTGATTTGTTCAAGTCCATACTTGTTCCCACGCTTAGGTCGGAAGGGTTGGTCCACCGGGGCAGAGCCGCCTTACCCCGGTAAGGCTAAATACAACCAGGAGTCGCCAAATTCCTGGAGGTTGGCCGCTATCGGCTGGTGCCCCCACCAACCACGCCCCAGTGTCATCGACTGGGACGCCCCTCTTCGCTGCGCGCCATAGCTTGGGGTTAGGGATTTTTTATAGAGGTTGTCATCCTCGCGGTACGGCCGGTTAAGGCAAGACCCCCGTTCCAGCGAAACATGACCACTGGTTTACGGTGTTCCGTGAGCCGCTACTTAGTTTTCACCGCTCAGCCCAAGCCCGTCCTGCATGGTTGTACCTGCCGGGAATGCATCTCCCGCCGGCATGGTCTTGGGCCTCATTGCAGCTACTCAAGCCCCTGCACCACGACAAGGTGGCGGCTCCTAGCAGGGGATATTGGATTAAATCCTACTAAAAATATATTCTGCACACGAAACAAGTTTCTTCTGTTTTCTTCTAGTAAATAGTGGACTATTTTTACGGTACAAAACGGTACTATAATACAAAACCAGGATTATAGTACAAAGTCCCTCTTGAACCGTTATATGTAATTGAAAAATAGCGAGAGAATTTGGAAAGATTATTGTCTAATTTTACAGTTTAGAGGTAAATTTCAGGGTTAGAAACATTTATTTGAAAATTTTGATTGAAGTTTTGTTAAAAATTTGTTTTATAAAATGTTTTTTGCGCCGTCCTTAGAATATCACGGCGGAGTTCAAAGATAATACTTTTTTTGAATGGACTGTCTGATTCAGAGAATGATTCCGAGAATGAAAACGAGAATAATTTCACTCTACGCAGAAAAAGAAGGAATATATGCAATACCTCAGCCTCAAAAGCAGAGAAGGGTGAGGAAGACAATGACGATTATCTTCCTATTTATCTACTAATTATCTAACTGATTATCATCATCGAACAGTTAATAATCCATTACGACTAATAGAACGACATATCCTTCACTCTATGTACCAGTAAGAAAAAACCGAAATAGAAGGTGCGTCGTTTGCACGGCAAACAACAAAAGACGCGAGTCTAGATACGAATGTAAAAATTGTAATGTAGGTCTCTGCGTCGATCCTTGTTTTAGAATTTACCATTCTGAATTAAATTACTAAGAATTATAATTTGATATCTAACTAACCTAAATTGTATTTTTATTTATAATCATAGCAAAATTTGTAAATATGTAAATAACTGATTACTCATAAAATATATTCATTTTCATGTTTTTCATATAATACGACGAAACAGTTGTTACGTAGCTCTTAAAAAAGTGTACATACAAGAGAATCCCAATGTGGCGTTGAAAGACGTAAGTGCGAACATCGAAGACTACCGACGTGGATTTGCACACTTCGCGGCATGGTGCCCCGTTCAGTGGCGTCACTCCAGCGGACCAGGGCATGGCAGGGCGCGGGACCAGGGCATGGCAGCATCGCAGACCGCTACCATACCCCCTTGGAACCGCGCCGCTTCCTCTTCGACGTCCACGACCGGCCCAGCCGGAAGTCCGGGCCAGGCCACGACAAGGGAGGCGACCATCAGCAAGTCCTCGTCCAGGCGTTTCAGCGCCCACCGCTTCTTCGAGGCAGGGAGAATGTAAGGGGACCCATACCCCCCGCCCCTACCAGCCCACCCCGGCGGTCCCCGGCCTCGGGTGGCGCGCACCTCCATCAGGATATAGAGGTGGTCGCTCAGCGTTTCCACCTCTTGCGCCACTCTCCAGCCCCTTACACGATCCACCACCGAGGAGGAAGCCCACGTCAGGTCGACAATGGACTCCCCCTGGTAACGGACGCAGGTGCTGGCTGACCCCCGATTAGGCAAACGAAGGTCGGAACCGGCCGCCCAGTCCAGCACCGCCATGCCCCTGGGGTCCGTCCTGGGGGAACCCCAAGTCTGAGACTTGGAGTTAAAGTCCCCCAGGACAATAACCGGACGGGGCCGACATCGCGAAATGCATCTCGCAACCCCGTCCAGAAACTCCTCAAAGGACCCCAGGCTCCGCCGGGGCGGTGCATAGATCCCAACCACCGTTATATCCCCCCATTGGACCGCGGCGTAGCCCTCGCCGCTCTCCAGAAGGGAGAACGGTCCAGGCTCAGGGCAGCCAGCTTGGGGGCCAGCTGCGTCTGCTGGGCCCCCTTGGCACCCTGGTTCCTCCTTCCTCTGGAGGGCACGCACTCTTTTGTCCCCATTCGGTGGCCGGAGGGTTTCCCCAGGTCTGCGCACAGGGGGCACCGGGGGGCGCTCCGGCACTCCGCCACCATGTGTTCCGCACTGGCGCAGTTGTGGCATCGCCCGCTGCGGTCCACAGTGCTGGTGCACCGCTGCCTTACGTGGCCCGTCTCCAGGCAGCGGTAGCACTGCAGCGGGCGGTCCGCCAGCGCCTCCACCCGGACAGTGATCCAGCCGACACGGATCCTCTTCACCGCGACCACCTTCCTGGCAGCTGCCAATGGACACGTTACCCAGAGGGTGCCAAGTCCCAGCGGAGACGACCGGATTTCTCCGGTCCTCACCTCCGCTGGCGTACACCCTCCGACATCTGCAATGGCCGCGGTCACGTCGGTGGTGGTGGTGGTCGCCACCAGGTCCCTCACCCGCAACTCCGCCATTTTTGTCGGGCGGGCCACGGTTACGCCCTCCTCCCCGCCGAGCACCTCCCGCATCTTTACGGCAAGGGCGTCCATCTTTGCAGCCCCCTCCTGCCCGGGAATCTCCAGAAGGAGACCCCCCGTCACGGCTCTCTTAGGCCGCAGCTCCGTTATGTTGAGCTCCGCGAGGTTTATTCAGCTGGCGGAGCTCATGGCCTCCGCGTACGACATTTTCGCCCCGTCTTTGATAGTTAAGGCGACCGCCGCCGTACGCGGGGTTCTTCGCTGGGGAGTTTTGGAGGCTGCTTTAGCCCCTACCTCCTTCTTCCGCTGCTGCTGTTGCTGTTGTAGCTGCTGCTGCTTCTTCTTCTGAGGCCGCTGCTCCCCCTGCGGCCTCGCCAGCAGCTTCTTGGCAGCCGCGGGAGGGGCCGGAGACGGGGCCAGGCGTCCCTGGGCCTGGGTCGCCGCCCCCGCCTTTTTGCCACTCCTCCCGGCCACCGTGGCCCACGTGTTGGCGCCCTTCTGCGTCAGTGGGGGAGGGGGACACGACGTCTGGTGTGAAGGGGCGGGGGCGTCTCAGGCTGCCGGGTCGCCACGGATGAATCCCCGCGACGACAGGCCGCCACCACTTGCGCCTGTATCTTTCTGATACGCACCTCCCCCGGCGTCTTGTCCCTCGTCGTCTTCTGCAGGGGTGCTGCCCTCACCCACTCCTCGGAGACCTCTTCGCCAGCTCCGTGACGGCCGCACGCACCATGAGGGCCGCCTTGTTGAGGTCCCTCACGTATATCCCTTTGAGGTTGGCGCTCCTCCCAGTCACCTTCCTCACTACGTCCATCTGGGCCAATATGTGCGCACCCAGGTTTGCCGTGGGCTGCGGTCTAAGGTCATCTGCGAGTTCACTCTCCGTCGGCATGCCCTTGACGCGCATGGCCGGCGAGGACTCGTCCCCCGGACTCCCCATTCGCCTCTTCCCCTTAGTAGAGGCCCGCCCCTGGCCGGACTCACCAGAGGATCGGGGCCTTTTCTTCCTGTGCGCGGCGGCTTGCACACTGGAGTCCGAATCCGTGTCACTTATTTTGACATAAGATGCGCTACTCACCGCCGTCGTCGCCTTCGCACCCTCCTCATCTCGCTGCCCTTCGAGGCTCCAGGAGCAGCCTCCCTCCGCAGCTCGCTTTCCCCCGTTGTTCCTGGGGCAGCCTTCTCCTTCGCGCAATCCGTTAGGTTCACCACCAGGGTGGTCCTCCTTGCCTCTTCTGTTTTTTGTTTTGATTTGTTCAAGTCCATACTTGTTCCCACGCTTAGGTCGGAAGGGTTGGTCCACCGGGGCAGAGCCGCCTTACCCCGGTAAGGCTAAATACAACCAGGAGTCGCCAAATTCCTGGAGGTTGGCCGCTATCGGCTGGTGCCCCCACCAACCACGCCCCAGTGTCATCGACTGGGACGCCCCTCTTCGCTGCGCGCCATAGCTTGGGGTTAGGGATTTTTTATAGAGGTTGTCATCCTCGCGGTACGGCCGGTTAAGGCAAGACCCCCGTTCCAGCGAAACATGACCACTGGTTTACGGTGTTCCGTGAGCCGCTACTTAGTTTTCACCGCTCAGCCCAAGCCCGTCCTGCATGGTTGTACCTGCCGGGAATGCATCTCCCGCCGGCATGGTCTTGGGCCTCATTGCAGCTACTCAAGCCCCTGCACCACGACAAGGTGGCGGCTCCTAGCAGGGGATATTGGATTAAATCCTACTAAAAATATATTCTGCACACGAAACAAGTTTCTTCTGTTTTCTTCTAGTAAATAGTGGACTATTTTTACGGTACAAAACGGTACTATAATACAAAACCAGGATTATAGTACAAAGTCCCTCTTGAACCGTTATATGTAATTGAAAAATAGCGAGAGAATTTGGAAAGATTATTGTCTAATTTTACAGTTTAGAGGTAAATTTCAGGGTTAGAAACATTTATTTGAAAATTTTGATTGAAGTTTTGTTAAAAATTTGTTTTATAAAATGTTTTTTGCGCCGTCCTTAGAATATCACGGCGGAGTTCAAAGATAATACTTTTTTTGAATGGACTGTCTGATTCAGAGAATGATTCCGAGAATGAAAACGAGAATAATTTCACTCTACGCAGAAAAAGAAGGAATATATGCAATACCTCAGCCTCAAAAGCAGAGAAGGGTGAGGAAGACAATGACGATTATCTTCCTATTTATCTACTAATTATCTAACTGATTATCATCATCGAACAGTTAATAATCCATTACGACTAATAGAACGACATATCCTTCACTCTATGTACCAGTAAGAAAAAACCGAAATAGAAGGTGCGTCGTTTGCACGGCAAACAACAAAAGACGCGAGTCTAGATACGAATGTAAAAATTGTAATGTAGGTCTCTGCGTCGATCCTTGTTTTAGAATTTACCATTCTGAATTAAATTACTAAGAATTATAATTTGATATCTAACTAACCTAAATTGTATTTTTATTTATAATCATAGCAAAATTTGTAAATATGTAAATAACTGATTACTCATAAAATATATTCATTTTCATGTTTTTCATATAATACGACGAAACAGTTGTTACGTAGCTCTTAAAAAAGTGTACATACAAGAGAATCCCAATGTGGCGTTGAAAGACGTAAGTGCGAACATCGAAGACTACCGACGTGGATTTGCACACTTCGCGGCATGGTGCCCCGTTCAGTGGCGTCACTCCAGCGGAGCGGAATGCCGTAACGAATGGGTTAAACATGGGTCGAACCCGTATGATGTGGATACCCGTTTTACAAGAGTATCCATACCATACCTGCCGTCGCGCCGCGAGCGCAACGGGGCATCCCTAACATCAGTGCAATGTATTCGTGATCTTGGGGTGCTTTTTGACAATAAATTAACTTTCGAGAATCATATACAAACAATTTTATGCTCAAGCTATAGAGCACTCGGCTTTAATACTGCAGCACGATATGGTGACCCTACCTGGAAAAACACTGTTTGGCTGTCGAACGTGTTCAGCACAAATTTCTTCGACTCGCTAGTCACCATATAGGCAATACTATGTCTGTGAATAACCACGACTATTCGCCTTGTTTACAAGCATTAAGGTTAACGCCCCTTGAAAACAGGAGAGTTGAAGTCGACTTATGGTTTTCATTTAATACGCTAAATGGTAAGATCAGCTGTTCAGAAATTCTACAGAAATGTAATTTGGTCGTGCCTTCAGTTTATCTATGAAATAATAAGTTTATAGCAACAGAACAGCATTCTACTACTTATGGTAAACACAACTCATTTAATAGGATATGCTCGCTTGCAAATTAGTACCACAACGAAAATGACTTTTTTGAACAATCACCCAGCGAATTTAAAAAATCTATCCGCAGCATATTATTGCATTATGGATAACAAATGTAATTACGATTATTATTACTTTCCTTCTATATGTATAATTTACTGTAGTTGTTGTATGTAATGTCCTTTATTACAACTGCTACAAATTATCATGTAATCTAAAGGGGCTATCCCCGTAAATAAATTTATTATTGTGGGGATTATGCATTGTAGAGATGCATACTTTGTTGCGCTTGTCGCGTCCTTCGCCGTAACGGCGCCGTCCCGTTCTTAAGGGCCCCGACTCCAGGCGCCATGATGTGTGTGCGGGCACTCACACAAACAAAGGAAAGCATGCAAGTATACGCCATGCGCGAGGGAGAGACTCGATTTCGTAGCAAATACTCGTCTGAACAATTGCATTAATGAAAGTTTCGTGGATATAGTACACACGGGTAGACTTCACCACAGCCGGGGAAGTATGTTTGAACGCCAATAAACACCATTAGTTGAGAAGAATGGTATTTCTTAAACAGGCAAGCTCGAGACAGACAACGACGTAGGAAACAAGATGGCTGCAGGCGATTTGACACATTTCGCAGTTAGCAAATATTGAACGAATTAATAGTTTATTCACTGCTAAAACACTCTACCCGACTGTCTTGAAGTAGCACAAGATCACAGAAATTCGGTTTTTCACAATCTATCACTTGTTACGAGCCGAGGGCTAAGGGGCACGGCTGCCGAGCCGAGGATCGGTTGTTTAAGAGTTTTGTTAGTTAAACGGTCGAGCCGTTCGATGGGAAATGTGTGGATATGCCAGTTTGTGGATGTGCCAATGCTTATTTCATCAATGGGTGCGACTGGAGGGTTCGAGTTTGTGGATGTGCCAATGCTTATTTCATCAATGGGTGCCACTGGAAGGTTTTTGTTGATGTGCCAGTGCTTATTTCATCACTGGGTGCCACTGGAATGTTAGTAATTATTGCCTCGTAACTATCGATACACCTTGAGCGGTTAAGATATATCTATTCGGTGGATTGATACTACTGCTTATGATCGGTATAGGAAATGAATGAAATAAATGCGTCTATAATCTGTTACGAGCCAGGGCTGTGGGCAACGCCTAGACCGGCGATGTTTATATTACCCAAGGAATATGGTTGAGAATTTATTAGTAAGGTGCACGGACGAACCTGATGCGAAATCAGGGAGCCGCTGGGATTGATGTATGCGAGGACGAACCCGATGCGAAATCGGGGAGCCTCAGGAATAGAATCAAGCGCGGACGAACCTGGTGCGAAACCAGGGAGCCGCAGGAGGGTGAAACGTCGTGGATGAACCCGATGCGAAATCGGGGAGCCACTAGGAAAGAGTGCGCAGACGAACCCGGTGCGAAACCGGGGAGCTGCAGGAGGTTGGTTTATTCACAGACGAACCTGGTGCGAAACCAGGGAGCTGTTCGGAGGTTTGGTAAACGTACGGACGAACCTGATGCGAAATCAGGGAGCCGTAGGATACAGACGAACCTGGTGCGAAACCAGGGAGCTGTAGGATGGGTTAGGTTTCGTGGACGAACCCGATGCGAAATCGGGGAGCCACTAGGTTGGAGTAGTTACCTTGTTTTGGATAAGGCGTGCGAACGAACCTGATGCGAAATCAGGGAGTCGCAGGAAAAGTTAGTTTGACTCGTAAATAAATAATCGATACAACTCGAGCGGTTAAGTTGTATCTGTGGGACGTTACTACTAATATAAAGGATTACGGAGTAAAGATAGGTTTTAACGAATCTACTCGATTTAATGGTGAACAGTTTATAAGTTTATATTGCAACCAGTTGTTTGTACAAGTGTAATTGTCGCGATATAGTTAAATAGTGTGTGAATTATTACCTAAGCTGCACGGTGTTGACGCACTGGCGATGCGGGGCCTGAGATCGGTTACAAAGTATGCCGAAAGAACTTCAACCGTAAGCCCAGTTCTCGTTGAAATGCAACCGACTCTGTACAAGCGTAACGCGACGTGACTATGCGCGTAGCTGTGTAGTTATGAACCGAAGATGATTAGAAACGGAGGGTTTATATAGTCCCGAAATGTATGGAGGGGTTCGTTAGAAGCCTCCATATATGGTAAGGGCACACAGTCTTCGTCAGGTCACGAATGCACCCAATCGGTCGCGATGCAGTTGGTCGATACTAAAAGGGGTAACCGTCGTGTGGTATCGAGATGAATCTTTAGGCGTCTTCCGTTCCTACGCAAGATCGAACGACGCGTGCGAGCGCAGCGAAGGAGAATATTATTCATACGTAACATCTCTCCCCCCCCCCCCGAGATGAAACATCGCGTTTTGCGTGATGCTTTTTCAAAGAAAGGAAAACGGTTAAAGATTTATCTAAAATTTAAAGGTGTGAAAATTGTCGAGTTTGGTGTATGTGTATGTGTACTTAACGCTACTGTGATTATTGCGGGGTCTGCCTCAGCTGGTGGTTGAAACGGCGAAGCCCAGCTCCATCCAGCCTTGGGTGACGTTGTAAGGGGGCTGTCCAGGTAGACGGTGTTTTCTATTTCGTTGATTAATCCAGATCCTAATTCCTTGCTGAGGCCAAATTACGGATGTTAGTCATATGTGTTATCAATTCCATTAGATAATCTCCGTACGACTTCAATTTTTCACCAGTTGGGAACGAACTTGGTTCTCGGGCTGGTCTTCCAAAAATTAATTCGTATGGAGTGAAATTTGTTGCTTCATGTACAGATGTATTGTAGGAAAACATTGCAAAAGGTATTAATAAATCCCAATCTTCGTAACTATCCATGTAGTGCTTGAGGTATTCGGTGAGTACGATGTGGCTTCGCTCCAATGATCCGTTGGTCTGCGGTCGGTATCCCGAAGTTGTAATTTGCTTGATTTTAAATATTTCGGACAAATTTGTCATAAGCTTTCCAATGAAGCTAGTTCCTTTGTCTGTTAATATTGCGCGAGATGTACCATAGATTGCGATGAAATATCTAGCAAAAGCATCTGCAATAGTAGCAGCTCGAATATTCGATATTGCTACTGCCATGCAATATTTAGTTAAATTATCTTGCATAGTGAGAATGTATCTATTTCCGCTAGGTGTGATTGGCAAAGGTCCTACTGTATCCAAAGCTATTTTATCAAATGGTCCCATAGGTGTGTCGGTAATTAACATAGGCTGACGAGTTTTTGCTCGAACTAATTTTTGTTCTTGGCAACTTTGACATCTTCGTATGTAATTTTGAATGTCATTGCGCATTTGCGGCCAATGGAATTTTGATCGAATGCGTTTATAAGTCTTCGTGATTCCTTTGTGTCCTCCAATTAAACTATCATGAGCTTCGCGGATTATTTCTTGTCTATCTTCTATGGATGGTGTAGTGATGATACAATTGCAAACAATAATTTGCTGTGCTGTTCCAGTGAAAACTTCTTCTAACATCTTGAACAATTCGTTGACCGGTAGTTTATGGAAATCTCCAGTTGCTGATATTCGAAATGATTTGATATGGTGTTGACTTAAGGTGTCTCTAAGAATTTTCAAACCTGTGAGGATGTCTGATTTTTTAACGTTATCATAAAAATTGTCGGAAACTACTATGCTGAAAGATTTATACAATCCATTATCCAAAGTTACTATATGTCCCTTTTCTGGTCGTTTTGCGAGAAGGTCCTGTTTATTTATTGTCTCGGTGTCCACTAACAGTTTTCCAACGTTGGTTTGTAAATTACAGTCGGCAGATATAAAATGTACACAGTGTCCTTCTTCAGCTGTGAGGGTGTTCGGTGATACAGTAATTTTATGCAGCTGTGCAGATATTACCTCCTCCAGATCATCTTCATCAGACGTTTTTTCCAAATCCGAGGCGATGAATGGATAAGGGTCGAGCGTATGGTCTAGCAAATCATGTCGGGTCGAACCGTTATCGGGTGACCGTATAACACTTGCTTCGGCAAGGGTCCTTGCAGGTAGCTGGTTTGCTGGGGCTTGTAAAACTACACTTGGCATTGGTGTCAACCCTTGCGGTGTACTAAACAAGTCGTGGCGAACATTATTTGTATACTTTATTACAGTGTCTTCGAGTGGTTCTTCCAAAGATAACGAATCGTCGTGTAGGGTCTGGTCTTCGTGTGAAGGCAAAATTCGAGTAGAATTTGCTGCTGGTAAAAAACCATTTATAGTTTCCAGGCGCTCATCTGGCATCGATATCTCTTGAGACAGGCTCGGAAAAGATCGATTTCTGTCTATAATCGGCGAATGTTGGACCTTTCCATATGCGGCCTGTTCTGTTTCGTCGGAGCTGCTGCTATCCTGATACTTCGGACGGGTTTCTCTATCTCGTCGCGACTGTCTAACACGTTGTCCAATTGAATCAGTATTAGGATCTATTTTAGGTATCTGTATTTTGAATTCAGAATCTCTGCATTCTCGTGGCATCAATGGTAAACAAACAGATACGGGGTTACGCGACAAAGCGTCTGCGTTTTTATTCGTTTTTCCGGCTTTATGAACGACTTGATACTCGTATTCTAAGAGTCTCAGTTTCCATTTCATGAGTCTAGAAGTCGGATCTTTAACAGAATGTAACCAAACTAACGGTCTACGATCTGTAACGAGTGTGAATTTAGTTCCATAAATGTAAGGCCTGAAGTATCTTACGGCGTAAACCATTGCCAAACATTCCTTTTCTGTAGCTGAATAATTTTTCTCAGGTTTATTTAAGCTGCGAGACGCGTACGCAATCGGCAGATCGTTTCCTATCTCCCCTTGACTGAGCACGGCTCCAATTGCATATTCGGATGCATCTGTTGTAACGATGAATGGTTTATCAAAATCTGGATATTGTAGAATGGGTTGCTGGCACAATTCGCTGCGTAATTGTTTGAAGGCTTGATCTTGTTCTTCTGTCCACTTGAATTTGATACCTTTCCCTAACAGGTTAATTAGAGGTTTTGCTATTAAGGTGAAATTAGGTACGAATCTTCGGTAATATCCCACAAGTCCTAGGAATTGTTGAATATTCTTCTGTGTAGTAGGTGTAGGAAAATCTTGAACGGATTTTAATTTCCTAGGGTCAGGTCTGACTCCGTCTTTTGATATAATGTGTCCAAGGTATGCAACTTCCTTCCGTAGGAATTCACATTTATTGGTCTGAAGGGTTAATCCATGATCTTTAAGGCGGTTTAATAATTTTTTAACTTTAATGTTGTGTTCTTGTAACGATGAAGCGTATACTACTATGTCGTCCAAATAAACAAAAAGATCTGTCCCTTGAAGTCCAGTGAGTACTTGATCCATAAGGCGTTGAAAAGTGGGTGGTGCGTTCTTCAATCCGAAAGGCATCCGAGAAAATTCGTAATGTCCATTCGGGGTTGTGAAAGCAGTTTTCGGTTTATCTTTTGGATCCATTTCTATCTGATGAAATCCACTTGCGAGATCAAAAACTGAGAAGTATTTAGCTCCTCCTAATCGGTCTAAAATTTCCGTGATTTGAGGTAATGGGTATTTATCAGAAATTGTTTTTTCGTTGAGTGCACGAAAATCTATTACCAAACGCCAGCGTTTAACTCCCTGTGCGTCTGCTTTCTTTGGAACAATCCATAATGGTGAATTATACGGAGATTTAGAGTGATCAATTATGCCTGCAGATAGCATAGTGCTGATCTGTTTTTGAATTTCTTTTTGATGTACCGGCGGATAACGATATTGCCTGGTATTAATTGGAATATCATTAGTTGTATGAATAGAATGATTAAAGTCACGAGCCTTCCCGAGTTTATCTCCTGGAAGGAAAAATCGATCAGGAAATTCTTCCACTAAATCTGTCACGAAATTCCGTTCCTCCTTATTTAAATGGTTTAAATTGAGAGTTTGTAAAATTCCATGTATCCTGTCTTTCCTAATCTTGAAGCTCGACGGGTGTTCCATTTCTGAATAAGAATCTTCTTCTGATGAACTCAAAACATCATAGGGCTCCAATAACTGAGGCTCTATCTCTACTTCAATTGCTTCTTCACTGGTGTTTATCGCCATAACGTGACACTTTCCGTCGTTGTTGGTCACGACTGCTTCCCCTATGTAAAGATGTTCGTGGGTTTTTATGCGTGGTAAATATCCTTCCTTCATCTTCACATTTGCTACTCTTACAGCAATCTGTTGTGATGTTCTAGGTTTGATACAATATTTTGTAGCTGTCTGTTGCTCCTTAATTTGTTGAGGTAAATCTTGATATTTTGAAAAACGTAATGGTCGGATCGGTTTATTCTTTAATGTTAAGGTTCCATGATAATAGGAAATTTCAGCTTCTTCCTGTTTTAGAAACGGGCTTCCAATAAGTCCATCTGCGTCCATTGCAAGGCTTCTCACCACATAGAAAAATGCTGGAGATCCGTGGATGTGTAATATTGTAGTTCCCAGAGTGTGAATCGGCGTTGTAGTGAGTCCTGTCAACTCGATTTCTTCTCTTGAAATTATTTCTGCTGTTTTTGCGAGTACGTCGATGACCAGCAGATTAACAGCTGCTCCACCATCAATTAAGAATTCTCCCGTTCCTGATTCCAGTTCCGGTACCTTGATCTTGATTCTTGGTGCAGGTGCTTCCTTGATGAGTCTTCTTTCTTCTCGTCGCTGAATCGGATTTTCCTTCGGCGATCTTCCTCGTTTCCGCTCATCGTGTCGCCTGTACGTTGAGCGCGATTGAAGTTTAAAGTATTGCTTGATTCAACGGATGAATCCCGTGAATCCCGGCGATAATGCGGACTGCGCGGACGATTCCTACATGACTTCCCGTCATGTCCAGCAATGCCACAATGCCAACAATATAAATCTGACTTACGATTTTTGTCAGGATTCTTAAGAATTGAAAATTTTTTATCTCGATCATCTACTGATGAATCGCGATGATTAGAAGGGGATCTCGAGGGGGTCCTTTGTCGTAAAGTCCAGGCCGTCGTACGTCCTTGCCTCTCTCGTTCCTCTTCAAACTCAGATGTTCTCCCTGGTCGTTCCCTGAACCGATCATATCTGTTCGGAGACAGTGGATACGACACTTCGCGGTCGTGATTATGATAATCCCGATCGTAACGATCTCGGCGTGACCATCTAGAAGGTGATTCTCTGGATGGCGACCGTTGCCGATTACTTAACTTCCTGTTAATATGCAGCACGGCGTCGTAAGCCCGTTCAAGCGTTTCCAAATCTTGAAGTTGAGCCGACACTTTCCAGGAAATTCTATCCGGTAAACCATCGATGAAGTTTTCTTTGACGTCCTTTTCCATTTCTTTGACGAATTCTTCAGCGTGATCCAGATATCTTTCCCGGATAGCTCCGCGCGTACAATAAACAAGATGACTCGTTCTATCGACGTATCGTCGAATACTTTCACCTTCGCGAATACGTAGTTTCGCGATTTCTACTTGAAAGTGCGGCAAATCTCTACCAGGCGCGAATCTCTTTTTTAAGTGTTTAATTAATGCCTTAACAGAGTCGAATTTATGCTCTATCGTGCATCTACGTGCTGGACCGATGAGTTTAGTTAAAACAATGGCAAGATACTCCGCTTCCGTACCCTCAGGAATCAAAGTTAACCCGTTTTCCACGTGTTGTGCAAAGTGCGTCAACGATGGCTTTTCTCCGTCAAAAGTCGGAATGGACAAAGTGATATTCTGTATACACGTCCGTTGCGTTAAGAGTGTCATTGTATTAGCAATCGAAGCTGTCAAGTTCAGCATCTCACTAGCAGAGACGTTCGTTTGTGGATTTGCCATTTTGAAAATTACTAAAGTAACTAACTAGAGAAAACTAGTATATTGTGAAATGTTCACCTACGAGTAATAGAACGTATTTTTAAAACCAAAATTTACGGTAATTCTAAATTAGCAGTATCCCACCGCTGTCACCAGTTTGTTACGAGCCAGGGCTGTGGGCAACGCCTAGACCGGCGATGTTTATATTACCCAAGGAATATGGTTGAGAATTTATTAGTAAGGTGCACGGACGAACCTGATGCGAAATCAGGGAGCCGCTGGGATTGATGTATGCGAGGACGAACCCGATGCGAAATCGGGGAGCCTCAGGAATAGAATCAAGCGCGGACGAACCTGGTGCGAAACCAGGGAGCCGCAGAA
Organism: Nomada ferruginata; assembly: GCA_963583965.1. NCBI lineage: Eukaryota > Metazoa > Arthropoda > Insecta > Hymenoptera > Apidae > Nomada > Nomada ferruginata. The sequence continues at coordinate 6,332,748 of OY757219.1, forward strand.
GGGTGAAACGTCGTGGACGAACCCGATGCGACATCGGGGAGCCACTAGGAAAGAGTGCGCAGACGAACCCGGTGCGAAACCGGGGAGCTGCAGGAGGTTGGTTTATTCACAGACGAACCTGGTGCGAAACCAGGGAGCTGTTCGGAGGTTTGGTAAACGTACGGACGAACCTGATGCGAAATCAGGGAGCCGTAGGATACAGACGAACCTGGTGCGAAACCAGGGAGCTGTAGGATGGGTTAGGTTTCGTGGACGAACCCGATGCGAAATCGGGGAGCCACTAGGTTGGAGTAGTTACCTTGTTTTGGATAAGGCGTGCGAACGAACCTGATGCGAAATCAGGGAGTCGCAGGAAAAGTTAGTTTGACTCGTAAATAAATAATCGATACAACTCGAGCGGTTAAGTTGTATCTGTGGGACGTTACTACTAATATAAAGGATTACGGAGTAAAGATAGGTTTTAACGAATCTACTCGATTTAATGGTGAACAGTTTATAAGTTTATATTGCAACCAGTTGTTTGTACAAGTGTAATTGTCGCGATATAGTTAAATAGTGTGTGAATTATTACCTAAGCTGCACGGTGTTGACGCACTGGCGATGCGGGGCCTGAGATCGGTTACAAAGTATGCCGAAAGAACTTCAACCGGACTATGCGGATTCTAACGGGTTAACTTTATCTGATTGGTGCCGTAAGCCCAATTCTCGTTGAAATGCAACCGACTCTGTACAAGCGTAACGCGACGTGACTATGCGCGTAGCTGTGTAGTTATGAACCGAAGATGATTAGAAACGGAGGGTTTATATAGTCCCGAAATGTATGGAGGGGTTCGTTAGAAGCCTCCATATATGGTAAGGGCACACAGTCTTCGTCAGGTCACGAATGCACCCAATCGGTCGCGATGCAGTTGGTCGATACTAAAAGGGGTAACCGTCGTGTGGTATCGAGATGAATCTTTAGGCGTCTTCCGTTCCTACGCAAGATCGAACGACGCGTGCGAGCGCAGCGAAGGAGAATATTATTCATACGTAACAAATCAAATAATAAAATGTCTATATTCTTTATCTAAAATGAATTACAGTACATAGATATCGCGGAGTTAAAACCCACGCTTACAGTCTTTAACGTTAATAAATACGAATGCTCGAAAGGGAATGCGACCCGATCTTGCTGTCTTTCGACGAATGCGAACTTGAAATAAATATCGGATAAGTGATCGAAAGGGAACAACCCGATCTCACTGTTTTTCGACGAATGCGAACTTGAAATAAATATCGGATGAATGCTCGAAAGGGAATTTAACCCGATCTCACTGAGCTTAACATAACTTTCGACGATTTAATTACGGCGTAAACACGTAGCTTGACTATTGAGAACTAAGCCACTGAGGGCAGATTTCGTGCCCTTTTTATACCGGAAATCCGGACCAAACATATGGTGGGGGTACAGAATCTTCCAAGGGAGTCCGGAAGATTCCCCCGAAGGGTTACGTCATCGCGTCATCGCGGAAGGGGCAGATCCGACGATAGACGAGACGAAGGAAACAATCCTTCCTACGTAACAATGATTAGAAACGGAGGGTTTATATAGTCCCGAAATGTATGGAGGGGCTCATTAGAAGCCTCCGAACATGGTAAGGACACACAGTCTTCGTCGGGTCACGCATGCACTTAATCGGTCACGATGCAGTTGGTCGGTACCAAAAGGGTTATTCTTCGTGTGGTAGCGAGATAAATCTTTAGACGTCTTCCGTTCTTACGCAAGATCGAACGACGCGTGCGAGCGCAGCGTAAGAGGATATTATTCATACGTAACAATTGTAACAGATGTGGCAATAGTGCGACAGAACCCTCAAATAATGTGATTTGGCAACTATGGCCTCCCACTGTCCTTTTCTAATTCTGCCTAATGATATTAGATGTCACATCGTGAGTTTATAATTCTGTATAATGAGTTTAGATGTCACCCCGTAAAATGTCGAAGCTGACGATTTTTCTGTTTTCACTAACGCCCGTTTTGTCGAATGGCGCTTAGATCGATTCGGAGTTGGCCCCCAAGGAGTCGGGGCCCTTAACGGAAGAACAGTTCTTCGAGCGTTGCGAAAGGAGAAAGACCCTACAATATATATATGTAACTGAGAATAAAACCTGACCAATAAAGAGTTCTATCGCGTGTTCTATCTAACAAGCTTAATGTGTGTCACAGATGCAAAAATCACATTACAAGCAAGAAAACAACATCTCCGCCGAAGGCATACTGGAATAATTTAGACCCTGGTATAATTCCAGATGTGATTCTCACATTAACGCAATCCGAAACGACTTCTATCAAGCGTGATACCATTCATTAAGATCATTAAGCTGTCAGGTCTCTTTGGACAGTACGGATTTCGTGGACAGGCAGTTCTCTTTGCTCAAGACATCTTCCAAGTTAGTGAGAAGCTACAGAATATGTTACCAAGGTCATCAAACAATGCTGGAATCGTTGTTGTGACTGAGCACTTGGAGAATCTTGATATCAGTCGAGAGTATACAATATTTCGATCTCGAGTCTACGATGCATTAGAGTGGCTGATCACTAATAATTCCCTGTATAAGGATATAACTATCGACAATAACGCCCAAATCAATGAGCGAGACCTGATTCGAATCACACAAATACAGACTGAAGGTGTCAACAATCAAGAAGATCACGAGACAAGTGCTTACATGCAAATTGGAGAGGTTTCTAGAATTGTACGTGCCTCGTGGCATCAAGCAAATCATGCTATGTTTACATGAGGCTACGCAGGAGTCCAGTGTGCGGCTATGGTACTAGCAAGTTTATTAAGAGCTACTATTCTTCCACCTAGCAGATGGAACACCTTAGTACTGGATCGGAATATGCGACAATATTGAAGAGCTCGTACGATAATGCAAGCGAGCTACCGGATCACGCAACATACAGTTCACACTGGACTACATTGAAATTCTTCGTACGAATGAGGTCATCAATGAAACCGAAGAAGAATCTGTACCGATCGAAGAGCCAGCCGTACACATTGCTGATCAATTCGCGATCCAAACGTCTGCGATGGCTCCAATAGATTGTGCGCAGCCAGATGTCGAAGACGAATTTGAAGTATCTGACAATTTTAATGAAATCGTTAGAAAGACACGGGACAATATTGTGAATGAGGCAAATGAGTGTAAAGCTGAAGAGTTTGCTTGGTGCTTCCTGTTCCCCAATGGAATAAATGCACTCAAGGAACGGCGACCAGTTGAAATAACACGTCTTGACTACTATCAGTATCGTATTCTGGGCAAGATTTCAAAGAAATGGTTACCTCTTGTACGCGCTCTCCATGTTCGAGCATTACAGAACGAAGTCAACGATAGCAGCATGTGGAAAGAAAATTAAAGGCCAGGGCGGACAAGTAGAAGACCTACATCTGTACATCAAGAACTTGAGAGGTTCAGCCGCATATTGGCGCACGGCTTTAAATGAATTGATTGCACAAATCAGATGCTTAGGTCCACCAACCTACTTTGTCACCTTCAGCTGTAATGATCTCAACTGGTTAGATATGAGAAAGGCTCTGCTGATAGTAGACAGAAGACCCAATGAAGATCCTAATAGCCTTGACATATTTGCAACGCAAGGACTAGTTGAAAAGTATCCAGTGATAGTGAGCCGACACTTTGCAATGAGCATTCAAGCTTTAATGAGATTTATACAAAGCAATACAGAAGTGTTTGGTGGACGAGTCAAAGACTTCTGGTGGAGAGTAGAGTTTCAGAATATAGCTTCACCACACTTGCATATGGTAGTGTGGATAGAAGATCATCCACCGTTTGATACACTAGAAGGTATTGCACAACTGGACCGTAGTTGCATATGTGAAATGCCTGAAGAAAAATCTGAAATTGACGAGCTTGTCAAGAAGTGTCAGATCCATCGTCATACACAAACATGCAAGAGAAATGAACCATCATCAACTATCTGTCGATTTAGCTTCCCTCGACAGGTCTGCGATACTACGAAAATCATCGCATATTCATCAGACGATTTCATAAGAAATGGAGGAAGAATATGCCTTTTTTTTTTTTTTTTTTTTTTTTGTTACGAGGTGGAAATCTTCGAAAGACACCACCTGCCCTGGGGGAGAGCAGGAGGTAGTGCCGGATTTCTACCGGCTAAAACCACCCCGGTTACCTAACCTCGGCGCTTGTAGGGGAGGCCCCGTGACCTACGGATACCCTTCCGGTGCCTCCCCACGCCCGGCCATTGCGGCCCCATCCTCGGGAGGGTCAGAAGGACCCTCCGAAAAACTCCGCCGTATCGCACATGGCCGCGCCAGGGGTAACACCCAGCGCGGCCTACCTTCTCCAGGCCGTGATAAGGGCGACTCGGGCCCCCACCCGAGCCGCCCACGGCTCTCCGACGGCCCCGCGGGATTGGGGGGGATTGTTCCTCCCCGGCAGGACCGCCCGTATACGGGGTATTGGCGAGGTCAACCGGCAGGGGGGGTGAGGGGGAGCACCTCAGCGCCCCTTGGGTCCATCAGCCATTCACACCGCGGGAGGGGCGATCTCGCCAGCGGAAAACGGCCAGCGAGCCCGCCCCTCCTTTATTTTCGACGCCGTTTCCGGCTGTCGGGCAGCCCTGCGGGATACCGGGAGGACATAATCCTCCCACAGCAGGGCCGCCCGTATACGGGGTATTGGCGAGGTCAACCGGCAGGGGGGTGAGGGGGAACACCTCAGCGCCCCTCGGGACCATCAGCCATACCAGACAACGGGAGGGGGGGATCTCGCCAGCGGAAAACGGCCGGCGAGCCCGCCCCTCCTTCATTTTCGACGCCGTTTCCGGCTGTCGGGCAGCCCTGCGGGATACCGGGAGGACATAATCCTCCCACAGCAGGGCCGCCCGTCTACTGAGTCAGCGGTGACGGCCATCCGAGAGACGGGAGGGGGGACACCTCCGTCGTCCCTCGGACCGTCACCGCTTTTACACCACGGGAGGGGGGGACCTCGCCAGCCTGCGCAAACGCAGCCGGCGAGCCCTGACCCTCCGTCTTTCGCGTCGGACGGGATCGGTCAATTCCCGATCCCGCTCCGCTGCCTCCTTTCTGCGAAGAACATCCTCGCAGAAGGAGGCCACCGCTACCCAGGCTCTCTCGCTGCCCAGCATCATACTAACGATGCGAGGCAGCGAGAGATCCGCCCCCACTTGCGCCCTCAACGCCCGGCGCTCCGCCGCCCATTCCGGGCACTCCTCGAGAGTGTGCTGCGCTGTGTCCAGCGCAGCCCCACACTCGTGGCACTCCGCCGTCGCCTCCGCCCGTATCCGGCACAGGAACTCACCGAAGCACCCATGTCCGGTGAGCACCTGCGTGATCCGGTAGGTGAGCCTACCCCTGCCACGGTCCAGCCATTCGTCCAGGCTGGGCAGAACCGCCCCGACTGCTCGCTGCGCGGCTCCTCGATTAAGGAGCTCCATCCTCCATTTGTTCCGCGCAGCCAGCCGGGCCTGACGTCTCACGTCCACTTCTTCCTCGGCGGACACCATCGCGCCCTCCCGGCGGAGTTCTCGGAGACGCTCGTAAATGGAAGTATCTCCCTCCGCCAAGAGATCGAAAGGCACGGTGCCCGCCAAAACCAGCGCCGCCTCGTGGGATATCGTGCGGTATCCCCTGGCCACCCTGATGGCCATCCTCCTCTGAACGCGGCGCAGCGATACTTTGCTGCGCCGTGCGACCATCAGGGCTGACGCCCATATCGGGGCGCCGTAAAGCGCCATAGACCGCACAACACCCAGGTATAGGCGGCGCACCCTCTCATCCGGTCCCCCGATGTTTGGGAGGAGGCGGCCAAGGCCGGCCGCCGCCCTCTCCAATCGGGGAGCCAGTCGGTCGAAGTGGAAGGAAGAATATGCCTACTAAAGCGACGGCAACACGATGGATGGATCAATAATTACAACCCAGTACTTCTCAAGTTATGGAAAGGCAACATGGATATCCAACCGTGTGGATCAAATGAAGCAATAGCATTCTACATTGCCAAATATTGGATGATTGCATAAGTTCGTGCCCGATTTTCAGAAGTGTAGGGATCCTTATCGCACTTCGGCCCAGATGTTTATCTTAGCTTCATGTTGCATACGTATCGAAAGATAGTAACGCCACAAGACATTTTAGCGTCAGACACCGTTGAGTTCAGTCGATTAGTGCATGATAGAAGTTTTTGAATATGGAGAACGAAAAATTACATTTTCGCCATGTTATGTTATTGAAAAACATATCAAGAATCAACTTGCTAACCTATATCAAGATATCATTGAGCAAAAATGCGCCCTCGAAAGACAGATAATAAGGAACGCCCTCGATCTGGTACACATATCACCAGAAGAAGTGGAACACATAATTACAAAAGAGCCAGGATATATGGCGATAGCGTCAGGAGAGGTAGTTCACCTGCACCTGCGTGACTCGGTAGGTGAGCGTCCCCCTGCCGCGGTCCAGCCATTCGTCTAGGCTCGGTAGAACCGCCCCGACTGCTCGCTGCGCGACTCCTCGATCGAGGAGCTCCCTCCTCCATTTGTTTCGCGCAGCCAGCTGGGACCACAATCTATCCAACCCATCTCAAAGTCTAAATGGAAATACATAGACCCGCAAAACCTGGCGAACGAAGGAATCTATTCCTCAGAAGATTTAACGAAGTTACGGAACCACATAATGTTCCCAATTGAAAGGTCATCCGTAATAAATTCAATCACACAAGGAACCACGGGACAACAGTTCACTCAGGGTTCTCTCCATATGGCAAATTTATTTGACGAAGAAGCTATTAACAAAATCGCTGAATCCGGAGGACAGAAACTGTGGGCAGGATTCATCAAATTCGGCTCAGTGAGCGCCGGAGTTCTAGGACTATACATTACCTTTCGCCTGATCAAACTGGTCATCACCACAATTCTGAATGGGATCGACCTACATGCAGCATACGGATGGAGCCTTCGACGCTGAGTAGAATACGAACAGAGACTTCAACCAAATGGAGAGGCTGTATGAGAAAGCACGCCTGGAGGTAGAGGCCATGAACCTAGAGTTGGCTACGACAAAAAAGGCGTTGGAGAACAACTCCAGAATATTAACCCTTTCGGTACAAGTGCCGACTATAATCGGCGTCCGCGCGACGCGCTGCGCTGTACGGGTGCCGACTATAGTCGACATGTATGCGAAAACTTGCGCCGACTCTCGTCGGTAAAAAAGAATCTACTATACCGGTAGAGTATCTCTTGATTCTATCAACCCATATTGGATTAAGGGGGTAGACACGGGTAATGCAGCGAGCTGTATATCGACATAATATGGGCCAAAACATGGGTGTAAAAGTCCTCACTTAATTTCCTTATATGAGAATATTTTGAGCTGGGTGAGGGCTCATTCGAAAGAGGAAGGTTCAAAGAGTTTCACAGCACAGGAGTTTCAACGAAATTGTGTTGATATCTAATAATATGAGTGTTCAAAGTGTAACAAAAAATCGAAAAAATACACCCGCAGAATACAGGCATTTTTAGGTCACTAAAAGAGTTTTGGGACACAATCGGGGCCTGCCGCGAAAGTCTTTGAACCTTCCTCTTTCGAATGAGCCCTCACCCAGCTCAAAATATTCTCATATAAGGAAATTAAGTGAGGACTTTTGCCTGCACTCCCATAGACGAATTTCGTCGTCCGCTTGTAGTATTGCCGTTAAAACAGAGCACGTGACGTCACAAATTTAGTTCAGGTAGTGGTGATGAGGTGGCGCTTACTCAGGAGGGCTGGCGACGTGAAATCATAGCAAAACTGAAGCGTTGGCTTGTGACATGTGCTACAGGAAAAGCGTGATGCAGTCAATGTATGCATTTTCGTACGATTATAGGCTAGGTCATGCATTTTAGGCGTACGTTGACTGGGAACTGTATAAATTTACTAAACGCTTTTACTGTAACACATGCTTGACTTGAAATCGCTGTCGAATTTATGTTATAATTATATGGCTATATTATTTAAAATAAAAAAGAAGAGATTGGAACTTTTTTACTAATACTGAAAGTATTTATGTACTGATATCATATTTTCAGAATGTGGTAGTTACAGCAATTATTTGAAATTATTGCTCTTATTATTATTCTTTTGCATTCCTTTGACTATTTTGTATAAAACTTATAATAACGAAGTGTCTCCAAATCAGTCAACAGTTGTTAATACGTGAATCCGCGATGCTTGCATACAGACACAAGTAAGGCATAGTTGCCGTAACTTATCAAGACTTCTGTCGCGCTTTTGCCACGTCTGTTACAATTGTATTCATCAGCTAAATGAATCGGTTCGAGCCGAGATTTTGTCTCGAGCTGCTGCAAACTTTTCTATCGGTTCGAGTTCCAAACTGATTCATATCGTTTTACATTAATTTTTTTTAAGTTATTAAGTATATGACAATGATCAATTATTTGTTAAATATTTTAATTTAAATATAAGCTTAGGGAGCTATTTGTGCTAACGTTTGTCTTGCCAATTATGGTACGAACTATGATAAGTGAATTTCAGCACAAAAAAAGATTGAATTACAAACTTCAAATCAATGATAATTATAATTGACGCTATTGGATTAACTGGATCGAGTATGCACTCAAAGTCTAAGAACAAAAAATGAATCCAATATACATTTTGGACATCCTTGATATCGGTTCTAAGAAGCAGGGGGCGATATGATCGCTAGTAAAAACAAATGAATCGTAATCGCGGGCTCGTCGGTTGTGACCCAGCCAGTCTATTGAATACCTTAATGAAGAGAGGGTGTCGTTTCTCAGCTTTATTAAAGTATTGTTAAATAGAAACTTAATTGCCTTTTTCGCTTATTGCTTCCACCCTTTAACCTTTCCAATAGACGCAACTGATAAAGGACGAGGATAAAGGTTTGGATTAGGCTTGGGATAAATTTACAACAGCATATTCTTCGAAAATTAATATTTATTTATTATAATTATATATAACTACTCCCCTTTATCCCCTCTCCCCCTCGTCACCCTCTTCCTCCTCTTCTTGCCCCGCCGCGATTTTCCTGCTCCGCGAAGCGGAGCAGTCTCTGGAGCTCCTTGCTCTGTAATATAAAAAGTTAACATCAATCTTATGTTCCTGCAACACTTTGTAGACGTTTTCTTTCTCGAAATGCGTAAACCCAGTACGGTCGTTTTGCGACAGATCGCCTATGTATCTACTTACCTTCTTCTTATATTGTTGGGCCCTTTCCCTAAATACAATAAAACCCGCCCGCCAGTCTTATTCTGGGGGCGGGTTCCGGCATTCCGATCGGCTCCGACGCCGGGCCATGCTCCGACTCGACGATTGGCTCCAACGCCGGGCCGTGCTCCGACTCGACGATCGGCTCCGAAGCCAGGCCGTGCTCCGACTCGACGATCGGCTCCGCCGCAGGGCCGTGCTCCGACTCGACGATCGGCTCCGACGCCGGGCCGTGCTCCGGCACTCCGATCGACTCCGTCGCCGGGCCGTGCTCCGACTCGACGATTGGCTCCGACGCCGGGCCGTGCTCCGACTCGACAATCGGCTCCGACGCAGGGCCGTGCTCCGGCTCTCCGATCGGCTCCGTCGCCGGGCCGTGCTCCGACTCGACGATCGGCTCCGAAGCCAGGCCGTGCTCCGACTCGACGATCGGCTCCGACGCAGGGCCGTGCTCCGGCTCTCCGATCGGCTCCGTCGCCGGGCCGTGCTCCGACTCGACGATCGGCTCCGACGCCGGGGCTGGCCCCGACGCCGGGCCGTTTCTTTGTCGCCTTCTTTCGTATGACACATCTGAAAACAAGTCGAATAAGCCAGTGTAACTATCGAACGTAATGAAAATGGATTTGAAAGTGCAAATCTACACTAGACTGAATACCCGAATCTCTGACTGAGCGTAAGAAACACGCTGACACTCAACAATCACATTTTCGATATTTTGGACAAGGAAAAAGTTGTTCAGAATCACCACAGCTACGGATATGTACTGCGCGAGTTCTGGGCCACCCTGTATACATATATTTATTGACCCCTTACGTTTAGGCGGCGGTTGAAGAACGCAGCGTACCTCACGGTAGGACAGAGTACCGCCACTGAAGAAGGAATTTCTGCATCGTACGAAGTACTCCCAAGCACGTCTGCTGTGGATGATTTTCCAGCGGAAGAAATTATACAAATTACAGAAGAAGTAGATTTCGAGGACGTAATGAAATCAGTGCCGGAAGGCAATGAGCTGCCAGTTAGCAATAGAATACCTTTCCTAACAGACAACAACGAAGAGACGAGATATATTGATGATAACTGTGACTGGGTGGTAGAGACAGCAGAACCACAACAGCCAGAAAAAACAACGCGAAATGGAAGAAGCTGGAAAAGAGGAAAGATCTTTGGCTCTCGAAAGAGGCGATGTACTGCCAGGATCGAATATACCGTGGATCGCAGTTGTCGCAGATGGCAGCTGGGTGAAACGATCATACCGCGGAGGAGATTATAATTCTCTTTCGGGCGTAGGAGCCATTGTGGGATACCGTACGAAAAAAGTACTGTACATCAGCGTCCCCAGCAGGGGGGACCCTGGGCCGGGCTGAGTCCCGTCCTCTTAGGTGTGTCCTTAGGGGCGTCGCGACCCCTCGTACCCGAGCTGGCCCACCCAGGTACCGAGGCTGCAAGGACCTCAAGTGGGTAGTGTCGACCGCCGAGACGCGAAGGGTAGGACCAGTATGGCCCGATCACTGGTACCACGGGTGATGTTAAGGCCCCCGGGCCTGGTGGGCTCACGTACCTTCTCGGAGGACGTGGGCCCCCATCAGACCTGCGAACATCTGGGTTGGATTCGTGGTGGCAGTGGTAAACCCATATCGCAGGGTAGAGACGCGTGCGTTTCGGGGCGCAGTGCGTGCCTCGTTGCGTTCGATGACTCGACGTGTGAGTTGCGTTTCAACCCGCGCACCGTCCTGCAGAGACGGTAGAGATTTAGAAAGGTCTCGGCCATGCCTGAGGTGATACGAGGCTTGCAACTCGGATTAACAGGTAGTACCTTTGGAGGGATCTCCTTGGGTGCGCGCTGATTGAGCGTATCTCAACCCCTCGGCCATGGGGGCCGTGTTGGTTAGGGCCTCGGCCAGGTACAGCACGTTAAATCTCGAACGACTTCTGTACATCAGCGTCAAAAACAAATTCTGTATGATTTGCCAAACAGCCGCTAAGAAGAAGGAACAAGCACGCGAGAATCGGTGCTTCAAAACCTGGGGTCGTAATCAGAGTTCAACTGGAATGGAAAGTGCTGCTATTGTAGAAGGTTTCAAATGCAGCATATAAGTGCACGGCCTAGTATACAGTATATTAGTTGCTGATGGCGATAGCAGCGTGTATAAAAAGATATTGGGCAATCATCCATATAGAGAATATATGGTGCATGTCCGGAAAATAAAATGCACCAATCACCTGCTACGCAATTTCAGTAAGAAAATAAATGATATCGTAACGAAAGGCCGCTACAAAGATCTAAGAGCTATCGTAAAGCACAATGCTCTACGCCTGCGAATGGGTATAAAGAAAGCTGCAGAATACCGCTTCAAAGAAACAACAAGACTCGTTGAACAAATCCAAAACTTGAAGGAAGATATGAAAAATGTACCGAGTCACGTTTTCAGAGAACGCAAGGAGTGTCAGAAGTTAGCGTACTTTTGTACCACATACTCTGACCCCGACAGAGTGGACTACGTTCCAAAGCTGAAAGAAGCAGGTATTTACCAAAATATTGAAGAAGCGATGCAGCCACTTTTCGCTCAAACTGAAAGTTTGCTGCACAGCCTATATAACAATGCTGTTGAAAGCTTCAATAATATCATTGCGAAATTAATCGGAGGCAAAAGGATAAACTTTGGACGAAGTGGCTCGTACCAGATTAGAATCTACGCTGCTGTCACCCAATACAATACAAAGGAGGCGTTTAGCAGATTGAGTATGGCAATGAATGAAGAGCCGACAACCATCGTGAGAAAGATGGAAGAACGTCGGAAGCGTGCAGCAGAAATGGCTTTGAAATATAAAGCAGAAGCTAAATATGTTTAAATGATGATCAAAGTGAAAAGGACACCGAAAACGCACCCATTTTGGCCGATATTTTCCAATTTATTTCAAAAACTGAGGGTCTAGGGGAAAATCTGACTATTCCACGCGATAGGACAGACATTTCTGCTAAGGACAGCACCAACGGAAGTTGCAAAATCATTTTCGTTTTTAATATAGAAGCGAAATAGTTTAGCAAAACACGCGGCGGTGACAGTGGTACTCAATGACGGCAGTCGCTTCGCTTGCCGCTCAGCGTACTGGAATCGCTACACGCGCACGGCTCTGTTACCTTCTTGCAATATTATATTTAGTTTATGCAATCATTTAAGAAATATTATTCAATTATTTATAAACTATTTTATAACAAGCGCAAAAATATTGAGGTTGATATACGTATGTGATATAAATACTTTGTGCTACAGTAAAGAAGGAATAAAGAAACATCTCACACTTTTAAAACAGTTAAAACCATTGATTTTTTTAGCTTTTTGGGTGTGTATGTTTTTTGAAACTAATAACTTTACGTTGTATATTTCGTCACGCTCAAGGGGCTCTGCTTTTCGTACTCGATATCTAACTTAGCGTTGTCACCAAATATCTGGGTATACTTACCTATACACAGCCCTTGAGCATGTCATCAAATTCCCGAAACAAAAGCTGGCTTTTTTACAAAAGTGGCAACATAGCCAAATACTGTTCGATTTCTTGAGTTTCGTTCGAGCATTCAAACAGATACATTGTATATCGGAATACGTGCGCTTGTGAAACATATATGCGATTATATTATTATACAATTAAATGTATTTTTGTAACGTATTTTGTACTTGTAAATTTTGGTATTAATATTTGTAGTGTTATTTGTAATGTTAATTTATATCCGTCAGTACCAATTGCATACGGTGCGAAAGTAAAGGAAACGTATGACATTTTCCAAACAGTTTTACATCAAATTAGTTATGAAATGTACAATTGGCATATATGCGGAGATCTAAAAGTTATAGCCATATTAATGGGTCTTCAAAGTGGGTACACGAAATACTGCTGTTTTTTGTGCGAATGGGACAGTCGGGCGAAATCAGACCACTATACGCTCAAAAAATGGCCAGCAAGGAAAGGCTTCATCCCCGGAGAAAAAAATATTAAAAATACAAATTTAGTACACAAGAATAACATTTATTTGCCGCCACTACATATTAAATTGGGAATTATGAAAAATTTTGTAAAAGGCATGGACAAAAACGGACCTGCGTTTAACTATTTAAAGCTAAAGTTCCCAGCTTTATCAGAGGCAAAGATAAAAGAAGGCATTTTTATAGGGCCACAGATTCGCACGTTAATGCGAGATGAAGAATTTCCTCACAAAATGGTACCAGCAGAAAAAAAAGTATGGACGGCGTTTAAAAATATATGCAACAATTTTCTTGGGTCATATCGATCATCGGATTATGCCCAAATTGCTAAGGAATTACTTCAGGCTTGTAGAAAATTGGGATGCAATATGTCCCTTAAAATGCATTTTTTACACTCGCACCTAGACTTTTTCCCCGAAAATCTTGGAGATGTGAGTGACGAACACGGTGAACGATTTCATCAAGATATTAGTGTTATGGAAAAACGATATGCTGGAAAGGATAGTGCTGCAATGTTGGCGGATTACTGTTGGCAGTTGAAAACGGAAGCAAAAGGATTTCACAAACGTCAATCAGGAAGAAAGTTCTTTTAGGTAAGTATACATCTTAACTTCGGGCTTTTTTGTTATAAAATAGTTTATAAATAATTGAATAATATTTCTAAAATGATTGCATAAACTAAATATAATATTGCAAGAAGGTAACAGAGCCGTGCGCGTGTAACGATTCCAGTACGCTGAGCGGCAAGCGAAGCGACTGCCGTCATTGAGTACCACTGTCACCGCCGCGTGTTTTGCTAAACTATTTCGCTTCTATATTAAAAACGAAAATGATTTTGCAACTTCCGTTGGTGCTTTCCTTAGCAGAAATGTCTGTTCTATCGCGTGGAATAGTCAGATTTTCCCCTTGACCCTCAGTTTTTGAAATAAATTGAAAAATATCGGCCAAAATGGGTGCGTTTTCGGTGTCCTTTTCACTTTGATCATCATTTAAACATATTTAAATGTTTATAATCAAACAACTATTTATATCATTTTATTCGTGAAACTTCAAAGAATCATTTGGCACCAAGCGGTATTGAATAACTATTACCGTAAAAGTACAAAACACTCCCAAAGTTGAAAAATTGCGATTTTTTTCAAAATCGATTTTTTCAAAAATGGTACGTTCTGGAAAAAAACGGATTTCAGATTCGTATTCAGCGCGTTAAAGACTACAAGAAACGCCTATTGAAGGTTACAAAATCAAAAAAAAGTTAAAATTTGTCGAACAGTGTTAGCGAACCTCCGTATATAAAAACAGGAGGAGCATGTACAAGTACGGTCAGTAATGCCAATAATGCACCGACGAGCAGATCCAGCGCATAGGAAAATGGAGAGTGAAGAGGACCATCTATGACGGGGGTCGTGGTGGGTCTCTTCACACTCTCTTAATAATTTATACTTGCAGCTATTCTTTCAGTGGAAATGACATGTATAAAAGCGTAAGTATGCCTCTTATCCTTCTGTTATGCAAATAATTGGATTAATTGGAAATCATCATACTTTAGTTATTTCCAGCAACCAATATCAACGGCAACAATTATGCTCTATGAAGCAAGGAAATGAAGCAAGTCTTCGCAACGCATGCAAAGATAAGTAAATCACATATATACATTAACATTTTTGTTGCATACATATCAATTACAACTTGTTGTAACTTTTTATCACAGGTTCTATGACAACTAACTGTAATCGAAAGGGATCGCTGCCATTGCAAGGTAATATTTCTTACAAATAGGAAACAATAATAATGGATTCTACAGGGATCAGGTTTTACATTCAAGTGGGATGAACTCAAAAAGTAATTTTTCTAAAACTTATTTAATTTTGCAGATCAAACCAGAGTATACAGCATGATAATTGAAGAGATGCAGTATCGTCGCCTATACATTCCAATCAACATCAAACACAATTTTATATAGGGTGGCCCAGAACTCGCGCGGTATTTTTAAAAAAGGGGTAGCTGAGGTGATTCTGAACAACTTTTTCCTTGACCAAAATATTGTTTGAAGCTTCGTTTTTAGTTATTAACGAAAAACACTGGCCAATGCGAGCGCCCGTATAGCGCGAGCTCAGTCACAATTGCGCGCGGCCGAGATCGGGTGCATCGAGAGGCAACGTACGGCAAATATTACAATCGTCTTACATTAAGAATAGTGTGTAGTGTGTTCCATACTTTTATTCGTTTTCCGAAACGAATCGTACAGCCGCAGAATATTACTAAATGTTTAAACGTAGGAAGAATAAATTGTTTTTAACTATACCCAAATTTCACAGTAGCAAGTGCAAATGACCGTGAAGTGAAGTTATCGTGAAGTGAAGTGATCATGCAAGGATACTAACCCAGCCGTAACATCAGCTGGTGAACGTTGCCTCGGTCAGGATTCGCACAATGTTTACCAGATTAATTCGTAGACGAATGGGTAAGTTTAACCAGCTTTTTCTAACATTAGTTCTGCAAATCGTTTTTCTTGTCACATAATTTATCCACCTAAAAACGTGCTGTTAAATAAAATATTTTTTTCATAAGTAATAGAACAGTTTATTCCTTTCGGATAATGAATAAACGTATCGAACACGGTTATTAAACGACTTATTAGTTTCATAAGTATAAACGAATTATTCCACATTATTCTTAATTAAGACGATGTAACATTTGCCGCACGCTTCCGTCGGTACCCTCGATGCCCCCCCATCGCGATAGCTGATAGGTTCGTGCCTGAGCGCGCGCCATCGGCCGCCTTGCGGGCGCTCTCATTGGCCAGTGTTTTTCGTTAATAACTTAAAAATGAAGCTGCAAACGACACCTTGGTCAAGAAAAAAGTTGTTCAGAATCACCCCAGCTACCCCCCATTTCCGGGAAGGACAGAAGTTAAGAGACACCCTGTATAATCCCCCTCATAGGCGGATGCGACGCTAGTACGGTGTGGGCAGCGTTGTGGAGTAGCCTTAACTGCCTGGGGGCGGAGGTCAAGGTAGGCGACGACATAGTCTTCGACTGGGTTAACGGGTTACCGTCGGGGTGGCGATGGACTGCTGTTTTAGACACAATCTTGAACGTATGCAGTTTCCGAGTCATGCAGAGGATAGCCGGGACGAGGCTGGGTGGATCCATGCAGGTTGGGAATTTCTACGCCCAGGGAGATGACGTGATTTTCACGAGTACCGACCTTGACGGTATCAAATACATTGTGGACACTTACGGAAAGATCGGTTATGAGGTACACCCCTTAAAAACGTATATATCAAGGAAGAGGGGCGAATTTCTGCGCAGAAGTTATGAAACTGTGGGCATAACGGGGTACACAGCCAGAACTTTAGTCGGAATTAGATTCCGTAACCCTGTGCAATCGGAACCCTTAACACCAGGGGAACGACTCTACGGCCATCTCAATCAGTGGCATCTAGCGGTACTTAGGGGTTGTAGAGCGGATAGGGCCGCGGAGATGTTCATAGGGGACGTCCAACAACAAAGAATAAGGACGGTGGGGGGGGGGGGCGCAGCCTACGCTTTAACACCTTCATGCGTAGGTGGAGCAGGTATTGACCCTGAAAGCGCTCTGGGAGTGGCTCTTTCAAAATACAGCGATGGGGAGTGGTATTCCATGGTAACAGCAAAGGAGACAAGGAACTTGGGCCTCCCTACGGGTCAGTGGGAAAGGCGGATCCAGGATATGCGATGGGAGCCAACTCCAAGAGATATGGCCGAGGTTAAGAGGGATCTAGCCATGAGTTGGGGCGTAAATGAATCGGACATCACGGGCTGTGCGAAGAGCTTTTTGGTCCGTTTGAACCGGGTCAAGGCGTGCGCATCTAGGAGCCCGGATATGGCACCGGACACCAGAGGCATATGGGATGTTTCTCATTTTCCCACTCAAATGATCATGAAGGCGAAGGCTCAAGCCGTCCGCCAGGGGTGGTTAGGTTAGGTTAGGTTAGATTAGAGCCTTTTCGTATATTTTTTACTGAGTAAGTACTAACGAAATTAATTTTCATATTTTTTAATAATAGGTGTTTTTCTCGAAGTTATCAAAATTTACTTGCAATTCTGGGAACAGTAGCAGTTCATTAGCTCAGTCCACACCAATATCTGCTTGTAAGCGTCGAAGAAAAAAAACAAGTAAGGTTACGTGTGAAAATGACGAAATGATGTACTCGGACGACCGCCAGGAAGCAGTATCGAATGAAGGTGCTCGTTTTATTGCCGCTTGCCAATTACCTCTATCACTCATTGAATCTGAGGGATTCAGAAATTTGATAAAGTTTTTACAGCCACTCTTAGAATGTAAATCAAATTTCATTACCATATATTATTATTCTTGCTAACAGAATGTTATCTAACAGATTTATGTTATTGTAAATGCTAATAAATTTTGATTTACATTCTAAGAGGTTATGGGCCCAGATACACGTGGCAAAGAATAAGCAATAATGGCAGATTTACGTTTTTCGATCACAAATTTAAATAGTTCGAATTATGAGATATGGAAGAACAAAGTAGAATTACTTTTGTTAAGAGAAGACTTGTGGTATACAGTAAATAAGGATAAACCTGCGGAACCAAACGACAAGTGGCTAAAGGCTGACGGTCAGGCAAGAGCAATAATTGGACTTTCTTTAGAAGACGACCAATTTATACATTTCAGAAATACCACGACTGCAAAGGAAGCATGGGAAGCGCTGAGACAGTATCACCGGCATCACCAAACGGCTTCTTTAAGCAATCAGGTACACCTTCTTAAAAGAATTATAAATCTTAAATTAACTGAGGTTGGTGACATGGAAAAATATATCCATGAAATGTTGAGCCTGGTAGATTAACTTGCAGCCATAGGAGAAGTGATTAAGGAAAAACTTATTATATCGATCATATTAAGTAACCTTCCGGACTCCTTTGGCACTCTAATCACAGCTTTGGAAACGAGAAATGAGAATTAGTTAACGTTGGAGCTTGTTAAAGGCAAATTAGTTGATGAAGCCATAAGACGCCAGAATCTAAAGAGCGAGCCACTGGAACAAAACAAAGTCCTCAAGGTGGTGTACAAAAACAAATCTGGATCAAGTTACGCCAAGGAACAATCAAATACTTACACTTGTTTCTTCTGTAAGAAACAAGGGCATCTAAAGAGAGATTGTATAAAGTATCAGAAGTGCAAAGAGATTAATACTAATAAGTTCACACAGAAGGCTAGTCAGGTGATTAGTAAAGGAAAAATTGAGAGCGTTGACACATCCTGGAATAGGAATGATTGGTGCATCGATTCGGGTGCCACCAGTCACATGACTAACAACAGGAATTTCTTTATGTTTCTTGAAAAGTGTGATAAAGATAACGTAAGACTGGCAGATGGCTCTTATACAGAAATTGAAGGCAGAGGAGATGGAGAAATTTTGTGGCGAAGACATTGAAGGTAGTCCTCTGGTTATTCCTGTGCGAGACGCGTTATTTGTTTCAGTATTGAAGGAAAATTTAATATCTGTAAAGAGATTAACGGAACAGGATTTTGAAGTCTCTTTTACTAAAGGAACCTGTGTAATAAAGCATAAGAATAATAATATTAATAATAGCAACCGCTCTTTAGGAATAATAGAATTACAATACAATGCGTATGTTCCACCCTCGAGATCTTGGAATGTGCGAGATCAAAAAACGATAATCACCTTGTCGATCGATTCCTTTGTTCTAGTTCTTCTTGTTACGCGCGCTAACCCGTACACATCCATAGATCCACAGATCCCGCTGCATCGGTCAACACCAGAAGCTCGCGCCGAACACACCATATTTAAATTTAAATATCCAACAGCCACAATATAATCCACCTATTGTCAAACCTTTATTAGCTCGATTAAATTTAGTGTACCAACAAGTACAAGAAAAAATTAGCACAATCTGAATAAAGTATCATCCATCACATGTACGACAGCCCGTTGGGCATCAGTTGCCCAGGATTCCTATATGTCAGTGACGGCCCACTATATGAATGATAGTTGGGAAATTCAGAACCATATCCTATGACCGGTAGGTCTTGAAGAACGACATTACGCAGAGAATCTTGCAATAACTCTGGAAACGGTTTTTTCTGAATGGGAAATTGAAAATAAATTAGCAGCAATTGTTCATGACAACGAAGCCAACATTAATGCAGCAGCACATTTAATTCAATGCATTTTATGTGCAGCTCATACATTGCAATTATGTGTTCAAGATATGCTAGAAAATCCGTGAGTCAATTCTGTTCTAAAAAAAAGGACGTGCTATTGTAAATTATAATACTTCACATCTTCAACTGTTGCTACGGGAGAGCTTGCGAGAAGACAAATAGAAATGGATCTATCTGAAGAAAGCCTCATTCAAAGTTGTCCATCCCACTGGAGTTCTACGTACTTCATGTGCGAGAGAATAATTCAAAATAGAATTGCAATTAAGGCCGTGTTAAATGATCGCAGTGTGGCAAAGGCGAAAACAGCTAAACTACTAGACACTACCGACGTGGACTGGGAAATAATGGAAATTCTAGTTGAAGTTCTTCAGCCTTTTCAAGTCAGCACAATTGTTTTGTGTGCAGACGACACCATTACAATTTCAATGTTGCACCCAATCGTTAGAAGCATAAATGATAATCACCTTAAGGGCACCGACGACAATGACATTCTTCTATTGGAAATAAAGTGCACTCTAAGAACTAAGTCCTCCAATGCGAATTATTCAAAGGATCTATCCTACTGAACTCATTAGAAAATTTTATTAATAATTTCTACTCGGGAATCCTTCACGTGACCCTCCGCAGTGCATCAACACGCTGTTGATGCACCGTGTCTCTTTGTCGCGCCGGTGGTCGACCATATCCGTACTTTGTTGACACGGAAGACCACCGGCGCAGATAGCCTAATTTAGGGCTTATTGTCAGCCCCACCTCGAACGGGCCCAACGGCTGTGGATCCGCGAGCGTTGCCAGTCGAACCAGAGCATCGACAACCGTCGCAATAAATAGTCGCAAAATACCGTCGCAACCGATTCAGCACAAACCAAGTGAAACCGAGCTTCGCAGTTGTAGTTATACTTTACTGTCTTGTTCACCGTTTTTGTACCGTGCCTTCTACTGCCTGTTGTTTCGTCATCGTGGAGACTTTTGTATAAATAAAGTGCCGTTTAAGTGTCTGCAAGACGTTTTATTAAAAGGAGACCTGGAAGACCAATTCCCAGTTCTCCAGAGAATTTAATTGCACACCAGAGAGCCATAATCCACCAGTAGTCCGAACAATTTCCGAAAGGAATATGAAAAAGTTGAAAAAGGGCAACTGATTTATCAGGGCTATCATTTAGTGTGGAAGATGAACAAACTCGCAGACGATGAAAGAGAAACGTGTTTTTTGATGAAAACAAAGAAGTCGGACATGAATTCCCAGTCAGAGAAGATTTTAAAGTCAATTCATTTTATGTGATACGTGATAACACTAAGTCACAACTATCTCAAAGAGCTCAGAAATATGAAGTTGTTCTAGAGCCTTTTCGTATATTTTTTACTACGCTTATATTAGCTTGTCGTGGCGATGTTGTATGCGTCAAATCTTGTAATTGAATTTTAAACCACTTCCCATAGTCCAATCTTGCTGAAATGTTGTATACGCACTTGCTTCCGATGACAATACTTGCTGCCATACTCAGGGGCCAAAAATGACAATAATAAACAAAATAATAAAAATGCCAAAGCTGTAACGGCACTGCTCGTTGAGCGACACTGCTTTTTCCAAACAAACACACATCGCTACGCAGCCACGCGATGGCTGCACCAAGTGGCCATACAAAAAAGGCCTAGGTTTCACTCACACATACATACGCATATACAGTAATCCCTCGAACAACGCGGTTTCTTCTTCCGGACAATTTCTTTTTCTTTTGTACCGACACATTTCTTTCATATTAATTTATTTTATGCCTAGAAGCAAATGCATTCTTATCTCATTCTCCAAACACTTTCATATCTGTTTGAATTCGATGTAGATGGTCGATGCATACGGTAACTGTTTGGTCCCAAGAACCGAACATATCGACGACCTTCGATACCTGGCAAGCTGTTTTATGATCGGGTTTTCTTGACTCGGGGTACGTGTCGACCAGATGAAGGAAGGCTTTCGAACTTGTTATAAAGTAGACCCCAAAAAGTAAATTTACAAATTTACGCGCTTTCCCCACTCCTATCGTCTGGGAAATAAAAACCGCCAGCAAGCCGCGTAAACAGTTACAATTTGTCAGAATAGGAAGGAATACGTCAGTGACAGTACGAAATATATGTGTATGTATACAGGGTGAACCTTATAAAGCGTTACAGACGAATATCTCCAAAAATATTGATTATACGCAAAAATGTTTCAAATGAAAGATGTTCAGTACCGAGGGGGACATCATGTGACTTTTATTCTTCCCGGTGGACACTCCAAGGTGAGGTGAAGGTCAACTTTCTTTTTTTAAATGGAATTATATATTTTTTTATCCACCATCAAATAGTACGTTTCAAGACGAGTTCAATGACCTATAACTCAAGGTCATTCAAGGTCAAACTTACAGCTCAAAATCCGTAAATGATGAGAACAACGGCGTTTCAATATCCATTGACCCTGAACGTTTGGTGCGGCATTATCGAAAATTTTGTCATCGGCCCGCACTTTTTCGAAGGACGTTTAACTGGGCAAGTTTATGTTAACTGCCTACACAATGTACTACCCCAATTATGTGAAGAAGTACCTTTAAATAAAAGACGCGTTATGTGGATGCAACATGACGGTGCGCCTCCGCACTATGCACTATGCGCTCGAGCAGCAATGAATGAAATCTTTGCAGAAAAGTGGATAGGTCGAGGAGGTCCTATTGGTGTTAAAGGTACTTCATCACATAATTGGGGTAGTACATTGTGTAGGCAGTTAACATAAACTTGCCCAGTTAAACATCCTTCGAAAAAGTGCGGGCCAATGGCAAAATTATCGATAATGCCGCACCAAACGTTCAGGGTCCATGGATATTGAAACGCCGTTGTTCTCATCCAATGCAGATTTTGAGCTACAAGTTTGACCTTGAATGACCTTGAGTCATAGGTCATTGAACTCGTCTTGAAACGCACTATTTGATGGTGGATAAAAAAATATATCATTCCATTTAAAAAAAGAAAGTTGACCTTCACCTAACCTTGGAGTGTCCACCGGGAAGAATAAAAGTCCCACCACACGATGTCCCCCTCGGTACTGAATACCTTTCATTTGAAACATTTTTGCGTATAATCAATAGTTTGGGAGATATTCGTCTGTAACGCTTTATAAGGTTCACCCTGTATGTAATGTAGTGTAAAATTATATAATATAGATGTACATACAGTGTGTTAAGAAATGATAGGTTCAGTCATACTTATGGGGGTAATTTAGAAACAAGTGCATGAATCACTTTCAAATTTTCAGAATCTTTAGCTCTTATGTTAACAAACTGTTCTGTTAAATATTATACGGAAATAACGGTTCAAAAAGAAACTAGAAATCTTTTACTGAATGTAACCATTTTTTAACTGTTAATAAATGATAGGTTCACTTGTTAAAATGGCGATTAAATGATTTGTTAATGCACCAAATGTAATACATCACAATATTCTTTCGTTATAATGCATTCATTGTGAACTTTGCTGCTTGACACCGTTATTTTTTTCTTGTGTCGTTTGTTACCTATCCCGGCTGCAAAGGAAACAAACAGTAAATAATCTCTCACGAATCCTCCCACGCATTTACAGTGAAAAAGGTATTAAAGTGTTGAAGTATTGAGTTATTAAGGTGTTAAGGCTAAAAAATGGGCAGGGGAAAAGTTTTGAATGAAAAAGAAAAAGGACAGATGTTGGCGTACAAAGACTCTGGGATGTCTCATCGTGAAGTTGGTCGTCGTGTGGGCAGATCTTGCAATGTGGTAAATCAGTTTATAAAAAATGCGGATGAATATGGTGTGAACAAATCTCCTGGAGGACCACCGAAATTGACACCACGCAATAAAAGAGCAATTATCGCGAAAGCATCAAATTCAACAATAGGAAGTCGACAATTACGCAACGAATTCGCGCCAAATGTTTCGCATGTGACAGTATGGAAAGTTTTAAAAGAGTCTTCTAATCTTGTATACAAGAAAATGAAATCTGTTCCAACGCTTAAAAAGGAGCATTGCAAAACACGTTTAACATTTGCAGATTTGCATCAAACGTGGACCCACCAGTGGCATTCGGTACGTGCATATTTTCTAGTGAGGTCGTTATTTATATTATTAATTTTAAAATGTTTAGATTGTTTGGTCTGATGAAAAGAAATTCAACTTAGGTGGGCCAGATGGTTTGGCGAACTATTCGCACAATCCACGTACAGAACCGCGTTACTTTTCAAAGCGTAACTTTGGTGGAGGTTCTGTAATGATTTGGGTGGCGTTCTCTGGATTTGGCAAGACGACATTAGCCTTCCTTGTCACGCGGCTCGATTCAAAGAAATAACAAGCTGTTTTAGAAGAACACCTTTTGCCCTATATTCGCCGTTTTCCGTCTGCAAAATTAAGATTTATGCATGATAATGCACCTGTACACGCTTCCTCAAGCACTAGACAATGGTTAAATACTAAAAATATAGACACGTTAACATGGCCATCAAGGTCTCCTGACCTTAACCCTATTGAGAATTTGTGGGGACAACTAGTACGCGATGTTTACGATGATTGTCGCCAATTCAATAATGTAAACGAGCTCAAAACGGCAATTATGAACGCTTGGGATCGCGTTACTAGTCGGCAACTCACAGATCTTATCAAATCTATTTTTTTTTTTTACGAGGTGGAAATCTTCGAAAGACACCCCCTGCCCCGGGGGGAGAGCAGGAGGTAGTGTCGGATTTCTACCGACTAAAACCACCCCGGTTACCTAACCTCGGCGCTTGTAGGGGAGGCCTCGTGATCTACGGAGACACTTCCGGTGCCTCCCCACACCCGGCCATTGCGGCCCCATCCTCGGGAGGGTCAGAAGGACCCTCCGCAAAACTCCACCATATCGCACATGGCCGCGCCAGGGGCAACACCCGACGTGGCCTACCTCCACCAGACCGTGATAAGGAGGACTCGGGCCCCCACCCAAGTCGCCCACGGCTCTCCGACGACCCTGCGGGATTGGGGGGGGGGGTTGTTCCTCCCCGGCAGGACCGCCCGAATGCGGGGTATTGGCGAGGTCAACCGGCAGGGGGTGAGGGGGAACACCTCAGCGCCCCTCGGGTCCATCAGCCATACCAAACAACGGGAGGGGGGATCTCGCCAGCGGAAACGGCCAGCGAGTCCACCCCTCCTTTATATTCGACGCCAGATGTCTGGCTGTCGGGCAGCCCCGCGGGATACCGGGAGGACATAATCCTCCCACAGCAGGGCCGCCCGCATACGGGGTATTGGCGAGGTCAACCGGCAGGGGGTGAGGGGGAACACCTCAGTGCCCCTCGGGTCCATCAGCCATACCAAACAACGGGAGGGGGGGGGTGATCTCGCCAGCGGAAACGGCCAGCGAGTCCACCCCTCCTTTACATTCGACGCCAGATTTCTGGCCGTCGGGCAGCCCTGCGGAATACCGGGAGGACATAATCCTCCCACAGCAGGGCCGCCCGTCCACTGAGTCAGCGGTGACAGTCATCCGAGAGACGGGAGGGGGGACACCTCCGATCGCCCCTCGGACCGTCACCGCTTTTACACCACGGGAGGGGGGGGGATCTCGCCAGCCTGCGCGAACGCAACCGGCGAGCCCTTTCCCTCCACCTTTCGCGTCGGACGGGGTCGGTCAGTTCCCGACCCCGCTCCGATGCCTCCTTTCTGCGAAGAACATCCTCGCAGAAGGAAGCCACCGCTACCCAGTCTCTCTCGCTGCCCAGCATCACACTAACGATGCGAGGCAGCGAGAGATCCGCCCCCACTTGCGCCCTCAACGCCCGGCGCCCCGCCGCCCATTCCGGGCACTCGTCGAGAGTGTGCTGCGCTGTGTCCAGCGCAGCCCCACACTCGTGGCACTCCGCCGTCGCCTCCGCCCGTATCCGGCACAGGAACTCACCGAAGCACCCATGTCCGGTGAGCACCTGCGTGATCCGGTAGGTGAGCCTACCCCTGCCGCGGTCCAGCCATTCGTCCAGGCTGGGCAGAACCGCCCCGACTGCTCGCTGCGCGGCTCCTCGATTAAGGAGCTCCATCCTCCATTTGTTCCGCGCAGCCAGCCGGGCCTGACGTCTCACGTCCACTGCTTCCTCGGCGGACACCATCGCGCCCTCCCGACGGAGTTCTCGGAGACGCTCGTAAATGGAAGCATCTCCCTCCGCCAAGAGATCGAAAGGCACGGTGCCCGCCAAAACCAGCGCCGCCTCGTGGGATATCGTGCGGTATCCCCTGGCCACCCTGATGGCCATCCTCCTCTGAAGTATACCGGTAAGCCTGCCGTCTCTGAATAGTAATTGCC
Source organism: Nomada ferruginata (assembly GCA_963583965.1). Lineage (NCBI taxonomy): Eukaryota > Metazoa > Arthropoda > Insecta > Hymenoptera > Apidae > Nomada > Nomada ferruginata. The sequence continues at coordinate 6,358,523 of OY757219.1, forward strand.
ATATCGTAAACTTACACCGCGTCTCTGGAAAAAAACACGTCCATCGCTTGGGCCCACGCGCCCGATACCGTTAACCGAGGCAAGCATGCCTTACCACCCCAAGCTTGGCAAGCGAGGCCTCTGATTGCACGACACTACTTGTCCACTATTAGTATATAAGCAAGCACCTTTTTTAATAAAACCATTATTCGTACAAAAACACGAAACGAGCAACAACTCTCTTTCCTTCCGCAACTATAAAAGTGCCGGAATATTGCATTCCGACTGATCCTTCGAGAAACAACAAGAACTTACAATTATTAGTCGCCACAGACCTTGTGCAAATACCGGCAAGCTCAGAACGATCGAAAGATCATCCGCTGGCATTTAACAACGTTTGCAACGACAGAAATTTTGGATACACATTTGTTTCCGATTACAATATTTGCCGCCATACTCAGCGACCAAAAAAATGAAAGTAAACCAAATAACAAAGAAACTTGCAGACAGAACAAAAATGAAACTGCTACGCAACGGAAAAGACGACTGGAAAAGGCAAGACAATAATACAAGGAAAATCGTGCAATGGAAGATGAGCCGACTAAACGAGCTAGACTAGACAAGTAAAGAACGCAAAGACAAAAACAAACTGCCAAACAGCGTTCTATTCGATTAGAAAGAATGCGTGAACACAACTCAAAAACGAGTGCAGCAGAGACACCTCAACAACATGATAATACATTGAGAAATTTCACAGCATATAGAGCTACAGACACACCTGAACAGCGTCAAGCACGGTTACAGTATTTAAGGCAGGAACGAGAAAGTCTTACATCTGGTACTGAGACATTTCAAGCAACTATAAACACATTCAGCGACCAAATCTGCGAGGTCTGCACCAAAAGATGCTATCCAAATCAAATCGTATCCTGCAATTCTAGTGAACAAGCTTTGACGTATCTGCCTGATGAACTGAAACGATCTAACAAGCTTAATGTGTGTCACAGATGCAAAAATCACATTACAAGTGTTGTGCCGGATGACACTTGTCGAATGTTGGGAGATGTCGTAGGTGCGGGAGCGTCAAAGAATTGGTATTCACCGGTGTTCGAGTAAATAAAGGAGTAAATTTATTGAGACTTGGTAACTACACAGTGCTCAGAAGTGATGGCTGAGCTTGATGGAGAGCTGCACTGAGACTAACGTGACGGGTAGCTTGTTTAAGATAGCGGGACGGCGGTCGTGCTATCGGGGTTTTATACAGAGTTGGTGCAGGAATGTGCTGTGTCTTTTCGGTGGTGGGCAGTCTCCTTGGCGTGCCCTCAGCCTGGCACAAGTTGTTGGATCGACAGTAAATGGATACGCTGCTTCCCGCGCGTATCCGTCCGCTATTCCTCGAACACGGCCTTGGCTGCCACGTGCTGCTGAGTCGCGCTTATCGTGGTTAGCTTGGAGGAACGGTTAGGGCACAACACAAGCAAGAAAGCAGCATATCCGCCGAAGGCTACTGGAATAATTTAGACCCTGGTATAATTCCAGATGTGATTATCACATTAACGGAAGACGAGTTGACGGATGATCTGAGGCCGCAACCCACAGCCAACTTGGGGGCGAAAATACTGGCCCAGATGGATGTGGTGAGGAGGGAGGCCCTGAGGAGCGCCAACCTGAAGGGGACCTATATTAGGGACCTCAAGGTGGCTGCCCTCACGGTGCGAGCGGCCACTACGGAGATGGCTAAGAGGACGGCCAGAACCAATGCAGAGCAGGTGCAGGAGAAGAACCTCCAGCTGCACAATCAGGTGGCCGACCTCAAGTTGGCGCTCGCTACGGCCAAAGCGGGCCCGGTGAGGTCGAGGGAGAAAGGGGACAGGGCCCGGGCCCGTACGTCCAACTCCTCCTCCTCCTCCAAAGGAAAGGCCGGGCCCGTCAGCGAAGAACGTTTGGAGGCCCCCTTTGAAGCCTTCATGGGGAGGGTAGAGAAGAGGATCGTCTCCATGAGGAAGGAGTTGCCTGAGGGGTGGGCGAGGGCAGCCCCCATAGAGCGGATGACGAGGGACGAGACGCCGGGGGAGGCCCGGATCAGGGAGGTGGTGGCGGAGGTGGTGGCGGAGGTGGTGGCGGCCTGCTGTCACGGGAAGTTACCCGCGGCGACGCGGCACCCGAAGACGCCTTCCCCTTTCTGATGCCATGTCCCCGTCCCCCACCGACGCAGAAGGGCGCCAATACGTGGGCCACGGTGGGGGAGAAAGGGTAAGAAGGCGGAGGCGACGACCCGGGCCCAGGGACGCCTGGCCCCGTCTCCGGCCGCTCCCGCGGCTGTTAAAAGGCTGCCGGCGAAGCGGCCGCAACAGCAGCAACAACAGCAGCGGAAGAAGGAAGGAGGAAAGGGGGCGAAGGCGGCCCCCAAGATCCCCCAGCGTAGACCCCCGCGTACGGCGGCGATCGCCCTGACCATTAAGGACGGGGCGAAGATGTCGTACGCGGAGGCCATGAGCTCCGCCAGTAAGATCGACGAGTCCGCCTGTCAATTAGCGGGGTCGGAACCGATCAGCCAGTCGATCGGCTTACGGGATTGATCGCCCTACGTTCTAGATTCTTCCGGAGGCACTTAACCACAGCAGGAAATAGCCTGCTCTGGCTCCTCTCCGGGAGGAAGCGATAGAACAATTAAATGAACGGTCGCGATGTGCGCAAAAGGCAATCTTTGTACATAATTTATATTCATTTTCAATTATTGTTATAAGCGTGTTGTGTCGAGTCGAAATGAAGAAATTCGTAGGCCTAATAGATCTAATGGGACAAGTAAAGAAGGACGTCCTCTACGACTATTGGTCCACTGATCCAACTATAGAAACGCCATTCTTCTTGCAAGTAATAAGCAGGAACCGATTTTTACAAATTATGCAGAGCTGGCATTTTTGTAATGAGAGTATATCTCACAATTCGCATATTGTTCTGGATTCGCTCGTAGGGAGGGCGCTCGTTAGCTTCGCGCCTAGCGCTGTTCCGTGGCGAGAAGCGCGAGCGTTCTCCCCCACTTATCTCTTCTTGCCCTTGGCCCCGCGCAGCGGTATAAATACCGTTGCGCGGGCATACTAATTGTCGGTTTTACTTACATTAACAGAGAGATAAGAGGGTTTCAAGAGAGGTTTGCGTCGGCGGTAGATTTATTGCTGAGATTCCTTACTGGAGTTAAACAACTAACAATTGTTTAACTAATTCTACGTAAAATAAGAGACTTTATACAATTCGTCGTTACTTGTGCTTTATTGTTCTCTTTACTTTGTTTGTACATTATTGTTCTTGTTCGGTACCGTTAAATATAAGTGATTCGTGCAATACGTGGATTGTGCCTTTTATAAATAAACCTAATCCGTTGATTAAATTAACATCTTAACGAGCTATCCGAAACATTGGTCCTTCGAGCCGGATAGCTCAACGGACGGAATTTACAAGAGGATTAAAATACACCGAATTAATCCCGTTAAATAAAAGTCGTTACAGCTAAAGTGCGCGAAAAGACGGTCGCCGCAAGACAATAACAACCGGGGTCGAACCATCGTTCGAATTACTTTCGACATTTTTTCGTGACTCGACCTCGCCCTCAAGCTAACTGCGGTTACGTGTTGGTAACGTTTATATCATAATGGAAAATACGTTAACAAACAACTTTCGCTTTACCAGCGAATCTCCAACACCGTAACAAACATGAAGAAGCTTGGAGCCGCTAAGATCACTGATGGAGTAGTAACGTCGCGGCTCGAACTACTGGAGAAAAATTGGACCACCTTCACCGAGGGTCACGACCAGCTATTAGACATTGTGACCCCCGAGTACGCTACGTGGCCCTTTTTGTCACGGATCATCTTGCTTGGTGTGAAGAAGCGTATCTTGTTAACAAGGCCGCATTACTGGACCTCCGCAAACCGCTGGAGCAGCCGCCGACCGCTCCGATCGCCAACCCTCCGCAGCGTTCGCTTCCACGAATCGACGTGCCCCGGTTTTCCGGGGACTACAGGGAGTGGGCAAGTTATCGTGACCTGTTCACATCACTCGTTATGGACAACAAGCAACTTTCCGGGGTGGAGAAATTCCACCATCTCAAGATCAGTTTATCTGGCGAGCCCGCTCAACTCATACAAAATATACGCCTCACAGAGGCCAACTTCGCTGGAGCGTGGAAAACTATCGCGGCGCGATATGAGAACCTGCGGATCTTGATCCAATCGCATCTCTCCGCTCTTTCCTCATTACCGTCCATGAGGAAGGAGTCAGCAAACTGCCTGAAACCTCTTCTGAACGGCACGCTGGCCGCCGTTCAGTCACTGGAAGCCCTTGGCCGGCCAGTCGAGCACTGGGATGACTGGTTGGTCTTCGGACTTGTGCAAAAACTGGATGCGAAGACTAGACTAGCGTGGGAATCTTCAATGGGCGCTACAACTGATCCTCCTTCGTTTGAACAATTAAATCTGTTCCTCACTGGACACCTGCGTGCGTTGGAAGCAGTCGAAGAAGCCGTCTCGGACGCCGCAACATCATCTTCCTCAGGGTCATCGCTAAAAAATAATGCAGGATTAGCGAGATTCCGGACGCACACTGCGTCTACCAACGAAGAAAGACGTGCAAAATGCCCGCTGTGCGGTGACCAACACTTCGTGCTGTTCTGTGCCGAATTTAAACGGATGTCTCCGCTCGAGAGGAAGAGAATGGTCGCGGACAAGAATCTGTGTTTCAACTGTCTCGGAAACCACCCCTCACGTTCGTGCAAATCTACAAACCGCTGCCAACTGTGCGTAGGTAAGCACCACACTTTGTTACACGTAAAATCGGAGCAGGAATCTTCGCGGCAAAAATCTCCACAGGATTGCGTGGAGGCGTCAAGGACGTCGCACTGTGCACGAGCCTCCTGGTCAAGCAAACAACCAAGTTCGGTCATATTTCTCGCGACCGCGAAAATTCTGGTCAGGTCGAGTCGAGGCGAGAAACTTGCTGTTCGCGCCCTGATTGACCCCTGTTCCGAGGTGTTGCTAATCTCGGAAAATCTTGTGCAAGCCATGAAGCTCGAACGATGTGCCGCGCGATTTCCAATTCTGGGTGTAGGTAAGGCAGAAACCTACACGAGGGGAAGAGTGACGCTCGCTTTCTCCGCTACTCGCGACAACTCGAAGTCCCTCTCCACTACTGCTTACGTGCTGCCGCGTCTGTCTTCGTATTCCCCCACTCGCACCACTGCTGCTCGGTTATCTCTCGCTCACGTACAGGATTTAGAGCTTGCTGATCCTGATTTTCGTTCTGCTGGACGGGTAGACATCATTTTAGGGGCTGATGTCTACTCCGAAATAATTCTCGAGGGCATCCGGAAGGGTCCTCCCAACAGTCCGGTTGCCCAATGCACTTCCCTAGGTTGGATTCTTACTGGACATTGCAGCTCCTCTTCTCACTCGAACTCTTCACCGCGTGAAGCGTTTACTTTGCAATGTACTGCAGGCGATACCGCGCTCTCTGAATCACTTCAGCGCTTCTGGGTACTGGAGGAGGTTTCCACACCTCCCCGTGCATTCACTACGGCGGAGAGTGAGTGCGAGCAGCACTTCTGCTCCACGCACTCCCGCGACTCCACTGGCCGGTATCAAGTTCGGTTTCCCTTCAATTCTTCGCCGCCCCAAATGGGAAACTCGCTCGAAACAGCACTCGTGTTGTTGCACAAACTGGAAACCCGCTTGAAGGGCAATCCTGAACTAGCAATTTTATACAACGCCTTTTTAGAGGAATATTTACGATTAGGGCACATGGAACCCGTACCGTCGGACTCCATATTTTCTCGTTCGGCATATTACTTGCCGCATCACGGCGTGTTGCGCGAGGCAAGTGCAACAACGCGACTTCGGGTTGTTTTCAACGCTTCGCAGAAAACAAAGTCCGGAGTGTCACTCAATAATTTACTTCACACGGGCCCCAATCTTTTACCGGAAATATTCCACATATTACTCCGATGGCGAAGACACGCTGTAGTTTTCTCGGCTGATGTACAAAAGATGTACCGGCAAATACGCCTCGCTCCAGAAGATTGCGATTTTCAACGTATTTTATGGCGTCAGCATCCTGGAGAAGCTCCTCGTCACTTCCGTCTTCTTACTGTGACATACGGTATGTCGTGTGCTCCCTATCTCGCTGTTCGCACGCTGCAGCAGCTGTGTAAGGACGAACAACACGCCTTTCCTTTGGCTGCAGCCTGCGCCTCCACTGACGTCTATGTTGATGACGTCATATCTGGAGCAGACTCTACCTCGAACGCTCTCACCTTACAACGAGAGTTGTTACTGTTGTTCAAGGCGGGCGGTTTTACCTTGCATAAATGGACTTCCAATAAACGGGAGTTATTGGAAGCACTTCCTGTCGACGCTCGGCAGGAAAATCTGGAACTCGCCTGCAATCTTCACAACATTTCCACACTACTTGGCCTCCGTTGGCACTCTTCGGAGGATACTTTTCACTTTTCTATAACTCCTCGCAACTCAGAATCACCGGTAACCAAGCGCATCGTCTTTAGGGAGGTAGCAAGCCTCTTTGATCCACTAGGTTTTCTTGCACCGGTGGTTATTACCGCAAAAATCTTTATGCAGTCCTTGTGGCTTCTAAAACTCTCTTGGGATGAAACTCTCCCTCCATCACTCGCCCATTCTTGGGAAAATTACTATGAGCAATTGCAGTTGCTATCCTCGTTGCGCATTCCTCGGTGGTTATTTAACCACGTAAACACTGACACGTTGGAGCTTCATGGTTTTGCGGATGCTTCTGAAAGAGCATACGCTGCCGTACTATACTTGCGCTTTTCTCACTCCGACACAATGCCTTTTGTGTCACTTGTTGCTTGCAAAACGAGAGTAGCTCCGTTAAAGCAAGTTTCTGTCCCTCGGCTTGAACTCTGCGCTGCGTCACTCCTTACACGCTTGACCATCAGTGTCAGAGATAGTTTACAATTGGAAAAATGCACTATTAACTTGTGGTCAGATTCTACGGTTGTGTTGAGTTGGTTGCAGGGTCACCCCTCGAGATGGAAAACTTTTGTAGCCAACAGGGTCGCAGAAATTCAAACCACGCTTCCAGCCGCCACTTGGCGACACATCAAATCTGCTCTGAACCCTGCAGACGTTGCATCTCGAGGAGTGGCAAGCAACGTGCTGCTTGACCACACACTTTGGTGGAAAGGCCCGCCTTTCCTGTCCTTGCAATCATATGACTTTAATCAACACCAAGTTCATAACCTCGCTACTGACCAGGAGGTTCGCTCATCGAGAGTGACCTGCCTCGCGATCACTTCTAGCTGTTCCTTTTTTGAGGAACTTGCCGGCCGGTTTTCCACAATTACAAGGTTGCTACGCACGGTTGGCTGGTGCCTACGATTTGGCCGAACTACGAGGGATCGAGAAACACACGCGCAAGTATCGCAACGTCTTTCTGTATCGGAAATAAACCATGCTAAACTTGCCTGCATTCGATGCTTCCAAAGGATTGTCTTCGCTACGGAACTGGAGATGCTGCAACATGGCTGCAAGATCACACGTGGTCCAGCAGCCAGATTGGTGCCATTCACTACTGGAGATGGCGTACTGAGGGTGGGCGGAAGCTGGAAACTCTCTTTACTGGACGTATGGCAGACGCACCCTGCCATTTTATCTGCAAAGGCCCACTTCGCTACCACCTTAAGAAAAGAATACTGGATAATAGCGAGGCGTCGCGCGGTACGCCGCGTGATTGCCTCGCGCGTGGTTTGTTGTCGCTGGCGTGCCCAAGCTGCGCATCAGCAAATGGGATACCTCCCCGCTCCTCGCGCGCAGCCTTTCCGCAAATTCACTAGTCCTGACGTTGACTATGCCGGACCTTTCTTTACGGAATTTGCGTCCAGTGATGGTCAACATGCAAGAAAGGCATACTTTTCTGGCTTTGTTTGTCTAGCGACCAGAGACGTACATCTCCAGCTCGTCTCTGAAGTCACCACTGCAGCTGTTCTTGCTGCTTTTCGCCTCTTCATTCCTCCACGTAGGATTGGGACCACGAAATACAGCGACACTGGACAGCATCACAGCAACCCACAGGAAACACGATCACCGTGTTGGCCGCTTCGTTTCCGGACGGACCACTACTACTACGTAACGAGGTCCATCACGAAAACGTGTTTGCTGCCACCAGCCACCGAGGGAAATCAGCCTCGTAGCTCACTCCTGCTTACTCCTTCACTTCATTGTTCACTTGCGCTACACTTTTTCACTTCTCCACGGCACTTCCTATGTAACATACGACTTCACGGAAACACCGCGTCTCTTTGTTCTTAATTGCGCCATGCTACGCATGCCGCGGCGGGCGGAATGTTCTGGATTCGCTCGTAGGGAGGGCGCTCGTTAGCTTCGCGTGTAGGCACCATGGCGCTGCAATCGCAAAACAAGGAGTTTTCCCATCTAGGGAACTCATAGCCACAGAAATAGACCGTTGTCTATTACCGGCAAATGGAAAGAACTGTCTAGACCTCTGTACAGCGTGCACGTCTCTGAAGTATATGCATACCACGTTTTGAGTATTAATAAAAGTTTTGCTACGAGGCGTGTTGTTGAGAGTGTTGCTGTGTCATTATTCCACCGGGCAAGTAGAGCCCAGCTCCCAATTTAATACACTTGGGACACGTGATTCTACATTTGGTGACCCCGACGTGATTAATTTTTGTGGAAACCGCGAACAGCACGTTCGTCGGGCACAGACCAACCTCGTCGTGCACCTCATCTTCGAAGACGGCATAGCGCCATTCACCTGCGGAAGGCATCTCCATAGCCCGAGGACCTCGTCGCCCGTCAGCGACGCTATCATTCTCCGTGTCGCCGCCGCCCTAAGGACAATCGGCGTGGGACCTGTTGCTGTGCACGCGGCCGTGCCAAGGACCACCAGTGCAGGACCTGTTGCCGTGCACGTGGCCCCTCCAAGGACACCGTACCCTACGACGTCGCCGACCGTCCCGAGGACTTTGTAAATATACCTTCCTCTGCCCTCGTACGGTACTTCTTGCGTTTGTACGAAGTTCGTTTTGCGAAAACTGTAAATTTCTCGCGCAGCCGTATTTTCGCGCCATTTCGCAGTTGCATCATATGCGCAACAATGGCTCAAAACGCGCCTGACGACCGCATTGCGTTGCTGGAGGCGGAGCTTGCCGCCGCGCGCGAACAGCTCGACGCTGTTTTCCCCTCCGCTGTCCCCCCTCCGCGCTCCTTCGAGGCGCTCGACGCCCGCGTTGACAGCTATCGCGTACCGAAACTGCTGGCGTTTTTTAAAAGCGACCCCGCTCTATGGTTCGGCCAGGTCGAAGCGTCATTTAGGAACTCGCGAATTACCAGTCAAGCCATGATGGCCGACACTGTTATCGCCGGTCTGGACGCGGATACTGCCACGGTTATATCCGACCTCATTTTGGCACCGGACCCTATCGCGCCGTACACCAAAATTAAGCAACGCATCGTTTCGACCTTTTCCACCTCGTCAGCTGCGAAACTGCAGCGGCTCTTGAAAGGCCAAATATCGTCGTACGGGAAACCTACGCACACCCTGGCAATCATGCGCAATCTGAATGACGGGGCGTGTACGGACGCGGCGCTAAAATCCATTTTTTTAGACACCCTCCCTGAGCAATGCCGCCCCATTCTCGTCGCGTCAAAACACGAAGGCCTTCAGCCTTCAATCCTACAGCCCGAGCGTTCTCGCCGTTACCCCCGAAGCATCCCGCTTAAATGCTTTGCAGGAGTAAATTGACGTTCTCTCTCGCGGTATCGAACGATTGACCACGATGGTGGAGGGCGTCTCCCGCCCACGTGGGCAAAATTCGGGGCAAAATACGAAGCGAGATCGCCCTGCGAGATCGCGAGCGCGTTCGCGGACACGCGTTCCCTCTGGTCTCTGCCATTTTCACGCCAAATTTGGCGACAAGGCATTTCGATGCCTCAAGCCATGCACATGGCCGGACTCTGCTAAGAATCAGGAAAACTAAGCGCACACTCCGTCACGGAGACTGTCGGAGAGTGTCGCGGCGCATCGAAACGTCTCCACGTCCGCGACCGCAAGTCGGGTCGCGCCTTCCTCGTGGACACCGGTTCGGATCTGTCCCTTTTACCAACACCAACCTCGCCCCGCGGCTCCGCCGGCGCCTTTAAACTATTCGCCGCGAACGACACCCGCATCGATACATACGGCGACAATCGCGTGGTCCTCGATCTGGGATTGCGCCGACCCATCGAGTGAAATTTTTGCGTTGCCGCAGTTCCGTACCCGATTATCGGGGCCGACCTGCTGGCTCACTACGGCCTGACCGTTGATCTCAAGCAACGTCGCTTGTGCGATTCCGTCACGGGCGTGTACCTGGTGGCGAGTGTCGACGGACCGTCTCCCCCATCCGTGAGCGTTATTCGTCCGTCATCCAGGTACTCAAACATCTTATCTCGGTACCAACGCCGGCCAGACATTCCAGCGGTACATCCACCGCGCGCCGGGGGATCTCGACTTCGTTTTTACATTCATCGACGACATCCTCATCGCTTCCTCTTCCGAGGAGGAACATGAGAGTCATCTCAGGGTCGTGCTGCAACGCCTTCACGACCACCACCTGCGCATAAACATGCCTAAATGCCAGTTCGGCGTCAGCGAACTCGTTTTCTTGGGCCACCTCGTCAACGCGGAGGGATATAAACCCACTCCAGACAAGGTTGAGGCCATTAACACCTTTCCAAGACCGCGCACCATAGACGAACTCCGTCGGTTCCTCGGCATGGTGAACTTTTACCGACGATGCATCCCACACGCCGCCGCCACCCAGGCCCCGTTGAACGCGTACATGAGCGACGCGCGCAAGCGGGACAAGCGCCCCGTGGAATGGTCACCGGAAGCCGAGGCAGCGTTCGTAAAATGCAAAGATGACCTGGCTAACGCGGCCCTCATCACCCACCCTTGCGAGTCTGCTCCCGTGCGTCTCGTTTCCGATGCCTCGAACGTGGCTATGGGCGCGGTCGTTCAGCAGCTGTGCCGCGAGACCTGGAGACCTCTCGCGTTTTTTTCGCGTAAGTTTTCTCCCGCGCAGCTCAAGTACAGCACGTACGACCGTGAGTTGACGGCCGTCTACGACGCCGTGCGTTATTTTCGCCACTTTCTCGAGGGCCGTCAATTCGAGGTTTATACTGACCATAAACCACTGATTTATGCGTTCGCCCAAAATTCTGAGCGCGCTTTGCCTCGACAGACGCGGCAGCTGTGCTACATAGCACAATTTACGACCACGATTTTGTATCTGCCCGGTGGCGAAAACGTCGTCGCCGACTCCCTTTCGCGTACCGAGGCCGTTCGCCTCCCGACACAGTTCGATTTGAGCGAACTATCGCGCGAGCAGGAATCCGATTCCGACTTAAAGGAAATCCTTGTATCGCCGGATCACTCGCTCGCGCTAAGGAGGTTGACCTGGGGTCCCGATCACTTCCCTGTGTATTGCAGCGTGAACGAAGAGTGTATCCGACCGTACATCCCGGACGCCATGCGTGAGCGAGTCTTCAGATTGTTCCACGCCCCCGCACACCCTAGCGCGAAGGTCACTGACAGACTCGTACGGCAGCGATACGTCTGGCCCGACATGCACCGGGACATCGCCCGCCTTTGCCGGCCGTGCACCGACTGCCAGCAGTCCAAAATTTCGCGACACGTCAAAATGACTCCTTCGCATTTTATCGCTCCGGGCGGGCGTTTCACACACGTCCACATTGACATCGTCGGCCCACTTCCCGAGAGCGAGGGTTTCTTGTACTGTATCACGATGATCGATCGTTTCTCGCGCTGGGCGGAGGCCGTGCCTGTCCGCGAGACCTCGGCGCGAACTGTCGGGCGCGTTTTTTTCGACCACTGGGTGTCGCGTTTCGGCGCGCCGACCTTCCTAACGAGCGATCAGGGCCCACAGTTTGAGTCCCAACTCTTCGCGGCCCTTTTGGCACTTGTGGGTTGCCAAAGTAACAGAACCACCGCTTACCACCCCGCGTCAAACGGCATGGTCGAGCGCTGGCACCGCGTCCTGAAGGCGGCGATCATGTGCCACGCCGACCGGCAATGGACTCGCGTCTTGCCGACCGTGCTGCTCGGGTTGCGCACCCACGTTCGCCTCGACACCGGCGCGTCTCCCGCCGATTTTATTTACGGGACGCCTCTGCGTTTACCCGGCGAATTTTTCTTGTCGGATGACTTCCGACCGGACCCGCAACCTTTCCTCGAGGAATTTCGTCAATACATGCGCTCCGTAAAACCTGTGCCCGTTACGCACAAACGAAACGTCAAGGCTTTTGTGTTCAAGGAGCTGGACTCGTGTACGCATGTGTACATGCGAGTCGCATCCGTTCGGAGACCATTAGAGCACCCGTACACTGGACCCTACCGTGCACTACAGCGCATTTCAGAGCACGTCTACTCCATCGAGATCAACGGGAAACCTCGAAGCGTTTCCGTCGAGCTCCTGAAGCCTGCGCATGGGATTTCGGAGGATCTCGCATTCCGCGCGCCTGGCGGCGCGTCATCAGATCAAAGCGCACCCGCGCGCACCTACACGCGTAAGCGAGCGCATTTCGCGGACCCCGTTCCGTAGCGTAGATTAAGATTTATGTAAACGTAGCTGTAAGTAACACCTTGTGAATATGTAGATGTGCGTTAGTGTGAAATATCATAAAGCGTTGAGTTGCAGCGAATGATTGTAAGCTTCCACTCCTCTAGGGGGGGAGTGTGTAGGCACCATGGCGCTGCAATCGCAAAACAAGGAGTTTTCCCATCTAGGGAACTCATAGCCACAGAAATAGACCGTTGTCTATTACCGGCAAATGAAAAGAACTGTCTAGACCTCTGTACAGCGTGCACGTGTCTGAAGTATATGCATACCACGTTTTGAGTATTAATAAAAGTTTTGCTACAAGGCGTGTTGTTGAGAGTGTTGCTGTGTCATTATTCCACCGGGCAAGTAGAGCCCAGCTCCCAATTTAATACACTTGGGACACGTGATTCTACACGCGCCTAGCGCTGTTCCGTGGCGAGAAGCGCGAGCGTTCTCCCCCACTTATCTCTTCTTGCCCTTGGCCCCGCGCAGCGGTATAAATACCGTTGCGCGGGCATACTAATTGTCGGTTTTACTTACATTAACAGAGAGATAAGAGGGTTTCAAGAGAGATTTGCGTCGGCGGTAGATTTATTGCTGAGATTCCTTACTGGAGTTAAACAACTTACAATTGTTTAACTAATTCTACGTAAAATAAGAGACTTTATACAATTCGTCGTTACTTGTGCTTTATTGTTCTCTTTACTTTGTTTGTACATTATTGTTCTTGTTCGGTACCGTTAAATATAAGTGATTCGTGCAATACGTGGATTGTGCCTTTTATAAATAAACCTAATCCGTTGATTAAATTAACATCTTAACGAGCTATCCGAAACACATATGCTTACCAAAGTCCAGCCTGTCTAAGATTATTTAAAGCAAAAATTGAATGAAGTATATAAACCATGTCAACAATTGTATTTGGATGAGTGTATAATTCCGTGGAAAGGTAGACTTTCGATTAAAACATACAATCCCGCAAAAATCACAAAATACGTGATACTGGTCAGAGTGCTATGTGAAGCTCGTACAGGATACGTATATAACTTTTGCGTATAATAGTCTGGAAGAAGTAAAGGAATTCAAATACTTGAGGTATAATTTCCAGAAAAACGGGGGTAGAGAGATGCATATAAGGGAAGTCACAAGGAAAGCAAGAGTAGCAATTGCGCACATATGGGGAATAGGACAAAGAATGTTCAAGAACAATTTGGAAAGAAGAATGAGTATATTCAGAAGCATAGTGAAAAGTATCCTGCTATACGCGGCAGAAATTTGGGGATGGATGGAAGCTGACAAAGTAGAGAAAATACAGGAGAAATACATAAGGTGGACGCTAGGTCTGGACAACAACACACCAACATACCTAATTTTGGAGGAAACAACAACGGACAAAGTAAGGATAGAAGCGGGGAAAAGAGCGATAAAATATGAAGAAAAAACGAAGCGGGCGAAGAAGAATAACATAGTTCAAGGATGGTGGAGGGAAATAGACGCAAAGTAAGAGGAGAAAAAGTCGAAATGGGTGGAAATGAGTGTTCAAGATTCAGCTAAAGGCGCGTAGCAACAGCTTGCTCGCGTTCTCCTGCTCCCAGCTCTATTGCGCGGAAGCAGGAGCGCTCCCTTTCCTCTCAAAAAGGAACCAGCAATTATGGTATAAATAGACCCGCGCGAAGGCAATTATCTCTCGCCACAGTTATCTCTTGCCACAGTTATTCTCAAACACTAAATACAACTATAATAAGGTGCCAAGGAAGTAAGGTGTAATACAAAGACAAAGTAAAACAATTAACATTTATAACTTATCTAAACAATATTCTCTGTACTATACCTCTATTAATTAAATCTACATTAAATTAAGTGAGACAAGACCCTGACTCCTCGCCTTAAATCAATCTAATTCCTTTATTTATAATTAGATTGAATCTTAATTACAAAACCGAGTGTACGCAAGGAAACTTGGTACTCTCGCAAACAATGAGAGACACATACTATAGGCAAAGACTGATGGATATACAGGAAATAGATATGGAAAGAGGGAGAAATTTTGCAGAGGAACTAGCTCAAAGAGACAGGACGGAGCAGGCTCAATGGCAACACGATAGAATAAATAATAGGAGGAAGATCCAACGCACATTACACAGAAATCAGGGATAACCAGAGAGCCAACTACCTAAACGCAGACTTCAGAGGTAGAGACCAAAGCATGATTGCAAGATTCAGATGTGGGAATGGAGAGCGGGGAAGTTGGTACTGGAAGGACGAAAAAGAGACAGTTTGCAGACTATGCAAAGGGGCCAGGGAGACGATGGGTCACATGTTCCAAGAGTGCAAGGAGCTGAGAAGAGAAAACGTATCGATAAGAGGGATACTAAAGGGAGGAGAAGAAGGGGCGGAGTGGATGCGAATGGTCATGGGAAAACGAAGAAGAAAAGAATCACAAGAAAAAAGCTCTCACACACAGATTATGTAACAGATTAACAGAATATGTAACCCCATTTTGAGGCCGAAAGGCAAAAAATAAACCTATTTACTAGATAAAGTGCGAGTGTGCGGAACAATTCGAAGAAATGGAGGTCTTCCTCAACCACTCCAAACGATAAAACTTTCAAGAACTTAGCATGAATTTCGTAGAAATCACCATATTTTATTAGAAGTATGGAATAATGGCAAAAGAAATGTAAATATGATCTCAACAATACATTCTGAACAATTAACATAATCTGGAACAAGAAGTAGAAAATCAGATGCCCTAATACAGAAGCCTTATTCAATAATAGATTACAACAAATATATGAAGGGCGTAGATCGCGCAGACCAATATCTATCCTATTATTCCATTTTTAGGAAAACAAAAAATGGATTAAACGAGTCGCAATTTTCTGTACAAATTGTGCACTTTTTAACCCTTTGCACTCGAGAGGCGCCGCTACGGCGCCCTGGCGTTCTCGAGGTCTATATGTTTGCTTTCGATACGCGATAAGATATTGTTATCTCAAATTTTCTCGTGGAGCCGGCTCGGCCTGCATTCTTAGCGTAAGTCTGAACTTAGCATTAGTCTGAAACAGTCTTAGCAGTGAGAATAGTATGTTCAAAGTTGTTAAACCTTATAAATATGGATAGCGATGAAATCAGTTCAAGCGAAACTGAATTCGATTTTTCGTTGTTAAACGATCAAATCACCTCTAGACACGAAGCATTTGGCAATAAAACGAACGAATCCAGTGGCCAAGATATTGACGAAATAAGAGGTGTGAGAAGCCAAAAAATTAGAATTATAGATAGCGAAAATGAAACCGATAGTGAAAGTGCGGAAGATGCAGACAGTTCAGAATGGGTACTGTACAGAGAATGCGAAGGAGTGCCGCCAAGTGTACAATTTATATCTGGCGGAAAACCCGCAGGACCACACATAACTTCAAATATAAAAGAACCAGTGGATTTTTTTAAACGGTTTTTTTTACCGATAGACTCGTTGAAGAAATAATTTCTGAAACGAATAATTATGCGAAAAAGAAATTAGAAGGGAAGACGCTATCGCCGAATTCGATATGGCGAAGTTGGCGTGATGTGGAGAACGAAGAATTCAGCGCAATTTATTGCAGTTGTAATAAATATGGGTACAATGCAGTTAGCCAATTTGCAAGAATATTGGTCGAAAAATAATGTCAGCTATATTGCTTTCTACTCAGAAACATTTACGAGAGATAGATTCAGTCAGATATTCTGGATGCTTCACTTAAAAACTATTTCAACAGATAATACGAATCCGAGAACACGTCTAGAACGAGTAAGTTGCTTTTTAGATTATGTGATTTCGAAATTCTTTGATCATTTTATACCGGGCGAGCGAATATGTGTGGATGAATCGACTGTGAAATTTAAAGGTCGAATTTCATTCATTACAATGATGTACTTAGATTTTCAACAATATAGTATAGTTGACGATGAAGGGAAATAATACCGGAAATGTGTCTTATGGGAAATAAAGAATATAATGGAAATCATTTTTAATGATTTGAAATGCGTATGATCTTATTATTTTCTATTTATTTATATATTATATATATTTGTATGTACGCATTTAATTGTTTATTCATTGACTTAGGATGATGTGAGGATTGTATCTTTTTCGACGGATGGATGGACTTCGCGTGCAACAGATGGATATATTTCATTAACAATCCATTATTGTAACAATAATTTTGAAGGACTCAAGAATCACACGCTCAGCATTCAGCATTTTACTGAAGCTCATACGAATCATAATTTAAATCAGATATTCAGAGAGTCCTTAAACGAATGGGGTATTGATTCCAATAAAATTAGTTGTTACTTTGTGACAGATAATGCGAACGACATGATAAAAGCAATAAGGCTTTCCGAACAATGGATTCGTATCCCATATTTCGCACATACTATACAGGTAAAGCATTAAATCTACAGTTGATCAATATATTGAAATGAGTAATATGATTATAAAAAATTGATTATTGATCATTTATAGCTAGTTGTTAAAGATGCAGTGAAAGAAACTACAGGAAACTACAGAGGAACCGTTTCTTTTTTTCATCGGTCTACTACCGCACGGATAAAACTTTTAAAAGCACAACAGACGCATTGTCCAGATGAAGTACCACTTAAGCTTATTGGAGATGTAGGTACCCGCTGGAATTCACAACATATTATGCTGAAACGCTTCATTGAACTTAGGCTTCCTTTAAGCATAATTCTTTCGGAGCCTGGAATGCCCGATAATCTATCAAGTCGAGAATGGGAGATGATGCATTACTATGTCGAAGTATTACAACCATTTAAAGAAGCCACTGAAATAATGAGTGGCGAAACATATCTAACACTTTTACGATATGTACCGATTGTAATTGGCATAGAACAAGCAATGCAATCCATCTCGACAGAACATTTCAACGAGCTATTCCAGAATTTCGTTTCCAAGATAACGACACTGTTTAAACAAAGGTTTCAGTTTGTTTATACTTGTGAGCCTATTCTCCTTTCAATGATAATTGACCCACGTGTAAAAAATCGACTGTTAGATTACATAAAGAAACGAATGGTATTTGATGTTCTATTAAATAAGATGCTCCTGTTTTGTAATAACGAAGGAAGGGAAATGGAGAGATCGTATGTAAATGAATCTACAGCGAGTACAAGCATTACAGGTAATATCACGATAATATCGTCATGTCATGACAATACATGTACACATACTAGATGATTTTGGTGAGTGTGAATGTAATTATATCCAAAGACTTATGTATAAACAATTTTGCAGTACCTTCCCAAGCGTCGAAACTGTCGCAATTTTTAGTGGACATAAGTAAGGACGAAACGAATAACGATGGACGATCTAATGTAACCACTGAGGCTATCCAATACTTAAGGGGGTAGACACGGGTAATGCAGCGAGCTGTATACCGACACAATCTGGGCCGAAACATGGGTTTGGGACTATGCATTTTTCGTCCTTATATGAGAAGATTTTGAGCTCGGCGAGGGCTCATTAGAAAGAGGAAGGTTCAATGAAGCACGCGACACAGCCCGTTCAGCGAGATTGTGTTGATATCTAATAATATGAGTGTCGAAAGTAGAGCAAAAATTGACATAATACACCGCGGAATCTAAGTATATTTTAAGTCACTAAAAGAGTTTTATGGCTCAAACAGGCTGTGTCGCGTGCTGCATTGCACTTTTCTCTGTCGAATGAGCCTTTATTCATCTCAAAATCTTCTCATATAAGGATAAACGATGCATAGTCCTGATTGCATTCCCGCAGACCAGTTCCGCCGTCCGCTGTTCATATTGCCGTTAAAACAGAGCACGTGACATCACAAATTTAGTTCACGTAGTGGTGATGAGGTGGCGTGTACTCAGGAGGACTGGCAACGTGAAATCATAGCAAAACTGAAGCGTTGGCTTGTGACATGTGCTACAGTAGTAACAGCGTGATGCTGTCAATGATGCATTTTCGTACGATTATAGGTTAGGTCATATGCATTTTAGGTATTGACTGGGAACTGTGTACAATTACTAAACGCTTTTACTGTATATAACACATGCTTGACTTGAAATCGCTGTCGAATTTATGTTATAATTGTATGGTTATATTATTTAAAATAAAAAAGAAGAGATTGGAACTTTTTTACGGAGGTTGGAAGTATTGATGTACTGATATCATATTTTCAGAATGTGGTAGTTACGTCAAATATTTGAAATTATTGCATTGCTCTTATTAATATTCTTTTTCATTCTTTTGATCATTTTGTACAAAACATATTGTAAGAAAATGTCACCAAATCAGTCATAAGTTGACCTGATGTTTTTCATTCATACGTGAATACGGATGCGTGAATACGGATGTGTGAATACAGACACAGTAAGGCATAGTTGCCGCAACTTATCAAGACTTCTGTCGCGCTGTTGCCATATCTGTTACAAATGTGATCATCAGCTAACTAAATGAATCGGCTCGAGCGGAGATTTTGTCTCGACCTGCCAGAAACTTTTCTGTAGGTTCGAGTCCCGCACGTGTTCATTTTTTTACTTTCTGAATTTCTCTCAATGA
This sequence comes from Nomada ferruginata, assembly GCA_963583965.1. NCBI lineage: Eukaryota > Metazoa > Arthropoda > Insecta > Hymenoptera > Apidae > Nomada > Nomada ferruginata. The sequence goes on from OY757219.1 coordinate 6,377,740, forward strand.
AACTGTTACTAACGTACTTGCGAGATTTTTCTGATTAAAATAAGGCCAAACACGATATAGTTTGAATTATATTTGCTTGTTGATACTAATTGAAGACGTACCACAAAGTCTGTATCAACAAGTAAATATAATTCAAACTATATCATGTTTGGTCTCATTTGAATCAGAAAGATCTCCCAGATACATTGGTAAAAGTTACATGTAGAAAAAATAGTAAATAAAAAAGTTTCATCGTTGAATTAGTATTAGTCACACCGATACTCCTCTACATGTATATTACACCGCGTCGTCGAGCGTCGCTACGGCCAAGCGGGATTCCCCCACGTGTAGGGGATAGTCCATTTCTCCAGCCAATCTTCTCTTGCATTTTTGTCATCATAATACAATGTATTGTTCAAACCTTTCTCCTCACCATTAAAACATGTGTACGAGACTAACTACATGATAATTCATGAATGCAGTATCGTCTCCTACAAGGTTATATATAATGTTTGTCCAATAACTGCTTTCTACGTAGGACGTTTAATTATTTTATAATAAGTGTATAACTTTCATGTTCCGCTTCAGTGTTTTGTTAACAAAATAATGTCTAAACTAACAATACCATGCCCCTCATCTAGTTTTTCGTTTCACTTGTAATTCCCTACTGCAACGAAACATATTGTAGCATAACCACATTTCAAGTATATAATTAAAATGTACAATGAATTTTCAACGCTGGCACTACCAGCAGACTTTCCGTTTAAATTCTTTCAAGACAACGCAACGGCTGACAATGTCTTTCCACATTCAGATTACAATATCGAAATAACAAGCAGCTCCCTCTCGCCTGTCGGTATTACCATTTCTGTGCAGGAAAAAGCTGCTGTAATACCGACCTACCAAATCGGAGAGGTCACGTGCCGTGTCTACCCCCTTAAACGAGAAAACTGAGCCAGCTAAGACAGACATTATAGATTGGTGGAAAAGAAATCACGGCCGGTTCCCTAATTTGGCATTACTTGCCAAAAACTACCTCGGAATACCTGCAAGTCAAGCACCAAGCGAAATACTGTTTTCCAGTGCAGGGAATGTCGTGACTGCCTAGCGTACGAACCTGTTAACCGACCATGTAGAAGAAATTTGCTTTCTTCATGAAAATCAGAAAATAAATTAGCGTCATATCTGCAGATTGTTGTTACTAAGTTTTATATAGGTTTATACGAAAAACGAAGCTTTCCCTACCATACCCTACCATACCCTACATCGAACGGCACATATATTCAAACACCCTGTATATACTTATTGTGTACTAATTACGTTATGTTTTCATATTATGCATTAATTTTATTTACATTTTATTATGTGGTATTTATTAAATTAAAATAATTGAATTAAAAAAAAAAATATATATATTGTAAACTAAAAATCCCGTATTTAACACGTTCCCTGCCGCGTGGGGCGTATACGCCCCACGCTGATCTTTCCGTTCAAGCCATTTGGTATTATCATTGTAAAATGAAGAATTTTTTAAAAATTCATTATGGAGTCAATTATGGACATCTTAATACTATTGCTGATGCCCTCATTTAATCGTGGGCCGTATACGCCCCACGCGGCGTGATGGCAATTTTTCTTTACTGTGACTTGTTTTAACCGCATTTCTCTTATTCCGATCAGTCATTTATTCGCGTGTCGTTGATACAATACTTACTGCATCACTGAAGCTAGGATTGATTTATAGTTCAGTGTGTTTCTTCAGTGTGTTAAACGAAGGAAATACGGTACGTACATATTATTTCAGTTTATAAATTCGGATATCTTCTCTATCCCGCCTTCTCTTCCTCAGACCTTTTCCAAATTTTACAATAATTACTCCTTATAAGCAGATATGGCATCACACAGCAACAGTTTTTCTAGTGATGATTCTGACGTGCCACTCGCAGAAATTCTAACAAAACGCCGTAGGATTGCACGAAGAATTCTTTCTGAGATTCTTCAGACAGTTCAGAGGAAATCATAACTTTTAATCGCCTTTCCACACGCGGCACTCGTATTTTATCCAGTAGTGAAGACGAAGATGCTGAACCTTCAATAAACAATATAACTACTTCGCATATAGATTGGGCTAATCCCATCGGACACCAACCGCGCCTTACGCCTTTCGTTGGTACACCGGGTTTCAAAATATTTAACCAAACTTACGAAAAACCGGAAGATATTTATTTTTTGTTTATGAGTGACGAATTCTTCGATCTTGTCGTTACAGAAACGAATCGGTATGCGCAACAATGTCTATCTAGACAAACATCATCTCGATTAGATGAATGGATAGCAACAGACAAAAACGAGATAAAACGTTTTTTTGGACTTATTATGTGGATGGGAATTGCAAAGCTTCCAGAAATAAGTTTATATTGGTCTAAAGATCCAGCATATTCGCAGACTCTTCCACGTTCAATAATGTTAAGAAATCGGTTTGAGGTTTTGCTACGAATGTTGCATTTTAACGACAATGACAAGGAAAATGTAAACGACCGCTTGTATAAAATTAAAACCGTCATTGATATGTTGAATGAAAATTTTGAAAAGTATTTTGAACCAGGCGAAATTGTTTGTGTAGACGAATCTCTGATTCCTTTTCGAGGTCGCATTGTCTTCAAACAATATATAAAACAAAAAAGACATAAGTACGGGATTAAAATTTTCAAATTATGTTCAGCACCGGGATACACGCTGGCCTTTAAAATTTATTGTGGGAAAACAACGGATGTAGAGAAAACAATGCCTACCAATGTTGTTCTGTCATTGTGCAAAAGTATATTTGGTAAAGGCCACACAATATGTACCGATAATTGGTACACAAGTATCGAATTAGCCAAAAAGCTAGTTGCTCAAAACACTCATCTGATTGGAACAATACGATCAAATCGCCGTGGAATTCCAAAAGACCTACTTTCAAAAAAATTAAAACGATATGAATATATCGCTAAGGATAGCAATGATGGTTTGACAATACTGAAATGGAAGGACAAGCGTGATGTTCTTCTATTATCAACGAAACACTCTAATGAAACTGTGGCTGTGCAGAAAAGGGGGAATATTGTTAGAAAACCGAAGGTTATTGTGAATTATAATGAAGGGAAGTCTTCTGTAGATATCTCCGATTAAATGGCTGCATATTGCAGTCCTCTACGAAAAACAGTAAAATGGTATAAAAAAATTGTATTTGAACTTTGCCTGAATACAGCGGTAGTGAATTCATGGATTATATATAACAGTCTTACCAACCGAAAAATAACAAGCATCGAATTCCGAAAAAAATTAGCAATGAATCTGATGTCGTGTAATAATAATAATAACTCTCCACGAATTGGACCAAAAAGGAATCGACACGAAATTAAAAAAAAGGAAGGCCACTTTAACTCGATAAGAAGGCGCTGCAAAATTTGTTACGAAAGAAATGTTAAAAATTTAGTTTCCCAGTCGGCAAGAAACTGCACTGTAAAAGTTGTAACATTCTGCGATAGTTGTGTGGATAAACCACACTTATGTTTGCCATGTTTTAACAAAGTTCATCGTAACATCCCTTTGTAATTGCATACAAACTTGAATTTAAGTAAAATGTTATATTTTAAATTGATATAGGCATGATAAAAAAAATTATATGTGAGGATGCCACTCGCTTGGCATAATAATGTTCAGCCAGTTATTTGTTGAACTAATTCCTAGAAAAATAAATTTATTGGTTTGTTGTGTTATGCATGTTAAACTATACAACCTTTCCTTGATAATTATGATTTTTGCACTATTTTAATTATTGTAAGGCATACGCCAGAAACAAAATAATACAAATGTAAAGCGTGGGACGCATACGCCCCACGCGGCTTGAACGGGAAGTCTTAAAAAAACGGTCTGGCAGGGAACGTGTTAATGCAGGTAATTTATTTTTTAATATTAAAAACGCTAGAAAACCAGATCTCAGGTTTAAAAATAAAATTTCATCGTATTATGCACATCGTAAAACGATTTATGAATTTTTTCCACCTAGATTTGGCGTTTGTCCCACTGCGCAACGCGCCGCGCCGCGCGAGCCTCGGGAGGCTCGAATAATATTCGAGCTGCTCGATTTTTTCAAGTAGCTCGCTTTCTTTCGAGCAGCTCGAAAGATTTCGAGTAGCTCGGAAATTCGAGCGCTCGGCTCGGCTCGACCGACCGAACTTTACTCGGCTCGAATTTCGAGTACTCGATCTATTCGAGCGCTCGCAACACCCCTAACAAGGAGTAATCAAGACTCACCAAGAAAAGGTACCACCTTTTCCAGGTAATGGCTGTGTGTTTTGGGAGGGGGTTCTTCTGAAGCAAGATTTGTGCTTTTCTATTGGAGAGTACGGAAGCCACTGCCGATTTTATAAGTACATTAGTTATGACCCGGTTGTCGCGCTTAAGGTGCCGACTCTTTTGGGGCCAACTCCGAATCGGTCTAAGCGCCATTCGCCAGAACGGGCGTTAGTGAAAACAGAAAAATCGTATACATCGACATTTGACGGGGTGACATCTAAAGTCATTATACAGAATTATAAACTCACGCTGTGACATCTAACGTCATTATACAGAATTATAAACTCATGATGTGACATCTAACGTTATTAGGCAGAATTATAAACGGAGAGTGGGAGGCCATAGTTGCCAAATCACATCATTTGAGACCTGTCGAACTGTTGCCACATCTGTTATACTCGCGGCTATCAGCAAAATGAATCGGCTCGAGCCGAGATTTTGATTCCTGCCGGGGCATAGGCATAGCTGCTGAGCTGCTTCGAACTGTTTCGTAGGTTCGAATCCCCCTCCGGTATATTTTTTTACATTCATTTTTTTTTAATTTCTAACTATATGACAATGATCAGTATTTACTTACCAATATTTTAAAAACATTTGTTAAATATTTTAATTTAATATACGTAAATATCAAGTTAGAGCGCTTTTCGTGCTACCGTTTCCCTTGCCATGTATCTTGCCAATTATGGTACTGTTTAATATTTTTAACATTAAAATAAAATGTATGAAGCGCATTTTCAGACGTCTTAGATTGAACAGTCTTGACGAAGTGCAGGAAAACTCGTGTGATGTTTTACTACTATTTCGCCTTTCTTTTAGACCACACAATTATTTCTTTTTTACAAATAATCAGAAATAAAGGAAAATATTTATTCGTACAGATTTTATGCGAGTACCGAATATGCATATATTGATAATTTTTAAATCATTTCATTCGCTTTTTCCCATTTCTTTGGTCATTGTGTAGAATGACAAATGAAAAATACGGAGACACTTGATATTGTCATATCTATTACAGTTTCGCTTTTCAGGAAAACTTCAATAGATTCGACTGAAATTGAGATTTTGATTTTTGCCGAACATAAAAGAGAATAGTGCAAATGAAAGAGGAGATACAAGGGTCAAGTTGAAAAAAACAGATTGATAAAACAATATTAATATGTGTAACAATAGAATGTTTTATTCATATTTGGGATGTATTTCATGTATATACATATATAATTTTATTTATTTGTTATAATATATTTTTTTAACTTATAAGAGAAGGCTCTTATTGCTGTTTGACATAAGGTCAGGCACAGCCAGCTGGCGGGCCGTGGGCCACGTGCGTCATATTACGGCTAAATGATTCCCCTCACATCCTAAACCTTAGTTTGCGGTGTCACACCGATTCCCGTCTTGCTGTCCCCGTCGTAGGTACATCAGACGCACATAACGCCCTTTCAGAACTGTAATGGATTAAACAATGTAAATATAGATAGTTGTTCATGTATAAGCGGATATAAATGTGTCCATTCATGTGTTTTTAATATTATAAAATCATATATGTATGTTTCAAAGCTGTAAAACATTACCTGAAATATGTGAGGTGTTGCTGTCTCATTTGAATGTGCAGCAGTATTTAGGCAGCATATTAGCACTCCATTTTTCCTGGTTACGCTTTCTCGAGTGTATCCATATACTTTTCTTTTTTTCTCGAGGAGAGGAAAATGCTGTTTACCTACCTAGGCCAGGGACAACGAAGTTTTTCTCCCCCCCCGAGCCACCAAGTCCCCACTACCAGTAAAAAACTCCCTACTCCTTTGCAAAGACAAAGACTGGCTGGGGCACGGGCAAGGGACGCGTAGCTGGCGAGCCACGAGTTCGCTGTAGGTGCAAGATCTAAGTAGGGGAAGGCGTCACAGCTGACTCGCCAGCCGCTAGTTCGTTGTCACTGACCGAGGCTATGCGGTGGGTTATGTGAGACTCGCCAAACGTTTGACGAAAGTCCACACAGAATTATAAACTGCAGGAGACTGCACTTGAAATTTATATGGTTTTCAAGTGTTTAAGCTTTCATGTATTTATGTATAAGCCTTCCCAAAATTTAAGATGTTATAAACCTTGCTCTATTTGAACATGGATTAACACTAAACCTACCGACACCAGTCAAATTGACTTTTTCCAACTTTGGTACAACTTTTACATATTTAAACGTTATCACATCGTTATTAAACTTTATGACTTTTCCTAAAATATGCATACAATGTATTTTTCAGTATTTACGTCTTATTTTATTTATTTTAATTCCATGTAGTAATAAAAAAGGAGAAGGAGTGCTATGGTTGACTTTGCCAGATGTGTGCAAAGTTGGGGTTTTTCCGTGGTACTGCAGGTATAATGTCCTACAGACGTGCAGGGTGGACGGTCAGCTATCTAACAATTTGAATGTTGAATTGAATGAAGGCATCGAATAGAAAAGTCTTCGAACTCTTTCGATGCTTTTACAAATAAAACGTGATATTCTGTCCATCATCGTGTGTATATTATGTGCATATACCTTTGAATGAGAGATTGAAACAGTTCCTATTACGATATTGCAGTTCACATAAACAGATCAGCGGCAAACGTTATTCGATCGCTCACGTTTATTCGAATCCGGGGGTCGACAAGCGCACTACGTTTACACGATCATCTCAAGTGCTCAGCTCCAATCACATACATTCACACCTTGGAATCATTCTAAACAGTTGTTGGATTCCGTGTGAAGGGAATCGAGTGCAACACGTTTTATATATATATATTAAGTACTTTAAAGAAGAGTGTTATTCAATATAGTTCGATGAGTATTTTGACATAGCTTTCCCTCTTATTCTCTACGAAACTAATTCTGACTGCAGTAGCTATTCCGCTACTATATATATTGTGGTTTTTAGGGGGCAAAGGCTGGCCTTAGCCGACGCGGAGTCTGGCCCTTGGCAGTAGGCATATCGCTGACTACTGCCCTAGTGCAAAATATTGACTTTGACTAGGCCAGAATCCGCGGGCCTTACAATCATCGGTGACTCAAGGGCTGGTCATCCAACAGAGTGACGCAGCATTTTCAATACAACGAGAATAATTTTCAGAATAATTTTTTAGCGATGCGATAACGTTTAAATATGCATAAGTTGTACCAAAGTTTGAAAATGGTCAGTTTGACCGATGTCGGTAGGTTTATTGTTAAATTTAAAAAGTGTGGACACACTCACCAAACATCTGCCTTCGGGAATCCTTCCTTGCAGGATCTGTAACAAATTTGTTAAATAAAACAGAAAGAATGGTATCAATAACTAAAGATATTTTTCACTTTGTTCAATACTTACATTTTTCAATTGAAGGACTCGAACTATAAACGAGCTGTATAATTATTAAAGGAAAATCTTTTTTTACTTTGCAAAGCGCCCTATTTTTAAATGTGCGTACCGGCGTCGAGCAACTCGCGAGATCGTATGATCCGCGAGGACAATTGCTATTCTATACAATTGTCAACCACCAACAGAGTCAGTGGCACTGCACTTTACAGTACAGTGCGACGCCGGACATTGCCAGTATTTGTACTACTTTCTGAGAGAGACCTTTTTCGCCTTTCTAAGCTTGCTGTCTCGTCTTGTATAAATTAAGGCTCCCGAATGGGCATTCCTCTATTGTGCCGGCTATCTATCAATTCCGGTAGCATGCATTGTTCATAAAATTGAATTAATTTTGGCTCCATTTGGTTTTGCCAAAAGTTTTCGTCTTTATCTATTTTTATGTATTTCAGCCCTTTACGGGTCCAGATACAAAATAAGCAGTATTTTCTACTTGCTATATGTAACTGCCCTTGTATTTGGTAGTAATAATAATGGTTCTTGTTCATTCTATTTCCTGCTGCATCTTCAAATATGCGGCGAATAATTGGCACCGTTCTGATTGCCTCCTCCAGCATTAAATTTTCTGCCGTTTTTGGGCATTTTATTTCTACAATGCCCTCTTCGTCTATTACTCCATCTGGAGAAGCCCCTAAGAAAGGGTTGGAGGCATCAATGTATACTCCACATTCTTCAATTTTAACACCAATTTTCGCGCTTAGCTCTTCGCGTGCTAATTTTTCGCACTCTTGGCCGTATATTACCGCAGGTGCATTAATTATCCTGGGGTAAACAAATGCTTTCACTGCATTTGCACAGGGCGTTCCAATCCGACGACGGCATACTCTTCCGAAATTGGAGGCCGTCAAAAGTTTCGATTTATAATTTAGCCATTTATGGTTTTTGGCTTGCCCGATTGTCTCTTGCACAATAGCATCTCTCCTATTTTGCCAATTGTGCAACATTTCCATATGCTTGGTCTTCTCCAATGCATAAATGTTTTCTGCCATATCTGGCTTTTGAGCGTTCGGCCCGTAATTACAATCCTTTTCGGAACGGAATTGTTTCCGCACGTGCTTTGCAATCCTTTTTTCTTTCAGCTTTTCAGCGGATTTCTGATTTTTTTTCATTCTTGTTTTTTCCATTTTCTCCAGAGTAACAGGCGGGTCCTTTTTCATCGCCGTATTCAGGCGCGACAACACTTGTTTTGTATTATACTGCAGGACAGCAGCAGCACACCTTCCGGTGTAAGAACCTCGTTCTCCGAAATTCAATCTTTTTCTGCTTGTATATTTTGCGATTATTCCGTTAAAACTTTCGACCGTGTTGTTATTGCTGTTGTATAGCAAACTCTCTGTATGCGCCAACAACGGTCGAAGTATTTCCTTAATCTGTTCATACACCCCCATGTGCTGAAGTTGTGGAACAATGTTTTGTTCTTCTTCCTTTCTGCTTCCATCGCAGAAGTATTCAAGTCTTGAACATTCGGCGTGCTCTCCAAAAACGTGGCTTGGCACATTATATATGTCGGCATATAAATTTATGATTTTTTCTGCCGTTGTTACATTCTGTTTATATCTATACTCTGCGGCTTTCACTATATCCGCGCGCAGTCGCCGAATGCTACTTTCCACGATTTTCCTCAACGGGCCAGCTGTTGTCTTTTTGACAATCTCCTTCATTTTCTTGCAGAAATTCCTTAGCAGATGGTTTGTGCATTCTATTTTGTTTACCCGAATCTGCGTACGGTATGGGTCTGCATCTATAATTTTCTTGTATACACTGCTGTCCCCATCAGCAATCAATGTTGAATAAATAAGCCCACGTTTTTCGACACTGGTCTTGAAGCCTTCAACTATCGCGTCACTTTCCATCGCCGTTGACGCTTGATTCGTGCCCCAGTTTTTGAAGCACGCGTGGTTTCGGGGCTCTTTTTTCGTTTTTGCTGCAGATCGGCAAATCCGGCAAACTTTATTTCTCACGCCGGTAAATAATACTTTCTTGGTATGATAACCAATGATGACGCCGATTCCAGACGCGGAATCGTACGTTCCACTTCTGTAGGATCGCTTCATCCAACTTCCGTCGGCCACAACAGGGATGTGGGGTATGCCAAGTCCTGGCACAATATCGCCCCTTTCAATGGCTAAACGTTTCTCTTCTTCTGCTGCTGCTACCATTTCTTCCTCCGCAGCAGCAATTAAAAACTTCACGATTTCATCGTGGTGCTTTCGAAATTCTTTTTTCGACATGGAGGGTATGTCCATTGCTGCAAAAAACTCCTCCATTTGGGTATAACTTCCTCCATTCAAAATTATCCCAGCAACAGCACTCTGGTTGGTTTCCATTTTTTTACTTTCTTTGGGTTCACTGTGTATCTCACCTTTAAATTGGCACATATCGCATTTTACGGTGAGGGTGGTTCTGAGGCCCGACCGTTTCATGCCGGTTATTTGCATGTGTCCAATTCCACAGTCTTCCCTGTTCTTAGCATGGTCGCCTATTTTTTTAAATTCGGCAAATATATGCTTCAAATCCACGATACTGAAGCCACGTGGTACACAGTCTTGTTCTTCAGTATCGTCCATTGCCGTTCTTTCAATAAACAATTCTTCAGTTTCGGGAATTTCGCTCGCCAATTCTTCTGTTGGCTCTTCAGAAATTTCCTTTGAATTTGGCGTTTCCCGTTCCTCCTCTAATGGCAAATAAATAATTTCATCTGAAGAGTGCCCTTGATCAACAGCTGTTGACGGTTCAGAAGTCTTCTGAAGGGCTATGCGCCGCTTCCATGCTCTTTTTCTCGAGTATCTCTTCATACTCAATGTCAATTTTCGCAGTCCTCTTTTTTTGAACACGCACTGATCTTCACACACATTTTGTTCTTCTTCGTGGATTTCCACCACGGATACATTTTCACTGTCACTCATTGCAACACTTTCACTTCACTTCACAATTCACTTAAACTTACTTTTTCCAATACACACTCAAAACTTCGAAAAAAATACTGATGTAATCCAATCGTTGGTTTGAGTGCAACTAACGCGAAGGCGAAAAACGCGAGCTATTTATTGCATTTTGCACTCACGCAGGACAGCCAATTAGCGGGCCGCGAACCGCGTGGCGTTTTGGATGTGCTGAATACGAATCTGGACACTGTTTTTCTCCAGACCGTACCGTATTGGAAAGAATTAATTGAAAAAATAATCGCAAATTTGCAACTTTGGAAGTGTTTTGTGCTTTGCCGGTAATAGTTATTCAGTTGCGTTTGGTGCCAAATGATTCTGTGGAGTTTCACGAATAAAATGATGAAAGTGGTTATTAGATTATAAACATTTAAATATGTTTAAATAATGATCAAAGTGAAAGAACACCGAAAATGCACCCACTGTGGCTGATATCTTACAATTTATTAAAAAAATAAGGGCCTATGAGGAAATGTAACTATTCCACGTGATAGAGCATACCTTTCTGCTAAGGCAAGCATAAGTGGAAATTAAACAATCATTTTCGTTTTCAATATCGAAGCGAAATAGTTAGAAATAGGTAAAACACGTGCGGCGGCAGTGGTGCTCTAAGATGGCGTCCCCACGCTTATTGTTCAGCGTGTCGGAATCACCAGACGCGCAGTAGTTCTGCTGAGTGTCACTGTTGCCGTCCCGTGTTTTACCGAACTATTCCGCTTCGATATAGAAAACGAAAATGATTGTTTCATTTCCACTGATGCTTGCCTTAGCAGAATGGTCTGCTCTATCACGTCGAATAGTTACATTTTATCATAGGCCCTTTGTTTCTTAAATAAATTCAAAGATATCAGCCACAAAGGGTGCATTTCACTTTGATCATTATTTAAACATATTTAAATGTTTATAATTTAATAACCACTTACATCATTTTATTGGCGATTCTCCACAGAATCATTTGGCACCAAGCGCAACTGAATAAATAATACCGGAAAAGCACAGACACTTCCAAAGTTGAAAATTTTCAATTTTAAAAAAATGGATTTTCAAAAAAATGGTATGTCCCGCGGACAAACGGGCTGCAGACTCGTATATAGCACATTGAAATCTATAAGAAAATTTGTCGAAAAGTGTAATCGGCAAGTATAATATTACATCATTAATCATACGTTAACAATATATAAATTACTTTGAACACAGATGGATGTGGAAGAAACTGTAATAGAAAAGGAAAGAGAAGACAAGGCAGAGGAAAAGAAACGAGAAAACAAGGCAGAGGAAAAGAAAAGAGAAGACACGGCAGTGGAAAAGAAAAGAGAAGACAAGGCAGAGAAGAAAAGAGAAGAGAAAATGACGGTGACAGAAGTAAGTAAAACCGTTGATTTTTTCCTGATTGCTTTTGGTTTATTATATTAATCATTCGTTATTATATTTTAGGTCAAGAAACTGGTGAAGCGCCTAATTTACAGCCCTCGCGGTCGCCGAAGTGGCCGCGGGGGTTGGCGAGGCCGCGGCGCGGCGGTGGCGGCTGGCGGGGCCGCGGAGGTGGTCGTGGCCGCGGCGGCCCGGGAGGCAGCGACGGGGGGCGCCCCGTCTTATTCCATATTTATTAAAAAATTTTTAAGACAAATAAACATTTAATATATTTATAAATCATTACATGTCTTTATTGTTTATTCCTTTCTTTTATTCCTTTTTTAATTATAGGTCATTGTCATATAGTTAGAAATTTGAAAAAATTAATGTAAAAAAAAATGAACCCCTAGGGAGCTCGAACCTAGATAAAAGTTTGCAGCGGCTCGAATCAGCATCTCGGCTCGAGGCGATTCATTTTGCTGATTATTATAATTGTAACAGATGTAACAACAGCGTGACAGAGGTTTGATACGTGCCGGCAACTATGCCTTACTGGTGTCTGTGTGCACGCATCACGTATTCACGTATAAATCGCCGTTTGTGGTGTGAAATTATAACTTACATTTACCGACTGATTCGTATTTTTATCGACCCTGACGGTAACTTGGCCAAATTCACTACAATGTACCATAAACGCCACCGACGGAGAATCAGTGAACTATTCTTACGTCGGATGCGTGCAAGTCGTATTTTACTTTCTCCGCTTTCCAGAAGTGATAAATTGTGAAAAATCGAATTTCTGTGATCTTGTGCTAGTTCAAGGTAGCCCTAAAGGGTGTTTGAGCAGTGAATAAACCATTAAATCGTCCAATATTTGCTAAATGTGAAATGTGTCAACATGGCTGCAGCCATCTTGTTGCCTACATCGTTGTCTGTCTCAAGCTTGCCAGTTTCAGAAATACTATTCTTCTCAACGATTGGTGTTTATTCGCGTTCAAATATACCTTTAGGGCTGTGGTGAAGTCTACCCGTGTGTTCTATATCCGCGAAAGTTTCATTAAGGCAATTATCGAGACAACAGTCGAAAAATTAGAAATCGGGTCTCTCTGTCGCGCATGGCGTATACGTGCATGCTTTCCGTTGTTTGTGTGAGTGCACGCACACCGGTCATGGCGCCTGGAGTCGGCCCCCTTAAGGGAGACATGTATATACATCCTCTGCTAGGAACCGCCACCTTGTCGTGGTGCAGGGGCTTGAGTAGTCGCAATGAGGCCCAAGGCCATGCCGGCGGGAGATGCATTCCCGGCAGGTACAACCAATGCCGGACGGGCTTGGGTTGAGAGGTGTAAACTAAGTAGCGGCTCATGGAGTGAATGTGCGTTTGAATGGGCTGTGGTCGATGCCCCATTGATATTCCCGGCAGACTAACCAAGGGGGGAGTAGTTGCCCCCCTACCGGAGTGGCGCGTGATGTTAGTACCTGACCTCTGCGGTAGTAATAAGGGTAAACGTATGTCCGACAAGTACGGCAATGGTAGGGGGTATGGTAGCGATTTACACTGCCATGTCGCGGTCCCGCGCCCTGGATCGACGGGCAACGTACTGGTGGTCGCCGGAGATAGCGCGGATGCGATATGTATGGGCTCGCGCCCGGCGACTGCTCCAGAGAGCCCGTCGAAGACGGCGTCGCGACCTGGCGAGGGAGCTTCAGCTATACGAGGGCTATCGGGAGCATGTGGTAGCCCTCCAGCTGGCCATCAAGAGGGCGAAGGCGCGGGCATGGTCGGAGCCCCTCGAAGACCTAGACCGTGAACCCTGGGGGCGCCCATACAAGATGGTGATGGGCAAACTTCGCCCATGGGCGCCCCCCGTGATGGAGACCTTGGAACCCGAGTTCCCTGACAGGATAGGGAACACTCTGTTCCCTCCAGATGATGGGGGGGGGGGCGACACCGGAACTCGGGGCGGCGGAACCGAACGCCTGGTCGGACGATATGGGTGTCACGGTGGAGGAGCTGGCCCGGGCTGTTAGGAGAATGGGGGCTCGCAACACGGTCCCAGGTCCTGACGGCATACCGGGTCGAGGCATGGCTCATATATTGGGTTGTTCGGAAAGTAAGTTCATTTTTTCCCAACAGAGGACTTGATTGTATTTTTTCAAAGCCAACTTCACACTTAAGCCGCATAATCATTATATATTTTGACAGCTGATACAGAAAGGCTTGCTTGTGAAAAAGTTCGATTGATTCTACCCAGTAGTTTTTAGTTGGTGCCCTTTCAAATATGGAAAGTGAAAAGCAGCATTTTCGGCATATTTTACTTTTTTACTATCTAAAAGGTAAAAATGCTGTTCAAGCAAGAAAAAAATTATACGATGTGTATGGAGAAGATGTATTGACCAGTGCCAAAACTGGTTTGCAAAATTTCGATCCGGCAATTTTGATGTTAAAGATGCACCACGTTCTGGAAGGCTAGTTGAAGCTGATGAAGACACAATAAAGGCATTAATTGATACAAACCGGCGAATAATAACTCGTGAGATCGCTGAGAGATTAAATTTTTCGAATTCGACCGCTCATGATCATTTGAAACGCCTAGGTTTAATCTCAAAGCTCGACATATGAGTTCCTCATGTTCTTACGAAAAGAAATTTGTGCCGTCGCGTTGATGTCTGTGATTTGCTTCTCAAACATCAAGAAAATGATCCATTTTTTAAGCGCACCATCACTGGGGACGAGAAATGGGTTGTCTACAACAATGTTAAACGCAAGAGATCATGGAGTATAAAAGATGAACCGGCTCAAATCACTTCGAAAGCCGATATTCATAAAAAAAGGTGATGCTATCTGTTTGGTGGGATTTCAAAGGAATCTTTTTTTTTAGCTTCTACCGGAGAACACAACGACCAATTCTGAAGTGCACTGTCATCAGCTGGACAAATTGAATGCTTCACTTAAACAGGAAAGGCCAGAATTGGTCAACAGAAAAGTTGTAGTGTTCCACAAAGATAATGCGAGACCCCATACAAGTTTGGTAACTCGTCAAAAGCTTTTACAGCTTGGATGGGACGTACTACCACACCCACCATATTCTCCAGATCTGGCACCTTCGGATTATTACTTGTTCCGGCCTTTACAAAAGTTTTTAGACGGCAAGACCTTTACTTCAAATGAGGACGTCAAAAATGACTTGGATCAGTTTTTTGCCAGCAAAAATGTTTTATGAGCGTGGAATCATGCTACTGCTAGAAAAGTGGCAAAAGGTATTGAACCAAAATGGAGAACGTATAATTCAATAAAATATTTATGCACTATAAAAAAGTTGTCTTTCATTTTCACCAAAAAAACCGAAATTACTTTCCGGACAACCCAATAGTAAATAGAAAATATAGATATAATAATGACATTTTTGTTATTTTTTGATATGCAAATTGTAAAATATATAACAGAAGAAACCAATAGATATGCAAAGCAATTTATCTCTGCAAAAGTATTCTCACCGCGATCTATAGTAAAGATGTGGATACCAGTAACCACTGGCGAAATATATGTAGTGTTGGCTTTATTTTTACTCATGGGATTAATAAATAAACCAACATTGAAATATTATTTTACAAGAAAAGAATGCTTGTCGACGCCTATTTTTCCTAAAATAATATCCAGGGATTGATTTTTTCTAATATGTAAATTTATGCACTTCTCGGGTAATACTAAAATAGATGCTTACAAAGGACCTACTAATTGTAAGTTACATAAAATAAATCCAATCATTCAATACTTATGTACGAATTTTTAACGTTTATACTACCCCGATAGAAACATATCTATAGACGAATCATTGACTTTGTGGAAAGGAAGACTATCCTTCAAGCAATATTTACCTCTGAAAGCTTCAAAATTTGAAATAAAAACTTAGGAATTGTGCGAAGCAGACTGGATATTTCTGGAACTTTTTAGTATATACCGGACGTGACACATATTTGAGTTTATCACTAATCGACCACAAAACTGGAAAAACATATGCAATCGTTTTACACCTTTCTGATCCATTACTTCACCGAGGCCATACTTTTTGGATGGACAATTATTATAATTCTCACCATCTTTAGCGGAATTCCGGAAAACCAATGCTACCGACTGTGTAGGAACGCTTCGCCTATCCAGAAGAAATGTTCCAAATGCAATAAAAAATGTCAAATTGAAGAGAAGTGAAAAATAAAGGCACAGTATTCCGACCCTATTACTGTACTACAGTGGCAAGATAAAAGAGCTGTTACAATGATTTCTACTTTCCACAGAGCGGACACTCCAGCGAGAGTTGGCGAGTGACAGCATATTGCGTTTTCACTCTGCTGCTACCATGTGCGTTGCTGTTATTGGCTACGGTCAGTGACAAAGAACAACGACGAGTATTCCTGAGGCTACGCCAATTCTTTGGAATCATTCTATTTCACTATGTCCCGATATGCTGATCGTCAACCTTTGTCACCGTCTTCAGCCAATAGCAGCAAGTCACGTGATAGCAGCAGAGTGAGAGCGTAAACTGTCACTCGCCAACTCTCGGCGAACGCACAGTACATATGTATAAGGCCGGCCGTACACCAAGGAGGCATGAAACACGCAACACGCAACATGCGACATGCGGTAAATACCGCGCCCATACTAATACCGCACAGAACCACTTAAAATGTATAGCTACTTCTTCTACCCTCGTACGCCAGACATGCATGCTGCACATGTTGCGCGACATCTACTGCGTGCGGGATTTTGTGCGTGCTTGCCGCGGTATTTACCGCGCGGTAGAGAAGACATTCTCAGTTTGTAGGAGATTTTACGTAGGGGGGTAGTGAATGCTTCAACATTTGCTGCACTGGTGTACGCGGTGTAGCAACATGAGACATTTACCGCATGTCGCATGTTGCGTGTTGTGTGTTTCATGCCTCCTTGGTGTACGGCCTGCCTAACGATGGATGACAACATCACAATAGCACCGGCGAATGCATCCAGCCCATATGAAAAGCTGTAGAATAATTAATTGCATTCTAAGGCCAGTAGTGCACCGGCGAGTGCATCCGACGTACATATGTATATGAAGTGCCGGCGAAGAAGTAATGTTCCAACATGTAAGTACGAACGTACAGGGTGCGCCATGTGTAGGTACCATATGTTAAGCGCTGAAACAATTGCTATTCGCAAACATTCCGGAGAATATAGTAGCTCATTTCACAGCTCATTTTATACCATTATTCACCATGAATCACTTAACGCCAGCACAACGTATCGATATTGTAGAACAATGAAAGTGACTTTTGGACGAAAATCATCATGAGCGATAAACCTCATTTCACACTGAATGGACAAGTCAACAAACAGAATAGCCGTTACTGGGGTGCTGAAAACCCAATTGCGATTTATGAGAAGCCTCTCTACGACCAAAAAGTCACTGTTTGGTGTGGCGTCAGTGCCACAAAAGTTTACGGACCATTCTTCTTCGAGGACGACGAAGAAGTCCCAGTAACCGTCAATGGAAACCGTTATCGAAGCATGATTGAATATTGGTTTTGGCCGCAAATCGTTGAAAATGATTCAAAGAGAATGTGGTTTCAACAAGACGGCGCGGCGTGCCGTGTCACACTGCGCGAGAAACAATGACTCTCCTCAGAAGATTGTTCCCGAATCGGTTAATCTCGAAAAATGGCGATTACGATTGGCCTCCACGTTCGCCCGATTTGATGCCTCCAGACTTTTTTCTGTGGGGATATTTAAAGTCCAAAGTTTATGTTGGCGCGCCACGGTCCCTCCAGGAGCTGAAAGATGTCATCGGCAAAGAAATAACGGAAATAATGCCCCAAAAGTTATGGAAAAAGCCCAAAAACGAGCATTTCTTTGCGTCGTTCATAAAGGCGACCACTTGCCCGACGTTATATTCAAAAAATTAATTGTTTGTATTGGTATAAACCCAAGTAAATAAATATCGCAAACCGAACTCGATTTAATTAGGTTTTCACTATTTTATGGTGCCTATAGATGGCGCACCCTGTATGTAGACTGTAGGGAGTGCGTCTCTCCCTCTTTCTCCGCCTTCACCCACTACCGAATCAGCCGTTGGTCACGTGTGTGACACGGGCTCGGGGAGCTGGCATAGCGAGAAGTCGGAGCTAGTAAGTCGAGAGAAGTCTGAGCTAGAGAGCTAGAAGATCATAGAGTCTAACCCTCACTTACGTGAGGTTATGGCGACGCGTAGTATCGCCCAACGCGTATAGCGTTATCCCATATTATTCCATATTATATCCTATTATGTATTCATATATATTAACTAAATATAGTCATATTTACTAGCAGCAGTGTATTTATTGTCTTGGTGATACAGCAGTAATTAAATAGAACAGGCAGACATAGGGCTGCTTGCCGCATGCACACATGCGGCATTATGGTGTTGACCAGACACCGTAGTTATGACCAGCAAGGGTGGCCAACCCTATAAGACGATGCATACGGAGAGTGAAGAGGACCGATGACGGAGGTGGTGTTGGGTCTCTTCACACTCTTCTAAGAATTTATACTTGCAGCTATTCTTTCAGTGGAAATGACATGTATAAAAACGTAAGTATGACATTTACACTTTTGTTATGCAAATAATTGGATTAATTGGAAATCATCATGAATTTTTCTTTTACACAATATGAATTTGCTTTAATAACTCAAAAACGAAAGCTGCAACAAACATTTTGGTAAAGGAAAAAGTTGTTCAGAGTCACCCCCGCATCCCCGCATTTCCGGGAGTTCCCATAGTTACGGAACCTCTATTGTTGCATAAGCACATTTCAAGTAATTAAAATATACAATGAATTTTCTACGCTTGCACTACCAGCAGACTTGCCGTTTAAATTTTTTCAAGTTCAGTGCAACAGCTGAGAATTTCTTTCCACATTCAGAATAGAATATCGAAATAGCCTCTCGCCGATCGATATTACCATTTCCGTGCAGGAAAAAGCTACTGTAATACCGACCTGCCAAATCGGCGAGATCACGTGGCGTGCCTACCCCCCTTAAGGTCCACTTATTCATTTTGTTCTGCAAATTTTATTACGAAATTGCTGACGTTTTTATGCTTGAAATGAGACTAAACACGATATAATTTGGATCATATTTGCTTTATATTGCAAACCGTTTTTGTAATTTATCAACGCAAATATGATCCAAATTATATTGTGCTTGGTCTCGATTTAATCGCAGAAATCTCAGCAATATTTTAATAACATTTTAATAACGAAATAAGTAACAATAAAAAAGTTTCATCGTTTCATTTTTATTCGGCGGCGGTGGCGAATCTATGTTTACATGCGGTTCGAGCCAAGCGTGAACGTAGTAAGGGGCAGACAGTGGAGGAGAGAGAAAGGACCAAGGAAACGGAGCGATGGCCCGAAACGTATCGGTGAGACAATACTAATGCAACAATCAAACTTTTTTGTTTATTAATTTTTCTAAATGTAACTTTTTCCAATATACTGTCGAGATTTTTCTGATTAACTCTTATGTTGGCCACCGAAATTTCAACGCCTGTCTGGCAACCGGGGTAGCCGTACTGTTTCCATCGGCACATTAGCTAAATTGGTTAACTCCACCTATTGAATTTTTTTACATTTTATCGTTAAAGCGCTTGATTGACGCTTAACATCTTATATTTAAAAGAAATTGACTTGTTTTTGTTTTGTGGAGTTAACCAATTTAGCCAATGAGTGGCTGAAATATGAAATTATATTTTTTCAAGACTGTTAGCTTTCATTTCTATAACTCAACAACTGCAGCTTTAAACATCTTATGCAAATCTATTATATGTATATTCTTATGTTCAAATCAAGTATCAGCTTTTTTTTTAATATTTTAAGTACCTACATGCTCTTGTATGAAGTCTCCCAGTATCTCAAGTGTCCACTTTTCGACTTTTGATTCTTCGAATCGTTCCTAGTTCTATAACTAGAGAAGGGATGTTTATCTTGTTTATATAAATAAGTATAAGCTAGCATCGGAGACCATCTCCAATATGCATCAGTTTGTATTCAGTTTTCGATTCGAGGCACACGATTCTTTGCAGTTAGGTGAAACGTACAGTGCTTTTGTGAAATATAATTTGTAAGTTTTAGAAGTTTATAGTGTAAAAATGGAAGCATTACCAACAGAAGAATTTTCAAGGTAAGTTTACATATTTTATCTGAACACGATTATGAGTTTAGGCTTGTATTATACCATTATACAGGGTCCGGCGGAGTATTTCATCCCGCGTTTAATGGGGGGTTGATGGGGTGATTCTGAACAACTTTTTCCTTTACCAAAATGTGGTTTGTAGCTTCATTTTTGAGTTATTAATGAAAAACACTGGCCAATCAGGTCGCTCGTAGAGCGCGTGGCTCTCAAACTAATAAGTGTTCGATACTTTTATTCCTTATCCGAAAGGAATAAAGTATTTTATTACTGATGAATTATTTTTTGTTTAACAGCACGTTTTCAGGTGGATAAATTGTGTTTTAAGAAAAACGATTTGGATAAATAATGTTAGAAAAAGTTAAACTTACCAATTCGTCCATGTATTAACCTGCTCCAACGGCAGTGGGTCACTTTTCTTGCACGGTCACTTTTCTAGCACGGTCACTTCACTTAACAGTCATTTTCACTTTTTGGAACGATTTATGCTTCCTGCGTTTAAAACATTGTGGCTCCGAAAGGCACCCAATACAAACATTTGGTTGTACTCCTGGTTTGAACGATACATCTTGCTCGTACGAATAGTCGAATGACTCTGCCAGCTTAAGCGGTTCCTAGGTTCTACATAGATGAAAATTCGTTAAGGAAGGGATATTGTTATAATAGAATGCAGAAGAAATGTTTCTTACTGGAACGCTTAAGTGGCTAGCAGTTTTGGCGTCAACCTCCACTACACGAAAGAATACCCATGCGCTCTAGGGGGTCGCATGGTTTTCGTAACTACGAACTCCGATTGCGAAGAGAGACCACACACACCAGACAGTGTGGGATTACACTGTTCGAGAAATTTCAATAGAAGCGGAGTTCGTAGTTACGAAAGCCATGCGAACCCCTAGAGCGCATGGGTATTCTTTCGTGTAGTGGAGGTTGACGCCAAAACTGCTAGCCACTTAAGCGTTCCAGTAAGAAACATTTCTTCTGCATTCTATTATAACAATATCCCTTCCTTAACGAATGTTCATCTATGTAGAACCTAGGATACGCTTAAGCTGGCAGAGTCATTCGACTATTCTTACGAGCAAGATGTATCGTTCAAACCAGGAGTACAACCAAATGTTTGTATTGGGTGCCTTTCGGAGCCACACTTTTTGAAACGCAGGAAGGATAAATCGTTCCAAAAAGTGAAAATGACTGTTAAGTGAAGTGACCGTGCTAGAAAAGTGACCGTGCAAGAAAAGTGACCGTGCACCGATACGGCTGTAGCTTCAGATGTTGTGGAAGGTCAGGATCGACACAATGACCCAGTGTCAATGACCCACTGCCGTTGGAGCAGGTTAATACGTGGACGAATTGGTAAGTCTAACGTTTTCTAACATTATTTATCCAAATCGTTTTTCTTAAAACACAATTTATCCACCTGAAAACGTGCTGTTAAACAAAAAATAATTCATCAGTAATAAAATACTTTATTCCTTTCGGATAAGGAATAAAAGTATCGAACACTTATTAGTTTATTTGTTCTTCATGAATATCGAATAATTCCACATTATTCTTAATTTAAGACGATGTAACATATGCCGCACGCTTCCCTCGATATCCACGCTGTCCCGAGCGCGGTTGAGAGCCACGCGCCCGGGCGCTCTGATTGGCCACTGTTTTTCGTTAATAACTCAAAAACGAAGCTTTAACCAACATTTTGGTAAAGGAAAAAGTTGTTCAGAATCACCCCACCAACCCCCCATTAAACGCGGGATGAAATACTCCGCCGGACCCTGTATATGGTATAATTAATTTTCCTGGACTTATTGTGACCTGGGCCTTTATTAAATATTAAAAATAATACTGCCACCATTCCTATTTCAAGAATGGGTGCAGCTACAAATTGTGCCCGAATGTATAATAGCACATAATTTTTGTCATTTTACGACGCAAAAACGCAACAATATAATTTCGTAATAATTAATCAATCCAAAATAAATTGCATTTTGTTTCAAATATTTTTAAGAGATTATTGCAATCATCTTTTTGGTCCGTATTTAATATAGTATGGCTGTACCTCGATACTACCATCACGCTGTTGTGCCACTTCACGAAAATTGGAGATCCTTTCTCCATTTCTACTTTATCCAACCGTTGTATAGATTAATGTTTATTTGTAAAAGATTCTATCAAGTACTTCGATTAGCAGTTCCAAGACTTCTTGCTTCAGGTTTACAAGATCTATGTACAAAAGCTCCATCCAGATTTACATATGACGTGCATTAATTTCCTTCACCTTCTCCATAATTTTCTGCAATGTTTCCAATACACAATCTTTCGATATTCAGATCTTCCGATTTTATTTCAAGCCACGATGATTCTCAATGTTGGCCTGTTGGATGCATCGCACAATTTCATGCATTTTTCACTAGCATCGCAATATTTAGCTTCGATGGGCGTCTACAATGTTCGTTAGCCATTATAGTTTTCTAAAACTCCAGATTGTATTTGTCCATACGTTTAAAGAAAGGTCTCAGAATTTGTAGGACTATATACGAGATGAAGAAGTGTTATGAATTATTGGGGATCTGCTGGAATTAGATCGACACATCAGTGCATATAATTTGTCTGTTAAATTGACGAAGAAGCACTTGTAATTGAGTAATATATATTCTCCAGAAATATTTTTCAACCACGCTTGCATCACCTGACATCAATGTTATCCGTGAAAATGATTCATAACGTTTTCCAATCATACAATGCCTTGTAATAATGGTTGTAATAACAGTCAGAACGTATATTATTGCTGGATATCTGAAAACCTCTGTACACACTTTTTAGCCACATTACATGAACCATACTGATTGATCAATTTTCGATGTAGAGTAACGAGGTGACTCCATTATGGAACCACAATGCGTTATTAGGAAGTATCTTATATTGTACTTTAGAGTTGTTTTACGCCACAAAGTACTCACTGTACAGTGCTAGAAGTCTTCTAGCACGTTTGGCATTCAATACATTGACAAAAGTATTGTTTCAGTCAATTTCGGCTTCTGCACATTGTAAAAACAATGTCGAAATCTTCCACCGCGGCTTCTGCGATCAGCGTCGTATCTTAAACGTCAGTGTCTTTTTGCGAGAGCTGTCAGCAGAAGATAACTGATGTTTGACAGCGTGGCAGCAACATCTTGAGCATGTGAACGTATGTTAAGGAACTAATTAATTCCACCGTAAGACATTCCCTAGGTCGACGCGATGATGCTGTGAAGATTGTTCTTGACGTTTCACCAGTTTTCGACCAGGCTTTGTATTTCTGAATGCTGATACGTGTGGATGTAGATTTTGAGTCAATCGGACATACACAACGGCTAATCGATTATCAATCGTTGCTCCATTATTGTACATTTGATCTGTCAATGTTCGCATATTCCATGATCAATTCTTGAGCACTGTTTTGGTTTGATTAGTATTGTTATTCCGTCACGAATAACATCGTAGTACGTGGTTAACGCGGCCGTCTGACGTGGATGAATATTACACCTTAATCTACCTTCTTGAACTTCCGCATGATCTGTAATATTTCGTGTTCCGTGGTAGCTCACAGAATCCAGTTGAAAACATTACAGCTTATAAATTTGAAAAGTGGAACGATGTTTATTAGAATAATTTTCTCTTCCAAATATCTAACTTTGTACGTTGTAACTTGTACGAATGCAAGAAAAACAAGGGGTGTATTACTTTCTTTGCAACTTGTCATATCTTGTTTAGTTATATGCAATCTTGATAGCTCCTTGTACCTTGCATCCTCGCTGAGAGCAATGTCTCTAAACAGCTGTACACCATGCTACAATTACTTTTACTGTACCCCCCTTGCGGCAAGTGACATTGGCTCAGTCTATCAGCGAACTGATAATAAAGATTTCTTTTACAGGCGATGGTAGTAACATTGTATTTCACTACGTGTATAGAATTATCCACGTAACTATTCATTATCCTTGTATTCTATATGCCATGCAAAGTACACAAAATATTTGAAACACACGCTGGTTGGTCTTAAGTAAATTATCGTAAAATGAAAAGATTATATACCACAATATTGAAAAGGTAACCATGTTAGAGGCCTATGTTTATGTTGGAATGAAGTCTGTATGCATTTTTTGATAAAATGAAATGCTTTTTTAAATAGATCCAGGACACAAACGTCCAGTTTTATTCCTATAAATACAAAGCAAAAGGTCGCTTTTTTTCCTTCAAGAATTTTGTAGGTTGCGGTAAAAACATCGCAAAACCCCTTTAGATCCCCATTTTTGTATGTTTTTACGTCCATATACGCTTTGAAAATAAAATTGGTTCGCATATTTTTAAGTTTTAATGCTTTAAACATATTTATACGCTTGTTTGGTAACCGGGGTACCCGGGTACCTATATAAGAGGCGTAATTGTTAGGTGTCTTATACAGATAAACATGAACCAATTTGTAACTAAAATGATTTATATATTGTTTAAAATACAATAATTATGAATTCTGTGGCCCATTTCTGCATATTGCTATGGTATTTGCGTGTTCATCACAAATAGGACGGTGGCACTTGTGGCAATCCCTTCGCGTTTTTCTTCGCTTCTTTTCGGGATCAGCCAGACAGATATAACTTTCCATTGGCGTTGTGTCCTTGTGTAGAAGCACATTTACCATTTACCATTAATTTACCATGCTTTGTATTGCCAATTTTGTAGAATGATGCCTCATAATTTGAGCATTCGCCAATTGGGTCTGAATTGCCGAAAGAAATTATATTTCACGAGATACTACGTTTCTTGCAACTGCAAAGAATTGTGTGTCTCGGATAGAAACCTGACTAGAAAATAATGCATATTGGAGATGGTCTAAGATGCCAGCTCATCGTTGTTTATATAAACAAGATAGGCCTCCCTTCTCTAGTTAAAAAACCAGGAACTATTCAAAGAATTAAAAGTCGAAAAGTAGACAGTAGAGAAACTGGGAGACTTCATAAAAGAGCATATATATGTATATACACAGTATAATACAAAATATGTTAAAAAATATGATGAAGATTTGTAAAAAAAAGTTGCCGCAAAATTGTCCTTGACGTTGAATTTCCAGGTCAAATTTTTTTGTACTGCATTGTATTCTACGCATCACGAGGATAAAAAGTGTGAAAGGAACCATGGGTCAAAATTCAACTGTTTCGCCAGAAACGGGCGGCCGGTTCGAGACTTTTTACCAGGCTTATATTAGCTCGCAACGATCTTGTATGCGCCAAATCTTGTAATTGAATTTTAAACCACTTCCCATAGTCCAATCTTGCTGAAATTTTGTATACGCACTTGCTTCCGATGACACTACTTTATGCCATACTCGGGGGGCCAAAAATGACAATAATAAACAAAACAATAAAAATGCCAAAGCTGTAACGGCACTGCTCGTTGAGCGACACTGCTTTTTCCAAACAAACGCACATCGCTACGCCGCTGCCGATCACTGTAATGAATCAGTGCTCGGGTATATCGGTGAGCTAATACTAATTCAACGACGAAACTTTGCTATTTCTCATCCTCTCCTTATGAAACTTTTACATAGCATAGCTGACATTTTTCTGATTAAAATGACACCAAACACGATATAATTCGGACTATATTTACTGGCTTAATTAACGTTAATAACTTTCGACCGCAGAAATGGATAGGTAGTGAAAAGAAAAGAGAAGCATCGATCGTCTTTTGGCTTGGCTGCTCGGCCGCTTATCTTTACTCGCTGTCCTTTTCTACGTTCGACGCTGTCGGCAAATTTCAAACAACGTAGGAACTCTTATTGCTGCTTGACATAGGTCAGGCACAGCTAGCTGGCGGGCCGCGGGCCACGCGGTTTATCTTAAAAACAAATGACGGCCCTCACACCCTGCGTCATAGTTGCGGTGTCACACCGATTCCCGTCTTGCTGTCCCTGTCATAGCGGCACAGGAGCTTGAAGGAGTGGTCCTAGAACCACTCCCGACCAAATGATTTCCACATTCTGGGGTAAACCTGCCCGATTTGCCGAAAGGATGGAACGCGCCATCAGTAGGCAACTGCGGGTGGGAATACCCGACGAGAGGTGCAACGCATGCGAAGGCCACCTGGCCACTAGCACGCGGTCGACCAAAACAAAGGCGGGAGCAACAAGCAGAACAGGTCCTGCTGTTGTCTCGGGGCTTTGAGAACACTCTCATAACCAAGCTACGATCGTACCGAAAGAGGTCCGCCGAGCTACCCACATGGTGCATGGGTAGCCAAACCGACGTAGCGGGGCAAGAGGACAATGCCCTAAAAATCCTCCCATGTGTTTACCGTGCATGGCGACCTGTGTCGGTGGAGAAGAGGAACCTGGGATCTGAGGGGGCCTTCACCTGCGGGCGAAACGCCCCCAACACGTACCTTTGGCCTCGAATTCACCTAGACAGGCGGCTGGGCGAGAAAAGCAGCCCGTTGCCCAGTCAAGCGGCTTGGAATGGCCATACGTGCTCGCACGAGTGGATTCTACGCGGGCGAGGAAGGGGGCCCTGGAGTCTGGGGAGACCCAGTCGGCCTTGGCTCGCGGACTATATCCTGGGTGATGTCCTAACCCAGCAGTCGCTGGGTTCCATATGAGGGTCCAAGGAGGCCGGGACACGCAGCGGGACGAAGCAAAGACACTTAATTATGGATACCAAAACCAAATTGACGGAGAAGGGAGCTGTTGTCACGCTCAAGCGTGACACAGGGAAGGAAGGAGCGGAGAGGAGCAAGGGCCCGGCACGCCGACCTACGCCCTCTCCGAAGTCGAAAGAGGTAGGGAAGAGGGAGAAAACCTCCCCCCGAACTACCCCAAAGCGGGAGGCAGCGGCTCCAGCCACTGCCGCCCCAAAGAGCACGAATGCCCAAGCGGCATCGACCGCCCAGACAAGGGCGAGAACAGGGGTCTTGACAACAACGAAGGCCCCGCCCACCCCTCCTCCAGCAGGGACGAAACCCACGGAGGAGGGCGATCAAACGGGGGTGAACACCACCCCAGGGAAGGTAGGGACGAACGACACACCCCCGCCTTCCCCGGTACAGAGTCCGGCCGCGAAGGAGACCGCGCAGCCGGAAAAAGAAAAAGAAAAAGACAAAGAAAAAGCGGAGGCTAAGGAGCCCCAGACGAGCTGGCATACAGTCCAGCGAAAAGGGAGGAGTGGTGCGCCAAACGCGGCGCCACAAACCTTAAGAAAACGGCCGCTCGAAGCAATTCGCAGCACAGCGGCAGAAACAATGAAAGAGCTGCGGACCCACTGCCTTCGACCAGAATCGAAGGTAAGCAAGGAGTCCGGCAGCAAGATCCTGGAGCACGCAGAAATGCTCCACGGACTAGTCCAGGAACTGCTCCTAAGGAACAGCTTCCTGGAAGGAAAAATAGATGCGATGGCGAAAGGGGCGGCAGTGCAGGCCACTGCCTCCAAAAAGACAACGGTGGCGTGCAAGGAGAAGCAGCCACCGAAAAAGAGAAGTCCAGCGACCTCCTACGCTGAGGTGGTGCAGCTGGACAGCCGTAGAGTGCCACAAAAGGCAATTAGACCACCACGCAACGTGGTGAAAATATTTCCTTCGAAAGGAAAGGAGGACAGCAAATCCACAAGGGAGGCTGTCCTCAACATAATTAAGCCAATGGAGGCAAAAATCCGGATAAAAGTATTGCGACCCATTCACAGCGGTGGGATCGCCATAGAGACAGAGGGGAAGGAAGACCTCAAAATCTTCCACGAAAACGCAAAACTCCGCAAAGCGGGTTTAACGGCCAAAGAGCCCAGAAAAAGGAACCCCAGGATAATCATATACGGGGTTCCTAAAGATATGGAAAAGCCCCAGATAGACAGGGCTATCTGGAGGCAGAATCTGGTGGACCTCGACCAGAAGGCAATGTCGGCCGGCCTCAAGCTCCGTTTCAAATCGGGGCCGAGAAGCACGGAAAGAGACACGGCCAACTGGGTCGCAGAAGTCACGCCAGAGATAAGGAAAAGGCTAAAGGAAGCAGCAAGAGTCTACGTAGACTGGAGCTCCTGCCGGGTGCAGGACTTCGTCGCCGTAACTCGCTGCTTCAAGTGCCAGCGATTTGGACACATGTCCAAGTATTGCAATGCGCCACACGACACCTGCGGCCACTGCGCACAAAGCGGTCACACTTACTCCGCCTGCAATAGCAAGGACCAGGCTCCAGCCTGCGCCAACTGCAAAGCGGGCGGCTCAAAGTGTGACCATCGAACGCAAGACAGGGCCTGCCCGACATACCTGGCAGCCCTGCAAAGAGAAGTGCAAAACACCAACTATGGTTAGAACGACCAGAGGTAACACTCCAGCACGAATCCGGGTCCTGCAGCACAACATGCGGCGTTCCCGGACCGTGCTTGATGAAGTGAGCGCCGTGATGGGTGAGCAGGACATCGATGTCCTGCTCGCACAGGAGCCATACTCAGCCCAGGGACACATCCCAGGACTAGGGCTAGCGACGAGGGTAATAGCGGGAGGAAACCCGGTCATGGCTGCAATAGCAGTCAGGAATCGGGAGCTCTCGGTTGTCCGAATCTCGCACCTTTGCGACACGCACATGACCTGCGTGCACATAACGGCCGCCTCTGTTGACCTCTACCCCATTAGCCAGTACTTCCAATGCTCGGAAGACATTGAACCAAGTCTGGCGAGGTTAGAGAGAGCACTCACGGAACTGAAGCACAGTCGAGTCGTGATTGCCGCCGACGTCAACGCCAAATCCCCCCTGTGGGGAGGAGGCAAGACGGACAAGCGGGGTGAAAAACTCGAAGAGTTCATCGCACAACACGCCTTGACAATTTTGAACGAGGCCGAAAGTATGGCTACATACTCAAGCCCGAGCGGGGAGTCCTGGATCGACGTCACACTCGCAACCAGAGACGCAGCCCCCCTTGTGAGAAACTGGAAAGTCCACCCAAACTGGACGACCAGCGACCACAGGTCGATTGCGTATACCCTCCAGTTCGCCGACGCGCACGAGAACCAGACCCTCAAAGGTAGGTTTCGAACGAAGGGAAAATTCGAACGAACCCTCTTGACGCATACGAACTCACCGACCCACGACACTAGCTGTCGCAGAGGGGTTGAGGCACTCGCCCGCGACACTGAACGCGCAATGATCCGCGCGTGCGAGAAATCAATGCCAGTCAAACAGAGACACAAGAGGGCCAACCCATGGTGGACACCGGAACTGACAAGGCAGAGGAGGCGACTCTACAAAAGTAGACGAGCATTCCAAAACCAGAAATGTCCGATCGAAAGAGCAGTAAGGAAAGCCTACTACCAAGAAAGGAGAAAAGCTTACACTGCTGCTGTGCGCGCTGCAAAGTCAACCAGCTGGAAGAGCTATGTGACGGAGCAGGGGAACAAAGAGCCATGGGGTCTTGTTTACAAGACCTCACAGAATAAACTGAATGTGGAAACAGCAGTCTCCAACATTCAAAAGAGAGAAGGCCATACGATGGACTGGAACTCCACCGCCCTAACGCTCCTGGAGTCCCTCATTCCGGACGACAAGTCCGAGGGAGAAACCCCGGAGCAAGTGAGAGTAAGGCAGGAGGTCGCAACCGACCCACCGACGGAGGACGCAACGTCCTTCACTCGGCAGGAGGTTGAAGCTGCGATCAAGAGCCTGAAGGGCGGAAAATGTCCGGGATCAGACAGAGTAGAAGTCGAAGTCGTCAAGCGCTCGTTCCAAACGATGCACGAAGACTTGCTGAGGCTCTACAATGGCTGCCTCGAACAAGGAGTTTTCCCGACTAGGTGGAAGGCAGGGTCGATCATTACGATCTTGAAAGGCCCTGACAAGACACCAACGGATGCGAAATCGTATAGGCCCATATGTCTGCTTTCAGTACTTGGAAAAGTACTAGAAAAGCTTATAGCGCGTCGACTAACTACGCTGTTCCTAGACCCAGCTTACTGCTCAGACCGACAATACGGCTTCCGCCCCCAACGCTCTACCGAAGACGCTTTGGTAAAGTTTAGGGAAGTAGTGGCCGGTCGGAACGAAAAGTATGTACTGGGTCTTCTTTTCGACATTTCTGGAGCCTTCGACAACGTCTGGTGGCCCAGCGTATTGAACGAACTGAAAAAGAGAGAATTCCCCAAAAACATATACAGGCTGATGGCAGACTACTTCGCT
Organism: Nomada ferruginata; assembly: GCA_963583965.1. Lineage (NCBI taxonomy): Eukaryota > Metazoa > Arthropoda > Insecta > Hymenoptera > Apidae > Nomada > Nomada ferruginata. The sequence continues at coordinate 6,408,124 of OY757219.1, forward strand.
GACCGCGAGGTCTCGATGAGCTCGAGACACGAGAGGGTGTGCAAGAAAGTCTCCAAAGGCTGCCCGCAAGGTTCAATACTTGGACCAAGCTGCTGGAACCTCATCTTCGATGGGGTTCTAAAAATACTGGAAAACACCGAGCTCGAATGCGAGCCTATAGCATATGCGGATGACCTCCTCGTAATTATCTACGGAAATTCGAGGAAGGCACTCCAAAACAAAGGCCAAAAAATCGCCAATAAAGTCACAGAGTGGTGCGCCACACAAAAACTAGCGCTATCAGCAGCAAAAACAGAGATGATCCTCCTCAAGGGCTCTCTCAATAGAGAACGACCCCCAATCATAAAGGTTGAGGGGAAAACAGTGGCGCTCGAGGCTACCGTAAGGTACCTTGGCGTCCACTTCGACGAGAGACTGGGCATTCTCTCACACGTGAAATACACAAGTGCCAAAACCTTGCGGATTTTTAACACCATAGCCAAGGTGGCACAAAAGAACTGGGGAATGGAACACCGAGCACTGAGTACCCTGTACAGAGGGCTCTTTATTCCGATAATGGCGTACGCTGCCGCTGCCTGGGAGGACCTCCTCGGCTCGAAGAGAAGAACAATACTTGCTAGAGCGCAGAGACAGGTACTCATCAGGATAACCAAGGTGTACCGAACAGTATCCCACGACGCAATTACTGTGCTCGCGGGAGAAATTCCGGCAGACCTGGCCATTGCGGAACGTGCTTGCGCCTACAAAATACGAAAAGGCATCGCAATCGACACCGAAAGAAGCCGCGTAAGTAGCAACGAAATGGGAACCGGGATCATATCGGCGGCCCAAGCGAAAGCAAGGGTACGAAACGAGATCCTGAGAGTGTGGCAGGACAGATGGTCGACATCGCAAAAAGGGCGCACTACATATGCGTACTTCAACGATGTATCGCACCGTTTAAATCTGAGGAAAGCAATGATCGATCACCACGTGGTGCAATTCCTGAGCGGACACGGAGACTTCCGTGCGAAACTTAAGGAGTTCTCCCTGGTACCGGACGACAGGTGTGCATGTGGAGATGTGGAAACACCCAAACACGTGCTACTTGAATGCCCGAGGCACGAGGACGTGCGCGAATCCCTAAGGCAAGCGATCAGAAAGGAGGGCCTGACTTGGCCCCCCCGAGAAGCCGACTTGCTATTGAACGAACACCTATACGGGGAATTCAGAAAGCTCGCACGCCTAGTGCTCGCCGCCAAAGCAGCCCGAACAACAGGCGATACTCGGCGAGATCGAACGCAACAACTACCGCAATAACTTGCAATTCGAACGATTTTGAACCAAACTTGAACGCACCCCCTCCACCCAAGAGGGCTAATACCTGAGATCATACACGCAGGCGGCCACCCGAAAAGGAAGACCGTGATGACCCAGGTAAAATAGCCAAACGGCTGACCTGCTGGGACCAAGCGAAAGCTGACAGCTCCGCCTCCTCGTGGCACCCGCTGGTAACGGCTACTGGGCGGATATCCAAACCAATAGCCGGCTAAGAGGGCTGTTTCCTCATAGGTAGGTCCAACTTGTTCAATGAACTGGAAAATTTTCAGCGAGGGCAGGGTTTTTCCAAGACCGCATACCCGACACCTACGTATGCGTTCCCTCCGGCATGACAAGCCAGTTAAGTAGATACCAATTGCTCATACCACCTTGCAGGTAAAGATTCACTATGTGAACACGTCGATATAGGCCCAAAGAGCCAAGGAACGATGTGTCGCTACGGCGATTCCAAACGTAACCACAGACCAAATGTCCCTGTCATAGGTACAGGAACGGCCGAGGCGGGCCATGTGCATTTTGCCGTTGCACGCTGTCTTTGTCTAACGTAGCTTTCTTTTGGGGCGAACCCTAAAATGGTTAAAAAGGGCCATGGTGACGTAGGCGTCCTCAGGACGGACGCTTTTGCCAAGGAAAGGCATTCTTGTATAGACTACGGTCGAGAGAGCACAGTTTTAATAAACAGAACACCTTTTAACATATACACGCCTACAAAATCATTGTAATAAGTATGTAATACCTAATCGAGACAGAGCGACTCTCCGTTCGATTAACTTACACACCAAATGATTTAAATTTTGAACTTTGGATCGACATGTATACGCGTCCAAATGTTAGAAATATCAAACAGTTCCATAATTGGCAAGAACATGGGAAGAAAACGGTAGAAAAAAAGCGCTTCAACTTCATATTTACGTATATTAAATTAAAGTATTTAAAAAATCGATTCGGAATTACTGTCATATACTTAGTAATGAAAAAGAAATTAATGTAAAAAAATATACCCCAAGGGGACTCGAACCTACAAAAAAGTTTGCAGCGGCTCGAATCAACATCTCGACTCGAGCCGATTCATTTTGCTGATGGTTATAATTGTAACAGATGTGGCAACAGCGTGATAGGCGGCAGCTATGCCTTACTGGTGTCTGTGTTCACGTATTCACTTATGAATTGCCGTTCGTGGTGTGAAATTAGTACCTACATTTTCCGACTGATTTGTATTTTTATGCACCCTGTTACGTATGGATAATACTCTCTTACGCTCCGCTCGCACGCATCGTTCGCTCTCGCGTAAGAACGGAAAACGCCTAAGGATTTAGCTCGATACCACACGACGCTTAACCCTTTTAGAATCGACCAACTGCATCGCGACCGATTAGGTACATTCGTGACCTGACGAAGACTCTGCGCTCTTACCTTTTATGGAGGTTCCTAATTAGCCCCTCCATACATTTCGGGACTATATAAACCCTCCGTTTCTAATCATCTTCGGTTCATAACTACACAGCTACGCGCATAGTCACGTCGCGTTACGCTTGTACAGAGTCGGTTGCATTTCAACGAGAATTGGGCTTACGGCACCAATCAGATAAAGTTAACCCGTTAGAATCCGCATAGTCCGGTTGAAGTTCTTTCGGCATACTTTGTAACCGATCTCAGGCCCCGCATCGCCAGTGCGTCAACACCGTGCAGCTTAGGTAATAATTCACACACTATTTAACTATATCGCGACAATTACACTTGTACAAACAACTGGTTGCAATATAAACTTATAAACTGTTCACCATTAAATCGAGTAGATTCGTTAAAACCTATCTTTACTCCGTAATCCTTTATATTAGTAGTAACGTCCCACAGCTACAACTTAACCGCTCGAGTTGTATCGATTATTTATTTACGAGTCAAACTAACTTTTCCTGCGACTCCCTGATTTCGCATCAGGTTCGTTCGCACGCCTTATCCAGAACAAGGTAACTACTCCAACCTAGTGGCTCCCCGATTTCGCATCAGGTTCGTCCACGAAACCTAACCCATCCTACAGCTCCCTGGTTTCGCACCAGGTTCGTCTGTATCCTACGGCTCCCTGATTTCGCATCAGGTTCGTCCGTACGTTTACCAAACCTCCGAACAGCTCCCCGGTTTCGCACCGGGTTCGTCTGTGAATAAACCAACCTCCTGCAGCTCCCCGGTTTCGCACCGGGTTCGTCTGCGCACTCTTTCCTAGTGGCTCCCCGATTTCGCATCGGGTTCGTCCAGGACGTTTCACCCTCCTGCGGCTCCCTGGTTTCGCACCAGGTTCGTCCGCGCTTGATTCTATTCCTGAGGCTCCCCGATTTCGCATCGGGTTCGTCCTCGCATACATCAATCCCAGCGGCAGGTTCGTCCGTGCACCTTACTAATAAATTCTCAACCATATTCCTTGGGTAATATAAACATCGCCGGTCTAGGCGTTGCCCACAGCCCTGGCTCGTAACAACCCTGACGATAACGCGGTGATATTATCTGAAATATATCATAAACGCCTCTGATGGAAAATCAGTGAACTATTCTTACGTCCGATATCGTTCTATGCGTGCAAATCGTGGCATGTACTAGTTTTCTTTCACAAGTGGTAAACTATCAAACATCGAATTTCTGTGATATTGTGCTAATTCAAGGAATGGTCAGCTGGTCTGATATAAGTGAATAAACCATTAAATCATTCAATATTTGCTAAATGTGAAGTGTGTCTAAATGCCGGCAGCCATCTTGTTGCCTACATCGTTGTCTGTCTCAAGCTGACAGCTTCAAAAGTTGCATTATTCTCAACGAATAGTGCTTATTGGCGTTAAAACGGACCATCTGGCCATGTGGTGAAGTGTACCGGTATGTAATGTACCCGCGAAAATTTCATATGTGCGATAATTGAGAAAACTAGTTATTCCAACAAAATCGAGTTTCTCTCTCGCGCATGGCGTATACGTGCATGCTTTCCTTTGTTTGTGTGAGTGCACGCACACACGTCATGGCGCCTAGAGTCGGCCCCCATAAGTGCTTCATCTGTTCATGTATATATTTCATTTCGTCTAACTCCTGCTGCGTTTGTCCACTCGGCCTTGCTTCCTCTTGATCGCTAATGATATTCATTTCTTCGTCACTATCATTGATGTCATCTATGTTTTCCATTGTGTCAGCCTCGCTTTCTTCGTCATCAGCCACTCTTCTTTCCTCTTCTTCACATTCCCGTAAATATTCTCCGTCCGATACGCAACCCCCGCTTACAATGCTTATCATTTCTCGGAGTTCGGCACGGTCGCGTTCTTCTTCTGCTTCTTTATTGCTGCCTAACAAATTATCCCACGCGTGTCTAATGTTTGACGGGGTAACACTTTCCCATGCTTCAGTCAAATGTTCAATGCAGTGCCTTATATTATAATTTTTATAGAATTCTAACACCCCCCCGTCAAACGTCAACACCTGTTGCAACATTTTGTGCCGGAAACTTCTCTTTACCTTTTCAATAACTCCCTGGTCCATCGGTTGCAAAATGGAAGTTGTATTCGGTGGGAGAAACATAATTTTGAACTGGTCATCTTCTGTTGCACATTGTTGCAATTGATGCCCTGTACAATTATCTACTAATAAAATTACTTTCCCACATAAATTATTTGCTAACTGAAAGGCTTTTACACTCGGATTGAAATGTTTTGTAAACCACTCTTCAAATATATGTTTATCAATCCACGCATTCTTCTGGGATTTAAAAACAACGCGTAACGGTGGATTATTATTTTTTAAAGCGCGGGTGATTTATATTTATATATAAATAAGGGCATAAGCTTATGAGTGCCCAATACGTTCGCACATAAGCCGACAGTTACCCTGTCTTTTTTTATTTTACACCCCCCGCACTTTCCCTTGTCCTCCGCTAATGTTTTTTTCGGCAGTGCCTTCCACACAAGACCCGTTTCGTCCATATTATAGACATTTGCCATGTTAATGTCCTCTTCTTCCATTAACGTTTTGAAGCTGTCTGTAAATATGGTGGCTGCATTTTCATCGGCGCTTTCCTTTTCGCCGTGCAACTTTAACAGCCGAATATTGTGCCATTTTTGAATTTTGTCGCCCATCCTCTGCTGGCTCTGAACGTCGGTAGTGGAAGATTGTTTGCAACTTCTGCAGCTTTCTCTAGTAGCAGTGCATCTGTTATTATATCGCCCATAGCTCGTCTCTCCACAAACCACGTATACAATGCGTTGTCCAAATCTTCGTACACTGGTTTTTTAAGTCTTTCACTCTTCTTATGTTTTCCATCGCTGTCCACTAATCGATTTATTCGTGCCGCATCTTGCCCTATTCTTCTTATTGTTTTTTGGTGCACATTATAGATTGCTGCAATAGTAGACACAGCTACACCACTTTCCAATTGACCAATAATTGTCTGTTTCTGTTCTATTGTTAAAACGACATTTGATTTTCTCGAAGCCATTGTAACCACTAATTACACTTATTAATATCAATGCCTACAAATGTCACTTATTATTATGTATACTATGCACTAAGTAAAGTCAATGTCACTAACACTAATTACACTATCACTAATAATGTCGTGAAGCCGTTGAATAAAACACTCCAAGTACAATTGTAAAAGTAATGTATAATTCGCCTTTATTTCGCTTTAGATGCGTACAGTTTGAACGTTAGTTAAATTCTGTCTTCAGGATGTGGCGTGAGGAAAAATGTAAACTATTGGTAAAATACTCTTGGACGTTAGTATGGTGAGGGAGTGGAAATGGGATTTTGTATTGGTAGTTAATAAGGGTGGAAGTGGTAAGCGGAAGGAGTGTTAGGATTTTTAGGGAAGGAGGTAATTTAGGGTTTGCAGAAGTCTTGAGGAAAATTCCATGTAGTAATAAAAAAAGGAGAAGAAGTGCTGACTTTGAAGAGTTGACTTTGCCAGATGTGTGCAAAGTTGGGGTTTTACCGTGGTACTGCAGGTATAATGTCCTGCAGACGTGCAGGGTGGACGGTCAGGTATCTAACACAGGCCATGTGCATTTCGTCGATGCACACTATCATTGTCTAGCATAGCTTTCCCTTAGGGCGAAGCATAAAATGGTCAAAAAGGGCCATGGTGATGTAGGCGTCCTCACGAACGACGCATTTGCCAAGGAAAGGCATTTTTGTATGGACTACAATTTTGTATAGACGACTTTAATTGCGTTAGTATTGCGCTATGAAAATTATATTAAAATATTCGTGAAGCTGTTGTGATTAAAATGAGACAACACGATCATATTTGCTTTATATTGCAACCCGTTTTTGTAATTTATCAACGCAAATATGATCCAAATTATATCGCGTTTGGTGTTATTTTAATCACAACAGCCTCAGCAATGTATTAATAAAATTTGCAGAACGAAATAACTAACAATAAAGAAGTTTTATAGTTGCATTAGTGTTGTCTCACCGATACGTAGGTATCTGACCTTTCGTTCACTCTCTGTCCCTTTTAGCGGCCGCCGATGTCGGTGCCAAATTTCTAAAAAACCAAAGTTATCCCTACCGTCTAACAATAAGTGATCGCGGCCGGTCCCGACCTGCGATCCCTCTTCCAGAAATTACTGTACCTTATTCTTAACAACTAATATACACATTCTGGTTGTTATCGGAAACAATAATAAAGAGGAATAAAATTATTAATACCTGTTGAGAGGTATGTCGCGATCCCAAAGGGGTTTGACTAGAGTAAATTTATGACACGGTCAAGCTGATATTATTGTCGAGGAATATTTCTGAGATTGTAAAACATCTGGCTGCCAGCCTTCAGGTGGCAGTTAATTATACTAAGCTCCAAAATTCAGTTACAGTCACGACATCGCACTCTCTCTTTTTACCTCAATAGCAGCGACCATGTCATAAAAATCCAGAACGCCGAGCGGTTATACCCAGGCATATCTGGCGGCCTCGCGGCCGCACTCTGTGATTTCCACCACCTCACGGTGCATCACCTTATAAGGCTATACCTATTGCCCACCAGGGCTGTCCACCACCTCGCGGTCCACCCCTACACAGGGGTAGGCCCTTTCCCCTTCCAGGTTTCCACCACCTCGCGGTGCATCCCCACTCTTAGCTGGGTCTGATCCCCTTCCACCGACATACCTCGCTAAGGGCGTAATGGAAGGGAGGACAGGCTCTTTAACCCCTTGCCGTGCTTTAACGAGTCTGACTCGTGATGAAAGTTTTAGCCCAAACATGAATATGACGAGCCAGGCTCGTGAATAGATCGTCGGGCCAAACGTAAACATCACGAGCAGAGGTCGTGTACAGATAGTCGGGCCAAACGTAAACATCACGAGCCGAGGTCGTGATTGAATGTTAGTTTCTATGAGTACGCCACCAGAGTTAGTCTCGAGTCTCATAATTGCTGTTACAAAGTAGTTTATTATTGAAATTTAATAATAAACCCTTGCAAAATGCAGAATAAAAGAGGTTTAAGTGAAAACAGTGAAAATGAATCTAGTGATAGTGATGTTCTTCCGCTAACCACAAAACGTCTAAGGCGTATGATTATAGAAGATAGTAGTGAAGAGGAAGATACGACGCGCCAATCATGGATTTGGCAGGAGAAAAAAAACACACCAACAGTTTGGACATATTCTGAGACTCATGGTGTAAAAGCGTCTGTTCTTACTAATTTAAGCAAGGATCCAACAATATTAGAACTATTTTCTATTATATTTAATCAAAAACTGTGGGATATAATTATTACGGAAACAAATCGCTTCGCATACCAAGAAATGAACGACGAGTGTAAAAGACGGAAAGTGGACGACAATTGGTACCCTGTTACCTTAGATGAAATAAAGGGCTACTATGCATTATGTATTTTGATGGGTCAAGTTAAAAAATCAAATATACAACAGTATTGGACTACAAGAGCAGTAATAGAAACGCCAATATTTCGAAAAACAATGCCATTTAAGAGATTTCGGCAGATTTCGAGATTTTTACACTTCTCTAATAATGAAACTTCTGATAGAAATGACCGACTTCGAAAGGTAAGACCTATCATCAACCTCTGGAATGAAAAATTTAAAGAAATTTACACACCCAGTGAATATATCAGCATTGACGAATCCTTGATGAAATATAAAGGGCGTTTAGCATATAAACAATACAATCCGTCGAAAAGAGCTCGATTTGGATTAAAAATTTATAAATTGTGCGAGGCAAGTACCGGTTTCTGTCATAAATTCAAAATATATACCGGCCAGGACAAAATTAATGTAAATGATAGTGCGTCGCAGAACGTTGTGATGGATTTGTCAAAATCAATAATAAACAAGGGATATACTTTGTTTCTGGATAACTGGTACTCTTCACCCGACCTTTTTTTAAAATTAAACCAGAAAAGGACAAATGTTATCGGGACAGTACGCAAAAATAGAAAAAATATGCCAGGGGATATTCAAAAGCCTGTTTTGAAAAAAGGAGAATGTGTATGGAGGAGTTGCAATAATTTGATAGCTCTGAGATGGAAAGACAAGCGCGACGTGTACATGCTATCAACGAAACACGAAAGTGTAGAGATGGTTGAGCAATCAGGAAAAAAATTACAGAAAGTAATGAAGCCTAATTGTATCGTGGAATATAATAAAGGTATGGGTGCAGTTGATCATCAAGATCAGATGTTATCCTGTTTCCCAATCATGAGAAAAACCATCAAAGGATACCGAAAGCTTTTCTTTTACATGTCAGATATGGCCCTATTCAATAGTTATATTATGCATAAAATTATGCACGGTCCAAAAAAGGAGAGTTATGTTCAATACCGAGTAAAAATCGCAGAAACAATTTTACAAAATGTCCGATTACCGGATTACACAACGCGTGGAAAATCTACATCAATTGAACCTCTTCGACTTCAAGCACAATATTGGGCTCATTTCCCAAAACCTATCGATTCGACGGCTCGAAAAAAGCACCCAACAAGGATGTGCAAAGTTTGTTATAAGCATAAAATACGAAGCGAAACGAAGTGGGAGTGTGCAAAATGTGAAGTAACTTTACATCTGCCAGAGTGTTTTAGAAAGTATCATACCAAGGAGGATTTTTAGACTTGTTAGTATTTTCTTATTAGATATTGATTCAAGGTGAATATTTATTACAATTGAAGTTTTATTTTTAACCGTGGTATTATTACATTCCTAGGAACAAACCCACAGTTGAAGATGCAAGGATTTCTGTTGAACTGTTAAACTGTTCTATTGAATTAGTGAAATATGATTTTGTAACTGTTATCGATTACAAAATATAATATAGTATAATAATTATAATGTAATGAATCGATTATAAATAAATAAAAAATACAAAAGGTATTAGAGTTTATTTCCACAACAGCAGTATCGTGCAGAAGTGTCTATATCAGAGGCATTTACATTTCGGCTCGGATTGTGACCTTTCTCGCGCATCAGTCTGATCTGTTTACCACGCGTTGACGCGTAACACTTGGGCCCGAGTTTCGTCGAGCTAAATGGCACGGCAAGGGGTTAAAAGGGACATTAACCAATTCTACAACAGAAATTGCACAGAAAGTTCAGAGATCTACTACATCACACAATCAATCAATCGATCAGAACCTTACAAGTTCTGATCTATCAATAAATCACTCAATCAATCAATCAGAAATCTACGAATTCAAATACATACAATTCAAATAGTGAACTCGCAATTATTACATCTCCATCACCACCTCCACAAAAATCACGAAGAGCGCACACGTCCAGTTACGAGACTTGATTGGACGTCAACTTGCGCTCGAAACAATACCATCATAAGTAAAAATTGTCCAAACCATATCGTGTTTGGTGTCATTTTAATCGGGAGATTGTAACGAACATTTTGGTAAAATTTCATTCAAAACGGACCAAAAATGCAGAAGTTTTATTCTTAAATTTTGATCGCGTTAGTATTGTCTGACGTACACGGGTATTTAAACTTGCCCCTTTCCTGGAACGCTGCCTCGAACCTCGGCTGCCACAACATCAAAATCGACCCGAACTCGCTCGAGAATCGTGTCTGCGCCCCATTAGTGTCCCCATTCGGTCCCGAGCGAGGGACACTAATGGAGACATTACTGTATAAGGCAAGCGTGGGCTAGTATAGATACACTGCCCGAAATTTCCATAAAGCCACCTTCATTTTCGCTTATATTGTAACAATATTACAAAATTTGTTACTTTTTCACGACTCTGTTCACGGTTTTTTGCTGTTAAGTCTACATTTAATACTTTGTATGCTCCGCTACGTTTACATTTTGCGTCCGTTTTGAACTTTTCCGACATAAAGCAGTATTTAAGCGCGAAGTTTCTATAAAGCCACTTAGTTCGCATACTAATTCCGTAAGGATACCTACTACATATCGTGGTCCAATCAATTCAAATATAAGTATTAGTGTTCAAATCAATCTCTTCATTTACAGAAATAGTTTATTTATTATATTTAAGTACATTTTTATCAGAATGCCGCGAGGAAAATTATTATCCAGTGAAGAGAAGGCATCGATTGATGCTTACAAGGAAATGGGTTGTTCTAATCGTACAATAGCGAACAAGCTTAATCGTTCACGAACTGTTATAAATAATTACGTACATCTAGGTGAAAATTATGGTAAAAACCATCCTAAAGGTGGAAATCAGAAGCTGACGAGGAGGCAACGTACAATGATCTTGAATTACCAGTGTCCACGAGACGAGTGCAACAAGTACTTAAAAGTTCTAAGCGGTTTCGATGGTCGAAAATGCTGCAAAAACCAGGTCTAAAGCCACACCATAAAGAGGCTCGTCTCGAGTTTGCAAGAGTACACATGTCATGGAGTACTGAATGGCAAAATGTTATCTTTTCCGATGAAAAGAAATTTAATTTAGATGGGCCGGATGGTTTCAAATTCTACTGGCATGATTTATCGAAAGAAAAAAACATTGCAATGAGTCGTAATTTTGGTGGCGGCACATTAATGGTGTGGGCTGCATTTACATTCGATAAAAAAACACCCATTTGTCGTATTTCTCCTAAAATGAATTCCGAGAAATACACGGAATTGTTGGAATTAATTTTGATACCATTCACCGAAGAAATTGACGATGAGAACTTAATTTTTCAACATGATAATGCTGCAGTCCACACATCACGCCATACTAAGCAATGGTTTAATCAAAAGGATATCCCAGTTATGAAGTGGCCAGCCTGTTCCCCGGACCTCAACCCTATCGAAAATCTGTGGGGAATAGTCGCGAGGAAAGTTTATGGTAATTGTAAACAATACAATTCAATCGGCGACTTGTCAAAGGCAGTTTGTGAAGCATGGGCGTCCATTGATCAACAAACACTTAAAACTTTAATTTCGTCACTGCCGAGTCGAATTTTTCAAGTGATTCAGAGAAATGGCAGTTGTACTGACTATTAATTTAGAAATAAGGAAGAAACCATTATTAATTTTGTGTTTATTTACTTAAAACAGAAGTGGCATTATAGAAATTTCGCATTTTATTTTGTGTTATATTATGTTTTTTCACATTTTCTTCAAATAAATATTGTTTCTATCGTTTCAGTTAATGAATATGTTTTCTTTATTTAACCCTAACACGATATTATTCACGAAATAATCATTACTACAGACATATCATAAGATTTCAGCGAAAAACGGAGTGGCTTTATGGAAATTTCGGGCAGTGTATATCGACGTTACAAACCTTAACTAATAGTATGTCTAATCGAATTTTTCAAGTTATTCGGAAAAATGGTAGCAATATACTAATATAATTATGAAATAAAACTTTTGATTTTATAAAATAAACAAAGTATTTTATTAATTGGAACTATGGAAATTTCGCATATCCGTACATCAAAAATGTATATTTTTTAAATTAATCACATGATCGCTTGCTGTTTTGATGTTTAAATGTTTTTGTAGTCAACTTTATATAACTTTATATAACCGACTTATTTTTTATACATGAACCAAGATTACGAATAAATAACATATAGAACTATGGAAATTTCGCGGACTATAGATACGAGTGCCGATATTTCTCTTTTGCCCGCGGATGCAAAAATTCGTGGCGGTCCGAGTACGTTTCGCCTATTCGCGGCGAACGACACACGTATCAATACGTACGGTGAATCGTTTCGCACTCTTGATCTCGGTTTGAATCGCCCGATTAAATGGAACTTTACCATCGCGGAGGTTCCGCATCCCATTCTTGGGGCGGACATTTTGAAACATTATGGTTTGATAATCGACCTGAAAAATAGGCGGGTAGTTGACCCGACTTCGGGTACCGCTGCGTTCGCCGTGATTAAAAAAAATAAAGGAGAACTACAATACCTGAGTTCATCAATACAAAGCGAAGAAGCCCAATGACTACCATTTTTGGTTTTCAACCCAATATGGCCATAGCTTCATTTACGCAAAAAAAAAACAAAAATGTTGTCATGATTTCCACATTACATTATGATGATAATATAGATGAGAGTACATCTAAACCGGAAATCATTCTATTTTATAATGAAACTAAAGGTGGTGTTGGTGTAGTCGACGGAATGTCTGCATTGTACAATGTAAGTCGACCGAGTCGACGCTGGCCTTTGACTATATTTTTTTCCATGTTGAATGGTGGCGCCATCAACGCGTATATTATATATAAAAATAATAAGAACTCCACAATAAAACGAAGGAACTTTCTAAAAGAAATAAGTAAACAACTTATTGCAAATCATATAAATAAAAGAAGCAACAATCCTAGACTGCGTAATAGCATCAAGCGCCTGGATGACACTCCCGAACCAAGCACGAGCACGGCCGAACCACCACAAAAAAGAAGTGCAACAGGCAGATGTCAAATTTCTCCACGAAAACGGGATAAACAAAACAGGTATTGTGGCCAAAAATGCTCAACATATGTGTGCCTCGAACACATAATCCCAAGGTGCCCCGACTGTGCAATTACAGAAAATAAAAAATTTCATTTAGAATCATAAGGCTAAATATTTATTATTGTGTTAGTTCCTTTTGTACGCCAATACCAAAGTGCCTAAAAAATACTGATTTATTTAGTTCGTGTTGGAAATCGCCCACATGCGTGTACGATCGTGTTCGATGCATCGAGCGAGCCCAGTGCCACCTGGAGTGAGAGAGCAGAGCGATGACTAGTTTGATCCAGAGTGTGAGCGTGAGAAACACGTTGCGACAAGCATTGTAATTAAAACAAAGTGTAGAGACATTATATAATATAATAAAGTTCATATATAATACAATAAAGTTCATCAGGTTATGGGCCCAGTGGAAACATGGCCACGATCAATCCCAATCACATACAAAAGCTAGGCGAAAAGAACTACGAGACATGGAAAATCCAAGTAAAAAGTTTACTAGTGTATAACGAATTGTGGACATATACAGACGGAACAGAGCCCAAAGATGAGGAAAACCAACGCGAATGGACCAGAAAGGACGAAAAGGCGTTGGCGTTGATACTTCTCAGCGTAGAGGAAAATCAACTGAATCACGTGAAGAGGGCATCTACTTCATACGAAGCTTGGGAAACTCTAAAAAGAATATTCGAGTCGAAAGGACCAGTGAGAAGAGCAGCATTATACAGGGAATTACATAGAATGAAAAAGGGCCGAATCAAACGATGACGCAATACACGAATTCCTTCCAGAACAAACTAGAACAACTGGAAGAAGTGGGGGTAAAAATACCCGACGATCTACGATCGATAATGCTGTTAGGATCGTTACCGACAGAGTACGAAAACTTTGCCGTCGCAATAGAAACACGCGACGAACTTCCTAACCTCGAAAGCCTGAAAATAAAACTCATCGAGGAGGAAGCAAGAAAAACAGAAAGTAACACTGTCACACAAGAAGACACTCGCCAAGACAGTGCCCTGATGTCGAAGAAGAAATACAACAAATACTCCAAGGACTGGAAACACATAAATAATGAACGAAAACCAAAGTTTCAGGGAAATTGCAACAAGTGCAGCAAATATGGACATCGTGCGAGTGAATGCCGTTCAAAGAACGAGTACACACAGAAAAACAACGATGCAATGCTATGTACAGCATTATACAACATGGAAAGAAAGTCAAACGTATGGTTTTTAGACAGTGGTGCAACTGCTCACATGAGTAATGAAAAGGAAAAATTTGACAGAATCAAAGCCCATGAAACACAAATCTTCACAGCGACGGAAGAAAAAGTGCCGTCAACTGGAAAAGGAGATGTAAATATAGAAGTTAATGTAACGAGCAACCAGAAAAACAAAGTGCAACTGAAAGAAGCAGTGTTAGTGCCTGGTTTTAAGAACAATTTGCTATCAGTCTCACAAATAACTAAACACGGGTACAAAGTAACATTTTATAAAGACGATGCGAGTGTGAGACGTCCTGATGGCAGCATTGTGATGCGTGCAAAAGAAAACAATGGTTTATATATGGTGCAAGAAACTGTAGAACAGAAAGAGCGTGCAATGTTACAAACCGAACAGTCCAGTGCGTTGCTTAAGTGGCACAATAGATTAGGTCACCTTAACTACAATGATGTGCGTAAATTAAAAGCAAAAGATATGGTAGCTGGCATATATGATAACATTGACAATTCAAACCCTGTGTGTGAAGTGTGCAGCAAAGCAAAAATACACCAGCTACCATACAAAACATCAACGCCTCGTGAAAAAGAAGTGCTGGGACTAGTACACAGTGACATTTGTGGCCCGTTCAGTGTTGCATCTTTAGGGGGAGCACACTACTTCATTACATTTATTGATGACAAAAGTCGTTACATACACATCAAACCATTAAAGAAACGATCAGAGGCATTGGAAGTGTTTAAAGAGTATAAGGCTTACGCAGAAAAACACACAGGGGCAAAAATAAAGAAATTAAGAACGGACAATGGAACCGAATATCTCTCATGGGAATTCACTAACTTTCTGAAGGAGGAAGGAATAACCAGACAACTGACGGTTGAATACACTCCACAGCAGAATGGAGTAGCTGAGAGATCCAACCGTACGCTAATTGAAATGGCTCGATGTATGCTAACTCAGACAGGCACACCACTAACACTGTGGGCAGAAGCAATAAACGCTGCAGCATATACAAGAAACCGATGCCCAACGAAGGCGAATCAAGAGGTCACGCCTCACGAAACATGGACAGAAAAGAAACCTTACATAGGATTCATGAGAAGCTTTGGGAGCCGTGTAATAGCACTCGAAAAAGGAAAAAGCGGAAACAAGTTTGCAGTAAAAGGAAAAGAGTACGTCCTAGTAGGATACTCAAACGATGCCAAGGCCTACAGATTGTGGGAAAAAGGAACCCGCACTGTAATAAAAAGAAGGGACGTGCGATTCCTTGAAAATTGGACTGCTGCACCAATGGAAAACGAAGTCAAATTCTTTGAAGCACCTATGCAGTTCAATTCCACGGAGTCTGAAAAATCAAGGCAAGAGCAAGACATCACCGGACAAGAAACACAACAAGAAATCAATCACGATGACATTGAAACAATCGTCGAAACTCCACTAACGAGCAGAGGCCCTGGACGACCAAAACTCGAGAGAACTGGAAAACCAGGGAGGCCTAGAAAAATATATTCCACACGAAACACCGACGAGGAACCAAGGAATATAAAAGAAGCAACCACCGGGCAAAATCGAGAGAAATGACTGGAAGCCATAAACATCGAATACAATGAACTACTACAGAACAACACATGGACCCTGGTGAGTAGACCAAAAGACCATAAAGTATTAAAATGTAAATGGGTTTTTAGAATAAAGAGAAACCAGGAAGGCTCAATCAACAAATATAAAGCAAGGTTGGTCGCAAGAGGTGTCCAACAGAAAGAAGGAATAGACTTTGACGAAGTTTTCGCACCTGTGGCAAGACTGGAAACGATACGCACCCTCCTTGCAACAAGCGTCATAAGAGGGATGCATGTACATCAACTAGACGTAACGACCGCATACGTGCAGGGAGAACTGCATGGCACTATATACATGGAGCAAGCGGAAACGTTCGTAGAGCCAGGGGACGAAACCAAAGTCTACAAATTAAACAAACCTCTATATGGTCTAAAACAAGCCGGTCGAGAATGGTATCGTAAATTAGACAATTACTTAATTAGTTTAGGATTCAAAAACACAGTTGTAAATCCATGTGTGTATGTAGGTTTAAAAGACTATCAAAATACAGTTATAATAGTGTATGTAGACGATTTGATAGTCGCGTCCGCAAATTTGAAAAACATGACACAAATTAAAGAAAAATTAAAGAAAGAATTTAAGTTGAAAGATCTCGGAAAAATCAAAGACATATTAGGTATGCGAATAGAAAGGGAAGGCGATATCGGAGATATTAGAATCAATCAAAAGCAATATATAAATTGTACGGCACTCAACTCGCGAATCAAAAACTGTTAATTCTAAACGCGATGGCCGTTGCGCTCTACGGCAAATTAATGTCGTGAGGGCTAGTTTTAAAGATGATGAGAGGTGATGAAAAGTTGATGTCACGTAGTAACTTAACGTATATTTATCGTAATAGTACAAAGTGGTGAAATGACGATGTTGATGTATACTGTACGATGGTTAAGTAAAAAAGTGTCGTCTTTCCCTTCTCGAATGTTTGTCGTAGACATGAAAGGGGTGGTTTTTGCGAAAGGGAGTGGGTGTTGGAGCTGGTTCATTGGCTGTTCATTTTGTCTAATGTGGAATTAGGAAGTGGTAGGAAATACGGGTGGGAGAAGTATTAGAAGGAAAGGTGAGGAATAGGAAAAATACAGCAAGGGATGGTCAGCAAATGTGGAAATCCAAGGTTTATGGTCGGCTTTGCCGTTCGCTGTTTTATGATGGTGAGAAGTTGGCGGCCGGCAGCATGGGTACGTGTTTTAATACCTGGAGCGGTCGCCGGAATTTTCCATGTATTTATCCTTGCACATCTGGCAAGCAGCTTCGATTTCGTTGGACGGTTTATGGGACCGTACATGCCGCCCCCTCTTGAACGGTTACGTTCAACAATAATCATAGTTTGTCTTAATCCTAGTATTATGTACCGAATATTGGTAGTGTGTACATGGACATTAAATAACAGATTGATACATATATACAAGTGTCTGAGAATTAGTTGAGAAGTGCGCATAGACTAGGTTATTGGTAGTGGGGCTATCCGTTTTGTAGCTCGTTTGTACGTTCCGTGTGCGGTCTTCACGGTTACCACGCGGACCGTACCGTCTTCCCCTGGCTGAACGGCTACGATGCGACCGAGAGGCCAGCATAATGGTGGGACGTTGTCTTCCTTTATTATGACCAGCATTCCCTCTTTGATATCGATGTCTTGATGTCGGTGCCATTTTTGTCTCACTGTGAGCTCGTTTAAATACTCACGGTGCCATCGAGACCAAAAGTGTTGACGGATTTGTTGTATATGTTGCCAGTTCGATAATCGTCCTGGTTTGGTATCTGAAAAGTCTCTCTCCGGAATACTGGTTATCGCGTCACCGATAAGGAAGTGTCCTGGAGTCAAGGCATTTAAATCGGAGGGATCCGAGGAAAGAGGAGTGATAGGCCGGGAATTTAGTATGGCTTCAATTTCCGCTAAGCAAGTCGTAAATGCCTCGTATGTAAGTGTCGTATTGTGTAATAATCTTGTCGTGTGGCGTTTTAATGATTTTACCGCAGCCTCCCAAAGGCCGCCAAAATGAGGTGCTCTAGGCGGGTTAAAATGCCAATTGATGTCGTTGTCAACTAGGTAGTGTTTAATTAGTTCATTGTGCGTCTCTGATTTCGTGATCTTATATATTTCCCTTAATTCGCGACTCGCTCCGACAAAATTGGTTCCGTTGTCTGAATACATATCCTTGGATTTACCACGACGCGCAAAAAACCGACGTAAGGCTGCAATGAACGCATCGGTGGTGAGATCGCTCACCAGTTCTAAATGTACTGCTTTCGTAGCGAAACAAACGAAAATAGCTACGTAACATTTTACCCTTTTTGTGTTGCGTAACTTTTGGGCTTTTATAAAAAATGGACCGCAGTAATCGACACCGGTGGTTAAGAATGGACGTATGTAAGTTACCCTGTGCTTGGGTAGGTTACCCATTTCGTAGCTCGGTATGGTGGGGGACGCGCGAAAACAGACTGTGCATCGTCGTATGAATGATTTCACCTGCATTTTTCCGTTTATAGGCCAATATTTTTGGCGTAGAACGTTTAGT
Organism: Nomada ferruginata; assembly: GCA_963583965.1. Classification (NCBI taxonomy): domain Eukaryota; kingdom Metazoa; phylum Arthropoda; class Insecta; order Hymenoptera; family Apidae; genus Nomada; species Nomada ferruginata. The sequence continues at coordinate 6,426,710 of OY757219.1, forward strand.
GTGGCTTGGGTGCCTGCATGGCCATGTGAAAGATGGTAGTAATGAATGATCAAATTGGTAATTGCGTGATTATTGGGAAGTAAGATGGGATGCTTTCTATCGTATGTCAAATCTGCGTTCACGAGTCGTCCTCCTACTCTGATTAGGCCGTCTGAATCTATAAAGGGTTTAAGAGGTGCGAGACGACCCTTGTAATTGTTTATCCTCCCTTCCTTCAATTGCGATTGTTCGTCTGCGAACGCTTCATTTTGAGCTAATCTGATTGCCAGAATGCGGGCGTTCTGGATTTCGTTTGTGCTCAATTGGCCGGTGTATTTGCCTTTATGGCGAGTGATGTAGAAGAATCTGTAGCAATAGGCTAATACGCGTATCAAGGTGGTGAATGATGAGAATTTTTTGAGAATCGGATATTCTAATTTATTTCGGGCTGTAATGTGTAGAATTGTTACAGATCGTTGATCTGGGATGGTAATCGGGTCTAGTTTCGTTATGGGCCAATTTTGTTTCTCGTTAGTTAGCCAATGTGGACCGTTGATCCATATTTTGCTATTGAGCAGTTCTACCGGACTTGAACCTCGAGAGAGAATATCGGCTGGGTTTTCCAACGAAGGGACGTGTCTCCATTGATTAGCATGGCTATGTTGTTGGATTTCACTAACCCTATTGGCCACGAATTGTTTTAAACTATGCGGAGGCGTCCGTATCCAATGCAAGGTTATCATTGAATCGGTCCAGAAGTTAATTATGTCGATGGAGATTTTTAATGATTCAATTACGGTTCGGTATAGACTGATGAGGAGTATAGCTGCACATAATTCGAGTCTTGGCAATGATTGTATCTTCAAAGGAGCTACTCGAGACTTGGAACATATGAGTCGAACCGTGTGGGTTCCCTGGATGCTGGTGGATCGGAGGAACAGACACGCTCCGTATGCGCGCTCACTAGCATCACAGAAACCATGGAGTTCCGTGGTTGCTGTCTGGCTGCCCACAATTTTGCGTGGCACTGAAAATGACTGCAATGCCGGCAGTTGTAAATGAAATTCGTTCCAGACGTTATGGATGTCTGCTGGCACAGATTCATCCCAATGAACGTTCGCCTTCCATAGTTCTTGCATGATAAGTTTCGCTCGGACTATGGTAGGGCCTAATAACCCTAACGGGTCGAACAACTGTGCGATTCGGGAAAGGATTGCCCGTTTTGTTATCCTTGAACAGGGCGCGTATTCTTTTACCGTATAACCTATACTGTCTCGCTGTGGGTGCCAAAATAGACCTAATGTCTTTTTATTGTCCGTTAACGCGAGTGTCATAGATTCGTTTTGTGGGTCTCGAAGCGGATCTATTAACTGGGCGTCGTTGGATGCCCACTGACGCAATTGAAACCCTGCCTTGGCAGTAAGAGCAATTAATTGATCGCGTAGATTTTCGGCTTGAGCGAATGTGTGAGCTCCGGATAGTAGGTCATCGACGTAGAAGTCATGCAAGAGAGCTTGACTCGCGAGAGGGAAGTGGGCGCCTTCATCCTCTGCGAGTTGTTGTAACGTACGAATGGCTAAGAAAGGGGCGGAGGCTGTGCCGTATGTAACGGTGTTTAAGATGAAGGTGTGGACCGGTTGCTTGTGGTCTTCTCGCCATAGAATTTTGTGGTAGCGTCTATGCTCGGGTGCTAATTCTACTTGGCGATACATTTTTGCGATGTCCGCGGTGAGGACATATTGATGTGTTCTAAATCGGATCACTAATGCAAATAAATCGTCCTGTATCGTGGGACCTATCATAAGCGTGTCATTGAGTGACAATCCCGTGGTTGTCCGGGCGGATGCATCGAACACCACTCGTATCTTGGTGGTAAGGCTGGCTTCCTTACTTACCGCGTGATGTGGTAAAAAATAACCGTCGCGAGATTGCGAGTCAGTACGACTCATGTGCTCGAGATTTAAATATTCCTTGAGGAACGCTGAATACTGGAGTTTAATATGTGGATTGCGATCCAATTGTCGTTCCAATGAAAAGAACCGCTTCAGCGCTAGTGAATACGATTCGCCCAGCTCTGTTATGTTGTCTTTAAAGGGAAGTCGGACTGAATACCGCCCACTAATTGAATCGCGACTGGTATTTTTTGCATAGTGAGCTTCGCAGGTTTTTTCCTCTACAGACAGGTGTTTTTTGGTAGCTCGCTCTTCAATTTCCCAAAATTTATATAGTTGTTGCTCCAGTGAGCTGGTAATGACGTTACAAGTGATTGTCGTGCGACGCGGTTGTGATATGGTTTCACCGACAATTACCCATCCTAGTTTAGTCTTATGCAATTTCGTTTCTGTACCAGCCAAGCTGATGCAACCGACGGACAGTAAGTCCCAAAACAGTTGTGCCCCTATTAGGCCATCTATTTCGGCGGATTGGTGGAACTGAGGGTCAGCTAGGGGCAGATTTTGTGGAATGGTCAATCTGCTTCGATCGATTAGCGTCGTCGGGACGTTCTGAGAAACCTTATTTACCAACAAGAACGTAAGTGATCGTGAGAAGTCATTAAATTTGGATTGTATGCTCGCCCTCGTTTGGCTGTTAATTGCTGACGTCATATTGTTTGTGCCGGAGAGTGGTACAGCGATTCTTTCAGACGTCAGTTGTACTTTCTTGAAAAACTTGTACGTTAGGAGATGCGCTTGTGAACAGGAATCAAGAAGGACCCGACAGAGATGCGTCTGGCCCGCGTCGTCAGTGAGTTTCACTACCGCGGTGGCTAAGCATGTCTCAGATAAGAATGGCGCATCGACATACGTGGTTAGCGACGTCAGGGGTGTAGATGCAGGTCTTGTATCGACATGTAGCAATGTGTGATGCTTCTGGTGGCATCGTTTACAATTGGTGGATCGACACGTGTTGATGTTATGACTTGATCCGAGACAATTCGTGCATAGATTTTTTGCGTTTACAAGTTTAATTCTATCGGGTATCGAGAGGCGGTTGAAGGTTTCGCATTGTTGGGCATAATGATTCCCTCTGCAAAAGTTGCAGGAAGTAGCCACTTGCATGGTAAGAACATTTGGATGCGGTGGGCGATGATCGCGAAAATTCATTCGAGTGCTGACCCGCTGGTGTGAAATGTTTCGATGTGAGTGGCTCGAATTGGAGGGGGTTGCTTGGTGATGAGTACTACTCATTGGCTCGATAATTCGGCAACGCTCGTGCAGAAATTCGAATAGGGTTTCTAACGTGGGGAAATTATCGTTGCTAGTGTATTCGCGCCATTTTAGCGATGTGTCCTTGTCTACCTTTGACACGAACAGGTATATTAATATTGTGTCGACGGTTGGCTGTTGCAAAGGTTGGAGCGCCCGGTAATGAGCCTCTGCGTCGCCTAAAAATGACCTGAGTTCGCGGGGAGCAGGTCGGTTTAGGGACTGAATTTCAAACAACGCTTTCAGGTGATTGGCGACGATTACTGCGGGTTGATTATACCGTTTCTCCAAAATTGCCCAAGCTACAGTGTAATTCGCGGGTGCACTGTTGAGCGATTCAATATCCCTCAGTGCTTCCCCCGTCAAGCATGATCGCAGATACGTCAATTTTTTGCCGTCGGTAAGTTTTGGTTTATCATGGACTCCCGACCGGAATTGGTCCGCAAATCCGGGCCAATCCGCGCAGTTGCCCGAAAATGTGGGTAGATTCATTTTCGGTAACTGTACGTCCGCGTCTAATACTTCGTTTTGTGAGCACGGTGACAATACGTCGCGCGATACCGCGGTTTGTGCATTATTGCTTTGTGTCGTTAATTCAATTGCCCGACCCTTCGTCTGCATATAGAACGATTTCAAAGCGATCCGCTCGCGCAATAGATCTCCCGTTTCGTCGTATGTGTCTAGTTCTGACTGATTTTTTGTGAACACTACATATTCAGCATGCAATTCCTCAAGCCTAATCGTTATTTCGTGACCTTGGCAGGGTGCCTCGGGAGAATTTAACGCTGATCTTAATTCTTCGATTTCCATACGGAATGCTTCGCGTCTGGATTTCAAGGTTTTGATGCGATCTTCCAGTGACGGAGCCATTTTAAAACTTGCACAGCGGTTACGGAAGTTAAAAAGGAAGAGATAGGATCGGTGATACGAATAGTATTGGAGATTGACTTACAGTCTGCGGTACACAGGATGCAGCGTGGCGTCCTGCTGGATGGCTCCTTTCGTTGTCGTCTTCAACGTTGATTGTTGAGGTGATGGTGTGAGGATGTTGTTTCTCGGCAATGGTTTCCTTGCCGATTCACCGAGGTGGCTGTTCTTCCTGGACAGCGATTCCCTCGACGAGGTATGTTGCGGTGGCTGCGCTTCTTTGGCAGCGGATTCCTCGAATTGATGAGTACTGAGGTGGCTGCGCTTCTTTGGCAGCGGATTCCTCGAATTGATGAGTACTGAGGTGGCTGCGCTTCTTTGGCAGCGGATTCCTCGAATTGATGAGTACTGAGGTGGCTGCGCTTCTTTGGCAGCGGATTCCTCGACTTGATGAGTTGAGACAGCTACGCGTCCTGCGTAGCAATTGTCTTCTTGTGATGTACTGGATCAAGTAATTGATCACTTGATCCGGCTCGAAGGACCAAATGTACGGCACTCAACTCGCGAATCAAAAACTGTTAATTCTAAACGCGATGGCCGTTGCGCTCTACGGCAAATTAATGTCGTGAGGGCTAGTTTTAAAGATGATGAGAGGTGATGAAAAGTTGATGTCACGTAGTAACTTAACGTATATTTATCGTAATAGTACAAAGTGGTGAAATGACGATGTTGATGTATACTGTACGATGGTTAAGTAAAAAAGTGTCGTCTTTCCCTTCTCGAATGTTTGTCGTAGACATGAAAGGGGTGGTTTTTGCGAAAGGGAGTGGGTGTTGGAGCTGGTTCATTGGCTGTTCATTTTGTCTAATGTGGAATTAGGAAGTGGTAGGAAATACGGGTGGGAGAAGTATTAGAAGGAAAGGTGAGGAATAGGAAAAATACAGCAAGGGATGGTCAGCAAATGTGGAAATCCAAGGTTTATGGTCGGCTTTGCCGTTCGCTGTTTTATGATGGTGAGAAGTTGGCGGCCGGCAGCATGGGTACGTGTTTTAATACCTGGAGCGGTCGCCGGAATTTTCCATGTATTTATCCTTGCACATCTGGCAAGCAGCTTCGATTTCGTTGGACGGTTTATGGGACCGTACATAAATAATGTATTAAAAAGATTCGGTATGGAAAACTGTAATCCGATATCAACTCCATTAGAATCAAAGATAAACGTGGAAGAAAAGGAATCCGAGAAAAACGCAAACCAAGGCGACGCGATAGACGAGCCGTACCGAGAACTCGTAGGATGTCTTAATTATCTAGCCAACGCGTCGCGACCCGACATTGCATTCGCGGCTAGCTTACTAAGTAGATATTGCAACAATCCTAAACCAACTCATTGGACAGCAGCGAAGCGTGTGTTGAGATACCTGAAGGGAAGTATAGAATACGGGTTAAACTACAGTAAAATCGCAAAACTTATAACCGCGTATGTAGACTCCGATTGGGGAGGAGATTTAAAAGACAGGCGATCAAACACGGGATATGATATATTTAGCCGGAGGACCAGTCAGCTGGAATAGTAGGAAACAGAAAACCGTAGCACTCTCGACTATGGAGGCCGAATACATGGCCCTCTCGGACGCAACAAAAGAAGTTATTTATACAGGGTAGCCCGGAACTCGCGCAGTATTTTTAAAAAAGGGGTAGCTGAGGTGATTCTGAACAACTTTTTCCTTGATCAAAATATTGTTTGAAGCTTCGTTTTTTAGTTATTAGCGAAAAACACTGGCCAATGCGAGCGCCCGTATAGCCCGAGCTCAGTCACAATTGCGCGCGGCCGAGATCGGGTGCATCGAGGGGCAACGTACGGCAAATATTACAATCGTCTTACATTAAGAATAGTGTATAATTTTTCGTTATTCATCAATAACAATTTAATTAACAAGTCGTTTAATAACTGTTCCATACTTTTATTCGTTTTCCGAAACGAATAAAGTGTTTTATTAATTATGAAAAAAGTGTTTGGATGATTAATGTTAGAAAAGGGTAGTTAACTAAACTTATCCATTCGACCGCGAATTTACCTGCTTCGACGGTGTCTTGCCATATGGTCATTGTACCGATCCTGACCTATCCTAATTTAAATTTAATTTAGATGCCACGTCCCGGCGATCGATGCGATCTGATTCGCACTTGTTTCCACACGCACAGGACACGCACTTACGAACATTACGAAAGTTAATGTGTGTGTCATGTGCGTGTGGAAACAAGTGCGAATCAGATCTGTATCGATTGCCGGGACGTGGCATTTAAATTAAATTTAAATTGGGATAGGTCAGGATCGGTACAATGACCATATGGCAAGACACCGTCGAAGCAGGTAAATTCGCGGTCGAATGGATAAGTTTATTTAACTACCCTTTTCTAACATTAATCATCCAAACACTCTTTTCATAATTAATAAAACACTTTATTCGTTTCGGAAAACGAATAAAAGTATGGAACAGTTATTAAACGACTTGTTAATTAAATTGTTATTGATGAATAACGAAAAATTATATAGTATATTTATGTTGAATTATAAAGATGTTTAGTGTTGGAATGTATCAGACAACGCTCATTCATTCATAAGTGGCGCCTTGTAGGCGAGGCGCTGTTAGGCTTAGTCAGTATAGTTTCCTTTCTTATATACAGGGTCCGGCGGAGTATAAGTCCAGGCGTTGAATGGGGGGTTACTGGGGTGATTCTGAACAACTTTTTCCTTTACCAAAATGTTGGTTAAAGCTTCGTTTTTGAGTTATTAACGAAAAACCCTGGCCAATCAGAGCGCCCATAGAGCGTGCGCCCCAGCACGTGACTCTCAATCGCACTCGGTCGCTGTGTTAATGCTTTGGTTACGACCACGATCGAGCGCGATTGAGAGTCACGTGCTGGGGCGCGCACTCTACGGGCGCTCTGATTGGCCAGGGTTTTTCGTTAATAACTCAAAAACGAAGCTTAACCAACATTTTGTTGGTTGCACCGCGACATCGCTCGCTGGTGCAAAGCTTGCGTAGATTGCCAGCAATCGAAGGTGTCGCGCCATGTCCGGCGCAAACCAGAGCATTTCGTTGCACCCGATGGTAGATTTGACCAGGTGCACATGGATATTATTGGACCGTTACCGTCAAGCGACGCGACGGGTCCACCTACTGTTTAACGATAATAGGTGTAGATCGTTTCTCGCGATGGGTGGATGCTGTTCCCCTCGCGGAGACGTCGCGGCGGTGCAATCGCAAGCGCAGGGGCGTCCAACGATGGACTCGCACCCGTGGATGACGATTCATCCGCGCATTCTCATCGATACACACCTCGAGCTACCATTGATAAACAGCTCAAAAACTGCATTCGAAACTCGCTTTAAAATTTTGAACGGGCCGGTATACGGCCGTTCCAATGACTTCTTACAAGTCATTGTTAGTCATGTTTCGCATGAATACGTGAGTGCACGTCTTTAAATCCTTAAATACAAACGCTCGCTTTTTATAATTATGTGCCACGGGCACTGGGCGAACCTGACGCATATATTCCCGGAAATCCTCGATAAAAATGTTCGGGTCCGGAGTCAAGTCTTCGGGCAAGAATTCTCCCGCAAGACGCGGGAAGAGTTCTCCCGCAAGACGCAAAACTGTGCCGAAGAGAAACTCGGCTGGAGAGGCGCCAGTATCCGCACGGGCGTGCGAACGCAATCCCAGTAACACGGTTGACAGGACCTGTGCCCAGTTTTTGCCCAGATGGCACATTAATGCAGCCTTCAAAACACGATGCTACCGCTCTATCATCCCGTTGGAAGCGGGGCGATAAGGCGTAGTGCGTATGAGCTCACAACCTACCAACGAAAGAAGCGCGGCAAACAGACGTGACTCGAATTGAGGTCCGTAGTCAAGTGCGTAAGTCCGTAGTCATCCGTAGTCAAGATTTTGGGGGAACCGTATTGCGAAATCCAAACATCAAAGAATGTTCTTGCGACGCGACGGAAACGAATCCGAAACGAATAAAGTGTTTTATTAATTATGAAAAAAGTGATACAGATCTGATTCGCACTTGTTTCCACACGCACATGACACACACATTAACTTTCCTAATGGTCGTAGGCGCGTAATAAAAGTATGGAACAGTTATTAAACGACTTGTTAATTAAATTGTTATTGATGAATAACGAAGAATTACACACTATTCTTAATGTAAGACGATTGTAATATTTGCCGTACGTTGCCCCTCGATGCACCCGATCTCGGCCGCGCGCAATTGTGACTGAGCTCGCGCTATACGGGCGCTCGCATTGGCCAGTGTTTTTCGTTAATAACTAAAAAACGAAGTTTCAAACAATATTTTGGTCAAGGAAAAAGTTGTTCAGAATCACCTCAGCTACCCCCTTTTTAAAAATACCGCGCGAGTTCCGGACCACCCTGTATATTTATTTTATTACAGTATTCATGTTTCACTTATATTTCGTTAAGTAATAATTATTCCTTATTATTTGTTACTATTTGTTATTAATTGTTATTATTTATTGTTATTGTTATGATGATGTTATGTCATACAACTAGTTTGGCCTCTCTAACTATAAATTTTTTTATTATTTCTACATTATATACATTTTTTGATTTTTGTCCCGAACGCCCATTGATAGGCCGCACTGTGCGCCGCGTTCAATTCTTAACCCTTAGAGCGCTATGGACGCATATATGTGTCCGGCGAAAGCGATCGGTGTGGACTATGAGCGCATATATGCGTTTGGTGAGAGTTACCAAATGTGACACAAATATATGTGTGTTTCTTAGCAACGGCGGTAAAAACAAAAACAAATGATGGCTACGCGACAATTATATTACCATCTATTAGTGTTACCCTACAAAATGTCGCGTAATACTGTAGAATATATTACAAGAGGACTGTATTCCGTCCTCAGGGATCGCCAGCGCCGAGCGCGCAGTCTCTCCGGAGCGCATCGGCAGAGAGTCGTCCGCAAGCAAAGGGTTAAAAGTACGCGCGGAAAACTGCGTCGCCTGTCTCCGGCGCGAAGCCAGCACTGCGATTCAATTTGCCAGCTCGCCAGCTCGTAAGGTATAATTATAATACTTAATACGTAGTATATAGTTATTATACAGGTTAAGCACTTTAGTCGTGCTCCTCGTAAAGCGAGACCTCGAAAAACTGATCAAAGAACTGATCGCAAGATTCACCGATTATCTGAAGCGGACAGATTCAAAACTGCAGTTGCCATCCACAATGGAATATCAACCTAGCCAGGAAGAGACAGTAATCGTATTTGTTTATAATTTCATTAAACATATCTCGCGTTCTACTAGGCCGATTGTAATCGCCGACGTCTCAAATGAAAGGAAAGAGAACCAGCTACGATCAAAAATACCCCGTTGCTGTAACTATAATATATCCAGTTGACCGTAAGAACAATTATAATTGTTTAATTGTTTATAACAAATGAAACGCTCGTGGAATATTCTTAACACCAGTTGGAGATTGTAGCTTGGGCTTCTAGCTGTAATTTATGTCTAGTGATCATTGATGTAGCTGCCCTGCAAGTCGAAATAATCGCATTTGTTTATAATTTCTTTACACAAATTCAATTATCTCGCGTTCTACTAGGCCGATTTTAATCAGCGACGTCTTAAGTGAGGCGTCTTCTTCTTTTAGAACTGGTTTACATGTGCGGTTTATTTTTTACAAACGGGCCAAAAACTCGTTTGAGATTTCCACAGTAACTGCACATTAGGATCGTCCTAAGGGAGGACAAAATTGTTCCTTGTACCGAGAACTTCAATTTAGGACGTCGCACAGTGGGGCAAAACGCCTATTTAGGATTGGGAAATTAATAACACGATGCTTAGGACCTTAATGGTATTTCTATTTGCAGGAACGGAATCAACAAGGATTAGGAATATATAAAACGATACTTTTTCGAAAATTTGTTAATAATTTATAAAAAAATGTAGTAAATAATTGCGAAATTCACCTGAATTCGCGTTAATTTTTATATACACATGTAGAATGGGATGTCTAGTTTATGTATTATCAAATTTGGCTTCAGCCGACTGCAGCTGAACAAATTATTTCATTTTTTCTAAAATAGTTCGATGCCCGCACGAATGCGCCCGCGCCCGCCCCGGTTTTACGAAGTGTCCTACGTAGAAGTAAATCTATTTATGAATAACTATGCTTGTTTTGACTACATTCTTTTTATTTAATAGCAGCGACCCGGTCATAAACCTCGAGAGTTCCGATTCTGGTTTATTATTATAATTATGAGAATAATCATGCACTCCGTCCTACAAAGGAAGGTATTCATCGCTCGTTCTTTACTTTCTAAGCGGTTAACGTATTTAAACTGTTAATCACCCCTGAACAAATGGAGTATTAAAATAACCCAAAACAATATAATTTAATATATTATTTTTCGTAGAAGATTAAATTTATGTTATATTTCATTAATATTTTTAGCAATAATTATGCTTTCAAGATGTAAATATTATTATTATTATTATAATAAATACCTATTATTATTGTATTTATTGTAAATTTTATTTCTTCGTGCGGGCGTTCTCCGCATGGAACTAGTTTAGGAAACATTAAATAATTTGTGCAGCTGTAGTCGGCTGCAGCCAAATTTGATAATACATAAACTAGACACCCCATTCTACATGTGTATATAAAAATTAGCGTGGATCCAGGTGAACCCCGGAAGTATTTCATAAAAGAAAGTTTAGAAAATTGGTTTGTTCAAACTTGCTCGAAATAAATTATTTAAACATTTCCGAAAAATGTATCTTCTGGATTTTATACATTCTTAATCCTTGTTGATGCAGTTTCTGCAAAAAGAACTACCATTAAGGTCCTAAGCATTAGATAACAGATGAAAATAGCATTCTTCATTTTTATGCCATTTTTAATTTTTAACTTTTGCATCGCTTGCCAAGCTTAAAAACAATGGATTTGAGAAATGATAATATCGTTTTTAGCTCCTATGGACATCTATGTTGATATTGGAAATAGTCTCAGGGGCCTACTCCGTGTTTCGTTTTTTAATTTTGCAACCCTAAATAGCCGTTTTGCCCCACTGTGCGTCGTTGAAGTAAATCGGCCTAGTAGAACGCGAGATAATTGAATTTGTTTAAAGAAATGAAGCACTTGTTACACTGACAGATATCAAGCGAATGAGCAGACAAAAGTTCACCGGCGGTATTTACTGGGGGACGAACTGCGCAGCGCTCCAATCAGGATCGCCGAATTTCAACGGTTTTCGCGAAATAATGCACTACTATTTACGAAAAAATTACCCACGAACGCCTGGACGTTAACGTAAAATTCATATAAAAAAACTAATTGAACGGTCCAGCTGGGTCGTTGAAATACGATACAGATATGTGAGATAGAAATGCCACACACCGTTGTACGAGAAATATTTTGTCTTGCGAGATATATTAAAATCAATTTCAAAACTATCGAAACGTATGACAGATTAACCCCTCAACGACCGGACTCGCGGCACAAAAACTGTACTATGCGGCCCGCAGTAGGTATCTAAGTTTTCGAACTCTTTCGATGCTTTTACAAATAAAAGGTGATATTCTGTCCATAATCGTGTGTACATTATGTGCATACACCTTTGAATGAGAGATTGAAACTTCCTATTACGATATTGCAGTTCACATAAACAAATCAGCGACAAACGCGATTAGCTGTATGGGTCCGTACGAGATACGGACGCGGGCGACATGTGAAAAACATTGGGTCCGTACGAGATACGGATGCGGTCGTTGAGGGGTTAATACGCCGCTTGTCGTCGATCGTACGAGATGCGTCGGGAGGACCAATCAAAATCGGGCTTTAGGGTGGTTCTAGAACAATAGCTGTCAAGAATCGTATTAAAATGTTTCTTTTCACCCGCTTTTTGATCAATTAATTGTTCAAAAGTATTTCAGGCATTATGCGGCATATGTGGACCAAACGTGTTGCATAGTAAGACACAGTGGAAACATTATTTTTCAATGTATTTCAACTTTGTCAAGTATCAAGGTAAGAAATTCATTGCTAGGAGAGAGCTTTGATTGGTCGACGTTGCAATACTTTCTGTCAGATTCGCCGACGAACTCGATCTCGCCCCCCCCCCTTCAGCCAACAGCCAATCGCGCGGCATTAAAAAGTAACTGCTAAACCGAGGGTATAAATACAGCGCACATTCGGCCGATCAACATATCGTCTCTGGAGGCCCGTAAAGATAGATCGGATAGTGATTTAAATTAAAGCTCAGTATACTGAATTTTAAGGGGCAGAAGACATAGCAGAGGAGGAAATAGAATGGCAAATAAGAAAAATAAAGAAGAAGAAGGCGGCGGGCACGGATCAAATAACAGAGGAAGCGTGGCTATACAGCGTGGGGAATGGGAGAAAAAGGCTAGTGGAAGTGATAAAGCACAGATAATGCCACTATACAAGAAGGGGGACAGGGGTGGGACAGAACACTGTAGAGGAATAGCCTTGCTTAACACAGCATACAAGATATATGCTGCAGTGTTGAGTGAGAGATTAAAAAAGGAAGTGGAGGGGAAGGGTATGCTGCCAGAAACGCCGAGAGGCTTCCGAGAGGGAAGAAGTAAGATGGACAATATCTATGTGCTCCAGCATACAGTAGAAAAGGAAACTCTAAAAACACAAGGAAGGCTGTTTGCAATGTTCGTGGATATAGCGGCAGCCTTCGACTCGGTGGTGAGGGAAAAGCTATGGCGGATAATGGAGAAAAGGGGGGGTGAGTAAAGAAATCATAGAGAGGATAAAGGAGGTGTACCAAGAAACGATAAACATAGTAAAAGATGGGGAGAATGAGTCGAAACAGTTCTGGACAGGGATGGGAGTGAGGCAGGGATACCCTCTGAGTCCCACCCTGTTCACGTTGTACATTGCGGACCTCGAAGAGGAGCTAGAAAGGGGCCAAGCAGGAGGGGTAGTAGTAGGAGAAATGAAATTCTGGTCGCTGACATACGCGGATGACATGGTCCTGGTGGCAAACAGGGAAGAAGAGATGAAGGAAATGATGAAAAGGCTGGAGAGATTTTTGGAGAAGAAGGACCTCGAAGTGAATGTAAGGAAGACAAAAATGATGGAATTCCGGAAGGGAGGACAAGACGAGGACATGGGAAGACAGGGAGAAGTACCTGAGGAGAAACGGACAGAGTCAGGAGGCGGTGGAAAGAGAGCAGGCGCGGGCGTAAGGATGGAATAGACCTTAGGGGAAAGAGACTTAGAAGTGCAGAGGCAGGAGCAATATATTAACATAAGGGACTCCAGGTACAGCGAAAGATACAAGCACTTAAGGACGGAAGGACTGCCGCAGTACCTGACGGAGGACGGAGAGGGAGGGAGTCAGAGGTTGATAGCGAGAGCGAGATGCGGAAGTATGGAGGAGACAAGCAGGTACTGGATGGAGGAGGAAGAGAGAAGATGCAAGCTGTGCGAGGAAGGGGTGGGAAGTCTGAAGCACTGGGTGGAGGACTGTAGAGGAATGGAGGATTGTAGGGGGGTAAGGTTGAGCGAGATAGTAGAGGGGCGGAACAGCGGAAAGGCAGTGGAATGGTTGAGAGAGCTAGAGAAAAGAAAAGAGAAGGAGGCGAAAAAATGAGGAGAGTCGAGGGATAGTCGAAACAAATAAAGTGCAAATGAGGTAAAATAAATACGGGTGAGATGGGGATAAGTGAAGGAATGGATGTGGGGATGAAGGAAGAGTGAATGTGAAGAATGGGAATAATTAACCAAAGAATGCGTGCAATAGATTAGAATTGAATTAAGTTAAGTTTATGTACATAAGAGTTTAAGCCGGAAAAAAGGCATTTTGTAGCCGGAAGGCCAAAATTACAAATAAATAATAATGCTGAATTTTAACGTAAAATAAAGTGCAATCAAGATATCTTTCATGACGCAACGGACGCCGAACACGTATGGTGAGTTTTTAAATTTTGCCACAATTGACAATAAATACAGAATGTTTATAATAGCATTGAACGTGTCAAGCAACAATGGTGAATACTTCTGTTACAGTAACAATTAGGCAATCGGAATCAATCCGAAACCCGTAAAATAAACGAAAGCTAGTCTGGCCGTCAGCTTCTCGATAAAGTTATAACCGGCCAATACTATCCGACCTTCGCACCCTCCTTAGGGTACGATCAACTTGGCTCCGTTCGACAGACGACCGGCATGCCGGGCAAAGTCGTCCGATGCGTGCATTCGTGTTAGTGCATGTGTGTGAGCCATAGATTGCCGTCCGACACGCGGTGGAGTACACAAGTTGCCTGTGAAAGGCACAAAAAACTATTTTCTGACTCAAAGCATTTGTTCAACCCTTATTTATTTCAACTTATATTTTTAACTGATTGTAACAATTTCAGATTCTATGTTAACTTTTTGTTACTTCATTTTAATTTTAAAACTTAATTGAAAAAAAGGATGGCGATGGTGTGGAGGTAATATTATATATAATATAATATATATAAGGTAATGTTAATATTATTGTTACAATTTGAAAAGCGTCACCTGTCGTTTGTCGCGAAGGAGGGTCGCGAGAGGGGCCAGTCGCAGATGGAGAGCCGTGCCGAATAGACGAATTAACAATTGAGAGTTTATTGTAACACCCTTGTTCCATCCTTTTCTGCGCCGGAAACTTATTACCATCAATTAAACCAGTAAATGTAGTCCAAATTATATCGTGTTTGGTGTCATTGTAATCAGAAAAATGTCACTAATGTATGGGTATAAGTTTCATAACAAAAGAATGAGCAATAGCAAAGTTTCATTGTTGTTATCAGCGGGCCCATAGTTCAAGTGTTCTCGAGAACCCCAATGTCTATCGAGCTGGCCGTGGAAAGGTTTGTTTTTGTAGTAACGGGAGGCGTCTCAAGTGTATGTACGACTCTACGACAAAATTCAAAATAGTTTGACGTTGTGCGGCTTTCGACTTGCCCGACGAAAACGGCTACACCGATAGCCCACACACATGCTCTTCAATACATCGAAACGCTCACACATGTAGCTGACGTCACACGTCGGGTTAATCGCCCGATATCGGTGCCACTCTAACCACGAAGTCGGACGAAAAGACACACGCACATGCATCCCAAGGTATCGTGCATGTGAGCTCGTTGCCGGTTGTCTGTCGAACGGACGGAAAACGGAGCCAAGGTGATCCTACCCTTATAGTACTTCAACGAAGGATTCTGAAGTGTATTGCTGAATCTCTGCGCAGCGACCGGTAAGTCGAGATCCATTTATGTATTCCTTTGCCACACGTCGCTCTGGACCGCGCGCGGTTATTTCGAAACGACAATACTTTTATACCCTCGCGTTTGCACACTTTCCAAAAAATCATAATTGTATCCCATGAAACTCTCGGTTCAACAAAAGCAGACGAAAGAGTAATCCGTTTAATACGAACGGAAGGAACAACTCTCAACAAAAAGCTGTTCATTTCTGAACAACAGAAACAACTCTGAATTTACAACCGTTCATTTCTGAATGCAATGGCGCTGCAAAATAAATGTGCCACCTGTTGCCCTACTCCTCCATCCTTAAATTTGGAATATTGTGCACTCACGAATATCTTGTTAAATATTTTCAAAGATTCAGTCGGGCACCGCGAGTACAAGAATATTACACCGAGTCGAAATTATATTCCTGTGGCCTCGAACGAATCGAATCAAATGATGAAAGCTCCTGACTTTAATCATCTAATGATATTAAATCACAACTAATGATATTCCAATTAATACAAGACAATATCGCTATCCGCCAGTACATCGAAAAGAAAGTCAAAAACAGATCAGCACTGTGCTATCTGCAGGCATAATTAATCATTCTAAATCTCAGTATAACTCGCCTTTATGGATTGTTCCAAAGAAAGCAGACGCACAGGGAGTTAAACGCTGGCGTTTGGTAATAGATTTTCATGCACTCAATGAAGAAACAATTTCTGATAAATACCCATTACCGCAAATTACGGAAATATTAGACCGATTGGGAGGAGCTAAGTACCTCTCAGTGTTTGATCTCGCAAGTGGATTTCATCAAATAGAGATGGATCCGAAAGATAAGGCAAAAACAGCATTTACTACCCCGAATGGACATTACGAATTCTCTCGAATGCCTTTCGGATTAAAGAACGCACCACCGACCTTTCAACGCCTCATGGATCAAGCACTCACTGGACTTCAAGGGGCACATCTTTTTGTTTACTTGGACGACATAGTGCTATACGCTACTTCGCTTCAAGAACATAATATCAAAGTTACAAAATTATTAATCCGCCTTAAAGATCATGGATTAACCCTTCTGACCAATAAATGTGAATTTCTACAAAAGGAAGTTGCATATTTAGGACACATTATTCCGGGGGCGTAGAACTTTCCCCCAGGTGTGGAAGGTTCAGAAACTAATTCTCCTCCCAAGAGGAGAGCCAGACGAGGAAGCGCGTCAAAAGTACAGGCCCATAAGCCTCATCTCAAATGCGGCAAAGATCCTGGAACACACCATTAGGGCCAGGATCAACGCAGAGTGGGTAAAGGCTGGAGACTTTGCCGAACGACAATACGGGTTCAGGGAGAAGAGGTCTACTGTGGATGCCCTAATGGCTGTGCGCGAGATTGCGCGAAGGGCCAGGGCTGGAAACCGGATTGCAGCGATAATTTTGCTGGATGTGAAAAACGCGTTTAATACTGGAAGATGTGTAGACATCCTGAAGGCGCAGATGGCCAAGGGACTACCCAAGTATCTAATAGAAATGGTCGCCTCTTATCTAAGCGACCGTGTGATAGTACATGAAGGCCAGGGAGCTCCACTTCCTGTTTATGCTGGAGTACCACAAGGATCGGTCATTGGACCTTTCCTGTGGAATATAGTCTACGATGAAATTGTTAGACGGCATGATGACGAGCGGGTCAGGTTTGTGGCTTTCGCAGATGACCTTGCGATACTCATCTCAGCAGCGGATAATGCAGTAATGGCAAGAAGGGCTGAAGCTGCATACCAGGAGGTGTCAACTTGGATGGATAACAAGGGCTAACCACTAGCCCATGAAAAGACAGAGGCAATCCTACTGGCGGGAGCCAGAAGAAGAGTTTGCCCGGCCACAATAGGATTGGGTGGCAGGAGCATTAGGCTAGCCGACTCGGTGAGGTACCTGGGAGTCGTGATTGATAAAGCCCCGACATTCGGGGCTCACGTCGGCGATGCGTCAATGAGGACCATGAGGACAATTGGGGCTCTCGGTAGCCTCATGAGGAAAACTGGAAAGACAGATGGAGCGATCCGCAAATTGATCATGAACACCCCCAGATCGGTGTTGCTCTATGCTGCCCCCACCTTCGCTCATGTAGTACATCGAGGGTGGGCAGGCAGGGAGGTGGCTGCGGCGCAGAGAAGTCTGGCGATGAGGGTGTCTGCCGCATACAGAACGGCATCGGCGGATGCCCTCGAGGTAGTTACCCTCACGCTCCCAGTGGTGCTCGAGGTCAAGAAAAGGCGCCTGATGTTCCTGTCCAAAGACAGTAATAACAATCAAGGACTTCGAGAATATATAGACAACGACAGGAACATCGCTAGTGCGGTTTTGCGGTGTTGCGGCTCGCGTGAACCACGCCTGGACGAACATGAACAGATCTTTCAAATGATATGGCAGGAAAAGTGGGACGTGTCGACCAAGGGTAGATGGACATACAGACTCATCCCGGACTTGGTGACATGGATGCGGGGTAAGTGCGGGGGGCCTCGCGTTCTACGTGACACAGGCACTGACCGGTCATGGTTGTTTTGGTAAATACCTATATAGAATTGGCCAGGAGCGTTCGCCGGAGTGCTGGATGTGTGGTGCGAGTGAGGACGAACCGCATCACACACTGTTTGTGTGTCCGGCATGGGCGCCCCTGAGGGTATCAAATCTCCCGATGGAGACCGGGGGTTGGACCCGCCCACCTTGCTCGAGGGCACAATCCACTGTTACGCAAACTGGGTAAGATTCTGTGAGTACGTGACGGTGGTGCTTGTTGCCAAGGAATATGTCGAGCGCTACCGCGAATTGTCTGCGCATCACGAAGTGGGGTATGTGTAGTGCCGGTGCAGTGATAGTGCTAAGTTTCTTGGTATGAATTGTTGAGTGCATAGACATGAGCACTGCGGATGTGAAGAATGAGAAGTGTGTGTCTGCAGCCTGACATTGTGTATGGGGCTGCATAGACTAAGTTTGTATAATTTATAGGAATAAAAGAGGCGTAGATGGTTTTTTGTATGCAAAGTATGTTGTCGGGACTGAAGAAGGAAGGGAGGCGCCTCTCCTCGGGAGGGTGCATCTTAGCTGTTTCTTAGCGGGGTTATAAGAATAAATGAGTGCGTGTACGGTTAAATTGTAACAGCGCGAGTGTTTCTGTACACCACGCTGGATTGGTATGAAAATCGGTTAAAAATGGGGTACTTTTTAATTAATAATTTCCCTGCGATGGGAAATCAGTAGATTGCTGGGACGGCAGCTGTAGCCGACGGTCATTCGTGACAAACGGTAGTGCAGCGGTCCTGGTACTGGTGATACCCCGCACACCAGGTGGGTCGCTGGGCAGCGGATTGGAGTCATATCCGCTCGTCTGGCACCCATCAGGGGCACACATAGTGTAAGCGAACAAGGAGTTTTGTCTCCGACTTTGCAGGTGCTCAACTGTCCTTAGGACAGGGGTGGTATTTAGGGGCGAGTATGAATGTTTGGTGTAATTAAATTCAAGTTTCTTGGGTGGGTGTGTCGGGTGCTTGCACCTGGCAGGGTCCTGAACCAGGCTTTGCGTTCACTTGTACCTGAACTGGATGTAGGGTTTACCCATCCAAGCGTGGTCTTCTCAGAGCTTGGCAGTCCTGTGATCGCCCATAGCATCAGTATTTGTGACGGGGTGAGGATTGTTGAGGGATGGTGTTGGGGGAAAAAAAATGCGTGGTAACTCAGAGCTTGGCAACCCCATAAGCTTCCATAGGATCAAATTGGTCACGGGAGCTTAGGTTGTTGAGGGGTGGTGGTGGGACAAAAAAAAATGGACACATTATTCCAAAAGACGGAGTCAGACCTGATCTTAGAAAATTAAAAGCCGTTCAAGATTTTCCTACACCCACCACAAACAAGAATATTCAACAATTCTTAGGACTTGTAGGATATTACCGAAGATTCGTACCTAATTGCAATTCAAAACCAAAACCTCTAATTAACTTGTTAGGGAAAGGCATCAAATTCAAGTGGACACAAGAAGCCTTTCCCAGCCTATCTCAAGAGATAACGATGCCAGATGAACGCCAGGAAAACACAACTAATTGCCTGCAGCAAATTCTACTCAAATTTGTCCTTTACACGAGGATCAGACCATACACAACGATTTGATATCTTTCGAAGAACCATTCGAAAATACTGTCATAGAGAATACAAATAATGTTCGTCAATACTTGTTTAGTACACCGCAAGTGTTATACGATTACCCGGTAACGGATCAACGTCATTTGTTTGACCATACGCTCGACCCTTATCCATTCATCGCCTTAGACTTGGAAAATCCGACTGACGAAGATGATCTGGAGGAGGCGTTATCAGCACAACCGCATAAAATTACAGTCTCCTCAAATACTCTGACGGCTGAAGCAGGACATTATGTATATTTTATATCTGCCGACTGTAATTTACAAACCGACGTTGGAAAATTGTTATTGGATACAGATATAATAACTAAACAGGATCTTCTCGCAAAGCGACCAGAAAAAGGACACGTCGCAACCTTAGACAACGGGTCATTTAAATGTTTCAGTATAGTAGTCTCTGACAATTTTTATAATAACGTTGAAAAATTATCCATACTTAGAGGTTTGAAAAATCTTAATGACTCCTTAAATCAACACCGTATCAAATCATTCCGAATATCAGCAACCGGAGATTTCCATAAATTACCGGTTAACGAATTTTTCAAGATGTTAGAAGAAGTTTTCACTGGAGCAGCTCAACAAATTATTATTTGCAACTGTATCATCACTACCATCTATAGAAAACAGACAGGAAATAATCCGCGAAACTCACGATAGTCTAATTGGAGGTCACAAGGGAATAATGAAGACTAATA
Source organism: Nomada ferruginata (assembly GCA_963583965.1). Taxonomy (NCBI): domain Eukaryota; kingdom Metazoa; phylum Arthropoda; class Insecta; order Hymenoptera; family Apidae; genus Nomada; species Nomada ferruginata. The sequence goes on from OY757219.1 coordinate 6,446,934, forward strand.
AACGCATTCGATCAAACTTCCATTGGCCGCAAATGCGCAACGAAATTCAACATTACATAGGAAGATGTCAAAGTTGCAGCGAATGTGATTGTTTTCATTGTGTGTGTGAGAGCGAGTGTGATAGAGAGCAGGAGGAACGGTAGAGTATTAGTAGTTACATTGCGATGCGCGAGTCACGCCGGCCACATGTAATAAGACAAAGAGTATGTATAATTATTATAATAAGTTCAGCATATTAAATATCTATATATAGCCGCATGAAGTATTTTATCATTTCCACCACAGTTGCCAAGAACAAAAGTTAGTCCGAGCGAAAACTCGTCAGCCTATGTTAATTATCGACCCACCTATGGGACCATTTGATAAAACCGCTTTGGATACAGTAGGACCAGGAAATGGAACGAAACGAATGCAGAATGTTATATTTACTTTATTATTGCACATTCTCTTTATTAATTACGTGCTACTATGACACGAGCCAGGATGATATGCATCGTAAAATCACACGAAACAATAATTTTTGCGGCATCTAGCACACACTATAAGCCGCGTTCGTACAAGAACCCCCGTTTTTGAGGACGTCTCTCGGAAAACATACTTCATAAACATGGTAGCAGTAACAATTGAAGGTCGACACCTCGTAGTCGCAATTCGACATTAGCTATCGTAGCATTGTTTCCAAGTGTACAGAAATATCAAAGAAATTATAATGTCTGACGTGTAGTTTGTAGACGTGCAAGGCCCTTCGGCAGCACAAGAATCGGTCTTGAAGAAAATGTGCACACTGATATGAAGAAGTCGCAGTTAACACGTTGACTGCCGCGTCACCCGTATTCGGGTGACAGCTAAAGTTCCAATCAGGCCGCGTCAGTCATCGGTGACTGACATTCAACTTTTCGTTTAGGCGTCGCTGTTTCACAGTGTTCAGCTACGCCGCGGCGCGTAGTAAGTAACACATAATAAAATATAAATAAAATTAATACATAATATGAAAACATAATCTAATTAGTACATAATAAGTGTATGTACAGGGTGTTTGAATATATGTTCCGTTTGATGTAGGGTAATAAAACTATTGAATTGTTATAAAAGTAATATGAAAACGGTTTATTAAGAAAATTATTTAGAATGTAAAATTTTAAAGCATTCTATAGAAAGCTGGGGTTGTTCGGGACAACTTGGACAATAAGTTGTTGGTTTCTTTAAATTCTCTCGTGTCTTTGATCGGTCCATTCGACGTCTTTTATCTGCATAACATTGTTTGCATGCGCGTCTAATGCTTCCTCCGGAATCATTTTTCCGAACGGCGATATTATGCTGACTCCGACGAAGACAAGTATTTGTTATATTTTCAGGCAACCCTAATAATTTTGCAGCTAATAACTCTCTAAATCTTCTAATATTTACATTCTTCTTTGTTGTAATTTTGTAAACCGTCAAAGCGTTTACAACAGAAATTCCCAGAAGGAGTTGAATGCCAAGCTTTCGGTACCATTTGATTCCTTTTCTAATTGTGGTGGCATAAGAAACCATTTGGTCGGAATAATCTATACCACACTTTCCTGTATTATATTCAACAACAGCTAGTGGTTTCAGTGTTGCAGATGTCTGTTGGCTTGGAGAAACAGCACGAATGCTACGATTTTTTTTTGCACTTGGTACCATTATAGGAGCGTGTTTTGTTGATAACATTCTCACGTCCCGCGTATCTCTCCATTTAAGTACGACAATCCCGTTATCATCTTCTTTGGATACCATCTCCCCTTTTCTTAGTTTGCAATGAAGAATATCTTTTGGGAGGAATTTTTGAAGTGTAAACTTCTTTAGGCGCGCCACGCCCAGAATATTGCTGGAGAGTGAAAATTTTGCTGGGGAGTGAATGAGTCTGATGCGTCAGGCTCGGGCGCGACACGCTCATTCGGGTAAACTCGAGAGCCGAAGCGACAGGCTCGGGCGCGACAGACTCGGGCGCGACAGGCTCCGGCGCGACACGCTCATTGGGGTAAACTCGAGAGCCGAAGCGACACGCTCAGAATTTTGCTGGGGAGTGAATGAGTCTGATGCGTCAGGCTCGGGCGCGACACACTCAGCGCGACACGGTCAACGCGACACGGTCAGCGCGACACGGTCAGCGCGACACGGTCAACGCGACACGGTCAACGCGACACGGTCAACGCGACACGCTCAGCGCGACACGGTCAGCGCGACACGGTCAGCGCGACACGGTCAACGCGACACGCTCAGCGCGACACGGTCAACGCGACACGGTCAACGCGACACGGTCAACGCGACACGCTCAGCGCGACACGCTCAGCGCGACACGGTCAACGCGACACTCTCAGCGCGACACGCTCAGCGCGACACGGTCAACGCGACACGCTCAGCGCGACACGGCCAATGCGACACGGTCAACGCGACACGGTCAGCGCGACACGCTCAGCGCGACACGGTCAACGCGACACTCTCAGCGCGACACTCTCAGCGCGACACGGCCAATGCGACACGGTCAACGCGACACGGTCAACGCGAAATTCCCAGAAGGAGTTGAATGCCAAGCTTTCGGTACCATTTGATTCCTTTTCTAATTGTGGTGGCATAAGAAACCATTTGGTCGGAATAATCTATACCACACTTTCCTGTATTATATTCAACAACAGCTAGTGGTTTCAGTGTTGCAGATGTCTGTTGGCTTGGAGAAACAGCACGAATGCTACGATTTTTTTTTGCACTTGGTACCATTATAGGAGCGTGTTTTGTTGATAACATTCTCACGTCCCGCGTATCTCTCCATTTAAGTACGACAATCCCGTTATCATCTTCTTTGGATACCATCTCCCCTTTTCTTAGTTTGCAATGAAGAATATCTTTTGGGAGGAATTTTTGAAGTGTAAACTTCTTTAGGCGCGCCACGCCCAGAATATTGCTGGAGAGTGAAAATTTTGCTGGGGAGTGAATGAGTCTGATGCGTCAGGCTCGGGCGCGACACGCTCATTCGGGTAAACTCGAGAGCCGAAGCGACAGGCTCGGGCGCGACAGACTCGGGCGCGACAGGCTCCGGCGCGACACGCTCATTGGGGTAAACTCGAGAGCCGAAGCGACACGCTCAGAATTTTGCTGGGGAGTGAATGAGTCTGATGCGTCAGGCTCGGGCGCGACACACTCAGCGCGACACGGTCAACGCGACACGGTCAGCGCGACACGGTCAGCGCGACACGGTCAACGCGACACGGTCAACGCGACACGGTCAACGCGACACGCTCAGCGCGACACGGTCAGCGCGACACGGTCAGCGCGACACGGTCAACGCGACACGCTCAGCGCGACACGGTCAACGCGACACGGTCAACGCGACACGCTCAGCGCGACACGCTCAGCGCGACACGGTCAACGCGACACGGTCAACGCGACACTCTCAGCGCGACACGGTCAACGCGACACTCTCAGCGCGACACGGTCAACGCGACACGCTCAGCGCGACACGGCCAATGCGACACGGTCAACGCGACACGGTCAGCGCGACACGCTCAGCGCGACACGGTCAACGCGACACTCTCAGCGCGACACTCTCAGCGCGACACGGCCAATGCGACACGGTCAACGCGACACGGTCAACGCGACACGGTCAACGCGACACGGTCAACGCGACACTCTCAGCGCGACACGGCCAATGCGACACGGTCAACGCGACACGCTCAGCGCGATACGGTCAACGCGACACTCTCAGCGTGACACGGTCAGTTCGGGTAAACTCAGGAGCCGAGATCGTCAGGCTCACGAACAAGAGAGCCGAGTTTTCCGAGCGAAGTTCAGACAGTGCTTAGTAGTGGTGGAGAAATATCGATGGTCAGCAGTATCGATAATTTCTTTTAAAATATCTATTAAAATATCGGTGGGAGTACCCAGCAGAATACGCTTCGAACAGCGGCACTCGTGGCCTGAACGAGATTTCATTGTAAACGCGCGCGGCAGTCAACGTGTTAAAGGATGCCGTTGTATATTATGAAGAGGTGCTTCCTCAAGATGACATTATTGCATCACAAGCTTCAGCAGTCATTAATGACGAGGTCATTCTCATGGGAGAAGAAATTTACCATCGGACGATTGAAATGTTAAACGAGACAAATTTCATCGAATGCGAGGAGCTTTTCATGGAGGACGAACCCGACGAGGAGAATGCGTGCGAAGAAGTTGGAGAATCGAGTTCGTCCAAAGATTGCCAGCCACAGGAGAAGAAAATGGAAGCGGAATATATTCCACTGGAAAATAAAATTAAAGTGTTGAATATTTCAAAGGCACATCCAGCTTGGACACTGAAGCCCCTGCAGAAGAAAGGGTGCTCCCGTTTGAAACGTATGGATGATCTGCCAAAGTGGGAAGCACACATTAAAAGTGGTGGGACCGCATTTGAGAAATATGGTATCATTGATTCGCGGACAAATGACCGTTTCCAAGAAGCTCGGTACCATTGTCAGCAAGTGACTACACGAAACCTGCAGCAGTGAGCACTAGCTGCTGCAACCCAGTTCTGTGATTTTGAATTTACAGCGTCCGATACGTGGGTGAAAGAATTCAAAAGGAAGCATGGAATCCGGCAACGAAAAATCACGAAATATGTTTCAGAAAGCGAAACCTCAACGATGAGGGAAACGTGGGCTTCGGCAGAAAATTTTCGTGCACAAGCTCGTGCTCTAATACCGAATTTCAATTCGGATTTTGTTATTAACACGGACCAAAGAGGCTGCCAGTATCAATCTACCTACGACAGGACGCTTGCCCACCGAGGAGCAACAATAATCACCGTCCAAAGGCAAAGCATGAATAAGGTGACATATGCTTATACCGCCCAGTGCGCCCTGTCTTTGTCGGGGAAATTATTACCCCTTGTCTTCGCGTGCCTGCAAGAAGCATCAGGTACATTTGGACTGAGGGTTCGAAAGTTGGTTGACGAGTACTCGGCCAAATACCAGAATGTCGTTGTGACCTGCTCAAAATCAGTTGTGGTCCTGCTGCCATACAAATCGGACGCGTTTTACTGGCGCTCCGATTGAAATAGCAAGAAAGGACGTACAGCGATAGGGAAAATGATGGAAAGTGCTCGCGGAGTTAAATAACGGAGCGAATACCCGCATAAGAGACCTGTCAACAGGACACTTAAACCTTCAGTGTGGAACACAGTATACACAGGAGTGAGAACCATTGAATATAAACTGCGAAGTAACGCTTAATAGTTTAGAAATAGTGCATAAGATAATAGGTTATAGCAAATAGGTAATAGTTATATTAGATAAGTAGTTTGTAAGTAAGCAGACGTGCGACCGTGTGGGCGAAAATAACTTTGTTTGTTAACTGTTAGAAAAAACGCTGTTTGAAAAATATCCTCGGAACAGCTTTCGATTCATTATTTGTTATATTTTCAGAATTGGGTATTTTTTTCTGCTACAAACTGCTACATACAGTGGCCGAAATAATGATAGGTTCACTACTCTAATTTTCCTGTTTACTCTTTTCATTCCTATATGCATTGTTGGATGCATGTGTGGTGTTTGTTTTTTGTTTTTAATGGGCGTGCCCTACGCATTGTACCAGCAGTTAGTCCAGTTTCAACATTGTAAGCGTCTAGGCATAGCCAATCAAGCAAGTTATTGAAAATTGTAGTGTCGACAAAACGAAATAATCTTAGGTTCAGGGAGATATATTTGAAAAATACTTTTTAGTGTTCAAACTTTGGGAAAGTTTTGTGAGGTAAGTTCATAATTTTGTGATATTTAATTAGTTTGAAACAATTTTATATTCGTTTAGTGCTTTAGAAGCATAATGGGACGAGGAAAACCGCTAAACGATCATGAAAAAGGGCAGATTATTGCTTTCCATGAGATGGGCCTTTCAAACAGAAATATTGCAAGTAGAATTGAAAGATCCTTGAATGTTGTAAATAATTTTTTAGTGTTAGGTGCCAGATATGGCACCAAGAAATCTAAAGGCCGTCCAAACAAACTTAGCCGGCGAGATAAAGGAAAAATTCTGCAAGAGGCCCGAGTAAATAAACTGAATGCATCACAAATAAAGACAAAATTAGATTTGCCCGTAGTTACTCGACGTGTGCAACAAATTTTAAGAAATAGTGGAACCCTGCGCTACACGAAAAGATCAAAAAAACCTCCTCTAACTCAATTTCATAAAGAGGAGAGATTAAAATTCGCCCAGGAGCACATGACATGGACAGAAAATTGGAAGAAAGTGATTTTTTCCGATGAAAAAAAATTTAATTTAGACGGCCCAGATGGCTTCCAGTACTATTGGCACCATTTACGTGACGAAAAGGAAATAAAAATGAGTAGAGTCCATGGAGGAGGCTGTGTAATGATATGGGCTGGCTTCGGATACAATGGTAAAACGCCGATAATGTGGTTTCCGCCAAAAGCAAATGGTGAAAAGTATCGAGAATTACTAGAATTCGTATTAGATTAGTATGGTGATGAAGTTGGTGGACCAAATTTAATATTCCAGCACGACAATGTAGCAATTCATCGGTCGAAAGTTGTTAAAGATTGGCTACAAAGAGTAAATATTGATGTCTTGCCTTGGCCATCAAGAAGTCCCGACTTAAACCCCATAGAAAATCTTTGGGGAATATTAGCACGCAAGGTATACGCCAGTGGCAAGCAATATTGTAATGTCACTGATTTAAAAAATGGTATCGGAGAGGCGTGGTACCAAATCGCACCAGAGACATTACATAAATTAATTGATTCGATGCCAAGACGAATATTTCAAGTGATTCAAAACAGGGGAGGACCTATTAAATATTAAATTTTTTTTTATAAGATTTCCTTAATTTTTAATGCAAAAGCAAGATGTGAACCTATGTTTATTTCGCATATAAAATTCAGTTTATATAGTAATGAACATAAAATTAGTATTAATAAAAATTATTCTTTTCAACTAAACTATGCGTCTTGTTAATACTATTAAAAACAATCAATACTGATAAAAAAAATAGAAAGAAACTACATAAAACACACTTCTGTGTCACTAAACTAATGTGAACCTACCATTATTTCGGCCACTGTACGTATAGTTTCGTATGCCTTTGCATCTGACCGTTTGATCTTCTGTTTAGGGGTGGAATTCAAAATCAAGAATTCTGATTTGATTGGCGTATGGTTTTCTAGTGATAAATCCAAGGCTGTGTCAAATGTCATTATTAAAATAACAACAATCTTAAATATTAATGACTGCTCGGATTTCATTGACGAGAAACTTACCAAAATTTGCGAAACTTATTGCTTAGTGTTAAGTAGAAAGTGGAAAGAGTGTTCCCGGAATAAGGTCTATCTTTTTCGACGGCATCATGCGTGGTTGAACAAAGAAGTTAATATAGAAGATATCTTAAATCCGTGCTGAAGTCGAGAAAGGCCTATAGTCGCCTTTGAGGATGCATTGACGAAAACAAAAAAACGCCGCATTCAAGAATTACTTTCTTCGAGATCATCGGAGGTATTACATTTCGCCGCGGAATTTTCCGAATCATCTTCCAGCCTGTCAACTCGGCCGCATTCTGATATAAAAAGTCACAAAATAATTGCACTCTATTTAGATTTAGATCTGTCCGAAAAGAAATATAATATCCTTCGATGCTTCGTAAATGCTCTGCATAAACAATGTTTCAAGCATAAAAAAACTTCGACAAATGAAAAAATCATTTTTGCCTAGTTCAATATCAGTTACAAAGATCTCGGCAAAAAGAAATCCACAATGCTTACTGAATATTACAGTGGAAAGTATTTTTCAAATGATTGATATAGAAGATTGTACCACTTTAAAGCTGATTTGTAAATGGGGCTCCGATGGAAGCTCTGTGCGTCTCGAGTGAAATTCTCGAGGTGAAACAGTGAAGCGTGAAAAAGAAAAAAAGTGTGCAAGAGACCCACAATGGGAGAAGTAACGCCCGAGTTGCTCGAGGCGATGACGAGCATGCTTGCAAACGCTCTCAAAGCGTCGATCGCGGGGGTGTCCGCGGCGACGACCCCGACGGACGACGGCAACGCACAATTTACGACACAGCCGTCACGGCCGAAGCCGCCGCCATTTACTTGCAAAGAATACCGTCCGTCGGAGGGGGTGACCGTTGAGGAGTATTTCAAGCGCTTCGACTGGTCGTTGCAACTAAGCAAAATTTCTGACGAGCAACATGCCAATTACGCACGTGTGTACATGGGTGCCGAATTAAATAATGCGCTCAAATTTCTTGTCAGTCCACGTGAACCCGAAGCGCTCACGTACGCAGAGATACGCATGACACTCATCGCTCACTTCGACAGTGCAAAAAATAAATACGCTGAAAGTGTGAAATTCCGACAGATAAAGCAGCAGAGGGGCGAGAGTATTGCTGGTTTCGCGCTGCGTTTGAGACAGGGCGCCGCGCATTGCGACTACGGAGAATTTTTGGACAGAATGCTCATTGAGCAGCTACTACATGGCCTCGACGATCGTGACATGTGCGATGAGATCATTGGAAAAAAGCCGGACACATTCACGGCTGCGTACGAAATCGCACACACACTTGAAGCGACACGCCACACAGCGGATACAGTGAAAACTAACAGTCAGCATGCTGTACCCGAGGCAGCACATGCACTGATGTCTACGCCATTGCAATTAAAACAAAGTAAAAATCCCTTTCGCCGCGGATCGGTCTCGCGACGTCGCGGACGGCCGCAATCATCGCGTAGCGTATCGCGCGGTGCACCGCGCAGGAGCGAGCGAGACGATCGGAACAAGCCCTTTGCCTGCAATGGATGTGGAGCGCCACACATGCGTAGTCAGTGCCCGTACCGAGACGCTGAATGCCATAAATGCAAGAGGAAGGGACACATCGCCAAAGTGTGCAGAGCAAATTCAGGGTCGCAAACAAGTGGTCATAACGGAAGGGAGGAACAACCAGCAGAACAAGTGGACAACATAATGCACCTCAACAAACTGGAAGAAATAAACTCAATTAAGACAAACAGCAAGAGGATGCTCAGTGTACAAATAGACGGCCGAGAGCTGACAATGGAACTCGACTCCGGAGCACCCACTGGTATCATAAGTAACAAGACGCTGCGCACGGTTAAGCCGGGTTGCTGCAGATTGCAACCAACGGACAGGCAGTTCGTAAGTTATTCGCGTCACCCGGTCAAGTGCATCGGGCGTCTCCTGGTTGACGTTACGTTCGGAACAACAACGATGAAGCTCTATGTTTATGTCGTCGATGACGAATATGATTCCCTGTTCGGATTGGAGTGGATTAGCCAATTTGTCCACGATATTAAGTGGATTGAAATTTTTGGCTCTGAATAAATTCATGGTCTGAGCGTGAGCCCCCCTCGTCTCGCTCCGGAGCAGGATGCTCGACTGGTCCAGTTATTGGTAAGATTTTACTCTCTTTTTGGCCAAACCGCTGGCAAGCACGCTGGACCCCTGGTAAAGGTGCACTTTAAACCGGGAGCGACACCTGTTTTTGCGCGAGCACGCGAGATACCTTTTGCACTGCGAGACAGATACGCCAGGGAAATCGACCAGAAAATCGCATCGGGCCATTATGTTAAAGTCGATTATTCAGAATGGGCTTCTACAACGCACGTGGTTATGAAAGAGAACGGCAAAATGCGCATCACCGGAAACTACAAGCCTACACTCAATCCTCGCATGATTATTGACGAACATCCAATCCCGAAGGCGGAACACCTTTTTAACAAAATAAAGGGAGCAAAGTTCTTTTGCCATCTGGATGTCACAGATGCATATACACACCTGCCAGTTGATGAGGAATTCAGTCACGCGTTGACACTGAATACACCAACACACGGACTGATACGTCCTACGCGCGCGGTCTACGGAGCAGCAAATATTCCAGCAATATGGTTTGGAAACGGTTATCCATGGTCTTGATAACGTGATGAATTTTTTTGATTACATCCTTGTATTCGCGGATGCATTCGATAGCCTGATCCTGGCTCTCGGTGCGGTCTTGGGGCGACTGGAGCGGCACGGGCTTCGACTTAATCGCAAGAAGTGTGTTTTTGCAGCCACCACTGTCGAATTCCTGGGACACAAGGTCAACGCTCGGGGTGTCCACAAGTCAGACAAGCACACCGAAGCGATACGCGACGCACCCAAACCATCAACGCGAGAAGAGCTGGAATTATTCATTGGCAAAGCCACTTATTACAGCTCATTTATTTCAGACTTGGCGACCAGAGCTCGTCCACTCCGGGACATGATCCTTGTTGAACCGTTCAAATGGACGCCAATCGCTGATCGGGCGTATGGGGAACTTAAGGACATCTTAATTTCACCACAGGTTCTGATGCCATACGACCCGTCACTGCCACTACTGCTCGCAACGGACGCCAGCAAAACGGGCCTGAGCGCAGTTCTGTCGCACCGTCTCAGCAATGGAGTGGAACGACCGATAGCATACGCCAGCCGTACAATGTCAGCAACTGAGCAGCGGTATCCCATAATTGACAAGGAGGCGCTCGCAATTGTGTGGACAGTACAGAAATTCTTTCATTACTTATACGCTCGTCGCTTTACACTAATTACGGACCACAAGCCGCTAACACAAATACTACACCCAGAAAACTCACTTCCAGTCTTATGCATTAGTCGCATGGCTAATTATGCTGATTATCTGGCACATTTTAACTACGATGTGGTATTTAAGACAACAAAAGCAAATGCAAATGCGGACTACTGCTCTCGACTACCAGTGCGCACAACGTCGGATTCCGTACATAAAATCCGTGCAGGAGAGGGAGAAGAAATAGCCGACCAGGATGATTTCGATTTATTCATCCTTTCACAGATTAAGCACCTTCCAGTCCGCGCAGACCACATCGCTCGAGATACTCGGAAGGATCCCAACTTGAGTAAAATCTTGCAACGTCTAGAGGCAGGGCAAAGCCTCGTTCGCGCTGGATATAAGGCACCGGAAAGCAATTACAGCCTGGCTTCGAATTACTTGATCTTTGAACATAGAGTGGTTGTGCCTTCCTCACTCAGGCAAATCATTCTGAATGAACTACACACAGCGCACATTGGGATTGTCAAAATGAAGGGTATGACTCGCTCATTTGTATATTGGCCAGGTATCGACGCGGACATCGAGCGCATCGCGAAGTCGTGTGTCGAGTGTGCCAAACACGCGCACGCTCCGCCAAGTTTCGCAGCCATCACTGGGAGTACCCGAAAGGCCCCTGGGAGCGCATACATATAGACTACGCAGGGCCGGTTGCTGGCATGATGCTACTCATCATTTTCGATGCCTACAGCAAGTGGGTTGAGGTCAAGACCACCAATTCAACGACAAGCCACGCGGTCATTGCGGTCTTGGACGAACTGTTCGCTGCGTATGGTGCTCCAATCACCGTGGTCTCAGATAACGGTACCCAGTTCACGTTGGCTGAGTTCAAGACGTTCCTTCAAACGAGTCGTGTAAGATACCACAAATTGTCAGCTCCATATCATCCGGCAACTAACGGCCAAGCGGAAAGATACGTGCAGACAACGAGAGACGCACTGCAAAAAATGGGCACTACGCGAAGCACGCTACAGGAAGACCTAAATGAATTCTTAAGGCAGTATCGGAGGGCTCCGCATTCAACAACGGGGTTCCCTCCTGCACAGCTTTTCCTGGGACGCAACCTCCGCACACACCTTGACCTTGTGCAACCCGGAACCACACAGGCTAGAACCACAGGAGGACAGCAAGCTGAATCTAAGCCGATGTTTCGCACGTTTCAGCCGCTACAGCAGGTCTACTTTATATCAGGCAATGCCCGCATGGACAAGTGGATTCCAGGCACAGTGATTACACGACTTGGAGACCTACACTACGATATCGAGCACCGTGGAAAATCCTTCAGGCGACATATCAACCAAATAAGAGCATTCACAAGAAGTGAGTCCCAGCATCGGATTGCGAACGATGTTCCAACACCTGGAGAGACATCCGAGCGACCTCGTCGAATTCGCTTTTACGAGGACTATGCGGATCCTGTCGCCGTCCCACGCTCGCCTGAGAGGCTGCCACATCTAGATAATGGCGCTCCACCTACACCAGAACAGGCGGGACTGAGTCTGCCGCGGGAGCGGATCGCAGCCCCTGCCCAGGCTCAGGCACCGCGAAGATCAAAGCGTACCCGGAGACCGATCGAAAGATTTTCAGCCACTTAAACTTTTCTTATCAAACCCCATGTTACTTGTACTTTCTTCCACTCTTGTAAATTCGAAAGGAGGGAGGAAATGTTGCATATTAGGGACGCGCCTTAATCTGGGGGACTCGCACGGCGCCATCTCTCGCGCGAGTAGAGGACACTCTCACTCTCTCGTGTGCGCCTCAGCCTGGTGACATGTGTTTTTATGATGTGTAACCTTATGTGATACAAATAAAGATTCTACATAGAGAACTGTCTTATATACAACTTCAAGTAAAGAACCAGACATAACACTTTCCAATAATCATTACTATCATCTTCTAATTTACTCAACTCTTCCATAGTTTTTCTTACTCCCTGACGTTCAATTGGCCATACTGTTGGAATATATACGATAATCAATGAAGTTTTTGACATTGGTTCCCGTAGTAAATACCAAGCAGCTTCTTGACTTGTGATCTCTGTATGATTTAGTATGTTCACACTTATGTTTTTGGTTATCTCAATGATATCAAATTCCGGATGTTCATTCATTGTTTCGATTATTTTCCTTTGCAAGTGACTTACACCCCTATTTGTTTTATTTACATATTCTACTACATAAGCTGCACATGAATATTCTTCTGTTATAACTTGGAAGTCTGTATTGGATTTAACACTATTCCTACCGCGACCGGTAAAATGACCGTTTTTAACATTTCGATTAGAATTTCCTATAGACAACGTAATTGCATCGCCTTTAAACTTCACGACTTTTCCTAAAATATGAAAAATTTGTAGTCACGACCGGTCACGACTTAACTACCACGACCGGTCATTTGACCGGTTGAACGATTTATATCTTTTTGTAATAGTACTCTCTCGAAGACTCAATTCCGAAACTATAAAGTCGTTACAAACAAAAAGTAATGCAGTTGTGGCATGATTTTAGCCGAAAAGTGCCTTCCAGGGACTGCTTTACGGCACCTCCAAGTGTATACAGTTCTCGCTCGCCTATCTCTCGCGGTGTTTATTTGCCAGATTGCCAATTTATTATTAGAGACAATAAATAATATTGATGAAGAGTGTTCGGAAGATAATCAGGAAATTTCTGATATTGAAAATGACAATGCGGAAAATCATTATGATCTATTTGCGAACGACTCGAACACCGATGAGAACGAGGAGAATGTTTCGAACATACGTAGAGGACGAAAGAGAATGAGATTTTTAGTTAGTTCCGATAGTGAGAATGAAGAACAGGTACTCGAAACTGCTATAGACGGAACTGTTTGGCAAGAAGTAAAAGAAGGGTCTAATCCGGGAAGAGCACCGATTCATAACATTTTTAGGGAAACATCAGGCCCGACAGGGTATAGTAAACGAAATATTATGAAAGATCAAGTCAGGACGGCATTTTCTCTGACTATTGATAAGAATATAATCGGACATATAAGAAAGTGCACGGAAACAGAGGCATTTCGAGTGTTGGGATCTAAATGGGATCTATCTACTGCAAAGTTACATGCATTTATTGCACTCCTGTATGCACGCGGCGCGAGGCAAGAATTTTTATTTCAATTGGCAGAAGAACTTGCCACCGATTATCAAAAAGATCTACAGCTGGAAGAAGATCAAGCAACAATAGTCACAAATATAAGTACAGGTTCACGACGACGGAAAACATGCCAGATAAGATATTGCAACGACAATAAGACTAACAAGATCTGTCTGAAATGTAAAAAGTACGTATGTGGAAAATGTACAATCGAGAAGCCTATTTGTAAAAAATGCCGTGAAAACGAATAAAATGTACATTATATACTTCTGAATAACAGAAACTATATGTTTATACTGTCAAATTGGCTATTATCTTCATTCTATATTAAAAAATATAAGTTGCGCTAAAGACCGGTCATTTGACCGGTCGCGGTAGGAATAGGTATATGTGATGTGTCGGTAGGAATAGTGTTAACAATATTAAATATGAATGGATTGAAAGGATTATGCCATTTTTCGAAAGGTTCTCGTTTTACGAAAACTTTTGGTCTATTTATTCCTGCTCTGATAATATTGCAATATTCTTCATCACAATTTATACCATTACGATTATAAAAATCGTCCATGTCTACAAAATCTTCATTTTCCAATCGTACTCTTATTTGTGCATAGTGTTTACGATAATTGTTATATCCTTCCTCTGTATCTTTCATTGAACTTAATATCATTGTTTTTTTTGATGGCATAAAAAGAGCTTCAAATCTACATTTTTGTGCTTTGTGGGAAGTTATTTTTTTGTAGCACGTGAATGTATGTTTATATGTTTGAAGTTTTATATTTCCCGATGCTTTCGATGCTGAAACTGATGTTAAGGCATCTATCAGTTCAATTGCCTTATCATAATCTTTATTAAGAGCATCCGTTGGCGCGTTATCAAGCCAAGCTAAGATTTGCGCATGAGGACTGCCCCTATGCTGAAATTCAATGCGCTTGAAATAGTGGAGAACCCTGAACTTTCCAAAAGGGCTACATTTCTTTGATTGTAGAATATTCATTATGACATTGACTAATTTATTAAAGTATATGGCGCAAGTAACAGCGTCTTCGTTGATGAGAGTACTTTTCACCATGTAATGTAATTTTTCTACTGCCTCTTTCGTGATACAATCTTTGTTTTCTAAATTGTACAATAGTTGTAGCAAATCAGACCACCCTATTTCATTAGCAGTTATTGTGAAAAATACAGTCGGTTTACCTAATTGCCTGATCATAGCAAATAGATCCTTTTTCCTTTCAGACCAATACCAAGTAGAATTAAGTATTGAACGTAAACTAAGCACTAGTGCTGGAGAAATATCGATGGCACTATCGATATTATCGATGGTTGCTACTATCGAAAACTATCGATAATATATGTTTACTATCGATAGTACAATCGGAAATGTGGGTTAACATTCGTAATGCCGAGAATTTAAAAATGTTCGGTAATTTGATGATAAGCATTTGTTCTATAACTGACGATACCGATAGTATTTAGTCATTAAAGGCTGGCTTTCTGTGTGATCTTGCGTACGAAAGAATCTGCAATTAAAAGAATATTATATCCTATGTACAGGATTGAACTGTATCTGCGCGTTTTTAGGAGAGCGCTCTCTTCCTCTGTGCCTAACATCATTTCCTTGGTTGTCAGAGAGAGCGCTCATCCTTACATTACTTATGTATGTACTACATATGCATACATATCACATTCCATCACTATCGATAATTATCGATGGTCGATGGTCCAACTATCGGAAATTATCGATAGTGCTGACCATTAATATTTCTCCAGCACTACTAAGCACTGTCTGATCTTCGCTCGGAAAACTCGGCTCTTTTGTTCTACCTCGTGAGCCTGACGATCTCGGCTCCCGAGTTTACCCGAACTGAGCGTGTCGCGTGGACCGTGTCACGGCGAGCGTGTCGCTTCGGCTCTCGAGTTTACCCGAATGAGCGTGTCGCGCGCGAGCGTGACGCATCAGACTCATTCACTCCCCAGCAAAATTCTGTGCGTGGCGCGCCTAAAGAAGTTTACACTTCAAAAATTTACTCAAAGTTCTTTTGGGACAGGTGAATTTTTATTTGTAATTGCTTTAGTACCACTTAAATTACTAGATGAAGATGACAAAGTACTGTAATTGTAAAATTTTAATTACTAATTTTATATTCCGCAAATACATATCAATATTTAGACACTTATGAAAGTATTTCGATTTTTGTCAAAAATTCTTCAATACGGCCGCACTGTGCGGCACCTCGCTCTACGGGAGGGACTCCGCGCCGTAGCGAAAGGGTTAATGAAAGAATATAATTTTTCTTTAATTTTATACATATCGTCAGTCAACTGTGACTGACGCAGTCCGAACGGAAAATATAATGTCAGTCACCGGCGACTGACATGGCTTAACGTGTTAAGGACATTTTCCATCATTTTTGTTAAGGTATTTAGCATTAATGCCCGTGTTTCGGCTCGAATGATCCCCTTCCACTTATCAAGGGAATGTTGTTTATTAACATAAACTAGAATTCGAAAAAATTAGGATCCGTTAAATCTGGCATTCGCAAGGTCCAATTGAATCCCCAACTTCGAGAAATCTGTGTGCGTCGAAAATCAGCGACTTGACAATGGTTATTAATAATGGCTTTTAATTACAATAATTACTCGTAATCAAAAACAAATTTTCGATAATGGTTATTAATTACAAAAAAAAATGTAGTCATGTACAATGGTTATCCAAAACCAGAACAGTACATTACACTGCAAGAAATTATTACGGTCAACTTGTTACAGATTTCTCTGGTACTGTATCAGCCATATGTTTATTATCACTCCCATATCTTAGTATAGGAATAGGAGATAGAACTTTGTTCCTTTTTTATATAGAAAAAGGCAGGTACGATTTAAGACACCAATTATGTACATTGTTCCTTTTACAAGATATAATAAAATACCGTATAACAGATGAATTTGTTCTTAGAATACAGTTAGTGGCAAGAAATGTTTTAAACATCAAACATTAATCTTATTATTTATGAAATATATATATCAATTATTTAAAAAATAATAACAATATAAATGTACTTACAGCTATAAGACTGCTACCGCAAATAAACATCCTTTGGTTTTAGTCAATTTAATTTATATAGTTCTACACTTATTCTTTTATATCAGAATAAATTCCTTTAAATCTTTGCTATTTCACATGTTCTTAAAGCAGCGGTGACTCTGTTGGTTAAGGTTTGGACATGTAATCGAAAGATCTTTGGTTCGAGCCGTACCATTGCCAACTTCTACATGTGCTCTGCACAGAAGATCTGGTGGTTCGAATTCTACCTAAAACTTTAGATCTAATGTGCAGTGGGCCACAAAAGTATTCGTACAGTGCATTAATTTCATTTGCAACTTCATTAGTTTGGTGTTAAGATAATTATTTCTAAAACAATATACAGTGGATTCTGGTTAATTGGGACACATCGGGACTGGACGAATTTGTACCAATTAAGCGGCTGTCCCGAAAAAGCGAATTTCAACAGGCAGGCATAACCAATAGCTTTTGTGTCCGTTCTTCAGTATTTGTCCCAAATAAACGGCGGTCCTCCTTAACCGGCGTCCCTATTAACCGGAATCTACCGTACATGGATATGAACCACATATGTAAAAGTATAATTGATGTGCTTCATATCGATGTATCTTGTTTTAGGAATAATTGCCTTGACACCAAAATAATGAAAATGCAAGGGAAACTAATGCACTGCGTGAATACATTTTTGGCCCATTGTATGTATAAGTTTGAGTTTCTAAACCCATTTTCAGCATTTCATATCCCATAGTAATTGCTAATGACCAACAATAGTACTCAACGCGACTCTAAATAAATGCAAGAAAAAAAAGAACATATTGTTTTTAGTACTTAATATCATACTCTTCATGAAATTTCTTGTTAGGCTACTGTTAGTGGGATATTTACTTCACAGTTTATCAAATTCCTATAAGATTTGGTATTTACGCTGGCATCATATTTCTTCTATCATACTTTCACCATAAAAGCAAAGAGTAAGGAGAATTAATGTTTTCACTGAGTTGCAATATAAAATCTTATATATATATAGCAAGTTAAAAGTTTTGTTATTATTATTTTAATCGAATACTTCATCGCAGGAATAATACTGCACTTGGACACATACATATATAAATTTCTTTCGTCTTTCGCAAGTATGGTATATATTCTCGAATTAATGAAAAATTTTGTTTAATCCGAAGAACACAAATATAAAGAAATAATCACATGCAGAACTCTATATTTGAGAGCCTTAAAATAATGAAGCGCGTTCAAAATTCAAATAATTGTCAAGTAAATAGTTTTGAGACAAAGATATTTATGCCAGTTATTAGTAAGATATAAGTAAACATAGTATACTTTACATTTGAAATAACTTTAACGACTTTCTTCTTCGAATATCGAACCCTAACCTCAATAATATAATTATCCGGCGAAATTTACTTTTATTCAATATCATCAAATTCACATACCTTTGCAATACGAGAAGATTTCTATCACTGATATTCAATTATACTCTCTTCATAACTGTGAGTTTATGCGTGTTAAATACAATATTTTCTTCAGAAATAGCGCACGTTGTCAAGTTATACTTAAAATATAACCTATAATACACCATCTTGAAGGACGAACACATCTAAACTATTCATGTATCCCCGCAAGGACCACAATGCCGTTCAAACGCGTTGCTTCCTCTACCAATCGTGCTTTGTATATACTGCGCACGTTTGGTGCCACGCGCATATGTCGTGCGCAGGGTTGAAGATTTCTTAACCAATGATGATCCTAGCTTTCGTAACGCTTCCTTGTCATATCGTCGCGCGTACCTTGGCAAAGATACGCAACAAGTTGGTAGTTCAGTTTCAGCTCATCATTTGTCATCGAATTTCGGTTGCGTTTCAAATGTAATGTAACTACACACAATGTTTCTAAAGAAAATATATTTAACAGACTTACACTTAAGTATGAAAAGCACACAATTGAGCAACATCGGAAGTAGAGATGTTCCTGTATTGGAAAGGTATGTGGATCTTGTAATATTAAATGAAATAGAATTTCTCAGGAGTACTATACTATCGAGGTTATAATGCGAATTGAAAAGAGGAAAGTACGTGGATCCCGGTTAATTGGGACACATTGGGACCGGACTAATTTGTCCCAATTAGGTGACTGTCCCAAAAAAGCGAATTCCAACGGGCAGCAAAAAACAATAGTTTTTGTTTCCCTTCTTGAATATCTGTCCCAAATAAACGGCGGTCTCGCTCATTCGGCTGCGGCGCGGCTTTCCAATTAACCGGAATCCACTATAGTAAGCTATCTCAAATGCGAAGTGTACTAATTTCTATTGAATCTTGCTGCATGTAATTTCACCTTCACCTTTATCATTCGAATAACTGATAAAATATCTGTCTCAAGTCTTTGTTTTGAATTGCGTTTCATAATATCGAGGCGTTACAATTCTAGGATTTCGCTTGTATCGCCATTGCGTTATGTTTATATTCTTCTAACTGAGGACAATTTTTCGGTTAGGAACTATATACTATTGTAGGAAATAATAAATAGACTTGTATTAATTGAATGAAAACTTTTACATCCTATGTTATCACCGTCCAGAAGCAGTCTGAGGCTTGCTGTTTTCAACAGCGTTATTAGGAGAATAATAAATAAACTAACTAGTTAACATTAACAAAAAACGTGTGGCTAATCGATACTCAAAGAAGCCACAAACGTTACCCACATAAACTCCAGAACCACACATGTTTCATACATTAATATGCTACAATTTCGGCCATTCTAAAAAGTTAATCGACCCCGATTAATGGAACTGTTACTTACATAATTATACAAAATCTATGGTATCAAAATACATCCATTTTTACTTAATTATCTAACTTGATTCAGTAACCAAGGACGCATTCGTTCCTTTTGTACATAAATCGTTACTCATAAATCGTAATACATAAATCGATACACATAAATTGAATCGATACACATAAGGCTAGGTTTACGGTGGTTGCGTATTCGTACGAACGGCATTCTAACGAATACGTCTGAACTGTTTGAACTAATCCATTGAAACAGTTCAGACGTATTCGCCAGAACGCCGTTCGTACGAATACGCATCCACCGTAAACGTAGCCTTAAGGTGCGTCCAGACTTGTTGCGTACTTCTGTTACTGACGCCGGTGACGTCAGTTTTTGGTAACGAGATGTGGGTTTGGACGTATTTCTATTCATTTGCACGTAAAAGTCCGTCCATATTTGTTACCGAACCGGGATTTGTTACCTAGTCAAGTGGTTTAGGAAAGGTCTGGGAAGAAATGTGAAATGTTTTTTGATACCTCATAGTGTTACTTTTTACTTGGCTCTGGAATAGTTAGAGCTTTCTTTAAATTTGTATCTTTTCTGGCTAAATTTGCCCGGATTAGGTTGACTAAAGTTGATAATTCTAGTATAATAATAATTTCTATGTCGTATGTAATAAATCTTCATTATTTATAAAAATATAAAATACTTATAAAAATATTTTACGTAGAACTTTTTGTTCATATATTTCCGCTGTTACGTTATGGTGTTGATAGGTCTTAATATCTAGCAACATGGAATCCACGGTCGACAATGCCATTGTAACTATCGATATGGATAAATAAGTTAGGAGCAAAATTGAAAACCGGATGAGCATACGAGATACATAAAGCTGTATGTATATTGTTTAAGTACCAGTCATAGGTTGTCGAACAAAAGGAAAGTCAGAGCATTGAAATCTTAAAACAGTGCACTTGGAAGATTCTAAAGGTTATTTATTACGGAGCAGAAAGAACTAGCTATGTCTATTGAATTATGTACGACCTCCGGAGGTTGTCACACCCCACGATAGCCTGTTCTGGCCGCCACATGTTCTAACGCTAAACAAAAGGACCCCGGCACACGCTCTCAACTGTTTCGTGCGCTTTCTCTGACTTTCGCGCGTTTTCTTCAGTCCCAAAAAGCCAGACCTACTACTATTGCTTCATCGCGATTCAGTCGTCTGGAAACAGCGAAAGTGACAACATGGACAACATGAAAATAGCAATAGCAGCCTACATCTTTATACATTACGCCCTAAAACGTAAAAGAAGGAAATCGCGACAGTGGTGGCAAACGAATGTATATCCTGCAAGAAATGTTTATAGTGGTGCACAATTACTATCGGATTTGAAATTTCAATCCATTAACGGGCAATACAAAAATTTTACTCGGATGTCACCAAGTGAATTTGAATTTTTAATCAATTTAATCGGGCCCAAAATAGCAAAGAAAGATACAACTTTCAGGAAAGCTATAAGTGTTCAAGAATGCCTAGCCATAACTCTTCGTTTCTTGGCGAGTGGCGATTCTTACACCAGTTTACAATATTTGTTTAAAGTCTCAAAACAATCTATTAGTAATATAGTACCGGAAGTGTGTGAAGCTATCGCTGAAAGATTGAAAGATTATATCAAGGTAAGTTGTATAAGTTCTTACTTCCGTAGATTTGCAATTGATGGTTTGGGTATAATACCTATGACATTGCACAAATTTTGGCTAAAAATGATTTATTGGTTTCAACATATGAGGAAGAATGCACTTTTTGTTTTGTTTGGAGTATATAATTAAACGGCTTAACACATATTAATAATTATTATAATTAAACATAAATTTACTGAATATGAAAATTACAAATTTGTAAAAAGAATATTAACTTCCACGGCGGCAGAAGTAGTAGAAGGGGCAGAAATCAGATTGCAATTAGTCTCGTCATCAAAGACACTTATAATTCGTTTCTGGATTGCACCTTGCATTCTTTTAGAAAGTGTCCTTAACTTAGTAGCCACAAAGTTTGCAAACTGTTGTGATTCGTCGGTTATTGTATTTGGAGTACAAGTCGTCAATATATTAAATGCAGTAGGTACTTAATTGATGATCTTCTTCTGTCTGCCGCCTTTTTCTCGTTTTTTTCAGTCTGAAAAATAAGGCTGAATAAGCAGGGTTATATACAGTAATCCCTCGAACAACGGGGGGTAAGGACAGCGACTGACCGCATACATACACGCGTAGTTCGCAGGGATACACTAATTATTTGATTTTTTTCCAACTTCCAAAGCATTTGTTCTTCTTTATCTCACTTATTCGCCATGATCCAGAAAATTGTAAAAAAATGCTTAATAATTTACTTCGAAACAAATGTTTAAAAAAAATGCGTCGGAAAATAATTCCCGTATAATCGAAACCCCGTTGTTTGAGGGATTACTATAGTTTTAAAATGTTTCGAAACTGTTCCTAACATTGTTGTAGCAATTGTAAGTATGTCCTTCTCATTTTTAGATACCAAAAACATAAGATGGATGGTTGGCAGTAGCAAAGAAATATGAGGAAATGTGGAATTTCCCACACTGTTTGGGTGCTCTCGACGGAAAGCATATTGTTTTGCAATCACCTATTGAAAGCGGAAGTGAATTTATAAATTATGAATCTACATTCAGCATAGTACTGTTAGCGTTGGTTGACTCCGATTACAATTTTCTCTATGTTAATGTGGGTTGCCAAGGCAGAATTTCCGACAGTGGAGTTTTTACTAACGTGAGCTGTATAAAGAAATACAGTCTAAATCACTGGGTATACCTGAGGGATCGGCCCTTGAACAGTACAGGAAAAGAAATTCCTTTTTTTTTGTCGGCGACTAAGCTTTTGCACTAACTTCATCAATGATGAAAGTATATCCGGGATTGCACCCAAAGGGCACCCAAAAAAGGATATTTAATTATCGGCTGTGCAGAGCCCGCAGGGTGGTGGAAAATGTCTTTGGTATTATATCAGCGGTTTTCAGGGTGCTCCGCAAACCGCTGCTATTGGAGCCAAAAAAGTCAGCGAAGATTGTGATGGCCATTGTTTGCCTCCATAATTTTTTAAGAAAATCTAGGACTTCGATTAATAATTACACTCGACCAGGCACATTTGACCATGAAGTAGATGGGCGATTAATTAATGGCAATTGGAGAGGTGGAAATGCCGAAAATATGGGATCTTTACTGCCCCTCCGGAAAATTCCACGCAGACCACCTTTGAAGGCAGTGCATGTCAGGGATGAATTGGCAAAGCATTTTATGAAAGAAGGAAAAATTGAGTGGCAATATGAATATGCATGAAACAGGTACAATAGATATGAATTTATAAATATTTGTTTTCCACTTAAACTTTTTGTATTTATGTTCCTTTTTTAATTGTTACTTTACTTACAGTTTCCAGTGTTTCTCTTGGTTTGTTCTTATCAAGTATGAATTTCAAACTCTCGTAGGCAAACCAAGTACTCTTGTATATCCCATCTGATCCTGTATATAAGAAAGGCTCATATTAATAATTATGAACAATAATAGTTTAGTTTTTAAATAAACAATAATACAATCTAAGTAATATTCGTAAATGTGTTTAACTGCTTACCTTTGCCTGTTCCAACACTTCTTTTTATTTTCATGTTTTCCCTTCTGAACGATGATAACAATCGCTCCATTTTCCTTTTGCACTCTTCAACAGGTATTTCTATTTCAAGAGCAATTTCTTCCCAAGCATCGAACTTTTTAAATTTATTGTAATGTGAACTATGTTTGGGGTTCCAGATTAGTGTTTTATTTTTATATGCATTTATTAACGCCAATGCCAGTTCGTTACACCACTCCATAATTGCAAACAACACAATCCGTTTTCAAAGAGTAAGGAGAGGATACTGTTTCTCCTACTGTCGATTCAAACTGACTTCCTCGTCGAATGTACCGCAACACGTCGACTCGGAAGCGTTTTTAGGTACGCTGATTGGACATTGGGAAAAATGACAAATTTCCAATCAGCGTGTTTTGAAGGTGTCGACATCCCTTCCGTAGCACCCCAAGGCCGTTTTCTTGAAGGAAGGGGTCCTTGACCATTGCAAATTTAAAAAATTTAACTTTACAGGCAAAGAAACTACGAGTTACAATTATGTTCAACAATTTCTTTCATTTTCTCGCACTAAATAATCCAGGGTAACCAATAATAAATAGCTGTGTCAAATATACTTTTTTTTATAATTCGCCCGGCAAAAATTCATCACCATTATTTTCTACAAACTATATACAGGGTGCGGCAAATGTTCTTGGACTTTTGTTTGGAAGGTGTTTTGAACTATATTCCGTTGTTGCTTAAAATATTTTTTGCTCAGCCGAATTCCGCATTTAATTCTGTTCTGGAAACTTTCTTTCAATCGTTTGTTCATTTGCACATAGCTGTGTGTTGAGA
This sequence comes from Nomada ferruginata, assembly GCA_963583965.1. Taxonomy (NCBI): domain Eukaryota; kingdom Metazoa; phylum Arthropoda; class Insecta; order Hymenoptera; family Apidae; genus Nomada; species Nomada ferruginata. The sequence continues at coordinate 6,470,998 of OY757219.1, forward strand.
GTTACAAGGGGTTCCGTCAGGTCAGGTTTATGGCACGGTCGAAACTAACGCTATTTATGCAGGGTGCTTTCGACCTTCGACCATCTGGGTGCATAAAATAAAAGAACACATGGTAAAGAGCCATACAATTTCAATCGGTATGTGGGAGCTTCGTTGTATCGATGGTGGAAGAAGGAAGCGACAGGAAAAGAAAGGAACGAAGAAGGTGTTTCGTCCTAGGCCTGCTAGCGGACTCGTCAGTAAGGCGTACTAGCAGGCCCTGCCTTAGACACTGGGATAGTAGGGAATCGTCGGAGGTTATATATATAGTCGTGGTGACTTATATAACCACTTTCGGGAGCCGGATCGTCGTGCTCGTCCCCTAGCGGCGTATGTGGGAAGTGCCCCCACAGGTACATCACTTTTAATTTTTTCATACAATAGTTATAACTCTGTCATAAACCGCGAGAGCTGCGACTGCTTAACTTCGGTTCTCACACCAACCCTCTGGACGAGGGAAGGGACGCAGATATATAAAAATCAATGCGGCAATATATGAATAAAAAGTTCTTTGTAAAATATTTTTATATTTTTATAAATAATGAAGATTTATTATATACGACATAGAAATTATTATTATACTAGAATTATCAACTTTAGTCAACCTAATCTGGCCAAAGGCAGCCAGAAAAGATACAAATTTAAAGAAAGCTATAACTATTCAAGAGCGACTCAAGTACCTCTTTTGGAGCGGGTCAAAATACCAACAGCGCGTGGTACGGCCGAACCAAGTAAAAAGTAACGCTATGAGGTATCAAAAAACACTTCACATTTCTTCCCAGACCTTTTCTAAACCACTTGACTAGGTAACAAATCCCGGTTCGGTAACAAATGTGGACGGACTTTTACGTGCAAATGAAGAGAAATACGTCCAAACCCACATCTCGTTACCAAAAACTGACGTCACCGGCGTCAGTAACAGAAGAACGCAACAAGTCTGGACCCACCTTTACGGGTGTTGGATCTCGTCGTCTTAATAATAATAATAATAATAATATATTTTATTAATCAACGGGCTAGAGAACCCTTTAGTATACAGGGGATTGTGTCACATAGAGAATAATAGTATAATATACAATATAAGGTAAAAGAATTACAGAGAAGAGTAACAAAAGAAATAGGATAAGATAATAATAAAGTAAAACAAAAATAATAGAGTAGAACAGAATTTCAGAGAAGAATGACGATTGAGACGATTAGAAATAAAGTAAGATACAGTAGGATAGAGCAAATGTAATAAGATAACATAAAATAAAAATAAAGTAGAGTAAAATAAAATAATATATAATATGATAAAATAAAAATACAATGAAGTGAAATGGGATAGGTCTTGATGGAAGATAGTTCTTGATTCCTAAAAGCGGAAGAATTAATAACTGTTTACGATTTATAATTTACGGCGATTAAAACGGATTGCTTGAACGATGTGAAGGAAGTCCCGAAGAAATTGAGGCAATTGCAAAACTTGTTCGCGTTGGTGCATAAGCGATTAAAGCAATTAAATTTCCCATAGAGAGTTCGGTGAGTGTTCGTGTAGAATAATGTATGCGTCCTAGATTGAAAGGTGGGAACGTGGAATTGTAGTTCGGAAAGAATGTCGGGGCAGGAAATCATCTGGTTAGTAAGTTTGTAAATAAATAATAGGTCGGCTGTAAGACGTCGTTTCTGGAGGGTTAATAACCTGAAGCGAGACAGATAAAGTTCGTAGTTATGGCAGAGAGGAGACATTGGTATTTCGGTGAAGCGGGAGGCAAGCCTGAGGAATTTGTGTTGAACACGTTCCAATAAATCTATATGATTCTTGTAGTAGGGAGACCAAATGATGGAGCCGTATTCTAATCGGGGTCGGACCAAGGAGCAGTATAGTGTAAGTAGGGTGGAGGCATTGGAGAAATACTTAGAGGAACGGAAGATAAAGCCTAGAGTATTGAGACAGGAGGTGGACACATTGTTGAAATGTGTCGAGAAAGACAGGTCACTGGACATGGTGATACCTAAGTCACGGATATGATGAACGTCGGATAGCCGGACACCATCAATACTGTAGGGATGAACAAACAGTCTAAGTCTGCGAGAAAAACGAATTGTGTTGCACTTGGATGTATTGAAATTGAGGTTATTCGCGTGGCACCACGTTAATAATCTATTGAGGTCGGATTGCAAGAGGAGAGAGTCCTCCAATCCCATTACTGGACGGAAGAGCTTCAAGTCATCTGCGTAGAGAAGAAATCTGCAATGATGGATAGCTTGAGAAATATCATTAATGTATAGAATAAAAAGTAGGGGTCCGAGGTGAGAGCCTTGTGGAACTCCGGAGGGAGCCAGAATTTTTTTAGAGAAAGGCTGGTTAAATTTGACTACCTGGTATCTGCCGGTGATAAAGCTCGAGATCCATGCCAGCAAAGTGCCATGGAAGCCAAGAGCGTGCAATTTGACTAAAAGAATTGGGTGGCTTACTGAGTCGAATGCTTTGCTTAGATCGGTGTAAACCGCATCAACTTGCATCGTCTTCTTCACGTTGCACCGCGACGTAGTTGACCTCTCCTGATGACGTTGTCTGCTTTCTGCATTCCGGTGCTCGATGTCCAAATTTTTCACATATGTAGCAGGTTCCTCTTTCTCTTTTTGGTTTCTGAAAATTCTTTGCATAATGTCCTACAGAATTGTAATTATAACAGCGAGATGGCATGCTGTCTCTCTGGTCCTTCGTGAATTTGCTAGTTCTCTTCACTGATGTGGAAATCTCATTCTGCTGTTCAATTCTGCGACGTGTCGTCTCACATGATAATGACACTCTTGCGAAAGCTTTTAACAATGCGTTCATGGACTGAAAACATTGTATGCGAGCCTGAGTTTGATAGCTCCGATTTGGAATCCCGTATATAATATAGTCGATAAGTTCATCGTCAGAAATTGGAACCCGGTTTCCTAACGTTACTTTATCGTGCAAATAGTCTGTGAATGTTTCATCTGTCGCCCACTTTCTAACTTCAAACTCGCGCCGTAATACTAAACCGTTCACTCGTTGTCCAAACATTGTTTTGATTTCGTTTAACACCTGTTCATAATTCATCTCAATACAATCACTTCCAGTTTGATACCACTTAAGCACTTTTCCCGTCAGTTTGCTACATTGCAATGCTTAACAGCACAATCGTCACAAGTGTAAGGCAGGCCGTACACCAAAGATGCATCAAACACGCAACACGCAACATGCGACGTGCGGTAAATACAGCGCTTATACGAATACCGCATAGAACCACTTAAAATGTATAGCTACTTCTTCTACCCTCGTAGACTAGACATGCATACTGCACATGTTGCGCGACATCTACTGCGTGCGATATTTTGTGCGTGTCTTGCCGCAGTATTTGTCGCGCGGTAGAGAAGACATTTTCAGTTTGTAGGAGATTTTACGTAGGGCTCTGGTTTGGCTCGGGCCATGATGGTTTATGTAAGACTACTTTTTGGGTATAATTAGTCTATAAAGATAATACTTGTATTTATTGCAAATACACGCTGATAATACAATATTCTACGGATCGCTATCCGTACGCTCTCATGGGCGCCCACAGGGCAGGCTCGTCGGACCCACGACGTAGTACCTTCAAGGGCCTGCTCTACGGCACCCCCAAATGTATACCGTTGAGTTTATATTTTGTTCCTTATTTTTTATAATATTTACCTTAATGTAATTAATAAATGTTCTTCTGAGGGAATTGCTTCTCGATAGTGGGTATCCAGTTTTTCTATTCTCGGTCCTATAATTTCCACCAACACTTTAAAACTCTCCTGGCTCATTCTATAAAATTCTTTAAATTTTTCATGATTGAGTGTGTGCTGCTCCTGTGTAACTATTGCTGGGCTATGCCTTAAATTATCAAAGAATAGAGGATTAATCCAATATCTACGGATTCTATTTCCTCGTTTCCTACGTTGCAACTGATAACTTTTATTTCATCTTGAGATATTTAATTGTCTTCCAGAGTGTGACACTTTAAATTAGCTTGTTCCTAACTTAAATCAGATTCATTAATGTTCACATAAAGTTGTATAAAACGCACATAAAATAACAGTAAACTGAACATAAAGTCACATTAAACTGTACTTAAATTGATTCTATCCCACTTCTGAATTTGGAAGATGGCTTGTGCGGAAGTATATGTTTATTTATTCAACGCTCGTCGGAAAATTCGCAATAACAACGCTACTCAACAAAATCACCACGCAACACATCCACTTGTTTAAATCAATAAAAATAAGAAACGGCCACTGCATGCTCTCTCACACTCAGCCAGTCATCTATACGGTGATACACATAACAATCCGTTACTCGCAACAATCGCACCATCCGTTACCACTGCAGAGCAGTTTGACAAATCGGATTGGAATTTTTTAACAGTGTTCTGTACTGCGTTAAAGATATCACATCATGGCGTTGTGTCATGCAAAAGCACGAAGTCCAAAAGCTTCTCGACATACGAAAAATCATTTTGTATAATTCGAACGACAATGCTCTGTTACGTATGAATAACATTTCTTTTACGCTGCACTCGCACGTGCCGTTCGATCTTGCTTAAGAACGGAAGACGCTCAAGGATTTCACTCTCTATCATATGAATAATGTTCTCTCACACTGCGATCGAACGGCACGTGCGAGTGCAGCGTAAAAGAAATGTTATTCATACGTAACATCTCCCCCCCAAGATGAAACATCGCGTTTCGCGTGATGCTTTTACAAAGAAGGGAAAACGGTCAAAGATTTCTTTTAATATTGAAAGGTGTGAATATTTGTCGGGTGTAGTGTATATGTGTGTGTACTTATTGCTACCGTGGTTATTGCGGTGGTCTGCTTCTGCATTTGCGGCCAATGGAATTTTGAACGAATGCGTTTATATGTCTTTGTTATTCCTTTGTGTCCTCCAATTAAACTATCATGAGCTTCGCGGATTATTTCTTGTCTGTCTTCTATGGATGGTGTAGTGGTGATACAATTGCAAATAACAATTTGCTGTGCTGTTCCAGTGAAAACTTCTTCTAACATCTTGAAGAATTCGTTGACCGGTAGTTTATGGAAATCTCCGGTTGCAGATATTCCGAATATTCCGAATATTCGGAATGATTTAATATGGTGTTGATTTAAAGTGTCCTTAAGAATTTTCAAACCCGCGAGGACGTCTGATTTTGTAACGTTATCATAAAAATTGTCAGGGACTACTATGCTAAAAGATTTATACAATCCATTATCTAAAGTTACTATGTGTCCCTTTTCCGGTTGCTTTCCTAGAAGGTCTTGTTTGCTTATTATCTCGGTATCCAGTAGCAGTTTTCCAACGTCGGTTTGTAAATTACAGTCGGCAGATATAAAATGTACACAATGTCCTTCTTCAGCCGTGAGGGTGTTTGATGAGACAGTAAATTTAAACGGTTGTGTAGATAACGCCTCCTCCAGATCATCTTCATCAGACGTTTTTTCTAAATCCGAGGCGATGAATGGATAAGGGTCGAGCGTATGGTCCAGCAAATCATGTCGGGTCGAACCGTTTTCGGGTGATCGTATAACACTTGCTTCGGCAATGGTCTTTGCAGGTAGCTGGTCTTTTGTGGCTTGTAAAACTACACCCGGTATCGATATCAATACTTGCGGTGTACTAGGCAGGTCCGGACGAACATTATTTGTATTCTCTATTATAGTATTTGCGAATGGTTCTTCGAAAGATAACAAATCGTTGTGTAAGGTCTGATCCTGGTCTGATGGATAAATTTGAGTAGAATTTGCTGCAGGCAAGAAATTATTCGTGATTTCCTGTTGTTCATCTGGCATCATTATCTCTTGAGACAGGCTAGGAAAGGATCGATTTCTGTCTATAATCGGCGAGTGTTGAACCTTTCCGTACGCGGCTTCTTCTATTTCATCGGAGCTGTTGCTTTCCCGATACTTGGGTCGGTTTTCCTTATCTCGTCGCGATTGTCTAACGCGTTGTCCAATTGAATCTGTATTAGGATCTATTTTAGGTATCTGTATTTTGCATTCGGAATCCCTGCATTCTCGTGGTATTAATGGTAAACAAACAGATACAGGGTTCCGTGATAGAGCGTCTGCGTTTTTATTCGTTTTTCCGGATTTATGAATGACTTGATACTCGTATTCTAAGAGTCTAAGTTTCCATTTCATGAGTCTAGAAGTCGGATCTTTAACAGAATGTAACCAGACTAATGGTCTATGATCTGTAACGAGTGTGAATTTAGTTCCATAAATGTAAGGCCTGAAATACCTTACGGCATAAACCATTGCCAAACATTCCTTTTCTGTAGCTGAATAATTTTTCTCAGGTTTATTTAAGCTACGAGACGCGTACGCAATCGGAAGGTCGTTTCCTATCTCTCCCTGACTGAGCACGGCTCCGATAGCATATTCGGATGCATCTGTTGTAACAATGAACGGTTTATCGAAATCCGAATACTGTACAATTGGTTGTTGACACAATTCGCTGCGTAATTGTTTGAAACTTTGATCTTGTTCTTCTGTCCACTTGAATTTGATGCCTTTCCCTAACAGGTTAATTAGAGGTTTTGCTATTGTTACGAGCCGGGCTGTGTGACAGCACGAGAGGCCGGCGAGGGGTATATTATCCAGGAATATGGTTATCAATTTGTTAGTTAAGGTGCGCGGACGAACCTGATGCGAAATCAGGGAGCCGCTAGGATTATTGAGGGCGAGGACGAACCCGGTGCGAAACCGGGGAGCCTCTAGGAGGGGGAACAAGCGCGGACGAACCCGATGCGAAATCGGGGAGCCACTAGGAAGAAGTTCACAGACGAACCCGATGCGAAACCGGGGAGCCACTAGGAAGAAGTTCACAGACGAACCCGATGCGAAATCGGGGAGCTGCTAGGAGGTTGGTTTATTCACAGACGAACCTGGCGCTTGACCAGGGAGCTGTTCGGAGGTTGGTAGACTTACGGACGAACCCAATGCGAAATCGGGGAGCCGTAGGACACGGACGAACCTGGTGCGAAACCAGGGAGCCGTAGGAAGGGTTAGGTTTCGTGGACGAACCCGATGCGAAATCGGGGAGCCACTAGGTTGGAATATGTAGATTGTTCGTTTGGATAAAGATGTGCGAACGACCCTGATGTGAGATCAGGTAGTCGCAGGAAATGTTAGTTGCCTCGTAACTCTAAATTATTATTTGATACAACTCGAGCGGTAAAGTTGTATCGGTGGGAACGTTGTTACCAATATGCAAGGATTGCGGGGTAAAGATAGGTTTAACGAATCTACTCGATTTATAAGTGAACGTATAAAGTTGTATTCTGAGTTTTCAGTATAAATACAAATGTTACTGTCGCGATGAATTAATATATAAAGTGTGTAAGTTACCTAAGTATTTGCACGGTGTTGACGCACTGGCGATGCGGGGACTGAGAGCCGCTATTAGAATATGCCGAAAGAACTTCAACCGGACAAGCGGATTCTAACGGGTTAATCTGTGATTCGAGAGGTGCGCTAAGCCCAATCTCACTTGATATAACTGATTCTATACAAGCGTGACAGGACGTGACTCTACGCGTGACTATGTTACTCTGAACCCACGAGGGTAGAAACCAAAGGGTTTATATAGTCCCAAAATGCGTGGGGATGCACTGGAACTTTCCATATAAGGAAATATAGGAGTCGTCGTCGGGCCACGCCCGTCTTGGGTCATGATGCAGCTGACCGTGCTTGTACTAAGGTCCCCTTTATTTGTTTACATTAAACGGAAGAATTTTAGGGCGTTTTCCCTTCACAGATGCGAGCTCGAAAACGCGTTGAGAGCGACGTATAGAAAGTATTCTTCATACGTAACACTATTAAGGTGAAATTAGGTACGAATCTTCGGTAATATCCTACAAGTCCTAAGAATTGTTGAATATTCTTCTGTGAAGTTGGGGTAGAAAAATCCTGAACGGATTTTAATTTCCTAGGATCAGGTCTGACTCCGTCTTTTGATATAATGTGTCCGAGGTATGCAACTTCCTTCCGTAGGAATTCGCATTTATTAGTCTGAAGGGTTAATCCATGATCTTTAAGGCGGTTCAATAATTTTTTAACTTTAATGTTGTGTTCTTGTAATGATGAAGCGTATACGACTATGTCGTCCAAATAAACAAAAAGATCTGTCCCTTGAAGTCCAGTGAGTACTTGATCCATAAGGCGTTGAAAAGTGGGTGGTGCGTTCTTTAATCCGAAAGGCATTCGAGAAAATTCGTAATGTCCATTCGGGGTTGTAAAAGCAGTTTTTGGTTTATCTTTTGGATCCATTTCTATCTGATGAAATCCACTTGCGAGATCAAAAACTGAGAAGTATTTAGCTCCTCCTAATCGGTCTAAAATTTCCGTGATTTGAGGTAATGGGTATTTATCGGAAATTGTTTTTTCGTTGAGTGCACGAAAATCTAACGTTTAACTCCCTGTGCGTCTGCTTTCTTTGGAACAATCCATAATGGTGAATTAAACGGAGATTTAGAGTGATCAATTATGCCTGCAGATAGCATAGTGCTGATCTGTTTTTGAATTTCTTTTTGATGTACTGGCGGATAACGATATTGTCTGGTATTAATTGGAATATCATTAGTTGTATGAATAGAATGATTAAAGTCACGAGCCTTTCCGAGTTTATCTCCTGGAAGAAAAAATCGGTCAGGAAATTCTTCTACTAAATCTGTCACGAAATTCCGTTCCTCTTTATTCAAGTGATTTAAATTGAGAGTTTGGAGAATTTCATGTATCCGGTCTTTCCTAATCTTGAAACTCGATGGATGGTCCATTTCTGCGTAAGGCTCATCTTCTGATGAACTCGAGATATCGTAGGGCTCCAAGAATTGGGGCTCTATCTCTACCTCGATTGCTTCTTCGCTGGTGTTTATTGCCATAACGTGACACTTTCCATCGTTGTTTGTCACGACTGCTTCTCCTACAGTGGCGGCCATATACTTACGTACAGTTAACAAAATTAAATATTACTTCCTATATACGAAAATACGTATACGAAATACGAAAATCAATTATATTTTGTATAAGTTTAAAATATACATAATAAGATATCAAAATGGCTTTCCTTAATTTACTATAATTAAAAAGTTTTTTATATTTTTATACTGAAGTGTCAAATTTTCTGCGGACACATACATAAGTACATATCGAAACGCCTATATTTTCACATGTTTCTTTAAGTCATAACTATAATACGTTAATATTTCGTATGTAGACCCTTATTTTTTATAACTGCAGCACACCTTCGCGGCATGGATTCGATAAGTCGAGCACATCTGCTAGCAGGTATCGAATTCCATGCTTCCTGTACAATAGTGTACAATTGATCAATATTTTTCGGCTTTTGTTTTTTTATATGTTTGTCGACATCAATCCACAGCATCTCGATTGGATTCAGATCCGGAGATTGTGCCGGCCACTTCATTACGTGAATATTATTGTCACTCAAAAATGTCTTGATGACTTTCGCGGAGTGTTTCGGATCATTATCCGCTTGATAGATCCATTCTTTTGGAATGTATTCTTCGGCGAATGGTAGCAATACATTTTGTACAATATCTAAATACACGTATCTGTCCATGATTCCGGTTATCCGATGAATAGGTCCTGTACCTTTCACTGTCATAGCCCCCCAAACGAGTACCGACCCACCACCACCTTTTACAGTCGGTTTAATACAATTTTTATGAAATTCTTCTCCTTTGCGACGTCTCACGTATACTTTGCCATCAGATCCAAATCGATTAAATTTCGATTCATCTGTAAAAATTACTCTGGACCATTGCTGAGGCGTCCAATTTAAATGTTCTTTCGCGAAAGCAATTCTAGCCCGACGATTTTTTTCTGAAATGAGCGGTTTCTTTCTGGCAACGCGTCCGAATAATTGAAACTCATTAAGTCTTCGCTGGACAGTTCTAACACTTATATTTTCATGGAGATCTGTTGATATTTCATTGTGGATGGCAACTGCAGTTTTGAATCTGTCCGCTTCAGATAATCGGTGAATCTTGCGATCAGTTCTTTGATCAGTTTTTCGAGGTCTCGCTTTACGAGGAACGTTGTCTGGTGTTCCATGAAGTTTAATATGTTGTATAGCTTGATGGCAAGCCATAACGGATATGTCTAATTTTGTGGAAATCTTTCGATAGGACATTCCATCCTTCCGAAGCTGTTGCACTAGTCGCCGTTGTTCTGGCGTGACATTTTTTCCTTTACTCATCACAGCACTACTGTAATACGTCTAATTGTAAACACTGCTCGGCGGATACTGGTAAATATTGTTTACATTTGGCTTAGCTGTGCGAAACAGCATGTACGTAAGTAGTTGTCCGCTGAAAAACCGACAGATTGAAACAAAGTATTTACAAAATACTTCATTTCCCGAAATAAGTCAAAGTTCTACTGCAGATATGTACATTAGGGTCCCACACTCTTAGAAATAATTTGTGGATACCACTATCTGAGTTCCGTAGAAATAAGTCATGTTTTGAAGTTAAAATATGAAGTGTACGTAAGTACATGGCCGCCACTGTATGTAAAGATGTTCGTGGGTTTTGATGCGCGGTAAATATCCTTCCTTTACCTTCACATTTGCTACTCTTACGGCAATCTGTTGCTATGTTCTAGGTTTGATACAATATTTTGAAACTGTCTGTTTCTCTTTAATTTGCTGAGGTAAATCTTGATAGTTTGAAAAACGTAAAGGTCGGATCGGTTTATTTTTTAATGTTAAAGTTCCGTGATAATAAGAGATTTCAGCTTCTTCTTGTTTTAAAAACAGGCTTCCGATAAGTCCATCTGCGTCTATTGCAAGATTTTTTACCACATAGAAAAATGCTGGAGATCCGTGAATATGTAAAATTGTAGTTCCCAGAGTGTGAATCGGCGTTGTAGTGAGTCCTGTCAACTCAATTTCTTCTCTTGAAATTATTTCTGCGGTTTTTCCGAGTACGTCGATGACCACCAGATTAACAGCTGCTCCACCATCAATTAAGAATTCTCCCGTTCCTGATTCCAGTTCCGGTACCTTGATCTTGATTCTTGGTGCAGGTGCTTCCTTGATGAGTCTTCTTTCTTCTCGTCGCTGAACCGGATTGTCCTTCGGCGATCTTCCTCGTTTCCGCTCACCGTGTCGCCTGTACGTTGAGCGCGATTGAAGTTTAAAGTCTTGTTTGATTCAACGGATGAATCTCGTGAATCCCGGCGATAATGCGGACTGCGCGGACGATTCCTACATGACTTCCCGTCACGTCCAGCAATGCCGCAATGCCAACAATATAAGTCTGACTTACGATTTTTGTCAGGATTCTTAAGAATTGAAATTTTTTTATCTCGATCATCTATGGATGAATGGCGATGGTTCGAAGGGGATCTCGAGGGAGTCCTTTGTTGTAAAGTCCAGGCCGTCGTGCGTCCTTGTCTCTCTCGTTCCTCTTCAAATTCGGATGTTCTCGCTGGTCGTTCCCTGAATCGATCATATCTGTTCGGAGACAGTGGATACGACACTTCGCGGTCGTGATTACGATAATCCCGATCATAGCGGTCTCGGCGTGACCATCTAGAAGGTGATTCCCTGGATGGCGACCGTTCTCGATTACTTAATTTTCTATCAATATGTAGCACGGCGTCGTAAGCCTGTTCAAGCGTTTCCAAATCTTGAAGTTTAGCCGACACTTTCCAAGAAATTCGATCCGGTAAACCATCGATGAAGTTTTCTTTAACGTCCTTCTCCATTTCTTTGACGAATTCTTCAGCGTGATCCAGATATCTTTCCCGGATAGCTCCGCGCGCACAATAAACGAGATGAGTTGTTCTATCGATGTATCGTCGAATACTTTCTCCTTCGCGAATACGTAATTTCGCGATTTCTACTTGGAAGTGAGACAAATCTCTTCCAGACGCGAATCTCTTTTTTAAATGTTTAATTAATGCCTTAACAGAGTCGAATTTATGCTCTATCGTGCATCTACGTGCTGGACCGATGAGTTTAGTTAAAACAATAGCGAGATACTCCGCTTCCGTACCCTCAGGAATCAAAGTTAACCCGTTTTCCACATTTTGTGCAAAGTGCGTCAACGATGGCTTTTCTCCGTCAAAAGTCGGAATGGACAAAGTGATATTCTGTATACACGTCCGTTGCGTTAAGAGTGTCATTGTATTGGCAATCGAAGCTGTTAAGTTCAGCATCTCACTAGCAGAGACGTTCGCTTGTGGATTTGCCATTTTAAAAGATTACTAAAGTAACTAACTAGAGAAAACTAGTATATTGTAAATGTTCACCTACGAGTAATAGAACGTATTTTAAAACCGAACTTCACGGCAATTCTAAATCAGTGGTATCCCACCGCTGTCACCAATTTGTTACGAACGGGGGCTGTCGGCAACGCCTAAGCCGGCGATGTGGATATTTCTCAAGGAATATGGTTGAGAATTTGTTAGTTTAATTTATTGTTCGATACAACTCGAGCGGTTAAGTTGTATCTGTGGGAACGTTACTACTAATGTAAAGAATTGCGGAGTAAAGATAGGTTTTAACGAATCTACTCGATTTATTAATGAACAGTTATAACTTTATATAGTAAATCAGTTGTTTATACAAATGTAATTGTCGCGATATCATTTATTAGTGTGTGTGATTATTACCTAAGCTGCACGGTGTTGACGCACTGGCGATGCGGGGTCGGAGAACGGTTACACGGTATACCGAAGGAACTTCAACCGTACTTCGCGGATTCCGACGGGTTAACTTGATCTGATTGATACTCTAAGTCCAATTCTTACTGAACGTAACCGACTCTGCACAAACGTAATTCGACGTAACTACGCACGTAACTGTATAGTTATGAACCGAAGATGATAAAAAACGAAGGGTTTATATAGTGCAAAATGTATGGAGGGGACTCATTAGAGGCCTCCATATATGGTAAGATCGCAGGGTCTTGGCCGAATCACGATTGTACTTAATCGGTTATGATGAATTTAGTTGATATGAAAGGCCCTATTATTCGTATGATAGTGAGCGAAATCCTTGAGCGTCTTCCGTTTTTAGGCAAGATCGAACGGCACGTGCGAGTGCAGCGTAAAAGAAATGTTATTCATACGTAACAGCTCAATTGTCTCGTAAGCCGGTTATCGGTGCTTCGTCCAGACACAAAGAAAAATAACGACATGAACTTAATAGGGCAGTTAACTTCTGTTCGATAGACGTGCCTATGCCAAAACTTCGGGAGCTCGCGGTTTTATCACTAAGTAAGTGGGATGCTCGCAGCTTCTTCAGGTGTTATACACGTTCCGAAGGATGTAACCGCTTCTATGAGACATTTCTTTACGAAATCGCCCTCAGCGAACGGTTTACCCTGCTTTGCTAATAAAAGCGAAATAGCGTAAGAAGCTATGCGAGTTTTTTCAGAAGAAGAAGAATCCCCAGGGATGTACGTACGACATTCTTCATTAACTAATTTCAGTGCAGTGCGCCGGAAGAAAGGAGGGTTAGAGCAGTGTTTCTGCCGATGACGGAAGTAAACAAATTTTGGTGATTTGTAAGATGACGCGTCGAAGATGGACTCCAACGACTTGACGGCAGCCTCCCCGAGGCTACCGAAGTACAAGGCTGCAGCTGGATTGAATTCCCACGAAGTTCCTTCCTGGGACAGACGACAGGCGAGCACCTTCAAGCTGAGTTGAGGTGCTGAGAAGAGCCGACGTAGCTTGCGGTCGGCGCCGATGAAGTTCGACCCTTGGTCGCTGTACATCGTCGTTGGGGTCCCACGACGAGAAATGAATCGACGAAAAGCTGCGAGGAAGGCAGCAGTAGTGCAGTCGGAGACGAGCTCCATGTGAACTGCTTTTGTAGCTAAGCATACAAACAAAGAAACGTATGCCTTTCTAGTATGATGTCCTCTCCCCGACGAAGTTTTGACAAGGAAGGGCCCTGCATAATCGACACCAGTGTGCGAAAAGGGGCGCGAATGAAGAACACGGGGAGAGGGGAGATAGCCCATTTGCTGGTGCGCCGCTTCGGCGCGCCAGTGCCAACAAACCGTGCACGAGGCGATCGTGCGTTTAACCGCGCGTCGCCCCGCGAGGTTCCAGTATTTTCTTCGCAATGAAGACAACGTAAGCTGAATTCCTCCATGGAGTAGCCGATGGTGAGTTTGACGTATTAATAAGGTGATCAAATGACCCTTTGACGGTAGAATGACCGGATGTTTCTCCAGGTCATCGAGGAGGGAATGCTTCAGTCTTCCCCCGACGCGCAGTAAGCCGTTGTCATCGACAAATGGCGTCAGACGAGATAGGGGACCACGTGCTATATGGCTGCCTTGTGACAGCAGTTTCATCTCCATCGGAAAGACTGCTTGCTGATAAATACGTAATAAGGTAAGCTCAGCTTTGTTCAACTCCTTGGAGGTTAAGTGGGGCGATACTTGCGGAGCTGAGGCTCGATCCCTGCTAGTGATAAGAAAGCGAAGACACCACCCAACTGTGCGTAGCAATTGCGATAGCGTAGAAAACCGCGCGATCAATTCTATTATGAAACACGGGTTCGCGGCGGTGACGAGGCAGCTCACCTGCGGTTTGCGAGCCTCCTGGTCAGTCAAACTAATATTGACTGAGTGAGTCAGCAAGGACGCCGCGAAAAGTTCGAGTCGGGATAGAGAAACTCGCCGTAGTGGGGCAACGCGAGTTTTAGCGGCCACCAATGAGACGAAAGGTTTTAAGTATTTTATTAAGGATCTTAAGTAGATCACCGCAGCATACGCCCGTGGGATGCGAATAGAGGAAATTGCAGGAAGATGCATATGGTGATTGCGCCAGTATTGCGCCTGAGCGTGAGGAAGTGGATCATCCCAGTTTAAGTTGAGCAACCAAAGCGATTGCATGAAGATTTTTGCTGCTGTCACTACCGGTGCGAAAAACCCTAGAGGGTCAAAGAGTCGCGCCACCTCTCGAAAAACAATGCGTTTGGTGACAGCAGAATGAGCTGACACCGGCACAGCTAAGCACGGCCCTGTGACAGTAGCTTCGGAATTTCGAGGCTGCACCGTAAAAAGAAAAGTGTCGGCAGCAGATTGCCATTTCAGGCCAAGAAGAGACGATACGCCATCGAAATTACAAGCTAGCTCGCACGTACCCTTGCGAGCTTAAGCGGGAAGTGATTTTAGAAGTTCCAATTTATTCGACGACCACTTTCGCAAATTGAAACCGCCCGCCGTGAGTAACGCCATTAACTCTCCTTGTAATCGGAGAGCGTCAGGAATAGAGTCAGCCCCGGAGACTATGACGTCCACGTAGGCATCGTTTTTTAAGCAGTGCGCGGCCAGTGGATAAGAGTCCTGACCGTCGGAGCATAATTGATGCAGTTTGCGCACCGCCAAATACGGTGCGCAAGAAGTGCCGTAAGTAACGGTTAGAAGTTTAAAATGAAGTGGAGGTTCACCCGGATTTTTTCTCCAGAGAATGCGATGGAAGTCGCTATCCTCTGGAGCTAGTTTGATTTGACGGTACATCTTTTCGATGCCCGCCGAGAATACCACTGCGTGTTTACGCCAGCGGAGCAGCAGCGGAAAAATCTCGGGCAACAAGTTTGGACCAGTATGAAGAATATTGTTTAGAGAGAGGCCCGAAGTAGTTTTTTGCGATGCATTGAAGACAACTCGCAATTTAGTAGTTGAACTCGATTCTCGAAGTACCTCGTGATGCGGCAAATAATAAGAGTCCTTAGAGGATAATTCGACCGAGGGAACTGGCTCCATGTGACCCAGTTGTAAATATTCCCTTAAAAAGGAATTGTATAGATGTTCGAGTTCAGGAGTGCGTCGTAGCCGACGTTCAAGTTTATTAAGAAGAGTTTGCGCGATTGATAAAGAATTTCCCAATTCAGAGGGAGGTTTGCAGAAGGGCAATCGTACTTGGTACCTGCCAGAGTAATCGCGCGAGTGCTAAGAGCGGAAGTGAAGTTCACATATTCGCTCTTCGGCTGTGAGTGTATGAGAAGGCGTAGTGACCTCCTCAAGCAACCAGAAGCGTTCTAGGAGTGTAGACAGATTGTCCCCTAGTGAAGAGTATTGCACCGTGATGCTCCGTTTTTTAACAGTTTCGGAGTTCATCAACGAATTGCAATGACCAGTGATAATCCACCCTAGCGAGGTGAATTCAGCAATTGGAGTATTAAGCGGACCTTTGCGCAGACCTTCCCGAATAATATCGGCATAAACATCTGCGCCTAGTATAATAGCAACCCGCTCAGAAGAGGAGAAATCAGGATCGGCCAGTTCCAGATTTCGTAAGTGAGAGAAGGAGAGCTGAGCAGTAGGGATACGAGTGGGGCTGTAGGCCGACAGCCGCGGCAGTATGTATGTACGTACGCGGTGGTGGAAATCCGTTCGGAGGGGTTATGAATTGAGGAGAAATTCATCGTCACTCTTCCCCTCGTGCACACCTCGGCCTTCCCGACGCCTAAGACCGGGAAACGCGCCGCGCTCCGATGCAACCCAAACGTTTGAACAAGGTTTTCCTCAATCAAGGATATTTCGCAACACGGATCAATTAACGCGCGCACGGCAACCTTCTCACCCCGACCCGTTTCAAGCAGTATTTTAGCAGTAGCAAGTAATATTGATGGCCCATTTTGCGAAATTGACCAGGAGACTGGCGCGCAGTGCGCCGTTCTCGCCTCCGCCACACGATCCTGTTGAGCAATTTGTCGCGAAGAATTTTGTTCGGACTTTAAATGAAGTGACGTGTGATGCTTACCCACGCACAGCTGGCAGCGCTTCGCTGACTTACACGACCGCAAAGGATGTTTGCGTAGGCAATTAAAGCACAAGTTGTGGTCCGCAACCACTTGTTTTCGTTCTGCCGCTGTCATCCGTTTGAAAGTTGAGCAGTATAGGATGAAATGATCCTCCGTGCACAGAGGGCATCTCGAGTTGCTCCCTTCCGTCCGCGATGTCGTGTGGGCCTTGAACTTCGTTGAGCTTGCCTTTGATTTTAGATGTTCCGGCGGTGCAGGTGAAGAAGAATTGATGGCGGAGGGATCCTCCATCGCTTCCAGCGCGCGCAGTCGAGCGTTGAGGAACGTGTGTAGCTGGTCGAACGTTGGAGGGTCGGTGGTGGCGCCTATAGACGTCTCCCACGCCATCCGAGTTTCGGACTCCAGTTTATTGACAGTTATGAAGACTAGCCAATTCTCCCAGTGCTGGACCGGTCGGCCCAGAGCTTGCAGTGCTTGACTGTAAGGTTGAGTGGCGACTGTAAAGGTTGACTGTGTTGTGGCTTTTTTCCCGCACTCGTAGCCGTTCAGTACACCAAAGAAAGCCAATGCACTCACCAAGAAGGTCGATGAAAAAAGTTCGATACACACTGGACGGGTTGAAGCCGAACGTTCGATGTAGTTCGACTTTGGTTTTATTAACTATCACTGTTCGTGTGCCCGTTAGTATTAATTGCGAATATTATTTTTAATTTCGCGATTAATTGACTGTGCCGCTGTTTCACCACTTATCCGCGTGATTCGATTAATCCGTGTAATAAGATTAATCCGCGTGATTAGATTAATCCGTGTAATTGGATTAATCCGTGTAATGAGATCAATCTGTGTAATTAGATTAATCCGTGTAATGAGATCAATCCGTGTACTCAGATTGATCCGGCTCGAAGGACCAATGTTTGAAATGAAATTTGGTCTCCATGGTTTAATGTATTTTGTTAAGGATCTGTACAATTTATAAATGTTTATTGGCGCTTACTCACGTCTTTATGATAATTGTATCGCTTTCCTAGTTTTACACCTTACTTCCTTAGCACTGGTTATAGTTTATTTAGATTAAGTAATACTTGGCGAGAGCCGTGCGAGAGAGCGATTTGCCTTCGCGCAGGTCTATACAGGGTGTCTCTTAACTCCTGTCCTTCCCGGAAATGGGGGGTAGCTGGGGTGATTCTGAACAACTTTTTCCTTGACCAACATGTGGTTTGCAGCTTCATTTTTAAATTATTGACGAAAAACACTGGCCAATCAGAGCGCTCGCCGGTCAGCCGATGGCGCGGGCTCAGGCACGAACCACTCAGCTGTCGCAATGGGGGGCATCGAGGGTACCGACGGAAGCGTGCGGCAAATGTTACATCGTCTTAATTAAGAATAATGTGGAATAATTCGTTTATACTTATGAAACTAATAAGTCGTTTAATAACCGTGTTCGATACGTTTATTCATTATTCTAAAGGAATAAACTGTTTTATTACTTATGAAAAAAATATTTTATTTAACAGCACGTTTTTAGGTGGATAAATTATGTTTCAAGAAAAACGATTTGCAGAACTAATGTTAGAAAAAGCTGGTTAAACTTACCCATTCGTCTACGAATTAATCTGGTAAACATTGTGCGAATCCTGACCTAGGCAACGCTCAACAGCTGATGACACCGGCCGAGTCGGTGAACTCACTACACTCACGGTGAATTCACTTCAAGATCACTTCACTTCACGGTCACTATCACTTGCCACTGTGAAATGTGGGAATATTTGAAACCGATTTATTTTTCTTACGTTTAAACATTTCGTAATAGTCTGCGTTTTTACGATTCATGTTGTCCGTTCGGCTAGCAGAACGACTCTGCCAGCTGAAACGTCGCACTCGCTTCCACACGCACACGCACATGTTCTTTAATTGTTGATAACATTGTAGTGCCGACGCTCACACTGCGACGCACACTACGCAGGGGCCGATGCTGCCCTGTGTGATCGGTATCTGCCGCCGATTTCCACTAAATTTGGAGACAGTGTGTGTGCGTGTGCGTGTGGAAGCGAGTGCGAACGTTTCAGCTGGCAGAGTCGTTCTGCTAACCGAACGAGAAACGTGAATCGTACAAACGCAGAATATTACTAAATGTTTAAACGTAGGAAGAATAAATTGTTTTTAACTATACCCAAATTTCACAGTAGCAAGTGCAAGTGACCGTGAAGTGAAGTTATCGTGAAGTGAAGTGATCGTGCAAGGATACTAACCCAGCCGTAACATCAGCTGTTGAACGTTGCCTGGGTCAGGATTCGCACACGTTAAGCAAGTTAATTCGTGGACGAATGGGTAAGTTTAACTAGCTTTTTCTAACATTAGTTGTGCAAATCGTTTTTCTGAAAACATAATTTATCCACCTAAAAACGTGCTGTTAAATAAAATATTTTTTTCATAAGTAATAAAACAGTTTATTCCTTTCGGATAATGAATAAACGTATCGAACACGGTTATTAAACGACTTATTAGCTTCATAAGTATAAACGAATTATTCCACATTATTCTTAATTAAGACGATGTAACATTTGCCGCACGTTTCCGTCGGTACCCTCGATGCCCCCCCATCGTGACAGCTGATAGGTTCGTGCCTGAGTGCGCGCCATCGGCTGCCCAGCGGGCGCTCTCATTGGCCAGTGTTTTTCGTTAATAACTTAAAAATGAAGCTGCAATCCACATGTTGGCGAAGGAAAAAGTTGTTCAGAATCACCCCAGCTACCCCCCATTTCTGTGAAGGACAGGAGTTAAGAGACACCCTGTATATAGCTAATCCCTATTTCCTTTGTAAGAGGAGAGGCAGCGCTCCTGCTTCCGCGCAATAGGGCTGGGAGCAGGAGAACGCGAGCAAGCTGTTGCTATGCGCGTTTAGCTGAATCTTGAACACTGTGAACTGTTTGATGGTTACTAAAAATACGTCTTTTTTCCGCAATGTTCAAAGTAACCAGGAATAGGGGGTGGTGTGCTGCGAAAAGGAGTGGGTGCTAGTGATGGTTCATTGTTTGCACTTTTATCACGTGTGAAAAATAGGAAGTGGTAAGAAAAGAGTAGAATATGTACTAGAGAGTAAGGCGAGGGGTGGCAAAGTGCGACAAGGAATGGTCAGCAAATGTGAAAATCGATGATTTATGATTTGCCTTGCCATTCGATGTTTTATAGTGGTGACAGTTGTCGAGCGGCGGCATGGTTAATGTTTTAAGAACTGCAGATGTCACCGAAATGGTCAACACATCGGTCATTAAATATTTGGCGAGCAGCTTCGATTTGTCTGTACGGTTTATGGGACCGTACAGTACCCCAGCGTCATTTCTCAGTTATCATTTTGTATTTTTGAGTTTTTTTAACTTGTCAGTGATAACTGTACATTTGTAATACTGATACAATCATGCTCTAATAGTCTTTTACTAGAAATTTAAATTTCGACACGATGAACGGCGCAAGCACGCTTCAGTGTGCGAAAAATCCAGTTTTTCCAAACTTGATTTAAATTTTGACAGTGTAAAGCATTTTGCAAATTTATTTTTTAGTGGTTCTCTAAAGAAATAATATTTCTTGGTAAAGTTGCGAAATATTTCCTGCTTTCTTATCAAAAAGCCAATTACCGAACAACGGGGAAATCGCGGAAAAAATGCGCTAATCTATAACTCACCCCTCCCAAGTTCACAGTTTCCAAGCACTCTCGTCTTCTGAGTCCAGCTATGCACATTACTTCCGGTTTGTTGCTGGCAATCTCGTTGCCTCTATCATTCAACCACCGAGCTAGTTTCTCATACGCGTGTACTGCCCGCCGGATCATCACCGTCTGGCCCACAGCGGACACCAAGACCACAAGTTCGTCTGCGAATGCGGCGTATCGTACACTGTCACTGCCTTTTCTTCTGATTAAGGGTACCGACTCCAGGCGCCATGACCGGTGTGTGTGCACTCACACAAACAACGGAAAGCATGCACGTATACGCCATGCGCGACAGAGAGACCCGATTTCTAATTTTACCACCTCCGTCTCAATAATTGCATTAATGAAACTTTCGCGGATATAGCACACACGGGTAGACTTCACTACAGTTAGGAAATACGTTTGAACGCCAATAAACATCATGCGCTCAGATGAATGGTATTTTTTAAACTGGCATGCTTGAGACAGACACCGATGTAGGCAACAAGATGGCTGCAGGCATCCTGACACATTTCACAGTTAGCAAATATTGAGCGATTTAATGGTTTATTCACTGATAACACGCAATCTCCTACTTCCTTGAACTAACACAAGATCACAGTAATTCGATTTTTCACAATTTATCACTTCTGGAAGGCGGAAAAGGTAAAACACGATTTGCACGCAGCCGACGTAAGAATAGTTCAATGATTCTCCGTCGAACGCGATTATGGCACATTGTAGTGAATTTGAACACGTTACCGTCAGGGTCGATAAAAATACAAATCAGTCGGCAAATGTAAGTTGCAATTTCACACCACGAATGGCGATTCATACGTAAATACATGATGCGTGCACACAGACACCAGTAAGGCATAGTTGCCGGCACGTATCAAGATCTCTGTCACGCTGTTGTCACATCTGTTACAATTATAACATAAGCATCAGCAAAATGAATCGGCTCGAGCCGAGATGTTGATTCGAGCGGCTGCAAACTTTTTTGTAGTTTCGAGTCCCCTTGGGGTATATTTTTTTACATTCATTTTTTTTAATAACTAAGTATATGACAATGATCAATATTTGTTTACAAATGTTTAAAAAATATTTGTTAAATACTTTAATTTAATATACGTAAATATGAAGTTGAAGCGCTATTCTCTACCGTTTTCTTCCCATGTATCTTGCCAATTATGGAACTGATATGTCTAACATTTGGACGCGTATACACGTCAATCCAAAGCTCAAAATGTGTAACTCAAAATTTCAATCATTTGGTGGTATGTTTCATTTATATTACCAATAAAGCTGCTATGTTAATATATATGAAATATATTAACTATATTATACAACAATAATATAATTGTAATATAATTAAAATATATGTAAGATTATCGAGGGCGTTTGAATAGGTATTCAAACGATTATGTCGGCGTGTATGTGTTAAAAAGTTGTTTTGTTTAGCTCTCGTGACCGTAGTCTGTACAACAATACAATGTCACCATGGTCCTTTTCGATCATTTTATGCTTCGCTCTAAGCAACAGAAAGCTATGATAGACAAAGATAGAGCTACGTACGTCAGATGTACCTATGACGTGCCAGCAAGACGGGAGTCGGTGTGACACCGCAACTATGACGCAGGGTGTGAGAGCCGTCATTTGTTTGTAAGATGAACCGCGTGGCCCGCGGCCCGCCAGTTGGCTGTGCCTGACCTATGTCAAGCAGCAATAAGAGCCCTTCTCTCATAAGTTCCAAAAATTATTTCCTTACACATATTAATATTGTTTTATCAATCTGTTTTTTTCAACTTGACCCTTGTATCTCCCCTTTCATTTGCACTGTTCTCTTTTATGTTCGGCAAAAATCAAAATCTCAACTTGTGTCGAATCTATCGAAGTTTTCCTGAAAAGCAAAACCGTTATAAGAATGACAACATCAACTATGTCTCCGTATTTTTAGTTTGTCATTCTACACAATGACCGAAGCAATGGGAAAAAGCGAATGAAATGAATTAACAATTATCAATATATGCATATTCGGTACTCGCATAAAATCTCTAAAAATAAATATTTTCCTTTATTTCTGATGGTATTGTTACGTATGAATAATATTCTCCTTCGCTGCGCTCGCACGCGCCGTCCGATCTTGCGTAGGAACGGAAGACGCCTAAAGATTTATCTCGATACCACACGACGGTTAACCCTTTTAGTATCGACCAACTGCATCGCGACCGATTAGGTGCATTCGTGACCCGACGAAAACTGTGTGCCCTTACCATATATGGAGGCTTCTAACGAACCCCTCCATACATTTCGGGACTATATAAACCCTCCGTTTCTAATCATCTTCGGTTCATAACTACACAGCTACGCGCATAGTCACGTCGCGTTACGCTTGTACAGAGTCGGTTGCATTTCAACGAGAATTGGGCTTACGGCACCAATCAGATAAAGTTAACCCGTTAGAATCCGCATAGTCCGGTTGAAGTTCTTTCGGCATACTTTGTACCCGATCTCAGGCCCCGCATCGCCAGTGCGTCAACACCGTGCAGCTTAGGTAATAATTCACACACTATTTAACTATATCGCGACAATTACACTTGTACAAACAACTGGTTGCAATATAAACTTCTAAGCTGTTCACCATTAAATCGAGTAGATTCGTTAAAACCTATCTTTACTCCGTAATCCTTTATATTAGTAGTAACGTCCCACAGATACAACTTAACCGCTCGAGTTGTATCGATTATTTATTTACGAGTCAAACTAACTTTTCCTGCGACTCCCTGATTTCGCATCAGGTTCGTTCGCACGCCTTATCCAAAACAAGGTAACTACTCCAACCTAGTGGCTCCCCGATTTCGCATCGGGTTCGTCCACGACGTTTCACCCTCCTGCGGCTCCCTGGTTTCACACCAGGTTCGTCCGCGCTTGATTCTATTCCTGAGGCTCCCCGATTTCGCATCGGTTTCGTCCTCGCATACATCAATCCCAGCGGCTCCCTGATTTCGCATCAGGTTCGTCCGTGCACCTTACTAATAAATTCTCAACCATATTCCTTGGGTAATATAAACATCGCCGGTCTAGGCGTTGCCCACAGCCCTGGCTCGTAACAAACCAATATTAATATGTGTAAGAAAATTTTTAGAACTTATGAGAGAAGGGCTCTTATTGCTGCTTGACATAGGTCAGGCACAGCCAACTGGCGGGCCGCGGGCCACGCGGTTCTTCTTACAAACAAATGACGGCCCTCACACCCTGCGTCATAATTGCGGTGTCACACCGATTCCCGTCTTGCTGTCACGTCATAGGTACATCTGACGTACATAGCTCTATCTTTGTCGATCATAGCTTTCTGTTGCTTAGAGCGAAGCATAAAATGATCGAAAAGGACCATGGTGACATTGTATTGTTGTACAGACTACGGTCACGAGAGCTAAACAAAACAACTTTTTAACACCTACACGCCGACACAATCATGTGAATACCAATTCAAGCGCCTTTGATAATCTTACATATATTTTAATTATATTACAATTATATTATTGTTGTATAATATAAATATCTTTCATATATATTAACATAGCAGCTTTATTGCTAATATAAATGAAACATACCACCAAATGATTGAAATTTTGAGTTGATCATTTTGAGTTTGTGTCGCAAAACTCTTTTAGTGACCTAAAAGTGTTTGTATTCTGCGGGCGTATTTTGTCGATTTTTGCTTACATTTTGAACACTCATATTATTAGATATCAACACAATCTTGTTGAAACATTTTCACCGTGCTCAAAAGCTTCTCATATAAGGACAAACGTTGCATGCTTCTAATTCATGTTTTCGGGCCATATTGTGTCGATATACAGCTCGCTGAATACCGACATAATCTGGGCCGAAACATGGGTTTGAGACTCTACAGATTTCGTCCTTATATGAGAAGATTTTGAGCTCGGCGAGGGCTCATTAGAAAGAGGAAGGTTCAATGAAGCATGCGACACAGCCCGTTCATCGAGATTGCGTTGATATCTAATAATATGAGTGTCCAAAGTAGAGCAAAAATCGACATAATACACCACAGAATCTAAGTATTTTTTAAGTCACTAAAAGAGTTTTGTGGCTCAAACAGGCTGTGTAGCGTGCTGCATTGCACTTTCCTCTGTCGAATGAGCCTTTAGTTTTTCATTCTTTTGACTATGTTGTATAAAACATATTATAAGGAAATGTTTCTAAATCAATCAACAGTTGACTCCCTGATTTTTTGTATAACCTTTACGCTCCTATGTATCATATTTTCAGAATGTGGTAGTTACGTCAAATTGTTGAAATTATTGCATTGCTCTTATTAATATTCTTTTTCATTCTTTTGATCATTTTGTACAAAACATATTGTAAGAAAATGTCACCAAATCAGTCATAAGTTGACCTGATGTTTTTCATTCATACGTGAATACGGATGCGTGAATACGGATGTGTGAATACAGACACAGTAAGGCATAGTTGCCGCAACTTATCAAGACTTCTGTCGCGCTGTTGCCATATCTGTTACAAATGTGATCATCAGCTAACTAAATGAATCGGCTCGAGCGAAGATTTTGTCTCGAGCCGCCAGAAACTTTTCTGTAGGTTCGAGTCCCGCACGTGTTCATTTTTTTACTTTCTGAATTTCTCTCAATGAAACTGTTTCTAACGTACTTGCAAGCTTTTTCTGCTTAAAATAAGGCCAAACACGATATAGTTTGAATTATATTTGCTTGTTGATACTAATTGAATACGTACCACAAAGTCTGTATCAACAAGTAAATATAATTCAAACTATATCATGTTTGGTCTCATTTGAATCAGAAAGATCTCCCAGATACACTGGTAAAAGTTGTATGTAGAAAAATTAATAAATAAAAAAGTTTCATCGTTGAATTAGGATTAGTCACACCGATACTCCGGTTCGGATTGTATTTCACCGCGTCGTCGAGCGTCGCTACGGCAAAGGGGGATTCCCCCATGTGGAGGGGATAGTCCATTTCTCCAACCAATCTTTTTTGATCGCGTTAGGACAATCCTAACGCGATCAAAATTTAAGAATAAAACTTGTTCATTTTTGGGCCGTTTTAAATGAAATTTTACCAACAAGTTCGTTACAATCTCCTGATTAAAATGACACCAAACACGACATAGATTGGTGCCATGGGACGTACACGAATATTTAAACTTGCCGGATTTCTTTCCTGGTCGCTGCCTCGAGTCTCTGTTGCCACAACATTGAAGGTGACCTGACGCTCCAGAATCGTGTCTGTACACGATGGCTGTCCACATTCGGTCCCGAGCGATGGTCACAGTGCGAATCATTACTATTGTTACCGATAACAACCGGAATATGTATATTAGTTGTGAAGAATAAGGTAATTAGGAGTGAGATTATAAAGGAAGTAAAATCTCGATTCCAGTGTCTCGAGTGCACTTCGCTGAGGACCGAATGCGTACATGCACGTTTAAATCCCTTTGTACGTGTGAGACAATACTAACGTAATCAAAATTATCGTCCATACAAAATATTAAGTAAAAAAAATAATAAAAATACAATTTAGTGTAATTAGACATCAAATTATAATTTTTCAAAATTCATAATCTGACAATAATAAAGGGGAATACAATTTTTAATACCATGTTACGTATGAATAATATTCTCCTTCGCTGCGCTCGCACGCGTCGTTCGATCTTGCGTAGGAACGGAAGACGCCTAAAGATTCATCTCGATACCACACGACGGTTAACCCTTTTAGTATCGACCAACTGCATCGCGACCGATTAGGTGCATTCGTGACCCGACGAAGACTGTGTGCCCTTACCATGTATGGAGGCTTCTAACGAACCCCTCCATACATTTCGGGACTATATAAACCCTCCGTTTCTAATCATCTTCGGTTCATAACTACACAGCTACGCGCATAGTCACGTCGCGTTACGCTTGTACAGAGTCGGTTGCATTTCAACGAGAATTGGGCTTACGGCACCAATCAGATAAAGTTAACCCGTTAGAATCCGCATAGTCCGGTTGAAGTTCTTTCGGCATACTTTGTAAATACATCGCCAGTGCGTCAACACCGTGCAGCTTAGGTAATAACTCACACACTATTTAACTATATCGCGACAACTACACTTGTACAAACAACTGGTTGCAATATAAACTTATAAACTGTTCACCATTAAACCGAGTAGATTCGTTAAAACTGTGGGAGCTTCGTTGTATCGATGGTGGAAGAAGGAAGCGACGGAAAAAGAAGGGAAGGAAGAAGGTGTTTCGTCCTAGGCCTGCTAGCGGACTCGTCAGCAAGGCGTACTAGCAGGCCCTGCCTTAGACACAAGGATAGTAGGGAATTGTCGGAGGTTATATATATAGTCGTGGTGACTTATATAACCACTTTCGGGAGCCGGATCGTCGTGCTCGTCCCCTAGCGGCGTATGTGGGAAGTGCCCCCACAAAACCTATCTTTACTCCGTAATCCTTTATATGAGTAGTAACGTCCCACAGATACAACTTAACCGCTCGAGTTGTATCGAATATTTATTTACGAGTCAAACTAACATTTCCTGCGACTCCCTGATTTCGCATCAGGTTCGTCCGTACGTTTACCAAACCTCCGAACAGCTCCCCGGTTTCGCACCGGGTTCGTCTGTGAATAAACCAACCTCTCAGCAGCTCCCCGGTTTCGCACCGGATTCGTCTGCGAACTCTTTCCTAGTGGCTCCCCGATTTCGCATCGGGTTCGTCCACGACGTTTCACCCTCCTGCGGCTCCCTGGTTTCGCACCAGGTTCTTCCGCGCTTGATTCTATTCCTGAGGCTCCCCGATTTCGCATCGGGTTCGTCTTCGCATACATCAATCCCAGCGGCTCCCTGATTCCGCATCAGGTTCGTCCGTGCACCTAACTAACAAATTCTCAACCATATTCCTTGGGTAATATCAACATCGCCGCCTTAGGCATTGCCCACAGCCCTGGCTCGTAACAGCAGTAACCTCCCACCAAATAGATACACCTTAACCGCTCAAGGTGTATCGAATTATTATAAGTTACGAGGTTACATTAACTAACATTCCTAGTGGCTCCTAGTTCTGCAATACGCCTTGGTTCGTCCACGCATTTCCTGCCTTGCACGGCACCCGGTGACGAAATAAGCACTGGCCCGTTCATTAACTAACAAAACTATAAATGAACCGATCCTCGGCTCCGCAGCCGTGCCCTTTGCCCTCGGCTCGTAACAAACATATCGCTAAAAGTTTCATGAAAATGAAACCAATATTTACTGACTCTTTACATACAAGCGACTGTTGAAGAGCGCAGCATGCCTCACGGTAGATCAGAGTACCGCCACAGAAGTACTTCCAAGCACGTCTGCTATGGCTGATTTTCCGACGGAAGAAATTATAGAAGACATAGATTTCGAAGCTGCCATTTAGCAATAGCATACCTTCCGTAATAGACATCAACGAAGAGACAAGTTATATTGATGATAACTCTGACTGGGTGCTAGAGACAGCAGAACCACAACAGTCAGAAAAAACAATTTCAGAAGGAATAGGCTTCGTTGATTTTGCGTATGTTTTCGTGCAAATCAAAAAGCTTCCAAAACATTCGATTATTGGCTGTGGCATTGAACATTTTGATATAGTTGGATGCCAACAATATATTATAGATTAGAAAAAGTGTATAATGTACAGTGCCGAATGTGCAATTATGTAAAGCGCGTATCCTGCCTTCGGAAGAGTGATGGCACTATGGATATGAACCATGCCGGTGTTTCCACAACAATGGTGACAGGCGGCGGATATAATCAACTTGAAGAATTATTGTCCGAAATGAAGGTATCCTGCATGACGAAAACGATAAAAGAGAAATGTCAGAATGACATAGCCGATGCCTTCGAAGTGGTTGCACAACGCGAAATGGAAGATGCTGGAAAAGGGGAAAGATCTTTGGCTATCACAAGAGGCGATATACTGCCAGGATCGAATATACCGTGGATCGCAGTTGTCGCAGATGGCAGCTGGATGAAACGGTCATATCGCGGAGGAGATTTGCCAAACAGCAGCTAAGAAGAAGGAAGAAGCGGGCGAGCATCGCTGCTTCAAAAACAGGGTTCGTAACCAGAGTTGAACTGGCATGGAAAGTGCTGCTATTGTAGAAGGCTTCAGATGCAGCATAGAAATTCACGGCCTAGTATACAGTATATTAGTTGCTGATGGCGATAGCAGCGTGTACAAGAAAATATTGGATAATGATCCATATAGATAGTATATGGTGCATTTACGGAAAATATAATAGAATACACCAATCACCTGCTACTCAATTTCGGTAGGAAAATAAATGATATCGTAACAAAAGGCCGCTACAAAGATCTAAGAGCTATAATAAATATAAAGCAATGCTCTGCGCCTGCGAACTGGTGTAAAGACACCTGCAGAATACCGGTCCAAAGAAAAAGCAAGACTCGTTCATCACATCAAAAATTTGAAAGAAGATATGAGAAATGTACCGAGTCAAGTTTTCGGAGAGCACAAGGAGTACAGGAGTTACCGTACTTCTCTACCACAGACCCTGACCCCACAGACTGAACTACGTTCGAAAGCTCAAAGAAGCAGGTATTTACCAAAATATCGAAGAAGCGATGCAGCCACTTTTCGCTCAAGCTAAATGTTTGCTTCACGCCGTAAATAACAATGCTCTTGACAGCTTTAATAATATCATTGCAAAATTAATCGGAGGCAAAAGGATAAACTTTGGACGAAGTTGTTCGTACCAGGGTAGAGTCTCCGCTCGCGGAGGCCATGAGCTCCGCCAGCAAGATTAACCTGGCGGAGCTCAACATTACGGAGTTGCGGCCCAAGAGAGCTGTGACGGGGGGTGTTCTTCTGGAGATCCCCGGGCCGGAGGGGGCTGCCAAGGCGGATGCCCTTGCAGCAAAGATGCGGGAGGTCCTTGGCGGTGAAGACGGGGTGACCGTGGCCCGCCCAACGAAGATGGCGGAGATGCGGGTGAGGCACCTGGTGGCGGCCACCACCACCAGCGACGTGACCGCGGGCATCGCAGCTGTCGGAGGCTGTACACCAGCGGAGGTGAGGACCGGAGAAATCCGATCGTCTCCGCTGGGACTCGGCACCCTCTGGCTGAAGTGCCCATTGGCAGCTGCCAGGAAGGTGGTCGCGGCGAAGAAGATCCGCGTCGGCTGGACCACTGCCCGGGTGGAGGCGCTGGCGGACCGCCCGCTGCAGTGCTTCCGCTGCCTGGAGATGGGCCATGTAAGGCAGCGGTGCACCAGCACCGAGGACCGCAGCGGGCGATGCCACAACTGCGGCAGTGCTGAGCACATAGTGGCGGAGTGCCGGAGTGCTCCTCGATGTCCCCTATGCGCCGACCTGGGGAAACCCTCCGGCCATCGGATGGGCACCAGGGGCTGTGTGCCCCCCAAAGGAAGGAGAAATCAAGGGGCCCGGCAGATGCAGCTGGCCCCCAAACTGGCTGCCCTGACCTTGGGCGGGCCGAAGAAGGCGGCGGCGGCAGCTGCACCGGAGGGCCCTGGCCTCATGCCAAAGCCTGAAGAGGAAGGAGTGAGAGCACCGCCAGCAGTGACTCCTCCCGCAACAAAGGAGGTAAAGCCCGTGGAGGAAGGGGCCATGGATCTGGAGCAGTGAAGGGGCTATGGCCCTGCTGCTTCAGGCCAACCTTAACCACTCGGCCAGGGCGCAGGACATGCTTGTCCAGTCCATGGCTGAGTGGGGTGTGGGGTTGGCGATTGCTGCCGAGCCGTACAGGATCCCGGACCACCCGAATTGGGTGGGAGACCCGGGGGGCTCGGTAGCGATCATCCTTGGAGGGGCCTCGATGGCCTTGCCGTTCTCCCTTCTGGAGAGCGGCGAGGGCTACGCCGCGGTCCAATGGGGGGATATTGCGGTGGTCCGAGTCTATGCGCCGCCTCGGTGGAACTTAGGGTTCTTTGAGGAGTTCCTGGACGGGGTCGCGAGATGTATCTCGCGATGTCGGCCCCGTCCGGTTATTGTCCTGGGGGATTTTAACTCCAAGTCTCAGGCTTGGGGTTCCCCCAGGACGGACCCCAGGGGCGAGGCGGTGCTGGACTGGGCGGCCGGCTCCGACCTTCGATTACTTAATCGGGGGTCAGCCAGCACCTGCGTCCGCTACCAGGGGGTGTCCATTGTCGACTTGACGTGGACCTCCTCCTTGGTGGTGGATCGTGTAAGGGGCTGGAGGGTGGCGCAAGGGGTGGAAACGTTGAGTGACCACCTCTATATCCTGATGGAGGTGCGCGCCACCCGGGGCCGGGGACCGCCGGGGAGGGCTGGTAGGGGTGGGGGGTATGGGTCCCCTTACATTCCCCCTTCTTCGAAGAAGAGGTGGGCGCTGAAGCGCCTGGGCGAGGACGTGCTGATGGCCGCCTCCCTCGTCGTGGCCTGGCCCGGACTTCCGGCTGGGCCGGTCGTTGACGTCGAAGAGGAAGCGGCGTGGTTCCAAGGGGGTATGGTAGCGGTCTGCAATGCTGCCATGCCCTGGTCCCGCGCCCCGGATCGACGGGCAACGTACTGGTGGTCGTCGGAGATAGCGCGGATGCGCTATGTTTGCGTTCGCGCCCGGCGACTGTTCCAGAGAGCCCGTCGAAGACGACGTCGCGACCTGGCGAGGGAACTCCGACTGTACGAGGGCTACCGGGATCAGGTGGTGGCCCTCCAGCTGGTCATCAAGAGGGCAAAGGCGGGGGCGTGGTCAGAGCTCCTCGAGCTACTGAACCGTGAACCCTGGGGGCGCCCGTACAAAATGGTAATGGGCAAACTTCGCCCATGGGCGCCTCCCGTGACGGAGACCTTGGGCCCCGAGTTCCTGGACAGGGTGGTAGACACCCTGTTCCCCCTTGATGATGGGGGAGAACAGCCACCGGAGCTCGGGGAGTCGAACCCGAACACCTGGTCCGACGACATGGGGGTCACGGAGGAGGAGCTCTCCCGGGCCGTCAGGAAGATGGGTGCCCGCAACACGGCCCCGGGTCCTGACGGCATACCGGGCAGAGCCATGGCCCTTGCTCTGCGCGTCCTTGGGCCCCGCCTCAGGCGCCTGTTTGATGGCTGCCTGAGGTTGGGGCGTGTCCCGTCCCGCTGGAAAAGGGGACGGATGGTCCTAATCAGGAAGACCGGCAAGCCCGCCGATTCTCCCTCGGCCGATTCTCCCTCCTCGACGAGGTGTGGAAGCTTTTCGAGAGGGTGCTGGCTTCCCGCCTCTCGGGGCACCTGTCCCGGGTGGGTCCCGACCTGGCCGAGTCCCAGTTTGGCTTCAGAGGGGGACGCTCGACGATCGAGGCTATCGGTCGAGTCAGGTCCCTCTCCGACTCGGCCACGTCCCAGGGAGGGGTGGCGTTGGCGGTCAGTCTGGACATCGCCAACGCCTTTAACTCCCTTCCTTGGGGGCGTATCGGGGGGGCACTCACTGACCACGGAGTGCCCCTCTACGTGAGGAAGGTCCTAAGGGATACCTCAGGGACAGGTGGGTAGAATATCCGGGCAGAGGTGGCCGGTTGTGCACGAGGGAGGTGGATCGTGGTGTCCCACAGGGGTCGGTCCTGGGCCCCATGTTATGGGACATCGGATACCATCGGGTGCTGCGGGTTGCCCTCCCGAACGGCGTCAGTCTGACGTGTTACGCGGATGACACGCTGCTGATGGCCGTCGGGAGGGACTGGGAGAGGACCATCCGTCTGGCTGAGACGGGTCTGGCCTCCGTCGTCGACGGTATCCGGGGACTGGGGTTGCGGATCTCCCCGCCGAAAACCGAGGCCATGTGGTTTCACGACAGGCCTCGGAGCGCGGGACCGCCCCGGTCCTGGATTATGATAGGGGGTGAGCACGTTCAGGTTGGGGACCGGATGAATTATCTCGGTCTCCTCCTGGACAGCCACTGGCGATTCACGGTCCACTTCGACCGACTGGCTCCCCGTTTGGAGAGGGCGGCGACTGGTCTTGGTCGCCTCCTCCCAAACATCGGGGGACCAGATGAGAGGGTGCGCCGCCTATACCTTGGTATCGTGCGGTCCATGGCCCTGTACGGCGCCCCGATATGGGCGTCGGCCCTGGTGGTCGCGCGGCGCAGCAAAACATCGCTGCGCGGCGTACAGAGGAGGATGGCCATCAGGGTGGTCAGGGGATACCGCACGATATCCCACGAGGCGGCGCTGACCTTGGCGGGCACCGTGCCCTTCGATCTTCTGGCGGAGGGAGACGCTTCGATCTATGAGCGTCTCCGAGAACTCCGCCGAGGGGGCGCGATGGTGTCCGCTGAGGAGGAAGTGGACGTGAGACGCCAGGCCCGACTGGTTGCGCGAAACAAATGGAGGAGGGAGCTCCTCAATCGAGGAGTCGCGCAGCGAGCAGTCGGGGCGGTTCTGCCCAGCCTAGATGAATGGCTGGACCGCGGCAGGGGGACGCTCACCTACCGAGTCACGCAGGTGCTCACTGGGCATGGTTGCTTCGGTGAGTACCTGTGCCGGATACAGGCGGAGGCGACGGCGGAGTGCCACGAGTGTGGGGCTGCGTTGGACACAGCGCAGCACACACTGGAGGAGTGCCCGGAATGGGCGGTGGAGCGCCGTGCTTTGAGGGCGCAAGTGGGGGCGGATCTCTCGCTGCCACGCATCGTTAGTATGATGCTCGGCAGCGAGAGGGCCTGGGTAGCGGTAGTCTCTTTCTGCGAGGATGTTCTTCGCAGAAAGGAGGCATCGGAGCGGGGTCGCGAACTGACCGACCCCGTCCGACGCGAAAGGTGGAGGGAAAGGGCTCGCCGGTTGCGTTCGCGCAGGCTGGCGAGATGCCCCCCTCCCGTGGTGTAAAAGCGGTGACGGTCCGAGTGGCGATCGGAGGTGTCCCCCCCTCCCGTCTCTCGGATGACTGTCACCGCTGACTCAGTGGACGGGCGGCCCTGCTGTGGGGGGATTATGTCCTCCCGGTATTCCGCAGGGCTGCCCGACAGCCAGAAATCTGGCGTCGAATGTAAAGGAGGGGTGGACTCGCTGGCCGTTTCGGCTGGCGAGATCACCCCCCTCCCGTTGTTTGGTATGGCTGATGGACCCGAGGGGCGCTGGGGTGTTCCCCCTCACCCCCTGCCGGTTGACCTCGCCAATACCCCGCATTCGGGCGGTCCTGCCGGGGAGGAACAATCCCCCCCCAATCCCGCAGGGCCGTCGGAGAGCCGTGGGCGACTCGGGTGGGGGCCCGAATCGTCCTTATCACGGTCTGGTGGAGGTAGGCCGCGTCGGGTGTTGCCCCTGGCGCGGCCGTGTGCGATACGGTGGAGATTTTCGGAGGGTCCTTCTGACCCTCCCGAGGATGGGCCACAATGGCCGGGCGTGGGGAGGCACCGGAAGTGTCTCCGTAGGTCACGGGGCCTCCCCTACAAGCGCCGAGGTTAGGTAACCAGGGTGGTTTTAGTCGGTAGAAATCCGACACTACCTCCTGCTCTCCCCCAGGGCAGGGGGTGTCTTTCGAAGATTTCCACCTCGTAAAAAAAAAAAAAAAAAAAAGGGTAGAGTCTCCGCTACTGTCGTCCTATATAATACAAAAGAGGCGTTTAGCAGATTGAGTATAGCAATGAATAAAGAGCCGACAACAATCGTAAGAAAGATGAAAGAACGTCGGAAGCGTGCAGCAGAAATGGCATTGAAATATAAAGCAGAAGCGAAAGCATCCTCCAGGATTACGGCCCCAGTGCAGAAAAACCAGATATGGAAGAGACAGCATACTTTTCCGAGTGCGAAAGGCACACGGCTATACTCCATGAGTGGCAAACGTGGCGATACACGATCGAAGCGGAAACTCGCGATCAAGCGAACAGTGAAAAGTGGATAGCTTGTAGAAAAAAATTGCATCCAATTTCGGCAAGGTATGCCGATGACGAAAGGATACACCATGGGCACATACATTGAAGAGTATAATGTACCCGTAACTCTAAAATTTACGTGGACCCAAATACGGAAGAGAAAATGAGACAAACGCCTTGAAACAATTGGAAGGAATTAGGAATCCATATTCTACCGTGTGGCCTCTTCATCGAAGCCGTTGCGCCTTACTTAGGTGCAACTCCTGACGGTCTCATGACGGACGGACGATGATACATCGATGGTACATGATACACCGTCGAAGTAAAATGTCCTGAATTGGCAAAGGAGTTATCGCCTGGCGAAGTAATAGAGCAACATCCTGCTATGCGGCGTATTTTCCGGGGTGATGAAATGAATATGAATCATCACTATTATTATCAAGTGTAAGGACAATTGCACATAACGTATAGGCAAAATGCTTTATTCTGTTTATGAACGCCGAAAGGAATAAAAGTTATAAAAGTACCAAGGAATGACACATTCTGGGCAACAGAGATGGAGGAAAAACTGAGGAAGTTATATGAGGACCGCATGTTGCCAGAAATCATAGATAGTAGATTCAATTGAAACCAGTCGATTAGCAAACTTCCGCACATAAAAACAGGGAGAGCATGTACGAGTACACAATAATGTTCATATAACGATGGATGACAACATCGCAATAGCACCGGCGAATGCATCCAGCTTATAGAACAAGCTGTCGAATAATAAATTGCAATCTAAGGCCAATAGTGCACCGGCGAGTGCATCCAGCGCATAGGACAAGCTTTCGAATAATAAATTGCAATCTAAGGCCTGTAGTGCACTGGCGAGTGCATCCAGCGCCTGGGAAAATTCGGCGAATAAGGTAATGTTCCAAAATATAAGTACGAAAGCATGCAGAAGATGCATATGGAGAGTGAAGGGGACCGTCTATGATGGGGGTGGTGGTGGGCCTCTTCAGACTCTACTAATAATTTATACTCACAGCTATTCCTTCAGTGGAAATGACATGTCTAAAAGCGTAAGTAAGTCCCTTATACTTTTGTTATGCAAATAATTGGATTAATTGGAAATCATCATGGAAATCATACTTTAGTTATTTCCGGCAACCAATATCAGAGGCAAAAATTATGCTCGATGAAGCGAGGAAAGGAAGCAGGTCTTCGCAATACATGCATAAAGATAAGTAAATCACATACATACATTTACATTTTTATTGCATACATATTGATTACAACTCGTTCTAATTTTTTATCACAGGTTCTATGACAGCTAACTGTAATCGAAAGGGATCACTGCCATTGCAAGAAAATATTTCTGAGAAATAGGATACAATAATAACACTGTTCGACAAATTTCAACTTTTTTTTTATTTTGAAACCTTCAATATGCGATTCTTATAGACTTTAATGTGCTGAATACGAATCTGCAATCCGTTTTTCTCCAGAACGTACCATTTTTGAAAAAATCAATTTTGAAAAAAATCGCAAATTTTCAACTTTGGAAGTGTTTTGTACTGTTGCGTCGCAATTGGTGGGATATGGGGAATTGGAGTTGGTTCGGTTGCCCGTGGAGCGCTGAACCGCTCTGCTTGTGGAAAAGCGCGGAAGAATCAAACACAAAATTAGAGTAAAGAAAGAACGACTATTTATTCTGTAATTCAGCGTATGAGGTACTGATAGTTCAAGAAATAACGAAGTTCTGATGAAAGTGGCTTCTTCTTCTTTCCATTACAGCTCTGGTTCCTCTTCCCGAGTTCCTTGCTCCTCCCTTTGATTTCGTGTTGTCCAATGGCGTGGGGTCTCGTTGAGGCTGGGCATGTGGAGGTGGCAACGTTTCCGTTTCCGCGTGGCGCGTTAGGGTGCGCGTGAGCTAAGGGAAAAGTGCGGGAGAGCCAGAGAAAAGCGCGCGATAGTCGGGGAAAGCGCGTCGGAGGTTGGTGGGGACTCGCGAGAGGCTCTCGAGAGGCTCTTTTGTTTCGGGGTGGAACATGTGGCGACCAGCCCCGGATGTTGTAGGACTCGACTTCTTTGAGGGTTGTACGTGACTTTTTAGTCTAAGCTGGATTCTCACATAAATTAGGTTTGGAGTTTCTAAAGTATATTGTTTTGAGACTTGGGCGTTCTGACTTTTCCCTTGCTCGGCCACCCATGGTCGGTACTTAAATGATATATGGTTATTGTGTCGCGTACATTTCCTTTCCGGTTTCGAATTTCGCTCTTAGCTTATTTATCGCTGAAGGTGGTTACAATTTATATTGGCGACTTCTCTACTGATATTACTAGGGAATTGGGGCTCCGTTCACGCGATAGCGTAACAGTACTTTTGCGGTAATAGTTATTCAGTTCCGCTTGGTGCCAAATGATTCTTTGAAGTTTCACGAATAAAATGGTATATGTTGTTATTAGACTATAAACATTTAAATGTTTTTAAATAATGATCAAAGTGAAAGGGACACCGGAAATACACCCATTTTGGCTGATATCTTTCAGTTTATTTTAAAAACTAAGGGTCCAGGAGAAAATCTAACTAGGCAACGCGATAGAGCAGACCTTTCTTCAAAGGAAAGCATCAACGGAAGTTACAAAATCATTTTGGTATTCAATATAAAAGCGAAAAAGTTTGGCAAAACACGTGGCGGCGACAGTGGTGCTCTATGACGGCGGCTCCCCGCTTATCGCTCAGCGTAGTGGAATCACTAATAGCGCAGTACTTCTGCTGAGTGTCACTGTTGCCGCTGCGTGTTGTACCAAACTATTTTGCTTGTATATTGAATACAAAAATGATTTTGTAACTTCCGGTGATGCTTTCCTTTGCAGAAAGGTCTGCTCTATCGCGTGGCATAGTTAGATTTGCTCCTGGACCTTTATTTTTTTAAATAAATTGAAAGATATCAGCCAAAATGGGTGTATTTTCGGTGTCCCTTTCACTTTGATCATTATTTAAACACATTAAATGTTTATAGTCTAATAACAACATATATCATTTTATTCGTGAAACTTCGAAGAATAATTTGGCACCAAGCGCAATTGAATAACTATTACCGCAAAAGTACAAAACGCTTCCAAAGTTGAAAATTTGAATTCTTTTTCAAAATTGATTTCTTAAAAAATGGTACGTTCTGGAGAAAAACGGATTGCAGATTCGTATTCAGCACATTAAAACCTATAAGAAACGCATATTGAAGGTTACAAAAGCAGACCCGTGTTGAACAGTGTAATGGATTCTTCAGGTATCAGTTTTTACATTCAAGTGGTACGAATTCAAAAAGTAATTTATATTAAACTTATTTATTTTTACAGATCAAACCAGGGTATACAGCGTGGTAATTCAAGAGTTGCAGTATCGTCTCCTATACATTCCATTCAACATCCAACACAATTTTGTATACATATAATGATTGTTCAATAACTGTCCCGGGCAGCCCCACACTCGCGGCACTCCGCCGTCGTCTCTCCTTTTATCCGACACAGGAACTCACCAAAGCATCCATGCCCGGTGAGCACCAGTATGACCCGGTAGGTCAGCCTTCCTCGGCCACGGTCCAGCCATCCGTCCAGGCTAGACAAGACCGCCCGACTGCTCGCTGCGCGCCTCCGCGGTCAATCAGTTCCGCCTTCCATTTGGCCCGCGCAGCCAGTCGGGCCTGGCGCCTCATGTCCACTTCTTTCTCGAGGCACACCGCCCCATCCCCCCTTGCGGACCCCCAATGTTGGGGAGTAGACGACCAAGCGCGATCGCCGTCCCCTCCAACCTAGGGGCCAGGCTGTCAAAATGGACCTCGAAGCGCCAGCGGCTGTCCAGGAGGAGACCGAGCTAATTCATTCGGTCCCCCACCTGGACGTGACTTCCACATACCGCGATCCAGGACCGGGGCGGTCCCCCTCCGCGAGGCCTGTTGTGAAACCAAAGGGCCTCGGTCTTCTGCGGAGAGATCTGGAGCTCCAGTTCCCGGATTCCCTCGACGACGGAGACCAGTCCTATCTCAGTGTTTTGATCTTCCTTGATTTCCAAAAGAAACTTGAAGTTGCGATCCTAATAAATAATCTGATATGTGGGAGAGCGTTTTATTTGGTCAGTCACAGTCACTCGCGATAGTAAAATCGTACTTTCCGATGCGCGAATCCTTAGAAGAGAGAGCGAGGAACCGGCTGATTGTTGTCTATATTGTCGCGGCCCATCCCCCTCGCCGCGCACCCCGAACTACTCGGTCCGCCCGAAATGCGCGGGGAGAGTGCGACGAACGACGACAACGGCCGAGTCCTCGTTACACATTAACACAGATACCTTTCGGATACGAGCAGCTGATCTGTTTTACTCGAACATACCGCCCGCCTCGTTGTCGGGTCGGCAACGAAATGATGCATAACGATTTCTGCGGTTTCGCGACGTGTGTTCGACGTGAGTGATTAGAATATTTCGGTGATTTTACAATGTTGCGGTGAACAATATCGATAACACTGTTCAACACGGGTCTGATTTTGTAACCTTCAATATGCGTTTCTTATAGACTTTAATGTGCTGAATACGAATCTGCAATCCGTTTTTCTCCAGAACGTACCATTTTTGAAAAAATCAATTTTGAAAAAAATCGCAAATTTTCAACTTTGGAAGTGTTTTGTACTTTTACGGTAATAGTTACTCGGTTGCGCTTGGTGCCAAATGTTTCTCTGAAGTTTCACGAATAAAATGATATACATTGTTATTAGACTGTAAACATTTAAATGTGTTTAAATAATGATCGAAGTGAAAGGGACACCGAAAATACACCCATTTTGGCTGATATCTTTAAATTTATTTCAAAAAGTAAAGGTCCAGGGGAAAATCTAACTATGCCACGCGATAGAGCAGACCTTTCTGCAAAGGAAAGCATCAACGGAAGTTACAAAATCATTTTTGTATTCGATATACAAGCGAAATAGTTTGGTAAAACACGCGACGGCAACAGTGACACTCAGCAGAAGACTGCGCGTTTAGTGATTCCGCTACGCTGAGCGATGAGCGGGGAGCCGCCGTCATAGAGCACCACTGTCGCCGCCACGTGTTTTGCCAAACTTTTTCGCTTGTATATCGAATAAAAAAATGATTTTGTAACTTCCGTTGATGCTTTCCTTTGCAGAAAGGTCTGCTCTATCGCGTGGCATAGTTAGATTTTCCCCTGGACCTTTACTTTTTGAAATAAATTGAAAGATATCAGCCAAAATGGGTGTATTTTCGGTGTCCCTTTCACTTCGATCATTATTTAAACACATTTAAATGTTTACAGTCTAATAACAATGTAAAGAAAGGATACTTCCTTTAAACCGGCCGCGCTTTACCTGAACCTAGCGCGCCCTCTGATAGAGACTTAACGAGGGACACGGGTAGAAACGGAGAGAGTTTTTTGGAAGAGCACATGTGCAAAGATCAGAGAATCAAGATCAAGGAATCAATCAGGAAATCAAGAAGGAAATTAAGATTAAGGAATTTAGACTAAAGAATTAAGATTAAGGAAGTAAGATTAAGGAACTAAGATTAAGGAACTAAGATTAAGGAACTAAGACTAAGGAACTAAGATTAAGGAATTAAGATTAAGGGATTAAGGTTAAGGAATTAAGATTAAGGATAAATAGAACAAGAGACTTAAATTGTCGTTTCTCTTTTTTTAGAGCAACACGACTTGTTTCATTGGAAGGAAAGGTCCCAATATTCCCTTGCGTGTCTTATAAAACGACAATTTTCTTTATAATGGCGAAAAGACTGCAGTTTGCATTCAAATATGTGGCATCACCAAAGGATAAGAAAACAAGTGTAATCGCCATAACATCAATAAAAACAGATGAAGTCAAAGAATATGCATTGTCACAGGATATGATGTTAATAAGTGAACATGAAGAATTGACGAAGACAGATGTCTATAAGAGAGTGAGGAAAAGTTTCACTCAAAGAGGTCAAGAGAGGATGGTGTGGATTACACTTACAGCAGAATTGGAGAAAATATATTTGGATCCAGAGGGTAATGTAATGTTTAAGGATGTATATTTAGAACAAATAGTAGGAAGAGATAGGGTAGGGGAACCCACAGGAAAGAAAGAGAGTCAATTGAATTTGAAACATGTAGCAGAGAAGTTCATGATTGAGAAGTTTGCATGCAAACATTCAAATGCAAAACAGTGGCTAGACACATTTGAAAATGAATGTAGGAGATTTGAAATCAGGGAAGATAGTACTAAGATTGAGATACTGAGGTTATTCCTTGAAAAACCATGTTTAGATTGGCACTCAGCAACTGTAACAACATTGACAATAGAGGCTCAATGGAATGATTGGAAAAACAGGTTTTTAGAAACATTTGCAGACAAGGGATGGAGTACAGGAATGTATGCTATAAATTACAGGTATAAAGAAGGTTCATTAATGGAGTATGCCATACGAAAAGAAAAACTACTGCTGGACATGGACAATGATATCGGTGCACAGACCCAAGTGATGCTTATAGCAGCAGGATTACCTGAATTTATCAGAAATAAAATAGATAAAGAGAAGTGTGAAAGCACAGTTGAACTACTACATGAAATCAGAAAATGTGAAGGTTTAGTGAGTAAAAACAGCTTTACAAAAAAGAGGGAGGAAAGACAAGAGAAGAAGAAGAGATTTGAAGAAAAAAAACCATGTAGAAATTGTGAAAAGTTAAACAAAGGTATCAGGTATCACCCAGAGGAGTCATGCTGGTTCAAAAAGAAAAATGGAAATGAAACAAGAATAATTGGAAGCAACTCAGTAATAGAAGTAGACCTAAATACAGAACAAAAAAACGAGTAATCACACCATTGATTAAAGTAAAAATACTATTAGAGGAAAAACTAGAGGTAAACGGAACATACGATGCAGGTTCCCAAGTCTCTCTAATAAATTCAAGACTGGTCAAAATAAAAAAAAATACAGAAGATGTAAATAAGACATTTTTAAAAACAGTCAATGGTGTGACACAAACGAAAGGTTTAGTAACCATAAAGATAAAGATTTTTGAAAAAGAAGAACACGTTGATGTGTTCATCGTAGAAAGAGATGATTTTGAAGATTTTCTTATTGGTTTAGATATAATAAAAAAATTCAAACTAATTCAGGACGAAAATTTACAAATATCTCAGAAGAAAGAAATACAGATAAAGAAAAAGATGAACACATTGGATAAAAATGAAGAGATAGAAGAAGTTAAAATAAATTTTAACGAACATGTAAATGAAGACGAGTTCAAAATGAATTTAGATCACCTGGATAGTGTAAAAAGGATAAAAATTGAAAAACTGATGGAAGAGTATAATACAGCATTTGCAAAAAATAAATACGATGTAGGCACGGTTACAGACTATGAAGCTCGGATAGACTTTCTGGTTGATAAATATTGTGCTAAGAGACCATATAGATGCACTATAGAAGACAAAAAGGAAATAGAAGATCAAGTGGCAAAATTACTAGAAAATAAATTAAT
Source organism: Nomada ferruginata (assembly GCA_963583965.1). Taxonomy (NCBI): domain Eukaryota; kingdom Metazoa; phylum Arthropoda; class Insecta; order Hymenoptera; family Apidae; genus Nomada; species Nomada ferruginata. Next base: position 6,512,891 of record OY757219.1, read on the forward strand.
AGAAGAATCTTACGGCCCGTTTGCAGCACCAGTAACTTTAGCATTCAAAAGAGAGGAAAACAAACGATCGAGATTGTGTATAGATTTTCGCGAACTAAACAAAATAGTTACACCACAAGCTCAACCATTCCCATTGATAAATGATTTAATTATAAAAACAAGAAACTGTAAGTACTTCACCACACTAGACATAAATTCCGCTTTCTGGTCAATTCCACTACGCATTGAAGATAGACAAAAAACCGGATTTGTTACCCAAGAGGGGCACTTCCAATGGACGTGCCTACCGTTCGGTTTAAAAACATCACCAGCCATTTTCCAGAGAATCTTGTCCAACATCTTAAGAAAACACCATTTAAAAGACTTTTCAGAAAACTACATAGATGATATATTAATTTTCTCAGAATCATTCAAAGAACACATGGAACATATAGAAAAAGTAATAAAAGCAATAGCAAACGAAGGTTTTAGACTAAAATTTAAAAAATGCACATTTGCAGCAGAATCAGTGAAATACCTCGGACACATAATAGAACACAATACAGTAAGACCAGTGAAAGATAACTTAATTTCGATACAGAATTTTCCCACTCCGAAAACCCAAAAGAATATCAGACAATTCCTTGGGAAAATAAATTTCTATCATGAGTACATACCGAAAAGCTCGATATTGCTAAACCCGTTACACAAACTATTACGGAAAAATGAGAGATTCATATGGTCTGAGGAATGCGAAAGATCCTTCACGGATATAAAAAAGTTACTATGTTCTCAGCCAGTGTTGGAAATATTTGATAAGGATTTACCAATCAAAATTTACACAGATGCATCACTAGAAGGTATTGGTGCAATATTTAAACAGGTACAAAATAACGGTAAAGAAAAGCCAGTAGCGTATTTTTCAAAGAAATTAAATGATTCACAGAAGAGAAAAAAAGCGATTTATTTAGAGTGCCTGGCAATCAAAGAAGCGGTAAAGTATTGGCAACACTGGCTGATTGGAAGAAAATTCACAGTATTTTCAGACCATAAACCATTAGAAAATTTGAATATAAGAGCTAGAACGGACGAAGAACTGGGGGAGTTGACGTACTATTTGTCACAATATAATTTCGAAATTAAATACATTCCGGGAAAAGATAACGCCGAAGCAGATAGTTTAAGTCGAAACCCGGTACTAGAAGACACTGAAAATAAAGATGAAATTCTAAAAATAGTAAACTTGATAAAACTGGATGACATAAAAAAAGATCAGAAAGAAAACGAAATAGTACAGAAAATGAAAACAAAATTGAAAGAAAAAGATGGAATATTCTACAAGAAGATTAGAAATAGAGAAAAGATTATCCTAGCCGAAAAATTAAGTATGAAAATGATAAAAGACATACACACCGAATGGTGTCACATAGGAACCAGACAGATGATGAACAAAATATGTCCCTATTATACAGCTAGGAATCAAACATCTAATATAAAAAAGATATGTAAGAACTGTGAAGTATGTATAAAAAATAAATCGAGAGGCCAAATGAAATATGGACTGATGTCTCACTTGGGACCAGCGACAGAACCATTCGAAATAATGTCAATGGACACCATTGGAGGCTTCGGAGGACAAAGGTCAACAAAAAAGTATCTTCACTTGTTAGTTGACCACTTCACAAGATACGCGTTTATTTTAACTTCTAAAACACAAAATGCTACGGATTTCATTAAGTTAGTTCAGAACGTGCTGGAAACCGACGAGATAGGAATGATACTGACGGATCAGTATCCAGGGATAAACTCAAGAGAGTTCAAAGAATTCCTAACAAATAGTAATATTAAACTAGTCTTCACAGCAGTAAACGCACCGTTCTCGAATGGGTTGAATGAAAGACTAAATCAGACACTAACCAATAAAATAAGATGTAGAATAAATGAGAAAGAACATAACAAAGCGTGGACAACGATTGCAAGAGAATGCGTAGATAAATATAATCGGACAGAACATACAGTCACTGGCTTTACACCACAATATCTGTTAGATGGTACAAACACAAGCATCCTACCAGAAGAACTAAAAGAAAAAGTAAATAAGGAAGACTGGATAAAAGATAAACAAACAGCTTTAAAAAGAACAAAAACATCACATGATTACAATAAAAAGTTATATGATAAAAATAGAAAACAGCAGGAGTTCAACACAGAAGAACTAGTATATATAGAAAACGGAAATAAACTGAATAGGAAAAAGCTAGATAATCTAAGAATTGGACCATTCAACATAGTAGAAAGAATATCAAATTCAATATATAAAATTAAGACTGGGAAAAAGAAATCAGAAACGAGTTTGTTCCACATATCAAAATTACTCCCAGTATCAGACGTGGAAGAAGATTGAAAATTTTGAGAATTTTCACTCCGGTGGAGGGGTGATGTAAAGAAAGGATACTTCCTTTAAACCGGCCGCGCTTTACCTGAACCTAGCGCGCCCTCTGATAGAGACTTAACGAGGGACACGGGTAGAAACGGAGAGAGTTTTTTGGAAGAGCACATGTGCAAAGATCAGAGAATCAAGATCAAGGAATCAATCAGGAAATCAAGAAGGAAATTAAGATTAAGGAATTTAGACTAAAGAATTAAGATTAAGGAAGTAAGATTAAGGAACTAAGATTAAGGAACTAAGATTAAGGAACTAAGACTAAGGAACTAAGATTAAGGAATTAAGATTAAGGGATTAAGGTTAAGGAATTAAGATTAAGGATAAATAGAACAAGAGACTTAAATTGTCGTTTCTCTTTTTTTAGAGCAACACGACTTGTTTCATTGGAAGGAAAGGTCCCAATATTCCCTTGCGTGTCTTATAACAATGTATATCATTTTATTCGTGAAACTTCAGAGAATCATTTGGCACCAAGCGCAACCGAATAACTATTACCGTAAAAGTACAAAACACTTCCAAAGTTGAAATTTTGCGATTTTTTTCAAACTTGATTTTTTCAAAAATGGTACGTTCTGGAGAAAAACGGATTCCACATTCGTATTCAGCACATCAAGGTCTATAAGAAACGCATATTGAAGGTTACAAAATCAAAAAAAAGTTGAAATTTGTCGAACAGTGTAATAGCTACTCTACCCGTTAAGTGCTAAATGTGAACAACGAAGACAGACAAAGTGAACTACATACAGCTATATACAATATACATCGTTCAAGTGCGCGTCAAACAAGTCTCAGCGACTTTCAGTGCATTGGTGCACCGCCCGCCGTGAGAAGAGTCACGTTTCTTCGCCCGCGGATTCTTCTGCCGAAACGAGTGGTACAAGGCGTTGGATGGCTCTGGTGGTGGTGCGAGTAGCAGTCTTCACGACCGCCACACGTACTCGTCCATCGGACCCTCGATGCACTTCGACGACTCGTTCGAGCGGCCATTTCGTAGGCGGCGCGAGGTCGTCCTTCAACAGTACAATGGCTCCGACAGCAAGATTCTCCCGTGCCTTTTGCCATTTGGGAAGTGTCTGCAACTGGCTCAGGTACTCGGTACGCCAGCGCCTCCAAAAGCCTTCCAGGAGTCTGGATATAAGATTCCATCTCCGTCTGCCAGCGTCGTACGTGATTTCGTCACCTGGTTCTGGAACTGCACACAACGAATTAGCGTTGATTAGGTGATTCGTTGTGAGGAAGGAAGGGTCATTTGGATCATCGGACAAAGCGGCAGGGGGTCGAGAATTCAAGCAAGCTTCCACTTGACACAGCAAGGTGGAAAGCTCCTCGAAGGTGAGCTGTTGTTCCCCTATCGTGCGTCGCAGATGCCTCTTCGTCGACTTTACTGCCGCTTCCCATAAGCCACCAAAATGCGGAGAGTACGGAGGTATAAAACTCCATTCCGTCCCGTCAGTAGCCAGAAACTCCGCCGTTTCCTTGTAAAACGTCGATGCGGCGTTGAACATACGTTTCAGGAGCTGGTCGGCACCTCTAAACGTCGTGGCGTTGTCGCTCAGCATTTTCGTGCACTTTCCTCGTCGAGCTACGAAGCGCTTGAAGGCGGCGATGAAGGAAGCTGCGGACAAATCGGAAACTACATCTAAATGTACTGCCTTGGTGCACAGGCACACGAAGACAACAATGTATCCCTTGGTAATGCGCTTGCCCCTTGCTCTCGTCATGAGCATCGGAATCGGACCAGCATAATCGACTCCGCTGACCGAAAATGCCCTTGCTGATTGCACTCGTGGGGCAGGCAGCATTCCCATCTGCTGCTTACCAGTGCGTCCTTGGAGTCGAGTGCATGTGACGCAACTTCTTATGATCCGTTTCACCAGAGTTTTGTCCCGCGGAATCCAGTGGTGAAGCCTGAGCGCCACCCGCGTCAAGGGCACTCCGCCATGGAGCGTCCGGATGTGAGCTGACCTTATCAGCCTGGTTGTCAATGGAGACTGTCGGTCAATGATCACTGGGTGTGTTTGATCGAATGACACCGCTGCGTGGTCCAGTCGTCCTCCCACTCGTAAGACACCCTGACTATCTGTAATCGGCCGAAGAGAAGTAAGGGTCGAAGTTGATTTTACGCTCTTACCCCTTTCCACCTCCGCAAGTTCGCCGCCAAAGTCGTCCGCTTGGCTCATTCGGTGGACGCTCACCCACGCCTCGTCAATCTCGGTAGCGGTCAAGATCCCATGTCGCGGTGTATCGATGGAGCGAGCGTTGTGGACGAAACGTCGCACATACGCTGTCACCCTGACCAACCTCAACGATGACGAGAATCGAAGCGGATCCCAGGGCGACTCGAAGACGGCTGTCAGGCTAGGATGCCCTTCGGCCTTCGTTTTCCTGACTGTTGTCGTCGTCACCGTCACTCTGCGCTCTGGGGCCTCACTCTCGTCGACCTCGTGTGAGCCAGGCCAGTCCTCCTGAGGCCTCGACAACCACAAGGGACCCGTCCACCAGAGGTCATCGTCGACCAATACCTGCGCCGTAATCCCACGCGTAGCAAGATCTGCAGGGTTTTCGTGCTTCCTCGTGTGTCGCCACTCAACCTCCGGCAGCGGGCGCTGGATCTCGGCCACCCTATGCGCCACAAACGGTCTCCACCTGGAAGCATGCGATCTCACCCAGGCTAGAACGACAGATGCATCGGTCCACGCATGCATCGTCACACTGCGAGGCTGCGTCGAGTAACTGCCCTCAGCAATCGGGCCAGCAGAAGAGCGCCACACAGCTCCAGTCTGGGAATGCTCTGATGTTTCGTTGGAGCGACCTTGGTTTTTGCCATCAGTAAGTGCGTCTCGGCCTTCGCACCGGTAACTGGCACCCTGACAGCTGCAGAGTATGCCCTTTCCGAGGCGTCGCTCAATCCGTGCAGATCTACGTAATGGCTGCTCGCCGCACGGTAGCCGATCCATCTCGGAACAGTGATTCGATCGGTCCTCTCCATCTCGAATCGAAGCTGCTTCCATCGCTCGGAGAATTGCGCAGACAGTGGCTCATCCCACGACAATCCAGACAGCCAGAGGTCCTGCAGCAAGATTTTTGCGGCCACGGTGATCGGAGACAACCAACCCAATGGATCGAAAAGCCTGGCCGTCTCGGACAAAACCAGTCGTTTGGTCCATCGTTGACCCAGTGCTGCAGTCATGAGCTTTGGAGCCGCTAGAGACAGCGTACCGTTCGCTGTACTCCACCTGAGGCCCAGTGCTTGTGTCTCCTGGTGACCCTGCAACAATTCAACGAAACCGGAACTCTACGGCAAATAATTCGTCGCCCACTTGTCTAACGGGAATCCGCTCGCCGCGGCGGGCGGGCGGACTTGACGGCGCGCCGTCAAGATATCCGTGAGCTGACGGCGAGCCTTCTCCGCATCGTCGATGTCATCTCCTCCGGCAAGGATGTCGTCGACATAGGAATTCGTTCGGAGCATCGCTGCACCTCGCGTATGTCGAGCGTCCTCGCGGTCGGCAAGCTGAAGCAGCACTCTTGTGGCGAGGTACGGAGCAGACGGCGTGCCGTAGGTCACTGTCGTCAAGCGGAAATCTCGTACTTCATCGCTTGGATCAGTTCTCCAGACCAGTGATGAGCAAACTGCGGCCCGCGGGCCAGATTGGCACGGCTGCCACAGACCTGCGGCCCGCGAAAACATGTGACACGCGGGCCACGCGTGATTTAAACGTATACCCTTTTACACTATAAGATGTATCGTAGGTATATTAGTATGTGTATGTTAAAAAAACAGAAGAAAATTTGGCTATAAATCAAATAAGAAATGGCTAATTTGCGTCTTAAATTAAATTATTCGATTACTATATTTGAGTATTTAATATTGCGGCCCGCGTAAAGTAGTAGATGTCAACTGGTGGCCCACTGCGAGCCAAAGCTTGCTCTCCACTGCTCCAGACGATTCTCTGCCAGTCTTGATCCTCTGGGTGCACCTTAATCTGACGAAACATTTTTATAATGTCCGTGGAGAAGGCGTGTCGATGGAGCCGCCACTTCGTTATGACGGCTCAGAGGTCAGACTGGAGCTTCGGTCCTGCAGCCAGGTAATTGTTTATGGTACTACCTCTGCCTGAAACATATGAGCCATTAAAAACTACTCCGATTTTCTTCGTAGCTCCATTTTCCCGCCACACGGCGTGATGCGGAAGGTAATTCTCCCCCCCGCCAGTCGAGTGCCACGAGACTAACTCCATGTGACCGAGCCGTTCGTACTCCTCCAGAAACTCGGAATATTTCCGTCGTAGCACCTCGTCCTTCTCTCGTCGTCTTTCGGATGAGACGAGCATGCGAACGGCAACAGTTCGCGGAACCCCGACATCGTTGCTCGAGGTGGTAATGAACGGTAAACGCACAACGTTGCGTCCGTCCTGGTCTCGGCTGTGCGTATCCTGGAAGTATCGTTCGCAAGCCTCATCCTGAGGCGAGCTTATCGGCTTCGACGATACTTCCTCTAGTTCCCAGAACCTCTGCCAATCGTCGCGAGGGTCTCGTGCAGGCTGAACTATTAAGGATCGCACCCGATGTTCACCACCATTAGTCGTCGTGGAAGTAGTTGCGCCCATCGGCGCCCAGCCGAAGGGTGTTCGGACAATCGGAGGAGTACCCATTGGTCCGATTCGATTCTCGAGGAGAAGGTGTCCACACACATCTGCCCCTAGAAGTAACTCCACCCTATTTGGAGAGCGGAAGTCCTCGTCGGCCAACGGAAGCCCTTGCAGATGAGCCCATTTCTCGTCATTAATTTCTACCGCTGGAGTCGGAACGGTAATTTTTGGTGTCACCAACGCGATCAACGAAAGTTGGAAATTGGAATCGCTCCTGGACGCGAGTAATACGGATACTTCGTGACGTACCGTACCCACGTTTATTTCCTGATATCCCGTTAGATGCACTTCTACGTTCCAGCGCGGAAGACGTAACGCTTGCACGATGTCGACGGTAACGAATGACATCTCGGACCCGGGGTCGAGTAACGCGCGCGCGCGTAAATACTACGACCGCTTGGGGATTTTAACAGGACGCGCGCGGTGGCCAGCAAAATAACACGATTCGAGCGGAACGTATTCACTGAGCTCGTGCTTGGCTTCGCGAGGTCTTCATTTTGTAGAAACGCCTCGTGAAGGGAAGTGTGATGATGACCTCCGCACACCATACATCGATAGGAGGACGGGCACGCCGCGAGCAAATGTTTTCCCGAGAAGCACGAAACTTTTTTTTTGACTGGTACACGAAATTCTTCTTTTTCTGTGCACTAAGGTTTCTAAACTGGCCACAGTTTCCCAGTTGATGGTTTCCTGAGCACAGCGGGCACTTGCGAATGGTTTTGCCTTTCGTAAATGATTCCTTGGTCACTTGGACCGTCATGGCTGTCCTCTTCTCTGACCTTCGCGGCTCCTCTCGCTTGGGAGTCGTCGATGAAATCGCCGTCTCTGGGTTCGAGACCAGAGCATGAAACCGTGATTCGAGGAAGTCTCGAATTTCTTCGAATGACGGCATGATCGTCGGATCCGGGAACATTTTGTCCCATTCCAAGCTAGTGGTCGAATCCAGCTTTCTCATGATAAGAGTGACAAACCAATCGTCTCACGTCTCGACTGATTTCCTCAACGCGGCCAGGGCATCTCGAGTTTGACAGAATTCATCGAGTACCCGGATTAACTCCTCCTTCGTCGCACGTTGTATGACCGGACAGTCCAAAAGTCTTCCGATGTGCGTTTTGGTCAAAACGCGGATGCCCCCGTCGCGACGTTCAAGTGTCGCCCACGCCGTGGTATAATTGGCATCGGTCAGAGACGTGCGCGCGATGACCTTCGTGGCCTCACCGGTGAGGTTTGCCTTCAAGCGTTGCAGGCGTTGAACGTCTCGCAACCGTTTCGCAATATGAATCGTGGCACGAAACGAATCACGAAACTCCTCCCACTAAAGTAGATCGCCCGAAAACTTCTCAATATGAAGGGTCGGTAACCTGATCCCTCCGGTGCACTCTTGATGTTCGACTTCAGTCGGATCTGTTACGACGGTTAGTTTCAACCGGCTGATTGTTGTCTATATTGTCGCGGCCCGCCCCCCTCGCCGCGCACCCCGAACTACTCGGTCCGCCCGAAATGCGCGGGGAGAGTGCGACGAACGACGACAACGGCCGAATCCTCGTTACAGATTAACACAGATACCTTTCGGATACGAGCAGCTGATCCGTTTTACTCGAACACTCAGCAAGGCGAATGGTCCTCGTCCAGTCCCTCCCAGTGGCCAGCAGCAGTGTGTCGTCGGCGTAGCACGTCAGGCTGACACCAGCTGGGAGGGAAGCCCACAGTATTTGGTCGTACCCGATGTCCCACAGTAACGGGCCCAGTTCCGACCCCTGCAGGACACCCCGGTCGACCTCTCTCGATCGCATCCGGCCGTTCCGAATCGGATACTCGATCCACCTGTCCCTTAGGTAGTCCCCGAGAGTCCTCCTCATGTAGAGGAGCACTTCATGGTGGACGAGTGCCCCCTCCATACGCCTCCAGGGGAGGGAGTTGAAGGCGTTAGTTATGTCCAAACGAATGGCTGACGCCACTCCCCCGAGGGACGTGGCCGAGTCCGAGAGGGACCTCACCCGACTGATGGCGTTAACCGTCGAGCGCCCCCCTCTAAATCGGAACTGGGACCCGGCCAGATCGGGTCCCACCCGGGACAGGTGCCGCGAGAGGCGGAAAGCCAGCACCCTCTCAAAGAGCTTTCCCGCCTCGTCGAGGAGATAGATAGGCCGGTATGCCGAGGGAGAGTCGGCGGGCCTACCGATCTTCCTTACGAGGACCAACCTGCCTCTTTTCCACTGAGACGGGACCCGCCCCGTTCTCAGGCATCCATCAAACAGGCGCCTGAGACGGGGCCCGGGGACGCGCTAGGGCCATGGCCCGGCCCGAGATGCCGTCGGGGCCCGGAGCGGTATTCTTCTTCATCCGCTTGACAGCCCGGGCCAACTCCTCCTCCGTGACACCCATTTCGGAGGACCAGTTGTCAGGATCCGCCGCCCCGAGCTCCAAGGCAGGTGCCTCCCCACTTGCAGGGAACAGGGTGTCCAACACTCTGTCCAGGAACTCGGGGTCCAAGGTTTCCGTGACGGGTGGCGCCCACGGGTGGATTGTTCCCATCACCATTCGGTAAGGGCGCCCCCGGGGTTCACGATCCAGGGTCTGGAGGAGTTCCGACCAGATCCTCTTCTTCGCCCTGCTGATGACCAGCTGCAGGGCCACTACCAGCTGGGACATCCCATGTCCCACCTCTATTTTTTCTTTTCACTTATAATTCCTTACTGCAACGAAACATATTGTACCATAACCACATTTCAAATAATTGAAATGTACAATGAATCTTTTACGCTTGCACTACCAGCAGGCTTTCCGTTTCCCCTGTCAATTGAATCTGCCTTGTCGTGTCACACGGGCTTAAGGGAGGAGGCCGCACCTTCCTCCCGACCAAATGGATTCCACAATATTCTGCGGAGTGGAAGTGATTGGGGGGGGGGGGGTTTGCCTCTCCAACTGCACGGAAGCCCGTACCCCGTACCGGCACACGTTCCGTGTGTCTCAGGCATCCAGGTTCTCTGGGTGGGACGCAACGCCTGTGGAGGGCTCTGGGGCTAGTCTTGGACCCGAAGCAGGCGGCCGTTCTGGTGTTAGGGTTACGTGCGTGATTGGGAGAGAGATGCTCTTGGTAGCATGAGGAGTATTTGGGAGATATGCGAATGGAGTATTATACACTTATGATCACCTCGCTCTGATGTGCGACCATTTTCAAAGCGCTTAAACCACTCTCTAATTTGTGGATTACTGATAGATTCGCTATCGTAATCTTTACGAACCATACTAACCGGTTTAAAACAAGGATGGCCAAGTTTTTGGTAAAATTTAATACAGATTCTTTGTTCGGCACGTTCGGTCACTATGAAATGCGAGGCTGAGGAGTTTATACAACTAAAACTGTGGGATTGGAAGTTTTGAACAAATCAAGCCGGTGTAAGTGTAATAATAAAGGGGATATTATATATTTATTATAAAGTTTCTACGCTAGTCCACACTGTATCCACACTATTCTACACTGTACTACGCTGTTCTACTCGATGAACACTGCTCCGTTCCTCAATCCACACTGCTTCAATGTCGAATCTACTCTGTATTGCCCCATCCAATCGTACATCGATTCGCCCTCAGCCATTCCCGCTTCTCTCTCTCTCATTCATATTCTTAACCCGTTGCGGTCCGAGCGCTCTTCACCGTTTCGTTCCAGCTCGACCGCGTTGTATTCGCAATTTCGTACTAGCAGGTCCGCGCAGGTTTGAAAATACTAAAACTAAGCCAAAAATTTCAATAGGCATGGTCTATTTCGGATATGCTACACTGTAGCTCTCATCTTATCTCATTTGGATTAAGATTGAGACATTGTCGGGCCACATTGTGAGGCCACAGTCGGGAGACATTGTCGAAACGCGATGTCGAGCCACACTCGACATAGGACGCGCTAGAACGAAACGCGATGTCGAGCCACACTCGACATAGGACCGCAAAGGGTTAAAGCTAACGGTAATCCTAGAATATAGAAAATAGGTGACACGGTTCTGCAGGCCATCGCTGCTCGCCTGCAGACCTTATGTGTCCCAGGTAGCCCGGTCAAAAACGTCCTGTGCCCGGACGTTCAAAAGGACCGGACATTTTGGCCGGGAACGGTAGGAATAGGTGTACAAGAAGTGACGGTAGGATTAGTGTTGACCATTTGAAGTTACAATTAAAAAAGTATAAAATTGCCAATAAAACAGATGCGAAATGCAAAGTTACCGAAATATGCAAAAGTATTCCGTGTTCGATGAAAAAAAAATTAGTCGGCGCTATGACTAAAAATATGTTACGAGCCGGGCTGTGTGGCAGCACGAGAAACCGGCGAGGGGTATATTACCCAGGAATATGGTTATCAGTTTCTCAGTTACGGTGCGCGGACGAAGCTGATGCGAAATCAGTAACTAAGTTATTATTTGATACAACTCGAGCGGTAAAGTTGTATCGGTGGATACGTTGTTACTAATATGCAAGGATTACGGGGTAAAGATAGGTTTAACGAATCTAGTGTAGTATGAAAGGAGAGAAGTTTACCACTCCCCTAGACAAGGATGGAAACACACATAAATTGGTAAGGCACTTGTCGTCTTTGAAGGCACTTACCAAAATTTTATGTGGGGCTGCCCGGGACATGGCGTAGCACGCCCTGGAGGAGTGCCCAGTGTGGTCCAGGGAGCGCCGCGGCGCCGTGTTCTCGCGGCGGCCGTGGTGGCGGACCTCTCGCTGCCAAGCATCGTCAGCAGGATGCTGGGCGGCGAGAGGTCCTGGAAAGCGATGGCCTCCTTCTGCGAAGAAGTGCTTCGCAGGAAGGAGGCGGCGGAGCGGGATCGGGAAGCGTCCCGAAGGGGAAGGTGGGTGGCTCCGAAGGGAAAGTGGCTCGGAAGGTCTCTCCGACCCTCCCGAGGATAGGGATGAATTGGCATGGGCGCGGGGAGGTAACGGACAATATTTTTGAGGTCCCGGAGCCTCCCCTTATGCGCCGGAGGTAGGCGACCGGGGTGGTTTTAACCGGTAAGAATCCGGCACTACCTCCTGCCCTCCCCTAGGACAGGAGATGTCTTGCGAAGATTTCCACCTTGAAAAAAAAAGAAAAAAAAAAGTTTAACGAATCTACTGGAGTTATAAGTGAACGTATTAAAGTTTGTATTCTGAATATCAGTATAAATGCAAATGTTTCTGTCGCGGTGAAATAATATAAAGTATGTAAGTTACCTAAGTGTTTGCACGGTGCTGACGCACTGGCGCACAGTGGTCCGGATTGGGGTTAAGTGTGCATTGTGACCAACAAATGAACTTTCATATATCGATATTTTTTGAATATATACTACTTCCTAAATGTCCAGCAGTCTCAAAAACGAAAACATTTACATAATTTAATGCCATTTAGTAGTAGAAATGACAACTTAAAGTTGGACTTTCTAAGGCCAGTGTTTTTCATCGAAAAAACGCGTAGTATTCTTTTGGGTATGGAGGTCCCAATTCTACATGTATTCAGTTCATTCTTTTTTTGCAGTACAGGGTATTCTTCCGTGATATAAATTCACTCGTCGAATTAATAATTACCATATAAAGTTTGTTAAAAAATACTGTCGAATGAACTATTACAAATTCTTGAAATGTTCTGTGTTTGAGAAGAAATATCTTGCAAGTCCCAAAGAATCCCGCGATGTAGCAAATTGGAAAATGTTCCGGACACCTTCCTCTAAATAACCATGAAAAAATCGGTTCCCCCTTCGTCCCCCTACGCAGATTATGATTTTTTAAAGTTGGGCGCGTCAGCGCGTCTTTCGTTGAAACCCCGCGCTGGGACGACCTAAACGTCGGCCTTTATAACCCGTGCCATAAACGGTCCCATAAACCGTCCAGCATACCGAAGCTGCTTGCCAAATGTTTAATGACCAATGTATGGAAAATACCTGCGACAGCTGCAGGTCATAAAACATCGAACTGCAAGTCAATCATAAATCAGGGATTTTTACATTTTCTGACCATTCCGTGTCGTAGTTTTCCACTACATAGTTTTACCCTCTAGTACATCTCCCACCTTTTTAGTACCTCTTCCTAATTCCACCCCTTATTTCTGCTTACTTTGAACATTGCGGAAAATATGGAAGGCATATCTTTTTTAACCGTGAAACAGTGCACATCAACACCACTTAATAGTTCAAAGTTATATTTAAAGAGTGTTGTGATACGTCGACATAGGATTTCGTTTTGCTTCTATTTGGTAAGTATGAAAACGTTTAATGATTTATTACCATATGTAACGTTTCAATATGTAAAACTTCTTTCTTTGTCATTTAGATTTCATTACTTACTAAAAATGGAAGCTTTCAAAAAAAATAAAGATTTGTTCTTTATGTTACGGAATAACAGGAGAGATATGAATGATTATTTATTTCTGTATGAGGAAATACAGAAACAAGTTCATATTTCTCCAAGAGATTTGGAAACGGTAAAAATTAATTATAGGAAGTTTACATTCAAAGTTAAACGAAAATGGCGTCGTTGTGGATACGATGAAACTAAATTTGTTAAAGTCAACAAAGACTGGTTAGATAAAGATTTTGTTTATCCGCCGACAATGTTGCGGAACTCCCGTCGACAAGTGCTGCAGTACCGTCTACTGTGGCCATTTACAGAGGGAAAAAGGCACTTTCTGAATGTAGAAGACGGGAGAGAGTAAAAAGAGCACGATCATTAGCTGACAATTTTTCATTGGAAGAGTTAATGAATGCAGCTAAATTGAAGCTCTGGAAACGTGGCATGCATCGATCAGCACTTGCACTTCGTTCACAAAGTGTTTCAAACAATATTAATAACTACAGCAGGACTTTTACAACCGAAAAGGCATTACATATATTTATTATGGCAAATTTGTCTAAATTTCAGTACAAAACAATACGGAACGAAGCTATTACATCCAATAATAATCAGTAACCATCCTATTTTAAGTTGCTTACAGAGAAAATCAAGTGCTATCCCCCAGCAACTGAGATACAAATTTCACAAACATATGCCAAAATACAATTACAGAGCCTATTAGATCATACAGTTTCTCGCATATTAAAAAGTTTAGATAATACAAATGAAAATGCAGAACTGCAGTTAATATGTAAGTGGGGATGCGATGGAGCATCAGTCCTACCGAGGTATAAACAAAGCAATTGCATAGATGACGATGCCATTTTCGTTTCAAGTTTAGTGCCTCTAAGACTACAAGACAAATGCAATGGAAATATTATCTGGGAAAATGGAACTCCATCTTCTCCGTGGTTTTGTCGGCCAATCCGATTTCAATACATTAAGGAAAGTACAGCCCATATTCAAGAAGAAACCAATAGCATCCAGAACGAGATAGAAAATTTAACACCCTTCACTATGAACAACGTTACGATAGGATATACCATGGCATTGACTATGGTCGACAATAAAGTCTGCAATGCAATTACAAATACAGCCTCTTCAATGAGGTGCTATATTTGTCAAGCCACGCCAACGCAAATCAATGACTTACAAAATATAAATAGTAGAATATGTAATTCATCCAATTACAATTTCGGCATTTCAACGCTGCATGCATGGATACGATGCCTAGAATGCTTGCTTCACATATCGTATAATTTAGCATTCAAAAAATGGGCCGTGAATACCGAGGACCTAAAACAACAGAGGCAGGAGAAAAAAGAGCACGTTCGAAAAGAATTCAAGGAAAAAATGGGTCTGTACATCGACCATGTAAAGCAAGGTTGGGGTTCATCAAACGATGGAAATACTGCCAGCCGATTTTTCAATAACACACGTTTATCAGCACAGATCACTGGAATTGATGAAAAATTAATTAAAAGATTCCATATAATATTGCAGGTATGTATTTTGTAAAAAACATGTATAGTTTTAATATTATACGCAGAATACAGCAAAATATCTTATAATTTATTATGATTGATAATATTGACTTGTAATAAATTAATGTAATATTATTTTAGAAGATTCATATTTTATTGCAGGTAATTTCATCAGCCCATAAAATAGATATCGGCAAATTTCGGGAATACACGGAAGAAACGGCCAAATTTTTCGTGGAAAAGTATAGTTGGTACTATATGCCACCTTCCGTCCATAAGCTGTTAATGCATGGACCAGATATTATTCAGTACGCGTTATTGCCAATAGGACAACTTTCGGAGGAAGCCCTTGAAGCACGCCACAAGGACTTCAAACAAATTAGAGTAAGGAATACTAGAAAATGTTCCAGAATCGACACAAATCGGGACATATGTACTTCATCGCCTCCTGCTAACTTCAGATCCGTAGGGGAGACCGGGGCTAGTTGTTCCGGGGGTAAGTTGTTCCGACGGTTATATTTTCAAAATAAAAAGAGATAGCGTTGATCTTTAAATTGTTTTCACCGCGTGAGTCAATCACACCAAGCTGCCATCTATTTTAATACCGCCAGAATTGCGAATTATATGGTTTTAAACAAAGACCTAGTCACGTACCAGGTAAGTAAATATTTTCCCATCATTATTTTATGGTCTATATCGATTATTTAATGTCGACATGATTGACTGTTTCGTTCTTGTGGATCAAACGACATTTGAGAATATGTTGTAATAGTGTTGATTAGACTATTTCAATATATAAGCAAAATATTCTCATAAATTGCCGCATGAGTCAAGCGGGGCTAGTTGTTCCCGTGACTTGGGGCACGTTGTGACCGTAACAACTTGCCCCGCCGCACAGTGGGGCGACCCTATTGTATCGTTGGACATTGGGGCAAAAAAAAAAAATCGAATTTGAAAATTTAACTTTATCAGTAAGAAAATATGAGACTTTTACAATTATGTACAACAATTTTTTTTCATTTTTTCGCACTAGATAATCCAGGATAACCAATAGTAACTAGACATTCATATATAAACAACTATTAAATATATAAAATATTGTTATGTTGGAGGAACAGTGGAACTTTATTTTTATAAATAATGAAGATTATTAGGTAAAGGTTAAGGCAGAGTCAAGCGAAAGATTCTCCGGAAATATAATTATATTAGCTCGATTCGGAGATTATTGTTTTTACACCAAAGATAATGTATATAATTGTTATAGTTTGTTGATTTTCTGTGAAAGATAATATACTTCCGTTGATCCGAACCTTAATAAATAAACATTATTAATAAAATTGGGTTTTATTTCATTCAAAGGCAACTGCTATTTCTTAGTCACAACTTACCCCAAGGCGGGAACAACTAGCCCCGCGACGGGGCAAGTTGTTCCGTCTCGAACAGCCACAAATAAATAAATTTCTATGAAAAACCTATTACAATAAATTAAATATAAGCTTAAAACCTTAAAATATACTAAATTTAACAACAAATTAGTCAATAGAGTAGAGAATATGTACATTATTTTAGGGCTATTTTTTATGTTTTCTCAAAATCGGAACAACTAGCCCCGGTCTCCCCTACATGAGTCTATTAGAATAAAATCATGTACAACAAAATTTAAAGAATTAGATCCCGAAGCACTAAAATTAATAATAAAATGAAATAAAATGATAATAATAATTATTATTACAAATAATAATAAAAATAATAACATTGATGTATTTTTTCTTAACCAATCCTTAACTTGACATTACTACATTGTCCAGTCCAAGTTTCGCGTTTATACCTTTTACGAATAAAAAGTTATAAGGAAAATGCACACTTAACCCCAATCCGGACCACTGTGTGGCGCTGCGGGGTCTAAGAGCCGCCATTAGAATATACCGAAAGAACTTCAACCGGACTAGCGGATTCTAACGGGTTAACCCTTTGCGGTCCTATGTCGGGTGTGGCTCGACATCGCGTTTCGACAATGTCTCCCGACTGTGGCCTCACAATGTGGCCCGACAATGTCTCAATCTTAATCCAAATGAGATAAGATGAGAGCTACAGTGTAGCATATCCGAAATAGACCATGTCTATTCAAATTTTTGGCTTAGTTTTAGTATTCTCAAACCTGCGCGGACCTGCTAGTACGAAATTGCGAAAACAGCGCGGTCGAGCGTCGAGCATATGGTATACATATATTTTATTATACAAGGTACTGTTAAAAATAATATAAAAATGTTATAAAGGTGAAAACTTATATCAAATATTTTTTGTGGCCTCTTTTTGCCTTAACGATAGTTAACTCTTCTTGTACAACTTTTACGAATTTTTGGCTATTCTGTTCGTAATACTTCAAACTGTTATCTGCATTTTGTGTTCACTTTTTCTTCTTACTCTGTCAAAATAATCCGAAACATGTTCGATAATATTTAAATCAGGGCTTTGAGGTGGCCAGTTCACAACTTTTAATGCTTCACTGTCCTCTAAATCTCTCATACAATTTTTCACAATTCGGCATATCAGCCGAAGCATATGCCATTCAAGCATACCAGTATGTTTGGGGCACAGGGCGTTTTGGTCCAGGCTACCTCAGACATAGATGGTCTGCAAGCGTGCGGCGGTGGCCTGCGGAACCGTTTCCCCTATTTTCTAACTGTCAGGATACGGATGAGAGAGAGAGAGAGAGAGAGCGAGAGAGAGAGAGAGAGCGAGCGTGGAAACAATGTAGAATAGAATAGACCAACATAGCGTAGAATAGTATAGTATCCTTTGTTTACAAATATATGTATTGTAACGTCACGTCTTTTAGAGGTCTTTTCCGGTACGCAGGATGGTGAAATGGTACAAAAGAATTAAACGTTAACTAACGTTGTCCTCGTCCTGGTGGTTAGGTGGGAGAAGTAGGATCCTGGAACCCCAGGATACTCAGTCTCGGGAACAAGATTAAAACTGGCCACACTTTAACCAAAGTTGTCCGCGTTTTAAGGGCTTGTTCCGTAGCTTACTCGTTACTAAACTCGAGGCTAAGACTGGCCAACTTTCACTAAAGTCGTCCGCGTATTATGCTCTCTCACTTGTATTGAGTAGGTCGCTACTCCTGACTCTTCTGACATTCCTGGAATTCCAGGGCCCTTTTATGCCCACTTGCTCGGGCGGAACGGCCAATGGGGTCGCTCGGCGGTCGTAGTGGGGACTGGTTACATAGTGGAGGTAGGGTGCCTGGGCCAGCTACCTGGCCCGGCGTACTGGCGCTCGGGGTAGCGCGTAGCGCCAGGGGTAGAACGCGATGGCGGAAGATACCGTCGCGTTACAGTATATATAATCCTGTTATTAATTATATTACACTTACCCCGGCTTAATTTCTTTAACCCTCCGACAGCGGTGACTTGGGCAGCGATCATGGAGTCATTTTGACACACACCGATATTTCACTACTACATATTCACGAGCCCCCAAATTTGGGGGTTTGAGGTTCTGTAAAGTCGCTGGTCGTCGCAAGAATAATCCCTTGCTGCACATTTGTTTCCATTCAGCCAACCGAGTTCCGGGTTTTTCCTATTTTGGGGGTACCACTAAAAAGGTCCGCTCGCGCCTAACACAAACAGCTCCGTCACTGTGTGCGTATCGGTCTCCAAACCAGTGACTCCGGCATCGCTGTCGGAGGGTTAAAACATCCAATCCCACATTATCATTTTGGAAGAGATATTTGTTAGACATTAGTCGTTGCCCGGACGGTTGCTAATGTTAATTAATATTACTATTGTAAATCTTAGATGATCTTGTTATGGTTGATAATTGCGTATTTCATAATAATAGCCACTCGTACGCCTATGCATGTATATCTCGTGCGGCCGCAGCCCGGTGGATTCGCACGGTCCGCGTATTATGTGAAAATTTACAGAACTGTAGGCGGCAAATCCATCATATTATTGTATATCAATCGATTCAGAAAAAATTGTCAGTTCTTTTTTGTCATTATGTAAATTTTTGGATCTCTTGCAATAATGTAACAATACATTTTTTTGTTATAAACAAATTACTTTTTCCAAAACCTGTGACCACTTTTTATTTTAGCTCAAGAAACTGTGGGAGCTTCGTTGTATCGATGGTGGAAGAAGGAAGCGACGGAAAAAGAAAGGAAGGAAGAAGGTGTTTCGTCCTAGGCCTGCTAGTGGACTCGTCAGTAAGGCGTACCAGCAGGTCCTGCCTTAGACACTGGGATAGTAGGGAATTGTCGGAGGTTATATATATAGTCGTGGTGACTTATATAACCACTTTCGGGAGCCGGATCGTCGTGCTCGTCCCCTAGCGGCGTATGTGGGAAGTGCCACCACAAAACCATAACACTTTTCCCTAAGAAGATTTCTTATATCTGTGACACTTTCCGAAATACCATTTTTCTGCTGAAACTTCAAGGGGCTACGTAACAGTTGATGTCTTTCACTTGGAGTTCTTCAAGAAGGTTTGTGGCGGGGTAGTCACGCGGTTTGCCTATGAGGATTTTGAGGATACGATTTTCCGTATGCCTCTTGTGTATACATCTTGATGAGTGCTGATTTGGGGGCGATACCCCAGATTTGTGCGCCGGCCTGATGGTTAAGCGGCCCAGCCCACAACTGCTGCGCCGCGTACAGAGGAGGATGGCTATCAGGGTTGCGAGGGGATACCGCACGATCTCCCATGAGGCGGCGCTAATGTTGGCAGGCACCGTGCCCTTTGATTTCCTGGCGGAGGGAGAGCCTTCCATCTATGAGAGTCTCCGCGCTTTCCGCGGGGGGGCGCGGTGGTGGCATTGGCGGAAGAGGTGGACATAAGGCGCCAGCCCGGCTGACTGCGCGTGCCAAGTGGAAGGCCGAACTGGTCACCCGCAGGCCCGCGCAGCTTCCAGTCGGGGCGGTCCTGTCCAGTCTGGATGAGTGGTTTGACCGTGGCCGAGGTAGTTTAGCCTACCAGGTTACACAGGTGGTCACCGGGCACAGCTGCTTCGGTACGTTCTCGGGCCGGATAACGGCGGAGACGTCGGCGGAGCAGGACACAGCGCACCACACTTTGGAGGATTGCTCGGCATGGGCCGACGACCGTCGTGTCCTGACGGCGGCCGTGGGAGGAGATGTCCCGCTGTCAGGTATCGTGAGAAAGATGCTGGGCAGCGAGAGGTCTTGGAACGCAAAGGCTTCCTTCGGCAAAGATGTTCTTATCTATTAACAATGTTCGTAGCCCCCGAGAAAGGTCCGGAAAAATCCGGCACCAACTTTTGCTCTTCCCCAGGGCAGGAGGTGTCTTGTGAAGATTTCCACATCGAAAAAAAATTTGTGCTTGGTACGGGAAAACCGAGTGGAGGCATACCTTTTAGAGAGTCAGTCTGAGGTCTCATTTAAGGGCGGAGATTGCGCAAGGCTTCCGCAGAAACTGATGAGTTGTGGAGTGGTGTGCCCTAAAACTAAACTACTGGTCAGTAATGGAGTTTTTACCGTCAAGATGTTTGCGATGGTGCAAGGTGTTGCGAGAAAGTGGTTTATTAAAAAACATACTCGCTTATACAGGGGGGCCCGTTACTGATGCTAGTATCGGGAAATGTGACGTTGCTGGGGTGCTTCTGAGCAATCTTTTCTTTTACCAAAATGTTGGTTGAAGCTTCGTTTTTGAATTATTAACGAAAAACACTGGCCAATGAGGGCGCCCGTAGAGCGCGCGCTCAGGCGCCTGCCTCTCACTTGCGCTCGGTCGTGATGGGGGCATCGAGGGTATCGAGGGTAGCGTGCGGCAAATGTTACATCATCTTAATTAAGAATAATGTGGAATTATTCGTTATACATAAATAACAAATAAAACCATAAGTCGTTTAATAACTGGTCCATACTTTTATTCGTTATCCGAAAAGAATAAAGTGTTTCATTACTTATGAAAAAAATGTTTGCATGTTGAATGTTAGAAAAAGGTAATTAAATAAACTTACCCTTTCATTCACGAATTAACCTGCTTCCACGGAAGTGGGTCCTTGGCACTTGGCCATTGTACCGATCCTGACCTATTGTACGGAAGCGAGTGGAGTCGAAGGCAGCGGGCAACAATATTGTCAATTGCCAAACAATAGTACAGAGTAGTTTGTAACGTCCACCGTCGTGAATTATAATAAAATAAACGTGCGTTTGTCGAAGTTTTGTGCGTCACAGCACAGCGTCTTATTAGAGCCTTCCAACAGCGCCAAGCAAAAGTCGATCGCAAACACCTATCTTAACAATTTTATGCTTCGAAACGCCCATCGCGGCGATCGATATAAATCTGATTCGCACTTGTTTCCACTCGTACACGACACAAACATTAATGAACGTAGACTTCATTGTAGTGCAAACGGTCATGGCGCGTCGGAGGTCTTCTCTTGGCCAACAGATTACGCTGCACGCAAAACACGGCATCAAGGGCCGATGACGCCCCGTGTGATCGGTTTCTGTCGCCGATTCACCACTAAACGTGGAAACCAGAAATGGACCCTTGATGCCGTCTTTTCAAGTAGTAAAACACTTTACTCGTTTCGGATAACGAATAAAAGTATCGACCAGTTATTAAACGACTTATTACTTTATTTTTTATTCATGAATAACGAATAATTACATTGCACGAACAATGCGATAGCAAACGACCACGTACGAGCGCAGTTGAGAGCCACGCGCACGAGCGCGCGCCTTACGGGCGCTCTCATTGGCTAATGTCTTACGTTAGTAATTCGAAAACGAAGTTTCAAGCAACATTTTGGTAATGGAAAAACTTGTTCAGAATCACCCCAGCAACCCCACATTTCCCGATATCACCACTAGTTTCGAGCCACCTGTATAGTCTGTAACATACATATAATAACGATTAAATATTTATCTATTTCCATAATTTCTCGAGTAGATGTTAGTAGAGAAATATTTCATGTGTTTATTTATTACTGCGTAGTAGACATAATGTTATTTGTTTATAACATTTTCAGAGAACAAGAATATCAATCTTTTGTATTTATTGCATATTTTCCTTGTTTCCTATAAAATATTTTTAATCAAACAATAATGGACCTGTGATGTATTAAATAACTCTCACGTGATTGCAAGTGAAAGTAACTATGTACCACCGAATTGTTTTGAAAATTAAATGTTATTCAAAAGTGGCGTAATCTGCATATTTCACCATAAAATATAAAAATATTTTGCAACCTCTCAATTGAAAATCTATTGAAAAAAAGATACCTCTTTCATTCGTCACGTTTTTCACGCATAAATAAGTAAATTACGATTAGATACGTATGATTCGTATAATAATATAAATCACGCAGAACAATTCATCTTTTGGTATATCCTTTGTAAACGAATAATTCCTTTATAAGTAAGTAACTAATAAATATTCAATTATTTTCTGCACAAAACAGGCCAAGAAGAATTTTGAAAACTGTTTTGCGGGTATAATATACACAAAATTCTTCAGGAAGACCCAGAGCAATTTTCTAAAAGCCTGAGGAGATATGGAAAAAATTGAACACAAGTAACAAATGAATATTATTAAAGCTGATGGTTGCAAAAAAGACCCAGGTAAATTGTCTGAAAGTATGAGAAATCATGGTAAAACTTGAACCAGACTACTTACTAAAAGAAGATTAGCGAAAACGATCGTTGTACATACAAGATGACACGAAGTAATCACTTGAAAACTGTTGACTTCTGAAAGTAAGAACTTTGAATATCGACCATCTTAAAATAAAAATGCTATTTCGTTTGACATGCTCACATGCACTTCTTAGATAGAATACATAACACTAACAATTATCATAATAGATTACACTATCACATACACATATACATACCGTATGTATGTATGCGCAGAAAGTGCAAATCAGTCTGTTCCATGGCTCATGTAGTGCCCATAGAAACTCCGTTTCTCTTTAACTTGTTCACACTTCGAGTAGGTACAACGGACTGAATATGCGCAGGCACTACATCTTCCGTGCATCGCGCAAGAGGAGAGTTCAACGTTTTCAAAACAATTACTTCACAGCTACCCTACCTTGCGCCTTGTAATTTTCTTATAGCCATACTCACGTATGCGAAGAGTGGAAGAAAATTATACGAACCCTTTTTCACCGTGCTGAAGAATGAATTAATAATGCTGAAATTGTAGATCGCGTCATATTCATATTGCTGTAAAGACAGAAACTTTTTACACCGACATGCAAAAAATCCGTGGAAGTAAAACAGAGGTGAAAATGGTTAGAAAGAGTGGAGACGAAAACTGTGGAGTTACTAGCTCCTGAACTATTGCCCACGATGGCTGAACTAGAGACTTACAACAATTTCCATAAGAGTCTCTTATCGGTGCTGGGTCTCTGCCCACATAATCGTTCAAAGTTTTTATTAATCAAGAAGACTTTGGTCTGTCTCATACCAGTGTCTTTTATAGTTCCTCAGGTATTGTACAGTTACATCAGTAAATAGAAATTTAAAACCCTTTTTTCTCGTAGATTACTTTCAGTGTCTAGTTTTGACAGTCTCGGACATAACGCCAAATCTCGTGTTAAAGGTTCTACCGCCTATTACAATGTCTCTTGGTGCGATCGTGAAATATACTGCGTGTTGGTATCAGTCAGACGTAGTAAGTCTCGCGAAATCCAGTTAAATTGGTATCCCAATAAGCATAATTTAAGCTCCATTCCTAATACAGATAGAGGGGTTTCTGGACAAAGTCGAGTACGATTGGAAGTTAAACCGAGACGAAGGGCTGCCGATTTTAAAGCAGCACGCGTCTTTAGGGAAATATTATGTGAAATTATTCGCTTGTAAGGAAGCACCGTGGTTCAAGTGTTGATTAGCTAATATTAACATTTCACTTGTGTTGTAGGTTTCATTTATGCATCAGCTGCTGGACTAGTACTATTAGATGTATCGAACTATATTGCACACATTATTACACCGAAAAACGATACATTTAATTTCCCTGTCGCGATGGAATATCTCGTCGACGAAAAGAAATATTATCTCCCCATTGTTGTTCATAGATGTGCGTCCATTCTCATCATTTCAACTACTTTTGTTGCAACCGAATCGATATTTATCATGCTACTTCAGCACAGCGGCGGCTTGTTCATTGTTACAAGGTAAAAGAAGAATTGCTATTCTTTCGTAATTCAACGTTACTGTGTATTGCATGGTCACTGTCTTCAGTTTTCAATATATGCTACACCGCTCAATAGTTTGGGTACACCTACGAAATTTTAGGATCTAATATTTTACACCATTTATTATATACTTACTTTATAAAGTATACTTTCATGCTTGCATCTCCTTTGGATATCGATATTGAAACCAGAAGTGCTGTTATCACTTGAACAATGAATAATTTTGCAGCAGGAAATATGGAAACCAAAACATTTGGACGACCAAAATTGCCCACTAATGCAGAGAATAAAAGAATTCGAAATCTTGCAAAGAAGAACAGTAGGAAGGAACGTCAAAGAAAACGTTTTATAGTATGATATTATACAGGGTGGCCCAGAAATAGTGGTAGTATCGGGAAATGTGGGGTTGCTGGGGTGATTCTGAACATCTTTTTCCTTTACCAAAATGTTGGTTGAAACATCGTTTTTGAATTATTAACGAAAAACACTGGCCAATGAGGGCGCCCGTATAGCGCGCGCTCAGGCGCGTGCCGGTCAACGGCGCTCTGTCGTGTCGTGAATCAACACATTGGCACAGCGTGCTTTTAATCGTATTAAAAAGAATAATGTGTAATTATTCATTATTCATGAATAACAATTTAATTAACAATTCGTTTAATAACTGTTCCATACTTTTATTCCTTACCCGAAACGAATAAAGTGTTTAATTACCAATGAAAAAAGTGTTTGGATAATTAATGTAAGGAAAAGGTAGTTAAATAAACTTACCCATTCGTCCACGAATTTACCTGCTTCGACGGAAGTGGGTCCTTGGCACTTGGTCATTGTACCGATCCTGACCTATCTTAACAATGTAAATGCCACGTCCCAGCGATCGATACAGATCTGATTCGCACTTGTTTCCACACGCACAGGACACGCACTTACGAAATTACGAAAGTTAATGTGTGTGTCATGTGCGTGTGGAAACAAGTGCGAATCAGATCTGTATCGATCGCTGGGACGTGGCATTTACATTGTTAAGATAGGTCAGGATCGGTACAATGGCCATATGGCAAGACACCGTCGAAGCAGGTAAATTCGCAGTCGAATGGATAAGTTTATTTAACTACTCTTTTCTAACATTAATCGTCCAACACTCTTTTCATAATTAATAAAACACTTTATTCGTTTTGGAAAACGATTAAAAGTATGGAACAGTTATTAAACGACTTGATAATTAAATTGTTATTGATGAATAACGAAGAATTAAACACTATTCTTAATGTAAGAATCACCCGATCTCGGCCGCGCGCAACTGTGACTGAGCTCGCGCTATACGGGCGCTGTAATTGGCCAGTGTTGTTCGTTAATAACTTAAAAACGAAGCGTCCAACAATATTTTGGTCCAGGAAAAAGTTGTTCAGAATCACCTCAGCTACCCTTTTTTCAAAAATAATGCACATGTTCCGAGCCACCCTGTATACACGTTGAAAGATAGGTGTTTTATTCTGAGATTTATAATTAAACTATAAGTATTCCGTTCGAGTTCTACGTTAGTTCTTAATGTGATCTATTCGAGTTTTTTAGTTAATTCTTAATGTGATATGTTCGAGTTCTTAACTGATTCTGAAAGTGATATGTTCGAATTTTCAACTAATTCTCTCACTATGTTCTGTGCTGTCTAAAATGTCACCTCGGTTTTTTTGTATTCAAAAACTATTGGTGGATGAGCTGGGAGACGTGGGAGGTAAATTGGCTAATGGTCGATTATGATTACTGTTTGGAAATGCCTTGGAAGACGGTGGAGATGTTAAAGAAAAGGAGTGAGTTTTCCTGTCGCTATACCGAGCTGTGGGTTTTTCGTGTTTTGCGCTGAGTGTTTTTAGGTACCGTTAAAAACTAGCCTGCTCGCACCACACGAGCGTGCCAGCTGTCGCACGGCCTACCTGTATTAACCGCGATACCTGGTTGTGGAAAAGTTGGTGCTGAATACGACCATCATGATGGGTCGCGAGTCATCAATATGTATATCTGGCCGTATTTTATCACTGCCAGAAAAGGCGAGCACGTCCGTTAGTCTTGAGTCGCATCGTTTCGACGACTACAATTTAATTAAATATCAGTTTTTTCTAGAAGCTATTCAAATTATTCTAAGCCACTGATATTTCTTCTATGAAACGTCTTGAAAACAACAAATATAAAGTGTTAACATTGCAACCAGAGTAAAACGTAAAGAATATTTCTATCATTAGCATGGGTACCCAAACTGTTAAGCAATACTGTAGCCTTTGACTATAATCCTACGTTGGACATGAAAGTATAAAATATTGTTACTTAGTGTTATCTATCATTTGCAGTCAACGCATTGTAAAGGCAGTTACCCAAGATTCTGCTTGCTTAAACAGCAATAACAAAAATTTAATTAATGACAGTAAAACAACTTTAATAAGCGCCATAGTCCTACACAGTCGGGCAATGAAGTTAGTATCTTCAATGATTTCGCAGAATTTTTAAAAGAAACACATATGTATATCAACAAAGTCAATTGCTAGTGCCTACCAGTTAGCAACAAAAGTTCGACGCTCTTGCAGGTTTGCGAGTACATTGCTGGATAAAAATAGGGGATCGTACAGTGTTCTTATTATACTCGGTGTCCTATCCTTAAGCTCCAACCTGTATCGTGTAAATAACCTGCCCTATTATTAATGTTGAATGAATAATTTTTGCCCGTCTGTTGCTTACTGGTGCTTTTCAGTTATCGCAGTCGGTATTTGACGCTACAGACCTGGAAGATACTTTAATTTCCCTACTGTTCGTCAGTTCTGAGATGGCATATATGTTTTATGTGAATTACATGGTGCAACAAATGATAGATTGCGCCGCCAATTTTGTTCCGTCAGTGTAAGTTCGTGAAATGATAGAGAAAGGCGACGATAAAATTGAGGATGTATATCTTTACTAATACTTACAGGTATAATTCTAATTGGTACGAAGCCTCCCTGACAGTTCAAAAATCGGTACTCCTCATCATGTTAGAAGGCACAAGAGAATATGCTTTCACATTCTTTGGCTTGTACTCTGGATCAATCGAAGGCTTCTCGGTGGTAAAATATTTTTAACTTACTATTACAATAACGTGAAATACATACGTTTCTCTTAATGTATTTATCAGTGTCGCAATTCTTTTTCAGCTATTGCAAAAGTCAGTTTCCGGTTTAATGATTATGATTTCTCTGCAATAACACCGGAATCGCACATAAAAACTATATAGCAAGTAGTGAAATTAGTAATTTTATATTATTAATTATTTATATATAACCTATAAAATTCATCCGAACTACAGTCGACGTAGTTTGGACGACGTGCGTTTTCTTATGCTATCGTTCAGAAAGCTGACGTCGAACACGCTTTTGAATTTTGTCTACGCTGATACATAATTTAACAAAACTATTAAGTTTACAGTTGAATTATATGTGTTGCGTCTAATTTATTCTCGAACATTTGGAAGTTCCTTGTTCACATATTGAATTCTGAAATACAAAATACAGTATTGTCTCGATAGTTGCGAAAAAGAGCTGCACGATAGTTGCAAAGAGTTTATCCCCACTCCTGGGGGGTATACCCCTAGAGGCGTCCAGAAGCTCGCCTGCCGATCAGTGTAACGCGATTCGGGGTCGGGTATATCGGTGAGGTAATACTAATTCAACGATGAAACTT
The DNA here is from genome assembly GCA_963583965.1 of Nomada ferruginata. Classification (NCBI taxonomy): domain Eukaryota; kingdom Metazoa; phylum Arthropoda; class Insecta; order Hymenoptera; family Apidae; genus Nomada; species Nomada ferruginata. Next base: position 6,540,683 of record OY757219.1, read on the forward strand.
TGCCATTTCTCATCCTTTTCTTATTTTAATTTTTACACAGCATAGCTGACATTTTTCTGATTAAAATGACACCAAACACGATATAATTCGGACTATATTTACTGGCTTAATTAACGTTAATAACTTTCGACCGCAGAAAAAGATAGGTAGTGAAAAGAAAAGAGAAGCTGCGATCGTCTTTTGGCTTGGCTGCTCGGCCGCTTATCTTTACTCGCTGTCCTTTTCTACGTTCGACGCTGTTGGCAAATTTCAAACAACGTAGGAACTACACGCTAGTTGCAAACGTTCAGTCCCGAGGCTTTCGCAACTATCGAGACAATACTGTACAATGCATTCCGGTTGTTGCGTAGCAGCTCGAGTTCGAGTACATCCAGACTCGATACGACCGCGCGTAGTGATGAATGCGATTGATGTAGGTTGAAGAATTTCAAGTATAGCGAGTAATTGTAAGTTACTTTATACACATTGAAATATATACGTTTATTATGAATATTACACTAGGTATAAGCGGTATCTGAATGTTACACTACGTATAAATATTCCGTTCGAGTTCTTGCTAATGTGATGTATTCGAGTTTTTAAGTTGTTCTGTCTTTGGTGTTTGATTTGTATCTTAAATATCACTTCGGTCTTCTGGTCGATGAATTGGTGGACGTGGGAGGAAAGTTTGCTAATAGACGATCATGATTGGATTTGTAAATGGCGTGGAAGCCGGTGGGGATGTTAAGGAAAGGAGTTGGAACGGGGGTGATTTTTCGTGTCGCTGTACCGAGGTCTGGGTTTTTTCTGTTTCTCGAGGACTATTTTCGTGTACCGTTAAAAGGTAGCCTGGTCGCACTACATATGCGTGCCGGTTGTCGCACGGTCTACCTTTGTTAGCCGCGATACCTGACTATGGAAAATTTGTTGCTGAGTACGACCGTCCTGGAGGGTCGCGAGTCAACAGTCACCATGGTCCTTTTTGACCATTTTATGCTTCGCCCTAAGACAACAGAAATCGATGATAGACAAAGATAGAGTTACGTCGGATGTAGGTACCTGTGACAGGGACAGCAAGACGGGAATCGGTGTGACACCGCAAACTAAGACGCGGGGGTGTGAGGGGCGTCATTTGTCTGTAAAGGCGGGTCCAAACTTGTTACGTACTTCTGTTACTGACACCGGTGACTTCAGTTTTTGGTAACGAAATTTGGTGTTGGACGTATTTCTATTCATCTGCACGTAAAAGTGCGTCCCACATTTGTTACCGTACCGGGATTTTGGACCTAGTCAAGTGGTTTAGAAAACGTCTGGGAAGAAATGTGAAGTGTTTTTTGATACCTCATAGTGTTATTTTTACTTGGTTCGGCCGTTCCATGCGCTGTCAGTATAGTGACCGGCTCCAAAGAAGGAACTTGAGTAGCTATTGAATAGTTATATCTTTCTTTAAATTTGTATCGTTTCCGGCTAAATTTAGCCGGATTAGGTTGATTAAAGTTGATTATTCTAGTATAACAATAATTTCTAAGTCGTATATAATAAATCTTCATTATTTATAAAAATACTTAAAAAAATATTTTACAAATAACTTTTTATTGATATATTGCGGCATTGATTTTTACATGTCTGTCGACCAATATTAATGGCATTAATTGTATTAAAGAAGGGAAAGTGTTGTGTCGATTGAAATTCCATGGCTCTTTACCATGTGTTCTTTTATTCTGATCCTTGCCATCTAAATCCTGCACTTAGATGGGCGAAAGCCTAAAAATTACTCCGCAAAAATAGCGTTAGTTTCGACCGCGTCATAAACCTGACCAAGGGCTGAACTGGGCATACACTAACAACAGTCCAACGTCGCCAAGGGGGTCTGGTCTATCTCATAGGCATAGGCTGAATGAGCCCTATCTCCCAGGCCTAAAGAGTCTACAATACATAGGAATAGCGCTGCACAGGCGAGTTCACACATGTACAGCAGTTCAGGGGCGAGCTAACACATTGGCAGTGGCGCAAGTGTGGACCCGCCTTTAGATGAAGCGCGTGGCCCGCGGCCCGCCAGTTAACTGTGCCTGACCTATGTCAAGCAGCAATAAGAGCCCTTCTTTCATAAGTTCCAAAAATTATTTTCTTACACATATTAATATTGTTTTATCAATCTGTTTTTGAAGTGTAAACTTCTTTAGGCGCGCCACGCACAGAATTTTGCTGGGGAGTGAATGAGTCTGATGCGCGACGCTCGGGAGCCGAAGCGCGTGACGCTTTCGGGTAAACTCGAGGAGCCGAAGCGCGCGACGCTTTCGGGTAAACTCGAGGAGCCGAAGCGCGTGAAGCTTTCGGGTAAACTCGAGGAGCCGAAGCGCGACACGCTCAGCGCGACAAGGTCAGCGCGACACGGTCAACGCGACACGCTCAGCGCAACACGGTCAACGCGACACGCTCAGCGCGACACATAATTTCCGATAGTTGGACCATCGACTATCGATAATTATCGATAGTGATGGAATGTGATATGTATGCATATGTAGTACATACATAAGTAATGTAAGGATGAGCGATCTCTCTGGCAGCCAAGGAAATAACGTTAGGCGCAGAGGAAGAGAGCGCTCTCGTAAAAACGCGCAAATTCAGATCAATCCTGTACAAAGGATATAATATTATTTGAATTGCAGATTCTTTCGTACGCAAGATCACACAGAAAGCCAGCCTTTAATGACTAAATACTATCGGTATCGTCAGTTATAGAACAAATGCTTATCATCAAATTACCAAACATTTTTAAATTCGCGGCATTACGAATGTTAATCCACATTTTCGATGTACTATCGATAGTAAACATATATTATCGATAGTTTTCGATATTCGATAGTAGCAACCATCGATAATATCGATAGTGCCATCGATATTTCTCCACCACTAGTCCCCACTAGACCCCAGAGAAAGTAAGAGGAAGGTGCATTCTTATATAAACGAATCATTTTTGAGAAGGCGTGTTGGTTTTATGCATTGTATAAAACCCAGTTAAACAAATAATTATCTCTTGTAGTTCGGAGAATATATACGAGAATATATTCTATATTCATTCGCTAGAGTTTCTCCTCTGAATAAGGACCTGCCTTCTTTTACTGTATAAAATGAATTACTTTTAGTAAACTGAACTGTGCATTATATATTATCACACATCCTCATAATCTAGTTTTCCAACAGATTCGTCCAAGTAATAAGACCCGTAATAATAATATTCATGTTATTCATGTATATATTAATTGGAATAGATTAAAATCGCCATCGAAGTATACACTTCGGCCGTGCGGTCTTAAGCGCACACTAGTTTTTTTAACTTGACTTTTGAATCTCCTCTTTCATTTGCACTATTCTCTTTTATGTTCGGCAAAAATCAAAATCTCAACCTGAGTCGAATATATCGATGTTTTCCTGGAAAGCAAAACTGTAATAGGTATAACAATATCAACAATGTCTCCGTATTTTTCGTTTGTCGTTCCACACAATGACCAAAGCAATGGGAAAAACCGAATGAAATGAATTAAAAATTATCAATATATGCATATTCGGTACTCGCATAAAATCTAAAAAAATTGCTTTCGCAACAATAATTATTTGTAAAAAAGAAATGATTGTGTCGTCTAAAAGAAAGGCGAAATAGTAGTAAAACATCAGACGAGTTTTCTTCATCTACGACTATTCAATCTAAGACGTCTGCAAATGCGCTTCATACATTATACTTTAATGTTAAAAATATTAAACGGTACCATAATTGGCAAGATACATGGCAAGAGAAACGGTAGGGCAAAAAGCGCTATAAGTTCAGATTTAGGTATATTAAATTAAGATATTTAAGAAACGCTTTTAAAATATTGGTAAGCAAATATTGATCATTGTTATATAGCTAGGAATTAGAAAAAAATTAATGTAAACAAATTATGGCAGAGGGGGATCAAACCTACTGTGCGCAATTAGTGCTTACGCACACTTTGATGCTCTTTGAGGGTGAGAGCTTGACAAATAAGAATAACGGATACGCAACGATACGGGACGATGATGACGCAACACATTCGGACACTAACACTTTATTTAAGAAACTCGACGGCACAACGAACTTATAATTATAATTGAAATAAACTATAACTGTATTTACAACGAACTGATAACTATTTATTAACTTAGTCGCTGATCCTTGGTGGATCTGAATCACACACGATGTTCGCTTGAATCGACAAGAAAAGGTGTTTTATTTACGGAAAAGAATGTGTCTTCACTTGACGATGGTTGAAACGGATCTCGATTTGCCTTCCGGAGAGGGACCAGAGCAGGATATTTCCTGCTCTAGTTAAGGGCCTCTCCGGAAGGATCTAGGATGCAGAGCAGCCAATCAGATCAGCCAATCGATCGGCTGATCGATTCCGACCCCGTTAATTGGCAGGCGAACTCGTCGTCAGCGCCACGCTCGCTGCCGAAGCGCGAGAAGGCTAGTCGCGTCGTAGTCGCGCCAACGCGCGCATCCTGAACACCTACAAAAAAGTTTTCAGCAGTTCAGCAGCTATGTCTATGTCCGGCAGGAATCAAAATCTCGCCTCGATTCATTCTACTGATGGCCAGGATTGTAACAGATGTGGCAATAGTGCGACAGAACTCTCAAATGATGTGATTTGGCAACTATGGCCTCCCTCTCTCCGTTTATTATTCTGCCTAATGATGTTAGATGTGACACCGTGAGTTTATAATTCTGTATAATGAGTGTAAGTCACCCCGTCAAAGGCCAACCTGTCGATTTTTACTAACGCCCGTTCTGTACAATGACGCTTAGATCGATTCGGAGTTGGCCCCCTTAAGGCAGATCGTGTAGAGATGTGTACGAGAATACTGTGTAAAAGAGAACTTGAAGTGATAAAGAATTGGATGAATGGTAGATCCTACAATAAAAAAATGCCTAACCTAACAAACTTAATTTCCTTGGGACATCGCATGCCCCACATCTATTTTTTCTTTTCACTTATAATTCCTTACTGGGGCGAAACACATTGTACCATAACCACATTTCTAGTAATTCAAATGTACAATGAATTTTCTGGGCTTGCACTACCAGCAGACTTTCCGTTTCCCCTGTCACTTGAATCTGCCTTGTCGTGTCACACGGGCTTAAGGGAGGAGGCCACACCTTCCTCCCGACCAAATGGATTCCACATTATTCGGGGGGCGGAAGTGATTGGGGGGGGGGGGGTGTTGCCTCTCCAACTGCACGGAAGCCCGTACCCTGTACCGGCACACGTTCCGTGTGTCTCAGGCATTCAGGTTCTCTGGGTGGGACGCAAAGCCTATGGATGGCTCTGGAGCTAGTCTTGGACACGGAACTGGCGGCCGTTCTGGTGTTAGGTTTACGTGCGTGATTGGGAGAGAGATGCTCTTGGTAGCATGAGGAGTATCTGGGAGATGTGTGAATGGAGTATTATACATTAGAGATAATAATATAAGCAGTGAAATGATAAATGGAGAAAAGTAACTCGGGATGGTGAAATAATACTGTAGCTCACAGCACATTCTAAGTAGCTTCGCGAGTGAAATAACGGAGTAAGCTACCTGAGTACTCTAGTAATAAAGGGAGTTAAAAGTAGAGTAATAGTAATGGGTAAAATTTAGGGAGTAATGATTGAAGTTAAGTAGGAAATAGTGTACGAAGATTCACGTTGGAAGGGCTGTCTTGGCCCCTCGTGATGCCTGTTAGGTGTGTACATATTGATGTACTATGACGAATAAAGGTATCGAACATAGTTATTAAATGATTTATTAGTTTATTTATTATTCCCCGTTACGAGCCGGGGCTGTGGGCAACGCCTAGGCCGGCGATGTTGATATTACCCAAGGAATACGGTTGAGAATTTGTTAGTTAGGTGCACGGACGAACCTGATGCGATATCAGGAAGCCGCTGGGATTGATGTATGCGAGGACGAACCCGGTGCGAAACTGGAGAGCCTCAGGAATAGAGTCAAGCATGGACGAACCTGGTGCGAAACCAGGGAGCTGCATGGGGGTGAAATGTCGTGGACGAACCCGATGCGAAATCGGGGAGCCACTAGGAAGAAGTTCGCAGCCGAACCCGGTGCGAAACTGGGGAGCTTCTGGGAGGTTGGTTTATTCGCAGACGAACCCGGTGCGAAACCGGGGAGCTGTTCGGAGGTTTGGTAGACGTACGGACGAACCTGATGCGAAATCGGGAAGCTGTAGGATACAGACGAACCTGGTGCAAAACCAGAGAGCTGTAGGATGGGTTAGGTTTCGTGGGCGAACCCGATGCGAAATCGGGGAGCCACTGGGTTGGAGTAGTTACCTTGTTTTGGATAAGACATGCGAACGAACATGATGCGAAATCAGGGAGTCGCAGGAAATGTTAGTTTGACTCGTAAGTTTAAATTAATATTTGATACAACTCGAGTGGTTAAGTTGTATCTGTGGGAACGTTACTACCAATATAAAGGATTACGGAGTAAAGATTGGTTTTAACAAATGTACTCGATTTAATGGTGAACAGGTTATAAATTTATATTGCAACCAGTTGTTTGTACAAGTGTAATTGTCGCGATATAATTAAATAGTGTGAAAATTATTAGCTAAGCTGCAGGGCGTTGACGCACTGGCGATGCGGGGTCTGAGAACTTGATCTGAGTGGTGCTCTAAGCCCATTTTTTTTTTTTTTTTTTTTGTGAGGTGGAAATCTTCCAAAGACACCTCCTGCCCTGGGGGAGAGCAGGAGGTAGTGCCGGACTTTTACCGATGAAAACCACTCCGGTTACCTATCCTCGGCGCTTGTAGGGGAGGTCCGACGGCCCTCCGGGATTGGGAGGACTTGTTCCTCCCCGGCAGGGCCGCCCGTATTCGGGACATTGGCGAGGTCAACCAAGAGGGGGGTGAGGGGGAACACCTCAGCGTCCCTCGGGTCCGTCAGCCACTCCCACAGCGGGAGAGGGGAACACGTCGTCAGACGCGGCCAGCGAGCCCGCCCCTCCTCCACACACTCCGCCGTTTCCGGCTGTTGGGCAGCCCTGCGGGATCCCCGGAAGGACGTAATCCTCCCACAGTACTGGCCCGTCTACTGGCATAGCGGTGACAGTCAACCGAAAGGCGGAGGGGGGGCACCTCCAATCGCCCCTCGGACCGTCAGCGCTTTTACACCATGAGAGGGGGGGCCACGCCAGCGGACGCGAACGCGGCCGGCGATCCCTAACCCTCTGTCTTTCACGGCGGGCGGGATCGGTTAAGTCCCGATCCCGACCCCGGTTAGGGCAGGGGTACACCGGGGTAGTGTCGGATTTGTACCGACCAAAACCCTCACGGTGGCCGTCCTCAGCGCTGTGGGGGGGCACGAGGGTCTCTAACGAAAACAAACCGCGTCCCCCCTACGCAGTGCCTCAATAAAGCAAAGGCCAATCCCGGGGAGGGATCAGAAGGACCATTGCCCATACGTTCCTTTAAAATTTGGCGGCACCACGCAGCGCCGCCCGACGGGACCGAAGCCTCGAAGCCGCCTCTTCCTCCTCATGACCCGGCAGGTCCCCGCAAACGGCGGTCTTCGTGGCGGCATAGTCCGCCGCGGCCACTCCTGCCTGGATGTCGAGCGGCAGGAGCCCCGCCATGGTGATCGCCGCCCCATAGGAGACCGTGCGGTAAGTCCGCGCGATCCTGATGGCAACCATCATCTCGACGCGGCGCAGCATCTCTCGACTGCGCCGAGTAGCCATCAGGTCTCGGCTCCACACAGGCGCTCCGTTCAGAGCCATCGACCGTCCGACCCCCGCGTACAGGTGACCCACCTCCACGCAGGACTAACCCAGCCCCAACCAGGACGGGGACGGCGCGCCCAGCCGAGAGCGATCGTACATCCAGATTGCTTCGGATTTGTGAGGCGCCACCCTCAGTCCAAGCCTTTCCACCGCGGAGACGACGCATGCCCCGCGGCCAGCACCATCGTGTCATCCGCGTAGCACGCGAGGTCCCATCCTCTCGAGCATCTTCCCCACCTCGTCCAACAGGCAGATGGGCCTGTAGGCGGACGGGTCGTCCGCAGGCCTGCCCTCCTTCCTCGGGAGGACCAATCTCCCCCTCTTCCATGAGGAGCGAAACACGCCAGACTCCAGGTAGGCATCGAAAGCCCGCCTGGGCCTGGCCCCCAGGAAGGGTATGGCTCTCCCCCACACCCTTCCCGGAATTCCATCCGGACCCGGCGCCGCGTAGCGGGCTGTCATCCGCCCGTCAGCTGCCGCGAGCTCACCCTCCGTAACACCCAAGTCCGTGGACCAGATGGTCGGGTCGGCCCTTCCAGGTTCGACCGGGACGTTACCACCCCGGCAGCGGGGAACAGGGCGTCCAGAACGCCCCTGAGCAGCCGAGACTCCTCCACGTGGCCATCGCGCATCATCATACGAACGCTGCCCCTGCGCCAGGAACGCTGCAGGTCAACATGGAGGGCCTCCTGCCCAACGGGGGGCGAGGCCTGGAGGAGGCCATGGTTTTGGAGTAGCCTTCAACTCCAGGCTGGTCCAAACCAACCTCAACTACTCCCGCAGAGCACAGGATCTGTTTGTGCAAACCTTGTGGGAGTGGAGGGTAGGACTGGCGGTTGTCGCGGAGCCACATGTTCCCGATAACCCGTCTTGGACAGGGAATGCGCGTGGCTCCTTGGCGATCATGGGGGGAGGGGGTATGGGTCCCCGATAATCTCCCCGCTGGAGTGCGGCGACGGATTCGTTGGTTGGCGTTTATACCTCGAACAGCAGGTGGATCCTGGCGTACGGCGACTTCCTGGATAGGCTTGGGGCGTGCATTGCGCGAGGCCTCCCCGCCCAGTCGTTGTCCGGATGGTGGAGACACTCTCGGACCACCTGTATATATTTATGGAAGTGTTTGCCGCCCTTGGCTCTGCCGGTTCCCGCCGGTCTGGGGGGGGGCGTGCGCTACCGCTGCGATGGACATTGGGCCGCATCAACGAGGATGCTCTGGCGGCGGCACTCCACGCCATCGCGTGGCCTGGCACCCATCCGGCCGGATCTGTTACGGCGGAGGGGGAGTCCGGGTGGTTCCAGGGTGCAATGAAGGCGGTCTGCGATGTCGCCATGCACCGGGCCACCCCCGTCCGCAGGAGCGCCGTGTATTGGTGGTCGCGGGACATAACAGACCTGCGTAAGGTCTGTGTTCGGGCGCGACGCCACTACACACTCTCCTGTACGCTGAGTACAGGGCAGCGCGGGTTGCTGGATCGGAACCCGTGGGGACGCCCATATCGAATGGTCATGGGTAAGATGAGACCATGAGCGCCACCCATCACGGAGGAGATGGAGCCTCGGCTGCTCAGGGGCGTTCTGGACGCGCTGTTCCCTGCAGCCGGGGTGGTAACGTACCGGTCGAACCTGGAAGGGCCGACCCGACCATCTGGTCCACGGACTTGGGTGTTACGGAGGGTGAGCTCGCGGCAGCTGTCAGGCGGATGACAGCCCGCTACGCGGCGCCGGGTCCGGATGGAATTCCGGGAAGGGTGTGGGGGAGAGCCATACCCTTCCTGGGGGCCAGGCTCAGGCGGGCTTTCGATGCCTGCCTGGAGTCTGGCGTGTTTCGCTCCTCATGGAAGAGGGGGAGGTTGGTCCTCCCGAGGAAGGAGGGCAGGCCTGCGGACGACCCGTTCGCCTACAGGCCCATCTGCCTGTTGGACGAGGTGGGGAAGATGCTCGAGAGGATCATTGCGCCCCGTCTCGTTGAGCATCTTTCCCGGGTGGGGCCCGATCTGGACGATTGCCAGTTCGGCTTCCGTCGCGGGTGGTCGACTCTAGACGCGATCGGTCGCGTTCGGTACCTGTCGGTCAATGCCTTCAACTCCCTGCCCTTGGAGGCAATCAGGATGGCACTCACACACCACCGTGTGCCCCCTGCTTGGAAAGGATCGTCGGGTCCTACCTGTCCAGCAGGTGGATAGAGTACCCGCGAAGGGTCGGTATACCGGAAAGGGGGGGTGCGATCCAGGGTCCCGCAAGGCTTGGTACTGGGCCCGCTGCTGTGGGACCACGCGTGCTACGCGGATGACACGTTGGTGCTGGCCGCGGGGGTGGATTACGTGGCATGCGTCGTCTCCGCGGTGGAAAGGCTTGGACTGAGGGTGGCGCCTCACAAATCCGAAGCAATCTGGATGTACGATCACTCTCGGCTGGGCGAGCCGTCCCCGTCCTGGTTGGGGCTGGGTTAGTCCTGCGTGGAGGTGGGTCACCTGTACGCGGGGGTCGGGCGGTCGATGGCTCTGAACGGAGCGCCTGTGTGGAGCCGAGACCTGATGGCTAGTCGGCGCAGTCGAGAGATGCTGCACCGCGTCGAGAGGACGGTTGCCATCAGGATCGCGCGGACTTACCGCACGGTCTCCTATGGGGCGGCGATCACCATGGCGGGGCTCCTGCCGCTCGACATCCAGGTAGGAGTGGCCGCGGCGGACTATGCCGCCACGAAGACCGCCGTTTGCGGGGACCTGCCGGGTCATGAGGAGGAGGAGGCTTCGGTCCCGACGGGCGGCGCTGCGTGCTGCCGCCAAATTTTAAAGGAACGTATGGGCAATGGTCCTTCTGATCCCTCCCCGGGATTGGCCTTTGCTTTATTGAGGCACTGCGTAGGAGGGACGCGGTTTGTTTTCGTTAGAGACCCTCGTGCCCCCCCACAGCGCTGAGGACGGACACCGTGAGGGTTTTGGTCGGTACAAATCCGACACTACCCCGGTGTACCCCTGCCCTAACCGGGGTCGGGATCGGGACTTAACCGATCCCGCCCGCCGTGAAAGACAGAGGGTAAGGGATCGCCGGCCGCGTTCGCGTCCGCTGGCGTGGTCTCCCCCTCTCGTGGTGTAAAAACGCTGACGGTCCGAGGGGCGATTGGAGGTGCCCCCCGGGCTCGCTGGCCGCGTCTGACGACGAGTTCCCCTCTCCCGCTGTGGGAGTGGCTGACGGACCCGAGGGACGCTGAGGTGTTCCCCCTCACCCCTCTCCTGGTTGACCTCGCCAATGTCCCGAATACGGGCGGCCCTGCCGGGGAGGAACAAGTCCTCCCAATCCCGGAGGGCCGTCGGACCTCTCCTACAAGCGCCGAGGATAGGGAACCGGGGTGGTTTTAGTCGGTAAAAATCCGGCACTACCTCCTGCTCTCCCCCAGGGCAGGAGGTGTCTTTGGAAGATTTCCACCTCACAAAAAAAAAAAAAGAAAAATGGGCTTAGGGCACCACTCAGATCAAGTTAACCCGTTAGAATCCGCAAAGTCCGGTTGAAGTTCTTTGGGTATACTTTGTAACCGTTCTCAGACCCCGCATCGCCAGTGCGTCAACGCCCGGCAGCTTAGCTAATAATTTTCTCACTATTTAATTATATCGCGACAATTACACTTGTACAAACAACTGGTTGCAGTATAAATTTATAACCTGTTCACCATTAAATCGAGTAGATTTGTTAAAACCTATCTTTACTCCGTAATCCTTTATATTGGTAGTAACGTTCCCACAGATACAACTTAACCGCTCGAGTTGTATCAAATATTAATTTAAACTTACGAGTCAAACTAACATTTCCTGCGACTCCCTGATTTCGCATCATGTTCGTTCGCATGTCTTATCCAAAACAAGGTAACTACTCCAACCCAGGGGCTCCCCGATTTCGCATCGGGTCCGTCCACGAAACCTAACCCATCCTACAGCTCCCCGGTTTCGCACCGGGTTCGTCTGCGAACTTCTTCCTAGTGGCTCCCCGATTTCGCATCGGGTTCGTCCACGTCATTTCACCCCTATGCAGCTCCCTGGTTTCGCACCAGGTTCGTCCATGCTTGACTCTATTCCTGAGGCTCTCCGGTTTCGCACCGGGTTCGTCCTCGCATCCATCAATCCATGCGACTTCCTGATTCCGCATCAGGTTCGTCCGTGCACCTAACTAACAAATTCTCAACCGTATTCCTTGGGTAATATCAACATCGCCGGCCTAGGCGTTGCCCACAGCCCCGGCTCGTAACAGGGAATAATAAATAAACTAATAAATCATTTAATAACTATGTTCGATACCTTTATTCGTCATAGGAAAGGATTAAGTGTTTTAATACTTATGAAAAACTTAGTCATTCGTCACGAATTAACCTGCTTCGATTCAACAGCTGATGTTATGGCCGGGTCGCTGAACTCACTTCACTATCACTTTCATTGCACAGCCACTTTAATATCCAATGTAAGATTTTGAGATGGTGCGACAGGATTTATTGTTCACAACAGTTAAAGGGCACTCCCTGTTGCAATCAGGAGCACCGCACTACCGACAGTTGAAAGAACATCAGCTGTCAGCTACGGTACTCGTACATACACTCTACAATTTAACTCTAGTTTACGTGCAGCGAGCACCGCGAGGAGCCTAAAAGGGCCTTCCGACACAAGCCCCTGCACGCCTATCTGGTGGCTCCTTCCCCTACCTATATCTTCCACTTCCAGCAAACTAATACAGACAAATGACGCTCCTCACACCTATGCGTATTGTGTTAGTTGCCATATCATCGTCACATTATTTTCGATAACTATCGCGATTAATTGGTAGTGGGGACTCGGTGGCCCATGGAGGAGAAAAGATTGGCAGTCCCTACTGTAAGTAAGATACTCTCATTTTAATCTCCCTATATATTCAATAAATAAATGTCTAAACCGGTCAATATGTACACACCTAACAGGCATCACGAGGGGCCAAGACAGCCCTTCCAACGTGAATCTTCGTACACTATTTCCTACTTAACTTCAATCATTACTCCCTAAATTTTACCCATTACTATTACTCTACTTTTAACTCCCTTTATTACTAGAGTACTCAGGTAGCTTACTCCGTTATTTCACTCGCGAAGCTACTTAGAATGTGCTGTGAGCTACAGTATTATTTCACCATCCCGAGTTACTTTTCTCCATTTATCATTTCACTGCTTATATTATTATCTCTAATGTATAATACTCCATTCACACATCTCCCAGATACTCCTCATGCTACCAAGAGCATCTCTCTCCCAATCACGCACGTAAACCTAACACCAGAACGGCCGCCAGTTCCGTGTCCAAGACTAGCTCCAGAGCCATCCATAGGCTTTGCGTCCCACCCAGAGAACCTGAATGCCTGAGACACACGGAACGTGTGCCGGTACAGGGTACGGGCTTCCGTGCAGTTGGAGAGGCAACACCCCCCCCCCCCAATCACTTCCGCCCCCCGAATAATGTGGAATCCATTTGGTCGGGAGGAAGGTGTGGCCTCCTCCCTTAAGCCCGTGTGACACGACAAGGCAGATTCAAGTGACAGGGGAAACGGAAAGTCTGCTGGTAGTGCAAGCCCAGAAAATTCATTGTACATTTGAATTACTAGAAATGTGGTTATGGTACAATGTGTTTCGCCCCAGTAAGGAATTATAAGTGAAAAGAAAAAATAGATGTGGGGCATGCGATGTCCCAAGGAAATTAAGTTTGTTAGGTTAGGCATTTTTTTATTGTAGGATCTACCATTCATCCAATTCTTTATCACTTCAAGTTCTCTTTTACACAGTATTCTCGTACACATCTCTACACGATCTGCCTTAAGGGGGCCAACTCCGAATCGATCTAAGCGTCATTGTACAGAACGGGCGTTAGTAAAAATCGACAGGTTGGCCTTTGACGGGGTGACTTACACTCATTATACAGAATTATAAACTCACGGTGTCACATCTAACATCATTAGGCAGAATAATAAACGGAGAGAGGGAGGCCATAGTTGCCAAATCACATCATTTGAGAGTTCTGTCGCACTATTGCCACATCTGTTACAATCCTGGCCATCAGTAGAATGAATCGAGGCGAGATTTTGATTCCTGCCGGACATAGACATAGCTGCTGAACTGCTGAAAACTTTTTTGTAGGTGTTCAGGATGCGCGCGTTGGCGCGACTACGACGCGACTAGCCTTCTCGCGCTTCGGCAGCGAGCGTGGCGCTGACGACGAGTTCGCCTGCCAATTAACGGGGTCGGAATCGATCAGCCGATCGATTGGCTGATCTGATTGGCTGCTCTGCATCCTAGATCCTTCCGGAGAGGCCCTTAACTAGAGCAGGAAATATCCTGCTCTGGTCCCTCTCCGGAAGGCAAATCGAGATCCGTTTCAACCATCGTCAAGTGAAGACACATTCTTTTCCGTAAATAAAACACCTTTTCTTGTCGATTCAAGCGAACATCGTGTGTGATTCAGATCCACCAAGGATCAGCGACTAAGTTAATAAATAGTTATCAGTTCGTTGTAAATACAGTTATAGTTTATTTCAATTATAATTATAAGTTCGTTGTGCCGTCGAGTTTCTTAAATAAAGTGTTAGTGTCCGAATGTGTTGCGTCATCATCGTCCCGTATCGTTGCGTATCCGTTATTCTTATTTGTCAAGCTCTCACCCTCAAAGAGCATCAAAGTGTGCGTAAGCACTAATTGCGCACAGTAGGTTTGATCCCCCTCTGCCATAATTTGTTTACATTAATTTTTTTCTAATTCCTAGCTATATAACAATGATCAATATTTGCTTACCAATATTTTAAAAGCGTTTCTTAAATATTTTAATTTAATATACCTAAATCTGAACTTATAGCGCTTTTTGCCCTACCGTTTCTCTTGCCATGTATCTTGCCAATTATGGTACCGTTTAATATTTTTAACATTAAAGTATAATGTATGAAGCGCATTTGCAGACGTCTTAGATTGAATAGTCGTAGATGAAGAAAACTCGTCTGATGTTTTACTACTATTTCGCCTTTCTTTTAGACGACACAATCATTTCTTTTTTACAAATAATTATTGTTGCGAAAGCAATTTTTTTAGATTTTATGCGAGTACCGAATATGCATATATTGATAATTTTTAATTCATTTCATTCGGTTTTTCCCATTGCTTTGGTCATTGTGTGGAACGACAAACGAAAAATACGGAGACATTGTTGATATTGTTATACCTATTACAGTTTTGCTTTCCAGGAAAACATCGATATATTCGACTCAGGTTGAGATTTTGATTTTTGCCGAACATAAAAGAGAATAGTGCAAATGAAAGAGGAGATTCAAAAGTCAAGTTAAAAAAACTAGTGTGCGCTTAAGACCGCACGACCGAAGTGTAAACTTCGATGGCGATTTTAATCTATTCTAATTAATATATACATGAATAACATGAATATTATTATTACGGGTCTTATTACTTGGACGAATCTGTTGGAAAACTAGATTATGAGGATGTGTGATAATATATAATGCACAGTTCAGTTTACTAAAAGTAATTCATTTTATACACTAAAAGAAGGCAGGTCCTTATTCAGAGGAGAAACTCTAACGAATAAATATGGAATATATTCTCGTATATATTCTCAGAACTATAAGAGATAATTATTTGTTTAACTGGGTTGTATACAATGCATAAAACCAACACGCCTTCTCAAAAATAATTCGTTTATATAAGAATGCACCTTCCTCTTACTTTCTCTGAGCCCTCCTCCCGGGGCGCGGTCCTCCCGCTTGCCGGGTGCCGCCTCCGAGGCGAAATTGGTCCTCTTGGTACTCTTCGGAGCCTCCTTTCTTCCCAAGACCTTCCTCCACTCCTCTCCCTTTCCTCTGGCCGGAGGCACTGAGGATCCACCATGCCCCGGTTGGGGGTGGGTGCAGCTGCATCGAGCATCGGCAGTGTTTCCCTGCCCCCCCCCTTCCTGGGGCCACCCCGTTCACTCTGGGCAGGCTTTCCTCGGGTGGCAGATATAGACGCCCCGGATGGGGGATGATGGGCGCCTTGCCCCCTCTTCACCCCGCCAAGGGCCCCCAGAAGCCTGGCTTCTTGGCAATCAGCCTATGTTCCAAAACCCTCTCGCCTGTCGCCCATTGAGTTTTCTCTGATTCCACCTGGGGGTGGGCAAAATGTAGCAGCAAAATGATAAACATAATAAAAGATTACTTCAATAAACGAAAAATACTCACTACAACCAGATTTAACAAGATAACAACGGAAATGGAAAAAGGCTGCCCGCAAGGCTCAATCCTAGGACCAATGGCCTGGAATTGGTGCATGAGCGAAATGCTTCTACAATTTGAAAATAAATATGAGGAGGATAAAATTGAAGTCGTGGCGTATGCGGCCGACCTAGCAATTCTCATCAAAAGCAACACTAGAAGAGAAATGTAAGAACTAGGACAAGAATCAATTAAAATCTTAGAAAAATGGTGCCAGAGATACAAACTAAAAGTTTCCAAGAAAAAGGCAATGGCTATGCCAATGAAAGGGGCATTAAGGGAAGAAAACCTGTGATCAAACTAAGTGGAGAAAACATCCGATTTTGTAAAGAAAATAAATATTTAGGAATAATTGTGGACAAAAATCTGAACTTTATAGAACATGCAAAACACTTAAGGCAAAAAATGCAAAAATTGGTGATGACGCTAGAAAGAATAGCCAAAGAGGAGTGGGGTATTAAATATCACACAAGGAAAATACTCTATAAAGCGGTAGTAGTACCAATCATAACATATGAAGCAACAGTCCTGGTTCAAAGTTGAAAAAGCAATGGTGAGAAGGCACATCCTAGCAGCACAAAGATCGATTCACTCCTGATCACTAAAGGATGCAGAACGACCTCTACGACGCCACTCCAGCTAATCAGTGGAATCCTTCCTTTAGACCTAGAAATTATATATACAGCAATCAGCAGAAGGCTAAAGAAAAATATCAGTACAAAATGGAAAGAATTCTATTACCAAGAAGAAAACGAACCGATAAATAAAAACGCACTAAAACAAAAAACAGAAAAACTTGGAGAGATAATATATAATAAATGGCAAGCAATGTGGGAAGAGGATGAACATGGGAGAGAGACCTATAAATTTATACCAAGAGCTAGATTTGTGCAGGAAAACAAATGGGTTAATATGACAAGGAAAACAGTATACATTATAAGTGGATACGGCCCAATAAATAATACATTCAATTGTATGAATGTGAAGCATACAAGGAAATAAGATATGAGCATTTACAAGCAAGCTACAACAAAACAAGCTTGATAAAAGATCAAGAAGCCTTAAAAAGGCTCAATGATTACACAAAGGAAATGTACAAAATTAGAAGTACATACCTTACATAAGAAAAGAAAATCAAGCTCATACTCTTCAGTATGTACCTTAATAGTAATTACTTATTATTTATTTACGTACCCAACTTATTGAAATATTTATTGACCATTTGTTTACCTAATCGACAAGTCTATCTAAGATGAATTAAAGTTTGCTTAAGTATCTAAGTATTGAATAACTTATTCTATCGTACTTATTTATTTATTTATTTAGTTATTTATTTATCTATTTATTTATTTATTTATTTATTATTAAGTTAAGAGATTATCTACTCAATATACAAAAGATGTATATACATTACCAAGAAAGAAGGAATCCCTCCCATCAGACTGCCACTTCCACACGGCGCTAAAAGCATCTAGAAGTATAAATCTGAAACAGAAAACCAAAGCAAAATTAGCCAATAAGAAACAAAACAACGAAAATGAAACAAAACAAAACAAAATACTTAACTTTAGAAGAATAGAAAAACCAGAAGCAGACAGCGAAACCAAAGACAAAGTCCTGAAACAAAAAGAAAATAATTAAAAATCTATAAGAAAAACAGCAAAGAAAAGAAGAAAACAAAAATATAATAATAATAAAGAATTAAGAAAATTAAAAGAAATAAGCATAAAATAGTCTAATAAAGAATAATACCTAGAAAGTAGAAAACAGGTCCGCCTCCTCGTGGCAGGGCCGGGCAACGTCAGGAATCCAACTGACGGCAAAGTGACCTGAAAAAGAAAAGCAATATGACAAGAATAAAAAGGAAAAAGAAAAGCAATACTAAATTACCGCTCACCGCTGTGAGCATCCCTTAGTTACCAGGCGTACCTTCTTTTTACCCTTTGGTGTTCCATCATTTTTCGTGCAAAACAAAAATCTGCTCCAAATTACCTTACGTGCGTTTGGTCGTTCGACAATTTCCCATGTATTATTTCGCACATGTGCCAGATACTCATCCTCCGTGGCCTTCTTCCACGCATTTGCTTCGTCTGTGGTCATTGCGTCGCTCAAGTTTAATGGTTCCTGAGCAAAAGCGAGATTCGCTATTTCGCAGTGTTCGAAAATGCCATCATTTTCTTGGTCGATATCAGCTTCTTCTTCCATGTCGGTGTGTTCATATGTTCTTGCTGGTTGAAAGATTTTTCGTGGTCTTCCAACTGAGCCTGTGCGTTGAAATCGAGGACGACCTCTTCCATGCCGTTGTTGTTGTCCAGTTGATTCTCGATTAGGTACCACTCGTTCCGCGGGTGCATTCACCACTCGTTCCGTGGGTATATGCACCACTTCGTCACACGTTGTGCTATTTTCTACATTTTTTGTCAAATTTATTTCCACCTGATTTTCTTCACCATGCACTGTTTGGACACTTCGATTAATATCCTTCACTATGTTTTCGTTAAAGAAATCTTCGTACTTATTCTCAAAACTAGGTTCGTTTATGAATTTCACATCTGGACTCACTATCACTTTTCGCGAGTGGGGACACCACAAACAATACGCCTTCGACACTCTAGAATACCCAAGTAACATGCACTCCCTCGATCGCGTATCGAATTTTCCTTTCGTCGGTTCTTTAACTAACACGTACGCTTTCGACTCGAACACTTTCATATATTTCACTGTAGGCGTTTTGCCTGTCCACAGTCTATACGGCACTTGCCCGTTTAGGGCTTTTGTAGGACATCGCTTTCGTATGTAGCATGCGGTGTTTATCGCCTCCGTCCAGAATACCGGAGGAACACCAGCCTGCCGCATCATGCATCTGGCCATTTCTACTAACGTTCTATTTTTTCGTTCCGCCAATCCGTTTTGTTGCGGCGTATAGGGTGTTGACAAACGACGTTTTATTCCGTGCTGTGCCAAATATGCGTCGAACTATCGGTTACAGTATTCTTTACCGTTGTCTGATTGTAAATCTTTGATCCTTTTCCCTGTTGATAGCTCTGCTGCGGCCTTGAACTTCTGAAACGCATTTAATACTTCTGATTTTTCTTTTACAACAAATATTTCACACCAACGTGATTTATTGTCTATGAAAGTTACAAGATATCTTGCCCCGCTATGTGACACGTGACATTTCCACATCGAAAAAACTAGTGTGCGCTTAAGACCGCACGACCAAAGTGTAAACTTTTAAACTTTTAAACTTTTAAACTTAAACTTTTTGTATATCTTGATACGAATTGTGCTCATGTAATATCTTCCAAGTATTCTGGTCTTTTCTCGTAATTATCAAACCAGTTTTGTTTCCAATAATCATTACTATGATCTTCTAATTTACTCAACTCTTCCATAGTTTTTCTTACTCGCTGACGTTCAATTGGCCATACTGTTGGAATATATACGATAAGTAATGAAATTTTTGACATATTTTCCCGTAGTACATACCAAGCAGCTGCTTGACTTGTGATCTCTGTATGATTTAGTATGTTCACACTTATGTTTTTGATTATCTCAATGATACCAAATTCCGGATGTCCATTCGTTGTTTCGCTTATTTTCCTTTGCAAGTGACTTACACCCCTATTTGTTTTATTTACATATTCTACTACATAAGCTGCACATGAATATTCTTCTGTTATAAATTGGAAGTCTGTATTGGATTTAACAATATTAAATATGAATGGATTGAAAGGATTATGCCATTTTTCGAAAGGTTCTCGTTTTACGAAAACTTTTGGTCTACTTATTCCTGCTCTGATAATATTGCAATATTCTTCATCACAATTTATACCATTACGATTATAAAAATCGTCTATGTCTACAAAATCTTCATTTTCCAATCGTACTCTTATTTGTGCATAGTGTTTACGATAATTGTTCTATCCTTCCTCTGTATCTTTCATTGAACTTAATATCATTGTTTTTTTTGATGGCATAAAAGGAGCTTCAAATCTACATCTTTGTGCTTTATGGGAAGTTATTTTTTTTAGTTTTATATTTCCCGATGCTTTCGATGCTGAAACTGATGTTAAGGCATCTATCAGTTCAATTGCCTTATCATAATCTTTATTATGAGCATCTGTCGGCGCGTTATCTAGCCAAGCTAAGATGTGCGCATGAGGACTGCCCCTATGCTGAAATTCATGCGCTTGAAATAGTGGAGAACCCTGAACTTTCCAAAAGGGCTACATTTCTTTGATTATAGAATATTCATTATGACATTGACTAATTTATTAAAGTATATGGCGCAAGTAACAGCGTCTTCGTTGATGAGAGTACTTTTCACCATGTAATGTAATTTTTCTACTGCCTCTTTCGTGATGATATTGTGAAAAATACAGTCGGTTTACCTAATTGCCTGATCATAGCAAATAGATCCTTTTTCCTTTCCGACCAATACCAAGTAGAATTAGGTATTGAACGTAAACTAAGCACTAGTGCTGGAGAAATATCGATGGCACTATCGATATTATCGACGGTTGCTACTAAACTATCGAAAACTATCGATAGTACATCGAAAATGTGGATTAACATTCGTAATGCCGCGAATTTAATTAATTAATATATATATATGAATAATATGAATATTATTATTACGGGTCTTATTACTTGGACGAATCTGTTGGAAAACTAGATTATGAGGATGTGTGATTAATGTGATTATATATAATGCACAGTTCAGTTTACTAAAAGTAATTTATTTTATACAGTATAAGAAAGCAGGTCCTTATTCAGAGGAGAAACACTAACGAATGAATATAAATAGAATATATTCTCAGAACTATAAGAGATAATTATTTGTTTAACTGGGTTTTATACAATGCATAAAACCAACACGCCTTCTCAAAAATTATTCGTTTATATAAGAATGCACCTTCCTCTTACTTTCTCTAGGGTCTAGTGGGGACTAGTGGTGGAGAAATATCGATGGCACTATCGATATTATCGATGGTTGCTACTATTGAATATCGAAAACTATCGATAATATATGTTTACTATCGATAGTACATCGAAAATGTGGGTTAACATTCGTAATGCCGAGAATTTAAAAATGTTTGGTAATTTGATGATAAGCATTTGTTCTATAACTGACGATTCCGATAGTATTTAGTCATTAAAGGCTGGCTTTCTGTGTGATCTTGCGTACGAAAGAATCTGCAATTCAAAGAATATTATATCCTTTGTACAGGATTTAACTGTATCTGCGCGTTTTTAGGAGAGCGCTCTCTTCCTCTGCGCCTAACGTCATTTCCTTGGCTGCCAGAGAGAGCGCTCATCCTTACATTACTTATGTATGTACTACATATGCATACATATCACATTCCATCACTATCGATAATTATCGATGGTCGATGGTCCAACTATCGGAAATTATCGACAGTCCTGACCATCGATATTTCTCCACCACTACTAAGCACTGTCTGATGTTCGCTCGGAAAACTCGGTTCTCTTGTTCTACCTCGTGAGCCTGACGCGCTTCGGTTCCTCGAGTTTACCCGAAGCCTGACGCGCTTCGGTTCCTTGACTTTACCCGAACCCTGACGCGCTTCGGTTCCTCGAGTTTACCCCAAGCCTGACGCGCTTCGGTTCCTCGAGTTTACCCGAAGCCTGACGCGCTTCGGTTCCTCGAGTTTACCCGAAGCCTGACGCGCTTCCAAGCGTGTCGCATCAGACTCATTCACTCCCCAGCAAAATTCTGCGCGTGGCGCGCCTAAAGAAGTTTACACTTCAAACAAAATTTGTGCTCGGTACGGGAGAACCGGGTGGAGGCATACCTTTTAGAGAGTCAGTCTGAGGTCTTATTTAAGGGTGGAGTTTGCGCAGAGGTGACGATGCATGGCCCCCGAAGAAACTGATGAGTTGTGGAGTGGTGTGCCCTAAAACTAAACTGCTGGTCAGTAATGCAGTTTTTACCGTCAAGGTGTTTGCGATGGTGCAATGTGTTGCGAAAAAGTGGTTTATTAGAAAAGATACACGCTTATACCGGCCCGTAACTGATGGTAGTATCGGAAAATGTGAGGTTGCTGGGGTGATTCTGAACAACGTTTTCTTTTACCAAAATGTTGGTTGAAGCTTCGTTTTTGAATTATTAACGAAAAACACTGACCAATGAGAGCGCCCGTAGAGCGCGCGCTCAGGCGCGTACCTCTCACTTGCGCTCGGTCGTGATGGGGGCATCGAGGGTATCGACGGAAGCGTGCGGCAAATGTTACATCGTCTTAATTAAGAATAATGTGGAATTATTCGTTATACATAAATAACAAATAAAATCATAAGTCGTTTAATAATTGGTCCATACTTTTATTCGTTATCCGAAAAGAATAAAGTGTTTCATTACTTATAAAAATATGTTTGCATAATTAATGTTAGAAAAAGGTAATTAAATAAACTTACCATTTCGTTCACGAAATAACCTGCTTCCACGGAAGTGGTCCTTGGCACTTGGTCATTGTACCGATCCTGACCTATTGTACGGAAGCGAATGGAGTCGAGGGTAGCGGGCAACTACCTAATGTTTTACGTTAATAATTCGAAAACGAAGTTTCAACCAACATTTTGGTAATGGAAAAAGTTGTTCAGAATCACCCCAGCAACCCCAGATTTCCCGATACCACCACTAGTTTCGAGCCACCTGTATAGTCTGTAACATATAATAATGTTTAAATATTTATCTATTTCCATAATTTCTCGAGTAGATATTAGTAGAGAAATATTTCATTTGTTTATTTATTACTGCGTAGTAGAGATAATGTTATTTGTTTATAACATTTTCAGAGAACAAGAACATCAATCATTTGCATCTATTGCATATTTTCCTTGTTTCCTGTAAACTGTTTTTAATCAAACAATAATGGACCTGTGATGTATTAAATAACTCTCACGTCATTTGTTGAATTGTGAATTGTTTTGAAAATTAAATATTATTCAAAAGTGGCGTAATCTGCAAATATTTCACCATAAAATATACAAATATTTTGCAACCTCTTAATTGAAAATCTATTGAAAATAAGATACCTCTTTCATGCGCCACGTTTTTCACGCATAAATAATTGAAATTTATATTTTTTTGTATATAAGAGATATGTAAATTACGATTAGATACGTATGATTCGTATAATAATATAAATCACGCAGAACAATTCATCTTTTGGAATATCCTTTGTAAAAGATTAATTCCTTTATAAGTAAGTAATTAATAAATCTTCAATTATTTTCTGCACAAAACAGGCCAAGAAGAATTTTGAAAACTGTTTTGCGGTTATAATATACAGAAAATTCTTCAGAAAGAGCAATCTTCTAAAAGCCTGAGCAGATATGGAAAAAATTGAACACAAGTAACAAATGAATATTATTAAAGCTGATGGTTGCAAAAAAGACCCCGATAAATTGTCTGAAAGTATGAGAAATCATGGTAAAACTTGAACCAGACTACTTACTAAAAGAAGATTAGTGAAAACAATTGTTGTACATACAAGATTGCACGAAGAATCACTTGAAAACTGTTGACTTCTGAAAGTAAGAACTTTGAATATCGACCATCTTAAATTAAAAATGCTATTTCGTTTGATATGCTCAATTGCAGTTCTTTGGCAGAATACATTACACTAATAATAATAATACACTATACTATAAGAGACACGTATACATAATATGTATTACATGCAGTATGTACATGCAGAAAGTGTAAGGCAATTTCTTCCATGCCTCGTGAAGCACCCATAGAGACTCTTTTTTCCTTCTACTTCTTTACACTTCGAGTAGGTACAACGGACTGAATATGCGCAGGCACTACTTCTTCCACGCATCACGCAAGAGGAGGGTTCAACTTCACAGCTACCCTACCTTGCGCATTGTAATTTTCTTATAGCCATACTCACGTATGCGAAGAGTGGAAGAAAATTATACGAACCCTTTTTCGCTGTGCTGCAGAATGAATTAATAATGCTGAAATTGTAGATCGCGTCATATTCATATTGCTGTGAAGTCAGAAACTTTTTACACCGACATGCAAAAGATACGTGAAAATGAAAGAGAGGTGAAATTCGTTGCAAAGAATGGAAACGAGAACTGTGGCGTTACTAGCACCTGGACTATTGCCCACGATGGCTGAACTGGAGACTTACTACAATTTCCATAAGAGTCTCTTATCGGTGCTGGGTCTCTGGCCACATAATCGTTCAAAGTTCTCATTAATCAGGAAGACTATGATCAGTCTCCTACTAGTGTCTATTATAGTTCCCCAGGTATGATATAGTTACGTCAGTAAATAGAAACCGATCTAGTGCAGTCCAACCATCTCACCGTAAAATACTTTTTTCACGAAGATTACTTTCAGTGCCTAGTTTTGACAGTCTCGGACATAACGCCAAACCTCGTGTTAAAGGTTCTACCGCCTATTACAATGTGTCTTGGTGCGATCGTGAAATATACTGTGTGTTGGTATCAGTCAGACGTAGTAAGTCTCGCGAAATGCAGTTAACACGTTGAGTGCCGCGTCAGTCATCGGTGACAGACACTAAACTTTTCGTTCAGGCATCGCTGTTTCACAGTGTTAAGCTACGCCCCGGCGCCGCGTCGCGCATGTCGCGTCGTGTGGCCAAAACGGAAAGCGAATCAAAACCGGCGTGGCACTCAACGTGTTAAATTGGTATCTCAATAAGCATAATTTAAGATCCATTGCTAATACAGATAGAGTGGTTTCTGGACAAAGTCGAGTACGATTGGAAGATGAACCGAGATGAAGGGCTGCAGATTTTAAAGCAGCACGCTTCTTTAGGGAAATATTATGGGAAATTATTCGCTTGTAAGGAAGCCCCGTGGATCACGTGTTGATTACCACTAATATAAACATTTCACTTGTGTTGTAGCTTTCATTTATTTATCAGCACTTGGATTAGTACTGCTAGATGTATCCAACTACATTGTACGCGTCATTACACACACAAACGATACCTTTAATTTCCCAGTAGAGTTCGAATATATCGTCGACGAAAGGGCATATTATTTCCCCATTGTTGTTCATAGATGTGCGTCCATTCTCGCCATTACAACTAGTTTTGTTGCAACCGAAGCGATCGCTATCATGCTACTTCAACACAGCGGCAGCTTGTTCATTGTCACAAGGTAAAAGAAAAATTGCTATTCTTTCAATTCAACGTTACTGTGTATTGCATGGTGACTGTCTTCAGTTTTCAATATATGCTACACCGCTCAAAAGTTTGGGTACACCTACCGAACTGGGTACACACCGAAACATTGGGATCTAATATTTTACACCATTTATTATATATTCACTTTATAAACTATACTTTCACGCTTGCGTCTCCTTTGGATATCGATATTGAAACCAGAAGTGCTGTTACCACTTGAACAATGAATAATTTTGCAGCAGGGAAATAAGGAAACCAAAAAATTTGGACGACCAAAATTGCCCACTAATGCAGAGGATAAAAGAATTCGAACCCTTGCAAAGAAGAACAGTAGGAAGTCACGTCAAAGAAAACGTTTTATAGTATGATGTTATAGGGTGAAGTAGCCTAATAAAAGACCTCTCCTAATATGAGACCCCTGCTTATTTCCGATACATAACTCTTGAATGTATTGTAGCGATGCTATTTTGTTCCGCAAGTAACCGTTTGTTAGTTATTTTATACACCCGTTGGCGTTGAAAGTAACGAAACGTCTTGAGAGATCATATTCTGAAATACATTACTGAAAGTTTTTCTAAGTGTTCGATTAACTTACAGATACTTCCAAAATGGTAAGCGTATAATCATTTTCATAAATACTGTTGTATAGTGTATGCAATGAAGTTTAAGGTTTCATAGTTCTTTGCCATTACATAACGAAGGCACAACTTTGAATCTATTTAATAGTCCTCATGTTATTATTTCCCAATATGGGACCCTAGGAAGTTCCTATTATGAGACCGGTCTCATCTTAAGTACCCAATGTTGTTTTAGGTGGATCCTCATATTGGCGATTAAAGCGGTAATACTAAGCCTAAGAGAAAAGACAATTCCAAAAAACGAACTGTAGAAAGTGATACCTCAACTGATGTTCTGGACTAATATTGTTCTGGATGATGACAGTGACTATGAAGAAAATTATGATGGAGAATGCTTGTTTTGGACTGGTTTTTACTCTTCAGATGTACATGGTGAACAATGGATTAGATTTTAGATACCCAACGTGTGAGAAAAGATAGAAAAAATGAAAAAGAAACTGGGTCTCATATTAGGAACTCATTTTTCTAACCTGTGTTTTGTTACCGTTTTCGGTTTTATTGCATCATTTAAGAAACCGAATCATTTTTACTTTTCTTTTCAATAGGTTTCAAAAGAATACATATTGTACTATTAAAACATGTAGCGATTTTTAATAAAAGTGTTCTTAATCGAGAGTTATGATATTTTAAGAAAATGGGTCTCATATTAGGCTACTTTTCCCTACAGGGTGGCCCAGAAGTAGTGGTAGTATCGGGAAATGTGGGGTTGCTGGGGTGATTTTGAACAACTTTTTCCTTTACCAAAATGGTGGTTGAAACTTCGTTTTTGAATTTTTAACGAAAAACACTGGCCGATGAGAGCGCCCCTATAGCGCGCGCTCTGGCGCGTACCGGTCAACGATGCTCGGTCGTGGTCGTGAATCAACGCATTGGCACAGCGTGCTTTTAATCGTATTAAAAGGAATAATGTGTAATTATTCATTATTCATGAATAAGAATTTATTTAACAATTCGCTTAATAACTGTCCCATACTTTTATTCGTTATCCGAAACGAATAAAGTGTTTTAGTACCAATGAAAGAAGTGTTTGGATAATTAATGTTAGAAAAAGGTAGTTAAATAAACTTACCCATTCGTCCACGAATCTACCTGCTCCGACGGAAGTGGGTCCTTGGCATTTGGTCATTCTACCGATCCTGACCTATCTTAACAACTTTACGCCAAGTATAGTGTGGAAGCAGTTGTATTATAAGTTGCTATACAAAGTGTTCCAGAACTCTGGGAACTCCGGGAAATAGGGGGTAGCTGAGGTGATTCTGAACTACTTTCCCATTGCCAGCAATGTTGTTTGAATCTTCGTTTTTGAATTATTAACGAAAAACAGTGGCCAATGAGAGCGCCCGCCAGGCGGCCGCCGCGCCAGCATGCGCTCAGGCACGAACCTCTCAGCTGTCGTGATGGGGGCATCGAGGGTACCGACGGAAGCGTACGGCAAATGTTACATCGTCTTAATTAAGAATAATGTGGAATAGTTTGTTATTCATGAATAACAAATAAACTAATAAGTCGTTTAATAACAGTGTTCGATACGTTTATTCATTATCCGAAAGGAATATACCGTTTTATTACTTACGGAAAAAATATTTTTTATAACAGCACGTTTTCATATGGATAATTTATGTTTCCAGAAAAACGATTTGCACAACTAATGTTAGAAAAAGCTAGTTAACCTTACCCATTCGCCCACGAATTAACCTGGTTAACATTGTGCGAATCCTGATCTAGCCAACGTTCAACAGCTGATGTGACGATCAGGTTAGTATCCTTGCACGATCACTGTACTTCACCATAACTTCACTTCACTGCCACACTCACTTGCCACTGTGAAGTGTGAGGATATGTATTTGAAAACGAGTTGCTTTTGCTACCTTTAAACATTTTATAATACATATTGCGCGTTTGTACGATTCATGTTGCTCGTTCGGTTAGCAGAATGGCTCTGCCAACTTAAACGACCCTCTCGCTTCTACACGCATATGCACAAACACGGTCTCCAAATTTAGTGGAAATTTAGTCGCGGCAGATACCGATTACACAGGGCAGCATCGGTCCCTGTGTTATCTGCGTCGCAGTGTGAGCGTTCGCCCTACAATGTTATCCACGTTAAAGAACATGTGCGTGTGCGTGTGGAAGCGAGTATGAATGTTTCAGCTGGCAGAGTCATTTTGCTAACCGAACCAGAAACATGAATCGTTCAAACGCAGAATATTACGAAATGATTAAAGGTAATAAAAATAAATCGGTCTCAAATATTCCCACATTTCACAGTGGGAAGTGATAGTGTCCGTGAAGTGAAGTGATCTTGACCGACCCGGCCGTAACATCAGCTGTTGAGCGTTGCCTAGGGCAGGATTCGCACGCAGCCGGGGTGGTAACGTCCCGGTCGACACCTGGAAGGGGCGACCCGACCATCTGGTCGGCCGACTTGGGTGTCACGGAGGGTGAGCTCGCGGCAGCCGTCGGGCGGATGACAGCCCGCTACGCGTTTCCTGGTCCGGATGGAATTCCGGGAAGGGTGTGGGGGAGAGCCATAGCCTTCCTGGGGGCCAGGCTCAGGCGGGCTTTCGATGCCTGCCTGGAGTCTGGCGTGTTTCTCTCCTCATGGAAGAGGGGGACGTTGGTCCTCCTGAGGAAGGAGGGCAGGCCTGCGGACGACCCGTCCGCTTACAGGCCCATCTGCCTGTTGGACGAGGTGGGGAAGATGCTCCAGAGGATCATTGCGCCCCGTCTCGTTGAGCATCTTTCCCGGGTGGGGCCCGATCTGGACGATTGCCAATTCGGCTTCCGTCGCGGGCGGTCGACTCCAGACTCGATCGGTCGCGTTCGGTACCTGTCGGGATCGGCTGTGGACCGGGGTGGGGTTGGGCTGGTGGTGTCGCTAGACATCGTCAATGCCTTCAACTCCCTGCCCTGGGAGGCACTCAAGAGGGCACGCACACACCACCGTGTGCCCCCTACCTGGAAAGGATCGTCGGGTCCTACCTGTCCAGCACGTGGATAGAGTACCCGGGAAGGGGCGGTATACTGGAAAGGGGGGGTGGGATGCGGGGTCCCGCAAGGCTCGGAACTGTGCCCGCTACTGTGGGACCTCGCGTGCGAAACCGTCCTCCGGGTTGCCCTTCCCTCCGGGGTCAGCGTCACGTGCTACGCGGATGACACGTTGGTGCTGGCCGCTGACTACGGAAGGACCTTACGCCTTGCGGAATGCGGGGTGTCATGCTACGTCTCCGGGGTGGAAATTCTGGGACTGAGGGTGGCGCCTTACAAATCCGAAGCAATCTGGATGTAGGATCGCTCTCGGCGGGGCGAACCGCCCCCATCCCGGCTGTGGCTGGATCAGTCCTGCGTGGAGGTGGGTCACCGGATGAGGTATCTGGGGCTCACCTTGGACGCCCACTGGAGTTTCGAGGCCCATTTTGAGCGCCTGGCTCCCCGACTCGAGGGGGTTGCGACCGCCTTGGGCCGCATTCTCCCGAACCTCGGGGGCCCGGCGGCGGACAGTGGTCCCAAATCCCGAAAACGTGGACAAAATTATTGTAGCGTGATTTCAACACTTAAGGTAATAGTGTGGTAGGTCGTTGAATTCGTATTGATGTCAGGTATTATATTCTATTGTCAAAAATATATAATAACATTTATAAATTGAAGGTGACCTTTAATTTGTTATTAAAAAAAAGATTTTGTACAATTTTTTATATTGATATTTGTAGAAGGCTGAATACTGATTAAGTTTTGTCTGAAACATTTTTTTGTCAAATCATTTTTATTACACTATAATTGAAAAACAAGATACTTCATTTTAATTTTCTTACAGGACGTTTTGTGCCGCTTCTTTGCAAATTGAATTTTAACAAACCATTAAAAATTTTACATTTCAAATTAAAATTTTGCATTCCGCTTATGAAATTCTCCATATTTAAGGTACAACAAACCTTGTTACAAAATACGAACAAAAAAGAACGAATGATGCACGAGTTATCTAATTTTTAAGATTTCAGTTATTATAAACCGATGACTATTGCCGATCCCCTATTGATTTTTTACAGTAATAATTGTTACATTCGTATTCCTTGCCTACCGATTAATGATTATTTTGAATATAAAGTTCAAAATTCAAACATGACTTTTTTGACTTTTGTCCATTGGAGGCCGCACTGTGCGTCGGCGCGCCGTGGTCGAGGGGCTAGCCCGGATTGCCGGTCCACCCGGCGGCGGGCGGCGAGTTGTCGGGGCGGCCTTGCCGAGCCTAGAGAAGTGGCTCGGCAGATCGTGGGGCAGGCTGACCTACCGGATGACGCAGGTGCTCTCCGGACATGGGTGCTTCGGGGAGTACCTGCACCGAATCCGGAGGGATAAGACGGCGCAGTGTCATCACTGCGGCGAGGAGGAGGACAGGGCGCAGCACACGCTGGAGGAGTTTTCAGCGTGGTCGCGGGAGCGCCGTGTCCTGAGGAACGTGTTGGGATCCGACCTGGCGTTGGCACCGGTTGTGGGCGCCGTGCTGGACGACCGGGCAGCGTGGGACACTTTGGTCTCCTTCTGCGAGCAGGTTATGCTCCAAAAGGAGGCCGCGGAAAGGGAGCGGGAAAGGTCGGAACCCTCCCGCAGGGGAGGCGGAGGCGTCGCGGACGCAGACGATCGCGCGCGGATCCTCTGTGAGGAGATTATTGTCGCGAATGGGGCGAGGGAGTGATGCCTTGTGCATGTTTGGTTCCCCTCCCTCGTCTCGGCGACGGTGTTGCGGCGGTACGAGTGGGGGCTCAGGCCGGCCGCGGGAGTCCCACGCGAAGGGCGGTGCTGCGTGGTAGCCGCGTGGTGCCGCCAAATTTTAAAGGAACGTATGCGGAGCGGTCCTTCTGTTCCCTCCCCGGGATGGGCCTTTGCTTTATTGTGGCACTGCGTAGGGGGGACGCGGGTTGTTTTCGTTAGAGTCCCTCGTGCCCCCCCCCCCCCCCCACAGCGCTGAGGACGGCCACCGTGATGATTTTGGTCGGTATAAATCCGACACTACCCCGGTGTACCCCTGCCCTAATTGGGGTGTCTTATTGAAGATTTCCCTCACGTAAAAAAAAAAAAGGTGAGGGTTCGCACAATGTTAACCAGGTTAATTCGCGGACGAATGGGTAAGTTTAACAAGCTTTTTCTAACATTATTTGTGCAAATCGTTTTTCTGAAAACATAATTTATCCACCTGAAAACGTGCTGTTAAAAAAAATATTTTTTTCATAAGTAATAAAACAGTTTATTCCTTTCGGATAATGAATAAACGTATCGAACACAGTTATTAAACGACTTATTAGGTTATTTGTTATTCATGAATAACGAATTATTGCCGCATGCTTCCGTCGGTACCCTCGATGCCCCCATCACGACAGCTGACAGGTTCGCACCTGATCGCGCCTGAGCACGTGGCCGGCGGGTGCTCTCATTGGCCAGTATTTTTCTTTAATAATTCAAAAACGAAGCTCCAAACAACATTGCTGTCAATGGGAAAGTAGTTCAGAATCAGCTCAGCTACCCCCCATTTCCCGGAGTTACCAGAGTTCGGGAACACCCTGTATACACGTTCAAACATAGGTGTTTTATTCTGAGATTTATAATAAAGCTATTAGTATTCCGTTCGAGTTCTACGTTAGTTCTTAGTGTGATCTATTCGAGTTTTTTAGTTCATTCTTAATGTGCTATGTTCGAGTTCTTAACTAATTCTTAAAGTTATATGTTCGAGTTTTTAATTAATTCTCTCGCTATATTCTTTGCTGTCTAAAATGTCACTTCGGTTTTTTGGTATTCAAAAACTATTGGTGGATGAGCTGGTGGACGTGGGAGGAAAACTTGCTAATGGTCGATTATGATTGCTGTTTGGAAATGTCTTGGAAGGCGGTGGGGATGTTAAGGAAAAGGAGTGGGAAAGGGGGTGAGTTTTCCTGTCGCTATACCGAGGTCCGAGTGTATCGTGTTTTGCCATGAGTGTTTTTAGGTACCGTTAAAAACTAGCCTGCTCGCACCACACGAGCATGCCAGCTGTCGCACGGCCTACCTTTATCAACCGCGATACCTGGTTGTGGAAAAGTTGGTGCTGAATACGACCATCATGAAGGGTCGCGAGTCATCAATATGTATATCGGGCCGTATTTTATCACTGCCAGAAAAGACGAGCACGTCCGGTAGTCTTGAGTCGCAGTTTCAACCCTACGCATCGTTTCGACGACTACTGGTTTCTTCAGATTCTAAGATACACCACGGGTCGTGGTTTGACCGCCGGACACGACACATCACCATTGGATCATCGTTAAGAAGGGACAGTCCCTTAATATTTTACGCATCCAAGGAAGAAATACACTTAAACAACAACTCTCTCTGACTATACATTCTTTCCTCCATCAACCCGTTCACGAGCCTGCGAGTGTTCGGACGCGTACATTTGGTCCTTCGAGCCGGATACTCGAACGGGAAGATAGTGCCAATGTGGAAAGAAGTAGGAGACAATCCAGACACCTCATACGGACAAGGTCGAGGTTCTGAGGGAAAAGGAAGGTCGAGGACAGTCCGAGACCAGAAGCAACTACGTCCTGGATCCAGAGATCGGGCCCAGGAATATCAGCCGACTACCATCTTGTTGGAGAATCGAGAGGAGGATCATCGAAGCAGCGGAGTGTGAAACCTGCAGACGTCGACCAATATAAACCTCTCTACAAACTTCCATCAACTTTCGCTGAGTCGAGTTTTATACAGTACTTGATTTGCGTTAAACGATGGTTACGTCAAACGAGGAAACCCTCCGTAAACTAGTGGAGGAACGCGGTTATGTCAAAGCTTCTCTTACAAAGTTCAAAAATTTCTGCGATACGCATGGAAAGACCATGGCGATTGAGTCCCTTCGGGAACGTTTTGATAGGAGTGTACCGCTGATTGACAAATTTTGGAGGGTTCAGTATCAAATCGATGCCTTAGTCGCGGGAACTGCCTACGAAGAAATACACGAACGGTATAAGGAAAACTTTGAGACATTATACTTCGATGTGATAGGCACGCTTCGGAGTTTTATTCGGAGTATATTTATTCATTCAAAGAGAAACATAAGTACGTCTCTTGCAGTGTCCGCAGACGCGGCTACTGTAAAACT
Source organism: Nomada ferruginata (assembly GCA_963583965.1). Classification (NCBI taxonomy): domain Eukaryota; kingdom Metazoa; phylum Arthropoda; class Insecta; order Hymenoptera; family Apidae; genus Nomada; species Nomada ferruginata. The sequence goes on from OY757219.1 coordinate 6,573,661, forward strand.
ACCGTCAATCCCACTGCCGAGCTTTCAAGGATTCCTTGGCGAGTGGGTGTATTTTCGCGATAGCTTCGAATCGATGATCAATCAGAATAAAAAGTTGAGCAATATCGAACGATTTCATTATTTAAAATCTGCAGTAAAGGGAGAGGCTGCTCGTGCAATTGAAGCATTGGCAATGTCCAACGATAACTATGCTGCCGCATGGAAACTCTTACGCGAACGGTATGAAGTAAAATGAACTAATTGATTATCACGTGGGAGCATTACTTAACTTGCAACCGACGCACAGTGGGGCAAAACGCCTATTTAGGATTGGGAAATTAATAACACGATGCTTAGGACCTTAATGGTATTTCTATTTGCAGGAACGGAATCAACAAGGATTAGGAATATATAAAACGATACTTTTTCGAAAATTTGTAAATAATTTATAAAGAAATTTATTAAATAATTGCGAAATTCACCTGAATTCGCGTTAATTTTTATATACACATGTAGAATGGGGTGTCTAGTTTATGTATTATCAAATTTGGCTTCAGCCGACTACAGCTGAACAAATTATTTCATTTTTTCTAAAATAGTTCGATGCCCGCACGAATGCGGAGAACGCCCGCACGAATGCGCCCGCGCCCGCCCCGGTTTTACGAAGTGTCCTACGTAGAAGTAAATCTATTCATGAATAACTATGCTTGTTTTGACTACATTCTTTTTATTTAATAGCAGCGACCCCGTCATAAACCTCGAGAGTTCCGATTCGAACTTCCTACAAAGGAAGTTATTCATCGCTCATTCTTTACTTTCTAAGCGGTTAACGTATTTAAACTGTTAATCACCCGTGAACAAATGGAGTATTAAAATAACCCAAAACAATATAATTTAATATATTTTTTTTCGTAGACGATTAAATTTATGTTATATTTTATTAATATTTTTAGCAATAATTGTGCCTTCAAGATGTAAATATTATTATTATTATTATAATAAATATCTATTATTATTGTATTTATTGTAAATTTTATTTCTTCGTGCGGGCGTTCTCCGCATGGAACTAGTTTAGGAAAAATTAAATAATTTGTGCAGCTGTAGTCGGCTGCAGCCAAATTTGATAATACATAAACTAGACACCCCATTCTACATGTGTATATAAAAATTAGCGCGGATCCAGGTGAATCCCGGAAGTATTTCATAAAAGAAAGTTTAGAAAATTGGTTTGTTCAAACTTGCTCGAAATAAATTATTTAAACATTTCCGAAAAATGTATCTTCTGGATTTTATACATTCCTAATACTTGTTGATGCAGTTTCTGCAAAAAGAAGTACCATTAAGGTCCTGAGCATTAGATAACAGATGAAAATAGCATTCTTCATTTTTATGCCATTTTTAATTTTTAACTTTTGCATCGCTTGCCAAGCTTAAAAACAATGGATTTTAGAAATGATAATATCGTTTTTAGCTCCTATGGACATCTATGTTGATATTGGAAATAGTCTCAGGGACCTACTCCGTGTTTCGTTTTTTAATTTTGCAACCCTAAATAGCCGTTTTGCCCCACTGTGCGACGGCACGAGATCCGACAATTTTGAGACGGTTAATTGATGATTTCAACAGTCATTTACGGTCACTAACATCGCTTCAGGAACCAATAGATAAATGGGATACCTTATTAGTATATCTCCTAACGGAAAAACTAGACGCATGAACACGCGAGGCGTGGGAGAAACGAGTATCGGAATTGGAGCTTAGAAAAACTCTCGCGCATTTGAGGACCTTCCTTGAACAGCATTACAAGTTCATCGCAAAACCAGTTCGCGGGAATCCATTGCCATCTCTACCTCCTACCAAGAGTAGATATAATAATCAGAAACCGCCATCGCGTCTCGTATCGTTATTTAGCGCTGATAAGGTCAAGTGTCCGGTGTGCACTGACGACCATACATTGTCTTCCTGCAAGGCATTTAAATCATTGGACCTCGAAGCACGCAGATCAAAGGTTAGAGAACTACGGGCATGCTTCAACTGTCTTGGTACAGGACATGGCTTTAGGACGTGCACGTACGGCTCATGCCGTAAATGTAAATCGAAACACCACACCCTTCTCCATTATGATAGGGAGTTAGAACAGATTGCGAATCCTGTCGTAGTAGATCAATCAACCAATGAAACAGATTACGAGAACCAAAGTTACACTGTTCATTGTGCGACGGACACGGATTTAATCCTATTATCGACAGCAATGATTCATGAAATCGATGACCAAGGTAAAAAACACGAATGCCGCGCGTTGTTACATGAAGGGTCCCAGGTAAATATTGTAAAAGAAGACTTCGCAACTCGTATAGGTTTGACCTGGGAACCGACAAATTCAGTAATTTCGGGGGTAGGAGCGGCTGAGTCAGGGAACCGTATTCGGGGTAAAACCCACACCAGAATAGCATCGCGTTATAATGGGTATCGTGCAAACCTACCATATTTAATAATGAAAACAATCACGTCCGACATTCCAAATTTTAAACTATCGCGTTCACTGTTCCAAATACCTTCCTACATACACCTTGCAGACCCACAGATTTGATGTGTCGCGCGATGTCGATATGATAATAGGAAATGGCTATCTGTGGGACATAATGAGCGTGGAGCAGCATAGACTAGGACCTGGCTTAACTGTCTTATTAAAAACACAGATGGGTTGGGTATTCGGGGGACGCGTTCGGGTCACAACCGTTTCAACACCGCAGATTTGCAATGTGGTCACCAACGAACAATTAAATAATCAATTAACACGGTTTTGGGAAGTTGAGAGACTTCTAGAAATCGACGAATCAGTCACTCACCCTTGCGAAGCTCGGTTTATGCAAACGGTCACACGAAATTCTGATGGAGGCTTTATAGTAAAGATCCCTGTAACTGATGATGTTACGAAATTAGGTGACTCGAGAATTACAGCTGAAAGTGGGTTTCGCAATCTAGAAGGAAAATTGTCCAGATCACCGTCATTGCGGCAGGCAAATGTAGACTTCATTCAAGAATACATCGTGCTGGGGCATATGTCCAAACTACCGAGAAATATTCGAGCCACGGCGAACCCTGTTTATTACTTGCCGCACCATGCCGCGACCAAGGAAGCGAGTACCACTACAAAGGTGCGAGTGGTATTCGATGGGTCCGCAAAAACGTCAACGGAAATGTTTTTAAACGAGGCTCAACATGTGGGACCAACAGTGCAGGGTGACTTATTTTCCATCCTCATTAGATTTAGGCAACATCGAGTAGTAGTGAGCGCCGACATAGCGAAAATGTATAGGCAAATTCTGGTCGCACCCGAACAGCGGTCACTGCAGCGCATTTTGTGGCGAGAGGATCCTTCACAGCCGATCGACGTTTACAAGCTAAACACCATTACGTACGGAACCGCATCGGCTCCTTTTCTGGCGACCAGGTGTCTACGGCAGGTCGGTTTTGACCATAAAGAACAATACCCTGTCGCGAGTAAAATAATAATTCGTGACTTTTACGTCGATGACCTCCTAACAGGCGCGAATTCAATAGAAGAGGCACAGATTATCAAACGTGATGTTGAAGGGCTTCTGAAAACGGTAGGATTCGAGCTGGGGAAATAGGTCTCGAACGAGCCCACGGTGGTTCAGCATAAGACAAATACGACTAAGGCGATCGTATCACAAGTAGAAAGGGATCCGAGAATCTGGGGCTGCGATGGGACCCTACAGCGGATGATTTGCGAATTGCTGGTAGTAATCAGATAATAAAACGAGTGACAAAACGAACTATTTGATCGCATTTGGCAAAAATCGTTTGATTCGAGTCACAGTATACTGTCTCCAATTTTATCGTGCGGACTGTTGTCGTCGATTGAAGCAAGGGAAAGAGAACGCTATCAATACCACCGCGAGTCAGGCTGTTGTAGGTAGCTGTATATTAACAGTCAGTGAGCTGAATTTGGCTGAAACCTGCATCCTCAAATTAGTACAAGGACAACACTTCATGCGCGAAGTTTCTGACTTGAAAACAAGGAAGGGTATTTCCAATTTTAGCCCATTACGATGTCTTAAGCCCTTCCTAGATGACAAGAAACTCCTCAGGGTGGGCGGCAGACTTAACTTTGCTAAAATAAAGTACGTGCATCAGCACCCTGTAATTCTCCCAAGGACAACGTAATTACGAAATTAATAATTCGTCGTAAGCATGAGTGGATGTTGCATGCAGGTTGTAAATCAGTATTGTCATCGATTCGAAGAAGATACTGGCCACTTACGGCTAGAAATATAGTCAAGGGGGTTCTTAGGAGATGCATACGATGCAATCGAACAAACCCAAAGGGTACTGGCTACCTGATGGGTCAATTGCCTTCAGCAAGAGTACGGCTTAGAGCTCCATTTTTTTGTACTGGGGTTGATTATACAGGACCAGTCTACGTAAAGGGTAGGCCTCGCAGCAAGACAACCACCAAGGCATACTTATGTCTATTTGTATGTCTGGCAACAAAGGCAGTTCACTTTGAACTGTCTGTAAATTTAACTACAGACGCATTTTTAAATTCTCCGGTGTTTTATTGCACGCAGGGGTCGATGTAGAGAAATTTATTCAGACAACGGAACAAATTTCGTGGGCGGACGGAATGAAATCCAAAAGATTCAGAGCTTCCTAAAAAATTAAGTCAATCAGCGGCTCATGTCAGAATTCGCGGTCACCGAAGGGTTAGATTGGCATTTCATCCCTCCCCACGCCCCACATTTCGGTGGGTAATGAGAAGGCGCGGTAAAATCGGCGAAACGTCATTTGATGCGTGTAACTGGAGAAACCCGCTTGACATCTGAAGAGTTATACACTGTTTTGACGCAGATCTAGGCTTGTATGAATTCTCGACCATTATGTCCTGTTTCAACCGATCCCACCGATTGAAATCCCCTGACTCCTGGGCACTTCGTTACGGGAGCCCCACCCTCTGACATACCTTATCCTGACGTCACCAACGTCAAGGTCAATCGTTTAAGTCGGTTTCAGCTCCTCCAAGCAATGTACCAACATTTTTGGAGACGTTGGCAGCATGATTATGTGCACCAGCTCCAACAGCGGCACAAGTGGCAAATCTCTGTCCCGAAGCACTTTGACCTCGGTCCTATGGTGGTGGTCAAAGAGGGTAATCTTCCTCCTCTACGTTGGGGACTCGGCCGAATCACCGAGATGCATCAAGGCAAGGATGGCGTCACCAGAGTCGTCTCAATAAGGACAACAGATGGGATTGTTAAGCGGCCAGTCACAAAAATCTGCATCGTGCCAGTGGACAACCGAGACACAACAACCACGGACCAGCCATGAGAACTAGTCAATTTGGATCAAGACTTGTCAGATCAAACAATCCTCGAATAAAAAACCCCAAAAAACCGGACAATATCCAAGTCCTTTAGATTCAAGCACATCCACGTCTGTGTGCACACTTGAATACAGGGTGGCCCGGAACTCGCGCATTATTTTTAATAAAAGGGTAGCTGAGTGGATTCTGAACAACTTTTTCCTTGACCAAAATATTGTTTGAAGCTTCGTTTTTGAGTTATTAACGAAAAATACTGGCCAATAAGAGCGCCCGTATAGCGCGAGCTCAGTCACAATGGCGCGCGGCCGTGATCGGGTGCATCGAGGGGCAACGTACGGCAAATATTACAATCGTCTTACATTATGAATAGTGTGTAATTCTTCGTTATTCATCAATAACAATTTAATTAATAAGTCGTTTAATAACTGTTCCATATTTTTATCCGTTTTCCGAAACGAATAAAGTGTTTTATTAATTATGAAAAAAGTGTTTGGTTGATTAATGTTAGAAAAGGGTAGGTAAATAAACTTATCCATTCGACCGCGAATTCACCTGCTTCGACGGTGTCTTGGCACTTGGTCATTGTACCAAACCTGACCTACCTTAACAACTTTACGCCACATCGCGGCGATCGATACAGATTTGATTCACACTTGATTCCACACGCACATGACACACACATTAACTTTCGTAATGTTCGTAAATGCGTGTCGTGTGCGTGTGGAAACAAGTGCGAATCAGATCTGTATCGATCGCCGCGACGTGGCATAAAATTGTTAAGATAGGTCAGGATCGAAAATGACTAATTGATAGACACGTTTGTTTTCCAAAGATATTCTGGCTACGTTTCCGTCAAAAAGTATTTTTCAGAGATGAAACGCTAGACAAATTACATTTATGTACTCAGACTAACCGTGCAAAACTTTTTTGGTCACCGCATTCATGGGCACTAGGACCCCGCAAGGGGCACTAGGTATGAAACAGTTATTAAACGACTTGTTAATTAAAATGTTATTTATGATTAACGAAGAATTACACATTATTCTTAATGTAAGACGATTGTAATATTTGCCGTACGTTGCCCCTCGATGCACCCGATCACGGCCGCGCGCGATTGTGACTGAGCTCGCGCTATACGGGCGCTGTAATTGGCCAGTGTTTTTCGTTAATAACTCCAGAACGAAGCTTCAAACAATATTTTGGTCCAAAAAAAAGTTGTTCAGAATCACCTCAGCTATCCTTCTTTTAAAAATAATGCGCATGTTCCGGGCCACCCTGTATATTCATTATATTCACGGATGGCTTAGAACACATAGCGACAGTATACATGACAAATTTGTATTGTGTGAGTATGGTGTGATATGCGTCGCAGTACTGTTACTGTCATAGTCATAAAATTCAGTTAATTGTAAGGTTTTGAACGCAAAAGTTCAAGGTGGGCGGCATGTTCCGGCGTAAAAACCCACCGTGCGAAGGGATTCGCGCATGATCCAGGATAGTTATCTATCCCTATCTATCCAGATAGATAGGGTCGTGTTTTGACCGTCGGACACGACACATCACCATTGGATCATCGTTAAGAAGGGACAGTCCTTTAATATTTCACGGATCCAAGGAAGATACACAGTCCACTTAAACAACAACTCTCTCTGACTATGCATTCTTTCCTCCATCAACCCATTCACGAGCCTGCGAGTGTTCGGACGCGTACAACTACAATTTAATCAAATATCAGTTTTTTCTAGAAGCTATTCAAATTATTCTAAGACACTGATATTTCTTCTATGAAACGTCTTGAAAACAACAAATATAAATTGTTAACATTGCAACCAGAGTAAAACGTAAAGAATATTTCTTTCATTAGCATGGGTACCCAAACTGTTGAGCAATACTGTAGCTCTTGACTATACTCCTAGGTTGGACATGAATGTATAAAATATTGTTACTTACTGTTATCTATCATTTGCAGTAAACATATTGTAAAGGCAATTACCCAGGATTCTGCCTGTTTCAATAGTAACGAAAAACATTTAATTAATGGCAGTAAAGCAACCTTAATAACCGCCGTAGTCCTACACAGACGAGCAATGAAGTAAGTATCTTCAAAGACTTCTCAGAATTTTCAAAATACCGTACATATGTATATTTACAAAATCTATTATTAGTGCCTACCAAGTAGCAACAAAAGCTCGACACTCTTGCAGGTTTGCGAATGAATTGGTGGCTAGAAATACGGGATCGTATAGTGTTCTTATTATGCTCGGTGTCGTATCCTTAAGCTCCAACCTGTATCGTGTAAATAACCTGCCCTATTATTAATGTTGAATGAACAATTTTTGCCCGTCTCTAGCTTACTGCTGCTTTTTAGTTATCGCAATCGGTATTTGACGCTGCAGAGCTGGAAGATACTTTAATTTCCCTACTGTTCGTCACTTCTGAGATGGCATATATGTTTTATGTGAATTACATGGTGCAACAAATGATAGACTGCGCCGCCAATTTAGTTCCGTCAGTGTAAGTTCGTGAAATGATAGAGAAATACGACGATAAAATTGAGGATGTATATCTTTACTAATACTTACAGGTATAATTCTAATTGGTACGAAGCCTCCCTAACAGTTCAAAAATCGGTACTCCTCATCATGTTAGAAGGCTCAAAGGAATATAGTTTCAATTTTTTTGGCTTGTATTGCGCATCAATCGAAGGCTTCTCCGTGGTTCAATATTTTTAAATTACTACTACAGCGTGAAACACATGCATTTCTATTAATGTATTTCTCAGTGTCACAATTCTGTTTCAGCTATTGCAAAAGTCAGTTTCCGGACTAATGATTATGATTTCTATGCAATAACACCGGAATCGCACATAAAAACTATAGAAAAAGTAGTGAAATTAGTAATGTTATATTATTAATTATTAATATATAACATATAAAATTCATGGTTAGCATCGATTATCGGAACTACAGTCGACGTAGTTTTAACGACGTGCGTTTTCTTATGCTATCGTTCAGAAAACTGAAGTCGAACACGCTTGTGCATTTTCTCTACGCTGATACGTAATTTAACAAAAGTATTAAGTTTACAGTTGAATGATATGTTGCGTGTAATTTATTCTCGAACATTTGTAAGTTCCTTGTTCAAATATTTAATTCTGAAATACAAAATACAATGGATTCCGGTTAATAAGGACACAAATTTGTCTCAATTAAGGGGCTGTCTCGAAAATGCGGAGATCAACAGCCGAACTCTGAACAACGTAAAAAATGAAACCAAAAACGATTTATTGAAAAACGAATGTAATATTCGGTCTTGAATACAAATATCTGTTTAAGCGTGCAAACAAATCTAACAATAAGGCATGTGATCTTGTGACGCGCTGGTCTTGTGATGGGAGAACGTCGTGCTGCGTACCCCGCTTTACCTGCGGTCATTCTGCTACGAGTGGACCGTGCCAAGCTGCGCTCACTACAATATGATTACGATTTTTTAAGCTGTCTTTCTTTTATTCACATTGTCCTTTCCTGCGCTCGGGCCGTATCTATACTTCCAAATCAGTATCACTACTTCATAATGTGCTCTACTGTATCTTCAATTGTAAACTGTCCCAATAAAACGGCGATATGTCCCTTATAAGCGTACTGGAAACAATAGTTTTTGTTTTCGTTCTTTAGTATCTGTCCCGAATAAACGGCGGTCCCGCTCAACGGGCGTCCCTATTAACCGGAATCTACAGTACTTAATTCTAAATGACGTTAAAGATTATTGTTGAGATTTCCAACGCAAATTCAGAGGGTTCCTTTAGGTCGGCTTTATGGCATGGTCAAAATTAATGCTATTTTTGAGGAACAGATCTGAACGCTTCGACCATCTGGATGCCAGCACTCAGATGGTACCGGATTAGAATAAAATAGCACATTTGAATAGCCCTAAAGTTTTAGTCGACACATCACTTTCCCTTCTCTAACTCAATAACAATAATTCTGCCACAAACGTCGAGATTTTCGATCGGTCATACGACGGCCTTATTTTCGGCTCTCACGCCAACCCTCTAGAACTTTTGCGGTCCACCCTCGCACAGGGCTGGGCCTGTCCGCCTTCTAGGGACACAACGTGCTACAAGTGAAATAGAACTCATACAGAACTCAAGTATCGCGCCAGTGTATAATCTTCGGAACTGTAAATATAACCAGTGTAAAACTCTAACACGACTCACTCTAAGAATTCTATCATTCCCTCCATAAAGTCACACAGAGCGTATACGTTCGATTACTGTCCTGGACCGTGCATCAGCTTACGCACAGAACAAGTATATTTGAAAAATGAACATTATATTGCGGCAAATTGTAAGTGAAAGATTTTCATAATACAGAAATAATTATGATCTATTCCGGATCATCAGACTTGCAAGTTTTTTGAAATAAGTAAGTCGTTGCAGGTCATTCGCATTTGACTCTGGCTGTGCGTTGAACCCGGCGATAGCAGTCTTGAAAGCAGCTAGTGCACCGACCTAGGGAGGAATTGGCTTTGCTCCTTCACCTTCATCCGCTTCTTCTTTTTCTTCCGCTGTTTCCGTATTTTCTGAACTACTAATGGTTGCACTGTGTCCTGCAGCTTTGTGTACAATCTGTTCATAACCCAAAATGTGGAAACCGTGATCATCTTGATCACGCCTTCAGCCATTCTTCGGTGTCCACAATTTCGTAATTTATGTAACATGCAATACGATTTGCATCTTCATGAATAATAAAAAGTTCCTCTATTTCCCGCAATTTCCCCTGGCAAGACTTTTTTGTACTTCCATGTCATGAAGAAGTTTCTTCCATACTTTCCGGAAATGTCCCGCTGTCAACAAGTTCCATGACTCATTTAACTCATTTAACATAGCAACAGTCTTTTAATAACCAAATTATTCACAAATCGCATGGTCTGTACGTTTTTATTGATTTTAAGTAACATCCTTTAAAGTACTCGTATTCTGGAGTACAACCTTTTCATTTTCTCAATCGCAACCTGATACATAGGATGTAACATAGATGTTACATTTGCTAAGAGGAACATTATGTGAGACATTTCATTTCTTAAGGCAGGGCTCGGAATTAAGTGAACTTTCGAGCCGATTTTCGGAGGCAACGCTTTCTCCGGCCGCACGTCTTGGCCCCCACGTCTTGGCCCGCACGATCGCCACGCAGCTCGACGGTCCTCAGGCACGTAACGTATGAACCGCCGCGGGTCGCATTAGGGCGACACCCGTATCCCTGGGTTTCCACATCACCCATGGGGTATTAAAACCCGGCCAAAGTATCACACAATTGCGTAGCCACGTTGATTCTTTTCGTAGGAAGCTATTACTTTTCCAAAGTCATCTCCTTCCAGAAGAAAACAATTTTTGGTGTGCGAAAAACTACAATTTTTCCAAACTTGATTAAAATTTTGACGCTGAAAAGCATTTGTCAAATTAATTTTTTAGCGCGATTTGTCACCAATTATGCCTGCACAAGAATTTATCATGCGGCACAGTGGAATAGGCCTACAGAGGTTACCATTGATGAGAAAAACGCATCGATACTAGTACCCCATGGGTGATGTGGAAACCTACGGATACGGGTGTCGCCCGAATGCAACCCGCGGCGGTTCATACGTTACGCGCCTGAGGACCTTCGAGCTGCCTGGCGATCGTGGGGGCCAAGACGTGCGGCCGGAGAAAGGGGGCGTTGCCTCCGAAATTCGGCTCGAAAGTTCACTTAATTCCGAGCCCTGTGTTAAGGTATTCAATTCTATTGCACAATGCGATGGAGCGTTATCCAGTATCAGCAATACTTTTCCATGTTCTCTAGTTTTTCCCTGATGTCTCTTTAGTTCAGGAATAAAGTCAGAAAGATACCACGCTTTGAAAATTTCGGTGTTCACCCATGCATTCTTTTGAGCTTCATAAATTATTGGGACATTATTAATATGTTCAAAGCAACGCGGTTTCTTCTATTTTCCGATCATTAGCAACGGTAGCTTATGCGAGCTTGCTGAAATTGTCTCAACACCGGCTATCATATCGCGACAAAAAAATAAAGCATTCCGTTTAAAACAATAGATGTGACCTTAAAATCTCATCCATGCTTCCACCTACACAAAAAAATGTTTGCATGGCAACATGTCCTCCTCTATACTGTGCAACTTTCATACGGGGTGGCCCCTAACTAGTGGTAACATCGGGAAATGGGGCGTTGCTTGGGTGATTGTGAACAACTTTTTCCTTTACCACAATGTTGGTTGAAGTTTCGTTTTGGAATTATTAACGAAACACACTGACCAATCAGCGCGCCCGCAGAGCGCCCGCTCTATCGCGTGGCTTTCCACTGTTACGGACGTGGTCGTGAACCAACGCATTGGCACAGCGTGTTACATCGTCTTAAATTAAAAACAATGTGGAATTATTCGTTATTCATGCCTAACAAACAAACAATAAACTAATAAGTCGTTTAATAACTGTGTCCAATACTTTTGTTCGTAACCCGAAACGAATAAAGTGTTTCATTACTGTTCAAAATTCAAACTGCAAAACCTTGGGGGTCACCTAGCCTTGCGTATGACGGGCTAATTACCGACCCAATAACTGCCAAGAGTCTATCGCCTGATCGGTTTACACCAATCAGGTGAAACCAAAAAAAACCAAGAGAAAAACCGTCGAAGCGGCTCGGCGAGCAACGGCTCGCAAATAGACGAGAGATCGGCGAAAACCGCGACAGAGGACGGACATACACGTCGTTAAGCTAACTTCGTATTACACTATTCGTGTAACAATTCAAAATTGAAGTGCTGTATAGATCTATAGTCTTTCGTTCTTCATTGCTCATCCTACACCTCCACGCTCAGCGCTGAGCGATATCAGCCAACCATCGGATCGCGCAGACCCGAGCGCTCAATCCTCAACAATTACTTATGAAAAAAATGTTTGGATAATTAATGTTAGAAAAAGGCAGTTAATTCAACTTACCCATTCGTCCACGGATACCTGTCTCGACGAAAGTGAGTCCTTGGCACTTGGCCATTGTACCGATCCTGACCTATCTTAACAATTCTATGCCACGAAACGCACGTCTCGACGATCGATACAAATCTAATTCGCACTTGTTTCTACACGTGATCGGTTGGTCACGAAAAGACGTCCGACATGCAATCACTGTTTCCACGACAATGACGCCTACGTTGGCTAACGTGCGCGGCGTGTGCGTGTGGAAACATACGCAAGTGCTTGCGAAATCGATCAGATTTTTATCGACCGTTTCGGGAAGTTCGGGGAATCAGCTGGTGGGTCGAAGCAGATTAATTTGTGGTCGAATGGGTAAGTTTAACTACCGGTTTTTCCAACTATTAGAAATGGTGTGTTAAATAAAATAACTATTATATTTTTCTCAATCAATGTATTTATAACAGCTCAGAAGGAATGTCCTTTCACTATGAAATGCTCTCACCCAAAGAAACACCCAAAGAGAACTGGGGTTATACCTACCACTTATACCTACAAATGCGCATTGTCTCATTTTACAACCTAGGCCCTTTTAACTCGCCAAGCACCGACCCATCTGGTTCTCTTACTATCTCTGTTAGTAAGACAATTCTAAGAAGGTTGGGACGATTTTGCTCTGACGTGATATATAATATTTACTATCACTTGTAAATTTCCAACAGTAGCTACTCAAATCGTTTTTCTTTGTACATAATTTATCTACTTGAAAACGTGCTGTTAAAAATAACATTTGTTTCATAAGTAACAAAACACGTTATTCGATTCGGATAACGAGTAAAATTATCTAACACAGTCATTAAGCGACGTATTGGTTTATTTGTTAGTCATGAATAACGAATAATTCCACATTGTTTTTAATTTAAGACGATGTAACATGCTGTGCCAATGCGTTGGTTCACGACCACCACCGAGCGCAGCTGAGAGGTTGCGCGCCCTACGGGCGCTCGCATTGGCAAGTGTTTTTGGGTAGCAACACAAAAACGAAGCTTCAAACAACATTTTGGTCAAGGCAAAGGTTGTTCAGAATCACCCTAGCTACCACCCATTTCCCGATGTTCGTGTAGATACGGGACACCCTGTATAGCACTTGTGATCTTCCGTGCTGGTGTAATTGGCTTATCATACAGAAGCTAAGGTTTTTACAGAATACCCTTTGAGCAATCGTGACATATCCCTAGGAATTTTGTTATTATTGTATAAAGAATTACCCTTCAACTATTACATCTGAAATGTGTAAAAGTTTATTGGGGTGCGTTCATAATGTATACAGGGTGGCCCGGAACTCGCGCGGTATTTTTAAAAAAGGGGTAGCTGAGTTGATTCTGAACAACTTTTTCCTTGACGAAAATATTGTTTGAAGCTTCGTTTTTAAGTTATTAACGAAAAACACTGGCCAATGCGAGCGCCCGTATAGCGCGAGCTCAGTCACAATTGCGCGCGGCCGAGATCGGGTGGATCGAGGGGCAACGTACGCCAAATATTACAATCGTCTTACATTAAGAATAGTGTGTAATTCTTCGTTATTCATCAATAACAATTGAATTAACAAGACGTTTTATAACTGTTCCATACTTTTATTCCTTTTCCGAAACGAATAAAGTGTTTTATTAATTATGAAAAAAGTGTTTGGATGATTAATGTTAGAAAAGGGTAGTTAAATAAACTTATCCATTCGACTGCGAATTTACCTGCTTCTACGGTGTCTTGCCATATGGTCATTGTACCGATCCTGACCTATTTTTACAATTTAAATGCCACGTCCCGGCGATCGATACAGATCTGATTCGCACTTGTTTCCACATGCACAGGACACGCACTTACGAACATTACTCGTGTGACTCGACATCGCGTTTCGTTCTAGCGCGTCCTATGTCGAGTGTGGCTCGACATCGCGTTTCGACAATGTCTCCCGACTGTGACCTCACAATGTGGCCCGACAATGTCTCAATCTTAATCCAAATGAGATAATATGAGAGCTACAGTGTAGCATATCCGAAATAGACCATGCCTATTGAAATTTTTGGCTTAATTTTAGTATTTTCAAACCTGCGCGGACCTGCTAGTACGAAATTGCGAATACAGCGCGGTCGAGCTGGAACGAAACGGTGAAGAGCGCTCAGACCGCAAAGGGTTAAATTGTTAAGATAGGTCAGGATCGGTACAATGACCATATGGCAAGACCCCGTCGAAGCAGGTAAATTCGCGGTCGAATGGATAAGTTTATTTAACTACCCTTTTCTAACATTAATCATCCAAACACTTTTTTCATAATTAGTCAAACACTTTATTCGTTTCGGAAAAGGAATAAAAGTATGGAACAGTTATAAAACGTCTTGTTAATTAAATTGTTATTGATGAATAACGAAGAATTACACACTATTCTTAATGTAAGACGATTGTAATATTTGCCGTACGTTGCCCCTCGATGCACCCGATCTCGGCCGCGCGCAATTGTGACTGAGCTCGGGCTATACGGGCGCTCGCATTGGCCAGTGTTTCTCGTTAATAGCTAAAAAACGAAGCTTCAAACAATATTTTGGTCAAGGAAAAAGTTGTTCAGAATCACCTCAGCTACCCCTGTTTTAAAAATACCGCGCGAGTTCCGGGCCACCCTGTATAAGATGCGTGTCTGTAATCCTGGCATGTGGGTGGGCCAATGCCTCGATTATGGATATGCCTTTGTCAATGGCGGAAATTTGGATGGCGATACGCGAAAGCATCGACACTGGGCATATATGTCAGCAGATCTTAAGCGCGGTGCGACCCGCGAGGAAGAAGACGCTGGCGATGGCATCGCTGTACGTCGCAGCGATTCTTCCAAGAAGTGCATGAACATTATGGACATTATCTATGTATTAGTGATCTAGCATAATAAAAGGGAAGGCTCCCACGCTTGGAAGGGGGCATTCTGAAGAAACTACAGAGTGCATAGTACTTATTAGCGGAGCTATCCTTACAGTAATGTGTTTGACCTTTGTTAAGATACAACAAACTATTTTTTATAATTTTCTAATATCAACAAATCATGTTCAGTCTGCGTAAAATGATAAGTAGAAAATGATTGTCTGAAGTGGCAATTGTAACTTCATCAGAATATAATTTAAAAATTATAAATACAGTAATCGATCCGTGTTGAGAGGTACATCGTGATTCCAAAGGGGTTCGACTAAAGTAAATTTATGACACGGTCAAGCTAATACTATTTTCGAGGAATATTTGTGACGGTGTAAAATAGCTGGCTGTCAGTCTTCAGATGGCACCGAAGTACAATAAGCTTCAAAACACAGTTGTAGCCACGACACAGCACTCTCTCTTTTTACCTCAGTAGAAGCGACCCTGTCATGAGTCTCGAGAAGGCCGAGCGGTCATACGCAGGCACATCTGGCTGACTCGCGTCAACCCTCTGGAACTTTCCAACACCTCGCGGTGGACCCCCACATACGACTGGGCCTTTTCCCCTTCCAGGCTTTCCACCACCTCGCGGTGCACCCCCACACGGGACTGGGCCTGTTCCCCTAAGGGCGTAATGGAAGGGAGGACCCGCACCTTTAAAGGACACTGATCAGCGCATCGGGATCATGTATCGTCAAGGAATTTAGAGGGACAACTCTATTTCGCTACACGATCTAAGAACTCAATCAATCAATCAATCACTCAGAACTCAATCAATCAATCAGAACTCAATCTAAGAACTCAAATATAGACAATTTAACCAGTGAACTCTCAGTCATTATACCTCAATCAATCCCTCCACGAAAATCACAAAGAGCGTAGACGTTCAGTTACGAGACTTGTCTGGACGTCACCTTACGCTCGAAACAATCCGTGTATTCTGTATTATTTGTAATCTCGGGTATTGTTTGGAAAAGCACCAGTGGCCCATTTTAATGAAATTTGGTAGGGTGCTGGTGAGGGGAGGATTGAACCAAAATACAAAATTCGGACCTCCCATGGGGAGGGGTCGCTTTTAACTTCTAACCAAAACCTACTCTATCACCTTATAGATATTGAGGCTGTAATCGCTATTGTGTCATCGGATCCTCGACACTCGACGCCAATACTACCACAGCGAAGAGGGTTGATTATTAGTAATATCTGGATTGACACCATTCAATGATTAGTAACATCTGTATACCTAGCTTTCAGTGCGTTATCCTGAAAGTTTTTCATTAATATGTCAGAAACTTATAAATACTGGTGGTCAAAATTGTATATTTCCATCCCTCTCTCCCCACGACCCCTTCACAATTCAAGTCGATCGGTTCCTAATACTCTTCCGAAGTACACCCGTAATCGCTCTGATACTTCTTGAACTATAATTCAACTGCCTCAACACAGCGAAACAAGACAATTTTTAAAAGATTGCGGTTTTCGACTTTGGAACTGTTTTGTACCTTTGTGGTAATAGTGTTCATTTTCTGTTGGCAGGGTACACGATGTACACGATGACGCGAACAATCGCTTGAAAACCGTTCTCTTCTGAGGAAAAAAATGTTAATATTGACCATGTTAAAATACAAATGGTATTTCGTCTGACATGCTCACATGTACTTCTTTGATAGAATACATAACACTAACAATAATCATAATAGATTACAGTATAATATACACATATACATACCGTATGTATGTATGTGCAGAAACTACAAGTCAGTCTCTTCGATGGCTCATGTAGTGCCCATAGAAACCCTGTTTCCCTTTAACTTGTTGTCACTTCGAGTAGGTACAACGGACTGAATATGCGCAGGCACTACTTCTGCCATGCATCACGCAAGAGAAGGGTTCAACGTTTTCAAAACAATTACTTCACAGCTACCCTACCTTGCGGCCTGTAATTTTCTTATAGCCATACTCACATATGCGGAGAGTGGAAGAAAATTATACGAACCCTTTTTTACCGTGCTGAAGAATGAATTAATAATGCTGAAATTGTAGATCGCGTCACATTCATATTGATTTAAAGTCAGAAATGTTTTACACCGACATGCAAAAAATCCGTGAAAATAAAATGCAGGGGAAATTCGTTGCCAAGAATGGAAATGAGAACTGTGGCGTTACTAGCACCTGAACTATTGCCCACGATGGCTGAACTGGAGACTTACTACAATTTCCATAAGAGTCTCTTATCGGTGCTGGGTCTCTGGCCACATAATCGTTCAAAGTTCTCATTAATCAGGAAGACTATGATCAGTCTCCTACTAGTGTCTATTATAGTTCCCCAGGTATGATATAGTTACGTCAGTAAATAGAAACCGATCTAGTGCAGTCCAACCATCTCGCCGTAAAATACTTTTTTCACGAAGATTACTTTCAGTGCGTAGTTTTGACAGTCTCGGACATAACGCCAAACCTCGTGTTAAAGGTTCTACCGCCTATTACAATGTGTCTTGGTGCGATCGTGAAATATACTGTGTGTTGGTATCAGTCAGACGTAGTAAGTCTCGCGAAATGCAGTTAACACGTTGAGTGCCGTGTCAGTCATCGGTGACAGACACTAAACTTTTCGTTCAGGCGTCGCTGTTTCACAGTGTTCAGCTATGCCGCACAGTGGGGCCATTTCAGAAAAAGCTGGCCAAAATTCGTAATTTCACACGATTTTCATAAAAATTGATATTCTTATGTTTTTGGGGTTGCTAGTCGTCTATAACGTTGGACCCATCATTATTATTATTAATAATTATTAATTATGATTTATTTATTATTATTTACTTACTTATTTATTATTATTGTATTAATGTTTTCGGTAGATTTTTTTATATCATATTCAATTTTCCATATTCAAACCTTTGCACGAGATATCGCCACTACACTCTAATGGGACAGACCCTAAATACCCCTACTTGATACTTTAAAATTTAAATATCTTAAAAAGGCGCAAAAAGGCGCAAAGTTTCTCAACTGGACATCATAGTTGACATGCCACTTTATATCAAGAAACTTGTCCCAGCGTGAATTTCGGTGAATAACATGTTTATTTTCCTTCCGGTTCATTAAGATATGGGTAATATTTATGATATATTGAGAACGGAATTACAAGGATAAATTCAAAGATATGTTACTTTATTTCTGTGGAAAATGTATGTCTATAACACCTACCTTAATGATAAAATGTTTCACATATAAATTTTTTTAAGATAAACTTTCCCTCACGCATTAAACAAGCTCCAATTTTCAAGATATGCAAGAACTTGAAATTTCATCAACTTTGACGGCCTATATCTCAGTAACAAATCAATATATTTAAAAAATTTAAGCGGCATTTGATGCATTGATATACAATATACAACAAATCTTCTATACTAAAAAAACAGCTGCTATATACTTCAAAAACTAAATTTTGGCCATCTTTTCGGGAAATGGCACCACTCTGCGCCGCGGTGCCCATGTCGCGTCGTGTGGCCAAAACGGAAAGCGAGGCGAAGCCGGCGTAGCACTCAACGTGTTAAATTGGTATCCCAATAAGCATAATTTAAGCTCCATTGCTAATACAGATGGAGTGGTTTCTGGACAAAGTCGATTACGATTGGAAGATGAACCGAGATGAAGGGCTGCAGATTTTAAAACAGCACGCTTCGTTAGGGAAATATTATGGGAAAATATTCGCCTGTAAGGAAGCTCCGTGGATCACGTGTTGATTACCACTAATATAAACATTCCACTTGTGTTGTAGCTTTCATTTATTTATCAGCACTTGGATTAGTACTGCTAGATGTATCCAACTACATTGTACGCGTCATTACACACAAAAACGATACCTTTAATTTCCCAGTAGAGTTCGAATATATCGTCGACGAAAGGGCATATTATTTCCCCATTGTTGTTCATAGATGTGCGTCCATTCTCGCCATTACAACTAGTTTTGTTGCAACCGAATCGATGGTTATCATGCTACTTCAACACAGCGGCAGCTTGTTCATTGTCACAAGGTAAAAGAACAATTGCTATTCTTTCAATTCAACGTTACTGTGTATTGCATGATCACTGTCTTCAGTTTTCAATATATGCTACACCGCTCAAAAGTTTGGGTACACCTACCGAACTGGGTACACACCGAAACATTAGGATCTAATATTTTACACCATTTATTATATACTCACTTTATAAACTATACTTTCACGCTTGCGTCTCCTTTGGATATCGATATTGAAACCAGAAGTGCTGTTACCACTTGAACAATGAATAATTTTGCAGCAGGGAAATAAGGAAACCAAAAAATTTGGACGACCAAAATTGCCCACTAATGCAGAGGATAAAAGAATTCGAACCCTTGCAAAGAAGAACAGTAGGAAGTCACGTCAAAGAAAACGTTTTATAGTATGATATTATACAGGGTGGCCCAGAAGTAGTGGTAGTATCGGGAAATGTGGGGTTGCTGGGGTGATTTTGAACAACTTTTTCCTTTACCAAAATGGTGGTTGAAACTTCGTTTTTGAATTATTAACGAAAAACACTGGCCGATGAGAGCGCCCCTATAGCGCGCGCTCTGCCGCGTACCGGTCAACGATGCTCGGTCGTGGTCGTGAATCAACGCATTGGCACAGCGTGCTTTTAATCGTATTAAAAGGAATAATGTGTAATTATTCATTATTCATGAATAAGAATTTGTTTAACAATTCGCTTAATAACTGTCCCATACTTTTATTCGTTATCCGAAACGAATAAAGTGTTTTAGTACCAATGAAAGACGTGTTTGGATAATTAATGTTAGAAAAAGGTAGTTAAATAAACTTACCCATTCGTCCACGAATCTACCTGCTCCGACTGAAGTGGGTCCTTGGCATTTGGTCATTCTACCGATCCTGACCTATCTTAACAACTTTACGCCAAGTATAGTGTGGAAGCAGTTGTATTATAAGTTGCTATACAAAGTGTTCCAGAACTCTGGGAACTCCGGGTAATAGGGGGTAGCTGAGGTGATTCTGAACTACTTTCCCATTGCCAGCAATGTTGTTTGAATCTTCGTTTTTGAATTATTAACGAAAAACAGTGGCCAATGAGAGCTCCCGCAAGGCGGCCGCCGCGCCGGCATGCGCTCAGGCACGAACCTCTCAGCTATCGTGATGGGGGCATCGAGGGTACCGACGGAAGCGTACGGCAAATGTTACATCGTCTTAATTAAGAATAATGTGGAATAGTTTGTTATTCATGAATAACAAATAAACTAATAAGTCGTTTAATAACAGTGTTCGATACGTTTATTCATTATCCGAAAGGAATATACCGTTTTATTACTTATGGAAAAAATATTTTTTTGAAGTTATACTTCTTTAGGCGCGTTATGGAGAAATGATGAGGAGTGAATTTTTGCGATGCGCGCGCACCATGTGAGAAAAAGCCTACACCATGAAGGTGCTTGCTAAACCCCTTAAGAAAAAGGCTACCAACAAAATAACTTCAAAAAATAGAAGTAGAGATCTCCATTGCAAGCGCATGTTGGCATGCGCGTCGCGTTTCATAGCTGTGTGCAACTGTATTTATACTATTTGAATACATACATGTTTCTGAATGCACAATACGTGTTTTATTTGAATACTAATAAAAATTATATATCTGTTTATTAATTATATGTATACCGTAGTGATTGATATTGAATATTGGTAAATATTATTTAAATCATTCGATAGTATATTAACTAACTAAAAGAATTACAGGGTAATAAATAATATTCATTGCAGAGAATTTCATGTTGTGATTAAATTATAAATTAATATTTCATACAAAAGAGACAATGAAATACAATTTTTCATTGAGGTTTATTTGATTATTTACAATTATTTATTTCTTTTCAGTATTAATTAATGTTCATCTCGGTTAATTTAATAAATACATATGTTCACATTAATATTGGATGCTGAATATTTATTTTAATTTATTTAATTTAATTATTTGAAAAAATAAAAAAAATAGCGAGCGATACGTTGTCGTGGTTCGTCGCCAAAACACGTGTATAGTTGACACGGGCCTTCGGAAAGTACTCCGAGTTTGAACGTTACGTCAAATTCTATTCGTTCGTATGCGAAAGCTCAGTCGTCTGAAACTCGGAACCGTTTCGGTGCACCAAATGGGCCCGGGAAACAATTCCAAGAATGGACCCTAGCAGCACAAAATATTGAATACATATTTATCCGATATTAAAAAGAGATTGAATGTCTTTTTAATATTTAAATATACATACAATATGTTTTCTAGATTCAGATAGAAATATTTTTTTTCGAATATTTATATAGTATTTATTTGATGTCACGGCAAAACATTTCCTATGTTACGTAGGAAGGATTGTTTCCTTCGTTTCGTCTATTATGCCCTTATTTGGAAATCGAGAGTGCATGCAGTCGATTCTGCCCCTTCCGCGATGGCGCGATGACGTAACGCTTCTGGGCGATCTTTTGGACTTCCTTGGAAGATTCTGTACCCCCACCATATTTTTGGTCCGCTTTTCGGATATAAAAGGGGCATGAAATCTACTCTCGTGGCTCAGTATGGGCCTACTAGCTGTGTACCATGTCGGTGCCAGGTAGCCATACTGATGCCAGTGAGATCGGGTTCCATTCCCTTTCGATCAACTTCTATTTATTAAGGGCTTAGTTCTGAATAGTCAAGCTACGCGTTTACGCTGTAATTGATCGTCAAAAAGTTCTGCTAAAGCTCAGTGAGATCGGGTTAAATTCCCTTTCGAACATTCATCCGATATTTATTCCAACATTTATATTCGTCGAAGGACAGCAAGATTGGGTAGCATTCCCTTTCGAGCATTCGTATTTATAAACATTTGAGATAGAGATATAGACATTTTATTATTTGATTATAGATGTATTTAATTCATTCTGTTTCCTATACCAATCATAAGCAGTAGTATCAATCCACCGAATAGATACATCTTAACCGCTCGAGGTGTATCGATAGTTACAAGGCAACAATTACTAACATTCCAGCGGCACCCAGTGATGAAATAAGCATTGGCACATCCACAAAAAACTTCCAGTGGCACCCATTGATGAAATAGGCATTGGCACATCCACACATTTCCCACCAAACGGCTCGACCGTTTAACTAACAAAAGCTCTTAAACAACCGATCCTCGGCTCCGCAGCCGTGCCCCTTAGCCCTCGGCTCGTACCACCTAATATAAAATAAATATTCATTTAATATTTGAAACAAAAAATTTTTTTCTAAGAGACAAATAAATATTCACTTGATATTATAAAAAAATATTTAATTTATATTAGATATCAAATATTTGTTTGTACTCTCTTTTCAATATATCGATTGAGATATTTATTGGAATGTATGGATTGCGAATCATTGCGTGACGAAATAATAATTAATAAATGACCGTTTGCGTTGTTTAGCATCAAAAGGCAATAATTCAAGCTCAAAGAGACATTAACGTTTCGAATAATTTTTAATATCGATGGCATTCCAATTTCAACAAGTTCGAATAATCAGTTTTGGCCCATTTTGTGCAAGCTAGTATTAAAATATTGTACAGTGTCTCCTTTTCCAATAGCAATATATTATGGTAATGCAAAACCAAATTCCTTGGTTGATTACTTAAGTCTTAAGTGATTTTATATACGAATTAAATGATATTTTAGAGCATGGATTATTTTACACTATACTCGAGACTGCTATCTAAAACTCGCTAGTCCGCAGGATGACCGTACCAGTAGAAAAGTTAGGTCCGGGTAACGATAATCTTTTGGCTTGTCGTTTTCGACTGACTGCTTTACCAAAATGCAGCCCCTTTTATACAAATTGATGCACAACACGTGTTTTATTTGAATAATAATAAAAATTATATATGTGGTTTTTACCGGGGTGTTTCAATGATAGATGCTCTGGTTAGAGCACAGCGCAAGCGGGGGAGTTGGCGCGCTCGGCTGTGCACTCGCACTTGAGAGTGCCATAAAAAACGGTTCCCGCTACCCGCTCGACGCTGATTGGTTGGGGTATGTGCCCAAAAATTATATAAAAGGGGCTGCACTTTGAACAAGTTACTGATGATTCTAAGTGGAGACTTCAACGTCAATTTTTCACGAGAAGATGCTGGTCCACTTATTGACTTTTTCCAAGAGTATGTGAATCTAACTATGAATAATAATCCCCTGACTTCAACAACACGACACGGTACCACCATAGATGCTGTATTTACACGATACCTCAACGACGTTAGTACGAAACTATTTGTATCATATTTTAGTTATTATAAGCCACTGATAACTGATGTGCCGATTCAGTCAACACCTGAAGAAGCTATGATAATGGACATAATGTAAAAATGTTGTTAATTCCTTTTCTTATGCCACTCCAATCCTTTTATTCTTTTATTTCAATAAATCTTTTTCGTGCAAATTAAAAATCGTTTTAATCACGTCAATGAAGTATAACTTCTAACGCGCGTACATAAGTACACGCACCATTTTTTTAACAGCACGTTTTCATATGGATAAATTATGTTTCCAGAAAAACTATTTGCACAACTACTGTTAGAAAAAGCTAGTTAAACTTACCCATTCGCCCACGAATTAACCTGGTTAACATTGTGCGAATCCTGACCTAGCCAACGCTCAACAGCTGATGTTACGACCAGGTTAGTATCCTTGCACGATCACTGTACTGCCACACTCACTTGCCACTGTGAAGTGTGAGGATATGTATTTGAAAACGAGTTGCTTTTGCTACGTTTAAACATTTTATAATACGTATTGCGCGTTTGTACGATTCATGTTGCTCGTTCGGTTAGCAGAATGGCTCTGCCAGCTTAAACGACGCACTCGCTTCTACACGCACACGCACACGCACACGCCACACACGGTCTCCAAATTTAGCGGAAATCGACGGCAGATACCGATCACACAGGACAGCATCGGTCCCTGTGTTATCTGCGTCGCAGTGTGAGCGTTCGCACTACAATGTTATTCACGCTAAAGAACATGTGCGTGTGCGTGTGGAAGCGAGTATGAATGTTTCAGCTGGCAGAGTCATTTTGCTAACCGAACGAGAAACATGAATCGTTCAAACGCAGAATATTACGAAATGTTTAAAGGTAAGAAAAATAAATCGGTCTCAAATATTCCCACATTTCGCAGTGGCAAGTGATAGTGTCCGTGAAATGAAGTGATCTTGACCGACCCGGCCGTAACATCAGCTGTTGAGCGTTGCCTAGGGCAGGATACGCACGCAGCCGGGGTGGTAACGTCCCGGTCGACACCTGGAAGGGCCGACCCGACCATCTGGTCCGCGGACTTGGGTGTCGCGGAGGGTGAGCTCGCGGCAGCCGTCGGGCGGATGACAGCCCGCTAGGCGGCGCCGGCGCCTGGACAGGATGGAATTCCGGGAAGGGTGTGGGGGAGGGCCAGGCTCAGGCGGACTTTCGATGCCTGCCTGGAGTCTGGCGTGTTTCTCTCCTCATGGAAGAGGGGGAGGTTGGTCCTCCTGAGAAAGGAGGGCAGGCCTGCGGACGACCCATCTGCCTGTTGGACGAGGTGGGGAAGATGCTCGAGAGGATCATTGCGTCCCGTCTCGTTGAGCATCTTTCCCGGATGGGGCCCGATCTGGACGATTGCCAGTTCGGCTTCCGTCGCGGGCGGTCGACTCCAGACGCGATCGCTCGCGTTCGGTACCTGTCGGGATGGGCTGTGGTCCGCGGTGGGGTTGTGCTGGCGGTATCGCTAGACATCGTCAATGCCTTCAACTCCCTGCCCTGGGAGGCAATCAGGAGGGCACTCACATACCACCGTGTGCCCCCCCTACCTGGAAAGGATCGTCGGGCCTACCTGCCCAGCAGGGGGATAGAGTACCCGGGAAGGGGCGGTATACTGGAAAGGGGGGTGGGATGCGGGGTCCCTCGGAACTGGGCCCGCTACCGTGGGACCTCGCGTACGACACCGTCCTCCGGGTTGCCCTTCCCTCCGGGGTCAGCGTCACGTGCTACGCGGGTGACACGTTGGTGCTGGCCGCGGGGGTGTACTACGGAAGGCCTTACGCCTTGCGGAATGCGGGGTGTCATGCGTCGTCTCCGGGGTGGAAAGGCTGGGACTGAGGGTGGCGCCTCACAAATCCGAAGCAATCTGGATGTACGATCGCTCTCGGCGGGGCGATCGGAATTGAGCGCCTGGCTCCCCGACCCGAGGGGGTTGCGACCGCCTTGGGCCGCATTCTCCCGATCCTCGGGGGCCCGGCGGCGGAGGTACGTCACCTGTACGCGGGGGTCGTGCGGAGCTCTGTATGCAGCGCCTGTGTGGAGCCGAGACCTGATGGCTAGTAGGCGCAGTTGAGAGATGCTGCGCCGCGTCTAGAGGACAGTTGCCATCAGGATCGCGCGGGCCTACTACACGGTCTGCTATGAGGCGGCGATGACCCTAGCGGGGCTCCTGCCGCTCGACATCGAGGCAGGAGTGGCCGCGGCGGACTATGCCGCAGCGAAGACCGCCGTTCGCGGTGACCTGCCAGGTCACGAGGAGGAAGAGGCGGCTTCGAGGCTTCGGTCCCGTCAGCGCGCCGTGGTCGAGTGGCGTGCCCGGATAGCCGGTCCGCCCGGCGGCGGGCGGCGAGTTGTCGGGGCGGTCTTGCCGAGCCAAGAGAAGTGGCTCGGTAGATCGTGGGGCAGTCTGACCTACCAGATGACGCAGGTGCTCTCCGGACATGGGTGTTTCGGGGAGTACCTGCACCGAATCCGGAGGGATAAGACGGCGCAGTGTCATCACTGCGGCGAGGAGGAGGACACAGCGCAGCACACGCTTGAGGAGTGTCCAGCGTGGTCGCGGGAGCGCCGTATCCTGAGGAACGTGTTGGGATCCGACCTGGCGTTGGCACCGGTTGTGGGCGCCGTGCTGGACGACCGGGCAGCGTGGGACGCTTTGGCCTCCTTCTGCGAGCAGGTTATGCTCCAAAAGAAGGCCGCAGAAAGGGAGCGGGAAGGGAGTCGGACCCCTCCCGCAGGCGGAGCCGGAGGCGTCGCGGACGCGGGCGATCGCGCGCGGATCCTCCGTGAGGAGATTATTGTCGCGAATGGGTCGAGGGAGTAATGCCTTCTGCATGTTTGGTCCCCCTCCCTCGTCTTGGCGACGGTGTTGCGGCGGTCCGAGAGGGGGCACGGGCCGGCCACGGGAGACCCACGCGAAGGGCGGCGCTGCGTGGTAGCCGCGTGGTGCCGCCAAATTTTAAAGGAACGTATGGGGAGCGGTCCTTCTGATCCCTCCCCGGGACGGGCCTTTGCTTTATTGAGGCACTGCGTAGGGGTGGACGCGGGTTGTTTTCGTTAGAGTCCCTCGTGCCGCCCCCCCCCCCACAGCGCTGAGGACGGCCACCGTGAGGGTTTGGGTCGGTATAAATCCGACACTACCCCGGTGTACCCCTGCCCTAATCGGGGCGTCTTATTGAAGATTTCCCTCACGTAAAAAAAAAAAGGTCAGTATTCGCACAATGTTAACCAGGTTAATTCGTGGACGAATGGGTAAGTTTAACATGCTTTTTCTGACATTAGTTGTGCAAACCGTTTTTCTGAAAACATAATTTATCCACCTGAAAACGTGCTGTTAAAAAAAAATGTTTTTCATAAGTAATAAAACAGTTTATTCCTTTCCGATAATGAATAAACGTATCGAACACAGTTATTAAACGACTTATTAGTGTATTTGTTATTCATGAATAACATCGTACCCTCGATGCCCCCATCACGACAGCTGAGAGGTTCGCACCTGATCGCGCCTGAGCACGCGGCCGGCGGGTGCTCTGATTGGCCAGTGTTTTTCGTCAATAATTCAAAAACGAAACTCCAAACAACATTGCTGTCAATGGGAAAGTAGTTCAGAATCAGGTCAGCTACCCCCCATTTCCCGGAGTTACCAGAGTTCGGGAACACCCTGTATACACGTTCAAACATAGGTGTTTTATTCTGAGATTTATAATAAAGCTATTAGTATTTCGTTCGAGTTCTATGTTAGTTCTTAATGTGATCTATTCGAGTTTTTTAGTTAATTCTTAATGTGCTATGTTCGAGTTCTTAACTGATTCTTAAACTTATATGTTCGAGTTTTGAATTAATTCTCTCGCTATATTCTGTGCTGTCTAAAATGTCACTTCGGTTTTTTGGTATTCAAAAACTATTGGTGGATGAGCTGGTGGACGTCGGCGGAAAACTTGCTAATGGTCGATTATGATTGCTGTTTGGAAATGACTTGGAAGGCGGTGGGGATGTTAAGGAAAAGGAGTGGGAAAGGGGGTGAGTTTTCCTGTCGCTATACCGAGGTCCGAGTGTATCGTGTTTTGCCATGAGTGTTTTTAGGTACCGTTAAAAACTAGCCTGCTCGCACCACACGAGCATGCCAGCTGTCGCACAGCCTACCTTTATTAACCGCGATACCTGGTTGTGGAAAAGTTGGTGCTGAATACGACCATCATGAAGGGTCGCGAGTCATCAATATGTATATCGGGCCGTATTTTATCACTGCCAGAAAAGGCGAGCACGTCCGGTAGTCTTGAGTCGCAGTTTCAACCCTACGAACCGTTTTGACGACTACTGGTTTCTTCAGATTCTAAGAAACACCACGGGTCGTGGTTTGACCGCCGGACAGGACACATCACCATTGGATCATCGTTAAGAAGGGACAGTCCCTTAATATTTCACGGATCCAAGGAAGAAATACAGTCCACTTAAACAATAACTCTCTCTGACTATACATTCTTTCCTCCATCAACCCGTTCACGAGCCTGCGAGTGTTCGGACGCGTACAACTACAATTTAATGAAATATAAGTTTTTTCTAGAAGCTATTCAAATTATTCTAAGACACTGATATTTCTTCTATGAAACGTCTTTCAAACAACAAATATAAATTGTTAACATTGCAACCAGAATAAAACGTAAAGAATATTTCTTTCATTAGCATGGGTACCCAAACTGTTAAGCAATACTGTGGATTTTGACTATAGTCCTAGGTTGGACATGAAAGTATAAAATATTGTTACTTAGTGTTATCTATCATTTGCAGTGGACATATTGTAAAGGCAATTACCCAGGATTCTGCCTGTTTCAATAGCAACGAAAAACATTTAATTAATGGCAGTAAAGCAACCTTAATAACCGCCGTAGTCCTACACAGACGAGCAATGAAGTAAGTATCTTCAAAGACTTCTCAGAATTTTCAAAATACCTTACATATGTATATTTACAAAATCTATTATTAATGCCTACGAAGTAGCAACAAAAGTTCGACACTCTTGCAGGTTTGCGAATGAATTGGTGGCTAGAAATATGGGATCGTATAGTGTTCTTATTATACTCGGTGTCGTATCCTTAAGCTCCAACCTGTATCGTGTAAATAACCTGCACTATTATTAATGTTGAATGAACAATTTTTGCCCGTCTGTTGCTTACTGCTGCTTTTTAGTTATCGCAATCAGTATTTGACGCTGCAGAGCTGGAAGATACTTTAATTTCCCTACTGTTCGTCAGTTCTGAGATGGCATATATGTTTTATGTGAATTACATGGTGCAACAAATGATAGACTGCGCCGCCAATTTTGTTCCGTCAGTGTAAGTTCGTGAAATGATAGAGAAATACGACGATAAAATTGAGGATGTATATCTTTACTAATACTCACAGGTATAATTCTAATTGGTACGAAGCCTCCCTAACAGTTCAAAAATCGGTACTCCTCATCATGTTAGAAGGCTCAAAGGAATATAGTTTCAATTTTTTTGGCTTGTATTGCGCATCAATCGAAGGCTTCTCCGTGGTACAATATTTTTAAATTACTACTACAGCGTGAAACACATGCATTTCTATTAATGTATTTCTCAGTGTCACAATTCTGTTTCAGCTATTGCAAAAGTCAGTTTCCGGACTAATGATTATGATTTCTATGCAATAACACCGGAATCGCACATAAAAACTATAGAAAAAGTAGTGAAATTAGTAATGTTATATTATTAATTATTAATATATAACATATAAAATTCATGGTTAGCATCGATTATCGGAACTACAGTCGACGTAGTTTTAACGACGTGCGTTTTCTTATGCTATCGTTCAGAAAACTGAAGTCGAACACGCTTGTGCATTTTCTCTACGCTGATACGTAATTTAACAAAAGTATTAAGTTTACAGTTGAATGATATGTTGCGTGTAATTTATTCTCGAACATTTGTAAGTTCCTTGTTCAAATATTTAATTCTGAAATACAAAATACAATGGATTCCGGTTAATAAGGACACACTGCGCCGGACAAAGTCTCAATTAAGGGGCTGTCTCGAAAATGCGAAGATCAACAGCCGAACTCTGAACAACGTAAAAAATGAAACCAAAAACGATTTATTGAAAAACGTATGTAATATTCGGTCTTGAATACAAATTTCTGTTTAAGCGTGCAAACAAATCTAACAATAAGGCATGTGATCTTGTGACGCGCTGGTCTTGTGATGGGAGAACGTCAGTGCTGCGTATCCCGCTTCACCCGCGGTCATTCTGCTACGAGGGGACCGTGTCAAGCTGAGCTCACTTCAATATGATTACGACTTTTTAAGCTGTCTTTCTTTTATTCACATTGTCCTTTCCTGCGCTCGGGTCGTATCTATACTTCCAATCAGTATCACTACTTCGTAATGTGCTCCACTGTATCTTCAATTCTAAACTGTCCCAATAAAACGGCGATATGTCCCTTATAAGCGTACTGGAAACAATAGTTTTTGTTTTCGTTCTTCAGTATCTGTTCCGAATACACGGCGGTCCCGCTCAACGGGCGTCCCTATTAACCGGAATCTACAGTACTTAATTCTAAATGACGTTAAAGATTATTGTTGAGATTTCCAACGCCAATTCAGAGGGTTCCGTTACGTCGGGTTTTTGATACAGTCAAAATTAATGCTATTTTTTTGGGAACACTTTTGAACGCTTTAACCATCTAAGAGCCAACTCTACAATTTTCTTGACTCATCACTTTCTGTTCCTTAACTCAATACCAACGATCCTGTCATAAACCTGAAGATTTCCAATCGGTCACACGATTGTTTATTGTTACAGACAATCACTGATCGAAAGATCAATCAATCAATCAATCAATCAAACTTGAGGGCGTGACCATCACTTTGTATACACACGGTATATGGCGGTATATGCTAAATCAGAATATCGCAAAACTTATAGAGGATTTCAAAAAATTGTTAGTATAAGATTGGTTTGATATGAAGGAAGGCATCGCATAGTGTTAATAATTTCCTTGCAGGTAGAGCAGTAGGTGACATTCCAGGTCAAGTTGATTGTTTTTTAATAGAATGCGGTATTTTTTATTGACAATTCATTTTTTCATATTTTTATTCAATTGGCTTTGGCCGAGGCTTTGGTCTCGGCCTCTTTTATTCGAGGCTTTGGCCTCGAGCAAAGGAAGTGCCAACAGGGTAGCCAAAATTAAATACCTGCGGATTATTCTAGGCATCGCAGATAAAT
This sequence comes from Nomada ferruginata, assembly GCA_963583965.1. Taxonomy (NCBI): domain Eukaryota; kingdom Metazoa; phylum Arthropoda; class Insecta; order Hymenoptera; family Apidae; genus Nomada; species Nomada ferruginata. The sequence continues at coordinate 6,604,456 of OY757219.1, forward strand.
CAATGTAATTTACACTTACCAATGTTTAACTGATAACTACAGGAATCTTCCAATAATACTTTTATTCAGCTTGTTCAATGTCAATGCATACATGTTTCTACCCTTCTTAATGATTCTACTTCGATATCTTTTAACATTTCGCCCGTCTTTTTTCTACACATAATTCTAACACATGTACATAATTATCTAATATTTTCAATTGTTATGTCTGTTGGGGCGCGAACAGGGAGCCGCGAGGCCCATTGGAGAGTCGACCGTATTTCCTTTGTTAGACCAGATTTTCGCGCGACCGGTAGCGACAGCTACCGTTTTTCATCGCTAGTGATGGGGTCTTCAGCGGGAGCAGCGTTTTTTGGTCACTCTCTTGCGTAGCAGCTACGGTCACGCACGATACGTCGAACTCTCCAGAAAAGGGAACAAAGTCAGAGAACACCAGTTGAAAAAGCGCGTGCACGAGAGCGTGCACATTTTACTGTAACCATTTCAGTAATAAACAAGGTCAGAAAATCCTAAAAGAATAAATCTCATAATGATCTGAGGAGACCGTCTAACTAATCCGCCACAATTAATCCATTTGTTACTAAAATATTATTTAACCAATTATTAAAATCCGAAATTTTTGTTTACGCCATGTCTCCCACTTCTAAAAAGTGTAAGGGATGCGGTGACATGGGTTCTAAGCCTATTGCTTGCTGATCGTGTGGGATATACACTCATCCCAGGGCGTCTTGCACACAGCGCACTGGCCACCATTTGGTCGATAACGAACTCGTCCGCTGTAAACAAACGCCTACTAACGCGGCATCTAACCCCACAACCTTAAATTTGAATCAAAGTGACGACGCTCTTCTAGATGCCATGCAACAGCTGATAAGACTCGAATTCACTCATTTTAGAGATGAAATGAAACGAGAATATAAAACAGCTATAGATCAGCTTATCGCTAGTATCTGCTGCTTTACGAAAAGGCTGGACGAAATGGATTCAAGGATGAGAAAACTCAAGCAACTTGGAACGACATCACCAAACGATGTAATCACCGAAATGGAAGAAAGGCAAAGAAGATCGTGTAACGTGATTATTACAGGTATTCAAGAACCTGAGCATATACCCCACGGTATCTCATCTACTAGCGACTGTGCGGCGGTTAAAGAACACTTCCCATCTATATCTCCATCTAACTACGAAACGCTCCGCCCATTTAGACTTGGTAAGAGGGTCGAGGGCAAAAACAGGCCGGTTTGGACAGTACTCCCGTCTGCTGCAATAGCCTTGCAAATAATTAAAAACCGAAACAAAAGCAGTAACTCTCGTCTAAAAATCTCTCTTGACCCGACAATAAATCAGCGCGAGCACCTACAATGGTTACGATCCGAATTAAAGACTCTACACGTAAGTGGCGAGACTAATTTAACAATTCGGTATATAAGAGGAACGCCAAAAATTGTAAAAAGCTCCGTATCTTCCCCAAAAAACTGAAAATCAGCACCCTAATCTACCAGAATGTTCGAGGGCTGCGTACCAAACTGGCCACATTGGCATGTTCTGTCTTCTCTACCGTTTACCTATACTCCCTAGTTCTCAAACGCGAGGGGGATGTGTTCTCATTGCAGTCAAGAATACATTTCCCAGCACACAATTGCAAGTAAATTTCAATCACATAGAACAATTATTCGTTAAAATAAGCATGGGGAATGAGTACTGCATTCTTGGCGCGGTCTACCTTCCACCTGCCTCACATCCGCAACTATACAGGGACTATTGTCAGACCGTCGACTATATATCCACGGCACACCCACATGGAAAAATGCTACTATTTGGAGACTACAACCTTCCTCACATCGCCTGGCATACCGACCCCATTGGCACATTTGTTGCGTCAACCTGCGGTGTTGTATCTACTGCTCAAAGTGAGGCTGTAAACCATTTACTAGAGTTATAGAATTATCATAATTTGTACCAATGCAATAATGTAACAGACTCCCATAACACTATGCTAGATCTGTGCTTTAGTAATATTAATAACCAAACTCTCGTATTAGCAAACGATGAGCTTATCCCTTGCGATTCCTTCCACCCTGCTATTTGTATGCGCTTATACCCCCCCCCCCGAGAACTCAGTGTCTTCCAGCGACCACACTAGCATTAGATACAACTTCAAACATGCTGACTATGCATCTATGAATAACTTCCTTACCTTAATTGATTGGTACAGTGCTATGTGCGATCTTACAATAGATGAATGCGTAAACTTCTTGTATGCCCAATATGAATATGTACCCAAATCCATCAATAGAACACATAATAAATATCCTTTGGTTCACTCGCGAATTAAGGAAACTCATAGTAGATAAGAAAACAACTCACCGCGAATACAAACGTACCTGCTGCTTTTTTTTTTTTTTTTTTTCGAGGTGGAAATCTTTGTAAGACACCTCCTGCCCTGGGGGAGGGCAGGAGGTAGTGCCGGATTCTCACCGGCTAAGACCACCCCGGTCGCCTACCTCCGGCGCATAAGGGGAGGCTCCGGGACCTCCAAAGATATCGTCCGGTGCCTCCCCGCGCCCATGCCAATTCGGCCCTATCCTCGGGACGGTCGGCGGACCCTCCGAGCCACCTTCGTACACGGCCGTACCGGGGGCGACACCCAGTACAGCCCTCCTATCCCAGACCGCGAACAAGGCGACGCGGGCCCCCACCCGAGCCACCCGCGGCACTCCGACGGCCCCGCGGGTAACCGGGAGGACATGATCGTCCCCAGCGGAGCCGCCAGTCTTCCAGTCAGCAGCGGTGGTGACCGAGAGGGGGGACGGGGAACACCTCTGCGTCCCTCGGCCCACCACCGCTATCCCTCCTCGCGAGGGGCGGAGTCCCATCAGCGGTAGTGGCTGACGAGCCCGCTCCCCCATCACACACATCGCCGCTATCGGCTGTCGGGCAGCCCTGCGGGATACCAGGAGGACATCGTCCTCCCACAGCAGGGCCGCCCGGATTCAGGGTCACTGTGGCGAGCACCCGTGAGGGGAAGGGGGAACACCTCGGTTCACGTCACGGACCGCCACGCACTTACGCCACGGGAGGGGGGATCTCGCCAGCGGTCGTGGCCGGCGTGTCCTGCCCCTCCTTCTCTCCCAACGGGCGGGATCAGACGCATCCCGATCCCGCTCCGCCGCCTCCTTCCTGTGAAGCACTTCTTCGCAGAAGGAGGCCATCGCTTTCCAGGACCTCTCGCCGCCCAGCATCCTGCTGGTGATTACACTTACGCATTACACTTGCAAACTGACTTATTAAGCTTAGAGACCTGGTGCCGAACTAACAAACTCTCCATAAATATAAATAAATGTAACATTATCCGTTTCACCCGCCGGAAAAATCCTATACTATTTCCGTATACGTTATCATAGATTCTTCACTATCCTTTTCAAACCATATAAGTCGAGCAGTTTCCGCAGCTAATAAAGCCCTCAGCTTTATCATCATATCCTCCTCAGACTTTAGACACATCGGCACTCTTGGGTAACTGTTCTTTAGCCTCGTTCTTCCTCATTTGGAATTTGCATCAAGCATTTGGTGCCCGCATTACATTAAACACAAGAGACAAATAGAAGCGTTGCTGCATAAAATGCTTAGGCATATAGCCAACAAACTTGGCCAACCAATGGCTATTACCGACCACGACTATTTGGACATCATGAGTTGTATGAACTCATCCACCCTAGAACATAGGCGGATCGCATATGACCCCATATATTTTTATAAAATACTTAATGTGCACATATATCCATACAAGCCACGGCCCCTTCTTAGGCTGGACTGTTCTTATGTTCCCCTTAAGGTCGTTGATGGAGGCGCCCCAATCCCACATACATTGTCCTCAAATCCTTGGGAGGATTAACTTGAATGTACCGAGCAGAATGGTCAGACACCCCTCTACGTTTGCACCTCAATTTTATAGTTCTCGATTTCACCACACGGACGCCATTACTAGACTATCTGAGCTTGCAAATAAATTCTCCGATAGAATAAACTTCATTGAAGGCTCCTTACTCCTGTTCAAATCACAGTTAAGGGGAGTTCTAAGCGGAAAATTAGATTAAGCATACGATTATTACTTCCCTGTGCATTACTCTGTATCCAGTGTGAGTTATACTATCTTGTATCATATTTTTGTTCCCTACGATATTTAAATACTACTTCTTCTATTATTTTACATTCTGCGACAGATTACCTGTGTACATTTATACAAAAAGGCATCAGCCCGTTTAATAATAACAATAACATTAACAATAACAATAACATTAACAATAACAATAACAATAACAATAAAAATAACATGTGCATAAATCCTTTATCAAACCTATTACACAACACAACATATGGATTTGACATCAGAAACCAAAAGAGAAAAAAATACACGATAAACCACCTCATGTATATGGATGACATAAAACTATACGCAGCAACCGAAACACAATTGAACGGACTACGTAACATGACGGAAACATTCACAAAAGACATCAACATGGAATTCGGCATCACAAAGTTCAAAACACTACACATTGAAGGAGGGAAATGGACGACGAACGAAACACAGACGATGGCTGGCGGCCCGCCGCCTTTCAGGTATCGGATGTCTTAGGTTTGACTGACTTATCGAACGTTTTGAAAGTAAATAATTAGGACTAAACATCCTGTCGGCAAGCGGTGGTTGGTGACCACTCTGGGTCTTCCAACTATCGCGTGTGACCCGACGTCACATTGCTAAAGATTAGGGACTCTGTTCCTGGAAGATCTGGCCACGAAGTGGGGAAGGCGATGCCTTTCGGTAAGAGGACTGAGATGAACCTCTCGGTACTTATCACAGAACTCTGAAGGAACACGCATCGCCAAATATCTAAATCTCTTATATTACCCAATATCTAACATCAGAAGTGGGATTCGTTCAGTTTTGATTAAAACTCACGTTCACAATGGAAGGTGCGCCGATCACATCGGCATCGCCGTCGATTGAGGAACTTTTTCGCTGTTTTACGGAACGTATCGCGTTTGGCGCGGTACCGATAGGTACATACATCCGCGACGGGTGAAAAATTGTCCGCGGACGCTGTACCGGACTTCAGCGGTACCGATCTTGGAGAAGACGCGAATCAGTGGTGCGCGGTTGTGGAAAAGATTACAGAAAAGCTTCCTGTTGAAAAGCCACCCACGCGTTGACGGGTGCTGCCAAAAAGTGGTATAAGGGATGGGAAGGCAATCCGAGAACGTGAGCGACGTTCCGTGAGGACTTATGTTCAGTGTTTGTGACCGAGGATCGGTTGTCTGAACGACTATCGCGTGCGATGAATTATAATAGTGATTCCGCGACATCATATACCGAGTATGTGCGAAAGAAACTGAAATATTATGGACAGACGCAAATTAATTTTAAGCCGCACGAGTTGATTTGTTTGGTCATAGGGCATGTGACTGATCCTAGCGTGCGACAATCGCTCATGAATGCACGTTACGCAACGACCGCGGATTTGCTCAGCGGTGTATCCAATTTCGTGAAAGTGCCGAAAACAGAAAAGAGTGGGGATCGTAAAAGTGCTACATACAAGCGTCGTGATCAAAATTCGCGAAGACGCTGTTATCAGTGCAATGAAATGGGACACCTGCAAGATGATTGCCCAAAAAGGCGGAAAATTGAGGGACCGCAGAAGAATTTCGGGCAAGGACCAAGTGTACCTACTTGTACTTTTTGCTGTAAGAGAGGACATGAAGAATCGGAATGTTGGGCGAAGCGGAGGACGCCTCGGGAGGACAGGGGTGCCAAGAAGACAAGTGTCCGTCGCGGAGGACCTAAAGCTAATGCCTGCGTTACGATGGCCCACCGGTTGACTTCCGTTATTTTACAAGACATGGTAGTGCGAGGTTGTCTTATAGATAATGGCGCAACCCGTTCGCTCGTCAGAGAACAGGTAGCCAAACGCGCCCATTGTAAAATTGACCCCTACGCGACTACTGTAAAAGGGTTATGTAGTTCTACAATAACTACTGTTGGTAAAACAACCGTGGTAATTCAGACTGAGGAGGTGACTGCGGAACTCGATCTTCTTGTGGTTCCCGAAAATACTATGTCTTATGATGTCATAATCGGAAAAAACATTGTGGCGCAGGGCATTGAAATCGTTACAACTTCCGACGGGGAGACAAGGCTACGACGATGTCGGCTGGCTCTGCAAGGAATCCAGCAGAATTCAACACCACGCTGCCTCACCCTTCAATTTGGCGACGAAGGTGTGCGTGGAGAGGTGGAAAAGCTGTTGGACCAATACAGCCGCATGATTGCAACCGGAAACAAGGTTCGGTGCGTGAGTAACGGTGAGCTGACGGTCAAACTCAAGGAAGACAAGGTAATCAATTATCATCCTTATCGTTTGTCCCTTTCTGAGCACGAAAAGGTGCGGGAGATAATTGACGATTTATTGACGAACAATATTATACGCGAAAGTGCTTCACCGTTTGCGAGCCCTATACTCTTAGTGACGAAAAAGAAGTGTGTTGACTTTCGTGCACTGAATAGAATTACCATCAAGGATCGGTATCCGTTACCCTTGATAGAAGTGCAGTTTGACCGTTTGGGAAAAGCAAAGTACTATTCGATTTTGGATATGACATCCGGGTTTTACCAGATTCCGAATGCCGTGGACTCTATAAAAAGGACGGCCTTTGTGACCCCGGATGGTCATTATGAATTTTTGCGAATGCCATTTGGACTGGCCAATGCACCCGCCGTTTTTCAGAGGGCCATAAACGCTGCTTTAGGATTGTTACGGAATAAGGTAGCTTTGGTGTACATGGACGATGTACTTATCCCGTCGCAAACGATAGAGGACGGATTGGAATATTTACAAGTAGTATTACAAGCACTGGATACCGCGGGATTCTCGTTAAATGTTGGGAAATGTAAATTTTTTCAAGAAACGATTGAGTACTTAGGTAGGGAAGTGCCTGCTGAGGGAATTCGACCGGGTAAGGATAAGGTCCGTGCCTTATTAGAATCACCCGCTCCATGTAATGTGAAGCAGGTCAGACAATTTATGGGTTTGGCTAGCTATTTTCGAAAGTTTGTTAATCAATTTGCTGTCCGAACAGCCTGTATTACCAAGTTGACAAAAAAAAACGAACAGTGGCATTGGGGCGAGGAACAAGAGAAGGCACGGTGTTATATTCTGGAGAAATTAACCTCCAGCCCTTTACTTGTAATCTTTGATCCCGAGAGAGAAACAGAGTTGCATACGGATGCAAGTGCAATTGGCTTCGGGGCTATACTTTTTCAGAAAGTAAACGGCGATTCTAGGGTAGTGGCATATTTTAGCCGACGCACTACGCCGGAGGAGTCTCGTTATCACTCATATGAGTTGGAAACGCTTGCAATCGTGAATGCGCTGAGGCACTTCCGCGTATATTTGCTGGGTATCAATTTTAAAATTGTAACCGATTGTAACGCTATCAAAGCTACTAGCACTAAGAAGGATTTATTGCTGCGTGTTGCAAGATGGTGGATCTTTTTGCATGATTATAACTTCCAAATAGAATACCGTAAAGGGAAATTCGTGGAACACGCGGATTATTTAAGCCGAAATCCGCCTGTAAACTACCGTGTCGATACTATTTGCGAAGGTTCATGGTTAGAAATCGCCCAGCGGAAGGATGAGGAAACGAGGTCTATCATAGAACGTATAGAAGCGAATGATACTGTGAGCAACGATTTCGAAGTTCGGCAAGGCGTGTTGTGTAGAAAAATACAAAGGATATCGGGGCGGACGGTTTATCGTAGTTTTGTTCCGAAAGGCAGTAGAATTGGTTTACTGCGTTTGTACCATGATGAAAATTGTCATGTGGGACCTAAAAAAACGTATGAGCATGTAACGCAAAAATATTGGTTTCCGAAGATGCGTAAGTTTGTACTGTCCGTTCGCCGAGAGTTGGCGAGTGACAGTTTACGCACTCACTCGGTTGCTATCACGTGACTTGCTGCTATTGGCTGAAGACGGTGACAAAGGTTGACGATCAGCATATGGGGACAGAGTGAAATAGAATGATTCCAAAGCATTGGCGTAGCCTCAGGAAATCATTAAATTTCTTAATACATAGTGTACACTTTGATGGGGAGGCTACGCCAATGCTCTAAATTCATCATTCTATCTCACTTTGTCTCGATATGCTCCTCGTCGTTCTTTGTCACTGGCCGTAGCCAATAACAGCAACGCACATGGTAGCAGCAGAGTGAGAACGCAATATGCTGTCACTCGCCAACTCTCGGCCAACGCAGAGTAAATAAGTATATTAAACATAGTATTACTTGTATTGTATCGAAGCGTCACACGGGTCCAAAACAGGGACTGTTGCATTCTGTTAATAAGAAAGCAGTACCTTTTTATATGCTACATTGTGATTGTGTAGGGCCATTTGAACGATCAAAGGACGGCTACCAACACATTTTAATTATCGTAGATGCTTTTACGAAATATGTGTAACTCATTCCGTTAAAGTCATTGTCTGGTGCGGAAATGTTGCAAATATTTAAAGAGCGATTAACATTGTTCGGTACACCTAGAGTCATTGTAATAGATCGAGCAACAAATTTTTCGTTTAAACCGCTGGTTCAATTTATTAAAAAGCACGTAATTGACCTGCATTTTATTGCCACGGGAGCACCTCGTGCCAATGGGCAGGCCGAGCGTTATGTATCGACGGTCATAAACTTGCTTACCACGGAGGTAAATAAAATTTCAGAATGGCCAACTAAATTAGCCAAACTAATGCTTACATTAAATATGTACAACTGTTCAGAAAACAACTGCCCTAGTAGCACAAAATATTGAATACATATATACAATATTAAAAAGAGATTGAATCTCTTTTTAATATTTAAATATACATAGGTACAATATGTATTCTAGATTCAGGAAGAAATATTTTTTCTTTAGAAATATTTATGAAATATTTATTAGATGTCACAGCAAAATATTTATTTATTAATGTAAAATAAATATTCATTCAATATTTGTAACAAAATAAATTTTTCTAAGAGAAAAATTAATATTCATTTCATATTAGAAATGAATATTTTTTCTCGAATATTTATGAAATATTTATTAGATGTCAGCAAAATATTTGGTAAAACTAGGGAAGAGCCCAGACCTCACCGATTTCGATGATTTTTGAATATGTTGTAGAACTCAGTATTTTGAACAACTTTTTCCTATGCATATAATGGTCGCTCGGCCTTAGTTTTCGAGATATTTGCAAACCTAACCCAAACCTTTTTTTTTTTTTTTTTTTTTTTACGTGTGGGAAATCTTACATGAGACACCCCGGCCACTGGGGAGTGACCGGGGTAGTGTCGGATTCTTACCGACTAAAACCCACACGGTGGCCGTCCTAGGGCGACTAGGGAGGGCGCGTGGAACCCTGACGGACACGACCCCGCGCCCTCCCTCGCCGTGCCTCAAACTAAATAGGAGGCTCCTCCCGAGGAGAGTCAGAAGGACTCTCCTCCAATACACGTACAAACTAATACCCACAGCCGCATTGCGCAGCCACCACGCAATACGGCCCATCCCATGCCACGTGCAATGGCTGCCAGATCCCCCGTCCGACAGCCCTTGGTCCTCTAGTCGGGACGGAAGGTCCCGACGCTACTTCCCCCGGGGACCCAATTCAGGCAGACAGAGGCAACAGACGCCTGCGCCTGCGCCTCCTCCTCCCGACGTCACCTCTCGCACGAGCGGGGTCCGCCCGCTCCCTGGCCCTCTCCGCCGCCTCCTTCTGCATCATAACGTCCTCGCAGAAGGAGGCCAGGGCGCTCCAAGCCGCCCGGTCGTCCAAGATGACGGGGACGACCGCCGCCAGCGACAGGTCGGAACCCACCGCTCGCCTCAGGACTCGCCGCTCCGCAGCCCACGCCGGACACTCCTCCAGGGTGTGCTGCGCCGAGTCCGTCTCCTCGTCGCAGTGCCAGCACTGCGCCGTCTCCTCCCTCCGGATGCGCTGCAGGTACTCCCCGAAGCACCCGTGCCCGGAGAGCACCTGAGTCATCCGGTAGGTCAGCCTGCCCCACGTCCTGCCGAGCCACTTCTCCAAACTCGGCAGGACCGCCCCGACGACGCGTCGGCCCGCCCCGGTCGATCCAGCGAGCCGAGCCCTCCACTCGGAGACGGCGCGCCGCCGAGACCGAAGCCTCGAAGCCCTCAGCCGCTCCTCCCGCTCCAGCGGGTCGTCGCTGTTGTCCGGCGGCGCCCTCGACGATGAATAGTCGGACGCCGCCACTCCTGCCTGGATGTCGAGCGGCAGGAGCCCCGCCAGAGTCATCGCCGCTTCATACGACACCGTGCGGTACGTCCGCGCGACCCTGATGGCCACCCTCCTCTCCACGCGACGCAGCATGTCCAGGCTGCGCCGACTGACCACCAGGTTGCCGCACCACACCGGTGCCCCGTAGAGCGCTATCGAGCGCACCACCCCGGCGTACAGGCGACGCACCTCTCCCACCGGGCCCCCAAGATTCGGGAGTATACGGCCCAACGCGGCCGCAACCCCGTCCAGTCGGGGAGCCAGACGTTCGAAGTGGGCTCCGAAGCTCCAATGGGCGTCGAGGGTGAGTCCCAGGTAACGTAACCGCTGACCCACCCCCACGCAGGACTGACCTATGCACAACGCGGTCGCAGGGGGTTCCCCCCGCCGCCGCCGCGGATCGACCATCCACATCGCCTCGGTTTTCTGTGGCGCCACTCGCAGGCCGAGCCTTTCCACCCCCGAGACGACGCAGGCCACTCCCAACTCCGCCAGGCGCGCGGTCCTCCCGTAGTCCATCCCCGATGCCAGCACCAGCGTGTCGTCCGCGTAGCAGGTCAAACCTAACCCAAACCTAACCCAAACCTAACCCGAATCTAATTTCGATTTAGTCAAATATGAGTTTCTCATCGAAAAAGCAAAATCTAACCCAAACTCAAATCCAATTAAATAAAAATTAGATTCGGGTTAGGTTTGGTTAGAATTTTACGGGGAGGGTGTGCAGGGGGAGGGGCAGAGCCCCTCCCCCGCCAATACCAAATCTGATATGATATATCCAGTTCTAGAGGTACAATTTTGATGAGTCCACCCGGTATACTGATCCCTCGCCGGCTGCCGGAAAAGCGGTGCGCCGCGGCGGTTCCACACGTTGCCCCGAGCGTGCACGTATAGACAAAATTCCATGTAGTAGTAGCTATACTTTTTTTCAATATCTCGAAAACTAAGGCCGAGCGAGCATTGTATGCATAGGATAAAGTTGTTCAAAATACTGTAATCTACAGCATATTAAAAAATCATCGAAATCGGTGAGGTCTGGGCTGTTCCCTAGATTTACCAAATATTTATTTCCTAATATAAAATGAATATTTTTTCTCGAATATTTATGAAATATTTATTAGATGTCACAGCAAAATATTTATTTCCTAATTTGAAATAAATATTCATTTTATATTAGAAAAAATTATTTGATTTATATTAGATATAAAATATTTGTTTGTACTCTCTTTTCAATATATCGATTGAAATATTGATTGGAATGTATGGATTGCGAATCATTGCGTGACGAAATAATAATTAACAATTGACCGATTGCGTTCTTCAGCAACAAGGCAATAATTCATGATCGTGGAATGTATAATAAAAGTATTTTGAAAAATATATGTGTATTCTCTTTTTTTGTTAATAATATACTATGCTTCATTGGGAAAAGGAATTTCACTTTTAGTTCAAACATTATTTATGTAATAAAATTGTGTCTTTTCTGAATAATTATATCATGTAACTGGTTAGTTATATCATGTAATATGTTTTAGCTCATTGGGGAAGTACGTTGGTGCGTAATCCATGAGTCCCGAGTTTGAATCCGGTCGACACCAATACAAATTTCTTAGGTTGAAAAATTGTTTAAGGGAGTAGTAAGTAGTGTACGATAAGGCACAATATGGGGTCGACTCAGACAACGCGTACAATTTCGAATGCTAAAAATTTTTTCACTTTTTTTTATTTTTGAAGTATTTACTCAATATCATTTAAATATTTTGTTTACATCTTTTAAATATCTATCTTACATGTTTTAAATATCTACCTTACATTTTTTTAATATCTATTTTATGTTCTATGAATATTTAGCTCATGTTTTCTAAATATTTATTTTATATTTCTTGTACATGTGTACAATATCCGATCGAATATTTCTTCAATCTTAAAAAGTGTGGCTTAACAAATATTTTTTCAATATTGGAAAAAAATATTTATCCAATATTTTTGTGCTACTAGGGTGGTTTCTCTCCGTACCGTTTATTGTTTAGTGTGGAACGAAGCACGGGTACCGCCGACCTTGCCGAAATTGAACTACCGGATACAAACGACCTAATTGATATCATCAAGGATAGGGAGTTAGCATCGGAAAGGCTGTCGGAATACGCTGAAAAGCAGGATAGCAGATTCAATAAAAAACGCAGGGTAAATGTAGTTTATAAAGAGGGTGATACGGTTTTTGTAAAACCAGCGGATTTAAGGCGAGCGAAATTAGAACGTAAATATGTGGGACCATTTGCAATAACCAAAACGTTAGGCAATGATCGTTATGAGATTGTTGGAAAAACCGGAAGACCGCAAACGGTGCCCAAAGACCGTCTCAGGTTGTGGAAGGGTGAATGGTCGGGCGATACGGATATGGACGAAAGTTTAATTGACGAAAGCGACAGTGGTGATGAACCATGTTAGCGGGTTATATGTTGTACGGGGTTCCTTTTATTATTCGTATTATATTTTGTAATGATGCTTTGCAGTCGAATTAAAAGTAATTTATGAGTGATTTGTCTCTGATTTATTGCTGTTATGCAGCTTAGTGGTTACCATATGCTTGCTATTTTATAGCATGAATGCGTGTGGAAATTGTATGAGGATGCGGACGTTGTGGTATCAATGAGTATTGATGTGGGACATGAAGGCGTGGCTAGTGTGGCCGCCTCTGTTGCTGTGTTTAGCGTTATCAAGACAATGTGCTGTGTGCTGGTCTGTTCTCGCTTGTGAAAAGTCAAAGCCTCTGTGGCTGTTCCTTTTGATTTGTGTTTGGCTGTAGCGTTAATAAAACAATGTGCTGTGTGCTGGTCTGTTCTCGCGGCAACGCCTGAGACACTGCGAATGTGAAAGAATTGTATTCTTGACATGGGTGTGTTACCTTGTTTGGAAGTATTATAGTACGTCCAGAGCTAAATGAAAAAAGTGGAGGGAGAGCAGCCGATTGATGCCGATGTTTGGTTCTAAGCGATAAGATGAGAAGCTTATGAATTAATTTTTAATTACACTAGTAGTTCAGTTACTATTAGTATAGCTATACATTTTATTTAATATTTTAAGTATTTGATGGAATTTCAATTCTTCGCGCCGCATTATCCTTGGTTTGTAGTATAGGAACCACTTTCGATATAACGCTTGTGGAGTTACACCTTTTTAAAAAACTCTGATGTTCCAAATAAAGAGACAATGTTCTGCTCATTCCGTTTAAAACCACAAGCCAGAATAGCAGAGGCTTCTATATACAATTTTATTTCCGTTACTATTTGTTCTATTTAGACTCACATTTTCTACTTCGTGGCAAGTAAGGATGCTTGTCACCTATTACACTATTCTAATTAATAAAAAAAAGAAAACCAGCATCTGTATTTGTATATCTGTCCTTGTATTTCTATTTGTAAATATATCATGTTTGGTCTCATTTTAATCGGAAGAATTTCAACAATATCTTTAAAAAATTGGAAGTCGAAAAAACTAAAAATAAAAAAGTAAAGCTGTCGTTTTTATTATAGCATCGTTTTGCATTTGTGTAATCACACTGACGCGGTGGTATTTAAATGGCTCGGCTGCCTCGGCCATCGTTCTATCCTTGTTTTTTCCTTTACAACCTAGCGACACAGACAAAAGCGAGCCGCGAGCCGTGCTGCTGACACTGACACTGTCTTAAACAATTTACACCTTGATCAGCAGTATATCATATACTGTATATGTGCACCCATTTCAAATTGGCATGGCACAGCCCTGCTCGATTCGACGAGCGGTCGAGCTTTGTAGTTTGTTTAGAGAGGTGGGGAATCCCCCACCACTTTTTTCATTTAGCTCTGGACTTACTGTAAATGATACTGTTCGTGATGGGTGGCTGCTGGCTGTTTGCATGTGTTGCATTAGCATCTGATTGGAATACTTTGGTAGTACATATATAGTACAATGTACTGGCTCAATCAGGAATGGTCGAGCGGTCTGTTATTAAGTATTATTGCTGTGTGAAATATGGCTTCTCGAGAGCGCGAAGCATGCCAGTTTAGCCGTGTTAGCGTTAGCGCATTTTTAAGGAAGAAATACGATTGGGTGGCGAAGTATTATGCACTCTGTGTATAATTTATGATGGGGACGCAGGCCTACGTGTGATCGAAGAGTGTTCTGGGACTCATCAACCTGGGTGACAGACGATGGCTGGCGGCCCGCCGCCTTTTAGGTATCGGATGTCTTAGGTTTGACTGACTTATCGAACGTTTTGAAAGTAAATAATTAGGACTAAACATCCTGTCGGCAAGCGGTGGTTGGTGACCACTCTGGGTCTTCCAACTATCGCGTGTGACCCGACGTCACATGGCTAAAGATTAGGGACTCTGTTCCTGGAAGATCTGGCCACGAAGTGGGGAAGGCGATGTCTTTCGGTAAGAGGACTGAGATGAACCTCTCGGCACTTATCACAGAACTTTGAAGGAACACGCATCGCTAAATATCTAAATCTCTTATATTACCCAATATCTAACATATACATATACAGGGCGGTCCGTAACTAGTGGTAACATCCGGAAATGGGGTTTAACCCCTTCGCAACGGCGGACGAGATATCTCGCCGCGTGATTTGGTTCATGATATGCTATGGACGAGATATCTCGCAACGCAATGTCTTTCATGCGATGCTATGTAC
Source organism: Nomada ferruginata (assembly GCA_963583965.1). Taxonomy (NCBI): domain Eukaryota; kingdom Metazoa; phylum Arthropoda; class Insecta; order Hymenoptera; family Apidae; genus Nomada; species Nomada ferruginata. Next base: position 6,619,472 of record OY757219.1, read on the forward strand.
GAAATATCTCGCGACACAAAATCGTTCATGCGACGCTGTGTACGGAATATCTCGCAAGCCTTTCTATTACAACGCGAGATATCTCGTCCAACGATTTGGATCAAAATGAATTCGTAGGTCACTATGAATGTGGCATTCAGTTGTAAACATTGAAAAACGGGTAGGCGAGCGCGAGGTATCTCGTCCAAAGCAGCACGCGAGCGGTGTTGCTTCGCGAGATATTTCGTACATAGCATCGCATGAAAGACATTGCGTTGCGAGATATCTCGTCCATAGCATATCATGAACCAAATCACGCGGCGAGATATCTCGTCCGCCGTTGCGAAGGGGTTAACGAACGAACGAAACTGCGACTTACAGTGGCTTTGTACGGGGGTTAGTATATAATAATTTCTAACTATAACTAGCTTTAAAGTTATTGTAGCTTGATGCCTTAGTTGGCAAAACCTCGGTATTCTTGTGTGACATTGAATTCTCAATGGTAACATTTATATTTCTGCACCATTTAAATCATTTTAATAAAACATCCCCAGGGACAGGAAACTCAGCGCTTTCTTTTCTCTTACAATACAAATTGGGCATAGTGCAAGGCAAAAGTAGACAAGAGTAAGAGTAACAAAATATGTGAAATTTAAGCGAAAACATGTCGTCCACTCATTTACAGAGAACAAAGATAATAATGCACAAAGCTTCATTTGTTTCATATTAAATAAAAAGTAGTTCGTTTGAAAAGTTAAATTTAATATTTAAAATGTTTATTTTATTATTACAATTGTAATTTCCTTCAACAGATTTCTAAGATAACATTCTAGTCTCTCGAATTTATCTGTATCATATATTTTTTACGGAGTGAAAGATCATGTACATTGTTACGAGCCGGGCTGTGTGGCAGCACGAGAGGCCGGCGAGGGGTATATTATCTAGGAATACGGTTATCAATTTGTTAGTTAAGGTGCGCGGACGAGCCTGATGCGAAATCAGGGAGCCGCTAGGTTGGAATATGTAGTTTGTTTGTTTGGATAAAGATGTGCGAACGAAACTGTTGCGAGATCAAGGTAGTTGCAGGAAATGTTAGTTGTCTCGTAACTCTAAATTATTATTTGGTGGGTACGTTGTTACTAATATGCAAGGATTACGGGGTAAAAATAGGTTTAACGAATCTACTCGATTTATAAGTGAATGTATAAAGTTATATTCTGTGCTTCAGTAGAAATACAAATGTTTCTGTCGCGATGAAATAATAATAAGTGTGTAAGTTACCTAAGTATTTGCACGGCGTTGACGCACTGGCGCGGGAACGCAGTAGAACTTTCCATATAAGGAAATTTAGGTGTCTTCGTGGGGCCACGCCCGTCTCGATCATGATGCAGCTGACCGTGCTTGTACTAAGGCCCCCCTTATTTGTTTACGATAACCGAAAGAATTTTAGGGCGTTTTCCCTTCACAAACGCGAGCTCAAAAACGAGTTGAGAGCGACGTATGGAAAATATTCTTCATACGTAACAACATACCATAATTAGCATCTGTCAGTACACGAAAGAGTAAAACTAATTAAACAAAAATACGTAAGAACAAATGTTATGTATGCTGTAAAAATATTTGTTTCACATTAACTTTATTCGCATTTACACAAAAATAGTTCATAATAAACGGCCAGAGAAACAAATAAAAATTGTATTCGTTAAGAAATTTTGGCTTACTGATATTGTATAACAGTTTCAATCAAACATAATGAAGAAATGTATTCTGTGACCGCGTATAAAAATACCGCGTAGATCAAGAGTTGAGTGTATTCTGTTCTCAATTCTGCCTCAGATGGAAATAATTTTCCGTATAAAAGTTAATTAACATTTTGGTCAAGTAGTCGACGTCATTGTACTTGCGTAACTGGAGCTATTTGCTCTTCCCGCCATTAGCGTGTATGTGTGCGTGGGGCCTGGGCGCTGTATGTGTGATTACCGACTTTCCATTGTTCTTTGTGCAATGCATGATCAGCAGAGTACGCAGTATAAGTTTATTCAATAGTATTACAGTACAGTAATGTCTCCATTGGTGTTCAAAATTGTGTCTCCATTAGTGTTCTTTTCCTATCCCCACCACTTGGGGTGGTGTCCCCCTGAGTGAGTTTGGGTCGTCTTTGATGTTGTGGCAGCCGAGGCTCGAGGCAGCGTTCCAGATAAGAGGCAAGTTTAAATACCCGTGTACGTGAGACAATACTAACGCGATCAAAATTTAAGAATAAAACTTCTGCATTTTTGGCCCGTTTTAAATGAAATTTTACCAACATGTTCGTTACAATCTCCTGATTAAAATGACACCAAACACGACATAGATTGGTGCCATGGGACTGATTATTTCGAAGACCATTATTACTACCATTATAAGTAAAAATTGTCCAAACCATATCGTGTTTACTGTCATTTTAATCGGGAGATTGTAACGAACATGTTGGTAAAATTTCATTTAAAACTGACCAAAAATGCAGAAGTTTTATTCTTAAAATTTGATCGTATCAGTATTGTCTCACGTACACGGGTATTTAAACTTGCCTCGTATCTCGAACGCTGCCTCGAGCCTCGGCTGCCACAACATCAAAGGGGACCCGACGCTCGAGAAACGTGTCCTGCACACCATTAGTGTCCCCGAGCGAGGAACACTAATGGAGACATGGTATCGAAATTTTACTTTGAAATTTATAATCTCACTACTAATTACCTTATTCTTAACAACTAATATACACATTCCGGTTGCTATCGGAAACAATAATAAAGAGGAATAAAATTATGAATACCATGATAAGTAAAAATTGTTCAAACCATATCGTGTTTGGTGTCATTTTAATCGGGAGACCGTAACGAACATTTTGGTAAAATTTCATTCAAAACGGACCAAAAATGCAGAAGTTTTATTTTTAAATTTTGATCGCGTTTGTATTGTCTCACGTACACGGGTATTTAAACTTGCCCCTTTCCTGGAACGCTGCCTCGAGCCTTGGCTGCCACAACATCAAAGGCGACCCGAACTCGCTCGAGAATCGTGTCTGCGCCCCATTAGTGTCCCCATTCGGTCCCGAGCGAGGGACACTAATGGAGACATTACTGTATACCCTTTTGGTAATTTCCTCTCTATCTTCTTCCACGCCTCTCGTTCCATCCAGGTTTCCGTTAAACCTATGAAGTCGAAATTCTTCAAGTATGTCCTCCAACTTTTATCTTTCTTCCGTACTTCTGCCACATTCCAAAATAAAAGTTTTGCTTTTCTGGCTCCCCCTTTCCACTTCCCTTCCGCATCCTGACTTTCCGTTTCTCTCTCCTCCCTTCTCCTTCTCTTCTTTTCCTTCCCCCAGACCCTTACTGAAAATCCTGTCTCTCCCTTCCTGTATTCCATTCCATCCATACTCCATCTATCCTTAACCTGTTAAACGTTATTTTAGTCTCTTTTACCTTCTTCCTTTCCTGCCAGGCTCTCTCCATGATTTCTTTCTGAATACCCCTTTCTTTCCTTGTCAACTCCCGGTCTATATATATATTCGTCCCTCCCAGCCTGCTTTTATTCTGTAATATTTTTCTCTCCTCCTCTATCCCTCCTAGTTTTACTACTGTAATCCGTTGGTTCTCCCTGCCAACCCTTCTCGCCCACTGCACCTTCGCCTTTACTCCAACTTCCTTCTCTAAGAAGTTCTCTACCATCTCCTTTTCTTGCCTTTCCCCCACCTCTAGCCCTTTTATTACTATATTAATTATTTTCTCCTTCTTTCCACTTCTCTCCATTTCCCCTTTTATATATTGTATGCCTTCTTTCCATTTGTCTCCTATTTGCTCTTCTTCTTTCCTCTCTATCCTACTTATTCTCTCTTCCATTTCATCGACCTTATTCCTCCATTCTTTCCTTTCCTCTTCCCATTCCTCCTGTTTTCCTCTCAAGATCTTTTCCATCTCTCTTTTTACTTTTTCATGGAACCCTTCCTCCATCTTCTTTATATCTGCTCTCATCCCTCTCATTTGCTCTTGTAAACATATAAATACCTGATTTGTAGTGACACCCTACAGTTGTTTCTATTCTTACGCCCCTGCGTCGAGTCAAGGCGCGTGCGCGTCGCGCGTGAGATCAGTGAGTTAGCAACAGTACGTCGTGAGAGAGAGTCACGTTTATAACCTTTACGTTAAGATACCTTTTAGTGCATAAACCTACTTTATATCTGATAGTAATATACAGGGTGTCTCTTAACTTCTGTCTTTCCCGGAAATGGGGGGTAGCTGGGGTGATTCTGAACAACTTTTTCCTTGACCAACATGTGGTTTGCAGCTTCATTTTTAAGTTATTAACAAAAAACACTGGCCAATGAGAGCGCCCGCCAGGCGGCCGATGGCGCGCGCTCAGGCACGAACCTATCAGCTATCGCGATGGGGGGGCATCGAGGGTAACGACGGAAGCGTGCGGAAAATGTTACATCGTCATAATTAAGAATAATGTGGAATAATTTGTTATTCATGAATAACAAATAAACTAATAAGTCGTTTAAGAACAGTGTCCGATACGTTCATTCATTATCCGAAAGGAATAAACTGTTTTATTACTTATGAAAACAATATCTTTTTAACAGCACGTTTTCAGGTGAATAAATTATGTTTTCAGAAAAACGATTTGCACAACTAATGTTAGAAAAAGCTAGTTAAACTTACCCATTCGTCCACGAATTAACTTGCTTAACGTGTGCGAATCCTGACCGAGGCAACGTTCAACAGCTGATGTTACGGCTGGGTTAATATCCTTGCATGATCACTTCACTTCACAATAACTTCACTTCACGGTCACTTGCACTTGCTACTGTGAAATTTGGGTATAGTTAAAAACAATTTATTCTTCGTACGTTTAAACATTTAGTAATATTCTGCGGTTGCACGATTCACGTTTCTCGTTCGGTTAGCAGAACGACTCTGCCAGCTGAAACATTCGCACTCGCTTCCACACGCACACGCACACACACTGTCTCCAAATTTAGTGGAAATCGGCGGCAGATACCAATCACACAGGGCAGTATTGGCCCCTGCGTAGTGTTCGTCGCAGTGTGAGCGTCGGCACTACAATGTTACCCACAGTTAAAGAACATGTGCGTGTGCGTGTGGAAGCGAGTGCGACGTTTTAGCTGGCAGAGTCGTTCTGCTAGCCGAACGGACAACATGAATCGTAAAAACGCAAACTATTACGAAATGTTTAAACGTAAGAAAAATAAATCGGTTTCAAATATTCCCACATTTCACAGTGGCAAGTGATAGTATCCGTGCAGTGAATTGATCTTGAAGTGAATTCACCGTGAGTGTAGTGAGTTCACCGACCCGGCCGGTGACATCAGCTGTTGACCGTTGCCTAGGTCAGGATTCGCACAATGTTAACCAGATTAATTCGTAGACGAATGGGTAAGTTTAATTAGCTTTTTCTAACATTAGTTGTGCAAATCGTTTTTCTGAAAACATAATTTATCCACCTGAAAACGTGCTGTTAAAAAGATATTTTTTTCATAAGTAATAGAACAGTTTATTCCTTTCGGATAATGAATAAACGTATCGAACACGGTTATTAAACGACTTATTAGTTTCATAAGTATAAACGAATTATTCCACATTATTCTTAATTAAGACGATGTAACATTTGCCGCACGCTTCCGTCGGTACCCTCGATGCCCCCCATCGCGATAGCTGATAGGTTCGTGCCTGAGCGCGCGGCATCGGCCGCCTTGCGGGCGCTCTCATTGGCCAGTGTTTTTCGTTAATAACTTAAAAATGAAGCTGCAAACCACACATTGGTCAAGGAAAAAGTTATTCAGAATCACCCCAGCTACCCCCCATTTCCGGGAAAGACAGAAGTTAAGAGACACCCTGTATATATTAATAATCTAGTTACCCCTGTTACGTATGAAGAATATTTTCCATACGTCGCTCTCAGCGCGTTTTCGAGCTCGCATTTGTGAAGGGAAAACGCCCTAAAATTCTTCCGCTTAATGTAAACAAATAAAGGGGACCTTAGTACAAGCACGGTCAGCTGCATCATGACCCAAGACGGGCGTGGCCCGACGACGACTCCTATATTTCCTTATATGGAAAGTTCTAGTGCACCCCCCGCATTTTGGGACTATATAAACCCTTTGGTTTCTACTCTCGGGGGTCAGAGTAACATAGTCCCGCGTAGAGTCACGTCGTGTCACGCTTGCATAGAATCAGTTATATCCAGTGAGATTGGGCTTAGCGCACCTCTCGAATCACAGATTAACCCGTTAGAATCCGCTTGTTCGGTTGAAGTTCTTTCGGCATATTCTAATGGCGGCTCTCAGTCCCCGCATCGCCAGTGCGTCAACACTGTGCAAATACTTAGGTAACTTACACACTTTATATTAATTCATCGCGACAGTAACATTTGTATTTATATTGAAAACTTAGAATATAACTTTATACGTTCATTTATAAATCGAGTAGATTCGTTAAACCTACCTTTACTCCGCCATCCTTGCATATTGGTAACAACGTTCCCACCGATACAACTTTACCGCACGAGTTGTATCAAATAATAATTTAGAGTTACGAGGCAACTAACATTTCCCGCGACTACCTGATTTTTATCTCGATTATCAATAATACAGAATGTAATATCTGTATTGAAATCGTATAACTTTTCCAAACCACTGGATTTATATTTCATTTAATAACGCGCAACAATGTACTATGCATAGATATTAAAAAATATTTTCGTTATTGGAAATTCGTGTTACTTATTTAATTAGAGCACAGGCTTCAATCCTGAGCTCGGATTTCATTTTTTAAAATTTATAATTCTTTATTCCTATTTACAATAAAATTCCGCAATTCCAAAAACGTTAAATATTATAACAGACGAGAATCATTAGAAAACTATTTATACAGGGTAGGGCCGAGTGACATGCATTTACACAGTTCACACGTAACAATAAAATATAGCACATTCACGTCACGACTACAAGTAACTCTTTTCGCTCGTTCATCTTATCCGCGCCTTCTTCTAGTTCGCACTCTATTCGTAATCTAATCGCATTCTAATTCGCACTCTCCAAATGGTATTCTAATTACCTCGCCCTCGCGCAGCGGGATAAATACAATTTCGAGGGGCAGAGGGAAGGAAAAGAAAATGGGGAAGAGCGCTTTCTTTCGCAAGCACGGAATAGCGCTAGGTGCGAAGAACGCTAGCGCCCTCCCATTAAGTGAATCCCGAACATTTCACCCGCCTCGGCGTGCGTAGCATGGCGAAATTAGCTTTCGATTCAATGAACAAGACACTCAAGAACGATGCAGAGTACAAAGTACGTTTTCACCCCGGACAGTGAAGTGCGGTGAGCTAAGTGTGGGGTTAGGAAGGAAAAGAAGAGGAGTGAGCCACCTGGCTAATTTTCCTTTGCAGCTTGCGGCAGAGAGCAAATTTTAGTGACGGGCCGCGTCAAGGTGGTGGTTGCTGTTCGCACGGAAACGACTCGGACCCGCTCATCGTCGCCCACGTGCGTTGCTGTAATGCGCCCCAAAGGCCAGTGAGATGGTGGCGTCAATTCGTTCTTGATCAAGCAAAGGTCCCCAATACGCATATCGGGTTGAGAAGTGCACTATTTGCCCCGGCTCTGCAGCTGGTGCAAATATTCCGAACCCCACCGAGTCCAAAAATGGTCCCGCATTTGCTGGATGAGATGCCATCGCCGCAAAGGAGACACCTTGGTGGAAGACAAGGAAGAATCGTGCAAGGATTTTAGGGGAGACCCTATCAAAAAATGTGCGAGAGTGGGAGCGTCGATCGAATCGAGGTCGTCAGAGAGCGCTGCCAGGGACCTCGAGTTGAAACTCTATTTGCGCTAGTAGGGTCGCTGTTCCTTCGAACGTCAGAGGCGTGTGCCCCCGACCCGACGGAGGTTAAATTTCAGGGATTTCATCGCTGCCTCCCAGATACCGCCGAAATGGGGAGCGCCAGGAGGATTAAACTTCCAGGTGGTTCCTTCCTGCGCTAAATAGAAGGCGACGTCCTTCCAATCCAGAAAGCGGCCTTGAACAGTTGCCGCAATTCCCTGTTGGCTGCCACGAAGTTTGCCCCCTGGTCGCTGAACACTGTGGAGCAGATTCCTCGCCGAGAGATAAAGCGACGAAAGGCGGCGAGGATTGCGGCAGTGGTGGCGTCAGAGACAAGCTCAAGGTGTACGTGCCTGGTCGCTAGACATACAAAAACAGCGACATACGCCTGTCGATCATGTTGACCTCTCCCTGATGCAGTTTTCGTTAAGAAGTGACCGGCGCACAGTGGTGCAAAATCGCCAAAACGTGGCAAAAATTCGATTTTTATGGAAACGACATTTTAAAAATGTTTTACGGCAATATTAATATACATCGATCGTAGATCATAATATAAGTTGAAACGAGAAACTAACATTAAAAACAACTGCGATATATGTTATTTAAGAAATTTTTTTTTTCATTTTTTGTTGTTTTTGAGTATAATCCTCGATTTTTTGAACTTTTATCATATAGATATTTTTCAACGCGATAAGTACTTTACATTAAATTAAAAAATTGCAACAAAATATAAAGTTGAAATCCAATTATTAATTTTTTTGTTTATAACTAATTCCCTTCGAGTCCCACCAAATTTTTTTGTTTTGTTTAAAACTAGACGTAATTACGAGCATACCGCGCGCCGCCCCGCTAGAATCTTAAACTCTCTTCGGAGCGTTGCCAAGGTGAGTTGAGTTCCGTCTCTCGTATAACTAGCGTGGTGAAGTGTTCCTTGGCAGGTAAAATAATCGGGTGTTTTTGTAGATCGTCCAGCAGTGAGTGCTTGAGTCTTCCGCCCACCCTCAGTACGCCATTCTCGTCGAGGAAGGGAGCCAGTCGCGACAATGGGCCACGTGCGATTTGGACACCATGTTGCAATAGTGCCATTTCCTTGGAAAGAACTGCCCTTTGATAGCAACGAAGAAAGGCAAGTTTAGCATTAAATAATTCAGTAGGAGTAAGATGATGCGATACTTGCGTGCGTGCGACGCGATCCCTTGTCGCTTGAAGAAAACGAAGGCATCATCCAACTGTCCGTAGTAACCTAGATAAAGTAGAGAACTTGCCGGCAAGTTATTCGATAAACGACTAGCTTGTGTTTGCGGCAAGACAGTTCACTCGCGGTGAGCGAACCTCCTGGTCCGTGGTAATATTGTGGACCGCATGTTGGTCATAATCATAAGAAGGCAAGGAAATTAAGGGCGAACCCTTCCACCAGAGTGTATTTTCTAGAAGCAGGTCGCTGGTCAATCCTCGAGATGCTGCGTTGGCAGGGTTAAGCGCTGATCTTATGTGTCGCCAAGTAGCGTCTGGAAGAGACGTTTGAATATCGGCTACTCTGTTGGCGACGACGGTTTTCCACCTTGAGGAATGACCCCGCAACCAACTCAGCACTACAGTGGAGTCTGACCATAGATGAACAGAACAGTTCCCCAATTTTAAGCTCTGTTGGACACTATGAGTCAAGCGAGTCAAAAACGAAGCAGCGCAGAGCTCGAGTCGAGGCACGGAAACCTGCTTTAAGGGAGCCACTCGGGTTTTTGCAGTAGTACGGCTACGTATGGCATGGCATTCGGGTAAGAGGAGCGCAAGTAAATTACTGCCGCGCATGCTCTCTCAGATGCATCCGCGAAACCATGAAGCTCCAGCTTAACCCTTTTAGTGCCGAACGACGATATATCGTCGTTCGCAGCACTTGCGAAAAGTGCCAGCGACGATATATCGTTTCGTATGCGATGGAGCCTAAGGTATGCGATAGAAGCGAAGAGTTTATCCCCACTCCTGGGGGGTATACCCCTAGAGGCGTCGAGAAGCTCGGTTGCCGATCAGTGTAACGCGATCCGGGTTCGGGTATATCGGTGAGGTACACTAATTCAACGATCAAACATTGCTATTTCTCATCCTTTCCTTATGAAACTTTGACATAGCATAGCTGACATTTTTCTGATTAAAATGACACCAAACACGATATAATTTGGATCATATTTGCATTATTTAATAAGAAGTGTATAATGCATTGTGAACAGTAAGTATGGTCCAAATTATATCGTGTTTGGTGTTATTTTAATCAGAAAAATGTCACAAAACTGTTGGATAAAGTTTGATAAAAAAAAATTAAAAAATATAAAAGTTTCATCGTTGCATTAGTGTTGTTTCACCGATACGCTGGACTTTGTTTTGCCTCTTGACTGCGCGGTCCTTTATCCTCGCTGTCCTTTTCTACGTTCGACGCTGTCGGCATTTTTCAAACAACGTAGGAACAACACGATAGAAGCGAACGTTCAGTCCCGAGGCTTCCGCTTCTATCGAGGGAATTCTGTACCTTCGAGTTATTTTTTATGTTTGCTATGTAATGTTATTTATCTTGTTACAAAATATATCGGAAATGCAAAGTATATACTTTGTAATAAATGGTCTATATAAAATTATGATGAAAAGATGACTTTTTGTATGTGCAAATACGTTTTGTAAGAGAGAACTGGACTTTTACTTTCTTTATGATCTTTTATACCTTTGTTATTTATATAATTTTCAATGAATATAGAAAAACTAGTGTCATTGTTTTGTTCTCTATTTCGTCCTTAATCTACTGCTTTTTGAATCATGTAAATATTGTTTCTTGTTTGGTTTTTATGACCATTTTCCCAAACCCTAGTAAAACCGTGAAATTCGGCCGGTTATTCTCGCATAGGCACCTCTTTTTCGCCTGGCACTAAAAGGGTTAACCGAGTCTCCGCTATTAACCCCTTCGTACCGGCGGACGAGATATCTCGCCGCGTGATTTCGTTCATGATATGCTATGGACGAGATATCTCGCAACGCAATGTCTTTCATGCGATGCTATGTACGAAATATCTCGCGACACAAAATCGTTCATGCGATGCTGTGTACGGAATATCTCGCAAGCCTTTCTATTACAACACGAGATATCTCGTCCAACGATTTGGATCAAAATGAATTCGTAGGTCACTATGAATGTGGCATTCAGTTGTAAACATTGAAAAACGGGTAGGCGAACGCGAGGTATCTCGTCCAAAGCAGCACGCGAACGGTGTTGCTTCGCGAGATATTCCGTACACAGCGTCGCATGAACGATTTTGTGTCGCGAGATATTTCGTACATAGCATCGCATGAAAGACATTGCGTTGCGAGATATCTCGTCCATAGCATATCATGAACGAAATCACGCGGCGAGATACCTCGTCCGCCGGTGCGAAGGGGTTAAGAAGCCAGCGAAGAATGCGCAAGAAGGCGAGGAAACAAAGTCGATCATAATAGTTTTCCCAATAGTGGGCGTGCGATGGAGGGAGTGGTTCGTCCCAGGTTAGTTTGAGCAGCAATAACAACTGCATAAAAATGTTTACAGTAATCACCACCGGCACCAGAAAAGCAAATGGGTCGAAGAGGATAGCAACCTCGCGAAAAACGATACGCTTAGTAACAGGGGCTTCAGCATTTCGTGGCTGAATTGTAAAGCGAAATGTGTCCCCAGCAGCATGCCATTGGTGGCCTAGAAGAGTTAGTACACGTCGTCAAAATTGCCTGAGCTTGCGTGCAATTTGTTCTTTTCGATCTTCGGCAGGAAGTGCTTCCAAAAGTTCCGTTTTGTTGGAAGACCATTTGTGCAAGGCAAAACCGCTCCCCTTGAACAACTATAGCAGCTCCCGTTGAAGAAGAAGGGCTTCAGGAATTGATTCTGCTCCAGAAATAACATCATCGACGTAAACGTCGTTTAACACACAGGAGGGGGCCAAGGGAAAGACATGTTGCTCGTCCTTGCTTGGCTGCTGCAGCGTGCGAACAGCCAGATATGGAGCGCATGACATTCCATAAGTAACAGTGCGAAGATGGAAGTGACGGGGAACTTCCCCAGGATGTCGGCGCCAAAGAATGCGCTAGAAGTCGCAGTCTTCTGGAGCGAGTTGTATTTGCCGATACATTTTTTGAATGTCGGCCGAAAATACTACGGCGTGTTTTCGCCATCGCAGCAGAATTTGGAATATTTCAGGCAGTAAATTGGGACCAGTGTGGAGCAAGTCATTTAGTGAAACCCCTGACCTTGTTTTCTGCGAGGCGTTAAAAACAACCCGAAGTCGAGTGGTTGCACTTGAATCGCGCAACACTCCGTGATGCGGCAAGTAGTATGCAGAGCTGGAAGTCAAGGATTCCGTGGGAACTGGTTACATGTGGCCTAGTTTCAAGTATTCTTCCAGAAAGGAGTTATATAACTTTTCCAGTGCGGGCTTCCTTTTCAAACGAATTTCAAGTTTTTGCAACAAAATGTGTGCAGTGTCTAAAGAATTACCCAATTGGGACGGAGAAGAGTGGAAGGGCAGCTGAACGCGATACCTTCCCGTGGAATCGCGAGAGTGCGTGGAGCAGAAGTGCCGTTCACACGCACGCTCCTCAGCAGTAAATGTACGGGGAGGGGTATTTACCTCCTCCAGTACCCAAAAGCGGTTTAATAGTACGGACAGATCGGTATCGCCAGTTGAGCATTGCAGCGTAAAAGCTTTATTTAGTGAAGAGTTCGAGTGGGGTGTGGGGTTGCAATGACCTGTGAGTATCCAGCCAAGCAATGTACGTTGAGCTACCGGACTATTGGGCGGATCCTTTCGGAGGCCCTCCAGAATTATCTCGGAGTACACATTTGCCCCTAGAATGGTGGCGACCCGTTCAGCAGAACGAAAGTTGGGATCCGAAAGCTCCAGATCCAGCACATGAGAGAGGGGCAACCGCGCAGCAGTGGTTCGAGTGGGGGAATAGACGGATAGGCGCGGCATCACGTACGCCGTAGTGGAGAGGGGCTTAGAATTTTCACGAATAACGGAGAACTTAAGCGTCACCCTTCCCCTCGTGTAGGTTTCTGCCTTGCCCACACCCAGGATTGGAAACCGCGCCGTGCTTCGTTGGAGCCTCATGTTTTGCACGACATTTTCTTCAATAAGTGACACCTCAGAACAGGGGTCAATCAAGGCTCGTACGGCAACTTTCTCGCCTCGACCCGTCTCAACCAGAATTTTCACGGTCGTGAGAAATATGAAGGAGCGCGGCAGTGAGAATGACCAAGAGATTCGCGCGCCATGCGAAGTCTTTGACTCTTCCACGCGACCCTGTGGAGACATTTTCCGCGAAGATCCCTGCTCGGAATTTATATGTAGCGAAGTATGGTGCTTGCCTACGCACAGTTGGCAGCGCTTCGTAGACTTGCATGAACGTGAAGGGTGATTTGCCAAGCAGTTATAACAAAGATTTTTTCAGCGGCTACTTGTTTCCTTTCGGGCGGGGACATCTTCTTGAATTTGGCGCAGAATAACACAAAGTGGTTGTCGAAGCACAGCGGGCACCTTCTTTCTTCTGTCCTTGATGCGGTGTGCGTCTTCAATTTAGCTAATCTTGCCTCTGTTTGTAGATAGGTCACTGACGGATTAGATGCAACAGCAGCCGGAGCAGAATCTTTCCACCGCCTTCAGAGCGCGAAGGCGGCCACAGAGAAACTGATGTAGCTGCTCGAACGAGGGAGGGTCGGTCGTAGCTCCGATGGAAGTTTCCCACGCCATTCGGGTCTTAGCGTCCAGTTCTTGCACAAGCCCGAAGATCAACCAGTCATCCCAGTGTTTGACCGGCCGACTAAGGGCTTCCAGTCATTGAGCGACATCCAGGGTGCCGTTTAGGAGAGGCTTCAAGTGTGTCGCAGCTTCTTTCTTCATTGACGGCAACGAAGAAAGCGCAGCTAGCTGCGACTGAATGAGAATGCGAAGGTTTTCGTAGCGAGCTGTGATGGTCGTCCACGCGCCAGCAAAGTTCACCTCCGTAAGAGGAATGTTTTGTATTAATTGAGCGGGCACGCCGGACAAACTAGTATTGAGATAGCGGAATTTTTCCACTCCGGAGAGAGAACTTTTGTCCGTCACCAACGACGTAAATAAATCGCGGTAGCTCGCCCACTCCTGGTAGTCTCCCGTAAAACGAGGCAAGTCGATGCGTGGAAGCGAGCGCGGCGTGGAGATAGCCAAGGGCGGATTCGCTGGTTTTTCGAACGGTTTGCGGAGGTCGAGTAGCGCGGCTTTATTGGTCAAGCAGGCCTCCTCGCAAAGCGGCAAATGATCCGTGGCAGAGTATGGCAATTTCTCGTCGTCGGCGGTCACGATGTCCAGTAGTTGATCGTGACCCTCGGTGAAGGTACTCCAGTACCTTTCCAATAGCTCGAGTTGCGAATTCAAAACGCCTTCCGTTATTTTCGCGGCTCCAAATTTTTTCATGTTTGCAACGGTGTGAGAAATCCGTTGGTATAGCGACAGATGTTTGTTTGTGTATTTTTCCATTACTCCGTTTGAATTTTAATAATATTTGTCGAACTTGGCTCGCAGTTGAACTCGTTGCACAGAAAAAGCACCGAAAGTGTTGGAATTTATTGTTCTAACAAAGGACAAAACTAATCTATTATTCCAACATATGGATCAGTTGATTTATTTTAGTCTTGCCAGGTATATACATTGTATGTATACAGGGTGTCTCTTAACTCCTGTCCTTCCCGGAAATGGGGGGTAGCTGGGGTGATTCTGAACAACTTTTTCCTTGACCAACATGTGGTTTGCAGCTTCATTTTTAAGTTATTAACGAAAAACACTGGCCAATGAGAGCGCCCGCCGGGCGGCCGATGGCGCGCGCTCAGGCACGAACCTATCAGCTGTCGCGATGGGGGGGCATCGAGGGTACCGACGGAAGCGTGCGGCAAATGTTACATCGTCTTAATTAAGAATAATGTGGAATAATTCGTTTATACTTATGAAACTAATAAGTCGTTTAATAACCGTGTTCGATACGTTTATTCATTATCCGAAAGGAATAAACTGTTTTATTACTTATGAAAAAAATATTTTATTTAACAGCACGTTTTTAGGTGGATAAATTATGTTTTCAGAAAAACGATTTGCACAACTAATGTTAGAAAAAGCTAGTTAATCTTACCCATTCGTCCACGAATTAACTTGCTTAACGTGTGCGAATCCTGACCCAGGCAACGTTCAACAGCTGATGTTACGGCTGGGTTAGTATCCTTGCACGATCACTTCACTTCACGATAACTTCACTTCACGGTCACTTGCACTTGCTACTGTGAAATTTGGGTATAGTTAAAAACAATTTATTCTTCCTACGTTTAAACATTTAGTAATACTCTGCGGTTGCACGATTCATGTTTGTTCTGGATTCGCTCGTAGGGAGGGCGCTCGTTAGCTTCGCGCCTAGCGCTGTTCCGTGGCGACAAGCGCGAGCGTTCTCCCCCACTTATCTCTTCTTGCCCTTGGCCCCGCGCAGCGGTATAAATACCGTTGCGCGGGCATACTAATTGTCGGTTATAGTAACATTCAATAAGAGATAAGAGGTTTTAGAGAGATTTGCGATAGAATTAGATTCAACAAAGTTACCCGGATTAAACGACTTACAATCGGTTAATCATTATACTCAAAATAGGAGCGATAGGTCGTGCGGAGAAAACTGAACTATATACATTTTTGTCATTCGTACTTTATTATTGCTGCGTTTTGTTGTACAATATTGTTTTGTTCGGTGACTGTAAAATAAATGTGATTCGTGCTACTTGTGAATTGTGCCTTTTTATAAATAAACCGAATCCGTTGACTAAATTAACATCTTAGCGAGCTATCCGAAACAAGTTTCCGAGTTTCTCGTTCGGTTAGCAGAACGACTCTGCCAGCTGAAACGTTCGCACTCGCTTCCACACGCACACGCACACACACTGTCTCCAAATTTAGTGGAAATCGGCGGCAGATACCGATCACACAGGGCAGTATCGGCCCCTGCGTAGTGTGCGTCGCAGTGTGAGCGTCGGCACTACAATGTTATCCACATTAAAGAACATGTGCGTGTGCGTGTGGAAGCGAATGCGACGTTTCAGCTGGCAGTGTCGTTCTGCTAGCCGAACGGACAACATGAATCGTAAAAACGTAGACTATTACGAAATGTTTAAACGTAAGAAAAATAAATCGGTTTCAAATATTCCCACATTTCACAGTGGCAAGTGATAGTGAACGTGAAGTGAAGTGATCTTGAAGTGAATTCACCGTGAGTGTAGTGAGTTCTCCGACCCGGCCGGTGACATCAGCTGTTGAGCGTTGCCTAGGTCAGGATTCGCACAATGTTTACCATATTAATTCGTAGAGGAATGGGTAAGTTTAACCCGCTTTTTCTAACATTAGTTCTGCAAATCGTTTTTCTTGAACCATAATTTATCCACCTAAAAACGTGCTGTTAAATAAAATATTTTTTTCATAAGTAATAAAACAGTTTATTCCTTTCGGATAATGAATAAACGTATCGAACACGGTTATTAAACGACTTATTAGTTTCATAAGTATAAACGAATTATTCCACATTATTCTTAATTAAGACGATGTAACATTTTCCGCACGCTTCCGTCGGTACTCTCGATGCCCCCCCATCGCGACAGATGATAGGTTCGTGCCTGAGCGCGCGCCATCGGCCGCCCGGCGGGCGCTCTCATTGGCCAGTGTTTTTCGTTAATAACTTAAAAAGTTGCAAACCACATGTTGGTCAAGGAAAAAGTTGTTCAGAATCACCGCAGGTACCCCCCATTTCCGGGAAGGACAGGAGTTAAGAGACACCCTGTATACTGCGTCATAGGCGCGTCGCTCTTTTGTTTCTCGCTTGTGCAATTCTCACTCGAGATGGTTCCTCGTAAGAATAAGACGTGCCTTTCCTACGTGCCTTTTCAAATTCATTAATAAAGTATTTTATAGAATATAATTTAATTATTTATACCCATATTCCAATAGGTTATGGGCCCAGTTTGCACTCTTATTAACGTAGTTAAATTTTAGTGTTAATATTAAGTGTTAAAACTATAATAACGATATTTGATTAAACTGTGTATGAATTTTTAGTATTACGTTTAAGTGTTTAAAGTATATTAAGTAAAACTCGATTGATCTGTGCACCCGTATCAACAATAAAACTATGGAAAACTCGAAAGCTAAAAGAAACATTAAACCATTTGATGGTGAAAAGTATAGTGTGTGGGAAATTAGATTACGCGCTTTATTAAATGAACTTGACGTGATCAAAGTAATAGATAATCCGACCCCCGAAAAACAGACTGATGCGTGGGTAAAGGCTGAAAGAGTTGCAAAAGGCGTAATCGTCGAGTATCTATCGGATTCTTTTCTCGGCTTTGCAAAACCCGAGAGCAATGCGGCAGAGATCCTGAAAAGTTTGGACGTAATTTACGAAAGGAAAAGTCTAGCCACTCAACTGGCTATTAGAAAAAAACTGTTAACATTAAAACTACAGAGTGATACACCACTAGTGAAACACTTCACAATTTTTGACGATCTGATAACAGAATTATCAGCAGCTGGCGCGAGACTCGAAGAGTCGGACAAGGTGTCGCATCTTTTATTGACACTACCTACAACCTATGATGGCGTTATCACCGCAATTGAAACATTAACAGAAGATAGCTTAACAACAGCTTTTGTTAAAACTAGATTACTTGACCACGAAGTAAAATTGAAATCTGAGATTAAGTCACCAAGTGTGAACGTGATTAGAGTACACCGTGCAAATATGCAAAATCATAGTGGAAATAGTTTTGAGAATCAGAAATTACACAAGAAACGACCATATAATAAGAATAAAGGGCAGTTTACGAAAACTAAAGCCGATGAATTTTTAAAGTGTCATCATTGCGGGAGGAAGGGTCACAAAATTAAAGACTGTTACTATTTCAAGAAGAGTTGTCAATACAACACGGAACGGAAAAGGACCATTCAAACGGTCAATGTTTCAGAACAAATAATAACTGAGAACAGTTCATCCGGTTTTGCTTTCATGGCCGGGGATCACCATTTTGAAACTGAGGGAGACGGAAAATTGACCTTTCTCCTGGATTCTGGAGCGTCCGACCACATCGTTAACAAGAATGATGTATTCTTCGATTCCGAGGAGTTGCAGCCTCCGATAAAGATTTCGGTAGCGAAAAACGGAACCTACGTAATGGCAACGATGAAAGAGAACATCCACGTAACCAGCGATATGGGTGTACAAGGCGTACTGGAGGACGTTTTGTACTGCTCAGAAGTGCCGTATAATCTATTGTCAGTACGGAGGATGCAAGAGGCTGGCATGACAATTACCTTCAACGAAAAGGGAGTTGAAATAGGTAAAAACGGTAAACCTATAACGAAAGGTAAGACACTCAACTATTTAACTGCCATAGATTTTTAAATAAATAGTAGAAACGTAGAGAATAATAATTTTCAAATTTATAGTAGCATAAACAACAATTATGAATTATGGCATCAACGTTTAGGCCACATAGGAAAGACTAAATTTTTGGAATTAAAGAATAAACAAATGGTTGGTGATGTGAACTGTATTGATAAAGTCATACCGAATGACAATTTATGCGAAGCTTGTATAAATGGTAAACAGGCACGGTTGTCATTTGAAAAAGAGAAAGATAAGAGTTACATCAAACGACCATTGTTTGTCATTCATTCGGATGATTGTGGTCCTATTACTCCTTCAACTGTAAATAATAAAAACTATTTTGTGCTATTTGTTGATGACTATACTCACTATTGTGTCACGTATTTAATTACGTATAAATCCGACGTATTTTCGGTGTTAAAAGACTTTATTGCTAAAAGCGAGGCACATTTTAACTCAAAAGTTGTTAACTTGTATTGCGATAACGGTAGAGAATATTTGCCAAACGAGATGAAAGATTATTGCGCTCAAAGAGGCATTAGTTATCATTTAACAGTCCCACGAACTCCTCAATTGAATGGTGTTTCGGAAAGAATGGTTAGAACAATAACCGAAAAAGCACGCACAATGATAAGCGATGCTAGTTTAAATAAAGTATTTTGGGGAGAAGCAGTACTAACTGCTACGTATTTAATAAATTTAACTCCAACTAAAGCTTTAAAACAAGACAAAACACCATTTGAATTGTGGCATAGTAAAAAACCCAAATTAAAATATTTAAAAGTTTTTGGTTCCACAGTCTATATACATAACAAGGTTAGAAAAACAAAGTTTGATGAAAAATCTTGGAAGGGCATATTAGTGGGATATGAGCCAAATGGATATAGAGTGTGGGATGTAGAACAAGAAAAATTCTATATAGTTAGAGATGTAATAGTAGATGAAGCAACTTACTTGAAATCTCGGCCTATAGCCAGACTTAATGAAGAAAATTCTGAAATAGGAAACAAGAACACTGATGCATCTGAAATGCAGTCAAAATCAGTGGAATGGTATAATAAGTCTGATAATGTTAAATCAGACATGGTAAAGAAAAATAAATCTGATAATGATAAGTCAGATATGATAGATTGTCATAAATCTGATAGTAATGAATCAGATATAGTTAGGCCGAGTAAGAAAGTAAGCTCTGACGAAAAATTAGGTGATGAAACGGATAAATCTATAATTGAAGTAGATAAAAATAATAGATCTTCATCTCGAGACAATAGAAATGTAATACAAGAAAATTCTGAACCGAGAAGGAGTGGTAGGATTAAACAACTTCCCCCTGGTTCATATGACGAAGGTGATATCCATAGTGATTACATTATGTGTGCTCACCCTTTTGTTTGTCAAACTCCCAATTCATTTGACGAAATTAAAACTAGAGATGATAAAGTTCAATGGGAGAAAGCTATTAATGACGAGATAAACTCTCTTTTAATAAATAAAACCTGGACATTGGTTCAAATGCCTAAAAATAAAAATATTGTTGATTGTAAATGGTTATTTACAATTAAAAATGATGAATTTGGAAATCCAATGAAATACAAGGCTCGTCTTGTCGCTCGTGGTTTTAGCCAAGAATATTTGGTTGATTATAATGAAACGTTTGCACCTGTTGCTAGAATTGCAAGTTTCAGATTTTTGATTGCTTTTGCAAACCAATATAATTTATTAATACACCATATGGATGTTAAAACTGCATTTTTAAATGGTGAATTGAAAGAGGAAATTTATATGAAAGTACCTCAAGGAATTGAAAGTAAAATTGGTCAAGTTTGCAAATTAAATAAAGCCTTGTATGGTTTAAGGCAGGCGGCAAGATGTTGGTTCGAGGTATTCGATAAAAGCCTGGTACAAAAAGGTTTTCGAAATTCATCTGTGGATCGATGCATTTATATTTTGGACAGAGGAAATATATCTGAAATTATATATGTAATTTTATATGTTGATGATCTTGTGATTGCTACTGCTAAAAATGAAACAATGAATAGTTTCAAAGATTATTTAATGAACAGATTCTGTATGGTAGATTTGAAAGATATAAAGCTTTTCTTAGGAATCAAAATTGAAAGAAATAATGAGAAAATAACATTGGATCAAACTGCTTACATTAAAAGACTGTTAGAGAAATTTAATATGCTCGAATGTAAAACGGTTAACACACCTCTTCCAAGTAAATTAGATTATGTAGCTTTAAATTCTGATGAAACGTATGATGCACCATGTAGAAGTCTAATTGGATGTTTAATGTATATAATGGTGTGTACAAGACCCGATTTAAGTATAGCCGTGAACATTTTAAGTAGATTTACAAATAAAAATAACAAAGAACTATGGCAAAATTTAAAACGTGTGTTAAGATATCTGAAGGGTTCGTTGGATATCAAAATAACTTACGAAAAAGGAAATTACAACAATCGTCTGTGCGGATATGTTGATTCAGATTGGGGAGGTCATGATTTAAGTGATAGAAAAAGTACAACTGGATATCTTTTTAAATTATTCGAACGTTGCACAATATGCTGGAGTACAAAACGGCAAGCATCAGTAGCAGCTTCATCAACAGAAGCTGAGTATATGGCTCTTTTCGAAGCTGTTAGAGAAGCTCTTTGGTTGAGATCTTTAGCAATAAGTATAAATATTGATGTTGCCCAATCAATTATAATCTACGAAGATAATAATGGTTGTATAAGTATAGCAAACAATCCATGCAATCACAAGAGATCAAAACATATTGATATTAAATATCATTTTTCCAGGGAACAAATTGAGAAAAATGTAATAAAACTTGAATTCGTGCCTACAGGTAATCAAGTAGCGGACGTCCTGACAAAATCACTGCCAGCTATGAAATTCTTACAATTCAGGGCGAAAATGAATCTTAAATGAATCTCAAAATTATTCTTGTTATTATAAATAATTGAAATGGTCTGTTTAGGTTTTTCTGGGTTTCCCTAATCCTAAGCAACAAATGTTGGACCAAATGTAGTTAGCCCCAGATGAGGCACAAGGGAGGCATGTCTTAATTTGGAATTTATTGTTCTAACAAAGGACAAAACTAATCTATTATTCCAACATATGGATCAGTTGATTTATTTTAGTCTTGCCAGGTATATACATTGTATGTATATACTGCGTCATAGGCGCGTCGCTCTTTTGTTTCTCGCTTGTGCAATTCTCACTCGAGACGGTTCCTCGTAAGAATAAGACGTGCCTTTCCTACGTGCCTTTTCAAATTCATTAATAAAGTATTTTATAGAATATAATTTAATTATTTATACCCATATTCCAATAGAAAGTATTTCGAACCGGGTCTGACCCTGATTGTTATTAACACTCGTCCGATGGTTTTTCCGCGGAATTCAGCCGTTAGAATTATTGTAGATTTTAATTACTGTATTTTAGTCTTTTCTTTGCGTTAATTTAAAAGAAAGTGGGGAAGAACGCTTTCTTTCGCAACCCCGGAATAGCGCTAGGCGCCAAAAACGCTAGCGCCCTCCTATTAAGTGAATCCCGAACATATATCATTCAAAACTTATAATTGGAGTATAGTTTATACTGCGATTCGGAGTAGGTCCAAGAATTGGTGGCGATGCCTCGGCGAACATTAATTGGGGGGGAAAACGAACATTAAGCGAGCATTATTGTACATTGTATCCTAAATGCAATACGCAGTCAATTCGCTCGAATTATTTTCCACATAATTATCAAACGACCTTAAACGTTTAATAATTATATAATAAATAATTGATTGTCCAGGTCTCACCACATGGAGGTTACTGCGAATGGAGACCCACCCTAGCCACGGCCCTTCCACCCTCCAATTACACGAAAACTAATTCTAATATAACTTGCGACAAAGAAAATTGTCCTATTATTGTCAATTTGTATAACGTTCATTAATTGATCGTAGTACAAGTAAGACAACAAGAGGAATACTTGGAAATTCACGACCGAAAGCAAAATTGAATATCAGAAGGAAACCTGAAAGAAAATCTGCAAGAGAATTCAATTTCCTGAAACAAAACTTTCTTCAAAATATATCCTATGATCTTAAAAACTAGGCAACGAAATATTATTGCAGTGGTGAACACTGCTGTCTTAAAAACTAAGACACAGCTTAAAAATAATTCCTCCCTTCTTAAATATTAGATTAGATTCAAATGCTCCCTGCCTGACTAAAGATCTAACTTAAAACTAGAATCACCCTACGTAATATAACATCTAAGAGTTCCATTAAAAGAACAATTTCAATAATATCCTACCTACATAGGACTGTAATAGATACTTTCTCATACTCGTGTAAGTATAAGTATGTGTTGAAAAATGTTAAATACAATGTAAGTTTATTTCTAATTAGTCAGTTACAATTTAATTAAATAGAAGTAGCGAAACCAGGACCAGGAGAGGCGAGGGGAGCCAACTCGCCTCGCTGTGCTCCACACTTATTCTTTGTTTGTGACATCCCTCACTTACACATAAGAGGGATGTCTACCGAAATTACCTTATAAGGTAATAAACTGTAAGCGGAGGGTGTTGATTGGCGTTCACGGCGTCAACCATAACAAATGCGTGTGACCCGCCAGGAGTCACCAAGCCGAATTGTATATAAACGGTTAAAACAGGCGGGTCGCGGCTTATTGTTAGTCGTTTGTAGTCTTTGAAAAGTAAATGAGCTGTATTATACGTTGCATCAATAATTAAAAAGTAATTCAGTATTCAAATGCCAAGTGTAAATGCCCTTCCGTCTATAAGCGGCATAATATTGCGGCTGAATCAGATTCGATACAGTATGCATGTACTTAATGTATGCACCAATTGAAGAGGAATTTAGTTCGTGGCCCATGGTGTCCTAGAACAGACTGAATCAATTTTTAGTTTCATGAACCCTGCCTAATTAAAAAGTATTGTAAAAGTATTGTTCGATTTATGATTGGGCCTGCCTAATTACTTGTCTACCACCCGTAATTAGTTAAAAGGGCAGGGGCAGGGGCAGGGTGGGAGTGTGGTCATATTATACATATTTTAAGCAATCCTCTTCTTTAGCTGATTCTTTTCAATGCTTCTGAAACAAACACAAACTCGAAATAATTACTAAATAAAATAAAAATGAATTCTTAAACTCACCGAAATTGGATCGACGAGGCTGGCTCTTTAATTTGATAGTTTCCAATCGTGTCTTTGATAATATTTCTGGGTTTGTATTGTATACATTCCACTTTTGAATCTCTGGCGTACTTACATTTGTTTAATATATCATACTTGGATTCACCCCTAACAATCTCATGCATTCGATTAGTAACATCCCCATTTTTTTTTTTTCTTTACGAGGTGGAAATCTTCGAAAGACACCCCCTGTCCTGGGGGAGAGCAGGAGGTAGTGTCGGATTTCTACCGACTAAAACCACCCCGGTTGTTAGGTAACCGGGGTGGTTTTAGTCGGTAGAAATCCGACACTACCTCCTGCTCTCCCCCAGGACAGGGGGTGTCTTTCGAAGATTTCCACCTCGTAAAGAAAAAAAAAAAATGGGGATGTTACTAATCGGCGCTTGTAGGGGAGGCCCCGTGACCTACGGAGACACTTCCGGTGCCTCCCCACGCCCGGCCATTGTGGCCCCATCCTCGCGAGGGTCAGAAGGACCCTCCGAAAATCTCCACCGTATCGCACATGGCCGCGCCAGGGGCAACACCTGACGCGACCTACCTCCACCAGACCGTGATAAGGACGATTCGGGCCCCCACCCGAGTCGCCCACGGCTCTCCGACGGCCCTGCGGGATTGGGGGGTATTGTTCCTCCCCGGCAAGACCGCCCGAATACGGGGTATTGGCGTGGTCAACCGGCAGGGGGTGAGGGGGAACACCTCAGCGCCCCGCGGGTCCATCAGCCATACCAAACAACGGGAGGGGGGGATCTCGCCAGCGGAAACGGCCAGCGAGTCCACCCCTCCTTTACATTCGACGCCAGATGTCTGGCTGTCGGGCAGCCCCGCGGGATACCGGGAGGACATAATCTTCCCACAGCAGGGCCCCCGCATACGGGGTATTGGCGGGGTCAACCGGCAGGGGGTGAGGGGGAACACCTCAGCGCCCCTCGGATCCATCAGCCATACCAAACAACGGGAGGGGGGGGATCTCGCCAGCCTGCGCGAACGCAACCGGCGAGCCCTTTCCCTCCACCTTTCGCGTCGGACGGGGTCGGTCAGTTCCGAACCCCGCTCCGATGCCTCCTTTCTGCGAAGAACATCCTCGCAGAAGGAGGCCACCGCTACCCAGGCTCTCTCGCTGCCGAGCATCATACTAACGATGCGTGACAGCAAGAGATCCGCCCCCACTTGCGCCCTCAACGCCCGGCGCTCCACCGCCCATTCCGGGCACTCCTCCAGTGTGTGCTGCGCTGTGTCCAACGCAGCCCCACACTCGTGGCACTCCGTCGTCGCCTCCGCCTGTATCCGGTACAGGTACTCACCGAAACAACCATGCCCAGTGAGCACCTGCGAGACTCGGTAGGTGAGCGTCCCCCTGCCGCGGTCCAGCCATTCATCTAGTCTGGGCAGAACCGCCCCGACTGCTCGCTGCGCGACTCCTTGATTGAGGAGCTCCCTCCTCCATTTGTTTCGCGCAGCCAGCCGGGCCTGGCGTCTCACGTCCACTTCCTCATCAGCGGACACCATCGCGCCCCCCCGGTGGAGTTCTCGGAGACGCTCATAGATCGAAGCGTCACCCTCCGCCAGAAGATCGAAGGGCACGGTGCCCGCCAAGGTCAGCGCCGCCTCGTGGGATATCGTGCGGTATCCCCTGACCACCCTGATGGCCATCCTCCTCTGTACGTGGCACAGCGATGTTTTGCTGCGCCGCGCGACCACCAGGGCCGACGCCCTTATCGGGGCGCCGTACAGGGCCATGGACCGCACGATACCAAGGTATAGGCGGCGCACCCTCTCATCTGGTCCCCCGATGTTTGGGAGGAGGCGACCAAGACCAGTCGCCGCCCTCTCCAAACGGGGAGCCAGTCGGTCGAAGTGGACCGTGAATCGCCAGTGGCTGTCCAGGAGACCGAGATAATTCATCCGGTCCCCAACCTGAACGTGCTCACCCCCTATCATAATCCAGGACCGGGGCGGTCCCGAGCTCCGAGGCCTGTCGTGAAACCACATGGCCTCGGTTTTCGGCGGGGAGATCCGCAACCCCAGTCCCCGGATACCGTCGACGACGAAGGCCAGTCCCGTCTCCGCCAGACGGATGGTCCTCTCCCAGTCCCTCCCGACGGCCATCAGCAGCGTGTCATCCGCGTAACACGTCAGACTGACGCCGTTCGGAGGGGCAGCCCGCAGCACCCGATCGTATCCGATGTCCCATAACATGGCGCCCAGGACCGACCCCTGTGGGACACCACGATCCACCTCCCTCGTGCACAACCGGCCACCTCTGCCCGGATATTCTACCCACCTGTCCCTGAGGTAGTCCCTTAGGACCTTCCTCACGTAGAGGGGCACTCCGTGGTCAGCGAGTGCCCCCCCGATACGCCCCCAAGGAAGGGAGTTAAAGGCGTTGGCGATGTCCAGACTGACCGCCAACGCCACCCCTCCCTGGGACGTGGCCGAGTCCGAGAGGGACCTGATTCGACTGATAGCATCGATCGTCGAGCGCCCCCCTGTGAAGCCAAACTGGGACTCGGCCAGGTCGGGACCCACCCGAGACAGGTGCCCCGAGAGGCGGGAAGCCAGCACCCTCTCGAAAAGCTTCCCCACCTCGTCGAGGAAGCATATAGGCCGGTACGCCGAGGGAGAATCGGCGGGCTTGCTGGTCTTCCTAATTAGGACCATCCGTCCCCTTTTCCAGCGGGACGGGACACGCCCCAACCTCGGGCAGCCATCGAACAGGCGCCTGAGGCGGGGCCCGAGGACGCGCAGAGCAAGGGCCATGGCTCTGCCCGGTATGCCGTCAGGACCCGGGGCCGTGTTGCGGGCATCCATCTGCCTGACAACCCGGGAGAGCTCCTCCTCCGTGACCTCCATGTCGTCGGACCAGGTGTTCGGGTCCGACTCCCCGAGCTCCGGTGGCTGTTCTCCCCCCTCATCCAGGGGGAACAGGGTGTCTACCACCCTGTCCTGGAACTCGGGGTCCAAGGTCTCCGTCACGGGGGGTGCCCATGGGCAAAGTTTGCCCATTACCATTTTGTACGGGCGCCCCCAGGGTTCACGGTTCAGTAGCTCGAGGAGCTCTGACCACGCCCCCGCCTTTGCCCTCTTCATGACCAGCTGGAGGGCCACCACCTGCTCCCGGTAGCCCTCGTACAGTTGGAGTTCCCTCGCCAGGTCGCGACGTCGTCTTCGACGGGCTCTCTGGAACAGTCGCCGGGCGCGAACGCAAACATAGCGCATCCGCGCTATCTCCGACGACCACCAGTACGTTGCCCGTCGATCCGGGGCGCGGGACCAGGGCATGGCAGCATTGCAGACCGCTACCATACCCCCTTGGAACCACGCCGCTTCCTCTTCGACGTCAACGACCGGCCCAGCCGGAAGTCCGGGCCAGGCCACGACGAGGGAGGCGGCCATCAGCACGTCCTCGCCCAGGCGCTTCAGCGCCCACCTCTTCTTCAAAGAAGGGGGGATGTAAGGGGACCCATGCCCTCCGTCCCTACCAGCCCTCCCCGGCGGTCCCCGGCCCCGGGTGGCGCGCACCTCCATCAGGATATAGAGGTGGTCACTCAACGTTTCCACCTCTTGCGCCACACTCCAGCCCCTTACACGATCCACCACCAAGGAGGAGGCCCACGTCAAGTCGACAATGGACTCCCCCCTGGTAGCGGACGCAGGTGCTGGCTGACCCCCGATTAAGTAATCGAAGGTCGGAGCCGGTCGCCCAGTCCAGCGCCGCCTCGCCCCTGCGGTCCGTCCTGGGGGAACCCCAAGTCTGAGACTTGGAGTTAAAGTCCCCCAGGACAATAACCGGACGGGGCCGACATCGCGAGATACATCTCGCGACCCCGTCCAGGAACTCCTCAAAGAACCCCAAGTTCCACCGAGGCGGCGCATAGACTCCCACCACCGAAATATCCCACCACTGGACCGCGGCGTACCCTCGCCGCTCTCCAGAAGGGAGAACGGCAAGGCCATCGAGGCCCCTCCAAGGATGATCGCTACCAAGCCCCCCGGGATTCCCACCCAATTCGGGTGGTCCGGGCTCCTGTACGGCTCGGCAGCAATCGCCAACCCCACACCCCACTCAGCCATGGACTGAACAAGCATGTCCTGCGCCCTGGCCGAGTGGTTAAGGTTGGCCTGAAGCAGCAGGGCCATAGCCCCTTCACTGCTCCAGATCCATGGCCCCTACCTCCACGGGCCTTACCTCCTTTGTTGCGGGAGGAGTCACTGCTGGCGGTGCTCTCACTCCTTCCTCTTCAGGCTTTGGCATGAGGCCAGGGCCCTCCGGTGCAGCTGCCGCCGTCGCCTTCTTCGGCCCGCCCAAGGTCAGGACAGCCAGTTTTGGGGCCAGCTGCAACTGCCGGGCCCCCTGATTCCTGCTTCCTTTGGGGGGCACACAGCCCCTGGTGCCCATCCGATGGCCGGAGGGTTTCCCCAGGTCGGCGCTTAGGGGACATCGAGGAGCACTCCGGCACTCCGTCACAATGTGCTCAGCACTGCCGCAGTTGTGGCATCGCCCGCTGCGGTCCACGGTGCTGGTGCACCGCTGCCTTACATGGCCCATCTCCAGGCAGCGGAAGCACTGCAGCGGTCCGCCAGCGGCCCGCCAGCGCCTCCACCCGGGCAGTGCTCCAGCCGACGCGGATCTTCTTCGCCACGACCACCTTCCTGGCAGCTGCCAATGGGCACTTAACCCAGAGGGTGCCGAGTACCAGCGGAGACGATCGGATTTCTCCGGTCCTCACCTCCGCTGGTGTACAGCCTCTGACAGCTGCGATGCCCGCTGTCACATCGCTGGTGGTGGTGGCCGCCACCCGCATCTCCGCCATCTTCGTTGGGCGGGCCACGGTCACCCCGTCTTCACCGCCAAGGACCTCCCGCATCTTTGCTGCAAGGGCATCCGCCTTGGCAGCCCTCTCCGGCCCGGGGATCTCCAGAAGAAGACCCCCCGTCACAGCTCTCGTGGGCCGCAACTCCGTAATGTTGAGCTCCGCCAGGTTAATCTTGCTGGCGGAGCTCATGGCCTCTGCGTACGACATCTTTGCCCCGTCCTTGATAGTCAGGGCGATCGCCGCCATACGCGGGGGTCTGCGCTGGGTGATTTTGAGGGGGGCTGCCTTCGCCCCTCCCTCCTTCTTCCGCTGCTGTTGTTGTTGTTGCTACTGCTTCGTCTTCTGCGGCCGCTGCTCCTTCTGCGGCCTCGCCAGCAGCTTCTTGGCAGCCGCGGGAGGGGCCGGAGACACGGCCGGGCGTTCCTGGGCCCGGGTCGCCGCCTCCGCCTTCCTGCTCTTTCTTCCGGCCACCGTGGCCCACGTATTGACGGTCTGCGTCTGTGGGGAAGGGGGGGGCACATCTGGGGAGAAGGAGAAAGCGTCTCCGGCTGCCGGGTCGCCGCGGATAAATTCCCGCGACGGCAGGCCGCCACCACCTCCACCTGTACCTCCCTGATACGGACCTCCCCCGGCGTCTCGTCCTTCAACGTCCGCTGCGTGGGGGCCGCCCTCGCCAGGCCCTCCGACATCTCCTTCCTCAGAGCGACCAGCTTTTTCTCCACCCTAGCCATGAGGGTGTCGAAGAGGGCCTCCAGTCGCTCCTCGGTTATCGGCCCGGCCTTTCCTTTGGAGGAGGAGCGGGACGCACTGGCCTTGGCCCCGTCCCCTTTCTCCTTCTGTCCTTTCTCCCTCGGCCTCACCGGGACCGCTTTGGCCGCAGCGAGCTCCAACTTCAGGTCGGCCACCTGACTGCGCAGCAGGAGGTTCTCCTCCTCCACCTGCTGCGCATTGTTCTTGGTCGACCTCTTTGCCATCTCCGTGGCGGCCGCTCTCACCATGAGGACAGCAACATTGAGGTCCCGAGTGTACGTCCCCTTGAGGTTAGCACTCAACGAGGCCACCCTCCTCACCGCATCCATCTGGGCCAAGATCTTGGCGCCCAGGTTGGCCGTGGGCTGCGGCCTCAAATCGTCCGCCAGTTCATCTTCCGTCGGCACACCCTTGATCCGCATGACCGACGGCGACTCATCGTCGGAGCTCCTTAGCCTTCCTTAGCCTCCCCTTTGTAGAGGCCCGCCTCTGGTCCGATTCCCCAGAGGATCGGGGCCTCTTCTTCCGGCTCGCGGCGGTGTGCGCAGTGGAGTCCGAGCCTCCATCCGTGTCGCTGATAGTGAAGGAAGGTGCGCTACTCACCGCCGTAGCCCCCTTCCTCGTCTCGCTGCTCTTCGATGTTCCAGGGCCAGCCTCCCTCCGCGACTCGCTGTCCCCCGATGTTCCTGGGGCAGCCTTCTCCTTGCCACAGTCCGTGATTAGGCCATAATTAGAGGCCATAATTAGAGGTTTAACGCCACCCCTATTGAATGGGCGACACCGGATCCGAGCCGATGCCACACCCAAGCCTCAGGCTAGACGTGCTGCGATTTCACCTACGCAGCGTCGGTTACGAGGAAATAATGACCAGGTAATCCTCCATACCTGCGCCTGAATACTCCACTTCAACCCCGTCAGTGGCTCCAGACAGTGAACGCGTGAGCGGTTCTTCCACGTTAAACATGCGGGTTCACGGGGCCTTTGCCGTACTTGTCGGACTTACGTTTACCCTTATTACTACCGCAGAGGTCAGGTACTAACATCACGCGCCACTCCGGTCGGGGGGCAACTACTCCCCCCTTGGCTAGTCTGCCGGGAATATCCATGGGGCATCGACCGCAGCCCATTCACACACACATTCACTTCGTGAGCCGCTGCTTGGTTTTCACCGCTCAGCCCAAGCCCGTCCGGCATGGTTGTACCTGCCGGGAATGCATCTCCTGCCGGCATGGTCTTGGGCCTCATTGAAGCTACTCAAGCCCCTGCACCACGACAAGGTGGCGGCTCCTAGCAGGGGTAGTAACATCCCCAAGCCCCTATATGATATATTGAAATGAAGCTGCATTTAATTCGTAATAACCGCTTTTTATCGAAGATAATAAATCCCAATTGATATGAAAAATGCAGCTACTTTTTAATAACAATTGGTAATTGGATTTCGGTCAAGGTGATATATTCTTTTCTACTTTCTAGATCAAACTGACTGGTGGTATCAATATTCTCTAATTTATTAATTAAAAGTAAATATGTGCACGTTAAAAAATAGACATCGTTCAAAACTCCAAATTGAAGTAGTCACCTTTCACTACAATTGATCCTATTTTGCTTCAACAAAGAAGCGACAAACGATTATTCTGAAGCAAAATATCAAGCTTCCACTATCACCATGCCGAGCCCCAACTATTAACAAGAACATTTTTCGTGCAAGGATTTTTTTAAACATTTACGGATATCGCGAGAGAATTTCAATTTCTATAAAGCAAGCTCGAAAAGTTATAAAAATTGGTTTGTTACGCAGCAAACCCGCGGAACCACACCTGAAATAAATAGCCCCCCTCATAAAAAGGCGGCTACCAATCTGCAGAAAGAACAACCCTCGACGTGCAGATGGCTAGAGCGTTTTATGACGCGCAAACAATAGAACTGTTTTCATCCGTCAATGTACAAGTAATCAAGCATACACGGCCTCAACAATTAATTGCATGTGTCATAAACCTGAGTGTCCAAAAGGGCCCCACAGCTGTCCCTCAGCAGGCAAGACCAGGTCAAGCTCTGGGATCCTGGCGGAAATTCCCGTGCGTTGGCAAGTCAGCCCTAGCGGTCAAAGACGCACCCCCTCTTTTGGAAAACGCGCTCCGAGCGCAAAGATGGATGGGTGTGTCTACGTCTACAAAACACGCTCATTGGCAATTAGCCATTTTTTCTAATACCCAATCAGCGTGCCAAAAAGTTACTTCCGAGTCGACGCGATAAGACACACTAGACGAGGAAGCGAGCCTGCATCCAGTCTTCTTTGAGACGTCATAGAATCGTCATCCGGTTGTCATTCGGTCTTCATTCTGTAGTCGACGGGCGATCGCCGCCTTACATTGTAGTCGACCAACGATCATTGGACGTTGCCGTGTGCGATTTCGAGGAAGCGGTCGTGGCGTCGCCGCGTTGCCACGATTTCCGAAATGGATCGCGAGAGAGATGATGCAAGGCAGTTAGCCATTAGCAGCCAAGGAGGCCACAGCAGAGTAATAAAGCTACTATTTTTAATTGATTACGAATTGTTCCTTGGTATTGTTCCTGACATTTCCGATCCGCCCCTCCTACAATTCAGACCTCAAATAGTCATCCTTCATGACTCCGCGAATCGACAGTTTACATTAAAACGGTCGTCTTTCGGAACTCAGTGAATCGACAGTGTTCGAGCAAACTCTATGCCCGAACGTTCGAGGTTCTTAAGTGGTGTTCGATGTGGCTTAAATGGTTGAGATTTCTTATGTTTCAAACATTTCTTCTATATGAAAGGTAAATCGTTTGGGGCACCTCGACCACCACGCTTTCAGATTGGCGTTATTGCCGCTGCCATCGCGCTGTCCCTCTCGCCCGGCGGCTATTAGAGCGAGAGAACGATGACCCGATGACAACGTGCGGCGCCGGGAACCGGGAGAATCTTCCGTATTTAAGCGAAGAGATCGGCAGTCTTCTAGCTCTCTTGACTCAGTCTTCCCGCAGACCGCGAACAAATACGTTTGTGAAATAAATACTTTGAATTTAGTACTAGACAAAACGCCTCTTCCCACTCGCGTCCTATGACGATAGGCCTCACGGCACCCGCAATTTTTAGGCGACGGATTTCCAACCCTTTCAAGGGAAAGCGCGAACCCTCCCAAACATTGGCCCTTCGAGCCGGATATTGCCAAACGAACTACCTTGTTGCGATGCAAATAAGTGGTGTGAGTGCTGTTTTCTACGCGCAACCGGGAAGTTGCAGTTCATCCTTGAAGAGTGCAACCCGTCGCCGCTACACAAAGGAACAGCAAACCACCCCTGAACTGTGGAAAACTGTGGGAAACTTGGAAAAAAGACCAGAAAAGTTATTTATTCATCACCTCGTGGCCGGATACTTACATAACACCCGTCGAATTTGCCACGTACGCAGTAACGAACGTGCGCGCGTACATTACCAACCGACCGACCGCGTTCGGGCTGATGTTTACAAACTTAGCTCGCGCTTAAACGGTAATCACCGCGTTCTAACGGACACGTTTTTCTTCGTGCTGGACAAGAGGGAAAGTAACCGCCGTCATGAGCTCGCCAAATTTTGCCGACCTTTTAAGCGAACAAGAGGTACATGCGGGTTGGATCCAATGGTTCTGGACCAACGTTTGCAAACTGGGAGAGGAAAAACTGACGCGAGAAGCTCTAGAACAGCGCCAAAAGCTTTTAGATCGTTACTGGGACACATTCTACCAGGGTCATAAACAATTAAAAAGGTTCAAGGAGACCCCCACAAGCACTTATGTACAGCAGGGGGTTTACCAGGCTGTGGAGGAAGCCTACATGCAAGCAGGGGCAATGTATCTCCGAACGAGCATCGGCGCATCCTTCGGCTGGACAGCAGACCAGCCAAGGGGATCTTGCGCATCAGCAACTTCCCAAAATCCCCCTGCCGACCTTCTCCGGTGACCCGCTGCATTGGGAAAGCTTTCGCGATCTCTTTAAAAGCCTCGTACACGACGTGCCTCAGGTACCGAGCGTAAAAAAGCTGTTTTATCTCAAGTCCAGCCTAACAGGAGAAGCTGCGGAGGTCATTCAGAATACCCCGATAACAGACGCCGCCTATC
The DNA here is from genome assembly GCA_963583965.1 of Nomada ferruginata. NCBI lineage: Eukaryota > Metazoa > Arthropoda > Insecta > Hymenoptera > Apidae > Nomada > Nomada ferruginata. Next base: position 6,652,673 of record OY757219.1, read on the forward strand.
GAGGAGCCTGGGAGGATTTGGAGCTTCGCTACGGCAACGCACGCCTCCTGTCCTTCGCGCATCATCGAGCGCTCCTCTGCTGTTCGGCCGCGGAACATCAATCACCTTCGGAGCTGAAGAGGCTACTTGACACCTTTCGGCAGACGATACGAGCCTACTCCGCCCTAAGGAAGCCGATAGCATCATGGGACGAGTGGTTCGTGTATATCCTGCGTCAGAAGTTGGACGCAACCACTCGCCTCGCCAGGGAAATATCGATGGAGAACAGCCGAGAAATACCTTCATTCCAGCAGCTCTCGCATTTTCTGGAAAACAGAATGCAGGCACTGGACTCCGTTCAGAGCTCGAATCCGATTCTTCGACCAGCATCACCCAAAGGTACCTCCCATAGGACACCACCAAATCGGGGCACCGTAAGGACGTTGGCCGCTACGCCTAAGCCCCCCACCCAGCGAAAATGCCCGTCATGTGCCAAAAACCACACGTTGGCATATTGCTCCAACTTTAAATCACTGTCCCCTCGGCAACAAAGGGAACTCGTCCATCAACTAAGAGCCTGTCCCAACTGCTTGACCGTCGGCCATGAGGTAGGTAAGTGTCCATCAAGAAACTCATGCTTAGCCTGCCGACAGAGGCACCACACGCTACTGCACGAAGCAATGGGAGACTGTTCGAGCGGGAAAGCGTCTGACTACTCCACGCCCGCAACACCGGCGTCGGCCCACACGGACGAGACGGAAGGAACACGCATGGCCTCTTCTTTCACCCTGTCGACGGCTCCCCGACACGCGGCCCTGCTGGCCACCGCCAAGGTCCAACTGGAGGCACCAAGTGGAGCGACTATCGATGTTCGGGCCTTGCTAGATATCGGCTCGGACACCTCCTGGGTTTCTTCCTGGGTCATCCAAGCCATGCGATTCCCACGGCAGACGGTGCGGGTGGCCATCTCGGGTGTGCAGGAACATGAGAGCGGTCTTGCAACGAGTGAAGCTCAGCTTCGTGTCCGGTCCAAATACGACTCGAACTTCCGCTTACCGGTTCGCGCCCTCATGCTCAAAAAACTAACTGCTTTTCTGCAGGCTCAACAAGTGCAGTATAATCATTGGCCGCACCCCGATCACCTTAACCTTGCAGATCGAGAATACGGAGTGCCGGCGCGAGTGGTTTTGATTTTAGGTACGGATGTGTGCGGAGCTCTCTTCCAGGACGACTCTCGGGTTGGGCCCCCGTATACCCCCACGGCCAGGAAAACGCCCTTCGGCTGGGTATTAGTGGGTCCCGCCTCCACCCCGCGACCCTCCAGGTTCTCGGCTCTGAAAATACTGCTAACCTGCGAGCGGCGGTTGAACTCTGACGAATCCCTGGCAAGCAAGTATGGTCATTTCATGTCCGCGTACCGCGACCTGCACCACATGGAGGCAGTTCCGGCCTCTTCCTTGCGTCGTGATGCTTACTATTTACCGCACCATGCCGTGGTCAAGCGGCATGACCCTGCGGCGAAGCTTTTCACTTTCAAAGGTTTTCACCTCAGACATTGTCAAGATGTTTAGGCAGATTCGGTACCATCCAGGAGACGCGGACTGGCAGCGCATTTTATGGCGGCTACATCCGGATGATCCGGCTGGCGACTTTCGACTTACCACGGTCACCTATGGGACTGCCTGCGCACCCTTCCTCGCACTCAGAGTCCTTGCGCAGCTGGCCGACGATGAACAAGAAAACTTTCCGTCAGGAGCCTCCACAATCTGCCGGCACACCTACGTCGACGACATTCTAACAGGAGCCGACGACGAGAAGAGTGCAGTGAAACTTCAGCAACAAGTCATCTCGATTTTCAAATCTGGAGGCTTCGAACTGAGTAAATGGGCCTCGAACTCACCTAAGCTTCAGGACCAGGATGCCGCAGATTCTCGTTTGTTTCAGGACTTTGAAGGTGTTAGCACCTTAGGAGTCCTTTGGAGCCCGCGCACCGATACCTTATCACTCACGGTCCTGCCGCCGATGGAGGAGCCGACCATTTACAGCAAACGTCGGATCCTTTCGGAAGTGGCCAGCCTCTTCGATCCCTTGGGCTGGGTGTCACCGGTCCTGATCTACGCCAAAATTCTGATGCAAGATCTTTGGATATTAGGCGCGGGTTGGGACGACCAGCTGCCCCAGCAGATTCGGACTTCGTGGTGCACCTTCCGACGATCTCTCTCCAACCTCGAATCATCGAAAATTCCGCGGTGGACACAATTCTCGAGCGCCCGGCAAGGGATCGAGCTCCATGGATTCTGCGACGCATCCCAGAGGGCATACACGGCTGCAGTATATCTGAGGGTAAGACAGGGAGGGCTAGTTACCACTACTCTCCTCGTGGCAAAAACCAAAGTGGCCCCGGTTAAAACGGTAAGCATACCAAGACTAGAATTGTGTGGTGCAGTGCTCCTCGCATAACTATTAACTAAAGTGAAAGAAGGCCTTAACCCCATGGCCTACACAATATCTGCCAATTGCGCGAGCTATAGTAAACAAGAAAGTCGGTCGCGCGCCGTGACTTTCAACTGTTTAGCCGTGTACCCGAACTGGCGAAAAATGTATACTTTTAATGACATATAGCGTGGTCCAAGCGTAGCGCGACGCGCTCAAGCCCTTCCCCCACTCGATCTAGTGCAGGTGGTCAATGGGTGGGGCCCCTCGCGCGCTATCTTCCAATTCCACGAACTAGGCAGTTTCGCATCACGTCTATTTTACTCCATTCGACAGCGTTGCCATGCGTGTGTGTGTCTAATGAAACCGAGTGGGGGAAGGGCTTGAGTGCATCGCGACTTTATGACACAAAAGATTTACCACGAGTCGGACTCGTGGTTTTCGCTTATGGCACAAATTCTTTACCACGAGTCAGACTCGTTGTTTTCGTTTATGGCACAAATTCTTTACCACGAGTCAGACTCGTGGTTTTCGCTTATGGCACAAATTCTTTACCACGAGTCAGACTCGTGGTTATTGGCCAAAGGGTTAACATATCGGAAATGGTAACGGCCTGGACGGATTCCAGTGTTACGTTGCATTGGATACGGGGGCACGCATCAGGTTGGAAACCGTTCGTTGCCCATGGGGTTGCGACGGTCCAAAAAACCTCCCCTCTGGAGGAAAGCGGGGTCGCGGAGCAGGAGAGCCTATAGTATCATCGAAGCCGCGTATTACGTAAAAACAGGCTCTACTAAAAAAAAGGTGAAGATAGAATTGCAACAGTTAAGAAAAAATATTTAAGAGTTAAACTCCAATAATGAACAGTTGCTAGTATCAGCGCTAATTGAAACCTAGTATCTAGAATTATTATGAATTTATCAAAGATTCGGCAAATTATATCTTTTTTTTCTTTTCTTTTCCTTCCCTTTTCATTCTTTTCCTTTCTTCCCTTTTTCTTTCTTTCATTTCTTTTCATTTCGTTCACACAGCAATTTACTAATATGTATGCAAATTTTTAGCAGTACTTCCATTTAACGGAACTCCACCCGTTTGTAAGTTTTTCGCAACTCTGAAGCAACGCGATATTTTTGGGAGTGCTGTATCGTTGGGCCGAAATGTGCGTCGGCCAAGTACAAATAAAAATGCTACAAATGAAAATGCAAGCACAGTGACAAAGTAGTAACAAAGAATGATTCCCTATTCTTTTTAAGACTGGGGAGCCATTGGTAGTTGCCGTCTTGAGTGACAGTTTGTTGAGTCTCTTCGGCATATAGCCTCTCCTTTTCGTTAGACCCAAGGGCCAGCTGAAATTTAGACTAGACTCGAGGCTCTAATCGAAAACCAAAGAAAAACTTATAAAGGTGAAATAATGAGTTTGAATCGCGGAGCTGAATGGAACACACGTGGCCACAGTCTAATCTACGCACCATTTTTCTGAAATCGACTGACAGTGGTTGGAATCTTTGCGTTCACGTGGAAAGACCCACGTCGCGGTTGGGATATTTAATGAAATAATTAAATAGCACCGATACAAGAGGTACTTGTAGCAAATTAAGAAGTATATTCGATTCTCTTTGTCATTTGGCCTCTGTCATCTTAAATGACAAAAACATCGTGCCTCAGTATAGTAGGGATTCTTAATGCAGTTAATAGTAAAAATGATGTCTCTGTGTTCAATTTATAGACATCTTATCTTGGTCAGAGTAACTACGTTTAAGTACGGAACGACGCATATCTGCAGCCTAACCACACACACAATGCGGATATTACGTCGTGCACGATACACCAAACGCACTGGCAGTCGCCAACAATAAATCATTTCATGGCTTATAAACTAAATAAATATCATCGCGCTCGACCACCGTTTTCCCACTCAAGTAGCAGCGGGGCACGTGAGTGGGATCCGGGCAGTGAACACGGAAAGGGGTAAACCTGAAAATCCTCGTCTAAAAAGATGATAAAGACATACTGATTTTCGAACGGGCTAAATATACAGGGTGTCTCTTAACTGTGGGACTTCCCGGAAATGTGAGGTAGCTGGGGTGATTCTGAACAACTTTTTCCTGGACGGAAGTATTGTTTGAAGCTTCGTTTTTGACTTATTAACGAAAAACACTGGCCAATGAGAGCGCCCGCCGGCAGGGCAGCGCGTCGACGCGTCGCACAGTGGTCCCAAATCCCGAAAACGCGGCCCAAACTCAAAAATGAATTTGTTGTTGAGGAGGTCGCGATTGATGGATTGGGGAGTACAATAATGACTCTGTACGGGGATGGAAGGATATAAGTCATACTTTTTTACCTGAATGGCAATTACAGTCCGAACTTCGGTTTCTTTAGACAGTCATTTCTCGTGAGCGTAAGCGTAAGTGTGAAGTGCAGACAGTAAAGTATATAACTTTTTTTAGAAGACATCAATCTTAATTCTGTAAAATGGATATTGTTCCTGGAAGTAAGTAGAACATTCTTTCTCTCTCAATATATTAAGAATTGTTATCCGTTAACATTGTAAACTGGTAAGTATAGTATTGGAAATAACATGTAAGATGTAATGCATATATTTTAAAGATGTAGAGAAAAAGTTGTATATTCCACAATATCACGCCAAAATTCTTGTTGGAGCTTTTAGTTTATACTTTCATCTTACTATATTTCCAAAAATTGGCTGCACTTTTTTGCACTTTTAGCCGTGACACCATTTTGAAGAAAGTATTACTTTTCACTTTTTTTGTCTTTCGAGAACTGTGAATGACACGGAAAACTGTTTCAGGTAAAAGTTATATCAATTTTGAAGGATCATTCTTACTTAGAATTATTTACACGTAAAAAAAAAATTAAACAAAAAAACTTCTACAGTAACAGAATTAATCTACAGTCATCGAAGAAGTCTTCGGTATGGAGTAATAAAAATGATCTGACAAAAAAATGTTTCAGATAAAAGTTAATCAGTATTGAGCCTTCTACAAATTTCAATAGAAAAAATTTAAAAAAATATATATTTTTTATAACAAATTGAAGCTCAACTCGATTTTTATATGTTAATATATATTTTTGACTTTGTATTATCATACCTGACATCAAGACGAATTCAACGACCTACCATACTATTATCTCAAGTGTCCAAATCACGCTAAAATAGTTTTGGCCGCGTTTTCGGGAGTTGGGACCACTGTGCGTCGGTACCCTCGATGCCCCAATCACGACAGCTGAAGGTGCGTCCAGACTTGTTGCGTCTCCGCATACTGTTACCAAGATAAGGACCTAGTCAAGTGGTCTAGAAGACGTTTGGGAGCAAATGTGGAGTGTTCCTTGTTTCCTCGTTGCATTAGCCGTTACTTGGTTCGGCGGATCGAGGAATTGTCGGTATTTTACCCGCTCCAAAGGAGGCAGTGAGCGGCCGTAGATGTGTGCACTCGTCCTTGCGCCACTGCCAATGTGTTAGCTCGCCCCTGAACTGCTGTACATGTGCGAACTCGTCTGTGCGGCGCTGTTCCTATGTATTGTAGACTGTTTGGGCCTAGGAGATAGGGCTCATTCAGCCTATGCCTACGAGATAGACCAGCCCCCTTGGCGGCGTAGGACTGTTGTGAGTGCATGCCCAGTTCAGCCCTCGGTCAGGTTTATGACGCGGTCGAAACTAATGTTATTTTGGCGGAGTAATTTTTAACCTTTCGCCCATCTAAGTGCAGGATTTAGATGGCAAGGATTAGAATAAAAGAACACATGGTAAAGAGCCATGCAATTTCAATCGACACAACACTTTCTCGTTTTTAATACAATTAACGCCCTTAATATTGATCGACGGACATGTAAAAATCAATGCCGCAATATATGAACAAAAAGTTATTTGTAAAATAATTTTATAAGTATTTTTGTAATCAATAACTACACTGTTCGACAAATTTCAACTTTTTTTTGATTTTGTAACCTTCAATATGCGTTTCTTATAGATTTTAATGTGCTGAATACGAATCTGCAATCCGTTTTTCTCCAAAACGTACCATTTTTGAAAAAATCAATTTTGAACAAAATCGCAAATTTTCAACTTTGGAACTGTTTTGTACTTTTACGGTAATAGTTATTCAGTTGCGCTTGGTGCCAAATGATTCTCTGAAGTTTCACGAATAAAATGATATATATTGTTATTAGACTATAAACATTTAAATGTGCTTAAATAATGATCGAAGTGAAAAGGACACCGAAAATACACCCATTTTGGCTGATATCTTTCAATTTATTTCAAAAAGTAAAGGTCCAGGGGAAAATCTAACTATGCCACACGATAGGACAGACCTTTCTGCAAAGGAAAGCATCAACGGAAGTTACAAAATCATTTTTGTATTCAATATACAAGCGAAATAGTTTCGTAAAACACGCGGCGGCAACAGTGACACTCAGCAGAAGTAGTGCGCGTTTAGTGGTTCCGCTACGGTGAGCGATGAGCGCCGTCATAGAGCACCACTGTCGCCGCCACGTGTTTTGCCAAACTGTTTCACTTTGATATTGAAAACGAAAATGATTTTGTAACTTCCGTTGATGCTTTCCTTTGCAGAAAGGTCTGCTCTACCGCGTGGCCTTGTTAGATTTTCTCCTGGACCTTTATTTTTTGAAATAAATTGAAAGATATCAGCCAAAATGGGTGTATTTTCGGTGTCCTTTTCACTTTGATCATTATTTAAACACATTTAAATGTTTATAGTCTAATAACAATATATATCATTTAATTCATGAAACCTCAAAGAATCATTTGGCACCAAGCGCAACTGAATAACTATTACCATAAAAGTAAAAAACACTTCCAAAGTTGAAAATTTGAGATTTTGTTCAAAATTGATTTTTTCAAAAATGGTACGTTCTGGAGAAAAACGGATTGCAGATTCGTATTCAGCACAGTAAAATCTATAAGAAACGCATATTGAAGGTTAAAAAATCAGACTCGTGTTGAACAGTGTTATTTTTATAAATAATGAAGATTTATTATATAACAGTTAGAAATTATTGTCATACTAGAATCATCAACTTTAATCAACCTAATCCGGCCAAATTTAGCCGGAAAAGATACAAATTCAAAGAAAGCTATAACTATTCAAGAGCGACTCAAGTACCTCCTTTGGAGCGGGTCAAAATACCGACAGTGCATGGAACGGTCGAACCAAGTAAAAAGTAACACTATGAGGTATCAAAAAACACTTCACATTTCTTCCCAGACCTTTTCTAAACCACTTGACTAGGTAAGAAATCCCGGTTCGGTAACAAATGTGGACGGACTTTTACGTGCAAATGAATAGAAATACGTCCAAACATCTCGTTACCAAAAACTGACGTCAGCGGCGTCAGTAACGGAAGTACGCAAAAAGTCTGGACGCACCTTTACGCGCCCCCTCCTGCCACGCTACCCGCACGCCCCCCTGTAACGAGGATTCGTTACGAACTTTAGAGATCAGTTAGTTCTCCAAAACCAGTCGAGAGACAACAATATTCATAGCGCACAGCAACTATTAGTTTATTGTATCACATTAATATAAAACGTACAATCAAACGTTTACCGTGTCCTTTCGACCCTTCGAATTCGATTCTCCTGAGTGCGGTCCAAAAACCGCTTACCAGCATCCGAAACACATCGCGTGCGACGAGTGCATTATGAGCTGGACAGCCGTCATGCATTTCAATGAAATTGAAATTCCTTCATTTACCGTCCCCGAACGCGTACTGAAGTTACTGACAAACATTTCATAATTTCCTCGCTAAAGGTCACGTGAAGGTCAACATATTGCACCTCGTTGTATTCGTTTTTTTACAAGCTATAAGACTGTAGTACTAAAAATACGCAGTCCCATTTAAAAACAATACGATAACCCTGAAATCTCGAAAAAAATGACCTTGAGAAAAAAATTCGGCCCATCACCGTATTGGCGCTTTCGAACAGAATATTTTCTCCCCCTGACATTTTTTTCTACCATACAAAATAAGCGATTTATTTAAGGTGGTCAAGTTAGGTGAAATACCCTGTATATGAAATATATTAACTATATTATACAAGAATAATATAATTGTAATATAATTAAAATATGTGTAAGATTATCGAAGGTGCTTGAATAGGTATTCAAATGATTATGTGGGCGTGTATGTGTTAAAAAGTTGTTTTGTTTAGCTCTCGCGACCGTAGTCTGTATAAGAATACAATGTCACCATGGTCCTTTTTGACCATTTTATGCTTCGCTCTAACTAAGACAACAGAAAGCTATGATAGACAAATGATAGTCATTTGTCTCTAAGATAAAGCGCGTGGCCCACGGCCCGCCAGTCGGCTGCGCCTGGCCTATATCAAGCAGCAATAAGAGCCCTCCTCTCATAAGTTCCAAAAATTATTTTCTTACACATATCAATATTGTTATATCAATCTGTTTTTTTCAACTTGACTCATGCATCTCCTCTTTCACTTGCACTATTCTCTTTTATGTTCGGCAAAAATCAGAATCTCAACTTGAGTAGAATATATCGAAGTTTTCCTGGAAAGCAAAACTGTAATAGATATAACAGTATCAACTATATCTCCGTATTTTTCGTTTGTCATTCTACACAATGACCAAAGCAATGGGAAAAAGCGAATGAAATGATTTAAAAATTATCAATATATGCATATTCGGTACTCGCATAAAATTTCTAAAAATAAATATTTTCCTTTATTTCTGATGGTATAATTTCAACAATAATTATTTGTAAAAAATAAATAATTGTGTCGTCTAAAAGAAAGGCGAAATAGTAATAAAACATCACACGAGTTTTCATGCACTTCATCTACGACTGTTCAATCTAAGTAGTCTGAAAATGCGCATCATATGTACATTATACTTTAATGTTAGAAATATTAAACGGTATCATAATTGGCGAGATACATGGCAAGAGAAACGGTAGCGCAAAAAGCGCTATAAGTTCAGATTTAGGTATATTAAATTAAGATATTTAACAAATGTTTTTAAAATATTGGTAAGCAACTATATAACAGTTATATAGTTAGGAATTAGACAAAATTAATGTAAACAAATTATAGCAGAGGAGGATCGAACATTCCAAAAAAAATTTCCAGCGGTTCAGCAGCTATGTCTATGTCCGCAAGGAATGAAAATCTCGGCTCGAGCCGATTCTTTTTGCTGATGGCCACGATTGTAACTGTTCGGGATTGAATAAATCGGCGATGTAACGGCGCCTGTCGTTACGTGCCCCCCTCCTACCACACTATCCGCGCGTCCCCCTGTAATGACTCGTTACGAACGTTACATGACCAGTTCACCGTTAACCGTCTTATAATAAAGACCAATCCTCCTGTTCTGCGAATTCAGTCAAACCATAATCATATAGTCAGCGCACCGTCACCAGCAGTTTATTGTATCGAATCAATATAGACGTACAGCCAAATATTTATAGAGTCTTTTCGACCCAAGCAACCGCCTTTCCTACGTGCATTCCAAAAACCGCCTACCGGCGTCCGAAACATTGGTCCTTCGAGCCGGATCGCACGAGGAAAAGTGACCGAAACCTCGAAAAACTCCACCACGCAGGATGGATACGATCAAAGAGCTGTTAGTCAAGCAAGCTCAGCAAATGGGCTGCGTCCAGCGTGCGCACGCTAATTTCAAAAAACTGGGGCAAGCCCGGATGACTCCAGCAGTCACCAGCCAACGACTCGCCCTCCTGAAGGAGAGCGTCGCACGATGCCAAGAAACTGACCTGGAGATAGCGGTGAAGACCGAAGGGAAAGCCCAACCAACCCTGCCGTACTGGACGGAGAGTCAATTCCTGCGATGCGAGGAAGCCTTCCACGAAGCAGCGGACTTCATAGCAGAAATCCTAGCCCACACCGCACCGGGACCCACCGCATCAACCGAAGACTCCACCCGTACGTCATCTCGTCTTCCCCGACTGCCGTTACCGACCTTCAGCGGCGACTTCAACGACTGGGAAGCCTTCCGAGATAAGTTTCGATCTCTAATAATTAATGACTCCACCGTATCAAATGTAGATCGCATGCATTTTCTGGCCTCGTGCGTAACGGGCGACGCGGCAAAGGCGCTTAACAATCTCGCGATAACGGACAGCAATTTTCAAATCACATGGAAAATATTGTCCTCGCGGTACGAAAACAAGCGGCGTTTGATCACACATCATCTTAACACCTTGACCTCGCTTCCGACCGTTACGCGTGAAACCGCCGAAAACCTCCGCGACCTGCGTGATAAAACCAACGCCGCAATGCAAGCGCTAATAAATCTTCATCGTCCAGTGGACCAGTGGGACGACCTACTCGTCTTTCTGGTTTCAGAACGACTTGACCCCGACACGCGGAAAGCCTGGGAGTTCGAACTGGGTGATACCGTTGAATATCCGTCATTTGAAAAATTGAACCATTTCCTAGACTCGCGCATTCGGGCATTGGAATCCATGCCGGAATCACCCAGCAAGAATACCCGCGATCAAGTCGATCCGCCGAAGAAACCGGAGCGATACCGCAGCGTATCGTCTCATTCAGCTACGGTAGCTTCGCCGTGTCCGGTATGTCGCGACAATCATTTGCTCTTCCAGTGCGACGAATTCAAGAACAAATCGCCATCGCAACGCTACGACATAATTCGAAAAACAAACCGTTGCCTTAACTGCTTTAGTACAAAACACACCGTCAAGGACTGTGCGAGCGAACACACGTGTAAACAGTGCCGCAGCCGACACCACACGCTGTTACATTTCGCGACCTCCGTAGCCGTGCCGACCGATACAAAAATTCAAAATTCCGATGCGTCAACCGCCTACGGCGCCGTCGAATCGGTGCACACGCACTTAAACGCCGAAAATGCCGCCACGAACGCGCAGGTGCTACTCGCGACGGCACGAGTACGAGTGTACTCTCCCTCCGGACATTACGTGGAAGCACGCGCGCTCCTCGATCAAGGCTCCGCCGCGACCATCGTGACCGAGAAAGTAGTAAAATCGCTACGGTTATCCAAAATGCGCCGCGCTATTCGAATAAGCGGAGTAGGCGACAACACAACGCCAGTGCGGCACGCCGTGAACCTAACAATATCGCCGGCTTTCGCGCCCGCACCTACCCTCTCGACAACGGCGCTCGTTTTGCGCACTCTAACGCGTTATGCCCCGCATCGCACGTCCAACTCGTATCGCTGGAATCATATCGCGGATCTGCAACTCGCCGACGATGACCCATTGAGCTCCGATCCAATCGATCTACTCATCGGTGCGGATCTCTACGGCTCCCTTCTTCTCGACGGCGTCCGTAAAGGTAGCGCAAACCAGCCAACTGCCCAGAGCAGCATACTCGGGTGGATCCTCTCTGGTCTCGCGAGCCCCAGCCACAGCCCTTCATCCATCCCTGCGCACCACGCAGCACTCCATACGGCACCTCCTCGCGTCGTCACCGATAACACAAGCGCGTTAGAGGCACAGAACGACACTCTCCACCGATTTTGGGAGGTGGAGGATCTACCAAAAGTACAGTGCATGAGTGAGGAGGAGCAACAAGCCGAAGAGCATTTCATGACCACCCGCACGCGTACGCACGGCGGGCGGCATGTAGTGCGACTGCCCCTCAAAACCGGCCCTACTACCCTCGGGGCCTCACGACCGGCCGCGCTTTCGCGACTCCTCCATGTAGAGAAGAGACTCGCCCGTTAATCGGAACGACGCGCCGCGTATCCCGCGTTCATGGCAGAGTATCTACAACTCGATCATGTGGAACCGACTCACCGAACTCAACACCAAAACGTCCAAACCCGCTGTAATGTCCACCATAGCTCGTCTATTCGATCCCTTAGGACTAACCGCGCCTGTTGCAATCGAAGCCAAGATATTGCTCCAGCAATTATGGCTCTCCAACTGCGAGTGGGACGAACCGTTGCCGCCCGACCTACAAAGAAAATGGGAAAAATACTACGTGTCCCTCCCGGCTTTGAACAATATCGCCGTACCGTGCTGGACACATCAGGGAAGCGAAACAAAGTAATACTCACTGCACAGCATTCGCAGACGCGTCGAGTCACGCGTACGCCGCGACCGTGTACAACCGCATCGTTTCCCCCGACGGCAGCGTATCTATAGCATTGATTTCGGCGAAGTCCAAAGTCACACAACTCAAAACAATGAGCATCCCGTGGCTCGAACTATCCGCCGCGTTCCTCTCGGCACGGTTGATGCACGCTGCCCAAGCAGTTCTAGCGCCTCGGGCAATCGACTGCCATTGCTGCACCGACTCCACCGTTGCACTCACGTGGATAGCAGCATCCCCATCGCGTTGGCAAATGCTCGCAGAAAACCGCAGAAAACCGCAACACGTTCCCACGAACGAAAACCCAGCCGACTGCGCTTCTCGCGGCTTGAATGGCTATGAACTTATATCAAACGAACTATGTCGGAACGGACCCACGTGGCTGCCCCTCCCCAGTGATCATTGGCCCATTCAGCCGCCGATATTACCGTCGCCTCTACCGATGCAACGACGCGTCAACGAAACCGCTTGTCTCACTCTCGCCAGTGTCTCGCAGTCGCACTCGATCGCGTCTCACTTCTCCTCGTGGCCGAAACTAATACGCGTTACTGCATACATACGCCGCTTTCTCGGAAAACTCCGCGCGTCTATCCGCGATGCATCAACAGGAGCCACTTGCAGTTCCAACACGCGTCGTAAGCGTGCGAACAGTCCGCTCTTCCTACAAGCGTCCCCTTAGCTAGCTATGCTTCCTCCCGGTTGGCATCAATCGGGAAGGAGCAGAAGCAACCGAGTCCTTGACGGCGGGCGGCACCGAGCAGCCACATTAGTCGTAAGAATATTACTGTAAATACTTTGTAAATAGTTCTAAGCCTAGCCATGTAAGACATTATGTACATAGTCGTGTAAGTTAATATTGAATAATTTCGAAGAAACTTCGAGGCGGGCGGAATGTTCGGGATTGAATAAATCGGCGATGTAACGGCGCCTGTCGTTACGTGCCCCCCTCCTACCACACTATCCGCGCGCCCCCCTGTAATGACTCGTTACGAACGTTACATGACCAGTTCACCGTTAACCGTCTTATAATAAAGACCAATCCTCCTGTTCTGCGAATTCAGTCAAACCATAATCATATAGTCAGCGCACCGTCACCAGCAGTTTATTGTATCGAATCAATATAGACGTACAGCCAAATATTTATAGAGTCTTTTCGACCCAAGCAACCGCCTTTCCTACCGGCGTCCGAAACAGTAACAGATGTGGCAATAGTGCGACAGAACTCTCAAATAATGTGATTTGGCAACTATTGCCTCGCACTCTCCGTTTATAATTCTGACTAATGATGTTAGATGTCATATCGTGAGTTTATAATTCTGTATAATGAGTTTAGATGTCACCCCGTAAAATGTCGAACCTGCCGATTTTCTGTTTTCAATAACGCCCGTTCTGTCGAATGGCGCTTAGATCGATTCGGAGTTGGCCCCAAAAGAGTCGGCCCCCTTAAGGGGGTAGACACGGCACGTGACCTCTCCGATTTGGAAGGTCGGTATTACAGCAGACAGGCGAGAGGGAGCTGCTTGTTATTTCGATATTCTAATCTGAATGTGGAAAGATATTGTCAGCTGTTGCGTTGTACTTGAAAGAATTTAAACGGAAAGTCTGCTGGTAGTGCCAGCGTTGAAAATTCATTGTACATTTTAATTATGTACTTGAAATGTGGTTATGCTACAATATGTTTCGTTGCAGTAAGGAATTACAAGTGAAACGAAAAACTAGATGAGGGGCATGGTATTGTTAGGTTAGACATGTGGCGATACGTGAAACGACCGCGTCGCCACAGCGAGATAAGTATCCGCCCGACGATTGATCCACTGTTTGGATTATCGGGCGGATAGCGTCGAGCGACGATTCCTCGAAGCCATTTGGTTTTCCGGGTCCACGAGTGCATTCTCGGAAAACGCACCCCCTCTCGAGGTTACATCTTGGGAGCGGGTACGAGGCTCGAGCAGTAAGTCGAGAGGAGTGAAGCGAGCAAGCAGCAAGCGAATAAAGAGTCGATACATACAAGTACCAGTGTTTAACTTATTTTCCGTGTCCCACAGACATTATTTTGTTAGCAAAACACTGAAGCGAAACATGAAAGTTATACACTTATTATAAGATAATTAAGGGGGCCGACTCCAGGCGCCATGACCGGTGTGCGTGCACTCACACAAACAAAGGAAAGCATGCACGTATACGCCATGCGCGACAGAGAGACCCGATTTCTAATTTTTCGACTGTTGTCTCGATAATTGCCTTAATGAAACTTTCGCGGATATAGAACACACGGGTAGACTTCACCACAGCCCTAAAGGTATATTTGAACGCGAATAAACACCATTCGTTGAGAAGAATAGTGTTTCTGAAACTGGCAAGCTTGAGACAGACAACGATGTAGGCAACAAGATGGCTGCAGACATGTTGACACATTTCACATTTAGCAAATATTGGACGATTTAATGGTTTATTCACTGCTCAAATACCCTTTAGGGCTTCCTTGAACTAGGACAAGATCACAGAAATTCGATTTTTCACAATTTATCACTTCTGGAAAGCGGAGAAAGTGAAATACGATTTGCACGCATCCGACGTAAGAATAGTTCACTGATTCTCCGTCGGTGGCGTTTATGGTACATTGTAGTGAATTTGGCCAAGTTACCGTCAGGGTCGATAAAAATACGAATCAGTCGGTAAATGTAAGTTATAATTTCACACCACGAACGGCGATACAAACGTGAATACGTGATGCGTGCACACAGACACCAGTAAGGCATAGTTGCCGGCACGTATCAAACCTCTGACACCCTGTTGTCACATCTGTTACAATTATAACATAAGCATCAGCAAAATGAATCGGCTCGAGCCGAGATGTTGATTCGAGTCGCTGCAAACTTTTTTGTAGGTTCGAGTCCCCTTGGGGTATATTCTTTACATTCATCCTTTTTTCAATACTAAGTATATGACAATGATCTATAGTTGTTTACAAATGTTTTAAAAATATTTGTTAAATACTTTAATTTAATATACGTAAATATGATGTTGAAGCGCTTTTTTCTACCGTTTTCTTCCCATGTATCTTGCCAATTATGGAACTGTTTGATATTTCTATCATTTGGACGTGTATACACGTCAATCCAATGCTCAAAATGTGTAACTCAAAATTTCAATCATTTGGTGGTATGTTTCATTTATATTATACAACAATAATATAATTGTAATATAAGTATATGTAACAGTATCGAAGGTGCTTGAATAGGTATTCAAATGATTATGTGGGCGTGTATGTGTTATATTAATACTGACTATTAATAATAATATCAGTATTAATATAACACATATACGCCCACATAATCATTTGAATACCTATTCAAGCACCTTCGATACGCTTACATATACTTATATTACAATTATATTATTGTTGTATAATATAGTTAATATATTTCATATATATTCTTACATTTAAAAAAAGAGTGAAGGAATAAGAGAAACACATGTAATGATTTATAAATATATTTATGTATTTATGTACTAAAATTTAGTAAAAATTATAAATGTTGCCGCCACGGCCACTGCGGCCTCCCCAGCCGACACGGCCTCTCCACCCGCCGCGGCCACTTCGGCGACCGCGGGGGCTGTATATAAGCCGCTTCACCAATTTTTTCACCTGAAACATAATAATGTGTGTTTAATTTGAAAAACAAAAAGCAATGATGAGAAAATCAACGCTTTCAGTTACTTCTTTCGCCGACATCATCTGTTGGCCCTCCTCTTTTTTTTCTTCCCTTTTTTCCCCCTCTTGTCTTTCGTTTTCTGCGCTTTTTTTTTCTTTACTTCCTCCTCCTTCCCTCCCTTCCTCTCTCTGTTCCGTGGCTTCTATTTCCATCTGTGTTCAAAGTAATTTATATGTATATTGTTAACATATGATTAAGGATGTAATATTATACTTGCCGATTACACTGTTCGACAGATATCAATTTTGTTTAGATCTAACCTTCAACACGCATTTCTTATAGATATTGATGTGCTGAATACGAATCTGCAGCCCGTTTTTATTATCCAGAATGTAATAAAATAGTTCGGTAAAACACGCGGCGGAAACAGCGACACTCAGCAGAACTACTGCGCGTCTGGTGATTCCGACACGCTGAACAAAAGCGTGGGGACGCCATCTTAGAGCACCACTGCCGCCGCACATGTTTTACTTATTTCTAACTATTTCGCTTCGATATTGAAAACGAAGATGATTGTTTAATTTCCACTTATTCTTGCCTTAGCAGAAAGGTATGCTGTAGCACGTGGAATAGTTACATTTCCTCATAGGCCCTTTGTTTTTTATATAAATTGTAAGATATCAGCCACAATGGGTACATTTTCCGTGTCCTTTCACTTTGATCATTACTTATACATATTTAAATGTTTATAATCTAATAACCACTTACATCAGTTTATTCGTGAAACTCTACAGAATCATTTTGCACCAAGCGCAATTGAATAACTATTACTGGAAAAGCACAAAACACTTCCAAAGTTGAAAATTCGCTTTTTTTCTTTAAATTGATTTGTTCAAAAACGGTGCGATCAGGAAAAACGGCCTGCACGGATTCAGCACATCAAAAACTATAAGATACGCGTTTTGAAGATTACAAAATCAGAACCGCGTCGAAAAATGTTAGACGTACCTCACGCACCTCACGCACTTCCTGCTTCTTCGACATTTTCGACTTGAGTGCCTTTTGTCTCTAACGCTCTAGTAAGGGAAGTAGCCACGCGCGGCTCGCGCCTCGCGGTTCGCGGCCCGCTAATTGGCTGTCCTGCGTGAGTGCAAAATGCAATAAATAGCTCGCGCTTTTCGCCTTCGCGTTAGTTGCACTCAAACCAACGATTGGATTACATCAGTATTTATTTCGAAGTTTTGAGTGTGTATTGGAAAAAGTAAGTTTAAGTGAATTGTGAAGTGAAGTGAAAGTGTTGCAATGAGTGACAGTGAAAATGTATCCGTGGTGGAAATCCACGAAGAAGAACAAAATGTGTGTGAAGATCAGTGCGTGTTCAAAAAAAGAGGACTGCGAAAATTGACATTGAGTATGAAGAGATACTCGAGAAAAAGAGCATGGAAGCGGCGCATAGCCCTTCAGAAGACTTCTGAACCGTCAACAGCTGTTGATCAAGGGCACTCTTCAGATGAAATTATTTATTTGCCATTAGAGGAGGAACGGGAAACGCCAAATTCAAAGGAAATTTCTGAAGAGCCAACAGAAGAATTGGCGAGCGAAATTCCCGAAACTGAAGAATTGTTTATTGAAAGAACGGCAATGGACGATACTGAAGAACAAGACTGTGTACCACGTGGCTTCAGTATCGTGGATTTGCAGCATATATTTGCCGAATTTAAAAAAATAGGCGACCATGCTAAGAACAGGGAAGACTGTGGAATTGGACACATGCAAATAACCGGCATGAGACGGTCGGGCCTCAGAACCACCCTCACCGTAAAATGCGATATGTGCCAATTTAAAGGTGAGATACACAGTGAACCTAAAGAAAGTAAAAAGATGGAAACCAACCAGAGTGCTGTTGACGGGATAATTTTGAATGGAGGAAGTTATACCCAAATGGAGGAGTTTTTTGCAGCAATGGACATACCCTCCATGTCTACAAAAGAATTTCAGAAGCACCACGATGAAATCGTGAAGTGGCTTATTGTTGCTGCAGAGGAAGAAATGGTAGCAGCGGCAGAGGAAGAGAAACGTTTGGCCATTGAAAGGGGCGATATTGTGCCAGGACTTGGCATACCCCACATCCCCGTTGTGGCCAACGGAAGTTGGATGAAGCGATCCTACCGAAGTGGAACGTACGATTCCGCGTCTGGAATCGGCGTCATCATTGGTTACCATACCAAAAAAGTATTGTCTACCGGCGTGAGGAATAAAGTTTGCCGATCTGCTGCGAAAAGGAAAGAACAGCCTCGACAGCACACGTGTTTTAAAAATTGGGGCACCAATCAAGCCTCAACGGCCATGGAAAGTGACGCGATTGTTGAAGGGTTCAAGACCAGCGTCGAAAAACGTGGACTCGTTTACTCAACGTTGATTGCTGATGGGGATAGCAGCGTTTATAAGAAAATTATAGACGCTGACCCATACAGAACTCAGATTCGTGTCAATAAAATTGAATGCACGAATCATTTGCTGAGATATTTTTGCAAAAAAATGAAGGAAATTGTGAAAAAGACAACACCTGGCCCGTTGAGGAAAATCGTGGAAAGTAGCATTCGGCGAATGCGCGCGGATATAGTGAAAGCCGCAGAGTATAGATATAAACAGAATGTAACAACGGCAGAAAAAATCAAAAATTTATATGCCGACATATATAATGTGCCAAGCCACGTTTTTGGAGAGCACGCCGAATATTCAAGACTTGAATACTTCTGCGATGGAAGCAGAAAGGAAAAAGAACAAAACATTGTTCCACAACTTCAGCACATGGAGGTGTATGAACAGATTAAGGAAATACTTCGACCGTTGTTGGCACATACAGAGAGTTTGCTATACAACAGCAATAACAACACGGTCGAAAGTTTTAACGGAATAATCGCAAAGTATACAAGCGGAAAAAGATTGAATTTCGGAGAACGAGGTTCTTACACCGGAAGATGTGCTGCTGCTGTCCTGCAGTATAACACAAAACAAGTGTTGTCACGCCTGAATACGGCGATGAAAATGGACCCGCCTGTTACTCTGGAGAAAATGGAAAAAACAAGAATGAAAAAAAATCAGAAGTCCGCTGAAAAGCTGAAAGAAAAAAGGATTGCGAAGCACGTGCGGAAACAATTCCGTTCCGAAAAGGATTGTAATTACGGGCCGAACGCTCAAAAGCCAGATATGGCAGAAAACATTTATGCATTGGAGAAGACCAAGCATATGGAAATGTTGCACAATTGGCAAAATAGGAGAGATGCTATTGTGCAAGAGACAATCGGGCAAGCCAAAAACCATAAATGGCTAAATTATAAATCGAAACTTTTGACGGCCTCGAATTTCGGAAGAGTATGCCGTCGTCGGATTGGAACGCCCTGTGCAAATGCAGTGAAAGCATTTGTTTACCCCAGGATAATTAATGCACCTGCGGTAATATACGGCCAAGAGTGCGAAAAATTAGCACGCGAAGAGCTAAGCGCGAAAATTGGTGTTGAAATTGAAGAATGTGGAGTATACATTGATGGCTCCAACCCTTTCTTAGGGGCTTCTCCAGATGGAGTAATAGACGAAGAGGGCATTGTAGAAATAAAATGCCCAAAAACGGCAGAAAATTTAATGCCGGAGGAGGCAATCAGAACGATGCCAATTATTCGCCGCATATTTGAAGATGCAGCAGGAAATAGAATGAACAAGAACCATTATTATTACTACCAAATACAAGGCCAGTTACATATAGCAAGTAGAAAATACTGCTTATTTTGTATCTGGACCCGTAAAGGGCTGAAATATGTACATAAAAATAGATAAAGACGAAAACTTTTGGCAAAACCAAATGGAGCCAAAATTAATTCAATTTTATGAACAATGCATGCTACCGGAATTGATAGATAGCCGGCACAATAGAGGAATGCCCATTCGGGAGCCTCAATTTATACAAGACGAGACAGCAAGCTTAGAAAGGCGAAAAAGGTCTCTCTCAGAAAGTAGTACAAATACTGGTAATGTCCGGCGTCGCACTGTACTGTAAAGTGCAGTGCCACTGACTCTGTTAGTGGTTGACAATTGCATAGAATAGCAATTGTCCTCGCGGATCATACGATCTCGCGAGTTGCTCGACGCCGGTACGCACATTTAAAAATAGTGCGCTTTGCAAAGTAAAAAAAGATTTTCATTATACAGCTAGTTTATAGTTCGAGTCCTTCAATTGAAAAATGTAAGTATTGAACAAAGTGAAAAATATCTTTAGTTATTGATACCATTCTTTCTGTTTTATTTAACAAATTTGTTACAGATCCTGCAAGGAAGGATTCCCGAAGGCAGATGTTTGGTGAGTGTGGCCACACTTTTTAAATTTAACAATAAACCGACCGACAGCGGTCAAACTGACCATTTTCAAACTTTGGTACAACTTATGCATATTTAAACGTTATCGCATCGCTAAAAAATTATTCTGAAAATTATTCTCGTTGTATTGAAAATGCTGCGTGACTGTGTTGGACGACCAGCCCTTGAGTCACCGATGATTGTAAGGCCCGCGGATCCTGGTCTAGTCAAAGTCAATATTTTACACTAGGGCAGTAGTCAGCGATATGACTACTGCCAAGGGCCAGACTCCGCGTCGGCTAAGGCCAGCCTTTCCCTCCTAAAAACCACAATATATATAGTAGCGGAATAGCTATTGCAGTCAGAATTAGTTTCGTAGAGAATAAGAGCGAAAGCTATGTCAAAATACTCATCGAACTATATTGAATAAAACTCTTCTTTAAAGTACTTAATAAACAGGGTGGCCCGGAACTCGCGCAGTATTTTTAAAAAAGGGGTAGCTGAGGTGATTCTGAACAACTTTTTCCTTGACCAAAATATTGTTTGAAGCTTCGTTTTTTGCCCGTATAGCCCGAGCTCAGTCACAATTACGCGCGGCCGAGATCGGGTGCATCGAGGGGCAACGTACGACAAATATTACAATCGTCTTACATTAAGAATAGTGTATAATTTTTCGTTATTCACCGATAACAATTTAATTAACAAGTCGTTTAATAACTGTTCCATACTTTTATTCGTTTTCCGAAACGAATAAAGTGTTTTATTAATTATGAAAAAAGTGTTTGGATGATTAATGTTAGAAAAGGGTAGTTAAATAAACTTATCCATTCGACCGCGAATTTACCTGCTTCGACGGTGTCTTGCCATATGGTCATTGTACCGATCCTGACCTATCCTAATTTAAATTTAATTTAAATGCCATGTCCCGGCGATCGATGCGATCTGATTCGCACTTGTTTCCACACGCACAGGACACGCACTTACGAACATTACGAAAGTTAATGTGTGTGTCATGTGCGTGTGGAAACAAGTGCGAATCAGATCTGTATCGATTGCCGGGACGTGGCATTTAAATTAAATTTAAATTGGGATAGGTCAGGATCGGTACAATGACCATATGGCAAGACACCGTCGAAGCAGGTAAATTCGCGGTCGAATGGATAAGTTTATTTAACTACCCTTTTCTAACATTAATCATCCAAACACTTTTTTCATAATTAATAAAACACTTTATTCGTTTCGGAAAACGAATAAAAGTATGGAACAGTTATTAAACGACTTGTTAATTAAATTGTTATTGATGAATAACGAAAAATTATACACTATTCTTAATGTAAGACGATTGTAATATTTGCCGTACGTTGCTCCTCGATGCACCCGATCTCGGCCGCGCGCAATTGTGACTGAGCTCGGGCTATACGGGCGCTCGCATTGGCCAGTGTTTTTCGTTAATAACTAAAAAACGAAGCTTCAAACAATATTTTGGTCAAGGAAAAAGTTGTTCAGAATCACCTCAGCTACCCCTTTTTTAAAAATACTGCGCGAGTTCCGAGCCACCCTGTATATTGTATATATAAAACGTGTTGCACTCGATTCCCTTCACACGGAATCCAACAACTGTTTAGAATGATTCCAAGGTGTGAATGTATGTGATTGGAGCTGAGCACTTGAGATGATCGTGTAAACGTAGTGCGCTTGTCGACCCCCGGATTCGAATAAACGTTTGCCGCTGATCTGTTTATGTGAACTGCAATATCGTAATAGGAACTGTTTCAATCTCTCATTCAAAGGTATATGCACATAATATACACACGATGATGGACAGAATATCACGTTTTATTTGTAAAAGCATCGAAAGAGTTCGAAGACTTTTCTATTCGATGCCTTCATTCAATTCAACATTCAAATTATTAGATAGCTGACCGTCCACCCTGCACGTCTGTAGGACATTATACCTGCAGTACCACGGAAAAATCCCAACTTTGCACACATCTGGCAAAGTCAACCATAGCACTCCTTCTCCTTTTTTATTACTACATGGAATTAAAATAAATAAAATAAGACGTAAATACTGAAAAATACATTGTATGCATATTTTAGGAAAAGTCATAAAGTTTAATAACGATGTAATAACGTTTAAATATGTAAAAGTTGTACCAAAGTTGGAAAAAGTCAATTTGACTGGTGTCGGTAGGTTTAGTGTTAATCCATGTTCAAATAGAGCAAGGTTTATAACATCTTAAATTTTGGGAAGGCTTATACAAAAATACATGAAAGCTTAAACACTTGAAAACCATATAAATTTCAAGTGCAGTCTCCTGCAGTTTATAATTCTGTGTGGACTTTCATAAGTCAACGCTCGTCAAACGTTTGGCGAGTCTCACATAACCCATCGCATAGCCTAGGTCAGGGACAACGAACTAGCGGCTGGCGAGTCGGCTGTGACGCCTTCCCCTACTTAGATCTTGCACCTACAGCGAACTCGTGGCTCGCCAGCTACGCGTGCCTTGCCCGTGCCCCAGCCAGTGTTTGTCTTTGCAAAGTAGTAGGGAGTTTTTTACTGGTAGTGGGGACTTGGTGGCTCGGGGGGGAGAAAAACTTCGTTGTCCCTGGCCTAGGTTGGTAAACAGCATTTTCCTCTCCTCGAGAAAAAAAGAAAAGTATATGGATATACTCGAGAAAGCGTAACCAGGGAAAATGAAGTGCTAATATGCTGCCTAATTACTGCTGCACATTCAAATGAGACAGCAACACCTAACATATTTCAGGTAATGTTTTACAGTTTTGAAACATACATATATGATTTTATAATATTAAAAACACATGAATGGACACATTTATATCCGCTTATACATGAACAACTATATATATTTACATTGTTTAATCCATTACAGTTCTGAAAGGGCGTTATGTGCGTCTGATGTACCTACGACGGGGACAGCAAGACGGGAATCGGAGTGACACCGGAAACTAAGGCTTAGGATGTGAGGGGAATCATTTCGCCTTAACATGACGTAATATGACGCACGTGGCCCACGGTCCGCCAGCTGGCTGTGCCTGACCTAGGAATGGTCGTGATAGCTGTGCCGATAAGGAAGTGACCCGGGGTTAAAGCGGTATAATCGTCGATGTTCTCCGAACACGGGGCGATCGGACGAGAATTCATGCAAGCCTCGATCCCACATAGGACGGTAGTTAGCTCTTCGAATGTGAGAGTATGAGAGCCGATGACACGTTTCAGATGATGTTTCATACTACGTATTCCGGCCTCCCACAACCCATCGAAGTGTGGAGCTGAGGGAGGAATAAAGTGCCATACGACTTGATCGCTCGCGAGTTTGTTCAATACATTCGCATCGCGCGTGGCAGCGCGGAATGCCGCGGTCACTTCTTTATCGGCTCCCTGGAACGTTGTTCCATTGTCGCTGTACATAGCGACTGGTAAGCCGCGACGCGAACTGAAACGATTATAGCACGCGAGAAACGCCTGCGTCGTGCAGGACCCAACTAATTCGATATGAACTGCGCGAGTGGTCATACAGATAAACAACGCGATGTACGTTTGCTCGGGCATTGCCGCATTCCGCAGCCGCCCGTCGACGCGAATCAGTCCTTCTGAATCGAGGTACGGGTTTAAAGAAATCAGTGGACTGTGTCGAGGGAGAGGGAGTTTCGCGTGCAAATGCTGAACTTCGGCGGGATGTACCGTTCTTTGAATGATCTTGAGCCAGTATGTTCGCGCTCGCTGAACTTCTGTCGTGAGCAGCGCGCTCGGAGTTAGGTTAATGTCCGAAGGACCGTATACGACTGACGAGGGCGACCGTGACTGGGTAACGGGTGAACGCAGTTTTGCAATGAAGCGTAAGATATTAGCGGTCACGCGGATGAGCTTGGGCCAGCTCGAGAATCGCGTGGCGAGATCCCACGGTTTTGGTGAAGGGACGGTATGAAGAGTGGTAGGAACACGTTCCTCCAACGAAGTTGTTGCCTCGAGTGAGGGGGCCTCGCAGGGGCACAGAGTCGATGGCGATTTGAGCCATTTCGGACCGTGCCACCACAATGAGTGAGTCACAAGCTGGGAAACATTAATACCGCGTGAGGCACAATCGGCAGGATTATCTTCCGATTGAACATGGTGCCATTGGCAGGTTGGTACTAGCTCTTGAATGGTCGCCACTCTGTTCGCAACAAACGTTTTCCACCGCGATGCGGATTGGCTTATCCAGGCGAGAGTAACAGTGGAATCAGTTCAACCATGCATCTCGCACGCACAATACCCGAATGAAGCGCGTATAAAAAACATTAAACGAGCGAGAAGCAATGCGCCGCATAGCTCAAGCCGCGGAATCGTCAAAGATTTGAGCGGAGACACTTTAGACTTAGCCGCGAGAAGAGAGACGAGGATGTTGCCTGGGTCAGTTGTTACGCGAGACTGCAGCGTATGCATTTTGCGAGGCGTCTGCGAAGCCATGCAGTTCTGTTTTTTGCACGTGTAGCCCGTAGCCTGTCCATCGAGTTAGGACTACCGATCGAAGAAGAGGGAGTTGGGTGCAATACGTTGTCCAAACTTCGCGGAGTTCGTTCGGAATCGTATCGTCCCAACCGCACTTCTGCAGCCAAAGACGTTGCATCAGAATTTTTGCTACTACAACAACAGGAGCGGCCCATCCCAGCGGATCGTAGAATCGTGCGATAGTCGAAAGAATTGCCCTTTTTGTTACAGGAATGGCAGTTTTCATTCCAATGTCCAAACGAAATGAGTCTTTGTCGGGATTCCAATTTATGCCTAGAACCTTTAAGTTGTCGTCGGGTAGCAATGGTTTGCTAGCAGCAAAACCATGATCTGTTTTGTTCGTTTTAACGCGAAGCTTGCGCAATTGATCGACCGACTCAGACCGAACGTGTGGCAGATCGTACAGCGTTTCTAAATGTGTAGCGACTAACATTCGCTTATTGTCGTAGGTCGCGACCAACAGATCCCAAGCGATGGTATAGCCCGCATCGGTTATCGCAATGTTGTCGACGAGCTCACTAGCCTCGCCTTTTAAACAGGATAATAAATATTGAAATCGGGAAACATTCGACAGACCTTTGCGCGCGATGATCATCGATTTGAACTTGTCTCTGAAGGTTTCCCATTCGATGAATGCTCCAGAGAATTGTGGGAGTTCGAGGGTGGGCAGTCGATTGGTGACGTCATAGGATTGCGAGTCAGGTCCTGCGGTTGGAAGCGTGTTGTCGGATGAGCTGCCGGTCTTCAGCCGGGAAAGAGTTTCCGCCATGTAGTCTGAAGTCTCCAAAAAGATCTCGTGCACGGCCAGAAAGCGATCCTGCGTGAAGTAGCTCGAGCTGCAACGCTCAGCTTCCGTCGCTGCTGCGGTGATCTGCTTGTGCAGATTCTGGCATTCGGCGAATGCATCGTTCAGCCGGGTGATACGATCTTGAACGGTGGCGACCGTTAATTTAGCTTTGCCGAGTTTCTTGAAGTTTTCAAGGGTACGCTCGACAATACGAGTTGCGTCTATTTGTTGAAGAAGGAGCGTCTTGATGTCACCCATTGTTCTATGTGCGATGGACGTGTGGTTCGTTCTTCAACGTTTTAATGTTCACAGAATTTTGTCACTGCACTCACTGCAATCCGGCTCGAACGACCAAAAGGTTTTGTTCTCGCGGATGCGGAGGGGATAGCTGGAACTATCCTGGCGAGGATATGCAGTGGGAGTGTTTTAGAACCAAAAAACAGATGCAGGATCCTTGCTCACTAAGATATTTGTATTTCTTTTACAACTAGCACAATGTTCACCTCGTGGGCAATCCTCCCGCGACAGACACGAGAGCTACACTTGTCGACGACAATCGAATGGTAAAGATGTGAAACGCGATCTGCCTTGTACACAGTCTTTCGTTCAAGTGCCCGTTTCGATTTTAAACGGTTCGTAATCGTAACGGGTAACCGTGGCGCTGTGTCTTGATACACATGATCGACGCAAGAATCGAACCGCGTTTGTATTGGGCGCGAGCTACCAAAATTTATCCCGTTTGATTCCTGTACAATAGGTTTAACGAATCTATTCGATTTATAAGTGAACGTATTAAAGTTTATATTCTGAATATCAGTATAAATACAAATGTTTCTGTCGCGATGAAATAATGTGAAATGTGTAAATTACCTAAGTATTTGGACGGTGTTGACGCACTGGCGCTGCAGGGTCTGAGAGCCGCTATTAGAATATACCGAAAGAACTTCAACCGGACTAGCGGATTCTAACGGGTTAATCTGTGTTTCGAGGGGTGCGTTAAGCCGAATCTCACTGGATATAACTGATTCTATACAAACGTGACACGACGTGACTCTACGCGTGACTATGTAACTCTGAACCAACGAGGGTATAAACCAAAAGGTTTATATAATAATTTTATATAAAGATACAAATTTTATTTAATTTCTTAACGTTTAAAATTAAAATAATTTAATATAGATAAATAAATAATATTTTTTAATATTTAAAATTAAAATAATATGAAAATTTTATTTAGTTTTTATATAATCCCAAAATGCGCGGGAAAGCACTGGGACTTTCCATATAAGGAAATTGAGGAGTCAACCTTGGGCCACGCCCGTCTCGGTCATGATGCAACTGACCGTGCTTGTACTCAGATCCCCCTTATTTGTTTACAATAACCGAAAGAATTTAAGGACGTTTTCCCTTCACAGACGCGAACTCGAAAATGCGTTGAGAGCGACGTATAGAAAATATTCTCCATACGTAACAAATATTAAAATTATCTTTCAGTTATTTTTGCATAATTTTGTTCCCTGTACGCTCAATTTTATGACGATAAGTGTACTTTTGTTTTCTTCTTGTTAAATAAGGATCAATATTTCATTACATTTAAACATCTTTTCAAGAATTACCTGTCATAATATAGAGATAAAATATTTTTTGTATTTTTACTTTTGAATATGTCTGTTTTTATTCATTTCCCCCTCAATTTTCAATCCCAGCATAAGTAGTGCCATTAGGATAGATTTCTAGTTATTTGCATTTGAAATAGAGTAGTTGTTTACATTTCAAGTAGATATAATGCACTGAACGTCTGCAAAGATTCCCTGTTTCACGCTCCACGTAACAGGGGAGGGTGAATATTTTCAAGAAAATTACTCCACGCTTACTCCTTGAAACTTGTACTTATCTTATAGCCATGCTAGTACTATCGAAGGGTGGAAAATGATCGGACGAACACTTTCCTCGGCGCTGAAGCATGAATTAATTATACGGAAATTCTCCTATTCCCAACGGACGTAGAATTAGGCTGATGCATATACAGGGTGTCTCTTAACTTCTGTCTTTCCCGGAAATGGGGGGTAGCTGGGGTGATTCTGAACAACTTTTTCCTTGACCAATGTGTGGTTTGCAGCTTCATTTTTAAGTTTTTAACGAAAAACACTAGCCAATGAGAGCGCCCGCAAGGCGGCCGATGCCGCGCGCTCAGGCACGAACCTATCAGCTATCGCGATGGGGGGCATCGAGGGTACCGACGGAAGCGTGCGGCAAATGTTAAATCGTCTTAATTAAGAATAATGTGGAATAATTCGTTTATACTTATGAAACTAATAAATCGTTTAATAACCGTGTTCGATACGTTTATTCATTATCCGAAAGGAATAAACTGTTCTATTACTTATGAAAAAAATATCTTTTTAACAGCACGTTTTCAGGTGGATAAATTATGTTTTCAGAAAAACGATTTGCACAACTAATGTTAGAAAAAGCTAATTAAACTTACCCATTCGTCTACGAATTAATCTGGTTAACATTGTGCGAATCCTGACCTAGGCAACGGTCAACAGCTGATGTCACCGGCCGGGTCGGTGAACTCACTACACTCACGGTGAATTCACTTCAAGATCACTTCACTTCACGGATACTATCACTTGCCACTGTGAAATGTGGGATATTTGAAACCGATTTATTTTTCTTACGTTTAAACATTTCGTAATAGTTTGCGTTTTCACGATTCATGTTGTCCGTTCGGCTAGCAGAACGACTCTGCCAGCTAAAACGTCGCACTCGCTTCCACACGCACACGCACATGTTCTTTAATTGTGGGTAACATTGTAGTGCCAACGCTCACACTGCGACTCACACTACGCAGGGGCCGATGCTGCCCTGTGTGATCGGTATCTGCCGCCGATTTCCACAAAATTTGGAGACAGTGTGTGTGCGTGTGCGTGTGGAAGCGAGTGCGAATGTTTCAGCTGGCAGAGTCGTTCTGCTAACCGAACGAGAAACGTGAATCGTGCAACCGCAGAATATTACTAAATGTTTAAACGTACGAAGAATAAATTGTTTTTAACTATACCCAAATTTCACAGTAGCAAGTGCAAGTGACCGTGAAGTGAAGTTATCGTGAAGTGAAGTGATCATGCAAGGATACTAACCCAGCCGTAACATCAGCTGTTGAACGTTGCCTCGGTCAGGATTCGCACACGTTAAGCAAGTTAATTCGTGGACGAATGGGTAAGTTTAACTAGCTTTTTCTAACATTAGTTGTGCAAATCGTTTTTCTGAAAACATAATTTATCCACCTGAAAACGTGCTGTTAAAAAGATATTTGTTTCATAAGTAATAAAACAGTTTATTCCTTTCGGATAATGAATAAACGTATCGAACACGGTTATTAAACGACTTATTAGTTTCATAAGTATAAACGAATTATTCCACATTATTCTTAATTAAGACGATGTAACATTTGCCGCACGCTTCCGTCGGTACCCTCGATGCCCCCCATCGCGATAGCTGATAGGTTCGTGCCTGAGCGCGCGGCATCGGCCGCCTTGCGGGCGCTCTCATTGGCCAGTGTTTTTCGTTAATAACTTAAAAATGAAGCTGCAAACCACACATTGGTCAAGGAAAAAGTTGTTCAGGATCACCCCAGCTACCCCCCATTTCCGGGAAAGACAGAAGTTAAGAGACACCCTGTATATTTCATTATACAATGTACTGTTAAAAATAATATAAAAATGTTATAAGATTTTATTAAGATTTTTTGTGGCCTCCTTTTGCCTTAACGATAGTTAACTCTCCTTGTACAACTTTTTCGAATTTTTGGCTATTCTGTTCGTAATACTTCAAACAGTTCATCTGCATTTTTTGCTGACCTTTCCTTCGTACTCTGTCAAAATAATCCGAAACATGTTTGATAATATTTAAATCAGGACTTTGAGGTGGCCAGTTCACAACTTTTAATGCTCCACTGTCCTCTAAATCTCTCAAACAATTTTTTTACAATTCGGGCAGTATGCTTGGGGTCATTATTGTGGGAATGGGAAGCGCCCAACGTCCGGGCACAGGGCGTTTTGGACCACGCTACCTGAGACACAGCTGGTCTGCAGGCGTGCAGCGATGGCCTGCGGAACCGTTTCCCCTATTTTCTAGCTGTAAGGATACGGATGAGAGAGACAGAGAGAGACGAGAATGGCTGAGGACGAATGAATGTATGAATGGAAATAGAGTAGAACAGTATAGTACAGCGTAGAGAGAATAGCGTGGATACGATGTAGAATAGAATAGAACAACATAGCGTAGAATAGTGTAGTACCGTTTATAATAAATATATAAGACAAAGGGAAATATTTAGGACTTTCCTCTCAAAGAAACCAAAATGTGTTGCTCTAAAAAGATTATAATTTTCATCTGATACACCTATTCAGGGTCCGACGGAGTATTTCGTGCCGCGTTTAATGGGGGGGTTGGCGGGGTGATTCTGAACAACTTTTTCCTTTACCAAAATGTTGGTTAAAGCTTTGTTTTTGAGTTATTAACGAAAAACACTGGCCAATCAGAGCGCTCGGGCGCGTGGCCGTCAACGGATCTCAACCTCGGTCGTGGTCGTGAACGAACGCATTGGTACGTTGTGTTACCTCGTATGAAATTAAGAATAATGTGGAATTATTCGTTATTCATGAATAACAAATAAACTAATAAGTGTTCGATACGTTTATTCGTTATCCGAAGGAAATAAAGTATTTTATTATTTATGAATTATTTTTTGTTTAACAGCACGTTTTCAGGTGGATAAATTGTATTTTAAGAAAAACGATTTGGATAAATAATGTTAGAAAAAGTTAGACTTACCAATTCGTCCACGTATTAATCTGCTCCGACGGCAGTGGGTCATTGACACTGGGTCATTGTGTCGATCCTGACCTTCCACAACATCTGATGCTACAGCCGAATCGGTGCACGGTCACTTTTCTTGCACAGTCACTTTTCTAGCACGGTCACTTCACTTAACAGTCATTTTCACTTTTTGGAACGATTTACCTTCCTGCGTTTAAAAAATTGTGGCTCCGAAAGGCACCCAATGCAATTGTGGCACCCAATACAAACATTTGGTTGTACTCCAGGTTTGAACGATACATCTTGCTCGTACGAATAGTCGAATGACTCTGCCAGCTTAAGCGTTTCCTAGGTTCTACATAGATGAACATTCGTTAAGGAAGGGATATTGTTATAATAGAATGCAGAGGAAATGTTTCTTACTGGAACGCTTAAGTGGCTAGCAGTTTTGGCGCCAACCTCCACTACGCGAAAGAATACCCATGCGCTCTAGGGGTTCGCATGGCTTTCGTAACTACGAACTCCGCTTCTATTGAAATTTCTCGAACAGTGTAATCCCGCACTGTCTGGTGTGTGTGGTCTCTCTTCGCAATCGGAGTTCGTAGTTACGAAAACCATGCGACCCCCTAGAGCGCATGGGTATTCTTTCGTGTAGTGGAGGTTGACGCCAAAACTGCTAGCCACTTAAGCGTTCCAGTAAGAAACATCTTCTGCATTCTATTATAACAATATCCCTTCCTTAACGAATGTTCATCTAGGACCAAGGAAACGCTTAAGCTGGCAGAGTCATTCGACTATTCGAACAGGCAAGATGTATTTTTCAAATCAAGAATACTTTCAAATGTTTGTTTTACTTGTGCGGTGCGACTTTAATAGTAACGGTGCCGCTTCTCGGTACCGCGAATTGCATCCGGGATAAGAAACACCCTCCGCGTCGACCTTCCGTGCGTTGGCCTCCCGCCTGTGTTCAGATGGGATATCTCAACCCGATCGAAGAGGTACGGCCCGATCAACTCGTTCTTCAGTGAGACGATCGAGGAGCTGGTTGCTCGTATCCACGGCGCCGTCGCTCTCATTTCGAGCGACACATTACACAAAGTGCAGCGCAGCGTACGTGAGCGTGCAGAGGCGTGCATTGCGGTTCAGGGGTCCGTATTTGAACCCGTACGCCACATCTTAAGATGAGACCACCGCCACCAAAATCGGCTCCTTTCGGAGCCACAATTTTTTAAACGTAAGTACGATGAATCGTTCCAAAAAGTGAAAGTGACTGTTAAGTGAAGTGACCGTGCACCGACACGGCTGTAGCATCAGATGTTGTGGAAGGTCAGGATCGACACAATGAGCCACTGCCGTCGGAGCAGGTTAATACGTGGACGAATTGGTAAGTCTAACTTTTTCTAACATTATTTATCCAAATCGTTTTTCTTAAAATACAATTTATCCACCTGAAAACGTGCTGTTAAACAAAAAATAATTCATAAGTAATAAAATACTTTATTCCTTTCGGATAAGGAATAAAAGTATCGAACACTTATTAGTTTATTTGTTCTTCATGAATATCGAATAATTCTACATTATTCTTAATTTAATACGATGTAACATATGCCGCACGCTTCCCTCGATATCCACGCTGTCCCGAGCGCGGTTGAGAGCCACGCGCCCGGGCGCTCTGATTGGCCAGTGTTTTTCGTTAATAACTCAAAAACAAAGCTTTAACCAACATTTTGGTAAAGGAAAAAGTTGTTCAGAATGACCCCGCCAACCCCCCATCAAACGCGGCACGAAATACTCCGCCGGACCCTGTATACAATATTTACAAATTTACAAATTGGTTTATGAGTTACCTAAAAAGAAACGGCAATTAAAGTCTCTTGTTCTATTTATCGTCCACAATTCCTTAATCTCCGCACATATGCTCTTCCAAAAACTCTCTCCGTCTATCCTCGTCTCCCTCGTTAAGTATCCATTAGAGGGCGCGCTGGGCTAAGGTAAAGCGCGGCTTGAAAGAAAGTATCCTTTCTTTACAAATATATGTATATATAATCCTGTTATTAATTATATTACAGTTACACCGGCTTAATTTCTTTAAAACATCCAATCCCACATTATCATGTTGGAAGAGAAATTTGTTAAACATTAGTCGTCGCCCGGACGGTTGCTAATGTTCATTAATATTACTATTGCAAATCTTAGATGATCTTGTTATGGTTGATAAATGCGTACCTCATAATAATAGCTACTCGTACGCCTATGCATGTATATCTGGTGCGGCCGCAGCCCGGTGGATTCGCGCGGTCCGCGTATTATGTGAAAATTTACAGAACTGTAGGAGGCAAAGCCATCGTATTATATATCAATCGATTCAGAAATAATTGTCAGTTCTTTTTTGTCATTATGTAAATTTTTGATCTCTTGAAATAATGTAACAATACATTTTTTTGTTATAAACAAATTACTTTTTTCAAAACCTGTGACCACTTTTTATTTTACCTCAAGAAACCACAAAACGTTTCCCTAAGAAGATTCCTTACATCTGTGACACTTTCCGAGATACCATTTTTCTGCTGAAACTTCAAGGGGCTACGTAAGAGTTGATGTCCTCCACTTGGAGTTCTTCAAGATGGTTTGTGGCGGGGTAGTCACGCCGTTTGCCTATGAGGATTTTGAGGATACGAGTTTGCGTATGGCTCTTGTGTATACATCTTGATGAGTGCTGATTTGGGGACGATACCCTAGATTTGTGTCATTTGAATCAGGAGATTGTAACGAACATGTTAGTAAAATTTCACTTAAAACGGACCAAAAATGCAGAAGTTTTATTCTCAAATTTTGATCGCGTTAGTATTGTCTCACGTACACGGGTATTTAAACTTGCCTCTTATCTGGAACGCTGCCTCGAGCCTCGGCTGCCACAACATTGAAGGTGACCCGACGCTCGAGAAACGTGCCCTGCACACCATTAGTGTCCCCGAGCGAGGGGCACTAATGGAGACATGGAATCGAAATTTTACTTTGAAATTTATAATCTCACTACTAATTACCTTATTCTTAACAATTAATATACACATTCCGATTGCTATCGGAAACAATAATAAAGAGGAATAAAATTGTTAATACCATGATAAGTAAAAATTGTTTGTTCTGGATGCTGGTTAGCGGTTGGAGGACTGCTCGGCGGAAATTTGGAAGGCGAATATGCGTAGGTGCACACCGGTCAGTTGACCGTAATGATCGACGAATGGTTACTTTGGATCGGTATATTTGCGGTTGTACAAAATACTCTTTCTTTCGGTTCGCTGTGTACTCTCGAGGTTCGAAATACGTAATGTTCGAAAACGGTCGAACATCCGCCGATCCTATCGACGATCGGTGCGGAGTGGAAAGGGGAGCACGTGACACGATCACGTCACACCGCGATCGGTTGGCGGTGCGCAAGCGCTCGGGGTTCGTTTGAAGTATCATTCCCGAACATTCCGCCCGCCTCGAAGTATCTTCGAAATTAGCCTAGCTTAACTACTATATACAGGAAGTTAATACTAACTTAGGATACTATGTACATGAACTTAATGCTAACTTATGGTACTATGTACATGCGCCGTGTATTCGGATTACCTTTCCTAGGGGTTTGGTGTTGCCACCGCCTGGTCGCCGCCCACCGTGTCGGGTTCGCTGATTTGTTCGGCCTCTTCTTCCCGATTGATTTCAACCGGGAGGAAGCAAATTTTTGCGATTGGCCGTCGGTATGTGGAACGTGCGGTACGTACCGTGACGACGCGAATCAGCCCATCGGCGCCTGGATGACAGACTACGATTCGGCCCATTTCCCAGTGACTGGGGGGCATCGTGTCGTGGCGCAGCACAAGTTTGCCGACCTCCGCGAGACGCTGCGCGGTGCGCCATTTCGGGCGTTGCTGCAGCGTGTGCAGGTATTCGCTTCTCCACGCACGCCAGACTAGTTCCGTTATTCTATGGACTAATTGCCACCGAGACAGTCGCTGTTCGCGCAGGTGTAACACGCTGGGCTCAGGTGCGGCTATTAACGGCGCCCCGATCAGAAAGTGACCGGGGGTGAGCGTTGCATAGTCGTCCAGGTTTTCCGAGACGGCGGCGAGGGGTCGCGAATTGAGGCACGCTTCGATGCGGCACAGGACCGTGGTCAGTTCTTCCGCGGTCAAAGTGTGCCGTCCGACGCATCTTCGTAGATGCCGCTTCGCGCTTTTCACCCCTGCCTCCCACAATCCGCCGAAGTGGGGGGCACTCGGGGGGATGAAATGCCAGGTCACTCGTTCCGTCGCGATGGCGCTCAAGAATGCGGGGTCGCGGATGGCGGCTCGGTGTGCGGCGTTCAGTTCTCTTTCGGCACTAAACAATACATGCTATTCGGCATGCCGCGACGCGATACGAAGCGATGAAACGCGGCGAGGAACGCGGCAGATCCGTAGTCGTGCACCAGTTCCAAATGAATGGCTTTGACAGTCATGCACACGAATAGGGCAATGTACGCCTTAGGCTACGGGTACAGTGGAACCGAATTTCGGCCTTGCGACGTCGTCAGAGCGAACCGAATCGGCTGTGCGAAGTGGAGCGGTGCCAGTGGCTGCGTATTCTATTCCGACGAATGTGAGTTCACAGCTATGATGCACGCCGTAGAAAAGGCACATGGATTTGGCTAATATGATCCAAATTATATCGTGTTTGGCCTCATTTTAATCACAACAACCCCAATAATATATTAATGCAATTTTCATAACGAAATAAGTAACAATAAAAAAGTTTCACGGTTGCATTAGTGTTGTGTCACGGATACGAAGCCACTTGTTTCTTTTTCTAAGCTATCTGCCTCCGGGACATGTCGACTAGTCAAAACGTATCAGCGTGCTCCTTCCACTCGAACCCGGGGGGGGCCCCTCCAGTGGCGGGGATGAAGCGCGAGCGTCCTCAATTTATTAACAATCTTGTTAACAAATGAAAGTTTAGAACGGAAAAATTAAATTGTTGCTCTTACGGTGCATAAATATTTTAATACAACTAAACGTAAATTAACTGGCGTGATGTTCGCATTTAAATAAGAAGATAGTTTCGGAAAGGTAGATTATAAGGGGAACAATGAACCGTCGATATAAGTCAAGGTGGGCTTCAGAACTACGGTTTCCTTTTTAACACATCTGCAAACTATAACCCTGTTAGTTACCTCGAACCATAAAGACAACTGGCACTGTGACCGTCCGAAACCATTATGTCCTTTTTAGCAAAATTCAGCTTTCCTGAAAAACAGACAGAGCAACCTCTCCTTTCGGACTTCCGGACCGCATATTGCTTTCGCTAAATTACCGCTTCGACCATCTGGGTTACAACATTCAGATGATAAGGCTTAGAATAAAATAACAATTTCAACAGCCAAGCAACTCTCACACCAACTCCGAGGGAAGACCCCTTAATATTCATTAACCGAAATGTAAAAATCAATGCGACAATATACCAACAAAAAGTCCATCGTGTAGTATTGACCACGGTCGGTTTCGGGCGAAAAAATCAAACTCAGTTGATCGGCTAGCATATTCGGACGAAAAGATCGTATTTCTATGTATTTAGGACGAACCTATGTAGAAAAAGGGCCACGACCCTCGCTACGGGGGGGGGGGGCAGCCACTTCAGTTCGGACGAAAAAATCAAAATCCCGTCAAGTGTCTCGCGTCTTCGCACGCATTCGGGTCGTATGCAGTGACACCGCTTCCATTTAATCTCATGGCGTTGATTCGTTTCCGAATTCATCAGACGTCGTAAGGCCGAAATTCGGTTCCACTGTACCCGTAGCCTTATGTGACTTTTGTCCGCGACCTGCAGCGTTTCGGACCAGAATCGGGCCGGCGTAGTCAACGCCTGTGTGTACGAACGGGCGTAGCGTTCGATTCGTGCAGGCTGCCGGTAAGTCGCCCATGAGTTCACGGGGAACTGTCGCTCTCTCGCGCGCGCACACCACGCAACGATGCAACACTTGGCGGACCGTTGTTCGCGCCCGCAAGATCCAGTACTCGTCGCGTAATGACGAAAGGGTCCAGGAGGAACCCCCATGTAGGGTTCGGAGATGGTGGTGCGCGATGATCATGACGATAATCGGGTGCGAACGGACGAGCACCGGGTGTATCGCCTTCTCAGGTAGGTTGGATCGGCGCAGCCGTCCACCCACACGCATTATACCCTCGTTGTGGATGAATGGGTTTAATGACGAGACCGGGCTTGAGGGGGCGACGGTGTTTCCTTTGGACAGCGACGCGATTTCCGAGGGGAAGCTTTCGGTTTGTATCCTTCGAATCCAAAGTGCCTTGGCGCGCTCGATCTCGTCGGTTCGAAGGGCGATACTGGTTGCTGAAGCGTGCTTGGGTCCGGCGCGGGTCGTCGGTGCAGAGGCGCGTAGACGCGAATTCGCGATGAAGCGCTGTAGATACGCCGTGACACGTAGCAGTTTGGGCCACGACGAGAATCGGGATGCGATCGGGCATTGTGCTGATGAGTCGGCAGAAGCGAGACAAACGATCTTGTCGGCCCGTTTTTCTAACAACATGGAGTGCGACAAGATCGGCGGTTGACCGGGCCATTGACTTTCGGGAAGACGCAGCCACGCGGGTCCTCCCCACCACAATTCTTTGGATACGAGCTCGTGTCCATTCAATCCGCGCGAGGCGCAATCCGCTGGATTATCGTGCGTCGGCACGTGCCGCCACGAGGCATAGGGCAGAAGTTCCGGGATTTTCGCCACTCGATTTGCAACGAAGGTTTGCCATCGCGACGGGGATTCGGCTATCCACGCGAGGGTGACCGTTGAGTCGGTCCAGCAGTGGCAGTCGATTTCTCGCGGAGCCAAAACGGCTCGTGTCGACTGCATTAATCGCGCCAGGAGAAGAGCGGCGGATAATTCTAGCCGCGGTATGCTCATCGTTTTAAGAGGCGCGACCTTTGACTTCGCGGAGAGCAATGATACCGTCGCGCAGCCATCGGACGAAACTATTCGGCTATACACTACGGCGGCGTACGCGCTGTTTGACGCATCGGCAAAACCGTGTAGTGAATATTGTTTCGTGCCGCCGTTTTGACGAGTCCAGCGCGGGATAGTTACCTCGTGTAGCGCTGGTAGAGACGCGTAATATTTCTCCCATTCGCGTCGCACGTTAGGAGGTAGTGGCTCGTCCCACTCGCATTTGGTCAGCCATAACCGTTGAAGCAATATTTTCGCGGTTATGACCGCTGGTGATATTAGCCCTAGTGGATCGTAGAGTCGCGCTATTATGGACATCACCGCGCGCTTGGTGGTCTTGATTTGGGTTTCCTTGGGCGCACTGACGCGGAAGGTCAATGCGTCCTCGGACGGGCTCCAGTACACGCCTAACACCTTTAATTGCTCAGTACCTTTAAACTCTTTCTCGCGTGCGAGCCCGTGGTCGGCGCTGTCGATGCCCGCTAGTAACGCCAGATCGTTTCTGGCCCATTTCCTCAAATGGAACCCGCCTTTTGCGAGGAGGGCGTTAAGCTGCTCGCGCGTGCTTATCGCGAGTTCGAATTCGTCGGCGCCGAATATACAATCATCGACATACGTCTGGTCACGTAACACAGGCGTCGCGAGGGGGTACGCTGCTCCTTCATCCTCAGCGAGCTGCTGCAGAACGCGTTGTGCCTGATACGACGCGGATGCTGTTCCGTAGTTCACCGTGCGGAGGCGATACTCGGATAAGGGCGCGTTCTGGTGCACGCGCCAGAGTATTAGTTGGTAGTCCCGATCGCGTGGGTCCACCAGGAT
Organism: Nomada ferruginata; assembly: GCA_963583965.1. Classification (NCBI taxonomy): domain Eukaryota; kingdom Metazoa; phylum Arthropoda; class Insecta; order Hymenoptera; family Apidae; genus Nomada; species Nomada ferruginata. The sequence goes on from OY757219.1 coordinate 6,691,103, forward strand.
TTGGCGATACATTTTCGCGCTGTCGGCCGTGTACACGTACCGGTATTGCCTCCACCGGATTAGGATCGCTGGGAGATCGGTCTGGAGTTTGGGGCCTACGCATAACTGATCGTTTAGGGATTGACCCGCGGACGCGCGGCAGGACGCGTTGAATACGACGCGAAGTGGTGTCGTTCCACTGCTATCTTTTAGGACCGCGTGATGCGGTATGAAATAGTGCCTTTCCGCGTCGGGGGGCTCCGTAGGCTTCACCTGTTCCATATGACCGAGTTGGATGTATTCGTCCATGAAAGCGTGGTACGCGTCGCGATGTTCCGGTGCGAGCACGAGCTTTCTCTCTAATTGGAGGAGACGCGAGAGTGCGGCCGGGCGCGACTCCCCTAGTTTCGGTGGGCCGGCTTTGAAAGGGAGCCGAACCATGTACCGCCCGCCTTGCGTGCGAGTATGGGTGGTCGCGAAATGCTCCTCGGTTTGGAGTTCCTCCGCGTCTAGAGAGTTGACCTCTGGCAGGTCCTCCACCTCCCAAAATAAGCGGAGCGTACTGTTTAACTCCTCCATCGCGTTTGTATCGTCCGTGAGGACATCGGCGGATATAGTCACCATTGAGTGGTGCGTCGCGATGTTCTCAGGGCTGCATTCGGGGCTCGCGATGCCGGATAGGAGCCACCCAAGCACACTCCGTTGCGCGGTCGGTTGCTCATCCCCTCCCTTTCGGACCCCGTCAAGGAGAAGAGATCCGTACAAATCCGCGCCGATTAAGATGTCAATTGGATCGGAGCTCGTTGGAGTAGGATCGGCGAGTTGCAAGTCCGCAACGTGAACCCAGCGATCCGATCCGGACCCGCGTTGAGGAGCGTAACGAGTAAGTGTTCGGAGTACGAGTGCCGTTGTCGATAGCGCGGGGGCGGGTGCGAAAGCCGGGGATATCGTGAGTTTCACCGCGTGTCGTACTGTCGTGGTACTGTCGCCTACGCCTGTAATTCGGATCGCGCGACGCAATCTAGGTAGCCTCAGCAGTTGCACTAGCCTCTCAGTCACGATGCTCGTCGCCGAACCCTGGTCGAGCAGCGCTCGTGCTTCGACGTGATGCCCGGATGGGGAGTACACGCGTACGCGCGCGGTTGCGAGCATCACGTGCGCGCTTGGTGCGGGCGCTCTCGCGGTTAGGTGCGTGTGCACCGATTCGAACCCGTGTCTTGCTGTTGACACGGCGGGCGTTTGAATTTTTGGGACAGTTGGCGTGACCGCGGTGGGTGCGAAGTGTAGGAGCGAATGGTGGCGATCGCTACACTGTTTACACACATGTTTGCTTGCGCAGTCCTTGACTGCGTGTTTTGCACTGAAGCAATTGAAGCAACGGTTATGATTTCGAATAAATTCGAGTCGTCCCGACGGCGACTTATTCCTAAACGCTTCGCACTTAACGATTAAATGGCCAGCGCGGCATACCGGACACGACGTTGATAATGTGGCTGAGTGGGACGAAACGCTTTTGTGTCGTACCGATTTCACGGAGGAGCTGACCTGGCCCCTATTATCCTTACTTGGCGAATCCGGCATGGATTCTAATGCTCGAATCCGTGAATCTAAGAATGCACTTAGTCTAGAGAACGGAGGGTAGTCAACGGTGTCTCCCAGCTCGAGTTCCCAAGCTTTCCGCGTGTTAGTGTCGAGCCGCTGCGCGATTAGGTACACTAGCAGGTCGTGCCACTTGTCCACCGGGCGATCTAAATTGATCAACGCTTGGATCGCGTGGTTCATTTTGTCGCGTAGGTCACGGAGTTTCTCGGCGTTTTCGTGTGCGTTTTCGTGACGGTCGGGAGCTCGGTCAAGTTTCTTAAGTGGTGCGTTATCAAACGCCTCTTATTTTCATATCGCGACTCTAACATTTTCCACGCAATTCGAAAATTACCGTCGGTATCGACTTGAGATAAGGTTTGATCAGAGAGTACCATTGATTTGAATTTATCTCTAAAGGCTTCCCACTGCTCGAAGCTGCCGTTGAACTGTGGTAGTCGCAGTGGCGGTAGGCGCTCGTTTCTCCTGGTGGAGGGCTCGCTTGTTGATCTCGGTGCCGCTGCGTGTTGAGCTAGCAGCTCGGCTATGAAGTCCGCAGCTTCTTTGTACGCTTCCTCGGTGGCTGCGAATTGGTCCTCCGTGAAGTACTGGTGGTTGGCCTTCGTTTTGGAGTCACACTGCGCTGCGATGGCTGCATGCCGGCGTCTGCACGTCTTGAAATTCTCCTCTAGGGAGGCCATGCGCCGATGGAGGATTGCTGCCGTCATCTTCTCCTTGCCGAGTTTTTTAAGGTTGCAGATGGTTTGGCGAATCGAGTGCATCACTGCCTCCTGCTCGGCCATCACTATGTGCATGCTTTCCATTGCCACTTATTTCCCTTTGCAATCCGGCTCGAAGGACCAAATGTTCTGGATGCTGGTTAGCGGTTGGAGGACTGCTCGGCGGAAATTTGGAAGGCGAATATGCGTAGGTGCACACCGGTCAGTTCACCGTAATGATCGACGAATGGTTACTTTGGATCGGTATATTTGCGGTTGTACAAAATACTCTTTCATTCGGTTCGCTGTGTACTCTCGAGGTTCGAAATACGTAATGTTTGAAAACGGTCGAACATCCGCCGATCCTATCGACGATCGGTGCGGAGTGGAAAGGGGAGCACGTGACACGATCACGTCACACCGCGATCGGTTGGCGGTGCGCAAGCGCTCGGGGTTCGTTTGAAGTATCATTCCCGAACATTGTTCAAACCATATCGTGTTTGGTGTCATTTTAATCGGGAGATTGTAACGAACATTTTGGTAAAATTTCATTCAAAACGCACCAAAAATGCAGAAGTTTTATTCTTAAATTTTGATCGCGTTAGTATTGTCTCACGTACACGGGTATTTAGACTTGCCTCTTTCCTGGAACGCTGCCTCGAGCCTCGGCTGCCACAACATCAAAGGCGACCCGAACTCACTCAGGGGGCCACCACCCCAAGTGGTGGGGATAGGAAAAGAACACTAATGGAGACACAATTTTGAACACTAATGGAGACATTACTGTATCAGGAAATGTGAGGTTGCTTGGGTGATTCTGAACAACTTTTTCCGTGACCAAAATGTTGTTTGTAGCTTCGTTTTTGAATTATTAACGAAAAACACTGGCCAATGAGAGCGCCCGTAGAGCGCGCACTCAGGCGCGTACCTCTCACTTGCGCTCGGTCGTGATGGGGGCATCGGGGGTATCGAGGGAAGCGCGCGGCAAATGTTACATCGTCTTAATTAAGAATAATGTGGAATTATTCGTTATACATAAATAACAAATAAAATCATAAGTCGTTTAATAACTGGTCCATACTTTCATTCGTTATCCGAAACGAATAAAGTGTTTCATTACTTATAAAAATATGTTTGCATAATTAATGTTGGAAAAAGGTAATTAAATAAACTTACCCTTTCGTGCACGAATTAACCTGCTTCCACGGAAGTGGGTCCTTGGCACTTAGTCATTGTACCGATCCTGACCTATTGTACGGAAGCGAGTGGAGTCGAGGGTAGCGGGCAACGATATTGTCAATTGCCAAACAATAGTACAGAGTAATTTGTAACGTCCACCGTCGTCAATTATAATAAAATAAACGTGCGTTTGTCGTAGTTTTGTGCGTCACAGCACAGCGTCGTATTAGAGCCTTTCAACAGCGCCAAGCAAAAGTCGATCGCAAACACCTATCTTAACAATTTTATGCCACGAAACGCCCATCTCGGCGATCGATACAAATCTGATTCGCACTTGTTTCCACTCGTACACGACACGCACATTAACGAACGTAGACCTCATTGTAGTGCAAACGGTCATGGCGCGTCGGAGGTCTTGGCCAACCGATCACGCTGCACGCAGAACACGGCATCAAGGGCCGCCCCGTATGATCGGTTTCTGTCGCCGATTCTCCACTAAACGTGGAATCCAGAAATGGACCTTGATGCCGTCTTTTTAAGTACTGAAACACTTTATTCGTTTCGGATAACGAATAAGAGTATCGGACAGTTATTAAACGACTTGTTAATTAAATTGTTATTCATGAATAACGAATAATTACACACTATTCTTAATTTAAGACGATGTAATATTTGCCGTACGTTGCTCCTCGATGCACCTGATCACGACCGCGCCTGAGCGTGACCTCTACGGGCACCCTCATTGGCCAGTGTTCTTCGTTAATAACTCAAAAACAAAGCTTCAAACAATATTTTGGTCAAGGAAAAAGTTGTTCAGAATCACCTCAGCTACCCCCCATTTCCGGTTACTGGTTTGAACTAGGCGAGGCCTATTTCTCTATTTTTGGCACTAACTCATTGGCAGTTACATGCCTAGTCATTTCTACCCAACAAGAGTTTTTTGAAGAAGAGGAAGGTATTATCTGTGGACCAGGCGTCGCAGATTAGTTGTATAGTGAGTCCAGAGATAAATGAAAAAAGTGGAAGGAGAGCGGCCGATTGATGCCGCCGATCGGCACGGCCGTAAGCGCCCCCGTCCAAGGAAACCTATGCTGAATTGTTGCGCCGCGGAATTGGAAGTCGAAAAAAATAAAAATAAAAAAGATAAGCTGTCGTTTTTATTATAGCATCGTTTTGCATGTGTAATCACACCGACGCGGTGGCATTTAAATGTCTCGGCTGCCTCGGCCATCGTTCTACCCTTGCTTTTTCCTTTACAACCTAGCGACACAGACAAAAGCGAGCCGCGAGCCGTGCTACCGACACTGACACTGTTTTAAACAATTTACACATTGATCAGCAGTATATCATATACTGTATAAGTGCACCCATTTCAAATTAGCATGGCACTGCCCTGCTCGATTGGGCGAGCGGTCGAGCATTGTAGTTTGTTTAGAGGGATGTGGAATCCCCCACCACTTTTTTCATTTGCCTCTGGACTCACTATAGGGTAGACCGAGGCGAATCGGATCACAGGGCGAATCGGATCGAAATAAGAATTTAGTTGAAATTTGTTATGTTACTATGGAAAAAATCGTTTTGGTCGTACATACACTCTTCACGCCCTTCCTCTCCGCCTCTATCGATTGTCTTTCCATTGTTTTACAATACCGTTTAGTGTTGACACGCATTTCAAGCTTGCCTTACGCGGACGGACGTTATAAATTTGGAACAGATCTAAGATACATAACTTACAATTTCTTATTTAAAAAAAAAAGGTAAGGTTTAACATCCAAATGTGTTTAATATTATTAGTTTGTATAGTGTCCAGAAATAATATGTAATATAATTTTCACTATTATATCATAATTTGTTTACGTATTTTATTCACTTTAAAATTATTATTATATGGGGTGAATCGGATCACTCTTTTTTTTTTATTGAAGCAGTTATATGACTTTAAATGCGACAATAATTTATACAAGTAGATAGAGATGGTTCGTACATACACAAGAAAGACTAACCAGGGATCATGGTGTCCAAAAGATATGGAGGAAGTCACAATAAAAGTTAAATCCAACAAAATGACTATGCGTCAAGCTGCAGAAATATATAATGTCCCATATACAAGTCTGCAAAGGAGAATCTCTTCCAATCAAAATGTTGTTAATTGTCGTGGGGGGCAGCCAATCATGGACGAAGAAGCAGAAAAGCAATTGGCTGATCGCTTAATTCATTTAGCAAGCCGTGGATTTGGCATAACACCGAAGAACGTCCGAAAATACGCTTATGATTTTGCAGTACTGCATAATCTAAAGCATACTTTTAATACAGACGAAAAGATGGCAGGGCTAGATTGGTTCCTGAGATTCATAAAAAGAAACAAAAATATTACTATTAGGAAACCAGAAGGTTTATCTCGAGCAAGATTTAATGGTTTGAAGAAGGATAAGGTACTAAGCTTCTACGAAACTTTAGAGAAGGTTATCGATAGTATTGTGCATGGAGACGATCGAGATGTTTAGAGTAAGACGAGATCGTCGTCAAGTGCCTTAGTACGATACGGGACTTATTTATGCGTGCGGCGATCAGGGCACATGGTCCTGCGAGGGGGCGACACACAGTGGTGCCATTTCAGAAAAAGCTGGCCAAAATTCGTAATTTCACACGATTTTCATAAAAATTGATATTCTTATGTTTTTGGGGTTGCTAGTCGTCTATAACGTTGGACCCATCATTATTATTATTACTTATTATTAATTATTATTTATTTATTATTATTTACTTACTTATTTATTATTATTTTATTAATATTTTCGGTAGATTTTTTTATATCATATTCAATTTTCCATATTCAAACCTTTGCACGAGATATCGCCACTCCGCTCTAGCCCTTTCGCTACTACGGGCGACTATAGTCGCCCTCCATAAAATGCCACTGACATACAACGGGCGACTATAGTCGCTCTGCATAAGATGCCACTGACGTACTACGGGCGACTATAGTCGCTCTGCATAAGATGCCGCGTATTGTACATACGACGGGCGCGTGTTTCTCTGGAATTGTACCATCAGTGTTTTGTTTTTAACATCAAATATTTGTATTATTAAATGTTTGCTGACGATGATTGTCGCGCGCCGTGCACAATTTTGGCGCGGCGCACAGTGTTCCAAATGGCATATTTAGGCGTATGGCATATTAGGTGCATATTTAAAAATTTAAGCGGCATTTGATGCATTGATATATACAGGGTCTGGCGGAGTATAAGTCCAGGCTTTGAATGGGGGGTTACTGGGGTGATTCTGAACAACTTTTTCCTTGACCAAAATATTGTTTGAAGCTTTGTTTTTGAGTTATTAACGAAGAACACTGGCCAATAAGGGTGCCCGTATAGGTCACGCTCAGGCGCGGTCGTGATCAGGTGCATCGAGGAGCAACGTATGGCAAATATTACATCGTCTTAAATTAAGAATAGTGTTGGATATTTACTAGTGATAGTAAATATAATATATCATGCTGTAGCAAAATTGTCTCAACGTTCTTAGAAATGTCTTACTAACATAGATAGTAAGAGAACCAGATGGGTCTGCACTTGGAGAGTCAAAAGGGCCTAGGTTGTTAAATGAGACAATGCGCATTCATAGGTATAAGTGAACCACAGTTCTTTGGGTGTTTTCGTTCAGTTCTAAAGAGCATTTCATAGAGAGTGGACATTCCTTCAGAGCTATTTTAAATACACGGATTGAGATAAATATAATAGTTATTTTATTTAACACACCATATCCAATAAATAGTGTGTAATTATTCGTTATTCATGAATAACAATTTAATTAACAAGTCGTTTAATAACTGTTCGATACTCTTATTCGTTATCCGAAACGAATAAAGTGTTTCAGTACTTAAAAAGACGGCATCAAGGTCCATTTCTGGATTCCACGTTTAGTGGAGAATCGGCGACAGAAACCGATCATACGGGGCGGCCCTTGATGCCGTGTTCTGCGTGCAGCGTGATCGGTTGGCCAAGACCTCCGACGCGCCATGACCGTTTGCACTACAATGAGGTCTACGTTCGTTAATGTGCGTGTCGTGTACGAGTGGAAACAAGTGCGAATCAGATTTGTATCGATCGCCGAGAGGGGCGTTTCGTGGCATAAAATTGTTAAGATAGGTGTTTGCGATCGACTTTTGGTTGGCGCTGTTGGAAGGCTCTAATACGAGGCTGTGCTGTGACGCACAAAACTACGACAAACGCACGTTTATTTTATTATAATTCACGACGGTGGACGTTACAAATTACTCTGTACTATTGTTTGGTAATTAACAATATCGTTGCCCGCTACCCTCGACTCCACTCGCTTCCGTACAATAGGTCAGGATCGGTACAATGACTAAGTGCCAAGGACCCACTTCCGTGGAAGCAGGTCAATTCGTGAACGAAAGGGTAAGTTTATTTAATTACCTTTTTCTAACATTAATTATGCAAACATATTTTTATAAGTAATGAAACACTTTATTCGTTTCGGATAACGAATGAAAGTATGGACCAGTTATTAAACGACTTATGATTTCATTTGTTATTTATGTATAACGAATAATTCCACATTATTCTTAATTAAGACGATGTAACATTTGCCGCACGCTTCCCTCGATACCCTCGATGCCCCCATCACGACCAAGCGCAAGTGAGAGGTACGCGCCTGAGTGCGCGCTCTACGGGCGCTCTCATTGGCCAGTGTTTTTCGTTAATAATTGAAAAACGAAGCTACAAACAACATTTTGGTCACGGAAAAAGTAGTTCAGAATCACCCAAGCAACACCACTTGAAAATAGGGCAATACTTCTTCAAAAACAGCAAAAGAAATTAAAGGAATTGGAGATGGATGCACACAAAAAGACGAAAGAAAGTAAGAAGCCTGTCAAGCAGAAAAGCAAAAATAAAGTAACTTCAGGTATGAAAGTTAAGGGCAAAATCAATTTATCAAAAGAGTGGCATTGCATTTACTGTAATGAGAAATTCATTCATCCACCTGTGGAGGATTGGATACAGTGCAATACGTGTGAAGAGTGGTGCCACGAAAAGTGTGCAAATGTAAGTGGTGTTCAAGGACAATATACCTGCCACCCATGTACTACATAGTCTTTGAGATTATTATTATTAAGTTATATGTAATAAAGTTATAACCAAAGCTTATTTTAGGACAATTTGTCTGTTTTCTTAGAGATATTCGGAATATCCGATTCGCCCCCAGGCTCGGGGCGAATTGGATATTTTCCCCTTTTCCGTTTTTTGTCCATAAAAGAGGAATTTTTTAATTTGATTATATTTTTTATTATGAATGTTCATGTTAAATGGGTACTTGTTACGAATTTATAATCAAGTATTGGGTTTTTAAATTATAACTATCTTTTTTTTACCATCAAATAAAAAGTGATCCGATTCGCCTCGGTCTACCCTAAATAGAAATTTTCGCACCACGTATTGTTAGCAAAACTTTAAACGCGTTTTTCTCCAAACCGTGTTTTAGAACATGGTAACCACGATATCTTACGCATACATCTTCAGCAGATGTGTCGCTATAGTCTCTAGCAACCATATAGTCTAAACAAACCTAACCACGATATCTTAGGCATACATCTTCAGCAGATGTGTCGCTATAGTCTCTACCAGAATTAGGTCAAAATGTTTGTCTGTTTTAGTTTTACAGGCCTAAAAGGACGGAAAAAATAGAAAAAAACGAACAATCGATTTCAAATTGCTGTCATTCTAAGAAATTTTAATATTTCAATCCAAATCTACTACCTGCGGTAGCCAGGTAGTGCCAGGTATGATCTACTTCTGTGCGCTGTAACGTCATCTTTATTTTATGTTTGTAGGAACCGAATAAAAATGAAAGGCAGTCATCAGGAATCGAACCGAAGATATTCTGGTGGTAGGCACTGATCAGTCCATCTACTCCACAACCCACAGAGGTGCAATTTCTCGAAAAGCTGGCCAAAATTCAGTTTTTGAAATACATAGCTGCTTTTTTTTAGTATAGCAGATTTGTTGTTTATATATCAATGCACCAAATGCCGCTTGAATTTTTTAAATATATTGATTGGTTACTGAGATATAGGCCTTTAATAATTCGAAAACGAAGTTTCAACCAACATTTTGGTAATGGAAAAAGTTGTTCAGAATCACCCCAGCAACTCCACATTTCCCGATACCACCACTAGTTTCGAGCCACATGTATAGTCTGTAATATATAATAATGTTTAAATATTTATCTATTTCCATAATTTCTGGAGTAGATATTAGTAGAAAAATATTTAATTTGTTTATTTATTACTGCGAAGTAGACATAATGTTATTTGTTTATAACATTTTCAGAGAACAGGAATATCAATCTTTTGTATTTATTGCATATTTTCCTTGTTTCCTGTAAAATGTTTTTAATCAAACAATAATGGACCTGTGATGTATTAAATGACTCTCACGTGATTGCAAGTGAAAGTAACTATGTACCACCGAATTGTTTTGAAAATTAAATATTATTCAAAAGTGGCGTAATCTGCATATTTCACCATAAAATATACAAATATTTTGCAACCTCTTAATTGAAAATCTATTGAAAATAAGATACCTCTTTCATGCGCCACGTTTTTCAGGCATAAATAATTGAAATTTATATGTTTTTGTATATGAGAAACATGTAAATTACGATTAGATACGTATGAATCGTATAATAATATAAATCTCGCAGAACAATTCATCTTTTGGTATATCCTTTGTAAACGAATAATTCCTTTATAAGTAAGTAACTAATAAATATTCAATTATTTTCTGCACAAGACAGGCCAAGAAGAATTTTGAAAACTGTTTTACGGTTATAATATACACAAAATTCTTCAGAAAGACACAGAGCAATCTTCTAAAAGCCTGAGCAGATATGGAAAAAATTGCACACAAGTAACAAATGAATATTATTAAAGCTGATGGTTGCAAAAAAGACCCAGATAAATTGTCTGAAAGTATGAGAAATCATGGTAAAACTTGAACCAGACTACTTACTAAAAGATTAGCGAAAACGATCGTTGTACATACAAGATGACACGAAGTAATCATTTGAAAACTGTTGACTTCTGAAAGTAAGAACTTTGAATATCGACCATCTTAAAATAAAAATGCTATTTCGTTTGACATGCTCACATGCACTTCTCTGATAGAATACATAACACTAACAATAATCATAATAGATTACACTATAATATACACATATACATACTGTATGTATGTATGTGCAGAAAGTGCAAGTCAGTCTCTTCCATGGCTCATGTAATTTTCTTATAGACATACTCACGTATGCAAAGAGTAGAAGAAAATTATACGGACCCTTTTTCACCGTGCTGAAGAATGTATAAATAATGCTGAAATTGTAGATCGCGTCATATTCATATTGACTTAAAGTCAGAAACGTTTTACACCAACATGCAAAAAATCCGTGAACATAAAATAGAGGTGAAATTCGTTGCAAAGAATGGAAATGAGAACTGTGGCGTTACTAGCACCTGAACTATTGCCCACGATGGCTGAACTGGAGACTTACTACAATTTCCATAAGAGTCTCTTATCGGTGCTGGGTCTCTGGCCACATAATCGTTCAAAGTTTTTAGTAATCCAGAAGACTGCGTTCAGTCTCATATCAGTGTCTTTTATAGTTCCTCAGGTATGATATAGTTACGTCAGTAAATAAAAACCGATCTAGTGCAGTCAAATCATCTCGCCTTAAAATACTTCTTTCACGGAGATTACTTTCAGTGCCTAGTTTTGACAGTCTCGGACGTAACGCCAAACCTCGTGTTAAAGATTCTATCCCCAATTACAATGTGTGTTGGCGCGTTCGTGAAATATACTGTGTTTTGGTATCAGTCAGACGTAGTAAGTCTTGCGAAAACCAGTTAAATTGGTATCCCAGTAAGCATAATTTAAGCTGCATTGCTAATACAGATAGAGGGGTTTCTGGACGCAGCCGAGTACGATTGGAAGTTGAACCGAGACGAAGGGCTGCAGATTTTAAAGCAGCACGCTTCTTTAGGGAAATATTATGGGAAATTATTCGCTTGTAAGGAAGCACCGTGGATCAAGTGTTGATTACCACTAATATAAACATTTCACTTGTGTTGTAGCTTTCATTTATTCATCAGCAGTTGGATTAATACTGCTAGATGTATCGAACTACATTGTACGCGTCATTACACACAAAAACGATACCTTTAATTTCTCAGTACCGTTGGAATATCTCGTCGACGAAAGGACATATTATCTCCCTATTGTCGTTCATAGATGCGTGTCCACCCTCGTTGTTGCGACTACTTTTGTTGCAACCGAATCGATGTTTATCATGCTACTTCAACACTGCGGCAGCTTGTTTCATGTTACAAGGTAAAAGAACAAATGCTATTTGTCTTCGTGTCTTCGTGTTTTCCAATACATGCACAACCACTCAAGAGGTTGGGTATGCGTACGAAATTTTAAGACCTAATATTGTACACCATTTATTATACACATACTTACGTTGTACACAATACTTTAATACCTGCATCTCCTTTTGAACTCCATATTGAAAATAAAAGGGCTGTCATCACTTAAACATCGAATAATTCTGTAGCAGGAAAATTTCAGTATTGTTAATATTATCTGATAGTGCAATGCAAAGTGGAATTGTCCAAATAAGGAACGAAAGCATCACCATAATTGATGACTAATGCCGAAGATAGCATAATTCGAATTCTTGTAAGGAAAAAGAGAAAAAAGTCTCGACGAAGGAGACGTTTAATAAACTATCAATTTCTTCTAAAAGATATTCAAATGATTCTAAGAGCCTTTCTTATGTTTTCTGTGAAGCATCTGGAAAACAATGAATATAAAGTTTTGACATTGCAACCAGAGTGAAACTTAAAGAATATTTCTTCCATTAGCATGGGTACCCAAACTGTTAAGCAATACTGTAGCCTTTATCTATAGTCCTAGGTTGGACATGAAAGTATGAATTGTTGTTACTTAGTATTATCTATCATTTGCAGTCGACATACTGTAAAAGCAGTTACCCAAGATACTACTAACTTAGGCGGCGACAAAAAACCTTTAATTAATGACAGTAAAGCATCCTTAATAACCGCCATAGTTCTACACAGACGGGCAATAAAGTTAGTATCTTCAATGTTTCTCAGAATTTGCAATATAATCACATATACAGGGTGGCACAGAACCCAGTGAACATCGGGATTTGGGGGGTGGCTGGGGGAATTCTGAACAACTTTGTCCTTGACCGAAATGTTGTTTGCAGCTTGGTTTGTTAGTTATTAACGAAAAATACTGGCCAATGAGAGTGCCCGCCGGGCACGCGCTCAGGCGCGTACCTCCCAGCTGTGCTCGGTCATGATGGGGGCATCGAGGGTACCCATGGAAGCGTACGGCAAATGTTACATCCTCTTAAATTAAGGATACTCTGGAATTTTTCGTTAATCATTAATAAGAAATAAACTAATTATTCTTTTAATTAATCGCCTACGGTCGCTGACGTGAAAGAACGCATTGGCACCGCGTGTTACATCGTCTTTAACCCTTATGTTAGCAATCGAAATTTCAACGCCTGTCTGGCAACCGGGTACCCCATACTGTTTTCATCGGCACATTAGCCAAATTGGTTAACTCCACCTATTGAATTTTTTAAAATTTTATCGTTCAAGCGCTTGATTGACGCCTAACTTCTTATATTTACAGTAAATTGACTTATTTTTGTTTTGTAGAGTTAACCAATTTGGTCAATGAGTGGCTGAAGTATGAAATTATATTTTTTCGAGACTGTTAGCTTGCATTTCTATAACTCAACAACTGCAGCTTTAAACATTTTATGGAAATCTATTATATATATATTCTTATAATGAAATCAAGTATCAGTTGTTTTTTTTCAATATTTTAAGTACCTACAAACTCTTCTATGAAGTCTCTCAGTTTCTCAAGTGTCTACTACTTCGACTTTTGATTCTTCGAATCCTTCCTAGTTCTATAACTAGAAAAGGGATGCTTATCTTGTTTATATAAACAAGTATATACTGGCCTCAGAGACCATCTCCAATATGCATCAGTTTGTATTCAGTTTTTGATTCGAGACACACGATTCTTTGCAATTAGGTGAAACGTACAGTGCTTTTGTGAAATATAATTTGTAAAGTTTAGAATTTTATAATGTAAAAATATTTTATCAGAACACGTCAGTTAGGGGAAGACCTTTGTTTTCCAACACTTGGAACCCGATTGGCAAGTTCTCAAATAATAAGACATCTTTCCACAAAATTGGCAATACAAAGCATGATAAATAGTCAAGTAGAAATAAATGAAATTCCTTCTACTTCTACACAAGAACACGACGACAATGGAAAGAAAACAGTCGTGGGATCCTGTTATATGTGTCAGACTAATCCCGAAAAGAAGCGACGAAACACACGAAAGGCTTGCCACAAGTGCCACCGTCCTATTTGTGATGAACACGCAAATACTATAGCAATATGCAGAAATTGTCCCCAGAAATCATAATTATTGTAACTTAATAAATAAATAAGTCATTTTGGTTAAAAATTGATTCATGTTTATGTACACGGAACATCTAACACTCACGTCTCTTATATGGGTACCCGGGTACCCGGTTACCAAACAAGCGTATAAATATGTTTAAAGCTTTATAACTTAAAAAATTGCGAACCAATTTTATTTAAAATTGGTATATCGACGTAAAAACATCCAAATAATGGGGCTCCAGAGGGGTTTTGCGTTATTGTTACCAGAACAAAAAAATTCTTGTAGTAAACATGAAATGGGTACCCGGATACCCGGTTGATAACTGTTTAGTAGAAAGAACAGTGCGTAACAGCGAGCAGCGAGATATACATATACAGGGTCCGGCGGAGTATTTCATCCCGCGCTTAATGGAGGGTTGGTGGGTTGATTCTGAACAACTTTTTCCTTTACCAAAATGTTGGTTAAAGCTTCGTTTTTGAGTTATTAACGAAAAACACTGGCCAATCAGAACGCCCGGGCGCGTGGCTCTCAACCGCGCTCGGGACAGCGTGGATATCGAGGGAGGCGTGCGGCATATGTTACATCGTCTTAAATTAAGAATAATGTGGAATTATTCGATATTCATGAAGAACAAATAAACTAATAAGTGTTCGATACTTTTATTCCTTATCCGAAAGGAATAAAGTATTTTATTACTTATGAATTATTTTTTGTTTAACAGCACGTTTTCAGGTGGATAAATTGTGTTTTAAGAAAAACGATTTGGATAAATAATGTTAGAAAAAGTTAAACTTACCAATTCGTCCACGTATTAACCTGCTCCAACGGCAGTGGGTCATTGACACTGGGTCATTGTGTCGATCCTGACCTTCCACAACATCTGATGCAACACCCGTATCAGTGCACGGTCACTTTTCTAGCACGGTCACTTCACTTAACAGTCATTTTCACGTTTTGGAACGATTTATCCTTCCTGCGTTTAAAAAATTGTGGCCCCGAAAGGCACCCAATACAAACATTTGGTTGTACTCCTGGTTTGAACGATACATCTTTCTCGTAAGAATAGTCGAATGACTCTGCCAGCTTAAGCGTTTCCTAGGTTCTACATAGATGAACATTCGTTAAGGAAGGGATATTGTTATAATAGAATGCAGAAGAAATGTTTCTTACTGGAACGGTAAAGTGGCTAGCAGTTTTGGCGTCAACCTCCACTACACGAAAGAATACCCATGCGCTCTAGGGGTTCGCATGGCTTTCGTAACTACGAACTCCGCCTCTATTGAAATATCTCGAACAGTGTAATCCCACACTGTCTGGTGTGTGTGGTCTCTATTCGCAATCGGAGTTCGTAGTTACGAAAACCATGCGACCCCCTAGAGCGCATGGGTATTCTTTCGTGTAATGGAGGTTGACGCCAAAACTGCTAGCCACTTAAACGTTCCAGTAAGAATCATTTCCTCTGCATTCGATTATAACAATATCCCTTCCTTAACGAATGTTCATCTATGTAGAACCTAGGAAACGCTTAAGCTGGCAGAGTCATTCGACTATTTGTACGAGCAAGATGTATCGTTCAAACCAGGAGTACAACCAAATGTTTGTATTGGGTGCCACAATTGCATTGGGTGCCTTTCGGAGCCACAATTTTTTAAACGCAGGAAGGATAAATCGTTCCAAAAAGTGAAAGTGACTGTTAAGTGAAGTGACCGTGCTAGAAAAGTGACCGTGCAAGAAAAGTGACCGTGCACCGACACGGCTGTAGAATCAGATGTTGTGGAAGGTCAGGATCGACACAATGACCCAGTGTCAATGACCCACTGCCGTCGGAGCAGGTTAATACGTGGACGAATTGGTAAGTCTAACTTTTTCTAACATTATTTATCCAAATCGTTTTTCTTAAAGTACAATTTATCCACCTGAAAACGTGCTGTTAAACAAAAAATAATTCATAAATAATAAAATACTTTATTTCCTTCGCAAACAAATAAACATATCGAACACTTATTAGTTTATTTGTTATTCATGAATAACGAATAATTCCACATTATTCTTAATTTAAGACAAGGTAACATAACGTACCAATGCGTTCGTTCACGACCACGACCGAGGTTGAGATCCGTTGACGGCCACGCGCCCGAGCGCTCTCATTGGCCAGGCTTTTTCGTTAATAACTCAAAAACAAAGCTGTAACCAACATTTTGGTAAAGGAAAAAGTTGTTCAGAATCACCCCACCAACCCCCCATTAAACGCGGGATGAAATACTCCGCCGGACCCTGTATATACAATATATCGTGAGAACCAGCGAGTTATATGTTAATTGTTGAGATCGTCTTTGTCTTGTATGTATTTGTAAATTTAAACATGCCTCAACCGCCTGCTGACTTCTCGCACAATATGCGTGCCATCCCGGTCGAACTCTGCCAGTACTGCGTCCAACCGTGCCGTCGGAATTCGATGCGATGGGCCCATTTCCGATCGATCGAAATAAAATGAACCAGATGAATAAAGGCGGTCCGCCATTGCGCGGAAGACTCTGGCACTAGGTGTTCGTTCGCCGGGATGTAACTCGCGGTATCGAACAACGGCTGCACGGGCATTGCCACTGCACTGCGCGAATGAAAAACACATGTGGAAATATTCTCCGCTTGTACGATCCATGTTACTCGTACGAAGAACAGAAGGACTCTGACAGCTTAAGCATTTGGTGGGTCCTAGATGGACGTTTGTTAGGGAAGGTATATTTTTTCAATAGAACGGGAAAGAAATGTGGGGTATCATATTGTAGCGATACGTATGTAAGAGTTTTCGAATTGCGTGCGCTCTAGCTGGGCATCTGGGAAACATTACCGCGAGACCCGATAGCGTACGTACTAATCGGACACCGATGTTAAGTATCCGGCCGCCGAATGATCCCTTGTTTGAATTACACTGTTCAACACGGGTCTGATTTTGTAACCTTCAATATGCGTTTCTTGTAGACTTTAATGTGCTGAATACGAATCTGCAATCCGTTTTTCCCTAGAACGTACCATTTTTTAAAAAATCAATTTTGAAAAAAATCGCAATTTTTCACTTGGGAAGTGTTTTGTACTTTTGCGGTAATAGTTTGTTACGTATGAATAATATTCTCCTACGCTGCGCTCGCACGCGTCGTTCGCTCTCGCGAAGGAAAGGAAGACGCCTAAAGATTTATCTCGCTACCACACGACGGTTAACCCTTTTAGTATCGACCAATTGCATCGCGACCGATTGGGTGCAAGCGTGACCCGACGAAGACTGTGTGCCCTTACCATATATGGAGGCTTCTACCGAACCCCTCCATACATTTCGGGACTATATAAACCCTCCGTTTCTAATCATCTTCGGTTCATAACTACACAGCTACGCGCATAGTCACGTCGCGTTAGGCTTGTACAGAGTCGGTTGCATTTCAATAAGAATTGGGCTTACGGCACCATTCAGATAAAGTTAACCCGTTAGAATCCGCATAGTCCGATTGAAGTTCTTTCGGCATACTTTGCAACCGTTCTCAGACCCCGCATCGCCAGTGCGTCAACACCGTGCAGCTTAGGTAATAATTCACACACTATTTAACTATATCGCGACAACTACACTTGTACAAACAACTGGTTGCAATATAAACTTATAAACTGTTCACCATTAAATCGAGTAGATTCGTAAAAACCTATCTTTACTCCGCAGTCCTTTATATTAGTAGTAACGTCCCACAGATCCAACTTAACCGCTCGAGTTGTATCGAATATTTATTTACGAGTCAAACTAACATTTCCTGCGACTCGCTGATTTCGCATCAGGTTCGTTCGCACGCCTTATCCAAAACACGGTGACTACTCCAACCTAGTGGCTCCCCGATTTCGCATCGTGTTTGTCCACGAAACCTAACCCATCCTACAGCTCCCTGGTTTCGCACCAGGTTCGTCTGTATCCTACGGCTCCCTGATTTCGCATCAGGTTCGTCCGTACGTTTACCAAACCTCCGAACAGCTCCCCGGTTTCGCACCGGGTTCGTCTGCGCACTCTTTCCTAGTGGCTCCCCGATTTCCCATCGGGTTCGCCCACGACGCTTCACCCTCCTGCGGCTCCCTAGTTTCGCACCAGGTTCGTCCGCGCTTGATTCTATTCCTGAGGCTCCCCGATTTCGCACCGGGTTCGTCCTCGCATACATCAATCCCAGCGGCTCCCTGATTTCGCATCAGGTTCGTCCGTGCACCTAACTAACAAATTCTCAACCATATTCCTTGGGTAATATCAACATCGCCGGCCTAGGCGTTGCCCACAGCCCTAGCTCGTAACAAGTTATTCAGTTGCGCTTGGTGCCAAATGATTCTTTGAAGTTTCACGAATAAAATGGTATATGTTGTTATTAGACTATAAACATTTAAATGTGTTTAAATAACGATCAAAGTGAAAGGGACACCGAAAATACACCCATTTTGGCTGATATCTTTCAGTTTATTTCAAAAACCAAGGGTCCGAGAGAAAATCTAACTATGCCACGCGATAGAGCAGACCTTTCTGCAAAGGAAAGCATACAAAATCATATCAGCCAATATGGGTGTATTTTCGGTGTCCCTTTCACTTTGATCATTATTTAAACACATTTAAATGTTTATAGTCTAATAACAACATATACCATTTTATTCGTGATACTTCAAAGAATCATTTGGCACCAAGCGCAACTGAATAACTATTACTGCAAAAGTACAAAACACTTCCAAAGTTGAAAATTTGCGATATTTTTCAAAATTGAGTTTTTTAAAATGGTACGTTCTGGAGAAAAACGGATTGCAGATTCGTATTCAGCACATTGAAGTCCATAAGAAACGCATATTGAAGGTTACAAAATAAAAAAAAGTTGAAATTTGTGGAACAGTGTTATCGGGCAGATAACGTCGAGCAACGATTCTTCGCACCCGGATCGTTTCCCGAGCCCACGTCTCGAGGAACGCATCTTCGCCATCGCAAATGTGGTAATTGTTTTTAGGTATTAGTAATGAACGTGTAACCATATCGGTCACTATGTGACGAATGAATACAGTACTACGTAATGAAAAGTTGATCTCACTATCCATCCGAGCCGCCTGTCTCGGTGGTCGTCGCAAACTGTTGCATTTGACAAGCATTCCCACTTGCTTCCACACGCACACGCACACACACTGTCTCCAAATTTAGTGGAAATCGGCGGCAGATACCGATTACACAGGGCAGCATCAGCCCTTGTGTTGTCTCCGTCGCAGCGTGAGCGTTGGCATTACAATGTCATCACATTAAAGAACATGTGCGTGTGCGTGTGGAATTGAGTGTGAACGTTTCAGCTAGCGGAGCCATGCTGCTAACCGAACGAGCAACATGAATTGTACAACCGCAGAATATGACGAAATGTTCAAACGTAGGAAGATTAAATTGTTTTTAAATATCCCCACAGTTCACAGTGGCAAGTGCAAGTGACCATGAAGTGAAATGATCTGGAAGTGAAGTTATCGTGCAAGGATACTAACCCGGCCGTAGCATCAGCTGTTGAGCGTTGCCTAGGTCAGGATTCGCACAGGGCGTCCTCAACGGGACGGAAGATGAACAACCGCAGATGAACCCTGCGTTGTTGCAGGAGAGGCTTCCTCCTCTGTTGCGGCACTGACAATGAGTGTGCCAGCGCACGGGGTGATGGCGCCGCCTGCCGTGCGGTTGCACCGTGAGTCCGGTGGCAAGGTCACCGATGGAGCGACTGGATTAGGTGCATCTACAACGGAAGTGGAGGAGGTCGGAGCGCGGGCCCACTCCGAGCCGCCCCGCAAAAACCACCCGTCCAAAGGGAGGAAAAGGAGCCGGATGCTCTAATCTACGGGCGAGAACGTGGGGTCAGAAAACGACGAAAGGCCCCTGTCGCCAGTCTGTACGGGCCCCGAACGTGCCCTGCAGCAGGAGGAGGACCTGCGGGCGGGCATGCAGAGGGAGTCTGCGGGAGGGCTCGGGGGCATGATCCTCGAGCAAATGAGGTCGGTGGTGAGGGTCTTCACCAACTCAAAGAACCTGAAGGGGAACTTCATTCACTCCTTGAGGGTGGCCGCCAGGACGGCGAGTGTGGCGGTCCCGGAGTTGGTCCAGCGATCCTCCGAGTCCGGGGAGGCTCAATGGCCCGAGCGAGAAAACGAGCAGCTGAAGGCGGAGCTGCGTGACCTCAGGAAGGAGGTCACAGAGCTGAGGGCGGCGTATGGGAACGGCGCACAGTGGTCCGGATCGAGAAAGTTCGTGCCATTTTTATATAATTTTTGAACCGTAAAAGATATTGATACGAAATTTTGAATCAACAATTTACCAATGGTAGGTTACATATACTTAAAAAAAATGACAAAAATTATTTTAACAATATTTTGATTTTAATATTATTACATTACCCACTTGTACTATATAGAATATAGAACAAGTTTTCCAAAGAATTTCTTATCTCCGCGGAGATGTGACAATTGATGCGAACCGTACGTGTACGTGAAGCGTACGGCCTGACTGAACGTTGGCAACTTTAAACCATAATAATTTGTAAAGTAGTTCCTAGGGGGAAACGGTTCTTGTGCCATTTTGTAGGGCAAAGTATGCTGAAAAGAATGCAATTTGTCCGATTGTGGGATCTGGTGGGACTTTTAAGATATCCCTTGTCAATTGCGAAGAATATTGAAAATTTTCATTAGTTCATTAAACATGATAATTATATTAAATTAGGAACAATATTTCTTAATACAAAGTGTGATTCTTATCAGAAAAGTGTGCCGAACATTTAAAAAAAAAAAACGAAGTGAATATATTAGATAGGATCGTCAGGGCATCGCATTAAAGAGAAGCAATTTTTATTGTGAAAAATACTGTTATTAAAATGTCCAACTTTCAGTGTTTATTACAACTATAGTATTTATTAAATTGGACTAATCTTTCCATTTCCGAGGTCCATGGACATTTAGGAAGCAAAGTTCACTGATTAGATATCGATACGAGAAACTTCGTTTTTTGGCTAAATGGCACGAACTTTCTCGATCCGGACCACTGTGCGGCGGTGCGGGAGGCCGCGTGCAGCCAGCGAGTGCATCTGTGGCTGCAAGGGCGGCCGAGAACATAAGGTCGGACATTGGACACCACGTGTCGATCGGCGCCCGCATGGAGGAAGTTCGCCAGAGGCAGAGGCAGGCCAACCCCCAGGTGGAGCCCGAGAAAACTCGATGGGCGACAGGCGAGAGAGTTATAGAAAACAGGCTGATTGCTATAATGGAGAAGAGATTTAGGGCCCTAGAAGCCAGGATTCTGGGGGCCCTTGGCGGGGTGAAGAGGGGGCAAGGCGCCCATCATGCCCCATCCGGGGCGTCTATATCTGCCACCCGAGAAAAGCCTGCCCAGAGTGAACGGGGGTGGCCCCAGGAAGACGGGGGGAACATGGACACACTGCCGATGCTCGATACCGCTGCACCCACCCCCCAACCGGGGCATGATGGATCCACATTGCCTCCGGCCAGAGGAAAGGGAGAGGAGTGGAGGACGGTCTTGGGAAGAAAGGAGGCCCGGAAGAGTATCAAAAAGACCAATTTCGCCTCGGAGGCGGCACCCGGGCAAGCGGGAGGACCGCGCCCCGGCAGGAGGGCTCGGGACGGGAAGCCTCAGGGCGGTAGCCACTCTGGGGGAGAACGTCGCCAGACGGGGGCAGCCGCAGGACTACAGCGCCCGCCAAAGACCGCGGCTGTCACCGTGTTGTGGCGGTCCGAGTGGGGGCTCGGGCCGGCTACGGGAGACCCACGCGAAGGGCGGCGCTGCGTGGTGACCGCGTGGTGCCGCCAAATATTAAAGGACCGTTTGGGGAGCGGTCCTTCTGATCACTCCCCGGGATGGGCCTTTTATTGAGGTACTGCGTAGGGGGGACGCGGGTTGTTTTTGTTAGAGTCCCTCGTGCCCCCCCCCCCCCAGCGCTGAGGACGGCCACCATGAGGGTTTTGGTCGGTACAAATCCGACACTACCCCGGTGTACCCCTGCCCTATACCGGGGCGTCTTATTGAAGATTTCCCCCACGTGAAAAAAGAAGGTCAGGATTCGCACAATATTAAGCCGGTTAATTCGTGAGCGAATGGGTAAGTTTTTCATAAGTAATAAAACACTTTATTCCTTTCGGATAACGAATAAAAGTATCGGGCACGGTTATTAAACGGCTTATTAGTTTATTTCTTATTAATGAATAACCAAAAATTCCACAGTATCCTTAATTTAAGACGATGTAACATTTGCCGTACGCTTCCCTCGATGCCACCATCACGATCGAGCACAGCTGAAAGGTTCGCGCCTGAGCGTGCGCCTGGCGGGCGCTCTCATTGACCAGTGTTTTTCGTTAATAACTAACAAACGAAGCTACAAACAACATTCGGTCAAGGAAAAAGTTGCTCAGAATCGTCCCAGCTACCACCCAATTCCCGATGTTCCCTGGGTTCTGTGTCACCCTGTATGTATATCTACAAAATCTATTGTAAGTGCCTACCAGTTCGCAACAAACGTTCGACACTCTTGCAGGTTTGCGAATGAATTGGTGGCTAGAAATACGGGACCGTATAGTGTTCTTATTATACTCGGCGTCCTATCCTTAAGCGCCAACCTATATCGCGTAAATAAACTGTTCCTATTATTATCCCTGAATTAACAATTCTTGCCAGTGTGTTACAACCCGTTACTTTTCAGTTGTCGCAATCGGTATTTGACGTTGCAGAGCTGGAAGATATTTTAACATCTCTATTGTTCATCACTTCTGAGATGGCATATATGTTTTATTTGAACTACATGGTGCAACAAATGACAGACTGCACTGCCAAACTTGTTCCGTCAGCGTAAGCATGTGAAATTAGAGAGAAATGGGGCGATCAAACTGAGGATGTATATCTTTACTAATACTTATAGGTATAATTCTCATTGGTACGAAGCCTCTCTAACAATTCAGAAATCGGTACTGCTCATCATGTTAGAAGGCAGCAGAGAATATGATTTCACATTCTTTGGTTTGTATTGCGCATCAATCGAAGGCTTCTCGGTGGTACAATGTTTTTCAATTACTATTACTATAACGTGAAATACATACGTGCCCATTAATGTATTTATCAGTGTCGCAATTCTATTTCAGCTATTGCAAAAGTCAGTTTCCTGTGTGATGATTATGACTTCTATGTAATAACACTGGAATCGAACGTGAAAACTATAGAACAAGTAATGAAATTAGTAATTTTATATTATCAATTATTAATATGTAATACATACAATTGATGCTCTGCAGCGGTTATCCTAACAACAGTCGACCGAACTCTCAGTTACACAAATGCGTTTTCTTATACTGACGTTCAGAAAACTGAAATCGAACACGCGTGTGTTACCTCTACGCTGATACATAACACTGTTCAACACGGGTCTGATTTTGTAACCTTCAATAGCTGTTTGATGTAGACTTTAATGAGGTGAATACGAATCGGCAATTCGTTTTTCTCCAGAACGCACCATTTTTGAAACAATCAATTTATTAAAACATCGAAAATTTTCAACATTGGAAGTGTTTTGTACTTTTGCGGTAATAGATATTCAGCTGCGCTTGGTATCAAATGATGCTTTGAAGTTTCACGAATAAAACGATATAATTAGTAATTAGGTTATAAACATTTAAATGTGTTTAAATAATGATCAAAGTGAAAAGGACACCCAAAATGGACCAATTTTGCCTAATATCTTTCAATTTATTTCAGCAACTAAGGGTTCAGGAAAAAATGTAACTATGCCACACGATAGAGCAGACATCTCTGCAAAGGAAAGCAGCCACGGAAGTTACAATATCATTTTCGTTTTCAATATCAAAGCGAAACAGTTTGGCAAAATACATACGTGGCATCGGCAGTGGTGCTCTATGATGGCGACCCCCCGCTTATCGCTCAGCGTATCGGAATCACTAAACGCGTAGTACTTCTGCTGATTGTGAGTGTTCCCGCCGCGTGTTTTACCAAACTGTTTCGCATGTAAATTGAATACAAAAATGATTTTGTAACTTCCACTGATGCTTTCCTTAGCAGAAAGGTCTGCTCTATCGCGTGGCGTAGTTAGGGTTTGTCCTGGACCCTTAGTTTTTTAAATAAATTGAAAGACATCAGCCAAAATGGGTCTATTTTCGGTGTCCCTTTCACCGTGATCATTATTTAAACACATTTAAATGTTTATAATCTAATTACTAATTATATCATTTTATTCGTGAAACTTCAAAGAATCATTTGGCACCAAGCGCAACTGAATAACTATTAGCGCAAAAGTACAAAACACTTCCAAAGTTAAAAATTAGCGATTTTTTTCAAAATTGATTTTTCCAAAACAACACGTTCTGGAGAAAAACGGATTGCCGATTCGCGTTCAGGACATTGAAGTCTATAAAAAGGCATATTGAAAGTTACAAAATCAAAAAAAAGTTGAAATTTGTCAAACAGTGTAATTTAGAAAAATTAATAAGTTTAAAGTTGAATGATATGTTTTGCCTGTAATTTATTCTCGAACATTTGTAGATACATTATACCTATACAGGGTGGCCCGGAACTCGCGCAGTATTTTTAAAAAAGGGGTAGCTGAGGTGATTCTGAACAACTTTTTCCTTGACCAAAATATTGTTTGATGCTTCGTTTTTTAGTTATTAACGAAAAACACTGGCCAATGCGAGCGCCCGTATAGCCCGAGCTCAGTCACAATTGCGCGCGACCGAGATTGGGTGCATCGAGGGGCAACGTACGGCAAATATTACAATCGTCTTACATTAAGAATAGTGTATAATTTTTCGTTATTCATGAATAACAATTTAATTAACAAGTCGTTTAATAACTGTTCCATACTTTTATTCGTTTTCCGAAACGAATAAAGTGTTTTATTAATTATGAAAAAAGTGTTTGGATGATTAATGTTAGAAAAGGGTAGTTAAATAAACTTATCCATTCGACCGCGAATTTACCTGCTTCGACGGTGTCTTGCCATATGGTCATTGTACCGATCCTGACCTATCCCAATTTAAATTTAATTTAAATGCCACGTCCCGGCGATCGATACGATCTGATTCGCACTTGTTTCCACACGCACAGGACATGCACTTACGAACATTACGAAAGTTAATGTGTGTGTCATGTGCGTGTGGAAACAAGTGCGAATCAGATCTGTATCGATTGCCGGGACGTGGCATTTAAATTAAATTTAAATTAGGATAGGTCAGGTTCGGTACAATGACCATATGGCAAGACACCGTCGAAGCAGGTAAATTCGCGGTCGAATGGATAAGTTTATTTAACTACCCTTTTCTAACATTAATCATTAATCATCCAAACACTTTTTTCATAATTAATAAAACACTTTATTCGTTTCGGAAAACGAATAAAAGTATGGAACAGTTATTAAACGACTTGTTAATTAAATTGTTATTGATGAATAACGAAAAATTGTACACTATTCTTAATGTAAGACGATTGTAATATTTGCCGTACGTTGCCCCTCGATGCACCCGATCTCGGCCGCGCGCAATTGTGACTGAGCTCGGGCTATACGGGCGCTCGCATTGGCCAGTGTTTTTCGTTAATAACTAAAAAACGAAGCTTCAAACAATATTTTGGTCAAGGAAAAAGGTGTTCAGAATCACCTCAGCTACCCCTTTTTTAAAAATACTGCGCGAGTTCCGGGCCACCCTGTATTTAATTCTGAAATACAAAATACTTAATTCTAAATGACTTGCAAAATACCATAGATCAAGAATTAGACCACAATAACATCAACCAAACAGTAAACCTATTCGAATCGATCATTAAATTAGCAGCACAGGAAGCCTCTGAACCAATAAAACCAAATAATAAATAAAAAAAACGTAATACTCCGTGGTGGAACGAAAACTGCCGAACCGCATTAAAAGAAAGCCACCATGTCTTTAACAGGGCAAAAAAAAAACCTACGACAGAGAACTTAATCAACTTTAAAAATTTACGAGCCAAATTCCGTAAAATAATGAAGGAGAGCAAAAAGCAATCATGGCAAACATTCACCTCCACCATCACCAATCAAACTCCTGCAAACATAGTATGGAAAAAAATCAAACATATCAACGGAAAAACCTATAATACAGCAATCAAATTTCTCGACCTTGGCCATGATAACTACATAATTTACCCAGAAAACATAGCCAACATTCTTGCTGAGACCTTCCAAAAAAATTCATCCTTCCCCATCCACAAATCAACTCCCCCCACAAACACTTACGAAAATACTGGCTCATCAAACCCAGACAACATCAACATTGATACTGTCCTTGATTCCAACATAACCCTAGATGAATTATTAACCACCCTTCAGGCGACAAATAACGCCTCTCCAGGACCAGATAACATACCTAATATTTTCCTAAAACAGCTACCAGTCATTGGAATTAAATTTCTTCTAAAAATTTACAACTGCATATGGACCCACCATGTCTTCCCTGAAGAATGGAGGAAAGCAATAATTGTTCCTATACTCAAACCAATAAAAAATAAACACAAACCTGAAAGTTACAGGCCGATCTCTTTAACAAACTGCATATGCAAAAGTCTAGAGAAAATCATCAACAGAAGACTCAGATGGTTTCTTGAATCCAATGAAATACTGTCCCCCAATCAGTACGGATTCCGACAATACCGTTCCACCACCGACGCCCTTATTAACATCGAAACCAACATATGCCAAGCCTTCCTAAAAAATGAATTCCTCGTTAAAGTATGTCTGGACATAGAAAAAGCCACAATACAGAAACCGAGAATCATCGAAATACTTCATTCACTAAAAATACAAGGTCTGCCTTCATCAAAGGTTTCCTGGAAAACAGATCTTTCAAAGTCAGAATAAATGGCGTGTTCTCCACCCCAACAATTATACAAAACGGAGTACCACAGGGATCAGTATTAAGTGTCACTTTATTCCTAATAGGAATAAATGACATAATTGAAAATATAAAAGCTCCGGTACAAGCAAACCTGTTCGCGGATGACCTCACACTAACTTGCAGCGGGAAAAATCTGGATAGAATTATAGAACTCTTACAATCGAGCATCAACAAACTTATGATATGGTCACAAAAATCAGGACTCAAATTCTCCCCTCAGAAAACCCAGTATATTATATTCACAAGAAAATACAAACTCCACCAAACTCCTCCCAAACTATACAAGGGAACTACAGAAATAGAAAGGGTAGAGACATTTAAACTATTAGGACTCATATTCGATCAAAAACTAACCTGGCTCCCACATCTAAAACACCTAAAAGGTACTTGCGCACAAGGAATAAACATTATTAAGATCTTAGCACATACCAACTGGGGAGCGGACCAAGAGATCCTACTAAAAACCTACCAGGCACTAATCAGGAGTAAATTAGATTATAGCTCTATAATCTATAATTCATCAAACAAAAATACACTTAAATTAATCGAACCCATCCAAAATGCAGTACTCAGGCTGGTCACAGGTAGCTTCAGTACAAGTCCAATAAGCGCCATATTATTTGAAGCTAAAGAAACAACACTGGAACACAGAAGAAAGCTTCTGAGCCTAAAGTACGCTGCCAAAATAGCATCCACACCCATAAATCCTGTATTTAACAACATATTCTCAGCCAGATTCACACGGCTACACAACAAAAAACCAAAGCTACCTGCTCCACTCTACACAAGACTCTCCCATTACCAAAACTTTACGAAAATTGCAACAACTCCAGTTATGGAACGAAATCACGGAAAAATAGCTCCTTGGGGCATACAAATCCCAGAGACAAATACCGATCTAGCAAACACCCCCAAAAAACAGAAAGATAACATAGTACACCAAACTGAATTCCTAGAATTAGATAATAAATACGTCACCTATAACAAGATATACACTGATGCATCAAAAACCGACCAAGGGACAGGATTTGCCATCATTACCCACAGCACGATTAAGAAACAATGCCTCCCTAAATCCTCATCGATATTTACTGCTGAAGCATATGCAATCCTAGAAGCTCTCCACCACATAAAAACAAGTAATCTCCAAAACGCCATCGTTTACTCTTGTCAGACTCTATGAGCGTAATCGGCGAAATAAATTCTATAAACTCAAAAAAGAAACATGAAATCATACAAACCATCCAGGAAACCTGTTCTGAGCTAATACACAACAATAAACATATAGTACTTGCCTGGGTCCCTGCCCACCAAGGCATACCTGGTAATGAAAACGCTGACACCATGGCCAAAGGAGCAATATTAGACTCTCCAAGCTTAACAGATAAACCAATCCCGTATGAAGATCTCCTCTTGTCAATATTCAATAACGAAAAAGAAGAATGGAACAAGATATGGAACATGACAAAAAGAACAAAAATACACGAGGTAGCAAAAGACTTCTACCAACAAATGCCCACACTTAGCCTGAACAGAAAAGAAAAGTCGATCATGACGAGACTCAGAATCGGACACACGAAGATCACACATGAATACCTCCTAAAGAAGACAGAACCTCCAACTTGCTCTACATGTAACCAGATTATATACACTAAATATCTGCTATACGAATGCCGGAAATACGGACCCCAAAGACTCAAACACAAAATAAAACCTGACACCGCATTGACATCACAGGTCCACATTTCTGACACCCTAACCTACCTCAAAGAAGCTCAGCTATATGAAAAAATGTAACCAAAGAATGATTATTCGAAATTGTCGCTAATGACCCTGGTGTCGATGCGACGTTAAACTTTAAGGAAAAAAAAAAGATTATTGTTGAGATTTCCAACGCGAATTCAGAGGGTTCCGTTACGTCGGGTTTATGATACAGTCAAAATTAATGCTATTTTTTTGGGAACAATTTTGAACGCTTCAACCAACTAAGTGCCAACTCTACAATTTTCTTGACTCATCACTTTCTGTTCCTTAATTCAATACCAACGATCCGGTCATAAACCTGAAGATTTCCGATCGGTCACACGATTGTTTATTGTTACAGACACTTGTGTGAAAAATGTTCTTAAAAATTTTCTTCAGACCACTGATCGAAAGAGGTAGAATCAAACTTGAGAGCCGTGGCCATCACTTTGTATACACCCGGTATATGGCGGTATATGCTAAATCAGAATATCTCAAAAGTTATTGAGGATTTAAAAAAATTGTTAGTATAAGATTGGTTTGATATGAAGGAAGGCATCGCATAGTGTTAATAATTTCCTTGCAGGTAAAGCAGTAGGTGACACTTCGAGGTCAAGTTGATTGTTTTTTAATAGAATGCGGTATTTTTTATTGACAATTCATTTTTTCTTCTTTATGTTCAATCCAACATTGTATTCACAATATGATATTGTTTGCATGGTATTGTTATGATATTGTCATGCAACGTGGTAGCTAGTTAATAATAATAATTAGCTAGTGTCTAAAGAGTCTGGTTAAAGCAGTTCGCAGGTCGTCGAATAACTGAATCCTGGCTTTGGACTCGAGCAAAGGAAGTGCCAACAGGGTAGCCAAAATTAAATATCCAATGCCAATGTTTACCTCAAACCTTAAAACTGATTGCAGCAGAAGATTAAGCACTTTGAAAGCCATCTCATCAATACACTGGGGAGCTGATCTCCATGCTTTGATCAAAACATACCATATAAGGCTCTAATTCTTTCCAAAATAGATTATGGCTCGATCGTATATGACTCGGCAAAATCGCATGTATTAAAAACAATATCACCCATACATACCTATACCACCCTATACAAGCTACCAGATGTATTTACAGTTTTTACCAGTGCAGCTAATGCAGTGAAACACTACCCTTTTCTAACATTAATCATCCAAACACTTTCTTCATAATTAATAAAACACTTTATTCGTTTCGGAAAACGAATAAAAGTATGGAACAGTTATTAAACGACTTGATAATTAAATTGTTATTGATGAATAACGAAGAATTACAGACTATTCTTAATGTAAGACGATTGTAATATTTGCCGTACGTTGCCCCTCGATGCACCCGATCTCGGCCGCGCGTAATTGTGACTGAGCTCGCTCTATACGGGCGCTCGCATTGGCCAGTGTTTTTCGTTAATAACTAAAAAACGAAGCTTCAAACAATATTTTGGTCAAGGAAAAAGTTGTTCAGAATCACCCCAGGAATCCCTCATTTCCGGGAAGTCCCATAGTTAAGAGACACCCTGTATAAGCGAACGTGTTAATGAGTGGACCCCAATGTAATATGGTACAGTAAATATGGTCCAAATTATATAGTGTTTGATGTTATTTTAATCAGAAAAATGTCACAAATCCGTCGGATAAAATTTGATAAAGAAAAAAAGAAGAACTTTCGTCGTTGCATTAGTATTGTTTTACCGATACGCTGGGTTTTGTTATGGCTTGGCTGCTCGGTCCTTTTTCTTTACTCGCTGCCCTTTTCTACGTTCGACGCTGTCGACTTTCAAACAATATACGAAGTATCCGATATAAACGAATGTTCAGTCCCGAAGCTTTCGCTTATATGGAGATTTTACTGTAATCCTATTGGTTATCTATTTAAGATGGACAGCTAATCAATAAGTAACGACTGCTTTACGCGCAATGAAATTAATTACAGTTAATCAATTAATAACGAGTGTTTTACGCCAATGCAATGCAATTAAACAACAAATTGAGAGTAGACAGAACAAGGGCACAGCAGCGACGCGAAGCTGTCTGATTCTCGCTCGCTCGGATAAACGCGGCTCCTCCCTAGTTTACCCGAATAAGCGTTCCACCTCTGAATGTGACGGATCAGACTCATTCACTACCCAGCAAAAAGTATGTACGCGGTACGCCTAAAGATGTTTACACGTCAATTTGTAAATCGATAATCAAAAATAGGCATTGTTGACAATCCCAATGCTTGTACACATAATAAATTAGGTACACAATTTGTATAATTCAAATAATATAAATAATTTGCATGAGTTGCCGCAGCTCCGCGGGAGCTCGCGATCAGCATTGTACGTTACACCCATCGTTTCATGTGTCCGAAAATTTAGTTTTATCAATTCGTTTATATGTTAGTAAAGAACTCTTCGAATGCTACCTATGTATTTAACAGCAAAAAAACATTAAAAGATTAAGGGCGGTGGGGATAAATTGTGAAAAAAAACAATAAAGTTAAAAATTTCTCACATCCATATTATAGACCATATTATAGATTTTCTGAGTTTCGAGTTGCCGAACTTCCCTAGTTAGTGTTATCTATCATTTGCAGTCAACGCATTGTAAAGGCAGTTACCCAAGATTCTGCTCGCTTAAACAGCAACAAAAAAAATTTAATTAATGGCAGTAAAGCAACTTTAATAACCGCCATTGTCCTACACAGTCGGGCAATAAAGTTAGTATCTTCAATGATTTACTCAGAATTTTTAATAGAATCACATATGTATATCAACAAAATCAATTGCTAGTGCTTAACAGTTAGCAACAAAAGTTCGACGCTCTTGCAGGTTTGCGAGTACATTGCTGGATAAAAATAGGGGATGGTATAGTGTTCTTATTATACTCGGTGTCCTATCCTTAAGCTCCAACCTGTATCGTGTAAATAATCTTTTCCTATTATTAACATTGGATGAACAATTTCTTCCTGTATGTTGCTTACTGTTACTTTTCAGTTATCGCAATCGGTATTTGACGCTGCACACCTGGATGGTACTTTAATTTCCCTACTGTTCGTCAGTTCTGAGATGGCATATATGTTTTATGTGAATTACATGGTGCAACAAATGACAGACTGTGCTGCCAATCTTGTTTCGGCAGTGTAAGCGAAAAAAAAGCTGTGAAATAATAGAGAAATGGGATGATAAAATTGAGGATGATAAATTCTAATTGGTATTAGAATTATACCTGTAAGTATTAGTAAAGATATACATCCTCAATATACAGGGTGTCTCTTAACTCCTGTCCTTCCCGGAAATGGGGGGTAGGTGGGGTGATTCTGAACAACTTTTTCCTTGACCAACATGTGGTTTGCAACTTCATTTTTAAGTTATTAACGAAAAACACTGGCCAATGAGAGCGCCCGCCGGGCGGCCGATGGCGCGCGCTCAGGCACGAACCTCTCATCTGTTCACTAAATTTGGAGACAGTGTGTGTGCGTGTGCGTGTGGAAGCGAGTGCGAACGTTTCAGCTGGCAGAGTCGTTCTGCTAACCGAACGAGAAACGTGAATCGTGCAACCGCAGAATATTACTAAATGTTTAAACGTAGGAAGAATAAATTGTTTTTAACTATACCCAAATTTCACAGTAGCAAGTGCAAGTGACCGTGAAGTGAAGTTATCGTGAAGTGAAGTGATCATGCAAGGATACTAATCCAGCCGTAACATCAGCTGTTGAACGTTGCCTCGGTCAGGATTCGCACACGTTAAGCAAGTTAATTCGTGGACGAATGGGTAAGTTTAACTAGCTTTTTATAACATTAGTTGTGCATATCGTTTTTCTGAAAACATAATTTATCCACCTGAAAACGTGCTGTTAAAAAGATATTTTTTTCATAAGTAATAAAACAGTTTATTCATTTCGGATAATGAATGAACGTATCGGACACTGTTCTTAAACGACTTATTAGTTTCATAAGTATAAACGAATTATTCCACATTATTCTTAATTATGACGATGTAACATTTTCGGCACGCTTCCGTCGGTACCCTCGATGCCCCCCCATCGCGACAGCTGATAGGTTCGTGCCCGAGCGCGCGCCATCGGCCGCCCGGCGGGCGCTCTCATTGGCCAGTGTTTTTCGTTAATAACTTAAAAATGAAGCTGCAAACCACATGTTGGTCCAGGAAAAAGTTGTTCAGAATCACCCCAGCTACCCCCCATTTCCGGGAAGGACAGGAGTTAAGAGACACCCTGTATACATCCTTCGTACCAACGAAGCCTCTCTAACAGTTCAGAAATCGGTACTGCTCATCATGTTAGAAGGCAAAAGAGAATATGATTTCAATTTCTTCGGCTTGTATTGCGCATCAATCGAAGGCTTCTCCGTGGTACAATATTTTTAAATTACTACTACAGCGTGAAACACATGCATTTCTATTAATGCATTTCTCAGTGTCACAATTCTGTTTCAGCTATTTCAAAAGTCAGTTTCCGGACTAATAATTATGATTTCTATGCAATAACACTGAAATCGCACATGAAAACTTCAGAAAAAGTAGTGAAATTAATAATTTTATATTATCAATTATTAATATATA
Source organism: Nomada ferruginata (assembly GCA_963583965.1). Taxonomy (NCBI): domain Eukaryota; kingdom Metazoa; phylum Arthropoda; class Insecta; order Hymenoptera; family Apidae; genus Nomada; species Nomada ferruginata. The sequence goes on from OY757219.1 coordinate 6,724,389, forward strand.
ATATATAAAATTCATGGTCGACATCGGTTATCCAAACTACAGTCGACCGAACTCTCCGTTACACGAACGCGTTTACTTATGCTGACGTTCAGAAAACTAAAGTCGAACACGCATGTGTTTCCTCTACGCTAATACATAATTTAACAATATTAATAAGTATACAGTTGATTGATACGTGTTGCCTGTAAATTATTCTCGAACATTTGTAAATATTTACATTATACCTATATATAATTCTGCAATACAAGATATTTAATTCTAAATGACGTTAAAGATTATTGTTGAGATTTCCAAAGCGATTTCAGAGGGTTCCGTTAGGTCGGGATTATGACATGGCAAAATTAATGCTGTTTTTGAGGAACAATTTTGCACGCTTTAACCATCTGGGTGTCAGGTCCAATTTTGTGGACCCATCACTTTCTCTTTTATAACTTTAACATAGCAACGATCCTGTCATAAACCCTAAGGTTTCCGATCGGTCGCACGAATGTTTATTGTTACAGACAGTTGTGTCAAAAATTTTCAGAAAAAATTTCTTCAGACCACCGATACAAAGAGGTAGAATCAACCGGTACATGCTAAATCGGAATATCTAAGAAACTATTGAGGATATCAAAAAATTGTTGGTATAAGATTAGTATGATATGAAGGAAGCCATCGTATAGTGTTAATAATTTTCTTGCAGGTAGAGCACTAGGTAAGATTTCAAGGTCAAGTTGATTGTTTTTTAAGGGAATGCTGCATTTCATATTCACTATACATTTTTTCTTATTTTTTATTCAATTCATAATTTCATTCGCAATATGATATTGCTTGTGACAAATTAAGTAAACCACACAATGTCACACAACTTGGTAGCGAGTTAGTTGCGGATCGAGCGCGGTCATACTGATCGGGAGCGTCCCAAGCGATCAGTGACTCCTTTTCGCCTCGCCCAGCGCTTCCGGGATTTCCCTCGCTCTCGCGGCTAACAGGTGATCGCGCGAGCGATAGTACGAAAATAAAGGGCGAATTGTATAAAGGCGACATAGGAATACTGAGATTATTGCTAACAACTAGGAATAACGCTATTTATTCATTGACTTATCATATTATAACTGCACAAAACGATGCGGTGTTAAATAAAGAGAACGGTTGCTCGAGAACTCAAGCCGTGAATAGCTTTGTGGGGGCACTTCCCACATACGCCGCTAGGGGACGAGCACGACGATCCGACTGTGGCGGCACCACTTCTCTCTTCGTTACCGACGGAGTATATTAGCGTCGCGTGCGGACGCTGACTAGCGTTCCTCATTCGTTTGGTATTAGTCGACAAAGCAACACGCGTTGCAAGCCAAAGATCTTATATTTACACGTTATTGTTCTTAATAAATTATATATAAAAGTATCTTGGGCATCATTCTCCTAATTACATGTATTATTAGTTGTGTCAGAACGGCTATAATTGGTGACCCCGAAAGTAGGAAAAATTGAAAAAAGGCAACATTGTGTACTGTGCTGTGGAACGTAAAATTGGTTAACTAAAATGTTACATTCACCACAAAAAAGTACAAGCCAAGGAGACGATGAGCCTACAATTGATAATTTTTCGAAAATGGTGCGAATGGATTCTGAACCCCAAACGAGCGTGGGTGAAAAGGACGCCACAGTAATGGCGGCCACAGCCAATATCAAGCTGCCTCCATTTTGGAAGAAGCAGCCGGAGCTTTGATTTCTTCAAGTAGAGGCCAAGTTTAGGTCGAAAGCGGTCAAGAGGGACCAAACAAAATTCGACACGGTCATTAGTTCGTTGGATGCGGAAATTTTGCACTATATTTCCGATACTGTCCGTTCACCTCCGGACAAAGAGAAATATAATTGTGTGAAGCTGAGTTTAATCAAATGTTTGTCCGATTCCAGGGAGAAACAGGTGAACGTACTGTTACATGATTTGGAATTAGCAGACAAGAAGCCATCTCAACTCCTAAGGGAGATGAGAGAGTTGGCTGCTGACGATGTAACAGATGAGTTCCTGAGGTCGATGTGGGTTAGTAGAATGCCAACGAACATGAGAGGCCTGTTGACTGTATCGGAGAGATCAGATCTTAATACGTTGGCAGAGGTGGCCGACAAAATCCGGGAGAGTACAGCAAACGGTTTTGTCATGGCAACAGAGTTTAAGCCACAACCAAAGATAGAGGCTGTCGAACCAAAGATAGACAGGCTCGAGAAGATGATGGTAGCGTTTATGAACGAGACAAGGACTGCCATCGAGAACATACAGAGAAACAAGGGTCATCGTTCAAGTACACCAGGGCGACCACAGGTGTGTTTCTTTCATAGGAAATTTGGGCCGTTAGCATATAAGTGCATATTGCCTTGCTCATATAAGAACAATGAGCAGGGAAACTAACGGTGCTGTCAGTTGGAGAGGCTCGATTGGACAGTATCGATAATACGCCTCCAAAGGAATCACGATTATACGTTCACGACAGGAAAACGGCCATAAAATTTTTGATTGACTCGGGATCGATGGTATCCGTGCTGCCAAAGAGATATCAGCAGGGGAGCGCAGAATTTGACGAGTTCAAATTGTATGCAGCAAACGATTCTGTGATTAATACTTATGGCAGGAGGTTAATGTGCATTGATTTTGGTCTCCGGCGAGTATTTAAATATTCGTTTATAGTGACGGATGTCACTAATCCAATAATTGGTGCGGATTTTTTGGTTCATTTTGGTTTGACTGTGAATCTCAGAGATAAGAGGATCATAGATCCAAATACAACTCTGTCAACCAAGGGGGAACTAAGTCCGGCAAGAATAGTTGGAATTTCAACATTGAATGCACGGACAGATTTCAATGGCATATTGAAGAGGTTTAGCGAAATCACTACACCTCAAATGTGCCCCCGCTCCAGTAATGAGTGCCAAACAGTCCATTATATATTGACAACCGGCCAACCTGTTGCTGAACGTCCACGAAGACTGTCAGGTGAGAAACTAACAGCTGCTAAATTGGAAATAGAGTTTTTGTTGGAACAGGGTATAATTCGACCGTCAAGCAGTCCATGGGCCAGTCCGATTCACTTAGTTAAAAAGAAGACTGGTGGCTGGAGAACATGCGGTGACTACCGAAAGCTAAATGCACAGACAGTACCGGACAGATATCCACCACGTTTTATACAGGAGTTGTTCGAGAGAATACATGGGAAGACAATTTTCTTTAAATTAGACCTGACACGTGCGTACCAACAGATACCCATGAATCCGGCAGATTGTAATAAGACAGCAAATACGACACCGTTTGGGTTATTTGAATATACTGTCATGCCGTTTGGTTTGAGAAATGCAGCACAAACTTTTCAGAGATTCATGGACTCCATTTTCCGAGATTTAGATTATGTTTTTTGTTATATGGATGACATATTCATAATGTCTGAATCTCAAAGCCAACACATGAGTCATTTAACTACTGTTTGTCAGAGGTTAAAAGGGAATAAACTAACAATTAACACAGCGAAATGCAATTTGGGACAGTCAGAGATCGATTTTCTTGGTTACCATATTGATAGTAATGGGTATCAACCTCTCCAAGAACATGTGGAAGTTATTAAGACGTTTCCCAAACCTCAAACAATATTGGAACTCCGTCGTTTCTTGGGCATAGTAAATTACTATCGACAGTGTATTCCAAGTCTTGCGGAACAACAAGTTCCATTGAACGAGTATTTGAAGCAGTCGACTAAAAATGATAAAACAAGAATAAATTGGACTCCAGAAGCGACGGAAGCATTTTCAGTCTGCAAAGATAGTGTGGCATCTACAGCGTTGATGGCTTATATAGCACCAGCAGCACCGACTATTCTGAAAACAGATGCTTCTAATGTGGCCATAGCAGCTGCGTTAGAACAATGCGACAACAATATATGGAAACCCATTGGATTCTTTTCAAGAAAATTGAGCAAGGCCGAACAAAAGTATAGTACGTATGATAGAGAGCTGTTAGCAATATTTGCAGCTATCAAATACTTTAAGCATATATGGGAGAGTAGGCAGTTTGTGACACAGACGGATCATAAACCTTTAGTTTATGCGTTTTCACAACGGTTGGATAAAGCGGCTCCTAGACAGCTTCGACAATTGGATGTCATTTCGCAGTATACTACAGAAATTGTGCATGTCAGTGGGAATGACAACGTTGTTGCGGATGCGTTGTCAAGGTTGTGTGCCATACAGACACCGACAATTCTTACCGCTCAACGAATCCATGACGAACAACAAGGAGACGAGGAATTGTCGAAGATCATTGGTGGTAAAACTTCAATAAGACTTCAGAAAGTAATTTTGGAGGGAAGCACTTTGTTTGTTGACACATCGACTGGCTACATTCGACCATTTATTCCAAAGGTCTTGCGGCGCCAGGTGTTTAATTTAATACACGATTTATCTCATCCGAGTGGCAGAACCACTTGCAAATTGTTGAAGGAGAAATATGTTTGGCCAGGTATACGTAAGGATGCTTTGACATGGTGTCGGGAATGTATATCGTGCCAGAGGGCAAAGATCAGCTGCCATGTAAAGTTAACGCCAAACAAATTCGATGTACCAGATGGTCGATTTGATCATATACACATAGACATCGTTCACATGCCGGAAGTAAAAGGGTATAAATATTGCCTAACTATAATTGACAGATTTTCCAGGTTTCCCATGGCAATTCCATTAAAAGACATCGAGGCAATTACAGTAGCAGCAGCCCTGTTCAAAGAATGGATTTGTTTGTTCGGTACGCCTTCTATCACAACCGACCAAGGTTCGCAATTTGAGAGTGCGTTATTCTCTGCGCTTGCCAATACTATCGGTGCAAAACGTATCCGGACAACACCGTACCATCCAGCAGCTAATGGCCTTGTAGAAAGGTGGCATAGAACGTTTAAAGCAGCGCTGATGTGTAATTCCCACATTTCGTGGGTGGAAGCATTACCAGCGGTGTTACTGGGTTTAAGGACAGCGTTTAAAGAGGATATTAGAGCTTCACCAGCGGAAATGTTGTTTGGTACGGCGTTACGCATCCCGGGAGATTTTTTCTTCAACTTGGATGATCAAGCTGATCCAGAGCGGTTTGTGGAGAGACACAGGGTAATTATTCGGGCGATTAGACCACGTCCTACAGTCCATCATATTAGGAAAAGCATGTTTGTGCACAAGGATTTATATGAATGTACTCATGTTTTTCTTCGTGTGGATGAAGTACGACCGCCTTTAAGACCTCCGTATTCTGGACCATATCTAGTTAAAAAACGTTTGGGCGACCGGAGATTTGTCATTTTCGTAAATGGAGAAGAAAAAACTATTTCAGTGGACAGACTGAAGCCAGCGTTTTTGGCAAAATTGGATCAACCTGATGAGTTGGAGGAGCAGACCGGCCATCAAGCGAAAGAAATATTAGGTGCACCTATTAAAACTTATTCAAGAGCTAAGAAGGTCACGTTTGCGTAGATTTAAGAGTACCTCTATTAGGGGGGGAGTAGTTGTGGCGACACCACTTCTCTCTTCGTTACCGACGGAGTATATTAGCGTCGCGTGGGGACGCTGACTAGCGTTCCTCATTCGTTTGGTATTAGTCGACAAAGCAACACACGTTGCAAGCCAAACATTTTATATTTACACGTTATTGTTCTTAATAAATTATATATAAAAGTATCTTGTGCATCATTCTCCTAATTACATTTATTACTACTCGTGTCAGAACGGCTATACGGCTCCCGAAAGTGGTTATATAAGTCACCACGACTATATTTTTTTTTTTTTTTTGTTACGAGGTGGAAATCTTCGAAAGACACCCCCTGCCCTGGGGGAGGGCAGGAGGTAGTGCCGGATTTCTACCGGCTAAAACCACCCCGGTTACCTATCCTCGGCGCTTGTAGGGGAGGCCCCGTGACCTACGGATACACTTCCGGTGCCTCCCCACGCCCGGCCATTGCGGCCCCATCCTCGCGAGGATCAGAAGGACCCTCCGAAAAACTCCGCCATATCGCACATGGCTGCGCCAGGGGTAACACCCAACGCGGCCTACCTTCTCCAGGCCGTGATAAGGGCGACTCGGGCCCCCACCCGAGCCGCCCACGGCTCTCCGACGGCCCCGCGGGATTGGGGGGGATTGCTCCTCCCCGGCAGGACCGCCCGTATACGGGGTATTGGCGAGTTCAACCAGCAGGGGGTGAGGGGGAACACCTCAGCGCCCCTCGGGTCCATCAGCCATACCAAACAACGGGAGGGGGGCATCTCGCCAGCGGAAACGGCCAGCGAGTCCACCCCTCCTTTACATTCGACGCCAGATTTCTAGCTGTCGGGCAGCCCCGCGGAATACCAGGAGGACATAATCCTCCCACAGCAGGGCCGCCCGTCCACTGAGTCAGCGGTGACAGTCATCCGAGAGACGGGAGGGGGACGACTATATATATAACCTCCGACAATTCCCTACTATCCTAGTGTCTAAGGCAGGGCCTGCTAGTACGCCTTACTGACGAGTCCGCTAGCAGGCCTAGGACGAAACACACCTTCTTCCTTCCTTTCTTTTTCCGTCGCTTCCTACTTCCACCATCGTATTTACCGATACATCGAAGCTCCCACACCTTCTTTAACTTCACCGCTCCAAGAAGTCGGGTAGAAGGTATGGCTTAACTATAAAGCAGTTTTACCCGCTCTACCCACTACAAATAGAGTTAATAATAATTAGCTAGATTCTAAGGAGCCTAGTGAATGCAGTTCGCAGGTCGTCGAATAGCTGAACCCTTGTGCTTCGGCCTCGAAGAAAGGAAATGCCAACAGAGTAACAAAAATTATATACCCGCGGATTATTCTAGGCATCGTAAATAAATGAATGTAATTTACCCTTACCAATGTTTAACTGATAATAACAAGCATCTTCTAATAATTCTTTTATTCAGCTTGTTCAATGTCAATGCATACATCTTTCTAGTCTTCTTAGTAATTCTACTTCGATATCTTTTAACATTTCCGTCATTTTTCCACACACAATTCTAAATCATTACATAGTTATCTAATATTTTCAATTGTTATGTTCGACATTCCCAAAAGAATTGTTAAATATTAAAGTATGCACGCACGATGTTGTCGCAACGCGAACACGAACGCAAGAGAGTGATCGGATCGAACGGTCCAAACTCAAGCCGTTTTGAACAAACGGCGATAGCTAACCAGGCTCGTAGAGTACGCCGACGGAACCCCGTCTCAACAAGAATAAATCTCATGTAGATCTGAGAAAACCGTGTAACTAATCCGCTACATTTAATCTATTTGATACTAGAATATTATTTAACCAATTATTAAAATCAGAGAACTTATCCGCTCATACGCAACACGTTGTCCAAAAGACAAATACGTTTATGGAAATCTAAAGTATATTTCTGCATTAACATTGTCTTTAAAAAAATAGAGTTCAATTATTTTGCACGTCGCATGAATGTCGCGTCAGGCCATAACACATTGTCGAAATTGAATATTATTTCCCAGGATCCAAAGCGGATCCAATTTTGGTTATAAGCCATTCTATTTCTAGGATAAATACATTAATATGTGTGGCGGCAGCCACATTCAAATAGCCGCCGGCACGCGCTTGGCAACGAACGCCACCAAACACCGAGCGACTTCGGCAAACCTCGGCTGGATCGTCGGGCAGCGCGACGGAGCTGGCCGAGGTTTGCCGAAGTCGCTCGGTGTTTGATGGCGTTCGTTGCCAAGCGCGTGCCCGCGGCTACTTGAATGTGGCTGCCGCCACATTCAAACGAACGAAAGCCGATGCAGTCCGAAAATAGCGAAGGATATGGTTTCCTACAGATAAAAGCACCACCGTTCAGCCAGGAGCGGCCAGCTCTCTGGTTCGCACAATTAGAATCCCAATTCCGGATCCGGAAGATTGTAACGGAAGTGGACAAATTCCACGTGGCAGTCCCCTTGATCGACACACGTTCGGCCGCCGTGGTGGAGGATATTATTACTTTCCCACCTACAGACTCACCGTACCAAAAATTTAAAAACACGTTGATCTCGCGTTTCTCTAAATCGAAAGCGGCAAAACTTCTTCAACTCCTCGATGGCGAGAGTTTAGGAGACAGGAAGCCGTCGCAACACTATCGCCACCTGCGTAGCCTCGTTCCGGACATCGACGACGACGTACTCCGAGCAAGATGGTTGTCGCACCTCCCCGAGCAGATACGAGCGTGCCTCGTGGTCCAAACGGAAGCTCCGAGTGAACAACTGTGCGAAGCAGCCGAGTCCCTTTGCGAAATCTTGAAGCCGAGCAACGTCGCTGCAGTTTCCGAAGTACAAGGACAAATCGCCGCGCTGACGACTCAGGTATCTCGACTCGCTGAAATGGTGAAACGAGGCAGAACCGCCTCCAGAGAGCGTTCTTTCAACCGCCCTCGCAGCCGGGCTCGCAGTCAGTCCCGCGAGACACGATTACACAAATCAGGTACATGTTGGTACCATTTTAAATTTGGAAAAGACGCCCGAAAGTGTGTGCCCGGATGCAAGTTCCAGGGAAACGCGGCGGAGAGTCGGTAGAGGCGGCAACAGACTCTCAGACAGCATCTGCCCGCCTGTTTGTCACGGCCAGAGCCTCTGGCACCCAGTTTCTAGTTGACACGGGCTCTGACGTGTCAGTGTACCCGCGAAGGGGGGCGAAAACGTCGTCTACGCCACTGAGTTACCATTTGCACGCTGCAAACGGCACCCTAATAAACACTTACGGCGATTCTCTTATTAATTTGAATATTGGCCTTCACAGGGATCTAACATGGCGATTCATAGTAGCGGATGTCTCCCACCCGATCATTGGGGCAGACATGCTGAGCCATTTTAGGCTCCTCATTGATCTCAGGAACCAGCGAACCATGGACCGGACAACCGGCCTGTCCACAGCGGGAAAAAAACCGGAATCCCAAGCAGTCGCATCAGTACGAGCTCTTCAGGGAGGTGGTGATTCACCACCCCTGCAGCTGCTCAGCAGATTCCCGGAGATCACCAGGCCAGCCGGTGTTTTTAAACAAGCGAAGCATTCCACGGTGCATTATATTAAAACGACCGATGGCCCTCCAGTCTCCAACCGAGCGCGAAGACTGGCTCCGGATAAACTCAAGATCGCCAGGGAAGCGTTCGAGGACATGGTAAAATGCGGCATCGCGAAACGTTCCAACGGTCCCTGGTCCTCGCCGCTCCACATGGTACCCAAGGAGGCGCCCAAGGGTGAGAAGCAGTGGCGAATCTGTGGAGACTACAGACAGGTAAATGCCCGTACACTACCAGATAAGTACCTGTGCGTTATCTTCGCGGCGAACTTGCACGGGAAGAAGATGTTCTACACCATTGATCTGGTCCGGGCGTTCAACCAGATTCCGGTAGCGCCGGAAGACATTCCAAAAACCGCGATTATCACACCATTCGGATTGTTTGAATTTTCAGTAATGACTTCGGTCTCCGAAATGCGGCGCAAACCTTCCAACGTTTCATAGACGAAGTTACGCGCGATTTACCATTTGTGTTCCCGTACATCGACGATTTACTGGTTGCCTCAGAAAACGAAGATCAACACCAGGAGCACCTGGAAACGCTGTTCAGTCGATTGAGAGACTACGGGCTCGTTATCAACACAACCAAATGCCACTTTGGCAAGGAGGAAGTGCAGTTCTTGGGACACACAATATCAGCCCATGGAATCAGACCGCCCCTAGACAGAGTCTCCTCTGGGTCATTCCACGCTAAATCGATCACTTTTGGACGTCACCATCGGCGATTTTGTTCTAAATGAAATATGTTGTTGTCCATATGGAATTAGGGGGGGTTTAAGTCATCATTTTCGTTGAAGATTTAGTTATTCACGCACGCATGTGGTCACAACGCGACGATGTACGCAAGACAGTGGGACCGGGATCGGACGGTCCAAACTCAAGCCGTTCTGAACAAACGGCAATCGCCAACCAGGCTCGTAGAGCACGCCGACGGAACCCCGTCTTAACAATTTTTGCGGTTGACAATTTGTTTAGAAAATTATTGCGCCCCATCATCGAAAAAAACGCAAAAAAAGAATTTGTTTATATTTTTCGACATCATAAAGTTACTTACCGAGGTTGAAAAAATTATTTTATAATAGCCCAATCCTTTGTGAATAAAACAAAAAAAAGTAGCTCAATCGGACTAACAGTTCCGGAGATAAAAATTCCTAAAAAAAAGCCCGTTTTCGCAAAAATGGCAAAAATTACAAACTTTGAAGGACTGTATTTTCTAAACAAATTGTCAACCGCAAAAATGATGACTTAAACCCCCCCCCCCTAATTCCATATGGACTACAACATATTTCTTTTAGAACAAAATCGCCGATGGTGACGTCCAAAAGTGATCGATTTGGCGTGGAATGACCCCTCTATATTGGAATTTCCGCGGCCCGAAAACGTAAAAAAACTGCGCGGATTCATAGGTACGCTTACAGGAGATTCATCAAAGGTTGCGCGCAAACACTCGCACCGTTAAATCGACTTCTCGTTGGCCCGGATGTAAAAAACACCACGGCAATCAGTTGGACACCCGAGCTCGAGGAAGCCTTCTCCAAGTGCAAGCAGAGTTTGGCGGACGCTGTACTCTTGGCGCACCCTGACATCAACGCCGAATGGTCAATTTTCACCGACGCATCCGACCACGCGATCGGAGCGGTGCTACAGCAACACATTCAGGGTGTTTGGCAACCGTTGGCGTTTTTCAGCCGAAAACTGGCACCAAACGCGTTGAAGCTCTCCACGTACGACCGGGAGTTACACGCAATCTACGAATCCGTAAGATATTTTAAGCATATTTTCGAGAGACGTCACATAGTCATCTACACGGACCACAAGCCCCTCATTCACGCTTTCAAACAACGTCCTGAGAGGGCCTCGCCATGGCAATTCCGACGCCTCGACTACATTAGCCAATTCACGTCCGATATCAGACACATCTCGGGCTCCGAGAATATTGTCGCCGACACATTGTCGCGTGTCAGTGCTATTTCTCCAGCAGTCTCGCTGCAAGACTTGGCCGAGGCTTAGAAGGATGATCCGGAACTTGCGGAACTTCTAAAAGGCGGAACCACAGGCCTCCAACTGAAGAAAATATTTTTTCAGGACCCGGACACTTCACTGTTTTGTGATGTTGCATCAGATTCAGAGCGTCCATACGTCCCACGGCGATGCAGGAAGTCCGTCTTCGATTCGCTCCACTCACTGGCACACCCAGGACAGCGTGCTTCACTTAAGCTGGTTGCTCGTCGGTTCGTATGGCCAGTGTGCGAGAGCGAGTGGAGTCGGGTAGAACGGATAGCGGCAAACTTAAAGAGCAAAACAAGTAACGGCCAAAATGCCGCCTCGTCGCTCCTCGTTCCCTACATGCTGTCCGCCCGAGCGCAATAACACATTTGCGCTCTGGCGGGCGACGAAAGAGGGGGTAAAGGCTAACGCCCTCGATCCTATTGGCAACGATCGAGCCGCGTTAGATTCAAAATCACCTCAGAAGCGAAAACATTGTAAAACAAAGAGCAGTTCAACAAGACATCCCGTCCGCATTTCTCTGTAAGCAGATCAGAATTAAACGTGCGTTTGTCGCTAAAGCATTGGGTAGTTCATTCCCTTCCAATCGCGAAAGACGATCGCGAAGAAGTGGTCCTTCGAGCCGGATAATTTACGATGTTTCGGATAGCTCGCTCAGATCTCAATTTTTACGCGTAACGGGTTAGGAATTTTATAAGTTAAGAACAATCCACGATTAGCACGACTCACATATATTTAACGTCACCGAACAAATCAATATTGTACAATAAATCCACAGAAATAATAAAGTATTAGTAACAAACAAGGTATATAGTCTCTCCGCAAGTATTTTTAGCTCTGATTATTAGCAGCAGTTTAAACGGTTGTAAATCGTTTAGACTCCGAATAGTTAATCTCTTCTGAAACCCTCTTATCTCTCTGTTAAATGTTAGTAAAACCGACGATTTGTATGCCCGCGCAACGGTATTTATACCGATGCGCGGGGCAAGGAGCGAGAAGAGATAAGTGGGGGAGAACACTCGCCACTTGACGCCACGGAACAGCGCTAGGCGCGAAGCTAACGAGCGCCCTCCCTAATGGTGAATCCGCAGCATTCCGCCCGCCGCGGCATGCGTAGCATGGCGCAATTATACATAGTAACGAAGAGACGCGATGTTTCCGTGAAGTCGTATGTTTAACATAGGAAGTGCCGTTGTGAAGTGAAGGAGAGAGTAAGGAAAGGAAGTAGTGCGCGCCGGGCTATTTTTCCGAGGAAGCTGGTGGCAACGGGCAAATCTTTGCAATGGGCCTAGTCAGCGTGGTTGTTGCAGTGCGGACGTCCACAACGCGAACACGTTGATCGTCGCCCTTGTGCGTAGCGGTGATGCGTCCCAGCGGCCATTGAGACGGTGGCGTTAAATCGTGCCTCACAAGGCAGAGGTCCCCGATCTGCAAGTCGGGCTGCGACGTTTGCCATTTACCACGAGATTGTAGCTGATGCAAGTACTCAGCTGACCACCGTGACCAGAAATGATCCCGCATTTGCTGGATCAGATGCCACCGCCGTGAAGGGGAAATCTTGGCAGTGGATAAGGATGGTTCTGGTAAGGATGTAAGCGTAGAACCTATGAGAAAGTGCGCCGGGGTCAAAGCGTCGATAGAATCGAGATCGTCCGAGAGGGCGGCTAGCGGCCGTGAGTTGAGGCAGGCCTCTATTTGGGCCAGCAAGGTTGCGGTTTCCTCAAAGGTTAACGGAGTGTCACCAGCGACCCGCCGCAAGTGAAACTTGAGGGACTTGACCGCTGCCTCCCAAATACCGCCGAAATGAGGAGCGCCAGGAGGGTTGAACTTCCAAGATGTTCCTTCTTGGGAAAGATGAAACGCGACAGCCTTCCAGTCAAGGAGAGCAGACTTTAACAGCTCTCTCAGCTCCCGACTAGCTCCCACGAAGTTGGTCCCCTGGTCGCTGTACATAGTTGTACAAATCCCACGTCGAGAGATGAAGCGTCGGAATGCAGCAAGAAAGGCGGCAGTGGTTGCATCGGACACCAGCTCAAGATGTACGGCCCTTGTCGCTAAACAAACAAACACAGCGACATACGTTTTCCTTGTGTGTTGACCTCTGCCGGTTGCCGATTTCGTAGAAAAGGGCCCCGCGTAGTCAACACCGGTATGCGTGAATGGCCGGGAAGGCTGCGCGCGGGGAGCAGGGAGGTTTTCCATTAACTGCTGCGCAGCTTGGGCGCGCCAGCGGCAACAAACCACACACGAGGCTATCACGCGGCGTACCGCGCGACGCCCCGCCAATATCCAGTATTCTCGTCTTAGCGTTGACAAGGTGAGTTGCGTTCCTCCGTGTAGTAGTCGTTTATGTGCATCCCTGATGATGAGAGTGGTAAAATGTGCATTTGCAGATAGAATGGCTGGATGCTTCTGCCATTCATCAAGTAAGGAGTGCTTCAGGCGTCCCCCCACCCTCAGCACGCCATCGCCATCCACGAATGGCGCCAGCTTGGCTGTCGGACCACGTGTAACCTGGACGCCATGTTGAAGCAGTTCTATTTCCGAAGCGAAGACAGCCCTTTGGAAGCAGCGAATGCAGGCAAGTTTAGCGTAATTGATTTCCGGTAAAGAAAGACGGTGCGATACTTGCGCGTGTGTTTCTCGATCCCTCGTAGTTCGGCCAAATCGTAGGCACCAGCCAACCGTGCGTAGCAACCTTGTAATTGTGGAAAACCGGCCGGCAAGTTCCTCAAAAAAGGAACGGCTAGAAGTGATCGCGAGACAGGTCACTCTTGATGAGCGAACCTCCTGGTCAGTAGCGAGGTTATGAACTTTGTGTTGGTCAAAGTCATATGATTGCACGGACAGGAAAGGTGGACCTTTCCACCAAAGTGTGTGGTCAAGCAGCACGTTGCTTGCCACTCCTCGAGATGCCACGTCAGCAGGATTGAGCGCAGATTTTACATGTCGCCAAGTGGCGGTTGGAAGTGAAGTTTGAATTTCTGCTACTCTGTTAGCTACAAAAGTTTTCCATCTGAGGGGTGACCCTGCAACCAACTCAACACAACCGTAGAATCTGACCACAAGTTAAGAGTGCATTTTTCCAATTGTAAACTATCTCTGACACTGATAGTCAAGCGTGTAAGGAGTGACGCAGCGCAGAGATCAAGCCGAGGGACAGAAACTTGCTTCAACGGAGCTACTCTCGTTTTGCAAGCAACAAGTGACACAAAAGGCATTGTGTCGGAGTAAGAAGAGCGCAAGTATAGTACGGCAGCGTATGCTCTTTCAGAAGCATCCGCAAAACCATGAAGCTCCAACTTGTCAGCGTTTACGTGGTTAAATAACCACCGAGGAATGTGCAACGAGGATAGCAACTGCAATTGCTCATAGTAATTTTCCCAAGAATGGGCGAGTGATGGAGGGAGAGTTTCATCCCAAGAGAGTTTTAAAAGCCACAAGGACTGCATAAAGATTTTTGCGGTGATAAGCACCGGTGCAAGAAAACCTAGTGGATCAAAGAGGCTTGCTACCTCCCTAAAGACGATGCGTTTTGTTACCGGTGATTCTGAGTGGCGAGGAGTTATGGAAAAGTGAAAAGTATCCTCCGTAGAGTGCCAACGGAGGCCAAGAAGTGTAGAAATGTTGTCAAGATTGCAGGCGAGTTCCAGATTTTCCTGCCGAGCGTCGACAGGAAGTGCTTCCAATAACTCCCGTTTATTGGAAGTCCATTTATGCAAGGTAAAACCGCCCGCCTTGAACAACAGTAACAACTCTCGTTGTAAGGCGAGAGCGTTCGAGATAGAGTCTGCTCCAGATATGACGTCATCAACGTAGACGTCAGTGGAGGCGCAGGCTGCAGCCAAAGGATAGGCGTGTTGTTCGTCCTTACACAGCTGCTGCAGCGTGCGAACAGCGAGATAGGGAGCACACGAACCGTATGTCACAGTAAGAAGACGGAAGTGACGGGGAGCTTCTCCAGGATGCTGACGCCATAAAATGCGTTGAAAATCGCAATCTTCTGGAGCAAGGCGTATTTGCCGGTACATCTTTTGTACATCAGCCGAGAAAACTACAGCGTGTCTCCGCCATCGGAGTAATATGTGGAATATTTTCGGTAAAAGATTGGGGCCCGTGTGAAGTAAATTATTTAGTGACACTCCGGACTTTGTTTTCTGCGAAGCGTTGAAAACAACCCGAAGTCGCGTTGTTGCACTTGCATCGCGCAACACGCCGTGATGCGGCAAGTAATATGCCGAACGAGAAAATATGGAGTCCGACGGTACGGGTTCCATGTGCCCTAATCGTAAATATTCCTCTAAAAAGGCGTTGTATAGAATTGCTAGTTCAGGCTTGCCCTTCAAGCGAGTTTCCAGTTTGTGCAACAGTACGAGTCCTGTTTCGAGCGAGTTTCCCAATAGGGCCGGTGAAGAATTGAAGGGAAGCCGAACTTGATACCGACCAGTGGAGTCGCGGGAGTGCGTGGAGCAGAAGTGCTGCTCGCACTCACTCTCCGCCGTAGTAAATGTACGGGGAGGTGTGCAAACCTCCTCCAGTACCCAGAAGCGCTGAAGTGATTCAGAGAGCGCGGTATCGCCTGCAGTGCATTGCAAAGTAAACGCTTCACGCGGTGAAGAGTTCGAGTGAGAAGAGGAGTTGCAATGTCCAGTAAGAATCCAACCTAGGGAAGTGCATTGGGCAACCGGACTGTTGGGAGGACCCTTCCGGATGCCCTCGAGAATTATTTCGGAGTAGACATCAGCCCCTAGAATGATGTCTACCCGTCCAGCAGAACGAAAATCAGGATCAGCAAGCTCTAAATCCTGTACGTGAGCGAGAGATAACCGAGCAGCAGTGGTGCGAGTGGGGGAATACGAAGACAGACGCGGCAGCACGTAAGCAGTAGTGGAGAGGGACTTCGAGTTTTCGCTAGTAGCGGAGAAAGTGAGCGTCACGCTTCCCCTCGTGTAGGTTTCTGCCTTACCTACACCAAAAATTGGAAATCGCGCGGCACATCGTTCGAGCTTCATGGCTTGCACAAGATTTTCCGAGATTAGCGACACCTCGGAACAAGGGTCAATCAGGGCGCGAACAGCAAGTTTCTCGCCTCGACTCGACCTGACCAGAATTTTCGCGGTCGCGAGAAATATGACCGAACTTGGTTGTTTGCTTGACCAGGAGGCTCGCGCACAATGCGACGTCCTTGACGCCTCCACGCAATCCTGTGGAGATTTTTGTCGCGAAGATTCCTGCTCCGATTTTATGTGTAACAGAGTATGGTGCTTACCTACGCACAGTTGGCAGCGCTTTGTAGATTTGCACGAACGTGAGGGATGGTTTCCGAGACAGTTGTAGCATAAATTCTTGTCCGCGACCATTCTCTTCCTCTCGAGCGGCGACATCCGTTTGAATTCAGCACAAAACAGCACGAAGTGTTGGTCACCGCACAGCGGACATTTTGCACGACTTTCTTCGGTGGTAGATGCAGTGTGCGTCCGGAATCTTGCTGAACTTGCATTATGTTTTAGCGATGACCCTGAGGAAGGTGCTGTAGCGGCGTCCGAGACGGCTTCTTCGACTGCTTCCAACGCACGCAGGTGTCCAGTGAGGAACAGATTTAATTGTTCAAACGAAGGAGGATCAGTAGTTGCACCAATTGACGATTCCCACGCTAGTCTCGTCTTCGCATCCAGTTTTAGCACAAGTCCGAAGACCAACCAGTCATCCCAGTGCTCGACTGGCCGGCCAAGGGCTTCCAGTGACTGAACGGCGTCCAGCGTGCCGTTCAGAAGAGGTTTCAGGCAGGTTGCTGACTCCTTCCTCATGGACGGTAATGAGGAAAGAGCCGTGAGATGAGATAGGATCAAGATCCGCAGGTTTTCATATCGCGCCGCGATAATCTTCCACGCTCCCGCGAAGTTGGCCTCTGTGAGGCGTATATTTTGGATTAGTTGAGCGGGCTCGCCAGACAAACTTATTTTTAGATGGTGGAATTTTTCCACCGCGGAGAGTTGCTTGTTGTCTATAACGAGTGACGTGAACAGGTCACGATAACTTGCCCACTCCCTGTAGTCCCCGGAAAACCGGGGCACGTCGATTCGTGGAAGCGAACGCTGCGGAGGGTTGGCGATCGGAGCGGTCGGCGGCTGCTCCAACGGTTTGCGGAGGTCCAGTAATGCGGCCTTGTTAACCAGATACGCTTCTTCACACAAAGCAAGATGATCCGTGACAAAATAGGGCCAAGTAGCGTACTCCGGGGTCACAATGTCTAATAGCTGGTCGTGACCCTCGGTGAAGGTGGTCCAATTTTTCTCCAGTAGTTCGAGCCCCGACGTTACTACTCCATCCGTGATCTTAGCGGCTCCCAGCTTCTTCATATTTGTCACGGTGTTGGAAATTCGCTGGTAAAGCGAAAGTTGCTTGTTAACGTACTTCTCCATTATAATTTAAACGTTAACAACACGTAACCGCACTTAGCCTGAGGGCGAGGTCGAGTCACCGAAAAAATGTCGAAAGTAATTCGAACCGCGTTCGACCCCGGTTATTATTGTCTTGCGGCGACCGTCTTTTCGCGCACTTTAGCTGTAACGTCTTTTAGTTAACGGGATTAATTCGATGTATTTTTAGTCCTTTCGTAAATTCTGTCCGTTAAGCTATCCGGCTCGAAGGACCAATGTTTCGGATAGCTCGCTCAGATCTCAATTTTTACGCGTAACGGGTTAGGAATTTTATAAGTTAAGAACAATCCACGATTAGCACGACTCACATATATTTAACGTCACCGAACAAATCAATATTGTACAATAAATCCACAGAAATAATAAAGTATTAGTAACAAACGAGGTATATAGTCTCTCCGCAAGTATTTTTAGCTCTGATTATTAGCAGCAGTTTAAACGGTTGTAAATCGTTTAGACTCCGAATAGTTAATCTCTTCTGAAACCCTCTTATCTCTCTGTTAAATGTTAGTAAAACCGACGATTTGTATGCCCGCGCAACGGTATTTATACCGATGCGCGGGGCAAGGAGCGAGAAGAGATAAGTGGGGGAGAACGCTCGCGCTTGACGCCACGGAACAGCGCTAGGCGCGAAGCTAACGAGCGCCCTCCCTAATGGTGAATCCGCAACAACGACGAATTCAAACCGTTTCAAACCGCGCGGACGAACCACAACGTGGTAAACGATGTCAAAGAAGAGTACCCTATTGGCGGAGTTGGAGACGGCCATCTATACAATGTCTCGCATGACGGACAATTACAAAAAAAGAGGAAAGGCCAAGTTCTCCCGAGCATCAGCTTGCGGTCGGTTGGAGGACCTAAAGGACTTGTGGACACGTTGTCAAGTCCTCAACGCCGAAGTGGAAACGGCGTTCGAGGAAAGTGAACGCCTCAAGATTGCATACTTTGCTAACAAGGAGTTCGACAGAGCGGCCGACGTGTACTACGAGTCCCGCGATTACTTCCGGGAGGTCACGGCCGAATTGACCGAGTCACCGACCAACCCAGCGGAGAAACCAGCAGGATCCGGGAAGAGCGGAGACAAGCTTCCGCCGGTGGACATCCAGCCCTTCGATGGAAACTACAGCGAGTGGCCCAGCTTTAGGGATCTGTTCCAGCCCATCGTTGGGAGGCGCAGCGACCTTAGTCAGGTAACGAAACTGCACCATTTGCTCAGCTGCGTCAAGGGCGATGCTCTCGATGTCATTCGCGACATCGAGCTCTCGAACACGGGGTACACGAGCGCGTGGGAGGCGTTGGTCGAGACGTACGAGAGCGAACGACGGCAGATCACGACGTTGTTCAACCAATTATTACACATCCCGTACTTGAAATCTGCGGCGGGCAAGCCAATCGGTGATATTCGGGCTCTGGTGCGACGAACCGTGCGATCGCTCACTAGCATCACGGGAAAAAGCGAGTTTTGGGACGGCTTTCTGCTGTCGTTCGTTCTGGAACATCTCGACCCTGAGACACAGTGCGAATGGAACGACCGGCTCGGAACCTCGAAGGATTTCCCGCGGTATTCGGAGTTCGACGCATTTCTCGAGCACCGAGCAACGACGCTCCAGTACAATGCCGCGGTCTTGAAAAATCGAGGAAACGAGACACCAACCAAGGGAGCCAATCGCGCCTGTTCGTCCGTGGCGGTCAATTCCGGTGCGGTCATGGACAGCGGTGATGGGGCGCCAAAACCCAACAACGGCGAAAGCGCGACCGCGTGTCCACTGTGTCGAGTGGGACACCCGTTGCGAGACTGTGAGGGAAATCGGTGGCACAGCGTCGCGAAATAACTGCGAGAGTCAATGCGTGCTACAACTGTCTCGGTGCGAATCATGTGGTGGCCGAATGCGAAAGTCGCTATCGGTGCAAAAAGTGTCGTGCGCAGCATCACACGCTATTGCATGTCGAGCCCGCGGGCAATTCCAAAGCGCCTACCAGACGAACCACACCCGATCCCAACCCAACCGGGTTCGACTACGCGGCGAGTTCGACCTCGCGGTACGAAAACCGATGCATTCCGTCTCAAAGTGCAACGCGGTATTGCTGAAGACGGCCGTGATTCGCGTCTATGGCGAGGCGGGACGAAGCGCGACGGTGAGGGCCCTCATCGACGAGGGATCGCAGGTGACGCTCATCACAGAGCAACTCGCCGGTCTGCTGCACCTCCGAAGAGAGAGCAGCAATCTGACGATAACGACGGCGGGCGGTAGCAGGCTCGGTGCTGGACGGCACGCGGCGACCATCGCTCTCTCTCCCGTTCGCGCCGACACGCCGAGGATCGAGGCGCGCGGTCAAATCGTACCGAACTTGGTCGGAATCGCGAAACAGCGGGTCGACACCTCCGCATTAACACCCTTCAAAGGGCTGAGGCTAGCGGACGACGATCCGACATCGTCTCGTCGACTCGATGTCCTCATCGGGGCCGATGTTTGCAACTGGCTGTTTCGAAAGGGCGTGAAATACAGCCGGGATCGAGGGCTAAAGGTGGAGAAGACTATATTCGGTTGGGTGCTGTCAGGTGTCACCGGATCGCGAGCGGGCGGGGGGGCGACACACGGAGCAGTTGGTTGCGTGACTGCAATCAAAGCCGAGGAAAGGCCGCCGCTCGACGAGGAACTCCGGCGGTTCTGGGAGATCGAGGAGATTTCGGTCAAACCCGCGATGTCCCCTTTGGATGCCGTTTACGAGGAACACTTCGCGAAAACGCACTCGCGGACGCCGGAGGGACGCTTCGTCGTACGACTCCCGTTCCGGCAATCGTCAAAGCCCGAGGTCGGAGAGTCAAATGTAATTGTCGCGATATAATTTAATAGTGTCTGTAGTATTACCTAAACTGCACGGTGTTGACGCACTGGCGATGCGGGGTCGGAGAACGGTTACACGGTATACCGAAGGAACTTCAACCGGACTTCGCGGATTCCAACGGGTTAACTTGATCTGATTGGTGCTCTAAGCCCAATTCTTACTGAACGCAACCGACTCTGCACAAACGTAATGCGACGTAACTATGCACGTAACTGTATAGTTAATAGAACCGATGATGATATATGGTAAGATCGCAGGGTCTTCGCCGAATCACGTATGTACTTAATCGGTTATGATGAATTTAGTTGATATCAAAGGCCCTATTATTCGTATGATAGTGAGCAAAATCCTTGAGCGTCTTCCGTTCTTAAGCAAGATCGAACGGCACGTGCGAGCGCAGCGTAAAAGAAATGTTATTCATACGTAACAATATCATAGAAATTAATGGGTCGGATGTAAATAATAAATTATGAAATAAATCGGTAACATCAGAATCTTCATAATGAGCAAATCGTTGCTTATATTGCGAATGGCCTGAACTGCCATCACAGCCCCATTTTAAAGATAATGTTAACGGTATAATTTCTGCATTATTTTTATCAAATTCCTCAACTGCCGTTCCATCAAGTGACATAACTAATTTACGTGCTGTGTGATCTATAAACCCCTGTAAGCTAACTTCAGCTGAAGTTTCCGTAATATTAATAAATTCTGGATTTGGATAGCACGAAGCTTTTGCTTGCATTATAACTTTGTAGGTGGGATGTATATTTGCATTGCGCATTTTTGCCCCCATTTGCATTAATGTTGTTACGAGCCGGGGCTGTCGGCAACGCCTAAGCCGGCGATGTCGATATTTCTCAAGGAAGGAATATGGTTGAGAGTGTTAAATACTAGCGATTGATCTTGCGATCGTTCTGGCCTTGTTGGTATTTGCACGAGGTGCGTGCCGACTAAATGATCGTACGTTTCTGCTTCTCGAAGGACCAGCCGGAATATTCAATATCCCGACAAATGTATAGTGCGGAAGGAAAGAGAGTTGTTGTTCGTTTCGTGTTTCTTTGCGAATGATATCTTTATTGAAAAAGGTCCTTGCTTATATACTAATAGTGGACACGCAGTGTCGTCCAATCACAGGCCTAGCTGGCCAAGCTGGGGTAGCGAGGCATGCTTGCCGCGATCGACGGTGTCGGGCGCGTGGGCCCAAGGGGCTGGACGTGGCTTTTTCCAGTCAAGCGGCGTAGGTTTATGATACGGTAATTACTATTCAGAGACGGCAGGCGCAAAGGTACATAGTTTTTGGGCTAGAGTTGCTTTATTGGTAAAACGACCGAGGAGTGCAAGTTAATATGCCAGATGTCCCTGAATAGGAATTTCAGGTATCGTATTGTAAACCGGAGGTCAGACTTAAGGCTCGTCGAAGCCTTAACAGAGAGTTTGTTAGTTTAATTTATTGTTCGATACAACTCGAGCGGTTAAGTTGTATCTGTGGGAACGTTACTACTAATGTAAAGAATTACGGAGTAAAGGTAGGTTTTTAACGAATCTACTCGATTTATTGGTGAACAAGTTATAATTTATATTGCAACCAGTTGTTTATACAAATGCAATTGTCGCGATATCATTTAGTAGTGTGTGTATTATTACCTAAGCTGCACGGTGTTGACGCACTGGCGATGCGGGGTCGGAGAACGGTTACACGGTATACCGAAGGAACTTCAACCGCACTTCGCGGATTCCAACGGGTTAACTTGATCTGATTGGTACTCTAAGTCCATTTTTTTCGAGGTGGAAATCTTCGAAAGACACCCCCTGCCCTGGGGGGAGCAGGAGGTAGTGTCGGATTTCTACCGACTAAAACCACCCCGGTTACCTATCCTCGGCGCTTGTAGGGGAGGCCCCGTGACTTCCGAAGACACTACCGGTGCCTCCCCACGCCCGGCCATTGCAGCCCCATCCGCGGGAGGGTCAGAATGACCCTCCGACAAACTCCGCTATTATAATAGCACCTGGCCGCGCCAGGGGTAACACCCAGCGCGGCCTACCTCCACCAGACCGTGATAAGGGACTCGGGCCCCCACCCGAGCCGCCCACGGCTCTCCGACGGCACCGCGGGATTGGGGGGGATTGTTCCTCCCCGGCAGTACCGCCCGCATACGGGGTATTGGCGAGTTCAACCAGCAGGGGGTGAGGGGGAACACCTCAGCGCCCCTCGGGTCCATCAGCCATTCACGCCGCGGGAGGGGATCTCACCAGCGGAAAACGGCCAGCGAGCCCCCCCCCCCTCCTTTATTTTCGACGCCGTTTCCGGCTGTCGGGCAGCCCTGCGGGATACCGGGAGGACATAATCCCCCCACAGCAGGGCCGCCCGTCTACTGAGTCAGCGGTGACGGTTATCCGAGAGACGGGAGGGGGGACACCTCCGTCGTCACTCGGACCGTCGCCGCTTCTTCACCACGGGAGGGGGGGACCTCGCCAGCCTGCGCAAACGCAGCCGGCGAGCCCTGACCCTCCGTCTTTCGCGTCGGACGGGATCGGTCAATTCCCGATCCCGCTCCGCTGCCTCCTTTCTGCGAAGAACACCCTCGCAGAAGGAGGCCACCGCTACCCAGGCTCTCTCGCTGCCCAGCATCATACTAACGATGCGAGGCAGCGAGAGATCCGCCCCCACTTGCGCCCTCAGCGCCCGGCGCTCCGCCGCCCATTCCGGGCACTCCTGGAGAGTGTGCTGCGCTGTGTCCAGCGCAGCCCCACACTCGTGGCACTCCGCCGTCACCTCCGCCCGTATCCGGCACAGGAACTCACCGAAGCACCCATGTCCGGTGAGCACCTGCGTGATCCGGTAGGTGAGCCTACCCCTGCCGCGGTCCAGCCATTCGTCCAGGCTGGGCAGAACCGCCCCGACTGCTCGCTGCGCGGCTCCTCGATTAAGGAGCTCCATCCTCCATTTGTTCCGCGCAGCCAGCCGGGCCTGACGTCTCACTTCCACTTCTTCCTCGGCGGACACCATCGCGCCCTCCCGACGGAGGTCTCGGAGACGCTCGTAAATGGAAGCATCTCCCTCCGCCAAGAGCCCGGAGGGACAGGTGCCGGGACAGGTGCCCCGAGAGGCGGGAAGCTAGCACCATCTCGAAAAGCTTCCCCACCTCGTCGAGGAGACATATCGGCCGGTACGCCGAGGGAGAATCGGCCGGCTTGCCGATCTTCCTAATCAGGACCATCCGTCCCCTTTTCCAGCGGGCCGGGACGCGCCCCAACCTCAGGCAGCCATCGAACAGGCGCCTGAGGCGGGGCCCGAGGACCCGCAGGGCAAGGGCCATGGCTCTGCCCGGTATGCCGTCAGGACCCGGGGCCGTGTTGCGGGCTCCTATTTTCCTGACGGCCCGGGAGAGCTCCTCCACCGTGACCCCCATGTCGTCGGACCAGTTGTTCGGGTCCGACTCCCCGAGTTCCGGTGCCTGTTCTCCCCCTTCATCCAGGGGGAACAGGGTGTCTACCACCCTGTCCAGGAACTCGGGGTCCAAGGTCTCCGTCACGGGGGGCGCCCATGGGCGAAGTTTGCCCATCACCATTTTGTACGGGCGCCCCCAGACGGTAACCCCGTCCTCCCCGCCTAGGACCTCCCGCATCCTGACAGCGAGAGCGTCCGCCTTTGCGGCCCCCTCCGGTCCGGGAATCTCAAGAAGGAGGTCCCCCGTAACAGCCCTTTTGGGCCGCAGCTCCGTGATGTTGAGCTCCGCCAGATTGATCTTACTGGCGCAGCTCATGGCCTCCGCATACGACATCTTGGCCCCTTCCTTAATGGTCAGGGCGATCGCCGCCGTACGCGGGGGTCTACGCTGGGGGGTCTTAGGGGCAGCCTTCGTCCCCTTTCCTCCGTCCTTCTTCCTCTGATGTTGGCGCTGCTGCTGCAGCCGCTTCTCTTCCTGCGGCTTCGCCGGCAGCCTCTTGTCAGCCGCGGGAGGGGCCGGGCGTCCCTGAACCCGGGTCGTTACCTCCGCCTTTTTCCCCTTTCTCCCTGCCACCGTGGCCCACGTCTTGGCGCCCATCTGCGTTGGTGGAGGAGGGGGGGGGCCTGGCAGGGGGGAGGGCGTCATCGGGTGCCGGGTCGCCGCGGGTATGGGGGACTTCCCGCGGCAGCAGGCCGCCACCACCTCCGCCCTCACTTCTCTAATCCGGACCTCCCCCAAGGTCTCATCCCTCGCCGCCTGCTGCGTGGGGCCTGTCCTCGCCCGCCCCTCTGACAACTCCTTCCTCAGGGCGACCAATTTCTTCTCCACCCTAGCCATGAGGGTGTCGAAGAGGGCTGCCAGGCGTTCCTCAGTGATGGGTGCAGCCCTCCCTGTGGAGGAGGAGGAGTGGGACGTACGGGACTTGACCCAGTCCCCCTTCCCACCTTTCTCCCTCGGCCGCACCGGGACCGCCTTGGCCGCAACGAGCGCCAGCTTGAGGTCGGCTACCTGGTTGCGCAGCTGGGGGTTCTCCTCCT
Organism: Nomada ferruginata; assembly: GCA_963583965.1. Classification (NCBI taxonomy): domain Eukaryota; kingdom Metazoa; phylum Arthropoda; class Insecta; order Hymenoptera; family Apidae; genus Nomada; species Nomada ferruginata. Next base: position 6,749,246 of record OY757219.1, read on the forward strand.
CCACTTGCTGCGCGTTGCTTCTGGCCGACCTCTTGGCCATCTCGGTTGTTGCCGCACGCACCGTGAGGGCAGCCTCCCTGAGGTCCCTGATATAGGTCCCCTTCAGGTTGGCGCTATTCAGGGCCACCGTCCTCACCACATCCATCTGGGCCAGTATTTTTGCACCCAGGTTGGCTGTGGGTTGCGGCCTCATATCATCCGCCAACTCTTCTTCCGTCGGCATCCTTCGTGAGCGCCTGGCAGGCGACAAGTCCTCCCCAGGGCTCTGGACCCTTCTTCCCTTCAAGAAGGCCCGCCTCTGGTCCGACTCCCCAGAGGAGCGAGGCCTTTTCTTCGCAGCGACGGCAATGGACGCACTGGAGTCAGTGTCCGCGTCACTTATAAAACATGACGGGGTACTCACCACCTTCATTGCCTCCCTCCGTGCGCTGCCCCCGGATGTTCCTGGGGCAGCCTCCTTTTTGTTGCCGCAGTCCATAGGTTGCCCCACAGGTGCGGCCCTCCCCGCCGGACCCGCGCTGCTTGAGCGCGATCCCTCCTTCTTCTTCGTGGTTTTTTTGTTTTGGTTAGACATTATGGCAGGTAGTACAAAGAACGCTTCGCCCATCATGGGACCCCCACCGCAGTGGGGGCACTTCCGCGTTTAAGTTAAACCCTAGTTATAGATGCCGGAGCCGAGAAGCAGTTTGTCAGGTGGTCAACCCTATCGGCACCGAGTGACTCTATTCAAAAATGTTACGGGATAGGCCCGCGCCATATAAGATGCTGAAGGTTTAACGTCACTCCTATTGAATGGGCGACACCGGATCCGAGCCGATGCCAGACCCAAGCCTCAGGCTAGACGTGCTGCGATTTAACCTACGCTGCGTCGGTTATGAGGAAATACTGACCAGGTAATCCTCCATACCTGCGCCCGAATACCCCACTTCAACCCCGTCATAGGCTCCAGACAGTGAACACGTGAGCGGTTCTTCCACGTTAAACATGCGGGTTCACGGGACCTTTGCCGTACTTGTCGGACTTACGTTTACCCTTATTACTACCGCAGAGGTCAGGTACTAACATCACGCGCCACTCCGGTCGGGGGGCAACTACTCCCCCCTTGATTAGTCTGCCGGGAATATCCATGGAGCATCGACCACAGCCCATTCGCACGTACATTCACTCCATGAGCCGCTACTTAGTTTTCACCGTTCAGCCCAAGCCCGTCCGGCATGGTTGGACCTGCCGAGAATGCAGCTCCCTCCGGCATGGTCTTGGGCCTCATTGCGACTACTTAAGCCCCTGCACCACGACAAGGTGGCGGCTCCTAGCAGGGGGGTACTCTAAGTCCAATTCTTACTGAACGTAACCGACACTGCACTAGCGTAATGCGACGTAACGATGCACGTAACTGTGTAGTTATGAACCGAAGATGATCAAAAACGAAGCGTTTATATAGTGCAAAATGTATGGAGGGGACTCATTAGAGGCCTCCATATATGGTAAGATCTTATGGTTTTCGCCGAATCACGCTTGTACTTAATCGGTTATGATGAATTTAGTTGATATCAAAGGCCCTATTATTCGTATGATAGTGAGCGAAATCCTTGAGCGTCTTCCGTTTTTAAGCAAGATCGAACGGCACGTGCGATCGCAGTGTGAGAGAACATTATTCATATGATAGAGAGTGAAATCCTTGAGCGTCTTCCGTTCTTAAGCAAGATCGAACGGCACGTGCGAGTGCAGCGTAAAAGAAATGTTATTCATACGTAACAATGTATACGACTCTTTTGTAAAACGACCATCAATATATAAAGCTAGAGCTTCTTCAGGAGTGTACATAATTGGTCCTGATTCTTCTGAAGATAATGAATGTTTTATTTTTTTGACTTTTGGCGAATCAGAAATTTCCGTAATGAGTTTTGCAGCAGTTCTTTTTCCACTTCTATGGAAACTTCTGCTTGCAGCAAGACTTAATCGCTCCGGGGATGCACTTTCTGAGAACGAATCAACCTTACATTTTAGACCATGCAGATAATTCGCCGAAAGACTTTGTGGGCCGTCCAACTTTTACTCTAGTGGGTAGTGGGTAACTAATGCTTAAATTTTGGTCCAACCATGAGCTTTCAACTTCTAAGAACCTTTTTAACCATCGTGCGTGTTTTTTCCATTTTAATTGGAATTTGCTAAGAATATTTTTTATCGTTGTCTTATTTTCAGCAGAAAGAGAAACTTCGTTTTCCTCAATTTCTTCCCCAATATTTTTGGCAATTTCTATCTTAACAAATCTTAGCTCCGCCAAATTTCTTTCATCTACAGAATTTTTTGATGTCCAGGCGTTAAATATATCTCTTCGCGAGATTATAATAGTTCCTAAAAAATAAAAAAATGTAAATATCCTAATCGGCTAAATACATATCCACCCACGTATAGCAAACTTAGAAACTCTAAATAAGAACAAATCGTCAATTCCGTCACAAGAGTTTATCAAAAATTATTATGAATATTGACTTACCTTTTGTGGAGCTAGCCATTGCGAATTGCACGAAAAAAATAAATATTTAAGCGAGGAACAGTTGTATTTTGCACACTGTAATAGTTAACACAAACCAATTTTCACTTGCCCGTTGTAGTATAGAAATTTAGGAGCACAATATAACGTTTCGATCGTTCAATTGTGAGTTAAAAATGTGTGCGAATGATTTTTAACACTTCGCCCACCCCCTTCCAGTACACCATTACCTGGTTGTGTCTCTGGAAGGGGAACGTTACAAAGAAGATAGAAGTTATTAAAACGCAGGAGTTGCTCCCTTTTTGCGGGGAAAACCCATAATTATGTCTGTACGGTCCCATAAACCGTCCAACGAAATCGAAGCTGCTTGCCAAATGTGCAAGGATAAATACATGGAAAATTCCGGCGACCGCTCCAAGTATTAAAACACGTACCCATGCTGCCGGCCGCCAACTTCTCACCATCATAAAACAGCGAACGGCAAAGCCGACCATAAACCTTGGATTTCCACATTTGCTGACCATCCCTTGCTGTATTTTTCCTATTCCTCACCTTTCCTTCTAATACTTCTCCCACCCTTGTTTCCTACCACTTCCTAATTCCACATTAGACAAAATGAACAGCCAATGAACCAGCTCCAGCACCCACTCCCTTTCGCAAAAACCACCCCTTTCATGTCTACGACAAACATTCCAGATGCGAAAGACCGCACTTTTTACTTAACCATCGTACAGTATACATCAACATCGTTATTTCACCACTTTGTACTATTACGATAAATATACGTTAAGTTACTACGTGACATGAACTTTTCTTCACCTCTCATCATCTTTAAAACTAGCCCTCACGACATTAATTTGCCGTAGAGCGCAACGGCCATCGCGTTTAGAATCAGCATTTTCGATTCGCGAGTTGAGTGCCGTACAATGTCATCAACAAGCGTTGCTACGATCTATACATTACTGATGTGAGTATTTTATTGTTTGGGTTCTTTTAATACTGCATTTGTTCAACAGGGGTGATTAACAGTTTAAATACCTTAACCGTTTAGACAGTAAAGAATGGGCGGAGAATAATTTCCTTTGTAGGACGGGGTGCATGATTATTCTCATAATTATAATAATAAACCAGTATCAGAACTCTCGAGGTTTATGACAGGGCCGCTGCTATTAAATAAAAAGAATGTAGACCAAACGAGCATAGTTATTCATCAATGGCTTTACTGCTACGTAGTAGACTTCGTAAAAGCGGGGCGGGCGCTCGGATCAGTGCGGGCGTTCTCCGCATCGAACTATTTTAGAAAAAATGAAATAATTTGTTTAGGGGCAGTCAGTGGCAGCTAAATTTGATAATACGTAAACTAGACACCCCATCCTATATGTGTTGTTACGAGCCGGGCTGTGTGGCAGCACGAGAGGCCGGCGAGGGGTATATTACCCAGGAATATATCCCTTCCCTCTTACAAAGGAACTGGGAATTAACTATATATAGAGCCGCGCGAATGCAAATCCTTCTTCTTACCACAGTCTTCGGTAACAACACTTAACGCCAAAGTGTTATTTGATCTAAAGCTAAACCATATTCAGTGCTAAATAAGTAAGGTGTAATACTAGGAAAGGCGATGTCATTATCATAAAACCGAGTAAGCACCCACAAAACATTTATAAAGTGTAATGTAATCTTACAAATTACATTAAAACCAGAGAAACCATCTTCGACTCCGCATTTCAACACTCCATCGCAAACACTGGGTTTCGATCTCACCTATGGCTGCGGATGGACGAAGAGAGGGCCCTGCCGAGGCCTCGGCCACCTGCGATCGTGGGCCAATTGCGTCGGCGACGGTGTCCGCCAGATCGGCAACTCGGTCGAGTTCAGCGTCCTGCTGCGTGGCTAAAATGACCTGCATGCTCGCTGGTAGATGATCCAACCACAAGGTCCGCAGGATTTCCTCCGACAAGGCTGCTCCTCCCAAAGACCGCAGGCGGCGTAGAAACTGCGAAGGTTTCCTGTCGCCAATCTCCTCGTGCTGCAGGAGACGTCGCGTTTTCTGCTGTTTCGACAAACCCACCCGCTTAATAAGCTCTGCCTTGAGCTTCGTGTACGGCTGAGCCGGGGGAGCTAGAATGATTTCGCGAACTTCCGCCGCGTATTCAGGCTTTAATGCCCCTAAAACGTAGCCGAACTTTGTCATTTCGGTCGTCACTCCGCTCGCGTCAAGACTGCGTTCGACCATGCCGAACCACAGTTCGGGGTCGGTCGGTGAAAACTCCGGTATACGCACTGCGACGCGATTGACTGCGGGCATGCTACCCCCTGCCGGGGACTCCTCGGGCGACGTCGACATAGTCTTATGCACGCGATGTAACCACCACCAAAAAAAGAAACGATATGCAATCGCGAAATCTGCATTGTTCACTTACGTAGAGATCACGTCGGGGTCACCAATGTGGGACATGGTGATGGGAGTTGCGAAAAGAGACAGTGGAATAGCATTCCCTTCAATACTTGAACTTGTCTTTATTCACTCGTCGTGGTACACGCTCGCAATGCTCGCGACAGCTCGTACTCGATTCACTCTGCTTACATTCTGACTCTCGCACGCATCATCCACTCCATATATTCTCTCACTTGCAGCTTGCCTCTCATTCTATTCCTCATTCGTTCTCACTCATTAGGACCCACACCGACATACACACCTTTGCCACGTGTCACAGGTCGACCACGGGTCACCATGCACTCAAAGCTTCTCGTGCATTCCCAGAAAGCATTCGCTCTTCCCTAGAAGTAAACATTCGCTCGACGTTTCAACTAACACTCTTCATTTGCACCTCACGCTACATTCGATACTTCCTGTCACACTACGGTTTCGACTTAAGGGGGCCGACTCTTTTGGGGCCAACTCCGAATCGATCTAAGCGCCATTCGACAGAACGGGCATTAGTGAAACCAGAAAAATCGTCTGTTTCGAATTTTACAGGGTGACATCTAAAGTCATTATACAGAATTATAAACTCATGGTGTGACATCTAACGTCATTAGGCAAAATTATAAATGGAGGGTGGGAGGCCATAGTTGTCAAATCACATGCTTTGAGTGTTTTGTCGCGCTCTTGCCACATTTGTTACAATCCTGGCCATCAGCAAAATGAATCGGCTCGAGCCGAGATTTCGATTCCTGCCGGATATATGTATGTAGACATATACATATAGCTGCTGAACCGCTGGAAACTTCTTTGTAGGTTCGATCCCCCTATGCTATCATTTTTTTTACATTAATGTTTTTTTAATTCCTAACTATATGACAATGATCAGTATTTGCTTACCAATATTTTAAAATCATTTGTTAAATATTTTAATTTAATATACGTAAATATGAACTTGGAGCGCTCTTCGTGCTACCGTTTCCCTTGCCATGTATCTTGCCAATTATGGTACGGTTTAATATTTTTAACATTAAAATAAAATGTATGAAGCGCATTTTCAGACGTCTTACTTAGATGGAACAGTCTTGACGAAGTGCAGGAAAACTCGTGTGATGTTTTACTACTATTTCGTCTTTCTTTTATACCACACAATTATTTCTTTTTTACAAATAATCTGATATAAAGGAAAATATTTATTCGTACAGATTTTATGCGAGTACCGAATATGCATATATTGATAATTGTTAATTCATTTCATTCGCTTTTTCCCATTGCTTCGGTCATTGTGTAGAATGACAAACGAAAAATACGGAGACATAGCTGATATTGTCATATCTATTACAGACTCAAGTTGAGATTTTGATTTTTGCCGAACATAAAAGAGAATAGTGCAAATGAAAGAGGAGATTCAAGAGTCAAGTTGAAAAAACAGATTGATAAAACCCTATTAATATGTGTAAGAAAATAATTTTTGGACCTTATGAGAGAAGGGCTCTTATTGCTGCTTGACATAGGTCAGGCACAGCCAACTGGCGGGCCGCGGGCCACGCGGTTCATCTTACAAACAAATGACGGCCCTCACACCCTGCGTCATAGTTGCGATGTCACACCGATTCCCGTCTTACTGTCACGTCATAGGTACATCTGACGTGCATAGCTCTATCTTTGTCGATCATAGCTTTCTGTTGCTTAGAGCGAAGCATAAAATGATCGAAAAGGACCATGGTGACATTGTATTGTTGTACAGACTACGGTCACGATAGCTAAACAAAACAACTTTTTAACACCTACACGCCGACATAATCATTTGAATACCAATTCAAGCGCCTTCGATAATCTTACATATATTTTAATTATATTACAATTATATTATTGTTGTATAATATAGTTAATATATTTCATATATATTAACATAGCAGCTTTATTGCTAATATAGATGAAACATACCACCAAATGATTGAAATTTTGAGTTACACATATTGAGTTTTGAATTGACATGTATACACGTCCAAATGATAGAAATATCAAACAGTTCCATAATTGGCAAGATACATGGGAAGAAAACGGTAGAAAAAAGCGCTTCAACATTATATTTACGTATATTAAATTAAAGTATTTAACAAATATTTTTAAAACATTTGTAAACAACTATTGATCATTTTCATATACTTAGTATTGAAAAAAGAATGAATGTAAAGAATGTACCCCAAGGGGACTCGAACCTACAAAAAAGTATGCAGCGACTCGAATCAACATCTCGGTTCGAGCCGATTCATTTTGCTGATGCTTATGTTATAATTGTAACAGATGTGACAACAGCGTGACGGAGGTTTGATACGTGCCGGCAACTATGCCTTACTGGTGTCTGTGTGCACGCATCACGTATTCACGTATGAATCGCCGTTCGTGGTGTGAAATTATAACTTACATTTACCGACTGATTCGTATTTTTATCGACACTGACGGTAACTTGACCTACACTACAATGAAAGTAGTGTGAAAGTTGAAATTCACTACAATGTACCATAAACGCCACCGACGGAGAATCAGTGAACTATTCTTACGTCGGATGCGTGCAAATCGTATTTTACTTTTTCCGCCTTCCAGAAGTGATAAATTGTGAAAAATCGAATTTCTGTGATGTTGTGCTAGTTCAAGGAAGTAGGGGATTTCGTGTTATCAGTGAATAAACCATTAAATCGTTCAATATTTGCTAATTGGGAAATGTGTCAAGATGCCTGCAGCCATCTTGTTGCCTACATCGGTGTCTGTCTCTAGCTTGCCAGTTCAAGAAATACCATTCATCTGAACGCATGGTGTTTATTGGCGTTCAAACGTAAATCCCCGACTGTGGTGAAGTCTACCCGTGTGTGGTATATCCGCGAAAGTTTCATTAATGTAATTATTGAGACGGGGATAGTCAAATTCGAAATCGGGTCTCTCTGTCGCGCATGGCGTATACGTGCATGCTTTCCTTTGTTTGCGTGAGTGCACGCACACACGTCATGGTGCCTGGAGTCGGCCCCCTTAAACATAAGGCGGAGACGTAGCGCCGCACAGTGGTCCAAACGGGCCTTTTAGCTGGACAAAACCTCTTACGATCAACCTATGGAAGCAAATGAAGTATTTATTTTAAACATACGTTTCCTTGGTGAAAATAAATTATAAAAAAATGGGATTTGCTTGAATAAGCGGCAGAAATACGAATTGATTCAGTATTATAAAACATATTTACCTTATAGTAGTAATAAAGAAAGTACTTCTGAAGGCATTTCCGAATTAACACTTATTACGTGTTGCCTGAGTGTAGAAATTAATTAATTAAATAAATAAATAAATAATAATTAATTAACCCTTTGCGGACGGGACTGTTCGAAGCCAACCATACCGTGGGCCGAACTGCTGTCGCGATAGTCCTTTGAAAATGTCAGCGCACATTTCTGCCTACACGCTATTATCGGTCATAGCACTCCAAGATGCCAAATTCTGGACATATGTACACGCACAGATTGTCCATAGGCTAAATAAAATGATTATTTTTGTCATTTCTTAAGCGGCATATATCTATTCATTAGCGACAACGGGGGCCACACCGATGTGTTTACGCCGGGCGCATATATGAGTCTTTCGGCTCTATCAGTTGTTTTCGCCGAACGCATATATGAGTCCATCGGCCAGATTGATGGTTTACGCTGGACGCATATATGCGCCCGTAGTCCGCAAAGGGTTAAATAAATAAATAATAATTAATTAAAAACGTAAACTCCTTCCTCAAGAGGAAGGAGTTACCTGTTGATTATCAATATTAATGTACGATTGAGATATATTTAGTTTGAATAGTAGATATTTAGATTGAACAATCAGAATTTATTTATTTATTTTATATTTTCTTCATTTAATACACTAATTTATCTGTACTAAATCTGTAATTTATCTGGTTTCTAAAAAAAACCCGAGTCGTTTGATCCAATTTTTTAGAAAATTATTGTATTTTAAAGATCGCTGTATTACCTTTACTCTTCACCGTACACCTATTAAAAATGATCTACGCTTCAAAGTTGCAAAAAGTTGCAGATGGGACTAAATTTTTCAGATTCTATACACTTTTATGAAGTAACTCGAACAAGTCCCACGTTAATGCAAAGTAATGCTTTTTTTTTAGAGACCATCAAAGTACAAACGTCGCACAATATTGCAATATATTATTGTCTATAAGCAAATGAGTCAGTTATTCGAGTTTTAAGATATGTACACTTACGATTTATGCTTAAATCCATCACAAATTCAATATAAAACACAAAAAATGTCAAAAAATATGCTGGGAACTGCTAACAACTGTTAACGAACGATAGATACTGATGAACTGTGGGGCCTCGATTACTGACTATCGCGTATGGTTAGAAATCGTGAGTGGAAGAGGGGAATTGTTTATATAAACAGCATCCTATCGTATAAGGGCTAGCTCTAATTCTTTTTATCTATTATATCTTTCACTTACCATAGTCGAAAATCTTTTCTTAGCACTTTCAGTTTTTAGGGTTTGTCCAGCTAAAAGGCCCGTTTGGACCACTGTGCGCCAGCTTATCGCCGCCGCACGGGTAATTCGTATTGTAAAAAGTTTTCTTGAGCATTTTTTTATTAAATTCTTAAACTTCTTGTAAAGTGAGGCACCAATAGTTGACTTTCCGGTCAACAATTTATAGTTGTTTTTTGTTTTTAGTTGTTGTTGTTGTTGTGTTCTGTATAAATAATTGTAAGTACGAGAAAATGCTGTAAACTATGAAACTGTACTACAAAAAAGGAGAAAAATAAACTATACTATTATCTTATCATTGTCATAAACGTCAAATTATTCAATAAAAATCAGCTGAAAATAGTATTAAAATATGCAGTAATAAAAAAATGCTCAAGAAAACTTTTGACAATACGAATTACCCGTATCGATTGATACGGGTTCGACCCAGTGGCCGATTTACATGAAATTTGGAAGGGTGGTGGTGAGGGGAGGTTCGGACCAAAATACAAAATTCGGACCTCCCACGGGGAGGGCTCGCGTTTAACTTGTAACCCAAACCTACTCTATCACATTATAGGTATTGAGGCCGAAATCGCTATTGTGCCATCGGATCCTCGACACTCGACGCCAACACTACCACAGCGAAGAGGGTTGATTATTAGTAACATCTGGATAGACACCATTCAATGATTAGTAACATCTGTATACCTAGTTTTCAATGCGTGATCCTGAAAGTTTTTCATTAATACGTCACAAACTTATAAATACTGGTGCTCAAAATTTTATATTTCCATCCCTCTCTCCCCACGACCCCCTCAAAATTCACGTCGATCGGTTCCTAATACTCTTCCGAACTACACCCGTAATCGCTCTGATACTTCTTGAACTATAATTCAACTGCCTCAACACAGAGAAACAAGACTGGAAGCCCGTTGCAAATCATGAAAGAACTCAATATACAGGGTGTTCCGTAACTGTGGGGGTGCGAGGGTGACTCTGAACAACATCTTCTGTTACCAAAATGTTGTTGAAGCTTCGTTTTTGAGTTATAAAGGAAAAACTCCTTAATGTCTGGCCAATCAGAGCGCCCAAAGAGCGCGCGTTCAAGCGCGTGGATCTCAACCATGCTCGGTCGTGGTCGTGAAAGAACGCATTCCAATTGTTCCAGTGGTTCCAGTTGACAAAAAAGTAATGTTTGCAAAATGTGAATTCGATCGAATAACAGGAAAATGTGCTCCCGAGCCCTTAAACATTTAAATAATCCATTTCTTATTTAATATTTTCCGAAAACAGTCTATCGTACAAACTGACACTTTCAATACGCGTTTCTAATCGATTTTTGTATATACGAATCTGCAAACCGTTTTTCTGGAGAACGAAAATTTTTAAAAGATTGCAGTTTTCGACTTTGGAACTGTTTTATACCTTTGTGGTAATAGTGTTCATTTTATATTGGCTGGAAGATAATCTGCGGAGTTTCACGACTAAAATTATACGAGTAGTTATTAGATTATAAACATTTAAATATGTTTTAGGACTAATAAAGGAAGATTAGTGAAAGCGATGATTGTACACGATGACACGAACAATCGCTTGAAAACCTTTCTCTTCTGAGGAAATAAACGTTAATATTGACCATGTCAAAATACAAATGCTATTTCGTCTGACATGCTCACATGCACTTCTTTGATAGAATACATAACAGTAACAATAATCATAATAGATTACAGTATAATATACACATATACATACCGTATGTATGTATGTGCAGAAAGTGCAAGTCAGTCTCTTCGATGGCTCATGTGGTGCACATAGAAACTCTGTTTCCCTCTAACTTGTTCACCCTTTGAGTAGGTACAACGGACTGAATATGCGCAGGCTCTACTTCTTCCACGCATCACGCAACAAGAGGGTTCAACGTTTTCAAAACAATTACTTCACAGCTACCCTACCTTGCGCCTTGTAATTTTCTTATAGCCACACTCACGTATGCAAAGAGTGGAAGAAAATCGTACGAGCCCCTTTTCCACCGTGCTGAAGAATGAATTAATAATGCTGAAATTGTAAGTCGCGTTATTCAAATTGCTTTAAGGCCAGCCCATTTTTATACCGACATGCAGAAAATCCGTGAAAATAAAAACAGGGGTGAAAATGATTAGAAAGAGTGTAAACGAGAACTGTGGAGTTACCAGCACCTGAACTATTGCCCACGATGGCTGAACTGGAGACTTACTACAATTTCCATAAGAGTCTCATATCGGTGCTGGGTCTCTGGCCACATAATCGTTCAAAGTTCTCATTAATCAGGAAGACTATGATCAGTCTCCTACTAGTGTCTACTATAGTTCCCCAGGTAGGATATAGTTACGTCAGTAAATAGAAACCGATCTAGTGCAGTCAAACCATCTCGCCGTTAAATACTTTTTTCACGAAGATTACTTTCAGTGCCTAGTTTTGACAGTCTCGGACACAACGCCAAACCTCGTGTTAAAGGTCCTACCGCCTATAACAATGTGTCTTGGTGCGATCGTGAAATATACTGTGTTTTGGTATCAGTCTGACGTAGTAAGTCTCGCGAAATCCAGTTAAATTGGTTTCCCAATAAGCACAATTTAAGCTCCATTGCTAATACAGATAGAGGGGTTTCTGGACAAGGTCGAGTACGATTGGAACTTGAACCGAGACGACGGGCTGCAGATTTTAAAGCAGCACGCGTCGTTAGGGAAATATTATGGGAAATTATTCGCTTGTAAGGAAGCACCGTGGATCAAGTTAGTTTACCACTAATATTAACATTTCACTTGTGCTGTAGGTTTCATTTATGCATCAGCAGTTGGATTAGTACTACTAGATGTATCGACCTGCATTGCATACATTATTACACGGAAAAACGATACGTTTAATTTCCCACTCGTGGCGGAATATCTCGTCGACGAAAGGAAATATTATCTCCCCATTGTTGTTCATAGAAGTGTTGCTATTCTCTCCATGGCAACTACTTTTGTTGCAACCGAATCGATATTTCTCATGCTACTTCAGCACAGCGGCAGCTTGTTCATTGTTACAGGGTAAAAAAAGAATTGCTAATCCTTCATAATTCAACGTTACCGTGTATTGCATAGTCACTGTCTTCAGTTTTCAATATATGCTACACCGCTCAAAAGTTTGGGTACACCTACGAAATTTTAGGATCTAATATTTTACACCATTTATTATATACTTACTTTATAAACTATACTTTCATGCTTGCATCTCCTTTGGATATCGATATTGAAACCAGAAGTGCTGTTATCACTTGAACAATGAATAATTTTGCAGCAGGGAAAAATGGAAACCAAAACATTTGGGCGACCAAAATTGGCCACTAATGCAGGGAATAAAAGAATTTGAACTATTGCAAAGAAGGGCAGTAGGAAGGCACATCAAAGAAAACGTTTTATAGTATGATATTATACAGGGTGGCCCAGAAGTAGTGGTAGTATCGGGAAATGTGGGGTTGCTGGGGTGATTCTGAACAACTTTTTTTTAGCAGTTTTTTAAGCAGTTGTATTATAAGTTACTATATGTATATACGTTGAAACATAGGTGTTTTATTCTGAGATTTACAATAAAGCTATAAGTATTCCGTTCGAGTTCTACGTTAGTTCTTAATGTGATCTATTCGAGTTTTTAACTGATTCTTAAAGTTATATGTTCGAGTTTTAAATTAATTCTCTCGCTATGTTCTGTGCTGTCTAAAATGTCACCTCGGTTTTTTGGTATTCGAAAACTATTGGTGGATGAGCTGGTGGACGTGGGAGGAAAATTTGCTAATGGTCGATTATGATTGCTATTTGGAAATGACTTGGAAGACGGTGGGAATGTTAAGGAAAAGGAGTGGGAAAGGGGGGGTGTTTTCCTGTCGCTATACCGAGGTCCGAGTGTATCGTGTTTTGCCATGAGTGTTTTTAGGTACCGTTAAAAACTAGCCTGCTCGCACCACACGAGCGTGCCAGCTGCCGCATGGTCTACCTTTATTAACCGCGATACCTGGTTGTGGAAAAGTTGGTGCTGAGTACGACCATCATGAAGGGTCGCGAGTCATCAATATGTATATCGGGCCGTATTTTATCACTGCCAGAAAAGCGAGCACGCCCGGTAGTCTTAATTCGCAGTTTCAACCCTACGCATCGTTTCGACGACTACAATTTAATCAAATATCAGTTTATTCTAGAAGCTATTCAAATTATTCTAAGACACTGATATTTCTTCTATGAAACGTCTTGAAAACAACAAATATAAATTGTTAACATTGCAACCAGAGTAAAACGTAAAGAATATTTCTTTCATTAGCATGGGTACCCAAACTGTTAAGCAATACTGCAGCCTTTGACTATAGTCCTAGGTTGGACATGAAAGTATAAAATATTGTTATTTAGTGTTATCTATCATTTGCAGTCAACGCATTGTAAAGGCAGTTACCCAAGATTCTGTTTGCTTAAACAGCAACAACAAAAGTTTAATTAACGACAGTAAAGCAACTTTAATAACCGCCATAGTCTTACATAGTCGGGCAATGAAGTTAGTATCTTCAATGATTTCTCATAATTTTTAAAAGAATCACATATGCAACATCACAGTTAGCAACAAAAGTTCGACGCTCTTGCAGGTTTGCGCGCACATTGCTGGATAAAAATAGGGGATCGTACAGTGTTCTTATTATACTCGGTGTCCTATCCTTAAGCTCCAACCTGTATCGTGTAAATAATCTTTTCCTATTATTAACGTTGAATGACCAATTTTTTCCCGTAATTTGCTTACTGTTACTTTTCAGGTATCGCAATCGGCATTTGACGTTGCAGACCTGGATGGTACTATAATTGCCCTAATTTTCGTCAGTTCTGAGATGGCATATATGTTTTTTGTGAATTCCATGGTGCAACAAATGACAGACTGCGCTGCCAGTTTGGTTCCGTCAGTGTAAGTTCGTGAAATGATAGAGAAATACGACGATAAAATTGAGGATGTATATCTTTACTAATACTTACAGGTATAATTCTAATTGGTACGAAGCCTCTTTAACAGTTCAGAAATCGGTACTGCTCATCCTTTTAGAAGGCACAAACGAATATAATTTCAATATTTTTGGCTTGTATTGCGTATCAATCGAAGGCTTCTCGGTGGTACAATACTTTTAAATTACTATTACAATAACGTGAAATACTTACAGTACGTCCAGAGCTAAATGAAAAAAGTGGAGGGGGAGCGTTCGATTGATGCCACCGATCGGCAGGGCCGTAAGCGCCCTGCCATTGTTTGGTTCTAAGCAATAAGATGAGAAGCTTATGAATTAATTTTTAATTACACTAGTAGTTCAGTTACTACTAGTATAGCTATACATTTTATTTAACATTTTAAGTATTGATAGAATTTTAATTCTTCTCGCAGTATTATCCTTGGTTTGTAGTCTCGGCTGCCTCGGCCATCTTTCTATCCTTGTTTTTCCTTTACAACCTAGCGACACAACCAAAAGCGAGTCGCGAGCCGTGCTACTGGCACTTACACTGTCTCAAACCGTTTACACATTGATCAGCAGCATACCATATACTGTATATGTGCACCCATTTCAAATTGGCATGGTACTGCCCTGCTCGATTCGACGAGCGGTCGAGCCTTGTAGTTTGTTTAGAGGGGTGGGGAATCCCCCACCACTTTTTTCATTTAGCTCTGGACTTACTGTACGTTTCACTTACTGTATATATGAGTACCGCAATTCTTTTTCAGCTATTGCAAAAGTCAGTTTCCTGTTTAATGATTATGCTTTCTATGCAATAACACTGGAATCGCACATGAAAACTTCAGAAAAAGTAGTGAAATTAATAATTTTATATTATCAATTATTAATATAAAATATATAAAATTCATTTTAATGTACAGAAACGTAAAAGGTATCCCAAAATTGTAAATAACGAAGGATGTCGTACTTCAACCTTAGCAGCTTTGCCCATAAGTGCATTGACTGTAATGGACAGCACTTCGAACACCGCTTGAAATAAAATTTGTTTCAAAAATATCTCAGTAATTATTCATTTGAAGTCCCACTTTGTGTAATACTTTTTTACGCAAAATTTGATGGTTTATCCGAATTCGAACAAAAATATTAGACATTCCATTTAAAAAACTGAAGGTGACCTTAATATCTCAATAAGAAAGTAAGGTAATAAAAAACCGATTAGAGCACTGTATGTCCCCCTAGATACCATGCAACTTTTGTTTGAAACATTTTTTCGTGCAACGAATACCTTACGAGTTATTTGAGGTCGTCACGTTAGGAGACTCACCCTGTACATATACAGGGTGGCCCGGAACTCGCGCGGTATTTTTAAAAGCGAGGTAGCTGGGGTGATTCTGAACATCTTTTTCCTTGACCAAAATATTGTTTGAAGCTTCGTTTTTTAGTTATTAACGAAAAACACTGGCCAATGCGAGCGCCCGTATAGCGCGAGCTCAGTCACAATTGCGCGCGGCCGAGATCGGGTGCATCGAGGGGCAAAGTACGGCAAATATTACAATCATCTTACATTAAGAATAGTGCGTAATTCTTCGTTATTCATCAATAACAATTTAATTAACAAGTCGTTTAATAACTGTTCCATACTTTTATTCGTTTTCCGAAACGAATAAAGTGTTTTATTAATTATGGTTTAGCCAGGAGCGGCCAGCTCTCTGGTTCGCACAATTAGAATCCCAATTCCGGATCCGGAAGATTGTAACGGAAGTGGACAAATTCCACGTGGCAGTCCCCTTGATCGACACACGTTCGGCCGCCGAGGTGGAGGATATTATTACTTTCCCACCTACAGACTCACCGTACCAAAAATTAAAAAACACGTTGATCTCGCGTTTCTCTAAATCGAAAGCGGCAAAACTTCTTCAACTCCTCGGTGGCGAGAGTTTAGGAGACAGGAAGCCGTCGCAACACTATCGCCACCTTTTTTTTTTTTTTTTTCGAGGTGGAAATCTTCAAAAGACACCCCCTGCCCTGGGGGGGAGCAGGAGGCAGTGTCGGATTTCTACCGACTAAAACCACCCCGGTTACCTATCCTCGGCGCTTGTAGGGGAGGCCCCGTGACCTCCGAAGACACTACCGGTGCCTCCCCACGCCCGGCCATTGCAGCCCCATCCGCGGGAGGGTCAGAAGGACCCCCCGAAAAACTCCGCTATAATAATAGCTCCTGGCCGCGCCAGGGGTAACACCCAGCGCGGCCTACCTCCACCAGACCGTGATAAGGGCGACACGGGCCCCCACCCGAGCCGCCCACGGCTCTCCGACGGCCCCGCGGGATTGGGGGGGATTGTTCCTCCCCGGCAGGACCGCCCGTATACGGGGTATTGGCGAGGTCAACCGGAAGGGGGTGAGGGGGAACACCTCAGCGCCCCTCGGGTCCATCAGCCATACCAAACAACGGGAGGGGGATCTCGCCCGCGGAAACGGCCGGCGAGTCCGCCCCTCCTTTACATTCGACGCCAGATTTCTGGCTGTCGGGCAGCCCTACGGGATACCGGGAGGGCATAACCCTCCCACAGCAGGGCCGCCCGTCCACTGAGTCAGCGGTGACAGTCATCCGAGAGACGGGAGGGGGGACACCTCCAATCGTCCCTCGGACCGTCACAGCTTTTACACCACGGGAGGGGGGGATCTCGCCAGCCTGCGAGAACGCAAGCGGCCAGCCCTTTCCCTCCACCTTTCGCGTCGGACAGGATCGGTCAATTCCCGATCCCGCTCCGCTGCCTCCTTTCTGCGAAGAACATCCTCGCAGAAGGAGGCCACCGCTACCCAGGCTCTCTCGCTGCCCAGCATCATACTAACGATGCGAGGCAGCAAGAGATCCGCCCCCACTTGCGCCCGCAACGCCCGGCGCTCCGCCGCCCATTCCGGGCACTCCTCCAATGTGTGCTGCGCTGTGTCCAGCGCAGCCCCACACTCGTGGCACTCCGTCGTCGCCTCCGCCTGTATCCGGCACAGGTACTCACCGAAGCAACCATGCCCAGTGAGCACCTGCGTGACTCGGTAGGTGAGCGTCCCCCTGCCGCGGTCCAGCCATTCATCTAGGCTGGGAAGAACCGCCCCGACTGCTCGCTGCGCGACTCCTCGATTGAGGAGCTCCATCCTCCATTTGTTTCGCGCAGCCAGCCGGGCCTGGCGTCTCACGTTCACTTCCTCCTCAGCGGACACCATCGCGCCCCCCCGGCGGAGTTCTCGGAGACGCTCATAGATCGAAGCATCTCCCTCGGCCAGAAGATCGAAGGGCACGGTGCCCGCCAAGGTCAGCGCCGCCTCGTGGGATATCGTGCGGTATCCCCTGACCACCCTGATGGCCATCCTCCTCTGTACGCGGCGCAGCAATGTTCGGCTGCGCCGCGCGACCACCAGGGCCGACGCCCATATCGGGGCGCCGTACAGGGCCATGGACCGCACGATACCAAGGTAGAGGCGGCGCACCCTCTCATCTGGCCCCCCGATGTTTGGGAGGAGGCGACCAAGACCAGTCGCCGCTCTCTCCAAACGGGGAGCCAGTCTGTCGAAGTGCACCGCGAAACGCCAGTGGCTGTCCAGGAGGAGACCAAGATAGTTCATCCGGTCCCCAACCTGAACGTGCTCACCCCCTATCATAATCCAGGACCGGGGCGGTCCCCCGCTCCGAGGCCTGTCATGAAACCACATGGCCTCGGTCTTCGGCGGGGAGATCCGCAACGCCAGTCCCCGGATACCGTCGACGACGGAGGCCAGTCCCGTCTCCGCCAGACGGATGGTCCTCTCCCAGTCCCTCCCGACGGCCATCAGCAGCGTGTCATCCGCGTAACACGTCAGACTGACGCCGTTCGGGAGGGCAGCCCGCAGCACCCGATCGTACCCGATGTCCCACAACATGGGGCCCAGGACCGACCCCTGTGGGACACCACGATCCACCTCCCTCGTGCACAACCGGCCGCCTTTGCCCGGATATTCAATCCACCTGTCCCTCAGGTAGTCCCTTAGGACCTTCCTCACGTAGAGGGGCACTCCGTGCTCGGCGAGTGCCCCTCCGATACACCCCCAGGGAAGGGAGTTAAAGGCGTTGGCGATGTCCAAACTGGCCGCCAACGCCACCCCCCCCCCTGGGACGAGGCCGAGTCCGAGAGGGACCTGACTCGACTAATGGCGTCGATCGTCCCCCTCTAAAACCGAACTGGGACTCGGCCAGGTCGGGACCCACCCGGGACAGGTGCCCCGAGAGGCGGGAAGCCAACACCCTCTCGAACACTATCGCCACCTGCGTAGCCTCGTTCCGGACATCGACGACGACGTACTCCGAGCAAGATGGTTGTCGCACCTCCCCGAGCAGATACGAGCGTGCCTCGTGGTCCAAAAGGAAGCTCCGAGTGAACAACTGTGCGAAGCAGCCGACTCCCTTTGCGAAATCTTGAAGCCGAGCAACGTCGCTGCAGTTTCCGAAGTACAAGGACAAATCGCCGCGCTGACGACTCAGGTATCTCGACTCGCTGAAATGGTGAAACGAGGCAGAACCGCCTCCAGAGAGCGTTCTTTCAACCGCCCTCGCAGCCGGGCTCGCAGTCAGTCCCGCGAGATACGATTACACAAATCAGGTACATGTTGGTACCATTTTAAATTTGGAAAAGACGCCCGAAAGTGTGTGCCCGGATGCAAGTTCCAGGGAAACGCGGCGAAGAGTCGGTAGAGGCGGCAACAGACTCTCAGACAGCACCTGCCCGCCTGTTTGTCACGGACGGAGCCTCTGGCACCCAGTTTCTAGTTGACACGGGCTCTGACGTGTCAGTGTACCCGCGAAGGGGGGCGAAAACGTCGTCTACGCCACTGAGTTACCATTTGCACGCTGCAAACGGCACCCTAATAAACACTTACGGCGATTCTCTTATTACTTTGAATATTGGCCTTCGCAGGGATCTAACATTGCGATTCATAGTAGCGGATGTCTCCCACCCAATCATTGGGGCAGACTTTCTGAGCCATTTTAGGCTCCTCATTGATCTCAGGAACCAGCGAATCATGGACCGGACAACCGGCCTGTCCACGGCGGGAAAAAACCCGGGATCCCAAGCAGTCGCATCAGTACGAGCTCTTCAGGGAGGTGGTGATTCACCACCCCTGCAGCTGCTCAGCAGATTCCCGGAGATCACCAGGCCAGCCGGTGTTCCTAAACAAGCGAAGCATTCCACGGTGCATTATATTAAAACGACCGATGGCCCTCCAGTCTCCAACCGAGCGCGAAGACTGGCTCCGGATAAACTCAAGATCGCCAGGGAAGCGTTCGAGGACATGGTAAAATGCGGCATCGCGAAACGTTCCAACGGTGAGAAGCAGTGGCGAATCTGTGGAGACTACAGACAGGTAAATGCCCGTACACTACCAGATATGTATCCTGCGCGTTATCTCGAAGACTTCGCGGCGAACTTGCACGGGAAGAAGATGTTCTCCACCATTGATCTGGTCCGGGCGTTCAACCAGATTCCGGTAGCGCCGGAAGACATTCCAAAAACCGCGATTATCACACCATTCGGATTGTTTGAATTTTCAGTAATGACCTTCGGTCTCCGAAATGCGGCGCAAACCTTCCAACGTTTCATAGACGAAGTTACGCGCGATCTACCATTTGTGTTCCCGTACATCGATTACTGGTTGCCTGAGAAAACGAAGATCAACACCAGGAGCACCTGGAAAGGCTGTTCAGTCGATTGAGAGACTACGGGCTCGTTATCAACACAACCAAATGCCACTTTGGCAAGGAGGAAGTGCAGTTCTTGGGACACACAATATCAGCCCATGGAATCAGACCGCCCCTAGACAGAGTCTCCTCTGGGTCATTCAGCGCTAAATCGATCACTTTTGGACGTCACCATCGGCGATTTTGTTCTAAATGAAATATGTTGTAGTCCATATGGAATTAGGGGGGGTTCAAGTCATCATTTTTGCGGTTGACAATTTGTTTAGAAAATACAGGCCTTCAAAGTTCGTAATTTTTGCCATTTTTGCGAAAACGGGCTTTTCTTAGGAATTTTTATCTCCGGAACTGTTAATCCGATTGAGCTAATTCTTTTTTTGTTTTATTCACAAAGGATTGGGCTATTATAAAATAATTTTTTCAACCTCGGTAAGTAACTTTATGATGTCGAAAAATATAAACAAATTCTTTTTCTGCCTTTTTATCGATGATGGGGCGCAACAAAAAAATTTAGAAAATTATATGTCCATATTCCTTGAAGTTTTCTCTTCAAAATGAGACCTTCAAAATTATGGTCAAGTGAAAATTGGCTTCACAATGAGCTGGAAACGGAGCGGCGTACCCCCGTTTCAGGTAGCCGAGTCGTGCGCTCGGGAGCGGGACCGCTATTCTAACCAAACCTTACCAAATCTAACCGGCCATATAATCTAACCGGAATTTCCGCGGCCCTAAAAAAAATGCGCGGATTCATAGGTACGCTTAATTTTTACAGGAGATTCATCAAAGGGTGTGCGCAAACACTCGCACCGTTAAATCGACTTCTCGTTGGCCCGGATGTAAAAAACACCACGGCAATCAGTTGGACACCCGAGCTCGAGGAAGCCTTCTCCAAGTGCAAGCAGAGTTTGGCGGACGCTGCACTCTTGGCGCACCCTGACATCAACGCCGAATGGTCAATTTTCACCGACGCATCCGACCACGCGATCGGAGCGGTGCTACAGCAACACATTCAGGGTGTTTGGCAACCGTTGGCGTTTTTCAGCCGAAAACTGGCACCAAACGCGTTGAAGCTCTCCACGTACGACCGGGAGTTACACGCAATCTACGAATCCGTAAGATATTTTAAGCATATTTTCGAGGGACGTCACATAGTCATTTACACGGACCACAAGCCCCTCATTCACGCTTTCAAACAACGTCCTGAGAGGGCCTCGCCATGGCAATTCCGACGCCTCGACTACATTGGCCAATTCACGTCCGATATCAGACACATCTCGGGCTCCGAGAATATTGTCGCCGACACATTGTCGCGTGTCAGTGCTATTTCTCCAGCAGTCTCGCTGCAGGACTTGGCCGAGGCTCAGAAGGATGATCCGGAGCTTGCGGAACTTCTAAAAGGCGGAAGCACAGGCCTCCAACTGAAGAAAATATTTTTTCAGGACCCGGACACTTCACTGTTTTGTGATGTTGCATCAGATTCAGTGCGTCCATACGTCCCACGGCGATGCAGGAAGTCCGTTTTCGATTCGCTCCACTCACTGGCACACCCAGGACAGCGTGCTTCACTTAAGCTGGTTGCTCGTCGGTTCGTATGGCCAGGCATGAACAAAATGTGTCGAGAATGGGCGAAATCATGCGTTCAATGTCGGAACAAAACGGAACAAAACAACGAGACACAACAAATCACCGATAGTTTCGCCAGAGTTTCGCCAGTGTCTAACTGTGATTGACCGTTTCACCCGTTTTCCAGAAGCAGTACCACTCGAAAACGGGAGCATTGAAGTTGTCGCACGGGCGTTACTGTTCAATTGGATCGCCCGCTACGGCGTTCCCCTCCGAATTACGTCAGACCGAGGGGGCCAATTCGAGTCGGACTTATTTAGAAGCCTCAAGCAGCTTCTCGGTGTCGAACATCTAAAAACGACGCCGTACCACCCTCGGGCGAACGGCCGCGTTGAAAGACTACACCGCCAACTCAAGGCAGCAATGCTGTGTCATGGGGACACTTGGACCGATGCCTTGCCGGCAGTTCTGATGGGCCTGCGATCAGCATGGAAGGAGGACATCGGTACGACACCAGCTGAACTGGTTTATGGCGAAACAATTCGCCTGCCAGGCGAATTCCTCGCCCCGTCCGTACAAGACGCCCCGGCTCCAGCCCTCGTGAAAGCTCTGCGCAGCCATTTCCGAGATCTGACACCAGAGAAGACCTCACGCCACGGAAAACATCCAGTTTTCATATTTAAGGACTTAAAAAAAACCACCCACGTTTTCGTTAAAAAGGGTCAAATCGGTCCCGCATTTGCGGCACCATACGAAGGTCTATACGAGGTGGTAACCAGGAACGAAAAATTCTTCGTGGTTAATATAAACAATAAGCGTACGCCAGTATCGGTCGACCGGCTCAAGCCGGCGTACGTGGTCCAGGAGGACGAACCCGTACCCCAAACCGATCCAGCACCAGCCGGCGCAGCAAAGGTCCAGCCCAAAAAACGCGTGCGCTTCAAGCTTTAAGCCGTTATAGACGATTTTATTCCCGTCCCGTTTCGGGACTGATAATTTCCGTCCCGGTTCGACCACTGTACCATAAGTCACCAATTGTAAATATGTATATTAATATTCTTTTCTTCTCTTTTCTTTCATTTTAGTACGTAGTAATAGTTGTAAGCAACTCACTAAGAAGGGGAGACATGTGGCGGCAGCCACATTCAAATAGCCGCGGGCACGCGCTTGGCAACGAACGCCATCAAACACCGAGCGACTTCGGCAAACCTCGGCTGGATCGTCGGGCAGCGCGACGGAGCTCGCGAAGAGACATCGCGGTAGAAGGATTCCGCTCCTCGTTGTTAACAGTCTAAGTGTAGTGATTATCTAGCTAGCGAATAAACAGATCGTAAAATCGGAGTAGGGAACTCATTTCTTCCCTACATATATACAGGGCGGTCCGTAACTAGTGGTAACATCCGAAAATGGGGGGTTGCTGGGGTGATATTGAACAACTTTCAACGTTCAAGCGCGTGGCTCTCAACCGCGCTCGGCCGTGGTCGTGATCCAACGCATTGGCACAACGACGGGCGCTCTGATTGGTCAGCGTTTTTCGTCATTAATTCAAAAACGAAGCGTCAACCAACATTTTGGTAATGGAAAAAGTTGTTCAGAATCACCCCAGCAACCGCCCATGTCCCGATTTCCCAATTCCCCATTTCAGTTAGTTACGGGACACCCTGTATATATGCCGATTAAAATTTCGGTTACTAGTATGGAATTCTTTTTACCTATTGTAATTCTATTCGAAATTCAAAGCCTTAGGGAAGAAGTTTATGTATGTCGGTTGATTTGAAAGGTATTAACTGTGGGTTTTTCAAGACTTTACAAATAGTACAACTTGAAAGACTAGAAGTAGCTGCTACACGTACTCAACATATCGATTGACTGATAACTTTAATGGCATCAATGTCAAAGAGGCTTTGTCCGTCCCTAGTATAAGCTAATCTTAATAAGTTGTAGCAAATATTCCGAGAAATATTGCAATTCACATTAAACAACAATTAATTATTTGATATATTCGAGCCCAATTTTGTTATATGTATACATAATAAATAATAACTGTTCATGTCAATACAATATACAGTCGTAGCTGGGCAAATCGAATCCCAAAGGAGGAGCTAAAATCTTTCAATTTTGAAGAGAGGTTTAGGGAACGAAAATTCGACTTACCGTGGCTTTGAACACGGGTTGGTATAATAATGTCTAACCAACTATTGCTAGCTTTAAAGTTATTATATCCCGATGCCTTGTTGCCAAAACCTTGGTATTCTTGTGTGTAGAAAGAACCCCAGAATAAAACCGGAAAGGTTGGTAAATCACAATAGACGCTATTCTCTTGCAAACGTTCAGCTCGTGCTGTTATTTATTCGGTATCTGCCAACTACAGTTAAGAAAAAGGCGGGCTGTCCCATGTTCCCACGACGCAATCCCTTCAAGGGCCTTGGTTATGATTTCCTACGGTCTACGGTGTCCGATGGGTGCGTGCTCTATCGGGTCTCGTGGTGATATTGCCTAGAAGCCCAGCTAGAGCGCACGCAATTCGAAGACTCTTACATGTGTAACATTGGATTCTCTATGCTAACATTTTTATTTCTGCACCGTGTAAATCATTTTACCAAACACTCTTCAGGGACAAGAAATTCAGCGATTCCTTTTCTCTTACAATACAAATTGGGCAGGGTGAAAAATAAAAGTAGGCAAGATTAAGGGTAACAAAATATGAGAAACTTTTATTAACCGAACACATGTCGTCCACTCATTTACAAAGAACAAAGATAATGCAGACAGCTTCATATTAATTAAAAAATAGTTTGTTTAAAAAGATAAATTTAATATTAAAAGTGTTTATTTTATTATTAACATTATAATTTCCTTCAGCAGAAGTCTAAGATAACATTCTAGTCTCTTGATTTAGGCGAAGTACCTTTATCATATATTTGTTACGGAATAAAAAATCGTGGACATAAATAGCATCTGGCAATTCACGAAAGAGGATAACTAATTAAACAGAAATACATAAGAACAAATGTCATGTATCCTGTAGAAATATTTGTCTTAACTTCAATCGCATTTATACAAAAGCAGTTTATAATAAAAGGTCAGAGAAACAAAAAAAAATTGAATTCGTTAAGAACGTTTGGCTTACTGATATACAAAACCAATAAAAAACAATGAAGAAATATATTCTGTGATCGCGTATAAAAATATGCGTAGATCGAAGGTTGAGTTTATTCTTTTTCCAATTTTGCCTCAGATGGAACTAATGTTCCGTATAAAGTGTCAAGCCGTAAATAGAGTGCATTTCCTCGAGGAGCGTTTTAGAAAGATCGTCTTCTCAATTATAAATAGAGTTAGGATAAACAGCAAAATGTTAGCATTATAAATCAGATAGCAGAGTCCGGGTTTCAGTGTGTTAGAGAACCTCTAAAATCGACACCCATGCGCGTTCTGCTGTATTTTCTGTGTGACACTTTTGTACTGCGTGTCCACTGTGTTGTTTGTAGCGTCTTTTCTATTCTCATTATAATAAACCGTTTGTCGTGTGTGTAAACAGTGTGTTTCACCCCACCCATTTCCCACAGTTTATGGGCCCAGGACGATCTAACTCTGCTAAAGGTGAAAAGTACGGGTAACGTGAATCGGAAAGTCAGAAAAACGCAACAGAAATAAATCGTCTTCATTCAACTTGCGCATATTGGTAAGGGAAGTGAACCTAACCTAATTTTTGTTAATTCGTGGACTGAGAAACCCGAAAACCAGAGACTTCTTTTCGTAAGCGTGATCAGTGTGAACGTGAAAACTTATTCTGTCGAAGAGAGAAGATGAGTCTAACGACGGTTAAAATTCCACCCCGGCAAAAGGAAAATTATGGAACCTGGAAAATTCACATGAAGCCTTGTTGGTGAAAAACGACGTATGGGGTTATGTTAGCGGAACAAAACCAAAATCCGTTGCGACAGCGGACAATACCGCCGACATCACAGCCTGGAGAATTGCTGATAACAAGGCCATGTCCGACATTATTCCCGCTATAACTGCAGAAGAATTGAAACACATAAACGGATGCAACACTTCTGCAGAACTTTGGCGAAAATTAAAAAGCATGTATGAATCGGAGGGACCAACGCGAAAAGCGATGTTGCTGGAAGAATTAATTCATCACAAAATGGAAAAATCTCAAGATATGAGAGATCACGTGAAATTTTTTTTTGATACAGTAAATAAACTGGATGTCATGGAAATAAAAATTCCTCAAGAAATGATAGTCATTCTATAGTGGAACCTCGATAACCCCTATAAGACGAAAATTTTCTTCATTCCCTTCCTCTCCGCTGCAAAAACCTCTATAAGTCGAAATAAAACTTACTTTAACTCGAATTATTTGCACATGTCCAGATGCATTATATTACCAAGACCGTGCACCAAGACCGATCCCTGTGGGACACCGTGGTCTACTTCCGGCACATCCGGCGGTTCCAGCCCGGATAGTCAATCTACTTGCCCCGGAGGTAATCCCTGAGAAGTCGCCTCACGTACAGGGGCACTCCGTGATCGGCGATTTACCCCCTCCCCATACCTCCCTAGGGGATGGAGTTGAAGGCGTTGACTATGTCAAGGCTGATCGCCTACGCCCCCACCCCGGTACGTGCCCGAATCCGCGAGGGACCTCACTCCACTTATGGCGTCCACCGTCGATCGTCCCCCTCTGAAACCAAACTGGGACTCGGCCATGTCGGGACCTACCCTAACAGGTGCCCCGAGAGGCGGGAAGCCAACATCCTCGCGAACAGCTTCCCCACCTCGTCGACGAGACAAAGGGGCCGATACGCCGGGGGAGAATCGGCGGCTTCACAGGCCTTCCTCACCAAGACCATCCTACATTGCTTCCACTGAGACGGGACTCGCCCGCCCTCAGACATCCATCGAACAGACGCATGAGGCGGGGCCCGAGAACGCGCAGACCCAGGGTCATGGCCCGGCTTGGGATGCCGTCTGGACGCGGAGCGTCTACCGGGCCTTCATCCTCTTGACCGCACCGGGCCAGTTCCTTCCCCGTGACGCCCATATCGGCGGCCCAGGTATTAGGGTCCGCCGCTCCGAGCTCCAGAATCGGCCCCTCCTCACTGGGAGGGAACAGTATGTCGATCACCCTGTCCAGGATCTCGGGATTCAAGATCTCCGTCACGGGGGAGGGGGCGCCCAAGGACGAAGTTTGCCCATCACGGGCGCCCCCACGGAGCACGTTCTATGGGTTCGAGGAGCTCGCACCTGCCTTCGCCGCCTTGATGGTCAGCTGGAGGGCTACCACCAACTCCTGTAGCCCTCGTATAGCTTCGGTTTCCTCACCGGGTCGCAACGTCTCCTCCGATGGGCCCTCTTGTACAGTCGCCGGGCTTGGACGGATCCGTGACGCATTTTCGTTATCACTGGCGACCACCAATACACTGCCCGTCGAGAAGGGGCGCGGGACCGAGGCAATGGCGGTGTAGCCGGCATATCGCCGACATTTCCCCCCGGAACCACCCCGCCTCCTCCTCCTCGTCCACGAGCGGCCCACCCGGGATTTGTGGAATGGCCACGGGGATGGTCGCGGCCATCAGCGTGTCCTCTTTCAGGCGCTCTAGCGCACACCTCTTCTTACTCCGGGAAAGCGGGGACCCATAGCCCACAACCCCCAATCCTCTCCCGGGCGGCCCACGGTTCCGGATGGTGCACACTTCCATGAGGATGTAGAGGTGGGCACGTAAGGTTTCCACCTCCTGCACCACCCTCCAATCTCCCACACGGCGCGCCACCGAGGGGGATGCCCAAGACCAGTCGGCTATGGATTCCCCCTCGAGTGTCTTGTGAGGATGAGGGATTGGTGAGGGCACTCTTCAGTGGAGGACCATTGGAGCCCCCCAAAGCAGGAGCCGCTACAACTGGCGAGGATCGGCCGATGGAGGCACAGGACAAGGGCCCAAGGCCCTTAAGAGGAGGCCCCCTCGCACTATATCGGTCTCCTTAACGATGAGGAGCTAAGCTGACCTACGCAGAAGCAGTGGGCTCCGCCAGCAAGATAGATCTGGCGCCGAGCCGGACAGGATCCCCGACCATTCTAAGTGGTTCGGGGACATGGGCGGTTCTGTGGCGGTTATCATCGGAGGGGCCTCGTTGCCCTTGCCGTTCTCCCTGGTGGAGAGAGGCCAGGGCTACGTTGCTGGGTGGTGAGTACCATTATAATTGGGGTCAAAGCACCGCCTCGGTGCCATCTCGCGATGCCGGCCCCGTTCGGTGAAGGTCCTGGGGGACTTCAACGCCAAGCCCCAGGCGGAGGGTCCCCTGGGATGGACCTGAGGGGCGAGGCGGTGCTCGACTTGGCAGCCGGCTCCGACCTCCGGTTATTGAACCGCAAGGCAGTCAGCACCTGCGTCCACTACCAGGGGGAGTCCATAGTCAACTTGTCATGCATCCTCCTCGGTGACGGCCTGTGTAAGGGGCTTGGAGGGTGGTGCAAGAGGTGAAAACTCTAGCCATAAATTTAAAAGAAATTACTCCACCTTGTTCAGAGAGCCTTATATTTTTAGATTTGACGATAAAAAGAATTATGTTTCTCATTTTCTGCTGTTATGGATTCCATTAAATACACAAATAAGAGACGAACTGTTAAGATTTTTTTTTTGCAATGATACTGACAATCACACAAAGTTATGTTTTCCACATCATATATTGCGATTAAAATTAGACACATTTACAAATTGGTCATAATATATCTACAATAAACAGGATTACTCAGGTTCCAATTAACAATTCCTTAAAAATTGCATGATCGTGCAAAAGATTCTAATTTGTTCAATATTGCATTTTTTTCCAAACTTGCAGTCAAGATCAGAAAACCTGTGTATTGACAGGAAATTATAACTTGACGATCGTTGTAGAAAGTCTGTATACAAATATTTCGCAGTAATTCGAAAATGTACAATTTGTTTTATGTAGGAAATATCATTTTCTCTTTTAGTATAGTATCGCCATTTGGAAAATGATTTTTATCTCGATTATCAATAATACAGAATGTAATATCTGTATTGAAATCGTATAATTTTTCCAAACCAGTGGATTTATATTTCGTTTAATAACGCGCAACAATGTACTATGCATAGATATTAAAAGATATTTTCGTTATTGGAAGTTCGTGTTACTTATTTAATTAGAGCACAGGCATCAATCCTGAGCTCTAATTTCATTTTTTAAAATTTATAATTCTTTATTCCTTTTCACAATAAAATTCCACAATTCTAAAAACGTTAAATATTATAACAGACGAGAATCATTAGAAAACCATTTATACAGGTGTTACGAGTCAGGGCTGTGGGCAACGCCTAGACCGGCGATGTTTATATTACCCAAGGAATATGGTTGAGAATTTATTAGTAAGGTGCACGGACGAACCTGATGCGAAATCAGGGAGCCGCTGGGATTGATGTATGCGAGGACGAACCCGATGCGAAATCGGGGAGCCTCAGGAATAGAATCAAGCGCGGACGAACCTGGTGCGAAACCAGGGAGCCGCAGGAGGGTGAAACGTCGTGGACGAACCCGATGCGAAATCGGGGAGCCACTAGGAAAGAGTGCGCAGACGAACCCGGTGCGAAACCGGGGAGCTGCAGGAGCTTGGTTTATTCACAGACGAACCCGGTGCGAAACCGGGGAGCTGTTCGGAGGTTTGGTAAACGTACGGACGAACCTGATGCGAAATCAAGGAGCCGTAGGATACAGACGAACCTGGTGCGAAACCAGGGAGCTGTAGGATGGGTTAGGTTTCGTGGACGAACCCGATGCGAAATCGGGGAGCCACTAGGTTGGAGTAGTCACCTTGTTTTGGATAAGACGTGCGAACGAACCTGATGCGAAATCAGGGAGTCGCAGGAAATGTTAGTTTGACTCGTAAATAAATATTCGATACAACTCGAGCGGTTAAGTTGTATCTGGGGACGTTACTACTAATATAAAGGATTACGGAGTAAAGATTGGTTTTAACGAATCTACTCGGTTTAATGGTGAACAGTTTATAAGTTTATATTGCAACCAGTTGTTTGTACAAGTGTAATTGTCGCGATATAGTTAAATAGTGTGTGAATTATTACCTAAGCTGCACGGTGTTGACGCACTGGCGATGCGGGGCCTGAGATCGGTTACAAAGTATGCCGAAAGAACTTCAACCGGACTATGCGGTTTCTAACGGGTTAACTTTATCTGATTGGTGCCGTAAGCCCTGTTCTCGTTGAAATGCAACCGACTCTGTACAAGCGTAACGCGACGTGACTATACGCGTAGCTGTGTAGTTATGAACCAAAGATGATTAGAAACGGAGGGTTTATATAGTCCCGAAATGTATGGAGGGGTTCGTTAGAAGCCTCCATATATGGTAAGGGCACACAGTCTTCGTCGGGTCACGAATGCACCTAATCGGTCGCGATGCAGTTGGTCGATACTAAAAGGGTTAACCGTCGTGTGGTATCGGGATAAATCTTTAGGCGTCTTCCGTTCCTACGCAAGATCGAACGACGCGTGCGAGCGCAGCGAAGGAGAATATTTTTCATACGTAACACAGGGTAGGTCCGAATGACATGCACAATCTAGCATGAAGTGGTTCAATTAAATTAAAAAAACATTCATTTTTCACACGCATTACACTTATTCTGTTTGTAAATGATATCTACAAACACAAAAAGAGTGCGTTAAGTTGGTGTAGCCAATTCTTAATCTGGTTAGTCTTACTTGTCTTTTCGGTTCATAAAAACTGCTGGGCTATCATTTGTACTATCACGAATTTTATGTAGGGCCGCAGGTCTTGAGCTTTCCCAATCTTCATTCCATAGTACCCTTATAGCTTTGGTGAGGTATTTTTGAAGGTCTTTGTGAAATGCGGGTATGGAGTGTGTTTGCGATGTACTAGTACTAGCTTGTTTTGCCGCGGTATCTGTGCTTCTTGGTTTCCTTTAATGCCTACATGTGATTTAATCCAGGGATACAGGAGGTCTTTACCAGTGCTGTTAAGCATAGTATTCTTCTCCATTATATTCTGGTCAATTGTGTTGTCCGTTTTCAAATTATGTAACGCAGGTAATACACTTTACAATAAACTTTAAGGGTCGGCAAATATAATAAATTTGTGGTTCGACGATTTTTGAAGTGTAAACTTCTTTAGGCGCGCCACGCACAGAATTTTGCTGGGGAGTGAATGAGTCTGATGCGCGACGCTCGGGAGCCGAAGCGCGTCAGGCTTCGGGTAAACTCGAGGAACGCTCAGCGCGTCAGGCTTCTGGTAAACCCGACGAACCGAAGCGCGTCATGCTTCGGGTAAACTCGAGGAACCGAAGCGCGTCAGGCTTCGGGTAAACTCGAGGAACCGAAGCGCGTCAGGCTTCGGGTAAACTCGAGGAACCGAAGCGCGTCAGGCTTCGGGTAGACTCGAGGAACGCTCAGCGCGTCAGGCTTCGGGTAAACTCGAGGAACCGAAGCGCGTCAGGCTTCGGGTAAACTCGAGGAACCAAAGCGCGTCAGGCTTCGGGTAAACTCGAGGAACCAAAGCGCGTCAGGCTTCGGGTAAACTCGAGGAACCGAAGCGCGTCAGGCTTCGGGTAAACTCGAGGAACCAAAGCGCGTCAGGCTTCGGGTAAACTCGAGGAACCAAAGCGCGTCAGGCTTCGGGTAAACTCGAGGAACCGAAGCGCGTCAGGCTTTGGGTAAACTCGAGGAACCGAAGCGCGTCAGGCTTCGGGTAAACTCGAGGAACCGAAGCGCGTCAGGCTTCGAGTAGACTCGAGGAACGCTCAGCGCGTCAGGCTTCGGGTAAACTCGAGGAACGCTCAGCGCGTCAGGCTTCGGGTAAACTCGAGGAACCAAAGCGCGTCAGGCTTCGGGTAAACTCCAGGAACCAAAGCGCGTCAGGCTTCGGGTAAACTCGAGGAACCGAAGCGCGCCAGGCTGCGGGTAGAATCGAGGAACGCTCAGCGCGTCAGGCTACGGGTAAACTTGAGGAACCAAAGCGCGTCAGGCTTCGGGTAAACTCGGGAGCCGAGATCGTCAGGCTCACGAGGTAGAACAAGAGATTATCCGAGCGAAGATCAGACAGTGCTGAGCGTCGCAATTTAATTGTATTTTGATTTGGTGTAATGTTTATTAAAGTTTCTTGAATCTTTTGAGTTTTGAGTTATTGAGTTATCAGTTAATTTTATACCACGAGCAGAGCGCTTTCGCGTAAAGGCAGGCACATACCCCCACATTTTAAAGTTCATCAAAGACAATTTCGCAACGCCCTGCTGTGGTTATTAAAAGTTTATTTATAAAAAGTTTATTTAAAGTTAAATCGTTATTGTTTTGTGTTATTTTTTTTTTAAGTGTAAACTTCTTTAGCGCCACGCACAGAATTTTGTTGGAGAGTGAATGAGTCTGATGCGTCACGCTCGCGCGCGACACGCTCATTCGGGTAAACTCGAGAGCCGAAGCGACACGCTCGGGCGCGACGCGCTCATTCGGGTAAACTCGAGAGCCGAAGCGACACGCTCGGGCACGACACGCTCATTCGGGTAAACTCGAGAGCCGAAGCGACACGCTCGCCGCGACACGCTCAGCGCGACACGGTCAACGCGACACGCTCAGTTCGGGTAAACTCGGGAGCCGAGATCGTCAGGCTCACGAGGTAGAACAAAAGAGCCGAGTTTTCCGAGCGAAGATCAGACAGTGCTTAGTAGTGGTGGAGAAATATCAATGGTCAGCACTATCGATAATTTCCGATAGTTGGACCATCGACCATCGATAACTATCGATAGTGATGGAATGTGATATGTATGCATATGTAGTACATACATAAGTAATGTAAGGATGAGCGCTCTCTCTGACAGCCAAGGAAATGATGTTAGGCACAGAGGAAGAGGTCGCTCTCCTAAAAACGCGCAGATACAGTTCAATCCTGTACATAGGATATAATATTCTTTTAATTGCAGATTCTTTCGTACGCAAGATCACACAGAAAGCCAACCTTTAATGACTAAATACTATCGGTATCGTCAGTTATAGAACAAATGCTTATCATCAAATTACCAAACATTTTTAAATTCTCGGCATTACGAATGTTAACCCACATTTCCGATTGTACTATCGATAGTAAACATATATTATCGATAGTTTTCGATAGTAGCAACCATCGATAATATCGATAGTGCCATCGATATTTCTCCAGCACTAGTGCTTAGTTTACGTTCAATACTTAATTCTACTTGGTATTGGTCTGAAAGGAAAAAGGATCTATTTGCTATGATCAGGCAATTAGGTAAACCGACTGTATTTTTCACAATAACTGCTAATGGAATAGGGTGGTCTGATTTGCTACAACTATTGAACAAGTTAGAAAACAAAGATTGTATCACGAAAGAGGCAGTAGAAAAATTACATTACATGGTGAAAAGTACTCTCATCAACGAAGACGCTGTTACTTGCGCCATATACTTTAATAAATTAATCAATGTCATAATGAATATTCTACAATCAAAGAAATGTAGCCCTTTTGGAAAGTTCAGGGTTCTCGACTATTTCAAGCGCATTGAATTTCAGCATAGGGGCAGTCCTCATTCGCAAATCTTAGCTTGGCTTGATAACGCGCCGACGGATGCTCTTAATAAAGATTATGATAAGGCAATTAAACTGATAGATGCCTTAACATCAGTTTCAGCATCGAAAGCATCGGGAAATATAAAACTTCAAACATATAAACATACATTCACGTGCTACAAAAAAATAACTTCCCACAAAGCACAAAAATGTAGATTTGAAGCTCCTTTTATGCCATCAAAAAAAACAATGCTATTAAGTTCAATAAAAGATACAGAGGAAGGATATAACAATTATCGTGAACACTATGCACAAATAAGAGTACGATTGGAAAATGAAGATTTTGTAGACATGGACGATTTTTATAATCGTAATGGTATAAATTGTGATGAAGAATATTGCAATATTATCAGAGCAGGAATAAATAGACCAAAAGTTTTTGTAAAACGAGAACCTTTCGAAAAATGGCATAATCCTTTCAATCCATTCATATTTAATATTGTTAAATCCAATACAGACTTCCAATTTATAACAGAAGAATATTCATGTGCAGCTTATGTAGTAGAATATGTAAATAAAACAAATAGGGGTGTAAGTCACTTGCAAAGGAAAATAATCGAAACAATGAATGAACATCCGGAATTTGATATCATTGAGATAACCAAAAACATAAGTGTGAACATACTAAATCATACAGAGATCACAAGTCAAGAAGCTGCTTGGTATTTACTACGGGAACCAATGTCAAAAACTTCATTGATTATCGTATATATTCCAACAGTATGGCCAATGGAACGTCAGGGAGTAAGAAAAACTATGGAAGAGTTGAGTAAATTAGAAGATGATAGTAATGATTATTGGAAAGAAAACTGGTTTGATAAGTACGAGAAAAGACCAGAATACTTGGAAGATATTACATTAGCACAATTCGTATCAAGATATACAAAAAGTTTAAGTTTAAAAGTTTAAAAGTTTACACTTCGGTCGTGCGGTCTTAAGCGCACACTAGTTTATTTTAGTCGGAAGTTCAATGGTTTCGGGAACTGAGATTTTTTGGAGAAGTTGTTAAAGTAGATGCCTGCTGTTATTGAGTCGTATAGGGGGTTTGTTGGTGTTAACATTTTAGTTATGGCATAGGTTAGGCTTAAGTTGTTTTCTTCGGTTTCGAGTGGTGGTAAATTAGTTTCACCTAATAATGCTGTTACTGGGCTTGTCCGATAGGTTCCGGTTGCTATTCTAGCTCCAGCATTATGTATGGGTGATATTGTTTTTAGTACATGCGATTTTGCCGAGTCATATACGATCGAGCCGTAATCTATTTTGGAAAGAATTAGGGCCTTATATGTTTTGATCAAAGCATGGAGATCAGCTCCCCAGTTTTTTGATGAGATTTCTTTCATAGTGCTCAATCTTCTGTTGCAATCAGTTTTAAGGTTCTTGAGAAACAGAATTCATGTGCGCTCTTTGTCAAACGTCAGTTTAAGGATTCTAGATGTTTCTGTTAGTATCAGTTTATGAGGCCCAAGATGCAGTTTCAGTTGGTGGGTTTTGTGTTACCTATCCCTTGAAGAAATGGTTACCGTAGTTTTGTTTTTGAAAAACTAGAAACCAGTTTGCAGTCCAAAATTTTGAAGACTGCTCAAGTTGTCTTAAGGTGGGTCCAGACTTGTTGCGTTCTTCTGTTACTGACGCCGGTGACGTCAGTTTTTGGTAACGAGATGTGGGTTTGGACGTATTTCTATTTGTTCGATAGCTGAACTGGATCGATAGCGGAAATAAGTCGGCAGAAGGAGGACTTCTGAACGGAGTCGGAATGGTCGTCGGAATGAGTGGACTGTATGATTGTCTTTACAGAAATAGACAGGAAAAATTGTCTGTATTTAGTTTTGACACTACACTCACTGCTCCACTCGCTGGAAGTGACGCGGACAGGCCCTTATGCACTTCTAGGGCGTTATTACGCTTATTCGCACTATACAAATTCGCTGATAAGAGTGTCAGCTCGCTTCGCTACTTCATTCGTGACTGGTCCGACGCGACGCGGAATTTCGGGGCTCCCGCGGGACGCCGGAAGCAGAGGGGGTCATTCATACTATTCTATTTACATCTACGAGTATTTACTTAAACCATAGAGACTATAATCTAGAGAACTAT
This sequence comes from Nomada ferruginata, assembly GCA_963583965.1. NCBI lineage: Eukaryota > Metazoa > Arthropoda > Insecta > Hymenoptera > Apidae > Nomada > Nomada ferruginata. Next base: position 6,784,693 of record OY757219.1, read on the forward strand.
AACATAGGGAACTACAATCGTTAACAAACCGCCCGCCTTGCGCGGTCGGCGGACGCGCAACAAACGTGGTCTAGAATTTTACTCGGAGAAGATCGGCAAACGACACAGCTGAGCGATCGATCTGGTCAGCCGAGTTTTTGCAGTCGCGATTTCTACGACGCGGACGAGTCCGTCCGCACCGTAAATACTTTTGGTAACGCGAGCCAGCTCCCACTTTGCAGGAGGGAGGTTTGGATTCCTTACCAGGACGAGTTCGCCTACGCGTAGATTAGCGCGCTTTTCATTCCGCTTGACACGACGTTGTAAGGAGATTAGGTAGTCATTCGACCAACGTCGCCAGAACTGTTCGAGCAGCTTTCTGTAAAATTGCCATCTAGAGAAACGCGTGTCCTTAGTCTCCAGCAGCGAAGGAGACGGCACGGTTTTGAGCGAGGTCCCGATCAGGAAATGTCCCGGGGTCAAGGCGTCGAAACTCTTTGGGTCATCCTTAAGGGGTGCGATTAGTCTCGAATTTAAGCAACTCTCTACTCCGCAGAGTAGAGTGGCAAACTCCTCGCTCGTAGGAGTCACCGAACCCAGCTGTCTTCTGAGGTGATGTTTGACGCTCTTGACCCCCGCCTCCCACAAACCCCCGAAATGAGGCGCTGCCGGTGGCAGAAAGTGCCTTTTTTTTTCTTTTTTTTACGAAGTGGAAATCTTCGAAAGACACCCCCTGCCCTGGGGGAGAGCAGGAGGTAGTGTCGGATTTCTACCGAGTAAAACCACCCCGGTTACCTAACCTCGGCGCTTGTAGGGGAGGCCCCGTGACCTACGGAGACACTTCCGGTGCCTCCCCACGCCCGGCCATTGTGGCCCCATCCTCGGGAGGGTCAGAAGGACCCTCCGAAAATCTCCACCGTATCGCACATGGCCGCACCAGGGGCTACACCCGACGCGGCCTACCTCCACCAGACCGTGATAAGGACGATTCGGGCCCCCACCCGAGTCGGCCACGACTCTCCGACGGCCCTGCGGGATTGGGGGGGATTGTTCCTCCCCGGCAGGACCGCCCGAATACGGGGTATTGGCGAGGTCAACCGGCAGGGGGTGAGGGGGAACACCTCAGCGCCCCTCGGGTCCATCAGCCATACCAAACAACCGGAGGGGGGGGGGGATCTCGCCAGCGGAAACGGCCAGCGAGTCCACCCCTCCTTTACATTCGACGCCAGATGTCTGGCTGTCGCGCAGCCCCGCGGGATACCGGGAGGACATAACCCTCCCACAGCAGGGCCGCCCGCATATGGGGTATTGGCGAGGTCAACCGGCAGGGGGTGAGGGGGAACACCTCAGCGCCCCTCGGGTCCATCAGCCATTTTTTTTTTTTTTTTTTTGTTACGAGGTGGAAATCTTCGAAAGACACCACCTGCCCTGGGGGAGAGCAGGAGGTAGTGCCGGATTTCTACCGGCTAAAACCACCCCGGTTACCTAACCTCGGCGCTTGTAGGGGAGGCCCCGTGACCTACGGATACCCTTCCGGTGCCTCCCCACGCCCGGCCATTGCGGCCCCATCCTCGGGAGGGTCAGAAGGACCCTCTGAAAAACTCCGCCGTATCGCACATGGCCGCGCCAGGGGTAACACCCAGCACGGCCTACCTTCTCCAGGCCGTGATAAGTGCGACTCGGGCCCCCACCCGAGCCGCCCACGGCTCTCCGACGGCCCCGCGGGATTGGGGGGGATTGTTCCTCCCCGGCAGGACCGCCCGTATACGGGGTATTGGCGAGGTCAACCGGCAGGGGGGGTGAGGGGGAGCACCTCAGCGCCCCTTGGGTCCATCAGCCATTCACACCGCGGGAGGGGCGATCTCGCCAGCGGAAAACGGCCAGCGAGCCCGCCCCTCCTTTATTTTCGACGCCGTTTCCGGCTGTCGGGCAGCCCTGCGGGATACCGGGAGGACATAATCCTCCCACAGCAGGGCCGCCCGTATACGGGGTATTGGCGAGGTCAACCGGCAGGGGGGTGAGGGGGAACACCTCAGCGCCCCTCGGGACCATCAGCCATACCAGACAACGGGAGGGGGGGATCTCGCCAGCGGAAAACGGCCGGCGAGCCCGCCCCTCCTTCATTTTCGACGCCGTTTCCGGCTGTCGGGCAGCCCTGCGGGATACCGGGAGGACATAATCCTCCCACAGCAGGGCCGCCCGTCTACTGAGTCAGCGGTGACGGCCATCCGAGAGACGGGAGGGGGGACACCTCCGTCGTCCCTCGGACCGTCACCGCTTTTACACCACGGGAGGGGGGGACCTCGCCAGCCTGCGCAAACGCAGCCGGCGAGCCCTGACCCTCCGTCTTTCGCGTCGGACGGGATCGGTCAATTCCCGATCCCGCTCCGCTGCCTCCTTTCTGCGAAGAACATCCTCGCAGAAGGAGGCCACCGCTACCCAGGCTCTCTCGCTGCCCAGCATCATACTAACGATGCGAGGCAGCGAGAGATCCGCCCCCACTTGCGCCCTCAACGCCCGGCGCTCCGCCGCCCATTCCGGGCACTCCTCGAGAGTGTGCTGCGCTGTGTCCAGCGCAGCCCCACACTCGTGGCACTCCGCCGTCGCCTCCGCCCGTATCCGGCACAGGAACTCACCGAAGCACCCATGTCCGGTGAGCACCTGCGTGATCCGGTAGGTGAGCCTACCCCTGCCACGGTCCAGCCATTCGTCCAGGCTGGGCAGAACCGCCCCGACTGCTCGCTGCGCGGCTCCTCGATTAAGGAGCTCCATCCTCCATTTGTTCCGCGCAGCCAGCCGGGCCTGACGTCTCACGTCCACTTCTTCCTCGGCGGACACCATCGCGCCCTCCCGGCGGAGTTCTCGGAGACGCTCGTAAATGGAAGCATCTCCCTCCGCCAAGAGATCGAAAGGCACGGTGCCCGCCAAAACCAGCGCCGCCTCGTGGGATATCGTGCGGTATCCCCTAGCCACCCTGATGGCCATCCTCCTCTGAACGCGGCGCAGCGATACTTTGCTGCGCCGTGCGACCATCAGGGCTGACGCCCATATCGGGGCGCCGTAAAGCGCCATAGACCGCACAACACCCAGGTATAGGCGGCGCACCCTCTCATCCGGTCCCCCGATGTTTGGGAGGAGGCGGCCAAGGCCGGCCGCCGCCCTCTCCAATCGGGGAGCCAGTCGGTCGAAGTGGACCGTGAATCGCCAGTGGCTGTCCAGGAGGAGACCGAGATAATTCATCCGGTCCCCAACCTGAACATGCTCACCCCCTATCATAATCCAGGACCGGGGCGGTCCCCGGCTCCGAGGCCTGTCGTGAAACCACATGGCCTCGGTTTTCGGCGGAGAGATCCGCAACCCCAGTCCCCGGATACCGTCGACGACGGAGGCCAGTCCCGTCTCCGCTAGACGGATGGTCCTCTCCCAATCCCTCCCGACGGCCATCAGCAGCGTGTCATCAGCGTAACACGTCAGACTGACGCCGTCTGGGAGGGCAGCCCGCAGCACCCGATCGTACCCGATGTCCCACAACATGGGGCCCAGGACCAAACCCCTGTGGGACACCACGATCAACCTCCCTCGTGCACAACCGGCCACCTCTGCCCGGATATTCGACCCACCTGTCCCTCAGGTAGTCCCTTAGGACCTTCCTCACGTAAAGGGGCACTCCGTGGTCAGCGAGTGCCCCCCCGATACGCCCCCAGGGAAGGGAGTTAAAGGCGTTGGCGATGTCAAGACTGACCGCCAACGCCACCCCTCCCCGGGACGTGGCCGAGTCCGAGAGGGACCTGACTCGACTGATAGCGTCGATCGTCGAGCGTCCCCCTCTGAAGCCAAACTGGGACTCGGCCAGGTCGGGACCCACCCGGGTCGGGTCCATCAGCCATACCAAACAACGGGAGGGGGGTGATCTCGCCAGCGGAAACGGCCAGCGAGTCCACCCCTTCTTTACATTCGACGCCAGATGTCTGGCTGTCGGGCAGCCCCGCGGGATACCGGGAGGACATAATCCTCCCACAGCAGGGCCGCCCGTCCACTGAGTCAGCGGTGACAGTTATCCGAGAGACGGGAGGGGGGACACCTCCGATCGCCCCTAGGACCGTCACCGCTTTTACACCACGGGGGGGGGGGGGATCTCGCCAGCCTGCGCGAACGCAACTGGCGAGCCCTTTCCCTCCACCTTTCGCGTAGGACGGGGTCGGTCAGTTCCCGACCCCGCTCCGATGCCTCCTTTCTGCGAAGAACATCCTCGCAGAAGGAGGCCACCGCTAGCCAGGCTCTCTCGCTGCCGAGCATCATACTAACGATGCGTGGCAGAGAGAGATCCGCCCCCACTTGCGCCCTCAACGCCCGGCGCTCCACCGCCCATTCCGGGCACTCCTCCAGTGTGTGCTGCGCTGTGTCCAAAGCAGCCCCACACTCGTGGCACTCCGTCGTCGCCTCGGCCTGTATCCGGCACAGGTACTCACCGAAGCAACCATGCCCAGTGAGCACCTGCGTGACTCGGTAGGTGAGCGTCCCCCTGCCGCGGTCCAGCCATTCATCTAGGCTGGGCAGAACCGCCCCGACTGCTCGGTGCGCGACTCCTCGATTGAGGAGCTCCCTCCTCCATTTGTTTCGCGGCAGCCAGCCGGGCCTGGCGTCTCACGTCCACTTCCTCCTCAGCGGACACCATCGCGCCCCCCGGAGTTCTCGGAGACGCTCATAGATCGAAGCGTCTCCCTCCGCCAGAAGATCGAAGGGCACGGTGCCCGCCAAGGTCAGCGCCGCCTCGTGGGATATCGTGCGGTATCCCCTGACCACCCTGATGGCCATCCTCCTCTGTACGCGGCGCAGCGATGTTTTGCTGCGCCGCGCGTGGCAGAAAGTGCCAAGTGATATAGTCCGTGGCTAGGCGAGATTGCGTGTCGGGCGCTCTAGAGTCAGCAACGAATGCACGTTCCAATTCGCGATCAGCACCTAGGAAATTAGTACCATTATCACTGTAAAGGTCTGAAGGGAGCCCTCGAATCGGTCTAACGCGGCTAGAAATGCGTTCGTAGAGTAGTCGTGCACAAGTTCCAAATGCACCGCTCGGACGGACAAACACACAAAAACGGCTATATAACATTTATGCGCGCGACTGCCCCGGCCGGACCTCTCGCGGACCATCATTGGTCCTGCGTAATCTACCCCGGTATGGGAAAAGGGTCGAGGGACGCGCCGGGATCCTTGGACAAATCTAAGAAGATACGCCGTGACGCGGAGTAATTTGGGCCACGAGCCGATCATCTCTGGTAGAACCCAGGGTTGATCGCGTATCGAATGATGTAGGTGAACTCGGGCTCGTCGCTCGAGCTCCGGAACGGACGGATTGAGTTCTTCAGCCGGCCAGTTTTCCGAAGACTGCGAAAGCCAGTCCAGCCCCTTCCACCATAAAGGAAATTCAACCAACTGCGTGGGCGCTAAACCACGAGAAGCGCAATCGGCCGGATTCTGTGCGGACGGAACATGATTCCAAGAGGCAGTTGGCAACCGCGTTTGGACTTCCGATACACGGTTGACCACGAACACGCCCCAATACACGAGACAAGCCTAGCTAAAAGCGTCACCGCGTTGAGTTCTAATCGCGGAATGCTCAAGGTCTTGAGAGGGGTCACCTTGGTCTTAGCCATGAGAAGATGGACCGTGGAGTCCCCGTCGAAGTCCGAAATTCGTAGATAGACGACTGCGGAAAAAGCGGACGAAGAAGCGTCAGCGAATCCATGAAGCTGGTATGTGGAACTGCCGCCTCTCTGTCCCGTCCATCTAGGGATGGAAATTTTCTCAAGGCTCGAGAGTTGCTCGTGAAAACTGGTCCAACGAGAGGTTAGGGAGGAAGAAGGAGCAACCAATCGATGGAGTGTGATCGGAATTGGGGTCATAAATTCGAATTAGGAAAGGGCTCAGCCAGCGAGGCTGACGCTCCTTTCGAACCCACTCGCCGTGCTCACTAATTAAACGGACCTGACACAGCGAGCCTATTTACGCGCAAAATAGGTACCTCTCCCTTAAATCGGATCACCGACTTGCGCCAATTGCGGCTCGAGGCGATTGACCGGTAGCCGAACTTCCCGAATGTGGGAATCCACTTCCTTCTTCGCCTAACCGTCATTGCGACAACACGTGAATCTTTACCGGCATTGTGACCACATTTTGTTTCACTCGGCATTGTGACCAGTGACTCTGTACTTTGTTTTAACGCGGCATTGCGACCCGTTCAATCTGTGCATCATTTGTATTGTGAAGTTCCTCGCGAATTGTATTCTGTTCGTCATTTCTGTTAATAAACTAAGTGCAGCACTTGATAGGTGTGCAGTGCACCAACATTAAGTTTGTGTGCAACGAGTTTGTCTGGCAAATCAGCCCTCCACCGCCACGGTCTTCGAGCCTTCCGACAAGGCTGTTCCAGCAGCCAAAACCCAACATTTGGTCCTTCGAGCCGGATCGAAGTCGTGGAAGGAGTCGACTACGCACAACGTGCCTGTACAACCGCCATCTTGGCTACCAAGACGAGAATGAGTACACACGAGGAGCTCATGCACAAACAAAACCAGATCGTCCGCTCAATAGAACGAGCGATAACCAACTTCAAGAAACTGGGTCAAGCAAGGATGACCGTCGCTACTACCAAGAATCGAATATCTGCCCTGAAGGAAGCTTACACCGAGGCGAAGGACCTCAACGCTCGCATTACTGCTAGCGTTGACGAGAAAACCAGAGCAACACATCCGTACTTCGTGGAAGGCCACTTCGATCAGTGCGAAGAGACCTATTTGGAGACGCTGGATTTCATGTCGGAGATGCTGTCCAAGGTAACTCCGTCAGCTGACCAAACAGATGTAACCGTAAGTCAAGTTCAATCTAACCCGGTCAAAACAACCTCGCACTTACCACGGATCCATTTACCATCCTTCGATGGAACCTTCGAAGCTTGGGAGACCTTCCGGGATCGTTTTAAATCAATGGTGATCAATGACCGAACATTATCTAATGTAGACCGGTTGCATTTTCTATGTTCCGCGTTAAAGGGCGACGCGAGTAACGCGATCAGTCACCTATCGATAACTGAAAAAATTTCGACGTAGCTTGGAAACTGGTAACCTCGCGCTTCGAAAACAAACGCCGTCTGATCATGACCCACCTGAACACATTGTTTTCGTTACCGCACGCCACCACTGAGTCTCCACGGGAACTACGCGATCTCCGCGATCGACTCAGTGTCGCGTTAGAAGCATTACGTAACTTAGACCGCCCCGTAGACCAGTGGAGCGATATTAGCGTGCTTCTCGGCGTGCAAAAATTGGACAGGTCGACGCGGAAAGCGTGGGAACTTCAACAAGAAGATGTAAATGAATTTCCCACGTACACAGAATTTGATATGTTTCTCGAAACGCGAATTCGCGCACTCGAAGCGATGGCACCACTTACGGTCAGCAAACTAACCGTCCACGCGAATGTTAAATCGTCGAAACCGAAGGCGATTGCAACGCATTCAACCACGGTTTCCAACCTGACTTGCCCGGTGTGTAAACAAAACCATTTATTATATCAATGCTCGTTGTTTCTCGAACGAGACCCATCTGATCGATTTGACTTCATTAAGAAGCAAAGACGATGCGTCAATTGCTTTTCCAGTAAACACACAGCGGTGCAATGTAAAAGCCAGCACCGTTGCAAGGAATGCAATCAGCAACATCACATCTTATTACATTTTCCGCGCAAGTCAGAACAAGCTCGAAGCGAGCAGCAAAAACCAACTACTTCGTTCGAACAAGCTGGTGATGCTGAAATTTCGGAAAATCTTGTCTCTAATTCTCCGATTAAATATGGTGTACTCCTTTCGACAGCACGAGTGCAAGTGCACTCAGCAAACGGCCAAAGCATAATAGCGCGAGCGTTACTGGACCAGGGCTCGATTGCAACACTGATAACCGAGCGGCTGACTCAATCACTGCGCCTCCGCCGGATCAAGCAACACATTCGGATAACTGGAATCGCTGAAACCCAGTCAGTCGCACAGCACGCGGCTGTGATTCGAATAACACCAGCGAGCTGTGATCGACCTGTATACTCGACCACGGCTGTGATAATGCGATCTCTCACCAGGTACGTTCCACCTCAAAGTAAAATGGGGTCTAATTGGACTCATATTTCAGATGTGGAGCTGGCTGACAACAATCCCATGAGCTCGGATCCGATCGACCTGATCATCGGAGCCAATGTATACAGCCAGGTAATTTTAACAGGTCTTCGAAAAGGTTTACCAGATACACCAATCGCGCAAAATACCACGCTGGGGTGGATCCTGTCCGGTCCTCTATCTCCTACCACCACTCCATCATCCATTAACGTGCACAACATCACTGTGTTCGAGACACTTGACAACACGCTGCGACAATTTTGGGAATCTGAGGAGATTTCCCGCCAGGTCTCGACAACCCCTGAAGAAGAATTGTGCGAATCGCACTTCCAAAAAACACATTCACGCCAATCTGATGGGCGCTATGTCGTCCGCCTTCCGTTCAAACGAACACCTCCACTTGATATAGGCGATTCTCGTTCGGCAGCTCTACGCAGTCTTCAGCGTGTTGAGCGACGCCTCCAATCAAATCCGACACATGCCACTATGTATCGAGATTTTCTGCTCGAATACGAAGCCTTAGGGCACATGAAACCCGCTCCGATTGAGCCACCAACTATTCCTTCCCAAAGGTATTATATACCACATCACGCTGTCTTCCGTGACAGCAGTTCCACAACGCGCTTACGCGTTGTCTTCAATGGTTCAAGCCGTACTACCAATGGTCGATCGTTAAACGACCATCTATTCAATGGACCTAAATTACAAGGTGACTTAAACGCCATCTTCCTTCGATGGCGGTTACACCGTTTCGTTTATACAGCCGACATCGAAAAGATGTACAGGCAGATCCGTGTCCACCACCAGGACACGGACTACCAGCGAATTCTCTGGCGATGTTCGCCGCCACTCCCAGTCAAGGAATATAATCTGTTAACCGTTACCTACGGTACCACATCAGCTCCATTTCAAGCACTTCGAGTTTTAAAACAATTGATTGAAGATGAAGGTTCTAAACATCCGTTAGCCAGTCCGGTTCTTCAAAATCAAGTCTATGTAGATGATTGCTTATTCGGATCCGACAGCATCGATCTTTTACGCCAGACTCGTGATCAATTGATAGCTTTACTCGCAGCAGGTGGCTTCCGCTTGCGTAAATGGGCGAGTAACCATTCCTCTTTACTCGAGGACATAGATCCTTCCGACAACGGTCTCGCCTCGAGTAAAATTCTTCAAAATGAAGAAACGGTTCCGGTATTAGGAGTAGTCTGGAGTCCAGCTCATGATGAATTTCGCTTTCGTCTCTCCATTCCGGCTGCGTCGTCCACCACAAAACGTAAAATCCTGTCAACTCTCGCCAGGCTCTTCGATCCACTTGGATGGGTAACTCCTGTCGTCATAGTCGCGAAAATCATTATGCAACGCCTGTGGGCATAGCGATGTGAGTGGGACGAACAAGTTCCGGACGAACTTAAACGGAAATGGCAACGGTATCTCGCTATGTATCTCGGTATCTCGGTATGTCCTTAATGAAAATTCCTCGGAAACTGTCACAGGATCCAGCACAAGCGAAAAGCATTCACGGGTTTGCTGATGCTTCTTCCAAGGCTTATGCAGCCGTTGTCTATTTGAGGAGCACGATTCCAGACGGAACAGTTTGCGTAGCACTTCTTGCCGCAAAATCGCGAGTAGCTCCTTTGAAAACGATCAGTATACCTCGTTTCGAATTGTCTGCTGCCTTGCTTCTCTCACGCCTTGTGTCTTTTATTCGCACTTCCTTGGGCTTCAATGAATGCCACTGTCATTGTTGGACAGATTCGAGCATTACACTCGCATGACTTTCCCAAACTCCCTCAAAGTGGAAAACTTACGTCGTCAATCGAGTGTCTAAGATCCAAACACTTCTACCTGATGCACAATGGCATCATGTTCCAACGCTGGACAATCCAGCTGATTGTGCCTCCCGAGGCATGTCACCACGCCAACTCAAGGACCATCATATATGGTGGTCCGGCCCACAGTGGTTGACAGACCATTCGGACCACTGGCCAAAAAGCTACTTTCCGCCGAGTGCTCAAGCTACAAGCGAGGAGCGAACTCCCCGTGCACCAACCTTGGTCGTCATGCAATCCCTTAGTGATTTGTCAACACGCTATTCATCATGGTCACGACTCGTACGAGTCACCGCGTACGTCATGCGATTCGTAACATGTCTGCGCGTTAGATCAAAAAGGGAAAAATCCCACTCACCAACAACTCCAAAGTCGATCTCCCTTTCTCCAAACGAATGTGAAACAGCTAAAATCCTATGGTTAAAGCGAATTCAACGCGATTCATTTCCACTCGAATTGCAATTGCTCTTAGCGAGTCGCCCAGTTCCGGCGTCAAGTCTCTTATCCTCGATGGTTCCGTATGTCGACTCGAATGGCTTAATAAGAGCTAGAGGACGCTTGGCCAAATCAGCACTACCTGAAAGTGCCAAGCATCCTATAATCCTACGATCACATCCCATCCTTACTCTAATCATTGAGTACACACACCGCTCGATCCTGCATTCAGATCCCCAGCTAACCCTAGCGTGCCGTCGCAAAGAATATTGGATTCTGAGGGCGCGAGCAACGGTACGCGGGGTATTGCACCAATGCGTTACCTGCGCACGAGAACGAGCAACGCTTCCATCTGAGCTCATGGGTGCCAGACTTTCCAGAATCACGAGTCAATCAGGTAACGCGAGCATTTATACACACCGGGGTCGACTATGCAGGTCCGATCCAAATTCGGACAGCCCCAGGCAGGGGGCACAAGTCACACAAGGCCTACATCGCGCTATTTGTATGCATGACTACGAAAGCGATACACCTCGAACTTGTCTTGGGCTGAGCGGTGAAAACTAAGTAGCGGCTCATGGAATGAATGTGTGCGTGAATGGGCTGCGGTCGATGCCTCATGGATATTCCCGTCAGACTAATCAAGGGGGGAGTAGTTGCCCCCTGACCGGAGTGGCGCGTGATGTTAGTACCTGACCTCTGCGGTAGTAATAAGGGTACATGTAAGTCCGACAAGTACGGCAAAGGTCCCGTGAACCCGCATGTTTAACGTGGAAGAACCGCTCACGCGTTCACTGTCTGGAGCCAATGACGGGGTTGAAGTGGAGTATTCGGGCGCAGGTATGGAGGATTACCTGGTCAGTATTTCCTCATAACCGCTGCTGCGTAGGTAAAATCGCAGCACGTCTAGCCTGAGGCTTGGGTCTGGCATCGGTTCGGATCCGGTGTCGCCCATTCAATAGGGGTGACGTTAAACCTCTAACATCATCTATGGCGCGGGCCTATCCCGTAACATTTCTCTATAGAGTCAACTGGTGCCGATAGGATTGACCATCCGACAAACCGCTTCTCGGCTTCGGCATTCATAACTAAGGTGAAACTTAAACGAGGAAGTGCCCCCACCGCGGTGGGGGTCCCATGATGGGCGAACCGTTCTAAAAAAACCGCTTAATATGTCTACAAAAACAAACACAACAAACGGTAGTAAGGAGGCGGAATTACGCCCACGTGGCGCAAATCCGGCGGGGAGTGCCGCAACTCCGTGGCAGCCTGGAACGAGCGGCAAGATGGGAGGTGCTACACCAAGGACATCGGGTGCTAGCGGTCACCAAGGAAAGGTGACGGGAAGGGAGGTCGAGGAGCAACAGCAGGCGGCAGTGAGCACAGGGGATGGCAGCTCGGACTCGAGCGCGGCTACCGTCAAACTCCTCTTCGGACTGCCGCATCTACATCAAAGGGAGGATGGATGTCAGTTCCGGGGACGAGGCGTCGTCAGTGAGGCGCACGCGCAGGCTCCCTACGAAGCTGGAGATGGCCAGCGAGCTGCGACCGCAGCCAACTGCCAATCTGGGGAGTAAAATCCTGACCCAGATGGCGGTCGTTGAGAAGGTGGCCATGCACTCCAAGAACCTGAAGGGTCAGAATGTGCGGGAGCTGAAACTCGCTGTTCTCGCGGTTAGCGCCGCGGCCACGGAGCTGGCAAAAAGGTCTGCTGCCGTAAATACGCAGCGGGTGGAGGAGGAAAACCTCCTGCTGCGCAATCAGATAGCAGACCTGAAACGGGCGCTGGCCGCGGCTAAGGCGATCCCAGTGCCAGCGGGAAAGCAGAGGAAGGAGGCGACCCGCACCCCTGAACCAATCTCGTCATCAGAGCGGGAGAAGAAGGAGGAGAGGCAGCGGAAGAAGAAGGATGGGGGGGCTTCGGAGCTTCCTAGTAGTGGTTCTCTGTCCCAGCAACAAGAGGGGGGAGAGGGAGTAAGGGCGACTAGGTCGTCCTCCTCCAGGGCGGAGGCGAACAGCTTGCCGAACAGCAGGGAGGATAGGCTGGAGCAGCTCCTGGAGAGTTTTATGGGCCGAGTGGAGAAGAAATTCTCGGCCCTTAGGCGAGAACTCTACGAGGGGCTGTCCAGGGCTCCCGGTGCGAGGGCGTCCTCCCCGACGCCGTCGATGGAGACCCGAGACCTGGAGGAACCTCAATTCGAGGGAAGAGGAGAAAATAAGAAGCTAGGAAAGGAGAAGGAGGTGGCTGCCTCCTCTAGGGGGGTTGACCCCGGGCGATCTCGGCCTGGAGCTTCCCTTCCTGGAGGGGCAATAACAACGGCGGCCCCGCCGACTCAGTCCACGACCACACAGTGGCCGAAAAGCGGCGAAACGTGGGCAATTGTTGCGGGCAGGAGGACGAAGCGGGCGGCAAGGGAGACGACTGCCCAGGGACGCCCGGGTAGGCAGCAGCCGACCAATAAGAAGAAGGCTCCTGTGAATATGTGGGATATCGTGCGGTATCCTCTGACCACCCTGATGGCCATCCTCCTCTGTACGCAGCGCAGCGATGTTTTGCTGCGCCGCGCGACCACCAGGGCCGACGCCCATATCGGGGCGCCGTACAGGGCCATAGACCGCACGATACCAAGGTATAGGCAGCGCACCCTCTCATCTGGTCCCCCGATGTTTGGGAGGAGGCGACCAAGACCAGTCGCCGCCCTCTCCAAACGGGGAGCCAGTCGGTCGAAGTGGACCGTGAATCGCCAGTGGCTGTCCAGGAGGAGACCGAGATAATTCATCCGGTCTCCAACCTGAACGTGCTCACCCCCTATCATAATCCAGGACCGGGGCGGTCCCGCGCTCCGAGGCCTATCGTGAAACCACATGGCCTCGGTTTTTGGCGGGGAGATCCGCAAACCCAGTCCCCGGATACCGTCGACGACGGAGGCCAGTCCCGTCTCCGCCAGACGGATGGTCCTCTCCCAGTCCCTCCCGACGGCCATCAGCAGCCTGTCATCCGCGTAACACGTCAGACTGACGCCGTTCGGGAGGGCTGCCCGCAGAACCCGATCGTACCCGATGTCCCATAACATGGGGCCCAGGACCGACCCCTGTGGGACACCACGATCCACCTCCCTCGTGCACAACCGGCCACCACTGCCCGGATATTTGACCCACCTGTCCCTCAGGTAGTCCCTTAGGACCTTCCTCACGTAGAGGGGCACTCCGTGGTCAGCGAGTGCCCCCCGATACGCCCCCAAGGAAGGGAGTTAAAGGCGTTGGCGATGTCCAGACTGACCGCCAACGCCACCCCTCCCTGGGACGTGGCCGAGTCCGAGAGGGACCTGACTCGACTGATAGCGTCGATCGTCGAGCGTCCCCCTCTGAAGCCAAACTGGGACTCGGCCAGGTCGGGACCCACCCGAGACAGGTGCCCCGAGAGGCGGGAAGCCAACACCCTCTCGAAAAGCTTCCCCACCTCGTCGAGGAGGCATATAGGCCGGTACGCCGAGGGAGAATCGGCGGGCTTGCCGGTCTTCCTAATTAGGACCATCCGTCCCCTTTTCCAGCGGGACGGGACACGCCCCAACCTCAGGCAGCCATCGAACAGGCGCCTGAGGCGGGGCCCGAGGACGCGCACGGCAAGGGCCATGGCTCTGCCCGGTATGCCGTCAGGGCCCGGGGTCGTGTTGCGGGCACCCATTTTCCTGACGGCCCGGGAGAGCTCCTCCACCGTGACCCCCATGTCGTCGGACCAGGTGTTCGGGTCCGACTCCCCAAGCTCCGGTGGCTGTTCTCCCCCCTCATCACGGGGGAACAGGGTGTCTACCACCCTGTCCAGGAACTCGGGGTCCAAGGTCACCGTCACGGGGGGCGCCCAAGGGCGAAGTTTGCCCATTACCATTTTGTACGGGCGCCCCCAGGGTTCACGTTTCAGTAGCTCGAGGAGCTCTGACCACGCTCCCGCCTTTGCCCTCTTGATGACCAGCTGGAGGGCCACCACCTGCTCCCGGTAGCCCTCGTACAGTTCAAGTTCTCTCGCCAGGTCGCGACGCCGTCTTCGACGGGCTCTCTGGAACAGTCGCCGGGCGCGAACGCAAACATAGCGCATCCGCGCTATCTCCGACGACCACCAATACGTTGCCCGTCGATCCGGGGCGCGGAACCAGGGCATGGCAGCATTGCAGACCGCTACCATACCCCCTTGGAACCACGCCGCTTCCTCTTCGACGTCAACGACCGGCCCAGCCGGAAATCCGGGCCAGGCCACGACGAGGGAGACGGCCATCAGCACGTCCTCGTCCAGGCGCTTCAGCGCCCACCTCTTCTTCGAAGAAGGGGGAATGTAAGGGGACCCATACCCCCCGCCCCTACCAGCCCTCCCCGGCGGTCCCCGGCCCAGGGTGGCGCGCACCTCCATCAGGATATAGAGGTGGTCACTCAACGTTTCCACCTCTTGCGCCACCCTCCAGCCCCTTACACGATCCACCACCAAGGAGGAGGCCCACGTCAAGTCGACAATGGACTCCCCCTGGTAGCGGACGCAGGTGCTGGCTGACCCCCGATTAAGTAATCGAAGGTCGGAGCCGGCCGCCCAGTCCAGCACCGCCTCGCCCCTGGGGTCCGTCCTGGGGGAACCCCAAGCCCGAGACTTGGAGTTAAAATCCCCCAGGACAATAACCGGACGGGGCCGACATCGCGAGATGCATCTCGCGACCCCGTCCAGGAACTCCTCAAAGGACCTCAGGTTCCACCGAGGCGGTGCATAGATTCCCACGACCGCGATATCCCCCCACTGGACCGCGACGTAGCCCTCGCCGCTCTCCAGAAGGGAGAACGGCAAGGGCATCGAAGCCCCTCCAAGGATGATCGCTACCGAGCCCCCCGGATTTCCCACCCAATTCGGGTGGTCCGGGATCCTGTATGGCTCGGCAGCAATCGCCAACCCCACACCCCACTCAGCCATAGACTGGACAAGCATGTCCTGCGCCCTGGCCGAGTGGTTAAGGTTGGCCTGAAGCAGCAGGGCCATAGCCCCTTCACTGCTCCAGATCCATGGCCCCTTCCTCCACAGGCCTCGTCTCGAACGTTGCGGGAGGAGCTGTTTCTTGCGTCTCTCCTCCCTCTTCGGCCTTCTGCACCACAGGACCAGGGACAACCGGTGCAACTGCCACCGCCACCTTCTCCGGTCCGTCCAGGCTCAGGGCAGCCAGTTTGGGGGTCAGCTGCGTCTGCTGGGCCCCCTTGGCACCCTGGTTCCTCCTTCCTTTGGGGCGCACGCACCCTTTTGTCCCCATTCGATGACCGGAGGGTTTCCCCAGGTCGGCGCACAGGGGGCACCGGGGGGGCGCTCCGGCACTCCGCCACCATGTGCTCAGCACTGCCGCAGTTGTGGCATCGCCCGCTGCGGTCCACGGTGCTGGTGCACCGCTGCCTTACATGGCCCATCTCCAGGCAGCGGAAGCACTGCAGCGGGCGGTCCGCCAGCGCCTCCACCCGGGCAGTGGTCCAGCCGACGCGGATCTTCTTCGCCGCGACCACCTTCCTGGCAGCTGCCAATGGGCACTTCACCCAGAGGGTGCCGAGTCCCAGCGGAGGCGACCGGATTTCTCCGGTCCTCACCTCCGCTGGTGTACACCCTCCGACATCTGCGATGGCCGCGGTCACGTCGCTGGTGGTGGTGGCCGCCACCAGGTCCCTCACCCGCATCTCCGCCATCTTCGTTGGGCGGGCCACGGTCACCCCGTCTTCACCGCCAAGGACCTCCCGCATCTTTGCTGCAAGGGCATCCGCCTTGGCAGCCCCCTCCGGCCCGGGGATCTCCAGAAGAAGACCTCCCGTCACAGCTCTCTTGGGCCGCAACTCCGTAATGTTGAGCTCCGCCAGGTTAATCTTGCTGGCGGAGCCTTCCTGCTCTTTCTTCCGGCCACCGTAGCCCACGTATTGACCGTCTGCGTCTGTGGGGGAGGGGGGGGGACACATCTGGGGAGAAGGAGAAAGCGTCTCCGGCTGCCGGGTCGCCGCGGATAAATTCCCGCGACGGCAGGCCGCCACCACCTCCGCCTGTATCTCCCTGATACGGACCTGCCCCGGCGTCTCGTCCTTCAACGTCCGCTGCGTGGGGGCTGCCCTCGCCAGGCCCTCCGACATCTCCTTCCTCAGAGCGACCAGCTTTTTCTCCACCCTAGCCATGAGGGTGTCGAAGAGGGCCTCCAGTCGCTCCTCGGTTATCGGCCCGGCCTTTCCTTTGGAGGAGGAGCGGGACGCACTGGCCTTGGCCCCGTCCCCTTTCTCCTTCTGTCCTTTCACCCTCGGTCTCACCGGGACCGCTTTGGCCGCAGCGAGCTCCAACTTCAGGTCGGCCACCTGACTGCGCAGCAGGAGGTTCTCCTCCTCCACCTGCTGCGCATTGTTCTTGGCCGAACTCTTGGCCATCTCCGTGGCGGCCGCCCTCACCATGAGGACAGCAACATTGAGGTCCCGAGTGTGCGTCCCCTTGAGGTTAGCACTCAACGAGGCCACCCTCCTCACCGCATCCATCAGGGCCAAGATCTTGGCGCCCAGGTTGGCCGTGGGCTGCGGCCTCAAATCATCCGCCAGTTCATCTTCCGTCGGCATACCCTTCATCCGCATGACCGACGGCGACTCATCGTCGGAGCTCCTTAGCCTTCTCCTCCCCCTTGTAGAGGCCTGCCTCTGGTCCGATTCCCCAGAGGATCGGGGCCTCTTCTTCCGGCTCGCGGCGGTGTGCGCAGTGGAGACCGAGCCTCCATCCGTGTCGCTGATAGTGAAGGAAGGTGCGCTACTCACCGTCGTAGCCCCCTTCCTCGTCTCGCTGCCCTTCGATGATCCAAGGCCAGCCTCCCTCCGCGACTCGCTGTCCCCCGATGTTCCTGGGGCAGCCTTCTCCTTGCCACAGTCCGTGATGCTCACCACGGGCGTGGCTCTCCCCGCCGGACTTACGCTAGTCGAGCGTGGTCCATCCTTCTTCACCAGTGTTCGTTTTTGTTTTATGGTATTCATAATGGCAGATAATTAATTAACACTTCGCCCATCATGGGACCCCCACCGCAGTGGGGGCACTTCCGTGTTTAAGTTGTAACCTAGTTATGGATGCCGAAGCCGAGAAGCGGTTTGTCAAGTGGTCAACCCTATCAGCACCAAGTGACTCTAACGAAAAAATGTTACGGGATAGGCCCGCGCCATAAAGATGTTAGAGGTTTAACGTCACCCCTATTGAATGGGCGACACGGGATCCGAGCCGATGCCAGACCCAAGCCTCAGGCTAGACGTGCTGCGATTTCACCTACGCAGCATCGGTTACGAGGAAATACTGACCAGGTAATCCTCCATACCTGCGCCCGAATACTCCACTTCAACCCCGTCATTGGCACCAGACAGTGAACGCGTGAGCGGTTCTTCCACGTTAAACATGCGGGTTCACGGGACCTTAGCCGTACTTGTCGGACTTACGTTTACCCTTATTACTACCGCAGAGGTCAGGTACTAACATCACGCGCCACTCCGGTCGGGGGGAAACTACTCCCCCCTTGGCTAGTCTGCCGGGAATGTCCGTGGGGCATCGACCGCAGCCCATTCACACACACATTCACTCCGTGAGCCGCTGCTTAGTTTTCACCTCTCAGCCCAAGCCCGTCCGGCATGGTTGTACCTGCCGGGAATGCATCTCCCGCCGGCATGGTCTTGGGCTTCATTGCAGCTACTCAAGCCCCTGCACCACGACAAGGTGGCGGCTCCTAGCAGGGGGGAAAGATAGACCTGGCAGAGCTCGGGATCGAAGAGGTTCGGCCCAAGAGAGCGGTCAACGGGGGCCTGTTATTGGAAATCCCGGGCCCGGAGGGTGCGGTCAAGGCCGACGCCCTGGTCATCAAAATGAGGGAGGTCCTTGGGGAGGAGGAGGGCGTCACGGTTACCAGGCCCATGAAGATGGCAGAAGTACGGGTCAGGGACCTTGTGGCGTCCACCACCCCCGGCGACGTG
The DNA here is from genome assembly GCA_963583965.1 of Nomada ferruginata. Classification (NCBI taxonomy): domain Eukaryota; kingdom Metazoa; phylum Arthropoda; class Insecta; order Hymenoptera; family Apidae; genus Nomada; species Nomada ferruginata. The sequence goes on from OY757219.1 coordinate 6,803,083, forward strand.
GCTGCCGCCATCGCAGCCATCGGGGGATGCCCATTGGGGGTAGTGAGGACTGGAGAAATCCGGTCGTCCCCTGTGGGCTTAGGCACCATATGGGTGAAGTGCCCCCTGGTGGCGGCCAGGAGAGTGGTGACAACCAGGAAAGTGAGGATAGGATGGACCACGGCACGGGTGGAGGCGTTGTCAGACCGCCCGCTGCAGTGCTTCCGCTGCCTCGAGACGGGCCACGTGAGGCAGCGGTGCACCAGCACCGTCGACCGCAGCGGGCTTTGCCACAATTGCGGAAGTCCAGACCACAAGGTGGCGCAGTGCTCTGGTTCCATCCGGTGGCTGGGGAGGCCATCCGGCCACCGGATGGGCACCAATGGATGTGAAACCCCCCCCCCCGAATAGGAAGCGGAACGCGACGGGCAGAGCCAGTGGCCAACAGTCCCAGCTGGCCCCGAAACTAGCGGTTCTGAGGACCTGCTGATGGCCTGGCCCGGAGTTCCGGCTGGGCCGGTCGCGGGCGTCGAGGAGGAAGCGGCGCGGATCCAAGGGGGCATGGTGGCGATATGCGATACTGCCATGCCCCGGTCCCGCGCCCCGAATCGGCAGGCAACGTACTGGTGGTCGCCGGAGATAGCGCAGATGCGATACGTCTGCGTTCGCGCCCGGCGGCTACTCCAGAGGGCCCGCCGAAGGCGACGTCGCGACCTGGCGAGGGAACGACAGTTGTACGAGGGCTACAGGGAGCGCGTTGTAGCCCTGCAGCTGGCCATCGGGAAGGCGAAACAGGGCGCATGGACGGAGCTCCTCGAATACCTGAACCGTGAACCCTGGGGGCGCCCATACAAGTTGGTGATGGGCAAACTACGCCCTTGGGCGCCCCCCGTAACGGAAACTCTGGACCCCGAGTTCCTGGACCGGGTGGTCGACACCCTGTTCCCTCCGGCCGAGGAGGAACCGGCAACGGAGCTCGGGGCGGCGGACCCGAACGAGTGGTCCGCCGAAATGGGTGTCACGGCGGAGGAGCGTCCTCGGGCCCCATCTCAGGCGCCTATTCGACGGCTGCCTGAGGACGGGGCGGGTCCCGTCCCGCTGGAAGAGGGGGCGGATGGTCCTCTTGACGAAGGCTGGAAAGCCCGCAGACGCTCCCTCGGCGTACCGGACGATTTGTCTCCTCGATGAGGCGGGGAAACTGTTTGAGAGGGTGGTGGCTTCCCGCCTATCGGGGCACCTGTCCCGGGTTGGTCCCGACCTGGCCGAGTCCCAGTACGGCTTTAGAGGGGGACGCTCTACGGTGGATGCCATCCGTCGGGTGAGATCCCTCTCGGACTCGGCCACATCCCAGGGGGGGGGTTGCGTTGGCTGTCAGCCTTGACATTACCAACGCCTTCAACTCCCTCCCCTGGGGGAAGATCGGGGGAGCACTCGAGGAACACGGAGTGCCCCTCTATATGAGGAGGGTACTTAGGGACTACCTCAGGGGCAGGTGTATCGAGTATCCGGTGCGCGGTGGACGGATGCACACGAGGGGGGTCGACCGCGGTGTCCCGCAGGGGTCAGTTTTGGGCCCCTTACTTTGGGACATCGGGTACGACTCGGTGCTGCGGGCTCCCCTCCCAGCAGGCGTCAGCGTAACGTGTTACGCAGACGACACGCTGCTGATGGCCACTGGGAGGGACTGGAGGAGGACCATCCGCCTGGCGGAGACGGGACTGGCCTCCGTCGTTGGAGAAATCCGGGGACTGGGGTTGCAGATCTCCCCGCAGAAACCCGAGGCCTTGTGGTTCCACGACAGGCCTCGCAGAGGGGGACCACCCCGGTCCTGGATCTCGGTAGGTGGCAGCTATGTACAGGTGGGGGGACCGCATGGAGTATCTCGGTCTCCTTCTGGACGGCCGCTGGCGTTTCGGAGTCCACTTCGACCGCCTGGCTCCCCGGCTGGAAAAGGCGGCGGCCGGTCTTGGCCGTCTGCTGCCCAACCTCGGGGGGCCAGAGGAGAGGGTGCGCCGCCTATACACTGGTGTCGTGCGGTCCATGGCGCTATACGGCGCCCCAGCATGGGCGTCTGCCCTGACGGCAAGTCGGCGTAGCAGGCAACTGCTGCGCCGGGTGCAGAGGAGGATGGCCATCAGGGTGGTAAGGGGATACCGCACGATATCCCACGAGGCGGCGCTAACACTGGCAGGCACCGTGCCCTTCGACCTCCTGGCGGAGGGAGACGCGACCATCTATGAGCGTCACCGAGAACTCCGTCGGGGGGCGCGGTGGTGTCAGCGGCGGAAGAAGTGGACATTAGACGTCAGGCCCGGCTGGTCGCGCGTCGAAAGTGGAGGACGGAGCTCCTCGACCGAGGAGCGACGCTGCGAGCAGTCGGGGCGGTCCTGCCCAGCCTTGACGAGTGGCTGGACCGCGGCAGGGGTACGCTGACCTACCGGGTCACACAGGTGCTCACCGGACACGGATGTTTCGGTGAGTACCTGTATCGGATCAAGGCGGAGGCCACGGCGGAATACTGGGAATGTGGGGCTGCCCGGGACACTGCGCAGCACACCCTGGAGGAGTGCCCAGCGTGGGCCAGGGAGCGCCGTGTGCTCGCGGCGGCCGTGGGGGCGGACCTCTCGCTGCCGACCATCGTCAGCAGGATGCTGGGCAGCGAGAGGTCCTGGAAAGTGATGGCCTCCTTCTGCGAAGAAGTGCTTCGCAGGAAGGAGGCGACGGAGCGGGATCGGGAAACGTCCGATCCCGCCCGTAGGGAGAGAAGGAGGGGCAGGAATCGCCGGCCACGACCGCTGGCGAGATCCCCCCCACCCGTGGCGTAAGTGCGTGGCGGTCCGAGAGGTGACCGGAGTTGTTCCCCCTCCCCCTTTCGGGTGCTCGCCACAGCGACCATGAATCCGGGCGGCCCTGCTGTGGGGGGACGATGTCCTCCTGGTATCCCGCAGGGCTGCCCAACAGCCGATAGCGGCGATGTGTGTGGTGGAGGGGCGAGCTCGTCAGCCACTACCGCTGACCGGACTCCGCCCCTCGCGAAGAGGGATAGCGGCGGTGGGCCGAGGGGCGCAGAGGTGTTCCCCCTCACCCCTCTCCGCCTCCACTGCCGCTGACTGGAAAACTGGCGGCCCCGCTGGGGAGGATCATGTCCTCCCGGTAACCCGCGGGGCCGTCGGAGTGCCGCGGACGGCTCTGGTGGGGGCCCGAGTCGCCCTAATCGCGGCCTGGGATAGGAGGGCCGTACTGGGTGTCGCCCCCGGTACGGCCGTGCACGAAGGTGGCCCGGAAGGTCCCTCTGACCCCCCCCCCCCCCCCCGATGATAGGGCCGAATTGGCTTGGGCGCGGGAGGCACCGGACGATATCTTTGCAGGTCCCGGAGCCTCCCATTATGCGCCGGAGTAAGAATCCGGCACTACCTCCTGCCCTCCCCCAGGGCAGGAGGTGTCTTGCGAAGATTTCCACTCGAAAAAAAAAAAAAAAAAAGGCACTGCTTGGCACTTTTTGCCTCCAGCAGCCCCCCATTTCGGGGGATTATGGGAGGCCGCGGTCAAGAGTGTTAAATACTACCTAAAACGATGCATCGGCGCTCACACCTTGACCTTTGAAGAAATGTCTACGCTACTCTGTAAAATTGAAGCATGTCTTAATTCACGTCCAATTGCGCAAACATCCGATAACATTGATGACTACAGCGCGCTTACACCGGGGCACTTCCTGATCGGTTCTCCTTTGCTCGCTACACCTGAGCCGAGTGTCCTCAACATCAATGAAATTCGATTATCCCGGTGGCAACTCCTCCAACGTCTAACTGAAACCTTCTGGAAGGCGTGGACAAACGATTATTTGCTCACATTGCACCAGCGTCCGAAGTGGAGAGTGGTGCAAGGACTAGCCAAAGTCGGGCAAATCGTGCTAATCCGAAACCCTAACACTCCCCCCTGTTCATGGGAACTAGGACGGATAATACAATGTCACCATGGAGACGATGGATTCGTTCGAGTCGTCACAGTGCGAACGGCGCACTCCATCTATAAGAGACCAATCACCAAGCTTTGTTTTCTACCCGTCTCCATTAATGAGGAGGGCGAATCCTCGTCATCGAAGCCCTCGCCACAATCAACATAGCATCTTGTAAATACTTAACCCTGTACATATTATCATTAGCATTAAGACATAGTCGTAAGTAGATTTAAGCCGTAACTACTGTCCACTGCGAGACAGTAGCTCATCATTATACTTTGTCGACCTTTGGTTTGGCCTTTTCTGTTGAACGTACCGTTCAACAAGGGGGCGGCATGATCGGAATTGCGGTCATAAATTCGAATTAGGAAAGGGCTCAGCCAGCGAGGCTGACGCTCCTTTCGAACCCACTCGCCGTGCTCACTAATTAAACGGACCTGACACAGCGAGCCTATTAACGCGCAAAATAGGTACCTCTCCCTTAAACACCCAACCGAAAATAGTATTTTGCGCAGTAAGCGTATCAGCAATCCCCTGACGAAGTCCGTCGCGTAAGATGGATCCATACAGATCCGCCCCTATTAAAAACTCGATTCGGTCGTCGTTGTCGGGCCAAGGATCCGCTAGATTTAGATTGCACAACATTGTCTGGAGAGGAAAAGAAAAGGAAGCAGGTTTGGTGTAAGACGTAACCCTTTTTACTACGAGAGCCCGGACCGGGACAGTCGGATCCGTTCGGTCAATGGGTCGCAATAGAAATGAGACCGCGCTGGTTACTTTTCCCGATGACGTATCATTTAGACCGGTAATACCGATGTTAACGCGTTTGCGGGGGAGGCGAAGCTGCTGCACGAGGGCTTCGTTGACGAACGAAGATTGGGACCCCGGATCTAGAAGAGCACGCACGACGATGGAGGATCCCTCAGGAGTGGCTAAAGTTACTCTAGCCGTAGCCAGCAGGACCGGCCTTACCATAGGAAAATGAGGAGGCTCAATCGAAGCGGTGTGAGCGTTGACCTTGGTTTCTGCGAGGCCAGAGGGTGTCCCAGCTATGCTGAATGGTTCGGGAGCGGCAGGTTCGTGCCCCGTCGAAGATTGCGTCGCGTTTCCCACGGCGGAGGATGGTCGTGGTGTTGTGCTTGTTGCTGTTTCCTGATGCAGGAACGAATGATGCCGCTGGCCGCATCTCTCGCAATTGATTGAGCTGGAGCACTTGGAGAAGGTTTAAAAAATTAACATAAGAATGCAGAAGCAAACATTTTTTTTTTTATATATGCCTAGTATTTCTCAGTTTCGAACCACTCCGGCGCGCCGGAAGCAGAGGGGGTCGTTCATACTATTCCATTTACATCTACGAGTATTTACTTAAGCCATAGAGACTATAATCTAGAGAACTATAACATAGAGAACTACAATCGTTAACACTATTCATTTGCACGTAAAAGTCCATCCACATTTGTTACCGAACCGGGATTTGTTACCTAGTCAAGTGGTTTAGAAAAGGTCTGGGAAGAAATGTGAAGTGTCTTTTAATACCTCATAGCGTTACTTTTTACTTGGTTCGGCCGTACCACGCGCTGTCGGTATTTTGACCCGCTCCAAAGGAGGTACTTGAGTCGCTCTTGAATAGTTATAGCTTTCTTTAAATTTGTATCTTTTCTGGCTGCCTTTGGCCGGATTAGGTTGACTAAAGTTGATAATTCTAGTATAACAATAATTTCTAACTGGTATATAATAAATTTTCATTATTTATAAAAATACTTATAGAAATATTTTGCAAATAACTTTTTGTTGATATATTGCGGCATTGATTTTTACATGTCCGTCGACCAATATTAATGACGTTAATTGTATTAAAAAAGGGAGAGTGTTGTGTCGATCGAAATTGCATGGCTCTTTACCATGTGTTCTTTTATTCTAATCCTTGCCATCTAAATCCTGCACCTAGATGGGCGAAAGGCTAAAAATTACTCCGCAAAAATAGCGTTAGTTTCGACCGCGTCATAAACCTGACCGAGGGCTGAACTGGGCATGCACTCACAACAGTCCTACGTCGCCAAGGGGGCTGGTCTATCTCGTAGGCATAGGCTGAATAAGCCGTATCTCCTAGGCCTAAACAGTCTACAATACATAGGAAGAGCGCCGCACAGACGAGTACACACATGTACAGCAGTTCAGGGGCGAGCTAACACATTGGCAGTGGCGCAAAGACGAGTGCACACATCCACGGCCGCTCACTGCTTCCTTTGGAGAGGGTAAAATACCGACAATTCCTCGATCCGCCGAACCAAGTAACGACTAATGCAACGAGGAAACAAGAAACACTCCACATTTGCTCCCAACCTCTTCTAGACCACTTGACTAGATTCTTATCTTGGTAACAGTATGCGGAGACGCAACAAGTCTGAACCCACCTTTGTAGAACTTGTTGACTAGTCTCTAGATCTTTTCCGGTAAGGTAGAATGTGCAATCATCAGCGAATAAAACATGCTTCACTGGTTTCGTGAATACTTCTGTGATGTCAATTATTGCTATGAGGTATAACGTTACGCTCATAACAGAACCCTGTGGTACTCCGTTCTCAATGATGGTCTTATTCGAAAGGTGACCGTTGACACAGACATAAATTGATCTCCCTTTTAGGAAGTTACTTATGAACTGGAACATGTTTCTGTTGACGTTTAATTTTTTTAGAATTTGTAAAATTCGATTCCTCCATATGATATCGTAAGCTTTTTGGATGTCCAGGCAAATTGCGATTAGATGTTGCTTTTTGAGAAAGGCTTCGCATATATGTACTTGTGTCTAACGTTACGAGGCCACCGATTGTTGATCTGCATTCCCTGAAATCATTTTGATTATCCGCTAATAGGTTATTTATCTTCAAATACCATCGTAATCTTCTATTTACAGTTTTTTCTAGTAGTTTGCAGAGACAACATGTGAGGGCAATAGGTCTATAGCAGGGCTCAGAATTAAATGAACTTTCGGACCGATTTTCAGAGGCAACGCCCCTTTTCTCCCGCCGCGCGTCTTGGCCCCGCGATCACCAATCGGCTCGAAGGTCCTCAGGCGCGTAGCATATGTCCATCGGACATGGGACGATGTAGAATCCTATTGATATGAATATCACCCTAATGCGACCCGCGCGGTTACGCGCCTGAGGACGTTCGTGCTGCGTGGCGATTGCGGGGGTCAAGACGTGCGGCCGGAGAAAGGGGGCGTTGCTTCTGAAAATCGGCCCGAAAGTTCACTTAATTCCGAGCCCTGATCTATAGGTATCGGTGTTGCGGATTCGCTGTTAGGGAGGGCGCTCACTCGCGTCGCGCCTAGCGCTGTTACGTGGCGACAAGCGCGAGCGTTCTCCCCCACTTGTCTCTCCATGCTCCTTGCCCCGCGCAGCGGTATAAATACCGTTGCGCGCGGATACTAATGGTCGGTTCGGTTCATCAAAGATTATACAGAGAGAGGTTTTAGGAGAGATAAAAGCGATTTAGACTTTCGGCAGCGATACTTACAATTCTACTGGTGCCAAACGATTTACAACCGTTTGGCAGTTATAACTAAGTAAAAACGACGTGTGTGGAGAACTATTTAATCGTCTTTTACTCGTGCTTTATTGTATTGTACTTTGTTCGTGTGCGGTAACTACAAAATAAATGTGATTCGTGCTACTTGTGAATTGTGCCTTTTTATAAATAAACCTAATCCGTTGACTAAATTAACATCTTAGCGAGCTATCCGAAACAATCGGCATGGGATTTATTTCTTCCCGGTTTTAATATGGAGACAACTGTAGCTTCGTGCCAAGAACCGGGAACACGTTATTCAAACATATACAATTGAAAAGATGGAACAAATGGATGAGTCCTACTTTGGCATTTGTTGTATGGAGATGTTTGTTATATTGTCAGGCCTTGGACAGGAATTTTTTAATATTTTTATGACCGATTGAAGTTCGATCATTTGGATTCTAGTGTTCAGCAGATTCTTAATGGTTGCGTTGGCATTGTCCCATGAGATTTGCTCAGCGTCGGTTTTGATATCGAGGAAGCCCGGGTCGAAGTTTGCATTGCTGGAGTTCGTAGCAAATGCTTTGGCGAATATATCAGCTATTTCTTCAGTCATTAGTTCATCTTCTCACCGTTTATTTTCTTTAGCTTAGTCCACATTTCATTGTTTGTTATGTAATTAATCCATGAGTTTCTTCTAGCTTGTATCAAGGTTTTCCTTGCTATTGCCCTCCCCAATTTGAATTCCAGTAGATTTGCTTCAGTCTTATGCTTTTTGTACACATTGAAGGCGTGCTTTTTGTTTCTTATGGCATTTTCGCAATCTTGGTTCCACCAAGGGAGGCTTCTGTTGCACTTCTTATTGAAAGTTTTGGGTATCGAATTTGCAGCTGCGTCAACAATTAATTTCTCGAGTTCTTCCAGCAATTCATTGATTCGTTTACAATTTCCATTTTTGTGGATTTCTAATAGTAGGATATTCTGTTGTATTATGTTACGATACTTTGTCCAATTTGCATTTTTATACTTCCACCTTGGTGTAGCCACAGGGTCATGGGTCTCCTCCCATTAGCTCAATAAATATGGGGAAGTGATCACTATTGTACAGATCCTGAGAAGCTGCGAATTCGATGATATCACAGAGAGAAGGGCTACATAAGGCTAGATCAATTCAGCTGTAGGACCTGTTTGATGTATGGAAATAAGTCGGCTCAGTAGTGTTTAGTAACACGAGTTCAGACTTGAGTATGATATTTTCAATAGTTTTTCCTCTGGTGTTTGTATGTGTCGATCCCCATAGCGTGTTGTAACTATTTAGGTCTCCTACTAAAATAAAAGGTTTGGGAAGTTGTTGCATGGGGCTCGTTAAAGGGCTACTTATACTGTCGTTGTCGAGCCGACCCAACAGAGCCGACAAAATATTCTTTAGGGTTATTGAATGCAGGCGGTTATATACAGCGTTCCAACACGTGAGGTCTGAGGTACGTGCTGGCGTGATTATACTATCCATACAGACACCACCGTCACGGGGCGACCAAATATTCTTCTGGGTTATTGAATGCAGACGGTTATATACAGGGTTCCGACCGTTCCGACCGATGGAATAGACGGACGGTATTCTCGAGAAGAATATTTTGACTCAAGTGCTTCCGACATGCTTGAGAGGTACTTGAACGCTGGGACTACCCAAATATACATAGATATACCTTAGGGGACCCATGTTGGAATGAATGAATGAAACGTGAACATACGCTATGCCAAAAAAATCATGTGACTGTCGCCTGTCGGCCGGACGGGAACAGTTTCTATCATCGGGGTAGAAACACTGCTTAGTTTCGACCGAAATGGACCGTGCCCGATAGTATAACCACTTTTCGGTCATGACGGACGGATCGGCGCCGCGCCGGGTTGCCTACGAAGCGATAGTATAAGTAGCCCTTGATTCGGCTTCTCGTAGGTAGTAGTTGTTTGGAAGATATGTATTACAGATGCATATTTTCTTTTGGAGTAGAATGATTGAAACTGAGACTGCTTCGAGGTTGGTTCTAAGTGGTATTTCAGTGTCAGGAATATATAGTTTCAGATACTTTGCGACTCCACCATTTACAACTATGGCATTTGACCTGTTTTTGAATGTAACGTTAAAACCTTTGATATCAATGCATTAGTTTATTTTTTTTAAAATTGGTTTCTTGTGAACATAGTATGTTTGGTTGGTGGTCGTGCAGTAACTTCCGTAGGAATTCGAATCGTGCCGTAAAGCTATTTACGTTCCACTGTACTATTTTTTTAGGCATTTTGTTGGATATGGATGTGTGAATTCTTAATTTGTTCTAATAAGGCTGTATTCTGTGATTAAGGGGAGAGGGTCGTGCAACATAAATTTTTTTTACCTTTTTTGTTTTGCTTGGAATATTATTTTACTATCTGGAGAATGTGCTCTGAAAATTTCAAATAGAAATTTTCAAGCAATTTTCAAAACGTCGTTAAAGTGACGCGCTCCGAACGGTCCGGAACGCAGGCATACGAAAATGAGTCGAAAAGTGAGTGAAAGTGAACATGAACAGTGTAAGCATTTTGCCGATACCTACGATAGTCACCGTGTTAGCAGACAGGACCGCCGGAGCGCCGAACGCACAAAAGAGGCAAGAACTTCAAGAAAAGAAGAGCAAGCGGCTTTGCTGAGTGAATTTGAGGAAGAGGAAGGCTTAATATACGGTCCTGGCATCGCTGATTAACTTCAAATAAGCTGTAAGTTTCATGAGCGACTATTTTTCCTTCCGAAAACTTTAAACGCGTTTTTCTCGAAATGCAAAATTTAACGAATGCCGGTGAATGTAGCTTAACCATTTCTCAACCGATTATTATGAAATTTTGCACAAACATTCCTTAACATATCTTCCTTCAAATGAACCTACAGGTTTTAAAGAAAATTAAAATTGTTACGTATGAATAATATTCTCCTTCGCTGCGCTCGCACGCGTCGTTCGATCTTGCGTAGGAACGGAAGATGCCTAAAGATTCATCTCGATACCACACGACGGTTAACCCTTTTAGTATCGACCAACTGCATCGCGACCGATTGGGTGCATTCGTGACCCGACGAAGACTGTGTGCCCTTACCATATATGGAGGCTTCTAACGAACCCCTCCATACATTTCGGGACTATATAAACCCTCCATTTCTAACCATCTTCGGTTCATAACTACACAGCTACGCGCATAGTCACGCCGCGTTACGCTTGTACAGAGTCGGTTGCATTTCAACGAGAATTGGGCTTACGGCACCAATCAGATAAAGTTAACCCGTTAGAAACCGCATAGTCCGGTTGAAGTTCTTTCGGCATACTTTGTAACCGATCTCAGGCCCCGCATCGCCAGTGCGTCAACACCGTGCAGCTTAGGTAATAATTCACACACTATTTAACTATATCGCGACAATTACACTTGTACAAACAACTGGTTGCAATATAAACTTACAAACTGTTCACCATTAAATCGAGTAGATTCGTTAAAACCTATCTTTACTCCGTAATCCTTTATATTAGTAGTAACGTCCCACAGATACAACTTAACCGCTCGAGTTGTATCGATTATTTATTTACGAGTCAAACTAACTTTTCCTGCGACTCCCTGATTTCGCATCAGGTTCGTTCGCACGCCTTATCCAAAACAAGGTAACTACTCCAACCTAGTGGCTCCCCGATTTCGCATCGGGTTCGTCCACGAAACCTAACCCATCCTACAGCTCCCTGGTTTCGCACCAGGTTCGTCTGTATCCTACGGCTCCCTGATTTCGCATCAGGTTCGTCCGTACGTTTACCAAACCTCCGAACAGCTCCCCGGTTTCGCACCGGGTTCGTCTGTGAATAAACCAACCTCCTGCAGCTCCCCGGTTTCGCACCGGGTTCGTCTGCGCACTCTTTCCTAGTGGCTCCCCGATTTCGCATCGGGTTCGTCCACGACGTTTCACCCTCCTGCGGCTCCCTGGTTTCGCACCAGGTTCGTCCGCGCTTGATTCTATTCCTGAGGCTCCCCGATTTCGCATCGGGTTCGTCCTCGCATACATCAATCCCAGCGGCTCCCTGATTTCGCATCAGGTTCGTCCGTGCACCTTACTAATAAATTCTCAACCATATTCCTTGGGTAATATAAACATCGCCGGTCTAGGCGTTGCCCACAGCCCTGGCTCGTAACAAAATAAACAATTTTATAACCATTTGTTTGTAAAACAAAACCTTGATTTCTCCTCAAGGTGGCGTAGAATTTGTAATTTTAGAATTTTTTTCAAATTTAGGTTCATTCAGAGCGTATTATTATATTTTAACGAAAAAGTTTTGGTTCTTTTATTTCAGATAATAAGAGCGACCTGGGTGTTCGCCGACGCATTTTCGAAGAGCTAACTTCAAGCAGCTCTTACACAGTCAATTGTGAATATTTTTCACCGCGGGATTGGGGGGGATTGTTCCTCCCCGGCAGGACCGTCCGTATACGGGGTATTGGCGAGTTCAACCGGCAGGGGGGTGAGGGGGAACACCTCAGCGCCCCACGGGTCCATCAGCCATTCACACCGCGGGAGGGGGGATCTCGCCGGCGGAAAACGGCCAGCGAGCCCGCCCCTCCTTTATTTTCGACGCCGTTTCCGGCTGTCGGGCAGCCCTGCGGGATACCGGGAGGACATAATCCTCCCACAGCAGGGCCGCCCGTATACGGGGTATTGGCGAGGTCGACCGGCAGGGGGGTGAGGGGGAACACCTCAGCGCCCCTCGGGTCCATCAGCCATACCAAACAACGGGAGGGGGGTGATCTCGCCAGCCGAAACGGCCAGCGAGTCCACCCCTCCTTTACATTCGTCGCCAGATTTCCGGCTGTCGGGCAGCCCTGCGGGATACCGGGAGGACATAATCCTCCCACAGCAGGGCCGCCCGTCTACTGAGTCAGCGGTGACGGTTATCCGAGAGACGGGAGGGGGGGACACCTCCGTCGTCCCTCGGACCGTCACCGCTTTTACACCACGGGAGGGGTAGACCTCGCCAGCCTGCGCAAACGCAGCCGGCGAGCCCTGACCCTCCGTCTTTCGCGTCGGACGGGATCGGTCAATTCCCGATCCCGCTCCGCTGCCTCCTTTCTGCGAAGAACATCCTCGCAGAAGGAGGCCACCGCTACCCAGGCTCTCTCGCTGCCCAGCATCATACTAACGATGCCAGGCAGCGAGAGATCCGCCCCCACTTGCGCCCACAGCGCCCGGCGCTCCGCCGCCCATTCCGGGCACTCCTCGAGAGTGTGCTGCGCTGTGTCCAGCGCAGCCCCACACTCGTGGCACTCCGCCGTCACCTCCGCCCGTATCCGGCACAGGAACTCACCGAAGCACCCATGTCCGGTGAGCACCTGCGTGATCCGGTAGGTGAGCCTACCCCTGCCGCGGTCCAGCCATTCGTCCAGGCTAGGCAGAACCGCCCCGACTGCTCGCTGCGCGGCTCCTCGATTAAGGAGCTCCATCCTCCATTTGTTCCGCGCAGCCAGCCGGGCCTGACGTCTCACGTCCACTTCTTCCTCGGCGGACACCATCGCGCCCTCCCGACGGAGTTCTCGGAGACGCTCGTAAATGGAAGCATCTCCCTCCGCCAAGAGATCGAAAGGCACGGTGCCCGCCAAAACCAGCGCCGCCTCGTGAGATATCGTGCGGTATCCCCTGGCCACCCTGATGGCCATCCTCCTCTGAACGCGGCGCAGCGATACTTTGCTGCGCCGCGCGACCATCAGGGCTGACGCCCATATCGGGGCGCCGTACAGGGCCATAGACCACACGATACCAAGGTATAGGCGGCGCACCCTCTCATCTGATCCCCCGATGTTTGGCAGGAGGCGACCAAGTCCAGTCGCCGCCCTCTCCAAACTGGGGGCCAGTCGGTCGAAGTGGACCGTGAATCACCAGTGGCTGTCCAGGAGGAGACCGAGATAATTCATCCGGTCCCCAACCTGAACATGCTCACCCCCTATCATAATCCAGGACCGGGGCGGTCCCCCGCTCCGAGGCCTGTCGTGAAACCACATGGCCTCGGTTTTCGGCGGGGAGATCCGCAACCCCAGTCCTCGGATACCGTCGACGACGGAGGCCAGTCCCGTCTCCGCTAGACGGATGGTCCTCTCACAATCCCTCCCGACGGCCATCAGCAGCGTGTCATCAGCGTAACACGTCAGACTGTCGCCGTCTGGGAGGGCAGCCCGCAGCACCCGATCGTACCCGATGTCCCACAACATGGGGCCCAGGACCGACCCCTGTGGGACACCACGATCAACCTCCCTCGTGCACAACCGGCCACCTCTGCCCGGATATTCGACCCACCTGTCCCTCAGGTAGTCCCTTAGGACCTTCCTCACGTAGAGGGGCACACCGTGGTCAGCGAGTGCCCCCCGATACGCCCCCAGGGAAGGGAGTTAAAGGCGTTGGCGATGTCAAGACTGACCGCCAACGCCACCCCTCCGTGGGACGTGGCCGAGTCCGAGAGGGACCTGACTCGACTGACAGCGTCGATCGCCGAGCGTCCCCCTCTGAAGCCAAACTGGGACTCGGCCAGCTCGGGACCCACCCGGGACAGGTGCCCCGAGAGGCGGGAAGCTAGCACCCTCTCGAAAAGCTTCCCCACCTCGTCGAGGAGACATATCGGCCGGTACGCCGAGGGAGAATCGGCGGGCTTGCCGATCTTCCTAATCAGGACCATCCGTCCCCTTTTCCAGCGGGACGGGACGCGCCCCAACCTCAGGCAGCCATCGAACAGGCGCCTGAGGCGGGGCCCGAGGACCCGCAGGGCAAGGGCCATGGCTCTGCCCGGTATGCCGTCAGGACCCGGGGCCGTGTTGCGGGCTCCCATTTTCCTGACGGCCCGGGAGAGCTCCTCCACCGTGACCCCCATGTCGTCGGACCAGTTGTTCGGGTCCGACTCCCCGAGTTCCGGTGCCTGTTCTCCCCCTTCACCCAGGGGGAACAGGGTGTCTACCACCCTGTCCAGGAACTCGGGGTCCAAGGTCTCCGTCACGGGGGGCGCCCATGGGCGAAGTTTGCCCATCACCATTTTGTACGGGCGCCCCCAGGGTTCACGGTTTAGATACTCGAGGAGCTCTGTCCATGCCCCCGCCTTTGCCCTCTTGATGGCCAGCTGGAGGGCTACCACCTGCTCCCGGTAGCCCTCGTACAGCTGATGCTCCCTCGCCAAGTCGCGACGCCGTCTTCGACGGGCTCTCTGGAACAGTCGCCGGGCACGAGCGCAAACATAGCGCAACCGCGCAATCTCCGGCGACCACCAGTACGTTGCCCGTCGATCCGGGGCGCGGGACCAGGGCATGGCAGCGTCGCAGACCGCTACCATACCCCCTTGGAACCGCGCCGCTTCCTCTTCGACGTCCACGACCGGCCCAGCCGGAAGTCCGGGCCAGGCCACGACGAGGGAGGCGGCCATCAGCAAGTCCTCGTCCAGGCGCTTCAGCGCCCACCGCTTCTTCGAGGCTCGTCCGCGCATCTTAACTAACAAACTGATAACCATATTCCTGGGTAATATACCCCTCACCGGCCTCTCGTACTGCCACACAGCCCGGCTCGTAACACATTATATGTATACTCGTAACTGTGTCTGTTTTATTCTCATGCTTTGTTGTAATTCTATACTGGTCATTGTGCATATTACGGTGAATAAGTTATTTGAGTACTTCGTCGTTGCTACTAAACCGTACGGCTCACGTTAATTCTAGTTCGTTAACTTTACTTTAAATTAAAACGCTATCGAAACAAATGTAAAGCAAGAGAAGAATAAATCCTAGATCTTGTACTATCTGTTCTCTGGGAAAGTTGAATATTGTTAACCCCTCAACGACCGCATCCGTATCTCGTACGGACCCAATGTTTTTCACACGTCGCACGAGTCCGTATCTCGAACGGACCCATGCAGCTAATCGCGTTTGCCGCTGATCTGTTTATGTGAACTGCAATATCGTAATAGGAACTGTTTCAATCACTCATTCAAAGGTGTATGCACATAATATACACACGATGATGGACAGAATATCACGGTTTATTTGTAAAAGCATCGAAAGAGTTCGAAGACTTTTCTATTCGATGCCTTCATTCAATTCAACATTCAAATATATGTATAATTTAGAGTGACATTAATAGAAGAAATCTTTCTCAAATACAGTAAAACCCGTGTATATACACACAGATTGGGACCCAAGCTGTGGCTATATGCAAGCAGGGTGTCGAATCTGTTCTCAGAAGCAGCTCAAGCCGAGCGTGAACGTAGAAAGGGACAGACAGTGGAGGAGAGAGAGAGGTCCAGAGAATCAAAGTGAGGCGCCGAAACGTATCGGTGAGACAATACTAATGCAACATTAAAACTTTTTTGTTTATTAATTTTTCTAAGTGTAACTTTTACCAATGTATTTGCGAGATTTTACTGATTAAACTGAGACCAAACGCGATATAGTTCGAATTATATTTACTTGTTGATACTCATTAAATACGTACCAGAAAGTGCAAAACGCGTTGCTCGTATTAAACTAATAATAACAGGATAACGTAAAATAATAAAGTACATTATAATAAATATAATAATACATTGAAATAAACAGGATACAATTTAAATTATATTTACTCATTAGAATAAGAATAAAAGGATAATGCAAAATAGTAACGTGCATTACAATAAATACTGTAATACATTTTAATAAATCATAATAGAGCGTGACCTTAGATTGTGACCGAGGTGTCGATTCACGCTCGGCTCGAGCCGCTTGTAAACATAGATTCGACACCCTTCTTTACTATATGCCCCACCTCTGTCGCCTATAACGAAGCCGGGTGTCGAATCTGTCACATGCGAGTCCAGCCGTGCTTGAATCGACAATGTATGATAATGTACTTTATTATTTTACATTATCCTGTTATTATTAGTTTAATAAGATCAACGCGTTTTTGCACTTTGTGGTAGGTATTTAATGAGTATCAACAAGTAAATATAATTCGAACTAAATCGTGTTTAGTCTCATTTTAATCAGAAAAATCTCGCAAATACGGACGCGGCCACTCCGCCCAGACACCTGGGGCCCGAAAACATCCACCTAGAGGCGGACGATGAAGAAGCCGATGTGGACGTCATCCTTCTGGACTAGGGCCAGCTGCACCTTCTGTTATTAGTGTAAGGAATAGACGAGCGGGGAATGTACAGGGGCAGGAATAATACTCGGGATTGAATTAATAGGATCAGTATATTTAGATATAATCGCACCTCTCTCGATCACCATCGAGCGAACACTGCCGTTCGGCAATCGACGCTGGGCCGCGTCGACGTGAATTCAACGTTTTACATTGTTGCGGAAGAACGTCGCGCTGCGTTGCATCGCAGCGAAACCGGGCTCTTACAGTTCGGCCGTCCTGACAATAGACCGTCCTCGGACTATACATACATATAACTTTACTTACTATAATTTACATACATAAACGCCGCACTTATAAAACTAATGTTATTTTCTTTTTAGCCAGATCAAAATTAAATGTTTATTACTAATTATGTCTACACTAACTACATATTTCTCTTTAAATTGAATATAATATAATATATAATATAATCTTACGTGCTATAGTCGTTGGATACATTTGTTTTTATCCATAAACGCATATTTTTTGGTTCCCAGACACCCTGATATCGTTTCTGTGTATTTTGAAACCCTTCTATATCTGACACAATATATCGATCATTCCTGAGTTCTTTCGTTATAACATAAGGACCTTTAAATTGTGGTATTAGCTTCTTTGAAGTTCCTGCGGTACTATCAAAATTTCGTAACATTACGTAATCTCCTTCACAATACTTATGTGGCGCCTTATGCTTTTTGTTGAAATACTGCGTATTATAGTTTTGAGATGCAACAATTTTCTTAGCCGCTTTATTCCTAATTGCTTCTAAACATGTATTATTATCGTTCACAATATAGTTAAGATATTCTTTAATTTCATCGCTAATTTGACCTAGCTGATCCATACCAAACAATAACTTGCTGGGTGTTTCACCTGTAGTTTTACATACAGTGTTATTAATACAGTGCTCAACGTTTGGCAATACTTTATACCAGAATTTTCCGCTATCATTATCAGTCAACTTGCTCAACATAGTTGCTATCAGTACATGTTTGACATTACAATTACTTAAAAAATCACAGAATTCTCGCGACGTGAAACATGTTCCGCGATCTGATACAATACATTGCGGTTTGCTATAATTATTGAAGTACTCCGTTAGGCAATTTATGGCCTCACGACTAGTGGTCGTTTTAGTCGCATACAATTTCGCAAATTTTGTAAAAGCATCGATAACAAGAAATACATATCGTTTCCCTGAATGCTGCCTATCGACCGGGCCAAAATGATCTATATGTAGGGTAGTAAATGGTACGTTTCCTTTTGGAATTGCATGCATTATACCCTCCTTCCTTCCGGCTGAAGGAGAATAAACTATGCACTTTATACAATTCCTTACATGGTCCTGCACTTTTTTCCTAATTTTCGGGAACCAATAACTTTTCAGAATCGTATCAACCGTTTTCTCCACACCTAAATGGCCCATTTGGTCATGATATCTAAAAATAGCACTCATTTCCATACTTTCAGGGACATAAAAAAGTAACTCTGTATCTTTTTTTCTATATATAAGACCGTTCCTCATTTCGACTAAATGATCTTCACCTTTACTTAATTTATCAATTAACTCTTTTATTCTTCTATCCTGAGATTGACAAACTGAGAGTTTATATTCGAACGGATTATCCTCTACAATTAATATAGCCGTTGATCTACTTAGAGCGTCTACATGTTTCATCCGATCGCCGGGTCTATGCTCGACACTATAGTCATAAGTTTCCAATTCCAAGGCCCATCTTGCGATTCGAGGATTTATATCCTTTTTTTGCAATGTTAATCTCAGTGAATTGCAATCCGTAATTATTTTAAAAGGAACTCCCTGCAAATAAATTCTAAAGCGCTTAAGTGCATAAACAATAGCCAGTGCCTCCAGCTCAAAGCTATGGTACCTACTCTCGACTTCGGTTGTACGTTTTGAAAAGTAGAATATAGGGTGCAGTTTCAAATCATTTTTCTTTTGCATGAGTACAGCACCGAAACCTAATGAGCTAGCGTCGCAGTGCAGTTCAGTCGGATCTCGGGGATCATAAATTGCCAATATTGGCGCCTTGACTAATTTGGATTTTAACGTTTCAAATGCTTTCAATTCAACTTGCGTGAATTTAAACTCAGTATTCTTTCTCAATAACTCATAAAGTGGTTTAGCTATTATCGAAAAACCCTCAATAAATTTTCTAAAATAAGAGCAGAGACCAATGAAACTCTGCACATTACGTATAGTTTTAGGCACCGGAAATTTTAACACTGCGTCGATACCTTCATCAGTAGGGCTAATTCCCTTTTCCGTAATTGTGTATCCAAGATATCGAATTTTAGTAAATAGAAATTTGCATTTGTCAATTCGTAAATTTAGCTTATTTTCGACCAGTAATTTAAATACACGCTTTAAAATATTCAAATGATGTTCGAACGTTTCTGTTGCGATAAGAAAATCGTCAATGTATACAATTACATCACCTGATCGAATCAATTCGCCAAGTACTTCGCTAACGTAGCGTTGGAATTTCGTCGGCGCTGGTTTCAAGCCAAATGGCATTTTCACAAACTCAAACTGTCCAAAAGGTGTGGTGAACGATGTGTATTTGATAGATTCATCGGCCATGGCTATATGGTAAAAACCGACTTTTAAATCGAGTAAGCTAAAGTAGACTTTTCCCTTAAGCATATTTAATTGATCTTCAATCACCGGAATTGGATAATTGTCTCTTGCAATTTGTTTGTTCAATACTCGATAATCAATACACATTCGAGATTCACCGTTCCTTTTTTTAACAATTACAATGGGAGAAGTGTATTCCGACTCACTCACACGAATTACTCCTTTCGCTAGCAAATCATCTAAAATTAGGCGCAAATTAGCTTGTTCGGCATACGAAAGCCGACGTGGCGAAAAACTAAACGGTTTCGGATCTTTTACTGCTATTTTTAATTCAGCTTTAATCTTAGGCGTTTCCGGACGCTTGGGCTGCACATATACGCTCGTAAATATATCTTTAAAACGCAACTGGTCAGTCGGCGGCATTTCCGTATTAATCAACAGGGTATCGCTAATTTTAGTATTAGTTTCGCACGTATCAATATTTAAGATTTCTGAAATTGCTTCATCCGCCGTGCCTGCGGACGACACTGACAATTTAATATCAAATTTCTTTATCGTATCTCTACCCAATACCGCCGAAGCTACCATCGTGTTATCAGGAACCACATATAAAAGCATATTATTCTGTGTAATCCCATCGAGAAAAATATTGACTGTTACTGTACCTAACATAATTAGTCTGCTACCATTAAGCCCACAGAACGCGCTATCAGAAACATTCATACGATTAATCAAATACTGTGGAACAAAGGTTTCTTTTATAAAACTAATGGGGCTACCCGTATCAATACGAGTGCCCAATGCAATTTTGTTTTTACTTTAGAATCATCTATTTCAAAAATAACCGTTTTCATAAATTCATCGTTCTGCTTGGGCGTACTATCTACACAAGCTATTTGTTTTTTCTCCGATTTACTTTTACATTCATTATATGCATGTCCTATCTCACCACACCGGAAACAGGAGCCTTTTTCCCTTCGAGGGTCCTTACAGTCTCTAGCCATATGACCGTACTTGCTGCAGTTGTAACATCTTGTCCTCTGTTGATAAGAATTCTCCTCCTTAATGACACTGCTTCTGGCTTGATTGAATTGCAGCTTGTTCTCTTTTGCTTCCGTTTTGCTTCCTGTTGCCGATTCACGATTCATTCGATGCTTTCCATCCGCCAACGCGATGTTTTCAAAAGCCGCCAATAAATTTGATGTAGACTGGAAATTTTGTATTCTCGCCTGATTACGCATCTGTCTATCTGGTATTCCGTCCACCAAATATTCTATTATTTCGTCTTCGTCTACCGGTACATGATTACCTAAAACAACTTTTTCATGGTAATACATACTGAATGGTTCATTCTGCTTCCAAACCCTCTCTTCAAATTTCCTTCTTGCTGTTAATTTGCTTGTTCTGCAGTCGAACATTTTCTTCATTTCCAACAGCAAGCTGGTTGCACTCATTTCAATGTGTTCCGGTCGAGAATGGAACCACTTATAGGCTTGTCCTTTCAATCGCGTGCCTATTAACAATTTTGAGGCATTGTCGTCCAAATTGTACGACGCACACAGCAGATTTACTTGTTTCTCCCAATTACTGAATGTATCGTCAATGCCATCAAAATCACTGAGAAGGTCGCTTACTGCTTTAATGCTAAATTTTACTTCACTTCTACTATTATTATTAGACTGGGGAGAATTGCGCAACAGTTCATTTTCCCTCATCATCACTCTCAGTTCTCTTTCCATCAATTCTTTCTCTCTTAAAAGAAACTCGTAGTCACGGGCCAGTCTATCATTTTCACTAAATTCTCTGTTACCAGTTGCAGGGGTCGCATTTTCCTGCAGTGCACTATGCTGTGTGGTATCTTCAGTAACACTCTGCATCCATCCTGCAGTAGGATCTGCGTCCTGCAATCTGCTAATTAATTCGCTCTTCGATCCCGCAGATGAGAGTCCTTTTTTTTGTAACACGTCTTTTAGCTGCGCCACCTTAAAGTCTTTTGGGTTAACCATTTTCCCAAACAACTGCGCACTACACTAAAGGTTCAACTTTGTCTAATGGCACTACACTTTAACGGAAGGCGAGTGCCGCACGTCGTAGATTATACAATTATAATCGGCAAATGTTCTTGTCACCCACAATACTTAAGTTCAATCCGGATAAAATCCCACAACACAAAGGCGCACAATCCCACTTCTGAAGTTTTGTAAGGAATAGACGAGCGGGGAATGTACAGGGGCAGGAATAATACTCGGGATTGAATTAATAGGATCAGTATATTTAGATATAATCGCACCTCTCTCGATCACCATCGAGCGAACACTGCCGTTCGGCAATCGACGCTGGGCCGCGTCGACGTGAATTCAACGTTTTACATTGTTGCGGAAGAACATCGCGCTGCGTTGCATCGCAGCGAAACCGGGCTCTTACATTAGGATTAAATAAAATATCTATATATCAATACGCTCTATTATCGGATGTCTACACTTTGTTGTCCATCGGAGTATCTGAAGCGCAAACACTTATAAGCTTCCCCAGGCCTTTCCACTCAAATCCAGTCCATATGCCCACTAAATAGTATCAGTGGCGTTTGCTAGACGCTCCAGCTTACGACCCCAATGCTCCTCATATATACCTTAAAATACTGTGGGTTTTGTGCGGCTTTGCCACATCGTGACTGCCCCCTACAGGGACTAGTATTACACACAGTGGTATATGCATGTTAACGATCGTAGGCCTAGCTTCTCACGGTATCTTTCAATTTGTCTCCGTAATTTTCAGAATAGGAATCACATAGCCACTAAAGCCCTTCCAATTCCTTTCGGAAAAGGTTGCCCACTCAGCGCGGCTGGGTCCATTCTCCAAGTCACCGCGGGTAGGGTGCTTTCCCCAGAGCCTCCCTAGACAAGACAGAGGCCTATTAGTTAACATGCCAATGCCAGGATATGGCACAACGAACGACAGTAATACGGCAAGAAAATTTTGTGCAAATGCGCAGATCTCATTAAGAGTGACAGGGATAGATGAGAATCCCATTACTAGATTTAGTGCGATTCTACGAATAATTAATAATGGGAATGAGATAAGAAGCGGACAATTTGGTAGCTACTGTTTACTAACAGCAAAAAAATACGTGAACCTCTATGTTTGGAATTACATACCTGAGACTTTACATCAAGTGCTCAAACATGGACCAAGTGTTATCAAGTAGGCCATCATACCAATTGCAGAACTTTCCGAAGAAGCCCAAGAGGCAAAAAATAAACACATTACGTACTTCAGGGAGCATCATAGACAGAAAACATCTAGAGTGAAGACTAACGATGATTTATTTCACAGACTGTTGTTAAGTGCAGACCCATATATACGTGCATTTAAACGGGTGAAAAATAAAAAGAGATAAGTGGACAAAGACTTAGCGAACCTAATAAGTACCTCCCTCTCGCTTGAGCCTTTGTAACCTTTGTCTGTTGCCCCTTTTTTTTTTTTTTTTTTTTTTTGTTACGAGGTGGAAATCTTCGAAAGACACCACCTGCCCTGGGGGAGAGCAGGAGGTAGTGCCGGATTTCTACCGGCTAAAACCACCCCGGTTACCTAACCTCGGCGCTTGTAGGGGAGGCCCCGTGACCTACGGATACCCTTCCGGTGCCTCCCCACGCCCGGCCATTGCGGCCCCATCCTCGGGAGGGTCAGAAGGACCCTCCGAAAAACTCCGCCGTATCGCACATGGCCGCGCCAGGGGTAACACCCAGCGCGGCCTACCTTCTCCAGGCCGTGATAAGGGCGACTCGGGCCCCCACCCGAGCCGCCCACGGCTCTCCAACGGCCCCGCGGGATTGGGGGGGATTGTTCCTCCCCGGCAGGACCGCCCGTATACGGGGTATTGGCGAGGTCAACCGGCAGGGGGGTGAGGGGGAGCACCTCAGCGCCCCTCGGGTCCATCAGCCATTCACACCGCGGGAGGGGCGATCTCGCCAGCGGAAAATGGCCAGCGAGCTCGCCCCTCCTTTATATTCGACGCCGTTTCCGGCTGTCGGGCAGCACTGCGGGATACCGGGAGGACATAATCCTCCCACAGCAGGGCCGCCCGTATACGGGGTATTGGCGAGGTCAACCGGCAGGGGGGTGAGGGGGAACACCTCAGCGCCCCTCGGGTCCATCAGCCATACCAAACAACGGGAGGGGGGCATCTCGCCAGCGGAAACGGCCAGCGAGTCCACCCCTCCTTTACATTCGACGCCAGATTTCTGGCTGTCGGGCAGCCCCGCGGAATACCGGGAGGACATAATCCTCCCACAGCAGGGCCGCCCGTCCACTGAGTCAGCGGTGACAGTCATCCGAGAGACGGGAGGGGGGACACCTCCGATCGCCCCTCGGACCGTCACCGCTTTTACACCACGGGAGGGGGGGATCTCGCCAGCCTGCGCGAACGCAACCGGCGAGCCCTTTCCCTCCACCTTTCGCGTCGGACGGGGTCGGTCAATTCCCGACCCCGCTCCGATGCCTCCTTTCTGCGAAGAACATCCTCGCAGAAGGAGGCCACCGCTACCCAGGCTCTCTCGCTGCCCAGCATCATACTAACGATGCGTGGCAGCGAGAGATCCGCCCCCACCTGCGCCCTCAACTCCCGGCGCTCCATCGCCCATTCCGGGCACTCCTCCAGTGTGTGCTGCGCTGTGTCCAGCGCAGCCCCACACTCGTGGCACTCCGTCGTCGCCTCCGCCTGTATGCGGCACAGGTACTCACCGAAGCAACCATGCCCAGTGAGCACCTGCGTGACTCGGTAGGTGAGCGTCCCCCTGCCGCGGTCCAGCCATTCATCCAGGCTGGGAAGAACCGCCCCGACTGCTCGCTGCGCGACTCCTCGATTGAGGAGCTCCATCCTCCATTTGTTTCGCGCAGCCAGCCGGGCCTGGCGTCTCACGTCCACCTCCTCCTCAGCGGACACCATCGCGCCCCCCCGGCGGAGATCTCGGAGACGCTCATAGATCGAAGCGTCTCCCTCCGCCAGAAGATCGAAGGGCACGGTGCCCGCCAAGGTCAGCGCCGCCTCGTGGGATACCGTGCGGTATCCCCTGACCACCCTGATGGCCATCCTCCTCTGTACGCGGCGGAGCAATGTTCGGCTGCGCCGCGCGACCACCAGGGCCGACGCCCATATCGGGGCGCCGTACAGGGCCATGGACCGCACGATACCAAGGTAGAGGCGGCGCACCCTCTCATCTGGCCCCCCGATGTTTGGGAGGAGGCGACCAAGACCAGTCGCCGCTCTCTCCAAACGGGGAGCCAGTCGGTCGAAGTGGACCGCGAAACGCCAGTGGCTGTCCAGGAGGAGACCAAGATAGTTCATCCGGTCCCCAACCTGAACGTGCTCACCCCCTATCATAATCCAGGACCGGGGCGGTCCCCCGCTCCGAGGCCTGTCGTGAAACCACATGGCCTCGGTTTTCGGCGGGGAGATCCGCAACCCCAGTCCTCGGATACCGTCGACGACGGAGGCCAGTCCCGTCTCCGCCAGACGGATGGTCCTCTCCCAGTCCCTCCCGACGGCCATCAGCAGCGTGTCATCCGCGTAACACGTCAGACTGACGCCGTTCGGGAGGGCAGCCCGCAGCACCCGATCGTACCCGATGTCCCACAACATGGGGCCCAGGACCGACCCCTGTGGGACACCACGATCCACCTCCCTCGTGCACAACCGGCCGCCTTTGCCCGGATATTCAATCCACCTGTCCCTCAGGTAGTCCCTTAGGACCTTCCTCACGTAGAGGGGCACTCCGTGCTCGGCGAGTGCCCCTCCGATACATCCCCAGGGAAGGGAGTTAAAGGCGTTGGCGATGTCCAAACTGACCGCCAACGCCACCCCCCCCTGGGACGAGGCCGAGTCCGAGAGGGACCTGACTCGACTAATGGCGTCGATCGTCGAGCGTCCCCCTCTAAAACCGAACTGGGACTCGGCCAGGTCGGGACCCACCCGGGACAGGTGCCCCGAGAGGCGGGAAGCCAACACCCTCTCGAAGAGCTTCCCCACCTCATCGAGGAGGCAGATAGGCCTGTACGCCGAGGGAGAATCGGCGGGCTTGCCGATCTTCCTGACTAGGACCATCCGTCCCCTTTTCCAGCGGGACGGGACGCGCCCCAACCTCAGGCAGCCATCGAACAGGCGCCTGAGGCGAGGCCCGAGGACGCGCAGGGCAAGGGCCATAGCCCTGCCCGGTATGCCGTCAGGGCCCGGGGCCGTATTGCGAGCACCCATTCTCCTGACGGCCCGGGAGAGCTCCTCCTCCGTGACCCCCATGTCGTCGGACCAGGTGTTCGGGTCCGACTCCCCGAGCTCCGGTGGCTGTTCCCCCCCCCCTCATCAAGGGGGAACAGGGTGTCTACCACCCTGTCCAGGAACTCGGGGTCCATGGTCTCCGTCACGGGGGGCGCCCATGGGCGAAGTTTTCCCATGACCATCTTGTACGGGCGCCCCCAGGGTTCACGGTTCAGTAGCTCGAGGAGCTCCGACCATGCCCCCGCCTTTGCCCTCCCGATGACCAGCCGGAGGGCCACCACTTGCTCCCGGTAGCCCTCGTACAGTTGGTGTTCCCTCGCCAGGTCGCGACGCCGTCTTCGACGGGCTCTCTGGAACAGTCGCCGGGCGCGAGCGCAAACACAGCGCATCCGCGCTATTTCCGACGACCACCAGTACGTTGCCCGTCGATCCGGGGCGCGGGACCAGGGCATGGCAGCATTACATACCGCTACCATGTCCCCCTGGAACCACGCCGCTTCCTCTTCGACGTCCACGACCGGCCCAGCCGGAAGTCCGGGCCAGGCCACGACGAGGGAGGCAGCCATCAGCACGTCCTCGTCCAGGCGCTTCAGCGCCCACCTCTTCTTCGAAGAAAGGGGAATGTAAGGGGACCCATACCCCCCGCCCCTACCAGCCCTCCCCGGCGGTCCCCGGCCACGGGTGGCGCGCACCTCCATCAGGATATAGAGGTGGTCACTCAACGTTTCCACCTCTTGCGCCACCCTCCAGCCCCTTACACGATCCACCACCAAGGAGGAGGCCCACGTCAAGTCGACAATGGACTCCCCCTGGTAGCGGACGCAGGTGCTGGCTGACCCCCGATTAAGTAATCGAAGGTCGGAGCCAGCCGCCCAGTCCAGCACCGCCTCGCCCCTGGGGTCCGTCCTGGGGGAACCCCAAGCCTGAGACTTGGAGTTAAAATCCCCCAGGACAATAACCGGACGAGGCCGACATCGCGAGATACATCTCGCGACCCCGTCCAGGAACTCCTCAAAGGACCCCAGGTTCCACCGAGGCGGCGCATAGACTCCCACCACCGCAATATCCCCCCATTGGACCGCGGCGTAGCCCTCGCCGCTCTCCAGAAGAGAGAACGGCAAGGGCATCGAGGCCCCTCCAAGGATGATCGCTACCGAGCCCCCCGGGTTTCCCACCCATTTCGGGTGGTCCGGGATCCTGTACGGCTCGGCAGCAATCGCCAACCCCACACCCCACTCAGCCATGGACTGGACAAGCATGTCCTGCGCCCTGGCCGAGTGGTTAAGGTTGGCCTGAAGCAGCAGGGCCATAGCCCCTTCACTGCTCCAGATCCATGGCCCCTTCCTCCACGGGCCTCGTCTCCGCCGTTGCGGGAGGAGCTGTTTTTTGCACCTCCCCTCCCTCTTCGGCCTTCTCCGCCACAGGACCAGGGCCAGCCGGTGCAGCTGTCCCCGTCATCCTCTCCGGTCCGTCCAGGCTCAGGGCAGCCAGCTTGGGGGCCAGCTGCGTCTGCTGGGCCCCCTTGGCACCCTGGTTCCTCCTTCCTCTGGGGGGCACGCACCCTTTTGTCCCCATTCGGTGGCCGGAGGGTTTCCCCAGGTCGGCGCACAGGGGGCACCGGGGGGCGCTCCGGCACTCCGCCACCATGTGTTCCGCACTGCCGCAGTTGTGGCATCGCCCGCTGCGGTCCACAGTGCTGGTGCACCGCTGCCTTACGTGGCCCGTCTCCAGGCAGCGGTAGCACTGCAGCGGGCGGTCCGCCAGCGCCTCCACCCGGACAGTGACCCAGCCGACGCGGATCCTCTTCGCCGCGACAACCTTCCTGGCAGCTGCCAATGGACACTTTACCCAGAGGGTGCCAAGTCCCAGCGGAGACGACCGGATTTCTCCGGTCCTCACCTCCGCTGGCGTACACCCTCCGACAGCTGCGATGGCCGCGGTCACGTCGGTGGTGGTGGTGGCCGCCACCAGGTCCCTCACCCGCAACTCCGCCATTTTTGTAGGGCGGGCCACGGTCACGCCCTCCTCCCCGCCGAGCACCTCCCGCATCTTTACGGCAAGGGCGTCCGCCTTTGCAGCCCCCTCCGGCCCGGGAATCTCCAGAAGGAGACCCCCCGTCACGGCTCTCTTAGGCCGCAGCTCCGTTATGTTGAGCTCCGCCAGGTTTATTCGGCTGGCGGAGCTCATGGCCTCCGCGTACGACATCTTCGCCCCGTCTTTGATAGTTAGGGCGACCGCCGCCGTACGCGGGGGTCTTCGCTGGGGAGTTTTGGAGGCTATTTTAGCCCCTCCCTCCTTCTTCCGCTGCTGCTGTTGTTGTTGTAGCTGCTGCTGCCTCTTCTTCTGAGGCCGCTGCTCCCCCTGCGGCCTCGCCGGCAGCTTCTTGGCAGCCGCGGGAGGGGCCGGAGACGGGGCCAGGCGTCCCCGGGCCTGGGTCACCGCCCCCGCCCTCTTGCCCCCCCTCCCGGCCACCGTGGCCCACGTGTTGGCGCCCTTCTGCGTCGGTGGGGGAGGGGAACACGGCGTCTGGGGCGAAGGGGAGGGCGTCTCCGGCTGCCGGGTCGCCACGGATGAATCCCCGCGACGACAGGCCACCACCACTTGCGCCTGTATCTTTCTGATACGCATCTCCCCCGGCGTCTCGTCCCTCGTCGTCTTCTGCGGGGGTACTGCCCTCACCCACTCCTCGGAGAGCTCCTTCCGCATGGCGACGATCTTCTTCTCCACCCTCCCCATAAAGGCCTCGAAGAGGGCCTCCAGACGCTCCTCGCTGACAGGCCCCGATTTTCGCTTGGAGGAGGTGGAAGAGTGGGACGTGCGGGCCTTGGCCCTGTCCGCTTTGTCCTTCGCCTCCTTCTCCCTAGACCTCACCGGGACCGCTTTGGCCGCCTTGAGCGCCAGCTTGAGGTCAGCCACCTCGTTGCGCAGCAGGAGGTTCTCCTCCTCCGCCCCCTGGGCACTGTTCTTCGCCGACCTCTTCGCCAGCTCCGTGACGGCCGCATACACCATGAGGGCCGCCTTGTTGAGGTCCCTCACGTATATCCCTTTGAGGTTGGCGCTCCTCCCAGCCACCTTCCTCACTACGTCCATCTGGGCCAAAATGTGCGCACCCAGGTTTGCCGTGGGCTGCGGTCTAAGGTCATCTGCGAGTTCATTCTCCGTCGGCAAGCCCTTGACGCGCATGGCCGGCGACGACTCGTCCCCCGGGCTTCCCAATCGCCTCTTCCCCTTAGTAGAGGCCCGCCCCTGGCCGGACTCACCAGAGGATCGGAGCCTCTTTTTTCCGTGCGCGGCAGCTTGCACACTGGCATCCGAGTCCGAATCGCTTATTTTAGTATAGGATTCGCTACTCACCGCCGTCGCACTCCTCCTCGTCTCGCTGCCCTTAGATGCTCCAGGAGCAGCTTCCCTCCGCAGCTCGCTGTCCCCCGATGTTCCAGGGGCAGCCTTCTCCTTCCCACACTCCGTTGTGCTCACCACTAGAGTGGCCTTCCTTACTTCTTCTGTTTTTTGTTTGTTTTTAAAATCCATACTGTTCCCACGCTTAGGTCGGAAGGGGTGGTCCACCGGAGCAGAGCCGCCTTACCCCGGTAAGGCTAAATACAACCAGGAGTCGCCAGGTTCCCGGAGGTTGGCCGCTATCGGCTGGTGCACCCACCAACCACGCCCCAGTGCCATCAACTGGGACGCCCCTCTTCGCTGCGCGCCCTAGCTTGGGGTTAGGGATTTTTTATAGAGGTTGTCATCCTCGCGGTACGGCCGGTTAAGGCGAGACCCCCGTTCCAGCGAAACATGACCACTGGTTTACGGTGTTCCGTGAGCCGCTACTTAGTTTTCACCGCTCAGCCCAAGCCCGTCCGGCATGGTTGTACCTGCCAGGAATGCATCTCCCGCCGGCATGGTCTTGGGCCTCATTGCAGCTACTCAAGCCCCTGCACCACGTCAAGGTGGCGGCTCCTAGCAGGGGTTGTCTGTTGCCCCTTCGAGTAGCCGCTTGGCAAGCACGTTAAGATGCTGAAGTAGTCTTTTTGAGTAGTTCCTTGCATGTTTGGAGACTTCGGATTTAACCTATGGTATTTCAATCTCTTTGCGTAGCGCGTCATTAGTGATGAAACATGGTGCGTTTGCAATAATCCAAAGTTTTTTAGACTGAAACCTTTCTAGTATTTCAATGTTGGAGGTGGATGCAGAACCCCATAGTTCTAAACCGTACGTCCATATTGGTTTCAATATGCCCTTAAACCGTGTGACTTTAAATTTTATTGATAATTTTGTGGGTTTGGAAATACTGCGTGACTGTTTAGAATGATTCCGAGGTGTGAAAGATATGTTTGGAGCTGAGTATTTGAGAAGATCGTGTGAATGGAGGGTACAGCGTACTGCAGCGGCCCAAGGATTCGGGTGAACGCGAGTAACTGTCGCCAAGGAATGTCTGCAGCGTGTATCCTGAATGAGTGAGAGCAAATGAGAAGTAGAATGAGAGAGTAACTAAGAGTGAAAGAATATATAGAGTGGATGATACGCGTGCGAGTCAGAATAGTTTGAAGAGTTTAGAAGAGACGTATCGTGAGCAGAGAGTATTGAATTGAAAGTATCGTGAGAATCGTGTGAGAGCCATTGTTTGTTTGAGAGTTGCCGTGTGTCGACGTCTTATATTAATAACGCTAGTGTTTAATTGAAGCAGGCTGATATCTTATTACCCTACCTGCCCTCTATTCCAATCTACGTGAAGTTTACAAGAAATAACATCTACAATTCTGATTTAGGTGCTAATAACCAATATATTTTACGTAATTGCATACCTAATTCTTTCCTTTTTTTACCGAATGTGTTTACTCAAGTTGAGTTTACGGTCCAAATGCATTCCGAGTTATTTAACAGAGTTTACTGCAGATATAACTTCCTTGTTTAATGTCACAGGAGGGCATGTACCTTTTCTAAGGGTGAAGGTTACGTAGGTTGATTTTGCTGCGTTAGCTTTAATTCTCCATTTTTGCAACCATTCCTGTATTGCAATTAAGCTATTCTGTAAATGTTCAGATTCTTTTTGTGGGTCTATGTCTGTGGCTACAATAGCTGTGTTGTCTGCAAAGGTAGCTGTAAGGGTTTCTTGAGTGGTCGGCATGTCCGCGGTGTAAAGTAAAAAGAGTCTGGGGTCCAGAACTCCCCCTTGCGGTACACCAGAACTGATAAGTGACATGTCTGTATACATTTCTTTACATTTAATCGAAGATAATCTATTATCAGATAGCATTTTAACAGCCTGTATAGGTTGAAGGATAGAGATTTTTTAATTTTGTATAACGGCCCTTGGTGCCAGACTTTGTCAAATGCTTGTGCAATATCTATTAAGACTGAAGAGCAGTACCTTTTCCCCTCATGCGCTTGGCTAATTCCTCTTAGTATGCGATGTTCAGCAAAATCTCGATTAGTGCACTTTTCTCGGGACCGAATGCGAACGCTAATCATCTGCAGACATGTTTCTCGATCTAGTCCGGCTCGCTTTGATATGGTGACTGCCGAGAATCGAGGCAGCGTACAAGGGAAAAAGCAAGTTGTAGCGCCCTGCTTAAGGGAGGTAGTGCACCGGCCGGCCGCCATACTAGCACCCCCGGCACCCTGCTTCCCTGCACCCCCGCTCCTGTACAACCCTTGTGCGCTTGCGCGTTGACTCTCCCCCTCCACCACTCGCACTGGCCCAAACCCTTCCGCTAAGTATAAAAAGGGGACCGGCCGATAGTTTTAGAGAGAAGAGATGGACAAGTGAGTTCACTGATCCAAAGACGCTCCCTTTTGTGGACATCTGAAGGTCAAGGAACTAGCCCGGCTCCGGCATTGCTCCCTTGTGTGGACATATCCGAACCATACGGCACGCTTGCTCCTAACGTTTCGCACACGTTAAGTAGATTCCAACCGTACAGCCTAATAGTCTGGCTCCGAACTTGCTCCGTTGTGTGGACATACCCGGACCACGAGACAACCCTTGCTTCTTACTTTTTGGGCTTTATCTCCTACGAGCCAAGTATAATACGAATTACTGTACAAGTGAAATAAATAGATATTGTCATTACTATACCAGTGGAACTTATTTGTGGTCAATCCGAACCTTTTAAGTAACATCCGTCACCTCACCGTTACAAAGTTTAAATACCCGTGTACGTGTGAGACAATGCTACGGCTATCAAAATTTAAAATTAAAACTTATTTATATGTTAGATATTAATTTATCCGTCAAGATTATTTAGCTCGAGATTATTGAGTAAGTGCCATGGGGTTCATCACAGTCCTCTTACCAAAAGGCATAGCCTTCGCCACTCCGTGGCCAGATCCTCCAGGAACAGAGTCCCTATTCATTCTCTTTCAAAACATGCCATAAATTAGTCAAACCTAGAACATCCGATAACTGAATGGCGTCGGGCCACCAGCCATCGTCTGTCACCCAGGTTGACGATTCCCAAAACACTCTTCGACCACCCGTAGGACTGCGTCCCCATGATAAACTATACACAGGATGCATAGTATTTCGCCACCCGATCGTATTTCTTCCTTTAAAATACGCTAACGCTAACATATAAATATTTGGTCTTTTTCTTGTTACGTATGAATAATATTCTCTGTATACGCTGCTCATGCACGTGTCGTTTAAGCTTGCGTAAGAAGGGAAGACGACCAAAGATTCCTGGCGCCATAGTATACAAATAATAGGGCCCCTAATATCGACTAGCTGCATCGTAACCGATAAGTGCATGTGTGACCCGACGAAGACTCAGGTCACACAAGGAACCCTTTGATTTTGATCATCTTGGGTCATAACTACACAGTTACGCGCATAGTCACGTCGCGTCACGCTTGTACAGAGTCGGTTGCATTCAGTAAGAATTAAGCTTAGGGCTTTTAACTCAGATCAAGTTAACCCATTAGAATCCGCAAAGTCCGGTTGAAGTTCTTCCGGTATACTTTGAAACCGTTCCCAGACCCCGCATCGCCAGTACGTCAACACCGTGCAGCTTAGGTAATTATTTTCACATTATTCAATTATATTACACTTGTACAAACAACTGGTTGCAATATACATTTATAAACTGTTCACCATTAAATCGAGTAGATTCGTCAAACCTATCTTTACTCCGTAATCCTTTATATTGGTAGTAACGTTCCCACAGATACAACTTAACCGCTCGAATTGTATCAAATATTAATTTAGAGTACGAGACAAACTAACATTTTCTGCGACTCCCTGATTTCGCATCGGGTTCGTCCACGAAACCTAACCCCATCCTACAGCTCCCTGGTTTCGCACCAGGTTCGTCTGTATCCTACGGCTCCCCGATTTCGCATCGGGTTCGTCCTCGCTTACCATTATCCTAGCGGCTCCCTGTTTTCGCATCAGGTTCGTCCGTGCACCTAACTAACAAATTCACAACCATATTCCTCGGGTAATATTAATCTCGCCGGCCTCGGCGTTGCCCACAGCCCTGGCTCGTAACATATTTATTGCATATTTTCCTTGTTTACTGTAAAATATTTTTAATCAAACAATAATGGACCTGTGATATATTAGATAACTCTCACGTGATTGGAAGTGAAAGCAACTATGTAGCACCGAATTGTTTTGCAAATGAAATATTATTCAAAACTGGCGTACTCTGCATATGTCACCATAAAAACTAACAAATATTTTGTAACCTCATAATTGAAAATCTGTTGAAAAAAGATACCTCTTTCATGCAGCACGTTTTTCGCGCATAAATAATTAAAATTTATATATTTTTTATATAAGCAACATGTAAATTACGATTTGATACGTATGAATCGTATAATAGCCAAATCACGCAGAACAATTCATCTTTTTGTATAATCTTTGTAAATGACTAATTCCTTTATAAGTAACTAAATATTCAATTATTTTCTGCATAACACAGACCAAGAAGAATTTTGAAAACTGTTTTGCGGTTATAATATACAGAAAATTCTTCAGAAAGACCCAGAGCAATTTTCTAAAAACCTGAGCAGATATGGAAAAAATTGAACACTAGTAACGTATGAATATTATTGAAGCTGATGGTTGAAAAAAACACTGAAATAAATTGTCTAAAATCCTGAGAAATCATGGTAAAACTTGAACCAGACTACTTACTAAAAGAAGATTAGTGAAAGCGACAGGTGTACAAGATGGCACAAAGCAATCGCTTGAAAACCTTTGTGTCCTGAGAGACGTCCTCACATGCACTTCTTTGATAGAATACATAACATTAACAATAATAATAGATTATATTATAATATACCCTTATGCATACAGTGTGTATATATGTATATGCAGAAAGCGCAAATCAGTCTCTTCCAGGGCTCATGAAGTAACCATAGAGGAACATTTCGCCTTCAACTTGTTCACACTTCGAGTACGTCCAATGGACTGAATTTGTGATGCGTGGAACTTCTTCCACGCATCACGCAGGAGAAAAGGTTCAACGTTTCCAAAACAATTACTTCAGAGCAACCCTACCTTGCACCTTGTAATTTTCTTATAGCCACACTCACGTATGCAAAGAGTGCAAGAGAATCGTACAAACCCCTTTTCCACCGTGCTGAAGAATAAATTGATAATGCTGAAATTGTAGATCGAACATTTTATACCGACATGCAAAAGATCCGTGAAAATAAAACAGGTGTAAAATTTGTTGGAAATGGTGGGAAAGAGAACGTTGGAGTTAATAGCACCTGAACTATTGGCCGCGATGGCTGAACTGGAGACTTACTACAATTTCCATAAGTTTCTCTTATCCGTGCTAGGTCTCTGGCCACATAATCGTTCAAAGTTTTTATTAATCAGAAAGACTATATTCAGTCTCATACCAGTGTCTTTTATAGTTCCTCAGGTATGGTAATAGTTACGTCAGTAAATGGAAACCGATATAGTGCAGTCAAACCAACTCACCTTAGAATCCTTTTTTCACGGAAAATACTTTCAGTGCCTAGTTTTGACAGTCTCAGACATAACGCCAAAGCTCGTGTTAAAGATGCTATCGCCGGTTACAATGTGTGTTGGGGCGATCGTGAAATATACGGTGTTTTGGTATCAGTCAGACGTAGTGAGTCTCGCGAAATGCAGTTAAAGGTGGGTCCAGACTTGTTGCGTTCTTCTGTTACTGACGCCGGTGACGTCAGTTTTTGGTAACGAGATGTGGGTTTGAACGTATTTCTATTCATTTGCACGTAAAAGTCCGTCCACATTTGTTACCGAACCGGGATTTGTTACCTAGTCAAGTGGTTTAGAAAAGGTCTGGGAAGAAATGTGAAATGTTTTTTGGTACCTCATAGCGTTACGTTTTACTTGTTTCGGCCGTTCCACGCGCTGTCGGTATTTTGACCCGCTCCAAAGGAGGTACTTGAGTCGCTCTTAAATAGTTATAGCTTTCTTTAAATTTGTATCTTTTCTGGCTGCCTTTGGCCGGATTAGGTTGACTAAAGTTGATGATTCTAGTATAACCATAATTTCTAACTGGTATATAATAAATTTTCATTATTTATAAAAATAATTATAAAAATATTTTGCAAATAACTTTTTGTTGATATATTGCGGCATTTATTTTTACATGTCCGTCGATCAATATTAATGTCGTTAATTGTATTAAAAAAGGGAAAGTGTTGTGTCGATCGAAATTGCATGGTTCTTTACCATGTGTTCTTTTATTCTAATCCTTGCCATCTGAATCCAGCACTTAGATGGGCGAAAGGCTAAAAATTATTTCGCAAAAATAGCGTCTATCTCGTAGGCATATGCTGAATGAGCCCTATCTCCTAGGCCTAAACAGTCTACAATACATAGGAACAGCGCCGCATAGACGAGTACACACATGTACAGCAGTTCAGGGGCGAGCTAACACATTGGCAGTGGCGCAAGGACGAGTGCACACATCTACGGCCGCTCACTGCTTCCTTTGGAGCGTGTAAAATACCGACAATTCTTCGATCCGCCGAACCAAGTAACGACTAATGCAACGAGGAAACAAGAAACACTCCACATTTGCTCCCAAACCTCTTCTAGACCACTTGACTAGATCTTTATCTTGGTAACAGTATGCGGGGACGCAACAAGTCTGGACCTACCTTAACACGTTGAGTGCCGCGTCAGTCATCGGTGACAGACACTAAACTTTTCGTTCAGGCGGCGCTGTTTCACAGTGTTAAGCTACGCCGCGGGGCCGCGTCGCGCACGTCGCGTCGTGTGGCCAAAACGGAAAGCGAAGCAAAACCGGCGTGGCACTCAACGTGTTAAATTGGTATCCCAATAAGCATAGTTTAAGCTCCATTGCTAATACAGATAGCGGGGTTTCTGGACGAAATCGAGTACGATTGGAAGATGAAGCGAGAAGAAGGGCTTAAGATATTAAAGCAGCACGCCAATTTGGGGAAATATTATGGGAAATTCTTCGCTTGTAAGGAAGCACAGTGGATCAAGTGTTGATGTTAATATTGACTAATATTAACATTTTACTTGTGTTACAGTTTTCATTTATTCAACAGCAGTTTCCCTAATACTACTAGATGTATGGAACTTCATTGTGCGCGTCATTACACAGAAAAACGATACGTTTAATTTCCCAATAGCATTGGAATATCTCGTCGACGAAAATAAATATTATCTCCCCATTGTTGTTCATAGATGGGTGTCCATTCTGTTCATTGCAACTACTATTGTTGCAACCGAATCGATATTTATCATGCTACTTCAACACAGTGGAAGCTTGTTTATTGTTGCAAGGTAAAAGAACAATTGCTATTCTTTTGTAATTCAACGCTACTGTGTACTGCATGGTCACTATCTTCGTTTTTCGATACATGTACTACCGCTCAAAAGTTTGTGTATACCTACCAAATTCTGGGGCCCAACATTTTGGAATATTCATTATACACTTACATTTTACACTATACCGTAATGCTTATCTATCCTATCCTTTTGAACCCGATATTGAAAATATCGAACTCTTTAAAAGAAAAAGAGAAAAAGTCCCGACGACGAAGAGGTTTAATAAAATATCAATTTCTTTTAGAGCATATTCCAATTATTATAAGATATTTCTATATTTTATTGTGAAGTCTGTGAGAAACAATACATATAAAGTGTTAACACCTCATCAACAGTTAAACTTAAAAAATATTTCTTTCATTAGCTTGTCTATCGAAGCTTTTAAGCTGTAGTGTAGCTTTTGACTATAGTCCTAGGCTGGACATGAAAGTATGAAATATTGTTACTTACAAGGAAACACATCGAACTGTCCGTCTCCGATTTTGATGAAACTTGGTGGATATATAAGCAGGCGAAAATAAGGGACACTTTTTTCTATAGCGGCCCAATCGCCTGTTTAGGGGTGAAATCACCCCTTGAAATTTCAGTAGAAAAATGGTATCTCGGAAACTGTCACAAATATAAGAAAACTTCTTAAGTAAAAGTTTGCATGGTTTCTTGAGGTAAAACAAAAGGTGGTCGCAGATTTTGTAAAAAGTAATTTGTTTATAACAAAAAAATGTATAGTTACATTATTTTAAGAGATACAACAATTTACATAATGACAAAAAGGAACCGTAATTTTTTTTCTTAATCCGTTGATATATAATATGAAGGATTTGCCTCCTACAGTGTTGTAAATTTTCATATAATACGCAATCTTGCAATTTGGTTTCTCGAATTTAGCGTCTACTATTTCTCTACTTTTTATACCAATTTTGTTATTAACGGATATTAATTTCCAAGCAACAAACTACTTCCTAACAATATCATACAGCAATGCATACTAATGTAATTAATATTACAATTGCAAATTTTAGATCATCTTGTTAAGATTAATAAATGCGTATCTCAAAATACTAGCCGCCCGTATGCCTATACATGTATATGTATCTCGTGCGGTCGCAGCTCAGTGGACTCGCGCGATCTGCGTATTATATGAAAATTTACAAAACTGTAGGAGGCATATCCTTCATATTACATATCAATGGATTACGAAAAAAATTACGGTTCCTTTTTGTCATTATGTAAATTGTTGTATCTCTGAAAATAATGTAACTATACATTTTTTTTGTTATAAACAAATTACTTTTTACAAAAACTGTGACCACTTTTTGTTTTACCTCAAAAAACCATGAAACTTTTCCTTAAGAAAGTTTCTTATATTTGGGACAGTTTCGGGATACAATTTTTCTGCTGAAACTTCAACGGGTGATTTCACCCCCTAAACTTGCGATTGGGCCGCTGCACAGTGGGGAAAAACACCGATTTAGGGTTGCAAAATTAATAAAACGATACTTAGGACCTTAATGGTATTTCTATTTGCAGGAACTGCATCAACAAGGATTAGGAATGTATAAAACGATACTTTTTCGGAAATTTGTAAATTATTTATAAAAAAATGTATTGAATAATTGGGAAATTCACCTGGATTCGCGCTAATTTCTATATACACATATAGGATGGTGTGTCTAGTTTATGTATTATCAAATTTGGCTGCCACTGACTGCCCCTAAACAAATTATTTCATTTTTTCTAAAATAGTTCGATGCGGAGAACGCCCGCACTGATCCGAGCGCCCGCCCCGCTTTTACGAAGTGTACTACGTAGCAGTAAAGCCATTGATGAATAACTATGCTTGTTTGGTCTACATTCTTTTATATTATTTTCTTTTCATAGAAGATTAACTTTATTTTATATTTTATTAATATTTTGTTTTTATATCTATTATTATTGTAAATTTTTATTGTAAATTTTATTTCTGTAAATTATACATGTTCTTAAATGAAAAAGTTTTATAAGAAATTTCTTGAAATTGGAAAATAAAGCCAAGCGTCTACCTCAAAAAGCATACCTTACATGAATAGTAAATTATTTAAACAAGGACAAACGTGATAAAGAGTAAATAATGATGGAATATGTTAATCATTTTTCTTCTAGTCACTTGTTTTCATGAGAGAAAAAAAAGCGGGGCCGGATCATCGGGAGTCTACGGTACGTCGCATCAGTGCGGGCGTTCTCCGCATCGAACTATTCTAGAAAAAATGAAATAATTCTTTTTGGGGCAGTCAGTGGCAGCCAAATTTGATAATACATAAACTAGACACCCTATTCTACATGTGTACATAAAAATTAGCGCGAATCCAGGTGAATCTCGGAAGTATTTCATAAAAGAAAGTTTAGAAAATTGGTGTGTTCAAACTTGCTCGAAATAAATTATTTAAACATTTCCGAAAAATGTATCTTTTGAATTTTATACATTCCTAATCCTTGTTGATGCAGTTTCTGCAAATAGAACTCCCATTAAGGTCCAAAGCATTAGATAACAGAGGAAATAACATTCTTCATTTTTATGCCATCTTAAATTTTTAAATTTTGTATCCCTTGCCACGCTTAAAAACAATGGATTTGAGAAATGAAAATATCGTTTTTAGCTCCTACGGACATCTATGTTGATATAGGAAATAGCATCAAGGACGTACTCCGTGTTTCGTTTTTTAATTTTACAACCCTAAATCGGCGTTTTTCCCCAGCGCGCTGTAAAGAAATACGTGTCCCTTATTTTTACCTGCTCAATATATCCATCAAGTTTAAACATAATCAGAGACGAACACCCCGATATGTTCCCTTGTTAGTGTTATCTACCATTTGCAGTGACCATATTGTAAAGGCAGTTAAACAGGATTCTGCTTACTTAAACAGCAACGAAAAACATTTAGTTAAGGGCAGTAAAGCTACCTTAATAACCGCCATAGTCCAACACAGACGAGCAATGAAGTTAGTATCTTCAAAGTCTTCTCCAAATTTTCAAAATACCTCAAATATGTATATTTACAAAATCTATTATTAGTGCTTCCCAAGTAGCAACAAAAGTTCGACATTCTTGCAGGTTTACGAATGAATTGGTGGCTAGAAATATGGGATCGTATAGTGTTCTTATTATACTCGGTGTCCTATTCCTAAGCGCCAACCTGTATGGTGTAAATAACATGTTCCTATTACCATCCTTGAATTAACAATCGTTGCCTCTACGTTGCTTACTGTTGCTTTCCAGTTGTCGCAATCGATATTTGACGGTGAAAATCTGGAAAATACTTTAACTTCTCTATTGTTCATCTCCTCTGAGATAGCATACTTGTTTTATTTCAATTACATGGTGCAACAAATGACAGACTGCGCTGCCAATCTTGTTCCGTCAGTGTAAGCATGTGAAATTAAAGAAAAATAGGGCGATAAAACTGAGGATGTATATCTTTACTAATATTTATAGGTATAATTCTAATTGGTACGAAGCTTCTCTAACAGTTCAGAAATCGGTACTGCTCATCATGTTAGAAGGCACAAGAGAATATGGTTTCACCTTTTTTGGCTTGTATTGCGCATCAATCGAAGGCTTCTCGGTGGTAAAATATTTTTAAATTACGATTACAGTGTGAAATACACACGTTTCTATTAATGCATTTATCAGTGTCGCAATTCTGTTTCAGCTATTGCAAAAGTCAGTTTCCGGTCTAATGATTATGACTTCTATGCAATAACACTGGAATCGCACGTAAAAATGTAGAAAAAGTAGTGTAATTAGTAATTTTGTATTAGCAATTATTAGGTGTACAAATTAATTCTCGCCCTTTATTCACCAACTTTGACATTTATTTTAAAAAAAAAATAATACGAATCTAATCTTAGAAGTGATCTCCTCCGCTTTCTACATATTTTTGTCATCTCTCAGATAATTGTCGGATTCCAGATTGGAAAAATGATGGTGGTTTTGATGTGATAAATTCATCGAGGCCTTTTTCCACCTGTTCAACTGACTTGAAATGGGAATCAGCCAGATGGTTTTGGAAAAATCGGAATAGGTAATGATCCGAAGTGGCTAAGTCTGGAGAATGCGCCGCATGATGAATTTCCCAGCCCAAATCTGAGATGGCTATTAGGGTCTGTGGGAAGGAGGAAGCGACGGGAAAAGAGAGGAAGGAGGAAGATTGCGTTTCGTCCTAGGCCTGCTAGTGGAGTCATCAGTAAGGCATCCTAGCAGGCCCTGCCTTAGACACTAGGATAGTAGGGAATTTGCCGGAGGCTATATATATGTCGTGGTGACTTATAACAACCACTTTCGGGAGCCGGATCATCGTGCTCGTCCCCTAGTGGCGTATG
Organism: Nomada ferruginata; assembly: GCA_963583965.1. Lineage (NCBI taxonomy): Eukaryota > Metazoa > Arthropoda > Insecta > Hymenoptera > Apidae > Nomada > Nomada ferruginata. Next base: position 6,843,753 of record OY757219.1, read on the forward strand.
TGGGAAGTGTCCCCACAGGGTCTTTTTGGCTGTGTGGGACCGGGCGTTATCCTGCAGCAGTATCGTCGCGCTTCACCCAGTGCTAGAAAACCGTCTTTTCTCTTTAAGTGGGTCACTCACAGGGATCAGGCGTTATTGGAAAAGCTCAGAATTGACGGTCTCGCAACTGAAACCCAATAGAAAGACAGTGCCTCAAACGTTACTTTTCAAACAACATCGCGTCTACAATTAATTTTTCAGGTAATGGTCACAGTAGGATCAAGTATGAAGGCGGGTCCAAACTTGTTACGTAGTTCTGTTACTGACACCCATGACGTCAGTTTTTGGTAACGAGATTTGGTGTGAAACCCATTTCTATTCTTCTGCACGTAAAAGTGCGTCACCTAGTCCAGTGGTCTAGGAAAGGTCTGGGTAGAAATGTGAAGTGTGTCTTTATTCCTAATAGCGTTACTTTTTACTTGGTTCGGCCGTTCCATGCGCTGTCGGTATTGTAGTGCCCCGCTCCAAAGAAGGTACCTGAGTAGCTCTTGAATAGCTCTTTCTTTCTTTAAATTTGTATCTTTTCCGGCTAAATTTGGCCGGATAAGGTTGATTAAAGTTGATGATTCTAGTATAACAATAATTTCTAACTCCTATATAATAAATCTTCATTATTTATAAAAATATTTGACAAAGACCTTTTTGTTGATATATTGCGGCATTGATTTTTACATGTCTGTCGATTAATATTAATGGCATTAATTGTACTAAAAAAGGGAAAGTGTTGTGTCGATTGAAATTGCATGGCTCTTTACCATGTGTTCTTTTATTCTAATCCTTACCATCTAAATCCTGCACTTAGATGGGCGAAAGGCTAAAAATTACTCCGCAAAAATAGCGGGAGTTTCGACCGCGTCATAAACCTGACCGAGGGCTGAACTGGGCATGCACTCACAACAGTCCTACGTCGCGACGCGTCGCCAAGGCAGTCTGGTCTATCTCATAGGCATAGGCCCAATGAGCCCTATCTCCCAACAGTCTACAATACATAGGAACAGTGTCGCACAGGCGAGTTCACACATGTACGGCAGTTCAGGGGCGAGCTAACACATTGGCAGTGGCGCAAGGACGAGTGCACACATGTACGGCAGCTCACTGACTCCTTTGGAGCGGGTAAAATATTGATAATTCCTCCATCCGCCGAATCAAGTAACGAGTAATGCTATGAGGAAACAAGAAACACTCCACATTTGTTCCCACACCACTTCTAGACCACTTGACTAGGTACTTATCTTGGTAACAGTGTGAGGAGATGTAACAAGTGTGGACCCGCCCTTATACCTCGTTTTAAAGCTAACAGATGACACTTTAAACTGAATATATGACGGGGAAAAAATTTCAATTTGAATAGATTCTATAGTCGATGAAAGGTAGAGGCTGAGAATTAATTTGTACACCTAAGATATACACCACTTATGATCTTTCGTGTTGGTGTAGTTGTCCTATTACACAAAAATCGAGCTTTTTACTGAACACCCTTTTAGTAATCGTAACGAACCCCCAGGTATTTTGTTATTGTTGTAAAAAGAAGTCAACTGATAAATCTGATGTGTATAAAGCTTTACTGGGATGAATCCATAATTTATACAGGGTGTTCCGTGACTATGGGACCTCCCAGAAATAGGGGGTTCCTGGATGGCCAGTGTTACCATTAATAATTTAGAAACGAGACTTCAACCAACATTCAGAGTCCTCCAGCAATCCCCCATTTCCAGAACAGTCGGTAGTTACGGGACACCCTGTATCTTGCAAAATCTTAATTTCATGTATTTCATTTCAGATCTGATGGACTTCCCGATATTATACTCCTTTGCCAATGCGGCTCCTGATTCACCCTTCTACAGCCTCTTGAGAATATCGCATTTCCGATTCAGACTCAACACCGTTCTTTTTTCTTAAACAATGAACCACTGGATATTATTGTTGGAATACAGATACATAGACTCACAATAAATTGATAAATATTGACACGCTCTCTGTTGTTACTAAATATGTTAAAACTAAATAGTCTTGTTAGGAGCCGGGCTGTGTGGCAGCACGAGAGGCCGACGAGGGGTATATTACCCAGGAATACGGTTATCAGTTAGTTAGTTGAGATGCGCGGACGAAGCTGCTGCGAAATCAGGGAGCCGCTAGGATTATTGTAAGCGAGGACGAAACCGATGCCAAACGGGGGAGCCTCTAGGAGGGGGAACAAGCGCGGACGACCCTGATGCGAAATCGGGGAGCCGCGGGAGGGTGAAACGTCCTGAACGAACCCGATGCGAAATCGAAGAGCCACTAGGTTGGAATATGTAGTTTGCTTGTTTGGATAAAGATGTGCGAACGAACCTGATGCGAAATCAGGTAGTCGCAGGAACTGTTAGTTGCCTCGTAACTCTAAATTATTATTTGGTACAACTCGAGCGGTAAAGTTGTATCGGTGGGTACGTTGTTACTAATATGCAAGGATTACGTGGTAAAGATAGGTTTAACGAATCTACTCGATGTATAAGTGAAAGTGTTAAAGTTCATATTCTGAATATCAGTATAAATACCAGCATAAAAAGTGTGTAAGTTACCTAAGTATTTGCACGGTGTTGACGCACTGGTGATGCTGGGCCTGAGAGCCGCTATTAGAATATGCCGAATGAACTTCAACCGGACAACCGGATTCTAACGGGTTAATCTGTGATTCGAGAGGTGCGCTACGCCCAATCTCACTGGATATAACTGATTCTATACAAGCGTGACATGACGTGACTCTACACGTGACTATATTACTCTGAACCACCGAGGGTAGAAACCAAAGTCCTAACCCATAGTCCCAAAATGCGTGGGAACGCACTAGAACCTTCCATGTAAGAAAATTTAAGAGTCGTCGTGGGGTCACACCCGTCTCGGTCATGATGCAGCTGACAATGCATGTACTCAGGCCCCCCTTATTTGTTTACAATAACCGAAAGAATTTTTGGGCGTTTTCCCTTCTCACACGCGAGCTCGAAAACGCGTTGAGAGCGACGTATGGCAAATATTCTCCATACGTAACAGTCTCAATTCTTCGAACGTCACTGTATCGTATCCACACTTAAAAACATAGCAGGTGGAGATATCAGGTGAGTCTCTATCATTCGAATTGCCTTTTCCCCCGGCTGTTCGGATAAACGAGGCTGTACTGTATATGTATAGCACTTATAATTATATAAAAGCTGAGCTTTTTACTGAATAAGCTTTGAGTAATCGTAACGAATCCTTAGGAATTTCGTTACCACTGTACAAAAAATCATCCGTCAACTGTCACAGGTGAAGTGTATAAAAGTTTACTGGAGTGAGTCCATAATGAGTTTGAGCTTCGTTAAGTTACAAGACAATATTTTTCATAATTTTCTAAAATCAAATGATCATGTTCAGTCTGCTTGAAATGATGAGTAGAGGGTCGCTGTCCGTAGTAACAGCTGTAACTTAATGAGATTACAGTTTTAAGATTATAAATACAATAATCGGTCCATGTATTCTGTATTATTTGTAATCTCGGATATTGTTCTGAAAAGCATCAATGGCCGATCGACCAGTAATTGGGAGGGATGATGGAGAGGGGTAAAAACCATTCATCGTACGAAAAAGTAATAACATAGAATGTGAAAGTTCTGTTTCGCCGCGCACCCGCAACGTATTGGGTGAGTGCAAAAGTTCGTGCCCAATTCCAATAGGTATCACTATACATATTATCTTTCCTTATGTGACATCTGTTGTTACACTTCCAAAGTTTATAGCGGTTAAACAGAGCGACATTCAATTGTTCTGTTAACATCAGACATTTTTGTTTTGATAGTTCTAATAGCAGAAAAAAGGATTGTGAAAATGTTTGACGAAAAGATTCATTTGCGTCATGTAATGTTGTACAAGTTTTGGAAATGTGTAACAGTGGGAACTGCTTAAACATACAGGAGATTTATCACGAACGTGTACCAGCTCTTCGTACCTTTAAAAAAGGTTTGCAAAATTCAGAAATGGGGATTACCAGTTAAAGGACACTGGTCGACCTTCTTTGATGGATGATGACGTAGTTGACAATGAGGAAGTCGGAGAAAAACTCAACATAGACAGATCGACCGTATTTCGCCACTTGAGAAGCCTTGGTTAGAAACTGAAGCTCGATCTGTGGGTGCCGCATTTGCTGACTGAAGCCATCAAATTTAATCGGGTTTATGTTGCGGTTTCATTGCTTGGCCGACTCGATAAAGATCCGTTTTTGGATCGACTGGTGACTGGTGACAAAAAATGGATATTGTACAACAATATTCAAAGAAAAAGAACTTGGAAGAAGACACATGAAGGTCCAGATCCAGTATCCTTTGCATCCTGCAAAGGTACTGCTCTCTGTTTGGTGGGACTGTAAAGGAGTTCTGCACATCGAATTGTTGCCCACTGGACAAACTATTAATTCTGACAAATATTGTCGGCAATTAGAAACATTGAAAGCAGCAATCGAGGAAGAACATCCAATTCTCGCCAACCGCAAGGGAATCATTTTCCATCAGGATAATGCGAAACCACACACGGCAATACAGGCGTCATTGTGGTGCAAACGATCTTAGCGCGTCGAAGTGCTCCACTAAACGTGGAAAACAGAAATTGTTCCTTGATGTCGTGTTCTGCGTGCAGCGTGATCGGTTGGCCAAGAGAAGACCTCCGACGCGCCATGACCGTGTGCACTACAATGAGGCCTACGTTCGTTAATGGGCGAGTGGTATGCGTGTAGAAACAACTGCGAATCAGATTTGTATCGATCGCCGAGACGTGCGTTTCGTGCATAAAATTGTCAGGATCGGTGCAATGACCAAGTGCCAAGGACCCACTTCCGCCGAAGCAGGTAAATTCGTGGACGAATGGGTGAGTTTATTAACTACCTTTTTTTAACATTAATTATCCAAACACTTTTTTCATTGGTAATAAAACATTTTATTCGTTTCAGATAACGAATGAAAGTATGAAGCAGTTATTAAACGAATTGTTAATTAAATTCTTATTCGTGAATAATGAATAATTACACATTATTCTATTTAATACGATTAAAAGCACGCTGTGCCAAAGTGTTGATTCATAACCAAGACCGAGTGCAGTTGACAGGTACGCACCTGAGCGCGCGCTATACGGGCGCTCTCATTGGCCAGTGTTTTTCGTTAATAATTCAAAAATGAAGCTTCAACCAACATTTTGGTACTGTAAAAAGTTGTTCAGAATCACCCCAGCACCCCCTCCCCATTTCCCGATGCTACCACTAGTTACGGGCCACCCTGCATACAGGGTCTCCTGTAGGAGATGACAAATCCGGAACTTTTGGGTTGTTGGGGTGACTTTGAACCACTTTTTCTGTTACCAAAACGTTCTCTGCAGCTTCGTTTTTCCGATTTAGACTCAACACAGTTCCTCTTTTTTAAACAATGATCCACTGAACATTATTGTTGGGAAACAGATTCATAGACTCAGAATAAAGTGATAAATATTTCACCGCTCTCTGTTGTTACTAAATATGTTGAGACTCAATTGCCCGAGCGTCAGTCTATCGTATCCGCACTTAAAAACATAGCGGGTGGGGATTATCAGGTGAGTCTCTATTATCCAAACTGCCTTGTCCCCCGGTCTGTTCAGGTAAACGATGCTCTACTGCAGAAGTATCAAACTGGTGGCCCATGGGCCACAGGGACAAATTTTTCCTATTTTGCTACATCGCTGAGCAGCCTTCTCCACACCTGCAGAACTCTGACGGTCGCAGTCGAATTCCATCCTCTCAGCGGTGCAGCAAAATAGGAAAAATTTCTCCCTGTGGCACATGGGCACCCAGCTTGATACCCCGGCTGTACTGTATGTAGGATCGGGCGCCTCCATCAAAGAACATAAGAGGAACATAAGAACAACGATGCCTAAGAAGGGGCCGTGGGCCCTATGGACCCTATGGAAGGGCCATATGGACTGATCAGTGCCTAATAATACGAAGGTCTCGGGTTCGATTCCCGATGACTCCCCTCCATTTTTATAAAGTTCCTACATGTATATAACAATTCTGATTTTCCGTGTTGGTGTAGTTGTCCTATGATACACAGGCTGAGCTTTTTACTGAATAAGCATTGAGTAATGATAACGAATTCTTAGGGATTTTGGTATTATTGTACAAAAAACTGCCATTCAACTGTTACATAAACTGTATAAAAGTTTACTCGGGTGAGTGCATGATGTGTCTGAGGTTCATTAAGATACCATAAAATATTTTTTATGAGATTCTGCGTCAAATCTTATCATTTATACATACAGTATGTGTGTATATGCAGAACGTGCAAGTCACTCTCTTCCATGGCTCATGAAGTACCCATAGAGACACTTTCTCTATTTAACTTGTTCATTCTTCGAGTAGGTACAACGAACTGAATATATTCAAGCTATATGTGGAAGGTTCAACGTTTTCAAAACAATTACTTGGCAGCAACGCTACCATGCACCTTGTAATTTTCTTATAGCCATACTCACATATGCGAAGAATGGAAGAAAATTATACGAACCCTTTTCCAACGTGCCAAAGAATGAATTAATAATGCTAAAATTGTAGATCGCGTCATTCATGTTGCTTTAAAGCCAGAAACTTTTTACATCGGCTTGCGAAAAATTCATGAAAATAAAAGAGAGGTGATATTCGTTGGAAAGAGTGGGAAAGGGAACGTTGGAGTTAATAGCACCAGAACTATTGCCCGCGATGGCTGAACTGGAGACTTACTACAATTTCCATACGTTTCTCTTATCAGTGCTAGGTCTGTGGCCACATAATCGTTCAAAGTTTTTATTAATCAGGAAGACTATGATCTGTCTCATACTAGTGTCTGTTATAGTTCCCCAGGTATTGTATAGTTACGTCAGTAAATAGAAATTTAAAACGCTTTTTTCACGGAGATTACTTTCAGTGCCTAGTTTTGACAGTCTCGGACACAACGCCAAACCTCGTGTTAAAGGTCCTACCGCCTATAACAATGTGTCTTGGTGCGATCGTGAAATATACTGCGTGTTGGTATCAGTCAGACGTAGTAAGTCTTGCGAAAACCAGTTAAATTGGTATCCCAGTAAGCATAATTTAAGCTGCATTGCTAATACAGATAGAGGGGTTTCTGGACGCAGTCGAGTACGATTGGAAGTTGAACCGAGACGAAGGGCTACAGATTTTAAAGCAGCACGCTTCTTTAGGGAAATATTATGTGAAATTATTGGCTTGTAAGGAAGCACCGTGGTTCAAGTGTTGATTACCTAATATTAACATTTCACTTGTGTTGTAGGTTTCATTTATGCATCAGCAGTTGGATTAGTACTACTAGATGTATCGAACTACATTGCACACATTGTTACACCGAAAAACGATACCATTAATTACCCGGTCCCGTTAGAATATCTCGTCGCGGAAGAGAAATATTATCTCCCGATTGTTGTTCATAGATGTGTGTCCATTCTCATCATTTCAACTACTTTTGTAGCAACCGAATCGATATTTATCATGCTACTTCAACACAGCGGCAGCTTGTTCATTCTTACAAGGTAAAAGAACAATTGCTATTCTTTTCCAATTCAACGTTACCGTGTATTGCATGGTCACTCTCTTCGTTTTTCAATGTATGTTCTGCCGCTGAAAAGTTTGGGTTCATCTACGAAATTTTACGATGCAATATTTTACACCATTTATTATATTGAATATCGATAGCGATCTCGATATTGAAATCAGAAGTGTTCTTATCACTTGAGCAACAAATAACTTTGTAGCAGGGAAATAAGGAAACCAAAACATTTTTCACGACCAAAATCGACCACTAATGTCAAAACACAAGATAAAAAGATTGGAACTATTGCAAAGAACAACAGTAGAAAATCGCGTCAAAGAAGACGTTTTATACAGGGTGTTCCGCAAATTATGGGAACTCCGGGAAATGGGGGGTAGCTGAGGTGATTCTGAACTACTTTCCCATTGACAGCAGTGTTGTTTGAAGCTTCGTTTTTGAGTTATTAACGAAAAACACTGGCCAATGAGAGCTCCCGAAAACCGCGCGCTCAGGCGCGCAATCTCTCAGCTGTGCTCGGTCGTGATGGTGCATCGAGGGTACCGCGGGAAGCGTGCAGCGAATGTTACATCGTCTTAATTAAGAATAATGTGGAATTATTCGTTATTCATGAATAACAAATAAACTAATAAGTCGTTAAATACCCGCGTTCGATACGTTCATTCATTATCCGAAAGGAATAAAGTGTTTTATTACTCAGGCAAAAAATTTTTTTTTTAACAGCACGTTTTCAGGTGGATAAATTATGTTTCAAGAAAAACGAATTGCATAACGAATGTTAGAAAAAGCTAGTTAAACTTACCCATTCGTCCACGAATTAACCTGATTAACGTTGTGCGAAAACGTGCTGTTAAAAAAAAGATTTTTTTCATATGTAATAAAACACTTTATTCCTTTCGGATAATGAATAAACGTATCGATCACGGTTATTAAACGGTTTATTAGTTTACTTGTTATTCATGAATAACAAATAATTCCATATCCTTAATTAACCGTTTGAGTGCGCTTCTTTAGTTTTGTACCGAGAATGCGGTGTGGCTGCTGTTGGTTAGTATAATTTTCACATCTATTGAGATCAGTTGTATTCATATCAAGTGCAGTTGTTATTAATTTCACTCAATTGTGGTTTTTAATAATATAGGAATTAAAATAAAATACAGTGGTAAGTAGTAATGCAGTAGAGCCGTGCATTGTAGTACGGTAGAAAAAATGAGCCAATGTAAAAAGATAGATGAAATATTTTTGTTGATCAAAACTACTTGTTATTATAATAATTAGTGTTATTATAACTATTTTTATTATTTTCCAAAAAAAATTACTACGCATTTCATTCCGCACTTTTAGCATATATATAAGAAAATTCTTCAGCACTCAAACGGTTAAGACGATGTAACATTTGCCACACGCTTCCCTCGATACCCTCGATCCCCCCATCACGACCGAGCGCAGTTGAGAGGTACGCGCCTGAGCGCGCGCTCTACGGGCGCTCTCATTGGCCAGTGTTTTTTGTTAATAACTCAAAAACAAAACTACAAACAACATTTTGGTCAAAGAAAAAGTTGTTCAGAATCACCCTAGCAATGCCTCATTTCCGGGAAGTCCCATAGTTAAGAGACACCCTGTATAAGCGAACGTGTTAATGAATGGACCCCAATGTAATATGGTACAGTAAATATGGTCCAAATTATATTGTGTTCCATGTTATTTTAATCAGAAAAATGTCACAAATCCGTCGGATAAAATTTGATAAAAAAAAAAAGTTTCGTCGTTGCATTAGTATTGTTTTACCGATGCGCTGGGTTTTGTTATGGCTTGGCTGCTCGGTCCTTTTTCTTTACTCGCTGTCCTTTTCTACGTTCGACGCTGTCGACTTTCAAACAATATACGAAGTACCCGATATAAACGAATGTTCAGTCCCGAAGCTTTCGCTTATATGGAGATTTTACTGTAATCCTATTGGCTATCTATTTAAGATGGACAGCTAATCAATAAGTAACGATTGCTTTACGCGCAATGAAATTAATTACAGTTAATGAATTAATAACGAGTGTTTTACGCCAATGCAATGCAATTGAACAACAAATTGAGAGTAGATACAACAAAGGCACAGCAGCGACGCGAAGCTGTCTGATTCTCGCTCGCTCGGATAAACTCGGCTCCTCCCTAGTTTACCCGAATAAGCGTTCCACCTCTGAATGTGACGGATCAGACTCATTCCCTACCCAGCAAAAAATATGTACGCGGTACGCCTAAAGATGTTTACACGTCAATTTGTAAATCGATAATCAAAAATAGGCATTGTTGCCAATCCCAATGCTTGTACACATAATAAATTAGGTCACAATTTAATACAACTAGTGTACAGAAGCGAGTGGAGTCGGGGAAAGCGTACATTGACAAAATAAAAGGTCAAATTAAGTAACGGCCAAATTGCCGTTTCCTCGCTCCTCGATCCCTACATGCCGTCCGCCGGAGCGACAACATATTTGCGCTTTGGCGGGCGACAAAAAAAGAGATACTCGAGCGCTCGGCTCGAGCGTCGCCGATGCGAGCGTAGGCGTTAGATTTGAAATAGCCGCAGAGCAGTGAACATTACAAAACCAGAACATTTCGCAAAACCTTCTGTCAACCGCAATTAAAAATAAACGTGCGTTTGTCGCAAAAGTGAATTGGGTAATTCATTACGTCCATTCGCGAGAGACGATCGCAAGCAACTAGTATAATTCAAATAATATAAATAATTTGCATGAGTTGCCACAGCTCCGCGAGAGCTCGCGATCAGCATTGTACGTGACACCCTTCGTTTCATGTGTCCGAAAATTTAGTTTTATCAATTCATTTATATGTTAGTAAAGAACTCTTCGAAGGCTATCTATGTATTTAACAGCAAAAAAGCATTAAAGGATTAAGGACGGTGGGGGTAAATTTTTAAAAAAAACAATAAAGTTAAAAATTTATCACATCCATATTATAGACCATATTATAGATTTTCTGAGTTTCGAGTTGCCGAACTTCCCTCATTAGTGTTATCTATCATTTGCAGTCAACGCATTGTAAAGGCAGTTACCCAAGATTCTGCTCGCTTAAACAGCAACAAAAAAAAATTAATTAATGGCAGTAAAGCAACTTTAATAACCGCCATAGTCCTACACAGTCGGGCAATAAAGTTAGTATCTTCAATGATTTACTCAGAATTTTTAAAAGAATCACATATGTATATCAACAAAATCAATTGCTAGTGCTTAACAGTTAGCAACAAAAGTTCGACGCTCTTGCAGGTTTGCGAGTACATTGCTGGATAAAAATAGGGGATCGTATAGTGTTCTTATTATACTCGGTGTCCTATCCTTAAGCTCCAACCTGTATCGTGTAAATAATGTTTTCCTATTATTAACGTTGAATGAACAATTTTTTCCTGTATGTTGCTTACTGTTACTTTTCAGTTATCGCAATCGGTATTTGACGTTGCAGACCTGGATGGTACTTTAATTTCCCTACTGTTCGTCAGTTCTGAGATGGCATATATGTTTTATGTGAATTACATGGTGCAACAAATGACAGACTGCGCTGCCAATCTTGTTCCGTCAGTGTAAGCGAAAAAAAGCAGTGAAATAATAGAGAAATGGGATGATAAAATTGAGGATGTATATCTTTACTAATACTTACAGGTATAATTCTAATTGGTACGAAGCCTCTTTAACAGTTCAGAAATCGATACTGCTCATCATTTTAGAAGGCACAAACGACTATGATTTCAATTTTTTTGGGTTGTATTGCTTATCAATCGAAGGCTTCTCGGTGGTACAATACTTTTAAATTACTATTACAATAACGTGAAATACTTACGTTTCTCTTAATGTATATATGAGTACCGCAATTCCTTTTCAGCTATTGCAAAAGTCAGTTTCCTGTTTAATGATTATGATTTCTATGCAATAACACTAGAATCGCACATGAAAACTTCAGAAAAAGTAGTGAAATTAGTAATTTTATATTATCAATTATTAATATATAATATATAAAATTCATGGACAACATCGGTTATCCAAACTACATTCGACCGAACTCTCCGTTACACGAACGCGTTTTCTTATGCTGACGTTCAGAAAACTGAAGTCGAACACGTATGTATTGCCTGTAAATTATTCTGGAACATTTGTAAATATTTACATTATACCTATATTTAATTCTGCAATACAAGATATTTAATTCTAAATGACGTTAAAGATTATTGTTGAGATTTCCAAAGCGAATTCAGAGGGTTCCGTTAGGTCGGGTTTATGACATGGCAAAATTAATGCTGTTTTTGAGGAACAATTTTGAACGCTTTAATCATGTGGGTGTCAGCTCTACAATTTTGTTGACCCATCATTTTCTCTTCTTTAACTTTAACATAGCAACGATCCTGTCATAAATCCTAAGATTTCCGATCGGTCGCACGAATGTTTATTGTTACAGACAGTTTTGTCAAAAATGTTCTTCAGACCACCGATCCAAAGAGGTAGAATCAACCTTGAGAGCCGTGGCCATCACTCTGTATACACCCGGTATATGCTAAATCGGAATATCTAAAAAATTATTGAGGATATCAAAATATTGTTGGTATAAGATTGGTACGATATGAAGGAAGCCATCGTATAGTGGTAATAATTTTCTGGCAGGTAGAGCACTAGGTAAGATTTCAAGGTCAACTTGATTGTTTTTTTAAGGGAATGCTGCATTTCTTATTCAATTCATAATTTCATTCACAATATGATATTGCTTGTGGAAACAAATTAAGTAAACCACACAAGGTCACAGAACTTGGTAGCGAGTTAGTGGCGGATCGAGCTCGACCATACTGATCGGGAGCGTCCCGAGCGATCAGTGACTCCTTTTCGCCTCGCTCGCGGCGCTCTCGGGCTCTCCCTTGCTCTCGTGGCTAACAGGTAATCGCGCGGGCGATAGTACGAAAATAAAGGGCGAATTGTAAAGGGCGAATTGTAAAGGGCGAAAGAGAGATAAAGAAAGTGCGAACTGTATAAAGGCGACATAGGAATACTGGGATTATTGCTAACAACTAGGAATAATGCCATTCATTCATTGAAGTTATCATATTATAACTGTACAAAACGATACGGTGTTAAATAAAGAGGACGGTTGCTCGAGAACTCAATCTGTGAATAGCTTCTTTAACTTCACCGCTCCAAGAAGTCGGGTAGAAGGTATGGCTTAACTATAAAACAGTTTTACCCGCGCTAACCACTACAAATAGAGTTAATAATAATTAGCTAGATTCTACGGAGCCTGGTGAATGCAGTTCGCAGGTCGTCGAATAGCTGAACCCTTGTGCTTCGGCCTCGAAGAAAGGAAATGCCAACAGAGTAACAAAAATTATATACCCGCGGATTATTCTAGGCATCGTAAATAAATGAATGTAATTTACACTTACCAATGTTTAACTGATAATAACAAGCATCTTCTAATAATTCTTTTATTCAGCTTGTTCAATGTCAATCTTTCTAGTCTTCTTAGTAATTCTACTTCTATATCTTTTAACACTTCGTCCGTCCTTTTTCCACACACAATTCTAATTCATTACATAGTTATCTAATATTTTCAATTGTTCTTTTAGACATTTCCAAAAGAATAAATCTCATGTAGATCTGAGGAAACCTAGTAACTAATCCGCTACATTTATTCTATTTGATACTAGAATATTATTTAACCAATTATTAAAATCAGAGAACTTATCTGCTTATACGCAACACGTTGTCCAAAAGACAAATACGTTTATGAAAATCTAAAGTATATTTCTGCATCAACATTTTCTTTATAAAAATAGAGTACAATTATTTTGCACGTCGCATGAATGTCGCGTCAGGCCATAACACATTGTTGAATATTATTTCCCAGGATCCAATGCGGATTATTTGTTGTCCACGTCGTTGAATTTTGGTTATAAGCCATTCTATTTCTAGTCTAAATACATTAATATATACAGGGCGGTCCGTAACTAGTGATAACATCCGGATATGGGGGGTTGCTGGGGTGATTTTGAACAACTTTCAACGTTCAAGCGCTTGGCTCTCAAACGCGCTTGGTCATGGTCGTGAACCAACGCATTGGCACAACGACCGAACGCGTTTGGTAGCCACGCGCTTCAGCACGCGGTCTACAGGCGCTCTGATTGGTCAGTGTTTTTCGTCATTAATTCAAAAAGGAAGCGTCAACCAACATTTTAGTAATGGAAAAAGTTGTTCAGATTCACCCCAGCCACCCCTCCTTTCCCGATTTCCCAATTCCCCATTTCAGTTAGTTACGGGACACCCTGTATATCCCCTGTAAGGAGCCGCCACCTTGTCGTGGTGCATGGGTTTAAGTAGTCGCGATGAGGCCCAAGGCCATGCCGGCGGGAGCTACATTCCCGGCAGGTACAACCATGCCGGACGGGCTAGGGCTGAGCGGTGAAAACTAAGTAGCGGCTCATGGAATGAATGTGTGCGTGAATGGGCTGCGGTCGATGCCTCATGGATATTCCCGTCAGACTAATCAAGGGGGGAGTAGTTGCACGCCGTCCGGAGTGGCGCGTGATGTTAGTACCTGGCCTCTGCGGTAGTAATAAGGGTAACTGTAAGTCCTGAAATTATGGCAAAAATCCCGTGAACCCGCATGGAAGAACCCTAATGCGACCCGCGCGGATATGCGCCTGAGGACCTCCGAGCTGCTTGACGATCGCGGGGGCCAAGACGTGCGGCCGGAGAAAGGGGGCGTTGCCTCTGAAAATCGGCCCGAAATTTCACTTAATTCCGAGCCCTGGCGTAAGGGGCTGGAGGGTGGCGCAGGATGTGGAAACGTTAAGTGACCACCTCTATATCCTTATGGAGGTGCGCACAACCCGGGTCCCCTTATGTTCCTCCTGCTCATAAGAAGAGGTGGGCGCTGAAGCGCCTGGACGAGGACGTGCTGATGGCCGCGTGCCTAGCCGTGGCCTGGCCCGGAATCCCGGCTGGGCCGGTCGTGGACGTCGGGGAGGAAGCGGCGCGGTTCCAAGGGAGTATGGTGGCGATATGCGATACTGCCATGCCCGGGTCCCGCATCGACGGGCAACGTACTGGTGGTCGCCGGAGATAGCGCAGATGCGATATGTCTGCGCTCGAGGGCTATCGGGAGCATGTGGTAGCCCTCCAGCTGGCCATCAAGAGGGCGAAGGCGGGGGCATAGTCGGAGCCCCTCGGAGACCTAGACTGTGAATCCTGGGGGTGCTCATACAAGATGGTGATGGGCGCCCCCCGTGACGGAGACCTTGGACCCCGAGTTCTTGGACAGAGTGGTAAACGCTCTGTTCCCCCAGACGATTGGGGGGAACCGACACCAGAACTCGGGGCGTCGGACCCAAACACCTGGTCCAACGATATGGGTGTCACGGTGGAGGAGCTGGCCCAGGCTGTCAGGAGACTGGGAGCTCGCAACTCTGCCCCGGGTCCTAAGGGCATAACGGGTCGAGCCATGGCCCTGGCCCTGCGCGTCCTCGAGCCCCGCCTCAAGCGCCTGTTCGACGGCTGCCTGAGGACGAGGCGTGTCCCGACCCGCTGGAAGAGGGGAAGGATGGTCCTAATCAGAAAATCAGGCAAGCCCGCCGATTCTCCCTCGGCATACCGGCCGATCTGTCTCCTCGATGAGGTGGGCACGATGATTGGCGGGCACCGTGCCCTTCGACTTCCTGGCGGAGGGAGACGCTCTCATCTATGAGCGTCTCCGAGAACTGGGATGTGGTCCGCCGAAGAAGAGGTGGACGTTAGACGCCAGGCCCGACTGCCTGCACGGAACAAATGGAGGATGGAGCTCGTCAACCGAGGAGCTGCGCAGCGAGCAGTCAGGGCGGTCCTGCCGAGCCCGAATGGCTGGCCCGTGGCCGAGGAAGGTTGACCTACAGCGTCACACAGGTGCTCACCGGGCGTGGATGCTTCGGTGAGTTGCTGTGCTGGATAAAAGCGGAGGCGACGGCGGAGTGCCGAGAGTGTGGGGCTGCCCGTGACTCGGCGCAGCACACGCTGGGAAGATCCCCCCTCCCGCGGTGTAAAAGCGGTGACGGTCCGAGGGGCGATTGGAGCGATGTTCTCCCAGTATCCCGCAGGGCTGCCCGACAGCCGGAAACGGCAATGTGTATGGAGGAGGGGCGGGCTCGCGTGCCGTTTTTCCTTGCGAGATCCCCCCCTTCCTGAGAGGTAAAAGCGGGGGCGGGGAGAGGGGCGCAGTGGTGAACCCCCTCGGATGTCTGCCACCGCTGACACGAAGACTGGCGGCCCCGCCAGGGAGGACCATGCTCTCCCGCTTCCCGCGGGGCCGTCGGAGAACCGTCGGCGGCTCGGGTGGGGACCCGAGTCGCCTTAATCACGGCCTGGTGAAGGAAGGCCGCGCCGTATGTTACCCTCGGCGTGGCTCTGTGCAGCGGAGTATCGGAGGGTCCTTCTGACCCTCCCGAGGATGGGGCTGTAACGGCCAGGACGTGGGGAGACACCGGAAGCTATCTCCGGAGGTCACGGGGCCTCGCCTGTAAGCGCCGAGGATAGGTAACCGGGGTGGTTTTAGACGGAAAAAATCCGACACTACCTCCTTCTCTCCCAAG
Source organism: Nomada ferruginata (assembly GCA_963583965.1). Classification (NCBI taxonomy): domain Eukaryota; kingdom Metazoa; phylum Arthropoda; class Insecta; order Hymenoptera; family Apidae; genus Nomada; species Nomada ferruginata. The sequence goes on from OY757219.1 coordinate 6,859,971, forward strand.
TGCAGGAGGTGTCTTATGAAGATTTCCACCTCGAAAAAAAACAAAAACACCGTGCAAATATGCCGATTAAAATTTCGGTTACTAGTATCAAATTCTATTTACCTATTGTAATTCTATTCGAAATTCAAAGCCTTGGGGAAGAAGTTTGTGTATGTCGGTTGATTTGAAAGGTATTAAATGTTGTTTTTTCATGACTTTATAAACAGTACACCTAATGAAAGACTAGAAGTAGCTGCTACTGATAACTTTAGTGGCATCAATGTCAAAGAAGGTTTGTCCTAGGCTAGAGGCTAGTGTAAGCTACACTTAATAAATTGTAGCAAATATTCCGAGAAATATTGGAATTCACATTAGAAAACAATTAACTATTTGATATATTCGCGCCCAATTTTGTTATATGTATACATAATAAATAAGAACTGTTCAAGCCAATACAATATACAGTCGTATCTGGCCAAATGGAATCCCAAAGGAGGAGCTAAAATCTTTCCATTTTGAAGAGAGATTTAGCGAACGAAAATTCGACTTACCGTGGCTTTGTACACGGGTTGGTGTAATAATTTCTAACCAACTATTGCTAGCTTTAAAGTTATTATAGCCCGATGCCTTAGTTGCCAAAATCTTGGTATTATTGTGTGTAGGAAGAACCACCGAATAAAACCGGAAAGGTTGGTAAATCACAATAGACGCTATTCTCTTGCAAACGTTCAGCTCGTGCTATTATTTATTCGATATCTGCAAACTACAGTTAAGGGCCCCGACTCCAGGCTCCATGACCGGTGTGCGTGCACTCACACAAACAACGGAAAGCATGCACGTATACGCCATGCGCGACAGAGAGACCCGATATCTAATTTTTGAACTTATGTCTCGATAATTGCCTTAATGAAACTTTCGCGGATATAGAACACACGGGTGGACTTCACCACAGCCCTAAAGGGTATATTTGAACGCCAATAAACACCATTCGTTGAGAAGAATAGTATTTCTGAAACTGGCAAATTTGAGACAGACAACGATGTAGGCAACAAGATGGCTGCAGACATCTTGACACATTTAGCAAATATTGGACGATTTAATGATTTGTTCACTGCTCAAACACAATTTATCACTTCTGGAAAGCGGAGAATGTAAAATACGATTTGCACGCATCCCACGTAAGAATAGTTCAATGATTCTCCGTCGGTGGCGTTTATGGTACATTGTAGTGAATTTGGTAAGTTCTAATTTCACACCACGAACGGCGATTCATACGTGAATACGTGATGCGTGCACACAGACACCAGTAAGGCATAGTTGCCGGCACATATCAACATCTCCGCCACGCTGCTGTCACATCTGTTACAATTATAACATAAGCATCAGCAAAATGAATCGACTCGAGCCGAGATGTTGATTCGAGCCGCTGCAAACTTTTGCAGCTACGCTCTAAGGCAACAGAAAGCTATGATAGAGAATGATAGTCATTTGTCTGTAAGATAAAGAACGTGGCCCACGGCCCGCCAGCTGGCTGTGCCTGACCTATGTCAAGCAGCAATAAGAGCCCTTCTCTCATAAGTTCCAAAAATTATTTTCTTACACATATTAATATTGTTTTATCAATCTGTTTTTTTCAATTTAACTCTTGCATCTCCTCTTTCATTTGCACTATTCTCTTTTAGGTTCGGCAAAAATCAGAATCTCAACATGAGTCGAATATATCGAAGTTTTCCTTGAAAATAGAACTGTAATAGATATAACAATATCAACTATATCTCCGTATTTTTTGTTTGTCATTCTACACAATGATCAAAGCAATGGGAAAAAGCGAAAGAAGTGATTTAAAAATTATCAATATATGCATATTCGATACTCGCATAAAATCTCTAAAAATAAATATTTTTCTTCATTTCTGATGGTATAATTGCATTCGCAACAGTAATTATTTGTAAACAAGAAATGATTGTGTCGTCTAAAAGAAAGGCGAAATAGTAGTAAAACATCACACGAGTTTTCCTGCACTTCATCTACGACTACTCAATCTAAGACGTCTAAAAATGCGCTTCATACATTATACTTTAATGTTAGAAATATTAAACGGCATCATAATTGGCAAGATACATGGCAAGAGAAACGATAGCGCAAAAAGCGCTATAAGTTCAGATTTAGGTATATTAAATTAAAATATTTAATAAATGTTTTCAAAATATTGGTAAGCAAATATTGATCATTCTTATACAGGGTCTACCACTTAACGCGGAACCCGCGCTCGCGCGAACTTGTGAAATGGCAACGTCCCAATGATACTGGCGTCATCTATGAACTGCTGGCGAAGGTATAAGGTCTTGTGGGGGCGCAAGGTTTGGCAAGATTGGTGACAGGTATGAGATACGTTTTGGGTTGTAAGAAAAGGCGGGCGAACGGTTCGATGAATCGGCTCGAGCCGAGATTTTGATTCCTGCCGGACATAGCCATAGTTGCTGAACGGCTGGAAACTTCTTGGTAGGTTCGATCCCCGTCGGGTATAATTTTTTTAAAATGATTTTTTTTTAATTCCTAACAGTATGATAATGACAATATTTGCTTCCCAATATTTTTAAAACATTTGTTAAATATTTCAATATAATATACGTAAATCTGAACTTACAGCGCTTTTCGTGCTACCGTTTCTCTTGCCATGTATCTTGCCAATTATGGTACTGTTTAATATTTTTAGTAAATTCTAAATTTTAATTTCTAAGTTGAGTATTAAAGTAATATATTAAGTAATATATTGCTTTATATTGCAACCCGTTTCTGTAACTTAACAACACAAATATGATTCAAATTGTATCGTGTTTAGTCTCATTTTAAGCATAAAAACGTCAACAATATCAAAATCAAATTTGCAGAACAAAATGAATAAGTATAAAAAAAGTTTGATCGTTGCATTAGTGTTGTCTCACAGATGCAAAGACATTTTTGTAATCTTTTACTGTTGCCGACCTTTCTTTTACTCGTTGGCCCTTTGACGGCGAATGGTTCGACTTTGCCTCGGCTCGGCTAAACTCGGGCGCGATTGGCAGAGACCGAAGTCGGATAACATCTCGGTACTCGGGTCTGGCAATGAAATTCGGTTCGGGCTACAACATGGGCAAGTGTTTCCTCCGTGCGTTACGGGTAAATACGGGTAATACGACGTAAACAAACCCCACATGATTGAAGAGTCTACCGGTCACCCTCAGGTAGCGACTGACCTGGGGGTGACCTCGGTGCGGTCTCTGCCGATCGCGCCCGAGTTTAGCCGAGCCGAGGCAAAGTCGAGCCGTTCGCCGTCAAAGGGCCAACGAGTAAAAAAAAGGTGTTTCGGATGCTGGTAAGCGGGTAGTGGAGGTGCTCGAAGAAACTCGGATGGATTGCACTTCGGTTGAAGTATTACTTCGTATATTTGCGGTTTTACAAAATACAAAATACTGGTTGTCCGTTATCGGGTGATCTGCACTCTACTAACGTTTCGTGAGAAGTGACTAATCGGTTGAACGATCGCCGATTACGAAAACGTTCGAAAATCGGGGGGAGGGGACCACGTGCCGGAGACCCGGTACAGTACGTCCAGAGCTAAATGAAAAAAGTGGTGTGAGGATTTCTCACCCCACTAAACTAAGCTTCTCATCTTATTGCTTAGAACCAAACATCGACAGGGCGCTTACGGCCCTGCCGATTCGGCGGCATCAATCGGCTGCTCTCCCTCCACTTTTTTCATTTAGCTCTGGACGTACTATACGTGGCTCTACGTCGCCGAAGCGGGAGCACTCGTCGTGCGCTCGGAGCATCATTCCCGAACAAAAGGTCGGGCGACAATAAAAGATTACAAAAATGCCTTTGTATCTGTGAGACAACACTAATGCAACGATCAAACTTTTTTTATACTTATTCATTTTGTTCTGCAAATTTGATTTTGATATTGTTGACGTTTTTATGCTTAAAATGAGACTAAACACGATACAATTTGAATCATATTTGTGTTGTTAAGTTACAGAAACGGGTTGCAATATAAAGCAATATATTACTTAATATATTACTTTAATACTCAACTTAGAAATTAAAATTTAGAAATTACTAAAAATATTAAACAGTACCATAATTGGCAAGATACATGGCAAGAGAAACGGTAGCACGAAAAGCGCTCTAAGTTCAGATTTACGTATATTAAACTGAAATATTTAACAAATGTTTTAAAAATATTGGGAAGCAAATATTGATCATTATCATACAGTTAGGAATTAAAAAAAAATCATTTTAAAAAAATTATACCCGACGGGGATCGAACCTACCAAGAAGTTTCCAGCCGTTCAGCAACTATGGCTATGTCCGGCAGGAATCAAAATCTCGGCTCGAGCCGATTCATCGAACCGTTCGCCCGCCCTTTCTTACAACCCAAAACGTATCTCATACCTGTCACCAATCTTGCCAAACCTTGCACCCCCACAAGACCTTATACCTTCGCCAGCAGTTCATAGATGACGCCAGTATCATTGCGACGTTGCCATTTCACAAGTTCGCGCGAGCGCGGGTTCCGCGTTAAGTGGTAGACCCTGTATAGTTAGGAATTAAAGAAATTAATGTAAAAAAATTATACCCGAGGGGGATCGAACCTACAAAAAAGTTTCCAGCGGTTCAGCAGCTATATATGTCTATGTCCGGCAGCAATCAAAATCTCGCCTCGAGCCGAATCATTTTGCTGATGGCCAGGATTGTAACAGATGTGGCAATAGTGCGACAGAACTCTGAAATGATGTGGTTTGGCAACTATGGCCTGCCACTCTCCGTTTATAATTCTATATAATGACGTTAGATGACACACCGTGAGTTTATAATTCTGTATAATGACTTTAGATGTCACCCCGTCAAATGTCGAAGCAGACGATTTTCTGTTTTCACTAACGCCCGTTCTGTCGAATGGCGCTTACAAGGGGATACCGAGGATGACGGGAAACGGATTTTGCTGAAACTTGCAGTATTTGAAGATGTCGTATCCAAAGTTATCTTGGCAAAGCAGTAGCGCGCAAATCTCAAGATTTTCCGAGAAAATTGCGTTTGAAAATCGCTGTACTCGGTTATATCCTTATAACTCCTGTTCGTGTTAACTATTCAACAAGAAGGTGAGTAGCCGAGGGCACAGCGAGAATTACTGGTAACAGGAGGTTGCTGGTTCGATTCCTCGCTACCGATACTTTTTTTTTCCTAAAATGTGGGAAATAATGCAGAATATTATATTTGCTTTATTAATTACGTGCTAGTATGACACGAGCCAGGGTGATATGCATCGTAAAAGCATACGAAACAAGAATTTCTATACTCTTGGAAACAATGCTACGATAGCTAGTGTCGAATTGCGACTACCGTTCCTTCAATTGTTACTCTTACCATCATGCTAGTACCACCCTCTTATTCAATTTTTTAGGTAAAAACGACAGGCAAATGTGATTGTTCTATCCAGGTAGACTCGGTTATTCCAGGTATAGATCAAGCAGAAAAGCCCACGATGCCATAAAACCCAATGATGCCACAAACAAAAAACATGTATTTTCTATTTAAAAGAATAAAAGTAACTGTTCATTGGCGCAGATTTCATACATGTTAGGAAAAAAAAAGTATCGGTAGCGAGGAATCGAACCAGCAACCTCCTGTTCACAGTAATTTTCGCTGCGCCCTCGGCTACTCACCTTCTTGTTGAATAGTTAACACGAACTCCTTATACACGAGTACAGCGATTTTCAAATGCAATTTTCTCGGAAAATCTTGAGAGTTGCGCGCTACTGCTTTGCCAAATTAACTTTGGATACGACATCTTCAAATACTGCAAGTTTCAGCAAAATCCGTTTCCCGTCATCCTCGGCATCCCCTTGTTAGATCGATTCGGAGTTGGCCCCAAATGAGTGGGGGCCCTTAACACGTTGAGTGCCACGCCGGTTTTGCCTCGCTTTCCGTTTAGGCCACACGACGCGACATGCGCGACGGCGCGCCGCGGCGTAGCTTGACACTGTGAAACAGCGACGCCTGAACGAAAAGTTGAATGTCAGTCACCGATGACTGACGCGACCTGAACGGAAAGTTTAGTGCCAGTCACCAATGCCTGACGTAGCACTCAACGTGTTAAGATTTCTCCGTACGATGGTCAGTGCTAGAATGTAATAAAAAAGGCGGGCTGTCCCATGTTCCCACGACGCAATCCCTTCAAGGGTCTTGTTTATGATTTCCTATGGTCTACGGCAGTGGTGCCTAACAGGCGGCTCGCGAGCCAGTTGAACCCTTATCCCCACTCTTTTCTGTAACATGGGCGAAGGGGAATTGTCCCCAATACGTCTACGTTTACGGCACGAAATAGGAGAGGGCAGCGTACCTCTGTTGAGGAGAACCGTCAATTTTAAGTAACGGAAGAAAATAGGTAGCAGTGAGAGTAGGATGAAGTAGAAGCGTTGTAGGGGAAGGTAAGAATAGGGGAACTATAGTGGGGGACTCGCCCGACTGGTAGTGGGGGAACTTTGGTTTTCGGCGGGGAAGAAGTTAGTCACCACTGGTCTATGGTGTCCGATGGGTAAGTGCTCTATCGGGTCTCGTGGTGATATTGCCCCGAAGTCCAGCTGGAGCGCGTGCAATTCGAAGACTCTTACATGTGTAACTTTGGATTCTCTATGCTACCATTTTTATTTCTGCACCGCTTAAATCATTCTACTAAACACTCTTTAGGGACAAGAAATTCAGCGCTTCCTTTTCTCTTCCAATACAAATTGGGCATGGTGAAAGACAAATGTAGGCAAGATTAAGGGTAACAAAATATGAGAAACTTTTATTAACCGAAGACATGTCGTCCACCCATTTACAAAGAACAAAGATAATGCAGAAAGCTTCATATTGCTTGAAAAATAGTTCGTTTAGAAAGTTAAATTTAATATTTAAAGAGTTTATTTTATTATTATAATTATAATTTCCTTCAGCAGAAGTCTAAGATAACATTCTAGTCTCTTGATTTAGGCGAAGTACCAATATCATATATTTTTTACGCAGTAAAAAATCGTGCACATAAAAAGCATCTGGCAATTCACGAAAGAGGAAAACTAATTAAACAAAAATACGTAAGAACAAATGTTATGTATGCTGTAGAAATATTTGTGTCAACTTCAATCGCATTTACAAAAAAGCAGTTTATAATAAAAGGTCAGAGAAACAAAACAAAATTGTATTCGTTAAGAATTTTTGGCTTACTGATATACAATAGTTCCAATAAAAAACAATGAAGAAATATATTCTGTGATCTCGTATAAAAATATGCGTAGTTTGAAGGTTGAGTTTATTCTTTTCCCAATTTTGCCTCAGATGGAACTAATGTTCCATATAAAGTGTCAAGCCGTAAATAGAGTGCATTTCCTCGAGGAGCGTTTTAGAAAGATCGTCTTCTCAATTATAAATAGAGTTAGGATAAACAGCAAAATGTTAGCATTATAAATCAGATAGCAGAGTCCGGGTTTCAGTGTGTTACAGAACATCTAAAATCGGCACCCATGCGCTATCTGCTGTATTTTCTGTATGACACTTTTGTACTGCGTGTCCACTGTGTTGTTTGTAGCGTCTTTTCTATTCTCATTATAATACACCGTTTGTCGTTTGTTTAAGCTCTGTGTTTCACCGCACCCATTTCCCACAATTTATGGGTCCAGGACGATCTTACTCTGCTAAAGGTGAAAAGTACGGGTAACGTGAATCGGAAAGTCAGAAAAACGCAACAGAAATAAATCGTCTTCTTTCAACTTGCGCATATTGGTAAGGGAAGTGAACCTAACCTAATTTTTGTGAATATGTGGGCTGAGAAACCCGAAAACCAGAGACTTTTTTCGTAAGCGTGATCGGTGTGAACGTGAAAACTTATTCTGTCGAAGAGAGAAGATGAGTCTAACGACGGTTAAAATTCCACCCCTGCAAAAGGAACATTGTGGAACCTGGAAAATTCACATGAAGGCCTTGTTGGTGAAAAAGGACGTATGGGGTATGTTAGCAGAACAAAACCTAAATCCGTTGCGACAGCGGACAATACCGCCAACATCGCAGTCTGGGAAATTGCCGATAAGAAGGCCATGTCCCACATTATTCCCGTTATAAGCGCAGGAGAATTAAAACACACAAACGGATGCAACACTTCTGAAGAAGTTTGGCGAAAATTAAAACGCCTGCATGAATCGGAGGGACCAACGCGAAAAGCGATGTTGCTGGAAGAATTAATTCACCACAAAATGGAAGAATCTCAAGATATGAGAGATCACGTAGCAAATTTCTTTGACACAGTTAATAAACTGGAAGTCATGGAAATAAAAATTCTTCAAGAAATGATAGTCATTCTATAGTGGAACTCGATAACCCGAAATGTCTTTTCGATAACTCGAAAACCCCTATAAGACCAATTGCCATATGTCCAGATGCATTATATTACCAAGACCGTGCACCAAGACCGATCCTTGTGGGACACCGTGGTCTACCTCCCTCAAGCACATCCGACCGTTCGGGCCCGGATAGTCTAACCACTCGCCCCGGAGGTAGTCCCTGACAAGCCTCCTCACGTACAGGGGCACTCCGTGATCGGCGCGTGCCCCCCCCCCCCCGGACGTGGCCAAATCCGCGAGGGACCTCACTCCACTTATGTCGTCCAGCGTCGAGCGTCCCCCGCTGAAACCAAACTGGGACTCGGTCAGGTCGGGACCTACCCTAACAGGTGCCCCGAGAGGCGGGAAGCCAACACCCTCTCGAACAGCTTCCCCACCTCGTCGACGAGACAAATGGGCCGATACGCCGGGGTGAGAATCGGCGGCCTTACCGACCTTCCTCACCAAGACCATCCTACCTTGCTTCCACTGAGACGGGACTCGCCCCGTTCTCAGACATCGATCGAACAGACGCCTGACACGGGGCCCGAGAACGCGCAGGTCCAGGGTCATGGCCCGGGTTGGGATGCCGCCTGGACCCGGAGGTCCAGGTATTAGGGTCCGCCGCTCCGAGTTCCGGAATCGGCCCGTCCCCGCTGGGAGGGAACAGGATGTCGATCACCCTGTCCAGGATCTCGGGATTCAAGATCTCCGTCACGGAGGGAGAGGGCGCCCAAGGACGAAGTTTGCCCATCACGGGCGCCCCCAGGGAGCACGTTCTATGGGCTCGAGGAGCTCGGACCATGCCCCTGCCTTCGCCGCCTTGATGGTCAGCTGGAGAGCTACCACCAATTCCTGTAGCCCTCGTATAGCTCTGGTTTCCTCGCCGGGTCGCGACGTCTCCTCCGATGGAACCTCTGGTACAGTCGCCGGGCTTGGACGGATCCGTGACGCATCTGCGTTATCACCTGCGACCAGCAATACACTGCCCGTCGAGAAGGGGCGCGGGACCGAGGCATGGCGGTGTCGCATATCGCCGACATTTCCCCTCGGAACCACTCCGTGTCCTCCTCCTCCACGTCCACGAGCGGCCCAGACGGGATTTGGGGCCAGGCCACTGCGATGGATAATCAGCGTATCCTCTTTCAGGCGCTTTAGCGCCCACCTCTTCTTACTTCGGGAAAGCGAGGACCCATAACCCACAACCCCCAATCCTCTCCCAGGCGGCCCTCGGCTCCGGATGGTGCACACTTCCATGAGGATGTAGAGGTGGTCACGTAATGTTTCCACCTCTTGCACCACCCTCCAATCTCCCGCACGGCGCGCCATCGAGGGGTATGCCCAAGACAAGTCGGCTATGGATTCCCCCTCGAGTGTTTTGTGAGGATGAGGGGTTGGTGAGGGCAATCTCCAGTGGAGGACCACTGGGGCCCCCCAAAGCAGGAGCCGCTACAACTGATCCTTAACGATAAGGAGCTACGCTGACCTACGCAGAAGCAATGGGCTCTGCCAGCAAGATAGATCTGGCGTCGAACCCTACAGGATCTCCGATCATCCTAACTGGTTCGGGGACATGGGCGGTTCTGTGGCGGTTATCCTTGGAGGGGCCTCGTTGCCCTTGCCGTTCTCCCTGGTGGAGAGAGGGCAGGGCTACGTTGCTGCGGACTGGGTGGTGAGTACCATTATGATTGGAGTCTATGCACCGCCTCGCTGCCATACGGTGATGGTCCTGGGGGACTTCAACGCCAAGCTACAGGCGTGGGGTTCTCCTAGGATGGACCTGAGGGGCGAGGCGGTGCTCGACTTGGTGGCCGGCTCCGACCTCCGGTTATTCAACCACGAGGCAGTCAGCACTTGCGTCCACTACCAGGGGGAGTTCATAGACAACTTGTCATGCATCCTCCTCGGTGGCGGCCTGTGTAAAGGGCTGGAGGGTGGTGCAAGACGTGAAAACACTTAGTGATCGGGGCTGTACGAGGGCTACAGGGAGTTTCTGGTAGCCCTCCAGCTGGCCATCAAAAAGGCGAAGGCGAGGGCATGGTCCGAGCTCCTCGAAGCTGGAGGCGCCCGTACAGGATGGGGATGAGCAAGCTTCGTCCCTGGACGCTCACTATGACGAAGATTTTGGACCCCGAGTTCCTGGACAGGGATCCCGGAACTCGAGGCGGCGCACAGTGGGACGAGCCTATTGTTCCGTTGGACATCGGGCAAAACACAAAAAAAAAAATTTGGAATTTAAAAATTTTACTTCATAGTCAAGAAACTATGAACCTTTTACAATTATGTGCAACATTTTTTTTTCATTTTTTCTCACTAGATAATCCAGGGCAGCCAATAATAAATGCCTATGTAAAATATTTTTTTTTCTATATTTGTTGTTTAGTACGTCTACTTAACGATTTTACTTAAAACTTTTATGCAGTACATAATCTTGCAGCTATAATAATTCCAAAATTAAAAACAAAAAAAAATAAAATTGAAAATGGAGCTTTGTTTTACTTCATAATAAATGTCATATAAACATTACTTAATTACGCAAATCGCCTAGGATCGCCCGGAAAAAACTCTTCACCATTATATTCTAGACACTATATAGATTAAAGTTATCCAAGCACTTTTTGCTTTTAGCTGCTTTTTCGTGAGATATTTAATATAATTCCCATTGTTGCACTAACTAGAGACCAGAATCTAATCAAACGGGGCGTGTTTGACATATTTTAAGTAGGATAACTAGACAATAATATATGTACAACTACTAAATAAATCAAATATTGTTATGTTGAAGGAACAATGGAACTTTATTTTTATAAACAATGAAGATTTATTATATACAACTTAGAAATTGCTTTTATACTAATGATTTTCTGATAATGAATCTTTTATGGTTGTATATTTTTCGGCTCTATCAAAGTGCTATTATTCATATTTTTAAAAGACTGTTACATGTATTTCGTTACGTATTATTTTAACTCGAAAAGACGAAAAATTCTAAACTATATGTTAGTAAGGGTTTTATTATTTGGGTCATTTAAATACTCCGTTCGTTTGGCAGGGATGATTACCAGCCGAAATTGTGAACTACTTTATATGGGCGGTTTCGAGAGTGCTTTATGAAAAATAGTTGAATATTATATTTTTATTATTCCCGATCCACAAACTAAAAGTTTGTATCTCTCTCTCATCGTTAAAGTTTCTTGTTTCTTAAGAAAACATAGCGAGCAGCCCTCAGCGCAAGCTAATAAAACGCAAGAGTTGTTCCGTTTTTGCAGGAAAACCCCATAATTATGTCATCAATAAAAGTTTCTACGGACTACATATTACTAAGTGTTTTATTATCTGGGTCATTTAAATACTCCGTTCGTTCGGTAGGTGCGATTAGCAGCCTAAATACACCTTAACCGCTTACAGAGTAAAGAATGCGCTATGAATAATTTCACTCTTTTACAATTACAACAATAAACCAGAATTGGTCACGAATGTACTAAATTGTGAACTACAATTAAATATCGAAAATATTAATATTAATCATTACTGCTGAAAAATACTGCTGAAATGCAATTTCTAAGTTGTATATAATAAATCTTAATTATTTATAAAAATAAGGTTCCACTGTTCCTCCAACATAACAATATATTATTTACTTAATAGTTGCACATATATTAATGTCTAGTTATCCTACTTAAAATATGAGAAACACGCCCCGTTTGATTAGATTCTGGTCTCTAGTTAGTGCAACAATGGGAATTATATTGAATATCTCACGAAAAAGCAGCTAAAAGCAAAAAGTGCTTGGATAACTTTAATCTATATAGTGTCTAGAATATAATGGTGAAGAGTTTTTTCCGGGCGATCCTAGGCGATTTGCGTAATTAAGTAATGTTTATATGACATTTATTATGAAGTAAAACAAAGCTCCATTTTCAATTTGAAGCTTTTTTTTTTAATTTTTGAATTATTATACCTGCAAGATTATGTACTGCACAAAAGTTTTAAGTAAAATCGTTAAGTAGACGTACTAAACAACAAATAAAGAAAAACAAATATTTTACATAGGCATTTATTACTGGCTGCCCTGGATTATATAGTGAGAAAAAATGAAAAAATTTTGTTGCACATAATTGTAAAAGGTTCATAGTTTCTTGTCTATAAAGTAAAATTTTCAAATTCGAAAATTTTGTTTTGCCCCGATGTCCAACGGAACAATAGGCTTGTTACGAGCCGGGCTGTGTGGCAGCACGAGAGCCCGGCGAGGGGTATATTACCCAGGAATATGGTTACCAATTTGTTAGTTAAGGTGCGCGGACGAACCCGATGCGAAATCAGGGAGCCGCTAGGATTATTGAGAGCGAGGACGAACCCGATGCGAAACCGGGGAGCCTCTAGGAGGGGGAACAAGCGCGGACGAACCCGATGCGAAATCGGGGAGCCGCAGGAGGGTGAAACGTCGTGGACGAACCCGATGCGAAATCGGGGAGCCACTAGGAAGAAGTTCGCAGACGAACCCGATGCGAAATCGGGGAGCCACTAGGAAGAAGTTCGCAGACGAACCCGATGCGAAATCGGGGAGCTGCTAGGAGGTTGGTTTATTCACAGACGAACCTGGCGCTTGACCAGGGAGCTGTTCGGAGGTTGGTAGACTTACGGACGAACCCAATGCGAAATCGGGGAGCCGTAGGACACGGACGAACCTGGTGCGAAACCAGGGAGCCGTAGGAAGGGTTAGGTTTCGTGGACGAACCCGATGCGAAATCGGGGAGCCACTAGGTTGGAATATGTAGATTGTTTGTTTGGATAAAGATGTGCGAACGAACCTGATGTGAGATCAGGTAGTCGCGGGAAATGTTAGTTGCCTCGTAACTCTAAATTATTATTTGATACAACTCGAGCGGTAAAGTTGTATCGAAGGGAACGTTGTTACCAATATGCAAGGATTGCGGGGTAAAGATAGGTTTAACGAATCTACTCGATTTATAAGTGAACGTATAAAGTTGTATTCTGAGTTTTCAGTATAAATACAAATGTTACTGTCGCGATGAATTAATATATAAAGTGTGTAAGTTACCTAAGTATTTGCACGGTGTTGACGCACTGGCGATGCGGGGACTGAGAGCCGCTATTAGAATATGCCGAAAGAACTTCAACCGGACAAGCGGATTCTAACGGGTTAATCTGTGATTCGAGAGGTGCGCTAAGCCCAATCTCACTGGATATAACTGATTCTATACAAGCGTGACACAACGTAACACTACGCGTGACTATGTTACTCTGAACCCATGAGGGTAGAAACCAAAGGGTTTATATAGTCCCAAAATGCGCGGGAGCGCACTGGAACTTTCCATATAAGGAAATATAGGAGTCGTCGTCGGGCCACGCCCGTCTTGGGTCATGATGCAGCTGACCGTGCTTGTACTCAGGTCCCCTTTATTTGTTTACATTAAACGGAAGAATTTTAGGGCGTTTTCCCTTCACAAATGCGAGCTCGAAAACGCGTTGAGAGCGACGTATGGAAAGTATTCTTCATACGTAACAGGCTCGTCCCACTGTGCGGCGCACAGTGGGCCAATTGCCCAATCTAGGCGGTAGAAATTCAAATCGCGAAACAGCCGTATCTTCATTTATTCTTGTTAAGGAATGTTTGCTGACACTAATAATGGTCATAATAATTAATTTAGTGATTATTTAAGTATGGAAATCGACCTCTGAAAACTCCAAACCTGATCACGACAAAATCGTACATTTATTTTCGTTGTAAAGAAAATTATATGACAGGAATTAGTACCATTCTTTAAACTTCTATGCATTATGGAGTATATTAGCATAAGTGAATGTTCACATAGCAATATACGAAATTTAAAAATAATGCCGTTTACAATAATTATTGGATGTTTTTCAAAAGCATTTTTTTGATGCCGTTTACCTAACTTTAATAGAGTAGAACTATCAAAGTCCGCAAAAGTCCGCTTTGAAACTTGTATGGTACTAAAGTTTGAACTATGTAGGATGCATGTACAAAAATTTGGCTGCTAATATTTGCTAATCTTGGACTTCTATTGTTTTAAAGTTCTTGTAAATTTCGAGACATACCACCACATTTTGTTATATAACTTAACAAAAAATGAATATATCAGGCAAAAAACTTTGTAAAAGTAAAGTATAATGGTTATAGTTTTATACAGAATAAAAAATTTATCTGTAGATTGTTTGTACTAAGCTTTATATAGGTTTATACGAAAAACGGGACTTTCCGCGCGGCCATACCCAACATCAAACGGCACATATATTCAAACACCCTGTACATACACTCATTATGCACTAATTACAATATCTTTTTGTATTATGTATTACTTTTATTGATATTTTATTATGTGTTATTTATTAAATTAAAATAATGAAATTTTAAAAAATTAAAATAAATAATAAATTACAAATCCTGTATTTAATGCATGTAATTTAGTTTTTAACATTAAAAACACTAGAAAACCAGGTCCCAAGTTTAAAAATAAAATTTCATCGTATTATGATCATCGCAAAACGAGTTATGAATTTTTTCCACCTAGATTGGGCGCATGTCCCAGTGTGCGGCGCGCCCTGACAACTGGTCTGCCGATATGTTTGTCACGGTGGAGGAACTGGCCCGAGGAGCTGTCATGCGGATGACAGCCCGGAACACCGCTCCGGGTCCTGACGGCATCCCGGGCCCGACCATTGCCCTGGCCCTGCGCGTCCTCGGGCCCCGTCTCAGGCGTCTGTTCGATGGATGCCTGAGGACGGGGCATGACTGGTCTCAGTCTAACCGAGGCAGGATGGTCATGGTGAAGAAGATTGGTAAACCCGTCGATTCTCCCTCGGCTTATCGGCCTATATGTCTCCTCGATGAGGTGGGCTAGCTCTTTAACGCTTTTAACTCCCTCCCCTGGGGAGGTATAGGGAGGCACTGGAGGACCACAGAGAGCCCATCTACGTAAGGGGGGTCCTCAGGGAATACCTCAGGGACAGCTGGATAGACTATCCTGCGGCGTCACACAGGGGTGGGACATTGGGTAAGACTCGGTGCTGCGGGCTCCCCTCCCGGCTAGTGTCAGCGTAACGTGTTACGCTGATGATTCCTTGTTGCTGGCCACCTGTAGGGACTGGAGGAGGACCATCCGCTTCTCTGAGACGGGACTGGCCACCGTCGTCGATGGAATCCGGGGACTAGGTTTGCAGATCTCCCCGCAGAAAACCGAGGCCATGTGGTTTCACAACAGGCCCCGGGCGGGGGGTCGCCGCCTGGCTCACGGAGACATCATAAGACATCATTTTGTTGCGACAATCGATGGAGTAAGGTGAGATACAAATCGAGTACCTTCCGACGGCCAGAGTACCCGCTGACGTTTTAACTAAAGGACTATCAATGACAAAGCATGAAAAATGTATTCAGGAAATTGGTTTGCGGTACTAATGTTTGTGTATGCAGTTGGCGCAAAAGTTGATGCCTTTCTTACGGGGGAGTGTTGGAGAACCTCTAAAATCGGCACCCATGCGCGTTCTGCTGTATTTTCTGTGTGACAGTTTTGTACCGCTACATAGTGGTCCCAAAGCCCGAAAACGTGGTCAAAACCCCAAAACATGAATTTTGTCGTATGGTCATTTTAACCGTTGCTTAGGGTACTTTATTGATGTCCCTATGGTGGGGTGTAAGTCAAAAACGTCTCATTTTTATACCTGACAAGCAATTGCAATGCAAACATTAGTCTTTTTAGTCAAGCATTTGTCGTGAAGGTGAGCGTAAGTGTGCACCGTTCAGTGTAAAGCGTATAACTTTTTTTAGCATAAAGTAATTTAAATTCTGTAAAATGGATGCTGTTTGTGGAAGTAAGTACAATGTTTTATAGTAGTTGTATTTTAAAAATTGATAACCATTAAATGTGTAAATCAGGAAATGTTTTGTACAAAATAAGTTATAAAATGCGATGAGTAAACTGTTTTCATGTAGGCAAAAAGTTGTAGATCCTGCCATATCCTGTGCTAATTTTTGTTTAGGCATTTAGTTTATACTGTTATCTTGCAATGTGAGAAAAATTAGCTGCAGATACTTGCAGATGCACTTATGGCGGCATTTTCCGTATTCATGCTAGTCATTTTTGCCGCGTTCAATGATATTGAAATGTGTTTTAGAGAAAAGTTATGAGTTTCGAAGAGTCATAATTATGTAGTTGCGTGTAGTGTTTTATAAGTTAGATGTATAAAGAACATATGAATTAAATATTTATTTAAAAACTTTTTTTATATTTTTAAAAATAAGAGATTTCGAGAAGATTTCTCGAGAAAATGTTCTAGAGTGAACACAATGGAGGACGTTTTTCACCGACTTCTAGTCAATTCCGATCCGTATATATCTAGTTTAAGACAACTGCCAGGGAAGTCAATAGAAGCCTTTCTACAGAAGCCTTGAAATTGTTCGCTGCTGCAAATATACATGGAGAAGTTGCTACAAAAAGAAATTTCGAAACAGATTCGGACGATAGCACTTAATTAGTTTTATTCAAATTTAAAATTCTTTTTTTTTTATTTAATTTTATTTATTTAATTTATACGCATTTCTTCAATAAACATATTTAGACAAGAGATGTACCCAATATTTATTTATAAACACTCCAAGACTCCAAATTACTACGAATTTTTAAGAAAATTAAAATGAAGCATTTGGTTTTTCAATTATAGTGTAATAAAAATGATTTGACAGAAAAATGTTTCAGACAAAACTTAATCAGTATTCAGCTTTCTACAAACATCAATATAAAAAATTGAACAGAACCTTTTATTTAATAATAAATTAAAGGTCACCTTCAATTTATAAATGTTATTATATATTTTTGACAATAGAATATGATACCTGACATCAATACGAATTCAACGACCTACCACACTATTACCTTAAGTGTTCAAATCACGCTACAATAATTTTGTCCACGTTTTCGGGCTTTGGGACCACTGTGCGCTAGTCCACTGTGTTGTTTGTAGCGTATTTTCTATTCTCATTATAATAAACCGTTTGTCGCGTGTTTAAACACTGGTTGTTGAAGCTGTTGTGATTAAAATAACATTTTAATCGATAAAATGTCTCATTTTAAATCACAACAGCTTCACGAATATTTTAATACAATTTTCATAGCGCAATACGTAACAATAAAAAAATTTTACGGTTGCGTTCGTGTCGTCTCACAGATACGAAGGCATTTAATCTTTCAAGGGTTACACCAGCTATTAGCCGCCGGGGCGTGTCGGCTAGTCAAAACGTATCAGTTTGCTACTGCCGCTCAGAAACCGAGGCAACCCCCCACCTCCAGTCCCGGGGATCGTACAAAATTAAGTCGGCGTATACATATGGGTACGTGTTCAGCTCGGCAAATTACGTACGGGCATTCACGCATTTAAAAAATCAAGTGCATAATGGGTACTACAATTGTTTGAGAACTGATCTCAAAATGTTGGCATTATATAAAATAACTTCCTAGGAATTTTGTTAGAGCCTGAGAACATTGATCAAAATGTCTAAGTACACGATTTTATAGGAAAACCATATTTTAAGAAAACGAAAATAGATTGTAATTTATACGCCTTTAGCCATAAATATAAACAGAACTTACTCCACATTCTTCAGAGGGCCTTATATTTTTAAAATTAACAATAAAAAGACTTATGATTCTCATTTTCTGTTGTTATGGATCCCATTAAAGATACACAAATAAGAGACATACTGTTAAGATTTATTCCAATGATACTGACAATAACGCAAAGTTATTTTTTCCACATTATACAGGGTGGCCAGGAACTCGCGCAGTATTTTTAAAAAAGGGGTAGCTGAGGTGATTCTGAACAACTTTTTCCTTGACCAAAATATTGTTTGAAGCTTCGTTTTTTAGTTATTAACGAAAAACACTGGCCAATGCGAGCGCCCGTATAGCCCGAGCTCAGTCACAATTGCGCGCGGCCGAGATCGGGTGCATCGAGGGGCAACGTACGGCAAATATTACAATCGTCTTACATTAAGAATAGTGTATAATTTTTCGTTATTCATCAATAACAATTTAATTAACAAGTCGTTTAATAACTGTTCCATACTTTTATTCGTTTTCCGAAACGAATAAAGTGTTTTATTAATTATGAAAAAAGTGTTTGGATGATTAATGTTAGAAAAGGGTAGTTAAATAAACTTATCCATTCGACCGCGAATTTACCTGCTTCGACGGTGTCTTGCCATATGGTCATTGTACCGATCCTGACCTATCCTAATTTAAATTTAATTTACCTGCTTCGACGGTGTCTTGCCATATGGTCATTGTACCGATCCTGACCTATCCTAATTTAAATTTAATTTAAATGCCACGTCCCGGCGATCGATACGATCTGATTCGCACTTGTTTCCACACGCACAGGACACGCACTTACGAACATTACGAAAGTTAATGTGTGTGTCATGTGCGTGTGGAAACAAGTGCGAATCAGATCTGTATCGATTGCCGGAACGTGGCATTTAAATTAAATTTAAATTAGGATAGGTCAGGATCGGTACAATGACCATATGGCAAGACACCGTCGAAGCAGGTAAATTCGCGGTCGAATGGATAAGTTTATTTAACTACCCTTTTCTAACATTAATCATCCAAACACTTTTTTCATAATTAATAAAACACTTTATTCGTTTCGGAAAACGAATAAAAGTATGGAACAGTTATTAAACGACTTGTTAATTAAATTGTTATTGATGAATAACGAAAAATTATACACTATTCTTAATGTAAGACGATTGTAATATTTGCCGTACGTTGCCCCTCGATGCACCCGATCTCGGCCGCGCGCAATTGTGACTGAGCTCGGGCTATACGGGCGCTCGCATTGGCCAGTGTTTTTCGTTAATAACTAAAAAACGAAGCTTCAAACAATATTTTGGTCAAGGAGAAAGTTGTTCAGAATCAACTCAGCTACCCCTTTTTTAAAAATACTGCGCGAGTTCCGTGCCACCCTGTATATTGCGATTAAAATTGCAAACATATACAAATTGGTCCTAATATATCTACAATAAACAGGATTACTCATGTTCCAATTAACAATTGTTTAAAAATTGCATGACCGTGCAAAAGATTGTAATTTGTTACACATTAATCTTTTTTATAAACTTGCCGACAACATCAGAAAACCTGTCTATTGACCGGATATTATAACTTGACAATCGTTGTAAATAGTCTGTAAACAAATATTTCATAGTAGTTCGAAAATGTACAATTTTTGTATTCCCAAAAGTATTATTTCACGGGTAGAATAACTATTCATTATTTTAAATGATTACATACACATACCTGCCCATTTAAGTGTTAATTACGGTCTGACCATACTGTGGGGTCGGACGCCTCCATCAAAGAACATAAGAGGAACTTAAGAACTACGTTGCC
Organism: Nomada ferruginata; assembly: GCA_963583965.1. Taxonomy (NCBI): domain Eukaryota; kingdom Metazoa; phylum Arthropoda; class Insecta; order Hymenoptera; family Apidae; genus Nomada; species Nomada ferruginata. The sequence goes on from OY757219.1 coordinate 6,879,775, forward strand.
CAAGAAGGGGCCGTGGCGTAGAAGGACCGATCAGTGCCTACCGAGAACGACCGTGACCTCCGAAGGGAACGGACGTGCCCATGCGGAACCGCAGTGAATCAGTGACTCTTCATCACAATTCTTGCAACCAACGTGACAGTTTTTCATACAAGCAAACATACTAAGAGAGTTATTAAGAACTCTGTTTCCCAGTGCTATATTACTACAAACTCAGTGTAGTGAAACAAAATTGTCGGAAGACGGAAAGCGGCAGAGGGGCGGCCTCCCCCTGACAAAACAAGTGAGCGCACAACACCATGTGAGCCACCAAGAAGAGTCAGCCATATCAGCCTACAAAAGCTATCTAATATAATAAACTGCAGCGACTCAACGCACAGAGGTAAGACGACCTTACACGACCAACTGTTACAGGCCTTAACAGAAACAAAAATCTCGCCAATACCAAACCTGGTGCGAAGAAGCTTCAACGCCCGCGCAAAGGTTTCTACACCCCAGCACGAGATGAAACCAAAGGCACCACCACAGGCTAAAAAAAGCTGCATCGCCAGCAACAGCCAACAACCAGACAGAACCACAGAAAAAAATCAAGAGCAGTACAAGGAACTGCTAAATATCATAGAAAATCTGAACAAAACTATAGAAAACCTCTCCAAGCAATTGGAAGAAGAAAGGGCGCAGAAAAGTACCACCACGCCGGGAAAAACCCAACCAGGTACCTCCAAGTGCAAGGCCACAGGCGAACAGGCCAGCACGTCAAACCGACCGCCAGTGCCCCCACCAGAGGGAAGAGCGGGCATGACCGTGCGGGCGTCCCCCGCAACCGCACTAGGACCCTCAACAAGTAAGACATGCGGAACACGCATCGCGGACGCTAGCACAAGCGCGCCCCTACCGGCAACCAGTGAAAAAAAGGATGGGCAAAATGAGGGCTGGGCCACTGCCCCCTCCAAAAGACAACGACAGAACTCAACACCAATCCCCACAGCCCGAGGAGACACCCTCACGGAATCAACAGGATCAGAGACAGCCAGCACATCACGCAAACAAGGAAAGCACCAAGCCAACCAAACCACCATCGAGACAGAGCTACACCAGACCCAAGACCAGACAGCATCCAAGCCCCCAATCATAAACATATTTGGGAGCACCCAGCAAGTAACTTGTAGGCTGATCAAGGAAACATTAAGTATAAATAATTTTAAAATTAAGCACATTAACACATCCAAACATTACGTACAGCTCGATAACCTAACCGACTACAACGCAACAATTAGAGAACTAACAATAAGACAAATCAAATTCTTCACATACACCCCAAGAGCACTCAAACCGCAAACACTCCTAATCAAAGGATTAAACTCCAGCTTCGACACGGAAGAAATCCTTACAGAGCTAACGAACCTCCGCCTGAACAAAGTTAAGTTCCTAAAAGTATCCAATTTTACAACAAATAACAACTCCAAAACCAGCAGAACCCTTCCCTTCTTCCTTGTCCAAATCTCCCTAGACAGCGACATAAATGAACTAATACAGACCAAGCGCCTCCTTCACCAAGTAGTCACATGGGACAAGCTACACAAGAAAAATCCCACGATGTGCGCCCGCTGCCAAAGAGTAGGACACACCTCCAGGAACTGCAACCTGGAGTTCAGATGCGTGAAATGTGCAGATAAGCATGAACCCGGTCAGTGCAAAATTTCAAGCGACACTAAGCTACCCGAGCACCAAATATACTGCGTCAGATGTAGAAGTTTCGGCCACCCAGCATCCTACAAAGGATGCCCTAAGCTTAGAGAACTCAAAACGAGGCTAAAAAATACGGCAATTAAAAGAACAAACAATAAATTAGAAGTCCTAAATAACGCAAAGAACCACATAGAAAACAGCAAAACCAAACCTAACATCTCCTTCGCAATGGCGCTAACGCACAAGATCCACAAATGATAGCCACCCAATCCACCCACCACAGAACCTCACTCAAATCCCATATGAAAAATTATTCAACGACCTGAAATGTCTTATAATGCCACAAATAAATAGACTAGAAACAATAATAGGAAACAACACCACCAGGATAGACAAATTGCACGACCTATACTTCGGAATACACGAAGAGCACAATACTACCGACACAAACAGCATCCTCAATGAATAACCCGGCCACCACAGACCCCAAGATAATTTCAGCGAACGTAAACTCCATAGCATCGAACGAAAGAAGATACAACCTAACACAACTACTTAAAACTGAAAATCCAGACCTAGCACTTTTAAACGAAACGAAACTAAATGCACATCACAACCCAAAATTCAAAAACTACAACCTCGTAAGAAAAGACAGAAACGACAGCAAGGGCGGTGGCGTAGCCTTACTAATCAGAAACCATATAGCTTACGAACTCATCCACTTAACAACAGACACAACAATAATCGAGAACATCATTATAAAAATCCAACTACAGAATAATAACAACCTTTTTATAATAGCATGCTACTCAGCGGGAACCAAGTCGACAGAATTTGTAAAAGAACTAGCCCAAATATTCACCACACTCTCCCTCAGAAACCCAAAGAACTACTACTTACTAGCCGGCGACCTAAACGCCAAACACCAAAATTGGAATAATAGCTACTACAACAGCAGAGGCCTCGCCCTAGCCAAGTGGATTAACAAAACCACCTTAGAAAACAGAATCACATTACTCGGCACCAACACCCCCACCTTCCCAAGGAGTAACGCCTACTTGGACATATGCATCCTAGACAGTAGAATCAACGTACTAAACAAAAACACAGACAGCACTATCCCCACACTAGACCCCGACAGCGACCACAGGGCAATTAAAATACACCTCGCACTCCCAGGAAAAGACAGCCAAATCCCCTTCACCGCTCCCAGTTTCCTACTAAACTATAGCAAAACAGACTGGACAAAACTAAGAAAAGACATTACCAAAAACTGGACAACAAAAATACCCCATAACAGAAACCTAACAAACGAAGAAATTGACCACTACCTAACAAGTATAGACACAATAATTATAAATGCAATACACAGAACAGTACCCACCCTCCCAGACTATAACTCGGCGGAACTGTACGTAAACAGCGAAATCAAAAAATTACAAAGAGCAAAAAGCAAATTACTAACAACACTACATAACGAATACAGACACCCATCCCACCACTCCCAAATAATAATAAAAACAGCAAAGACCCTGCTCAACCAGTGCAAAACAAAAATGAAACAAGAGTTCCAACAGTCCGTAAATGCATACTGGGAAAATAGAACAAAAAACATACCAATAAATCCACACATGTTCCCACAAATTAACACAATCTTTAGAAAAAAAGAAGGACTAATTATACCCAACCTAAAAATAGAAAGCACAAACAGCGACCTAATAACTAAAGCCAAAATAAACCCGAACACCCTCAACCAAGACGCAGACGGAAAATTTACAATTACAAAAGACACAGACAAACTCAACATACTAGGAGCCTACTTCGCCACGACAAATTCGCAAAACGCAGCACTAGGAAAATTGAGACTAACGGAAATAGTAGAAAAACACCACGCCACCCACACGAACGAAAACGACTCAAGCAACCAAGCAAGCAGCACCCTAACAAAGTTCTCAGACACCAACACAGCTACAAACCCCAAATACGAAATCGACAGCAATTACTTCACAACGCCTACACACACAACACAACTATTCAAAAAAACGAACAATAAAAAATCCTCGGGTCCTGACAATATCCCTAACATAGTATTAAAGAACCTACCCACCAGCCTCCTCTCCAGCTACAATACCCTCTTCAACAATTGCCTGAACAACCACTACTTTCCCGATGCGTGGAAAACAGCACGAGTAATACCCCTAAAAAAAAAGGGAAAAACCCATCCGACCCATCTAGTTACCGTCCGATCAGCCTACTACCAAATATATCAAAAATCTTTGAAAAACTCGTCAAAAAAGCCCTAGGAAGATTTTTCACAACGCATAATATTATCCCAAACACCCAATTTGGATTCCGTCCACAACTAAGCACAATACACGCAATACATACACTAACATCCGACATCCAACACGCACTACACAGGAAGGAAAGCGTAGCTGCCTGCCTAATAGACTTAGAGAAGGCCTTTGACACAGTCTGGTTAAAAGGACTCCTATACAAACTATCAAAAAAAGACTGTCCATTACACTTAATAAAAATAATTACAAGCATGACGCAAAACAAAAAATTCTACACATCCAACAGTAAAAGTAACTCAACGCTAACACTACATCTGACAGACGGACTACAACAAGGAACAGTCACCGCACCAGACCTCTTTAACTTTTACACCGCAGACATACCAAAATTATTCCAAATACCAGAATCCCCAGATATAAAAACACTACACTTTGCAGACGACCTCATAGTGTACATCAAAGGTAAAAATATAACAAAAATACAGAAGAAAATGCAACACCTCTTTGACAAGATAGACGACTATTATCATACTTGGAAGCTCAAGATTAATCCAGGAAAATCAGAAACCACCCTATTCCGAAGGCCAATTAAAAACCAGTCAAAAAATTTCTTAGAAGCATACAAATCCTTCCAAATAAAACACAGGACCACAGCAATTCCACACAAAAAAACAGTAAAATACCTGGGCATAAACCTAGACGAATTCCTCCTATTCAACCAGCACGTAGACATCCAACTAAAAAAAAGCAACAAACACCTTTCTCAATAACGCCAAACTATTTTACTCAAAATATCTGAGCACAAAAATAAAAATCATATGCTATATGTTACTCATAAGGCCAATAATATCATACGGCTCCCCAACTTGGTTCAACATAAGCCCCCCAACCATGGAAAAGATTAGGATCTTCGAGAGAAGATGTCTCAGGGCGTGCACGGGTCTAAACAGAAATGAAAAATCCAATTACAAACGATACACAAACAACAAAAAATTATACGACACTGCAAACATCCCAAGAATAAAACACAACCACCTTATAAACAGTTCACTATACCCACACGACGAATTCCATAAAAAAAACCCTAGCAACCGGCAATATCCCTCCAGAAGCCTTCCTACTACTCGACAAAACAGGCAGAATCATGGACCAACACAATATTCCAATAATTTACCATATACAGCGCACAGCCAACAACAAAAAAATCCTGTACGATCCCCACATAAACAGCAAGAACACCAACCACCGAATAGTCTACAGCACGGACGTACCTAAACTAGACTCAACAAACAAATATCACCACAACACAGGCAAATACTGGTGGTTATCCAAACCTTATACAAACAATTAATAAATCCCGTCGCCAAAGCGCACTCTTTGTTATACATGTATAGACGTATGTATGTATATGTATGATATGTATATATTGTATATACAGGGTGGGGCAATAACTATGTCCACCTTGAATATTGCCGTTGTTTGTAATAGTATGAAAAAATATTATATATGAAACTTACACTGTGCAAAGGGGGACATATTGTGATACATACATTTTTTGCCTAGGTGGAGGCATAGAGGAGATTTGAAGGTCATGTCTATTTTTTTAAATGAAATAGTATGTTTTTTTTATTGCGATATGATAGCCGGTGTTGAGACAATTTCAACAAGCTACCGTTGAAGGTCATACAAGGTCAAATATGGTTTAAACCGTTTGAGTGGCAAGGAGCGATTTTGCGCTTCTTCTGTGTCGCTCGAACAGTGCCAGCGCTCTAGGCTGCGTAGCCGATAACCGCGACACGCTCGGTTTCCGTCGATGCGCGACTTTACGGCCACTATTCCATTACCTTATTTGACCTTGTATGACCTTCAACGGTAGCTTGTTGAAATTGTCTCAACACCGGCTATCATATCGCAATAAAAAAAACATACTATTTCATTTAAAAAAATAGACATGACCTTCAAATCTCCTCTATGCCTCCACCTAGGCAAAAAATGTATGTATCACAATATGTCCCCCTTTGCACAGTGTAAGTTTCATATATGATATTTTTTCATATTATTACAAACAACGGCAATATTCAAGGTGGACATAGTTATTGCCCCACCCTGTATATACAGTGTGTAACATAATGATAGGCCCACTTGGATTTTTTGACATAACTCTGGACCTAGTTAACCGATTCGGTTGAAACTTATTCAGCATGTAGCCAAGACACTATGGAGTATGTGTGCAAAATTTCATATTAATGCAGTGCGTCAATTTTGTACAGTAAACATTTATTTGATTTTTGTCAATTTCTGACCGTAACAAAATGATAGGTCCACTTGCAGAAAACCGAAACTTTAATGAAGTAATGCTTAATTATACTTAATAAAACTTAATAATAAGAACTAATAACTTAAAACCATAAATGTTTTCAATAATTTATTGCTTTCCCATGGCTTTTTATTAATAAATTCATTCTCTTCGTCATTGATTTTGCTAAATTTTGCAATTGTTGCGGTGTAATGCGATTCCAGGCCCTCAATATCGCAGTTTTTAATTCGGCGACAGTATTAAATTGACGACAATTATCGTACACGTCACGTACAAGGTGGCCCCAAAGATTTTCAATTGGGTTGATATCAGGGGATCTCGCTGGCCAGGTGAGAGTGCTGATTTGTCTCCCCTGCAACCACTGCCTAGTGCTGGCAGACACGTGAACGGTCGCGTTATCGTGCATGAATTGCAAGTTAGCCGAAGGAAAACGACACAAGTATGGTACAAGATGTTCCTCAAGCACTTTCTGGTACGCCCTCGAGTCCATACGCGAATCGATGAACGCCAAAGTTGTCTTTCCAAATGCCGAAAAACCGGCCCATAACATTAGCGAACCGCCACCAAAATTTCGTTTTCGGAAATAACGTGGTTCACTTCGCAAATCGTGCCAATAATGTGCAAGGCCGTCTGGTCCATCCAAGTTGAATTTCTTCTCATCCGAGAAGATGACCTAAATTAGAAAAGAATTAAAGAATTAAAAAGAAATAATGTTATTCTGCAATGTCTACATACCGATTTCCATTCGTGCGTCCATGTCTGATGTTCATCTGCAAAACATGATCGAATACGGTAGTGCTCCCTAGTCATGGATGGTGCCTGTTTCATTCTTTTATAAAGAAGATTGGGCGACTTTTGTAGAGTACGCCAAACAGTCATATGCGAAACGTCCGGTATAATTTCACTGCGTAATCGTCGCGATCCCTTCGTTGAATTTGCAGTTTCTTTGCGTATCACTCTTTTCACACGATCACTTAGAAGTCGCGGCCTTCCCGGCGCCACTTTTGATCCATATTGATCACCTTTCTTAACAAATTGGTTGATCAGATTGTGAGAACGTCCAAGCCGGCGGGAAATTTCGCGATTACTTAATCCACTCTCTTTATAAGCCACAATTTTCCCTTGCTCATTTTCGGATAAACCAATCTTCCTGCCCATGTTTTAACAAAAAGGAAGTTTTCTGACAATGAAGATGTTGAAGCGAACTGTTCGGTGGTTAAGAAAGATATGACTTCTATATTTTCCGCAATGTTCAAAATAAGCAGGAATAAGGGGTGGTGTACTTAGGGGTTTATTATTTGACTTGCAGTTCGATGTTTTATGGCGGTGACGCTGTCGAGCGGCGGTGGGTTTAACCCAATTGACAATTCCATTGTCGCCAAATTAATACTGTCGCCGAATTTCAGTTTTCTGCAGGCGGCCTTGCACATTATTCACACGATTTGCGAAGTGAACCACGTTATATCCGAAAACGAAATTTTGGTGGTGGTTCGCTAATGTTATGGGCCGGTTTTCGGCATTTGGGAAGACAACTTTGGCGTTCATCGATTCGCGTATGGACTCGCGGGCGTACCAAAAAGTACATTACATCTTGAAAATCTGTTCAAACCAATTGAAAATCTTTGGGGCCACCTTGTACGTGACGTGTACGATAATTGTCGTCAATTTAATACTGTCGCCGAATTAAAACAACGATATTGAGGGCCTGGAATCGCATTACACCGCAACAACTGCAAAATTTAGCAAAATCAATGACGAAGAGAATGAATTTATTAATAACAAGCCATGGGAAAGCAATAAATTATTGAAAACATTTATGGCTTTAAGTTATTAGTTCTTATTATTAAGTTTTATTAAGTATAACTAAGCATTACTTCATTAAAGTTTCGGTTTTCTGCAAGTGGACCTATCATTTTGTTACGGTCAAAAATTGACAAAAATCAAATAAATGTTTACTGTACAAAATTGACGCACTGCATTAATATGAAATTTTGCACACATACTCCATAGTGTCTTGGCTACATGCTGAATAAGTTTCAACCGAATCGGTTAACTAGGTCCAGAGTTATGTCAAAAAATCCAAGTGGACCTATCATTATGTTACACACTGTATATATGTATGTATGTGTATGTATGTACATGCACATACTCTCTCTCTCTGTATATAATGTAAATAACCTAGAAACAAATTCCCTAGTCTTAATTGCCTGCCAAACTGGCAGGAACGCACGAGTGAATGCACGCGGTATGTATGTGTAGAGTGTGCATGCTTAGTCTAACCCCCCCCCCTCTTCTTTTTTTTTTTTCTCTCATCCTCTTATCACAAGAAGGAGCGACACCCACCATCTCGGTTTTTTCTAGTGCTACCCAGCATTATCTTTTTTTCCCCGAAATTCAACAACTAAAAAAAAAACACAGTCTATCCAAAAATAGACAAATTAAAACTATAATATAATATAGTAATATAAGAACAAAATAAAATAAGGGGAACAAAGCCCCCAACGTTCGTTTACAAAACTCCCCCCACAGGCTGCGAGCGTCACCACTCCGACCATGCAGCTATACATACACCTAGACCATTTTAAATAGATTATTCACTATAAGTTACCAATGTAATCATATTCTCACAAACATTGTAATTCTGAATAAAAACCACTTCTATCTATCAGTGCCTACCACCAGAAAGTCTCGGGTTCGATTCCCGATGACTCCCCTTCATTTTTCTCCAGTTCCTACAATACGTTGAAAATCCAGTATCCTCGCCATAAGCAGCCTATTTTATAAGTATTATAAAATATTTCTACATTAAAAACGGATACCAAATGATTTTTCTTTACAAATAGTATACACATACATGCACCTTGTTTATAACATGTTTTTTTAACTTGTCTATCTTCTGTTCGAAATATTATTTCCTCTTTTACTATAGTATCGACATTTGGAAAATAATTTGTATCTCGATTATCAATAATGCAGAATGTAATATCTGTATTGCAATTGTATAATTTTTCCAAACCATTGGATTCATATTTCGTCTAATAACGCCCAACAAAGTACTATGCATGGAGATTAAAAGATATTTTCGTTAATGGAAGTTCGTGTTACTTATTTAATTCGAGCACAGGCTTCAATCCTTAGCTCTGATTTCATTTTTTTAAATATATCATTCTTAATTCCTTTTCACAATAAAAACGTTAAATATTATAACAGACCAGAATCATTATAAAACCATTTGTACAGGGTAAGGCCGAATAATATGCACAAGCTGGCAGGAAGTAGATCAATTAAATTAAAAAAATATACAATTTTTCGGCCAAGACTTGGTTTTTGAGAAAATCAAGTATGGAAATCCGTTCTGTTCAAATTCCATTTCTGGTAGGATAAGATTCGCCACCAGACGCATAGCACTTATTCTGTTAGTAAATGACATGTACACTGTTAGGATTTATAATTGGCGCGCTTAGCCGTTGCGCGTTGATCGGTTGTGCTGTAGCGCCACTTGCATCCCCAAGCGGGGACGCCACTTACTCCTATATCGTTATACAGGGTGGGGCAATAACTATGTCCACCTTGAATATTGCCGTTGTTTGTAATAATATGAAAAAATATCATATTTGAAACTTGCACGGTGCAAAGGTAGACATATTGTGATACATACATTTTTTGACTGGGTGGAGGCATAGAGGAGATTTGAAGGTCATGGCTATTTTTTTAAATGAAATAGTTTTTCTTATTGCGATATGGTAGCCGGTGTTGAGACAATTTCAACAAGCTACCGTTGAAGGTCATACAAGGTCAAATAAGGTAATGGAATGGTGGCCGTAAAGTCGCGCATCGACGGAAACCGAGCGTGTCGCGGTTATCGGCTACGCAGCCTAGAGCGCTACCCCGCGCTGGAAGTACCCCGTCTTATTGCTGACGTATGTACTTTTGGTAGTATGTTTTCTTTTTTCACTTCTTCAAATGCGTAGTTAATGCGTTAAATTAGGTCTATAATTTTCATAATTAAAATCTATTCGGAAAATCGTATCCTACCAAAACTTGAACTTGTACTGACCGGATTTTCAAACTTGATTTCCTTTTTTTTTATTTATATGTATTATATTGAAATAAAACGTATATCTAAAAAAGACTGGTAATTGATCTAAAATATTTTCCAAACTGTATATGTAAATGTTATGCAAAACTCACACTCCTTTGGATTTTGCGATTGATTGCTTTTTTCACATATTATGCACACGTGAATATGTATACATACAGGGTCCGGCGGAGTATCTCATCCCGCGTTTAATGGGGGGTTGGTGGGGTGATTCTGAACAACTTTTTCCTTTACCAAAATGTTGGTTAAAGCTTTGTTTTTGAGTTATTAACGAAAAACCCTGGCCAATGAGAGCGCTCGGGCGCGTGGCCGTCAACGGATCTCAACCTCGGTCGTGGTCGTGAACGAACGCATTGGTACGTTGTGTTACCTCGTCTTAAATTAAGAATAATGTGGAATTATTCGTTATTCATGAATAACAAATAAACTAATAAGTGTTCGATACGTTTATTCGTTATCCGAAGGAAATAAAGTATTTTATTATTTATGAATTATTTTTTGTTTCACAGCACGTTTTCAGGTGGATAAATTGTATTTTAAGAAAAACGATTAGGATAAATAATGTTAGAAAAAGTTAGACTTACCAATTCGTCCACGTATTAACCTGCTCCGACGGCAGTCGGACACTGGGTCATTGTGTCGATCCTGACCTTCCACAACATCTGATGCTACAGCCGTGTGGGTGCACGGTCACTTTTCTAGCACGGTCACTTCACTTAACAGTCACTTTCACTTTTTGGAACGATTTATCCTTCCTGCGTTTAAAAAATTGTGGCTCCGAAAGGCACCCAATGCAATTGTGGCACCCAATACAAACATTTGGTTGTACTCCTGGTTTGAACGATACATCTTGCTCGTACGAATAGTCGAATGACTCTGCCAGCTTAAGCGTTTTCTAGGTTCTACATAGATGAACATTCGTTAAGGAAGGGATATTGTTATAATAGAATGCAGAGGAAATGTTTCTTACTGGAACGCTTAAGTGGCTAGCAGTTTTGGCGTCAACCTCCACTACACGAAAGAATACCCATGCGCTCTAGGGGGTCGCATGGTTTTCGTAACTACGAACTCCGATTGCGAAGAGAGACCACACACACCAGACAGTGTGGGATTACACTGTTCGAGAAATTTCAATAGAAGCGGAGTTCGTAGTTACGAAAGCCATGCGAACCCCTAGAGCGCATGGGTATTCTTTCGTGTAGTGGAGGTTGACGCCAAAACTGCTAGCCACTTAAGCGTTCCAGTAAGAAACATTTCTTCTGCATTCTATTATAACAATATCCCTTCCTTAACGAATGTTCATCTATGTAGAACCTAGGAAACGCTTAAGCTGGTAGAGTCATTCGACTATTCTTACGAGCAAGATGTATCGTTCAAACCAGGAGTACAACCAAATGTTTGTATTGGGTGCCACAATTGCATTGGGTGCCTTTCGGAGCCACAATTTTTTAAACGCAGGAAGGATAAATCGTTCCAAAAAGTGAAAATGACTGTTAAGTGAAGTGACCGTGCTAGAAAAGTGACCGTGCACCCACACGGCTGTAGCATCAGATGTTGTGGAAGGTCAGGATCGACACAATGACCCAGTGTCAATGACCCACTGCCGTCGGAGCAGGTTAATACGTGGACGAATTGGTAAGTCTAACTTTTTATAACATTATTTATCCAAATCGTTTTTCTTAAAATACAATTTATCCACCTGAAAACGTGCTGTTAAACAAAAAATAATTCATCAGTAATAAAATACTTTATTCCTTTCGGATAAGGAATAAAAGTATCGAACACTTATTAGTTTATTTGTTCTTCATGAATATCGAATAATTCCACATTATTCTTAATTTAAGACGATTGTAACATATGCCGCACGCTTCCCTCGATATCCACGCTGTCCCGAGCGCGGTTGAGAGCCACGCGCCCGGACGCTCTGATTGGCCAGTGTTTTTCGTTAATAACTCAAAAACGAAGCTTTAACCAACATTTTGGTAAAGGAAAAAGTTGTTCAGAATCACCCCACCAACCCCCCATTAAACGCGGGATGAGATACTCCGCCGGACCCTGTATAACTAGTAGCTACTAGTACTGACAAGGAGAACGCAAGGCCTTCGGGTCACCGATTTAGTTGAAACTTTGTGGACTTGTAGATCTCGTTCTCCTGTTTACGAATATATAGTATTATAGGGGCAGATACTCAGTAGTTTTTAAAATATTTGCAGTTAAACATTTATCATTACCGTGAAATGTATAAGATGTGACACGTCTGCATAGATGCTGTGGTGGCTCGGTGGAACGACGTCGGATTCATAACTCGAAGGTCTAGTGTTCAAATCCTTCTGTTGGTACAGAATTTTTTTTCTTCAAATTTTGGTATTATTTATTATTTATGTTAATATATTAATAATTTAGTTTCTACTTACCATTTCTTGTACGAGATGTAACGATAAGCACCGTTTTTTGTGTACTTTATTAAACAATATATTCTGTTGATACCTTATTATGCAAATATCAAATAAATGATTAATATATTTATTTTATATTTATAAATAATAAGGTATCAACAGAATATATTTTTAATAAAGTACACACAAAACGGTGCTTATCGTTACGTCTCGTACAAGAAAAGATAAGTAGAAACTAAATTATTAATATATTAACATAAATAATAAATGATATAAAAATTTGAAGAAAAAAAAATTCTGTACCGACAGAAGGATTTGAACACTAGTCCTCCGACTTATAAATCCGACGTCTATCCACCGAGCCATCGAACTATCACGGCATCTTTACGAACGTTTCGCATGTTATAGATTTCAAGGTAATGATGAATGTTTAACTGTAAATATTTTAAAAACTACTGAGTATCTGCCCCTATAATACTATATATTCGTAAACAGGAGAACGAGATCTATAAGTCCACAAAGTTTCAACTAAATCGGTGACCCGAAGGCCTTGCGTTCTCCTTGTGAGCAATCGTTTCACGTTTTCTGTACATATTAATACAAAAATAGTTTAAATACGACGATTAACAACGCGTTTTATCTATAAACAGCGCAAGTTTCTTTTACAGTTACAATTATTTTAATACTTGTTCTATGCTCAGGATTATAACTATAAAATTTATTATCCCCGATACGGAAATGTTGGAACTCGTTGTTATTAAAAGTAACCAACAACTGTAGAATATATTTGGAATCGATCAAAGTGGAATAATCTTTTGGAAAACGGCACAAACTTCCTGGACGATCGAATGGAACGGTTTCTAGAAATATCTTAGCTTTCTTTCATATAATCAACATAATCAACATTCAACAATAATAATAAAAATAAAAATAAACTATATCTCTCCTGCTGAAAAATTCCCGTTTAGGAAACAGTACAACAATTGAATACAAATGCAGTCTTCTTCAAAATAGTAGCACTGAGACCCCGGAATCACATGTTCAATCCAACATTCTTAACTCGACAATATTTCAATCTCATTCGTTTTCTTATCCTAGTATACATATGTATATCCATCTATAAAGATATATATTATTCCTATCACTTTTCCCTTGATACACAAAATAAATTCTTCTCGTTGAGCATTGATTTCAGTTCTAACGATTACTGTTCAGGCTTAATTGCTCGTCAGATCGCTCTCCGGCAACATGTTTCGTAACATTTCCATCCTCGCAGCTCGCTCCACGTAACAGAACGTAACAGTGCCAATAATGATTGTTATCGCCAATACAAGAAGTTGCACGTACAGGCTCAGCGCGTTGCTGTAGGCAAAGCTGACAGCAGCCGCGACCGATTGGCAAAATTTGAACAGCGCGAACGCCGTTGCGCTATTCTGTACGAAAAGTAATCCCAGTAACGAATACACTTGGGTATTGAAGCACGCGTCGCCAAAGCCCAAAGCGAGACTCCCAGCCATCGCCAAGGCCGGCGATGTATTGATGTATCCTATGCTGTCTGTATCCGCGAACGGCGAATCGTTCGGTAGATTGATGAAAATGGTTATGAAAGCGAACAGATGCACGCAGAATCCAGTAATCACGACGGACCAGGCGCCAAACACGCGGGACACCCTCGAGGCAAAGATACCGAAAAGAGCCCCGCCGATTACCTCACCGATCCCAATGAAGATCCCAGACAGACCGATCAAACTTTTCCGCGAGTTACCGGTCGCCGTGGTGAATCCAATGCTCGACGAGTAGACTCCTCAATAGAACGTCAATACCAGTCCTGTGTACAGGAACGTCAAAGACTGTTTTTGGTTTTGGCTCAGAGTTTCTCCGTTTTTGGCTCTGGTATTCGAAGTTCCTTGTCCGCGCTCGAAACGTGGTAGTCCGTTTGAAGTTCTTTCGGCATATTCGAATAACGGCTCTCAGACCCCGCATCGCCAGTGCGTCAACACCGTGCAAATACTTAGGTAACTTACACACTTTATATTATTTCAACGCGACAGAAACATTTATATTTATACTGATATTCAAAATATAAACTTTAATACGTTCACTTATAAATCGAGTAGATTCGTTACACCTATCTTTACCCCGTAATCCTTGCATATTAGTAACAACGTACCCACCAATACAAGTTTACCGCTCGAGTTCTATCTCGAGCAAGCAAACTATTCCAACCTAGGTGGCTCCCCGATTTCGCATCGGGTTTGTCCGTAAGTCTACCAACCTCCGAACAGATCCCTGGTCAAGCGCCAGGTTCGTCTGTGAATAAACCAACCTTCTAGCAACTCCCTGATTTCGTATCAGGTTCGTCCGTGCATCTTAACTAACAAACTGATAACCATATTCCTGGGTAATATACCCCTCACCGGCCTATCGTACTGCCACACAGCCCGGCTCGTAACACATTATATGTATACTCGTAACTGTGTCTGTTTTATTTTCATGTTTTGTTGTAGTTCTATACTGGTCATTGTGCATATTACGGTGAATAAGTTATTGTGAAACCGTGAACTATGTGTACTTCGTCGTTGCTACTAAACCGTACGTACCGTACATTAATAAATATTACAATCTTTTCTGCATCTTATGCAAAAATGATGGACAAACATTGAATGGTGTTTGGCAGGGGTGTGCGGGTTCTCGACATTTCGGGTTCGGGTCGGGACGAGAAAAATCGGGCGAGATCGGGCGGGCTCTCGGAAATGTGATACTCGTCGAGATTCTCGAAAGTATCCTAACGCTTCGAGATCCCGAAAGTTTCGAGATCCCGAACGTTTCGAGATCCCGAACGTATCGAGAGCCCGAAAGGCGAATCAAGATCCCGAAAGGCGTATCGAGAAATGGAGATCCCGAAACTGACTATACGATGCAATGTCTCGGGATCCCAATAGTGCTTACATATTATTATGAACATACAGGCATATACAGGGTATATGTATTTCACCTAACTTGACCACCTTAAATATATCGCTTATTTTGTATGGTAGAAAAAAATGTCAGGGGGAGAAAATATTCTGTTCGAAGGCGCCTATACGGTGATGGGCCGAATTTTTTCCTCCAGGTCATTTTTTTCGCGATTTCAAGGTCATTGTATTTTTTTTAAATGGGACTGCATATTTTTAATACAACAGTCTTATAGCTTGTAAAAAAACGAATCCAACGAGGTGCAATATGTTGACCTTCACGTGACCTTTAGCGAGGAAATTATGAAATGTTTGTCAGTAACTTCAGTACGCGTTCGGGGGACGGTAAATGAAGGAATTTTAATTTCATTGAAACAGTCTTAAGTTAAATATTTATTTGAGAAGGTGTTCAAAAAGTGCACCATAAACCTGGATACATTTTTGGAGTCGGTAAATAAATTCTTGCTGAACACTTTTAAGTTGTTCTACAGTAATTGATCTGCATTCATGTAGAACCCTTTGTCGCATGTTTTCTGCTGTTGTGGGAACATCATTGTAAACTTTTTAGGTGTCCCCACAGAAAGAAATCAAGTGGCGTAAGATCCGGCGATCGAGCTGGCCAACAAATTTGTGCACCACGTCCTATCCAACGATCGGGAAACATTCTGTCTAATACATTGCGTGCGACAAGTGCATTATGAGCTGAACAGCCGTCATGAATTTCAATGAAATTGCAATTCCTTCATTTACCGTCCCCGAACGCGTATTGAAGTTACTGACAAACATATCATACTTTCCTCGATAAAGGTCACGTGAAGGTCAACATATTGCACCTCGTTGGATTCGTTTTCTTACAAGCTATAAGACTGTTGTATTAAAAATATGCAGTCCCATTTAAAAAAAATATAATGACCTTGAAATCTCGAAAAAAATGACCTTGAGGAAAAAATTCAGCCCATCACCGTATAGGCGCCTTCGAACAGAATATTTTCTCCTCCTGACATTTTTTTCTATCATACAAAATAAGCGATATATTTAAGGTGGTCAAGTTAGGTGAAATACCCTGTATATTACATAGAAATTACAATGTTCGACCAATTTTAACTTATTTCGCTTTTGTAAACTTCAAGAGCCGTCTCTTATAGTATTTACTACTATCTTTTAGCGTGCAGAACGCATGGTTTTTGAAAGTATGAAATTTTTGCGATTATTTTGTGCTTTTACAGTAATATGTAGTTGTAGTTATTCAAGTTACTCTTGGTACGAAATGATTCTGTGGAATTTTTAAAAATAAAATTAACATAATAATAACATACAAATTAGAATCATTATTCAGCAGTTCGGGATCTTACTATTGTTACTACTTGATGCGGATGATGCACTCGGGTTTCTATTATGATTATCTAGATTAATTAGTTGTTCCAATTTTTATTTAATTGAACCGCTTTAACGAGATTGCGTCCATTGTCCGTTATAAAAGAAACTGATCTATTGACACTAACTAAGCCCCAAACTATTAATAAATCCGTTAATAAATAAATTCATGAGATTTGTACGAATCTTTCTGGGGTGTTAACGGTAATTTTAATTACTTAATTTAAGTTTAATCTCACAAAGAGGAACAATAGAATAAATGTATTTATTTATAGGAACGTTTTGAACCTTCAAAAAAAAACGAAACATTATTGCTGGCCATGGTATTAGACCCGCGATTTAAAGACCGTCTTCTCCTGGATAGCGAAAAGACGATTGTCACTGAAAAATTGGAACAACTAATTAATCTAAATAATCAAAATAACTGTTTTCATAATAATTTGTTTTTACACTATAATTTGAAATAAAATAAAATATCTTGTAACGTTACGTCTTTTAGAGGCCTTTTCCGGTACGCAAGATGGTGAAATGGTGCAAAAGAATTAAACACAGCGTGTTCCTCTAAAGAACTTTCGTTCGTTTATTTGTGTAGGTTCCAGAAAATTTGGTAGGTAGGAGAGGATGGTGTTTCTCAAGGAGATGCAGATGGTGGAATCCAGTACTGGCCAGCGTTAACTAACGTTGTCCTCGTCCTGGTGGGTAGGTGGGAGAAGTAGGATCCTGGAACCCCAGGATACTCAGTCTCGGGAACAAGATTAAGACTGGCCACACTTTACCCAAAGTTGTCCGCGCTTCAAGGGCTTGTTCCGTAGCTTACTCGTCACTAAACTCGAGTTTAAGACTGGCCAACTTTCACTAAAGTCGTCCGCGTATTAATATCTCTTGTTTGTATTGAGTAGGTCGCTACTCCTGACTCTTCTCTCACATTCCTGGAATTCCAGGGCCCTTTTATACCCGCTCGCTCGGGCGGAACGGCCAATGGGGTCGTTCGGCGGTGTAGTGGGGGCTGGTTACATAGTGGGGGTAGGGTGTCTGGGCCAGCTACCTGGCCCAGCGTACTGGCGCTCGGGGTAGCGCGTAGCGCCAGGGGTAGAACGCGATGGAGGAAAATACCGTCGCGTTACAATCTTGTATTAGACTCTACGTGTATGTGATTATTTAATTATTTATTATTATTTATTATTATTTTAATTAATTATTATTATTATTATTTATAAATTAACATAATAATAACACACGAAAAAAAATTAACAAATAATAATAAATAATTAAATAATCACATACACGTAGAGTCTAATACAAGATATTTTATTTTATTTCAAATTATAGTGTAAAAAATGATTCTAATTCGTATGTTATTATTATGTTAATTTTATTTTTAAAAATTCCACAGAATCATTTCGTACCATTTTTTTTTTTTTTTACGAGGTGGAAATCTTCGGAAGACACCCCCTTCCCTGGGGGAGAGCAGGAGGTAGTGTCGGATTTCCACCGACTAAAACCACCCCGGTTTCCTAACCTCGGCGCTTGTAGGGGAGGCCCCGTGACCTACGGAGACACTTCCGGTGCCTCCCCACGCCCGGCCATTGCGGCCCCATCCTCGGGAGGGTCAGAAGGACGCTCCGAAAATCTCCACCGTACCGCACATGGCCACGCCAGGGGCAACACCCGACGCGGCCTACCTCCACCAGACCGTGGTAAGGACGACTCGGGCCCCCACCCGAGTCGCCCACGGCTCTCTGACGGCCCTGCGGGATTGTTCCTCCCCGGCAGGACCGACCGACGGGGTATTGGCGAGGTCAAACCAGCAGGGGGTGAGGGGGAACACCTCAGCGCCCCTCGGGTCCATCAGCCATACCAAACAACGGGAGGGGGGGATCTCGCCAGCGGAAACGGCCAGCGAGTCCACCCCTCCTTTACATTCGACGCCAGATTTCTGGCTGTCGGGCAGCCCTGCGGAATACCGGGAGGACATAATCTTCCCACAGTAGGGCCGCCCGTCCACTGAGTCAGCGGTGACAGTCATCCGAGAGACGGGAGGGGGGGACACCTCCTATCGCCCCACGGACCGTCACCGCCTTAACACCACCGGAGGGGGGAATCTCGCCAGCCTGCGCGAACGCAACCGGCGAGCCCTTTCCCTCCACCTTTCGCGTCGGACGGGATCGGTCAATTCCCGACCCCGCTCCGATGCCTCCTTTCTGCGAAGAACATCCTCGCAGAAGGAGGCCACCGCTACCCAGGCTCTCTCGCTGCCCAGCATCATACTAACGATGCGTGGCAGCGAGAGATCGGCCCCACTTGCGCCCTCAACGTCCGGCGCTCCACCGCCCATTCCGGGCACTCCTCCAGTGTGTGCTGCGCTGTGTCCAGCGCAGCCCCACACTCGTGGCACTCCGTCGTCGCCTCCGCCTGTATCCGGCACAGGTACTCACCGAAGCAACCATGCCCAGTGAGCACCTGCGTGACTCTCCCTCCCGACGGCCATCAGCAGTGTGTCATCCGCGTAACACGTCAGACTGACGCCGTTCGGGAGGGCAGCCCGCAGCACCCGATCGTACCCGATGTCCCACAACATGGGGCCCAGGACCGATCCCTGTGGGACACCACGATCCACCTCCCTTGTGCACAACCGGCCACCTCTGCCCGGATATTCGACCCACCTGTCCCTCAGGTAGTCCCTTAGGACCTTCCTCACGTAGAGGGGCACTCCGTGGTCAGCGAGTGCCCCCCCCCCCGATACGCCCCCAAGGAAGGGAGTTGAAGGCGTTGGCGATGTCCAGACTGACCGCCAACGCCACCCCTCCCTGGGACGTGGCCGAGTCCGAGAGGGACTTGACTCGACTAATGGCGTCGATCGTCGAGCGTCCCCCTCTAAAACCAAACTGGGACTCGGCCAGGTCGGGACCCACCCGGGACAGGTGCCCCGAGAGGCGGGAAGCCAGCACCCTCTCGAAAAGCTTCCCCACCTCGTCGAGGAGGCATATAGGCCGGTACGCCGAGGGAGAATCGGCAGGCTTGCCGATCTTCCTAATTAGGACCATCCGTCCCCTTTGCCAGCGGGACGGGACGCGCCCCATCCTCAGGCAGCCATCGAACAGGCGCCTGAGGCGGGGCCCGAGGACGCGCTGGGCAAGGGCCATGGTTCTGCCCGGTAGGCCGTCAGGACCCGGGGCCGTGTTGCGGGCACCCATTTTCCTAACGAGCCGGGAGAGCTCCTCCTCCGTGACCCCCATGTCGTCGGACCAGGTTTTCGGGTCCGACTCCCCGAACTCCGGTGGCTGTTCTCCCCCCTCATCCAGGGGGGACAGGGTGTCTACCACCCTGTCCAGGAACTCGGGGTCCAAGGTCTCCGTCACGTGGGGCGCCCATGGGCGAAGTTTGCCCATTACCATTTGGCTCTCTGGAACAGTAGCCGGGCGCGAACGCAAACATAGCGCATCCGCGCTATCTCCGACGACCACCAATACGTTGCCCGTCGATCCGGGGCGCGGGACCAGGGCATGGCAGCATTGCAGACCGCTACCATACCCCCTTGGAACCACGCCGCTTCCTCTTCGACGTCCACGACCGACCCAGCCGGAAGTCCGGGCCAGGCCACGACGAGGGAGGCGGCCATCAGCACGACCTCGTCCAGGCGCTTCAGCGCCCACCTCTTCTTCGAAGAAGGGGGAATGTAAGGGGAGCCATACCCCCCGCCCCTACCAGCCCTCCCCGGCAGAATCATTTCGTACCAAGAGTAACTTGAATAACTACAACTACATATTACTGTAAAAGCACAAAATAATCGCAAAAATTTCATACTTTCAAAAACCATGCATTCTGCACGCTAAAAGATAGTAGTAAATATTGTACTATAAGAGACGGCTCTTGAAGTTTACAAAAGCGAAATAAGTTAAAATTGGTCGAACATTGTAATTTCTATGTAATATATATGCCTGTATGTTCATAATAATATGTAAGCACTATTGAGATCCCGAGACATTGCATCGTATAGTCAGTTTCGGGCTCTCCATTTCTCGATCCTCCTTTCGGGATCTCGATACGCCTTTCGGGCTCTCAATACGTTCGGGTTCTCGAAACGTTGGGATACTTTCGAGAATCTCGAAGAGTATCACATTTCCGAGAGCCCGCCCGATCTCGCACGAGTTTTCCCGACCCGACTCTCGGCTCGGGAGTCTCGTGAATTCGAGAACACGCACACCCCTGGTTTTTGGATATCAATATTCTAATGGATTCTCTAATTTTCTAAAGCACTGATATATAATACCAACAATGAGCATATTACATACTTTAAATGTATACTTATATATATTTTATACATTAATTAATTCTTTTGTTACGAGCCGGGGCTGTCGGCAACGCCTAAGCCGGCGATGTGGATATTTCTCAAGGAATATGGTTGAGAATTTGTTAGTTTAATTTATTGTTCGATACAACTCGAGCGGTTAAGTTGTATCTGTGGGAACGTTACTACTAATGTAAAGAATTACGGAGTAAAGATAGGTTTTAACGAATCTACTCGATTTATTACTGAACAGTTATAACTTTATATAGTAAATCAGTTGTTTATACAAATGTAATTGTCGCGATATCATTTATTAGTGTGTGTGATTATTACCTAAGCTGCACGGTGTTGACGCACTGGCGATGCGGGGTCGGAGAACGGTTACACGGTATACCGAAGGAACTTCAACCGTACTTCGCGGATTCCGACGGGTTAACTTGATCTGATTGGTACTCTAAGTCCAATTCTTAATGAACGTAACCGACTCTGCACAAACGTAATGCGACGTAACGACGCACGTAACTGTATAGTTATGAACCGAAGATGATCACAAACGAAGGGTTTATATAGTGCAAAATGTATGGAGGGGACTCATTAGAGGCCTCCATATATGGTAAGATCGCGGGGTCTTGGCCGAATCACGCATGTACTCAATCGGTTATGATAAATTTAGTTGATATCAAAAGGCCCTATTATTCGTATGATAGTGAGTGAAAAACCTTGGGCGTCTTCTGTTTTAGGCAAGATCAGACGGCACGTGCGAGTGTAGCGTAAAAGAACATTATTCATATGATAGAGAGTGAAATCCTTGAGCGTCTTCCGTTCTTAGGCAAGATCGAACGGCACGTGCGAGTGCAGCGTAAAAGAAATGTTATTCATACGTAACACTTTTCAATATTTTGTGTTCATTATATAGGTATATCTGAAACTCTTTGCTCGAAATTTAACTTATTCGGGATGTTTAAAAGAATTGATTTATGGCATAAAAAATAGATGATTCTATTTTAAAGAAGGGCGCTACACGTGACACGCGTCCCATTGTCAATTTCATCGCCTCGATGCAATCGCGATGAAATTATCTACCTTAACGTTGTCGAAGAAATAGCTTCCCTGATTCCCCCCAAAGCATTCACATATATTCACACCATCGCATGAGCTCTGTCCCCAAAACTACTTCAGTAAATAATAGTTCTTCAACTGATCACTGATCATGAGCAGAGGATGCTCAAATCAGTGTGGGATTTCTGATTCGGTATGGCAGTCACGTTGGGCCACGAAAGTCCAAAAGGTGACTTGTCTATTCTTACACCTCGTCTGTGCCATGAGCTCCATATAGCAGGTGGCGACAGGATTTAAACTCCAGAGAAGCCCAAACAGAGGGTACGAAGCTCAAACCTCGTCTCAACCGGTGTAAACGTCAGTATGAAACACTTGTTGTGTCCTTCGCACAGTCACCCAAAACATATCCAACCGTGCTGTTTGTAACCACCACTGATTTTCACAACAGTATGTTGTGGATCACAGAAAGGAAAGCCACGTTATATTCTAGCAAGTATCCTGGGTCTCGGATCCTCTCAGGTCGCTATTATTTCTTCCATTGCCTCGCTTCTTTATTGCAACAGATCATTATCTCCTCCACTGACGGTCAAAGCAGGTAGTCACAGGCTAACACATCCACTGTGTTCTTTCCAGATGAGGCAATTACTACTGTGTCTGGAAGGAGAGTGCACCCAGCACGCCGGACGGCGCTGACGTTCGGCCCATCGGTCTACCGTCTTCCTTCCGGGGCCACCGCCGAGCCCTACGGGCATCAAGTGGAGCAGTGGGTCCACGCCATGATCGGATGTGGAAGCCGTCTCCACGTGAAGAGCATCCGGAGGGCACGTCACACAGTGGCGCCATTTCTGAAAAAGCTGGCCAAAATTCGTAATTTCACACGATTTTCATAAAAATGGATATTCTTATGTTTTTAGGGTTGTTAGTCGTCTATTATCTTGGACCCATCATTATTATGATTAATTATTATTTATTTACTTATTTATTATTATTGTATGAATGTTTTCGATAGATTTTTTTATCTCATATGCAATTTTCCATATTCAAACTTTTGCACGAGATATCGCCACTACGCTCTAGTGGGACAGACCCTAAATACCCCTACTTGATACTTTAAATTTAAATATCTTAAAAAGATGCAAAAAGGGGCAAAGTTTCTGAACTGGATATCATAGTTGACATGTTACTTTATATCAAGAAACTTGTCCCATCGTGATTTTCGGTGAATGACATGTTTATTTCCTTCCGGTTTATTAAAGAAGCTCCGATTTTCAAGACATGAAGGAGCAAGAAATTTCGGCAACTTTTATGGCAGATATCTCAGTAACCAATCAATATATTTAACAAATTCAAGCGGCATTTGAGGCATTAATATATATACAACAAATCTGCTATACTAAAAAAAACTGCTATATACTTCAAAAATTGAATTTTGGCCAGCTTTTCGAGAAATGGCACCACTGTGCGTCACCCCGCTGCCGTCGAAAAGGTTCGCTAACAGCAGTTGCTGGCGGACGAAAGCCGCCCACCAGACGCGGTCACTCCGCCCAGCCACCTGGGGCCCGAAAACATCCACCTAGAGGCGGCCGATGAAGAAGCCGATGTGGAGGTCATCCTTCTGGACTAGGGCCAGCTGCACCTTCTGTTATTAGGATTAAATAAAATATCTATATATCAATACGCTCTATTATCGGATGTTTACGCTTTGTTGTCCACCGGAGTATCTGAAGTGCAAACACTTATAAGCTTTCCCAGGCCTTTGCACTCAAACCCAGTCCATATGCCCACTAAATAGTATGAGTGGCGTTTGCTAGACGCTGCAGCTTACGTCCCCAATGCTCCGAGGCGCTGCGTCCGAAGAAGGCGCCCTCCAATCGTCACGCACATCAAAGCGTGCAAGCGTAATCAAGATGGCGGGCAGGTCGTGTTTACATCGCCTCGCACGTCACTAGTGTTCCTATATAAAGTCTCCGCCATAGGTCACTCAACCTATGTACCACACTCCGTATGTTCTCATGCCGGTTACACACTCATATGTTGAACAAAAACATTCGGAAGTGCTCGAGGGGCTCACTTTATGCGTTCCACAACCGGTTTACTTCCTGTACAAGTCTATGCTAGCACCCCAGGTTATATTGACACTGCATTTATGCACCGCGCATTCAGTGCGCGCAAACAGCAGACTTGGCTCCCAAAAAAGCCACCAGCCAATCACCGGGCATAGACTTGCCCAGGCGTCATCTAGATGGCGAAGTTTTTAAACCCCACATGCCGTTTATAATGAAGCGACTCTGTTTGTTTCTCACATACGTGAGACCCCACGGTAACATTACACACATAACTCGGGAGTGATTTTACTTGCTGTACCTGGCGCTAAGCGTTAACCAACACGGCTCCATGGGCGCAGAAACACGCTCAATCAGCGCACAACCAAGGAGATCCCTCCAAGAGACCTGCTTATTAATCCTGGTTGAGCTAGGATCACCCGTGGTCGGAGGGGGCTGCCAAGGCGGACGCCCTTGCCGCGAAGATGCGGGAGGTTCTTGATGGGGAGGACGGGGTGACCGTGGCCCGCCCAACGAAGATGGCGGAGATGCGGGTCAGGGCCCTGGTGGCGGCCACTACCACCAGCGACGTGACCGTGGCCATCGTAGCTGTCGGAGGGTGTACGCCGTAGCGGGCGCTTCCACAATTGTGGGAGCAACGAACACATGGTGGCGGAGTGCCGGAGCGCTCCCCGGTGCCCCCTGTGCGCTGACTTGGGGAAACCCGCCGGCCATCGGATGGGGACCAAGGTCTATGTGCCCCCAAAGTAAGGAGGAACCAGGGGTTCAAGCAGACGCAGTTGGCCCCCAAACTGGCTGCCCTGAGCCTGGATGGACCGCAGAAGGTGGCGGCGGCAACTGCACCGGTGGGCCCTGGTCCTGTGGCGAAGAAGGCTGAAGAGGGAGGAGAGGCGCCAGCAACAGCTCCTCCCGCAACGATGGGGACGAGGCCCGCGGAGGAAGGGGCCATGGATCTGGTGCAGTGAAGGGGTTATGGCCCTGCTGCTCCAGGCCAACCTTAACCACTCAGCCAGGGCGCAGGACATGCTTGTCCAGTCCATGGCTGAGTGGGGTGTGGGGTTGGCGATTGCTGCCGAGCCATACAGGATCCCGGACAATCCGAATTGGGTGGGAAACCCGGGGGGCTCGGTAGCGATCATCCTTGGAGGGGCTCCGATGCCCTTGCCGTTCTCCCATCTGGAGAGCGGCGAGGGCTACGCCGCGGTCCAATGGGGGGATATTGCGGTGGTGGGAGTCTATGCGCCGCCTCGGTGGAACCGGAGGTCCTTTGAGGAGTTCCTGGACGGGGTCGCGAGATGTATCTCGCGATGTCGGCCTCGTCCGGATATTGTCCTGGGGGACTTTAATTCCAAGTCTCCGGCTTGGGGTTCCCCCGGGACGGACCTCAGGGGCGAGGCCGTGCTGGACTGGGCGGCCGGCTCCAACCTTCGATTGCTTAATCGGGGGTCAGCCAGCACCTGCGTACGCTACCAGGGGGAGTCCATTGTCGACTTCACGTGGGCCTCCTCCTCGGTGGTGGATCGTGTAAGGGGCTGGAGGGTGGCGCAAGAGGTGGAAACGCTCAGTGACCACCTCTATATCCTGATGGAGGTGCGCGCCACCCGGGGCCGGGCCCGCCGGGGACGGTTGGTAGGGGCGGGGGCATGGGTCCCCTTTCATACCCCCCGCTTCGAAGAAGAGGTGGGCGCTGAAGCACCTGGACGAGGACGTGTTGATGGCCGCCTCCCTCGTCGTGGCCTGGCCCGGACTTCCTGCTGGGCCGGTCGTGGACGTCGAAGAGGAAGCGGCGCGGTTCCAAGGGGGTATGGTAGCGGTCTGCGGCCTGGTCCCGCGCCCCGGATCGACGGGCAACGTACTGGTGGTCGCTGGAGATTGCGCGGTTGCGCTATGTTTGCGCTCGCGCCCGGCGATTGCTCCAGAGAGCCCGTCGAAGACGGCGTCACGAGTTGGCGAGGGAGCATCAGCTGTACGAGGGCTACCAGGAGCAGTAGCCCTCCAGCTGGCCATCAAGACGGCAAAGGCGGGGGCGAGTTCAGAGCTCCTCGAATATCTGAACCGTGAACCCTGGGGGCGCCCGTACAAAATGGTAATGGGCAAACTTCGCCAATGGGCGCCCCCCGTGACGGAGACCTTGGATCCCGAGTTCCTGGACAGGGTGGTAGACACCCAGCTCCTCCTGGATGAGGGGGGGAACAGGCACCGGAGCTCGGGGAGTCGGACCCGCACGATATCCCACGAGGCGGCGCTGATCTTGGCGGGCAGTGTGCCCTTTGATCTCCTGGCGGAGGGAGACGCTTCGATTTATGAGCGTCTCCGAGAACTCATTCCCAATTCCCGCAGGGCCGTCGGAGAGCCGTGGACGACTCGGATGAGGGCCCGTGTCGCCCTTATCACGGCCTGGAGAGGGTAGGCCGCGCTGGGTGTTACCCCTGGCGCGGCCAGGTGCTATTACAGCGGAGTTTTTCGGAGGGTCCTTCTGACCCTTCCGAAGATGGGGCCGCAATGGCCGGGCGTGGGGAGGCACCGGAAGTGGCCTTCGGAAGTCACGGGACCTCGCCTACAAGCGCCGAGGATAGGTAACCGGGGTGGTTTTAGTCGGTAAAAATCCGACAATACCTCCTGCTCTCCCGCAAGGCAGGAGGTGTCTTTTGAAGATTTGCACCTCGTAAAAAAAAAAAAGGATAACCCGTGGTACCAGTGCTTGGGCCATACTGGTCATACCCTTCCCGACGTCGGGACAAACATGAAACGAGAGGTCGCTACGCACCCGGGACGCACCAAAGTATGGGAATATGTGTGTATCTGAGTTCGGATTCCTGCTGCGATGGGTGGGGCACCGAGGCAGGGACACCTCGGACCCTCCGCGATATGCGTTGCCGCCTCGATGGCGGCATTTGTTTAGAGAAGGACGCCCAATCCTTGACACATGGCTTGCCAGCCAGTGGGTCGAGGATCAGTCTTACGACGCAGCGTTCCCATGGAACATTTAATAAAATATATATACCTTAAAATACTGTGGATTTTGTATTCGGCTTTGCCACATCCTGAGTGCCCCCTGCGGGGACTAGTATTACACACAGTTATATGCATGTTAAAGATCGTAGGCCTAGCTTCTCACGGTATCTTTCAATTGTCTCCGTAATTTTCAGAATAAGAGTCACATAGCCACTAAAAGCGTTCCAATTCCTTTCGGAGAAGGTTGTCCACTGAAACAGCGCGGCTGAGTCCATTCTCCGAGTCACCATGGGTAGGGTGCTTTCCCCAGAGCCTCCCTAGACAAGGCAGAGGCCTATTAGTTGACATGCCAATGCCAGGATTTTGGCACAACGAATGACAGTAATACGGCAAGAAAATTTTGTGCAAATGCGCAGATCTCATTATGAGTGACAGGGATAGATGAGAATTCCATAACTAGATTCAGTGTGATTCTACGAATAATTAAGAATGGGTATGAGATAAGGAGCGGACAATTTGGTAGCTACTATTTATTAACAGCAAAAAAATACGTGAAACTCTATGTTTGGAATTATATATCTGAGACTTTACATCAAGTGCTCAAACATGGACCAAGTGTTATCAAGTAGGCCATCATACCAATTGGAGAACTTTCCGAAAAAGCCCACGAGGCAAACAATAAACACATTACGTACTTCAGGGATCATCATAGACGGAAAACATCTAGAGTGAAGACTAACGATGATTTATTTCACAGACTGTTGTTAAGTTCGGACCCAAATGTAAGTACATTTAAACACGTGAAAAATAATGCGAGAAAAGTGGACAAAGCCTTAGCGAACCTAATAAGTACCTCCCTCTCGCTTGAGCCTTTGTAGCCTTTGTCTGTTGCCCCTTCGAGTGCCCCTTCTAAACCGTACGTTCATATTGGTTTCAAGATGCTCTTAAACCGTGTGTCTTTAAATCCTATTGATAATTTTGTGGGATTGGAAATACTGCGTGACTGTTTAGAATGATTCCGAGGTCTGAAAGATATGTTTGGAGCTGAGTATTTGAGAAGATCAAGTGAATGGAAGGTACAGCGGCCCAAGGATTCGGGTGGACGCGACTGACTGTCGCCAAGGAATGTCTGCAGCGTGTATCCTGAATGAGTGAGAGCAAATGAGGAGTAGAATGAGAGAGTAACTAAGAGTGATAGAATATATACAGTGGATGATGCGTGCGCGAGGCAGAATAGTTTGAAGAGTTTAAGAGAGACGTATCGTGAGCAGAGAGTATTGAATTGAGAGAATCGTCTGAGAGCCATTGTTTGTTTGGGAGTTGTTGTATGTCGACGTCTTATATTAACACATTGGCGACGGATGACGCGAAAACGCGTCATTCAAGTTCTTTGCTTGGGTACGGATAACGCGTTTTCGCGTCATCGATGTCTCTTCATACATTTGTCTCAATATAAATTTGTAAGGCGTTATCAATGGTTCAATTTCTCTTCAGAAATGTCGTGTTAGATGTTCCCCGAATTGAAAAGAGTATTTATGGTTTTTATTTACTATTATATCTAAGCTATGATATCGAGACTGTATATTTGTTTATAGCGATGAGGTACCCATTCGACGCTTGGACGTCGCGTCAAAAAATAATGAGAGGTTTCAGATAACTCTGTTTATATAAGAATAAGATATTTCTTTATGGTTGGCAAAGTGACCCTGCATCGACAGGGCAATCGTAAATTTGTTTAGTCTGTTCTTGGCCCTTGCAATTAGCGTATGTGTTTTTGAACAGTCAGTGCATCCCTGTATTAGTAAAAAAACGTAAAAGTTGTGGTTCTTAAAAATGTAGGAAGAATTCCTTTCGGAGATCTGTGAAGACTCTTTATCAGACGTGGCTGAAAATGACAGTGAAGATTCTGACATTGTACCGGTACGACGAAGAGTGGCTTTGTTGCGTGTGCTTTCCTCGTCGTCATCAAGTGAAGAAGACATAGAAATAGAAGAAAGCACTAATACAGATTGGTCGGAAATTAATCCAGAACGACGTAACGAACAATTGGAAGGTATTGCTGGAGTGAAAATCTTTCCAGACAATCCTCAAAGTGTTACGGATGTGACCTCTCTATTCATTGGAAATGATTTATTTGAAAAGATCGCGATGGAAACCAATCGTTATTATATCACAAATAGCCACAGGTATAAAAATCCTGCACATAGATCTAAATTTGTCGATGTCACAGTTCCGGAACTAAACAAAGCATTTGCCCTTATAATAATTATGGGCTTAGTGAGGAATCATTTTATGTAATAATAAAAAGGTTGAGAACCTCCGATGTTTGCACTTTGAAAAGTATACATTTTTACGCAAAAAAGTAATATACACCTTTCCCAAAAATCCCATTAAGAAATATTAATTAGTTAAAAAGTTATGCCAGTTATTTCCAGCGTAACGCGATTACAAGGAAAGGCGCGAAATCGCCCCGTACCCACGTAAAACGCCCCGTCGCCAATGTGTTAATAAAGCTAATATTTGACGTTTACGCTCTGGTATTTGAGAGAAGCAGGTTGAAGTGAAATAAAGGATACAGGGAAAGTGCAAAAGGCAGGGAAACCGAGCGAAAGGAAGGGTGGAAAAGTAGGGAGATATAGAAGAAAAGGAGGACAAGAAATAGGAGTGAAGGGAAAAGAGTTCGCAGAAGGGTAGAACAATAATCCAAGGAAGAATAGAGGTGGTAGGAAAAAGAGGTTAGGTAGAGGAGAGAAGAGTGCTTACAAGGGAACACCGCGAACCCTTACGCCCGGATTTGAATGAAACTTTGTAGGTTTATAGAGTGATCCAAGACAAGAATAACGGTATGCTTCATTCGTGCCCAATCGCCCTTTAAGGGTGTGAAAACTAACCTCAAAGTCAACTCGGCGTTTCCACTTTTTCCCGTATATCTCTTAAAATGCATGATATAGAAAAAAGGGTTTTGGGGAAAAGTTTAATGGTACAATGAGCGCTATAAATTTACAATAAGAAAATTTCAAAAAG
Source organism: Nomada ferruginata (assembly GCA_963583965.1). Lineage (NCBI taxonomy): Eukaryota > Metazoa > Arthropoda > Insecta > Hymenoptera > Apidae > Nomada > Nomada ferruginata. The sequence goes on from OY757219.1 coordinate 6,910,287, forward strand.
AGAAAAAGAACATTTTGTTTTCAAGAAAACAAGCAATTTTTAAAATTTTCTTAATGTAATTTTATAGCGCTCATTGTACCATTAAACTTTTCCCCAGTACATTTTTTTCTATCTCATGCATTTTAAGGGATATACGCGAAAAAGTGGAAACGCCGATTTGACTTTGAGGTTAGTTTTCACACCCTTAAAGGGCGATTGGGCACGAATGAAGCATACCGTTGTTACGTATGAATAATATTCTCTTACGCTCCGCTCGCACGCATCGTTCGCTCTCGTGTAAGAACGGAAGACGCCTAAGGTTATTCTTGTCTTGGATCACTCTATAACCCTACGAAGTTTCATTCAAATCCGGGAATAAGGGTTCGCGGTGTTCCCTTGTTAGTAGAAGAAAGGCGAATTGATTCAAGAGTAGAGGAGAGTAAGGGAAGGAGGTACAAAGGGTAGGAGGAAAATAGAAAAAGGGTAGGAAGATGGTAGGGAAGGGAGAAACAGGCAATGGCGAGAAGAAAGGAGGTTATGGGCAGGAAGTGGTAGGTAAAACAGGACGGGCGGTAAACTTACCAGCAGGGAGACGGACTGAGATCGCAGCAGTGGGGTCGGAGAGAGGAAGAAGGGTTAGCACGAGAGCAGGGCAAGCACAAGCAGGAGTATGGGGAAATCTAGAAGGATATGTCATACAGCGGAGAGGGCCAAAGGAAGATGAGGAGGAGCAGGAGCAGGGAAGTATGAAGTCAAGCGAAAGTAAAGGAATGGAAGGGCTAGACTTAAAACAGGTATTCATATGTTTACAAGAGGAAATGAGAGGGATGAGAGCAGATATAAAGAAGATGGAGGAAGGGTTCCATGAAAAAGTAAAAAGGGAGATGGAAAAGATCTTGAGAGGAAAACAGGAGGAATGGGAAGAGGAAAGGAAAGAATGGAGGAATAAGGTCGATGAAATGGAAGGGAGAATAAGTAGGATAGAGAGGAAAGAAGAAGAGCAAATAGGAGACAAATGGAAAGAAGCCATACAATATATAAAAGGGGAAATGGAGAGAAGTGAAAAGAAGGAGAAAATAAATACTATAGTAATAAAAGGGCTAGAGGTGAGGGAAAGGCAAGAAAAAGAGATGGTAGAGGACTTCTTAGAGAAGGAAGTTGGAGTAAAGGCGAAGGTGCAGTGGGCGAGAAGGGTTGGCAGGGAGAACCAACGGATTACAGTAGTAAAACTAGCAGGGATAGAGGAGAAGAGAAAAATATTACAGAATAAAAGCAGGCTGGCAGGGACGAATATATATATAGACCAGGAGTTGACAAGGAAAGAAAGGGGTATTCAGAAAGTAATCATGGAGAGAGCCTGGCAGGAAGGGAAGAAGGGAAAAGAGACTAAAATAGCATTTAACAGGTTAAGGATAGATGGAGTATGGATGGAATGTAATAGAGGAAGGGAGAGACGGGATTTTCAGTAAGGGTCTGGGAGGAGGAAAAGAAGAGATGGGGAGGGAGGAGAGAGAAACGGAAAGTCAGGATGCGGAAGGGAAGGGGAAAGGTGGAGCCAGGAGAGCAAAAATTTTATTTTGGAATGTGGCAGGAGTACGAAAGAAAGCTGGTGGACATACTTGAAGAAGTTCGACTGCATATGTTTAATGGAAACCTGGATGGAACGAGAGGCGTGGGAGAAGATAGAGAGGAAATTACCAAAAGGGTATAGTTGGAAATGTCAGGCGGCAAAAAGAGAAAGTAAAAAGGGAAGAGCAAGTGGAGGGATAATTACTGGAGTTAGGGAGGATTGGAATATGGAAAGGGAGGGAAAAGAGGGCGAGGGGATGGTCGAGAGATGGATGAAAGTTGAGGGAGAAACATGGAGAGTATGGACAATTTATAACAGAGAAAAGGGGAAACAAATGAAACGGATACTACAGGAAGAGATAAAGGAAGAGGAAGAAGGAATACTAGTAATAGGGGGGGATTTTAATGCGCGCATGGGTGAGGAGGGAAGACTGTACACAGGACAGCCACAGGGCAGGATGACGAAAAGGAAGACAAAGGACAAGGTTAAAAACGGAGAAGGAGAGATACTGATAAGCCTAACAGAAGAAAGGGGATGGTATATCCTGAATGGAAACGTGGAAGGAGACAGGGAATATACGTATTGTGGGAGTGCGAAGCGTCCGACGTCCAGGTACAGGGCGTTTATGACCATGCTACCTTGGACACAGCTGGTCTGCAGGCGAGCAGCGCTAGCCTGCAGAACCGTGTCCCCTGTTTTCTAGCTTTTAAGGATATCTTTAAGGATACGAATGAGAGAGAGAGAGAGAGAGAGACGAGAATGACTGAGGACGAATGGATGTACGAATGGAAATGTATAGTGTGGATTGAGGAGTGGAGCAGAGTGGATCGAGGAGCAGCGTAGTAAAACAGTGTAGTAAAACAGCGTAGTATAGCGTAGACAGTGTAGAAATAAGTATAAGGGATAGTGTATCGTATTGTTAATAAATACATAGTGTACCGGCGTTGAATCTATTACACTTACATCGGCTTAATTTCATCAAAACTTCCAATCCCACAATCTTTTTGGGGGCTCGTCCGGGATTGAGTGAGCAACGAAGTTAAGCCGCGTAAGTGTAAAGTGTGTGGACTTCGTGGACTGTGCAGGCTGTGTAGATTGTGCGGAACGTGCAATAAACATGAATAAGAGCCCGAGTGAGTTTACGGTCCTAAGATTGAAAGAAATTTTAAAAGCAAAAGGTTTGAGTCCGGTCGGCGCGAAACCAGAGCTCATTAACAGGCTCATGATGAGCGACCCGTCGGGTGCATGGATGAACGAAGAGACAAGTGACGCTGCCGAAGGAGCTACGAATGAAGATTCAGGCGTCATCACGCTGCCCAGTGCGAGCTCGCCGAGCACGCCAATCCTACCCGCAGGCGAGGCAACAAACAGCGAAGACGCAGGCTTTTCAAGGCGGGAAAAGGAACGCATGGAGCATGAGATGCAGATGCTGAGACGTGAGATGGAGTGGTTGCGTGATACGCGGACGACGAGCGTTAGGGAACCGGTGAATTCGGGTCGGCGTTCGCCAGTGAAGATCGACGATTCAGTGAAGTCGATGCTAAACTATTTCGACGGAAAGGGCGAAACCTTCGACGTTTGGGAGGCGCAATTGGAGTCAGTGCGAACCACTTTCAGGCTGGACGACGACACAGCGAAGGCATTGGCAGTCTCGCGGCTGAGAAATCGGGCTCTCGAATGGTTTCATTCGAAGCCAGAGCATGTAGCGATGCAAGTGGACGCACTTGTGAGGGAGTTGAAGGGGATATTCGGCAACAGGCAAAATCGTATTGCGGCCCGCAGGGAATTCGAGAGCCGAATTTGGAAAAGGGAGGAGACATTCGCCGAATACGCCCATTGCAAGATTATATTGGGAAATCGCATCCGCATCGACGACGAAGACCTGATAGATTATATGATCGACGGAATACCGGATCATTCGCTGAAGAATCACGCGAGACTGCAACGATTCAAGACGCAGGCATCACTCGTGGAGGCGTTCGAGGGCGTAACCCTGCCCACTGGACACAAGGGGACGCGATTTGGCGCGGAAGTGCGCGAACAACACTGGCGAGGAAATATGGAAAACCAGCGAGTCAACGGCGGGGTACAACGTGGAGGTGCGGCGATGTGGCGAGTACCAAGCGGACCCCGGCGAGAGGACGGGATTCGGCGATGGGACAACGCGCCCCGGCGCGAGACGAGGACGCCCGGCGATGGGACAACGCGCCCCGGCGGCGAGACGAGGACGTCCAGCGATGGGACAACCCATCCCCCCGGCGAGATGATGGATACCCGCGACGGGATACGCGAGATGCACGGCCAGGTAGGTGCTACAGCTGCGGCGGTCGAGACCACCTTTTCTACGATTGCCCGCTGAAGAGCAGAGGATTAAAATGTTTCGAATGCAGGGCATTTGGACATGTAGCAGCGAATTGCCCGACGAAAGAAAAAACAGCAGCCAACGGGAGCTTAGCGGCACGGCGGACGCCGCATGGGAAGTATCTCAAGACGGTATATGTTTGCGAGCGCGAGGTGAGTGCCTTGATCGACACCGGCAGCGATTTATGTTTGATGCGGCGCGACCAGTACGTTAAACTCAGGCCCGAGGTACCTGCGTTGAGGGACAGCGACATTCGTTTTCGCGGCATAGGTTCAGGTACAAACAAGGTGGTCGGCGAATTTAAAACAGAAGCGCGGATAGACGGGGATTCCTACCCCATAATAATTCGAGTCGTACCGAACGGATTAATGACACACGGGTTCCTGATAGGCGCCGACTTTCTAAACGCGGTGGAACTAACCGTCAAACAGGGACAAGTTACGATCCGCAGAGTAGAAGGGAACGATATCCCACATATTTTTAGAATCAGCGTACACCACGAGGTTAATGAGGTAGACATCTCACATGTCAAAGACACTCAGCGTAGGAACATTTTAGCTGGAATGATCGATAATTACAAGCCTATTGCGACTCGCGAGACCGACGTAAAAATGACCATAATCTTAAGAGACGACGAACCGGTATTTCAGCGCGCGCGCAGACTGTCCCCGTCGGAAAGAGACACAGTCAATGAACAAATACGAGAGTGGTCACGCGACGGAATTGTTCAACCTTCCCTTTCGGAATACGCTAGCCCGGTAGTGCTAGTAAAGAAGAAGAACGGGTCGACGAGACTCTGTATAGACTACCGATTGCTAAATAGGAAAATCGTCAAGGACCGATATCCGCTCCCGCTAATAGAGGATCAGTTAGACCTGCTGCAAAACGCGAAAATATACAGTACACTGGACCTCAAAAACGGGTTTTTCCACGTAGGGCTAAGTACAAATAGTCGAAAATACACCTCTTTTATTGTGCCCGACGGACAGTACGAGTTCTTGAAGGTACCATTCGGTCTTTGTAACTCGCCGTCCGTGTTTCAGAGATTTATTAATTCAGTGTTCCGAGAGCTCATAGCAAAAAAAATAGTTCTAGTCTACATGGATGACATAATTATTCCATCGACAGACTACGAAAGCGGATTAAGCAATCTAGAAGCCGTGTTATACGTTGCGAGCGAGGCGGGGCTGTTGATTAACTGGGACAAGTGTAGGTTCTTGCAGCCCCAGGTAGAATTCCTAGGCCACATCATAAAAGATGGTACGGTTCGTCCTTCGGAGCACAAGACAGCGGCAGTAGCGCGTTTCCCGAAGCCAAGGAATTTTAAGCAGATTCAGAGTTTTTTAGGGCTCACTGGTTATTTTAGGAAATTCATACCCCGATACTCGCTAATAGCACGACCCCTTTCAAACTTATTGAAAACGGAAGCGACATTTAAATTCAACAGTGAAGAAGAAAATTCTTTCGAACAATTGAAAATCGCCCTAGCTACCAAACCAGTTCTAAAGTTGTTTAAAATCGGCGCAGAAACGGAACTGCACACCGACGCGTCCAAACTCGGGTACGGAGCAATCCTGCTGCAAAAAGACAGCTGCGATGGATTATTACATCCAATATACTTCGCCAGCGGTAAAACAACGCCAGCGGAAGAGCGTTACTCGAGCTACGAACTAGAAGTCCTAGCAATCATAAAATCCCTAAAGAGGTTCCGCGTTTACCTGCTAGGCATATCCTTCAAAATAATAACTGACTGCCGAGCATTCGCATTAACAATGCGAAAGAAGGATTTGTGCGTCCGTGTCGCGCGATGGGTTTTATTGCTGGAAGAATTCCAGTATGCCATCGAACACCGCCCAGGTAAAAGTCTAATGCATGTGGACGCCTTGAGCCGTAACCCCCTACCATCGTGCATGTTTATAGGCGAGACCGAAAGCAGCATGAGTGGTAGGCTAAGAAAGGCGCAACGAAAAGATCCAGATATACGAAAAATGTTCGAACTGGTAGAATCGGGACAAACTGAGGGTTTTAAAATTAGAGGGGGAATCCTATTCAAGGAAATCGATGGCGATATACGTCTAGTGGTACCAAAGTCGATGCGAACACCAATAATTAAGCGCGCCCACGAAAACGGTCATTTCGCGTCTGAAAAAACCGAAGCCTTATTGAAGAAAGACTATTGGTTTCGGAATATGCGGGAAAAGGTAGACAAAGTACTGCGAAATTGTATTGATTGCATACTTGCGGAGAGAAAACGAGGTAGACCGGAGGGGTTTTTATTCACAATCAGCAAAGGCGAGGTACCGTTAGATACCTTCCACGTAGACCATCTGGGACCGCTCCCATCAACGAAAAAGAAGTACCACCATGTCTTTGTTGTCATAGACGCATTCTCGAAATTCGTGTGGCTCTACGCCACGAAGAGTTGTAATTCAGCCGAGGTAATAGACCATCTGAAAAAACAGTCGAATCTTTTCGGGAACCCTCGGAGGATTATATCAGATAGGGGTACCGCGTTCACGTCGGCCGCATTCGAAGACTATTGTAAAGACGAGTGCATAAATCATGTATTGACGACTACAGGTATGCCGCGGGCTAACGGCCAGGTAGAAAGAGTCAATCGTACGCTAATACCGTTGCTAGCAAAATTGTCAGCGCCGAAACCCGGAGAATGGCACAAGTACCTGGACCGTTGCCAGAAATGTTTTAATGCTACACCGAGTCCAAGTACAAAAACAACGCCGTTTAAAATACTGTTCGGAGTAGACGTTAGATTCCGAGATGACCCTCAGGTAGTCGAATTGCTAGAGTATGAATGGGAAAATGTATTCCAACAGAACCGCGACGAATTGCGAGAAGAGGCGCGGCAGAACATCCTCAAGATCCAGCAGGAAAACAGGAAATCTTTCAATAAAAAAAGGGCTGAAAGTAGAAAATATCCAGAGGGCGACCTGGTCGCAATTAAACGGACACAACAGGGTCCGGGTTTAAAATTCGCGGCGAAGTATTTCGGGCCTTACGAGATAACGAAGACATTACGAAACGACAGATACGTGGTGACAAAAATCGGCGAACAGGAAGGGCCACATCAAACATCCACAGCGGTAGACTATATGAAACCGTGGACAAGCGAAGACAGTGACGACACGTGCAGTGACACCGAAGGGACTCACAACGAAGCGTGCGATATCTGAGGTCAGATATCCTCGCAGGGGGGTCGAGTGTGGGAGTGCGAAGCGTCCGACGTCCAGGTACAGGGCGTTTATGACCATGCTACCTTGGACACAGCTGGTCTGCAGGCGAGCAGCGCTAGCCTGCAGAACCGTGTCCCCTGTTTTCTAGCTTTTAAGGATATCTTTAAGGATACGAATGAGAGAGAGAGAGAGAGAGACGAGAATGACTGAGGACGAATGGATGTACGAATGGAAATGTATAGTGTGGATTGAGGAGTGGAGCAGAGTGGATCGAGGAGCAGCGTAGTAAAACAGTGTAGTAAAACAGCGTAGTATAGCGTAGACAGTGTAGAAATAAGTATAAGGGATAGTGTATCGTATTGTTAATAAATACATAGTGTACCGGCGTTGAATATATTACACTTACATCGGCTTAATTTCATCAAAACTTCCAATCCCACAGTATATAGGGGCAAGAGGTCCAATAGTAATAGATTATGTGGTGGTGAACACGGAGGGATTGGAGAAATTAAAGGAATTTAAAGTGGGAGACAGAGTGGAGGCCGACCACCAACCCTTAGAGTTGGAGGTAAAACTAGAGGGATGGCACGAGAGGGAGGGGAGAGAAGAGAAAGAGACGTGCATATGGAAGACAAGGTGTTCAAAGAGAGGGAGCTAGAAACGAAATGGGAAGAGCTAAGGGAGGCAGTAAATGGGAGTATTGGGGGAAATAAGATAAGGATAAGACAGTGGAAACTGGGGGAATATTTTTGGTGCGATAGAGAATGCACGAGAGAGAAAAGGAAGATAGCGAGATGGTACAAGAAGTGGAAAAAGGGGAAGATTACGAGAGAGACATATATAGAGAAGAAAAGAGACTGGAAGGAGCTATGTAAGAGGAAGGAGAGGGAGAGCAAGGGAAAGGAATTAAAGGAGATAAGGGAGGCGAAAACAGAGTCACAAATATGGAGATATGTATATAAATAAAGAACGGAGAAAAGGAAGGGAGGCGGACCACAATATAATAATAGAAGAATGAGAGAACCACTTCCTGAAACTATTGAATGGATGGAAGGAGCGAAGGCTAGGGGAAGAGAGAGAGTTGAGAGAGAGGATGGAAGGGGAAGAAGAGATAGCAGAGGAGGAGATAGAACAGCAAATAAGAAAAATAAAGAAGAAGAAGAAGGGCACGGATCAAATAACAGGGGAGGCGTGTCTATACAGCGTGGGGAATGGGAGAAAACGGCTAGTGGAATTGATAAAGGATGTGTGGGAAGGTAGGGGTTTCCCCAAAGAGTGGAGAAAGGCACAGATAATGCCACTATACAAGAAGGGGGACAGGGGGAGGTCAGAAAACTATAGAGGAATAGCCTTGCTTAACATAGCATCAGTTCCAAATCAGCGCTCAATGAGTACGGTTCGTTTGTTCATTGTCTATCGTGTTGATAAACTGTATTAATAGTACACGTTTAACCGCAGGGTGATTAGGCATAGTGAAATAAGTAATTCCACCTCACCTCACAACAAAGTGCACTAACTAACAAATAATCCAGGTGTGTGCTAGGTGTAACTGGCCGCTTGGCCAGTATGGCCAATACGAACCAATACACCACTACGCGAAATGATCGTTACTCGATAACCGAGTCGCCACAAAGTAGTGCCACAACACAGACACAACAGCATATACATTCACACATACATTCGCGACTAGCACGACATAACGATAAACACGGGGATCAATCCCTCGCGAACACACCTGTCCCGGCAACACAGGAACACATCTCACAACAAACAATGCTATCAGCTGATATCCCAACTCAGCCAAATAATACTCAGAAAGCTCACGACGTACAAAATTACAAATGGTCAGTTGTACCGAACCGAAAAAGACGTCCGTGGACTGATTTACAAAACGTAATCACTCTAAAAAGACAAGCTAGTAACACGGACTACTGGTTGAACAACCCTACTACCAGTAATAAATTTGCCACACTTACCGATACCAGCATGACCGACAGCGACATCATAGATATAGATGTTGATGAAAACAAATCAACAGAGAAAAGCATAAACGCACCGAAATCACCGCCAATCTTTGTTTGTGGAGTGGAATATATAAGTCCACTAAAGGTACTGCTGGACCAAATAGCAAAAGAACAATACACGCTCAAAGTATTGAGCAACAAACAAATAAAAATACAACCAAAGAATACTGACAAATATTTGATAATCACTGCTGAATTGGAGAAAAGTTCTATACGTACCAGCACAAGCAACTAAAAAACTTCAAAGTAGTAATTAGAGGACTTCATCCAACAACAGATATAAATGAAATAGAGGCAGAAGTGGAACAATATGGACACAAAGTACTGCATATAGCAAATATGATAAGCAACCAAAAGAAAACCCCAATTCCTCTATTTTTTGTAGAAATAAAACAACAGGAAAATAACGCCGATATATACGGCATTAAGAGGCTGCTGCACACTGTTGTAAACATAGAACAACCACATAAAAAGAGAGACATCCCACAATGTATGCGGTGTCAATCGTACGGCCATACAAAGAACTATTGCAATCGGTCTCCACAATGTGTCAAATGTGCAGGTAAACACCTTACATCTAACTGCAATTGGAAAAGCAGGAATCAAGAGGTAAAATGCTCTGACTGCTCAGGTAACCATCCTGCGAGTTACAAGGGTTGCATTATGCGCAAGAAATTAATAGAAAAAATATTTCCGAAACTTAGAGAACGGGGTACGCTTCATGTCTCAAGCATCTCTCCACGAGCAGCACCTAACAATAAGTCAAACTACGTAAACAAAAATAAAACGTATGCAGCAGCAACCAATACAGCATCCAATACAAGTAACTCCTTCTACCAATCCTCACTGAACAGTGACCATAAAATCCAAGAGCAACATTCCATAAGCAATTTAGAAAATATGATGCTGCAGTTAATGTCAAGTATAAACACAGTTATTAATTTACTAAACACGATGATCTCCCAAATGAAATAATGGCCAATAAATCGTATAAAATTGGAATCTGGAATGCCAATGGACTGGTAAGTAAAAGCCAGGAACTACACTCATTTCTACGTAACAACAAAATAGATATCATGCTAATATCTGAAGCTCATTTTACGGCAAAAAGCTACCTTAAACTCCCAAGGTATATAATTTATATTACGCAACATCTAGATGGTTCTGCTCACGGAGGAACAGCTATAATAATCAAAGACACAATTAGACATTATGAGACCAGCAAATGCTGCAAACACCATATACAAGCAACTAATGTAGTGGTGGAGGATTGGCATGGTACCCTTACACGAGAGAACGAGAGAACAGTACACTGAATTCCTTAAAACTCTAGGTCTGAGATTTATTGCTGGTGGAGACTACAATACGAAGCACCCGTGTTGAGGCTCTCGGTCACCAAATCCCACGCCCAAAGGTCGACAGCTACACTTGGCAATGCAGGAAAATAACGCGTACCCACTGTCAACAGGGGAACCCACACATTGGCCCAGGGATCAAAGGAAGAAACCTGATTTAATCGATTTTTGTATCATCAAAGGTATAGCCAAAGAATGCCTTCAAATTAAGCCCAGTTTTGATCTCTCCTCCGATCACTCACCACTTATTGTTATGGTGGATTCAAAAATAATAACAAAAGCAAAACCTCCTACCCTCTCTAATAGTAGAACAAACTGGGAAAAATTTAAAGTAATGCTCGATGAAACAGTCTCATGCAATGTACCTCTAAAAACGCCAGAAGATCTAGAGCTTGCCATAGAAAAATTTACGAACAATATTCAAGAAGCTGCATGGACAGCAACACCTGTGTCTAACAACATCGAAAAAATGTTTGAATGTTCCAACGTAGTAAAGATAAAAGTACTAGAAAAACGTAAAATTAGGAAACAGTAGCAGCTATCCAGGAACCCAGTGGACAAGAGGAAACTAAATAGGGCCATTCGAGAGCTAAAAATGATACTTATGAAAGAAAAAGAGCAAGCTATAGAGGACTTTACAGAAAAACTGACGCCAACAGTAGACTCTAATTATTCGCTATGGAAAGTAACAAAAAAAATTAAAGCTGTACAAATCCATACCCCACCAATAAAAATTAATAACAACACCTGGGCCCGTACTGATCAAGAAAAAGCTGAAGTATTTGCTAATTATTTAGCTAACGTCTTTCAACCATTTCCAAAGGAAATTGCAGATGAAGAGGAACAGAAAATTTATGACTACCTGGAAGATAATGCTCAAACAGAATCAACGCACAAACCATTTAAACTCTCGGAAGTTATAGAAATTATTAAAAACATCAATTGCAAAAAAGCACCTGGATTTGATTTAATAAGTGGGAAAATTCTTAAAAAACTGCCAAAAAAAAGCATCAGACAATTAACAATTTTATTTAATACAACTTTACGCTTAAACTACTTTCCAACCCAATGGAAACTAGCACAAATAATATTAATTCCTAAACCTGGGAAGAATCCCGAAATAGTGAACTCATATAGGCCTATAAGCCTCCTCCCCATTATGTCTAAAGTACTTGAAAGGCTTATTAGCAACCGTATAAAAACAGTCATAAGAGAAAACAATTGAGGGAAAACTTGAGGGAAAAAAGTACTGCTCCTCAGCCTTCATAGATATGACACAGGCATTTGACAAAGTCTGGCACCAAGGCCTGTTATATAAAATTAAAAAGTCTCTGCCCTTTAATCTGTACAGGTTGTTGAAATCCTATCTTGAAAATAGATTCTTTTCGGTGAAATGTAAGGAAGTATATACAGACTGGTTACCTATCAGTTCTGGTGTACCGCTGGTGTAAGGGAGCGTTCTAGGCCCCATACTTTTTATACTTTACACCGCGGACATGTCGACCACCCAAGATACCCTTACAGCTACCTTTGCAGACGACACAGCTATTATAACTTTTACAAAATAGCTTAAATAAAATACAAGAATGGCTACAAAAATGGCGAATTAAAGCTAATGCAGAAAAGTCTTCCTGTGACATTAAACAGAGAAGTCATACCTGCAGCAGACTCTGTTAAATACCTCGGAATGCATTTGGACCGTAAACTCAACTGGCGAAAACACATTTGGCAAAAAAGGAAACAATTAGGTATGCAACTACGAAAGATATATTTGCTGCTAGCACCCAAATCCAAATTATCAATAAAATATAAAGTCACATTGTATAAAAGCATACTGAAACGAATATGGACATACGGGTTGGAACTATGGGGTACTGCATCCACCTTTTTTTTTTTTTTTTTACGAGGTGGAAATCTTCGAAAGACACCCCCTGCCCTGGGGGAGAGCAGGAGGTAGTGTCGGATTTCTACCTACTAAAACCACCCCGGTTACCTAACCTCGGCGCTTTTAGGGGAGGCCCCGTGACCTACGGAGACACTTCCGGTGCCTCCCCACGCCCGGCCATTGAGGCCCCATCCTCGGGAGGGTCAGAAGAACCCTCCGAAAATCTCCACCGTATCGCACATGGCCGGGCCAGGGGCAACACCCGACGCGGCCTACCTCCACCAGACCGTGATAAGGACGACTCGGGCCCCCACCCGAGTCGCCCACGGCTCTCCAACGGCCCTGCGAGATTGGGGGGGATTGTTCCTCCCTGGCAGGACCGCCCGAATACGGGGTATTGGCGAGGTCAACCAGCAGGGGGTGAGGGGGAACACCTCAGCGCCCCTCGGGTCCATCAGCCATTGACACCGCGGGAGGGGGGATCTCGCCAGCGGAAAACGGCCAGCGAGCCCGCCCCCCTTTATTTTCGACGCCGTTTCCGGCTGTCGGGCAGCCCTACGGGATACCGGGAGGACATAATCCTCCCACAGCAGGGCCGCCCGTCCACTGAGACAGCGGCGACAGTCATCCGAGAGACGGGAGGGGGGACACCACCAATCGCCCCTCGGACCGTCACCGCTTTTACACCACGGGAAGGGGGGACCTCGGCAGCCTGCGCGAACGCAGCCGGCGAGCCCTGACCCTCCGTCTTTCGCGTCGGACGGGATCGGTTAATTCCCGATCCCGCTCCGCTGCCTCCTTTCTGCGAAGAACATCCTCGCAGAAGGAGGCCATCGCTACCCAGGCTCTCTCGCTGCCCAGCATCATACTAACGATGCGAGGCAGCGAGAGATCCGCCCCCACTTGCGCCCTCAATGCCCGGCGCTCCGCCGCCCATTCCGGGCACTCCTCCACTGTGTGCTGCGCTGTGTCCAGCGCAGCCCCACACTCGTGGCACTCCGTCGTCGCCTCTGCCTGTATCCGGCACAGGTACTCACCGAAGCAACCATGCCCGGTGAGCACCTGCGTGACTCGGTAGGTGAGCGTCCCCCTGCCGCGGTCCAGCCATTCGTCTAGGCTGGGCAGAACCGCCCCGATTGCTCGCTGCGCGACTCCTCGATCGAGGGGCTCCCTCCTCCACTTATTTCGCGCAGCCAGCCGGGCCTGGCATCTCACGTCCACTTCCTCCTCAGCGGACACCATCGCGCCCTCCCCGGCGGAGTTCTCGGAGACGCTCATAAATCGAAGCGTCTCCCTCCGCCAGGAGATCGAAGGGCACGGTGCCCGCCAAGATCAGCGCCGCCTCGTGGGATATCGTGCGGTATCCCCTGACCACCCTGATGGCCATCCTCCTTTGCACGCGGCGCAGCGATGTTTTGCTGCGCCGTACTGCATCCACCTCCAATATTGAAATATTAGAAAGATTCCAGTCTAAAATACTTCGAATTATTACAAATGCATCATGGTTCATCACTAATGATGCGCTACGAAAAGAACTTGAAATTCCTTCGGTTAAACACGATGTTTCCAAATTTGCAAGGAACTACACCAAAAGGTTACTTCAGCATCCTAACAGGCTTGCCAAGCGACTACTCAAAGAAGCAACAGATCCACGAAGGCTCAAACGATTTAAACCATCAGATATCGGGAACCGATTTCACTGACCCGCAAAACAATAAATTATATCATAACACAGAAGGTATGATCCGATGGGCTCATCACCTACTTATGTTCATATGTACCCACAATTAAGGAATTTGTTTCTTGTTATAAATAACAGATTGCAAATAAACGAGGAAATTATATAAGAAAAAAACATAGCATACAAGATATATGCTGCAATGTTGAGTGAAAGATTAAAAAAGGAAGTGGAGGGGAAGGGTATGCTGCCACAAACGCAGAGTGGCTTCCGAGAGGGAAGAAGTACGATCGACAATATCTATGTGCTCCAGCATACAGTAGAAAAGGAAACTCTAAAAACACAAGGAAGGCTGTATGCAATGTTCGTGGATATAGCGGCAGCCTTCCAAGGGGCCAAGCAGGAGGGGTAGTGTAGTAGTAGGAGAAATGAAATTCTGGTCGCTAACATACGCGGATGACATGGTCCTGGTGGCAAACAGGGAAGAAGAGATGAAGGAAATGATGAAAAGGCTGGAGAGATTTTTGGAGAAGAAGGACCTCGAAGTGAATGTAAGGAAGACAAAAATGATGGAATTCCTGAAGGGAGGAGGAAGAAGAAAAAAGATGCGATGGGAGTGGAAAGGGGAGGAGATAGAGACGGTGGACGAATTTGTATATCTGGGGGTGCGCCTGTATAGGACAGGGAACATGGAAAGGCACATACGAGAGAGAGCGAAAAGAGCAAATGTGGTAGTAAGACAGATCTGGGGAATAGGGGAAAGAAAATTCAGGGACAGTTTCAGATGGAGGGTATATATGTAGGAACCGATGAAAAATGAAGGGGAGTCATCGGGAATCGAACCCGAGAGTTTCTGGTGGTAGGCACTGATCAGTCCATCTACGCAACGGCCCCTTCTTAGGCAACGTGGTTCTTCTGTTCCTCTTATGTTCATTGATGGAGGCGACCGATCCCACACTCGGCCCTTTCTTGAATCAAGTTCGTTCTCGAACTTTCATCATCGTCTTTCCAACACGCTCGGACAACTTCACACCTTGAACTCGTGTACCTCGTTGCCGACGGTTGCTTCGTCTTGAGACGCACGACAATTTCACACCTTGAATTCGTGTCCCTCATTGCCGCCGTCCGTCGTGTAACGTCGCATGCTTCGCCGTCGTGCGTTGCAATGCTTCGTTCGTCGTCATCGTCGTCGTCGTATGCTTCGTGTGGTCGGTGCTGCCCTCCACCCCGGACGAGCCCCCAAATGTAGGAACCGATGAAAAATGAAGGGGAGTCATCGGGAATCGAACCCGAGACTTTCTGGTGGTAGGCACTGATCAGTCCATCTACGCCACGGCCCCTTCTTAGGCAACGTGGTTCTTCTGTTCCTCTTATGTTCATTGATGGAGGCGCCCGATCCCACATATATGTAGGAATATTTGGTACTGGGGGTAATGTTATATGGGGTGGAGGTATGGAGATACAAGGAGTGGGGAATACTAGAGAGAATATAGATGAAATATATTCGGTGGATCTTGGGCCTGGCCAGGTGCACATCCGGGAATATAGTTTTCGCGGAGACAAGGAGAAGGAGAATTAGGATAAGAACAGAATAGAGAGCCTTCAGATACGAGGAGGAATTGATGAAGGGAAAGAGTAGGGAACTGGTCAGACAGTGCTTGGAGGAAAAGATGAAAGGAAGATACAAGACGAGGACATGGGAAGACAGGGAGAAGTACCTGAGGAGAAACGGACAGAGTCAGGAGGCGGTGGAAAGAGAGCAGGCACGGGGCGTAAGGATGGAGGAGACTGTAGGGGAGAGAGACTTAGAAGTGCAGAGGCAGGAGCAAAATAATAACATAAGGGACTATAGGTACAGCGAAAGATACAAGCACATAAGGACAGAAGGACTGCCGCAGTACCTGAGGGACGACGGAGAGAGAGGGAGTCAGAGGTTGATAGCGAGAGCGAGATGCGGAAGTATGGAGGAGACAGGCAGGTTCTAGATGGAGGAGGAAGAGAGAAGATGCAAGCTGTGCGAGGAAGGGATGGGAAGTTTGAAGTACTGGGTGGAGGACTGCAGAGGAATGGAGGATTGTAGGGGGATAAGGTTGGAGGAGATAGTGGAGGGACGGAACAGCGAAAAGGCAGTGGAATGGTTGAGAGAGCTAGAGAAAAGAAAAGAGAAGGAGGCGAGAAAATGAGGAGAGTCGAGGGATAGTCAAGACAAATAAAGTGCAAATGAGTGAAAATAAATACGGGTGAGATCAGGATAAATGAAGGAATGGATGTGGGGATGAAGGGAGAGTGAATGTGAAGAATGTGAATAATTAACCAACGAATGCGTGCAATAGATTAGAATTAAGTTCAGTTTAAGTATGTGAATAAGAGTATAATCCAAAAAAGGCATTTTGTAGCCGGAAGGCCAAAATTACAAATAAATAATAATAATAAAGTTAGTATTTAATTGAAGCAGACTGATATCTTATTACTCTACCTGCCCTCTATTCCAATCTACGTGAAGTTTACAAAAAATAACTTCTACAATTTTGATTTAGGTGCTAATAACCAATATATTTTACGTAATTGCATACCTAATTCTTTCATTTTTTACCAAATGTGTTTACTCAAGTTGAGTTTACGGTCCAAATGCATTCCGAGGTATTTAACAGAGTTTACTGCAGATATACATAAGTTCCTTGTATAATGTCACAGGAAGGCATGTACCTTTTCTAAGGGTGAAGGTTGCGTGGGTTGACTTTGCTGCGTTAGCTTTAATTCTCCATTTTTGCAGCCATTCCTGTATTGCAATTAAGCTATTTCGTAAATGTACAGATTCTTTTTGTGGCTCTATGTCTGTGGCTACAATAGCGGTGTCGTCTGCAAAGGTAGATGTAAGGGTTTCTTGAGTGGTCGGCATGTCCGCGGTGTAAAGTAAAAAGAGTATGGGGCCCAGAACTCCCCCTTGCGGTACACCAGAACTGATAAGTGACATATCGGTATACATTTCTTTACATTTAATCGAAGATAATCTATTATCAGATAGCATTTTAATAGCCTGTATAGGTGGAAGGAAAGAGATTTCTTAATTTTGTATAACGGCCCTTGGTGCCAGACTTTGTCAAATGCTTGTGCAATATCTATGAAGACTGAAGAGCAGTACCGTTTCCCCTCAAGCGTTTGGCTAATTTCTCTTACTATACGATGTTCAGTAAAATCTCGATTAGTGCACTTAGCTCGGGACCGAATGCGAACACTAATCATGTGCAGACATGTTTCTCGATCGAGTCCGGCTCGCCTTTGATGTGGTGACTGCCGAGAATCGAGGCAGCATACAAGGGAAAAAGCAAGATTAAATACCCGTGTACGTGTGAGACAATGCTACCGCAATCAAAATTTAAGATTAAAACTTGTTTATATTTGGACCTTTTCTTGTTACGTATGAATAATATTCTCTATACGCTGCTCTTGCACGCGTCGTTCAAGATTGCGTAAGAAGGGCAGACGCCCAAAGATTCCTGGCGCCATCGTATACAAATAATTATTTGTATAATTATTATAATAGGGCCCCTAATATCAACTAGCTGCACCGTGACCGATAAGTGCATGCATGACCCGACGAAGACTCCGCGGTCATACCATATATGGAAAGGTCTAATGAGCCCCCTCCATACATTTTGGGACTATATAAACCCTTTGATTTTGATCATCTTCGGTTCATAACTACACAGTCACGCGCATAGTCACGTCGCGTCACGCTTGTACAGAGTCGGTTGCATTCAGTAAGAATTGAGCTTAGGGCACCATTCAGATCAAGTTAAAAGCAAAGTCCGGTTGAAGTTCTTTCGGTATACTTTGTGACCTTTTTCAGACCCCGCATCGCCAGTGCGTCGCCACCGTGCAGCTTAGGTACTTATTTTCTATTTTTCTATTTTTCTATTTTTTTTACATGTGGGATCGGGCGCCTCCATCAAAGAACACATAAGAGGAACATAAGAACAACGTTGCCCAAGAGGGGGCCGTGGCGTATATGGACTGATCAGTGCACCACCGTGCAGCTTAGGTAATTATTTTCCCGATTAAGATGACACCAAACACGATATGGTTTGGACAAATTTTACTTATAATGGTAGTAATAATGGTCTTCGAAATAATCAGTCCCATGGCACCAATCTATGTCGTGTTTGGTGTCATTTTAATCAGGAGATTGTAACGAACATGTTGGTAAAATTTCATTTAAAACTGACAAAAAATGCAGAAATTTTATTCTTAAATTTTGATCGCATTAGTATTGTCTCACGTACACGGGTATTCAAACTTGCCTCGTATCTCGAACGCTGCCTCGTGCCTCGGCTGCCACAACATCAAAGGGGACCCGACGCTCGAGAAACGTGTCCTGCACACCATTAGTGTCCCCGAGCGAGGGACACTAACGGAGACATGGAATCGAAATTTTACTTTGAAATTTATAATCTCACTACTAATTACCTTATTCTTAACAACTAATATACACATTCCGGTTGCTATCGGAAACAATAATAAAGAGGAATAAAATTATTAATACCATGATAAGTAAAAATTGTTCAAACCATATCGTGTTTGGTGTCATTTTAATCGGGAGATTGTAACGAACATTTTGGTAAAAATTCATTCAAAACGGACCAAAAATGCAGAAGTTTTATTCTTAAATTTTGATCGTGTTAGTATCGTCTCACGTACACGGGTATTTTATCTTGCCTCTTTCCTATAACGCTGCCTCGAGCCTCGGCTGCCACAACATCAAAGGCGACCCGAACTCACTCAGGGGGCCACCACCCCAAGTGGTGGGGATAGGAAAAGGACACTAATGGAGACACAATTTTGGACACTAATGGAGACATTACTGTAGTAATGTTCCCACCGATACAACTTGCCCGCTCGAATTGTATCAAATATTAATTTAGAGTTACGAGACAAACTAACATTTTCTGCGAATCCCTCATTTCGCATCGGTTTAGTCTACGAAACCTAATCCATCCTACAGCTCCCTGGTTTCGCGCCGGGTTCATCTGCGAACTTCTTCCTAGTGGCTCCCCGATTTCGCATCGGGTTCGTCCGCGCACATAACTAACAAATTCTCAACCATATTCCTTAGGTAATATTAATCTCTCTGGCTTAGGCGTTGCCCACAGCCCTGGCTCGTAACATATTTATTGCATATTTTTCTTGTTTTCTGTAAAATATTTTTAATCAAATAATAATGGAACTGTGATATATTAAATAACTCCCACGTGATTGGAAGTGAAAGCAACTATGTACCACCGAATTGTTTCAAAAATGAAATATTATTCAAAACTGGCGTACCTTGTGTGGGAGCTTCGATGTATCTGTCGATATGATGGTTGAAGGAGGAAGCGACGGAAAAAGAAAGGAAGGAAGAAGGTTGTGTTTCGTCCTAGGCCTGCTAGCGGACTCGTCAGTAAGGCGTACGAGCAGGCCCTGCCTTAGACACTAGGATAGTAGGGAATTGTCGGAGGTTATACATATAGTCGCGGGGACTTATACAACCACCTTCGGGAGCCGGATCGTCGTATTCGTCCCCTAACGGCGTATGTGGGAAGCACCCCCACACTCTGCATAAGTCACCATAAAATATACAAATATTTTGCAACCTCATAATTGAAAATCTGTAGAAAAAAGATATATCTTTCATTCAGCACGTTTTTCACTCATAAATAATTAAAATTTATATGTTTTTTATACAAAAAAACATGTAAATTACGATTTGATACGTATGAATCGTATAATAGTCAAATCACGCAGAACAATTCATCTTTTGGTATATCCTTTGAAAATGACTAATTCCTTTATATAATAAGTAACTAAATATTCAATTATTTTCTGCATTACACAGACCAAGAAGAATTTTAAAAACTGTTTTGCGGTTATAATATACAGAAAATTCTTCAGAAAGACCCAGAGAAATCTTCTAAAAACCTGAGCAGATATGGACAAAATTGAACACAAGTAGCAAATGAATATTATTGAAGTTGATGGTTGAAAAAAAGACTAAGATAAATTGTCTGAAAGCCTGAGAAATCATGGTAAAACTTGAACCAGACTACTTACTAAAAGAAGATTAGTGAAAGCGATAGGTGTACAAGATGGCACAAAGCAATCGCTTGAAAACCTTTGTGTCCTGAGAGAAATATTGTACTATTTCATCTGACGTCCTCACATGCACTTCTTTGATAGAATACATAACACTAACAATAATAATAGATTATATTATAATATACCCTTATGCATACAATGTGTATGTGTGTATATGCAGAAAACGCAAATCAGTCTCTTGCAGGGCTCATGAAGTACCCATAGATAAACTTTTCGCCTTCAACTTGTTCACACTTCGAGTACGTACAATGGACTGAGTTTGTGATGCGTGGAACTTCTTCCACGCATCACGCAGGAGAAAAGGTTCAACGTTTCCAAAACAATTACTTCAGAGCAACCCTACCTTGCACCTTGTAATTTTCTTATAGCCACACTCGCGTATGCAAAGAGTGCAAGAAAATCGTACGAACCCCTTTTCCACCGTGCTGAAGAATAAATTAATAATGCTGAAATTGTAGATCGAACATTTTACACCGACATGCAAAAGATCCGTGAAAATAAAACAGGTGTAAAATTTGTTGGAAATGGTGGGAAAGAGAACGTTGAAGTTAATAACACCTGAGCTAGTGCCCGCGATGGCTGAACTGGAGACTTACTACAATATCCATAAGTTTCTCTTATCGGTGCTAGGTCTCTGGCCACATAATCGTTCAAAGTTTTTATTAATCCAGAAGACTATGTTCAGTCTCATACCAGTGTCTTTTATAGTTCCTCAGGTATGGTATGGTTAGGTCAGTAAATTGAAACCCATGTAGTGCAGTCAAACCATCTCGCCGTAAAATCGTTTTTTCACGGAGATTACTTTCAGTGCCTAGTTTTGACAACCACGGACATAACGACAAACCTCGTGTTGAAGATCATATCGCCTATTACAATGTGTGTTGGCGCGCTCGTGAAATATACTGTGTTTTGGTATCAGTCAGACGTAGTGAGTCTCGCGAAATGCAGTTAAATTGGTATCCCAATAAGTATAATTTAAACTCCATTGCTAATACAGATAGAGGGGTTTCTGGACGAAGTCGAGTACGATTGGAAGATGAAGCGAGACGAAGAACTTAAGATTTTGAAGCAGCACGCCTCTTTAGGGAAATATTATGGAAAATTATACGCGTGTAAGGGAACACCATGACTCAGGTGTTGATTACCTCTAATATTAACCTCTTACTTGTGTTACAGTTTTCATTTATTCATCAGCAATCGGTTTAATACTACTAGATGTATCGAAATTTATTGTGCGCTTCATTACCCAGAAAAACGACACGTTTAATTTCCCAATAGCATTGGAATATCTCGTCGACGAAAGGGCATATTATCTCCCCATTGTCGTTCATAGATGTGTGTCCATCCTCACCCTTGCAACTACTTTTGTTGCAACCGAATCGATAGTTATAATGCTACTTCAACATTGCGGCAGCTTGTTTATAGTTGCAAGGTAAAAGCACAAATAATATTCTTTTTGTGTGTTATTCTTTTGTAAGTTATTGTGGTCTGCATAGTCACTGTGTTTGTTTTTAAATACATGCACTACCGCTCAAAAGTTTGGGTGCACCTGCCAAATCTAGGATCTAACATTTCGAACTAGTCATTGTATACTTCCATTTTACACTATACTGTAATGCTTATCTATCCTATCCCTTTTAACCTAATATTGAAAATATCGAACTGTTTCAAAGAAAAACAGAAAAATGTCTCTACGAAGAAATCGTTTAATAAAATATCAATTTCTTCTAGAAGATATTTTAATTACTGTAAGATATTTTGATATTTTTTTTGTGAAGCATGTAGAAAGCAATTAATATAAAGTCTTATTTTGATAAACAGCTCATCAACAGTAAAACTCAAAGAATATTTCTTTCATTAGCATGTGTTCCCAAATTTTAAGCGATAGTGTAGCCTTTGACTATAGTCCAGGTTGGACATGAAAGTATGAAATATTGTTACTTAGTGTTATCTATCATTTGCAGTGAACATATTGTAAAGGCAATTACCCAGGATTCTGCCTGTTTCAATAGCAACGAAAAACATTTAATTAATGGCAGTAAAGCAACCTTAATAACCGCCGTAGTCCTACACAGACGAGCAATGAAGTAAGTATCTTCAAAGACTTCTCAGAATTTTCAAAATACCTTACATATATATATTTACAAAATCTATTATTAGTGCCTACCAAGTAGCAACAAAAGTTCGACACTCTTGCAGGTTTGCGAATGAATTGGTGGCTAGAAATATGGGATCGTATAGTGTTCTTATTATACTCGGTGTCCTATTCCTAAGCGCCAACCTGTATGGTGTAAATAATATGTTCCTATTATCATCCTTGAATTAACAATCGTGGCCTCTACGTTGCTTACTGTTGCTTTCCAGTTGTCGCAATCGATATTTGACGGTGCAAATCTGGAAAATACTTTAACTTGTCTATTGTTCATCTCCTCTGAGATAGCATACATGTTTTATTTGAATTATATGGTGCAACAAATGACAGACTGTGCTGCCAATCTTGTTCCGTCAGTGTAAGCATGCGAAATTAAAAAGAAATGAGGCGATAAAACTGAGAATGTATATTGTTACTAATACTTGTAGGTATAATTCTAATTGGTACGAAGCCTCTCTAACAGTTCAGAAATCGGTACTGCTCATCATGTTAGAAGGCAAAAGAGAATATGGTTTCAATTTCTTCGGCTTGTATTGCGCATCAATCGAAGGCTTCTCCGTGGTACAATATTTTTAAATTACTACTACAGCGTGAAACACATGCATTTCTATTAATGTATTTCTCAGTGTCACAATTCTGTTTCAGCTATTGCAAAAGTCAGTTTCCGGACTAATGATTATGACTTCTATGCAATAACACTGGAAACGCACGTAAAAATGTACAAAAAGTAGTGTAATTAGTTATTTTGTATTAGCAATTATTAGGTGTACAAATTAATTCTCGGCCTTTTTTCACCAACTTTGACATTTATTTATAAAAAAAACTAATACAAATCTAATGTTAGAAGTAATCTTCTTCGCTTTCTACATATTTTTGCCATCTCTCAGATAATTGTCGGATTCTAGATTGGAAAAATGTTGGTGGTTTTGATGAGATAAATTCATTAAGCCTTTTTTCAACCTGCTCAACTGACTTGAAATGCGAATCAGCCAGATAGTGTTGTAGAAATCGGAATAGGTAATGATCCGAAGTGGCTAAGTCTAGAGAATGCGTCGCATGATGAATTTCCCCGCCCAAATCTGAGATGACTTCCAGGGTCTTTTTGGCTGTGTGGGACTGGGCGTTATCATGCAGCAGTATCATTGCGATTCTCCCAGTGCTAGTAAACGGTCTTTTTTCTTGAAGTGTGTGACTCACACGGATGAACCGTTGTTGGTAGAGCTCAGAAGTGACGGTCTCGCGGTTGAAACGCGATAGGAAGGCACTGCCTCAAATATTGCATTTCGAACAACATCGCGTCTACAACTAATTTTTCAGGTAATGTTCACAGTAGGATCAACTATTATACCTCGTCTTAAAGCTAAAAGATGACACTTTGAAATGAATATATAACAGGGAAAATATTCTAATTTGAATAGGTTTTATAGTCGATGAAAAGTAGAGGCCGAGGATTAATTGGAACACTTTATATACAAGGTGGCCCACATATAGTGGTATCATCTGGTAATGGCCGGGTTGGGGGTGTTTCTGAACAACTTTTTCCTTGACCAAAATGTTGGTTGAAGCTTCGTTTTTGAATTATTAACAAAAAACACTGGCCAATCAGAGCCCCCGCTCTAGCCAAATAGCGCGCGCTCAAACACGTGGCTTTCAACTGCGCTCGGTCGTGGTCGTGAACCAACGTATTGACACAGCGTGTTACATCGTCATAAATTAAGAACAATGTGGAATTATTCGTTATTCATGACTAGCAAATAGACAATAAACTAATAAGTCGTTTAATAACTGTGTTCGATACTTTTGTTCGTAACCCGAAACGAATAAAGTGTTTCATTACTTATGAAAACAATATTTGGATAATTAATGTTAGAAAAAGGCAGTTAAGTGAACTTACCCATTCGTCCACGGATTAACCTGCTTGGATGGACGTGGATCCTTGGCACTTGGTCATTGTACCGATCCTGACCTATCTTAACAATTTTATGCCACGAAACGCACGTCTCGACGATCGATACAAATCTAATTCGCACTTGTTTCCACACATGATTGGTTGGCCACTAGAAGTATCGACCGTTTCGGGAAGTTCGGGGAATCAGCTGGTGGATCGAAGCAGATTAATTTTAACTACCGTTTTTTTCCAACTATTAGAAATGGTGTGTTAAACAAAATAACAATTATATTTTTCTCCATCAATGTATTTATAACAGCTCAGAAGGAATGTCTTTTCACTACGAAATGCTCTCACCTAAAGAAACTCCCAAAGGGAACGGGGGCCCAATTATACCTACAAATGCGCATTGTCTCATTTCACAACCTAGGCCCTTTTGACTTGCCAAGTACCGACTCATCTGGTTCTCTTACTATCTCTGTTAGTAAGACATGTCTAAGAACGTTTAGACGATTTTGGCTCTAGCGTGATATATTTTATTTACAATCACTTGTAAGTATCCAACACTAACAGTAGCTATTCAAATCGTTTTTCTTTGAACTGTTACGAGCCGAGTGCTAAGGGGCACGGCTGCGGAGGCGAGGATCGGTTTTTAAGAGTTTTTGTTAATTAAACGGACGAGCCGTCTGATGGGAAGTGCGTGGACGAACCATTGCCTATTTCATCACCGGGTGCCACAGGAATGTTAGTAAATGTAACCTCGTAACTTTCGATACACCTCGAGCGGTTAAGATGTATCTATTCGGTGGATTGACTACTGCTTATGATTGGTAAAGGAAAGGAAATTAAATAAATGTGTCTATAATCAAATAATAAAATGTCTATATTCTCTTTCTCTGAAGAATTACAATACGTAAAATCGCGGAGCTAAAACCCACGCTTACAGTCTTTTAACGTATGTAAATACTTTATAAATTGCTCGAAAAGGACTTGAACCCGATCTCGCTGGGCATCAGTATGGCTAGCTGACATCGACATAGTACAAAGCTAGTAGGTCCATACTGCGCCCCAAGAGCAGATTTTATGCCCTTTTTGTATCCGAAAGCCGGATCAAAAATATGTTGGGGGTACAGAATCTTCCAAGGGAGTCCAAAAGGTCGCCCTGAAGGGTTGCGTCATCGCGGAATCGCGGAAGGGGCAGACTCGACTGCATACACTCTCGATTTTCAAATAAGGGCATAATAGACGGAGCGAAGGAAACAATACTTCCTACGTAACAGAACACAATTTATCTACTTGAAAACGTGCTGTTAAAAATAACACTTTTTTCATAAGTAATAAAACACGTTATTCGTTTCGGATAACGAGTAAAATTATCTAACACAGTTATTAAGCGCCGTATTGGTTTATTTGTTAGTCATGAATAACGAATAATTCCACATTGTTCTTAATTTAAAACGATGTAACACGCTGTGCCAATGCGTTGGTTCAAGACCACGACCGAGCGCACGTGAGAGGTAGCGCGCTCTACGGACGCTCGCATTGGCAAGTGATTTTGGGTAATAACTCAGAAAGGAAGCTTCAAACAACATTTTGGTCAAGGCAAAAGTTGTTCAGAATCACCCGAGCTACCCCCCATTTCCCGATGTTCGTGTAGTTAGGGGACACCTTGTATAGCACTTGTGATCTTCCGTGCTGGTGTAATTGGCCTATCATACAGAAACTGAGGTTTTTACAGAATACCCTTTGAGCAATCGTGACTAATCCCTAGGAATTTTGTTATTATTGAATAAAGAATTACCCTTCCACTATTACATCTGAAATGTGTAAAAGTTTATTGGGGCGCATTCATAATGTTTATAAGATGCGTGTCCGTAATCCTGGCATGTGGATGGATCAATGCCCCGATTATGAATATGCCTTTGTCAATGGCGGAAATTTGGATGGCGATACGCGAAAACATCGACACTGGGCATATATGTCAGCAGATCTTAAGCGCGGTGTGACCGGCGAGGAAGAAGACGCTGGCGATGGCATCGCTGTACGTCGAGAGCGATTCTTCCAAGAAGTGCATGAACATTATGGACATTATCTATGTATTAGTGATCTAGCATAATAAAAGGGAGGCATACGACGTGCTGAGTAGAGAGTCCTCGAATCAGAGATCTAAGAGCCCCCCTTCGCAGCGCCCCCCACCTGACAGAGACCCGGATTGCTCCCCGGAAATGATGCAATCCAAACACGAGAAGGTGTGCGAGAGAACCCTGCGAATTAAGATGCTTCCGAAAGGCACGAGGAAACCAAACTTCTGGTGGAACGATGAAATCGTCAATCTTAGAATGGCGACGTTCCGAGCCAGAAGAAGGTACCAACGGGCCAACAAGAAGGACCATCCAGATACCCCAAACCTCCTTGACCAGTACAGGTCAACAAGGAAGAGTTTGCAGACCGAAATCTGGAAGAGCAAATAATAATCGTGGTCTGAATTCTGCGCGATTCTCGACCAGAATCGGTGGGCACGACCCTACAGGGCAGTGATGTCAAGACTGAGGAAAGCGAGAGGTATGGTAACCCTCCCGGCGGGAAAGGTAGAGGAGGTGCTCAATGCCCTCTTCACCACCACAAGACCGCCAGAGGAGGTAACCCCATGCCCAGATATCGCCCCAGCACACGACACCTTGTGCACGATCGTGGTCACACAGGAGATGGTGACGAAAGCGCTTAAGGTCGGGAAAGCACAAGGGATAGACGCTGTACCGACGGAAGTGGTCAACCTGATTGCCGAGAAATGGCCGGCTGACCTCGCGACGATGTGCCGTATGTTACGAGCCGGGCTGTGTGGCAGCACGAGAGGCCGGCGAGGGGTATATTACCCAGGAATATGGTTATCAATTGGTTAGTTAAGGTGCGCGGACGAACCTGATGCGAAATCAGGGAGCCGCTAGGATTATTGAGAGCGAGGACGAACCCGGTGCGAAACCGGGGAGCCTCTAGGAGGGGGAACAAGCGCGGACGAACCCGATGCGAAATCGGGGAGCCGCAGGAGGGTGAAACGTCGCGGACGAACCCAATGCGAAATCGGGGAGCCGTAGGACACGGACGAACCTGGTGCGAAACCAGGGAGCCGTAGGAAGGGTTAGGTTTCGTGGACAAACCCGATGCGAAATCGGGGAGCCACTAGGTTGGAATACGTAGATTGTTTGTTTGGATAAAGATGTGCGAACGAACCTGATGTGACATCAGGTAGTCGCGGGAAATGTTAGTTGCCTCGTAACTCTAAATTATTATGTGATACAACTCGAGCGGTAAAGTTGTATCGGTGGGAACGTGATTCTGTACAAGCGTGACACGACGTAACACTACGCGTGACTATGTTACTCTGAACCCATGAGGGTAGAAACCAAAGGGTTTATATAGTCCCAAAATGCGCGGGAGCGCACTGGAACTTTCCATATAAGGAAATATAGGAGTCGTCGTCGGGCCACGCCCGTCTTGGGTCATGATGCAGCTGACCGTGCTTGTACTAAGCTCCCCTTTATTTGTTTACATTAAACGGAAGAATTTTAGGGCGTTTTCCCTTCACAGATGCGAGCTCGAAAACGCGTTGAGAGCGACGTATAGAAAGTATTCTTCATACGTAATACGTATAACACTGCTCGAGGGAACCCTCCCGCGCACATGGAAGACAGCGCGGGTGATTCTCCTTCCGAATCCCGGAAAGGACCCGACGACTACATCGGCGTACAGCATATTACCAGCATATTACCTGCGCTATCGAAGCTCTGGGAATACGTGATGAAGGACGCCCTAGAGGCGCAAATTGGTCGCGACCCCTTCCACTGCCGTCAATACGGCTTTAGAAAGGGTGTAGGAACAGTGGACGTAATCAGGGAGGTCACGCGGTTTGCGGATACATGCCAAAGTACGGGCACACTATGTGCGCTCGTTACTACGGACATTAGAAATGCATTCAATCGCTGAGAATGGAGACACACCCTGGCCGAACTTGCTCGGAGAGGAGTCTCCGGAGACCTGATAAGGGTCATACGGAACTACTCCGAGGTTAGGCGAGCGGTGGTCCATACCCCGGAAAGAACGGTGAGTCTGCCGATCTATGCTGGACTTCCACAAGGTGCAGTGCTTGCACCGATGCTGTGGAACTTGGTATACGATGGTGTCCTGGCCCTGGCGAATGGCCTCTGGAATACAGCAGCCTTCGCGTATGCGGACGACCCCGCACTCACGATCTCGGCAAGGAACGTGGAAGAACTCCAGTTCCGGATAGACGTCGGTTTGAGGCAGATCCGAGAGTGGTTCACTCATATGAAGCTCGAGATCGCCCCCGAAAAAACCGAGATCCTGATACTTGCGGGGAAAAGAATCCACAGAATAATCGACCTGGACTGGGGCGAGTCCTCCTTGAGGACGCAGAGCACTGCGAATTACCTCGGAGTAGAACTGGACAACCAGCGCAACTACAGGCACCACATCGCCAAAACCTGCGCAAGAGCGGAAAAGATGATGGGTGCCCTAGCAGGGCTCCTTCCAAATACCAAGGGCCCAGCTAGGAAATATTGGACGTTATATTATAAAGTGTGGGAATCGGTGGTCCTCTATGCGTCCCCGATATGGGCGCAGGCAGCGAACGCCCGAAAATTCAACGCAACTGCCCTACGTAGAAGCCAGAGAGCGGTTCTGAGTCATACCACCACGGCATACCGTACGGTGGCGTATGATGCACATTGTGTGCTGGCAAGGAGAAGCCAATACGCATCAAGGCCGATGCTCTCTGGAGAATTTATACGGAGAAGACGAATCTCCAGTCTACCGACGGCGGACAGGAGGATCCCGCAGGAGGACCCTCCCACCTCGAAATATATAAGAAGAGAATTTGGGAAGAAGCTACCGTCCAGTGGCAGGCCAGATGGGACAGCTTCGAACCAACCAACTGGACCCGGAAGCTGGTCAGCTCAGTCCAAACTTTCGAGCGGAAGTCCCCCGCCTCCTTCCTGGACTTCCATACGATGCAGCTCCTTACAGGGCATGGCTAGTTTGGCAGCTTCAGGAAGAGGATAACGCAGGCCACGTCATTTTCCGTTGCGACCGTTGGGCGGAGGAGAGACTCCACCTCACAACACTCTACGGTGAAAACCTGACGACTACGAATCTGGTCACTCAGATCACCTCGTCGCAAGAAGCCTAGAAAGCCTTCCAGAGATTCGCGACCAAGGTGATGAAAACCAGAGAGTCCCAGGAGCGAGAGAGAGAAAAAAGGGGCGACCCCGCATACCCTCCCAGGAGGAGAAGGCGCCGCACAGTGGTGTCATTTCAGAAAAAGCTGGGCAAAATTCGTAATTTCACACGATTTTCATAAAAATTGATATTCTTATGTTTTTGGGGTTGCTAGTCGTCTATAACGTTAGACCCATCATTATTATTAGTAATTATTATTAATTATTATTAATTATTATTAATTATGTTTCGGATAGCTCGCTAAGATGTTAATTTAGTCAACGGATTCGGTTTATTTATAAAAAGGCACAATTCACAAGTAGCACGAATCACATTTATTTTACAGTCACCGAACAACACAATATTGTACAACAAAGCCACAGAAATAATAAAGCACTAGTATCTAATAATTATGTAAAATCTCTCCGCACGCCTTTTAGCTCCTTGTCTTTACCAACAGTTTAAACGGTTGTAAATCGTTTAATCTTTAATCGCAAATCTCTCTTAATACTTGTTATCTCTCTTGTTGTTTGTGAAAACCGACAATTAGTATGCCCGCGCAACGGTATTTATACCGCTGCGCGGGGCCAAGGGCAAGAAGAGATAAGTGGGGGAGAACGCTCGCGCTTGTCGCCACGGAACAGCGCTAGGCGCGAAGCTAACGACCGCCCTCCCTACGAGCGAATCCAGAACATTCCGCCCGCCGCGGCATGCGTTGCATGGCGCAATTATACATAGTAACAAAGAGACGCGATGTTTCCGTGAAGTCGTATGTTACATAGGAAGTGCCGTGGAGAAGTGAAAAAGTGTAGCGCGAGTGAACAATGAAGTGAAGGAGTAAGCAGGAGTGAGCCACGAGGCTGATTTCCCTCGGTGGCTGGTGGCAGTAAGCACGTTTTCGTGATGGACCTCGTTAAGTAGTAGTAGTGGTCCGTCCGGAAACGAAGCGGCCAACACGTTGATCGTATTTCCTGTGGGTTGCTGTGATGCTGTCCAGTGTCGCTGTATTTCGTGGTCCCGATCCCACGTCGAGGAATGAAGAGGCGAAAAGCAGCAAGAGCAACTGCAGTGGTGACTTCAGAGACGAGCTTGAGATGTACGTCTCTGGTTGCTAAACAAACAAAGCCCGATAAGTATGCCTTTCTTGCATGTTGACCATCACCGGACGCAAATTCCGTAAAGAAAGGTCCGGCATAGTCAACGTCAGGACTAGTGAATTTGCGGAAAGGCTGCGCGCGAGGAGCGGGGAGGTATCCCATTTGCTGATGCGCAGCTTGGGCACGCCAGCGACAACAAACCACGCGCGAGGCAATCACGCGGCGTACCGCGCGACGCCTCGCTATTATCCAGTATTCTTTTCTGAAGGTGGTAGCGAAGTGGGCCTTTGCAGATAAAATGGCAGGGTGCGTCTGCCATACGTCCAGTAAAGAGAGTTTCCAGCTTCCGCCCACCCTCAGTACGCCATCTCCAGTAGTGAATGGCACCAATCTGGCTGCTGGACCACGTGTGATCTTGCAGCCATGTTGCAGCATCTCCAGTTCCGTAGCGAAGACAATCCTTTGGAAGCATCGAATGCAGGCAAGTTTAGCATGGTTTATTTCCGATACAGAAAGACGTTGCGATACTTGCGCGTGTGTTTCTCGATCCCTCGTAGTTCGGCCAAATCGTAGGCACCAGCCAACCGTGCGTAGCAACCTTGTAATTGTGGAAAACCGGCCGGCAAGTTCCTCAAAAAAGGAACAGCTAGAAGTGATCGCGAGGCAGGTCACTCTCGATGAGCGAACCTCCTGGTCAGTAGCGAGGTTATGTACCTTGTGTTGATTAAAGTCGTATGATTGCAAGGACAGAAAAGGCGGGCCTTTCCACCAAAGTGCGTGGTCAAGCAGTACGTTGCTTGCCACTCCTCGAGATGCCACGTCTGCAGGGTTCAGAGCAGATTTGATGTGTCGCCAAGTGGCGGCTGGAAGCGTGGTTTGAATTTCTGCGACCCTGTTGGCTACAAAAAATTTCCATCTCGAGGGGTGACCCTGCAACCAACTCAACACAACCGTAGAATCTGACCACAAGTTAATAGTGCATTTTTTCAATTGTAAACTATCTCTGACACTGATGGTCAAGCGTGTAAGGAGTGACGCAGCGCAGAGTTCAAGCCGAGGGACAGAAACTTGCTTTAACGGAGCTACTCTTGTTTTGCAAGCAACAAGTGACACAAAAGGCATTGAGTCGGAGTGAGAAGAGCGCAAGTATAGTACGGCAGCGTATGCTCTTTCAGAAGCATCCGCAAAACCATGAAGCTCCAACGTGTCAGTGTTTACGTGGTTAAATAACCACCGAGGAATGCGCAACGAGGATAGCAACTGCAATTGCTCATAGTAATTTTCCCAAGAATGGGCGAGTGATGGAGGGAGAGTTTCATCCCAAGAGAGTTTTAGAAGCCACAAGGACTGCATAAAGATTTTTGCTGTAATAACCACCGGTGCAAGAAAACCTAGTGGATCAAAGAGGCTTACTACCTCCCTAAAGACGATGCGTTTGGTTACCGGTGATTCTGAGTTGCGAGGAGTTATAGAAAAGTGAAAAGTATCCTCCGAAGAGTGCCAACGGAGGCCAAGAAGTGTGGAAATGTTGTCAAGATTGCAGGCGAGTTCCAGATTTTCCTGCCGAGCGTCGACAGGAAGTGCTTCCAATAACTCCCGTTTATTGGAAGTCCATTTATTCAAGGTAAAACCGCCCGCCTTGAACAACAGTAACAACTCTCGTTGTAAGGCGAGAGCGTTCGAGATAGAGTCTGCTCCAAATATGACGTCATCAACATAGACGTCAGTGGAGGCGCAGGCTGCAGCCAAAGGAAAGGCGTGTTGTTCGTCCTTACACAGCTGCTGCAGCGTGCGAACAGCGAGATAGGGAGCACACGACATACCGTATGTGACAGTAAGAAGACGGAAGTGACGAGGAGCTTCTCCAGGATGCTGACGCCATAAAATACGTTGAAAATCGCAATCTTCTGGAGCGAGGCGTATTTGCCGGTACATCTTTTGTACATCAGCCGAGAAAACTACAGCGTGTCTTCGCCATCGGAGTAATATGTGGAATATTTCCGGTAAAAGATTGGGGCCCGTGTGAAGTAAATTATTGAGTGACACTCCGGACTTTGTTTTCTGCGAAGCGTTGAAAACAACCCGAAGTCACGTTGTTGCACTTGCATCGCGCAACACGCCGTGATGCGGCAAGTAATATGCCGAACGAGAAAATATGGAGTCCGACGGTACGGGTTCCATGTGCCCTAATCGTAAATATTCCTCTAAAAAGGCGTTGTATAGAATTGCTAGTTCAGGCTTGCCCTTCAAGCGAGTTTCCAGTTTGTGCAACAGTACGAGTCCTGTTTTGAGCGAGTTTCCCATTTGGGCCGGCGAAGAATTGAAGGGAAGCCGAACTTGATACCGACCAGTGGAGTCGCGGGAGTGCGTGGAGCAGAAGTGCTGTTCGCACTCACTCTCCGCGTAGTGAATGTACGGGGAGGTGTGGAAACCTCCTCCAGTACCCAGAAGCGCTGAAGTGATTCAGAGAGCGCGGTATCGCCTGCAGTACATTGCAAAGTAAACGCTTCACGCGGTGAAGAGTTCGAGTGAGAAGAGGAGTTGCAATGTCCAGTAAGAATCCAACCTTTTTTTTTTTTTTTTTTTTGTTACGAGGTGGAAATCTTCGAAAGACACCACCTGCCCTGGGGGAGAGCAGGAGGTAGTGCCGGATTTCTACCGGCTAAAACCACCCCGGTTACCTAACCTCGGCGCTTGTAGGGGAGGCCCCGTGACCTACGGATACCCTTCCGGGGCCTCCCCACGCCCGGCCATTGCGGCCCCATCCTCGGGAGGGTCAGAAGGACCCTCCGAAAAACTCCGCCGTATCGCACATGGCCGCGCCAGGGGTAACACCCAGCGCGGCCTACCTTCTCCAGGCCGTGATAAGGGCGACTCGGGCCCCCACCCGAGCCGCCCACGGCTCTCCGACGGCCCCGCGGGAATGGGGGGGGGTTGTTCCTCCCCGGCAGGACCGCCCGTATACGGGGTATTGGCGAGGTCAACCGGCAGGGGGGTGAGGGGGAGCACCTCAGCGCCCCTCGGGTCCATCAGCCATTCACACCGCGGGAGGGGCGATCTCGCCAGCGGAAAATGGCCAGCGAGCTCGCCCCACCTTTATTTTCGACGCCGTTTCCGGCTGTCGGGCAGCCCTGCGGGATACCGGGAGGACATAATCCTCCCACAGCAGGGCCGCCCGTATAAGGGGTATTGGCGAGGTCAACCGGCAGGGGGGTGAGGGGGAACACCTCAGCGCCCCTCGGGTCCATCAGCCATACCAAACAACGGGAGGGGGGCATCTCGCCAGCGGAAACGGCCAGCGAGTCCACCCCTCCTTTACATTCGACGCCAGATTTCTGGCTGTCGGGCAGCCCCGCGGAATACCGGGAGGACATAATCCTCCCACAGCAGGGCCGCCCGTCCACTGAGTCAGCGGTGACAGTCATCCGAGAGACGGGTGGGGGGACACCTCCGATCGCCCCACGGACCGTCACCGCTTTTACACCACGGGAGGGGGGGATCTCGCCAGCCTGCGCGAACGCAACCGGCGAGCCCTTTCCCTCCACCTTTCGCGTCGGACGGGGTCGGTCAATTCCCGACCCCGCTCCGATGCCTCCTTTCTGCGAAGAACATCCTCGCAGAAGGAGGCCACCGCTACCCAGGCTCTCTCGCTGCCCAGCATCATACTAACGATGCGTGGCAGCGAGAGATCCGCCCCCACCTGCGCCCTCAACTCCCGGCGCTCCATCGCCCATTCCGGGCACTCCTCCAGTGTGTGCTGCGCTGTGTCCAGCGCAGCCCCACACTCGTGGCACTCCGTCGTCGCCTCCGCCTGTATGCGGCACAGGTACTCACCGAAGCAACCATGCCCAGTGAGCACCTGCGTGACTCGGTAGGTGAGCGTCCCCCTGCCGCGGTCCAGCCATTCATCCAGGCTGGGAAGAACCGCCCCGACTGCTCGCTGCGCGACTCCTCGATTGAGGAGCTCCATCCTCCATTTGTTTCGCGCAGCCAGCCGGGCCTGGCGTCTCACGTCCACCTCCTCCTCAGCGGACACCATCGCGCCCCCCCGGCGGAGATCTCGGAGACGCTCATAAATCGAAGCGTCTCCCTCCGCCAGAAGATCGAAGGGCACGGTGCCCGCCAAGGTCAGCGCCGCCTCGTGGGATACCGTGCGGTATCCCCTGACCACCCTGATGGCCATCCTCCTCTGTACGCGGCGGAGCAATGTTCGGCTGCGCCGCGCGACCACCAGGGCCGACGCCCATATCGGGGCGCCGTACAGGGCCATGGACCGCACGATACCAAGGTAGAGGCGGCGCACCCTCTCATCTGGCCCCCCGATGTTTGGGAGGAGGCGACCAAGACCAGTCGCCGCTCTCTCCAAACGGGGAGCCAGTCGGTCGAAGTGGACCGCGAAACGCCAGTGGCTGTCCAGGAGGAGACCAAGATAGTTCATCCGGTCCCCAACCTGAACGTGCTCACCCCCTATCATAATCCAGGACCGGGGCGGTCCCCCGCTCCGAGGCCTGTCATGAAACCACATGGCCTCGGTTTTCGGCGGGGAGATCCGCAACCCCAGTCCCCGGATACCGTCGACGACGGAGGCCAGTCCCGTCTCCGCCAGACGGATGGTCCTCTCCCAGTCCCTCCCGACGGCCATCAGCAGCGTGTCATCCGCGTAACACGTCAGACTGACGCCGTTCGGGAGGGCAGCCCGCAGCACCCGATCGTACCCGATGTCCCACAACATGGGGCCCAGGACCGACCCCTGTGGGACACCACGATCCACCTCCCTCGTGCACAACCGGCCGCCTTTGCCCGGATATTCAATCCACCTGTCCCTCAGGTAGTCCCTTAGGACCTTCCTCACGTAGAGGGGCACTCCGTGCTCGGCGAGTGCCCCTCCGATACATCCCCAGGGAAGGGAGTTAAAGGCGTTGGCGATGTCCAAACTGACCGCCAACGCCACCCCCCCCCCCTGGGACGAGGCCGAGTCCGAGAGGGACCTGACTCGACTAATGGCGTCGATCGTCGAGCGTCCCCCTCTAAAACCGAACTGGGACTCGGCCAGGTCGGGACCCACCCGGGACAGGTGCCCCGAGAGGCGGGAAGCCAAAACCCTCTCGAAGAGCTTCCCCACCTCATCGAGGAGGCAGATAGGCCTGTACGCCGAGGGAGAATCGGCGGGCTTGCCGATCTTCCTGACTAGGACCATCCGTCCCCTTTTCCAGCGGGACGGGACGCGCCCCAACCTCAGGCAGCCATCGAACAGGCGCCTGAGGCGAGGCCCGAGGACGCGCAGGGCAAGGGCCATGGCCCTGCCCGGTATGCCGTCAGGGCCCGGGGCCGTATTGCGAGCACCCATTCTCCTGACGGCCCGGGAGAGCTCCTCCTCCGTGACCCCCATGTCGTCGGACCAGGTGTTCGGGTCCGACTCCCCGAGCTCCGGTGGCTGTTCCCCCCCCTCATCAAGGGGGAACAGGGTGTCTACCACCCTGTCCAGGAACTCGGGGTCCATGGTCTCCGTCACGGGGGGCGCCCATGGGCGAAGTTTTCCCATGACCATCTTGTACGGGCGCCCCCAGGGTTCACGGTTCAGTAGCTCGAGGAGCTCCGACCATGCCCCCGCCTTTGCCCTCCCGATGACCAGCCGGAGGGCCACCACTTGCTCCCGGTAGCCCTCGTACAGTTGGTGTTCCCTCGCCAGGTCGCGACGCCGTCTTCGACGGGCTCTCTGGAACAGTCGCCGGGCGCGAGCGCAAACACAGCGCATCCGCGCTATTTCCGACGACCACCAGTACGTTGCCCGTCGATCCGGGGCGCGGGACCAG
Source organism: Nomada ferruginata (assembly GCA_963583965.1). Lineage (NCBI taxonomy): Eukaryota > Metazoa > Arthropoda > Insecta > Hymenoptera > Apidae > Nomada > Nomada ferruginata. The sequence goes on from OY757219.1 coordinate 6,946,645, forward strand.
GGCATGGCAGCATTACATACCGCTACCATGTCCCCCTGGAACCACGCCGCTTCCTCTTCGACGTCCACGACCGGCCCAGCCGGAAGTCCGGGCCAGGCCACGACGAGGGAGGCAGCCATCAGCACGTCCTCGTCCAGGCGCTTCAGCGCCCACCTCTTCTTCGAAGAAAGGGGAATGTAAGGGGACCCATACCCCCCGCCCCTACCAGCCCTCCCCGGCGGTCCCCGGCCACGGGTGGCGCACACCTCCATCAGGATATAGAGGTGGTCACTCAACGTTTCCACCTCTTGCGCCACCCTCCAGCCCCTTACACGATCCACCACCAAGGAGGAGGCCCACGTCAAGTCGACAATGGACTCCCCCTGGTAGCGGACGCAGGTGCTGGCTGACCCCCGATTAAGTAATCGAAGGTCGGAGCCAGCCGCCCAGTCCAGCACCGCCTCGCCCCTGGGGTCCGTCCTGGGGGAACCCCAAGCCTGAGACTTGGAGTTAAAATCCCCCAGGACAATAACCGGACGAGGCCGACATCGCGAGATACATCTCGCGACCCCGTCCAGGAACTCCTCAAAGGACCCCAGGTTCCACCGAGGCGGCGCATAGACTCCCACCACCGCAATATCCCCCCATTGGACCGCGGCGTAGCCCTCGCCGCTCTCCAGAAGAGAGAACGGCAAGGGCATCGAGGCCCCTCCAAGGATGATCGCTACCGTGCCCCCCGGGTTTCCCACCCATTTCGGGTGGTCCGGGATCCTGTACGGCTCGGCAGCAATCGCCAACCCCACACCCCACTCAGCCATGGACTGGACAAGCATGTCCTGCGCCCTGGCCGAGTGGTTAAGGTTGGCCTGAAGCAGCAGGGCCATAGCCCCTTCACTGCTCCAGATCCATGGCCCCTTCCTCCACGGGCCTCGTCTCCGCCGTTGCGGGAGGAGCTGTTTTTTGCACCTCCCCTCCCTCTTCGGCCTTCTCCGCCACAGGACCAGGGCCAGCCGGTGCAGCTGTCCCCGTCATCCTCTCCGGTCCGTCCAGGCTCAGGGCAGCCAGCTTGGGGGCCAGCTGCGTCTGCTGGGCCCCCTTGGCACCCTGGTTCCTCCTTCCTCTGGGGGGCACGCACCCTTTTGTCCCCATTCGGTGGCCGGAGGGTTTCCCCAGGTCGGCGCACAGGGGGCACCGGGGGGCGCTCCGGCACTCCGCCACCATGTGTTCCGCACTGCCGCAGTTGTGGCATCGCCCGCTGCGGTCCACAGTGCTGGTGCACCGCTGCCTTACGTGGCCCGTCTCCAGGCAGCGGTAGCACTGCAGCGGGCGGTCCGCCAGCGCCTCCACCCGGACAGTGACCCAGCCGACGCGGATCCTCTTCGCCGCGACAACCTTCCTGGCAGCTGCCAATGGACACTTTACCCAGAGGGTGCCAAGTCCCAGCGGAGACGACCGGATTTCTCCGGTCCTCACCTCCGCTGGCGTACACCCTCCGACAGCTGCGATGGCCGTGGTCACGTCGGTGGTGGTGGTGGCCGCCACCAGGTCCCTCACCCGCAACTCCGCCATTTTTGTAGGGCGGGCCACGGTCACGCCCTCCTCCCCGCCGAGCACCTCCCGCATCTTTACGGCAAGGGCGTCCGCCTTTGCAGCCCCCTCCGGCCCGGGAATCTCCAGATGGAGACCCCCCGTCACGGCTCTCTTAGGCCGCAGCTCCGTTATGTTGAGCTCCGCCAGGTTTATTCGGCTGGCGGAGCTCATGGCCTCCGCGTACGACATCTTCGCCCCGTCTTTGATAGTTAGGGCGACCGCCGCCGTACGCGGGGGTCTTCGCTGGGGAGTTTTGGAGGCTATCTTAGCCCCTCCCTCCTTCTTCCGCTGCTGCTGTTGTTGTTGTAGCTGCTGCTGCTTCTTCTCCTGAGGCCGCTGCTCCCCCTGCGGCCTCGCCGGCAGCTTCTTGGCAGCCGCGGGAGGGGCCGGAGACGGGGCCAGGCGTCCCCGGGCCTGGGTCACCGCCCCCGCCCTCTTGCCCCCCCTCCCGGCCACCGTGGCCCACGTGTTGGCGCCCTTCTGCGTCGGTGGGGGAGGGGAACACGGCGTCTGGGGCGAAGGGGAGGGCGTCTCCGGCTGCCGGGTCGCCACGGATGAATCCCCGCGACGACAGGCCACCACCACTTGCGCCTGTATCTTTCTGATACGCATCTCCCCCGGCGTCTCGTCCCTCGTCGTCTTCTGCGGGGGTACTGCCCTCACCCACTCTTCGGAGAGCTCCTTCCGCATGGCGACGATCTTCTTCTCCACCCTCCCCATAAAGGCCTCGAAGAGGGCCTCCAGACGCTCCTCGCTGACAGGCCCCGATTTTCGCTTGGAGGAGGTGGAAGAGTGGGACGTGCGGGCCTTGGCCCTGTCCGCTTTGTCCTTCGCCTCCTTCTCCCTAGACCTCACCGGGACCGCTTTGGCCGCCTTGAGCGCCAGCTTGAGGTCAGCCACCTCGTTGCGCAGCAGGAGGTTCTCCTCCTCCGCCCCCTGAGCACTGTTCTTCGCCGACCTCTTCGCCAGCTCCGTGACGGCCGCACGCACCATGAGGGCCGCCTTGTTGAGGTCCCTCACGTATATCCCTTTGAGGTTGGCGCTCCTCCCAGCCACCTTCCTCACTACGTCCATCTGGGCCAAAATGTGCGCACCCAGGTTTGCCGTGGGCTGCGGTCTAAGGTCATCTGCGAGTTCATTCTCCGTCGGCAAGCCCTTGACGCGCATGGCCGGCGACGACTCGTCCCCCGGGCTTCCCAATCGCCTCTTCCCCTTAGTAGAGGCCCGCCCCTGGCCGGACTCACCAGAGGATCGGAGCCTCTTTTTTCCGTGCGCGGCAGCTTGCACACTGGCATCCGAGTCCGAATCGCTTATTTTAGTATAGGATTCGCTACTCACCGCCGTCGCACTCCTCCTCGTCTCGCTGCCCTTAGATGCTCCAGGAGCAGCTTCCCTCCGCAGCTCGCTGTCCCCCGATGTTCCAGGGGCAGCCTTCTCCTTCCCACAGTAAGAATCCAACCTAGGGAAGTGCATTGGGCAACCGGACTGTTGGGAGGACCCTTCCGGATGCCCTCGAGAATTATTTCGGAGTAGACATCAGCCCCTAAAATGATGTCTACCCGTCCAGCAGAACGAAAATCAGGATCAGCAAGCTCTAAATCCTGTACGTGAGAGAGAGATAACCGAGCAGCAGTGGTTCGAGTGGGGGACTACGAAGACAGGCGCGGCAGCACGTAAGCAGTAGTGGAGAGGGACTTCGAGTTTTCACGAGTAGCGGAGAAAGTGAGCGTCACTCTTCCCCTCGTGTAGGTTTCTGCCTTACCTACACCCAGAATTGGAAATCGCGCGGCACATCGTTCGAGCTTCATGGCTTGCACAAGATTTTCCGAGATTAGCGACACCTCGGAACAGGGGTCAATCAGGGCGCGAACAGCAAGTTTCTCGCCTCGACTCGACCTGACCAGAATTTTCGCGGTCGCGAGAAATATGACTGAACTCGGTTGTTTGCTTGACCAGGAGGCTCGCGCGCAGTGTGACGTCCTTGACGCCTCCACGCAATCCTGTGGAGATTTTTGCCGCGAAGATTCCTGCTCCGATTTTACGTGTAACAAAGTGTGGTGCTTACCTACGCACAGTTGGCAGCGCTTTGTAGATTTGCACGAACGTGAGGGGTGGTTTCCGAGACAGTTGAAACACAGATTCTTGTCCGCGACCATTCTCTTCCTCTCGAGCGGAGACATCCGTTTAAATTCGGCACAGAACAGCACGAAGTGTTGGTCACCGCACAGCGGGCATTTTGCACGTCTTTCTTCGTTGGTAGACGCAGTGTGCGTCTGGAATGTCGCTAATCTTGCATTATTTTTTAGCGATGACCCTGAGGAAGATGATGTTGCGGCGTCCGAGACGGCTTCTTCGACTGCTTCCAACGCACGCAGGTGTCCAGTGAGGAACAGATTTAATTGTTCAAACGAAGGAGGATCAGTTGTAGCGCCAATTGAAGATTCCCACGCTAGTCTAGTCTTCGCATCCAGTTTTTGCACAAGTCCGAAGACCAACCAGTCATCCCAGTGCTCGACTGGCCGGCCAAGGGCTTCCAGTGACTGAACGGCGTCCAGCGTGCCGTTCAGAAGAGGTTTCAGGCAGTTTGCTGACTCCTTCCTCATGGACGGTAATGAGGAAAGAGCGGAGAGATGCGATTGGATCAAGATCCGCAGGTTCTCATATCGCGCCGCGATAGTTTTCCACGCTCCAGCGAAGTTGGCCTCTGTGAGGCGTATATTTTGTATGAGTTGAGCGGGCTCGCCAGATAAACTGATCTTGAGATGGTGGAATTTCTCCACCCCGGAAAGTTGCTTGTTATCAGTTACGAGCGATGTGAACAAGTCACGATAACTAGCCCACTCCCTGTAGTCCCCGGAAAACCGAGGCACGTCAATTCGTGGAAGCGAACGCTGCGGAGGGTTGGCGATCTGAGCGGCCGGTGGCTGCTCCAGAGGTTTGCGGAGGTCCAGCAATGCGGCCTTGTTAACAAGATACGCTTCTTCGCATAAAGCAAGGTGATCCGTGACAAAATATGGCCAAGTAGCGTACTCGGGGGTCACAATGTCTAATAGCTGGTCGTGACCCTCGGTGAAGGTGGTCCAATTTTTCTCCAGTAGTTCGAGCCGCGACGTTAGTACTCCATCAGTGATCTTAGCGGCTCCAAGCTTCTTCATGTTTGTCACGGTGTTGGAAATTCGCTGGTAAAGCGAAAGTTGCTTGTTAACGTATTTCTCCATTGTAATTTAAACGTTAACAACAAGTAACCGTACTTAGTTTGAAGGCGAGGTCGAGTTGCCGAAAAAATGTCGAAAGTAATTCGTACCGTGTTCGACCCCGGTTATTATTGTCTTGCGGCGACCGTTTTTCGCGCACTTTAGGTGTAACGAATTTTAACCAACGGGATTAACACGATTTTTAGTCCTTTTGTAAATTCCGTCCGTTAAGCCATCCGGCTCGAAGGACCATTGTTTCGGATAGCTCGCTAAGATGTTAATTTAGTCAACGGATTCGGTTTATTTATAAAAAGGCACAATTCACAAGTAGCACGAATCACATTTATTTTACAGTCACCGAACAACACAATATTGTACAACAAAGCCACAGAAATAATAAAGCACTAGTATCTAATAACACTGTTCAACACGGGTCTGATTTTGTAACCTTCAATATGCGTTTCTTATAGGCTTTAATGTGCTGAATACTAATCTGCAATCCGTTTTTCTCCAGAACGTACCATTTTTGAAAAAATCAATTTTGAAAAAAATCGCAAATTTTCAACTTTGGAAGTGTTTTGTACTTTTGCGGTAATAGTTATTCATATGCGCTTGGTGCCAAATGATTCTTTGAAGTTTCACGAATAAAATGGTATATGTTGTTATTAGACTATAAACATTTAAATGTGTTTAAATAATGATCAAAGTGAACGGGACACCGAAAATATACCCATTTTGGCTGATATCTTTCAGTTTATTTCAAAAACTAAGGGTCCAGGAGAAAATCTAACTATTCCACGCGACAGAGCGGACCTTTCTGCAAAGGAAAGCATCAACGGAAGATAGAAAATCATTTTTGTATTCGATATACAAGCGAAAAAGTTTGGTAAAACACGCGACGGCAACAGTGACACTCAGCAGAAGACTGCGCGTTTAGTGATTCCGCTACGCTGAGCGATGAGCGGGGAGCCGCCGTCATAGAGCACCACTGTCGCCGCCACGTGTTTTGCCAAACTTTTTCGCTTGTATATCGAATACAAAAATGATTTTGTAACTTCCGTTGATGCTTTCCTTTGCAGAAAGGTCTGCTCTATCGCGTGGCATAGTTAGATTTTCCCCTGGACCTTTACTTTTTGAAATAAATTGAAAGATATCAGCCAAAATGGGTGTATTTTCGGTGTCCCTTTCACTTCGATCATTATTTAAACACATTTAAATGTTTACAGTATAATAACAATGTATATCATTTTATTCGTGAAACTTCAGAGAATCATTTGGCACCAAGCGCAACCGAATAACTATTACCGTAAAAGTACAAAACACTTCCAAAGTTGAAAATTTGCGATTTTTTTCAAACTTGATTTTTTCAAAAATGGTACGTTCTGGAGAAAAACGGATTCCAGATTCGTATTCAGCTCATCAAGGTCTATAAGAAACGCATATTGAAGGTTACAAAATCAAAAAAAAGTTGAAATTTGTCGAACAGTGTAATTATGTAAAATCTCTCCGCACGCCTTTTAGCTCCTTGTCTTTACCAACAGTTTAAACGGTTGTAAATCGTTTAATCTTTAATCGCAAATCTCTCTTAATACTTGTTATCTCTCTTGTTGTTTGTGAAAACCGACAATTAGTATGCCCGCGCAACGGTATTTATACCGCTGCGCGGGGCCAAGGGCAAGAAGAGATAAGTGGGGGAGAACGCTCGCGCTTGTCGCCACGGAACAGCGCTAGGCGCGAAGCTAACGAGCGCCCTCCCTACGAGCGAATCCAGAACAATTATTATTTATTTATTATTATTGTATTAATGTTTTCAGTAGATTTTTGTATATCATATTCAATTTTCCATATTCAAACCTTTGCACGAGATATCGCCACTATGCTCTAGAGGGACAGACCGTAAATACCCCTACTTGATACTTTAAATGTAAATATCTTAAAAAGGCGCAAAAAGACGCAAAGTTTCTCAACTGGATATCATAGTTGACATGCAACTTCATATCAAGAAACTTGTCCCAGCGTGAATTTCGGTGATTAACATGTCTTTTTCGCTTCCGATTTATTAAACCAACTCCGATTTTCAAGACATGAAGGAGCAAGAACTTTTGTTAACTTTGACGGACTATATCTCAGTAACCAATGAATATATTTAAAAAATTCAAGCGGCATTTGATTCATTGATGTATGTATATACAACAAATCTCATATAGTAAAAAAAGCTGCTATATACTTCGAAAATATATTAACCTTTGCACGAGACATCGCCAGTACACTCTAATGGGACAGACCCTAAATACCCCAACTTGATACTTTAAAATTTAAATATCTTAAAAAGGCGCAAAAAGGCGCAAAGTTTCTCAACTGGATATCATAGTTGACATGCCACTTTATATCAAGAAACTTGTCTCAGTGTGAATTTCGGTGAATAACACGTTTATTTTCCTTCCGGTTCATTAAGATATGGGTAATATTTATGATATATTGAGAACGGAATTACAAGGATAAATTCAAAGATATGTTACTTTATTTCTGTGGAAAATGTATGTCTATAACACCTACTTTAATAATAAATGTTTCACATATAAATTTTTTTAAGATAAACTTTCCCTCACGCATTAAACAAGCTCCAATTTTCAAGATATGCAGGAGCTTGAAATTTCATCAACTTTGACGGCCTATATCTCAGTAACCAATCAATATATTTACAAAATTTAAGTGGCATTTGATGCATTAATATACAGGGTGGGGCAATAACTATGTCCACCTTGAATATTGCCGTTGTTTGTAATAATATGAAAAAATATCATATATGAAACTTGCACGGTGCAAAGGGGGACATTGTGATACATACATTTTTTGCCTAGCTGGAGGCATAGAGGAGATTTGAAGGTCATGTCTATTTTTTTAAATAAAATAGTATGTTTTTTTTATTGCGATATGATAGCCGGTGTTGGTTCCCAACACGGAAGGAGCCGCGCCAGCAATGAGGATGCTCCGTTGCGGAGCCCCCCCCCCCCCCCGCCCCCTCGTAGTATTACGAAGTATAGGGCCGAGGGTTAGGGTGCGTATCCTCTGCGATGGTGCGATAGAGGAGGGGTTTTTACTGGGTAGTTGCCGCACAACATCTTAGGCAGCAGAGTCCCGCATAACCCAGCGTGGCTGGGTATCCATAAAAGCATTTTCCCCTCCTCGACCCAAAAAAAAAAACAAAGCATAATAAAAGGGAAGGGTCCCACGCTTGGAAGGGTGTCATTCTGAAGAAACTACAGAATGCGTATTACCTACTTAGCGGAGCTATCCTTACAGTAATGTATTTGACCTTGGTTAAGATACAACAAAATATTTTTATAATTTTCTAATATCAACAAACCATGTTCAGTCTGCGTAAAATGATAAGTTGAAAATGATTGTCTGAAGTGGCAATTGTAACTTCATTAGACTATAATTTAAAAATTATAAATACAGTAATCGATCCGTGTATTCTGTATTATTTGTAATCTCGGGTATTGTTTTGAAAAGCACCAGTGGCCGATTTACATGAAATTTGGAAGGGTAGTGGAGGAGGGAGGATCGAACCAAAATACAAAATTTTGACCTCCCACGGGGAGGGGTCGCTTTTCACTTCTAACCCAAACCTACTCTATCACCTTATAGATATTGAGGCCGAAATCGTTATTGTGTCATCGGATCCTCGACACTCGACGCCAACACTGCCACAGCGAAGAGGGTTGATTATTAGTAACATCTGGATAGACACCATTCAATGATTAGTAACATCTGTTTACCTAGCTTTCAATGCGAGATGCTGAAAGATTTTCATTAATACGTCAGAAACTTATCAATACTGGTGGTCACAATTAGAACGAAAATTTTTGAAAGATTGCAGTTTTTCAACTTTGGAACTGTTTTGTACCTTTGTGCTAATAGTGTTTATTTTCTGTTGGCAGGAAATTTTTCTGTGGAGTTTCACGACTAAAATGATACGAGTAGTTATTAAATTATAAACATTTAAATATGTTTTAGGGCTAATAAAGGAAGATTAGTGAAAGCGATGATTGTACACGATGGCACGAACAATCGCTTGAAAACCTTTCTCTTCTGAGGAACAAAATGTTAATATTGACCATGTCAAAATAAAAATGCTATTTCGTCTGAGATGCTCACATGCACTTCTTTGATAGAATACATAACACTAACAATAATCATAATAAATTACACTATAATATACACATATACATACTGTATGTATGTATGTACAGAAAGTGCAAGTCAGTCTCTTCCATGGCCCCATGTAGTGCCCATAGAAACTCTGTTTCTCTTTAACTTGTTCACACTTCGAGTAGGTACAACGGACTGAATATGCGCAGGCTCTACTTCTTCCACGCATCACGCAAGAAGAGGGTTCAACGTTTTCAAAACAATTACTTCACAGCTACCCTACCTTGCGCCTTGTAATTTTCTTACAGCCATACTCACATATGCGAAGAGTGGAAGAGAATTATACGAACCCTTTTTCACCGTGCTGAAGAATGAATTAATAATGCTGAAATTGTAGATCGTGTCATATTCGTATTGCTTTAAAGTCAGAAACTTTTTACACCGCATGCAAAAAATCCGTGAAAATAAAACAGAGGTGAAAATGGTTGGAAAGAGTGGAAACGAGAACTGTGGAGTTACTAGCACCTGAACTATTGCCCACGATGGCTGAACTGGAGACTTACTACAATTTCCATAAGAGTCTCTTATCGGTGCTTGGTCTCTGCCCACATAATCGTTCAAAGTTTTTATTAATCAAGAAGACTATGATCTATCTCATACCAGTGTCTTTTATAGTTCCTCAGGTATTGTATAGTTACGTCAGTAAATAGAAATTTAAAACCCTATTTTCACGGAGATTACTTTCAGTGCCTAGTTTTGACAGTCTCGGACATAACGCCAAACCTCGTGTTAAAGGTTCTACCGCCTCTTACAATGTCTCTTGGTGCGATCGTGAAATATACTGCGTGTTGGTATCAGTCAGACGTAGTAAGTCTCCCGAAATCCAGTTAAATTGGTATCCCAATGAGCATAATTTAGGCTCCATTGCTAATACAGATAGAGGGGTTTCTGGACAAAGTCGAGTACGATTGGAAGTTGAACCGAGGCGAAGGGCTGCAGATTTTAAAGCAGCGCGCGTCTTTAGGGAAATATTATGTGAAATTATTCGCTTGTAAGGAAGCACCGTGGTTCAAGTGTTGATTAGCTAATAATAACATTCCACTTGTGTCGTAGGTTTCATTTATGCATCAGCAGCTGGATTAGTACTTCTAGATGTATCGAACTATATTGCACACATTATTACACCGAAAAACGATACGTTTAAGTTCCCTGTCGCGATGGAATATCTCGTCGACGAAAAGAAATATTATCTCCCCATTGTTGTTCATAGATGTGTGTCCATTCTCATCATTTCAAGTACTTTTGTTGCAACCGAATCAATATTTATCATGCTACTTCAGCACAGCGGCAGCTTGTTCATTGTTACAAGGTAAAAGAAGAATTGCTATTCTTTCGTAATTCAACGTTACTGTGTATTGCATGGTCACTGTCTTCAGTTTTCAATATATGCTACACCGCTCAAAAGTTTGGGTACACCTACGAAATTTTAGGATCTAATATTTTACACCATTTATTATATACTTACTTTATAAACAATACTTTCATGCTTGCATCTCCTTTGGATATCGATATTGAAACCAGAAGTGCTGTTATTGAACAATGAATAATTTTGCAGCAGGGAAATAAGGAAACCAAAACATTTGAACGACCAAAATTACCCACTAATGCAGAGAATAAACGAATTCGAACTCTTGCAAAGAAGAACAGTAGGAAGGCACGTCAAAGAAAACGTTTTATAGTATGATATTATACAGGGTGGCCCAGAAGTAGTGGTAGTATCGGGAAATGTGGGGTTGCTGGGTTGATTCTGAACAACTTTTTCCTTTAACAAAATGTTGCTTGAAACTTCGTTTTTGAATTATTAACGAAAAATACTGGCCGATGAGAGCGCCCCTATAGCGCGCGCTCTGCCGCGTACCGGTCAACGATGCTCGGTCGTGGTCGTGAATCAACGCATTGGCACAGCGTGCTTTTAATCGTATTAAAAGGAATAATGTGTAATTATTCATTATTCATGAATAACAATTTAATTAACAATTCGTTTAATAACTGTTCCATACTTTTATTCGTTATCCGAAACGAATAAAGTGTTTTATTAACAATGATAAAAGTGTTTGGATAATTAATGTTAGGAAAAGGTAGTTAAATAAACTTACCCATTCGTCCACGAATTTACCTGCTTTACGGAAGTGGGTCCTTGGCACTTGGTCATTGTACCGATCCTGGCCTATCTTAACAACTTTATGCCAAGTATAGTATAGAAGCAGTTGTATTATAAGTTACTATATACACGTTGAAACATAGGTGTTTTATTCTGAGATTTATAATAAAACTATAAGTATTCCGTTCGAGTTCTACGTTAGTTCTTAATGTGGTCTATTCGAGTTTTTTAGTTAATTCTTAATGTGATATGTTCGAGTTCTTAACTGTAATGTGATTTAAAGTAATATGTTCGAGTTTTGAACCTTCCTCTTTCGAATGAGCCCTTACCAAGCTCAAAAGCTTCTCATATAAGGACAAACACTGTATGCTTCTAATTGCATTCCCACAGACGAGTTTCGTCGTCCGCTGTTAGTATTGCCGCTAAAATAGAGCACCTGACGCCACAATTTTAGTTCAGGTAGTGGTGACGAGGTGGCGCCTACTCACAAGTCCTCCTGATTGTCAGGAGGACTGCCAACGTAAAATCATAGCAAAACTGAAGCGTTCGCTTGTGACATGTGCTACAGTAACAGCGTGATGCAGTAAATGTATGCATTTTCGTACGATTATAGGGTAGGTCATGCATTTTAGGCGTACGTTGACTGGGAACTGTATAAATTTACTAAACCCTTTACTGTAAGACATGCTTGACTTGAAATCGCTGTCGAATTTATGTTATAATTATATGGTTATATTATTTAAAATAAAAAAGAAGAGATTGGAACTTTTTTACTAATACTAGAAGTATTGATGTACTGATATCATATTTTCAGAATGTGTAGTTACAGCAATTATTTGAAATTATTGCTGTTATTACTCTTTTTCATTCTTTTGACTATTTTGTATAAAACATATAAGAAGGAAATGTCTCCAAATCAGTCGACACTTGACCCCCTGATTTTTTTTGTAATCCTTTACGAGCCTATGTGATGCGTGAATATAGACACAGTAAGGCATAGTTGCCGCAACTTATCAAGACTTCTGTCGCGCTGTTGCCACATCTGTTACAAATGTGATCATCAGCTAACTAAATGAATCGGCTCGAGCGGAGATTTTGTCTCGAGCCGCCAGAAACTTTTCTGTAGGTTCGAGTCCCGCACGTGTTCATTTTGTACTTTCTAAATTTTTCCTAATGAAACTTATACTAACGTACTTGCGAGATTTTTCTGATTAAAATAAGGCCAAACACGATATAGTTTGAATTATATTTACTTGTTGATATTAATTGAATACGTACCACAAAGTCTGTATCAACAAGTAAATATAATTCAAACTATATCGTGTTTGGTCTCATTTGAATCAGAAAATTCTCCCAGATACATTGGTAAAAGTTAAATGTAGAAAAATTAATAAATAAAAAAGTGTCACCGTTGAATTAGTATTAGTCACACCGATACTCCGGTTCGGATCATATTACACCTCGTCGTCGAGCGTCGTTATCGCCAAGGGGGATTCCCCACGTGGAGGGGATAGTCCATTTCTCCAGCTAATCTTTTCTTGCATTTCTGTCATCATAATACAATGTATTATTCTAAACTTTCTCATGACCATTCAAACATGTGTACGAGACTGACAAGTCAATTGTGAACAGTTCGAAAAACTGTTTGCAGAAAATGTTTCGAACAATTGAGTGGGTCTGATTTCGGTAAATGTATAGAAGCTCATCTACTTTTTCTTTTCACTTATAATTCCTTACTGCAACGAAACATATTGTAGCATAACCACATTTCAAGTAATTCAAATGTACAATAAATTTTCTACGCTTGCACTACCAGCAGACTTTTCGTTTAAATTCTTTCAAGTACAAACGCAACCGCTGACAATTTCTTTCCACATTCAGATTAGAATATCGAAATAACAAGCAGCTCCCTCTCGCCTGTCGGTATTACCATTCCTGTGCAGGAAAAAGCTGCTGTAATACCGACCTTCCAAATCGGAGAGGTGTACGTGCCGTGTCTACCCCCTTAATGTGATCTATTCAAGTTTTTTAGTTAATTCTTAATGTGCTATGTTCGAGTTCTTAACTGATTCTTAAAGTTATATGTTCCAGTTTTGAATTAATTCTCTCGCTATGTTCTGTGCTGTCTAAAATGTCACCTCCGTTTTTTGGTATTCAAACACTATTGGTGGATGAGCTGGTGGACGTCAGAGGAAAATTTGCTAATGGTCGATTATGATTGCTGTTTGGAAATGACTTGCAAGACGGTGGGGATGTTAAGGAAAAGGAGAGGGAAAGGTGGTGAGTTTTCCTGTCGTTATACCGAGGTCCGGGTTTTTCGCGTTTTGCGATGAGTGTTTTTAGATACCGTTAAAAACTAGCCTGCTCGCACCACACGAGCGTGCCAGCTGTCGCATGGCCTACCTTTATTAACCGCGATACCTGGTTGTGGAAAAGTTGGTGCTGACTGAGTACGACCATCATGAAGGGTCGCGAGTCATCAATACGTATATCGGGCCGTATTTTATCACTGCCAGAAAAGGCGAGCACGTCCGGTAGTCTTGATTCGCAGTTTCAACCCTACGCATCGTTTCGACGACTACAATTTAATGAAATATCAGTTTTTTCTAGAAGCTACTCAAATTATTCTAAGACACTGATATTTCTTCTATGAAACGTCTTGAAAACAACAAATACATATAAATTCTTAACATTGCAACCAGAGTAAAACGTAAAGAATATTTCTTTCATTAGCATGGGTACCCAAACTGTTAAGCAAAACTGTAGCCGTTGAGTATAGTCCTAGGTTGGACATGAAAGTATAAAATATTGTTACTTAGTGTTATCTATCATTTGCAGTCAACGCATTGTAAAGGCAGTTACCCAAGATTCTGCCTGTTTAAACAGCAAGAACAAAAATTTAATTAACGACAGTAAAGCAACTTTAATAACCGCCATAGGCCTACACAGTCGGGCAATGAAGTTAGTATCTTCAATGATTTCTCAGAATTTTTAAAAGAATCACATATGTATATCAAAAAAATCAATTGCTAGTGCCTACCAGTTAGCAACAAAAGTTCGACACTCTTGCAGGTTTGCGAATGAATTGGTGGCTAGAAATATGGGATCGTATAGTGTTCTTCTTATACTCGGTGTCCTATCCTTAAGCTCCAACCTGTATCGTGTAAATAATCTTTTCCTATTATTAACGTTCAATGAACAATTTTTTCCTGTATGTTGCTTACTGTTACTTTTCAGTTATCGCAATCGGTATTTGACGTTGCAGACCTGAATGGTACTTTAATTTCCCTACTGTTCGTCAGTTCTGAGATGGCATATATGTTTTATTTGAACTACATGGTGCAACAAATGACCGACTGCGCTGCCAATCTTGTTCCGTCAGTGTAAGCACGTGAAATAATAGAAACATGGGATGATAAAATTGAGGATGTATATCTTTACTAATACTTACAGGTATAATTCTAATTGGTACGAAGCCTCTTTAACAGTTCAGAAGTCGATACTGCTCATCATTTTAGAAGGCACAAACGACTATGATTTCAATTTTTTTGGGTTGTATTGCTTATCAATCGAAGGCTTCTCGGTGGTACAATACTTTTAAATTACTATTACAATAACGTGAAATGCTACGTTTCTCTTAATGTATATATGAGTACCGCAATTCTTTTTCAGCTATTGCAAAAGTCAGTTTCCTGTTTAATGATTATGATTTCTATGCAATAATACTGGAATCGCAGCTAAAAACTTCAGAAAAAGTAGTTAACTTAGTAATTTTATATTATCAATTATTAATATATAATATATAAATCATGGTCAACATCGTGTTGACTATTGCTAGCTTTAAAGTTATTATAGCCCGATGCCTTAGTAGCCAAAACCTTGATATTATTGTGTATAGGAAGAACCACCGAATAAAACCGGAAAGGTTGGTAAATCACAATAGACGCTATTCTCTTGCAAACGTTCAGCTCGTGCTGTTATTTATTCGATATCTGCCAACTACAGTTAACATTTCTCCGTACGATGGTCAGTGCTAGAATGCTGCATCGTGGTCGCCAAAAAGGCGGGCATGTTCCCACGTCGCAATCCCTTCAAGGGCCTTGTTTATGATTTCCTACGGTCTACGAGTACTACGGTGTCCGATGGGTACGTGTTCTATCGGATCTCGTGGTGATATTGCCCAGAACCCCAGCTCGAACGCACGCAATTCGAAGACTCTTACATGTGTAACATTGGATTCTCTATACTAACATTTTTATTTCTGCACCGTTTAAATCATTTTACTAAACACTCTTCAGGGACAAGAAATTCAGCGTTCCCTTTTCTCTTACAATACAACTTGGGCATGGTGAAAGACAGAAGTAGGCAAGATTAAGGGTAACAAAATATGAGAAACTTTTATTAACCGAAGACATGTCGTCCACTCATTTACAAAGAACAATGATAATGCAGAAAGCTTCATATTACTTAAAAAATAGTTCGTTTAAAAAGTTAAATTTAATATTTAAAGTGTTTATTTTATTATTACAATTATAATTTCCTTCAGCAGAAGTCTAAGATAACATTCTAGTCTCTTGATTTAGGCGAAGTACCTGTATCATATATTTTTTACGGAGTAAAAAATCGTGCACATAAATAGCATCTGGCAATTCAGGAAAGAGGAAAACTAATTAAACAAAAATACGTAAGAATAAATGTTATGTATGCTGTAGAAATATTTGTGTTAACTTCAATCGCATTTATACAAAAGCAGTTTATAATAAAAGGTCAGAGAAACAAAAAAAAATTGAATTCGTTAAGAACGTTTGGCTTACTGATATACAAAACCAATAAAAAACAATGAAGAAATATATTCTGTGATCGCGTATAAAAATATGCGTAGATCGAAGGTTGAGTTTATTCTTTTCCCAATTTTGCCTCAGATGGAACTAATGTTCCGTATAAAGTGTCAAGCCGTAAATAGAGTGTATTTCCTCGAGGAGCGTTTTAGAAAGATCGTCTTCTCAATTATAAATAGAGTTAGGATAAACAGCAAAATGTTAGCATTATAAATCAGATAGCAGAGTCCGGGTTTCAGTGTGTTAGAGAACCTCTGAAATCGACACCCATGCGCGTTCTGCTGTATTTTCTGTGTGACAGTTTTGTACCGCGAGTCCACTGTGTTGTTTGTAGTGTTTTTTCTATTCTCATTATAATAAACCGTTTGTCGTGTGTTTAAACACTGGTTGCTGAAGCTGTTGTGATTAAAATAACATTTTAATCGATAAAATGTCTCATTTTAATCACAACCGCTACACGAATATTTTAATACAATTTTCATAACGCAATACGCAACAGTAAAAAAATTTAACGGTTGCGTTAGTGCCGTCTCACAGATACGAAGACATTAAACTTTCAAGGGCAGACCAACTATTAGCCGCCGGGACGTGTCGGCTAGTCAAAACGTATCAGTTTGCTAATGCCCCTCAGAAACCGAGGCGACCCCCCCCCCCCCCCCAGCGGTGGGGATCGTACAAAATTAACCCTTTGCACTCGAGGCCTTTTTCGCTTGGGCGAACCAGCAACTCGAGACGATTTCGGCCAACGATTTTGCAAGTTCAGTAATGTCTCGACTAGTGTTCTAAATTGTCTACGATTGGTGTTCATTTCTATCCCCACTACTTGGGGTGGTCCCCCCTGAGTGAGTTCGGATGCCCTTTGATGTTGTGGCAGCCAAGGCTCGAGGCAGCGTTCGAGATACGAGGCAAGTTTTAATACCCGCGTACGTGAGACAATACTAACGCGATCAAAATTTAAGAATAAAACTTGTTCATTTTTGGTCCGTTTTGAATGAAATTTTACCAACATGTTCGTTACAATCTCCTGATTAAAATGACACCAAACACGACATAGATTGGTGCCATGGGACTGATTGTTTCGAAGACCATTATTACTACCATGATAACTAAAAATTGTCCAAACCATGTCGTGTTTGGTGTCATTTTAATCAGGAGATTGTAACAAATATGTTTGTAAAATTTCATGTAAAACGGACAAAAAATAAGCAAGTTTCAATATTAAATTCTGATTGCGTTAGTATTGTCACACACGTACACGGGCCTTTAAATTTGCCCCTTCCTCGTACTCCGCGCTCAAAAGTGATCCGAACGACGCTTCCAAGAATCCAAGGGTGGCGGCCCCAAGTAGGGGGGATAGAAAATGAACAGCCATCGAATCACGATTTTGAACACAGTGCGAGACATTACTGTATCTCGAAAACTAAGGCCGAGCGGCGGTTGTATGCACAGGGAAAAGTTCTTCAGAATACTGAGTTCTAAACATATTCAAAAATCATCGAAATCGGCGAGGTCTGGCCTCTTCCCCAGTTTTACCAAAAGCATTATGATTCTCATTTTTTGTTGTTATGGATTCCATTAAAGATGCACAAATAAGAGACAAACTGTTAAGATTTCTCTTTTCCAATGATACTGACAATAACACAAAGTTGTTTTTTCCACATTATATATTGCGATTAAAATTACAAACATATACAAATTGGTCCTAATATATCTACAATAAATAGGATTACTCATATTCCAATTAACAATTGTTCAAAAATTGCATGACCGTGCAAAAGATTGTAATTTGTTACACATTAATCTTTTTTATAAACTTGCAGTCAACATCAGAAAACCTGTCTATTGACCGGAAATTATAACTTGACAATCGTTGTAAATAGTCTGTAAACAAATATTTCATAGCAGTTCGAAAATGTACAATTTTTGTATCCCCAAAAGTATTATTTCACGGGTAGAATGACTATTCATTATTTTAAATAATTACATACGCATACCTGCACATTTAAGTGTTAATTACGGTCTGACCATACGTTGAAAATCCAGTATCATCACCATAAGCAGCCTATGTTATAAGTATTACAAAATATTTGTACATTAAAAACGGATACCAAATGGTGTTTCTTTACAAATAGTATACACATACATGCACCTTGTTTATAACATGTTATTTTTAACTTGTCTATCTTCTGTACGAAATATCATTTCCTCTTTTACTATAGTATCGACATTTGGAAAATGATTTGTATCTCAATTATCAATAATGCAGAATGTAATATCTGTATTGCAATTGTATAATTTTTCCAAACCATTGGATTCATATTTCGTCTAATAACGCCCAAGAACGTACTATGCATGGAGATTAAAAGATATTTTCGTTATTGGAAGTTCGTGTTACTTATTTAATTCGAGCACAGGCTTCAATCCTTAGCTCTGATTTCATTTTTGTAAATATATCATTCTTTATTCCTTTTCACAATAAAATTCCACAATTCTAAAAACGTTAAATATTATAACAGACAAGAATCATTATAAAACCATTTGTACAGGGTAAGGCCGAATAATATGCACAAGTTGGCAGGAAGTAGATCAATTAAATTCAAAAAATATACAATTTATCGGCCAAGGTTTTTGAGAAAATCAAGTATGAAAATCCGTTCTGTTCAAATTCAGTTTCTGGTAGGATAAGATTCGCCACCAGACGCATAGCACTTATTCTGTTAGTAAATGATATGTACACTGTTAGGATTTATAATTGGCGCGCTTAGCCGTTGCGCGTTGATCGGTTGTGCTGTAGCGCCACTTGAATCCCCAAGCGGGGACGCCACTTACTCCTATATCGTTATACAGGGTGGGGCAATAACTATGTCCACCTTGAATATTGCCGTTGTTCGTAATAATATGAAAAAATATCATATATGAAACTTGCACGGTGCAAAGGGGGACATATTGTGATACATACATTTTTTGCCTGGGTGGAGGCATAGAGGACATTTGAAGGTCATGGCTATTTTTTTAAATGAAATAGTATGTTTTTTTTATTGCGATATGATAGCCGGTGTTGAGACAATTTCAACAAGCTACTGTTGAAGGTCATACAAGGTCAAATAAGGTAATGGAATGGTGGCCGTAAAGTCGCGCATCGACGGAAACCGAGCGTGTCGCGGTTATCGGCTACGCAGCCTAGAGCGCTGGCACTGTTCGAGCGACACAGAAGAAGCGCAAAATCGCTCCTTGCCACTCAAACGGTTAAAACCATATTTGACCTTGTATGACCTTCAACGGTAGCTTCTTGAAATTATCTCAACGCCGGCTATCATATCGCAATAAAAAAAACATACTATTTCATTTAAAACAATAGACATGACCTTCAAATCTCCTCGATGCCTCCACCTAGGCAAAAAATGTATGTATCACAATATGTCCCCCTTTGCACCGTGCAAGTTTCATATAGGATATTTTTTAATATTATTACAAACAACGGCAATATTCAAGGTGGACATAGTTATTGCCCCACCCTGTATACATACTGTATACTGTGCAGAAACTATTCTATACACGCTATAATTATTATCCTTATTCACTATATCAATAAACTACATATGTCAGTTTATCTGTTACTCCATCTTCTTTGATGCACGACCTCTAATATACACGATATCTCAAAATTAGAAGATTTAAAAAAGAACAAAAAGATATTTTATCAAGAATATTTTATTATAATCAATTATAGTACTGTTGAAATTGAAGGCCTTTTTCCCGTATGCATAGTTGTACCCCGTCTTATTGCTGACGTGTGTACTTTTGGTAGTATGTTTTCTTTTTTCACTTCTTCAAATGCGTAGTTAATGCGTTAAATTAGGTCTATAATTTTCATAATTAAAATCTATTCGGAAAATCGTATCCTACCAAAACTTGAACTTGTACTGACCGGATTTTCAAACTTGATTTCCTTTTTTTTTATTTATATGTATTATATTGAAATAAAACGTATATCTAAAAAAGACTGGTAATTGATCTAAAATATTTTCCAAACTGTATATGTAAATGTTATGCAAAACTCACACTCCTTTGGATTTTGCGATTGATTGCTTTTTTCACATATTATGCACACGTGAATATGTATACATATAACTAGTAGCTACTAGTACTGAGCAATCGTTTCACGTTTTCTGTACATATTAATACAAAAATAGTTTAAATACGACGATTAACAACGCGTTTTATCTATAAACAGCGCAAGTTTCTTTTACAGTTACAATTATTTTAATACTTGTTCTATGCTCAGGATTATAACTATAAAATTTATTATCCCCGATACGGAAATGTTGGAACTCGTTGTTATTAAAAGTAACCAACAACTGTAGAATATATTTGGAATCGATCAAAGTGGAATAATCTTTTGGAAAACGGCACGAACTTCCTGGACGATCGAATGGAACGGTTTCTAGAAATATCTTAGCTTTCTTTCATATAATCAACATAATCAACATTCAACAATAATAATAAAAATAAAAATAAACTATATCTCTCTTGCTGAAAAATTCCCGTTTAGGAAACAGTACGACAATTGAATACAAATGCAGTCTTCTGCAAAATAGTAGCACTGAGACCCCGGAATCACATGTTCAATCCAACATTCTTAACTCGACAATATTTCAATCTCATTCGTTTTCTTACCCTAGTATACATATGTATATCCATCTATAAAGATATATATTATTCCTATCACTTTTCCCTTGATACACAAAATAAATTCTTCTCGTTGAGCATTGATTTCAGTTCTAACGATTACTGTTCAGGCTTAATTGCTCGTCAGATCGCTCTCCGGCAACATGTTTCGTAACTTTTCCATCCTCGCAGCTCGCTCCACGTAACAGAACGTAACAGTGCCAATAATGATTGTTATCGCCAATACAAGAAGTTGCACGTACAGGCTCAGCGCGTTGCTGTAGGCAAAGCTGACAGCAGCCGCGACCGATTGGCAAAATTTGAACAGCGCGAACGCCGGTGCGCTATTCTGTACGAAAAGTAATCCCAGTAACGAATATACTTGGGTATTGAAGCACGCGTCGCCAAAGCCCAAAGCGAGACTCCCAGCCATCGCCAAGGCCGGCGAAGGATTGATGTATCCTATGCTGTCTGTATCCGCGAACGGCGAATCGTTCGGTAGATTGATGAAAATGGTTATGAAGGCGAACAGATGCACGCAGAATCCAGTAATCACGACGGACCAGGCGCCAAACACGCGGGACACCCTCGAGGCAAAGATACCGAAAAGAGCCCCGCCGATTACCTCACCGATCCCAATGAAGATCCCAGACAGACCGATCAAACTTTTCCGCGAGTTACCGATCGCCTTGGTGAATCCAATGCTCGACGAGTAGACTCCTGAATAGAACGTCAATACCAGTCCTGTGTACAGGAACGTCAAAGACAACAGAAGCATCCGTTGCGTAAAGAAGAGATTAAACGCGTCGGTGAAGGCCCGCCACGCCGCCAACAACGGTTTCTCTCTTTTTGGCTCTGGTATTCGAAGTTCCTTGTCCGCGCTCGAAACGCCTTCGGCCTCGCCAAGGATCAGTCTCTGCGAGATCTTTCTTAACGTGGCCAGCAAACACGTTCCTAGGATCGCCAGACCGGTGAGAACACCGAAGACCAGCGACCTGGTCGACGCGTTGATCTCAGAATCGGTGAACATGAAGTAGACGAACAGATTGCCAGCGAACATCGAGGTCTGAAATATCGCCCAGAATATTCCAGCGTTCCTCGACATCGTCTCGGAGTTGCTGTTCTCGGTTAAGTACTGCCCGTGTCCCGTCCATATCAAAGCAGCACCAAGACCTATTACACAAGACGCGCCGTAGAGGAGAGCGGTTTGCGGCCAGAGGAAGGACGCAATGAAAAGGACGTAGCAGCAGGCGCCGGTAATTATGGCGGCCCTTGGACCTGTCATGGAGATGTACGACGGTGCGAACCAGTTGCAAGTGGCAAAGACGGCATAGATAATGGCTAAGCTAGTGTAGGCCTCGCCGGTGAAATTTGGATTTTCCTTCGCAATGCTTTGCAGCACGGTTTTCTGCACAGAAAACAAGCCCAATGTATTAGATTGAACGCGCGAACATGTTCATTGGTTTGTTATGTGACTTAT
This sequence comes from Nomada ferruginata, assembly GCA_963583965.1. Lineage (NCBI taxonomy): Eukaryota > Metazoa > Arthropoda > Insecta > Hymenoptera > Apidae > Nomada > Nomada ferruginata. The sequence goes on from OY757219.1 coordinate 6,968,710, forward strand.
CTCCGAATTTCAATTATATCTTATCGATAGAGTTTCGTTTCGGTGATACTAGTTAATAATAATATGCGGCAATATTTAGCGGCCTGTTTCTAAATGAAACATCTTCTTACGGGTTTTATACAATTTGTATTTCGTGCTACCCTAAAATTAGTCAGAAGGGTTAGGTTTGGATACACAATCGTTGTACAGTGCCGGTCAGAAGTATTCGAAGAAATAGAAATCGTTTCTTAGTTTTTTCTTTGTCCTTCCGTGGGGCTTCCGTATTTGCAATTGTAAACATTGTAATACTTTAGAAAAATGTGATTCACCTTGATAAATAAAAACTCGAATATTAGATTTGCTAAATTCACAGATTTGTTAAACTTGCAACTTACAATAATGCAGAAAATAATTTGCAGCAATAACTAAAACGCAAGGAAGTTTACAAACAGGCAATTAAAACAATTGACTAAATAAAGTCGCCTTTAATGTACATGTGTCACAAATAAATTTGTTAATACAATGAACGTAAACTATATTACTAAATTATAATACAATTACTGTTCAAGTAATTCACAGTGTGAAAAGCAATAAAGAAATCCAGCGCATTTGGTAATCCGAGTACTTATGCTCGACACTGCATTCTGTCGCTAATTAAAGTAATTTTAATTAACAGATCAATTGAAGCAGACAAAAATTCCTGGGTGTAGTTCTTGTATAAGATGTAAAGCAACATATAACGTCCATAAAAGTATTCAAATCGATCAGCTTTTATTTGTTTGAATATTTTTAATCTCTTGAGTACTGTTGGCGCATTTATTATTACAGCTACAATATTTTTGTAAACGATTTTAAACGATTGCGTAGCTTTGTACGAAAATTAAATGACTGATTGTTCACAAGTCGTTGACATACCACTTCTAAAGATATTTATAACTACCGAAACAAATGATCAAGACCATGTCTTAGGGCTTAGGGCTTAGGGGATCTTCGACGCATTCCAGTATTTCCTTCATGCAGTCTTTAGATAAACTTTTATAATAATAAATATAATGAATTTTAAAGAAATCGTAAAAGTAACGAACTGAATAGTTTATAAATATAACGCTAATATAAACCTTAAAAAAAGGTAAATCAAACTCGTTAGTACAACCCCTAGCCATGGAATTAGGACCAAATGCAAAAATGCCTCTTTCTAACTATAATAGTAAATCAATTTTCTTACGGACAGAATTGCTGACACGGCTATGTGTGCACATCAAAATAAATAATATATTTTTATTCATTGATGATGTTGTTTTATATCTTCTCAGATATAACCTGATTGTTACTAACAAGTGTAAGAGAAAAGAGCAGTTTATTCTAAAAGCTCATGCTGGGTTTTTAAATCGTTCGTCTGTATGCAAAGAGACCAAAATGAATGTACAGGGGTCACTTAAAATTCTAAAAGAAAGTAGAGCAGACCGGTTCTGCGTGTGGAATAAAATTTCAATTATCTGGTATCTTCCTGTTGGGAAAGTACGTAGGATGAAAATGGGACGTTGATTGTGACGCATATCGCCATTTCCAAAGTGGAATACTGTTCAATTCCTAGAAAATAGTCGACACAATGACAAGTGACATTAATGCTGCGGCTTTTCAATCGTGTATAAAATAATAAAACGATAAAACAAGTTAGAACTATCGTTCGTGGCATAGACACATTAATCTTATTTTTCATACAAATACTAATACGGGCGAAGCAGCATGATAAGAAATAAAAAAAGAATGGAACAAAGAAAGCAATAGTGGAATATGAAAAACAGAGGATATAAAAGGAAAATATTTTGAAAATGTTATAAAATATCTAATATTTTAAAAAACAGACATAAATGATATATTATACATATAGAAATAGTAATATGTAGAAAGAAGAGATTGACATATAAACATACAATATTCACTAACATTATCATATTTATCCACCTCTGCCCTTAATATCAATTTGAAGTTTCCTGAAAGTAATTATCACTAAAGTGATATAAATGATATAATTCATTAAACACTTTGGAAGAAAAAATAGAACATTGAAAACAATCGTGCACGCAATAAGAATATTTCTGTAAGGGAGCACAAAATCAAACATGGTGCTTAATGCTTCGTAATTATCAGGTCTAACGAAGTACAAGAAACAAATACAATTTTGATTATACGTCGACTTCATTTATACAGACTTTTATTCACATAGTCAATATTCAACCACGCTTATATGTATGTAGTTGTAAATATTAAATCGTTTAAGATTTTCCGTCCATCAGTCGCTCTACTTAATAAAATTGATACCATTTATCAATCTTTAACAATCGACCAATATCGCCTTTTCAGTTGCATCACTAATCAAACACCGCCTACATAAAACTGTGCCATTTTCAATGTAATCCGCATCCACTAGCGATAAGATTATAGATTAAAAGGTGATATTTCGGTATACAAATAACAGTAATGCTGTTCTATTAATCTCATTAATTTGTATCTTAAAAGTATAATTTCAAACAGAATACCTACTTTCATCAAGGTGTCATATAACCGATGATACAACCGAAGAGTGATTCCACGTGAAAAAATAAGACTAAAATAAAGAATAACATTTCTGCATATGCGATTTCGTTTTCGAGAAAAACAGTTAAATGGTCACCCTGTACGTGCTATACACTTATCGGCAGAGTACCTTGGCTATTAGGAGAATGTCTTCCCGTGCTAATGCATAAAAAAAGCAGGCCGGCTATTAAAAACATATGCTTAGATTTACATCGGAGAATGTTCAAGAAAAATGTTAAGTCTGTTGAAAACTAAATATAAGCGAAGAGTATAACTTTTTAGTCATAACAGTTTATGGGGAAGTCGTTTTTCGACCACTTTTCTTGCCCATTGCTCACCGCCACCTAGAGACGCATTTGTAATGACATTACGGTAATGTAATGGTATTCGTATTGTGCAACGATATCTTGCGCGGACTGTACATTTAGTACAGATATACAGGGTGTCTCTTAACAATAAACCTACCGACATTTCATGTATACACCTAATCCTGCCATGAGCGGTCAAATGACCGCTTCAAAAAAACATATGAATCTTAATATAGAAAGAGATTTTAGCCAATTGGATAGTAAACAAAATATTTTTCTGGTGCTACAATAAAAACGCGCTCCGCTTTTCTATTTAGAAAGTTTTATTTACCTTTATGCATGTTCAGTACATTTTTTACAAATTACAGCATTTTGTATTGCACATTTTCCACATACGTATTTTGTCTAATAAATTGATATTCCTCGAATGTCTTGACATTTTTGGGGATGAATATACAAATGATAAAGTAAAAAGTAAAAACTAAAATATAAAAATATAAATCAAACGGGACAAAAATATTATGACCAGAAATAAAAAAAAATTGTAAATCATACCACAAAATATTGTTGGCTCCGTTGACTTTGTCGAAACTATCATTTATACCACGTAATAATTTCCATTATACACTGTGAAATTTTGATGCTCTCTGTTCGGATCGGAAGACCGAACTGTCGTACAAAGAACGCTATGCATTTGTTCCAATCGCACGTTTGTCTACACTGTAGATCCACAATTACATTGTAGACTCGTAAAACAATTTCAGGAGTGCGCTTTCCGAAGAATATAGTCGTAAATAACATGAATTTTTCAAATGGTCAAATGACCGTTCGTGGTAGACTAGACATGCTATAATTTTTTTTCGGAAAGTAAACAGTAAAGAAAGTTGTGAATATTGAAAAATGGGTTGTATTTATATTATAGGAAAAGTCAATAAGCTACATGGTGATACCGTAATTGTACCGTCGCGACGGTACAATTACGAAAAGCGAATCGGGGACACGAATGAATCGTGTTTTCTTCAGTTATTACTAGACTGCGGACAATAATAGTTTCTTCTATATTGTCGATTGTAAATTGATGCCTCTTGTCTGTTAAAATTCATTTATAGGCCGAAAAAAAGGTTATAATGGTAACTCATTATAAGCTGCAATTGCCACTGCGCTACTAGCAATAATCAGAGCTGCAGCATCGCCCATCTTCAGCGACAAACACTGAACTGATGGCGAGTGCGCGTTCAAATTCACGGTTCGTCTATACGCGGCGCCCATCGCTAGATAGCTGCCGCGTTACAGCCGCAGAGCCCCCGTCTGTACCCACCTTTAACTGTGTCTTCCCAGAAATGGGGGATAGCTGGGGTGATTCTGAACAACTTTTTCCTTGACCAAAATGTGCTTTGCAGTTTCAGTTTTGAGTTATTAATGAAAAACACTGGCCAATCAGAGCGCTCGAGCGCGTGGCTCTCAACCGCACTTGGTTGTGGTCACGAAGAAACGCGTTGGCTCACGCCACGACCGAGCGCGTTTGAGAGCCACGCGCTTGAGCGCGCGCTCTACGGGCGCCCTGATTGGCCAGTGTTTTTCATTAATAACTCAAAACTGAAGCTGCAAACCACATTTTGGTCAAGAAAAAAGTTGTCCAGAATTAGGGACGTGCGAGCGCTCGAATTTTACGAGCCGAGCTGAACTCGGTTCGATTATGCGAGCCGAGCGGAGCGCTCGAAACTTCCGAGCTACTCGAAATCTTCGAGCTACTCGAAAGAAACCGAGCTACTTGAAAAAATCGAGCAGCTCGAATATCATTCGAGCCTCGCGAGGCCCGCGCGGTCCGGCGCGGCGCGTTGCGCAGTGGGACAAACGCCCAATCTATGTGGAAAAAATTCATAAATCGTTTTACGATGTTCATAATACGATGAAATTTTATTTTTAAACCTGAGATCTGGTTTTCTAGCGTTTTTAATATTAAAAAATAAATTACCTGCATTAAATACAGGATTTTTAATTTACAATATATTTTAATTTTTGTTTAATTTTATTATGTGCTATTTATTAAATTAAAATAATTGAATTAAAAAAAATTAAGATATATTGTAAATTAAAAATCCTGTATTTAATGCAGGTAATTTATTTGTTAATATTAAAAACGCTAGAAAACCAGATCTCAGGTTTAAAAATAAAATTTCATCGTATTATGAACATCGTAAAACGATTTATGAATTTTTTCCACCTAGATTGGGCGTTTGTCCCACTGCGCAACGCGCCGCGCCGGGCCGCGCGGGCCTTGCGAGGCTCGAATGATATTCGAGCTGCTCGATTTTTTCAAGTAGCTCGGTTTCTTTCGAGTAGCTCGAAGATTTCGAGTAGCTCGGAAGTTTCGAGCGCTCGGCTCGGCTCGAACGACCGAGCTTTACTCGGTTCGAATTTCGAGTACTCGGTCTATTCGAGCGCTCGCACGTCCCTATCCAGAATCACCCCAGCTACCCCCCATTTCCGGGAAGACCCATAGTTAAGAGACACCCTGTATATACAAATAAAATATAGTGATACAGTATTAGACATGTTGTTACAAATGCATAAAGAAGTACCTCTATCACTGAAATTATGACTTAAACACGGCAATGTTCGAGATAAGTGTTAAATTAGCTTAAAAAGAGAACATTTTTAGATCAGCTTCAAAATAGATGCATCTAACTACGTCAGGCCTCGGAATTAAGTGAACTTTCGGGCCGATTTTCAGAGGCAACGCCCCCTTTCTCCGGCCGCACGTCTTGGCCCCCGCGATCGCCACGCAGCTCGGAGTAGGGACGTGCGAGCGCTCGAATAGACCGAATACTCGAAATTCGAACCGAGTAAAGTTCGGTCGTTCGAGCCGAGCCGAGCGCTCGAAACTTCCGAGCTACTCGAAATCTTCGAGCTACTCGAAAGAAACCGAGTTACTTGAAAAAATCGAGCAGCTCGAATATCATTCGAGCCTCGCAAGGCCCGCGCGGCCCGGCGCGGCGCGTTGCGCAGTGGGACAACGCCCAATCTATGTGGAAAAAATTCATAAATCGTTTTACGATGTTCATAATACGATGAAATTTTATTTTTAAACCTGAGATCTGGTTTTCTAGCGTTTTTAATATTAAAAAATAAATTACCTGCATTAAATACAGGATTTTTAATTTACAATATATCTTAATTTTTTTTAATTCAATTATTTTAATTTAATAAATAGCACATAATAAAATTAAAAAAAAATTAAAATATATTGTAAATTAAAAATCCTGTATTTAATGCAGGTAATTTATTTTTTAATATTAAAAACGCTAGAAAACCAGATCTCAGGTTTAAAAATAAAATAAAATAAAAATAAAATAAAATAAAAATAAAATTTCATCGTATTATGAACATCGTAAAACGATTTATGAATTTTTTCCACCTAGATTGGGCGTTTGTCCCACTGCGCAACGCGCCGCGCCGGGCCGCGCCGGCCTCGCGAGGCTCGAATGATATTCGAGCTGCTCGATTTTTTCAAGTAGCTCGAAGATTTCGAGTAGCTCGGAAGTTTCGAGCGCTCGGCTCGGCTCGCATAATCGAACCGAGTTCAGCTCGGCTCGCATAATCGAACCGAGTTCAGCTCGGCTCGTAAAATTCGAGCGCTCGCACGTCCCTACCTTCGCTTGACGTCAATTCAGGGACTTTGTAGTGGCATGCCTGAATGCGGAACGATATTCTTCGGACATGCTATACACCAGGCATGTCAAACACGCGGCCCGCCAATACATAGGTTGCGGCCGGCCGACACTTCTAAAAATTTTTTAAATGAAGATTAACCGATCAACATTTATCATCAATTTTAAAAATTGCATCAGCTCAATATATTCAACCAAATGATGACTTGCTTTGTTAAAAACGATGTCAAATATCTTCTGAAAAGTAATATTAAACTGTAATTTTGTTTATTTCTTATCACAACTTTTATTTCTGTTTTTTATAAAAAATATAAAATATTTATAGTTTAAGTTTAAAAAACAACATGAAATATAAAACGACTATGTATGTATAATATACAATACATTGAGCTTGACATTGAGTCTAATAAATACATAATATAGTAATTCTAAAAATCGTATTTTATGAATTTTTTGAACATTGAAAACATGCGGCCCCCAACGTAATACAAAATAGATCATTTGGTCCTCAGTATCATATGAATTTGACATACCTGCTATACACTATCTGGTGCAAAGTGTGCGTTATCTACCTACATAAGAACAATGATTTTACAGCTTCTCATAAAACAAAATCACATTCTGTTTCATATCACTGAACTCGCTTACGAAAATATGGCCCCATTAAGAATAAGAATGTTCAGCATTCAATTAAAAACAAAACTAAAACAACCTTGAAGTCTCCTCACTCATTCCACGTACAAGAAAAGTATTTTATAGGGTCAACCATCCACGAGTTGTTCTAGTATTTCTAAGTAAATGGAACACCGTGTATGTATATCTTTTACAACAGGAGCTGCTGTGATAGGTTTAACAGTTATAAAAAAGTGGCATGAAGTCATAGAGATCCGGGATCGTTCTGGTTAGACTTTCACTTCTTTGAATATGAAATCCTACTTATGTAACTACCCTACGACATTAAAATTTTATAAAGTTCACTTACAGTTAAGAAGAAAATGCTAAATTTTTACATCCATTTCGTTCTTTGATGATGTTTTGTACTTAAAAAATATAATAAGAATTCGTGAAAAATACTGTGCACACTCTGGCGATTCGTACGACTTTTCAACCATTTTGAATGATATAATAAAAAACAGTTATACACACAAATTTATGTGCTTTGGAGGTACAACATACAAGTAACGATAAAAAAATATTCAAAAATATTTTGTTTTCATAATGAATTGAAGATCACTTCCCTAATTATCATACTATTCAAATAATTCGAATATAGGTATGTACTTTTGGTGGAAATATTCATCCTACTATACTAGATATCCGAAATCTCCATTTCACACAGAACAAGTAAAACTTATAAACATAACAATTAATATTGCTATGTGTTCAGTAAGAAATTAAAGTATATACACGTAATCTTCGTTCTGATTCATCAAAAAACGTTAAAATTTAAACATGATAGACTTTCTGCAGTACGCAAGGAGAAAGTCGGCGCACGGTATTTTTACGCCTGGGTTATTAATTTTATTCGTTCCAAAAATAGTTATCGTTACACAATCTAATGTAGTTTAAAAATACATAACAATTTTCGGTTTCTCAGTATAATAATCAGTATAAACTATATACTATCAATACTTACGGCCTACAATTGTAACACTTACACGTTTACTCATCTCAGCTGATATGAATTTCATCTTAGCAAATACTTTTCGTAATACATTTGCCGTCGAAAAGTAAACGAAGTTATTGCTCAACTTCATACAATAACAAAATTAAATAAAGAAAATCTTTCGATTATATTTATTCAACGTTGGAGCAATCACACATGTTTTCACTCATACATATCTTCTTCGTTTGTACTCTTGATATGATATCAAATATACCTTTCATCGGGTATTATATTATAGAACCTTTTCAAATAAACAGTTATTAATAGAAGGTTTTAAGACATTTTCTTACGAAAAAAATCTGGTATTCCCGCACAATAACATTTTCATACAAGTTTTTTAAAGTATCAAAACTATATGAAAAGAAACATCATTCATAATGTGTTTAATTCACTCGTGATTGAAATATTCTTGACTTTTATCTTTAACGCGATGATAAAGGAATTAAAGTATGACGAATTAATCGGAACAGATATTAACAAAATAAAAAATTGAAAGAATCCCATCAGATAATTTCAGTAAGACATAAGAAACTATTTTGAAAAGATTAATTTCTCCTATTTTTGAAAACAAGTTAAAATTGAAATTGACCATAATTTTACGCTTTTCTACATTATTAGCACATGCCCTACCAATTTTTATTGAACAGCTACCTAAATTTTGGTATGTCGTAATATGGCAAAGGCAAGAAGGTTACAAAAATGTTTATCGATTTTATTAATTTACTTTTTGGCATTCATCAGTAAGTTAAAATTAATTTTAATTGTTTATACAGAATAAACGGTAACAACTACCTTGCATATATAAGTAGAGGCATTATTAATTCAAGTTTGGGTTGCGTATATACTATATACTAGTAATTTTCATATTTAATATTTTATTTTACTAATGAGATTTAACTCTTGTACATGTATATGTATTATTAATATAAAATTCAAAATCTGCATGTTTTCATTTCCCCATAACCATGTTGGACGGTAGAATATAGTAGTATTTAAATAAATAAATATACTATAAATAGTAATTGCCATATCTATAAGGAACAATACATTGAAAACTTTCTAAAAAATATACAAAATAAGTTACATCACAGTAATAATCAAGCATGTAAAACCGGTAGCTTGTAAACACGAAACCCAAATGACACATTTTGATTCTATTGATTCTTTACATACAAACGAAATGCTTAAAAATTTTAATACCTATTTACTTTTTTTCAGCAGAATTCGACAATAAACTATTTAATATTCACTATAGTTCAATATGTAAATCGAAAAATATAACTTGTCAGTATAAATGAATAAAAACGAATCAAAAAGTATAAAATAATAACTTCCAAGTAAACATACATACATATGTAACTTCCAAATACATATACTGAGTGTCTCTACTTTTTTCGGCAAAACGGTGCTAGCATATCCCTCGAGTAACAATACGAAAAAGCGTTATATAAACATACAGTGAAAGTGTTTTAGTAACGAATTTTTACTTGCGAGGTACATTAAAAGTAAAAGTTTATTCGACATAAGTTAATATGCGTGGATATTAATGTAAAAAATGTATTATGCATTTATCGAAATCAAAGAAAATTAACGAGAAATTCGCGATCTAATAAATTTAATTTTTGATAGTCGAACGAAAACCAGTCCGTTGTTATTTTATATTTTTCTTATAATTTTTACATAAAGCATGTTTAGGCCAATTTTTACATGATATTCTTTTTCTTACTTTTACTCGTAGCACATGCTGGCATCGCTTTTCGAAAGGAACTAGGGGCACTCTGCGTATACATGTACATTTTCTTAAATAAAGGAGCATACAATGTCTGCTTTATGCAAGCCATAGATAATTTTAATGGATAATAGCATTTGTGAAAGGCACTTAAAATTAATCTCACTTCGCAAAATACGTGTAAAAGTACAAACTGCACGTTGTACACTTATAAACGCGACTTTGACCCGAAACGTCGAATCGATATAGATGACGTGTTGTACATGCATGTTAAAGCATTACTCAAGAATAATCACTATCAGCATTCTAATAAGGGCGAAATTTTGATCTCTTAAGCAGATAACAATCTGAATTTATTAGAATAAGAACTAAAATACATTGTATTGTAATACAGCAATATAACTATCATCATATCATTTTTATAAGAAATATTCAATTACGTATATCGAATGGAACTCCAAGCAGCTGGACTGGATTATTGTCACGTGTTACGTATGTATAACTATAATCAGTCTTAACTGATTAAGTGAATTACATATAATGTAATGGAAATGAATGTAGTCAAATACGAATAGAATGTACTCTATACTTCTCTCATTTATCTTTCTACTTTGTATTTCTTTTATTATATTATATTTGACCTTCTTGTGCTACGCTTGATTTCATACTTGCGATAATCAATAAATCATATAAAATTTTCTTTGTATCGCTGAAATCATCATTGTGTCAATTTACCTGATGTTTAACAATTTATTACAATCATGTAACATATAACGTAAGCAAACCTTGACACACGTATTAGTAACTAGCACTAAATTTAACTTAAAGAGCAGGTAAACTATGAAATACACAAGAGGAGATAGTGATGGGGATAGCTTCAAACTGTTTCGTTCACTTTAAACAAATTCTTATGATCAATGCGCCCTACTGTACTTTATACGAATTCAGAGTAGAGAATAGATACGGTGGGTCAAAGTTTATATTTGCTGGTTAGAAAAATGTAATAATCAACGCTTAGTGCCTAAATAAATGACAAATCAGAGTAATTACGAAATTTACTCCAAAATATTCGTATCAAGCTTGCAGTAATTCTACTACCGAATTCATTTCTTATGTATGTTTCTTCTTATAAGCCAGTAACTATATAACTTCAAAATGGTTATACAACACTTTTATAAATACAATTTAATATATTTTTTAATCTTTACAAATATATATCTCACAAGGCCTTTATGTAGATCATAATGTTTAGATTTAATTTAATAGTATATTATTCAATTTCCTGAATAATTTACAACAGATACTTCTATATTTCAAATTTGAGACCATATTCAATAATACGGTACCACTTTAAACTACAAAATATTGGGCATTTAAATATTGTAGTTGAATTAATCTTAATAATAACTATAATACTATGTAATAAACGTTTCTCAAATTTGAGACATATGTATATACTTCCATGGCAATAAATGAGAATATCCAATAACTGTTACATCTAAATATTTTAGTCTAATCGATTTATCGAACCGATATTTTATCATTAATTAACACGTCCCTAATATTTCGTTAAACTTAAAATTTTCGTTTACACTTTCCCAAAATAATAACTAAAGCTACAAATTCTTTCCGATATAAATAAATAAATACGAAATTAAATATTGCTTATGAACGCCAATATACTGCATTCTTTGGGTCACACAACAAATTATTTTCATATATTCTATTGATAATTGAATGACATAAACCGTAAGGATAAAAAATACACGCAAATAAAAGCGATTGAAAAATTCGAAGACAGTCACAAAATTCTAGTAATACTGTAATCGTACTTACCTCGATATTTCCCATCGTTTGAAATGCTGTAAATACCAGCATAAACCCCAAACTTAAAATCAACACGTTCAAAAAGCATCTGTCTATCGTCATGATGATTTCACACGTTGAATAAAATATATTGTTGATTAAAATAATGCGAAAGAGTCACAGATTTTTCCGCGCGCACGTTCAAGTATCGTTAATCGAAGTCGTGTGTTAAGGATAAACAGATGGTCACAGTCGTATGCGAGAAACAAAACCGAACGTACTGTTGCCAACAATGTATAATTCCCTCCTTCCTCGTTTGACATGATTTGAAGTCATCGTCAAAATATATGGTGAATAGTTATATCGACTATGTGACACGTTGCGATACCAAGAATATCGATATATCGATGTTCTATGCGCTAACAGTAAGTAAGGTTATGGCTACGGTATCGAATGTTACAATTATGTACAGGGTGCCAGGTTTTAATCTCTAGAGAGCCAGCGAATTACATAGTATAAATCGATCGATTTTCAACCTTTTTCCCCCGAATTTACTCACGGAACACATGAACTAATTATGTATTAAAATTCCACCGCACACCAAGAGTTATGTTATATACCTTTTCGCCGATCTAACAAGAAAGTACACATTCCTTTTAAGAAAAATCTTTTTAAATGCCTCATTTCTTCATGCCACTTTGTCACGAAGAAGTAGCACCCACAATTATTTAGAACCTGTTTCAAACAATTGCTCTGACACAACTTGTAATAAACAATTTGAAGCACAATTGTGGATCTTTAGCGGCACGCTGCCTGAAAATCGCAGATATAAATCAGTTTGTGTTTTCCAAACACTAGTATATGTACATTATACATGAGATATTTTTTATGCAAATGCGTTTTTGAGTACTACTTATGATTACAAAGCTCCATTTTTGTTTGCTACTGTTACGTCCAAGCGCAGCTTTACAGAATTTGAGCAGAGTCCTTCTTACCACGGCGCGAGACGACTTCTCTACAACCTTGTGATCCACGTAACGCGTGCGTCTGCGTCTGATCGGGCATCACGGCTAGATACGCGATCACAATCTTATAATTTGTCACTCACCGGTCCTTCGGATGTACTTAATTTCCAGGTGCAGGGTTCCCCTTTCGATTGGCACGGCCTTGTTGCACCTGAACGGTTGACGTCTCCGATTGGTTGGTTTCCGTGGAGCGGGAAACGTTGTGGTTTCGGAATGATTCTCACTGACTCGATTGCGTTTAATTAAGTATTTCTATTTTAAACTAGGCTCACAGAATCTCTTATTGTCTAACGCACAGCTACCTAAGTATAATTAAACTAAAGAATATGACTCTAATTACAGAACGATGATTTTAGGCACACGTCGGTGTGTGAAATAGCTATTGTGAAATAGTTCGCTATGTGACTTTAGTTGCTCCGTAGGGGAGAATGCACGTCCACCGGCGTCCGCGTGGTGTTATATAGGGGCTGTCGATTCTCCGTTGTCTATCTGCAGGCGCTCGTGACGGTGTCTGCTCCTGGCGCGGGGTGGCTCGAGTCGGTGCGAGGGAAATTGAAAGGCCACTGCAGTCGATATGGCAGTACTCCTCCTTAAACGGCTTATTCCTAAATACATATGTACAAGTCAAACGTCGCACGACGTCACACTACTCTTTTAGAGTTATTTTACTTTTCTCTATTGGTAAGGTCAGGTCATGAGAATGGGTTTCTAGCTCTAATAATATGATAATAAATATACATATACATACATAATGTATGTCATTATGTACCACAGACGAGATAAAAAATAGCCCTGTCACCTTACGGACTTTTGTGCCTCAAATTCGGCTGCCATACCGACCTGCGAAATGAAGACTGATTTGAGCATCCTCTATTCATGAATAGTGGACGGTTGAAGAACTGTTATTTACTGTAGTAGCGTTGGAGCACAAGAGGGTTGGGACTGTGTTGAGGGATTCAACGAGGTACTATTCGGGCAACGTTTCATTACAAAACGTTGTGTTCTCAAATTCATATCAATAATAAGAATATACATATGTAATTTAAGCTTTTACCAGATAATATTTAATATATTTCAGAATACATCACATAGCTTATACTGAAATTATTTTAAGTACGTGCAAAGGTATTATTTCTTAATAATGATTCACAATAATAATTTCGAAGGCCAACTCCCACCAGTAATCGTCGGTCTACTGTACCCTGCTTTCAATTACTGCTTGATATGACCAATCGGGGTTAGAACAAATTCATTTAGTGCGCCCTTATAGACTTCCTCACCGGACCATCACTGCTGCGTTAAATCAATAATTTCGGTGGTAGGTTCGATGTCCTTTCGTTTCCCGCCAGATTTGGTGAAGTTTCGATGTGTATCGTGGCCTCGAGCCCCTACCTCGCCGTCCTCGCGATTGTTTTAGCGTCCAATAATTCTAATTTTTATTAATTTATGGCTCTGGGTGGCACATTCATCATTGCACTGACCTTGTTACCGTTACTCCTTGCTGGTGCAGCCGCAATTTGAAAGTTTCTCAAAAACCTGTAATAAATTCGTAAATATATTTACATCAAAATTCTATACAATTGCTGGAGACAACTTGAGCGGAACGTAACCGATCCCAAGTTTTAGGAAGACGAAAGTACAAGTCGAACTGCTAATCGACAATGCTATTTAGTAATCTTAGAGTGACGTTTCTGCGTGCATATTTATATTTGAATTTGGAGGGGCGAAGACGACCTTAGCCCTAGGTGATACATAATAGCCAACTTCGTCATTCTGACTAATGTTTGTCATGACTAAGGGAAGACCTGTGTATCTTATTCTAACCAATGTCTCTGGGGCTAGTTATCCAATAATAATACAACATTAATACTGTGCACAATTGCTAACGAGAAGCTTAGCGCCCCTGCCTGCGTTGTACTGGTCGCGCACTTAAAACGTTCGCGCCGAGCGTCACCACACAATATACATAGTTTGTAGCCAGTGCATTAGAAAAACTGAGCCACAGCCTAGTAGACTGTACTAGTACTAGAGTAGGCTGTGATTGGGCCAATTATAATCTCTAGTATTAGCGCCCTTGTGTTGTCGGCCAATCACAGTACATTCACAGCTCTGTATTCAAAATTCGTCTTTCGTGAATTTCGTACGATCGAGCGTTGACAATAAAAGACCACGATGTATAATAATGTATAATAAATAATTATCAATAACTCATTGCTGATCTTACGAAAGTAGACATTTCAAATTTCCCGCCTTCAAGGCTACTCTTCGCTTTGAACGAAATTGTGAGAAATACTAATGGCCGCCTGCCAGTCAGTAAAAAGTTCTTGGTTGTCCCGTTATCAAATATCTTGATAACAATCTGAAAAGTAATTTGCAAAAATTACGGAGTTCATAGATAATCGACGTTGCAAAATGTAACAGATCGTCTAAAATTCATTGCACAGTTTATTGTGCGCGTCGACCAACCAATGGTGGACAAGGATAGAATATGCAGCGATGGAAATTTGTGCAGTTTTGACACGTTTACAAATTCAAGATCCGAGCGGCGAATCTTGAAACGTTCATTGAGAGTGGAAACTCATTGATATAGCAGAAGGATATATGAATACATACTGTGTTGGAATACCCCTATTCGTTCATAGAGTGTGCGAAATCACTGTACAAACATTATGACGAATTGCCTTTGCACTGATACGAAGGATTCTCTCTTTTTTTTTTTTTTCATCGTCTGCATTTCATGAGTGTCGTGAGATAATATTAAAATGCGTGCAGATGAACAACAGTGAAGTTCGCGAGTGACAAGTGATTATAATCCATTGGAACGAAGTGTAATTTCCTCTATACAATAAGCGTGTTTATCAATCATGAAGAAACAATTCTTCAGAGTAAAACAGCTCGCTGATCAAACATTTTCGAGGTAATATCCTTTGCCATTTGACTTAAATCTCGATAGAAAATATAACATGTCTCCCCCATCATTTGTATTCTTTCATATACCGCACATTCTTTAAACGAATGCGTTCAACAATTTCCTGTAAAACGTCAAATCACTTTTGAGCATATATCGTAATGAAGTGATAAATGATAAGAATCATTACTTCTTTCGTACAGTTATTAAAGGTAGAAGTTTCGATAGTGCTAAAACTTTATAAGAGTCGACGAAAGCGGACACGTTATACCAAAATAACTCATGAATCAGACAATCTTAAAATGGATTGACTTTTAAGATCGTTACTCCCTATCTCGATGTATAAATTTAACAACGCACCGAACTGTTAAATGCGTTATTCGTTTATAGAGCTGGCAAAACAGAAGTGCTGACAGATGATTTACAAGCTGCAGATAAACATGTAGATCAAATAAGAATGGCCCTTGTTGGATTAAACAAAAGACTTGGTAATCCGCCGAATCAAGCAGTGACACAGGATCATGCGGTTAAGGAAAAGCGATTGGTAACGTTCAACAATGAAATTTATCTAAGAAGCACAATTATGATAATCTTTATCTTTAGCGCATTGATGTTGGTAAATTAAATACCTTGTCTCGTAGTACTTTAACCGACGGGAAACAAGATATCTTGGTTAGCTCTTTGTTCAATGCATCATTAAAGTTTCAAGATCACTCGATGGTTGGTTTCAACTAAAAAAATTACCAACGTCAATGTGTATGTGTATTACTTGAAAGAATGTCCCGCTACTGATTCTAATCTCTTTATTGTTCATGATGTGAATTTTGCAGAAAAAGTGTCCAGAATATGTATTGGGCCAAACTATGGTGGAAAATGCGCCCGAAGATGGCCTTATGGGTTTTACCTTATTAGAGTGTGGTCGCGCACAAATGTATTTGGCAAACGAAACGATGGAACATGAAGCAAAAGTTGAACAATACGTTGCAACTCCTCTTCAACACATTTTAGAGACGGATGTACCAAACATATTAAAGCATAAAAGAAATTTAGCTCGTTTAATCTTAGACATGGATAGTGTGCGGGCAAGATATCAACAAGCCACTAAACATAGCGCTGGTAATAGAGGAACCTTAATTTGAATTGCAAAAACTATGTTCCGAGATTTCCTTTCAAATGTTTCACTTAATACACTATTATTTAACAGGCGCTGGGGCATCGAAGGTAGATAGCTTGAGGGAAGAATTGGAAGAAGCGGAAGCAAAAGTTGAGCAATGCAGGGATCAATTAGCTGCTGAAATGTTTCAACTTATGTCCCGAGAAACTGACTTAGCCCATACAATAATACAGTACGTAAAGCTTCAAAGAGCTTATCATGAAAGTGCATTGCATTGTCTTGAAGAACTTATTCCTGGACTGGAAAGTTACATTAGTAAGTATCGACTTAATATACTTTCACTTAAAATATAAAATCAGGATTTATAATCATACTGTGAAAAATACTTGTTTATTATACCTCATTTTAGTCCAATTTAAATACACTGGTAACTATTAACCATTATTATGATATAATATGCTTCGGCTAGCTTCATACAAAATTTCCAGGGGACTGTACATTACGAACAACTAATGTCCCACACTTAATGTTTCAAGTTTGATTTCTTACAGGAAGAACTGCTTTATCAAAAATGTAGATCTTATTCAGTTTCATTTCATGATTGCAGATGATAACGAAATGAAACCAGTTTATGGGTTTCCCCTCGAGGAACACCTCAGAGTAACTAACAGAAAAATCGCATTACCTATTCAATTATGCGTATCTGCATTACTACGATTAGGTATGGAAGAAGAGGGACTTTTTAGAATAGCTGGCGCCGCATCAAAGTCACGACGAATTAAATTAAGTTTGGATGCATGTTGCCTTACATTGCCAACTGCTTTAGAATACAAAGATCCACATGTAATTGCTGGTGCATTAAAATCTTATTTACGAGAGCTCCCTGAGCCTCTTCTAACGTTCAAGTAAATATCAAAACGATATTTGCTATCCTTCATTATCAGAAGAAGACAATAACATTGTACCTTTATTTTCATGTTATTTCGAAAGATTGTACCCCGAGTGGATGGCAGCTGCGAAAATATCTCAAAATGAAACAAGATTGCGAGCCCTTTGGGAAGTGTTGCACAAGTTACCGCCAGCGAATTTAGAAAATCTACGGTTCCTAATCAAATTTTTAGCAGTGCTTACTAAAAACCAAGATGTAAACAAAATGTCTCCTCAAAACATTGCGATTGTCATCGCACCAAATTTAATATGGAGCCCGCAAGAGGATGTAAATACAATGGTGTAAGAACTCTATTATTCTAAATGATTAAAAAAAATATATCGTTTGTTCATCACGAAATAAATTTTATAATTAGCGATCTTGAAGCATATAATATATAATAATTTTCTTGTAATAACGTTACTTGTTCCAGAATGAACATGAGCACGGCAAACAACTCTAGTCTAATAGTTGACCAATTGATTACATATGCAGACTGGTTTTTCCCTGGCGAAATAGATTTCGACCGCGATTTAGAAATTGGTATTATAAACGGTTCTGAACATCAGAACATGGGTATGCGTCGCTGCATTTCAAATAGCAGCCTTAGCGATCACGGCGAGAGCCCTCCACAAGGCAGCCCTAAACCAGCAGCCCGTAGAAAAAACAAGCCAGCTCCAACTCCACCAAATAGCACTACTCCTGATAAACATGACAGAAAATCCGACGACAAACCGCCACCTACACCCGATAAACCACCACGGCCATTAGCATCGGGAACACTAAACCGTGTGGTATCTAAAGCTCAAAAACACGAAGCGGTAAATACCGAATCAATCGTGAAACACGAAAATACCACAGAGAAGGAGGATACTAATATAGAACCAGAAATTAAGCAACAGAACAATGATGCAAATGCGATTCCTGATTCTCCGCCAATTAATTGCTCGGAGCGTATTATCGAAGCACAAAACGAATTGCTTAATGTGAGCATAGAAACAGAAAAAAACAACCAAGATGCTCAGAAACATGAGAAGAAAGTAAATACGTTTATTCCCACTGAAAGAAGCACAGTGGAAAATGCGTCGTGTCATAAACCTATTGGGGAGCCTGAAAATTCCGAAATTACTACGCATAAAGTAAAAATAATACCAGCAGAAAAACCATATCCTTCAACGTTAGAAAGGCGAAGACCAGTAGCTGCGCCAAGAAGTATAACCAATATAATACATAATACAGGTAAGCAAAATAATATGAGATTGTTTAATACTTCTAAGGACAATATTTAATATATACATTTTAATTTAAAGAAGAAACCGTCGAATTGCGAAAGAAGCCGGATAATACTAATCCCGTGTCCGCAAGTGCACTCGATAGAAGCAGTAAACCAGCCATACCAGAACGGCCGGCCGGATTAATTCGACCTTCAAGCCTCATCAAGCAGCAACCACCGCGACACAGTAATGAAAACTTAGACACCGAGACAGGGGTGAGTATCAAGACTTGTTAACCGCCCTGTTCACTCTCAGTTTGATATGTAAGATAATTCTTTAAAATAAATGTAGTTACTACCAGTGGACTCGACAAATATCACTGCCTGGATATTACATTTTGAAAATACAATAACGTAAGCTATAAACGAAGCGAAAGATAGACGTGCTGCTAAATACTTTCATATTAAAATGTCAACTTTGCATCGCAGTCTTTCAGAACTATTAATATGTTTTTTCCCTTTTTTTTTTTTTAATAACCCTTTAGCCTTTAACTTTGGAAAGAGCTCATGTATATTCAGTGGACAAACAACAGGTCAGTATAATACAAGTGCGTGGGAATGGCAATGCGTTCTGCACCTCGGGGAACAACAATGGCAACGCGGCTTCGAACTTACAGAGAAGTCCGAGTGTAGGTAGCCGACCTTCGTCGATGTCCCTGTACGGCGAACGACCGGAAAAGCCAGCCAAATTGAATGCCCCGGAACAAACGAAAGCTCACACGCGAACCAGATCGGAAGGGAATATTATCGATGTACAAACACAGACTGAGACGGTAGTAGTGGTTAAATCGCCGCAACAACCTGTTCCGGCATCCCCGAGATTTCATCAGAGACCACCACGGCCGCAACCACCGCCACCACCTCCACCCACTGCGCGAGCTAAATCGGATCAAGAAAGTACTAATCTCTAGGACTGACTGTATAAAAAGTGATTACTACATTTATAAGAGGACTTTTTAAAAATCATTAATATTAAAAAAAAGAAAACGAAGGCTATATTTCTTACGAGACAATACGGAAATGTGAGAAAGTTTCGACGAGACGGCGTAAGTTTTCCATCCAGATGTCTAATAATTAGTGGTTTCATTTCGGGGATTGCGTTGAAATTGATTGCACAGATAGGCAGAATATTCGTTTAAATACCTCGCAGTCGTGCGAATAGGAAATATGTTTTTCCTATATTTTTCGAAATAATGGTAGAAAACAAAGAGAAGCAGAAAAATGAATGTATAATTTTAATGTTAAACGTTTTTAAGTTTTCATAGCTGTATATTAAAATTAAATGAAAAAGTTTTATCTAATTTTCGTATTTAACTCTAATATTTTTGCTTATTCATTTTTTATACTTGTTACAAAAATAACGGTAAACTATTACAAATATATCAAAATATCTTTGGCACTTGATCCATCTAAATTGACATACTTTTTAAGCACATAAATGTTAATACCATTATTGTATTATACAAAATGGAGCATACGTGGATTTACTAATAGTACGTTTGTATATTATTTATTTGTTATCTACAGGGTGCGTGCTAAATTGTGATACACTTAATGGATTGGTGATAAATTCTGCAAATGTATAAAAAGATAGATGAATTTGTTAAAGTTAGTTTTAACTTGTAAATGGCAATGATATCTGACGAAATAATTTCAACGTAGGTTAGTAGCATCATCATGCCCTCGTTTTACAAAATAGCAATATTTTGATATTCTAGAAGTTATAGCAGTGTCTTGTACTTTTGCCACGTTTCATTTTTACGTTTTCGATACGTAACAAATATTTCCCGGCCTACATTCAATATCACAATTTGTGATATTTCGATCGCCTAGTGCAATATTGGAATTCATCAAACTCCATGGTACAGTAACAAATTGACGTTAAAGTAGGCACGAAGTACCTTTTATCTAAAAAAAATACGACGTATGATTTAATAAATATGTATTGTAAATGGTAAGGTATCACAATTGGATATACAAAGTTATTTGTAGCTACTGGATCAACACGAAAAATTAATATCAAATATATTTTTCTACGAAAATCATTTACATGCTAGAATTACAATTTGGCAAACTCCCTGTAAATAATAGCATTAAAAGAAAAATGTAACAAATGTCAGTGTAATGCATTACTTAAGTGAAATTACTTTACAAGTGATAAATCGGCGGACACTGCTTGTCTGGATTATGCCGTTGAATGTTCTTTCATTTTAGAAAATATATAACAAATCTTCGATTTGTTTCGGTTTAAACAAATGTCAGTATTCAATGGATATATTTAATTTGTAAAAAGAATAAACCAAGTGATTTAGTAGCTCATTATTTACCATCTGCGAAATTTATATCCTTTTGATGAATTAAAAATTTAGCGGCAATAGTAATGAAATTCCATGCATATTGCTGATACTAATATTAATCAATTTGAATAGAAACGTTGATTTTACTTTGATTATTTCATACATTTAACGAACTATAATAAGTTTATTAAAAGTAACTTTCAAACATGAACGTTTTCGAATTGTTTACACATTGGATGGTAAATAATGAATTCAAGTGGTAATGCTAGATTTACATAATGAACGCTTTGTACAAAAATAAAAGATTTGTATCCTTTGTTTCCGTTTTTTTTGTACAGAAGGAAGTTATCTGCATAAATGGGCAATTTATATAAGCTATATATAAGTCTGTATTACTCAAAGTGATATTTGTAACTGATTGTTTGATGACGCAAACTGGAAATTTTAAGGTTTACTTACCTGCTACATTACTTGAAATTAGAAGCAGAACTCTTTTCATATTCGACTTATATTCATACTCGACGTTACGTCGGAATATTTAATAACAATATAAACATGCACATTTTGTACACTTGTTAGATGTGTACATGTTATTACAAATGCATTCTGAAAAAGCAGATGCATTAAAAAGTAGAATTTCTAAGCAATTGTTGCAATTTTTGAATTGCAGAAAAACAGAAGTGTAGACTTTAAATATTGTTCAGGGTATTTAATAAACTAGAAATTTTATCATATTTCATTATATATTTCTATTTTCATCTTATTATGTAGCTTCTCATTTCATTTTCTAGCGAAATATTAAAATTACATGTTATAGAATTATTAAGTAAACGGCACTTATATTTTATTAATACATTTCTGTATCCCATCAAACAATCAGAATATTAGTTTTGAATACCTCGTTAAATGAAACTTACTTCGTTAAATACTATTATACGAAATAGTCGAAACAAATATGAGGGCAGTGTTTTTGCAGAGGATTTATGTTGTGTAAGTTTTGCAGCTTTTGTATTCATTTTTGTTGTTTTCCAATAATTCATGTAGAACCGATAGATACATGTATTATAATAAGCAAGTGACAAATGCAATAACATTTGCATCTTCCCAGAAGTATTATTTAAAATGTGTACTCTTTTGTTGTTGCAAGAAGGTTACAAATCTTTTATACATTTTACGGATTAATGGAAAAATTGTTTGCAAAACAGGTACACAGTTTTTAAACATTCAGAAATCGTCAAAATGCAGTTTATGTTTTTTTAATTAATATCATTAATACAATTGTTATAGAAAAGATTTACGAAATTGACTTTGTGACAAATCATGCATTTACCTAAGGAGTGCTTAGGCTGTGAATGTAACGGAAACGATTAGAGAAGTTATTTGTACATAAATAAAGAGTTTATAAAAACAATAAAACTCTGATATATATAATACCATGAAAAAATCAATGATTCAGTTTATTAATATTTATCAATAACTGTAAGCTAACACTAGTACATGACAATTACATGTATACTAACATTTGTTCACAATATACCTTTCAAGTCTTCATCGGCAATGTCTTTGGGTGTCATACCGTCGTTATCTTCTATAGATTCAGTTCCAATAGAAAGTAAATATCGAACGACATCAACGTGTCCACATGATGCAGCATAATGCAATGGTGTTTGCCCATCCCTGTCTCGGGAATTTCTATTCGTTCCCTTCTTGATTAATTGTTTCATAACTCCTACATGACCACGATCTGCAGCCCAGTGTATAGGTAACAAACCATCCGTGTCTGGTAAATTTGCAAGCTCCGGCTCCTTATCTAACAATTCGCATACCTTCTGTTCGTGTCCTTCTTTTACCCAATCCAAAAAAGTTTTATCTGTATCATTTATTTCCTCTTCCATATTTATTAAACGACTAATTGCGACCCAACTGCTGGACTCCGATTTCATATCGTCTTCCCAATTAGGATTACACTTGGCTAGTTCTTTTATGTAATTATGCATGGCGTCGTCTGTGGTCATATCGTTCAGACTTTTCCATGCTTCCCACTTTTGTCTAGCTTGCATTTGGTACCAACTAGGCTTGGAAATATTACATGGCCCAACTGTAGCCTGTTTGTACAAAGCGTAGAACTTCAAAAGATCCGTGGGATTTAAATCTGCTGCCAGAGACTGCAAGTGTTGCGCCGCTTTGTTGAATGTTTTTTCTAAACTCATTTTAATGGTATTTATTTTCTTTCTGTTAGAAGTCCGTTGTGGATGAAATATTCTTCAACGATTGGTAATTTGTATGCGGATCAATAGTTTAGTTCACTATCACTTCCTATTTATTGCGTACGACGTCCATTCATGTAGTTGTCTTTCGTATAGTTTCCTACAGATTTATCTGATACATATTGCGGCACGCATTTCTTAATTTCTTCTTCTTGCAAGTATTTATCACCCTCTATTACAGATAATTTCGATTCCTCCAGTCTATGATTGGCTTTTAATGCATTTCTCATTTCTAGATTATTGTAAAATTCTACGAATCCGTAGCCTGTGCTTAAACCATGTTTGTTAAATATAACTCTCGCATTCTTAATGCTGCCAAACCTTGAGAAATACCTTTCAAAGTCTGAGTGAGACACAGTCCATGGAATATTCCGTACAGAAATTAAATATCGTATAACCATGACAAACGTCGCTTAAGACGCGAGCTGTATACTTAACAAGTGAATCGTGTGATCTTGCATCAAATCGTGTATGTTTAAGTCAGATTCTGTGCCAAGTCCGGCTAACGATATATGCGTACAAGTAAGATTCCATTTATTTAATAAATGTTCTATAGACCAATCCGCGCTTCTCTCTTGGTATGTACAAAGAAATTTCGCGTTCGGATTTTTTTCTAACAAAAATGCCACCGTGACGACTATGTCTTCGAATAACGCCGGTTCGTAGAAGCAATCGGATCCGAGAATCAAATCCAGTGGTCCGATCGAGAATAATGTAGACAAGAATAATCCCCACGTAATGCCAACAATTTGAACTTGAGACAAGATACCATTCAATTCGCAGCTTCTTCTTATATGTTGTAAGCTTCTAGGGAAATTGGCGGAGTCGCTTAGCGTTACAATTGCGCCGCATTTGCTGGCTAAGATTCCCGGAAGAGCTGTACCAGAACCAAGTTCCAAAACTCTTTTTCCGATAAGTTCTTCTTTATGTTCCCAAAGAAACCATGCTAATACAGGTGCGGAGGGCCATGTATAAAAGCTATAATTAGCTTGCAGTAACTGTAACACAAAACATGTTATCACAGGTTACAGACAGCCGAAAATTTTATCTTGTTATATTGCTCGACATATTATATCGAAAAATTTTTATATATATAAAAAATTGGTTAATTTGTTAGTAATGCTTCACCATCGAACGTAGAGATTTGTATTACAACATTGAAAAATGCTTAATCGTCGACGCAAAAAGTGAAAAAAGATACATAACCAAGAATCACGTAATACTTGTAACATGTGACGGAAAAGAATAAATGAATAATTTGTCCGCCGAGGAAAAAAGGTTGTCATTACCTCGGGTATATAAATTTCCAGACTTTCGTTGCACTGCACGTTATCTTGAGCTTTGCGAGAAGTAAACAAAAACTTTTTTACTTGCTCAGAGCCGATTCCATCGGACATTAGGCTGTGCGTAGGTGGACTGGTATCGCGTGAAATACTTTCTTCTAAACCTGGCATGACTAATTAACAAAACGTTAGCACTAATCCTTACTCATTATGACATTAATTATCGCGTTTCGAATAGAAATCGTATACGATCAAATTTTATATGCCTACAAATCAAATTTAAGTGGAGAATATAATCGCTATTTTGTACAGAGTTGTCGATGCACACCACAATAGAAAAGGCAAACGATGCGCTCATTTGAATTTTCGAATGGCGGGAAAATAGTTTGAAATATTTACGATTAAAATCTCCTTCCTATGAAACTAAGTTATATTATCGTTACAATGACTGACAGCTTTCGTTTACGTAAGAATATCCATTTATATACCTGCGTTAATAAGCATATACAAAACACGCGCATAATACATACATAATACACAATATGTATATGTATACACAGTATATCCTTTTCGAAAAGAAAATTGTTATTATTAATACCACGTACAGATAAACATAAACAAAGTTTTTACATTTATCAAGTATTCAGTTACAAGATATTGGGAAAAGTACTAGTAACAGCAGTTTTACTTATTACAGATACCTTTCGTTTTATTGTTATTGTCGATGCGCATTGTTCAAAGCGATTTTTTTATAAAACTTGACTTTCCATTATAGTTTCGATAACTTATATTTGAGTACTACATTTTACATACAATCATTTATTATAAAGAAAACAAAACCAACAATTGTGTTTCTTAGTAAACGGAACATGTATAAACATAAATATTCAAACAGTACGATGCACGATCTATTAGCTGCTACTTTTATTCTTGAAATTTTATTTGACTTTATTGGCCCAGATAATTGAGCAATATTTCCCTACAAAATTCATATATTACCTTTCATGGACACTGATTCATTAATAATATAAACAAGAAAATCTTTTACACAAAAACTAATTTAGGTAGAAAAATGTGATAATATGTTACTTAAACAAGCTTGTTAATTTTTGCATTAGTAGTAAATCTTTGGACAATGACGCACACGTATTTATTAAAGACGGAATTGAGACTATCTCCGAGACATTTTTCGAGCTCCAATATTATTATTCTATGTCATGAAGTATTCATAGATTAAAAGAATAACAGTAATAACTTTAGCGTAGTTATAGATTTAACTGTAAAAAGTCGTGACAATACATACGCATATGCTCCACTAAAAATATTGATTTATAGTTCGATAAAATATATGCACTGTTAATAATAGTAATGATAATAAATCACACGAAATGTTATCTATCGTATGCGTGAATTTAAAAAATAAAATCTTACGATTTTTATAGCTTGGATAGTTCGTACAGTACTGATGTTGGTTTGATTAAAGATGGAGGAGGCTGGTAATGAGAAGTTTCTGTCAAGGAGACGTTCCGCAGCTCTTAAATCGTTTAAAGTTAAGGACGAACGTGTGGCAACGTTTAAAAAAGTACGTGCTAAAATTCTAATACGTTCCGTTCAATCATTGTTAAACGATAGTAAACTGTAACCAAATTTTCGATGAATTTCCCGGCGCTGCTTTCGATGCATCGTAAACAACTGTAAGAATGCCACGGTTTTGTACTTTTTAGGTAGCAGCGATTTTGCAAAAATCCGAGACAGACAGAACCGCGGAAGAAACGGGAATACTTGTGTCCTGTAGTGATGTAGTAAAAGAGGTTAATTTAAGGTATAGCCATTTTGAAAATCATTGATTGTACATTTATGAACGTGTTATGTTATTTCGTTACCGATATTAGGGAAATGATATATTTCCATTGTAGATTAATGTTTCCATTAATATTATTCGCCAGCAGTCATTTTTCGCCAGATCTTATTAATAAATATATCGTTAATCGACATTATGTAAAAGCTTTATTGTTAATGTATCAGACAAGAGAAGAGGCATAGAGTGAAGGCGAGACTCGAAGAGGTAGAGGATGCGCCCGAGATTTTGGAAGAAAAATGTATACGACTGGCAGCGGCGATCAGTAGAGCAACATCGCTTGCCATTTATACTGGCGCGGGCATTAGTACAGCTGCCTCTATTCCGGATTATAGAGGGACGAACGGCGTGTGGACTCGTATGCAACAAGGGAAAGATATTGGGTAATGTTACAATTTATGAAGCATTTGTAAAGTATTCGTAATTAAATGTGTCCTATCGTCTTCTATCATAACTTTGGCAACAAGTATTCACATGGATTTAACTGTACGGTTTCAGGAATCATGACCTTAGTCAAGCCGAACCAACATTGACGCATATGGCACTTTATGCTTTGTATAAAGCAAGGGTTTTGAAACATGTAGTTTCGCAAAATTGTGATGGACTTCATTTGCGTAGCGGAATACCTCGTACACTATTATCCGAAGTTCATGGCAATATGTATGTTGAAGTTTGTAGAACGTGTAAGCCGTACAAAGAATATTGGAGGCTGTTCGATGTTACAGAAAAAACAGCTAGATATTCTCACGGCACTGGGAGATTATGTCCCAGGTGTAACTCCGTTTTACAAGACTCTATTGTGCACTTTGGCGAGAGGGGCAATCTACCCTGGCCGATTAATTGGAATGGTGCAACGAGGGCAGCTAAACAAGCGGATGTAATATTGTGTTTAGGTTCTAGTTTAAAAGTATTAAAGAAATATCCGTGGCTGTGGCAAATGGATAGGCCAATTCATAAACGTCCTTCTTTATATATCGTGAACTTGCAATGGACTCCAAAAGACGAAAACGCAGTTTTAAAAATAAATGGAAAATGCGACGAAGTTATGAAGAGGATTATGGCCCATCTTGGGTTGGAAATACCCCAGTACAATCGTGCCAAGGATCCTATATTTTTTCATGCGGTACAACTCAGGGGCCACGAACACCAAACAACGAGTCAGCCATGCTTGGAAGAGCCAACTGATATTGCTTGTAAAGACTTAAATCCAATGAATAACAGCTATCACGAAGATATTCCATCTGAAACCAAAGAAACAGATAACGATGCGCCTAAAAAAGTAGTTGAACCAATATCTGCCTACTCAGCGCCATTTTTTACGGCACTCCCATTTTTGTCTATGGGTTTGCCGTTCCCACCTATGTATATGTGCCCGCAATTAACGCCGCTTTTTTACTATCCATTTGTTCAAGTACCAGACATGACCTCGGACACACCGAAACCTAAAGCAACTTGTACATATTGTATGGAGAACGAGGGCTCGCTTAGCTGTCTCTATTATCAACGTGATACAGACAATGCTACTCTAGTAGGATCTGATATTAAGCCGATAAATGATACAAATACATTGGTGATTCATACGGATTCTCCAATAGCGTCTAAAAATCCTGGATGGTTTGGGAAAGGATACCGTAAAGGGATGAAAAAGAAACGGTAGCATTTACTCTTTTCATCATGGCATATGTCATTTGTCTTCTTTCATATATAATATGAATCTATAGTATATGGCATATAATAATGTACGTAAATGTTTGATGCCTCCATATCATGATGAAATCTGTATACACAATTTAGGGGTAGAGTAACTCGATTCCCGTATCCACAATTTTAATATTTGAATTAAAGTATTTAAAATTAAATAAAATTGAATGTAAACATTTTATTGCGCGCCTTTAAATAGTTTAAATGGTTATTTAATTGTATATTTTAAGTTCGAAAAAGAGTTTCGCGTATTTAGAATCGATATTTAAAAGTACGGGTAGATATTTAATTATCTATTCAAGACTAATTTGAAAATTGTTTAATTTCAAAGTCTCGTGTTTTCGATATTTATAGGCTAAAATTGTATTGTGATTTTTAGTTATAAGATATTCTTTAATGTGCTGCGCGAGTCGTAAAAAGTTTATAGTGACCAAAGTGATGATACTTGTTTTTTGTTGTTTTTTTTAATTTTTTTTATTATTATTTTTACTTGATAACTGTACAGTCAAATGTATCATAATTTTGAGGAAAAAAAGGTATGTGTGTATAAGTAGTAAGTGTGTGAAACTTTTTGCATTTTTTTATTATATTGATTTATCATTCCAGTTTACGAATGAATTATTATTATTACAAAATTAGTTTGATACGTATTAAAGGACTGTTTATACTAAAATATATTGATTGTTTCTTTGTAATTTCCCATTTTTTACAGTAAAGAAATAAATGATAGTAAACAGAAATATGTACGATCATGGTACATATACGTATCAATGCTTCTAAACTATCTCCTTTTTTTCATTATTTAACGTGAGGACATACCTTCGTGTATTACTTTTATCGTATGTACCCCTGAAACTAAGGTAATATATCTGAAAACGCGCGAACACGCGTCGAGATACAAGTTCAGAGTGCCGCCTTCGATATTATTAAAAGATATTACGTAATTATAGTATTATATTATGTACATGTATTATAACTTACCACGTAATAATATGTAATATAACCAAGGATAAGAAATATTAAAAAATATTTAGTGTTTAAAATTTTTTAAATAACACAATTATACGTACACATATAACTATAAGTACTTACGATAGGATACAAAATTAACAGTTTCCGTTAAAGTTACTTATCATAGTGTAACGACCATACAGGATTCCTCCACTCTTTAAGTGTTCATATTATGCATTTAATATCCATTATTTTCAATTTTGACAGTAATTAAAATGACTCCCTTAACAATATAGCAGAGGAATAAAAATGTATATACGTATGTGCGAGGTACACCATTGCATTCAGATATTCCTAATACAGTTATAAAAGAAAGATAAAGGTAGGTCAAGTATGTATACCACGGAAGAAACCTTAAAGAAATAAAAAATTTTAAACAAGACTTTGAATATTTAATGTAGTTACAGAATACATCGTGTATTTAAAAAAGCGAAGTGCGTTAAATAAAGAATAACGTATAAGAAAATAAGAATAAGTGTGTTTGAATGCGAGAAGCGCAAATAGGTAAAGCATCTTCTTGCTTCATTTTCTTCTTTACAAAACTTCGTGTATAACTATATTTTTATGATTATGTCCAACAGTTTTGTACAAAATTGTCGCGCAACTCTATTGTTGCATAATCAGAATACTAACGTAGAAATAGAAAAGGAACTAAAAAACGGGTTGGTAACGTGCAATTTTTCCGCGAATGCTATGAAAAGAAAACAGACCATCGATAGAAATCAACGGCACTTATATGACGATGGTAGAAGGGTAATTGAGGATAGTGAAAGGAACGTACCTATAGACCGAATAAGAGTTACAGTATCAAGTAAAGGTAAACAAAAGAAGAGGAGATAGAAATGAGAACGCAAGGGACATATATGTAGAGGGAGAGAAATATAGGGGCTAATGCTACCAGAAGGGGAGAGATTGAAAAAGCCTCCAGTCTGTTGTCATGGTAACTCCGTACAGCGTCACCCTATTACGAGCTTCGACAGTGCTTATTGTAAAGCCTACCGTAGTATATACTTTGCCGATACTACGATAGTGTACGTCAACCGCTCATTGACTTCTTGACTTTGTACAACGGGATCTCATTGCGAAACACGTGCTTCTACTTCTTCACGCTGCTTGCACAGAAAATACGTCGAGATAGTTTACCAGCTAATAAGGAGATCATGCGTAGGAGAAGGAAGAGATTAGCCACTTCGAATTCCAGAAGAATTTGAATTTCATATTTCGATTTCTTGAAATACATGTATGTTGAAATTTTCTACTGTTCTCTTATTACCGTCGCCTTTCCTTTGTCGAGTTATTATTGACATTTTACTCAAAATTGGAAAATATCAAATGTTATTTAATTTTTTGTAATTGTAACTAACATATTAAGTTTTTTTTATTATATATGTGTATTTTTGAAAGGCCCTATATATTCGTAATTATACATAAGTAATTTGAATTAGCTATTCAATGTAAGGTTTATATATTTTCATTTTTCCACTTTTGGGTAAAATAAAAGTAACTATTTTTCATGTAGTAAGTACGATAACTGAAGGTACTCCGTTTAAATTATTAATATATTTGTATAAAAAAATATTTGTATAAAATAAAAACGATTTCTCATTATCATGGATTCCTTTGCATCGAGGTATCTTCTTTATCAGAGTTTGTAAAACTATAAAAATCGTATACTTATATACATATAATTTGTATACATTTAGAGTTATAATAATAATGAAAATTAATGTTAAAAAGTGTAGCAGTAGCACATCAGGAAGAACTATATTATACCTTCAACATAAATGTGAGAACAAAATTATTAGTATAATTACGGTCGATTGGTACTGCGCAAATGTCGGTAATACAGTTATATCATTGTATTATACTTGTGCGTCCACGCGCGTGTGCTTATAAGCCCAAGTCCATGCTCCAAGGTAATTGACTATAATTAGTCCCATTGTGCTGTTCTCCTTACACTAGCCTTTATGTAGAACAACAAGATAATTGCCGTTTCTAAAACATATTTCCTTATAGCCAACATAAATTTCAGCATTATTGATAGTCATTGAAAAGAATCGGGAAAATATTTGATGTGCTATTTTTACATTTTCAAGTAAAAGGCATATGTGTACATGTAATAATTAATAGCCTTGTTTTTTAGTACTTAGGATTCTATCGTGGTTTTTTAAACTTGTAAGAAAATATTTTTCTTCGTGCAGCCTTTTCACAAAAAAATTACCCCTTAATATCAATTTCAGTATATTGTCTTTTTACATTTTTATTAACTGCATTTTGGTACTTCAGTGGTCTGTGGAGGTAGCATAATACACGTATACATAACTATGTGTAAGCGTGTCATAGAACACAAAGAACAATTTATATTAAGTTGTCAAATGCAGTTTCACATACGGTAAGAAATTACTTATACATGTATAAGTAATTTCTTATACATATTCTATACATATTCACTTATACATATGCATATGTATAAGTGAATAAACTGAAATTAAACAAATATGGTGCCTATGAAACTTTTATCTTTGAAAATAAAAATAGTATCTTGTGGTATTTTATTGCATTTGTACTATGTTCATTCTGAAACACGACTTTATTTCAATCGATATGAAATTATGTTCTTGACGATTCCTCACATATTTAATAAGAATATATGTAAATACGTTAATTATAAAATGGTAAGCACAAATAAAAAAAGATCGATCTGATAATTTATATTTCTTTGTACTAATGCTCATTATTAATTGCTACATACATATTTTATTTGTCCCCCTTTGCGTGCAAACACTGTTGTAACATAATGTTTCTATGAACTAATATTTCAGAGGTAAATAAATGTAATCGTCTGAAACTTTTAATATTAATTCAGATATCATTTTTCCTAAGACACTATAACAGATTTCCCTTTAAAAACATAATTTGTTTCTTTTGTTTCAGGTACCCGCGAAATACTCGTACAGCTAAAGTTGGACACTTTTCTTTTGGACGCAATTACGGTTCTTAACTTTAAAAAACACCCGGAATACAATGAACGAATGATAATAAAAATGACCGTTATATTATCTAACTATTGAAAATGGTTTGATTTGCATTAACAGTATTCGTAAATTAACCCTATCAGTATCCAAACATCGACATATCGGTTCCGCGGTCTATACTACAAATACCTTGAGTCGATATTTCGGTTTTTCATATTTAATACAAACTCCATGTGTAACATCTCATAACCCTTAAAGAAAACAAATTTATTTTTTCAATAACTTTAGATAACTGCGGTTATCTTTACCTTAAGAAAAAAATGTGTTTACTTTAATAAACATCTTGAAAAATGCATACACATCGCAAGGTAATTTCTAAATGATACACAGGAAAATTGTAAGGGTACCAAGGATTATCATTATAAAAATAAATTGTACAAAAACTTAGCAGGGAACGTGATAGGGAATACGGGATTGAATAATGAATTTAAAAAGTCGACACTCGGACTCCAGGGACCTAAATCCATACAAGGAGGAGATTTATCATTACCGGTTGGTCGAGCGCTCTAGCGGTGGCATTGGACACTACGGTACGACAGTGCTGCGTGAGAAGTCGTGACGGAGTAGTTTATACCCTGTTTGGTCGCCGTTTCTCAACTGCGTTGAAGTACGTTTCGAATTACCACGTTTTTCCCAGTGTACTCGTTGCACTCGTAGAACGAAAACCATTACGATCGAAGCTAACAGTATGTCACCACGTTTCGGTGCGACCTTGTACATATTCGCGTTAACGTAACAGGGGAAAGACGGTGTCAGAGTCGCAGGTTATCTCCTTTGTTCGAGAAAAGCCCTCATCGGTGGGCAATGGCGCGGGAACCTTGCGTTCCAGAATCGGTGTGTGCATGGCGTAGGTGATGATCGGTGTTTGTACATGTGGCATGGTGTTTATAGCGAACAGGAAGATTTACATACCTTTCGGGATTGACCAGCTCGTTGGTTTTTTGGATACCAGCGGTGTCGTTAGCCGCCATGAGGCGCATTAGCGGTAAGCTAAATATGCATTATCTCCTATTTTATATTGTATTTCCTGATATCTGTCAACGGTTACATCTCGATTTCTCTCGAAGTGCATTGTTAGCGTGTGTATGTTATGTCCGCGGCGTTTATAGGGAATTTTGTTAACGGAAAGATTACGTATATACATTAGGACGCGATTTTCAATTGCTTTTCCAGGATTGCGCACGCGCTGATTTTGCAAAAGTTTTTTTGTGAATTATTTATCATTCCGCTCGGAAATGTGCGATGGTTTCATAATATCGTTACAATTTAAATGTCGTAACGTGAAACAAGTTTCTATACTTGGCCATTGATTGACGTTTACAAACCTATTCCATTGGACATGTTCTTTAACCCTGCTACGGCTTTCGATTGGGTGAAGAATGAGCCGAATATGCGAAATTCGTATTTATAATGTTATGGTCCAACTGACAGACCAAGAAAAGATAGAATCTATTATTATCTTTTATAAAAAAGTTGTTCTCTACGAATTGTGAATCGTTGTTTGGACCATTCGATTGTTTTGTTTTTTAGATAAATAAATTTCGACCACGAATGTAATGATTTCGGATATTTGTTCGTCCGATGAGAAACCAATATTTTATATTATTTATCTTTTCATTTGAGTTCGAAATAATTTCACTCTGCACACTGGTTTCCATGGTTTTATTGTGCCTTACAGTAATTACTTTTCAGCTAAGAAAGATCTTATATGCAACTATTTTTATTGTAACAGAAAGAAGCATATTCACAACAATTTCGATACATCTTTTTGTAAAAGATTTTAAAGAAATAAGATCGTAGCAAGATTAAACTCAACCGTTAGCCCTTTCGCTACGGTTTCGTTAAATGTTTGTTCAAAAATTGTACAAAAGTTCTCTGTAATAATGTATGATTACTGCAACTATTTATGCAAATTATGCCTTGTATAATTAAACGGCATATCTAAGTATTTAGATGTATATATCTTGAATATTAATAGAAATGGTATTGTTTTCTGCAACAAGGATATTTTTATTTTTTATATTATCGGAACGAAAGGGTTAAACCAGTGTTTCTCAACCTTTTTTTTGATCCTGCCCCACCTCAATGCGTAAAAGATTTCAATGTCTGCCTCCGAAGGATAATAGTCGATCAGCAGTTCTATAAAACTAGAATCAAAATAGATAACTCAAATAAATAAATGAAAGGAGCGTAGGTACAAATGTTTTTCATTTGACTGTCTTCAATGAATATCAATTTGGTATTACCCTTTGTATGTGTATTATAAAACATAAATCGAAGTTAATGATCTTTTAAAAATTTGGTAATTATTTTCTTTTACCGTATCGGTGGCGAAGGTGACGAACGCAACATAATTTTCTAATTGTGTCGTCCAAAATATTCAAAATTACGCCCCACGTTGGGAAACACTGGGTTCAATTGTGCTCGCTGCTTTGTCGCGCACTGAATCGTTAACATTCACGTAATTGTTTACACTGCGTGTTTAAGATTTGCACTGTTACGAGAACAGAATTCAGTATCTTTATTGCTATTTCATTTTTGCAGTAAACAGCGAACACCAGGTATAAACGATAGTAACACAAAATTATAAGAAACGATTGATTGGTTTTCTTGTTGTTATTGCGTTTAATAACCGACGATGACAATTCCGTAATATCGTAACCCATGGTATTTAAAACACTGGACATACTATAAGGAATGTAAGGTTGCTAATCCTCGGGTGCTTTTACACTGTTTGAATTAATGCAGAAATTAGTAAAGCTAAAAAATGGAACTGTTTGTAACTAGTAAACGTGTTTCACCCTTTCCCTTCTGCTGGAAGAAAGGTTGTTTGGATATTTTCACGTTCATAATGTCAATTAAAGTATTCTATTCTCATTCGTTGATTTTAACGCTGTATGTTTAGCTTCGTCTCGTGCCCTTACAACTTGAAAATTATTATGACCTGTTTCTTTGTCGAAATAAATGCAGGATTCTCGTTTTTATCATTACAAAACGAAGCAAATTGTTAGATTAATATCAATTAAATTAAAAATCAATAGAAAAATGTATTCTGCTTTGCAATAGGTATACTTCCTGAGAACATTTATGGTCTAACTATCTTCAATATTAAATATGAGAAATCTATAAAAGCATGGAATAGGATTTTTAAGTAAATATCGATATTGGACTGATATAAAAACTAACTTCCTGGCCCCGTGCACAGCTGGCATAACTTTAAATACACGCCTCGTAAGTTACGTCTATGTTTATAGATGAATTATTATCGTTCGAGAACGATTTCCCTTGTTTATGTTTGTAGCACGTATGAGGAAACATTTAATCTTTTTCGTTGTCGTTCTAAACATTTCTAGAGCCTCACTTTAAATTTAAATTTCAGTTTTCCAATCATTGTAAAACACGCGAGAGAAATATGAATGTTCTGAGCGTTCTTCTTTTCCTTTTTTGTTCCGATGCAATATTTTGTAATCAAAAACAACAGGCAACAAAATTATTGAAGAAGAATTTTGAGTATACATACGTGGTTTCTTCGAGTTACCAAAAATCAACGTTGTTATCGATTCGTTATAGTACATTATTAGTTATTGGACGAAAGAGTTGATGGATTAGAGGGGTGGATGAAAGACGATAAGGAAGGTGGGCCCGGGAGAAGGAGTAGAAGAGAGTAGGAGGAATGAAAGTAGGAAGAGGTGGAGATGAAGGTAGAGTAAAAAGAGAAAGAAAGGAGGAAAGGTACGTGGGACTGCATTTATCATGTTTTTTTCATCCATCGCTGTCTAACGTGCCTTTTCGAATATGGAAAGAAAACGTGCCGACACGAGCATAATGATTGTTGTACTACACGAGCCAGCTGGATGAGGATTATTTATAAAGTATAATGGAAATTAAATTATGAGGTCAAACATGAAGTTTGATTGTTATATTGTCTACCCTGTACAAGGTGCGCCGGATGTTATTTTCTGATGTAAAAATAAGTAGAAAGACAAACAATAATTAGGGGATTATTTATTTTTTTATAATTATGTGAATGTTTTCTGCAATATGATAGGAAGACTTGCTCCTGTTTATTCTTCTGCTTCTTTTCGTCGCACAAATCGTGAATAAGTTGTACATAAATTGTACATAAATAATTATTATTGTATGAAAATTTTCAATCTATTCATACAATCCGCCTTTCAATGGGACATGTAAAATATCTTGGTTGATTTATGTAAACCGTAAACAGTATTTACTTTAAATCCTGCCGTTAACGAATATAGCCTCAAAGCGATGAGTGATTTTATATTTTATACGTAATAATGTTTACATTCGTATATTCAATAGCTATACGGTCCTGAGTGTGGACTTTATTTTAATAAGTATTTACTAACTAGTTTCACAATGTTTATTTGGAAGAAGTAAAATTGGCCTCTTGGCGTAGAAAGCTACGTGACCAAAGCGCTTCTTTCTCATTTTTTCTTCTTCTTTTAATTTAATCGTAATCTCCCTCTTTCCAAATTTACACTTGCGACTCTTTTACATATAACAACGCAAATACTAAGTATGTACATATATGACTTATATATTTCTGTATATAATGCATTGTAAATAACTACCACAGTTGTAAGTAGTTTTCATTTCAAAATGAATTCTTCTGAATGATGGTTTAGTGAATAATAAAAGTAGTTATACAGTTTGAGTCATTGCAGAATATTAAATTGTATCCTATAGTTCGATTTGCTTGTTATATATTAAAAAGTACAGTACACCACTGCATATGATAAATTTTATTCCAATACACATGTTACTACACATAACTTCTTCAATTTGGGTTAAGATGAAGATACACAGTTTTCTTTGACACACTGATAATATATTTTTTGCTATTACATATACACATTATTTTGTACTTATTGTATTTACTATTTCTCTTCCTTTTTACTTCGACTATACACCATAGTTTCGATCAAGTAAAAACAGTGTAGAATCTGGTGTGCCAGTTTAGTGAATATTTATAAATGTTGTAATGCTTAACAGTACTTTTATAATTAACAAACTTTATTATAGGTAATATTTTTCAACATTTACTCATAATTAAAATTGGCTTGCAATCTTTGTGAAGGAACATCAAATAAACATACAACTAAAGCTCCTATTATGTATTTAGACATTTACTTATCATTATTCATATGCAACAGGGATGGAACGAGTTGTATTCTTGACCTCAGAGGAAATAAGAAAAAAATTACTATTTGGTATTCTGAGCCTTCCAGCTGTAAGCAATTACAATTTCAGGGAACGATTTCCTGTGTGTGCTATTTAAATCTCAGCTTGTTGAACGTAGAAGTCATCCCCAAAATTGACGCCCGGAACTGCGTGAAAATATACAGGGTGCTCCACTATATTATTCAGCATATGATTCTAAATAAAGAACGTCAGCCAATTGAGACATTCTTTAAATACAATTTTGCAGACAGTTAGCGTATCAAACAATATTAGACATCGTTTTATCCTTATATCGTCAGAGATTTATGTTTACGGGATGAAATCATACTTCAGGCTGGAAGGTTTCGGAAGTAAATGCAAATATTCTGAGAACAAACGGAGCTAGAACCAAATTTTAAATGCGAAAATTGCTCGAATTGTAAAAATTTGTGTTAGTGTATAAATGTCCCCTGTGTATGCATACAGTTATGTATTTTTAATTAAGAAAAATATCTGTTTATATGATTTGATTCGTAGTTTCCAGTGGCAAAATTTAATGAAATATCAATTTATTGCATAAACAAGTAAATATATGAAAAAATATAATCTTTTGTTTATGGTGTAGCTTTAATGAAACTTTACAGTAAAATCGTACATGTATTATGTTATGTTCTAGTACTGCGCGAATTCTAGGTAAATTCTGGGCGAATTCTGGGCCCATAACCAATGTTATGGATAATACGAACTTTTAGGTCCGCAATATTGAAACACACAGTTTACGATTACATACTTTAATAAGAGAAATAAACGAGTACATCTATCAGAACGTGGTTGCTCAAAGACAAGAAGTAGTCTAGAAAAAGAAGGGAAAACGGAAACGGTGGCGGTGCACAACAACGCCGCCTGTCGTCGCGAAAACTACAACATATTATTTCCACGTTCACGGTCCCGAATAAATTTGATGCGCCGGCAGATGGAAATAACATTGAATTTTACAAACAATGTCAAGTACAAATAGTAGGTACACGTGTAATGCATTAATATTGATTACAGCTGATTTATGTTACCTTTGTCACTTACGATCCACGACCGTAACACTTGCTTCGTTGAATATACGAGTGCAACGTATATTAATTTTATTATCATTATCGTGAAGATTTTATGAAAATTACAACACAACCCGGATATAAAATTACGAAAGTTAGATTCAAGATATTAAACTGGATGGTACCTTCAGGATACATCAGCTATTTATAACCGTCTTCTTATGTTTTAGCTAAAAGTGGGTCACAGAACCATCGGGCTCGAGAAGAATGTTTTTCTTTTTCTCTAATATGTCAACGTCTCCTAAGCTCTTACCGAAGAAGATGAAGACGTTGCTTGAAAATTTAAAATTCACGACCGCCATTAAGATCTCCGACTAACGAGATAATACTGAAATGGAGTTTCTGATTATTTGCGACCATTGTATTGCAAATGCAAACGACTCAAAGTGCTTTTTTCTTCTCTCGTGCTGGACTTTTCAACGCGACACGCGTTATATTTTTTTCCCTTCTTCATTTTACTTTGTAGCTCGTCTCCGTATGTACATAATGCACAACTCTGTATAAAATTCATCCTAGTAAGCATGCCATCGGATAGAAAAACTCGCACTTTAAAAAATTCCTTTCCATCTGAATAACTCATTCAGTAGGTTAAGTATCATATTCTTAATTATGAAAAAAGAAAGGCAGAGACTTGTTCACTGCTTCCGTCATAGATTGCACTTCTTGACCTTCTTTCGAAGATTGCAAATTATTTATGTGAGCATTTTTCCTCGTGCTCCCCTCATTTGAATACCTTTTACTTTACATGCCGCGTGAAAAATGTTTCCGATCGTGATTGTCCGTGCATTACGAATGCTTCACAGTATTTTTAATTAAAAGGACAAAAAAGTATATAGATACATACATGATCGTCTTATATGGCGTACTTATGAGGTTTTTAAAACGTGATAATGCCCGACGTGGAGAAATTACACAGTCTTGATTTACAGACGAAAGTCGCAGTATGTTGTGCACATTTAAATGTTAGTACACATTTAGGTGTAATATGAGATAGAAATACGCGTTTAGAAAGCAGTATTTTATATATATTTAAGGAGAATACGTCTCTACTATTCAGACGTACCTAACATTTGTTTCATAATAATCTATGAAAAAATCGAGTACGTACGTACGCGTGGGACTTAATGCGTTAACTGCCAGTTTCCCACCGGGATAGTCTTTCATTGTGATTTTTAGAAACGTTTCTAGAAATTATGAAGGTACGGGCTGGGTTTGACTTCTTTTCAGGTGGTAATCTTCTTAAGAAATATATATCGCTGAGTCTTAATCGTTAATATTATCAATTATTATTAGCATTCGCCAGTGTAATTGAAACAACTGCTACTTGCGATCAGGAATACGTTTGAGAAGTTCCAAGCAGCTCGATGGTGCTTCCACTGTTCCCCATCGAATAAAATCGAATCTGAATCGTGCAGCTTTTTACGCCCGTAACGATTACCTTTAACTCTTTTTAATTAGTTTATTCGATTAATTAATATTTAATGCCCCAAGCGTGTATCAATAAAAAGAGCTCGAACACTTTGTAGCCTTCGTTTGAGCTCGCCGTGAATGATTCGTTTATATCCACGTGGTTGAGCATTTTTGTGTGAAACAGTGGCAGCAACCATGGTTGCTGCTCGATACTAAAAGACAGTTAAAGTCGCATAGTTTTATTATCCTCTGACACGAATCCATTTTACCCAGCTCAATCGAATTGAGTCTATGTTTCCCATCTTCAACGAGATCCCTAGTTTCTCGTTGTAATGTGGAGTGTTTGCTAGCGATGATTACAAATAGGTGAAAGAACAATTCTTTTTTTCCACTATTTCAGGATAATAAGCCGTCACCTGATCTCATCTGTTCATCCCTGCTTTGTGAATGTTGTGTAATCAAGATCGACGTCTGGTTTTGTCTTTGTAACTGGCTCTTCTCGCGACCACATAACAACGTAAGTTGTAGAAGCTGTGTGGCATGCTAACAGCATCAACACATCTCTCGCGTCTTTCCATTCTAGGCAGCGCAGGTGCTTCCTTCTTGCAGACATTTATTTACCTTTTTTTTATCTTCTTCTGGTAACACAATAATTGCTTACGGAAGGTTATACATCTATTCGTATAGATAGCGGTGATCCTGCCTTAATAGTAGCCAGCAACCTGCCATAATGCCTATTCTCTTTGACTCTGTTTCTATTTTCAACACACTTTCGCTTTGAATGCATAATTGGGCAAAATGTCGGCAAATTACTTAATCCTCTATTTATCTATTTATCTGGCATATGTTTTTCACGGAATATGAACGTGAACATGTGTAGAATCTTTCAAATTATCATGTATCTTCGTTAGAGACAAAGGAAGAGAGGAATTTTGTAATAGCACTGTTTCGAAGAGAAAATTATGGGCAGGCTGGTTTGCAAAGGAATATACAGTTTTCGTTATTCTTAAGCCTGAGGTTTGATAGCACTGCTTTGAAGCGACCACGCCTCATAATCGATGTTAGCCAGAGAATGTGAAGGAATATGTATAGAGGAATGCAGAAATTTTAGACCGTAAACACACTGAGCTTATGTTCTTTTCTTTTCACTAAGCACGTGTGTATCATTACTTTAAACAACATACCATCGCTGTGTGGCTTTGCGGTTCTTTTACAATTACGATATGTTGTTCACTTTGTTTTATTGTCTGAATTAGAGCAAGCACAGTGTACATTAGTTTTAGTTCTGGTTCATCTCACCGTTTCATGTGAAATTAATGTAGCGATTAATTGGCGTAGCAATGTATATTACTTAACGATACTCTCGCGCACACGACTTCGACACACGAACAATATACATACCAGCACAGAATTCATTGCACCCATCACGTTTTACAATTTATTGTTTAGGCTTGTACGTTTTAGAACATACTTGTGTGTGTCTTCATAATTTAATTTGAATATATTTCTTACCTTTCATGATATCTTGTTAAAATGTTGAGAAACAAACAATTGAATTATAAAAGGTATATTGGTAAAGAAGCTGGGAGTTTGCATAATCTAAATCATCTTTTCAGGATTATCCCGTTTTGTAATTTTAATTTTTAATAGCGACATAGTGGTGGAAAGATTCGAACAGTGACTTGCTTGTGTGGAAATTTTTAATTCGATTAAATTTAAAGTACAGTTGTTTGTAGAGTGGTTGTGCAAATGCACAAAAGCAGTTTACCTCGACGAGAATTAACTTATTTCCCATTTATCTCAAACAAGCGCTAACTGTAGTTTCGTGCTAGAAGCAACGAGTTTTACATAAATTTCACGTCAGATATTTTTATTCCTATTAGAAATAACTTTGTGTCATGTTTACCAGCAGTTTTACTTGAGTGAAAATCAAAAGTACGTATGCACAAGTAAATATGTATAAACGACGGGTTCTCAAACTAAAGTTATAATATAAAATTTAATGATATAGAAACTGATATTATAAAATTAAACGCGGTCGACATTGTAAAATAGCAGTGCTTTTTCTATTAAAAACAAGCAACGTGCAACTGAAATTAATTACGGATTTGAGGTGTTAAAATTTTATTAAACCGATGGTATATCAATTCAAAGGAGCATACGTAATGAAAAGGTGCACAAGACAAATTTCAAATTTCTTTGTCTCTTGAAAGCACTCAAACTGAAAATGAATGCTTCCGGTTGTATTAAAACCAAGCTCAAAAGCTGAATGGAGCAGTGTTGTAGTGAGATTCTCTCAGAAAACCTAACGAAAATCTTGAGCTCGTGCTAGAAAATATTTTCTCATATTCATGAATGGTTTTCATTCCAATATACAGAGCGACCTATTATTCTCTGATCTCTTTAAAGAAAACTATGTATTAGAAAGCGAAATAAACGAAAGATAGTTTTTTTAACATGGTACCAAAACGAATTAATGAAATAAACATTGTCAAAGATTAACACCATATACATATCACATATTAACAATTCATTAATCATTTGGAATTAATCTCTTCATTTTAGTTGTTTACTCTCTTCGGAGAAATCTAATTTCCATTTTTTCTAATTACCAAGTCATGGATAAATTATAAATTATAACTTTGCAACATGAGTACGTAACCTTAATATTTGAATAATAATACATATGTACAGGGTATATCATTAACTATCGATTTGTGCTTTCACAATCGCCTATTTTAAAGAAATCAATGCATATATTGATCTGTATCTGGTGATTTAAATGTATATAAATATCACAAATAACGGGAGTGCATGAACTGTACTGAGCGTAAAGGGTATCAAATTCCTCTGTGTATCGAACTGTGCAGAGACTGTGCAAAGAACGACGTTCGTTTCATGTATTCAATAAAAGCTGCCCTTTGTATCGTGCAGAATCACCAGTCTAGCAGAATCTTCTTTTTGATTAGAGACTTCTGGTACGATTGAAAGTGAGAATATTTTCAGTGGTCGTACGTTGAACGTATATATGCAAGAAAGTAGAAGTGACGTATGTTATCAACACACCGAGAATTATTAAGGCCAGTGCAAGAATAAATTAAAGCGAACGTGAAATGGATTCAAACCTGACTGCCAATGGTAGAGTGTGTGTATGTGTGTGAAAGTGTATCTGTACGAAATGTGCCTGCCGCGTTTGGAACGTGTATATGAATGGGTTCCCACTCTGCTCCTCTTGGGATTTAAATAGCGTGTACCGGAAGTCGAACCACTAAATTCTACTCGTGTACTTTTTGGAAGCGAATCGTTGACTTACAATAGCAGAGGATTTCTCAATCTACTGTAGCACGTGGGCTTTAAATTCAATCACTTATTAACCCTTTAATCCAAGAATTATATTACCGTTATTTGCTCATCATAATTTTTATTCTAGATATGTACTTTGAAATTGATCAAATGTTAATATAAATATATTTCCAAAATTGTAATATGATGTGAAAGCTTCATCCTGGTTTGAAATGCATGGCAGTTCTTCAATCTAAGTGGTATTATAAAGCAGGTGATAAGGGGTTAAATTAAAAATAGGAAAATTTTATTTGTCCTTGAAACAAGATGCAGCAATGATGTCAATCAGGCTGATTTGCTTCACATATTTTTCAGGTGATTTTAGGAATTAGGTAATTTTGAAGGAAGAATTCGAGAATTATTTGAATTGACTGACATGCATTTAGTGCCTTCAAATGCTGCTAATTGGTACAGGAAGAGAAAAAATTATCTGTTTGTGTGTGAATCTGGTTACATATTTGTATTTACATTATTCCAGCTTACAATTAGTTGTTCAGAATATTAAACATAAAAGTGAACACTGTAATAAATACTTTTTTTATCGAAATTTCCACACAGAAAGTAACATTTCTAATTAAAAATTATTTAATTTATGTGTACAACGAACCCTTCTCTTAGAAGCTCAAAGATTAGTAACGAACCTTACATTTTACGGTTTTAGGGTGAAAATTATGCATTATATTGGTTTCCATAAATAAATAGACATAATTTTATGCCTCGTGAATGCTTACAGCGTATCAAGGAACAGATTACCTTTTTCATTACATTTTTATTACTATTCTTACTGACTAGAATGTTGCTTAACATTTCTCATAATTCTGATTATGCAGAGTAGATACTCATTTAATACGTTATTGTTAAAAATATGTGTATATTCGGCGTGGAATTAAAAAGTCTTCTTAATGTTGTAAATTCAATACCCATTAATTAGTGTTAAATCTAAGATCTTGCTAATAAATTACTCTATTTTATATTCTTTTATCTTTTAATAATGTCTTACGAAACTTTCATAATTCACCTTTGAAGTTAGGAAATTAATGTTCGAAGTGCTAATCATTCCTTACCACAGTTTTTATTATACCTTTCACGACATTCATTCTTTGATAATAAACGTGCAAACTTTGCAAGCTGGTTGAATAGAAAAGTACTTCTAACGGGATTTTTATGAAGTCATGAATTCTT
Organism: Nomada ferruginata; assembly: GCA_963583965.1. NCBI lineage: Eukaryota > Metazoa > Arthropoda > Insecta > Hymenoptera > Apidae > Nomada > Nomada ferruginata. The sequence goes on from OY757219.1 coordinate 7,013,370, forward strand.
GGTATTTTCTTCACTATTTGAGTTAGCCTTTTAGGCATACGTCTTTTACAAGAGAGTTTTAAAAGTGCATTGGCGTTTGCTTTTTGCAACAAGTGAAGGGAAGGAAACATATGCAACTTCTAATAAGTAAAATTTGGTAACGAAGTTATACGCATTTCTTTTATTAAACTTTTATAAAAAGAGTAAATAAAAATAGAAATGTGTAAAATTGTATGCTAAACTATTTAAACGTTCTTTTTTCTTGAAACGTTATGTAAGTAAAAATAATCGTTATAATAACTATCGATTAGTATCCATTAGGTTGTAAAAGAATATCTTTCGGAACATTATTTGTGAAAAGTACTATTTATTTTGCTTAGTAAATAAATCTGATAAAATGCAATATGTGAGAAAAAACGCTCAAATCAAGATATTTTACTTAGCAAAAACGATTATAACAAGTAGATTTGACCAAAATCATATATATTTTTCAATTAATTAGTACCTGTTTATATTAGTTACGTTAAGACTCTAATTTTTTATATTCTACATTGTAAATGAATTTTCAATTCAATTTCCGGGCAGTACTTCCAATCCACTATTAATAAAACGTTTCTAAGCCTCGGTGATAACATTTTTTTAAAAGTAATGTGGACTTTTACCATTTTTTATCAAATACTTTGAATATTTTTCTTTATATCTCTACTGATTTTAAATATTTACCTTGTATACCAATTGAATTAAACATGTGCATACAAATGAAGCAAAGTAATTCTTATGTTCATACCAATAATGAAAAGATTCGAAAATTTAGTAATATTTCATTGAAATAATGAGTTCATTCGAAATATAAATACAGCGCTTATAATATTCTATTTAAATGACGTTGAAGGGACAGTAGTTTGCAGCATGATTGCTTTCGCAGATTCTTTCACTGCAAAGGTTCTAGGGGTTCGAAAGTCCAGGTAACACGAGATGATGCCACGTTACCCGAAACGTGGTACGATGTTGCCACAATACGTCTTGTTTACACGCAAGCCAGTCAGAAAGCGTGGCAACGTCGCAAGCCCTCTAGACCTTGCTCTCGTCCACAGCCTTATTGAGGAACACCTGCATAGAGTATTTTGCTAAAATCGACGTTTCCCTTTTCTACATTCTTGATTTATTTAACCACACTTTTGCTATACTTATCGTGTACATACTTAAATAATCGTATACGTCATTGTATTATGCGTAATGGCATAAATTATTCATGAGAAGTGCCCCCCGCAACAGCATTCTAAAGACTATTCTAATGAAAAGCACTTCAGAATAATTTTGTAAAGAATCGCGACGTTTGTATTTTGTAACGGTTTTAAGAACACTTTAAAATTCTTGATTTCTTGTTCTCGCGAAATAATGCTACCTTTTGTATTACTGGAATGAGTTCAGCGACCACGGTTACTCAAGGTTAGCCAAGGTCGCGGCTGTATAAAAAGCTGTTATAGCGTCACGATTAATTATTCCTAAATCTATTTACTTTCACTTGAGATAACATTCAAGGCATCGGTAAATTAGTCAGTATTTTAACATGCGATGATAGCGACATTATTGTATTTGGAAATTAATTATAACTGCTTAAATAGTAAAAGAAATCATTTATTTTGTCTGTGTTTGTTTAAATTGTACGAACAGCAGTCGCATATGCTTACTTTATTATAAAACAAAGTTAATATATTCGCAATGAAAATTTATAAAATTTGAATTAATCGTTTCCTTTAAAATATACAAAAATTTTATTGTGCAACTACTCATCGAAATGCTTATCATTTTAGTAACTAAAGTAATTCGATAATTAAAATGAAATTATGCATTAATCTCGTCTTTTGCCATTATTTGAACAAAAAAGAGATCTAAAAATTCAAATCCAATATTTAAAGATACAAATTTTGATCCAATAGCAGAAGAAGAAGTCGAAGTCCCTACAGTTTATTTAATAGTGTGAAACATCTACCACCGTGAATTATATTAACGAAAAAGGATCAAATTGTTTAGTTAAACACAAGTTTTGGCATGTTTCTGCGATTTTTCTCTTTCCAATGATCCGTCGAAGGTCGGGCAGAATTATTACATACGTGGCCTTAACATTATGTACGTATGTACTTTATTCGTACAAAAACTTGAATTATTTTATAAATTTACCAAACGGCGTTGTAAATTACTTCGACTTTCATTATATCTTTGGCAATATATTTTTTAAATGTATGTTTTTATGCACATATAAAATACGACTGAACAGACAGTGACATAATTGACTTCATTATCTTACTGCAAATAACTCGTAAGTTGCTATAGGACGCGAAATGTACTTACACGAGATCGCAAGATGCACATCTGTTAGGGTCATTGATTGCTCATGCTGAGTTTATAACATGTCAATTGCTATTAAGGACGAGAGAATGAGACGTTAAAAGTGGTCAGCATAAACTTCAGTTTAGCAAAGGCAAAGAAACTTGTCACAGTTCAATTTTTCATTGACCTTTGCAGCTTAATTAGTCAATCAAGATTAGCAAAGCTTTTGTATTTCAACTTTATTAATATTCTAACAAATTATTCCGATTCTGGCCTCCAATCTTTATTGTACAATTCGCATACCACTGCATATAATTTGTTATAACAAAAACAGGAAGGATTTTTAGACATGTAGCGTGCAAAATTATCTGTGTATAAAGTTTTGGAATTCACGAAGGCGGTAAATATAAATCAACTTGGACGAAATATAATAATTTGTTCTATAAAAATAAAATTCATTTTATTGACTGTCTTATTTTGAAATTCGTTGAGTGAAAATAATGTATATCCTGCAGAATCTTGTTTACAAGTGGTATATATTTTTTTTAACAAAGTTCTTGCAGAAATAAAATTACTTGTGGAATGCAGTTTATTTTTCTTGACGTTTTTATTTAAGCTTTCTTGAGTCGGAGCTTGTTTCGTACTACTCATTATATTTCTATACAATTCCGTCTCTCCACTTTTGACGCTTGTTTCTGGTTCTCTCGCCTCGTGTGCTTTCCTGCACTTGTCGCATTCAAACTCGTACGTCAATAACCTAGTCACTTCACAAAGCACTGGCCTCTTGTACATTTTTAAGTGTCATAAAATGTTACCTTCATGTGCATATTACTTTTCATTTACAGTTATGTATTTATATGTTACTTATTATTTTGTGTACTCGTCTTTTTGTTATAATTTGTGCATAAAATTTCGGTAAAGCAAATTTTTCGTTTAAATTCTTTTATATATTTTACTGACTTTATTCCTGTACCTATTTACTGTCCTATTATAACTCTGTTGTTTTAAGTGTTTTTTTTGTTCAAATTCGCTACAAAATGTCTTCATCATTAATTGTTCCAATCTCAAGAACGAAAATATTTTCACGCAAGTAAAAATGCTTGTTTATATCAATGACGAATTTTAGACAATGATGTAGGTAGTGACCTTACCTTAATACCTAAAAGTGTTATTAAATAATTCCGAAATATTTTAACGTATATTGACTATTTTAATAATTACAATGGATTAATTCTCAATGGTGTACTGACAATCTTATATTTCTCTAAAGTCATGCCAGTCAGATTTAGCTTTTGTTGTTAATAAAGTGAATGTTGTAAATCTTTCCATTTTACAAATATATAAAGTGCCCCTTTATGTATACAAAACTTTCCAATGAAAAACGTCTTGCCAGTTCGTTGCGTGTATTATTTGTATGAAAGGCTTGATATTTGAATACACGGATATTTTGCATACAACAACAAAAATTTATTGATCGTAATTGCTGTTCGGTTCAACCCGTTCACGTCCGTCCTTGACAGGATGTATCTGGATGAACGTCCATCCTGATATCTTATGCAAATTACCCGATCCAGTCATGAGATTGGATTTTATCTTCTTTTTTGCTTGTTTCTCAGTCATGTACCATCTTCAAGATTGCTTTAACTTTGATTTGTCTTTGAAACGTGTTCAATTTTGTACCATTCTTGTCTCAAACAAAACTTCAGGAATAACAATTTATAGAAATATGTTATGTAAAGTGTTTCATTTCGTTCTTCTGAAAACATTTAGACTGCCTATGTATATTCTTGTCTATATTTAATAATTCGCTAGAAATATTTGTGCGATGTAGAGTGAAGTTATTTAAATACTGTGGTGAGACAATAGGGGATTCTTATATTTTATAATTGGCTGTATGGCTATACAAGAATATACTGCATTTACTGATTTTATTGTAGTCATTCACAGTGAAGATCACAGTGAAAAGTATTTACTCAACACAATTCTAAGATAAGGAATTTGGTTGAAAATAAATGATCAATCTATAGCTTAATACTTGATCATTACTCGCACCGGAAATACAAAAATTAACATTATTCTGTACTAATGAAAAAAAACAAAACAATACTACAATACTCAATACTTCTTACGATACGACCTGTTCGATTTTCGAATATGGGTGATTGTGTGTTTCATGTGCATTAAATTGTGCATGGCTGTACGCACACAGTGCATAGAATATTTCTCTTTTCAACAGTAAAATGTGCTGCATATTAATTCTGAACCAAAGATCCCAGACATCGCTATGTAATTTACTATTATAATTTACGTTGAAAAGTACGTTTAAGAGATACTAAAAAAATAATTGTGTCAGTGTCCCGTGCTATATCCTATTTAAGTCCTTTTCTAGTCGTGAATAGTAAATATGTTAATGAGTGTAATATGACTCCCGACACGTTTGACAATATAATTTAAGCAATAGCAATTTAAAAGTACAACACGCATGTAATATAAAGTACATATGTGGAGAGTCACATCTTCTTTATACAAGATACATCTCTCAATTTTTTTTCCTATGCAATGCAGGCATAGAGCTTAAAGTGAGACATCGCATACGCATGTCTTCTTTATGTACACAGGCATAAAACAAAAATGAAACTCAATTCAGACTCCCCAGCGAGACAATGGATAAACATAACCACATTGACTGTAAGAAATACAGTCCACTTATATTCATTGTATTATTCAGGTCAATTGAAAACAGTCTCGTGAGCTCTGTTACAAGTCTGCGTCCATCTTAATATATCTTTTTAAAGGCAGATTAATTTTGTGCCGCACTAAAGAATATTCAACACGAAACAATGAAAATATTCTGTCTTGTCTTTGTTTTATAAAATTGAAGTCAAATGTTTAAATAATAGTGCATGGGAGAGGGTTACTAGAAGCAAACATTTTTATCGTCCTGACTGTAGTTTTATTTTGAAATAACATTTTCTTTATTAGATGATACAGTTTTTCTTGTGCTTTAATACAAGACGGATTATATTTCAGTTTATATAATTGTACATTTAAAACAATCTGGTGCGTTTCCTATAGTATTATAAAAAAAGTTGCAAATCTCATTTCATGCGCCCTCGTATACAATAAAACAAAAATTATCGGTGGATGCATACAAATACTTTTTTCCATTTTGTCCCACCTTTCACTTATCATTTATTTGTGTTTGAATTTTGAAGGACAATAATTTCCATAATATATGGTATTACATATGAGCGCATTCAAATGTTACATAAAAGCTTTGAATATAAACGAAGTCAATATTTACTCTCATTTACATTGCACAGAGATGTAATGTATATATGTATGTAATACGTACGAAAAAATTCATCCTTGAAGACTTATGAAACTGCATTTTCTTGCTTGTTATTTTCAACGTGTGTCTTCTGAAAGATAAGAGAAATTTTTTATTGACTTCCTTCATGGTATTTTTTAAAATCATGAGTCGTGTGCGTAACATGTGATCATCAATCTTTCAGTGTCCTGTATTCGCCACGTTATCTTTCTGGACATCCTGACAGATAATAAACTTCAGAAACATCTTGCTAGATCTCGGAGAATAGTAAAGATAAAGATAAACGATTTTGTGTCACTTTACATTTGCATATGTAAATTAGATAGTAATATTTATTAAAAAATATTCCACAATATATTAGATAAAATCCATTAAGAATTTTAGTTACATTATATTACGCTTTCGCTAAAATTTTCTTGCCTTTTACAACATAATTCTAATAAAAACTATAATATAAATACGCATTAAAAAATGTTCCACTAAATATTAAATAAAATCGATTAAAAATTTTAATTGTATCAGCGTTTCGCAAAAATTGTCTTCCCGTCTTTAATTAAAGCTCTTTAAGTTTACTCGTCAATAGTGCAGCTTCACGTAACAAGCCGTTTTGACTTCTACGGCTTGATTTATTTATTGGATATGGTCATTGAAATGATACGAGCGTATGACTTGCATTTCATGCGTTAGTAAAGATAAATTTTCAAGTATGTATTGTATTTTCACGGAGACTTATTTGTTACAGCCATCGGATTATATTTCCACGTTTCACTTTATTTGTTAATAATTACATGTTTTATATTTAATATAATTTAATTTCGGGCAGTTGTTTTTTTCAAGTTTATCAAAAAATAATTAAATATTTTTCACACTAAAGTTACTGAATCTTTTGCAGAAAAACGAATTTCATTGTTCAATTTACTTGACAGATTTTCTCACGTTAAAATTGTCTAAGGAAAATTAATTTACCATTAATCCAAAATACGTAAGCTTCAATTCTGTTACCAGTATATTCACCGCCCTCCCTTTAGATTTCTTGTCCAACCAATTTGTATTTTGTTTACATGAAAATTCAGTATAATACACCATGTTCTGTTAAGTTAATCGGTACATATTTTTGAATTCTAATCTCTGTAGGTCAGAATTCTCTCGAGTTGTCTTATCTTGTTCCGATTAAGATACTTATCAGACCTCGTCCCCCAGTAGCTCTTCAACTTGACTGTAATCATTCGTCGGCATCCGTATCTTTTTCCTTTCACTTTTGTTCCACCATTTAGTACTGATTTAAAGATAATGAGCGCAAGAAGTGTTGGATCTGAACCCAGTGGTATACATATTGTCCCAACTATGTAGTAACCCTTCTAACGATTTATGTACCTCGTAGGTCCTTTTGGTTCCCGTTATCCAGAACAACCGTATGTTATCCCTTTGAACGGTAGCTTATTTTGGAGGCAGGTCCGGACGCTATATTAGCTTTAAACACAGCATCGAATTTTGTATTTTAACTTTTATATTGTGTTTGGATCTATATGATTCGACTCTAGTAAGTTTAATTAGATGCAGATTTTTTTTACCGATTTATCTATGCATAGAATTATAAACTCCTTACATTTTCATGTTTTCATACTATTTCAATTGGAATTAATTTATTCTAATTTTGACATGGAGAAATTAATGAAGAGTTAAGTAAAAAGTGACCTGAATGTTAGAATCTCAAGAATCCTTGTATTAGAAGTATTTTTTTATTAAGTGCAAGTTTTGCATTTTTTAAGGACTTTATGTTTGTAGGTTCTTGTAACAGTTTTTAACTGTAATCAATTTTTTTTTTTTTTTTTTTTTTTTTTTTTTGAGGTTTTACGTCGCATCAACATCGAGGTTATTAGCGACGAACTTCCGCAATGACTTTAAATTTTGTGGAAGAGGTTGGATTCATTAAGGAATTCAATAGTATTTCTCACATGTTTTTCGGACGTGAGGGCAGTTTTTGAATTAATTTTAAATTTGAGACGCTGGGTGGAAAGCTTTTGGCAAACATACAAAAAGTGGTGAACTGTGAGTGGGGCTTCGCAACAAAGGGGAGGGTCAGTCTTCTTAATGAGATATTCGTGTGTCATCTTGCAGTGACCAGTTCTCAGGCGAGAGAGAACGATTCTTTCTTTCCTGCTCATGTGATCGCGTGGGATATCTTGGGAAATATTTGTGATTACGCTATGGATTTTTGTTGGTTTCGATTTCCAGATGTTATTCCATTCTTCTTTAACTTTTTCTTTTTCATATTGGATAATTTCTTGAAGTGGGATAGGGATTGGATATTGTTCAGCCTGGAGAGTGGCTGCTTCTTTGGCCCTCAAATCTGCTTGTGTGTTCCCAGTTATTCCTTGATGCGAAGGGATCCATATAATGGATATCTTCTTGTTGGTAGGGATAAGTTCCGTATAGAGTATTAAGGTATTTCTAATAATTTCATTTTTGGTTTTTTTTGTGGTGTTTGTTAAGGCTTGAATTACGCTCATGGAATCCGTGAAAATTGCGTGGTCTTGAGAATCAGAAGAATATATGTGTTTAAGGGCGTCATGTACTGCATAAGCTTCAGCGGAAAAAATGGATGTTTGTATAGGTAGACGTATCTTGGTAATATTATCATCTGTAATGATGGCGTATCCTACTCCTTGTTTAGATTTAGATGCGTCAGTGAAAATTTTTTTACAAGATGTGTATTTCCTGTTAAGTTCTAGGAAGTTGGTCTTATGTTCAAGGCTTGATCTAAGGTTCTTATTGCAGTTGGCAAGAGTTGTGACTATTTCCGGAGTTTTGATACGCCAGGGAGGAATTTTATCTTGCTTCCGTTCTATAATAATAGGTTTTTGAGTCGAAATTGACGGGAGATATTTTTTAATTGTGATATACAGTGGTGGTGGTAGCTTTAGTTTTTTTGCATATAGTTCGTAATATCTGTTATCAAATATATAGTGATAGGTTGGATTGCTAGGAGTAGAACACATTTTGAGTGCGTATTTTATACTTAAGAATTTTCTTCTCTGCTCTAATGGCATCTCACCAGCTTCAAATAGTATACCACTAATAGGGCATGTGCGGAATAAACCCATGGCTAATCGCAGTGCTGCATTGTGAATGGGGTCGATCATTTTTAAAATGTACGGTTTCGCTGAATTGTATAGAATACAGCCATAATCAATCTTGGACCTGATTAAACCTTGGTATGTTTTGAGAAGGACTTCTTGGTCGGAACCCCAGTTGTGACTGGCCAGCATTTTGATAATGTTTAGCCTTTTTAGACAGGAATATCTTAAATGTTTTATATGAGAGATCCAGGTTAGCCGCTTATCAAAAATTAGTCCAAGGAGTCTAATATTATCAACGAATTTAATTACGTTGTTCCTCATAATTAATGTTGGTGTATCTTGACGGAGTTGTTTAGAAAACAAGATGCATTGGGTTTTTTGATATGAAAATTGGAGACCAGATCCATAGGACCATTCTTGTAGATTATCGATCGAAGTTTGCAGGATTTCTTTTAGGGTTTGTATATTTTTCCCACTGCATGTTAGAGTGAGATCATCAGCAAATAAATAAGCGTTTACGGGTGATCTTATGCCGCTTGTTATGTCATTGATTCCAAGCAGAAATAATGATACACTGAGCACAGAGCCTTGGGGTACACCGTTTTCGATTTCCATCGGATCAGATAGCGTGTTATTAATCCTCACTTGGATTGATCTGTTCGATAGGAAGTTAATGATAAAAGATAGCATAGGACCGTTAATATTTAGTTCTATGAGAGCGTTTATGATTTTAGGTCTCCAGACCATGTCGTATGCCTTCTCAATGTCCAAGCATACTGCAATAAGAGACTCCTTTTTTTGAAAAGCGTCACATATATTTGTATGCACATTAGTCAGTAGATCCGTTGTAGAACGATATTCACGAAATCCCCATTGGGTTGGAGACAGAAGATTATTGCTTTCAAGGAACCAACGAAGTCTTTTATCAATAATTTTTTCAAATAATTTGCACATATTATTTGTTAAGGCTATTGGGCGATAACTCTCTGGTTCATGTTTATTTTTATTAGGTTTGAGGATTGGGACAACAATGGCTTTCCTCCAGTTATCGGGAAAAACTTTATGGGTCCATATGCAATTGAATAATTGGAGTAGGTACTCTTTCCCGGTCACGGGGAGGTTTTTTAGTAGTCTGTTAGGAATATTATCCGGGCCAGGTGATGAATCTTTCGTAGATTCAAGGCAGTTGGTTAGTTCGTTCATAGATATGTCACAGTTTAATACTGGATCTATCACCTTTTCATCCCTGCAGGAAAGCTTCTCTTTTATTTCGTTTTCGCGTTCAATGATGTTTGAGAGAAAGACTGCGGGGTAATTACTATTGCTGGAGTTGGATTTGAATTTCTCGGCGAGGGTATTGGCAATTTCCTTTGCGTTAGTCACTGCTTGATTTTGATCCGTTTGGAGGTATTGAATTCCAGAATATGACTTGTTCCCGTTTATCTGTTTAATTTTTTGCCACACTTGTTTAGCGGGAGTTTGGTTAGTTATAGATGAAACATATGTATTCCAAGATTGTTTCTTATTTTCTTTGATTACCCTGCGAAATTTCGCCCGGTGTTTCTTGAACTCTATTAGATTTTCGGTGGAAGGATTCTTCTTGGCTCTGTTGAAAGCATGATGGCTGTTCTTTAACGCGCTTTCGCATTCTGCATTCCACCAGGAAGTCGTACGTTTTTTAAGGGTTTTTGGGATTTTTGTTGCAGGAGAATCGGAAGCCTCTTTTGCTGCATCGGTGATAATTAATTCCAGTTCACTGACAATATCGTTAATTTTAGTATGATTGTTTGTATAGTTACTCATTGGAATGAGGGTTTTGTTAATCTGAGATTGATATATATCCCAGTCAATTTTATTCAAATTCCACTTAAAAGTTGGCGCAGGTTGGTAATATATGGTATTATCTTCGTAGGTTACATTTAGTGGGAAATGATCGCTATCGTGTAGGTCGTCTATCACACTCCATTCTATGCGTTGAGCCAGTTTGGAATCGCAGATGGTTAGGTCAATTGCACTAAATGAGCCATTACTAACATTGAAGTGTGTAGGGTGTCCTGTATTTAATAAAATTAGATTTGGGTTTTCTAATAGTTTCTCTATTATCCTTCCACGGGAGTCAATCCTGGATGACCCCCAAAGAGGGTTGTGACTGTTGAAATCCCCGGTTAAAATGGTAGGTGCAGGAATTTGTTCTATTAAATTTTGTATCTCTTGAAGGTGGAGAGAGCATATTATCACTTATCACATACCTATTACAAATCAAAACAATATCCGATTTATATTTCTGGACCGTTCTAAAGCCTCTGGAAGTTAATAATTAATAACTTTATCTTCATGTGCAATTTTGTTCACTGAAATCTGGTTTAATTTCAACGTGGACCAGTTTCAAACGTGTTCCTTAGCTTTTTGCACATACCTGACACCGGAAAGTATGTATGTATTCTTTTAATAGCGGATGGGGAATACAATTATGATTATTAATGCATCATTTGCTAACGATTTTGAGTTCTTAGTTTGTTTTCATAACTACATTGCACAGTTGCCATTTTTTTTTATTGCAAAGTTCTTCGTGTTCTACACTTTGCGTTTCTTTTACATTTTCCTGTAACCCGTTGAGCATTTCTTACCTACTTTCATGGAATACCATACGTAGCTTTATTCTATGATTTTTCTCAAATTCCAATATGAGGTCACCAATCAATAGAATTCTCTTAATATAGTTTAAACAAATTTTACTCGTTTTTCTTTCTGTCGATACGTATTAAAAATATCATATTTGTCCGACTCTCGTATGAAAGTCGGGTGAACCTGGTCCAAATTAGGGATAATTACTAGAAATTAATTAAGAAATTTTAAGCGATAGATAGAATGAATTATCTTAGAATTTATATGCAATGTTGATCAATATTTTGCAACAACATAAAGAAAATGTTAAAACATGATATCATGATGCTTCCTGACGGATCAAGGAGAATGAGGAAAAAAACCGTATCGTACATCATTAAAAAATATTGTACTTTTCGTATAAAATTGTTTGCAGTTAATATGCAGTAAGAAGGCGAAATAAACTTTTGGGACAACCTCATATTACTTTGTGTTTCGTCTCGCGCTTTAATTCTTCCTGCAGTTACTTTCAGAACTACATATTTTAAATAAGAAATTTGATCAACTAGTCAAAATGTTGTGTTTATCAACTTATAATTTGGAAGAGTGAAATCAGAAATAATATTCGGGACTATATTTTTCAAATCGTACGACTTCTTTGGAGGACAATTACAATGTTTATATTCAACATGTACCTCGCATTCATTTCTTGGAAGGAAACGTGAATCACAGACACACGGAAGAAGGAATAAAACCATTTTGGTCGTTCGAATACTTATCGTCGGTTTTGCATTCCATTCCCTTTTATATTAATGACTCAATGGTGAATGAATCTGGGATTTTCCAGGTAGACAATGGGAAATCACTAATGATTTCCACAGTTTCTTTGCATACATTCGTGCCAAGCCGTAATAACACAACAGCGAGAGACTCGTCGCTATGGTGCTGGAGAAGAATGGTGGGGTCCGAACACACGTTCTCTGTCTCTCTTTGTGGCAATTACTTGCCCCGCCATATTGAGTCCTCGGATGACTCCATGTTTTATGCTGGGGTATTTGTATAAGCACAAAGCCTTTCTGGATATGTTGAACCCGAATTGCGATTTAAATGAATTATAATGCGATGATGGATTTACAGTGAAGAACAAAAGCATGTGCACAGTATGAATATGGATAGGAAGTAAACTGTATTTTCTATATTATTAATTGCATGCAAATACATACATATGTAACCGTGTATTGTACACAGTTATTAGTACCAATAAATATTCAGATTCGGAAATTAATTGCATTTATTTGGTGACGTATGATGACACAGAATTGTACAAAACGTAATACAAAAGAGATCGTAAGTTTACATAATAGAAAAGCATGGAGGAGTTTTGTACTATAATATTAGAAGTGTTTGTTTTGCAACTTGGTAAGGAACGAATCTTTCGAAAGTTGTTTAAATGTCGCCTCGATCATTCATATTGCCTTGCAATATTTCATTTAATTTTTTATTCAGATTTTTCTTAGCTAAATGAAGAAAAGTGTGATTTTTTGAAAACTAACAATCAGTTACATCGAACAGTTGAAGGTGAATTTTTTCACTACGACATAATTGTACATTTTTTGAAGCACAACTCTTGTGTCCCTTTTATATTTTTTCTTTTATTCTCTTTTATATTATTATTAAATTGTATTTGGATTGTTCATGCAGATTACTGATTAGCGTTTATTTATACTCCGATTTGTATTTCATAACTATTTTCTATTTCGTGAAAACTGTGCATATAATCTCATGAACTGTACACATTAATTAAACCGATTTTCCGTATTTATGGCAGACTAGATTCTAGAAAATTCCATTTGTTTATACTTGATCGATGTAGTGTGACTCTGATTAGTGTTATATTAATTTCTGATTTTGAAGCTCACTTTATTGGACTCTTGCTCAGTCTTTACCAATGCTGTCCTTCTACTTTTAATGAACGTCAGTGATTTATTGCTTCTATCCGAATGAAACTTTCTCTTCTTACCCTAATTTATTTTAGATCAATGTACAGTAGATACCAGATGCAGGCTATTCCATCATTACCTATGCTCGATTATAATAATATCGACGGTAATTGCACTTTTCTACTCGTTTCGAAGAATGGCTATTACATCTTGCAATGTTCTTTTGGAATTTAATATCCCGTAAATCGAGATTCATAGCTAGGTATGTTTCCCCATGTTATGATTTTTATTCGTAAAAAGCACGATATTTCTTGAAGTTTAATACCTTCAAAATGAATAAAATATTCCGTTTATATATTAGTTCGTCCCATAAGTTCGTGCCGCTTAATGTTTTGCTATTTACCTTAATGTATGAAACATACCTTTAAAGTTTATGGAAAAACGTAATCACCCTCCCGTTCCACAACTTCTTCCCATCTTTTTGGTAAAGTCATTATACCGTCACTATAAAATTTCCGTGGTTTTTCGTTAAAGTACTTTTCAATGTTTGTTTTTAGGGATTCGACATTATTAAATTTTTTTCCGGCTAAAAAATGTTGCATTGACTGGAATAAATGGTAATCCGATGGAGCAATATCTGGAGAATCTGGTGGGTGTAATAAAATTTGCCAAACAAATTTTTTTGCACTTTTTGTGCCACATGTGGTCTTTCATTATCGTGATGAGAAACGACATTGTACCGATTCACGAGTTTTGGCCGTTTTACTCTTATTGCTGCTTTCAATTTATCCATCTGAGCACAGAATTTGTCTGAATTAATTGTTTGGTTGGCTGGAAGAAACTCAAAATACAAAATTCATTGCCAAAGCATAAACGCATCCGCGGCACGAACTTATGGGACGACCTAATATATGTATATAAAAGTTCAACAGGGGCTTATTGATTAGATTCTGATATTGATTAAATCTTGTTATTTTAATAATTATCAAAGTATGTGATCAAAATTTTTCATTCGTCGAATAAGATAAGATAATCATATTAAAAGTACATCCTATTACGCAATTTGTACGTATTACGAAGAGAAATTTGTTACATGCATGAGTTTTAAATAAAATCTTAAATATCCTCGTGAAGTACGTATAGTGTGGTAGGAGAATTGTAAGGAAAATGTTTATTAAAAAATTAATGATTCGATGCAATAAAATATCGATGATGTTTAACATTAGTTTCAATCTATGTAAGTACTTGTTACTCATTAATTTCTTCCTTTATAATACGCCAAATGAATGCAAAAACACTATAAGTTATAAATTACACGAAGGTTGCCTATGATAAAATATGGATAGTGATCTATAAAGTAAGTAACTGTTAATTAAGTAAGGACTTACATACTTACTTATAGCCTATAATGCATTACCATATTTATTAGTTTTACATTATACTTTTATCGGTGGCTTTACAAACTTATATCAAAATTATATTGAATAATAAGTTTGCTCGTATTCATTTTTTACTTTACATCAGTTAACGAAGAAACAACGTAAGTCATAAGAGTTAGAATAGAAATATCATCAGCTACCGTTGATAAAGGAAATTATATTTTCATTAGCTAAAGAATACATAATTGTCACAAATAAAAGAAGAGCATACTATTCCTTTATTTCTGCAAATTTTCTTCAAAGCAACTTAGGCTGTTTCCGATGTCACCAATTCATTTCAATTAACGTTACAAAACTATTTTTGCAATATATACTGTTTATGGAGCAGAAATTGGATCAACTTGAATCAGCGGCTAATTTATCGGATCTATGCCCGACTTTTCCCTGCCTATCACCACGACGTAGTCCACTCACGAAATTGCTATCGCTGACGTTACAGATTGATACCACGGTATATGTGTTGTAATCCCATTGACCACCATCCCATTTCGTTCCCCAAAGCATTGGAACGATCATTTCGAAGAGCTTCTGATCAATCCATCGCATTCTCCTCCATTGAAAATTGTCATCTCTTTCAGAAAAGAGTCTTGAATCCAATTTTTCTATTGTTCGCCTGCGTATTCCCCGCTTCTTCTGCTCTTTCTCTTTCTCTTCGCCTCTGATTGGGGTTGCAAGCGCGAGAAAAGAACGGTGACGATGAATTCTTCATTATGTCCTCTTTCGCGCACGGCATTTCCTGATGTATAAATGAGCTGCTTCCTGGATTTTTCAATCGCTCATTAGTAATGCATACTGGGGTTCGCTTGAAGTTGAAGGCTTTTCATTAGGATTCACTCGACTTACACGTATCGCGCTTTCTGTTTCCCTTTTCCATCGATTCTATTTCACTTTTTCTGAACAGTGTTCTCCATTTGGTTACCTGTAACGCTGCTTTTATTTGTACAGATTTCCCGTGCTCGAAACTTGCTTTTTCTATTAAATATTTACAAGCGTGAATTTGTAAATTTTAGAAACTATCAAAACGTTATAAATGTGTATTATTTGTATTATTTATATTAATATTATTTGTATTGTGTAATACGCACAATTTTTCCTAAATTATAAAGTCATTTATTTCATGTGACTTGGAGTAATGAGTAATGGGTTACCTAGAATAGTGTTATACTATACCATGAATTTTAACGTCTTCTAAGTATAACAGTATTCAATAATAATTTCAAAACTCTTACAATTGTTGTTTACTTAACAGTAAAAGGTTTTATTAAAATGCTGAATTAAATAATATAGTGGCAACACGTTTAATGTTAATATAACATTTTCTTTAACATGTAATGCATATAATTTCGTAACCTGTGGCTAGTTTTCGTTTCATTCATGTCAGAATACTTTGTATGGAATTGTAATGGATGGGTTACACGTGAAAATAAGTCGGAACAACCTTGTTCGAAGACTGGCTTTTATTTTATGTTTATAAAATAACTTAAACGACGATGATGGACTTGTGACTCGGATTTTGAAATAGTAATGCTTGAACTTGGTCTTCGAGTATAATAATAAAGTATAATGAATGTAATGAGCCTTTTCGTATGAAGTGTAAGGTAATAATGAATGTAATGTGCCTTTTCGTATGAAGTGTAAGATAATAATAAATGTAATGAGCCTTTTCGTATGAAGTGTAAGATAATAATGAATGTAATGAGCCTTGAGGAGGAATGGTCAAGGGTTTATAAGGGATCTGAAATGTAGGAGTAGGGGTGATAGGAGAGGTCGAAAGTAGGGATGGAAAATAGTTAGGGACATAGGTCAGGAATTGGAAACATTGGACGGGTGACTAAACGGGGTGAGTCACAGGGTAAGGGCAAGGATGAGGAAGGTTTGGCAAGATGCAACAATATTTGTACGTATGAATCCTTAAGCGGCAGAAGTAAAGAGATAAAGAATAATACAGAAGTATATATCGTAAGACTAATATAGATGGACTAATCTATAGTAAGACTAATATAGATATTTGGTGGCGCATACATTACAGAATTAATATGTCACGACTAATGTTTCTCATTGAACAATTAATAAGAATCATATTTAATTCCAACTATTAAATCGTTGTAGAATGGCTCGTGTTTAACACTGTTCTGGTTCATCATCTTTCAATGGATGTTACAGACGTAACGTAAAACCCGTATCGTGTTCACGGGTCATATTAATTTGTTCCAGTTGTCCTCAAAGGAGGACACATTTTCTAATTTTTAATCATTAATTGAGAACAGACGGTGTCATGTATCGTCAGCTCAAGTTCTCTGTACCGTACATACGAGTGTACATAATTTAACGTTTTATTTATAATTAAATCAATATTCTTATCATACTATAGCTTGAGGATTTTATCATTGGTTCATACATTCTCAACAAACTGTATCACGTGAAAGAGATACATTTGTAATATTATATTAATTATTCAGATCGATTTATTACTACTACACGTTTAATTAATTTTATTATATGTAAAATATTGCATGTCTTATTGTTAACATTAATTTTTCAGAACCGGGATATTATTAGCATTATGTTATTATGTCCCTGATTTCATCGATAATATGGCAATCAATCAGATACTCATTTATATGGCTTAATATACGATAAAGGGATATAAAAGTTTAATTTACTTCTTGCGATTATTAATACCACAACATATGTCGATTCAGAAACATTGGTTGCTCGCAACACAATTTAATTTATCACAACAATGAATTTCCATATACCATGAAGAGCTATTTCAGCTTACTATGAATAAAGCGGAATTATTAAACCAAAGAACACTTTGCATACAGAGGCGTCAATTTAAGTGTATACTTTCCAACGCTTTCTCTCCCCTCTTTTCGTCTGGAATAATAAGTCCAGGGCATAAACTACATTATTTACCTATGGGATTGATAAATCTGATTTTAAATAATTCACAAGAAAATAAAAGAAGGTAAAGAATTGCACGAATAGAATTTTATAAGCATAAAAAGACGATTCTGGTAAGAAATAAGATTACAAAAAGGAAGAGTTATGTACTTTGAATTTTTATTTATCAGTGTATTGAAGTGAATTCAAGTTGGTATTAGGTGAATCAAAAATAAACTTTTATTACAGTATTTTGCAAATATAAATAATAATAATAATTGTTCAACAAAAGTAATAAACTATTAAGTTTCACCTGTAGCAAATCAATTTTAGGAAGAGTAATATATCTATTTTTGTAATAATCGTTCAAAAAACAGTGTGTCCATTTACTCGTTCAATTACCGAAATATCAGTTCCATATAATTCCTTGTCTCGTATTTTACATCTCAACGTAATACATTACGTCTGCTCTCTCTGACCCAATTCGTATATATCATCGTGTAAAATACTTAATCACAATCTAGGGAAATTCAAATTAATCATTTTTGGTTATTGTCAGGTCAGAAACTATAGATCTCCCCCTAAAATGAAATTACAATTCTGTTTTCGGAGAAAATAGCCCTTGTGTAAATATATTTTTCTTAATTCGATTTTTATCCATTATCACAGCATCTAAAAGAGTACATTCAGTTAAACCTTTTTTATAGCGATTCCTAAGAACACGAATCTACTCGTACATCAGTTAACAAAATTTTCGTTTCAAATCTTTATTTGAAAACGACTATACAGTTTCCTTATAACCATTATCAAAGTATTCAGTCAAAGTTTAACCCTTATACGAAAATTGGTATAAATCTGATCCAAAAACGAGACAAGAACACCAATTTCTCATTTTTTATTTCTCATTCGAGGAAGAATAAAATGTTAGCAGATTAAATGATCTATATTTCCTATTTCATATTCGTCTACTGCGAGTTTCTTATTTCTCTTGCATTCGAAAATTCCGTACAATGGTTAATTAAAATGTCTTCAGGTCGCCCCCCCCCCCCCCAAAGAGGAGTCACAAAATTTCGAACTTTCTCACAAGCATAAAAGTTGGTCTTGTGCTCCATTAAAACGGTTTTCCCTTCCGGCTTCTTCTGTCCGCCTTCGATTTTCTTCGCCGAGCGTTCCGATCGAAAATCCTACCCAGTATTTCTCTCATCGAGTATACACATTTAGGCTGAAACATTTCCACGTGGAAAGTTGTTTCACGTGTCGCGTTTTTGGAAACCTACGCGTTGAAGTATTACCGGGGGCGGCCTACGCCGTTCTCCGGAAACTTGTCCACCCACCTTCGACCTCGCCTCTTTGCATTCGCCACACCAACGACTCCGCTGGTGTCGCCAACTTAAACCTGTACCCAACACGGAACGTTTCTGACAGTCTTATCCGGTTATCTCCGCCGTTTCCCTCGCGGTATATCACGAGCGTATGCTTCGAAAATCCGCAGAAATTAGTGGCCGCTTGTTACATCCGTGGATTTCTCTGGGGCGCTGAAAGTGAACAGTCGTAATTAATTCAGGGGGAGATACATTGTTGTAAACGGTAGATGGGATGGCTCGATGAAGTGGTGGGAGCAAGTAGGACGATCAGAAAGAAATAGAACGTGAATTTGTCTGAAAATATATGTTTCTAGTGCGAAGCATCGTGGAATTACGATGCTCCATTTACTGAAGGACGGTATCAATATTTTTTAACACTTTGGAAATAGTCTTGCTGTTAGTGATACTTCTAGCTTTCAATTATACATTTTTTTTGTAGGGCGTAGATACGTTTAGGCATGTACATTTAAAAGGAAATTCATTAGGTGTATATTCTGAGCCAGCCAGTGCTTAAATTTGAACACGAATAATTTAATTCTCTCCTCAATTATTTTCATGATTACACTCTTAGACGAAATCAGATTTACGTACAGTATACACTCATGAATGTAGAGATAGTGAAACGATATATAGTATAGCTCTGGGCGGAGAGTAAAAGGTGGCGAAGACTATCCGTTGAACAGAAAATAAGTTCTACCCATAAATGGCGATCACTGCTGTTACCAGCTGCTTGGGCCCCCCGCCCTTACCACCTGGCAAACGCTTTCTGCAGAAGTCCTCGAAGAAATTATCCTCGACTTATAGAAGCTTTCGTGATCCGGCGGCCGAGGCCTGGTACCCGATCGGTGTCCTCGAAATGTCGAAAACGAAACTCCATCCACGGGAACGTGGCACGGTGATTTGCGCGATAACCAACGGCAATTTGTTCAGAAGCTGCTCCGAGGGCAATCTAAGTGCACGTAAAACGAGTGCAGTATTATCCGCTACTCCCCTTGATAAGTGCATCCAGGCTATTTATGGCAGCTGGAAGAATCTCATGCATCGTAAGTGTAACGCTCTGTGAACGTTGCTCGACTAGACGCGGTTGGAAATACATACATAGATTGAATAAATTATGTGACAAGTTGATCGTTCGAAATGCTATAACTCGATTGAGCATCCCCAGGTATGCGGCAGAGTATCATTGGAAGTAGCATTAAATTGCTATGGATGAAATGCTCTAGTTCTTAATAAAACTGTTAAACTAATGAAACTGTCTGTGGTCCTGAGCAATACAATATTTATTAATTAAAGTACGATTCATTGGATTCAATACACTGTGGCATTTGTATTGGGTGAGCGCAAAAGTTCGTGCCCGATTTTGAAATAAACTACAGCAAGCAATTTATCGTATAAAACTTTTTTATCAATCAATTATATAATTGTTGAGTCTTTTCGACTTCTTCAGTTGACATTCTTGTATGATTTTCCAATAAATTAACAATTACGTCATCATCCATCAAAGAAGGTCGACCAGAGCGTGGTTCGTCCTTTAACTGGTAATCCCCGTTTCGGAATTTTGCAAACCATTTTTTAATGGTATGAAGAGCTAGTGCACGTTTGTGATACACCTCCTGTATGTTTTTAAAAGCAGTTCCACACTGTTACACCATTCCGAATCTCGTACAACATTACATGACGCAAATGAATCTTTTCGTCACACATTTCCACTATCCTTTCTTCTGCATTAGAACTATCAAAACAAAAATGTCTGATGTGAAAAGAACAATTGAATGTCGCTCTGTTTAACCGCTATAAACTTTGGAAGTGTAACAACAGAAGTCGCATAAGGAAACATAATATGTATGTACTTATGTATGTATAGTGATACTTATCGGAATTGGGCACAAACTTTTTCACTCAGCCAATATATTCTTTTTAAAAATGTGTGGTTTAATGCGGGTTTTGTTTTAAACTAGAACTTGGAAATGGCATTATATTGCTGTGGATGAAATGATCCAATTTTTAATGGGACTGTTAATGTCTGTGGTCTTGAGGAATATAATATTTATTAATTAAAGTACTATTCATTGATTTCTCAAAATTCCTAGCACGTTTGTTTTACAAATGCGTGATTTAGCGCGGGTGTTTTTGTATGTAGTACTTGGAAATAGCATTAAGTTGCTGTAGATGAAATGCTCGAATTCTGAATGCAACTGTTATTGTCTGTGGCCTTGAGGAATACAATATTTATTAATCAAAGTACGATTCATTGGATTCAACACGCCGTGCGTGGTACGTATTTGTGAAAAACTCATATAGCGTATCGCTAAATTATTACAAAATATCATGGAGATGAAATCAGTGCTTTTTAGAGCTTTTTAGAGGATACCTGCAAAATTTAAGGTTTAGAAATTATTAAGGAACATAGACCAAATTTCTATTTTATAATACACATACAGATATAGTAGATTCTGCTCCAAGTTTTTCAAATTTACAGTAAAATGTTCAGTTTCTGTAGCTTCTTAAAAAATTGTAATTGTCATCACGAACAGCTTCTACAGTGCTGAATAGTGTATACGTTTCAATTTGTATAAAGATGGCACTTGAATTTGCTACTTTTACCCTTTGTTATCTGACGGTACTCTAGTAGTACTATAAAAGTACTATAGTAGTTATTATAAAATGCTGCCATGAATTTAGAACACGAATGAAATTTTTACGTATTTGTCACTTCTTTGAAGTCTTCTGTCACGCTACAGTTTAGAATCAGATGTTTGAAAAAAATCTTTGTTTCTAAAATATGTCTTGTTTGAACACTTTTGACATATCTGCAATAAAAAATGTGCCACAAAAATAACGACACCATAATTTAGGGCTTAAGGAGTTAAGATAGAGCAATGGAGAAACGTTATATCTTACAAAAGATTCGAGCTTTGGATTGATGTATAATAAGTGTCACCAGCCAGCACATTTAATCATTAAATTCTCAAAGATTTCACACGCTTGAGAAATCGACCATTTCATATGCAACAACCTAATATTTCGTAATACAATACCGCTGGGAATACGAAGAAAGAATCATTTACAGACACGTGATGGGTAAAGTATGAAAATAGTGTATGAGGTCTGTCACGATGTTGCAATAATAAAATGTTTGTAAAAGTTCCAAAGTAATATCTGTTGCGCTTTATGTTTCAGTTTAATAAATTTATTACAGAAAAGTACACTTTGATATATCATTTCTTATGTAATATACAATTCGTGTTACTGCATATGCTGGTCTTGTTCGCCCACTTTATTTTGTCACGGAAAAGTTATAGTTGCATGCCTTAATATATCTTACGCTTTATTCAAAGCTTTTTTTGTGTTAAACAAAAAAAAAGAAATGTAATGTTATGCTAATATACATTACGGGTAACAAACGTAGAATGTTTACTTGAGTACTTGGATCATCCATGGTCTCAACAAATATATTACTTATAATATCCTTCGCAATTAACCCTTTCGTTACTGTAGGTGCAAAATTGAAAATGCATCTACTGCATAAAATAGTATAATTTTTATTAATATTAAGGAGTTGATGCATATAAGTATTTGAATACTCTGTTTAGCTAGCTAAGGCATCATTGAAATAAATAATTACCATAAATAATGCGTCATTATTGCACAGAACGTTTATGTACGTATGCCTGAAAGGGTTAATGTGGTCTCGAAGATATTACTTCAGACTATAGTGACCCATCATAAATATAATAATAAATTTAATACTTTTATGCAACACAGCGTCATACAACCTTTGTTGCTATATTTAAACGAATATTTATATATTTATCTACTATTAAATTTGCACGTTGTGTTATTAACGTTGATAGACAGCTGTTCCAAAGTCTCCTGCTCTTCGAATGGGAAATTGGGCTACTTATGTAATTAGTGCAACACGGTGAAAGTGCTAGACGAAAAGTACTTTATATATCATACTTCGTTGTATGGTAGTGTTTGTTTATATTTAAAAAAAAGTATGCTTCGCAAAGAATTCTCTAGTGCTCTTAAAATATTTTAGAAGCACTCGTTGATCGACTTCTCTCTGGGAGCATTAATGGCCCACTCGACTTTAAAAGATCCATGTGCGGGATATTTTTCGTTCGTAAACTAAAATCGGTCGTCTTTTACACAGTTGTATGCACAAGTCATTGCGTCAGTGATGGAAAGTGTGGAAATCGATTTGTTCCACTCCGTTGTATTATAATGATAGGACTTTGCATCGTAATGCGTTCCGTGATATTTAAATGCGCGTTTTAGAATTGCTCGAGTGCCGTACCATAATCGAAACTGAATGATAATCGTTACGAAAGCGTTTATCAACAAACTCACGGTTCGAATGAATTTTATTTTCGCACCTTTTCTAGCAGGAGCAAAAATTGTAGGACCATAATATTCATTGGAGGCATTTTATTCAAAAAGGACGTTGCAATAAATCAACACTTTTATATTTCTATATTTGAAACCTTGAGGAAATGAAAGTAGCAAGTGAAAAAAAGTTCGCTCTGCCTTTTAAAACGGAAAGAAGTGGTAGAAAATGTAATATTCAGTTCGACAATCACATATGCACACAATAATAAATTCTAATTTGGTAAAGTTAAAAACGTAATCAGCATAAATAGCTTTAAAACACTCCAGTGGTCTAAAAATAAATTAAAATTTATTAAGAAAGATCAAGGATTCGCAATAGTTATTTCCTGTAAACTATTTGCGTATGAAAAAGGATAGTTATTAGTCGGGCCGAGACCAGTGACTGGTAAAATATGAGCAACAAAATATTGGCTGCATTCGAAGCACGAAAGTATGTACATAGTATTTGAATATGTTTATTAAAAAAAAACATTTTTAAAGAAGGACCAATCACTGTCAGGTGGTCACACAACTACATATACGGTTCACTCCTATGCTGAAGCATGGATCGAGCTTTTATTCAAATGTTTTATTACTGAGCGTTCGAGGATAATCATCGTTTCGATAATGGTCTGATTTTTTTTTATTCGTTTTAACAAAAGCGATGGAACAGAATTAAACGGGGAAATGATTCCGCCGACGTAATAACGTTTCTACTAATACATATATCGACGCAGAGGACACAAATGGCACACAAAGTGCACCGGAAATACAGTCTGTTGTAATTAATTCCGAAAACCTGTTCCGTTTCTTTGCAAGCGGTTTCTACGGTTTTATCCTTTTAATGGCATTCAACGCGCCACCATCTCGCTTATATTATGTAGAAGCACGCTTCTCTAAAAATAATGTCACGACACGGGACGAATGATCGGGTGCAACAGGAACACGAAATTACCTCTTAAACCAGAAACGGTCGTATAACGTATACATAATACGCTCTTTGTATATTTTGGGATAGGTCTGAATGTTTCAATTGATGAAGGTGTTACGTTATTGAAATTAAGTTTGTAGTAAATTGAGTATGAAAGTTAATTCTGAATTTTTTTTTATTATTGTATTGTTGATTTTTTTTAGTTTTTATATTTCTTTACTTTCCAATAAGACAAAGCAGTGAAATGAAGTACATACACTGCTGAAAACAATTAGAGGGTCACATATTACAAGCGTTGTCCTCGTCAACGCGGCACATAATTTCTGGAATTTTCTTTTTAGGAACAAAGGACGGTGTTGTATGCACATGTTCTTGTAAACATAATTCAGAAAATTCCAGAAATTATGCGCCGCGTTGATGGGGGCAGCGGCTGCAATACGTGATCCTCTAATTGTTTTCAGCAGTGTATTGTACTATGTGAAAGAGTACCGCATACCAACTTTAATTTTCGAAAAATGTTGCAACACCGTTTTACCATTCCAAGTCTCCGTATCATTCAATATTGTATAATCTACCGTTGATAGAATTTAATTCTACACGAAATTTATATTGGATATTTTGCTAAACCTATTTATTTTTTATGCTTGTACAGGCAACACTTTAATGTCAAATTTTTACTAAATAATTCATTATTTTCCATTATTAAAATGATTTAATTATTCGTAATTGTAGCAACAGAAGGAGATCAATAACACAATATCAGTGTGTCTTTGGAATAAATTAGTGTCGCTAAACTTAACGCAACCTTCGTTAGATACTGCGTGAATATTAAACAAAAAAAATTATCGCACGCATTAGAAAATTTGCACGCCTGCAGGTTAAAGTCAGGTTGTGTCGTAAAATACATTTTAGTGTATCAGATACGTTAAGGTATGCAAGAGATTGAACGTAAAGACAAAATTAAATATGCAGGTGGCTGGTTGAAACACACACTCAAATGCAAATCATATAATTTTTACACTAATGGCGTACTAATAATAAAATAAAATCTAACGCGTTTCTTAAATGTCGTTTCAAGTAAAGAAAAAATATATCGATAACAAATTTGTTATAAGGCATAATGTACATATATGAAATATTGAAATGCTACTGCTTTCTAATGGATACTGTTTTTCTTTTGAATATTCAAAATTGTGTAAAGTATCATATCTTATGAAGTATCCAAAAATTAATATAAATGTGAAAACTCGGGTTATCGAGTCAATTTAGAGGTACATACTACATGTATATATATATGTATACATATGTAATAATCAGATTCAAGAGCTAAACATGATTATTACGCCAATCATGATACAGCGGCAGATAATATGAATAGAATTTTTGTGAAGGAGTAATGCAATAATTCCTGTATGATTATTATTAGCCTACTAGCGATTGAAGGTAATTTTCAAATTAGCATAATTATCGTTAATCATCAAATTTCGTAATTTCTTTCAGCGTTTCATATACATATGTACTTATACTTTTAATTTGGAACAGCCTTATTTTAACAAAGCTTTTATTATCTATTTGTATCACAATTTTACATTCCCCTATTTTTCCGGTATTAAATAATACCGTTTTATTTATGAAATAATTTAAATCTTGAATGGCCAAATCGAAATTGTTTTTTTATGGATAATATAATTTGTACTATTTATTTCTTGCTCACGATTTCCGATATTCTGAAATATATGTACTCCCAATTTTCATGCAATAATTTGCGATACTTTCGCAAGTAGATATCTTATAAAAGGGGCACTTAGGTGAATTGGACAAGGGTTATAAAACTTTCATTAACTGTTTCAGAGTAGAAGTCCTGTGTATTCATAAAGGGTCTAGCAGGGTAAGCATGGGCAAATGGCCCCCTTACAAATTTTTGTTGTTATTGGGTGCAAAGGAATGTTCTTTGCCAGAGACACCATTCTGTGAAATTTCGGATCTCCACTCCTCGTTTAAGGGTAATATAGGGATAAAACCCCTAAACTTTGTCTATTTTTTGGCAGTTACTACTTAAGATATTTAAATGAATATCTACTTCACCCAACTTTTTCAGAATTGTAGGTACATTATTAAGACTATAAAAAAAATACTTTATTTTTACGAGTAGTATTTTCAAGCAATCCTTTAAGATCTGAAATTCCACAGAATCGTGTCTCAGGCAAAGAAAATTGTTTAGCACCCAATAACAACAAAAATTTTCACCGTGGCCATTTGCCCATGCTTACCCTGCTTAGACCCCTTCGTTCACATGGTGGTCTGCGTTTGCACAAATAAGTAATAAATGCCTGGTTATTTATATCCAACAATTTGTTTGAGAATTAATGTTATAATTCGATATTAAATTATAGGCGTTCTAAAATACATATTTGTATTTGCGAGTTTGTACTCGACGTATCTCAAGGAGGTAGATATCAACCCTTTTGCTCCCGATATAAAGCACTTGTCTATTATTAGAGATACCACGAGAAAAATAGAAGGGCGTTTTATTAAAATTTATTTATTTCCAGGCTCCATATTCTTTTTTTTTAGATATTAGGTGTACCTTAAAATTAATTTAGTGCCTTTACATTAAATTATTTATACCTTTAACTTTCGTCAGGGGAATCGACATCTATCTAAAAGATGTAGCAAATTAATCGAAAATAATGGCGACTATATGGAAGAACAAAAGTTCAAAGTTATAAATGTTTATCTACAAATAAAGGGTGCATTTATTTTACTGAAAAGGCCACCAAATTAGTTATTTCTGTACCCAATATTTAGATGAAATTTTAGAAAGAGACGTTCCCATTATTGCCGTCCAATACAATTCGTAAAAGTTCTTTACACATAAATAAGCAGAATCAGCTGAAAGGATTAAAAGGATTAAAACTATGTATATGCTTATTTTAAGATTACTTTTTAGATTACACTTTCTTTGCAATAGCAAGCGACACTCGTCATCTACAGATAATAATACAATTATAAATTGAAAACTACAATTATACCTCGTAGTGTAGCATAATATAATTAAAATTTATTAAAAATTAAATAGTCATTTTGGATGACGCGTATTTGGATATGAAAAATCGCAAGACAAGTGATTAATCAGATTAATCTAATGGTTGCAAAAGAATACCAACGACTTTTCAGGGTAACCTAAAACGACGCTTTCAATTTCATCATAAATCAATGATGGCTAACGATTGTATAACAATGCTGTAAAATGTGTTGAAATGTAAAGTCCAAGACATCGTGGCATCCTTAATTATGGGCTACTATAAAATCATCTTAATGCTTTTTCATTTATAAAGAGAGTTTGTATATCTGTAATAACATTTATTAACACATTACGTGGTCAAGAGGAAATTAAACATTTTACTGCAATTATTAAGTTTAAGTGCAAAAATTGCATTACTAAAATTTCGAACTAGGAATAATACTAATTCTGACAAATTTCAAGCACTTATATTTTTTCTTTTGCATACTCCTTATTCGAGGATTACATTAAAGGATATCTTTACATGCACACTGAAAGTTTCACTTTCGCCAACTGACGTGTCGTACGAGGCGCTGAACATTTTTAAAACGTAATACAATATATTCTGAATTTCTTCTGGCACATGTTCTCACACATTTATATAAGGCGAGTATAATTACTCGCCTTAAACTGCAATGATTGAAATCGAAATTAATGTAATAAAACATCTTGAACAGTGAGAATTATATTTATTGCATATCTTCAGGCAAAATGGCATTGAAACGCCCTTTCGAGTAATAAAATTTAAAATATAGTATAATAGTAATAATGATACGCAGGGGAAACATCTAACAAAATGTGTTGTGTAATTTTCGACGTGAGTATAAATCGTATGGAACGGTCGAAGTCTGCCTATACCGTTTCCTTCTTTTTCCTTTACTCTCACTTTCGAGATTCATGAAGGCAACATCTGTTCCAAGCATAAACAAGTTACTATATTTCGAGCAATGGCCACAGGAAATATGAATATAGTATCCCGGAATTTATGATACAATCAATAAGCCATTGATTTTTCGTGGAAAATGTACCTTTCCATATCAAGCCTCCTTTCCATGAAGAATAAATTTCGAAGCTTACCAAACGTGCTCGAAATACTGTTTAAATCTCTTAATACTAGAATCCTGTATTATTAATTTCTATCATAATACTAGATTGATTTTCAATTGATATTGAGCAAAATGCAAAGATATTTAAGAACATACTTTACTTTGCATTAAACGCTTGAGTTAACAGTGATAGTTTTAGTGTTAAACATTTACGTGTATTAATCTATGGTAACTTACAAAATTAAGTACAATAATTCCATATTGTGTTAATCATTTCCAGTGTCCGATATTTATAAAATATTTAACTGATACACTATAAAAGAAAAAGGAGCGCAAAATAGCCTTAGTTATAAAAGCATGCAAATACGATATCCACTCGTACTAACGTTCCCTTAACACACTTATCACCCTGAATCTGATACCTATTTTGGGCCCACCTGAGGGTCTTTTGAGACAAGCAAGTTAGGTTTGATTGGACGCAGGGATACGTGTTCAGCCAGTACTTAATAAAGCAAGCGCAAAGAGGCCATCTCGTTTAACAAGCATGGGGGTCCCACAGTATTATGTATATACCTAACTTTCAAGTCCACTCCATATGGTGGTTAAAGCGGTTGAACTTAATGAGTGGGATTAGTAGAATAGTCCCACTCGACCGTTTACAGGCCCATAAAGCACTGTCAACACACTATTGCATTGAATAATTGATTTCAATATAAAATTGTTCGCGTAGAAAGTAGTCCCTTATCTTTTGGGATGTTTTATACAATTTTTTTTTTATTAAGCTTGTATAACATTGGTTTCAAAATTGAAAAATTAATAAAATGCAAATGAAAATAAATGTTCGTGTTTAAAATATTAGGTGAAACTTGTGTAAGTTTGTGCTTTCATGGGTGTACTATAGACTCTCTTTGCAAACAAAATGTTTTATCGTATATTGATATGGTACCTCCGAGGGTGCATGTAGAAAATTTATTATCGCCACGAGATATGTAGCCCTTTTTTGTGATACGTTGCACGTGAAGGTCAAATTTTTCTATACATTCTGTGGCTTTGAAAGGTTACTATGATTTAAAAGACTATCGTATATGCAATGTGATTAAGAAAAAAAATGGAATTCATTAAGTGCACTTAAATTCTTATGAATTGTTATCTTGAAATTTCATAAGCATAATAAATCTTTACCATTGTGGGAGTCCATTATCGTCTTTCCATTATTCGTATAGTATAATTTGTCATTTTACATAAAAATGCACTATAGAGCTTTTACATGCATTAACTTTTGTGCTTTATGATTTTTGAAGATTAAGAGCCTCTCATCTTTAGTTTAAAAGTTATTACGTTCTGAAAGTGGAATCTAGTATTATTTAGTTCTCAATTGTATCACGAAATGGAATCCCTCTCGTTTAAATACGACTATTGCATAAGTGATCGCATCATAAGATTTTTTTCATAAATAAGCACGTTCGTTTTCAAAACATTATATACTAGCGGAAAATAGTTGTACTTCTTACAAAATATTTTAAAATGACAAACCGAATATTACACAAATAGTGCTGCAATAGAAATAAAATTTGTACAAAAAGTGCAGCAGTGAAAATAAAATTTATACAAAAAGTGCTGCAATAGAAAATAGTTGATATTTGAAAAGCCAGGTAACGCAAACACCATTACATATTTCTTTTAAATTTAATCAATTTCTTTTCACATATCCCTAATATCACGTTCAGATGCGTTAATTGCTTCAAATATTTTCTTCCGCGTAATTTGCATAATTAAAATCGCGACACTATTGCGTATACCATAAACAAGTTATTAACCCTGTGATCGTGGCGCACTCTACAGAAAGCCACAGCGCTGTGCACGTCACAATATTCGCATGGGCATCGGCGAATATACTTATTGCCAAAAATGCGACACAACTGAAATTGGATCTCTTTGTTAAAAGCAAGAAAGCATCATCAATATAATTCTCGACATTCAGTTATTGAAGCGGTTATTGTACGGCATATAGAGGCCCGTGCAAGAATATCCTTTCGCTCTACTACAAATGCACGAAAGAGGAAGTCTACCACTACAAATACGTCCCTAGGCGGACGTTGGGCGATGGCCAAGAAAAATGCTCGTGAAATCGTTCTGTACTGCAAACTGTTTGGCTCCGCATAGGTTTTATATTATGCACTTCACTCACAAATACCTTTAAGTAGATCTAAGATCATTCTTGCGCGTTCTCCAAATGTAAATCTAGGGATATTTTAGTTGTCGACCTGGCCCTATCTGTTTAGTAGTAGTAATGCGGAACGTTTCTCTTGCGTCGACCGTATGACCGGTCAGGGCCATTGAGGAATAAACCCACCATTTTTTAGGAGGATAGGCAGATGAGTGTATGTTTGGAGAGAAAGGACGAAGAGTTTATATAGGGAGTCCCATTTATTGCGTACATCGAAATATCTGCGTTACTTTTGGCGATACGAAAAAATGTCTGAGAAGAAAAAACTTTTATTTCTGAAGGCCACTTTTTCGAGTTCCCGAGGTCATCGATAATTATTTAATTATAATGACATTGTATAATACATTGACCTTCAAACCACTTTTATTTTAACGGGCAAACGTTAGAAGCTGTAATGCTATAATCTTATTCAAACTTAATTTGAACTTCAAAGACGCATCTTATACGAAAATATTGTAAAATCAAAATAAACAATTTTGGATAGCGATAAAGAAATGTTTCTCTCAATTTTACCATCCTATTGGCCTCCAAACTATAGCGATTTCTTCATGCAAAGACATTTAAAGGTCAATATATCATACATGTCTGAAATCCATTCTATATCTGCTATAAATACCACAAAAATAAAATTTGTCAGTATTATCGAAAAATCATCGATGACCTTAACAACTCCAATTAACATAACCTTGTGAGCGAAAGGTCATTGACTAATGCTTTTACCGATTTCAGACGAGCAACTTAGTTTTTAGACAATTTCTCGTATCGCCAAAAATAACGAAGATACGATGATGTACGTCATAAATGAAACACCCTGTACATACATCGTGTTGGAAAGAAACACAAAGATCATGTTACAGCTGCAACGACGCTCAACGCGGTATTTGTTTGCACATTGTCTGAAACCACTACATATGTACACAGAATGCATCGTTCCGCATTACTACGAATATGTACACAAAAGTGCAGATCCGCTACTAAAAACGTTTCCCTAGATTAACTTTGGACAATGTTCAAGAACAATTGTAGATTTGCTTGAAACTAAATGTGAGTTATCAGCGTAACCTATTTACTAGATTATGCTTGCAGCATGCGCAAGAAAATTGTTCTGCATTGCTGTAAATTCACCGGAGGACAGATTCACTAATAAAAATCTGTCTCTACATTTATACTGGCCATTATTCAAGGCATATGTTGCATCCGCTCGAAAACAAATTTATTCTGCCAGTGAGTCCCATAGGTATTCGTACCCTCACTGTCAATCAAAGATGTTGGTTAACATTGATTGACGCGTCTATGGAACTCCAATCACTTTTTTTCTGGAACTGAACGCATGTATTAAGTTTATTTAGATCAAATCTCAACAAAATTGAATAACTAATAACAAATAAATATGAATTTTAATCTTTGAGCACTCCGTTTCAACAAATCTCTTGTATAGACAGTGGAGTTACGAATACTTATGGGACTGACTGTGCAATATCTAAACACAGGGCATGCATACAGGGTATTAAGAAAATGGCTCTCAAACTTGTAATATCTACTCACCAAGAGGAGTAATACATGTGTAATCAGTACAGGTCCAAAAATCAATCCTTTCGATGTAGCATTTAGTTTTGTATTTAAAGAATAAGTTGTAAAGTTAAACAAATATTAAGTGGCCACTAAGAACAAGACGATTGCGATTTCAATTGTTTTATGCTGTAGCGCATGCAGACATTTTGACACTTATTTTTGGTTTGTTTTGCAGATACAATTAATTCTCTTATGAACGAGTGGTTGAATCTTCATTATAATTATTATACTAGTCAACGAAACGTTGCTAAACAATATAACCAAGTACAGAACTTTATTCGTAAAATTATGTTTAAGACTTTTTAGATGAGTTCTGTTTTGGGTTCATCTACTAACAAGGGAACATATTCAGATGTTAATCTCCGATTTTGATGAAACTTATGTGAGATATAGTTCTTTGAAAAATATGTGACACGTATTTTTTTTTATCGGCAACCATCCACATTGAAGGGGTGAAAACAGCCCTCAAAGTTGGGGGTCAAAACCATATTTTTTGAGATATCTCGGAAACCAGAGGTCGACTACATTTCCCATTGAAAAACACACAATTTAAAAAAAAAATTTAGTTTTTTCGACCTCTGGTTTCCGAGATATCTCAAAAAATATGGTTTTGACCCCCAACTTTGAGGGCTGTTTTCACCCCTTCAAAGTGGATGGTTGCCGATAAAAAAAAATACGTGTCAAATATTTTTCAAAGAACTATATCTCACATAAGTTTCATCAAAATCGGTGATTAACATCTGAATATGTTCCCTTGTAAGACGAAATTTCTGATGAATTTTAAGAAAATGAGTGAATGTTTTATTCGCTACCATACCTCAAAGGAATATTCCATTTCCTTTAATGCCCAACTTCTTTTCACTGTTTTAAAGGCGACACTACCCATTTTATAATGAATAACACTATTTCTTTTCTTTTTATTCTTAAAATGTATAAAGAATTTTTACATTATTTTTACCTTTAAATATTCATTATCCAACTTCGTATTTAAACTCCTATATAAAATCGTATCCCACATTTTGTTCAATGCAATCAATTGAACGAAATTTCGTCGGCCACAAATATTATTTTATACCGCAGCGCTGGCTGTCAATATATTTGTATTCCGTGCGAAAAAAAAAAAAAGTTCGGTGTACGAATACTTTTTGGGGCCACTGTATGTACAATTCTCACCAGGTAGGGGTTATCGGAGCCGAAAACCAGCGAAGGAAACACGTCCTTGACCGGCCAATACATTTGGTCTCGAGAATAGTAAAACAATTTACTGGCCGTCTATATACATATGTATGCTCCTCCCATATATATCTGTTAGTAAACGTGTGAAGGCGTATACATATATGTGCTTTACAAGCGAAGGGTTAAGCTACAAGTTAGGACAACCGGCTAAGTCAAACGTATCTTCACTGGTTGACAACGACTACCATTGGATAAGGTTATTTTATTGGATTTACGAAATAAGTTACGATAAGTGTCCATTGGTGCAATATTTTGTTGCAGGACACGCTTTGTATATCTACGGTTGAGACAATTACATACATATATGCAGGGTGTCTCTTAACTGTGGGAACTCCCGGTAATGGGTGATTGCTGGGGTGACTCTGAACCAGTTTTTTTTTTACAAAAATGTTGATTGAAGCTTCGTTTTTTAATTATTAACGAAAAACACTGGCCAATCAGAGCGTTTAAGCGCGTGGCTCTCAACCGCACTCGGTCGTGGTAGTGAAACAACGCATTGGCGCAGCGCGCGAGGGTGGTTGAGAACCACGTGCTTGAGCGCGCGCTCTACGGGCGCTCTGATTGATCAGTGTTTTTCGTTAATTATTCAAAAATGAAGCTTCAACGAACATTTTGGTAGAGGAAAAAGTTGTTCAGAGTCGCCCTAGCAACCCCCTATTTCCGGGAGTTCCCATAGTTAAGGGACACCCTGTATACATATGTATATGTATAATGAAAATAGCATTCATGGAATTTTCTGATGAAGGTATGCTGAAGTAAGATTTGTCGGGCGATGCTGAAAAAGATGTGAAAGAAGCTTGCGCGTGGGTTGAAAGTAAACACGTGTATTTATGTCGAGAGTGTTTTCAGTGGCGCATTCGTAAAGGCTGTTCATTTTTAGGAGTGCAAGGAACTGTTTCTGTTTTGGCTTTTCTCCCTGCCTTCCGCATTTTTTTGTTTACTTTAGTAGCTGCAGACGACTATGTATATGTAACATTTGTAATTGGTTTTTTTATTTGAACACGTTATTGTCGTGTAACGATCGTAGAAAATATTGCCATGGACTTATTTATCCTTTACTTTTGTTATATTTTTGTTATATTTAATCGAAGTTATATTTAATCTAAATATATATTTAGACATATGTATTTGATTATTTTCTCTGGCATTGTGAACAGTTTGTCTACTTCACGTGATAAACGTTGCATTTACTGTTTACTTACGGCCAAGGAATCAACAAATAAATACAGCCAGTCACACGCCGTAATTTTGTATTCCATTGTTTATTAATGTGTTTTGTCGATGAGTAAAACTAAAGTAAAAAATGACAACGATGACTACAGTGAATTAATTTATTCAAAATATGCTCTTAAACAACAGAATTAGTTAAAATATAGAAAGCTATTAATTGGTACACCGTTCAGTGACAGACATCGTTTTAAGAAAAATACATATGGTATTGATTAATATTAACGAATTTTTTCTGCCGCTCAATCGTACAGTAAAATTCAAAGTCAAAGACGTGCAAGCACTTTTATGGATAACTGTGTGCACATAATTCCCGATTAAACGATGGTCGTTTTGTATTACAGATAGGTAATTATTATGGCTGACAGTATAAATTTGTTTTCCATGTTACGGTAAAGTAGCTATCAAAGCAAGCAGCCATATGCTGCGAACTTGTCATTTTCCCAGGAATTACTTTGGAATGTGCACAGTGTTTGTGTACATTATCAGTGATAGTAAGTTTATCGATAGTACGGTGCGTGAGAGTTTATACATTAGAATGCAAATGTTACGATGCACATGGGGCCACAACATTTCACATGCTGTGCACTAGCTTTATGTTAGGTATACGCAGGCCCGTTCTTGGGTTGTTGGCTGCCCAGGTGCAAAAACAATACCGCCGCCCCCATTAAGAAATTAATACTGATAGATGTTCTATGTCCCGTAAAGCTGCGTACGATCAAATACCGTGCGCCAATCTGGTGTCACTTATCCACAGTCTGTCTAACGAAATTTTGGTACCTTCAGTATCGAGACAAACAACGACAAAACGGTGTTCATAGAATAGTGTCACGTTCCACGAGTTTCTTCATTCTAGTGATATGATACGGGTGTATGTTGATCTCACCGTGAATGATGCGAGCGATTAACTTACAGATATGATGTCGTCAGGAAAGAATTCTTGCACTCGAATGAGTTTTATTGTCTCCATTGTCAAGAAGTATTTTACTTTCACGCTTTTATGGATTCGTTAATTTCTGCAACGTTATTAATGTTCGAACAACACTTAGCACCCGTGTGATAAATTTTTTGAATCAGTGTTTCATTAAAAAGTAGCGCAAACTATGATACTGTTATTTGCAATAAACTGCTAAGTGGCACGTTATTCCCAAAAATATTCTGCCACCTACTGCTAGCGCAAATACTTGATGTTAACGACATAGTAGTGTAAATGAAGCTGCTGGACTTAATCTTTTTCGTGGATCAATAAAAGTAACAGGAATGCTAGTGTCGATTATTACAACAATGTACAGTTGGAGCTTGATCGGAAAGTTTAATCGAAAGACAGAGGTTTAATAAATTGAGGTCTGAGGAGAAATGAATGGAAAACAATTTCTGTTATGCATTTAAATAAAGGTCTTGATTTCAAATATATTAATTAATACGATAATCGTGTCACTGTACTCACAGAAGTACTCGCGCGCTTTTAATTTTTGATTGTAGCGGTTTATTGAACAAAGAGATTTATTAATTTTAATTAGAACCAATATGTATCTTTAACATAATAATCTTTGTTATTAATGGTGTACCAATGAATAACCCACAATATCTTTACCAGTTTTATTATTTAATAGCATTGCATTATACAAAACATAAACTGTACCATCAAATACCAACGATAATCGTACTATATAAGTAAGCATTGAAAAATAACACGATGATGATTGCGTGTACGTGTCAATCTTTTTATATCAAAATCAATTTTTTCTAGTAAGAAAATAACTCCTAAAGCTCTGATACATATTCCCAAGTTTTAGGTAGGCTATAATAATTTGTAAAAACCACAAATCCTTTTACTTATTTTACTTACTTAATGAAATTTACTTAATTCAGTTCAGTATAAATTAATTCATAATTATTGCAATGTAGTAAATGAATAACATGAACAAAACAAACAAAAATTGTGAAACCGTCGACTATCTTCAATTTTTGTTAAATGATCTATAAATGCTATTTATTTTCTAGCAGATCAAATCACTAAATTCAGAAGATTTAGAACGCTTGAAATATCAGCAATTTCATATCCAACCACTGAAACATGTACAATCTTTTTCCATCACTTTTATCGCTACTTGCTAAGACACCTCATATGTATGTTCCTACAGCTCTATTTCCGTCTTACCCTAGTTCCTTTATCGGTTGTTCTCGACTCAACCTGCTCTTTTCTTGAAATGCTTAAAGTGCTCGTGACTAATCCCCCAAGATGCCTTCCACCTGTCTTAATTCTTCAATACTATTTGTGGTCTACTTATCACATTTGATCCCTTGCCGATTATTGGAAATAGATTTTGACGCTTCAGAAACCATCGTTTGTAGGAGTAAAATGTAGCTGTATGCTTCGTAATGACTGTTTTGTAATTTCGCAAACATTAAATTTATTTTAAATGAAAGTTGATTGGTAACTTTTAATGTAATTATTTTTCTACAATGTTGATGACATCACTTCATACGATGGTGTGTACAGGGTTACGCAAATCAATAAAATGATACGGTTAAAGCAATTTTTACTTCAAATAATATTTAAGGATTTTAATTATTTAAGGAATGCAGTTTGTAAAAATGAGTTCCTGTATGTTATGCAACAATTTTATTGGCCACACAAAAAGACTAACAACAAAAGTGTTCTTAACTGTACCATCACATGCTTTGAGAGTTATCCGAAATATGTGAGAGGTACATTGAAGTTCTAAATAAATACCAACTTCTAAATGAACTGTACAGCTATGCCAACACTTAAAATTCCTCTTGGATCTGCTTCTTCTTCTTCCGTACATTTCATCAAGATTAACAACTGTTCTTAACATACATTCACGGAATTGTTCAAATTTTTCTTCGTTATTTCTTTATTCTAAAAATAATATCTCGATACATTTTTTTCTCGAATAAAGGAAGGGTACGATCTTCCTCCAATAGCCTAAATTAAGAATAGAAATTAAACGAGATCTTATTGTATCTCATTAATTGAAATTAATATATTTGTTTTTACAAATTTAATTTTTCAATACTTTTACTTCAATATATGTACATATACATATATACTGTAATGTATTCGCCCCAAGTATCTATATTAGTCTTACGATATATATTACTGTATTATTCTTTATCTCTATATTTCTGTCGCTTAAGGATTAATACGTACAAATATTGTTGCATCTTGCCAAACCTTCCTCATCCTTGCCCTTACCCTGTGACTCACCCCGTTTAGTCACCCGTCCAATGTTTCCAATTCCTGACCTATGTCCCTAACTATTTTCCATTCCCACTTTCGACCTCTCCTATCACCCCTACTCCTATATTTCAGATCCCTTATAAACCCTTGACCATTCCTCCTCAAGAGCATTCATAGCATTATTATCTTACACTTCATACGAAAAGCTCATTATATTCAATCATTACCATACTACAAGTCAGACCATTATACTCAATTATTATCATACAAGTCCAAGCGCACTCATTATCATTCTTACAAGTCTAAGTGTTAATAAAATCTCTTAAAAACCGAAGTGGAAGTTCAAATTTTCTCCGTGTACATTACAATACCTATCTGTATAAACTCTTAATCACTTCCACGAATAACTTCTATTTTCATTTTTTAACACTATTTCTACCAAGAGGTGTCAAAGGACACTTTTCCACTTTTCTCTTCAAATTATTCTTTCTTTAAGTATAATCATTTGTCCACAACTAATTTGATGACTTTTAGTACAATAGCTGTAAAATTAATTCAGCGATATAATATTCCACCAGCTCATGCTGGATCGAAAAATATGCACATGGTATACCTATTCCTACCATGAGGTGTCTTTTGACACCGTATAAGGATTTCATAACAAATTGTAATTTTAAACCATTTCACATACAGATGTCAACACCATCTTACTGCATCATATCAATTATAATCAATTTAGAGAATCCCGATTTCTGTTGTAACGGAAAATACAGGTGATGCTGCATAACTTTGACTTTCCGCCATGTTGCATTTTAGTGTAGATCATTGCAGTGACTATTTTTACATTTTACAACCTAATTAAATCATCTCCAATAAATATGCATCGATGTATCAATCAATATATTGCTCAAATTATCTATATTCAACTCATAATTTGAAATCAATGGATAGTTTTGTCAATTATTTGCATACAAACGCAAAGGTGTCACAATACACCTTTTGGTCGAAGTAGATATACACAAAATCGTGGTAGAAATACTGTTAAATATATTAATTAGTTCATTATTTGCTCTTTTCTTTGTACTAGAGATCTTTTGTTATTATTAAAGATATTGTTTTTAGATTACTTACTATGCTTTTGTCAGATATTGTACCGTTTTATATCGTGGCCCTTTTCTTTATTCGAGAATTCCATGGTTTCTGTAACAGTTTTATCTACTCGCGGTACAATACCTCCTTTCAAAAGTAATGGTATATTCCATTTGAAATGGAGTCAATTCTTATCTCGTAGGGACCTATGTATGTGGCATTCTTTGATATTTCTTTTCACGCGAATATAAATTCAGTGTCTGCATTGTACAGAGTGTAAAAGAAATGGCTGGTCAAATATTGAGAATTTATTTTACACGTCTGTAGAATGAAAAAAGTTACGCAAATATTGATCTCGAAACGTAAACATGTTTTATTCCTTTACTTGCTTATAAAATCGTCGCCAAAAATCATTTTAGATGGCAGCTATGCTTGCTTCAGATCATTGTTTTATTAACTACTAAATACTTCAGGAAAAACGTATGTCTGATTACAGACACCGCTAATATTTACTTTTTGTAGTAAAAATGATTAAATTATCTTTTTACCTAAAGATCTAAATTTCATAGATCTAAAGGGAAATACTACTTACATGTCTATAATTTATTTAATTCCGAATGTGAGTAGAATTTATAGTATATGTACATATCTACTATTTTTAAAATTGAATTACTGTTAACCATGACCTTTGTGCCAACGAGTTTCCCAATTTTATTGTATTCATAATCTACAGTTAAGGTACAGTTAAGCAATTCCTTGCTTAAACGAGAATAATATTGACACCATTGCTATGCCATCCAAAGTTCCGAGAAACGTGCACATAAAAATCTCTGTAATTTCGAATTACTCATCCCGACTTCATTAATAATAGACAATTCGTACTTTGGTCGACTGAAACGGATGATAAATGATTCATTTGACACGAACTATCGTGATATCAGTAAGAAAATGTTTCAAGATTAAAATTAATGAGAGTTGTGACGTTGAGCTTCCCCTGCTGTTGAACTATAGTTGTTTTCAGTTGATTGTTTAGGGGTAATTAGTGAAATTAATTAGAAAGCTCGATAATATCAGTGCATGGTATATTTGTTTCCTGACACGGAGCAGTGTGTTGTGTATCAAATAACGCGTGTTGAATACGAGTCACGAAAACGCCCACACTCTAGTTCTTTGATGGATGCAATTCCCCGGAGATCTCGTGCAATTTATCTGCGTTCTGTATCACATTGCAGAATTCACGTCAGATTATCCGACTACTAGTTTTGTTACAACTGCAGATATTTCAGCAGAATTGTATCTGTTCCATGATAATGCAAATCGGTTTAATCTTAAGACACGTTACATATAAACGATCGTTTATTCTACAAAATTTTGATATAATTTGAAATAACGTTTAATTTAAAATTCAAACGAGTTTGCTGACCTATTTTCAGCGCAGAATGCGACAAAGGTATATGTAACTGAATTAAAAGATTTTGTTAATTCTAACATTTTCAGCTATTTGATATTTCTCATTTTAATAATCAATTCGTGCGGCAACCAGATTGTAGAGTTCATTTTATTCCGTTGAGATAACAGTGAAGAAAACGAACAGCTGTTGAGTATCACATGACAATATTAATTATTTTGTAGCCAATACTCGCAATGAAAATATGTCATTAAATAAAATTAATCTGCATTGAGTGTCCAGCATACATCGATAAAGGGACTTTTAATTGGAACTGTATCATATTGTAGTTTTATTCGCGTAATACAATTAAATTTGCAGCATTTGATATGTGTATAGTAGGATTTTTATTTCTGCCACAGTCTACTTTTGAACAATGTTATTTGAAAAACTTTTTGTTTTTGGATAACGATTATTTGCTACGAATGTAGTATCACATGAACCCACTATATTTTGTGCTCAACTGAATTCACCGTAACACACCCCACAATACGACGAAAACAAAATTATACAGCTCTGTTCAAAATTGCAAGATCATCTTGGATTCAATATGAAAAGATTTCTTTTTGTTAACCTTTTCTTTATTACATTCTCGTAAATGGCTAACAAAAATCATGCCCACCTTTGCAGCGAGCACCCTGTGCATCCTAGTTACGGAAAATATTTATCTAAGTACATATACTTCTATTTGCGACCCCCGTTTCAAATTGTAATGAAATATATTCATTTACGCAGAACTATATTTATAACACTAATACGATATGCACGTAATAGACGTCGGACATTTGTGTTGCATAGCATGCCTGATCATATCCGTTATGGAATAACATTCTGCATCATTCGCTTGCTGGATGAATTGAAGCTTGTGTCATCTAAGTTCAGATTACCGTCATGAATTGTAAGTGGGAATCGTAGCAGGAAGCATTCGCGCGGTAAGCATCCGTTGTACGAGCCACGTGCACCGTAAGAAAGACCTTGATGGAACTTACCTCGAAGCTGACACACTCGCCTAGGTATATCCTTGTCCCTAGCAAACACTAGGGAATCGCATACTTCTCTGATGATGTTCACGTCTGCTGAAATAATCTCGAGAACTCTACTGTAGAAATATTGTTACGAGGCATGGCAGTATCCACTCGCTATTTTTTTGTATGCGGGGTGTCCCGTTAGACATATAAGGGACTTCTTGAACAAGGTGATTAGGGAGGTAAAATAAAGAAAGATGGTGTCAGTGAAAATGAATAATTAAATGGATACACGTTCGCAAAAATTAACGCTAAATACTTATGTATGTCCACAAATTGTAATTTATTATTTACTTGGTAACAGTGTTCTGGGTTTGTTACTAATTTGGGATTACGTGGTTAGGATATTCTTCTGTGTAGCTTAGATGCCATTTTAATTACATTTCACCAAATTGTTCAATACCCAGCAAACATGAACTGATGTATGTAAATATAAATACTGAACCCCCTTTAAGTAGCTGATAAATATTAAATATTTAATAAATTATGGCTTTGCGACAGTGTCAATCTTTTGTTGTATTCCGCACAGCTTTTATTTATTATATTTAATAAATTACAGTAATGCTTTAACGGAAACTTGACGAATACTTAGAGCGGCGGCGTACCGTTGATATTCTTGTAACAATTCACTGAGGGAGACTACGTCGATAAAGGCTCTAGTCTAGAGGAACTCTGGCTTTGGGATGTGGTTCAGTATGTATACATATATTGGGGAAAAATGGGAGAGTAGGGGTTATCTAGGATTTAGTAGGGAATAGGGAAAGGAGCTTGAAGTTCAAGGGTTGAGGATGACTAGCGACAAAGGTTGGGGTTGTTATGCATCACGAGGAGGTTTTGAGTATTTGTCATCGGAGTAGAAATGTGAAAAGTACCGGATATCTATGACTAATATAGACTGTGAGCAATTCGCAGTTGTGATTAGAGTTGACTAGTGAAAGGAGATAATTATGTCGGTAGACAATACTTTCTACACGTATATCTTATTAAGTATTACTTTTTAACTCCCCGTTTGCGCTCCTTTTTTACTTCATCTCTGCTCTAAAATCATTTTATTCAAGGGGACCAGTGAATAAGAGAACGCCCTGTATAATAAAAGCTGTTTCAGTTCTACTGTGCCTGCCTGCGAGAATTTTTCTACGCATAGGCTGTTTCAGAACTCGCTACCTCTTTGTAATTAAATTGATATAATAACGTTAATATATTTAATTAAAATTTTGTTCATAAGTATAACAGTTCGTAGCCCGCCATGCGTGTATTAAGTCTGTAGACAGACTTGCTAAAACTCTTCAGAAATTTCATTAGAATTTTTTTCCCAGGGAAAGAGGATAGAGACTCAAAGAGGAGAGAGAATCTTGGTCTTTTTACGCTTTCAGGTTTCAGTATTTACACAGCTAACGAATTTACACAGTTGACTTTGACCTCCTCTCCCTTTTTATACAGCTTCTTATCTTCCTCTTACTTGCCCCCCGTATTTCATGTTAAGTCCCTTTCACACCCACGCGCATATACCTTCGGCGTGCACCTAAATTCCTAGAATGATTCAACAGAGTGACATTAATTACTTCACCAAACATCTAGGTCCTTTTAGGAAAGACTGCAATGCGTTGCTTTTTTACTAAAAGGAAACAGCGTTTCGTATTTTCTAGAAGCTCATTTCTTTGTCTACTTTCTACTTGCAAGTCGCCCTTTCTGTCTACAAATTGCTGTTTACCCTTTAACTTTAAAAAGTTC
Organism: Nomada ferruginata; assembly: GCA_963583965.1. Classification (NCBI taxonomy): domain Eukaryota; kingdom Metazoa; phylum Arthropoda; class Insecta; order Hymenoptera; family Apidae; genus Nomada; species Nomada ferruginata. The sequence continues at coordinate 7,056,498 of OY757219.1, forward strand.
TGAGAACATTCGTGCTAAACTTGTTTATTTTTCGTTGAGTTTAGTACACTAATAAGTTTAGCTAATAAAATAAACTAATAAAATAGTCCACCTTGTCAATGGTGGGTGAAACTTTGGATTCGACGGAAAGATACTTGGTAGCATCGACACAACTATCAGTAACGCTTGCTGTAGAAGATCTTGATAGGTATTGGAATCATTTAAGAATAAGTGAATTTCAGTTTGATGTTCTCCTAGAAAACGTTAGGTCTTTTATAGATAAGGTTGACACCTTCTTGAGATCAGCTTTGCCTGCAAAAGTGTTCAATATTCCATTCAATATATCTGAAGTAGAGACTGTCTCTACTTTCTTCAGTGTTCACGTTGGATGAAATGTCCAAAGTGTAAAGTCTAAATTCGCCTTAACGTTTACCTTAAAAACTGGTCGTCGTCACCAGTATACTGTTAGACTATACTTGCGCCATTTGTTGTGTACTTGTCCGTTTCATAAGAATGGTCGAGCGGGACCAAAAGTTAAGAGATAAGAGTCCAGAAAAAACGCCGCAATGAAGAGAGTACCGTAAGTAGTGTATCAGAAAAACAGAAGATTAATGAAGCAAAGGTATATACGCTATCAATCTTGTAATAATAATATTAACAAGAGAAACGAGAAATAAATCGTAAGAGGAACAGAAGTAGCTACGGTTTAACCCTTTCGAAACTGTTGGGACATTGCGCCCCAAAGTATGTAAGTTATAGTATAGGTACAAGTTTTTCTGCAAGAGGACCTATCATTTTGTTACGGTCAAAAATTGACGGATAGTCAGATAAATGAATGCTTCACTTGCCAAATCGATTAACTCCACTTTCTGAATTTTATTAAATTTTAATGTCAAAACACTTTATTAGTGTTTATTAGTGTTTTGACATTAAAATTTAATAAAATTCAGAAAGTGGAGTTAATCGATTTGGCAAGTGAAGCATTCATTTATCTGACTGTCCGTCAATTTTTGACCGTAACAAAATGATAGGTCCTCTTGCAGTAAAACTTGCAGAAGCATTCAAATGTCTTCTGTACAAAAATGAGGCACTGCATTAATATGAAATTTTACACATACATACTCCATAGTGTCTAGGTACATGTTGAATAAGTTTCAGCCGAATCGGTTGACTAGGTCCAGAGTTATGGCAAAAAATCCAAGTGGACCTATCTTTATGTTACACACTGTATGTACAGGCTGTTACGCGATTGGTGAAATATTTCGTAAAGGATTGAAGCTATCAAAAAAATGTTTCTACAAAAGTTGTTTGTCTTAAAGGATACATTATCTGGTGCAGGTGATTGTTGTTTTGGGGGGATTTAAAAGCCAAGACTTAATAGTAACTACTTAATAGTAATATTATAATATTACTATTACTAATATTATATTATGATATTACTATTATAGCGAGTGTCGAGGCGAATTCAACGACCTGCTATTACATAGTACCTATTCTGTTTAGTAAAACCATAAATTGATGCGATCGAAATGTTGCGTCAATCTGTATGGGCAAACGATGGCTGCAGTTGAACTGGCCTCGCTTTACATATGGCGATATACAGTAAATATGATCTCACTGTAAAAGACTATACATATACACCATTTTCAAAAATTATGCTCGACCTAATATGATTTCATAGTTGAATACATTAGGTGTAGAAATCAATTCGGTGCCTTTTTAAATCAAGTTTACTGTTTATTTATAAAGAAAACATACAATTCCTATTTTTTGAAACGGTCTACATTATTTTCGAGGACTTTATCTTGTGTGCAACTGCCGAATGCCCTGACAGAAAAAAGATAAAGGTCTTCACGCAATGAAATCATCAATGCTGTTTTGCACCTCCTCCAATGTTGGAAGTGCATTTCTTCTGAATGGTTTTGGAGCAATTTGAATAAATGATAATTAGATAGAGCCTGGTGAAGGGATTGAGCCGCATGTGGGTGGATTTCCTAGCGCAAGAAAGAAACGATATCTTTTGTCGCCTTTACGACATCTGATCGACCGTTATCTTGCTGTAAGATGACTTGCCTTGTTCCATGACCGGTAAACGGTGAGCCCACGATTTTCTTCGTTTAGGCTCTCTGACGCAACACCCATTTTTCGAAAATCCTTTCGTTTGAATCTCATTTAACAATGATACAGCCGGTTCATAACGTCGGTCTTTCTCTATACAGACTGAGCTCACGTGGAACCCCTCGACCTTGCTTTCGCCTTTGTCCGTTGCTAACTGTGTTTTCTTTTACCAATTGTCGCGTGTTTAATAACTGCGGTTGTTGGTACCTGAACGTCGCAAAACGGTGGGGAAATATTTACGTTTAAACCAGAATTATGCACAATTTAATGCAAACACTACGAACGAATTTCTACACCTAGTATTATAGCACGAGTTATTGCATTAGTGTGCTCATTGCCAGAATGGAAGTCCGTCTCGAAAGGATTAAACGGTCGGAAGTGTATACCGGCGCGAGGAACGCGAGATCAACGGTTGGAATGCGAAAGAAAGACGAACGGAAGAAACGAGTCAGGAAGAAGAGAACTACGTTCCCCTCTGACTGACACCGTTGAAAGTCCGAACGCCATGGATACGTACGTGACAAGAGCACGGGCACGTGGCGGGACAGTAAAAAAAAAGTGGGGATCGTTGCAGGCTTAATTCGCAGTCGTATATAAACCGACGTTGGGCTGCTGAACTTTTTAGCCGCCATTGCAATAAATCTACTGTGCCACGCGATAAGTGTTTTCACGCTTAAACTACTAATGAGCGCGAGGCGAGCGAAACGAACGAAATAAAAACGTGCGGCCAGTCACGGAAAATTTTACTTCCCTAGGGGAGGAGAGTGACGAAAATCGATTGCGATGTAGTACTACGATATATTTTTATCGGATGATAAAAGGGACGTGATATTAATGGTTTTGCTGGGATATCTCGATTCCTTTTAGCGTTGGCTTTATCGCCGATAGATCGATATTTTTCTCTTGTATTGTGTGCCTGTGTTCGTAGGGCATACGATTATTGTGATTCTTATCTTGGAAAGGAATTATATATTTGCCCATCGACGAAGCTGAGTCGGGTCTGACCCGTATTAGAGTCCTTCAGATCTCTCGAGGCTGCTCCAATTTGTTTCAAAAAATGATCCAGATGTTACATGTGTAGGCAAAATGATAACAGATATTTTATTTTTATTATTTCTGTATTATAATTTACGAGTGAAAGATTGTATAAGGTAGAGCGAAAAGAAATGTCGTTTTCTTTTTGTGTCCGAAAACACTTGGATGCATTTTTCAAGTCAAAGCAGCCAGAATTTTATAAAAGAGGTCTCGAAAAATCGCCTAAATTGCGGCAAGACATTATAAATAACCATGGAAATTATCTATCGGAATAAATATTATGTATTTTTTTGGTAAATAAATTTGTTCGCAATGGAAAAAACCATTTCTTTTCGCTTTACCTAATAGTATAATTGTGCAACCTTTGTTCACAATGCATGCGCAGGTTCCACGCGTTAAGAACAGTATCCATGAATTCTAATGATACGCACAAAGTTTGTAATGTAATGGACACAGAGAAAATTTAACTTCCAACTTCGGTTTTTCGAGAGATTTTATTAACACTTAGGCTATGGTTTTGACAGTTGACTTTGCTTGGATGATCTGAGCTGGTGAGTAAGGGAACCTTGGGTTTTTAAAGGGTGTTGGAAATGATCTAGTAGGGGTGGTGAGGGCGAATTCCAAAGGAATGCGGACGAGTAAGGATCATAGGGCAGTATGACGAGGAATTTTGGAAGCGGAGACGCGATAAGGTTATATGACGAGTGTTTGCGACGACGGAGGCTTAAAAATATTTGTGTACATGAATCCTTAGGTGACTAGTTGATAACAGAGACTAATACAGAAATATATATATCATAAGGCATACACAGATACATATATTGGAGGCGAATACATTACAGTAACAAATCTCGCATTTTTGTAATGAACTTGTGTATTGGTATTAATAATATCATATTTTCAAATGATTGAAAAGTGTAATTTAAATTTTGATTTTTAATTAAAACCTAACGAAATAATTGATTTTCGGATGTAGATATAAACAGACAACTTTTGCAATAGGTCCAATGTGACCCAGCACCACTTCTTGCACTATCAGTAATCCGACGATTAATTCGCAATTCGTCATCTAGTTTTGACGCGATGGTCGCATGCTTCTAATATCCTACTTGAACCTTATTATTGCCTGCCACCTCTGTTATAAACTTTCGTGCCACTGTTTTCATATGCAATTTACATTCGTCAAACCTGCACTGTGTCGCACAAAAATATTGTACTTAATTTGCCAATAAATAATTTGCATCATACATTGATAAATTTCAATTAACTTTCAGACGTTTGTTAAATTCTATTTATTTCAATGGGAATTTAATAAACTGTTTATCCAGGATAACATTGACCACCGGAGGTTTACAATAGTACATTGTCTCGTGATCGGCTTATTTTATCGAGTGCATGTGTCGGTGATAAGTTCCTTGAATATGTAATTGGTTTCGAGATATGCTATCTATTAAATTATCTTACTGCATATTTGATATATCTTCGATCATTTATTGAAGCACGTTTATCACGAATGCTGCAGGTTTACACGAGAAGGTGTTTGTCCAATGTGGACGTCGCAAACCTTTTTTTCATTCGTGTTACTATAGGGTGAATTGTGTATTTTTAATACACAATTAACATTTTTATTGAAATACAAGCTACGTCTAACAAGACTTGCTTCTGGTATCTTATAAGTTGCCCGAACTATTCTATGACTCTTGTTTATTTTTTTTTTATGAAATACCATGCGAATTAATGTTCTTCTTGCGCAACCATCTTAGAGAAGCAGCCAAGTAAAAGGGAGTAATTCATTTATGGAATTACTTTATTTCCATATTTTCTTTTATTTCGAAAAACGCTTTATTGAGGGTCGTATAAAATGTATGGTACACAATATTTTTAAATTTGTGATCATTATTAGTAATTGAAGAGGTTAATTGTATAAGATTTCAGTACTGGTGATCAAATGATACTCAGCGTATTAAATGTTACGCTTGAAGACTTCTTTAGAATATACCAGAACAATAGCATTCCGTTCTGTATATTTTCAAATTAGTGTTTTATGTCTTGAATAACTCTAACACTAGGAGAGTCTTACTGCATATTAAAAAATGTTGGGAATTCAGGTTGTTATTTAGAAAGATAGTCATTAATCGTCAAGTAAGTCCATTAATGTTACAAAACTAAACAAATAATTTATGAGAAATAAAACATATGCAAACTAAGGAAAAGAAGAATAAGTTGTACCATAGTGAAATAAGTATTTTTTTTGGTCACTGTTTAAAGTCGCATCGATTTATTTTACTTTGTATACTATCAGAATACCCGCTGTTTTCGAGAAAGGTATTACAAGTCATTTCAGAAAGTCCTTTGTCAATAGCTTGAAATAGTATTGAAGAACGACTTTTCAATTTACTCCATTTTGTTAAAAAGCTGTTTACAACAACTTCCAGATACAGTACTGTATTTCGTACCTAATGTAATAATTACGAACAAATACATGAAAACTGTTACCACTAATTTTGTTACATGCTCAGTGTTCATGACTTGAATATGTATAATATTATTGTTTTCATCGCTCTTTCTGGGGAAAAATACATTTTATGTATTACTGACGCGTTTGAACTAAATACGAAACTAATAATACAATAATTACTAATACATATATCTTTTGTAAACTATTTTGTAATGAGTAATGAGTATGATGCCACGCAAAACAAATCAATAAGTGTTTCCCCTTTACAATTAACCCATTACTTATCTTTTTTAAAGTCATGTATATAATACAAATGCCAAAACAACTACATTTCGAAACATTAAAATAAAAGTGCCATCAAAATGGGATATTGGGCGTTAATGGGTTAACAAAGAAGGTGTACCGTGAAATATAAAACGAATTCTATTGCTTATCGTATGAATTTATCTCGCCACTTTACTATACGTACCTGAATATTTTTTGTTGCTGTACGTATTTTCTGGGCAGAAAATTACAGCCCGCTCGTTGCATACGAATTAGTGTTTCAGAATCGATCCCCACCTTTCTTGGGCTAGCAAGAGAGTTACAAAGAGAAGTCTGTGTTGCAATTCACCCGACGTCGTTCTTGCTGTAATTTATGATACCCCAACATTACCTTACAGCCCGACTTTTTGAATATTCTGCCGTCTAATATACACCACTTCTTTAGCCAACAGTATTACATTTCACTGCTGCATGAATTATAGAAACAATACAATGCTATATAAAGGATTTCTTATTACGTCCATTTTGTCAAAAAGAATTTTCCACAGAGTGTATACAATATTTTGCTGCTTGAACAAATAGCTATTTTATTTAATGAAATGTTTGTATTGAAAATAACAATGCTGTTAGATTAATGTTGTGCCAATTTTGGTTTGTTTTGTTAGTTTATTTATACATTTAATTGTAGAAATGTTGGCTGTGTTAGATTAACATTACGGAGTAATTAATAATCATACAGAGCTGTATTCAGGGTGAGTCACGTAAATTCTTGCGAGGTGGATGCTCTGAAATTATTAAAACAACCGAACCCGTGATATATAGTTTTATATTTTCAAGTAGAACTTTCCTATCTTACCGATTTTTATTTGAAATATTGTTTAAAATTTGATTAATATTATTATTTTTTTGTAATTTTTGCCTTACGGCTACAAAATGCCGTTAACAATTTTACTTATTAACAAGTCCATAAAGAAATGGCTTTTATTTTGAATATTCTTTGACAACCTGTATAACAATCGTGATTTAGACACAGTGGTGGACAAAATAAATGTTAACATTACCATTTTTATATATTAGTTTCAATCTATGTAACACTCATCTATTCTAGAGTATTCCTACACTTTGTACAACATAGACATTTCATATTTCATTTTTGTAAAAATATGCTGCTTTTTCATATAACTATTAAACTTTCTTTTGTTCCGCCGCTGTATAATGGTCGCAATCGTGGAGTAATAAGTTGCACTTTCATATTTCCGTGGCCTACAGTTGTAACTGTGATACGCTATTTCACATTGCATCTATGTATCTGCAAAACAATAATTCTATCAGATGGTGCAATAACCGTTTCCCGTTCAGCGATTTGGAAACAAATTTGATTGTTAACATACTCCAAACAGTAAACGCTGGCAGACTGTTCATGTGTTCAGTGGAAAGGAATTGAAATTCAAGTGAAGCTTCTATTGTGGTCACTATTTGTCTTTGAAACAAGTGAAATTAATTTCACGTGTGATAATTATTAATTTTAGTACGTCGAGGAGTGTTCTACTAATGAGACTCAATAAATAATAATATATCTTCGATCAGTGTCGAAGGCTTTCTGCATTAATTTCTTCTCCATTAATAGTAATACGTTTATTGGTAAATGAATTATATTAAAAGCGTCTTAGGGATGAAAGAAGGTTAATACAGAAAATTATGTAACGTTAATCCTTGCACAGAAATGCCGAGTCTATTATTACGCTAAAGTAATTTTTTAAAAAGAATTCATGATCAGTACCGGAGTAAAAGAATACAATTTCGGAATTTAAATACGATATATTAAAGTTATTATAATTTTCCTACACACAATTTTAATCTAATTTACCCCCCCCCCCCCCCCCCTCGAATACAGTAATTAGAATGGTACAATAGTATATGAAAAAAAAAAATTGTCCTCAGCGTTGGTTAGACTGATCTAAAACAATTACAACAATTGGCTCAAAACTAACAATGAGTATATAAATCAAACAAACTATTGTGTTGCGACAGTCAACTTGTGTTTGAGTTATTTTCAAACACATATCAAGGTCTTGAGGCTTACGATTAATAACAATATAATCATTGACTTTATTTCCCCAATCGCAAAATCACACAGCATCTCAATTTATCAATTTTTCATCGTACGATTCGTTGCGGCGTTTCGCAGGAAACGTTAAATATAATTACATAGTCATAGAGGTTGAGATCGTTGTTCATATAACTACAATATCCTCGATTTCTTAACTGGAATGATCGTCAGCCTATTGACGGGCAAACTACACCGGGCAGATTGATTTTATGATTGGATTGCTAATGATATGCTATTTGTTGCAACATCAATTGTATCTTTGTTGGGTATCTTTAACGTTATATCCGGCTGAATTAGTTGTCCATTCGATGCTGCTTTATTTAATACTAGTTTCATCGAGTTTCGTCGTCCTCAGGTAAAATTTCCATTACGATATTCCTTAAATTTTTATCTAGTTTCCCAGGTTGTTGATACAACTGCCGGCGGTGATAATCTTTTGTGGACACTTTACCCTCTACCTGGCTTTCAGTGTTATCTGATAAAACATAGGGGTGAACATTATGGTAGAGATTACGATCTGTTTTAACTCTTCACAGTACATGTTCCTGACACGTACTGCCTTCAGTTATTATTATTAATAATAGCGTGCATCAGTGGTTCTGGTGAATAGTAAATAATAAAATTGATGGTGGAATAATTAAAAGATGAAGATTAAAGGGCACGACTTGAAAGAGTATTAGAGATTAAGTGGTATATTTTATTTTGTATATACTTTATTTTATTTTAGTGAATTACTGCTTTTATCATTTACAAGTATACAATTTTAACTGCAATTCCTGTGTACGTGAAATTAAGATTTGTGCCAATTACGTCTCCATTAATTTTTCCTTCGCAAAAGTAGAAAAAAGGAAATAATATTATCTTGAAATCAATGAATGAAACTAATACATGTCGTCGATTTATAATTTTCTAAAAAGTGGCTGTCATTTGAACATACAACTATGGTTTTTTATTTAGAAATCCTCCGTATTCGTCAAAAAGGAAAACAATAAATATATTTCCCTTTCCTTCTAATAGTCATAGAAAAATATTTTTCAATTCATACAAACACAAGAGTTTATTAATATCAAAAGGACAGATATATGTTTTAAACTACAGGTATTTTAATACTGCGAAAGATATAATAGTCCGTTGCAAAAGTGTTCACATATGCCCTGAAAGTCCAAATCTTTGAAAAGATACAAAGGATTTGAACACTTTATAAATAAATATGACATTTATTTTAACCAATAAATGATATATTATTCACCCTATCAAGTAAACCCTTGAATTTTTTAAGTATGTCACATTTTACGTTTATGTGCTATATGCAGACTTCCGTAGCTGCATATAAGCACCATAAAACGTGTCAGGTGAAGCGAATTAGCATTAGCACTTAAGATCATACTGTTCCTAAGTATTATGCCCGTACATAACCGCATATAAATGAAATTTTATCACTGAATAAAATGCCGGTCCAGTAAGTAAGGTAACTATGCTATACGCTTTTACTTAAGCTTGTCGTTCGTTATCGCAAGTACATTTGAGCACCATGCACATTATATTTCTCTCATATTAACCGTTGGCAAACAATAATTTCTACACTCTTTGACCGATTGCACCAAATTTTGTACAGTTATTCTGCAACCCCACCCGTTCATTTCATTCCTTTGAAACTTTGTGAAATCGGTGTGATACTTATTGTCTGATTTTGTACTTTAAACTAAGTAGTTATAAATAAAAGACGTTACAGTCGTTAGTCAAGCTTTTGAATGTTTAGTAACAATTTGCCCCCGCCATTTCCCCCCCAGATTTTCATTTCATTCAACTCGTCTGCAATAAACTTGTATGTATTTATTAATTCGAGGTCCCACTTTACACATCAATGTTAAACAGATCTAATAATCAAATCTAAAAAAATATACGTTTTTAATTTCATCTAAAAGATTAAAAGTACTTTAATCTCACTTCGCAATTTCGTTAATGCAGCTTCAGGGGCGTTTAAACAGCGTCTCGCGCGTAGACAAAGACAGAAATCCAATTATAAAGCTGTATTCGCGGAAACTCTCAACTCTCGAAGGGGTTGATAATTAAATAGCTGCATTCACGTTTCGTGTAATATCTGCTTAATTCGAAACTAGCAGCCCCGTTGATCGAATAATATCTGTGCTTATTCCAGACGGTTGCTCCACATTTCTTAGTATGTCTTGTCCTACTTTAATTGTACGTATACTCCATGTAGAACGCGACGCCTCTGTTCGGACCTCTCAATACCTGTTTCCTCCCACAGCGTGATAGGTTTTGTAATTTGCTCTCCGGCTGTTGAGATGTTTTCCTACGTATGCATTCCAGCCACTACAACTTTCCGAGCATTCCTCAATCGTTTGCGCGTAGATTTATGCGTTCGTTAAACCATAGATATACGATACATTCGAACGTTATTATCTAAAGAAATGACCTGCGTTCACAAACATTCCAATTGCAAACTACTATACGATTTACGGGCCAATATTTATTGACAAGTATAGTAATAGCAAAGCGTAATTCTAAATCCAATGATAAAACCGTGGTAATTTCTTGCTAATTATGAGGAATGATAAGGTTACGCGTGAAAATTTCACGATTGCACAGAGCTTATCTTAATAATTTTCGCAATGCTAGACCACCGAGGGAGTGGAGTTTCCGGGAACAGAATGACGTGGTTTATTAGTTATTATAGTTGGCGGAAGATTTTTCCGCCACGGTAAAATCCTGCAAATTATTATGTTCTTAAATATTTCAAACGTTGCGTAGCGGGTAAGCCTGTGGTTAGAGTGTGAGTGTGGAGATTTACTGCTTGATTTAAATATACGCGTTGCGACGTATAATTTCCACGCCACAACAAACGGACGGAAAGAGAAAAAAAGCGCGAGGATTTATTGAAGATAAACTGTGGAACTAATAGATTAACAAGATTTTAAAACGTTCAAGGAAATTCCGCCTATGGCGAGGGTTACAATTTTAACTGAGAAACCGGAAGCGGTAAAAATACTAGCATTATCGATAAAGCATGCGAAAAATTTGCAATGTTCAATACTCTAGCAGAGTATTTAGCACTGAATATGCCACTAGAAACGAAATAATTTTAACTTTATACTAACTTAAATAACAATTTTGATGAACGAAACCTCTAAAATATAAACAATGAAATGCATTGCAATTAGATGTTAAGTTGGAAGGAATGGTTGAAATTAGAATGTATGTTTAAATGAAAATATGTAATGCTTTACTGAGTTCGACCTCGGACACCTGTCGATTAACTTTTTACAATAGCTATTCAAGGTAAGAAGCTATTCTTACATTTCGTTCGACCCATTCGATATTCATTTACACAGAATATTCCCCCTAACTCTATCAGCTAATATATCTCTGCTATAATAAATGTTTCAAAGAAATGTTTGCGACAAAAGTTGTACAGTTTCATGTGTGCCAGTTTATGGTAGCTATAGCTTTATTGTATTAGAAAGGGTTAATAAAAGAGGAACATTAACTTTTTTTAAATCAAGCAATATATTTCTTAATGCACTTAAACGACGCAAATCGTTGTTATTTATAAAAAAAAGTATTTAGCTATTTATGCCACGAAATCGTTAGTTTTTAAGATATGTGTTTTTTTATTGCTCTCTTAAGGGGGGATCTCTACATAGAGATTAGACTACATAGTAAGCCAAAATTAAGCCGATTTTCAAGAATTATTTTGAATGATAAAGAGTGAATAAATATTTTTAAGGTTTTGAAAACTATTTAGTAAATACTTCAACTTCATTTTACAATTTTTTTGTTTAAATAAAATGCAAAATGGCCGAGGTACAGCATGTAGTGCTAGAAGCGTCGTGAAGCGACTTCTAAACCGGTGTACACTCTAGTGTCGGTTCTTATTATCTGAAACAGCCAAGCAAAGAAATCTGATTAGTTTATAGCTGTAGTAAATGGATGAACCTAAGATATCGAAAAAAAATTAAAAATTGGAAAAATGGCAGACCTCAGAACAAAAAGCTTAATATTTTAAAGAAAAATTGTACTTTTTTTCCACTAAAAGAAATGTTCTGAGGTCTGCCATTTTTCCAATTTTTCATTTTTCATTTCAAAAAAATTGTAAAATGAAGTTGAAGTATTTACTAAATAGTTCTCAAAACCTTAAAAATATTTATGCATTCCTTATCATTCAAAATAATTCTTGATAATCGGCTTAGTTTCGTCTTCCTACATAGAGGTCGCCCCTTAAATATGCCAATATCGCAGAAGAGTATAAAATGAGGATTGCAGTGTTAGATGTATTTGCTGGTTACCTGTAGGTACGTAACACCTTAGATAACAGTTAATTAAACGAATGAACCAATGCGGCTTGATCTTTGAAACATTGTGCAGGCTTGAAAAAGGTGTCGAGAAAAATGGACCAAGAATTTTCGAACGTGTCCTCGATCGAACGGGACCATGTTGCGAAGCTTATCTCTTTGCTCAAGTAACCCACTTCGGGCGCTTTCTCCGATGTACAATTTTAAAGAGCTGTAACTCGAAAAGAAAGCATTTGTAAGACCTGCACTTGTGTAACATGCCTTTCTTGGTATACACGAGTAATGGGAAACGTTGTTGAAGCTTATGTACACTTGGCCTTACACCTTTGAAGCGGCGCATCATTTATGTAGAAATTGCCATTAACGAAACGTGAAAATAATTTCCTGCCTGATTTTTCCGTGCCGCAACCTTTAATTAATAATGATTGTTAAACTAAAAGTAAAAGGAATCGAGGTCCCTTGTTTCTGTTAACTGGACACTGCACGGTTATTAGATCGAATTTTCTCTGTTACTAGTCAAAGAAATGGAAAGTAATTTGGAAAAGCTTTGAAAGTTCTTGGAAGAAGTTTATTGTGGGATGAAAATTATTGGAATTTGTTGGACTATTGAACAATAACGTTTCGTTTAGTTTCTAATCTTATAAAGTACTTCCAACGCGTCAAATATTGTTCGTAAGTATCTGTTCTCGAGAGACGGAACTTAAACGGATTGTTGTTTGCCCGATCCCTCTTAACCCTTTCGCTAGGAAAATCGTTTATATACGCCCACAAATATGCAAAGACTGTTTACTGAAAATCGATATAATCGATCTCTGAAACAAAGTATCATTATTGCAATTATTTAAATCAGTTATTAAATCACCTTAGTTAACTAAACATAGTATCTAAGTATTTATACAAGACCTACAGCTCTTTGATATTAATGAAACCTGCACTGCCTTTTTGCACCAAGAATATTTTCATTTTTTTAGGGTACCAGAGTGAAAGGATTAATGATCGAGCTTGTGTAAAATTAGTTTGCATTTTTAAGATGGTATTTGAATCCGTATCAGAGAAACCATAAGGGTTTCCCTAATTATAATTTTTCCATAAAACAGAGAATAAAAAAAAAAAAAGGCAGCCTGTAGCCAGTAATTAAATACCAGGAAGAGCATAGAACAAAATCAGAGTGCAAGATGGCACTCATTTAAGAGCAGACATTTCTAAAAAAGGCACCGTTTTAACCGAGTTCAATTAAAACAAATCGTCCTAAAGAAGAATTGAATTTTTTTCCTGAATTACAAAACCGAAATTGGTTATATTGTTCTTAACGATCGGTTATTACCTCGTTACGTCTACTGACAATAGCAGAGTGCGTTCCATCGAATGATTAAATAATAAAGGTTTATCGTGTGTTTGCAGTTGGCGGCATGAACCGGCCGTCCAAAGCTGTGACCCAGGCGAAGAAAGTGGCACCACCGGCTGTACCCGATGTATTTCGACATTCTGGCTCCTCTTTTGGTTCCGCTGGATATGCGAGCAGCGAAGATAGCTGTTTCCTGCCCGGAAGTGGACCAGGCGGAACAACAGACGAGGGCTCTTATGGAGTGCCATCTGGAAAGAGTCCGGGACCTATTTTTACTCACCCTGGCTTTGCCTTTCCACCAGTCGTCGGCAAATATGCTCATGCAGAGGATCAAGGTGCGATGCTTATTGAATTACCTTCTCGGCAAATGCGACAATAACGCGACATGTTTGCGATAATGTGCTGTCTGAACGTCGCCGTTTATTCATCCCTGGCATTCATTTTTATTTATCGCGATCACTTGGAATCTTGATTACGTTACTTTTGCCCCCGTTATGACAAAGCTATGGATTTGCACTTTGTTACTTTTTGAGGAAAAGGATGGTCTGAATAGTTCTCTTTCCGTAATTAAGGATTATTTCGAACATCTCGGTATTTTCGAGATGTAAGGAAAAATATATTTATGTAATATACTATTTTATATTATTCAGTGTTAACGAAAACTTAATGCCATGTTATTAGAAGATCAATTTTATAGTAGTAGAACCTCGTCTAACCGGATTGTAATTATCCAGACCCCCGAACTTACGGATAATATACAGTACTGGAAATATTTATTGCATTATAGGAGATAAAATGATTTATATCCAACGTAACTTGGCCAAAATATCGAGCCACACATTTTTACAATACATACATATCTGTTTTAAATAATTTAAAAAGAAACAGAGTGTAATAATTTACGCAGAATGGGGTTATACTACTTCATTAATTTTAACATTTTTAAATATTCCATTGTCGAAGGAAAAGAAATACAGTGGACTACTTTTAAAATCAATAAACAATAGTATTAATATTGTGCATTTCATTGAAATCAATACTCAATTATTAATTTTACTAAAATAGCTTTTTCACGCTGTCCAATTACAGACACTGAATTTCTATTAAAAAATCGCGCAATATTTTCTGAATAGCAATAATAGAAAAATATAAATTTCAATTTCTTTAATATTCGAGTGACACAATAAATACTTCCACTGTTCTATTTATAATTGTATTTTCTATCTATAAAATTGGTTATAAAAGAGGTGCTACATTTTTAAATCGAGACTTTCGCTGTTGATTTGAAATTTATTTTTGGCCGTTTCTCCTTAAATTTCATTTTACTCAGCTGAACAATATGTCTCTCTGCTAAAACCTGTTAACCGAGATCGTATATACTGTACTATATGTACTATCTGATCATCCTACTTATAAGTAATGTCGCGTTTGGCTTGTTCCGATTGAGAACAAATGTTTCATTTATTCGACTCCTATGAAGTAGGATATAATTTCTTTATAATTCAAACAGTAGGATGAGAACTGCAATAGGAATATTAATCCGACGTTTTTAGTTCACCAAAGATCGATTTAAAAAAGTGGCATTACTTATGGGGTGACATAACAAAATCTCCTCCAGAAGGCAAAAAGGTAAACGAATGGAATGCAAAGATAACAAACAAATCATTTTAACCCTCTTGGTAGTTCTAGTGTTAAAGAAGTAATAAATGTAATATACAGGGAGCCCCTAAAAATAATAGTCTTCGCAAAAAACTGTGCCCCAGTAGGGGAGATACGACGAAGTAAATTTGTCTTAACATAATACTGTAAATATTTTGTTAACAGGATAGATGCTACTCGGAAAATACCTGGCAGTAGTAAATTATGGGGTAGCTAACTAGTGAAATGATAGGGTGGAATGTGGTAATACGCAATTAAAATGATAATAAACAGTCGCGTTCACAGGACCCTTGAATATTGGATTTTTATTTGTCAGCATATTATTATGTAATGAACTTGCAGGAAAATATTAACAAATAAAAGACTATTAAATTTTCTTTGTTACATTTTTGAGAATGGTCTGTGCCATAGTAATTATCAAACAATGAAATGAGAGGTGATTGTTAGTAAAAAAAAAAGTGAAATGAAAGTTGTAAACTATAGTTTGTCTTTTTTTAATGCGTCGACATGTGGTTACGAATACGTAAACGTTTTAGTGCAAAAGGATCGTACATTAATGTAGATTTCTACTGTCTTCTACTTGTACATATTTGTATTCGTAGAATGAGCATTGTCAAAGTCAGCTATAACTTCTGCTAGTGTATACTCTTCATTCCAGATTTATGTGACAGGACAGTTGCTTTTCAGCATTGCACTTGAAGAAAATCGTTTTCGTGGGAAATAAAACGTTGTTAAATGTTCGTCTTGCCATTTTATATTTATTTTTCGTACGGGGCCAACTCGTCTGCACTGCGATTAGTCTGATCCTCTGCATATCAATATTTTCTCGCATTGAAATATTGATCAATTATTCGTCCAACTTATACGAATGGAATTTGTTGCCAAATTTTTATAACTGAGACAGTTTACGAGCAGAACAATTAATAGATTTGGATAAAATAATAGGCTTTGTTAATTGTTCTTAATTAACAGATCAATTTTTAAATTAGTTTAAGTAAGAAACTAGTAATAAACATTTCTTGCACACTTCTAAAAATGCATGAGTAGATTAGAAAGTATTTGCCGACAAAATAAAATTTTCTTAACCACTTTCTCCTTTGTTAAATAAATAATAATGCCGACATAATAATGTAACGTTAGCTCCAGTTAATAATTTTGCAGCATTGTTTATTCCAAAAGATCGCATAAATCATTTAAAAAATGAAACATTTTTAATACAGCTTGTGAAACTTTCCAATACTTATACATATCATTCTCCCTTCACCCTTTTTCTTTATTCAATTTGTCTAGTTTACTCTTCAAATCGTTTAAAGTGTCAAAGTGTCTAATCCAAGAAACATATGTAACTGTCCTTTCTATTTTTCAGGAATCGACATGACTCAAAGCCCTGGGCGAGATAGCCCAGGAAGTTCAGGATCAGGATCTGGTTCCAGGCATTCTACCGCTTCATTAGATTCTGGAAGAGCCTCCGGATATCATCTGGGCCCAAGAGGCCCTGGTGCTCTAGCTTCGTCTCCCAGGTGTTCCATAAGTTCACTTGGCAGTCATCCTGACAGACCGGCAGATCTCGACGTGGTCCACGCCTGGTTGACTGAACTCCAATTCGAAGAATACTTTCCATTATTCGCTTCCGCTGGTTATGATCTTGCTACTATAACACGCATGACACCAGAAGATTTGACAGGAATAGGTACGAAAATAATTAATAAGTCCTGTCAATTTTTTTTTTACACGATTTGGTAAAAAGTTCAATTCCTTCCTTATTGTTAGACGATTTAGTTTGACCCAACATGGTTCGAACAGTGGTTTCTTAGAAATGTGCATTTGTGTTTAACCCTTTGTACTGAAAGTTTTTATTTTTATTTTTCCCTTGGGTTTGGTCTTTGCTTTTTTTTGCGCTTTCTCTGGAATTTAGTTTCCAACTATCCGTTGGGTTTTTAATGTATTCTCCATTCTGTGGAAAAATTATACAAAATAGACTGCATTTGGATTACACTGGAAATATTGAGCTAATTCTGTGTTCAACACATTCAGCACATTTCACGCAGAAAATTTATACATAATACACAACGCGTTCAAATGAATAAAAATCCAATATAAAAACCAACGAGACAGTATTTTCGTTCAATTTTGTCCAAGCTCTAAAGGTTACAAATAAATGAGCTATGCCAAAAGTGTTGGCATAAAGATATTTTCGCAATCAGAAGTATGTATTTAATGTTCCGTGTATTTGCAGGAATTAAGAAGCCGAATCATCGGAAACGCTTGAAAGCGGAAATAGACAATTTAAACATAGGAGACGGCTTGCCGGAGCATATTCCTGGTTCACTAGAAGAGTGGCTCAGGCTTCTGCGACTCGAAGAATATCTTGGTGCTCTTCACCAACAGGGTATGCGTTCAGTTGAAGATGTGACGACACTTACCTGGGAGGATCTCGAGGATATTGGCATTGTGCGTCTTGGCCATCAAAAGAAATTATTGCTGGCAATTAAAAGAGTTAAGGATATTCGTGCTGGTAAACGTATACAGCCTCTTGATCTTGCACGACTGCCGCCGCATCCTGGACAAACTCAGGTATATCAATTTATTAGCGGCTTAAGTTAATGAGTTAATTAATGTACTCTGAGTTGTACATTTTATGGATGAATGGCGCTCATTAAAATAAGTAAAACCAGTTGCAGTTGGCATTACAGATAATATTGTCAGCACTGTACGATACGATGATCTTTAATTGATAAACATGGTCTTACTCTGGCAATTATAGAAAAATCGTGTCGTGTGCATTCATTGAAGAAATTTGATGTGTTTGATATCTTTAATTCGGGTACAATGAAATATTATTGTCCAAGCCAGTGGTCCTTAACACGTTGAGTGCCACGTCAGTCATCTGTGACTGACACTAGACATTCCGTTCGGGCCACGTCAGTCATCTGTGACTGACACTAGACTTTCCGTTCGGGCCGCGTCAGTCATCGGTGACTGACACTAGGCTTTCCGTTCGGGTCGCGTCAGTCATCGGTGACTGACACTAGACTTTCCGTTCGGGCCGCGTCAATCATCAGTGACTGACACTAAACTTTTCGTTCAAGCGCCGGTGTTTCACAGTGTTAAGCTAAGTTCATATTTTTTAAACTTTACACTTTTTCACTGTTACGTTCCTTAGAATCCAAAGTGTTTGGTGAGTTAGTAAAGGTTACCACTGGCCTAAGCACTCTAAGTAAAAGAGCAACGACATGTTTATTGTTCTTCCACATTTACATTAACTGCCATACAAAATTATACCGGCACTACACTCTTGCATTTCGTTGAATAAAAACGTTTATTATCCGTAACTCTGAAAGTGCCATTCTTATTTAGCACGCATGTTGACTGGTTTAAGAGATAAGCAATTTTAAAGATTACTACAATTTTTCATTTTGATAGAAGAGATAGGATTTAACAATAACCATGATTAAACTGTTTGCTGACATTGGAACGATAGAATGATAGTATATAATGGTATAAAGATAAGCAATGTAAATAAGACCGGCGCATCTTTTTCTCTTGCAATCTAAAATAGACACTTCGAGTTCTAGAGGCAACTATGACAAAACTTTGATTCATAAACCTCGACTTCCGGTTCGCGTGACGGTGGATTTATATTTCGACTTGCAGGGAAAAGAATCAATTAAAGTCTTTTAGAAGTTCAACTGTGGACGCGTAACTTTCTAGTTGAACAACGTTGTAGATGACTAACGAACGAGTATCGTATTGCAAACCTTCGTCCGTGGAACGAACACACATCTTCTAGTCAAGTAACTCGAACTGCCCTTTCAGGACGTAGTTATTCAACGAGGAGGCCCCGACTTGCCATCGCCAGATGAGGACTGTTCCTCGCCTGTTTTGAGGTCATTCCAGAGAGGAGGAAGCGACGCCACGTCTGGATCCGCCTGGAGAAGTATGTACGCTGCTCTACCAACCGATTACAACATCGTGGGTCGAGGTGGTTCAAGAGGGAAATCGTTAGAGAGCTTAGAGGATGCGCCGCTCGCGTATCCTCCGTCGCCGGCACCTTCTGTGCATCCGCAGCCAATGGAATGGCGTCCACGTAGTTTCGAAGACGGCGATCTAACTCCTACAAATGACACTTCCGTAGTGGACGCAGCCGGTGGAACTCTTCCACGACCTAGGCACTGCCTTGTTCGTCCGCGACCTGTAGCCAAGGTAATGTTACTTCACGCGTGTAGCTTGGCCAGCAGGCATGACGCGACGATTACCGTCCTTTCAAGTCGTGTAGACATCGTTAACGCGTGGTTGTTCATTTATGAAAGACTTGCATATGTAGTAATAGTACAAGTCAATGCAACATCTGCAACAGTAGTGTTATTTGTTTTGAATTTTGCGATCTTAGACCAGTGGTTCACAACGTGGGCCCCACGCCCCACAGGGGCCAACTTGATTGTTAAGGGGGGCAATACATAATTACTAATAATTAAAATAATATAGAAAAATCTTTCATTAAAGGCTATAGCCGGATAAGGGGGTCATATGTGCCCCTAAACCAAATTCAACTTGTGAGGTGTCATTCGATAGCTTATCATGAAAAACCAATTCGTACCAAGTTTCAACCTTGTAGCACGACTGGGAGGGTAGTTAAAGCGAACAAACAAAAATCTGGTTTTTGCTCAATATCTACCATTTTAGCGCATCAAAAATTGTTAAAGTTTTTAATTTTTTTAACTGCGGCGCACCGAATTAAAAAATCTGAAAAAAATTGAGAGTAGTAGTATCAATCATATGTATCTAGGAAAAAATTGAGAGTAGTAGTATCAATCATATGTACCTAGGAAAAAAGTGTGATCGTAATTAGACGACTCCTTCAATACAAAACGGGCATTTTTCAGCATTTTTTTACGTTTTTTATTTTTTACAGCTCGAGTTTCTGATTTAAAAATCTGCAAAAATTCTAAAATGTGTGCCTCCATAATTGTAATGTCTCAGATTTTTTTCAAAATTTTGTATGCACTAAAATGCTAGATATTGAGCAAAAACCAGATTTTTGTTTTTTCGCTGTAACTACCCTCCCAGTCGAGCTACAGGGTTGAAACTTGGTACGAATTGGTTTTTCTTGATAAGCTATTGAATGACACCTCACAAGTTGAATTTGGTTTAGGGGCACATTTGACCCCCTTATCCGGCTATAGCCTTTATTTCGTACTTGAAATTCAGTTCTCCATTATATGTTTTGAATATTGCTTACTGTGTTTCCACAACAATTTCCTACCAATTTCTTCCTGAAGCCTATCATTTAAGTTTCTGCGGCGAACAGTTCAATTTTTGAATTTTAAGAACTATGTATGTATATGTTACATAGGGGGTATCAGAATTTTAGAAAGGCTTAGCTAGGGCATGGCAGAAAAAAGGTTGGGAAACACTGTCTTAGATCATTTAGCAGTAAATTTTTTTTAACAGAATTTACGAATAATATTCTCTTAATATGTATTGGGTTGCCCGGAAAGTTCGTGCCGTGTTTTGGTAGATGGAATTAGGACGGGTCTGAATATATCAGAATGATTGAAAACATATTACAACTGTACATATTCTAAAAGGTGATATTTCGGGCATCTTTAGAAAAAAGTTTGATTAGGATACATTACTTTTCGTCAGCTTTATACGCTCTTGAATATGGAAGGAAACAAAGTACATTATAGGCATTTGATGCTTTTCTTTTACCGGAAGTTGTTGGAGCTTGGTTGGGATGTGCTACCTTAGATTTTCACTTATTTAGGTACTTACAAAATTCCCTTAATGGCAAAAACTTTAACTCTTTGGTCGACATAAAAAATCATATTGGAAAGTTTTTTGCCGAATACTCTGAGAAGTTCTGGAAGAATGGAATCTTCTCGTTGCGTGAAAGGTGGAGGAAGGTTGTGGAACAAAATGGCACCTATGTAATTCAATAAATGTATGTGCTGCCTTTGAATGTTCCTTAAAATTCGGCACGGACTTTCCGGACAACCCAATATGTTTATTTACTATGTAGTTTCAGTAACAAGAAAAGCAGTTTTGTGCGAACTATTCATATTTTTCGCGAATTACCGACAGGCGATTAAGAAGCCAGACAGTCTCGTTAATGTATGAAGTGGAATGGTGCACTGCACGCGAGACAGTCCCGTTTGTTAATCTAGTATTTCTCCAGGTTTTTCTGTAGATTGTTACAATGTATGATATATATAATTTAAATTTTTGTAGATATTTAATTCGTTAATGAGCTAATTTCTTATTAGGTAGATTTTTACGCATTGCGATCGTTCAAACAAACTGCATCTCCATAATCGTACATATGCACGCATCATTTGTCCGATATTATCATTTTACATTTTATCAGCATTTCTTGATAGGCGAAGTCTGATTGTAGTGTTCTGAAAAACCGTATAATATTTTTAGCATTTGACTTATGTTTTTAAATCAAATTCAATGCTGTTTCCATTTCGAAAATCAGTTTTTATCACTTCTAGCGCCACGCAATATTAATGTCACATTATTATATGTCCGTTAGATCACAATCTATTAACTGCACCTTCATGTTTTGTGCGTTGTTAAATTTTCATCGCAATCACCGACATCTTCTTTTCATTAATACCGTACGATTTGTCTGTAATTTTAGATCACTGCCACTCCGGGGCAATTCAAGTCATTGCCAAGAGACTTCGATAACAAGTATCAATTAACGTACGGGCTCGAAAGTAGTCCTCATCTTCCAAAACGTTGCCCTCCGTCTCCACCAAGACGGCAAAGTTCCAGAGACAATAGTGGTTCTGGCGTCGGCGTTGGGGTTGGCGTTGGAGGATCCGGAGTCGGCGATGTCGTGATTGATTGCAGCGGACCAGTACCAACTGCATCTTGCGAGGAACATCACATGCATCATCATCAACATCATCATCTAATCCATCATCCCTCACCACCGCCACCTGCGCCTGCACCAGTGCCATCGACTCCACCGCAAATAAATCGACCGCCCTCTTCCATGTCTCGTTCCTGGGGCAGCGTCAGTGTCAATGTAAACGAGGAACACGAACTGATAGCTACTCTTGCTTTGCAACATCGCAACGGTTCTGACGCCAGTTTTAAGGTATGCTTGTGTGATCGTGATTTACAAATACAGGTAGATCGCGGATCAAATAAACTGTTGCGAGCTGCATTCTTTGGAATTATTGAAGATAGTGGCCAAATTTGTTGTCGAATTTTACTGCTCGATGTGCCTTTTGCATCCGGGTAACAGAGTGCAGCAAAATTGCAACCACAATTTTGTAAGCAGAACGGTACATAAAGTTGTATATGTTCCAGTGGTTCCCTTCAAACCTAAACGACTTTTGTCTGACACAATCTTTTTTATTTTGCATAATAAAAGGGGCGTAATAAAAAAAGCACTCTGAATAAAGTAATTAAAATCGAATGGAAAAGACACCGCCTGGATGCAACAGTAAAATGTTCTAAAACCATTTGCTTACATATTCTGAATGGTTCCGTAGATCACAGCTTATAACACAATTTATCTCTTTAATTAAAATTATTCCTGTAGAGGCGATTATTTCTTCCAGATTTATATATGTATTTGAGTATTTAGTGTAGAACGATTTCACGAGAATTTTTCTCCAGCATCGCTCAACGTCTAGCTAACGATTTATTTATAGGGATAGACTTATAATTTTCTGTATTTCTAACAATGTAGAACGATATTCTTTCGGAACGCTGTACATGTATGTATTCACGTATACAGACCATTAATTCTGAATAACTGACCTTTCGAAGAAAATGTCGAGAACATACGCACTGAGGTTAACTATATTTTTTTCAGTCAAGTTCCAGCACAGAGTCGGATTCACTGCCGTTCGCAAATGAAAATGCCGGGACGATAAAACAGAGAGCTGCACGCGCACAGGAGTATGTAAGCGGTAATTCTGGTAGCAGTATTCAGAGCCACGGATTAAGCCATCATTCTGTTGGTAGCGAGCCAGCGGATGTATTGAACGACATTGGGAATATGCTGGCAAATCTCACCGACGAGCTCGACGCTATGCTCGAAGAAGAAAAGCGTCAAGGCTTGAATTCATAATTATCGCTATGTTCGTTTGCATTATGGTTCATTTTCGAAATAACAAGCGCCACCGTAGGGGACGCTACTTCAGCAAGAAAAATCGATAGCAGAAAGCATAGATTTCTCACGCTATGACGTATAATACTGTAGATCATCATGCGCGTACAATGCATCGGTCATTTTGAAACGAAAGCAAACAAGAAAAAAAAGCAAGAAATGTTCGGCGTTGGACGAATATTCAACTACGTTTCATTGTGTTCGCTTGTAACACAAGTTATATTACATAAACAATAATATCCTGTTATAATTGCATAAGTTAAATATAGTGGTTCGTATTCTTCCACGCCATTATTTTCATTTTAATCAGTTTCTTTCTTTCTCTTTCTTATAGGACAAAGCTTCTTATTTTTCTATCGAAATATCGTGAGCTTTTTTATGAAGTTTCCAGAGACACCTGAACGTTGCACAATTTCTTGTGATTCGCTGCATTTCCTTAAAGTACTTACTACGGTACAAAGCGTTTAAACTTTAAACGTACGTTCTTTAACGTTTCCATCGTAATCATCACGTCGACCAACATTAAAATCACAAATGGTTAAGTGCTTTGTGTCGCGGATTTTGACGAAAAAATTTATACATTTTTACGCGAAGTTAGGTTTATTAATAAAACGAGGGAAAAAAGAAGAAAAATATTAAAATAGAAATACGCTGGATAAATAAGTATTACGGATGCTTATGCCTTACGAGAAGAAGACTGCGAAATACATCGGTGTAGTCTCTAGTTCATAAAGTACACTTCACTCCTTGCATTTCGCATTTACATAGCATTAAAGACTGATTCTTTCTCTCTGGAAACTTCATTGCCACCGACACATGTACATTCCAGCTAGTATATTTCCTTTTCCACTTCCGTCCTTTGCTAAAATGATAGCACGTTAGATTGGGACCTTCACGAACTGTTGGAACTGTTAGACGTTTTGAGATTAGTATGATACAAAGAGAAGTAAACTTCTGTGTCCCCTTTTCAGAGTAAAGTAATAATTCTTCCAGTAACGTCGAAGAAAAATATCGTCGAGCCGCGTTGCTTTGATAACGAAGCATAACTAATATAACTTCGACTATAATGCGGTACAACTTCGATAAGAGTTTACAATAGTTTATACGAAACGAACTAAAAAAAGAGAACGATTTGCATCTTCCATTATTTGAACTTAAGGAAAAGTTCTCGTAAGACTGTGAGAACAAATCAACATAGACATTTGACTGCCAATGAAAATTTCAAGATTATACAGTTTTAGTACAGCATCATATTGCACTGTATGCCAATTAACGTTTTATATTTATTATCCGTACTAATATAGTGACGTATGTAACTCACTATTGTTATATGGTGCACAAAAACACGTGGAGCGCAGAGATATTCACGTGTATCGAATCAAAGTAATCGTCGTGGTAGAATGTTGTCGATAAAAAGTGTTCAGATTTCTTCTAAATTTCAAATATAACACTGATATGTACCGAGACTTATGCATGTATACATACATATACATTTATACTTGACGATTCCAGATTCCTCGTGAATCATGAGTTCGTATTACGCGATTTATTCTATAGATTTCAGATATCTGTCGAAGTCTGTGATCTTTGTTCATTTCTTTTCAACCTTTATTATACATGTATTTTATTATGTTTGTTAACATATCAATAATATAATATACTTGAATATATATATATATTACGATCCATGTGCGGAAAACCTGGAATTCTCATATATAAACGTATATAAAATTTCAGTAAGACACTATTGATGATAAAACACTCGTCGTTTTCATTTCCATGTGGAATATATGTCTCTGTACGAATCAGTTTCCCAACTGAAACATAAACAAATTAATTGCAGTGACTTCGATCGCACAGTGATTAACCTTGTCGTTACTATCGACGAGATACTTCGTTATCACTATGGGCGCTTGTACGACGTTATGGGCGAGATATTACGCGTTGCAACGTTCATTATTTGGTGCTATGGACGGTGCTATGAACGAAAGTATTCGGTATATACAATACAATGCCACTCATCCGACATTTTAAGCGAGATTCTCTGCGTCTGATTTGATTTTGAACTACAGTCATCACAAATCTTCGATTTTTCCCATTGGCAATAAACTGTATTATAAATGGATCCTTCGTCCGAAATGTTCAAATGGAGTCCGTAATATAAGATGCACGAGATATTTCGTCCAAAGCACCACAAAACGCAAATTGCAACGCGACATATCTCGTCCTCGGTAACGAAAGGGTTAATATTGACCGATTTTATTTTCAATCTCGAAGCACGATCCGTTCTACGTATTCGAATCCAGTTATGCTCTATCATTACAAGGAAAGAAGTCGTGGTGGGATATATACATGATTTTGAAATACATTTAAAATCTAGATTAATCAACTAAACCTTGGGGCTACATTATTGTGGTCTGCAGACTTGTTAACTACTGTAGGTATATATAGTAGGTATACGTATATCAGTTTAAGCAGTGTACTTAGGGATGCTGTTTTGCGGTGCTGAAAATTTATATGTTCATTACTGTCTGCTTTCGTCTTATTTTGTGGTAGGTGACATGTGGAGCACGTGTTCACGAATCATTAATTTGCAAATGTTGCACAAACTTTTTATAAGATACGTATTTAGCAACATTTAATTTTAAGCGGCTAAAATTCGTCACAACGTTCTAGATATCGTATTCATTATTTGAGTGGTATATTTGAATGAAGAAAATTTGTCAAAGCTCCAAAGTGTAACAACTAACAGATAGACTTTTTTACATTTCTAACGAGACATCGTTCAAATTTTCGATACGAATTTTCAAATAAACCAAATTGTTTTTGTGGTGCTGTAACTGTAAATTGATTACAGAAACAGGAATACCCTTCAACAACTTGAAATAAAAATTAAGGGTATGTCGGATAAAATTGTTTATACAACAGTAATTTGCAGTAAAAGGTAAAATACGTGTGGCTACATAAGAGTGCGGGTAATTAATTAATTAGTGCGAACGAAGTACGAGGAAAAAAAAGATGAAGTAGGTAGTAAATGTTTGTAGAAAACGAGACACATTATACTTATACACGCGTGCGATTAATTAACAATAGTTGTTTTTACGAAATTACGAATTCTCAAGATTCAACAGAAGGTGACGCACATTGCCGATTTTTTATACCGCAACTTCATGATACAGCAACATCGAAAAGTGAATGAAGAAATTTTGTAATTGAAAGTGTTTTACGAAGTAACTTGTGTTTAAAGCACTATATAAATGTGCACAATTTATGGCGGCTTTATTTAATATTTATTTGATTTTAAGGTTTCCATTTACAATGCGTATTAAAAATATCACGAATAATTTTATTGATACTTCGAAAGTATTATTTTAAGTACATTGTATGTTTTCAAATTTGTGTTCAGATGATAAAACATATGGGCAACAAACCATAATAGAAAAACATTATTTAGTAACGCGTATAAAATAAGACTTTTATTGTGACCATGTAATTACGAATTCTTAGAATTAAACAAAAATTATAATTTTTAAATAAAAAGGGTGCAACAAAGTAGTTCGTTTACTGTAAGTATTACTTCGATTTTACATTTTATTCAATAATTTTAAATAATACGTTCGAGTAATCAATAAAGCTATCATTTTAGATTAAATGCTTCGAACTAGATCCCTGGTATGTGTTTCAAAATTAGATCTAGCATATACCATCTATTATACTTAAAGTACTATTTTTTCCCCCATTTACACGAATAAGTAGTAATTATCGGTAATTATAAAAGTATTGAATTATTGTCTGATTTTCAGGCAGCCGATCCACAATTCCTGAAGACATTGCTTTTACATGGTGTATACATATTATACATATATAAATATTATATAAATATAAAATAATAAGTATAAATATAAATATAGATATAATTATGTTTATATTTATATTTGTATTAAATTAGACATAGTTTTTGTACAAATGTATGGGTCGCTGCACTTTTGTTCAGCGAATTCAATATCCGCCTAATTGCATTTCACGAGTCCTCGAGGCCCCTTCCTACTTTCTGTATTTCTTTAAATGCACGTTAAATATATTACTTGGTTTATCAAATATGACGAAAGAGATGATTAAATAAAATTAATTGACAGACAGAATCTTTATCATTCTTTAACGTATACCTATAAATGGTTTGTTAATTAATACACGGGATTCTCGTTATAGGAAAAGAAGTCGGAATTCAGATATTCTTAATACGTAATATAAAAGGGTGCGTTGTTCTCGTGTTTATTACATATTTCAAGAGTAAGAAATAAAGTAGGGAGAAAGGAGTAAGACTATAAAAAATAAGAGATACTATTCAATTTCTTTATGCTTTTCATAGGAAATAAGTCAGTTATATACATATACATATATTTTTTTTTATTTAGGAAGGAAAATATTATCTCATTGTGATGTTACGAAAAGTCAAATATTTTCCATTTATGTAGTGCTTGATTTTAAGCAACATAAAAAAATAGTATAATGAATTTTAAGAAATACGTACTGTTACTTATACGAGATGGTAAAGAAATTTATAAAATGCTATTACGTTGAACTTCTTCAATCTTAGGTATTAAGTTTTCTTAAAAACTTAGGTGCAATTGTCATATGTTTGTGTAAATTGTAGCACCATCAATATAAAATCATTGAGCAATAGCAATGATCAGTTTATGTTTATTTCCCAATTATCAAATTACAAGCATATTTAGCATAGTTTTAAGATCATACAACTGTGTGACCCAACATTAATGTAATATCTTTCTTCGTAATTCTTTATTCAAATGGATAAGATATAATAATGTGTTTCAATATATTCATGTCTTCGAGATTTAGAAAAACAATTTTATTATAATGCAATTACAATTTAAAGTCATCTTTTTCCACGCTTTTAATTCTAAAACAGTTTAGTTCTAAACAATAGGATGGCACTGAAAAGTTGGGTACAATAATTGAAAATATCTAAAAAATTATAGAAAGTCTATTGTCATTTATCTAATAAGCTGTTTTATTTAAATGCAAAATATTTGCTGTATTGCAACGGTCTGTGAAAATGCCCAGATAGCCATCTGTCCTACAAATGGATTACAAATCCGCGACAGAATCTGGTACGATGCGCCAGAATCTTGTGCGGAATCGGGATCCATCTGTGTCCGCATATCGCATCCTCTGTGAAATCAGATTCTGTAAACAGCCTTGTCTATCTATGTTATTGCATGTTGTTCCTGTTGAACTTTTTGTTCGAAAACTTTAGTCAAAAATCAAACGGGTAAGTTGAAATTATCGAACTATTCTGTGTATTAAGAATCAAAACAATGCTCTCTTATATACCGATAGAATGTGCCTTTTTATGCACCCTGACAATTAATTTTTTATGTTTCATGAAATATTTATTTGGTTTATTGTTGACTGAAAAAATAATTGTAATATCTGTAATATGTAGGAAAAGTTTTTGTACAAATGTATCCTCGATATTTAATTACAACGATCTATAGTCATCTACAGTTATCTATAATATTTATTACATATTATTGTAGTTATTTATTAGTTATTAATGGTTATCTATATTTGTTATAGTTATCTATAGCGGATAGAATAGAAGCAATAATGTTAGTAGCTCTTATTAAAGGTTTAACAATCGAGGAACACGGTAGTAACTGACATAATATTTCACCGTTTATTTTTGGTCTATCTTGTTACTTGAAATTACAAAAATATATTACATTATGCAGAACGACGTAAAAAATCCTATACTATACTCTAAATTCCACCTGTTAAAAAGGGAGTCAATAAAAGCGATAGATAGGTGCTACGGTTCTTTGCTTTTTGTTTCATTGTTCATATTTATTCTACACCTGCTCGAATTTACGCTGTTCAATATCTTTATCTTTCCTCGATACATTCATCTCGGACGTTTCTGAGCGAAAAAAGCCCACGCGTTTCGCAGAATACAGAATTAGGTTCGGATCAAACGGGAAACGCCCGCGCGGTTAGGTGAAACTGAATTATAACGGGAAGACAGGTTCGCTGGAGAATGCCTCCGCATAATTCTTTGTTCTTCTCAAACGTGCGGGCATCTCCCGCGCTGGATAATCTGTTCGTCGGAATCGAGCCTTATGCAGAGTGTCACAGTAGTTGTGCACCGAAATATATTACCACGGCGGTGTTGACAATCTTATTTTAACCACGGTTGATGCTGTATGACGTATGATACTACTATACAGGGTGCCCCGTAACTAACTGAACATCGGGAAATGGGGTTGCTAGGGTGACTCTGAAGAACTTTTTCCTTTACCAAAATGTTAGTTGAAGCTTCGATTTTGAATTATTAACGAAACACCACTGGCCAATCGGAGCGCCGGCAGAGCGCGCGCTCAAGCACGTGGCCCTCAACCGCGCTCGGTTGTGGTCCTGAAGCAACGCATTGGCACAGCGACCGACATGTTTGATAGTCACGTGCTTAAGCGCGTGCTCTGCGGCGCTCTGATTGGCCAGTGTTTTTCGACGAAGCTTCAACTAACATTTTGGTAATGGAAAAAGTTCTTCAGAATCACTCCAGAAACCCCTCATTTCCCGATGTTCAGTTACGCGACACCCTGTATAGTAGATACGTATTTTACTGCGCAGTAACTTTTGGAACTCTCTGTATGAAGTTAGTTAGGTATTTACTTATTTAGATCGCGGTTTTGAACGTGGATTACAAAGCACGTATTTACATGTGTATATACATATAATAATAATTTATCCACCTGAAATATATTTTTAAATTTAAATTTACAAGCTGAAATTATACAGAGCTATATTTTCATTCATACACACAAATACTAGTGTTCAAGTTTTCAAAATTATACGAATTAAGGCACGGATATGTACTTTTAATATGCCTGTGGACGTGTAATTAAATAATAATAAATAATTAATAATTAAAAAACGAAGGTGATACTAGGTTCGTTAGTATCAGAGCACAAGTAACGTTTCGTCGTATTAAATAAATATAATATCAAGGTTACATAAATCGTCGTCTGAATTAGTGTTCAGCATAGCGCGCGGACATTTCCCGTGCGGGAAAGTCTACTAGCCTGAACCAAGCCTAAATGTTTACTCCCTTTCAAATGGAGCGAACGACGCGACGATTGGTGCTCTCACTTGGCTCAGTTCCTCTTTTAACCGTACGAGTTCGCTCGCCTCGCTCTGCATTCTGTACACGACGACTTCTGTGCTTTGTGCACCAGTGGAGCCGCTATCGCGGTTCGAGATACGTCGTTCATAGAGGCGTTCTTTTTTCTCCTTTTGAATCGTGACATCGCGTCTCGACCTATTTTTTTTTACAAACGTTAGTGAAAATTTCGTGCAAAAGTGTGGAAAATGCAAATGATCGAACGCATTGAACGCGAGCAGTTTGTTTGAAAGGTAAATTAACTGGTGCAAGGTGTGACCGTGCGTGATTTCGAGGTTGAGGATGGCTTCTTTCTACTCGACCGCCTTCCATAGTAGCTGCTACTGGTTGCCACGAGATCGTTTCGTGCGGATACCCTTTTTTTCTCCCGACCAGATCGTCAAGTCTCCCCTAGTGACGTATAGTGATTTACGACCCAGACGAAAGGTTTACCGATCATCTCATTTCCTCTCGTCTTTCCTTCAAATGTCGCGTTACTCCGAAAGTAACCATGCGTGCCTGCGTGCGTGCATGGCATCACTTGTCTGTCAATCATTTTCATCCCTTAATACCGAGTATTTAATTGCAGATTAAGAAACACATATTTGTTGTTGATGTCAGTAATTTCAATTTGGATAGAAAGGACTTGATTTAACGCGTTTTATCGATAGTCATTAAATGCAACAACTTCAGAAATGCAAGATTATCTATAGCAGTGCTGTTCAGCGGTGGGGTCCTTCACGCGCTTGCTTCCCCCACTTCTCGTTCTTTGCACGCAGCGTGCTTATAACAGTGCACTAATACACATTCGTCGCGCGTAGTGTGCGAGATTTCTTGACGAACGGAGATTCTACTCCGTCGTAGCGTCGCACGTTTCCGTGACAACGCGACCCAGAGTGGGGGAACCCGAAACGGCTGGTGCACCGTCCTTGGATAGCACTGATCTGTAGTATAGCATAGTATGACACTTCGTTTATCTTTTCTGCCACCAAGCGCATCGTTTTTCATATCGCTTTGGAGTTCATTATAAAATCAGCACTGCAAGTACTGTAGGGCGTCTCACCTGATAGTACCATCTTGATTTACGTCATTGTTATCATCCGTAGCGAAAAATGTTTCCCATAAAAGTTGAATGACTTCAAGCGGGGCACATTTTCATGTTATGAAGTTTTTGTAGATGGACTTGTAAATGACCTTCGAAGGCCAACCTTGGTTTTTTTTTATAGCATTATATATTTTTTTGATATAATAGTTAATGCACCTCGACATTGTTTAGTATTGACCATGTCGATCGAAAAATAGCTACTTTAAGGGATATTTTCAGTTGGATATTGTTATTAGGAAGTGAGTAATGGTTTATTAGCAATATTCAAATTAAAATATCTCCTAAACTAATAATTAACTTTAGTAAGTTAATATTTTTTGTAGAGAATGTCGAGCTGAATTGGTTAATGAGTTAAGATTCCGATTTAAAAAAACAAAGTTGATCCTCACAGCTGCTTCACACGTCGACCTATAAAAATATGAAACACTTCAAAATATGCCCCCTTGATACACCCTGTAGGTATGCAAAATCTATAGAATTGACAGTTGGGGATAGTATCACATTTTAGAGAAATTAACGATGAAACCGCGTTAAACCGATAATAACCAAATTTGAACTATACACGAGCGTCAAATGTGTATAAAAACGTGATCACAATCTCTTTAGTTTCACAATAATCGCGTATATAAATTTCGCCCTCTGAACCTGCACAATTATAATTTATTCAGTTCAAAACAGCTCTGATAGTTTCAGTCGTATTTTTTTGCAGAATAGTTATTAATTTTCTATCTTCAACTTTTTTCTTGGCCATCTGTAGGAGTACATAATTGAAATTTATTTGATTGTCTAGCAATTTTACTGCGTGTCAAATAAACAGAAGTTTGAGAGAAAAATTGTACGTACAAGGGCACGCGAGCCATCTGATTATCTGACATTTTTTTATCGTTGGTGGCGCGGTTCGGCCAAAAGTTGTCCTACCATCGAATCACGTGAATCATCGTGTGGAGATGTAGAAACACACAAGCGCGAGAAGTACCGTTTCTCACAAGCGGCCGGTCGCGAGTGCGACGATAATTTGCAACGTAAACGTTGCCATACAGTTAGTTTCAGGTCAGTTACAAGTTTCATCGGCGATGCTCATCGCGGAGCAGACTTTAAATTGTATTATAGAATTTCGATGCTCGCGTTTCTTACAGATTCTATAGAAAGTACTTTAATGAAAGGATTAACGAACATTGGCGGCCGGTAGAGTTCCATTTATTGGAATTTCATTTATTGAACGGAAGTCGACGCCTGATTTACTGAACTTCTGTTGGTCTGCTATTATCATTTGAAGTAGAGCGTCACTACATTTATATAAATGTTTCTTGTAGTTTGAATTAATTGCAACGAATAAAAAGTAATGTAGCATAAAATTAATATGGAATGGGAATTTAAATAGAAACAATTTACTACGAAAGAATATCGTGTAACAAATAGTTTTTTGTAAAATTTTGCGCAGAGCTGGAGAAGCGAAGAGTAATGGACACGGTTTTTTTTAAGTGTGGAGATTCATACATAGGGGGTGAAACTACCTTTCGATATTGGGAATCTGGGAAATATTATCGCGAATAACTTGGCAACGAATAGAGATGGAAAAAAATTGTTGATGGGAATACTGTTCGACTTTTTACGATTAGAAACTTTTAGTAAATAAATTTGTGGAATTTTATTGTATGATTATTTTCAATATTATATTTTACAATACTTTATAGTGCATTTATAATATTTATACAGTAACGTCTCGATTAGTGTATCTCGCTCGGGACCGAATGTGAACACTAATCGTGTGCAGACACGATTCTCGAGCGAGTTCGGGTCGCCTTTGATGTTGTGGCAGCCGAGACTCGTGGCAGCGTTCCAGGAAAGAGGCAAGTTTAAATACTCGTGTACGTGAGACAATACTAACGCGATCAGAATTTAAGAATAAAACTTATTCATTTTTGGTCCGTTTTAAATTAAATTTTACCAATATGTTCGTTACAATCTCCTGATTAAAACGACACCAAACACGATATGGTTTGGACAACTTTTACTTATCATGGCATTAATAATTGTATTCCCCTTTGTTATTGTTTCCGATAACAACCGGAATATGTGTATATTAGTTGTTAGCAATAAGGTAATTAGTAGTGAGATTATAAATATCGAAGTAAATTCGAAGTCGAGCGTCTCGATTAGTGTACCTCGCTCGGGCCGAATGCGAACACTAATCGCGTGCAGACACGTTTCTCCTTTATGTTGTTTACATGCACGTTTAAATCCCCTTGTACGTATGAGACAATACTAACGCAATCAAAATCGTCTATACAAAAATGCCTTTCCTTGGCAAAAGCGTCGTTCGTGTGGACGCCTACCATGGCCCTTTTTGACCATTTTATGCTTCGCCCTAAGGGAGAGCTATGCTAGACAATGATAGTGTGCATCGACGAAATGCACATGGCCTGTCTCAGCCGTTCACGTACTTCAAATATTCTAACACTAGCCAGCCAGGGTACCCTTTGGTAAGAGATAACCGAACCTTCTACCCTGCACGCCCGCAGAACACCTACCTGAAATGCCTCGGAACCCCAAAGCCCGCGCACATCCTTTGTCCCTTTTTTACAACACGAAACTTTCTCCAAAATCAAACACGTTCTCAAGGTCTCAACAACCATAAATTACTTGCTTCCCCAAAAATCCTAACATTCCTTCCAGTACCACTTCCACCCTTATTAACTACCAATACAAAATCCTGTTTCCACTCCCTCTCCATAATGACGTCCAATAGTATTCTACCAATAGTTTACAGTTTTCCTCACGCCACATCCTGAAGACAGAATATAGCTAACGTTCAAACTGTACGCATCTAAGGAGAAATAAAGGCGAATTATACTTTACTTTTACAATTATACTTGGAGTATTTTATTCAAAGGGTTCACGACATTATTAGTGATAGTGTAATTAGTGTTAGTGACATTGACTTCAGTTAGTGCATAGTATACATGGTAATAAGTGACATTAGTTGGCATTGATATTAATACGTGTAATTAGTGGTTACAATGGCTTCTAGAAAGTCAAATGTGGTTTTAACAATAGAACAGAGACAGACAATTATTGGTCAATTGAAAAGTGGTGTAGCTGTGTCTACTATTGCAGCAATGTATAATGTGCACCCAATAACAATAAGAAGAATAAGGCAAGATGCGGCACGTATAAATCGATTAGTGGAGAGCAGTGAAGAACATAAGAAGATTAAAAGATTTAAAAAACCATTGTACGAAGATCTGGAGAACCTATTGTATACTTGGTTTGTGGAGACACGAGCTGTTGGCGTAATAATAACAGATGCACTGCTACTGGGGAAAGCTGCAGATTTAGCAAAGGATCTGCAAATACCGACATTCAGAGCCAGCAGAGGATGGGCGGCAAAGTTTAGAAAACGGCTCAATATTCGACTGTTACAATTGAACGGCGTAACGGAAAGCGCTGACGAAATTGCGGCCACCCTATTTATAGACAATTTTAAAACGATAATGGAAGAAGAGGATATAGACATGGCAAATGTCTATAATATGGAGGAAACGGGTCTTATGTGGAAGGCAGTGCCCCAAAAAACATTAGCGGAGGGCTGTAAATTAAAAAAAGACAGGGTGACTGTCGGCTTATGTGCCAACGTGTTAGGCACTCATAAGCTCATGCCCTTATTGATAAACGAATATAAATCACGCGCTTTAAAAACTACTAATCCACAGTGGCCCATTGTTTTTAAATCGCAGAAGAGTGCGTGGATTAAGGAAAACATATTTGAAGAGTGGTTTACAAAACATTTCAAGCCGAGTGTAAAAGCCTTTCAGTTAGAAAATAATTTACGTGGGAAAGTGATTTTGTTAGTAGACAACTGTGCGGGGCATCAATTGCAACAAAATGCATCGCAAGATGATCATTTCAAAATTATGTTTCTACCACCCACTACAACTTCCATTTTACAACCGATGGACCAGGGAATTATTGAAAAGCTGAAGAGAAGTTTCCGCCACAAAATGCTTCGACAGGTATTGACGTTTGACGGGGTGGTGTCAGAGTTCTACCAAAATTACAATATAAGGCACTGCATCGAACATTTGTCGGAAGCATGGGATAGTGTTACCCCGTCTAACGTTAGAAACGCGTGGAACATTTTATTAGGCGACGATGAAGAAGCAGAAGACAAATACGACCGTGCCGATCTCCAAGAAATGATAAGCATTATAAGCGGGGGTTGTGTATCGGAAGAAGAATATTTGCGGGAATGTGAAGAAGCTGAAAGGAGAGTGGCAGATGACGAAGAAAGCGAGACTGACACAATACATATAGATGAGAGCAATGATAGTGACGAAGAAATCAATATCAATAGCGATCAAGAGGAAGCAAGGCCGAGTGGGCGAACGGAGCAGGAGCTAGACGAGTTAAAATATATACATGAACGGTTGAAGCACTTATGTGCCACAGATCCACCTCATATTCGGGAAATGTACGAAGTTTTAAGACGATACCATTTTGGAGAATACGGTAAAATAATAAATCCACATTACCTACATTAAATTGCAATATTTAGTTAATGGCAAAATGTTGTTGTATCGTGAATGATTCTCGTTCCTTTGACATTACATTCGGTATTCTTAACAGTTTATAATTTGTACTGACAAGAAATTGTAAGAATTTATATCTACTTTTTAGATAAAGAAACTACGCAGAGAGGAGAGCTGGGTCATTCATCGCATCAATAATATGTAATAAGTAAATATATGTATACATAGTTCCAAAATCATATATACCGGTTGTTATCGGAAACGATAATAAAGGGGAATAAAATTATTAACCCTTAGCGCTCCGTTGGCTCCGCTACGGAGACATCCGTCATTTGCTCCGTAACTCCGCTGCGGAGACAAATGTTTTTAGCATGCGTTATCGTCGTCGTTGGCAAGTGTTATCTGTAGCTAAAGCGTGCTAAGTCTGTAACATTGCGGTTAAATCATTTTTTTACCTTTTTTATGGTTAGCACCATGGAGAAAAATAAATATTGTGATGAGAATTCAGAGCTGAGTGATAGTGAAAACGTATTTGATTTTCAAGTACTAAAAGATATTGTAGAAGACAATGTTGATTATGATTCTAATACTGCAAGTAGTGGTAGCGAAATTATACTACCAAAGAGACGAAGAATGAGAATTATTGAAAGTGAAAGCGAAGATTCGTTAGAAGACTTAGATGAATGGCGTGATGTTACGGTTGAAATTAAATATTCCAGATAGAATACAAGAGGAAATGCATATGTATAAAATAAATAAAATCAAAAACATTCACAAGCACGTGTAATTCTTCCTATTCAAAATAAGACTTAGTGCGGAGCGCTAAGGGTTAATACAGTAATGTCTCCATTAGTGTCCCTCGCTCGGGACCGAATGGGGACACTAATGGGGCGCAGACACGATTCTCGAGCGAGTTCGGGTCGCCTTTGATGTTGTGGCAGCCGAGGCTCGAGGCAGCGTCATAGGAAAGAGGCAAGATCAGATACCCGTGTATGTACGTGAGACAATACCAACGCGATCAAAATTTAAGAATAAAACTTGTGCATTTTTCGTCCGTTTTGAATGAAATTTTATCACAATGTTCGTTACAATTTCCCGATTAAGATGACACCAAACACGATATGGTTTGGACAATTTTTACTTATAATGGTAGTAATAATGGTCTTCGAAATAATCAGTCCCATGGCACCAATCTATGTCGTGTTTGGTGTCATCTTAATCAGGAGATTGTAACGAACATTTTGGTAAAATATCATTTAAAACGGACGAAAAATGCAGAAGTTTTATTCTTAAATTTTGATCGCGTTAGTATTGTTTCACGTACATACACGGGTATCTGATCTCGCCTCTTTCCTATGACGCTGCCTCGAGCCTCGGCTGCCACAACATCAAAGGCGACCCGAACTCACTCAGGGGGCCACCACCCCAAGTGGTGGGGATAGGAAAAGGACACTAATCGAGACACAATTTTGAACACTAATGGAGACATTACTGTACTATGATAAGTAAAAATTGTCCAAACCATGTCGTGTTTGGTGTCATTTTAATCAGGAGATTGTAACAAACATTTTGGTAATATTTCATTTAAAACGGACCAAAAATGAACAAGTTTTAATTTTTAATCTCGCTTGCATCAGTGTTGGCTCTCACGGATATTCGATCTGTGTTCAGATTACATGCTCGGCGCTCCACGCTTCACTGGTCCCAGGGGGACCACCCGAAGTAGTGGGGATAGAAATGAACACTGATCGTAGACACAATTTTGAACACTAATCGAGACATTACAGTACTGTTAAAAAAGACATACGGGTCATTCCACGCCAAATCGATCACTTTTGGACGTCACCATCGGCGATTTTGTTCTAAATGAAATTTGTTTCGAAAATACAGGCCTTCAAAGTTTGTAATTTTTGCGAAAACGGGCTTTTCTTAGGAATTTTTATCTCCGGAACTGTTAGTCCGATTGAGTTACTTTTTTTTGTTTTACTCACAAAGGATTGGGCTATTATAAAATAATTTTTTCAACCTCGGTAATTAACTTTATAATCTCGAGCAATATAAACAAATTCTTTTTTTGCGTTTTTTTCGATGATGGGGCGCAGCAAAAAAAATTTGAAAAATATATGTCCATATTCCTTGAAGTTTCCTCTTCAAAATGAGACTTTCAAAATGATGGAGAATTGAAAATTGGCTTCACAATGAGCTGGAAAAGGTACGGCGTACCCCCGTTTCAGGTAGGTGTGTCGTGCGCTCGGGAGCGGGACCGCTATTCTAACCAAACCTTACCAAACCTAACCAAACCTAACCGGCCATATAAAAGTAGCTCAATCGGACTAACAGTTCCGGAGATAAAAATTCCTAAGAAAAGCCCGTTTTCGCAAAAATGGCAAAAATTACAAACTTTGAAGGCCTGTATTTTCGAAACAAATTGTCAACCGCAAAAATGATGACTTAAATCCCCCCTAATTCCATATGGACTACAACATATTTCATTTAGAACAAAATCGCCGATGGTGACGTCCAAAAGTGATCGATTTGGCGTGGAATGCCCCATACTTTTTTATTAAGCATGATGGTTTTTTTATAATAAATTGCAAAAGGAACTACAAATTGGTATCTTCTTCAATTATTAGAATTTGCCGGTTATTGAGAAATAATTGATCCAATGTCAGCACGAGTATATAATTTCACACGATTATTCGTGATGCTTGAAAGTTATTGTTATCGTTGTTTTATTATATTAGCAAGTAGAAAAGCGAGCAGGTGTATGTACGAATCCACTTATCCAAACGCGAGTTCCAGTTACTTGAAGGGAAATTATAGGTGGGGAAGAAAATCAGCGAACTCCTATAATGGTAGAACTTCCACTATCCAATTAATTGGAAGTTATAATCGCTTCAATTCATATAGAAATTCTCGAGTAGTGGAACATGTTCACCGTTCCCTGCAGTAAACTACAGCGCTGTTCATAATTCTGTATTCCATGTACGTGCGTTTTTCTATGCCAATAACGATTATCCAATATTTCGAGTTGCAATAATTTCAATTGCTCGATTCCGTTCCCATTTATTAATACCCAGTATATAATCCATAGTAACAAATATATCACACGAAGAATTTCACGAGTTCTGAAAAATGTTCACCTTCTTCTACGGTTTGATTCATCTCTTACTTCAAATTCAACAGTTATTTCTAAATGTTTCTTTTAAGCAGCAATTATAATGTATTATGTAATTATTGAAAATATTGTATTAAATTATATTACCTACGAATGGGCATTAAAGTAGTAAAAAAGGTCTTTTTTGAATTTATAAATTCGACACATGTATCAATTTTTGTAGCAAGAGAAATAGATACAAACTAAGTATTTAATGATTGGAAAATGTTTATCGTTTATCAAAAGTAGCCCTCAGAGACGGCGATGCACTAATAAAGATAACTTATTCGATTAATTGTCTAAAAATTTGAAACACAATTTGGTTGTTGGTAAATACATAGAGTGTGATAAAATAATCAAATCAGTTGAAATACCCAAAATAGTTGTTGACACGATATTAAAAAGTGGGAAAAAATTGTTACTCGTACAGTGAGTAAAAATTTGATACTCAACCTGGATATCGAGGTCGTTTTGTTCTCCGTTCTATCAGCGTGGAACGAGTAGAAAACGAGAACAAAGAAATGTCACGAATTAGATCTACGATTAGCTTTACATTCGGTCGGTTCAGGTAATCTTTGTCCTCGATTTTGTAAAGTCAGATTTTTTTCAGTAAACGGAAACGGGTTTGAAAGGTCGCCCTCTTACATTCGTATTTCGAAAATCTTTCTGAAAGTTTCAAGCGTTGATTCAAACGTAGTAACGCCATGCGGAATATTATAATAATTAAATTTAATCTCCTCGCGTTGCTTGACCACAAATTTGCGAATAGCATAAGATATTTTTTATTGCAATGCACGCATGCTCGCGTCGACAGCGTTTCATCGTGTAAAATTCGATAAAATTGTACGCTATTTGGCGTTCAGATAAGGGTAGTAAATATCTGGTAGCGAAGGACCAAATTGCTGTTTGAACTGGAAACGTTATTACGACAGTTGTTAACTATTTTCAATAATGGTTTTTATGTGAATTGTTGGATATTTACTAGTGATAGTAAATATAATATATCATGCTGTAGCAAAATTGTCTCCACGTTCTTAGAAATGTCTTACTAACACAGATAGTAAGAGAACCAGATGGGTCTGGACTTGGAGAGTGAAAAGGGCCTAGGTTGTAAAATGAGACAATGCGCATTCGTAGGTATAAGTGGACCCCAGTTCTTTGGGTGTTTTCGTTCAGTTCTAAAGAGCATTTCCTAGAGAGTGGACATTCCTTCAGAGCTATTTTAAATACACGGATTGAGATAAATATAATAGTTATTTTATTTAACACACCATATCCAATACGAACAAATATGTTGGCGTTTATTTGCTGGCAAATAAACTTTGAATTCTTAGAAAATTTTTGCGAAAGATTTTTGTATTAGACAGCACGTTAAAAGGAACGAAATAATAAAATTAGTATATCAAGTTCAGTTACATATTTTCGCAATTATCACACTTTTGCGTGCCTATATTCTGAATGTAAAAAGTTTGATAAAAAAACTGTAATAAGTGTTACAATTTGTATTATTCCAAGAACATTGGAATACTTCCGGAAAACAAATGCACATATCCAGTCATACGTAGTAAAAGAAATAAAAGTACAATTTACAATAGAAAAACAAAAGACCAGATTATAAATTTAATCATTTTATTGGCTCAGCTCTCAATCACTGCTTCTTTCAACTGTGGCGTTAAGATTGGAGAATTCTAAGAGCTATAAGAGCTTTCACTATTGTAAATTCGACAACGCATCTTTAATACCAAATACACAGGCACATTAGAAACACATAGCTATTCCCGATTAACACTTCCCCAGTTCAAGAATCATTCCATATCGTTTACACGCTACCCTCCGCCATTTATTGCGCTTCCAAATATCATAACTCATCGCGCGTCCCCTCGCACGAATCGATCTCGCGAGGCAACAAACGTCTAAACGAGTGTACTTTTCTCGGGCAAACGCCCCGCGTACTTTCGAACGTTCGCACGCGAGAAAGCGCAAGGAAGGACGCGAGAAAAAACGAGCAGCGAAAGAGAGAAAAAGATAGAATCACCGTTTCAACGCGTTTCCTATTTACAGGCTCCGATCCCGTTTGCCATCCACGGATCTGAAAACGCGTGTTCACGACGCGGAGAAACAGGGGCAACCGGGCACCGAATTCGTCGCGGATCAGAATCGAATCTCGCGATTTCTTGCGCGGCTTAATGAAAAGGAACGAGGATCGCTCGTTCGCTTTCACCTCGAGCTCTTACGCGCCGAAGGAATCGTCTCAGCCTCGGCACTTCGCGCCTAACGTTTTTCCTCTCGTGCCTCAAGCGCGTGCATACGTATTTCGTTCGGTGACAAGTTACTAAAGCAAAGTTCGCGTAACAGGTGGTGCTGTACGCGTCGTTCGGCCCGAGTGACGCTGTAAACCAGGATGGCGCAGTCGGATATCCCTTGAGAAGAAAGGCTGCGACGAATGCGTTCACCTTTGTCGGTGACGAATATCTCGACACCAGCGGGCCAAACGTAAAAGCGGCAAGTGCAGGCAAGCTTCGAATCAAAGGCGAACAGCCGAAACGCATCAGGGGGAAATAAAGGAAGAAACGATACCGTAGGACGGCATTACGAATCAGAAAGGGGAGAGAAGTGGCAGGAGACGTGCTTTTGTCGAACGCTGACGGGGAACGTCGGAGTGGCGGTGGAACGTGACACGAATGGGGGACGAGAAGCTGGGGTGAACAAGAGCAGCTAGGAGCAAGAGGGCAGGACAGTTGTCTGCCAGGGAGAAATAAAGACAGCAGCAGGGACGAGTGAATTTCCATCCCTATCGTCAGGCAGAAGCCGAGGGTCGGACCGAGTTGCAGGGGAAATTGGTGGATCGTGTTAAGGGACAGGGGTGTAGGAAGATTAATACGGTGGAAAAATATGAAACGATAAAGGGGCGACAGGGAATCCGCAAATGAAACTGTAAATGGTGAAAGAGGAGCGCGCGGAATGAATGGAAGGAGAGGTGCACAGACCTGGTGCGCGTAGTAAAAGAGTACTCGAACGAAACAGAGAGAAGAGAAAGGTGTGCAGCGAAGAAGATAGCGGTGTAGTGACGTATTGTACAGCAGGCCGGAGGACGGCCGAGGAAACGGTGGAGGAAGTGAAACGGAAAGCAGCGGAAAAGAGGAGCGTGAACGGTGAAGTTTTGGATTAAGCGTGATAGTAAGGGTGGTTGCCGTGAACGAGAAGAGAGTGTAGGCGCAGTACACACCCTGGAGCCCAATGGTCAGAGTCGTGCGATGGCCGGGGCCCTGTCAGAGAATGCCCCGAGGCCGGTCAGTGTCGTCGCGATAGGCGGTGCAACTGTTGACAATGCGAGGAACAACCCACTTAACAGGCCGCAGGTAACACTTTATACATTACCTTGTTTAATAAGTTCGTTTTTATTCCACAACCGATTGGTCCCAATGTTGGCCAGTCGGTTGCTTATTGTGTAGCAAGTTGGACAGTGGTGGGCCCATTTTTTAAAAAGACTAACAAGGGGACATCCCGAACTGTGCGTCTCCGATTTTGATGAAACTTGGTGGATATATTAAGCGGCTGAAAATAAGGGCACGTATTTTTTTGTAGCTGCCCAATCGCAAGTTTAGGGGGTGAAGTCACCCTTTGGAAAAAATTAAGGATGTTCTTTTTCGTGAAATATCTCGAGAACGCTGAGAAATATTTAAAAAAAAAGTATAAACGAAACTTGCATCGCTTTATTGCGTTTACAAAACTGTGTAAACATATCGTTTGAAAGATCCATGGTAAAATAAATAAAAAAAATCATGGATTTTTGTTGCAAGTTTTGTTTATACCTTTTTTTTTTATCTCTCAGCGTTCTCGAGACATTTCACGAAAAACAACTTTCTTAATTTTCTACGAGGGGTGATTACACCCCCCAAACTTGCGATTGGGCAGCCATAAATAAAAGGGGCCCCTATTTTCACCTGCTTAATATATCCATCAAGTTTCGTCAAAATCGGACACGGACCGTTCGGGGTGTTTCCATGTAAGTACATAAAACGTAAATTTAATAAATATTCAAAGCAATAGAAATATATTTGAGTAATTAAATACATGTTAAATTATAATGTCACGGTAAGATTAAAAAGTAATCATAGATTTTTTCATGGAAAAAAGCAGATATTGAATCCGGTTGGCAGGGTAGGGGGTGACCTGTGATTTAGATTACCTGGACATTGTGCTCGGGTACAAAATACTCGTTTTAAAGATAATCGGGAGAAAAATTATTTCCCTTGCTTGCATCCTTTGTCCTTCGTGGAACCAGTTTAATTTCGATGTACAGCAAAAAAAGAATAGTTAATGAGGCTTTTAAACAATGTTCGCCATACCACTAAAGTAAAGGAAATCCTTATATAGCATGCAATCTTATATTCTGAGGCCGAGTCATCCCACTCGCAGTGCTATTGCACCTAGAATTACC
The DNA here is from genome assembly GCA_963583965.1 of Nomada ferruginata. NCBI lineage: Eukaryota > Metazoa > Arthropoda > Insecta > Hymenoptera > Apidae > Nomada > Nomada ferruginata. The sequence goes on from OY757219.1 coordinate 7,100,325, forward strand.
CTACACCATTTCATAGCTTTTGCATTCCTCTATCGAAACTGCTGCGAATTTTTTCGCGTTTCGCTAGTAATTGAGAAAGTTCGATTTAAAAGCTGTGCTGCTATCGACGTATTTTAATTAGCGAGTTTTATCGTGGTTCCAAAGCGGTCCAAGCTGATTGAAATGTATGTCCCATCTATGGCAAAGATCTTTCAATCGAGAAAGCAGCCTGAGAATGACAATATTTGCATAAACGATGCTCCATGCTCTGGACTACTCTTCTGTTTCGACCAGGATCGCTTGGAAGCTTGGCTAATTAATGTAACAAGAAGTATTCTTCGAAACCTTCACTCAACTGATCGCCTGATCGAGCAATTGAATCGATTAATTCGAAAGTTACTTTTGAGTGTAATAATTGGCGTGTGGCTATGGGATCTATTAATCGAGTTTCCAGTCACACTCTTTCGCAATGAGTGGTACTTGGGACAACATGAGCCTTCGTGTATTTAGGACAGGGATGTGGAATTTATGAACCGCATTTCTCGAATAATTAGGGCCATATTTGGAACCTGCACATGGTGTTCAGTGCGTAACAGTGCAAGCGTTCTGTATATCTATCGAGGGAACAGCCTAGAAATTCTACTGTTTCTTCTCTTTTTTTTTAATGGTCCACCTTGGTCCAAGAAACCTTCTGGGAAACTTTGGAGAGTCAGGCTTGAATGAAAGGGAAAGGCGGAGGAGTTTCTTTGATAAAAAATTGTAACGGCAGTTAAGCTCATGGTAAACATACAGAAAACACGTGCAATTCACATTTTCTTAATCAGAGTCTAAATTAGATACCGTATTTATTAAATAAAGGACAAAACTTTAAGTAAAGAAGACACGAATGGATGAGCAAACCATATATGCACATACAACTATTGCTATACATATTTCAAAGTGCAAAACATTTGCTTATTATTAATTGTAACAGGTGGCGAAAGAAACGTGGAAGTTATATAAAAAAAAAGACAATGTCTGGTTAATAGTTTCAACCCTAATTTTTAGCACTCTCCTGTATTAATATTGATTATTTTATTGTTTTCCTAATATACACGTTAATCTTATATTTTGGGAACGCAAAGTAATTTGAAATTGGCTTGATGATTAATTCTCAATTGGTATGGTTGAGTCACAGACGACCCGGGACTATTTCCATTTTTGATTTTCTGGTTGTTAGTCATCGTTGTTATCTGCAGTTCCTTTGCTTTTGCTTTGCATCCCAGAAAATCGGCAATCACATTTATGACAAAAGTATTACTCATTACAATCACGAAGCATTAATGGGTTATAATGATAACAACACTGTGATTAACGTAGCATTATACCATTTGAATATTAGAAAGAAGTATCATAAACAATAGCACACTTAATTTTTTTGCTCGACAACAGATACTCAGGGACAAATGTTTAACATATTACAGGGATCGTACATGCAATATTATCATATATGGTACTTAGATCTTATATTCATGTGATGTTGTTAAGTGGGGTTGCGAGTGTCTGTGCATGATAAAGTAATTTTCTATCCGGTGTAATAAATAAAAATCATCAGATCGAAACCTCCCATCTAAAGGATCATGCTAATTTACAATAATTTTATTCGGCAGGGGCTTATACAGAGCGATAGAAAAGAGTATAAAATCTAAGCAGCTTATAGCTATTACCAAGGGGAGTGAAAATTGTTTATCATCGTGGTTTTTAAAGCAGTCCTGTCGACGTCAAATTTATTTATGTGCTTAGAGTGCGAGTCAAAGTTCGTACAGTCTCAATATTTTTTAAATTGCGTTTCACTTTATTATTAAATATTATCGTAGATGAACACTACAATTATAAAAATAGATACGTGTTTGTATAAATAATAAATAATTCTCAAAAGGGTGTACCTAAATTTTTATGTATATATCTTATATTTAAATCTTGCAATAAAAATGTATTTGTAGGTAGAATATGAACATTGTGTGAACGTGTTATAAATATCAAATGACGCAATTAACTTCTACGTTTAAATATTTTGTTAACATGTTGTATTACATGTATTACTGTATTACATGTATTACTGTATTACATATTGTTACTTTACGAATAGTTTTGTCTTCCAGTGTACAAACGTACGATATTTTAAATGAATATGTATGCACAGAAGAATCGATAGTGCAAGTATGATACATTACGCAAAAGTTGTATAAAAATAAAAGACCATCGTTAAAGTATCACAAAGGAAATACTTAAAAATCTACAGTCTTGTACTGACACGAAAGGAACATACATAATCGCAAATCTTTTGCAAAGGTACAAATCTGCAAACAAACTGTTTTGTTTCACGTCGATAGCATTCATCTGACAATCTACGTTGATTAAACGTTGCTTTGTTGCTTTCATAATCAGTGAAGTACTGTAAGCCCCCAAAGTCTTCGACCCTTTTTTATTACCCTGTATAAACTTCGTTAATTTCAGTGTAAAATGGACTCTCTTTTTAACGACACGCCACGTGCACTTCAATCACGTCATTGTCCACCGGCAAGTCTACTCGTTATTGTATTGCAGCTTAGGCCAGTAATAAAAAATACTTGTCAGCTAAATAAATTGTAGAGGGTGAGTCATATAAAGTGTTACAAGCTGTACTCTCTAGAGCTATTAAACACAATGACTAAATTTTGTTTAGAACTTTACTGCTCGATGTTATCTTGTGTCCAGGTGGCAATGAGCCGGGATTGAACGCTCCAGGTGTAGAAATAGGGGTGGTTACCCTTAGTTTTTCAAATAGAATGCCACATAAATATTTCTATTTTCGAGTAACTTTCTCCACTTCTTGTTACTTCTATTTAAAAAGTTTCTATTTATTCTACATGACAAAAATGGCATAATAAAAAAAGAAATCTCAATAGAGCAGACAAGGTCAAGAATTCTTCACTTTCTCGGATAATTTTGGAGACTCAGTTTGTAACAATTTATACGACTCACCCTGTACATATTAAATGCAGTTTTGAGTTTTGAGTAGTCAACTTTCTTCATCCGGAACACATTAATGAAATATAAACAAAATTACACGGCTGAACGCGATTTTGATGTAAGAACTGAAGGCACGTAACTCGTTCAGATATCCAAATATTATTATTAACATTGTTTCAATTCGGAAAACCGAAAGCAGAGAAACGATCGCAGTTACGAGTACGGTTAGGCTTGTGGTTACGGTTACGGTTTTCGATACGATCCAAACACTTCTTATTGTATAGCGTAGCCTAATTAAGAAAGACTGAAAGGCACGAATATCGATCTCGATTTGACGCTGAAATCGATTTTCAAGTACATATTTTAATATAGCCGCAATATCTGCAAAGAGAAATAATGCTCATAGAAATTTGATTCTTATGAAACATTATTGAAACTACCTACATGTTGAGATAATTTCTATTCGTTGAAATATTTACTATTGCTATCCTTCCTATTTAATTCAACCTTACTTATTGTTACTATTAGGAAAATATTATTGCACGCTTTTCGAGCCAAAGATTGATTGCTTCCATTTTCAGTTGGATATAAATTGAACACCAATTACTTTATTAATCGTAGTGTTACGAAATTGTGCATTCTACGTAACTGCTGACGCAATAAATGTTTCCTGTGGTGTATGCACGTATAGATAGACACATAGATAACTAACACGTTTCCCAACGAAGAGGAAATTGACCGTTTCATTGAATCTTAGGTCTTAGAATTAGTGGAAAAATCCTTGCATTGGAGTATCGAACTAGAGAAGAATACATATTGCAAGAAATTTCTGGAAGAAAATATTTATTATCTTTATAATATTTTTGTAGAGACTTAGTATCTCCTTATATGGCAGTAATAATTTTCGGATATTAAGTCTGAAGGTGTATACGACAACACTATAATTTGAGGGGAATTTTTTCCGTAAGGTCTATAATAATTCTACTTAAATATTTTTTTGTTTCTCACTTCGGTGGAACTATCCTCATCTATTTCAATGGTTTTAAGGTTGATAAGAAATTTCTGCAGTTCTGAGGGGCCAGCAGTAAGCAATAACTTCTCGCGTTCCCTATCGATGCATGGCACATTAAATTGAGTTAATAAGGTCAGCCAAAATTTAAAACAATGAATATGAAGAAAGTAGTGCATATATACAACATACACATTTAAAAGGGTTGATAAATTTACACGTCGACTTCCACGTCTTATCATTGTTCTCAAAAATTCAGTGTGTCTTTCCAATTTTATTACTTTAATAATCGAATTTATTAATTGGAAATATGTCACAGACTTTGTAAATTAATGGGTTATTTTTCCCGTTCAGATAAGTAAATAAATAAATCAATTATGTATAAATAAAATCGTTTATTTAGATGAATTTATAATAATGTCGTGGATAGGGTTAAAACTAAGATTCACTTTCTGAATCAATTCGTAGTTGGCGCCTGTAAAAAATTCATATAGTATAAGTATAGGGCTTGCAATGTTAATAGAATTAACATTAAGATACAATCGGACAGATAACTGAATTTATATATAGTAGAATAGGTATTGTTGCTTGTGGGAAATAGCGGTGCCTACATATTTGTCTGTCTTCAGCTTTATTGCAATTTTTCTGTTCGATATGTTGCTTAAGCAATACGCGCATGGCATTTTCGCTGTTTTCTAGATTTCGACGCATCTTACATTTCATTTCCACGGTTAGGGTTACACATTCCTTCTATAATGCCGGTGCAGTAAGTGAACAAAATATTTGCATACTCAGTTCGTTTTATATGACTTTATAAAATGGGAAACATTTTTTTATTTTTTAGTGTGCAGAAAAATAATATATGTATTTGCTTGGAAGCCTTAACAATTTTACATTTAAAACTATAGAAGAATATTTTATTGTCATCAAACTCAGCTCACTATATGATTTTATTTAAGAAAAAGGTTTCGACGATTCTATTAACGTGCACTATAAACTTAAAATTGGAATAGTATAATATTTGTGGCATCTTTTGCTATTTCCAAGGAATTGAATAAAATTTCCGATTCAAATGATCAACGCGATCTAATAGTGATCTACGAGTAATTTTCTGTAGTATATGTTGCCAAATGGCGACACTATACATTTAAGGGTTAAGCAATTTTCACCGTATATCTTTGCGTGCGATCCTATCAAGGCTAGTTAACGTTACATCAACTATTGCTGAAGCTCGCATTCCAGCATGAAATTACTTGGATTTGAATTATGCAGTAAGATCGTGTTATTAACACATACATTACTAACTGCATGTTCGTATATAGTATAAAGAGGTATTTAACTTTTTTACTTCGATTGAAAACACTGCGTAGGCATATTCGTTTCGATAGTAATCTTGGGCAGTAAACAAGCAGTAATCAAATTTTGATACTAAAAAGATTTACGGAATAATTGAAAAGGATAAATTGTTTGGCTATGAAATGTTGAATATAAAACTTTGAAGAATGGGAGAGTTTTCAGAAATTCTGTAGCTGGCTTTCCAAATGATAGGTGTTCTGATAAGGCAGGTTCCCATCGTGTATGCATTTTAAACAGTATCAAAATATTATCCGTTCTAACCATTATTAATCAACATAACTGTACTGCAATCGAATCTATGAGATCAGCGGTGATACTAGTCAATTTCAATTAACTTTTCAAGAATAAGGACAAATGGTCTTTTAAAACATGAATGTTACATAATAATGTTCGTCCAAATTATGCCTATATCTGATTTGCACCATCTGTGCAAACATTTGATATAATATTGAAATCCGAACAACATAATTGAGTGCATAATTTACATGAAAAAAATAGTTTACTTTTGTTATAACCGTTTATTGCAACGCTCAATCTTCTGATTTTTATAAGATTGTGATCAATATTACTCTAAAGCTAGAGTAATATATCTAGAAACGAGTCAAGCTTGTTATTCATTATCGCTTCTAAATTTTGTCTCAAGACTATAAAAAGTAAATATCTACCTATTTTCTGCACATATTTCTTCCAAACGAGGATCGCATAATGGAAATTACAAACTATTGATAATTGATCCATATAAAACCTAATTTTAGGTAAATAATATATTTTTAAGTATATTTTTAAGTAATAATAACGATAATAATAATATTTGTATCTACGATACTTATCTATCCCACTTTATTCAAATTTCATAAAATTGCCATCCTAAATATTTAGGATTTTTTTTTAGATAGGCTATCTTCATTATTTCATTAAAAGATACTTCTTTCAAGAAACAAGTTAAATCTGAATAAAACTGAATAATTATGCTTTAAACTTTACAAATACAAATTCAATAATGTATTTTTATTTCAAATGTAGAGGTGCGTTAGAAAAATAAAGGTTTTCTCAAACAACGCAATACAAAGCAAGATGTATGTCGAATTAACTCGTCTTCCACCGTTAACAAATTAAATATACATATTTATTTAGTAGCAGCAGTATAAACAATATTTGCATAACACTCATTTTATTTTTAAAATTGTGTAAAAACAACCCATATTAGTACATATATGTGTACATTATACGTTCTCAATATTTCCTATACTTACAATAATACGCTCGTGTCTGTTAAAAAATTTGTTGATATATGCAATGCACGTGAGAAATTTATATTCGTACGCGGCGCATATATTTTGAAGCGAGTTTCCATCGCTGCGTCGCGAGGAGAAAACGACGATCTAGCTCGTGAGAGTTTCAAGACTATAGCCTCGTACGTGCCATATTCGAAAGAGGATTTATGCAATATTTCAAACGCAAGCATACTATCGGGAATCGGTTTGGTATGCGATACATTAAGTCTAACGATCTATGAACGCGGTCTGAATTATTTCTTGCGATCAAATGTTGCAACGTGACTTCCAATAATAAGCTAATGCAGTAGTAACTGATATACTAATTTCTAAATACGATGGTACATAATTTCTAAATACAAGAGAAATTCTGATATAAGTAATAACATGAATACTATTAATTAGGTAATTTGATAATACGATAATATTATTGATATTAACTATCCAATTTGTTCAGGGTGATCAGCTTACAAGGAAGGTTAGGCAACCCGAAGATTCAGAAACGAATGAAACTTTGCATACACGTGAAGTATGTCATCCGTAATACAACTCTATTTTCTGTTTGTGCCATAATTCGATCTTAAGGGGTGAAATCAGCTCTTGAAAAAAATTCAGAATGCTCTTCTTCGTGAAATATCTCAAGAACGTTGACCGATATTTAAAAAAAGTATAAACAAAACTTACATCGCTTTATTGCGTCTACAAAACTGCATAAAAATTATTTTTGAAAAATCCACGGAAAAGAAATATTAAAAAAATGAAGGCTTTTTCAAAAAATTTGTTTACGCAGTTTTGTAGACGTAATAAAGCACTGCAAGTTTTGTTCATACTTTTTTTAAATATCTCTTAGCGTTCTCCAGATATATCACGAAAAAGAACTGTCTGAAATTTTTTCAAGGGCTGACTTCACCCTTTAACACGTTCGGCGCCACGTCACCCATATCTGGGCGACGGTTATGCTGCCGTGGGGTACCGTCACCCAAATATTGGTGACGCTCTTCTTGTTCAAGGTAAATAAGATTGTCAGTGCAATTTTTTAAAACCTATTCGAATCACTTTTGGAGCCGAACGTGTTAAAACCGAATTATGGCACGAATGGAAAATAGGGTTGCATTACGGATGACATAATTTACTTGTATGTCAAGTTTCATGCGTTTCTGAATCTTCGGGTTGCCTAACCTTCCTTGTTAGTCGATTATCTGAAAATACTAGTAAACCGTTTGTTACGTGCAAAATTGTTAGTGAGAAAAATTATATGGCACCGAGAAAGGCATAAGATATGATAATTATTTTTTTCTTATTTTTATTATTTATTAGGATATGAAGATTACATTGAATTGTTTAAATGGAATGTCTTACTTTTAGTCTCGTAGTTTGAAAGAGCAATGAACGCTGAATAAATAACTGCAAGGTATATGGGATAAAAATTTATAATTATTAGTACATACTTTACTTAAATCTCCAAGATAGCAAGTTTTTACATTACTGTTTTTATCGCCTTCTATTGATTGAAGCTTTTTTAAAGCCCATACCCGTAACGAATTAATATCTGGTGGTTATAATTATTCAATCATAGAGACAGGTATCCTCCGTATAACACGGCACTCTTGAAGCACGGTTTCGCTCTAACTCGGTTCGAAAATTGAGGACATCTCCTGTAAGACACGGCACACCTATAACAGATTTTTAAGGGAAAGGTAATAATATTTCGCCAAATGGAAAGTGTCCGCGTATAATGGTGCTTAGCAGTGGTGAAGAAGAAAACGTGTACATATTGCATTTGGTGTGAAAAGAAAATAATACAGACTGGTTATGTTTTAGAATCTAACCATGTTCATGCACTAGTTCTTAGTTTCATATAACACGAATTCACGTAACTCCCGCCTGTTTTTGGTACCTGACTACCGTGTTATGCGGGGGATACTTCAGATCACGTTAGAAGTTCTATGCCAGACCATGTGGGGCACGGAATTAAAAATTAAAATGTTGTATGTACGTCTACATTCCCGTCGATAACTCGAACCTCGATAACTCGAACCTCGATAACTCGAACTTCGAAAACACGAAACCTCTCTGACTCGAACACTCGATAACACAAAACCTCTATAACTCGAAACTTTTTTCTCTTCCCCTGAGATTCAAGTTATCGAGGTTCGACTGTATTACGTTCTGTATATCATTATTATGGTTTCCGTTAACAGAGATTGGCATATTTTAAGAATGCAAAGCAACATGAACGTTATTAATTAACGCATAAAATTAATAAATTGCACACACGTGTCCATAGCATAAAGTTCACTGACCCCACACAGTGTCTTTTTTACTACGCTGTTATGTTCCGAAAGGGTTAATAAAAGCGTTGCAAATAATACTAGTTACGCTTGTGTCCTCTTATCTTTAAGAACCGATATTTACGAAGACGTGTCAATAAAATGAGGCTACTTTTAAAGGCAATGGACAAATGAAACTTTGTTAACCCTTGGGCAGTCTTCGGGTCTTTTTTGACCCATTGCGTTTTTATTTATCTGGAAACGAATACAATTGTGCACAAAACCGTAATGGAATTGATATCAATATGTTTGTTTTCCTTTATTCGCTAACATCTTAAAAGATTATTTTACATGTACTTTTAAAAAAGTTGACCGAGTGAGTGTATAGTCAAACGGAAAAACGCAGAATGGGCTAAAATTTTGCAATTAAATGTTCCAACAATCTTACAAATTGATATAAACGAGGAGACAAGAATGAAAGGGTTAAAGTTATCAATGAAACAATTCAGTAAAGTGGAATGCAATATCCCCGCAGATTAATGCGCTTGTCTAATAAAATATGTAGAACGATATTCTATGCTACAACCATTAAATAAAGTGACAAGGCTTCGTAGTAATAAGGTCAGAATGTGTGGTAATATTGTTTTATGCATTTTTACTGAATCTAATGTTCGAAATAATTTAAGACTGCTTTGTATTAATAGAGGGCAAAATTTGGATAAATCGACATTATTATTAATTGACAGTGGCACAATAAACGATTCCATATGCTCAGGGCAACAATTAGAAAAAAATACACAAAGAATACACAATAATGCTCAAAAGTTGTTCCGCACTTGTTTTTATCTTCTTCATTTTATCATCACTTTATCTTCTTCACTTTATCATCACTTTATCTTCAAGACATATTATTTCACAGAATTTCTATTTATCAGATTCCTTGGAATATCGTTTTATTAGATACTTTATTCGCATTTCTATGTGGAGACCAGTTCTCTTTTACGATAGGAGCTTTCGAATGCTACAAAAACGTTGGACAAAAGTTACAAAAAACAGAATTAAACTATACGTAACTAAATAACACAATGCATATTTGAATTTACATATTCTTCCAATATATATAAAAAATTATTTTCGATAATATTTAATAACTGAGGGACAATAATATCCGACGTGTGTGTGTGTTCGTAAGTGCACGTACGCCCGTCGCTGTGCATTTTACATGCGTGTACGTACTCTGCTCAATTTGGAATTCTTCGTTAGGCAACCGAAATAAACGATCAATACGCGTTGGACTGCGTTCCTACACGTGCGACGTGTAGCATGGAATGTTTAATGAACACATGATGGACAGTTTTGTCGAAAATCGCGGTTCCACTCGTGGAACAACTATTGTGTCTTCTTTGCAATCGTTTCTGCAATGCGCGTGCAGATGTATGGTAAATCAGTTCAAGGGAACTTTCTAAATCCCATTTTCAAATGTTTCCACTTGGTCTCTGTTATTATAATATAGTAACATATGCTTGCAATAACTAGACAGATATTAAATATTTACGCACATATTATAGACAAGTTTTGCAGAAAGTAGATACAATAGGAGAAGCTAGACTGAAGATTGTGAAAAAGCATTTTTTCACCTGTAGGTACATGTAGGTATTTTATATTCTTCATATTTCGTGAATTAATTGTGCATTACATTATTTTGGTTTACATTAATCGAAATACATATTTCGATTCAGGCAGCATTGAATCGGACTATTGTGCTATATTATTGTAATTTAAATTACAACGAGTGAAATGATGAAAAACACAAACCAATAATATGAAAAGTAATAAATGTAAAGCAATATACAATTAAGAATAGTAAAAAGAACGAGTCGCCCCATAATTTCGTACTAGTGTTTGTATTAAAAACATTTCCAGCACGAGATTGAATTCTATGAAAAACCAGAATTATCTTCGCGTTTCACCATTTATTACTTTTCTTGGTAAACCAATTACATCGCGGCCGTAGAATTCTTTCAATATTTTCAAACAACCACACCCTACTCATAATATAGCCTTGGAAGTGATTTTTCTTCGTTCTACAATTGCAGGGAACATTGTAAATAGATTAAAATTGTAACGGTATAAACATATGTACAGTATTGTCTCGATAGTTGCGAAAAAGAGCTGCACGATAGTTGCAAAGAGTTTATCCCCACTCCTGGGAGGTATACCCCTAGAGGCGTCCAGAAGCTCGCTTGCCGATCAGTGTAACGCGATCCGGGGTCGGGTATATCGGTGAGGTAATACTAATTCAACGATGAAACTTTGCCATTTCTCATCCTTTTCTTATGAAACTTTTACACAGCATAGCTGACATTTTTCTGATTAAAATGACACCAAACACGATATAATTCGGACTATATTTAGTGGCTTAATTAACGTTAATAACTTTCGACCGCAGAAAAGGATAGGTAGTGAAAAGAAAAGAGAAGCTGCGATCGTCTTTTAGCTTGGCTGCTCGGCCGCTTATCTTTACTCGCTGTCCTTTTCTACGTTCGACGCTGTCGGCAAATTTCAAACAACGTAGGAACTACACGCTAGTTGCAAACGTTCAGTCCCGAGGCTTTCGCAACTATCGAGACAATACTGTATTTGGATTTTTTTAAATATAACATCGTGTTTTTCTTAAATAAATTTTTACCGTATTATTATTAAGTATCTATTGAATTAGTAATATAATTGAGCATCTATTTAATTTTTAGTGCAAATAATATGTGAGCATTATTAATTTAACGTTACCTTCTGTCGTGTGATAAAATTGACAAACTGAAGGAGTATTAGAGCGAAATTTTCTAACAAGCTCCGTTTCATATTATTTTGATTTATTTATTTTATGCCCTTTAATTCTTAATCGTGGTCCATTTACAAATTATGTAAAGGGTTTATGTTTGAATCCTTGACAAATGAATGATTGCACCAGTACACATCAATCTAAATTGTTAAAATAAATACATGGCCAACATTCTCAGTTATTTCCCAGCGGTGTGCAGCGCTTCAAAAACATTTGGCGAATATCAGTTAGATGATATTCCATCTGAACTCTGTTCGCATCAGCTGATCGATTTAGAGCAAGTATGTACGATTCGATGCTTTCATTTCTGTTTGCAAAATACCTTTGTTGCATATAGCTAGATTTATGTTGGGAAGCTTGATAAACAAATATAAATATCCAGAGTTAGTGAAACCTAGTAACGTTATTGGAACTTCCCTGCAATCGTCAGAGCAACAGAAATTTTTAAATACATTTTATTCTTCATACTGCGATTAATTTGAGGATTTTACTATCACCCGTTTCATTTCACTGTTAAATCAGCATAGAAGGAAATTTGAGTTTTGTTTCCGCTATATTATTTTTATTAATATTTCTTTGATGCATATACTGTCAATTAAAAATCTTTCCCTACTATAATTTATTGAAGAATAATGCAGAGATGTGTATGTATTTATTAAGTCTTTCGATACAGGGAACGTATATAAATATGTGTATGTACTTACATATTGAGCAAATGTTCGCCAAAATTCAATATATGTAAATATTGCATACAAAAGCTGATCATATATTGCAAATAAATAGTTTAAAGTCCATTCTAATACAATTATAAAAATTAGTATTCCTCAATCGTTTTAAGTATCCGGGTACTTTAATGAGCAACTGTATATTTTATACCTTCTGTAATTAAACAATCCGTCATAAAATCTCTACTGTTTTGAGCATCGAGAGGTGATTTTCACTTTTGATGGTACCTGAGTGACAGGGTTAACGTTTTAATAAATCTTACAGATAATACATTGCAGACAATTATCAACTTAACCTCATATATCATAGATAACATTTGGTACATTAAAAACCTTGGCATTTCCAGTCACTTTAGTATTCTTCTATTTGAACAAAAACTTTCTACCAAGAGTAGTGTCCGGTGGTCACACATTTTCCCACCTAGTGTACACGCCTTTGGAATTTTTCTTTCGCGACTCTCATTGTCAGTAGCCATTGAGATATCATAAAATTGCACTGCATCGTTCACGGTCGGGTTTATGCGATACACGGTATGTAGATTCAGGTCTTCAAGCACTGCAGCCACCCACAGGTTTCGTGAAAGGTGGGCGGGAATAGTAATGCTGAAAACTTGCTCGACGACAAATACTTCAGCTGTGTCGTCGCTTGTTTACCGAGACCAGAGTTTCATAGTTTCTTCTTATCGTTCAGGAGTATAAGTTTCTACACGGTGACAGTATAATTTAGGACTTCCGTTGACACAAATTTTAAGGTAACATACGCTGAGAGATGCAGCGGGGTCCACATTTCAAGAACATATGGTTCGCATAAAAACTTCTGGACACGATCCGGTGTGAAAGTAAAAAAACATTCACGTGTCTCACATTTGTTGCGCACAGAGAAATGTTTCCTACTCGATCTTGGAAATGTTCTAACGTGCATATAATATTTTGCTTGTAGACATTTCTTAGTTCTGCCTCTGTGTGAAATTTTGCAGCTCGTCTTTGGCAGTTACAGTCATTCTTTTTGATTAATAAATAGAACGCAAAAGGTGAAATATTACACCTTTATAATGTATGTTTCTTTGTTAGCATTTTTCATTTTTAATCAATACACAAAAAGCAGCTCAGCGAACATATTTTATTTCTAAGATAAAAGAATGTTGTTTCATTGTTATTTAGTTTTCTATTTTCCAACCTTTTCTAAATTCTTGCAAGCTGGTCGTTAGTGTGAACAATACGTAACAATTAGGCGAACTTTATTTATGAATAACTTTGAAAAATGTGGACCTGAAATCTTAGTGAATACAATATGGTATAGGACGTCGATTATCTCGACAAGCCGAAGGACAACACCATCCGATAAATCGTTAATAATACATCGGTTATCCATTATCCGGACAAGACTTTCAGATAAAGAGAAACATAAATGTCATGGGGTGTGTATATGTATATGTACATACGATGCCTATAGAATAGTTTCTTTCGACATTTCTGAACAATCTATCGTCAGGAAATGAATGTTCGAGCAATCGAAATTCTGGATGCTCGTTGTTTTATTATACATATAGTTCTATTATATAAGTTTTAAAGTACGTATAATGTTATACTTTTACAGTACAGAGACAAAACTGTAATAGCTGGATCGTAATAACTCCTTTCAGATCAATTGCGTCAGCATTCTTTTTCATGTATCAAATTACCAAGAATATGGATTTCATTCATTGTTGTCAAAAATTTAAGTAAAACTATGCTTCGTGGATGTCAAAAACATAGTACGTTGACGCTCGTGACTCTTGCAAGGTATTAATTTTGTTCTTGTAATATCCATATACAGTTGAACCTCGATAACTCGAATCTCAAGGGAAGAGAAAAAACTTCGAGTTGTAGAGGCTTCGTTTTATCGAGTATTCGAGTAAGAGAGGTTTAACACGGGAATATTCGACTTATGACGGGTTAACTTTTCGACTTGCGAGGACGGAAAGGAAGGCAAATTAAATTTTTTAGAATGAATTATACATTTTGAATTGTATATTTATTGTATACACATATAAACGCAATCAGAAGACGCAAAGTCAGGTTACTATACTTCTCTTACTATACTTCTACTTTATACCTACTTCTTATTATTCAAAATGTCCGTAATTTTGCTTCGAATTAATATTAACGCATTGTTTATCAATGAAAATTGGCGAAAAATTATTAGCTTCCATGGATATGCACGTGGTCATTTTATGTTTCGAGACAATCCTAACGTTTGAAGGGAACGAAACAATTGAATGATTTCTGGCACAAGGTTCTAAACTTCGGGTTTTGAGGTTTGGCTGTTTTAAATGCGATTTACAGAGGTAAAATAATGCATCTGGACATGTGGCAAATAATTCTAGTTAAAGTAAGTTTTATTTCGACTTATAGAGGTTTTTGCAGCGGGAAGGGAGGGAATTAAGAAATTTTTCGTCTTATAGAGATTTTCGAGTTATCGAGGTTTTACTGTATGTATATTTTGTATTGAATTCTAAATGGTATTATAATAAGTTCCATGGAATGAAATACATAGTTGGATTTTTCTTTGTTACAATAACTTTCTTATTTTTAATAGTTTTCAAATTGTTTTTATATAAAATTGTAAAGAAACAGATAACGTTTGAAGAAATCCATATGCATACTTCGCTAGTTGATGTAATAAAATAATAAAAACAAATTGATTTTTAAAGATTATTACGATCAAGTTATTATAGTTTTTTCCCGTAGTGTAGATATTTTTCACTCTAGTGTTTGTTTTGAATTTAGCGCCCAGTCTTGGGTATATAAATTTTTTCTTTTGTATTAATCCCCTGTTAAACCTGTAGCTTGCTTAAGGGGGGACACTCAATTAGAATCATAAAAACATTGAAAACATTTTTTTCTGCAAAACGATAGTTTAGTATCTTATTAATAGAATCCCAAAATTTTATAGCGAAATTGGAGCTCTATTCGGTGCTACAGCTGATAAACGTCACTGATGTCCGCTCGGCACCCGGCAGTCTTCGAAACTTTAAACGCGTTTTCCCGAAACCTGTACTTTTCAAATTGGCGGGAAAGATAACTCAAGAACTATTTAACCGATTTCATTCAAACTTGGCACAGATATTTATTATACCATTACCTTCTATTTGAACTAAAATCATATTAAAAATCGTTCAGGAAAGTACTTTTTTATTGCAAAATTACTGCGGAAAATTCATATTTTTGGTTTCTAGCCTGCCATTTCTGTAATTTTTGAATTTCATACAATCTTTTAGTTCAAATAGAAACTACAAGTATTAACTATTTAAAAAATAAATTTCATATAAATCGGATGAACGATACGGTCGCTAGAGAAACTCCGCCACTTTCAAATTTTTTCAAGAAACAAAAATATTTTGCTGACACTTAAATGTATAATAACTAAGCCTCTAAGTTACAAACAGATTGAACAATTGGTATACTGTAAAAAAAGCTTTAAAAATCTGCTAAATTTCATGCTTCTAATTGAGTGTCCCCCCTTAAGAAAACAATCTCCCTTATTAAATATTATTAAACGTTTGCGTCCTTCAAGATTCCCCCTGAATGTTCTAATAGCTATTATAGAAGATAAGATGTAAATTAATGCTAGCTGTTAATTTATGTAATTACAAGCAGACACTTTAGCTGGAATATTAATCCATTAATTATAATTTTTCACATGGTATGTATTTACGAATATTCATTCGGTTTAGTGTGAGTACATTTGATATCAGTACAGAAAGGGAGAGAAGAGTGCAATATGTATAATT
This sequence comes from Nomada ferruginata, assembly GCA_963583965.1. Classification (NCBI taxonomy): domain Eukaryota; kingdom Metazoa; phylum Arthropoda; class Insecta; order Hymenoptera; family Apidae; genus Nomada; species Nomada ferruginata. Next base: position 7,116,541 of record OY757219.1, read on the forward strand.
ATAAAGTACTCGTTTCATTCAATCGTTAGGTTTTAATACATGATTAATATTATAATTAATACGCTAATGAAGTTAAGTGAACTGCAATCTTACACTACTACAATAATCGTAACTCTGTTTTTTGTGGATAAACGTATGAGAATGGCATTCGTTTTATATGTAAATAATATTACGTCATAATATATTGTAAGGTTATTGTGTTTCAACATATTATTGGCAGTCTTCCTTTCCTTTCTTTTTTGTCATTGTATTTTATTGTTTAATATTAAAAGGTGTCTTCAGTGAGTACAATGTGGTCAAGGCACGTTAAATTAATCGAAAATTATCAGCTTTCTTTAATAACTTCCTGAGTATTATTTTCAAGGATATCTGTATAGGATATGTTTAGCGTAGAATCATTTATCGTATTCAACAGTAAATTTTCGTCCACTCATGCGTATTTATACTGATGTTAGAATATTGTTTGGTTTTCATTGATCCATTTTGTTTGTCGTGTATTTATGCGCTTCATGTATGATTCGTGCCTTACACCTGAAAATGTGCTTTATGGTCAACCCTTTGTTGCGCAAATTTTGTTTAGTACGTGACTGTTGAAGACGGTAAAGAACGTTCAAATATGAAAACCTTCGTTTCGCATCTCCCGATCACACGTTAAGATTAAAAATGGAATTAAAGTTGTAGCATAAAAGAAATTATTTCGAAATTTATTGTCATACTTTCTACCGCGAGTGCACACTGCTTTCGTTTATGTAATTCTTTATGCAAAATTCACTTTATGGGCAAAACTATTCGTAATTGAATCAGTGAGATGAGAAACAGTACATGTTACTGTTAAGTAATTTTTCGGTAACCAGGAAATCAGATAATGAAAATAAGTTTGGTTTCAAAATTGCCATTTGAAGATTGATATCTATCAATTTAATCAATGAAAATGAAAGTTTATTTTTCAATGGTATTTAATAATATTTCTGTGATAACTTTCAGGATTTGTGTTCTCATTTTATTTCATTTTAATATGGTTTTCTAATACCACTCATAAAGCTATGACATCGAATTGGAAATAGTCGTAATATGTCAGGGGCTATAAATATTATACGTACGTACAACATATTTCTGTTGTTTCTGCTTTCACTTCCTTATTTTACCATACAGCTGCGACTTGCGCTCTTTTTGCACTCACTTGACGTATTTAAATGCGAATAGAATGATGCAGTGCATAATTCGATTTAGAACGTAAATTGTTTTATGTTGTTTCTGAACCCATCGAATTAATTAATGAACATGCGCTGAATCTCGACTGGTACAATTTTCGAACGCGAAAGAATATTTTAATTGTCTTTATTTCAAATGGCTTTTCGTGGAAAACAAATTAAATGCAATATCAGCATCTGCTTAATTGCATGCTTACAGTTTCTAAGGACGTTTTTCAAATATAATGGTCTTGCACTTTAATCTTTTTTATGTCTATATTTCAGTACTCCAGGAGAATCCTACGTCTGTTCTTCTAGCAGAAAATATTTAACGGAATTTTACCCGAAGCTATTGTTTCATTGTTGCACAGAACACTGGTTTCTCCTTTTTGAACAACTACATTTTTCCACTTTTACGTTTCCTGACGCAATCTTCGTATATACCTTTCGAGCCTGTGCGCATTTTCTCTTTGTCGCTTCCATCTTCCATCCAATTGTATCTGGAGAACGGTGTTACTTTAACACAATGCAACCCTTTTGGGTAGAATTTTGCATTACAAACATCGTATCCTGTAACTTTCTTCCAATATTATTGCTTGCTTGGAATACATATTATTTGAAATATTTATATTGGTATGTTTCCATACATAAAGTGGTTGGCAGTTTCTCTTTACGTATCGTAGAAATATTTGTGCAAGCAAAGCTGTGATGTCTGAAAACGTGATAATAATTTATCTATTAGGTTTATATGCAAATTTATACAGGTGAATATTGAAACTTATTAATTGCGTCACAGTATGTTCTTAAAAGAAAAAACGTTTTAATTAAGAGGCTCAATTGCAAGTGAGCACACTCGGCTTTGCATCAGTTGCGATGAAATTGCACGAATTTGTACAAGTAAATCCGAAATAATTGTGATCTTGATAACAATAATTAATAAATAATTTCTTAATCAGCGTACTTAAACGCTCTTACAATCTTTGATGTACTGTCATGTATTTCGTTTATGAGTAACGTTTAAAACATGATATTACATTAAATTCTCAATTATATCATTATTTTATTGGGTGAAGTAATTTTTAATAATAGATTGTCAGTAATTAAATGAATAAATTACTGGTTATATTTGCTCAGATTAATATTCGATGCGTATAAATTGTGCCTATAAAACATTGTGCTTTATTCAAATAAATTACTTCTGAATTGGCAAATATCAATTAAATAACCGCAAGTAAGCTGGAAGAAAAATTTGCACAAAATAAAGAACATTTATGATATCTATGTCTACACAAACAGTAACAAAATGATTAACAATAATAACACCTTACAGAGAATGTGTGATACGCGATTTCAAATTTGTTAATACGTAACATCTGCACTCATAGATTTACCAAACAATCGGTACTGTTCTGCCTCTAATTTTATTCGTAGCATCAGAATTTCCAGAAAATTTGAACACAATCCGAAGGGATGGTTTCTATTTACTGACGGTTGACGTTCTTCCCTCAGAACGATGATCATTTTAATTAAGGAAGTCAGAAATAGCCATTATTTTGTTCTCATAAAAGGCCTTAAGTTGGTCTCAGGGGTAGGTTTTATGACCATATCGTTATAAAAGAGGGTGGCCTCTAGTGGCACATCTAATTAACGTTCAAACTGGCCTGGCTCATGTGGGACAGCCAAAGGTTACTCTTGTGTCATATAATATATCTTTTATTGCATTTTAAATACACTTATTTGCAAAACAATATTGGTAATCTTAGAAACTCCCCCCCAAAAAGATCGTCTTAGGACAAAAATATTTATTGCAACGTACTCGTCCATTGATACCATGTATACTGCAAAATATTTGTTGTTTCCTCATAACTGAAGGAGATATTTAGGCAAAATCCAAATTATTGCGATTATTTAAAGTAAACAAAAGAAAGAACATTATTAAATATTATACTGTAGTATTCTGTTCATAATTTATATCAGAGTTTCGAATAAATATAAGTCAAACTAATTTAGTGGTTTTCATAATTTAGAAACAATAAAGGAACAGCCTGTTTTATTTAAACTGATTAGTCGCATTTATTTTTTCATAGCCACGTTCGAATAATGAGCTATGAAATATTATAAGTCAACACACGTAGAACTTATTCTGAAATATGCATAACTTTATTCATTTATATAATATACAGTGACCCGAGCCCACCAGACTTTTAAACTTTTACATTATAAACATTTGGTTCGCGGTACCATTGCAAGCAAATACATTGAGTTCGGCGGCAAGAAAAGTTGATCGGACACGCTGCTCCAAACAACGATTTCAAATCGTTATAGCATCGGTGGTTCGAGGACTCGGCAACTTTCGTTTTGGTCGAAGTTGAATTTGATTGTCAGCGTCCTGAAACGTACTAAGAATTGATGGAGGCGGATGTCTGTTCTCCAGGACAGAGCGGACGGATTATAATTAACACAGATAGCGTTAACCGTTAATTTAACCGCGACGGAACTCAAGCGTGCCAGTTGAAGGGTGGAGGTTTATGACCACATTGTTCCAAAGTCGGTGGTGTTTACTCATGCATCTGATTACCTCTCGTGCCAGCCAGACTGACCAACGCGGAAGACCCCCCCGTAATTTTGAATAAAAAACCGACGAATTATTTTGTGGGTCGGAACACTTCCTCGTGTACGCGAGGGTGAGCCAAGAATCGGGCAGAGTGTATTTAGAAAATTTATTAGAGCATTTCTATCTGTATATTCTTTCTCAACATAATCCCCTTCACTTTCAACGCGATTTGCTCATCGAGGGACAAGCCTCGTTATGCTGGACGGGTAAAATATTGTTGGCTGGGAGATAAAGCAAGTTCGAGCCGTTTCCTTCAGGTGTTTCGATCGGCGGGTAAATCGCAGTTAACTGGCCATTTTCGAACTTTTCTATTTATTTATAGACGTGTATTTGTGGAAATAGCCTGGCGTCACACGGCGCTGCCAGGTGTTTCATTGATTTCCACCCGTGATATCAGACCGTAGAAATTCAATTGTATTGAAGATCGTTGTTGCTTTTTTCTGCAGACTGTTTATGTGATGGCCATTTTTTTGTTGCCGACAGAAAGGATAGGAGTGAGTAATAAGTTGACACTTTGAATACAGAATGGAAAGAGTGAGTGATATCTGGTGATGCATACACGATACACGGTGTAGGTTGAATGATTATTGACTCACTCTTGTTTATCAAATACGAATTGCCACTAGTTAACAATGGGTATTTATGCATTTCTGTAGTTTTTATTTGGCGGCAGATTACTTGCTCGCCAATAATCTTTCGTATCTCGGAGCATTGATGTGATAAAAACTACGAATTTTTTATAATTAATTAATTCAAGTTGTGTGTTAGGACCACATAGTACCATTAAACAAATAAATTGTGGTCTTCAGATTTATTCTACGTCGTCATACGTCTGCAGAGATGCGCATTAGACACAAAAATAGATTTACGAAGAACAGCAACTGTGGTTAATAATTTTTTCCCTAGTTACTATGATAACATTTTTCGAGTTATTCACTTGTCACGCTTGTTGCGCTTCCGTTTGCACTTGTATTTTATTAAATGCGAAAGATTATGCAAGGGATGACATGAAACGAAAATCCTGAAATCGTGGCGAGAGTGGGAGAGAATGCCCGAAAGTGCAGCACAATAGAGAATGGTAGAAAGAAAAAGTTTCGAGTGTGCTTGGTACCATAAGTGCACGGAAGTCTATTATACAGGTACAAAATTTAGATTATTATCACGAGTTCGTGCAGTGCCACTTTCGTAAATGGAGATCGTCGAATTTCAACTTCAATTAGCTGTAACAATTTGTTTTCTTCTAAATAAGTAAAAGGTCTGTAATACAATTGCAATGTTTTTCTTTCGAATGACGAGGAACAGCGAAATGAAAATTAAGTTCGAATGGAATTATTAAAATCTCGGGAAATATTATTTTGAATTATTTTATTAATTTCCCGTGACTTATCGATTTATTTTCCATTGTTGTTACGTATCATGCAATTTCTTAATTAAAGTGATTGATGTCAGTTTATATAGCGTATTCTCGATAATTAATTATTGATTAAAGTGACTGCGTTCGATGCATTCGACCAATTTTCACTTTCCAGTTTTAAAATCAGTAATAAACGTGCGCCCGTTGTTATGTGACTATGAATATTAGTTTCTACGCGTATACAATCTCATTTTATAACTAATAAATGTTCTTGACAGCTCGATTTATTGCTTGCTGTTTTCCGCACTTCACTAAAACTCTAATATCGTACAACAAATTTCTATTTTACGTATCAGTATTGCAATAACGGCAATACAAATCAACTCGTTTTAATAATAAGGTCGTCTATCAAATTAACAAACTCGGAAACAATAATACTCGAGGAGCAAACTAGTTTTATACGAGCACAAACGGTATTATTCTGGTTTGGAACGACGGTTTCCTCTGGACATTGTCAACAATAAACCGGTCTTTACCTTTCGTAATTAATCGTTTCGAAAATGTATATCACAGGAGGAAGTTCTTCCTAATAAATTCAGTTTGATTAATTCACCCAAGATCTGCATGTTGTATAACATGTTTTTCGTTTCCTCCTCGTTCCTACTTGGTTTCAGATCAAGAAAATTGGCATTTGTGAACTGTTATATTTAAGAACTATTGTAATCTGGTAATATACCTTTCAATACGTGAATTAATTGTTAGCTGTGCAAACAAGATTATGGCAGTAGTTTAGCATGACATGACTCCACCTGATATTTTACGACAGTTATGAAACTGAAACCTAAAAATTTGTTACGGGTCAAAAGTATGGGTTTCCTGTACGGACACCTGTATTCGTTATAGTTACGTAACCCTGTAGAAAATTGCAAACATCCTTGGTACACAAAATCGTATACTTTTTACTAATATGGGTGAGGTATATGAATAAATATATATTGTGAAAACTTTATTGAATTAACGATGACATAATGTATATAAATAATAGCAATAATGACACATTTTTGGGACAATGTTCTTTTTCTGATAAAACTACTTACGTACATTAAGAATGTCGAAGTAAGGCAAACTATATTTTCTAAATTATTAAATATATTCCATCATACAAATACATAACTGTGTATGGTACGCAGATCTTAGTAATAACAAATATTGAGACACGAAAGTTAATTTCATTACTTGGTAATTTATAATAATACATGGCGTTTATGTCTACGTTGCAACTGCACGAATATTTTTCACTTCCACTGTATACACTATCGACCAGACATTTATAGTAGGATTCTGATCATTTTCATAACAATTAGTGCACTGCTTGAAATCGAATAATATTAAACGAGATAAATAATTGTTAGTTCTAATAATATTAATTTCTAATTTATGGACTGCTAACAAGCAATTCAATACTTGAAAAACAACAAGGCACCGATCTTTAACTTTTGCTTGATAACGTGTATATCGCGTCTGCAGCAAAAGGGTTACAAAACATGCAGCTAATAATAATGTTAATTTAATTTAATTAACGCATTGTCCCATAAAGCTGTATTTAACCACGTGTCAAAGACCATCAAGTGTTTCGTAGCTGCAGAAAATTTGAATTTCTGAATGGCAGGAACTGTTTGTGTCTTATCTCCGCGACATGAATATTCATAGACTTGTAAACCCACGTCCCGATGCACGTATGTATGTAAAATCAAGGAGGGACAGCGTATTCTTACTCCTCGGACTGATTGCTAATGTTCGTGACACAAGCATCTTAGCAATAAGACTATAAAGGTTGATAGGTTGCCTAAGGTCCCAAAAGAACAGTGCAAATGTAAAGATACCACTGATGTCACGTCCTGTAAAAAGTATATACTGGCAACAAACTTGCCTCTGTCTGGAAGACACCCACCAAATATTCAAGACTTCCGAGGACAAAACAAAGACAACCTGAACCTGAGACACTGCTCATGAATGTTACACATTCTATTCTGCGTTACAGTATTTGTAGTGACTACATTACATGTAACCTTTGCGATCCAGGTACGTTTGTAGTACACCTATTCAGGTCAGGGTCTTCCAGTGGACTACTTATTGCTACATTTTGTGGTTTTCATTGCTGCTGTGTAACAAGTTCTGTAGTCTACTATTAGAATTGGTCCCTCGAAGGACCACCTGAGTTTAGTCGAGGAGGAATGAATATTTTAACACGAAACTGATTTATTATCTCCTTGCTTGACAGTCATAAACGATCACACTTAACGCATTCAGCACTGACCATTCCATAAGCGCTCAAGGCGGTCCACTTTTCCGCATTTATGATGATTTCAGACATCACAATTTCGTAACACCGCTCGAACATTTTCGGTTTTCCGTACTGTGAGTAGAACCGTACGAAACGTTCTGTCCTGAACGTATTAATAAACTAATGAAGTGTCCAATTGCGCTCTGACGTTGCCTAACTTTAGCACGAAGCATAATCTTCACTGTGCTCTACTGACTCTGACTAATTCGAAAGTCTTTTCCTATGTAAGAAAGTCCTGACTGTAAGAAACCTGACTCCAACATGAAAAATGATTTTAACTGTTCTCTATTGACGAAGCTTTATTGGCAAGGTAGATCTGATTAAATGAAGAGTCTTCCTATGTCCCAAATCTGCCTTTAAAAATGAGAACAGTTGAAGGACGTTCTTAGATTGGGACAGCAAATAAGACAATGAGAAAATTAAGGCGGTTTCATGAATGTGCAATGTCTTCAGTTTAGAGATTGTCCTGTTCCCAGGACGTTGCAATATTTTTCATTGTTCAAAGAGATCGTCTCGTAAATCTCGCTTTGTTGGTGTCTGGTTTCTGTTTATGCTTTGAGTTTGCGATACGCCAATTTCAATGGAGAACTATGGCTAGAATATTCTCGTGAGAAATTTAACTGATGAATTCCAGTCACACGCTAATTCTTAAAAATAATAAAATACGAAGCCTAAATGGGTAACTGTAAATTTTGTCTGTGGCACAAACCTTGGCTATACAGCTTGCCAATACTCTTTTTGTTTACTTAAATATTTGTGGGAGAATAGCATAAGAGAACTGTTTATTAAGAAATTCAATGATTGAACTCGTCCTTTATCGTACTGTCCAGCTTTTGTTACACATTATTATATTGCAACCACATTATCAAATAGATATTGCTTCGCAGTTTGATAATTGAAATTAATGCTGGAAAAATATTTCTACATATTTCTATATATGTAAAAATAATAGAAAAGTATTTATAAAAATATAATTTTTATTACAAATATTATTTCTAACTTACAATATTTATGAAGAAGCACTTTCTTATCGTATAATGAATTCCCCGAACATTGCGGGATCCAACAATTATGTTATACTCATTTCGATACTTTTAACCCTTCCACACAGTCCACCAAAACAAATGCATACTCTCTAAGGCAACAGACCAAAATGAGTTTAGTTTCTTGAACACCAGCAGTGTTCAAAGAGTTAAATGCATGACGCATTTGATGGATATACATTCCTGTGAAATTCTAATTCTCTGGGGACGTTCCAGGTATCGCGAGACAATGCGCGGTCTTTCACATCGACGGAAGCGCAAACGGAGCTGCCATTGCAAAGTGGTCCAGAGGCGCTCGAGGAATTGGACGGTGTTCGAGGTGCACGTAGAAGAGAGAGGCGGTTGCGAAGGCAACACCGTCGGGCTTTGAGATCGTGTTCGATGCCACCGTCTTATCCCGGACCATCGCCAGGATGCCAGGCTACCTCAACAGCACCAGGAGTACCACTGGTAGCACCCGCCAGAGGATTTCTACACCCTCCGCCGCCTCATTTGGGCCTTAGGGGCCTTAGTCTTGGCCTACCATTTCCGGTTCCAACCAGCGTGTCTGCTTTCGGGAGGTAAGCATGCACACACGTATACAGGATGCTACGTTTAACTGGAAACGGTGGAATATCTCACGGGAGACTGAAGCTATCAAAAGAATGTTCTTACAGTAGTTGTTCGGCACGAAGGGGGACATTATAATTATGGTATCAATACTGTATGTCTCCATTAAAGCGAAAATGTGGTGCCCCATACAAACGAAAAGTTTATCCCCACTACTGGGGGGTATACCCCTGGAGGCGTCCATAGCTCGCTTGCCGATCAGTGTAACGCGATCAGGGCTCGGGTATATCGGAGAGCTAATCCTAATTCAACGATGAAACTTTGCTATTTCTCATCCTTTTCTTATGAAACTTTAACATAGCATAGCTGACATTTTTCTGATTAAAATGACACCAAACCCGATATAGTTTGGATCATATTTACATTATTTAATAAGAGGTGTATAATGCATTGTGAACAGTAAATATGGTCCAAATTATATCGTGTTTGGTGTTATTTTAATCAAAAAAATGCCACAAAACTGTGGGGTAAAGTTTGATAAAAAAAAACTAAAAAATAAAAGAGTTTCATCGTTGCATTAGTGTTGTTTCACCGATACGCTCGATTTTGGTTTGCCTCTTGGCTGCTCGGTTCTTTATCTTTATTCGCTGTCCTTTTCTACGTTCGACGCTGTCGGCAAATTTCAAACAATGTAGGAAGTATGCTATTTAAGCGAATGTTCAGACCCGAGGCTTTCGCTTTAATGGAGACATTACTGTAATTTCTCGGTAGGTGTAGTCAAAGTGAACATAATTTTTAAAATAGGGCTCTGTATTTTCTCATTCGTATTATGCTAGCGTATGCTGAGGCATGATATCGTTTCACGCAACATGTTAAAAGGAGATCCGAAAGAGTCAGGTATCGCTAGCTGAACCCACCGAACAGACCTAATAAGAGCTGATAAGTCTCGCGGAAGGGACAATAGGAGTCGTCCACTGGTTTCCAACTGTCCCTAACTTTTAACCTCCAACTTCCTCGGTCACTTATATGCGCTGCAGAACACTGGTCGCTATTATTACGGGTGATCTTATGGGGTTCGATACGTCTCGGTCGCTCTTTTTGTCTCTGAAACTGTTTCAGCATATTTTGAGAAGATGTGGCTGCTTCAAGTTTGACCAATTAAACACGCAATCCTTCCGCGAGACTTCTTTCTAGCTCTACTCGATGCTCTTCCTATCTTTTCGTCCACGAGTTTCTGCCGTACATCATTATCCAATTATTCTGTTCATATTTCCTGTAACTCTTCCCCTCCATTCGCAGTTTGCCTGTACGAAACGAGTATTGTATATCCGCTAGTATATCCACGTAGGGTTCAGGTTCAACAGAACATAGAATCAGGAAACATATACAATTATAGTTTATTTTTTAACTGAATGTATTTATCGATTCGACGGAAACAATAATGTTGGTTTCTTTTCAACTACATACGTATCCGCCAGACGCAGATTTCTTTTGTTGTTACTCTTGACAGTATACAACGTAACTCCCTGTATGATGTACACCTTTGTGGGCGCGGGTGTTCCATTAGAGGCGTCTGTTTCTGAAACGTTTCAACTGTGTCCTTCGTTGCTTATTGTACGAGCGTGGTTCCGTTTTCAAGCTTTCCTTGGTTTCGTCACACTTCTTTGTGTTCTGTGCACTCGTTCAAGCGGTGTATTAAGTCGAACTCATGGCATATACAGTACTGGAAGTATTTATCCCATCATTATTTTAATACTAAACAATACAATGCTTGAAAAATGCTAACGTTCAGGACGTAGTACAACGCTGTTCTAATTTTAACATCTTTAACCATTTTATCTTAGAGTTAGAACGGTTAGTAATTTACTTTGGGAATTATTAACGAAAATACAGTTAGACTGGTTCTTGAAAGCTAAGTGCATTGCGCACGTATGACAGAAATTTCACTTACTTTTAAACATATAGCATTCTTCTAGTGTGGAATGTAATATACACGCACAGAGTGACCCAGTTACCGCGATACAGCCAGGAACGGAATGAAAAATATGTCGAAAATGCAGAATAAACTTTTGGTATGCGCAGCTTCGTTTTCGGGAACAGCTACTCTGAAAATACATTGTGAGCATATTTACTAGTTCACCGCAACGAAGAAAATTCTTTTACGTGAATGTATATTACTGCAGTGTTCCAAACATTACTGTGCACTGAAATATATTAGTATTAAAATATTAAACAACAGTGTTAGCAATTGCTTTCCAAATATTGATCATGGTGCGTGGTACATTACTGTACTTTCGAGCCAACCTTATTTTTGTTCCTGCTTTTATTTGTAAATCTTATGGTTTATTATCGTTCCTAGTACCTTGCGCACCTTTGGTATCCATTTCATCGGGCTGCTTTCATAAACGAATGGTAGATAACTTTTTGTAAGACTTTTTACAAAAGATCGTTTTTCTTGGAAACTAACAAGGAAGGTTAGGCAACCCGAAGATTCAGAAACGTATGACACTTTGCATACGAATACAGTATGTCATCCGTAATACGACCCTATATTCTGTTCGTGCCATAATTCGGTTTTAAAGGGTGAAATCAGCCCTTGGAAAAAATTCAGAATGTTCTTTTTCGTGAAATATTTCAAGAACGCTGAGAGATATTTTAAAGTATAAACAAAACTTGCATCACTTGCGTCTACAAAACTGCGAAAAAAGTTTCATACGTTTCTTAAGGTTCCCTGTTCCACGCGCTAAAATTTTATTCTGCAATTTTTAATTATTTTTCCCTACGGAATTTTACTTCTCCGATAGCTTTGCCTTCGATACTGGCACACTCTGTGCAATCTTTAACCATAAATACTCGGAGGAATCGATGTAGTGCAGTTAAACTGTAATAAGGGCAGGTCTCCAAGGGTTATCTTCACTCTGCATATAATCAAATGTAGGGTGCATATACGTATATGTGTTGCACAAAAATCTCTGATCACTTAGGATATTAAATTGGAGATTAAATTATCAGCAAGCTAGAATGAAAACTGATTACTGGAATGAACGTTGTGACATTATATTTTAAAGATATAAAGTGGCACCTGTACTCGAATTTATCTTTGTTTTCGAATAAGGTGCATCTCGGTAAGAATTCCTGTTCCTAAACTTCGAAATTTATACGTACAGTAATTCTCAAATTCAATTAACTCAAGGTATCTTGTGATAATTATTATTTATTTTGTTTGACTTAGTATATACGAATCGAAAATTTACGTATATTAATGTTGATCGATGCATGTTTATTTATTTGCATTAAAACGTATCTTATTATTATTAATAAACACTAGATATAAAATAGAATTATTGGTTCCAGTTAGTTTTGAATTAAGTTCATCGCGCTGCAAATTTATTTAGAATGGTAAAGTAAATTATTTTTTGAATTCAACGTTCAGTCCATTCTTACTGTTAAAGGAAAAGAAAAACTCAGCAGAATTATTTTATATGTCTTTACTAAATATTATTCTAGTGATGGTTCAATTCAAACATATTCTGTGTTTCTTTTATGCTGACAAATATTTTGTCTATTATAATATATAATTATAAACGCCCAGAATTGTCTCTGCAGTATTAACAATATGAACAAAGGGTGCAAAAAACGTATACATGGTTGCAAAATAAAGTTCTGTATTCCAAAACTTGTACAACTTTGTTCTATTATACTATTTTCATTTAATATTTCATCCTATACGTTACTCAGTTATCTGCCAGACACGTTTAAAATGACCCGCAACTCCACATGATCGACGTACATGTATATCTATTTGACACATGCAAAGTATGTGGGTATGTGTTGTATCTAAAGGCTTTCAAACTACGTTAACTAAAAGTTCAGGGGTGGAAATCGAATATTCCTGCTATTGAAAATGTTTGAAATGAATATATAACGAAAGAACACATTGAGCATATCTTGTTACATAAGTTTAAGAAAGGAAATAATGTTACTAGTTGCCAATCATTCATAGATAAGTATAAATAATTCCCAGCTATCTCATAAGTAATGTCGTTTTTCACTTCCGTGAATTAAATTTCAATATCTGTGTTTTTCTACCAGTTCCAATCAAACATTTAAGGGTATATACAGTAGAACCTCCATAACTCGAAAACCTATTCATATAAGACGAAAATTTTCTTATTTCCTTCCTCTCCGCTGCAAAAACCTCTACAGGTCGAAATAAAACTTGTTTTAACTCGAATTATTTGCCACACGTCCAGATGCATTATTTTACCTCTGTAACTCGAATTTAAAGTAGCCAAACCTCTACAACTCGAAGTTTAGAACTTTGTGTCAGAAATCATTCAATTGTTTCCTTCCCTTCAACCGTCAGGATTATCCCAAAACATAAAATGACCACGTGCATATCCATGGAAGTTAATCATGTTTCGCCAATTTTCATTGATAAACAATGTGTTAATACATTAACTCAGAGTAAAATTGCAGACATTTTGAATAATAAGAAGTAGGTACATATAGTAACCTAACTTTCGTCTTCTGATTGTGTTTATATATGTATAATTTATCTTCCTTTCCGTACTCGCAAGTCGAAAAGTTAACCATCAATACACCTCTATAACTCGAAGTTTTAAGTATGGTACTTAAGTATACTTATAAGTATACATAGTATGATAATTTTAGGTTTCAGTATTGTACGCTGTACAATATATTTAAAGTGATTAAAAATAAACAAATTCTACACGCATAATCAATAATCAATAAAAAGTAAATTCTCTTTCATTTCCACAACTTTGTGAAACTACATTTTTAAAAATTTTAAAATAGTCCTTTATTTGTTTTCAGTTTACCAGCGTAACGTAGAACGACGAATTAAAGGTTCTAATAAAAAGAAAATAGAATTGTATAAAATTATAATAATGATACTTGCTCATTATCATAAACGAATTATGTACGTCACGTCTTTTCAATACATGACCGCCTGAAACTTTAGGCCCTACACAAATGCCATTATTTATACAAATGCCAATCACTTTATATTTCCGCTTTCTCTATTGAATTACTCACTTCGTACACACCGTTATTCGTATCTCAGTAAATTTTACATCATCCCAAGCCCTATATCTTACGCGTTCTCCACCAAAATTAACCAATCTATGACCTACCCCACTGCCCCCACTCCTACTTTCGAAACGTCTAAGATGACACTCTGACACTCTTCCTCCAGAAATTCTATTTCCGTAAACGATTCGTTGTTGAACTCCATATCCGTGTCGTAATAAATAGAAGGTTTCCAAAACCAGCTTGTCCAGTTTGTAAATTTCGTGTATAATACGTCCATTCAATACAAATGCAAAAATTGGGGTGTGAAGCATGGCTTGAGAATATGAGGGAATTCATAGTATAAGTTATTGCCGAGGCTATTTTTAGAAATTTTAAATTGCATGCTATAATATAGACTCGAAGATGATTGTCGTTCTAGGAGGCCTGTAAAATTAGTTGACGATTTAACTCTTTCACGTAGGAAGTGCAAGAAAGTTTTCATCACTATTCTTCTTTATTCCTGATATTCTATATTTTTAATAACACAGAAACATAATTGGTATTTTCTTATGGGAAGCTTTATGTCGATATTTAGACTAGCGATACAGTTTTTTTTTTACAAACGTTGTACAGACAATTTTAGAGACTTTGTAAAAGTTGGAGAACTGGTAGCTTCTCGGTAATTATGATAATCAATGAAATGTTTAGTTGTAATATTAATGTCAGAATAAAAACTCCTTAATCCTTCGCAGAGCAATTGAAATTTGTTAAGAAGTGCTGACAAGGGGGATGAATATTAAATGGTTGAGTTTAACATAAAAACTCTTTAATAGGAGCTTAAAACTTACCTTTCTTTAAAAGTTCTATATGCATTTGCGTAAAGAAAGGTGACTGAAACAGAAAGACCCATTTCTTGGTTCAAATGCAAAAAATAGCATGAAGCATGTAAAACTAACGCGATACACTGTTATTAATAATCATCGTCTCCCTTACACCAAAATACACAAAAAAAGAATGTGTAAATTTTCACTTTTTAAATAAAACCAGTAATAAATTAAGTGATTATGTATCTCTTAACAAAATTTCGAAAATTTTAATTCCTTATTTTGATTTCAAAATTCTTCATGCTCCATTGTCGATTTTCATAATTTATCGAACGACACATTCGTAGCATAACATAAAGAGGATAGTATACGTATGTATAACTACTTATTGTTAGACTTATAGAGTGTATGTGTTTACAAGACAAAAAATAGTTATACTTTTTTTGAATTATGCTATTTTTTGTGTTGCTTACGTTTTAAACTTTAATTTGCCTGTCACTAAAATTCGTTTCCTCTTGACATCGCATATGTTTTACGCCGCGGTCATTGTATAATTATTGCTGCTTTGGAGCTCTTGAAGAATCGCACGATAAATATGTCGTGTTGACTTTCATATTTAAAAAAAAACTACTTTACAAAAAATATTACACATCTCCGATCTATTCTTGCCAATAACATTTTCTGGACTGTCAGAGTGTTAGTCGTTAACTGAACATAAAAGTCGCAAGGACTTGCGGGCTATTCGAATTTTCCAGGAAAATTGGTGACCGACTACCTGTGCCGCCAATTAGTTACGACTAGACACTGAATATTTATGCAAATAGTACTGCAGACTAGTTCTGCAGAAAGTAGGTAAAGAAGAGGGATTTCCAATTCGAGAGAAGTTTATTTCACCTTTAAAATGTTGTGAAAGTATACTTTGTGTAGCATATGTGTTTGCATAAATAACTGTTAATTAATTCGAGCAATAAATTATGCCAACTTACAAACAGTATTAAGAAAAAGCTATCTTTATGTGCTGTGGTATAAAAGTATCATAAGAAAAATGTTTGTTAAGAAGATTAAGGATTTAATAGAATATAATATTCGTTAATTTTTAATACAAAATAATATGTCTTCTACTGCCACGTCCACACTACTGTTCGCGTGCAATGCACACACTTTTACGAACAGCCAGCAGCGTTCGGCGAAGTGGTCAGTGGACAGCCAACACTGTTCCCTCGGCAGGCAGTACATCAAAGAACTTGTTTGCGAACTTGAAGCGTGTGCGTACGCTTTATAACACGCTCTTGATGAATTTGTATCGTCAACTTCGCCTGCAAGCTTCAGTTAGTATGAGAAAAAAGGGTTGATACGAGCAAGATCAACAGCGAACTGCCCGCAAACGCAGAGCCAACGAGCCTGTAACTGCTTGTGATCTCTTAGCGACTTGCTCGCGTATTCTAGGTTCGACACGATATTACTTCTGTTAACGAACAGCTCTGGCCAGTGTAGACCCAGCACAAGAGCATACTTTGTATTACACTTTACCATTGCCTGTTCACGCCAAGCGAAGTACAATAAAATACTGCTCCAACTGCTACGTCAATACAAATCTACACGCTCACTTCAGTATGAACACTCCCATCTAATTGCCTGCGAGAAAGTTCGTCTGAACGTAGTTGGTCCGTGTCTGAACGCATAGTACGCATCGACCTTTAAGCAACGTATCACGCGAAACATTCTTGCCTGAAACGTTAAGTGTCTGAACGGATACGCTACTCTAAAGGCCCGACCAGCAGACAATTATCCACAGACACGTCTCTCGAATAAGCGTACACGTAGTGTGCGCAGACAGTCCACGGACAAGGATTGGACTGTACTTCGTTTTTCATTGAAATGGAAAGCAAGAGACAGTGTCTACGAACTTTTTCCAGCTTCAGGGGCACGTGTCTGCAGACAATGTCTTTCAAGCTTCGTCTACATTAATGGACATTGTTCCCGGACACCTATCCCAGGAGGTCGAAAAAAGCCTATAAACACGGTCTCTCTTGTTCCATTTCAATGGAAAACGAAATACAGACCAGTGGACTGTCTGCAGGCGCGTATTTTAACCGCGCACTCTCCGCAGACACGTTTCTGTGGACAATTGTCTGTCAGTCTGGACCGTCCATTAGCGTAGCCAGTAATGCTCAAGTATGAATAGCCTGGCGTAGTCGCCCACAAGTGTCTGTGCGGAGCTGGTCCGTGTCTGAACGGATGGTATGAATCGGGCTTAACTCGTGCGTAGTACGAGACAAGCGTGTTCAAGCAACTCGCCAGCTTCCACCAAGAGTACGTGTCAGTGGGTCATTCCAACGGTTGGTTCTTGTCTTGCAGAGACGCAGTACCGAAGCAATGTTGCGGCCTCGGTTCCCCTCCTGTCCGCTGGTCCATACTGGGTGTCGGCGTAGTGGGTCTCGTCTGCGCGGGTGCTGGTGCCCTGCTGGGGGCCCTCAGGGCTTCAGGCCGTGATCACATTGCCGTGGCACTTCTTATGATCGGTAAGAACCACCTTTCTTTTTGTATCGTTCCACTACAGTGCTCCCTCGAACAAACGCGGTTTCGATTATACGCGGATTTCTTTCCGAGGCACTTTTTTTCCAGAGATTTATTTCGAACTAATTTATTCAGCATATCTTCGCAATTGTCTTAATCATGGCGAATAAGAGAGGTAAGGAAGAAGATATGCGAGTTCGTTCACGTAAACTAATTCTTCAGAAATTGCGCAATTGGAAAAAAACGACCAGTGTATCTCTGCGAACTGCATGTATATGCAGATGCGTTGGGAAAATATAAATGTGTGAATGTACTTTTTCAGTTTTTGTCAAGGATGGGGGTGCACTGTATTTTCGGTTTTATGTTAGACGCAGTGCGTCTTGTTTTTGCTCGTGGCACTTCAGAATACACTGTGGTTTGTCATATCGACTGACTTTAAGTATTGAGTGATTTGTCTAAAAATGTATTTCCTTTCCCCAATATAACGTGAGCCAACAGTAGTTGAAGGGTTAAAGCACATGGATAATTGTAATAGATTGAATTCTGCGGTCTGACAGGAAGTAAATTTTCAATTACGATCGACATCGTGGGCGTTATTTTACAGTGGCAATTTGTATTAAAAGTGTTCGTTATCCTGTGGAAATATATGATTTGGTACAGTAATGAGAAAATACACGTGTATACTGCTTTATTAAGCATCAAGATCGTCGTTTTCTTTAACATAAATCGTGTCGTTTGTTCCAATAGTGTTTAAGATGACTTTGCTAATATTATCATGGTGCTACTTTTATTAATATTCCACAGTTACAATTCACGTTAAAATTACAATATTTCAACTTAATTATGTCCAATAGTGATCAGAGTGTGAAATGGTCGCTAGACAACTGTCCATAACAGTCCGTTCAGCGAACAAGTACCTAATTCAGCTACAATAATTAACATTATTCGTCATTCAAAGAGATAACAAAAGAAAGATTCGTCTCGGCCACTTCTACAATAGTGATTCTTTGTCTTACACTCTCACAATAACGAGTGACACTCGTGTGACTGATTACGCGTGAACACTGAAGAACACGAGTGTGACTCGTGACATAGGATAACGTCCAAACATAATATTCGGTTGGTCAAAAATTAAAGATGAATTTCTGCGCTACTTGCAATTTGATGATACCTTTTGGTTTCGTTTTTTAATACATTAGTACGGAGATGGAATTATGCAGAAGTGTGTGAGATGCTCTGTCTAAGATTTGTAGATGAAAGTGGTCAACGCATTATTTAACCCTTTGCCCCCAATTCTTTTTACACTATAACGTGCATCAGACTATTTAATTTCTATATTGGACAGCCGCACATTTTTGACATTTAGTTACAGTTTAACAGTTGAATGTAGTGCCAAAAATTACCACGACTTATAATCGCGTTTATTATATCTTGGTCTTCTCCTGTGTTATAAGTTATAAGTTATACTATTAGGTTTTTCGGAAAGTGATTTCGTTTTTTCCCAACAGAGGATTTAATTGTATCTTTTCACAGCATTTTTTATGCTTAAGCCGCATTGTCAAGATGTATTTTGACAGCTGATATAGCAAGGCTTGTTTGTGGGAAAGTTTGTTTGATGCTGCGCAATAGTTTTTGCTTGGTGCCCTATCAAATATGGAAAGTCAAAAGCAGCATTTTCGGCATATTTTTCTTTTTTACTATCGAAAAGGTAAAAATGCTGTACAAGCAAGAAAAAAATTATTCGATGTGCATGGAGAAGATGTATTGACAGAACTTCAGTGCGAAAACTGGTTTGCAAAATTTCGTTCAGGCAATTTTGATGCTGAAGGTGCACCACGTTCTGGAAGGCCAGTTGAAGCTGATGAAGGCAAAATAAGGGCATTGATTGATGCAAACCGCCGAATAGCAACTCGTGAGAACGCTGAGAGATCAAATTTATCGAATTCAATAAAATATTTATACGCTATAAGAAAATCGTCTTTCCTTTTCACCAAAAAAACAAAATTACTTTCCGAGCAACCATTGGGTTGCGTATAAATATTTTTATAAAACCCAATGGTTGTTCGGAAAGTAATTTTCTTTTTTTGGTGAAAAGGAAAGACGATTTTCTTATAGCGTATAAATATTTTATTGAATTCGATAAATCCTGCGCAATTGTTATAGTGTTATAAGTTATACTTAATTTTTGCATGCAATCTGTAACACGAGTAACATTCGTTATCGTAAGGCAAGACGTTAATATTATTTTCCGTATTTAAAAACCCGGCTATTGTTCCTTACTGAGAATTCCAACATGATTTTTTGACAAACCCAAGAAATACAGGTGCAGCTCGTGATAAATTTCGATATTATAAAACATTGCAAAGGAAGGAGTAAAAAAAGTATCAGGATTCCATTTGAAAAATTCACGTTGCTACTGTCCTCTTAATAAAAAAAGAAAATATCTCAATGATTAATAGTTGTAATTTATTAATGGCCAACAATCAGTTAGGTCTATCTAGAACATTTTTCTGATGCATTACCATAGGCGATCGAAAATACTTGTACCATTAAGGTAACATTTAATGAATATATTTTCTATTTGTAGAAAATGTGAACTGCCCTTTTCTGAATATTTCCAGACGTGCAGTTCGAAATGAAGAACCCTATTGTTCATTTCGTCAGAACTGTTACAAAATTTGAATGACATTCCATTTCACATTACAAAGATTATCCTTGACCTATGTTTAGGTGCATAGAAAAATTTCCATCGCCTCTCAGATGGGTTTGCAGAGCAGAATAGGTTTTTTTTCATAAGCTTTGTTCCTATTTAAAGTATAGCAATTGATATTTATAGGAATCCTACAGACTAGATGCTCTGTCGTGTACACGTAATGAATGAACACCAAAAAAATACCAAAATACGGTCCATCTTAGATTTCCTGATGCAGCATGGAATAAGCTGGCTCGGTAGCAGTGATAAAAATTCTAATACACATTCATGGTGGGCGACGAAAAAGCGCCGTATCGTGGAAGCGTTCACGACACTCTGTTTAAAAGAAAATGAATGGAAAAAAGGGAAAACATCTGGATCCTGTGCCCCAAAAACCACTGTGCCCTCGTATTCGAGCACATTATCGCGTGCGTCACGATCTTGTTTAACCGAGCGTTCAATGCACACTTCTGCCGAGTATATTTCGTATCAGTATTTCGAGGTCTGCCATTGTACAAAAATGTACTAAAAAATCAGCGTCCCACCGGGTATGTTTCCTTGTACGTAAGTGCAAAAAGTGTTGACTGAATTGTGAGAGAACAACAACGACACCGCTGCGCAGGAGAATGTACGCGACCAGAAAGTCTTTCTGTGCATCTAGAGGAACTAGAAACCAGGCCAGACGGCAACTGCGAAATGCTGCAATCATGAAATTCTAACCTTTCAGTGATAAACTAATAAAAAGTGTTATTACAGATCGAAAAGATATCTTGCTCAACGATTCTTATGACGCTTTGTTTTACGTTGAAATAGTGTTTCAAACCTTTAAGGTCTGACTTCTGTCGGTGTTATATTTTATCAGAATTTTTTTTATTTTGTATACTTGAGTGTACACATTCGAAAGTGATCGGATGCATATATATATACGTATTGTTCTGCGGTTCTAGAAACACCCTTGAAAATGTCAGTCTATTCTTTATTTTCTTCCTATCATTTTAGCAATTAGTCTTTGGCCAATTCAAAAAATTCAATAAGCTTTTAATTAGAAAATGTATGCCCTGCAATTTATTTTTCGCACATTTTTGCATGTAAGCAAATACTGGCAATCAGTTCATTTATAATATTTTCCGCAGCAAGTGCAGCATCTGAAGCATTCTATTGCGCCTTCTCTTAATTTTGTCAATGTTCATTATTGTAATGAAAAGACTCGTTATAAATTTGATTCGGTTACTGCATAGTCAATCATCGAAATTGAAAAGACAGTTTCATGTCGAGATAAATTACAACACATTTAAACCGCGTTGGGTTTTATATAAATAATGTTCTCAAATACGTGCAAACTTTTCAATTGACCCAACAATAATCCGTATAATTTACAAAATATCGAAGCATCCTACAGTGTATTAAAGTTATAATCTTATAAATATATTTATTATATTTATAAATATACTTCATATCTGAAATACCGTTCGACTTTCCCCGCCTCCCCAAAAATTAATGCTAAATGCCTCGGAGAACCAACCGCAGTATCTCTGTATAAATTCGACGCAACGATTTCTATTGCAGAATATCGTAATCTTGTTACGAAATAGTGTTTTCTTTATCAGACTGCAGTAGAATCAAAATCCCGCCTTTGTCCTATAGCGAAGCCCGTTTTAATGACGCTGAAACAAATGGCATACAAAGTTACATAATACAAGTTTATTGTGTAACTGCTTTCTTATAACGGGAAATCCAATTCAGACGTACATCCGTCACCTTGTCGTGAGAAAAGCGTTGATTAAATATTAATGCCCGATTGCATGTATGCATACGCACGCACACAAAGATGCGCAACATTGTTCTACTGTCATTATATAATTGTCACTTCATAACTGTCGCATCATTAAGTTCAGAATTGCTGTACAATAATTTTCTGAAGACTTAAAAGTGCAGTAATCTCTGCACTAACAATAAGTTGAGTTATTTCTGGTTCAAAGTCTTGTCAATGATAAATGAAATTTGTAAGACACATTTGTAATGTGGCATGGGAACACTGAACGCTCATCAAATTCTTTGAATTATGTTATAAATTAAAAATAGAGAGACATTGTAAACATTCTGGTTTGACTGGATTAGAAAATTACAATAATTGTACTTGCAAGGACTTGGAAAAGAGAAGCTTTAGTTTCGACTGTCCCAGTGACTGATTTCAATATTTCCAACTGTCCTAATTTAAGCTGGCATGAAGTTATTTATCCTGGAACTACGTTGAATCGAGGACCATTGAACTTGGCATGAATGGGCATATAAATGTGGACCCGAAGAAAAAACTGGTTCCGTTAAAAAAATAAAAATGGCCTTAATACTATTTCGACACCGTATTAAAAAGCAATTTGGTTGATGAAGTCATTTACATGTTGTTCTCATATTGTATATGCGCCATAGGTTCTTCCTGTTTACAAGTCAGAATATTAAAAGTTACGTTTTCATTTACGCCCGAATCAAGTATACCTACTTTTAAATGGGAATAATAATGTTATTCAAATACCCGAGCTAATGTTCAAATTAAAACAAATTTTAATGTTGATTATGATATATTTTTTGTCTCAAATTATTCAGTCATTTAACGATTACTTAATATTTAAATCTCCACATAAAGCGCTAGAGTAAAAATAAATCGAGGATCTGTAAAATAATAATTATTAAAATTGTAGTAAGATTTTATACGAATTTGAAACAAAGGAAATATACTTGTTCATGATATTATCATACACCTTGTTATAAATATTATTGCATGATGACGTGTCGTAAATGTATTGAGCACTGTAGCATATACGTACTGTCATGTACTTGCATTTGTGTTACATATCTCTGCTATAAATTAATATACGAGGGTCAGCAAACAATTATCTACAACGTGTTTATAAATTTGATTAAACCACTAATAGGCACACGTTTTTTTAACATAGCACCTTCGATTCTCAACACTCCCGGTCCATCTAAGCACAAGCTTTTCATTCTCTGTGAATATGTAAAGTGTTTTTGTTTGAGAGCGCAGATATATATGCACCTTTTCTTTCAGGCACTGATCGGTGCTAAATCACACTTTCGCGATCATCTTTAAACTTGTCAATTTATTCATAGACACAGTTTTATGCATTATAATCATTTTAATATGGATTAGGTGTACTTTGACTCAATTTAATAGTTTCCGTTCTAACAAAGGATACTATCACGCCTAAATGTAAATGCATTAGAATAAAGGCAAAATATTTAAAACCTGCAGTATTTCCAGCAATTTTGCACTGTTAATAAATAATTAATACTTTATTGTTTCTTTGCTAATATTTTTATGCCAGTAATATATCAGGCATAACAAAGGGATATACGGAAATAAATAATATTTTACAATTTTGCACACAAAGATAACATGTACTTCTAAATTCAAATATTGCGACTTCTGGGGTCGACAAAGCCCTTCCTTAGGAGTTCTAAAGTTATTTTGTTTTTCAAACATTTTATCTACACTGTTTTTTTAAGTATAAACATAAGAATATATATACATCCACATTTAAAAATTTATCGGTTTTTTCTACATGAGAGTCAACTGTTTCAAAAAACATTTTGCCTATAGAATTGCCAAGGTATAAAGAACATAAAAACGACATATCCACGATTGTTCTTCCTATTTGTATTAATATTTTTGCCATTCATTTTTGGCGAAATCCTTAAACTCTGCATTCGATGCTTTGTGTCTTTTGGGTGTCAGTCAATGGTTTCTACTGGTTTTAATGGTCGCGCGTTTTGGCACAAAGAAATCCTTCACTCTTTGTCTGTCGCAGCTCGACTTTTCACAGAGCAGGTACATACGTACATTCTGTTTCGGTAAAGAACGGGATAATGCTCAAAGGGAGCATACATGCATTATTGTTCAAAAGTTTCGCGCCGCCTAACTCTGTTGCACCCTCACGTTCTGTACATTGAATACAGGGTATTAAACAAAATATGTGTACATATGTAGTCTGACACTTTGTGGGTTCATG
This sequence comes from Nomada ferruginata, assembly GCA_963583965.1. NCBI lineage: Eukaryota > Metazoa > Arthropoda > Insecta > Hymenoptera > Apidae > Nomada > Nomada ferruginata. The sequence continues at coordinate 7,140,727 of OY757219.1, forward strand.
GTACTTACCAAGAAAAGTAAAAGTATATGCCAAATCAACGTTAAGTCCTAAAATCAATCTTATCATCATAATATCAGAAAATCTATGTACTGGCTCACAGGGAATAACTCAAAATTAAGTAAAAACAACAAATTATTAATTTACAAATCAATTATCAAACCCATCTGGACATATGGGCTGCAAATCTGGGGAATGGCCGCTAAATCTAATATTAAAAAGATAGAAAATCTTCAATCCATTATTTTAAGAACCATCCTAAATGCGCCATGGTTTGTCAGAAACGACGATATAAGGAAAACGCTAAACATCTCCACAGTAGAAGAAGAAATGGTACGGCAAACTAAGGCCCACCTAAATAGAATAAATAACCACACAAATCCACTTGCTAGGAATAGCTACTCAAATCTCCCCAGGAGACTCAAAAGAAAACACCCCTCTGACTTGCTCTTAACACACCACACATAAACACTTGCAACACCAACATATTGATTGTCGATAAATGTATCGAAATCGTCATGATACCTAAAGTAAAAATCCATTACAAAGAATGTAATTAATTGTACTCAATTAGGAACATTGAATAAAGGAGATATAAAAAAAAAAAGTTTAGTTTATCGTTTGTTCTGGTGCTTGTGGAAGTGGTCCAAGTCATATACTTTTCGTTTCCAGACAATGTCTTTATCATCTAGAGTTTAGTATTATTATAGTTTAAGTATATATATATATAATTTAATAGTATTTAGAGTTTGAAAAATAAACATGGGGTGAATTCTGTTCAACAAAGCAACTACCAACTTAATTTAACGATTCAATTTCTGATTATTTGGTAAAAATAAATCATACGTTCACATGTTTTTTTATTCTTTACTTATTATTAGACCAGTTTCACAATTATAGGTCCATTTATTGTATTACGTTTTGTATACCTAAATGTGAGGAGCAAAAGTACATTTTATAAAATACGTAACTAGAGACTAGATATTACCTTTTTTTACCTCAGATTATCCCTTATTATTATCACTTATTTGAAACACTTCTCAAACTGGTCGAGCATACTATCTGGGAAACTGATTTAAGACATTCAATTGAAACTTGAACAGCTTATGGCATGAATGGAACCTGAAATAACCCTCATGCTTTGAAATGTGGGTAAATCTGAGCCGAAACCGAGACAAATGTAATCTTTCCTCGTGTTCAATGCACCATTCAAACTATTGTATTCGAAGGGAACATAAACTGTTTTCGACCTGTTGTGTAGGAAAATTACTAGAATATTAAACCAAAAGTTTTAAATAGATTATATTTTGTATTTAATTTCGTTTTCCGTGAATACGTGAGATTGTATTGCATTTTATTTGTAGTAGGTACATTTACAAATTCTGTACATGAATTAACTGAAAATATGTACGAATCACTTATTTTTCTAATTAATAAAAAGACTAGTTTCTAGTTTTATCTTTTAGTGACTGGTATGTTGAGAATTTTCAATTTACATCATTCATTCCAAATGCAGGCCATTCTTTTGAAAATGTTTGTTTAGATAAAGCAGGGTTTCTCTTGTACACTTATTATTTTTATATTCTCAGTATTAACCCTCCGACAGCGGGTAACTTCGGCAGCGAACGTGGAGTCATTTTGACTCACACCGATATTTCACTACTACATATTCACGAGCCCCCAAACCCTCACCGATATGGTACTGACCAGTGACGGTTGCTCGACCCTAAACCCTCATCGATACATTGTATTCTATTCGCTTTGCGTTCAGGTATTTTTTTCTTTACTACGTATAGGAAAACGTATAGGAAAAAATAATAATTTCGTGAATTGTAATAAATATTATTTTTCTTATAAATTTGTACTGCTGCATTGCCATTTTATAATTTATTCGATGATTCTTCAGAAATGTAGACGTCTTCCGGAAAATCACCAAAAAGAACTTGTTCCTTTGTTCGTAACACAGACATTGCGTTAATAAAAATAACAAAGAAATAACAGCAAAAAAGTTTCTTTGGCAACGTATAAGACTCGAGTAAAACTGAAAGCGGTATAGAAATTCGAAGAGAGGTGCGCTCAAGACGCTGGTCGTCGCAAGAATAATCCCTCGTTGCACATTTGTTTCCATTCAGCCAACCGAGTTCCGGGTTTTTCCTATTTTGGGGGTATGTACTACTAAAAAGGTCCGCTCGCGCCTAACACAAACAGCTCCGTCACTGTGTGCGTATCGGTCTCCAAACCAGTGACTCCGGCATCGCTGTCGGAGGGTTAAAAGAATACGGAAATGTAGTAAATATAGTGTAGGGTCTTATGCTAATAAAATCGCAATTTTTGTCACCGTTATGCTTTCTACACAAAATATTCCAGAGGGAAGCGTGTGCTTCGATTTTGTAACTAAAAGTTTCATTTGTGTATACATACATGCATACGTATTTGGTGTAAAATTTACCTGCATCGAGCGTACAATTGCCGAAACAAATATCCTTCGTCAAGAACATATTAAATAACACTTGGAAAATCTCCGCCAATTGTCCCAACGCTCACAATTACCCTAATCTAATCTTGAAATCTCTTTTTAAACAACAAGCCTAGGTAGACTGAGAATAATATGCCAGCACAAAAATTGTGTACAATGGAGAAAAGTTCCAGGGAAACGGCCGCGTGAAAAGAATGGAATATGTACTTGTTTCAGTAGCAAGTAATCTTGACTTTTGCGTAAGACGTTTTCGAGGAAACGTGTATATTCACTTCGTAGTACAAGCGAAACTGAAAGAGGTTTGATTAGGAGTCAGATTAGTTGCAAATATAAGCATGCATTAATTCAGTGGGCGAAGGGGGAAAGTTAACAGATAGCTTTGTTTGGATCTTCGTTATATTTTTTTCCCTCTGCAATGTTTGTAAGTAATCTTGAAGATTGTGTTGAAATTAATAGTGCAATCGTTAAGAAAAATCTTCACGAAGGTATATTAAATATTTTTTATATTAATACTTTCCACTTTAATAATTATATATAATTATTATTGTATATTCTTTCGTACTATTATTTGATATTACAATTAATTATAATAATAATTATATTTGTCTTATCACAAGCTGCAAATTGCAACGTGGATTTTATTTCACGTAGCCAACGTTTTCAAGTTTTCCTAATATTCTTCGAGTAAATACTTTTCGTCTGATGGGAGTAATAGACCTCACCGCTGAACAAACTGTAAATAAGACCTACGCTTCGCGTATCTAAATTTCTAAAAAATTATTTACTTTCGTGTGTACTTTTTTAGGTTTATTATTTAATGATTGCTGTTGCAGTATGAAAAAAAAGCTGACTTGCAAGATAAGAGAACGACGAATCGAATTAACCGATCGTAAGAAAAGAATGTAGCGATCTTAATTACGATTTAAACGCAGCAAGCTAAAATTAAAATTCATTCTGTAAAAAATGTTTATCTTGACGCCTTTGCCACTTCATATATAATTTGATGATATCCATGTAAAAGTAGACGTGCTGGGCTGTAATTAAAGTGAATCGAATCGTGAAAATTACAATTTCACGTCTGTCCATGAAGATTGTAGTCCAGAATATAAGACAGTAGTTTTGATTGAGACGTTTCATAGAGATTTTATTATTAGTATGCTAAGAATTTCTGGAGCAAGCCAAGTATAAATTTTCAGGTAGACACAATTTAGTGTTTCAAAATTAGGGCAGTTTTTTACCCAAAATATATATATTTATAATCTTACAGAGAACAATATTTATTATTCAAAATACGATCTATGGATTCAAGTAAATTTCGGCCATCGTAAAACTAGATCTTCCACGCTCTTGTTTTTAAAAACCTATTTTTGGTTGCACTTTGCGTTTGCACTACTAATTTTCATTACCCGATCAGATTTTTCAAACCAAGCCTAAAGTGTGGTTCAGATAAAATCGAGCACGAAATGATCGAACTATTTATTATTTACGCAATTAAAGTCAATTATTTGAACAACTTTACCTACTCTAATGAAAACGAATTTGGCTGATGAAATCTTAAAGCCTAATTTTATAACACTCGCCTCAGAAACAATTTCTTACAGTACAAACAGGTTCAAAGAACCTCACCTTTAGCTTTCGAAATAACAACTCACAGCTTACCTGTTCTAGGATTAAATAATTAATTTCTTGTATCACGGCAGGGGATTCATGCGCGTCGTTAATTATGTGGAAATTTGGAGTAACAATGTGCAACTCTGTTCAGAATAGTTATGAAGGGGTGTAATTATGCGGCCAGATTATGAAGATTTCCTGACATCCTTCATGACAAAGTCTCTCGTAACTTTCCGGCCTTTAAAACCGTCGACGTATGTGGAACACGCCCAATGGTGCAATGCCGTATCAAATAGTATGCTGTTGGATGAAGATGGTCAATTCTCTCGATAACCATTTTTACTATCACACTTACTAAGCCCAGATACTTTCTCTTCTAAGGCGAAATAGTTTGAAAGGTAACCGAGTATCATGTTCCAATTTGAGGTGAATGGCCACTTTCCTAGCAGTTCAGACCTCATTATGAATTCAGTTTACACCTATTATGGTATCTGCACTTCGTTGAAATGTCACTCTGTTTATTGTGAGCCGTTCACTGGCCAAAGTTACTGGCTCCACTTTCTTCATTTTGAAGAATAATTCTCGTTGATAATTATGTGCACCACTGAACGACGAAACTTTGTAAGACAAATGGTAAATGAATAATTTACTTGATAATAAAGTAAATTACAAATACTAGTTTTGACCTTAAAGCCACACGTGCGATAATGCATTCTATCGTACAATGTATTTTCTCTACTTTGTGTCGTGTGCAGTTGATTACTTTGGCAAGTGAACGGCCCATATTGTCCATTTAGCATAATCTAGATCAGAGATTGAGGAAACAGTATTTCCTGCCACGTTTAGTATTTCGTGAATGCCAAATTGGTTGCGATGCCTATACAATAAATTTACAAGTGACTTTCAATTTGATGAAAAACAAAATTTTTTAAGGAGACATGTATCCTCATCCACCAAGGGCTCTTTAGCAATAAAATCTTCAGTCACAGAATTAGAAAAACGTTGACTTACGAAATTTAAATTTCGCTAACAAGGAACCATACCGGGGTGTCCGCCTCCGATTTTGATGAAACTTGGTGGATATATTAAGCAGACGAAAATAATGGATTTTTATAGCGGCCCAATCGCAAGTTTAAGGGTGAAACCACCCCCTTGAAGTTTCACCAGAAAAATGGTATCTTGTAAACGGTTACAGATACAAGCAAACTTCTTAAGGAAAAGTTTCATGGTTTTTTGAGGTAAAACAAATAGTGGTCATAGATTTTGTAAATAATGTAACAATAAATTTGTTTGTTATAAACAAATTACTTTTTACAAAATCTATGACCACTATTTGTTTTACCTCAAAAAACCATGAAACTTTTCCTTAAGAAGTTTGCTTGTATCTGTAACCGTTTTCAAGATACCATTTTTCTGCTGAGACTTCAAGGGGGTGGTTTCACCCTTAAACTTTCGATTGGGCCGCTATAAAAAAGTACGTATCCCCTTATTTTCGCCTGCTTAATATACCCACCATGTTTCATCAAAATCGGAGGCGGACACCCCGGTATGGTTCCTTGTAAGTGGTTCCAAGAAAAGAAAAGTGTACGCGTCCGAATACTCGTAGGCTCGTGAACGGGTTGATGGAGGAAATAATGTATAGTCGAAGAGAGTGTTGTTTCAGTGGACTGTATTTCTTTCTTGGATGCGTGAAATATTAAGGGACTTCTTAACGATGATCCAATGATGATGTGTCGTGTTCGGCAGTCAAACCACGACCCTTGGTGTTTCTTAGAAGCTCAAGAAACCACCGTGACGACTGCTTGCCCTTGCTTCCAAATACAGTAATGTCTCCATTAGTGTCCCTCGCTCGGGACCGAATGGGGACACTAATGGGACGCAGACACGATTCTCGAGCGAGTTCGTGTCGCCTTTGATGTTGTGGCAGCCGAGACTCGAGGCAGCGTCATAGGAAAGAGGCAAGATAAAATACCCGTGTACGTGAGACAATACTAACGCGATCAAAATTTAAGAATAAAACTTCTGCATTTTTGGCCCGTTTTCAATGAAATTTTACCAACATGTTCGTTACCATCTCCCGATTAAAATGACACCAAACACTATATGGTTTGGACAATTTTTACTTATAATGGTAGTAATAATGGTCTTCGAAATAATCAGTCCCATGGCACCAATCTATGTCGTGTTTGGTGTCATTTTAATCAGGAGATTGTAACGAACATTTTGGTAAAATTTCATTTAAAACGGGCCAAAAATGCAGAAGTTTTATTCTTAAATTTTGATCGCGTTAGTATTGTCTCACGTACACGGGTATTTTATCTTGCCTCTTTCCTATGACGCTGCCTCGAGCCTCGGCTGCCACAACATCAAAGGCGACCCGAACTCACTCAGGGGGCCGCCACCCCAAGTGGTGGGGATAGGAAAAGGACACTAATGGAGACACAATTTTGGACACTAATGGAGACATTACTGTAGCGTCTCTCCTTATTGACTAAAAATTGCTGCTTATATACAAAAAAGGTGCACGGTGATTGACCAATCAGCGCCCTTGCCTGCTAGCACGAGGTGTGCAAGGCTTTGCACACCTCGGTTAACGGTACCGGGCACATTTGGTGTTAGGGTCTTAACGCTATCTTCGTCGTTTATGACGTTCACGGTCAGTCCGCCGTCGAGCTGCCCAAATATCCTGGATCACGCGCGCACCCTTCGCACGGTGGGTTTTTACGCCGGAACAAAAAGCGATTTATGTAAATAATGAACTGCACATTTATATTATTACGGGTATTGTTACCACTTTTGTTAATTATTATTAAATAACCGGGAAGGTACCGTCACTGTACAAATGTGGATAAACATTGGTACAAGGCATTTATCACGATTGAAAGTACGAATAAACATGATAGACGATTTTACAAAAGTTTGTTAACAGTATTTTAAAATAACGAACAAGATAAATGAATTTGCTAGGTTGCAGATTCTGCATACAGGCTTAATGCAACCAGAACTTTAGTTACGCGGATATTAATCTCGCTTTCAAGATATTAATCCGTTTTCATACAGATTGGCACGTATGAGCTGAAAATACAGCCATAAAATACAAGCATACAGAAACCCGGACTGCCAGCTTTGTAACATAAAACCGTAACGCTTTCAGTATTTTAAAATCTAAATTGAACCATGCATCAATAACATCACTGGCTACCGAGCTGAATTATTCCGCGAACGTGTAACGAGTAAGCGCGAGCTTTTTAACCCCTTGACATCCGCGGATGAGATATCTCTCGACCTGATTTTTACCAGAGATCTCTACTTCTGCATTTAAATACACGTGATTAACGTATTAACGTATCTGTATTTCGAATCGTGAAATTTTCCACACAGGAGTTACATTATGTATGCATGTATGTACTTGTAAGTACATGTATACATGCGCAAACACACGTGATTTGGAAACTGAGGAAATAAGAAAATTTGTAAGCCATATTTTCGTTTCGCAAATTAATTGGGTAAATATATTCAAATGTATCGGCATCTGTGTATTGTATTTAAAATAGTACGAATTAAAATGTGGATACGGATTTGCTCGTGCACACCTGTATTTAAATACACGTGAAATAGAGACCTGTAATACCTGTGTACAGGGAAATTGAAACGTGTAATTACTCGTATATTAAAAGTATGGAATTTTAATCCCGTAATACGCGTGGCCTGTGTAAGTGCACGTGTCTCTAATGTATGTTCAAAACCACGAGCTTGAATTTGTATTCGTTGAATCTTTCGGTCGAGATATCTCGCGACTCGACATTTCATATTGAAAAAAAAGTTTCGCTATTAAAAAGAGCGAGTTACCAGTTCGTTAGTGCTTTCGATGATTTTCTATGAGAATAGCTACTGCAATAAAAATAAAAAATCATATCCATTGAAATATCGTGTACAAAGGAAAAGAGCAAGGTAAAACGACAAGGTATCATAATGTAGAGCTATGTACAGAACTATGTTTTGAAGTATGTATGTATTTCGCGTGAATGAAAATTAAAAATATTTTTTTCCAACCTATGTATATAGGATGTCTTAAGAAACCAATGATTAAATAGTGCAACGAAAAAAATTCAAGAGATATTTATACGGGTACAGTAGTATACGAAAATATTCGCAATCGTACGCAATTTGGTGTACAAATGTAGATATACATATAAGTATTTAAGTCATTGATCTTCCATTTATGTTGTACAGGTTGAAAGTAAAAAATTGTTCGTAATTGATTATACTTGGTCATAACATTATTTAGTATTTTGTAGCATATTCTTTTCAGCGTCATTTTTCAATGATTGTAAATTCTTAATTAAAGTGTGCCAGTATTCTTTCTACATATGGGATGTCTGTATAACCCATTGTAATTACTTCTGTACTATGTGTTATGTTTATTTAAATCGAGTTTGCATATGAGTACGATATTAGGATTGAAATCAGCATAGGGGAAAAGGGGGAAGAGCAATTATTTAAATAATTACATTGAATCGCATACTACGCCAATATTGTTGTTCGCCACTGTATCTCGCGCAAAAATTCTACCAACTTTAACTCAATTCACGAGATACTTCGTCCATAAATACAAAGGACTCAAATAACCCTTTGCATTCGAAATGCAAGTGCATTTACCATTAAACTTTTTCCCTGCAACTCGGATTTCCGCTTGCAGGTACAATATACAATACATAGGGTGACCATTTTTTCTGCGGTGCAATCCGGGACATTGAGAAGGGTAGGTGGAGAATGGTAGAAGGGGAAGGGTAATTTTACAATCAAAATTAAAAAATTAGACTTAATGAAACAAATACAAATCCAATACAAAATTTGTATTTAAAGCATAAATAATTCGAACGTTCAAACGAAATAAATAATTCGTGATTAGTTTTAAGAGTACATAGCTAATTCCGGGACGCGTACCTATGCGGAACACAGAGCTAAAATTCGGTACTGTCCCGGAAAATCCGAGGCGAATGGTCACCCTAACAATACACAAATTGTTTAATTTTATAAATACTTTGATCTACAAATCATATCACAAAGTCATACAAAACATTTCATGCTACCAACACAAAAGTAACCACAATATTTGCCTAACCAAGTCCGTCCTATAATTAAGTACCGAGTTGCTAGAAGAAAATGACAAAACAGTTCACGCGTACAAAGGGTTAAGGCAGATGTTAAAAGATACCAAAAATAACGAAACATGAAAGAAAAACGTGTCAAAGGGCCCGCAGCACCGGACCACGGATGAAGAGGTTATGAAATACAGAGCAACGGCATGGCAGTGAGAAACCGCAAGACGTCCCGTCGGTTGGTTGGCCAGATTGGCCAGATCGCGGTGCTTTCAAAGAGGGGGAACCCCGCTCGAGACGGTTACTTTCTAAACGTGGGCATGTAACCTGCGACCCGCATAGAATGCCTCTCACAATGGGAGAACGCTCTAACCTACAGAGATCGGTGTCGTATGTACGCCTACACGTGGCAAGGACCGTGAGATTCACGGAACAGAAAATTCGAGAGCCACCGAAGGGCCATCGATAAACGGGCTGATAGGCACACGTAACGCGTTCAGAATTTAATCAGAGTCCAAATCTGTAACACGGTGGCCCGATCGATTTGATCCGCCCCGAAAATAGCTGGATGCTCGCGATCAGATTTCCCCGTCGCGCCGTGAAAGTGCTGCACCAATTTCACACGAGACCGCCCGGACTATGACGTTCAGTTGCTCACTTTCTTTGACTTAATAGCGTTAACGAACGGTTGAGTTTAATGGCTTTATTAAATGCACGGCTGGTGATGAAATTATTACGGACAGATGGAACAATTGTATAGTTTACGACTGCTTGATTAATAGCGAAGCGTAAGGTTTCTTTTGTTCTTCACGTATGCAGTGTGGTACGCGTTATTACTAGCTAGCGCTTTTCTCCTAATTGATAAGTATTAGGAAGAAATGAAAAAGGAAAAAATTTTGCAGATTTCTCTGACCAATATAATAGCGTATGTCGACTATTTTTTGTTTTCGAGAAATGGAGGTGACCTCTAAGTCATAAATAGAATGCTGCATATTTCCTTCTAATAATATAAGATACAATGTAATGTATAATATTATTTCATATAAATGAAAGCGCGCGTCAAGTTACGAATTCATTCATGTGCTATATTGAGTATATTAGTCTAGCATTATATTTTATACATTTATCTTGATTCTTTTTATATGTAGAGCTTTCGTGGCGTTATTTACAATCGTTGGAGCATGAAAAGTAGACGTAGAAACACTCAAAAACACTAAACACTGGAAATTCTGATATGTGGTATTATTAGAATGACGGTATCAATTTATTTGTGGTCATGACGGAAATAGAGGAATATTAACTAAGAACTTTGTTTTGATAGTTAGTCTATGGATTTTTCGTTAAATGAGTAGAAGGAATAATAGTTTAATATTTTTGTTGGAATTAAATTTTATGTTTGAGGGGAGTATTTATAAAGATTTAGTGAATACACATGCATCTGTCAGGATTAACCCCATGTTTCCCTATAGTCTAATTTTGGAACTTGAAATTAGTAATCAAAATAGCATCCAAAATTGTCATATATTAAGATTATGTTTTACGGGAACTTTAGTTGACATAAGTCCGAAGTTATTGTTTTTATTTAGGGGAATACGGTACATTGAAAATAGATTTCACTTGCTTTTATAAACACCCATGTATTCCGGGCAAACACCCTCGTCCTAATAGACCCATTTTTGTTTTCCAATTATTAATATTTTTGTGTATAAGCATACATTATCGTCATGATTATTCAAGTAATATAATTAAGTAATTTAGCTTTACTGTGTCGCTGTACATAATGCAATGAGTTGATAATATATTATTTGGCACATCTAACACTGAGTACAAATTTTATGCGATCTGGCAGTTTAAGATAATTTATTACATTTCTGGCATATATTTATTTGAATGATGCATTAATAATTGAATTAAAAGTGAGTTATTATTTCGAGTCCGCATGAAATCGTGGAGTTTTTCATATAAGGGGTGAGAATTTTGATGGTATAATGAGGTATTTTTACCTTTTCTATCCAACGGTTTTAATTTTCCGTTCAATTTAGGAGACTGTAGCTGAAAATGAGTTTAAATAATGCATTCAACGTTCCGAACATGCACCCTGCTTTCACATAATTCCTGAGATTCACGGAACGATTGCTTTTTATTCGTAAAGTACACATGCACTCAATAGATCTTCAAAGATTGATTTTTTAAAAGGCTCATACGGTTACAATTAAGTTTTACATTTTAGTTACTAGTACCCATTATTATGTTAATTTAATATTTTTTAATATGATGTTATTCTATTTGAAATTATACTTATTATTATTATTATATCTTGTCCATTCATATGCAACGTTTTATATGTATACATATTTCTAGGTATAATAAATTATGAAAAGGAGACAGAAATGATAGTATGTAATTTGTTTCAGTTGAAATTTACTTTTGTAATCTATCAAGGTTTATTTCATTTGGCTGTGAATTAAAGAATGTTATCCAGAATATCATCAACGCCATAAATTTCACTTACTGTAAACAATGTTAATCCAGTATAATTTTAAACTTTGAATCCGTAATATGTTTAAGAAATGAGTTTGATGTTAGGTGAAGTATAAATTTAACGCCCGTTTACTTTGTGTTCGATACAAATCGCGCTATGAAAAATTTCTTAAAACTATTCATATTTTGTCTTTTGTAATAATTACATTAATCAACATTATATAGGGCGAATGGCGTGAAATCTTATAAATTACATTTTTCGAAATTATTAAAAATAGTGATAATTATTTTGTTTAGAGAATTTGCTGTTCGATATTACCCTATATTCAAGTGACAGGCGGGTTGCAATTGAACCCACAGGTGTCAAGAAAGAGGTGAACACCCCTCACTTTCTAAATACAATAATAAATAATTTTGATCACGTTTTACATCGAATCGTCACACAACCAAGTGTTCACGGTCACGCAGTATACCCAATACACATCTTTCCATATCTCTTTCATTTCAAAAGTAAAAGAAATACAACAATAACTACTTTTGATTAGATATTTGCATTTACATAATACTTAATTCGGTAAGAAAGAACTAACATGTTCTTTAGAGGAATCAAGAAATCAACACGCCATTGTAATCTTTTTCTTCCCATAGTAACAATCATGTTGACAAAAAAATAATAAATCAACAAATTGGGTCAACCAATGTTAACTCATATTAAACTATTATGTTATATACTCTATCGTCATTCTAACTCTCCAAGCAGCCTGGCGCACTAAAAAAAAAACTTCGCCGAGCTATACGGTGAAAGGAAAGTAAAATTTCAAATGCGGATAAAGGGAACGAGCGCAGCGCAGGACAAGTCGAGCGGGGCGAAAATAGATCGTCGGGTTCAATTAAGCAATTACAAGGATTAGGACGAGGAGACCTGGAAAGATCGACGACGGGTGTGGAATCGCGAAAGCCCGGATCGCTCGTTTCCTTCGTGGATGTTTTCTCAGCTCTCACTATTCTCACATGCCGCGGCTCGTGAGAACGTGCGACAATGCTTAACGATTCCGTCATCTTTACTATGGCCGCCAGCTGCATTTCACTCGGCTTTTCACTCGTTTATATCGCATCCTGCACGACGGCCGCCGGTGCTCATTTTTCAGTTGCCTTTTCAGTTCGATATCACTGTTCTAATCTAAGTTCAATTCAATTCAGCCGGAGTTTAATTAAAATGCCTCGTTCTTCCTTGGACCCATCTTAAATTCATTTACCCCTTTTATGTAACATAATTGAGTTAATCAATACAAAGGATCTTTATTCTCAGGCTTTTATGTATTTCAGTTTCGTTATTCGCATCGCTGTTCGATGCAATTTCTTCTGGTTCGAATTCTTTATGATCGTTTGAAATAAGAATTGAATTCAAAGGCGGATATTGCGTGCATAAATCCGTGAAACTTTTTCTTTCAGAATTTGTTTGCTTTTTAATTTTACTGCACTGGAGGGCAATTTTCTAATGGGTGATATTGGAATTGAATTTTCCGTTTCGATGGGGCTGATGATAAGGGTTGTTCTTATACATAATACAAAAAAAATCTTATATGTATATAAGTCTATAACATTAGAATATATTAGGATATATAGATCACATTTGTTGTTCATATATGTTATAATATGTTTACGTTTTAGAATAAAGTTTAACGTTGTAACGTCACAGTTTTACTAAAATAGTCCTTTCATCGATGTAATATGCGAATAGTTATTTTTTCTCCCCCGATATATAATTATACATACAAGCCATTGAATTCCAAACGTCAAGAAATTAAGAAAATCCCCAATGAATATAGTATTACCATATTAGTAGCCTGTAATAGCAAGTAAAAATCAATAATTATGGATGGAAAATAGTTGCAAAATTAAATATAAACGAAGAAATAATTAAAAAATACTGCAATTTGTCTTCATGGATCATGCATGATAAATTCCACTTTGCATTTTCGACTTGTTTATGTACAAAATAAATTAGTTTTTAATTACTCCACAAATTCTTTCACTCCGTATACATAGGATATTCAGTTGACCTAAAAAAAAATTGTCGCTTCTTCTCCATTTAACATTTTTATTGCGATACATCGATAAAATTGTAAAAGACATCACTGATGTCGACGACATCCAAAAATCGATGTTTCAGTATTTTATTCAAGCATTAAATTGTAAAGATTACCTTCATTTATCGTGTCTGGAATAATATTGGAATGGTAGAAAAATAAATTGCAATACAGGAATAAAATATTATTACAGTAATCATAAAAATGCAGGTCGCATTCTAAAAATATATTTAAAACGGTTACAAACGATCTACTTTGTCAGTTTTGGTTTGCAAAGTTTCGTGCAGGAAATGTCAGCCACGAAAAACGCCCCACCATCTGGAAGCCAATCAAAGGTGACAATGACCAAATGAAGACTTTAAATGAGAATAACCTGTACCAAACAAAACAGGAGATGGCAGATATACCCGGTGTACAAGAATGTAGCGTGGAACATTTACACGAACTGGAATATACATTTACATACACTACTGGCAAAAAGTTTATTGCATCCCGTGTGCAATAATGAAAAGTCGTCGAATTTTGTATTTTTTTCTTCGATTCAAAAAAATTGGTAGCCCTTAGTTTAAGGGAGGATTTCCCCCTTGGGCATCGAGTTAAACAAAATCGAACAGGGGCGTTAGATAGTAGTAGGTTTAAGTTTTAATTTGCTTTTAGTTGAAATCAATTTGAATGAATTTTAACAAAGTTATAAAACATTGAATTTCGAAAGTTAGTCACTAAATGTTGATGCAGTAAATGTTGTCAGCAGTTTGTATGTATGAGACACCATGTAGCATGATCAACACCCAATTTAAAAGAGGAAAACTGTGTAAGATCGCTTTTCAATTTGCGACTCATCGCTTAAGGTGACCCACGGCCAAGTCTTGTCCTTATGAGAAAGTTTCGATCATCGTGACCCATTTTCTTGTAAAGCACTGAAGCAATTTTCATCAAATTTCGTCTGAGTGCTCCACTAATCGAGTTAAATAAATTGTTAGTATTTTAGAAAACTTTCTATTGCAGGTACAAAAATTGAGCTAAAACTGTTGAATTGAATTCTTTCTCTTTCAATATAGACATTATTTTCCAACTTCCTATATTCAGCACGATCGCCTGCTTAGAGGCCGTCATAAAAGATGCGAATGAATCTGAAATAACGTCTCAAAATGGATTAAATATACGATTTTATTGGCGAGTCATTTTGTCGCAAAACAGAAACGGTATTAAATTTAAATTAAAAACGTACGCCCTTCTTACTGGCACTAAACAATGTTACAGAATTGTGTCCAATTATTCAGAAATACCTATAATCTTGTTATGGACAATAAAAATGTAATTTCTTTTCATTTCTTCAGTTGCAAAGAATTTTATACCATAAATCTTCTATCGAGCAACTCATTCAACACTTAATTCAGACAAATATTGCTCGCAGCTAAGCAAATTAAAAAATGCAATCGAAGAAAAAACTCTCAGAATTAGTCAACAAAAAAGAAGTCGAATTTCAACAAGAAACGCTATTTCTTTAAAAAAAAAAGTCTACGTTGTGTAGCCCGCTCAAAGACGAAATTCAATTTCCCATACAGAATAGTTGTATCCCGAAGCAGTATGAATATAACACTGTCACAGCTCTGGCATTAAAATGTAGAAAGTCTTTAATAAGTTGTCTTGTCTCATACCATTTCCTACCCTGCCCATTCAGCGCAGTTGCATAAGCCTAATTTATATGTACGAAGAGCATTTTACAATACAGCCGTTGCAGTACATGCATAATGCAATCTATGCACTCGTTACTATATCTAGGGGACCTGAAATATATAATCTGGAATAAGACGGAATTTATGTTAGAACGTATGAAACGAAACTAATACCATAACTTTGATCTTTTCCTTCAAGTTTCGCCGAGTACCTGTCTCAATAAACGATTGGTTCAAAAATACCATATGTCCTTTAGTTATTTATAAATTGTGCCGTCGTATACAACACGGTAGAGAAGACAAAAGAGTAAATATACCCAGTGTGCGTGCAAATAACTAATTTAGTTAACCCCTGCTGTTTTGGATTGCTGATTGGATTTTGCGGACCCATGAACAGAAATTGGGATTTTTAAGAATATGCGAGGATTTGTATGATTTATATTGTTTATTATATAGAAAAACTTCTGAAAAATGATAAGCAGTTAAATAACTTATTATCAACATTTTTATGAAATGCTGAAATTTGCCAAAACTTTAATTATAATTAATATGATTAGAATTATATAGCACCTTTATTCTTTATTAGTTTGGCACACCTACGAGGCGTAGAATGAATAAAACGCGTACACCGTTCAATGGAAATAAAATTGTAAACCATTCATTTTGGTCGCCTTCGTATAATTTCTTTAAAATATATAAATTTATGCTTCATTAATCATTGCACAATTTATTCTCGTATTTTCTATATAGATATTTTAAGCTGAATTCTGTATTTTCTTTTCCGTATTTATAAACTCGCCAGTATATTTACATATGTCCAGCAAAATAATTATTTCTTGCCCATTATTTCAAGAGTAATCGTCCAGTTATTGATACAATAACTCTTACTAATATAATCATTATTACTACACGTTTACGGAACCGTTTGACGAATATTCGATTTTCCAGACAAGTTCGTGCACAAGTTCTGACCAAGACGTGTTCTGTTACAGGAATAGGAGTGGTTCTGGTAACGGTGAGCGCTATAGCGTGGCGAGTGACCAGTCGAGAAAATTGCGGCAGTTTCTTTGGTTTTACGGGGATCTCAAGTAGAATCCCGCCGGCGAGGCCTATCCATCCGTACGCTGCCATGATTTATCCGGAATTCCAATTTAGAACACCGCCGCCGAGTTATCAGGTAACATCCTAAAAAAACGTCTTCCACTTCTCGCGCGTTTGATCGATGCCGAACATCTGTTCCCTATCTCGTTTTCAAATTACATTTACGGAGATCATTTCTGAAACGCTTTCGACCTGAATATTTTCCGTTCAATATCTTTCCTTTCTCACCATTCAGAGTGAACTCTATCAAATTCGTCCTGTCCCTCCTTCCCTTCCAGCTGTGACAAAATATGTTTAATTTTAGAAGAAAAATTGAAGGTATATCTGATCGTCTGTCTTCAAAGTACATACATAGCTCTTTCCTTGATTTTACGTTGCAATTTATGCTGGAATTGTTTTGTTCGATGGTTTTTTTTCGATAATAGTTTGTTTCTTAATCATTGTAGACGTGTCGCGTTATGTGTATTTTGTTGTTTATATGCTGGTTGTGTTAGTTGACTAATTACAGTGCCTTAACTTAATTATACTTAATTATACGTCGAAGTGGACCACATTTAATATTCTGCCCTGCAGAATACAATTATTTAAAACGGGAGAATTATAATTAGGAAATAATGCATTTCTAATAGCAAAAACTTGTGGTGCCCTTTTACCTTTCACTTATCTAATTCTTGATGAAGTACATCCGCGCTCGAATTTTTCAGTACGGAAATGGGCTGTCGCATAAATTAATATTGATATTAAAGTTTTGGAAAAATGTTTTCAATGCACAGGATGCCATAACATTTTTCGCGCAACCTGTGCTAATATATTCTGTGCTTATTAGTGATGAAAGAAATTCAGATATGCGGATAGGTTTACAAATGTTTTATTTAAAAGTGATAACAAGACTACCGTTACAAAGGGTAATAGACTTAAACGACTCGAATCAAGCTATAATTGAGCTTCAATTTAAGGAGTGTTAAAATTAAGTAATAGTAAACTTTTATTCGAATTTTATTCAAACATCCAACATTAGTGACGATATCTCTGTCAATAGAAAGCGCATTGAAAAACGGTCTTAGATTCTAAATACGTACGATACACTATAATAGTTATTGAAAATGAAGAATTAAAACTATCAACTGACATTTCTGAATGAAAATTTCAACGCCACCCTATATAGTAGCGACCATGTAAATGTAGATAGGGTAAAACTGAACACGCGTTCCTTTTATTCGTTGAATCTGTCTATCACCTCGTTATTTAATCTGGATCGTTAACGACGCAATCGAAATTTACCTGTCGAAATTCTTTCCACCAAAGTATTTCTATTGAAAAAGATTCTAAATATTTTACTTAAAGTACACTTCGTGGCTCTAGTTCTTAACTGTTCTATCTCTGCCGGTTTGTAAACTTAGAAAACTGAGTGTAAAGTTTACGAAGCTTAATATTATACAAGTTTTGGAGTTAGGACTTAAAAGATTTGAATATTTGTTGCTTTCTAAGTAGAATTTTCATCGCATTACAATGAATTTGTATTCTGTATACTAAAGAGACATTTGTATGGATTAGTTAATCAAAATGTTTTTTAACAGAGTTAAAATATTCAAGAACTACAGTGACGAATTATAAAATGTAGTAGAGACATTGATAAGCAATTACAAAATATTTCATACTCTTTTTTTCAAACCTAGGACGAATTGTAAAATGTAATAGAGACCTTCCTCATTACATATTCAAGACTTCGCTCATATTTTCTTAAAAGCCTAGAACAGTAAAGAAATTAGGAGGTGTAACTAAATCGTCAGTTAAGTTTAGGACGATTTGTAAAATATAGTAAATACTTAGATAAATATTTATGAATGTTGTCATATTTTTTTAAAATTCCTGAGTACGTATTCAAGAAATCATTCACATTCTTTTAAGAGCCTAGACCAGTAAAGAAATTACGATGTGGGACTACATTGTGAGTTATGCTTAGGACGATTTGTAAAATATCGTTAAACACGTGGATAAACATTTATGAATTTTTTCATATTCTTTTAAAGCCTACGACAGTAAAAAGATTATGTTCGCACCTAACCGTCCCAGTTTGTCCACGGAGGGTTAAAGAATAATAATAAAAATCTAACGCTACCGATCTAATTCCAGGCGAGCATGCAGGAGTACAGGCTTCGACTGCTACTTTTGGATCGACTGCAGCCAACATCCTCGCCCCCACCGACCTACAGATCGAACTCTGGAAGCATTGTAACTCCCGGGACGACTAGAGAAAGCAGACCGCCGAGCTATTGCGCCAGATCGAACGTTGCAACGCACGCGAATGTCGCGCCTTCGAAGAAGGACGCGAACCTGGTCAGGATCGTTCAAACCGAATCAGAACCTGTGATTCTCAGCGGCGATCAAACGCCACCTGTCGCCGCCGTTGAAGTACTCGCGCATCTCTGACTCATTCCAGTTCTCCTCTTGTAATTACGGTTTTACTCCCCTCTTGTCGTGCAAATCGTTGTCGACTGATCGAAGTACGAGATGTGGCAGCAAAGTAAATGAGACTATTGCTAGGAAATTGTTTATTGACAACATGTTAGCAATAACTAGATAGTGAACTGCAAGCTTCCAAACTTTACCAGCCGATGGTTTGCAACAATATGTATCACGTACACCAGTGACGTGTTACAAAGATGGACGCTTCGTCATTATAATTAGGGTTCGGACAATGTATGTTACAAGCAAGTTGCAATCTCAGTGGATAGTTTCGAATGTTTTTGTCTATTCCAGCAGCTCCGCAGTACCCTAATCGTCAAATCCTAAAATAAGTCCTGCAGACGTCTTCCCATTCGCAAACTGAAATACAGACTGAAAGATTATCATTATGGCGACGCGGACATCGTCCAAAGATCTGTGACAGACGAATTAAACGCGATAATATTAGACGACTTCCAACACTGTGACAAAGAGTGGGAGCAGTGCCTACTTTGAAGATGATCATGGGGTTTCATAAGTCTCTTTCAACAGTTTCGCTACTTTTCTGCCACACCCTGTAAAGGCGTTTCGCTGAACGATTTTGCGGAAAGAATCGTGTCTGCCGTGCAATACTACTTGGTCATTCCATCAGTAATGCCATTTTGCTAACAGTATTTTACTAGTTTCTTTATTTTCGCCCCCTGTCCGTACTAATTTTATTGTCTCCTAAGGCGCCGTAGAAAGTTTGTAATGTCCATTCTCCAGGAAAGAGTATATAGTTAATAAAATCGTATCAATTTTCGTGAATATTAAGTAAATAATTACGAATCGCGAAAATTCTGAATAGTTGTGGAATGAACTAAAATATCTAGCTACTTTGTATTGATCCTATTATTTGTCCTATAATTGCTGTTATATTAGCTCTCATTTCGAACTGTTTTTTTAATCTATTCGTGCCAGTGTAATGTTTCATATTTCATTCTAATTGTAAGTTTGATTACTCATTAAACACTCAATTTTAAAAGAGATTTTTTATTCCTCTGTATTCGAAAGCATTGTTTGTATTTGTGAAGAAAAAAGACAATTTAGTAGCTCGGTTTTTACGTGCCACCATTTTAGGAGATATAAAACGTGCAATGCAGAAAATAGGTGTTGCTGACATTTATTTTTCAAATTTTCTTCCATTATGTACCGAAAAATAACACGCAATGTAACATCCATTTAGGAAAGAGCGTTGCGTATTAAACGGATATGCGCATATTTCTGTTTAGATTATACATATTTTGTACATACATATCGCAGAAGCGAAGTTAGTTAAACGTCGAAATACAATAAAAAATGGCACCACTCGTGGAATGTTGCCACTTACAATATGCGTCGCTAACGTATGCTCGTTTGATCGTTTCTTCGACTCACTGTTACATAGACAAATAATTCTATTACCGTAAAATGTAACGTGCGTTAAACGTTACCGAGTTGCCAATAGATGGGCGATTGATATGCCCCCCAAAAACAGAGATTTCCTTAAATACATAGCGAGACAAAAACTAGAAGCGCTTTTGCATTGCGCGGCTGATAATAAAGCCGTGCCATCTGCAGTCGTTGGCAAATTAACGTTGTTTGCGGTTAAATGTATTAACTATCCCATAGAACCGTAAGAGTTGCGGTTATTGGGGAAAATTAGTGGACTCATGGTTATATAGTATCAGTAAGAGTTGCTTCTTTTCTGCAACCTCTTCGCTGTTTTCGCCATACCTTGAGGATGTGCACCACCATGTAGGTCTACAGAATTAGGTAAATGGGAAATCTGTTTTGACCGAGTGATTATTGAATAAAATTTCGCGGTTTTCTGCCCGGGGGTGTTAAGCAGTATCTCAGCTTTATTTGTATATTTTTGTTAATATTTAAAATTACAAAATGCCGGGGTTATACAACACTGCCTACTGTCATGTGTTTGGATCTTGTCTGCCGACAGTCAAAAACAAATCCGACTGGAATACATTTTTTTCGACGCAGCGTACGATTTTTAACATGTTTTGCGAAATAAGGATATTTGAAGTCAAAATTGTTGTTTTCACTGGAGATAATCAGCTTTGAAAGTTGATAAGAATTGAACGAATTGAAATGTAACAAACATCGTACGCCATATTGTAAATAATTTTGCAATGTTTCGGAGGTCTACCGGGTGCCAAGTGAACAAACATGCGCTGTAACTTCGCAACATTTCACGAACAGACCAATTTTGAAAAATCCCTTTGCCACAGTACTCTGTGCAGAGAAAATTGGCGAGTTTTTTTACCGACAAAGTGGTGTACCTCCTTAACGGAGAAAATAGAAAACAGTGTTTATGAAACGGGGCACGTACGAAAGCATTTAAACATAAGGAAATATTTTTGCAACTGGTTACGAGATTAGACGAGCCCAAAATCGAAGGGTTTAAAATTATAATATTATCGCAATTATTGCAGTGGTTGTTCGTACAAGTATTTGGAAGCATTGCGCTACGTATTCAAGTTACTTTGGTATCCGTTATGTCGTGTTTCGCGAGGAGCTGTGTATCTGAAAAATTGTCGTTTCTTCCGTGATGTGAAATTACTGAAATCCGTAATCGTTTTAAAGACGTATTTATCCGAAAAATGAGAGAAGCGAATATATCTTACGATTAGACTATCGCTCTGTGTATATGTATAGCAGTGTTACAATTTGCTATCGTACCGCATTATCGATTCTGAATTTGTAAAATACTCGCGTAAATAGTTGGTGTGTATGACGTGGAGGAATGCGTGCGACCAAACGTGTATTCTTAATGTGCCGGTAGGAACTTAAAAAGGTCTTCCTCTTGTTACAAATGTTCGTGCGTGATTCCGCGAAAGAATAGAAATCGAAGATTTCGAGGAAGTTACGAACTTACGTCACTGCACTGATAGTCTTGTGATGCTGTATTTGAATATACATATTGATCGAAGATTAGTTATCTTTCGTACTGTTCAAAGAAATTATAATGTACTATACAGTAGTTTCGGAGTAATTGCGAATTTCATTAAGGTTAATCGATGGTATTGCTATACTAAATAACAATGAAAAACGGCGTTTCAGTTCGCTCTTTTCTTTCTTGTCAAATTGTCCGATTGCCTTCTTTTTCAAGTCACTTTTGAAGTCACAATTGCTATGGCGGAATATTTAAAGCTGCACTGATTATGTGCAACGTATGTAATTTGTGTGTTTAATATAATTTACTAAGGGAGAAAAGATGACGCAGCTTTACAGAGAATAATGCTGTCGCAAGCTTTAACGCCATACGGTAATATTTACTGCTCGCTTGATTAATAACGGCTTGTATCGACGACGAAACAAGAGTCTCGCGAGTTACGTAACATCAACATATACATATTTTTGTAATTATAATTTGATGGTTACGAGCAAAGTATTAAGCGCGTTATAATACTGTCGGTTTTTGCATACAGTAATGAGATCCTTTTATTAAATAATTCACTACTATAACAACCTCCACCATCTTTTCCGAAAATGAATATTACATATTCTTCCACTGTGATCTTAATCTACTTAGCGCTTTATTTACTGTACTCGAATATAAATAATAGTAGTTCTTTTTCTAATAACATACAATGTATTGTACAATACGACGCTAGAAACACGAATCTAGTAACGCGGAAAGAGGTTTACGTTTCGTTTGTCATTGATATGAATAAAACGGAAATGTATACTAATTATTTATACTAATAATGACAGCATGTCTTTCTCTCGATTTCTTCACTGGGATCATGAACTTAATTGTAATCACCGAAAATTGTACAGTAAAATGTGACTGAGGGTACAATTCAAGGGCGAGATAATGATTCACGAAACACGCAGACAATAACTTCAAGCATGCAGTATTGTATTATAGGAACTCCATGTATTAACACTTCTTCTTAAATACTTATTTCCACGGGTGATATGTTTCTTCCATTCGATGTGAACCCGAAATTAGAAATGCTTCTTAATGGGTTGTATATCGAAATTGTCCTGTATTATACGATTGTAGATTGCTGTATGTACAATGCCGACGGATGGAGTGTAGTTTTAAGAGTGGTAAACACGAGGGCAAGAATTATGAATGGCGGCCTTAACCAAACTCGCAATGATTCGTGATATGAGAATAGATCAACTAAAAAGTCATCGATCGAACGAATATATTGTTCCTTGATATTATTGTAGAACGATTTGTATATATACGAGAACAAATATATTTATCTGATTTATTTCATCTTCCTCGTGATTCTGCATTTCCATATTTGCGTGATCGTGCATTTTTTGTTTGGCATTCAAACAAAAGAGGAATGTTTGTCTGCCATTTATGTATAATAATTATAGAGCAGTGTTCGTTAATTATAACCCCTTACTGATAAATATGGTGAACAGCAGTTTTGTCGTACACGACTTCATTATAATAGTGAATAATATAATTATCAATTTCGTTTAGATTCTGCTTCGAGTAATGTTTATTGAAAACGTTCTAACACATAAAATTTATATTTTGTACTAATTAATCGGCTGAAATTCTAACTGCTACCATAGTTCTGTTGCTTACAATTAGAAAATACACACGGTAAGGGGTTCTCTGTGTTTTCTGATATGTCTACTTCGAAAGAATTAGTCTGTCCTAATATAATATAATATGATAAAGTTATCCTAATTTATTCACACGAAGACACCGACTAGATGCCAATTACGCTATTGTAATAATAGAGAAAAATACGAAACTGAATATTATATATAGAAAAATATAAAACTAAATCTACTTGACATATAAAACTGTTTCGTTTAATTCGAACACCTAACATGCCTCCACTTCGTTACACTAAACAGATTCTATACAAGATGCAAGAGGATTGAACAATAAGTCGAGAAATTTATAAATTTAACAGTAGATTTATTTTTGTTTATTATGAACTTATAGCAGAACTAAAATATTGTGAGCACACAATTCTAAAACAACACAGTTTCTCAATCAATATTATACAATAGGTATATATAATATAATGATAATTTTCCAAGGTGTTTTTACAATATCGCCTTCTTTTGCATTTAAATAAACATATTACCTCTGTGACTACAAAAAAAGTGTGTTTGGAATAAGATGTTGTACCATCACAATGATATAAAGAAATATACACCTCGAATAATCCTATTTCCAACAAATAAATAGCAACTGATCTCTCTGTTATAGCCATTGTAGTCAGAGATTTCAATTTCGTGGATTTTCATCTGTAGCTACATTTCATGCAAATCCTACGGCCATAGATATTCAAATACGTACGTACGTGGAAACAGTACAGTATGTTGTATGTAGCACAAGCAAAATCATAGAAAATTACAATTTACAAGTATGATGTTAATGTTCCATAAAATGTATATCTGAAAGAGATATTATGGATTTTTAAAAACGTTCGTTTCCTTTCTGGACAAATAATTAGTATTGGTTGACTTAAAGTAGCAATATTATATAATATTTTGAATTGATAATTGTTTTTCCGTTAATGGAATTTTTGGTAACTTTGCAAGTTAAAATAATCTTGCACTGTTTTCGTCGAAATTACGATGTGCATAGTTGCTTTAGAGTTTTCAATACTGTTATGACATATAATTAGTTCAATCATTTGCAAAAGGAGAATAATCTATATTACTTTTGATTTACTTCAAACCCTGGAAAACTTTCGTTCGAAATATTCTATAATAGTTTTATTATGAATAGTGTTCCGTAACTCAGGGACCATCGGGAAATGGGGGGTAGCTGGAGTGATTCTGAACAACTTTCCCATTGACAGCAATATTGTTTGCAGCTTTGTTTCTGAGTTATTAACGGAAAACACTGGCCAATGAGAGCACCCGCCGAGCGCGCGCTCAGGCGCGTACCTCTCAGCTACGCTCGGTCGTGATGGGGGCATCGAGGGTACCGAGGGAAGCGTGCGTTAAATGTTACATCGTCTTAATTAAGAATAATGTGGAATTATTCGTTACTTATGAATAAGAAGTAGCCTTTTTGGCGATCACGATGTAGCGGTGCATCCGCTAAGTATCCGGCCGCCGAATGATTCCTTGTTTGGATTATCGGGCAGATAACGTCGAGCAACGATCCTTCGCACCCGGATCGTTTGCCGAGCCCACGTTAGTTATGCAAATCGTTTTTCTTAAAACATAATTTATCCACCTGAAAACGTACTGTTAAAAATAAAAATTTGTTTCATAAGTAATAAAACAGTTTATTCCTTTCGGATAATGAATAAACGTATCGAACACGGTTATTAAACGACTTATTAATTCCCTCCTTATTCATAAATAACGAATAATTCCACATTTTTCTTAATTCAGACGATGTAACATTTGCCGGACGCTTCCGGCGGTACCCTCGATGCCCCCATCACGGCCGAGCGCAGCTGAGAGGTACGCGTCTGAGCGAGGGCCCGGCGGGAGCTCTCATTGGCCAGTGTTTTCCGTTAATAACTCAAAAACGAAGCTGCAAACATTGCTGTCAATGAGAAAGTTGTTCAGAATCACCCCAGCTACTCCCCATTTCCGGATTTTCCCTGAATTACGGAACACCCTGTATATTAGGTAACGCTAATGCGGTCGTCATGTCAACTTTGCGAATTTATAACTCGTGAACAATTTACGCAAAACAAACTTTTAGGTAGTGTTTTGAAAACGGCTTGATGTCGACTATAGGATCATGTAATTGAAAATATAGGTCCTAATTAAAAAATTTGAAGTTGACCTCTGCAAGGCTTTTCAATGTCATCGTCGAATAAGCGACAACAGCATCTGTCCTCCTTAATATCTGACAACTTTTGTTTAGAATACTTTTCGATATGTTTCATGTCTTACGAGACATTTGCCTGGGGAAATTTTAATGGGACGCTCTGTATACATGTAAGTCACAGGTATACCAATATTTATATAACATCATCATTTATCAATATTGTAGATTATTAGTATACAAAATAGAAAATATGCCTCACATAAAAGTTGTCAGGTTTGGAAAAAGCTGTTAGATTTTCTTATTGAAAATCGATACAAAAATTAATCTTTCATAATCGTGTGCAAGGCGGATACCCTATACAGTCGCTTCTCATCTCTGGCTATAAGGTTTTATCTATTGTTTATATAAGAGGCGATAGGGCCCCGCACACAACCGAGAGTAGTCGTCGATGCTTTAGGGCATCGGGTCTGTCCGTTAATTTGGATGCTGTTCAGTTCCTTCAGACCATTGCAATAGCAAGGAAGTCACTCTCAGTGCGTGGTTAATAAAGTATATATTGAAATCACCAAACGAGAAAGAGTTATTTAATAATCCCATTTCCAATAAAAGCTACCGGAAAATATAAAAATTGATGTACCATTCTATTCATTTAATCAAATATGATCATCTCTATTTTAAGAGGCTAGTGCAACGCTGTCAAAAGTTTGGTCGTTATATTTAATAGTTCCAAAGCGTACAGAGTATAACATTTTATTTAGCGCATACTGTTCGTCTCTTCGAACCGATTTCGATGAAATTTCCAGCACGTATATAACTGGCATAGATCTACGAAACGCACGTTTCAAATTTTCATTAAGAGCTACAGTAAAAAAAATTGTTAAAGTAACTTTTTTATTCTCTATGTAATTCCTACTAATTGCAATTTTTTCAAAAAAATGTACACACGTCATCTAGGGAACAGATCCTTCGAACTTCTTAGAAAAGTTCCAGTCGCTTTGTCCAATTTCAAAAAAGTTATTCTGTTTTAAAGTGTGTACGATTATGGTTGTGACTCACAGTAAATAAGAATCGATCGACTACATTTTATTAATTTTGCAATTATATTATATGAACCGTCCGTTTGCCAAAGTAATCTACTCCACAGAGCAATAAGTAAAGAAATTGATAAAGTTGTTCAAATTTCTTGCAAAATTCAAGCATACATTATAGAATGTAATATTGTATTATGAATGTAACTTTTATATCACAACTATTTATAGTACTTTTCCTTCCGAAGTAAATTATTTATTAATCAACCGCCATACAAAGGTTTGTCATTTAGTGGCGTTGAACATAATAACAAGAAAATTTATTTTACATAAAAAATGTTCTATATAGTGCTATATTTATTAGATATTAAATGTAAAACACTAATCCAGTGCGTCGGTAGTAAACTTCACAAGAATTCAAATATGTAGTGAAAATCAGTCG
This sequence comes from Nomada ferruginata, assembly GCA_963583965.1. Taxonomy (NCBI): domain Eukaryota; kingdom Metazoa; phylum Arthropoda; class Insecta; order Hymenoptera; family Apidae; genus Nomada; species Nomada ferruginata. Next base: position 7,167,936 of record OY757219.1, read on the forward strand.
GTTTGGCCTGTGAACGGCTCATATGCATAATTTTATTTCGGTCATATCATAATTGATTGATCGCAAATCATAAAATCTTTCACGCTCTCTTCACTCACATTAATTTCAAGTCTAGAAATATGTTAATATCAGGTTGTTGCATATGAAATGGCCGATTTCACAAACGGAGAAAACCTTTCTAAATTACGTGATTAATACTGCTTAATTTACAATTTACAGCTAGACGAATGCAATATGGTCAATGGTTTCTGAATTGTTCTATTTCAGAGTGACAGATTGTGTATCAAAGCTAATTATGAATAAGCATTAAACTCCAGTGCTCTATTTGTAATTTAAAGCTGTGCATAATAAAACAGAAACCACTCATAATATCAAGGCAACTTCTGGAAAATGTCGAGCAAGAAGTAGAACAATCCTCTACTGGTTTGACAAATTTTAATAAGCAAACGTGAACCTAGAAAATTGTTAATAAAAACGCTGTAAGAAGTTCTTTGGAAGACTCACCCGTGCCTAAAATTGTGGACTTCTATAAATAAAAGTATAAATGACTTTGTTTCACGATGGTCTAAACATATTAAATCCACTGAATCAATGAATAATTAATTAATAAATTAATTTTATGTGCAACACATGTTATGTGCAACAACCTACTATTCTACTCGAAAGTTCTATTTACGTTTTGGTATTCATTTTTTCTTCGTACATTTTACGTAATTTAATAGGCAAGAAATTAGAAATTAGATGATTGATGCTCCCTCGCCCAATAAAAAAGTGGGCAATAAAAATTATACAATCAGGTTGCACGAAGGATCGAATTAGAGAACAGTTTGAAAACAATGGTTTCACGAGGTCGTAATGCAATCGTTGCACGTAATGTATTAAATAGAACGATTTCAGATCGCAGGATTGAACGTGATACGAGGATTTGTTGGCCAGCTCAGCCACCAAAACCCTATGCCGTATTTTTCCTCTTTCCGTTATGGAATCACGTACAAAATTAAGTTTACAGCGATGCCATTGTATAAAACCAAAACGCAAGTAACAGTTCGAGACAAAATTCAGTGGACCATCATTTTTTGTAGGAAACAACGTTGCAATTTAATACATTATTGCCTGGTGATTTTATGCGACAGATCTTTTTAGAAAAATTGACTATTCCAAAGTGATAATGAAAATATAAAAAGCCCAACAAGACAGTTAAGTATAAAAGTTGTTCGTTCAATCTATCCAACGCAATCAGCAATATTGTAATAACAAATGCTACAATAGTGTAGACTAGAAACCAATCGAAAAAACGTGGCCTCCGCTGGATAAAAAAGTGTTGATTACTAATAAATCAAAGAAAAATACATTTTTCGGAATGAATCGTATAATGGGAATTAGTATTTCGAAACAATTGATGAATTTAATAATTGTTCAAAGTAAAGGAGTGAATATTAAATACTATAGGAAGATAAAAAGTGTGATATGCGACAAAAAGTTGATAATTTTATCGGAATTTTGCCTACAGAGTTTCATAGCTTGTAATTGCTCTTATGCGAAATAAACTGTATGTATACATAATTCTATCAAACCTACAACAAATGTTTATTTATAAATACGTAAAGTATGGGAAAAAGTGAAAGACGGCGAAGCTAATTAGATAAAATCATGAAATTGCAACTATTTTATCGTTAACAGATGAGCGTCCACTCGAGTTTGTGTCTGACTGTATGTGTGTGAAGCTGTGAGCCTTACTTAAAATACATGGAAATTGGTACTAGTTATTTGAGGTATTATTAAGCGAATTATTCAATGAACTGCCTTATTTGCTGCTGTACAAATGTAGATGTTTAATGATCTAGAATCTAGAGTATTTTGAATGTTTACGCATTAATTGGTTAATATTTATTGTATATTAGTAATAGATAATACTTTTATACGTTTGGTAGCAGAGCGTGGTTGTACGATAAATGAGAATACTGCGTTTCTTTAGTATGAGAATATTGTATATTATAAGTAAAAACAAAGTACATGCTCGCGATCGAGACTCAATACAAAGCACTAGAGGGAGATCACGGAAGAGGGCCCAAGCGTTCCCGTCTATCGGGGGGAGTCGCGGGAGCTACGAACTCCAACAATATTTAATAGCATCCAATATATCTTAAAATTAGTTCAATTTTGTGCTATTACAGAAAATAACGTTTATGGAGAAATTCGTTTGATTCGAAAAGATATAGGTATATTTATAGTACTTTATTGAAGAGGTTCATATTTCTTGAGATTATATAAGACTTTAGTATTGCAATTATTTATGCTTTTAGGTGACTGTATATGTGCGTCAAATTATTTTTTATTATTAGTTCTCTTATAATTTCTTTTCCTTTTCATAATTTATCAATCAATGGTACATCTCGTAAGATTACATTTAAACATGTACAGTTGCCGATGGAACGATACAAAAGTTTATGATGTATTTTGCATAAAAATAACATGTTATATGCATAAATATTCATGCCTTAGAAATGCTGGTATTTCAATCTCTTATATTTATCTCATTTTGCGACGTTGAATTAGGCAGAAAAAGTGTTTCAGTGTTGGAAGTAAAATTCGAGGAAAGTGTTTTCCAGCATTACGATATTAAATATTTTTCTGTTAAAACTGTCTATAATATCTACAAAAATATTTCTCCTTTATATTATCATTATTATAGTAGGAGCTATTTAATAAATTTATTACTGAAATAAGTAAGCCTCCCTTGCATCAACTAGGTTTATTAACATTACTTTGTTAACCTTAATCTAAAAAAAAATACAGTTTTAAAAATGAAAAGAGTAAAAATGTGAAAATGTAGGAAAAGCAAATTCGCAATCTAATACGAGTTCAGATTAGGGTGTAAAGGGGCAGAAGTTACTCGCAATATTAACAGCGCGTTTGTTCGGTGGAATAGTTAATGAGCAATTAATTCAACAGAGGTTTACAAAATTCCTTGCCGGGGATGAAAGTCTCGAAGATGAAGGGGGTCGAGGACGTCCTTCTGCAAATTGATAATGATGGGCTATTATCGAAGCAGATCCTCGAAAAACATCTCGGGGGTTGCAAAAGAACTAAAAGTCAGTCGACATTTATTTGTCCGGATAAAGACCACAATTATCTGTGCACCTACTCAATACTTTCAAATTCTATTACAATAACGGTGTCTGATGACGTTTTAAAGTTTTAAAGCATTCTATCTTAAAACGATTTACACAGAACATTTATCTCTGCAGAAACATGCATATTCCGTATTTGTAAAGTATTTAGACTGAGCACCAGTACACTCGAACATCATCTTTTATTGAACCTTTACATTTTGTACCTCCAGCGCAGATCTTTGCAGTGGAATATGGAGTATGGAAAGCAGTATAAAACCACTACTGATACTGATATCGAAAAAGGATTTAAATTTTATCAGAACTATGCTTCACGATGTGATATTCGTACGTATAGGAATTTTTTATTATCCCGTTGGTCTGAGAACCATAATACCATTCATGTTATCGTCTTTTTTTCACCCCATAGAATGGCATATATGATCAAATATAATATAAATATGAAGGAGAATTCAATATTTTATCAAAGTACGTATGTAAAATGTTTATCTCTTAAAAAAAAGGCGTGGAATTAGTATCGATTGCTTGAGAAATACATATTCTGCAAAGGTGAGAATTCCAGCATTAAGAAAAGCGAATCAAATATTGAGGTAGAAAAATAGTGTTATTTATGAATTGTACATTTAATTTGTTAAATACAATAGTTAAATGTTTTTGCAACATAAGTTTTGGATACTTTAACGCTTCTAGAATATTGCGTGAACTACCGTATTACGTGAAATATACATTTTTCCTATTTTTGACAATTTGGAATGCTGTTGTAACAATGACAATTTCGTTTTCATTTTCTTCCGCGATACATTTGTGCATGAATTTATGTGGAGCTAAAATATTTTGTATATGGACGGTACATTGATTTACATTTGCGTTTGTAAGTCTGCACATTAATCAACAATAAATAATCGAAATCCAACGCCTTCGTGTTTACTCTCAATACAAATAATTTCCTATTTGAAATTGTATTTGCATGGTCCTTGCAAAGTACCATTATAGAATGTAGCGTTTGTTTTTTAATCTAAAAAAAAAAGTTGAGGCGACATTATTTAATTCAACACCAAAGTCATAAGAACATATTGCGTTAACAAAATGAATGTTATTGATACGAACACTAAAGACTGTTCCAAATATCTCTTTTGTCCTTTGCGTCGAAATGCCATCAGAGTTATCAAAGGTTTTACCTGAAATTGAATTTCACTCGATCTGCGATTCACCGTTTTCACTCGAAAAGTATTGGAAAGATTTAAAAACGCGTACAATGCGTGGCTGCACGAATTGCCGATGGTCACCCTTTGACGAAACACGAATGTATGCTCAGCTCTTTTTTCCTAGGCTGAAAAATGAACCATTTTCAGACCGATGTGTCACGAGGCTTGAAACATGGCTGCTATATAGTAATGGGAAACGTAGAAAACAATGGCTAGTCACGGGGAAACCTCAATACCACGATTCAAGTCGATGTTCTGTCGGTTAAAAAAAAATTTGTTTTATTCGTTTGGCGAAGCCCAGGTGAGTTAGTCGTTATGGACCGCCATCGACCGTTGGAATGATTATTCCCGCCCCTTTCAACTTCAACAATTGTATCAATAAGTAATCGACTATTTCTTTATCAATTTTATCATTTAACAGCAACACGTTGTAAAACAGTTCGGTCATTATAGTAATTGTCGTCATTTCGTTTGAAATCTCTTCCATTTTTCGTTCTTTTGTTAAACAGTTCGAATTTCGGTCGTGTAGAAGCCCACTGACAATGAGCAAAAAAGAGTAGGGTGTATTGAAAGTCTTCGTATGAAACGAAACTTTATTTATTTTTACTCATTTTGTGCTGGAAATTTTATTACAATATTGTTGACGTTTTTCGGATTAAAATGAGACCGAACACGTCATAGTTTGCACTATATTTATCGTAATTTGTCGAACGCAAATATGATAGAAATTGTATCCATCTGGTCCGTCGATACGAAGGTATAGTACGTCCAGAGCTAAATGAAAAAAGTGGAGGGAGAGCGGCCGATTGATGCCCGCCGATCGGCAGGGCCGTAAGCGCCCTGTCGATGTTTGGTTCTAAGCAATAAGATGAGAAGCTTATGAATTAATTTTTAATTACACTAGTAGTTCAGTTACTACTAGTATAGCTATACATTGTATTTAATATTTTAAGTGTTTAATGGAATTTCGATTCTTCGCGCCGCATTATCCTTGGTTTGTAGTATAGGAACCACTTTCGATATAACGCTTCTGGAGTTACACCTTTTTAACAAACTCTAATGTTCCAAATATAGAGACAATGTTCTGCTCATTCCGTTTAAAACCACAATCCAGAATAGCAGAGACTTCTATATACAATTTTATTTCCGTTACTATTTGTTCTATTTGGACTCACATTTTCTACTTCGTGGCAAGTAAGGATGCTTGTCACCTATTACACTATTCTAATTAATAAAAAAAAGAAAACAAGCATCTGTATTTGTATATCTGTACTTGTATCTGCATTTGTAAATATATCATGTTTGGTCTCATTTTAATCGGAAGAATTTCAACAATATCTTTAAAAAAGTTGGAAGTCGAAAAAACTAAAAATAAAAAAGTAAAGCTGTCGTTTTTATTATAGCATCGTTTTGCATTTGTGTAATCACACCGACGCGGTGGCATTTAAATGGCTCGGCTGCCTGGGCCATCGTTCTGTCCTTGTTGTTTCCTTTACAACCTAGCGACACCGACAAAAGTGAGCCGCGAGCCGTGCTACTGACACTGACACTGTCTTAAACAGTTTACACATTGATCAGCAATATATCATATACTGTATATGTGGACCCATTTCAAATTGGCATGGCACAGCCCTGCTCGATTCGACGAGCGGTCGAGCTTTGTAGTTCGTTTAGTGGGGTGAGAAATCCTCACACCACTTTTTTCATTTAGCTCTGGACGTACTGTACCTAACCATTTGAAGCAAACCATACCTGAGCTGTTGAGGCTGGAGTTTCTGAGTAGCGATTTGTGTCTCGTGCACGATACAAGCTCGTTGCAGCGGCTGATCCCGAGCTTACGCGCAACTTTTACTGTATCTCTTTTAATTTCAATAATAACGAGAAATATTTTTCATCCAACTGTAATGGCATTCGAGGACAAATGCATTGCACGAAAATTAGAGGTTTCAAGCTCATTGCTTCTTTTCTTTTGCACGTTATCGGTGATATTAATACATCGCGGACGGATGACGCAAACTTGCGTCGGAACGATGTAATCGTGGAAGTCGGTCGACGCAATTTTGCGGTTTCAACATAATAATTATTATTATTATTAGAAAATGTTATACGAATGTTTAAAGTATACAGTGCAGAAGGTAGCTAAGAAGGTAAGAAGGAAACAGGCATTTCAATTATTTAAATACCTCGTCCGCAATGTCTTAAACGCAGTCACCATGTATAATAAATAATATAACAGTTATATTATAACTGAACGCGATCCTCAACTGACATTTGACTCCCGAAGATAAAGTAAAGCATGCCAATTTCCATTATAACTAACTGTCTAGCGCGGGTGGAAAACTATTCTCCAACTACTTAATGGATACTAAACCCCTTCGCACCGGCGGACGAGATATCTCGCCGCGTGATTTCGTTCATGATATGCTATGGACGAGATATCTCGCGACGCAATGTCTTTCATGCGATGCTATGTACGAAATATCTGGCGACACAAAATCGTTCATGCGACGCTGTGTACGGAATATCTCGCAAGCCTTTCTATTACAACGCGGGATAGCTCGTCCAAAGATTTGGATCAAAATGAATTCGTAGGTCACTATGAATGTGCCATTCAGTTGTAAACATTGAGAAACGGGTAGGCGAGCGCGAGGTGTCTCGTCCAAAGCAGCACGCGAACGGTGTTGCTTCGCGAGATATTGCGTACACAGCGTCGCATGAACGATTTTGTGTCGCGAGATATTTCGTGCATAGCATCGCATGAAAGACATTGCGTCGCGAGATATCTCGTCCATAGCATATCATGAACGAAATCACGCGGCGAGATATCTCGTCCGCCGGTGCGAAGGGGTTAAGTTTCTCAGGGGGGTGGAGAATACAAGGACAATGAAGGTAAATTAAAAGGAAAGTTGAAACCCAACAGGAACAACACGGCTCAATTCTTCACAAAAATTTTATTTTCGCACATTTCTCGCGTTCCTTTTACAACTTTCGCTACTTCCTTTTTATACAATTTACAAAAGATTCTCTGTCCTTCATTTTTGATCGGATCCCGCGCGCTCCGGCAAATCCGTACGCGGCGAACTGAACGCAAGGAAACATCATCAAACGAACGAATACGACGAAACGATGCCGATCAACGAAGACGCTTGGCGAGGTCTATCAAACGATGACGATAGTAATAATAATAATAATAATTTACTACATAAGTCGAGAATAGTAATACAATAATAATATTAATAATAATAAGTAACAACTACAGCAACGATAATATCAATTAATCGCACGGAAAGAGACCTTTCACGCGTAATTGCTCTTCTCTCTTTTACTAGCTCCGCCTCTTTGGCTTGTGAACATTTCATGACTGACCGTACATATCAATGGTATATAAATAAATAAATAACGAAGAAAAGATATTCATCGAGAGTAAACCGGACGAACATTTTGCGAATCGCGATTCACACACGCGTTGGTTGTAGCTCAAACAGAAGACGAGCAATCGCGTGTTCGCCTTTCGTTGGAAGAGGGGCTCGTTCAATTCCCTTTTTTCTATCTTTCCGCCTCGATTTAAAATCCTGATACCGTTACAATCGTATTTAAACTCGCGAGGAACCTGCCTGGCCCGAGTAGGAGATAGCATACAGTCGCGGCTATGGAGACGATCGAAACGAAGCGCGCGATTCGGCAAGAAATGTTAACCCTTTTCTCGCTCCACGATCGCTGATCGGGTCTTCCGAAAACGCTTATAGTAGTACGGACGATTCGATTGAACGCTTTCTTCGGGACTAGACGAATAATACGACGAAGCTTAAAAAAATATTGTGTTTTCTGGTACAATGTAAAAGTAAATACTGAATCTCTTATATATTATACACTGAATCGTTTGACTGAGATAAAAGAAAATTGTTGCAACAGGTGGCAGTTCTTCTTAAGAATAATCGACTATCGCCTGTCGACGGACAATCGTTTTACATGACCAGCAACGAAAGAATTGCGCGGGAAAGTCCGAACTGTGCATACAGAGGAACAAAATCTATTCACCGAATTAAAATGGATCGCCTTTTACCATTTTGCAAACTTAAAAACAACTCTCTTTCGCCACAGTACGGTCAAACTAGCGCGACCAGTCTTCGAAAACCCAAACGCGTTGCACGCCGTCGGGCGCGCGAAAATAATCACTAGATTCGATTAAAAAGTTCCATTATTCGTCGCGTTTCGATTCCCAAAATCTCCACCCTCGGCGAAGGGGTGCGTCCCAAGGTTATCGACGACATCCAAAGCCGCAAGCCCCCCGGGGCGCGTGTTAAAATCCAGTTTAAAAACAGCGGTACAGACAGCGGACGTTGTTCGCGGAAGGTGCAATCGCTTCGTTCACCCATCGGAACGTCGAGTATCATCAACTTAAAAATCTCGCTCTCCTCGAAAAGAAAATCTGTAAATCGTTCCGTTAGCTGATCCCGCGAACAAGAGGCGCGATCGTCCCTTCGAAAACGGGTTCCCTTCGCTGTCACGGGGACAGACGGAAGGGGATCACGGTGTCGAGGGTGCGCGACCGCGTCGTTTAAAAGCAGAATCGGAAAGAAAGAATGCCCAGCGTGGTAATAAGAACTACCGCGTTCCGTGCGGGGTCCGAAGAACTTGCAGAAAGGTTTCGTTCTATTTTGCTAAGGTGGACAGAAATGGCGTTAACGAGAGGATTAGCTGAAATCGATTAGGAATCCTCGTTCCTTAACTCGGATCGATAATGATTTTCCGTTGTGGCGAGGTTCTTCGTTCGATACATGTATCGATCCTGCACGGAACGTGTATAAAGAAGAATTAATACTAGTCTCGGTCCGCGTAGCGCTGCTACGAACGACGGAGCTACGCGATTCGAAGCTGCTCAAGTGTCGTAATAATAATATACAATAGTACAATATTATTATTATATAATATGTATAATATATAATAATAGTAATAATAATGAAACGTAAACGTTTGGGATGGAATCTAGCTGCCATTTTAATGGTTCTCCGCGTTCCACGTTGCTCGAGCGCCGCTTAATAAAAGGGGGCGAAATAAATAAATAAATAAATAAATAAAGGGCGACAAAGAAAAGAAAAACGAAAGAAAACGTAGGTTCGTCGTGGTCCCCTCTCCGTTCGTTGCTTCGCCTGTAGTCTGTGGCGGTTCGGAGCGAAAGGTAGAGGAAACGCGGAGAGAGAATCGTACGCGACACTCTCCCGTCGACACTTAAGCTTCTTCGACGTGAAACACGACGCCGCAGGTCGGTTTTGCCTGTAACTTACGCAAATAATTCAACGGATATTGTAACGCAGCGTGAAAGTAAACGGTCTCGTCGTCGCGACGCAATTATACTGCTACAGTAACTTTGCTAGGTCGCGGGCGGGAACTTTTGATTGTTCGCCCCGCGGTAACAATTATTTCGGGCGCGAATTTTCTAAATAAATAAACGCGAACTCGGCGACCGAGGACTGGCGGTGCGGATGCAAAGGTGTTGATTACCCCGATACGAAATCAACATCGATAGGCTGACGGTTTCCAGTGTTAGTTTGCACGGGTGATTCGACGTTTCTTGGAGATTTACAAAATAAAACGATGTGCCTCGATTTTTGTTGCGTCTTAATGATCGCACGGAACTTGGATCGCTCTGTTACGGGTAATGGGTTGAATGTACTGTTAAATTGTTGATAGAAACGAAGTATTTCAACGTTCGGAGAATTAATTGTTTACGATGTTTCGAGAAATGTGAAAGCAAGGTATTTTCGAGACATTCGAATTGCCGATTCACGATGCGAAATTAATTCGTTAAATTAACGGAGATCACTTTGGTGTAACGATGTTATGCACGGTTGCATATACGAAAAAATGAAGGTCCGATGGAAGATGATCGAAGTTTTAGCGAAACAGAAATGAAGCACAATCCAAAACTGACTTTTAACTAAAATTATCTCTGCTCAACCGTTAACCGAACAGTCGTTAAACTTTCCTGTAATCCAAGTGCAGATATTTGCAAAGCGAATATTCTACAATATCGTGCGAAAATACTATGCTTCAAACAGAGGCTACTATTTCGCCAACCCGTGTGGGCTTCGAGGCATTTCGCAGGAAATCAAATAATGGAAGAGAAATGAAGAAGAGAAATCTCGCGACAGCGAATCGAATCACCTTTGTGGTCCTTACGCGAACTTTCCAGCCGCTTCTCGATTTTTCAAGCGAAAACTCGTTTTCTGTCCATGCCCCAATGCCGTGGGCTGCCTGGTGCCTCTACTAATTGACTAGCATCGTTAATCACTCTCGGTTTTAATTACCTCGCCTTTTCGCCATCGACTTCCTTTTCTGGTACGAATTTCACCCGTCCCTTCTCTCCTTCTCTTGCAGCCTCCCCGTCAAACTCATACTCATAGATACGATTACTATTCCCTGACAATAATTCTCCACGTTACACATGGAATCAAAGGCGTGTAACCAAATCTCGGCAACCGCGGGACGATCAGCACAAAGAAGAAATGCAGTGACTAAACGAGGAAAAAAGAAGAAACAAAACAAAAAATAAATCGCAGATATCTCCCTGTGCAGGGAAGATACGAAAAGTAGACGGATCAGCGGGTGGATATTGGACTCGTGGGGATCGAAGTCGCGACGGATTCGCCGAGGTCGACGAGAAAGTATCAATAAATAGGAGTTCCGCGTGAAACAAAGAACAAGCAAATAAATTAAGAGCACGCGAGGAAATACACGGAAGCCCGCGACACGACCAGTCTATCGACCACCCGTCAACTGCGTTTGCAACTCTTCGAACGACCGCCGCTATTGAAAGCGGGCCTCTACACGGAGAACGCGTCCTTCCTTTTACCCCCGTTTATAACGGGCAAGGTTCACGCGTGCGTGTTTCTTCGACGTTTGCCATTCGCCCGAACAAGTGAACCCTCCTTCTGAACAAAATGCCCCCCTCGATGCACGATAACCTCGTCGAAATGCAACGCGACGAAACAGGAGGACAGGGATCAAGAAAGCTGCCTCGAAATCGGACTCGCGCAGTAAACAGTCTCCCGCCCTTCATGCTTCACCTCTCTTTCCAGGAAAACTATGCCAGTTTGCAAACCACCGAATTCAAAATATATCCTTCTTTGTTTCCTCCCCTTTGTTCGCAGACGAGCAGCCGCGCAATCTCGCGATCATCAGACTAGATCGTGCGGTCCACCGATTTCCCTTCGGCTCCGCGCGCTTATTACTCTCGCTCTGCTTTCGCGCGCACGCACGCAGCAGGCACGCACACACGCATACGCACGACGACAAACACACGCGTCCGTCGTCTAGACTATGTACAGAATTATTTACAATGGTATACAGGTTAGTGTTAGTGTTCGATCGATCGCTCGGCCAGGATAGACGCGTATCCTTCATGGGACATTCCTGACGCTGATCACGCGTCGGATGAAAACTTCCCTCTCCGCGGGAAAAAGGAAGCATCGTGCTCCGTGGTAATTTCAGAAATGCCCTCGAGATTGCCAATGTTGGTACGAAAACATCACCGTTTGATATATCTGACGCGTCGCGGACCAGTCGACGTTCATCGACCGCTTCATCGAGGAGAGAACATCGGTGCCTCGTCTTCCTTGCCCGTCTGCCTGCCAAGATTTTCGATTATACTTCCCCCCCCAGGTGCCAGGCCACCGTGTCCCAAGCTGCTCCTCGAGTGACGTTACAATCGAACGCGGGGACGTCGTTTTTCCAACGACGAGGCAGATAGCGGTGACTGGGGCTCGTTCGTCGAAAGAGAATTACTCCCGAAGAGATGCAGGATTCTTTAATCCCCTCGTTCTCCCATTTGCACCGCGTTCCTCTCCGCAGCTCCTTCGAGAATCGATCTTCCCGCGGCGACGAGGGACTATTCCTCTTATTCCTTTCCCTTCGGCGGACTGTCACGTGTCCAGGGGCGATCGATCGTTTCCACTGGTTTCCATCCGTTTCCACTGGTTTTCACTCGGTCCTCTGCTTCCCGGAACACCTTGTTCTTATCTCTGTTCTACTCTTCTTCCTCTCTGCTCGTCGCCCGTCTCTCTTCGAGAGGTGAAATTGAAAAGGGCAGAGGAGGACACCGGTTGGTAGGATTCTTTGGTTTCTTCTTCGTGCCTCCAGAGCCGCGGATAAGCGAGAGAACGTGTCGGGAAGAAGAATCGTGTCTCACCCCCTTCGATCCTGTCCGCTTTCACCGCGAAACGGGTAGACTCTTCTCGTTTCCCTCTATTTCTTCTTGCCCGCTCGACGGACAGCCGCCACGGGTCTAGGTACCGTGAACAACGCGTTCGGGCCCCGAAAACGGATTCCCAGAGGTATCTCGAATCTTTGGTTTCTCACCGGGAAAGTAGAAAATGCCGACGCTTCGAATGGGAAGGGATCGACTGCTCGATGAGAATTCCTTGTTCTCCTGCTTCCTCGTCGAACGGCTCCCTTCTTTTTTAAATATTACTTGGACTCCTATCGCGAAGTCGGGAAGAAAATGCGAGGAGTTGGCGCGGCAACATTGTACAGGTAATGAGGAGCAGCAAGATTCTTATTTTTATATATATAAGGTGATATTCGTTTTCTCGTGTTCTTCTTTCTTGGACTTTTTTTTGCGCACTGTTTGGAAGAGGATGAGAGACACTTTACGAAGTCCTGGCAGAGAATGTAATTTCCTGCCGCGTTGGCTCGTTTTCCTCGTACCCCTTATTTCTGCCCCTTCGTTTCGCTTTGTGTTTCCCATCTCCTTAGACTCGTTCCCCGGCCTTCGCTTTAATCCGAATGCAGATACCCCGGTTTATTTTCTCCCTTTACCGCGCCCTTTCAATTCAGCGCTGCGAACAAGCTTTTCATATGTAAATGTTTAAAAAAATCCTCCCCTCCGAGTTTCCAACGCAGTTCCACAGAGGACTTATTCTCCTTCGCCTCTCTGGTAAGATTACGAAACGCACAATTTGCCTTTTTAACTTTACTGTTCCGTCCCGGCGACTGGCTTACATATTTCCCGAAGAATCTTCTCGCATTATGATCCGCGTTACAAATATATTCTTTATATCTCCGCCGTCTCGTTCGCTTTTCGAATGCACGTTTCAGCTGGGCTCGCAAGTTTCTTCCGTGCACGGGACACGACGAATCGAAGGCCGACAGCGATGTCCAACCTCTCCTCGACAAAAAATATCTCGTTATCGTTTCTTCTTCCTTCGCACCGCAGTCGTCGCGCAAATGGAAGCCAGAGGTCTCCCCTCCAGTCGCGCTTCCACTCCTCGCCAGTTGCCTCTTCATTTTCTTCGCGAACAGCCCTTCCTTTTGGGCCTGCTTCGCGAAGCTTCACCGGGATTCGCCTCGATCGTCCTCTCAGCTTCTTCCTCTTTATCTTCTTCCCCTCTTTTTCGCTAACTCTCGGCACGACCTTTCGTCCACCCGTTTGTTTTCTTCTCGCCGGTTCGATGCTAGTCAGCTTCGCGTTACGTGTTCCGCGGTTGGCCGTACGCGAAGCTGACCTCGCGTCATGGATAATCCGGATGCATCAGATTGTACATGATCGCGAAGATGGTGCAGGCTGCATAGACGCCGAGTGCCACCCACCAGATCAGCTGCTCGTGGAGTCGTTGCTCGAAGTTCTTCAGGACCAGGAGGCCGATCGTCAGGCCTGCCAAGGCCCCGGTTAGGTGCGCCACGTAGGATACAGGCGGGCCCATTTGCTCGGCCGCGTATCTGTCGTAGATCGCGAATCCCACGTCTGCGCTCGCTGGAAATTGAATGGTTTACGAGTTAAGTTCTGTGGGATGCACGAATTCGTAGGAATGGTATGAAAGAGCTTTCTATGAATCGTGTGACGGGAAGTATCGAATGTGGCGCGAGGTGTGAATGAAGAGTGTGTGGACGTTAGTGGAAACGTGGAATGTGGGTCGAGCGAATGTTTATCTCGTGGAAAGAGTGAACGGTTTCGGGGAATGCACGTGGAGTCTTGAGTGCATGGTGACCCGTGGTCGAACTGTGGTATTGGTGGATTTTAGGATGTGTATGGTATATTAGCGGATAGGGCCAGGTTTGTTGGCGTCTTTTAGTTTATAGTACTGTCTCGAGGTTTGTCGAGGCAGTTGTAAGATAAGCATGGTGTGAATGAAGAGTGTTAGCAGAAACGTCGAACGTGAATCGAGTGAATGTTTAGCTCGAGGAAAGAGTGAATGGTTTCGAGGAATGCACGTGGAGTGTTTGGTGCATGGTGACCCGTGGTCGAACTGTGACACGTGGTGAGGGCGTGTGTGTCGGTGTGAGTCCTAAATGAGTGAGAGCAAATGAGAGATAGAATGAAAGGGAAACTGTGAGTGAAAGAATATATGGCGTGGCTGATACGTGCGCGAGGCAGAATTAGAGTGGAGAGTAGAGAGTTGAGTCGGGGAGTCTAAGGAGAGTGTAAACAGAGTTGAGTCGAGAGAGAATTGAGTGAGAATCGTTGCGAGTCGTGTATTGAGTTGTGTTGAGATATAGTATACAGATATTTGACAATAAAGCATATTTTTAAAGTACAAAAGAGTCAATCACAATTTCGCATGAAAAATAATCCTACGGTTCTGAAACATTTCTTGCTAATTTACTGATTTATCTCTTGATTTATGACATTGTCTTCTTCAGTTTTCCGATTCAATTTTCTTGTAATCTCGCGCCAATCGATGATTAGAATGAATTTTCAGTTATCAATGATTTCTTTCGTTTGGATATATTCGAACCTTGTAGAAGCTTTTCACTAATCAGTTAAATACTACCAATATCTTCAAGAAATTTCTGTTCCTGCGATGTCTAATGGGTTTAAAATTCTGGCTCGTAGCGTATCTCTGTTTCGATTTAATAAAGCATGCAATCATTTGCATTATGAACGTGCAAAGACGTGGAATGTTATGATGAATGGAAAAGCTATTTCCTCAATATTATCAAGAATTTAATGAAATCTCATTTTATAAACTTACCGATCACGAAGATGCCTATTAATCGAACAATGCCGAACTCCATGTTATTGTAGTTGAGGAGGACGTTGGCTAGATGTGCTGCGAGAAGGGCGTAAACACCCCCGCTGGCGCCGACGAGGCACACGTCCGTATCGAACACCGAAGTACCCAGGGAACCTGCGAACGTAACAAGAAGCTCCATTTTACTCGACCGATTCGCTCCACTTGCAATATAACATCGCTTACAGCGGTGCTCCAATTGGTTTAAGTGCAATTTTACCACTAAATCGTATACGTTTCTCACACCGATTGACAGGAAAGGACGTTAAGGAAAAGCTTCAGCTCTCGTTTAAATCCCTAGTTTCCTTGGCATTAAACATTTGAATGAAAATGATTTGCCATTTTTTGTTCCAAGTATAAAATTACCTTCAACTTCCTTTTCATTCGAAGGAGGAAGAATTTTAACGACGAAATCATGCATTTCAAATTTGTTCGTTGTGTATTTTGATATCGGAGAATATCCGTTGAATTTGGCAGACGATTGTTTTTTTCAAAATTAAACGATGTGTACGATTTTGTGCAGGCGTGGTTCGTATTGTCTGATAGAGGGCTACCCCTGTCGTTTCGCGTAGAATTGAAGCAACAGATGTCTCCGAGTAGGAAGACGAAGGCAGAACTGGCAATGGAAAGCTATTATGGATCGTGAAATTGTGAATCACATTGATGGACATAATTGTTACATGATATACATTTAAATATATTTGTAATCTTAAGCTATTTATTTGACACAGAGAACACGGCTGAGGAAAAGATGGAATGATAAATTGTATAAATTATCTGGTTGTAAAACAAATATTTATTCGTACAATACTTAAACATTTCTAGAAATAATGTGGAAAAGGTAAAACTGAGCAAACAAGTACGATTGAATGTACCTAAAGCTTTATGAAAGTTGTAATTCTTAAATTTGTAATTTTTTATACCAAAGGTTAAAGAGAGAATTCCATAAGGAGTATAGATAAGGGTTAACAAAAATAATAAAAACGGTAACTGGAGTACTTTGCCGTTTACTAGTTGCTTCGTACAAAAGAGGGTATCGTATATTCTTGTTTCACTAGTAGTATACAGTTATAATGGTCAGACGTACTCGCCACCTGATTCTGCAATTCCACCTTACTATTCAACACTAGAACTACCGACAGCTTTCGGCATATTTAGGTGTACGTTAGACAGCTTATGAAAGTGAAACGGGTTGAATATCAATTAATAATAAATATAAAGCTTATTAATAAAAATCACCATACCCTCGTCTATATGATATTACAAGTAATTTTAAAGCAAAGAAATATCGGAACCGTAATTTTAAACTCGATTCTGAATTAAATGTTGCCTATACATTATATGGAACCTATGCATTACTTTACTAAAATTTAATTGACCCTTTAATAACACTGTTCGACAAATTTCAACTTTTTTTTGATTTTGTAACCTTCAATATGCGTTTCTTATAGACTTTAATGTGCTGAATACGAATCTGCAATCCGTTTTTCTCCAGAACGTACCATTTTTGAAAAAATCAATTTTGAAAAAAATCGAGAATTTTCAACTTTGGAAGTGTTTTGTACTTTTGCGGTAATAGTTATTCAGTTGCGCTTGGTGCCAAATGATTCTTTGAAGTTTCACGAATAAAATGGTATAGGTTGTTATTAGACTATAAACATTTAAATGTGTTTAAATAATGATCAAAGTGAAAGGGACACCGAAAATACACCCATTTTGGCTGATATCTTTCAGTTTATTTCAAAAACTAAGGGTCCGGGAGAAAATCTAACTATGCCACGCGATAGAGCAGACCTTTCTCCAAAGGAAAGCATCAACGGAAGTTACAAAATCATTTTTGTATTCAATATAAAAGCGAAAAAGTTTGGCAAAACACGTGGCGGCGACAGTGGTACTCTATGACGGCGGCTCCCCGCTCATCGTTCAGCGTAGCGGAATCACTAAACGCGCAGTACTTCTGCTGAGTGTCACTGTTGCCGCCGCGTGTTTTTCCAAACTATTTCGCTTGTATATTGAATACAAAAATGATTTTGTAACTTCCGTTGATGCTTTCCTTTGCAGAAAGGTCTGCTCTATTGCGTGGCATAGTTAGATTTTCTCCTGGACCCTTAGTTTTTGAAATAAACTGAAAGATATCAGCCAAAATGGGTGTATTTTCGGTGTCCCGTTCACTTTGATCATTATTTAAACACATTTAAATGTTTATAGTCTAATAACAACATATACCATTTTATTCGTGAAACTTCAAAGAATCATTTGGCACCAAGCGCAACTGAATAACTATTACCGCAAAAGTACAAAACACTTCCAAAGTTGAAAATTCTCGATTTTTTTCAAAATTGATTTTTTCAAAAATGGTACGTTCTGGAGAAAAACGGATTGCAGATTCGTATTCAGCACATTAAAGTCTATAAGAAACGCATATTGAAGGTTACAAAATCAAACCCGTGTTGAACAGTGTAATCTGCGCGCCAAGCGAGCCTTATATTAAGAATCCTTAGACAATTTTCGATGTCAAATTTCCTCGACCTTTCTATCCAACGAAAATCTCCCAGTACACTATATGTATAGTAACTGTGGCAGTCTAATTATAAAATCGTGCGTTAATCTATTAATTCCAGATGCAGTGCTTTACTCAAATTCGACTGCATTACACGCCACGATAATTAGCGAGTGACCTGTATCGTTCTCGAAGTTTCGTAGGGGTAATAGCGTTCACCATCAGGAATCTTGTAAACTAGCTGCATAGAGTTTCCTTCGGCTGGAAATCGGATATGTGTTTGTGCAGCAGCAGGGAAACGCTAGCATGACATCGAACGGGTTACTATCCGTATTAACCTGATTACGATCTGAAATGATTCGACCAACGATATATATCGGAGTTCTAGCAAAATTTACAATTTACGAATTATATATTGTGGAATAATCGAAGCTGTGGAAGATTCGCGCTCTCAAACTGTATTATTTGAAAGACAGATCGTTTGTGTCGAGTTATCGAATAGTTTCTATCCTTGTGTATAATCCTTTATGGAATTGAAGGCAGGGACCGAAAATACGAGTGGCTGAGTGAAGCATAATTTTCACTTGAAACATTTAAATTATTTTTAAGAATATCTGTTGTTCCTTTAATCGTAAACCGAAGCGGTGAAGTTACTTCGTTTCGCCTCGATGAATTATTTCTTTGAGTCGATTTTACTGATTTAACAGGTAAACAGTTTTATAGATCACATAAAATATAAATGTTTATTTAATACTAACAACAGAACTAAACTTCTCTTTATATCATATCCAATATTCCGTAGCAGCAAAAATATTTTAAAATTATAGAAACAATTCCTTACTACATTCTGTGTGTAATCATTTTTCTCATGAAAATAATATGTATTACGACATTATGTTCCATCAATTAAAGCTATACATTGCATAGTGATTAAAATTCCTTAGTTCGCATTATGAACAAGCAAAGATCACGGATTTTGGCCGGGGATTTTTGTCGTACAAAGTTAATTGACTGCAACGATGAACAATTCCGTTTCGATTATAAAATTCTATTTAATGTGATATTTATTACTCTTCGACCGACGATTTAAAATTATCATTGAAAATCCCGGCAACAACGAAGACCTATACCTAAACCCAATTGCCCCGCACAATAATATTTGCGACTCGAAAAAAGTTACAAGCGACAGATCGCCGAGCACTAACACAGATTGCAAGGAACGAACATTAATCCCGTGCACTTTATCACGGTATCAAAATTCAGGGGGCTGTTATCATTAATCAACAGACAGTTAACAGTGCTAATAATGATAAAACAGTAAATACGGCGGCCGTAGCAACTGCTGTTTCTAATTTACGGTATGTTATCACGCTACATATGAATATAGATAACTTCATTAAAATTAAGTTCTCGTAACGGACACGATAGTATACTCCCGCGAGATCAGGTGTGTTTCGGAGTTCGTCCAGCCCCTAAATCGAAATTATCACCCAAAGGAACACCGACCGATCTTTGTAAAAACCCTTCACCCCTTCGTTCTCGAAATTCTAATTCTCAACAATTCGCGAGGTTCGACCTGGATATTTCTTTTATCCGAATGGAACAATGAAAATAAAGTTATTATCCGTGTCTCATAATACTGGGGAATTTTTGTATTAATTATTAGCAGCAGTGAACATTAAGGGGTGGCCCTTGTAATATGCAGTGTATACGCAATACCGTTTCCCTTTTTTCAGATTTAAATTTAAATTGTGAGTCTTTGTATTCGTAATAGAATTATAATTGTAGCGAACAATATTTGATATGGACGGAAGGGTAATAATTTTATAGTAAAAACAAATTTTCTTTCGACGCATATTTTATAATTCATCTTAGAGCCACAAGATGTGATTTTGTAAATTTTGTGTATGTAAATTATAGTAAATTTGAGAGCAAGAATAATCGAGACTCTGTTAACCTCTAGGTAAATGCATTATTGCAATTTAGCAATATATGGACCAACATATTTGGAACAACACAAGAAACGACAGTTCCTATACCACTTTGCTGTTTACGGTACACGTTGAAATAAAAATAAAAAACGTGAATATGAAAATATAAAAAGTGAAATGGAGTTTTAATTCCATTTTTCTATAGCCCTTTCCGACTTAAACTGGCAATTTTTAAATATTTTATTCCTGTTTTTCTGTTTTAAGGATGAATTCAGGATGAATCGCGATTGTTCTGTGTGACTAAGGGCGCCCGTGAGAAATTTGAACACGTTGAAAATAAAATGAAACGAAATAAAATAAAATCAACGCCAGTGCTCGTTACCTTTACTTCTACGTGCTCGAGGCATTATTATTAAACGACTTGTATGCTCTCTCGTCTTCTCTTTCCGCTCCTTTTTTTCCGCAATAATAGTAGTTGGAACAGGAACACGTGCAACAGGTGCAACGTATCAACTACGAGCGCCGCAACCAATAGCAAAAAAAGCAATGAGGAGTGAGCGTACTTGCAGCGTCCTATGGGGCTCAGCAGGCACGTATGTATACATATACATACATGCATCCCCCGAAGATATTTTATTAGCAGTGTTCTATCTAACGGGGAATTCAATAAAGCCAATACCTTGGTAAATAGCAAAATTATTTTTAACCGCCAGCGAATTGATTAAATCGTGGAAACGACTTGCGAAAGTTCCAAACAGTAGTCGAGAAATAAAAATTCTTTTCATTTACAATGCGTAAGCTCCATTGTAGAGATGAGAGAATATATATCATTTGATGTGTTTACATTTGGCAGAAGGTACGAAATATCATTGAAAATTCTTTCTCGTGTTAACTTTTCGGCACCTCAATTATAAATTAAATATGCTTATTCGCTACTTTATTTGCACAATAATATAAGAATGGATTAAGATTTATTCCAAATGCACAGTTTCACTAAATACTAAGAAAGCGTTATGTAGAAAATTAATATGTATAATAAAAGAGCTAGATAGAAAGACTATATTGCCCTCATAATATTATGTATTTACTACTTCACCTGTAATTATATCTGAC
This sequence comes from Nomada ferruginata, assembly GCA_963583965.1. NCBI lineage: Eukaryota > Metazoa > Arthropoda > Insecta > Hymenoptera > Apidae > Nomada > Nomada ferruginata. Next base: position 7,188,825 of record OY757219.1, read on the forward strand.
CTCAAATGTTCTAGCAATAGTATACACAGGCACTCTAAGCCAAAAGTATGGGACCGCTTCCTTAATTGTTTACTCATCTGAGATTAATATTACAGAATAATAAAAGTGCCTGGAAATTTTCTTAAATTTCCAACTTTAAATTAATCACTTCTCCATATTTTCCAATCTTTCTCCCAGCGCCTAATTCATACACATAATTCGTCATCGTATCCTAAACACACACACAAGACAATAGCATTAACCTAAAATCCCTTCGCAGTGTTCTGACAATTTTGAAAACCCTCGAATCATTCCATTGCCGACCGATTTTTCTCCACTGCACAAAGTTTAACGTCTCCGTAGTGCCTCGAATATTCCCGCAAAATAACAATCCCCTTGCTCCGGCGCCGATAGCTTTCCAGCTCGACCCGACTCATCGTTCCAAACCTTGCAAACACCATTACACGACCCGCTCGCCATCGACCAACGATGCACGCCATCAGTACATACCACCAACAAAAAACCACCAAAAGAAGCCGATCGACGGGCAGAGAAAAATAATAAACGTCGTGTCGATAACAAATTAAAGCTGCGAGAGAGGCATCGGTGCAGCCGTCCTCGCGAGAACGACGCGAATCCTATTACGGATCTACAGGTGCGAGAGAAGGGACGTTTGAAAATGTCCTTTAGTGTATTCCCCCAACTGCATGGGCGAACGGAGGGCGCCGGGAACGGGACGTCGATAGGGGACAGAGAAAAATACGAGGATCGGCGGCGGGCAGTGGGGTGGAATAAAGCGGGTAGGGGGTTGCAAAGACAGTCGATGTGTCTCGTATCGCTCGAGACGGGAAAATAGAGAGAGCATTTAGGACGGCGAGCGCCGGGCACGTCGATGCATTCGTAAAGAGGGACGCGGAAGTAATGGAAGCTTGGAACCGGAAGGAACGGGGACGAGGAGGAGCCAGGCACGTCGTGGCACGTGGGGGATGTATTTTCAGTCGGAATGAAAATTCCATGAGAACGCATCTAATTAAGCTCGGGTGAAATTTACCGGTGAATTGATTTTATCGTCCGATCGACCAACGACCAATCGATTTTCGGTTCTATCCTCTCCCTCTCTCTTGTTTCTGCGTTTGATTCCGGGGTGAGGCCGTGCCCCCCCCCCCCTATCGTTGCCCACGGATCCATGGCAAATTGAAACAGTCAGGGAAACGGAGTGGTTTGCGAAGTTTGCGAGGAAAGGGAGAAACCAGTGGCACGTAAACAGTTCAGGCTTTCGGAAAAACAACAGGGAAACGTATGGGCTGCTTGTCGAAGTTCTTGATATAATTAGTCGTAATTGGGGGGGGGGGGTGTTTATTGTTGGATATGTCGATTCGATTAATTGCGAAGAAGTTTATTATCGCACTGTTTTTGAAAAAGTAAAAGGAATTTTCGTTTGGTTCTCTTATCATTGCTTTTGGTATGACGCGTTTTTGTCGAAGAGATTCTATGGGCATTGCGTAATTAGCTTCTTTTACTGCTTTTTCATCAAATTTAATTGCATGCTGGTAATATTGCTTTGACTAGTGGTACAGGTTGCGGCAATGGAAATATAAGATTTATTGCATCACTCTCAAGTTTGCTTAACGTGTACAAACACTTTTTATATGAATTTGACGGAATATGATAAAATAATATTTATGCAATTTAGTTCGACTTACATATTTTGATCATAAATATCGGTTTTAATTAATTTGAATAAACACCATGGATTTTAATATATCTCAACTATTTTCTTGTCGAATGATAAATTCAAAAGGCTCGCTGTATTTATTTCGAGTGTAAAAAAAATACAATTAAATACTATTCGAATCAAGGGTAATATTAACATTGTGCTCTTCATTTAAATTGCCATTCGATTATAAGCACTGAAGTTCGGGTAAAGAAATCGCGCAATAATATTTTTCAAGTACTAACGTGTTTAAATAATAATTATTTATCGATTTAATAATCGAGTGGTGCAATAAACATTTCCAGTACTGTAATATAATAGCGGTATTAATATATTCAAATGGAAGCATTGCATATAAAACGCAATAATTAGCAAATATCGCAAAGCAGATAAAGTTCGCATTAAAGTCAAAGCAAAGATAAAAAGGCTTCTTTATTTAAAAAAGGCACCTTAAATTAATTAAGCATAAATCGTTCGAATACAAAAAATGGCTGACCCAATTCACCATAATAATATCTACTCTAAAAAAAGGGCGAAGGTACGACTATATTCGAAAATAAGTTGAAAATAATATATATGTACGTTCCATTAAAAGGAAGTGGAAACAAAAGGAAAATACTGTTGATCGATCGAAACTACCACCTGCACGTTTTACCACGCCGATTGTCAATATTCTAAACTATATTGCACGCGTATAAGCCAGATGTGGCCAGGATTACGAAAGTGGTATTAAGGAGGAGCGGAATAAATGGAAGCTGAACATAAAGGGGTTTTCCATGGTGTTAGGTCGTTATCGAGGCAACACACTTTGAATATTGTTCATCTTTTGTGCACCACTTCCTCTATCTTCCCCGTTCCTTCCTCTTTCCACTTATTCTATTCTCCATTTCTTTCTGGCCATTTCATTATTCCGCGCATATTTTTGTTCGTTTTTGTATCCATCCCCATTTACGTACACTATTTAAGAAGCTTTTACCTAGTTTCTTATCTATTTATTCCGATGGATTAAATTTCAATAACATCCCAGTGGAATATTATGGCAGACGTATACAACTTGTAACTTTCCTTTCATCGTCACCGATTTCTCATTTATTCATTCATTTGTCTTGTTCACACACCCTTCTGAGAAGAATTTCTTTATCCCTTTTCATCCCCCGTCTGCTGCTCAACTTTTTATATCCATTATTCCTTTCCTGAAATCCGCCTGGCGATTCAGGAATCTCTACTTTTTATTACCCTGTCCTATTTCCTACCACGACTCAGTTTCTACCCGTTTGCCGTCGCCTCCTTTTACTAATTCTTCTCTCCAACCAGTTGCACTTCGTCCAACGCCTATGAATGACACGAAATAAATAAGCTTCGCGACGCGACGGTTTTCAAATGGCATAAGAATCAGCTGAAACGGGACGTCCCATTTTATTCGTTTCCATAAACAGCGTCGACGTGGAAACGAAAACGCGCGGGTAACGATTGATTCTTCCCTTCTGTTTAAACGGATACGCGAGGCGGCGAGGCGGGAACAGGAACGGAAGATGGGAAACAACGGCGGCAGATAGAAAGAAAATAAAGTCTATTCGATACGTTGGACTTTATTCTCTAGTTCCCGGTGCGCAGGTTACGCCGTTCTTGGAATTTTCAATTTTACGCTACCTGATGAGCAAATATCTGAACTACGATGGAGAATCGATGATCGTGTTCTCCCGGCAGAAAATAGCACAGAGATTCCGCAAGCTGTCATACAACTGCTCCGATATTATGTATGAAGCGCGTGTCACGAAATTCTTCTATCAAATAAGGTTTCCCGGGGAACTGAATTTTTGACGATCCATCAGATTGAAATTGCAAATGTCATTGGTTACCAACAGGTCGTTCGTGTCATGAGAATTGGCCGATAGAAAAAAGTTATTATAATTGAATTTGACAAGGCTGCTTTCAGTAGGAATCGAAGTAGACGAGGAACATATATGAATATTCGAAAGCTTTCAGCAAGAAGACAAATTTTAAGAAGTGTTAAACACTTTTGTTTTACTAGCGGTTGACTTAACTCGCATTTATGTAGCAAACGTTAAAGTTTATATTGCAAAGTGTCCGAATATTTATATATAATATTTATACAATATTTTAAGCGGCAGAGAATGGTAATTATTTTATCGGAAAGAAATTTTCTGGCAATTTTATGCGAATATTACTCGAATACACCGCGACATCATATTGTATATGTATAAGCTCTTTTGTATTTCTGATGGACTAACACTCTCTTCATCTCTTCTTCTTCATTATACCGAACTATTGCATTCTGCGTCTTTCATATTTGTAATACCGTAATTCATAATTAAAACAGTATAAGTACAACCATAAGGTGCTCAATAAATTAACATAAAAACAACAGTTTGAATTGAAATATTAAGAACTTATGTTTTTGATAATTTTATGGACAACGTAGAAGCTGTTTTAGAAGCTATTTTAAAATTGTCTGTAGAAAATTCAATAATCTGAAAGAAAAAGGCAGCTAATAAAATATTGTAAATTTCAAAATGTCATATATATTAATATATTAAATAACAGAATCCATTATTTAATGCACAGGCTTATCCTGCACTTACTTACAACCTGTATATTTAAATATCCTTATTCAAGACTTAATGTATTGTTTCATTTGAATTACGATCAAATAATGAACCCAGTGTCCAAAAGTATTATTATAGTCGCGGAACCCCAATCATAGTTTCCACCTGACCAGGTGTACTTTGTATATCTTGCTGGTTTTCCTCAATAATGGTTGACACGTCATAAACTCATGGATTAACGGCCGCAATCCACAGCCTAATAAATCTACATGTGTATGCGTCCTAAGCCCGATCCATGGGAAATTTTCATCCCAGTTAAAATTCAGATAAATGTCTGCGTGTACAATAGTGGCAATTAAGTAAAATATGAACTGATATATATTTCCGTCACGAATTTATTGCATTATATCTCTCCTCGTTTCAAGACTATTAACAATCGATTTTTATATTTATTGTCAACAGTTGTTCACGGGGAAGAAGAGGTCGATTCGAAGTTGCTTGCAATTTAACAGGCATATCGCAGGGAATTAGTTGGTAAAATTTAATATTCAAATGTATCTTTTTGAAGATGGTGGGCCAGTTGTGAATATTTAAATTGCTTTCTGCGTTGCTCGCGTGTTAATGTTATAAAGATGACAAAAAATTATGCATGCACAAACGGAACAGCGTATCATTGCCATGGTTCTTGCTTTAAAATATTACCAACGATATTTGCAATTCATGAGCGCGTGATACATCCCAGGGAACCGCAAGAGCGAATAGGAAAAAGGAAATGTAGACGCCGAAATTGGGATACAGTTAAGAAGATTAAAAGGATTCTACGAAATTACGACGAAATGATAAGAATTACATAATCGGAATAGTTGATCGAATCAATGGCAGTATTAATTGCAATTGAGAACAAGGGTGCAAAGTGAGAATAAAAAATAAAAAGATAAGAAGATGTGTAATGTAATACGTGTTTCTGGAAACTTAGCACAGGAGACAATGCCCCCATAGGAGAGTTATGGAGATTCACCAGGTGCCAGGTACAAAGGATATAAGACGAAAATTTAATAATAATTAATAGATATTGCATAACGTTAAGTATAAATATTAAATTTATATTTCTGACATTACATTGTACACTTTGAAGTAATTTCCTAGAAGCTACATTAATTGCAAGGTACTTGTATCTCTATGGTGAGCAACATAAAGATTTACAAACTGTAGTCTACAGAATTATTAAAGATAAAGATGCAATGCTTCTGCAATTTTAGTGCTCTGTAAATAATAAAAGGATCGTTTCGGATAAAAATCGATAGGATTAAAGAAACAGGGAGATTCACTTTAAAAATTAAGGGTCGCCACCCCTTTTCGTTCTCCATAGGTTCACTTGCAGGATAAAATAAAACATCGAGCAGCAAAATTAAAAAAAAAAACAATTCAGTCATTTCTCGAAGAAATGATAACTCACCCGTTGTGACTCGTTAATACGACAAACAATGCACACGGCTCACGAGTCAAAACTCAAGCGCAGCATCAACGATATTAAAGTTTACAAAACCAAGAAGCCCCAAATGCGATACTAATGCCAACCCCTGGCCTATCGTATCTCATCGAGAACACCCGGCGAACCACGCGTCGCCGCAAGAAAGATACCCATCGACGAAACGTACTCACGGGTTACGCGGCCTAACGAAGACAAGGGTGAAAATTAGCAAAAGGGGTATCACGAAGGCAAATAACGGCGCTGAAGGGTTTCTGGAGCGGGTAGGCGAGACAGGTCGTCTAGCATCGGGGATACCGTCGTCTCCCGTTGCGCATGCAAAATGCATCACGCATACGTGAAACGTTCCGCGTCGACATGCAGATACCGTCGTATAATTGTCCGTGTCACGCAATCGGCACGGCGCCGGTGATTCTGCGACACAAAGCGGCGCCGGTCGAACATTCGAAAGCGTGGCTGTTGACGGAATGAATGGAATTAGGAGGAAATTAAGCCCGTTTATCTGGAAATTACTCGCCCAACCCTTCGGGGCGTGTGCTTCTTTTTCTCCCCTACCTTTCTTGGAATTCGTTCCTTCCACTTTGCTCAACCCCTCTACGGACTGGCTAGGTTAATACGTGTTTCCATTGTTCGTAACGGATGTACGGTAAAGGATGTTTCGCATGATTGAAAAGATGAAACGTGCGATTAGGGGTACGTTTGTCTGGAAGGAGTCTGGCGTGCTGTGGTGTGTGTTCGTGTGTACAGAATTGGCCGGACTCTGTCCTTCGATGATGGATAGAATCAGATGCGGACGCCTCTTTAAGCCTTTTTTTGTCGGTTGCGTGACTTTCTCAAGGTATTAGCTGAGCTGTATGTTGGCTCAACTTTGCGTGTGGTAGTATTGGTACGGGACTGGGGGAAAAGGGGGTATCACCTGTTAAATATCAGGTCGAAAAGGAAAGTAATGTCTGCTTTGTAGCGACAAAGATTGATTTAATATTTATTGTTTTTTGGGGGAATTTTGTTGTATATTATGGGGATTTTTTAATACGATTTTCGTAAAATGGTTTCAGCTGAAGTCTTTATTTTGACGTTAATATCAATGAATAAACAAAATATCTGTAAATTTATTGGTTTATCTTATTATTATAAAACAAAGTTCTATAATAAACATTGTCACCTATGATAAAGTTCACAAAATCATAATCCAGTCTAACTTAAACGTAAAACAACAGGCTGATGCACCAGAATCATAAGCTGAGACTACTAACTTTTAACAAGTCAGGCTAAAAATTGCACATTGCTTTCCCACCAACATAACATTGTAAGAATTTTTCAACTTTTACGTCATAGCCAATTCTACTTTGCAGCATTTATTTTAATCTTGCATTTTTTGCAAAGGTTCGCAAGTAGTTATTATCCGAATCATTTCTTCGTCTAGATAAGGAAAAGTACCAAAAGGATTTAACGAAAACGCAAACCCTGTTTCACCCGTAGCTGCGTTTAAGTTAATTGAGAAATTATCTAGTCGTTACAAGTGATCCTGTTAAGTTTGTAGGTTAATAGAGAATCAATTCTCGTGCAAGTACACGCGGTCTTGGCAGAATTTCAAGATCAATTTCCACCGAAAGAAACTTCGCTAAAAAGAGAACAATTGCAATAAAATTCCCGTTCATCGTTGTGTATCAATACCTAGGACTTTCAATGCATTTCCTACGCTTATCACTTCACGTTGATTGTGTATTATTAAATCCTGGCATCGTTTTCCAAATTGGTCGAAAAAAAAAAGAAAAAAAAAAAGAAGAACGTGTAGACGGCAAGAAAGATGAAAGAGAGAATCGTTTGCAGTAATTGGACGAGGACGAAGGAAAGGGTGAAAGGAAAGACAGATTCTGCTCAGTTGCGTGGTTACAATCGTATTACATCGACGTGACCGCGACGCATACGAAGTAATCTTGTCGCGGTGGCCTCAGACAAGCTGTCGCCGTCTCCAGTTCTGGTGGAAAGCTACCACGGTTGCACAGCAGAGGAAACTGGAAAGGGTGAACCCCGTGCAAAAAGACAAGCAAACGAGAAAGGGAATTCCTGTGCACTCTCATTACATGACTCGATATTCCAAGGCAACCGCCTCGTCTTTCATCATTTGGTTACATTGATACGAAATGGTAATTTCGACAATTAAATTTGGCTGGAAATTGAATTTTTTCCTTCACTATCGAGCGGAGAGCAAATTGGCACACGGGGAACTTAATAAGACACGAAGAATGGAAGAATAGATGCAATTTAAGAATTCTGTGTGTTATAAATTATGTAGAAAACGGGGAAGGATTTTATTTGTTCAAGAAAGTGGAGCCTTTGCGGAAAATGTGTTTCGATATTGCATTTTAATTAACTGATATGTTTATGGGCAATTGTATGTCGTTCTTTCAATGTTTAATTTCGTGTTCTTAATTAAATGTTCCAGGTCGTAAAAAGAAACATAAAAACATAATTTTTTTTTACAATTATAATTATAATAATTGGATTTTTATTAATGCATGCGCCGCATTTTTTTTATTATAAATAAACACTGCCAATTACTTCATTTAGCAATGCTTATATTAATAATATTCCAGAAGCACGTTCATTAGTGTAACGAAAAAACAACCGCCCTCTGTAAATACGGTTCGCTAGCTCGATATTGATAACAAATTATTCATATTCGAAAAGGATGTCGTACGTTGTAATGACATCGCGATAATGCATTTGAAATTTTGCAAAACTTTGGATAATATTTATAAAAATTGTCTAACAATTATGGCGTAGAAGAATATTAGGATGTTAGCGATAGCGTATTTTTAAAGAAAGGAATAGGATCGGGTGGCGAAGTGCTACGCACCCTGTGGATAATTTATGATGGGGACGCAGTCCTACGCGTGGTCAAAGAGTATCTTGGAAATGAATGAATGAAACCAAACATCCTGTCGGCAGGCGATGGCTGGCGACCGCTTTGGGTTTTCCAACTATCGAGTGTCGAGGGATTGTTTATGAGATAGAAGAGTGAGAGTTTAAAACATGGCAAGTGACCCGACGTCACGTTGCTAAAGAATAGGGACTCTGTTCCTGGAGGATCTGGCCACGGAGTGGGGAAGGCTATGCCTTTTGGTAAGAGGACTGTGTTGTACCCCATGGCACTTACCCCAGAACCTTGGAACATTGCAGTCATTTATAATCTCGAGCTAAATAATCTTGACGGATAAATTAATATCTAACAAGGATATATTTCGAAATGTATAAATTTAGCTAAACGATATTTAGCAGATTAAAAACAGGTGTAAAAATAATTCAGACAGGGGAAATTATTCTGCATTTCAATTTTTCTAGTTGCCATCCCTTCCCGTATTATGCACGCTGCTTTTACACTTTCACAATTCCGGTCCGCGTAAGCTCTTTGTTACCATCTAGACTCTAGATTCTAGAGCTTATAAAGCTCTTTTGGGACAATTACAACTCGACTTTTTGTTCATAGCATTTTCAAGTCTGCCACTTCTCTGTATAAATGGTATTAAACTACACAGTATTAAGAAGAAGTCCCAGTTATCAATTTCTGCATGCAATAAGAGCAACTTGAGTTTTTATTAAAAAATATTGAGTCATCTGGCAAGTAATGCGGATGTTGAGTACGTACATTGGGTGAAAGTAAATAAATATCTGTCGATTATTACGAATATGTCGAATTCGACTTTTGAGCAAATTATTCAACAATCCTGTTTGAATTTTTTGTTCAACAATAACTTGTAAAATGTCCTCAGGTGTCTCGACACGAGGTTCATCCTTGAAACTCTAGTTTATAGCTTGAAATTTCTTTATCCATCTTTGATGCTGATCTTGTACCAATAATTTGCTCATACACCTGCAATATGTGTTTCACGCTGCAGTTGCATTATTTCTTTCACTAAAACAAAATGTTTTGTCGTTACGTTCATTTCAAACGTTTCCTATAGTTCGAATATTCAATCCACACTTGGGAATCTATAATACAACATTATCTATAATATTAAACAGACTAAGAATAGGACAGGACAGACGCACCCACGCGTACTTGTTAAGAAAAACTAATCATGCAACCTGTTATATTTGCAACAGACAAACCACAGTCCAGTGCAATATTTTACGCTACCCTGCACCCATAAGGTTTCGTGTTAGATTTAAAGTCAAACCAATGGACCAAGTCATTACCAACAAGTACCGATACTTTTAGTATTCCTAAAGGATTCAAAACTATACAATAGTGCCTACTGACTTTCCTGACCTCACCGATAACTACAGATATGCGGTTGGTGCGACGTTATATTATCGTTAACACATTGGCGACGGGGCATTTGGACTAAAGCCCTAGAATGACGCGTATAGGCGTCATCCGTCGCCAATGTCTTAAAAGAAAACATTGCCCAAGGGTTCCATTTATAATAATATAAATAACAAACGGACAAGTGATGATCGTAACGAGTTCCATTGTATTAAAGTCAGCTTTAAAAACATACATCGATGCAAACAGCAATGAGTATAAAACCAAACCTACGACAATACCATTAAAACATATTTAATAACCACCTTTCAACTAAGGATTCATACTTTATTCTACACGAACACTCACCGGATCTCTATGGGAAATTTAATTGCTTCAATCGTTTATGCACCAACGCGAACAAATTTTGCATTTGTCTCAATTTTTTTGGGACATCCTTTATATCGTTTAAGCAATCCGGTTTAATTGCGGTAAATAGTAAATACAGTCTGTTTCACAAGAGCGTACTCTCGATATCTACGAAGAAACCAACTTTATGTAGAAAACTTATAGATAAATAGAAAGTATATTTAAAGTGCTATTACGCTCTTACTCAATAGTGGGTCCAATCTCCTGCGTTTGCGATTATTGCTTCGCAACGTTTTGGCATACTTTCTACCAATTTTTCAGCATATGATACTGGTAGTGATCTCCATATCTTCCTTATGTGGTGATTTAGACTTTTCACGTTGTGAATATGTTTTCCACGAAGCTTTTGCTTTATATATGCCCACACGTTTTCAATTGGATTGGCATCTGGAGACTGAGATGGCCAATCCAACGCAATGATGCCGTTTTCTGTCTTCCATTCCGTGCAAACACGGCTTCGGTGTTTGGGATCGTTATCCTCTTGAAGTATCCAGTCTTCACCGTATTTCTCGAACCACTTCTTAGCAGACGTCAGGAGACCCCTTTCATATAATTTTTTCATTTTTATTGCATTTAAATTGTCTGTAAATAAGCACAATGTACCAAATCCACGCACATTGAAACACCCCCAAACATGCAATTTTATTGCATGTTTAACAGTACGTTGGATGACTGGCATTCCTTGTACAGACCAAGCTTTCCGTACTGGCAGCCAACCCCAGAATGAACACTCATCAGTAAACACAACATTGTCCCAATCGCGATTGACATTTTCGCGAGCCCACTTCAGGCGTTTTTCCACGTGTTTCGAAGAGAGCAAAGGTTTTCTTATTGTACTTCGCCAAGAAATGCCTTTTTCTTCCAAACGCCGTTTTATGGTCAGAATACTGACATTTATGTTCTTTTTACGTAAAAAGCCCTGAGCTTTACGTAATGATAGTGTCGGATATTTCTTGTAAAGCTGAACAATGGCTTTATCTTCCCTCGTCGCTGTGCCTCGTTTCAAACCTCTATTGGGTAGGTCATCGACGGTTTTTGTTTCTTCAAAACGTCTCACCCACTTTCTTACAAACTCCTTTGATTTGTGTATAAATCTTGCTGCCAATGTAAAAGACATTTTCGGGCCTTTTGGGTGATGACACAGAAAGACTGCCTCAAATCGCTTGGCGTACGCGGAACTCATCTCGAAAAACTGTTGCACTCTCGAAGGTTTTGAATCTATTAACAGACCTCGTCGAAAGCGTATTAGGGGACTCCTTGACTGTTTATTTTATCGTCCCACCCGAAGAGTTTTTTCAAAGATAACACAGATACAGCGAGTACGCTCTTGTGAAACAGACTGTAGTTATTAATTTTTCCGTTTTTAAGAATTAAGAACTGTCTTCTTACTCTGTCACATTTCATTTTATTTTATTTCAATTGTTATTTTTTTCTATGTTTTGGTTTTTACTTTATACTGTATATGATACTATTACTCTGTGTGTGACACAATCCCCTGTATACTAAAGGGTTCTCTAGCCCGTTGATTAACGAAATATATTATTATTATTATTATTATTATTATTATATGGAGGGTTCAGAAGCCAATCAGTGTAAGTCCATTAGCATTCAAGCCGACATAATGAGGTTTTTATAAATTGCTTGGAAAAAGATGACAATGTTTGTACCGTCATCTATTGCTTACGTACAAAAATAGTAACTTACAAGGAAGGTTAGGCAACCCGAAGATTCAGAAACGCATGAAACTTGACATACAAGTAAAGTATGTCATCCGTAATGCAACCCTATTTTCCGTTCGTGCCATAATTTGGTTTTAAGGGGTGAAATCAGCCCTAGAAAAAAATTCAGACAGTTCTTTTACGTGAAATATCTCGAGAACGCTAAGAGATATTCAAAAAAAGTATGAACAAAACTTGCAGCGCTTTATTGCGTCTCCAAAACTGCGTAAACAAATTTTTTGAAAAAGCCTTGATTTTTTTAATATTTTTTTTCCGTGGATTTTTCAAAAATAATTTTTACGCAGTTTTGTAGACGGAATAAAGCAATGCAAGTATTGTTTATACTTTTTTTAAATATCGGTCTACGTTCTTGAGATATTTCACGAAGAAGAGCATTCTGAATTTTTGTCAAGAGCTGATTTCACCCCTTAAGACCGAATTATGGCACAAACAGAAAATAGGGTTGTATTACGGACGACATTCTTCACTTGTATGCAAAGTTTCATACGTTTCTGAATCTTCGGGTTGCCTAACCTTCCTTGTTAGTAAATTTATCAACTGAAAGTTTTAACAACAAAGCGGTTTTTGAACTACGAAACTCATGTTCAGGAAAGTTGGACTTCCACTGGTTGGCTTCCGAGCCCTCCATACATCAAAACAAACACCGATAGAAAACCACAATGATCGAAGCTAACAATAATTTCTAATTTCCTTCATCATTTCCCTAATTGCACCACCCTTTTCACCAACTTAGAAAACCCCACCCCTCCTTTCAACCCCGTCTTCTCTCCCTTGCGATTTCCAGCCACGTTTGGTACCGTACCCGACCCTCTCTTCCTGACACGCTACGATCCCCCGCATTTGCTATGTCCAATGTGTCCCGAATCCCCCGCCGGGAGTTTGTTATTCATGCACCCTTATTTTGCAACGTTTTACTTTCACGACTGCTAATAACCCGGGATCTGAGTCTAATCGAATTTATGCAAATGGCAATTAGGTTTACACGAATGCGCGACCCGGTATCGCGTAGTCCTGATACGTGTACCGGCCGTACACGCGTTCCTATCGATACACACGGACACCAGGGTGGAACACGCGTGCCTTTCGCCCCACTTTTACCCCTTGTTGCGGGGGTGTATGCAACAGGAATGAACGCAGGATAATGGAAGGAGAGTGTTCCGGCAATGGTTGGCGAACGGACAGCGGGGACGCGTTGCGAGATGGGACAGAGGGAAACACAGACGAGGGAACCGGCGGGACAGGGACAAGAGGGTCGAGACGGAACAGCAAAAACACGTTCCACGCTGGAAAATCCCGAAACACGGCAAATGGAAAGGGGGACAAATTGTGTTACAGAGAAGAAATAGAGCCGTTGGATGGCAGCTCCAGCTGGGCCGCCGGGCATTTATGCGGCTGAGAATCGTCGAGTGATTTAAATTCAGGAATATCGCGGCGAGCGTTTCGTGGCGTTACATGACGGCGCATAATCACGCGCTCGGGTATATCGACGGGCGAACGGCCGTGTTAAATGCACTTGGGCCGAGCTCTCGGTTAATCGCATTTTGTTGACAACGGATAACGCCCCCCGCTGTTTCCTTCCTTTTATTTCGCCCAGCCACGCTGCTGTTCCCTTTCTCTGTTTTCCTTCCTTCCATTAGCAGTTCCGTTATTCCGTTTCGTTGCTGCCCTTGTTCCCCGCGCGTCGCCGTTGAATCATGCACGGCGTAATTGCGTTCACGAATCCGTCGGTTTTCAGTGATTAGGATAAAGATTTACTCGTTGCGTTGCACGCGCGATCTTTTTCAGTTAGCGTCGATTTATAATGGCAACGTGCGGCTGCATTGGAAGTATGTACACGCGGGGACGTAAGTATAGAATAGTAACGACTGTCAGATGACACCTATTCGAAAGTATCGATCCTTTGCGGTTTGTCTTTCATGTGCGTTGGTACGGTTTCATGATTCTGTACATAACAGTGGAGTTTCGGGTTGGTATTGCAATGTTTTCATTTGTTTCTGTATTATGGGAGCACAGTTTGGCTATGCGTTAATTATTCTCGCAACAGTATCGATGTCGACGTCACGATACCAATACCACTTGGCACTAATTTCGGTGAGAATCGATATTAAATGTCTGTACCGAGTTCTTCGTCTTTAAATACGTTTCGAAGTATAAAGATTATAACAAAGAGTTATATCACTTCCGTCACTAGCACTGGCCGGATAAAGTATATAAGTACAGATACAGATTGTATTGCTTGAAAAACCGTGCGCAGGGTGATTAGTGGTGATTGAAAACTATTAAAAGTACACGTTACCCTATCTTTTGTACTCATTCTAATAAATACAACTATGCAAACATCGAACACCTGTTAAATCACCCTCTGTTATTACTTCACTAAACAGCGAAAGGGTTAACCCTATAATCCTATATACTGAAATTATGGCAAGGTTACTGCACAGGGGTCGAGAAATTATTCCATGTCGGGGCTGGACCCGTTGATTGTAATTAAGAATATGCTACGGAATGGTGATTGTTTAGATTGATGCACCGCTATGCACGAGAATTAGTGATCGTGAATGCCAACTGATACACATTCAGTTAACAAGGGAATTGTGTATACTGTAAAGTTTGTTGCGTGTACGTGTTGCACGGCGTGCTCTAGTTTCCAATCTGTGTAACGCAGTATCGCAACATTGCTGCTAGATTAAATCGAGAAGTTACACACAATTCCTGCAAATAAAGTTTCGGAGATTTGTAATTCATAGTGATTACTTACCGGCAAGAACTCCAGCCATGTAAACCGCAGCAATCCTCAGGCTCCCGTGAACCATCTCCAGGGGAAGTCCCACGACCACCTGCACTCCCAGGTTAAATAACAGGTGAAGCCACCTGAAATGTAAACGCATACGTTTTCTTGAGTCGCGGTTCACGTTTCTTCGAACGAATTAAAGTTCGTCGAGGGGAAGATGCGTCTCGAAAGACTATATTCAGTGTCGTTCGAGGACAATATTTTCTACAAATTCATTTGCAATCGTTGTGTGAATCGGTCGGTTCGTTTGCCAAAGTGATTGACTCCGCGAAATATAATAAAAAGCAGACACAGTTGATAAATTTATATAGTATTTACTTTGTTTTTTAATCATTCAAATAAAATCTATAGTCAAGCACACAGTGCAGATATAGTTTTTATATCACGACTATAGAAACAACGTATGGAATTAAACAGATTGGCTTCTGAAGTGAATTATTTATGAAAAAACTGTTACAGGTGCAAAGTTGTGTCATTTATTGGTGCTGAACGTAATTATCAGGAAAATGTATGTCAGCATAAAAAGTTAAGTGTCAATCAAATGGTGGTAAAATAAAAACAAATCCCAAAAGTGGAATTAGACGCTTTGACCAGGTAACGGCTCAATTAATAAATGGTAGTACTGAAAAGTTAGACTATATAAAATATACTATTTTTTGTATTATAGTAATGCCCGTTTGTTTTCCAACTGTGGACATTTAGCAATAAACAATTTTTTAGTTTTAATTTTAATATGCACGATATACGTAGTGGATTAAGGACACTTTGACCATCGTTTCACGTTTTCTTATACAATATGTGTTGTACTATTTTTATGGTCCAATTACGTTTGCGTGTCTGAAAGTTCTGCATCACACTCCATTTCCATTCGCGATATCTAAACGCTCGAATCTAGTAGCCGAGTGAAATTATAATCTACTTAGCGGACGGATCTTTATAGCAAACAATCAGCGTCACGACGCAAACGTACATTAACGAGACTTATACGTAGCGAATAGACTTATTTGGACATTCAATCTATTTAATAACACGGAAGTCAGATGGCAGAAACGGTTTCGAATTGGAAATCGAGCAAAGAAATTCAACGTAACACAAGCTGAAGCAATAAATTAAAAATATATACATTTGTACAATAAACTTTGCAACGAGATATACTGTTTTTTGTAAAAAGAAAGACGCGAAGGACTTACAATCTTCAATAACTTTTCACAATTTCGTATAAATAAAGATCTTAGTGTTGGATTTACTCGATGTCAGTAATTTTCATATTTATCTGTTTAAGTTGAAACACTTGTAATCGTGTTGATTATTATAATGTGCTTTGTTTGCTTAACAAACAGCGTCTGACCAATAATACTGAGTGACGTATGCAGTGCTTAATTGTCCCCACAACAATTTGTTAACCAATAGCCGGTTGAAGTATCGAGGCGATCGGAAGTCTGATTGCTTGTCTGATAGATTCATTAATTCCAAACTAACTAGCACCGAGAGTCCGATTGCTCCTAAAGTTCTTGATATTTTGGCGATGATTAAAGCCTGGCAACTAACACACTGCCCAATTAACGAGGAGTACACAAGGACATCTCGATCACACACTTCCACCCTCTCTCTAGTACGTTACTGGAACAGGAATGCAACAATATTTCCTTCATATTCAGAGACACATAGGATTCTGACAGTGCAGTTGTAGAAACAGGAGCAGATATTCCCATAAATCATCTAGAAGTTTGGAATCGCCTATCGCCTGGAAAATTGGCGGCACATATGCGCTGCTACGCAATTTCGAATTTGTGATATACGAAATTAAGTGTCGCTTTTAGTTAGCAATAATTATAAAATGAAAACGATGCAGTTGAAGAGTAACAATGCGTGAAAACTTTATTGCTAATCTAATTCAACGAAAATAGAAACAAATGCTCTCGGATATTACAGTCGTTTTAACAAATTAACCCTTTAAGTGGAGAGACATTTAGATACAAGTCTTGAGAATTTCATTTAAACAGTTCCTTTTGTATTAGAGTATAGACGGATGTAATCATTTTATATCAGGAGTACCGAATAGAAATATATTATTTTGCGCTATAATTTTTCAACCAAGTTTGCATTAATAAATGATGGAATATGTTCTGAAGGAATTTTGGAAATAAACATAATCTTTCAGTAATAAAAATAATGGATTTCTTTTCGCTCCACGACAATATTGTTTATTTATTGCTCATAAGTTGGAAGCAATACAAAATAGTAACATTACAAAGTTTCTGTATCGAACTATGTATATGAACCACGTCGTGCACAAAGTGCTTGTACGCCCAAGGTCCAAATATTCCAAAGATGCAAAGGTGCCTAACACTTTATGGACGATAATAACAAATTTCACGACTATCAAAAATGGTTTCTTTTTGCAACTAATAAATAATTTATTATCCACCCTTGAAGCCTTGAATTACTTTTAAGTAATCCGCACTTTAAATTCAGAAGCTGTGTGCAGATTTTCGTGACCGACTGTAGTCACACGATTAATTTGAGGTATGTGCATTTTTCGCGACGAAACTACGGCCGAGATCGCGGGGCACGAATTATAAATTAAGGTCTGCATAGTGGCGACGCGAAAGAAAGATAAAGGACGAGTCGAAGGAACGATAGGATCGGCGATGCTTTCTGGAAAATTCGGCTATCGGCTAACCACAACGCTGAAATTACAGCAATTATACACTTTATCTATCCAGCACCGGTGGAACTTTCGTCGCTGGCGAGGAAGATGATCAAGCTTATCTGCTTCGCTCGACGGCGCAGAAAGACTCTTCGAGATAACATTCGTTTGACGCGTTTCGCCCAGTTTCCCTTCATCTCTCATATTCAATTCCCAGTTCCACCTTTTAGCGAAATCTCTCTCTCTCTCTCTCTCTCTCTCTCTCTCTCTCTCTCTCTCTATCTATCTATCTATCTATCTATCTATCTCTATCTCTGAACATTCGCCGTTCTGGCGAGCCAACTTTGGCTAAAAGGCGATCGTTTAATCTTTTCAATGCGAAAGGCGCTACTGAACAAATATCGTAGAGTGTAGAGTGTAGTATGCGCTGTCGTTGAAATCTCTTATCGGGTACATTATACGAAAATCATAAATGTTAATACTTTTCCTATCGGAGTTGTATGGATTTTTATTCCATTATAATCCTTGCGAAATGCTGTTACGAAGGTTGTTATAACAGTTGAAGTGTGTGAGTCACACTTCTTGCGATGAACTTGTTCAAGTTGTTTGCGAATCCTCTCGGCTGTAATTTTACTATATTTTTATATGACTTCAGACCTTGGGTCGGTACAGTGTTAAATTTCATTTTTCTATAGTTTTCTTTTAATACATATAATAATGCTTTACTTTCATTTGCTGTTACAATTAGTTTCATTATACTTCTCCTGGGAAAAATTCAAAACGATTCAATTCTATTCGGGCACGTAAATACCACTGAATTTTACAATTCTAGACGGCACAGCATTGTTAATCGTTAAAGGAGAATCTGATATACTGTAATGTATGCGCCACCAAATATCTATATTAGTCTTACTATAGATTAGTCCATCTATATTATTCTTTATCTCTATATTTCTGTACTATTCCTTATCTTTTACTTCTGTATTATTCTTTATCTCTTTACTTCTGCCGCTTAAGGATTCATACGTACAAATATTATTGCATCTTGCCAAACCTTCCTCATCCTTGCCCTTACCCCGTGACTCACCCCGTTTAGTCACCCGTCCAATGTTTCCAATTCCTGACCTATGTCCCTAACTATTTTCCATCCCTACTTTCGACCTCTCCTATCACCCCTACTCCTATATTTCAGATCCCTTATAAACCCTTGACCATTCCTGCTCAAGGCTCATTACATTCATTATTATCTTCCACTTCATACGAAAAGGTTCATTATACTTATTATTACCATACTACAAGACCAAGTTCGCTCATTATTACCATACAAGTCCAAGCGCACTCATTATCATTCTTACAAGTCTAAGTGTTAATAAAATCTCTTAAAAACCGAAGTGGAAGTTCAAATTTTCTCTGTGTACATTACAATACACTATTACATACTCAGACAATGTATTGTTGGATGCCGATGGTGAAGGATACGACCGATTGTACTCGATAATACAATATTTATTCACGGTTCTAAAATCCCGGTCTCACTTCAGAATACAACTATTGCGGATACGTAGCAGTTTAAAGAATAACTGTAAGAATGTACTAGTAACTAGTCAACCGACGGAGTAACGTCGTCGTCTGCGGATCTAAGAGGAAAGAATAAGTGTGCAGTACCATTTTGCAATGGTACTTATATCCTAAGTTTGGAGGGGTGAGGGCGACCTTAGCCCTTGTTGTGACATCGCAACGAAGCAAGTGTCCTGATCCTTAGGACGGAAAACTCCGTCATTCTGACTAATGCTAGTCATGACTAAGGGAGGACTCGCATACCTTGCTCTTATCGATCCTGCAGAGACTAGTAATCCAACAGTATGAATTATTCGAAATGCAAAAGAGAGCTTTCGCAAATTACAAAATCGAAATATAGAGATATTGAAATATAGACCCATTAGTCATAAGTCAAACGTTTCATAAAATTTCATAAAAACCACAATCCTCTCATCGTTCCTGCTGCTCGCTGCGACAGTCACTCTGTACAAGATCTTTCTAAAAGCCCAGAGCGGTTCAATTTCCTCTGAAACGGCGTTAATATTTCAAGCAGACTGCTTTTCCCGCTAAAAGAGCCTCTCGGTATCGCTTTTTTTCTTATTCGTCGAGTGCGTTCGAGGAGAACCGTTGGAATTCCAACAGGCGTCTTCGCGTTGACCTAATCGCAAGGTCTTTGATGTGATTCGTGACATTCGCTTCGAAGGCAGAGGATAGACGGTGGAAAACGACGCCTGTGAACTCGTTCAGGCGTCTCGACGGTCGATTGCATTCTTTGGTGCGTCGACCGCATTGCAACTAGACGCGACGCTGCTGAAGACTTGTCGAGGATGCTAATTGTTCGTTTAATAGACTCACGTTCTACTCGATCGACTCGGTTTGCAGGTCAGGCAAACGAACTACGGTCCTGGAATACGTGCGTTGAAGTAGCTTCTCTTCCCGAAAGGACGGTTCAGACATCTTGAGTAATTGAGTCGAGTGGCGAGCAGATACTTATTACTAAACGGTTTAATGCGTAGAAAGTGTCCGGGGAATACAGTTCAGTTTTCAAAACTATAGTACATAGTTGGAGAATCATACTCGATCAAAAATGGATCTACTCGACTAAATTGTTTTGCTAAGTCACTACGCTAGTTGGCTAAATTTTAGTGTTTGCGCACAAAAAGTCACTAAATTTCTCGACTAAATTTTAGTGTTTGCGCACAGTAGTCACAAAATATCTCGACTAGATTTTAGTGTTCGCTCACGGTAAGTGAGTAAACTAGTCAACTCAATTTTATTGTTTGCGCACAGTAGTCACTAAACTACTCGACTAAATGTTAGTATTTACACATGGTGACTTAACTATAATAAATCTTTGAAGAACAATTTCTTTAACATTTTGCATATTATCCGTTACTTAAGGAAAAAACAGTCAATTACCTTAAACATAACTGTATAAAAATTAACTTCGTTCACGAAATACTTTGCAATGCATCCCAACTGCTTTTTCACATAATTTATCTAGTTATAATACAATCCAAAATTATTCTCACGTTCACTTTGGCACACAGAATAGAGTGTCGATCGAATGTGGAACTTCTCACGGGGCCGGGGCGCTGTTCGCTCCTCAGCGTTTTAAGATGATGAACGTTCAAGCGAAAAACGGTGGGTGTCACGGGTAACGCGGCGCTCCAAGACACGGGACAATTTTCCAAATGCAAAAGGATCCGTAGGCATCGATTCGTCGTAAGTACGCAATCCACGAAATGGAGCATGCAAAAAGGAACTCGATGACTCTTCCCTATCGAGGATAGTAGAAAGCCAAGACAAGGACAAACCGTTAAGGCAAGAGGATGGATAGCGTTTGCGCCGGGCCAAGGAAAAGCTGGCATCCGTCATTCACAGTCGCCAGATAGCAATTTCGATCCAACTGGATCATCGACAGGACTGCAAAAGCTGACAATCCAGAGCAATTCGTCCGTTAAGACAGTGTCGGATAATTCGTTTAATTGCCGTCGAATTAATTGAAACTGCAACCCCTTCCATCCTTCGACTACCCTTAGTTCTTCAGCCTTTACCCTGAAACCCTACGCCAGGAAGCTGCCGTGTCGTGACTCGAATAATATTGTCGTTAGAATGCACGAGGGCTTCGTGAATCGATTGCACGATTTCAGAAGAAGACTATCCGCGGTGCGCTGATAAATCGTGCCGCATTTTCCCTTCGACTCGTCGACTTCGCTGCCCGCTACTCCAGGTCTGAGCCATCGTCTAAATTGTCCACGATAAAGTCTACACTCGGTGTACACTGTTAAGGGAATTGTGCCTTCCTCTCTGCGACTGTTGGAACACTCGAACCGGCGGTAATTGCAGGAACAGAATGATTAATTAGGATAGTAATTTATCGGGAACGTTATTTGTTCGGATCGCATGATCTGTCGGTGAACCTCTTGAGCCTATTCTTCGCTCGAACTTCACGAAAAACGATGCTAGGAAACGTGGGGAGTATCTAGCAGTGGCACCTATTTTTCTTGAAATGCAGCAATGAATAGAACTCTTGTACGATTTAACGTCAAAATGAAATATATAACAGATTTGAAGCCGAAATCAATTTACTTCGCCTGAAACGTAAAATAATCTCATTCGTTGCATCAAACAATAAGAATTTAACGATATTTGTCTCGCTATCTTTATGAATTTTAACACACCACTTCGACTGTCCATTTTAAAAACGAACAGACCGACTTTCCGAAAGTTCTGCACAGGGCAACCACCCTTTAACCCATTTGCATCATAAGCGCATACATGCGCGCATTTTGCCTGGCAACTATCACCAGAGCGCATAAGTGCGCGCATTTCACTTGGGCACTTATCACAAAAGCGCATATTTTGGTGATAGGAACGAATTTTCCACTTTTCCGTGTGATGCAAATGGGTTGACCGCGGAACTACTTACAGCTCCCGTGAGCAAGGCGATCCAAGGACCTGCTCGGCGCTGCAAAAGCAGATCGTAGGAACGATCGAAAGGATTGTCGAGGGAAACCGATTTCAATGGAAACTCGCCGCAGAGCCGTCGGGATAAAGGCGGGAGGTGAAGTTTCAGCAAGTCGGCTCTAATGTTCCGCGGACGCAATGTCGTCAGTCTGTCTAACTACTTGCCGGTAGTTAATTGCGCCCCGAAAACTTGTTACTTATCGCCGAATCGTGGATGAGTTTGTCGAGGCTGATGTCTCAGCGTTTCACGATTCCTAATAACAAGCCGATGCAGCACCACGGCTCTGTTATCACGAACTTCCTGCGCGCCGATAAAACGTTTCTGATTCTGTTGCGAGCTCATCGAATCCAATGTCTCGTGACACGTAGCCACGGGCAATTCTAATTGGGAGACCCTCTTGTCTGCGGGATAATTAAAGTTTCTATTAATTTTAGCGAAACTCAAGAGTCGAACTTGGAGGAGGATGCTCGCGTTGGATTTAATAACAGCCCTCCGGAATATTGCACAATGTCTTCGTGTTCAGCATGCGCTCGCGTTCGCACAATTGCAAAACAGATTTCTTCGACGGTGTGTCATTTCTCACGGAGCACAGAATAATAGTTCTGTTAAATATAACTTTGCTTGGATGTGAGGCGAATCCCTCATTTCTTAGAACTTCTTAACCATTTCGTTGCGTTTGCGAGCCGTTCCTGGTTTTTACATTAGGCTAACGCCTTTGCATCAAACTTTTGGCGGAACTTATTCGGCGAAGCTTGAAACTTACTCGTCAACGTTTCCACCGTGGCGTTCAAGTAATAGAAACAATCAAAAGGAACTCAGATAATTCGTTTCAAGTCTAGAAAAAATTCAGCGGGAATACCGCCCCGCAGATTTTCCATTTACATTCAAAACTGTGAAACGAAACGATTATACTAATCGAAACACGGGATTGACTCGCGCGTACCCGAGCACAATAAAAGTGCCGACAAATCATTCAACTTTTCTCATCCGCCACGTTCGGCCCCGTAAATATCCCGTTTCAATTTACCACGTACCTCCCCCGTACAAGCATACACCGTGCGTCGCGTTTCAAGCGTTGTTCCAATTATTTTCCGCGTCGTCGAGACAGCAACACCACGCACAATTTGTTAGAACGCCGGAAACGTATCTCCTCGAAGACACGGATTGCACGGGTTTCATTATCACAGAAATTCCCGCGGCTTCGCGTTCAATTACAAACTGCCAGACTGAGTTACTTCTGTTACGAACCGTCTGCCTCCGTGTAAAATGGAATTCACGCGCAGTCTGCTGCCCTGCGAAGTCGCAGCGCGAAAATTTTCCACGGCAGGGTCGAGGGTCGCGGGGGAAAAGTTTTCGTTTCCAGGTGACGCGTACCGAGGCAACGAATAACGGACGAGGGTCGTGGATATTAAACACGGTGCCTTCTTTTTCTGCATTTATACGACATTAGACGGGACTCGCATAATGGTCTCGCTCGTCGAGCGTGCATAATGTCCGCATCGGCAGCCGGTGACGAAGAGTCCTGGCGCGCGATTCGGAGGGCCAGGGGCGAAAGATGGACGTCGTTATTTAAATCCTCTCGATGTTACGCCCGCTCCTCGATTCCTTCTTCCCCTAAGAGAGTACTCGTCGACATACCTCGCGGAGGGGCGGCTCAGCCGCGGATCACAGGGACGGGGGACTCTGGAGATGAATTTTTCCGGAGGAATTTGTGTAGCAGACCGCGCCCGCCACGCAGTCTTGAACGTGAGATGGAAATTTTATAAGGAGAATATCGATGACCGTGGTAAATGAAAATGTACGCCGGGGAGTCGAAAAACCACAGCAGTGGGCAGAAGTTTGATACCGAGGGAACGATAATAGTAAATGGTTCAGTTTTGCGTGGAATACGCGGGGGCGGAGATTTTATTTTGCAAGGAACAATTTATTGTTTGCTCGGTTGATCAGAAAGTGAACCTTTGTCGTTACTGTATGTAGGTATTAGGAATTAACAAAGGGGAATGCGTAAGGTGTCCCTGTTGTGGTTACTTTGTTCGTTATAAAATGTAGAATTTTATTTACGGTGGAATCACTGTTTCGTATTATTATTGTCCATAGCTCCTTCGATTTGAGAGGAGGTCAACTTCAGCATTCGTTCTACAAATTGTATATGTAGTTGCCAGCGTGCACAAGTATTTGTGTGTATAATATTATCTAAGTCTGCCCTTTTAACACTAAACCTACCATGCGCGGTCAAATGACCGTTTTTGAAATTTCGTTTAGAATTTCTGGTATACAACGTTACTGTATCACCATGTAGCTTATTCACTTTTCCTATAATATAAATACAACCCGTTTTTCAATATTCACAACTTTCTTTATTGTTTACTTTCCGAAAAAAATTTATAGCATGTCTAGTCTACCACGAACGGTCATTTGACCATTTGAAAAATTCATGTTATTTACGACTATATTCTTCGGAAAGCGCACTCCTGAAATTGTTTTACGAGTCTACAATGTAATTGTGGATCTACAGTGTAGACAAACGTGCGATTGGAACAAATGCATAGCGTTCTTTGTACGACAGTTCGGTCTTGCGATCCGAACAGAGAGCATCAAAAATTCACAGTGTATAATAGAAATTATTACGGGGTACAAGTGATAGTTTCGACAAAGTCAACAGAGCCAACAATATTTTGTGGTACGATTTACAATTTTTTTTTATTCCTGGTCTCAATATTTTTGTCCCGTTTGATTTATATTTTTATATTTTAGTTTTTACTTTTTACTTTATCATTTGTATATTCATCCCCAAAAATGTTAATTCATTCGAGGAATATCAATTTATTAGACAAAATAAATAATATCGACGAGGATTGTTCGGAAGATGACCAAGAAGTTTGTGATATTGATAATGATACAGCAGAAAATAATTGTGACTTATTTGACAGCGATACGGGCGAAGAGAATATTTTGAATATACGAAGACGACAAAAAAGAAAGAGATTTATAGTTAGTTCCGAAAATGAAAATAAGGAAGAGATTGAAACTGCTATGGACGGAACTGTTTGGCAAAAAAAATTGTAGCACCAGAAAAATATTTTGTTTACTATCCAATTGGCTAAAATCTCTTTCTATATTAAGATACATATGTTTTTTTGAAGCGGTCATTTGACCGCTCATGGTAGGATTGGGTATACATGAAATGTCGGTAGGTTTAGTGTTAAAGGAATATGTTTTTGTATACTCAGATCCAGAGGATATTAAAAGGATTATTATATTATCATAGGTACCATTGATAACGAAATTGACGGCCGAATTAAATGTCCAGTACAAATATTATTTAACACGTTCGTGGACGTGAATACTATGGCATTCATTGTAATTGTGATGCAAAATGAGCCACATGATTATGCATTCTATTCTACATAGCGTTAATTTTATGAAATTAAAAGGCAACAACAAATAATAAACTAATAATAAATCATCTATCCATTTTTGTATCTCATCGTCATTCGCCAGTAATTTTGAATAATTTCCAAAACAACTAGCACTCATATACACTGATACCATTATTCTCGTCTTATTTCTCCCAAATTAAAGAAAAAGGAGAACTTCATACAATATCACGCTTCATGATGATCACGTAAGAAAAACGCAAGAAAAAATTGCAGCATTCCTAGCAAGACCGCAGATCCAGCATTCATTCCAGAGCCCTCGATTCTATTATTCGGACGCGTTTACAAAATCTTCGAAAACCTTCACGTATCTCCCGGCTAAGGATCACGAATGGTTTCTAGCCGCGAACGTGGCACGGAAACATCCTTTCGACGATACTTGTTCCCCTATTTTCGCGAACTCCGCGATACCATTGTCTGATCCAACGGTGTGCCACGTTCACTTCCTGCAATTACCGCGATTGTCTCGATTTTTCTCGGCATCAAGCGTTTCTCACGACGTCCGCCCGTGTACACTAACCGCGGTACGTCATGGAACACCGACGCTGAGCGTCGAGATACGGCTCTGAAAAGCGGGAGACACTTTTCGCATTAATAACAGGCACGATAAGCTCTGTCTTCAGAGGCAGGACGCGAGGAAGAGGGATTTTCGATTCGTTGCCTGGCGGATATTTCTCTTCGTTTCTATATTAGAACGTTGTAACAAATGCTCAAAGGTGTCTCGAGAGTAACTCGAACGACATTGTTTAAAGCACGGAAGTTCGAGGATCTTAACGCCCTTCGAGAGCTTGCCTTTGCAATTGCAAGATGGAACAAAGGCTTAACGCTTCTCAGGTAACTGTGCGTTTGGCCGGGGAGAAATAGTTTTACTGGCGACTTATCGGCTTTAGCAATATTTTGATGATATTCAGTATTTAGTACTGAACACTAAATTAAATATTATTAACTTATAAGTGATTGTTAGAATATTTGAGGTACAGGAACGGCCGAGGCGGGCCATGTGCATTTTGCCGATGCATGCTATCTTTGTCTAGCGTAGCTTTCTTTTGGGGAAGACCCTAAAATGGTCAAAAAGGGCCATGGTGACGTAGGCGTCCTCACGACCTGTGAGGGTACGACCTATAGACTACGGTCGAGTGAGCACAGTTTTAATAAACAGAACACCTTTTTAACATATACACGCCTACAAAATCATTGTAATAAGTAATACCTAATCGAGACAGAGACTACTCCTCCTCTCCGTTCGATTATCTTACATGATGAATACTAAGATTTTGTCATTTATCCGATGCGCATGGCGTAACATTATTAATTATTATGCCATTTCACGCGGATCTATGTGAACCATTTAGTGTGAAATTTGATTATTTATCATAGTCTGATCTTACTGTATAAATAAAATGATTCTTGCATGCTCGGTTAGTGCAATTTCTAAGATCAATCGCGGCCAAATAATATACACATGCATCATATATTACAAATTTGTATGAAAATTGTGTATGCATTAAATTGAAAAAGCTTCCTGCCATGCCATTGTCACGAGGATAAGCGCAAACTGAAACTAAATGAAACAAAACAAAGATAGATAACTGCAAAGTAAAATTCAGACTCCAGATTTGCTGCAGTATGCTTCGCGTGTCACACAGTCCACCGTGAAAAAGGATTGTGATTTCAACATGTTCAGACAGCGTAACGTTTTTCCAACTGCACTCGCTGTACCGAAATATTAAAAAAAAAACAGATAAAAAAAACGCCGCACAGTGTTCTTTACGCGTGACAACGTTCCTGCACCCTGCACCATTCCATACATATAGACGTTATGTTAATACTAAAATGATTTACATAATCGTAGCCGTCCCACCAAATGATGGATCGTGTTTAAATAAAATATTTGACCATCGTGGTATCAGAGGGATCGAAGTACATTTTTCCTCCAGATTATGCACCATACAGATGAAACGAAGATCAACACGTCCCGACGAAATTTACACGGAATATAAATAAAGCATATTTCTTCGATGTAAAACTGATCGTGTGCATAGAATATTTCTTGAATGTCGCGTGTATTAGATATTCTGGTGGCGTGGTTCGGCATAAAATCGTTCACCGTAATAAAAGGAAAAAAAAAGAAAACGCCTCGAAAATCACGAGACGCTTTTCGCATTAATAACGAGAAACGTTTGATAACGCGGTAAGAAAAGAAGAACCGGGCGTGGAAGAGAGATAAGAAAATGTTCGCTAAGCCCAGTGCAAGGAGAGGCTATCTTTTTACGTTACTGTTAAATTATGCAACGACGAATAGATATTTTCGGCGGACATTAAGAGGATTCTCCCTGTGAAACCTGTCGAAGAATGGTCCAGATTTTTAATTGATTCCTCGACGCCCGGATTGAAACGTTTGTGCTATTTTGTGCAGCTCGATGCGACGAGAAGGGACGATATAATTGTGACGAGATTTTGTTATCGGGGCTCCTTAATGTTTCATGGGATCGTGCGATGGTACTTCCAACGTTATCGTGCAAGTTGAATCGCAAAGAAATTCGAAGTTTTCCTCGGTTAAACCCTCGATCGTCTGCATGCACCTTCTGCTTCTTAATTACACTTCATTTTATTTTCCGGGTATTATCGCGGGCGAGAATCGTTCCGAAACTTCCGCACTCGTTTCCATTCGAAACTTCTTCCCCGTTGCGTTCCATCTGAACGTTCCGGAAACGTGATACGTGTTCGTATTCGCCCGAGTTCGATTTTGCGCCCTTCTTTTTTTTTTGAGACGCTCATATCTACAATTTCCAGTTCGCGAAACTTTGATTAATGTAATCAGCGTTCTCCGTGATGCTGGTACTTTTCAAATCTGTACGCATTGCTTAACTTGCGGGCAAAAGATCTGGACAAATTAAACGCGAGGATAGTGCGCCAAATAGAAATGAGGAGACGAATTTTCGAATTTTGTTTGTCATATTATTATTATTTACAAGATCGACAAGTGAACCTTCAATAACTTTTCGGGAATAAGGAAACAGTATTGTCTTGCGAATATTAATGGCCACAATATTTTTCCGCAAAATTTGATTTAACTTCAATATAAATATCTAAGAGCACTCAGAATGCTACAATATGAAACCGGATGCCGTCGCAATAATAATAAATGACTACCCCTGTATTATCATACACATAAATATATCTACTATATTTAAATATCATCGCCACAACTCAGTGCGTTACTCAATCTTAAAAAAGAAAATTGTACCACATCATTTAAATACTCACATATATTAAATACTTCAGACTTTATTATACACGTATGTATCTCCCTGTACGAAAATCCTCAAATACTGTATATTGAAAATTATCCAACCGAAGGAGCCGCAAGCAAGAATTCTTCAATCTCAATGTATAATATTCCAGGCAGTCGATTTTACATTCGGACGGTCCAAGTTCCACCGGATATAAGTCGAGGGAAAATTGGAGAACGGATTGTCCGAGTGGCGGGTGAAAACGGAAGAGATATATTTTTCGCATTAATAACTATCATATCGTAATACACCTAGCCGACAACGGGAAAGGTGCTTTTTGAGAAGACCGATAGTGGCTGGCGCGGACAGCAGGAACAAAGGGACCGAGGAAGGCGCACGGTGTACCGGAATACGTCGGGTCACTCTTATCGCCGCCTCCATACGCACGTAGGGAAAATGTTCGCCTTATCTGGCGTTTCCATGAATATTTTAGAGAGCTTCGCCGTTGAAAACTTCTCCGCCGTCCGCCTGCTTCTATCGCCTCGACCCTTCCCGAGCGTTACCCTCTGCGCGCGAACGGAAAGAGCGAGCAGGAAAAAAAGCACCGCCGCGAAATCATTGCAGTATGAAGAAATCGAAGAAGGGAATTGAAAGGGTTCTGTCGGACGCGTTGAAAATTCCTTTTAATGATAAGGACAGGAATAATTGCTTGTGGAATTATTTAGCAATTCAATTGCATTCGGTCTTTGCAATTAGACGAATCCGAGAAATTTCTGAAATCGTTCATCGTGGCACTCGAAAACGAAGCATTGCACAGGAAAGTTTGTTAACCATTTTCTTTTTTAAATGCTACGGCAAGCGCGGTCGCGAAATCATTGCAGTGTAAAGAAATCGAGGAAGGGAATTGAAAGGGTGGTTTTGTTGGACGCGTTGAAAATTCGTTTTAAAGATAAGGACAAGGAATAATTAGTGGGGGAATTATTTAGCAATTCAATTGCATTCGGTCTTGCTATTAAACGAATCCAAGAAATATCTGAAATCGTTTATCGTGGCACTCGAAAACGAAGCATTGTAGAGAAAAGTTCGTTAACCATTTTCTGTTGAATGCTGCGCGGTAGCATAAATAATGAAAGTGCCCTGGATGTGCAAAACAGTACGAATTTGATTAATATCGAAGGGCTATATACAGGGTGTCTCTTAACTGTGGGTCTTCCCGGAAATGGGGAATAGCTGGGGTGATTCTCAACAACTTTTTCCTTGACCAAAATGTGGTTTGCAGCTTCATTTTTGAGTTATTAATGAAAAACACTGGCCAATCAGGGCGCCCGTAGAGCGCGCGCTCAAGCGCGTGGCTCTCAAACGCGCTCGGTCGTGGCGTGATCCAACGCGTTTCTTCTTGACCACAACCGAGTGCGGTTGAGAGCCACGCGCTCGAGCGCTCTGATTGGCCAGTGTTTTTCATTAATAACTCAAAACTGAAGCTGCAAAGCACATTTTGGTCAAGGAAAAAGTTGTTCAGAATCACCCCAGCTATCCCCCATTTCCGGGAAGACCCACAGTTAAGAGACACCCTGTATATGTATATGCGCCGATGATTATGAAAGTGGCCTAAGTGATATGTTTCTTGTTTCGAGATATTTAATGTTTTGCATTTACGCGTATACAAAAATACTTTGTCTGTATAATAAGTAAATATTTAATCAAATATTTGCTGTTATAGGGTAAACATTTTCTTTTATTGTAAAGATTTATTTGTATCTTATAAATAATTATGCTTTTTCAAACGTTAAATGACTTATAACAATGACAAAATTTTGTAATTATAAATTTGCTTAATGCAATTTTAATGCTGAGAAGGTTAAAATATTGCTGATAAATAGGTGGAATGTATGGTAAAAAATCCATAATTTAAATACATACAGCACAAAATATGGAATAAATCCATTTTTTCACATTTTTGACTTAGACCAGTTTCAGAATTGCCGGCATTTATGTAGACACGTAGATACTCTGCTTAATTACTTGAGGTTTAATATATATAAATAATTGAAATAACGATATGTATAGAATGTTTGTATAAATTTTTAGCAAATAGTCGCAGAATATTCGACGACGTGTGTATATGTAAGTCCATCGTAGCGAAAAGGTTAACACTACATCAACGAAACAAGCGAATGTAACGGATTTGGAATCACGCGAACACAAAATTAATATCCTATGCATAAGTAATTAATTATTTTTCATTTCTGACAATAAGTGAAACGGATTAACTCTTTAAAGAAAGCATATTAACCCTTATCTAAAATTATCTAAAATATTTTGCACAAATTTTTATTCACAAAACGTGAATCTGCGGAAAAGTATCCAAAGAAAATCTCCTGCGTTTTACGATATATTTGGCCAAAAACGTACAAAAATGAATGAAAGAAATACCCAAATGAGCCCCGCTTGCCAACACAAGGGTTAACCTGTGGCGCTGGCGGGTCTACAACAATAGACATACAAAAATGCGTAAACCTAGTGTCAAACCTTTTTCAAAATCAACCGCCCTTCCACGATTACAACTTAAGATTCACCCCCTACGAAACAAAACCGACGAACAAGCTCGCGGCAGAATATTCCTGTCGTTCCCGTACCGACAATCGTACAACGCGTTCTTGTCAGATCCGACCCGCTTAAAGTACAATAAATTCCATCGTCCCGTTTTCTCTATTATTTACAGCAGCCATTACGCGTACACGTGTTCGCAGACTGGAAAAGCTACGCTGTAGATTTCAAACGCGGGCGAATAAATTTCTTCAGCTTTCGACGTGCCCAGTATTTCCAGCGTCCCGAAGGCTGAGCGAGGAAACGAGGGGTGCAAACAAATAGCGGAAAGAGGCGCACGGAGAAAAAACGGGGCGCAGGATTCGGCGACAAAAGACGAGTTGGGGGAGACGGTCCTTCGAAAAAAATAACCAGAGGAATGCCGGAAGAAGAGAAGGTATGTTCCAGTCCCGGTCGTAGACGTGCGCCGTGACATTTACGTAATTCTGTTCGACTCGTGGAACGATGGTTGAATTCGACACGCGTCCGGCAACGGGAGCGATTGCAACGTGATTCGCCACTGGCGGGGAGGGATGGAAATTAGCGTCAGGGATTAACGCGAGAATTGCATCGGACGCGTTCGCGGCAAAGGGCGGCCAATCGTGAAAAGTGGCCGGCAAAATGTCCAATTTCTCACACGTGACACTTTTTTTCCCCTGGACGCGCGTTGTCTGAATTTCAATCGCCCGACCTTTTTTTCCCGCTGGAATCTTGTCTGCGCGGGTATTGTTCTGCATCGCGGTTGCAGGAGGGCTGGAGTTACATTTTGCCGCTTGTCAATTAATGTTGCACGAGGCAATTAGGGGACACGTTTTGCTGGCGAGATGGGGTTATAATAATCTAGACAATTTCGTTTTTTCGTTAGCGTTTCGACCGTATCTCGGAAGATTCTTTCTTGCGGAATTAATTCTGCGAAATCTCTGTGTTCTGATATAGCACGCTCGCCCGTTCAAATTATTTCTTTGTTGCGGATTGTTCAATGATTTTTGTGGAAACCTTTTACAAGGGAGCATCGCGAGCTGTCCGTCTCCGATTTTGATGACACTTGTTGGATGTATTAAGCAGGTGAACATAAGGGACACGTATTTTTCGCAGCTGTCCAATCGCAAGTTTGGGGGGTGAAATCATCCTTGGGAAAAAATGAAGAATGTTCTTTTTCGTTAAATGTCTCGAGAACGTCGAGAGGTATTTACGAAAAAGTATAAACAAACCTTGCACCGCTTTATTGCGTTTACAAAACAGCGTAAAAAATTTGTTGAAAAATTCATGATTTTTTAAACCTTTTTTACCCCATGGATTTTTCGAACAAAATTTTTACGCAGTTTTGTAAACGCAATAAAGCGGTGCAAGGTTTGTTTATACTTTTTCGTAAATACCTCTCGGCGTTCTCGAGACATTTAACGAAAAAGAACATTCTTCATTTTTTCCAAGGGATGATTTCATCCCCTAAACTTGCAATTGGGCAGCTATAAAAAATATGTTTTCCTTATTTTCACCTGCTTAATATATCCACCAAGTTTCATCAAACTCGAAGACGGACAGCTCGGGATGTTTCCTAGTTAGTACTAAGTTAAGTTTTTAATAAATATATAAATATATGCCAGAAATGATTGGTCCTGTCGTGCCAATTTATCGTAAATACAGTACAATTGAAATTACAGAAATAATAATATAATAGTTTAATAGTAAAGGACGTTAAATATTAATGTGCGTAATAATCCACACCCCCTATTTGTTTTAATTTGATCTAGAATCTAGACAGTCAATTTTATTTAAGCGATTTCATTTAATGAACCAGACATTATTTTAAAACCAAGCAAATCAATTTTTGTATATACTCAAGTATAATTTAAATGACCGTATTATGCCTGCACTGCATGAAACTAGATCGCAAAAATACCATCTGTTTGTCGGCGTGAAATTCCATGAAATACAATATTATAGCTTGAAGAAAATCACGAGTTTAGCAGGCCTCAAATTTTCAGCATGCTCCAACGGTAATGTATTAAATATAAACAAAATATCAAAACAAAAAATTATGGTAATTAGTATGATTAAAGAAAGTACTTCAAACAGTACCTCAAGTCTGTTAAAAAGTAGTGGCGAGAAAAGTTGAATGCGATGTATAAAATTACCGTTGCAGAACCTTCAGGGTTGTACCTTTATCATAAAGGAGTGAATTTCGCTTTTGCCATTTTAATTTCTTTACACACATGAACAGTAATGGTAAAAATATGGCCGTAGCAGGTAGAGTAATGTCTTGTTACGTTTAATTAAAGAAAATAATTTTAAATATTTAGAAGAACAATTTTTGTAATCATACGTAATGTATTACTGTCGCTAAATGTACCAATGCTGTAAGCTGTCGGTGAAAAGTTTGGGACCAAGAGGAGTTTCAAGCTGAACAGAAATTTTTAGTGGAAAATTGAAGAACATTTTCAAGCTATAATATTGAATTCAAATTGATGAATAGTTAACAAGCCGTCCAATATTTTTCTAATTAAGAAGGTGGTCCCAAACTTTTAAACTAACAGTGTAATGCAGGAGATGTTTTTACGTGAAAAAAAGGACAGCAATAATTAGAAATATAATAGTTTGTGTTCTGGAATATTCCTGTTACTTACCCAGCGTGAAGGAACATGTAGAACGCAAACCTCCAAAGTTCGAGACGTTTGTCTGGTCTATAAATGAAGACACTGTCATTTGGTACCGGCCCCGAAGGATTCACCTCTCCCGTCGTCACTGTGTAGTATGTGAAGAAACCCAGCTGCAAACAGAAATTAATAGAAATCATTAATAGTCAGTTTATATAAAAACATTCCATTATCCCTTTCTTAACCCTTTCAAGCTGAATTATTTTTGATTTGGTATTTAGTTCTCTTTCGTATATAAATTCATAGAAGTTGTCCATGAAAATGCGTAAGAAAAACTGGCGCTCAAAGAGATTCGTTGGAGCATGTACGTAAATAAATATGAATATTCTAAGAGGCTCGAAAGGATTAAGGTACAATAAGCTCATGTGACTGAATTATCCACATTGTGCAATTAATAAAATACGAATACAGCTCATAAGGTGGTTAAGGGATAAATTCTTATTCCGAGGAATTCTAAAATTAACACGCCACACCGCCATAATAAAATAATTTAGCAAATTAGATTAACTTAAAAATAGAAAAGGACAAATATAAACACAATTATTCTTTACTAATTGTAAGTATAAGATTAAATAGGTTGACAAGATTTGTCGCTCGACAACTGTATACCACTATTTAAATGCAATTATTATTGAAAGTGAATATTCTGCAAAATATTTCCACGCATTTAATAAGACTTGTGCTGTACAATCGCGCACAAAGTTGTAATTCATTAAAAAGACAATACGAAGAAAAAATATGTACAAACAGTTTGCCTGTTTCATTTGTTAGTATCAGTTACTCCTATTAAGTATTAATCCACGAATGCTTATCAAATATATCTATAGATGCATATTGCCTAACGGTATCACTCATAACGCGTCTCTTAAAGTAAAACGTCGTCCTCCGTTACCCAGTTCGAAACGTACAATATACAAGTTCTAGATGGAAAAGAATCTTCCCATAAAAGGATATTGCGGGAATCCAGAGTTCGCGATCGGCCATAGCATTATACAAACTGTGGCCTCTTTCGTAACGATATACCCTCGATATTGCCAGGAAATATTAGAATAAGGTGGTCACCTGGCTGGTCTTACGTCTACCGAAAAGACGTCAGCCAGGCACGTCGTATTTGGCAAATATTTATTGCAGCACTCGTGAAAATCGACAAAATTCGAATCCATGTTTAATTTTCCGCACCGAAGAAGTATGAACGTTAATCTGAACGTGGAATTCAATATTATTTACAAAAGGATTGGGCTGAAACATGGTTGCAAAAGTCAACTAAAATACAGTAGCGTACAAAATTATAAGATATTTATGAGGTATTTGTATTTGTCGCATACCGTATCTCCAGAGTGAACGCACAAAATCTTAAGAAATTCGGATATCACACAACAAAGTGATTTTAGTTGGACAAAATCGTAAGTGCAAGAAGCAAACAAAATTACCATTCCGTGCACAACAGTATATTATAAAATACCAGATTAATATTTCGTGAGATCTCCTTCAATAATCGCAAACTAGTTTTGACGGACTAAAAATTATTCAACCCTGGCACCCTTACGAACTTCATACAACGGTTAGCACAACTGTGTCAATTACATAATATTAGTATCAGTACCCAACCCGAACCCCGTGACCATTATTCTACAATACAACACCGTCAAGAAACAGCCAATACCAAACTCAATACCGAAATAAATCTCAATCACGCCACTGCACTGGTTGCACTCATCTGTGTCGAGTAGAAGGAGAACAAAAAAATACAAAACCCCTTTGTCGCGCTATTGAATCTCAACGTACCCACTCGGGCGTTCGCGTGAACATTAGTAAGAGACACAGATGACACGCGGCCTGCTAAGGACGTTTATTACGTAATAATGATCCGAACTGCAGGCTCCCCGAGTGAATGTAAGCGACCAGGGAGTAGAGGAGAGGCTGTGGCGTTAGTGGTGCAGCATACACCATTACGGCAACGGTTGAGCGTGAATGGACGATATAAATCATGGATTGTAATATCACGTCGGCACTCACAGACGACGTCTGTGTACGACGCCGCGGCGCTTAGGCATATTGTTTCTGTAAACCGGAGTGATATCACACGGCACGGCCGTGTACAACATTTCCCTCGCGACCCAACAACAAAGAATTGTGTCTACAAACAAATTGCCTGCGCGAGGGGCTGCACGTGGCCATCGTCCCTTGCGAGTACTCACTCTTGCCCGTGAAATATTGAACTGTTATGCGTCCTCCTTTCGTGACGGGATGCGGAAGAGCGCGATCCTTTAAGCGTTCATTACGTCGCTGCGAGGATTGCAAGGCGGAAAGGGTGGAGTTCGTTTGGGTAATTAATAAATTGACAGTGGCCGTGTAATTCGTGGAAAATAAAATGTATTGTTTAGCATTGTTTAACCCTTAGAGCGCTATGGACGCATATATGTGTCCGGCGAAAGCGATCGGTGTGGACTATGAGCGCATATTGTGTATGCGTTTGGTGAGAGTCACCAAATGTGACACAAATATATGTGTGTTTCTTAGCAACGGCAGTAAAAAAAACAACAAATGATGGCTACGCGACAATTATATTACCATCTATTAGTGATACCCTACAAAATGTCGCGTAATACTGTAGAATATATTACAAGAGGACTGTACATATTCCGTCCTCAGCGATCGCCAGCGCTGAGGGCGCAGTCTCTCCGGAGCGCATCGCCAGAGAGTAGTCCGCACGCAAAGGGTTAAGGATGTTATTGATGCCTCTGATTCAGAAGATTTGTGTTTGCAGGTGGAAGGAAACCGTTGGTAGCACTTGTTACCATGCTTCACTGAGGTTTGTGCATTCTGATTAAAATTTTATACTTTCACTTGCTGTGCTTTTTGTTTTAGACCTTGCATCGAGATTACGAGCAGTTTCTACTGATACGGAAAGTTGAGTGCTATCCGCTGTTCTTTTTTGATACGTAGTTTGTCATTCTAAGATGGAACAGTTTAGAAACCATGTTTGTCCAGCGTCAATTTCCAGCAGACTTAGTCGTTGATTTCTGAAAGATTTAACAAATTTCTCGACAATCTAATACATTGTTGTATTCCGCACAGCTTTTATTATATTTAATAAATTACAGTAATGCTTTAATGGAAACTTGACGAATACTTAGAGCGGCGGCGTAGCGTTGATATTCTCGTAACAATTCGCTGAGAGAGACTACGTCGATAAAGTCTCTAGTCTAAAGGAACTCTGCCATTTTGGACGTGGTTCAGTATGTATATATTGGGGAAAAATGGGAGAGTAGGGATTATCTAGGATTTAGTAGGGAATAGGGAAAGGAGTTTGAAGTTCAAGGGTTGAGGATGACTAGTGGCAAAGGTTGGGGTTGTTATGCATCGCGAGGAGGTTTGGAGTATTTGCAATCGGAGTGGAAATGTGTTAAGTGCCGGATATCTATGGCTAATATAGACTGTGAGCGATTCGCAGCTGTGATTAAAGTGGACGAGGAAAAAGGAGATAATTATGTCGGTATACAACAACATGCGAAACAGGAAACACTGTATTACTCTAATCGAATTAGTTAAATGTACAAGTACAACATTATCTGCACGCAATTAAATATAATTATACAAATGATTGCAGCTGTCGAAAGTGAACACTCGATCAATAGCAGTTAAACATTTCTCGAGGTAATTAAATACAAATTGAAGGAGAATCATAGCGTCATTGTGCTTTCCATTTTCCTTAATTTAACCAGCACTTCATTGCGCTTTCGCGGCAAAGAACGAAGGGCCGCGATAATATATTCGATTTAATTAACTTATTAGCAATATTTCGTTATTATCTGCAATTCTACCGCCGTCTCGTGTTACATCTTCGCGGCAGCTGTAAATCGTTCGCTTTCAATTAAGCTCTCTTGATTAAAACCGCGGTCCTAAACCCAGACAAAGTCCTCTAATTCCGATGTTCGAGAACGCGGGACCGACGCGTTCCTTTGTGCTAATGGAACAGAGAAATTCGCGGGAACACACCTAAGAATGGAAACCGTGCACCGGTCGGCAAGCTGGAAAAGTCTCGGAACGCAGTCGCGAGCAGAGGCGTCTTCTACGGTGTGTTTAAAAAAAAAAGGAAAGGGAGGAACCGACAAAAGGTAGACGCTCAAAGAGAACGCGACGCGAAGAAAGGACGAGCTCTCGGGAAGAACGAAAAAGCGAATCGAAAGTGAACAAACAGCAGAAGGAAATAAAAAAAACAACGTTGGACGAGAAACAACAAAGAGGCAAGCAAAGGGAAGACAAATTAAGGGATGCAAAACGGGCAAATAAGTTTCTAAATGAGGAACGACGAGGAAAATTTGTAGCGGAGCGAAAGGGCACGGGGCACGGTGAACTTTCATGACAAAAAGTAAAGGAAAACAAGGGACAAAGAAAGGAATCAAAGCAGGGGACCGAAAAGCAAGCAATAAGGCGCAAGAAAAACGAAATGTAATGAGGAAGGAAAGGAAAAACGAGGGGCGGCTAGGGGGAAAGAAAGAAAAAGAGAGAGGTTATCGCAGTCTGCTGACAGTAGTTGAGGATTTCAGGAACAGGTCGTCCGAGACGCAGAGGAATGCAAATGATTTCGCCCGACTCGATATGCAAAAGAAGAAAAGAAGCCTCGAAACCAAAAAAAGGAGAGGGGGAAGAGGGAAAAGAAAAATAGATGGAAAGGCGACGGGGGCGAGAGAAAATAGGGTTCCTCGGTTGCTCCTGGGAAAGTTCACTGAGGATAACGTGCAGCGTACACCTGTTTAACGACGAAACAACGTACTCTGCTAAAAGAATTAGGTCGCCACATAAGTAATGCCGTTTTTACAGGCGAGCTTCGATACACTGGAAAGATATAACGCTTATTATAATTCTATCGTGACGATGAACAAGTAGTGGTGCTGCAATTTGTCTCACTGTTATGTAAATTAAATAACAATCCTGTTCTGTTATATTTCGTTCTTAGAACCCCGAATGCTATGTGGCTAGTATAAAGAAATAGCGACTCTATGTAAATATTTAGCAGAGTGGATTGGTATTTTATAATTTTTAAAAGTGCAGTCTAAATGTTCCGAGATTTCAGACTTTCATGCTACATGTTTTGCAAACATTTTGGATTCCGCAGGTTGTATTTGCTTATTTCTATTCATAGGTTCCTGCATGCAATGCTAAAACTTCACTTATTATTGTTTTACACTTTTTTGGTTAAACAGAAAGTATCGTTCCGTGTACCATAAATATTTGATTGGATCGAAAATACATATATTGAAATGGACTATTTACTTTTAAAACGGTATTTCTGAGAATTTTCTTCAAAAATATTGACAAAAATAATGGAGTTGCAGAGCTTTTACAACTGGTAAGTCGAGCAAGCAATGGCACGCATTATCATCGTTTAATTGGATAATAATCGAATCTTTCTTTTTCGCTTGAAATTCGGAAGAATTTATAATTTTTTTTATAACAACGGAGGAATATTCAATTTACAGAAATTGTTATTAAAACTGGAAACTTTCAAAACGTTAACTACAAACATTGAGAAAAAGAATTAAATTTCGCTCACAGAACAGGTTTTCAAATGTGCGCCTATTTTTACCCTCACAGCAAAAATTGTCAAAAAATAATCTCCGTTACAGAGCCTGTGTTTTCTAAAAAATAAACAATAAAATAGATGTCTTCTCCGAACGTGATAAAACAATGTTGTTATAGTAAAGGCTTAATGATAGTTCGAGTTTCTTCATTTTAAGTTTCTTCGTTTTGTAGTTAATCGGACGTTTCATTTATTATAGGAGAAACGATTAACCCGTTGGAAAGCTTCGACAAGTTTTTCAAATCCCCAATTTAACTTTAAACGGTACAGTGGTAATTTGCTTAAACGAAATCGAACTACACTTCCTCTTGTCCATTTGCGTCGGTATCACTGCGATCGTTTTGATGGGACAAAAAAATACAGCTAAAGCAAAATAGCCTTTTCATCATACAAATGCAAGCAAATCAGACATTTTCAAATTAATGCACCTTTTGGAGAACATTTGCTCCATGCCGTTTCGTGTTATCTTACGCGCGAAATAAATTTCACGCGCAACTTTGCGATGGTAACCATGTTTGTTATGGGTATCGCGAGTATTTTGGCTACGTTCCACATTACTAAATACGTTTAATGACACTGTAATGCAAAGTGCAATATATACACATATGTTGAAATTTACGCGAAGCAGCACATCGCGGAAAAATGTTTGTTCTGACCAAGCACATATTATAACCAACAGAATTTTATACTCTTTTAACACTAAACCTACCATGCGCGGTCAAATGACTGTTTTTGAAATTTCGTTTAGAATTTCTGGTATACAACGTTACTGTATCACCATGTACCTTATGCACTTTTCCTATAATATAAATACAACCCATTTTTCAATATTCACAACTTTCTTTATTGTTAACTTTCCGAAAAAAAATTATAGCATGTCTAGTCTACCACGAACGGTCATTTGACTATTTGAAAAATTCATGTTATTTACGACTATATTCTTCGGAAAGCGCACTCCTGAAATTGTTTTACAAGTCTGCAATGTAATTGTGGATCTACAGTGTAGACAAACGTGCGATTGGAACAAATGCATAGCGTTCTTTGTACGACAGTTCGGTCTTGCGATCCGAACAGAGAGCATCAAAAATTCACAGTGTATAATAGAAATTATTACGTGGTATAAGTGATAGTTTCGACAAAGTCAACAGAGCCAACAATATTTTGTGGTACGATTTACAATTTTTTTTTATTTCTGGTCTCAATATTTTTGTCCCGTTTGATTTATATTTTTATATTTTAGTTTTTACTTTTTACTTTATCATTTGTATATTCATCCCCAAAAATGTCAACACATTCGAGGAGTATCAATTTATTAGACAAAATAAATAATATCGACGAGGATTGTTCGGAAGATGACCAAGAAGTTTCCGATATTGATAATGATATAGCAGAAAATAATTGTGACTTATTTGACAGCGATACGGAGGAAGAGAATATTTTGAATATACGAAGAGGACAAAAAAGAAAGAGATTTATAGTTAGTTCCAAAAGTGAAAATGGGGAAGAGATTGAAACTGCTATGGACGGAACTGTTTGGCAAAAAAAATTGTAGCACCAGAAAAATATTTTGTTTACTATCCAATTGGATACAATCTCTTTCTATATTAAGATACATATGTTTTTTTGAAGCGGTCATTTGACCGCTCATGGTAGGATTAGGTATACATGAAATGTCGGTAGCTTAGTGTTAAAAAGGACATAACAAGTTTACGTGGATTAGAAGAATTGATAAGATAATATAAATTTTCTTCCACATTTTCTCGATTTATTCGCTTACATTCAGCATTAATTTAATCTGTTAATAACGAATGAATCGATTTCGTTCTTTAACCCGCCTCCGTTCTCCGATTTTTGTGAATTTTCCAACCAATTATGACATGATTTAAGTAATATTATCGAAACGCAGCAATACTCCCAGCAAAGTAACGGCCTCAGACTTACCTAGAGGAGTTTTACACGCCGCTTCTATTCATATTCAAAACAGCGGCGCGAAAGCCTACTTAATCAGCTCTGATGAATCGTAAATGCTTCGAACAATGCTGCGGCGCGAGTTTAAAGCTGCTCTTTCAACGATAATCTAAGGTGGAGCGTATTCCGCTACAAAATTTTCACCTTTACGTGCAACGGGAGCAAAACAGAAAATACGACGCCCCGTTATGGTTTCCAATTAAGACGATTGCAACAATAATTTATCCAAACAGGTGCGTAAAAATTCTTTCGCGTTTGCCGCATCAGAAAGGCTCGCTGATATCCCCCTCGAATAATCCTTCCCATTATCACGGCGACCGATAAAATCGCGGAACACGCGGCGCGAACTACAGAAAGGGAAATATTTAATACCCGTGAGATTAGTAAGAAATTCTGGAAGCTAACGCGGCGATATTCCGGTCGAAATAAAGCAGCCTGCGCTGGGAAAAATTGAAGGGACCCCTTCGAACAACGGCCGTTCAAGTTTCCACGGTTCTGCATTTTGCGGAATCACGCGCGCATATGCATGCACGCGCAATCCCTTTTGCAGGACTGAGAATAATCCGGGGGCGCATACCGGTGTGGTTACACCGCCATCATTGTTCAGGTCGGAGGGGTAAGGGGGCGAACGCTCCACGGCACAGCCAGTGCGGCGGAATTTAGTTATACGACCGTGCCATTCAATTCTGGAATTCTGAAAAGTTTCTAAGAGGGCTGCTGACTCGCCTCCGACCAGGAGAAAAATGAAGCAATTAGAGGAAACACTGGTTAATGGACTCTAATAAGGGGTGCTCGTCATATTCTCGCGGACCTTTTCCCTCTTTCCTTTCTGCCTGTGCATCAAACCACAATCTAAGCCCCACTTACCCCGGCGCTGGTGTCCTCAGACGGGGATATTAATGATATAAATGCTTGCCTTACGAATTAACGAAGTCTGGGGTTTTTTCGTTTTATTGGATAAGAGTGTGTGCGATACAGTTTGGTCCCAATGTGAAAAGATATTGGGATATAAAGGGTTAAGGGAGGCGTGTAACGCTGTGGCTATTAGCTATTCTAAAGTTTTGTGAGCTTCGTTAAGATTTATTGCCTGGCTACTGAAGTTCGGGCCGCTGAAACGTTTATTTCTACGAGGAAACGGTAATTAATTAACTTTCAGCTGAGCACAGTTACTGTTAAATGATATGCTGAATTTTTGCATTATTCCATGGTACGAAACAACGTGTAAATAAAGTACAAGAATAAAAAAATTGTAGTATTTCAGTTAATGCATTCCTTTACTGAAATGACTGACATTAACTGAAATACTCATATTACGTGTCCATCGTTTCGCACAAAATATTACTGTAACGTGTTCCCAAAAACATCGTCGAATGTTATCTAATTAATTCGATCACGTGAATTCTTTGTAAGCACATTCGTGGACGAGTGGCCCATGAAGAATTCCATTGTCGACGAGTGCGTTTGCTGGGGGATCCATGTGAAAACGTTCGTCGCGCGGATCGTTCGAGAAAGAATAAAAAAAAAGGGAAACGGCCAACGCTAGTGGACGGGGTTGAAAGCTCGGCTAAAAAAGCCCAGAAGGAGGAACAACCGAATGAATACTGAGCCAGTAGGAAAGAGACATTTGCGTGGAGCACTGACTTTGTAACGAGCAACGACCCGTCCCACATTACTGCGG
The DNA here is from genome assembly GCA_963583965.1 of Nomada ferruginata. NCBI lineage: Eukaryota > Metazoa > Arthropoda > Insecta > Hymenoptera > Apidae > Nomada > Nomada ferruginata. The sequence goes on from OY757219.1 coordinate 7,232,082, forward strand.
CTGTGTTTCACGAAGCTCCATCCAATTCGCCAAAGAATACCAATGAAAATGCGAGAAGAGTGTTTTATCTGGCGCTAACAATGTGTTAGTTAAAGTAGCATGCCGATTATTCTGGCGACGATTTTTTCTTGCATTTGTCGGTGGAAATTGTTTTGGGGGCATGCCATATACGCGGTGTTTTGGAAGTAGTGATATGGTCGGCGAGACGGTGATTCTTTGTGAAAAAAATGAGTCGGGAGTGGAGGAATGAAATTTTTAATTCGAGGCTCGGTTTTCGTGAAAATCGAATTTAAATATAAAATTTAATAAGGCACCAGAACTTTCTCTTTATTGTTATTTTCGTTCTTGGTACTGTTTATAGTAATGCAAAGAAGTCTCAATGATGTATTCATATTGCATGCACAGTGCATGCGCTCCCTTGGGAAGCGTATTTAATTTTATTAATATTCATTCGTTATCTGAGGGTTGTCAAAGTGTTTTCTTTTATGTCAAAGCTTGCTTTTATGTCAAAGCAAGTCAGCTGCAATTTAAACGAAATTCGAGTACAAGCACTGTGTAGAAACGCAAATAAGTGGATAGCAGGAGAGTGGATTTTACAATTCTTGCATTTTTGTTTAACAATTAGCAAGTTCTATTATACAGGTTCCATATGAGAGAGGCAGTCTCGTGGGATGTAATCGTGTTCAGTAATATACAATTCCAACATACAGCATGGAATTAGCCAATGTCCACCTGCTATGATAATTAACTTAAAGTTGGAGAAACTCTGTAAGCTCCAAAGCTTACCTAGGGCAGCACTGATTTTAGATATTGCATTGATATGGAAATGACGTGAAAGTTAGTTAACAGTCTATTCTGTGTCAAAATCAATTGGTTCCAGGAAGCCATCAAGCGGCAAATTATTACTGGTAACAGTAATAACGAGAGCACGAACATTTATGTGAAGATATAGTGTGCAGAAATATATTCAAGGTAAATTTGCGAAGTGTATGCAAAAAAGAACGACATTTTAGTTGTTGCAAAATTCTGGCATAATAGTTCTTTTAATATTGTCGCCTGTGAATTGAAACAATTTACTGGATATATGAATTCAATATTTCACAGTGCACAACATACGTGTGCATTGAATAAAATAAAAAATATATTGTCATATATTGTAATAACAAAGCAAATCTTTGTCCTAGGTTTATTGCCTTTATCTATATGATCCTTGGAAACGTGGTTATTAATAATATTTGCATAAACACCTGTTGATTAGTAATAACACTTACTAAAATCAGTATTTTGTGTATTAACACGATTGTGCATAATGTCACGATTGGTCAATATAATTTCATCTTTTTTTCCAAATCCCTGTGAATTATTCTAAATCTTAGAAAGTAAGAAATCACGCCCAAACGAGTTGACCACTCTTTAAGCAAGCAAATTCATCTGCCTTCTTGAACAATTAGTTTCACGTAAAGCGATTTAGTCTTCCGTGAATTTAATCGACTTGTTTCATTTAACGCTGCTTGTGTTCTGACCAATTAACATATTTTACTGATAATATTCATAGGACATATAATATCATGATTAAAAGTTCATTTGGATATTCAACGATCACACATAATTACATGTTATGCTAATGAATGGTGTTATGAAATAATATCATTAATTACACAGGGTTCCACTAGAATACAATTTCCTCTCTCATATGTTATCGTACAATATTTTGTTTTCTCGAAAATACGTCAGAACCTACGAGAACTTTTGTATCATACTTTTTTATAATTTCTTCAAATTATTCTAAATATACATATTATTAAAAGACCAGAACAATGCGGTCCAGTATAGGGAGCCGAATCAATCACGTTTAGGGTGTATTGTTCTAAAAACACCGAGCAATTTAAATTCACGAGAGATTTTAAATTAAATATCTCCACTGTATTTCTGCGAATCTGAGGAACCGAGTGAAACCATTGGCAAAGTTAATAGAAGGCTGAAAGCAAGGGGAGAAATAAAACATTCGAAAATAAAATAAAAGCACAAGATATTGGTTCGCGTGTTCTGTACAAACAAAATATTGTTACTCTCAAAGGCTTTCGATTTTGCAAACAATAAGGGGGAAATAAAAGGAACAATAGACGGAAAGTAATGAAAGTAACAGAATTGTATAGTTGGAACTACTTTGAAAATTAATTACATGGATACGCAAGCGGGATGAATATTGTAAAAAATATTACAATTCTTGTTATACATTTTATACACAGACTTTCATTCTTTCATATTACTAAGTCTTTGGAGCGGAACCCTTCACAATTATCCTAAAAAATCTGAGTAAATACATGTCCTATTGACAAAACAGATAAGGTAGTCAATACTGATACCATCGATTCAGATAAAAAAGGTCCATCAGAAATTTATAAGAACATCGAGAACAAGAAACGACGAAGAATCTGTTCGTAGCGAGTTATGAAAACAAAAGTTCTCCGGACTTTGAAATTCAAATGGGGCATCTCATTTCAGGATAGGCAAGCCCGGTTGCCACGAACACAGCATGCACGAGGATAAAGGCGAATGTGCACGTGTCACTTTGCGTCCCCAATACCGCTGATTCAATCAAATTGAAGGGTTAAAATTGAAAGTTCGATGATAACACATTGCAATGGAATTGACGAAAGTTTATTCATTAATCTAGTATAAACATCATTTCAGACTACTAGAACACAAGGCTGTTGAAAAATGCACGGAGGATAAAAATAAGTTCTATTAATTACGTAAATAATAATATGTCTATAAATATTGGAATACTTTACTTTTTAATATTGAATACTTTATAAAAGAATACTTGATTTTAATGTAACTGGAAGGCACGTACTTATTCAAAGGAGATACTCTTTCGAATAAAAACAGGAGAGAAGCGTGGAGCATTCGGATGAGTTCCATTCCACAGTGTATTCTCAGAACTATAAAGGATAATTCTTGTTTAACTGAGTTGTATTAAATAGATAAAACCAACAATAAACTATACGATTTACTTATTAATAAATAAACTGCTATCTATTTAATCAAAACTTCGTCGTCCGGGTGTAAAAATAATTTCCAAAAACGTACAAACGATAGGGTAGACCGAGGCGAATCGGATCACTTTTTATTTGAAGGTAAAAAAAAATAGTTACAATTTAAAAACCCAATACTTGATTATAAATTCGTAACAAGTACCCATTGAACATGAACATTCATAATAAAAATTATAAACAAATTAAAAAATTCCTCTTTTATGGACAAAAACGAAAAAGTGGAAAATATCCGATTCGCCCTGAGTCTGGGGGCGAATCGGATATTCCGAATATCTCTAAGAAAACAAACAAATTGTCGTAAAATAATCTTTGGTTATAACTTTATAAAGTATAACTTGATAATAATAATGTCAAAGACCCTACGTAGTACATGGGTGGCAAGTATATTGTCCTTAAACACCACTTATATTAGCACACTTTTCTTGCCACCACTTTTCACAGATAGTGCACTGTATCCAATCCTCCGCAGGTGGATGAATTTCTCGTTACAATAAATGCAATGCCACTCTCTTTTATGTATGTGCGAACCATCTTTACCTACATGTATAAGTTATTAACGCATTTAAAGTCATACAACTAATTAAATAAATAAAAAAAAGAGTGATCCGATTCGCCCCAAATGAAGTGATCCGATTCACCTCACATAAATAATAATTTTAAAGTGAATAAAATACGTAAACAAATTATGATATAATAGTGAAAATTATATCAAATATTATTTCTGGACACTATACAAACTAATAATATCAAACACATTTGGATGTTAAAGCTTACCTTTTATTTTTAAATAAGAAATTCTAAGCTATGTATTTTAGATCTGCGCCAAAATTATTACGTTCGTCCGCGTGAGGCAAACTTGAAATGCGTGTCAGCACTAAACGGTATTGTAAAACAATAAAAACACAATCAAAAGAGGTGCATAAGGAGGGCGTGAGGAGTGTATGTATGACCTAAACGATTTTTTCCATAGTAACATCAACTAATTCTTATTTCGATCCGATTCGCCTCGGTCTACCCTACATCGACGCGGCTAAATAAAATAATAACAGGCGCCGACGTTCAATGGACGCCTTTGATCTCCATTACACGAATCAATTCCAAACGAGCAACAACGTCGAACAAACGTAGAAACACTATGTAGCTACTATCAATTCCTTTCAACGTTCCATTCGATTTCATCGAACGCTCCCGTCGAATCATCGATCATATACCCTGTTCGCTTTGCCGTCGATTTCGTTGAATCCCGTTGCTCATCCCAACTGGCCCGTGTAAATTCGCCTTAAGCCAGCGTCGAACGAGAACGCCAGGGCCGGCGGAAGGGGCTGAAAATCCCAGCGCGGGAATAATATTCTCGTTCCCGTCGATTTCCACGATATACGTATATATTTTACAGGGGGGGTTTCTCCTTCGTCAGCGTGCGTCGGGGTCGGGTCGTCGGGGGTGTCGGCAGGATTTATGCATGTATAGGATATCGCAGCGGCGGCGGATGCAGCCGAGGAGCAGGCCGATTCCCGGGGAATCTCTCGATAATCGCCGCCGTGTAATCGCGTTTGCACTCGAACCGACGATTTATGACCAGTCACGTCAGTGCCAAGCGTACGCATCCACCTTCGCCGGCTGATTAATGCGCTCGGACTTCGTCGTGGAAATAACGTACAAACCCGCGTTTTCAGCCTGCTGTGACGTTTAGCCCTTTGACCGCCAAGGGTGTGAGATGGCACATGAACGACTTCTTTCAATTATTTTTCCTACAATTTTATAGAGAACACTTTGTCGAGAAAAGTGGAGACATGGAATAGATTTGTGGAACGCGGTGGACAATGAAGTTATTCATTAAACGCAACAGACTAAATACTTATCGGCGTTCTAAAGTTTATGTCAAGACGAGGTTACTTATAGGAGGACCTGCACACTGCTGGTCAAAAGCTCTTTCTGTGAGTTTGAACATTGAGGATGCAGCAGATGGAATAATAAATTCTGCCAGAAAATGAAGGGGCATTCAGTTCTGAAGTGCGATTAGTTTACAGCTGATTCAATCCATAATACCTACTTTGCCTTGTCCCGTTAATCAAACCGACACTCCATTGCAACCGGTCTATCATAACTCTGCGATCCGCTAACAGACAGTATATTGATTCGTTAAGCTTCTACATCATCGCAACGCGGATATAAATACAGATAGACATGCTCTGAATGGAATGGACGATGCTGAATGGAAAAAGCGAATGTCGGTCAAACAGGAACGTTTACCAATTTGAAAGAAAAAAGAAGGAAAAAAAAGAATCGATGATTGAAGGCAGAATATGCGTCACTTAACTTGAATATAAGTATCTCGATCACTCTCCGCTATCGGAATTGAAAAATATGTCGCAGGAATATTGAAAACACGAATGTTAGCTCGCTGGCATGAATCGTTCGAACTGTGCAATCGTTCAATTCAGGATTAACCCTTTTGAACCAGATTTATATCGCCGTTATTTTTCATCGCAATTTTCATCCTACATAATTCAACTGTAAATATTGTTCCCAAACATTCGATCATAAACTGTAACGTGCCAGAAGTCTTGGAAGCAACAATACGTGCAAGGTTCTAAGTTCATGTCAGCAATTTAATATAAGTGGTACTAAAAAGTACCGCCAGGTAATAAAGGGTTAAATTGTGAGGCAGGGAATCAAAAACGCTCACTAATGCCATTTTGGTGCTGTATTTCTAACAATATAGCCCCCGACGAACGACACACTGTTCATCTTCTCACGCATCTTACGGAAAATAAAATTTTAATGAAGAATCGTGCGTCGTCCCCCTTTTAGTATACACGTAAGGTGCAGTAGGTGAACTCGGTAACATATAGATAGAGCATTGCATTAAAGTGGCAGTAATTGTCGACTCGCGAAAGAACGGAAATGGGACGTAAAATCAAAGAAGCGACGTTCGTGTCGAGCTCGCGTGCAAATTCCAGATACAGGGGTACACGTACATACTCGTATACTCGAGCATGTTAACCCGGCGCCAATTCATCTCGTCCAGCGTGTGAACGTCATCGCCATTGTCGTCGAGGGTGCCACTGGCAAAAAGCCTCTTTCACGCTTCGGGATCCCGCGCCATCTTTCTCGGCTTAGGCGCTTTTTGCAAGCCGGTCACCGGGAAAACGGATGGACTCTGATAATGCGAGAACTCCTGAAACTACTCGTGAATGACCTGAGAAAACACAGCTCACGGTGTCTCTATACTCGACCACCTGGTATACGATTCTTGTGTACTAGTTGATTAAAATGTTCAGCTGGGGATGAATGTATTATTTTGGAAAATACTGTGCTCGAAATGTGCCGTAATAGTATGTGGAAATTGAAAATTCAAGTGAAATTGAATTGAATTTGTGGAATTATGGATACGTTGAATATTTGTTAATTCACTGTGCTCAAGGCAAGCAAGCAATTAAATTGAACTGTTATATAAATATGACAGAAGTATTTAGAGTAATCGAATTTATAAAAAACAAAGGTCTGCATTGTCGATGTTTCTTTCGTCATTCGTCTTCGTTAAACTACTGCTTCTTCCTTTCTCGGATAACTATTTGAAAGTAACAAAAGTAAAAGTTGCGTCGAAAACCAATCTTTTATATTAGCAAAATAAAAACGTCCCTTTCTAACCTTTCTTATTTTTCTCAGATAGAAACAACCACGTGCCCCACATTACTATCTCTTTTACTCGTAGACTGACCGGCCTTAAAATTCTCTTAACGACTATGCTCTTACAAAACGCAGAAGCGAGATCTAGACCTATCGTGGAGGAAGAAACATAATATTGTCAAATATGCAAATTAAACCATTCATAACCCCTGATGAACTTCAGCGAGTTCTGGATAGTTTGAAAAAGGAAGAACTAGCTTCGATTCGAGTTAAAGTGTCGAGAGGAGGAAGTTTTATTCGACTTCGAACAATTATCAAATCGGAGACTTACACTCTTGGTCGAAATACAATTTTTGCTATACAAAACTTTTATGACTGAATAATATTTCTAAGTCGAGAGTTTATGGCTAATTAAATTCGGGAAAGTTGATATTAATTCCGAATCAATGAATCGTTTGTAAGCCATTCAATGCTTGTACAACTATGGAAGTTTCTCTTTGAACACTATTCATCGATTTGGAAATCCTGGAGGTTCAAATGAGGGCGGAAATAGTCGAGGGAGTTTGCAGTAATCTTTTAAGTCTTTAACATATTAATGTACTTTCTACAACGTTGTCACTAATAATTTTCAAGGTTCATGCTTTCCGTTTCAAATGTTCCAAACCAGTAGCGGGACCTACTATCACTTGCTAGAGATTTTCCAAAAGCTACATTAATATTACGAGTAGTTGCTGCCGTGCTACGCCGAAGTTTAAATTGATACAAGTACACTCGGGTTTGATGTTTATCCACAATTTGCTTTAATACACAATGCGTTACTCCGAAACAGAACAGTTCAGAAACCCGTCAACCATATTGCATTCGTCTAGCTTTAATTTTTAAACTGACAAAAAGAATGAACCACTAAATTTTAAAAGGTTTTTTTATACTTAACCCCTTAACGTTTTTTGGAAGAAATAAGTGTTATAGCTTACAATCCTATGTAAATGACAAATATCAATACAACGATTTTTTTCTTAGCTTTGACATTGTTATCTTCAATTCTCAATTATATTCAAGTGTGAAAAATTATAGCAGCATAAAATACAACGCCGCTTGAATTATCTCGAGTGTGCACAACTTGCCTGTTTAGCGCGCTCGAATTAACTCGAGCGTGTACGTTAAGGGGTTAAAAGGTTGGTCATTTTATATACAACAGCCAAATACTAATAAACATTGCATCGAAACGAAATCACATTGCATCGAAACGAAATCAATCACTGTACATCCAATTAGTAAAAGAGTATTAAAACATTATTATTCTTATCATCGTCCGCGAAACCCTTGCAATTCTCTTTTCGAAGTCCTCTTTTGTACTTCGCAAACTCTAATTTCGTTTAGCGAAGTCCTTTCTCTGTTTAAATAAGGCCAGAGTCGATAGTCCCGGTTTGTGACCACACATGGTGCATCCGACGTTGCAACGAGTAGCTCACGTGCTGAACAAAAAGCATTGGGGCAACAGTGCTACACATTAACGGTCTGTTACCTGAATTTTTGTTGCCTTTAATATTGACCATGGCGAACGTTTTACCAAATGCACACTTCTTGGTCGTTCCTTCCACTTCAAAGGAGGAACAGCTCCCTGAAAGGGGGCGCGTAATGTATGCTTGATCGTTAACGATTCATGCAGAGCTGTAGCTTTCACTTATCCTTTGAAGGTCCAGCGGTCGCAGAAAAAGCATCAGGGGGATCTTTTGTTTTGAATCGAAAATGCAGGTGCATCGGGCTTAGCCTTTGGCTTTTATGGAACTTCGTGTAGAGCATTGTGTGCTACGTATTATAACTAACGAATGGTTTTATACGGTAAATGTGCCGCGCTGCACAGAGCTTTCCTGTATTGTAACTAAGTACACTGAAGAGCCTAAGTGCATTGGCTCAACCTTTAGCCTGAGATTGTAGTATAGTTGCAAACGTGGGCTGTATCTCGTGGTAGTAATGTCTTAAACATTGGGGCTGCATTGTCGATAATGGTTCACAGAGTGGTCGGCGAAAAAAGATTTCTAGAAGATTCATACGTAATACAATTAAACTATCTATTTATATACAGTTCATCGTTTGTTTCCCTTCTTTTTACCAGGCTTATATTAGCTCGCAACGATCTTGTATGCGTCAAATCTTGTAATTGAATTTTAAACCACTTCCCATAGTCCAATCCTGCTGAAATTTTGTATACGCACTTGCTTCCGATGACAATACTTGATGCCATACTCGGTAGGCCAAAAATGACAATAATAAACAAAACAATAAAAATGCCAAAGCTGTAACGGCACTGCTCGTTGAGCGACACTGCTTTTTCCAAACAAACGCACATCGCTACGCCGCTGCCGATCAGTGTAATGAATCAGTGCTCGGGTATATCGGTGAGCTAATACTAATCCAACGACAAAACTTTGCTATTTCTCATTCTCCCCTTATGAAACCTTTACATAGCATAGCTGACATTTTTCTGATTAAAATGACACCAAACACGATATAATTTGGATCATATTCAAATTATTTAATGCATTGTGAACAGTAAATATATTTGGACCATATATGGTCCAAATTATATCGTGTTTGGTGTTATTTTAATTATAAAATTATCTAATCATGACACAATATTGTCCCTGTTACAAAACATCTTGGTGAAGTGGTAATTACAATCGATTACAAGATATGTGAAGACTAAAAAGTACAAAATAAAATATATAAAAAAACTTTTTAAAAACCACGCTTATATTAAAATGCACTAAAAAGGAGAAAATAATATAATAATTTAATATGAATTTAAATAAAATCATGACATTAGTGACTATAAACAAAAGCGTGGTGTGCTAAACTATATTGACGTAATCTTCGTGGGCACTCCACGCTTTTGTTTATAGTCACTAATGTCATGATTTTATTTAAATTCATATTAAATTATTATATTATTTTCTCCTTTTTAGTGCATTTTAATATAAGCGTGGTTTTTAAAAAGTTTTTTTATATATTTTATTGCGATATACAATATCGTTCTACTTTCCTTTCTTCATATCGCGCCCAAAAACCTGTGCGCCAAAAATTTTCGTTGAAACAGATTCAAAGGAACTCACGAAATTGAAGTTTTAAAGAGGGATACCTTTGGGCATTTTTATTTTACATCAGTGTAAACATATCCAACGAACAATAACATCGAAGCATTATTAAATCTGACGTTTTTCAGGAATATACATTTCTTTCACGAAGAAACTATCGTATTGACTCATTTGCACGCCTCACTTTCGAAACGGATGAAAATTATTTCCGATTATGGACCTCTCGAAGCGCGAAACTCCCACTGTAAAATATCAAAAGCCATGGAAATTCAGCGAATTTTCAGCTTCCCCCGCAGCCGAGGGAAATATTATACACAAAGTATTACAACGGAGTACTGTAACGGGTGGTTGCATTCGATTGTAACGCCGTTGATGTCCCCCAGAGCTCCTGTGGATGGATTATCTGAACTGTTGCAATAATTTTTGCCAACTCCAGGGGCTTAGCCTCGAAACCGTGCGCCGTTGTTTATCGCGAAACCAACGAATTTCCAGCTTTCGTTCTTCCGTGTAGCTCGCGCTGCGGCCTATGGTAAATCGCGGTCGCTCTTGACAGCTGAAAGCTGGTCCCGCGTTTAAAAATATCTTTGTCACGGTAGAATAAAGCGTTTACCAATTCGCACACCGCCGATTAAAAGGTTCCGGCTCCGTGAATAATTCTTGACGTTCAATCATTTCCCATCAAATTTGAACACATTCAATCGAGGTATGTGTTGGGTAGATTTTCTATTTGCCCCGATCTTTTTCTTTTTTTTAGGGGGGCCAGATTTTCACCCGTCGAGATTTCTATACACGCGAATCACAATTCGCTTCCCCATTCAGGCAACCTATATTCGCTCGTTGTGAATCACTTTGGTAAATAGCTGGTCCTATATAGGATCGTTCATTAATACACAGCGCCGCGCATAAGTATTCGAACGCCTTTACAAATTCGAAGAATAGGTTGTTCGAGCCAGTAAATGAAACGTTTATTCGACTAGGTGAAGTTAAAGAGAATGAATAAATTTTTAGAAATAATAGAATAACAGTAACAATACTGTTTAATACGGTAACATTCAATAATATAGATTTAAAGATGGTACAATTGTAATAATAGTATCATATAGTATTTAAAAGTAGAGTCCAAACAAATCTCCCTACGTACTAGTTCAAACCCAAGGTGTAAAATCTGTATCGTACAAATAGTTGTAAGAACTTTTTATCCAAGTACCCAATAAAATATCTAAATATTAAATATCCAAGTACCAACATATTTTCTATTTTTTCCTTACTATTATACAGCAGTAGAAGTAATTTGGCCAATCAGTGGAGATTCAATTTCATTTAATTCATTTAACCCTTTGCGGTGGTATTAAGTTTATACATACATAGGTGTATGTTAACATGGTAACCACGATATCTCAAATTAGCACCATCTTTTTTTTAGCACATCTTCAGCAGATGTTTCGCTATCGTCCCTACCAGAAGCAGGCTAAAACATGTTTCCGTTTTAACTTCACAGGCCACAAAAGACGAAAAAAATAGAAGAACACGAGAAATTGATTTCAAATTGCTGCCACTCTAAGAAAATTTAATATTTCAATCCAAGACCAAGCCATTTTTTTCGAAGATGATCCACTTCTGTGCGCTGTAACGTCATCTTTATTCCATATTTTGTATAAAAAAAAATGTTACATTACAGTTCAAGATGTGGTAAAGACACAGTAAAAAGTATGGTTGTTTGCTGCGGTGGCGGAGAGTACACATACGACCGCGAAGGGTTAATAGTCTGATCGATTGATCGAAAAATTGTTTCCGTGTTGTAAATAGCGCGAGGAACGACGAGGAAGCATTTGTACAATTACGCATCGTTAATTGATAACGCGGCAAAAGTCGATTTCATCGCTTACAATCACTTCGTATAATGTTTCGATTGTTTCGGTAAACGCGTTTCACTGTGCGGCTGTTACACCTGACCAATGACCGTACTCTTACTGCTGCGGGTCGATTTACCGTGTCTGACCACAGTATTGACTTGAACTACTGTTTCGGTGGGAACAGAGGCGATTGAATCTGTTTGGCTGTTCGTTCTTCTTGCGCTTCATTTCTGCATTCAATCTGATTATATTACTTTGCAGTTGGGATAGTCTTTTATATACTAATAACTTAAATAATTGCTCACAATTTGTTGGCCTCCAAATTTTACAATCCGTGAAAATTTATTGTTCGCTTAATCGTTTAGGTTTCAGTCCCCTTTTCCTTTAAATTAACTATGAACCTTTTCTGCAATTATTTTGTTTAATCAATATATTGCCCGGTGTTCCGTTATTACCGTAAAAATGAAATCAAGTAAAATTTGGTGAATCGTACGACGAAAATTTATTTCCATCGAGAAATTATTTTAATATTTCTAATTTCTCCAAATTTGGAAGTTTAACAGAGTTTCCGATAAAACAACGGATACAGCTATAATTGCACGATGTTTAATTAAGTACAGGTAGGTATAATTACATATCCAATGGAAAGTTACGATCGTACCTTTTATCTTGGTGCATTCACGTCCATTCAAGCGTGGTATAAAGTTACATAAAACAACAAAAGCTTCCCGTAAAACGCATGCACATAAAGTTCACACGCATTGTAGCGAAATCAAGCAATATTACGACCGTCGTACAATATATGTAGTTGCAGAGTTGAATGAATCTAATGGTCGCGAGGGTTCAATGACATTACTATTCACTCGGTAACAATAAACCCAATTTCAGAAACCATCTAGCTAATAATACCGAAATCCACGTCCATCACCTTGCAACCCCTAATTAAATACATTCCAAACAGTTTTGAAATTAGTTTCCGAGTCGATTCTTTGCGCAAACAACGCGATACCCAAATCGGAGAAAGGTATTCATTACACCTCAAAGGAAGCTAAAATTCCGAGCAAGGCATTCCGCGAACAGCGCTTTCTCAAGGAACAGCCTGGAAAGAAGGGGATGGATAAACCCGATTAATTAAATTTTCCCGGCCTTTTGCTCCCAGAGGTTTGTATCAGATCGTATTTATCAGAACAGCTATTTGTATGCTTCGAAGCAATCCAACCGCAAAACCCTACCCCACGCTTCTGCAGGATTACTTGGGCTTGAGATTAGAGAGCCAGTGAGAAGAGAGAATATTGTTATAAGTGCAGGTGTGCAGTGGCGGACAAAGGGATGTTTAAAATTCGCATTCGTGCACGAGAGTATCGGTAACTTTCACGCTAGACGTTTTATGGTATGTTAATAAAACTTATTTATTTACCTCGGCCAGCCAGGTCGCGATTTATTATTAGTACATTTATAATTTTGTGTTTTGTGACTCTATTTTTTCTAAATGTAAAATTCGTTGCAAAGGAAGAGTTAGTTTGGAGTAAAGCTTTTCAATGTTTGGGAAAAGTTCTTTATTAATTATTTCTCCTTGACCCATTGCCGTAAACGACGGTTTTTGCCATCCAATTGCATTATTAGTACGGACTGTACTAGTGCATTTATTTGTTAATTCTTCGGTAATACATTGAACCAAAAGTGACATAACAGTCTAGATAACATGTAAGTTAATTTTGCGTACGATTTTTCATGTATTCAGCAAGTCGAAATATGAAACAAAAAGTGCGGCTCTGGGCACGATTTTCAAACTAAAAGTGTGCGGCAATGGGTTAAATCTTGATTTATTCTACCATTCTGTTTCATGGTTAAGCCAGATAATCCAAACTCCACTGTAGTTTATTTTTATAATATTATACCACTTTTTTCGATCCGGTTATATTTTAAACTTTATCCGGTTTATTGAGTACCACAAGATTTTTCACAATCTTTCTAGCAGTATCTATTTATTTATTATTATATCTACATATTTTTCGCAATATACTTGGTGCTAATAAAAGGAACTTTGCCGATCCTTGCCATGCGTCACATCTATTATTCTCGCCTGGGGTTCGAAGATAAAACATGTTTGATGCAGAAAGCAATAAATTATTTAACAAAAGTTTGGAATGGAATGGAATAACGCAATCATAATGTGCCTCTCCGCTTAAATATTCGAAATCCTATTTGACAGAACACAGTGGCCTAATAAGCTGTCAGAAGTGCGCTAACTAAAAAGACATTCGTCCGCCCGTAAAGCTCGACCACCGAATCCCAAACACCTTTCATTCGCACCTTAAAACCAAAAGCACTACACCACTGAAACATTAAAACCCTTCACTTCCCGCGCTCACATCTGTGAACCCTAAACCACAGCGCCTGAAATGAAAGTTTGTTATTAGTGTTTGTGTTATTTTAGCGGCGTCTTTTAATGAAGGCGAGAAAAACAACAGTATCCTGAAGAGGGGGCAGCTAGAATGCGAGAAACGCGCTGCTGTCCGCCAACGCAGAGATAGAGAAAGCTCGTTCCAACGTGTTCCCCGCAGCTTGGAACAGTTTAACGCGATCTCGTGCAAATTTGTATGCGGCGAAGTTTATATGGTACCCTAGAGTGGCGCGTTAGTTTCATTCTCTTTTCGACGGTCCTTCACCCCCATCCCCCGTCGACTTTCGCCCCATAGTTATCGCCGGATCATCCCTCGTAAGTAAAGGTATGGCTGTTTGGGCATACGGTCGCAGCTGTGTGTGCGTACACGCGATTCGCGTGTTTGCATAACGCGTTTCCCTGTGATATAGTGGGATATATCATGGACGATGTATACAGCGCTGTCCAAGAATGGTTACCGAACCGTCCGGGGCTGATCTCCCACTGTGGACTATGTTATCAGAGAAACACACAACTGTGGTGGTCAGTATGGCAAACTGGAATGCGTTCGTGAAGAAAACGCGAATGTTAAAAACAATGTATGCATTAGTATGGTGTTATGTGCAACGTAGGGTTGAAGAGGTTACTGAACAGAGCCGATGTGCTGCATTGCGTTACTCGAATATTAAAAATGATGTCACCTTTTTTTTATATATCATATCTTTTATTGTTAGTGCCGGGGGAATATAATTGTGCGCCCTTTGTTTTACTGGGAATTCAGTGTCTATTGTTTGGCAAATGTTATCGTTTTGGTGAGACAACACAGAATATTAATATTATTTCCTATCAATTGCGTACCGATTGAAGCTTGTTCTGCTTGTCTTGCTCTCGAATAAATACTGCACATATTTTGACTTCATTATTCACTTTGAAATTATTGTAGCAATAAATTGGAATTGTAGAATTCGTCCATATTGTTTCATTGATATTAAAGTTATGTGATTATTGTAAGGTTACGAAGCTCGATGTTAATACGGGCAGACGTTGTAGCCCCTCTGAAATGTTCTTGCCGTGAATTTGATTACAGTGACGCAGCAACGATGATGACCGAAATGTTGCTTTTTCGAATAGAAAAATGTTGGCGCACGTGCTCGAAGACAAGGATACCAATTTCCTTATTTAACCACCGAGGGAACTTCGAAAATCAGAAAATTGAAATTTATTGCGTCTGCAGATTTGCAAGCCACAAACAATAGAATTAGCGGGCAATTTTTGCAGGGGAAGCATCCCTTAGAGGTTAATGTGTTTTCCTATTGCCCTGAATTACCATACAAACTATACGGAGTAGAACAAAATATTTGACAGTATAGTTTTATAATTTCTCAACACCACAAATTTCTAACGAATTCATTGCAGGGTTTTATAGAGCATAGAAAGCAATTAAATTTTCGTTCTAAGTATATCTACTGCAGTTTTTAGGATATTATATGAAAATTGGCCACATTAATATATTAACACTGAAGGATTGTTTTTACTCCAAAGAATGAAGAGATAGCACACAAGAAATTCACATGACACTTCCATTCAGATTCCCTGTAAACCATAACAAATTTTTAAGTATTTCCAAGTAGACGTCTCTGAGTTTGCATCAATACAACCCTTGACGGGGTTCGACCCTCCTAAAATCCCCGAAATCATCGCAAGTTGCAATTTTGATACTCGAAATATGTATCTCTTTACCATTTGGCAGATTTCACGAGTTTACTGCGTCGTTTCCACACCAAGTATACCTTCTTGCACGGCTGAATCTCGATCAGGCCACGTTATCATTAAATTAAAATCGACCAGACTTCGAAATTTTCAATTTTCTCCGCTCCCGTGTGTTTACATCGCTTCACTTATCGAACACGTGCGTGACCCGAGAGAATCTCTTGAACGAGAATAAAGATTGCACTGATTTCGATCTGGAGGCAACTGATTTTCAAATAGCTCGGTTCAATAGACTTTTTGTCGATCTTATTCTGCATTGGAAAGAAATACCCCGTTTATATTTGTTTGGATGTACGATAATATTCATGGACGTAAAATTTTTGTAAATATACAGAAAAAGAATTTGCGAATCATAGACAATAATACAAAATATGCAATGTTACACTTCAAATGATATAAAAAAAATGAAAAAAGGTGTGATAATAAAAGAAAAAGTTTGGAATTGAACGAAGTTGAATTTACGCATTGTTAATAGGAAAGCCCCATATTTGGAACAAATTAAAAATCATTTTCCCCATAAGAACAATATGAGAATAAAGATATTAAAATAAGCCCGTGGAAGGAAATACAAACAGTGCTTACGTTCGAAGCTGTGAATTGCAAAATCGCGTGTCCCGAATTTTAAGCAATTTTCTGCAACTCTATTTGGACAGACTGAAAGAACTTTTTTCAGAAAACAACATTTTAAATCGCAATGCGTTATTTATCGGTGCATGCGGCAATTTCGACTGTGCAATTTGGAGGGGCAAAAGTTACTAACTCATGTAACTCTAACGAGCGTCAGATCGAAATGTCGAATGGCTTTAACGGGATAACAGATTACATACTTGACATGTACAAACCATTAATCGCCCATGTTTCATCAACGGTGTCGAAAATATCGGCCAGAACACCGTTTCTTGAATTTTTTTTGCTTTAACCCCCTATTTTACTGAAGTGATTAATGATACAAACGGGTGATCAAATTTTAGATTAAAATTAAACGACGTAACGGGTAAGTACATAAAGAGTAATGTCGTTTTATTCTTACTTCGAAAATGTATGTTTTTCCTGCATAAATGATGTTAATTTATGCAAAAATATTATAGAACACTAGTAATAAGTAAAATAAGCATTCCGCATTTCTCCAATTAATATCGACCACAATTTGACAAATCATTTGGGGGTAGAATTAAATAAACCCCGCTACAAAACCACGTAACTTTTAAGTCACATACTCGAAATTTATATACAATATTGTAGAGGGTGAAACTAGCCGAGTGTTCCCGAGGAAACGTAATAAAACATTAACAAACGGCAAATACGTTTATAACAAATAAGTTAGTTGGCAACCGACTCTCATTATAAATACATAAATTACATTTTTTGCAATAAACCATTTTCTCTTCCAATTTACCCCTCTACAATATTGTAAATCTTATCTGAATTTCTTAAACAGTTTGTCAAAGTATTTTTCAGTTATGTAATTTTATTGGCACCTATGTGTTAATTATACCCCATTGTGTGTTTGAAATCGAAATTTATTTCCTTACAATAAACCATTCAACATCTTCTCAAGGGTGAGAATATATTGGGTTATAACACCGCTAGTGAATTCACAAAGAATTATCCTCGTGCGCAAAATGATAAATTCCAATCTAATTAGCGGCAGAACTAACAACCACCCTTGACGCATCAGCATTACCCAGCTCGTCGACAAGATGAAAAATCAATGCCACGCGTTCCCTTTATGGCCCCGTCGCAAATTATTCCCCATTATTACATTATTACTGGCAACGCGTACGAGGCACCAAAGCGATCATTTAATCGTCGCCGCGATTTCGATCTGTCCAAGTTCGGCTCGAATGGCCTGCGTGAAATATTATACAACTGTGGAGGGAGAGTAATAACGTTATTGCACTGAATACGACGTAATTTGATAATTCGCGGGCCGGCACGCTCAATGGCCAATAGCGTTAATGGATTACGTCGCTGGTTATGGTAATTCGCCCGTGTCCATTGCGTAGTTACCATCTCCTCACGCGCTTGTGCAAATGCAACACCGGTGAAATAGATCCTTTCATATCGTGCGCCAGTTTCGTAGCAAGATAATATAAATAATGATTCGAAGCATGTATCTTCCTGCTTTCACCCTTTCGCGGCTGCTGGGTGTCGTGTATGTTTCAGTTGAGTACTCGAACGGAAATTGATGCACAGTATACGCCCTAAAGTATTTGAACGCCTTTACTTTAGAGATGATAAGTTGTTGTAGTGGGTAAATAAAATATTTATTGAATCAGATTGCCTTGAACGGTGCTTTGACAATCTAGACTAATATAATATGTATAGTGTTACTTTTTTGGTAAATTAATTGACAAATTTTAGCCAAACAACGTTTATCGACGTGACCACGCTTTGCCTTATTCACCGTGTCTCTATATTTATGCAGACACAGGTCATAGAATATACTAGATAGCATATGTACATAAACTAGACCAATAACTGTAAGAAGATGCAGTGAAAGAGAATAAAGTGACAGGAAATACTCGATGCAATAACAACTCAAAGGTAGTCGCAGCTATCTGCAACAGGGTTTGGTAATTCAATAATAAAGATTTGAAAAAGATATAATTGAAATAAAAGTATTGTGCACTATTTAATAGAAGAATCATCTGTTGCAAACTGTAACGAAGAAAACCATTTGTGCCTTTAAATGTAGAAATGAAGCATACATTTTGAGGGGCAAATTCTTAAATAATAATGTGGGATCGGGCGCCTCCATCAAAGAACATAAGAGGAACTTAAGAACCACGTTGCCTAAGAAGGGGCCGTGGCGTAGTGGCGCTGATCAGTGCCTAGTAATACGAAGGTGTCGGGTTCGATTCCCGATGACTCCCCTTCATTTTTATAAGTTCCTACAATAATAAATCAGTGATGGGAGGCTTAATGGGATTTTGGTCAAAGACGCGACTCCATGATGAAGAGTTTCTCAAGGTACCTACGTTGAATTAACTACCTCCGATTTAAAGCGAAACAGGGTTACAGATTCAAAGGGAAATGCACATGCTTGGCCGATACCTTAATGAAATGATATTATCTAGCTAGATTTGGACGATTCTATTTCGAAACTACAGTTTGGGACTATTCCGGGGAAACGCGTTTTGGATAACTTGTAATACACAGTTTACGAGGTGAATGCAATGGTATTCAATTTAATATTTAAGTGAAATAATAAATAATTAATAAAATAAGTGGAATGTATCTTTAATACCACTTTCAACGCAAGCAATTTTGTGGGAAATGATATTCACTGATCAAAACACGATCCATCTAATTCAATGTAGTCCAACTATCGGAGTTAAGTTACTTATACATTTATTTGAAAAGATTTTTATTAAATATATGCTGTTATATGAAATAATAAAATTTTAAAAATTTCAATCTGCTCTCAACTTATTATCACTTGTATGTTACGTAAATTGCATTTCAAATTGAAAATATAATATATTTTTCTATTGCTAATCTGTTGAATAGTTCAAATAAAAGATGTTCCGATTGCTTTCAACTTATTGTTAATTACATTTATATGAACAAAAGAAGGCGGTACATTGAATACAACTTCGAAAACTCTATGCCTCTGCTTGGTTTTCAATATCGAGAGGGTTGGGGGTCGTCGTTTTCGATTGCTAACCGATTTTCCAAGCCAAGAACATGCATAACGTCAGTGCGTCGTATATCTGTGTGCTTCAAAGCTCTATATTTGTGTAGCGTGCATGGAAAATTCAAGCAAGATGCATAAGAAAAATGTCACGTGGCACGTTTACATACAAATGCTTCCTGGAAATAAATCAAGAATATATTGTATGCAGAAATGTGAATTCAGGAAAAGTTTAATGTCGATTTTTACGTCAGACGTGCTTCAAGAATTCGAAGATCGATCTTTTTATGACAGTACTGGATATCTGGAATTCAAAGCTACGAAATTTCCGTACTCGTGATTCTACAATTTACCAACTGTGGTCAGATTTTTTAAATTTATTGCCTGGTAAAGGTTAACTGAATTTACACTGCCGGAGAAATCAAAATATTTATACGACAATTCTTGCCTTATGAACAGCAAAATGAAAGCAAAATATCAGTAAACTATGATGTATCGCTTTGGGAGTAAGAATTCTTGGTAGATATTACTAGATATGCATACAATAATGCATACAATAATGTGTCCAAAGAAATACTGAACATGGTTTTGCTATTTCCATGTGCACTTTGAAGGAGTGAAGGCTAAAGAAGACGCATGATATTAGAAAGCAAAGAAAGGTATGTGCCAAGAGAATCTTCTTAAAAGAGAATCTGTGGAAAGATTATATTCAAGAGAATAATATGAGAAAAATATGTTATACGTACAAAGGTACACTCAAATCTTAAAACGAAAATGTAATTAGAATTTAGTGTTAACATATCATTTTATACGATACAAAAATTCGCTATTAAAACAAAGGGGCACCCAATTACTGTGATATGAAAAATTGGAACAAATACTTCGATAAATAATAGACATGCAGTTTTTCACTATTATTATAATTAAACTTTGCAATATATCACTTTTCCAGGTGTACCGAGGAATTGTTCACTAAAAATATTGACACGTGAGACAAGGTTGTGCAAGAAAAAAGTAATTATGACTTACAGTTAGATAATGTTGCAAACGCTACAAGGAAAACACCTGCCATCTCTAACTTACCTAAAACAGAAAACAGATACATGATTATTATTTATTATCAATAGAATAACGTTTCAAACACAAAATGAAATTAAAACTGAATGCGTGCTAATAGTCTTCACCGTTTTTGTTAAATAGTCCAGCGTAATTTACTAAACAATGATTGCAGAAAATATTATAAAATTCCTACGTAACAGTAATAGTCGTAAGATATATTTGAAATCGACAATGGTTTGATACAAAGCGTATGTAAGAGGATTTGTTTCAACTCGAAAATTCATTGGACATCGCTAGTCCCCTTATGTACCCCGTTTGTATGAAGGAAGCAAAGGAGGAGGACCGAACGTACGTAAAAATAAACGAATCGGACAAAGAGAACGGGAAAAACAATATAGAAGAGAGCTCGAACGTGACGACTGAAAGGGATCGGGGAAGAAAAGCTGGCAAGAAATTGCGAGAAGAGCATGGCCACGGCTGAAAGAAACTTTCGCCGCGACCTTTCCTCTCTAACAAACTTTCTTCTCTCTTTTTGAAAAATAGCAGAGCCACTTTCAATGGAGACGTTACGTCCCGAAGAAAAAAGGTCGAATGTGAATGAAAGCTTTTGAAGACAGAGCTGCAGTGCGACGAACTGACAAAATAGAAGTTTCCTATAAAATATTGCGAGGCTTGTTTGACGACAGAAAGTGCGCGTTTGTGAAATGAAATGATAAATAACAAGATATCATCGGTAAATCGCATCGGAGATAAGATTGGGTTTACACATCACAAAATAAAGTAAAACAAAATAAAACGGTATTCTATTTAGTTAGCCAGTATTTTATAACAATATTTTAAATTTGAATGTATTTTTTTTTTAATGTCCTTGAAGATTTTAATAAATTCGCATAAAAATTGGACGGGTTACAAATATGTAACTCTCCCTAAAAAATGAAAAGGCAATGTATATAAATATAAATACAAAGAAGTTCAGAAATTGTCTGAATCTCTAACCATTGTCTCATATCGCTTTTTATATTCATATTATTCCTTTCGTCGTTCCCTCGCAGCTTTTCAAATTCTTAGCTTTCAGCGCTGTGATGCAGTTGCGTTTTTATAAAATTATAAAACGCTTCGCCGCGTTTTACACACTTGGTAGAACGCCATAAAGGAGGAAATATCACCCGGCGTTGGAACTCTTTTACGATTCGCGGGCAACTTCAGTTTCCTTTTTCGCGTTATGCAGCGTATTTATTCGCATGATTTGCGACGCGAAGCCTCTCTTAAAGGAGAAAAAAAAGGAAACTATCTACAAACTCTTCTGCGTCCTTTAAAGTTCGGCAATATCATTCTCGATGGAGAGCAAATATTTTCTGTTCCATCGTGCTTTTCCGAATGAGCATATCGTTGGTTATTGAAAATAAAAACATAAACAACAATGCGTTCTGCTAGATCTGTAAAAAATGAAACCTCCAATTCTTCCAGGTACTTGGAAAATAAATCAAATTGTTAGAACGCTAAGAGCCAACCGTTAAGTCGTGTCTCCTCGTAATCAGTAGTATAACCAAGCATAAGTCAGACGTTGATCGGATCCCAATCTGTGGAGTCACAGTAACGAGAAAATTGAAACGGTAACAATTTTTATGAACATTCCCATATGTATACGCTATTAATAAATACCCAACACAAGCATTGACAATAAAGAATTATTTCTGTACTTCGTTTTATACTGCAATAAAATATTTAGCGTTGCGAGGTGTATATTACAGACGGGTATCACGAAACGGACAATGCTTTCGAAAATGGTGTTAAAAATTCACGAGCAAAGAGCTAATATCGTAGTGATTACGAAAGTTCATCCAGCAACCCTCGTTACTTTGACTAAACTTTTCCATTTTTCAATCTATCTCCTGGTTGCCTCAGTGAGAACGAATATTTACACGAATAACAAACGATCCCCTCGTTTCCACGAATTACCAGCGTAGGAATTGCTTGGACCAAAAATTCCCGGCGAGCACCGTGCACAATTTCAATCGGGAATTGCAGAACGATTTCGACTAACGCTCTGTGCACCGTTCCACCTGTTCCACGACTAAAGCACGACACTAAAGAAGAATAAGCAGTTAACCTAATGGCAATATACTGCTGCTGCTTGCACGTAGCCCTACCGATGCGAAAAATAAAAGCATCCCTCACAAAAAGGAGGAAGAAGCGGAACGAAGAAAAAAAACATAAAGAAGGTCCCTAATCCGGCCATTACTACAAGCTCGTACATTAACGAGCGAGGCAGGGGGTGATCGAGAAATAGAAAGGGTAACGGGGGGGTGGGAATGGCAGAAAAAGGAAGGAAGATCAAATAAGTTGCCAGAGGTACGCGAATGCAGGTTCCTAGAAGGTCATCAACCTCCGAAGGATTTCCAGGATGGAATTAGCGAGAGAGGAGAAAGAAGGAGAGAATCCATTGTGGAGCGAGAGAAGAAACAAAGGGAGAGGGTAGAATGAGCGCAAGTGAGAGACGAAGGCGATGGTTATCTGGCGGCATTTGTTTTGGGAAAGCAGCAAAAAAAAGGACGAAAGGGGCAAAAGGGGTAGAGGTCGGAAGCAGGCGCCGGCGGGGGGAGAAAGGAAAGCCCGTATTTGTGTTATCTCGAGAGGGAGTGGAGAGACAGGGAGGAGGGACGGCGAAAGGTGGAAGGGAGAAAACCCGTATTTGTGTTATCTGGAAAAGGGGGGGACAAAATGGAAGTACCTTAATACCTACTACGGACTTACGAAATTATTATCGTCTCTCTGGTTAAACGAGATGCTCCTCGTGATCGTGGCGTCCGGGACTAGATCCGTAGATCCACACGGATTAAGCTACTTGGACCTTCTTACCTTTTTTTCTCCCCTGCTTTATTTTACAGGTCAGATAGTGGCCGTTAAACGTGGATCCGAATTCCGCCCGAGAATTCGACCGCCGTAAATTGCGACGGAATATCCTCTTAGGTTTCCACTCGGACCTATTATTCCCCCGCCCTCAGCCCCCCCAACAATCTTAATCTCGCCACGATTTAAACTTCACGACCTATTTTTCCGTTTTCGTTTGGGACCGCGAGTTACATTTCCTTGCGGCGTGAAAATCGTGCCGCGTAATTTTTTGTGCGGCGCAACGATTTCTCGCTGCGAAAATCGAAACGACTGGAGAGGTTTCAGAGTAAGTAAGCCGAGAATCTTGCGAGTCGTGTAATGCAGACGTTTTTAGACAGGCATAAAACGAGTCCCGCATATTTCTCGGTTCGCTATGCGGCGATAAAGCATGCAATTGAAATGAAATTTTACTCCCCGGTTTTACTGGTGAAGTAAAACGAAGGCGAAGAATGTTTATTCTGGGATGCGTATTACGTGGGGTAATAGATGCAAGAAAACTTCATATACTCCATGTAAAACGTCAAAACATTGAGGGATAGTTTACTTAACAAAAGAGTCACCAATGAACGAACATTCGTACAGATTGAGTTTTAATTGCAAAGGGGAACAATTACAAAACATGTATGCATAATTTATAGAAAAATGTTTTAATTGCGCGCATGAAATATTTTTGGCACTATTTTTGCCAAGGATAAATTGAAAATCTGAAAATGTAAAATAATTCCTGATAAAATTAAAACAGTTTCGACTCGGTATTCGAAAAGCTTCATTTCCGCGGTGAACAGTATCTTTTGTGTTACGTGGAGCCTTATTCCGGGTATGTGCTAGAAAAAGAAAAATATTAAGAGCCGTACAGGCAGGGGAGCCGATTTACATACATTGTTTGCAGATCGAAGCGGAAGGAACCGAAAGTGAGAAGGAAATTTCGAGCGGAGTAAAGGGGATATCGTGAAAAGCAGATTTGTAGCGGCGAAAGTTTATTCTTGCACGATATCTGGAGAGGAAAGTTTCGGAAAAGCTAGAAGAAGAAACGGGCGAAAAAGCAACAAGTAGAAAACGAGTGCAGAAACGAGAGTCTAAAGTATTACGAACACAATAATAATGATGATAACGTAATCTGTGCCACACGAAATACCAATAACCCAGAATAGTTGGGAAGCAGAAAGTTATCTTGGGATATTCGAAATTCTTTCTTCAATCATTTTAGTTGCAGCATGTACTATATTATGAATAATACTAGGACTCATTTTTGCAAGAAGATATGCGCGAAGATGGAAAGCAAGTTTCAACTGCCTCAAATCCTATGCAGACATTATTTTCCTACAAATAAATCGATATTATCAAAACAATACATTTAATATGGTTCCCTCTCCCATTTAAGTATTTTATTTAAAGTATTTTCCTCCTTACATCTATATTATAATTCAAAATAAAAAAATGTCTCGTCTTAGATCAAAATCGTTAGATTCGATAAGAACTGTCGACAATAAAAAAATGTATGCGTCGCACAGTGGTCCGGATTGGGGTTAAATGTGCGATATGACCAAAAAATGAACTTTCATATATCGATATTTTTCGAATATATACTATTTCCTAAATGTCCAGCAGTCTCAGAAACGAAAACATTTACATAATTTAATGCCATTTTTTAGTAGAAATGACAACTTAAAGTTGGACTTCCTAAGGACAGTGTTTTTCATCGAAAAAACGCCTATTATTCTTTTGAGTATGGTGGTCCCAATTCTACATGTATTTACTTCATTCTTTTTTTGCAGTAAAGGGTATTCTTCCGTGATATAAATTCACTCCTCGTATTAATAATTCCCATCTAAAGTTTATTAAAAAAATACTGTCGAATGATCTATTACAAATTCTCAAAATGTTTTGTGTTTGACAAGAAATATCATTCAAGTCCCAAAGAATCCCGCAATTTAGCAAATTGGAACATTTTCCGGACACCTTCCTCTAAATAACTATGAAAAAGTCAATTCCCCCCTCGTCCCCCTGTTCAGACCATGATTGTTATTATATCGCCTCTTTTTGACATCAGATCCATACATGAGCACTATTAGAATAAAATCGTGTACTAAAAAAGTTAAGGAATTAGATCCAGAAGCCCCAGAATTAATAATTAAATGACAGGAAATGATAATACTAATAATAATAATAAATAATAATAATTGTTTTTTTCTTAACCAATACTTAAATTGACATTACTGCATTGTCCAGTCCAATTTTCGGGTCTACACCTTTTACGAATAAAAAGTTATAAGGCAATGGCACACTTAACCCCAATCCAGACCACTGTGCGTCGTACCTATTTAAGAAATTAAGGGTGGTCAGCCCTTTCTGCCACCTTGATGTATAGATGCGACCCACTGCCGCTTTAATAGTTTCAAAAAATCTAATACATTTGTAGCACTTTGTGTAACTCAACCTACATAAAAAAATAATCCTATTAAACAATAAAAAAAATAAGATCAAAGGACCGCACATAAATATCTTGCACGCCAAATAATTCGGAAAAAAAGGAGTCGACATCTACAGTGGTTTCTGAGAAACGAGCTTGGCAAAACTTCCAAATATCTAAATAGCCCTGAACGCCCCAACAAATAATTGCACCGTTTCCTTAAAAAAAGTTCCAAGAAAGAAAAAACAAAATTCATTATGCTCAATGCCTCTTCCATTAACAAGCATCGCCATTTAAACGGCTACGGTGCGTCCATTACACAGTCCGGCTTAAATTTCGTCCATTGAATTGAAAAGTTACGCTGGTCCGTTTTTCGGTTCCCCTATTTTTTCCCCGAAGTTGCTCAGAAGATGCGAATACCCTGTATCTCTTTACGAGCCGGCCTCCGTTTAAGAAGATTAGGTTTACACGGATCTTAGTTTTACTTGAATTTACGAAATCGCATCCCGTGGGAGGTGTATCTACAGAGACTTGAATCTCCAGAGTTTTATGCGAGTTTAAAGCAGGAAAGTCCAGGGACCTGCTGCGTTCAGTTAGGCAAAAAAAAAAAGAAGAGACAGCCGCCAGGGAAAAGGAGCAGGGCGATTGTTTTCGCTACATTTGTTTCGCGTATGTATACAGGGTGGACCACCACATTTTACCATCTAGATTTACGTCATTATTATTACGCATAGCAAAAAATGTTTCAGATGAAGTTGAGAGGGTTTTGAGGGGGACATATTCTGATGGTACATTTTTTTTTGTAGGTGGACGTGTGAAGGACATGTGAAGGTCATTAATGTTTTTTTAAATGGAATTATATATTTTTTATTGAATCAGCTGATGCTCATTCTTATTCTTTATAAAAAAGTATTAATCTATTTGTGTAAAAAAATCATTAGTTTAGGAGATATTTTAATTCTAATTTGCGAATTTGACCGTCCACCCTGCACGTATGCACATTTTTTATCAAACACTCAATGGACATTTTTAGATGATTTACCATTGCATACACACCAAATAATGTGGATTCAACAGGATGGTTGCCCTGCTCATTATTCACGAATAGCAAGGGATACATTAAATCGAATGTTCCCAAATCGTTGGATAGGGCGAGGTGGGCCCATTCATTTTCCGCCAAGATCACCAGATCTAACGCCCCTCGACTTTTTCTTGTGGGGCTACATAAAAAATAAAGTGTACGCTGACAATGAGCCTCCGACTACAATGGCCAATATGAGGGATCGTATCATCAATGAGTGTAACAAAATAACAGCAGATACACTACGCAATGTTAGTGAGTCATTAACTTGGCGATTCAGAAAGTGTTCTGATGCAAATGGGCGATACATTGAACCTTTTCTGTAAATAGACATTAGAATTAAAATAAGAATATAATTAAAATGAAAAAATTCCATGTTGTAATAAAAAAGAGAGAAGGAGTGCTATGGTTGACTTTGCCAGATGTGTGCAGAGTTGGGGTTTTTCCGTGGTACTGCAGGTATAACGTGCTGCAGACGTGCAGGGTGCACGGTCAAATTCACAAATTAGAATTAAAATATCTCCTAAACTAATGATTTTTGTACACAAATAGATTAATACTTTTTTATAAAGAATAAGAAGGAGCATCAGCTGATTCAATAAAAAATATATGATTCCATTTAAAAAAACATTAATGACCTTCATATGTCCTTCACACGTCCACCTACAAAAAAAAATGTACCATCAGAATATGTCCCCCTCAAAACCCTCTCAACTTCATTTGAAACATTTTTTTCTATGTGTAATAATAATGACGTAAATCTAGATGGTAAAATGTGGTGGTCCACCCTGTATATGAAAGGGAGGGAAAAAAGCCACGATAACCGAGGGATGGAAGCGTGTACGAGTACGAAACAGATCGAAACGTGTAAGCGGTTCTTAATGCTCGTCGAGTTACCTTGCAGTTTGTAGAATTCTTAATACCCCTCGAAATTGCACAACTTCCCTCCTGCTGCGATAAACTAAAGTATTGCTGTTTATGGTAATTCGGACAGCGAGAATCCAGGAAATAAAAAGTTTCGCGACTTTGGGAAGCTGATGGCTGTTCGATAGAGTTGGCTTGTTTGGAGAAAAACTGGGATTTGTTTTGTGCAACGCGATGTGTGCAATCTCTTAAATTCATTTGCCGCTCCTTTTCATTTCAATCCTTCAAGAAAAGTTTGAAACTAGTTTATTATTTTACTGGAAACATGCCTCGTTCTTGTTCGTAACGAGGTTCACACATTTCATTCATTATTTTTTAGTATGCCCGTAGTATCTATAAGGTATATAATATATAAATCATATGAGATATTAATTGTATATTATATGGGGGGTTCAGAAGCCAATCAGTGTAAGTCCATTAGCATTCAAACCGAAATAAATAAGGTTTTACAAATTGCTTGGAAAGAAAATGACAATGTTTGTAACGTCATCTATTGCTTACGTATGAAAAGAATGACTTAATTGATTTATCAACTGAAAGTTTTAACCATAAAGAGTTTTTCGAACTACGAAACTCATGTTCAGGAAAGTTGGACTTACACTGATTAGCTTCTGAGCCCTCCATATATTGCATCTAACTCCACCTTTGTCAAAACTATAAATTTCCTTTTCACACTTTGAGTACAGGGGACTGAATACTTTTGCCCAACCGCAATTATTTCAGTCTAATTGATTAAAAGAAAATTTCGAAACTTTTCATCTTCAGTATTACCCAATTACATTCAATTGTGAATTTCCGTAGTACATAAGTAGTATTGGTATAAGAAGAACGATATCGTATAGAGCAGTGGTGAGCAAGCTTTGGCTCGCAGTGGGCCAACAGTTGACATCTACCACTTTACGCGGGCCGCAATATTAAATACTCAAATATAGTAATCGAATAATTTAAATTAAGACGCAAATTAGCCATTTCTTATTTGATTTATAGCAAAATTTTCTTCTGTTTTTTTAACATACACATACTAATATACCTACAATACATCTTATAGTGTAAAAGGGTATACGTTTAAATCACGCGTGGCCCGCGTGTCACATGTTTTCGCGGGTGCAGGTCTGTGGCAGCCGTGCCAATCTGGCCCGCGGGCCGCAGTTTGCTCATCACTGGTATAGAGTACATTAGCATAATTGGATTTTTCCCGAAGCTCCCTATAAAATATACAAAATGCAAAATATAACGCGATGACTTTTAAGAAAAATCTCCGAAACCATAACGTTCCCCCAAAAAAATAACCCCCGTATCCATTATCTTGTCCTCTTAAACCAGAGCGACCCTTCCCCAATATTTTCATATCCCGAAAACTAACAGAAATCCTTAGCCGTATCTCTTTAAATGCCATGCCCCGTGTACATACGTATACCGGGAACATTAATTCCACCGATTCCTCTCAAATGGAAATTCTAATGAAAACGAAACAAGCCCCAAACACTCCCGCCTGTATCAACACGTAGCCACCCTATATTTACTGTAACATGCCTCAAAGCGATCCCTCCAAGTGTCTGCACCGAAATGCAGGGAACGCGTCGATGAAAATACTGCGGTGGTCGGCCAGCGTGCGTTTTCGGCGAATTTAAGAGGGAAACGGCAGAGTCGCGTGGCACTTCCGGTGGCAGGAGAACGATCACCGTTCCCGCTGACACGGGTCTGACCCTTTGATTTTGCATAATTCAAGAGGCGAGCAAGGGCCTTGCGGTTCCCTTACCCTCTGTTATTCCAGCGTTATCTTATCCCGACTGCAGTCTTCCGTTCGTCCACTGGTATCTTTGCGCGCAGCCTCCACGGGAAATCGTAAAGTCTGCCCGCTCCAATCCTACCTCTTCGCGTGAAAAATTGTACCACCACGAGAATGGAAAGTAGAGACGGTTCTTCTGGGGGAATTTTGGACTCGAGGAGCTTCGCGCGGAAGTTTCGTTGGAGCACCTTTATCCGCCGATCTTCGTCGAACTCGAGGATTACGAAGCAATCCCCCTGATAAGTGGCAATTTTTATTCGAGATAACCCGTCGCAATAACAGCGAGCCGTGTGACGTTGCTCGACGTTTCTTTGTTACTTGCGTTTAATGTTATGCTGATTAACCCCTTCGCCAGTGCGAGGGACTATAGTCGCGCTACGTGAAACTAGATTTTCGACGCCACAGGTGAGTCAATTAAATTAAGTCCACCCTGTATGTTTTCCTAATAAAGATTTATTTAACGCGCAATGGGTTTTTGCATGCATCCCGTGGGCAGCTGTAACGAAGGGGTTAAACTTTAAAAAACCTGTTTAACCGAGTTGTTGGAAGAGTGGGATTTGTCAAATGTTTTCAGAGGTGTTTGAAATTCATTGAAAAATTTAAGTTGCATGTTAATATTCCATGGTAAATAATACATTTAATGGTATTTAGGCTTGTTATGGTTATATTAAGGATAACTTCTTATTAAATAGCACTCTGGCTAGTATTCGCTATTTAACAGCGATAATAACCGGGGCGACAGTAACGTCGAGGGAAATTCGTGCGGTGGCCGTAATATATTTTGCATGCAAGTGACCAGCCACGTGACTCGTAACACTAGCTGTCTCGCGTTTCGCACCTCATCACCTATGTCGTCTGGTTACTTGAAATTTCAGATGCACGCCTAATATTCCCAGCAAGTCGAACGAAACCACCCTCAAGCCTCCATTAAACACAATGGGCTTCTCCGTTAAAGGTAAAATATTAACAAATAAACACTAGTACACTTGAGAGTCAAATAAAGTCAAATACACTGAATGACCAAATATATTTCGTTCATATTAACACCAACGGCATCGATTTATCACAAACCTTTGTTATTTGTAAAAAAACAAAAATTGATTAATTACTCAACTAAAATATAAGGTCGACGAGTCATTTGTCAATACAAATTCAACAAATACGACATATTTCTCGACCATTTTAAATAAATGCTCCGGAGAACGGCCTCCAACCGGAGGAATCGGTTCATCGAGCTTCCGCTCGAGTGTTGCCTGGTACGAGGAGCCGATTCCCCGTGACTGCCCCCGAATTCGGCTCAAAATTTCGTGATTGTGCAAGCAGATCTCGTCGTAGTTACATTAGTGCGTTACGTGACGGACTTGCCTGATTTCCCAGAAAAACTCTCGGCTCCAGGAACGCACAGAGGAACCGGAAGCGAGTCGTAAGAACAACGGTGCAATGCGAGGAGAAATCGATGGCACGGCGGGGAGGGAGAAAGAAACGCGAAGGAAGAGCAAGAAAGGTAGCGAAGGCGGAAAAGAGGGAAGAGATTCGTAGTTTTAATTCACCGAGAAAATAAAGTCGGAATGGCCGTGGGCGTAATCGACTACTTCGTGAAGATTTTAGGCGATTGGCACCCCTGCCTGCTTTCGTCTTAGCTGGTGAAAACGGTGGACGTTCTATAGGGGGTGAATTAAGCTGGCGAGTTTTCACGTTCGAGCATTCTACCTCCCCTTTCGTGTCCCCTTTTCTCTTCCTTCGAATCTTTCTCAACTTCCTCGATCGTGGATCAACATCGGGCGACACTGATTTTTTTTTCACCCCCGTTTTTTTGAACTGTACTCGTCCATTTTCACCCCGATCCTTGCGCGGCGTAGTTGCCTCGAGGAACGTGCGCCTGGTGCCGTAGCTTTCACCCCCCTTGTTAATTATGCGCTGATTTCTTCTCCACCCCTCGTTCCTTCCCCATTCATTTTAGCGCAGTGCTTCCTGGTTAAAAAGGAAACTCGTTTGAAAATTCATTCGCTGTAAGAAACTGTTGAAGCGATTGCTTCGTCCATCAAAGAGGAAATCGACTTAGTTTTTGTTTAACCCTTGCGTTGACATCCGTGCACCTACTTCTATACTTCCTTTCACGATCCTCTTATGCTCTTGACGAAATATCGTAAGGTTGCTCGGGGTTTTCATTATTTACATTTTTACGTCGATTTACGCTTTGTGGAAAAACGAACTTATGCAAAATATTTCAAACTAAGCTTAATAACAAAGTTAACGAACATTTTCGTTATCTACGCAAGGGTTGAAAACAGATTGGCCCTCATAATACGAGGTGGACAATAAATTTATACGTTGCTCGAATGTCGACGTTCATTTTACCATTAATGTTTCTGGCAAATTTATTACGGTTATCTCAACACGTCGTTAATAACAAGTTCCTAGCGACGTGAAAAATACACGATGGTGACTCTGGCTAGCACACGGTAGGTAATCATGATTAATTGGTACGAATTAAAAAGGGCGGGCATGAAAATGCGAGTGAATAATTTGTAGGCAAAGTTTTCCTCGTGATTGCAAGTAGAAAAACATCCCCAAGGAAAAAAGGGACGGGCGGAGAATGGCTGAAGTATCTAAACGCGTGATCAAATTTATATTTATTTCTGCCTCGTTTTCACGGCTGGAACAGGACAAATGGCGGCGATATATCAAAGGTAATCTGCCGAGGGGGAAGGTGAAAGAGAAGAAAAAACACTGCGCCGTGGTAGCGAGATCGCAATCGAAATTCGCGTTCACCTCTATCGAACGGTTGTTATCATTATATTGGATTTTTAATTAATATTCCATCGCCGGCTACAGCTTTAATGAATCCGTTTCGTTGCTTTCGGTATTTGCATTTAAAATATTACGCTCCCGATTTGGTGACAGGCGAGGAAGTCTTTGAAACTTTCGAATTTTATTTGGAAAGGTTTGAAATAACGAAAAAAAGGGTGTTTACAGTTTACCTGACTGGAGTCTACAATGCCATACTTTGATGTTCATTAACATGCAAAATTATTTGATTATTAACGTAATTATGTATATACATGTAAGTACGTAGTAGGTAATGGTGTAAGTAAATCTTTTCTCCAGTCCCATAAATTTACCAACGTGATTAATAGCAAAATGGCCGTTAACAGGGTTCCATAAGTACGTGAATGCAATTTGCACTAAATTTAACGCTAGTGTATGAATTGCTGCGAATTTAACTGTATTTGATAGGAGGATTAAGAACATGTTTGCATTTGGTTTATGAGTTAAATCACAGAACTGCAGCTACAAATATTAACTCTCTAAATTACGTTGATCCCATGAAGTATTGCAAGCAGTTTTTGAACAATGTAACAAAAGATTTTAAACATTTGATATGCAACATCTCATTCAATTGACTTCTGACGAACAGTAATATATAATCATTAGCGATTGTTAGTAATTACCAAGTAATTATCGAAATGATTAAACTCAACTATTTAGCACAATAAATTAGAAACTTGGTCGTTATAGCAATATTTCCATCAAAATTAGAATAGAACAAATAATTATAAGTTTGTTAACACCTGATGGCCCCCTTTTGAAAGCAAAAAGCTGATTTCACAATTCTTGTAAGTTTATTCATTGCTGATAACTTTTTAAGAAGAAAATCGATGTTATCCAAGTCTTTTAAAAATATATTGCGTGGGCAAGGAAACTGCAAAGCATAATTCCCTAAGGCATTTTCCCTGTAATAAAAGTAATTAATATATGAACATTATAGTATTATACATCAAGTGGAAATTGAAAATCTTTGGAATACTATTAAAAAAACGTAGAGGAGAAATTTTTCAATGGTTTCGAAAGATTCGTTTCTATTTTCCGGGTTTCTCGCGTAATCACTGCTTTCAACGTCCAGGCAGCTCTGACACTTTGCAAGCATACACTTGACCCATCCTTTTATATTTCGAAAGCTTATGTTTAAAACAGACGGGGAAAATGTTATTGACAGCGCGCCGCATTCAACAAGTAGCGGAGCAACTGGGACCATACTCCAAGGGAATAAAATGTCTCGCGAAAGCAGATTAATCGATTAAAATATTTCTTGCAGGGCAAGGTTTTCAGGCAAGAAAAAAGGAAAAATGTTGCGAATGTATGACGTCGAGAGAAAGGCAAGAAAAATATAAGAAAATACGGAGTAAAAGATAAGTCGATCTTAAATGTTCAATGATAGCTTGTCAAGCCCGGGGCAGCCATTAAAAATCGAATAGCAATGAAGCAGGAACAATTAAAGTTAAATTTATTAAAAAACACAAATTTATACAGTGATATAAGAACAATTAAATTGGGGAAACAGGGAAATAAATGCGTCGTCGGAGATTAATTTTGAGCTTCCGCTGCATAATTGTCAATTTAATAAACTTCTCGTTTTACACCGAAGCAATCGTGTTGTATAATTTTTTGTTGTCCTCCTCCCGGAAAATAACCGTTAACAAAGAAAATTTAAGAAAGCACTTTGCTTGAAACGGACGGCAATAAAAGTCTCGAGAATAAAGCTGCGGTCCTGAAGAAGCACTCGCTCTTGAAAATTTCGCTGATGAATTTAACAAGAATTTAATTGCACTCCAGAGTGCACGATATTGTTTTAGGCAACTTGAAAAAGAAACAAATTAGTTTGTCCACGTCTCCATTGGCATGCCAATTTATTTCCCGCGCAAACGCGTTACTTTGTCTGTCTTTCTGTGGTATTCCTTTATTCTTTTTATAATGCCTCCCAAGTGTTTATGTCCATTCCAATTATAAGACAAAGTGAGAGAAGAAGATATGTAAATGGCAGGACTTGTTTATACTGCTAATATATTACAATAAATCGCTAAATAAAAATATATTCGTTAAGTGAAAAAAACTTTACAGGGTTCCATTAACATTTATTCTTTCCCTTCATTAAGATTAATATAAATGAATAAACGAATGATTAAACGAATTAATTTTGCAGAATAGAGGTGGGAAACCTTAAATTTCGACTAGATTCGAGTTAATATCAAATAGTGGGTTTCGTGGAAACGGTTGCATACAACAGTTACTAATATTCGCCCTGTCCATTGATATGTTTCACTGTTTCAAACACGGGGATTGATGTACTTGATTAATAACAGTTTGTGTTTTCTGAAACATCCACGTGAACTCATTCTAATTAACAGTTTGCGAACTAACGTGTTCAATAACGTGGTAGAAGCGAGTGCGCTATTATTCACCAAATATTATTTTCTAAATTCCTCTTTACAAATGTTTACTATAAACACACAAAAAGCACGTATTTCACGAATTCTCTTTCTAAAAGTACAGGAAACTGGCGTGCCTGTCTCGCCAAGCATTTCTGGCTTTAAAGAGACAGTACCTTCAAACGTGCACGCGTGGTTGCAAGTATATTTAGAAGTATGCACGCATACCTAAAATTCTCATTTTCCAAACATTACACTCGTACTTCTCTTTCGAAAATTCCCTCAGTAAACTCCCTTTTCCATCTCAAATTAAACGTGCGCTATATACTCGAAACAATCTCCGAGTTATTTCAATTTCGTTTGAACCTCTTTTATTAGAAGCTCGATGTTCAATTGCGCGTTTAACTCGCTAGAGATTTCTTCGTTGGACAAAAAATTTAACATCCCCTGCTTTTCACCTGCCGTTTAAATTCGTATTTATTTTAGTCACGTGGCGTAAATGTAATATCAAGTTAATGTTTTGTATTAAATAGCAACGATAGTTTCTAATATTTGTTAAACAAGAGTGATAATAAGAACCATTGAAACATACATTTCAGTATTCTTTATACTCAACCGAATATATAGTAATATAGATAAAATAGCAATTTTTGTAACGTCGAGTGTATTTCATTATTTTAACGTCCTATTCTCCAAAATATTACTATTATGTATACAGGGTGTCTCACTTGATTTTGACATTCTGATTATCTCGGTATTTGTTAATCCTAGCAAAAAATGTTTCAGAGTGAAGTTGAATGGTGTCATGTCGGGCATCTTCTGGTCTTATTAATTTTATCGGTAATGGACACGTAAAGGTCACATGAAGGTCAACTTTGTTTTTTTAAATGGAATGGTGTATTTTTTAGTGTGTCAATCGATGCAACTCTACAGTCATTATAAAAAAGTATAACATATTTATATTGAAAAGTTGATAGTTTAGTAGATATTTCAATTGAAATAATTGGAAAGTTAGGTAACTCGAAAGTTCAGAAAAATTTGGGACTTTGCGTTCATATTACGCTAAGAATGGAACAATTTTTGTTTCCTGCTAAAAACGGCCCTGGGGGTGAATACACCCCTCCAAAGAAATGTTGAGTTTTCATATTATCGTGAAAATTACGAAACTGTTTAGGATACAGGAAAAAAGTTATATTCAAAGTTGGATGGCTCTTTATGGTGTATAATAAGGACGTGAGAAATTTTGAAAAACATTAATTTTTCACATCTGTGTTGTGGACCATAAAGGGCCATTCAACTTTGAATTTAACTTTTTTCCTGTATCCTAAACAGTTTCGTAATTTTCACGATAATATGAAAAGTCTAGATTTCTTTGGAGGGGTGTTTCACTCCCAGGACCGTTTATTAGCAGGAAACAAAAATTGTTCCGTTCTTAGCATAATATGAATTGCATGTGTGCAAAGTCCCAAATTTTTCTGAACATTCGAGTTACCTAACTTCCCAATTATTTAAATTGAAATATCTATTAAATTATCAACTTTTCAATATAAATATGTTAATACTTTTTTATAACGACTGTCGATTTGCATCGATTGACACATTAAAAAGTACATCATTCCATTTAAAAAAGCCAAGTTGACCTTCATGTGACCTTTACGCGTCCACCCCCGAAATAACTAATAAGACCAGAAGATGCCCGACATGACACCATTCAACTCTATTCTGACACATTTTTTGCTAGGATTAACAAATACCGAGATAATCAGGATGTCAAAATCAAGTGAGACACCCTGTATACACGTTCATCTTCTCATATGTACACATATATGCCGCATTCTAAATACATGATTAAATATATTATGAAGAAGATAAACAGTCTTAGAACTGCTGCATGGAAAATTCAACAAACTGTTGACGCTCGTTTTCCTGTGAACGAAGGGCGACTTTGCTCGCCAATTTTTGTACTTACGGTACATTCACGAATTATGGCGAAGGGTTAAACTGAACGAAGCAGGATCGAAGCTTCAAACAACATGGCATTTCGCTATCCTCAACAATCAATTATAACCTGGCAGCAATGAAACTCGTAGCGTTTGCACAGACGAAAATTTACGCCAATTCATGCCAGCCGCCAGCTGGCGAGCGCAAAAACGTCGATGGCGGCCACTATAAATCCTGGCCAGGCCGACTGTTTCGTGTTCAAAGGGTTGCTTGATAGCGCGGTTATCACGCAGCGGCCCTTTTCTAGGAGCATTCGATCGTGCACACTACGTGCATAGCGTACACGCCCAACGTCTGCCTTAGGCAATCTCGAGACAAACATGCGTTTGCCATTTGCTTGGAAAAATATCTTTTGTTTTATATTCACGGGAGAAATGGAGTGCGGAGAAGTCGCAACCTTGCTCGACAAAAATAAATTATTAAGGAAACTACAGCGAAGGTTTTATAATTATATTACGGGACCGCGATTAACCTAATTCGGAAAGAGGCAGACGGGATAAATTAATATGCAAGGGCAATATTTTTACAAACATTTAAGGGATTCACGCAAAGCTGGAGCACTTTCTTTTTATAACCTACTAGCTCGAACTACAGAAGCAAGTACGAATGGGTATATTGAGATGGATTCATAGTGATATATGATGTACAGTGTGTCGCCAATTATAAATTACCATAAACCGTCAGGAGGTGGAAATCAGATTTTCCGCAGGATTCTACAGAGTAACTATGCAAAAGGCATTTTATGTACCTACGTATTACAGATTTTCAAGTCGAAATATATAAATTATGATACCGGTGGACTCAACACCTCGGATAATCACCTGCACATCGAAGTTCCCTAAAATATTGCCGCATCGCCCCGTTCAAATAAATCACTAACAAATTAACCAAGCTGAACCAGTTGATCCAAGCATCCGATGTAAAGCGTCTAAGCGCCGAAAAGACCGCCGGGTGAATCCCAAGACTCAGCGGAGAATAAAGAAAAAGAGTAATGGAAGAAGGGATCACGGTGGGTCGACTCGACAGAGGTGAAAATAACGGAACGTTGTTAACGAGGATTCACGGGGAGCTTCCATTTCGGCCTGTACATCGACATTTTGCAGCCCCGGCCGGCATTGACCCCGGTCCTCGGGAAATCCTTATCTAGGACTGCTGTTCATCCCCTCGTAGCTTCGTAAATTTTCTGATTCGCGTTCCCCCGCCAAAGCAGGAAATACCGTTCGAGGACCGCGCGCTAAGCCACGAGATATCGGAGAGTTTCTCGGAGGGTTCCGTCCCGTTTCGCTTCGTATTTTTTTGTTATCTTCCATCGTGGCCTGGCCACCAGGTCGCTGTTCGAGGCTAAAAGGTCGCCAGATTGCGACGGACCTTCGTCTTCCCGCTGGCTTTTTACAGCGTCCAACGGGCAAGGATCTGTTTCCTTGATTTTCTTACGATCGCGGTGCGTCGCCATATCCTTTAATCCCTTCCGTGCCCCCGCCACCACGAACTTCGAGACCTTTCCAGGGACTTTCGGCAATTTTCGAATCGCCGACGAGTGATTCGGAGTGTGGTCCGGCAGTAAACGTGGATCGGACGCGGAGCTGAACTTTTCAGATAACTTCTGCGGCGGATCGTTATGTCCTGCGATAGAAATTTGTAAGACGGGATGAGACTGGTCGTTTCTAATGATCGGCAGTCTTGATATTTTAACCGGAATTCCAGTTGGAAGATAAACTCACGTTACGATTAAATGAGTTTCGCAATTTGTGTATGAACATGGAAATTGGAAACGTGTTGTTACCGCGGTATTTTCGTGCGAAAATGTTTTTGCGACAAAAAACAAAGGAAGAAAACAGGAAACCGGGGAGAGTTGAAAATAGACGGTAACGAACAAAATAGGATTGGCAATATTTTTGTGCGACTTCGTTCTGCCACGCGTTTAAATAAAAACAGGAATTTTTACGCCGCGTCTGATGCTTGAAAATTTGGG
The DNA here is from genome assembly GCA_963583965.1 of Nomada ferruginata. Lineage (NCBI taxonomy): Eukaryota > Metazoa > Arthropoda > Insecta > Hymenoptera > Apidae > Nomada > Nomada ferruginata. Next base: position 7,270,844 of record OY757219.1, read on the forward strand.
ACAATTTTTAAGTTATTTCTTTGAAATTCCATCCAATTAGTTTAACGGTTGCTGTTCCGTTGTTTATTGCTGCCCGATTTTGGTTCTGTTAAAGGCTAACGCTGTTAATTAAACGCCTAGCCAAGTTAACACTCGCATCGCCTTTCCTTTAGAAATGATCAAGAGCAATCTTGTTACCCTGATTACTTTGTAGATCCTTTGCCTCGAGTAACCTTTCCTTCCCTTTACTACCTCTTGTTTCGCCTTTTATCTTTATTTCCGCCCATATGTTCCGCTGCAACGAAGCAGATGCCTGCGCGAATTACAACGGAATAGACTGCCGTAAAACAGAGAAATCTTTGCGCACATAAATACTTGAACTCCTATATATTACGCAAAGAAAAGTGTGTGAAACTTTGCAGTATACTTTTAATACCAATTGTACGTCTTAATTTGCTTTCACATTAACGCAGTACAAAGATGAAGTAGAGGAAAGTTACGACGGATCGGAGAAGAAAATATGAAAAGCTTCACAGTATAATAAACTCACGCCTGTGGTGATTTTCGTAAGAAATTAAAGGAAAAGGGGAGTACAAACATAAAAACTTTGCGGGAAACGGCCTTCAATGTACGTTATTCTGCGGTGACGGCAGAACCAGGAGGAAGAACACCCTAACCTCGTTCCCTTAACAAACATTTGTTAGCTTAGAACTGTTTCATCAGTCTTCGGATGACACAAGAAGCGAGAAACCACGTTTCACCCTCGGTATCAATAATTGTCCGGATGTTCTCACTAATGAAGCGGGACTTCGGCTTAATGGCCGTGCTTAATTGGCAAAACTTTCAAGGAACCGTTCTTCCTGTGAGGCAAGAACGTGCTACTATCTGCGACCTCTGCTCTATATAGAACCCATGCTTCTAGCTGACGTGGCGAAGGTAGCAATCCTAAGACTCCCTTTCCCCTTGTCGTTTCCTCGCGAGCATCCACCTAATTTTGCCACCATCGAAACAGAAAATGCTTGCTTAAGCCGGGCTTTATCACGCAGTAATAATTACCAACGAGAAAGGATGATACAGGTGCCATCGGGTCCGAAATATTCAACATTAATTACGGTAACTTCATCGGTCGACTTCCTTGGCTCGGATAAAATAATTGGACCGAGAACCTCCCGTCATACAGCTTAATTTTCTTAATTCCCTTGCCGGAAAACGTATTGCATTCCTCTTCCGAACAATGCTTAACAGAGGCAATTCTAATTTAATTGAGACACGTTGGGTTGTCGTAGACCACTTTCGCTGTGACACTAATGCAATGTCCCTTTGGCTATCGCGAATATTAATAACTATCGCCCCGACGCATAATTATAACATTACACGCTTTCGAGATTTTCCGGTAACTAATTTCGAACACCCGGCTCTTCAATGATCTCGCGTGTTCGACACGCGGTAATCGAATTTAGATTCGCCATCAAACGCGTGCGGCATTTTGTGAGTCCCCTCGAATCAGCAGTGCCCAACAAGTAGAGGTTGTGTTTAAAAAAACACGTATTACACGTGTGCTATAGACATTCGTACTCTGATGCGTACAATTTTTGGTACGCGAATAAGTGTGCATTATTTAATAAAATATTTTAAATTTTCATTAGCGACCTGAAAATAATATTATTCCGCTAAATACGCGTAACACAAATATGTACTTGGTACATATGCATACAAGTACACACGTAAATATATGATACTGCCCGTGTTGCAATAATTACACAAATTAAACTAATGATATGATAATACGTGTGAAACATTGTAACACACATATGCGTAACATGTGTGCCAAAATTCACGCAGGTTAGAACACCTATTGATACCTTCAGTACACGCGGAACGGTGACCCCCATTAACAAGTCGTCAACGGCGAAACGTAAGTTACAAAAGAGAGAGAAGAAAAAAACGAATAAAAATCATTTCATTGTACGCAAATATTATCGTTGCTCGTCGCTAACGGGCCCCCTTAAGTGGCAAAACTTTCGAGGAGCCGTTTTCCCCCGGGGGGCAAGAAGTTCGCTATCTACGAGGTAGTTCCTCTTCCATCCCCGTGGAAGGTTCGCACGGTCGGTTCGTATGCTCCCACCCCATCGACGGCTGGTATTCTTGTGGTGGCGGCGATCACAGTAAGGGTGGCAAAACGTGGCTGGCGTTATCCGATATTCTCTCTGTGGTTGGTCCATGATCTCGGAACGAAGGTATCGTAGGATCAAACGAGGTGCACCCGGGTATATCGAGCCACGGTTCGCCGCTCACCGGTTTCCGGAAGCTTATTGGAGCCACGTAGTTTACACTGTGGGAGGCAGGAAGCGACAGAGGGTGGATACGAAGGGGGAGCACTAGATACTCCGCTCCGCGTCGAGTAGTTTCCTTCTGCACAGATGCTCCGAATAGCGGAGGGCACCTCTTCTTGAATTATGGCCGCACGTGTATCTACGCTTATCTAATATCGCATACCTGCTATTATTATTCCCGTTATTATTGCCATTATCGTCGGCGGAATATCAATGCACCCGTACCCCCCAAGGTTCTTGCGGGACTATGCGCGTCAGTTAAATACGATCGCTGCTAACTGCTCTTAGTAGACCGTCCGTACACGACTCATCCAATTGCGAATGACGGCGGGTACTGGGCGAAATTGTTGCCCGATTCGTTAGGAATTAGAAATGTGTAGGTGGTCAATGGTTGTCCAGCCGTGTTGAATATTCAGTTAATTCTGTACAGCATCATGTGTTAGTAACAGGTCAAGTAACCCGTAATCTATTGTTAGCAAATATTTTAGAGTTCGTTTCAACGCGATTATGAAACGCCATTTTTGAATACTTGTTAAAAATAAACGAATGTTGAATTAATAAAGATTCTCAATCGTCTTGGACGGTCTATGTCTGTGGTTATAATTGGCTTTGGTACTTTCAATGATTCAAGTTGCCGACGGAGTGAAGCAGACATGGCGACGAAAGAATACGAAGATGCTGAAACAATTTTCGGGAATGGTATACCACTTATGAGAATTAACTGTATTGTATGTGTTTGTATTCGTGCGATATGCGAATTTTAATCAGCTCGAAGCTTGAGTAACTAGACAGCAACCGATGTTATGCAGGTAAACGATATCATAAATTAAATCAATGCATGCGTGTCAACACCCTTTGTATTTGCATATATGTATGAATCTTCAGCCGTTTCATATCTTACAAGCTGCATAGAGAGACGACACGATGTACAATGTGTACAGTGGATGTTATATTCATGCGCGGGTAACTACAGGAATTCGTTATCCGGTGAAACCGAGTTTGGGTATTATTAGATGCAACTTTTGTGTACACGTTCACGCTCATCTTTGGAATTTATTTAGGGCGTTAATATTGAAAGCTGTTGTCCCTAGTACTTAACCGGAGCAAGGCAGTTTCCGGTTTACGAGAGCTCATTTATATTACGTAGCACGCGATGTACAGGATGGGGTGAAACCACGAGAAATAAGAAGAGAAATAGGTGGCTGCGTAAACAGAACGCGAATATCTTTGATGCAAGAGAATAAAAGGTATGCCGTCCCGATAGAGAATAATAATATTAACGTATTGCTAATCGATTTGATAACACGTGTTAAAATTATTCGCGACCAAGTCGGAAGTCATGTTCAGAGCCAAAGTATTTCCAAAAAATCTCTACATTATTTAAATATAGTCAAATACATACAGGGTGCCCCGTAACTACCGTAACATCGGGAAATGGGGGGAGGGGTAGCTGGGGTGATTCTGAACAACTTTTTCCTTCACCAAAATGTTGTTTGAAGCTTCGTTTTTGAGTTATTAACCAAAGACACTGCCCAATGAGAGCGCCCAGGCCCGTAGCTGTCTACTGCGCCCGGTCGTGTACGGGGACGTCGAGGGTATCGAGGAAAGCGTACGGAAAATGTTACGTCGTTATTCATTAATAAGAAATAAACTAGTTATTGTTTTAATCAATCGCGTACGGTAGTGGTCGTTATTCATGAATAACGAATCACACATTATCCTTAATTTATGACGATATAACACTTGCCGTACGCTTTCCTCGAATACCCTCGGTGCCCCCGTACACGACCGAGCGCAATAGGGAGGTACGGGCCTGGGCGCGCGCTCTACGGGCACTCTAATTGGCCAGTGTTTTTGATTAATAACTCAAAAACGAAGCTTCAAACAACATTTTGGTGTAGGAAAAAGTTGTTCAGAATCACCCCAGCTACCCCCCATTTCCCGATGTTACGGTAGTTACGGGACACCCTGTATAGATGCATATATGAAATCGTATGCTGTTCCCATACACCAATGGTAAAAAAATTCAGGCACAGAATTCAGTTACATCGTTTCAGAACTTGCATTAACACATAAGTATTCCCATTGTCTACGATGTAGCTGCACGAATATTCTCGCCCTTCGCTGCACAATAAAACGGCGGATGTAAACTGTGCTGAAATCAGGTAACGCCAATAAAATGATATTTCCAATATCCATTACCGTGCCGCCTACCTGTTACAATTTCACTCGTGCCCGGTGGAAAATGTGTTCCGCCCCTATTCTAATTTCACCCGATTACACTGACAATACAATTTTGTCGCAAAAATATCGACCGGCATTAGCTTGATTTACCGCAGCAATAACCAACACCGCCGGCGCACCGATAAATTTCCATCAGCAATCTCATTGCTTCGTTCTCGCAGATTCGCGCCATCTTCCCAATCTAATAGTCGTATTATCCACTTAATGGAGGCTGCCACGCCGCTGCTTTCCTTTCTCGTGGCAGTAAACTCTTTAACAGCCCGGACCCTTCCTTGTTCCCGTTCCTTTCCTGTTCACGTTGTTTTAAACGTGTCAAGGAAGGCGCGGAGGAACGGGCAAAGTGTACCGACTACGAAAGAGGGGAAAAAGGAAGAAGAAAAAAAAGTGCTGGAAAACGGATAAAAGTAGCAATTCGTCGCGAGAGCAGCGAATGCAGAGGCAAGCCGGCGGTGGTTTAACCTAGGAATCTTAATTAGACAAACGTCGCGCGGAAGAAGGAAGAAAGACGGGAGGGGGAAAAAAGGGAAAGGCAGATGGAAAAAGGTCGAAGACTTCGAGGAAACTAGCCTGCACCCTCTGCTTCTGTCGACTTCCCTCGAAACGACGCTCGATAAAACCGACGTCGATTCCTTCTGCTTAGTACGACGAAAAAAAAGATATGACGAGAGCACGAGACATACTACACCGTCGAGGGTTTTCGTGACACGGGGAAAGATTGGTGACTTCCGCGTTTTTATGGTTCAATTCTGCGTTCGGTGTGTTGCACAAGGCGCACGTGACCGATGCAACATATTTTCGTCTTTTATTAGACGATTCGACGGGAAGGGTTTATCGATTCGTGGAACGAAGACGCTCTATCTATCTATTGTTATCGATGCTGGCAAAAATAGACTGTTCCAATTTGTTGTTTTGCAGCCATTTGAAACGGGATCTAAATGAAGTATAGTTGCAGCGAAATTCTATTTACATATTTGCGAGACCGTTTGGGGGATGAGGCACTTCGAACGATAAATCGAGTAGTTTCATGATTTTTCTCGCCGAATATGTTTTATCAATTGATTAACTGAAGCACGCGAACGGATAAGACTATTCTGGTTAGAAGTATCCCAAAAATTGAAGTTATAGTTTGTTAATTTATTGAAATTAAAAACATCGCAACTTGGATCTCCAATAATAAAGGACAAAGTTAAATATTCATCATTGTAAACAAATATACAAGCACTGAATACTCAATCATTCGCACCTGCATTCCACGAAATTTTAAACGATTCGCTATATCGCTCGACGATAAGTGCAATCAAGTTGCTCAGCTTAACCGACGCGTCGAATCAAGAAAAATCACAGTAACGAGATGGTCCAATTAAATATTCTTAAATTATAAAATTAAACAAACCTTTATAAAGCGTCGAATTATTCACGAAAAGATTCAACGTTAATTATTTCCCGAGCAATATACCAATATACATTACAGGTACATATACTGCAGAGTCATATTCATAAAAAAAACGTTCCATCGAAATATCATTATTCATCATTTCCATTGCTTTCAACTTTTTTAAATAAATAACAAGTTAATCCGCGCTTTCCACCGGTGCTACGTTTTGTAGCTGTTGAAACGGTATAATCGCGACATCTATCACAACACATATGTAAGGAGGTCGCTGACTTCCGCCCGATCGTCCTGTTGTGTGTCGACTGTTCAAGAGACAATACGTGTACAAAAGCTCTCTGCGAAATATATTAGTTTATACCCAGAGTGTTTTGGCTATTTATAAACCAAATTCCAACAGTAGCAATTCGGGACGCGGCATTCGCTTTACGAAATTAATACGCTTCAGCGACATGAACAGTTTAAAAAGCAGCGGGTAATCCACGTCAGTCCATAAGCGACGTAGCTTTCTGCATTTTAAAAAGCACGCACTCCAGTACATACTTGGACTTGCAGGAGTTACGAAATTAATAGAGAGCGGAAGTCTTTGAGCATCGAAGGCTCGAAGTAGGTACCCCGCTATCGTACATGATAACAAGATACAAGAGCCACCAGTTAGCAAGACACTTGCGACTCGCACGCCTGTGCACACGTGAAACGACACGTTAAAGAGGGTTGAGCATTATTCGGATAAATAATTACTCCCTGTTCTCGAGGAAAATGGTTTTATTAGTAGCTTTTTGTTTGAAAATCATTTGAAATGTTACTCCGCTGGAATTATATTCGAATGATGCGCAATCCTGAATATGTAAGGCCAGTGAACGATAGTTAGAACTATAGTACATTGGTACTACACAATTAATATAGCAAAGAAAAGCCCATGGGATGACACCTGCCACCTTCCGTGTTTTCTTAAAAAAGTTAACTCATTCCCTTCGAAAATAAAATATAATTAATTGAATTGTACAAAGTACTAATACGCCTTTATTAACTATTTGTTTTCGAGTTTTGAAATCAGCCAAATTAACATCCAGTATTAAGGATCTCGGTAAAGAAAATCGGTCATCCCTTTGACAGGCTAAGAGTTAAAATCGTTATTTCTTTGTCATTTAAATAAAATTTGCCCAACTCTGACGCTGAAAGAAGGAAAGTAAAGGAAAAAAATAGAAAACCAGGGGAACCAGTTCGACGCCTGTCCACGCGCCAACAACGTCTGCTTCTGTCGCTCGCTACAAACACATCGTGTACCAGACGTCGGGTGTATAAAGGCCCTCTTCGTGGCTCAGGAGCGTGCAGCCGTGCGCGGACTCGTTAATGAGCCACTCGTGCAGCCACTCAGAAATCGCGTGGAGGGAAAAACGAGATCGAACTGTTTTTCCACGGCAAAAGGAGCCGCGGGCCATCTGGGCCCTGGCTGGTATTTTTTGTTTCGGAAAGCTGTGCGTTACGAATTCAGATAGGAATGAGGCAAACGAAATATAGTGTCCGCGATGGCGTTCTGTAACTGAGCATTGGGTGAAACAGAGACTTTCGCTTGGGTCAAGCTGTAAAAAACACTGTAGAAGTTTACTTTTTGGAATATTAGATACATCAGAGTGCGAAATCATTAGAACATTTGGAAGGCTCCACAGCCAAACAGTGTATGTCCATTAGCATTCAAACCGAGATAGATAAGGTTTTTACTAATTATTTGGAGAAAAATGACACACTTGGTACCGTCATCTATTGTTTACGTACGAAGATAGTGATTTAATTGATTTATCAACTGAAGATTTTAACAATAAAGAGGTTTTTGAACTACGAAACTCATGTTCAGGGAAAGGTGGATTTACACTGATTGACTTCTGAACCCACCATTTATAGATACGCACAAAAAATCTACAGGAATATAACCGCTGTATAATGTGCAAGCTAGGTTTCAGAAAACTGTATATAGCGTTACATGAGATTCGGAATATGTACATACATACAAAAATGACACTTTTTTCAATAAAATAATTTATCAAACTATTTAAAGTAAAATGTATTTTAATTTATTTCTGCGCTTTGCATGCGTCAATACGTGTATCGCGAAATACAAAGTTAATAAAATTGGAAATTGTACATAATATTAATTAATAATGATAGTACTCCGCCTGATGTAAAACCGCAGAAAGTATTTGGAAAGTTATGAGTGTAATTTATGAACCGCGTTTATACAAGAGTTACCTGCATTAATATTAATTGGTGTATATTTAGTTACATTAAAAGGTATAAATATCCCATTCAATTGTTACTCTAAAGATTTTAGGCTAATATAATAAAATACAGAATTATTGTATTGGCTTATGAGCAAAGTAAAAGGAAGTAGATTTACGCTGGAAATTTGGATACACAGGAAAATAGGTTTACACGTGGTAAAACAGTATACACAACATATTTCGTTCCCTTTCTACTTATAGTTGCGGCACCGTTTAACGCTTTCAGTTTCACCGTGTAAACTTTGTTACAAACTTTTCTCGAACCCGTTTAACGTTCACAGGTCACAGGTGAATTTAAAACAATTGCACGAAGCGGCGCCCGCTAATCTAAAATAACACGTTTAATTATTAAGAGTCAGAAATTTTAATTACATCTCTCAGCAACGACGATTAAATTCGCCCGTGGTCGAAACAACAGGAATGATATCACAAGGCGACCCCCAATCGCAACTGAACAAGATTAAAAGAAATAAATTGTTCGCCCGACCATCGCAGCTTGAACAATAATAAAGCAAATCGAAATTGTCACCGCATTATTTCCCTTTTGCCTTGCATTAACGCTTTATTCCTCCCGTTTATTTTCCATTCGACGCCAAACGAAACCAATTAAATCCCGTTTAATTATGGGCGTAATAAACAGAGAACAGTGTTGAGCGTATAATTAAACGGCCTGGACGCTTTTTTTGCGATGGAAACCGCGCGGACGAGAGTGTAAACAGATTAAAAGCATACGCGTGCTCGGCTAAGAGAAAAACGGAGAAGTGTCAGACATAAACGGAGGAGTCCCAGGGCGAAAAAAAAACGGGAGGGTTCGAGCGTTCAAGAGGGAGAAGAGACAGCGGTAGAAAAGGGAGCATCGACGTGGCTGCTTGAAGAGCGAGGGTCTCGTTTTTTTTATCTAAAGAAACAGCCGAGAGGAGTAAAAGGAATCTATCGGTGGCACGTGACCAGCCACGTGCCCTTCACACCTATAGTCCCATAGTCCCACGTCTATCTCGAGGGTTCGACTGCGTATCTTCCTCACTCACCTTATTCGAAGCTGATAAGGATGATTTGCGAGCCACCGTTTGATCGCTCCTTTCTGCGATAACTAATTTATGTAGCCAGACGGTCGGATTAAAAGCCTTCGCGCTTGGCGAACAGATGTCAATGGTGAAATGTAGGTTGGAAAAGTAATGTGCTTTGGAATTGTTACAGGTTTTCCTTCTTACTGTAATTAAAAGCTTTCACCTTAATCTCGTGTGGTATTGTTTCATTGAACGGAGCTGTTGGTGTTATTTATCGACAGTAAGAAAGCAAAAAGCTAGAACTTTCTTACGATTTCTGAAACTTGAGAGGGTTTCTTTGTTGAGAACAATGTTCCCCTGCAATATGGTAATATTGTAAACTGTGGCTGTTGTTTTATTATAAATAAATCTCACGATTCTTAGTAGTACCTATTCTTATCGTATTCAATATGAGCAGCGTCACACTAAGGCGACAATTAAAAACAAAGCCATGCTAAAAACAGAAAGTCAATCGTCCTATCTTGTGTAGGCTAAGGTAGGTTAAACCATGAATATATTAAGATAGAACATAGAAATATACACAACATGACAAAATTACAGCGTGCGGTAACAATTTCTCGAAGCCAATTCGCAAAACTAGAACGAACTGTACAAAAGCACCACGCTGCGACGTCCGGACTTGCTCAAAGAAATGTACACTTCGTAACTTATCCAAGCAGTTTAACATACACCGCGGCGTAATTGATGACACGAGATTGCAAATACAGCGCGGAGCGGAGAGACTTATTTGTTGCAGAACACAGAACCCGGCACCAGCAGTGGGAGGATCGGAAAAATGCTTCAGGAGAATAGGGACGAAGAGAAGAAGCGCGACTACGAAATGCTCCTCGTGAATTTTTCACGAGCAACGGGAAAAATCTCGTCTGCGTTTCCTCGTAATATTCCTCTCGGTTATCCAGAAGTTCGAGTCCTAGCCGGCTGCCGGAGATTTTTCCCTATTAATTATTAAACAGCATCGCGCTGCATCGCACGGGCTCTTTCATGTGCCCTGAAAGTACGTGGAAAAATACCGAACTTCGGGTTGCTTCTATTGTAAACGTCGCCAGCAATTTGGACATCTGAAAAATTGATCTGCCCCGGTCGCGCACGACGGCGCATAGGATGTTTCGGTTTTCGTGACAAGAATGAAAATTCTATCGGACGACTGGAAAAACCATTGCCGCCTTCTGTACTCCATCGCGGTGGCGTTATTTTTATTCGGTGGAAATTAATTGGCGGTGGGCTGAAATTTCCGACTGTTCCGGACAATGGACGATACTTCTATTGCTGCGAGGTGACGGAACTTTTGTGCTCGTCGAATGAAATAAATAAACGACAAGCTGACACGGTACTATTGTATTTGGGAGCAATGCGATACTTCGATTTCGTTTACGAATAAATTACGGAACACAGTCTGCGCCCTGATGTGCGATAACAGAACATTGAACAGTTTCGTCTGCGTTCTTAAAGGGTGCAGTAGACGATCGATGTTAAATGCGCATAAAAGTATGTACATAAATCTCGTTGGAAGGTTATGAACGTCGTTCTGGTAGCTATCGTGACGCGTGTACACATCCCCATCAAGCGCTACTTCCCCGCTCGTTAACAGAGTTACGACTTCGCGAAGACTTCCGTTTCACCCTCGTCCTTCGAAATTACCTCGAGGGCTTTCATCTCGAAAAGGCTTATTCGAGAATTAAGCAGCACCCGCGTAAAATTCGAGTTCCTTCGATCGGCGAAAGCTGTTTTTATGATAACGTGAAACTCGAAAGATAAATTTGCTTCGGCGCCAAATAATTTCGAACAATAGCCTCGCTGAAATTCGTTTGAACTATTCTATTCGCGGTGAAACGATTTGTTTGCACTTTTCGTAACAATTAACTGATGCGATCGCAAGTAATTTCTTTCTGTGTCGCTTAGTTCACTTCGAAGCTGTTTCATTGACAAATATTAAATACCAAGCACGTTTCTATTTTACAAAATGTTGGCAATACAACACTTATGTTGGCAACCGGGTACCCATTTCTGTATTTTCTTAAATAATTTTTGTACGTTCTTTATAAAATATCGCCAAACCGCTCCAGATCTTGGTTCTTTGAACAATTTCGCGTCAACTCACGTTTTGCATAAACAAATATATGCAAAATATTTTAAATAATTAAGCTTCGAACTTTTTCACCATTTTGGTTGCTAACATAAGGGTTGAAGAAAAACAATTTGGAATATCAATTGTACTCGTTCGTCTCCGATTCCGTGGGACGTTTTCTGTTTTTCTTTGCCTCCCTCCTCCCTCTTTTAACCCGGTCGTAAATGCGAGACCGATAACGGTTATCGACAAAAGCAATTAGTACTTTTAGTGCGCGCTACGGCACCGTAATGTATCACGGGTTCCAAATGCGACTGTTCCTCTGAAAATAAAAATATGATCGGATAGAAACAAAACCGCGAAAAGCGCAGCAGACGAAATAATTTATGGACGTTATGGAAGCGCGTCGGTGCAATCTAAAAAAGAGAAACCGGGGAGAGTAAAGGGAGGATGGGGTTAAAGGGCACTACCACTTTGCTCGTTTCGAAAATATATTTCCCTCTCGAACAATAAACTGGTTCCTGCCGTTCTATTCGGTATCCATGAATGGCCGAATGGATGCGGTTCCCTGGGATTTACCGGCTACTAAATAACGGGGCCAATAATGGGCATAATAATGATAGCACCGATGAGATTATCGAAATTGGAAAGACGCCAAAGGCCTACGACGTTCCCGTCTCGTCTGCCCATACGCTTTTTCATTCGCGAGTGGGTGATACTTGAAAACAAAATATACCACGGTCGTATCGCACTTTTGGTTCAAAAGTAGCATGATTGAAAACATTGCTTTTTCTACAAACAAAAAAAGACAGGAAACTCTTAAGATTTCTAAGGCTTGAGCTCGCGTGATCGAAGGGCTAGTAAAAGCTTTGATAGTTTCTTTTTCTTAAACGCACACATACTTTGTCTGAATATCGAACTTAAAGATGTACGTAACAGTAAATAATTTGTTGTGCAACAGAATAAAGTGGATATATGTAATTTTAAAATTGTTGGCTTGTGGATTCGACAGTATCCGTTTTACTAGGGTTGTTATGATTCTGATGTTGAGGCGTAAATACCACGTATTTCCTCGAGGACAGTTTTATAGTTGGGAATTTCATATTATAAACAGTTTTGGGATGAGCAGAAAAATGTTAGTCTCATAAATTAGATTGCAGTGAGTGCGGGTTTCAGTGAAGTCCTTATCGGGGTAACAATAAGTGGCATGCGCAGGCGCGAAGGAAAATTCTCCGAATTTTCATCTTGGATGAGATCCTCCCACTACCGGCTCTCTTTCGGGATCACTTTGGCTCAGCCAATACCAATTAGGATTTTGACTGCATATTTTTTATAATCAGCCAATCGTGGCTCGGCAGAGTTTTCCTTTGAGGAGGACTTTCAAGCAAGCGACAGAATAAGAATTTACGAACTCTTGGAACGGTCAGCAACATCCTTGTCAAACTATAGTTTTATATTTATTGGAAATAGAACTTTTCTACTTTAACATTTGAGTGTCTCGATTCAATTATTAATTACCTCGTACAAAGTTAAGTCGGCATATGAGGGTACGTGTTCAGCTGGGCTATTACGTACGAGCATTCACGCACAAACATCTGACTCTCTCAATTTTAGTAGAAGTTGTTGGATAATCAAATGAAGCAGTGGAAACTGCCATTTTTCCACCGTAAGAAAATTACGACGAAGTAAAATACTTTTATAATATTGAAATATTTTGTGTGGCATTAAACGTGATAACTCGAAAATCACATCTTCTTGTTTACGTTACATTTGAAGGAAAGACGCGATATAATATTTTGGATTTCACTTCTAACAAATGCCTCAAGTTTTCCCCAAATATCTGGATGCAGTTAAAAACCTTAACAATTTATTATTTGAATACTACATTCATAACACGTGTAGTACTATGTTAAATATTACCGTATCTTGTATTCAATGCAAAAGACTTTTGCGTAAAAGATATTGGAGGTTCACGAAGTTCCCAAAAATATTGCCAACCTTAAGTACGTTCAGCCTTTTAAATTATAATTAAATGTTATAATAATTTCTCAATACAACCGTGGTGAAGTAATAAATTGGAAACGATATATGTATACATTCGCAGTAGTATCTTCTGAAGAAACAGGCAGAATTTTGCAATCCGTTTAATTTTTCAATTCAAACTCCGTTAACATTGACTTACATTGTACTAATGCGTATTTGTTCCCAGATAACGAATTGTACACAAATGCACAAGGCTAGTTTCTGACCTTTGTACCAGCTTACCAAAGGCGTTCAAAGTGGTGTCAACAAAGCCCATTGAACGTAATACCATTAACCATTGCCGAGGGCGAGTTACCAAAATCTATTTACACATCGCCGTTGTTTAGTGTACACAGACCCAAGATGCTAACACAAATTACGCAGGTGCACGTGCGTCCACATACATGCCAAGGAGCATACGATCTGTACACTGTTGGTATCCACTGACATCAAACTGATAGATGTTTAATGATAAACAGATTTCCGTAATGAAATTTGCCGAGTCTGGGACAGAACAATGTTTAAACAGTTCTCTTCTCCTTGACAAATGTCCATTACAACAGTGTTTACCGGTCTTCACCTACGGTACTACAATAAAGAATGCGACAGGTATAAAATTAAACAAGTCACGGAAAAATCGCAGGTGACTAGATACTTCATGCTACCTATATGTACATTTTATTAATGCCTGGTAACTCACGAAATGTGTATTAAACAAATGTATAGGAAACATACCACGCAAGAGCAGATAGAAAAGAAATGTTGTAATACTTATAGAGCCAGAGAACAATCTCGCCTAAAAGCTGCTTTCAGCCATTCTCAGAATAAAACTAAATTTTTTCATCGAGAACCATGCCTCGCCGCCGCGTGCACGTAGCGCGGGGCACAAAAGGCAAATACAAGGAATGGAAATGAAAAAGAATGCACGAACTGTCGTTGAATATTACGGTAAACAGGCAAACAGAGGCAGCGCCACCGAGAAGTAGGTAATAACGATGCGTGTACACGATTACAGAAACAGAAAGAGGCGAATAAGCAGCGGGGCGTTTAATGGAAAGCAAAGAGTGGAATCGAATGGAAAAAAAGGAGCACGCACAGGTGTAAGAAAGCCTGTACCTGTGCCAGACGTTTATGTGCGTAATGACGCCAGAGCAGAGGCGAACGCACGACACAATACCCGAGAGATATCAAATTGATGTTTATTCAAGTGGCTATACGTAGGATCGGCATGGAGTTGCTCTGTGTTCGAGTTCTCTCACCCCTGCGTTGCACCTCTCGAAACGCCATATGCCGGTCATCTGGGTGCATCACGAACTGTGCATTCATCGACCAAACCCTGCTCCTTTGACTGTTTGTTGACACCTGGTAATTGCGACACCTTAATTTCGCGAGGATGGGTCCATGCGAGCGGACATGTATTCATGGGCTCTGGCATCGGGTATATAAAAGATAGAAATTCCGAGTAAAAAGTGGAATTGGTATCGTGGACATCACCGGATCCTCCACTTTATTTAGCAGTGTTTTATGTCAAATAATTTAACCGAATATTTTTGCATTGCGATTATATTTCTATAAAATACAACAGTCCATGGTATGCAATAATAATCTTAGAATTATAATTCTCTAACTCCGAGGTACAATAAAAAACAATGCTATATGTATAACCTTTTCCTTTGCAGTGTTTCCATTTACTAAAAAGAATAAGTAATGGAATATTATGAAACAAAAGTTATTATATCTTAATGGTCGTCGAATTGCTATTCTAAGATTATTATTATTATTATTATATGTTTGACGTGAATTACTGTTCTATTTGTTTTATAGACGTGTAGATTGCCTGCTGATCTTTAGAGTTTCTTACACGTTACTAGCTATTTTATACACCATATTAAGAATACGCACAGATATTTTAATTAATTGATTACGCCATGGAGGTATACAAGAGGTTGCCATCAATTTGACACATGTATATTTACACGACAAAAGCTGCACGTGTTGATGATAAATTTTTGCGCTCTGCAATCTACAACAACTTTTGAAAAACAAGATCCAACTTCAACACTCTTAGCTCTGAAGTTTGGACACCATTTTTTTACTGTCTACATTTTCGTAGCGCAGCCGTCGAAAGAACATTCAAACTGCTGTGCGTCGTTGTCTCTTGCACCTATGTATGCCGTTTTTTCTTTTGTGAGTCTTGAATTAAATGGGGCAAAAACTATTTCATTACTTTATTTTGTTTGCCATTTCACCCTTTGAGTTTACAAGGTGAACCTCTATGAAGGATTTCTTTCCAAGGTACTTTTTATACAGGTGCGATTCCAACACAGATGCACACGTGCAGGTATTATTGCTGGTACTGCATGCGGCATGTTTATATAATTTCGTAATAAATTCGAAAACAAAAAGCCACAACTGAATTGTGTAACAGGTGAAACCACTGCTTCTCTGTCCAGCTATAATCGTTATTACTATGTACTTCCATAGTAAATGACGAAAAAGGGGAGAACAAAATGAAAAAGATGCCTGAGCGTAGACCATTTTACATTTACCGTTTTCTTCGATTACCACTTTATTTGCAGAAGAAACGAATACATAGCTTCATATTAAGAAAGCATCGAAGTAAACAAGCAATTCTTTTAAAAATCCCATAGGATTCTTGAGACTCTACCTCGCTATTCGAGGGTTGAACATACTTCGAACAATTCTTCCGATAAAATATTCCACAAAACAGAAAATATTCTACAAAACACTTTCCAAATTTCTCTTCGTTAGCTAAGCATCGATAACTTCGATCTTCTCGATTCAATGTACCTGCCGGGATAAACGCAATCACGAATCCGAATCAGTCAGCGAGTAGAACCCTCAGTGAATAACGTAGCCGATGTTTATCCATGCGAACAAGTGGATGAGCGTATAGAGGAAATTAAAGGAAGTTACGATATCTGTAGCAAGAGCGTTACATATACGCTTGAATAATGTTCCAAAAGCGCGCTTATTGCCCATAAACGATCGACCACCGATGTAATAGTATTTGGCGCGATTGAGTATATATATATATATAAGTAGGTAAATGCGTACATACATAGGGAACGTAGGTGTATACACTGCCGGTCAAAAGTTTGAGACCACCAGGCATTTCACGAAGCTATTACAGAAATTTTATGACTGACTAATCCTCGTATACTGCTCAAATAATTGCTACAGCGAAGCTCTCCGGGCCAAGCTGATCTGCACTGGCAAAATATTGTAACACTTCGGTAGAGATTTGACCGCCATTCATAATGAATCATCTACTATAATTGTAGAACAAGTAATTATATAAAATATACACAGGTACGATTCTTTTTCATGATGGTTTGTTGCTTTGAAATTGCAAATGTTATTTACTGCGACTGAATTATGGTAAATATCTAACCATACATCTGGTAAACAGCTAATAGAATATTTATAAGAGATCAAGTAAGTAATATAAATAATTAGAGACAAGCGGGTAAAAGAAGTGAAACTTTTGTTTAACGTATTTTGCTTCGCATAATGCATTCTAGCATAAATCTGTGAAAAAGTTATTTAATTTCAAATTTTTGTCCCTGATACATTATTCAAACTATGTCTATTTCAAATAAATCAAATCCTTTGCCAACAAGTTACCCAAAGCCAAAGTTTGCTTTAAGATCAAATTGACTTGAACAGTGCACGAGGGTTAATAAACTCGGTTAAAAATTCAAGAGCACATCCAAGATAAATCATAACGAAACGAAGTTAATTACCATCAGCCTCTGCAACATTAATTTCGACTAACAAGCGATTCAATATTTGCCCAACCAAGAAAGTGCTCTGAAACTTTTGACCAACAGTGTACATAGTACGTACGTTCAAAAGGGTAAACTGGTACACGTACACACACGCGTACACACATCCACGGAAAATATTCTACCAAAACCCTCTCGCAGCGATCGAGCCAGATGGAAATTTAATTCCCGAAGGCAGCCGGTTATCTCGGGACCAAGAAGAGCGACCGAAGTCGCGGAATTGAATTTTTAGAGGGCCCGTACGTAGAAGACCTTCCAAGGACGCCGATATATACCGCATCCGCTTTCGCCGAGAATCGAATATTTTCATGAAAATGCCGAAACAATCGTGGTCTTGGCCGACCTTTCCATATATCGAATTCTGTCTAGCTATCGAGACAGGATATAACCTTCGCGAATTGCCTGCCCCCTTATGCACGATCCACGAGGCAACACGACGGCGAGAGGATTGTTTGATCTTCGATCGGGGATCTCGTTTTCATCCCTTATTTTTCGAATTTCCTATCTGGTAATAACATGCAGCTCCCCCCTCCCCCACCGTTCTGTTTTGGTTGAAGCATTCGCAGCGGGGATGGGAATGAAATTTCGTTGGTAGTTTCATTCACGAACGAGACTGCGCCTCTGCGAATGGAAGATCTAAACGTTACGCGCAATCTTCAACGGGACGACGACTTTCGACTCGAAATTTTTTAATCAACACTGCCACCCCTGACTCCGCTCTACATTCGGGGGAAGCTTGTTTCTTTGTCGCTATCTCTTTTCCGTTTTGTTTCAGAGCTAGCCGAGGATGCTGCGAGGAAACTTAATTTTTCAATTAAATTCTCTTTCGTTTACCATCTGACGTACACAGTTGTTTCTGACGACGAATCGCGACACGAACGTTCGTCCCTCTAATATCGTTCCCATATAACGAGGTTACCGTCCACGGTTAGCCACGGTGGAACCTCGAACGCGAAAGAGTTGACGAGGCTTGGGAGCAAACGAAGTAAACAAGATGGAAAATGAGGGCCAACGAAGGGAAAACTGGAGGAAACGCCTATGTTTATTGCATTTTTAGACAGAGTGTATTAGACCGATTTCTGTTTAGTTAAATCTGCAGGCAGCTTTAGATTTCGTTGCAATACTGACATAGGCACAATTTCATTGCGAGGGAGGAACCGTAACAGAGTTTTTGTTAAATCTGTTTTTCAATATAATAATAAGTATTACTACTGTGTATGTTGCAGAAGGTTACTATAATAGCTGTGTTTTTAAAAGAAACGCTTCCGAAATTGGCAGTTCGAAAATCGCTTTCAACATTACAGGCGCATATGTTATGGAATATTAAAAATACGATCTGAAACCACTTGTTGTTAAACGAAAGCAAAAATTGAATATCTGCACAAACAAATGATGTACTCGAAATTATCCATGATTATCGCAAATTCAATCTAAACACGGGAACGCTCCATTCGCCGTTGTTAGAATTGAAAACGTTCAATCCTCCTCAATCGATCGCCTGCAATTACGCGCGCGTTTGAATCGGTTTGAAGCAGTCCGATCCAAAGACGCCGACGTAAACGTCGTCGAGCGCTAACAAAATCTGTTAAACCGCGGTTTCAACAACGATAAGCGGCCACATTTTTATTCCACGTCGCCGGTGTGCACGTGCAATAAGGATTTAACGAGGTAAGCAGCGTGTTCAGCACACAAGCAACGCGTAAAGTTGTTACACGGCAGGTGGGGGACAGCCGGAATGATATTACTGATACCCATCTAATCCCCCCCGTTCTGTTCCTACATTTTCCTTTTTTCCTTCTTTTCGTTCCCTCCCCCGGCCCGTTTACAAGCACGACAGAGATTGTAACCTGGGCTCATTATACGACGGCGCTGTAAACGAAAACGTAATTTTCTATGCATTTCCGTTAGTTAATGCGAAGCTACGCGAACGCACGCAACGGCAACCTGTTATCCTTAATCGTATTCGAGTCATTAGGAATAGAACCGTCACGAATCATGCGTCGATTCCATAACCTACAGCTTGTAAGTCGTGGTGGTATTCAGCCAGGCATTGATCACATCAGCGTTAATAACAGGTCATTAAATCTACAATTTTCCACTCCAAGTGCTTAAGTAGAAGGAGACTGCGCAATCTGATCCAGACCGCGTGGAACATTCTACTAATTGTGAGATTAAAAGTCTTGTTGGTTTTCCACGGAGCCAAGGTACGCTTTGCACTTTACTTTTCGACCAAACGACAGCGCGCCGCGGTGGGTTCTGTGAAAATTGTATCGTGTGCTTCTGTTTTCAGATTAAGAGTTTGATTTGGAAGTAAACATTTGTCAAGCCTGGAATTTCTTCAATTTTGTACTTTCAGTGGACAATTTTTCTGTTTTGCCTATCCGTTTGATGTAGTGTGTTTTACAGAAGTGTGTGAATGTATAGATTGTTTGGAAGTTTACATTTAACAGAAAACTACTGCAGTTACATTTTCTGGTATTTGTGCGATTAATGTAAGTGTTACGAACGCTTATTTGATTCTTGTTCTACTATTTCAGTTGAAATTGAGTTTCAAAGAATTGGCTCACACGTGCACCAGGCGACACAAAATACATACTTGGCGAACTGTATTCTACAATCCAGAACGCAAATTAGACGAAACTTGTGGCCTAAAGGCGCATTTCTACAAAAATTCCAAATCAAAGCAAAATATTCAACAAAGTTTTACTTCAGCTGTTTCGAAACGGGGTCTTGTTACTTGCCGCGCGACAAACTAGATAAATATTCAACAGTTTCCCATTTAAATGGTTGACGAAGTTATGGCATACAGACGGCTGGAATCATCGGATGCGGAAAACCAGAAAAATGATTGTTCTGCAAAAAATGTTATCCAGACAAAAAGACTGTATATAACTCGAGGATAGAAGGCACGAAAAAAACACAAGAGTTGTACCATAAAATATAACAAATCATATACAACCTGTTCCCAATTTCCCTCGGAAATATACTACAACGTAAACCCGCAGAAAGTAGTTTTATTATTCAGCATTGCACCCATAAATATTCTTTTCAGCACGCTGCGCCAATAACAAGTCCCGTCCCATACGACACACTTTAAAACACCTAAATTTCAATCAATGCATTGCCGTGGCGCAACACTGTGAAGCGAAGCATTTCTTCTTTTTTTCGAAGACAAACGCCAGAAACGACCAATAAATGGAAAAGTTTCCTCAGAACACGCGACAACAAGTGTCGACACAAAGTGCCCCGTGTGAAACGGGCTTAACCTGCCAAACGAGCAGCGCTAAAATTGTGCTAACGAATAGATTTATGCCACCCGCGATTATGCCTGGACACCCAATTAACGCATTAAAGAACCCACTTGCGAGACCACTGACGCATAGACAAAAAAAAAGTGGAGAGGAATGTACAGGGTTCATTTTAGTTAAACAATGCAAGTCAATTAAAAGAACTTGAAGGGACCAATTTAAGTTACCATTCGCTCAAAATATCCAACCAAATTGAAACACGCTGACAGTCATTCAGGATGACCGTCTAAACGCACATCTCCCACACTGTAGCTTTTTATTTATAAACGTTCGCGATAGAAAACTTGCTTCGACGTGGTTCTTAGGTGTTAACCAGTCTGTTGAATTGTATCTTCCGAACCAGTGATCGTTCAGTTTCGTTATTTCAATTCCATCGAATGAACTAAAACGAACCGTGTAAACTGGCCTGAATAGTCCGCGAAAGGCGAGAAAGATGAGACAAAAGGTCGGACCACCTTCGACTCGTGTGGTAGCCGTGCTCTGCGCTCCGGCACACCGCTTGCATCCGTGACGCTGATGCATCACGCGGTCCTAGATAAAAGTTCGCCGCTCATTGCGCGAAATATAGTGGCAGCAACGCGCGCGGCTACCTGCAAACGAACAGGGCCAGTTATCGCATAAACAATATATAACACTGCCACGAGTGTGCAACGCTACACGTTGCTGACTCGGGCATCGTCGCCACCGTGGAGATGTTGCTCGTCGTTACCGCTACGTATATGTATTTACTTTGCCGCGGAAATTCTAGGACCGCGCCAGTTCAGGGACATGCGTTCTCCACTGGAGAAGTTGGAGGAGAAAAATTCTTGACTATTTTAGGTCGACGTGTGCGACACGTGCCATGCGAGAAGAATCTTTTTGGAATGATTTCAGAAGTGTGGATTCTGTTGGGTTAGAATGGTGACGAGCTGAAGATTGGTCGACGCGACTGGGAGGACTTGTAGAAGCAGCTAAAGGCCAATTTACGCTTCTACGCTTTGGATGTGCATTGCGTATTATTCGTTCACAGCGAATGAGAATTTATCTAAAATAGATACCGGATTTACTTTACTTCTTTAATAGATACTGGTTGATACGCGGATGAAAACAATCTTTGCGCGTGAGAAGCAGTGCGAAAGATGAGGTGGTTGTGAGAGACAGAGAAAGGAGGAATTGAAAGGGGAAAAAAGAACGAGTGTTTGAAAGTACTTATCTGTTCATTTCTCCATTGTGATCGTTCGATTGGAGTGTACGCTTGTATAGTGTACACTACAAATTAACCCTTTACCTAACTTTCCTTTCACCATAGCGTAACGAGCGGTGGTCCATTGTAAGATCTTTGGACGAGGAAAAGGAATCCGTGTTCTTCGCGTTTGCAAGCTCAGGCCAACTAGTCTAACAAGCGTCTTTCCAATTTTCTTGTTATACCCTGCACGGTGGTCTCTATTTAACAGCTGTTACACTAACGACTCACAAATAGGTTGAAGCTTCGACTGATTGGGTTGAAAACTGCACAGGTCTTGAATTTGATATCGCATCTACTTTTATAAACAGAGTTCTCAAATAACTTCTTATGAACCATTATAATTACAAGTGATCATTAAAATATTATCGCTTCTTTTAGAGTGCTGAGCGTCTCGGTTATTTATGTAATAAAAGAACAAGTGCTTCGAAACTTGGGATCAGTTGAGAAAGAGTCGTTGACCTAAGCGATTATTATGCTTCGTGCGCTAATTGCTCATTTAAGAAAATCGGATTTTCGATGGCCGAAAAATGAAGCACGGAAAGCTGAAGAGAAACAAAAGCCGCCCAATAATAGGCGGATCAGATTCGCCATTAATTAACAGGTTGATGGACTTTCGAAGTGCATATACAATATCGGATCGATGAAATGTTAATTAGCAAGGAAAATCTTAAACAGTGATGGAACGATACAATAACGTAGTAATGCAATTGCAAAGGCATGAATAATGGAAATACAAAGGGATGAAATAAATTTGCAATAGAAATGTAATTTTCGAGGACTAAATAATGAATAAATAAATCAACTTGAGGCAGAAAGTACAGAGTGACTTTTAGGATACCTCAAGAATATAAGTTTGAATGAATTGAATTAACTTCTCGATGTACAAATGCAGGGAAAAATATTTAAGATAGTTCGCGTTGCAGTACTGCATTTAATAGACTCGTCATGTTTTCATTCGTATCCTGAAATTAATTAATCGCATCATCGAATCAAATTTCTTTCAGCAAAGAAACGTTTCTCCACTTTATCCTTCGATTTACAAGGGAACTAATAATTTTAACCGGAAATTTTTAGCGAAAGTCAACAGACACTCCCGATTTAATTCCCGTCCCAAAATCTTTCGCACTCACACGATGGCACGTTGTGCTTTTCCGTATTTCGAGACAACTGAATATTTGCAAAAGGAAAGGGAGCATGTCATTTCAAACATGACATATATTAAAATACTGATCAAAACAAGGTTTTTAGGGCTACACCGCAACGAAACACGCGCAAAAAGCACGCAGAACTGCAGACGAGCAACCTAAAAACGAACGAATAATTTTCCCCATAAAAACCGTATCGAAAACGCATTACTGCCGCGGAATTCGAAAAATTACGATTGCGCCAATTCTTTATTTATGGACAATCATTCGCCCGGTGCATATGATACGAGCCATCGATGAACATACGCGCAAATGTCGCCAGTGTCAGTAAATATCCGTATTATTAATACACGGCACAAACACATGCACGCCACACATATACGCGGACACGTCACTCGCGCAATAATAAATGCAACAGGGAATCGAAAATGGTCGCGCGGATGCAAATACATACCGCGATAGAAAAAGGAAAAAACGAGTGGCGGGTGAAGGCCAAAGGGAAGCATTAAAAGGTACAAAGGGACTATTAGAAAAAGAAACAAGGGGGACGAGAAAACAGATGCACGACACAGCCGTACCGTGATAAAAAAGCAGCGCCGCGAAACAAAAAATGGACGAATAAGGGAACAAAAATAGAGGAAAGCAGAGGTAACGAAAGTATGAACAGCGTAATTAGAACGGCGCAGTGAAGAAAGGGAAGCAGGATATCCTCGGGGAAGGGCAAAAATAGTAAAACATAAAGAATGAAATTAAAATGTGAAATGAAAATGTTCGTCCGATTGCAACGATAATTGAAGTTAACGAAGAACGTACACGGAAGGGGTGGCGACGACGTTGAAGCGAGAACTAAATTTGTGGACGATGAAGTAACGCACGACAAGGTCAGTGGTACAAAGGCAACGAAAGGTATGTAACAGGCACGAGATGGGATGGAGAAAAAGAATAGAACGGAATGAATGAACCACGGTAAATTATAATTAGACTCCAGCCGAATTTGACAACGTCTGGCGTGTATGAGTCATGTATTAACTTAATCGCTAATGGGTATTAACAGGAGCCCGTTTAAAGTTACGACTCGTCCCTGTATGTGCGCACGAACTTTAAACGTGCGCATGCCATGGTTTGTTACGTAACGTGGTTTTAGCGCCGACATCCCCAAAGGGAAGTATTTACAGGGATACTTAGTTAATGAATCATAATTGTTGATATATACGGTGGGCAAAAAAAGAATTCATACAGTACATTAGTTTCACTTGCAGCTTCATTATTTTGATGTCACCAAAATGTTGGTGTTAAGACAATTAGTCCTAAAACAATATGCGTTACTTTAAAGCGTAATAGATGTGCTTCATATCCATGTATATTGTTTTAGGAATAATTGTCTTTACACCAACATTTCGGTGACACCAAAATAATGAAGTTGCAAGTGTAACTAATGCACTGTATGAATTCTTTTTTGGCCCACTGTAGAGCAGTTTGATGTTAACGTAGCAAAGGCGAAGACGTTGCTTTGGTGATTAAACGGAGAATATAATAATATAATATTTCGTGTTTATACGAAGTTAATAAAGTTTATGCTGTTTTGTTCATCGAGGACATTTTTTTGTTTATTATACCGTTCGAAAAAGTTAAAAGGAAATCACAAACGTTTCTTTTAGAAATAATCACAGGATCACGGTGCGTTGAATTCTGTTAGGGGATCTATTGCGATTAAAAGGAATTTTATTATCGATTACTGAAGCTCGTATGGAAAATTGGGTCATTTGGTACGTTTATTGTTGTTTATTATTTGACCATTCAGGGTATTGTGTTTGAGGGAAAGAGTACATTATTATACCTATAATACTATCGTGTTGTAGGATTGTTTGACAAAAGTTCAAGGAATGATATAGCGAATTTGCTAAATGAGCTGTACTCGTTATTTTCTATTCAGTTTTTAAAACTTTTAAAAACTTGCACAGCAATCCATAAACAGAACAGTTACAACAATTAAAAAATGCCCATATCGAAGTTTAACAATTATCGAATGAAGCAAATGTCGAAACACAGTCAAATAATTTCACCTAACAAAAAGATGAAAGGTGAATGTTTATAAATACGTTGAAGAACCTTTTATAAAACGCACATGGACCTGTCTATTAATCAAATACTTCGGCTATGTACGTGGAATCATTTTTCATTTTATTTTCTAAGCAACCCGTAATGTTTCAGTTATATAATTTTAAGATCCCTTACCGGTTCCGAGCCGCACATGCCGCTATCGGGATTGCAGTTTACGTCGCTGTGACTACTTAAAGATTTAATTAACGACGTGGGGTTCCATCGGGACGTGTTTTGCCCTGATCCGTGTCGCACCTGAGACCCTTCTGTTTTATTTAAGAAATTCTACGAAGCCGAAAGCTTTGGAGAACGCTCCAGCAGACCGCCCTTTTCAGGATCGTCAAATAATTCCTTTGGAACGAACGAATCGATACTTCTTATCGTTGCCAGTATTTGTTTCAATATGTGGAATTGCCGAGCGCCAAGACGCTAACTGATA
Organism: Nomada ferruginata; assembly: GCA_963583965.1. Lineage (NCBI taxonomy): Eukaryota > Metazoa > Arthropoda > Insecta > Hymenoptera > Apidae > Nomada > Nomada ferruginata. Next base: position 7,296,249 of record OY757219.1, read on the forward strand.
GCACGTTTGGAAATGTGTTAATAATGATTTTATCATACAAGCAGTTTCAATGAAACATTCACGTGCATAGGAATTGAAATAATCGTTACTGAACGCTGAATTATATTAAGCATAAATATTTTTAATGTTCCGTGAAAAAAAGAACTCTGATACGAAGTGACTGATATGCCGAAATTTACATAGATGTAGACTAAAAAAAGGTGTAAATGTTATTCAGTTAGACAATATCTATACGAATAGAAAATGAGAGAAAACAGCTTGCAACAGCTTGCAACAGTTTCTATCGGGAGATCAATGAATGTGAAAAAATTGCGCGCTTAATGTACCATGACGTAATACGTTCAATTACGAAAAAAAAATTGAGAAAATTAGATATTCCATTTACTTTCATTTCTCCATGCAATTTCACCCCCGCCACGCTTGATTTGCCTTAAAATGAGAAAACGAGAAGCGTACAACAACTAGCCTGAAAATAATTCAGCCAGGGATCAATTTTTCATCGAAATATTCGCGAGTTTACGAGATTACTGCTCTCCACCTGAAATTACTAACATCGATTATTTCCTTTCCGATTACGCTGCGATGTTTACCGATGTAAATAGTTTTGAAACGTTGACGTTAAAAATTCATTGGAAAAACGTGTATGGAGAGCATTTATCTAAAATTGGTCGACGCGAACAGGCATTTGTTATTTACTTTTGAGGATGCGTATGAAGCGGAGCGAAAATCACATACGAATTGCTCTTGCAATTCCTGGCATCAAAGGATTATGATTGCAGTTGCAGTACCATCCTATGAACATGATATTCTTGTTACAAAGGCTATTCGTATCAGCTTTCACGGAAGCAAAAGAAGAAAATAATTAGAGAAGCCAGTCGGGAATAATTAATCACGATTAAGGGGTTAACGTCACGAGCTATTAAATAATAAGAAGAGATGATTAAAGGTCCGTTCCACAATTTTCGTCAATTTATTTAAATATTACGATCGAAATTTAACCACAGTAATTGTTGAAGAAATATAGATATCATAAAAAGGCAGTTGAAAACAGTACAAGCACCACAAAGGCTATTTCAATTTTGAAAAGTTTAGTGCATAATAATTTAAATTAACTTAAAATTGCTGACTATTTACAAGAGTTTGGGAAATTTATCTCCGATTCTGGCAAAGAATAAATATCGCATATACATATAACAAATTTAGCCTATATTTTTATTTATAAGATCTTGTGCAAAGCTATGCAAATACCCTTTTTATTTATCGAAAATATTTAACAGAATTTTATAAAACAATTTCTGTTGCAATTTCCTTTAATTACGAAGAGCAGTAGGGTCATTCATTTTAATCCGATCTAATTTTATTTATTCTCTACAATTTCAGTTCGCCATTATCCATTTCTTGAAAACTATAACGAATGAAACTTTTCACCGGTACGCATAATTATGCACGTAAACGAGCTCTGTTGAACTTGAATAAAAGTAAAGAAACATGTACCACTAGAGAATTACCTAAAAATATATGTAAAATAATTGCAGCACTTTACGAAACGAAGAAATTTTCAACATTTTCAACAAATGAATTGCCAAAGCATCATTGTCAGTGTTTGAAACCGTTTAAACCACACATCCACACCGATTTTCACGTATGCATTCCTTTCTCCAGGCTCCCTCCGCGGGCAAAACGACGAGAATTCACAGAGGCATTTAACAAACGAGTTGCGCTGAAACGAAATTTCGTTCGCTACACGCTCGATTTTTCCCCGTGGAAAATAAAGAAGCCCGTATCGCATACGGGGCTGCTTAATATCGTGCCGTGTAAATAATGCAGTTATCGGATCGTAGTGTGGCACAAGCGGAAATAACGACCGGGCGCGCATTATAATGTATCGCGGGGCAATTTAAAACGAAGTCAGAAGGCATGCTGTAGCGTAACGCGTGTTACTCCAATTTTACTACGAACTTTTGCGGCGTTTTACACTTTCCCCCATAAAGTTCGTCCGTTTCCCGCGCGGACACCAGCCAACCCCCCCGGCCGCATAATGTAAAACCAAAATTAACGGCTCTGCTTTACACAACGGACTGTTTCTACGCGGGCGGCGGCGCGAGTGAAAACAAATTCGCAGCAGCGAAATTTAATAACCCGGCCGAAAGCGACAACGCGGGAAGCATAAAAGTCACGGGGCCCTTTCAGCGTCGCGGCGTTAAAAAGACGAGCCGCGCGAGCGATATTAATCGCGGCACGGCTATAAAAGTAACGGAACGCTGTTCGAATTGTCGAGTGTCGGTCGGGGGTCGGAGCGATAGGGGAAAAAATAAAAGTGAAATGAGATAAGATAAAAGGTGAAAAAGAACGCCTGTGTCAAAGGCGATTTTTAATAAATAACGAAACACGCGGACGCGCCCGTGTCCTCGTTTTTCCCGCGATCGTTTCGACGCATCCGTCGCCGGTGCATTTTCATTAAAAATTGATTAACGACAGGTCACGCGGTGAAGATCAAAGAGGATTACGGATTGCGTAGTTGCATATCAGACTGGCGAGGGTGTTGGGCGTCGTGCGACGCGTCGAAAATACGGTGAACTAAAAAGGTCGAAACACCGTATCGATACAAAAGTAATTGTAACGAGTCGCGTTAAGGGATTGGACGAGTTTCACGAAATAAGACTTCGATCCTGGCGTTGCTTGTATACATATGTTTGTTCGCTGCGTGATCTCCGAAGTTCAGAAAATAATGAAACTTTGCGTACAAGTAAAGCCTGTGATCCGTAATACAACCCTATTTTTCATTCGTGGCATAATTCGGGTTTAAGGGGTGAAATCAGCCCTTGAAAGAATTCAGAATTTTCTCATTCGTGAAATATATTTTAAGAACGCTGAAAGATATCTGACAAAAAGTGTAAACAAAACTTGTATCGCCTTGTTGCGTTTATTTAAGTGCGTAATCAAATTTTTGAAAAATCCATGCTTTTTTCCATTGATTTTTAAAATAAAATTGTATCGGAGTTTAGTAAATGCAATACAGCGTTTCTGAGATATTTTACATTTTTTTCAGGGGCTGATTTCGCCCCTTAAACCCGAATTACGGCACGAACGAAAAAAGGACTGTGTTACGGATAACATACTTTACTTGTACGCAAAGTTTCATACGTTTCTGAATATCCGAGTTGCCTAACCTTCCTCGTCAGAGGCTGTATTGGAATGAATGAAACTTTGCACCTTAAGGGCTTCGGTTGGAAGAATGAATTTACAACTGTGTGCAGCATTGCAATATAGAGGTTGGATTGGAATCGATGTAACCGTGTAACTCACTGCTACTTTGCACTTTAAAGGTTTCGGTTGGAAGAATGAATTTCCAACTGTGTGCACCCTTGCAACTAACTGAAGACTCGGTGGGCGTCAGCCAAGAAAGCCCGGCTGTACAATGTACAAACTGTGCGTGTTAATTGGTTGATGCGCAACGTTGAAAGGTGGTATAGGTGTTTTCTAAAATGTCCTATTAATTTCTATTGGTCGCTCATTTCGTATGGCGATGGAAATAAAGACACTGGGTGGTGGAACTGGTCAACGTAGGACTGCTGTAATTATGATTGCATTGATCATAAACGCTGATGGAAAAAGGTATAAGTTTGGTCGTTTATGACTTTGCCTGTAGACGGACCAGTGAACACGTGTGTGCCACCTGTTAGCGGTCCTCCATGGCCAGGTATTGTCTTCGGCCTAACGGTTCAAGGCGGTGCCCTTACTATTGTTGCTTCGTTCAGCGACGCAGAAGAGAGAATTGCGAGGGATTACTTTTTTTCGCTTACCTCCACAAGGGTGATGAGGATGATGAAGAGGGGCGGTGGACAGCACGTGTAGTGATCGGCGTAGTACTTCCGGTCCCTTTCCTCCGTGAGGAATTCATTGCCGATCATGCGGACCATCCTGGAATCAAGAATATTGTAAGATATTAAATTCACTTTTCTTCGCCCTTTTTATACAGGTGCACATTAATCATAACAAAATTGTGGGCAAAATAAATATTATCGCAGGGTTGATTGACAGAAAATATTTGTTAACAGAGACAAATTACTCTTTTGTATAATCATTTTTAAATGCACGAAAGGGTTGAATTAATCTTAGGTAAGGCACATATCGCACAGGGTGTTTAGTGAAATTTTGGAAACGCGAGTAACAAAGTAAGTACCCCGGCATTTAAGGGTTAATTTTAGAATTGTTGAGTGCCGGGTCCATGCGATCGCGAAAATAATGAAAGCGTAGTATGTTTTCTTTTTTTCACGCATATAATTAATTTACATGTAGCAATCCTACAAATCTATAAAACACTAAATAATTTTTTTTTCGTATTTTGCCATTCTATTGTTACTATATTGGACAAATTAACATTTTATTATAAAGTATTTCCATTGTGGCATTCAGCCTTGATATTCGATAATCTTCTTGGCGGCGCGTTAAAAGGAATATTCATTATTTTACATTAATATTTATCTTGCTACTCGTTAGTTTTGGCAAACCCTTCCCCCCTTTTCACTTATTCTCGAATCGGAAATAGTAGTATATAAAAGACACGGATAAAGATACTTTTCGTGTCTTTCCTGTACCTATCATATTATAATTGCGTATAACGAAATGTTTAAATAATTTTTAATGATGGCTTCAGACTTACGGACAGACTTCAGGGTTACTTACCACAGAGTGAAGAAATACAAAATGATACAAAAAAATCACTATTCAGAAAAAACGCAGGACGAACAACTGGTAAAATTGTTATACCAGAAACGTTATATTATGTGCGTATGTATCTCAGTTCTGCGAAGTTTGCAAAACCACGGCACAAATACGCAATTGTATGAAAAAATACGTGCAACATTATACTGCCGGTATTGTTTACGTTGTGATAAAATTAATAAAAGCGAGATTTCGAAAGCAACATATCAAATGTATTGATATGTAATATTCAGTTAATAGGTTGGTGAAATTTCAACCGGTACGTTATTCCACTACAGCAACCGTATATTAATATTCCAAACAATAAACTCGAATAAAGTAACTTGAATATCGCGCACAATGTTATTTCAAACGTGTAATACATATTGCAGGTAAATAGCAAGATAAATATTAATGTAAAATAATGAATATTCCTTTTAACGCGCCGCCAAGAAGATTATCGAATATCAAGGCTGAATGCCACAATGGAAATACTTTATAATAAAATGTTAATTTGTCCAATATAGTAACAATAGAATGGCAAAATACGAAGATAAAAGTCACAGAAAGAAAATATCAACGTTTTAACGAACACATTAGCGAAACAACGGAATGGAAATAATGAAAATTATCGGAATCATTAAGGGACGAAACATTTTTCCGCATTTATCTGTCCGGGTGGATCCAGGGGATATTCTGAAACTAATCATCGGTCTGCAACAATTTTCGCGCAAAAGAAATAACTACGAACCCTCGTTAATCGTCGCCAGAGGTAGCGAAATAACGAGAAATTAACTTTACCGGTCCGAGACTTTCCTCGCGAAGAAAAGGAGAAAGACTTTTGCACAATTACGACCGACTTTTGCCGTTCACGCTCCGTTATTATCTCGTCCAGTCTATATTTATCGTCCGTCCAGGTGCAAATGTAATACTGTTCGCCTACGAAATTCCTGATATTATTAATAGTAACTCGTATTAATTAATCTCCAATTATCCACACAAGTTTAATATTAGAAAGAACATTGGGTTGAGTGCGTGTGTACAGGGTGATTCGCCTAAGTGTGCCACCTAAATTACTCGTAAACGGTTTTTTATATTAACAAATGTTTCAAACAAAAGTTGGATGCCATCGAAATGGCTATGCGATGTAACAGTTATTTTGTTGCTATTTTGTTCTTTTGCCGAGAAATGAAAGCCACTTTGAGCTTTTTCATCGTAATGTGTAAAATTTGACTTTGCAGTTGGAAAGAGTGTTGCATTCTATGTAAAAAACCGTTAGACCGTACGGGCCAAAAAACTAATGACAATGAAGACACATTATACAGTGCGATGAAAAAACTCAAGGCGACCTTCATATATTGGTAAAAGAAACAAAATAGCAGCAAAGTAATTATAACATTCTATAGCCCTTTCGATACCATACAACTTTTCTTTGAAACATTTTTTCATACAACAAACAGTTCACAAATAATTTAGCTGGCACACTTAGGCGAATCATCCTGTATATCCCATCCGTTTCTTTAATCAAATAAATGCTACAATATATTTTGAGAATGTTACGGGGCTGAAACAATTGTTATTGTTGGTCAACCAGGAATATTGATCTGCCAAACGTAATTTGACCGATTCTGCAAATAAACATATCACCGAATTTAGCCTGCACAGAAAAGTCTGTATAATGCAGGAGCAAATTGATTCGAGTTACACAAAGGGTTGCATATAAATAAAAATAATTATAGTAAAATATGGGGTGGCAAATTATTACCCCCGAAATATTGTATCCAAAGAAAAAGTCGCGAAAATATTAAAATAAACGCTCTCTCCCTTCAGATTTTCCTTTAAATTGAATAGATATTGAATGTTATTAATTTTATTGTACTCGGCCGGCTGCCTCGAATAAATCGCTTCTGGAGAATGAAAGTGTCTGAATAATGGCTAACAATAAATAACAAACAAATCATTTCTTACAATTCCGATATAAGACCGCGATACTGTTTTCCTCGCTCGGTGCTCAATCAAACTAATTGCGAGGAAATCCACTAGAAGCTCTACTCCGTAACAAACAGGCGGGACACGCAAAACACGATCGGCTATCGAATACCATTTAATCAATCATCCCCGCTAATTGACGCAGAATACAAATGAGTGGAACGTCTACTAGTAAAATATGCGCGACGAAGCGTATTCACTAGAAAAACATCAGAAATTCTAAGAAATTAGTGGAATCGAACCTCGCGGAAAAGGAATTCAAACCAAATTGCAATTACGCAAATGCAATACTTGAAAATAAATGAAATATACAAAACACCGTATGCAAAGTTTAGGTAGAAAATATTTCACCTGCGTTTCCCATTATCTTATTTATTACTCTATGTAGCAATCATTTTATGCACCACACTATATATTTTATTTATCACTTTATACGACCCTATGTCAGAATAGCTCTGCAATTAGAAATAACGTGAAAACTCACGATACGTATAAAAGCAATATGAAAAATAATAAATTTCCGGAATCTAACAACCGAGGAAAAAAACATCCGCCCAGTTTCTCCTTCGTTATACACTCTCTGCAATAATAACGTGCGATAACCTTTGCATAAACACCCGCCTTCGAGTTTGCAACAAAAGAAATACGGGGCAGGAGGTGGGGAACGACACCGTAGGTTGGAATGCGCGTGGTGTTCCGTTGTCCTCAATGGTATCTCGAGCACCGTCGAATAATTACGAAGAAATATTGGCCCGTAACTCAGTACGATGTCCATAACGTCGGCCGCGTTTATGGTATCGAAGATAAACTGCCTCCTTCTTGTTTCCATTGACTCGGGGCAAGGGTAGAAGGGTGTTCGTGGCGGGGGTGGACGAGAATAGAGGAGCGTAGTTGGCTGGAGAGGGATACGGATACGAGGGGGCGTAGGAAACAAAGAAATAGAGAGAAATAAGGGAAGAGGTAAGAATTAACGTGAAAGATGAAAGAAACGCGGAAAGAGACAAAAAAAGTGGAGCAGAACGAATAAAACAGATGGTAGACAGAGGGGAAAAAGGTGTGTGGTGGGGAGGAGAAAGGCGTAGGTCGCGGATATTAAAGGAATGGGAAGCAAGACTAATTACGGAATAATGCAGAGATCAGGAAAGCGATGGAAAAAGCTCGGGTCAGGTTGGCCGCGGCAAAAAGACCAGAAACGGGTCAAAAAGTGATACTAATGGGACAAGGAAATTAGAAAACGTGGGCAGGAGGAAAAGTACCGGAAGATATATTTTCCAGCAAGTCGCAAGCGGTACAAGATGTGTTTGTCGTGCGAACAGTCCTTGCCAAAGGATTCTTTGCCTTTCGAAAATGTTATTTACGAGCGGGGCACGATTTCTGATTGGTCTTCGGCATCCGAAATAATTGTTACGTTATTGTTACACAACCGTGACGGTACATTCAAAATTTCGCGATACGTGGTTGCGAGTTTCGTTGACTAAAAAGGTTTTAAAACAGCGTTAAACAAAACGCTCGTTACATACGAATAAAAAGGGTCACATATTTGTTTGCTGTTAACAGAAGCAGGTGGTGAATGAATTAAATGAAACATTTATTATGCTCGAACAGGAATGTATAATATCCGTTTGTTGATAGCTGTAACGGGTGGCAAATAAACGAAGAATATATTAAACAAAAAAGAAGAATAAAAATATGCGGCTAAAGACTTGTCCAAGTTTAATTTATGCAATAGTAATTTGCGCGCCCTAAGTCGCCAAAGGAATGCAAATTTGTACCTACAGCAATAGGGGAAGCCGTATTTTAGATTTAAAACTAAGTTAACCGCGCGTGGCGGCAAACAAACCGGAGTGAAAAACAAAACTGCGTGGGCGAAACGCGTGTTAGTGTTTTATGAACACCTAAGTGTTCATGGAGTACGTGACAATCGTGACACCGTTTATTCGCCGTAGTACCTGCAAACCGCAGTGCGCGGCCAGTTACCATCTCTGTAGTTACTCGCGTAACAGGAGAACAAATATCTTTTTCCCGTTGCCGCAAATCCTTTCGCAAAATTGCCGGCGTTTCCTTTCGTGAAATACGTTCCACGCTGTCGGTGAGCATCAAAGGTGTACTTATTAAATATTACAAAAAATAAGCATGAACGAATCATGATTCACAATGGATATTATAATGTACTTACAGCCATAAACATGTGTAAATATAAGAAGATTTGATATTACGGTGTGGTCTTTGATAAAAAATAATATTTTAAGTTCTTGAAATGCAATTATAACCGGGAAGTAAACAGATATTTTTTGGATAGTTTTTCAAATGCCAGAGTAATTGAATTGCAGGGAAAGGCGAACGACGTACAACAGGGAATTCCCCGTACACATACAAATTCTTAACCAAATTATCATCTAAAAAATAAACAGCTCCCCTAAATATCTCCAGTATGCACAACAAAACACGATACCCCAATACGTAATTTATTTAAGAGGAATTCCTGTACGGTACCACCGCGTCGAGCCCGGGCACAGAAATCGTCTCACCGACTTCACCCCCCAATCCGATAAAAGCAGGCCTCAATTTCCCGAGCACAGAGCCAGCCGAGATAAAGAAGAGCCCTGGAACTGTTAATCCCCGTGGTTGGCTCCCTGCCCCTTCTCTTGGGGAGATTCAAGTAGCCGTGAAATGGAATAGCAAAACGGCAGCGCGGTGTGGTATCGGTGAAAATGGAGACGGTCAGAAACGACGCGAAATATGGTCGACTTGAAAAAGAAGAGAAAAGAAAAGAAAAGAAGGGAAGAAAGAAAGAAAGAAAAAAAAAGAAAAGGGTGATCTCGAATGCAGAGTGCCTCCGTGCGCATGGCTGCCAGCTCCGCAGGCGCACACCTAATTGCTAGCGCGCCTCGAGACACCGTAGATCGCACGAGCGATTTCCAATTAGCGATGTGACTGATATACCTGGGTTCAAGGAAACGAGAAAGGGGTCGTCTACTCTGCTCGTCTCGCTTCCACCATTCGCGGGAGAACAGGCGGCGTGCTTGACGTCCGCCACGCTTCTCTGGTACAAGATGGGACAACCGCGGTGGAGAACGCGGGGGGGGAAACAGAGAGGGGGAGGAGACGGAGAGACAAAGAATGCTAGACCGAGAAATACCCGGCCTCAGGGATACTGATTAATTGCATCGGCTAGGTGTGTATTGAAGCTTCGTTATGAGCCGTCACAATCGCCGAACGGCTAACGTTAATTGATCGAGCACGAGGAATATCGACGCGAAAGAGAACCCGTCGACGTAGCGTCACTTACGGCCGATTTACGATCGCCTCGACGGTTATTCGAAGCGGTGCCCATACGTGCGTAGGCGGACGTGGCGCAGTGGGCCGAATTGACAATTCGGTAGGCACTCGCTTCAATTTTTACAGATTCCATCGTCTATCGATTCTAATTGAAGGTTATAGGTAATATTACTGCACGATACTCACCTAAACTTGAGATAAACAAAATAATTTTTTGTTTGTTTTATATGTTTTTACGAAAATCTTATTGAGTTAGTAATAAGAAAGTAATGTGATGTATGTAAAAATGTATAACAACATAGTGTTGAGAACAGCGTCACTTTTGACTATGTCATAAACCTGACAACTAAAAGGAAAAAAGTTGCAGTATAAGAATTAATACATTAATTTGAGTAACTTTGGCTACAAATAACAATTATAAACGATCTAATTGATTTTGGCAATCGATATACTATACATTATCGATTACGAAACTTTTGTTATGATTATATGTAATTGTTAGGGCCTTGGTTATTTACCTATCTTGCACCTACGCAGATGTAAATAATTAAATTTTGCGAACTTGAATCTATATAGATATAGATATACATATATATAGAAGGCTAATACAGTAGAATCTCGATAATCCGCAGTTTCGATCATTCGGAGTGTCAAACTTACTAATAGAATCTCTGTCACAATTTATAATCGTATCTTCTAACTCTAAAATCAATCACGAAGATGAATAAAACTTAAATTGAATTTTTGTACATAAAATTGTATTTTAATTTTAAACACTAAGAGGATTATGAATAAAACTTAAATTGAATTTTTGTACATAAAATTGTATCATTTTCAGTGTATGCAAATAATTTTTGTTCCCAGCATTTCTCGTCAGATCTCAATTCATTAATTTTAATAAAATAGTACGAATTCGCTGCTAACGCGTCATCAATATTTTCATTTCAAATTTAGCAAACTCCGTTATCTAATCAGGTCTATGGAAGCTTATCTATAATGTATCGTCTTGTTACAAAATCTGAATAAACAATCGGGCGAACCGTTCAAAGGAGTTATGAACCACTTTCAAAGTTCCGTGACCGGTACGAAATTTCGAACTTGCTGTCTAACCGACTAGCGAAACACCATAAACGAAGACACGAAGGATAAGACAAGGCGAGTGCAGCGTGAATCATCTTAACCCCTTCGACTCTGGACCCTCAATATCAAAGATATCCTCAATGCATAAAACTGCACAATTTGTATTAATATCGGAGAGCAATGAATATAGATACTCTGTTTGCTTACCTGCGGTGTCATTTATATAAATATTTGCAATGATACATTAGGGCGAAGGGGTTAAACGATGCTCCCTTTTCACTCCACAGGTCGGAGAATGATTTTTCCCCGTTTCCCAAAACATTTCCTCGCAATCTGATTGCGGGCAACGTATAAAGAAAACTAAATATGTACACATAACGATCCGCGAGATATTGTTGCGTGAATAAATTCCACGGTTGCCATCGCGCGACGACGCGTATTACAGAGCACAAAGGAAACGATGATTCTTATTTGCTTTATGTACGAGTCGTGAGGTTACAAATTGCAGTATAAATGCTGGCATTGTCTCGATGAACGACAACGTTAAATTTAGTACTATAATACGTCAAGATTTTCCACATTCCACTTTGAACACGAAGGTGAAGATACGTATCCGAATATTTATCCTGCTTTGTATAAAATGTTACCAGACTTATTGGTATCTGTATTCTATAAACGTTAAGATGCCATCGTAATCAAACGTCGAACGCAAATGCTTGAAAACAGTAATGTAGACGCAATATTTATTGCATAAATGCAAAATCTAACTAAACTTCTATATGTATAAAGTTTGTGAGAGTGTCCAAATGAAATACATTTTATTTCATTATTATTTTTATATTGAAAATTGGAGTTACTTGAAACACTTTCCCGAAATTCTGAAACAAATGTGATCTAAAATTGTATCTAACAAAATACAGGCAACTCGTAGTTGCTTATTACCAGCGTCGTTACATAAACAATAATCCAAACACACGTATTTCATATGTAACGCAATTTTATTTGGATTGTAAAATATTTACGTAAACTCGTCGGCCCACAGGACAAACACTAGCATGTGATAAAAAGGAATTCGATAAAACGTCCATAATGTTCACCCCGGCTGTCGAGTGGAAACTAAGAAACTGACCTAAGACCACAAGCATTAACTTGGTAAGTAAAGTAGTAACAAGTTTAACTACCTTGTCAACCTACGTTGTCTTTAACTAGACGAGAGTGTCGCGTACCCTTCAACGGTGATCACGAAATTCACCCTTCTGAACTTCATAAGGAACCAATGGTGGCCACATTTGGGGACCAAACTATCTACCAAAATGAAATTCTTCGCTTTGACTCATTTAGCCTTCCTGTTTTTGTTGTGCGATAACTTTTTCCTCCAACCAACTTATTCGTTTACATTCATTTGCCACAACATTTTCCAGTAATTTGTCGGCAAAAGATTAAACATCAATTGCACAGTTCAAATGGTAAACTGATGCGAGTGGCAAAATAAAAAATAATGTCGCCTTTAGTTTATTCTTAAGTTTCACACATTTGGCACTTGCATCGTTCACCATTTCATCTTTTCAGTGATCGCCTCCCTTTCAACTATAATTCGTACAATGTTATTATATTTTCTGGCATTTGCGTAAAGACAGAGACCAGAAGGAAGAAAATTCTGTGTACAATAATATAAAATGGTTTATTTATAATATTATTACGTGGAAAATTTCTTCTCAAAGAGTTGTTGGCAGAAATACAGAGACTCAACGAATACACACGCATACGCGTACACACACCTGTGTGCACACTAACACGCAGCCACTCAGAGAGGGAATAATACCTTTGTAAGAGTTTCCTGCCTTCTTATCCCCGTACTGCGTGTTCGTATAAGGAATGCTGAGGGATAAGTAGTCCTTAAACCCGATTTTACTTGTGCGCGATCAAACCCGTCGGGAAATCGAATCTTTTGATGATCGTCTAGCTCGCGTGCAGATTGGGTATCGACAGAATAGAATATGTAAGCCACCAATACCAGCCGCATGAGCTTCATACGTATACCCGTCTAAAGTGCAGAAAGCGGATCAACGAAAGCGTCGAAACGTTCCTACGACTTCTTAAATATGTCGATCCTTCAGCGTTATGCTGTGAAGAAGACCGCTTCCGTCAGAGTATTACTGCTTTCGTAACCAAAAACAAATACGGGTTTATAGGATAACGATGAAAAATACTCGACGTATGGTTACGAGATATTATAATACCTTGGCAGAGATTTTATGGAATCATAGGATTCCTTATCGACCCACGTTTTCTTCTTCTTTCCTCTTTTCGAACTTTCAACTGGTATTGTTGAATCACAGGTGATTCGCAAGTATTTCCTTCGTTTACATTTCAGTCCCATTATTAACTGTAGTTGCATATAGTTTACGTAAGGACAGGTATTAGTTTTTCATTTACTTTGTAATAAAGATAGACTTGAAATATATAATACTTTTGCCCACTGTTGTACGACAAGTCCTCGCTAGTACTGTGATCGTTTTTTGCAGTTTGCCATCGTCGAGGGGTGGAACGGTCGTGAGTGACCCACTGACACCAGTTCTGTGATCGACACATCAATATACTAATTTAGGATTAAGTTATTTCCACTGTGGTCAGTTGATAAATATCTCTACTAGTATCTAGCCTCAATTGCATTCGTTTGCACAGCTTCACGCAGGTGAGAAAAATGTAACTCCCCCAGAACAGTAAAACAGAATGAACTAATACAGAAACAATAAACAACTCCCTCAAACGCTTGTGCTGACAATCAAACTACTATTCATTACCTAAAATATTTTCCGCAAATCTTTCCAACAAGAACTGTCCAAAGAAGCGTGACACTTTGTACAGAACAGAAAAGGGATTATAAAAGGAAAGCCAGAAACGGATACCCAAGGGTTAAAACAATCGCGCAACAGTGACTGGTCCCGATTTCCCTGAGCAATAAAAAAAAGATCCTCAGCCATCCGTCGTCACGTTTTTCATTTTCTCCTTCCTCGCGCATTGAGGGTGCAATTCGCAGGTCCCGTGACAAAATATCCATCTCACGATGACAGATACATGCGTACAATCTTATCTTGCCCATGAAAAGTGGGACCAAGGGGTCACGAGAGAAGGCGAAGATCCAGAAGACGAATGAAAGACACAGGACCAAAGGGTCGGATGGACGTTTGATCGTATCGGGCTGGGGGGTGGTGCCGCATGCCCGAGAAAGCATGAAATTGCGCTCAGCTCGGTTGCGGCATATTAGATTATTAGGACTCTGCGGGCGCACGTCCGTACGTAGTCCCGTTGTACTCCCTCTGGGAGGGCAGGGGAAATTTCGCGATAAATCAAACGTGGCCGGGCCACAACTATGTCCGCCGGGGAAACAAGATTTTCACCGAAACGACCGTAAAGTCGTTTAATGCCCCGTGTTTCGTTGGCGTTTCCTATGGCGTGCTTTTCTGCAACTCGTGCGAGATAGTACGGGACGAACGCGAACGTGTGCTGTTCACGCAATTGTGCACGTTGCTGAGTACAACGAGGACGATCTGTTTAAATGGAGTGGCATTTGACGGTTTCCGGTTTTCAATTTCTGGTGCACCTTTTGTTGATAGAAAAAATGCCTCGCGACTGGTCATTTTTGGGTGCTTCCTTGGTGATAGATTGTGTAAACTGCCTATTGGAGATGTGTGTTCCAAATATTGAATAATTGTGGTCAGTGTAAGTTTTCGTATCAGTTCATATCCCCATAGAATATCTGATATGACTGCGAGCCATGTTCCTGTTTACAAAATTGGTAATCAATCTGCGTATCTGTCCAAATCCACCATTTTCCATTATTAGTGCAGTGCTTCGATTGTTTGCAAAGGCAGACTCAAAGGACTATCAAATTTCACCGTAATTTCTTTGCATTGCAATTAATTCCAAACTGGACAACAGACGGAGAACATCGATATTCACGTTGGTTAGCAACTAATTTGCAAACAACCTGGAACATCCTAGTTTCCGTGTGAAAAGATCAAATCGTCCACACTACAGTTACATCCCGCAAACCAGGCACCCCATTCCCCCCCGAAAAATACTCGAAGGACCAAACAGTTCATGTCCGCCGGAAAAATCGAACGCTTCGCCAATAGCATGGTCTTCGACAAACTCGAAGGTTACGATCATCCTGTACACAGGCTGACCCCTGGCAAGCATGACGTTAAGGGAGGAGTATGTAATACATACGTAGTAAGGAAAGACAAGGTAGAGGGACATTCTCGGAGGAACCCAAGTGGGACCAGCGTGGCCGAGGGAAGGGAAACCAAGGGGGCAAGGGGCTTCTCGAAGAAGGAAATTGACTTCTGGCAGGTAAGGACACGTGCCTGGACTACGTGCAACTGTCTGCGCTGTTAAGCAGTGCCCGTGCACGTCGTGCCATAAGCTCGTAAACGTACTTGCCCGCCAAGAGTCTCTCTCGTAAAAAAAAGCTACTGTCCCCTCTTGGCTCGTGCTCCTCTCTTCTTCCTTCCTTTTTCTCGTGCTCACCCCGTGAACGGCATCGGCTATCTACGCCCGCTTCTCACCCCACCCGGACGATCATTCTTCCCCCCCGTGCTCCTTCGAGCGTTTCCACGCATATTTTCGCCAACGGAATGCTGCTCTCCCTTCTCGCCTGGCGGCACGTACACTAAATCCACGGTATCTGCGTGCCTAATCTCGCGCGACGTTATTCTCGCCGTCGCGCGAATTCGTTTTTTCCCTCCGTCCGCCGAGGGTGCCTTTCAACGGGGTCGGGGAAAATGGAAGTGTATAGATGGATGGTTACGGCGTTCGTAAATGGATGTCTTACGCATTCCGTTTTCACGAATGGCGATTGTAGCGCTTGTCTGATTGTTCGTCTGATTGTTGCAGCGTGCGGCAAGGAGAGTTAACGGTGGGATCGATAAGTACGGCGGGACGCGTAAAATCACCCTTCTACTTTTGGGGGAGCAAAGTGACGATTTGGAGGAGGAGAAGATCGATGTTTGGCAATTGCGAAGAAACGTATGGGGTTGACGGGGATGTTGAAACGGTTTTTGAGACGGACAAGATAAATTGTAACTTTTATAGTGAAGTAGTCGCATTAGCGTTATTACTCTGCAGTACTGGAAATATTTAGTGTGTCATTTGCCAATTTACCAAACACGTATTATTTTCATAGGAGTATGATCGATAATATGATTTGTGTAGAAATTATTTTGACCAAGATAACGAACTACGTATTATCAGCTTCAGGAAATGTGGAATTATAATTTTGGATGGACGTATACCATAGTGTCCTTCAAGTACTGTATTGTTTGCAGAATCTAACAAATAAGAATGCAATAAATAAACCATAACATTGGCATCAACGTTCAATTATTAATCTTACTAAAATAATACTTCATTTACCAAAATGAATATTTCCCCATTTCTAACATAATAGGTTAAGCACAACATTGATAACACATTTAGTATTCGAGCGATACTAAGGTTATAATTGTAGATAATAGTAATATAAATTCATGCGAACACAGTATCAGCCCATCTTTCTAAAAGTGTCCACACTAATTGAAACAATAATAAAAAGCTAATGATGCCAATTAACCCGAACTCTCATAATTGTCACCACTATCTCAAAATGATCTCTCCATCTCACGAGTCTTATTAGCAACAAACGAGCCCAATTTGGTCTCGTCTAATCTTCATTGACCTAAAAACAGCCTCCCAAACATAATAATAAGAAGCAAACAGAAGAAGATCAGACCGTCAATCGACGATCTCTTTCTCATCAACTCTTATCGCGCGCATCTAGTACTTTTTTCTCCGGAGCTTTTTCTATTTCCCTCCCTCGGTGTTTCGCATCGAAGAGTCCGAGAACGCTCAGATGGTCACGGTCAAGCGATTGAGCCAAATGAAAACGAGCCGCTGTGCGAGACGCTCGACGTCTCGAAGAAAAATCGTCGAGGATAGTTTCCCCCATTCAATCAGCACTGATATACTATCTACAAAAATATCAGATCACCGAGCCGTGTATCTCGTTCGGTGAACTGCAGCGGCACAGGAGTTGCTTGATACGACTTTCCTGATTACACGAGGTTCTCGTGGAAACGTTTCGGCCCGTAAAAAGATACAATTCTAGGCAAATACACTATCGTAAGAAGCAATTTTCTTCGCCGTCGCGATCACTTCTATCGCGCGTAGAAATGAGGAAGGAGGAATCGAATCGAGGCAAATAAAGAGCGCGGAAAAGGAACGTACACGAAGATCGATAGATAGATAGAGGCAAACGGGCTAGGGAAACGAGAGAACGATACACTATTGGGGAGATAGTAACCAGATAAGGAAATCCCCTTCGACTTTTGGACGAGAATTCTGTACTCGACGTCTCGCAGAGTAATTGAGAGATCCGACGAAATCAGTCGAAACTGAAATAATAATTATTAGCAGGAAATAATGATTGGTCAAAAAGTAAACGTCGAAGCCATTTTTGTCAAACAAAAGGAACTTTGCTGAACAATACATTGAATACTTTTACCAAGAATCTTGTATCGTCTCACGAGCAGTTGAGCAGTTCCATTTCCTCAAAACTGTGTTTGCCATGAAAAAAAAAGAAAGCATCGTCTACCGTAGAAATCCAAGATGAATGTGTCACCAAGCCAATAATTGTAAAATGAAAAAAGGATGGAAATAGTTGAATGGAATGAAAGATAACAGACACTAAACAACTCGTTCGTCTATAAAATAATGTTCGTGTATCTATCGTTTGAAGTAACACTAAAGTTCCTATTTTTATTTATTATTTATTATGTTTAATATAATTTCCAGGAAGGATAATTCTAAAGAACTAGTTCTTAATAAAATCCAAAGGTGCAACAGCATGTCGTACAAACAGAAACTATAATTTGTTGCCAAATAACGTATACATTCTTTAACAAAATGAAATTAATTATATTTAAATAGAAGTACACCCGCTTTTAATTCGTATTTATAATTATATCGATTCATATGTCGAGACTTGACACCTTGCTCTGGCGTACTGGGGGCGTCGTCTGACCAATACCGGCCCGTACTACTTGCAGCAAAACGAAAGCGTTCGAACGTAGCAAACTACACGTGGAGAAAAAATCGTAAAGGGAACAAACAGAAATAAAATCGACTCGTTTGGAAGATTTACTCATGAGAGGGGCTGTACCCGATTTTGTAGCGTCGTGTGGGCGCTGTTTGCTCGGGCGAACGCGGTCGGTGACCACGATGCTTGAATCATTCTGACTTGCTCACCATGTTCGGATAACCGGCGCAACTGGCGGTGAGGGTGGTTAAACCGACGCAGGCCAGCCGATGATGTACGATCCTATGGTAAACCACACACGCACTAACTGAACCTGTGTCTACCACGTAATGGCACTTCTTTCTAACTTCCACCCTTCGCTGCTTTTTTCTTTTTTTTCTTCGTTCCTTCGTCGGCCATCCGAGAAATGCCCGAGCCACAGAAGGGATGTCGCCCCTTGGATGGAGAGAAATGAGGCTGGCTATTTTATTTTACTGATGGGGCTCGTTCGATGGACTTGCTGTTCTTGCTGATTTTCACAGTGAATATTATGGACGAACGGTACATGCCAGTGCTGTGCGAGTAATGTTTCACGAAGGTCAGTGAGTGCGATAAGTAATTGTTTTGTGCAGTAGAACCTAGATTAACCGTGTCTCGACTTTGCTGAGAATGTATTTAGTATCGTGTCTCCAGTCTATAAAATTAGTTACAAAGAAGGTGCCACAGTTTCGCTTCTGGCGTTTCAGTGTTTAAAGAACATTTGCTCCCAGAACTATCTATCCACTCTGCTGTAAAAAAGAAACACGTCTACGTTTATTCTGACATAACCGACAACGCGACTAAATTCATCCTTAATGCGAAAAGATAAATTATTGAGGGGATACTTTCTTCCTGATTCACTTCGTATACGGTCTAAGGCCTAAGGCACGAAATAATTGTGTCGTATCGAAAGTTAGAGCTCAATCGCCCCTGTCCCGTAACAATCTTTCAATACATTAAACAAAACACGGTAATAAGAACAGGTGTCAATATTCCCTCGCGTCCAACGTCACGTGCATAGATCGTAAATTGATAATGATACACGGCCATGATATAACCAATAACCGCGCAGATAAGCGATCTTTGATAGATACAGCCGATCGGATAACGCGCAATCAAACGCAATCAATCAAATGACCAAGTCGCCGTGCAAAACCATATATTACCGACGGACAGCTCGTCTTGATGGCGAACAGGAGATGGTTCAGGGGAACAGGGTGAGGGACTTGTCAGGACCCTAATTTAGTAATCTTCGCTAACAAGGGCGAAGGTGATGGTCTCAGATATATTACTGTTGTTTTCCATCGTTCGCCCGTAAGGAGAGACCACAAACTGGATCGCTACTCTCGTCAGTAGTATAACGACGCGATAAGTCAGACGGGCATTAAGTTGATTAATCCTTGTGCATAGGTCGTTTAACCCTCTCCGTAAGGGGTCTCTCTGAAGATCATTAAATGAACGCGCAACTTTTGTCTTGGCCATAAGTGGCCAATCGAAGGGTTCGATGCTACAGGGGGTTGTGCCGCGAAATGTCGAATGAATGAGATTTTTATTTACCAAATATGTACCAGGAGCAGCGGCGATTTAATTTGAGAAAAGTAATTAGAAGGATAGAGGGGGTGAAAGAATCTGGGAAACGCGGGAGAACAAATGCCGGGGGAAATTCCGAAATTCCCCGGGGCAGAAAGGCGGGAAATCGGCGGCAATGACTCGATTTTGCAGCGCGATTAATCGAGGCCGTCGTGGTACGAGTCGACCGTCGAAATATCCAAAATTATCGGGATGACACGCCACGGAATAGCTCGCGCCGAGCGGACGGGAGGCGAGGAGACGGGGAACAGGTAGAGGAGGCGGAGGATGAGAAACACTTCGTCGCGAGGAACAATAGCTCGTTTGGGGTCGCGCAGCTATGCAACGTATGACGTATAGCCCAATATCCTTGGTACACGCCAACCGTATGCTCCTCTCTCTCTCTTTCATCCTCTCCTCTCCTGCAGTCTGATGCCAACCTCTTCCGCCTCTCTCCCTCCCTCCTCTCCCTTTCATCGCGGCCCACTGAAATCCCTATACTCTTAACCGAAGCTCTCATCCTTATACAGAGATCTTCGTCGTTCCAGCCCGACGGAAGCTCATACGTGCGTGCAAGCCTCTGCACGGGTGAACGTGTAATTACGTACCGGGTGGCTAATGAATCTGGCGAATCTCCGCGCTTCCTCCGTGGCAGAGGTACGGTCGAAAGAGGGGAGCACGCTGGCGAAGCGGAGACGGGGCGATAGATATCAAATGCATGGGTGAATCGTTTACGGCGTCGCATCCCCCGATGAGCCTCGACGTACTAAACGTACCCCTACGTATCTATGTATGTATGTATGTATGTATGTAGGTACGTACTCGCCAGGGGACTTGGAGCGGTTTGCATCTTATTAGGGAGTTTTACGAGCTGGTTCTACGGACAAGGGTACTGTTTATTGGAATTGGTGTTAAGAAGGGGATTGCGTTAGGTTCAACGAAGGGGAGCTTTCCATATTGTAATTAATTAGGTCTAAGAATATTTGTCTGTAATACGTATGCGCGTAATTAAAGGTGTGGGATCCCGAGCCCTCCATACCCGAAACTAATGGAACGTAGGGATGCCGGAGAAGATCGGGGACTGGGGTGTGACGTGGAGGTCCCAGAGATTGCGAATTCGCCACCAGACGACGTCGGGTGGGACGCGAGGTTTCTCGCAAGAAATTGCGTTTGTATATCTAGGGCCTCCAACATTTTCTATCTCCCGTATTCCTGTGTCTGGGACACGGATCGTCTGAGTGACCTAGTGATGAGTCGCAGGCGATCCTCAGACGAAACACACCCCTCCCCTTTCATTCTCCCTGTCCAGCTAATACCCCGTTGCTATAAAGGGAAATGAAACTTGTTTTTATCTTCACTAGTTTCTAAGAGACGTGACGTTGAGTACATGTCTTGCATCCCAACCCGAGAACGATTTTATCCCTTAAATAAAATAAATATAATTTTGCTGTTCAGTTTTCTACTTTATCCTAGTGTTACAATATTTTATACTCCAATGTTTTTCGGCGCGAAAGAATAAACTGTAGCAGCACTGCTGTGTAGCGTCCGGCCGCGAATGAAGGGAAACAATATCGGATCGGCAAAGAGCGTGAAAATCGATTGGCAAAACGTTCGAATTTGCATGATTCGCGATAACGAGACGCGATGATGGCTCGTTTCACTTTTCGCGTACGCGTGTGTACTGCCGAGACTGGAATCGCCATCGGTTTTACCAAACTTGCTCCGGGGTAGGAGCTCCAGCTTATTTTCCTGCAATATCGAGCCGCGACGAAGTTTAACTGAATATTGAAATTTCGCCTACAAACTGGGCATGCTGTTCGTTACGTACAATGTTGAAAAGTTAGAAGATTCTTGAAGTAAATCAGTCGATACACAAATCCATCTAAGTTCATTTCCCGTTAAAAATATTTATAGTGTTTTTGATATGCACCTCGTTGTGAATACCCTATTGTGGTAGTAAAATAATTGACTAAACGTAGAAATTTATAGAATTCCCAGCACACATCAAAATAGATGTGAATAATTTGATTAGGTAGAAAATATCCGTGCAAATTATTATCTTGCCCTCATTTATATGGATTTTCAGTAGTACGACTCGCAACTAGTCAGACGCGCCTACAGTAGGCCGTTCTCTTTCTATTGGCGGCCCACATGGAATTGTCAATGAGCTTAGCTGAGGTAGAAAAATATAATTCAAAATAGAGCACATAATTATTGCACGCGTACCAAACAATTTATATCGTTGATTAATTATTTAATCAAACATAGGCAAAGAAATGTGTGTCACCGATTATATAATTGTTTAAATCTCTCACTGAGTAATCGTCATTGGAAATTGGTGCAGAAAAATATTATAAATAACTATTAACTTCGTTGACTATATATTTGTAGCTGCCCAATATTTTACACGGTGTCACTATATTACTTTTTTAATATTTGAACGATATAAAATGATTGTATAATAAAACCAAATATGTGCACGTATATGTATAAAACTTTGATATTACTCCGAAATAACAGACAGTATTAAATGCATTGAAACCTCAGTTTGAAAGCCGCAGTCTGTGCAATGCAAGCGAACCCTAGATTGACGTTGTATTCTGAACAAACTTTTTCAGAACGCCGGTGCAGATCCAGTTCAGAAAATTTCGTTTCGGCGAACTATCAGAAAAAATCTATACAAAAGGGGGTCTAAAAAATAGCAGACTGTAAAAAAGTCAACCGAAACGAAAAAACAAACATGGCAGCAGTTCTCAAATTAATACTATAATTTCTCCAGAGAAAAGCTCCGCAAATAGAATCCAGCGTACAAAAGGAAAAAGGGAGGCTGTCGCAGCGAAGTAAATGGCAATTAAAAACGAACAGACAAAACCAACATTGAAAAGGCTTCGCAGAAATGCAAACGCCGCGCAGCTACCCCTCGGTTAAACCACCCCGCAAACGGGAGAGCCCACTTCATATCATATGCGGAAGTTATTCGTAACTCACAAGGGAACTTTAGCAGCCCGAAAATTCTGCATTTTTTGAAACTTCACTGGTTTGTACGTAGCCTCGATAGAAATATCAGGATAATTTTCTCCATCTTGTTTTTTTTTAGGTCTTCAGACCGAGAGCACCCTTTAAAGGTTAATATTTGCTTTCCCATTTTCCCATATAACTCGAAAGCTAAAGCAGACGCGAAAAAAAAATTGTTGGATCGAAAATGTTAATTGATATTTATCATAAAGTTGTTAAAAACTTCCAGCGTATGCAAGGAAGGAAAAGGCAGTCCCCTGCATGTTAAATTAGACAAAAGTTTAGTCTTTTTGTTGACCGAAAAAGTATGGATTGCAAGGATTTCTACTTTTAAGCGATAAAAGTCTAACCTCTAAGGGATGTATTATATTTCTACCCCGAAAAAAAAGAGAATTCCAGCTATTCCCATCGAAGTTTCCTACAAACCTACAGAGATAACAGAGAATTCGACATTTCCGGGTTACAAAAGTTCCCCCGTCAGCCCAACTAAATCTATAAATACGAGCAGAAGGGCTGATCCAGTAATTTCGCGATGAAACACGGTAGATAAGCCACGCGAAGAAAAAGTACCATACAATCAGACCTCTGTTACCAATACAGGACTCGAGCGTAGGACAAACGGCTACAAAGCAGATTTCCCCCGCGATCAGCACAATCGTTCGGTATGAAGAGAAGAGGCATACAACGGCACGACCCGGTGGAACGAGAGACAGAGAGGGGGAGAGAAAGTTGGAAGTGGAACAGACGGATAAAGGGGTTGAAAGGGGAACGGCCGTCGAGTACGTCCACTCGACATCGTCGGTCGACAGCTTGGACCTTCGACTGGTGAAGCCTGCCAGTACAGCAGTCAGAACTACCCTCTTCTAGACGTACGTCTATCGGGAAAGGCCAAGCATGAAAAGCTGGGACGTTCGGCTGGCGAACGTTCGAGGTTCGAGCGTTGAAACGTCGAGGCGTAGCGAGCAGGAAGCAGCTTGTGCCGACCGGCCCGGCGCTCGTTAGCGCCGGTAATTGTCACTTGTTAGGTGGCAGCTTGTCCTCCACCCGGTAACCCCCAGTTTTGCGTCAACCACCCCCTTGCCGCCCCTTCGCTAGCACCGGTGGCCCGCGCCACTCGAAACGTCGAGGAACACCTCGAACGCGGTCGAGGGGTTTTTCAAAAGCGCTTCAACGCCCCGAAAGCTCGACCGGCTCCTCTTCTCCACGAGTCCTTCTATTTACCCTCTTCTACCGACCGCTCCTTGCACACCCATCCCCAATTCCGCTCTCTCGCGCCCACCGGGCTATTCTTTCCTCCTCTGAGGTCTCGACTTTTGCCACCTGCCCGGACCAGCTGCGGGATCGCGACCCCGAATCGCTTACGATGTTGAGGGACGAGAGGATGACAGGGGATGGAGATGATCGGCCGTTAATTGGGATAATTCAGTCGGCCGCGCTTGAAAGGTTTGAACCTGAACTTACTATTTCTGTGGCAATCATCTTGGGGTGGAAGGTGGGGGCAACGTTTGCGCTACTCACTTGCTTCTCTTGGGATTTTGGGAAAATTATGGGGGATTTTTTGGGTAGACAACGCTCCTATAACACGGTATCCAACAACATGGGGCGTCTCATATAACACGGCATTTTCTAGGAACCTGTCTACCGTGTTATAGGAGGGTTACCCGTACTGGCGAACCTTTGGTAACGCTGTTAAGTCGTACCGTGTTATGGAAGGATGTTTCACAGTTCCTTCTTTTATCGTATTCGTAGAGCATCGTATTATCGGACCTGTTGCCTGTATAATTGTTCGTCAACTTGTAATTACGAACTACATATTTTGTTTGGCACCAAAATATCTATCAAGCATTTTCCAAAATACACTTTGCTCATACTGTTTATGTTTTCAAATGTTTTAATCGGTTTTTCTCTAGCCAATTAAGGAACTATTGGTACTTGTATGACCTATTATACTTTATATGCTACCCAAAAGACTTCCTTTCACAAATACTCGTGCACACGTGTGGAGAAAGCAGCATGTAGATGGGTAAGAATTATTAATACACGTAAACAGCAAATGACATCTTTCAATCTTTCACAGTCAAATGAAATCGCGTCACGAGTGTGAAGATCTGCACCCACGATACAGTTTCGCTCGATTCGCACGAAAAAAAGTCGAAGAGCATGGGCGATGGTGCAGCGTACAATTTTTGCTGGTAAAAGGATGTCGAACGGTTGCATCGACGATCGACTATTACCGCATTGAAGTTCGCGAGCAGAATACCTAAGTTCTTTCGTGTTCGTTCAAAAACGTTTTATCGATCTCACAGGTGATCCGGATGTTTGGCTTGGCCTTTTGCAGCAATAATTATAGTGCCGGAATCTTGCAAGTATCTATGTGAAAATTTGATTAAGAGCACTATTTTGTTTTAAATATTTCATATAATTTCGCTCATAGTTCAACAACGAAGGCACGTCATGTTGTATATATTTATATATGCACGTGAAAGATATCTGTTTTGCAGAAATTTTCTATTCGATCATTAGTTATATCGATACTCATGAATTTATGAAAAAACTAAACGTATCCTTCATATTAATACAAATTATAAATAATGTGGAGAAAATTTCTAAGAATTAAAGAAGAGACTTTCAATAAATAATCAATTTAATTACATTTTCACATGGGACTCTCTTTACTGTTTCCGCAATACAATTTATTCCAAATACATTATATTTTGCACATTACTTTTTCAACCAACCAATACATAAAGAAATCGGGAAACAAGATATGTAAATAGAAATACAGCACGTGGATTTAAAGAGCTCGAAAGCTTAACCTGTTGCGCATGTCCTACCTATTTAAACTTTCACTGAACAAAGCAAGATATAACTGTAGGATTATTTTTATGGGAATTGTGATTGATAATTAAACTGTATCTCAACTCTTAACTATCTTATTAATATGGCATATCACCGCACAATACTCTTCTCAACAATAATCTCCAAGGCTTCGCAAGCCCTTCTATTCTCTCAATTCACTCACGACACAACTCTATTATGCTCTCTGATTCAACTCTGGTCCTCGCACGCAACGTCCATTCAATATATTCGTTCACTCTTAGCTTTCATCTCATTCTATCCTTCATTCGCTCTCACTCATTAAGGCACACACCGACACACATATCCTTGCCACGTGTCACAATTCGACTACGGGTCACCATGCACTCAAGACTCCACATGCATTCCCCGAAACCGTTCGCTCTTTCGAAGATATAAACATTCACTCGATCCACATTCGACGTTTCCACTAACACTCTTCATTCACACCTCGCGGCTCATTCGATACTTCTCGTCACACGATCCATACAAAACCCTTTCATATCATTTCCACGAATTCTTGCATCCCACATAACATAACTTTAAATAAAATACGGGAACCGAACGATAAAACTGAACAAAGCTGTAACAACTCCTTCAAGGGCGAAAAGTAATTTTAGAGACGCTATCGACCGATTCCACTGTACATACATACTTACAAAACGATCTCGCATCTATAAACTCGGAATCGATTTCGTATGCATCTGACGCTATGGAAAAATCGAGGAAGGCGCGTGCCCGTGTCCCCCCGACGAGAAAATATCATAGAACAGCTATAAAGACGTGGCCGAATTTCATTGTCACCTATATCTCATTTATGACAGTTCGTAAAACCAGCCGCGATTTCTGCTCACACACACACCTATACATTCCTTTTTTATAACCAACTATATGAAAGATCAGAAAAATTCGTATCCGTGGTGTATTCGTTGTGTCGCGAGAAATATCCGATAACGGATATCACATTTGTCCTCCATTTTATAAGGCGTACATTTTTCTTCGATAATATGAACAAATTGGATGCTCCATGATGGTTATTTGCAACCGTTTTTATTTTGGCGAAGAGATATGCATACATATATACATGCGTGTTGCCAGCTTATAATAAAATAAGGGATGTTTAGTACCTGGTAGATGGTTTCAGATTTATTACCCTTACCATATCGGGGCGGAAACCCTTGGGGACACTAATACATGTTTCTTTGGTGCCTATCGATAACAGTTGGAAATACACTGACTGCTTCACTATTACTTCCGATAAATAGGCACAGAAAAGAAACAGATAACATAAGGGAAAATGTGGAAACAGAAATTAACGTAAATTAAGAGAAGGTATACTGTAAGGGTTAAATTTGTATGACTGAAGGCAGCAGTTAGTTTTTAAAATTGACGAAAATAATTTAATGCATATTAAGAGGAGGGATCATTCACGGTTAAATTAGTGTTATTGTGCGCAGTAATGAAGTTTTTTCAAATTGAAGAATGAATTTGAACGTACGCATTCACGCCATGCGTGGAAATTGACAAAGAAATGATTCGAAGGTTGCATTCAAAGGTACAGAAATATTCCAACCCCTTAAGCGTTATTGCGGGAAAGGTAGTTTATGGCAGTTCGTGTTATGGGGCATGATTTCTAGGAAACCTGCGTGCCAGGTAAAATGGTGAAATATTACCCACGCGTCGTGTCGAAAGCATCAGCTGTCTAAAAATAAGGGTTGCTAACTTTCTGATAGTAAGAAAGGGGAAAACCGAATTGTATTGCCAATGCCTTATAATTAAACCCTATCTAAAATTACCTTTCTCTTTTTCAGTAACCTGCATATTATCGTATCATAATTGCACAATAATCTATAGATTAGGTCAATCATTGTCACTATCAAATTAAATTTAATGTAAACGAAAACACGATGTCTAAAACACCGTTCACTGAAAAATAAAAAGTTTTCTCACACGTCCAATTAAAGTCTCGATTTTATGCAAAAACTAAAATATTTTACACGCGCCCTGCTCAACGATTTACAGTTTTACCTTTCACAAATGTGACAATGAAGTTGGTACCCTAGTATCCGGCCAAAACTAATCGGGGTTGCAAATCGACGACCGTGGCTCGTGTCCATCGTCAATGGAATGAAAACTAATTCGTTGTTTCGCCTGTCACCTTAATTAAATCGAGCGGTCCATCTTTTTCGCGGCTATCAGTCAATGACAGAGGCTCGAAAACAAGAATTGCACGCTCCTACGATTTGTATGTAAACAGAATTTGCAACCGTAGTATTATTGCTCTCTACACGCCCCCGTTTATTTCGCGCGGCGGAACAAATGCCAAATATCCAAATAACAAGCAAACGAACAACGGTGCGTTTCGAAATGTTTGCAAAATTCAGAGGAATGCTTATCGACGGGCCGTTAATTTCACGGAGAAAAGGAAATATGTCGAAACGTTCCCGCGAAACCATTCGATCGAGGAACGCTACTGTTTATTCTACCGCAAATTTGTTCCCGTTCGACGGATTGCACGCTAACTGCCACGGATCGAAAGAAAACACAAACAGCAACAGATAAAACGTAGAGAGAGAAAAAAATGCGACTTTATCATACACGCGGTTAGATTAAAGTTTTTAATCATTTGCACCTAAAAAATAGACAATGGTGCCACGAATAATGAAAGTTATAGTTCGAGGTAGGTCGAAGTATGAATAGTTAACGAGTTATAAATCAGATTAAATGTACAATGTTGATGATTACAAGTATAACAGTGTTGCACGTGTTGCAAATGGTAAATTTAATTGGGGAACTACCTTCTTTGATGTACTGGGCTGAGTCATGGGTAATTGCCAGAACAGGTAGCAGGTCATAAACCGACCTGGAAAAACCAAACAACCTGCAAGCTTTTATGGGCCCTATATTAAATCTATGCCTGAGGATGCGACAGGGTAAACAAATTTCGCAGCAATCAGAAATCAAAGGCGAGTAAAATGGTCTCGCAAATAATGCGATTATGTTAAAACGACTGATTTTCGTCTTTACGTTGTGGGAATTTCGAAACGACAATAACGCGCCAACCATGGCAAAAAGATTGCAACAAATGTACAATGTGCCGTTCATATTTACCAAAATCAACTTATATATCAACAAGATTATTTTGTGACTTATTTAAAAGAAACTAATAAAGTTGATTTAAAAAAAAACCAAGCCATTATCGGCCAATCAAATAATTTCTCCAAAATCTGCAAATATTTTAAGCGACGCACCGTTATAAACTTTTCTATTGGCAGAATTTAAGCGAATACAGCATCGCTCTGTACAATATTTGCAATTGCGAAGAACACTTAACAGATCTCGTTTTTCATAGAACGTTATATAAATCTGTGATTTAATCGACCGTAGCCCGGCACAGAATATTGCAAAAACGTGCGAAATATTTTCACAACGTTCCTCCGATTCCTCGTTAGAAATCCAACTCGTTAGAGATATTTCGGCATATCGAGATACGCAGCTGCGCCATTGGATTTATCGTTATTACGTTAACGACGATTGTAAGAGGATTGCAGATATCGGGGATGAAAAGTGTCGAACGATGCCAGGCGATACTTGTTTACCGTGCGAGCAGCATTAGCTGTTTTATCGTCGGCGCTCGTGCGTCGCCTATTGGGATACATAATTAAATACGAGAGGCTTAACACTCCGCGTAGGGTGGTAAACCAGGTGTCGAGGGGTGGAAAGGGGTGGGATAGCTTAACGAGGCAAATTATTAGGCCGATTAACTCGCCCTGATGATCGAGAGCGGAAACTGCAAACACGTAGCCCCGTAACATTCGAATTTCCAATCGGATACGGAAATGTGCTTTCGGAAGCGGAAAAAAGGGTTATCCCGAGGGTTGAAGGTTGAAATCATACGAAGGAAATATGGAGAACAGAATTACCTCGGGGAGAGGAAGTAAGGAAGACGTTCGACGATCTAGAATCTAGAGGAATAATAAATAGAGACGAAACGGAAAAAGTAATAGCAAGACTGGTTAATGAACGGAACAGTTCATATGAAGATATATGAAAATAAAATAAATATTGAAAGGGCAGAGACGAACATTTTGTATAGCAATTAGAAAATCGTAAATATAATGCGGGCCGATTTATTTTCATACCATCGGAGAATTTTCGAGGTTTCCATCCGACTTTCGGTAGCGCAGATTTGACGATTCCTACATTTACGACACTTTCGTCTAGTCACCCAAAATTACACGTTTAACCCTTTCGCTATGGAGGGCGTACACGTGTCTTCACATATTCAACAATTGTTTGCCAAAAATTTGTATAAACGTTATGTACAACAGTCTATCATTATTTAAATTATTTACATAAATCATAGCTTAGGTAAATAATAATAAATTATAGCTTCGCCATTAATCAAGCCTGTATTGTTTCGTATATCGAGGACATTTTCAGTGTTTCAGATACCGGAGCAAAAGGGTTGATGCTTGGCAAATGAAGGCCTCATAAATATATATTTTAATCCTTAAAATCTTACTGAGGTTACTGTTGCACGCGGTAAGTATACTTTTAAACTCGCTATCTTTTGTTCAAGCCCGAGCATCTTGAACGCTCGATCTTGCCCTGATACAAAGTAATAATGCAACAATGTAACGGCTCCAAACAACAAAACTTCCAACAAAGGGGAGCCTGCTTGGAGGATTTTCATCCGAGACGAAAAACATCCAAAGTACCCTAATAAATTCGTAGGAAAACAACGGCTATAAAAATCAACAGAAAAAAACCCGACACGTGCACAAATAAATGACACGTTTATTTAAACAGCGCAAGAAAACTTGATCTCTTCACGCCTTGGAGTCTCACCCCCTGAGTTCCTCTTCCCCTACAGAATGTTCTGTCTCATCACAAAGTTGAAATAAAGTTTTGCGTTTTCTTCGGCTGTATATCTCGCAACACAGCAACGCGTGCAAATAGAATATCCGACAGACTTACCGTCAGGTAAATACTCGGATGAAGTATATATTCAAGTTGCAAATCCATGAATATCTGTCGCGTCGCAGACGTTTCCAAAGGGGCGATGAATGGGACTTGAGCAGATTTCGAATAGCTTATTGCAGGAAAAAAAATCTTTAAATCCGGATTCTCAATTGGTAATAGTATGTATGTATCAAGTATGTACACGGGTTGCAATAGAATGGTGCAACTACAAAGATCGTGACAAATTATTACAAAATCGAGATGAGATTTAGGGAATACAGGCTATCGATTACGTAAGTTCAAAGTTACAGAGGGCGTAAAGACGAGGAATTCTTGACCAAGAATTCTTGTTTCGAATATAATTTTATTTTAATATTCAATAGAAATCCGAACAAATGAATCCAATTGTTCAAATAACATTTAATTGTTATTCATGAAATAATTTCCAGACTCAAGTTTGCTGTTATGCCGTTTAACATAATTTAATAGCATAAATTTGTAGGGGGGTCCTCGAATCATTGAATGAGATATGGCAAACCAAAATGGGGAAGCGTTTTTTCGAGTCACGGCAAAAATTGTCCATCGAAATCCCTAAATGTTTTGTCTAAATTCGACGCAATTATTTACGAGTGCCGCAATGCGTGGGTGGCTCGATTCTATACCGACTGAAATGTCGATGGTTTACCGGTAGATCTAGGTCACCGCAATAATTTCTGACATGTTTCGCATGTTGTGCCGATAATAACGTATTGTCCGACGAGAAATGGATCGGTTGGTAAACGACAAATCGACGCGCATAAACGTAATAGATTATTAGTATCTAACGATTGTCAGCAACTCTATCATTCGCCGCCAATATTGCCGTAAATAAACCGGAACCAGAGCACCGGTACACACTCGAAAATACGGAATTCATTTGCACACTCAACGCACTTCACGTTTAAATCTCGATACTGCTCGTTTAACAAAACGTATATGAACAATTTCTTCGCTTCTTTTTAGTTTCTATATTTATTGATTCTGAAAATATGGAACAATACGCGTACAATTTATTAACGTCGTAGATAAAGTAATTGAAGCTAAAGATATTATAATATTTGCAGTTCTGTTAGCACAGTGATTCGTCCGGAACATCATTACGATTAAAATAACTGTGTTTATTATATCACAAAATAATTGAAATAATACAATTTTTAGCCGCGATAAACTTATTTAGATAGAAATAAGAGAAAAATGTGCAGAAGCGCATTTATGGATACAAAAATATAACAAAATTGCAATATTTTAAATTGCAAGACCAATGCTTGGGTACAAGTCTCAGCATTTTGTTTGGCGAAATTATAGTCTT
Source organism: Nomada ferruginata (assembly GCA_963583965.1). Lineage (NCBI taxonomy): Eukaryota > Metazoa > Arthropoda > Insecta > Hymenoptera > Apidae > Nomada > Nomada ferruginata. The sequence continues at coordinate 7,328,150 of OY757219.1, forward strand.
CCTTTATCGGAATTAGTATTGTGGTATTAAGAAGAAATTGGGAGATAGTTGACATAATTCGTAATATACATATAATCTCTTAGCTGCTCCCCAAATTAAATACATAATAATGCGAAATGCAGTATCACAAAATAACTTCATAATCCGAGATACTGAAAAGTAGTGTCGGCTTCTATATCTAATTTTCTATTGTTATGCAGAGTCCTCAGTATGTATAGACGAATGCTGCTTCGCATTCGCGCGAGCTTTACGACAATTCGAATAAACAAATTTGCATGAAATCGTTCTGTGAATGCGCGGAAGGTTATTACGCGGTGGCGAACGCATCGTCGTCGACGCAAAGTTCCCTTGCACACGCGGCGTAATCTAGTTTTCTTTCGGTAAGATGCGGAGACAGAAGAGGGAAAGAGGGAGAAAGCAGTCGGCGCGACGTTCGTTACAATCCCATTGTCCCCGGTGCGTCGTTGTTTCGTGGAAAAATAAATAGAGTCGAGACCGTCGCAGGACGACCGACAGTGCTGCACGAAGGACTCGCCTATTTGTCCCGAATGAAACGAAAACACACGCTGGGCAAAAAAGTTGCTCGTTATACCGTCTTCGTACATGTCTACTTATGCCGATGTCTTAACATAGCGAACCAGACGCTAATTTACGGCCATTAGCAGTTTTCTCATTACCGTCGACGAATTTTATGTACGCCAACGCGATTCGGTTCATCGAGTTTTATTTTTGCAACGTCTAGCCTCGATTATACGCACAGAAGAAAGTTCGGACAGAAATTGTTGATGTTACAAATATTTTTAGCGCAAATACTAAGAGGGATACCATACGTATATTGTTTGAAACATCGACGATGAACTAATTAATTGTATTACAATCTTTTTACACAATTCGTTGGGTACAAAATTATTTGATTGCCACGCAATAGAGGAGGGGGAAATGCGAATTAAAAATAAGGACAGCGTGAAGTTGTCAGAAAGAAAAATCACTGTGTATAGGATTATATACACCAGTAATTGCAAAAGGGATACAAATCATTCGAGACATGGAAACAACAAATTCTGGTGGCATGATTTTACAGGTGCTTAAAAGAATTATTTTATTATACTAAAAAGTACTTCAGATCTGTGGACAATATTGGTATACTTTGTTAATGGAAACAGCTTCTATTTTATCCTTTTAAGTCGCAACCAAGGATAATAATCAATATTGCGTCACTTAACTTAAAGAAATGTAAACGACATGAATGCCCTTACGCCTAACACGTTGTATAACAAGTTTTAACAATCCCGGTAAGTAAAAATATATCAATGGAACAATATCCAAATATCAGCCATATTTATGTACAAAAAACTCGAAGTTCAAGAGTCACAAACATGTACAGTTTTTTCCAGTGCCAAAGTATCATCCTACAACCTGACATTTGTATCCAACATTTTTGACGAATATCGAACAGACTGAAGTGTCTACGAAATCAATGACATATACACCTTGCTTGAAACGCAACAAAGTATAGTTAGCCAAACTGGCATCGTTATCGGACAATAACATTGCAAATGCTACTTTACTGCACGCACGCGGTTCAATGGAATGAAGTCCTCGAAACGATCTCTGCTACGTACTCGAGGCGCCATTCTGCTCCCGCTTCCGATACCGAAAGAATAGCGAGAGTAACACGAGTAAAACGAAAGAATAGATCATTTTTAACGAAGGGATCACTCTGGAAGTATCCACGATGGAATTTTCAGTTCGAATTCACGCCTACGTCGAGATAAATCAGTAATTATAAGGACCCAATTTATTCTCCAATCCCATTTTTCTCTGAAAATTCGCCCATTCGTAGAAACGCAGTGATCACGCGTGGAAACTTCAATCAAAGCATTTTCATTTCCGCGAAAAGAGACGTCAATCCTATCGCGCTGCAACGCGCAACCAGACTGTATTTGCGTTTCAAAAATACACGACGACAGAACAATATTAGTGCGCGGCGGAATTTGGTCGCCGCTGAAAAAACGTGATAAAGGAAAGCTATCGGCGTCGATTTAAATCGGCGGTTATTGGGATATTTGACTTTTCGATCGAGAGGAGCCCCGTGTCTCTGATGCAAAGTCGCGGTTTACGGCGCTGCCAGCAGCCATCGCGAAAAAAAGTGAACGCGCCGGTAAACAATGCCAAGGCGATAACTCATCGTCACCAGAGGCGCTGACGAGATTAATGGCCGTCGATTCTGCTCACAGGACCACCTCGTACATCCGATAATTAACACTTATTTTTATAATACACGCGTGGCAGAAATACGATTGCCACTGGTGGGCGAGTATTCGCGGCCTGTCGACTGTTCAGGGTTAGGCATGAAGTGCCTGACAATTAAAAATGCCTCCAACACATAACAAAACAGCGATGCCACCGTGCCGTACAATAAAGAAGAACTATGTACGTAATCGGTGCACACTCCTTCTACGCGTCGTCTCGATTTTCCCCAAGTCTTTCAAGGGGCGAAAACGCTCCCGGTACGACAGATGGTGCCGACAGATCCGAATTTGCTGAAACGTGGCCGGTCGAATGGATTCCCGAGGTTGTTTCGTGCACGCGTTTCATCGATGCGGATCTCGGGCGTCGATCGTTTCCCCGTTGACAAAAGACGTCGGCGGTGCGCTTCAAACGCTGCGGCGCGCGCCGTCGATCATTCCGACGAGAACGTTATCAAAAGAATTCGTGGCGAATGCTGGCCTCCGTTCATTTATAGACCGCGGGATGACAAGCGAGGAACGAACTGTCGCGTCATACGACGCGCCTTTAGCCGTTCGACTAAAAAGCTGTCGATGTCACGATCGCGGCGCGACCAGGCCGACCGAAAACAATATTTTCGCTGGTGGAAAGAAGTCGCGGCAGAACTCGTGGATAATACACATTTCCATCGGCGGCGTTCAAAAGCGATAGCTGCGGCGGACGTTCGAAATATCGTTCTCTGGACACGGTCGAAAAACCTGGGCGACCACGTGGTCGGAATAAAAATCGCGAGGATTCGGTGAGACGAAAAATGTAGCACGACGGTATGTACGTACTTGGGGAATAGCCACGAACATTATGCACGCAGTATTTAAATTGACTTATTTCTGTATAGTAAATAGAACAATTGTGTAAATCGCGTTACGATGAATGTAAATAAATTCTGAGAACACGTGGACGATCTTTTTTATGCACGTTGCATTCTTGCCCTCCGCGGAATAATTAAATTCTCTGTGAACGTGAATGCCCGCGAACCAGCGATTTTCAACCCGCTCTATCTCACGACACGCACCGGCTAATTACTCAAATTTCGTCATTTTTAAATCTTTTTAAATGCCACTTTGTAACAAAACAAATAAGACAAAAAGTATTCAGAACTTATTAGTAATCACTGCTGGTTATGCCATATTGTAACCTGCTTACGTCAAACAACTCGGGGCACAGGGGTAATAAATAAATAATTGAAATAGGTATCGGTATTTACATGATCGACGTATGCTGCGGCCTGTCCGCGTCGCCGGCATTGTTAGTGCCCTCTGCTGATCCTTGCACTTGTACATTGGTCGCGATGCTAGTCCTTGTCGGGTGTCTCGCGTTATCCTTCAGTATTTTGGTCGCGCTAAGCGGCGTGGCTGTCACGCACATTGTCTTGCGCGGTATCACGATCACCTTGGTAGCACGCACTTTGAAGGAGCGGCGGGGTCGCGTGGCACAAAACAACAAGCGTCGATCACAATCAGCGGCGAGGAGGAGAACTGAGCACAGTATCGAATCCGCGAGGGAACGTGCGGCGCGAAACAAGCGGAAAGAGGACGACGCGACGCATACGTATAGAGAATTCGAAGACACGATCTTCGACAGAATTTATCCGAGGCCCAGCGCGTGGTGGTTCGTATGCACTTTGCGAGGTGTTGCGAGGATCGACTCGTAACGGGAGGCTCGCGTGTCGATGCCTTGGCGATGCTGAAACGTGCAACGATGTGCGGTTCGTTTGTTCGCGCGGGATAATAAGCGCCGCAGCAACGGACGTAAATAAAAAAAAACTCGCGTTTCGTTCGTTCACAGATCCCACCTCATAGCGCACCGCGGGCCTACTGAGTGACTGACTGACTGAGTGACTGCCGCGAGCTTCGAGCCACGAGCCACCCTGCGTGGGTGCACACGCGGTCTAGGTGCGCGGAGGGGCAGCGGTCGCGTCTATTGGCTAGAGTCAGAGGCTGGTCCTCGTGGGGGGTGAGCAGCGCCCAATCGACGGCCGCGAGTTACCGGCGTACCACCGAGCAAACTCTGCACGAAGATCTTCCAGCACTCCATCGCGAGCCGTCTTGCGGTGTGTTTCGTCTTAGTGACTTTGTGATTTCGTTGTATATCGAGATTCTTAAACAAATTCCTCGAATCGCATAGACGACTCCTTTCTTCCTTCCGATCTGTCTAGTTTCGCGGCGGAAGTTTAGAATATCTTTCGTCTCCTTCGTGACCCGTCGGGTAAATTATAATGAGAGTGTTGGAAGTTTTGCTGGAACTGTTAGCCGTGTTGTATATCAGTTGAAGTGGAGCATGTGCTACTGGTTCTACGGGGACGGAAATCTGTGTTGAAATGTGTCGTTACAGAAAAGTGATGTGCTTGAAGAAGTGTAAACATTTTCCTACAGCCGTTTGAAGTTTATCGACCGACCGAACCGTTGCCCCGTTTCGAACGCCTGGCCGTTTCAATTTTCCAGATGTTTTTAACACGTCCCTGAAAGACACCGAAAAAAAGGTTCTCTTTGTGCAGCACGTAGTGTTTAGGGAGAACAGCTTTCTCGCTTCGCGTATCGTGTTTCATCCTAAAATGATAGTCGCATCCACCTAGGAACGTTCGCGATATTTTCCAAACGAAGACGCAAACGAGAAAGGACGCCAGGAATAGAAAATAAAACGCAAACGCTTTAGAATGCAGCTCGTCTCACGACTGGCGCTACCTTTACCCGTGTCCCTCCTACGCGTCGCGTGTCAGTTGATGGGTGGAAATTAACGCGCGTCGATCAGTCATCGTCGGATACCGAGCATCTCAACGTCCCACAAACTTCACCGTTACATCGTATACACCCTACGTAACTTACCTATTATGCTCCATACAACGACTAAGTTATACGAGTCCGCCAAATAAATTGTATATTCTCATTCTCTAATATGTGCATATCCTTCAATGTTCTCTTCCATATTATTTAACGATATCAGCACACTGTTGACCAACTGTTTTATTCGCGACACTGTATTTTAGACAATCACCGGAAGTGCAGGAAATAATACTTAGGTCTTTGACATAAAAAGACGTTTGTGATTAATCTTCTGTTTCTTATGCATTATAGGCAAATATTGACGCCTCTCAAGAATTTTTTTTAATTTTATTTATCTGTCAAAGGGTTAGGATCTAAAGTACTATATGTATTTAGATATACTTGGCAGCTCACATAATTTAATACAACAATTGCATAAATCAAAAAAACTTTCAAATCAACCTGGTATCAATATACCCGGGCACCCGTTTCTCCACATTGACCTTTAAAATCTACGTTCCCATTAAAATATGTCATTCGAAATCGCAACTGATTTCTCACACGAAGATTTCTGCAAGGAATCTTCACTTTGAAGTGCAAGAAAATTGCGAAAATGGTGAAACGAATCTTCAAACTTAATTTTCTCGGAAATGAAGCCTCGCACGAAAAAACTTTACTCCATATTTTCTGCTCGGTTTAATGCGAGGAATCGCCCACCTGCCGCTTGCACCTCCCTTTCGGAAGCATCCTGTGTATATACGTACATACATATATGTATTGTAGATTTACACCCGTTGTTCAACTCAACAAAGTCAACTAGAAGCTCGTCTCAGCAATGTTCGCAGGACACGTACGGGAGCCGAGCGATCTCTGCGACGAAAACTGTCGCAGGTATCTCGTATCTGGAAAATTGAATGGAAGGATGGCTCGCGCGCTACCTGTGAAAACGTGTCGGTCGAAATTTTCTCGCTCCGATTGGCGTGGCCGGCACCCTTGACAGGCGACCAGGTGCGTCTGATCCTGAATGCCCGGCGATTGGCGTGCTCCTAAGTGTTTTTCACAAGCCGGCAGTTCACAACGGCTCCTTTATGCCCTTTATTAACTCGAAGATTCGACGCTACGTGACCGACTCGAGTTTCCCCGGATCGTGTAGCCCGGCGGTGGAATTCGATCGGTTTCTCGACGGCTACGGAATTAACGAGATTATAGTCTATAATAGCAGTAGCCCGGATATACGTGACTGTGGAAAACTAGTCCCGCGTGATTCTTCCCAAAGATGCGAGCCCCCTTGTCGCAGTCTGTTCCCCTAGCTCGTGAATTGGGAAAAAGCTGGCTCGAATGCACGTTGGAGATTATGTACACGGATGCAACCGTGGAGAGAGAACTGGTCGGATTTAACAAGGGGCTGCGTGTGGTCGATACTTATATCGAGTTCGATTTTCTTTGGCGACGAAAATGTTAAGCGGCTTGTAAATACGTCAGTTTGGGCGATAAAGAGTTTGCGATCATTACGGACGTGCCTGCTCTATCGTCTCAAATGGACAGGACGCGTTAGTTTTATTTTAGTTTCGCCACAGAAGGTGTTAAAGTCTAGATATAAAATTTATAAACTATTTATGTTATAAATTGTCAATCACCGTAAGCATTCATACAGTATCTGTTAGTGAAAGAGATTGGTTGGAAAGGAGTGATGCATTTGAGAGTTTTTCGACACGTTCTGTACTCTAAATAAATACATGCACGAAGTTTATTTGGCGACATTTAAACGACATCGAGTAATTAGTAAAAATGTACGAATTTTATGGGACTGGCCGTCATATGTGTAGCACGAATTAATTTGACGCTTGAAGGGAGTTTAAATGGTTTACTGCGAGATCGAAACTTGTCACTGCGAATTCACAATTGGCGATAAGCTATGATAAACACATTGGTTGCTATATACATAATGGTACAATTCTAAGCATTTCAGAGAATAATTTGAACAAACGATGCGAGCAGGTACTTTTTTTATTTAGAGTTAGAGAAATTCAAGAAATCTTTGTCTCATAATAATAATTCGTGCTGCATAGTTAAATATACATACCCAAGTAAATTATGACATTCCAACAATAAACTCACTTCGTATTTTGAATATCTGAAGAAGGTATAAATAAGAGAAATGATAACACGATTAAAAATATGAAAAATAATTTTATCAAATTCCACGGTCCCCGCAGCAATATCTTGATTCTAAAATTTTTAATTCCAACAAAGTACACACAGTCGCACGAGCGTTAATATCCTTCGCAAACACTACCTGCAGAAGAATTATCATAGTATTAATATGTCCGTCATACTCGTTGTGTATTCGCTTTGGTCGTGTATACGATATAATCATTTAAAGGGTTAAAGCGTCGTTTTCCTGTTTTTTGTACGAGTGCATGCTGTTGGGTTGATAAAGGAGAAGCTAATTTCTATGAGTGCATTGTAACGAAACCCGTAGGTATACGTGCATGCACGTGTGCATACATATCCAGGTTCTCTCAATTGAAAATTATTTTAGTAGCAATACGTTTCTACGAAATAAACGGAGTACTGAAAAGGAGAATTATATGTTTCCTTTGGAGCCATTACGGTTTGCGGCAGGGGTGGGCCAGCCCGTGACCTGCGGGCCTAATGTGCCCCTCCGCATTCTTTTGTGTGGCCCGTGAGGTGTATAATTAAGGTATGCGCCTACTGCTATTTAGTAATCAACGAAAGCCAGGTGTCCTACTAATGATCCTGTTCGCTTACGGACCACGTGCGATTAAAAATAGATTGTTATGACCGTTCCATTATTTTTATCTATCGAACGTTATCTTGTGCACTGTACCGCCGCGCCGATAGAACATTGGGAATTCGCTCAAGTGGCAAAATTTGGTCTATGTGTATCGAATGGGGATCGATTATGTGTAATGCGATTATAAAATGTGTCGAACGTTGAAAAATGCTTATTGGAAACATCGAAACGGTTGATTGCGATAAATCTGGGGGTAATAGAGAGTTCAATGGCGTCTGCTTTAACCCTTTATTTGCCTGGCGAAACTTTGTCGTGTTGAATGTTTGTAAAAAATATTTACACTCGGAGTATATCTCATTTGATCACTTCAAAAGTATCTGTAGTATCCAGAATAAAAATTGCGGTACAAAAATAGCAACACAATGCAGGCCTTAAAGAGTTGAGAGCGTGCTGGGAAACAAAAGAATTTGGATACCATTGCATCAACATACGACGTTAATTACCCCTTTCATTTCGCGACATGTGCAATGCCCTATTACATTTCGTTATTTGAAACGGCGAGAGATAAATAAAAACTGACGATTAGTAATATTACGAACTTGAATTAAATAAATAATTCAATAACTATGGATGGAATAATTAATGGATAAGAAAATCGTAATAACATCGCCCTTTTCTGATACGAATTACGGGTTCAGGTTACGACCGCGCTATATCAGTTCCTTCGACTGTGCCAGCAGTGAGAAATGGCGTACAACTTTGTTTTCTCCGTGCAGCAACGGGCGAGAGGCAAATTGGTGCGTTTGATGGAATAGACAATTACGCGCTGGTAATAAGCGGCATAATAAATGGCGATCAAACAAGCCGACTTCAAAGGCGTCACGAGGTGGTTCTTTCAACGGAAATCCCGGGGTCCCGGTAACGCGGTATCAAAGAGCCCAAAGGAATTTCATCTGGAGTTCCCATTCTTCTTCTTCTTTTGCATTTCGGCCCGCCTCGTTATTCCGGCGAGGTGCTGCTGGCGGGGTGCGAAAGGCGAGCCTAAAAAATCTAGTCGCATTCGCCGAGGGAAACGTGCTTTTATGCGATCGTGGTTTGCAATTCCTTCTAAGTTAGACGGGGACTCGATTAGTAGATTTTTACTTCGTCGTCGGAGGAGAATCGTGGCGGGGACTGCGAGAAACTCTCGTTTGCCTCGCGGCAGCATTGTAAAATAAGTGCACTCGCGTTGCGGGGATAGAAACTGAAACGGATTGCAATAATAGTTGCTTCAAGGGTGAATGCAAAGACGATTTGAAGGATTTTGAGAATGAAGGCGTTATGTTGCAAATATTAAGTTGGTAGTCGATTCAGTTTGAAAATAATTGTGCCCGGTGTTTTCTCATTGAATAGCGACTTTCTTTGTTCTTTGTATTTCTTTGTTTTGTACAAGAAAAGTAAGGTACTGTATGAAAGAGCACGGCGTATTGTACCACCTGCATTCGCAGGGAAAATAATTTTTCCGGCAAATATTGGAATAACCCTTTCATTCTCTGAAACTTTCGTTTCCACGTTTTCACAGAAAGAAGAACTTTGTTCAAGCCGTGTATGTAATGTGGATTGTATTCTTGTTTGTGGAATGCGAAATAGGTATGATGTGCGTCAAGAGAATGTATTAATTGAAGGATTTTCTGTAAATAATGGGAGCAAATTAAATAAAGTAAGACTGGATATATTGTGGAAAATACTTTTTGTTAATCTATTTTACCTATTCCTTTGTTAAATACTTGTTTCCCTGTTAACTAATATTTAGAAAATAATCCAACTGTAATGTATCAAAGCAGAGAACCGTAGAAATAATTTCGTTAAACGTATCGACACATTTCCAGATGTTCAACAATATTTCCAAACCAGGTACACTCAAGGAGCTGTTTCTAATAATTTTGGCCTGCATGCAAATATCAACTTTTCCTTAATGTACGTCACGATAACAAAGATAAGAAATAATTGAAAATGGTGCTGAAAAGCTTAGTCCTCCTAGTTAATAAATATTACCTCTCATTAAACTCATAGTTACACTCACGAGTATAAACGCGGAAGTATTAAGAACAGGAACTGCGTCTCTGCAACGATTTCGTGGTCAAAACGGCATCCAAAATTATTCACGGGACCCCGGCATACAGTGCACCATAAATTGCAGCTAATTAACAGTGTCCAATATCGCGCGCCGCACACGGCGATACATTAACGTGAGAAAAGTGGCACAATCGTGAGAACAATACGAAATAACTTTCACGTTACATATGTCCCTTCCTTCGTTGGAAAACGAGTACAATAAAAGGTGACATAATAAAACCGGGGGTGAGAGTCCAGAAAAATATTCGATTTTTGTTCTATAGCGGGCCGAATATTTCCCACGAGACGGCAATCCGGGGAAAGAAAGATTAGTGGCGGTGGGCACGTGTAGGAACGGAGGACGCAGACCTTTTACAAAGCAATGGAATCCGTATTGTCGTCTTCTAGCCTCTAATTTGCCGCCCCCGATTCCCGTTCTCCACGATCTTTGAAGCTGTGAGAACGGGGACCTCTTTGGACACCGACATTAAGCAGAGATATGTGAAATGTGGCCGACGTCAAAGTTACCCTGAACTTGGTCCCATCGTTAACTCTGCCCGTCGTGTTTCCAACAAGAATCTGTTGAGTTGCAATGGACGAACATGAAAATGTTCCGGTTGTTCACCTTTCTTTGATCAGACAACGGAAAGCAGCTAGTTGGTTATTACAGTCTGGAATAATTTGATGCAAAAGTGGAGACTAACTTTTATATGGAGGGTTCAGAAGCCAATCAGTGTAAGTCCATTAGCATTCAAACCGAGATAAACAAAGTTTTTACATATTACTTGGAGGAAAATGACAATGTTAGTACCGTCATCTATTGCCTACGTATGAAAATAGTGAGCTAATTGATTTATCAACTGAAAGTCTTAACAATAAAGTGGTTTTTGAACTACGAAGTTCATGTTCTGGGAAAGGTGGACTTACTAATATACATCGATTGGCTTCTGAGTCCTCCATATAATAGGTGTATCCACAGATAAATAATTCGCTCTCATTACTAATTTGATTATTTAAGAGCAACATCTTCTGAAACAATTTATTCATTGCACATAGTCCACGTCGTTGCTTTCGATTTTTCCTTCTGCATTTTTTTCTTTAAACTAAACATTTCACCCTTGAAAAAAAAATTGACTTTACGATAGCAAAACAAGAATTTAGTTGTGGCCTTTAATTGAACCATCGAGTGGCACTTTATTTTAATTTGCCTACTTCAGATGTATCGGTGTAACAATGCATTGAGGTAATGGCTTCGCTTTAATCAGAAATCTATGTTTCCACTGAACTGAAATTTTTAGTATATCAGAAAGAAATAAGGAAAATTCTGAAAATAGTAGCCCATGAAAGTGGATTACTTATCAGATGTTAAGGCTAACGTTTTGTATGTGCAAGTATAACGGTTATATCGCGTGTCTGCACATGTGACGTGTTTATATCTGCATTATAACGTAGATTGAATTGTAAGTGAAGGTATTTCGTAATAAATACCAGATTAAATTGTTTTCTATTGTAATTCTATTAGAATTTAGAGGCATGCGATATTGAGATATTGTTTACGTCGATAATAGCAATGTATAACTTTCAGGTGTACGTGTACTTGACCTCTAATAATAAAGCAATTAATAAACTTTGCATTCATAAAGCTGTTTCCTGTATTTATTAAAATAGCGTAACCCGTCTATGAAAATTAAATAGATTTAGGAAATAATCTAGATTTTAATGATTGCGAATATATCTTCTATGTTTATTCAGGGAGAATAGAGGAAACCTAATATAAATCCGCTGAATCCAGATGAAGTGTTATTAAAAAGTATTCTCAATTACTCTTTCATAGAACTCGTTACCTTTAACTGATTCGAATTAGAGCACCTGGCAGTAGCTGACAATGAACCGAAAACGATACATACCTCAAGGATTCAATGATAAATGCAAGATGGCAATGTGAAATTACCGCGATACTAAATTAACTTAGAACCGCGGTACACGGTAAATGAGCTAATTATTAGATATGCGCCTTTGTTGCTAATTAACACCTACCGCTTTCCCCTGATTTCGAGAGAAATTGTTAGAAGGTTGCAATCGTCGCTAAAAAAGAATTCACGTGTTGAATAATACTCGTTCATTTACGCTTAATTACTCTAGAAAGTAGACACATGCAATGCACATGCAATGCAGAGTGAAGGGTAGCTTTGCACAGAATTCACTAATTAACATTATGTGAACACGTACAGAAGGTATTTCACGGTGAATTAATTTTCTTAATTCTGCACTGCAGAATCAAAATTATTTTCCATCGTTTCGAAGCTAAGAACAAAACCACCCAAAGCACCTTAACTGCTACTGTGGGGTCCACGAGTACCCCCGACGTTAAAAAAAAGTCGTTAGAATTTTGCTCTCAATCAACAGATAGCTTCAGGTGTCTCTGTAATCCTTAATCAGGTTATGCTCTACAATTAGCCACGCTAGCTTTGCAAATAATGGTACATACGTGTTTTCGAATTTGAAATAAAAAGGTCTAAGAAAACCCACCATAGAGTTAACGTATTTCTATTTTACCATAGCAGTTAAGGGTTAAATAACCGTCCCTCGTTAACCGGCCTCTCGTTGCAATGTTATAATATCCACGCCCTAGTAAAGCGATGAAATAAATGGACGTTTCGTTGGCAAGCTATACGATAGTATTTAAAGTCACTTTCGCGGCGCCAGGATAAAACGCGATTTAAGAGGCTCACCTTAATGGTAAAGCATCGCGGCGCGACTGCATTATACCCTGAAGAAGAGAACGGCAAGATCGTCCCCTATTAAGGGGTTATGGCGTTTCTACGTTCCACGTTGAAAAATGTTGGTTTTGCGACGCTTACGAACGGAACGATAAAAAATGAAATCAATCATGCCAACACCTACGTCAAGCTTAATGGAAATTTAAGAGATTTAAGAAAGGGCGGATTTGGGTTTCGCGACTCTGTAATGGATTTCGTTGTATACGTCACAGATCAGTTTATACCAAGCTTTGGCGAACGTAATATGAAACAATTATCTAAAGCATACAGACCCAGTAGCCTCAGATCTGATCCAATGAAACTATAGATTAACCCTTTAGCTGTGGCGACCTCTTTTCACAGCGCGCACCTATGTGTGTCGCGAGAATCAAGCGACGATGGCTATAGTCGTCAAATACAGTAAGTGTCGCCGTTAAAATATTGGATCAAAAAGGCAGCTTTATTTTATAAAATGAACAATTTTATTACTAATATTTACTCATTCATTTAATATAAACATATACTATATACATATATATAATATAATAAACGAAAATCTCAGGAAAAATCAAATATCTATAAAAGTTAAAAATTCAAACTGCTGCTGTCGAGTGGTATTCACCAAAGAACGACACATAGCGGCACTTTGCACGTCGAACACCAATACCGCGATTCTTTCCTAGTCTTTTTTTTATAGCAAAGTGCACACCTTCGTGGTTATACAAACTGATAAGCAGTTCCAGCTAGTGCATACGGGGATGCATGAATCCATCTCACATTATTTATACTTTTTGTTTGTTTCATTTCGTCTTGACCTCCAAAAATTCTAAACATATTGAAATTTACGAATATATTTTAGTTTTCACTAAAATTACAATTTAAATAGCAAATGGTAACTAAACTTTACGCATGACGGATATAGTCGTCAAACACAGCTAAAGGGTTAAACATACAGATTGAAGAAGTACACTCCAATGTGATAAGCAGATTTGTATATTCGAATGTAATGCAACAGCTTAATGCAATAAAAAAGTTGCCCTTCGCGACACAACGCAACGTCATCAAGCTTGCTTGTAATCAACTATGAGAAATTCACTGTAAAAACTGTAGTTCGTAACTCGAAAAAAAGTAGAGCAGTTTGACCACGGAGAAGGGTTCTGTGTTTGCAAAGAGGGAAGTCAATTTCAATAGGGGTAAGTAGAAAGCAAACACTTGGGCGAAGATTAGTATTAACAAAAGGGAGAAACGACGCACACTGGGGGTGGAATAATGGTATAGAAATATACGCTTAATAGCTGTGCTTTTCGTTGAAATGTTTTACATGGAACCAACCACGGCAACTCTTTGATTACAATCAACGTGCATAGACGTTTTATGGAGGTTCTTATTGTGTACGAATAGCGCTTAACCCTTTCGCAACGGAACGGAGCACCTAATGACGAAATAATCTGTGTGCACGTAGAACTTCATAGCCTGAGCATATGTAAAAGGAATTTGATAACCTGTATACGCGTGTGTGCACACGCGCCAATAGTACGCAAGGGTTAATAATGTTTTCAACATTCTGGGCTCATATATGAGACAACAGTTATCAAAGGATAGAACACGTCTCTTTAAATTTCAGATCGCTTGTTAACCGCTTATCGTTCATTTACAATAGTTGTAAATAATTTGCGCGAAACTGTTTTTTTGTTACTACATATTATTTTTTGACTGTGTTCTGTAAATTCTGTAGGACAGATTTATGTACTCAGATAGCTAACAAGGTAGGTAAATTTAAACATTTGGTATGTCTATTTCACAATAGTAATATTTGGCATAACTGTTTAATAAAATTTTAAACGATCTATGTTTACATAACACTTTTTTTATCTACATCAGTAGAAAACCTGAGGCACTCTATGTATGTATCTATATACATATAGTAAATACGTGTAATAATTTATACAGTCACTTTACTTGCAACATAAAATCGATTCCTATTTTTTATTAACATCAAAGAAAATATCCATCAATGCAGTCCCTTTACTTGCAACATAAAATTGACTCCTATTTTTTATATAATTGACTTGCTATTTCAATAATAAACTCATTTTATGTAATTTTGCACTTACGCCGCACGTCATTTAAGAGGCTCGATTCAAGAGACTTCTCAAAGCAACTACCAAACACCAAAACGAACGAACTCAACAATTGTACGGTACTCAACTCGCAAATTGATTGTTGATCAAAAGCGCCATGGCCGGTTTACGAATGTGGTGTGATGTGGTGAAAAATGATTTAGCTTAATAAATTAACGCATATTTATATGTTAATATACAAGATGATGAATGACTGCGACTACTCAAAGTGTCTGTCGCTGATGGTGACACCACTGCCGAGCCTTCGTTAGGATCGCTCTTACGAAGACTCGCCAAAACCTGGAGATGGGCGTGTTGCTGGTGGTAACATGCGGATTGGCTAATTCATACGGTTTGTCGATGCAGAGAGGTGGCGGAAGGGAGAGTCTAAAATCTAGTAGAAATGGAAATTAACCGCCCCTGTCTACCGGTCACCCTCAGGTAGAGACTGACCCGAGGGTGACTCGGGCGATTTCCACATGTGCAGCTAACGGTTCGCAGATAATAAAGTCACAAAGCGCTCTGAGTTTAGGAAATCATACTAATCCTAGAAAAGGAGATGTGCAAGTTTATAGGTATATGGCTCACAGCTGCAGAATGTAGTAGCTGTACACGACAAGTAAATACCTTAAAGTCTCGATATAAACGAAAAAGTGATATCCGATATAAGCGAAGAGTTTATCCCCACTACTGGGAGGTATACTCCTTGAGACGTCCAGAAGTTCGATTGTCAATTAGTGCCACGTGATCCTGGATCGGGTATTACGGTGAACTAATACTAATTCAACAGGCATTGGCATTGGTGACGTTTTTCTGATTAAAACGAGTCCAAACACGACAAAATTTGGATCACATTTACATTATTTAATTAGTGGTGTAGAATGCATTGTGAACAGTAAATATGGTCCAAATGATATAGTGTTTACTGTTATTTTAATCAGCAAAGGGTCACAAATCTGTTGGTCAACGTTTCATAAAAAAAAAATGAAAAAGTTCAATCGTTGCATTAAAATTCTCGCACATATTATTGGATTAACTGGATCGAATATGCACCCAGAGTTCAAGCACAAAAAGAAATCCAATGTTCATTGGACATCCTTGATATCGGTTCTAAGGAGCTGGGGGCGATACGTTCGCTAGTAAAAACGATTGAATCAAAATCTCGGGTTCGTCGGTCGAGACCCAATTAGTCTATAGGAAACCTCAGTGAAGAGAAGGTGTTGTTTCTAAGCCTTATTAAAATATTCTTCTATAAAACTAAAGTGCCTTATCATTTATTGCTTCCACCTATAACCTTCCAATACAGATACGCTAGATTCTGTTTCGCCTTGGACGCCCGATCCTTTTCTTTTCATTCGCTGTCATTTTTTACGTTCGGATCCGTTGGAAACGTAGAAAGTATCCGCTATAAGCGAACGTTCAGTCACGACGATTTCGCTTATATCGAGCCTTTACTGTAACTCTATTTTAACCCTTCAACGACGACGATCTCGTCGAATATTCTTTCTGTGCGGACAGTGTCGGCATCCATTAAACTTTCTACGCGGATGGGCGGCGGCATCCGCGATTTCTTTACTTTTCGTAGAAAGGGACAGACAGGGACAAACTTTTCTGTTTGTTAATTTTTCTAAATGTAACTTTTACTAACGTATTTGCGCGATTTTTCTGATTAAAACGAGTCCAAACACGATATAGTTTGAACTGTATTTACTTCTCGATACTGATTAATACGTACCACAAAGTACAAGTAACTATAATTCAAACTGTATCGTGTTTGGTCTCGTTTTAATCAGAAAAACCTCACGAATACGTTGGATAAAGTTTCATTATGAAAAACAAGAAATACAGAAGTTTCGTCGTTGAATTAGCATTATTCGCACCGATATTCCAGTTCGGATCATATTACACCGCTCAATGCGACATATCGATGTCGGCGGCATGTGAATACCAGCTGGTCTATACGACGCATCGACGTCGGCGACATATGGAGTAACCGTGGTCTATACGACGTATGGAAGTCGTCGTTGAAGGGTTAAGGAACCCGATGGCTTTATGATTCTAATATAGCGCCGCAACAACAATCAACCTACTAAATTCACCCCCACAAATATTCCTCCCCGCGGAATGCCCAACTCCTCGTTCTGCGCGGAACACGTTAAAAAAAAAGGAAAACAAAAGAAGTTCCTTGCGAACAAAACTCCACGAGACACGTTCCTACGATTAAACAAAAAGCGGCGCCTCAGCTCGTCGATTCTCTCAGCCGCACGTCCCTGCATGACAAATCAGTGCACGTCATCGTCCCGGCCGACCCCGTGGCACGTGAAATTCAGCTCGCTCGTTCGTTTGCTCTCAGCGGGAGGAATCGCAGGCAATAAAGCATTCCCGAGTTTTTATTTGATGTCGACGCGAACGGACGATGCGACGGTGCGTCTCAGGGGTGCCGTGCCGCTCTTACACCTTTAGCCGACTCGCCACGAAAATTTGCATGGCTCACCCCCGCGGTGGTTGGTCGCCGTCGACCGGGGCGCCCAGGCGTCGAGACGCCGAGGCGTTGGTCCGCGTGGAACGGCGACGTGAAAAGCGGCGGTGTGGGGCGAAAGAGGAGACGCCGCGAGACTCTACTCGCGGCGAATTCCAAGCGTGCACGCGCTACCTGCCTGGAATATAGTCCCGTCATATTTCCGTCCGGCCACCCTCCGTTTCTCTGCTCCTTCATCACCCACCCCCCCCCGCTCTCTCACTCTTCCTCTCTCTCCTGTCCGCTTGACGCCTGAGCGATATTTTATTTGCAAAGAGCCTGCCTGCAGGTTGCCACTGCTTCTTATCTTGTGTGCACAGGAATGTCTCGTTGCTGGCGCGGAGATTTCATGCTATCGAACGAGGACAGGCAGAGAAAGACAGTGGAGAAATGAGGGGGTGGGCTGGTGGTGAACGAGTGAAATACCTCTTGCCCCATTTTTCCTTACGATTCGTGTACCGTTTGTCCTACCTCTTCGACGTTTTTATCACTTCCCTGTCTCTGTGCTTCCTTGCGTTTTTTACTCGCCGCTGTTCCCCTGCTCCCCTTTGTCCTGCTCCTGGCTGCACGGGCCGTTTGGCTGCCTTTTTTTTTTAACGAGACGAAACAGAACTTCAAACGGTTTTAATGGAATTTTGAATGGAAGCTCGCCTTTATGACGCGCCGTGGCCTCACGTCTTGGGGGAAATCCGGTGGTTTCGCGGCTGAACGGGGTGAATAGCGAAGTTTGGCAGACTTTTCGTCAACGACTGGCGGCTTAATCGGTGGAAATTTTTCATCATGTTTTCGCTGGTTGTTCGGTCGAGAAATATCTCGAGTAGGTACTTTCGACCGTTCCTCTCAGCGGAGAGTCGCGTTGACAAACTTGGGAAGAAAATTTCCGGCGTAATTTACGGAACGCTACGTGTACTTTGGCTAATATGTAAAGAGAGATAAAGTTCTTCGAGTTATTTTTAGTTTTCAGTGCGAAAAGTCGTTGCTTTAGTTTTGCAAACGATGGAGCAAGGAAAATAGGAATACACACAAGAAGTATCTTTTGCAAGGTAAGATGAATATTGCTTGCTTAAAACTATTTGAATTTTTTGTTAACAGACTTTAATTTCTTCTTCGATTTCAATTATTCTTCAAACCAGTAAAATAAGTCCTAAGAAACGAATTAGTTTGATAACTTTTCTATTAAACAAAAATCGAACAATTTATTCCCAAATGCTATTTACCTATGCTACTTAAGAACAAACGTTTTTAGTAGCAACGTTGTACAATAATTTGTTTACTTCCTCACAATTTACCAAGCATACATTACAGTTTCCCTTGCTCCTCTTGCTGCATTAGATTTTAATATAAAAGCGGACCTCGATTCGTTTACTGTCGCCTTCTAAAATTTTGCGCAGGCTTGCCACGACGTACTTGTTTTGAAAAATATAGCCCTTCATTAATATTATTTACGTCCTCGCTAAAAGCATTCTTTTTAAGAAAACGACGATCCTCGTACAATTAACCACTTGCTTTTCTTTGCGGCCCCTCCTTGTGTCCTTTCATCCTTTGATCTCGCTGCGCGCATGCTGCTTCCCTCATTTCTGCCCCTTTTTTGTCTGCAATTTTCTCTTCATTTCTCTCCCTTGTAATTTTTCGTCCGTCTTCATTTTCCTTTTCTATCACGTCCGCGTTTTTTCCCCCGCATCCCTTTCCCTTCTCATTACCTTGTCCACCCTCGCCTCTCTTTTTCCACTCGTGCTTACTCACTCGTACACCCATTCATCAACTCATTCACTCGGCCGCTTTTCATCCTTCTTTGTTTCTCCTTCCGTCCTCCCGCGCTGACAGCACGATGAATTATTAATGATGGCAGCCAGGAACAAGTTGAATCGATCACGATCGAGATACCTGGCGCCTTCACGATGTTTGATACATATCCGTGCTTATTAGGCCCGTTTCAGACCGATCGCTTTGTGTCGACACATTTCGTGGCGCCACCTAGAAAGCTGTTATTGGCGAATATTATTCGGCCATCCACGCGTGCTTTCGTCATCGCAGTGTGGTGCTACAATTTTTCAAGATAATTCGCAGAGGCATTCTATTGTATAATCGATAGTTGAATTTTTGTTAGCCATTAGTGTAGGCAGCGGGTACTCATTTCTATATATCTTTTAACCAGTCAGCTGTGGATGACGACTATATCCGTCATTCAGAAATGGCAGAATTTTGCGTTATGACGACTATATCCGTCATGCGTAAAAATTAGTTACCATTTGCTATTTAAATTGCAATTTTAGTCAAAACTAATATATATTCGTAAATTTCAATATGTTTAGAATCTTTTGAGTTCAAGCCGAAATGAAACAAACAAATAAAAAGTATAAATAATTTGAGATGAATTCATGCATATGCACGAATTCATGCGTATGCACTAGCTGGAACTGTCTATCAGTTCGTACAACCACTTTATACATGTGCGACGATAATGTTTTTTAGATGTTAGTGTTATAGTTTGTTATAAAAAAAAGATTAGGAAAGAATCGCGGTATTGGTGTTCGACGTGCAAAGCGCCATTATGTGTCGTTCCTTGCTTTGGTGAATACCACTCGACAGCAGCAGTTTGAAGTTTTAACTTTTATAAATATTTGATATACAGGGTGTCTCTTAACTATGGGTCTTCCCGGAAATGGGGGATAGCTGGGGTGATTCTGAACAACTTTTTCCTTGACCAAAATGTGCTTTGCAGCTTCAGTTTTGAGTTATTAATGAAAAACACTGGCCAATCAGGGCGCCCGTAGAGCGCGCGCGCTCTAACCGAGTGCGGTTGAGAGCCACGTGCTCGAGCGCTCTGATTGGCCAGTGTTTGGTTAGGTTAGGTTAGAGCGCTCGAGCGCGTGGCTCTCAACCGCACTCGGTTAGAGCGCGCCCTACGGGCGCCCTGATTGGCCAGTGTTTTTCATTAATAACTCAAAAATGAAGCTGCAAACCACATTTTGGTCAAGGAAAAAGTTGTTCAGAATCACTCCAGCTACCCCCCATTTCCGGGAAGTCCCACAGTTAAGAGACACCCTGTATATATTATATTTGATATAATTTTTTCCTGAGTTTTTCGTTTATTATGTATGTAGTATATGTTCATGTTAAGTGTATGAGTAAATATTAGTAATAAAATTGTTCATTTTATAAAATAAAGCCGTCTTTTTGATCCAATATTTTAACACTGCATCTTACTCTGTGTTTGACGACTATATCCGTCATCGCTTGATTTTGATTCTCGCGACACACGTAGGTGCGCGCTCTCAGAAGAGGTCGCCACAGCTGACTGGTTAATAATTTTGGTGTGTTCTTGACAAGATAACGCAAAACCACTCCGGATCTCTGTGCTTTGGACACTTTTACGTCAATTCGCGTTTCGCGAAAAAAATTGATGCAAAATATTTGAACTTTACTGATCATTGTATTGCCCACACAAGGGTTGAAGAAACGCCGATAAATACGAACGAATTAAGATACTAGGGCACACGGGCGAATCCTGTTTGCGAAATAATTGTCGAGCACTAAATCAATGGTTTGCGTACAATTATAAACTACGAACAAAAGGACCGCGCAAAAATAATTGAACACAGTAGATCTAGTTCCCTCAACCAATTATCCAGTCCTATCGTAACAAAGAATACTAACGCGGAAAAAGAAATATTCTCGCTCGCGTGTAGAAAATGCGCGCGACAGAAATCGGTACGAATCATCGGTAAACGTAACGCAAGACCGTGTCGCTGCTGGAACACCCCGGGACCGGCGCCGAAGAGGAATGTTAAGCGAAAGAATTGCAGCTGCGACTAACCGTGGAGAAATTTTCGACTGACTGGGAAATCACATCTATAAGCAATGACTGGAAACGCATTCGCTCGGTATGCCGCCTGGCACGGAAGGGGTTATACAGAGGAGCAGCGAAGAGGACGTGAAGGAAAAAGAGGAAGAAGGAGAAGAAGAAGAGGCGTCGTTTCTGCGAGCAGTGGGAAGCAGAAAGACGTTGATGTTTCACAGATCGTGCGATGTATAGTGTATACGTAGCTCCTTTCTCGGGGTTCCCTCGCATGGGTAACGACGCGGAGCATAAAATGCAGAACAGAAATACTGTAAGAAGGTCCTCGTCGACGGTGTCGTTGGATGTTTCAGCGGAATAATAAAATGCGGAGCCTTCCTTCTTCTGCCCTCAGCCTTTTCGCGTGTTTCGTTCTATTTTCCATCGTCTCGCCTACTTTTCAGCGCCGCACAGTGGGACGACTCTATTGTAACGTTGGGCATTGGGGCAGAAGAATACAAATTCGAATTTGAAAGTTTAACTCTATAGGCAAGAAACTATTAACTTTTTACAATTATGTTATGATCAACAATTTTTTGTCGTTTTGTCGCACTAGGTAATCCAGGGCAACCAATAATAAATACCTTTGTAAAATGTATTCCTTTCTTTATTTGTTGTTTGGTACCTCTACTTGACGACTTTAATTGAAGGATGTGTGCAGTTATAATAATTCCAAAATTAAATAGGAAAAAACTCTAAATTTGAAACGGAGCTTTGTTGCATTTCATAATAAATGTCATATAAACATTATTTAATGACGCAAATCGCCTAGGATCGCCCGGAAAAAACTCCTTGCCATTATTTTCTTGAAACTATACAGATTATAGTTATTCAAGTAGTTTTTGCATTTAGCTGCACTTCCGTCAGATATTTTATGTAATTCTCATTGCTGCACTAACTGGAGATTCGAATCTAATCAAACGGGGCGGGTTTGTCATATTTTAAGTGGAATGACTGGACATTAGTATATGTATAACTATTGAATAAATAAAGTAAAGTTCCATTGTTCCTCCAACATAACAATATTTTATTTATTCAATAGTTATACATATACTAATGTCCAGTCATCCTACTTAAAATATGACAACCACGCCCCGTTTGATTAGATTCGAGTCTCTAGTTAGAGCAACACTATTGAATAAATAAAATATTGTTATGTTGAAAAAACAATGGAACTTTATTTTTATAAATAATGAAGATTTATTATACACAACATAGAAATTACTCTTACGTTAATGATTTTCTAATCATGAATCTGTTATGATTATATATTCTTCGGCTCTATCAAACTGCTATTGTTTACATATTTAAAAAGTTATGATATATATTCTGTAATGTACTATTTAAACTCCATTATTTTAAATCCATTTGATCAATAAGAAGTTCACTGCAAGATTATGTACTGCACACATCATAAAGTCGTAGAATAGTGGTACTAAACAACAAATAAAGAAAATAATATGTTTTACAAAGGTATTGCCCTGGATTATCTAGCGCGACAAAAAGAGAAAAAATTGTTGAGCATAATTGTAAAAAGCTAATAGTTCCTTGCCTATAAAGTTAACTTTTCAAATGTATTATTTATTATTTTTTTGCCCCAATGTCCAACGTTACAATGGAGTCATCCAACTAGCTCTGTCGCGTTTCTCTTTTCTTTTTATTCCCCGTGCCACAAACATTATCAACGGATAACTTGATCCTTAACGTCGTCATTCTTGCTGCTTTTGCGTCCTCCGGCTTTTTATCGACTATCGTGCCTGGTCGGGTTGAAAGTTTTCTTCAGACCTAATTTGCTTCGTATTTCTATCTTTGCCGGGGGAAACGTGGAGAATAATATGCTGGATATTCGGTGCAGAGAGGACTCGCAAGATGTATAATATAATGGAGTGCAGTGTCTCTACCTGTATGTCCTTCTGGTATTATTTATGTCGCACAGAGAGTTGACTTGATAAATTAAGCTAGTGGATTCATTAATGCGCAAACAGTGTTTGATTTCAAATGGTGTTTAAATTCTCAGGGATTATTTGGCAAATGCATTGCTACTAAATTTGCTCCAAGTTTTGCTGTTGCTATTGCTGTGAAAGCTTAAATAATTGTAATAAGGTAATCGCCATATTATGATTTGTAGAAACTGTATTGCATTTTTTATTTTAAGTACACTTAAGTATACTAACAATTTCTCATAATAGGAATTGTGTACGGGTTATATTTCCTTTCTTTTTATCCTTTACGGAAGTCGTTTATTATTTTCGATTGTCTTTGAAAAGTAACTTGCACTTTAAATCGTTTAGAACGGAGGATTTTTAAGACGGGCTAGGTTAAAGTGTTTTGTTTGAATTTTAAAAGGAAAATGATGAAACTTATTTATGCATAGGCCAATTAGTACTATTGAAAGTAAATAATGGATGGATCGGCATACCTGTGAAAAAGAGGAGGTTCTTGCACCAGGATATGAAAATCGTTTTCCGAGCAAACCTCACGGTCACGATGGTGAACCGCGCACTTGAAACTTCTAGTTCGTTTGCCACTCATCTGCAACAAAAAATATAGGAACAATTATATCTCCGTAACGCTGTACAACCTGTTTAATATGTATTGCTCTTGAATAGTATATCGACGTAACAGAAGATTGTAATTTCTTCGCAGGATCTTAATTGTTTTAACTCATTTTAACATAAGCCTTGAATTCCTTTAGTTGTTAATTTTGTATGCAAGAAATATAATCGTTCGCTGACGGCTGCAGTTGATAAGTACAATTTAATATCATTAAGAAACCAGGTCTCTGGTTTTTCCAAACACATGATATCTATTGGCAACTTCATTAATAAAAATATAGTCTGTGGAAAGAAATATATTTCGATATTTTACATATTTTTATTCGCTGTTTTTGGTTGTAAGCAATAAATGTTTTACACAATATGACACGATTAAAAGAAACAGGCAGTCAAACCAATATTAACACGGAGACAGAAGATTAAACCCGTTTCAGACGACGACACTTCTTGCGAAGGCAACTAAAAATATTTTATCACCCCTTTTAGACGTAAACGAGAAATATTGTCACTCTACAATGTCCTCTGGCGGATTTTCATATCATGTCACATTAATTTAAAGGTAGACTTTAACCTGTTAATTAGAAAATCGTTGATACGCGTATTGCTAATGAACTATTGCGTTCGTCATAAAAGTACATTGACAAATACGAATTTGCAAGGACCGAGACGTAACAACTCGATCTAATTAATCTTGGCTTTCTTAATCGAAAGCAGCATTTAATTAAAAACGTACCCGGACGACAGGTGAAATTGTCTCGCACGAGGCAGACTTTATATCTCCACACACAATCAGCACGGTACGCGCAGCTGTTTATTCATAACTCATAACCGATTCACGACCTAACATCGCAACTAATGACTAATTTTATTCAAGCAAACAACGTTTCCAAGGTCCAAAAAGAGGTCTCACCAAGCGCATACGTTATTCATCCAGAAAATTGTCAAATAAAAGTTTGGCGAGACGATCGGTTCGACGGGGAATCAACGTCAGAAAAGATGGTTGCTGTTCTTGGCACGATCCGAGGAAGGCGGCCCGATCCAATGCTGTGTCGAGCTGAGGTGTCTGATATTTGGATCAGGATACGTTAACGCGGTTAGGCAAATGCAAGAAGGAACGCTGGCAAACTCCTTCAGCTAAGTCGTGTACATAGAGCGGCTCTGTACCGCGAGGACACGGACAAACATCCACGAACACGAGTACCGCTTTACGCGTGCAATTTGTACCAATGTGGGAGGAAGAATGTGTGTGTGTGTGTGTGCACAGTGGCGTAAGGGACTTCTACATTACTATCCATCGACCAGGGGAGGGTTCTCTATTGTATTTACTGCCGCGTGCGCCAGTCGTTTCGGATATGAGACTCAAGGATCGTTGAATTTCTTGTCGATGCGATGCGATGGCATGACTAATTTCAGTTGTGAAGTGGTAGTTTGTCAAGCGAGAGATATGGTTTGAGGGATGGGGATTATTTTTTAATTGGAAGGCAATTAAGATAAGGGGTGGAAGTAGATAAAGGCGACTTAGTTTGGTACCAGTTTTTGTGAATGCAAATATACGGTAGTTAATTTTTAATGTTAGTACATGGGCGCGTTACAAAATAGTTCTTTATTGATGGTAATACGGATGATAAGCATTCAATGTGGCGATTCAATTTAGTTTGCAAGGACAGAGTTTTAGTTGGCAGATTATCCTGGCTGATTTTTGAAGAATACTTTGAAGAACATCTGTTAGATATAATAATAACACAGTTGCTTTATGTTATAAGTGTGTAATATGTAAAAAAGTGTATTTTTCAGTTACTGTACATATTGTAAAGCTTGAAGTAATTTGAATTTTGTAAAGATATTACATAAATGATAGTATTCTATTTTAAAGTGGAAACATTATTCTTATATTGTATCATTAGAATAATTCAACCATTTACACAGAGTTTATGTTATATTTCTACTTCTATATTTGGTATTTATTCATTGGCAAGATAAAGAAAAGTATTTACTTATAAGCAGTAATATTTTAATAGGACAGATTGCAAAGAAAATATCATACCTAATTATACTATTTTTGTTTTAATGGTAAGCTTTATTATCACTTTTATCACTATTATCGCTGTTAGTAAATCGTATGCATCCCATTTGATCAAATATATCGCATTTACTCGCTTCGCGAGGTAGAATCGTGAATGAAATGTAAATGTGAGTAAGAATATCTTTGAATATCGAGAGTGCCCGAGGCACTTGATACATTCAGTAATGGAAATGTAATTCCTATTGTACCTGTTTTTTTTTATTACGCTATGCTGATCCATGTCGAGGAAATTCTATTGCATTCGAGAATAGGGAATAGAAAGAAGAATAGGGCTCCCAGCTTATAAAAGCTTTCCATTCCTTTTATAATAATTGCCATTATGCATAAATTAAATTAATAAAGTTAAGGCTAATCTGCCAACGACGTCAAGCTTATATTAACAACCAGGAGAGAAATTTTAAAGCAAAACTTTAAATATTCCTATTTTCTTTGGCCGGATTGAGTTGATTAAAGTTTATGATTCTAGTATAAGAGTCATTTCTAAGTCGTATATAACAAATCTTCAGTATTTATAAAAATATAAAAATATTTATACAAATATTTCACGAAGAACTTTTTGTTGATATATTACCTTATTGATTTTTACATATCTGAACCGTTAGTTAAGCCGTCGCTTGGTTGGTCGCAACTCTCGCGGTTTATGACAGGGTCATGACTATTGTATTAAAAAAGAGATAGTGATGTGCCGATTGAAATCGCACGGCTCTGCACCATGTGTTCTTTTATTTTATGCACCCAGATGTTCGAAGGACTAGAAACTACTCCGCAGGAATAGCGTTAGTTTCGACCGCGTCATAAACCTGACCTAACGAAACCCTTTGTAACTCTCAACGTACAGCTATGCGCAAATCAACAAACGTTTGAAAGACAGTTTCCAGAACAAAATTGTACGCGGAATTCGGCTGAAGAAAAAAATTTTGAAACAACAACTTAAAATGTTTCGAAACATCTTCCAAACAAAAGTCCAAGAACATTTGCCGCACCCTGTATATATGTATATACAATTTCTGGGTTGTATGTAATTTCTTAGGTTGAAAAATTGTTCAAGAGAGTAAGTAGTACAATAAAGCCCAATATTGCTGTGGACTCGTAGATAACGTGTGCAATTTCGAATGTTCTAATTTTTTAACTTTTTTTCAGATTTGAAGTATTTACTCAATATTATTTAAATCTTATTTTCACATCTTTTAAATATCTAGCTTACATTTCTTAAATATCTGTTTTATGTTCTATGAATATTTAACTCGTATTTTCTAAATATTTATTTTATATTTCTTGTACAGGTGTACAATATCAGAGCCAATATTTCTTCAATCTTAAAAAGTGCGGCTTAAAAAATATTCTTTCAATATTGGAAAGAAATATTTATCCAATGTTTTTGCTCTACCAGGGTAGTTTCTAGAAAATAGTGGTGAAGAGTTTTTTCCGGGCGAATTATTATAACTGCAAGATTATGTACTGCACACATCCTAATATGAACTTGTTAGAGCGCTTTTGTGCTATCGTTTCTCTTGTTATCTATCTTGTCAATTATATAAAAAACTTCTATAATATGTGTCGCCATAATTGAAACGTCGCAGATTTTTTTCACAATTTTTTATGCGCTAAAATGGGAGATATTGAGGACAAACGGTATGTTGTTTTTTTCGCTGCAACTACCCTCCCAGTCGAGTTACAGGGTTGAAACTTGGTACAAATTGGTTTCTCTTGATAAGCTATCAAGATATGACACCTCACAAGTCGAATGTGATTTAGGGGCACATTTTACCCCCTGATCCGGCTATAGCCTTTACAACGTTCAAGGTCGCACCCCCTCCTTTAAGGAAACGTGCTTGGGGCGCTAAGGTAGGGGTGCGGACACCTTCAAAACACGCCGATTGGAAATTAGCCATTTTTCGCAATGTCCAATCAGCGCGCCTAAAAAACGCTTCAGAGTCGACGTGATGGGGTACACTCGACGAGGAAGTCAGTTTGAATCGACAGTAGGAGAAACAGTACCCTCTCCTCATCCTTTGAATACCGGTTGTGTTGTTTGTGTCGTTTGCAATTATGGAGTGGTGTAGCGAAACGGCATTGGCGTTAATAGAGGCATATAAAAATAAAACATTAATCTGGAATCGCACACATAAATATTATTACAACAAATTTAAAAGGTTCAATGCCTGGAAGCAAATTGCGCTTGAAACAGGAAGATCTGTTGAAGAGTGCAAAAGGAAAATGGAGCGATTGTTGTCATCGTTTAGAAGGGAAACCATGAAAATAAGAAGAAGTATTAGAACACGTAAAGGTAAGCAGCTAAATACATTTAAGGGTATTACTTAGATTTGAATTATTCTTTATTGGAAACTAAACTACTACTTTTGATAATTATTCATATCAGACTTTTTTGTATACACAGGATCAGATAATTGTATATACGAAACTACTTGGTTTGCCTACGAGAGTTTGAAATTTATATTTGATAAGAACGAACCAAGAGAAACACTGGAAACAGTAAGTAAAGTAAAAATTAAAAAATGAAAACAAATACAAAATTGTATAAGCGGCAAACAAATATTTATAAGTTTATATCTGTTGTACCTATTTCGTGCACATTGATATTGCCACTCAATTTTCATTCCGTAATAGACATTCTGTAATCCCTCGAACAACGGGGTATCGATTATGCGCGGACTATTTTCCGACGAATTTTTTTTAAACATTTGTTTCCAACTAATTTATTCAGCATATCTTTAGAATTTTCTGTATCATGGCGAATAAGAGAAGTAAAGAAGAACAAATTCGAGTTTGCCCACGCAAACAATTTTTCAAAAATTGCCCAAGAAGTAGCATACAAAAAGTAGTAGCACTGAATTCAAACACATAACGAGCTGTTTTGGAAGTTGGAAAAAAATCAAACGATTAGTGTATCTCTACGAACTACGCGTGTATGTATATACATATGTATATTGTATGTGCAATGTGTATATGCACATGCATTGTAAGATATGTATAAATATGTGTATGTACTTCAGCTTTTGTTAGGGGTGGTGAGTGGGTTTCAGATCTACGCGGATATCACCCTACGCGGTCAGTCGCTGTCCCTAAGCCCCCGTTGTTCGAGACATTACAGTACATAAACTTCAGCCTACTTATTTTTCAGATTGAAAATAGGTTAACAACTGAAGTGTTGGCAGAATTTTTAGAAGTGGAGCTTGTGGTTGATGAGGCAGTATCACCTGAATCGTCACCAAAACGTCCAAAGAGAAAAAGGCAGCAGACAGAAGAAGATCGTCAGTTAGATGCTGCCTTTAAAATACTGGCCTCTTGTAGTTCAAATTTCGTGAACGACGAAGCACAACACTTTGCAAATTTTTTGGCTACTAAGTTAAGACAATTATCTTACAGTACGCAATGTGCAATCCAGAAGAAAATTATAGGTGTTTTTGCGGATGCTAATTGACACTTGCATGATCAAACACGTTTTACTCATACACCTTCTATGCAGCCTAATTACTATCAGATTTTCCATATCCAACCTAACCCACAGTCTCCTCGTTACCCAAATACATACAGATAATCCACACATACCAATTCCAATTTCTCAATCAATAGACAACCCCACATGATATTCACCTGTAGGACAAAATTCACCGCAAACGGCACAATCTCCATCACCTGCTCCTTCTGCTACTTCTGCCGCCGTGGAAGATAATATTGTTACTTAAAATTTAACGTAGCAACTTAAAATATTTTGATTTTTTTTGTATTTTGTTTATTTAGTAAATTTATGACAGCTTTTATGTTTAATTATAACAATTAATAATATGTTAAGCCGTGTAATTATAACACGTCAAATAAAAAACAACAGAAAAAGTGCTTTCTTCCTCATATGTTGAACCCAATTAATCATTCTTAACCAAAATTTGTGCAATGTCATAGTGTTGAGAGGTGCAACGCGAATCCAGGTGGCCCGGCTAAATCGGATTTATGACACGGTCAAGCTAATGCTATTTTTGAGAAATATTTCTAACGTTTCAAACATCTGGCTGCCAGCCCTCAGATGGCACCGAATTATAATAACTTTCTAAACACAATTATAGCCGCGACACATTGCTTTCCCTTTTTACCTCAATAGCAGCGACCCTGCCGTAAAACTCGAGAATTCCGAGCGTTCACACGAAGGCACGATCGGCAGCCTCGCATCAACCCTCTGGGATTTTCCAACCCCTCGCGGTCCACCCCCACACAGGGCTGGGCCTGTTTCCCTTCCAGAGACAAAATGCGCTAAAGGCGTACTGGAAGGGAGAACACGAGGCCTTAAAAACCATTCACAAAAAAGTTCTTCGTAAAATATTTTTATAAATAACGAAGATTTGTTATATACGACTTAGAAATTATTCTTTCACCAGAATCATAAACTTTAATCAACCTAATCCGGCCAAAAGTAGCCAAAAAAGATACAAATTTAAAGAAACCTATGGTTCCTCAAGAACCACTCGAGTACCTTCTTTGGAGCTGGGTCACTATACCGACAGTTCATGGAGCGGCCGAACCAATTAACGACTAACGATATGAGGTAACAAGACACAGTCCACATTTGTTCCCAGACCTCTTCTAGACCACTCGACTAGGTAACAGATCGCTTTGCGGTAACAAATGTGGACGCACGTTTACGTGCATAGGTATAGAAACGGGTCCCACACCTCGTTGCCAAAAACTGAAGTAACGAGTGTCAGTAACAGGACTGTGTAACAAATCTGGACCCGCCTCAATTTGTAACAAGCTACCAATTTGTGCACCCTTCGATTATTCGCAAATATGACTAGATATTCTCGATTCGTGTGTTCACATTTAACGATTGTTGTTTTCGTTAATCACTATTTATTACCAGGCTTATATTAGCTCGCAACGATCTTGTATGCGTCAAATCTTGTAATTGAATTTTAAACCACTTCCCATAGTCCAATCTTGCTGAAATTTTGTATACACACTTCCTTCCGATGACAATACTTGATGCCATACTCGGGGGGCCAAAAAGGACAATAATAAACAAAACAATAAAAATGCCAAAGCTGTAACGGCACTGCTCGTTGAGCGACACTGCTTTTTCCAAACAAACGCACATCACTACGCCGCTGCCGATCAGTGGAATGAATCAGTGCTCGGGTATATCGGTGAGCTAATACTAATTCAATGACAAAACTTTGCTATTTCTCATCCTCTCCTTATGAAACCTTTACATAGCATAGCTGACATTTTTCTGATTAAAATGACACCAAACACGATATAATTTGGATCATATTCAAATTATTTAATGCATTGTGAACAGTAAATATATTTGGACCATATATGGTCCAAATTATATCGTGTTTGGTGTTATTTTAATTATAAAATTATCTAATCATGACACAATATTGTCCCTGTTACAAAACATCTTGGTGAAGTGGTAATTACAATCGGTTACAAGATATGTGAAGACTAAAAAGTACAAAATAAAATATATATAAAAACTTTTTAAAAACCACGCTTATATTAAAATGCACTAAAAAGGAGAAAATAATATAATAATTTAATATGAATTTAAATAAAATCATGACATTAGTGACTATAAACAAAAGCGTGGTGTGCTAAACTATATTGACGTAATCTTCGTGGGCACTCCACGCTTTTGTTTATAGTCACTAATGTCATGATTTTATTTAAATTCATATTAAATTATTATATTATTTTCTCCTTTTTAGTGCATTTTAATATAAGCGTGGTTTTTAAAAAGTTTTTTTATATATTTTTTCATATTATTAAATAATACACACGAGCATCAGTTTCACACGATTCGACGAATACACGTAAAATCGTCGTCATCTATCACTAACAGCACAAGAATCCGTTCAATAACAAATGAAGTTATCGTTATAAATGTATTATATTTTAAATTCCATTGTCGGTCAACCTTCGAACGAGTGACAATTTCGAAGCGTTCATAATACTTTTACCACCCACTGTACCTCTTTTCCCCCCGATTGAAATTCCAGTTAGAATTAACCCTTATGTTAGCAACCGAAATTTCAACGCCTGTCTGGCAACCGGGTACCCCATACTGTTTTCATCGGCACATCAGCCAAATTGGTTAACTCCACCTATTGAATTTTTTAAAATTTTATCGTTCAAGCGCTTGATTGACGCTTAACTTCTTATATTTTACAGTAAATTGACTTATTTTTGTTATGTAGAGTTAACCAATTTGGCCAATGAGTGGTTGAAGTATGAAATTATATTTTTTCGGGACTGTTAGCTTTCATTTCTATAACTCAACAACTGCAGCTTTAAAGATTTTATGCAAATCTATTATATGTATATTCTTATACTGAAATCAAGTATCAGTTTTTTTTTTCAATATTTTAAGTACCTACATACTCTTCTATGAAGTCTCTCAGTTTGTCAAGTGTCTATTTTCGACTTTTGATTCTTCGAATCGTTCCTAGTTCTATAACTAGAGAAGGGATGCTTATCTTGTTTATATAAACAAGTATAAACTGGCATCAGAGACCATCTCCAATATGCATCAGTTTGTATTCAGTTTTTGATTCGAGACACACGATTCTTTGCAGTTAGGTGAAACGTACAGTGCTTTTGTGAAATATAATTTGTAAAGTTTAGAAGTTTATAGTGTAAAAATATTTTATCAGAACACGTCAGTTAGAGGATCACCTTTGTTTTCCAACACTCCGAACCCGATTGGCAAGTGCTCAAATAATGAGACATCCTTCCACAAAATTGGCAATAAAAAGCATGATAAATAGTCAAGTAGAAATAAATGAAATTCCTTCTACTTCTACACAAGAACAGGACGACAGTGGAAAGAAAACAGTCGCGGGATCCTGTTATATGTGTCAGACTGATCCCGAAAAGAAGCGACGAAAAACACGAAAGGCTTGCCATAAGTGCCACCGTCCTATTTGTGATGAACACGCAAATACTATAGCAATATGCAGAAATTGTCCCCAGAAATCATAATTATTGTAATTTAATAAATAAATAAGTCATTTTAGTTAAAAATTGATTCATGTTTACGTGCACAGAACATCTAACACTCACGTCTCTTATATGGGTACCCGGTTACCAAACAAGCGTATAAATATGTTTAAAGCTGTATAACTTAAAAAATTGCGAACCAATTTTATTTAAAATTTGTATATCGACGTAAAAACATCCAAATAATGGCGATCGAGAAGGGTTTTGCGATATTGTTACCAGAACATAAACAATTCTTGTAGCAAACATGAAATGGGTACCCGGGTACCCGGTTGCTAACATAAGGGTTAAGCACGCGTCAGTCTCACAGTTCTGCGTGTGCGATAATCGTGTCCGAAATATCGTCGAGTTTTCCAAGGCGACGTCAGTGCACGATGATGGGCCGAGACAAAGTACCATGGAGCAAGTTCTGGCCGCGGAGGACCAGCTGCCGGAAGCGGCAGTGTTTCTTGCCGGTTTGATTGCCAAAAAGAAGCGGTCGCAGCGGTAGAGTGGCGGCGAGGGTGCACGCCGATAAACCTCGCAGAAGGTTCAGTCTAGCCGGCGAAGAAAACGAAATTTGCCGCCGTGGAATCGCTGGCATTCCTGTTTGGTACGCCACGTCGCGTATCCCGCGTACCTTCCGCTCCCCCTTTTACCTTCTTTTCTATATCCAACTGCCCCCTTTCCGAGCCTGCTCCGTTTCCTCGAACCGATTTCTCGATCGCTTAACGCCCAACGCACGGCCATCACGTATGTACATACCGATTCGTCTCGCGATCCGGCCACGTGTAACACGCGTTTGCGCAGCTGGAGGGCAAACACGTAATACAAAGCCCGTCCTTTTTTGGCAAACAACCGTCTGAGTGCAAGGTGGGAAATTAATTCGCCGCCTTTAGGTTATCGGTGGCTCCATGGCTCTAGGAACATCAGCCGACTGGAGACGCAAGGATCTCGGCGAGATCTTGCAGGCAGACGGGGTATCGAAGTTTATTGGGCACGTACTTCTGATTAGCAGCGATGATTCCTGCAGAAGTTTAATAGAAAAGAGAAAGGGGATGCGTTATATGCAGGGTGTCGTGTAATTGGCGGTACACCTGGATAAGGACGGATTCTGCGTGAAAAAAGTATTCGAAAAGACGGGGTGGTCTGTGCATAGCAAATTTTCAAGCTGACCCCATATATATTTTCATATATCTTGTAAAGTTTTCGTTAAAAAAATAGTTATTTTTATTTTACTTTTATTAATTCATGAGAAATGCTTTATTCAAAAGCTACAAGATAACTTAAATTATATTGTACATATAAAACATTTAATCAGAAGCTTCGTCTGAAATGATTTCGTTGCATATTACAATGACTGGAGTCCATTTGACCCCAATGCACAGACTGAAGGTTAAGTAAGGTCACCTAAATGTCACGTCGAATTTTGATGATGCAAAATATGAATGGTATCAACGGATCATCACACGGCAAGAATTTTTTTCAGAGGTCATTTTTTTTGGAGCTTCCGTGGTTATCGATGTGTTTTTGCATAAAACTATATGTTTCTGCTTAATGCACATTGTAACATGCAAAAATACGTTCAGACATGTATAGTAGCATCACCTTAAAATGACCTTGAACTCCCAAAATTAAACTTTTGCATAAAATTGATGTCCCCCGAGATGGTAGGCTTTAGCTCATTCTACACGTCTTGTCAGACAAATTTTAGATTCAAAATGGCGTCCTTCTGCAATGACACATTGTCTAAAACGAGCAATAACCGATTGTAATGACCTTTGGATTGTTTGTGAATTAATAGCAGCACAAGCTCTAACTATTCGGTTCTTCATATCCCCCGATGTTCCTGAGCGTTCGTTAGGAACCGCTTGTTTTAATTTCCAATTAAATTTAATTTTAAAAGTAAGTCCGAAATGATGAAAAATGAATTTATTACAGAATACTTGTTTTGCTCACCAATTTAACTTGTGTATATTTCCTTTTATGTTAATAGGAAACGAGAGTCAATGTATGTCGTAGGTAAAGCGACTGTACAAAGTGTTGCATGAGAGACGAATTTTTACGTTACTAGGAAGGGGCGCTTAATTCACTTGTCAGCTAAGAGGCTCAGATTTTTGTTATTGTTGTAACATAAAAGGAAAACGATCATACTATTTTATAGTTTGGAATTAAATTTTTGCAATTCCTTCGGCTCGAAGAGGTACTTCTGTATGAAATATTTGTTTCTTTTGCACGATAAAAGAGTTACACAGCAAACAAACAATTTAAATAGAGCACCTAAAATTGAAGGTAAAAGATTTTTAATTTTTTGTCCTGATGCGTACGCGTAATTAAATATCAAATAACTTTATATTCGGAAAAGAGTTGGCTCCTGGTTTGAAGTGATATCCTTGTCTGTCCCATTTAAAATATTTTCATCACATTCTTTTTGCTATGCAAAATGTAAAAACAAAAACGTTTCAGATACGAATCATTAGGATTGAAGAGATCCACCCCGAAAAATATAAAACTTTACGTAGAACTCTCCTCATGGAATTAAGGCTCTTTCTCGCAATCTGGGGGTAGAATTACGACCCTGGAGTGCCAGGAGTGCCACCTGGACGCAATGAAACATCGAGCAATAAAATCCTGAAAAAAATACAGTCGCTATCTTTAATAGTCCTGGAGTATACAGTTTGTAACGCTTTATGCGAGCCACCCTGTACAAAGAGATGACATAGCTTTACGATTTTTAATGAAAGGTTGGCGTGCAGTAATTTAAATTTAAATGTTTCTTAGCCACGTGATACCTGTACCTAGGTACACGTGTACGCACTTAGTGCACCTACCAAGGTTCTACTGACAACGAAGTGGCGGAGATTCGTTGCCGCGCAGCGCAGTGACCAGCTAAGTAAGTAAATCTTCGACGTGAATTTACGAGCCCGGAGGGAGTTCGTGTGTCTCGTCGTCGAGGAGGGATCGATAATATCGTAGAAGGGTCCCAAGGGCTCGTTCTATTAATCTCGATCGTTTGTCC
The DNA here is from genome assembly GCA_963583965.1 of Nomada ferruginata. Taxonomy (NCBI): domain Eukaryota; kingdom Metazoa; phylum Arthropoda; class Insecta; order Hymenoptera; family Apidae; genus Nomada; species Nomada ferruginata. The sequence continues at coordinate 7,363,935 of OY757219.1, forward strand.
GGACTTTATCGTCCTGCGGCGACCTATTCAGGATATTTAGAAGAGTCCGACCACGTCGCTCGAAATGTCACGAACGCTTTTTTACCAGCGACTTGTGGATTCTAGCGTGGAATTTAATCAGCTGTTTGTTCGTTGTATTGCGGCTGAAATAGTATCGAGCAATGTGCAAGAAAAAACAACGCAACGAAGGGTGATGCAAAGCTGAATGAGTTAGGCATGGATTCTGAAAACAACCGAGGTACTTTTGATTCATTCTTTGTTCTACGTTTTAATATTGTTTAATGTAGGTTACACCATAAGGAACGTTGTCTTTTTACAGTTTGTATACGGTTTGAAAGTGTACTATTTTTATCTGTGTTTACCGCCTTGCGACGTTTTACAGCCCTGCGATGTAAATACTTCCTCTTCGTATGCGAAAAGTGTTTGGGTTTCTCTTGCAAGAGGCTCGAGGAAATCTGTGTTTCTTAGAATATGTATCCATAAAGATTTTCAATTTACAATATTAGTTTTCGTATTAGATCGTTTACTAGAAGAAATGATAAATATTCAAAAGTTTGGTTAAAAATCAAGCAAGAAAGTACAATTTGCTTATAGGGTTACTATTTTTGTACTTGGCATATTAGCTCCATTTATGTACATCTTTATAGATCTCGTTATCCCGATCATCTATTTTCTTTTCAATTTGAATCAGACTAAAATCACAATTGATTGTCTTATAAAGTATGCAAAGAGGGCATGAATGTAAAAGAACACACGATGAAAGAACTTGGCGCAAAAACCAGGTAAGTCCAGATTCTGAAAGTTATCTGATTCTTATACCAATCAATCGGCAATGCATAAAACCATGTAAAACTTCAGCAAATACAATTTTACTCAAAACTGGTTTTCCCCGGTTTTTTGCAAGATACGATTCAGTTGATAAACAGACACAAAGGAAACTGTCTTTTCATAAAATGGACCTCCCCATCGAAGCCTTAAATTGTTGCCAAGTCTCCAGGACTCCATTCGATTGAAAGACACAGGTAGAATCCGAGAATACCAAAGAATTAAAACCCATGCAAAAATGATTAAAAACCATACAGCCATACAACATTCCCACAACGTCTGGGCATCGTTCGATCGAGATTGTCCAAGGTAAATGAGTTCACGGAAGGTCGTGGGGTTCCAGCGGCTCCCATCGAGCGATAACGTAGGTCGATAAGGGGTGCGCGTCTCGACGCCTTTCGCCGAGGGTGGTCAATGGGCGCGGAGAGCTCGCACGGCCATTATCGCGCGGACGTAGCAAATCCAAACCGACGAGTCAGCTCATCGTAAATACGAGTACAACCGGCAGTTTAATTCGATTAGGCCACGATCATCGGACTGCTCGATCGTCTGGCAGCGAATTCTCTCGCTAACTTCGCGCCCCTGCGCACAGATCTAATGGGCGCCGTATAAGCGCTACCGATTCCCATGGTCGATCGACTCGGGCAGGTTGATGAACGCACTGTCCCCGGATCGAACGGAGGCGGATGTGCGAAATATTGATACGGTGTACATGAGATTAACTCGTCGGCGTAATATCCCTACATTTTACAAACTGGATGGTAAAGACTTATCATTAGTTCACGAAGTACGAGATCTTGGTGTCTTTTTCAATGACGGGCTATCATATGTCAACTATGTCACGTATATTGTTAACGTCATCTTTCGTTTTTGTAAGAATTTCAGGAATCCCTATACGTTCAACACTCTGTGTAATTCATATGTATTATGTCACTTAGAATACGCTAGCGTTATATGGTCTCCTCGTCAAAGCTGATATATTCAATTACTTGAAAGGACGCAACACAAGTTTTTGAGATTTGTTTCTCGTACATTAGATACTCCTATGCTCAGGTTCGATCATAACTATGAATCGATCCACCGTGGTCTCTGTATGTCCACTTTGGAAGATAGAAGAATTATAGCAGCTGACTAAACAGGGTGTCCCGTAACTACCGCAACATTGGAAATGAGGGGTAGCTGGGGTGATTCTGAATAACCTTTTCCTTCACCAAAATGTTGTTTGAAGCTTCGTTTTTGAGTTATTAACCAAAAACACTGCCCAATTAGAGTGCCCGTAGAGCGCGCGCTCTGACGCCTACCTCTCTACTGCGCTCGGTGGTGTACGGGAGCCTCGAGGGTATCGTCTCTGTCAATGTTAATCGTCTCAAATTAAGGATAATATGGAATTATTCGTTACTCATGAATAACGACCAAGGCCGTGTGCGATTGAAGAAAAGAATAATCAGTTTTGTTTCTTATTAATCAATAACGATGTAACATTTTCCGTACGCTTTCCTCGGTACCCTCAATGCCCCCGTACACGACCGAGCGCAGTAGAGAGGTACGGGCCTGGGCGCGCGCTCTACGGGCACTCTCATTGGCCAGTGTTTTTGGTTAATAACTCAAACATGAAGCTTCAAACAACATTTTGGTCAAGGAAAAAGTTGTTCAGAATCACCCCAGCTACCCCGCCCCCCCATTTCTCGATGTTACGGTAGTTACGGGACACCCAATATGTGGTAGTTCATTAAAATTGCTTCTTTTCTAGTATGTACAATGCTTCTTTTCTATTATGATACAATAAACTGGATGTTGTATAAAGGAATTGTAATTTTAAGTTACAATTAGAGGCAGCAGCTATTGTGTTTTAATATATCTAATATTCGGAAGTACGTAAGCACGGGGAATTTGTATAAATGGTATATCTGCACAGTAGTGTACAGTGGATGTGTGCATATAAATAGTTTATGCATTAAATTGTCTTGCCACTGTTACAGTTTTTACATAATATTTGTATTACACATCAAAGTTTTTCTTATGAGTTCGCAGAATCCTTAGTAGGTAATTGTACGAGTGAATAATTTTACCGGCGTTTGTTACATTGTATTATGTATGAAATTTTTCATCCATTATTGAAGCAACAAGAATTTGTTTTCACCTTCTGTTAATTTTTTTTAAGTACGTGGTTATTGCATTCTTAAACTTGTAGGGTGCTTCAATTGTCACAGTTTCTCTAACGAAGTTTGTACATCTCTAAAACATATGCAAACGCCAGAAATAAGCGTATCTAATAATGCATTTAAGAACTGCAAGACAAGTTTAATGAAAACGCAAAGCACGATAGAATTTCTCCACGTTAACGATGCATCTTCTTAGTAGAAAGTGCTACAGATGAACTTACAAATTTATGTACAAATTTGTGATATCAATTTTGTTACCTGTCTATATGGAAATAATCAATGACTGCTACGTAAAACTTAGGAAAGTCGCATTTAAAATAGTGGGGGAAAAAGAATGAACCATAGAATTTCAGCGAACACTTGCCGTGAACAATTGATTGCACATTTACTCGTGCACGAAAGAATTAAACAAGTCGTTAATACAAGTTCTTAATCAAGAGAATGGCGAATGGATATTCTCGCAGAAATATTGCGAGTTTCTAAGATGGTTTCACTTGTAATAAAGAATGTAACTTCCTGCATACGAGCTGTTAATTTCCCGTCTTGTTCTAAAAAGACGACTTTTTCTACCGTGCGCATAAAAAATAACGCATTGATCGATCCCCGTTATCGTCGCGTGTATTGGGTGCCATAAAGAGAGCCGATGTTGCCATAGGTCCTTCCACCAAGAAATAAAAGCTGGCTACTCGTCTGGAAATAGTGATGATGCCATCAAAGTTCTCACCCGTTGTCGTTATTTGTGACACTTCAGCCACCCTTGTAATCTTACGAGGAGATTCTTTTCCGAAGTCTAATTATCTGAATATTTTATTTCAGGTGAATAATATTTCACGTTACGAATATTCCATTTTAAATGAAACGATACATATTAAGTGTCAAAATATTCTTGGTAGTTGAACAAAATTGTTGTCAATTATCCATGAAAATACTGTTTTAGACAATTGCAATAACCATATAAATATATTGTGCAACGTTAATGTAACAAATAGTATAAGTAAGCATAGTTCATGGTTTTTGGAATATGTATTTATTTAGAGCATACCTAAACTTGTACATATTTTGTTCATCTGCAAAAAATGGCGGGTTTCAATTGAATCGATATGAGAAAAAAGTTATTTATCGGTTGGTGGATAATTCTGATTATTATAATATTTAGGCAGTTGAACAAAAATATATTGCACCTTAATGGAACTTGAAATTGACAATAAGCAGTTGCAATAAAAATCATTACGATTAGAAAAAACAGTGTTTTTTAATATGAAAATGGATACATTGCTTGTGAGGTGAGGTATTAATATTCGATAAATATTGTTCCAATTATTCGAACGTAGAGCGCCAAAATGTAAGATTATCTCTAATTAACGTATACTACGTTAATTAATTTAATTTATCTTTTGGTATTATGCGAGTATATCATTATAAAAGATACAAATAATGTAATAGCCATAATAAATACATTATATTTACAATAATGCCACAGTCACATCATTATCGTACCACTGTAGTATAACTTACACGCTTTGTATAAACCAAACTGGAAGAAAAGCATGAAATACGAGAATTAAATCATATTACCAGTAACCAATACATGGAACTGTAAATAATAATTACTTACATCTTTAAAGGGAGAATTTAAGGATCAATAAACCTGAATTATTACGCTTTAACCGTTGCAAATTTAAATTCGATTGAGCCTTATTATGGCAAAAGTAGGTGTGCGTAATAAATATAACGAATTTCTGAATCAATCAGCAATTACGCGAAAAATATCGACTTAACCCGTCTCCCCCAGCTGAAAAGCCTTATCCAACGATCTGCCATCGGAGCAAAAAACCAAAAACCAACCAAATAAAGAACGAAAAAGATGAAACAGTAGAAGGCATTTCATCACTAATCAATAACGAATAAAGATTTCAAACTTCCATGCAACAGGCACTACATTCCCTTTCCCACAGCCCGAATCTGTCGTATTCGAATGTTCCGTTTCCGCTGAGAAGGTAAACTGAGGCACGAAGTGAGTAATCAAGATACAAGGCCTCCATCATTGAAGATATGCCCGTGCACGTAGGTGCAACGAGGGGTGGCAATTCCCCTGGACCCAGTCACGTGTTTCCTGTCCGTCGAAGGGTACAGAGTAACACGTAAGCGTGCGGCTACATAGAGTGAATTTTCCGGGGCATTGTCGAGGAGCACGGCTCTATTCGATTCCGAATCGAATGAGTAGGAGAAGGGGGTGGTTTGCGCCGGACGAGTGGCGAACCGACGTTTGTGCGAGCCAGGGAATTTACCCCATTGGCCGGCCTAATGGCACGGATTTCATTATGCCGGGTTTACACGAGGCCAAGCCTACATTACGCGGCGAGTCGCCCCCTCGGACGATTTGGAATGCAAAACTGTTGCCTGTGCAAATTTGCCTCGCAGAGAATATTGGTCCCGTGGAATGGTTTAATCGTGTTGACGGTTCCATGACGAAAGGCGAGTTTTGACCCGTGGAACGTCAAGGGTGCACGCGTGTTTCGGTTACCCTGAGCGAAAGCGTTCTGTCCGTGAAATCGTTGGAATCGAATTGATAAACTGCCGGGCAGAAGGCAGGGAAATCTTTCTGTAAGTTGTAATCTTTCTGGTTACCGTCTGATTGCGGTTATTGTTCGAGTGCATCGAGTTCCTCTTTGTTCAGAACCTGTTGTTAAGCAGCAACAATGGGGGGATAAGCGAAAAAGAATGTCGAGGGTCTCGATAGAAAAATATAATACGATTTTTGTTTAGATACTGACAGAGATTGAAGGCATGAAAGTGGCTGTTAAGATTTAAAAAATTCGTTTCGTTTATTTCATTATTATTTCTCTGGGAAATTGTTGGGTCTGGAGAAACGTTTGTTGTTCATTTTCATTTCTTTCGCCTCTTTTTACAACTGTATAGTACAAAGTTTTAGAAAAATCTATTTATATATTTTTCTTGGTTTCTGTTCTGTTTGAAATGAGAAAATTTCAACATTTTTTAAAATATTATATTGTGTGTGAAAAGTGATATATAAGTTTTTCTCTCTCCCAATATTTACCACACGGAACTTCTAGCAGCTTTAAAACAGAGATGACATGTTTTCTTCTGCCTTGAAAAGCGGATCATTAATAAGTAATAATGTTTTAAAAGAATATTACAAGGAAGAAATGGAAGAATGTTTATTTAAAGGGCATTGCAAGTTCTTTTACAAAAGACTTAAAGATGTCGATTGTTTCAAAATAACAAAATTACTTGAAAATTGTGTTTCCAATATTTGCGAACGTATTGATGTTACGTAAAAATATTTACTTTGTACACGAATAGCTCCCTCTTGGATAAGAGTTATTATAGGGGGCAAATAAAGAGTATTTTTTTCGTATAATGTCGTGTAAATAGACGAAGCAAAAATATTGCGACAAAGAAGGTCCGAGGATTTTGAGATTATTCAATCAGTAGAGTAAATTCTCTTATATACACGGTGGGAATTAATTCGTTGTACAATCGAAAAGGGAATGCTTGCTCGGGTATTATAAAAACGAATAAAAAATGTGTTATTACATTATTCGTACGGGGCTCTATTTTCAAGATAATACGACTCGACTATCACGTTAATCCTTTATTAATTAAAACAGCCTAAATGACTTTTCCATTAATAATCGTACTATAAATATAATATTTATTTAGACAAATTTCAGAAATAACTTTCGACGTAAGAAGTGCATAATTTTCTACATTAATAATTAACATACATTTCCACTTTATTTTCATTCAGCATTATAATATCCTATTATTATAGTAATAATAGAATATAGCACATGCATTCTGCCTTCACTTCGTAATTTCAAACGAGAAATCGCAAATTTAATATGCAAACTAATTTCCAGCCTGTATTCGCTCCTTTACGTTCCCAAGGAAAACCGTTACAAGAAGGAAAGAGTTACAAGAAAGATCGCTGTACAAACCAAAAGTTAGCTAAATCGAAGATGGAACAGTCATAGTGCAAGTTAAAGGACGTGCGGGATTTTCCAACGAGATGGAGAATATACGGCCGGAATTTTTGTCCCTTTTTTTCTTTTATTACTATCATCCCAAAGGAGACACACATCATTTTTCGGTCTGAAATTAAGTTTGGCGAGATTCCAGCGTATCGACGTGAGAACCCCGCTCTTCGAGTACGCTCACGTGCAAAGGTAATCCACTAGGTGGTGGTACGCTTAAAGCTTTCACGATAATTGGACTGGTTTATGCGGGTATAAACAACTCACGACAGATTTGGCCCATAAAATTTGATTAACATTCCTCTTTCATGGAACTAATAAATTTGATTAAACTCCCCCGCTACGTTCGTTGTGTCGTTCTTTCCTTTCCCGTTTTTGTTCGTTAACAAAGACCGGTGCATAATTAATGAAAACGAACGATATCCAATTTCAGTCGGTGACGTGTAATGGACAAGGTTCAATATTGCGAATTGAAATGTCCTCCTTCAAGGTGTTCTGAATAAGATGTATAATGATGGATACACTCAACGGTGTTTTATGTCAAGCATTTGTCGAATGCAATTCGAATAAGCTTAATTTGTCGTAAGCAAGGCGAGAGAGAGAACTGGGTGCGATTCGGTAAAATTAATTCTGCACGCCAGGTGAAACGCTTTTGCGCACGGTAAGCGTAGAAAAAACATTTTTCGCCATGGCATAATTATTCTCTCGATTCTCGGGATTTCCTCTGCTTTTTTCGCGGCTACCTACGGCTTAAATATCGAGGCTTACGCGCAAATCTGACAGAAGTAAATTACATTTTCTGCATGTTGGTGATATTTGTATCAGCATTTCTACTTTCCTTATTTCCCGTTTCCTCTTGAAACTGCAAAGTCTACAAACTGTTATTGTGCGTCACATTTGAATGGAAATGTGTGCACCTAAAAATAGAAATATTTTGAATGCGCCTCGAATTGCATAACTAGATTGCAAATGCGACGAGGCAAAAATTTATTGTTGGACGAGTATATCATCGAATTAAAAATAGTTCGAAAAGGGTTACAATTGTGTTTGAGTGTTGCGATGTTCAAAATAAACCCTTGAAAAGTGTTTCTATGTTAAATATATTTTGTAAGCGTCCAGAGTTGAACAAGCGTTAATAATATAACGAATAATATAACGAAATATAACTTGGGAATAATATAACGAAATAAAATTGTATTAAGGGGATCTTTAAAAATAATAATTAATTGCACGGGTATATGTAAGCTTGTAAAATATATAAATTTATAAATTTTGGAATAAGTGCTCAGTATCCAGAAAGGTTCAACACAATTATTTGGAAAAAATTGCAAATGTTGAGTATGTATATAATATATGTCTGTAACCAGCGATAAGAAACATTTAATGTTTGCTGCAGATTAATTGCTGAAGACATAACCCACTATTTCACACAAGAATTTATAAAAATATAAAGTTATATTCTTAATAAATGTTTCACTAAAAGCTGACACTATACTCTGGTTGAAAGAATCTCTAGAAAGAATTTTGGAAATAAGACCGCAAGAAGAGTGAGCAGGAAATGAGAGAAATAAAACTTTAATGTAACATGAAAAGATAGTTAGTTTTACTGCTATTGCAGTAATGTATATACGAAATTTGTTCTTTCTATTACTTTCACAAAATATAGAATTAGAAAAATGCAGTTATGAAAACATATCTTCAAACATTTAAATCAGAACCTGAACGATAAGGGCTGTGGAATATTATAAATAATAGTATAAACATTGGTACGACCTTCTTCATGCATATTTTAGAGGAGTACAATAAATATATAGATTTCAATAGATGTGTACTTACATACTCAAATTTCATTGTTTCCATTTTTTTAAATTTGTTTTCAATTCGCAATGCGTATTTTTATTTGTCACGTAACGAAGAGACTCAAAGCACCTACTGCGACCTACATTCGTAGGTTGTTATATTCATTTGAAGGGCCCCTAGTGCACGGAAAATGAAGAGAAAAACATAAAAAAGAAGGAAACAGGATCTCGGAAGTACTTAACCTACAGTGAAATTGCTGTCATTAAAAGGTAATCTTTTTTACACAGTGGAACTGTTGCGAAAAAAGTCTTCTCCTAATTTTGATGATTTTTTTAGATGTCCATATGCTAACTGCTACTACACTGTTCTTTACATGACAATAGGAATTCATAAAAAGTATTATATTTCGTGCTTGAACTAACTGTTCGTTACATAATTTGTTGGGTATTATCGAAATAAATTATTAATTTGGAGCTGCTGTTTTTGAACAGTGCCATATAGAATCTAAACCAAGGAAGATTATCGCGAATGAAAATAGTTTTAAGCATATTTATTGTATGCAAATGTACAAAGATTGGCAGAAAAAAAGGGTTAACTGACGATAATTTTGTTATTAAGGTTTGTACAGTTTGTAAGGTTTTATTTATTAATTTGGTACAGAGAAACAAAACAAAGCAAAGTAAAATCCAACTTCTTTTTTAATAAACGAAAGTTAATTATTAAGCAGTAAGAGACCTTCTTTTAAGTTTGAGGGTTGCGGTGTGCAATGTAGGTAACGAAGGTAAGGGGGAAATCGAAAGGAGAGCTAGATCGACAAGGAAAATTAAAACATTAAATTGAAGTATTTGAAAAATATGAGAATCATCTGTCGATTTTCCTTATGTGTACTACACATTTAAGCTATTAATCAAATCAAGTATTGTCTGTAACATTTAATTAAGCTAAACCAGTTTAAAAAATGCAGCAAACTTGATACTTTACGTGTATATGTATAAAGGAAAATTATCATTCAAAAGAAGGACACTTATGTATGCCTATATTATTGATACGTTCTACCATTAATCAATAATGGACAAAAATTTCAATCTTCCATGCAAAAGAAAAATAAATCAACCCTTGCCTCTGCTCTTTAAAACCGCAAACATTCCTATTAACATTAATGTTCAAGCTCTACATTTAAAACGTGAACAGTGTACACGAAGGCAAGTCCGTACACCTTTAGAACATGAATGTTCGAACAGAAATGATGGTGTTTCTGTTTGTTTAGGGCTGTTAATCGTAACTTCAGAGCGATTGAATCCCTGGACGGAGTCAAACGATGTTATATGCGACCTCATTGATCGCCGCACAGAGTTCCGTGGTTGCAGCTTGCCCGCAACTGGTTATCCACTGTTCAATTAACAATTACGAACGAATATTAATTGCGAACTCTCCAATTTTCGGAAGTGACGCGACTGAATGCTGGTTAGAAACGTTGGCTCCGGATAATGACGGGCGGCGCGGCACGTAATCGATTAGACGGCACACATTCGTGGTTTTCAATGAAAACTGTTTTGTGCATTGATAAAGCACAGTCGTTTAAATTTCGATCGACTCGAAAATTTTGGGAACACTCAACCTGAAAAGGAAAATTTGTAGCAATTCATTGGACAAATTGTGTATAGAAAGTCTCTTTGTCGCAGTGAAGTTGCTGTTATGCTTTTGTTTACAGAGAAAACGCAGCAGGTACTTTGTAGCAATCACGAAACAATTTTCTATTTCACTTGTGCAAAGAGAAATATAAAAATGTATTAAATGCTGTGCTTTATGGAACTATTACATTTCGAGGAAAGTTTTTAATCGGACACAGCAATATGAAACTAACTAAAAACAGTTTGGAAGTTTTTTGAGTACCAAATGTTGTTGCGTATATTTAACTTCACTTTTTTCTATGTATTTATTTTTATTTAATAGCAAGTTTTTACCCCACGGGTAGAAAATGTACTCTTCTGTTTAATTTAAATATACTGAATGCAGAGAACTGTCGGTATGTTTATACATCTAAATTTTCATTAAAAGAACTAAGTGCAATTTGCCAATTGCCAATTAATAACTCAACAAAATAATTCTATTACTGACTTCTTAAGTCTGTCCTCCACACCACAGCAGAGAAATAAACCAGCAACGATCACTTATCCATGTATCGACATTAAAAGTGACTTGTCGATTAAATTTCATTATCTATATTATTAAGTGTGCGTATTTATAGTTAATTCGCATACACATAATAATACGAATATGTGACGTCAGTCTGCTGCGATGTTAAGTGCGCGACACACCTTAACTTGTGCCACCCTCTCAAACGAGTCAACCCGTTTCCACAAATCTCGACAGGCGGCTGATCACGTAGACCGATATCGTAATTCCAATCAGATCATTCCAGGTGACTTCGAACCTGCAATCTGAGTCGAAATGGGAAACAGGGTCCCGTTGTGCCGGAATGATTCAGTGTTTGGAGCGCAGAGGGAACCTGGTCGAACCTGGAGTATATAATGCCTAGGCCAACACCCGAGTTAATTGTCTAATTCCGAAAGTACAGATAAATAGAGAAGAAAAGAGATTCTCGAGGCCTGCTCGATTTTATTACGTTGCAATCACTGCGAGTAATAGTTCTGTAAGCATCGTGCACTGTCGACCAAAAGTTTGGGATCACTTCCTAAGTGTGTTACAAAATGAACAGAAATTTAAAAAGGGTTCGACGATATTAAACTGAAAACTGTGGTGTGAAAACTCGGAGTACACTTAGACAGAAACTCTTATAGAAAACGCACATAATGGAAACGCAAAAAATAGAACAATTGAACGAGAGATATAGAAAACTATGGTGGCTGATTGGCAAAAATCACAGCTAATTACCAACAACAAACTGCTAATACATAAAACTACCCTCAAACCGATATGGACGTACGCCTGTTAACTATGGGGAACAGCTTCGAACTGAAACATAAAATCAATAGAGAGATGAAGAAACAAAAAACTGAGAGCCATCTTGAACACAGGGTGTTATATCCCGAAGAACCAAATAAATAAAGAGACCGGTATGCTTATTGTAAAAGGGGAAATCGCCAAACGCAGCAGGTTATATCTATAATATAAAGACTGAAGAGCCACCCCAACAACCTGGCCACAAAACTACTGGACATCACAGAAGAACGCGAAAGACTAAAGAGACACAACTTTCTACACTTACCACACAGATTTAGCGACGTAAGCTAAACCGTGTCCTAGTGATACATTACTGGGTGTACTCACGTCTGTGCCAATACAAGTAACCACAGAATGTGCTGAATATCGTTGTAAGATAGATTGCACATATGCGGAACACAATAATAAAAAAAAATAAAACAGAAAACATATTATTCAACATATTTCCAGAATTACAAAACGTGTGCTCGTGTATCTAAACGTTGACCAAATAGAAACCTCAAACACAAACGACCGAATCCAGATTTCAGACCCCTGCGAATTAGGAAAACTCTGACTCGTTTCGTGACACGCGTACTATAGAAACCCATATGTAGAAGTTATTTTTCGTAAACCTCACGTAGTTTGGAATAGAGGACAGGTGGTGTAATAAGACTTCAGTTACTCCCATTAAGACACTAACTTTATTATAATAATACGTCAACACACGACGTTACTAAAACACACAACGCCTCACACACGCTTCTCTTGATACTCTCCACTTGGATGCTTCCCTAACTCCCCCTTAGCTCTGCTCTAACTCTCCCTTAGCTCTGACCCTTGCACGCATCATTCATTCTTTATATTCTTTCACTCTTAGTTTCTCTCTCATTCTATTCCTCATTTGCTCTCACTTATTTAGGACACACCCCCGCAGTCATTCCTCGGTGGTAGTCGGTCCTGACCACCGAACCCTTACCGAACCCTTGGGCCGCTGTACCCTCCATGCACACGACCTTCTCAGGTACTCAGGGCCGAACGTACCTTTCATACATCGGAATCATTCTACCCAGTCATGCAATGTTTCCAATCCTATACATAGAATACAGGTACCATCCATGTCACCCGTGAACATCGACGAGCGTCGGCCAATACCTGCAGTCGCAACTATCTAGCGCGTGGAAGTGTTGCTTATGCCTTCATGTCCACCGCCTCGTCTCGTCGGACGGACTATAGGTTCCACGGCAACGGTCCGGAGTCCCGTAGAGTAGGAAGCGTAGGCTCCGTTTCCGGTCGCGAAGTTCATTACGTTCGTGTGCGGAACGGCGACGCGAAAAAGCTGTCGGCAGCACGCGAATCAGAATCTGGCGCATCTATGCGGCTGGTTCCCTCCTAGTCCCTCCTCCTCAGTGCTGTTCTCTCGGTCGTTACAAAGGGTCGTTAACAGTGCACCACGTGGGCGCCGTGGTCGTTACCGGTTCCACAAGCGTATTCCACCGGCATACGTAGGTAGCCCGAGCAAATCATAGAAATCAGATAACGGCGATACCCGCCTCTGCGAATTTGTCGCCGAAACGTCTCCCCTTTTGCTCCGCCTTCTCGTGGACGACCCCCGCGTCCCTCGCCGTTGTTGCGAGACCGTTTCTTCGTTTGCATATCTATGCGAGTTACCCCTCGACGATCGCCCCTTTCAAAGGAGGCGTACGCGCGATATCGAGTTCATGCTCGTTTACGTACGGACGCAACCCTCTGCGACCCGGATCAAAGTGTGTACAGACACGCGTACGACGTGTACACGTATGTACGGGTGTCCGTGCACGCTCGATCCGTGTATTAAGAGCACGGGAATTTCTGGTCTTGCCCCTCGGCTATTATTCGACATCGACTATTTCGAATGGCCACTCCGATTCCGTGTTGCGCGCGGGCTGAATCGTTTCGTCCTGGTCGATGCATCGCGATGCATGGCGAGGCGAGAGAATTAAATGGCGAACAGGAGAGTGGAAAGTGATATTTGGGTAGGATGCAGGGGAATCTTTTGGGTTGTTATATGGGGATCACCTGTACTGTGTTTGAGCGGCGGGGGGTAATTATGCGGCGGAAATTGAGAACCGTGGATCTTCGAGGTTCAAGTGATTTGGATGAAGGAGAAATTGTGGCGGTGGTACATACGGAAGGTTCAGAAGCCAACCAGTGGTGCTCTATGACGGCGGCTCCCCGCTCATCGTTCAGCGTAGCGGAATCACTAAACGCGCAGTACTTCTGCTGATTGTGAGTGTCACTGTTGCCGCCGCGTATTTTACCAAACTATTTCGCTTGTATATTGAATACAAAAATGATTTTGTAACTTCCGTTGATGCTTTCCGTTGCAGAAAGGTCTGCTCTATCGCGTGGCATAGTTAGATTTTCTCCTGGACCCTTAGTTTTTGAAATAAACTGAAAGATATCAGCCAAAATGGGTGTATTTTCGGTGTCCCTTTCACTTTGATCATTATTTAAACACATTTAAATGTTTATAGTCTAATAACAACATATACCATTTTATTCGTGAAACTTCAAAGAATCATTTGGCACCAAGCGCAACTGAATAACTATTACCGCAAAAGTACAAAACACTTCCAAAGTTGAAAATTCTCGATTTTTTTCAAAATTGTTTTTTTCAAAGGTGGTACGTTCTGGAGAAAAACGGATTGCAGATTCGTATTCAGCACATTAAAGTCTATAAGAAACGCATATTGAAGGTTACGAAATCAGACCCGTGTTGAACAGTGTTATTATTGAAGGCCGATAAAGCAAAACGTATTGGTTTTGAAAATTGAATACTACTTAAACATCGTACTATAAAATAATGAATGTATTTCGCAAGAATATATATCAGCAGAGGACATTAAAGTATTATACAGTCGAACCTCGATAACTCGAATCTCAGGGGAACAGAAGAAAACTTCGAGTTATAGAGGTTTCGTATTATCGAGTGTTCGAGTAAGAGAGGTTTAGCACACGAAAATTCGACTTATAGAGGCTTTGTATGACGGTTAACTTTGCGAGGCAAAGGAGGCAAATTAAATTTTTTCACGTGAAATAAAGTTTTTATTGTATACATATATCAACGTAATCAGAAGGCAAAAGTTGGGTCACTATACATACATATATGTATCAACATCTTATTATTCAAAAAGTCTGCAATTTTCCTCCGAGTTAATATATTAACACATTGTTTATCTATGGAAATTGACGAAAAACAATTAGCTTCCATGGATATGCACGTGGTCATTTTATGTTTTGAGACAATCCTAACGGTTGAAAGGAAGGAAACCATTGAATGATTTCTGACACAAAGTTATAAACTTCGAGTTGCAGAGGCAGAGCAGCGATAGAACTTCGACTTATAGAGGTAAACTTCGAGTAGTAGAGGTTTGACTATTCTAAATTCGAGTTACAGATGTAAAATCATGCATCTGGACATGTGGCAAATAATTCGAGTTAAAGTAAGTTTTATTTCGACTTATAGAGGTTTTTGAAGCGGAGCGGAAGGGAATTAAGAAAATTTTCGTCTTATAGAGGTTTTCGAGTTATCGAGGTTCTACTGTAATATTCAAAATAAATTCATTTGCAATAAGGATTAATAAAATTGGTAAAGATATCAACAAGATTAGTTCCCATAATATTTATGGGCAGACTAAAAGCAGTACCTGTAAAGACAACATTGTTTTTCATTTTCTTGGCACTTACATCGTTTACCATTCGGACTCCACAATCCTAAAACAGTAACATGGCAATTACATTAAAGAAACTATAATTTCGTCTGAAATGTAACGGCCAGTATTTTTCAATGCACCTATAGTTAGTCCTACAATATTCACAACCTCACTATCAATGAAAAAAATTAGTTGAAATTGAGCGATGCATTTGAGACTTTGCAATAAAATAAAGGAACGTGTATATCCAGTTTATTTGGAATAAAGTTTAACAAAATTGAGTAATTAACAGCCAAAATATATGAACTATAACCTATCTTTGAACACTTTATTTCAACTAATTTCTTGTGCGAACATGAGGATACGAATATTGATGGAACTGGCTATAATAATAATATAAAAGGCGTGAATATGCTGATTTCCCCAAAGAAACTATTATACATATAGAAGAAGGTCGCCCAGTTATGTTTTCCTCCCGAAAATCTGATTCATAACTTAAACTGCTTCCAATTTGTCTTAAAATGTAGATAAACCAATACGGCTATACGTGATAAAATCTGGAATGAATGCAAGCCATTTCAAGAGCTGTTACAAAGGGAGGGTAATACGAGCCTTCAAGAAAAATCGTACAAAATAATTCTCTGCTGATATTATAGATCGAAATAAATAAATAAAACCGTTTCCAAACAAAATTCGCACACATATTCCTCTTTTACGAAAGATCTGTACCCTTTATGCACTCGTAACTGGCACATAAGGTCTTTAATCCACATTTCGCCACTTTGGTCCATGCAACAATGCCCGACACAAAATATGCACTCTACACATAAATACGTACATCCGATAGAAAGTGCACCAGGATATTACAGTGCCCGATCGCAGCAAACTGCACTCAGTGCAAGCAGCCCTTACCAACCCAATTTTTCCAGCGACCGTAAAATTCATCAGTGTCAGGTAGGTGCGTTTAATTTGAAACAAGTAGTTACTGCCCGAACGCGAAGTAATTAGGTGGTTCAGTCCGTTGAGGAAGGAAGCCGAGAAACGGAGGTGTGCAGAGGAACGAAACTCTCGAGACCGCATAAAGGTTCGTTTACGCCTTACGAGCGGCTCGAGATTCTATCTTCTAACGATACCTTCCTTCTTCTCTTCCTCTACTCGTCGCCTTTCCCCGTTTTTCCCCTCTCTCTGTTTTCTGGTACCGATGCGTGACCAGAGTCCGGATGGCACCGTTAGAAACTGTTCTTACGTGTGTTCATCCACTCGTGGAGAACACGTACCGTCGCGAAAATAAGCTCCGGGGTTTATAAGCGTTACAAGGTGGTTCGAATTGCGCGTTTTTTCTCCTCTTTTTTTCTCGTCTGGCGCCATAAGCAGTGCTTTAGCGATAGTTTAGTTAGTTTAGTGCCTTATGGTTAGCACAGTTTCGTGGAAACTGCTTGATCAATAGATTATCTTGTTAGTCTATTCGATTTGTGGGTTGACGTGGCAGGTAAATAATGAATGTATGAATATGCACGGAGTGGTGCTTCTTACTTTGCGATGTCAACATTTATTTAGTACCGTCCCCTAAAAGTGTTGTGGCTTACGGGAAAACAATATGTAGAGGAGATAGGATCGTTTGAATAACGTACAAGGGGTGCCTCGAAGGTCTTGAAATTTTTATGGGGAATAAAATGGGGCTGTTCTTCAACGGTTTTGGAAAATGTATTGTATTACGCATTAACGTTTGTGGGCTAGAAAAACCATGAATGAAAAAAGACGATTTCCAGGTATTAATATCATTTTTAACTTGTAAAACCAACAAAATTTAATCTGTGAAGGATTCAAGCTAAATACAGCTAAATGTAGTATTTTGATTATTAATTGGACGTCTTAAGAATAAGCGACAACTTTTAAATTAAATCGTCAAGGATAATTAAACACTGTATATGGATATAATAGAAAAGACTATTAACCTCTTGCCTTATTTATAATAATGAGTGACACTCGTCTTAAAAGTTACATGTAAAGAAAACTTGAACAACACAAGTCGTTATAAATTGTTGAAGCTGTTAAAACAGTTGTCCAATGCAGGAGTTGAATAATCAAAGAGCTTTCTAAACCCTTTTTTTCTGCACTATCAACAAGAAATGTGTCCCCAATGCACAAACGGTACAGCTCCCATTAATATCGACGATTAATACTCATTAACACTCAAATATTCTGTTTAATTACCCCAGGCAATATCGTAGAGAACATTTATATAAATCTTCGGCGTAACAATTGCTGAATATTACTGTACAAGCTACCTCCATAGCGAAGGGGTTAATTGAAGCCTGTAAAACCGGACAAAACAAGCAACGTAATATGGCGAGTATGATTTCATTGGTAAGGGTGTATTAGCCGAGTTTACACCAAAGTAATCGAACGGATCGTGACTACCAGGACATCCAGCTAAACGTACTTATCGAGACAATTATACGGTATCTTGATAGCAACTTGACGCCTGCACAACCTTAAGCTTCTCGGCGTTTCAGCTATCGTAATCCGTGCTAACGAAGGATTAGGATAGTTTCGAATCTCTGTGCTTCGAGTATTCGAGCCTGGCCTCCTCCTATCTCGCTTATCCCTTCCCTGCTTTCCAACACCGCTTGTTTCATTGCTAATTACAACAATTCGTGTATTTAATGTACCCTTTATTATCATTTTTAATGTTTCGTGTTTAATAATAAAAAGAAATACACGGGAAATAAAGTACTCGAGATTGCGGGAAAGACTTTCTTAATGGTGCACGGCTGAAAGAAAAATGACAGTATTTCTCTGTGCAACGGTCCAGACCGTGAAACCGTGGAAGAGTTTGCAGTGACGATATCGTCGGGCATATTTAACCCCTTCGCACCGGCGGACGAGATATCTCGCCGCGTGATTTCGTTCATGATATGCTATGGACGAGATATCTCGCAACGCAATGTCTTTCATGCGATGCTATGTACGAAATATCTCGCGACACAAAATCGTTCATGCGACGCTGTGTACGCAATATCTCGCGAAGCAACACCGTTCGCGTGCTGCTTTGGACGAGATACCTCGCGCTCGCCTACCCGTTTCTCAATGTTTACAACTGAATGGCACATTCATAGTGACCTACGAATTCATTTTGATCCAAATCGTTGGACGAGCTATCTCGCGTTGTAATAGAAAGGCTTGCGAGATATTCCGTACACAGCGTCGCATGAACGATTTTGTGTCGCGAGATATTTCGTACATAGCATCGCATGAAAGACATTGCGTCGCGAGATATCTCGTCCATAGCATATCATGAACGAAATCACGCGGCGAAATATCTCGTCCGCCGGTGCGAAGGGGTTAAGCAAGAAGGACACACTTTCAAGCAACAGTTTCATAGTCACATGTTTTGTTTCTGCACAGAGACTGATTCTATTGCAGTAAGCTGAGTTACAGAGGTGTCTATTTAATAACTAAATTATGTTTCGTATTATTTATGGGGCAGTCTGTCGATATGTTCACCATTGTGAATAAGTAATACAGTATTTTTCAAACACTTCTTTCAGTTACGTATTAGAGGTTCTTGCCAGCCATTGAACTGTGTGTTTTCTAAGGAACAAAATGCAATTCTCTTTTCGACCTAGTGCGATTTTTAAACACATTTACTTGACATTGGAATATTGTTACAAATTACAATATATTTGTGGTCCATTAACTTTCGAGCAGAACCAATGAGGCCGTGATTATTAGCACGCGTACCCTCAATATTACTTTTAATAATAATCAAGAAACTTATTATTACATTTAAAAAATGATATAACAGACTTTCAATTACGGTTCAAACCATCCGCTAATTTGACATGACCATCCGAGCAGGTTGATTTTGCTTCTGACGCAAAGTATAAAAATTCAGACGAATAAAAACGATATCCGCAAAAGTGGTAGACATGGAAGGCGAGGTGGTTCCGGCGGAAGTGGCCGTTTCCACGGCTATGTCCGTCGGATGCAGGATTCACTTTCCACAGGTGGTTGAGAAACGAGATCGAGATTTGTCACGGATGAGATTCGAGGAATAGAAGAGGTAAGGCGAGGCGCACAGCCAGGAAACATCGTTACTTTCGGGGCCTCAGAATGCAATCGAACACACCTTCTCGACGTTGAGTCGTGACGACGATTTCCGAGCAATCGTAAAAGTGTTTTAGCGAGGAAGATGAAAGACCGGTGAAATATCGATGCTCGAACACGGTTCCCCGGAAATATAATACGCTCATTGCTGATTTCATTGGGAAAACGCAATTCTCCGTATGGTTTTGATAAGAGCATCGTAAGTGGAAACGTAGAAAAATATTTAAATATTTAGATAGTAACAACGAACTGTGTATTTTCCAGATGCAAGAATGCCAGTTCAGTGTATAATATAAAATGTCCGATATATATTTTTCTATATATTACTTACAGCAATTGTACTGATAATAATATAATAATAATTGCATTGATAATATAATAAGTATTGTGAATTGTATTTTTGTTAATGACTCTATGTAACAGAGATAAAAATTGCGAGTAAAATAGCAGTGTGACAAAATAAAAATTGCACTGTGTCTCTGAATATTAAAGTTGCTCACTGTGTATGTATACCAATACTTAATAATTGTACTGTGACGAAGTTATAAAATGTGTAACATCTTATAAAAATTAGGAATCACTAATATCTTCGAATTGACTATTATTGCGACGCTTCCCAGTCGTTATATTATTTGTGAGTATTTTCAGGAGAAATTTATTAAAAACAATCCACCTCATACATACGTCCACATAACTATAATAACTCTTGCTTTCCTTATTTCACGCGTTTCCTTAAATAAATAAGCTTCTGCCAGATTCGTCTCAAACAGTGTCGGGCGAACGAAAGAGTGATAAATCACAATACAATCGTTGATTACCCATTAAAAATTCTATTCCTTATCACTGTTATCTGAACAATTGTAACAAAATCAAGGGGAAATAAGCGTTTTACCATGCGTCGCGTGTTTTCTTTCAATAAGTGTTCAATAAGTGTTTCCTTTCAATTAATTCAATAAAGCAAGTACAACGGTTTCAAGAGGTTATTATTCTTTCCATTAATGAATTTCCATTGTTCCTGACAGCTAGTATTTTTCATTGCTCTGCCAGCGCAACTGAAGTTCTGCACACATGTGTTCCGCGTTGTTTCTCAACAGTCCGATCGATTCGCGCGCGTGGCGCTTAAAAAGAGAAAGAGGAAAACGACTCGCGATGGAGCAACGTCCGTTTGCTCGTTACCGGAACTGACGAGCCAAAGTCGTAGCTGATAATAACATGCTACTTTCATAATTGCTGATGTAATTAGAGGGGGGAGGGGGGCTGGGGAAGTAAGAGGAAGACGTGACGGCATTTCCGGTACGAAACGTACGATTGCCGTCGTTTCTGCCCTAGAATAAGCATGGATACGCTATTGTTCGCCAATTTATATTTTCGTTTCCTTAATGAATTCGTTGCACAGTGTTTCGCTCCTGCATTGCAGTTTACTGTGGTATTCATTTTTTTTATCATTGAATAATCGTGCGGCAGTTCGATTTTGTGATCGGCTATTTTTCTTAAATGTTATTAAATTAACGAATATAAAAAAAAATTAAATTATATTCAGCACATTTTAATTGAGAAATGTTGTATTACTGTTTCGCGATTACCGCCTTTTGCGTAGGTAATAGAAACGATAAAGATTAAATAAGTACGTAGGTATGTAACTCCAATATTGTCAATCGAGTTGGTAGCTGGAGACAAGCAAGCAGGTAGACAGACAGGTAGATTTTATACAATATTTTAACTACTTTGTTGGTTTATGTCTTTTTGTCTTATTATTATACAATGGACACTTTAATCATATTTTATGAATATTCTGAAACATTTTTCACGATTATTCAAAACACGTTTAATGTAAATATAATTAACTGTAAGGTAACTACGAATGCACTACTTCACGAAAATCTAAATAATATACGCCCACTGAAAACATATTCAATAAAACGATAATTAAATGCATTCGCAAACATTGGAAATTTATTAACCAAAAGCTGAAAGATTTTATACCTTATTTGTTTATTTATTATCGTTACACGAACGCACGGATAGGTAGCTATCAAGGTGATCAATTTAAAATACCACCAGGCTTTGAAACAAGAATATCGATTACCACAAGAATTTAATACAATCCGTGATTATCGACGAAACTCGTGTCCAAGAACAAAAGACCGTGAAAGCAAAGGGAATGACGCGCGGAAAAATGTTAAAAGGGAAACCAAAAGGGACGCATAGCGGTGAAGTAGCCTGACAAAAATGTAATTTTGTCGTTTCAGGAATAAAAGGGGGAGAAAAACGAGAAAAATATGGAAAAGCGGGAAAAATTTCTGAAAAATTACAAAGTAGACACGAGAAAAAAGAGAGAAAGATCGATATTACAGTATTCCAAGAACTATGATTTACAGTTTGTTGTAATGAAATCAGAATAATATTGTGGTCAGTGATAAACTCATTATACACTATCAAATTATCATATAATACAAAAAGAAAAAGAGACACAAATTAGTGAAAATATCTCAATGTTTGTGATTGTAGTACAAGATTTTATGTTTTTATTTGTCGCATAGAGATTTCTATGAAACAATAGATATAATAGATAGATAAGAAGGAATAAAAAAGAGAAAAAATACAGCTATTTAGTAATCTCAACGAAATTAGTGAAATTTGCGAAATTTAGTAACTAGAATTTGGTCGTTTCAGCTTGGTATAGCTATGAATCAACGTGAGTTACGAGGTCCATGATTATGGTGGTCTCTCTGAACCTGCTGCTGGATGCGGTTACATTGTAATCCCATTATCAATTCAATTAAATTCACTGCAATACAAATTGCAACCGGTGCACGTCCGACTTCCTGCCGCGGGGAAAATTTAACGCTCGTTTTTCGTTACTATTTTCATCTTTTGTTTTTGTTGATTAACTTCGATCTTTTTTTCTCGTGACATACAGAATCACGATTGATCGCAGAGAAAAGTTTGTATTTATTTATTTTTTTTGGTTACATTTGACGTTTCTGCTTGATTCATTTTTATTATTGCCATTTGTCATTCATCAAAGTGATTGATTATTTGTTCACGAAATGTTTCTAATTTATTTCGTTCGATTACAAAAGATCAATAAATTAATTGTCTGTTAGGGGCAAATAATAAATACGTAATTAGTAAGAATATTAAGAAAATATCAAGCATAATATTAGTATTTACTTTAATACAAATTTTCTTGTATATTATAAAAATGAAGTGCAATAGTGAAAGGCCACTTAATTATGAAAAGTATTTTATAATTCTATAGACCAATTACTTGATTAATAACAATATTACAATAATAAACTACAATATTGAAAGATCACTCAACTATGAAAAGGATTTCATTTAATTCTATAAATCAATAATTCGATTAATAGCAAAATTAATAACTTCTTGCCGACAATATATATTTGTCTTAGTTTAATTTACGTGTCATTTCAACATCAAAAATGTAATTAATCATACAGGCACGTTGCACCGAGCCTGAAACGAAGAAGGAAATACATTGCATCTCTTCCGGTTCATTCACGTTTTCCACTTTGGCCGGCTGCAATAATAATTATCGCTAATAATGTCATGAAACTTGAATACCGCCGCAGTTTGCCCCCTCTCGAGTTAGTTTGATCTTCGAATGGTACTTCTGTTTGCTCATGCCATTAATGCATGAACGTTTCCCACTGATCGATCAATTAAATCGAAATCAATATGCTTTGGATGTAATTGCGTTTATTAATTACCGAGCGATTGCAACTTCAACATTGTACCTTTGTTGCCATGGGTACTCGATAGATATTAATAATATCGTGAGATATTCTTCAAAATGAGTTCTCAGTGAAGTAAAAGTATCTGAAATACGACGATTGTAATTGTTTGCACGATGCGAAATAAAGGATTTTAATTCTTACAATTGCACTATTCATCTGCAAACTTAACTAACTCAACTTAACTCCATGAAATCAAAAGTAGAGAACATTGTATACATTTTAGTTAAAAATTTCTTATAAAATATATATTCAAATACGCATTGCAGAATGTATTATTGCAAGAGCCGCTTTTATGTTACGACTAGAATTGTTTAATTTAATTTAGCTTATTAAGGTAATCATATTCACTTCTGAGGTAAATTATTTATTAACCAACTGCCCTACAAACTTTTGTTATTTAGTCGTGTTGAACGTAACTATTATGAAAATTCATTTTAAAATCAAATTCTCTTTTAAAAAAAAAGTTAAGAGAGTGAAGTTTATTAGTGTATTGTAGAATAACCGTTCCCTATTTTGTTGTGGTGTTTTTAAGAGAATTTTTAATTAATTTTTGCACATAGAATGTTAGAAAAGGAATCGAAGACTGCATGATTATTATAAATTGCATCTGTTAATTTCTTTTAATTTGTTCTTTGTGTAATATTGTGATTGTAGGAACTACCATAGATATGTACCTATATGCATATTAGTATATTAGTATGTTCGTATTCGTCCCTACTTTTTTTTAATGTACAGTATGGTTCGAATGTATAATTACTATTCATTTTTATTCAGAGTTGTTGACATGTATAATAAAACTGGTATGGAGGTAATCTTCGATGCGTTTCACATCCATTGATTATTATTTATAAAATATCAAATTCTCAGCTGCTTTGGCAATATTCAGTTTTCAATTGAACATAAACCGATTAAAAATTACATTTACTTTATCGTGAATTTTCGTTGAAGTTTAATTTATAGTATTTTCAATGCTTCAATGTTTGCAATGCCATCCCATCGAGTTTTAATTTTCTGTGTTCAAATGTAAATGCGAATGAAATACGCAAAAATGTTAATCAGATCAAATATTTTCCCCCGCAAAAAGCAGCTAATACCTGATCACTTTGAACTTCTGTGATTATTTCTAAATACAAATTTCTGCCACTTTATAGTAAAAGCATACATATAATTAATTCAATAGACACAGTGTGATTATACCGTAAGCTACAAAAATTCTGTACTGTGCACAATTTTAAATCAAGTTACAATAATGTATAATTTAAACAAAATCGCCCTCATTATTAATTAACAAAATTTTACAAGAATCTCTTTACCCTTAAGCACTTTAATTCTTCGGCATTGAAAGAATATCGACTGCACACCGCTTGCAGAAAAAACAGGTGAGAGAAAACTTCTCAACATTTAAACTGCCATTGACGAACGAGATTCTTTCCAATTGCAGCTTAAATATCGCGTCCGCTCGCTCCATTCCACACATTCTTCAGTTCATTTTAATTCCCTTCAACTCGTTCGCCGCGAGGGGATGAAAAATTTGCCGAAAGAAATAACGTTGTCGCCTTGACAAACTTTCATCGCCCGTTCCTTCTGACGGCCCCCCCTGTTCCCTTGATCCGAGATGAAAATAAGAAGAAGAGACGGTGGAAAATCTTCTTTTCCCGTAGCGGCCCCAGTGTCCCTGGTGTGAGGGCTGCACGAGGAACGGCTGCTGAGCTCGCCAAGCTTTTACTCCGTACTTCATTACAACTTAATTCACATCCGCAAGAAACTCTTTTCTCGCCTAAGGCAAGAGCCCTCTGCCCCTCCGTCCTCATCCGCGGAGAGGGAAAGTGAGGAAAGAAATGGGAAAAAAAGAAAGTGAAGTGCGCCGGTTGCCTGGCTGAATTCCATGCTTGAACCCGAGGAAAAGTGATACCCCTTATTTTCCGTAATTATACTAATTTTCTTACCCTTCATCATTTTAGACCTATGGAAAATTTGTTGTTCTGATTCCTATGGATCTTGACAATAATTCTTGTGAAAAGTAGGCGGTGCTTTGAATATGGGGAGAGTATTTTTGTTATTTTTTTGAAGTCATGCCGGAGGTATATTATTTTATTAACAATAATTACATGCTGGGTAAATTAAAAAGGTGTATTGGATACAAAATGTTGTATTAATGGTTTGGAGTTGCTGTAATTAATTCTCGTGGAATTATAAGTGAATGCAATGTATTTACTATCTGGCATTGCAAATATGGAAGTGGAGGATGTACAGATGGTTCACAAATGTTAAGTATTTCATTTGTAACAAAGGAAGCTATGTACTTTCGTTTTACAGTTATCTAAAAAAACTGCAACTCAATGTCATAATGTAATAAATCTACATAAAAAGTAAATAGATGCAATATATGTGCAATCAGTGTACTCGTGTTTAGTATCTATTATTATTATAACCGAGAGCTTGCTTTTTCTATAACATGGAAAACGTAAGTTTGGTTACCTTTTACAAGGTTCTGCAGCTTAAATCTTTAACGATATAGGAAATTCTTTTATTTTTTAAAAACATATGTGTTTCTAGACGAGAAAGCAGTAATTCAAAATCTACTTTGAGTTTTGCGTGAACAATTTATTGTGAATGTATAATAACAGATTAGTAATCAAAAGTTGCCATCTTTTTCCACCTATTATAATAATATAATATATAAATATTAACACCAAATGAATCTACACAATGTATTTCTTTGCGCCACAAATGTACACGTATAATAACCCCAATAATCGTGAAAATGAATATAAATTACTACAAGAATGTTTCTACAATGCCAACTCAAACAATTATCCAATTTTCAAGCTAAATCTGAATACCTGAGTGCCAATGTAATTCGAGTGTCGAATAATGTGTAACACAATAATAACATTGGAACTTCTGTTGAAAATCATTAACATCTTTCCCAGTAAATTCTACAATACGAATATAACTATCACATTTGCCTCATTTCATTCCAGCGTGACGTTGCAAAATCTGCACGATAAATTCAGTAGAATGTAACGATCACATTCATTTCACGCGTATCCACTACTATCATTTGCACGACGCGTCGCGTCGCCTACACGTGTTCAAATCCGAATCTGAATAAAAAGAAGAGCGAATGTCGGAGCAAATTGATTGGTCGATCGGATAATCCCTATCGTGTACGTAGCCGGATATTAGTAATTTCGATAAGAAGGTCCGAGACGGCGGATCTTCGTCGTAGAGAGAGAGAAATAAAATTGGCGGCTCGCCTAATTGAACCGAAGATCGGAGCATGAGGTGGTGTATAACGGGGATGGGAGGGGGCGAAGGGGTTGAAACGACCGGGGGATGAACAAGTGGTGGGAAGAAACGTAGATACGTGTTTCGGTAATAAAATTACGCTATGTCGGGGCAAAGTATTACGATAGGAAATTGCTTATCGCTCGTAATTGGGCCGCGGCAAATTGTGAAAATAGAAGACGCGAAGGCAAATGTCGGGCGCGGCGGTTAAGCGGTGTAATTAAAGAAAACGAGAGGCGAACCGTGCGATAGTAGGGAATTGAAAAATTGATGATCAGGTGGGGAGATTCCTCGCCTTCGAATAAACAGCGATAATCGGGCTAATGAATTATGAAATGGGCATTTCGTGTGCGGTGAAATTGGCGACACTAATAGACGCACGAAACAGGTGCAGGTAACTCGGCTAACGCGAGAGTAAAAAGGGGCGAATTCGTGGAACGAAAGGGACCATATATTTTTGTTGGACCATATAATTATTGCTCGATAAAGTGGAACGCGTTTAGAATTGTATGTACGATCTTATAACAAGATAACAAGATATATTTGTTATAAATATTAGGTATACCGGAAAGTTCTGTCTGATATTGTCATCTTAAGTTTCAACATCTGTGGCTGTTACTAATTACATTAGTAACGATGGAAATCATATTGTTCAGTAAATATTAATAAATGTATTGAAGACTCATTTTTTTCTTTGAATTCAAAATCGGACGGAAAGTGTATTATTTTCTTTGAATTAAAAAACGGACGGAACTTTCCGGTAGACCTATTTAGAAGAATCAAATTCTCACAATCAGAATCGCACGAGAAAGTCTTCCTTCTGCTGAATCATCTGGCATAATCAAAATTTTGTATATAAATAGTTTTTGAATTCAAAGAAAATAATACATTTTCGGTACATTTATTAATATTTACTAAATAATATCAATTCCGTCTTTACTAATGTAATTTAGATGAGCACACATTTAGAAATATAATGGTAAAAAGGGGCAGCCATATAATGATGAAACTTGAGATGACATTATCGGACAGAACTTTTCGGTAGACCTTATATGTAAATTCAGTGATATTTGCATACTGTTTTGTAATAGTTTATTTCATATATTATAGTACTTACGCATCTTTTTGTGATTATGCTAAGTTTATAACTTGTTGCATGAAATGAATGTCGTATTACTTAATCATTGTATTCTGTAAACTGTTACTGTACAGGAATTGATATTAGAACAATTGATATGACTAAAATGACTTGGAGTTTCTCACGATTCTTTTATTTGATGCACCATTTGATGCATCATTATACTCTGTAACAATATTACACTTACTTTATAAAGATCTATCTATTTATTTTGTCGTTGCATAAAATGCAGGCTGTACTAATAAGTGATTCTAGTGTTAATAATACAATATCGCCAGAAATATTAACCAAATTCATTTCCAAAGAAGAAATAAATTGAACAATACATACGATCTCCCTGCAATATGAAATTGTTATTATTGGATTCTATTTACGATATTAAGTTTCAATTTGTTTAAATTAATTTATAGTAAATTTAATATTAGTTTAATTATTGTAAGAGGAAACTACATGCCTTCTTTCGTTACAAATAAAATAACTTGACGAACAAAATAGCGCGATAACTTCCAACGCTAATTTCTTCCCTACTTTTACATCACACCGTAATGAATAATGAATGGACCCAACTAGGACCTTGATTAAACGGTTTAATCAAGGGACAGGTAGTATGAATAAATTGAGACACGAAGAGAAATGATTAAAAACAAATTGTTCTTAAACGTTAAAACTAATTCAATTGAGCAATTCAAATAAGCAGTACCCCTTTTTATAACTAACTTTAAATGAAGAAAATACCATTACACAAGCTTAACATCGCGGATAATAACGATCGCAGTTAATCCAGGTTGGACTGCAATAGAAAATAGGTAAAAGAACGATTTATATGGCATTAATTAAATAGCATTGGCAGTTATAATTTTTAACAAATTAGAACATGCTTAATTTAATCAGATGTCTGAGGCTGTCATGGATCCACTGCTACTACATATATGTACGTATATAGTAACTATGAATATCAATGTGTCTTTTGACTCTCTAACGAAGCCAGCTGCAATGCTAATGAAACATCTTCTCGCAAAGTGTTTCGTTAGACTCTCTCGGGAATAGAAACTCCATGTTAAACTGGAGCAGAAGAAAAAAACATCGGAGTTTTTATTACCAAATTTGCATCTGTTTTCATTGTAATTACTTTCATGAAAAATTAAGAGTGCAGATTATACATATATCGTCAGAAGACAGTCTGTGTTCAATTCACGAAGACATTTTAATTCCCATTTCTAACACGAATTTCCAGGAATGATGAATTGCTTTGTTCGTTGAAAGGTAAGTACAATCGCATGTAGACCAGAATGTCGATTATTCGTGTTAATATGGATGCCCATGCGGACGCAAATGCGCCCTAATAAGCGATGCTTCGAATAATCAATCTAGGAGTACCGAAATCGCGAACCTGTAGCAAAGGGATTCGAGATAAATTAATTTTGAGAATTAATGTTCGCTCGTATAAACGAACAAATGATAAATACTATATAAAAAGTAAAATAATAATTCGTACAATCGAATACAGCTGATTGTAATATTACTCCTAAGATAAAAATGTGAAGTTCATTTCTCCTTAAGTTATCGTTTAATAAAGCAATATTTACCACCGGTTTTACATTGTAGTGTAATAATATACAAGTTGGACCAGGACAGGCGATTCAATCGTATAAGAATTTATTCTGAACAAATTGAAAGTGTGCGACACAACTTTTCGAACGAGTCTTCGTTTTGGGGATAATTTTGAAAATCAGTTTTGCACACGTGCACTTTGACTCATTTACTTACCGTGCCAATGTTAATAGCGATATGAATAAACAGATTAATTTGTAAGACACTTTTTTTTTACTATGTTTATTAATTGTTGAAATGCTAAAATTGTTGCCCCGATCGTCGCACATCAATTTTCAAATTCGATTGTCTTTAAAATACGAAACCATGTATTTTACATTCTCCACTTGTCTCTGCACTTGGAATAATCTTCTGTTCGATTATGTCGCTCATTTTAACCCAGCTTGTAGAATTCCCTCATTAGTACACCTGTCGCCAAAATTTCCTTTAACAATTCAGCATAATAGATTTTGATATCCAAGTAATATTAACAAAGGCACCGTAGTGCTGTACGTGATTCGTCTTACGTTCCAGTAATCTATTCTCCTTTGGATAATTGTCGTTTCCAATTACTAACATAATTATTATTAATTAGAACAAACAACGTTACACTGTGTAGCTCGCGCGGAAATACAGAACAGGTGTGCGTGAAGCGGGAGACCGAATCTGGAATAAGAATTAATTTGTCTGGCAAAATGTTTCCAGCTCCGGGGGAACAACACACACAGAGGAAACTGAGTTTCTGTTTCGAGTAGTTGGGCCGAAGTTCGTTTCCGCGGCATTTTGAGGCTGCGTTTGGACAACATGGAAGGTGCCAAATGCGCAACCAGGGTCAAAGTAAACCCTTCCGCAAACTTCATCGCGATTCCGCGAAAGTTTACGGCTGTGACTACGCTCAAGTTAGGCGAGTTTGAACCGATATCGAGACATGCACCTAGGCATATAAATCCCGTGTGTATATGTAGAAGAGCACCGTCACTCACCCAAGACTAGTTTGCCTAACTTTTGCCTCTGCCAAGTCCTGGCTGAACTGAAATTCTCGAATTAACCGCATAAGTGGTTCCTTGTACTTCCCGCAAGCGAGTGCGATACTAATAAGGAATGGAAATGCCTATAAAATGACATCCAAACGATTTAACGGAATGTTGAGCCGCTGAATACGTTTATTTAAGTGGTGAAGTTTTAACGGTGTGAAATGGCTTGAGATAGATATCAGTGGTATATAAGAATAGAAGAGAAATCGTGACGCACGATTATTAATTTAATTATAAACGCAGATTGAAGGTAATGCGAGCGTCATTCAATAATTTTGCTGTATGTTAATTGTGATTTGTAAAGTGGAAAGGGAAGAGCTGAAATTGTAATTAAATTCGGCAGGTAATTATAAATTGTTAATGGGAACTCGTTAAACAGATTCAATGTTTTAAACATGAATTGTTTAGTATAGAGTCCTTTTCTGTTCTAAAAAATAACAATACTAATTACACCGTACTGGGAGAACAATTGGTAAATTTTGTAGAAGCACAGCTTTTTAGACTTGTGCTACTGTAATTTTTTTAGGGAAACTAATATAACATGTTTCAATATTATTTATTGACGTTATCCAAACTGAAACGATTTCTATTCAAGTTATTAATATTTCCCTTTTTGCGCAACAAATTGTTGAAGATTAATATTATAATTGAAGAAGACTCGACATGGAAAGGACTATACTTAAAGTTTTACTTATTAGGGGAGACCGGGGCTGGTTGTCACAAAAATTGAACTTTTTAAATTTCAAAAAACACAGTACCCTCTAATGAAATTTCGATTACACCATTCGAAACCCTTGTATTTCATGCATGTTTTAAACTATGTAGATTGTCCAATTTTTTTGAGAGAAATGACTTTTTACTGTTTTGAAAGATTTAGAAATATTGTGACAACTAACCCCACTTATGGGTTGGTTTTCACAAACAGTTGACTTGGTTGTCGCATGGAATAGCTATGAAAAATATAAATACATTTATTGAAAAAACATTACTCATCATCAAAACAATACTGCTGAAAAATCAGATTGGCAGTTTGTTACACATATACAACGTATACGTCATCATAACATCAGGAGGAACTTTCCCACGATTAGTACTCTTTTTAAAATTCCTCACCATTCTATGAATAGACCATTCTAGAATTATTTTGTGAAATACAATTTAACTATCTATTAAATCGTTTCTACGAATGGTAGTCGGTTGCCACACGAGACAACTAGCCCCACGTATGCTGTGACAACCAACCCCATTTGAAAACGGGCCACGTTTTTTGTATGTAGAGTGATATCAAATGAATTTTTCAATCCTGCCATATATAAAAATATAAATCAACAGTCCACTATTAATAATATAAAATCAAAATTTAAAATAATGTAAAAAATTCTCACTCAGCACGAAAAAGCTAATCAATTGGGAAAAAAAATAGTTTAGCCAGCAATATTTCGATTGTCAGAAAGCAACCTGACCAAGAAATGGAAAAATATGCATGTGCTCTGAGCCGCGTGATCAAGACACATGTAGTGACGAACGCGTCACCTGATACAGTTTATTCAAAAGGAGAAATGAACTTTGTGACAACCAACCCATGTGACAACCAGCCCCGGTCTCCCCTAGTTAATATTTCGTGTTTGTTTCATTTTAGCCCAACAAGCAAACGTTCGTATCAGGGTGAAATATAATTATAAGCACCCAAACCTACCATAAAATATTGAATCATCGAACCATAAACAGATCACGAAGTCCTGATACAGGAAAAATTCCATACCTTCCTAACAAAAAAAAATAAAACATCGCAATAAACTACCATATCATTAAAACTTCTCGACCAAACGACTACTTGAAGAACCAATTAGATAACATATCAAACAATCAGATAACAAAAATAGATTACCATATTATTTACATTATTTACACATTATGCATTAAAATATTTATAAATAATTATCGCTACATTATGCTAGAACCTAAAACATTTGCCCACTGTGAACTGCAACAGACAGCAAATAAACCAGGAATACCTGCATACAATAAAGCAGATATTTTCCCCATACAAAATAGTTGCCAGGTCCCCAAATCAGGAACTATCCCTTGGCGTTATTCAACGGGGACGTTCGCGTTAGAGTAGCCGGCGTTTTGCTCGCTGAAGTGTCCCGTATCAATGCTCGCCTTTCAGATCGCCTAACTTTTCCGGGCTCGTGAAAAGCGAGACTACAGCGATTTCCCTGTTACACGAGCCCGTTGACTCCCTCGGGACTTGGAAGCGTTGCACGACGGATCTCCTCGGATTCTTCACGCGGAAGTGACTTGCTTTCGAAGGTACTGAAACGCACCACTTCCTTCCGTGTCGCCGTGAACCGACAACGAACGGAGAAAGTTCAGCGCGAAATTCTTCCTGCAGAAAGCAGTGGAACGGTGTGGATGGTGCAACGCAAGGGGGAAGGGGATGGAAAAATTTACGGACACGGTCGGCACTCCGCCATTGAAACCCGGGCCTGGAAAACCGCGGAATCGTTGAAATAACGTCGCGCCGGAAATCTCGCGGAGATTCGATATCCGGCGGTCGTAAAGAAACGCCGGATGTGACCGAAAATTACCAGAAGACGGAAATGCGAATTCCACCGCGAATTTATGTACGCGACTGGTTTTTGTCCTATGGCGCGGGGAATCGTGTTTTTTTATTTCCATGTTTATTTATTGGGTTGTTTGTTTCTTGTTGCTATTGGGTTTTTCTGTTTTCTTTTGTTTAATGGAAATTTCGTGGACTTCCGGTGATCGCGATGCAGTGTCCGCTTGGCGAATCGATGCTTCCATTCGATGGGTTCTTATTGAAGGAATTTCGCACAATTCGAGATTTATCGATTCGATGAGAACTGAGCTACACGTGTGCAGTGGTTTCATAGTTTCGGTTCAAGTATTTTATATATTATTATAGGTAAATTATTATTCGTCTTGTTTCGAGGATGATATATTCATTAAGATATTTATATGTTTCTGCCCGTCGTATCACGTTTTGATATTACTTTACTTGATGCATATCGCATTCTTGGGCATTCTCATTGGGCACGTTTAATGGGAGCCGCATTTTTAATTACAATTATTAATTATCGCGAGATAAGTCAGACTGAATGGAAATAATAAAACCTTAAGACGGAACGATTTCAAACGAATTATTCTTCCAAACCTTGAAAGACAAGTCTCAAAAGGTATTATAGCATATTTCTTATATTTGTGGGATATGATGATAATGTGGGATAACTGTAATACCGTTTCCATGAGTGACCTGAATGGTTGCGTTTGCTGTTTGTGAAAACGCGTGAAGGGAGTTTGGCTTTCAGCTTGGATACGATATCAACTATTTTGCGAAACGATAACGAAGCGATGACGGAATATTTAGCGAAACGTTAAGTGCAGTGCAACATTTAACAAATCATTTCTGTTCTTTACTCTCATTTTCTCTACATATTTTACCTTACGCCCGCGTTATTTACATGTTTTTATTCAGTTTGACGAAGTCTGTTGACAAAAGCAACATCGACCGCTCAAATATTCAACGAACGTTTAATTAAACAGTTTTCATATTCACGTTTACCCCAGCTGTAAAGATCCTCTCGTTCGATCATCAAGTTAACTTTAATTCGTCCCAGGTGTACACGCTGCAGCTTCCTCGTGGCCTTGCCTCAAGGATCCGGACGATTTTAGGACGCCATCGAACGCTGTTCGTTGTTTTCCGTTGCATTAATTTCTACTTTAGTTAAGAAATTGAATTACACAGGCTCCGGCCAGGAAATATTCATGCTCGGGAATGAAGGTAATTAAAGCGCAGCTGCGCATCGCTGCAAGTTTCCTTTGCCGATGCGTACAATGGGCGCACTCGTCGTTGGCCGTTTCGCTACAGTTTCTCTCCCCCAGATTTCCCAAACGAAAGTTCTTTCGCGTTATTATCGTCGGTTTTTCGTTAGCGTAATCGCCACGCGGCCAACCAAACGGCCGATAATAATAATAAAAATTGTCGGACAATATGGTGAATTTTACATGGAAGAACAACACGGTCCGTAGCGGCGGTTAAAGAAACGAAGAAAGGCAGAAGTCTCGACACTCGCCGCCCTTTGCTTTCGCCCTGGTTAAGGGCTGGTCGGCCGGGTAACGTTGAATTGCAAAAGCAAGACAATGCGGTTAGCTCGGGCGAGTAAACGAAGAATAAATTTTATGCTTTTCACGCTGACTCCGCTGTGCTTTAAAATTGCCGCTTTGACTTCTTTTTCCTTTCGTCTTTTGTACCTTTGTTGGCGGCCGCGAAGCTTAATTAGAATAAAGCGTGTAATAAATGCGTTGGGCCTCCTTTATTCCATGAACTTTGTTCAGCTTTGACGTGTTCGCAATTTCTCTGCTTATCGTTTTTATCGTGCGCGTTTCTCGCGTGCACGTTTATGTGCCAAGGAAACCGACACGCTATTACGAGTTGAGTTTTCAGGTTAAGGGATGCTGGGGGCGGAGGGTCGAAGAATTATAATGGTCAATACGATTTTTGTCGCAAGGTACACGTAGTATTTTTCGATGCCGATTTCGAATCTGCGATCAGATTTTCTCCGTCATCCAAATATGAAACATGTAATTAAAACAGTGTCGACAATATCGAGGAACAGAGAACCGAAGAAGGCAGAGGTAGCTATGTACACAACGCTACCGTACAATTGTAAGCGGACACTTGCAAAATAGAAGCAAGCAATAAAGCCTGAAAACATGAGATCGAAGTGTGAAAGAAATGACTGTACATTTCTATTGGTCCATTTCGTCATTAAAAGGTACAACGATATTGATATTCAGCTACCTTATTTTAACTCCAAATAGCATTCTTTAAATTTCATTCCGGCACTTCATTTTGTATTTAACCCTCATGCGTGTGGCCAAATTATTATGGGCAGTTCGAAATTACCATTCATTGTAAATTTGGTAAATAATGAAGCTTAAAGTACACTTATGATAATACCTTTTTATTAGAAAACATATCGTGATGCCTTTGACGATATATGGCAAAGATTTCAAATGTATTCGTCGGATTATATAAAATGAAAACTCGTGAATATGTACGCAGACTATAATTTAAACGTGTAAACTTGTTAGCTTGTTACTAATACGCGTCTCACCTGTATACCGATAAAACAAAACAGTGCTGCAAATATGTACATGAAAATATAGTTACATTGTGCATCTGTCTGCGAAGAACAAAAGCAGAATTATACTTCACTGTTATTGAAGCCGTGAAAACGTAAATTATGTAACATTTCCATCTGTTCATAGTAATTTAATCACCCACTGTAAACACTATAAATTTTTCGCTCAAGACTTGTTAATCCAAAACTGTTGAATTTTTTTTTTGTCCGTTCTCACTTAAGCTTAACCCTTATTTTAGCAACCGGGTACCCATTTCGATATTTCCTTTAATAATTTTTGTATGTTCTTGATAAAATATCGCAAAATCGCTTTAGGTCTCGATTCTTTGAACAATTTCACGTCAACTCACGTTTTGTGAAAACAAATTTATGCAAAATAATTTGAATAACTAAGCTTCGAATTTCTACTCCATTTTCGTTGCTAACATAAGGGTTAAAGCAATGTAACCCCTTCATACTAATGGAGGAAATACCTCGCAACTAGATATTTAGTGGATTAACGCTTTCGACGAGATATCTCGTCACCTAGCACCAATGGCTTGACACTATATACGAATATATTTTGCAACTAATTCTATTCTTCTGACTAAACGGAAGAAATAAGTACAATTGTTATTAATTGGCTGAAATTAACTGTATTTACTTTCTACAGGATATAACTCGAAACATTGTGTTATGCATAAAGCAATATTACACTTCTGACAGCAATACCGTGTTTCCCCACTTTTCCGTCTTCTTTGCATACGACGCAACGTTTCGTTGGGTATTTTTTACTTCTTGGCTGTGGTATTGTTGCAGGGAAGCATCTGGACTTCAGGCGAAGTGGATGTTTTTTACAACACTCCCTTCTTATAGCGATAATCGGCTAAATACCTAGTCGCGAGATATCTCGTCCACTGGTACGAAGGGGATAAGCAAAAAGCTCAGGGCTCTACGCCGAATCGGGATCGGTTCGTATAGACCCGGACACGACCCGAGGATTAAATTACTTAGCAGCAAAACGGAAGTAACCGTCCTGGAGATCGTTAACGACGCCTTTCGATACGTAGCTCGGCCGTCATCTCGAGCACCATCCGTCTGGCCTTTACTCGCCCCTTCGTCTCCGCGGGTGAACCTCTTCCACGTTCTTGCCCGCCACGAATTCGGGTCTCGAGGCACTCGTCGCGCCACCTGAGCCAAACGACTGCCGGTACCCGGGCTACCTACCAAATTAACTTTTACTACCATCTTCCAAATTAATTTACAGGCCCCCGTCGCCGCCTAATTGCGCGCATAAATTATCCGCACCCTCGAGATTGTCCGTTCCGAGCCACTCCGGGGAGATGTCCGACTCCCCCCCTGCTCGCCCCTCGTTCTCTGCCTCTTAGGCTAACCCCCGATTTCACGGCCATTTTCGTCACCCACTGGATGGTGGCGTACGGTTACCTTACGACTTGATTTTCTTGTCGAATTCGGCTATTGGTAGCTCGCAGGGGGATGAGAGGTGGCACGGCTTAAACGTTCAGCTAAATTCCCGGCTTTATTGAGTATGCTCTGGTCCCAATGCAATGGCGTCGTACACGCTATGACGCTACCTGATATTAGGGCTTTGCATCCCTCCCTCTGCAGCCGCCCGTTAGAATTCGTTCCTGGCCATGCTCGGGAATTTAATTACCCTTAATGCACTGCACCCCGATTAGGACCGTGCATTTGTTGCGCTTTAGTGCCAATTAGATATCGCACGGATTATTTTATCGTGAACATTATTGTGTGTACAGCGTGCGCAAGAATGTTGTTTTCTTATTAGTATTAATAATGCGTGTAGGATCAAGCGTGAAAACTGTTGCAAGTACAGTGCTGTGAGAAAAACGTTCGTGAAATTGTTGCACGATGGACGTGTACGGTTCATTCTGTTTAGTCGCATTTAGTATTGAGCTGTTTTAATATGCTTTTTTTTTTAACAGTGACTGACGTAAGTCTGGAGATACATTTTTAGTGGTGGTCCTTCGTGCATTTGTAGTTCTACGAAGTTTTCTTACGAATGCTTATGAATGCTAGATTAATAATAATTGTTTTCGGAAACGGTATTGCTCCCTGATCAAGTGAGACTCGAAGAATGCTGTTATCTATTTTAATGTATGCAATTTGGAAGTATTATGAGAGCTTTAGGGTGTATGGGATGATAATTAAAATTAAACTAAATATAATAGAATTTACACGCTAAAGAGTTTGTACTAATTTTAAGCGAAATAATACGTCACGAGATTTTTGTTTTCAAAACTGCCAACTGAATAACCGAAAAATATAAAATACCGTCATTGAAATAAGGAAACTATTATTGAGCAATTATTATTGAGCAGGATTTAAATATATTGCGTACAAATTTTAAAAACCGTTTACTAAATAATACCATCATTTTACAGAGAGATGTATACCTGCAAACAGATATATATAAAAATATGTCAAGGTCTAGTGAATTTGATTATTAAACTAATCGACGCGTATCCTTTTCAGGCCGTTTAACCTTTCCACAGTTTTGATATTTTAGGTGCAAGCAAAAATGTAAAACATGTTCACCGTAATACTTTTTCATAGGGAACATCGAGCTGCATCGATTAATACATTAAAAAATATATACGCTCATTAAAAAAATTAAGGTGTCTCTTAAATAAAGAAATTTTATTACTGCAATTTATCGCTGACTAAAAGCTGATTCATTTTGCGTATAAACATTTTCTAACAGATTAGTCGAAGCTGTACACTCTATACACATATTGGTGCTCGGTAAATATGTGACACAGGACAATGTTCACCCAAAATGATCTAGCGGTGGCACATTTACGTAACATTAATGTGCGCACATTTATGCAAGGCGTAAAGTAATCGAATATTTAAATCGATGCGCCAGAATTGCAGAGGGTATAGTGTTTCATTACCACGGGGGGTGGTAGATTCCCCGTAACGGAACAGTATTACATAGCAAAGGGTTAACAGGATTAGAAACCGAGCGCGAAACGCGTCGCGAATTGTCCCGTTCGAACATTATTTGATACAATGGTACGTGGAAAATTAGCCCCGCTTCTGAGTGAGATGAAGAAAATTAACGCCAACTGCCGCAGGCGATTGAGAAAGTTTGACTTCGAATCTCGCCGCGATTCAGGGGAACTAATTACGCGCCGCAGTTTCTGTTTTCGTCGGTCTGCCCTAATACGAATTACCGTATACGGTAAATCGCTGCCTTCGCGTTACGCAATTACGCTTATTGGTTTGTCTCGATTCCAATGAAAATGCTTTCCCTCGAGTTACACGTCGGTACTACAAGAATATGGAGCAAACGCGATCTAAGTTTCCTACGATAACGTTAGCTTTAATGGTACGACAAGTGCGTGGGGGGGGGGAAGAGTAGATTGTTTATTTAACAAACGAACGGTACCGTAGATACCGAACTGGCAGGATGGAAGAAGGGTAGATAAATAGGGAATCGTCATTAATAACGGACCTGTCTCCGAAAGATAAAATATTATCTGGAATGTAAGACAGACATTAAGTTCCCAGAGTAAAAAGACCTTTACTGACTTTAATCTGTTCGGCAAGTTTCACTGTTATTTTGAATTTCGACGGTGTCCAGATAAACAGATGAGTTTCAGAGCTTTGAACATTGAGGAGGTCATACTGAGAAATGTTTTACGTAATATTGTGGGGAAACAGGGAATAGACGACAATTTAAGGGGGAAATAATTGAAATATTGAACGAAGTGACTGAATGAAACGAAATAACTGAACAAAGTTCGAAGAATTCATGCTACACTAGGTGTTAGAATAACAGTAATGCTCTAAATGAAGAACGAAATTATTATACGCAGAGGAGCAGAGGAATCGGTTATATAAGAAAATATAAGAATTATTCTTTTGATAATAGTGTTGAGGGAGTAATTAAATTCCCCGAAACTCCCTCAACACTATTCTCAAAAATATAATTCTCATATGAAATAACCCCTCTTATTCTCCGCGAAGAGTGGTCGAACCAAGTTTATTTATCAATAATCACTACCAAATGTTTACGACTGTCTTTCCAACTCTCTGATACCAATTTCCCAGTTGAACTTCCGAATTGAAAAAATACACGAACCACTTGCTTTAAATTAAAACGGTACCAAGTGACAAACCCGCGCCAAATTCGCCATCGCCACAGAATTTCTACACCGCCACTGCTATCTCGTTGCGTTGCCAGCTGCCTATGAATTTCGTATTAAGAATCGCCTGGCAATTAACGACAAAGCAACGAGGGACGGCGGGGACGAGGATTACGCGGAATATCGCGAGTGGAACAGCAACAGCAGGTCCGCGATAATTCATCCCCGGATGTTTTCCACGGGACGGAATAAGTGCTACAACGATTTTCGTCGGCCTCGTACGCTTATGTATTCATAAATGCGAATACACCGAGGCAGCCCAGGTATGTATGTATACGCGTACACGGGACGGTGGAAACGATTTCGCGACGCTATTCCGGGATATGTAATTCGTTCGCGGAAGCGTACACCCGGCTCGCTGCCCGTACCAACCCTTTGGAACCAGCCATTCGCGTCACCCTCACACCCCCGCGGGCTCTGTCCAACGGATGCACATACATTAATGACCGACAGGAGTTTAAAATACTCGCGGAAACGAAACGATAGTAAATCGGGAAAACGACGCCCGTCGATGGGGTTGATATACAGTTCACCGTAAGGGTAAAATGTTCTCTGTTTTATATTAAGGGCGTAACTCATGTAGCTGGTACTACAATTGACTAGTTGAAGGTACTTAGTAACATTATATGTAATGGGCAAGAATCCTTACAAGAAAAGCTTGCGAACGGTCGTGCTCAGTTTTTAATAAAACTTTACGGGCATAGAGGATAGTCCAAATCTGTATGGACGATTTGAGTGATTATTGTGTACCAAAGGTGACTGTAGTCTGGTATACAAATTTGTCTAAAACTACTGATAGGTTTTGGTATTATTTAGACACTACACGCCGGGAAGATTATGAAAACAGATTATGAAGTCATCATATATTGCTGCAATGTATGATTCTATATGTTAATAATTTTAAAGCAGGAAATGTGGAGCAGGCAATAGCAATACTTGATATTTGATTGTAGACTGACTGATGTTCTGTTGTGAAATTGTTTCGTGCAATTGCCTTAAAAGCTGCGTGGCTAATGCTAAGTGTAGGGGTGCGTTTCATTGCTTTGCGTGGGTGGAATACTGGCGCGCCATAACGAAAGGGTTAACACGACAGTGCACACGCCAGGCAAGTTTTGTTTATACTTTTTTTGAATATCTGTCAGCGTTCTTGAAATATTTCACGAAAAAGAACATTCTGAATTTTTTCAAGGGCTGCTTTCACCCCTTAAACTCGAATTATGGCACGAACGGAAAATAGGGTTGTGTTACGGATGAAGTACTTTACTAGTACGCAAATTTTCATACGTTTCTGATACTTCAGGTTGCCTAACCTTCCTTGTAAGTGTACTTACGAAAATATGTTTAACCCTAGAACTACCGATAGATTTTGTTACTATTTAGACAGTATACGTTAGACAGACTATGAACACGAAAGTGGTTGAACGGACATTAAATAATGACATGTATATGTATAAGTGCCATTCTGTCTTATTGATAACCATCATAAGCAAGAAATCTGAGAGCTGTCGTTTTGACTGGCTTCGTAGTTCTAGTGCTAATATTAATTTAGTGGAATAAAATAAAATGTTTACTACTTCTAATATTTCAAATCATGAAAATCAAACCAAGTTGCTGAACGTTGTACAAAAAGAATGGATAAAAATTAACAGACCAATTACAAAATAATTAACTACTAGGATATCAATGTTATGTTATATGAAAAGAAGATCTAATTATTATTAACGATTTTGGTGTATCAAATATGAAGAAACAGTGTCACTTGTTAAATATATTTTTCCAATAACTTTGTTGTAGTTTCTACAAAATTTTATTATATGTATAATTAAATAACGATTAAAAGTTGTATATCACTAGTGTCAAGAGGAATATACAAATTTTTAAGACAATTTGCACCTTCGTGCCAAAAATCGATGAACTGTTCCAAATATTCTCCTTACTTAATCCTGGTAATTTTTACAGATTCCTCATACAACAGAAGAGTGCTCTCTCCTTTTCTATAAGCGCCCCATTTCCTTTCCACACGCGTGAGCTTCTTCGCCCGCGTTTTTCCGCGCTTCGCGCGACGCGAGTGATAAATCCGCAGCCTATAAATCAGCCGCCATTTTCGGCCGGAACTTTTTGACAAGGCAATTGGGAATTGTTTGGTAAACGACTATGGGGCGGGGTTGAAAAATCATGAGGTACGCGGTTTCCAACGGTCGTAGTCTCCCATTCAGTCGA
The DNA here is from genome assembly GCA_963583965.1 of Nomada ferruginata. Taxonomy (NCBI): domain Eukaryota; kingdom Metazoa; phylum Arthropoda; class Insecta; order Hymenoptera; family Apidae; genus Nomada; species Nomada ferruginata. Next base: position 7,405,842 of record OY757219.1, read on the forward strand.
TGTCCCCGTTCAGTCCCGACCGCTTTTATTTATCGCGATTCCCGGAATTTCCAGCAGGAATTTGCTTGCAGCCTCTATCATGGACACCGATTCCTCTGCTCCCTTACTTTTTTTTTTCGCTGCGGTTCTTTCGGTGTATCATGTGGCACTTTACAATAGGCCTTTAATTGATGGTCTCGTGCTTCATGGTATGGTTGTTAAATAACGTCGGTGGTTTTGGGAATATCGGACAGCCGAAGGCCTTTGTAATATTTTATTTAACCTTTGCACGAAGAATGGGGTCAAAGTTAATGAAAATCGAAGCAGGAATACAGTTGTCACTTTGTGACCATCGATTTTGTAACAAAATTTGAACTACTGCGAGGGAAGGAATAAATGCTGTTACAATTGAGTTTTCGGAATTTTAATAAGTTGTTTCAATTCTATTAAGTTGATATTTGCAAATGAGTTGTATGCTTTATTTTACAATACTTCGGTTTACTTTAACTAAATAATATTGAATTGAAGCGATAAAATATAGACTTTTTTCACAGCAATTCTAGAGCTCATTATATATTCTATATATCTTGTATTGCTAGTTATTGATAAAAATAATAGTGCAGTAGTTTTTACTGGGAATCATTAGGGAAATTTTAATTCATTACTTTATTTGCAATACGATTTCATAATGGATTAATTTTAAGTACCAGATCTTTTTGTTAGAATCTCGTGGCGCTTATCGCCATTGCTAAATTAGTCTTCGTAGGTCATACTCTTTCCTTTTTTTTTTCATTCCTTGCACGCTCATTTCTGCAGTTCCGTTTGCCCTGTAACGTATATTGTATTTCATTCTTATGATAATATCCACGTGAATTTTCCCGTCGCTTGAATAGGTCGTTACAAGCGCGATGCGATTTTATTTCTCGCAATTCGGCGAATACTGTCGGATTTCGGGTTTCAATCATCGCATCCGCCAATTCGTGCCGCGCTATATTCAGAAGAACGAAATTTTCAGCTGTTCTTTGTTTTAAACTCGAAGAATGCAAACAGATAACGCCGTTATTTTTGGAAGCTGAGGTAAATTATCGGACCCTCAGGCGCCACCAATTCTTCCTGATCGAACTGCAAGAAAAAGAACGTCAAAGCTGCGAATCAGACGGCTATTGTGAGGTGAAATTTGATTTTTCAAAATCCGTGGATTGGGAATACTAAAAGCTTGTTGCTGAATGGAGAATATTATACGATAAGTAAAAAGTTTTTGCCTTAGAGAATTGTAAAGACAGATTTCATAAATATGTAAATATCGCAGCATGCAATCAATATTACGTATTGCTACTTTTAGGATGAATATAAATACGATATTTTTAGTAAGTGTAAAACTAGTTCAATATTTACTTGATATAAATTGTTTTCGTAACAATGCAAGGGATCTATCTCATCTTACTTAACTTGGTCGTTAAACTATTTTTAAGAAGCACCTTTTCTTTCTTTTTAATATAAAAATATAAAAATTATTTGTTTAATTCCTATTATTTTTTCGCAAAACAATATTTAGCAAAAGTACTGCAACGAAGATTCAAATTATATCCTCTCATGGTATGTAGTATAAGTTTAATAATATCCCCATGATAATTTATAATACAAAGTTTGTAAAAAAATGTTCCTGAATATTTAATGAAAATATTTATAATGAACTACTTACTTATAAAGGCAAAGTTCTACCTTGTGCTAGAATTACAAAGTTTTAATGAAATGGTTGATCGAAGAAAATTTTGATATAATTACGTGGATTGCTTTAATCCAGCAGGACTTTATAAACCTGCTTGAAACCTTCCATCACAGTATCAATTAAATTACGTTTCATTGTATTGTATTACACATTTTCCTCGGGAGAAAAATTTAATCCAATTCAGTACGACACGTACTTTATTGCCAGTTCTCGAAAAACTAAGACTATCATTTGCTGTAATTTCGACGATGCACTTCGTCATAAAAATGAATTATTGTAACGGTAACGAAAATGCTCAAGTGAAAGTAACGAATATTGTTTAACAGTAATTAACAATTATGTGAATATGATTCACACTCAAGTACTCATCGTTACCTTGCCCCTTCCTCAAGTAACCTGCACGTATCAGTTATAGATACTTGTACTATCAAAAACAATTTTTTCCTCAACTCTGCACTACTATCACGCCCTCATCAACCCCGTGTATAAATTTCAATCACTTCACCCCCACCCATGAAAACCTTTCTTCAGTGTACATTAATGACAACACGTTCGCTTCATTGCAACTGGCTATAAATACACGGAAGGGACACGCAGGAAAGGATGGAGAAAGATATTAGTAACTCAATGTACGTTCGGCAACAGTCTCCAGTCCGTTGGAAGAACGGAAAGAAGAGACGTGGTCGCAGAGAAGAGCACGGGCCGAAGAAAGGAAGAAAACGACGCGGCGCGCCATAGCGGTGGAAAGGAAAGGAAGAAGAAGATTAGGTACTTAGGTATACGATTTGGGTTAGCGCCAGCGTCGTTGGCAGCGACGCCGTGCGACGTCGAGGGTCCGTCACTTGGCGCCGCAATTGCTACGCTATGCCCTCTCATAAAGGACACTTCACATCTGCCGCCTCGCTTTCACCGCTTCGTTCAAAACAACCCCTTACGATCTATCATACTCGTTAATTGTTCATCGAACGACAAGTTCTTACGCCCTTTTCGTCTGGGTCCACTGTCCTCGGAAGGAAGAATGTGCGGGAAGTAACGTGAAATACATGTACAAATGGTTCCAAAGATGCGTTGTTATACTAACTTTTGTGATTTATGGCGTACCGATGATTCACAGTGATTTATTGTGCACTGACGATGATTTATGTTGGAGTATTAAATTGCTACTGTCGATGGACTTTTTTTATGTGAAATTTGGAGTACTGTTTACTCTACTTATTATTATTATTATTATTGTTCTTAGTGCTGGTGGCATAATTTTACAAACATTTGTTTGCTGCTTGACGTACCTGATGTGACATTGTTATAAATAGACGGGGCAAGGTATTGCAAAAAGTGCAAATAGAAAATATATTTTCAGAATTTTCTAATCATAAAACATATTTCTATTGCTCTATCTGTTTTCTATAAAAATATGCCTTTGATTAAACATCCGTAGTCTAATTATAAATATTGTAATCATTGTAGAACTGGTAGTACTATTAAACTGCTACTGTTGTTAGACATTTTTGTATGATATTGGAAGAATTTTTGACAAACTTGGTTACCAATTTAAATTTAGATTATTATAACTGTTCTTAATGTTGGCGCTACTAACGCACACGCATTTCACAAACAGTTGTTGCTGTTTAACGTAAATTAAATAGCAAATAGTTGCTATTTAACGTAAATAATTGCATTACTTATTGCATAAATATTGCATTAATCGTTGAACGCATAAAACAATTAAACGGCTACTGTTGCTAGCCTTCTTATATGAAGTGTCAGGAATTTTCTACGATTTTAGATAATAACATTCGTTATTGCTGTTATTATTCTGTAGTTCATGTAGATTACCGTCATTATTCTGACTATTCGGGATACCAATGAACATATTTAAGAAGTGCTCGTTGCTATTTAGCTTACCTTATCATAAATTACCATTATTATAAATATTACAATTACCGTAAAACTCGTAACACTGGTCCAACTAATGGGGGCTAGTTATCCCACGGAGACGCTTAACGGGGGGTCTTCTAAGTCCACTCCCTCACAACACCTCCAGAACCACAAACCTGAACATTTTAACTCTTTCCTCCAGCGACAATTACTCGCGTAAATATCAGCCACCGCTAACCAGGCTGATGCGCGTTTTAATTTCAGAGACTTGGTCAGCATCGAAGACCACCGCGTGGTTAATAGAAAGTGGCAAAATTAACGAAGGTAATTAAACACAGTAGACGCGTGTACTGCGCACACCTGGCCACTTTAGGCTCTAGTATACAGGGTGTTTACGAAATGGCGGTACAACCGGCAGGGAGTGGTTCCTCGCATAAAACTGAATCGAAAATATGGAGTAAAGTTTTTTCATGTGAGGCTTCATTTCCGAGAAATTTAAGTTTGGAAATTGGTTAAACCGGTGATTGTACGAAAAAGAGTAGCAGCGCATAAAAGACGTGCCCTATATAGGTTTACAAGTATTGTCCGACATATTTTTTTGATATAACCAATCATTAGAAGATAATCGAAAGAAATCGATTTCATGAGCGTTCAATTAATTATTTCAATGTTTCACGTTTTCCCGTTGTCCGATCGAGTTCAAATTTTTCGCAGACAATTTTTTTATTAGTTGAAACTATTCTGGGGGCTGGCGCGGAACAAATTTTGCTGAAGAGTAAATAGGAGCCACCCTAATGTGTACTGAACTAATTTTCAAACTTAACTTCGTTAATTTGTTAATGCCCCCCTGCTGGTTGTACCGCGATTTCTGAAACACCCTGTATAATGTTCAATTAAATGCAAGGAAGATCAAAGATCCCGTCAACGAAAGTGAATTAGCCTTAATTCAAACGGCGGCCGGCACCTTCCCTCTCTGTTCCCATTCGCGTCCGTCTTTCTCGTCCTTCCCGTGTTCTTGGCCGTGCAGCCGTATGAAAGCCGCCACTATAAATAGTGCGGACCGTCTGACTGCGTGTCTGCAATGTCGTGAAATGTACGACGCCCGAGTTCCTTGTCTGCAGAGGCGTCTCGACGCCTGTAACGATACCGATCGAGATAATTCAGTGGGGCAAGCCGAGACGCGGGAACGTCGTTAAAATTAGCGAAATGACAACTCCGTCGCGGCGACGCGTATGTATTGTACACGCTGAAACGGATGTCGTTGACGTCCCTTCGTTTCCTCTCGCAGGTAATTCGCGAATCGATGGAACGTCGCTTCCGTTCAGCGCGACATCAAAGACCGCGCCAGACTTTTCGCGGGATTTATGCCTGACGTTCTGTTACGTTTCGCGCTCGCTTTCCTTTTTCTTTCTTTCCGATCCCGTGTTCCCGTCGTCTCGTTTCGTCCACGAAAGATTGATGAAGACCGAGCACGTTTATTATGTTGCTGCGCGCGGGAGAACAACGTATTTATCGGTTCTCTTTCTTTGAGGGGCACGCGTTACGTTGAATTTATTGGACACTATGCGAGAGGAACATTCGATTGGAAACCCGCCGGCAAGAGAAGAGGAGCGTTTCGCGAAAATTACGATCGGCGGATATATGGTTTTAACACGCGGCAAATCTTCGATCTTTTTATAACATTTTTTACGATCGTGCTTGAACGTTTCCTTTCAATCCATCGGATAGTCTTTGCAAAGTGTCGGTGTTTGGTTCTTCATTGCAGCCGGCAGGGTTTCTTTGTAATGCGTTCTTAGAAATGTGATTGGATTATAATTCGGGGTGTTTTGTTCAATTAAAAATTAAGGTAACGCAAAGAGGTGTTTTCTTTACAATAAGTGAACAGTGGAAAAAATAGGAAAGATAAATTGGAATCGTAAAACCGTACGTCGATGAGAGCGGAGCATATAAGTCGAAAGGTTGACCTAGATTTTTGCAGGCTGGTGGATCTGTGTTTGTCGAATTTAGAACTCGTAATGAACGTAAGTGTATGTACAAGGGACGTCTGCGGGGTGCATCAAGAATAATAATGCGTTACACAGTTTGACGGGGAAAATATAATGACCTGAAGTCACTTCTGTAAGAATACGTATATCTAGAGCGAACCATTAAAAGAGTAGAGAGGAAAAATAACTGAAGAGGTTCCTTACTTTATGTCAGCATCATCATCCCTTACCTTTTTACGCTTTCGCGTTTGAAAATGGAGATCAAATAGCATTTCATAGAAAATGTAAAACGGGATAGAAGTTAATAAAAATTGTAGTCGTTTAAAGATTAGGATGATTAAAAAGTATGGAATCCTATATAAGTTGACGAAGCAATATTTAACTGCTGCACCGAAAATTAGGTTAATTGACCTAAAATCGAAATAATTGTACTCTTTTCCTATAAAAAAAAAGAAATAGGCACATTTAGGAATTTAATATCCAGCTACTGTATAAATCTTCAAATTGTGCTCAACGAAATTTAATTTTTGAAAATAGTTTAAATGGAAATCTCTAGTGAAACTGTACTTTATATTTTATGTTCGTTTTTTCTCTTTCATATATGATATTGGGTCGTTCTGGCTCAAACATGCATAATCATGGTAATTTGGACAAATTCTGTGCAAAGATGAATTGCTTCGTCAATTAAATTTTTACTGAATAAAACTCACTTCGTTAGTATTAATAGTGAAAGGGCTATTAACAAATTCTCGAACGTTCGTTTCTCTCATTAATGATCTACAAATTTTATTATAAAGCCAAGCTGTTTCAATGCCACTAACGTGATTTAAGCGCTCTGTTTCATACGGAGGCGTTATATTGTAATAACATTTGTTGTTATTCTGTGTGAAAATCTACAGCAAGTAGCGCTCATTAAATTATTTTAATGAAAACATTAACCACGCTCAAAAAAATTCGATGATTAATATGCAGAATCGTCTACAGTCTGTAGTACAGGTCAATTATCTCGCACTTTATTTTTCGCAGGTCAATGTAGTACAGGTCAATTACCTTGCACTTCATTTTTCACACACACTTGCATTTTCAATATCCTTCTCCAATTTCTTTCCTCTTTTTATCATGCTCCTCTATACGTCTTCACTTATCATCTGAGCGTCGTTCCTTGAAATATCATTAATTACGACAATAATTACAGGTAACTCGCAAGTCTGAAGCAGTATTAATACGTCGAATATTATACGAATACGAAGTGATAAAAATTGGGACAAAAATGTTGAAGAATTCTTAATTACATTATTATTTTCGAGTAAAGACATGTTTTGCGGGCATCGCATTGTTTTACACGGGGAAATGTAGGACTTTCACCCTACACGCCCAGCGGGCAGCACCTATGTGCGCCAGTCACTTATAATACTATACGATATACTTTTGGCTTTTGTTCTCCTTTCCTCATGTTCATATCTTACAACAATAATAATAATAAGTTCTCTTTATTATATTCGTGTTACTTCTTCATTTCGTATTCCAACCAACCAACAGGAAAGAAATCCAAGGAGAAATGGTAGCGCCGAAATTGTTGCCAGGTGCATGAAATCCAACCACGCGAATTCTCATTTTAAGTAGAGCAAGTTAATCATTATAGCGATTTATCTTCCCCAAATTATTTTTAACCTCACAGTGAATTAAGGCAGCTATAGTAAACCGAAAATTAAACAAAAATTGAAGATTGCGATCCCGTTACACCTGTCAAATGAAATGTTCACTATTTTCCAGTGCCTTTTACACTACTCCTATTACACTATCGCCAATATATTAACACATACCAGACAGCTGACTAATTGTGCCACGTGGTCCAGACGAATCTTTAAAAAAAGAAACGACAATAGAAATACCTTTTTCCAAACCCGCTGCCGGACAATTGCGTTACATAATAACGCGACAGAAAATAAAACAGCTCGAATCGATAGGAACGCGATACGTTCCGCCGCAATGGCGGGAGAGAGAGCGAAAAAAAAGAGGAGAAAGTCGACTCCGTTTTCCAGAGCAAAACGGAAATTAGAATTTTCATGGCAGAAGGAAGGAGGACGTCGGTGAGTTCTCGTGGGATGGAGAAAGCGAATCTTCGGCCGGAACGAGTTGGCGTTGATGGAACGACGAGAGGGGGTTGGAAGGTGGATGACTTTAGGCAGGCCGTCAAATCGAGAGGGAAGGACGGGGACAGGGCACACTTCGAGGCAGAAAGGTCGTCCAACCCCTGACTGCCGCGACACGATAAAGGACGAAAACCCACCTCCATTCTTAGCCGTGACAGTTTGTCTTGTATACGGACACGTTTGCTCCTTCGTTCGCGAATGTGTTTTCTACTGGGACCTCCCTGACACCGATGCTCCGCGATGGAACGTCGTTGAATTAGTTTTAAAGACAGTGAAGGCCGGCACGGTTATTTCGAGGTTTGACAAAATTGTGAACTGTTCTCTGGTTTTTGAGAATTTATGTGAACAGGTCGAAGGGTGCTGTGTTGATGGGGTATGTTTTAGAATTGAGGGGATTAATTGGAGTGGTCGGGTACTTTCTATTATTTTTATGTTGATACGCAGCATTATTGTGTACTTAATCTTATTTTTACATGCGTATATTAAAAAGTAAGTAACTCCAGAAGGAAATAATGTTTACCATCGCACAGTGGGTATATTCGGCCCTAAAAACGGGACAAAAATATTGTAGCGTTGTTTATAGGTTCACGATGATAATATAGTAGGTCGTTGAAATCGTCTTAACACAGTTACAATGTCCTCAAATTAAACATAAATTGTAAGATTTAAAAAAATTGAAGTGGGCTTGATCGTTTGTAAAAAAAGAATTGTTTTCGAAATTTTGTATAGGTTGAAGTTTTTGGATGCTGAAAACCCCTTGAAAAATAGGGTCAATGGTAGAGTACTGGCACCGAAAAATGGGGAAACATTATTTTTGTACATAATATCATACTAAAATGTACTACTGTTATTTTAATGCAGAATATGTGTATTCGGAAACCATTAATTAAGAAAATGCACTTCTCAAACTATTTTTGGGCTATGCATCGGGAAGAGTGAAAAATTTGATACGGGAATCATGAAAAATGTTATTTTTTTCAAGGATATGGGCTTAAGACACTGTGGTGCTGTGGTCCAGATATTTGTATTGAGAACGTCAGCTGTTACACAAATTTGAAGATCGAATTCATAGACATATAATTAATTATTACACAATTAATATAGCGTATCAGTAAATTATCACAAAGTGTCGGGAGTGGAATTAGAGGGAGTAGCGGATCTAGGTTTCATGTAGTCTATATTTTCCACAGGGTTCCAGAGTCACAGAGCTTAGAAGTTAATGGGGAGCATACAGCAGACATTCTACTTTATACCTACATAAGATTAGAAGATAATCTGCAGGATTTTCATGCACCGTTGTCTGCAAAGTGTTGAAACGCTTCACACCTTTCCAGTGCACCTATATTTATCTTTCATCTTCTTATATGAAAATCACGGCTAACTAATTATGTAATAAAAAGCTAATTTCCATTTCCACATTTCCCGTTGGTTTAAATAATTGTTTACAATTTCATTCCAAAGTGTTTGCTACTGCACTTCATATTGTATACATGCAATCTCTCTCTTTGTTTTATTATTAAACTTACCATTCATTCTCAATTAATATTGTACAGGCCAATAGTAATTTATTCTGTTCCGATAATTCCATCCTCACAAAGTTTCACACAGTTCTTCAATTCCCGACAGAAAATTTTAACTCGTTTCGCAAGTTTCTGTACTGCTCGAAATGTCTAGTGTCGCGAAACTTTTGTTTCGTGTGTATGTACTTATGTGTGTACGTCGGTACGCGCACTCCACGGCGACAGGGTTAATCCTTTCAAGCCGATAATTTAGACGATAAGAATACTTTCGGGATTCGCGGGATTTCAGCGTCAAGGAGTTTTCATTACCAGTCCCATTTGGGGCTCCTGGGAAGTTTCTGGCCCTTAAAACGCAGACACAAACCGACGCCGGCAGCATCAGCGGAATTAATTAACAGCCACCTCAAACGACGAACCTTTGGCAAACACCCGGAAGTGCTTCTCGACTTTCTGCTCGCGTGTGACGCCCCTCCAAGTCAACGCAGAGCATCCATAAACGGCTCGCCGACCGTTTGTTCGCGTTCACGCGTATTTCGTCGGCAAGGATTAGAAAGTCGAATGGCACGAACCACTGCAAGTAAAAAAAGAAGGGGCGATGTTAACCAGATGGGGCGCATCCTATTTGTTTGCTATCCATGATGCCTGCTGTGATTTTCTACGCCCCATTTAACTCACCTCTACCCTCTGCCGTAATCACCCTTGTGCACCTGTCTAGGAACGTATTTCACGTGGAAGGGTGTTGTGGTTTGGGCTTATCAAAAGAACAGAGGGCTGCAGGAATGATTTATTTGTTTTTAAGCAGAGTAGATTTGATTGTTAGTACTATTAACAGAAGGCATTGTTTATTTTTTTGTATATTTTGTTTGAATTCATTTGTGACTTACTGTGTTTCAAGCATGAACTTGCTTTTTCTTAATAGAATTGTAGGATGCCGAATCCGGAGGACGTCGGCCGCTCGACGCCGCGACGCAATTAATGCAGGGCGTAGCGAGCGACGCGATGTTTTAACGCGTGTGTGAATGTGTGAATGTGCGAATGTGTGAATGTGTGAATGTGTGAGCGTAGCGAGTCGGACGTCGTGTGGTTGCCGAAAAGTAGTAGCGATCGAAGCGTCGAAGTGTCGAAGAGCGTGTCCAGAGTGTGTGTTAAAGAAATATATTATCCATTATACCAGAGTTTCCAGAGTTTCATTCGTTCACCTCAATTCCCCACAGAATGCTCAACATTGCCGCATAAACGTAGGATATAATAGTTTAAAACGGTTCTGAAAACTTCGGTGTATAGACCCTGAAATGTGTTAAAATTTGTATACACACAAAAGTGTAATTAAAATACCTTTCTAAAATATATTTATACTGCTGTATAGCTAATTTGCTTTTTTACATTACCTATATTGTATAATTTAGTAAGCAAGATATAATAATGACTGTAGCAAGTAAAACGATCCTATTATACTATGCGGTTTATTTTCCGGATAGGAAAGTTAAATTAAGTTCATCGAAATCCTCTAGGACGCTGATAATTTTTCAGATAAGTAGGAAAAGAAGGGATTTGAGAAGGGTTTATTGGCGCGGAATAGTTTAAGGTGGACGTTCCTGATAATTATGATAGCCGTGACGTTGAATTTCCAGAAGAAATTGAGACATCAATTTCCATAATATGATACCCACTCTAATTTAACGTTCCACAGTTTGACAAATTGGTGCATTATAAAAATGCTGAAATGATCTCATTTCGGAAGCTCATGTTTTCAGCTTCGTTCAAGTTTAACATAGAAATCCACAGTGTGCCATTTTAAGCCAATATAAATACAGGTAGTACTGAAATAATATAGTCCAAAGGTTTAGTACAATTAATTGTAGGTGTTCCAAATTAATAAACAACCAAAAATCGATGCTATCACCTCGAAAATAAATTTTGTGCAAATATTAACTTTTACTGTGCACCTGTGTTTGGACGATTAGAAATCGTTTGTTTGCAATGATTAGAAATCTGTCATCATATCCGCGAATGTCACTTAACGTATAGCGAGAAAAATAATTGTTTAAGACCACTTCGAAGCAAAAATAGAAGAAAATATTATTTCTTTTATAAATCGGTCAAACTTTTCTGTCAGATCGATTGTCGCCGATCCAGATTCCTTAACGGGCGACGAATATTAATTTACCACGATCCACGATAGCAAATCAAATTTTCACTACTTGCATTCTGAATAAAATAATATATACCTGATTCATTATGCAAGCTACAAACTAATACAAGCTATGCTTCGTGGCGGTAGAACGTGCTTCCCCTCATGCAAATCGGCTTTGAAATTGATAAGAGTCTAGTCAGTTGTTCACCTAATCTGGCTCCTAAGTAATTAGTTGTTTTTGCCACTCTCAGAGAAGAAGCACCCTCCGTGAAATTCGAATCTCCTCTAACGTTCAACTCTTTGGTAACGTAAACTCATCTCTCGACAGATTCTCCAACGTGATTTATTCGGATTAAACGACTCCGCCTCTTATCTCGATCGTTATTAAAGACCAGCCTGAAATTCTCCCCCGATCGACCTTAGGAACTCACGTTTCGGTGTTATCGGGGAACTCGAGGGTGAATTCGGCAGGGACGGGCATGGGACGGAGGAAGAGATAGAGGATGATCGAGGATGGGGTGGAGCGAAAGAAGGAATTAAATTACGTTCTTGAGAAAAATTTTCCTCGGCGATCAAACGATCGTGGAATAAGCGAAGGAAACTGTGTTTGACAAACACGCGACGGTTCTCCTTACAGCTTGTGTACGAAACGGCAGGATGCGTTTTCCTCTCGTTGTCGAATTTACTTTACCCAGATTCGCGAGGACCTTTTCAAAGGGAATCACTGGGGGTGTAGAATCATTCGACCTTTTATCGAGAGTTATTGAAATCACGGGCGGACGGCAGACACGCGCCAAATTCGAATTCATTGATTACGATGCTGTTTATAAAATTATATATTTCTATCTAGCGCAAGAACGAGTGCATTGGTGTTAGCATTTAGACGGGTGTTTGGAATGGAACGATTATTACCCGTGGATACAAATTTGCTGTAATCTAATTACGTTACAAAGTTAATTCATATTTAATGAGTAAGAAATCATTATCTTAACCTGGTTGAATTTAATGTCTTTGTGATACGTAAATGATTGATTGCAAGTATCATTCATTGCACATATACTTTCCTTTAAATAAATATGTATCGTTGTTTCACGATGGACAGATATTTACAGCAATTATTAATTCTGATTTTAAAAATAAATATAGAACTTCACTATTAATTCTCCGTTTCTGGAATTCTGTGTACAAAGACATTCATATTTCTTAAATATGATCACTAATTAAATGCAATATACGTATTTTCTAATAATGGGTACACTCATATTAATCACAAATATTGCCATATTTTTCACTTCGAGCATTGAAATAAATTTCGGGTGAAACAAAACTAAACGAAGCATCTCAAATAATTATGCACTAAAGCAGGTACTATATAGAGGGTTCGTTGATATTCTTCATCACATTTCAACCTGGTTTCACCTTAGACTTATCTTCTGCTATCGCGAATGTCTCGTTGGAAGTTGCTCGAAAAATTTGTATCGCCCGATCAAACGAGCTTAAACAGGCCGTGGCACGATGATCGCATACCTTCTTCTCTCTTTACCGCGACGCAGGGCTACTTTGTACCATATTTATTGTCGTCGTTACAAACCGTAGACGTTAAGGACCGACAAGCATTCTCGAGAAAAATATTTCGCCGTAACGCTGCCACTACATAGACATCACGGGCAATCAACCATCGCAATAATGTTCCGTGACGTAAGAGTTCATTCACATTGTGCCCACCGTTATTGTTGCAAACTGTCCGATATTTTCCAACGATATTGTACATTTCATCGTAGACTGTCGTGCAATCATAATTTCATTTTTTCCGTATTTATTATTTCGTCCGCGTTGTTTCATGATTGAGGGGAAATTTTCTTTGAGTTGGAACAGGGGGAAATAAGTGAAGTGAAAGATAAATATTCGTGAGGGAAATATTCAATTCGTTTATTTAAATACGAAATCAGTGAGTGAGAATTATTTGTACGCGTTATTGACAGGAGAAGGAATCTGTGAAACAGTGGTAACTATTTGAAAATCTCTAGCTTCAGTTCGTTGAACGTTCATTGCCACTGGTTCATTTATAACATCCGATATTTTGCTTGCTTTTAATATCCAGTTGACTAAGCAACGAGAGGCAATTAATCGTAAATCAGGCCGATGAATGTTGTGGATATCGATAACGTTATTTAAATGAGTTTCATAAATATATGCGGACGCCGTAATTAATAGAAAGAGAGATTCATTTAAATAAAATATGTTTGGCGTGCATTAGATTTCAATGAAGAAGATTCTGATATTTTGTTCCTGCATTTACCTGATTATATGAAATCAGTAAATTTCTGCCAACGACCATATTCGTTTGCGTTGGCGTTAGTAATACACATGGTGTCTCAAGTCTTCCTGCTAAGCTTTGCGAAACAATTTAAATGAACTTACTCGCTCAAAGAATAACAAGATATTTGCAAAGGACTTTTCGTTAGAAACCAATTCTGTAAAATTTCCTTTAATTAAAGAATTTTGCTATAAAAAGAGTTCATAAGAATTGATAAAAAACTGAAAGACCTTTAATCTTTCATCGATATCAAACCGATTGTACCAACGTGGTAATATAAATAAGTAATATAAATAAATAGTACTATTTCAATTAATATACCACATTTCTGTCACAATTTCTCAGTACAGTGATTCGTAGAATACACCTAGACAGCTTACAATTACCTTAAAAAGAATCTGAGATCTCCTATACGTGTACGTCCCTCACACATGCAAGTTGTCATTTGATCTTATAAACGTTCTTCGTGAAAAGTAGAGAATTTTTAAATTAGACACGTACGCGACCCCGTTAACAAACAGAAAAATACAATCGGTTCAGTTTCGAACGATCCGTGAACTGAGATTTTCCAGCACGGCCGACCACCCACGTAGGCCAAGGCGTAGGCCAAGAAACAATTAGGACAGCGAAAAGATGTCACGACGGAGATACTGTAATGGTTGAACATTAGCTACGACCCTCATCGAGGGCCGAAGTGCTCGTATAAATAAATTACTTTCGCCCTTTACGTTTTTGCCAGCCGATAAACGAGGTCGTTTACAGTCAAAGCAACAGTGCCTCTCCGACCGTAATCTTCAGCTTCTCCCTTTGTTTCCGCACGGTGAACGCCATTTTCTATTGGATCCCGCAGAACGTTTTCGTTAAGTGCATAAGGGTACGTTCTTGTTAATGGGCCAAGAAACGCAACGTACTACTGTAATGGCTGCTAATTGCGTTCACCTTTTAACCGTATCCCACTCCACCCCCTTGCTGTATCAGAAATTGTGCGTGGAATTATCGCGACATTTCTCCAACGACCCGACGACGCACCCTTATATTTTGCTCCTGCCCGGCTAACCCTGGGACGCTGATGATCGACAACGTAATCCTTGTTTTCGCTGATTACCATTTAAAGCGCTTGCGATAATTAGCTTCCTGCATTTGCGATCGAGCATGGAGTTTCAAAGAGAAATTAATTCTACACGCCCGGGATATTGCGCTGTCTATACTATCTTTTAATCGATGAAATGTTTTAGAATCGAGGGAAATCTGTAGTCCTTAGTCTTAATTGTAAAGTTATTGGATATTTCTGCAAGTAATAACGTTTGTGAATATTGGTTTAAATTAATTACTGGTGTTGCATGATTCAAAAGGAATCAAATAATGCATTATTTGTTTTTTTTTCTTAGGTTCTTGCATTTTTCCAGAGTTTAAAATCGTTTTCAATATTGTTGATCATCAAAGCTGTGGATAGTATAATGTTAAAATTAATTTAATTTTCCGTGATTATACGTAATTATACGGATTATTAAATTATTATTAAAAGATTTTTAAGGAAATTCTACTACTAATAATAATAATATAATAATAGTAAACAAAAGATCGACCATTTATGATTGTCTTTTATTTTATATGTGTATTTATTTTATAAATAATGTGTTCAAAGTGTTGTTACGTACAATTGTACAATTGCGTGTTTCCTATACCTATATAGAGATTCAGTTTTTATAAAAAGGAAAGAAAATTCGAAGTTATATCATAGTTTTACCACAGTATTTTTTGCAGTAGGTACTTCACAAGCGTCATAGCTGATTGTGAGAATCGCCAAGTATGATATTTACGATTTGCAAATCTTGTTCTCTTATATTTCCATTAAATACATTTCAATATATGTTAAGCGAAAAAGAAATACATCAAACGTTCTACAAATATTTTCGTTCTCAGCAAGTTTTCACAGAATTTAGAAATTTTGAAAAAACGGTTCCAAGTTTCAGAATAGTTCTAAATAATATATTAATAAACTATTCTAAACTAAGCACTTGTTCCTATTCCTTCACAAAAATCACTCAGCTTCCCCGCTGCCACATTTTTAGCTCTTTTTACCCCGAATAAAGTCCTGAACGTTTATACATTTTTGCCATTACCTTCAAACTGTACACTTCCATTTAAAAAGTAAAGTGTCACAACATAGTATATATACGTTCACGATGAACAGACCAAATAACACTCGAACGCATTGTAACGATCCTAAAAGCATCCTCTTTTAAGATACATGAATTAACATTCGCGGCGAACAAAAGGCGTGAAAATAATCGCCGAATGATTTATCACGCGTCACGGCGAGCCACATAAATCACCAGCGGAGCAACACTCTACAAATACAATGAACGAAATCACCTTCTCGAGTCTGGTAAATCGGTTCGTTCACTTTTTTTAACGCGCAGAGGAACGTAGCAACTTTCATCTTCGGGCTTCGATAATAGAACTGTGTGCGCTACCACACGGAGCACGTGAATATACCTGTACTTACACGGCGGGCAAAAGAAAGTTTAAAAGGTAAGCGATACGAAAAAGCAGCGCAATTTTAGAAGGAGGAAATATAGATTATCTACCTCCAGTATCGGACACGCAGTTGCTCACGAATCATTATTCATTCAATGTTCAGTTATTTGGTAATTAATATTATAAAACAATGCTTCGTAATTGTATTAAAATGAACTTTAGAATATTTGTTAAAAATAGATTAGGAGTTACTTTATTTTTACTTGTACAATAGGCACCTGGTTATCCGAGCCCTGTTTAACCGAGGCTTCGTATTATCCGATTAACAATGTTTTCTGGCAAGAAAATTTTTATTAGGACCAACTGAGACTATCCTTTTTTTTTATTTAACGTGTTTTGCATGCATTTTATTGTTAAGAAGAGCACTTCATTTTTTTTCAAAAGTTTAGTAAACTATAATTTTACTAAATAATTAATTCAACTTAAACACATGTATGAAGTATTCATACGTTGCATTAGTTTCACTTGCAACTTCATTATTTCATATCCATGTATATTGTTTCAAAAATAAATATCTTAATACCAAAATAATGAAGTTGCAAGTGAAGCTAATGCACTGTACGAATATTTTTTTGGCCCACCGTAATTGTGTGGGAAGTTCACTGAATATCTAACGCGGTCGAATACTTTTGGAATCAACTGTAATTAATCGAAAAACTTACGATGCTGGGTTTCTTTACGGCTTTCCATAGAATCAATTGCTTGGACAGTCGCTCTGTCACCACTTATTAAAATAGTTTATGGTTATTTGTTAATGTGTACCATATTAAAAAAAAATTTCTTAACAGACAGTGAAAATTTCTTCTACGTTGTTTTATTTAATATATATAACTTTATCCCATGAGTATGCACTTCAATTCTTTCCGCGCGTAGTTTAAACCCTACTTTAAAATACAAGTTTAATTAATCGGCCAACATTTTATGCCTAACCATTTGTATTATAAATCCTGAGGCTGAAAATCGATCCCGTGTTTTCCAAATCTGTTCAGAAAACAATTACAATGTTTGCATTGAAAATGTGCTTACATTCAACCCTTGCGAATAAATGTAAAACACAGATCCATAAAATAAAGAATAAAAAAAGCATTTCGGTTGTCCGAATACTTACGGCCTCTAAGGAATACCTCAAAATAAACGAGTGCTACCAACACGATACAAAATATCCAGCATAAAACTAACCGGTACTCGTATGCAAGTACCAATTTAAAACTTTCTTTTGTCCGCCACTGTACTTGCGTTTCTCGTTCTCGCGTTTTGCACAGGTTTCCACGGGCATGCTCTGTCATTCTAAAACGATGACTCGTCTAGTTTGCGTGGAAGCAGCGTCTGCGGGAACGGCACCAAAATGCGGAAGGGACTCAAAGAAAAATGTCACCGCTTTTTCGATACAGCCGTCGCGACAGGGCAGATGGAGGCGGCAGGGAAAGCACGCGGCTAATAGCGAGTCGTAAATCAAGCTCGCGACAGGAATGCGTTGATTCACCTCGATTTAACTCAACTCCGACGATCGTGACCGCTGGACGGCTACACGCTGATACTTGGACGCGACACCAGTAGAACGAAACGCGTTGGGGATTAGATTCTCGTGCGATTCAGTATTTACTTAATCGTGTCATTGATTATCGATCATTTGTTCCTCGGCGAAAAATATTTTGGGAAAAACGAAATGAAAATGCGCGTCCCAATTATTAATGGGACTCAGAGGGGAAGTAACTGTTTTATATCATAAAACATAACAATTAACTGAGCTTTTGATGATACAGATCAAGTTTTTCCAATTACTGCTACTTGATCACTAATGACTTCACTAACTCGAACACTCGATTTGTTCTTGTCGTTCTTAAGACTATCGTAGGTGACACAAAGTTTGAATCGCGATAGTGTATGTCAAGAGAATAAACGTGTGAACCTTGGGAGATCTGTATCAATCAAATTACTAGCGCAAATTGCAGGCGTTTTCAAAAGTCAATTTGTTACAGATATTTTGGGGGATCGTAATAATGAAGTGTTGTTTCTTTTTTGTCACAGGGAAATTATTAGGGTGTAGTCTTGGAGGGACAGATCGTGTACCTTTGAAGCTTTTAACGAGGGAGAATAATTGGGCGAAGGTAAATGTGTCAGTGGGCGGGGCAATTGAAATCTATTTAGTTTTTGTGAAAATTCGTGAAAGGGAATTGTATGCTTTGACTGGAACGTGCTGTTGTGGTAGAATAATATAGTACGGTATTGTGGTTGCGCTTTGTAGAAATGCATAAGTGAGTTCAAAGGGAAGTGTTTCTGGTAGAATCAAACTGCAGTTGCCGTAGAATGTTGAAGATGAAGAATGCGAAGTAAAACTTCTCTGTCACGGGTTAGAGATGTACGTAACAGTGGAAGCGAATTTGGTTGAACGTGAACTGCAAGTGTCTTTATATTAGTTCTAATTCGGTTTTACAAATACAAATTGCGAGGAAGAATAACTTTTCTGGTGCAAAGATTCTGTGCCATGTCTGAAACACTGTTTGAAACACAGTTTGTAATTGTGCAAAACAAGATATTCATATACTGTTTTTTAGCAAAGTTAGTTTGCAAAGGATTTTGCTAAATATGCATTACAGATTTTATCTGGAAACTGCAGTTTATATGGAATGTTAATGTTATTTAATTTCACCTTGGTCCATGCACAAGTTTGCGCGTACAAAGTTTCCAAACTTTTGTTCCATTTCCTTAGAACTCATTTCACACTATGCACGAAGTGCAAACACGTAGATTTTAACTATATATTATTTGTATAATATTTTGTAATATTATCCTCAATCGAGTCAATATCTGTTACATACTTTCGAAACTTACAAACTTCAAATATCTAAATTTTTAAACATAGATATCGCAGTTTGCGGTCAGTGAACACGATTCAACAATCTTCCTTCCGAAACAAAGTAAAGCTTGTAAAGTTAATTTATAAGCTCAGGGAGTAAAACCAAATACATGAAATCAACAATAAATTACACAACGTATGCAAAAGTAAACTATGTGCATACTCACAGCTTTCTACCATACAAAACGTAACACGGCACAAAACTGCGTCTTTGAACCGTTTGAAGGCCGCTTTAGAGCTTTCGTCTGGTTTTATGCGCAACCAGCGTTTTTCCAGTTAAACCATCTCGTCGGCCCTTTCAATTACGGTAAGTAATAGCGGGAAGCACAATAACAGAGAGGTTTCATGATCAAACGCGGAAGGCGCAGCGGTGGTGGCCGACTTTTTAGGAAATTGCCACCCAGGAATCGTGCTTATTGCGCCCGCAGTATAACATAACCCTTCGCCTAGGCGCCATCGGATGCACAGTGATACAGCGCGGAAAGGTAGCACACTGCAAGATATGTCAGCACAGAACGGGGTGGTGCTTTGTTAGGTACAGCATGACAGAGCAGCGCAAGACAGAGGGATAGATAGTGCACGATGTGCTAGCGCAGAGCAGGGCATGGCAGTTCAGTGCAGCATTGGTTTTTGCAGACCACGGAATCTATTTAGTGCACACTGTATGCAGAGCAACGTATGCAAGTTAGCGCGGGGCAGGGCTGCGCAGCGTTGGAAAGCATAGGTCTGACTAGGCCACTGAATCTATTCAGTACAGTGCAGGGCACCGCTAGGTGCAGGACTAGCTGAGAGTAGTAGAGAGAAGTTTGACCACCTACGCCAACGTCGGAGTTACCTGTGCTTCTGGTACATGTTTCGCGCAGCTTTGTGCTGTGTCAGGCGCCTCATGCGGTAATATGCGGCATCCTATGGTTCGTAATGCTTTAGGAAAGTGCGCTGTTGTTTTGCTGCATGATGTTTTGTGTTACAACATCATGCACTGTGCTGCGTTGTTCTGTCCTGTGCTATTTTATCTTGCTGTGCGCTGTTCTGAATAGTGCTACACGGCCTGTCCTGTGCTATCTATCCTGGTCTGTCCAACATTAGCCTGCATAGCCCAGTGCTGCATAGCATTACGCTGCGTCGCGGTGCCCTGCTAAACACACTTCTGTGCTCCGTTGTCCTGTGTTACAATACCCTGTTCTGTGCTATTCTACCATGATGTATTCTGTTCTGAATTGTGCTACACGGCTTGTCCTGTTCTGCGTTGTGCTGCGTTGCATGTCTTGTGCTACCATATCCTGCACTGTGCTATCTATCCTGTGCTATCTATCCTGTGCTGAGCTGTGCTATCTATTCTGCGCTATGTTGTCCAACGCGATCTTGCATCGCTCAGTACTGCATTGCCTGTCCTGTGCTACCATATCCCACACTGTGCTACCTTCCCCGTGCTGTGCTATGCTATTCTGAATTGGCAAGGCTTGCCCTTTGCTATCTATTCTGCGCTGTGCTATCCAACGTTAACCTGCACACTGCACAGCCCGGTGCTGCATAACATGATTTTGTACGATTTTGTACTGCGTTGCCCTGCTTTACAATAGCATGCACTGTGCTATTCTTTCCTGCTGTACGCTGTCCTGTCCTGAATTGTCCTGCACAGGTCTGTTCAGGTGCGCGCTGTCCTGTGTTACGATATCCTTTACTGTGCTATACGTCTTGTGCTGTGCTGGCCTGCGTTGTTCTGCGCTGCTCTGTGCTGTCCTGCATTGCCCACACTTGCGCATCATTACACTGCGTCCAATGTTCACTTGGACCGCAGGATCAATGACGGTGGCGCTTAGTCGTGTAGTTCACTGACGAGGCGTCAATCTGTATTGCAAATGGCCCGCAGCCCTTGCGATATGGGGCCGATTTCACTCTGCCGCACCTGCTTGTAAACAAGGCGACGATTACTCGAAAGATGAATTCCCAGATATGCGTCCATGTCGATCAGAATCGTACAATCGTTGATTGTTCGCCAGATATTATCCCGTTCGGACGTAAGATTTATGAATGCGACGATTACTGTACTGTTATATTACTGAACGCCATGATTACCCTGTTACATTATAATAATTGTGCACTTGTGTTCACGATTTGGGACAGTATCGCCAACTCGTTCAGCGTTACTTTAGAATATTCAAACTGGAAAACGCAACTAATATCGCTGCCACTGCGAATCGCTGCGAAAAAGTATTAAACTAATTTTTCCAAGGCTTTACTAGCAAATAACATTAGTACCTAACGTTCATAAACTTCAAAGTAACAACAATTACAAATAACCACGAGTGATATCAGTTTAATCGAATTCAAGTAAAAAGGATACGAATTGCCGCCAAACTATCTACGATGCGACATTAAATCAAATACTTCCAGCTAATAAACTTTACAATTCCATTATCTACTCCGCCTTGTCTAAAATCCTGCGAATTTTTTCGAAGATAGCAGAATTGAATAAACGAGTATGTACTTCGCAATAGCCACAATGTAGGTACTCTGTGCTCGCAAATGTGATTCCTCTATTCCATTTCCATAAGCACTTCGAATGTTCCATCGACAGGCTGTGTAATGCACGAAAATTAACGGCACTACGACGAAGCATCGTCTTGTATTCATCCCGTGCATCGACGCAACTGCAGCCGCATGACCGGCCTACGGGCTGATGAGGGCGTTTATGTATATATGGCAATCATGACAGAGAGACAAGGAGAGAGGGTGAGAGCGGCAAGGGGGGCTGAGATAGCAAGGCAGTCTAAATTGTGCCCAAACTGCCCCCGGCGATACGGGCGATTGCTCGTCAAATCGATTCGCTGAATTGGCCGTCGCTTCATTTGCAAACAAACCGATCGATTTAAAATCGATTGCTATGAAGCTCCATCGGGTCCTAGTTGCTTTTCTAGGAAAAATCAGCCATCTAGTTTGGCCCTTTTTAATTATAAACGTCGATTTAGTTTTCAAGACTTATGGGGTAATCCGGCATTATTATGGATGAACTAAATAGTGTAGGATTGGAAATACTGCGTGCATGTTGAGTACTTGAGAAGGTCGTGCGCATGGAGGGTACAGCGGCCCAAGGGTTCGGGTGGTCGGGACCGACCATCACCGAGGAATGACTGGGGGGTGTGTCCTGAATGAGTGAGCGCAAATGAGGAATAGAATGAAAGAGAAACTATGAGTGAAAGAATATAACGAATGAACGATGCGTACAAGAGGCAGATCTAGGAGAGAGTTTGAAGAGAGTTAAGAGAGGAGCTAAGTGAGAATCGTGTGTGAGTCGTTGTGTGTTTTAGTAACGTCGTGTGTCGACATATTATTATAATAAAGCTAGTGTTTTAATGAGCGAATCGCTCATTAAGTCTTATTACACCACCTGTCCTCTATTCCAACTACGTGAGGTTTCCAGAAAATAACTTCTACAATAGTGTTTTCGAGTGTTAATTAATTATTGATTATGGGTTAATCGAGATCCTTGGTCTGATAATGTTATGATTGTAAATTCTACCCATTATGTCTTTCTTTAATCTATGCTTCGCAGGCGTTCGTTACTGATGTATAGTATCTCACCACGACAACGATAATGTATTGTCGAAAAAAAAAATAATTCCATTGTCTATAGTTTAATTCCCGTGGCAATCAATTTTGAAAGTTTGCTGTAAATAATGTATTTACCAAAAATATAAAAGCTAAGTATTTATAGCAAATTCGTCAACAATATCGTGTTCCAATAATCCAATTTGTTAATCCAATTTATTTATTATTTTCCATCGTCCTCGCAACCCAGCAAAATATTTCACAAAATAAGGGAAAACAACGCGTGTGACAAATTGTGCCACCTGAAAATCCGAAAGCAATTACTAGTAATCAATATTAGCGCTTCGTATCGACGCGCTGCCATTTTGCGCGTCGAAAGCCCTTCTTGTCTCGAGAACCGGTGGCGCGACAAATGTCAAGAAATGCCAAGAAATATCGCAACGGGAACGGCGCGCTACTTTCCTTTAACATTTCGAGCATCGATCGATCTTTCCAGCGGGGCGTCGTTGGAGTAACGGTTCGTTCGAAGAGAAAAATGAAAATCCGCGCACAGGTGGAAATCAACGACAAAACGCGGCCGTGTCCCGATGCAGGTGGCCCAGGGACGGTCGTTCCGTCGTCGGCGTGGCAGTCGTTGAAACATTTGACAAAATTTCGTGAAATATCGGAAAGGGAGAATATCGAAGCCTCGCCCGTACATAGAAACGTACGAAGGAGATCTATTTTCGATTCGAAACTGGGTTAGTCAAACAGTATGTACTCCGACGCAGAACACTCCCGCCATTATGCGCGTCCTTCGTAGGGTTCAATCTGGGATTGCTTCTCCTTTTAGCTCGCTTGAATTCGATAAACACAGATACGATATCATCGTATGCACTTGCGAAAATTACGCCCCTCCCGTTGTTGCGATTTCGATCCGTGAATCATCCACCCACGACCATTCTAACCCTCTTTCCTCCTGTGCCTGTCTTATCGCAAATGAAATTGTCTAACGGGCGTATGGTAATACAGGATATGCCAGAAATTCCGTGGTCGTTGCAAAATCAGATGGATCCACATCAATTATTTGTGCGTTTGGTTTGAAACTTGAAATTGCTGGAATCATTGATTACCCAGAAAATTTCTTTATTCGATACCTTGAGTGTGATTGCAAGTTGCATTGGTGGTAGCGTACGTACGCTAAATATTGATAAAGATTGTAATGCAATTATTAGGTCCACGTTATCTGGATGAGTATAAAATCGGAACGATTCTGTTGGAATTATTTAAATGTTAGGACATTTCCTAGTCGAGTCAGAAATATCGAGAATATTGAATTTCCGTTGGAAAATGTGGGGTGAGAAATATCGTGCGAGATATCGAGATAGATTATTACCGTAATTCGTCTGCGACGAGCAGCAGAAGAAATGATGTTTCAAGTGAAATTAATTCATCGATTGTTGCAACAGGTAAGAAAAATAAGGATGCAAAGGTGTGATATTCCGAATTTTAAACACAAATGACAGTAAGAAACTTTTGAAACGAACAAATTGTTTCCTCACATTTTCGCGCATTAAATTCTTTCCGATATTTTCAGCTAAAAGTAACATACGAAGTATTGTTAAAAAATAGCCTATCTTCATAAACATGACTCGTGGAAATTAATTACTTCTTGGGAAAACCGTGTTCAATCCCAGAGAGAAAATCTTTTGTCGAAGTCCAAAATGCTTCGAAATCACGATACCTGTCTACCTTACATTTTCGCCCACAATATCTCGTGCAAATGAATCTAATAGCTGTAAATGTTTGTGAAATCGAAATATAAGGCCCTGAACGAACGCGAAATAAATTCGCAGATTAATGGGAAAATGAATGCCTGATTATTTGTGAATAATAGTAATCACTAATATTCGCAAAATCCAAATACTCGGGGCGAATTGAATTTTAAATGTTAATTTAAATAATTACTGTGTCGAGCGCGTTTCCGATATTGGAGCGCGACCATCTCGAATTTCGTTCGAGCCACGAGCTCGATAATTAAAGTCACCACGGTGCCGACGCAAATAAGACAAAAATCCGGATAGCCGTGATATCGACGAAAGAACCGGAAAAGCCTCTTACGAGCGACGTGGAGGGAATCTTCCTGTTAAAAATAAACGCGAGAGGTAAGAGGTTAAGCTGAACGTGAGCTTCAACTGAACCGGGCAATGCCCGTCAGAATTTAAGGTGTAAAGCGTAGAAGCTTTCAAGCAGCTCAAGCTGTATCGACGTGATTATAAAACAGATTCCTCCTATTTTTATTTTCTTTCAATTTTTAAGATATCGATTTTTATTATGCTAATTTTTTGTTCAACGTTATATTAAGTAAGCAGGTAGTCTTTGTTAATAATTGTAGGTGAGTATATTTAAATGCAGTGCTTTAGTTGTATCCAGTTTTCAGGTGCAATTGTGCTGTTCTAATTGTTGATAAATGATAAACCATTAATTTAGATTTAATATCAATCTACAATATTGATTTAAATAAAGTTTCTTTACTAGTTATGTTAATACTTACTTGTCATTCAAGTGTATGTCTGCAGATAAATATTTGTTATTCTTTCATTGTTTGAAAGGGAGTTATTTAATTACATTGCAACTTTTTCTGTATAACGAAACTCATTTTTTAAAAGTAAATTTCATATCTATTCATTTTATAATTACTGCACATTAATCAATATTTTGTAATAAATATAACAGAAGTTAAACGAAATTCCTTATCTATTTTGTTGGAGTCGTTGTCAAAAAATTTATAGCGCGATCATAAAATACCGGCGTGAAGAAAGCAGACTGCAAAATATAAACTAGGTTCAGCAATAAGGCAGGGAATTTAAACTAAAGAAAGAAAACAGAAGACGGGTGCTGGAAAAATCATAAATTTACGTTCATAAGTTTACGGAACTTCTATGAAACGTGAAACTGGTCAATGTTGTATTTACCTGGGACCGCATCGATCGTGACCAGAGTTTCAAAAGGCTGCACAGTTGGCCTTTTTTCCTACGAAACCGAATAATATTAAAGCGGATTTTTAATTTATCCAACTTTCGATGAAGTGGCAAAATTTCAAGCATCTTTTTCAGGTCTGCCAAGCACTCGAGCCGCTTGCTCTTATCGGCAAAATTCGCGGAACCTGGCGGGTATAACTTTTCTTGGAGTGGCCGCCATCGATCAAACTCGAATGAGCGATTGCCAATCGAATTCGAATCCTTTCGAGGGCACGTCTCTACGGACGGATTAAGAAACTGTTGAAATTTTATTTTCCATTTCATTCTAGCAAAAAAGAAGTTTAGTTGTGTACTCTCGAGTTTGCGCAAATGTTTCTTTTCGAAATAAAATTGAACGGGTCGCAAAATTCTTTATTACGTTTGTTGATTACCAGATCTATTGAACAAATATATTTTCATCTGTTAAATATAAACTAATCAAGCGAAATAATATTTAGAAAGAGTCATAGAGAGTATATTAGCATTCGGATTAATAATCCCTCTATTTTGACAAACAAGTGTAACGGTTAATTAACGAAGAATAATTATGTAGGAAATTGATTGCGTGTAGGGAAATTGTATTTGTTAATCCGATTCAAAATCAATTAATACAATTCGTCACATGAGTAGCGTTTCTGGTTCCCTGAGTTTAACAGAGATTTAATGAAACCACGAAATCTGCAGCGGCTCCTAAATGGAATTTAGTTATAATGGTTGTTTATTCATTTTCGCACATTCAACCCCTTTCAGCAAAACGGTAAATGCATCTTAATTTCTTTACTTGATACCATTCATTGTAGATTCTAAAATTAACGAAGAAACATTATATCAAGTGTTTATAATGATCATTTCGATAAAAGAAAAACTATTTATATTATTATTTTAAAAGCAAACGATATTAATATATCCTCTATCAAACTTGGAATCTCTTTCACAAGACTAAATACATGTTTCCCTTTTCGAATAAACAAACTTCACCTGCATAATCTTGTATTAAAATCATAATTTCAATTACTCGTGCTTACCGTAAGGTTAATTTGTATATTCTATAAAACGCGTGTTTTATATTGGCCCATATAATTTGAAACAGACACTCTATTCTAATTTTCACTGTGAAATACGACGAAGAAAAAGTTTGATCGGTATGTTACAAATACTTTCCCCACAATTGAAGGCAAGAAAAGTTTCTTGCAGTTTGTTCAAAAAATTGTATTCATCGTGAAAGAAAGCTTTGTGAGGAGAGAGCCGTTAGGGTGTGCAACAAGAGCGCCGAACGAAAGTCCATGGGGGTCCACGACTGACTGAGACCGCCAGGAATAGAAACCTGTGCTTATAGTTGCTGACTTAAGTCTTGGACTCTGAGTCAGCCATGAGGATTCCGTCGTGAAACTTGCGCATCTTGCTCCCTTTCTTTCTGTCTTCCTACAACCACCACCTTCGTCATCGCTTTTAAACGACCTTAGATTAAGCCGCGTTCACGACGAAAGCAGAAATACTCGAGTTCCTTTCTCCGAATTTGATATGTAACATTTTATCGAACCGTTCATTAACTTCAATTTATTGCGATCTTCCTTGCAGGCGATTTATTTCCGTCTGCTCGTTTATGATTATTATCATTTATTTCGTGTAAGGCTTCTGCATGAATCACTTCTTGATTAGTATGGGTGAACAAGACATTGCGTTTTTTTCATTTAGAATTGGTTTATTTTTGTTTTTTATTGAACTATGATTATATTGCTCATTATTAATTTTAATCTGACTGTTCAGTTTCCAGCAGTAATTAAGCCTGAGAGTAATTGTTCTGTTACAGTAGGTATTGTTACTGTTTTCCGGAATGTTTAACAAATTTTTCAATAATCTTTTTTCTTTTTATTTCGGTAGAAGTTAGTGTTACTATTTTTGTAGGTTCTCTACGATTTCAGTGCATATTCAATTTAAGGTAGGTTCTAGCTATCGAATCATCAGTTCGCTGACGCCAATTTTGATCGATAATTCTTTTCCAAACCTCTAAATTCTTAGATTGCGTACATTTTACATTTTCATTTTAGATCAAACCTGTGCAGGTGATTCTATCTTCGAATTTACTTAACACATTATTGCATTTCGACTACGAAAAATTCTAAATGTGACTTCTCGAAAGATGTTGATTTTCCGACGCGAGAATCTACAAGTCCAATAATTAATTCGACGAATATATCGTGCACTAAAACCCTGCATTTCCATTATTCATATTAATGCACGTTAATGTTAATAATGTTATAACACATCAACATAGTACAATAATTTTAAACTAAAATTAACAACGCATTCCAAATACAATTTACCGCAAACAAAACGAAACACCTGCATGTATCTACTATCATTAACGTTACTTACACTGCGAAAATGTAAGTACAAACGAAAAGATTGCAATCGCTTAAAAAAATTATTCGCAGAAAAATGTCAAACCTTCCATTTTCACCTTTGATATCATTCGCGAATATTTTCTTCGCAGGGCCCATTCCGCACAGCTTCGAATTCGGCGCGGCGCGACAATGAACATTTCCTCTCGCCATCAGCATCAGGGGTACGCAACGATCGCTGGCAAATCAAGCTGCGAATCTTCAAAACGCTCTTCCGCTTCGAGAACTCGCTCCGTCGTCGCCGTCGCGACGCCCCGGCGACGATTTCCGTAAGCGTTCTCGCCGGCGCATTTAAACTTTTCCAATTCCGTAGCATTTCATTTCCCAAATGGTCGAGGCAACCTTCCCTTTCTTTTCCCTGTCCCGTTCGCCACCCCTCCGACACCTGCTGTTCTCTTTCACGCGGAGGACACGGGGCACGGTTCTTTTTCCCTTTCCCCGCCGCGCGCGTTGGAACGTCAGGAAAGTTTCAGAAGGTCGTTTCACCGGTAGCCCCGATCCCTCTCTTCCTTTCTTTTCCTCTCTTCCGCTTCGTCCTCCCCGAAAATCGCACGCAGTTTCCTCGCGACGACGCACAGTGGGGCAAAACGCTGATTTAGGAGTGCAAATTCGAAAATCGTAACACGGTCCTTGATGCTGTTTCCAATAACAACATAGATGTCCGTGGGAGATAAAGACGAAATTTGCATTTCTCAAATCCAACGTTTTAAATTTCAAAGCGTGGCAAGGGATGCAAGCGTTAAGAATTGAAGACAGCTCAAAAATGAAGATTATTCTCTGCACCCGTTATTTAATGCGTAGGACCTTAAAACGTTGACTGTCACGCCGAAATTAAATGTTTTTCTCAGGACGCGATGAAAGTATTTTTTTTCTGTTTTATTTTCTATGCATTAACTGTGAATTTTCATTCAACTCTTACAATTAATAACAGTTCAAGCACTCCGGTCACCAATGACCAACGTGGCGTCAAAGGAGAAACAATCTGCGGTCATACATGACCACCGTGGCAGTCAACGTGTTAATAGCTGTTCTCTTTGCAGGAACTGCATCAACAAGGATTAGGAGTGTGTAAAATTCAGAGGAAAAATTTGTTGAAAAATTTTAAATAATTTACTTCAAGAAAGTTTCAATAAACCAATTTTCTAAACTCTCTTTTATGGAATACTTTTGATATCCGCTCGTGTCCGCGCCAATTTTTATACCCACATTAAGAATGGGATGTATAGTTGATGTTCTATAAAATTTGGCTGCAGCCAACTGCAGCTGCAAAAGTTATTCCATTTTTTACGGAATAGTTCGATGCCGAGAACTTTCGCACCGATGCGATGCGACCTAGGGATGCGTCGCACAGTGGGACGACTCTCTAGTTCTATTTCTTCATCTTCATAAACGAAGATTCTTCTTCTGACGAAGGCGATGATTAGTGAAGTAATTTGTATTATTATTAAATGTATTACTAATTTCAATTATTTCGTACTTTTTATATTTACGATTGTAATTACGACTATGAATACAACATTTAACATTAAACTTTACCTTGCTTACTATCTGAAGTCTTTTTATTATGATATATACCAATAATACACCGATGATTAGTGAAGTAATTTGTATTATTATTAAATGTATTACTAATTTCAAGTATTTTGTAGTTTTTATATTCACAATTGTAATTAGGACTATGAATACAATATTTAACAGTAAACTGTACATTGCTTACTATCTGAAGTCATTTTATTATGATATATATCTATAATACACCGATGATTAGTGAAGTTATTTCTATTATTATTAAACCTATTACTAATTTCAATTATTTCGTACTTTTTATATTTACGATTGTAATTACGACTATGAATACAACATTTAACATTAAACTGTACATTGCTTACTATCTGAAGTCATTTTATTATGATATATACCAATAATACACCGATGATTAGTGAAGTAATTTGTATTATTATTAAATGTATTACTAATTTCAAGTATTTTGTAGTTTTTATATTTACGATTGTAATTGCGACTATGAATACAACATTTAACATTAAACTGTACATTGCTTACTATCTGAAATCATTTTATTATGATATATACCAATAATACACCGATGATTAGTGAAGTAATTTGTATTATTATTAAATGTATTACTAATTTCAATTATTTCGTACTTTTTATATTTACGATTGTAATTACGACTATGAATACAACATTTAACATTAAACTTTACCTTGCTTACTATCTGAAGTCTTTTTATTATGATATATACCAATAATACACCGATGATTAGTGAAGTAATTTGTATTATTATTAAATGTATTACTAATTTCAAGTATTTTGTAGTTTTTATATTCACAATTGTAATTAGGACTATGAATACAATATTTAACAGTAAACTGTACATTGCTTACTATCTGAAGTCATTTTATTATGATATATATCTATAATACACCGATGATTAGTGAAGTTATTTCTATTATTATTAAACCTATTACTAATTTCAATTATTTCGTACTTTTTATATTTACGATTGTAATTACGACTATGAATACAACATTTAACATTAAACTGTACATTGCTTACTATCTGAAGTCATTTTATTATGATATATACCAATAATACACCGATGATTAGTGAAGTAATTTGTATTATTATTAAATGTATTACTAATTTCAAGTATTTTGTAGTTTTTATATTTACGATTGTAATTGCGACTATGAATACAACATTTAACATTAAACTGTACATTGCTTACTATCTGAAATCATTTTATTATGATATATACCAATAATACACCGATGATTAGTGAAGTAATTTGTATTATTATTAAATGTATTACTAATTTCAATTATTTCGTACTTTTTATATTTACGATTGTAATTACGACTATGAATACAACATTTAACATTAAACTTTACCTTGCTTACTATCTGAAGTCTTTTTATTATGATATATACCAATAATACACCGATGATTAGTGAAGTAATTTGTATTATTATTAAATGTATTACTAATTTCAAGTATTTTGTAGTTTTTATATTCACAATTGTAATTAGGACTATGAATACAATATTTAACAGTAAACTGTACATTGCTTACTATCTGAAGTCATTTTATTATGATATATATCTATAATACACCGATGATTAGTGAAGTTATTTCTATTATTATTAAACCTATTACTAATTTCAATTATTTCGTACTTTTTATATTTACGATTGTAATTACGACTATGAATACAACATTTAACATTAAACTGTACATTGCTTACTATCTGAAGTCATTTTATTATGATATATACCAATAATACACCGATGATTAGTGAAGTAATTTGTATTATTATTAAATGTATTACTAATTTCAAGTATTTTGTAGTTTTTATATTTACGATTGTAATTGCGACTATGAATACAACATTTAACATTAAACTGTACATTGCTTACTATCTGAAATCATTTTATTATGATATATACCAATAATACACCGATGATTAGTGAAGTAATTTGTATTATTATTAAATGTATTACTAATTTCAATTATTTCGTACTTTTTATATTTACGATTGTAATTACGACTATGAATACAACATTTAACATTAAACTTTACCTTGCTTACTATCTGAAGTCTTTTTATTATGATATATACCAATAATACACCGATGATTAGTGAAGTAATTTGTATTATTATTAAATGTATTACTAATTTCAAGTATTTTGTAGTTTTTATATTCACAATTGTAATTAGGACTATGAATACAATATTTAACAGTAAACTGTACATTGCTTACTATCTGAAGTCATTTTATTATGATATATATCTATAATACACCGATGATTAGTGAAGTTATTTCTATTATTATTAAACCTATTACTAATTTCAATTATTTCGTACTTTTTATATTTACGATTGTAATTACGACTATGAATACAACATTTAACATTAAACTGTACATTGCTTACTATCTGAAGTCATTTTATTATGATATATACCAATAATACACCGATGATTAGTGAAGTAATTTGTATTATTATTAAATGTATTACTAATTTCAAGTATTTTGTAGTTTTTATATTTACGATTGTAATTGCGACTATGAATACAACATTTAACATTAAACTGTACATTGCTTACTATCTGAAATCATTTTATTATGATATATACCAATAATACACCGATGATTAGTGAAGTAATTTGTATTATTATTAAATGTATTACTAATTTCAATTATTTCGTACTTTTTATATTTACGATTGTAATTACGACTATGAATACAACATTTAACATTAAACTTTACCTTGCTTACTATCTGAAGTCTTTTTATTATGATATATACCAATAATACACCGATGATTAGTGAAGTAATTTGTATTATTATTAAATGTATTACTAATTTCAAGTATTTTGTAGTTTTTATATTCACAATTGTAATTAGGACTATGAATACAATATTTAACAGTAAACTGTACATTGCTTACTATCTGAAGTCATTTTATTATGATATATATCTATAATACACCGATGATTAGTGAAGTTATTTCTATTATTATTAAACCTATTACTAATTTCAATTATTTCGTACTTTTTATATTTACGATTGTAATTACGACTATGAATACAACATTTAACATTAAACTGTACATTGCTTACTATCTGAAGTCATTTTATTATGATATATACCAATAATACACCGATGATTAGTGAAGTAATTTGTATTATTATTAAATGTATTACTAATTTCAAGTATTTTGTAGTTTTTATATTTACGATTGTAATTGCGACTATGAATACAACATTTAACATTAAACTGTACATTGCTTACTATCTGAAATCATTTTATTATGATATATACCAATAATACACCGATGATTAGTGAAGTAATTTGTATTATTATTAAATGTATTACTAATTTCAATTATTTCGTACTTTTTATATTTACGATTGTAATTACGACTATGAATACAACATTTAACATTAAACTTTACCTTGCTTACTATCTGAAGTCTTTTTATTATGATATATACCAATAATACACCGATGATTAGTGAAGTAATTTGTATTATTATTAAATGTATTACTAATTTCAAGTATTTTGTAGTTTTTATATTCACAATTGTAATTAGGACTATGAATACAATATTTAACAGTAAACTGTACATTGCTTACTATCTGAAGTCATTTTATTATGATATATATCTATAATACACCGATGATTAGTGAAGTTATTTCTATTATTATTAAACCTATTACTAATTTCAATTATTTCGTACTTTTTATATTTACGATTGTAATTACGACTATGAATACAACATTTAACATTAAACTGTACATTGCTTACTATCTGAAGTCATTTTATTATGATATATACCAATAATACACCGATGATTAGTGAAGTAATTTGTATTATTATTAAATGTATTACTAATTTCAAGTATTTTGTAGTTTTTATATTTACGATTGTAATTGCGACTATGAATACAACATTTAACATTAAACTGTACATTGCTTACTATCTGAAATCATTTTATTATGATATATACCAATAATACACCGATGATTAGTGAAGTAATTTGTATTATTATTAAATGTATTACTAATTTCAATTATTTCGTACTTTTTATATTTACGATTGTAATTACGACTATGAATACAACATTTAACATTAAACTTTACCTTGCTTACTATCTGAAGTCTTTTTATTATGATATATACCAATAATACACCGATGATTAGTGAAGTAATTTGTATTATTATTAAATGTATTACTAATTTCAAGTATTTTGTAGTTTTTATATTCACAATTGTAATTAGGACTATGAATACAATATTTAACAGTAAACTGTACATTGCTTACTATCTGAAGTCATTTTATTATGATATATATCTATAATACACCGATGATTAGTGAAGTTATTTCTATTATTATTAAACCTATTACTAATTTCAATTATTTCGTACTTTTTATATTTACGATTGTAATTACGACTATGAATACAACATTTAACATTAAACTGTACATTGCTTACTATCTGAAGTCATTTTATTATGATATATACCAATAATACACCGATGATTAGTGAAGTAATTTGTATTATTATTAAATGTATTACTAATTTCAAGTATTTTGTAGTTTTTATATTTACGATTGTAATTGCGACTATGAATACAACATTTAACATTAAACTGTACATTGCTTACTATCTGAAATCATTTTATTATGATATATACCAATAATACACCGATGATTAGTGAAGTAATTTGTATTATTATTATATATATTATATACAGGAACTGCATCAACAAGGATTAGGAGTGTGTAAAATTCAGAGGAAAAATTTGTTGAAAAATTTTAAATAATTTACTTCAAGAAAGTTTCAATAAACCAATTTTCTAAACTCTCTTTTATGGAATACTTTTGATATCCGCTCGTGTCCGCGCCAATTTTTATACCCACATTAAGAATGGGATGTATAGTTGATGTTCTATAAAATTTGGCTGCAGCCAACTGCAGCTGCAAAAGTTATTCCATTTTTTACGGAATAGTTCGATGCCGAGAACTTTCGCACCGATGCGATGCGACCTAGGGATGCGTCGCACAGTGGGACGACTCTCTAGTTCTATTTCTTCATCTTCATAAACGAAGATTCTTCTTCTGACGAAGGCGATGATTAGTGAAGTAATTTGTATTATTATTAAATGTATTACTAATTTCAATTATTTCGTACTTTTTATATTTACGATTGTAATTACGACTATGAATACAACATTTAACATTAAACTTTACCTTGCTTACTATCTGAAGTCTTTTTATTATGATATATACCAATAATACACCGATGATTAGTGAAGTAATTTGTATTATTATTAAATGTATTACTAATTTCAAGTATTTTGTAGTTTTTATATTCACAATTGTAATTAGGACTATGAATACAATATTTAACAGTAAACTGTACATTGCTTACTATCTGAAGTCATTTTATTATGATATATACCAATAATACACCGATGATTAGTGAAGTAATTTGTATTATTATTAAATGTATTACTAATTTCAATTATTTCGTACTTTTTATATTTACGATTGTAATTACGACTATGAATACAACATTTAACATTAAACTTTACCTTGCTTACTATCTGAAGTCTTTTTATTATGATATATACCAATAATACACCGATGATTAGTGAAGTAATTTGTATTATTATTAAATGTATTACTAATTTCAAGTATTTTGTAGTTTTTATATTCACAATTGTAATTAGGACTATGAATACAATATTTAACAGTAAACTGTACATTGCTTACTATCTGAAGTCATTTTATTATGATATATATCTATAATACACCGATGATTAGTGAAGTTATTTCTATTATTATTAAACCTATTACTAATTTCAATTATTTCGTACTTTTTATATTTACGATTGTAATTACGACTATGAATACAACATTTAACATTAAACTGTACATTGCTTACTATCTGAAGTCATTTTATTATGATATATACCAATAATACACCGATGATTAGTGAAGTAATTTGTATTATTATTAAATGTATTACTAATTTCAAGTATTTTGTAGTTTTTATATTTACGATTGTAATTGCGACTATGAATACAACATTTAACATTAAACTGTACATTGCTTACTATCTGAAATCATTTTATTATGATATATACCAATAATACACCGATGATTAGTGAAGTAATTTGTATTATTATTAAATGTATTACTAATTTCAATTATTTCGTACTTTTTATATTTACGATTGTAATTACGACTATGAATACAACATTTAACATTAAACTTTACCTTGCTTACTATCTGAAGTCTTTTTATTATGATATATACCAATAATACACCGATGATTAGTGAAGTAATTTGTATTATTATTAAATGTATTACTAAT
The DNA here is from genome assembly GCA_963583965.1 of Nomada ferruginata. Classification (NCBI taxonomy): domain Eukaryota; kingdom Metazoa; phylum Arthropoda; class Insecta; order Hymenoptera; family Apidae; genus Nomada; species Nomada ferruginata. The sequence continues at coordinate 7,441,786 of OY757219.1, forward strand.
TTCAAGTATTTTGTAGTTTTTATATTCACAATTGTAATTAGGACTATGAATACAATATTTAACAGTAAACTGTACATTGCTTACTATCTGAAGTCATTTTATTATGATATATATCTATAATACACCGATGATTAGTGAAGTTATTTCTATTATTATTAAACCTATTACTAATTTCAATTATTTCGTACTTTTTATATTTACGATTGTAATTACGACTATGAATACAACATTTAACATTAAACTGTACATTGCTTACTATCTGAAGTCATTTTATTATGATATATACCAATAATACACCGATGATTAGTGAAGTAATTTGTATTATTATTAAATGTATTACTAATTTCAAGTATTTTGTAGTTTTTATATTTACGATTGTAATTGCGACTATGAATACAACATTTAACATTAAACTGTACATTGCTTACTATCTGAAATCATTTTATTATGATATATACCAATAATACACCGATGATTAGTGAAGTAATTTGTATTATTATTAAATGTATTACTAATTTCAATTATTTCGTACTTTTTATATTTACGATTGTAATTACGACTATGAATACAACATTTAACATTAAACTTTACCTTGCTTACTATCTGAAGTCATTTTATTATGATATATACCAATAATACACCGATGATTAGTGCAGTAATTTGTATTATTATTAAATGTATTACTAATTTCAAGTATTTTGTAGTTTTTATATTCACAATTGTAATTAGGACTATGAATACAATATTTAACAGTAAACTGTACATTGCTTACTATCTGAAGTCATTTTATTATGATATATATCTATAATACACCGATGATTAGTGAAGTTATTTCTATTATTATTAAACCTATTACTAATTTCAATTATTTCGTACTTTTTATATTTACGATTGTAATTAGGACTATGAATACAATATTTAACAGTAAACTTTACATTGCTTCCTATCTGAAGTCATTTTATTATAATATATACCAATAATACACCATATACATGGAATTTTAATTTTTTCCACGTTTCTGGGCTTTTTCGCCACTGCCACTGTGCGTCGCGACGGAGGGACGCCTTGGTCGTCGCGCGGACAGGGTGAACGCAGCCTAAAACTTCCCGCGGGCGCGCTTCCTCTCCGGCCGCTTTTCTCCTCCTTTTCTTCGTCTTCATGTCTCGTTCGGACGGGGTTGTCAACCGTGTCGGTGGATTTGGCATTGGCCCTCGGCTACTACGGTCTCGTTTCGTCTTGTCTCGCGCCATCCCCGCCCGAATTTTTCCACCGTCCACTTTATTCCACCACCCTCTGCCAAACCATCGACGTACACTTTTTTAGACTTTATCCGATTTGCATATGGTAATCTTGGACGACTTCCGAGCTCTCCTGCTGAAAGTCTTCTGCTGGGGAGGTGGGGGTGGGGTGGAGGTGTAAAGATTGGTGGGTGTTGATAAGTTTGAAAGAAATGCCACGGGGAGGGTGCTGAGATATTAAAGGGGATTGGCACTTTCTGCTTTGTTATGGAGACGGTAATTGATTGCTTCCTTAAGATCGCTTTTTGAAACGAGGAAGCAGGTTTTTTCTTCTTTATGGCGCTAAATAAATCTCTGCGGGGATAGAGGCGTGATAGATGCGAGTAAAAATTCATTCGTTGCTGTTCGTAGCGTTGGAATCGAGTCCGGAATATTTGGTTAACGTATTATGTAGTTGATTACACGGTTTTTAAAATCTTGAAAGGATAGGTCCATTTAGACGTGACTGTTTATCGTTGGAAAGATTTCCAGTCTTAAAATCTTGAGAAGATTGTTCCATTTAGAAGTGACTACAACTTAATTCGTGGCGATGTCTATCGTTGGAAATAGAGTCTACAATATTTGATTAATATATTGTGCATTTAATGTGTAGTCTTAAAATTTTGAAAAGATTGTTCCATTTAGACGTGACTGTCATATTTAATTCGTGACTGTTTACCGTTGGCAATCGAGTCTAGAATATTTGGTCAGCGTATTATGTAGTCGATTGCACGGTTTTAAGATCTTGAAAGGATTGGTCCATTTAGACGTGACTGTAAAAATTAATTCGTGACTGTTTATCGTTGGAAAGATTTCCAGTCTTAAAATCTTGGAAAGATTGTTCCATTTAGAACTAACTGTAAAAATTAATTCGCGACTGTTTATCGTTGGAAATCGAGTCTCGAATATTCGGTTAACGTATTGCTTGAGCTACAGTTTTAAAATTTTGAAAAGTTTAGGCCGTTCAGCAGTGACGTAACAATTGCAGAAAATCGCACCCGAGATATTGATTTAAATTTGCTCGAGTGGAATTAAATTCAGCAGCAATCGCGATGAAGCGAAACAAAAGTATCGGGGGAATAATGAAGTGTGCGTCAAGTAAACGTGCGAAATAACGGGTCAAGCGCACTTTACAAGATAAAACAATTAAAGGGGCCTATACGTGAAATCGAGCGTATCGATTTTCCTCGAGAATGTAGCTGCATTAACTGTTATTTCCTACACCGTTATGCCAAATTACAATTAGTTGCAATTACATCCCGATTACAAATATTAAATTTCTTGTAGTACCTTAACCCTGTAAACCCCCTTCGGATATATATGTATGGTGAACCGAGAAGCCAAGCTAACTACCCCTATTAAATGGAAAATGTTGAGTAAGTTAATAAAACAGACACTGCAAAATTTCGTTTAATACAAATGAATATCGTGAAACGTATTATTGCATATTTATCTGTTAAAGAAAAAATGGAAAGAAAGAAGAACCACTCTTAACAATACTTAAAATACATTATTTATTAATCATTAGTAATATCAAATTTTGCCTTAGAGTCATCAAGGCAATTCATTTTATTTACGAATAGTTGCCCATCAATCAAATTTTATAAAATACTGTGATTTATTTAAATAAAATATGCACAAACATACCTATATGTATAACCTCTCTAATTTGCATACCATTTATTTAAATAAATCGTAATATTTTATTCACTCACTGTGCATCCCAGTGAACGTCTGTGTGCCCCAACTTTTCCACGCATTTCCACAGCCTGGTACTGCTCACTTACACATTCAAGCATTAAACAAATGCCAAATTAACAAAAGCTCAGATTGAAATCTTTAAACACATTCATCTCTTTGCAATACCTATCAAAGCAGAAGCCCCGGCACAGTATGACGGATCGCCATTCTATCTGGGTAAAAGTCCTGGGTAAAATACTGGGTAAAAGTATTTTAGTGACTGTTTATCAGAGTCTTTTAACTTTTATTGCAAGTTATTCGAAAACGTTTGGAGCGGCCAAAAGCACAGCCATAAGTTAATTTATAAAGTTAAGCGTTCCACGTGATTGTTTTATAGAGTAAGGTAACCCTAGTTTGTGTACCACTAAGAATACTGTGTTCCAAAGATGTTCCTTCATGAGCAATGTACTTTAAGCTTGACGGAACAAATACTTAATTCTTTTACAATGAATGGGTTTTTCAATATCCTAACTTTATATGAAAAATTTTCGAATCATGTTGAGATACTCCAACTTTACATAGATCTGCAAAATGCTGTTGGTGCCCGTTGGTATTTATCCTTTTTGCAATATACTCTGCGGTTCATTGCCTATAAGATGTGACTTTCATCTGCCGAGAGGTGCCGTAGGTAAAAATATTTCACTTTTCGTTAAGTGGCGTGTGGCTTCAGAATGTTCTTTTCCGTGAAATATCTCAAGAAGGCTGAGAGATATTTAAAAAAAGCTATAAGCAAAACTTGCATCGCTCTATTGCGTTCACAAAAGTGCGCACAAATTCTTGTTGAAAAACCATGGAAAAAGAAATTCAAAAAAATCATTTAAAATACATTAATTTGTTCCCAAAAGTGTAAGTATTATTTACGTTTGATACGATTTCAGGTGCATCAAGCGATGAATGTAATATAATTCGTCGTCCCGAATTCTGTCCACCTATAATGACGATCCGTCACAGCGGGTGAAAAGCGGTGGAAACGAAAATATTTTTCCTCGAGGCGCGGCCACCGATCCCTTAAAAACGAAGGTGCATAACTCGAATGAAGAAACATTCGACTTCCCCGCCGCGGTTCCAGTTGGCACGGGGTTGTCAACCGTTTCGGGGTATCTCGAGTACTTGGCATTGGCCCTCGTCTGGGCCGGTCGTTTCGTTCCGTTTCGTTTCGTTTCGTTTCGTTTCGTCTCGTCTCGTCTTGGCGCTTTTGCAAGGAACCCTCCTCCGTCCTACTCTCTCGTTCACAGCCAGCGTCCTCCTTCATTCGCGGCGCGGCTCTCTGTTCCTCCGTTTGATCCGGCACGTTTTCGTCGATTTGCATAGCTAACCGAGGCCAGTTTCGTCTCGGCTATTTCCTGTCGCATTTTCCACGGGAATAGAACACCGCGCGCGATCGTCGACCGCATTTCTCGAGGGGCCCCTTTAAACTTCGCGCCCGGAAACCACCCCCGTCTTACTAAAAAAAGGGGCGAAGAGGGAGGCGGAGGGGACCAATACGGACTACTTATCCGCCCGCTTTCTTACGACCGACCTCGAGCTTCCTCTCGAGATGTTTGAAACTATCCTTGCGCATGTTGGATATACCGAATCGCTTTTCCAGACAATTTGTTTCTTGTGGCCCTGTTTCCTCCTTCACCTGCAAAGGGACCGCTGCTTCCAATTTAAAGTGTTACCGCTCTAAAGCAGCGATGCATGTAGGTACGCAGAGGCGTTCCTGACGGGGGTGCAAAAGGTGCCCCCGTATCTGTGCGGCCAAACCTGGGGGCGGCCGCAGATCGTTAATAAAGGGTGTCCCAAAATTCACTTTATATGCTAAATATTGACTAATATTAAATGAATAGGGGCAGCGGTATTGTTTTTACACCTGGGCAGCCAACAACCCAGGAACGGTCCTCTATGTACGTACTGAAGTATTTACGCGGGGCGATTTTATCGCAGTTCATGCGGGATATTGAATGGGGAATTCTGTTCGTTTCGATTGGCGAATGTATGTGTAGACTGTGGAAGATTGGTTTTATTTGTACAGTTAGTTGTATATTTGTTTGCACACGTTTTTGAGACGCTGGGAGCACGTGGTATTGAGTAATTTAAAGTGGCGAATGGTGGAATTCGTTTGTAGGTAAATCAGTCTGCTGTTGGGGAGCATTTTATATTTAAACCGGTGTTTAACCCTTTCGCTACGCAGGGCGTATATATGTATATGCAAGCTCTCAAACATTCAACAACTGTTTTGAAAAGATCTATATATGCCTTCTTTATGGCAATGTGGCGCTACTGCAGTTGTTCAGTTAATTAAACAGAGTATCTAAGTAAGTTTTGACGCGCGTAAAAAGACTGTACTGCTGTTTGCGTCGAGGGCGGTTTTCTTTTTGAGGGTACTGGAATGAGAGGGTTAATAACATTACACGATATAGAGATAGTATTACTCTAAAAAGGTTCAGTAACATCCGTCTCCCTTATTTCAAACAGGTGGGCTGGGTCCGTCTTCTTAATCAACAAATATTTTATCGCTAGATTAAAATTTCAGGTAAGCCTAGTCGGCTAAATAAATGAAAATTTTGTATTTCTAAACTTATTTGACTATGTTTTGCATTCAATTTTAAACTTCCATAATTTATAAAATGACGTAAAGGGAACGATAATAATGGCGTAAGAGTAGTACTATATATATTGATCTCGCAAATTTCAAGCGTCAAATATTTTTTTTTGTGAAGCACAGGAATACTGTCAGAAATTACTGTTCGAATATTTTATACCTGCCGTTGCTACAATACGATAATTGAAATTACGTAGTTTCAATGGAATTTTGAATAATACAAACGCGTGACGACCAAACGCAAATGAAACGTTTACATTATTGCCAAAGCAGGGATCTGACCCTCGGTTTACGATTCAACGTAGTCGAGTAACCATATGGTTTAAGAAATCTGACGAAAGCGAGTTTAATGTTTTCAGATTGGGTGGAAAAAGATTCTTATAGCGAAAGGAGAATACCGTGCTCCATCAACAGAATCCACGAGCTACTGTCAAGCATATGGTAATTTATGGAGGCGTGCCATTTAGCGGAGCAAGAAAGATGCGTCTATTAATAGCAAGGACCAATGCTCACATTTGCGTTCAGATATTACGTTTGTCTATTAAATAGGAATGTGTATAATAAGGCGAATATTAATAACAAATGAGTTTTCCTTCAAGCAAAACAATTGTGAACAACAGTTATTGGCCATTGCATTAATAAAACATCTGCAAAATTTGAAGAAATTTAAATGAGATATTAATGGAAAGCTTTGGGTGATTGTTAAGGACGTTTCAGCGTATATGCACTATCTGCATACAATTTTTGTTATTAGTACGACATACATTGTATACAGGCTGTTCCACTATACTGTAATATAGAATACTATTAACATTGTAGAGGATAATATAGGAGACACCCTATAGAAGTAGAATCGCCACTTAATGTCAGACTAACAACCTTTGTATATACAAAATATTTTGCTCACCTCGTACATTCATGTGCATTCCAATTTAGCATATTCAAAACTCTCAATCCATCTCATAAAACACCTTAGGTAATTGAAACAGAATTATGAATAAAATGGAGAATCTGCGTAAAGTTCTATTTTATAGGCAGGCAAAATAAAACCCAGAGGAAAGTCAAGAAAAGGAGGTAAAAGTATCGCAGGAGGACTTTTATCTTCCAGAACAACCCAATTATGTATTTTGATGATGCAAGAAATGCTCGTTTTTTACAACCATTTTGAAATATTTTGAGTTATGTAGTTATTTCTTTACATTAAGCTTCAGCATCTCTTACTCGTTATATCTCGTGCTCTCAACTTTTTATTATATCTCTGCTCTATTCTGCGTATAACAATGAAATTGTACGTTGTTGTAAATTTTAAGGGACGGGCTAGGATCACTTTAAAATATCGGTCAACAGAAATGGTCCTTTCTCGTATTTTATGCGTAGTTTCTTCTGTGAAAAATGTTCTTTTGTTGCGGCAAGAAAAAGCAAGCTGCAGAAATTTAATTATTTTTTAGTGAAATAAATAATTATTTGCCCTATAGGTGGTATTCTTTTGCTACGTGATACAGTGATTATGGTTTGATGTCCTTTATTTAATTGTTTGCCTTCTTGTGGAATTCACGAAACTAAACAATTAAAGAAATCAACGTAGAGATGCAATTAATAATTAGCATGCTGGCATGAAAATTTAGCTATTTTAATATTTTGAGTTTCTGATAGGAATAGTGCAGGAATTTCTACAAATGCTTCGAAATACTTATATTAGAATTTCTAATGTGATTTCTTGAATATACTAATTACAAAGATAATTGCAAATTATTGCATATAAAATGTAATATTAGAGATACAAGATATATGTTTGGACCTTTTTTTAGGTTTCGTGAATTATTCACGTGCTAGAATTTAATACTCCAACTTCTTCTACTACAAGGTTAGCTGAACTCTTTAATTGAGTCTTCTTAGAGTTGGATCGTAAGTTGGAAAATAAAATTCTGATAATATGAAACCACTTAAACTTCGACGAGGAAGATGAGAATTAAAATTTTACTTTTAATTCTTGAAACCTCATTGAGCGTTCAATATCGTCTAGATTATCAGACTTTCCTTTAATTGCAAGTTAAAATTCGATAAATAGCACCGACGATAAGGTGTTCCATATAATAACAAGGTAAAAGTTAAAAACAAAATACTTCTGCAGAAATTTGCTGATATGTAATTTGAAGATTAACTAAGAAAAACTTTGTATCAGCTTATATCATTAGTATCGTTTTCCTTTTAATCCAACTTCAACAATAAAACAGATTTAGAGTCCCAACTTATTTTAATCCAGGAAATAATACCCAAATTGTCACTTCCATATTTTGAAGAGTGCTTTCAATATTTTCCGACGTTCAAACTGCCCCAAAGACTTTATTTTACTTTCTTAAACGTTCTATGTTTCCGAGGGTTAACAATAAATAATGATATCCAAATAAAAGCGCCTTTATCCGAGGAACCACTCTACAATATAATAGTACTGTATATAAAATCGATCAGAATCTGCGATCATTTATTAAAATCCAGTGAAATTACTAACAAAGCTCAAGACAACAATAAGATCGATCAACGAAACATCGAAGGCATACTCAAAAACACTGTGCAAGAAAAATAACAGGAAGCGAAGAATACGCCAGTGAACAGTTTCTCCTAGTCACGTTGAAGTTATCGTTAACAAGGCGCGGGCGTAGTGCAAGCGTGAAGAAGGGGTTGAAGGGTTTTCAGCCGCATCATCGCAAAAGAAAAAATGCGATCCCAGTTTGAAAGAAACTCGTGAAACGTTTCCAGATCCGCGGTACGTTCGATTAACGATTTTCAAGGGGTGCCTTCTCCCTTCACCCCTCTTTCTCTTTCTGTGTGTGTGTGTGTGTCCCTAATAACCCCCGCGAAATTACGGCTGGCGCGTTATTGAATCCGAGAGCTACGAGCTCGATAAGAAGCGCGGAGGGTTGATTAATGACGAGGCGGCACTCGAGAGAGTGCCGTTACGTTTTCGCCCCCTTGAAAGATTAACGAACTTTCAACGATCCTTCATTTTTTGATTTTTCCCCGACGGACGTCCTCGTTCGAGAGGATTGCTGGCCGCCGACGTCGCCGGATTATTTCGCCAATCGAATTTCCAAGGGCTGCCTACAGTTTCGGTTATATCTAATCGGGTGTCTGCCCGATACCTTTAATCTGAAATGCTCGAGGTACCACACGATAACCGATCCGATTTTCCTCGCACCACGATTATCCTGCTTTCTTTTCCCTTCGATCGAATTCGCGTGGCTCGATCTCGAGAATTCGACGGTGTAATGAGGACTTTTCGATGATTAAGGTGTAAGTACTGTTCAGTTGGACTGGAAATCCACGTTCACGTTTTCAACAACTATGTTATCTATTGTTATATAAAACGTACGAGAATAAAAATCGATTGCGTTAATTGCCTTTCCATTGCCTTAGAAAATATAACCAATTGTTCTTCCTCGGTTGTAATAAATAAAATTGTTCTATTTAAAACATGTTCTATTTACCTTGTATATTAGATATTTCGAGGGGGCTAGAAATTGCCAATATTGAAAAGCGTTTCCAGGTTTTTATATTCATCGAAATGAAGTGTGAATCACTACAGTTAGCTTCGGCAATATCAATTTCAAATTACTGAAGAATTATAAAAGATTCCAAATTTGGCCAGTTGAAAAGTTTTGCCTCCCCTATTTCGGTTTAACTGCAAATTATTATTTTCCGTTGAAACAGATTTACAGCAGAATAGTATCACTTAATTCTTTATTTGCATACGATGGAATCGCAACGTCGAATGCACAATCCGCAGAAATCTAAATTGTATTTCTTCATTTTCTACCGACGACATCTTGAGTAAATAATATTTATACATTCTTCTCAGTCCGCTACGACATTCTACTATATAAACGCTTTGTCATTATTATTTCCTTTTATCCGTCCCTTTGTAACCAAGAACGAATGGACTAAACCAATAAAAGAAAAAAGAGAAACCGACAGAATTTAATATCACGATACGTGTCTATCGATTATCCAAACTCTGTTATTAAATTCCATTTACCCCTGGCTGCAGCGCAGATGATATTATTAAAATGTACATTCTTATAATGCTAATGCGCCATCAGGCCCTCAGACGCGAGAGCTTACGCGTATCGGTTATCGGAAAAATGCGGATTAAATTCAGCGACATTATTAAAATGGTTAGGTCAGGATTATTAGGTTTTAGGCGGGCATTGTGTTTGAGATTTATTATTCATAAACATGCATGAACCTTACCATGGTATTACCATACCTTTTAGCGTATCACTGCACAAGACTAAAAAAAAAAGAAGAAGTGCAACGTTAGGTCGGCAGAAAAGTTGCAACCGCGATTATATCGAGACAATAAAATCTCGGTTAATCGGTTCGGTTGATATTTCTTTTTACATCTGCCGTAAATTTAATTTCTGCAAGAGGAGAGATATAGGGGCAAACTGTAATAGATACATAACATCAAACAGATGTTCCATCTTTCGTTGCAATACTTTTATTAATACGGATTTATTATGGCAACTTTTTCTGTTTTCAACAGTGACATATATTGCTGTGGTACATTTGTACTCACTTTTGTACAGCAATGGGATTTTTATTTAATAATGATAAAACTGAAACTAAAAGTAAATAATTATAAAAAGAAAAAGGAGAAACTAATAAAAATAATTTTACATTTTTGGAATTCCTTTAAAATATCTAACAATTTGTGTTGCAATAAAAAATTGACTAGCAGCCATTTTCCACGATGTTGCAGTATATAAAGTTTGTTGTATATTATTGTGTGCCAGATTTTTCGAAGTAGCAATACGATAGTTATATGATATTAGGTAAAGCGCTTCTATATCTAGCAGAAAAGTTTTTCGTACATCTGTCACAGAGGTCTGTGCAGTGGAAGTGAGGGAAGGCACTTATACACTTTATTATTTCTGCGGAATCTTCGAAAGTTTGATCATTAAGTGGGAATTGCAGAGCAAACGTAACAAATGGAAAACTGTCAGTTTAATGTCTCGTGAATGGAACGAGTGAGGCAGAAATCAGTTTATCTTATTGTACTTCATCTGGTCCATTATTGTGAAGGATAATATCTTTCAGTTTCGTGAAGCGTGAGAATTCGTTCATCAAAACTTCATTCAGCTGTACGTCAGTTACCTAACTGCGTGATTATTAGGGAAATTTCAATGAGAATTTGATAAGGCTAGGGCAAATCAAATAAAGTTAATAAACACAAAAGATTGTACAATAGGCGCTCATTATTCTGTCCATTATATGTAGCGTGATGTTTGGAGGGGGAGTATTCTTCTTCATAAGGGAGATGAAGGGTGCTCTTTTTATTTTAAAGCTGCATACATTATTTATTCATGACATGAATTGAGCCAAAATGCAGCGTGCTGCAAGTATAAATAGCTTTACTCAAGTTTAAAAATAATGCAGGAAAATTAATGCAAGTCGCATTAAACATCAATACATACTTTTGTCAATAATGTAAAATATTATTTTTAATGTCAAAGAAAATGTTTCTGCACCCCTCAAATATTTTTAATTTCTAGCAAACGTGAAGAAAAAATATTGCAAGCTACAAATACCTGAAATTTATATAAATAAATATGGAATATTGTTTGCCTTTATGAATTAATAATATTAGTTGTAACAATATCAATAATGATGATTGTTAATTCGGGTTATTCAGAGCATTTGCCATTCATACTCTTGGTACATAATTACAACTTAATTAGTGATGGAACTAGCGATAAATGCTCACCAAGCATTTCAATTCCAAAATAACATTTCACGCAACTTTCATTTTAATTCGACCAGTAATGTTTAATGCTTTTAACAAGTTGAATAATTGTGCAAACCTTAAATACCTAGTTAGTCCTGAGAGATTTGAAAGCCTGACTATACCTATATTACTAACTGTTGAAAATAAATAACGGACAACAGTATTCAAGTTTTAAATAAAAATCCCAGTACTATATAATTTAGTCAAAAGAAATTGTCAATCACTTCGATCAAATTATGAAACCATTGCTTAATTGCTACGAAACAAATAAGCAACGTTTCATAATCAATATAATATATTATTCCTGTCATATTCGCACTGTTACGGTCATCTACGCGTTACATTGCCTACATAATATCAATCACAGAAATATTCCCCTCATAATCCAGCCCCAAAACGAATAGGCGGTCGGCATAAACCACCCCCGAATAATCGTCGTAATTCTCCTAAAACACAATTAAATCAGAGAGGCAATTAATATGGTGGAGAGCGGCGCGGGTCGGACGACGAAACGCCAGCCAGGATAGGGGCTCGTCCATTATTATTACGACAGGGAACGACACGCGGTACGAGCCACCAGGACGATTACAGAGACTAGAACGTGAAGGATATCGGCGATGGAGAGTCGACGAGTACAAAGGGTACTCGAGATCCTGGACAATGTGGCGCCGAGTGCTCCGAGCGAACTGAATCGAAATTGGGGTCAGCGGCTTTCATCGGCGAACATACTCTGGCTAACACCGTATTCGCTTGCCCCTTCTGCTGGTTGACATTGACCAAAAGATCGTGAGTTCGCATTGCAATCCCGTCGAACGCGACCACCGGCTAGACGAAGAAAGATTCACCCACTTGGGAGCCCCTCTCGTCGCACGGCGGGTCTGTATCGGTGCAGCGCGACTTTCAATTGTTCCCCTAGCAAGCTTAATATTTGCGGAGACACGTAGGAGACAGGGAGAATGCTTTTTAGAGACAATCGGATCTCTTTCGGTGGTCTGATCGAAGTACTGAAGGAAGCAGCAGTATTTACTCAATAGTGAGGCGATATTTATACGTAAATAATATGTTGATACATGCAAATTGTATTGGAAATATGTGTATGCAGAGTATGTGTACGTAGAAGGTGTACTGAATATGTCTTAAGTTATTTTTGCCAGCACGTTAAACCTGTCTTCTTGGTAATATTTCTTTATATCCGCATTATGCACTTAGTGTTGTGGAAATATTTAAAATGTATTCAAAATATGGATATTACATATGTAGATTATTTATATGTAACATATGTAGAAGATGCATTGAATATGTTTCTTATTATTTTATTTATTGTCGGTTAATGCGATTGAAATAATTTATTGATATCTGTAATTAATAAAATGAAAGATATATTTTCGCACACGTTGCAATGAGAAAATACATGTCTGCCTTTAGTATCTACTTTCTGCAAGCAATAGTATTTACTTATTGTTGCATAAACATACATTGTCTTGTAGTTACATTATGGGCTAAAAGTTGGGGATCGCTGGGCATTTCAAGCAGTATAACAATTTTCATAAGAAGTAACTATTTTACGTTGAAAAATGATGAACTCATTCAGGTTAAAATACATTTCAACGGAACAAGATAATTGCTTTCTACATATAGCTTAATAGTTATTTTTAATTAATGCATAGCTAACGAGGTTCAAAAAGTTGTAAAATTTGTTGACCGGCGAATTGTACTGCTATATCCGTACGTATGTTTACAGTATAATACGCAATGTACATACAAGTGGGAAAGAGATTTTTGTATTAATACTATAGTATTTATTCAGTGAAACAGTGATTACAATTTTACAATTAACAAACTTTGCAATTATTACATGTGTTTCGATGCTCTGAAACCATATTAGAGTCAAAGTAACTTGATTTTAATTGATAATTAATTGATAACGGGTCTTGACAGCTGCTAACTTCGATTCCAGTATTTTACAAAATCACTTCGAAGGAAATATATATATATATATTTTTACCGTAAACACATTGTGTACAGACTATTTACTTCACACCTTTTAAATATTACACTATTATCTCTGAAAATGCTAGAAGAATATGTAGTTGCTTTAAATCATAAATATTCTAATTACAAGAAGTGGCTTAAGATATTTTACATATAAAAAAAAAGAGTACGTGCTCTGGAAATAAAAAATCGGTCCACTCTACACTTTCCGTCGGTATCTACATATGTATGTACTATTTGCATTTCGCGTAGAAAGATCTGCTGCTGCAATTTCCATTACAAGCGTGTTGTGGCGAGATCTGGATTAGATGATTTATGATTCACCATGTATCAGTTACATCGTTCGGGTACATCCTTACACATTACCCCTATTGACGCACCGCGAGCTGCACTCTGCGAAATTGCACATCACTTCGAAACTCTATTCGATTCGAAGCCCAAACACTTTTTGCCCGCGAGAACCGCCCGGTTATATTTCTCTGCAAAACTGTTTCCTATGTATCGCAATTACATTCTGCTCTATCTTCGACAAAATTGCGTTTGAAAGTGGCGTGAAACAAATGCATACGGTTTTATTTATGCACTGCTGCAATTTATTGTTTTACAAAATAATACCGTTTTGCCAACTGCACGCATAAAACACACTTATCATTTTCTCATTATCAGATATATCATTCAAATTAATTATGCTTCAAAGAATCGTGAAAATTATAGGGAAATTTAAGCAGCAATAACATAGAGAGATTTTTTTTAAAAGAATAAAAGACACACTACCTCTATTTATTACATTGTACATTCTTATTCCATTCGTAGTATATTGCATATCGCATTTCCATAATGAACATAATCAGTCTTCAATTAACATAGCAATATACAAACGCACAGTAAGATCAATAGCCGGTTTTCATCAACTTTATCCTCGTTAAATACACGTACACCACAAGAATAAATCTTTGGATGAATACAATGCACAACGCATCCTTGGCTTTACTTTTCCCTAAGGTATACCTGCTTGTAGCACCACCCTCCCCATCCACCTAGCACAACTTTGCTCGATTTACCTGACTCGATTCCAGCTATCCTTTTACTGAGCTGCATCTAGCATTTATCTCGAAACCCTTCATTATTTTCCTCCAGCTATCGGTCTTTGTGCGCGACTTTGTGCTCACGTCTTTCGTGATTAACGACGCAACTGGGATTACACAACTCTGAAGGGATGAAAGGAGCTGCTGGTAGAGATGCGATTAAAATGACGCCATTGACGTCTATGATGTCGCATCGGCAGGGCGATGAGGAACCAAATGACAGAATAACGAGATCGGGTTGACAGGGCAAAGATAATGAATGGGTATAGCCGAGATAATAATATGGAGCGAGGGAAGAAGAAGAATAAACTGGACGAACGGCTCGACAAGAATGTTGCGCAGAAAGGATGAAGGGTAAATCAAGATGGGGTTAATAAAATACGATAATCACTGGCTTAATCGACTGAATATTCCAGTATCATCTGGATATTATTCTGAAACGGAGACATTCCGCGGAAATTTCAGACAGGTATGTATATACCTGCATACTGCAAGATAATAGACCTCTGTTTTTTGTGATAGTGACTTCTCGATTCTCTGATTCTTTTTGTTAAGAGAAGTCATCTATGAGGTGAAAAAATTAGGTGGATAAAGAATGTCGAACAGTTAAAAACAGCATTTAATTTGTGTTATATTATACTTTGAAGAAGTCGATCTGTGTACACTTGCGTTGATCTTTCCACTCATAGTCCAACCAGCAACAAATTTTACTTCAACAAGAGTAAAATTAAGATACGTGATACGAAGAACTAACTAAACCAGTTATCCCAACTTATACGATTCTTTTACACAAGAAAAGTGGTCAATCTTACGCAACAGGATTTTAAGCTCCTAGGTTTACCTAGGTTCCCTACGAAATAAAAGAAAATGGAATCCCATACATGTGAAAAGAAAAACAAGTATTAATTAGGCCAATAATAATAATCCACTCCATCTTAGAAGAATACAGGGAATAATTTTTACTGTTTTACAACCGGTCAACAAAATTGATCTTCAACCATTCGAAACTGACAACCAAAAAAAAAACAAATGAAAAGAGAATCAAATGGTATCAAAGTCAAACTCACCTACAAATACTTTGATTTCCTCACTTAATCATCCCCCTCTCTCCCAGATTCGTCCCTTCCCTTCCGCAACATCCCCGGCTGCGTTTTCCATCGTACACCGCGCCGCCCTGTCCATCCATTTTCTTGCATTACCCTTACATTTCTTTTGACCATCCAGGCATTATTGCCGCGCGCCGTGACGATCGAACGAAAATATCTTTCGCCATCAAAGATAAGATCACAAAGGACCGGCGAGCAAGCCTGGACACCGTCTCATGACTGGCACACGAACAAAACCATTAAGCCACAGCTGACGGGACGCAGAAGAGTGCACAATAGCTCGCGAGCAGGGATGGAAAAGTAGAGCAACGAGCCCCGCTCCCCGGATGCGATAACAAAGATACCGAAGCGGAATCGAGGAAGCTAATCGGCAGGCCATCGACGACGCTAATGGAACAGGGGTGGAAAATGCAAGCCCCAAGGGCGGCGGGTGAACAGGAAGGGTAGGAGGAGGTACAGTGCACGTCGACAGAGTCGCGGAAGTCGCGTGCGCCAGGGAAAGACGTCACTCTTGGTATTTCGTTGTCGTTCCGCTCGTAAAAGAAAAGAAAGGAGGTCGCGCGACAAAAGGTCGAAGGGTAATACGTCAGAGAGGCGGATAGAAGGGGCGCGCAGGGGGTTAGGATGAACGGCGGGGAAAAACTAATTTCCCGGCGAGGCTGTAGGTGCAGGAGGACGCGGTATTAAAAGCCCTCCGGGTCCAGAACGGCCCCGCGGCGTTGCTCTCTGGTGCGCGCGAGTCAGCAAAACCTTTTCGGCGATTCGTTTCTCCGCCACGAACCGGGGCGAACGTCGTATAATTTATATTCTTTCATATTCAAGCGCGCCCCTGCCAGTTTACGGCCGGCAAGCCGCCCCCTCCCTCTGCCGGCCGTTCGGCCATAAACATCCGGGATATTCCTGTTGCTGGAATATTTTGATAATGGGAACGATCTTTATGGGAACGATTCTGGTGATTTAGAAGCGCCGCGATTCGATTAACGTTCCCCCCGTTCTCTGTTACCATGGGACACTCGCGGGGGCTTGATGATCGTTTCGCAACGAAGGCGAGAGGCTATTTTTTTTCTCTCGTATCTGTTCGTGCCGGGGCCAGATTGATACGGGGTGGTTGCAGAGGCGCTTGAAAATTTCAGGCAGCGACGTGATTACGTTTCGGCTGCGTTTCGAAAGGGTGGACCTTCTCTGCGTGTTTCCAGGGGGGAGGGGGTTACTGGGACTTGTTGATCTACGGAACAGATAAATAAATGTGGAGGGAAGCGTTGGGAGAAAGCTGGGGAACCTGGTATGTATGTGGCTGTTTGCGTTGCACTGGTCTGAATCGTGGTGAATTCGAAAATGTCGGGTAATATCGTATGCTTTACATGGAAATACGCGACGCGTGTGTTAATCGGAAAGGATGTGAGGGTTTCAATTTAATTTGCTGAAAGTTATTGAGCTTCGCCTGCTGCCAAACAAAATTAAACAGTTTGTAAAATGTCACAGCGAATTAACGTTTGAAAATATATATATTTCTGATGCGACTCTCACTGCGTAGCATATTCTCAATTATTTCTAAAAAATATCAGGCTAGAATTGCTCTCGTTTGTTGCGAATAAATGCAGTAGTATAATTTCGAAAAAATTTGTTGAGCATAGTAATTACACCTTAATTGTTTTTTCCCAGTGCTATAATACGACAAATGTATTATTGATACTAAGCAATTTCCACGTTTAAACTTCTTGTTTCTTAACAAATCTAAGGAATATCCCCGTGCAGAAAATAGGTCTAATTAACAATTGTTCGATTTGTTCGTGCAGTAGCATATAAATCCACAGAACCACACCAAACTAAAGAAAATACAAATCAAGCTTCTCAATCCACCCCCACCCCCACAACCCAGTGCATCGTCTAGTGTGAATAAATATACAAATCAACTTCTTTGTCGAGAAAAAAGAAAGCTCGTGTGATTAAAAATATATGGTAAATTAGGAAAAGCGGTATTGCTAAGCAACCGTTGCTTTTTATGATCTCATTATACCTGAACTTAGCCCATAATCAAGTCACTTCATTTTCATTTCGTATTTCATAGGAGATGCAGTTTACTGTTTCTTATTTTTACTCGAGCCAAAGAAATTTCTTTTTTGTTCGTGGCTCAATTTATTTTCAATGGATTCTACTGTTACGGGTATGTGTACTTCAAAACTGTTGTCTTTATATAACCTTGCCGATCATTAGAAAATGTCTTATTCGCGAGAACCAAAGCTTGATTTCAACCGACTTTAACCCAAGTTTTTTTTATACATATTCGCATCGTTTAACTTAATGATTCATGAAAATAACGTTGCTTTCTGCTACTACTTGCTAATATTTGAGAAATACATTTTTTTAGGAATAGTTGTAGAAATTAAGAATTCTAGAATTCTTGAAAGGTGGATCTCTTTGGAGCAAGATGACAAACTTGGCGGAATTTATGATTATATTTTGACACTTTCAAATATAAAAGACTGCCTCGAACCAATTGACAAAGAATGGATGGGTAATTGTATATATTTTCATTTAAATGTTCAAAGATTGTGGAAAAATGTTCACGAAACAGACTTTCATTTAAAACGCGGCATCAAGTTTGGTTACATTCCGAATTTAAGACACCAGAAAGGATTAAGAACTTTTCAGCATATTCGTCGACAGAAAAGCATGCTGTTTGTTGTCGCGGCCCTCGAAAATCATTCGGAGAATCATCAGAGAAAACTAAAGAAACGTAGGCAACCAAAAGAACCAGAAGAACTTAATTGTTCTGCAAAAATTTCAGCTTTGGCTGGTAAAACTAACACAGAACGTAAGCACGCGCTGGCCCACAAGAATAATTAAACAAAACAGCCGAAGCATAAACATAAACATTTTAGCAAACAAATTTTATCCTCAAATGCCCATCTGAATCCGTTTTCCGCGTTACCAAGCACGAACAAGTTAAAAACAAGGGAAATATTATTTTTGTCCACGTTCGCCTATCACTCGTCACACACACACAAAAAAAAACACACAAACCCAACTAACTTCTCCGTCGATTACCAAAAAGTTCGAACTTCGAACAAAGGCAAGGTTAATTCGTTCGAAGCAGTCCGATCGAACTTATCGGCGAGTGTACCTCGACGAGCACCATTGTAACGTACAACGCCAGGGGTATGTTTCGAGCGAATTCGCCGGGAAATTCGCGCGCAACACAACAGGCCCGGGGCGAAGTACAAAGGGCAAGTTGTTGGAGCACGAGTGCCTGCAAGTGACACGTGCGATCGCGTACTCCGCGCATTTTCGACGACAAGCGTCTATTTAACTGGCGCGGCGCTCTATGCATTTTCCCGTTTCGAGGAAAGATACGGCGGCACATTGGGGCGGGCGTAGGGGTGGGCTCGGCCGTCCTGAGCCGAGCAACCGAAATACTTCATGCTAAACTTAGTTTATGCCGTGAGCGTTATTGAAACTCTGAGTAGGATTACGCGCCTTGCCAGAGATACGAGCCTGCACCCCTTAAGGTAGCGAGTGAAACACAATATCTGCAGGCTTATTTATCACCCTCCCTCTGGGCCCCGTTCCACGTTTTCCACGCTTGCACCCTGGCCGTGGTGCCGTTGGTCGCCCCGCGTTCGGAAAATTTAGCTTCGGGCGTTTGAAACCACCCTCGTTGTATTATACGTGGACGGGGCGCTCTCTGCGACTTGGCGATGGCTTTGGGACCTTGAGGTTGCGCTTTCTGTATAATTTATGAAACTGTGGGAACTTTGAGGGACATTGGTGGCCATAGGTAGCAGCGTACAGAGTATTAGTAATATTGTTGTGTATTTTATAGTGCGTCTGGTTTAATTGAGGAGTTTAGAGTAATTCGTAGGCAGTTGAAGATGTAACAAAAGTGCTTGAAAAATTAGAAGATATGGACGAGTGTGTGGGTGACTCATTGTGTTTGCAGTAATAGCAAGAACGGAATAATTAGAGCGGCAGTACCTGCAGAACATTTGTTTTTGTTTGTCCATTTTTGTGCACAACAGTGTTAGATAACCAGAGTTCGTGTTTGAATAAATGGAACACCACAGAACATTTATTGGCCTGTTGACAATTATACACAATTGTATTATAAACATACAATTACATTTTTACATTATACCTATAACTGTTCGAAAACACTCTCCATTGCTATCATCCAAAATTCAACACCGCATCAAACATAACTTTCGCTTCACCTACATTCAGACTCAATGTCGTCGATTCTAATTCTCTTTACCCGTGGCATAAAGAAAAGGATTCCTAAACACCTTCAGAGCCATATCCAGCAGCGCATTATACAAAATCACGGGCAGAGAATGAAGCGAAAGCCTCTTAACATAAAGGAGGACAGCCCGACCGAGAGCGGCCACTGTTTAAACGTTAATAACGCGCAATCATCACATACCTTACCATTATCGTTAAAGCGCGCTATAAAGTTCGAAAAGCTTTCCATCGGTGGAGCAACAAAGAAAAATAAAACCACGGATACCGAGTTGCGAGTCGCGAGAATAGAGGTTGAAGCGGGCTGCAAAGGGTGCCCCGGTACCAGAAGAGAGTGTCGCAGACCTGGGCGTTGAGAGGACGCAAGATTGGTCCGGCGAGTGTGGTCCCAGCGGCGAACTGAAAGCCGAAAAGAGGGATGGCAAGACAAGGGAGGGAAAAAACGAATGGGCGGAGTACTCCAGAAGAAGAATCCGGATGAGCTTTCGCGGAGAGCGAGATAAAAAGCCGCTTCCTTCCGAGCGGCGACTATTAAAACCGTACCATTATGGAATATATACAGCAGTGTATCCTCGTCGGTGCTTTTATTTCATTACATCGTTTGCGCGGCTAACGAAATTACCGCAATTTCGTGGCGTACCCGCCGCCACGGACCCACTATGCTTCGTTGCTCTACAACTCCGGTTACCCCATCCGCCACCCTCCGCCCACCCCGCCGTGTTCAGCAGCTGCCTGTTTGCCCGCCGCTCGTTCCAGCTTGTTCGACGACTTCCTCCTGAGGATTCCGGGGCACGTAGCAAAGCGGAAAATCTTTTCAACCCACCCCCCGAGGCGCGGCGGTGTCTCGAATCCGCCCTTGCCATCGATTGCTCGTTAATTATGGTTATTATAGCCAACGCGTCGAGGCACCCGGGGACCGATGCATCACGCGCCGGATAGAGATTCCGACGGAGAATATGCGAATTACCGGCGATATTGCTTGCGCACACTGTGGTAGGGGCGCCTCTTTCGATGCAGTAGAAATCCTGCTTCGGGGAAATGCGATTCTTTTCATTTGGTTTATCCGTCATTCGAAGGAGATTAAGGGGTTGGGACACGGTGACGGGTTAGTGAAGTGTACGATGTTTAAAGAACGGTTCAAACTATTTTTCAAATATTATAAGCATTTTTATAGTCCATTTGATATTAAAATAAGATACAAAATCTTATATTAATAGACTGATTACTTTTTCAAGATTTTGTATCTCATTTTGATATCAGATGGACTATTAAAATGCTTATCATATTTAAAAAATAGTTTGTTTTTAGTTTTTATACCAAACGCCGCCTTCGTTCGGAATACTTTTTCTCTGGGTGGCTGGCTGGTATACCGGTTTCTGCAAAATCGGATTAACTATAACAAAATTCCTAAAAATGTTGTAAACTATAATGTATTCTCTAGGCATTGACGATCCCAGATTTCAATTGTTGTAAAAATTAACAAAGTGGTAGATATTTGAAATATAGTTGTTACGGTAAATGTGATTAATCCGGTGGTTATGTATAATTGCCGGTTATTATATATAATCACCACTAAGTTTGGTAAATGTGATAAATTCTTGAATATTTATCAAATTAACCGGCGAGTTTATATAATTCCCAACTCGTAATGGCGATTCTGATAAATATCTTGACCGATTGAGCGAGTAGAGTACAGCGCAGTTTTTTGAGTAGTTACTAGTCAGAAGGATAGTTTTTAGTTGGATACTATGATACAAGAGGCTGCGAATAATAATATTTTATAATTTACAATTAAAAATTCAATAAATGGCTATTTTAAGTCACATGGATGTAGCCTGAACGAAATTTGATCACATTTACCAAACGTAGTGGTGGTTATATATAATAACCCGCAATTATACATAATCACCGGATTAATCACATTTACCGTAACATAGTCCTTGAACTTCGACAAAAAATATGTTAGTTTTTTGTTTATATTTTGCAAAGTAATAAGAAAATTGTTAAAAATCGATCGTCAATGCCTAATAAATATTATAACAACGTTAACTATCAAATTTCAATGTGATTGGTAAGATAGAACTCGAGATATCTGGTACTCCGTTTTGAACAACACGGTTTTGAGAAAAATTCGTTTTTCTAAATTACGTTCGTCAAGTTCAAACGCATTTTTCTCGACATTTGTTAGATTTGTTAGATTATACAATGTTAACTAAGGAAGATAGGTAAGACTGGTAGTGCATGCCATTTGACAAATCTAATAAGAAAAGAGCAACAGAGGTTCGGAATCAATGTTTTCCTAGTTAATAGTAGCATTCTGTTTTAATAAAATTTAGCATCTCCTGTAAAACTCGGAAATTACAACTATAACTTAAAATAATCAGAAATATTCGTTGATTTCGAATAGAAGTACATACATACTACGGTATATAAGGAAATTAAGAACCATATTTTTGCATTAATCGAACAGTCGCAATTTGTGTTTAATGACACAGTATCACAAATACATTAATAAACACTTATGGCTCCTGCGTTCATACTAAATATTAATGTGATATTGTCAATAAAAGAAAATACCTTACTATGATAAGAAATTGCACTGGAATTTGTATTGTAAAAAATAATTGTAAATAATTTCACGCAGTTATTAATGAAAATCATTCACTTCGGCCTTTTTCGTCACGCACGCAAGGTCAGACGTTTTTGAAATTCTTCCCGTTCAGCTGATTCAACGGTAACGTCGACGAAAGGGCGCAAATAAATTTTCGCACGTACGAATGGAGCGGAATATCAAACACCCATCGAACAGGGCAAGTTGATTCAAAAAAGAAATTCCAAACAACCAGACAGATGCGCCTTTGAATTTATGTACCTTCTAAAAGTTGCTGCCTTTTCAACGAATTTTCAAAGGAAGTTCGTGAGTGCATTCCGGAAGCAAGATTTCAAGTGATACAGAAGTCTTGAAAGGGTGAAGACTTCTATTAGAATTATGTTCCTGTCGAACGTGCAAATTCCCAAGACTTCTACCTAGAATGTTTCCAAATAACTTGTTCAGAGTAATCTCTGTGCTTGAATAGTTTTGTTAATCGATAAGGCATCTTCATTTAGTTTTCTTGAAAGAAGTAAAACACAATGAATAATTTACAGTTAATCATTTCTATTCGTTGCGTTTGATTTGTGTTTTCAATTTAATTATTAGACGATACGTATGTCTATTGATTTTATGTTATTAAGTTAAAAATGTCTTCGATATTAATACTAAATAAAATATATAAAAAACTTTTGAAAAACCACGCTTATATTAAAATGCACTAAAAAGGAGAAAATAATATAATAATTTAATATGAATTTAAATAAAATCATGACATTAGTGACTATAAACAAAAGCGTGGAGTGCCCACGAAGATTATGTCAATATAGTTTAGCACACCACGCTTTTGTTTATAGTCACTAATGTCATGATTTTATTTAAATTCATATTAAATTATTATATTATTTTCTCCTTTTTAGTGCATTTTAATATAAGCGTGGTTTTTAAAAAGGTTTTTTATATATTTTATTTTGTACTTTTTAGTCTTCACATATCTTGTAATCGATTGTAATTACCACTTCACCAAGATGTTTTGTAACAGGGACAATATTGTGTCATGATTAGATAATTTTATAATTAAAATAACACCAAACACGATATAATTTGGACTATATATGGTCCAAATATATTTACTGTTCACAATGCATTATACACCTCTTATTAAATAATTTGAATATGGTCCAAATTATATCGTGTTTGGTGTCATTTTAATCAGAAAAATGTCAGCTATGCTATGTAAAAGTTTCATAAGGAGAGGATGAGAAATAGCAAAGTTTCGTCGTTGAATTAGTATTAGCTCACCGCTATACCCGAGCACTGATTCATTACACTGATCGGCAGCGGCGTAGCGATGTGCGTTTGTTTGGAAAAAGCAGTGTCGCTCAACGAGCAGTGCCGTTACAGCTTTGGCATTTTTATTGTTTTGTTTATTATTGTCATTTTTGGCCCCCCGAGTATGGAATCCAGTATTGTCATCGGAAGCAAGTGCGTATACAAAATTTCAGCAAGATTGGACTATGGGAAGTGGTTTAAAATTCAATTACAAGATTTGACGCATACAAGATCGTTGCGAGCTAATATAAGCCTGGTAAAAAGATTCTTTATAAAACATATTTTATGTTTGCATATTTACTTTATCACTAGCAGACCGTACAGTATTAAATTAATTAATTATTATGATATAAATTATTTCGTTTACGCCTAGTTAGTTTCATTTACGATTTGCAATAGATGTTTGATATAAACTACAGAATGCGATTAAAAAATAATAGATAAAGGTAACATGTGTTATCTAAATATTCATATCTACTGTCGACTTGAACAATTTATTAATATAGGTGTATATGTACATATTACATAATTCTATCCTTTATTAAAGTAAAACCTAATTTGCAGAATGATTTATATATTTGCGTTTAACATTGAGAATAGTAAAAAATTCAGTAAGAATATTTATCGGGAAAGAGTACATTATAATAAAAGTCTTCTAGAACTCAGACTATGAACGTGCTGTAAATAATGATGGAAGAGACAAGAAGTGATGATTTTGATGGCGCCGTTTATCTTGGTGCAGCTTAACAATGTCCATTTCTTTTGAAAATAATTTATAGTGACATAAGTCTACCTAATAAGAATTTAATGTTTCAATGCAGGTATTTACTTTGAAATATCGAACCTTGCACAAGCACTTGTATGTCGTAAACGTTTGCTTCCTTTAACGAAGGTTGTAGTTTTTGAATGTAGACTTTTAGTTCATAGGTGAGTCAAAGGGTTGCAGAACAAGTTTTCATTATTAATATACATACGTATAAGTATTCAATTAAATTTCTTACCAATATTCGGTATTTAATTATCTATCTATTAAATATACACAACAGTATAGTAAAATAAAGTGTAACAATATACCGCGCCATTACAATCTATTGTCTATGATGCGAAAATAGGGTAAAATGAATGCTACAGGAATTAAATGATCCAGAAAAGAATATCTTCTCTATCTATAGTCCCATGTAAAACGCACATTATTTTCTCTTGTAAACATTGGCGTAGATAATTATTAATACACTAGTTACTGCTCATTATTTAACCTAAAACGTGTCAGTATAGTCAAAGAAAGTAAAACGAGAATGAATAGTGAAATAATATTCAAAACGTTCTAAATTTAATTGCACAGTTATTAACATTTCCCAGTTTATTAAATAAAATATGAAATGCCTTCGCGCTACCGTTTCAAATTCATACAGCGACGCATCGTGCAATTTTGCATTTCGTGCAGAAAAGGAGCAAGCAGAATGATTCTCCGCCATCGGAGGCAAGGGAAGTGAAAAGAATCGCCCGTATCGACACGTACCAGCATCGATACGACAACGTAACGCACGATTTACAGATTTTCACCGTACGAGATGGGGACAAAAGTGGCGGATAGAAACTAGAAACAGACGGCGTTATAGTATTTCGCAACGATGGAAAAGATTTGAAAGGCTCACAAGGACGCAGAGGGAAACGAGAAAATAGGGGGTGTGAAAAATGCAAAGCCATCGACGCGAGAAAAACGAATGCTCGACCGTGCAGAATCTGCAGAAGACACGTTGTTGAGCAGGAGACATTGTCTGCCACTCCGTACAGTGGCCCGCAATAACGGAATACGCTAACTGTAATCTCCTCTGGCATGTTTATTTCACTTACCACTCGTAGCTACGATTCGAACAAAATTGAAAAACAAAATTCTGTTCCAAATTAATTTGTGCAATTTTGTGGAGGTCGATGAATTCGTTGAATTTAGATTTGCAAACTGTTATGCTTATTACAGTAGAATAAAAACGAACGGTATAATATGTATATATTTTCTTGTATTTCATTTTATGTTCAGGTATCATAATGTAAGACGTAATGCACAAGATACTCGCGAATGTCTTCATGATTTGAAACACGAAATATTTGGCATAATATAATTGTAGGTATCTTCCGTTATTAATAATACAATTTGAACTAATAATAATTAATGATATAATAATTATAACGATATAATAATTCGGGTACTTTCATTATTTGTTATGTAGGAAAAATATACTTAAATTGTTGAAATGCAATTTCGTCAATGTTAATTGCAATTTGCAACTTCTAAATTAGTTTTCTTCTTTTCATTTAACAAACACAGCGTAATAATAAGTGAAACACGCATTACATCTTCCTCCTATTAAATATGTTGTACACGCGATCCACGCCCTTGCATTAACCCTTCGTTACCTAATCCGTTATTCTACGTGTTACAGTAGAACCTCCCGTATCCGAACCCCCATTATCCGAATATGTACCCTGATATCCAAACGACGCGTCGTTTCCCAGCAATGTTTGCATACAATGCATGTATAGTTTTCAATATTTGCTCGAACGAATTTTGATCATAACAATGTAGTACGAAGTTAACTTGAGAAATATATGTGAGTTAGCAGCCAAGAAGACTTTGGATCCTTAAATACTAGAGAAATCGTAAAGTCCCTTGATTTTCATTTCATAAATAAATGAAATTTAGTATCAGGAAAGTGATTGTTCTGTTATCCGAAAAATCGGTTATTCGAATGCTTTTGTGTCCCTATTAACTCGAATATGGGAGGTTCTACTGTACTTCTATGAAACCGTCTGACACGCTACAATCCCCGACCAAACGTCTGCGAAAAATATTTGCAGTCGTAGCATGTCTCATTCCTTTCCTCCATTTATTTCAAGTTGCATCCGACTACTAATGGTCATTAACGACTACAATGGGGTAGTTCAACGATGAACGTGCGTGTTGGGAACATTAGTTTTGTACCTACGTTAGACCTACTGTTTTAGTTGGAATGTAGAGCACATGTATCATGTACAGAGGTGCCGGCTAAAGTCGATCCTTCGATAACCAGTCCAAACCCTAACCAACCGAACCACTGCGGCTCACAGTGGTCCAAACGGGCCTTTTAGTTGGACAAAACCCCTTACGATCAACCTATGGAAGCAAATGAAGTATTTATTTTAAACATACGTTTCCTTGGTGAAAATCAATTATAAAAAAATGGGATTTGCTTGAATAAGCGGCAGAAATACGAATTAATTCAGTATTATAGAACATATTTACCTTATAGTAGTAATAAAGAAAGTACTTCTGAAGGCATTTCCGAATTAACACTTGTTACGAGTGGCCTGAGAGTAGAAATTAATGGGTCTGATAATACTAACAATTTGTTTAACAAGTCTTGGTTTAGTTGCTTGTCGTGAAATTTTCCTGGTGTGGTGTTCGCGATATGATCGCAGATCTTTGTGCCTGGTTTCTTGTGCATCTTCAGACATTTGTCCAATAGGTAGTACAATACTTTCCATCACATCAGCACCATGTATTAATAGCTTATGGACAGTAGCTGGCATGTAATACCATGGGTATAGATCCACAAAAAGTTTGAATAGTAGATATTTAGATTGAACAATCAGAATTTATTAATTTATTTAATACACTAATTTTTCTGGTTTCTAAAAAAAACCCGAGTCGTTTGATCCAATTTTTAGAAACTTATTGTATTTTAAAGATCGCTATACATATTACTTTTACTCTTCACCGTACACCTATTAAAAATGATCTACGCTTCAAAGTTGCAAAAAGTTGCAGATGGGACTTTTTTGAGATTCTACACACTTTTATGAAGTAACTCGAACAAGTATACGTTAATACAAAGTAATGCTTTTTTTTTAGAGACCATCAAAGTACAAACGTCGCACAATATTTCAGTATATTATTGTCTATAAGCAAATGAGTCAGTTATTCGAGTTTTAAGATATGTACACTTACGAATTGTGCTTACATCCATCGCAAATTCAATATAAAACAGAAAAAATGTCACAAAAAATATGCTGGGAACTGCTAAGAACTGTTGACGAACGATAGATACTGATGAACTGTGGGCCCTCGATTAC
This sequence comes from Nomada ferruginata, assembly GCA_963583965.1. Lineage (NCBI taxonomy): Eukaryota > Metazoa > Arthropoda > Insecta > Hymenoptera > Apidae > Nomada > Nomada ferruginata. The sequence goes on from OY757219.1 coordinate 7,469,623, forward strand.
TGACTATCGCGTATGGTTAGAAATCGTGAGTGGAGGAGGGGAATTGTTTATATAAACAGCATCCTATCGTATAAGGGCTAGCTCTAATTCTTTTTATCTATTATATATCTCTCACTTACCGTAGTCGAAAATCTTTTTTTACCACTTTCAGTTCTTAGGTTTTGTCCAGCTAAATGGCCCGTTTGGACCACTGTGCGGCTCTGTAGTATGTCTTACTTAATCCCTATTGAAGCATCTCGAATGAAAATTGTGACGAGAAAATAACTGCAGCATAATTCAGGCCTCAAAGGCTTAAACAGACCAAACCCTTCTCAAGAAATATATATCTAGTCTCCTCCGGATTAACCCTTTGACTGCGTCACACTCTCGCATGGAAGCATCAATATATACGGCGCGATGTTCGCATGTCAATCGCTGCGACTGACTGTCGCACGTCGTTATGCTGATTGACCAAAATGCACATTTCGTTCACGTATGCGCGCAGTATTGCCGATATTCAGCTGCTTGCACTTGCTATGTTACACGAAACAGTAAATTCTACGTTAGGATTTAGTTTAGAGGACGTATATGCACGCCTTTCATAGTCGAAGGGTTAAATCACTCCAGTACACCAACCGAAACATCCTCTTCAACCGCGAACACCCATACACACGCCTGCATACTGAAAACTCACCGCTGCCCGCAAAAATTCATCAGCATCACCGGCATTAATTTACCGCGTCAAATACACCCACCGTCAATACCAAACATCGCGTGTTCATCCTCTGAAAACTATACCGCCCACGCAGCCGTGGGCGTGTTTAGAGATTGAAAGCGTTTTAGTCCGGTCCCATTAAGTTGTCGGTGAATCTGGAAAGAGGAGATTGAAGTGTTCACCCGTCGAGAACGGTCGTTCGCGTGTGACGAGAGACAATGGAGCAAAGTGGAGTTCGTGCATTATTTTCGAGGCGCATTCAGGCGGGCCACTGTACGCGACGACACTCCATATACACGGGATGGGCATTGGAACACGGACGAGCGGTGTTCCAGCGAGAGCATTCGCGTGTACGCCTCGCCGCACCCAGCCAGTTTTTTCCCTGGGACGCGTGAATGCGACCCGTGCACACGGCGGGGAACAAAACTCGGGCACGAAGCCGCTGATATGGTTTCCAGGGGCGAGCGAGGGTGCGATAAATCGCCGAGGATTTCTCTCAGACGCCTTCCGCGTCGTGATTTTCCGCTACTCGAAACCTGTCGTTCTATCCGTCGAACGCCGCGATCGATAGGTTATCCGGAAACGACCTTAAAATAAAATTCGGTGAATTGTGCGGGCTCTCCGCGAGCGAAGGTTCGGGCACACCTGTCGGCCGCCCGTTGGACATCGTTCGGGGAAGATTTTGTTTTATGGGGGCGCCTTACGAAGCATTAGGTCATCCCATAAGTCGTGTCGTTTTTTAACGCTTAACTTTAACTCTAAGATGAGAATACTTTCATTCATCTTTCGTCATCGACGTATTGGCCATCATTTTCAATGACCTCAGCCCGTTGCTCAATCAATTTGTTGATTCCATTTTCGAGAAACGTCAGAGGTCGACCAGTTTTTTGTTTATTGTAAAGCTCGAAATCTCCATTTTGGAATTTGGAATACCACCACCTTTGACACTTTCCTACACTTAAAGCATGTTCTCCATACACGTCACAAATATTTTTAACGGTGTCTTTAACCGTATTGACCTTTTTAAACTCGTACAGCATGTAACGCCGAAAATGGATTTCGTTAACACTCATTTTAGCAGTGTTTTATAACAGAAACTATCGATCTAAATGCTTCGAATGCACGTTCTTAACTGACGAGGGGATACTTCTTGACAGGCGTAAGGAGAAGTTTCTATAAACATATTGCAGAAACAAAATACAGTTGTTTATATAAACTGCGCTAAAACACGACACGACTTATGGAATGACCTAATAGTTACGCGATCGATATTGGACGTCAGTTCGATAAAGGCAGGCACGAGATTATGGCAAATGGAGTTGAAACGGTTTCTAATAGTTCTCCTGGGATTATTTTTGGCCGTAAACGTTCGACTGAAATTTTTTTTGTTTCATTCATATTGAATTGCATGCGATTTATAGACTTCTTGGCGACTACTATATTGCAGTGTATTGTGAAATATATAAATTGGATGTAACAAGTGATGTATGTGAAACGGTGTAATGAACTGCATTAAGTATATTATTTGCATTCAAGGATTTGTGGTTTTTGAAAACTGTGAAAGTCGTTCTAAGACTTCACTGTTGTCAGGGATTAATTTTTAATTATTAGGGACGTGGTACAGTGGATTTTGAAAACAAGGGTTGGGATTAAAGTTAGGGTTGAAGTAGCTTAGACCATGTGTCAATGTGGTGATTTAATCATTTCGACTTCGGCGATGCAGGAGTACTTAAAATCGAATACAAGCGTCGACGTTTCGCAATTCAAAGAAAGCAATGTGACATCGCGTTCCACAGGTTTATTTCATTAGAGTTTCAAAATATTAAAGTCATGGTACCTGACAAATTAATTATCCTACCGGACTGAATTCAATTTGTGAATAACTGTAGAATGAATACTTGTTACTGCATTTCTATTCTATTCCGGTTTGATTCTAGTTCTTTCACTTAGAACAGTAAACAGGATGCCATACATTAAAATTTATCGAATATTCTAATTTTATACATACAATATCTTCTTCCATTTCATTGCACTAGCAGTTGCATTATGTTATTGCACAAGTAATACAAATTCAGTGCACACACTGAAACACTATTTTGCCTGATCGATAATAATCAGCAAGCAGCCCCCCCCCCCCACAACTAACAACTATTCCAAATTTATATTACACGCATACGATTATAAGAGTATGCGAATTTAAATCCTCCGCTTACACAGAATCATTTGAAGATTCAATTAAAGCCCAGGAGGCTCCGTCAAGAAGGAACTGGGGCAAAGTTACGAGCAGCGAGTAACGAAATTGGAAAAAAATTAAAACGCCATCGAGGACATCTGGCGGAGTGGCATTTTTCTTATTGAACTACTTAAGGGATGAAACGTTAATGCCAGCGTCGCGAAGGGCTGGAGGCGTTTAAGTGGCGACTGTCTACGGCGACGGGGATGGCAGTCGATGCGCAAATGATGCACGTTGCACGAAACGACGCCACGTTTTGCCAAGGGTGGCTGAGTGGGTAAGTAACGAAGCGTGAGTAACTAACCGTCGTAAAAGCACGAAACAACGTACGATCACCCCGCTCGTAAAATGTCGGCACGTGTTCTGGTCCTTTTGGTCGTCGGGCAACACGTTTCTATGCCAACTTAGTGAACAAGATGACCGACTCTGTCCACGAACCAACTACTCGGGGCTATTTTGGGAACGAGAGATTTCTTACAGGGGATGCCTCAATTTATACGTGTTACGTTTATTTCGCATGACTCAAAGAGACTTTATATTTGCAGAAAATATGAACGATTGATTTCGAATTAGTGGTTGTGGTTTGGAATTGCAAGACTGATAGAATTTTGGTCTGAAACATGTGAAAGTGTAAATATGAACTAATATAAGCCTGGTAATTAGGGCAACAATGATAATGAATTTCAGTTTGGGATACTGCAAGGGATAAATCTTGATGTTTTAGAATCTGCTGAAAAGAAAAATAAGGAAACTCTTCAGTGCAACCCAACCCATGAAAAAGACTTATTAATTGTAATTGCGAGGTCCTATAAACAAAATAATACGATAAAACCTAGATAGTCGCACTAAAACAGAGCTGTAAATTTTTAGAAAATATAATGGTTGTAATTAACGAGGTCTAACTTTTCCAATTTTAAAATCCACGACCCTTTCTCCACTTCCATTTTTCCGTTTGTTCGTCCACAATGAAGAAATAATCTCTGGCGTGTGCTAACATAGTGCAAGAAATCGCTCTTAATATTACTTGCTTAAAAAAACGATACTTGCCTAGAAACATTACTTGTTAAATGGAGTCAAATGGAGGAAACCTTCTGCCGAGTTAAAAGGAAATGAATCTATGTACGTGTACGAAGACCAAGTACACGTGATAAGAAATGATAGGAGGGGACACGAGCACATGACAGGTCTATTGTAATAAGGTTACTTATGTATATATCGCGTTATCGCCTCCCGCGGATCACACAAATCGAGATACGGGTTCTGTCTGAAAGGAAGCGCATTACAATGCTTTCGTTTGTTAGCAGGGCCACGAACAACAAGTCTAACATGGCCCCACTTGCAATCGTTCCGCCCTCGACACAGGCCAGCCTTCCTTTACCTATTTTCCAGCAGTCCCGATCTATTCAATCTCGATGCAAAGGCGATCTCACGTGCAGTAATAGCTTGTCAGCCACACCGAGGTCGTTTCTGATAAACGGCCGCTTTCCTTGGCAATCTTTTCTATGCTAGCTGCTCACCGTTCGATCTCTGTGCTTCGCTCCTCGTCCTCGCAGTGGCTGCATAATGCGTTTACTGCTACGTGAAATCGTTTGTCGAAATGTCCCCATTTTTCCCCATTTTTCTCTCATCGTCCATGTGCAAGCATCGATAACAGTCCTGATAAATTAGAGAATACATAAATACATATGCCGTGCTTGTTCCTTTCCGTGCTGCTTTGTCGGCCGCTGCTGGGTAATTCGATGCTGGAGAACGATTCTTTTTCCAATTGTACGATTTAATCAAAGTAAACACTGTTGGATTCCGGGGTTTAAACGAAATCGTGTTTCAACAATTAATTTTGCAATGAGAGTTTTAATATATAAGGAGTACCGTGACGAGTGTGCGCGACAGAGTAACGGTGTAGGTCGCGTCCAAAACTATTCTGGTTACAGTAGTTATTCCGCTACTATATATATTGTGGTTTTTAGGGAGGAAAGGCTGACCTTAGCCCTTGTTGTTGTCGCCTTAGCCGACGCGGAGTCTGGCCCTTGGCAGTAGTCATATCGCTGACTACTGCCCTAGTGCAAAATATTGACTTTGACTAGGCCAGGATCCGCGGGCCTTACAATCATCGGTGACTCAAGGGCTGGTCATCCAACAACACCATTTACCTGCGTGCGACAAAGTTCTCTGTGTCTCTGTGGCGCAAATTGGTGTTTCTGGTGAAGCAAACGTTATCGAAGTTTTTTGCACAAACACTGTCAGCGTGTTCTGTAATTAAATGTTGGGCGAGAAAATTCGTACGATGTCAGCGGGAGTTTTATTATACTTCAGCAAGCTTGTTTAATTTACAAAATAGGAGGGTTAGTTCACTTAGGAAGTATAAGTTAAACAAACTTGTTTTTTGGAATCTTTTAATACAGCATTTATTGTCGTATGCTTGTAAGATCCTTGTCTAAAGTTCCGTCGAGCTCTTGGAAAATAGTGCAGCAGAGAATGCATAGTATTACAGTATAATATTTCTCAAAACAGTAATTCTACAAAAATCATTTACAATCTGCTAACCAAAACCTTAGTCCCCAGAATTGCCGTTCCTAGAATCAATGCCACCACAATAATCTTACGCTTGGAAACTCCATGTCTGCTCAAGTGCCGCGAACAAATTTTATTCACTCTGCTACGAGCACTCGCGGTGCTCAACGCGTTTACAATTCCACCCTCGTGAGAGTCGCGAATTAAAGAAACACAAGCTCACGAGTCGCCCGACGCAAAACTTGATTTCGCATTATACACACCGTAATATATTCGGTCCCAATAGATCTGTATTAGTCTTATGATATATATATTTCTGTATTAGTCTTATTATCAACTCGTTAGCTAAGGAGTCATGTACACAAATATTTTTAAGCCTCCGTCGTCGCAAACACTCGTCACATATCCTAATCGCATCACCGCTTCCAAAATACCTCGTCATACTGCCATATGATCCTTACTCATCCGCAGTCCTTTGGATTTCGTCCTCACCATCCCTACTACATCATTTCCAACACCCTTTAAAAACCCAAGGTTCCCTTACTCACCAGCTCAGATCATCCAAGAAAAGTCAACTGTCGAAATCATAGTCCAAGTGTTAATAAAACCTCTCGAAAAACCGAAGTTGGAAGTTAAATTTTCTCTGTGTCCATTACAACACTGTGTCCATTACTTCGTTCGACGCTAAACGTTCGCAGATTCGTTGACTGGTTCCGCCAATTCTTCCACGCGGCACGCACCATTGGAAATCGGCCGTCACAGGGAATAAATTCAGTCGGTCCAAACGACCGTGGAAGCCGGGGAAAAAGGCAGATTCTACTCGCGAGACCAATATTCCCGATAACGGCCAAGACAGACGTTTTCTCATTTCCGCGCAGAGACCCTTCGGGCCGGAAGTTCGTGACCGTCCCTCGTTTGTCTCTTCAAGGCCGTCGCGAGACTTCGACCGAACGCCCCTTAATGGCAATTATACATTTCTACCTGGGAGCAGAATTTCGTGTCGCACGCAGCTGATTCGCAGCTGATTCGCCGCGGATCTATTACAGAGAGGATCAGATACGTCGTCTTGGTTATTTATTCCGTTCGAAGGATTCGACGATCCTGAAACGGATAAGAGGAATGTCTTTTTCTTGCGGCTCGATCTCGTGACTGTTGGCCGTTTATCTTCGCGAGAGGCTGCTCGCCACAATTTCGTATTGATTACAATTGCCTGGGCGAGCGACGAACGACAGCTGTATTCGCGTAACGCAACACCCGGCATTATGGGGCAATTGGGCGACCAGGGTGGTTTGAGGAACTGCGCATTTCAAGGTAGTTCCGGAGACTTTCATTTTTAATTACTCGCGTCTGGTTGTTTCTGCGGCGCGTGCATGCAATTGCATTTACGGCAAGTCCGCGTGAAGCTGGGCACGTTAAGTTTTATTGCAGCCTAATTTTTTAGTTTTCTTCAGTCTCTCAGGGTACGAACCGAATGCTTGGATGTAATGCACGCGGAAGGGGCGGTGTAATTGAAAAAGGGTCGGAGTGATTCAGTTATTTAATGTAAGTACTTAATTGAATGACAAATCGAATGGAAAAATGCATTAGTAAAATGTGAATTTTATAAAGTGAAACATAGTAAAATTAGTGGATAAAGTGTACCGAGTTTTGGAAAATAGATCTTACGAATATGTTTATGATCAATCATTAAAAGTGTAATACAATGTATACTTCAATTTACCCCGGAAGTAAGTTAATTGTAATTGCAACTACTTTCCTCAGCACTGAAATAACGTTTCATGTCCTAGAAAGGAGTATAGCCCACCGCAAATATACCTAACATAAAGATCGCGGCGTTGGAAACTAATTTAAGCTCCCGTGTTTCGTTTCAAACAACCCAGATTTCAAAACTAATATCCAATTCTAAAAAGAATGCACCGGCAACATAGAAGTCGCAACATATATTATCGCAAATAAAATTAGTCATCCGTTCATATTTATAAGACAAAAAAAGATGCGCTCTTAAAGGTAGGTTAATTACTTTATCGATACCAAAGCACACAAAATACGCTTCTTCCGTTCAAACGTGCACGTCAATGATAATCTTTTCACCTTAAATAAACCGATCCCGAAAAACGAGTTGCTTCCGCGAGACGAAAATAAACGCGAACGAACGCTCGCGTCCATTTCTATATTACGCCAAACTGATTGGCATTTTAAGGATTTAACGATACCGTCCGGCGAATCGACTCTGCCTATATAAAAAATGGTCTATTTATCGGCTTCGCTGACGTTAAATCATTCAAACTCGTGGCAGAAAGGCCTCAGTGTTATCTCGATGCAGGCGTATGGTCGGGATTCGCGCAAAAACACACGTGCCCGATACCTGCGTGCTGACATTTAACGAATATATAAATAGTTGCCCATTGAAAGTTTCGCCTTGAAAAAAAAAAAGAAAAAAGGAAGCGGCAGAACCTTCGCTCGATTTTAGTGACGCAAACGCATCTGGTTCGCCGCGATCTTTCGGTCGGTGTAGAATAACGCAGGAAATATTACGGCGAGCAGAGCGTTCGATATTTTGTTTGCCCCTTTTCAACCGGGTTTTTCTCCCCGGCGAACCGTGTCGGGCGGTAAAATTCAATAAGAAAAAAGATAGAGAGAGAAAGTTAATGAACGCCGCGGCTATGAAAATGCTTTACAATCTAACACGGTTAATAAAAGATGCATGTCCCGTGTCGAGGCGGTCGTGATACACGACTATAAAAACGTATCGACCACGGTGTACTTTTATCAGGATAAAACTTGTGTCGTATTTAACGATGTAAAAGCCCCCGCGGGACTATTAAAGAGGGCGACGCCGGGCGGACGTCCGCAAAAATGGCGAGCAGACGCCTCAGAAATTTGTGCTTCTCTACTGTTGGAATCGGGAGTTTCATTAGTGTTTCAAAAAGTGTTTTCAGAACGATTTCAAAAATACTGCGGATGGAAGACGTCGATAATATTACAATCTTTCTATTATCTTTCCTTGCTTGTCTTTTGATATTTTTATAAATAGCAGCACTCAATGTATTATTGATATTTTTTTATTTGTTGCTACGTATTGGTGCTGGCTATTTTTATGGATGACATTTAAAGTACTATTTAAAAGTTTCTTGGGCGCAAGTATCGTTTTTAGAACACTTTGGGATCATTCGATTAAATGTTAAGCTCGGGTGCGATAATTTATAATTAAACTGACGTTTCCCAACGGCGAAGACAATTATTTTGTTAAGTAAAACGGAATGAAGAGTAACGTTTCACAATATGTGGTGATATTAAAAATGGGAACCGTACGATGGACGGATTTGTATAGTGGATATATCTTAGGTTTTGGTGTCATATGTCGATCATCCCTTAGGCAAACCAATATGGTGGTGTCGAAGGGTGTAACTGTAATAGAGGGTTGTAAAACGATTAGAACGACAGACAGACAATGGTTGCATAATCCGCTGTTGGAGAAGCCCCGCAGGATAGAATACGAAGTATCTATGGGTGTCTGCATATTTCCAGCCCTGTTATCCTTCTACTTTCTCCAATTCTTTGCCAGCGAGTAATCGAAATTACATAGCAAATACAAAAACAGAAACGAACTACGTTTACATTATCTCGACGGTCGCGTGATTTCTTAGCACACGAGTTCTAGCAAAATGAATTCTAATATTCTCGCCATTATCAATTTCCTGAAAGTATCGGAAAACAATTCATTGTAGCCATGATAAAAAGCGTGGTCGATGAGTCGTCCATTTTTTTTTTAAATTACCGTGAACGACGTGCCATCCCCGTTTGTTGTTAAACCGCCGCCAGCAAATATACATATTCAAGTGACCACATTGGACGAAATGAAATGCGGATACACACGCAATTTCCCATCTTGCTAGGGCAGATTTCTAATGCGGCCGCAAGCACGCGAAATCAAGCCTCCCCATTGTACTATTAAGGAAGTTTGCACGATTTGTGCGAGTCAGTGATTTTTCGGGACAAAGAAATTGGGTATTGATTTGTTTGGGTCAGGCTGGGCAAGCAAGAAGAAATTGATACGTTCCCTCGATTCAGAAGAAGGAATTAGTAAAATACCTACGGTACACAGGGGTCCCAACGTTATCGTAAATAACAGGGGGACGAAAGGGCAGACGTAAACGATTAATCGGATAATAGAATAAATGTTCGAAGCAATAAACATACTTGCCTGGGTCCCTGCCCACCAAGGCATACCTGGTAATGAAAAAGCCGACGCCATAGGCAAAGAAGCAACATTAGTTCCTCAAATCTCAATAGATAAACCAATCCCGCATGAAGACCTGCTCCTGCCAATATTCAATATCGAAAAAGAAGAATGGAATAGGATATAGAACACGACGAAAAGAACAAAAATACACAAGGTAGCAAAAGACTTCTTCCAACAAATGCCCACACTCAACTTAAACTGAAAAGGAAAGTCGATGATGACGAGACTCAGAATCGGACACACGAAGATCACACATGAATACCTCCTGAAAAAGACAGAATCTCCAACTTGCTCCACATGTAACCAGATTATATCCACCAAACGTCTGCTGTACGAATGCCGGAAATATGGACCTCAAAGACTCAAATACAAATTAAAACCTGACACCGCATTAACATCAGAGGACCACATTTCTGACACACTAAACTACCTCAAAGAAACTCAGCTCTATGACAAAATATAACCAAAGGATAATCATTTGAAATTGTCGCTAATGACCCTGGTGTCGACGCGACGTTAAACTTTAATGAAACAAAAAAAAATAAGTAAATGTTCAACATTCTGCTGTATACAGTACTTCGATTATATTCAAGTTATCTGATTTCATACTTGATTAATATTATTGATATTGCCGATATTGCAATACGTTGTGAATCCATGCAATATTAATTTCATACTAAATTATTATGAACAAAGTTATAGACCTTATAGAAAGATATACATATTTAATGTTTACGTGCATTTACGTAAAATATTTGACTAAGAAATACGTATGCCGATCAGACAGTGGAACATTCAGATGAGAGAATGTTTGGATAACGAGTGCTCGGATAATATGTGGAGGTTCTATCGTATATGTTTAATCAAATTTGCGGAACAATGGAAATACATTTTCCAGGGGATGAAGAAGTCCATATATCTAAATCGACTTTTGTATTATATATTAAACATTACCTAGAATTATTGAACTTCAGTAAATGTAAATGCAGCTTCTGTAAAATTGTTTGTTTTACGCAACTGTTATTCGTATTCAACTGTCCATTGTTAGTTGCTTTTCCATTTAGATACGCCTTTTATCTCCAGGCACTTCGAGACAAAAAATGTGGTTCAGTTTTAATGCGGAGTTTGTTTCGGATGTCCAGATGCGCGCTGTTAATTAAATAGTTTGTTCTATGTAAACTAACTTCCATTTCACTGAATCGGGCTGCCAACTAAAAGTACAGGGGCAAATTATTTGTTGAAAAATGAACACTTTGACAGGACTCCACAGAAACATATTTGGATACTATTTCTGTACGATTTGTACAACGTTAAAATAATTTTACAAAATTATAGGTAGCCTTCTTTATTTGAAGACAAATACGTTTATGTCTGTTTTGCGAACTCGTCTTACCGATGTGCTTATTGTTAGCAAAGTGGTTAATAAAATTATAAAAAATGATACTCATTTCAATAATAGTGAAAAATAGATATGTAATGCTCCTATGTTAATTATTAAGTACTTATAGCAGGGTTAAATGTTTTTTTGTTCTTATAAAAATGTTCTTTTTCTCTTAACATGTTAGCTCTGAATAATTTATTTAAATATCAGGGTTCCATTTTTTACATTGCATTATTAAAGTTCTATTAAAAAGACGTTATCCCACCTTATATAGTATAAGAAGCTAAAATAAATTATTTTATCGTTTACTAATTTTCTATCCTGTACCCCAAAGTAAGTTTTTGTGTAAGGAACGGCTCAGTGGGCAAGTTAATAAGCAGTGAATATTTTGAAAGTTTGCACCCAATTGCCCGCACGACATCGCGTGAAGTACAATTTCACATCGCGAGGGTAAGCAGTCATGTAGAATTACCGAAGAAAGGTGTCTCCATTTCGTTCGAAGGCGACAGAATGCTTGTATTCTGCGGTTCTAGTTGGCTTTTTGGTTGATTAAGGCGTGAAATAACGCATCGCCACGAAAACACGGTGAAAACAGAAACCGATGAATGAGCTTTGAGATATAATTATTATTATTATGTATAGCGACTGCCATAATTTTAGGAGAAATAGTAATTCTAATGTAGGTATTTTTTGTCACTTCATATCAAAAACTTAACAAGCTATACTTTATTACTTAATGTACAAACTATACTCACGCAATTAATTGTTATTTTCAAAACCTTTATCAGTAATGTAACAAAATTATTAATTTTTTAACTGGAAACTTTTATCTGTTAGTGTGCAATAAATCGCCTTCAAAAATTAGTTCCCTCTGACTTTAAACAGAAATGGAGCTACTTTTTGTGGTCGTTTCTATATTTACTGTTCGATATCATATAGGGAGGCATGAGAAAATTATTTTAAAATAGTTTTGGTAGAAATTGAATGAAAACTTTATTTTTTACATTAATATTTTATTTTACGTTCGTTTTTTCTTGTATATATGTGATACTGGACCATTTTGACCCAAAACTTAATCATGATACGGCTTGGTAAGGTAAGGCTTGGAGAAAGGGAACACGGTAAGAATTTTAAAGAGTACACCAGGAAGTTCTATTATTCTTATCTGAAAGATTTATGTTTCATGAAGTCCGTGCAGGTCCAACCATACAATGTAATAATTTGAAATAAAACAATTTTCCATGTTGTACACGAGGGTGTTTTATTAATTTTTGCTACATACACGATACAAGTTATTATAGCAAAATATATATAATTGTTTATTAAATTACGACTGTATCATATATATTTGTGTAATTTTATTACACGTGAGTATAATTTTTTTGATCTGCATGGATATGCATATGTTTGAATACATATACTTGAACCAATCTAAGTTTTCATGCAAGACTGGCCATGAATCTTTTGTATTCTTAAGATTCAACTGGAGATTGCTTCTAGCGAGTGTACCGAGAGTAATACTTCATTTCTAACTTATTGTTTAATCCACAGTTCACCCTCACTCTTTCTTCCATCGAGATACTGTCACTCTCTCTTTAACTATATTTTTATACAGAATTCACTTTCCACGCATTGAACACTTGCTAATTTTCAATTCACATTTTTCTGCCAAGGAACCTCTTATATTAACATATTCCCTCGCATTTGAAAGTGCTACAAAAAATTGTTCAAGGCAAACATTATCCAAACTGCTCCTTTTTATTTGCTACTCTCCCCTTTATTCCCGAAATATATTTAAAACTTATACTCCAAGGGAAATTCGACAAAAATGAAACATTTCAATTCACGATAGGATCGGCATATCTATCGCCCCTTTATTCAAGCAGCAGTTGTAACTGTCATTTTCCTAACGAAATAAATGCAAAGCACCCTTTTCATCCCTCGGTAGGAGAATCATCCCGTACGATTGTGTTATGGGTCACGAGCGGTGGGAATCGTTCAAATGGACAAACTTATTCGTTACCTTTCTTCCTTCCTTCCTTCCAGGAGCGTTTTGAAGTATCGCGCGATGAATGCCGATGATCCTACGCAGCGTTCAAGTATTTAGATCCCACGGCACGTACGGTTGGAAAGGAGCGTATTCCGCTCGAAAGACCGAGTCACAAATGGAGGCATGGGGGTTCTCTCTGCCGGAGAAAGTAACTCGAAATGCGTGAACCGAGACGTACGATCCTGACTGACCGGGGAAACGATGCTGATGCGATCATTAATGTTCCCAGCAGAGCTTTCCTTTTCGGTGAACAGTTTTGAGACTCTATTATCCTCCCTTGCTTCCACGAATGTCGCGGAAATATTTATTAAGGTTCTTTCGAAAGTGAGAATTCTCAAGTTATTGCCGGACGAGGGAGACGAATGCGAACGTATCGAAAAGTGGAAAGTGGAAATCTGATATTGCGGGACATTGCGGCTGTTAAATGTGTCCCACGATTTTCCGTAGTGCTCTTAATGGTATACGTATATACATTTAAATGTATATGTGCGCATGGGTTTGTGCAACAGTTATCTAGATATGATTTACATTTTATGATATTAGGAGACGTGATTGAAATTTATTTTAGTTTCGTATTCAACGTGGTTTATGTTATTTGTTTCTTGTTATACGTGAGTAATAAAGCTGGATATTGTTATTATTAGTATTTTGAGTATTAGTATTAGTTATTAATGTATTGTAATGGATGGGTTACACGTGAAAATAAGTCGGAACAACCTTGTTCGAAAACTGGCTTTTATTTTATGTTTATAAAATAACTTAAACTACGATGATGGACTTGTGACTCGGATTTTGAAATAGTAATGCTTGAACTTGGTCTTCGAGTATAATAATAAAGTATAATGAGTGTAATGAGCCTTTTCGTATGAAGTGTAAGATAATAATGAATGTAATGTGCTTTGAGGAGGAATGGTCAAGGGTTTATAAGGGATCTGAAATATAGGAGTAGGGGTGATAGGAGAGGTCGAAAGTAGGGATGGAAAATAGTTAGGGACATAGGTCAGGAATTGGAAACATTGGACGGGTGACTAAACGGGGTGAGTCACAGGGTAAGGGCAAGGATGAGGAAGGTTTGGCAAGATGCAACAATATTTGTACGTATGAATCCTTAAGCGGCAGAAGTAAAGAGATAAAGAATAATACAGAAGTATATATCGTAAGACTAATATAGATGGACTAATCTATAGTAAGACTAATATAGATATTTGGTGGCGCATACATTACAGTATTCTCGGTAAATTTCTATTTAATGAATGGTAATAATACGTATTAATAAACTCGAATGATATTACATCGAAGGAATATTAGAATTTAATTAACAAACAATATTCTACGAAACAATGGCAGAGAATAGCAAAAAGTAGTCTTTGAACCTAAGACAACATAAGAATGTTATAATATGAACATAAGACATCGCTTGGCAGAAATAAGATCCTTTCATTGAAACGAAACTTCGAGATCCAGTAAAAGGATTGAATCGACAAAAGAATTAAATGAAATACCAATTGCTAAATTAGTTCACGCAGTGCGCACTTAAATGAAAAGGGAAATAAAAAAGAGACGAACCTTCCAAAAACTACTGTATCCAAGAAATACGCACAGAAATCTTGACAGTTTAAGTCTCACGTTGCTATATTTCCACCGGGGTATTTTCTAAATGAAATTTTCATCGATCATCTCCGGGGATGACGCGGATGAAGCAGCAATACGGAATGAATTGCAATACCCGGCAGAGTGTTAAAACTCATCAACATTACTATCCATTATCTCGTTCATTAGGGGGACTTTCTCTTTTCCTCACGGCGTGCTTCTCGAGCGTCGCCAAACCCTCGCGGAACAAATACGCCGTCGGAATATTCACCGGTTGCAATTAAATGAAGCGAGGTTAGCCGTTGTTCCGCTTCCTCTGTTCGTGTGTACTTTTCCGAGCGCCATTACGGTTTCGTGTGCGGGGCAACAGAAGTGAAGATGAAAGGAACTAATAAATTTGATGAAATGGGGTGGCTGAAATCCCACCCATTCGTTCCTCGTGACTCGTTGGATAGTAATTAGGTGATAAATATTTTATGCTGATATAGAGAACAATCTAGATACGCAGTGAGGTTATTCATTTTTAAATATCAAACATATATGGAGGGAACACGAGGCATAGAAAAATACGGAATATGAGTCCCTAAATTAAAATTAAATTTTAAATAGATAATGAATGAAAATGTGTATGGGTGTGTAGAGGTGATACATTTCTTTGCAGGTGTGCAATCAGTCAATATACTTGGACAGTACATGGGTTTATGTGGCAGGGTGGAGAATACATAATTTGTGGGTTCAAATTAAACACATTTTGAGGAATGGTTTGTCGTATTTTGTTCACAATGTGGCATAAACCATTGCGTCGTTTAAAATACTTGAAAGTTGGGGGGTTTATGAACAATTTTGCGATTGACTGTATATTTATGTTGTTTGAAGCTCTGTGTTAGTAAGCATCGTATTATTGGATTAAATGACAAACTTTAAGTATCAACAGTAAAACGATATTCCAAAATTGACATGAATTGTATAGATCATATTATAGCTAACAATTTGCAAATTATAATAACAAGGTTTTCACAAAAACCAGATGTATTACACAGTACACCAAACTCTTGCTCGAAAATTAATCGAGCATATAGATTGACAGTGCTCAATTGTATCACGCCTCTAAAGTAATTAATAAAATTGCTTGCAAACCTTTTATTTGTCCACAGTTTTCTCCACTATTAATGCATTAGGTGCCCTGTGATCTTTCACCGAACAGCACCCATAGCAAAAACGTTAAAACAACCCAGGCACGAAAATTGAATGCAACTCATCAAAAGAATGCAACAAAGTGGTTGCCAAACAGGGCGAGCCAATCGGCTATCGAGAAATGGCCAAGCAAAGAGCAGAAGAAATAAAAGCCAAGCCAGTTTTATAAAACCAAAGAAACAAAACATCGAATAAAACAGATGGTGAAAAAAGGGAAGAGCGCCAAGAAAATAAGCACGAGCAAGGGACAGCCTACAACACGGGGTAGAAAAGGGATGAACCTGATGGCTCTTTTGCAAGAAGTTGCGTCGTTGAAAGTACGAATCGACGTGAACGCGAAGAAGATGAGACAGAGGTAACGCTGGAACAGATACAGAACGGCGCGCGGCGAGACGCCAGCTGGGGCTTCGCTATTACAAATGTCGGGCATTTAATAGGGAAAAGCGTCGCGACGCCGCGTATTAGGGAAAGCTCGCGGCGCTGGTGGCGCTGCAGCTTGAATCTGCGAGCTGAATCGTGGATTCGTGGAGAAAGAACCGTGGAATCTGTTGGGGGTGGCCGACTTTATTACCGTCGGCGTTTCTCGCCCTCGTAACTTTTTCCCCCCGCCTTCGTGGCGCTTAATGACACCCACCGCGGGAAAAACTCCGGCTCGTTCGAAGGAATTGCGTTTGCAATTGTGGCAAAGAACCGTCGCCGGTTACCGACTTCCGGATTTAACCGAGCCAAGTGAGTAACGGGATTTCCGGGATTAAACCGTGTCCACGAATTGAGGCCGCAAAAACTATCAGAGAACAGGCATAGCTTTTCATTTTGCGTTTTTCTTCAATTTTGAATTGCGGCTTTTGGGCCCCAAGGGATATTCGCTATTTATTGTTAATATTTGGTTGATAATTATGCTTCACAAATGTTGGATCCCCGGCAAGCCCATTAGTTCTAAATTAATATTTATATATAAATGCTGTTTAGTTTGGAGGATTGGCAGGGTATTGCATTTTCAATCACTATTTTACCTATAATTGTTAATTACCTTGTTAATTATTTTAGCCCGTCGGATGTTAATTTACTGAATACAAGTAAAATTTATGGATACGCGCAGTGATTGTAGTGGTCATAACTATAAAAAATCATTGGGGAGGTTATTTTCAGTCCCTAGTAAATACTTTTATACGTACATTTAACATACAGGGTGTCACATAAAGTGTTACAGCAAGCTGTATTTTCTGGAACCTTTAAACACAGCGTCCAAATTTTTTTCAGTGTTTTATTAGCCCATGCTCCGATGTATACAGGTTACGTGTAAGATAAAAAAAGATATTTCAGATAGAAGAGATGGTTAAGATAGCAGAGAGCTACTTGAAAATATTCTATTTAAGAAATTAAGGGTGGCTGTCCCGTTTCGCCACCTGGGTTTTCAATTGCAGTCTACTGCCACTTAGATAGAAGAGAACATCAAGTAGTAACATTAAAAAAAAATTTGGCAGATATGCTTAACAATTTCGGAGAGTACAGCGTGTTGTAACACTTTACGTGACTCACATTGTACGTTTACTACACTATAAAAAAGGGAACGAAATAAAACGTTTATGAATATGCAGATTAACTACGTTAACCAGTTGAATTTCTTTAGCCCAAAGATTAATTGCAGATGTTATTCATTAACTGTTAATTTACTGCAAGGCATGCAACATGAATGGCTGATAAAAGAAAGGTACAGTTTTACATACGAAACGAAATTTTAATGAAATAAGCTGCACAATATCGAATGATGTACGCTGTACATTATACAGGAAATTAATTTTGTCATCCATTCATTCTATATATATTTAGTTACAAGGATAAATTCCATAAAAATGAATTTTGTGCGCAGTGAAAATAGTTTGCAAATTTATTAATAACGCGAAGGACTGAGGTATTTGAAAATTAATTGTAACCGGAGATAATATGTGACTCCAAGTAATATTTGGGACTGGGTCAAGTAAGGTAGCATAAAATTTCGTATGAAATTCCGTTGTAGTGCGCTAAATTCCAGCTTCTATGTATGTATTTAATTCTGTCACGAATTTATCTGTTGAAGCTTATTTTCGCTACTATCACCGCGCAGGATTATTTCGGGTGAAATGGAAGTAAAGAAGAATGGCCTTTGAATTTTTATCGCGACCGTTAACTACTAAAATGAAATAAAGTTTCTCCGTTTAAACGTGGGAATACATACTCACATATTCGTCATTCTAATTTCACATCTATTTCTATAACCGAGAATTCCTGTTCAATTGTGTACACTTTATCGAGACAGGTATCTGTTTATAAAAATGATGTGCTTAATGAAACATATTGTAATACGAATAAATAAAGATAACAAGGAACATCAACCATATCATGTTTTTTAATTCCAGTTATTACTGCTTAGCTATTATTGTTTGAGAAATGTGAGAAGTATAGGAATTCAAATTTCCAATTTGCAAAATACGATTATTCAAAATATGGAACCAGCTTTCAGGGTAAATTATGTAAGTCCTGTGCACGGAAAATTCTTTGAACGTCTGTAGTCAACTATTTCAGGACCAAAGATAATTAAAATCATACTTCAAATTCTCGTCTTATGGTAAAAGACGCTATAAATGTTTCAATTTTAAATTCCTTGCATGGAACACGTGCAAGAAATTATTAATCAGCCATCACGTTTAATAATTATCCAAATTTTACGTATCGTTATATTTACACTATTATCCTTATATACATATTATTATTAATGTTGTACCACATATCATATTATATTACAATAACATATAAATATTATTAATTATATAAATATTGCAATAGTCAAATCGAAGGTGCAATTCGAATGTATGGTAGAAGTAGGAAACGCAATTATAAGGTTCAAGACCAATTTTGACAAGAGCGAATAACAAGGAGACGAAAATTGAATGTATTGACGGCTTTACTGCGACCGACTGTACATTATTCCAACAATCAAATGTAATCAAGATTCAACGACGTCGTGGGCGAGAAACTTTCCGCAACTTCGGGCGAAGTTATAATCGAAGTCAACTTAATAGAGCTTGGTGGATGGAAACTGATAATTAGGACGTCGGCCCTTGATACTGTGCCACCCCTTAATCGAATGGCACTTACTTCAGTAAATATTCGGACGATGTCTCAATTTCGTGCACCACGTTGCTATTCTCTGTCAATTTCATGAATCACATTTTCATAATCTCATGAAGGGTGGACAGATGAATTTTGTTAACGACTTTATTGGCCATCCCCGTGGAATAACATAAGTTTTGACTGAGTTCTGTTTGCTGTATTTCTTACTGCATCAGTTTATCGGAACATTTTTTAATTAAACTCGGGGATTCGTCAGGTCAATTTTGAACCGTTTCCGACAAGATTTAATTGTTTAAATATAATTGGATTTTCTAACAGCGTTTTGAAACATTCGTGCGGTGTATAGCGCTTGGTTGTCAAATGAAAGCTCTATTTATAAAAGTAAATGAATTTCCGTCTTTTACCGTGGTACTACGTACATGCATAATAACATTACTTTGTGCCAGAATTATTGTTACACGCTTCGATTCACAGTAACGGTAAGTTGAAAAGAGGTATAGACTTGCATATTATTTATAAAAAAAAGTTGTAACCATGTTAAAACATTCGTAATTAGAGACACCTGTTCGTGGAATATGAAACAAAGTAAATTGTTCGCACATAAAGGGTTACAAAAATAAAGTAAGTGCGTGTTTCAGTTCCGATGTAAATGTATAATACATAAAATTGTATATAAATTCTTCCTGTTCTTGACAAATTTTAAACGGACACTTGGAACCAAATATTTTTTTGGGAACTCCATTACACTTTCCACTTTCTGCTGGTGGCAAATAAATCAAAAAGAGAAGAAGAAGTTTCATTTTACACCGTATACATAGAAATATAAAAATTACCTGTATTTTCTTGTTTTAAGAGCTATAATTTTTAACAGAATTTTGTAGATATGACCTAGGAAATTTGGACTATGTAAACCCGGAAATTGCTTACCAAAAAATGGCAAAATGTTACAAGCGTTTATTCTATTTTAAATAAAAATAGACTGTATTATAGACCATGTACTACCGTATAAATAAAATCACAGGAAAGTAATTTTCATTTCATTTGAACTGATGTTGATGTGCAAACATAATTGTAATTAGCAACTTGATATATTGAAACCTACATCATCCCAACTATGAAAAATCAATAGCTTGAATCACAGTTGACGAGTAAATTTGCTTTGTTATAAAGTACACAGTATTCACTTATATGCTGTATTCAATGTACATACCTACGTTTAACTCGCAAATTATGCACAAGGGAACTGACACCGCAAGAGCGTTACTTTAGATAACAAATTAGTAGCGCAACTACTTTGGATAATAAATTAGAACTTCAACTGCTTTAGATGAATTTTACGAAAATGAATCTTGTAAGTAAATTACGTTGTATTATGAATGTTACTATTAAATACAATTTTAAAAATAAGGGATTATTAGATGCATAAATATTTTGATTTTAAAGTTATTCGAATATGAAATATTTTACAATATATGGAATAAATCTGCACCCTAATTTCTTAACGTCAAGTTTAGATCGAAGTTCTGTACTCTAGGTCAGTTATCTCAAAAAGTTAGACAGTGAACAGTTAATTAATACATAATTCTCCCATTTTTTGTAGTGATATCAGGGCAGGCCACGATTGATAACAAAAATAACCTATACCTAATATAAATAAAATGTGTATATTAGTTCAAGTAGACATTGCAGTTCAACAGACTTAAAAATACATATACAACTGAGGCACAAACATTCTTTAAAAAGAAATAGTTTATAATGGCTTATCGGTACAATGCAAGACCACGTTTACTGCAGAAATATGTCCAACTCCAGGCCAAGTGTGACGTTCAACCCTTACAGATAGAGACCCACACCCCTTCTATAACCCTTATACAAAATTTGCCCATCCACCACAAATAAAAGGAGCTCACACATTCCCAGAAAGCGGACATAAAACAAAAAATATAATTTCCATGAAACAGCCCAACATTTTGTGAAATCTTTCGCACAACTGTTCCACAGATGATTCATAATTTATTCTTCCCCTCGGATGCAATAGTCCAAATGGCACACTAAAACTGACCAACAAATATCCTTGCAAGGTTTAACACAGTCGTTACCTTCCGCACAAGCATCCCCTATCGCTCGGAATATCGAGCTTTCACCGCCGTCAGTGACTTACCTAGTAAAACCTTAAGTGACCGGGGTCACGTGTCGTCCAAAAGCGTAGGGCAGGATCCTTCGGGGCGCAGGTATCCGCATGCACTATATGCATTATGTAAGCACCTTACGGTAGTGGTAAGGCGAGCAGACGAGGGCGGGCGAGCGCGTGTAATCCTCGGCAGGTACGCACGGAGGACAATGGCGCATTAACCCAATGCTAGTGGTGTCGGTGGTGTGTAGTACGTCAAGACGGTCCAATGGGAGAGCACATCTCCACTCGTGCTCATTGTCAGTCGAGTGCCGTTGCCATTGTGCCGTTCCTGGCGCACACTCACGCTCTACCGCGTTTCACGTGTCTCCCTGTGGCGTATTCCGCCGCCTGTTGTGTATACTCTGTCACGTGACAATTTCAATGTACCCGCGCATATGTACGGCTACATACCCGGCTATGACGAAGCCCACGGATCGTTTCCCATTAGCACCTTCCGCGTCTACCTTGCACACCGTTTACGCGCTAAATTACCGATGCACACGCTTTTTAAACGCCTCGCCACTGCGCTGAAACGTGCCCCCTTTCCTGGGAATATTCGGTTACCGGGGGTTGGTTAAGTGGTAGGGATGGAAGGGTTGTTTGATTAAGCAGATTGCGGTGCAACGTTGATTGTATCGGATGTAAAAGGGAGACGAATCTTGTTGCGATAGGCGAGCTTTGGACGGTTTACAGGTGGTAGGGGAATTAAATTTTATGTAAATTGTATCAAAATTTTTCATACAATCGGGGAACTGTGCGCGCTAGAAATAAGGCGAGCGGTAGTTCGGTTTCATGTTTGCAGAATAATGTATTAAGTCGGTAACAGAAATGGCTGTTCCGATTAGCTTTTATGTTCGAATAATCTGACGGTACTGAAAATCGTCATGGAAACATCGTCACTGTGCGCTGAAACATTTTCCACGTTAAGACGATACATTAGGGATAATTTGCGTTATCTCTTAATGCGCAAAATTATATTCTGCTTACACTAAGTTGGAGTAGCGCTTGTGTAGACATTTCATTGTATCTCGGGAAGGAAGCATCTAGCCCTGGCATGCTAGCATTAATGTTTTGCGACAATACTGCCAGCACGAGGCACATTGTATTCCATGCAATGAAAATAATATTATGATTTCAAAATGCATTAATATTCAAACTGCCAAGTGTTCATTTTAATGTCAAACCCAAATTAATAAATTCTTGTTTATTAAACCTAATGGCGTTCTTAAACCGAAAAAGGGGTACCTTCTACGAACAATCTACAGAATAAAGCACAGTTTGTTAAAAATCCCTTTAGACTGACAAGGGAAGTTCGGCAACTCGAAAATTCAGGGAAATTTCAAACTTTGCACAAATGTAGTTCATATTATGCTAACAACGGAACAATTTTGTTTCCTGCTAAAAAACGGTCCCAGGGGTGAAGACACCCCTCGAAAGAAATCTTGACTTCTAAAAAAAAATTCTTTTTTAACGAATTTTCAAAAAACATTTTTGTTTTCAACATTTCTGACATCCGTATTATAGACCATTAAGAGCCATCCAAGTTTTAATTTAACTTTTTCCCTGTCTCTTAAACAGTTTCTTAATTATTCACGATAATATCATATCGTGATAATATCACGATAAAATGTTAAGATTTCTTTGGAGGGGTGTTTTTACTCCTGGGACCGTTTTTTAGCAAGAAACAAAAGTTGTTCCGTTGTTAGCATAATATGAACTACATTCGTGCAAAGTTTGAAATTTTAATGAATTTTCTAGTCACCGAACTATCCTTCTCAGTAACTGTACTATTAACGTTAATATCCTAGTATCAAGAATCCACAATGTTTACATATGTTTTTATCACTCTGGTAAACAATATTCAGGCAAAAATGCTCGAACATTTCAAAGACACCATAAGCATCTCTCAATATTAAATAAAAAATGTAAAACTTACAACGAACAAATGAAACCTGCGAATCGGTAAAAACCATAATTCCTCTAGAAAGAATGAATCATTGCGTCCCTGAAATGAATAAAATTCCCATCGAATCGTTAGCACGATTAGAATTCCCGTGCATAGAAGAGCGTTCCATATTGTTTTCAATTAAACGCCGCTCTCCGCAGTACATTCGTCGTCGTTATCGATCAGCTGTTTCCTCTCCTCACTGTGCTTTTCGTCCTGAACGTCCGACGTCCAACGTCGTCGGCATCGCACGTTTCCGCATTGCGGTCGGAATAAAGTCGGGCGTCGTTTGGTACAGGAGAGCTTTCGCGGCTACCTGTCAGAAGGGCAGCTTAATGAAAGCGCAGAGGGTCGTCCCTTCTTAATGGCCTCGACTTATCCTCGGGACAATCTCCTTCTGCTGTATGGGGAACACCGGCGTGTAGTGGGGGATGACACGCGATTCTTTTGCGCTTGACGCGCCCACGTAATGCCATTAAACGCAGCGCGAGCCTCGATGATGTAGGACCTCATTTCTGGTCCGTTTGCATCGACGGAAAATTGCCTCCTTGGAAATGCGCGGGCCCGGGCTTGGCCGCGAGATCCACACTATTTTTCTGCCCCGCCAACCGAACGGGCGGCTTTATTTCTTTGATCGACTTAATCCCCGTGGATATATGGGCGTTCCAGCTTGGATAAATGCCAGTTAACTGCTGGCTTATTACGCGGGGACGGGCTTCCTCTTTCAGCGATTGTTATTGCGCTTCGTGTGGTTATTTCTCTGGGAGATGTAGTTAAGGTAATTGATTGTTTAAAGTGTATGGATAGATTGCGCTGGCTAATTCGCGATATCGATTATTGGGTTTTATTATATTTTAGGATAGGGGACTTTTTGTGGTGGATACTGTCAGATGCTTTGAATGTTTCTATTCCTGCGACGTCTAGTGGTAATAAACTTTTGCTTGGTACTGTTTTAAGTGAGACAAAATAATATTCACAGAATTCCAGCGTAAAGTAATGGTATAATCGTGCTAAATCAATTCTAGAAATTCTACTTATTATATTAAATTACATAAAAATGAATTCCCTATTAAACATACATATAGGATGAGTCACGTAACTTGCACACCTCAAATAACTTTGAAATTGTACATCTGATCAAAAATTGTTATATGTAAAAATATAAACCTATGCCTTCATCCTCCGACCGACTTATCTTAAAATATCTCGTTAACCATTAGGTTTAGGAACAACATCGGTTTATAGTTTTCTACTTAGAATTTAATATTCGTTCGATTTGCGGTGAGCAAAATATATCCTACTATTTAAAAAAACAAAGTTGACCTTCAAATCTCTCAAACGCCTCAGCTTATAAAAAAGTCAAGTACACCACGCGATAGCTCCCTCAATACCCTGCAACTTTTGTATTTGACAATTTTTGGTGAGATGTATAATTTAAAAGTTGTTTGAGGTGTGCAAGCTACGTGACTCACCCTGTATATTCAGCATTGCATCGATGCTTGAATGATATCCCACGTTCATGAAAATTAGCCACCCTTTCATGCAGTATTTAAAAAATAATTTACAATAACTAATGTCCTCTAAATCTCTCACGAAGCTCTCCACAAATCACCTATTTCGTTAACATTTAATTGCACGGCTTATAATTGCGCTCACCCGCAAAAAGATAAACTTCAGTTACAATTCCTAACAATAATTTAATGAGCACATAGGGTTTCCACAAAAAATGTTGAAAGACCGTCAATTTTTTCCGCCGCGGAAAGTTGTTTTTGTCCCGACAGACAGTTCAAATTCCGAGTTTACCTAGTCTAACAGTAAGCCGAGAACAAGACTTCCCCTCCTGATACCAGCTTGAGTAAAGACGCGTGGAACTACGGAGCCAGGTGGTTAACTAACTGCAAGCCGGAACCATTAGCATTTATAGTGCAAAGTTGTTCAGGCGTTAAATCCACTTTACGTTTTATACGTTTTTCTCTTGGCACGCGCGATCCCAATCTGTAATTATCCTCACGGAGCACTCGAATGACTTCCAAACCGGCCGCATTATAATTTGAACGTTAATTCGCGTTGATTCATTTTGTGGCTAATTTCGACGGGGTGCGACAGTGGTCGCACAGTGGTGCCCAACAATTAAGAGGTTACAGATATTTAAATGCCTTCGGTGGACATGCGTTTTCATTTCCGTTTATCCGTCGATGAAAGAAATTAAATTCACGTAAAATATTTATATCTGTTAGGCGATATTATGGGAAATTTATCGCTGCACGGGTGCAACGTTTATTAAATAGGATTGATTAGGCGGATTTCGGTATCATTTATCACGATTATGAGCGCCATTTCTGCATCTTTTCTTGCATTAAACTCATATAATGTGAATTCATTTTAGTTTGTGATTAACGAATTTATTTATAACAAGGAAATAAAATAGATATCTTGCTCTGGTAGAATTGCAATATAAGTCAGACATCAATTGCTTGCTCTATGAAAATCTAGAAAATTGTAGAAGTACACAATTGTGTACAATAACATATGTACAAACAGATGTCAATTACTTTTTACACTTTGGCATTAATTGTTTCTATTTTTGATACAAAGTTATAATTTATTTTAGGCTGCCAGTTATCTCTCGAACTTTTGCAAATCGATATCTGTTTTACAGGATACAACTTTTACAAATTATCACACGACTAAACAAGTTCCTCGAAATAAGGTTTTCTTCTCGTGAAAACGGTCGTACAATGTACAATTATTAATTGATGGAAATGTTTTTGCAAACTTGTTTATATCTCCTATCTGTCATACTTCAAATCTGCTAACACACTTCATTCGTTGAGCACGATACACAAGCACACAAGTAATACGATAAATCTTTCTGACAGATCTTCATCCGCCAAATTAGAATGCGACTGCCATTGTCCCAAAACTGCAAGACACCGTGTGCATGAAACTTTCAACTTGTTTATCATCCACGCTGAAATTTGATAGAGTCGATCAAATGCGGGCAAAACGGTCGTGGACATAATTATGGTGAAAAATTCGTGACAGAACACTCGTGAGGGAGGATTGTGTGCCTCCCGTGAGGGATTTTCGCGAGTTCGCCAACTGTCACATGGTCACGCCCGCTCCTCTTTATAATTCCATTAAAAGGAAACTTGGAAATTTCCCAGGGGACTCGTCACTCTCGGTAACTTTCTGTTTTGCGGCCTTTCGTACGGGAGAAACACCACGTCCGAAGGGAGAGGCACGACCTCGGAAGCAACGCCCCGCTTCCTGATGCACCCTGTGTCGAAATAGAAATCGAGATAAAAGTCCTTGGGCGAAGGCGATGGTACGAATAGCTGAAATTATTTCAGTCCCGAGTTTTGTCCTCCTGCTTCATTTTGTTCGTTTCTTTGCTCACAAGGAGGGTTAGATAACCCGGATATTCAGAAACGCATGAAACCTTGCGTACAAGTGAAGCATGTCCTCCGTAATACAACCCCATTGTTCGTTCGTGCGATAATTCGGTTTTGAGGGGTCAATGTAGGCCTTGAAAAAAATATTTTTGTTACCTAACCTTCCTTGTCAGTCAACCAGGTTTTTTCTGCTTCATTTTAACCAAGCGTTTAGTCACATCGTGTGATAACATCTGACAAGAATATCATTGTTTTCAAGGGTGCAATGATTAAAATGTTGCACGTACATTGATATCTAAATTATATTGTAATTAGGATACAATTAAGGTATAGAGAAGAATATGAGGTTGACAATGCGACATTTGCGAACGATATAACAATAAGAATAGCGCCAGGAATAGACGCGTAATAAAACATAAATAAAATTGTCTACCGCGTGCTTATTGCCGCGTAATTACGAACGGCTCAACAACATCACAGTTTAGTCGCAACAAATCGATTATTGCAGTACTGCGTGTTCATTTATACGAAAGGCTTTGCAAATTTTTGCCTGGTGTTCGCTGACATTTTTGGCTCTTCTCCGTAAAGTCGTTAGTTGCGTTTCAATATTTCGAATTAATGGCAGGAATTTGTTGTATACAGATGTACGTACCACTTTGCAACCTGTAATAGAAAATACTGATAACAGAGAATGTAGAAGCTCTTCTGGAACAAAATATAAAGTTACGCAATTGCGTACGTAGATGGAGAATTTTGTTTGTTTGCAATTTTTGAAAAACTCCATTACTGATGAAAAATGTAAAAATAGGAAGAAATAACAACAATATATCCTTCTGCTGGCCAGACACAAACATTGAACTTAATCGAAAGACGAATGATAAGTTTTCTATTACAAATGTGACTTCTAAAGTACCTGCAACGAAATTCATTCAGATGTATCTACCCTATAGGCAGGCCAGAGAAAGGCAACCCCCCTGCGTTAAATAATTTCGTAAATAAAAATTCGTTGGTCAACATTAAGTATGCCACAACTCCGTACACCATATTCCAGCATCTTGTGCCATACAACCAGCCACCCTCTATTCTCCGTCATCTGCCACACTACAACCACCTCCTCCCTTAAAAACAAACAAACAAAGGACGCGCAAAAGAACACTCGTTTAAACACACCAACGCTTACAGTCACGGTACACGCAATTCCCAAAGGCAAATATGTCTCCCTAGCAACTGCCTTCAACCGCGACACGGTTTTTAAAAAAATATACGCCCCGCTCTTCACTGCACACCAGTCGCTCCGGCGCATGAAATTCCAGAACGCACTTCGTTAATCCATTCGAGTTTCACGGGGAGCGACGCCGGGGTTGGAGGGAATTTGAAAAAAGGAAAAACCAAGGAGGAAAAACCGAGGAGGGTTCCCCGGCGACGATTAAACGGCGTCGTCGCCTCAGTCGGGGCAAAAGTCCCGCGCGGTTCGACGTTTCACCCTCGACCAGCCGTCGGTGGCTGAATGGAGGGTCGTGGAGACCTGCAGAAAGTAATATTAATAGCTCGATATAAAGGGGATAATCCACGAGGCTCTCTTCCGGCTCGCGCTATTTGTAACGATCAATACGGGACGCTGTCCGACGGGATCGTTTTTCAAGCAACGGCACGGGCATTTTTCGCCCGCCTAATAATCCGGGGATGGCCCGTGAAAAACTGGTCGGATACCCTCCTTGATTCATTTAAAAGGATATTCATATTGCGCCGATCGAATGACCCGCCACTTTTCATCGGCCAGCGGCTACCCTTTCTTTCGTTCGCCCCGTGGATGGTGTCGTTCGGGAAATTGCGCCAACGCATGCGTATGTGCTTTGAACGATGGAATAGTTCTTGACACGGGGCACGTGCACGGATGCATTTATTTGGGAGGAATCTGGGAAGAATTGCAGGGCAGAGTGTGAGACAGATGAGGCGAGTAACAATGGCGTTCGAACGACAGGGTGGTCAAATATTTGCTGCGTGTATGATAAATTGCTGGAGTCTTTGTGATTTATTGAAATAAATATTGATCATTTACGCTGCACTAGTGACGCAGTTGAAAGATCGTGAGTTTTTGGGTTTCGAGTTTGAATGTTCTGAATCATTATTATTTTCAATTGTTGTGACTAGATGTTGTACTTGGGAAAAGATATGACATCGTCATTCAGTGCCATGAATTCCATGATAATTTACTTTCAAACCAATCCGTGTTCTGAGTTATAACAGTGACAACAGTTCTTGGTGTCCATTGTTGTAGCAAATCCGCGACATGTACTGGCAGATTATTGTTTATTAAATAATCGTACGCAAGCTTGTAGACAAATTTCGAACTACGTAACCAAAAAACGGAACATTTATTACAACAATATATAAATGAAACATGAAGAAAATATTGAAATTCATTGAAGTGTACTTATTGGAATAAATCTACAAATTGATCCCATATTGCTACTCACAAATATTCATTTAGTGTTTTAAGATTTGACTCTCCTATTATTTCTCGAAGTCTTTACGTTCAATGTTATAGATTTCAAGCATGTTATAGTCTGCACAATAGACAGTATAATATAACCCCCAGTTCCTTATAACCCTGAAACGTTTCCCACGCGGAATCACTGAATGCTTAATCACAATAACAATCAGAACCCTATAAGCTGACGTAGTTCTTCCAACAATAATCATCTTAACGGATCTTATAATTAGTGATCGCCACTATTTCATCCTTCTTACACAATTAATTCCCTCGTATTTTCTGTAACGCACAACAAGAAATGATTAAAAACCAGGAAAATGGGATAGTAACGATCCTTGAATTACAAAATCAATCACGCGTTACTTATACCACAAGCTACATAAAGCTTATACAACGATTATTATAGATTGTACACAGCGGTACAACTGTATTAGATTAATAATTAAAGTTTGCCAGAGCCCAGTAAAATTAAGTTACTGAACCCTTAAAACTGATACTGCGGCGTTCAGGAGTACCCCCGACGTTAAAAAAAGTCGTTACAATTTTGCTACCAATCAACAGATAGCTCCAGCTGTCTCTGCAATCCTTAATCAGGTTATGCTTTACAATTAGCCGCGTTAGCTTTGCAAATAATAGTATTTCGGAATTTTAAATAAAAAGGTCTAAGAAAACCCACCGAGGGCTTACCGTATATTTATTTTACCATAGCAGTTAAGGGTTAACGATATAAACAACCAGAAAAAAGCAGCAGTGAAAAAGTTTCTGCTGAAACGATTCGCTGGCGACGGTATTTTCTGAATCGTTTTTCTCTTTCAAATTGGCTTTATAGTTCAGAACGGCGCCGTGCAATTACGGTGAACGAGACAAGTCGTTCGAGGATTGGCAAAGAATCAGCGAGTTAAATAAACGGACAGGCAATCAGCCTTTACTCTCTCCTCTTCCACGATGACGGTGATTCGCGTCGATTACAGACAAGCAACGTCTGATAGCCACGATACGCAGACGTCGGATCAGGGGAAAGATAGCATCTAAAAATCACGATGTGAACTTTGCTTTCCGGTACCTTTCTACTTTTGTATCGGCTCACGTCGTATCGCGTTTATCTGATCGACGTAAGGTTAAATGTAATCACGCACAACTAATTACTTGTCTCTTGGAATCGTTTATTTCTAGTTTGTGCTAACGAGTTTATGCAATGCACTGTGCGCGAAGGAGCTGATTGTAACTGATGTTTCAAATTAATGTTGTACGCGTTTTTGTGGAAGGCTGGACAATAGTTATTGGTTTACTTTTGTGTTATGGTGAAATTAGATTGGTAATTGTCGAAAAATGTTCTTATTTTACGTTAAGCCGTGGTGGCATAAATTTAAGTGTTTTAGTTGAAATAACTGTGGATTTCATCATTTTATTCAATTTAGATGAACGGGTACTTTAGAATAATATATATTATTAATGTGGAAGGTATAAATAAATAGGCTGTATTTAAATTGTCTTCGTAAGTGAAATGTAAGACTTTTCAGTGCACCTGTACTTGCATTACAATTACTTATTTCTATAAACTGTAACAGTGCTTTTACTTTTCTCTTATTTAAAAATTGCGGCCAGGAGTAACGATTATATGCTGCATAATGCACGACCTACATAAATATTTATTTTAGATTCAATGTTTGTATGCTATTTTTTAATCTCAACATATAAATAAATATGTGGCTAAAAAAGAAAATTAATCTGTGGCGAATCGCAGAGTGAAATCAATTTTTGTTTAAATAATTTGCACATTCCGTATTTATTATTTCAGCAATTTAAACGCTTGCTTTGTTAGGCCCAAGATTTTTTAAAGTAGCACGCTCTTCAGACAATAATAATTAATGAAAAACAGAGTATGCATTACAATCGCTGTTTTATATCAATGGGTTAACTATGAATTAATTTGATTGATAATTTAAAGAAATTCAGTAATGTGAAAGATATTATGAATAAGCAATGAAACAAATATACTTGGCAAGTGACAAAAATCCTTTTACATCTGCATCATCAAAAGCATTACTAACAAGGAAAGGTCGCGAACGGTCAGAGTCCGATTTTAATAAAACTTTGCAGGTTTGAAGAACAATCCATAATATTAGATAGGTATTTTTTTTAGCTGCGGTAACTCAAATTTAAGGGGCGAAACCACCCTCTAAAGTTGAACCCCCAGACTGCCATCTCATACAATTTAAAAAATGTTTCATTAATTTTTGTATTTTCTTTCGAAATGATGAAAACCATGTAATTTTTATTCAAAAAATTGTTTTCTATCTCAAACCGTTTCCGAGATGGCAGTTTGGGGGTTGAGTTTTAGAGGGTGGTTTCGCCCCTTAAATTTGAGTTACCGCAGCTTAAAAAAAATACGTATCTAATATTTTGGATTGTTCTTCAAACCTGCAAATTTTTATTAAAATCGGACTCTGACCGTTCGCGACCTTTCCTTGTAAGTGTTGTAAATCTTAAGAAAGAAATATGCGAGTAATTAATTAAGAAGACTAGCATGAGTTCGAATACTTCCTTCACGTTACACGTGTATAATAATAATAATAATAATAATAATAATAATACATATACATATAATGATAATAATGATAATATAATGCTGCAATAAAGGCCTTGCATTTTGCGTACATGTGATTGAAATTATTCTATAAAGCTTACTTAATATAATATATCTACTAATCGGCAAATAATTTACTCCAATGAATCCGAAGGTCTTACGCCATTTTTATGCGGCGAATATTTAACTATCGTGTCGTTCGACCATTTTCGTTCGACTCATTCTAACTATAGTACAAAATGTCGCGCCAAGTTGGCAGAATACGGGACCACCAGTCGTATCTCTGTTCAATGCTTAATAAATGCCTTTTGAATGACACTGCAACTGAGAAAGAAGGGCGCGATCTCGCGTTAATATAGTGGAGCGAGCAAGAACAGTCAGCAGCGATCGTAAAACGAAGTTGCACGTAAACGACGCCTGGCGTCGGCACATTGCCACGCGGGTACGTTCGTTCTGCACCGTCTTAAAAGCTACACTCGCGGTTTTTTTCTTCCGTGAGCCGCCCCTGTCGTTGGCAAGAAACGTCGTCGGGTCAGTCGATTAAATCAGAGGGTTCCGTTGCGCTTTTAAAAAGGGGTCGTTTGTCGAAACCTATTAGTGATTAGTTTTTGCTTCCTCCCTTTTAGACTCTGAGAGGACCTCGGTACTTTTATTTTTTCCCCTAACTTTCGTCCTTATCGTTTTTCATTCCCGATACTTATCTCAAAGTAGGTATCACAGAAATTGCGTTTCAATGTAAATCCGTTCGCTGGTTTTCATTATGTTCCTTGACGAAAACGGTTTTGCGGTTGCATTCTTATTCAATTTCCTGATGCAAACTTCAATCGTGCAACCAATGCGATAATTATTTAATATTAGTTTTTATAAAAACATGCAGATGCAGTGTCGTTCCATGTAACTGTTCTATTATTATTAGTTATTTCCTTTTGTTAGTGTTCTGCGTTGCTTCCCATCAGAATTAATTGTAAATTTAAAATCTTTAGGTGTCCTTCAATAATACTCAACAGTGAAGCGGCAAACAGAAAGGTGTTACGTTTTATTCATTGCTATTAAATTCCCAAAGGCCAATTTCAATTTTTGAATTGAAAGTATATTGACCTTCGCTAAATAAAATATAGGCCAACAACTGAAACGGTTAATGATCTAAGCAAAATGGAAAATAAACGTGTGTGAATGGAAAAAAGAGAACGCTCTTCGAAAATCTTATACATAAGTGATTAATAAATTATACTTCTTGTGATAATTATTTGGTAGATATTCCACCGATACTGTATAGAACTAAACCGTTTTTAAACGGCACTTTGGTACCTTTTCTTTACATTCGTACACTGATTTTCGTTCAGGTATGGACAAAATGAATATTTTTTACGGAGTATTTCATTGTTGTGCTAAAAACTCTGATTGCTCCTTTTCCTGTGTAACTCGTAAGAGAAATATGGTCGCCCGGAAATAGAACTCAATAAACAGTGTAACATCCGCCCCTACAAATTTTCCCTATCTTCTGCTAGGGAAGAACTACGACCCGCTCCAGGTTTTACAATCCACAATAATTTCAAAACTAACACAGGTAAAGTAGAATCCTCAGAGGCCAAAGTATATGCTGTTTCACAATCCTGTCTTAATTTCTCTTAACACTTTCATAAGCTTTGAAGAGTGAATCCAATTGTGAGATAAAATAAGTATAACTTTTTCAATTATTTTTGATAAATGTGTTAACATTGATAGTTAGTAACGAATATATCATGAAAATACGAGAAAAAAATGATAACTAAATATTATACAATTTTTCTTTTTTCCAAATGATTTCTCGGACGTTATTCAATTAACACTTATTTTCGCAATCACAATTAAAAAATGCATTAACGCAAGAACATGGCAGTATATAAAACACACCCTCATATTTTTCCCCTAACGATACCTTCATTTTTTTCCCCTGCAGAGTTATTATTATATAAATGTTAACAACTTCGAGGCTTTCTTTATTTTTTTCATTCCTCATTACAATAATGAGTTCTATAATTAAAAAATAATAATATTTATAACATGTGCTTAAATATCATAATTTGAAAGGAATGAAATCTCACTCCTTTTCTCCTGCACTCTTCATGTGTACAAGTAAGTACGTTGCTATATTTATTCTGTTCTGTCTGATTTCTATTCTAATGGTACTATATTTAACTTTTCCAATTAATAATATTTACGAGTTTTATAACATTTCTGATATTTTTTGTATTAATTCAACGCAAAAATAATCGCCATTTTATGTTTTTCGGTTCTGGAATTTATATCTTCATTATCGCTTTTTAGTTTCCATCGTGGGAAAAAGTTTAACGAGATTGGGTATGATAAGTTTTTAATACATGGTTTTAAAAACACAGTGGATGTATCGTTGTAAATTGTTGTATTTCGTATTTCAATTATTATAGGAAAATCAAGGAAGCTTTCTACAAAACGAAAATATTAAACAAAAAAATATTGATCTCTTGCGAGAGCAATAGATTTGTGACTTTCTAAATCACACATTTTAATATTTTTATGTCTTATTTAACGTAATCAATACGTGGTTAAAAATGACAGAAAATAATAAATAATTATAACATTATATTATAATAAATAAATGGATTGCAAATGGATTTAAGAATTTATGCAACTTTGAGCTATAAATTCAGCAACGGTGAATTAAGTTATTGATTAATTTAATTGAAAGGCATATTAGTCGGTCAAACTTGAGCCAATAGCAATTAGAAACATTAATAAGCCCGTCGAAATATGTTTAAATAAAGTCTGGAATATATTCGGCTGATATAACGACCGTGCGTTGGATATTCTAAGTACACGAAAATTCAATTAAACCGGTGTATTTTGAAATTAAATTGGTCTCCCCCCACTAGATTGATGCGAATCGCAATGAGACGATGTTAATTCTCGACAGTACTCAAATATGTATGTCACGAATATTTCATGAATTCTACGGTGCACATATTTTACACGTATGTATAGATAGACATGATTAACGATGGAATTGCCAGAAGCATTTTTAACATTTCCTGCATATCTCGAAGTCAGTTTTTTATTTGGTACTTGCATTCAGTAACGCATATTCAGAAAACGCACAACGAATTTGCACAGTGAAAGGTGATCGAACGTACGATTAAATGTTGAAACTGTTTCATGCGATTGGAAAGACACGACTCTCTGCGCGCATTTCTTTTATACCTATTCACAAATTTATCGTTTTTTGTGAATAATCAATTTTAATGCTGTGCATAGTAGCTTATATTGGCATGATTGACATTGGCTGTTGTAAAGTGAAATGAATAATTAATGTAACCCAATGACAAATGTGAAAGAGTATCTATTATCAAGCAGACTATGGTGTAAATATTTTAACGTAGGAAAATTAATTCAAATGTACTCTTCTGTGAAAACAAATTAGGAAAACGTACAAAGTACTTGTTTTGTTAGATATTTCTAGTTTAAACATGGATTTTACAAATTTAAAGTAACAAAAAGTCAGAGGATTTTGTGGAAAATATGTTTTGCTTTTTACTACAATAATTGCCTAATTATTAAAAAATACATATATGCCAATTTTTGTGAAACACCTCATTAACGTTGACGTATACAGCGTGAAAATGTTGAAATTGAATATAGACGAGAATATCCGTATTCAAAGAATATGGGGAAGGACGCTTTCATAGGTTTATTTTTTCTCAAACCGGAAGTCCCATTAACGTTAGTCATCGCGTAACGCTGGGATAATTTTTCCGACCCTTAATTATCCTTGAGATGGTTTATTTTGTGAACACACACCTTTTCAAGTAAATGAAACAGTGTGTGTTTAGTTGAAAAAGTTCAATCGTGTTTAGCTTTTGAAGATATTGGCTTCTCTTCAGTTCACTTATTATTAGAAAATCATTTAAAATATTAAAAAAAAATTTGTTATACATATTTTTCGGACTAACATTATTAGAAACTTGATTATAATTGCTATATTATTGTTGTAATGAGTATTTAGTAACAATTAAAATTGGAAAAGGCTCACGTGACTTCTGCTGCCTTTTATGTACAAATTAGAAAAATTGCTAAAATATTAAACTTGAAAAACGTAGGCAGTATTATTAGCTTACAATAAATTGCTGTATATAATTATATAATTGAATCATAATTTTATAACTGCACAGGTCCACTTATACATATACCGATCTTAGTAAGACGTGTCTGGTTGCCACCATTCTACTTGATTCTTTAAAAGTAGAATCGTCCGCCAACGAAGTACAATAAAGTTTTCAAGTTCTTTGACTTGCTAGAATCCTATTAAGTTTTACTTCATACACAGACTTTGTAACTTGAAACATCTTTCAATATTTATATAAATATAAGAAATATACAATAAAAATAGTATATTCGTATTTGCAAATGCTTTCACAAACACAAAACAACTCAGTATCAGTTACGTAACATTTTATCGACAGCGTTATTTTTATAAAACACAATAAGACTCGAAGGAAATCACGAACTTGCAGTCACCGTGACTGAATTGAAAATTGCGCAACTTTTTTACTTTAAGACGTAAGAAATAATAGATATAATAGTTAAATTATCAACAAGAACAGAATGTAGACCGCTAGTGATCAGATATTAATCATTATTAAAATCATTTCCTTGTAATTCTATATGTCTTAAAGTTTTGAAAAAATACGAATTCTAAATTTGTACAGATTTTTTTAGTAGAAGAACAAAAATGTACGTATCAGTGACTTATAAACAATGTAGACACAGAAAATGGCTCCACTACTTGTGATCTCTCCATTGGCATTGAATAATAAACTTTTAACCGCGGAACAGGTCAAGGGAAATGTATTCCCCTCGGAAGGTGTATTTTTATAGAGAAGCACTTGAAGAGCGACAAACGGGCGTGCCAGGGACATACGATATTTATTTATAACCCTTGTCGCATGAATTTCACGATATGCAGACGAAAGCACCCCAGGGAGCGAAACGTGTTTCCATCCAGACTGCCGGCCACTGGGTCGATAAATAGGATACCGCAAAGCTGTCGTCGGAATCCACTGAATTTCCTTCTCTTTCTCTTTCTATTTCGTCATTATGCTCTGCATTCAGTCTGACACGGCCGTGATCGTTCGGGTCAGCTTTGACACGAAATTCTTTGTTGAACATTCGAGGCTCTACGACAGTTGAAATCAAACTATAGAGGCAGGTTTATTTCAGGTGCACATTGGACGTGACATAATTTAATATTCCTTTTGGAAATACTTTAGAGGTGTTTCATGGCAGATAAAATCGGAGATAAGGATTTTTTGTTTTATTGTAGGTGTGCTGTCTTTGATGTAAGAATTGTTTCTCGTTACGAATAAAAATACTGAGAATAGTCTGCTCGATTTATTTGTGGTTCAGATGTTCTT
This sequence comes from Nomada ferruginata, assembly GCA_963583965.1. Classification (NCBI taxonomy): domain Eukaryota; kingdom Metazoa; phylum Arthropoda; class Insecta; order Hymenoptera; family Apidae; genus Nomada; species Nomada ferruginata. The sequence goes on from OY757219.1 coordinate 7,506,650, forward strand.
CAGTAAGTAATTTTGGCAACAAGCGAACACGATACAATGTTTTCAGACAGATCTACATGGCTTTGTGCAGAGGGAAAAATATTGAAACTTTTGTTTTTTGTTTTGTTTTGGGAAACTGAATGGTTTCACAGAATGAAACAGTGTTTCCAAGTTTTCTAGGTAGAGCGGGCTTTTTAAAGCAGAACTAGCAGGATGTTTGCTAATCGTCAATATCCTGATAATATCCTCTGCGAAATTACTTTCGTTCCACCTTAACTTTTAACTTTTCACAATATTTATAGCCTGCAACATGATAAATTAATGTATTATTTATTATAACTAAACTGATACAATTATTACCTACACTTTTTTAAAAAGAAAATGCACGTTCAGTAAATAAATAAAATAAAAGTATACCAATTGGAATACAACATTTTTAATTTCATCTTACTTGTCCCTACATAAATAATATCTGTAAATGTTAAGTCATAAAATTCATCCCAAGGAAGATGGGCAATTTAATTAATCGTTGGGAAACATTCCAACAAGCCAGTTAAAGTTAGCACAATTTCATTTGCTATACATTTTCTGTACCTACAATAATTTGCAGTCACTGCAAAAGCGCGCTGCATTTGAATTTATATTTCATCAACCGCGGACTCAATCCATGTATCATGTATTAAGTGAAATAAATTTGTAAATAATTTTATAAGTAGTGAATGTACAACAATGAGAAATTTTAAATCAATATAGCCTCATGTATTCACCGAATTTATTCGAAAATTTCGATTATCATAAATCATTTTGTTCAATTTCTCACGCAACAATTCGAAGATAATTCATTTCTTTCTCTCCAATACATTACTGCGAACCGTGCATTATAAAAAGAAAAGGAAATCCATATTCGTCTCAGTTTTGGCTCGTGATGCGAATAAAGAGAAAAAAGTGTAATATTTAAGCAACCGATAGTGCATCGCGTTTAATACGCAAGTCTGGTGTTTTATGGTAACGCGGCGAAATAATCTCCCCTTGCTGCTTTAGATCACTTTGCAGAAGCCATCCTGGTAGCTAGGTAGCTCGTTTATGTTGCGCATCGCCTCGGGGTGTGCGGTATCCGACCGAAAATCGAGGAGCGTTTAGGATCGCCACAGAATACAAGCCAATAGGCCTTTATCCGAGGTTGTGCATCGAATTCTCTCGCTGCGTGCCCACGCCGCGCCGCGCCGTTCTCTGCATCGGACCATAGCTGCCATTCTTATGGAACACGATCAATTCCACGAGGAAATACAGAGGCGGGCAAAAGAGGGGATGAAATTACCATTTGTGCGTAGGTTAGTCAAAATTAATTGGCGATAAAATGTTATCTTTCATAGTTACTTATTAGAAGGGCAATGTTTGAAAATGGTGAATCTTGTGAAATTTTTTAGAGACTCGTAGTGCAGTGTCTACTATTGCGAAATGGTAACAAATACTTTGTATTACATTTTTGATCAGCAATAAATTCTGCCCATGAAGCAATTATACAGAAGTACGTATTTCTGATCAATACTGAATTTAATGGATGGACAAGTTAAAATATAATCGTACATAAATCAAACTCACAAGGAACGTTAGACAACCCGAAGATTCAGGAACGTATGAAACTTTGCATACAAGTCAAGTATGTCATCCGTAATACAACCCCATTTTCCGTTCGTGCAATAATTCGGTTTTAAGGGGTGAAAGCAGCCGTTGAAAAAAATTCAAAATGTTCTTTTTCGTAAAATATCTCAAGAACACTGAGAGATATTTAAAAAAAGCATAAATGAAACTTGCATCGCTTGATTGCATCTACAAAACTGCATACAAATTTTGTTTGAAAAATCCGCGGAAAAAAGAAAATGAAAAAATCAAGGGTTTTTCAAAAAATTTGTTTACCCAGTTTTGTAAACGTAATAAAGCGAGGCAAGTTTTGTTTACACTTTTTTTGAATATCTGTCAGCGTTCTTGAAATATTTCACGAAAAAGAACGTTCTGATTTTTTACAAGGGCTGATTTCACCCCTTAAACCTGAATTATGGCCCGAACGGAAAACAGGGTTGTATTACGGAAGACACTGTACTTGTATGAAAAGTTTCGTTCGTTTCTGGATCTTCGGGTTGCCTAACCTTTCTCGTCAGCACCCATCAGCAGCCGAAGAAAACGCTGCACACTTGGTTTCAAAGGTAACTTACACGAAATGACATATCTAAAAGCAAAGCCAAAGATTTTCAAGCAGTTGCGAAACGCTGCCGAAGTCTTACATGCGCTTCGGAGTACACGGAAATTTAAGACAGAAACTATTTTCTCCAACGGAAACTCGCCGTCTCAAATACTCCCATTTCTGAAAAAAATCCGAATTTTCCATTTGAAACTCGGTACAAAGCGGCAAACGTGCACTGCATACGAATTGAGAAAAGCTTTTAAGCGAGAGAGAATTTCGTTTCTCTTCGAAAGCTCGCGCTTACAGGAATCTACATCGCGAAAGTCGCAGAGTAAATTTCCAAGAACCACGAAGTTCGTCGCGACGCGACAGAACGGTCGGGTAAAACCGTGTTAACCAGAGAGACGCGACGCCTCTTTGTTCTTTCCCGCTATTTTTGACCAGCTTCGAGACGAGCGTATCCCCTTCCGGTTCGCGCGACCACACGGGCCTGCAATTGAGCACGTGCTCGTCCCATGAATGAACGTCATAGTGTGTCTCGATGACGCGCTGCATCTGTATACCTGATGCCGATTCGCAGTGTGCGCGATTGTATGCCCGTGTGAATGAAGCGAAAAAGCTGGGCGCCGCGGATATACCGGGTGTCTGCGGTTTAAATTATTGGGAACGATTGAGATATTTCAGGGGGAAGTGAAAGCGCGAAGGAAGAAATGGTCTGCGCAGATTATTCTGCAAGAAGGGGTGGTATTGTGAAATTTGTTGCGGGTGGTGACTGGGTGAGATTTCTAACTCAGCTGTACATTTTTACGTAGTCTGATAAATATTCATTAGATATACTTACAATTCTTGGCTGTTTGAAATATTTTAGGTCCTAGTATTTTCTAAGTATTTATAATTTTGGGAATATTAAAATTATTATGATATTTATATCGGTTGATCTCTGTTTATATGCACATGGTTTTATGTTTCATTTGTAACAAGACAGGGTTTGACAAGCCAAGTTCGATAAAATGCAGGATTAATTTTTGAATGATTCTCATTCCCATCGCTGATCATGTTGTAGTGATTCGTTTTGGAATCAGAGGGCGAGTGCCTTGTTTGTTAGTATATATAGAAGTAATCTACTTTATTATATCTAGTAAAATCTAGCTAAACCAGTCAGCCTTTGTTTGTGCATGTACATATTGACACGTGTATGAAACGAGGTGAAACGAGGTTCAAACTTTCTATTACATTGAACTGGTATTTGGATAAATGGATTGGATTTTTTCCATGTAGATTTTATCGTATTTTTTTGTACAAATTGCGAGTTGCGACGCGTGCAAACCTTTCACGCATGTGAATACAGTAATTGGATGCAGAGTGGTATATTTTTTAGATCTACTACCGCGTGCACCATAATTAAAATTGTTCGTTTCCTCTCAGCCATGGTAAGATGGGAGATTAACAAATATTTATTACTTAGAATTGGTTGTTACATTTCGAATATACGAAACTTTACGTGATTCACGCGTACATGTGGAGCAACAATGATTGCATCGTTGTTAATATTGCAAAATATTAATGTTAATAATTGTATGTAAGTACGCATACAATATTTAACCATGTTGTGATCGATGAAAGTCTTGGTCGAAGTGTAGCAAAATTCCTCCATCTCTTATATTTCCACATAATTCTGCTAATTGAATTAATCGAGCTAACGTGAACGTTAATGCATTTTATGAGTAACGCAGGAAACGTGTCAGCGGATCGTTTTAATACGGATATACTCGCGAATGTGGCATCGTTGTTTCTAGAGACGTGTCGCACCTACGCATTTCCGGTTCTCGTTGCGTGTAAAGCGCCTGATTAACTTGAACGAACGAAAATCTCATTGATGGAAGCATGTACATCATTACTTAATATCGCTTCGTCAAGATAGCTGCAAAACTATTCTCGAATTATTTAATTACATGTAAATTGTAACGAGTACTCAATTGTAATTAATGGTTTAATTAAAGCGTGACGTACCTTTTTGAAATAATTATTGATAAAACATATTGATATTGATATACTTCATTTTATCTGTTTCTATAATTTATCACGCTCTTTTTTTAGGTAACTATACTGTTGCGTCTCACGCACAGCAATTCTCACGTGGAATTTCGCGGGGTCGTAAATCCCGTTTACCTTTGATCGCGGCGCGACGATGCTTGAAGACGCTGACTCTAGTGACGTTATCACTCGAGCTCACGTTATCATGTTATCACTGGTTATGTTGACCGTGGTGGTCGAAACGTGATGTTTCGTGTTGTTCGCGTTTTACTTATTCTCATCGACGTGTTCGTATTGTTTCGTATTCGTATTCGTTCGTATTCTAATCTGCTTTTGTATTCTGTTTCGTGTGGTATTCTGTTCTTTGCTGCGTCTCCCTGCCGGCTTTTCTGCTCTCGACGGCAGGTGTGGGCAGAGCGCAATATTTGTAAATTTACCTTTTGGGGATGGTTGCATGACAGGTTCTAGTGCCTTTCGTCACATGGTAGACGCGTATCTCGACTCGGGAAAACCCGGTCATAAAACGAAGATTTGCTTATTTTTTATCATAGTATTTCTTCGATTAACTTGTACTAACTTCCAAATGTGAATTTTATCTGATATACATATATTATACAGTATAACTATGAAGATTTACCTACTGCAATTGAAAGCCATAGTAATATTTTTCTCCTTGCTCTCATTGCCACTATTTTGCACAGACGTTCCAAACTTGTTTGCTGCCATTTTTCCGACGCAACTAAAATTCTTGTAAATATGCTTTTTCCTTACCAAGTCCTTTAAATATTGTCTTTCACTTATTACACTATAAAATTCACATATCATGCCACTGTGGAAAGCAATAAAATAATCCCAGTCCTAATACAAGTTCTATTTTCATTGTTTTCACAAGATATGGGCAACAAAAGTGATCTGAAGATCTTGAGCCATCGCGTACATATTTCGCAACCGTTGCTGTAAGAAAAGGAACTCTTTCCCTGCTCGCCGAGACGATTGGAAATTCAACGGCAATGTGGATCAAAACGCGCAGCGTTTTCGTAAAGGTGTTCAATTTCCTCTCTCGAATGGAATCGATATTCGTCCTTTGTTCACGAAACGTGTCGAAAGTGTGCGAGAAGTTTGTAGGAAATTCGACAAGGTAGAAAACTGTTCTGAACGGAGGGGAGGAAGAAATTGACCTCTGTCTCCTGGTAATTGCTTGTTTTATCTTAATAAGAGTACATACTGTAGCAGCGGTACATCGTCTAACGTGATTCCGTTTAATTAAAGCATGTTACGCCAAGGTAAATCGATATCTTCCTTTCTCTCTCCATCTCGCCACCCTGTTTCATTATTTCTCGGATAGTTACATTTTTATACCAATTGACGTGTTGCAATCTTGATTATCTCCATCTCTCTCCCCCTTTCTGCTTCTGTGGCTTTCTGTTGCCGACAATGAGTCATAAAATGAAGGAACGATTCGTAATAACTTCCTGGTAGAACGGCCAAATAAGGAAAGTATTTGGCGTGGCCAAAGGTAGGGAAGTAGTCGTACATATTCGTTTAAGGAATATTGGCTGGGAACGTTTTCTTCGTTGCCGGGGGAATTCTGCAGTTACGCGTGAAATACATCCTTGCCTACGCATGTGTTTACCGTAGTACCTTAATTCATTTTCGTTACGACCATATGAAGAAAAATATGTGAAAGTCGCAGATGTATTGTAAATTCTTTCGAATGTGTGCTGCAGTTTGTTGGATTTATTCGTGCTGTGAAATAATTTTAGTTCGGGTCACTTTGAAAATTTGTAAACTCATACGAAGCGATATAAATATTTGAATATTTTCAATTGGTATTCAGGGTATAGATAAATATTGAATAGTTTCAGTGGAGCATGTAATAAATATTTCGCTGTGTTCTGGATTATTTAATAAATGGCTGCAAGCTTAAGGAAACTAACGATGCGACTACACCTTTATTTGCAAATTCATATAATAAATATATTTAGGTATTTGTACTGCTTACACATAAATATTAAATAGTTTTATTACAGTATTATTTGATAAATTACTGCAAATTTAAAGAAACTGATAACGTATACAGTATTTACTACAGTAATACAATACATTTGACATACGTTTAATACAATACAATTGTTTTAAATATATATCGCAACGTTGTATTTAAATTTAATCCCGAACTACTATCAAAACTTTTATAAAAATATCAAGAATACATATGGAGGGCTCAGAAGCTAATGAGTGTAAATCCAACTTTACCTGGACACGAGTTTCGTACTTCAAAATCCTTTTTATTGCTAAAATTTTAAAATTTTAAAATTCAATCAGTTAAGACACTATTTTCATACGCAAGCAATAGATAACACTGTAATTTTTTTCTATGTAATTTGTAAATACCATATTTATCTCAGCTTGAATGCTAATGGACTTACACTGCTTGGCTTCTGAACCCTTCACATATGTATGTATGTATGTTTTTTTCATACGCAACAACCTAATACATAATTCTTTGAATATCAATTTCTATAGCATTTGATACATATGTATATTAACTCACACAAAATATGGAATTTTTACACTTCATTTCCTCCGTTACAAGAATGTATAAATATTACTAGAAACTTATTATAACCCCCTCTTTATTAGAAACCATAATTATTTGTATACCTGATCGATATCAAACATTAATTGAAGTTAGTGGCTCTATAGCAAAGAATATTAATTTTCTCCTTGTATACATATCCCTTTTTCATAGTTACATTTCAATACTATTATAATCAGGCCAATAGAAGAAAGTTGTCATAGCTTTGTGTGATAGAATTTTTAATTTTTACACATCTTAACCTTTGTCATAATAATTACCTAGTCTTGTTTATGTCTTTATTTAACTTCCTTACTTTAAATAGCTTTCAAATCATTTTTACATGCTGTTTGAAAGAAAAATCTTGCCTAATTAATACAATGTACTAACATTGTCATTGTCTTCCAAGTGATTTGTAAAAACCTTATTCATCTCGGTTTGAATGCCAATGGACTTACACTGATTGGCTTCTGAACCCTTCATATACATATATTTCCTAATAACAATATGTATATCACACAAAAATTGCATTAAAACATTTACAATCGGCGATTTCTCTTAAAGTTCCATTCAACCTCCCAAATAAATCTTCCTATACAAGAGCCCCGCAGAAGAAATAATTCGAAGCATTCAGGCAACCACCACGTACTCGAATCATCACTTATTAAAAAGAAGTAAAGCAAAAGTCCCGAGGCATTACGAGGGCTCCGCGACAACATGCAAGGACGAAACGAATAATGGCACGTTTCCACGTAGAATCGCCGGCACGGGGCACGAAGTCCGACCCGAAAGGTAACAAACTCGTTTGCTTTACGAAACAAGGCGTGGAATAATGTTCCCGGGCAGCGTTAAAAGACAAACAACTCGGCATCTTCGGCAGGCGGCCACCAATCTACCGGCAAACGAAGACACATCGAGTTTCGCTTTCCGTGTCGCTGGAAGGACCAATTTCGCCGTTCCTCGGTCGCCTGCTGCCACGTTAATCGTTATTTATGACCGTGGCTACTTTCCGTGCGCGCGGCGGATACACCTTCTATTTGCTTATCGATCTACGGGCCTTTACGAGATTGCAAACGGACCGACCGATACACCTCCGCAGGGCCGCGGCCACGTTCGTGCCACAGTCATTTTTCTCACGATCAACCGCGACACGATTACACCGACACGATGATTTATCGTTGATCCACGATCACCGAGGAAGCCGTCCCGTTGTTCGGCGAAACGCGTTTTAAAACGAGTCGCGTATTTCCACGCTGATCCATCCGACGCTGTTCGTGCACCATATCACGCGCGTTCACGGCGAACTGGGTAAATCGCCGTTTAGCCTGCCCGTTTTTATTATCCTTGACTCATTGCTAATTTCTGGCGATAGCAAGAAACCGTTTAATTCGAAACCCCGTTGCTTCCGGAGCTCCGTGCAACCAAATTCTCGCGATTTTAGATAGGGACGTTACTGCATGGGTGTTTCGCGGTGCCAATGTGCTGGGAAGCGGGCTGTTTTATCGCAAGAAATCATTTTGCGTTCAACGATAGGTTGGATAATAAAGTATGAGATGATTAAATCATAAAAGATAAAAGATGTTTGACGAGTTTCTTAAAAAGTTACTTTGTCATTTCATTTAGAAGATTGTGCCAGTGCACGGTAAATATATTTGTAAAAATCATTAGAAAGAGGAGGGGACAAGTGTTTGAAGTACATATATACACAGTATTGTGCTTCCTCCGTTCGTGTTAGTAAAACCTGTTGCATTTACACATATTTTGTTTCGAAACTGCATTGAATGTATGCTGGCAAAAATCTCCAGCGAACATTGTTGCCTCTGTCGAAAAGACAGTTTTACTCAAAGCAGACTGCTGTAAAGCTAAACAGAATATTTCAATAGAGGACTACCACCTGCCAAGTAATTATATTTATATAATCACTGGATAATAACAAGTGATTAGTAATCACTTGTACAGTTGGACACCTCAATGAAAAGTACAGTTCTTCTGATCAATGGAGGAACCAAAATCTTGTAGTAAAGTAACACATTTTGGTTTACGTAGATATCAATTTCTATCAGAACGCTATCAGAAGCGCTAAAATGTATTTATAGGTAATCAGTGATTATCACAAGTGAAGATAATCACTGATTACCTATAAATACATCTTAGCGCTTTACACTTTTGTGTGAACTAATGTTTGCGGAACTTTTGTGGCCGTTTTAGAAATTGATATCTACGTAAACCAAAATGTGTTACTTTATTATTAAAGGTGCCCTTTTATTCCTCATTGCCAAGATTTTGGTTCCTCCATTGATCAGAAGAACTGTACTTTTCATTCACAGTTATGTTAACGTACACTTGCAACACAAACCGCCACTGTCCTGATAAAACGTTCCCCTCAGCTCGTAAACTAAAAAAACGCTTAAACAACAGACTGTCAAGAATAGCTGATCAATAGAAAAAAAATCAAGTACATCTCCCATCTTCGAACAATATTATCATCAAAAGCGAACGGCTTATTGTCATGAATTCCAATGCACTCAACCAAATATTCCCAGGACTGCTCGAGTCTGCCCGTCCTGCGCATTACCAGGGCCCTCTCGTTAACACTAGAACTACCAAAGGGGTCAAAATGACTTGCTTCAGATTCCTTGCTTTAGAATTATTAATATATAGAACGACAATTATATATCTGTGGGATTGGAAGTTTTGATGAAATTAAACCGGTGTAAGTGTAATATATTCAACGCTGATACACTATGTATTTATTAACAATACGATACTACACTGTTTCGCTATTCAATCCACTCTGTACTACTCTACGCTGTTATGCTCTATTGTTCTACTATGCTGCTCCTCGATCTACTCTACTCCACTCCGCAATCCATACTGTCTCGCTGCTCAATCTACACTGTCATTGCTATTCATACATCCATTCGTCCTCAGTCATTCTCTCCTCTCTCTCTCTCTCTCATTCGTATCCTTAAAGATATAGAAAATAAGGGACACGGTTCTGCAGGCCATCGGTGCTCGCCTGCAGAACATCTGTGTCCCAGGTAGCGCGGTCAAAAATGTCCTGCGCCCTGTCGTTGGGCGCTTCGCACTCCCACATATCTCTATTTAATGTCCTTTCAACGACTTTCGTGTTCATAATCTGTCTAACGTATGCTATCTGAATAATACCAAAATGTATCGGTTGTTCTAGTGTTAATCAATAAGCGTAGCAGCCGAATCGCACGAACCCGCGCGAAGCGTTCAGGTAGGAAGCATAAATCTAATACGTTCCTCCGAATTACGCGTGGACGCGGGCAGAGGCGAGCGCGAACACGAGGATGCGTCTAATGGGCATGGAAAATTGCTTCTTCCTTTTTACGTATTATTCCGTCGGCAATAAAACGGCCGAAGTAAATCTACAAGTAGCGCTGGTTGCTATCTGGGGGAACGCGGCTCGACCGAATCTTCGTGGAAAGTTTCTCGCCGACTTCTGCCTCTGACCATCGTTCCGTCTCTTCCTCTGGACACCTCGCTCGATCTCTCGCTTCATAAATCGCCGGTGCAACCGAGCGTGAAGCCATAACTCGTGGCACCGAGAGTCGCTGGTCGGCGGAGGTGGCGGAGGTGGCGGAGAAAGAGGGCGAGGGTGGAGGTGGTGGCGTCGCGTCGGCGTCGAGTCGTCCGTCTCTGGCTTTGGTCTACGTATCCGTATCCTAACCCACGCAACTGAAGCATGGAAGGAAGAACTCGATCCGCCGGAAACTAACAGTGCCGTGGCGTCGTGAGCATACTCATGTATGCTTGCTGGCCCGTGCCTGGACGATTGTATTCTTTACCGGGAGCCCGACTGACCGCTCGATCCTACGTTCGATGAATCTTTTAACGCGCCATCAGGGTGAGATTGACGGGCTGCTTTCGGAGCGGCTGGCTAGAGAGAAGTGAGATGCACAGGGTCTGTTTAAGAAGTTAGGCGACTTCGTTAGCAAGTCATACTTTGGTGGAAGTAGTACGGGAATCGGAGACTTGAAGGGACGAAACTTGATGCATGTATTTTGCTAGGAATTGACCAAGATTTGTTTGGTCAGATCCCTTAATGAGTGACAAGGAAGGTTAGGCAACCCGAATACCCAGAAACGTATGAAACTTTGCATAGAAGTACAGTATGTCTTCCGTAATACAACCCTATTTTCCGTTCGTGCCATAATTCGGTTTTAAGGGGTGAAAGCAGCCCTTGAAAAAAATTCAGAAAGATCCTTTGCGTGAAATATCTCAAGACCGCTGGGAGATATTTAAAAAAAGTATAAACAAGACTTGCATCGCTTTATTGTGTCCACAAAACTGCGTAAAAATTTTTGATGAAAAATCCACGGAAGAAAATTAAGAAAATCGTGGACCTTTAAAAAAATTTGTTTACGCTTTCTTGTAAGCACAATAAAGTAGTAATGTAGTAATAATGTAGTAATTGGGATATTGCATTAATTTTTAATGATAAACTCGAAAGCAATTTAAGCATAGTGGTGCTCTCGTCAATCGAGAAGAAATCAATGTAATGTAAATTTAAATATGCATAAATCTTGCAAGCTCATGCTACGCTGTCGTGTGTTCCAAAAACTATTATTATATATTAGATAATAATTTCACTGGGCACTTCAAGTTGTTAAAGATGATTGTACTACAATTTCAAAACAGGGCTCTCATTGTTCAACAAAAATTCTTATGAACCCTTTCTCCTTAGATCTCAGTTTATTCGACCTGTATATTTTTGGATTAATTCGGTTAATCGAGGTTACACTTTAATCATTTAAGTATGACACAAGACTGTAAGTGTACGTTCGAAAGGAGCAACGGTGCTGATGTTCCTTGTCACACAGTGCCACAGTACGATCACGTAGTTTTGTTTCACCTTTACTGAACGCTTCCTTTTTCCTTTCGTTTGATATTAAGCATTCTGTAGAAGTGCTTGCTCGATCAATATTTATTGAATGGTATCTTGAACAGTTGTACAAGGATATTGACAATGATATTGTATTTGTAATGCGGTTTAATGAGGTGTGAAAAATACTTTGCTGCATTGCGTTACGTAGTCAATGCTGATATAGTCGTTACATAAGCTTACTGTATGACCACAATAGAGAATAAAGATTGGACAGATTATTTATATCTATTGTTCGCGCAAAGTAAATTACGAATTTACGAAAAATGTTAAACTATTTTTTACTACAGTGAGTACTTTGAGTCGCGTTTATGACACCTACAGCCCTAAGGACTGTAATCTTGCGTTCCAAATTGCACCGAATTTTTCTTAGCCTTCTGCTTATTTTCTATAGACGATATCTGCAAGAATACAGTAGATGCATACGCACGAAATCACGATCTCCTGCGGGAATTATTGAGGACCTTAGATTCTGCGCTGAAATGTTATTACCTTCCGTGATATATTAATGCAATATTTCATGGGATAGTGCTTGGTGAAAATAAGAAAATGTCAAATGGTGATAAAATAAGTTCTTTTATAGCCTTTGAATTTACTCTTCCGCTGCGTTATGTATATCATACTTCATGCCATTGGTGCAACTTGATAGTTATATGAATAATAAATAAAATACTAGAATTGACTGAATTATGAAGTGCAATGTAACCGACAGTTATGAGTTTATTAGATATACAATAGTTAAGAAAGCTTCTTATGTCACACAATTACAGGGGAATTGAAAGAATACATTCATTTCTAATTACTGTAATAACATATTTTCGTAAAATCAGTTATATAATGTTAGAAACTTTGCAAAACATGAAATATCCACTGTAATGTAAATTAATATATGTGTTTTATATGTGCAATGCTATCTACTGTAAAAGAGTCTTTGCTTTCAGTTCTGTTCGTGCACAAAGAAGATACGTCAGCCTGACTCAGAAATTCATAGAAATGTATAGATAAAAATAACCGCACCAAATTGAAATGCATAAAGAACATCAAATTACACCAATATATGCCAATGCTGTAACATGCACACGGCTTACTCATATAATAAAGCTGAACCGAAATATTCAAAGTGAGTCACAAATGTACAACGGCCTGCATATTTTTAACAAAAGTTACGAGATATGACCGAGTCAAATTGTAAACTCCAACGTTTCTTTTTACACCTTGAAATTATGTTTATCCGGCTCAATAATTTGTCAGCCACGATTGGGTCAACGACATTTAATAGCATACGACCAAATTTGTAGGCTTGTATCGAAATAAAAGAAGTGAAAAATAAATTCGTGCAAAAAAAAACATTTTCGTACCTCCCATATTCTCCAATTCATTCTGTAATAATCTGAGAAATTTGGCCACGCAAGAAACCTAGCTATTTATTGAAACTTTTCAATCGAACTGCGGCGTTGATTACCAAAATGTACCAATTTCGAAGTTTTCAGGATGCAAAACGTGCATTTCATTGTGAAGTAACACGCATGGAGCTATTCTGCTCGAATTACCAATTTATTCTTTTCAATGAGACCAAATGACCGCGGTGGAAGTCTCGTAAAATGGGCTCACGACAAACGCTTTATTGCACAACAATGATATCGATCTACGGCCACGTGGGATTTTTGCGGATGTCAATGCGACAGGCCGCGCCTACACCCATATTACACCCACGTACGTGTAACAATGTGACCCTGCGTACACACAGAGAGTTCCAGGAGAAAAAAAACCCGTTTTCGCTAAACCAGATATAAATAAACGTGAATGAATAGATTGGATTTGTCTATTGTGGAGGAACGCGAACGTACTAGTTGTTATTGATGATTGTGGGACATTTTTGTCGGAAAGTACAAGTCTGGTAATAGTGATTAGTTAACGGCGTGTAAATATTTATTTTATTGGCGACGTATAGAAATATCGTTCGAAACAAATGGAACAGATTTTTGTGTCGTATCATCAGTAGCATACCAATCTTTTAACTGGTACAATTTTCTATGGTGTATATACGAAATAAAATTACACTCACAGATAATACCTCGAAAAACTGAACAGTGATGCAAGTATGCTGTTAACTCTTCTGAAAATATTTTAATTAGTGTAACTGTATACACAGTGTTTCAAGTTACATGTAAAATGCACGCCGATTAATTTGTTGCGCATTTTTCCTTTTCACAATGGTTACTGTAACATTTAAATGTATTCACCGCATATTTCTTCCTTTCTCTTCTTACCCATTCGTCCCTTTCCTCATCTTTATCATACATCTCGAGCCTTATTTGGATATCGCACAATCTTATAGCTTCTCGCAACAAAGTCTGTTTTGTTAAATGAAGTTTCATTCATAAAAGATACAGACAACAAGGAGGAGAACGAAACTACTAATGAATTCATCGAATGAATAATATAACTGAAACCAAACAGAGCTGTCCATGTAAAGATTTCCCATGCGATATAACGCAGTAACACCATAGACAGAAACATAACAGAGCATTGCAATATAGTCTCGTCAACGTCGAATTAAGGAATCCCTGAAGAGTTTCCCTTCAGAGAATTGTCAGCACTGAATTCACCATACAGTCGTATAAACGAATCTTCGTTCTACCGAACAAACGTAAAGACATAAAGCAAGGGAAAATGATGGCATAAAATGGCCAGATTTCTAAGCTACCTAGAGTACAAGTTTGGAAAGGAATATAGAATATCTTATACATAATATTGCAATTTTATATTACAAAATAAATATCTTGTAATATCACAATTTTTGGAATATGACGATCATATTGATTAAATTTTGTTTTAAAAGCATTTAAAACAATAACAACTATTGTAACACACGTCGAAACGTCAACGTATCCCAATAGTACAACGCACAAAAATGATTACCAAACTTCACATCACTTTCAAAGCAATAGTCACATACTATTATTCTAATCTTCCAGTCTCCTTTGTTCAATTAAATAATTTCCAAAAATGTTGACCATTCACTAAAACTTTTATTCATTAAATTTTCAATAGTCAGATAACTTCCCCCTTTTGGTAATAAGACACATTCCAATTAAGCAGAATCATTTGTTTAGCTTCTGCTTACAACACGATAATCTGCAACTACTTATTCAGCACTCATATCACGCAAACGCTGATCATCGCTCACACAATGTCGCAAGCAAATATATCGTCTTCCGGCACATAAAACGCAAATAACGAATATCAATATCGAGGAACCCATGTGTGGCCACAGTACTCGTGAACAAGTATGTGAACCCTGTACAAAATAGACAAGGCTGTTTCTAAAACACCCTATATGCAGGCGTGGACGCAGAACGGAAGGGTGACACGAGCCTAGCAACGATCAGACAGTATTATACGCGTGTCTCAACGATGAGTCACACCACCTATCTTCGGGCAAGCCTCTGTACAAACGAGCAGATTTTTTTTCACCCGTGCTACACCCGCGTGTTTAGGTAAAGCGCTAAATAATAATACAACTAAAAGCTTTAGACGATGAGGGGAATATGGAAATGAATAACTTGTACAGAAGATTAATTGTGTTTAAAAACATTTTTGTGGAAACTGAGTTTTCTTAGTGAATCACGGTAGTGTATGTGTTTTTTCACGTGGTACCTTATTTCATCGTGTTGCGTTACAGAATATAGAAATACAGTGGAAGGCCGATTATTCGAGTAATTAATAATCGGGTAATAGGCCTGAACCTAATAATAGGACCTATGTTTATAGTCGCATCTATGGACCCTACAACTAATGTAAACTTGTTAGGTTTTGAAATTTCTGAAAAAGTCTTACCATTTTTTAAGGACAATCTGCTTTTAATCATTCTTCTCAGGTTTTAATTTTGTTCAACCTGTCTACTTTTGCGATTAGGGGGGTACATCGGTACATTTCGATCTAAGAAAGTAGATAAATAAATAATTTTTGTCCTCATGTGTTATTAAAGAGGATGTTAAGTAATATCTTCACTAAATCTTCGTATTTTGTTTATTACTCAATATTATAAAACGGCAGGGATATACCATATTGCCTACTGCCATGCCCAGCAAATGCGATTGGACTATAAAAAACATCTTTACGTAGCGTGGGATTCAAAACACTTCCGTAAAATAATGAATTAGCGGCTATTTAAAACACAATCTTCTATTCTTGCAGAAAATAATCAGGTCCGAAAGTTCACGACAATTGAACGAATTAAAATAGCAAACGAAATCGTTCTGTTCGTCGCCAATAATGCCGCAAGCTTATGCAATTTTCCAAGTCAATCGAACGAATAATCTCATCGATCTACTGGGTGTCAACGCAAGAAGCACGGTTTCCAATAGAGCGCGTTTAAAGTTCCATCAGGCCCGTCCACCTGATAAATTGTGACTTTTCCTCAAACACGAGGACGTTCTCGGTAAAACAAAATCCACTGGCCAGCATTAACTCTTCTTCACCAAAAGCAAGTCTGCTCATCTACTCCGAGACTACTTCTCAAACGAGCGGGCGATTCCCGCGACGATCAATTCTGCTCGCCTGAACCAAGCCTAAAGCCCGTCCCCTTGGCCACTCTTGTCCCGTGCATCCTACGCTGAACTTACGTACAGTTGCACCTTCACCTACTCGGTCTGCAGGGAACGTAGGTTGGGGCACGGTGATTCCGCGGCTGGAGAAGTGTTGTCCGGCGCCCATTGAGCGCCCATTGATGCACCTGTGCAACGGCCAGCTTTTCTTTCCCAACTGCACGCGTGCACGCGCGCAATCTGCATTCTGCGGGGTCCGCGCGCAGGTGACGGGGCCGTGAGCCACGCGTACACCTTTCACGCGTACCTTGTGTCCTTTAACGCGATGCCGGATGCGTATTTTATGTAGCGTCGGCCCGTCGAGTGTTTCTCGGAAGCGTGCCGCGTGTCACGCAAACGAAAGGATGGTAGAAACGAGACGGGCGATGGTTTTAGGAAGTTGGAGATGACTATGGGGTCGGTGGTGTCGTTGTGCTTGAGATTATGGGCGGTGAATGGGAGATCGTGGAATGTATAATCTTGTAATATTTATGGCGTGCAGTTGGGGAGCAAGGGATCTTTAGATTCATAAGATTCGGGTGGCGAGTATACGTTTTTCGAGTGCTGGTTTTGTCGCAATTGCCGGACTGAAGGAGAATAAAGAATTTGTAATTAATAGGAGTGTGTGCTACATATGTCAACTATGATATATAGTGCTTTAAAGTGTTTTTTTTTTTTTAACTCCTTTATTCAATGTTCCTAATTGAGTACAATTAATTACATTCTTTTTATGGGATTTTAATTAAGGTATCGTGACGATTTCGATACATTTATCGACAATCAATGTGTTGGTGTTGAAAATGTTTATGTGTGGTGTATTAAGAGCAAGTCAGAGGGGTGTTTTCCTCCTGTCTCCTGGGGAGATTTGAGTAGCTATTCCTAGCAAGTGGATTTGTGTGGTTATTTATTCTATTTAGGTGGGCCTTAGTTTGCCGTACGATTTCTTCTTCTACTGTGGAGATGTTTAGCGTTTTCCTTATATCGTCGTTTCTGACAAACCATGGCGCGTTTAGGATGGATCTTAAAATAATGGATTGAAGATTTTCTATCTTTTTAATATTAGATTTAGCGGCCATTCCCCAGATTTGGAACCCATATGTCCAAATGGGTTTGATAATTGTTTTGTAAATTAATAATTTGTTGTTTTTACTTAATTTTGAGTTACTCCCTGTGAGCCAGTACATAGATTTTCTGATAGTTCTTAGATAGTAGATAAATGAATTGATAAATTGATAAATGAATATATTGGTGATATTTACTAGATAAAGGATTAATTAGTAATTAAGTAGTTGAATGTACTATCTTGTGTGTACTATAAGTGCTTGCAAATTAATGAAATTTATTTTGTACGATTAACGTTGTTAACTAAGTTAGCTTATTTGCGATTAACGCTAATCAATGGAAAGAATTAATCTTACATTTATTATCTTATTGTTCAACACGAATGCCAAATTAGGAATATCAGACAAATACCTTCCTTTGTTTGTTAATTGTTAATTAAAATATGAACTTTTTAAACGTCTAAAATGAAAGTAATAATAGGAGAAAGTTCATACATATATGTATGTATATGAATATAAAAGTGTTAAGTTTTAGGTTTAAAGATTAATTGAGAGTACGATACCCATTCTGAAAGTTTATTTAAAAAAAAAAAAAACTAATACTGATCTGGAAACGCTGCTTCCGCGTTGCTCAATATTCATTGTTCGCAAAGTTATTCAACATTGAATACTAATTTCATATTAAAATTATTAAATACAATAAGTAGGCACATACATACGTAGTATAATCGACCGAAAATTATCACACATTCAGAACACGAACCGTGTGTTAATAACGATAAATTAATTGCTTATAAGGCAACTAATATTTTTATTGGCGTACTATTAAATTATAAATCAGCGGTCAAGAATTGTTTTTCGAAACAATTACACCGCTCGTTACAAGTTTAATATAACTTTAATCTGCAAGTATTACTCCGGAAATAACGTACATTTAAATATTTCAGTATCTTTACTGTTAAAAATCAATTACACAACTGATTCAATCTCTTAGTCGCTGCTTAAAAAAATTAAAATATAATTTCCTCTTCACGGATCACAAAATATCGATTTTTATATACTTCGAGTTTCACCATCTGTTATTCTCAACCGCTGTGAAAATTTGTTCAGTCACATCGGATAGATCCCAGCGGTATCGGACCATAAACAAATTTTATGGCGTCTGCTGAGGGATAACGATCGATATCACCTTCGCAGAGTGATATTGCTTCCGAATGAAAAACGATCGAACGTTCGCGGAAAAGTGAATTAAGTTATACGCGGAAATACTATTACGTGAAGATGACGTACGATGCTTATTCGCGCGGGAATTGTGAAAAATGGCAGTACAGAACACCGAATGGAAGTGTACATCGTTGCATAAACCGTACTATGATATTGTACTGCCAGAAAAGCTCCCTCCAGGCTTCCAGGAAATGAATGCGAGAATTAGTACCGAATATCACTGGAATCGTTCGAAACAACCATCTGGATGAATGTTTCCAAACCAATATTTGATCATTATTCACAGCAGGTTATTACTCGTAACATATTATAGTGTAATGAATTCACCCCCAAATATCTATTATATTAGTCTTATGATATATATTTCTGTATTACTCTTTATCTCTTTACTTCTGTATTACTCATTATCTACTAGTCACTTAAGGATTCATACATACAAATATTTTCAAGTTCCGACATCACAAATACTCGTAATGGAACCTTATCACATCACCGCTGCCAAAACAACTAGTCATACTGCCTACAATCCCTACCCATCCGCAGTCCTTTGGAATTCGCCTTCACCATCCCTACTACATCCTTTCCAACACCCTTTAAAACCCCAAGGTTCCCTGACTCTCGAGCTCACTTCATACGAAAAGTCAATCATAATAGTCTAAGTCCAAGCTCACTTCATACAAGAAAAGTCAATCATCATAGTCTAATTGTAAGTCTAAGTGTTAATAAAATCTCTTAAAAACCGAAGTTGGAAGTTTATATTTTCTCTGTGTCCATTGCAATAGCATCCATTTATAATACTTGCAAAAATTACCTTTCTGTTGCCTAAAATGTATATGAATAACTATTGCGAATATGTATATAAGTACCTTCTATAATATCTATATTATTACGTAACTATCGGCTTGACAATTGTTCATTCCAACTAAAATATCAATTGATTTTCATTTATATCAAGGGCTACGCACTGTAATCTTAAACGTCTGCTCATTATTTTAACGTGCATTTCTCCAGAAGCTGTATAACAGAATGTAAAACAGTGTGTTTTCAAAAAAGACAATTATTCTTTGGCAAGCATTCAGTGAACACCTAGCATATTACCAGAGATGATAAATGTTAAGCACGATATTACTCTACTAATTGCGAAAGAAATAATGATATAAAATGAAAATGCCACTAATAACAATAAGAATGATATTTGACAGAAAACAGCACTGAATAAAAAAACTTATTAATTTATGACGAATAGAAAGCATCCATCTCTACATAGGCACGGACAATATTTTCATCAGTATATTTCATTAGAATACGCGCGCGTCAAGATAATAGAAAACGTAATTTACGTCGGGTGAACGCATAAATTTTCACTTAGTCAGAGGTAGGTCCGTGCTGAAAAATCGTTGTTCCGGGTCTCGTCGAAAGCCCGACGAGTAAATCACGATAGGGAATTACATTCGGCGGTAAAACATAAATAACATTGAAACAATAAAAATGACGTTGTAGCAATAAAAACAGCGGGCAGAGGAGAAGCGTCGCAACCATGAGGATTTGCATTTAAAAAGAGGCGCACCTTCTACCGAAATATATGACCGTGGACCGTGTACAGTTCGAAATAAAGCTCCGCGAAAGAAAAGGGTAAGGGAAGGAAGGAAGGAAGGAAGATGAAAGTGGAAGGTAAAGCGACACGAAAGGAAGCGAAAGGCGAACATAAATGGTCACGGAGGAGATAAGACAAGAGCGAAGTGCAACAAGGGAAACGGAAGATGCAACGGACGCGATAACAAATAGGCCGGTGAAGTTAATTGCAGTTTATTCGCAATAAAAGAGTCGGTGGTTCATTAAAATGTGCGGGAGCAAGGTAAAGCTGTACTTATTTTGCAGAAAACAAGGTGGAAAGTTTAAAGAGGTGTATCCCAGACGAAATCTACCAGAAGAACGAATATATAGTTAATTATTTGAAATTTGTGTGTCTTCACATTTTTATTAATGCGTGATATACATGTAAAGAAAATTATCGCTTGAAAAGTGCTTCATTATCATAATTATTTGCTTCCAGATGAAAAAAATGTAGGTACCAAAGGCAATAAAAGAGAATTGGAATTGGCGAGAACATTTTTATATGCATTACATTGTCGACTGTTCATTCAAAATATAAATATTTGTGAAAAAAATTCTTATTATATTTGCAACCAGTACATAGTTATAATAACTATTATTATAGAAATCTCTATTAAAACAAACCATCTACGACTTTTGAAGCATACAACACACGCTGCAACTATAACCCCCTTCCACGTATGCCGCGCGCAGAATATTAAGAACGCTGTAACCAAAATTCCCAGACTGTAATAAAATATTGAATGGACACGACTGCAAATTAATTTCTCCCAAATAAATGACTCCGTCTTCCCTCGAACTTAACCGCCGCCACCAATTACCCAATTTAATTCTCCTACGATTCACCACGTTCTCTCGCGTGCAACGGGCAGGAATTACCATACATACGTTTGCGCTTAAATCGTTGCACAAAGAGCCGGGGCAGTATGACTTCCATAAAAGTGAAACGGCCAGCTTTTCAAGACCGAAATATCAACGTATCAAGCCACGTAATACGAGAAGCTCGTTGCCCTATAGTTTCCATCAAGGGCGCCCAATGTGCAGTAGACGCCACCCGAGGCCAAAGGGTTAAGCCTGGCGGCTCGAGCCGGACAACGTTGCCGTATACAGTTATAATAGCCGGCGCAGATTTGAAAGGGGATAGAAGGGAATCAGAGATAAAGTGGAGGGTGGAGAGGTGAAGGCATTGCTGAATACCGCAGCAAGGCGAAACAGGTAGGTGGTGCACGGTGCTACTCCGCCGCCTACTTACTCTCCGCTACTCTTCAACCAGCACCTACTCCAGCGAGTTACTCTCTGCGTTGCGGAACCTCGAATACCGTCTGCTGACCACCGACCACCGACCGCTGACCACCGACCTTTGCCCCCGCTGCTCGTCCCATGCCCAACGGGAAAATATTGCCCGTGTTCCGCCCACGAAACTGAGAAACGTTTAATCAAATTCCGTGCTACGCGATCGTTTGTTTGCCCCCGCGTTTACCCTCGCCACTGTGGGACCTTAGCGTCTCCTTTTTGTGCGACCGGCTGGTTGGCCACGCGTTTGTCCACACTAGCGGAGGAGTTCTTCGGTTGCCTTTTAGTTTCACCTTTTTCTTATTGAGTAAGTCATTTTGCAGGGTAGGAATTGCAGTTGCGAACAGATTGTGAAACAGTGAGGCTTGTTATTTGTCTCGTTTGTAAGGTGAAGTTAATTATTATTTCTGGTGTGATTCATTTTCGCAGCTATTTGTATGCCTTATATCACCGTGTTTCTTTTTGTTCGATGTATTTGTTTTTTCTGTTTAAGTTCAAGTGGAAAGCTTGTGTTACAGTATGAATTTACGGGGGAACGCCAATTATAATAAACTCGTAACAATTTAGTTTCGTTTTTAGATATCGCTTATTTGAGGAGTATGTTGGGGGATATTAAGCACTGGCACATCCACAAAAACCTTCCAGTGGCACTCAGAGATGAAATAAGCTTTGGCACATCCACAACAACCTTCCAGTGGCACTCATTGATGAAATAAGCATTGGCACATCCACAAACTCTAACCCTCCAGTGGCACCCAGTGATGAAATAGGCACTGGCACATCCACAAAAACCTTGACCTTCCAGTGGCACCCATTGATGAAATAGGCATTGGCACATCCACACATTTCCCATCAAACGGCTCGACCGTTTAACTAACAAAACTCTTAAACAACCGATCCTCTGCTCCGCAGCCGTGCTCCTTAGCCCTCGGCTCGTAACATAGACTTTAATGTGCTGAATACGAATCTGCAATCCGTTTTTTTCCAGAACGTACCATTCTTGCAAAAACCAATTTTGAAAAAAATCGCAAATTTTCAACTTTGGAAGTGTTTTGTACTTTTGCGGTAATAGTTATTCAGTTGCGCTTGGTGCCAAATGATTCTTTGAAGTTTCACGAATAAAATGGTATATGTTGTTATTAGACTATATACATTTAAATGTATTTAAATAATGATCAAAGTGAAAGGGACACCGAAAATACACCCATTTTGGCTGATATCTTTCAGCTTATTTCAAAAACTAAGGGTCCAGGAGAAAATCTAACTATGCCACACGACAGAGCAGACCTTTCTGCAAAGGAAAGCATCAACGGAAGTTACAAAATTATTTTCGTTTTCAATATCAACGCGAAAAAGTTTGGCAAAACACGTGGCAGCGACAGTGGTGCTCTATGACGGCGGCTCCCCGCTTATCGCTCAGCGTAGCGGAATCACTAACGCGCAGTACTTCTGCTGAGTGTCACTGTTACCGCCGCGTGTTTTACCAAACTATTTCGCTTGTATATTGAATACAAAAATGATTTTGTAACTTCCGTTGATGCTTTCCTTTGCAGAAAGGCCTGCTCTATCGTGTGGCATAGTTAGATTTTCTCCTGGACCCTTAGTTTTTATAATAAACTGAAAGATATCAGCCAAAATGGGTGTATTTTCGGTGTCCCTTTCACTTTGATCATTATTTAAACACATTTAAATGTTTATAGTCTAATAACAACATATTACCATTTTATTCGTGAAACTTCAAAGAATCATTTGGCATCAAGCGCAACTGAATAACTATTACCTCAAAAGTACAAAACACTTCCAAAGTTGAAAATTTGCGATTTTTTTCAAAAATGGTACGTTCTGGAGAAAAATGGATTGCAGATTCGTATTCGGCACATTAAAGTCTATAAGAAACGCATATTGAAGGTTAGAAAATCAGACCCGTGTTGAACAGTGTTATCTGTCTAATAATAATATCTGATAGAATATCTAATCACTTGGAATAACGAAAAATAAATTTGACATAACTTGTTGGCAATATTCAATGACATGAAAGGATTGTTTCGGAAGAGTAACTGTAATCATTTTATCATTTTCATGATCATAGAAATATATTTTTCGGCTTATAAAAACTCAAAAGCAAGCTCGTAATTGAAAAGCAGTTATTATGTATAATACAGTATTTCAAAAATTAGTTTGTACTTAATAATATATACCAGTTGCTCTTTTTTTCAAAGTTTTAATATATCCAATAATATACAATTTAAACTAAAGTGATAATAATATCAAGTTATTTTCATCAAGAATGTCAGTAAAATATGTTTCACCAAGATCGAAAAAGTGAAGGGCATTTTTAAAAAACTTAGAGACACGAACTGCTTGTCGTAATTTGTATAAAACTTTATTCATTTAGAAAATAGAACGAGGTACGTTGGAATCAAACAAGAGTTCCCTATAAATATAGCACATTGAAGTTTCACTGTCCTTTTTTAATGGAAACAAACGAAGTCAAACGAGCAATTTATCGAATTTATTGATTCCATTGTTGACGAGGACCAATGGTGTCATCTATGTATATGTATGTATACATAGGTATATCTCTAGGAAATGCAAACCAGAGAAACGATCATTTGGGTAACATTCGCTTTAACAAATCAATTTCCGGCACAGGGTCGTACGAAATGCTCGTGCATATTAATTTGGAGAGCCACTGCGACGAGAAAATTTGGCAATTCGAATGGGTGGTCTGGTAACAAGTTAGACATGTCATCCATGGCGAATTTCTTGCATTTTTGAAAAGTTGTCGTTGTCGTTTCGCGCAGATAGTTTGCAACTAAATCAGAATTGATTGAAATTAGTTATATATAACTGTATAGTTATACACGCCTGACAAATCTCCTAGAAAACATTTTGTATTCAAATTTGTTGATTCATTCACATTTTAATTTTCATTTATTAACTATCTATTGTTACTGTATACAGTGCATTGCTATTTAAAGTTATCTTCTATTCAATTTCTATCATTAAATCACAACATACACGGATAAAAAGCACTATTAACTTCGAAGGCTAATTAAGTGTAAAAATATTTCAAGTTTAAACTGCTTCTACTCCGTTTAATTCCTATTGCCACGTGCAATGGAACAGGGGGAGAAATAACTAGGGGTAAGATGCGTGTAAAGCGAAATCCAACCTTCGAAATTCAACGATAGAGCCTCTGCAGTGGCTCGTAAATATTTACGCCGTACTTGATCACATTTGCATATCAAACTCGCCAGGATTTCTAAACGGGAACATCACAATTGAAACGGCCGCGCCCGTTTCGTTCGGCCGAACGTTCGATCGTCACTGGAAACGATATTGAATGTTTAGGTTTCTACGAGAATATACGCTTTTAGGGAACCTTCGCCTCTCGATCAAACCGCCCGATAGTTTCTGTTTTTTACAGCAGACTAATAGCTTGGATAAAAAATTGTTACGCAATACGATAACGTCCTCGCGTGAATTTATATTTTCCCGTGAGTTTATTTTTAACGACGTTTCTGAAGTAGGCATTCTAATATATTCGAGATGTACGAATCACTGTATCCCTTTCATTTTAATTATTTTATGTCATAGAATTTGATTATTTTTTGAAAGTACTTTATTTTATATGAATGCTTTAATTGTTCTCACTTTCTAGGGGGTATTTATTTGGTGGTTAGTGCGATATATAATATTATATCATTTCCATATCAGTAATTTTGATTTTACATTGTAAAATGTAATCTACATTGGTAAAATGCAGTGCAAATAGATGTGCGTACAGTTATGGAACAGGTAGCTAATTTTTTTATAAATTTTCCGATTCCTTTAAATGTTTTATGACAATGACATGTTTTCTTACTAGGTAAGGCAAATTGAAATATGTGATGGCACAATACAACTATTTAATTGCAATCCGAATAGTTATTTGCTTAGATTTAAGTGTAATATATTCTTCCACCATAATTTTATTAATTCTCGACACCTAACTACATGCAGAAAAATATTTATTGCAGTTTATTTAATAAACAATATGTGTATTTTTTGTATCCCAAGCTTGGAACGTAAAATAATTATTTTTTGCTTATATATGTATTCGATTCCTGTTTTAATTGGGCGTGCCGATATTTTTAGAATTAATACTAATTTAGTACTTAATAAACTGTAGTGCTACTTAATATTTATGTCACTGCACTATGGCATCGTTTTCACGATCACAAATGTTGTACAAAATATTTTAGAATTAAATTTTGTTCTTTATTATTAACATTAGCTGCGTGGTGAATGAGAAAATTAGTTTCACTTGTGCACTCAATTATAATACTAATACTGTTAACACACGTAATATATTATGCAAAAACGCATATAACCGTTTTCGTACAACACCGTTGAACGTAGCCTGCTTTTGAAAATTACAACACCATATATAAAGTGAAATAATTAGTACCCCTGGAATACATATTCCTACCTTCTTCTATTGTTAGAAACAATTAAGCCATTTCTATGTTAACAGCCAACGTGTTGTATTATTTAATGGCAACGTCTAACCATTACATTTCTAATTAAACATTATATATAATATAACCATTGCATTATGTATCTTTCTGTTTTTATTTATTCACAATATGAGAATGTTTGCAAAATTTTTACGATTAAAGTGTGAAAATTTCAAAGCTCGAGAAAATTAAAGTAAAAATAATGTTAATTACAGTTTATCTCCTGAAAAAGTTCAATGTTATTCATATAAGAATAAACATTTTTTGCATTCTTTGCTTAAGTATGTGCATATTTTCTGCGTACCTGATATAAAAATCTTTTCCATATGATATACAAAAGGAATAAATAAATAGAGGTTCAATTTTCCAAATGTACACACTACAAATGCTTATAAATTTAATTTCACGGCTTCAACGAAATATAGCAGGAATATAGATTGCATTAACGATAGGTAGACTTGCAAACTATTATCATAGAATCTAAATAATAACCTGCATACAGATAAAGCCCATATAATCGTTGTTTTAATGCGCTAGTTGGAAGTAAAGACTGGCTTAGCATTATGTAAAGTAGTGTATAATGTGCATTGTATAATCACTATATACACGTCAGTGTAGAAAGCATATCTTAAATACCATGTTACGAGCATCTTCGTTCCCTCGGATTTAAAGTTCATTGTGCTGTATCTATTCACGTTAACGTAAAAGCATTGTAATGGGGGGGATATAAAGGAGGATATCTATGAAATGGATGATATTATATTAAGGCAGGGAGCTGCCATCCCTCGAACTATATTTTCACCTGTGTTTTCGTGCATTATTACGTGTTGTTTACAAAATTTCACAGGATTTGCATGAAATGAAGTTACTGCAACATTTAAGTAAATAACAATTATCTATAATTGTACTAAAATGCTAAAATAACATCAAGGATCATAAAAAACGTTTCATTGCTCACTGAGCAAAGAAGTCAATTAATGTTAGTAAGGCTAACGGGTTACAATGATGTATGCATATTTGTTTCTTTTCACATTTACTAAAAAATTTATAATAGCCAGACGCTACATCAAAATAACAATGAAAACGGTTTTCTTAACTCTTATACGGAAACTAATTGTTTGACCTGTTAAAATTAGCGGTAAACACTGTGTTATTTCCCCCCAGAGGGCACTTAGTGTGTCTTGATTGTGTTCTCCCCGGTTGAGGCGAGAACAAGCGGAGTAACTATAGAGAGATAGATATACCATTGTACCACGTGAAATCTATTATATACGAGCATCTGCAAATACTATTATTTCCTTATTAAATAGTGTATAACAAAAGTGTTGTGTGTTATTACCGACCCTACACCATAAACTCCAACATGACCAAAATATCTCATTGTCAGTGCCACATATGCACAGAAAACGAATGTAAAATAGAAATCTTCGTATAAAAAATAAGACATAAAATTCAAAGCCTTATTAAACTTCCAGCAACAAAATTTCTCAAATAACTTGTTCCACCCCCCCGTATACAATAATTCAAATGATACATTAAGAAATAAGGAAGGCGTAGTCTTATTTAGGATATGTGTCAGCCAACCCCAGAATTTCCTCAAAGGGTTAAGCCACTTTCTACCGAACGTTTTGTCTTTTTCGTAAATAACATTTTTTCCTGCATTCATAAATCAGAGAACCAGGTAATTATACGTACGTCATACTAAATTTTAAGCAACATTTTTCTTTGCTCGATGGGATACATGGAAAAACAGGTCACTCGCTCTCTTTTAGAGCGTTTGGCTTACAAACCGTCGATTTGTCAAGCATCCCTTCATGGTAATGTCCAAACGAATCATTCGCCTCGACGTTACACGCGTCGCTGCAACCTCCATAATCGTTTCGGTCGCGTTTGGAAATCACTGCGAATCCCACATGCAAATGCGATCGGGTGCCTGGTGCGTAAATATTTACGAGGTCGAGGCGAGGGTGGCTGCCAGAAGAGGGCTAGAAGTAGTAGTAGGGTGGGTTGGAGAGGAATAGGTGAACGCATGTATTATTCAGGGAACAGTCTTCAAGAGCACTTATAAGTGGGCGATATTTAAGAAAGCGAATAATATGGTTCGATACATGTAATATGTATTAATGTACATATACAGTGGCTGGAAAAAGTTTGCAGTCAAATAGTAATTTAAATATGTCTTCTAAATAAAAGTTCATGAAATTATTATTGCAGAAGACTTAACAAATGGTACTTTATAGTCTAATATATGTACAAACTATATACTTATGCATCGAGTTACTCAAAGGTTACGCAAACATATGTATCACTACAAAGAAAATAACTTTTTTAGAAATAAAAACTTTCGCAAATATTAAAATGATGTTTTGCTGATACTGTGGAACATTGGTTTTAAACATATATTCTAATAGAAATGAACAATATAGTAATCGTTCCCCAATTGTGCCAGACGGTCTGGTACTTTTGTGGATAACTGTATATGCGAAAAAGAAGGGAAGCATGGAATAGAGGTACGTTTAAATTTAATTCACAATTTTATTGGACATGCAATATAATGTTTTGTGTATTGTATTTTATATCTCCATACGTACCTAAGTAGAAACAAACATGTGTGTGCAACAATCAGGAAATCGATTTTATTGGGACTTACCTGGAACAGAAAAATATTACATGGTTAATTTTGTAAGATAATTGCAAATGGTACAGATCAAAATTTTATTTTTGAAAAAAAATATATATAAAGTCTCAAGTTCTGAAATTATAATAATAGTATATTATGCAAAATCCTTTTACTCCGAGTAATTACAATTCTTCAAATTACGATTTGTAGACGCTGAAATATTTCTAATCCATTAGTTATGAATTTTGATTATTAATATTCTGTGGTTTTTAATGAAATGTCCGTAGTATAATCTTGTTACCTTTATATAAAAGATTGCTCGCCAAGAAAAACAGTACCTATCAGTTTATTATTATGCTACATATTATTATACTACATATACATATATGTACTTTCTTTTTATAAATAAAGCTTTCTAAATAATTGATCTAAACAAATAGCCTTCTAACAAGAAATCTTTGGAAATCTTTGAAAATGCATTAGATTTGTCTCCATTACGATGCAACGTGTGATCCAGTATTTCCGCGAAACGAGATGGACGTATCTATATTTATTGCTGCAAAGTGCAATTCCATTAATGCGGTATGAAGCATCCTCATTTCCGAACGAAATGTATTTATATTAATTGTTTCGTTTCCGCGTTTAATATTCTTCGAAGATAGCGTGCCATATAAACGATTCTAATAAATTGTTCATTCAAATCTGCTGGAACTTTTTTGGAGATATTGATACAAACAAATGATTAAAAATTGGTAAATAAATGTGACTGATCTTGTACACGTTTTACGTTGACAATAACTTATAAGCAACTACGTGCAACATAAATATTATGACACAATACGTTTGGCTTACTTCTTTTGTTGTTTCAATAGTGGCTTCTCGTAAATAAAAACCGAACTATCGTCTACATTTTCGTCTACCAAACCATAACTGGCAACGAAAGAGTCAATACCATCGGCAAAGAAGCTAGAACTCTACAACTCAACGAAATGAAAACCAATTCCATGCCAAGATATCGTAAATGAACTTTCAACTTGATCCTAAAGCAGAATGGCACACACTATAGACCTCGAATAAAAAGGTAGAAACAAATAACCTAGTGCAAAGTTTCTATCAATCAATACTTCACAACAGTTTCGACAAAAAAAAAGTATTGGGTGAGTGCAAAAGTTCTTGCTCGATTTTGGAATAAACTACAACAAGCAATTTATCATATAAAACTCTTTTCTTAATCAATTATATAATTGTTGAGTCTTTCTGCGATTTCCTCAGTTGACATTCTTGGATGACTTTCCAATAAATTAACAATTACGTCATCATCTATCAAAGAAGGTCGCCAAGAGCGTGGTTCGTCCTTTAACTGATAATCCCCATTTCTGAATTTTGCAAACCATTTTTAATGGTACGAAGAGCTAGTGCACGTTCGCGATAATGTTTTTAAAAGCAGTTTTCACTGTTAAACCTTTCCGAAACTCGTACAACATAACATGACGCAAATGAATCTTTTCGTCACACATTTTCACTATCCTTTTTTCTGTTATTAGAACTATCAAAACAAAAATGTCTGATGTGAGAAGAACAACTGAACATAGCCCTGTTTAATCGGTATAAACTTTGGAAGTGTAACAACAGAAGTCACATAAGGAAACATAATATAATGATACCTATCGGAATTGGGCACGAACTTTTGCACTCACCCAATATATTTTTTATCCAACTGAGATCTTGCTACCACAAAATCACTCTCGAATACCTTGTGCAGAAAGTGTAACCTTTCAAATGCAACCATAGCAACAAGATAGGTAACACGTAACCAATTACTATACAAGTGAACAAGAATGAAATGAACGAGAATGTAATCTGTACCATCATAGAGCCGCATTAAGGGCAATACATTTCTTAAAAAGTACCAAGCTATTCTGCCATATTTAGCCCCTAATTGATCAGGTGAATATTTTCAGGTGGAACAGAGAATACAAATAATCACCATAGTATTAATGCAAAAAGTAGAAATGAAATTGAATTCACAAGGAATATAAATACACAGGCTGCTTTGCATTCTGCCATGATGAAACGTCAGAAACAAACGGGCGTCCTTTCAAAAACATCATAACGTTCACCCTCATACAAATAAGGGTTAATAAAAGGGTTAACCCTTGTATAATCAAAACAGACATTCCAATTGGCAATAGCTGGTCACTTAAGACGCGGCGCAATGATATTGCACAAAAACGAGTGCCTTATCCGCGTTTTAATGAAAGCTCAAACAAGACCTACCGCTAGCCTAATCGATTCTTAGCCGCGAAAACATTAGCGTTTCCTTGACCCGTGCCACAGTGGGGCCGCAGGTAAAATAAAGAGGGCACTCTGAATAAGAGGAACAGAGCGTGGAAAGTTCAGGAATGTCGCTGGAGGGCTCCAGCTCCCAGCTCAGACAGATTCGAATACGATATGCAGACACGTTGAAAAGATTTTGAAAAGTGGGGGACTGAAAGAAGTTGGCGATTACCGCGGCTAAAGGGCCACGGTGAAGTTGAAGACGAAGAGGAGAAACACAGAGGAGGAATGACGCGTCTGAGGTCTTTTGCTAACCCTTTACCCTGTACACAAGAAGACGCGTGAATCGTGCGTCGATCCGCTGGGAAAGCTCGCAATAAGATCGCTAGACGGCTAGCTCGTTTTTAGCTTCACCTTTCATCGCAACGGAGGCCGTGCCTATTCTGCGTGACCTTTCAAGGCCTATCCTCGGCTACGTATGAAAAAGCTCGAGTTCTACACGAAGCGTAATCGCCTCTGGGAGAGCAGCAGGATTGCGGAGACAGTCCTTTTGATGTCGTCGTATCAAGGCAGCCGCGTAACGTTAATTGCTGTCTGTTTGGGTCAATGACGGATCTGGATCGTTGACACGAACTGATTGCAAACGCGAAGAAAGGCTTGAAGGTCCCTCTGAACTGGTAGAGGCGTCCTTCTAACGTCTTGACACGTTTCCACTTTTGCCCATGCGCGCCTTTGGACAAATCGAAACTCTCCGAAGTGAGAAAACACCTTGGTAGAGTGGCTTTTGACTTTTTAAGAGTGACTTGTTGCGAGCTTTTTTATGTATTTGTTTGTTTAGTGTATTGTTTTCCTGCGGCCTCGTTTCTGTGGATAGCAATACTCTGAAGGGGAATTTTTCGGAAACTTGTTTTGCGCTGCTTTTCTTACGTGTAATATTCAATTGAGAATTAATTTATATTTGTTTGCAAGTGCATGCAATTGTTTTGCTTAAATTCAGAATATGTATAACCATATTTTCCGATACGTATTGGTAATTTAAAAACCTTTCTACGTAACAGTGCTCAACCCGTTCGTTCAAATTAATTTTGGTCACATGTGGACACTGTCAAATTCAATTTATTAACAGCAAATTGGAACGTTGTAATATGTAATAAGGAGGTTATACTTCGCAAGATAAATTCAATGAAATGTTCGTGACAGGATGATTACGAAAAATATTGGCAAATGTAAGTCATAAATATCGATACGCCTACAATAAAATTCGTGTAAACTTAAGCTGCCTTGAAATTCAAATTGCCGCGAGGTGAATTTTACGATAACCCTCGTCGAGCATTTTCAAATGAATTCCGTATGCATAGCTTGTACGTAATGCGATTTGCACCAAAAAAGAAAGAAACGCAATGTGAACGTAGATAAATTCGCGACAAATGCATGGAAACTGAATACCAATACGAACTTCTATTCCATCGTGAGTTTAAGAGAGCAGAATATGCTGATACGATGAATGCTCTATGTAGCATCTATTGCAAAGAAACGTTTACGTTTCATACGTCGAATGTTCTTTATAAACAGCGTCTCAATCTATCATAAAGCCAAAACGACACAATTTCATGGAAATGGAAGATCGTCATTCGTATCCATGTATACTACTCTAATTTGAATGGCAAACGTTTCGTAAAGATTCTTTAATATAGGACATTTATAGTCGTCGTTATTTCCTGTTAATTTAATTTAACTATCATCACATTCATGGTACAGTAGCAATATATTTTCTGCAGAAAAACTTCCTAAAGTGTCTCAATTAAGGAATATCTTGATGGCATCATACATGTAATTGTTTAAAAAACTATTCTGCAGTATATCGTACTGTAATATCATATTGATAAATGCATGTATAGTACACAATAAACGGTACACCCATCTGCCTCGTTAAAATAAAAATTCCAAACAAAGGAAAGCATTCCCCTCGCTCAAAGAGAAATCGGAACGAAGTTCGTTTGATTATTACAAGAGTGGTCTACGTGGTCAAAGCAATATTTGTAGGGAATTCGATGCTGGCAGAGCGGCGATAGAAGGTAAAGCCCGCAAATAAAATTATTCAGATATACGAAAAAGACCGCTGGTGTGGCATTTGCTTATTTGTTCGCGCTGGCACTTTATATAGAGCATTACGGTGGAAATTTCGTGAATATTCAAGGCTCGTTGAAGACTGGAAAGAGCCCTCGGCCGTACGCGGCCAACGTTATTTTCATTTATTCAATGGGCCGCATCTTTTTCCGTGACGTAAATCTCCCTTTCTCGCTTCCACTCTCCGTTCCGCGCGTACTAATTTAATTCGCAAAAATGCCCACCGAAATCTCGAGTGTTTCCTGGGGTCTGTGCAGCGTCGATAACATTTCATTTGGATCCACGAATCCACGTTACGCGCCGGGCAAGAACATTCCCAGGCTAGACTCCAACGGGAAAGGTTCTCTAGCGTGTTGAAACGCATCGTCGATTTATGCTGGCCATCGTAAACTGCGCTACTCGCGACTAGAATCGTCTTTTTGGGCTCCAACCCTTTCTATTCCTCAGCGCACCCTTTGCCGTTGCACGACGCGAATAAATGCACCGTCAAACAGCCGCAACAGACAGACAGGAATTAAGGCCCTCGCGAAATACGCGACGATTATGATATGAATAGCTGTTGTATGCGCACGCATAGTTTCCTTTTAATCGCTGGATGTTTGACGTTCGTTTACACGAAACGTTTCCACGAGCGTAGTTTAAGAGCGCACTCCGATGTCGTCGTGGAGGTTTGTTTGCGAAGGAGTTACAGCCACTTTGCAGATTGT
The DNA here is from genome assembly GCA_963583965.1 of Nomada ferruginata. Lineage (NCBI taxonomy): Eukaryota > Metazoa > Arthropoda > Insecta > Hymenoptera > Apidae > Nomada > Nomada ferruginata. Next base: position 7,540,349 of record OY757219.1, read on the forward strand.
ATTAGGAAGGTGTAATGTTAAGTGTGCTTACGGGTATGTAGATATTTTGTTGCCGTTGAGCAGAGCAATTTTGACATCTTCGTTATTGGAAGATCTGTTGACTTGTGAATTATTTGTACGATCGTCTGTCTAGTTTGAAATTCTGGTTCGTATTATTAATTATACGTGATCCGTGAATTTTGCCAGACATTCATGTGTAGGATATTCTTGAATACTTTAATTATGTATAATTAATAATATGATTAATGCAAGCAGTATTTATGTAAATCAATTAAGCTTTTGGAAAATATGTTTTGTGCAGTGTGTAGGTGTATTTTAAAGTTTGCGAACAATTTGGTTACGTTAAAGAGGATATTCTGGAATACAAAATGCATACAAACGAAATCTATCGTATATTGTTAATTAATTATTATGTAACTGGTGCTGGACATTATGTCCATGACTGCAATATGTACAGTAGGTAGCTATATTATAATGAATTTCCGCTGCTTTGGACACGCATGTGTACAATATTACATACGGCCACAATTGGTAGATTTGAATACGTATGCACATGTGCACTGTCAGGAAACATGTGGATTATATAATTCACAACAACGTTATAAGCTTCTGAACAATGTTCATTACTACAATCATGCAACATTTGTTAGACAAATCACTTTGAATTTATAAGCTACACATGTAACAGACGCGAAGGTGCCACGTCAATTAATCGTAAGATGACAGCCAGTAGGGACCGCGAAATTCAAAAGGAAATTATAATTAAGTTAGTTGACTGTTCACTCTTTAATCCTGCTTCATTTACCCCAATTTCCTTTCCACTTTTCCCGCTCACTCTTTATTCTCCGATCTATTGTTCACCTTTTAATTTAATTACAGTCCCTTCTCGGGTCAGCTTACAAAATTAAATACACTAAACCCCGCCCATTACTCGAATTCGTATATTTAAAACTCAAGAGAATCCTTGCTACTTACTACACCCCTTCTGAACAAGAAATAAACCGGCAAATTAGGGAAAAAGGAAACAAAATAGCGACAAGTGTGAAACGATATCTCATCCCTCGTTAATAGTCGCAGCAATTAAAATCCGTATAGTGGAACAATGGGAACCACAGAACCACCGTATCCAATTCGCCACGCAGAACGCAATTGTTAGCTGCATTTTATGAAGTGTATACAGAGAAGGCGATTCAACGCTAAAGAGCGGTATTTTGGGCGGAAAGTCATGGGACGGCGAAGGAAGGCAGGAACCAAAATGGTTGATCGTTAGTCTAACTCCTTTGCGCCGAAGGATAGAGACTATAGCCGAGTCGTTCCAGTCTCGCTGACTGGAGACGTCATATTTACGTGTCGTGTTTGCCTCCGTTGATTACTGTTTGACGTGCTCCACTGCCCCCCGCCTTTCCACGCTACCGTCTTGCGTCTTGTCTCTTGTCTTTTTCCTCCTACCTGTGCCGTGTCTACACACCAGATGCGTTCTCCACTCTTGCTCCACTGGCAGGACTCGTGTACAGAGACCCTCTGTCTCTTTCCACGTGAAATACACTCGTATGCCTGGCGGCGAATTCCTGCCGATGCAAAGGGGACAGCCGGGAGGTTCGAGTATGTTTTCTTTTTTAATAAATTCATGACTCGGATGCGTTTCGTTCCGCCAACGTACTTTGGGTACTTCGTTTGGACTTTGGGTATGAATTAGGGGAGGGGTGTCGTGGCTAATTTGCATGAGAAGTTATTGGAAGTATTTTGTACAATGAGTTTCGTGATTGGAGAACGAAGGGTTGGTTACGATAATGGGAAACTTTTTGGTAGATATTTTCTCCGTCATATTGGTGCTATTTGATATTATTAGACAGATATTATTAACGAAAATTGCTAGTTTTTGTATATTCTTATTTGTCAAGGTTCGATGTCAGTAATATACGTTTAATTTATTTTGTGCGAAAAATGTTTAATGAGGCATGCCTTTGTGCATTGTAATGTAAGAAAATTGCAGAGCTTTTCAGAGATTTCTGAAACGATGTAACGTGTGTAGAAAATAAAAATAGATTTCTACTAAGGAGAGGAGTATGATGAAAATTGAAAAGATTTAGTTATTATTCAACCATTCTATATTGTATGTGCAATAAATACTGATAATGTGACTTTATTTTGTGTACATCACCTATGAGTAAAAAACTTTTGGTCATTGTCAAAAAGAAACATGTTTCCCCACAAAATTACATTTATAATAAAAAGGAGTTTATATTTACATATGCAGAAATATAGCGTTGTGATTGCTGTATTTAAGGAAGATGTATTCCTCAATTTTTGAATCAAAGTAAAATGACACGATTCTATCAAAGTTTCACGAGTTATTGTATATGCATAAAACAATAAAGCAACCATCAAAAAAATAATTTGCAAAAGCTGTGCCTTAATATTTAATCATTTTTATATAATCCAAATGGAGATTTAAATTCGTCTTTAACAGCCGACCAATTAGTGTAACGTACAAGTATTACATCAAACCAAAACAATTTCCCATTTCCTCCCCTATTACCATCTACAAACTACGTATGTATATCAGTCATAGTCACGTAAACGAGAGAACATACCACTTAATAAGAAAAATCCATAGAACGAATATATTTATCTCAATAACTGTACTGCAACACCAATACGTTTCTCTCATCTCTACACATTTTTCATGTATTGCACATGCATGCAAAACTGCTTCCACGGCGGTGTCGTCCGAGAAACCTAAAAAATCAGCGACACGCGAAGCTACGTATACACCATGTCAGCTCTGCAATTCCAATTGTCCTTAATTATACATCTCGCCAATACTTTGAGCCCCATTAATGTGTACTCCGACGATCCATTTGCAATCGCGTGAAATATTTTTGCGACAAGTGCATCGAGGCAAATGTATTCCACGATAGAGGGGTTCATCGAGGGGAATGCAGCAATTCCGTTGGCTACGTTCTGTCGAGAAATCGTCGCGAGCTTTAATATCCGGACCAGTCGTAATCGAGAGCTCTATTACCAGAGTACTTCAAACGAAGGCCACATTTCATTCCTTGACTCCTTTCAGGAGTTTTACCTGTCCGCTATTCATGGGCGGACTTTGCAAAGGGGTCCGCGAGGCTCCTGAGACGCATTCGACAGGGAGCGAGGCGTTTTTAAAGCAGCCTTCAAAAGTTATATAGTCCAGATCAAAGATTTCGATTAATCCAGGTTACTTCATTTAATCCATATCACGCCGAGAAACTGTGTTACAACGCGGGAAGTTTTTAGAGCTCTGCGAACTCTGATCGTGCTCTTAAACGTTGGCTTTCGGAAATTATACAGAGTGTAGGTTTAAATAATGATACAGGCGAGGAGAAGATGATTCCTAGTGCAAAAATTAATTAAATGAGGTTTAGTTTTCTCAGCTTTGCAGAAAGTCAATGTTACAAATTCCACTGTTCCCGTTTGCTTTTATCATCGGTAAAATACTTTTCTCGGAATCTGTTCTACTTATGTAAAAATGAATGCATAAACAGTGGAGACATTTAATTACAATTTATACAGTCATTGCAAGATGCAAGTTGTTTATCGTGTTTCACAATTCTATCTTGGATACTGGATCAAAAAGGCCCGAGTTTTTTCAATACACTGTGCATACAAATATTTGCTTGTATACAATACATTTGCGTGATAAAAAAAACATTTCTCCTTGCTTATGGGCGTTTTCAGCCGTCTATGCGTATGTATCCTGCACTCAAGCTGTATTTATGTCTGGCAAACGGCTAGTTACTGTTACGTACATTTGAAATTGCTGTCTTAAATTTTATGTACATCGTAAATTGCGTATACAGTTCATGAACTTCCAAAGATGTATATTGCTGTCATAACGATTTAAGTTTGTTTCTATGTACTCCATGTACCCATGTCCTTTCCTTATCCCGGATACATGTCAATATCGTTTCACACTTTATGGTCCATTAACGTCGCAAATCAAATTCCTAAGGTAGGGACGTTAATTTGTAGCGCTTGCAAATGGTGATTGGAAGTTATGAATCTAAGAGAAGTAAGGGTGAATAAATGTTTGGGGAAACGCATGGAGGAAGAACGAAATAATAATTTTCGATGTATGAGGCGTATTTTCTTAAAATAGAATTTACTATTCTGTGGTTAAAATACTACGAGTACAATACTGACGGCAATTATATTTGAATTTGACCTTAATTGAGGAATAAGAAATTACTTCTCAAGGAACGTTGCACGAATAGTTTATATAAATTCACAGCACACACCCTCAAACATTGCGCAACAAATAGAAACAAGGAAAAATCTACCCAAAAAGTGTTTAATATCGTATATTTAGGGAAGCAAGTTATTAGTCGAATTCTAAATTTGTTCTCTGACATTTCTATTACTCACAATAGAAATGTTTATAACTATTACAGCCATGAATCTTGTAATTATAGAAATTCATTATTATTTTAACCTATGTTCAAATACAATTCTAACTTATTCATTTTATATTAGATACGACATATTTTAGATTATACAATAAATAATTTGATATATTTATATCGATATTCAAAATAATATTCATCAGTGTATATGGATGTTCGCCAGATGATTGTCGTCTGAAATAACATATCTGCAATTATGTAATGCAGATGCAACTAGAATTATCGATAATGTACATATCTGTCTTGCGAGGAGAACATAGGATATTCAGGTCGCTAATTCAACCTAAATTGTGCACGTAGTTAATGCATAATATCTGTAATAATATGGTAAACGCATAGGATATATTATACTATTCGAGAATTTTCGCAACGAAACGGTATTCGATAGGTATATTATAATTTACAACTTACACAAAAATATATCACTGTCAAAACATTATAATCGCTTTCTTAGTATTATAAATAAAGAACCCTCGTTAATCGTTTATAATCTAAATGTTTACAATTAGTGATGACAAACTTCTTGATAGTAGTGTACGTAAGATTGAACGACACCACTAAAGAAAAGTTAAAAAGTAAATTGGGAAATTCTGTGAAAAGGGTAACAGGGTAACATAATAATATAAAACAAAATAATACCTTAGTAATATCGAATTTAAAATAATTGTAGCTAATAGACAAAATTAAGACGATGGCCAAGGTTTCATCCAAATCAATTTTCTCACAAATAAGTATGAATTATAAATTAGTTATTCAGTACAAACATTTTAAGCTAATGCCTTTAAACTAATCATTCCTGGACCACCTTGGCCTAATACCTTCTACGCAAACGACGAGACGATTGGATCCGTGTAACCCAAAATATAAGTTTCCAGTTATAAAATGGCATCATTACATAATGCACACGCCCCAGAAAGATTCTTCTCTTTGAACCCCTCACCTTTACCTTCAAACATATTTTCTAATTGCAACCGAAAAAGAGATGTGTCTTGTCCTATTTTCTTTGCAAACCTCTATAATGTATAATACATAATACATATACACACGTACACATGTGTACAGTGATAAGCAGTGTCAGAAGAAATATCTGTTTAATTGACGCAGTAATTAAAATTCAAGCCATGCAAAGTTAATTGAAACGGTTAAACAAAATACGAAATTGTATAAAGACTTAATTCTTAATCTTTCTCGAACCAGTGTTTATTTATGCCGTTTCCACAAAATTCAGTCAAATTAATGGACGCCACGCAGACGAGTAAAACGAAAGTAGCGTTTAAAGACAACGATCTTCTATCGTTTACCGTACAGAATATCGGACACGAACGTCGAACGGAGTACGTGAATTTAGCGTAACAGGTAAGTATGCAGACGAGGCAACGGCGTATCTGTACATAACGAGAAAAGGGGGCAGTCCAATGCAGGTACGCGTAAAGTTCCACCTAATTAAAAGCGCGTTCTTTTTCGTCGGTACACGGGGGAAATGAAACGCCGCTTTATCTCGTCCTGTTTCATCGCGAGGCGAGGCGAGTTAAAAGCTGTGTAAAAATTCACGATGAACGACGGCAAAGCTCTTTAGCCGGGCGTATCTCGCGTAATAGCGCTTGTAATTAATGACATACCTAACTCCCTGGATAGGTGTCCCTCTCGTTCGTAAGAGTTCTCGAGCGGAAGTGCTATTGAAATTATGACGTGACGCCACTTCGCCAAGTGGAAAAGTATTTCACCGTTCTACACAACGCCTGTGTCCATGTCGCGGGAAAAGTGTTCTTGGGTCATCGATGGAACATTTTTATCGCATCCCGAATCGGCGGTTAATTTGAAAACTGATTCTGCGACGTGTGGCGCGGTATGCAAGACGTTTTTAAGAGTCCTGATTTATTTACTTTGAAATTTTACAGAATTCTTAACCCTTTCTGGTATGATGGTACAATTTTTACACCAGTTATATTTTGCAATTGTGCAATGGGGCAGAGGCTGCATTGCCGGTGTTAACGTTATTTAATACAAATATTTTTGTAAGAAAGAGAATTATTTTTCTTCTTTTCGTGAAGAGAAATATTCGTATCACGAAACATTTATGTAATTTTGTTGTTGTCTTAGCAATGTTAAAACATTCTTTAACCTGTGGCCCTGAAAGAGATGACCCCTTCAACTCTTACAATTAGTTAACCCTCCTGGATTTTAGTGTACTAGATCAGAAAATTCTGTTCTGTAACAAAATGTTTGTGCCGCAATTTTATTATTAAATAAGTATTAAATGACAATGAATACATTACTATTTTATACATTAAAAAGTGCTTTATGTAAATTATTAAAACGGGTGTTATCGAGTAAGGGCATTTATTGGACTTTTAAAAAATTCTGTAAAAGAACCACTGAGATTTAGTGGAGAAATAAATCGAAGCTCGTTCGAATGAAGGCATTTGCTGCAGTCTTTGTTAATTATGTTCTCGTCGGTCGCCCGCTGTCACTTTGGAATGTCAGACACGCGATAACGCACGGAGAGAACCGATTCACTGGCACAGGTTGCAGCATGCCGCACACCTGTCACCGCGTGCTTTTTGCAGGAAAGCTGTGAGACCGTCTCGCTTGATGGTGCATTGTTACGGGCTACACGAATATAATGCTCGCGCAAATGTGACGTTTTCTCTTGTTACTGGGCACTTTCCTTCTATAGAGACTCGTGTGTCCATACTGTTGAAATTCTTTTTGAACATGCAAACAGCATGTGTACAGGCTGAGCTGTAACTCGTAATAGCACTTGAAAATGCATTTTCTTGTGAAACCATTTATTAGGGTTACTTGTGTGCATAGAAATTCAATAATTTCTACTAATGCTATTAATGTTTATGTAAAGGGAAACTGTGTGTCAACTATATTGGAGAGTTCAAGTGGACAAATTTTGAATTTTCTTGCTCTTTTCGATTGGGAAATTTCCGTATATTTGTGTCTATAATAAGTGACGATATGTACAGGTGTACGTACGTGAATGTATGTGACACTCGTAAACGTCATAATATTTTAACTTTTGTGAGTTGTGTCTTTTCAATTCTGTTTATGTTATTCTGGAAATGACAACCTGCATTCCCTTACATTTATCACTGCCAATAAAATTTAAACATTGTAATTGAGTTTATCGATTAACAACGTATTATAAGATTTAGTTGAGCAAAAGAATCTTCAACTCAAATTAGTCTTTTGGAATTATTGCACCCACAGTGCAATTAATTTAGAAAGAATCCTAAAGGAAGTCTCAGATTTAATCTTGTTACATTTCTTCCCTTACAGATTTGGTTTTGTTTCCATTTCAAGGAAGATTCTTTTCCTCGAAACCAATTGACATGCCAACTAATTGCAAGTTTCGAAATCTCGTGTTCCCCTTTTAATCGTTAAAGCAAAGAAGATGTGGACTCTGGTTTAACTATTTCTTTTTTCTTTTTCCACGCGGACTAGTGGTTTCGTAAAGAACAGAAATAAGTATGTTTCCGGTCGGCAGTCATAGCTTTCCCTCTCAAACTTCTTCGTTCTCCCTTTTCGCTAGACGCCTCTTGAAGTTGGCATTACCTCGTACATACATGTGAGGAAACCCTTCGTTTTTAAATAGAAGCTTCTTCGAGATATATGAGCGGATTTTCTGGAAATTCATACGCTTCAACGTTTGCTTTCCTTGGTAATACAACACTCATTAATAAACAAGCGAGTTCTCCATCTGGGTGGCCAAAGGGAATATAGTTTTCATGTGAGCAGAGAGACAATTGATCTGCTTTCAGCTTGCGAAAAAGAAAAATAATTTTAATACGCAATTATAAGCATTCTGAACGAGTAAAACATGCGTCGATTTTTTTTCTATAGTTTTCCTTCCTTCAATACCTGTAATTCTATAAATTACTTTCATCAATTAGAATGGTATGGTATAAATATTATATATAATATTATTAATAACTATTGTACTTGCGTACTTTAACAATTACGGTTATGGTTGGAGCAACAAATTAAAAGTTCTGTAACTGTATCCTATGCTTATGAAGAATTCAATTCTTACGAATTATTTCTCCCACGTTGCCAATATAGTTAATGTCACTGAGAATAAATTTTACAAGGGGATACGTCTATCAAGATCGTCTCATTGTTGAATAGAGAAATCATGAATAGACTGTACGTGATGAAACACTAATTATCCTGGAAATTGTGTTACTTCACTTTCTTATGTCCTTGTAACAGAGTTTTTGTTACTTACACGATGTACAAATATTCGTGTGATCTTATCGCTGACAGTATAACATTCATAAAGATGTCAAGGTGCATGGAAACTGCATAGCTAGAAATTTTATTATCGTTCTGTTGCCACATTTGAGAAGAAGAATGAATGAATAGGTTTTCACTTTCAAGAACGGCGAACTTAGTAACAACTTCAAGCGAATTTGGATTAAACTGATAATAATTCATACATCTGTGAATATAATATTCATATGGAATATTCGGATTAATTATTTCTTTTCCAAGTCATCTGTTTGTACAGTTGATAGAAAGGAATAAAAGTATATTACATTTCTTTTATTCATTATCTTTATATTTATATGTATAGGATATGTATCTACAAGTAGTACTCGATCTCCTCATATTTTATATAACTCATATGAAGGATAAAATACAGGCTACTATATGATTATTAATTTAATATTGCTTTTGATAAAGTACAATTATATTATACGATATTGCGTACAAATTGCAGCAAGTTATTTTAACATTTAAATTAAAACCAGAACTATGCTACTTGCTGCGAGTAAAACAGTAGCGCAGTAAATAAAATATTGCATTCAATTTACTCATAGTAATAATACAAAACTTATTTCAAGTACTTTCATATACTTGTTACAGTAAAAACTTGTCCACACATTATACGTTCTAGACAATTGAATAAGATTGACAGAATTTCCTCAACAAGTCAACATTATCCAATCGTTAAAATAAACTACCTAACTTCGTCATCGTATATATTAATATACGCTCTAATAAGAAAAAATGTAAAACCAGAAAACTTGCGAACATTTTTCCAACAGTATGACAGAGGTTTCGTGAAAGTTTATGATTCAACGTAAACCCATAAGTCCATTCGCGTAGGAGTCATAAAAGAAAAGCAAAGGGGACCAACGACGAACGTCTCCCGTTGTCCCATGACCGTACGTGAGAAATTAAAACGCCCATAGAGAATTCCAAATGGTTACTACTGGAGTCGTTTACAAGTTTACGAGCTTTTCACCACACCGGAGTATCATTGTACCTACTTTATTTCCTTATCCCATTTCATTCGCCTTCGAATCCATTAGCAGACCATGAACGAAAACCTTCTCATAACTATGAAATATTCATTACTAAATGTAAGTACTGTTAAAGGGTTGAATTCACCTGGACTCAGGAAACCAAGAATTAATAAGGATAAAAACGGAGGATCGAATTGAGTGTTTGGCCTGGAATCCATGTCAACTGAAATGATTAACTACATTCGCATGAATAATAAAATTATATCGTTCTTTCTATTTTGGATTACTCGTTATTTCATCAGTTTTCCTTTTTTTCCCAAGCAGACTATTGATTAGAGTTTCTATACAAATCATAATTTTTTGATTAAACTTCGGTCATTCAACTTCACGCGATATTATATTACATTATACCACATTTATTATTATCTACTATCGAGCAGCGTACAAACGCTTCGTAACCAATTATACACCGTATTTCCGATCCATCTCGGTGACGTAACTAGCCAAGAGAACTATAACTCTCGTAACAAATGCAACGCCGGCGACGAAAACGCCAGAACTTCAACCCCTACGAGAGAACCATCAGATTTCAATTAATTCCCGAGGCTCGCGGACGCAACGATTGATCGTGGGACGATCAACCGTGAAAAATTGCGAGCGGAGTTTATAGCTCGAAACGAACAGTCTCTGTGTGGCAATAAACTTCCACGTGGAAGCTGGCCCGGTTGCGTTTCGAGGGAGGAAAAATGCATTAACTCGCGCGTTACGACGGCCGTATATTCCGTTTCCACGGCGAAGAGGGAAGCCGAGTTTAAATGGCGAACGGGGATTTTGCGAGTGAACGCGGTATTAAGAGTTTCGACGCGATTATGGCCGGTCCTGTCCGCGAAATGGATTTCCTGTTAGAAAAACGCATTGAAAACGTGCGAGCCGGACGACGTTGCTCGAGGAGTGCTCGACGGATCCACCGTTGGCCGAGGAAGAAATCGACGGAACGCCACTCCACGCGACTCGCTCCGTTGCTCCCCTTCAGCCAAGTGGTTATTTCGTTGGAAAAAATTGCACAGTTAACAAGTAACCCACTGCCGGGCTTTCTTTGGCTGCCACTTTAACTACTTGCTAATTAGTTGTTTCTTATTATGCTGCTTTACACATCTCGCCATCGCCGTAAAGAGGATGCACCCTTGCTGCTGGTCTTTTGTAGGTCTGCTCTTATCTTTTGAGTTTCGTTTACTGGCTGCGATGAACCGAGAGATAGAGGGAGAGAGTAGCGGACGAAATTATGAGAACTTGATCGTAGTAATTTTTGGTGATCAACTTTTTTTAGCATTTTGTGTATTATATAGGGAAGATCAGATATTTCCTTAAACGTTATTTGTTTCTTTGAAATAGTATGCAAAAATGATTTGAAAGTTATTAAATGTAAGGGAGTTAAATAAAGAAATAGGTAACATAAGGAAGTTATTATGACATAAATCTAAATATATAAGAATTCTATCAGATAAAACTAGAACACATTTTTCCTATTGGACTTATTATAATAGTATTTACACGTAACTACGAAAAAGGCATATATAAGGAGAAAATTTATATTCTTTGTAATAGAACCACTAACTTCAATTAATGCTTGACATCGATGAGGTGAAAACATAATTACAGTTTCTAATAAGGAGAGGGGTATAATAATTTTCCAGTAATATTTATACATTCTTGCAACGGAGAAAATGAAGTGTAAAAAAATCCAAAATTTTGTGTTAGTTAATATATAAAATGCTATAGAAATTGATATTCAAAGAATTATGTATTAGGTTGCTGTGTACGAAATGGCAGATTTCTTATAAGTGGAAAACATACATGCATACATATATGTATTACAACTTATGCATAATATTTGGTTTCGAGTAAATTGATACGGAAATTGTTAATTGTAAACACGCAGTGTAGGTAAAAATATCTACTGCACAGTTATTGGGATTTCATTGTTTACACGTGGTTTTGCCGTCTGAGCAATTATAGCAGCCATACACACTTTTAGTGGTTGTTGCATTTACACTAACCAACCCTGTTTGGGCTTACAGAAATGAGCAGAAAGTTTGTTTAAGTTGAAACGCATAATTATCCAGTTTTAACAGCTACACAATACATACATATAAGACTCGAAAATACAAGATACAACTGTTGTAAGATACAACAACAACACCAAAGCATCCACAAACATCCGCTGTTCAAGAATGTCCATCGAGATCGATGAAGAAACGACTTTCATTATTCACTTGTCTGTCCACCCCAATAAACACCGAATTCTGCCAATTGTTCCAATTATTTCCATGGAGGCGAACGCAAATTATCCTCCCTCTACCTGCGCCGCGAATACGAATCGTTCATTGATCCTTCGCGAATCGGAACAACGGAATTTGAGGTCGCGGACAGCGTCGAGAGCAAGCAGAGCGGAGCAGAGCAGAACGAGCCGTGCCGCGGTTCTGGTCGGCTTCATCTTTTGAAACTCGTTGTACGTAGGCGTGCACCAGCCTGCCCGTAAATATTCGCCGGGCAGGTTCCTGCATATTCATTTCTGGCGAACGTATACAGGGCTTCGGCCGAAATAATGGCCACGGATTTCGCGGGGACACGCGGCCCATCTCCTCTGTCCATCCTCCTCGGCTATTTCTTCTTCTATTTTTTCCGCCGTCCTTTGTCTAAATTCTAAACACCTCGCCTGAATGTTCCTCTCAATTTCGTCGCGGTCATTTTTCGCGCGGCTCCGTTATGCTCCGGAAGAAATCGCGGTTTCTAAACGGAAACCAAGCTTCCGTGAACGGACGGCAATTATGCGGAATTGATGAAACGTCGAAAGAGGACAGGATAGCGAGAGATTTCGATACGGTGAACGGGACGAAACTTTTCGGGGAGGAACTGTTCGATTTTTGTAGGAAGGAGGCCCTGGAAAACGCAAGATTTATGGGAATAATTATACCATTTCTGAAGAGAGGGGTCAATGTAATACCTGTTACCTTTGATCGATTCTCTGAAATCATGAGACAGCTTTATTATGGAATTTTTATAAACAGTTTCCTCTGTTTGCATTCTCTTTAGACCTTACTATAAGGCAATAAAATGATACAATACTTGGTGCAGAAATTAAGTTGCACGAAGCCCCACAATTTTCTCCAGCACTAATATTAATAATTTAAACAAAAGAAAATCGATTATTTCCAATCTCAGTGCAAATAGTAATTGAGAATTCCCATATTTCTTTAAGTAACCATTGAATATCTAATTGCCAACGTTAAATAGAAAATCCTATTCGGCAATGAAATATTGAAATATTTTGGCACGCTATAAGATAAGGGAGAATAATGCTCAACAGCATAAAGTGGTATAGTGTTACGTAAAATATTACTCCGCTGCATAGGATCACAGTCCTGACGTTTCTGACACTGAATGTAATTAAGTGGTGAACCTCAAAGCCGCCGGAAAGTGATGTGGGTGAGGAGAGGATCGTGTGCAACAACGTAAAACAACGTCAAAATCACTTGAATTAAGTAACGCCTACAGTGGATAATTTACTTTCCACTTTGCAGTAAAACGGGATGGTAGCATAACTTTCGAGATCATAAAGAGAATTAATTGTAAGTACAAAGAATTGATATAATTGTTTAGCAATATTATTGTAGGTATTGTCCACCTTGTGGTAGGGTGAAAAATAATTATTGTTTCAACTATGCGTAAAAGAGAGCTAAAAAATACCTAGATCTATGAATATTACCTATACATATATTATATTTAAGTTTCGGGTCGGTTCCTTTACTTTTACCCCTACGAAATGGATTTTTAATCTTTGGGGAACAGACATACGTGAGAAACATGCGAACAACTATTCCAATTAAAAAATCTTTGACTTACTAACGATACCTGGGCCAATTGGAGAAATATAATAGACAGAGGCTGTAATGGGGCCAATATTAGACATGCTGTAAAGAAAGAGACGAAAGACTTACGTCCAACATATAATTACTATGGTCTTCTACTAACAGGATCTAAGGTAACCAGGTAACTTCCAATTAAATAATTATTATTTCACAATACTATACCTTTGGATTATAAATAGCGCTTGCTGTGCTACAGAATGCTCGAATAAAATGTTAAAGAATCATGTTGTATCTTCGTTCATTTTAATTCATTCATTTGATTCACATATCAGTTATACGCGTTTAATTTTGCAAATGCATAGACAACATTAATTAATTAGAACGGATATTCGTATATCAATTATAGATTTAGTCCTCTCATGCTACCATCCACCATCTCCGAGCAAATTCGAATTTAACAAACGAAGGCGCGTCCCTAATATTTGTCACTCATCCATTAAAAAGACTGGCATCATAAACAGATAATCGGTTTACGCGATACCTATTAAATCAAAAGAATTTAGGTTAATGCTAATCGCCATAATATGTACGAGATTAAGTTCTAACGTAGCCTCGTAATCGCAAGTGAAGGCAGAAATTAATGTGTTTTCATTAGAGTAAATAGTCCTCCAACAAAAAGTACACACAAGTGTCAGTGTTCCTGAAGAGGGTTAATACATTTTTTCGCCTACTATTACAATTAAACATAACTGAACGTCGTTCATTTATTGTTCATTTATACACTATTGTAACGAATATTTAAAAATTCCATTTCATAATCGTACTAAAATATTCTTTTCAAGTCTTGTTAAAGGTAGATTTCCAGAATTTTGATTAAATATAAAACATTTCGCAAGATCAGATGTTGATATACGTTTTGAACCATCTTCATGTCAGAGTACATATGCGGGCGTATACAAGAACCATAATAATATCGACAACAAAATAATCACAGAAGCCCAACTAAAGAAAAAAAAACAAACCCCAACCCCCTCAAAAAGGACGAAGAGACTTAATACATTTATTTGCAACACTCATCAACGCTTAAATAGCATTACCAAGTACAATATGCACAACTTCACAGAACCAGTATCGTCTGCCGCGCACGAAGAGCGGTGATCATTTAGGCGTCACGGCACGCTCGTTTCCGCGTCACTTTGAGCGAAATCAAACAGCGAGACCGATTAATTAAGTGTCTGGTTATATGTAACCCGTACGTACACACGTCATAATTAAATTGGCCGCCTAATTAGCCAAGTTTCCTCTGCCGAGCAGCGTTCGTTCGAACGTCGACCACCACCGGGCACGCAAATATTAGTCCGCTTGATCGCGTGTGCAGAAACGGCGACGACGACGACGACAGCGCGCCGTTGGTTTCTTTCTTCCGGCCGCGAAAAGTCGTCGCTGCGCGAAAGCAATCTGCTTACAGCCGGGAAAAATAAGCGGGTTTACGCGGCCGTTTCTCGCAAACGGCCGTTCTTAAAACAACGCACGGCTATGCGCCGGGCATTCTTCAAAGAGAGTGGGTTTCTCCTCTCGACACATGCATATATCTGCGGAACGACCAAGCATAACGGCACAACGCGAACGCAGCCATGTGATGTGTTGCAAAAGTTGCGACACGCTTAGCCGACACGCTCGGGGTGCTAGCGTACCCTGGTCGATGGGAAGAGTAGAGGTGGAGGGTACAAATATGAGATAGGGTAGGATAATGAGACACTTAGGTTTTGATTTTTCGACACGGCACCGACAGCTATGACAATGATTCAGAATTAACCACTTAGCTTACAATATCGTGTCAGAGACGTGGTAAGTCGACCGGGCTAAACATAAACGAATTGTATCAGAGACGTCATATGTTGACCGGGCCAAACACCAACAAGACGTATCACAGGCGTGATGGGGCGGCCGTGCCAAATGAAAATAAAACGTCTCAGAGACGTTGTAGAGCTGATAGGGCTTTGACTTTGCTAATTTTCAAACGCGGTTAGGTTTGGTAAGGGTTCGAGTTAGCGCGATTGAGAAATTATAATATGTACAATATTAGGACGTCTGCGATTTGCACAACTTCGAACGCTCAGGCAAACCGTGAATGGCCCGACGTGTGACCGACCTTGTTGTTGTATATGGCACGCGCTTTTGGAAATCAAATCGTAAGGCAACGGGTTAAGTAGTGCAAAGACTGTGGCGACCACTCATAACGGTCGTTGTTATTCCCTGTTTTTAACTGGGAATCACAATGGAACTCTGTTAGCTAATAAACTCTGTTAGGTGGCTTGAGCAGGTACTGTAGTTGGGTACCCCGCTTACTGCGCGATAAGAACTCATCCACTGACAAGTCCTCTTTAACCCTTTCACTGCGGCGCACTCCCGGAGAAAGATATTCGCATGTCAATCGCTGCGACTGGTTGTCCACTGACCAAACTTTTGTTATGCGTGAGATTAATCACGGTACCAAAAGACAATACATTTCTTCTATATTAGTATTGTACCATGAACTTATTCGCGTATTAATTTGCCAGTGACGGCTTCTTTTTAAAAAATAGTGGTATTTATTTGTTTCTGGTACAATGAAATTCACTAAAGTTTCTGGAAAAAATAATTGAAAATGTTCTAAAGATTTCGACATGTTATGCGGGGCTGCATTGCATCCAGGATCTTTTGCATCAAAATTGTGTATTTTCGGATTTAAACTTTCTTGGTGAGATATTTGCGATTGTGAAACATGTTCACGCCCATTTTCTGATTCTGAGTCAGAAGTCAGTAAGCGCAAAACGCGTTTTGTTTTTTGTGTAATGAGATGCTCTTCTTTAGACGTGGAAAATGTTTTATTAGGAAATTCTACTCCTTCCTAAGAAAAATGTAGTTCGCGTATATTTACGCCTTTCGTATATATTGATAGACTTGTGCGGGCGTATATATACGCCTTTCGTAGTCAATGGGTTAAGTATCAATTAAGTCTGCCGACCAATGTCGTTTCAGTCGTTTTCTGCCACTGCGCTGTTCTAGTAGTGGACGTGATTTCCTAGATTTCTATGATTTTTTATGCTGCTTTTCTTATGACTTCTTTTACCAAGGGGATGTTTAGGCCAACATGCAAGGCTCGGTTTGTTATATTCCAAGGAGCGACAGTTATCATTCTTAAGAGTTGTGCAGGTCCAGAAAGTGAAATTTATACACCTGATTATTGTTGAACTAGATATATTGTGGTCGTGTCGCTGTATTTTTAAAACTTTTTATATCAATGTGTCAGCACAATTTTATATCTTATTTGTCCCGAAAGTAACACTGTCCGAAAGTGACTCGTCCGATTTTGCCTTCATTTACAAAGACTATAGATCAATAGTTCTGCAATGATTACAATATTTATGTTTATGCAGCACTATGTGTATTTCCAATGAAATTCCCCAAAGTTATTCGCCTCGTTTTTTTTATAAATAGCTATTCTGAGACTCTCTGAGTCACAAACTAAAATGGGTATCCTGCATTCCTATCCTCCCCACGGTTCTGGCCTATTTTCCCTTCCTCCCTTATTCACGATCCTACGCGCGACGATTTCGAAATATTTCCTCGAAACGGTTCACTGGGATCACAGTTTCGATTAGAACTGAAACACGCGTTTCTCCGTCCCTACTCTGCACACCATTTTCTCCCCCGTATCCTTCCTACCTTTTATCACCCTTTTCCCCCGTCCACCTTGCCACTAATTCGGCAGGTTTCGCTCGTCGCTGTTTATCCATCCCTTGCCCATTAGCTAAACGAAAATAGAAATGTCCGCCACGAGGTGGCGGGATATTTTCGCTTCGTTCGTTTATAGTTTTGCCACCGTCATCAGCCTCCCTTGGTCCTCGGGGCTCCCTATTGTTCAGCCGGTATCGATTTTTGTTTGCCCCGTAATTGGACGAAACCGCCGCGCCGGTTAAATCTCGACGAGAACGATTCGAGATCCACGTCGGGGCAGGGGGTTGGCGCTATACAAATGTAAATTCCCGCGGTGGACGAGGATGTCGATGTCAAGTGACACTTTAAAGGCCTCGTGGCTTTCAATTTGCGCGCCGTTAATTAACGTCAAGACGATCCGCGTCCTTGAAAAGTGATTTAGAGATGGGATGAAAGAGGAGGGGTCGGTGGAGCGGGGAGGGGTAAAGGACGAACGGGGACGGTGTAAAAGGGCAGAAGCGGGTACGAACGGCGAGAGTTTAAAGACACGCGCGAGTTAATGTTAATTAAGTCGAGTCTGTCGGCCGGGATTTAATTAAAAGGAGCTGCAATCGCGAGAAGGTGATGCGCCAATCCGTTGAAACAGCCTGCCACTTCTATAACTGTGTAATTATCCGATATTTAATAATCCCATCGAGGAGGCGCACTTGGAAAGTTTCAGCCGCCACTTTTATCGGAAGACTCGCGACCAGCCCCTTTTTTTCTCTCGGATTATTGCGCCCGATTCGTGTACGAAGCGGACGAAACTGCCCGGTCTCGCGGGTGTTAGCTGGTTTTTCGATGAGTTTTATTAGTCTGTTAACAGGGAAGGACGAGTTAACTCGTCATGTGAATGGCCAATATATTTAACGTAACAATTGATTCACTTGGACACCTTTTATAATTTTTACGAACCTTTATATTAAAATAAAAATGCATTATTGGTTAGGTTAGAACATGCTGATTCAGTTTTATTAATCCTTAACATTTTTCTTAAAAGAAATATAGTGTTAACATTGTGGGTTAAATATTGTGGAAATTGTATGCAAGTATGTATGTATCAGTTATTCTAATTCTTATCGAACCACTTGCTTCGTTTTTATTTGGTTTAATTTTGGTTATTATAATTAATCGAACGTAATTTCCTTGCCCATGTAACAGAAATGTTGTTACAAAAGCTTTTTTCTTTTAGAAAGATAAAACAACTAGATATTTATTGATAGTAACACTATAAAGGTCTGTTATAATTTATATAATGTCCTCTCTAAGGAGAAGGGTGGCACTATTCTGACGCAGCAGGGGGTTGTAATGAAGTACCATATACGTAAAATAAAAATCCTATTAAAAGAAACAGTTGAGACTACCTGTAACAGTTTAAGTTAAGTAGTATTATTACCGTGTAAAATTGTTGATTTTAAAACGAATAAGCGGTTCAAAGCAGTGTAAGAAAGAAAGACAATCTGGTTGCTAGTAAGATAAAATGAACAACCCTCAAGTCGAATAATTTATATGCAATCGTACTCGACAATTTCCTGAAAATTGTATTTACTAAATTATGTGCTAGAGATATAGATTATTAACTAAATACTTCATTGGACCAGAACTTAAATTTTTGCATAAATACGTATGTGAAACATAATACATTATTAGTATAATGTTTACATTTTATTTTACAAAAATAAATGAAACAAAAATGGGGATTGATTGTAAAATAATAAAGGTACTTACATGCAATCGTTTTCGATTCACAAAAGGTAGCTATATTATTGGTTTATGGCTATACTTCCTTTCTTTATAAATTACTGGCAATTCATTGATAAACAAAGTATTTTTATTCAAACACAGCCGTTTAATGAGCATAGAAGTAAAATTAATACAATATTATAAAATATAACAGAAGGACCCTATACAGATTTATCTTCCAGGAAATGTTAAGATCACTTGTCTTCGCCTGCCGCAAAAGCAGACTTTTGTAGGATTATACTGGAACGAAAATTCCATTGTGCAAGAAACCATTCTCGTACCGCTTGTAAAAAATTTCAAAAATTATAAATGATATTTCACTGTTTCAACTTATCCTCTTTTCCGGTTATCAGAGAAAGGAACCTACGAAGCATATCGCGTTAACTGTAAAAAGGTATGTCAATTTGCGAATTACATTTTTATTCAATTTCCTTCTCTCCATTGTCTTTTCTAACAAAGGCGAAAAGCTTTGCTTGATTATATTTTATTTCTAGTAAATTTTTAAAAACTCGAACGTGAGAAAAGGAGGAATGTGAATATTACACTTAATAAACTTAATATACTTCGCTGCGATAATTGCTTTTTAATATCCAGGACGGGTGTTGAATTTTAGAACACTTTACAGTATAATATGACAGAGACTATATTTCGTGCAAAGTTAATATTTTTCCGGGCAGTAATGCAAAGCGAATTGAACAGTGTGTACAAGAATGTTTCCTGGAATAACTTTTATATGCATGTATTTATATCTATTGAAACTCTCTCGTTGCGTATTTTTGTAGCGGCAAGTATTCGTGCTTACACAGTGTCTTGAAGGATCTAAATCCAACAGCTTTCACAACATTTAGTAACAAAATACTTAAAACTCTAAATTTACGAAACATAATCACAAAATATCCAAATATCTAAAAATTGCGAAATTCCCTACCTAACAATCCAGCAATTTTATAAGCATTCGTGTTATTGTTAGTGTAACCTAAGTCAAGAGTGTAACCTCTTTAGTTTCTTAATGTTCAACTTGTTCCTGAATGGACGTTTGAAAATTATATTACAGAACTTTTTCGTGCGATACGTTTTCGACTCCATCCACCTTTATCTCTTTTTTGTAACTTTTCATGTACTCCGTAAAAGCACCTCTTACGTCAAACTCTCATAATTTTATTGTGTGCGTACAATAGAGTGTCACGTAGTTTGCGTTTGTCGTTCCACGTTATTCTCTCAATTCCGTTGCATTGAAAAATCCTGCTGACATTTTTATATTCTGCAGAAAATATAAGCATCATGATTTTGCCAAGAAAGATATTATTTTTAATCCTTCTTTCCAATCCGTAATTTTAGACGGAAAAAATTATGGTTACTTACAATAAATTGTAGCACTCAATCAATGAAATAAAAAAGACAAGAGGCAAGAGAAGAGAATTTGATTCTACAATGAAAATGAATAGCAACAGAGGAATATTTATAAGCTGTATATTTGCAAGTGTCTCGTAGATAAAAGGTCGTATTTAATTGAAAAGTGCAGTGAATAAATTGCAAGAATAAACTGAGCATGCTTTAAATGTTACTTTACTTGTCAGTAATAGTTTTTCTATTCATACTAGATTTGTGACTGGCGAACTACTATTAACATTTCTATTTATCACTGCAATTCATATAAGTTAGACAGCTATTTATATACTGGCTGGTGGTTTATTCATTTTAGTGATCAATCGTTGAGCTTGTTGGTAGAAGATATACCATGGCCAGCTTTAATACTTTTCGCTGCCATTTTCCGTTAAAGCATTGCGGGGAACGTCAACTAATGCTTTTAATAATTAATGACGCCAACAATAAGAGCAGGAAGCTTTAGCGTTACTTTTATCGCACCGGTAAAAGAATTATTTCCTCGTTCTTCTTCTGGCCACTGTTTCATCACCTCCCATTAATTTTGATTATCCCCCATGACTAAATGAAACTGGAAGCATTTTGCGAAGAGTAAAGCTTCCCAGGCCTGATTCATCTTCAGAAATCGTAATTTAATTAATTCGTTACCTGCAATGATAATTGATGACAGGAAATGTAATCTTGGAAATAATACTCACCAGTGTTACTGTAACTGGAGGATGTGCGTGGAAAGATTTACGTTCTCAAACTGTTTTATTTTACAAAAGTTGTTTGGGGAATTTCAACTCGTCAAGTTCTCTGTGGAGATTAATTGTTAATGTGCGAATGTATCGAACATAACAGCGAGAAATAATAATGGTATTCAAAATTACAATATTTTAAAACATGTTACGGAATGTTGTTACGGCATGCTCGTAAAAACTTCAATATTCTAGGAAATCTGTATTAAGATTAGCATCTAGATTTATAATTTGCTATTTGCTTTCGCTTTGATGGAATTTCTACTGAAAGTACTAGCTACCCATTTCCCTTTGCAAGTAGATTGTTTCTTTCTACCTGCATGTCCGCTCTAATAACAGTAGATGCACTATCATCATTTAATCAGTTTTAATGTTTCTGCATTAAACTTTTCAACATTGTAATGCTGTATATGCTTGGCCATCAGTTGAATTATTGCTTTTATTGTTAGTGCAATAATCATTCATCAAAGTCCATTTATGTTTAATTAAACCGGGACAAAAATGGACAAAATATATAAATGGAGAATTTTATTACAAAATATAATCTCCAATGTGTTTGTTCATATTGCAGACTTAATTTTGCTCTGTATAATTCTACTATAATTCTTTTTTCAAAGTTGTAAAAACATATACAATTTAAATATTAATATCCATTTCGCAATTGCTATTTCGATTTTTGCTCTCGCAAGTAACTTGAATTACTATTTTACAGATACACTTTATTTTCAGTAACTGTTAATCTGTTTCCTTAATTTATTGGTGGGCTGGAAATAAAATTGAATTATTATATTCCAGCCTCCGCAAATTCAATTTAAATTATGCATATCCATAACAAATGGAAAGGTGCATTAAACATATGAAGAATTTTCCCAAAATCGATTACCTACATATTACCAAAATATTTTCTAAATTATTCACAATCCACATGACGAGTTAACTCGTAGACATTATTCGATTAAGAGGTTTACAATTAAACCCGTCCTACCCTCAACCTTAGAATTCTTCATTTATTATCCGCGTGATACTCGGAATAATAAAAAAGTAGTCCATTTTCTGCTTCCTATAGCCGCGGTTTCTTCTCCATTTAGAACATTAACCACAGAATATGAAACTTAAAAGTGCATTTGCTGCATACAATATTTTGCGCAAAGAAAACAGTTCTAATTTAAATTTGTTCAACTCGTGAGTTCGACGAACCTATCCCCAAGGAGTTCAGGAACCAATAACTTTCCTGATCACCACATCCAACAAAAAATTTCCTCAGAATTAGCTTCCACGTAAAAAAGCAATTTATTTCTTAAAAAAAAGAAGAAAACTCTCCCTTCGTATAATCTTGAAATAACACACGATCGCCGGAACAGGCACAGATCGTTCTTTAGAGAAAATCAAAGTCCCGATGGCGGCTTAACGGTGTCTTATGGTAGAGTGGCCACGCTCTCCATAGAGGAACACGCAAGAACTAGAACGCGTAACATTTTAATAAACGCAATTACCCGATCCGCCGGCGTTTAGGTGTACGGGGCAGGACGGCAGGCAAGAATGGACAGGTAAGAGTAGCCAGTGGGCGGAGGTGGTGTACATTCAGTCGCGTCTCAAGAATAATCCACGAGCCGCCATTAAGCGGCTTATTCAACGACGTACAGGTAACTAAGCTCCATCCTGTGCGCTATCGGCTCGCGCTCGCTTCTCTGCTACTCGCGCGAACGCTTCTAACCGCTACTAGCCACGCGTTGTTGCGCCTACGTCGCTTATAAATAACGTAATTAGTCTTCCTGCCTTTGCCCCCCTTTCCCTTCCGCCCGTCTTTCCGTGCCGCGTCTTCCTTACCCTATTCATCGAATTGCCAACCATTTCTTTCTGTCTTCTTCAGACGACAAGGCAGCGCGACCGTCGCCGTTCCCTTATCTCCACTCTAATTCTTTTTCCATGCACTGTGTTATTCCTCCCCTCGCCACCCCTTTTTCTTTGCTCGTCTTCTTCCACGGGGTTTCCTCTTCTTTTTAATCGATCCGTAGGAGAGACAGCTGTGATCGCGGCTGCTTCTTTTGGCCGAGTGAACTACGACGAGCACTGTGTAAAGGGTAGATACTAGAGTGTCGCGCGTTTTCCGATAGTGGATGCGACGGGGAGGTTTTGTTACTTCGAGACGCTGAGGAATGATTAGGGTTGAGGAACATAGAGTGACGTTTTGCGGCGACGATTTGACGGTAATTTCGTGGACCTGGTTCTAATATGGAGGGGCATTTTGTTAACATTTATGGACTTATCAATTTGAGACGGGAGTGAATTTTTGAAACTTGTATATACTGATTGTGAATATTGTTTACATTCTAGAATTTGTCTTTCGTAATCGAAGGTGCGGCGCAGAATTTCGGTGTGCAGAGAATTGCTTCTTATTTTATGTTTAAGAAGAGCGGTGGAATGTTTTTGATATTGTATGGTGCTTTTTATAATAAATATATTGTCGTAATTCCCAGCATGGAAAGATTATTTACGTTTTACAAGAACCAAAGAAATGTCGTAGACCAGTTGTTGTGATAACTGTTAAAATATTCGGTAGCTACACTGAATACATACATGGAAAGAGTCTTCGTAAAAGAATTTGATATCAATAAGTTTCTGTAATATAGTTTGTATTTAAATTATCCAGGTATTACACTGGATACTATAATAATTATGAGACTAACATTATCTCTTGTCTGTCAAACATTTAATTCATAATACCGACTGTGGAAAGAGTGTTTGTATAGTAACACTATTTATAGAGTACAATGTAACAAGTATTTGTTTAAAATGTTGTTGTGATATGTATGACATAAAATTGAACCGGGAGCTGTATTTATTTAATAGAATAATGGATTATATACAATATATACGATATATGTATACTAAATGGATCTCCAAGTGTATTTATATACATTTTATAAGTAACCGAAAGGATTAAATTAATTACGACCAACAACATGCGTCGAAATAAATTCGCTTTGTAAAAGTTGGAAGGCGTTTAAAACGTTTCACTTTGATTGTATCAGTGAAATTAAATTCTTCCACCGAATTTTCCGATGCGTTTTAACATTTCATTGAAAACCATACAATTAATATCTGGCGATTAAAAATATTTCAAATACGTTCCTCTCGGTACAAAAAGATAACCCATTTTCAGGGCTGTCACCCAACAAAGAGTAAAATAAATTATTTAAACATCACATTCAAGCATTTTCAACTTTGCAATACCATGAATCCTTTTTAATATCCCTTCAAGCGAATATGCAACATTTTGGCGAAACAAATGGTGTACAAAAATAATCGTAAACCTATTCGCAAGTAATACAATTACAATATCTGTATTTCATTGATTAAAGCTAACTATTGCAGGATAAATGAAGCAATTTTTATTCAAAGAAATATACTACTACGTTTAACATCACAAACATTCCTAACAAAAAATATTGTACACTAATAAAAGTGACATAAAATCTTGCAATGAATTTTACATTCTATTATCTAACGTTTTTATCTTTACATATGCATATCACTAGCCTCACAAAATACAAAATACAATTCACTCCAATGTCAGAAACACCCGCAAACGTATGAATAAAATAAAATAAAACTGCAATTTAAATAAACGCAAATCGTGATCCCAACCTCAGTACTCCGCTTGTCCAACCATTAAAACGTTCACCAAGTAAACGACAGGCGACTGGTTCCCGATGAACCAAATAAAAACCCAAATACACCCCGCATCTCGGGCACCAGTACAGTCAGCACCGTCAGTATCGGGTCTCGGGCCAAAATGGCGCTAGAAGAAGGATGCCTCCGTTAAGGAAGAGAACATCAGGAATTACGAGCTTCAACTCTGCCGGATGTGGAAAAGCACGCGTTGCTCGGTGTCGTTGCACCGCAACCCCTATTTTTTCCGGCTGGCAGAGAAAAGACGAGGCGCCATTCGACGGGCTTTTACGCGGCCATAACTGTAACACCGCCGGGACAGTGTTACGAACATCGTGAACGCAGTGTCAGGGATACGAGTGAAGATCCTACGATCCCAGGATACCACGGCGAACACCATGAAACCGGCTCCTTCATTCTCGACACCCTCGTCCATTGGACACCCAGTCCCTCTACTCGATATACACCTACCTATCCGCGTGCATCGTATATACCTTCTTACACTTTGTATCGGGACCCTTTACAGCCGTAGAGCAGGCGTTGTACGGTGTTTGACGGCTCTTAGCCCCGTTTCGCGCGAGGCACTCTACGTTGACACTTTGCGCCGTCACTCGTGTGTCTCGCGAGGAAGCACGCGTTTAGCCTTCGAGCACTCGTCGAGTCGGTTTCAGTGGAAACGAGAGTGCGGTGTTTGATAACTTTTAATTAGAATGTTACAGGGTGCCCGAGGTTTTTCCGGACAAACGTAGTCAGCGCATTCTATGCACGGAATAAGACAAAAATGTTACACGAAAGTCCACCGGTAAGTCTTTGTTACAAAGTTGTAACGCGTATTGAAAACTCGCTTAATTTCCCTCGAAGAATCCTTCGAAGAAATGGTGGATTGAACGAGGGGGGAACAGTTGCTTGGCCGCATAGATTGCTTGATCTTACGCCCTTAGATTTTTATTTGCGGGTAATACTGGAAGAAAAAGTTTATGCAACTGAAATGGTTACGCGTGATACCCAGGTGCAACGATTTAAGGATGCCGTTGTAGAGATTAATAGAAATCGTCAAGAAATTCAACGTGTCACAAATAGCGTGCTGCAGCACTTACAATTGCTGTTACAACTTTGCAGTAAAGCCTTACTGGTCGACTTTCATATAACTTTTTTTGGAAACCTCAGACACCCTGTATAATGCAGATGAAACTCACTGACTTTTGTTAGTATCAGTTAAATAATGCTTTTTTGCTGTCAAAATAATGTGTATATCCCAGCTTTCAATAGGCATAAACAATTTGTTTCACATTGGTACCGGTTGGGTGAATCAGTCCCAAGAGATATGTATGTTTATTCGTTATGACTATGATAAACGTTTATCCAATTTCTTTTGATTATTAATCACGGTTTTACAGAGAATTAATAATGCTGTCAAGGTTCTTTTAATAAACATTTTTTGCTATACAGCAATGAAAAGATAATAATAAGAATACAATTGCGTGTAATAAATGATGAATTATTCGAAACGCATTAACAAAATATAATTCCATTCACAGCCATTATAATACATATTTCAAAGAAGACCACAGCATTTAAATTCACGAGAATAAAGTGTTTCAGCTTCATTGCTGAACAAAAGACTATTTTAAAAAAAGTACATATCATTATGAACCCGTTATTGTCGCCACATTTGCAATTCGCATCCCTCCATTTTCACCACTCCAAACCGTCCAATAAAATCTAACGAAAGCTGTAATTATACAGTGCACAATTAACGGCTTTCCTTTTAATGGCAGATACAGAAAAGTATCGGAACAGTTGTTAAGAACGAGCGTGTTATATTCGAGCGAACCATCCATTACGTACGTCATCGCGCTCAAACGATCGTACAAGTCATCAATCTCGTAAATCGCCGCGCTCCCTTAAATCAAGATTTAAAGCAACGAAAACGATCACGGTTACCTCGTGTCCAAACATTTCCATCGGCCGCAAAGCAATATAGACACCGGCATCGTGGCATATCGCTATATATATCTACCTGAGTGAAAATCCCCCCAGGTCGAGGGTTAATTTTCTCCGTCGTGAAACGAGCTGGCGTTCAACAAGGGGAGGACAGGGGACAGAGTAAACACGAGGACGAGGGTCGCCGAATAAAATTGCGGTGCGGCAGGACTCGGACTCGGCTGGTTTGTGGCGGCGACCACAAATTAACGACCGCGACGCTCGAGATAAAATAACAAGCCGCATAAAAGGGCGCCGATACGTACCGATTACCTCGACCTACCTCCGCGATACCTTTTACCGGCCGCCCGGCTTGTCTTTCTTCTTCGTGATCGCCTGAACGAGGTGTGTCCTTCCTACGAGTGCCAGGAAGGCAGACAGATTCATAGGCGAGTGGGACATTCGCGAGGAATCGACGTTTCAAGACTGATCTCACCGTGTCGCTAAAAATGGCCCCGTTCGAGCTGGCTGTGATCTCACGATTGTTTTCGATTATTGACCCGATCTTTCTGTGGGAATATTTTTTTTATTTTTGTTTTTGGAGCGTTCAAGTTGTGGTAGAAGTGGGTGTAAATGTTGGAGCGTGGATGGCGTGGTATTAGAAATGGCACGGGATTTTTAAATCCGATTATTTGAAATGCTGTTTGGTAATTGTTTATTAAAACAAAATGTACTTGCTTCTTGCTTCGGTTTCCGAAAGGTAATTATTTATGTTGCGTGGAACTTTAGAATTCGAGGCAGGATTAATTTGAATCGCTTGGAGATATTTAGCGAACAGATGGAATAATTTATGTCTCTATGCACATTTTTATTGGGGTTATTTTATCTTTTACGTGTTCGGCTAGGGGAGTATGATTATAGTTAAATCAGTTGCGAATGAAGAGGATGAGCTACAATCGTTGTGCTCTATTTTTCTATTCAAATATCAATTCATGTTGAAAACGTAATACGTCATTGGGTGAGTAGATCTGCTATTAAACAATTGTCAATTTAGATTTTATTTTTATTTAACAAATA
The DNA here is from genome assembly GCA_963583965.1 of Nomada ferruginata. Classification (NCBI taxonomy): domain Eukaryota; kingdom Metazoa; phylum Arthropoda; class Insecta; order Hymenoptera; family Apidae; genus Nomada; species Nomada ferruginata. The sequence continues at coordinate 7,568,197 of OY757219.1, forward strand.
TTCATGTTCAGAGTCTATAAATGCTTTATTACCTAGCTACTACTATATAAATAGTTTTCCAGTATTGTGTATATTTATATAAAAGTTACATTATTCTAATTAATGAATTTGCATTAGTTTCTTTATTGTTTGAATTTCATATAGTGTATATGGTGAAATGTAGGTTTGAATTTAAAATCTAATTTTTCTGTAAAAAAGAAAAATTTACACGTTGTGATAAAGTCCATTTTGCCCGGAAAATCCCAACACAGTTATGCAAATATATCATCAAAATATTCTACTCTTTTCCAGAATTCGTTGCATATGACGAAAAAGATCCATAAAAATGCTAACCGCGTATTAAAATTCAATGTAATAGGAAGCAAAAAATGTAATTTTTCAAACCTCGTTGCAGTTGAATTACACGATCATATGTATCTATGTATGTATATAAGTTTCAGATCATTAATACACTTTTAACACACAAGTTTACCAAACCATTTATATTTAGCTTTCTTCATTACTCTGTATTATTGTCAAATATCCGTATACTTTTATTAATGAATAAATAAATAAAGAATGACGTACATATTTCATAAATGCACGTACTTTAAATGCAACCTTACTTTTTTCTCTATATATTCTCACTCTAACTACATCATTACCCCATACATAAGAATATTATTATACAATTATCACATACAATAACGTCGCATTAAAATGCTGAACATAGTATTACTATACATAATAATAGCATAACAATTAAAACGCTGAAAAATTCTCACGCAATTATAAAATCATTGAACCTTCTACTCGCGCGTCCCAGCAAACCTAACTCAAGCTTAACCGAAACCCAAATGCACAACGCATCACCGTTCAAAAATGTTCACTTCTGCGTAAAAGGATATCGCCTCGCCTTCGATGACACTTCACACGCCCACATAATTCTCCACCTCGTCCAAAAAAAAGTACGAAACCCAAAAAGAAGTTACAACCAATCCGTTCAGAAGTCTATGAAACCTCAAGGAAGAAAATCAATCGACGAGCACCGAATTACATACGCGAGACAAGAAGCGTCATAAACAACTTTGAGCAAACAATCAGACAGTCTGGTTTCTTTAGGGGAAGGGGGGGCGTTTGATCGAATGACTTCCTCGAACCAGAAGGAAGATGATTCAAAGCGTGGAGGCCGATGTTCGAAAACCGAGACCTCCCAGCTTGGCTCGATCTCCCAGCCACGATCACGTCCAGGTCGCTTTTCGCCAGCCCCGGCTTAATAGTTCGCCTTTTTTATACTCCGATCGGCGTGCGGGTGGCAGCCAGGATCCTTGGAGGATCCTCTACGAGCCGGTCTGTTTCTCAGCCGCTAACTCGATCGCGGCGAAACGAAATCGGCTGACAAGTTTGTGAGTGGCGAATCGAGGCATTCCCTTGGCGTGCGCCGCCCACGATCCAATTTGCAAGCCGTCGTGGCAAGGATCCGTGGATGATTGAGTATTGACTAATTGTTCGTTAAGCGAAAGCTGAAATCCTGAGGCGCACCGTGGGGAATCAATAGGCGGAAGACTGGAATTCGCTGAGAATTTCATTTCACGGCTGATAAATGCAGGCTCGCCTTTACAGGACGAATCTCGACGCACTTTGAATACTTTTACGGCGGAATTCTAGACGCGGTTACTTTCACTGGCTTGGTCTTTACTTTCGACATTATTTCAGCACTGCTTGTTTGGGGAGTTTTATGTACAAGGGCTGATTTTTGATTTTTGGCGGAATAATTAAATATGCTTTGCAGCCCGGAGACGTTTGCAACAATTGTGAGAACATATTTTACACTCTACTGTTGAATAGGGGAGAGTTCTACCGCTATAAACAGATTTTTTTAATCAATCTTTATAAACATTCCTGGATTGGATCCAGCAGTAATTACTTGACAATAAAATTGTTAATTGATTGTGGAACTACGTAGAGAAATTATTAATCATGATTTAATAAAACGTTATTGCACAGTACTGTTAATTAAAAACTTGCATAAGATCAACAAAATCGTGAGTAACCAAAACGATTGTTACAGGGATTCTAGATAAGATCAAATTTCTGAGATTCTAGTACTAATTATCATAGAAGTGTAACAAGAAAAATATTTACTTACAGATGAGCGATTTCAGAGGATACATCTGTTATTTCGCAATAACCAATACAAATTATTCCACGTTTATTCTCATCTGTCCCTCATATCACACTCTAACGTGCGTTTTATTATCTCGTTACTATGCAATCACAATCTTTTAATCACTGAAATCTACTTGCTTATTTATACCAATATCGCGACGCAATTCGATAATCGTGTAAATGAATGCTTTAAAAATGTTCCCACAATATTATAAGACAGTCATAATATATTCTGATAAGTATTGCGTTATTGCACATGAAATGGCCGCAATCGATAATTACAGTCCATGCTTTCCTTTGATACACGACCTGCAATTTTAATATAAAGCAATTCAGAATACTATTGACCAAGGTGTACTCGCCCAGGTTTTCTATATTGAAGTAAAACAATCGGTATTTATCCGCACAGTTAATTGTTATTAAATTCTCAAAGATTTTACACGCTTCAGAAATCGGTAATTGCACGTGCAACAACGTACCACTTATCAGATCACGTAATATGTAATAATACATACACAGTGGCTGCCAAAAATTTGCGGCCAAAATGTAATTTTGTAATATCGCTGACATACAAGATTTAAAGGAATAACAGTTCACTGCATAATTATAACTTGTATATTAAATTACAAAGTACCACTTAGTAGGCTTTTTGCAAAAATAATGTTATTAATTTTTATTTAAGAGATATATTAAAATTACCGTTTGGCCAAAAACTTTTGACAGCCACTGTATGTATTATACATTGAAGAAATACCAGAAGTATTTAAGGAAAACTGATGGAGATCTATGAAATGTAATAGATGAAAATGGTGGATAAACAGTTCAACCAGTTCCAGGTGTAGCATAACATAAATAAATAGCTTAAAAGTAAGAAATTATTTGCCAGTAGTTAAACTATCGAATAATAGTTGAACTATTGCGCCGAACTTTTAAGCATCTGTGCAGGAACGTAATGTTAAGGTTAATGAGTTGGGTTTATTTCCATGGCAATTTATTGGTTATCGTTTACAACAGAGGTTCTTCACAGTGAGATCAACTTATATTTTTCTTAAAATCTCTATTTGTTGAAAATGAAGGAAAAATATTAAGAAAAACAGATTAGGCAGATACAAAAATCTGTTTCTTCTGTGAAGCAATGTGACGAAAGATGTTTATTACTAGGACTATAAAAAAATAATTCTAAACACTTCGATAGAACATTAGGACCAAATAGATAATTTCTCATCGGTATAATACGCTATAACATATGAAATTTCTCGAATTTCCAAAAGTAAATCCATTAATGGGCTGCTTAATAATTTTAATAGCAAGATATGTATATTTAATACAAATGCTAAATGATACAAAATAAAATTATTTCTCAATTTGTACGTAGTTAAAAATTTGGAATAATGTAATACATTAAATACTTTGTACTACCCACGTGTCCTACCTAAAAAAATTCATATAAGTATTACAAATTTTATATTAATACAACAATTTAATATTACAGAGTCTATCGCAATTCCACAATTCTCCATGTTTATGTTCAGAAACTTAAATTTCCTTGCAGCAACACTTGTTAACACTAGAACTACCAGGCCAGTCAAACTCACTGGTTTCAGATTTCTTGCCATAAAATTATTAACATATAGGTATTGTTGCAGCAATTTAGAATGACTTTCGATAACACAAAATGCCAATTATAAATCTCTATTTAATATCCATTCACACATTTTACGTGCTCATAATCTGTCTAACGTATACTATCTAAATAGTACAAAAATCAATCGGTAGTTCCAGTGTTAATAGCTGAAATGCACCTTACGTGTGTTAGGCTTACACTATCAGATCCAGTAATTCAATCTCTCGAAAAAATTTCCTGGCAGAAACAAATAAAACTCCTGCCAACCAACCAATTGACACAGACGAACCGCCTCCACCCCACGCACCGTTTTTATCTATCAAATCACCAAGGACGATCTTCGAATTTCAAGGCCTGGCGACGTCACGCAAAAACACATCTTCCCACCGCACTCGAAATCTATTCCTTCGGCGCAACATCTTTTTCCTCGCGCCGGCGTGTCCTCGTGGGTGTTCCCGACATACCGTAGACGGTCGGCCGGGATGAAAAATCACACCGATCACCTGGGCGTCTCGTCGACCAGATAGCGGCGAGCGCGCCAGGGAAATCTCATTCCGGCGAGCATCCGTAAAAAGTCGGGGAATTTGTAGAGGGGCCCCGGCGTCGCCGGAAATGGCGGCGAACGGAAAACGAGAATGTCCAATCCAATTCGAAAGTCGGTGAGGTTCGTTTACCTTTCGCTCTCAACTCGCTTGGAACTTCCGTGTCCGTTCCTTCTCTCTTCCTCTCCCCCTCTCGCTCGTTCTTTCTTTTCCTCTTCCTCTTTCCCCTTTTTCCTCTGTTCGTTTGATCGCACTTTAACCCCCTCTACAGCAACGATACCCCGCAAGCTACAATGTACCGGTCGTTTTTTGTCGCGTGTCTTAATGGACAACCCCGTATCGATTCTCCGGAAATCTGTTAAAAGCTGCTGGTCGAAATAGTGTTTGCAGTGCGACGTTTCATCGATAGTTCGGGACGGTTCAGTGGTGCGTTTATATTTTAGGGTAGCTTGTTTTTATGGTGTTGTGCTTCGCGTATTTGGGATAGAAATTCCTTTCGTTCGTTTATGTACTGTGGCTCACTGGGGGTTGCTTGGTGAAGGATTTATTATCTATAGCACTTCGTTGATGTTATCGGTTTTAATTAACGGAGTGAGCTTTACAAGGTGTGACATGGCTCAGTTTATGAAGGACGCAGGTGAATGGTATCACAGTATTCAGTTTTTTCGGGGCTTAGTCTTTTTTAAAGTGCAACGTTGCGCTGATAAAGTACAGATTCGTCCCTTTTTTTAGGTTACACGGTTCTGCGAATGTGTTACAGTAACGTGGTGTTGTTCTTTAATCTCTTTTAATCTTCTTATTAAGATATTTAATTTTTGTTTAAGTAAGTAGATGTTTTAAGCGAACGGATTAACTCAAATTGTGTTAACAATTAAAGGAGATCAGGTCTGCGATAATCATAAGTATTATTATTGTTTACAAAGACGAACTACAGATTTGCATTAGATCATATTTTAGCAAGTTTGTTAGGGGTTGCAAATTATAAGTGTTTGGCACCCCCCTTGAAGACCAGAAATGATATAATCCAGTTTCTGTTGTGACAACTTTAACATAACACATTTTGCGTAAAGTTATTGTAAAACGAAACATATGAGCCAAAAAATATGTGTCTACAATGACTGTCCAGCACAAATTAATACCTAAATATTCTAAGATGAGGATTTTGTTATATCAAATCGAATTAGAATTACAACCAAACGGAATTAATATGCAAATATTTAATGTACTGTGTATAATACACATTGTATAATGCAAAGAATTACGTTATTGTGTACAAGATATGGTATATCATATAGACGATTTTTTGCCTTTCAGTAGAACAATAATTCTCTTGTTGGATAGTTTAGTCCTCGTAATACAGGTTTCAAAGCGGATGGATACATATTAGTGAAATTGCTGAACGCCCAAGTTCATTTTGATATTTGTTACAGTATTCCATGACAAACAGCATTCAACAATTCGGTGCAATAGATATACAAATGGAAGCTGCAATGTGCATTGCTAGGGGCAAGTACTATTGTTCCCAAGTAGATGGGTAAGATGAAGAGAAATGGAAGCCTCATGATAATTATTTGGCTTCCACTATTATGTAGATGTACCATTTCACTTAAAGGGTGTACCTGTTGACTTGATAACTTTGAACACATTCGTTATTATTGAACTAATTATCTTCGATCTTGTGGTTATTAACCATATTAGTTCTTCAGGATACATTCGTAAAATTATTCAGAAAATGAAGTCTGGTTATTTCACTGATATAGGTATAGTGTTTGAATAAATAATATTTATTTTTATTATTCTTTGTCATCAAGTGTAATTCACATTTTCATAACGCATATTTACACAATTATACTTAAATATGTCTATGCATATCTTAATTAGAAAATTTACTGAGAACACTTGTTCTTCTAATGTATCTATTTTATGAAACGCGCTGTAGGTTTGACCGATTACCACTTCTGCTGAAATATCGATATTTTCAAAAAGTCACATATTCTGTAATGAAATGTCTATATTCCTTTTAAAGAAAAACAACTATATTTACATACACGTGTTTCAACGATTGAAACAAAAACAATACCCCGGTGTGGAAAAATGTTATGTTGTCCCCTACCGATACACTGGTTCAAATACATATTGATGCGAACGAACTGTTTTATGAAATAAGCTGTCACAGATCGATCTCAAATTGATCTTGCTTTGAAAAACAATTGTATAGTTTAAATTACCTGGAACACAAAGTGAGAATATAATCATTCACCTTCTTGTAATTAGTAGCGAATCACTAGTTAATGATATTTTCAAAATTCAATTATACACTTACAAAATCACAATTTCGTTAATGGACATTCGATGTTATTGAATTTCATGCACCTATGTAGTAGCTGCATTCAAAATGGGATGCATTAGATAAATTATGGTTGTCATTATTTAGATTCCTCTTTTGTAATAGTGTTCAGGGTCATTTATATAATGAAAACACACACGTGTAATTATACACGCTAAATTACAGGAAAATAAAAACTATTGTTATTATATGTGTTTCGTTTCTTGTTGCAAACTTTTTTGGCGATCAGCAATTAACTGAAATATGTAGTTGAAATAAAATATAATACACGACACTACATTGTAGTTTCATCAAATTGCAACCGTTTCAGAAAAAACTAACAATTTCCCTCATTATTTGTACCTGAATGATTATAAACGATTTAATAGATAAAACAGCGAGACACGTCACAGACAAACATTACAAATTATAGGAGTATGACTCGGAATTCTTTTATCCACTTGTATTAAACAAATTTCACAATTGAGGTATTTCCACAAGTTTAACCCTCGTCCGAAAATTTGGGTGACTTTAACTCAAAACTGAGACGAGAATACTGTTTCCCCTGTTTACTATATCATTCGAACTATTGTAGTTGAGAAAGGGTAAATTCGCATAGAACTCTTGCGTAGAAAAATAAAACCAAAGTTTTCATAGAAACTATATCTGTTATTTTATGTTCATTTTCCATAAATATGTAATATGGGTCATTTTACCGATAATTTCTTATTTGCAATACATTCACAAATTCCCAACAAGCTTTAAAGCCACCAGAAGTACCCGAAATAATCAAACTCATCGAGCAACCCCAAATATTACGTCATCTAACATCAAATCGAAAGCCACCCCAAGAGATCAACTTGTCCTGCTCGTCCTTACGTCATAGCTGTTACAGAATCACCCTTTAAACTCCGCAGCTTCTGCTCACTTGAATATTTACTCTCCCCTGGGCACCGAAATCCTGTTGAACCAACTGATCCGCAAAATCGTCGTATCAGTGTAATACGTAATATCATCAGCCGGCCCGTCGATCAGAGATTAACGAAGGTTCATCCGTGTCGGCAGCCATCGTCAGCCAGAAATTCCCGATAGGTCAGCACGATAGGCACCTAGGCCTCAGAAAAAGGGCGTTGGAGCGTGGACAACAAGCAACAGGGAGTGAAATAAGGGGATGACAGGATGCACGAGAGGCAACGAGAAATAAAGAGCTAGGTAGAAGCGATCGTAAGCTACAAGGTTCGCTTTGGGCGATCACGTGTCTGTTCCATGAGGACGACACGGTTTAATGGTTCGCCTGAGAACGTCGCGACAAGAGCTGCTTGCAACCTTTATCCCTTGGCCTTTACCTTTCTAACTGCTACAGATCCACCGACGATTGTCCAAGGTTTCGTTCACTCTCTGCTTTTACAGGGAAGTTGGTGTGTTTGCGAGGCTTGATGCCTCGAACGGGATAGAGACGATCCCTCATCTTCTTTATCTTCGAAGGTATTAAGCTTGACGGAAGGGTTTTAAACATTTGTGATTCTTTTGGGTGGCGAATTATGGAGTTCATGGAGGAACGAGGAAATATCTGAGGTTATTAAAGTTATCTGAAGATGTTCTATAATTTAATTGGCGAGATCAGAAACGGTGCAGGAATGTCCTTTTGAAGATTTATATATTCATTGAATCACGTTGTTCGGAATTAAATACATACATCAAATGGACACAATTAGTAGCATACAAGGTAAAATTAGGGTGGTGATTTGCAAAGTGTTCATATCATTTTCTGACGAGGCAGTTAAACAAACTTTCTTGTATTTATTTTGGGTAATCCATATTGTTGATAGTTTTGTTGCTTATGAAAAAAGTTAATGATCAGGAATGAAAACTACACTAGGAATACTACACTTCCCTTTATAATATTACTGAAAGTATACATTTTGCATCAAACTTTTGAGAAAAATGTTTCTACTCATTTAAGAAAAAAAGAATTTTATCCTTGTTCCTGAAAAGGTACTTAAAAGAGTGATTTATGCCGCTTCTGACCTCAGCCATTTGATTATTCCATAATTATGTCTAATACTACGTATTATGTGCAATATGATTTTATTATTACAAAATTGTGAGAAAAGCTTCAGTTATTCTTCTCTTGCTTCTCATAAGTTGAATAGCGTAATCAGCATGTTTCAACAATATTCCCACCTTCCATTGAAATTGAGAAAATATTATGAATTATAGCACATAGAAGAAGATCAATAAAGAATCATGTGTTGAAGGAAGTTTAAAAGTTTACCTTTGTTGGATCGTTGGTTGGTTTCACATGGTGGGAAAATATAAACGACGCGATTCAGTACGCAAGGTTGTTAAACTAATAATAGTACGATTTGTATTATAATAATTTCCTTCAACAAACTGTTTTCATACAAAGAAGCAACAATATATTCTTTTAATTATGTTATACCGGTATTACTAATCATGTAGAACAATACACAAATGATGTTAAATATTAAACAACAGTATATTTCTTAATCAACTAATGAACATAAAATATGTTTTACAAGTGACTTAATATACATTACTGTATGTATGACGACCTGTTGTCTACTGTAATTGTTAATAATGTGTTCTTCACGAATGAAAAATCCAGAACATTATAAATTAATTTACCTAGATATCCCAATTTTCTATAAATAGCTAAAATCTCAATCTCATATGGCTATACAAATATTTGCCTGCCAGGTTTAATGCGAAATTCAGAAGCTACGTAAGTTCATAGTAGACGTCATTTTAAAATAAATTTTAATTTATAAAGTATCTGATATAAAATTTTACTTTTCAATACTTTTTACATTTCCTGTGATTCTGAAGGAATGAAGGAATGATTTATTATTGATATTTATACTTTCTCAAAATTTCGTGAGAATTATTGTGCACGAGTAAATCACTTCGGCGCATTCAAATATGGTGAAGTGCAACATAGGCCAAAAGAAATTGAGTACAAAGAGTATGTATACATGATTCATTCATAAGAATCCCCTTCTTCTTCGTTTTATATCAGAAGATCAGAGCTATAAGGCCAATAGATACGTCCTAGAAACGCCTGCAGCAACGTTGGCCGTTCTGTAAATCCTGAGAGTACAAACGACAATGTCCCTAATTAAAGTTGTTGCCAGTATGAAAGGTGCGCCCCTCGGCTTTTAATAAAACAACCCTCGGGGCGAAGAAGCAAGAAGTCTGGAAATTTCTGCTCTACTTAAACGAACCGAACATTACATTTTTACAAACGATAAGTGAATGGGAACAAAAAAGTTTGGACGCTAATTTTGTGAAGCTTTTGTTATGATATTCTGTAGAGAAACATTATTCTCCATTAGTGCTGGATTATTAAATGCAATTATATGTTCATAATTTCACAGAAACATTACTAGTTTGTTAGATCAGAACTGAACAACCACTTTAACTATTACTATCAAAGAGATTACAAATATCATTTTAGAAAAATTACAAATTTGTTTACAATAGGAACTAATATTTCGTAGTGAAAATAAATAACATCTTACACTGAAACTTTGTACCTTTAATTATATCTATCGACATTTAGATCTTTTCAGTAGAATATACGGTTTCCTCCAGCTTATAAATTCTGAGGGAAGCCACCAATTTCAGTTACAAAGTATTATACTAATAATTAATTACAAATGACTATTAGCACTTGTCAAAAGATTCATGTGTAAAAATTATTACACACTTTTCTGCACTCATAATTGTCAATTATAATACACCTTTGCCATACTACTTTCATTAGTAACTGAGACACGGAAAAGAAACGGCATATTTATGTTGTGAAATTTGTTCTAAAATGCTCTGTTTGCACAGGCAATTAAGAAGAAAGTACAAGATTAACGAACATGCATGCGAACATTGCTAAATGATGCTTTGCACGACAAGGAATAAAAATTTCATGGAAACTGGTCGTTAAATTAGCAGCTCAAAGGTGTTGCGATCAAGGGGCAATTAGTGAGTAGTGAGTACACACACACACACTGTGCTGTTCCATTAAAAAGGGGGAGTATAACATCTTCCATGTAAAATTCATAACGTCATACGTTTCCTTTCAAGAAAGCTCATATTATGGTAAACATTCAGTTTAAAATCCTTGCGATATTTCAACTGAAAATGTGAAATCATAAATCAAGAAAGTACTTCACGTGTATATTCCATACAATTCTGTTTAAGTACTACATAGGTACTCGCAAATTTTTGATCCTACACATTACAATCATATTATTCTACTAAAAAACTGTTTCATATACCGCTGGACATTTTTTTTATTCTTTTATGGTTTTACCAAGTGTTATTTAAATATTCTACCTTTAGTATATCGAAAATCAATATCAAAGTTATATTTTGATTAAAATTCAATTCAGTTTGAAATTCAGATGATATAAGTTAAAGAAAGAATGCTCTGATGAAGATTGCCTTATTTTAAGAAGAAAAAAAACGCGAATGAAAATTAACAAAGTGTATTCGAAAGTGATTAATTTCAAACCTTCCAGCTAAAAGATAATATATCGTGTGCCATTAAATATAATAATCTCGTAGCTACACATATTTATATTAAACATATAACCAGACTGAAGAATGTATAAAATTGTAATGCAATTCGGCAGCCTAGTACGGGCATGCATACCTGCCAATCAGACCATAACAAATAATTGAATTTCTACAAATAACCGCAATAACAATGTTCCATAATTACACAGTTATATAAATATTTCCATCCCACAGAACAAAACAATGCAACTAATTTAATCAACGACACTACAAAAAATTATCCACTCATAACTCACAATAATCGCCGGCATTTCCCAGAGGCAGAGATACCCATGGGAAAAGATTCGATCGGCCACTGAAACACTCACAAACGTGCCCCGCCGAAAACCAGTTCCCCATCGCCTCGCCTTCCTCTGTAAACATCGGGAAAAACGACGAGCAAACGTCGAAGGAAACGATCGGTTATCGTGTCCTATCGCGATCATTCAATCAACGTTCGAACGGACGCTCGTTGAATCGGCGAACGAGGCGGTCGGCTCGGGCAATCAGGCCAAGTGTAACGATCAAGGAATCGCTCGTCGCAGGGCACGGGAAAGAAAGCGGTGGTTTTAAAGAGCGTTAGGGGGCAGGCGTTGAAGTAACTGTCAGGGAGGGAATAAGTAGGTGCGCGGGGCTAATATTTTTGCAAACTTCTCAACGAGCCACCATATTTCCGCGGGACAGGGCGAACGCGAACGGCGCTACAGAAAAAGCCGGAAGAGCAAAGGGAGGATGAAGTGGAGCTTCCGGCGAAGTGGATAGGTAATAACCTTCTTGCAGCGGTGAGAAATGATTGGCAATCAAAGTTGGTACTGCACGAGTGGAGGGCCGAGTTACTGGCCGAGGGTGCATTCGCTCCCATTTCCAGGGGGGAGAGACTCGTTAACCGCCCCCCTCTCACGCGCCCCACGATTCCACCCCCGTAGACTTTCCTTACTTCAACAGAGCTTTCATCTTCCTCGCCAGCTTTTTCCGTCGTCGTCCTCGACGTGGTCGTGGCGAAGTCGGGTCGACTCGACCGGAAACTCGGTCCCCGTCTTTTCTTGCTCCGACGGCAAACGAAAACCACCCTTTCCCCGTCATCCCTCGCCCCGCACTCTATTCATAGTATTATTCTTCTCTCCGACGGGAATGAACAGATACGGAGATATGGGAGCAGGGATTCTTTGTATTGGTGAACGGTCGATCGTTCGCTTGACGAATGGGAAAGAAGAAACGTGTTTTTCGTTGCTTTGTCTTTACTGGAGACAATCGAGAGATCGGTCTGTAATTTTTGTTAACGCGGTTATGGAACGGAGGTTCTCTGCGTGATTTCGACGTTGATTCTTAGGAAACGGGTCTCGTGGATGTTCAGTTTCAGACATTTATTTGTTTAGTATCGTGTGTAATGTAACGTATTATTATAATTCGTATCCCTAAGCTATTATAATTTTATTTGTAACGCTAGTTTAGAATTTTAACTGGGTATTAGTTTCGAGGAAGTCATTTTGATTGCTATATTATTTTATTTACCGAGTTAATGGCTTCCTAATTTATTTCAACATAATTTTTCGTATTCTTATATTAACAAAAATTGTTAAAACTGTTCTGAAAGAGCCTTTCCTAAAGACGGCACTCCTTTTCATACGATGTGCAGTTTGACTTGTACAATTTCAAAATAAATTCTTAGCAAGTTTTGCACTTTTAATATCAGTAATACACGTTTCGGAAGTTTTATATTTTAAGCAAATGTATATAAGTGAATATCTATCTTACGTAAACTGATAAAGATAAAAGTAAATTAATGTCTTGAATTAATCAAGACAAAGCTCTCACCTGACGTTGCAATTACAATTGAAAGTACACGTAAACACAAATGATAAAGAGATCCAATGATGGTACATCCAACAGCGAGCCAATAATACGGAGCGCTTTAAAATTTCATCGAAATGATTTACACCCGAAAATTCCAACCGCGAAATTCGATTTTAATACACAGCTATTGTGGGAGCAACGATTTATCAAGAAACTGTGTCACGATGCAAGGAAAGATCGCGAAGCAGAAAACAAACAAAAAGAAAGAAGAAGAAAAGCATTAAAAAGAAGCAGCACACGACATCCATCATTTTCACCCCGGTTTCTCTCAAACGACACAGTCACGAGCAGGCGAAATAGGACAAGAATAAATAAAAAAAGGAAGAAAAGAGGATTTCTAACAAGACAGTAGATCAGGATTTCGAGCAGAAAGGACGTACAAGTGAGCGAATATCGAGGATGAAAAAGGGATGGCCGCCGCAGACGAGGCGCAGAGGAGGAATAATAAGAAGTCGGTAGCGGCGAAAAGGAGGAAGAAAGGACAAGGTCAAATGCCACCGTGGCAGACCAACCTCGCGTTCCTGCTCTTCCTACCCCCTAAACGTCCCCGCAACGACTCGCCGTTGAACGTGTAATTAAGCAGAAGTGGCTCGCGAATACCTCGGCCAAGGTCGTTCTAATTTCCACCCGGTCGTTAGCGAAACGGAAGGGAAAACGAAAGTTCACTCGTCGTCGAGTACATCTCGAAGCGCCTACGAGTAATCGCCAAGTGCGTTCACTTCGAGGGGCAAACACTCTAAAACCGCCGCAGACCAATCACCCTTCGCCGCGTGGCGTTGTTACGCGTCCCGACAATGCTAATTATCGCCCCGTTAAAACGTCAACGTCGAAGAAGGAAATGCATTCCCATTCGATTGCAGCGATAAATCCTGTGCTCAGCCGTTGCTGCGGTGAAGTCTATGGGGCGACAGAGATAGCGGGCGATCTTTGGTAACGCCACGACGAGGAGGAAGGAAAACACTGATGAGAGATCGAGGACGAGGCGATGCGATGGAACGAGCAAAAAGAATTTGCGACCTTGCCGTAGCAGGACGGAGGCCGCGGATTCCATTCGAGGCTATCCCCCTCTCGCTCACGGCTGGTGTCCCTGTCTGCGGCGCTGGCACCCTTTCTCTCTGTTTTCATGGTGGTAAGATCGCTCCCGGCGCGAGAGAGGATCGTAGGTGATTATGGGAAGCCCCCGAGCCTCTGGACCGGAGGCAGATCAGAGGTGCCGCCTTCTGCGATGACGGAGCGATCTTCGCAAAATAATCACCCGTCTGTCCCGTCGGTCCTGTTTTCTTCGCGCCGGTATACAAGTCGGCCGAGGGTATAAGGTAGTCGGCCGTGTGAGACCAATTAATCACCTGCGAGCTATGGAAACGCGTCCCGAGACACCGGCGACGATTATTTGCATCGAGTTCTGGGCATCGTTTGCCATGCTGCGTTTCTCTCCCTGCTGTGGCGGACCCACGTTTTGCTTTTTCGTTTCTTTCCCTTCTTTGGGAGAGGTTTTTTTTTACGTGCATCGACACACTGGCCGCGTTCCGTTCCCCTTGGACTTAACCCACCTAGTGCCCGGGCGGTTTCGTAAACATTTCTCTAACGACCGAATTAATATTTCCTTGATTTGCTTTTAAAGGTACAATGGTGTGTTGCGTTGTGTGCTGAGTTATACTTGTAGGAATTTTGGGACGACACATAAGTTTTAATTGACTGTATTTGGCAGTTATCGAAAGAAATTTGTGTTAGTTCTTTATGGATAAACAAGTTGTAAAATATAAGTTGTTGATTTAGGAAGTCGGAGAGAGTGGGTTACTATTAAGCACAGGATTTGTTAACGTATCCTTTGAGATTAAACATTATTGCTTGAACCAACATTGTAATTTATTCATTAGGTTTTCAATTGCTCCTGAACTAATTTTCTTGCACACTTCGTGATATGTAACCTAGTAGTTTCATTCAGTTCAAGAATTTTAATATGGTATTTTACTTAGACAATTTATGGACGTATGATTGTAGCATTGTATACCCTCTTATTAATATATTAAATTGCATGCTGTAAAAATGTAATCGAGTATGCCAACACCTGTAACTGATAGTGTAATTCACTATGGACTGTAATTACACAATATCATAATTCTCTCCAATTTTCTTCATACATTGCGATGAGCTAATACTTTATATTCTATATGCATTATTTTATTTTGTTATAAAATTAATAATAATATCGCGAGGTAACTGTAAAAATGTAATCGAGTATGCCAACACCTGTAACTGATAGTGTAATTCACTATGGACTGTAATTACACAATATCATAATTCTCTCCAATTTTCTTCATACATTAATAATATCGCGAGGTAACTGTAAAAATGTAATCGAGTATGCCAACACCTGTAACTGATAGTGTAATTCACTATGGACTGTAATTACACAATATCATAATTCTCTCCAATTTTCTTCATACATTGCGATGAGCTAATACTTTATATTCTATATGCATTATTTTATTTTGTTATAAAATTAATAATAATATCGCGAGGTAACTGAATTTTTAAACTAAACTATATCATCTTTCATTCGGTAATAACTACAGTTGCTAATCTTTTCTGTTGAAAGCATTCACCTGGAAAAAAAAATGTAAATTCTCCATTACTTCATCCAATTTATCAGGAAGCCTTGAACATTTTTGCATTTTTATTAAAGAACCCTGCTGATAAAAAAATCTCATTCCTTTTTATCTGTAACATTTCACCGACACGATTTTATATTTCAAAGACACGTAAATAGAATGCAACCTTAAAAATTCTGGTTGCATCGAAGCAGCCTTGGCGTAGACAGAAACGATGCTATCGCCTCCTGTCGATGCGTGTCGAGTACATTGCATACCGAAATGCGGCTGGACGTAACGTAATGATTGAACGAGTCGTAAAAATCGATAGCCCTCAAATTATTAGCGAAGGTAACGCGCAGATGTATGGAGTACGAAGATAAGAGAAAGGCCTCCAGCCAACGGCCAATACTGCCGGACACGCAACACAAATACGAACTGTTATAGCCTTTAATTAAAGGTAATGATTGTTTCGAACGATTTCACACTGATTATCCAGCATGCGTGTTAACCTCGCGCATTAATTTGGTAACATTCGGTGCTTGAATCGTTTCGACTTCCTTAGTGCGTGTGAACCAGTGCATTTTAACTTCCTCATCCCGTTGCGCGCCAAACCATCGATTCGATCAGTAATAAATAATACGGAGGATAATGTAATAATTAATGGCTTTTCTTGTATCTAAGAAAGGATTATTTGTTCTTAAATTGCCGTAAATATTGTATCACTTCGTGTGATCTTATGCGAAAGAGCAAGACACAAAAAACTAGAGTTAACATTGAGAAGAATTTTATTAAGCATTAGAAGATTAAATACTACGTTTTATTTTTGGCACAGTGGAGAACACCACTTTGTATTTGTTATAATTGTATAATATCATTAAACTCTTTGAGTTTTGTTCGCGATGCTCGAATATGTGTGGAAATGAAATCAAATACGATATAGTCATAGCAGTTTGTACAATGCATTTTCAAAGGATGCGATAGATCCACTAATAAAGTGAATTATTTCGTGCAATTCATTCACAGCGTTGGATATGTGTGATTTATCACATCAGAAACAAGGCGCGACTCAATTTAATATACTGAGATAGAAAATATGTCCTACAAGATTTATCGCGGGGCGTCAAAATCAATTTTCCTCTCTAATGGAAGACAACGCATGAATGTATTAATCAACTCGAAGATTTCTACAAGCTTAAAGTCTCTGCAAGTTAAATAACTTCATGCCACATTTGTAACGATAATCATCGAATACTACCCGATAAACAATTTCAATATACATATTCCTAAACCAGTAGTTTTTAGTTCATAATTCACCGGCCCATAAAACGGTAATACAAATTGATTTGACATTGACGTATCACCATCAAATATCAATAAAATGTTCAGACACTTTTCAGACATAGTACGATTCCTTTTTATGAGATTATGCTGATCCTTTCTTACACCTTAATCTTATTTCTTCCCTCCACTGTACCTCGATTTTAATCATCCTCAATCCCCAATAACAATAAGGTCCGCAGAGTGTCTCTTAAAATTCGACACGACGTTCGCCATAAATAAGCAGCTCTCGTATATCCAGCGGAGAGGACACATGAATAGATTTGGCCGTAGGTAGACAGGGTTGGCCAAGGGCAGAACTGGTCGTGAAAGTTCTTCTGGGGGAAGCGAGCGTCGTAGAAACTCGCGTGAACCCTCCCGAGATATTCGACACTAGAAGCCATGTTACGCTGTCGACGTGGCTGTCTCCTGTCGGTATAGGTCGTCGTTCACCCGTCGTCGTCAGCTTTAACCGGTCAGTGAAAATATCGATCGTGGTGTATCGGGTTCCACGGTGGCTGCCCACGCGACTACTTCCTTTCCTTCTCTTCGTCCTTCCGGCTGAACCGTCCGCGTAGTTAGCAAACACCATGGTTATGGCAAGCACGACGATAATCCAATAATAGGATTGGTAAGGCGGTTTACGCGTTTCGACTTCTCCTGGCTCGTGAACAGATTTGTCGGTTGCTGGGATAGATGATGGGATTGTAAGGGGATTTGGTTGGCGGGAACAATTAATGATTCTTTAAGGAATGTACGTAGGTTCATAGAAGTTTGTTTCGGTGCTGGGACTATGAAAATGCAAATTTTTAATTTTTGAGTAAAGATGCGAGCTGAAGGCGTTGGTTTCTGGGAAATGATTTTATTATTTCATGGATTTCGGTACGAGGAGGACGATGTTCACTTGAAAGCACTGTTTGATCATAATGTGACAGAGTTATTAGACTTCAGCAGGGTTTTTTGAGAGACTTTAACTGGTGTCGTTGATTGAAATAAAAGCAGCGTTCGAATATCCTTGGATTTTCTTCTAAACTTTCATTATGTCAGCAGAAACAATACAGTAAGCGAGATGCAAAAATTATACACTTTGGAAAGCCTAGTAATTTTACTGAAGGAGTACGAAGTATAAAGATTTCAAATGAGATCATTCATTTCGTCGCCTTGTATCCCACATTAAATCCCGCGTTTAAATCCATCCATTTTTTATTCCTGCAACCAAATGCACGAAATAATTCACTGAGACGACAGCCACACGCCACACAAGTCTCGCAGGGAATAACGTCTCTCTAGGTGGCGCCACAAAAAAGTGTCGGCACAGAATGTCCAGTCTTAAACGGGTCTAGCGAAAGACTCTATCTCGGACCGCGACTGAACAGACAGAATAAAAAGGAGCGATCCGTTTTTAATTACGAACCGCCGTAAAACACGAATTGCCTCGAGACACATCAACCGAAAGCCAAATAAGCAATCAATTTAATCAGGATTTTCCGTCACGCTGCATGACATAACTTTGGCGAAAACAAAAACGGTCGTTCGCCACGGCGATCCAGACGTCGGCGAGCGCGACACAACGCGATGGGGAATATTTTTCGGCTTCTCTTTTCGGTCGACTGAAAAAAACCAGCCGTAAAAGACATTAACGTTCCCGGCCGGTCTGATACATCACGAAGTGGCCAAACCTCGTTCATCTTTCCTGGCTCCTCCAGCTGTTCGTTGCTTGCGAACCACCTTGGTGAAATTAATCGGATTATCGCAGATGACCACTAGTAAATTCTCCATGGCACTATTGGCAAAAACGTTATTCGAACGACCACCGCCGGGTCTTTTTGGTCCCGCACCGTATGATAGTAACGTTAGTGTAATTATGTCCAGGTTGTGTAATAATCTGTCGTAGAAGCGTTGCTTTTCACACCTCTTGAATCGGTCACAAAAGTAGCTGGTCACGTTAGGTGTTTCACGTTAGGTAAATTTGATGGCGACATTAGATATGTATCGGTAAAGAAGGATGTGAGTCGGATTTTATTCTATCTTAATACGATTATGGAATGTATATTTTTAAACGTAATATAAGTAATCGGATATAACTCGTTTTAAGATTATAAAATAGGATGCATGATAATTGAGTTTTCAGTTTTCTATTCTAACGGTGTGATATTAAGTAGGTGGCACAGCCTGAAATAGATCAAAGTACGAAATTATAAATTCAGGTATTCGATCAGTTTTGTGGTAAACTGTGCACAATTATCTGGAGATTTTATTAAATATTTTATACGTTTATTCAAACCCTCCGTCGACCGTCTACAAAAATTGTCACCCTCTCGATCGCAATACGAATCGCACAATATTATTGTATTGCACAAATAATAATGTTTCCAATCCGCATATTACGCGCAGTGAACAATATTATGCAACACAACATGTACTACATTTTTTGCTACACAAAATTCCTCACTACAGTTGACCAAACCAAAAAATACTCGGCTTATTAAAACCACAGATATAAAACCACAGATAGATAGTCCATACTATAGAAAGGGCAAGCAAATTGATCGAACATTTAACAACTGATTATTTACTACATTAAGCATAGAGGAACCGCTTGCCCCTGCTTCCATCCACTTCACCTTAACGTCGACCCTAAGGACCCAAACTTTCTTTTTCAATCTCGTACATTTTGCTGGCCCCTCCAACTCCTCGCTACTTGGGAACCGACTCGGCGAAATTAGCCGGATTATCGCGGACGTGGGACGACCTCGAACTCCAAGCAGGGCGCCGCGGCCGGGGAGACACGCGATGAAAGGAAGAGGGACAGAGAAAGCTTGAGGGGCAGAAGGAAGCCGAGGAGCAAGCAGCGTGACCCACGCAGCAGCAGGAAGAGGCATCTTCGAAACAGGTGTAGTCGTCCGCCGGGGGGATTCCTTGCAGCGAGGTTAATGATTCGCCTTTACGACTAACAGACACCGGTTACCCGGTTCGTTCGTTCGCTTTGGCTATGCCGGTGTATACTTGGCGGAACCGATACAGCGAGGTCGTAAATTAAACTCTCAAACGTCGACACCTATTGGCGATACTAATAATTCAACGGTTGGAATCGCTCGAGTTCCACGTACCCTAAAACATAAGTTCCTCGCTAGTATTAACCCCCTTACATTTCTAAGGGTAAGATTCTGAGTTCTCATTTTTTTAATTAGAAATTGCTTATTATTTTGTACACTTTTAAGTGTGATACTCTGATTACTGATGGTCAATGGAGAAGAAATTGTGTTTACAGGAAAAAGAAAAGTATACGTTTTTGTTATCCCAACTGTCGCGAAAGGGTTAAAGGTTCTAGGGCGCGAAAAATGTCTATAAAATAATTGTATTGCAATCCGTTCAGCTAACGTATTGATTATATAGTCTTCTTTCATATTTCATGTGGATCCTTAAATATTTCCTGACGTAAATCTGGAGATATATTTTGAACAGTGGATCTACCTCAGTGGAACGATGTCCTTGCGCATGCTGTGTTAGCTTTGTCTCTGTCTGCGTATGATCGCTAATATTTACCTACACATTTCGTGCTTAACATTTACACAAGAACTGCCATTTTAATGCACCATTCAAACTATTGTATTCCAGGAAGGGAATTATCTCACAACTGGAATTGTTGTGTGGGAAAATTGGCAAGATATTAGGATAATAAACCGAAGTTATCAAAAGGACAATATTTTTCATATTCATTTTATGTGAATATATAAGGATAAGTCATTCTGACTACAAATTTCTTGTTTGTGGCACACTTATAAATTCTGTACTAATTTCCTAGCTGACACTGTACAGCCCCAAATGAGACACGAACACTTTATTAATAGAAAACAAGATCTTGTGCTCGTGACTGTATAGTAAAACATACCAAAACATGTCAAATTATTATCCACGTGCCTTCGCAAATCAAAATCACGCCAAATACCCTCCAGTCTCACTAAAAAAATCACACCTACACCTTCCACGACATCATACATCATCCAATAAAAATCCCAACACTTGCAAATAATTATCATCCCCAAAAATCGTCTCAAATTCCCATTCGAAACTCATTAACACCCGTTCCCAAATGCTCGGCAGATTTGATGTAACTCGCTATATCGGTTCCGCGAAGTATACGCTGCATTCGTCGTCGGGTGGCGCGCCACGCGATTATGGTCTCCCTTCGCGATCCAGAGGAACCGTGTCTGGATTTCACGTAGGGAACGAGCAATTAAAAGCATAATTTTAATCGTCGACGAGATCTCGTGAACCGGTGGGTAAAGGAATCCGTTCGATCGCTGGCTGCTCCTGGAGTTCACCTCGAGTATCGGATCGATGCAACCGATATCGCGGGATACGTACGCGAATTTTAATTGGCCAATCCGATGCTCGCGGTGGAGAAGAACGTAGTCTCGTGGCAGGATGCACGCGGAAATTGAGAGGTTTATTACGTGGTGATTGTGTTTCGGTAATTGAACTTGAATGGAAGACGATAGGCAAAAAGGGTAATTAGTTCGAGTGGCGTGTTTTCATGGAAGAACCGTAATTTTCAGATTTTTTTTTAGGCGAGTATGATAGAGGAGGGTGAGATAAAGGGGTGAGACGCGTGATTGGTAGGGGATGCATCTTTTGCGCGGATAATGGCGTTAAATAATATCGTAGGAAGATTTTTAATGGTTTGAATTACATATTGTCTACTTTCGTGGCGCATCAATTTTTTTAAGTGCTGACGCCTCGATGATGGACAGATGCCCCACTTAATCGAGCTATAAGACTTTTTCTAGAAAAGTAGACTTTTTGGGGCGATTTCAGTGCAAGGGTTATAAAGCAGAGAGAACCCGTTTTTATCAATTGTCCTAAAAGATATTTGAGATAAGTAATTAGTACAAGTTGCAGAATCTTGTAATGTTTGTTTAACCTTATGTTTTCGTAGTATCCAAATATCACGAGAGGAAAATCTGTAACAATATTTTATGTTTAAAATAACGTTTTACACTTAAGATGCCAACTACTTTAGTAATAGATTTTGATAACTGTTTTCCCTGTCCTTTTTAAACAAATGTCTTATCTATTAGAAAACGAGTGCATTGTTAGCAATATTTTGTAGAAATATTGTAGTATGAAATACTTTACTATTTAATGAAAGCAGAAGCTTGATTATGCTTTCCTAAATATAGATATTGATTCCCTAAAAATAACAAAACCTGAGAATATATTCGTTACTTACAGTTTACTTCGATTAAAAATTTAGAAATAAAAGATATACAGCCACTCACAAAATTGAACGTACAGTAGTAAAAAATATAAGTATATCTTTTAACATACAAACAATAACATTGCCACAATGAAAAAGCGGATTAAAGAAATTGTATAGCAGCTCTACAATTAACAATTATAGCATACAATTATGGTAACTATCTTTTTCATTGCGTGAGTATTATTGTTTCATGTTAAAAAATATATATTTCTCATTACTGTACGGTGAATGTTGTGAGTAGCTGTATGTATTAGTCACATAAATAATTCGATATGAACACTGTGTATTCTTTATTTCTAGATATTATATCCAATATAGCCTACCTTGAAATCAGATGGTGAATGATGCACGATCATCATTGCAATACATATTGTATTCAATGCACTTCGTGCAATAATGATGATATACTGTGCAAGCAATATTCCTATTGAAACTATTTATCGCATTTTTCTTTTATACAGTAATATATACCAACTTTTTCTGTCAATAGATTTTTATGTCATTTAAAATACTAATTTTCCTAAAGACTTTCCCAAGGGCTGAATCAAGGGCCCTTTTCATATATATAGAAATTCGTGAACACATACCTGTCTAGGTAATGCATTAAAGGTTCTGCACTAATTTTCCTTTATCTACGTTATCAACGTGCAATTAAGTAGTTACGTACGAACAAAGTTTCAGTGATTTCATAATTTCTCTAACTAATGCATTTTTTCTCTCCCTTAATTTGATGTATGCATCCGGTAATTAGGTTTCGTTCATAAAGATCGCATCAAACAACTTCCTTGTCCTGTTCTCTATTCTTGCATTTTATTCCATGAACATAGATACGCGGAGATAAATGTTTACGGCGCATGTATTGCAATTTCCCTTTTAGCTCCTGCACTTTTTTTTCATTCGCAAATGTACTAAGTTGCACACACACTTTGCTGACTTCGTCTTTAAGTTGCACAGCCAACGGGAGCTGAACCACTCATTTTTTACGTAACATGTAAATGAAACTTCATTACTTTACTGCTTTTCCCATCGCAGGTGTTTTGTTCCGTTAATTGTTTCAAAAATAATGATGTCCATATTATTGAAACGAACACTAGGCGTCGTAAATGTCTAATCAGCTTAATTACAAAATTCTAGAACATCTTGCAAAGAATAACCCCTCAATTCGACATCCCTTGAAACTTTGATTTTTCCCTTCCGTGATACCCTATCAGTTGCACATCGACAAATTTTGCAGGCTAAACAAAATTAGTTCCAGATGTTTATTTATTAAGGATCCGTGAAGAGATCTTCCTGAACAGCAATTCACAGAAAGAATAATAAAGGCAATTGAGCCCAATTATCCGCCCCGATACAAATACAGTAATACTCCTAAAAATAACATTCAATTCTAAAAATGAATATAAAACAAAAAAAAATCTTCACTTTCCCATAGTTCACCGCAATATTCATCCCTTAAAAAACAAGGAGCAGTCCAGTCATTGACTGCTCGTTCGTTCCGAAGAAACCTCCCGTTTCCCTCAGCCGAAACTCAGCTCACCGTCAGAAATTCGCACGCGTACCCTCGTCCGTTCATCGGTAACCCGCAAGGGGTTCGCACCCCGGTCGAAACAGTGGCACGACTCGTGACAGGTGGCGTGGATCGGAGTCGCGCGGAGCAGTCGACAGCTTCTTTAATCGTCGCCCAGGGATAAACGATCGTGGATTGACGGGACCGAGTCTCTGGGCAGAGATCGTGGACGGTTGTTCCGCTGGATGAAGTCGTTCGGCAAGACTGGCCGGGCGTTAAAATTGCCCGTCGCGGTACGAAAGGGGGAAAGAGAAGAAGAGATGGAGCAGAGGATCAACCGGGGCAGCGTCTGTTGACGGGACGAAGAGGACCACAGCCGGGCGAGAAAAACGCCGCGGGACGGTGGAAAGGACAGGGACGTGAGAAGAGAGTAGGAAACATTGGGGGAACAGCGTGGCGAAGACACGAAGAGGGAAGAAGACCGGGGCAAAAGGCGGCCCCAGAGAGGGTGAAAGGTAATCGAGGAGGGAGGATGGGATAATGCGTTGCCGATTTCGCGATGACGCCGAGAAAAAAGGAGGAGGCGAGATGGTGGCGAGAGGGCGGCTCAGTTGGGGCAGGGTGGAAGGATGGCGAGAAACGACGGGTAACGACGCCGATGGAAAAGAAAATAGAGAGAATGGAGCGCGGTGCGGATCTTTCAAAGAGGCAATTTCGTAATTACGAGAGAGGAACGGCCCTGCGGAGCGACCTGCTGGCCGGAACGAGATCGTATCGCGTTTTTCTTCTTCGGCTGCGGGGCCGAGACCGCACCGTGTCGACCGTGCGCGCAGGGGCATAACCCTTCCTCGATAAGAATCGAGGACGGGCCCCTTGTATATATTTTGCGTGGCTTCCTCCTTTTTCGTGCTACTTTAAATATCACCGATCCAGCCCGGCCGGAGCCGGCCAATTGCCGTGCTGACCACGCGACGAAGCTAATCTCGACCGGCAATTAACCGGGGGGAGGGCGCAGTGTCGCCGGGCTGGGGGCACTTTTGCCTGTTGCGGTCGTAATCTTTAGCGGCGATTAGCTCTTCGTGATGAGGGCTCGAGAATTCCACTACTGTGGGAGAGGAAATGTGTTCATTAGTAGGGCCTCGTAGATGCCTGGGACAGTTGCGGTGTTCTGCCCACGCTTTGGAAAAAGGGATGTCTTTTAATTCTATATTTCCGACGGTGGAATTCCTTGGAAATGGAAAGAAATGTTCGGGGGCGCAGAATTGAAATTGAACGTACGTTTTAGTCTATATCTGTATAGTGCGGTTTAATTGTTTTGGAAAGATGTGTTAATGAGTATGGATTGTGTTGCATTGTTTTAATTATGGAAACGTCGGTAATTTTTGTTTATTTTCGGTTTTTATTAGATAATAAGTACAGACCCTGGTTACATAATTGGGAACACTCGAAATTTATTACCTTTTCCTAATCTGTTACGGTAAAATGACGATGATCCTGTGAATACTTGAGTCATTACTAATATTTGCAATTAAAGACTGTTCAGGCCTTTAAATTTTATTAGAAACACCTAATTTTTTTACCAGGGGCTGTAAATCTATATAGACGTAAATAATGTATAGGACAACCTCGAAATGTAGGAATGCAAATTGTTGATCGTAAGTAATTAATTAAGACAAGAAAGGTAGAGAATTTACTATCAAACGATATACAATATAATATTTGCTGAGTGTTTAAAGAAAACTTTCGTTTATTCGAGTTTTAAGTAGTATGGGCCCGTTCGTGTAAAGACATTTTATTTGAATATGTACTCTGTATTAAACACGTGCAAATGCAATGTATATTTTAAGCCACTGTTACACAATTGTATTGGAAACCAAAATTATTTGGTTAATACGGTATTTTGGAAAAATGATAATACCAAGGAGTATTAGATTCTCACAAATTCTATTTTGCTTATGTGTAACTTTCTTTACACAGATTATAATAATTTAATTTAATTAATCATTAAATTCTCATCATTGCTACATAAAGGGTTCCATTTGACCCTTTCTGTTCATTTCAAAGGAATCAGTATTCCATTATCACTAATAATAATGGTTGGCAATAATTTTCTCTACGATTTCCAGAAAATGAAAATAAATTTAATTAATTATATATCGACCTCTTCAACATGGCATTGTTTCTACAAATGCAAGCTTCGTAATTATACTTAAATCCTACGATCTGGACGACAGCTTCATTAAAAAAGCTCTTCCACTTCTGATCCTCTTCTCTGTAATGCCCGTTAAGCTTCCTATTATATGTATTAGGTTCGGAGAATAGTTTCATCATTCTCATTCAGATGAAGTTCAATTTACTCGTAATAAATGAGAAAATCCTTAATAGAAACGGATGGGATTCATCTTATTTACTACATGGAGCTTAAAGTACAAAATAATTGAAAAGACTTTTAAGAGGTTAAATACATATAACTCTATAAAGTATATATAACTTTCCCTGTGACGAAAATGTCACGTCGTTTTCTTGAGGTTTACGACAAGAAAGTTTGACAAAAAAAGCGATCTACAAGATCTACATACATAGATCAAGAACTTATTTTACTTTTTGCTGACGCGAAAAGTTTGTTTAGTGAAATACTTGTACTTACTTTAAACTATTACCGTTGCTGTTGGTAATGCGAACCTACTTTGCAGCCAATATCCATGCTCTACGTTCAAACATGCAATTTGTCTAACCCTTTACTTGGAATTGTTGTAAATTGCACCATTTCTTTCTACTTAACACAATTATTGGCATGCAACTTCCTATTCATTAAAAGATGTATGCTATGTTTGGAATAATTGAACGCGACAAAGGAAATTATTATAATGTAGCGTGCACTGGTACACTTAGCATACAATATATTATCATTTTTTTTCTTCAGGATGTTTAAATTCGGAAAAATTTCCCGTCTATGTGAAATGACATTTAAAATATTAGGATTTAATATTGTTTCGTCAGATATTCCACTCTATTCAAAATACATAAATACTTAAATGAACAAAATTCTGCACACTAACTCTAAACCACAAATTTTGTCCCAAAACAATCCTCGCAAATTCTCGCCTTGTTACAACAACTAGATTATATTCTTTCACCACTCCCCACAATCCACTAAAAAATACCTAAAATAACCCACGTCCACTCCCACTGCTCCTTTCACCGAACCCAACATCTCCCAAGAACAAACACACTTCACAGCGTCCCCGTCAACCTTCACGCGCGTAAACACTTTTGGAACCAAAACTAACCGCGGCATCGCCAAGAACCGCCACTGGAAGACGCACAAATTCGTCGTCGCGACAACAAATTATGCAGAGCCGTCACACGCGACGTCGAAGCGAGATCACGCTACCGGGAACTTGTTGAATTAACATCTCCCCGTGGCGGTTCGGTTTCGAAAGTATCCGGCAACGTAAAACACCAAAGCGGGGGTGGAACCAGTCGACGCGTCGAGATTTCCTCGAGCTTGTCTCCCGGTTAGACGAGCCCTCGTGTTCGACAAACACCCGCGGAGACTCACGTACGGCTGTTAGCGAAGTTTCCCCGTCGAACAGTAAAGGGAACGATCCGGTGCACACGCAAACCGAGAAAGAGATATCGCGATCTATACGGCAGAGATATCCCTAGCCAAGCCGCAGAGTCGTTTGCCAGGCAAGTTTCGATGAGCAGGCAGGTATGTACAGAAACCGACACACGTAGCAAAGCTGCAAGAACCGCGGCTAGGTGCGCGATTAAACATCGTGCTGTGTGACTGGTAGAGAGCTGAGAGGCAAACGGAAGCGAAGGGTTCAGGGCGGTTGCATTAGCTTATTAGCGGGCCTGGCTGCTTTTAAAACTGTTAGTCCCTGGAACCGGCACGGTTCTAATCGCGAGTCGGGCATTAACTTTGCGCGAGTTAATTGGTTTTGGCTCCCCTACGGATGGCAAGCGTGCCTCTGCTAGCCGTAGCGGAAACTTGCCGGCTGGGATGGCATCGATGATGTTGCGTAGAGTAATGCAATGTTGGGGAGTCTACGCGATATCGAACCGTTAACGGCCGGTGGTTCTGCTCGTGATTCAATTAGTCGGACGAGTTTACGCGGTGTCTTTGGCGCGTGATGTCTGGAGATTTTTCGAGCCGAGGAATCGATGGTGGTCGAATGAGTTCGACCGTGGTATGTATCTGGTTCTTAGAATGCTTGGTGGAATTTGGTTGAGGGGAATGAAAGGAAGGTGGTAATTATTTTGGATAGGGAAGTAGTTCTTTTGTGGAAAGTGAATATCTGAAGTAATTGTGACGCAAGTGATATTTACGTTCGGTTTAATTTGATGGCTTGCAATAGAGTTAAGATGTTATTAAGATACATTGGGGCAGACATTGCTATCTGCGTGCAATTAATAATTAATTTGGATGTAATTTGTAATAAGTTTTCGGTACTGTGGTTGGTATATTGATATTGTATTTGGAGCTTGCATTGGGCGACCTACCTTAGATAATGTCTAATGGTAAAGTATTCGTAAGGATAATATTCATTTGCGCTACTTTACAAACCAATGCAGTTTATTTCAATATTTGCAGGATATTAAATATTGCACAGCGCCTCGTTCGTTGCATTCATTGAAATTGAGGCCACTGTAATCGTCAACATCTGTCTTAACGTAATATAAAAACATTTTATAAACATTATCCAATAAAAACTCAAGGTATCGTGATTTGTACAAACTGTAAAAAATCTTTATAATTAATATTAAACAAAACTTGTTAGATACACTATCTATAGAAAGGAGAAAAACATTTCTTATAAAAGTTTACTATATTTCGGCAACAGGTCGACCAACCCTGCGAGTTTCAACACAGCCACTTGAATGAAAACAACGGAATTAGCTTGAAAAGTTTTTCGAAAGATGTCAAACAAATATTGAGGCGGACATAATCCACTATAAAGATCGCTGTAAATACAAACACGTATATTACGGCGAGAAGATTAATACGCAGCTACATAACTTTGCTCTTAAGCTTAACCTATATAACGATAAATTCTGTGCCATTTAATTCACGCTTGATTAGCGGCCAGTCTGGCTGGAAGAAGTTATACGGTGCTTTTGTGAATTTTTCCGCAGTAACGCGCGCTAATTTTTTCGCTCGTCTACTTTCGCATCTAAATCCGCGAACTCCACGCAGCGGCTACATGAAACAGATGACCCTTTCCTTTTTAGAGACGAGAGCTTGTGACAAAAATGGTCTGCTTTTAGCTACGCTGGACTTTTCAACTGTACTATTTTTTTCCTCCTCGTGTTTTTTTTTTTTTTTCGAGGTCTACCGTGTCCATCGCAAGTACCCGCATTACGCGGCAGTATTAAACGTCGCTCGTGTCATCCCGCATTTTTCGCGACTGAACAGTTTTCCCGCGTGATATACGCCTCTTAAATGTTTTAGAGAGCGGTTCGAACGCCTGGCATTCGACATGAAACGCGTTGGAGTTTGTATGCTACGGTCTGCGTGTTATTTCACATTAAATAAATTCAATTCTTTGTTCGTTTTAATTTTAAATTTCCTTGGAAATATTTAGGAGGAACTTTTTTACAATGAGTTTTTATTTCAATAAAAATGGTCGGTTAAAGAGAAAATTTCCATGTACGAAGAATTAACTGAAGATATAGGATAACAGTAATCACGTATTGTATTCAAACTTATATAATATGCTATGTAATAGTTATATGCAGTGGTGACTCGCGAAGGAGCAGAAATTTTAAGAAACAATTATTTATGATTGGTCGTAATAAGGAGCAAGGTTCCTTTACAATAGCGTGCTCGTTCCCTGGGATTGCAAAATTAAAGTATTGTGTAATAAGACCCAATTTCATGCTGTCTGATTTTGTTGTTTTGAATAAGGTATAATAGATAAATATTTGCTGCAATTTTAAAACCAATTATAGTTTACAGTCTATACGTGAGAAAAATATTTCAATTTTAGTTATTTTAATTTCCATACATACAATGCTAAAGTTCTGCGTTCAATCCCTGTCACAGATTAATCCACAGCAATAAAAATAACATTTTCGTTTTATTACAAATTGTCTAATATGCATACAACACAGAATAATAAATTGCAATTGGTATTTTCATAGTAACATTTATAATTATCAATATATTTCGCTAAACAAGTAGGTAACAGGAAACTTCATAATAATAAAATTTGAAGGACCGGTTTGCTATGTGCAGTGTCGTAAAGTTTCAATAAGGAAGTCCTAGGAAAGCGAAGAATTTTTAGTACTTTTCCCAAAAGAAAACTAAAAATTTACTACAGCGTCCTACGTTTATACCACGAGGAGCGACAGGACAGCAGTCTGCGAGGGGGGAACTGCTAAGACGTATGGAGTCAAGTTGCTCGTAAACTTCGACTTGAAAAATTTCATCGTCCACCTTGCAGTAGTAGCTACACACTTATAATAAGGGTCATCGTGCGAAACGAATCTCGTGAAATATTGGACAGAAAGCAAAAGTGCTGGAGGAAGTAAAGGAAAAGAGATATAAAGGTAGAAAACCAATCTTTCGTCGCTTATTGTTGTTTTTGTGCAATTTTACAGAACGGTAAAATATTATTATTGGAACAGTAGGCAATTACTAACAAAGTAGAATGAAAATAACATATTAGGACGTTGTCTCAATTGCCCGTAATGACTTATTGGTAGAAAATGATTTATCAACGAGAAGAAAAGGAGAAATATTCGCCTAATATTTCATCAGTTTTAATATTTTATTGATTTTATTGATGAAATGCTAGTAAAACTTTGATTTATATATTTAGATTCGGAGTAAGATGAAACCAGAGAAAGTTGATTAACGAGAAAAATGGAACGGAATATTGAAACTGATGAATAAAATAAAAGGAAGCAGAGGAAATATTGAAATTGTCAGTTCACACGGGAAAGCACCGAAATTGTCAAATAAAATAGTAGCAAACATCGGAATCGTACTTCCGTTATATCTCACGGTAGTTTTTATCATTTTCATTAAAATATATCTGACTAAAAATGAAACGTGATTTTTCCTGAAATGAGTAAATTTAAATATTCAGAGTGCACTCGATTCATGTACACAAATTGTATTTCACTGCTCTTTTCATATGGATTTCGTATTTTACTTTTTCACTGTCCATTCTTTTTTGTAAATATAGACGCTTGAATAAATAAAACACCATTTTCTCGAGACGCTAAATGCTTCATGTCATTTAATTTTTCCTGTATATTGCTCTTGTCGCGCTGAAACTACTTGTTTTATTGTACGATTTTTATTTTATTTATTAAAATAGAATAAAAAGGTAGATATAAGGTATCACGATTAATTCGAGGCGTGAGCAATAGTAATATCTAGGATTACGAGATCAATTTATTCAATCTTTGCAACATTACATAAACTACGAAATGCAACTTCGCCGTTTTACTCACAACTATAATTCAATTTACTGAAAATTCAAAATAACATAATTCATAATATTCTTCTATGTATTATATATCCACCAATCTATCTATATATTCATGATTTACAAAGCTAACGTTCCATCGTTAATACAGTTGGAATACAAATTAAGTCAGCGAAAAATGATGACAATTATTAAGCAATCAGGACAAGTTAATTTAAACGTCTGCTCGAGATGCATCTTTAAAACCAACTCCTCGTGAAACTTCTTTTTAAATTTCTAAACCACGGCTAACAAAAAAAAGTTTCCAATATTCCACCTACTAAAGTTGCCACCGCAACTTAAACGAAACCTCGGTATCCTCCAAACAGTAACGCACAGCTCTAACGCAACGAATTCGCCGCAAAACAATGACTACTAAATCAATCGAAACAATTTATCTCATCAGCCACGAAAACCGACCCTGCTTTCCCACCAATTCAGTGCTCTATTCTAAAAAGCAACAATATGTGCCATTGTATCGATCGATTCAGCAAATCTTCGTTTCCCAAGGCTTCGCAGGGAAAAAAAGTTCCCATCAGGTTTTCGGTGTTCGGGAATCAAAGATTCAAGTTCGCCTACTAACTCCAAACAATGGTGAGAACAAGGGAGGATCGTAGGTTGCGGCCGAGGTACTGGCAGGACGGGCTGGTGAGACGCTCGAGGGAAAGACGGCGGAGAATAGAAATGTCTGGGACCAAGACCGAATCATCCGGCACCACCTGTGCGAACTACTTTGCGAAACAATTTCTCGCGGTAGTCGCTGGCATTGCGAAGTCGTTCGACCGTTACGATACTGGTTCGATCGAGTCGTTACAATGTCGCGGTACAATGGCTTCTATTCAAAGCTCGCAGTGTCGGATGTCGCGATACATTGGACAGATGGATCGATGTCCGGGAGACGACGAGCTGTCTGTCCAGCTGTTTGGATGGATCTGTAAAAAAAATCGTGGAAAACGGACGCTCGCAATTAGGCGGCACTGTTCGAGGTTGACGATCTTCGTGCGGATCCCCAAGTCGCCGAAGAAATTTCGTTCGATTGTCAGTTAGCAACTTCTGATATGACAGAGTTAACGGATGAGACAGCGAGCATAAGCTTGCTCGCCAACTGGACTATGAGCTTTGTCTATGGGCAACGATTGTACAGAAAGGGCCAGGGATTTGAATCGATAGGAAGTATCGATGTTACGGTGTGAAAGAATTGGAGCATTGGTAATTAGCTTGGGGTTCTGAGATGGCTATGAGCGATGACACTTTGTGGGTCTAATTGATTGGGCAAGGTTGCAGCTTGGATTGAGAACTGACGTTGCGGGGGAATTGTCCTCTTGCGATGCTGAGAGAGATTCTGTAGAACGTGATTTTGCGTATATTTTAGGCGGAGTGCCGTGGAAAATAAGATTGGGAAATAGGGAGAAGCACTAATGTGATAAAAAAAAGATTTTTTTTTATTTGGAGTTTAGCGTCGTATCAACTGCTGGGTTATTAGCGACGTCTACGAGGCATTTTACAATAATCTATTGTACAATCTGGTTTCTTTCAAAAATTGTAGGAGGTCGTAGGCTTTTTGACCCTCTAAGTTGTCCTTGATGAGGGGTTTTAATAAGTATTTCTGTCGGGGTATGTCAAATTTGGGGCAGTCCAATATAAGGTGGTCTATTGTAATCCTTGTGTTGCACTCTTCACATATTGGTGCTGGTTCCCCGGTTAGAAGATGGGAGTGAGTGATCCTGGAGTGTCCCACTCGGATGCGGCCGATTACTACTTGGTCTCTTCTAGTCTGTTTTGGGTGTGTCGTGTGGTTTTTGAAGAAGTCCTTGTTTATGTTTATGGTGCGAGCAGGTGCTATTGTTTTCCATTCCGCTTCCCACTGTGACTTTAGTTTGTTTTGGACCATTTTTAATGCATCTTCTAAGCATAAATTGTTGTGCACAATTGATGGAGTGTCGGTTGCTTCTCTCGCCGCTTGGTCTGCTTCTTCGTTTCCAACTATTCCCACGTGGCTGGGAATCCATATAATCTTAATTTTGTTTTTTTTCGATAAATAAAATCGAAAATAAAAAAAAAGATTAATTATAGAATTATATATAATTGGTAGATTGCAGATATTTATGCAGCTAAAACCTATCCATGTATGCGACAAATATTTTATTTCATGTAATAAAAGCATTATTTTTGAATGGACTATTTGTAGATTCAATTCACTTAATCATTAGGTCTTAATGTATCATGTGTATGTGCGTTTACGAATCATCAGCTATTTTGTTATTCACGTTAATTATTAATTAAGGGCAAGAGCATTTGAGCGAACCGATAGCGAAATTCGCGGGATATAAATTGTATAAAACGAGGTTTATTGAAATAAATTGTACGTGTAATAGCATATCGTATCCACTGAGTAATCAAATTTGATTACGGTGAATAACTGTAGTTTTGTTCTGCCGCTGCTTATATTTATTTATATCGTTATATTAAAAGGCATATCAAATACAATTTCGTGTACAGTCAATCGAATCAGATAAATCTCATTTGTTCAACGCCATTTTCATTTAACAGATATTGGCACGTTAATGTTTCCATACGTGTTGATTCAATATTAATGCCATTGAAAATTAATTCGAATGAATGCATGGTTCAAGCGACATCGTACAATCTCTTGTACGAAATATCTTTCTTTAAATCTCACTCATTAAACCAATTTTTCGTTCGAAATAAATTATCGATCTTCTCCTGTTATGCATAATACAAATTGTTCCATTGTTTGAATCAATTTTATGCCATTCAATTAAATTCATTCATATACCTATTGAGTTTGTTGCTATAAAAATTATGCTACTATGTGTTACAATGGAATTTCTGCCACCCAAAACGCGGAAATAATATCTCATTATGTTTTAATTAAATGCGATACTTTCTAAATTTCTAATTAAGGCAGAATATCTTTTTCATTATAAAGTACAGCTATTAGCAGAGCTACATTGCTCCGAAACAGTCGTCCCGGTTGCGGCGAATGTACGAATGTAAATTTAACGAGTAAGTGTAAGCATGTTAATTATAATGCAATTTAAACGGAGCTTGCATACTAACGTTTAAAACAATGTTATTTGTTATGTAAACGTAATGAATACGCTCATTTAAGGAATAAGAATTTTCCTAATTTTTTATATCACCATATGCATTTTCGAAAGCAGACTAATTATTCCGCTAAAAATTATAATTTATTAATTGAAAATTAGTCACAAATTTTACGGTACTATTATTATTTGACGCGCAAGCTGAACCATCATATTTAAATAAAATATTCAACATAATTCCAAATTACTGGAGCCAGTAACAATTCGGAGTAAATATTGATCGCGAATAATTAAAATATCTTTTTTTTATATGAAACATCTATTTTATCATACGTGTTTTAGAATTTGTCCACCTTTGAAACACGTGATTACACGAAAAAAGATGTGGATGGTTCAACGAGATAGATGCAGACGCATGACTAATGGGCTTAATTACAGGTGTTATCAATCACTCAATTAGCGTTCCAGTGTCCACCGGTGGTTACACGCGTAACCGTCATACAATAGTTTTCACGCTAACACTTTGTAAATCAACGGCAACCTCGTGGGAATTTTATGAAAGAATGTTAATGTTATATCGCAGCAAGAAAATATTGCATAAGTCATAAAATTTTTATCAAAAGGTAAAAAAAATGAACAATGCTTCGAGTTTGAAATTAGTTTTTCCTACCTGATAATTTATTCAAGCAGCACTCAAGAACTCTAAATTCATGTTTATACCGGCGGCTACTTGTACTCTGCTACTAGTACCTACTCCGAATTTCCATAAAAGAAGTTATTACAAGAAAATGAGCAGAAGTTACGCTAACGGTAAAATGAACCTCGGAATAAGAAACTAATTGTAAGACAGTTAGCTGGCTATGTGACCAAAAATAGAACACATCCAAATAAATATTTTAAATACCAAACAAATCATTTTCCTATATGTGTAAGTTCAATCTTACTTGTCGTCATATTTTTCAAACTGTTACGTTTTGAATGGTCATTAAGTTCTGGAATTATAGAAATTACTCCAGCAAGGACAAATCTATTAAACGATTTGAAAAGTATTAACAATTTCATATAATAACACACGATACAATTCAATAAATAAATAGCATCAGCCTTGCAATTTAATATTGTACTATTCCCGAAACATTTTATCAACACACGAATAACATTCTACAATGGTAAAGACATTATTTTTAATGAGAACTTTTTCCAATCGTTTCGAGACGGTATACGAAACGCAGCAAACAAGTTTCGTTTCATTGAAAGCGTTGCAGTATATTGCAGTGGCATTCAGAAAAAAAGAACAAGAAATAAAAAAGAAGGGAGAAAAAAGGAACAAAACCGTAACGTATAAATTCTGCCGCAAATAATCGTCCCTCCATGTAAAACTATTACAACGCAGGTAAAAATAATGGAAGTTACAGTTTTTGTGTCGCGGGCACAAAAGCGTGCAACGGCGACTAGTTTTCAGCAGACGCGGGCAAATGCATTATCTTTTGTTTTTTTCTCTTTCCTTCGCGGACAGTTAAGAGGTTAATAACAATTGCAATTTTTGCCCCGTGTAACTTTAGTGCTCGCAGCCTGCGTTCGAATAAATCCTACCCGGGTTATTCTCGCGTTTTTACGTGTTCGCTCCATTTTTCACCCGTGAAATCGCGGCGCGTAAAAGAGAAAAGCCAGTTTCCCTGGGACAACTTTACGTCGCCCGTTAACGCCGCTCAAAGGTGGAGCAATTTTCAAACTCTTACGATGCACGCCGGTGACGCATTATCGATCCTATTGCACGCAAGACTTTCGGGCTAAAATATTGGATGAATGTGACCTTATTTCCACTGCACCTTATTTCTTTTTTCTTTAGATTTTATTGTCGCACTCTCGCATGCAGATGATTACAAAACCGTATTTCCTTCATAGCAATTGATTGTATATGGTGTTTCAGCTTTGCTACTTCTTGCTGTTTTACCGGAGAAATGAATTGATTTGTTGCAAGATTTTTATTTCGATTTAAAAAATAGTTACTGGGATATGGTTAGAAATATAGAATCGGGAAGATGGAGAGATGTGTAGCGATTAATTTACTGTTGATGGATGTTCTGTGATGTATCATTTGGAATGATAAATGGAGACAATTTATGTTGAATTTAATTTATATTATGATTCTTTACAAGCTCAAAGAGTCATGTAAATAAGAATAAAGGGTCACTGTTCAATATGAAATTTGGGAAAAATGACTTTTAAACTTTGCTTATTACTAACTGAATATTTCTAACTTAACCCCTTCATCCTCTGAAGCCATTAGTCTTTCGTTTCTGGCTAATTTATGATAATGTTGAAGGGCACAAGTTATATTTGCAATTCTTTTGCATTTATATTTTATCTATATTCTATTGTACTTTGTAAAGATCTAAATATATAAATATGATACATTTTTATAATAAAGTCGTAGCGTTTCGTATTTAAACTTACATGCACTAAATTTTTACTCTTAATACAACGAATAAATAATTTCTCGATGTATTTGTTAAAAATTATCTTCATCAAAATTTCGAATAGTTATTTATGCAATCTCATCTAAAAATACTACGCATTTCTTTATGCAAGTTCGTCATCTGCGACCTGTCGCGTGACTATCCTGGCGAATCATGTACAGCTGTCTTATGACAAACGCCTGATTGCATTTATTCATGCACAGAAACAAATCAATTGACACTATCGCAAATTTAGAATGCAGCTGCCATTCGTTAAAATACTATATGTACGAGAAAATGTATTCTGCAGCCCTCATTCCGCCGTGCAAGAGATATGAATATTTCAAAATCGATAGATTAAAATTAAATGGAGTATTATAAATTATATTGAGCAAATTATTAGATGTAGATAAACGGAGGAAAATTAAAACTAAATGGAAAAGTTATGTTAAGACATTTAATCACTGATAATAAGGAACTATTACACCCAGTGTTTACAATTGCTACCTTCGATTTTCCTTTACAGATGCTTTGCTTGAACAGTTAATGGAAGGAAATGTTTGCTTAATTAATTAAATGTTTATCCCGTTAAAGCGTAGCAAACCATCGATGGTGTACCCACGTAACTCAAAAATTAAAAATGTAAGAAAACTGACGTCCGCATAGACCTTACTATCTACGGAAATGAGAAGTCCATAATTATTTTGGTCGATTTGCCAGATTTTTTCTTTTTTTTTTTTTTCTTTTGGTTGATTTTTCATTGCCAGTGAAAGTGGAGATTAGACTTTGCGGAACAATTAATATTTGTTAATTCTGATAGAAACTCCTAAGTTAACAAAAGATGCATGTTAAGATATTCAAGTACGTGTGTCAGAAACTACTACAATCAGTAACTAAAGATACCAAAGTACATAATATTCACGCACGTCTTACACGAACAATACACTTGTAAACACTTTGTTAATTGTTAAAATTGAAATATCTTTGCCGCAAAAAACTGTGACATTTAAAAAGGCATTGAGAAATTTAGTAATATGGAAACC
This sequence comes from Nomada ferruginata, assembly GCA_963583965.1. Taxonomy (NCBI): domain Eukaryota; kingdom Metazoa; phylum Arthropoda; class Insecta; order Hymenoptera; family Apidae; genus Nomada; species Nomada ferruginata. The sequence continues at coordinate 7,606,001 of OY757219.1, forward strand.
TGAGAATTTATTAAGAAATGGAAAGTACGGAGTGCATAAATTAAGGGTACTTAACAATATCAGTGCATAGAGTCACTTATTCTTCACGAACAACATATCGTATTACAATACTCCAAATACAGTAGACCGTCGATTAATCAAAGGAACTAAAGATCTGTAGACAAATAGAGCTTCAGTAAAATGAATGAGAAAGAACTTTCCACTTTGTTACATCACTATAGCAACCTCAGCAAATTTTTCCCCCAGTTTTCCCAATTACATACTATCAGTACACTACAACATTTACGATTTCATTCCATTCTACTTATTCCAAATAAAGCACTCCCCTCGTATCTACACATATGTATAACTCCCACAAACAACGACATTGCTTACAACATAGCTCAATCTGATACCTGCAACATTCACAATTTGAAATACAACGGAGTATTTACACAAATTTACCCCGCCTTATTAATTCTTCCATTATTTCTTCCATTATGGGGAACAGTAAACCGTCGTTTCCTATCCGGGCGAATCTCAATTTCCTTGGACAGACAGGAAATCCATCTCGAAGCGAATTCACGCTAGATCCAGACGATGCTTTTCCTGCATGGTCATTCCAGCGTGCTGTGACTCTCCCAAACAGGACCCCGGCAATCGCGTCAAGCGTAATTAGCTCGGTAAAAATAAAAGGAGGAAGAAAGGTGTCCCTTAACCGCGACAAACGAAACGCAATTAACAGAGGCAGCGCCGCGAGACCGGCAGTCTTTGTCGATCATACGGCCGTGGATGTGCTTACGATTAGGAACGACCGACAATTCCTCCTCTGCCACCATAATTACACCTACCATCAGCTGACACTCGTTGCCGTGGAAAGAGATTCGCGTCGCGGCGCGACTGTCTCATTAAAGAAACAACCGCGCCGGCGCTGCTTAATTTGTCCAAACGCGCGGCACCTCTTTCTATTATGTGACGGATAAAAGCTAGCTGGACGGAATGGTAAAACCGGGGAGGAAGTTGAAAAAATGTGACAGATAAGCAGATAAATGAAACTTGAAAGTTTTTAGGGACGTGAGCTGATGAGTTTCCCTTTTCCCTTTTGTGAGAATTGCGCGATGGGCGGGGCTCTCAGTTGATGGCACAGCCGTTTTTCGTGGAAAATTTGCAGGTGAGTTTCTGTGGGTATTCTGCCGCAACCGAGAAGTGGTAATTAATGCTGTTGATTTGGAAAATGACAGGTGTCGCACGGCGCAATGTAATTGGAATCTTTAGAATGTTCGAGGATTTGTTTAGAATTTCGTTTCTTAGCAATCATTGACGAAATTGTATTTATAGACATTAGCTTTTCCTCAATTCGCTTATATACCTATGTCAGAAACATAAAATTCTGCTATTTATTACATCTTCTTTGTGCTTGATTGTCCGCACCATCCTAAACTATTTTTTATTTTAGTACATATGAGTAGTGTGTCAAATTGAAAACATCTAAGAATCGAAGAAAGCAAAACTAATACTAATTACAATCAGAAACGATTGAACATTGCTTCCATATTTGTGATAGAAAATTATAAAACACGTAGATAATCATAGAATATAGAAGAACGTTCCTGTATACTTAATCAATTTATAATCGATCGTTATTAGAATTGATGCAGGCCAAGATTTATTCTTCAAGGATAGAATAAACTCGACACGAATATTTAATGGATTGTATAACGAGTAGTACCATTGCATGGCAATTGCAATTTATACTGCATATATGCAATTTATATTTGTTTATAATGCAATATTCTACTGGTCTATTTGATTTATTAATCTGTTTTCCGTTCAGATTACTGTTACATAATACCAATGGTTCTGCTGATACATTTCAATTACATTTCTCCGTTTTACACGAAAATGAAGATGAAAAAAATCAAACGTCCCCAGTTTTTATTGAACAAGGAACGCTGTTGCGTTATTTACCCCGTGAGAGTAAATACATATAGCAGGACAATGCTGAACTGTATATTCAACATGATCGTAAAAGCCTTTAATATTGATGGAAATATTGATAAAGATATTCACAATATAAAAAAGCTACAACTGATATATCCATCTCTAGGTGTTTCACTAATTGTTCCATGCAAAAATAAGTTATTAACAATTCTACAGAAGTTATTCTACTCCACGAACAGTTACTACCTTTTGCCAGAGTTTAATTAAAATATTAATCTCTAAGCATTGACTTTCGTGATGAGTGGAAAATTATAATCGTTCTGCCATTGAATATATTCTCATTTTGAATAAAGCAGAGCATTCCCATCCTCTTATAATAGAAAAATTAAATTATCTCTGATAACTTCACCGTAGATAGAAGAACAAAACCAATGATTAGCCAATTCATGAAAGTAAATTGAAACGATTTCCCTAATTAATGTAACAATGCTGTAAAACAGAATTTTAGAAGTTTATTACCTTCAATAACATTTGTAATTTATAATCGTTATTACTTACAAGACATAAAACCCAAACTTTGTATACGAACTGTAAATATCGTTAAAAATAATAAGCGTGTCAACCTTCGTAACATTTTTTAAATGTGTACCCCTTTCTGATTCTATTTCCAAAAAAATACTCAATCTTTTAAAAACATACCCCTCCGAAAACTGCTGCACAGAATGCCCCTCCAATCAATTATTTCCAGTTAACGAACACCTAGTACTTCTCCTCCCCCTTAATGATGATAAATGTATCGCAGAAAGCAATCGCGATAATCCCGCGCTAAAGTTGCCCAAATTTTCCAAAAAGGAACGCCATATTCACGGTTCAGTTTTACGAAACGTTTCGTTTCCATTTAAAACGCCTTTCACTTCGCCTCTCATTTAGTTACACCTATTCGTGCCTATCAATTATCACAGAACAGCCGATACAAACGGCAGGCGCCATTAGTAGAACTAAATCGTTCGAGGACGAAGGCATTTTCTCGCGGGTGGAAAGTAAATTGAACGTCGCGGTGTTCAATTTATTCTAAACAGCGCGAATTCCAGCTATCGTCGCGTTAAAGGAGGATAATTCCAAGGAGCGTGGTCGGAACGGGACTGCCCCTAAACACGTTTCCTATGAATTCTGAATGAAATAACGCGAACTTCCGCCACGATCGCAATTCCACTAAACGCCCTCTTTAATTTAGCAGTTACGCGACGTCGCGACGACGACAAAGAAGGAATGTTAAAGCGTGCGGAACGACATCGTTGGCCTGAAGCCCGACCATCCGTTTCAGCGTTCTCCCTGGAGAACTCGGCGGAAGAATACGCAAGGGAACGGAGAGAACAAGGTGAAGAAGAAGAGGAGGAAGAAGAAGAAGAAGAAGAAAAGACACACGCGAGGCACGCAAGCTGTAATTATTGATATCGGCAGCGCGATCGTCGGCGAAATGTATTCGTCTAGCGCAACGAGGAAGAGCAGACCGAGGCGAAGGAACGAAAGAGGAAAGGGAGAAGAGTAGAGGAGACACGAGATGGGTCAAAGGTGATCTCGAATACTCGCCACGATACAGCCGCTCGCAGTCAAGAAAGATCTCTGCCCACCTTGATTTCGTCCTACTCCTCGTCCTCCCGCTGTTCGTTCCCTCTCTGTCGCTCTGTCGTCGAGTTACACGATTGTAGGCAGGTATGCATGCACGATTGTACTACGACCATATAGGTAGATACGACCGTAAACCATAAAGATCTCATACAGAGGACCGTGGCGGATCGCCCATTGGCCACCCACGTGGCCCTTGGGGACCACTCGACGCTTCTATCTCTATTTCTCTTCCGTTCCCCGTGAATTCACCGTCTTTCTTCCTCTTTCTACTTTCGACTTCGCCAGTTTTCAGTTGCCCGTCCCTTGTAATTTAATGGACTTTGTTGTGTGCTCAGATTGATGTGCTCTTTTTTGTTTCCTTGGAAGCGGTAACGATGCTTGCCAGCGTTGATTGTGTCATTTGCAAGTTTTTACTTACTTTTTATTTTTTGCTTCTGCTGGTCGCGGGTGATAAAATGGCGGTGATTGTATTATGTTTGGTTGCATTGCTAATTCTTTGCTTTCGGTTGCAAAACAGTCCCAGCTATTTTCAAGGGGATTATGTGGAACAGACGAGGGCAAGGATTGTTTAATTGCCGCACGTTTGTGGTAGGACGATTAATGTTTTCGACAGACGTGTGCCACGAAATATAGTTAATTGACAGTGAATTTTATTTTCACGAAGGGAAGTGACATAATGTGCAAGGGACATGTGACTGTAAATCGTTTTAAAATTTTATTCAATGAGACACGTATGTGTTATATTATATTACTAATTCAATTGAAACTAGTTTATCAATTTAAAGGGACATACATGTTTCTATAGAATTGACTTATTTCGAAAGAAGGTGGCAGGGTTTTTAAAACCATGCTGCAGTATCTACTTTTACTGCCGTCGTTTAAAAAGTCAGGTCTTTGTTAATTGATGATTGATTGTAAGATTCATTGGTCGATACTTTCAAAAATAATAATAATAACGAGAGAATATTCAAACGAAAGTAATAACCCTGATGTTATAAAGGCAATAAGTAAGTGCAATAAAGATGACGAAAAACAAAGCAATTAACTTAACTGCATCCCATGTAATAATATACAGAGAAACCTTCTCGCTGTTTTACACGTTTACGGCCCTTTATATACGTTATTTTTTATGTCCTATATAAAAATTACCATATCAATGATTCTAGACTTTCTTTCTAACAGTTTCATTTATAGTTTAATACCAGTGCTGAAATACATTGCCCATCAGTCGTGACAAATTAGATTTTTCAAAAACTGTACCCTCATTTTCACAGAAATAATTCTCTTATTTTACTAACTGATTTACTGAAAGTATCAAAGCGACATACAAAATGATTGAACCGTCAAGCAAATGAATTTATCTGTACATCATCCTTTCTACCATGCTCAATTAACGAAATCGCGATTCACGGTATATACAACCTCCAAGCATTCGCGGTTCTTTAATTGACAGCAACCCATAATTGACAGCGCCTGTGAAACAGCTATCTTACCTCTATCCGCACCGAATAGAATGTATAAACGTCGGCTGTGGCCGACCGATAATTTCGATCAAACAACAGCTAACCGATACGCGTCCCGTGCCGGCTGACATTTCCAAACTGCGCCATAAAGAGAATCGAAAGGCGTACGATCCGAAATTGATATTCGCCTTCAGCGTAGTCGGTTACATAGCAGATAACCGTGTGTAATTCGTATTTCAAACCGCCGAACAATTTCGGATCACCGGCGCGGAGGAACGTCTCGCCTTGGATTTCATCTGCAGGATCGTAATTTTTCCCAATTCCATAAGACCCCATGAGACCGGTACCCTCGTAGGGACGTTATTGGCCGGCCAGGTCACCCATAGCTTCTCGTCCGGCTAGTCCAGTTGAGGCTGCGTTCACACCGCGCTAGAATACACGGGACTGATCTCGATTTAATCGATGAGTAAACTGTCGCCCGTCGCTCGACTTCGTTAAAATGAAATTCCGCCGGCGCGGCGGAACAAGCTTCCAATTAACCTGTCACGTTATTTCAGCCGAGCCGGCTGCAGCGATCGTCGACGCGGAGTGATGGAAACTGGCCTTTAAAGGACTAAAGGTGGGCAGAGAAGCTGAGGGAACCAGACGAAAGGAATAGAGGCAATGAGCCCCATGGCTGAGGGAAAGGGCACAGCCGAGTCTTCTGGATCGACGTCGTTTGATCCCCTTGCGGCTGTGCCTCTTTTTCTTCCCTCTCTTTTATGCCTGCGTTTCATAAAGGCAGATAAATGGATGTCCTCTGGAATCCTTCAGTTTTCCCATCCTTCGCTTCGAAATCTATCTCGGCGAATGTTCCAGCTTCGACCAGGCGCTAGTTCGGAGCCAGGCTCGCCAATCAGCCAATAAATAGGAAAAGGCTTTGAGCCTTGCTCTGTTTGCTCAGAATATTTGATGTAGCACTGGAGAAAATTATTTTAGTCTAGAGTAGGTGAAATTTAGTTTTAGTGGTAATGAATAATAGTGTTATATATGTATATGTCTGTGAAGCGTGAGCATTACCAATGTTTAAATGGAATAGGATGTAGATGTATCAAACTCTTCATTGCAAGTTTTAGGTAATCCAAGTAATTTCAGTGTTTGTGTGAATTTGTTTTATCATACGGTTGAACTACTGCAGTTTCTTTTTTCTTTTAAGTTGGCGTAATGTTTGCAATCCTACAGACTGCAGTAGGTACCAGAGTTTCACGTCTCATTCCGTGGAATGTAATTTAATAAATAAAGCTACTTGGAATGATTTTTCAATATAGTATACGTATATTGACAAATAATTATAAACTATTTTAACAGATAATAGAATGACTGTTCAAAGAATTTATCGTAACAACTGCAAAAATATACAAAATTCATAGCCAGTACTATAAATCAATTATTGAAGTACTGTATTGCTGTATAATCTTAACGTCCAATGAATAATATGTAGACAACTACAACTAACACACACATAGGTATATACAATTAAAACAATGCCTGAAAATTCTTCAGTAACTCAGCATAACTATTTCGTGGCACATTATTCCACCTTCCACTATATTATTACAAACATACAGCCCTGTCAGTAGTTTCATGGTTCTACGAAACCAGTTTCAAAACTATTTTGTACCCATGTATGTATGTACATATGTATATTGTATAATTACGATATTCATCACTTTAATTATGAATCGTAAATATTTCCCTCCTACACACTGCTGGGCGTGTAAAAATTCACAGCAAACTGGTCAAATTAAACTCAACGTTGCACCAAAACCGCACCGGCAATCCTTAGGCGCAAAAAAGCCTTGAATTTTTAAACCATTAAACGCCCAGCCCTTGGCTGTCTAGTTTAATCCAACGCGTAGAAGAAAATCCGTGGTTGCTTCTCGATGAAAACTCTGCGAACGAACGCTAAACTACGCTAAGCCGTTGCGTTTGCGAGGTATGCATAAAATATTAGGCGCAAAATTCGTAAATCCAGGAAGGATCTGCGAAACGTTCTCTCGCGGTTCTTTCCAGCGGTCGTTGAAATCGAGTTGTAAAGCAGCTTTTCTTTTACAAGAGCAAGAGACAGAGGAGAGTTTCGAGCAGCAAGCGAACTCGGCATTTAAACGGCATACATACTCCATGCAGGTTGGCCATTGTTCTCTGTACACAGATTTTGTATAAAAAAGTAATATGATAAATGTAGGACCGAATTTTTCTATAGTTCTGTTTTCCACAGATACGATTATAAATAAATGTCTGCACTTGGCTTGAAATTAATGTAATGGTATAGTTTCATGTACGATGTATTTCGATTGTTTTTCCGTTAAGTTTTCATAAAGTACTTGTTGATGCTGAGAGGTCCTTGCACTGTCTATTGCAAATTTGGAGTGTTGAATAGTGAATAAATCAAGAGGAACAGTAGATAAAAAATTGTAATACTATGGTTTGTTACGCGTGTAAAGTTGAATTATAATTATACTGTTCAGGCATAGGAACCTCGTTTACTATTTTTATTTAGTGCCAGTGTTTCTAACTTTTCGAAGTGTCACATTTTATTTTAAATTATTTTTTTTATGGAACGTCATATCTTTGTTACAACGCCAATAACGGGTCGCGCACTATATATGTATTGTATGTCTTATTTATAGTCTAGACGGCATAAATTTGTGGCCTCAAAATATTAAAGGAAAATTCCTAAAATACCCCAAGGTACAGCTATTTATAGAGCGCAACGTTATAATTTCGGAAGCGCATGTTTAACTATAAAAGACATTCTCTAAATTCGCGACGCAATTTTCTCGGAAACTCTTGCCTGCAATGATTTGTACTCTTGCAAGTACATGGAACAGTTTATGCTTGTAAATAAGTTTATATCTTCAGTACTTGCTTTCATAACTCATGAAAGTTGAAACACTGTTTTGCGAAAACTGAACACGGCGTTTTAAAAAATCGTGGTCTCGTTAAATATTATTCTATACAATTTATTTTTGAATCATATAATAATATAATTAGTATAGTTAAAGAAAGTCCAATCCCAATCGTCTTTCACATTTGTTTCCACATTTCCAAATTCCCAATTGACGAATGTTGTCAATTATTAGATGTACTAATATGTAATAAGTAATCCATTATTTACCGATCACTTCCACGACGTATTATCAAAGCATTGAAAAACAATTCATTCCTCAAATTTCGTCCTGATTTTTTCAGTACCTTTTCTGTCTTTAATGAAATATTGAAAATATCAGCTGAATGGCAGCGTCGATTTTTTATTCGCAGTACAGTTATCAGATTCTTCTATTATTATGTCCAATATTTCTGAAACATTTGTCGGACAGGACGCGGTGCATTGATATAAATAAGTGATAACACGATGTGTCATGACCAGTGGACATGCCAGTCAATTTAAAACGTTCTAGGAAAATTGAAATAAAGTGCCTCCCGACAACGTCGTCATACAGAGCCTAGTATCATATATACATATTTCCTCGCAATGTTTTATCTGGCGATCACAGCAAATTTGTTCCTTCGCAAACAAAACTGATTACGCCAGCCGAACAAGCAAAAATTAACAGAAGTCCCAATATAATAAATGACGTAGGTTACTGTTAACAAGCGGAATTGTAGTAAGCCAATAACAGGATAGATAACGAAATTGTTGTACAACCAGCGTAATAATGAAACGCAAGGCGGTAGTCTTGGCGAATAAAAATTGTTTGGTCGTTTAATAAGCAACCTGTTCCTTATACACCGAGGAATTCTTTCGAAAATGGCCGTCCGCAAAGGAATACCCTTTTAATAACGAACGCTCACGCAAGTTCGTGAAGGAATCAACTAAATGGCCTTTCGAAGGGTTCCATTCGTTTCACCGTCGACGATCATTAACCTTTCGTACGACCATTAGCCCGCACGTCCGGATAAAGTAATTAGCCCCGACCTTTACGGCGCTTCCAACGGCGCGCTTCTTCGCCGGATTCTTTTGCCGCTACCATCGCCAATTTGGCAATTAGCTCCGCGCTAACATTGCTACCGTATCGATTTGTATTACCAGCTGCCATTAAAATCTACTTCGCCTTCAACGCTGCGAACTTTTATTAGCCTGACTCCGGGTCCATCGCATAACTTGCATCGTTCCACGAACGTATAAAACGGTCCTTCGATATTTCGAAGGCATTTAGAGAATGCTTCGAGCTGCCACTTTACTGGGTGGTATATACTTAAGTTTATACATAGTTCGTAATAGGGGCGATTCGCTAAGACAGGTGATTCCGTTGGTGAACTACGAAGCGTTTCGATTAATATTGCAAGGTGTGTTAATGGTATTTCTTTTTCTAGAGTATGGTATATTTTTATTTGGTTCATTGATGGGCGGAGGATATTGAACATTAGCAAGTATTGTTATATACAATTTATATTGCGAGTGGATCGGTTATTGATTGTAAATTTTAAGGATGGTAGGGCAAGTTAGGGTTGAAGTTACTTGCGATAGTATGGACGGAAGGCAATAATTAATTAATATTGGTAACGAAACTTTTGAAATGCTAATATAATTGCAGTCGTTTTATAGCTGTTGTGAAAAAGATATGAGCAGAACTTTATTATTCTTGTTAACGTGAATATTCATTTATGTACGGACATTCATGACACATAGATGTTAAGGCTATGAATTACAAATCCTTATAAGAAGTAAAATCGATAAAAGATTTACCATATTATATATAATTAGAGCTTATAATTTAAATGCAGTTTACAATTTGTAGTGAATAAAACTTCCACGATATTAAGTATAAAATCTGCACAATCCATGTCGCGTATTATAAGAGAAGGCTGGTTTGTTACATTAGTTAAATCTCTTTTTTCCGTGATTTAAAAGTAGAATAATTTTTATGGCTAGATTATAAAGTCAAATGGGAGCGTTGCGTTAAAATATTTAAAAACAGAAAATTATTATTTTATGCTGAAACTCGTGATGTCATGACTTTTACGATGATTATATAAATTGTCACAATTTTGATTCTAATATTGAATTAATATGAATTTGATTTAAAATAAAGTCCATTATAGGGAAAAGAAAAATCGTGATAGGACTCCAATTCAATTATCTTAAAATGAATTTTCTCATGAAAAATATTGTATTTGTAATGAAAATGTTCATTAATTCAGTTGTACATAAATAAATACATAAATGGAAATGTTCCTCCTGCATGCAATTTACTTTAATATTTCCTGGCTTTCACCTATCTCAAACGGTCTCAACTTTGGCCCTTACCTAAGAACACCTCGTAGGCAGGAGTCCAATAATCCAGCCCTCATTCTATCAACTAACTAACCAAACAATGCTCTAAATTTTGACAGTCCAAAGATCCACACGTTTCCAAGTTCCTTATACATTTCCAATCTTCAGTTATCAATAGCCTCTCAAGGACTCCACGATTCCTACCTAATAGTACCGCAATGACACAGAGTGTCCCGTGTGAAACAGGCCTTACAGTGCATCATATCTCCAAGCTATCAAAGCATATCGACTTAACCATATGCCGTTCTTTAAATCTGTTCCCGGATAAATCGACCTCCCATTCCTTGCGGAGACATTCAATTTTCTGAGCCGGACAATCTGCGACACCGCACAGTGGACGGAATTGAAAAATTCAGTGTTATTTCTGTATACCATTTGAACCATTGAAGGCATTTGCATGAAACTTGAACTGACAAGTAATTTAGTCGTGTTATTTTACAGGCAGGTTACAAAATGCAACAATAATCATATATTTTAACCATAAAATCAATGACAAATAAAAATGTTCTTAGGCTGTATTTTATTATTACTCGATAAGAAGAGAATCGAAGCTTTAGTCGAAGATTTATCAGCACCATAGCATTGAGAATTCATAGTGCATATGATCTAAACACTTCACGTGTTCGTTCGGTGGAGATCTTCGACGGCGCACTCGGAAGAATTCAGTGACAGTTGTCTGTAACTTTTGAATTGTTAGAAATAGTGGAATGAACTTTGAAACCATAACATAAACATAAACAATTCCTTGTAATGGAAGAACCTGTTAGCCCTCCACTCCTCGCGGAATTTCGTCGATAGATGCGAACGCGTGTACGTAGCACGAACGAACACTGTTGGGTTTAAACTTAAACAGTGTTAATTTGAAGAGTAGGACGAGGTGGGAATTGATTTTTGTGGTATTATGTAGGGAAAAGGGTGCCGAAAATGTTCCAATTTGTTAGAATGTGGGCCTTTTTGAGACTTGAAAGATATCTATTGTGAATTACAGAAAATTTCAAGAATTTTCTACATCTCATTCAGCATTATTTTTATATGTATTGGGGACAGTTTTTATTAATGTAAAGTATGAATTCTTAACGTGAAAGAATGCGCTTTATTTAAAAGAAGCCGGAATGAAGACCATTGGGACACCTCGAAGAAGGACGGCAGTTTTATCGGATGAAAAACACAATTCTTAAAACCACCGAGTTTAAAAACCTCGTTTGCATTACAACCTTTGTTAAATTTTATTAATATTTTCATTTTTTAGACTGATGGACAGTTAGGGGGTAACATACATTCACTAGATATCGATATGAGAATGATTGATTTCTTGCTAAAATGTCACTCAATTCTTCAATTCCGACCACTGTGCGCCATGGTGTACAATGGTGTAAAATCCCCAAAATCCCCAAAACGTGCAAAAATTTGTTTTATATGGAAACGTCATTTTAAAAATTTTTGCGGCAATATTGAAATACGTCGATCGCAGATCATAATATAACTTTAAACGAAAAACTGACATTAAAAGCAACTGCGATATATGTCAATTAAGAAAAAAGTTTTCTTTCATTTATTGTTGTTTTTGAGTATAATCCTTGATTTTTCAAAGTTTTGTCGTCACGTCTAAGTGACGGTACACATTAAGTTTTTGCCACGCTTTGGGGATTTTCTAGGTGGAAAAAAATCATGTCACGAAACAGATGTGTCTCCATTTATTTTTCTTAAGGAACGTTTACTGATATTTAATAATGGTCACTATAATTAATTTAGTAATTATATAAGTGTGGAAATCAACCTCTGAAAACTCCAAACCTGATCACGACGAAATCGTACACTTCTTTTCCTTCTGAAAAAAGTTATATGACAGCAATTGGTAACATTCTTTTAACTTCGATGCATCATGGAGTACAAATACTAGCATAAGTGAATGTTCACATAGCAATTTATATTTTTCGTAATAATGCCTTCTACAATAAGTTTTGTATGTTTTTGAAATAGATTTTTTTATACCGTTTAGTTTACTGTAATAGCGCAGAACTAAAAAATCGCAAAGAGTCCCGCTTTGAAACTTCTATGGTACCAAGTTTAAACTATATATGTAGAACGAATCGTAGTAAAATTTAGCTGCTAATATCTGCGATTCTTCCCGTCGTATTGCTTTGAAGTTCTTGTAACTTTTGAGACATGCCACCACATTTTGTGATATAACTAAACAGAGAAATGAAAGTATCGGGCAAAACACTTCATTAGTACACACATTACAACACATTAGAACAAGTACACGTGTTATTTATTAAGTTAAAATAATCTATACACTAAGTATCCTTTATTTAACGCATGTAGTTTATTTTTTTTCATTTAAAAACACTATAAAACCAGATCCCAAGTTAAAAAATAAAATTCCATCGTATTGTGAACATCGTAAAACGATTTATGACTTTTTTCCACCTAGGTCCGGGCATTTGGAAAAATCACCGCTGTAGGAAGGGAATTTCGATCGCGGCGTGCGTGTCCGAGAGAACGGTGCACGGCTCTCTCCCTCTCAGGGTCCGGCATGGCTCGAGGCGACCCGTGGGAGCCACGCGCCTGCCGTGCGCCATCTTCTCCCTCCACTTTCGTCTTTTCCCTCTTCCCTCTGTCCGTGATCGTGAGCTGCGAGCCTTCCTTCCGTTCGCTTTCTTCTCACGACCGGCTCTCGGCTCGAACCTTGCAGCGCCGCTTTAACTGAAGGGAATGACCGGGCGCTTACCGATTCCCTGTTAACCCCTTGCGCTTGTGCAGGGCTAGCGTCGCCCCGATGTTCAGCTTCCGTTCTCGATTCAATGGATATCGTTTCGAGTTGGTGTCGAAACTTCTGTACTGCTTTGCTATTCGCTGATTATTTGTATTTTTTGTTTGTCTTGGGAGAAAGAAGGAGAGAGAGAGCAATGCATTCGGTCTTTTAGGATGCTCAAAATCACGAAGAATGAATTTAAGAATTCTTGTTTTCCTTGCCAATTTCATTCGCGCATATTTTGTTTCGCGTTAGTAAGAAATACGAGTCGATTGAACGTCGTAGATAAAGTGGCTATAAAGTATTAGACGAATGTGTGTATTTTCACAATAATAAGAGAACACGGTAGGAAAATATTGAATGCTAATTACATTTCTTTCCTTTAATCCAGTGATATGATATTTCTTTCGTTTTCCTTCATTTCGGTGTTACATTATTGGTAGAATATAGCAATGCAACTGTATTGAAATAGGTAACTAGGTGCTAAAAATCGTCAACCAAAGATAACCCCCCAGAAAGCAATTTGCGACCCCTTTAGGGTTCTCGTACAAGTTTGGTAACAGTCGCTTATGTGTTACTGCTTTGGTTGGAAAATCGAGATATTTTTGCGGGGAATTATTTTATTCGTTTCGGTAAAAAGGCTGCGATGTGGCTCAGGGGTCTTGTGTATTTGAGATGTGTATCGTTGGTTTGCTGTTGGCGTTTCGAATTTATGAGAATGCGTTTCTTGGAGGACTTTATTGCTTTCGGGGTAATTGGTCCGCGAATTTGGGGTAGTTTGGCGAAATTGAGTAAACTTCAGTTACGATTTTCAATTACTGTAGCAATAATCTGTATGTTATGAAGATATGTAAGGAATATTTATTTTTTATAATTGTCCCCCTAACATTGTGTTTAACTGTACTTGTATATTGCACAAGTTTGGCGAGGAAGATAAAATATTGCATGGCTAGGAGAGACTCAGCCACTTTAATATAATATAAATAATAAATAAATTATATTTTTTATCCTGCAGCTATGTCTGATTCTACAATATAAGGAATTCTATGATTCAAATCTTAAATATTTAGTTTCATAAAACTAATCTTTGAGTTTCATTTCTTACGTTCTATCACGCAAACATGTAACACGTCTTAACAGATATAAATATACCACATTAAATTGGTGTAATTGGCGTAGGACATATGATAAACAGGAAGTGAAGTGTTAAATGGCATAACAGAGTTTACTATTTAATAGCTTTGAACGACTTAAGTCTTATACATAGACTGCATTTTAGATTTCAATTGGTACCGATATCGCAATGATATCGAACTGTAAGAATCTACTTATAGGATTCTCCTGAGAAAGTCAATAAATAGTAGAGATTCTAAATTAAACAAAAGTAAATCACGTTTATCCTATAAAAAAATAGTAATCTCTGAGCTACAAGTTTTTATAGATTCCATACCATTTAAAGTCCAAGCTATGCGTTTTTTTAAATACATACATTTCGTCCATGTAGGGTCCTTATGTATGTATCTGAAAAGCACTGCAGTACCGTATTGCAAAAGCTGCTGTGCCAAAATACCTGAAAAAATATTTCGAGTACCCTTCCCGAAATGTAAATAAAACGAAAATGCCAGTAGTATATCAAGTGAGTAAAATTTAGTTCGTATTTAGTTTACGTGTTTACATATTGTTCTATACTGTCAACACAGTTGTACTTTATTTCTCGATACGGATTATAAGTATTTAAACGTATATAAATATTTTTAAAAAAAGATTCTGCAATGTATCGAATACTTCTTATGCAGATATTATACAAATTTTTACAAATATTCTGAGAATATTCCAACTTTCCACACTTTGGCAGTTTCATTCGCGATATCTACATGTTCCATATTGATATTAGAACAGTAGAGCTGACAAGAATAGCTGGACATTTTAATTAAAATCTTTAAAACGTCTGACGAACATAAAAGTGCAAAGAACTGGTAGGAGAATAGTTTTACCTTTCAATTTTGTTGCAAAGCGATTTTTCTATTACAAAATTGGAATATCTTTATCCTCCAGAAAAGTGCAATTATTCTTTTGAAACTTCTTTTGCTTCTTTATTTTCTTACTTCTTTTTATACTTGTTTATATAATTTAATACATTAATATATTCTTACATCAAAATATAAGCACTAGCAGATTTAGTTCGCACAGTTTCTTATGAAAAATATAAACACCAAAAAAATACGCTAGAAAGAATTTCGTATATCGTAATTATTGTGCTCGAAAAACTACAAAAGGTATCCAATAGGTGTTTAGTAAATTACATTCTGAGGTGATACCAATAAATTGTTAACGCTAATTACACATTCTATATTCTGTATTAATTATGTTAACGCTTATGCAGCATGCAGTAATATATCAAACTCAAAGTTCACGAAACTGATTTTCAAAGCCGAGACTTTATAACACCGTGTCGATTGATTGCATTCAAGGAAACAGTAATTAACAAGTCAACTCCGTTAAAATCGGCCCTTCCAGTAATCGTTTCAAAATAATCAGACGAATTATTGGGAATTACAGTTATAACGACATGAATCTAAAATATAATAATTCTATGAAGAAGAGAACAACTCATTATCAATCAATTTAATTATTCAGCGAATTTCAGTAATTGTACAACGCTAATATTTTCACACATATTCTGCGTTGACAAATTTAATTCGCTTTGTACTACTAAACATTTACTGGTTATTTCCTATTCTAATTAATAAATCCACAGTTCGGTGTATCCACTTTAAGAGAAACATTACATTATTACCAATCTCTACCTTTTCAGTTCAATTCTACTGTTCAGGTCACTTCAATTCATCTCTACCTCTACCAGTTCAATTCCAAAGAGCTTAGTTCAGTGCGTTGAACAACGTTAAAAAAAATGTTCTATGAAAATTCTTCATCAATACCCCTTTAACATTATTTCACTTAGCCACATATTTCGGACCAAAACGAAGCATATAATTTATAAACAATTTTAAATATTTGATAGAAAGATAACCCCATCGCATTCACAAATAACTACGTCCGTTACCAACCACTATAACACAGCTGTACTACACTAAACCGCCCCAACCCCGAGGAGGGCAACGAAAGAAAAAGGAAGTAAAAGAGAAGAAAATACCGATCGGTGTATCCAGCACCGGTAAACGCCATTTCTCGAGTGCATTCTCTCAAGCACGGCCCGTATAAAAACATAGGATTCATGTTCCATTGAGCGGATAGGAATAATGGTCAATGGTGGGAAGGGAAAATCTGGAATCGACGGTGCGCGCAAGAAGGGGGAAGGGGTTGCGGTGGCCGCAAGGAGGACACGACTGCCCTGAAAAATGATGGGATCCAATATCGTGGCCGATTCGAGAGCGAACCGGCGGCAGTTAGCCAGACGTACAAAGAGTCCGTGCCGTCGCCCTGTATTTTTCTTTATTACCGTCGAGGGGTCCGCCAAACCGGCGGACACAAGAAACGGATCCCGAGAACGAAAAAATACAAAAACGTATCTAACGGGCGCGGAGAAAATCGCGCACCTAACGTCCCCCGTGGACCATACCATTCGCCACGATTTCAAGGCTGACTGCTCGTGCAAAGTGAAAAACTTTCTATGGGCCCTGGAACCTCTTCGGTTCCACGCGCGATCGTACCGGGCGTGCTTGGGCGTATCAGTGAAAGGTGAACGCGCGATTTCCTTCTCCACGGCGATCCGATTGTGGGAAAAGTATTTATTACCGCCTGGGGGGTTGCCCGAGCCGTCCCGGTCGCGTTGAAAGAAATTAGTTTCCGCGGTATTGGCTCTCGACGGCGGGTCGATTGTTAGTTGAACCGGCGGTATTTAGCGCTGCCAGGAACCGTCGCGGGGTTTCTTGCCCTCCGTCGACGGTCGACGCAGTGTGGGATATCGAACGATTAACGAGTGGTTTTGTGCCGTTGGCAGTGGTCGGGGTGCCTGCGGTGATATCTGATATACGGGGTGTTTTATCTATCTCGATGATATCGATAATCTATTGCATAATTATACGCGCGGATCGTTTTTATCGTCGGGGATGCGGTGACTGATTTAGATGTATGTAGGTCGTGTAAATTGGGGGAAAAAGTGTACAACGGTGGAAGTTTGTTTCGAGTTGCGATTTTATAGGTGCGAGAATAGGTGGTGAATATTTTATGCGGGATTCGGGCGTGATAAACGGAGGGAAAGGAATTTACTGAGGTGCTGTTATTATAATAATACTATGTTATTAATCGAGTGCAGGAGAATTTATCGGTATTCATTGATTTTAACACATGTGGGGCTTTTGGAACAGGGATACGTCATGTTAAATCTGTACATAACATATATGTTCTTCAGATTTCAGCTTTCCACTTTATTAAGACTTTCTTCAATTAAACAAAAAGACGGTATTTGATCTAACGTTAATACAAAATCATAATACAATGAACGGTAAGGAAGGAGACTGAATCAATCACAGAATTTTTCAAGAAAAGTATTATTTATTATTATATAAAGCGTAAAAAAATAAAAACCAACATGCACATTTATTGCTACTTTATACTTACAACTAATATAAAGAACTTCAAATTAGTATTTAAAGTTTCAATTATTCGTGATCGTAATTCATGACTTATGAGCAAATGACTGGCCCAATGATTTTTAAGAAAACCATATTATTTTAATGAAAAGTAATTCCACGAACAGCTGCGTATATTTAGTTTGCACGTGTCTACTATTTATCCGGAAAAAGTTGTTTAGTTTTCAAAAATTTCATCAATATGGAAACCTAATTACTTAATTCAAGAGTTCATGCCAGAAATGTTTGTTAAAGTAATAATAATATAACGCCAATATTCCTTTGGAATATATACTTATCAATAAACTGATAACAAACAAGAGGAACAATAAAACAAAATTTTGTAACCGTCCAACGAAGAGAGTGAAATAAGCAGAGGTAAATATTATTACTAAAAATCAAGTGTATTCACTGTACGATTTATGACCAAGTTTAGTCCTTAAGATAATTTGACATCTATAAATATTCGAAAAAATATCTTTTTTTCATAGGGCAAACAGTGCACGACACATACATCCTGCAAGTTTGTCAGATCGATTATCGTAAAAGCTGGTAAGAGCTACCTTCCTTTTTCATTTACAGCAACAAAGATTTCAGCTAACAGTTTGCATTATTTCAAGACGTCAGTTTTATTACAGTTTTTAATGAGTGTTATTTTCTCTTATAGACGAAAATTGATTAAGCATAATCGTTAATTAAAAACAGCAGTCCTATATACAATAATTCAAAGCATTTAGAAATTCGGTGACACGTGTACATGCAAATGATATAATACATATACATATGTTCATTCATTTTATGTATTCATAAACAGAGAGAAAAATATTGAATTCTTGTAGAGATGATCCAAATACAACTTTGTTGATGGAAAATGTTACAAATATTTAATATTAAACCTTATCGGGAAGGCCCTTGAGAAATTTGGTAAAATTTTAATTATTATGTGGTTAGAGGAGCAATTTATTCAGTAATAATAATGATTTGCTCTAGCTTTGGACAGCAAAAGGAATAATTTTCAGTTTTACACATTCCCATCGAGGTAACTCCTTCACAAAAGAAAACATTAAAGACGTGGAATTAATAATTAGGTGGTAATAGAATAAATCGTTTCCTAATAATAGACGTGAAACCTACGATCATTCCACGATTAATGTGCCTCAAATTAAAACGAATACTATATCGTCTATGAACTTAACTGTTTTACATTCGCAACCGTAATTAAAATACGCTTGACCGCTTAATGATCACCGCGAACTCTAGTTAACGATGTACTGTTTCTGTTACACGTTCACCGTCAAGGTTGAAAACGACAAAATTGGTGAATTGCGATCCATTTGCATGAAATAATAAAGTACGACATAATTTGCACACGCGAGGGACGAAACTGCCCCGTCTGGTCGTTTATTAAATTATGGAATATCGATTCGCGTGATCGCAGGACGGCGAGTTTATCGTGATATGAGAATGAAATGGGAATAAAGTGAATGCAAGACAGGTGTCACGCGGCCAAGTTAAGCGGAGAGGAGATACACGGGACGCAAAGTAATGGAAGTGTCAGAGACAAGTGCATTTGTTCTGTCGTTTGCACGAAATCGATTTCTCACAATGACTGCCGCGTGTCCTGTGTTATGCTATAGAGCTGAAGATCCAAGCGATAGGAAAATATACGACGGTATATACATTTGCAAAGTAAGGACGTGTACTGGTGGAACAATGAAAACGGATTCAACTGTTTCTTGCTTGATGCAGACACGTTTCCTTGGTTTATGTGCTATTCACGCGATTGATAGATTGTAACTACAATATACGTGATTTTGATGTAGAATATAAATTAGATGTACCTCAATACTCTACAATATAGTGCTAATTTGTGGCTATACGATTATTTTTGTAATTTCACCAGCATTTTCTATGAAATTAAAGTGTTGCGCGTTAAAAGTGCGCTGTATTCCCGTTGTGACAAAGCTGCAGTGTAAATTCTCTTGACTACATTCGTATAGACGTATATAACAACTCTTTAAGGAATTTTCATCCCTATCGGTGAGATTTAAATGCACGAATAATTGTGCACAATTCAGCTAAAGTTTCGGCATGCTACCATTCGCACCAGTTGTGTACAATTGATCTAAGTGTAAACTGGACATAGGCATATACAGCACACCTTAACACGGTCCGTGCCAGACCGATTTTCGGTAACTTTCGTTGACTTAAATTGTGCAGCAATTATGACGATAATCATTTAAAACCAAAATGTGTATCCTTTCTGTACTGCGTGTTAAACCTCATACCTTTTTCTTGATCATAATGATTTTTGCAGTTTAATGAATATTACACCGCATATATGTCATAAACAAAAGTTGGTCTTGACAGCTTGGGGCGCATACGAACCACGTGGCGCGGAACGTGTTAAGCTACATCAAAGGACTACAGAGTAAACAGCGCGACGTAAGATCGTTTTCATGCAACACAGTGCAGCTCAGGGTAGTGCAGCGTAGAGGTGGGACAGAACAGGATTCAGAATAGCGCAGAACAGCACTAAACAGGTCAGCGCAAAATAGCTCAGTGCAGCGCATAGTTGGGAAGGACTGGACAGAGTTCAAGATACATAGTCCAGAACAGCGCAGTGCGAAACAGCACAATACAATAAAGTTAACTCAGAACAACGCAGCACAATGCAAGGCAGCGCATAACCGTGCAGCGCAGGTCAGGGCTGGTCAGGGTGAGTGAAAGTTCAAGATGGCTGAGAACAGGGCAGCCTGGATTTACAATCAATTGGAAGCCAGTGTATGTATACGAAAAATTGACCACGTGAAAACATGTATCTTACAGTTAGGTAAAGTCAGCGCAAGACTGTGTGAGATTTTTCATCCAAGCACATTTCCCAGCGCAGATCACACTACATCTATCCCTCTACGCTAGATTGTATACAACTAATGCAGATAAACAAAGGACAATGGTAGAAGTTGGCCAATATTGGACCTGGCTGGACATGAAAACTTTTTCTGAGATATGGTTCTGCATGTCTGACGAAACTCGAAACGCATAATTATACACCCTGGAGATGAGGGGAAAGTTTAAAAAAATAAACATAAACTTTGGAATATTGTCGTTAATAAAACTCGCCTTACTAATCGTCATTGTTTTCGTCGGATGATAATCCGTAAGTGAGGTTCGACTGTTACTCATAATCTGAACACCTTCGTTTGAAAGAATGTAAGGTAAAGGCACCAGTAGTTGAACTTCTATCAGTAGTTGACCATTTTTCAAGAAAATGCGAAAAATAAGGTATCTATAAATATTTGACTTCAGATAATAGCGCGTGAAGTATGCTACGTCACCTCCTGACCTAACTACCAAATATCTTATTTCATTTGAGTTGTTTACCATAACGACAGACGATTAATTTAGTTAATGTTAGCTTCGTGGCTTCGCAGCGTGATTTTCTTAACGATATTCTTAAGGAAACGTGTACAGTTTACGGTAAGTGATTTCCATACTTTTAATATTTTCTGATTGGATCTTTCATTATTTGAATTATAATGGTACTTTATACTTAATAAGTGTAAATTTTTGATTATCTAAACTTTAAAAACCATAATTCATGGGGGGTCAAATATTGACTTTTATTATCCTGATTGTTCCTAGAAGTTGACAGGCGTGGTCAATTACTGACATAAATTTTTCAAATTTATTTACTAATTATAGTACACCTATTTGACTTATAACCTCGTTAGAGATCAAGAGCGCAGTGCTCGTCTTTGTTTTATGATACACTTCAGAAGATGACCGTATGGTCAACTATTGACTTAATCTGGGGTCAATTATTGACTCCATTCAGTGTCCATCTTTTTAAACAACTACATAGTACTATAAAAAATAAAAAAAATAAAATTAAAGAAGAAAGAAGACGATGAACAATTGAAAAAAGAGCGAGCTGCAAAAAGGGAAAATAAGAAAGCAGAAAAGACAAGAGCTAAAGAATATAAAGCACTCCAATCGAAATTGAAAAAGGAGAACAAAATTATTTGATTTTCTGTGAATAATTTGTTTTAATTCTTTTAAATAAACAATATAAAAATGATCGCATTTACTGTTTTTATTTTGCCGTAAATGGTCAACTATTAACCTAAAACGTGGTCAATTACTAGCGTTTTCATTTCCGAAAATGGTCAACTTCTGACGCCGTTTTTAGATTTGCAGGAATGTTTATATAATTTGTATAACATAACTTTTTGTAGAAAGTTAGTATTGCTACATAATCTAAGACGTTTAGACAGCATTTTCACACAAAATGTTTTGGTATGTAATAAAAGAGTAACAAATTACTATCATTTGCCCAGAAAATTTCTCTTAAATGGTCAACTACTGCTGCCTTTACCTTAACGATACTTGATCTAACCGAAAGCGAATCGATAGTGTGGATCGGGCCTAAGAGAGTCAACGTCAATTTCATAACTTCGATAACTAAGAAGGCAAGATACTGATGCTTTTTAACATTCAAGATCATTCTTCTCAGAAAGTAAAACGAATGTGACGAATGCTATTTAATGATAATGAATCGTCAGATTGATATACGAAACGAAACATTACACATTTTTAAATATTCTAGAATCCAAACAGTGTTTCCTAACATTAATCATTTTCTGGCAAATATTTCACTCAAGAATTGATTGCGATTGTGAATATAAAGACGGTGCTTGTGTTGTCGATTATGGCTTTCGCGTGACAACAACCTTATAATTTTTGAATACGATTGACAATGATATACCGAATCTGCATAATTCCTATTATATTACCGATACATCATCATCCGAAGAAGAAGGCAATGGCGATTAGTAAGCTGAGTTGTATTAACCCCAATATTCCGAAGTTTAACCTTATCCTAACAGTCATCTGCCTGCAGCAAAATCCACAGCCATCTGCGTCCGCATTTGGCTTGGGTTCTGCAAACAGAACCTGCTAAACAGAATCTGATGGCAGATTCATAGCAGAAGCCGAGCAGATCCTGCAACTTGAGCCATTCAAAAGGATTTATATGGCCATTTAAATGGCTCAAGTTGCAGGATCTGCTCAGTTTCTGCTACCAGTCTGCCATCAGATTCTGTTTAGCAGGTTCTGCATCTAATCTGCAGCCATTCTGTTTACAAAACCTGCTAACATAATCTGGGAGGAATCTGCTAATGCAGGTTTGGCTGACTGGGTATATGCGTTTCTCACGAAAAGTTTTCGTGTCCAGCCAGGTCCGAAATTGGCCAATCTCTTCCATTGTCCTATCACTGCTTTGCTCACATCTTTCACTGTGTTGCGATGTCCTGCGCTGCGCTACCCTTCTTCCAATATACATCCACGCTATCAATTTACACTGCCCTGCAGTCGTGCCGCGTTCGCGGACTGCCAATGCTTACTTTATAAAGCGTGGAACAGTACGGTGCGGCGTTCTACGTTTGGTATGAACACGGTGCGAAATATTTATGGCATTCGTAAAGCGTATCCGAAGGCAAATAATGGTACGTGACGCCACGGAAGGGAATACGAGAAATAGGAAGTCTGCCGTGCGGAAAGGCGACGAACGTTACGGTTCGCGCGATGCAAATGAACTCGTAGATTAAATCTAGTCGCCGCGACGCGACGGGAGGAGAGGAGAGGAAGGAAGCTCGGCAAAGGCTGAAAGAAGAGGTATGTATTCTGTTCCCGTGGGACGCCGCGAAATTACAGCTGAAACTTCCGTAAGACGTTGAGGAAACTTTCGGTTTTCGTTTCTTTCGACTTCCTGTCGCTCGAAGGATCTCAATCGACCGCGAAACCAAACATTAGGCCGTCCAAAGTGACAAACGGGATGATGCTGCGAGCAACAATTCTTGCGGGAAGATTGGCGAAGTAATGTTTGGCGGGTGTCCAAGTCGCCGAATGCGTGGTTTGAAATATTAGTCCCCCTGCTTGCTTTCAACAAAACGGTCCCACTAAAGAACGCTTCTTTCAACTTGGAACTTTGTTGAAACTTGTTTCATTCTATTCCGTTGCAATTTTGTAACTTCTCGGGATAGATACTGGAATGCTGCAGCATTCTTCACGGTGTTACATTACGGAGTAATGTAATATAATGAATGGTCGATTGGAGTATGATCACATTGGAAACTTTTTTTTATGGCGATAGCCGGTGATTACTTTAAATGGCTCTTACATCAAGAAGTGGATTAACTTTTTACTGCTGCTCAATTACTGTTATTTTGATAAACTGTCAAATGTATTGTGAGACAGTATATTAGTTCTTGCAACGGGAACAGCAAAATGCGTGCTCTTCTAACAGAGGAAATTGCACAGATACTATTAATGCAATTAATTGTTAATGTACGAAGTTCTATCCGTGTTTACCTTTTCTTCAAATGCATTTTTGAATCGATAGTTTTTAGATAATCTTCTGTAGCAGGGAAGTTTCGTTATAAAAAATGCGACAATTAAAATATTAGCACCAGAAGTACCGATACGTTTTGGTACTATTTATAAACTATTCGTTAGACAGATTATAATATATAATTGGCATTCTGTGTTATTGAAAGTTATCATAAATTGCTGCAACAACACATATGTGCTAATAATTCTATGGCAATTCTTTTGACTGGCCCGGTAGTTCTAGTGTTAAAGAAGAAATATCAATTCGACAAGTTACTCTTAATAAAAACGTGTCGATTTCGTTGATAAGTTATTGCTTGAATCGTGAATAGAAAGTAAAGTATCTAGGAATTGCAAGTATTTGAGAAATCTGTTACTTGAAATACTAAACCAATAGCACTCCTCGCTAAGCACCATAAGGCAATTCATTGATTTTAATCCAACGATAGCATAGTTCAAAGAAACAAATATCAAGTTACTCAAACATGTACCTATACTTTCCTCTAAGCCACAAAATTAATCCCCAAACACAGCAGAACACGTGATCCACGAAACCCAGGGATTTCCATAACAAAATAATACACAAGACCCGCGTACCCACACGCGTCACCCAATCCGGTCGAACTGAAAATCCCAGAAAACCCACAGAATCGTCGCCCATCGATGTCCGACAGTTTCGATGCTCGTGGACGCAGCTTATCGAAAGACAGGGCAACGAAGATAAAGGTGCAACCGTTCGCCGGATGAAGTGGTCGCGCTTTTACACGCAAACAGTGCGCCGTCGAGAACAAACAGAGGAGAATAATCTCGCGAGTGGCCGTTGCGTGGGTGTGTTTCCCAGGCTCTCGCGATGATACCTTGCCCCCTCTGAATCAACGATCCGGCGGCGCCCGGGTCCCAGCACCGGCAGGTAAGATATTCGGCCTGCTGGAACGGTCCAAATGAAGGCGTTACGTGGTCGTACTCCGGCGAAACACGCGGCAGTCACGATCGAGGGAAGAGGCGAGCGGCGGGGCAGCAAAGGGAGGAAGACGAACGAAAGGGGGAGACAAGCAAACGACCGTCTGAACCGCGAAGAACGCAGACGACGTAAAAAGACCATGGGAAACTTGGGAATCAATGGACACGATAGAGAGAAAGGCAACAGGACGAAGAGGAAAACGGGCCGGGGATCGTGAAAAAGGGTGAACATCGAAGGGGAAGGGGGGCGGGTACGGTTAAACCCTCGCGATCGAGGTTAACGTTCTCGGGCTGTTTATAGATTCATGATTTTCGGCCCCTATTCTGCCACTTCTTTTCTGCCGCTGCGATCGAGATACGTTTCAACCCGGACAAGGAGAAAGAGAAGGAGAGAGAGGGAGGTGGAGAAAGAGGAAACTGATTGCTTTTACGGTAACATTTTGTAGCACGTTAGGGATAATAATGGTTCCTAGAGCTTTTCGAGCTTTGGTACGAGTATTTGTATGTTGGGAATGGTGTAGATTCTTCGTTTATTTGTTTGCTCTTTGAAATGTATTTAGTATTTAGCACGATGAGCCCGGAGGCAGTGGACAGCTTTTGTACTTGAATTTTTTGATTGTTGTAAGGGTTGTTCGGAAAGTCATTTCGTTTTTTCCCAACAGAGGACTTAATTGTATTTTTTCACAGCATTTTTTTACACTTAAGCCGCATTATCATTATATGTTTTGTTAACTGTTAACAACGTATTTGTTAACTGTTCCGGTGTTCCACAAGGTTCACATCTGGGACCGCTGTTATTCAATTTATTTGTTAATGATATTAAGGAAGTTTTTGCGCACACCAAAATTTTACTCTATGCGGATGATTTGAAAATATACCGACGTATCGACTCCCTATCAGGTGCGCATCTTGTTCAACTTGACTTAATCAAACTTGAATCATGGTGTAGAGCTAACAAATTGCGATTCAACATATCTAAATGTTATATAGTTCGATTCTGTCGTAAATCTACGAATCACTTATTTGAATATACTCTTAACGGTGAATCCTTAACATCAGTGCAATGTATTCGAGATCTAGGCGTACTTTTTGACAACAAACTAACCTTCGAGAATCATATACAGTCAATTTTATCGTCAAGCTATAGATCACTCGGATTTATCTCCCGTAATTCCAATCATTTCAATAATATACACACAATTAAACTGTTATATATTAGTCTGGTACGTCCTCATCTCGAATACTGCAGCAGAATATGGTCACCCTACACGAAGAAACACTGTTTGGCTGTCGAACGTGTACAGCACAAATTTCTTCGACTAGCTAGTCACCACATAGGCTATACTATGTCTATGAATAACCACAATTATTCGCCATATTTACAAACACTGAGGTTAACGACCCTTGAAAACAGGAGAGTCGAAGCCGACCTATGGTTTTTATATAATGTGTTAAATGGTAAGATCAGCTGTCCAGAAATCCTTCAGAAAGTTAATTTTCTCGTGCCTTCAACTTACCTACGGAACAACAACCTTATAGCAACTGAGCAACACTCCACTAATTATGGTAAACATAACGCATTTAACAGGGTATGCTCGCTCGCAAATGTTTACCATAATGAAATTGACTTTTTTGGACAGTCACCTAGAGAATTTAAAAAATCCATTCGCAGCATGCTATCACATTATGGATAGCTAACATAAATATAATTACTATCATTATTATTTTTCTTATATATATATACAATCTACTGTAATTATTGTATGAAATGTCCTTTATTATAACTGTTTATCATGTAATCTAAAGGGGCTATCCCCGTAAATAAAATTATTATTTATTATTATTATATGTTTTTACAGCTGATATAGCAAGGCTTGTTTGTGAGAAAGTTTGTTTGATTCTGCGCAATAGTTTTTGTTTGGTGCCCTATCAAGTATGGAAAGTCGAAAGCAGCATTTTTGGCATATTTTACTTTTTTACTATCGAAAACGTAAAAATGCTGTTCAAGTAAGAAAAGAATTATTCGATGTGCATGGAGACGATGTATTGACAGCACGTCAACGCCAAAACTGGTTTGCAAAATTTCGTTCGGGCAATTTTGATGCTGAAGATGCACCACGTTCTGGAAGGCCAGTTGAAGCTAATGAAGGCAAAATAAGGGCATTGATTGATGCAAACCCGCGAATAACAACTCGTGAGATCGCTGAGAGATCAAATTTATCGAATTCAATAAAATATTTATACACTATAAGAAAATCGTCTTTCATTTTCACCAAAAAAACGAAATTACTTTCCGAACAACCAATATTTTTATAAAACTACTGTAGAATGTATTGTATAATAGTAGAATACTGGTGTGACGCTTCGGAATTAATTATATCGCTGTAATAAAGCTACGTATCGGAAAATATTGCTAGAAATTATTTGTTGCAAGTTTGACGTGTCTATTTATTCGGTTAACAATTGAACATCGACTACGTTCTAAAATCGTTTTCTTATTTCATATTTAGTGCAGAAGTATAATATTTCTTACGCGTAATAGGTGTGATTTGTTATACTGTAGTATTTTCACATTCACTCTTTTTCTATAGTTCTCTTTCTAATTTACGTATACAATTAATTAATCAATACTTGGAAGATACGAGTTTCAGAAACGTTCAGTCGTTCAATTGATAGGAATGGTATAAAACCACCCCAACACGTAAAGAAATTTTCATCTGAACCATTAATTAATATTTACAATACCATAAAGGACACTCGACTTCTAAGTTAACGAAACAAATATTAACCCATTTTAAACAAATACTACATTTCCCGTTTCTCGCATCTACCCTAAATATCATCCCTGTACTCTGCCCATACCAAAACCCATTACCCTCCATCCCTAAGCGCCAACCTCATTCCTCTCGCGTCCACGGAAACTATTCAAAAATACTACATCCGCCCACAATAAATACGAGTACCCTCCCTTAGAAAAAGCAACTATTTTACCCGCCCCAATATCAACCCAGAATGTCTCCCCCGTCACCTCCGTTTCCTTCGCATCAATCGTTTCGCATAATTTCCAATCGTCAACCATTTGCATAATCATTACCCGCAACATCCAAACAATGCCCAAATCTACCCTCCGAAAGCCCCCTAAAAATTCATAAATAAACGTAGGTATACAAAGCGTCTACCACCAAGGAGGCATTCGCGATGCTTCTCAGAGCCAGCTAGAACATCCAAAGCAAAAGGGGATCGATGATAGAGGCGGTGAGAAGAAGTCCCAGCGAGGGGACGACGAAGGGAAAGAGTTAAAGGGCGTACGGTATGCGAGCGTGGGCGTGGGTCCAGACTGGGCGCGTGTCTGGACGTTCCCCGTGGGCAGAAAGAAGCGGGAACGCGTACACGGGGATAGGGAGGAGAGTGTAAGGGACATTCGAGAGACTACCACGGGAGAAGAAGGCAGGATCGCATCCCGGGTGGGCAGGATCGGTTCGAGGTCTGAAAAATTTATGGCCGGCGCCTCGACCTACGAGCGGGAGGTGTTACACCCGGGTCCTACGGATCGGGGATCGTAAGATTTACGCAACGCCGGCAGGAAAGTGAAGAGAAGTACGCGCGGCCGCGCTAACGAAAGAGAGATCGAGCTCGTTAATGTCCGGCTGGATAATCGATAGTATTGTCTGGTCGAACGCGATCCCCGCGAGCGGGAGAAACGAACGAACGCGGCGCATGCGATCTCTCGATTGCTTCGAGGCCCGTCAAATTTGACGCACCGTTTGCTGGATTTCGCAGCGTCGACTTCCTTCCGTTTGTCGGTTCATTTGCTGTGGCGATGGGTACGCGTGGGTGGGGGTGGGGGTGCAACGGGGTGGATGAAGTTTAAACGGGACGAGAGGGTGGGAACGAGGTGTAGCTGCGCGGAGAAATCCACGGGTGTTCTGGGAAACTTGATTGGTAATTCTGTAATGGTCCGGATAAATGTTAGGTAAATTGTTGGAATGAATGACTGGCTGACGTTGATGCTTCGTGACTCGTGTGCGCGGTTTGGGATGATTTTTATTGTTAGCATAAGCGGGTATGTGACTCTCTCTTCTTTTTGACTAATTTGTTTCCCGTGCATTGCTGTTTATATCGTGGGCGAGGCTAAGTTTAACATTTAATTGTATGTTTAGTTGAAAAGTTTCGTATTTATATATAGATTAATGTCTGTGGCCAATGTTTACGGTAAGTGCAGTACACTTTATGAGAATGAAAATTAATGAGAATATCATGCTTTTCTAAAATAAGACACGTCGAAATGTATGTCTTACTTTGTATATTTATTATTATGTATTTCTTACCATGAATGGGTTTGTAAAGAATAGTTTTAGTTGGCTAATTGTGAATCTGACGGGACTCTGTTATGTATCTTAGTATTTGTTATTACGAAGTAATAAGGATTGCAATAAGAAAATTGCACTACTTTGAAACTAAATTCTACACTCTATATGAAATTCTAAAGTCACATTATTATTTTTGCAATAATAATAAACATTGTCCAATCACAGTAAATTTTATTGTGAAAAATTATTGTAGTTCAATTGACCGATGCAGAACATTTTAGCAGTCGTTAAAATGTTTTTTCGTCGCTTTTCGCTAATTAACATTTCAATTGACCTGCACATTTATTACATATAGGTACCTACATATGCGTATACTTTGTAAGTACGTTGTCGAGCAAACAATTATATGTATAGGTACAATGATAATTAAGAGAAAGAATTAACAATAAAAATAATACGAATTGATAAATTCATTTACGAAAACAAGTTTCTTCTATACTAATAGAGTATAAAATTGACTTATGAAGCGAAGGAATATTTTTTAATTGGTTTCAATTAACAAGGAAGGAGCTAGATAATTGTTCCATCTCGCAAAATTAATTTTCAGCTGCGAGCGTAAATCAAATTTCAGGCATCACTTTACTTTAAATTGTCGATAAAAGGTATAATTTCTTTGAACCGGAACGAAGTCAATTATAAATATAAATTATGGGAATAAAAATAACTAGCAAATTCCACAAAATTCGCATTACGATTTGTAATAATAATTTCACAATTAAGTAATACCATAAGTTAATATCCTAAATAAATAAAGTCCCTTCAATTAATTCAAAGCAATGCTTTCATCTGACATATTACCAAATTGCAATTTTCCATCTCAGAGTTTGCATTAAATATTATTTCCATTTCTACCTACATTTTATACAGAGCAATTTATAATCGTCAGAAATTATTATTTCGATCATAACAAGTTCAAGCCTCGAAAACTGTGCAAAACAACTATCAACGTTTATGTGTTAAATCAAAGCTAACATACCTGGACACTAACAGCGCTACTTTAAAAGATTGAAAGGCTATTACAAGGAAATATATAAGAAGCATGCCGGTGTGAAGATATACTAATTTAACGCAAAAGACCCAGTAGTTCCATTTCTTCCAATTCTTTGGATACCACCTCATTTTCCTCGCTGGTATTTAATTTCTTTGAAGTTTGAAACGGCGTAAAAGGCTTTCTTACATTCAGTGTTCTTGAAGCTTGGAAAACTATTTCACAGCTCTGACCTCGGCGTGTTTATAATACTAAATAAAGTAGATGTTGGTAGTTTGTTCACTTTATTCAGAAATATACTGCGGGTTTATTATATTTTCAGCTGAAAATTGAAGATTTAATGCAATGGACTAATAACGTTCCTTTTCTATATTAAATATGTGGTTTCAAGTGAAATATACAGGCAAATTAATTTATCCTGAGACTATTTAAACACGTACCAAATATTAACACGATTCCTAATTTAATTTAGTAGTTTTGTTTAATTTAGATAGATTTTATTATAACACGAGGCGGTGCCAAATGTCCAATGAAAACAAAGTATGAAAAATATTCAAAAATTAGAATCTCTAAAATCTTTCAGTATGTAATGCACCACTCTATGTATATCAAACAATAAAGTTAAAAAAGAATTCCGTTTTATCAGTTATGTTAGAAATACGAAATTCGTTTTCCTTAGCCAGCAGGACTGAAGTCAAAATCGTCTCTTTTTGTACTTTTCAGAGAAGTGAATGTCTCGTGAAATTTCTGTATTAACGTTATTAACACAAAAAGTCTGTCTAAACGATGACAGTATGGACATCCGGAGAACACAGGACAGATGGTACCGACATTCTTGTTCACATCCCCCCAGCGAATTCGTCCAGGAGAATCGTATTTTCTTTGTTGCTGCCAATCAGGCTGGCACTTGTCAAACTCCTCAGTTTAAGTGAAACAAGGAAATATTGTGGAGACCGAGGTGGTGCGTTACGAGAAAAATGGGAAAGACAGAAAATGTTAAAGTCGGATTCTCTAGGAAACTAAATAATTTTAAATAATACCATTTGCAATTCCATTTGTTAAGGAAAATAAATATTAAAAACTTACGATAAATCTTTTATTTAGGAACTGAAAAAGCAGATAAATATAATGTTAAATAGTATTATAAATAGAGTAAAAATGGTAATAGAAAACTTTAAGATCTCTAAATCAGTACTGAACATGGTAGAATTTATGGTTATGGATTATAAACACTGAACGAAGAGGTGCATTTAAAAGTGAAGGATATAATGTCAAATATAAATAATGTTATTCTTGTTTTAGGTTCTTAATTCTTAATTCGTTAGTATGCTTGCTACATTGTTATTGCGTCTAACGTCTTTGCACTGCCTTTGAACAGGGAAATCTGATTGTATAAAATATTCCTACAGAATGAGTTCTAAAAGGAATATAAGATATTCACTGACTAGTCAGTATGATACGTGCATTGTGCATTATAATTAAAATTATTTAAGTTGTATTTCATCATTTCATGATCAAACGTCGTATTTAGAATTTTCGCTGCAGCTAATCCTATATTTTCATTTAACATACATTTTTGTACAATAAACACGCCAAATAGATATGTTAATTTAATTAATACGTCTTAATAACAAAAAGATTTATTTAGTAGTATGTAGTTATTGAAGTAATCGTTTATTTTAACCGCGAACGACTCATAAAACTTTCACATAAATTATATTTTCGAAGCAGAAAATAAAAACGTGGGCAAGAAATAGAAATTGTGTTGCAAATATTTATTATTTACGATATGGTTTTTGTAAAGTTACTTACCTACTACGGTACAATATATTGAAGTTTACTGCAAATGTATTTTCTGAAGACTTACCTGAAACACAACGAAATAACATTTATTATAAATTGTTCTACAAAACACCTATAATCAATTTATTTGTTTTATGATCGCCAGATTACTTGATCGTTGATTTTCAACATGACACCGGGCAAAATTTCAGTTCAGAACTTTATTAAATCTCATTTTATCTCATCAGTTACAGTAATGTAGTCTTTATTTATTTTTAGCAATATCCATTTCAAAAACAACACGCACAAAAAAGGTCGGAAATAACAGCTAGCTACATTTCATTTAGCAGAAGAATATTATTATAAAAGTATTATCCACGATACGTTATATTAAAAACAATTATATATTGCCTTCTGTTCGTCAGCCTTAGCCCTTTACCTTTCGTTTTTTTTTAGTGCATCAAAGTTCACTATTCAATTCCTACTTCGTACATACACCTATACAGTTTGGGCATTTCGTAACAGTTTTATGTACCACCAAAAACTATCGCAAGTTACATTCGTATATTTTCTATTTACGTGTTTTTCAATTTTTGCATAAAAATTTTCGCCCGTACTAACGTCTGACAATAATAACACACGGGGCTAATACGCACTCCCACTTTTCACACATAAACCTTTCACAAACTACCATTCGTGCCTCCTCAAAACTCCATCCCCTCGAGAACCCCCCCAAAAAACAAACAAAATCCAAAATCACGTCCCATTTCGCTTCCGCCAACCCAGCTTGTCCGCCATAAAATCAACCAACAACGCAACCCTCGAAATAGCAGCGGCACGGGCAGCCAGAAAAATGGTCGAATGAATTTTGAACGGACTGTTATTCGACGTATCGGAACCGCCTCTATCCCCGCGAAGAAGGAAGAAAGCGGCGTTATTGGGAAACGGTAAATATTTCTCGGCATATACGGTGGAACGAGCGCAAAAGGCAGGATGCAGTTGAGTGGCGATGGAATCTTGTTCCACGCCGCGATCACCACGCGTGCATCCTCACGAACGAAACGCAGAAACGATAGGAAGAGAACGCAGAGGACCGACACATTGCGCGAGGCATTCGTTTCTCTAGGCTGGAATTAAAATCGAGTTCGTACTGGCGAACGCACCTCTCGTATTCCCTCTATGGGCTCCCCTTTTGTCTTTCGCCGTTCATGCGATCGCGAACCAATATCGGAGCTGGAGCATTTTCATACGGCGGAGTCGAGAGAACCGATTAGAGCCGATTGCCGTTTTCCGGACTATCGCGGTAAAGAATAGGGACTTATCGTTTTCTTTGAACACTGAACGTGATCGTGTATATTAGGTCTCGCGGAATGTTTTCAAGGTTTTCAAGACCTCGAGTGCCATTGTTTTCAGAATCTTGTCTGTGCGGGTCAGTAGAAACGATTTTGTGAGGTAGGTATATATATTTATGAATATTTGGTATTGAATGGAAACAATACAATCTCCTTTTCTGACGCACTAAATATATATTTGGAGCAAAATAATCAAATATTGCGTTGACTGTGATTGATGTTCTGGGAAATAAAGGTAATTCGAGTACGAGGGTTATTTAACGTGGTTTATTCAATAATACATAATTTATTATGAGAATTATTCATCTTCTCTATTATTCTAGTAGTCTTCTTCTTGCCAGCAGCAAACATGTTAACACTTAGCCGACCGCACGCGCCACAGAGAACTGAGAATTGGGGGAGATCTCCCCGATCGGTCGGCTAAGTGTTAATTGTCTTTTTCTCAATGAATCAGTTTTGCACATTAGTTTTCACTTCTTCGTTGCTGTGAAGTTTGAATACAATTAATGACTCTTTAAAGGGAGACACCAATTTCTGTGAATTGTTTAGAATCACAGAGTTCTGTCAGTAGTCATCACCGAATGATAATAACGGGAAGGCAGCGACACTCTGTGAAAAACTACTTCATACAAAAATACAAATGCTAGCTTAAAGAGTCAGGTAGAATGAAAATTACAAGGTATTACATTGAAACACAGGAAATCCTAAAACTAATTGAATATACCATATTAAACCAATGTATTATATTTTAAATGCACCGCGCAATATAAAATCGAGAGTTCCGAAAAATGTGCACATTTCATAATATGAAATACCTTAATTATATTATTGAGAATAGATGATAGATTTTTGACTTTTGGATGCTCAAAGTATTCATAGAGTTCAATAAAGTGACGAACGAGCGCACGAGCGATCTCGTGCTTCTGTTTCAAATATCTGCAGACCTTTTGCCAGTTCCGTGCACGTTTCCTGTAGCATTGACACGACTGGCTGTCAGAGGAGGTCATCATTAATCAGTGGTATTAACTCTCTTTCCGCAGATCGTCTTTCACCACCTCATCTCCGCTTCGAAACTTCACGAACCAAAATTGCAATTCGCGATCACTAACGGCACCCTCCCCATGTCCTTTAACTATGTTTCTGGTCGAATCTGCAGCTTTTTGGCCCAGTTTAGACGGGGAAAGCACAGCAAAATGAACTGTAATCTGTGCGGAGGCTATACCTAAAACGTTTTGTAACGTGTCTAATACTTGAAGTTCTAGAGGTTCCATTTGGTCGTCTCTTTTACTACGACTTATAATAATTCATACTAAATTAGTCAGTTTCAAACTTTGCACAACAGAAATGCATGCACGCGCAACAGCTGCAACGGCCGAAATTTTATTTCTACCTGTCCAATACACTAGCTTTCGTTTAAAATAGTAACAACGCCATATCAACTTTTGGATGGTGTTTATTTAATAAAAAAAAATGTTTATTTGCCCACGAAACACCGTGTTGATGTTTTCACTCTGATGAGAAAGCAATGTGGTATTTCATTTATTTTTTCAGAAATATATGTATATTAGAGATTGCTACCAGTCAGTGAAGAAAAAGACATTACGATTTCCTTTATGATATAGTGTGATTCTTAAACACATGTGCCTAACGTTGGAATATTATTGCAAAGTAAATTTTCGAAGAAACCACTCTTAAGAGTAGAAGACAACTAGCATTTAGAAAAATCTGTTTGACAAATATTATAGCTACGCTAATATAATAAACCACTTGTCCAATTCTTTATTGGGAATTCCCATGGATTTATATGAATATAATGTCGCCAGACAATCCGACCATCAATATAGGGAGCCCGTGTATGGAATTCGTCATTCGAAATTTAATAAGTAGCTTGGCGATCTGTTAGCAATCTATCATCATCACCAAGCATTAAAGTGCCTGAGCAATGCTGAAAAAGTTGAATTTCAATCACCTAAAAACAAACATACACCCAACGGAAATAACCCCCATAATCTCTTCATCCACCCCAAAAATCCTCGACCTACATACTTCCAGCCCTGAAAACGCTTGAAGACAGGTGGCAGCATAAAAATCGATTTCCCAAGCCAGACAAGAATATCCTTTTAACCGCGTCATCACGGAAATCATCGTCGCGCGCGAAGAGCAACGATAAAACCCGAAATAAAAACCGACACGAAAAAAGCAGCGCCGCTTCATCGACAGGAAGAGCGATCCCCGCGAGACAATCAGCGTACGCGCCGAGTGAAACGGCTCCCCGATCGCGTACGACGAGTATAAATTCCGCGACAGCTTGTTATCCACGAAGAACGAAGCCGGCCAACGAATAGAAGAGGGCGTCGTAAAAAGGAGACGTAGGGTAGACCGAGGCGAATCGGATCACTTTTTATTTGATGGTAAAACAAAAATAGTTACAATTTAAAAACCCAATACTTGATTATAAATTCGTAATAAGTACCCATTTAACATGAACATTCATAATAATGTTGCCCCGAGTCTGGGGGCGAATCGGATATTCCGAATATCTCTAAGAAAACAAACAAATTGTCGTAAAATAATCTTTGGTTATAACTTTATAAAGTATAACTTGATAATAATAATGTCAAAGACCCTACGTAGTACGTGGGTGGCAAGTATATTGTCCTTAAACACCAGTTACAGTACGTCCAGAGCTAAATGAAAAAAGTGGTGTGAGGATTTCTCACCCCACTAAACGAACTACAAAGCTCGACCGCTCGTCGAATCGAGCAGGGCTGTGCCATGCCAATTTGAAATGGGTGCACATATACAGTATATATATACTGCTGATCAATGTGTAAACTGTTTAAGACAGTGTCAGTGTCAGTAGCACGGCTCGCGGCTCGCTTTTGTCGGTGTCGCTAGGTTGTAAAGGAAACAACAAGGACAGAACGATGGCCCAGGCAGCCGAGCCATTTAAATGCCACCGCGTCGGTGTGATTACACAAATGCAAAACGATGCTATAATAAAAACGACAGCTTTACTTTTTTAAATGTTTCTTACTGGAACGCTTAAGTGGCTAGCAGTTTTGGCGTCAACCTCCACTACACGAAAGAATACCCATGCGCTCTAGGGGTTCGCATGGCTTTCGTAACTACGAACTCCGCTTCTATTGAAATTTCTCGAACAGTGTAATCCCACACTGTCTGGTGTGTGTGGTCTCTCTTCGCAATCGGAGTTCGTAGTTACGAAAACCATGCGACCCCCTAGAGCGCATGGGTATTCTTTCGTGTAGTGGAGGTTGACGCCAAAACTGCTAGCCACTTAAGCGTTCCAGTAAGAAACATTTCCTCTGCATTCCATTATAACAATATCCCTTCCTTAACGAATGTTCATCTATGTAGAACCTAGAAAACGCTTAAGCTGGCAGAGTCATTCGACTATTCGTACGAGCAAGATGTATCGTTCAAACCAGGAGTACAACCAAATGTTTGTATTGGGTGCCACAATTGCATTGGGTGCCTTTCGGAGCCACAATTTTTTAAACGCAGGAAGGATAAATCGTTCCAAAAAGTGAAAGTGACTGTTAAGTGAAGTGACCGTGCTAGAAAAGTGACCGTGCACCCACACGGCTGTAGCATCAGATGTTGTGGAAGGTCAGGATCGACACAATGACCCAGTGTCCGACTGCCGTCGGAGCAGGTTAATACGTGGACGAATTGGTAAGTCTAACTTTTTCTAACATTATTTATCCTAATCGTTTTTCTTAAAATACAATTTATCCACCTGAAAACGTGCTGTGAAACAAAAAATAATTCATAAATAATAAAATACTTTATTTCCTTCGGATAACGAATAAACGTATCGAACACTTATTAGTTTATTTGTTATTCATGAATAACGAATAATTCCACATTATTCTTAATTTAAGACGAGGTAACACAACGTACCAATGCGTTCGTTCACGACCACGACCGAGGTTGAGATCCGTTGACGGCCACGCGCCCGAGCGCTCTCATTGGCCAGGGTTTTTCGTTAATAACTCAAAAACAAAGCTTTAACCAACATTTTGGTAAAGGAAAAAGTTGTTCAGAATCACCCCACCAACCCCCCATTAAACGCGGGATGAGATACTCCGCCGGACCCTGTATATTAGCACACTTTTCGTGCCACCACTTTTCACAGATAGTGCACTGTATCCAATCCTTCGCAGGTGGATGAATTTCTCGTTACAATAAATGCAATGCCACTCTCTTTTATGTATGTGCGAACCATCTTTACCTACATGTATAAGTTATTAACGCATTTAAAGTCATACAACTAATTAAATAAATAAAAAAAAGAGTGATCCGATTCACCCCATATAATAATAATTTTAAAGTGAATGAAATACGTAAACAAATTATGATATAATAGTGAAAATTATATCACATATTATTTCTGGACACTATACAAAGTAATAATATCAAACACATTTGGATGTTAAAGCTTACCTTTTATTTTTAAATAAGAAATAGTAAGCTATGTATTTTAGATCTGCGCCAAAATTATTACGTTCGTCCGCGTATGGCAAACTTGAAATGCGTCTCAACACTAAACGGTATTGTAAAACAATAAAAACACAATCGAAAGAGGTGCATAGAGAGGGCGTGAGGAGTGTATGTACGACCTAAACGATTTTTTCCATAGTAACATAACAAATTTCAACTAATTCTTATTTCGATCCGATTCGCCCTGTGATCCGATTCGCCTCGGTCTACCCTACCTATCCACCCAGTGCAAATTTTCGCGAGTGTCAGAACGGCCCGATCGGTCGAGCGGCGTCTCGCGAAAGCGAAAGCGTTCACGGGGTCTGGTGGAAACACAGTTGCAACAGGGAACCAGGGTAGAGGAAAGTGCAAGCGGCGCGGAAGCGAGAAGCGGATAAACAGGATGGTAAACTCGGAAGTGCTTTGTCCGGTGGCTGAGTCTGTCTGGCGTCGTTTTCACGCCGGTTTGAGCGCGCTTTTCGTGTAAACCGCTTTACAGGCAGTCTGTAAACTGCAGGGAAACCGGCTGATCCAAGGCTGGAATAGGGTGAAGGAAATCGAGAGGCGCGTGGAAACGCTTCTCTTCTCGCGACCCGAGGCCCGTTATCCACGTGCTACGTGTACGACACGTACACGTGTATGGGCACGTATCTACCTGCGGGCAGAGGAAAAGAGAGAGAGAGAGAGACACGCGCAAACGTGTTCGTCATCGACGAACTCGCAATAACCGCTCGACAAATATTTAACCTGCTCGGATCCTCGCGTGGCGTGGGAAAGCTGGCTGGTATCGCGTAATGTGCTTTTGGTGTCGCAATGTTGCCCGCCTAGAACGCTGCGCGCAGAGAGATACACGGTGACACTGATTTTTCCTTTTTTGGGGGAACGTGCTCGCGATAGATACAAACGCTTCCGTCCAGCGCTGATGCGATCGGTTTATAGACTCGTGCATGCGTGGCAGGATTGCTTCGCTTAGCGATAATCGTGTTGCTGGATTAATGCTGCGATGAAATGGCGCTTCGCGTATAATCAATAATAATTGGCAAGCCTTGTTGTCCGTTTTCTTGTTAAACCGTGGGCAGATGAGAATTTTGACTATTGATTGACTATTGATTGAGAATTTTCTTGAATTTTGAGAATTTTCTTGAATTATCATTGACACGTTATTATTGACAAAACGATTCGTTGGTCAAAGTGATTAATATACAGGGTGCCCCAGCTAACTTGATTAACCCGAATAACTATTAAACGACACATTTTAATTAAAAGTTGTAAAACATGGAATTTAAGTGGCTTCGAGGGGCCCATCTCATACGGTACTTGCTTTTTCGTGGATGGAGGCGTTTCGGAATGATGTACATTTGTAATCGTAAATCGATAGAGTATCAAATTCTGGGTAAAAATGGATCGACCTCCATATGTCCTAAACCTAATAGTTAACAAGATATTAACTATCTAATTGAAGTTATAGAAGTTGAGGGACGTCAATTCGAGCACGTACTTCAGTTCCCAAATAGTGAGTACGTGTTGGAAGCAAGTACGGTATGAGATGGATCCCTCGAAGCAATTTAAATTCCATGTTTTACAATTTTGATAAAATGTATGGTTTAATAGTCATAGGGGTAATCAAGTTAACTGGGACACCCTGTATAAGTGATTGTTGTAATTTTTCTGGACCTTTTTTCGATTTGATTTTCTGGAACAATGAGAATTTGGGTTCAATGGAGAGATTGATTTGTATTTACGGTAGAGTCTTTCTGTTATTAGTCGGATATCGTAACATTTTTGGGGCAAAACGTGTTGCATTGAAATTAATGAATGATAATACAATGCCGTTACATATCATTTAAAACGTCCTAGGTAAATTATAATTAAAATGCCTATTGACATTTAATCACCTTTATAAACAGAAGAGAATTTATGAGAAGAAAAATAATGGACAGATTCTCCTGCCCCTATTTCTTCATACCATGAACGAAAAAGGAATTATTATACAACCGCTGTCAATTGCATAGCTCACCCCTAAACTATTCTGTCAAGTGCGCTCAACGAGCCATGTAATTTTCAATCGCTATAAGAACACCTGAAGGTAGTTTCGCAAAATATAGAAATAGTAATGCCTTGTTTTTTCGCGCTAAACCTGCACTGGTTTAACGTGATTAATAACTTACGTTTGTAACTTATTTCAGGGTCCCAATTTAAGACGACTAAATAGAAAGAAGAAAATTATATTTACCAGCTGAATGTTACTGTTTCATTTCAATAAAACATGCGATATACTTTTCTGAACGACATATTTGTAAATAAAATTTCCTTACAATACTACAAACGCCGCATGTTTCTACGCACACTGTAAATACCGTAAGAACAATCGTAACGTTTCGGCAAACAGAAAACATTATTTCAAGCCCGGTAATTACGTGAAGCATACGCCGCAACAAAGCAATCAGAAAACAGGCGAACAAAGTTTCATAATTTTCTCAGCATCGAACTTCGCGTTGCCTTTTATAATACGTTCACGAGTCAGACACATAATCGAATGCCCCGGTCGATCGAACTTCCATTTGCCGCTGCTATTCGAAAATTTCCAGCCGGATGGAAAACTCACGAACGGACTCAAGAATTCAAGAAGGACAACAAGAACTCGCTAAAGACCGCTATCGTCAACGTTCCATCGACCAATTGGAAAATCGAGTCCCCCGAAACGTTTCGTTCCCCTTTTCCTCCATTCTATCCTTTGCTTGCCGGCAAATTATCATCCCCCCACCCCTGTCCCCGTAAAACGAATTTAAAAGATCGATCGAACTGTTTGATTTTCCCTTGGAGTAGGCAGAATCGCGGGAGACGTACAACGATTCTTATTATCGGTGACATGATAAGCGTGGCAAACGAGTGCCATTTCTCTCTGGTCGTTTGTTCTCCGTAGCAGATCGCGCGTGTAATTGCCGGGGTGAAGAGGAAGAAGAAGCGGAGGGTAAAGAGAAAGAAGAATCGAAGAAGAAAGGTAGAGTTACGTGAAATCGTGAAGACGTCTGAAAGACGAAGGCGAAGAAATGAAGGAAAGGTGGAAAGAGGGCGGATTGGGAGAGGGAAAGGAGGACGGCTCGATAAGAATAGGATCGTTCGCCTGGGAATCATGCGAGTGTGTCTACCTTCGTTCGACTGGCTTGATAACGAGAGAACTATGTAACGGGGGTGTCGAAGAAACGCACACGAAATGAGTCCTGTCTTTGCCTACTAGAAATACCAAAGTGAAGAGCAAAGGATAATTCGTTGTTAAATCCGGTAGCGATTTTTAGTGAAATCGAAGTCTTTTTCCTGATCTGATGGAGAAGGGGTTCTTTTTATCACCTGGAATATCTGTGGTATGATTAACATTTTATAAAAATGTTTAGTAAAAAAGTTGCAGTTTTAATCGATTTATAGTAATGGTAAATTTATTTGACTGGAAAGAGTTAATCAGACGGGAGAATCAACTTTACAGTAATACAGTAATACAGACTTAATAGACTTTTTGATGTGTGCAAATGTTAAACCTATTTAATAAGTTAGAATTGTAAATAATCGTGTAATAAATTTCGTTTTTTATAAGTGTGATTTTAAGTAGCAAACAGGTTATAGCAAGAGGTTGATTTTTGTTGTTGTTCATTTATAAGGTATACTACAATGGAGAAATTTATAACATTATTCAAAGCGAACACCTATTCCTAGCAAAAACTTCTTGCAATGACTGATCTACAGTAATGGAACTTTCAATCATTTAAGAAAGATAATTTTAAAATTTATATTGTTATATAATTATATTTTAATATCAGTTTCAATATTTTGGGATACTTATTGAAATTTCGTTTAGAATTTCTATACTTGGAAGTTCCACTCTGGTTTGGAAAGATTTTGAGCAATTTAAAGTAATGTATTTTGTTGTTATTGAAAAAGTATATTGTTATATCGACCTATTGCAGATTTGAGAATTTGTTACATAAATTAAATGGAAATGGGCAGGTTTCATCAGACTTATTCTAATCACAAGTCTATTTAAATACTGTTTACTGCTTTCGAACAGTATTCGTTATGGTTATTGTATAATTATTTATTCTGCAAAATCTTCCATTAATTTCCAATTACATCCAGAGTTTTCCCATTCATTGTTCCTATACAGAATATCACATAACCATATAATTCTGATTTATATAATACGTAACATTGGACTGCAAAATCATTTTTATATAATCGATACTCTATTTTCGGGCGTATTCGAGAGATGACAGGACCGCAATGGAAACCGATTTAGGATTTTATTTCACTGCTGCAGACACAACAGCAAATTGCGAGTTTATTAAGTACCGTACAACACGTAAATTTATATGTTTTCTAGTTGCCTGGCCATTGATGGGAAGCAATTTCGCAATATGTATCTGGTCTGTTTGTTATTGGAACTTCCAATCAAAGCATCCACCAAAATGGAGATTTATTTCGATAAACATGCAACTCGTCCATTTTTCATGAAGGCTGGTTTTGACGTGGACGGCGGCTGTTTTGTACTGACCATGTACTCACAGGCTTGTGTGTCACTTCGAAATTTACTCTGTTTGCTGTGTACCCGGTCGCAAATACGAGGTCGACCAATACAACTATAAAATTCTCCAATCGGATTTAATTGAGTAATTAAACATTACATGCTTAGGAATTTTCTCTTAGCAAAAAAAAAATATGTATACATATTGAGGAAGGATTGAAAAACGAGAAAAGTGAAGGAAGAAATGAGGAAGGGATATCATATAAATCATAAACGATGTACACGCGCAACCAAATATTCTGAAAAACATTCAACTTATATTTGTAATCATTAAAAATTATGTTTCTACAATTCACCGTTAATCTTGCCGAAATATTAATTGCGCAAGATCGATCTATCTTACGACATTCAACAGATTGTGGATTTTAAACAATTTGAGAGAATTGTTTTACAAGCTGAAATACTCTGATATGTTTGATGACTGAGGATACTTTATATTTTTATATCATGCAGTTGAGCAGGTCATGTTATGCGTCAAATGTATAATACAATTAGTGAGTGGCAGCGTGGGATTGAAATGGTTCAAGTGCAATCAAAATAAAAGATACTTGCGCAAAATCAAATTGAAGTGGTTTTCACAAATGCTGCCAGTAAGAGGATTCAAAGTTTATGGAAAAGAACTGTCAAAGTCAGTAAAGCTTCTGCAAATCCTGGAGTTTTTGAGAATTAATACTTCTAATATCGAAATAAATGGTGCAAGAAGAATTAGGTATGTGCACAGTTGTTTTAATAAAGTAATTTATTCGAATGAAAATAATTACTTTAAAAATTATACGATTGATTTTTTGTTTGCTTTCAACTGATTCTACGTATTAATTTTGTTATACATATATAGCAAAGATAATGTTATGGTAAGTAGCAAATAATGTTGTGTAATGCAAAACTACAATCGAACTGCGTGTTCAACAGTGTATTAATTTGATACTTTCAATAATTCTTAATGTGTGCACACTTAAACTATTTTTAAAGTTACTTCGTTTAAAACATTGTAATCAAAGTCGTTGTACTTAGAATAAGAAACGAATAATAATGAAGACTTGTAGGCAATAATTATTTTACTTTTACATTATACGCTATTCTTACATTATTCTACGTTACATCATTTTGTCAATATTGCATCCAGTTTCATCGGTAATTTAATGACATATCAACACTCATCTGCATGTAACAGTTATCATTACTCACATTTGCGTTACGGATAATCATTCACTGGTCATAGAATTGTAAATAATTAACTGATTAATCCAAACTTCAAAGTCACTTACTATGACGTCAT
This sequence comes from Nomada ferruginata, assembly GCA_963583965.1. Taxonomy (NCBI): domain Eukaryota; kingdom Metazoa; phylum Arthropoda; class Insecta; order Hymenoptera; family Apidae; genus Nomada; species Nomada ferruginata. The sequence continues at coordinate 7,649,871 of OY757219.1, forward strand.
TAATTCAATATTATTAAACTTTTCCATTAGTTTTCCACTGTCTGTGCAGTCTAATTGGAAGAAACTTTTTATTTAGATCGTTTCATTTCAACTGCTCCCTCGGCTGTTGCTGTTTTCTTAAAAACTGTCTTCCGCTGTATAAATTCGTGGCATTTCACTGCAGCTGACTGTAAATAGCTCAATTTAGCACCTTCACGTTTCTTGAATTGTTTGTTTACGCTCTTCCCAGTTTCCCTGGTGTACACTTTTCCGCTGCCCCGGCTTACGATTAACCATGAAACGTCAAGTGATCATCCATTCAGCGAGTTGTTATAAATTCTAACATTAATTCTGCTCACTTGTCCCGCCTTATCTTTTTAACCAGAAGTCGGGGTTTCAATATGGCATTCAATTATCTGAGAAGTAAATCTAATCTATCAATATACGAAGCTGAGGAAACCGTAATGTGAACGATATAACGTTATCGTTTGCTGAATGCAATTAAATTATATAAATTGAAACATATAAATGTATGTTTTCCTTAATTTTTAATATAGAAATGCCTTTTGTTATTCTATCAATGTAATGCACAAAGTATAAAGATTGAATAGAATTAAATTTAAAAAATCACGGGACGACTTCATAAAATGTTTGTGGTAAACAGTAAATTATTTTCCATTTTTCTGATTATTAACAGTTAGTATATACGTGTTTGTATAACCATCATGATTGCGCATCAGTAAACGCGATTCAATCTAACCGATCAAACGAAAACTGCACAGATACCGTTTTTGTTCTGCCCCTAATATTATTGAACTATGTCGTTGTTTAGATTATTTTCAACATGAACTCGATGAGCAACATGTGTTCAATAGAATTGCATGCCTAACGGTACACGAAGACTCCATCTGCATTAGATTATTAAATTTATAACTACTTTTGAATTTAAAAATGAAATAATGTCACACATGTACATAAGTAGTACGCAATCTAGTAAGCCAATGCTCAATGCCTGTTTCAGAAAGAAGTCCAATAACATTGTACGCAAAACACCTGAATGCTTGAAAAACGCAAAGAAGTTTATTAAAAAAATATCTGTTATTGAAAATACTGATACGCGTCTACACAATTACCAATTTTAAACTTTTTTTTGCCCGCCACTGTATGTCACAACAGCCCTCACCTGTGCCACTACAGATCCAATCTACTTAACAGTATTCGGTCGAGAAGGTAAGACAGTCGTATCGATCGTTCGATGGTTCGAACTCGGTTCATTTCGCTTAGGGAAAGTGCGTCAGCTACTCGGTACGCCCTTGGGGCTCACTTTCCTCGATTCCCGCCAATTTCCCGGAGGATCCCTTCGCCACTGGACATACAGGGGGATGTTTTCGTGGTTATGCACTTTTCGTACACGTATCGTCGGCGATTTGCATAACTGTCTGTTCTACTTTCCGTCGAGGCGGCTCCTCTCGATTTAACTTTACGCAACGAACGAACCGCCTCCCTTGAGATTCGTCACGGAATAAGCGAGGACCGAGGAAGGAATAACATCGATATGAAAATTTTCTGGGGAGTTTTCGTGTTGGAATTAAGATTAAGGATTGATTCGTCTATTTGCCTCACTTTCTTCTGTCTTGCGTGTACTTTGGTAGGTTTTTGTTGCTTGGTACAGTTTGATTGATTACGCCTGTTTACAAAGTATGTTTTATTTTTTGACGTGTAAAGTTTAATGTGTGATTTTTATTCTTTGTATGTTTTTTCTTATGCAGAGTTTATATACGCAATTGATTTTTCTTTGTATTGCGCAGCACTTTCGAGGGATACACAATTTAAATATTTAATAGCTCGTTTACCTCTCGACTTGCGGGAATAGTTCGGTGGAAGAATATCCTGCTCGAGTGTCTAGCAGAAATTAGCGAACACGGAGCATCATCTTTGTGTCTTACGTGCACCCACACCTTGAAGGTGAAAATTTTAGATCTCTCGAACGATTGCGTGATCACTCGTCGGCAATTAAACAACTGTGTTTGCCCATCTATGCTACTGACTTATTTATAATAAAATTGTTTCCTATTAAGATTTTATTTTTCTGAATACACTAATTGCAAGAATGAACTAAATCCACCATATGCATTCATACTATTATTGGCAAAATAACAGCGAATACAGAAGATTCTGTGCGACACAAATCTCGTTCGACAACTTGAAATGAATGACATCAACCGATAAGTTAATTTGCATCGATTTATTTTGCCTTTCACGGACTTGTGTCTAATTGGTTTCGTCACTTAAGTCTTCTGACACGACTTGACATAGTCTTATCTTCTTCTGTAGGTCTCACGGCCACTTCGTTCGATTGTGCCTACAAGTATACTTACACATGCCTAGACAGGAGTTTGTGAGCTGTGTTTTAGCAGATTCAAACGGATAACTCTGGAGAACAAAGTTCTGTTCAATCAGGAGCTGCACGAAATTGTATTTGTAAAAAACATTAATGTGTCGCACTTTGAATAACAAAGGTGACATCCTTGAAAGTAGTTCCCCAGGGAAGGGACATTTAACATATTTTTTTAGAGCAGTGCTGGTTATTTCGAATTTGATAATTCTTACAATTAGTCGTTAACTGTATGAAAATAGCGAGCATTTAAAAACGGCCACAGATTCTTTTATTAAGCCTTTTCCTTTAATTTTAGAAGCATAATCGTTCCATCCCTTCCATAAATACAATGTGCCTTCAATGATAACCTTGATTTGAAATGAACAATATATATTTCAACGTTTTCATTAATTCTAATGCAAATTCCGTTTAAATTCAATTTGTAGAAAGTGTAGGGACACTAATTCCCATTCCATTCGTTAAACAATTATTTAAATGAATTTAAATCCTTGCACAAACATCTAGAATATCAGAAATAAGGACGGAAAAGTGGGGAAATCACCATGGAAACTTTCACGTCGAATAATCACAGTTGAATAGGGAGTTCAAAAGCTTCGAAAATAAACCCTCCGATTTTACAGCAGATCGTTCGAAATGAAGCAATGTAAATTCGCCTACGCGTTTGAAAAACAGAATTTAAATTTCCATTGTTACCAGAGTTAAATTGGAAATTCAATTTTCAATAGCTCTAATTAAATGTTGATTAATATTCATTGCCCCGATTGTTAATGCATTAGCATTTGCCTGTACAAGCTCCGATTATAAAATCGGTTTCGCATGAAATTGCAAGGTGTGATTTAAAAGCGCACAACCTTTAAATACCAAAGAAACATAATTTTCACTGAATACAGAAATTTATTTTCAAATGATGGATGAAAATTAAAATCCCTTACTAATAAGTCATTCGTTTCTTTTATTCGTTTAATTCATATCCTTCGAATCTTAATTGTCTCAAGGAATGCAGAAAGCAGAAATGAACAATGATTTTAGTAACAGGTGAAATAATAATTTCTATTCCACTGGCAATTTCCTTTTTAACTTAAAATGCTGTAGACGAACGAAGAAGACACGTCACTAACTGTATCTTCACAGTTTTAGTTTACCTTTGCTATCTCATTCTCCAAGGCGTTGCCTTTACTTACCGAGTTAATACCCTCTGTATTTTTTATCTATCATCCTTTTGTAAAAGGAAAAAGAAAGTACAAAGCAAACGTATGTCTTCATTCGAACGAGAATAATTCCAAGTGCACAATAATTTCATATTACACTGGTAATTATAATCGAATAATTTCTGTCACGTTTTGCGCTATATTCATTTAATTTCTCATTGTATAATTAACAAAATAATTAAGTTTCAATTTCGCCCTTTGAAAGAGGCAACAAGAAGATTTGAACACGAAAATATCAAATCTCTGCCAGCGTATAAAATCACACATTGTATAATGTACAAAGTAGTAGGAAGAATCGATTTCAGATAACAATGATTCGTAAATGTACTTTTAAACACACTTTCATGCGCAATAAATGAATCAAATGCATTGCTCAGCATCGATCTCACGTATCGAAACATACTTTCTGAAATGTGCTGAACAGATTTAAAGGAACGATGGACCTTATCATTTTGCACAGGGATCAAAGAGGAAACCAATTAACGCTTCCGGTTCGCTGTTATTTATGAAACGATGAACACATCCGCCGAAGGGAAACGCTCGAAGAATTCCATTCTGGGGCAACAAAAAACCGATTCGCAGGAATATAATTCGCCGTTTCTTACAAACAGCGCGATGTTCCGCCAGCTTCGAATCGCATCGTTCGAAATTCCAACGGTACCACCTCCTTCTCGAAGTTCCCGTAAAAACCCGCTGCGTTGAATTTCTACATGAACCTCTGATCAATTGAAACCACTCGAATCGTCGAGTAACGAAAGGGAGTATACAAAATTGCAATTCTTCGATTCAAAATCTGACAATTATAATGCGACTCTTGTGACACTAAAATTCATATCGTGCTATCGCTAAACAGTGTTAAACAAGTCTATGTTAATTAAGAACAGTGTGAAGCAAATAATTATTTAATAGAACCTTGTTACGTGATTGGTAGGTGAATGTGATGTGAAGTAGATAGGTTGACTCACATGAAACTGGAAGCTGAGTTACTAAAGTCTTTTCAGTGTAAAAAGTTTCTTAATTTATTGTTGAAAGTAGACAAAGAAGGGGTAATATTAATTAGATTATGAGTTCAGGGAACCTAGAAGCGGAGAACATTGAGAACAATTAATTTCCAGTTTGGAAATTTCGAAAATGTGATACTTTCTCTATAATTTGACATAATTTTTTTTTAATTCTCAGCAATAAGCAAAAGGTATCTCAATTTTTGTTTAAAATAGTAAATGCCATCTCCCTTTTTCAAACAAATGGCTCTCCTATAGGAATCCTCTGTTTACACATACATAACTCGAAAAAGGAAATTCATGCGATGCACCCTATAGAAGTTTCCGAACAAACCAAACACGAGAATTTGTCAATTAATACCATCAATTTGTGAGTAATCCCCAATACGGTTATAAAAAAGAACCAAACCAATACATTCAATTTATTTATCGCTATCAGCAGTGTACCAAAATGGGTCACGGAGTTCGAAACATTCCCATAAGGATGAGGCGTGGTTTTGGGTTGCCTTAAGCTTTTCTCACTGGTACGTTACATGGCGGATAAGTAGCTCGATACGAGTACGCGACGAATCAATTACCAGGCGGTGCTCTTTTTCGCGGGAACGCAATTATCTATCCGGCCTTGCGTCCGAAACGTATCGAGGCCGGCCGACGGTGGGCAAAAAGAACGAAGCCGGGACACGAAGAAGCGGGTTACACGATCGGCGAACGATCGCTCTGGAATTCCCACGGATCGATATTAAAACGAGCTGGCGCGCTGATGGTTCGGGCGTAATTTGTACGGCACATTGTAGTTAGAGGAACGATTTTATGGGGAGGGAGGGGGGCAATTTTAGTACACGATCCCTGGACAGATCGACGGTGCCGAATGAAAACGATTCGATTGACGGCGAGCGCGTAATTACACAGGCAAGGTGCATTGCTTGCTCGCAACACTGGGCAACAAGCAGTTCGATGGATCGAACGAGATAACTTGAGGAAAGAAATCATTCTACTGGAAATATTGGATTGGATCGAGACGGAAAGTGTTGGTCTAAAGTTTAAGACTACTATAGTTCGTTAGTTGTATAAATATTGAATGGCTTGTTAACGATTTATTGATTTGAAATTAATATTATGAGGGCTGAAGGTAATTAACTTTGTTGCGGTATATTATATATTGCAGCTTGGATGAGTTCTTAAAGTTTCAGCTCGAAGTTAATAATTAGTTGGAAAATTTCGGGGTAGCTTGCAATGTCTGGTGGTTACAAACTTTTGGCCCGCAGTGTATGTAATACATTATTGGTTAAATGTTTGGAAGTACTTCTTCGATCTTACCTCCATTGGAGCTCTCGATAATTATGCACTAATTGGAAATTGATATTTCTGGGTTTCGATAAATGTACCTATGTATTATATTTGAACTTGGAAGAGTTTTTCCATTTTAATTTAACCCTATATAACGCAATTTCTTTATGTACTTGAAAAAATTGCAAGCAGTTTGTTGCAAGAAAAAGATTTGTAGCTCTGAATTTATAATTTTATCATGGATTATAGAGTACATAGAACATATTGGTTACAATAGAATGGTACAACAGAATTACATGGTGAATTCTAGATAAAAATGAAATAAGATTTAGAAAATATACATGCTGAGTACGTGACTTTTATAAATGGTTAATTCAGTCGATTTCACAATATTTATTAGCATAGTAATTAGCAGTACTTAACAAAATTATGACGAGGCCAATAATAGTATTCAAGAATACGGAACATAATAGGCAAGTAACAAATAAGGTTGTATATAACTGATCGAAAAATATGTAGAAAAAAGGAAACACAGAAACTATTTATTTGTACCTATTATAATATAAACGGTGGCTATTAAATCGTTCAAAGTGATTCATCTTACCCGTCTGAAAAATCGGGGTTATTTCTTCACGAAGGCAATACTTTTGAATCGACTGAATAGTTTGCAACTAGATAAATTTGGTCGATTCAAAGTTCGTTGAACTTCAATTTCATTAATAATTCCTCTTCTTCTTGCTATTGTGTGCTTTTTTGAATCTGCTACTTATATTTATATTAATCGCACACAAGTTGTCGTCACGTGTATTTGTTACAATTTATTCAAAATCAACCGATATGGACCAGCATGGGCGTTTGTGTATCATCAAATATTAACAAACTTTGTGTAGGTAAATTAATGACCATAATTGTAAATTAAATATAGTTGCAATATGTACCCACATACAGTCGATGTAAAAAATTCAGTTTCATCTGTGTACAGTGTATACAATTTAAAATGAACATTAAACACATGCAACAAATGACGAATTTAAAACATATAAAATATGCGAAATTCAATGTAGCGTAACAAAACAACAAGTATACAGTAGATATTACAAATTTTCCTTCGAATAACAGTTGAAGATTCAATGACGTCACAAATCTTCTCTATCGCCTACAATTTTTTGCAAATAAAAACAAATATCTCCTTCCCCACTAGGTAAAATAAAAACCCCAACAAAGCTCAATAATTTTCCTCCAGAATTTCAGACTCTTCCAAATTCCGCTATAAAAAATATATCGCCCCATTAAAAAGAAAAACATAACTTCCACATTTACTTTATGCTTCCGCGTCCAACAAAACTGCTACCACTATAATTACACGACCTTCTGTTCCGCGAACACTCGCCCCTTCATTCCCTCCCATCGTTTACAACGAAAGAAACATCTCGTGCAAGCAAAATTAGTCTACCACCCCAAACCTCAAACCCTAAAACATCATACAGAAGTCTCCGCGTAGATCTACGATCACTTGGCATTTAATTTCTCTTCGCAGAGTGTGACAGAAAATCGAAAACTCAGATCCAATAAAACTTTCGAATGTGGAACATCGTCCTGGAATGGATCCCGGCTCTGTGAATCGCAATTACGAACGCGTTACTCCCGCGCAACAGTACATCAAAGATCGCATAATGAGTTTCGGTAGTAAGAGGCGCGTGAAACTGCGGCGGCGGAATTCCGGCTGACTTGAGGGGAAAAAGGGGCGCAAACGAGTCGAGGGGGGGTTTGGGCGTTCGAGCCTCTGTGCATTTTAATAAAGATTCCGGCCATTGGTATCCGCACAAGGCCGTGAAACCGAAGGGTGATAAAAAGAGGCCGGGACAAAGGGAAGTAGTCGGGCGGTCGCGTTATGAGACTCCGGTAACTCACCGATGCTCTTGGAAAAAAGGGACGATTCCGAGGACGGTTCGATAATTTCGAAGAGGATTAGATACTGCAATCGTACGTGGGAACTGGGGCTCTTTTTATTTCGATAACCAATTGCCCGCCCTTTGTCCCGTCAAAACAAATGGCTCCTCCTTCGCGACGACCGCGCGATTTCTCTGCCAACGAAAAGAACCGGGGATAGGGTGAACTGGTTTAACGTGGGAGACGGTGCCGGTAGGTAAGGTGCAAAGTGGTAATACGGATCGTAGAAATGTCGTTCGTGGGCTGTTTCGGGAATCGAGGAGTAAAATGTAGATTGGTAATGAGTAGACTGCGGAAGTTCATGCAATTACGATATGCAGTGAATATGCAGAGTATATGCATGATGTATGCAAAGTATATGCAAGATATATGCAATGTACATGCAGGGTAAATTCGATAAATATACACTTGCATATAGACTAGAAAATTTTGGACAATTATGTTTAATCATTAATTACTGTATTTCACAATATATGGGCATTACACAAACTGTTATAAAAAATAATTATATTATACAGCTTGTACCATCAAAACACAATATAACATGAATATTAAACTTCTAAACATACAAAACACTATGTAACATAAATATTAAACTTTCACACACTTGATCCGTAAATAAAAAAGATAATGCCATTTGGACAACCCCACAGTGTGAAATCTGTACTGTAAATGATCAAGGCAAAAGGACGCTCTTTCCTTCTTCGGACTGTATATATGTTAATGGGCAGCATTTTTAACACAAAATGTAAATGGGAATGAAAGGGGACATTTTTCTGTTTATTAAAATATAACTACTTCCCTGACGATACGACGCGGCCTGCACCCCCGGCCGATTTATCTTAAAATATATCGTTAACCATTAGGTTTAGGATCAACATAGGTTTATACTTTTCTACTTACAATTTAATGTTCTTTCGAACTGCGGTGAGAAAAATATATCCTTTCATTTAAAAAAAGGAAGTTGACTTTGAAATTTCGGAAACTATACCACCGACGAGATATAGGAATAGACAAGACATCCAATGTATTTTTTCGGCCCGAATTTCTGGGTGCCTGAGGGACCCATACCATTTCCAAGTCACTCACAACGTTACCAACAGATTATAGAAAACAATGCGAAAATTAAATAATTTTAAAGAATTCTTTTGTTCTTTGTAGCAATGAAAGGCGGCAAAGCGTAGCAAACAATTAATGTTAATTAAAAATATTAAAAAAACATTACAACACGTTTTCTTATTTCAATTGTAGTATTAATAAATGAAATAATTTTGAAAGTTATACTTTACATTATTTTCTGGTAAATGACAATAAATGATATAGAACTACTTACAATCGAGCTAAGAGTCGTATATTTTTTTAACACCCAAACAATAAAATTGCCGCAATGAAAAACTTGTGACGATCTTGTATACTACAATTATTACTTATATAGTTACTATACAAATTCTTTAATTATCTTTTTCATTGGGGCAATTTTTTTGTTAATGAAAGACACCATTTTTATTCTTAATTTTATTCTTTTCAGCTACGTATTCTTACAATTATTGACCTGTTGTATTTTTCATTACGTACTAGCACCGGTGCAAAATATATTTAATTCAATCTGTACAAAGGCGATCTAGAGTGGAATTAACAATTAATTTGTCAAATATGTAACACTGTATGTTAGTCTAGCTTTCAAAAACAGAATTGATGAGAAGAGAAGTAAAGAAAGTGATGGGGAAGTCTTAAAGACTAAATGTATAATCGAAATGAAATAAGGGGATAAGTAATGGGGATAATGTGTAAGTATATAAGTAAGTATGGGATAATGGAAGGTCTAAATATATTAAAACGGGAGCAATGCATCAGTACCAAAGTAAAGAGGGAACAGGAAAGTGTCAGCAATTAATAGCGCAGAAATGACTTAGGAATTTGCAATGAAACAGAGAGGAAATGAAAGGATGTGTAATAGACGTGCGATAAAGAGACAAGAAATAGTGCGATGCATAAGGTGGAGAAGGTATGAAAAGGAAGAGAAGAAACAGAAACAGAAGATGAGAGTGGAAGAGTTCATATAGTATTGCAAAGATAGGTTTATATGTACACTAACCAAACTTTCATTGCTGCGAGACCGAAATAAAGAATAATACCGCTGCTAGTATGTATTTATCACATGCTGGAAAATTATTTAAAGGAAAAAATATTCACAAATGCATTTACCTGTGCTAATGAGCTTGATTGTTGTGGAATAAAATGAACAATGGAACTTGCAATGTTACCGTAAATATTAATTTTTATGTACATTGTAGCACTGTGTTTCCTAACACTTTATTGATATGTAAATGAGTGTACGAAACGGTTTTCGAGGATAATTAACACAATTTGTTGAACCAAATTATAGCACCGCTACTTATAAACAGGTGTCTGAATGTAGGTACCACTCACATCCCTGTCTTACCTAATACGATAAATAATTGATTGAAAAGGGGCCCCAGTGCCCCAAAGAGCCCCAGTGCCCCAAGAAGCCCCAGTGCCTCAAATGGCCCCAGTGCCCCAAAATGCCCCAGTGCCCCAAGAAGCCCCAGTGCCCCAAGAAGCCCAAGTGCCCCAAAGGGCCCCAGTGCCCCAAAAGGCCCCAGTGCCCCAAAGAGCCCCAGTGCCCCAGGAAGCCCAAAGTGCTCCAAAAGGCCCCAGTGCCCCAAAGGGCCCCAGTGCCCCAAAGAGCCCCAGTGCCCCAAAGAGTCCCAGGGCCCCACGAAGCCCCAGTGCCCCAAGAAGCCCAAGTGCCCCAAAGGGCCCCAGTGCCCCAAGGAGCCCCAGTGCCCCAAAGAGCCCCAGTGCCCCAAAAGGCCCCAGTGCCCCAAGAAGCCCCAGTGCCCCAAGAAGCCCAAGTGCCCCAAAGGGCCCCAGTGCCCCAAAGAGCCCCAGTGCCCCAAGGAGTCCCAGTGCCCCAAAGAGTCCCAGTGCCCCACGAAGCCCCAGTGTCCCAAGAAGCCCAAGTGCCCCAGTGCCCCAAGGAGCCCCAGTGCCCCAAAGAGCCCCAGTGCCCCAAAAGGCCCCAGTGCCCCAAGAAGCCCCAGTGCCCCAAAGAGCCCCAGTGCCCCAAAGAGCCCCAGTGCCCCAAGAAGCCCCAGTGCCCCAAGAAGCCCCAGTGCCCCAAAGGGCCCAAGTGCCCCAAAAGGCCCCAGTGCCCCAAAGAGCCCCAGTGCCCCAAAGGGCCCCAGTGCCCCAAAGGGCCCCAGTGCCCCAAGGAGCCCCAGTGCCCCAAAGAGCCCCAGTGCCCCAAAAGGCCCCAGTGCCCCAAAGAGCCCCAGTGCCCCAAGGAGCCCCAGTGCCCCAAGGAGCCCCAGTGCCCCAAAAGGCCCCAGTGCCCCAAGAAGCCCCAGTGCCCCAAGAAGCCCCAGTGCCCCAAAGAGCCCCAGTGCCCCAAGAAGCCCCAGTGCCCCAAAGGGCCCCAGTGCCCCAAAAGGCCCCAGTGCCCCAAAAGGCCCCAGTGCCCCAAAGAGCCCCAGTGCCCCAAAAGGCCCCAGTGCCCCAAGGAGCCCCGGTGCCCCAAGGAGCCCCAGTGCCCCAAAGAGCCCCAGTGCCCCAAAAGGCCCAAGTGCCCCAAGAAGCCCCAGTGCCCCAAGGAGCCCCAGTGCCCCAAGAAGCCCAAGTGCCCCAGTGCCCCAAGAAGCCCCAGTGCCCCAAGGAGCCCCAGTGCCCCAAGAAGCCCAAGTGCCCCAAAGGGCCCCAGTGCCCCAGTGCCCCAAGAAGCCCCAGTGCCCCAAGTAGCCCAAGTGCCCCAAGAAGCCCAAGTGCCCCAAAGGGCCCCAGTGCCCCAAAAGGCCCCAGTGCCCCAAAGAGCCCCAGTGCCCCAAAAGGCCCCAGTGCCCCAAGAAGCCCCAGTGCCCCAAGGAGCCCCAGTGCCCCAAAAGGCCCCAGTGCCCCAAGAAGCCCCAGTGCCCCAAAGAGCCCCAGTGCCCCAAAGAGCCCCAGTGCCCCAAGAAGCCCCAGTGCCCCAAGAAGCCCCAGTGCCCCAAAGAGCCCCAGTGCCCCAAAAGGCCCCAGTGCCCCAAGGAGCCCCAGTGCCCCAAGAAGCCCTAGTGCCCCAAAGGGCCCAAGTGCCCCAAAAGGCCCAGTGCCCCAAAGAGCCCCAGTGCCCCAAAGAGCCCCAGTGCCCCAAAGGGCCCCAGTGCCCCAAAGTGCCCCAGTGCCCCAAGGAGCCCCAGTGCCCCAAGGAGCCCCAGTGCCCCAAGGAGCCCCAGTGCCCCAAAGAGCCCCAGTGCCCCAAAAGGCCCCAGTGCCCCAAAGAGCCCCAGTGCCCCAAAATGCCCCAGTGCCCCAAGGAGCCCCAGTGCCCCAAAAGGCCCCAGTGCCCCAAAGGGCCCCAGTGCCCCAAGAAGCCCCAGTGCCCCAGGAAGCCCAAGTGCTCCAAAAGGCCCCAGTGCCCCAAAGGGCCCCAGTGCCCCAAAGAGCCCCAGTGCCCCAAAAGGCCCCAGTGCCCCAAGGGGCCCCAGTGCCCCAAGAAGCCCAAGTGCCCCAAAGGGCCCCAGTGCCCCAAGAAGCCCCAGTGCCCCAAGAAGCCCAAGTGCCCCAAGAAGCCCAAGTGCCCCAAAGGGCCCCAGTGCCCCAAAAGGCCCCAGTGCCCCAAAAGGCCCCAGTGCCCCAAAGAGCCCCAGTGCCCCAAAAGACCCCAGTGCCCCAAGAAGCCCCAGTGCCCCAAAGGGCCCCAGTGCCCCAAGGAGCCCCAGTGCCCCAAAAGACCCCAGTGCCCCAAGAAGCCCCAGTGCCCCAAAGGGCCCCAGTGCCCCAAGGAGCCCCAGTGCCCCAAAAGGCCCCAGTGCCCCAAGAAGCCCCAGTGCCCCAAAGGGCCCCAGTGCCCCAAAGAGCCCCAGTGCCCCAAAAGGCCCCAGTGCCCCAAGGAGCCCCAGTGCCCCAAGAAGCCCAAGTGCCCCAAAGGGCCCCAGTGCCCCAAGAAGCCCCAGTGCCCCAAGAAGCCCAAGTGCCCCAAGAAGCCCAAGTGCCCCAAGAAGCCCAAGTGCCCCAAAGGGCCCCAGTGCCCCAAAAGGCCCCAGTGCCCCAAAAGGCCCCAGTGCCCCAAAGAGCCCCAGTGCCCCAAAAGACCCCAGTGCCCCAAGAAGCCCCAGTGCCCCAAAGGGCCCCAGTGCCCCAAGGAGCCCCAGTGCCCCAAAAGGCCCCAGTGCCCCAAGAAGCCCCAGTGCCCCAAAGGGCCCCAGTGCCCCAAGGAGCCCCAGTGCCCCAAAGAGCCCCAGTGCCCCAAGAAGCCCCAGTGCCCCAAGGAGCCCCAGTGCCCCAAGGAGCCCCAGTGCCCCAAAAGGCCCCAGTGCCCCAAAAGGCCCCAGTGCCCCAAAAGGCCCCAGTGCCCCAAAAGGCCCCAGTGCCCCAAGAAGCCCCAGTGCCCCAAGGAGCCCCAGTGCCCCAAAAGGCCCCAGTGCCCCAAGAAGCCCCAGTGCCCCAAATGGCCCCAGTGCCCCAAAAGGCCCCAGTGCCCCAAGAAGCCCCAGTGCCCCAAGAAGCCCAAGTGCCCCAAAGGCACTCACACATAAGAGGGATGTCACAAACAAACAATAAGTGTACAGCACAGCGAGGCTAGTTGGTTCCCCTCGCCTGGTCACGGTTTCGCTATTTACATCTAATTTAACATTTCTCAACATTCCGCCCGCCTCGATCATACATGATCGACACTTAGGCAGTGAACGTCCTTATGACAACAACGAGTCTGGCGCCTTACCCTGACCGCCGTAACAATTGGTCGGTTGGGTTGCCTCGTAGATTCTACGTGATCCATTACTAACGCGTGTTTACGCTTCTCGTATATTTACATACCCTTCATCGATTTGCCGCACCGGCAACTTACATACTTGCGTTATCGGGCGAGTGTACTCGGTCGCCGCCGTTTTCACACGTATGACTCGTACTAATTTATCCTTTCCCGGAAAGATTCCCACCACTCTTCCCAGGCTCCAGTACGTTGGAGGCAGGTTATTATTACGTAGTAATACTAGATCATTGATTTGTAAGGAATCGCGCGCAGTTCGCCATTTCGCTTTCGATTGTAGCGCGGACAAGTAATCAGTAGACCACAGTTTCCAAAATTGTTCTTTGATCTTCTGGATTGCCTGCCACCTCGAGAGACGTGATTCGGACACATCCATTAATGAAACATCCGGGACTGCAAGTAAGCATGAACCAACTAAAAAATGTCCAGGAGTCAATGCGTCGAATGAAATGGGATCGTCGCAAAGCGGACTCAACGGTCGCGAATTAAGACAGCATTCTATTTTACATAAAATCGTATTGAATTCTTCGTATGTTGGAATGAACGAGCCTAAAATTCTTCTCAGGTGATGCTTAACACTTTTTACTCCGGCTTCCCAAAGCCCTCCGAAGTGAGGGGCCCCGGGGGGAATGAATTTCCATTCTACACCTCGCGTCGCCATGTCGTTTAGTAAAAAGTGTTAAGCATCACCTGAGAAGAATGCATTATTATGCCGCTATAGACGGACGGGAATTGGAATTACACTCTCGGATTGAATTTTATATTGCCTTTTAATTATATTGCTAAGTATAACAGCTCACTTTGGTCTTCAACGACTACAAACGACTAAAGACTATGAACCGCCTGTTTTGGCCGTTTATATACATACATCGGCTTGGTGACTCCTGGCGGGTCACACGTATTTGTTCTGTTGACGCCGTGACCGCCAATCATCATGCTCCATTTACATTTTGTTACCTTATAAGGTAATTTCTAGTAGACATCCCTCTTATGTGTGAGTGAGGGATGTCACAAACAAACAATAAGTGTACAGCACAGCGAGGCTAGTTGGTTCCCCTCACCTGGTCACGGTTTCGCTATTTACATCTAATTTAACATTTCTCAACAGGCCCCAGTGCCCCAAAAGGCCCCAGTGCCCCAAAGAGCCCCAGTGCCCCAAGAAGCCCCAGTGCCCCAAGAAGCCCCAGTGCCCCAAGAAGCCCAAGTGCCCCAAAGGGCCCCAGTGCCCCAAAAGGCCCCAGTGCCCCAAAGAGCCCCAGTGTCCCAAAGGGCCCCGGTGCCCCACAAAAGGCCCCGGTGCCCCAGAAAGGGCCGCGGTGCCCCAGAAAGGGCCCCGGTGCCCCACAAAAGGCCCCGGTGCCCCAGAAAGGGCCCCCTTCCAGTGCCCCGAATGGGGTCCTAGTGCCCCAAAAGGGGTCTTAGTGCCCCAAACAATTTTTTATCAGATGTATAATTTAAAAGTTATTTGAGGTGTGCATGTTATATGCAACGTATATACAGAATATGCAACATATATGCAGCATATGCAATGTATATGCAATATGCAAAATATGCAAAATAAAAAAATTTATTTTTGAAAACGTTTAATGCTGAAACGTGTTTCTGTCGAAGTCCCATTTGTTTAATCCATTTCCCCAAAATATGCATTTGCATAAACTTCCGCAGTCTAGTAATGAGAGTATGATTGTATTGACGTGATATTATAATTTCTATTGATATTGTTTCTACTTGTGGTTCACATTTTTGTTGGCACGGTTATGATAAACATTTATTTTATTGGGCATTGAATAATTCATGATGTTTAGGTTTTGCATAATTATATTTATTTAATACAATTTTATTTTATTATACAGCAATTTGTTGAAATACATAGTTACAGTCAATTATCTATATTTTTATCTGGGTTTGAAATTGATTAATATTAGCTTCCGGGAAAATAACGTTTTATAATAGAAGTGAAAAAAAGTGTGACACTTTTCAGCAGATCATTTAAGTGACATTTTTCTTTGGAATCCCGAAGAACGCTGCCAATCTCAATCATCTGTCCAAACCTAATAACTGAAGTCCAATCCGAAGGTATAAAAATTGTTCGAAAGTAGAAATTGTAACGAAAATTTCATAGAAATCGTCGAGGTACCCACTATTAATAGTGTAAATACCAATATAAATGCAAGTGGTGATGAGTACAGTATAATCAAGTGAAATAAATTGTAACAAACCGAAGGAAACTGACATTAATATTACAACATACTCGAAATTAATTTTGTTAATAAATACATCTTTAGAACCGTTTATCCAAACAATTATACTCTCGTACCAAGTCTGACAAATTCCTTTAAACCAAAATTTCCCGACAATGTACATACCAAAAATCAATCAAAAACATCTTTGCAACAACAAGCTCAAACGAACACAATACAATAAAACACAGCCAATCTAATCGCAGCCAAAGAGCCGAAACAAGACTACAGGGGAACAATCGTGACACGTTAAAGTTGAAGAAAGGATCCAACCGAAGGAACTCAAATTGCCACCAAGAAATCAGGGCCAAGGAACGCTAGCATATCCCAAGCAAGGATCACGAGACTAAGAGGCACAGGATCAAAGAGACGAATTGGATAAGCGTGGCTAAACCGTGGAACGAAGAGGAAGTTAAACCTCTGGTAAGAGGATCTCGGCAACGAAGGAAGTAACGATAGAGACTGTGCGAGGAGCCAGTTAGACAACGAAGGGAAACGGACAGGGAATAGGAAGGAAAGAAGAGACGAAGGAGGAAGATAGGGAGGCCGGCTGAGGGAGATGACTGAGAAACTTGGAATCGAGCAAGCCACGGAATGCAGCTGGAATGCTGGTGCTCACCGTCCGACCATTCGGTAATGGCTACACGTGTACAATATAACGGATACACGCGCCAGCCCCCCATCCACCCACGCCATTGCTTCAGCTTGCCTGCACGAGCGAGTTATCCGCTTCGAGGCGAGGCGTTCCGCCGCGGAACGAAACTGCGGATAGCTCTAGCGTCATGTACAGAAGTCAGCCGATCTATCTAGGGAATACTGTTTTGCCTTGGGCAGCTTCCTCATTTTTCGTTCTTTCTTAATTTCTATCTATATTTCTCAGACCTTGGAAGGATGTCATTTGACCTGTTAATCGTGTCCACCTGCGATCGGGTACTTTTTTTCAATCCCCGAATAGAAAACAGGGGGGTCATTCAAGTCGATCACTTTTTGACGTCACTATCGGCGATTTCGTTCTAAATGAAATATATTGTGGTCCATGTGAAATTAGAGGGGGTTTAAGTCATCGTTTTGTCGGTTTAGAATTTGTTTAGAAACTACAGGCTTTCGAAGTTTGCGATTTTGTCCATTTTGGCGAAAACGGGCTTCACTCACAAATTTTTATCTCAGGTACTGTTTGGCTGACTGAGCTAATTTGGTTTTTGTTTTATTCAGAAAGGGTGGGGCTATTGTAAAATAATTGTTTTAACCTCGATAATTAACTTTATAACGGCGAAAAGTGTAAACAAATTCTTATTTTGCAATTTTTCGTTAATGGGGCAGAGTGACTTAAATTTTGACAAAATATGGTGATATTTCCCGAAGTTTCACCTTTAAAATGAACCTTTCAGAACGATGGAGAATTGAAAAGTGGCGGAAATGAGCTGGAAAAGGATGCGGTGCGCCCCCGTTTCAGGAAGGCGAGTTGTGCTCTCCGCTATTATGATCACTTGTGATGTAATTATCATCAAAAAACTTTCAAATTCTGAACGGATAATATTGAAACCGGGGCAAGAAGTACATTTCTGTAAATGAGAGGATGGAGTCGGTTGCTCGGCCCTGGGCAATTTCATCTGAAATGGAGGCGAAAATATGAATGCACCATTCGAATGATTTTGTTCAAAGGATTAAATATATTATTGTATTTTTACAACTGTTGTGTGCAACATATTGAATTAAGTGTTACGATATTCCAACGAAGTTCTTTTAATAAATTGCATTTTTTATTTGACGTTCGTCTTTCGTGAAGATGCGAGATTGAGTCATTTTGATTCGAAGTTTCTTGCTTCTCTTCTAAGGATTAATAAAGTTGAATTGTAGAAAGCTCAAATGTAATGCGACTTCCCAATAAACCAATTATTACGTGAAGTATATATTATATAAATGAAAGATTTGTTTAATTACCCATGAATGAATCACTCATGGAAGTAGACTAAATTGAAGCTGAAAATATAGTAGCCAAGAGAGCATAAATATATAATTTCTGTTATTTCTAGTTTCCCTTTTATTAAAGAACAGCAGTCTCCCGTGCATAACATAACGCAAAATAAATGACACTTGCATATCTATATATAATAAACGTACGTTGTTGGCGGCAACAAGGAAACTATCTAAGTAAAACTGAACATTTATCTAAAACAGAACTTCATGACAAAAGCTTTCACTCCAGATTTTCCAATTGTATCACGATTTCAGAAACATTCCATGTACAATACGCGACCAAGTCTAAGTCGTGAAAAAATTAGCAAGCTTAGTCTTCGAGCTGAGAGGAAAGTGATACGGGGCATTTCTGTTCAGAACTGCCGTCAGAATAGTTTCATAAGATTTTGCTCGCCCGTTGGAGAACACCCTCTATTATATTACGTACGAGGGATAAATGCGCGAGAGAACACGCGGCTATGGCTGTCAGATTGGACTTGTTCGATAGTCCGACGATCCGGGTCGTTAGATGTTACGACTGGTAGCGCGGCACTTTGCCGACGATACTATCTACTTCGCGTACCTGTAACCGTACCAGAAGATCTCACGTTCGGAACGATAAGCGGAATGCAGGAGAGCCAGAGCGAAAGTTTACGCGGTCGTCTTCACTCCTCTCGCGACTACGCCTCGTTACTTTACCTGTAACGTGATTAACTTACCTCGAATAGCTGGAGTTTTCAGGTAACATACACGTCATAGCCTTTGTAGCACGCCTTTAGTTTAGTTTGCTTCTATTTGCGTTTCTTTTCTAACTCTTGTTTATTGCACGAAGTGTTACCTTAGACGTTGTGTACCTGTGTTATATTGTGTCGAGCTTAGAATTCGCTTCAGTGAATGCAATTGTGGCAGAAATGGAATAAACGATCGAAGTTCAAGTTTACTGATACCGTGATGTAATAAAATATTAATTTGTGTCTTTCACTAATGTGATTTGACTAAAGAAAATAAAAACTGTTTAGCCCGCGTAGTGATAATAAATAAGTAAATAAATAATCCAACTAATTAATCTTGTGTACTTATACGAGTCGTGAAGGTAGGAGCATTAATTTATTCTGGATGGAATTTGGAATATTAATATTAGTAATAAAATTAAAGTGTTTTTTAAGAAGTTACATTTTAAATCGTATGATACATCGAATGGTGAAAATGAACGATTATCGGTCCATTATTTACAGTGATAAATGCTAATTTATGACACGGAAAATGCTTTAAACGCTTGAAACCTTGTACTGTTATAATATATTCAATTTTATAGCGTGCTACAATCAATTCTGCTTTGATGATCAGAGTAATAAATTATTGCATAAATTATCCGCTGAATAATTTGCGTACAACGATAATTAATATAAGTACATAGGTGCAGGAGTATTGAAGCAATTCTTCCATTAAATCAAACGGATCTATCAGCCCCTTTATTGAATCGTTAATATGAGTGTTGGATTTGATAGAAAATAAATATAATTAGTACATAATGAACACTATTCGTATGAAATTTTCTGAATATTTATACTTAGTTTAATGAATTTAATACTGCTCTATAACATTTAAAAAAGGGGTGTGAAATAATTTGTTGCAGTAAAATTAAGTTTGAAAAATTTAATAGAAACTAACTCCAATATATCATAATTAGTAATTATATCGAAAAACTATAAATAAATCATAAAAAGAAGGGCAATCAGCATACTAGATACGTAGAGAAATGTAATAATCATTGACGAAGTATTTTTATTACAGCACGAAATGCACATACAAATGTCCGATTTATAGAGACAGAATTTCGATAATTGAAAGACCTATAATCATTTTTACATTTTCTTCAATTCTATATTTTCCTAGTTACCTTCGCCTTTTATGAACATACGTGGATACATACAAACACACGAACAATTTAAACTATCCAGCCAACGCTATTCTGCCAACTACAGAAGTTTCTTCATTCTCAATAGACGAACGTGGACATATTCAATTTCCACGGAGTTTTATGATCTAGGCTGCTACGACTTCTCAAACATTTGAGTTTTATACCTCAATCCTGCCCGTGGATTAAATACCAAAGGACCATTTGCAATGCAGTATCGGAATAAAAACATATCGCTATCTGAATTTATCTAATATTTTCAATAATCTTTTTATTGAATTACTTTTCATTACACGCGATATCATAGACGACCTTGATCGCGAAATGGTTTCATTTCTTGTTGTAAAAAATATTGTTTTTTTTTCTAAGATAGTATTTAAGTTAAGTCTGCGATGCAATAATAACACACACTATTGAAGTTTAATTGTTAATCCTACTTGATTATTATTATAGGATATTTTTCTGACATTTCTTTTAAGCCATTCCCTGATTGTTGGAAACAGAAGATGTATAATATCGGATAGCAAATAACTAAATGTATAAATTAGTATCACCAGTCAACTTGATATTCATCAGTAGATACAGTCGGTCGTAATCCGCCTCATTTCTTGTTTAGAGGGGCACATGTTATTAAAATGTAAATGAGTTACTAAAACCAACTGTCATTGAATCATAAAAATGACACTTAAATAAATATTAAATACAAATGTCTGTGTAACGTGAGTGGCCCAATAAAATAAATTACAAATGGAATATAAATGAAGCGAGACGCACTTTATTGTTATAAACTTAATTAGCCGATCAAACAACCGACGACGTTATATTGCTGTTGCAGATTAATAAAACCGTAACGATTTCACTTGGTCCTCCGATGCCTTTCGAAATGCCGGAATTAAAACGATAGCTACTGAAATCCCTAAATCTGATAATTATTTTCTAACCAATCGAAGTCGGGATAAAGCGGGAACAATATATTCTCCAAGATAACTTTCACCCATAAAATAGGAGCATTAAAAACCCTTTCGCTTCCATAAAAGATATTCCCGATGTACAAAACAGAGATTTCATTAACATCGACTTCCTATACGTACAAATACCCACAATTAGGTACTCTGTTTAATCACCTAAGGTAGCACTTAAACAAATAACCGCAATAACGACACACTGTTGCACAGAACGCTAACATAAATTTCTAACAGTGCCATCTCAAATCACCACCCCCAAAACGTCCAACGACTCCAAGCTGCCGAAACTTGTTCATTTCATCGCACAGCACCTTCCAATAAATCCACCCCCGACCCCATTGATTCAGCTGACAGCATGAAAAAGTCTGGCCGCGCAAGGTACGCGTCACCTGACATCGCGTTTCGCCTAAGCTCTAAAGCTTGCGGGTTTAAAGGTCCGAAAGGCGGGGTTTAACGAGCGTGCAAGTTGCAGGCGGTATGGAAAGGGCAAACGCGAAGTAGGTCGCGTGAATGGGTCTAGTTTGCGGTGACGAGAGTAGATCGGTCTCGAAAGCGGCCATTCTCTCGCATTACGAGCCGGGCTTCCGAAATATATCCGTCGCGTGGGGACACAGTGGAACAAGGCGGAACACGCCGGACGTTCTTGGACGGCTCGTAAGCACGTAGACCGGACAAAGCTCAGCAGGCCAGAGCGTTGCGATCTACGGCTCACGATGTATCTCCTCCACCTCCACGCGCACCGGAAGTAATCGCTTTAACGTGCAATGGCAGCGATCGTTAAGTACCGCGGGCCTCGTCTTACGTCACGGCTGGATCGCGGCCCAACTAGCGATGGGAACAAAGCGACACGAATCGCTGCCTTTGCTTTCGTTAAGGTGTATATGTGATTGGCTGAAATGCATCCTGAATTTGTAAGTCTTGCTCAATGGATTGATGTATGAATTTGGAAACATTTGGAGGGAGAGTTTTTAGTTGATTTATGGGAAAAGGATTGCGAGTGATTGTTAGTGTTGGAGGGGAATGATTGTTGGAGTAATGATGGATAATGCAGGCAGGCAATATCATTATCATTTTATTTATTTTTTAATCACAACTGTCTCAATTCACGACAATGTTTATTGCGGAGGTTACAGTAGAATCTCGGCTATTTAGAGTGTCGAATTTGCTAGTCTTATATTGATAAAGGTTTCTTCTCACTCGAAAATCGGCGATACTGGAGGAACTACGTTGTTGAGTCGAGCCTTTTCATAGTTGGAAATAAGTTGTTTTAAATCATTTGCCCTGGTGTCTCAGTTTAATCAGGTTGTATGTCTTTCCATTAAGTTAATTAATCAGAGGCCAACTGTACAATATAGTTTAGAAATCCAATTAATATCTATTCGCATATTATAATTTGTTTAAAAATTACCAATGTTTCAAGATTTTAATATAACTTCTACGTGTGTACATAAGTGTGTTTATAAATCTGTTTGACACCGTACAGTTTTAGATCATTTATTCTTTTAACAAGGGATATTACCCAATTCTCGAATTTATACCGCTGCAAGATTTTACCAACTGGTTAAATAAATTAACTAGTAATTTATATCTATTATCCATAACCATATCTTACTACGATGGTAATGAAACAAGGCTGCCTTAAACATAATTAATAATAAAAAACTTTTCCCTTTTCTTGGCCAGTGTATTATTCGAACCAACCGTAAATTTCACCTGTACAATCCAAAATAATTAGAGTACATCTAAGTATTTCTCAACGCACATATTTTCTTCGTCATTCGTGGAAAATTTCGAAACATAATTTCCCTCAGAGATTGTATTACACAGTCAACAGCTACCGCAACTCCTCCGTTAGAACAGTCGAGTTAATTTATAAAGATCCTGAAATCCCCACGGACTACCGTACTTGATTTCTCAGAAGCTTGCGTGTCGATTTGATTGAAAATCTCGAGGAACGAGCATCGTGTGCCCATCGCTAGTTACGACCACCCTAAGACTACCTACGTACTCGGCTACGCCTCGACACATTGCCTCGACCCACGCGCCATTGTCTTCTCTTTCGGACGACGATGCCTGATGTAAGAGGGAACGAGATACGTATTCGCGGATACGTTTCAGCGAGAGAAAAAGTTTCACTGGAATTATAGGCAGATAGGCAGATACGTAGGACGATGCCGGGATATCGAGATCCGATGCCGGTCTCGCGTGGAACAGATTTTTCAGAGCTGCAAGAGGTGTGTAATTAACGAAGCGTACAGTGTTCCATGAATTGTTAATGGCGGATATGTTAATCATGTCGCTACGGTGACGAGGAGGAAATATTTCAGGGGTCAGTAAAACCTGCTGGCAACGTTTGAATAATATTATTAGATAACGAAATGTCTATTTCTGGGTTTAGAGATCGAAGATTGGAGATACATAATACATATCTCTGTTGGATTTTTATGGTAATGGGATAAGTAGATTAGCGGGAGTTCATACTTTTATACAAATATTATTTTAAAGTATTCTTGGGGGAGGGAGCTAAAAGAGAATAATCTAGGTGGATCGACATTTTTTGTTTCGCCATTAGAAGGATTTGAAAATACATTTTATGTTTGATACAATGCATATAGATGTGTCTGGTATATTTCGTATGTATAGCATAAAATAATGAATTAACTTGATTAATTAATTGTGTCAATTTACAGGCAGCAGCATTAAGAGGACTATTGTTATATACATATTGTAATTTAAATCAGAATAAATAAAATAATAAAATATAACATACTTTCTACCTAATAAAGACATTATTAATGAATGGTCCGTTCTTATCTTGAATACATTTTATTGTGTAATTGCATTAGGCAATTTAAAACCAAATGTTAACCCGCTTTTTTTACAGCTACTTGAAAGTATATTTCAATCTAAGTATCAAAAATACTACAAAAATAAATCTTGAATAAATGATTGGAATCTATTCATATTGATAATTTTTAAGTTTCGGACAACGATCGTGTGAATAGGAAACGCATTTACAACAATTATAATTCGTTAAGTATTCCCGAATACAAAAATATTCCGTAGTAGGGGAAAGACATATAGCAGATAAATAATCGCACACGTGACATGTTTCGCCAGAGATAAATAATAGGCACAAAATTTGTTTCCAAATTATTCAATATAACTGTTGTATACTAATAATAATCGTAATCTTGCTAATACACTGGCATAGTTAAGTTGTCACACTGGTATAGTTCATAAATGGGACAAAATCGAATTAAAATTAATTGCCCACACAAGTAAACACGAACAGCACTCCATCAAATATCTTGCAATCCAACAATAAACAGTGAATATTTGTTTAATATTGTAAGCATTTCCCGCAGCATCGCTTAATTGTCAATTGTGTATTGTGTAATAATTATACGTACTATCGTCGCATAAAGAAGCTGCGTCGTATATTATACTTTTCCTCGTGTTGTGAATAAACTAATAACTAAGAAACTAAGAACACTGAAGCGAAAACGAAACAATATTCATTACTGTAACTGTTCAAACAATAACTACTCCGCAACAAAAAATATTATCACAATAAAACAGAAATATTAGAACAAGTACCTAAAAAGAGCCAACAAGAAGACACTACCCCTTTCTCTAAATCAGACAGCAAAAGCCACGGCATCAAAAGCATTCGCAGTGCAACGCAAGATCTCCGCTGGCTCTTACACCAGATTCGCCCTTCGGAACATTGTTCACCGTCGCAACGACCGGTCCTTAAGTCTCTCGTTCGTTCGATCGTAAAAGTTGCAGCTCCAGCGCGATGAAACAAGAGCTGATCCATCCTCGGACAATATGACATCGCGTCGAAAGTGGCGTCTGGCTAACACGGGGAAAGGATGTTCGAGAATGCGCAAACAGAACGACACGAGCGAGCCCATACGAGCGGGACTGGTATTCCGTGAGTCTCACGACTTCTCCGCGACGTGAATCATGCCGGTTCCGGTCCGACCCACGCGTACGTGTCCCTGTAACACCCGCGCCTGGGTCTCGTCCTCGTCTCGGCGCATCCCTCCCGTCCCGGCTCGTCTCGATTACGCTTGAATTTATGAAATGCTCTTTTGCGGCAATTTACCCCGCGTCACACCTCCACGCGCCGCAGAATTATAAACTGGGTCTCGGCGTTTTAAGTTCGCGGTCCTGCGTGCGCACGCCGGATATGTAATGATCGGAGCTTAATCGCTCGGAGGATTTGGCAAATTCGGGAAAGTGGGAAGCCTCGATTCGCGAAGAAAAGTTAATGTGAATTAGTGCGAATATTTTTAGCGGTTGTAATTTATGGGTTTGTTCTATTATAAGTGCCGCGGGTAATTTATTTATAATTATGTATCGTCCACGCTTTTGCTTCTCTTGATATTTTTTTTGTTGGTTTCCTCATTTGCTCATAAATACTTCTCAATTTTTATTCATATTTTACTATGGTAGTTATTGCAATTTTTATAATATTTTCTAGAATATTCCTTTTTTTACTGAATTTTTACTCTAATATTTTACTAATATTTTTGGTGGTACATTGCTGAGTTCTCCGGGATATTTATAATATTTTGAGGGTGACCTAATAAACGATTATCGAACTGTGAAGCGCTATCTAAATAAACCGACGAGTGGATTGGAGTGCACAGAAAATGTGGTTGTGATTTAACGATGCATGATTGAATTGATGGTACAGTATACAGTAATAAATATTGTATTCTGTTAAATTGGAAGTCTTTAGAATAATCATTTTTCTCGTAACATTTCTATATTTTTAGGGTGAAAATGATTATCGAGGTCACGAGTATGCAGTGAGTTAGATTGATGAATAATAGAAAATATGTTTATAGTTTGTAAAACAATTTTGCTGAACACTATATATACACTTATTCCTTATTAAAAATTTAGTTTTGAACGTTTAATTACATTTTTTTAACATTAGCATAGCAAGCAGTAAACAATTTCTATCGATTAAAATGTTTATATAACAGCCAAATTGACATTGATAATTAATTTAATTTGGAACGACTTAAATAGATGACAAATAATCCGGAAAACAACGTTTTATAATATTTTACTTTTCACTGCCCAATCTAACTTACCATTTTATTAATGCAGAGATATAAAATGGATTCACGAAATTTTATTAGTTCTGCGAAATCATACCCGTTCGAAACATTTGATTTTATCGAGGAAAATAAAAAGTATATTTTAGGTATGTAGTTAAGTATTTCACTTGGAAGTTACTTTTTTAACGCGTCCTTCCAATCTACTTATGGGGTGTGCAATTTTTTCCACTTGAATAAAACTATATCTCATAGCGTTCTTTTATTATTTTGGTTTTATTTTGGTTTATATGTTCATATGCAAGATTCGTACAATAATTTAAATATTGACTGTAGCTCTTTTATTCGAACAATGAACATTACATTTTAATATATCGTGTAAAATTGATTACTTGGTGAAATAAATCTTTTGTGGTATATAATCAATTAGATATTCGACTATAATGTTGCATAAACAGGTTCACTTTAAAAAGTTGCGTAATGTAAAAAAATAAAGTCAATGCCATTGTTACGTAGGAAATACTGTTTCCTTCGTTTCGTCTATTATGCCCTTATATGGAAATCGAGAGTGCATGCAGTCAAGTCTGCCCCTTCCGCGATGGCACGATGACGCACGCTTCAGGGCGATCTTTTGGACTCCCTTGGAAGATTCTGTACCCCCACCATATTTTTGGTCCGCTTTTCGGATATAAAAAGGGCATGAAATCTACTCTCGTGGCTCAGTATGGACCTTACTACCTGTGTACCATGTCGGTGCCAGATAGCCATACTGATGCCAGTGAGATCGGGTTCCATTCCCTTTCGATCAACTTCTATTTATTAAGGGCTCAGTATCCAATTAACTGGCTTCGTGATACGTTGCGACTTAGGCTGTTTGAATACTCAAGCTCAGTGAGATCGGGTTAAATTCCCCTTTGATCATCGATATTTATTTCAAAGTTCGCATTCGTCGAAAGACAGCAAGATCGGGTCGTATTCCCTTTCAAGCATTTCATATTTATAACGTTAAAGACTGTAAACGTGGGTTCTTTGAGTCCACGATTGTTACACATTGTAATTTACTAAATATATAGAATATAGACATTTTTATTATTTGATCATAGATATATTCATTTCTTTCTGTTTCCTATACCAATCATAAGTAGTATATGGAATCCACCGAATAGATATATCTCAACCGCTCGAGATATATCGATAGTTACGAGGCAATAATTACTAACAATCCAGTGGCACCCAGTGATGAAATAGGCACTGGCACATCCACAAATAAACCCTTCCAGTGGCACCCAGAGATGAAATAGGCTCTGGCACATCCACAACAACCTTTCCAGTGGCACCCATTGATGAAATAAGCATTGGCACATCCACACATTCTAACCCTCCAGTGGCACCCAGAGATGAAATAAGCTCTGGCACATCCACAAAAACCTTGACCTTCCAGTGGCACCCAGTGATGAAATAGGCATTGGCACATCCACACATTTCCTATCAAACGGCTCGACCGTTTAACTAACATAAAACCATAAACAACCGATCCTCGGCTCCGCAGCCGTGCCCCTTAGCCCTCGGCTCGTAACACCATACAGAACACTATATGTATTCATTACTGTATTTTTTAAAAACAATGCATAAAGACAGCAGCAACCACATATAGATCAAGTATCAATCCCAGCTTGGAAAATATATTGTAATAGTAAAAAATGTTAAAGAGAATGACAAGTACGAAAATAGAAACTGATAAACTTAATACAAGTTACTAAAGTAATAGTTTTTTAATTATTGGCAATGTACCATACAAGGCAATTTCAAAATTTAAATTTTATATAAAATAAAATCAAATCCAAGGAATCAAATGAAGTTTCCCTTATGCAAGTGTTAGAAATATTTGCAGCATTTTGTTTCTCTTTTTTATTATAATATTATCTAATATGGCATTCGTATTATTTGTAAGTGAACAAAGTATTCAGTATTATTTTTCATAGTTGACAAGTGATGCTCTTATTCTATCTCACATTTCCCAATGACCAGAAACAATTAAATTCTTATCAGACTTTCATTTAATCAGAATTTCAACTTTAATTAAAATAACACATCGAAACGTAGTAATCTTAATTAGATACCAACTCCTAATCACAGTAATGAAGAAAATTAAACTGAATATCTTTCAGGCCTGTACAATATCGCTCAAGTAAACAACAAAAAGAGAAGCAAATACCATCGAAAAATGTCGACAGCGACAGAAAATCGAAAAAAAGCATTTTAACGCATGTACGTCCTAAAATATCAAACTTCCCAGCCAGCCGAACCGCCACACAGTGGTCCGGATTGGGGTTAAGTGTGCATTTGCCTTATAACTTTTTATTCGTAAAAGGTATAAACACGAAACTTGGACTGGACAATGTAGTAATGTCAATTTAAGTATTGGTTAAGAAAAAAAAAATTATTATTAGTAGTATTATCATTTCCTGTCATTTAATTATTAATTCTGGAGCTTCTGGATCTAATTCTTTAACTTTTTTAGTACCCGATTTTATTCTAATAGTGCTCATGTAGGGATCTGATGTCAAAAAGAGGCGATATAATAAAAATCATAGTCTGCGTAGGGGGACCAAGGGGGAACCGATTTTTTCATAGTTATTTAGAGGAAGGTGTCCGGAACATGTTCCAATTTGCTAAATTGCGGGATTCTTTGGGACTTGCAAGATATTTCTTCTCAAACACAAAACATTTCAAGAATTTGTAATAGTTCATTCGACAGTATTTTTTAATAAACTTTATATGGTAATTATTAATACGACGAGTGAATTTATATCACGGAAGAATACCCTTTACTGCAAAAAAAGAATGAACTAAATACATGTAGAATTGGGACTTCCATACCCAAAAGAATACTACGCGTTTTTTCGATGAAAAACACTGACCTTAGAAAGTCCAACTTTAAGTTGTCATTTCTACTACGTTTTCGTTTTTGAGACTGCTGGACATTTAGGAAGTAGTATATATTCGAAAAATATCGATATATGAAAGTTCATTTGTTGGTCATAATGCACACTTAACCCCAATCCGGACCACTGTGCGCCAGGAACGATTTCATTTCAATTGCTCCCCTCACACGAAACACCCTGAACCGTCCTATTTTCATTACCCGGCAACTTTTACATCACCTAGCACCATCCGCCACTCGGCACTTAATTACACGATCAAACACACACACTTCGCCCACTCAAACCCTTCCTCGGGCCACTCGCGCCATACACCACTTACGTTCGCACGGGAGCCATAATCATTTTCTCGCTCTAATAGATCATCCAAGAGCGTCAACGTCCTAGCTAGCGTACGATGGAAGAAGTTCCTCTGCCGTCTCTCCGGGTCAGAGTAATTTCGGATATAGAGAGTTAATGAAACTGCCCTTCCCTTTATTGACGCCCAAAGGGAACGTGCAGAGTAACGGATTAATCTGGCCGTCCTCCGTGCAACACGAAGGAGAATAGTACGTACCGTCCAATTACGGCTCGACGCCGTCCTTACCTGGTGAAGCGTCGTTTAATCGCGGCCCACGTGACTAGCGGGAATCAAGACGTTAGCTACGATATGCAAGACATAAAATAATCGTGCTGGAGGGCGGCCAGTCGGCGATTGTTCCTCCGATTACGCCCGAGCTGGTTGTGCTAGATGATAATCGCCACGCGAAGCGTTCGACGCGACAATTATTATTCGCCTCGGGGGTGTACGAGTGTGGTTTAGGTTTGTGATTTCTTGAAACGGAAATGCGACGGACTGTCACGTCGTAATATTTGTGAAATGTTTAGTTTTCGGTACGTTTGGTTGAGGTATATAGCTACCCATGTGTTTACTCTCGATGCACATGAATTTGCTAATAAATTGTTCTGCGTGTTCGCTAATAAATTGGAGTGGTCGTTCGAGTGTTTGACTTTGTGGAAGCGGGCTTTGGTTTTTATTTTTGGGAAAAGGGATATCAATTTTCGTTGGGCTTCGAGTAAGGTGCTGAAGAACAAAGGGCTGATGAAAATGAATAAATCGATATTTAGGTTTCCGTAGATTATTTATAAACAATAAATATGTTAACAGAATGTAGTTAGAATACAAAGAACGTTCGAAGGAACTTTTTGTATATTACCATCTTATATTTTATTTCACCCTAACCCAACATTAATTTTCATAGAATTGTTAATTGTATATTGTGTATAAACCAGTGAAATTAATAAAGAAACAGTGAGTTAGTAAACTATATATCTCGTGGTGTACAATAATAAATATTTTGTATTAATGTCCAAGTAACATTTTTTTTTATCTTTCACTAGGTACGATTAAGTTTACGTGCTGTAGTCGTCTTATGTACTTTCCTTTTAGATTTACATCGCGATCCAGTCATGCGTTTGGTTTTATGGAGGGAACTAATATGTGTGGGGAAAAGTCTGTTCAATGTATCGCAATTTCGTGAGAAACAGCCATGAAAAACCACCATTTTGGTGTACCGGCCACGTTCGCGTGAGAAGGGTACACTTTAGAACGCAAAATATTGTCGCATGGATAAAAGTAGCATTTGAAAAACGTGGTATGCGACTTCTTTAGGATAACATTGAGTAACATTTCATGTCCTCAGAACTTAATTGTTATTAGGCTCGATTGGAATCATTTTGGAGCTTAATTTTCTAAGTCTTGCCAACTTTATTAAGTCCATATGGATACATATAACGAAATGTCATTTATATTAATAAATTTTGTATTTCAGTAAGTTTTATTTTGCGTAGAATTTATATTTTAACAGCCAGATTTGTAGGTTACTTTCCTGCTTGTTCTATTTAATCAGTAAACGCACCACCAAGGAATATTACCGAAATGAGACCCAATAATTCTTTGAAGTCACATTACTGATTCCCCCTTCTAACAGAAATCAACAAATAAAAAACTGTCACAAAGGCTTCTCGTACCTGAAGAAAAATGTAGGCACACTTTTAATGATGGCAAAAAGGTCACGCTACAAAATACAGTAGAACCTCGATAACTTGAACCTCTATAACTCGAAAATTTTCTTAATTCCCTCCCGCTTCGCTGCAAAAACCTCTATAAGTCGAAATGAAACTTACTTTAACTTGAATTATTTGCCACATGTCCAGATGCATCATTTTACTTCTGTAACTCGAATTTAGAATAGTCAAACCTCTACTACTCGAAGTTTACCTCTGTAAGTCGAACTTCTATCGCTGCTCTGCCTCTGCAACTCGAAATTCATAACTTTGTGTCAGAAATCATTCAATTGTTTCCTTCCTTTCAACCGCTAGGATTGTCTCAAAACATAAAATGACCACGTGCATATCCGTGGAAGCTAATCGTTTTTCTGTGATTTCCAAAGATAAACAATGTGTTAATACATTAACTTGGAGCAAAATTACAGACTTCTTGAATAATAAGATGTTGATACATATATGTATGTATAGTGACCCAACTTTCGCCTTCTGATCACGTTTATATATGTATACAATAAAAACTTTACTTCAAGCGGAAAAATTTAATTTGCCTTCCTTTCCGTCCTCGCAAAGTTAACCATCATACAAAGCCTCTATAAGTCGAATTTTCGTGTGCTAAACCTCTCTTATTCGAATACTCGATAATACGAAACCTCTATAACCCGAAGTTTTCTTCTCTTCCCTTGAGATTCGAGTTATCGAGGTTCGACTATAGTTATCATTTAAACACATATACATACCGCTATTAAAAATACGCCAATACTTGTTGTAGAAGTGTTACCTGTATAATACCTTCGATTTCGTCTTCTGTGTCAAGAACAAGATAGACGGTCACCGAGGGCTCCTAGCAAATAACACGTGGCGGTTGATACAGCCAAGTAAGGGGCCCCTATCCCTTGATACCTTTGGCATACTGGCTGAACGCACCCTTGGCTGCTTTTGTGCGACGTTACTCCGCGTGCTGAAGCCGTAACATGACATCGACGTGACCGCGTGTCTAAGGTGGCTGGCAGGAAAGCGCAATGTGCAACGGGTGGCCTGATGGGGCACGCGTACCCTATTATAAGCCCCCACGCCCCCTTTTAGTCTCACACGGCTCGTAACACGAGAACGGGACTTTGTGCCACGTAATGCTGCTGTAGCATGAAACTTCCAGCCGTTCCGGCTGATACGTGAACTTACAACCCCTGTGTGCACGGCAGACACATCCGTGAGCAGGCCGAATCGTGCTTGACCGGAAAAGACCGGATTTATCTTGGGCCCTGTTAACGGACCTGCGCACAGCGAGGAGAAAAGGTCTTTGGCACAGTACGGTATTCGGTGTAAAACTGCGGGTATACAATTATGGAAGTAATTGGTCGTGTCGTTTTTATTTCTGTGGATCTAAATAAATATCTAAATAAATATTTAAGGGTAATGATATTTGTTTAATAGTAATGATATTATTGTTGGATGTAATATTTGTTTAATAGTAACGATATTATTGATAGGTGTGATATTTATTTACTAAAATAGATTGATAAAAATGTGTTGCACAGGCTTGTTGCACCTAGGGGAAGATATTTGGTAACGGTTTTAGTAAGAACGAAAGGGATACACTGCAAAATGTTTAGTATTTAAATATTAATCAAATTTTGTGTTGTGTAAAGTACTATATAATAATATATTGCTGTTAAAATATACCGATACTTTTACATAAGTACTGTATATGTATGTAACACATTTTTGTCAGCTGGGCATTAATCTATTGGATTCATGTTCCCTTATCTGTTTCCTTAATTCCCTTCTTATCTGCATTTGACTCTAGTTAAATGGCGTAATAAATATTCAAATCATAGTATCTTAATGTTAAGGAAGCAGGAAGCATACTTCAAATTTGTAAGAATTACTGTTTCGGAAACTAGGTTATATGAAGGGAATGAAACTGGTATAGAAATCGAGGGTAGTATACTAATAGCTAAGTCCAAAAGTTTTGATATCTAGTGCTATAAATGGACTCTATTATCTTCTTAAATATCATTTTCTCTATCGTATTCTGTAGCATTCGAATAGTTTTAATTTAATGGGCATTCAATTTCACTATAGAACAGAAGATGCATCACTTTTTTAAGAAATACAGATTTAAAAATCCAGATTATATTGGAAGAGGTTTAACAAATATAAATTCGATGAAATAATCTATGGCAGACATGAAAAATCTGTATCAATGTCCAAAATCAGTTCTTAACATTCTTTTCTCTATTATGGTGTGCACTTTCGTATTGTGAATCGTTACGGTGTAATGTAATATAATTGGTTAATATTAAATTTACCAACGAGAAAAAGAATGACTGCTTTCAAATGTTTTCTGCTTTATATTTAATCACATATTTTCTGTAGCTATTATGGCATTTTCCATTATACACATGATCAATTTCCATTTTTTCACAGACCACATACGAGGTATACTTTAATAATAACTTATTTACACACTTTTTCCAATTGTTGCCTCGAGTTTACAGAATCGTTTGCTACACATCTGTCAATCAATACCAACGTAAACCAAAATTCAGCATAACCGAAATAAAACGTCAACCTCGCCCTGCCTATCAGAAAATCGTCGAAACTACTGTGCTCTCCAAATAACATATACACATATCCATACCATGAACCAGCGCAATCTATTATCCCCTTAAACGAAAATCCCCCACAGTCCAAAAATCGCACCTTGTTGTATTCCGCACAGCTTTTATTTATTACATTTAATAAATTACAATAACGCTTAACGGAAACTGGACGAATACTTAGAGAGGCGGCGTACCATTGATATTCTCGTAACAATTCGCTGTTAAAAGACTACGTCGATGAAGTCTCTAGTCTACCAGAACTCTGGCTTTTTGGACGTGGTTTAGTATATGTATACATATATTGGGGAAAAATGGAGAGTAGGGGTTATCTAGGACGTACAATTAGTAGGGGATAGGGAAAGGAGTTTGAGGTTCAAGGGTTGAAGACCGTTAGTGGCAAAGGTTGAGGTTGTTATGCATCGCGAGGAGGTTTGGAGTATTTGTCATCAGAGTGGAAATGGGAAAAGTACCGGATATCTATGACTAATATACTGTGACTAATTCGCATTTGCGATTATAATTGACTAGGAGGTAGTTATGGCGGTATACAACAACCTCTCCCCCATTCATAAAGAAGAAAAATCTTCAAATGGCAAATCTCAAAGGGCCTCGGCGGCCGCAAAATAAAACCACAATTCGTTCACCGTCAACATCGAAACAAGCACACCGGTACGCCAACGATTTCCCGTGAAAACTTTTCAGCGTCCTATTCATTCCGGGCTATCGTTTCTCGATCGCGACGAGGCGAGCAGTTTCCGTTCGTATGGCGCCGTTAATTCTGCCCTCTCCGTTTCGAATCGGCTCGTTGACTCGGGGCCCCCCCGAGTGACGGCCGTTTTTCACGCATGCCCGCGTCTTTTTCCGGCAAACGCGACCTGTTCGCGTACCGCCTCTCTGCGAACCCGCTATCGCGTGCCCCTTTCGCCACGAAAAACCGCTGATGAAGACGAACAACCGCGAGCCACCGACAATGCGATAGACCGTGAAGCCACGATAACGCTGCCGCCTCGTTGCTTCTGTCACGCACTCGCGCGCGAGCCTGCGTAATTATGATTAAGAACGGCAGGTAGATAGGTGCACCGGTGCCTCGCGGCTGGATCCCCGCAGCGCATTGCAGCTTTCAGCGGCATTCGCTGCGAGCAGCGCAACGCGTCGAACAGATCACAGATATGAACGAAGGCATCCGTTTTGTTCGCGTTCTGCCGGCCACGTTTCAGGTCAAACGTGTCACTTGCCGGTCATTGTCTCGCGGTGAACAGCCGCTTACGAAACGCAGGTCGCATTGTTCGTGTTATCTGTAAGTTGGATTGCGTGTCGCGCCTCGCGGAAGGGTGAGCGGAGAGTGGGGGTGGTCATGGTGTTGCAGTGGTCTGCATACGCGGAGGACGGTTATTGGTGTGCATGTTTTTCTGTGCATAGTTTTGGTGGAGTTTATGGTGGAATTTTGTGGGCGGAATATTTGATGGAGCGGAAGTTGAGATGATTGTAATTCAGTTTAGTTTAACCTTTGTATATTCCATTCGGGTCTATATTCTCTAAATTGAAGGAGTTATTTTTTGGAGTTGCGAATCATTTTTGTTTTATAGAGAATTGTTATACAGTCGACACGGAAAGTAATTGACGCTATTGCCAACAGTTTAAATGTGCAATAATCATTGTAATGGTAGGCTTATATGTTTTAATGTTTTCTTTATAGTTTAAGTACATACAAAAATTTACAGACATCGTGGTTATTAAACATATATCGTCTTCATTTGCACATAAATGCCAATCATTAACTTACTTTCTCGTATTATTTCTAAAAACTGGTTTCTTAGTATATATTATATGAATTTGGTTTGACCGTTCAGTTTACCCAACTTTTAAACGTAATAATTTATTTCGTCAGGTACCCTTTGATTTTTGAGGTCCCAATAACTGTAGTGCAATATGGATTTCCTTCTGTTTATCAAATTATTCAGTTTTTCCTAGCATTTTATGTTTCTTTCTGAGTTTCTTGAATCAGTTTTGCAGCATACATTTGCTTAGAAGTTCCCCGGTAGATGTATGATACCTAAATACAAACTTTGAAAATTGCTTCAGTACTTTGGGTTCGAAGTTTATGCTCATAAAACAAGTATACCCGAGTGACAACGTTATAAGCAAACATTTCACCGTAACTTTTCAGCACAGTGTGTCACTTTAGGCAAATTTTTAGTCTGAAAATTTGCAACTCTTGTATTTTAGTTCGTCTAATTAAGATATCGATGAAATAGAATATACCTGGGCTGCAATTCCGTTTCCAAATATCAGTATGATAATTTTTAAAGGAAGGCACTGGTTTCTGAATATAGTACAAAGACTTAAAGTCCAATTTCACGTTTTGAAATATACAATTGACAATCATACGCATAAAAAAAGTACATCCAGTAAGAAACTGGATAAAACACGGCACTAAGGCTTGATAAAAAATAGCTACTCCAAGGAAAGTTTAAACCCAACAAATTAAAAACAGGAGAATATCGTTTTATACTTTTGCATATTCAACTATAAAGAACTTTTGGGGAAAGAATTTCTACAAATTTCCCAAAAGGTGCTGGGAAATTGCAAGTAGTTTTCTATATAATTTTGCAGTTAGTGCAACTAATGCAATTAATGAAATTGATGCAAGGCACAGTGATAAAATCCTGACAATGTGAAATAAAATTATTGCAATAATAATCTATTTGGAAACCACAGTGTACAACTCGTATCTTTCATCTTTGAAAATGATAAATGCTTCATACGTGTAATGTCAGTAATGAATCATATGAATCGCCTTATCTGGTCCCTCTTTACATGCTTACGACCAAAAAATATATAAATAATACAGAAGCGAAAAAATGTTTCAAATTCTAGACACTGGTAATACTTTGTAGAAAGTAGCATCGTGATAATTGCGTACATTCTTCTTAATCCTTGGAAATAATTGAAATTTGTTAAATTCAGTTTTGTACATTCTCACAGTATTACGTACACTACCCTTTACTGTTCCTGGAACCATTAAATTCCATGAATTTATAATTGAGTTTAATTAATTTTAGTAGGGCCATTATTAATACCATTTAAGCACAGTAATTATATTCGTAACTAATCGTATTCACTTTTAAGAGATATTTGTAAATCCATTTATAAACCAAAAAATTCAACAATAGATTTCATTCGATAGAAGAAAAAATAGTTTAAAAAACACCATTATCCAACATCCCCCATAAATCCTTTATATTACATTCTACTTTCCACCCAGCAGAATTCTGAAACAAGATCCGCATATCAAACTTCAAAAACTCAGCAATTTCGAAAATTCAACCACACACGATTTCGTTTCTAGAGTGACCCATGATGGTGTATTGCAAATAATAATCTGCGCTTCTTTAGACCAGTATCACCTTGCTCAAAAGCATCCTATTCTCATGTTCCACAGAACACACCGGTTCCCCGAGCAAACACGAATCTTCTCCAAACAGGTGAAGGAATCAGCCTGGCAAGCTTTCAAAGACAATCCCTCAAAAGAAAGAGGGAAACCAAATGCCCTGCACTGCGCGTATGTATTAGGATGTCCGGGAATAAATTGCGGTTGCACTTATCACTATCCTTCAATATTCCTTCAATATCCTTCAATTGCCAAATCTCGTGCACTCTGAAAACCAACCGAGAATAGAAATACGGGAAGAAAAGGGGTCGTCCTTCCTAATTCGGCAGCCAACCTGTTAATATATCAATTTCCCAGCTACCTAACATACAAGTTCCTGCACGTCTGTATTACGGGATTACACTTCCACCGGCGCCGGCGCCACGTCGACAGCGTTTCATGCGATCCGTATTAGCGCGCGAATCAAACCGGGCAGCGAAGAGTCGCCGATAAGTCAGGCCAGACAAGAGAAGGACGCAGGACAGGGGATTTCAAGGGGTGAGTGAGAGGCAGAGATAGCGGAGGAACCACGAGGGTGGAGCACATCGGGGGCGTGGATCGCTGTAAATTTATGTTCAATTTCGTGGCGGATACGGAAGCGACGTCCGAGCGGAATTTTCGCACGGGGATTTTAGCCCGCGCGGGCAATAAACCTTCGACCGACCGGACGGGCAACATCGTCCAGAGGAACGACGCACAGTGGTCCGAAACCGTAAAAACACGAACTAAATTCAATTTTTCGACCTCCTCCGAATTGCATGAAATTTTAGGCATAGTTTCTTATATGTATAGACTACATTTTGGCAAAAAATGGATTGCCGCAGAGCACTGGTAATTGCCTGAGACACCTTCAAAGAGGGGGGAAATATGTCCACCTTGGAAGGATCCCATTTCTTTCTGAATTTGCTATATTTTGCGGTGCTATATTTTTTTACAGAGTGCAGCTGACTCAAATCGGTTTATATATTTTTAAAGAGTGTTCTTCCAGCTACAAGTACATGTAACATGAAAGGTATCTCAGTATTTTTACCCTTTGAAAAATACCTTTACGCGAATCCCTATTTTTCCCCCGTTTTTCCACTTCAATGTCGTTTATAAGGGGGAGGTAAACTCGGGGATCCGATGAAATTTATATGGAAGTATTTGTAAGAACATGCTTAAGAAGATAGCATAAATTTTGTTTGCAATTATTTGCAATTCTGAAAGTTATAACAATATATGTGCAGTCAGGACGCCGCATTTCCACTTCAATGTCGTTTATAAGGGGGAGGTAAACTCGGGGATCCGATGAAATTTATATGGAAGTATTTGTAAGAACATGTTTAAGAAGATAGCATAAATTTTGTTTGCAATTATTTGCAATTCTGAAAGTTATAACAATATATGTGCAGTCAG
Organism: Nomada ferruginata; assembly: GCA_963583965.1. Lineage (NCBI taxonomy): Eukaryota > Metazoa > Arthropoda > Insecta > Hymenoptera > Apidae > Nomada > Nomada ferruginata. The sequence continues at coordinate 7,688,037 of OY757219.1, forward strand.
GACGCCGCATTTCCACTTCAATGTCGTTTATAAGGGGGAGGTAAACTCGGGGATCCGATGAAATTTATATGGAAGTATTTGTAAGAACCTGCTTAAGAAGATAGCATAAATTTTGTTTGCAATTATTTGCAATTCTGAAAGTTATAACAATATATGTGTCAATATAAAGTGCCCTACATAGAAGTAAATCCATTAATGAATAGCTATGCTTGTATTGACTAAATTCTTTTTGTTTAATAGCAGCGACCCTGTTATAAACCTCGAGAGGTTTGACTCTGGTTTAATCCTGACAATCATGCATCCCGCCCTATAAAGCTAGTTATTTGTCGCTCATTCTTTACGCTAAGCGATTAAGGTAATTAAAGTGTTAATCACCCCTTCCGAACAAATGGAGTATTAAAATAACCCAAATAATAAAACAAGTATAGATCGGTTGAAAGCAATAAAATCATAAAACTTGTTAGGTTGCAGGAAACAAGGCCACTAGTAAAGAACCTTTTCTAAAAATTTTAATTAGTTCTGACAGTGTCATGAAACTATTGTCGCCTCGTGGGTTTTTCCATATATTCAGGAAAATGGGGGAAGCCTGAATGAACTATGAATTCTAATTTTTGAAAGAAAGGTACTTTAGTTCTTTACGAACACCCAAAGAGTTCAGTGCCATTTGGTATCGAAGTCTTTTTGAGCAAGCGAGCGCACAATTTCATTTATCTTGAAATATCGTTGACGTGATTGTATTAAACAATGGCGGATAGGAAAATTACAATAACAAAATTATATGGAAGAACGATACGCCTTCGTCAACACGGTTTTGCAGACCCATTAGGATACAGTGGCTTCAAGAAACAAATGAAATTTCCAGGAATGAAGAAATATATATAACCGAACAAATACAGGCCTTAGAACCATTTCAATCAAGAGTGGGAAGTATTAACTTTTCACTTTTTTTAACTATGGTAGATGGAAAAGTATGCAATGCATTGGCTGGTGCATCTGGCATGCGGTGCTACATATGCAAGGCTACAATTTCAGAATTGAATTTAATTCAGCCAATGCGGGAAAGACCTAGTGATCCAGAGATGTACAGATTCGGTCTGTCAGTATTGCACTCTTATATTCGATTTTTCGAATGCATGTTGCATATATCTTACAGACTAGATCTAAAAACGTGGAAAGTCTCGAAGGATAAACGATCTGTGCTCGAAGAAAGGAAGAAACTTGTACAAGCAAAATTTCGACAAGAAATGGGCCTATTAGTCGACATACCAAAGCCAGGATATGGTACAACGAATGATGGTAATACGGCAAGGAAATTTTTCGCAAATCCGCAGATCTCATCAAGTGTAACCGGGATAGATGAGAATCTGATTACCAGATTAAGTGTGATACTTCGAGTGATTAATAGTGGGTATGAAATAAATACCGAAGAATTAGATAGCTACTGTTTAGTAACAGCCGAAAAATACGTGGAACTCTATGGATGGTACTACATGCCTGTAACTCTGCATAAAGTGCTGATACACGGATCAAGTGTTATCAAGAATGCCATAATACCTATTGGAGAACTCTCCGAAGAAGCTCAAGAGGCAAAAAACAAAGATATTAGGTACTTCAGGGAGCATCATACAAGGAAAACATCAAGAGTGAAGACAAACAAAGATTTATTTTACAGGCTGTTATTAAGTTCGGATCCTTATTTAAGTGCATTTAAACACGTGACACATAAGAAGAAAAAAGTGGACAAAGACATAGTGAATTTAATAGTTGTACCTCCCGCGATGAATATAACGAATGTATCCGAGAGTGAAACCGAATCGGAAAGTGATATGACCTCATCAGAAGATGAAGTGTAGGGTAATATACATCTAGTCATAAACTTTTTTATTTTTTTCAATTTTTTTTATTTAATTTAAATTTTTTAAATAATTTTATATATATTTTTTATTTCAAATCTTTTGCTAACATGTTCGTTCGATTAAATAACATCATAAACGCGCATTTGGATGTGTAGGTTCTATATCCCATTGTCGAACTATTTCCGTATTAACTATATAATTTCAATTAAGTTTTTTACAGATTATGAATCTCAATGATGAAATCAGTATTGTAAGAGTCGTTATATCGGCTGTAACAAATTTTATTTACTGCTACCTGAGAGATAACTACACACCACAGAAAATATCAGAACCATTTCGACCAAAAAACATTTTATCAAATATTATTATTAAATTAATTATAAAAGAGAATTTTTAATTGCAATTATATTCTATAACTCAAGAACTACCTAAAATCTTTCTATTCATAATGAATAATGTGCAAATAACAGTGCTATGAATTTAGTTCGTGTTTTTACGGTTTCGGACCACTGTGCGACGCGGCCTCCAGCTCGTGCGGGCTATAGGCGAACGGCCACGTTGTATCCTGTATTCGATAAACAAAAAAAAAAAACAGTTCAACAAGACAACCACCCAGGCAGAGGGGTAGAAACATACACAGAGCGAAAAGGCAGAAGCGAAAGCGAGAGGCGGACGGACGATAAACACAATTGGAATTGAATATCGAAAAGCGCATACAGTGGAGTTTTCGCGGCACAAAAGACCCCGACATGGCGCGGCAACGGTTGTATTTAGAGCGGAACCCGCCTGACCCGAAATTCGACCGCCATGCGCCAGCGTGAAACACCGCCTCGGCGATTTATCCAGAGACAGAATTATTTGTGGCCCTTGTACGGGCGGCGGGGAAACTCGCGGATAGGGCGCGTAACAAGGGGAATGCGTAGAGAAGGGACTGAATAATGAAACCCGAATGCGGGCCAATTTCGGATATACTGAACTGATTGCGTGCATATTATGCGCTGAAGTATGCCATTGCGGCTGAAACACCGACGAAAATGCACGGCCACTCGTGCCGTTCGACAATGTGGCGCGCTCGTGTTTGCGCGGAACGGTGTGTGGTTTTACTTTGCGCTTCGGCGCGGCGAATCTTCTGTTCCTGGTGTTGGTTATGGTTGGTTATGAGTACGCGGGATGGTTTCGGGATTCGGATGGAGATGCGATTCGGTTTTTGTGACGGTGTGCGCGAGTGAATTGTCTGGGGGAGCAGAAGTAATAGTAATGTGGGGTAATTGGGGAGCGATTAATTAATTTCAAAGACTTTTTGGCTGGTTTGGTTTCAAGCATTCGGTAGGCCGGCAGCGATAACGTGTTTTGGTAGAGATTTTGGGAAGAATATCTGATTTTGTATAATATTTTGTGCAAGTGGGAGATGGATATTTCAGTTGAAACAAATAATTTTCGGCGACGGATTCTTTTGACGTTGAACCTTCTGTTTTCTCTGGTAGGGATTGAAAAGCTGTTTTCAGAATACAGAACTACGCTATGGCTTACAAAATTGGAGTTGGGTTTGAGTGAGGATTTTCCAGATTAGTTTTACTGGAATGTTACATGGCGAGGAATTCATTGAATGAACTTAGGCTTTCAGTGAATGGGAATAATTAATTAGAAATGTCAACAGCGTAATTAGTTTGATAAGCACAGGGTAATAATCAGCAGTGATATTAACAGTTTCAATTGAGTCGTCAGTAATATTACAGTAATGAGTGACGCGAACGTAAACGAATGGCTTATAAAGATTTCTTACTTTGCTGAAAAGTCTAATTATTTTTTATTTCTTGCATATTTATAAACAGGAATAGAATTATTATAGATATTCTATATTATTATTGAACAACTTCAACAATATTTTAAATCTGTAATTGTAAAATAAATATGTAATACTTTTTACTTTCATTACAGAAATACTGAAATTTTTTGCAGTAAACAAATATTCATGCTATTTTGCAATTTAGTTTGTGCGTGCATAGATTTTACTAATGGATAACTCAATAACATATTAAAAATATGACTTTACTGATTTGTTTATTTAGTATTATTGAGCAATCAAAAGTATATAAGGGCGATTGATAATTTGACATGTTTTTTTTTATATTTTTGTTTGTAGGTAAAAATAAAGGCACGCAAACATTTACATTGAACGCAAGTTTTCAAAGCATAGGATCGTAAAATAGTTTCAAACGGGTTTAATTAAAAAATATCAGTTTTCAAGCAAAGCGTATACCGAAAATTCAGAAATTTGTATCCAAAGAATAAATTGGAGTAGAGTAAATTGGAAAAACGTATTTGCAATTAATGGAAAATAACAAAGGAAATAAACTGAAATTCATCTATTTCCGTTCAATCAATTTAATTTATTAAAAAATCGTCCTGCACGCTTAACTCAAAATAATTACAGATATTCATATCAATCTGTCCAAACATTGAAACCAAAGCATTACAAAATAAGAAATGTATATAAATATGTAAATGGTTTGTCTCGTGTCGAATTAAATTAAATCTACCTGCATTCATCTTCAAAGTACCCACCACAGTAAAGTATTTATCTCCCAACTTATCAATAAAGTTTAAATCGAAGTGAAGCATCATCATCGCAACTTACCACCATCGTTCAGACAAATGGTATCAGAAGAAAATCCACGCTAACAAACGAATGCATCGAAAGGACACTAACGTTCAAGAAACCAACGGCAACGGCCGAGGGAGCTGTTTTTCTCTTTCCTCTGAGAACGTGACAAGAATTGCGAAAATGGATTCATGGGTGTAGCAATAAAATAGAAAGATGGAGGAACGAAAGAGCGATAACAAGGGAAGGGTATCGTAATTTCCTTGCCCTCGACGAAGGGTGGTGTATCAAAGGGTGTAGCCGTGATCCTTTTTCCCCTGTGTTATCCTGCTGTAACCGCGATCAAAACGAATCTTCTGGCAGGCCTACTCCTTTGCAGGTCGTGTCAACGTTGTGTTGCCCTCGTTAGACACGAACCTTTTCGTTAATGAGTCCTTTCGGTAATTAAATGGCAACGGAACACAATCTCCGGCTACTCCTTTAATTAAGGACAATTACGAAAGAGGCGATTAATGAGGCGCGTAAGATGACGCGAGGAAGCGGAAACGTTGTCGAAGGCTCTCTAAAGGATCGACGAGTATCCACCATGTGCCACTTCCTGGATCCATCTCACTTGTCTAAATCTGTGGAATAGGAATGGTTTGAAACATTGTGATTGGGTATGCGTAATACCTTCAATTAGAATTCTTTTAATAATAACGCTGAATTTTGTATTGTTAAGTCGTTGAATTTTAGGGAGTGCAGAGCATGCAGGCTGAGTTTATGTGAAAGTATTTTGGAGAAGATCAAAAGCTTCTTTTGAGTGTTATAATTGAGTTAGATTTGGGTTGATGTGTTTAGTATGTAAAATGAAGGGGTGAGTTTGTATGGTTGTTGAAACTTAGAAATGCTATTATAATGTTGATTAATAAAATTCATTCCTTTTATACTTGTCGGTTTATATAGGGAACTCATTTTGACAAATATTTATGTATATTTCTGGTTTTCTAACAAAAATCATGTTGGTCATTTTCTTGCGTTCTCTTAGATACTAATTCTTCAAGTGTGCAAGGCACGTTTCATACAGTTGCATCGCGATGTTTTTAATTGCTCCTCGAGTCATCAAAAACAAGCTTAAAATGTTAGATCTTCTTAAGATCAATTGCGAATGAAGAGTATGAAATCACTGTATAATTATTTCATCACTATCTTTCCTTTTAACAGTGTTTAACGTCAACCTAGGAACGCGTTACGGTTCATTACAAATACTTTTATTATCACATAAAAAGCAGGCGGTTACTAAAAGATTGAGAATATAACAGGGAATATTATTTAGTAATCCACAATACAAATTACACCAGATCTACTCTTATTAAATACTGCACCGTTTGTTTCGTTACCTGGTTACCTCGCAATCACATTTATTTCGAATCAGCCAAAACCACTCACTCGGGCATTCAAACATCGTTCTCCAATACTATAATTCCAGCTGATTAGCCAAGCTATACCCAGTAACCAAGTTACACTCTAACCATATTCCAAAGTCCTGGCGCATGCTGTACAGTGCAATACAAAATCGACGTCCCCTTTTATCCACCACCATTTTATTCGTCTGCCGCTAAACACGATGATACACGAAAAACGTATCCGCGAGCAATCAGCCCGAATGTTCGAAACGATGGAACGATGGAACCTAGCTGTGAGTCCCTCGATAAGGTCGTGATTTCTGTTAAATTATGAGGCTCATCAATTTCTGTCCTGCAATGGTGGTAGAGGGTGGTGGGTGCACCGGCTATCTCTCAGACGAGAGTAACAGGGCTGGGAAGAAAGCAAGAAAAGGCGGAAGCCGTAAGGGAGGGTGAGCGACGCTTTATTATACCCGTACAGCTACCCCGTTCGTTTCTTACGGTGTCCCGCAAGAATCGTAAAAGAAGCCACATCGAAGAGATATTACTGCCGCGATTTCGTGTCCGCTGGGAGACGTTGCCTTTTCTGTACACGTACACCAACAATGATCTCATGGATGTCTGATAGGTATTGCATAGGTCCCGAGACGCGGAGTCCCTCGTAAATTGGTATTGGTCGGATTTGCTGCTCCTTTATCGAGACTCTGGCGAATTTGTGTTTGAAAAATATTATCGGTGATTGCAATTAAACTGGGTCTTCTTTTGCTCATTTTTTGGGTCCTACGGCAATGCAGGTTTCGTTCTGGATGTTCTCATGTTCCTTAATTTACAGGTTTCGTAAGCTGTGCTGTTAATCCATGGCGCGAGCTATTATTTATATATTTATTGTTTGGTGTACGATATTTGCACTGCTTTTCCCTGGGCTCAGAAACCTTTATTTTTACTGCCGCCGCGTGTTTTGCCAAACAATTTCGCTTGTATATTGACTTTGTAACTTCCGTTGATGCTTTCCTTTGCAGAAAGGTCTGCTCTATCGCGTGGCATAGTTAGATTTCCCCCTGGACCCGTAGTTTTTGCAATAAATTGGAAGTAATCCGGCAAAATGGGTGTATTTCCGGTGTCCTTTTCAATTTGATCATTATTCAAACACATTTAAATGTTTATAATCTAATTACTAATTAATCATTTTATTAGTGAAACTCCAGAGAATCATTCGGCATCAAGCGCAACTGAATAACTATTACCGCAAAAGTACAAAATACTTCCAAAGTTCGAAGTTTGCGATTTTCTTTCAAAATTGATCTTTTAAAAAATGGTACGTTCTGGAGAAAAACGGATTGCAGATCAACACACTAAAGACTATAAGAAACGCCTATTGCAAGTTACAAAATCAAAAGAAAATTGAAATTTGTCGAACAGTGTTATTTTGAGTACTGGAAAATTGTTTGCATTTTCAAAGACATTAACTTTTCTTCAACATCTCGGCGATTGGTTCAGTCTTGCCCCCTACTGTACCTATCGCCAGCCAAAGTATTTAGAAATAAATGGGTACATTTACATGATCCACCCTGTACAATAAACTGCAAGTTAGTAGCTGATTATTAAATATATTCTTGTTATTCTTAACTGGGCATTTCAATCCACCATTTTTTAGTAATCTAAATATTCCTTCCCACACATTAAACATAGAAATAAAATAATAAAAACAGGACGAATTTATTGAGGTAAAACCACCACCCATAACCTGTTTGGTCGATTAAAATTTGTTATGCAACGCTATTACTGCTCGCCTTTAAAAACAATTGTAGAATTTGATGCTGTCCAAAGTAATGCCGTGTTTAATAATATATATTTATTCTTTAAATATCGATATTACAGAAACGTCGCCTTTGTTGAAAATACATATTTGCAAGTCAACAACAGTGCGTTCAAACATCCTCCGCGCACCCTTCGAAAACACAAATTCCATTTCCTACAAACACTGTGTCACGTACGATAAAATTTCGTTCCATTGCATAATCCTCGACGTATATTTGCATCACAAGTTGTATATATGTATGTACATGCACACGTTCATTTCGCATAATACAAGCCCTCAAAGTTTATCAGTTCTTTCCTTCACACCACGGTGTATGGTGCACCGTACAGAAACTCACGTGTACACACACGCGTAAAGCAATCCACGGGGCGTTGCACGTGCACGTTGAAATGAATAGAATCGCTTTCGTGGAGCAAGGAGCTTAACGCTCACGGAGATACTGTGCATCTCCGATAAGGCGTGCCGCGGCGGCGAAGAAACGAACATTTCTCTTCGTGATACGGCGTAAAAGGGCAGAAAGTATGAGCGAACCACTCCATCTAGCGCTATCGGCTCGTGTGCATCGCTTCCAGTTCCTCGCGAAAAGTTTCGCCCTCGCGAGGCAACCCCTGCGACTCGGGGCCCCCCTTTTCAAAGTCCAAGATATCGCGTGTGGAAAAGCGTAGTGGTGGTCGCGGGGGTGGAAGAGGAAGTCTCGCGAAAGCCATAAAGTCCCTCCCTTAGGTGGCTGGAAGACGAATACCCCGGAGAACGAGAGCATTTTCCAGCTGGACGGGCTTCGAAAGTGCATCCAGACGCGACCGAGTGTGAGACAGTTCGACAGGTGTCTTTACAAATTCCGAAGGCCACCCGCGCTGCCCTCGTGATGCCTCCTCGTCTGTTGCCGATGGCGGTTGGCTGGATCTCGATGGGTTTTTTAACTGCTCGAAAACTATTAACGAGAAAAGTAGGAAACGAAATGGACAGAACTGGGATTCGTTTATTGCGACTAACCGAACGGCTGTTAAACCGTGGCGCTTTCCAATTATGCTGACTGACGTGAGACTCTGGGCCGTTCGATAGATGCCCCAGAGGTGGTTCATTATGGGGAGAATTGTTTGTCCGACGATTTATCAAACGTTCGTGGCAAGATTTCACGTAGTTTGGTAATGGTGGAAAGTTTTAGATTACTTTTTTACCGTTCTGCTGTTTTGAGTTTGTTCATTTTATTTTGTTATTTATATGGTTCGGTGGGCAGAGGCAGGTGTAATTAGAAGTTTGTTTGTTTCGTTTACTGAAATTAATTATAAGAATAATTGTATAAAATTGGGAAAAAACAAGAGAGTAATAAATTCTCGTTGCTGAATTGATCAAATTAATCTCTTCATCTTTGTTCGCTATTAATTCCAAAACTAACCGTTTCTGCGGCATTTGTTTGCATTTGATAAAAACCTTCCGCACCTTCTTAATAATAAACGTGATTACACTTTGCTAAACGATAAATATACCATTAGCTTCGTGAAACGCCTTGTTAAACAAAAATTTATATTAAATTAAACCGTTCTACACTTTCCATAGAAAATCTTTTCCCTCCACTGATAGTAAGAATAATAAAGTCTCATACAACAGAATTAAAAAAAAAACGCTTATAAAAATATCTACAATGTAATTTAATAATATTTAATAAAATGTGATTGTTAATTCAAGTTCCATCGATAATTCAGTCCCATTCCTTCTTAACTCCATACACATATACGGAAGAGCAAACTTTGCCGAAAATTGAACGTATCACATTTTGCCATTCGATCAAAGAGTTAATGGTACACGTGGAACATTTTCGTCTTCGTGGCCGTAGCTTGTCCTCGAGTATCTGTCCCTTCGAAAGTCGAAGTATCAGAAATCTGCGGAAGTAGTTCAAGAACGATAAACCCTTGGCGGAGTGGCCACTTGGTGATAGCGCCGTTCAAAGACGGCCCAGTCGATTTTCCAGATGGGCCAACTTTTAAAGTGCATCGCGAAATTGTATATTACAATCGGTAGTTCGCCAAAGTGATTTCGGAAAATTCAACGAAGAAACTTTTGCGTAATAACGCCCGTCGCCTTTACGAGGGTCCTTTGAGATTCCTCGAAACTATTCCAGCGAATTGTATAAAAAGGGATGATAAGGGAAAAGAGAAAACACCCCCATCTTTCTATTACGTCAAACCTTTTCCGAGAGTACACCCTCTTTTACTGGAAGCAAAAACTACTCGGAATTCTAAACGTCAGCTAACATGGACGGGCAAAGGTAAGCGTTTCCAATGGACTTTGGATTAATCTCGCAGATATTTGGACAGCACGACGATAAACGAAAGTTTTGAGGATAGCAACGATTAGACGCGAAAATGCAATCCTTTATAGCGAATCAGGCCAAGTTTCATCGTTCCCCATATTCTGCTAAGCAGACCCCACCTCTTATTCCGCAATTTTTCATACTTCCCAGACTTAATCCGTGGAATTTATGAATTTCACAGCACGCTGCTCCTTTCTCAACGGGTTAAATTTTTTGGTGTCACTTACGGATGTCGATCGTCGTGTCTCATCACTCATCGCCACGTTGACATTTTCCGTGAAATATATTGTTGAATTAAGAGTTTCTGTTCAGCTGATGAATCGTCTGGATTGAATGGAAGGGATTGAAATTTTCTACGAGAGGTCATGATAATGCGATATTGTTTTTCACTGAATATTTTGAATGCCTTTTTCTCTTTTGTTACCTCATTTGTAAAGTGTTCTTAAATGTAGTAAAAGCTTTTGCACGGTTAATAATGAGAATTTATTTCGCAGTGAAACAGTAATTAGTTATTTTGCGTTTCATTTTATAATATATTAAAGCAGAATACGTTTATCTTTCGTGTACATTATGCTATTTGGTAAATGTTCAATGTTGTATATGAGCAATTAGTGGAAAACATTTTCATTCATTAATAAGACATTCGAAGCATTGCATCGTTATAGAAATGTATACAATTATAAATTGAATTCAAGTAATTACGATTTACTGAATTTATTTCAATGGTTGTGTTTATATTTTTCTAAATAGATTCGACTAAAATTGTTTATATATTTACTGAGAGTTAGTTATTATTCATTGGATGAAACTTATACAGCAATATCAATTTCCCCGAAAAAACTATTTACATAGTTGGAGCATGAAATAATTATACTTCATTCCTAATTGCACTGCGTTTTATGTTTCATTAACGATCATCGAACTGCTGTTTCGAAACAAGACACTGCGAAATGTAAATTCACGTTTCAATTGCTGCGTAAATTATGCAAAATTATAGGAGAAACTTTTAAAATAAGCAAGATTGAACGACTATTTTTCCTCGACGGAGGTTTAAAAAAAATTCCATCAATTAGATGCAGAGGCAATTTTTTGTTTGTCGCGCGCGGTGGTATCGCGAAACAGATGAAAGAATTCGCGAGAGTATTTTAACCAGCGAACGACTGAGTTATAGAGAAAAATTAAACGGGAATAAATTTAATCTGCTCTGCCAATTAAATTAACACGAACAGAGGGAAGTGCATTTGGAAACAAATTGAACGAGCGTTTCAATAACTTTCAATGCCCGCCGCGTCTCGTGAAATTGAATTTTGTCATCCTAGTATACCCTGCTGAATAAATAATGATATGGTTGAAAGAACAAATGTGGCGCCAGAAGTTGTATATAAACCTGATTATAAAATACGATAGCAGAGAACGTACAGTACAGGGTGTAATACTAAAGCGTATGCAATTAAAGCAATTTTAACACTATCTTCTAGCAATGAAATAATGCTGCAGAATGAATCAAAGTATGGTAATTGCTACTTCATATTCCAAATTGAGATTCAAATATTCGTTGCTTCTAAAACAGTTATAAAACTTTTACGCAACTTTTTGGAAACGCCGCGCCGCGCGCTCAGAACTTGTGATTCAATACCGAACGTCCCCGATTTAGTGTTATGCAAATCGCGAAAATGACAGCTAACGTAATTATTTAGTTTCGTAGCTCAATCGTGTACTTAACGTTGATTAAAATAAAGTAACACAAGTTTTATAATAATTTTCGTTAGTAAATGGAACCTTTTTCAATGAAAACATCATACATACTGGGCTATCATGATTTTCATTTATAGAATCATTAATTTGTTACTTTGCAACTGATGTAAAAATAAATCAAAATAAAATAAATTGAGGAAAGAAGGAATGAATATATTTAACAAGCAATCAGTTCTTTGCTTTATCGTTAATATTATTAACTCCGGTTTCAATATTTCGACATGCTTCTATGCAAAAGTAATTTATCCTTTATTGAATACAACAAAAGATAGTAACATAAGTCAGATTAAAGCAATCTTGATATCTCCGTCCTTTTAATCAAAACAAGGAAAACTATTGAAGAAAATTAATATACTTTATGCACAATCTTAAAAAGCATAACGGCAAATATGACTAGAGTCTTAAAACTCGAATATGCAATAACTTCTAATTAAGTTACTCAGTTACATGAAATATTACAATTTGTTTACTTACAGAAATCTAATTTTAAATAGAAGAAAATGAGAGATAATTATTCTTACAGATGTTCGTACTTTTATGCTGTTACACTCCTCAAATTTTATTATCCCATCCCTTGCTGGCACCCCTTGACGGATAACTGAAACTGACTAAATGACTGCGATGGAAAAAATGAACAAGAAACCAACCACGCGAAAGGAAGAGGATAAAGCTTGATCATACCTGGCAGTCATTCTTTCTTTTTTTTTTTTAATTTAGAACTACCGCGATTTGAATTTTGTCTTAATTAACCCACCCTTTCGTCCCTCTTTTTGATCTCGGATTAACGTTGAACTTTTTCCCATGAGCCGGATAAACGGATGCGAAAGGGAGGCAGACAACAAATGGCATGGAATTCGGAAGACACTCCATCGGTTTCGTTCGCCAGCAGGTCATCACTATTTTTGACAGATTTCGAAAGAACCAAATTAACGTTGACAAGGGATGTCGGTGGAAAAAATTGCCTCGGACAATTCCAGGACTTGCACGAAACAATTTTATTATCCCTCTGTCGAAATATTTTTTCAACCCTTTGCGTTCATTTAGCAGGTGGAAAATAGTCTCTCAAAATGTTGTATTCCGTTATTCAAAATTTCCTTGAATAAGAAATTGCTTTATATCAATCGAATACTGCTTAAGGATAATATAAATGTTGTCAAGAGTAAAATGTAGTTATAGATAATTATATGATAGCAGAGTCGAAGAATTTATAAAAGTGGATTTCCATGGGAAAATTGTTTCTTCTTTTGAACCATTATCTTGATTTTTAAATGCTAGTTTAATTGACACTGGATTATTTTTCACTTGACTATTACTACAAGTGATTTATTCCATGCTGCTACCTGATTGTTCTCAACAAATTGTTGTTCGTTAATTCTTCTTTAGGTCCATTTGATAGATCAAAATAATTTCTCCAATATAGGTATATTTACTTAGGAAAGCTGATTTTTCTAAAATATATACTTGGTTGATAGTTTTAAATTAATTGTTTCTCCTATACTCACGGTTTTAAATGTAACTTAGAAATCTTTGCTATGCAAATCATGCACGTGTAAAATATTAATTACCCGCAGACCAGATTATTTTGTTGTATATAACAATATCTTACGTGAACTTCGTACTATTATTATCTAGTATTCAAATTTAAATCGACTTCCAAAGTAAATACTTCAAGTAATCATTCAGCAAGCCCGTTGGAAAGAAAGAAAATAGATTCAATCCACAGAGCTGGTTAGATTCTCGTGAATAGTAAAATTATAATAACCACAACGATGCTGCAAATATGATAAACAATAATTTATCTCGAATATTAGTATAAAATATAATTTTTACTTACCTGATAATTTGTTACACTTACATTGCCAATATTCGAAACGGAATCCAATATTCGAGAAAGCTGTATTAACTGTTAATAAAGTTAGTGGAATATTTCACCAAAAAATTGGCATAATTTTTACAACTCTGCAGTTTCCACTTATTCATTCCAAAAATATCTCCCCTTTACCGTGTCACATCACGAATGAATAAAATCTAAACCCTGCTTACAAGTGTGCCGCAGACGTCACTTATTTCCCCGTGAAAAAACATTTCCATTGATCCACACGCCCGAAAAGAGTGTCCGCCAAACAGAGCTCATTATCATCCCCCTTCGATCGCCTCGATTCGTTTATTTGAACGTCGAACGAAACGTCCCTCGACTCTCGTCGATACAATATTCAGCCACAGCAGATCAGAACTTTTGCAAAGCGGTGCTATCACCCGGATAATCTGGATACGTGTCGACGATGACGATCGTTTGCTTCGCGTTATCGAAATCGCGATTACAATGCAGCGCGCGACCAGTCGATATTTTATTGGCGATTTGGCGTCCGGCCGATTCCATTCGACCGAATCGCTAATTGCGACATGCCAGTGGTATCGCGTGGCACGAGAAATTTAGCAGACCCGTGCTTTAAGAGTTTTACAGGAGAACCGTTCGAAACGGTCCAGAGAAATACAGTGGTACGTAGTTGGCTGGCCAATGGCCAGGCTCGCAGTTGATATCGAAACTGGCCGGATCGCCATTTGGGGGACATTGACTGGGAATTGATCGACATCCAGCGCCGAATATTACGCTAAATCGGGATCTGGGTAAACCTTGGCAAATAGAAATTCGATGGGGACGCAGAACGCGTTGAACTTTTCTCCGTATATTTTCATTCGTGCGCTTTTCGTAACTGCCCCTCGCGCCGCAGTGCTGTCGTTGTCCTTCTGTTTATTTATGATAAAATGTGGGACTTGTTGGTTCCAGCAGAACAGATTTACTGGTTGCAACTTTTTTGTATGCGTTGAAAGGTGGTAGTTATGTGCATGCATGCGCAGACGTATACATATATTGTGCGGTCAATTGGAGATGAAAATGGGGGGAACAATGAATTAATACAAACGTTAGAACGTGTTCATGCACGCAATCAAATTTCGAACGATTGTTTGTAACACTTTGACTTTGACTAACTAGACTTTGCTCAAAATAGTTTTAATTTTTGGCAGTAAATTTGTAGAGGAACAAGTAGTAAAATACAATAATACTTCAAGCATACTTTTGCAATTAGAAAACTTTAAAGTCTTAACTTTTTAATTTAATTCATTTTATGGGGCATGTTTAATGGACGTAATTTTAAACCCCTCTGTTTTTATAATATACCATACGTATATTAACGTAAATTACTATTGTACTTATGGCTTTTATAAATCCCAGAGTAGCTGAAAACTTATACCTTATACCACTGCCCACATGTTTGGAATCATTTTCTCAATCTTACAATTATCGAATCTTTTAACAATCTCCCACTAATTCAAAATTGATATTGCACGAAGTAACAAAGATATTAAACATAAGATATAAAGATAAGATATTAAATATTGAACATTGAAACAAATTATTGAATATTCAATTTGATATTATCAAGTTTTTTTTTGTGATGTCCAGTTATCCTGAACTTTTGGTTGGCCGTGTAAATGTAATTTAAAATCAATTTGCAATTGTGCTAAGTTTCTTTCAATGCGTTAATGCCTATATGATACGTCGTTTTAATGACTACGTATTTCTGTGAGTACAGCATACAAGGAACACAAGTCCTGTAACTCACTAACTAGCTGCTTCGAGCAGTAACCGGAAAAGTATTTTGGCGTCAAGAGGAGTAAATACCCAACACTGATAGTGCTGCATCGTGAGAGGACATAAATCAGAAATCCAACGAATTAAGCGTGGGACGAGGATGCTGTTGAAAAGAGGTTTCGTGCATTGCGGCTGAAACACGCGAGCCTTATCCCCTTGCTGAGCACGTGGAAATCCGTAACACTCGTGAAACAATAATCGAAGGCTCAGCGTGGCTTCGATTCTGATCTCCCCCTAACTTGTGACTGCTTCGAGAAGGAATTGTTATTTTTATTCGACCTGTGTTTGGCGAAGTAAATGTGCCATAACCCGTAAATGATTTAAAATAATTAATTTACTGCTACATATAGTATGAAATTATAATATATCATAATGTCGTATCATATTTGCTTGACATATATTTTTGTATCTCTCATAGTTTTCGAGATATTTATGCGTTTGCAGATAAAACGGATACACTGTGTAACATATAATGTGATATGGTAGTTATAGGTGTAAGACAGAACGAATTATGCCTTACTGCAATCAAATTAATTTATTTTAAAAGCAAGAGAAAGCGTCCATTTTATAAATAAACAATTTGTTAATGGAGTTCCAAAATGTGGTAACAATATATGTATACAGTGCAAATAAAGGATGAGTTATTATTTTATATTAGTTGTTTAAAAAGGACGGTTGTTAATTGGACGACTCGTAAACTGGGAATACTTTGAAACAGACGTATTGAATTAAAGTGGCACAGATATCAAATTTTTCAAACCATACTGGTTACTAAAATTTCGGTTCGTCAAAATTACGTTACGCCTGACTTTTATGTCTTCTTGCTTTTTAAAACCAGAATGGTTACACGTAACGTAATATCTACGTATTCCTACCATTTCCTATATTTTTTAGTAATCACTGAAAATGATTCGCAGTTATTACTGCTAACACAATTCAATCTGCGAAACATTCTATATACATATTTTACACCATAGAATGGAGCGTACGAAAACTAACTTAAAATTCCGCGACACAGCTTACCATACACAATTATTATTTTAATCAGCTTAAAAAGTTTCGCTTGAAACTCGAACGAGAAACCAGGGTGAAAATGAGACACAAAGGAAAAGGGGAATTCTCTTTGTGTTCAAAATTTTCGTGCACTCGCGATGAGAAAAATTGTAACAGAATATGTTAGATCTACAAAGAAATTAAAACAACCAGTTTCTCTAATAACCCATGCTACTACTTAACACTCGTTACATAATTTTAAAGCAACCCGGCAAAACGGGGGTTGCCTGGACTGTCGAAATTATCTCATTAGCCCCGCAGGAAACCGGCCTGATTTCGTAAATTAATGTTCACTCGTACGTACAGCATATTCAGCATGCATAATAACGAAATTAATGTAATAGAATCTCTGAGGCAGAAGCGAAGAAAAAAATACCGATAATGAGTGCTGGGAACTAAATACGATTCAAATTTTGCTATACAAACCTTCATTAACAAACGATCTGCACAAAAATTGTATTATTTTAATGTTCTTCAGCTGCAGGTCTTTTTGAACAATAAGTCTGTACATTTGATTCTGTGATATATATTTGAATAAGTTTATAGAATAACTTATTAGAATTAAACACAATTGAAATGATAAAACATATAATTATAAGGAAGCAAAGTTACAGATTTAACGAATTTAATTATTTCCCCTCATCCTCTCGTAAACAGGAAATAATTGTATGAAATAAATGTTGCGCAATGAAAATGAATGAAATTTTCCTTTGATTTTTTTATATTACTATTTTTTGTTAGATATCAATGGTCCCACTAAAATCCCAATATAAAGACCTCAAAGGAGAAAACACACAAATAACAATAACATTTTATCAAGCATTACTTTCCCCATCCATATTATATTTCCCACATAATTGACCAACAGACGTACAAATATGTCAAAATACAGAACCCTCAACATACCGATAATAATTCTCTCAACGCATACAAAGAACCACCGAATCTTCCAATTCGCCTAATGAAACTTTCAGCCAAAAAAAAATGGCACCAAATAAGAAATGAACTCAAACCCGCCACGGCGAACCCACGCGACAAACAATCTCGTTACCAAATTGAACCGCGTTAAACAAAGAGCGGTACACACGGCATCCGCAAAAAGCACACATCGTATCGCACGAATTGCAACGAGTGCATCAATTTTACACGCTTCATCCGCGCAACAGCATCCATGCATACATCCAGCCAAAACGAGAGGGGAAAACAAAAAACGAATTTCCTCCGAGCGAAACGCGGCGTTATAATAACGCGTTAATGGAATCGATGAGATCGATGACGTCGATCGCGGGTGGAAGCCTCGCGTCCGCAACGGCCGCCCCCGAAAAGGGGTTGAAAATGAAACAAAACGAAGCACAGAAAAAGCAGAAAATGGAATACCAAAGAACCACACACGCACGGACGCGCGCGCGCGCGCGGAAAAGAGGAACAGAATAAAATAGAGACAGCAAGCAGCCGTGAGGCAACGGCAGAAACAAAGTGCATATCCCCTAACGTGGAACGAGACAACAATGGCCGTATCGTTGGCGCGGGCTTTGCAGAAATGCGCGCCGTGCGGGGCAAATTACAGGAAACATTTGGGCCACCATAAAGTAATGGAATGCATGGCGACATCCGTGATCAAAAAGACGGGATGGTAAACGGGTGCAACGGTCGGGCAGAGCGAAATACAAAGTGCGCCATGCATTTTGCATCCGTCCATTTCATTTGAAACCCAATTTCGAGCAAGCCAACACTACGACGCCGGGAGCATCCTCTCTGACGTTCGCTCTCTTTCTCTGTGCCGCGGGGTGAACACCGCCGCACCGCCGCCGTTACGCGGGTCCACGGTGCCGCAAGCATTCTACGTATGCATCCCGGCTCCTGAATTCTAATTACAGCCCGTTAATTAGCCGTCGACCGACCCTTACGCTCATTACGATTCCTGCCCGTCCTTCTCGAGGATTTTGTTCTTGCCGCCGCTGTGTTCGCGGCGTGTTGCACGTGTTAACGGTGGCAAAGGGGAAAGGGTTTTATCGGGGAACTTCAATGTCGGCGCTCGCCGACGCATCGGCGGAGTTGAACGGAATAATTTGTTCGGCGTGTACGATGCCGGCTCGTTGCATTCGCGCCAAAGGGAAGCGCACATTTAAAGCGTGCACTGTTTTGGGGTAAAGGTTGAAGGATGCTAATTCCTCGTCACGGTGCAGGGAGATATGATTATTCTGGCTTGGTAATGAGCCCGGGCTGAAGATATTTCTGTCCGGTTTCGTTGTTACTTTGTTTCCTTTCCACTTTGTGCCTGGTGAAATTTTTTTTACAGTCAGCTTCCGTTCCGTATTTGAACCGTTTATTTTTAAAGTGGCCTAAGTCCATTTCTCGAAAGAAGTCAGTTAGCATTTATAATAGTTAGAATTCTACGTGATATTTTCATTTACAGCCAATATATGTTCAAATACACTGAAATTTTGTTAACAGAAAATTAGATAACTAACGAAATGATAAAAATGTTTATTCTGAAAGTGACATAAGTTCATTTATGACCGTCGAAACCGTCTTACTTTCTAAATAATGTTTATTAAGCTGTTCGGGTTAGTACGTTACACATTTTCAGAAAAACAAAAACATTATACTATCATGTTATTAGTAACCAATATTTTTAATATGATTTCAAGGCAGCCCCTTAAATATCTCGGCTTCAAAACAAGTACACTTAAGCCACATTAAAATATGCAGCTCATTTATACAGCCTTGTATGTATAGTTAGAAGATTTCCTGAATTGTATAAATTGTGTTTTTGACGTGTTGTAAAGAAATATAAAATAAATTGAGTATTGTTTTTTCAATTTGAAGCATTTTAGATTATGTCGAACGGACTTGGGCTCTTCTAAACTTTATAACAAATCTAGTTGTTAATTTTAAAAACGGCTTAACTCCATTTGTGGTAAGAAAACACATATTATTCACTTAATAATTGCTATTATTTTAACAGGAATTGTAAATTTAACTCTCTTAGATACACAAGCAGTATCCAATCATTGGTATCCTATACGCAAGTTCTTAAATATCTCGATTTAAGTATAAATGGACTTAGACCACTTTCAAACTAGACGGCTCGTTTTTCTTCTTCTTTTTGTTACCCCGAGTCGGTCGTCCATTTTCGACGGGCAATTCGATTTTCGTGTCACAGTCTGTAATTTGATTCCTTTAACGTTGTTACGTGGTTGGGAGATGAATTGAAAAGGCTGTTGTTGGTTTTCCTTTCCTTTAATTTCCACTCATGATATTTGTGGTAAATACAGCACTTATGGTCGACGCACGAGTGCAATCCTCGAACTGCACTTTGCAGAAAAGATGTTACAGACTACGCAACTAGAAACTACCAGCCTGACGGTTGGTAGATAGATAACTGACTACCCTCGCTTCATGGTTTCTTATACAGGGTGGGTCGCCACATTTTGCCATCTAGATTTACGTCATTATTATTACACCTATGCATCGCCTCTTATATGTATATGTATCGAGGAGGGAGAAGCGGTATGAGTCGGCGCTGGGTCACACTGTCGGTCAGTTCCCTTACTCACTCCTGTATGTCATATTTTAAATGATAAAAACAAAAAACAGTGAGGTGTCTCTGACACATAACAACGTGCAGGAATTTGTTACGGATTCGTTCGAAATTTCGAGTGGTCTTTTGAAACAGTTGTCAAGAACGGTTAAATATTTGTCGAATCTGCAGTAATAGTAAACATTGATGGAATATTTCGTATTTTATGTGGAACCCCGAATTTTTCTACGCTTCGAAGATTGTGTTTAATGTTTATGAAATGTTCCAAATATTCCTGAGACTTTAATATGCCGTTTCAACGCAAGGTTATTTCCGCGTTGCTCGATGATTAATGTCTCCTTGCGAGTTTCCCTCGCTGATGCTGGCCATTGTAAATAACGATGTTCATTTAGTGTAATTAATAGGTGGATTAAATGTGGTGTGTCTTTCTTCTCCTTCAACGTAGAAGTAATCTTTTTAAGTGGCTTACTTCCTACCGCACACTGACTAGCCATTAACTGTACAATATGGGCGATGTTTTGTAAAAGAGGTTAATAATAATTTGTGTGTAAGGCGAATACTAATTAGTTCCCTATATTCTTTAGAAGCCTTTCATTTGAATAAATAACGAAACGGTCGGAGGGAAAGATAATGTACTTCAAGAAAATTACTATTTTGGGGTAAAGCGCGTAAGATGAATATTTAAAAACGTTCTTGATGATACTTATTAATTTAATTGCCCGTTGAACGATTGTCGCGCAATTATCATTTTATGCGTTCAATAATAATCACTTTAATAGCACATGAATTAAAAAATAATATTAATTTATTATTATATGCAAATATATGCAGGCGCGAATGAAAGAAAACAGTGCCTGATACTGGAAAAATAATAATATGAATATTATAATAAACATAGGGCTGTTATTTATGAAATAAAAGTAAGGATACAATTTCAAAGATGAAATATTATAACACGTACAGTTCAAATACGTATATTACAAAGACTCTTCGCTAAGTCAGAAAATTAATGATTATCCATTATTTACCTGCGACATATCAATTTTCCACCCCTTAGCTTTCACAGAGTTCTTCATAAAGGAGATAATGTTCGCGAAGAAGGTTCGCGTAAAAAACTTCACCCTCGTTAGATCAACCCCAAAAAAGTTCCGAAAAAAGTCGAGCAAGTAGAGCGTTTAGTCGTGTGCACGCGGTTATTCATGGGACTTAAGAAGAGGAGCGAGTTCGAATCTCATAAATACGTCATGGCGGCGTCCAATCCGAGCTTTTTAGTTTCGCCAGCATCGTCTTAGCCTTTTCTCACTATTTCCGCCTCGACAAGTTCCGGAATTATTGGCAGAACTTTTACACCGAAGACGATGGAACGGGCTCGCCTTGGGAAATCTCTTTCGAGGTTCCAATTCGTGAGAACAATTAGACCGTTCTGCGTTCCATCGTGCGAGTTCATTGTCGATATCTATTTTTCGAGTGCGACCGTGCATCGAGTTCGATCGTTGTACCATCTTTTCTATTTTGTGCTGCATATATTTGATTTTCGTGAGAATTTGATTAAACTTATTGTGAATAGTGTGAGTAACGTAGTCGCGAGATTAGATAAATATTGTATCGGTATAGTGTGGAGCTTTGTTGGAAATATTATATTTGCGATATAATTAATGGCGTGACTGAAATAGCAGGGGGATGATATTTATGTACAATTCGAAAGTTCCAGTGCGCGTACGTGGAATAATATCTGTAATGTCTAAATGTAATTATGTACATTTTTTAACTAGGTTTTCTTTGATTTTAGAAACATGATTGTTGTAAAGGAAATAGTAATTGTTTGGTTAGTTACAAAGTTAGTTATGATGAAAACTGAATCAAAGAAATGTAATTTTAAGTGAAATCGTGTGCTCTTTTTCTCGTTTCAAATTATAGAGTTAATTTAAGACCAACATAAGTGACAGAATTTTCTATTTTCACTTCGAAAGTATAAGGTTTGCTTTCCATATAGTGAACGATAATTCTAAATGACTTTAAATTTGTTAAAAACGTTGACACCAATTATAACAATCTTTTCTTTCGATATTAAAGCTTATTACCCTTTGATACGTGACCAGTTACATTTATTAAAAGCCATGATATCCTAATGTGTCCTAGAATTATCCTGCTAACAGCAGGTTTATATAAATCGTTTAAAAAAATATGAATAAAAAACCTAACGCCCAGTAATTTATTAAACACGTGTCTGTTAATTCTCCATTCCCAAGTATGGCTCAGAACGATTCAAATAATATCACCCCTTACTTACACAATCTCCCAATATAATGCGACACGAACAATAAATAAACGCAAATCGATAATACAAATGAACGAATACTGCTCAATTGCCGCCAGTTTCAGCCAAAGATCCTTCCGATTAAAACCACCGCCCGAATACAACGAACGTTTAATATTACGCGTGACGAGTGAATCGAAGCGCGTCACAAATAACATAATAACTTATCCTGCGATATCGTATTCATGTACCGTGATTCGCGATGCACGCGGCAACAATACGAATCCCCCGGCGTGTGCAAATAATTTACAGATAATCTTCGTGATTTTAATCCGATCCGAATGAACGGTATCGGTAATACAAATAATTTCATAGGACAAGCGTAATGACCGGCCACTCGCTCGCGACTTGCATACCATCCGTTGGGATAACGTTGCGACACGTGTTTAACTTTGCACGGGCACGCGTGCTGCACGTAACGATCATACCGGAAGTGGACGAGACGCGAGGAATAATTTTCCGATTGACGGTTAACGAAATATCGACAGAGTCAATTAATTAACTATCGCGGGATCGATCGGCCCGGATGAGACAACGACGAGTGCACGATCGGCGATATACGTTCCGACGTTTCTGTCGTGGGAAGTACCCGCGAGTTTTAAATATTCGATGCAACAAAAGGGCTTTGGGTAATTGATTGCGCGCTTAGTCGGGAAATTATCGGGAAACGCGGTGGGGGATCCGTTGGTCAAAGTGGCTCTGTCGTTTAAGCATCTGTAGCGAATTGGATAATGAATAATGCACTGTGTCAGTGTAAGACTTCTTTGGACGCTATTCTCCCCTTATGAAGTGAATTATGGAAATTCACAATTGAACGCGAAACGTAATCGGGTAATTCTGCGGATTCGAATTTTTGAAGTTTTCTTCAGATTTATATAAATTGAATTATAAAATCGTTTTGTATTGCAAAAGGATTTAGCACAGTTTTTTTATTTAGAACTTAAATTATCTTGAGCGTATTTTTAAGCATATGTACATTTGTTATAATTTATGGCTATGAGTCTTAAATATTTCTTGAATATACGGCAATACTAAATGAAAGAAAATATAAAATAAACAACGTATGCATGTTGAATAAGGTTTTAGTATCAGGACAATACCTATAGTTCTTGTCTAACATATATTATTAATTATTAAGGACAAATGTAACTTTGCTTGCTACATATATTTGGTAGATAACCTTCTACGCTTTTATATAATACAAATTTGGTGCAACAAATATGTACGAGACCAAAGATTGAAACGAATACTCTCCCTGTTTGAATTAACATTTCCCAGTATCATTAATTGTCACAACACGTCGCCCACCTATCGAACACGGAGCAAATCAATTTCCTCACCATTCGAATGACTACAATTGAATGTAAAATATAATCGGATAATTCTGGCCATTTACATTCTCGAAACTTTCTCAAAACTGACTTACATTTAATCAAGACATTCAACTGAGTTCTCCACTCAAAGTTCTCCACCCTGCTGTACACCCCTTTCATTTTTCTCTGCTCACCTTCAATCTTCCATTCCATTTTCATTCTTAATTTCATCAAAGAACCGAATAACCCTTCCCCGCGCAGCTCGAAGCGTCGACGGCGCAATTGAAAATGTTCCTCCCGCCCGCGAAATTCCGACTTCCGTTTCGCCCGGTCGACGGCCCTCTGCGCCGCGGCTCGGTTATCGACGTTTCGCAGCGATACCGGAAGCTGCCAGGTCATCGGTGCCCCGCCGTTGTCGTTACAGGCACTATCAAACAATGATATTTTACACAATGTCGCCGGCTGAGCGGATCGGCCGTTTTCGAAACTCCCTCTGGCTCGGCGCGGAAACTCCACGGAGAATCATCCGGTGCGTTGCGAGTGCGGACCGGAAGTTTCACCCGTTATTAAACAATTTTGTTCCATCCACCGGCGTGCAGTGACTGTTTCGCGTCAATGGGTCTGCCGAACCTGCCTGGCATTTCACCTGCGTTGCATAAACTTAATGTGTACCTTTGTTTTTTTTGCGATTGAACCGTTTCGCCGTATGTATTTCCATTCTTGTACATTGTACAGGGTGAAACGGAAGAGTTTCTCAATGTAGATTTCGAACGCTTGTGGTACAATTTATTATGCGTTTGAGTAAGTACTGAGCATAATATTTGATTGAGTAAGAGAAATTATTTAGTGGAATGAAAAGGAGGTATGCATGTACGTAGAGCGGTTGACATGCTAGTGAAGTTCTTTGTAAACGAAGCTTCATCGAAATCTGAATTTTGGCGGTACGGTTCTTGCCTTTTTACTAATACTTTGCCTAATATTAGAACTACCGACGGATTTTGGAATATTTAGGTATTTAGACGATAGATGAATTGTGAGAATGACAGTGGTTGTATGAGAAATTAAACGGGGATAGATAATTACCGTTCTGTCTTATTAAAAGTCATCATAAATTCCTGCACTAGCGCCTATGTGATGTCAATATATTTATAGCAAGAAATCTGTAACGCGTTATATTGACGAGGCTGGTAATTGCATTGCTAAAAAATGTGAAATCTTGCAAAAGAATTACGCATGTTGCCGAATTTCCTGTCTGAATTATGCGGAAACAAAGGCGAGACAGGAAATACTACGGCTGCAATGCCATTTCATTATCCAGTGTGAATAAAGTGACTGGTATTGAATCAATGTGAGACGAGTGAATCGTGTTCCTGGAAATGTCCCATTGCGTAGCGATCCAGCGAATGCTAAATGATAAAACTGGTGCCGAATGCCAGATCAGAGTAAGCACCGAACAATTTTCTGAAAGAATTGGCTTGTCGAGTAGTGAAAAGCTTTAATTTCGCGATTCATTCGGGGTTTGGTGTTCCTATAGGCACGAATTACTAATCAGCATCGTGCATTCGCTCGGGCATAATATAACAACAGATGAGCTTCGTTACAGGAAACAGGAAATTATGGAGGTGTGAAAAATTCAATTGTAATATGATTGGAAAATATAATGTCATTGATATGAAATTCGAATATTGAAATATTGAAACGTTCTGATAGGCACCATCTAAGGGGAATCTACTGTAGGCTGGTCAGTTTAACTTAATTAGTAAATTCGTAATCAAATAAAGACATAGTTATTGTTGAAATTATTGAAAGAACATAAACCAGCTTTCTTTATATAATATAATACAATTTTGGGACAGACTTTGAACAGATTCTTTTATTAATTATCTTCCTCATGGATCCATAAATAAAAAAGGGATTTGCATTGTTCGAGGACCAAAGGCAATTAATTATACTCTTTACAATTCTTTAAATTTTGATTCCAAATTGATATCATACAGACTGATAGCAATTAACTTTGTTTCGATATATTCTATCTTGGCCATATTCCTAAATTCTGGATTTAAAATAATTAATCAATCATGAAATGGCGATCTATAATATGATGTCTGATGGATCTCAAACTTTTGATCGGTAATGCAATATCATTTTCTCCGAAACTTTCGATTTCTGTGTTAAGCATACAAATATTCTACCAGCAAAATACAAGAACCAATCCAATGAATTTTATAAATTACCTAGATAAAGTTCAAAACCATACTCCTAAATAATAATTACACTTTATTCATTGCCAAACACATCTCAGCAACATACATATATATTGGATCATTGCATAAGTTCGTGCCCGATTTTCAGAAGTGTAGGGATCCTTATCGCAGATTTGGAAATGGTGATTTTAACCTGGACGATCGATCTCGCTCTGGACAACCTTCTGATATTGATGACAACGTTGTGCGTGCCTTAGTGGAAGGAAACGCCAGAATTACAAGTAAAGAGATTGCTGAGAGACTCAATATCGACAATTCATCTGCATTTCGCCATTTAAAGAAACTTGGATTCACTTCTAAGCTCGATACATGGGTGCCGCATTCTTTGACGGAAAAAAATAAGCTTGACCGCGTCACTGTGGCCATTTCTCTGCTTGCACGCAATAAAAAACAACCTTTTTTGAATCGACTCGTAACTGGCGACGAAAAGTGGATCCTATACAACAACGTGCAACGAAAAAGAACCTGGAAACAAACAGGTGAAAGTGCAGAACCCGTGGCAAGGGCTGGTTTGCATCCAATGAAGTCGAAAACTACCTTTAGACTTTCTTTGCAGAAAAACCACGCAGTTTCTACGAGAAACGAATTCACCAGTTTGTAGAACGTTGGCAAACAATTGTAGAAAATGGTGGTGACTATATAATTGCATAATAAAATTGTTAACTTAAAAATATAACCACTTATGTTTTATTTTCAAATCGGGCACGAACTTATGCAATGATCCAATACATTACCTCATCGATATGCGCATGGCCTGAATGTTCCATATTACCGATACCACAAACAAATATTAATCTAAACTTTTAGCACTCGAAATACCCATTTCCGATACAAAAAAGTAACTCGAGATAGATTTCAAATAACAATTACCATTCATTGCGCACAGACTAAACGTCTAAAACATAAGACAGAAAGATATCTGTCGACAAATGAATTATCGTCGCCTCCCAGTCTGAATTCTAGTTTTTTCTCTCAAGCCAAGTGTTAAACCAACCCTTTTCCCCCCGTGCAACTCGAATACCCAGAACGTTTCATCAAATTTTCATCCGATTTCCACGATGGAAAGGGGCGAGCTGGACGAACGCCTCATCAATGGCCGCCCCCGCGAATGAACGTAGCGAGGACGGTAGCCGTCGCGTATTACTATGCCGGTGAACGCGCCGGATGTCCGGTGTCGGCGCAGGAAAACGCGTCTCGTCGATCAGGAAAGGTAGCCAGCCAGTACACCGTGCAGGCTTTCACGAGCGCCGGTGTGCGTGCACGAGCAGGTATGTGGCGGGCGTAGCTGGCGAGCAGTGATCGTGTCTGTTCGCTTCCGCTTCGCGTTCATTCACAACTCTTTCGCCTTCGCCAACGCGCCACGCGTTTCCTTCGTTCACGGCGTGAATCATCCAAGAAATTCTCGCGCCTCCCACGTTACACCGCGTGATCTCGCCGCTGTACCCTTCTTCCTTTGCCCCACTCGTCGCGCGATGCAGCATGGACGAGCGTTGGAGGGCTCGTCGTCGGAAGACGGGCACCAGGATACGCTTGGCGGAACACGGTTGCTTAATTAAGGGCTGTCTTTGCTAGGGATATTAATCATCCGCGTTAAACGCGGTGTCACCAGCATCAAAGTGGGACTGCGGACAATACGATGGTGTCTCGGATGCTGGATAAATTTTGCAGACCTCGTCTGTTTGAATTTCATTATCTCTCGTCGACGTGGAGGGATTTTTCACGAGCAGGCGGGGTATTGTTTAGTGAGACGTTTGGAGTATTTGATTCGTTTCCGGAGATAATAATCTTGGAGCTGAGATTGGCTTTGTTGATGTGAGACTTACGCGAGAATAATTTTCTTTGTGACGTGAGTTGATTTTGGTATTAATTGTTCGAGCGTTTTTAGGGAACTTGATTGTTGATCTGACGGTTGGTGAATCAAGATTCTTGAAATTTTTTTTGGTATTTTGAGTAACAAGCAATTTTCTATCCTCTTTAATCTGATACATATAGTTAATGTTTTATTGTTATCGTGTCAGAACTGCAAGGAAATTTCGTTGCGAAATAATGTTCAACCCCAAATATTTGTTGTAGATTCACTATAATCTTTTCTTCACTTCATTATACTTGCTCACACATTTTGAAACATTGTTACATGTCACACCAGAGACAGAAAACGTGTACCCAGCCGACAAATAATTTATTACAATTTATTCTACACAATACCTCCCCTCTTTTTCTTTGCTTTCAAATTTGCATTCCCTTTCTTATTCACTGAAACATCTCAACATTTACATCTCTTTAAATTCTGCACAAAATTATATATCTACTGCTCTACGCATTAATTCAATAAATAAATTCCACTTCCTTGCACCCGCAACTACATCTACTACCTCGAGCTGCATAATTCACCAATGCACTCCGAATTAATAAATCCGCCCCAGGAATGAACAGAAAAAGAAAAGCCGAAACGATAACAAGGCATTAGGTATTACGCATTACAATTCACCCTCACAAAAGCTACGCCTTTCGAACCTTGCGTGCCCCAGGTTCTTTCAGACATCCACCCAGCGTTAATGATTGATCGCAGTTCAGTTACCGGCTAATGTGAAAACAATAGGCGCAAACGGACGCACGGGAACAAGCTGACAGATTTCCGGGTAAAATTTGCGAATTCAGAATGGCCGGTTAAATGGCCTCGCCGATCGAGTCCCCCGATTTCCTCTTCGACGCTCTTTCGCTCACGTGTCGCGTTAACAAGCTATCGTACAATGGCCATTATTGTACGGGCAGAAAAGTACAATTGTACGGCTCGTGTGCGTGCGTGCCGCTTTCATGTACCTTGCCTACGTGGCCTCCGCCCACACCTTCGAGAGCAAAAGTAAACGCGTCACGCAACTGATTGCGAACTTTGAATTCCGCACGGGGACGAGAGGCAGGTAACTACAATGGAGTAACGCGTTATAATACCGATATCGTTGCTCGTCGTTCTGTATGTAAATAGAGACAGGTCTGCGCGGAGGCTAGTTCGATTGGAACGAGCCGTGAAAGAACGATAATGCAACGGGGCGGTGAGTTTACAGAGTTTTCGTTGCAATGAACCGGCAAACGTTGTGAATAATAAGCGGAGGAAGCGAAGCTGCGTTGACACGCGCGCAAGGTTAATAGACTGTTTTACGAGCAAAAGTTACGATAAAGTGGTGCAAACGTGCATCGAAATGCTGCGCGACGAAATTGTAACAGACATACAGGGTGGCCGGTAAGTTGCGGAGTAATTGGGGTAGAAGGGAAGGGTGTGCAACTAACTTTGCTTCGTGTGTTCGTGGTTTTGATCACATTATGAGAAAATGGGTTTCAATTTGTACCGATTTAATAATTGTGGGACGATGTGGATGTTTGTGCAGATATACCTAATATGCTGAAGTATGCTAAATATATGTACATCTGCTGATGCAGACCGTATAGAAATTCTTTGGAGCCAACTTGTACGTGACGTGTTCAACAATTGTCGGCAATTTAGTACTGTCGTCAAATTGAAAACTGCGATATTTGAGGGCTGGAATCGCGTTACACCACACAGCTGCAAAATCTAGCAGAATCAATGACCAAGAGAATGAATTTGTTAACAAAAAGGTGGTGGAAAAACAATAAATTATTGAAAACATTTATTCCCTAAAGTTATTATGTTCTAGTTAATCGACGTTTTTGCTTTTCTGCAAGTGGATCTATCATTTTGTTACGGTCAAAAATTGACGAAAATCAGTTAAATGTTTACACATAAATTTGACATATGTTAAATTTTGCACATATACTCTATGGTGTCTAGGCTACATGTTGAATAAGTTTCAGCCGAATCGGTTGATTAGCTCCAGAGTTATGGCAAAAAAGCCAAGTGGATCTATCTTTATGTTACACAGTGTATATGGAGGGTTCAGAAGCTAATCAGTGTAAGTCCATTAGCATTCAAACCGAGATAAATAAGGTTTTTACAAATTATTTGGGAAACAATGACAATGTTTGTACCGTCATCTATTGCTTACGGATGAAAATAGTGACTTTATTGATTTATTAACTGAAAGTTTTAACAATAAAGAGGTTTTTGAACTACGAAACTCATGTTCAGGGAAAGTTGGACTTACACTGATTGGCTTCTGAGCCCTCCATATGTAAACTGTGTGAGAAATATATAGGAAATATGTGTCCATATATGTATTCAAATAATTAATGATTTTAGTGTTTTATTTATTATAATTTGAATTACAAAATATATCCTGTGATAGCTTATTGTGTATTCGATTGTAAATTGATGCCTCTTGTTTGATAAAATCACTGATCATGTTACAATTAATTTGAGATAGAGGGGCACTGCTTATAATTGTACAAATAAAATGTATTATGAAAAAGGAATATAAAAATAAATTGGATAATCATCCAGCAAGAATCTACATCAAACAATTATAACGAGGAAGCTGCATAAGAGATATCGAAACAACCTGATTATTTATTTATCAACAATAAATATATAGTTACTATTAAGTACAAAATTATATGCACAACTGCACAAATTAAAATTAATGAAGGACGTAATATAAACAAATATGAATACGTAATTACATTATGTATTTGTCCAGAGAAAAGTCAAGTGAGTGAAGACAATGAAGTTCGCATTATTAAAATTTTTCTTAAGCAAGATTTTGATTATAACACTCCTGGTTCTAAATATAATCGTGTGTTTTGCCAGCTTTCAGAAGGACCAATATGTCACACGATTAACAAATCAATACTACATTGCAATGTATAATTGCGTCCTGCAACGGTATGCGCATAGGTAATTTAATATGCATCAATGTACCCGTTCAGATGCCATTGTAATATCGTCAATCGGGAGTTAGGTGTTGCTAACTGTGCAAACTAAACAGGTAATAATAGGGGATCCTAAGAATAAACATTGCACTACATTAGTAAATAAATATTGTACTAATAAATCAATAGTTGCAAATATTAAAAGAGAAAATTATGAGAAATCCACGATGAATAAATACTATTATCCATCAGAATTGATTAACTGTTTTATAGAAAAAAATCCTATTTGTCTTTCACGTACCAGGAATATACAAAGGAAAATGTGAATATTTCACCTCAATACACTTGTGTTTTATAAAATTGGGTGAAATGAAAAATTTTATAAGAATTAAAAGTAATAACTCTTTATTTATGTTACGGTATTAATTTAGATATAATAATTGTCGAACTGTGAGACAATTTTTGTATGAGTCTGCAAGTGCAATTAAGTGCTTAGAAGAATGTGGGTTTGATGTAACAAAACGAATTGTGAAGTAGTATGGGAGAAACAGATGAGAGGAGATTTATATTATTTTCAGTTAAAAATTACTGATATTTTATCCTGTTCTTTTTAACAAAAATTTTTCTTGAATCACTCCTATGCTAATCACATAAAAGTTTTCTATTTCAATGACGGTTTTCTAATCTAAGAATTCTCTAATATCTAATAGTTCTTCTTATTCCAATAATTTGTCCTATTCTGCTTTCAATAAAGTGATTTATAATTTATTGTATATGAATAACTGATCATTCATTGCATACTTTTATATTTCACAACACTGATAATAAAATGTACATATTTATTTGTACTCTTCGAAATGTGTATTGCCGAATATTTGTCGCGAGGATAATATAGCTAATCTTTTTTTATGCTCGCGTCATCTTATAAACGCCCCCAAAGCTACATATATTGCAAAATGTGTAGGAACGACGCCCGAAGAAATAGTGTCCTCATTCCAGTTCACTTTGTCAGCACCTAGAATTTTTTTCGATGACTTCATCGTCACCTACGAGGATGATGAAAACGATTTCCACAATAAACCAATCTTATCTACACATTATGTATGTTGTACATGTATTACCTAACTCGTGGTTTTGTAGACTTTATAATATTTCAAATTCTTTCCTAAAGGCCTACGTTTCTTATCTTCGTTCATATAATTTAAACTCTGATCATAAAAATTATCGTCAAATCTCTGTTTAAAATATACAATCTCCTTCTCCATACAATTAGATTAATAACAGCTACTACCCCTAACGCAATGGATCACACGCAATGATACAAAACTGAATAAAAACTTGAGATACATTTAAAACATTTGAATAAAATAAAATAAAATATTGTTTTACCTTAAAGATCTCAGTGCATATTGTTTCTTATTACTGTAGCTGATCAAAAAGTTTTCACCCGGGGGGGATATTATAATTACTGGACCACCGAAAGTAATTATTAATGGAATAAAACGATAATCGAGTCACTTTAAGCGAGCTTCGAAACTCGATTTCCACAAAAATATTCAAATCGCGTGTGAATAAATTTTATTTTACACCTTCCCTGTATTTTTACACGAAGAATTCATTATCCTCTATCCTATTGTCTTACGAATTGCAATCCATGATCTACATTTCTATACTATTGTAAAAGATCTCGATCTTTGTACAACACCATACGATGAATACTTATCGTTATTATAATATTCTTCCATTCCGGAGATAACTTTTTCCTCAATTTTCATTTAACTGCTCCATAAATTATCTCCCACCCACCCGGGTAAATAATGAACTTTTTGAATTTCCAGACAGAAACACGTTCAATTGGAAATTCCCCCGGAGTGCCACGCGCTTTCACACATTTCTCCACGTTCTTTTGTGCAAACTCGCACAGTCAAGCATGTTGTCAGCGAACTGGAAGGTCCTGGGTCACCCTGCCGCCGGTCACAGAAACATATCTACCGTTGAAAGACGAAAGATTCCGGTCACGAATCCTCTTCAAGCCGGAACGAGTCCCTGTCGCTCCGAAAGATCGAACCAGCTCGACCGTTCTTTCCGTTCCCAAAATGAAATTGCACAATTACCTTCCGTTTCGCGTTGTTCCATCTTCGACTTCGCACCACCGTTCTACTCACCATTCGATAGAATACTTTGTCATTTTCCGGCTGGAGAAAAAACGCTACGATTTTTTGGTCTTCTATTGGAGAACAGTGACTGCCTTAACGGCATTTATCCTTATGCTGGATATTAAAATTTGAAAAGTGTACCCCACCCGCTGCCCTCACTTGAATTCCTACCTTGAAATATTTCAATTTGCTGCAATTGCCTCGCGTTTTATATTTAGGCATGCGAAACTTCGCGTAATAAGTAATAGGTGCAGAGCGTGCGTTCATTGAGGTACAGTATGCGAGCGAGGAATACAATATATCATGCAAGATATATTGGAAATATGTGCGGAATTTATGTAGAAAATTGTGAGTGTTTTTTTATTATTTTATGCATCACGATTTACAGTGGCTGCCAAAAATTTTCAGCCAAAACGTATTTTTGTTAAATATATCGTTAATGCTAAAGGTTTCTGAAAATATTAGGCTATAAAGTACCACTCATTAAGTCTGTTGCGAAAATAATTTAAATAATATATTAAAATTACTGTTTGGTCGGAAACTTTTGGCAGCCACTGTAAGTTAAAATGTGTATATAACAATAGCTCTTTTAATGTTTCATAGAAATTTGAAATAATTTATTGATTAATCAGATTAATATTTCTCTATATATTAAATATGCGAACGATATGCAGAATGTAATACATAATATATGTACATATGTTCTATAAAGTAGAATATATTCTTTCGTTACATTTTCATGGCAAAATAAGTTTCTGTACATGTTCTCTTTCTTTATACAAAAAATAGTTTACAATAATATCTACATGAACATCTGTCGTCTGCAAATAATTATTATGCAAAATGTTTCTTCCCTACCCTGAAAAGTAGTGAAAAACTAAATAATTTATGTTTGGATGTAGTTATGTAATTGTCACTATAGCGGGACGAATTCATATTAAAAACCCCGTATAATAATTTATTTGTTAAAATTCAATAAAACCATAATTACAAGCAGCAGCCAAACCAAAGTTAATCTTTGAAAGTATTATTAGGCACTAGGAATATTGTTACCTGTTGATTATCAATATAATTCATAATATCATCAAAACACCATAATATTATTAACAATTTGGAAAAATTCTCCACAACAGAGTATTAATAAACTTATCTAATAAAAAGAAGGAACAATCGCAACTGTTAATATTGTTATCCGAGGCAAACATTTGAAAATAAAATTTCTCGTGTATCCCCAAACGTACTTATCCATTATATCGCAATTATCAGTAATGGCACGTCTCTGTGCCTGCTTCAAAATCCATACAGTCCCTAAATAGGTATCGTATAACTATTCTGGTAAGTTTGAAATGTCATCGTAGTGGTCGGAGATGGAGTTGGCGCCGAGTAAAGTGCGACTCTGTGTGTTGCGGTCGCACTTACAAATTGCCAATTAACGCCGCCCAAACACGAATTACCAAGAATACCTTTGTAAAGAGAACTTTCAAGTGCAGCCTATTCTGTCGCCACTCTCCTTTTTTCTCGAAAAATGACACCAATCATTTTAAAGTTGCTTCCCTAGTAGCGGCTCAAATTGAAACATATATATATTCATTTTTCACAAACAGTTTTTTATGTACAATATTTATTCCAGGTGAAAATTATACGTAATGATATAGTATATGGATATTCGGAGTGATTATACTTTTATTTCGTGCTTTTGTATTGATTTATACGTGCATATGCTACACTTCTTATTATGTAAACAAATTAAAGCGTTTGTGCAAACTGTCGTTGTCTTGTAATAAATTCTTTTTGAAGAATTTGTGTAATGTGAATATGAATTACTCAAATGAAGTTTTATGTCGTATAACTTTGAATGTCGTGCAATCTCACTACTTTAATTCGCAATTTTTGTACAAACTGTTGAACTCCTTTCAAATCGAATACCAATAATAATTAACATTAGTCAACAAACTATTTGATTACTGAACTCGTGGAACGACGGAACGAATTTCGTGTGAATTACGCGCATGTCAACATATATTTATTTAAATGGTCTATCCATTAATCGGTTATTTTAATGCATAAATGCGTGATTTTCAGTTACCTCAATGTTATAGCATCCCTATTTATAAACAACAAATTGTTATTGATCCAGTAAAGCGTTTATCGAAACGCCGTAACATACCGCTTTAACCCCTTCGCACCGGCGGACGAGATATCTCGCCGCGTGATTTCGTTCATGACATGCTATGGACGAGATATCTCGCAACGCAATGTCTTTCATGCGATGCTATGTACGAAATATCTCGCGACACCGCGTCGCATGAACGTTTTTGTGTCGCGAGATATTTCGTACATAGCATCGCATAAAAGACATTGCGTTGCGAGATATCTCGTCCATTGCATATCATGAACGAAATCACGCGGCGAGATATCTCGTCCGCCGGTGCGAAGGGGTTAAATATAAAATTTGTATTAGAATTTCTCCCAACGATGTGCGCAATAATATATTTTTTCTACTTGTTTATCCTTCAGAAATATATAACTATTACCGTGACATCGTTCTTCGAAACGAATACATCTTTTTGCGTCAAAAAAATAATAATGATCTGAATCATTATTATTGCAAAGTGCATCGATTTTCGTTGAATCCCATGTTAAAACGACAGATGGAGGCGAAAGCACGGAAGCCTGACAAATGTTAAAGTTCCATTTTTCACCAGCCCTCTGTTCCCAGTCTCTGGACAGTCGTTCGAAATTACAAAAATTTGTGAGTTAAATGCAGGAAAAAATAGAGGCCGTGCCCTCGAATGAACCGAGCTATCGCAGTTTGTTCACGTTGCTGCGAATTTTTTTAAATCGAATATCAGCCGGTGGGCGAGAACGCTAAAAAATAATGGTCGACATTCGATGGTCGCGTGCTGTCGTGTGTCGCAAATGAAGAACGGGGCTGTACACGAAACAAGCAGAGAAAAATCGGCGAAAATTCAGCCCGTCACGTACGCACCCTTGAATCGTGTCTATATTTCCCGTGTACGTGGCAAGAATCGTGGTGGAAAATTCGACGTCGATTTCTGGGGACACTCTAATTTTCCTAGGCGGTCGCTTTATAATTCTAGCTAACGATCCAGCTAGCAATAAGGTGAAATTGTGATGGCAATGATAGTATTGTGACGATCATTTGGAATTTTCTATTTGAAACAACGGCTGGATGTGTATTAACATGTCAACATTAGTCTGTTTTATTATGGTGGTTTAATGTGAGGTGTGCAAGGTGTACAGAAATCTTAGGAGTGGATTGAAATTTATGATAGATTGCGAATTATGTGAGGAAGTGTGTAAAGAATGTGTGGATGATCACGAATGTTTCTTTTGTGGTAATAATTTTATTTTATTCTATGCATGTAACACTTGAACCTGTTAAACTATCTAAGAGTTACCTAATGCACATGTAATATTTTTTGTTTGAAGAATATTGGAAAAGTTTCAAACAATTTATTTAGTGTCCATTAATATTTTTCCATGCAATTTATAATAAGTACTATTTTACTTTTACATGTAACCAGTATGATCTTTGCAATTGTACTTCAATGTACCCTCAACGTTTCTTTTCTCTAATCTCCAATTATTATTGAATGAATCGAATGGTGACAGTGTATCGAAATATATCTTTTTAGAAATATGTAATAGTTAATTTTAATTTCAGTAATTTCTACAGTACTAATTACATTACTTTTAATTTCGAAAACAAAAATGTTTGAAAAGATGATTCTTCACCACAGTTACAATAATGAAATTCTTTAAAATATTCTTTTACCGAACTACAGCAACCGTGGCTGCTGAATTTAAATAGCTGAATTGCCATAATAATATTTGAGAACCGTATTCGGTGTAAAACATGAACATTTTTACGTATTTCTTTTACGTATTCGCGGCATAGATTTTCATCTGAATTCGCCAATAAAACGGTATCCATTTCTGCGTCACACATATTTAAAAATATTTACGAATCTAGATAACGAAAGCCAGTTATGTATTAAAAATTGCAATTTTATAACGCAACTATGTATCGTACATCTGTGAAATTGATATTGGTTTGGTGGAAAGCTGTGATATTTATGTGACATCTTTAGCGTATAAAACGTGACGACCCAATAACTCATGCAATATTTGTATTGTACATATGCTTCAAACATTTTCCAAATTAGCACAAGAATTATTTTTATTAAGATTGTGCATTTTGCTGTTTATTTAGTGAAATAAAAAAAGGGTACCTCGCATTTATTAACACCATATGAATTTATATTAATGTAAATATTAAAACTATATAATTTTTAAGATCTAGATCATAGTACAATAAAAGAACGATATTATCATCAACAAAACAAATATGTTTAAAAATTAGTATATGTAAATTCCCATAAAAACAATGAAATTAACTGGTAGCATAATAATTGGCGCCTTGTTATGTGTATAGTGAACACGATTTAAACACGAGCCATTTATTTCCATTGATTATTTATCTAATCATTATATTAGAGACGATATCAATCTTCAATTCCAAATCATGTAAGAACTGATCAAGAAATGTAAGCAAAAGAGCCGTCAACGTGGGAACGGAGAACAATAATGCCACTTTTTTCAATTTCTTTCCTGTGGTCCGTTTGGAAACTGAACGCCTCAGTGATTCTCACGAATAATCGTACTCTAAGGCCATTGTCAGCTTTCTATATTGAAAGACCAACAAAAATAAATTCTGGGGCGATTAATGTAACGGGACGCCACATATCTGAACAGCTAAGTTCATTTATTCGCTGAGTATAAAAGTTTCAATAACTATTATGAATGCTGCGGACAATTATCTCATTAAATATGATTTACTGTTTTCTATATTATTTCTCCACAATTTTTATAATGTTCGTATTTCTTTATTAAAAGGGTCAATTTATACCGTTTTCGAACCTTGCAAAGCAGCGCACTTTTCCAAAATTTAAGATATGCGATGATATTGAATAAATAAAAATTCAATTGTATCCTTTAATTCCGTTTGCCATATTTTCCAAGGTGGTCCACATTTTGGTATTAGCATAATGGTTTTTAAAATTATCGTATCGATATAGTACGATGCTGTGCTCGAAGTTCCAAATTCAATCATTTACCATACATTCGCCAAATTATAATGCTAACAATATACACCTTCGTAAACTAAAGGCAACGTCAACTAAACAGTCCACTCACAAACAAACGAAGTCATTTCCAGTCACCTTACACAAATCCATATCGGTTAACATACCGCGAGGCCACATTAATAACCAAACTAACTGCAAAAGAAAAAATCGATACCCAATTCCTTCAAAAGCAATAAGCGAAGCGAAAAAAGCACAGGTCATCCGCGTACTCGTGGCGAGCACAATAAATGACCTTGCACGCTCGGATAGAGACACGAATGAGCGTGGAAAGCACAAACTGGAACCGAATTTCTGTGAAATAAAGAACGAACGCCGCGGCGATGTTCATTAACCGGGCCACCATTGCATTACACGGTTTTCTAGTTTATTTTTTTCTCATTTTTTCCCCCCAGACTGATCTCTTCCCGTCCGCATTTCTACCCACCACAAAGTGAACTTTCCACATTGCGTTTCCGCCGCTCCGTCGCTCACCCGAAAATCAAATTTCCCGCAGCGAGCGCGGTGATAGAACTTTGAGGAAGCCCGACCGTGATGGGTAAACGAAAAATTGCATTAGATACTTATCACGCGGTGTACGTAGACGCGGGGCAACCGAGAAGGTAAACGGAGACGAAGATAGAAGGGAAGAAAGCTTTGAAACCTTTCACCCTTGTTTTACCCCCTCGACTATGTGGATCGTAAGCTAACGGTCCTATTTTCGGCTAATTTTCGGGCATCGTTAAAGGAACGTAGATTGCTCGGCACAAACGTAAACGCACGCGTCTCGGGGATGATGAACGAAAAGATAGCTTTTTTCGTAGCGTCTGCTTCTTATTTTCATTCATTTATTTTATTCTTCTTTTAGTGAAATGAGGCTGCTACGAAAGTATAGAAACTGCCTTTTATTTAAATGCGATTCTATGTTGTTTTCGAAGTGAATCTGTTCTTCGATTTCATGATTATGTTCTTTGGAACATTGATAAATGATCAATAATTGATATACTTTAATTTCAACTTGATTAAACCATGTGTTCACCATTGCAATTTACAATCTG
Organism: Nomada ferruginata; assembly: GCA_963583965.1. Lineage (NCBI taxonomy): Eukaryota > Metazoa > Arthropoda > Insecta > Hymenoptera > Apidae > Nomada > Nomada ferruginata. Next base: position 7,727,054 of record OY757219.1, read on the forward strand.
TTTCCGTTCTATGTTGTTTTCGAAGTGAATCTGTTCTTCGATTTCATGATTATGTTCTTTGAAACATTAATAAATGATCATTAATTGACATACTTTAATTTCAACTTTATTAAACAATGTGTTGACCATTGCAATTTACAATCTGTTTCTGTTCTATGTTGTTTTCGAAATAAATCTGTTCTTCGATTTCATGATGATGTTCTTTGGAGCATTGATAAATAATCAATAATTAATATAATTTACTTCCAACTTTATTAAACAATGTGTTGACTATTGCAATTTACAATCTCTTTCCGTTTTATACAATCCACAATTGGGATTGTCTTGAAAGGCACAAAAAGAATCATTACATTCTGACTAACCCAAAATATTCCACAGCACCCTAAAACGACTGCATACAAAAACACTGATTCCGCCGAAAGCAAAAGTCGAACCTTCAAGCCGCATCAACCAAATCCATCTTCCCCTCGCACCCTCGAAAAGAAGAGAAGCAAAATATCACGATCATCCCCCAAATATTATAAAAATGTTTACCCATGTATCTACAGCCCAACAATAGAAAAATCTAAGTTCAATTTCACAGGATCACCGTCGCCGATGATCGTCCAGAATCTCCCCGATCTTCCAGCCCGCCCTGTAACGGATATCTCGTTCGCCGAACAGCCGTCATCCGTACGTGGAATCCCTCAGCGGTGGACAAGGCAGACCTCGAAGTCGAGGATGATCGATAAAGAAAAGTATTCGAGACAGGAGGGAGGCGAGCGTGGCAGTCCGTTTCGCGGATATTACGTGAAGTGACCGAGATGAGCACCTGCCGATCGAGGTGTGACGGCGTGGGAGGTCGTGGATGAGAAAGGAAGACGGAGAAGCATCGAACTCCCTCCCTCCTCAGCCCCGGTTGGCAAAGGGGACTCGCCAAGAAAGAAGAATAATCGCGTCAAATTCCTATGGTTCAGCCGAGCGAATAACTCCGCGAGGGAACGCAATGGCGTCCCATGGATGACGTATAGTCGCAGCGTGCCGATATGGGGCGGTTTGCTCTGTTCCTTGCATTCCGGAATGCATAATCGTGAGCTATTCGTTATGCGCGACAGCGACCGTCTCGGAGCGCTAATCGGGCTGTGCTTTTCCCCCCTTGGCCGTTCGCGTTTCTGGAATCCGGGAAAGAAGTTTAATGATGCCGCGGTCAGAGAGGATGGTTGAAATTGTGGTCAACCAGAGGAGCGAGGCGAGGCATAGGTGGATGAAATTATTTGTATTACATACGTGCAGCAATGAGCAGACGGGTTAAAGAAGGCATGACGTAGCAGGGTGATCAATGATATCTCGCTTTATTTATTTATACTTTTTAACGGCAGAATTACTGGGAATAGTTTAAGCTGTGTAGGTGTCGAATATAGAGACGTTTGTTTGATTTTAACAAGTTTTCAAGTTTGGAGAGGAATCCAGAAAGTGCATGGTTTTAGGACCTCACAGGTAGACGTGATCCCTTTAAACTTAAAAGAAAGGGAAATTGATGGTTGGATCGGGTTAGAGGGATACCGGAATTTATTAGCAGGGCTTCATTCGTTGATGGATTTTTTAATTTGTTGCTGTATTGGCTCTTTGTGATATGTATTTTATGTGATGAGTTTCGGGGAAATTGGTGGAAACAATGGACTGGTCTCAGGTAGAATACTGCAGGGTTACTAGGCAGCGCAGATGTTAATAGTTGCTGCATTTGTACTATATACATATTATATGTGAGGATGATAATATTTAATAATATCCAATTATTGTCCACAATAAAAGTTAATTGAATTTAAGTCAAGTAGATAAGTTAAGTCGTCTACAGGGTAGTAATTGTTTTGGAACGATGAATTTATTTGTACAATATTATTGGACATATAAAGAATCGAAAAAGTTTCCTCGGCTAGTTGTTTGAATTATAGTTAGCGATTAAGAGAAATTTTTAATTTACAAGAGAATAAGATCGTAGCTTCATCAGCCAATAGTCTGGAATAAAATTGATGAGAAATTTTAGTCGATTATACACTTGGAAAGTTGAAAAGAAACGCGTTCAGAACTGGGAAAAATATTGCTGATTCCGCGTTGTATAAAGAAAAATAGAGAATAAATAATAAAACTTTAAATAAACATTTTTGAAAATAAACAGTAGCCTTTCAACGGTAGAACGTAAAATATAATATTTGGATTTCTCCTCTGCTCTTATTATATTTCCCATATTTGCATAAAAAACAACTTCACGCTGTATGCAATGCAAATTTTGTACTCTCATTAGAATTAATAACGTAGAATCCAGTACTGTGATAATTCCCTTTTACAAACCATTAATTTTTATATTCTCTATACATGAACGTGCATTGCTAAATAAAATATATCTACCAGAGATAAATTCTATCACTAATCATACGTAAATAAATCAATTTTAATACTAGAAGTATTCAAAATTACATTCCCTTCACTTTTACAGCATACAAAAAAGCGATGCAATATTAATCACGTCATTTCACAATACTTCAAAAACAATAAGCAATAACAATTACGATATTAAACCATACTGAACATTAAAAGTATACCTAAAATGCATCGGGCAACAAACCAATTCCCCCAACAATCAACGCGTCTCCATTCACCGAATCCACAATCGCACTGAACATCGTTGAAATCGTTCAGTCTAAAACAGCCAACCAACCTCGAGCGCCGCATACATACATCAAACCATCAAATCATCGAAAACTACCAGCCAGAAGGCAACGGCCGCAAAGCTACAAGCCTCTCGTTGAAAAGAAACGTGGACGAAACAGCGACACGAACGAAAGTGCTAACGCGTGAAACCAAGATGTATTACGCCGTGTTCTGTATCGATCGGCGATCGGTCGATCATCCAGAGACAAACTAATCCCATTCGGGTTGCGCTCGAAGGAATCGGATCGAGGGTTTCGTCTCCTTTCATCGTTTCGTGCTCGGTTGCGGTAACGGTAGCGGTCTGTGGCAGATGTTTTTAACGAGACCGCCCCCTTATATTTCGTTCGGCCCACCGTTCGATCCTCGGCTACGATCCTCCGCTCGATCCATCGCTCTCGATCCTCCGCACGAACGACCGGTGTTTAACCACACCGGCGGCGCAACTTTTATGCCACCTGCCGAGACGTCGGCCAGGATTTTCGATCGGCGTCGATCCGGACCAGATTCGAGAACAAAGGGATCAAGGCCGAGATCGTTGCCCGTGCTCGCCGTCCAGGACCATTTACGCGATCCGATCCGATCGCGACCGAATTCAGTCCTTTTCGTCTTTCTCACGGTGAGTCGGGCGAATTCTAAACGCGATCATGCTTGCTCGACCGAGGTGAAACAATTAACGCTCGAGCTTCAAGAGCGCCACGGTTCTCACGAGTTGTCGGGGACAATTGGAGGCGGAACTGCTTGGGTATTGGGTGGTGCCGTGAGCACTGCGAGTTTTTCGGTGTATGTACTAGGTCAAGGTAAAGGGTTGTTGGTTTTTGGTAGTCAGTAAGGAGATTTTGGCTAAATTTTGCAGGAATTTCTTTCGGTTCTGTTGCGACACGTTAAACGTCTTCAACCCTTTAGAGCTCGCGGTATGAGGTTCATCTTTGATACTGTAGTTCCTAGGTTGAAGTTTCATAGTCCATCTTCCCAATCTCCATACACCTCTAATAAGTTTCTCACTGGCGCAGTTGCCTCATTTCCTTCATTAAATTCGTATACCGTGGCATGCCGAATGTGTTCCTTTAGTTACGTTTATTTTAAACGTTTGTAATGACTGCAGTGTGGAACTTCATACAATATTGTCCGGAGGTTCCTACTTACTGTGGTATACGTATCAAACAGATAAGTGGTGGTCGTAACGAGTTTGATTATTTTAAACACAGCTCTCAGAAAACTTGCATCACTTAAGGGATGACCCAATACTTGTGATATCTCTTAGGAAAGGTTTCTATTTAATTCATCGTGTCCTACGTAACATATTATCCTAAATCAGATGGATATACATCTAATGATTGAAATGTAGATAACAAAATATTATATTTTATCTTCCTATCACAGTACTGCCACGAAACCGACAAGCAAAACCGACAAACAAAAACTTAGTTATTCATAATAATAAAAATAAGTATGCTCAGCATTGCGTTCAACTAGTTTACCACTGCGGGACCAAAATTAATGAAGTACAGTTTAAATTGCAATGTTCTATCGCATATTTGTTATAATCGACAATTAAATTAGTGTTAATATAAAAACCTAATCGAAACCCACCTTACCTTCTTCAAGTTCGACAACTGAATTTCGACCCGAATTCCAAATACTCCAAGATTTATAATACCCGCTGGCCGCAAATCAAAAGATATCGAACCGATCAGACGAAATGATAGAAATTAATTGCAAACGGTCTCACCCGGTTCGCCAAAACGCAAACGGAAGTCCTTTTCGCTTTTTCCCCTCGATCTCATCGCAATAACTGTCCGAACTTTTGCATTTTTTCCCCGGCGTTGCGCGGAACCGTTCCGAAGATTTATCGTCGTTCGTGCAAATGGAAAGTGACGCCACGTTAAAACCCGCGAAAGGAAATCGCCGGGCAACACGCGAACAGCCGGGCTGGATAACGAGTATTATAATGGACCGTGGCGTTTTCGTGTAGATCGAACGAAAAGTGATATCCAATCGGCCGCGAAACATCGTAAAAACGTTGAAATTGCTAATCGATCGGCGTGCGCGAAGTTTGCAAAAACGGCCCAGAAAACAGTCTATCGTTTGCATCTTCAGCCACGTTTCGTTCGTAAAAACGGGCCCAACTTTATCGCGGCAGTTACTTGGATAACAGTCAGTCTATCGGAAGTTTGATACGGGCTCGAAGAATATATATGGGATATCGACTCGGGTCCATTAAGATCAGGTTAATTTAGAGCGATACGAGAAATCGGGATCCTCCTTCTGGTAGACGAGCCGGAACGTGGATCCGTTCGCCACCTGTCGATGGTGCCGCACGTGCCACCAGCTGGGGCCCTTTTACATCGCACACGTGTGGGTGATGCACCAGACATTACTTCTTCGATGTTCTTTCGCGTGTGCACGCATCTGTCGTACGTACACTTATGGTCGAATAAAAAGTCTGTTCGGTACTTTAAAATTATTAATGGGGCTTTCGTCTTGTATGCGATTAAAAACTGATTGGAGGTGTTGGAATACTTCTGCGATATATTCCCAGACTCGACGATTATAAATGTATTATATTAGGCTGAATTGTCTAGAGTTTTTTTATACAGTGGGCCAAAGGAGTATGCATATATAATATTTTGAACTGTAACAAATGTGCTTCATATCCATGTACATTGTTTTCGGAATAATTGTCTAAACACCAACATTTTTGTGGCACCAAAATAATGAAGTTGCAAGTGAAGCTAATGCACTGTAAGAATACTTATTGTTGGACAAAAAGGTCTGTTCAGTACCTTGATATTATTAATGGAGCTTTTGTTTTGTATGTGATTAAAAACTGATTGAAGGTGTTGGAATATTTCTGTGATAGATTGCGTGATTTGACGATTACAAATGAATTATATTGCAGTAGATTGCATTGCGTAGAATTTTCGGGGTTTGTTATATTCAGGTGAAAGTTATATATAAAATATAGAAGATTATAATAATGAAATAATTATAATAATTGACTGTTAAATAAAGCTCAAGGAAGTATGTCTTTTTGAAAAGGCGAGAAACTGATTGTGTGCATGCAAGAAAATTGTTTACCAGACAAATAAAATTGGCAAAAAGAATAGACTCCAAGAAACAATTACCGAATATTATTATCATGATAGTCGATTCTTAGTTCTTAGAAAAAGCCAATTTGTTGTTTCACAATAAGAATGAAAGAATTAACCAACTTAAAAGATTGATAAAAAAGAATTGTATAATATTTTGGTATTTGTAGCAGAATGAAATGTACAATGTAAGAGAACAAGAATGAATTCTAACAAATTCTTACCACTTATAAGTTTAATATAATATTCGAAATACTTCAAAGTAAACATTACGAATTTGATAAGTTTATGAGATAATTAAGATAAACTATCGTTTATCAACATTTATCATCAATCGTCGATTCCATTCCTTATCCCTTGATATGCTCAATACTATTAACAACAATAAATATTAAGCATCTGATCCTTCCATTATAGCGTTTAATTTTCTTCGTACTGCCATTTAAATTCCATTCATCGTCAATCGTACGCGAAATCTCCGATTCCCATGGCAAAAAAACGTCACTCAATTTGCAAATTTTCCCACCATTGACAAAACAATTGGACTTCACGCCTCGCGAGTTTTAGTCACAATTTATCTTTCACTGCGCTTCAATTGCGTCTGTTACGGTTCACTCAGCTACGGCCATGCTTGCCGAAGATTCTGATTATCATAATTATACTTTCTCCGAGTGGATGACTCAGCGGCGAAGTAGATCGTGGAGGAGGACGAAAGAGGATATCACCATAATCGAGCCAATCCGCAGAAGATTGACCAAGATCACCGTCTGCATCCCAAGACCCTGAAGAGTTTTACGCGCCGGTTATCAAGCGGCTTTGTCAACCGTGAAGTTCGAACTTTGCTCGTTATTTCGTATCGGATTAATTTGATGGGTGTGAAGTAACGATGAAGAAACTTCAAAAGTTACAGGTCACAAATTTTGTTGCACGATCACAGAATACGTACGATTTTGGTGTTTGCGTGAATGCAATACAATAAACGATTGTGTAAAATGAATTTTTCTGGTCATATATTAGTATTACTGTAATTATTTATCAAATTGTAATCATATTGTCAGTTCTCTGTGAAGAATGATTTTTTTTTCATACAGCTCGCGGGAGAATTAAAAATTAAGTAAATTAAATTAAAACCTATCCTATGATAGACACTGACTATATCGTTGATATTCTTTATTGATACATTTATTGATAGATTTATTCGAATGCTGGAATAAGTTCTTTGACACAGTGTATACAAGGTAACGTGTTAATATGCTTTATAAAATTTATATAATATCGACAGTTATTTATAGTCATTATCTATTTCTGACGATATTTCATGTAGACATTACAACCTGATGAAAGTAACTTACAATTGGCGTCTTCAAAGATGTACAGGTAGTTTTCGAACATGTACTCTAAACCCTGAACGGAAAACTAAGTTGCAGATTCTTTATAAAAAAAATGGAAATCCTTCGAGAACATTAATTACAAAAGTAATATGTTCTGGTGCAAAGTACTGTACGGTTATACTGGAATAATTATGAGTTTAAAATGGAGCAGCACAAACGTGTAAATTGTTCATAGAGAAGCGACGAGGCATACACAAGTCGAGTCTAAGGCTGGCGCCACAACGACATTATCCAATGAGGCGAACAAATTATTCTATATAGCATAATCGCTTCACCCACACTCTCTCTTCCTTCAACCTCCATCCGGTCCACGCTGCTTCTTAACGACACGTGACTGTTTCTCAGAAAACCACTATTACCCCTTTACCTAAATGAACTAATCGCTCTCACAATTGTTTCCTCGCTGGTAACGTCATGTAGCTAGTATGCACATTAATTTTCTTCCAAGCTATTATTCATATGTGCATACCTACATGTATTGTTTCGGCAAATACGAAGCACTTTTGTGCCCTATTTTGTGAAACTTGCAATATCCACACTGCGTCTTGTAATTGTACAAGTGTCTTAGGAACAACATTTTTGCCGAGGATTTATTTTAACTTTAAAGTTAAATTATCTCCTCTTGTCGATTTACCGAAAGGCGTTGTGTATTATTTTTCATTAACAGAAATAAATTTTAGTTTAACTTAATTCGAATTCTAATAGCCATTTGATAATCGTGAGACAATTAGAATATTAACATAATTTGATACCTTTTGCGATAAAGCAGTTTAGCAATTCTGAAAATATTAACAATTTATAGAGTAAAAATGTCAGAAGAATGTGCAATATGGATAGATAGTAACTTATGAGAAACACCTCGTTTCGAATATGTACTTTTAGATGCAATTTCCAATCATACTAATAGTTCCGAATTTGCAATTACAATTATATGTATAATACCATGTACAATTTCTATAAATTATTTTGCCACACAGTACTCACTATTATTTATCAAATACAAGAATTTGCCATTGATAATATTTAACTAATTGTAAGACATTTTCATCTTCACCCTCTCAAATGCAACACAAGCTCTCCGTGTTCTCCACACAAATCTCTATCTCTACTTGCACCCATTCATTTCACGTGCAATCCAAAGCCACCGTGTATATTCGAAATCGTACGGAAGATCATTGCCTAAGTAAAAACGGTATTTACGTTCCGCGCGAAATACAAAATTGCTTTACATAATCCAGCCTCGCGCAAATATATAGAGCATCCATGTACCACTTGGCCAATCGCTCCAAAGCAAGGAACAATATATCGAACAAAGGCGAAAATCGTGAAATTGTGTGGTGAACGCAGCTGAAACCGCCAAATCGCGTCGAACACGTTCCATGAAATAACGCGTAACCTCAACCTGCTAAACGATAACAGACTCACACATATAGACATTATATGGGTAAGAGCATGGGGGCTCTATCGGCCTTTAGAGTGGAATTACGATCGAGAAACTGCGGTCGATGTCATAAAGCTGTACCTACAACCTACAAGCGGGTACTTCGTGTCTGCCCCGATGCTTTCACAAGCGTTCTCGTTATCTCTATCATTGATTTCAAACGCGATCTAGCTCGTACGATCCACGATGCCGTTTGGAGAATTATAGCCGTTATAAGGGGTTGCGTTCTGTTCGTACTCAGCTACTGCAATTGCGACGGTTAATTTGGCGCAGTTGCTTGATGCTGTTCATTTATCACTACCGCGAACAACAGAGGATAGTAGAGATCGATTGCAGATCGATTTTGATCCGAGGGCGAGGAAAATCGTTAGGACTTTGCTTGACCCTTTGGGGCCTGAATTATATTGCTGTTATTTTTTTTTCTGTGACAATTCTTACTCTAGGTACTTTGCAGGTGAGCAAATAAGACATGTTTTGTTTAAACTGCTGCAATTGCTTGCAGGATAAACTTAGTGCCAATGGACGAAAAAATTGTCGAAATCGAACTGTGGACATAGTATTTTAACAGGTAAATTTTCCACAACTTTCTAATCTTGTCGAGAGGGAATCGTTGGGTAAAAATAACGTGGGTCATGTGGGTTACCCGTAGCATATAAGTTCTGCGTTAATGATAATGATAATAGAAGTATTTTAGAAGTTCATACAACCTTTGAAGTTTTTGGAGAGTGACACTTCATTATCTAAATTAGATACACCGTAGTACTTCGAATAATAGTTTCGATACAATACCACATTTATCAACATTACTACCTGGCGTTTCGTTCAGTGATTGAACAAAGTTTCCCATAAAAAATAACTCCACTAACTCGAATATATATTTGAGCGTAACAGAGTCATCTTTGAACGGAAATGGTGTGATCTCCCACGACTCCAAATAATATATCTTTCAACGTACATAAAATTGCAAGTGCACTGTAATTATTCATGAAATTTTCAAAACGAATACACAAAATAAAATGACCCTTTTCTCAAAATCTATAACCCTTAATTACATTATAAATCATTTGATTTATTAAGCAACAGGAACATCGACCTCCGGGCAATTCGAGAATATTAATTAATCGTTCTCGCGAGAAAACGCGTACCTGCCGAAGTAATTACTTAATTATTATTAATAGCCATTATAGCCTATATTACTATACCGATAATTAGCATATCGAAATATAGTAGATAATTGCTATCGGTATCGCTACTAATCACGGTGCCCTTAATTTTCCAATACACATATCCCTGTATAATCATCCATGAAAATGCCGTTCTGTTTCGTTTTTTCGTTTTCAATGATCGTCTGCATTTGTCGTTGCTGGTTCGAGGCCAGGCCGGCTTCCCTCCCGCTTTATTCATGCACGCGTTTCGACGCTGGTGCGTGATATATTCGGTTGCTGGAATTCCACGATATTACCGTGGCTAGCAATTAATGCGCGCACAGCGGCACGTACATATTTTGTGCACCGCTGGAAATCGAAGCACTAATGGACGGGCATGGTGCCGTCGAATGAAAGCCGATTTACACCGCATCCTAAGAACATAATTCCCGCGACGAGCTGATTTGATACGAACTCGTCGATTTCACTTTTTCGATGGTTTTCAGCGAACGGCAATTCCGTTTGACGAGAGTTACGAATGTAATTACGTGCGATTGGTTGCGTGAAGGTTGCGAGTTCGATAAATTAATACCAGAGTCGCTGAAGCAATCAGAATGATTGATTTGTCAGTTTTTGTGAGTTTGGGAAATTTATTAAGTTGCCTTTGTGAGGGAAAATTAATATGAACATCTTTTTTCTTCGTATTGTGCAGAGTATTTAAGAGTCTGTTGCGTCTGTGGGTCCAGTCGAACGATTTCTGAAGAAGGTGTACCTGACACTTTATTTTTTCATGTATAGTAATTGAAGATGAATATTAATTGCGGTATTGATAGTTGTAGGCGAAAATGAAGTTGCTTGTGCCTGCACTATTTCGGAGATGAAAGATATCAAAGACTAATTGTAAGCGACATTTAGATTTTTGTCACCACTTTATGTATTACCAGTCTTTTTATCATTTAATACAATAAATTTATTATTAACTGCTGAATTAACAGGTGTTATTTATCGCAAACTACTTTTTATCTTACACAGATATTGTATACTTACGTCCACCAAAACATCGATTACTGGAATTTTCAATTTGTCTAATAAGACTTACCTGAAACAAACAAAAAATGAAATAGTGAGTAATATAATGTTTTAGCAAAGTTTTACATTAATCTGATATAGAATTTCACATAGACTTTTAAAGAACAATAATAGCCCTTTCATTAAATGAAAATTAATTGCACATTTAACACTAGAACTACCAAGGGGGTCAAAATGACTTGTCTCAGATTTCTTGCTTTAGAATTATTAATATATAGGTATCGTTGTAGCAATTTATGATGAGTTTTAATAAACCAGAATGACAATTATATATCTCTATTTAATGTCCATTCAACGACTTTCGTGTTCATAATCTGTCTAACATATGCTATCTGGATAATACCAAAATGTATCGATAGTTCTACTGTTAACCACCACCAAATTCCCAGATTCAATGTAAATATTAAATATTCCTAATCACAACTTGGGTAGAGGTTTAATCATAGGATAAATTTTCATTCAAAAAGACAGTTCATTCATCATAACAGTCGTTGTTATTTCTTCAAAATTTCTTTACTCATTTCTTCAACAACCCCAATGAGCTAGTCACTTCTCACATCCACTAGACCTTTCTAATTGATAACTTCTAATTGACAATCACTATTTACGCAATATTAAAGGAACATCGCTGGTTGATCCTTCACGCATAACGCACCAGATCACATCAACTCTGCTGGTTGGCCTAAAAAGAGGCCAGTTGTAGATGTAATATTACTAACCCTTTGCACTGGAACTTTTTCTCGGCTCCGAGTACAGCGCCAAACTTTGGCAGCGCCTGTGAGCTTCGTACAAGCTCTACTTCATATAATTTTTTCAGAATTGTAGGTGCATTATTAAGGGATAAAAAAATTAATTTTTACGGGGTAGTTTTTGCAAGCAACCCCTTGAGTGACACCCAGCAGAAAAATCAAGGATAATACTTCATTGTCTACGTAACGTCTGCAAAAGTTTCAGGAAGGTCGGATTGGTGGAACCAAGGTAAATAATAAAATGAAGCGTTCAACATATGTATAGAGAATAATCACGTGTCTGATTTTGTAAGCTTCAATAGACTCTAACTAAGAGCCGACGGACGCAACAGAATTGCCATCTAAGATAGAAACATCTACCTCGCCATATCGCACGAGCGTTGTTAATTGAAGAAAAAGGTATATTCTTAGAATGGGAGGGGGCAATGAACGGCGGCTGGCGTGTGAATCAGGCTTGAACGTAGCGTTCTCAAGGGGCGGCGAGCCGTGTACGAGCGCACGCTTGCGATTACCGAGCGGCTAATGCATCGGGCCCGATTTTATCGGCGTAATCGGCCATAATGGCCGCGGATCTCCGCGGAGCGTAATTCTTTCGGCGAGCACGCGTGCACGCGCGTGTCCATCGCGATGGTCGCGATAATGAAAGTTCGATTAGCGGCCGCGACAGGGGCTGTGGATACAACGCGATCCGATATACCTTTCGAGCGTCGCACCGATCGCGCGATTACCCGTTCAGAAATTGTGTCACGCGTATCGGCGATCCGATCATTTTTCCACGCTTTAATTCACTTTATCTTCGCGCACCCTGCAATTATTCCGTTACGATGCAATTTATAAGTCCGAAGAGCGGAACTGCGCACACCGTACGGGGGCGATCAATGCAATTCGCGTGGATTACATCTCGTATGTCCGGATATAATCGGGGAAACATTTGAACGATCCCGCAGTGCTCCACTCGCTCGGGTCCTTGTTTCTTTCAACGTAATACAGTTCGTATTTCAATGAAGCAACGCGATTATTTCATACGAGTAATAGATTCTTGGAAGCATATTATACATATCTTAATTTAATTGTTTTTAATTATTTGTATTTATTCCTGTTTTTGTTTTGCTTTGTTTAGTTTTGTTGGATGACCAGCCTTTGAGTCATCGATAATATGTAAGGCCCGCGGATCCTGACCTAGTCAGAGTCAATATCATTTACTAAGGTAGTAGTCAGCGATATTACTACAGGCAAGGGCCAGACTCCGCGTTGGCTAAGGCGACACAAAAAGGGCTAAGGTCAGCCTTTCCCCCTAAACATCATAATGTATATAGTAGCGAAATATAAATTGTACTTAGAACAGTTTTGGACGCGAAGCACACTGTTACTCTGTCGCGCACACTCGTCACGGTATTCCTATATTAAAACTCTGTGCAACATTAATTGTTGAACACGGTTTCGTTTAACCGCGGAATCCAACAGTTTTATCGTTATTAGTGTTACGTAGTCCTCAAAAGACGACTACGATTAGATAAAGACATTAGTTTTCTTGACCTATCACGTAACGGAGCATTGAAACAGATTCAACGAGGTCAATGAAAAATATCTTTCCGTATGAAGGAATGTTACGGTGATGAGAATATTCAGATTTATTGTTCTATACACAAAAATTGCATCCTTCAATTATGCAAAAGAGATGAGAACTCACGATAATAGACGTTACGAAACATTGAATCCAGCCCTGTCGTGTTAAGGGTACCTACTTGCACAATAAGTCGCAAAGTATTCGTATCCCCTTTCTTGTAAACCACGAGATATAATCTCTACGTAGAAATATTAGTATCTTCTCGCACTTCATTAAAAGTTACATTAATTTTCATATTTCATATCCATTACCCATAGGAAAGAAGAACGGAAATTCGACTCGATTCACCGGCACACCGGAAGCGATCAATAACAACCAGTCACCGGATCACACCGCACATTCGACAATATTCAAATCCCCCGCAACACTTGCATAGCAAAGAGCCGTTGCTCGGCCCTGCGTAGAGATGCACGAAACGTTGAAACGTCTATTGAAACACTTCGCCGTTCGAGATAGCGCCACTCAATATGCTGTTCAGTTTCAGAAGAGTAAATATGCAGATCGGGTAAACGGAAGGCAAAAAAGTGTCGAGCGCAAGTACATACTATGTTCGAACGGGTCCCAAGCACGGATACGATCTACGATCCTCGCGTGGTCGAAGTTCAGCCGGGGGTTTTTGCTCTATCTATCTAGGATCGAAGTCCAAGAGAGAATAGAACGGGACAATTTACGTAATTTCTATGGGCAAAGCGACAGCCCCACGGAAAAGTTATAGCATCGTTTTGCATATGGGAACGAGGGATCCATCTTAATCGAAAGATGGTCGACGCGGTGCATTGTACGCTTCGTGGTTCAACGAAAAATAACGATCAAGCAGACGAGGGTGTCTGTTACGGTAGTCAATGTCAATTTGATAATGGACATATTGATGCATTGTTTGTCACGTGCAACAGGTAAATAAAAGGAGGTGAAAGATTGTAGGTAAAAAGTGTTGCAGAAATATACAGAAGAAAGCAAAAGATTTCTGTAAATATTATTTGTTCGTTGATCTGTTGCTTTTGTAGAAAGTAGTTTCAGGATATATTGATATTGCTTTTATATTGTTACTTATTCGATAGCTTTAGGTATTTATATTAGGTTGTCCCAAAAGTTTCTTTCGTCTTATTACTAGATATTGACTGCAAATAATTTTACGAAGCGTACAATATTTTTAAACGACGTGCGATACGTTCTTTTTCATAATTCTCCTTCATCCGACCGGAAGCATCATGATATCATGTTTTAACATATTTTTTATGTTGCTGCAAATATTGATCAACATGAAAAACAACCCTTATATAAATGTAGCCTTTAACAGTAGTTTGAAGGTATTAATGAATATAATTCGAATTTAATTGTAATCGAATGAGGAAACCATGGGAATCCTAAGATAATTATTATATGTATATAATGTCCTAGCTATTATACCTCAATCTTCTTATAATATCGTATTACAAGAAATTATTAGAATTTTAGATATTATTGTTTTCTAGACCAAGATTTAATAATTGTAAGATATTTTCATACTTTTTGCAGAATTTCTGTCTGCTTCTGTAATTATAGATTATAAATATTCTGTGTTCTGATCAAAACTATAAATATATTGGCAAAACTTGTGAAAGTATTGAAGCCTTTCAAGTAATAATTTTGATTGCCATCTGGATTACCATTCTTCGCAGTTAATAAAGTTAAGAGTGATTACTCCTTTATACCTCAGGTAACACTATAAAGGTATTATTATATGTTTATCACCTAACAAAAATTACACTACATTCCTCTTAATGCCAACAGACATCTGACAGGGCTGCTGCCAAGGCAGTAGAATTACGCACTGAAGCCACAATTTTCTTTTCAGCGCCTCCAGTAAAAATTCATTTGCAACGCCCTACCATTCCAGGCGAGATATTCGCAAAGCCATAACACCCATGTAAAATACAATACATCTGCAAGCCAGAAAGTGCAAAGAAAAGGCTACAGGTACATCCAAGTATGCGCATAATAATTATAAAACCCATGTTACAGATAAGAGCCACAACAAACATTCGTATCCCTTGCACTCAAGCCGCAGTAATGTGTACATTACGATACCCTGAAATATTTTTATGCCATCGCTCGGCCACGATTGTCCGCAATATTAACGGGACGCGAAAGCAGGATTTTCCTCAGCGGAGATCGTCAGAAAATGCGTTTCAAAGAGGTATATACTGCACCGTCTAATAAATCCCCCGAGGAACATCCGCTAACTACAGCCTCTCTCCCCTGTCGGGTATTTATTTTCCAAGAGGGCCCTCTCATTATTTATCATGCACGGGCAGCTTGCTCCTCGAGCAAAAGTAAATCTCCATTCCCTTCCGTTCCTCTTAATTTCACGGCTGCCTTGAAAGTCGAGGCGGCAAGACGTCGACCCGCCGGGGACAACGGGGAACAACGGGCGACGTAAACAGGGCAACAAAGACGGAAAGTGAAACGCGAATTCCCCGTGAGAAATTCCACCTTTGATTGCGTACGCGGCTCGGTGGAGCTGACTGAGTCGGATTTATGCCGGACGCGTGTAGCCCCTGTCACGGGGTCAGAAACGCGTCTTCCGTCCAGGCAGAACGGGGTAAGGAGCGCCGAGAGAAGTCGAAGGGACGAGCAATCGAGGGAGCCCGAGGGGCGGCGGGGACGCGAAAGCGTGGCTTTGGGAAAAGAAAAAGCAAGTCGGCGAGCGGAGAAAGGGTTAGTCGAGTGACGACGAAATAACGAGGAGAAAAAAAAGGACAACCGCAGCCGCGACTCGTCCCGGGGAGAGAAAGCATTAAAGCGCGAGGATGAAAGAAGTCCCTTTGTGCTTCCCAGGTGAGCGTTATAAATGAGCTCTCCGACGGGAACGAGGGTGTCTGGGACGAGGGTGGCGAACCGGAGGACCACCGCCCGACCACACCTATGCCACCAGAAGTCACCGGAGGACCACCGTCGCGACAAACGACCAAATCTGCTTTGCGGATGGATCGCGTTTTTTCTCTCCCCTTTTTGCTCTGACCGCACGCAGCTCCCTTTTACTTTTTTCTCATGGGCTTTTTAATTATACGAGCGGAGAGCCGCGTTCATGTGTCGCGAGTTAATGTCTTAATTAATTAGACGGGACAGAGGGAATGTTCTTGGTAGTAAAAGGCTGGTTATGCTTCGGTCCCTGACTGGTTCTTCTCTGTTTTTTTTGTTTCAGAGAGAATTTCTTTTCGCGAGCGATACGAGTGTTATTGCGTTGTACGGCGGTGAGCATCTCCTCTTTTTATTTTTTTTTTCATTTGCTGGGTGACATCTTTTTTGTACTTTTCTTGCGCTTGTTTTTCTTTTTCAGAGGGGCAGGTTTTTTCATAGGTGGTGTCGGTGGTATGTTATTATTATGTTGTTCGACGATGATCTTCCTTGACAGTTTTTCTGTACTGTAAGTACTTAATTATGCTTGAAAAGGAATAATTTAGTTGGATGTGAGAGTAATTGAAAATCGCGATGTCACATGCACATATTACAAGTACAGACGTGCACAGAAACAACTTCATTTTCGGTAGAATTATGTAATGAATAAAACAGAAAATGATTAAGATGAATAATAAATTATATACCAACAACGTAAATAATAATTGCGTACATTAGACACGAGCTTTTAATATTAACTGTCGCCGTTGCAGTAACAACGAATAATAACCCCTATAATTATTTCACGTGTACAAATAACCGCCTACAAAAAGTGCAGTTCAAAATAACCTGCAGCTTTTATTTTTCCTAGTTAAACCACATCTTTATAATCCCCGCTAATCCTTAACAGATGAATTTATTACCGCCACCAAATCAGTCAGGGTTAAAACAATATAAAACCGTTTAATCCCCATCAAATTTCCATACCCCCTCCAACACCCATGCTTGTCCCCATCTACCATCCATGTACCAACAAAATTCAAACTAAATAAACCTCCAGCAGTTTCACCCCGCGTGAAACCGTTTGACGCTTCGAACAAAATAATCCCCCCCAAAGGCAAACATTTCTCCACGTTTCTGATTGTCAGACCGGCTATTTAAATAAGCCGAACACCCCGCTGCTTTAATCCGTAACCATGCGATCTAATTCCGGATAAACGGGTAATAAGATAATCTACGAATAGTTTGGAGAGTTTGAGAATCAATTTATTCCAGTTCAAGAGGGAACCGGTGGCTGAAAATGAAGCCGGCCACGGCGAAACGAAGCCCAACCAGACGATGGAATAAGAAAAAAAGCAGAGGGACGAAAAACGGATGGCCTAGCTACCTAGGGTTGTTCTCGCTAGCGTACGTGATGTGGTTGGTCGGCGCTGACGCGAATATAATGAGCCACAGTGGCAATTTGGAGGTTTGCTAGCGAAAGCCCGTGCCTGGCATAGATTAAAGCTGGACCAACTGATTGAGGATTATCCTTCCAAAGGCTTTGCCTTGTCCCACCTAGCCTTTGGTTGCTACAGGCTCATCCTTCGCGTATGAAGCGTGCACAATAATGCTTTTAACCCTTCGAAACAGTTGATCCGCGTAGGAGGTGTCGCCTTGTTACGTAATGCAATGAAAGCTTTGTCACTGCGGTTGGTAAGTGATACCAGGTAGTCATTGTAATCTTGTGATTTCTAACATTCTTTTTTTATATTAGTGATAATTGAAATATATCAAGAAATATGAATAGCACAAATGAATAAAAAGTACTACTGTAAGTTATATGTATATTTGAAAATGAAATAATTGTAACCCGTAATTAGTTTAAGCGTGTTGAAAGACAAGCTAAACGTCTTACGATATTAAAATTAGGGGTGGAAATGTTATTACATTCTTGGTTTCAAACAGTTTAATACAATGTCGTCCCTCACTGTTTACCATTTTCGTCGTTCTTTTATGAACATTGGATTTCCAAGTGAATTTTTATCTAAGGTATTATTAGACATTTAGATTTCCTTTTTATTCTAATTATCTGTAAAAGATTTATTACACACAACATTAATAGAAGATCTTTGCAAGCTAATATCAAAAGACCAGAAACGTTTATGTAATAACAAATATACCGATTAGCATACGAAGATAAACTTCGTACTACTTCGTAATTTTCACATTAAAAAAAATATGCACTCCGCAATATAAATTGCACTACTAAAGTACCAATATACTGACAATTTTACCCCTTATTAACGTTTGCATTATTCACACAAATTCCAGTTCCACGTATGTCAAAAATTATTCACCCTCCTGCAATTTTTCATCCATTATACAGAGACCGTAACACGCACCCAAAAATGAAAGATACCCAACTTGGGGCCTCCATCACACTTGTCTTTCATCAGAGGCTAACAATGACGTGAAATTGGACGTTTGAATCGGAGATCGACAGATTTGGACATAAGTCACGCGAGAATCCTGTCCGGTCGAAATTCGACGATTCCTATCCAAAGGTACGATAACCTGCTACCTTCACGTGGGGTACGATACTTATCTTCCTGGCTTCTCTTATTCAGGATCAAGCAGTTGCACCCCGTGGTGCACGAGAATCGTTGAAATCGGCATCAGAACATCGTCTCCTCCTCCCGTCCTTTTGGAAATCTTCGCTGATGGGAACTGCTAGCATTAGGTCGGCTCAGCGTGGGTGTGGGTTCATCTTTATTTGGCTCATTGTCAGAGCTAAGTGGTTCCCTCTGGTCTTTACAATACGATGGGCCTTATTTGTTACGCTCCTGGATTAGAATGGGCCAGTGGCCACCGACTATGCTTGCCCCTTGTTCACTGTGCTGCGTCGGAAGAAGATTGACCGCTATTTTTCGCGCAATTGGTTCCGTATAAGTTTTCGAAGTCCCACAGCTATTTGTGTTCGTATAGGGTCGATAAGATGAGTTTATCACCCTAATTTCTTTTAGCGCCGCAGAAGTAATTTTAAGTGTGCTGTTTTAAATGCTCTTGTTCAGAAAGTATATTAGAAATACTGATCATATTCCAGGTTTACAGCAATCACCTCCAGCTTTTTAAATATTAATAATAATTTTGTTAATTAAGGTGAGCAGGTGAATAGTAGGAAGTCTCAATAAGAAATAGTAGGAAAAAATATAGTTTAGAAATTATTACACAGCGTTTAATAAAAAAATAAGCAAGTTTTAGTGTAGCGATTAGCACACAGAAATTTCTATTAGGTTTCAAATCAATATTCTTACAATTAGTCGATACTTCTAATTACATAATAACTTTGAGTTATAGTCATATCATATACATTGCAATGAATAATAAATGCACAAACACCGAGGGTAACTTCAATACTGAATTACGAACATGATAGGAGATTGCGGATAGATGATAGATGTCGTCGTGTTAATAAACATCTCGCTGTCCTGCGGAAATCTGTGATAAAGATGAATCTCTAACTGGATATTTCGCGAAGACAATTTTCAAGAAATAAAGTGAAAGTACTCGTTAGTTATTAGGTAATGACGGTCAATACTTTTTCACTCAGAATTCGACATTCTTCCATATTTTGGTATGAAAAATATACTATTCCATTTAAAGAAACAAAGTTGACCTTCAAATCTCCAAAAAGCTTCTACCTATACAAAAAATTAATACACTACATAATGTACCCCTTTAAACCATGAAACTTTTGCATACAAAACTTTTTCGTACAACGCATACTTTGAAAGTTATGGAGGTGTGCGAGTTGCGTGGACCACCCTGTACATCCCATTTACCAGGGTTTCCCAAACTATGTTCCGCGAAACATCAGTGTCCCGTGAAAACCTATTTTATGTGTTATGTTTTAAAATTTGAATAATTACTAAATAGATAATGAAAGTCATTTCTCATTTTTTTTAAATTTGATCGATTATGTGTTATTACCTACCCTACAAAATAAACAATGTGTTCCGTGAAAATTTCGGGATTTACGAAGTGTTCCGTTGCAGGAAAAGTTTGGGAAACCCTGAAATACATATACAACTAGCATCCCAAACTGTCAGCATGAAAATTCGCACCAGACCATGCGCACTAGCGCGCCTAGCACAAAGTGCTAATAGTCCCACCAGAGAGCAACTCTAATTACTCAAATGCCTCAATAATAATAATAACAACCCACCCGTCTCGCGGCGTACCACAACGAAAAGCCCGCGAAAAAGCTGGCGCGTCGATACACTTTTTCCAGGTACCCTCGGCGCGAGCTAAACCACATTCCCGTTGCCGCCGAATAAACAGTGATCATCCCGGCGCGGCGCAGAGGTCTGACAGGCGAGAGTGAAGACCAGACACGAATATTATAATCAGGGAGATGTTCCTGCAGCAAGGGGTGGGGGAGCGCGACAGGGGATGCAAAGGATGCGTCAAAGAGACGTTTCGTGGTCCCGCGGCCTTCGGATCAGGCGATTTGAAGGGAACCGATGCGTGGCTCGCAACTCATTGCCCCGGGCGAACCGGCATTAATGCCAGTAATCCGAGAATCGAGAGGCGCTCGCGTGCGCTCGTCTTGCACATGTTCCAACGAGCTGCCGATTCGAACTACCGGCCATTTCCCCCCAAAAACCCCTTCATTCCGCACTGCCGAAAGCGTCGTAGTCCTCTTACCGATATCGGTTGCCTCTAAAAACCGGCGTCGACTAGAGGAGAAGACCGAACGCGCCGCTCCAGCAGACACATCAGCTGGGCGCATGCAAATTACAGCTCGACGCGATGCAACGCGTCCATATGGTGGTCCACCATTATCCGCACGATCGCGACCAACAAAGAGACCGACCCTGACGGACACGAGTATCTACGCTCTCGTAGGGGCACTCTAAGAATTGTTTCGTGTCTTCATCAATGGTGCTATTATTTTTGTGCCGAGTTCTAGGCAGAAGTCGCCGTGAAGGTAGCTTCGAAGGGCAGTTGGTGGGTGTATGGGA
This sequence comes from Nomada ferruginata, assembly GCA_963583965.1. NCBI lineage: Eukaryota > Metazoa > Arthropoda > Insecta > Hymenoptera > Apidae > Nomada > Nomada ferruginata. Next base: position 7,748,156 of record OY757219.1, read on the forward strand.
TTGGATCGTGTCGTCTGCTATGAACTGTACATCGTTTGCTCTTTTTGAGTAAAGTAAGTCATTTGTGTTCTTTTTGATTAAAAATCGTTTCGTGGGTTTCGATTTTAGTTCTCTGTCAGGCTTGAGAAAATTTCGAAGATTTCAGTGTCGAAAATTGTGTGCTTATATTTTTACGCTCCAAAGTGAATGTTCATAATTTATAGAACTGCGTATTTATGGTGCGTTTATGGGAAATGAGTACAGGAAGGTTGCGGTTGGCGCACAATTCTGGAAACTTGTGATATTTTTTCAGCGCTCGGTATTGTTTGAACGAGATTCCTCTTCGAATGCATTATTCACAAGAACAGCGAATATAACGATACCATTTAGGAAGATGGACTATTTTTTTGATAAAAAATTATTCAATTAGTGATATCGTTTTGTGTGGAGGTCCACTGTGAAGATTTTAGATTCATTAGGTTATTCCATAAAAAGTGCGATTAGTTAAGAAGATATATGTATAATGGGGGAGAATTTATGTAGGGGCAGGTAGAATAATTAATGAGCCAAAGAAATACCTTTTAAGAGGAAGAGCTCAGATACTTTAATAAAATGGATTAGGTTTTTGCTGAGTTTAGAAACGAAAAGATGTTTTAATTGCTTATTAGACGAGGAACTAATGGGGCAGCGATGTTGAAAGGTAAATGGAACACTTATTATAAATTGTATTTTATGACAAATATATTATAAAAGGTGGAGCTTTTTCTGCTACAAAGTGCTCCCATTTAAAAACATCTGTACTTCTGTAAATAAATACTTAAACAATCTTTTACGTATACAAACATGCACACAATTTTACAATACAGTATTTATTATTTTAAAATGTTAAGTACTATTTTAAAATATATAAAATATGAAATTATATGTATAAATGTATATTATCCCATAATTATCAAAGACTTTATCTATCTAATTGTAAGTGCTCATGCACAAGTTTCTTCCATACTAGTACAGGATTGTATCACATGTTTTTCAAACAGAACAGGATAAAAGTTTTAAAATAATCGTGTCACTTATATTTATCTCTATCGACAAAGTAATATTGTATATAAATGTGAAAATATCAGATGCTTGGTTAAGAGAATAATATAATATACGAAAAAGAATAAACTTTTATAGATACTTTGCTAAATAAGATACGTTTGGAACTCTTTAAACACTTCAGATTTGTATTCACTTGTCCATAATACTTCCTTCTACTTGAGTAGTATTCAACTTTCGTGCCCTTCAATTTACCCAAGACTCTTTACTTCCTTTTGATGTTTTAGCGACAGTTTCTTAACAGGCACTCATTCTGGCCTGGCCAGATTCCTTTCAGAGACATTTAACTTTTCCTTCAGAGAAGCCCTCTTATCAGCGTCACCCCAATCCTTTCTGATCCAATTCCAAACCTGAATATACCTTCCAACTTGAGTGAGGACCAGTCCCGTTTATTTAATATCTAGTCTAACGAACTCTTTTCGTGTCCCTGTCATTCTTTGTGTCATTTTTGTTCGTTACATTAATTGTACTCCATTTTTAGACCAATTACACTGCACACGTTGAAATGAAAGTTCAAAGGTGAGTCTATTAATAATGTTTTTAAAACTTCGGAATTAAACGTGACAATGTATAATTAACTATCAACACTTGTGTCTATCAATTACAATCACTATTCTTTGCCACAAGAAGCAGACAGTAATTTCACCATTCTGTAAAATATGAACGTATTTTTGTGTTATAGAAAAACATGAGTTTTAATCCATTTGTAACATATTTCACATATTCATCGCAATACTGTAGATTTCTCTGAGAAAATTATCTGTAACAATGGAAACATAAGTCTCCACAATAGCAGTGATCTATTTTATAAATCTTCATAAGCGAAAGAGAAACTTTCGTGAGAATTACCAAGCTCCTTAAAATCGTGTTAATAATCCCAACGTGCAAACGAGTTGTGCACTGTCTGGGACCAATACAGAACGCTAAAGGCAAGAAGTATTTCTTAAATTCCTTAAACTAAATTCTATGAAGTTATGATCAAACAGGTTTAATTTAAACGGAATTCCTTCGGCAAATACTTTGTTAACTAGATGTTATGGCACGACTACCGCCCCCGTTGCAGGAACGCAATTTCTGTAATAATTGTCAGAATATAATCTGCTTCAAGACATTTGGAGAGTGTAAAACACAGAATTGCAGAACAGCGGGCTGCTATATTGACGTCGGAATGTCATCGACTAGACAACGGGGTCTTACGACCAGGAACAACTGCACATCGCAGAGATTACGCTTAAAATACCTGGCGATTGTGCAGTCTGCAATTCGATTTTCCAACTACGTCAGTCTCTCATTTCTATTGTGTCCCGATGCAATTCACCATCCGTTGCTTTGCTTACCCTTCGACAATTACTACGGACAGAGAATTGTAGCGTAAAATTTATAAGCGGTCTCGTAACTATGCTTCGCTTGAAAATATAAAGAAAAGAAAATTGTACTTCTGTGGATGCTAATGAAAACCTGAAGTTAAAACTGCTTGCTATGTCTGAGGACAGTTTCTTTAATTGAAATGTTTTCGTTCAATAACTTTAAGTAATTTTCTTGCGACTGTTAGTGGCATGTTATTAAATACGCAAAATTGCGTGGCATGCCAAGAAATGAGAATACGTTGGCGTGCAAGATTAAAGGATCTATGAAAATTAATGGAACCATTCAGCATCCAGAAATTAAGAACAGGATTATATACAAACACTTTTCCATTCACCTTGCTGTTAATGAATCTAAATCATTCTTGGCACAGTAATAAAATGATTTGAAATTGAATCAAGATAGTCCAATAAATTGCGGACATTTCTAAATAACAGTAACTGTTTTATACGCGTAATTCGTAACTATGCATTATCCAATTTTCTTATTTTAAAACATCTAAACATCGGTGATGCATTAACTAAAAATCTAGCACTACCGAAATAGCTGCACCTGATAAAAACTCTCGGTACACGGTGAACGTGTTAACCCCTTCTCATGCAGGGATGTCTTGGATATATCATTCTATTTCTGTTTTCTTGAAAAATTGACATAACTGTTAAATCGAGATATATATAACATTTTTTTAACCGCCCTGAGTTTCATTTCATTTGTTCGTCAAAGGGTTAAATCAAAATATGCACATCATCTCGTTCCACAAACCCCAGATGTATCAATAACAAGACATTTTATTGACACTTATCTAATTCCATTTACCTCGCGAGTCCAAACTACAGATTTACCTTCCAACCACGTATCAGCCTTCGCCGCCGTACGGATCGCGAGTTTAACTCTCCGTTTGCACGGATGATCGGCATTCAAACTCGCGGCATCCACGGAATACCAGCGGCAGTCTGGGCAAAAAGTGAGGAAACCTCGAGCAGCGCACCTATATTCTGGATAATCTTGCCAGGGGAAAATGGAATCGGGTCCAGGGACGGGCGTCGAATAAATGGATCTCGAAGGACGCTGCGCGTCGTCGGGTGTGTAGCTAGACGACCTCGAGGAAGATCGAATTAAACGATTCGCGGGCGTTCCCGGGGGAACGAGAATCGACGATCACGAAGCGGGACACGTAAGTCAGGGAAAAGAAGAAGAGGGGAAAACTTGAGTACTTTCTTATCACGAGCACGGCATCTCCTTTCTGTTCGATTCGGGTACAACGGTATGGAACCGTTTTACAGTCGATAAAAAAAATTCGTTGCAGGGAGATAAAAGGGGATAGGGAATGGAAAAGCATCGAGACACCGGTAAGTATCGGACATTAGTGAAAGTCGTCTGATTTCGTTTTTCTTTTTTATGTGTACAACATGTGTAACATAACGTTTGTTGACTTCAATTAAGATTGGTCGTATGACTTATTGTAATAGCGGTCACTGGATAAATATTTATTAAGGGATGAAGAATTGAACAGGATAATTATTCATGGTTTTTAACAGAAAATTTAAGAGGCCCTCTGTCGTTTGGCTCGTGCTACAATTCTTTGTTACGTTTTGCTTATTCAGTAATTACAGGGTTAATCTTTATTAAGGGCCGAATAAATAAACAGGATAATTATTAAGGGGTTTTAAAAGTAATTTTGTTGCAACTTTTTGGTTTGTCCTGTTGATTTCCTTATCACAGGACAAATGTTTATTAAGGGGTGAAGAAATGAACAGGATAATTATTAATAGTTTTAAATAGAATATTCAACAGGCCCTACCTAGTTTGGCTCATATAGTACACATCTTTATTTTGTTTAATCACTAACTTTAAAATGAATTATTCATTTAACAATGTATAGTATAAAATCCCATCTGGTTCAAATGAAACAGGTAATATAAATAATAAACTCATCGCTTAGCAAATAATACTCTGTAAGTGTTAAATCTATCCTACAATTTGTATAAAGTATTGGTTGTGCAGCATGTGATGAACCTTCTACTTTTTCCTTGCAACTCTGTCTCAGTACTTCTAGCAATTCTTCGTTACGTTCATAGGTTTCAAAAAGTGTTTCATGTGACTGTAGAAAATCTCATAGAAGTAGGTACATCCTTAACCATACTAACATCCTACCACAGAACTGCATATAACGCATAAAAAAATTCAAACTTTCAAAGCCAATTTCTGCATACTTCTTATAACACAACTCCTCCAGAAAAGTCACTTCAGAGATTTATTTACCCCTTGGTACGCGTAAACGTAGTTAACTACGCGTTTCATTCAAACATTTGCACCCTGTCATACATGAATATGGAACAGAACTATGTAGTTACAAAAGAAACCATACAGTAAAACTTCAAGCCCAGGGCAAACAAACTACGTTAAACTACGTCCAAACTTTCCAAACAAAAAAGAACTGAATCCCAAACTTTCCTCAACACATAATAGTAGCCGCGGCGGAGAGAAATAATGAGGGAAAAGGCAGGGAAGAACAGAGGCGCGAGAGCCGGGCAGGTAAAAAGAGAAGCGTGGAAGACACAGGCTCAGGACAACATGTAAATGCATGGAAGAAATTATTCATGAAAGATGCCAACAAGCTCTGAGCGCAACGAGACGAAACGAGATTCACGAGACAGTTCGAACTAACGACGCCCAACGTCCTCGTTCTCGTCCTCGTCGACGTCATCGCCGTCTGCTGCCTGAGATACGGATCGGTGCTAATGCTTGCTTTATGGGTCAGCCCGGCTCGGCTACTGTGGTCACGTACCATCAAGGTTTGCGCGGAATTTAAAACAAAAAGTAACCAAGATATAGGGGGGGAAAGGAAAGAAGCAACTCTGTCACGTGCTAACCCAAGATTTCGCTCGGGGAAGAAGCCATCAACGTGTTCTTTCATCGCGCGACATTCAGAAGCGTTCGTTCCTAGAAGGGGCACGTGTACCACGGCTACGACCCTGTATCCGCTAACTATTCACGCGGCTTCCGGTACTCGATCCTTATCCGCGTGGCCCGCGATCTTATCGCCGTTTGTGCTGATCATTGCACAGCGATACGCGTCGGAGATGCATCTGTCATGGTGTAACTGTATCTGGAAGCGCGAAAATTGCATATTGTTTTCCCGGACAGAACGTTGTATTGTTCTTACCCTTAATCTTGGGAGGGATCTGCCCGCTTCGACACGTGGGCAAGTTATTTAAGACATTCCAAGCTTTTTACTGCCCGGTTTGGGCTTGGTTTCTGTGCCGCGTTAAGTCCCTTTGGCGATTTGCCTGGGGGCGAGTGTGCTTATGCGTGTGTGGTCTCTGGGATTAATTGTATGATTGTGATTAATTGCGGGCATGTAAGTATTAATTATCTGACACCTTGATTGGCGAGGAATCAATATTGGTAATTACATCAGAACGCGGACGATGTTTGATGATAGTTATATGTTTATAATAAAGTATATTGTAATTGAAAATGATAGTAGTCAAAGGGAGATAGTAAGCCATCAAAGTGTTTAAACTATACTCAAGGCTGGAGTATTTAGATCACTGCGGTTATGTAACAATTAATTTCTCTCGAATGTAGTAACAGTAACGGTAAATTTAAAAAGTGTAACGTTTGATACACACTACATTATTTAATTGACTTCATTCTTATTCAATACCTCTTTATTCCGAATTCCCTCCCAAACTATCTGCAACAATCTTTTATAGCGACGTAAAAACATCCTACGCAGGTATTAAATTAGCAAAAATAGTCGTTTTTACCGAAGAGCAACGTTGTTACTTCTATAAATTTTGTACTAAATCTTCAAGTTAATATAAAGTTCCTCCTGACACCGAAACTTATCAGCGCCCAGGAAACCTTTAAGCAGAATCAAATTGACTGAGAACATCTTCAGCACAGCCTCGAGAATTCTGGCAATATGAACCGCAATACGATCCGGCACTTACCCCACCCGCTTGAACAAACAAGAAAAATACGTTCGCCAGCAATAATCGGTTCGAAATCCCATGCGATATGCTTCTCGCGACAATGAATCCATCGCTCAGACACCATCATAGATCATCGAGAAGAAACGAGAGCCGTACAAGAAGATGAAATTCCCCAGCGTGTCCTGACAGGAAAGGGAGAGACGGAGATCCTAAACAGAGAAAGGGGTATTATGGTTCGCGTCTTTGTACACGGCACACCCTCTCCGCGTTGGCTTCTATTCGGCCTCGTGGTCTCGTACACCTTTCGTCTCATCATTCACTCACACACCGTTCGCGTGAACGCGGGCGGGCACTCGCCTCTTCTGAATTACCGGCCATGCGTATTCAAATGATCGGCCGTTTGCATTTTTATAAAGCCTAGAGATGCAAGGTCTGGTCCACCGGGTTCCTTCGCCATCCCTCGCGCCTCTGTTCCTGTCCCTCTGCCTGCCTTCGACCACCTTTCTGCCCTTCGCACCCTTCACCCTCCTCTGCGATTGCCCTTCGTGCTTCGTGTTTATCCGTGTACACCTTTAAACGCCTCCCTTTGTTCTTGTCGCACGGCCACCGTCCCGCTGGGCGGCCGACAGAAACGCAAAATCGGCTCGGCTCGAACGTGACGGACCAGAAACCGCTGAGCCATCCGAGGCTGGCTTTTCGAAACCCGTAGGCAACTTCGAATTATCTGGGAGTTGCAAATGAGCCGAGGGAAGGACGAGTGATGGTGGTAGATTGGTGGTCTTCGTTGGTTCGCTCTGTGTTTGTTGTACATAATATGTTTGTTTTCTGTTGGGGAGATTTCATTCTGTTTCTTCTTGTTGAAAGCGCACTCAGAGGTATCTTTGCTGTGTATTAGGTTGCAGATGAAATGGATCGATTTTTAACGGAATCGTGGACGTTTGCAGCTTTGTGGAAAATAATGTTTATCGTTATTATTATATTATACACTTTGACCATCGTGAAAGAAAGTTGTTTGGACGTCTATTTTTAAAAAGCTGCGTTTTTAGACGAAAAGGAATCTTTGAAAGTGCTCATTCCTTTTCTCTGCGGTTTCATTAGTAATGTTCGAGGTCCATATTTTCTGATTAAAACTTTTCAAACCAGTGGTCGGTGGTACTTTCACTCGGTGTACCTTCTCTGAAAGCTGCATTGATATTATGCGGAGCTTCTCCTACGCCCAGCCCAAGTTTAAATTCATATAAGAAGACAGATGAAAGATTCATATAAGAAATTCATATAACGCAGTGGAAGCTGCTTATAATATCGATGCAGCTTCTGAAGAAGCCACGGCATCCGATCGTATAATCTATGGCCGGTTTAACGAAAGTTTAATATGCAAACATGAACTTCTAGAATTAATTAAGGATATCTAGTTAAAATTGCTTTCCTCGTACCTGAAAACATCGGACTTTCAAAAAAAAGAACATGTTTAGAGATTTTTCACCATTTTTCAGCATTTTAATTTATAATTTACAGTTTATAATTTAAAATTCTGGCTCTGAATTTGCAATGGATAACGCGATACAGCAAATAAAGCAGTTGCAATAGAATGGTGCAACCGCAAAATACTTTGACAAATTATTAAAAAGAAATTAGACGAGATTTACTAAATATAGATGCCAAGTAAGTGACTTAAAAGTTACACAGTTGCACAGAGGATTAGAAATTCAATCATTTCGTCCTCAACTATCAAACTTTGCGATTTGAAGATTTCACGATCTGTTGCTTCACAAAAGAGGACGAAACGGAAAGTAGCTCCAGCATTACCGCGTGCAATTTTCAGTCGTGCTGATCCACTTTAAAACAGTAAATACAGCTTCTATCGCATTCCATCGCTACCCCGAGATTCTTGCAACGCAAATGCCCGTAACGACGCAGAAACGACGAGCATGCCCCTGCATCTACCCTATAATTTACACTCGATCAACCCTTTCCAGTTGCTTATTAACAACACAACATACGACACCGTCATTTTCCTCCGCGAACGGCCAGCACAGTGCACTAATGCAAATCAATAACATTCGATCTCGCATTTTTTTACGCTTCCTAATAAGCACGCAGTGATTCAGCCTCTTAGCGTCGATGAAAATACTAGAAATCAACTTTGCGAGGGCAAAACACTACTCTCTGTTGTTATTCAGCCTTCCCTTTGGTTAGTATAAAATTATCACTCCGGATCGCTTTTACATAAAACGTTCATACTATACTATTTTTCGACTGTGACTATAAATAGATTTCTCTGCAGCTTTGCCTCGTTTTCCTCGCTGTGTGTATATTTATCCACAATTTACCTCACAAGGCAAGAAACCCTTGATGCCAACCTCCTTATTTTTGCTCTTTATATTTCGAAACAATGAATTTTAGAAACAAAGGGAGCCTCAGGTAAAAGGTAATTCGTATGCATACTAATTTTGTACGATAATTTTCTGCAATTATTCATTAGAATTAAATCGTAACGAGCCTGTCGAGTGACTCCTTTTTATTTCACGCGCGGTTGCACTAATTTGGGTATCCTCTTAATTAATTGAAAAAGGAATAAATCGATTTTCGCTTCGAGGCGTTTTCTCTCTTCTTCCAATCAACTTTTCCCGCACACTCTGATTTGGTATTTCGTATCGAGCCCGTATACATACAGCCATCGGCCATGGACGAGATTATATATTGCAGAGCACGTGTCTGCACGCGACATGTAGCACGTCGTGAAGCCGGTTAACCGGCGTCAAACAGCGAAACTGGCCGATCATTCTAACAATAAGACGAGAGTCAAACGTTTCCAAACGTCCGTCTATGTAGATGATCAACGAAACGTCGAACTCATCGACAAGAATTAGCATATTCTCTGTGGTACAAATGCACGGCGATTGTTAAATCAATAGGGGTTTAGAGTAAATGTGTTTTCAGTGGTCGTTCCAGAGAATCGACAGGTACACGACCCATTCGATGCCAAAACGCACGAAATAGCGGTCGTAGAAACCGATTTTTTATTTGTTCAATTCGGCGTTTTAATTGAAAGCACGGGGAAACTAAATTTTGCAATTCTTATGTTTCCATCTGGAACAGTTTTCGAAATATTTAAAGCTGGAATTTAAAAATTTAGCGAAACGTGCCAACATATACTCATTTCTATTTAAACATTACTTTGTTGTAGATAAATTTGGTCGTAGAAATTGTGCAAGTTATGATTGATGCTTGATGATTCCAATTATGATAGATTTTGTAGCTCCAAGGATTTAGATAGAAACCAATCTCTGAATATAATAAAAAGTTTTTTTCATTTACTGTCTTCCATTTGTAATACTACCCTTCATGGAAGTTCAAAAAATAGTAGAAGAAAGGGTAGGAATATGGTATACCCATTTTATTTTTGACTTATTGTTAGAGAATCTCAGAATAGCTATGAATCAAAAAGTAAGACGAATAACTTTGGGAAATTTTATGTGAAATATGCTGAATAGTAGTCCATTATATACGAAATATTATTTATATTATATACTACATTATTTATATTATACATATATATTATATACTACATATCTACTACTAGGTTCATTTAGCAGTCATCATTCGAAGATTTAACATACGATAGTATTGTGTGATAGTTGTAACAATTATCCAGACCAGCTGAGACACAATTCCGTCTGATAAATCATTAATAATGATGCAAGGTTATTTATTACTGAAACAAAATTCCTAAATAACAAGAAACATAAACGCAATATCTCAAGACGTGTTTCTTGTTTGACGTCTGTATGCATAAGAATCTGTTAATACGTCTGGATCATTAATTTTGAGGATATTAATGTCGGGATAATCAACGTTTAATGTAGGCACCACTTGATTGTATTGAACTTTTGATTAGAGTTTAACTATTGTGCTTAACGCGAATGGCTTTATATGCGACACGACTTGGTACGATCGAGTCGTATGAAATCAGAGATACGAGAATTTGTGGGTGGAAAGTCGGCACGAAATGCTGGAATGCAATTATTCAACGCTGATTGGATCATTGACCACGATGAAACCCAATCAATAGGGTTGGAAACGGCGTGTCTGCCTATTTGAACGTGTAATTCAATTTAATCGACCTTAGCCTCGCAGAAAAATTGAATTTTATGATGATGAGTCTAGCACCTATTGGTTTTTTCTGAATATAAGATTTTTCCTCTTCGGTTGTTGGAACATCCTTAATGGGATTGGTTTTTGCCCACTTGCATAAGAGGGGAATGAGTTAAATTACACAAGAGATGGCTCTTCTGCAATTAGATTTTTAATTCAGTTCTGTATGCCTAGTAAGTAATATCTTGGCCAAAATCTTTAAAGAGACTTTTTTGAAAAATATATCCTTAAATGGGGGGTAATATTTAAGTTCAGGAAGCAACTAAAATTATGGAAAGTAATAACAACGATAATAATAATCATAATGTAATTATTGCGCTACCGTTACAGCAAAATACAATAATCCTGTTTCAGAACCACCCATCTGCAACATCTGTAACCAACAAATAACCATCCAACACCTGTTATATGAGTGTAAAATATACCCAAATCAGAGAGTGAAATACGGAATAACTCCAAGCACCGCCTTGCCCTCCCACAACCACTAGAAAAACACCATTAGCTTCCTAAAGGAAACAAAACTCTTCGAAAAAATATAAAGTAAAGACGGTAAATCGCTAAAGACCTCGAAGTCGATGCGACGTAAAACTCTATATTTAAAAAATAATCCTGTTTCGAAATATAACAAGGGATTCAACAATGTATACATTCATGCTATTAACTCCAATTCATCCTGAACCATTATATACCATAAGGTACAATTAAATTCAGTTCCCACAAACATACTAACAATCGTAACCAACGAATGCCCAGAATAAATAAATAAAATAACCGAAATCTGTCACCTTATCTAGAACTATTCGTGCAAATGTAGAATACAGTTCGACGGCAGCACGTCATTCAATTCCAATGCAAACTGTTTCCGACAGCATACAAGATACCCAAACCGCAAAATTATTACGCATTCCGTGGCTTTCGCAGAACATAAAATACGTGTAAATAATCTGGCCGTAGAACGGCCCAAAGATTTTAATCGGCCGTACAACGTACAAAACCTCGCGACTAATCAATCCTTTCAGGTGCGCCGCTGAAAATAATGCGACCGGCAAAAGATACACCCACTTGGTCGCGCGGAAACAACGAAGCACGGGGATAAAAAGGGCCGATGCGAAAAGCGCGAAGTCGAGAGCAATTCCCATCGGCTGGATCTCGGTGCCCCCGGGGTAAACGTTGGACGTGTATGTACGTTCGTAGGGGCAAAAAGATCGGGCGAAAAAGCAAAAGGAAAGGGGCAGAAAGGGATGGCTCGGAACGATACACGGAGGGACGGGGTAACAGAAGGAGAAAAACGAGGCAACCGGGCTGCCAAAAATCCAAAGCGAATCCGGCGAGAAACGAGCAAGGCCTGCCGGCCGCAATTTCACGCGATCGAATCGGCCCGAAGCAAATTAAAAACTAATCGTTTTCCCGCACCCTGCTGGCACGCGCTTTGCCACCGTGGCTCGAGCCACGTAGCCGGCTGGCCAGGTGAAAGGAAAAAAGGAAATAGAACACCGGAGAGACGCACATGCCTGTTATGTATACCTGCGCAAACGGAACGACCGAGCGTTTGACCGGCGCTCGATCTTACCAGGGTGAGACCGTGGCCGACAAATTGTTTTTCCCTCTTCCCTCTCTATTCTGATCTATGTTTTCTGTTGATTGATCTTTCGCGTAGCACCGCAGAGCCACTAGGCAACTCGGCCCCGACCGATTCGTCACGAGGTTTCGTGTAGAGGGCGGGTTTTCTCTTGCATATGACCCGTTTCGATTTTTCTTTCTGTAATTTAATGGAGGGTGGATGTGTAATGGCGTGGCGTGTAAAGCTTTTTTTCAGAGGGGACGCTGTGTCGTTTCTCTTTTTTTTGGAAAGCCTGGAGAGACATTCGTCTCTTGCAGCGTTTGCGATAATATTGGTCCAACCCATTCGATATTAATTCTTTATACACCTGTGTTACTTTAAGGCTTCATAATCGACATGTACATTCTGTAAATCTTGTCTGAATTGTTTAAATAATTTGTCAAAGTATTTTGGAACTGTACCAAATCTAATGCAACCAATGTGTTCATTATAACCCATTACCCATTCTGAGTTCAGAGTCACAAGTTTTTTCCTTACAATAAACTAATTAAAAGACTTCGCAGACTTCTTTTTACGTGTTAGTGAATATTATAGTGGCCTCTTTAAATGGTACTGTTATGTAGGGAAGTGCATTGCTGTTAACAATACTGGCATTCCGGTAGATATTTCTTATAATTTTTGATTCTGCCAACTTACTTGATTATCAAATAATTTAAATTGAAACATGTGGCGATACCTTATTGTTATTGTAATGGAGCGATGTATTTATGGTATATGTAGAGGGTGAATGGTTTTGTTGCTCCACGACCATGAATAAGGCAATGAACAAAATTGTATATAATTAAACACTGCAAGGTTAATGGCACCTTCTGGATATTAGAAATAGTTTTATAAAAATGTTGTCGAAAGGATATTTTCAAAATGTACCTAAAAATGTATACAAAACTAATCATGTAGATAAATTGGGTTCTGTATAACCCAAAGTTTATACAAATATTTCCGAATTCTGTATCGATTACATTGCAAACGAGTACGTGGAGTGATTGATGTAAAATAAAAGTTTTTTACATTTCCCTTGCAGCAAAATGTGAAAACGCATCTGATGTAAGTATTCGATTTGGACGCGGTAATATAAAAAATAACGATCAGTTCAGGAAACGTGGTATGATTTTTACCTTTCAACAGTATTTCCCTTTATGTATCTTATGACATATGAAAGGTGCCACTTTAATATAGGTAGAAATAATAAATAGTAGTGTGCAATTATATCCGCAGGATTTCTGAAATAAAATGGACACAATCGTATTTTTTTTTTCTTCTCTAATTTCTGTCTCTGTAAAGAATGAAAAACAATAAATAAATTTAATACTTGAATGCAAACAAGCAAAAAATACTATCGAATGAATTAAATACATATAACCATACAAAACGTCAATCATAATCAATAAACATAATATTTGAACTATACGTACCAAACGGCAGACTTTTTGTATACAAATTGAAACTTCGTCTTCACTTTTAATGAGAACCTGTCAGAAACAGTATGGTGTTTCAAACATAACTTTCCCACAGGCGTTTTTCCAGGCATTTCTTGTTACCGGTAGCCTATTATAACTTTTCTATGTAAACCACACTAAATGATTTCGTTTCTTAATAAAACCTTCTGACCACAAGCGTCACGGCGACTATTCCTGCGATCTCATTTACAACGCTTCGGAAGAATACCTCATAGTTGCACGTTCCAGAAAAGAAAGAGTGCGTTAACTTGCGGATTTCTTAGAGATGGTCGTTGACCGCGGAAAGAAACGCTCTTTGAGTTTCTACTTTTAAAGGAAATAAACGCGATCTGAGTTTTGCATTAAGTAATGAAATCAGTCGAAGCCATCGATAAAACCGAATGTTACGCGAACACGTAACGCTCGCTCACGCGAAGTAAAAAGCGTACGGCTTGGTCGATAAAGTAAGCTGCTGAAGTATTTCAAGAATAGGGGATATAATTAAGAAAAACTTCTGTGCGACTAAGAATATATGGGGCGCATAATTATAATATTATTTTCACCAAATAACGCGCGACGTCCTGCCAATACTTATCTCAGAGTTTCATTTTGTACAAATTTAGGAGGAACTTATTTCTATAAAAAGGATCAACTTTATTTCTATATCTTCCCCAAAAGTGGATGGAAGAATATTTTAATCTTTTTACACTTGGCCGCGAGACTTTCGACCTTTAGATCTGTTCGAAACTGTCGTAAAAATGTCACATTTCCTTTTTCTTTTCAAATATTTAAGTGCTGACATCCTGAAAGTATTACAGTGATTTGAAGCCAGAAGATTTTCTCCAGAGATCCGGCTCCATCTTTCTTCCTTAATCCATAAGGAATAAAATACCTATATCCCTTCGAAAAGAATAAAGAAAGTATTGAGATGATACAGTTTCGTGCTACTTCGTTTCAGTTCTATCACATTCACGTTTTTATAGCTTAGGGAATACGTGATCTATATCTCCTTCCAATGGTTCAATAGTAAGATCTTGATACCCGATTTTAACATGCGTATTTTTGTAATGCCATTTTGAAGTCGCTTTTATACTTCGAGAATAAATTAAGAAACTATAATTTGCATTGTTGTAATAAGGAGAGAACTTGAGAGTGAAACAATTTCAATTTAACGAAATTGAAAGTATACAGTGCTGCTGATATTAGTTAGAAACTGATTTTAAAGTTCTGAGAAATTATAAAATTTCAATATACAGGTTTGCGTAATGTATTAAACACACAGTCTGCACGCGTAAAATAAATTTTAGAGCTTGGACAATTAAGATAATTTAATAATAATTCAATAACTAATAATTTCGAAATTAACATCATCCCGTTCGTGACGGATAATTTTATGATAGCTAGAATCTTTACTGCTGGCGTAATTATTAATTTACTTTGACATTAATATTCGTCATTCTATAAATACATAGAAATTCGACAATTCCAAATCGCAATATTTGTATAATTGAAACGGTGAATCCTATAAATACCAGCGTAACTTATCCCACAGAAACAACAGTTCAAATCGCAATCAGGGATACAAATCACCCAATTACGTTACATTTCTTTCTCTCACAATAACCAATTAATCAAACAGAGTTAATTACTTACTCCAGCGTTACCGAAGTACATTAAAAATAAAAAGAGTAAAACACATACCATAATTTATGTTCGACCCCTCGTAATTTATAATTGAAAACCGAAATCGAAGCTGGAAGTGAAACCTTATCACGTACATACACCCGAAGCGTGATTCCGTACAGTAAGAATGGTTCAAAAGTAATCAGGTGGATGTCCTTTATTATTTCGTTACTTGTCCAAGGAGCGTCCGTGTCATTCCACGACGAGACCCGCCAGAAATTCATTTCCCGCAGGTACCTTGAAGTTCCGTTTATCGTGCGGTCCCCGTCCAGGCATCGTCCGTGCAGAACTTTCAAGTTAACGTCGGGGGGACGTTTACGTTTATTCCGTTTCATCGTCTGCAAACTGTTCGCCGTTTAGGGGACGCGCCCGCAAATTCGTTTATTTCCATCGGCCCGCGATATCGTTTCCGCGCGAGCTCGTACGCGTATTGCCGGAAATGGATGACACTCGAAACTTTCCCGTCTAGTGACGATGAAAATAGTCATTGTACGACGTGAAATGCGATTTCACTATAGCCGCCAGGCCATGAGTGCACGCGATGAACAGGCATGCACGCATCCATGCACGCGATATTATACCGTGCCTGTCGTGGCCGGTTAATTACAACAATCGATATCGTTTAAATTGCAGGTTGCGCGTGCGTGCCATTTCGCGGGGGCAACGTAAGAGAATGGTCAGTACGAAGCAGAAGGAAAAGAGGCGAAAGAAAGGAGAGCCCGATATTGTCCTGTGCATGACGTTCGTTGCGGAATACGAAGGTGAACGACAGTGGCGTATGCAGCGTAAATTACCATCTCAGGGGAAAACCGATCCATCACGGAAGTGATTTTAACGGTATGCGGTTGTTTGGAAAAATATATCATTTTGAAGCGAACGAAATGTCGAGCTTGGGAGAAGATTTCATAAGACTGGATTATTTGTCGGATTGAAAAGTACAAATTAGGAGAAATGTGAAATCGATGAAATGATACGTTAAGCGGCCTGTTTTTTGTACACTGAAGATCTTAGTGAAGACTGATACTTGTTTATATTTTATACAAGATATGCCACTGCATTTTATCAATTGTTCCCTTTTTGATTGGTTTTCGATAGAAATGGTGCATGCTCTATGCTAAGCAGGTAGATATTTTAAGACACCCTGTAGGGCTAACGAACCGCAAATTCCAGAATAATAATAATTATTACCCTGCCATTTCTACGAAAGCTCCGTATACGTTTCACGTGGCACAGAAAGTGCCAAAATATTTTACGAGAATTCATGAATGAAAGGGCCCAGGGCTAAAAAAACATGTCAACTTAAAAATATTAAAATACAATCGTGCAGAAATGCGAACATCCCAAGACTTTGCTTCAACGCTTATTTAGAAACCACGCAATCCTAGTGCCTCATAAGACAATACAGTACAGCAATTATATTATCATTACATTACCGTAGAATAATTATGATTCTCTCGTATGCGTTACATTGCCAACTGTAACGTGATATAACGATTATTTATATGCAAAAAAAGTATTCCTACGCCGTTGGAGCATACCTTGAACGACCGTATAATCAAGTGTGGCGGCGCGTGCCAAGCGTACCTGTGTCGCCACCTGCCAGCAACAGAACACGGCAGTTGTTACATTACCCCCCACCAGCGACAACAGCAGCAACACGAATGTTCCTGAGAGGAGCATCGTCAACTATGTATATCGTTATACGGTCTTCACTGCGGTCTCCCTCTTCCTCCATTTATCTCATCACCTTCGTCATCCTTCCGAATCCCGCAATCCCGTGGCCGTCTACCCCTTTCATCTCCATTTAGACAAACCATCTGCCTGTTTTTAAGCCACAGCACGGAACGCACTATAAAATGACACGACTTTACGATCCCTCCGTGCCTCTGGTCAGATTTAAATAATTTACTCGCTTTTAACGGGTTCCTTCGCCTGAGAGACACGCGAATGTGCGCGCTCAAACGTAGGCGAAGAAAGGGGTGGGACGAATGTTTTGCTCTCTAGTATCACTAAATCGTAAAGAAACATTTAATGACGGCATATATACCCGAAATAACGCTCCTAGAAGCTAAACGCTGCGGTTTCGCTTGGGACTTAAATGGAACTTCTGTTTTAACGTATCTGTTTGCTTTGGCGATGCCTGGTGTTAAATACAGGTTTTCGGACGCTATTAATGCGCAGACAAACGTTATCCAGGCGACTTTTCTATGCTTGGAAAAAGGGTTGCTAATAAACTTTCGCAAACAAGAGGCTCCGTGCTTTAAATGGGAGCACGTGTAATTACTTTCAGTGGCGCCTGTCGTAGAGGTCGCTACTGGCTGGGAGCCTAGAAATCTGTGAGCAATCGGGGCATATGGTTACCGTAATTTTAATTATTGAAATTGAGCGAATAATATTTGGGGGAAATGCAGTCTTCTAATATTTAACCGTTCTGGTAATTACAAACAATTTATTGCAAATAATAAATAGCTTGATGGTAGGTCAAACGTTAGTTAGATGGCTATATTGGCAGAAAATGTCTCTTGAAATGTCTGAATATATTAAACACTTTTTTTATGATTGTAATATTATATAACAAAGCATTACGGTCACTGGGATTTTTAAAGCGATTTACCTTGACTTTCGCCAACGTCAGTACCATTCTATACTTATACGTCCCTTATTGTTCCTACAGTGATGTACGCTTCAGTTGTGTGGTGTCCTAGTGCAAAATATCGAATTACATTGATTGAGGGCATACAGCATAAGTTTCTTCGATATATTTCGTTCAAAATGAATCTACCACTGCATAGATTCAATCACGACTATGATCTAATCATGGACATGCTCAACCTTCGATCCCTTTACTTAATGAGGATCTATCAGGATATTATTTTTATGTACAAGATACTAAATAATCATTTTAATTGCCCTGATCTTTTATCGTTGATAGACCTTGCGGTACATTTGAAGCACTTGAGGAGTAACAGACTCTTTCACACACCTTTTTATAAAACTGAATATTGAGCGAGATCAACAATTTCTAGGACAGCCACTCTATGCAATAACTGTGACCACTCACTTGACTTTTCTTTCAATGAGCTATTCAGCATTTTGTGCTAAACTCAAAAATTTACTATATATTTATTCTGATGCTTTGTCTTAGTTATTCAACATTATGTTCTCTCACATCATAATATGTGTACTTATTATCATTGCAAAAGGCGTTTGCCGTTAATAAATAAAAAAATAAATTAATAATATTCCCTTTCTGAAGTGTAATTTTATGACTTTCCTTTTAATGTCCTCTAACTCCAATATGTATAATATATGGACCATAGCCCAAAGATATTCTAATTGTAAGAAGCAACAAAAACTGAATTCTTAGTTTTCTTAATAGGGTATCATTAAATACAAAATTATCAATTAACAATCATTTGCAAATACCTAAGTATCCCGCTGAACCTACCTAATTAAATACCTTCCAGTAAAAATCATTCAATGTCACATATCCGTAGAGAAACTGAAAACAAAAGTACAATCCCCTAACAAATGCCAATTTAATATCCTACACTCGGAACATATTCCTCCCCTATTCTAAATTAATTTAAAACCGTCACAGCCCAAATGGTGCACCATCTAAAAAATAAGAGAAGCATATTCTTGCCTCTCAATGTTCCTATCAATTTTGAGCTACGCCCAGAATCTTGTCCTCGCTCATTCGATTGCATATCTCCCACGAAGCACAGTCTAATTATTCATTCGACAGTCCGAACGATATTTAACCTCTCCGTAGCATCCTCAATTCCGTGATTGAACAAAAAAAGAACGCCAGCGCAACATTCGTGTCGTCGGAAATATGAGGAGGACAATCGGTTAAGAGAGGACACTGTCGCGTGGGTCGACTGAACGGGAAGAGGTGGGAGGAGGAACAGCAGACAGGAAGCAGCTGGACGTCGCGTGCCCCGCAGGAAACGCAGACTGAACCTACTAAGGAAGAGTAGTGTGTATACCGTTGCTTTACCCTCGAGCACAAGCGCTAAGGCGGGGGAGGATCGAGTGGCTCCGGAGAGGTTAAAGTCTAAAGGGGCTTTTATTGCTGTGTAGAACCACGTCCTGACACGTGCTCCAAGGATATCTTCGTTAAACGTTTGCCAACGGGATTCGTAATGGCACGCGACGACATCCTCCAGGTGGTCCAACGTCTTCGTTGGTGTGTATAGCTGCGATACGCGGCAAGATATACAACTACTGCTGCAAACAGAGGACGTATGCAAAACTATCAGAGGGCGGGGAGAAATTGTAAGGTCGTTGGATCGATGAATCGAAATCTCGAGCTGTGGGTAGATTTAGAAAGGTGTGTAGTAGATGGGTAAATTAATTTAGAAATGTTGCTTTAGCTTGTCATTGGCGGGAAAATTTGGGAAATGGGAAATATGGAAGGCAGATTTTGGTGAACAGAGCTGTCGCTTAGAGAGTGTATAAATACACCTGTGCTTTAGTAATTGTACTTTCCAAAGTGCTGTCCACTTTGATCCACAAACTACGATCCAAAATTAAATTGGTAATACTGTAGCCAACGATTAACTGTATAATAAAAAAAGCTAAATGCCATTCAGTCTGATTATCACATATGTGTATGAAATAATATTCGTATAAACTTTATAAAGAAAAACATTATGCGAACCAAATAAACAAGACAGACATAAATAGTCCTATTTATCAATCGAATCAAATCAGATAATTATTAACTATTACAACTAATAACAACAGTACACATAACAGAAACAACGATTTTCGTTAATTTAAATAGATGAAAGAAATTAACAAAGGGAACATTTCCGATCATATTCAAAGACGTATTATCAATGCGCAATCACAAAGGTAGTCGTCTATAACAAGAGCAGTTGAATGTCAAAGAAAGGGAACTTACGCGGAAGCGTAATAAAGCGACGAAAATCTTCATCATTGGGGTCGGTTCGCAATCGAATTATCGAATGCATTGAAGGGGCAGCGAGGGAAAAGACGAAGGACTTGGTTTGTAGACGGAAGAAAAAGGAAGAGGAGGAAACGGGGCACGTGTTCCTGTGGCTATCCGGTGAAATAAGAGACCGGAAGCATCTGGGGGGAAGCCGTATTGTTTGTCGAGTGCTTTATTCGATCGAACCGCCCCACAGTATTCGAAGTTTCGCCCGTCTACGGGGTGACTTGAGCAAAACGAACGCAACCTCGAATATCCACGACGCAATACCTTCGACGTCGCGTCGCGTCGTCTACTTGCCATCGAGACAAAGCTGAGTGAAGCCTTCTTTTGTCCTGCGTTCGCCAATTCCGTTTGCTTCTCCCCGAATCGGAAGAATATTCGTTAAAACGGTACCCTGATTATTGCCAGTCGAAAATGGGAGTACTTTCGTGGCACTAAGGTACATATTCGGTAATTCAGGACATGTTTGAGATTGAATCGCGAAGAGGATTAAAGCCTACATGATTTTATGCATTACTAAATTATAATAGTAATCGAAAATGTCACTACCCTTGAGTGATTAATATCCTTTGTTTCACTGTGTAGATAAGATGAAATTGGCAAGATTGCAATTCTATTGTACAGGTATCTTATTGTATCTAATGATGGGCTTCTATAGCGTGATAACAGTTTATGTATTATTATATGTTAATTGGCCATGCAGGTACTTGTGTTAATTTTGTTTAAATATTTGTTCATTTCTTTCATTAATATTGACAAAGGGTGCAACGTCCTACTGGGAATTTCTAATCCCGTTTTCTATATTTAGCCGTTTATAGTAATCACTTAAAGGGTTAGATTTAGTAACAGTATTTTGCTATATCTGAATCATGATGTTATCTACTTTATAATAAGTGTTATACCTATTAGTGCATAATTGTGCATCAACTGCTTATCCAGGTATGTATGTATGTATATGCCGCTAAATTTGTAATAAGGATGAAATGATATTAGATATGGGAAATATAATAGATGCATAATATAGATTATATTATTGTCATCAATTAATACAGGAACACCTAAAACATTTATTGAAATGATGATAGAAAAACTATGATAATGTAATTGGGTTAAGTTCCGTTTATCATGAGAGCATTATCATACGAACTGATATAGCTACTTGCCACAAGAAAAATCAATTCATGCATAATGCAGATTTACCACCAGGTCATTCTGTTTGCCAAGAAAGCAGCAGGCAGATTCCGAATTCAAGAGGGCAGAACAGCTCTCCAACCCTTCTCAGCTGGCAACTCTAATGGACTTCAAAACACTCAATTGGACCCTCGTCACGATTTCTTTGCTGTGAAACATCGCCCACCTTTCCTGTCTGGAGATCTCCACCTTAGCCACTACTGTGCAATGTCTATATATACAAACTCGATATTCATTCAATGCTATCGAGAAACCTATCGCAAAAATTTTGAAAAGCAATCGAATTTTCCCCCACTAGCAGGGGTCAAAATATTATATTAAGTTGATGCATATGCAATAGTCCATTTCATGCAAAAGAAAGAGAAAGCAAAAGATGAGTAAAAGCAAAATTCAATTGCTCTGCTGATAAGAATTTTAATTTAGTCGTAAGTAGTAGAAACTAGGTACTTATAATATTAATAAAACTTTCACGCAAGTCACAGAAAGTGAACGTACTTTCGTCGGTAGTTTGGCGAAACAAAATCGAAAAATAACAAATGGCTAAAAATTAATAATAGAAACGCAGTAAGAACTATCTAATTCGAAAGAGAATATTTGTCCCAATTTTGCTAATTTGAGTTAATACTATATTTAAAATCTTAACTGTCACTGTGCACTGTCACTAAACAAAAAGAATAAACCCTTCAGACCATAATGGTGTAAATCCATTTCACGCAAATATAAACAGTTGGTTGATACAAAGGAAAGCAAAAAAAAGAAGTAAATTAGAGCAGAATCATCTCATACATGTAACACGAATTGCCAAATTGCAGGAGCGCAAATTCATTAAAGCAAGGAAACAAATAAAGAAACCCAGTTTCCGCGACGATAAAAGTGTATCGAAATCCAACGAATCGCCCTCGCTATAGGCGTTGACAATTTCTCAGGAACCTGCTAATATCGTCCATTAATCTGAACGAGTTTCCAGCCGTGTTAAAGAAGCCAATTAAAATGTTAAGAAAGTCTGGGCCGGAGCAACGATCGACTTAACGAAAGCCATCGGCATTAACGCGACGCAGGTATGGGAGGTTGTTTAATCGCCTGATTTCCATTCGCGGTGCGGCTAGTATGCGTGACCTCGCAAGCAGGCCGTAAACTAATTAAAAAAGGAAACTTCGTCCGAGGCGTCCGCGAACGGCGCCCGTTCTCTGGAAACTTGGTAATCGCTTCTAAAGTATCTTTCATTTATCCTCTAGGAGGGAAGGCGCGTGCACCGGGCGAGCTCGGCCGACGAAACGTTTCGCCTACATTCCAAAACTGAACGGACACTAATTTGTAAGTAATGTATATAAGTGTAGACCGGTTCGTTCTCGCTTTCTCTAGGAGGCGAGCCGAGAGAAACATCTGGCGCGGGTGCCGAAGAGCAGGCAGGTTGCGTACGTACACCCATGCTACTACATGCCAGCCCATTCTTGCCTTCTTTCGCCTCGGCTTCCCTCCTCTTCCCCTTCTATCGTTTGCTGTTTTCGCCCTTCCACGAATCCACCCCGGTATCTCGTTACCAACAGCAGCGGAACCACCTGGACGGCTAAAGGGTTACAGAGATACTAGTAGCCCCCGGTTTTTCTATCAGGTTTTCGTCGAGACGACGATTAAGAATTTCTGCGTTAACCGAATATGTACCTGCATACGTACATACGCTCAACCGCGAGGGATGCTCTCCCGCGAGAACAATGGAGCAGACGAGATGTGAAATTTGAAGTATGCGGATGCAATCGTTTTATGAACGAGGAATTTCATAAAGCCATGCTGATTTTTTAGCTTGATACGTTTTAATAATAATCGTAATGTTATTATTATTTATTATACGGGCAGCTAGCTTCGTTTTGTATATGTATCGCGACAGCCATCCGTTTTGATAGGAGTAATAATATTAAGTCACGAGAAAAACATTATTACTATATATTTGAATATCTTCAATTGTTGCTTCAATTATTTGAATAAATGCAGAAATTTGGAACATCGTGGCCATCAAATGTGGGTAGAAATTGATGTGAATTGAGTCTGGCATTCGACGTGTTAAAGGGACTTGACCTTCGAAACCTGATTTCTTTTTTATGGAGTTTTGGCATTCGTTGCGATAGTTCTAATATTTACTGAGGATGCAGATTTGATCAATTCTATAATTATTACAGCGGGGAACAAAAATGTATATAAAAGTAAGGGCCAGAAATTTGACAGACAAAATTCAAACACCTGTTATAAATTAATCAAAACTGCCAACGAGCAATGAACAATATACTGTCTATATTCGTACTCTATTCAAGTGATGTCACGGAAGCTTCAACAGGTGTGTGTTTACAATAAACTTAGGGAGAAGCACAGGCGAAACATGCAATCAAATATTCGCCAACACAACTTCGTGAAAACACCCCCATCCAGCAAACTAGTTACAAATATCTCCCTAAATCTGTCTCAACGCTCCAAACAATTGAAGAAACAATTTCTAAAATTCAAAAACCGAACAACCCAGAAGAATAAGTGCACGTCAAGATGCACTACGAAAATCACTATTGTAACCAAATGAAACACGATAATGCAATTAATTAATTATAAATGAAAAAGCCGTTGCCAGCCAACCCCAGTTTCCGCCGCAGTAAAAGGGAGAGTCACATACACAGTCGTGAAAATGAAGCGGAAAAGAGGAAAGGCGGTGAATGTGTTCGATGCATGGAAGAGTTCAATAAAATCGATTTCATAAGCAAAGGAAGCAAAAAGGCACGACGGCTGGTTTGCGGCAATATGCCAATATGGCAATAAAGCGGCCTCTTTCTTTCTCCCGCTTTCGATATAAACAGGGGTACAATGTCGGTGCAAAAGTGCCGACAGATGGGATTCTTCCCTCTTTCTCCTTTTTATCTGCACCCCCCCCCCTTTCAGCTGGTATCCGCTCAAGTACATATGAGATTCCTACGAAACCACCCACAATGTTCTCTTTCATGGAATTTCATCGTTTTTCGTTAGTTGCCCGATACACCCGGCCCGCACGCTCTTCAATTGTGTGTGTACGGTGGAGAACAATGCAATATGCGAACCTAATATAGACCTCGTTTCTAGGAATTCTGTGTGTAAAACCGACGCACTGAGTAAGCTTGGGAATTATTAATTACAGCTTCACATTTATTTTATCCTGATTATTTAAAATGACGGTTCTCGATTACTATTCTGATTTTTAAATTCTTTGATAAAGACGATTCTGACAGAAAATAAGCACAAATATCTTTGAAATTAATTATTATTTACGTTGGTTTTATTTTGGATGGGTAGGTATATATTATTGGGTTGAAGGGAATCTCGAAATTGTTATAATACGTATGTACGTATTGTGCCATGTATGAATTCTTCGAGCATTAAGAATTGTATTCCTCTTCTTGCTATTTTCCTACAGAATTATAGAGCTTTCGAGTACGCAATTACTCCACATGCTTCAATCGCATTACCTTTCGTACAGTGCTTCGTTGGGATGCTCCGGGAAATGGTTGAAATATTTAGAAATATAATGGTTGTATTCAGACAAATATAGGGAAACAATAGAGTACGGTAGGAATTCGTAATTTAATTCAATGAACACGTGTATAGCAATTTTTTGCAAACGTGATATGAAAAAGATTATATTAACTCAGTGTACGAATAAAAATGTTTGCAAAAATGACCAGGCTGCGCTGTTCTACGATGTCTAAATTAGCCTCAATTAAGTTTTAATTACGTGCTCCTACGAAGTCTGAATTTAAATTGTAATCTTCAACGAAATCTAAATTCAAATTTCGCCGAGCTACGATGTCTAAAAAAGAATCGTTAAATCCATAATATCTTCTAATGTGAAAAAAAGAAAATTGCAAGTGATGAACGGCTATTATTTGTGTTTGAAAATAGCAGCAATAATATTGCTACTGTAGTAGGGAAAATGTAACGCAACAGTGTAACCAGGTATTTACGTTTCTATGTGATCGTACCTACGAGCTTGTGAAATAAAACGCAAGATGAATACTGTTAGGTGCAACGAACCAATAAGGATTGGCGCACCATGTATGCACGTTCAATGACAAGAACGAAATGATTGCTGCTCTTTTCCGCAAGAGGATGCCAAGCGAGCATGTGCCGCAATTTCAAAGTATTCTTCGAAAGTCTTCCTGTTTTAATAAATTTTCATACGCGACATGCAAGCGAATTCTTGTGGCTCTTGGTCTACATGCAGTACCTTCTATTACGATTAGAAATTTCTTCCTTTACTGTCGGCATTCTAAACTCGTTCAGGTGCAAATAGCAAGAAACGTTTTAACACTGCTGATGCAAGATCTTTCATAATTTATATTTTTAACACTAGAAAAACATCGTTAGGTACTTCTTTTTTTTTTAGAAGAATATTTATGGTGACAATATTTACACTGAGTGTACAGTTTTTGAATTACCGTAAAGCAGTCATTGTAAAGTAGAAGCAGTACAAACAATGTTTAACTATGATGAACGACGATGCTAGCAACAAATCAAGGAGCATTACAAATAAATCGAAATAGTTCTTGTGCAAAGCCTCTGCAAGAACTGTTGTGTATGAAATATTATCATAAAACGTTTTTACTATACAGTAACGTATTTGTCGTAGAAAAATAAATATAGTTAACCCTTTATGTCACAATAACGAGTGACACCTGTGTTCCAAATTCTGTGCGAAAGTTAAAAAGGCATCAGTATGTAATAGATATTAACGAAATTTATTACTAAACAATCAATGTTTTACTTAACAATAATTTTTTGCACTAAGGCCCAAACATAATTAATAATACGATTGCTGACGTAGCTCTCGATTGCTCTGAACACTTTCTTTCTCTATACAGTTCTAATCAAAATTATTGAAATTTTTCTAAATTGATTGTGTAAGAATGACTACAGTTTTATTAGAGCTGTACCGGCATAAAAATGATAAAGCAGGAGGTTAAATTGAATCGCTCAACTAATAAATTCACTATAAATCAACGGAACTGCGCAACTCCCCCTCGAATCGTCGATATTTTACACCAAACTATACATTCACCCTTCATTAATCACTGTTACCGTCCGCACGACTATTCAAAATTGCCACAAAGCGAACTCCCCCGAAAATACGAGCCGCAGCGTCCCGACCACGTGTGCTGCTATAAAACCTAAGGATTAACCGTTCGACGATACACAAAACCTGGTCGCCACGGAGCTTAGGAGGACGCCGATGCAGATTCGCGAAACAGCTGTTCGGTGCGGCAAATTTAAGGACAATCGTCTGCGAGACGGGAAAGGGGAAGACGAGAAATGTGAAAGAGTGGAGGACCGGTGGAAAAACTTATTCTTCGTGCGGTTTTTGAGGGCACGGCGCACGATCAAAGGAAGCAAGTGCTCGAAAAGCGAGGCGAACCAGCACGAAAATCCTATCTAGCCGTCTAGTTGTTATTGAAATGGCATTCGCAGCTGTTTACTCTGTCGTGTATGCAGTTCACCCGTTGACAAAAGGGTTTCCCAGCCGGCCGACAATTTCCTCGAAACGAGAGGCATAGAAAAAGAAGGAGGCAAGGAAAACGTCGCGTCGCGATACGGCAAAGGCTGCGCACGCTTCGTGCACGATGATCTATTTTCCAAACCGTGTTCATCCGCCACTTTATCCGCAAAACAAGCGGCTTTGATTGTGAACAAACCATGGCGAACGGAAGGTGGTGGTATCTCCCGAACGAGCGCCTAAACTTATGTGTATACAGTGTACACATATGCACGGTGAAAGGATGTATTTCCATGTTAGATGGGAGAAGAATGTTGGCTTTGATAAAGAAGGCTTTGAGCTCAGTGAGTGACTTACATGAGGTGCAATAGGTCTTTAGAAAAATGTGTGTTATTGCCTTCAAAATTAGTAACAATTCTGCGTTACGAAAGTGGGTATAATATGTTTCAAATTTATTTTATATAATAAGAGCGTTTCTCACAATTAGACCCACTAAATTGTTATAGGGATTGTTGGTATACAGCGGATAGTTGTAGGTTTCCAATGACTAAAGTCGCAAAGTCTTGTTTCTCAAATTATACTTAACTTATACTTCTGCACAGAATAAGGATTGATAAAGATATTAAAAGGTGGAAATTATGTCCGTACAAGCAGAATATTCTCTGGAGAGGAGTCGAATAGTAATCTATTCGAATCTACATCATTGTTCGATTGGTGCACCAGATAGATGCAGCTGACAGATTAACAAAGAATATCGTTCAACTGAGAAACGTGGATTGTTCTGTTTGCAAAGAGGGACATTCGAAAAATGTTAGCACGTAATTCATTTCACTCTATTGGATAATGTTCATTGCTAGCTTCTTACCCCGAATTGACATTGCTACCTCCCTTTGCGGCAGGGGTGACGAACTGGCGGCTCCGGGGCCATTCTTAAGGTATTCGTATTTAAAGATACCCCTCAAACGCAACTAGAAATCAGTTTCTTCGCGTAAAAAATTCAGAATGAACAAACTGTTATTCAGACTAAAAACATTCGTCGAAACAACTTGAAGCATTTTATTTGTATGCACTTTAAAGCATTCAACAGATTATATCGCCGTACCACCTTTCCCCGCGATATACATTGAAAAACAGTCCGCTTCGCGTAACCAATTAAACGCATCAGTAATCCAGAAAGCGAAATACCGGCGAAAGGGACGGGAGACGAATCGTCCGGCGGAGGTACGTCCGTGTAAAAACGAAATGAATAGAGTACAGAGAGAAAGAGGGGGAGAAAAAACGAGAATTTTGAAGGCAATGAAACTTTTACCGTTCCATCGATAATTACGGGTTAACGAGGCGGCAGTAAGTACCCACTCGTTCGAACGATAATTGCTCGCTGATCGATTCGTGCCGCGAAACAACCCGCAGCTAGTTCGACTGCAAATGCGAAAATCTGCCTCGTCTGTTCCGCTCGTAACATTCGTATAGGAAAAGGCCATGCATGTACAGAAGACCAAAAAATATCGTGTGCACGATTCCGTATGCCAACATGGATGTTTCGATAAATTGCTGCGGAGAACCGTTGGAAGTAACATTCTGCTTTTTGCTGTTTTTTTTTAGTAGATCAAATTTGAACAGCGAAAAGAAATCTTGAGTACAAATTCAGACTGTCGTGTTTTAATGTGAACCGTCCTGTGGTGAAGCATTTCGTTTGTTGAACGCTTCAACGTTCATATTAAGTATGTAGCTGGAGATCATATTTGGTGGAGAATTTGTGCAATACGAATTTCATTGAACGGGCGACAAAGTTTGACGAAAAATTGAAATTTGTGCAGTTATAAGCTGGAAATTTTGTATTTCTATATGTTAAACTTAAAAAACGCAGTGAAAATGCATTACAAACAATAAATTACTGATTCAGTTCCATTTCTTGCCTGAAGCCATTAACAATGATATGCAACTATTATTGTTCCTTCGATTAGATTATTAATTTCGAACGATATCAGTAAAGATTACTGTGCTTGTCTGAAGAATATTACGTCGTATAATTCGAATGGGGAAAACTTAGACAAAAATATGTACAAAATTTTTCCCGCATGTGAGCAGAAATTATAATACAATAATACAGCAAAATTATTCTAATTTTCTGACATTTACGACTACCTCACTGTGTTCTAGTCTTATAAACAAATTTGCATCCGTTCAACGAGATTACAGGAAATCCAATTAACAAGATTCATATCTAACTACTAATATTTATTTGATTTCAGACTAAAGTGTAATTAATAAATGTAACCCTTCACTATTATTGCATTCAGGAAAACAAAACTGCCGCCAATTAAACTCAAAACGTTACAATTGTTACAATAACAATACCACTGAAACCCCAATCATGTAACTTCGCTCTGTTTACACGATTTACCTCGTCCAATCACACGTTTCATCCCCCACGCTCTCCCGACGAAGTCGGCGTCAAAGCTTCGTCAAACAGTAACGCAGCTGGTGGCATTGCTTCCCCCAAAATCAGCCTATCGCCCGATACTGCCCAAGACAATAAAACACCAGCAAAATTAAAATACAACGGTGCGAAATAAACGGCCCAAGCAGCCATAAGACCCCGTAAATACCCTGACAGGTACATTCTCGCACCTACCTCGGTATGTCTCAATACGCGGCGTCTGCCAGAGGGCCGCAAGAACGAGAGAGCGAAACAGAGCGGTGGGCAGAGAACGCAGAGAGAGACAGAGGGAGACAGAGGTGCACGTATATAGATTGCAGATTCCCCGCAGCGTCGAACCCCGGGTAATCCCCGAGAGCGGGCGACGGGCACGCACGGCATTCTGGCAATTCTCACGATTTCCTCGTCGTCCTTAGGTCGACCGAAACCCCCGCACTTATACACATCCATCCGTTCCTCCTTCAATCGTATCCACGTTCACGTACATAGTCCTAGGCCCCGCAGCTCGGGTGCACCTTGCGCTCCCACCACGTTTCTGCACGTTCTTGCTCGTAGCAGCTTTATCCAGTGCGGCTGTAAGGGCCCCCACAAACGACCAAAAACGACGCTAGGTAGTAGCAGTCCTAGTAGGGTACCCGGCTAGACCCCCGGGATGGTCGTGCAACTTGTGACACGAACTCTCTTTCACCTGCTCTCTGTCTCTCTTCCTCGAACACCATTCAATGCTGCCCGGTGACCATCGAACGACCAGTTAAAAACATAAATTTACAAACTAACCCCCGCAAATGCGATCGTCCCGCCGTTAGGCGGTCAGTCGGGCTCCCCTATAAACCCATAATGGCCGATTCGTGATTCGGAATAAGTTAAACTGATTTTCTAGCCCGAAGCCAAGGACCCGTCGTGGTATATGGCTATTTTAACAACGCGACAAACCAGCCCCCCGGAACAGCACAATGACCGCTGCTGGTGCTTCTACTGTCCCTGCATCAGGGGCCCTAAATCTTGCCTGCGCGCCCTCGACGTGCCTGTAACGACTTTCGGATTCTTCGATTCCTAGGTGAGACTTTGTAGGACCTACAATGTAGGTGAACGGGCGCGTCAAGTATTCAATTGTACTCGGAGGTCTTTTTTCTGCGCACGTACTTCGGGAAAACTTTGTTCCGCTTGATTGTGCGCGATTGTCGAACGAGATGCGCTTCAGTGATGTTTTCGCGCACTCCTCTAACGGTATGCGTGGGTGCATTGTTGATGACAATACGGATTTGCGAATATTCCAATCGAACTCGACGAACGCGCTGAACACGGCTCGAACGTGTCACGTGTGTATTTATATATTAGAGATGAAAATGGCAAGTACAATATGAAACACAGTGTTGCAATGGCAGAGTTGACGTGTCGTTTGCAACAGTTTGCCCGACGGCAGAATATTTATAAGCGCGTTTAAACATAGTCTTTTGTCCGAAACGAATTGGTAATGGTTCTCGTTAGTACTTCCAACGATGCACTTGAATAATTTAATCTTTGCTCGGGAGCCAATTCAGTTCGGAGGCACGAATTCGTCATGAATGAAATAGTAATAAAATACAAATTGGGAGGGACAAAGTTTGCTGCAAATGTTGTATTAGGTTAAACCTCAGACAAAGGTGAGGGGCGGTTTTACAACCTGTCCGGGGGGTAAATACCATAAACGTCAACAGCTACCGACAATTCAACAAAATGCAATAAACGCACCTTTCCCGGTAAATAGAATTTTCCACGAAAGAACGAGGAGTGTGTATAAAAACCACGATGCTTTCCATCGAAAATGAAAGTACAGATAAAATGTGTATGTAGATAAAAAGTACGCGCGTGACCGTGCATTTCGGTCCACTCTTTTTAAAAGAATTATTAAAACATGTAATTTCTTTTCTGCCTAGACAGAGATTTGGTGCATGCAAACATTTTTATAAAATTGCATTAGGTGTGCAGATTTGGAATGTTTAGATTGGCAAGCTAGTTTTTTAAAGTGTCCACAGTTCTATTTAAAGGAAATTGTAAGCAAAATACCAAGCAACGCATTAGTGTTTGATATTTCTTTCCTGTAGGAATAATGAAAATGAAAACGGAATGAGAAATAGGATAATACTAACACATTCTATAAAAACTTTACACAATTATAGCTGTCTTCAACCATAAAATTTGAAGGTTTATGTTTATTTTTTTTTCTCGGTCTTATTAATTATACCTACCCATAAAACATTTCATTGTAAAGCTCTTTTGTTTACGTTACGCTGGTCACCAACCATTTTCTAGGTACCGAATTACGGCAATAACGTAACAGCATTAGGTATTACAGAAAAGCCTGCCAATCGAATATCAAAAAATAACATAAACCAATAAAACAGAACAATTTAATTATCATTGATAACTTTGTAACAAAACTCATTACTTTACCTTCTTATAAACATAAGAAAGAACATCTTGTAAATAAAATTACACTGTTCACGTAGGATGTAAAATTGTACTTTAAGTAACCTCACCTGTCCTCAACTAAGCAGATCGCACGCGATAACGGTGTACTCGAAGCGCCCCCAAAAATATCAAAATATCAACAGAAAAGTATCACGCACGAGAGCAGCAAATCGGGCGAAAGATTAAAAGGCCGCAAATAGAGCGTGTCACTTGAGTCATAGAATTATCGTCTAACCATGAAGGAAGCTGAGCTTCCATCATCTCGAGGTTATAAAAGAGGCCAACGAGTAGTCGGTAAGAGGGCGTAAATAGAGACACCAAACGAGGGGAGAATAGAAAAGTGGTAGCTACAGGCCGTGCCCCACTCGTCGTGAAGTTTCACGACGGTAGGCGTGGAAGAAGCGAGCCGCCTTTGTCCTTCTCGCCGGTCCAAATTATGTCGAGCGGGCCCAAAATCACCCCGTAATTGGCAAGCTGTTTGTTTTGTCGCAGACCGCGCCGACAACAGATGGCCCTGTTCGGTCTTGCTTCACAGACTTTATTACGATTTCCTATTATCGGTTGACCGGCTAAAATCGATTTGACCATGCTCGGCGAGTGAATTGCGGGCCAAAAGGCAGCGTTACACATCAGCGCGTCTCGTGCGCCATGAAATCAAGGGAAATGCGTATAAGAAATGCAGCGAATTTTGATGGTGCATTGCAATTTTCAGGCGACTACCGTTTTTGATGGGATTCGTGTGAACGAAATCGGGCTGTGAAAGGAATTAATTATGGCGATGGTACGCGGACTACATTGATCGAGATTAATTGTACATATTTATGCATACTCTTGTTCGTTTTTTTTTAGTTTTCAATTGTGTTATATCGTATTTATTTGTAGGTGTGGCATGTTATATGTTGTGGGTGTGGCAATTGTATTAGTATGATGCAATATTTTATTTAATCACTGCAGGAGAATCTGTAAACGTGTTAAACCAAAAGTTGTGGCAATAAATTCCTCTTATTAATAATAATCCCTCTGTGAAAAATGATTAAGGTGAAATGAAGAAATGTAAAATAACAGCTACTGATTCAGTTAAAAATTTGCCAACCAAGAATAGAAAAGCTATTAATTTTAATCTCCTAGACATTAGCGATTAAGAATTATTAGCTAAAATAAAAAACTGAAACTTCGAAACTCTTCATGTTTGTAGTTTTCCTTAAACACAACAAATAATATATTTGCGAAATCATTCGCGGTGTAAAAATACGATACATGTATAAACAGATAAACAATATAACTTATTGTTAGTAGCCTTAGTCTTTTACATGTTGCGGGGGAAAGTGTTTTATAGTTGATTATAAATTCATAAATCTCAACTAAAAGAAACGATCCTAAGATTTAAAGAGGTTGAAAGTTTATAATGCTCACCGAACACCTGTGGAATTGCGAAAAGAAAGTGAGGTTTTAAGGTCGAGGGTAACTACAAGGTACGAAGAAAAAACGAAGCCCATTGAAGGACCTTTCATAACCCTCGTCAGTTGGCGACACTGTACAGCCCTCGAAGATTACTTTAACCACCCGAAAGGTGGCAGCACGTACCGACCCATGAATTTGCTAAGTATAAAGTGAAAGATTTGAAAGTAGAACACGCTTCTAGCTGCCTACAAATTAATAATACACCGAAAATATATACCTATATTAAAATAAACAAAAATATATGTCATAGTTTATG
Organism: Nomada ferruginata; assembly: GCA_963583965.1. Classification (NCBI taxonomy): domain Eukaryota; kingdom Metazoa; phylum Arthropoda; class Insecta; order Hymenoptera; family Apidae; genus Nomada; species Nomada ferruginata. The sequence continues at coordinate 7,781,699 of OY757219.1, forward strand.
TTACTGAACATTGTAATTAAATATACACTTTAACAGTAATTATGTAGGTATATTTAAATATACGACACTATTATTAAACCTACCCTGTATCATTTTAATTATCTTTGTTACCCTATATATTTGTTTAATTATACGCTACACGTTAATTTACTACATAAAAGGGATATCAGAATATTAATGTACAACGATTTATGAATTTCTTCTAATAAATAAAGTAATACAAAAATAATTAATATCTATTCCAATATAATAATATTTTTGAAAGCTTCAAATATTACTATGGTGTGTTATCCGATGCAATTTTCTCGAGCTCTGAGAATGAACTTCAGAAACAAAATCGGCAAAGAGGACTAGGTGAATATGAGATATCGATATCACAAAAGATGAAACCAAAGAGATCGAGACTTACAGCCAATAGTAATTAAACAAATAGTACAATGTATGTCAGTTTGGACTTCGTCACAGGATCGTGAGGCTGAAATAATGTTGCAACGTCTCATCCTGCAGGCTATTCACTGCTATTTACTCGTCATAGTACTAACACATGATTGTATACATGCGTGTACAGAGTAATGCACTAAATGCATGCACGTGAAACATCTCTGCTATTTTAAGCAATGGCAAGAGGGGGCGCGTCTAGTGTTTATGATTTCAAGAGGCAACAGTTAGATCAAAGTTTCGAATAGCGTTTATTATTTAACAAAAAAATAGTAACTTTTTAATACACAACACAAATTTAATAGCGCAATGTTTGTTATTGGGTTTAAATCTCTAAGTTGTTGCGCGAAAGGAATGTTTAGCATCAAAAAAGAGACCAATTATCTCAGCAAATATTAGATTTAAGGCTGATAAAAATTAACACATTTTTATTCAGAATTCAACACTATACCGATTAAAAAAAGAAGGTATTAGGTTTCGAATCTCCTTTACCACATGTGCTTCGAAACCATAAACTCTTGTAGCTTCACTTCTGCCTACTGTTTGAAGTGATAAAAGATATGTTAATGGACATACATAGTTAGTGATCCACTTTGTACAATTAGTGTCCAATACGACACAAACAACCTGTTGCTTTACAAAAATTGTATGAGAAGATAATAACATGGAATTTCTTAGGGGTTCCTTAACACCTGTCTTATAAAAGTAACTGATAATAATGATAAATGGACTAATTAATAAATTGTGTAGTATAGTAATATAATGTACATAATATAAATACAAGTAAATGGGAACTTATAAATGTCCTTACTTGGAATATTAATTTGCAAATTGAGATTATAATTACAGCGACTTTTATTATGTATAATTTTGCTATATGACTTAAACAAATCCAATTAGAATTTGTTGATAATGCCAAATTATTATATCCTATTACCAAATTAATTAGGACCACCGATTATATTAAGACGATTCTTAAATTCTCTACAAATCCAATTCTTTACATGCCCATCTTTACCGATCCTTCGAAAATATTATACATTTTATTTAAGAAAATGCAATACAATAAAAATCCAGCAAATCCCTGCCGTCAAAATAGAACCCGTCATCTAATTAAAAAATAATATTACCCGCCCGAACAATGCAATTAACGAACAAGGTAATAAATTAACCAACAGCAAGTCTGACAGAAAGCACAAACGATCATTCCCATCCAAACTTTCTAATATTGCACAGAAAATTCCTGCAATATAACACAGAACCTTCAAAACAGCCGCCAGCAGGCAACATCGTGGAACACGTAAAGCCACCTAACCCTTCGACAAGCGACCTTAATCAAACGAAATTGATGGCCAGCCTGATGCACAGAACGAAATGGAAAAGAAGAATGGAACAAGGGCCGATAGGAATGGCAAGGAACGAAACGCGCTATCTTATCGCGGCCCTTTCTCGTCCTTAGTACCCGGCATCCGACTCGGCAGATCGATGTTCTCCACCTTAAACGTTTCCAAGATTGGACATGTTTTGTTGCGACTGTCCCCTAATTAGAAGTCGTTCGGACTTTTAAGTTGCACCAAATGAAGTTCGAACCGACGACCGATGGAGGGAACGATAGGATGGAAACGAACGAAACGTAACGATGGCCAAGATACCTTTCCTTAATTTCACGGTCCATTCGACCGCTAGGAATACACACGCGAGGCGAACGCCACCGCTCCCTCTTTTTATACTTGCTGCGTCGCCTAAAAGTCTGGGTGGCGCGACCACCATGTCCTCGTGAAAAACAGAGACCGGGCGTGAGTCAATGGCCATGAAATTTTCGATCCACATAGATAGCGTCGTGTATTTAAAAATGCTTTTAACAGAACCCGAACAGTCGACTGGCCCTAATAGGGGAACCTTGTCCTTTGCTCCGACGACGCGGCTCATGTTCGCCAACCGGGCTATACGAATCTAACCGGACAATTAGTTAGCCGATCCTGACAAATCTACGGCCTGGGAATCGTGCACAGTTTCCAGGACTTTCGCCCAACTCGCAGCTGGAAATATCGCTGGAACTTTGTCTCGGCCGGGTAAATAACTTGCTGGGATACATTTAGCGACTCCTGGGTATGACGCCCGCTCACGAGAGCCGCATATTATTGCGCACAATGGGGATTTTCACTTGCAAATTTCTTTCGCCAATTCGCCGTCTAGTTTCTGAGCAGTTGACTTCGAATTTCCATTTTTGGATCTGCGCCTTTAAAGTGAATTTCCGCGTGGAATTGTGAGCTAAGAAATTCTGTCAGTGGACCGTTTCGAACAGCGCAGACGAAACGTTTGAATTGGTCGGGGGTGGTTTTACGGAATTTGTATGATATCGTGTAGAATGTTAAAACGGTAATTTATCCGTTTTTTTAAGAATTTTTAAATAATTTTGGAATGCAATTGCCTTCAGAATTACGATTCTTTGAATTAATTTATATATTATTCTGGATACACGTTTGTTTCGTACTATTATTATAACGCGAATAAATTGCCTTTCAAACGGATTTGTTTGAAAGCACATTTTCAAATATATGGCTAATTGACAGCTGCGAAATTTTCATATGGGTACTTAAGTTTATAGATGCTGTTAAAACTTTGGTTAATGTAAATTTTCATGGGCGGCACTTCGATTCTGTGCAACTTGCAGTGATAATATTACTAATAAAACTGTTTTAAGTGAAAGTTGTTCAGATTAACAGGGGTCTTACGTGCATGCAAGATTTTATTCAGTACTCCATAAAAAGTTTTCCTCTAATAATTAAAAGGCTTGTCATTGTTTATTATTAAGGAAATACTCTTCGTTCCTGTAATACCTTCTAGAACGCACACGTAAACAAATAAACGATATAAGTCATCGCTAGTAAATATGTATATCCACATGCGAAAAGAAAAATTGCAAAATTCATTTCCCTGTTCCTTCGAAGACACTGCAATACCCCATGGTCTCAAATAATAATACAAAGCTCTAAATCATCTATTATCAAACAGAGTACATTTGCACAAGAATTCCATATCCAACCACATGATACAAATACAACCCTTTCACAAACCACATTCTATCGTCGCAAAACTCGCATCACAGGGACAACGAAACCCCATCAGAAATACATAAACGCGGCTACCGCGATGTGAAACACCTAAAACGTCAAACCAAAGCAAACACGATCATAATTAAACGAACCTGCGTACCTCGCAAACCAACCAGATCAAGCCATGCGTGCCATGGGCTGCGTTGAAATCGAAAATTCATAACGCGGCGTTCAAGCTTTCATGAAACGAGCGACCAAGGTCTGCGCTCCGGACGAGGTCCGTGGCGTTTCGAAAATCAGCGACTCATTAATAACGCCTAGCTCCGTCATGGTCGGGAACAGACAAAGGCTCATAAATGAGGCAAAAGTGTTCGCAGTTTAAATCAGCGAGGCGACGGATAGAGCGCGTCTCTGGCACGGGGCTAGAGGTACGGGGAATCAAGGTATATACACGTGGCCGTAACAGGGAAGGGGCACGGTGGAGGGTTCAAAGGGATCGGAACGGGGCACGCCTGGGAATGGAGATTTAAGGGTCCGACGTGGGTGTGGGTGGCTGCAGGGTTTCTTGCCGATGGCGTCGTCCCCATCGTTGTCGCCGCATCGTTACATTCGCCGCCAACGTGACGCCCCTGCGCTTGTTCCAACGGGGACCCCCTCGCGTATATACGGCCCTTCCACGTGGCATTTACATTATTCGGCCCCGACTCGAATCTAATATTATGAATCACAAGCCCTGTCCGGGCCGTGCATAATGGGGTCGTAGGTCGGCACCGCCTCACGCGGAATTCTTCTTCGCTGTTCCTTTGGAGGGACAGGAATGGAACAAAGGGTCCCGTACCCTTTTCAAGCGGATGAATTTTCATAATGGATAATAACACTGTTGCTTAGTTACAGTTAATAACGTCGCGGACCGGACGTTTCGTGCGACGACGGGGGAACGCTCCGAGGAATGCGAGGATCTCGAAGAAGTCACGTGGAACACGCGAATTTCCGTCGTGTTACGTATACGTGTATACGTGTACACTTGGTACTGGAGATGAGTTATCTTGCGGTTGGAGTGATTATTGGAATGCCTGGGTGTTGTTGATGTATATAAGCGATTTTTTGCTGATTTGACGTTGCCGAGGGTTATCGTGGAGGATGGTACGGAATAAATTGTCCGACTATGTTTGGTAATTGTAACGCGAACGTATATGCTGTACGTATTTTATAATATTGGGTGTACTGGATAGTTCTGACCGGTAGTATCATCTCAAGGATCACCATTATATGGCTGCATCTTTTTACCATTGTACATATTTGTAAATGTGCGCTCTTCGAAATTGCATTAGTGACGATGGAAATTATATTGTTCAGTAAATATTAATAAATGTATCGAAAATGTATTATTTTCTTTGCATTCCAAAATGGACTGAACTTTTCGGCAGACCTATTTATATACAAAATTTACATTATACGTGGTTCATCAGTAGAAGGAAGAATTTCTCTTGCGATTCTGATTGTGAGAATTTGATTCTTCTAAATCAGTGGTGAGCAAGCTTTGGCCCGCAGTGGGCCAACAGTTGACATCTACTACTTTACGCGGGCCGCAATATTAAATACTCAAATATAGTAATCGAATAATTTAATTTAAGACGCAAATTAGCCATTTCATATTTGATTTGTAGCAAAATTTTCTTCTGTTTTTTTAACATACACATACTAATATACCTACAATACATCTTATAGTGTAAAAGGGTATACGTTTAAATCACGCGTGGCCCGCGTGTCACATGTTTTCGCGGGCCGCAGGTCTGTGGCAGCCGTGCCAATTTGGCCCGCGGGCCGCAGGTCTGTGGCAGCCGTGCCAATTTGGCCCGCGGGCCGCAGTTTGCTCATCACTGTTCTAAATAATAGGTCCGCCGAAAAGTTCTTTCCATGTTTGAATTCAAAGAAAGTGACACATTTAATAATATTTAATGAACAATATCATTTTCATCGTTACTAATATAATTTAGAGAAGCACAAGTGTAGAAATACAATTGTAAAAAGAGGCAGACACATATGTTGAAACTTGAGATGACATTATCGGGCAGAACTTTCTGGTAAACCTAATTGAAGTCTGCGGAAGTGAAGCATTTTCGTATTTTCGTACATTGCGCGGTATTTGTCATTCTATTTCGAATGTTGTTTTTGTTGCTGCCTTTAGTCAGCCATTAGTCAATATAGCCTTTTAGTCAGATGTCCAATAACCACAACCGAGATGATTGAAAGTTAGTATACTGACAGAAATTAGTTTCATGATTTTTTAGACAAATGCAATGTCTCAATGTTTAGTGTTTAATGTTTATTTGCTTCTTAGCCTCGCGGCCAAAAGAAGGGACTTGATTTACATTTTGTTTTTCCTTTTTTTTTTTACACTCCTCACACATCCGCAATGTCTCAATGTTTTGCGCACATAAAAAATAAAACAGGCCAAGCAACCACGCTGAATGTGGTTATTTTTACCTGTAATAATTAATTTAGTCAGAAAGCTGCTGTTTTAACGCGTCATAGCATTTATATTAAAAATTGCAATACTGTAGAATATACATTTGCCAGGACAAAAAGGAAATTAATTCAGTTCTTCTAATTCTTGATCGTGGCTGAAACGGGTTACGAGATCCCATGGTAGGTAATCCTTGTTCATAAGCTTCGTAGGAAGTCTTACGTAAATTGATTATTTAAGAACAGCAATGTTTTTTCTATTGTTTTTATTTAACACAGAACGAAACGATATTAAAATCGTAGAAGTATAGCGAAGAAAATAGCCACACTTTCCAATAATCGGTTTGCATTCTCTTGCTAGTTTTTAATTGCATTCTAGCACCTACAATTTATTAGCAGGGCTAAAAATAATACCAACAATAACGACGAATGAAATTCTTTTTAATTGCTTCTCCTATACATTTGAAGTCTTGCCTAAATTATAACACTATAATTATATATTTGTGAATAATACAGCCATCCACGCATTTTCCGCTATTCATCCTCAGAAATGACAAATGACATGGAATCAAATACCACAAGATAGATTAAAATTTTGTATTAAAGAGTTATGGTAAAAATAAGTGCAGCTGTAATAAGAGTGTAAGCCGAGCAGATACTGTAAAAAGAGTTCGAATAATTTGTTAAATGCGGCAACAGAGAAATCCTTGCAAACATAAATTTAAAAAATACCAACGTGTGCTGTATATCAAGAAATAACTATAAGCCACATTAACAAACAGCAATTTTATTATACTGAAATAGTGTGAACAGCCACAGGTAGTCCACGTGTGTATAGTACTTGCGTGGTACTGTACGTTAAAAGTTTGGTGCAAAGAACTTGGCACTCGTATACACCACATCCCCCGTCCTTCTATCCATCAAGTTCCAAGTAGAATCTAATTTTTCCCACTTCTCTATTTCGCACTCGTAGGCCAGCCGAAACTGTCAGCGGATAAATAGCGCCAAACAAATGCGACAAAGTCGTGCGGGCCGATCCTTGGTCCGCAGAATAACACAATATGAAACAGCTGTCGTGTCATGGCGGCGCGAGTGCACGGAACACTCGAAAGAGAAGAAAAAGGGACAGGAACGCGAAAGGGGATGGAAAAGTCACGAGGCTTCGGCAAATAAAGAAGTCCCCGCAGAAGACCGACAGTAGTGCGATTTATTGCCGAGATTTAGGAACAAGAGGAGCCAACAAAGTGAAGGCTATAACGAGACGAAAAGAGGCAAAAGTGGAGGCGAAAGGAGAGGAGAGAATTTTCTTAAATTGCACTTTGTAGCTCCTGAGAGACCTTACACAGGGATTTCGACGCCCACGGCGAGGGATAACGAGGCGAGCTCGGGATCCTCTTCGTGGAGGTGAGACACACACCGGTAGGTCTTCCGTAGCAATGCACGCGGCCCACAGGGACATAATTGATATCCGGGAAGAGCAAAGGAGAGAAGAACGAACCTGGAGACGGTTCGAATGTGGCGGCCAGCAGGAGAAAAAAATTACCTTACGGATGGCGACTGACACGGAACGAAGAAGGACGGAGGACCACCGAGATCGTGTTCAGAATCGCCGACTTGCCGAAACTCTGGCAAAGGCCACCTAAGCGCCGACCACGTACGCCTTTCTCCTTTATCCTCCCGATCCACACGGTTTCACTGTCCTTTTCTTTAATGGTCGGTTCAGCACTGCGCAAACATCGAGTGACCACCTTCGTCCGGGCTAATTGCTAATCGCAGGTCAGCACAGGGTCCTACCTCCGCCCTTTGCCTCGCTCGTTCTTATGTCTTTCTTTGTTTAATCGCGCGGCCCGCGCGTTAGTTGGACGGTCTTGAATACGATAATCGGATAACCAAAATGGGCCCGTATGCGCGATTTAGTGCTGCGAGCGGTCGGACGGTTCGCACGTGAAGTTGTAGTTTGGTAGGATAAATTATGGGGAGAAGTGCTTGCTCCTTTTGCGTTTAATGTCTTAACACTTTGAATGGCCGAAAGTCGTCGGCGCAGTTCCTTCGTAGCCCGTGTGCTTTGTATATGCGAGTAGTCAAGCTGTTATCTGTTATCAATAATATTAATAATCTTTTCATTTTTAATTTGATATAATCCCGATCTCTTTCCCCTTGGCGAGACCATAACTGTACCTAGATTTCATTCTAGCGTATCGCTGCAAAATGTAGTATTTTATATTTATGTTTCAGTGCTCTATGAAAGTGGGGTTTTATTGTTTTTATTGGATGCGTATATTACATATTAATACCTAATGAAATTCTTCTTATAACACTCAAAGGCTTAACGCAATGAAGATCACATGACTGATACGCGAACAAGTCTTTCTTAGAATTCTCGCATAAATATTGATAATAATTATTAGTATGTATAATAGTAAACGGGGTATACTGCAGAACTTATGTAATCGTATTTTCGCACGTTAAAATTAGCTGCAAAAAGTGCTACTGTTTTCAGTCATTTCACTTAATTAATGTTTTCAATCATTTCTTGTCTCTCACACTATAGTACCATTGAAGCACAAGAACAAATAATAATTCGCACAGAGTAAGTAACACTGTTAATACAATTTAACCATTGTACAAAATTTGTAAAGGCTATAGCCGGATAAGGGGGTCAAATGTGCCCCTAAACCAAATACAACTTGTGAGGTGTCATTCGATAGCTTATCAAGAAAAACCAATTCGTACCAAGTTTCAACCCTGTAGCTCGACTGGGAGGGTAGTTATAGCGAATAAACAAAAATATAGGGTTTGCTCAATATCTCCCATTTTAGCGCATAAAAACTTTTGAAAAAAATCTGAGACATTGCAATTATGGAGGCACATGTTGTAGAAGTTTTGCAGAATTTTAAATCGGAAACTCGAGCTGCGAAAAATAAAAAACGTCAAAAAATGATGAAAAATGCCGATTTTGTATTGAAGGAATCTTTTGACCACAATTATATTTTTTCTGTAGGTACATATTAGTGATACTATTATTCTCAATTATTTTCAGATTTTTGAATTGGGTGCGCCGCAGTCAAAAAAATTAAAAACCGATTTTTTCGTCTATATTTTCGTTTTTTCGCTGTAACTACCCTCCCAGTCGAGCTACAGGGTTGAAACTTGGTACGAATTAGTTTTTCTTGATAAGCTATCGAATGATACCTCACAAGTCGAATTTGGTTTAGGGGCACCTTTGACCCCCTTATCCGGCTATAGTCTTTAGCACGATTAAGCAATTTGTGGTCGAAATACCTTTCTGTATTTACAGAAAACTCGGCATAATACTTTATAAATTTTATCAAATTTTCTACTGTATACTTAGTTCGTATCCGATCTCGACATTGGATCAGATTGTCCCAATTTTTCATAAAACGACTACGACTCCATTTTCTATAACATTTCATACCGAAAAAAACTGCAACAGAATTTAAAAAATGAAAGTAATATAAACTGCACGATTTATCATTGAAACAGACGAAACGAACAGCTTCGTCTCTATCGTCTGGAACGAAAATCGTAAAAGTGAGTGACGAATTAGTTTCAATGAAAGCAACACAGACAACGCAAGAACAGTAACAAATTGCACGGTAATTGAACGTGCCGGGGAAATTTTCAGGAAATACTATCCGTATTCTTCCGTTCTCATTGTTGGATCGTCGCGCGGCGTAAAATATGCGCAGCTTCGGTCGCACGACAAACAAGATTATCACGTTCGTTCGTGGTCGTGTGAAATAATAAGTATGCGAGCGGTTATATAGTGCAACGAGAGAGGTGCATGCACAGAAATCCTGGTTACCGTCGCGTCGCCTCGCGTCGCGTCGCTTCGTTCGATCCAGTCGGCCGTAAATCATACCGCCGTACGGAGAATGCTTGCGATTCCATGCTCTTGAATAATTGCGCCTACCTTTAACCACCTGCGGGTTTAATCCTATCGTCCTATGTCGCCTCGTACGGGGAAAGAACCGAATTCCTGGTATTCAGCTATAGATAGCAAACCCGAAGAAACGGAAAAGGTATACCTACGGTACGCTTTTCAGCACGATTACTGTGAAAAGTACGGTAACCATCGCAGAAATGCATCTAACCATTACACGTAACTTATTAAATGACAAGGAAGTGGATGGAGAGGTCATGGGACGAGCGTGATTCGGTACTTTGTTGAATAGCCTGCGAGCAACTGCATGACCAATTAGAAATTGTTAGATCGTCAGAGAAGCGGATTACGCAATTTTTCAAGTAATTCCTGGATTGAAAGTACACCTGGAATCTTGTTTGAATGGAATGCTGGTTATACATTGTAATTATCGAGCATAATGCGCGCGCGTATGGGTCGTCTTTGGACGAATTAAAAGGACTTTGACAATTGTTTTTGGATGGGTATTCTAATGGTGAAAGATGAATATATATTTCATTTTCGATGAATGGAAGGTTTACTGTTATTATAACCAATTGCCAAAAAAATAGAAACGGAATGGATGAATTTACAGCATCGTTGATTTTCAGTCCAGCTACGTGTGAAATGAAGCATTTGATAATAAATTAATGCTTGTATGCATACGTCGCAATAATAAATTATCGTATTAAGTTTACAATTTTATTATGCAAGGTGCAAAAATTTAATACCACTAATAGTTCGTGTATATTCATATAATATTCTGTTCCTACTGTTAAATAGGCGTCACAAGCTGCACAATTTGTTCCACATTCGTTCCAAGATGCCTTGTACAATATACTATGTATATAGAAAAATAAAGATATAAAATTGTTAGGAATATTTTTTAATTACAGTAATATTAGTTTTCGGAGAAACATCCTTCGTTTAACTAGATGACTAGATTTCCCAGGTTGTATAATCACCGTAATTCTTTTATGATGTTTAGTTTTTATATAACTTTGTCATACGTAGTAAATTTGAAATTGATGCATTAGATAACTATATTCATGCGCACGTTTAATCTGGGAAAGGTGTTAATTTAAATTTCTATGGACGAAAAATTTCTTTGACCGAAAAGGGGTATTAGCCGACAATGAATGAGAAACTCAACTGACCGTGAGAAATGCGTCTTAAAAGTCTTTCCCTCGAAAGCAAAACCTTTTTATACACGAAACACGTTTAGACACGGTACATTTCAACAATTTTCAAGCTTCCTTTTCCTTTACAGGAGGTATTCGCAAACCCCAGATTTATCAATAATCTTCAGACTCAATTCTGCAACAGGAAACCAGGTAAGCCAAAAGGAGAAGAAATCAGATGAGTGGATTAGCCTCAGTTATGAAAGAGATTTAGTTCATCCGAGTAACAAGAATATCTCTAGATTTGAATGCAGGAGATGTGATCTAGTTTAGTATCACGTTTAACCGCAGACAACTATCATTTTTAAATAATAAGCTAGTGAAATAATAATAACTTGTAATAGAAATATTTATATAACATACACATAACCAAACCAATGATCATTATCGTACAATTATTGTGCAATTATGGAACTGAACAAATATCTATCTTTTAATTAAATCTTACAATCACTAAATACACTAATAGTTCCCCTTTTTAAACTATACGATAAATACGCTAAATTATTTATTAATGTGTGCCATTAATAATATCTGTATTTTATTAAAAGCATATAATATTATCAACAAAATAAGACTCGTCAAACACGCAGCCGGCGAGAAATCGCAAAAATTCAACTTTCCATCGTCCCACTTCCCAATTCATTCATGATCTCATTAAATCCAATTATACACTCAATTACCGAAACATTTCACTGGAGTAAATAAAAACGAATACCTATCCATCGTCCCGAATTGGCACAATTTGCCTCATTTATTATTCACAGAAAACTTTCGGGGCGAACAGAAGGAACGCACCGCTGAACGCCAAACACTCGAGCCTGGGGGTGCAATTTCAAGAAACACGAATTTGAGAAAGATCAAGCACAGCAACAGAAAAATTGCGACACGCCCCTCCCTCCCCGTTCAATTCCCCGTCGATTTTGTCGAGAGCACAAAACGAGGGTCGATATAATTTCAAAGCGCAACCATGATAGGTACAATCTTTACGGAATGTCAATACCAACGCCATGAACGTGGTTTTGTCGATAGTCTCCTTCACGCGTCGTTTAACCTACGATTCGAATCACTCCGATTTGTACGCGGACAATTTTCTGCCACTCAACGTCAGATCTGCTTACCTCGGGCAAAATCGTGGAGAAAAAAGGAAAGTAGGATGGTAACCGCCAAAAACTTGTCAGCAGGCTTGAACGCGAACAAAGGGCTTGCCTGTCGTATGCCGGCGCCTTTAAACGGCGAGATTATCATTGTTCCGATATTTATCTAGCAGTTTCTGGTAGCATTTTCTGCTTCTTTCCACCCCTGCCCCTCGTTCGTCTTCTCCGTCTCCTTCACTGTCACTGCAGTGCCATGAAAAACGAAATTCCAGGCCGCAGCCGCATTTTTCGAATTGACAAATAAACGGACAATGAAAAGTTCCAAGGCTTGTCCGCCGAGCAGAATAAGTCTATTTAACCGCTGCAAAGCTTTTCTGCTATTCGTTCCGTTTCCTTTCGTACTGTTCCGTTTCGTTTCGCGTTGTCCCGTGTTTTCCCTTATTTCGTTCGCTACGCGACTCGACCTTTCGCTTTTCAGAAGAAAAAAAACCCCGATAAAAATCTCACGTGCATGCCGTTTTCGACACGCTCCCTTAAACAGATTTAAATCGTGCGCGATAGTTTGATGAATTACCTGGCCAATCGAAACGTATTTGGGTAAAATGGAAAGGACGCTGTCGAAAGATGTAGAACGTGTTTTACGTAAACCTTGCCGTTACGACGAATTTGTTTCGCGCGGTTGTTCGCACAGTTGCGACGTTTTAGCTGATTTGTATAATTAAATTCACTATATTTTACTTCAAAGAGTGAATTAATTTTTAAAAGAAAAGACGCATTTTTCTGACACTCGTTAGTATAAGGGGTGTCAGTACAAATAAGTATACAAGCAATGTCCGTAAATCTAGTATTAAATAGAAATACATGATTGCTGTTCCCTTTTAATAAAACTCGCCATGAATTACTGCAACAGTGCCTATTTAACGTTGATAATTTTCAAACGAGAAGTCCGGAAATCGTCATTTTGACGGTTTTGGTAGTTCTAGAATTAAACGTGTGCACGATTGTGCATGCGCAGGTATACAGACTACGATGTTATGGAAAACATTGCATGACAATTATTTTCTTCCTTCCGAGAAAGTGTACGTACTTTCATGCGCACGTTAGAACGAATATGAATATTTTGTGAATACATTCTGAATACGTTACGGTAAACGGAGGGAAAGTTGATAATTTCCTTTTTAAGTTGCAGCCCCTATTTGATTAATTAATTATGTATACAATTTAATGTCCCCCTTCGTATCAAACAACTATTGTAAGAACCTTTTTATGGTAACTTTAATCTCCCGTGAGATATACCACCGTTTCCTGTTTAACGGAACACCCTGTACAATTTGAGTGTTATGGTTTCATTGAAGATCGGATATGTCTACTCACCACATTGACGAAATCCTGAAACGTCACTGCTTGAACACGCGACTCCTTTACCCTGGTGAGAAGAATATCTCGTTTATTTGGTGGTATCTCGGCCTTCCATTCGGGACTCCTCAAAGCTGCCAAAAAATCCTCCACCGGTATCTCGCCAAAACCCTCGGGATCAAACTAAGAAAAAATATCAGTCATGTTCGAGACGTGGCGTAAGCTGATTTTCTACGGATAGATAGATAATGTTGAGAAGCCCGCAGACGTACCTTATCGAACAGCATACGCCATTTCTGAAATATGATACAAAATTTGATCAAAATGGGCATTTATCAATTAATGGTTTTTAAAATTAGACTTATAGAAAAGTATATTGAAAGCTACATAAAGCTAGTATTGTTGTATAGAACGATACGAATGTTTTGCTCGTCCTGAAATATATTTGGATTTTAATAGTATGGCCTTTTCATTTTATTTGAATTTTCGTTCAAGTTGTTGATGGGTTTTATTTGAAACCGAAATAAGGGGCACATTTCATTACTCTTTCAATCAATTCGAAAATATAGGATTTGCAGTTTTCAGATTTATTATTAGTTTTTGCCAATCAAAGCTATTGCAAAGCTTAATTGCATAATCTTTGTTTGAGCCCATCGCTACGGTACCGTTAAAAATAAAAATGAAATCGACGCACAAAACAATATAGATTTGATTAACATCGAAGAACTATACATGCATAAACACTTAGATATTCTGTTTAATTACTCAAGGTATAATTTATATGAAAAGTTGAAATAGTTAGTAGCAGAAAGCATTTAAGTGTTAAAGGTACATTACTTTATACTTGTCAGCTGCAGACAATTTTGCAAAGCAGGTACATACTTGTATACACTGTGTCGATATATTCTTACTCAATTGTGCAACTGGGTAAATGGTAATATTATACTAGATACGTTTAAAAGAAATAAACTTTAACCGCAGTAATAATTTAATTGGGCTGATATTAGTGAAGCAACTTCTTGAAAAATATCCCCGTCCTTTGTAAAAAAATTGGGTCAATCTAGCTCAAAATCGAAGTAAGAATACTTTTCCTTCGAATGAGCAAAATTAATCAAAAATGAATAAATATTAATACACCGCTCAAACTACTTTATACGAGGGAATAATAAATAATCTCCGAATTGTGTTGTAAAAAATATAATAAAATTAAAGGTACAAGACCAAAATTTTCCAATAAAATGATTCCTTTCCCAAACATATGTAATATGTTAATATTGACATTACAATATGTAATATTAATATTGATAATAATACGAATATTTTGACCAGGAATTATCTAATTATTGTATTGCCTATATTAGCGTAGGCATTAAATGCAAATTGGACGATTGAAATGTAAAACCATTTTAATTATGAAATGATAAAGTAGGTATGATAAATTTGGTTTCAACAATGTATTTTGTGTTAGTACGCGTAATTTGTAAATGTACATGTAATGCATACTGTTTAATGCATACTTAATTCGCATTATAAATACGCATTACTACAATTTTTCGTGGTACCAATAAATTAAATGCAGCAGATATTTATCAGCAAGAATGTTAAATCAAAAATATACGTACATCGTTGAGAAGTTCCCTCCTGTATTCCGATTCGTCGATATCGATTTCGGATGCAAGATCGGTATGATCGGTAATATAGCCATCGTAGTGTGCGCTGTTCGCCTCGCTACGTGCATATTCTTCTTCCTCCTCAACGGTACCGGCGATGGTCGGTATCGAAGCACCGTTTGCCAGTAGCATTACCACGCGTGGCACGAGGTCACCGGATAAATCTCCTCATTCCACCCTCTTTCGTGCGTTTCCTGAAGTAGGATTACATTGCAATTACTCGTGCCAATGCACCAATAATCTACATCTATTATTATATATGATACTCGACTCATTGTCAGTTATTCATAGAAATTTCTTCAATAATACCATTGTATTGACCTGTTACCTGAACCAGCTCTCAATCAGCTGCTTCGTTCGAGGAAGAAATGAAAAGTGAATAAACTGACGATACGTTTACCAATACATCTTTTATGACAATTGTAAAAGGGAACGAGAAATATGAAAACTTATTAAGAAAACCGATTATTACACCTAAAATGATGGCAACTCAGCAGCCTTATATTTCCTGACGAGCAGATTAAAATTGCATGGCATGATTTTAATAGCAACGGCATCAAAGTAATGTACACTTATAAATAAAATACCCTTAAATAATAATAATAATAATTTTGGCAAACGCGACATACATAGTAAGCTGTTGCATAGGTGAGCTTGTTTCCATAGATACAAGTATACCAAGTTTACAATTGTTAAATTCATGAGAATCACGCAGCAAATATCGACAAATGATTTGAAATAATTGGAAAAATTTGTCGAGGTAGTTATGCCAACAGTTTTCAGAGCTATTATGTACTTTACTTAAAGGCATGTTCAAGCAATGCCCTTGAAAATATCTGTACTGATACGAAACGAACTATACAGTATGATACTACTCGTGCGGCGGTACCGTTTCCATGGCAATGCATCGTCGATAGGTCTGGCTACACGCCACCTATCTACTACATCTCTCCATTGTCCGCAAGGTGCATTCTTTCTTATCGTTTCCAATCAAGAAACGGGGTTTTTAATTTCATTACACGAGATGCGAAAAGTTTCTAACGTAAATATCGAGTTTTAGAAAAATGGAAAACCCTGCGAATTTAAATTGTGTCTAATTAAAAATCGTGTTACACGCAAAACGGAGAGGAAATGTTGGAATTATTTTTAACGTTTATGGTCTTGTTAGTGTGGCAATTTAATGATTTGTTAATTGGCAATGTTTCCATCAAATTTTAATTGTTATCACCTCTGTGACACTAATACGTTTTTCGAGGTCTTTTTGAATAGGTACGAGAAAAGTTGAAAGTGCCAGTTTCTTTTTTCATAGATACTTACAAATTTTGAGCGACTCGGATAAAAAATTGATTCATCACTATAAATCGAACAGTATATTTGGATGATTCTAAACTTTAAACGTAACAATTATTTCGAACAGAAAGAAATAGAAACCGATATTCGATTACCCATTTACCTTCAGAAATTATTATCTTTTAAATAAAAATTTACCTATATCACAAAATATTCGAGATATGATAATGAATTATATTCTTTTAATTATTGCCATAGAACAACAAAAATGTTTACGTTGTCACGTTTAGACTTTCTAGAATTTATTGCAAAAAGGATTATGTGATAATTATGTTTAGTATTAAATTTTCCTACAAAAGTAGGTCAAGCCATGAAGCTTGCATAATTCTGTTAAACTCCCTTGCTGTGCAATCAATTAGAATGAAAACCATGGTGCAGCAGTGAATAGAAAAACATCCCTCGCACGATGCTGCATCTAATGACTCATTTATTGCTAAACCACACTCCAAATTTAAGAACAATAAATACTACAACTTTCCACGTCCAAAAAAGGATAATACCGAAAACAATTTAATTTATTCATTGCATGAAAACATAAATAACATTAAACTCGTAACAATTCATCATTATCTAACGAATTCATTCTTCACCAGTAATATCAGTCCATTTCAGAAGTTTTGCGTATACTTCTGATCATTTAACAAAGGAAAATCATGAAACGGTAAGTTTAATCATTACTAAATTTTTTCACTATTTAAGTAACTAGTTTCCAGCCAGCTCGATAAATTATATAGATTTTGTGTTAGAAAATGGATGGGCTGCAGATTCTTTTGCACGTATATTTGCAAATAAACAAATACTATCAACTAGTTTGTTTATTAATGCTTATTATATGAATAATTTAAATTAATATTTCTTGTAGCTTGTTCTGCATTTGCGTCTTTATTGTATTTCTGAACTATGTTGCTGTGCCTCACGTGGATTTTGTTCATATTAATTACTCGGACAAAAATACTAACACCCCTTTATCAGTTTGGCTTGCTGGTTTCAATATTGATAACAAATTATTTGTTCTCAAAAAAGATGTCATACTTTGGGAATAATATAAAGATAAACAAAACCAAACTTTATTGTCAGAAACTTGAATGTCGTTGAGAATTAATTTTGAACTATAATATTTAGGACGTTGCGATTTTTCTCGTTCACTTCTATATTTTCTGCAGTCGATTACAAAGTGTACCACCGTGATGTTTGTTGTACAAGTATCACAATTGTTACGATCTTGTTTAGTAATTAAATGTACCTTTAGTCTTGCCAGAACTGTTTAATTCTTACTGCTCAATAAATTCCAGATAATTTCTTTAGTATTACATTACCTCAGACTAAGTATATATGCGAATAAAAATGAATAGAATAAAATAAATAGATAAATAATCGGTACTTCCATTCGATCGAAACTCTTAACTTTCCAGAAGAAGGAGAATAACAATACCTTCACAAAAGGATTACTTTACAATGTATCGTTAATAAGCCACGGGAGTGATTAAGAAATAACGAATCACTTATTGGTACACCCAAATACGTTTCATCGGCCCGATGCATTTTCAATCTTACAGATCTAATGCGATACGCAAACCTATAACCGCGATGCAACCAAAGCGTCCACGCGTCCGCTCGTGCCACCCCTCTAGTCACTTTCCCTTTCCTCTACCCCTAACCCCGCCACCTTTGCAGCCACGTTCATTCGTTACCCTCCGTTTTGGCACCGAACTGCCCCCCACGTCCGCCCCGGTCGTCGTACCAACCCCACAGAGTCATCCCCCTGTCCCTGACGCACACTTCCTCCGTCTCTTTTCCATCCTGTTTACCTGTCCTCCTTCTGCGCCATCGTCTAAGCGCAATTACGTCTCGTGCAAGCAGACCCGTTTGCACGAGACTCTCTCTGCTAAGGTCGACGACCTTGAAGAATGTCCGACGACGACACATCGTCATGGACGATGCTTCTTACGTATATCTCGGTGTCCTCTTACGACTAGCCCCATCGTGGCGTTAGATTACCACGAACCCTTTCGTGATGCACGAAACGGTGTTGGGTCTACCTTCGTTCGTTTACCTTGTACCGTTTCTATGCAGCTATTTAGCGTTCAACTATTAGAGTTCTATGTGGTAGAAATATATATGGGCATGTATATGTGTATCGACTAATTATCGTCGTTTTATGAAAGTTCGAGCAGTTGGTAATATTTTGACACATTTATCGCGGGAAGTTTTGAAATCTTATCGGGAGGAACAGGTTGGCGAAGGTATGAGCCAATATGTACATTGTTTCAGGATGTGAATGTGTATGTTCTGTTTCTTTTGGCTGTTAACCTTTCACACGACTTCTACGTCTATCAGGGCTATATGGTATAGTTTTACTTTCACTGTTCTGCCCAAGGAATGGTCTGTGGTTGATGCCTCATACAGGCAATGGGTGTATATATACAGATAGCGTGGCTCTTAAAAAGGTTATTGCACCTTTTCCGAGAGTTAAAGCTATGTAACGTGGACATTGTTTGCGTGATATATTATTAGTCGTAGTTAAAAATCATTGACGAGAATAGTTTCTAAAGGTATGGTAACGTTGGTTCGGTAGTGTAGTAGCAGTATCTCTTTTAATGAACGCGACTTATATATTTATTTAAATGATAATGCATGTGAAAATATAAGTAGTCTGGTGACCTAGATTTTCGAAATATATAATAGCTATAGTGTAATAATAAATATAGCAGTAAAAAATATTATTTACCTTTTACAACGGGAATACAGTGTTATTGAAGGTGTGTTCCATGGATGAGTATCCACAAACGAGGAGAGGACAGCAAGTGAAAACGTTAACCATAACACCATAATCTCCCAGAACTTAGAATTCACAATATTCACGTCTCAATAAAATCACTCATAATATTAATACATTTCGTCGAAGCACACACACGACTTATATTAATAACTCCGTCACAAGTAGTTACCCTGTCACCACAAACACTAAAACCCTAACGATTTAAACAATAGTCACCTCGCACAAATATCGTAGTTTTTACGCTGCGATACCGGAAGTTGATCCAGGTTCACCGTTTTGGCGCCACATTGGTGCTCAATCGCGTATAGGAAACATCGATAAAACAGTTTCAAAATCGACCATAGATCGCTCTAAAAATACAAAACGATTTCAACTTTTTCCTTCTTTCTCTCGTGTCGCAATTCCTTCGAAACATAGAATTATCAAAAATCGCACAATACAGTGAACGATACACGTGTTTGCAATATTATGTCAACAAATCGGCACGAATGGATAGTCAACATTTTCGCCGATGCGCGAAACGTATAATTTGAAATAGAACATGGCGGGTGGACGGCAGCTTTGGCAGTGAACGTATAAAGAAGGAACAATATAGACGGAGTATTGTTACAACTGATGAAATACAGTCGCAACTGCAGTGCGGAAAAGAAATCGCAAATCGAGCCGAATCGGCGCACGATGTTACGTCAACACGAAGACGAAAGTGCAGTACGTGCGATGGTAGTGGCGGTGCCACGAGTAACTGCGGCAACGTGCGCAAAGCAAGTTCGATCGATAATACAGGTTGCCGCGGAACTGCGAGGGCCAATAGCAATCAGATCTCACGAGGAACACACGCGAGGAACACGTGGAAACTGTAAATGCGGTCGCGATTTAATGTATTGGCAATATAGCCGATGTTGTCGGCGGGAAACGCGTCACACGACTGACGAATACTTTGCCACCCTCATAGGCTCCCCTTCCCACCACCACCCCCCTTTTCCACCCCCTCGATTCGTTTCACCCCAGACTCATTCGTTCAACCCCAACGTTCAAGAATATGCAGCGGATGCTTGCATCGTTATTGCCACGATACAAACTGATACCTTTCCGATACGTGAAACAGTCGAACGTCCTTGTTCCGGCTCTTTTTTCAACGCCGAATTCAACGTGAACTCGACCATCGCGATTACACCTGCTTTCCTTGCGGCCACTCGTATACTTTAAGATGGGATTATGTAACGCCATCAATATACGTGGTACAAGGATTTCTTGTTATTCAAAAGCATTATTACTGTAGTATGTTTATACATCTTATCGAATACAAAATGTTTTTGAAAAATAGCCAACATTAATATTTACCAAATTAAGCATAAAATATTAATTCAAATTTATAGTAAAACATGATAGAGTATCGGATATTGTAACGTGTACTATACATATCTGAAGCGGAAAATTTAAAAGTTTGCTGGGAAATTCATGTGGGGATGGAAAAGTAGGAACCCCACAGAGGGGGAAACTACCGTGATGGAAAAAAGGGGCTGAATCACATATTTAATAATGTACATATGTCGCTACAACTAACGCTGCACCGTATCTTCGATATGGACATTTCTACCGTACAATATACGGGGATTATAAATTTGCAAAATGTTTCTCATGTATCCTAATGATAGTTCCTTTTATTTATTTCAATAATAATAGATTACATGTCAGATTCTTATCCG
The DNA here is from genome assembly GCA_963583965.1 of Nomada ferruginata. Classification (NCBI taxonomy): domain Eukaryota; kingdom Metazoa; phylum Arthropoda; class Insecta; order Hymenoptera; family Apidae; genus Nomada; species Nomada ferruginata. Next base: position 7,802,720 of record OY757219.1, read on the forward strand.
TCGTCGTTTATATTAAAAAGTTTCTATCTAAATTCAAACCAATGAAGCTAAAATCCGAGGAATATTATTTTAATTTATATATTACTTTATTACTTTAAGATATAAAATATTGCTCTCATTACTCGTTGGAAAATACTACAAATATGTATTACAATTTCGTTTGTAACATTATTTAAATCCCATAATCTGCCTAGATGGCGCAGCGTATGCAATTGTCCGCATTTCCCTTTCGTCGTCGTCACCATGAAAGAGAAAAAATTAGGTTATGTTATGTTAGGTTTTAGTTGAAACTCGAGACCATAAGTTCGGAGCGAAATTTCCCATGTAATGTGGCATGAAACGTACACGAATGCACAACGGAAACGTGGAAACCATGTCATATTTACGTGACTGGAGACAGGCATTACGTGCCCCGCATGTCTACAGAGTTGCTAACAGTACTTTTCGCATTCAAAGCCAATATTTGGCATTAATTTTCCTATTGCTATCCGTTCCTTTATTTTTACTCGGTTTCCCGTTGCTGCGCGGCGTAGCGCATTCCTCGTCGTCGAATCAATTTTTAACCCAGTGCAGATATTACAAGTATAACAAAACATACCCTCTGTCCGCGCCGATTAAGACTTCCAACGGTGTCACTTACAGAATAGCGATAGTAAGCGATCTGGACCATGGTTCTAAAAGTACAGACAAAGGAAACATATGGCACAGCATCATGAAAACTGGCAGCCTTTTTTGGGACCCTAGCACGAATCTCCTTTCTATCGTCTGGGACGATAGGAACCAGATGTTAACGTCGTCGTTGACTATGAAGGGACGCGGTATGGAATTATCTGAATTAGTCACTTTTGACGGACATTTGTTGTCTTTCGATGATCGTACAGGAGTTGTGTACTTTATCGAAGGGGAACAAGTTTATCCGTGGCTTATTTTAATGGACGGCAATGGAAAAAGCTCGAAAGGTATGTAACGCTCGAGAAGTTTTGCACGGTTGTTAAAATTTATATAAGTTTTCTGATTATCTCCGATACGTGAATATTAATTTTAGGATTTAAATCCGAATGGGCAACTATTAAAGACGAGCACCTGTACGTGGGCAGTATGGGAAAAGAATGGACTACCCCATCGGGAGAGTTTGAGCACAATAATCCTCTTTGGATAAAAGTGGTATCTCCTCGTGGAGAAATTAATTCCTTGAATTGGATCTCAAATTACAAACGATTGAGGCAAGCAATTAATATTGAGTATCCAGGTATACACTTACATACCTCACGTAAATTTTGTTTACGTTAGTCGGTATTAGTTAATGCATTTATTGATACTTTGTTTCAGGATACATGATTCATGAATCGGCAGCTTGGAGCGATATACACAAAGGTTGGTTCTTCCTGCCCAGGCGATGTTCTCACGAACGTTACAATGAAACTAAGGACGAGACAATGAGTTGCAATATATTACTGACGGCAGATGAAAATTTTGTAGATATAAAGGTTTCCATCCACTTGTTTTTAATTCATACTTGTTTCGCGATAAATCAAAAATTTGGAAATCATAAAGGCAACTGTATTTTCAGGTTACCAAAGTTGGTAATTTAGTTCCAATTAGAGGATTCTCGAGTTTCAAATTTTTACCAGGCGCTCAAGATTCAATTATTGTTGCCCTCAAGACGGAAGAATTTCAAGGGCAAACCGCTACGTACATTGTGGCATTTACAATCGACGGGAATATAATAATGCCCGAGACCAAGGTGATAGATAAGAAATTCGAGGGACTAGAATTTATATGACATTCCATTTAAGACTATGGCCTTAAAAAATTTTCGAGTGTAAATAAATGTACAGATTTTATAGTTCCGAATTACTACTAAACGTCATATAAAGAGACTATGTAAATCGTCTTATATAGCTCCCTTCAAGCGTCAGTATTATTCTCCTTGAATTTACTGTATTATTCGTAGAAATGCAATACAGGTATATACACTTAAGCGCATACCCTTCACATGTCAGCTGTAAATACAATGTACATACAATCGTTTTACAAAGCTTGCGATTCGTTACAAACATGTAAAGGGGACATTGGATGAGTAGTTTCGTAATAGAAATTGTGAAATAGAAATGTGTTGCCGTTTTGTACATTGACCAATATATCACTTGTATTAGAATACCATATGAGATTATTTCTTTGTTTCATTTCGATCTCTGCCTTTTGCTTAATATCGTAATGCGTTTCAGGGTCGTAATATGTATATGTGTCTCTAAAATCAATAATATCTATATATGAAAGCCCGCGGTGGTGGCAGCAGCATTGCGGCATGTCGAGGGACCTTAGTCAACTCGTGGCACTGTAGGTAGAAAGCTCCGTTCAGTAAACGTCATGTTTCGATTTCTTTTCGGATAAACACAGACATTCTCGATGTAGTGGTGATAATGTGTGCCGTTCTATGACAATCTTCGAGGCGGAGAAAAACGTGGCAAATATTTTTTACGTACACCCCCACTTTTTAACTAATATTATTCATAAAATAAAAAAAAGCGATCCCATTAACGAAAAGAATTAATATATATAAGGGAAAGAAGGAGCGCGACACCCGAGTCTCTGTCATAAAAGATATGAAATAAAAATGGCACGTTTATGCGAGTTTTGCTTAATCCTTGAATCAAATTCGCAAATAACAAATACACTAATTTATTTCCTGTCTTACCCATGCAATATATGGAGAACATAATATATTCGCTTACATGAAATCTGCAAGTCGCGTAATTCTTCAAACTATATGTACCACTTGCGATGCGATTAAAAGTGCCCGAAAGTTAAAGGCAGCATTAAAATTTGGTGTTTCGCTATTGCTCCGTCGAATTGTGAATTTTTAGAGCAACGTTTCATCCGATTATGACAAAATTTTCCTGTTTCAATATTTCCTCCGTCTCTCGTATTGCCATGGGGAAAACAGGCATGGTTGTTGGAAGATTGTTTTGCATACTTATCCACGACCATACGACGGCCGTAACGCCCCTGTCAGTGCCGTGACACAAATTCGCCGACAACTATAAGCACTAGTGATACTTCTGATCAACAAATTTTGCCAACAACGAACAGAACGTCAAACAGAACATCGGCATCGTTTCGTTTAATCGAGAAAAGTGACCTTACATCCTTTATCGTTTAACGGCCGCATAAATGTTTCCCCGTTTGAAGCGCACGTGACTTACGCGTCGCAGATATCACGATACTCTTATCAGAAGGATTTCCTAAAGCAGACTTGAGACAGATTAGACAAAATTTCGATAGTCCCGAGGAGCAGTCATGGCTAAGGCATCGAAAGACACGAAGGAGTGGAATATCGCTAGGATGGGGATTTCTCTGCTTTTGAATAACAACACAGAGGAAGCGGAAGCTCTATTTAACGATCATCCACATAGCTTCCACATAAAGGCAGGCCGATGTTTTGTCCTGTTCATGGTACGTGAATGTAATATTATTATTTTATTAAATGTTACTCATATTCGGGGTGTGTTTATCGTAATAACACCGGTGAATTGATAGTTGCAGTTGTGAAATAGGAGAAAATCCTATGTATTAAATTAAATGGTTTCGAGCAATTAACGTGCTTTATTTCTATTTTTCAAATAGAATTTATTTGTTGTAGCGTTGCATAGAATGCTTAACATATCACAACGTGGAATGAATTTAAGTCAGAATATTATACTTATAGTTTAGTTAGCGCAGGATAGTCGTCAATCAAGTACTACATAATCGAAATCCACTAAATTATTACAATTCGTTCTTCTAAAAGTTAACCAAAGGGAACATTCGATTTCCTGTAAAAATAGTACGATTCCATTTAGAAAACTTACTTAGATCTTGCTGTTTCAATGTGAAGAAAATTTCTCTTAAATGCTAATTAAACTGGAGCACTACGAAGTAATAAAACGATCGTTACGACGAGCACCTCGTATAGTAATACATATATTACCCCATTCCATTACAAAAATTGAATAATGAATTATTTGAGTTGATATTAGTTCGGCTTATGCAAAAATGGGAAGCCAGGGAGATATAACGAGATATTACTTTTCGCGTTATTTTTTCATAATTAGTATATAAATACCAGGGTACGACATCGCGTGCAGTTCAGTACGCTTTTATTGACCACGAATCTATTACGAGCAGTCTTAATAAGATATACGCCCTGGAAATATAAACAGGAAGGAGTAATCGTTGTATAAATTTGTAGAATGCCCTGATGACCTTTGAGAACGATAAACTTCAGCAGGCTATGCTGTTGCTAAAGGATATGGAAAGAGAATGTGCTAGTGATATAGGATGGTTGAAGTCTATGAAGAGTAAGGTCTTCAGAGCGGAAGAAACAGGAGTAATTATAGTTCTTCGTTGTTTTTAGATATAACATTAATATTATCAAACAGAATTTGTTTCTGTTGCGTAACAATAGGATAACTCGTTGATGTAGTTTTGAAGGTGATGTTCATAGGCAAATAAATATTGTAGAAAGAGTACGTGAATAAATTGGAGAGGCAAATAGTTTTAGCAGACTCGCAAGTCTGCTCGGCGATGCTAACGTTACTGCAACAAGAACTCACTGGTTACGTGCGTGGTGGTTGGATGTTACGTAAAGCCTGGCGGGTTTATCAACACACACATTCGCAAATATTGCAGTTATATCAGCGCACCTTTGGTACCAATCCATCCGGTACGTAATTGCATGGAAACATTAATCACTAACCAATCAATGCTGCATTTAATTGATTTGTCCGCTTAGATTTTTACTTGTTCCAGCCAATATACATAGATTAAGAACTCGACATAAACCAATTTCTATTAAACTAAACGAAAACAATTTGGTCGCCAATAAAGATAATCAGAATAATAACTGGAACTAATAACTTACTTAATTGCAACAAAAATATCCGCCGAAACTGTCTAATGCTCTACATTAATATTATACACATTTCCTTCGTAGTCCAACTTCAACAAAACGCATTACAGTTTGCAAACCACCCTTCGAAGAAATTGTCGATCTATAAATTAACTTTACAGATAGAACTTTGTAAATTAAAAATAAATATTAAACAAAACAATTGCATCTCACAATCGGAAACATTTTGCCTTCAGGAAATCAAATAAAAAATTAAAGAAACAATTTTCTCTGGAGCACACAGTACTCGTAATAAAATTATACATGTAATGAAATAACTGTACAATCGTATTATAATCAAAACTGCGGGGTCTTCCTGATGTTTTATAGTAGGATTCGACACGAGGTGCAGTACTCCTTCGTGTAACGGCTCCGCTTACTCGCTGCAAACTCCACAGAGTCCAGGTTCATCGGAATGGTCCATACCGTCCTGCAACGGTTCAACAAACAACCCTACACCGATATCATCCCCCTCAGGTCTGCGAAGCTCTCTATCAATGTTGTTCTCGATCACTGGCATCACGTCCGAACAACAGACACCGTAATTGTTGTTTCTTCTTACAAACGTTTCTCAATATTTGCCGTGGAATCCTGACCTCTTTCTTCCACATTGACACGAAATAGGAACACCATAAATTTCATTTTTCTTGCATTGCTAATAAATAGATCTCACATATGGTGTTTTAAAATAATTATATAAATTAAGGAAAAAACATCACTTCATTTAATAGATTTGCTATTTACAATTCGTGCAATGGATACACTGAAGCAGAAACTGAATGATATACACCCAGTCCCATAAGTATTCAATACGAAATTGGTTGCAATCGAGTGATACGATCGAGATTTTACAAAAAATTGTTCGTTATAAAATTTCTGTAGACCGAATTTTACCATAATTGCGTAATTAGTAAGAAAAGTATATGAATTTATCTTTAAACACTTAATTTTAACCAATTTCAAGTATAGACGAGGGGGGTGTGTGGTGCGAATACTTATGGGATTGACTGTACGCTGAAAGTAGACAAAAGTGGAAATCAGATGTGCTTTACAGCTTTGTGGAAGCTACCGAGGTCTCCAGATTGATGTCGGCCGTTAGCTTTGGTTACGGGATATATCAGCTGTGTGTCAGTTTATTGCCACCCTCTCTGCTAAAAGTGATCCACTTTTTGGGCTTCGAGGGCGATAGGGAAGCGGGACTTATGGCGTTAATGTATGCACGGCTCAGCGAAGATATGCGCGCCCCTCTAGCTACGTGAGTTCACTTGAATATTATTTTCCTAACAATAGAAATCCCTAATCTATGTTTAAGTGTTTTCTTTCATCGTCCAATCGAACGGGTGTTTGTTTTCTGATTCTGTACATTGATTGGCGAAATTAATTTTATTCCATAGGTCGAAGGAGAATACTAATTTTAATAAGGTTCGAAATAAATGTTAGATCATTCATTTGGTGCTCGCGTTAATTTGCAGAATAATTTTAAGTAACCGAGAAAAGTTCTTTTGTAAGCAAAATTTCTTACAATTAGTGTATAATGTAGAATAATACATTTGGGAGGAAAAATAGTTAAAAATGAGGAATTAAGATTCAACTCACGTGAGTAAGGATGCGCGGGTAATTTTAGTTTGACCGAACAAGGACGTTTGTAGGAAATGTATTCAGTTGAAGTTTGTAAGGAAAGTTAGAAACCTGTTCGGTAATGTTTACAAAATTGTACACTTTATATTTCAGTTTATTTGAAAAATGTGTTTTCCATAAAACAAAATTCATTTGACTATATCTGTGAATTTTTTGACAAAGTTTTGTATATTTAATACATTAATTAAGATATATACTACTGCAAACTGTTATTTGTGTTGCTAATAGGTACAGCTTTGGTTGATAATACACTTTTCTTACAGTTTACTAATAGGAAAGAAAAATATTTATTACAGCATTAACAATTCTTTATAATTCATCGTTACTTCACTATAATCATTATTTCCTCGATAAAGACAATACATTACATGCACAAGACCATGCATTTTTTTTCATTGTAATTACATCGCAATATTATTGTTAGTGCTTTTATTGGTTTCCTTCAAATTGCAGCTTATCCTTACTTTGGTACCATACAATAGCTCGGCCATTTTTCGCCCTCGATGGAAGCAATCTTCGTGCTGGTGTAAACGCTGCAAAGCAATTAATCGAAGAGTGTCATCCGGAATTCAACAACTCTGCACTCTTTCTATTCTTCGCTGGTCGAATAGAAAGGCTTGAGGTAAGAATATATTCTCTGCCTTGATGGTCTTGAATGCTTTCCCCTTAGGGGTCGTCCATACACTACGTAGCTCTGTTTTTGTCACATTTTAACCCCCTCCCCCCTCCCCATGTAGTCTACCGTGGCTTTTCGCTCAACACCCCTCCAATTTTTCTTTGATATTACTGTTAATATATGTTTTCTATTATCGTTTAACAATAACACAGTAATTTTGAAATTTTGTAAACTGTTACTTCATACTATTCCATTAATTATTTTAGTTTAATAAATAATTATATGTTATTTTTTTATACTATTATATTATTACGTCCAAATTATATTTGTCTTTGTCAATTATTTGTTAAATATATTTAGCAATTGGAAGCAGTAACGTCTTGTCAGTGCCCCGTTTAATTTATTCCAAAGTTGAATTCCATTAAACAAAAATTTCTGTTTATAAATGTTAGAGTACCTGTTGTGTATGGTCCGCAAAATAACTTTCATCCGGGACAATGTAAGAACGACTGAGATAAGTAGAATGTTCAAATAAATGTCACGTTTGAATATCATAAAAGTATTATAGACAGTCTTATGCAAGCAAAAACGTTGTAGGGAAGAATCGATCGAACGAAAATCGAAGCAACGAAGTTAAGTCCACTTCCTATGAAGGCAAGATTTCGCCGACGAAAGCATGCATATATTAAGGGACCTTGAAACATCGGAACAGAATGAATATATTTAGGAGAAAGGACATAGAAATCTGAGTGACAAAGTAGAGTTAATGCATTAAAATTTCAACATGTAGCATATATGTCTTGCAACACGCGGAAAGGAAATTTTATTGGTTTAGACTTAGACCAACTGGAGGTTGGAGAAATAGTTAAAGCTGTTTATTATATTCGGAAAGCGGTATAGGATATTAAACTAAAAAACCTTTACTCCATTCAATTCCTAATATAGCATTAGACAAAAGAAGGCACAAAAATATGAACTACTCGCAAGTGCGATGATAAAGCAGACATTATATTTATATAAATAGCAAACATTCTGAAAAGGAGTGAAATAATCGTCGCCGTTCTTGCGACGTGACCGTAATTTTAAATATACATACGTAAGACACAACATAATTTGAATTGTTAATATCTCGTTAATATCTCGAGCTATCAACATTATCTGGATATTCGACCCTTTAAACTGGCTATAGTTTCATTCACTGCAATACGATCACTAGAACAGATTTAATTGTTACAATTACATTATTATTTGCCACATTGTTATCACGTCACACATCTTTTCACATTTATTTATTTACTCATTTCCACGCGTACACTAATTGGAATTCATTAATTAACAAGAAAAGAACATGTCCACCCCAATTGCGCGTCAGATCGACCAATTTCCATAGAATGATTGAACAAGAAGTAAGAAAACTATTTCTTTGCAACAGTCGAACGTAAATGGCGCCCTGCAAGCTTATGCAAAAGCTGTCGATGCCTCGTGTCAAAGGGAGATTAAATTATTGTGCCTGCACGAGGTGGCCTGGTGTCACCTGATTCGTTTGAGTTACGACGAGGCTTACAGATCTCTCGCTCAATTACATCAGCAATCCAGATGGTCCGTGAGCTTTTACGCTTACTTGGCGATCGGTAAAACACTTTTTCTGCTCCTCGATCTTCCGCTTTTTATAATATCCGTCGTCGTTACTTCTCCAAATACTTTTCCATAGTATGTTGCGGAGCCGTCGGTAAATTTGACGCTGTCGTCTCCTCGTATCGAAAGATTCTTCACTGCGACAATCGGATGGGCAAAGAGACTCAGCTGGGTCTATTCGTTTTGCGACGAACACCAAAACTTCTTGACGAACAAACTGGACAGCCGTACACAGTCTTGTACTACAGATTGCTCGTGTACGAGCTGCTGTATTTGTGGAACGCGATGCCGTCCTGCTCCGTGGAGTCACTGAGGGAAATACTTTTAGGTAAACGAAAAGTGATCCTCTATAATTCTGGGATTTTTAGTGAGTTGAAATTATCGAGCACTTTCGTCTGTTCTTCCATGAAAAGAAGTATATAAAAATACGTGTGATTGCTGTGGTCAATTTGTATTAAGGAAAAGTACACGTGGCGCGCAAATCTATTTATATATTTATTTATTATGAAATTCTTTAATACATAGAATGATTCATTTTGGAAATCGACTTATATCTTGTATATGTTCCTGTGTATTCATTTATTTTATCTATGTTAATTATGAATAGCGTGAATAATAATTTCGGTAACATTTTGTTTATAACTATGTCGTTAGAGTGTAAGGAAAATCGTTCAGAGGAACCAATGGTTGGACTAGCCGACCTGATCGAAGGTGCAGCCTATTCCTATCTCGGTGATACACAAGCATCGATTAAAAGCTATCGAAATTGTTTGAGGCACCGCAATCCGTCCAATGATGCGTATGATCAACATGTTAGTGCATTTGCGCTTTATGAGCTTGGCACAGCACTGTGCACTGTTAACGTAAGTAATATTAATGTTGCTACAGTTACCTAAATTAATAAATCTTCTTGCTCTTAGTTATTACTTCTTTTTTACAACATAATCTGACAAAGCTGCACAATGTGGTTCTCCAAAATGTCGTAAATAGATTTCTTCTGCAATCTAACATTAGATTGAAGTTAAATAGATAACATATTTATTAGAAACAGAAACAAATTCGAACAAGGTATTCTTCTCAAGGAAATTAGAATATTAATTGAATAAAATTGAAATATATTCTAACATTGAATAGTGACAACTGATGTCTGTGCATAAAAGGTATTGACTACTTCAAACGCTTTTAACTGCTCGTGAATTAAAAAAGAATAGAGTCAAGATTGTTTCCTTGTTCTTTCACCGAAAAATATTTTCCAGCAGGTATATAAATGATTATATTTATTGCAAACAAATATCTAACACAGACCGATAGAAAAATTGTAGCTGCTACTAAAAGCACATTTTGTTAGTATTTATTATATAACCACAACGTTTCTTCCTCTTATATTTAATTAGATCGAAATGCTATTGAACATCGGCAATTTACTTTCTATCTTAATTAAATATTATTACTTCAACAATTAGGCAAGACTAAAGTGCCGCGCATTTAATTCTAGGACATCGAAGAAGGAAGAACGATACTTTTAAGGGCGCAAAACCAGTACAGGGATTACGACTTTGAGAGCCGACTGAATGTTCGAATACACTCAACATTAAGGAATTATAACTGACGACGATTGAAAATCGAGAAATTGCGGTTACATTTACTGCAAAGTATACAGGAACAGTCTAAACTGCGATAACTACCAGACACGATGCAATGATAGAGAAAAGAACATTCTTCTTCTTCTTCTATTCAACTTCTTGTTGAAAAATAAGTTTCTTACGTAACAAAATCGTACCAAGGATGTTTGCCCATTCCGTCTACTTGAAATTCGCGATGTATAAGTTCCCGGTGTATCCTATTGTTACATATAATGTACATAAACGTAACCATGTTATCATTATGTATACATACGTACATTGAAATTGCCGTATAATTGTATATACGTACTCATTCGTATAAGCAGGAAGATACACGCACCTGTAAATTATAAGAACGATTATTATGTTGCAATTTTTGTCAATGTACCCATGCTATTCTTCCGTTATTATTATTTTGGAGCCAGTAACCGAAATTGTTCTATGGTTTGAGATATTATTAATGTTCGTACATGTTTGTTTAAGTTAATCCGAGGTTTCGAGAAGAGATCTGGATATTAAATAAGAAATTTAAGTAATATTTTATTCGCATTATTGTAAGTTTACAAATATTGTGAATTTCAACATATGTGTACTTTTATTTTTCGTCGGGATACTTTGTTGACCTTTTTGAGAAACTTCCACGAGTAGTTTCCAATGTTACGAATTGTACATGTTATGTACTTACATGTAACATATGTTAAAACGTGTATACGTATGTATATGTATGCATGTATATTCTATATAACAATTTACAAGACTTAAGGTACCTACTTCCTGTTAGTAACTTGTTATTATATATATATATACTCAAAGCAAAATACTTTTTTTACAGAGAACTAGGTAATTAAGGTTATAGAGATTCACCATATATTATATCAAAAATAAATATACATTCATCGAAATAGTTCGTACAAGTTATCGTTTTATTACTCGCACCATGATACTTTTGCTTTATTTCATATTCAGGGTAAGTTTGAAAATTGAGTTCGATTGCGACAGAGTAGATTATTTTATGCACGGATACAAAACGAAACTGCTCAAGAAATACGCTAACACCTTTTGCTGTTGAAAATCGTATACTTTTATTTATATCAATCGATTACCGTAGTTATTATGCCATAGAGAAATATTATTAAACTATGACGATCCTTACAAAAATGCCAGATAATTTATCGTTGTACCAAAATAAATATTTGCGGAATATAAATTTGTTGTCATATGTTGCAAGTATTTGAACAAACAAAAAATAAAATGAAAATGGATGACATTTGGACAGCCCAATTGTGATCCCCAAAGTGGCACCAGTTTTTTTATTTTACGTAAAATATTCAATATAAAATTCTGGAATAATGATGGTATCCAAATTTTAAGATTCACACTTAACTTTTCACCGATCAATCCTTTAAAAAGAAATGAACCATGATAAACTAATAATCGGTAGCTATCTTTCTCGAATCTTCACCTCGAAAGAATGTCGGAAATCCGCTCAAACTAACAAATTTATTCCGTCAACTACAGAAACGAAAAAACATTAATATCAATGTATATTATCCGCACAAGCAATAAAAAGAATATGTCATAAAATGATTTTTAAACAGTGCAAATCAAGAATGAAAATTATCAAATATTGTCCATCACAGTTTTTTTTATATTCCGATATGTTTATTTTTACCACAATGTTAGATCGGTCAACATCAAAGTAAACAATAATTGCTTTATATAATAATAATTGCCAAAATAATTGCTTACAAATATACAAATTCCTTTTCATGTCACATCTCGATTACATTTCTTCTTTTGTTTAAACAACAGCGACACACAGCCATCTAAGATTCCACTCGACGTCGTCAGTCTGAAATTCGTTTCGAAATGCGCGAACAGAATTTAGTCGCCAAAGGAGTGAAAAAAATCTCGACAAAATTTCACGGCGACAAACTGCAGGGTGTCTGTTCAGGTCCTTCAAAAGATCAAACCTGTGATTATGAGTACGATCCGATGAGCGTTCGAAACACGTACTGCTGTGCAAATGGAGGAACCTGTCCAGCTGCGATATTGAATTCCTCTCGCCAATCTCCTTGGTACTGTAAATTCATCAAACCATTTGTATTTTGCGTCATTACATCGTTATTAGGTACGTCATTCTGTGGTTAAGTAACGAAACTTGTAAGATAATCCCTGTGCGAATAATTGTTAGGAAATTATTATTACAAACGTATCGTCCTCGTCCTACGCGTTTTAATTATTTTAAATTTTCTACCTCACTTTTTCTTGCCGACTTATATTTTACCCAGCAATTAGGTAGACGTCAAAAGTGTTGTTGGACGACGGTTATTTCTTTCATTTTCAGAATGTGTATGATTGATGTGCGCATAGATTTAGGAATGAAATTCCAATTGTGAACTAAATACGTTAATACGTCTCACGTAAGCTGAGTTGCAAGTGTCCCATTAACTTTTTAATGACAACATTTTTATTGCACGAATAGTAACTTTCCCCTCGATATTGAATATTTTGATATAGCGAAAGTAAGAATAAAGTCGAAGGATATTATATTTGGGATAATTTCAATTCCTAAATTGTTCATCACAATGGGATATATTAACGCACAGTCATGCTCGTAATCTTCTGCTGAGTAATTTACCGAAATAAAGAAGATCGTAATAATTCGAGATAAAATGCTCCCTATTAAACGTTCCAGCGATGTCCGTGTCCCACCTGTGCGACAAATACTCAGCCACTACGACCTTTAAAATAATCAGATCCGACTTGGTGAACCTGCGAACCCATATGAACACCCTTTCGGTAATTACTGCACAGTAGTCGCGTTCAACCATAAACGATATTTAAGCGCACTTTTTTCCACCGTTGTTCGGTTAGATGGAAGTAAAGAACGTAATGGAAACGAGAGACGAATTAAAGAGTAAGTTGAAAGAGGTCGGATACGTGATACCAAAAATGTCTGAGGCCATTCTGTATTTAAGAAACGAAGTGTCCGAGGGTAAAAAAGATATGATGTATCAGCTACAAAGATTTACGCGTGCTTCTTTGTTTTAATAATCAGAGTATGTTCTTCCCCCCTTTTTCTATTTAAACGTAGGAATGGATCTGCACACAAAGGCGTTGCTGAAGGCTATGTCTCCTGAAACTGTGCGAGATTTGGTGAGAACCGAATTGCAAACTTACGACGCTGATAAAACCGGAAGAACGGATTATGCGCTTGGAAGTTCAGGTCTCAATTGGGAAAAGTTAAATTTTCCATGAATTTATGAATTTCCGTCCACGCTCGTTGTGATATTTGTTGCTAGGTGGCTCGATTCTTTCGACGAGGAGCACGGAAACGTATTCGGCTGGTGCACCGGTGCTGAAGCTCTTTGGAATACCAATTTGTCAACAACAAAACACACCTCACACTGTAATTCAGGTTATTAGATTATTTGTAGCGCCGATTAATCTTACACCAACGTGGATTCATTGATATTTTTATTGCGGAATAACTCATTGTAATTATTTCACACCTTCGTTTAGCATTAAATTTATTTTTTATTATATTTCATTCTTGATTTCGAATATAGATAGTCTTCTTACCATTTTGTAATATTTGTTTATTTGCTATTAAGGAAAACATGTTAAATGATTATTGATAATACGGTTTTATTCTTTTGCGACAGGTATGCGGTGATCTGTTTAGTTTTTAAGAGACATAACGGAGCGAATAATGAACAAGGACATAGATTGTAATGTTTTTGTTACGCACTGTGATTTTGAAGGGGAAACAATTCATATTTCTTCTCATATTTAGGCTGGCGTTCTTCCGGGTGAATGCTGGGCTTTCAAAGGCAGCACTGGAAGCGTTGTTATACAATTACTTGGTTTCGTATTTGTATCTGGAGTCAGCCTGGAACATATTCCACAGTCGATATCTCCCACAGGGGAAACAAGCACCGCTCCAAAAAGCTTTTCTATTTTGGTAAATGTTTCATCCATTGTACATAAATCAAAAGAATATATTAGACCACTATATCAGTTCAGAATTGATGGAACAAAATAAAATGATTTTTGCTTATCACTTATATAAAATTGAAGCAACCTATTTCATAACTTTATCACACTTTTGTTTGAAAATAATATTTTCTTTTGGGCGACTCAAATTATTTACAGTAATTGTTTACTTTACTTAGAGTTTGTATTCTATAAAGAATAATTTATAGTTTCAATGTAACTTCGGTTTGAAACTTGTCATTGGGTTTCAAGAAAAAAATAATTACAGTTTCACCTAGTTATTAATTATTGATAGAAATCAATCTAATCATGTGTATTATGCCCAAAATAAAGGTACTATTGAAAAGGGTATCTTTCATCGATTACAGCAATTCATTTTATAAGAACAAATAATTTCTAAACCGTTTGGTAATTAAAACAAAGAATATGTGTTGCATATTTTCAGGGTTTAATCTGCGTAGATGATACAAGCCCTTTTCATTTTGGTGAATTCACGTACGATAATAATGGCCCTTCTGTACAATACTTCGAAGTTCAGGTAAAATGAGACTAAACAAAAAAATAAAAATTAACTTTTATGTATGTATTTCTAATAAAGTATAAACGTTGCTGCTTATAATTTTTCAGAATAGACCGACGATAGCCTACGAAATAATCGAATTGAAGGTTCACTCTAATAGTGGTAATAGTGAATACACCTGCATTTATAGAATAAGGGTTCACGGTACCTTAAGGCAAAAGGATAGATAATTCTCCTTGACTAATTATTTAATAATCGTGGATCGAGAACAAAAATGTTGACACGGCTTTTGCGACCAAAGGGACTGGCTATATGGGAATTCTATAAAGCTAACGACTTAGTGTAATTAATAATATAATATCAATTTGCATAAGATTTTCGTATGTAGAGTATTATGTATACTTTATTATATAGCAAATAAAGATATATATTAATCCTATCATTTTATTACTGTTATCAGTATTATTTGCAGTTACATGTGTTTCGTTCAATTAATTTAATTCAAAGATAAATAAAAATTCTACTTCGTATGGATTACATCAATATCAATATCATATAAGATATAATATAATTTTGAAGACATTTCGGTTCATTCAAATTCGTCCCCCTTCCTGAATAAATTTACTTTGAAAGAACCTTGCAACCCGAACTTCGGTTCATGTGTATAGTGAACGATAAAAGACATACTTCATCGGTAAAAAATATAAATTCTCTATAAATAGGTATTCCTTCCTACAGTTCATGTAAGATGCAACGAAATCAATAATATAAATAATAATGTGTTATACTTGAGTGCACATAAGTAGTATAATTCCCTTTTTTACATTACAAGAACCCCAAATAACCACAACTATTAGGTCAAACGTGAGGTAGAAGAATAAAATATTAAATGTAAATAAAAATTGTCTGCTTCAATTTTTCCAGTCCATAAAATCACTCCGAATGGAAAAAGGACTTTTCAATTTTTAATAATACTATTACTTTTTTTTTTACACAGAATATTCCGAAGCATTGTTCTACATAAACCACAATATGCAGTTCCATTAAAAAAACCTGCATTTATATTTTTCAGGTGATCGCCATAGGAAAATAGATCTTCTTATACTAATCAAGTTCGTCCCAATCTTGTGACCCAGTGCTAAAAAATGAATAACGTTGATTTTACTCACCAAATTACCATCGCGATGCCGACAGTATCGGTGACGTCGATGAAACATATTTGAATTATCCAGCTTGTTAAGCTTAGTTCGAAAATAAAGAACGAATTCAGACTAATGAATAAAACGCCGCCAGATCAATTCAACGTAATCGTCATTCAATTTATTACATTTGTACACATTTAGTCTTGTTCTACGCTTCTATCGTCGTACTCCCCAACTCTTTCACACACTCGCACGCACGCACTCATTCCTCCTCTTTTCCTTTCTCCACTTCGTGCCAGCACCCTTTCCTCCTCGAAATTCAATCGAACCTTTACGCGGCTAGACATTTCCAAAAAAAATCTGCGTATACGCACACATGTACGCGGCAGAAAAACAGGACGCTTCGCGACGGTCGTATGGACCATGCCTGGCATTACATTGCAACTGTGATTAAAACAGCACGTCACGTACAGGATACGTCATTTAAAGCGTAACAACTCAATGCAGAAAGACCTTGATTACCCGGCATATTCGGAAGGCAGACAGGGATACGAGAAGGAATAAATTAGTTGACAATTTTTGCCAAATATTGAATAGATCGATCCAAGACTGTAACACTTCTCCTGCATCATTAATTTGATTAACTAAAAAATACGATGTCAAATATGTTATTAATGAATTCGATATTCCGGATAAACCAGTTCACGATTAATTACGACACAGATAATCAAGACTCTACCTGTCCCTTCAAAAATATTCGCGAAATCGAAGTATATCAAGAGAGAAAAGTAAAGGATTCCAGAAGCTGTACTTTCTGCACCATCTTCTATTCATAGATGCACATGCAAAGAGGATTGCAAGGTCAGCATTTATTTGTTACATGGTAATGAAAGTTCTTTGAAATGCGACATAGAGTTTAGATGAATCCAAGGACTGCACTTATTCAATGTCAATTAAAATATTGAATTAAATAAGGACAATTATTAATTATATCTGCCTGACCAAGATCTTTCTTATGTTTCAGAACTGTACTCTGTCGATTGTGGCATGTTTTGAGACATTGCCAGGGTCATACAGAAGAGGTCTTGACAGCGTTACTGATTTTCATTGCGCACTTGATTGAGTTTGAGTGAGTGCGATCATTATTTTCATCGAAATTTCTACTGTACATTTTATGCATATTAAAAAACGTACAACTCCATTCAGACGATAAATGATGATCCTAAACTCTACTACGCATCTCTATGCACGACCAGAAAAATCAGACAAACAAATAGACTGCAGAAAATTCATGAATTTTATCTAATTAAATTTACTAATATCACCGATTGTCTTCGAATATATTTAATTGCCACGCTTTACGTGGCTCACCCCATACGATTTCGTTTTCTCGAATTTTCTCTCGTCCTCACGGTTTTTCTCCCATTTTCCTATACTCTTAATACGTTTCCTCCATAACTCTTCCTTACTTCACGGTCTAACTTATTGTTTCACTGTTTTTTTTTTGTTTTTTTGTCTTACTTTTTAACTTCTGGTTTCTTTTTAAATAGACGATTACGTACTGCCTCCACTAGGGGCGAAGAACAGACTCGAGAGGCACGCGGCAACAAGTACACTGAATAACACGTTTAATAACTCTGATTACGTGCGCGTACACGATTCACCTCTTGTACTTATTATTCACGTAACTATATGTGTGTATATATATATAATATACAGGGTGTCTCGCGATATGTGCCGGTTTATGTAACTACTGAACGGTAGGTGATAGGACGAAAATGTGATAAGACTTTTGTTATTACTTTTTATGTAAAATGTCACTGTGCAAAAACGAAATCTTTGCCTTCAGTTTTTCATAGTCGTACTAAAGTCGGCTCGGGTTTTTCAAATGGAATTATATTTTTATTTTGGTATTATGAAGGTACAGAAGGAAACAAGTTCAACATGTATCTCTGAAATTACCTTGGGGCAATCTAAAGTGAGGAGGACGAGCTCTTTTACATTTGATGTTCAGATTGTCGTTGGCTGCGTTTTAGAAACCATTTCTTTCATGTACCCCCATAAGAAGTAACGTATATGTATAATATTCTGAGCTTATTTTTCTCTATACTTTCATAATACCAAAGCAAAAACATAGCATTCCATTTAAAAAACCCAAGATGACCTTAAGGTAAGGAAGCCCGTATTCGCAAAAACGGCAAAAATTACAAAGTTCGAAGGCCTGTATTTTCTAAACAAATTGTCGACCGCGAAAATGATGACTTAAACCCCCCCTAATTTCACATGGACCACGACATATTTCATTTAGAACAAAATCGCCGATGGTGACGTCGAAAAGTGATCGATTTAACGTGGAATGACCCCTTAGTATGCCCTAGGAAAAACTGAAGGTAAAAAATTCTCTTTTCCACAGTGACATTCTGCACAAGAAGTTACGATGAAAGTCTCATCGCGATTTTCTCCTATCACCTACCGTTCAGCAGTTACATCAAACGGCACATATCACGGGACACCCTGTATATTATAGATATACATATTTATGTATATTACATACACATACATGCGTGCACGTATGCATGCACGCATATACGTATACACCAATTATTTTCTTCATTTATTTCCTTCGTTATTTGTTTATTTATTTATTTTTACAATTTTCACCCTTCTATCATTAACTCTCTCGTTCTTTCCGCCATTGTGGCGCGCACATTACATTATAATAGATTCGATTTAATCCTCATCTGCTTCTCTTCTACGCAACTCTCAGATTCTGTTTTCTTTCTCTTATTTCTGTTTCCGCTAAACGACACGCGTGCAGCTGATCGGCGAAATTTCGCGCGCGGTTACACGGTCGTCCCGTGGCTAGAGTAAACTATAATTCGGAGGTCAGTCGTCTAACGCTATCGAGCTATCGAGACACGGTCGTGGTGCCGAAAAAGACGCGCGCACATGTGTTCGTGTATGTGTGTGTGTTATGCGTGTATATACATATCTGTACGTGTACATTATACGAGTACATTAGAAACTATTTTAGAAATTCTGATTAAAAGGTCCAAGGAAGTCCGATACTCCACGTCGAAATCTTTCAAAACGATTTCCATGTCCTGCGAGCATTGTTCCTCGTTTTCGCGAAGATTAAATCAATTTCATCGGCGCACTTTTGTCCGAGTCTCGTCGAGGGTTCAGGTCGATAAGAATTTCGAATGAAAAAGGAACGACCAATCGAGAAGACATACTCTATCCTAAGTCGTGATTTAAAGTCTAAGCGTGATTGTGCGTACGAGATTTACATTAGACCTTTTAAACGGAGCAAATTTCGCTATCAACAGTCGTTATCGCTACGTAGTTTCGTTTACTACGCCCCATAGCCGTACGATTGGTCGATCGATCAAAGAAACTAACGATCTTACACTAGCGCCTGGTAAACGTCATCCCCTAACGCGGATCACGTTTGTCGAGCGTCCGACGTTGAATTAATTCGAAACGATACGACCGTTCCGCGGTGTTAATTAACGGCTGTCTCGAATAACAGATTCAACGAGTTACACAGAGAAACAATTACTAAATAGTGCTGGCAATAGCTCGTTACGTCTATGATTATCGAACGATCGAAGTGACACGTAACACGCGAGGTAGCTGATAATCGGTCTCGTTGAAACGGAGGCGCGCTCTGTCTTCTATCATTTACTTTATTCGATTCGATCAACCGATCGTCTAGCCCGGTCTACCTTTCAGCGTGGCTATCTTTGTTTCGCTGTTTTTTTGTTTTTTCTTTTTCTTTAAGCAACGTGGCGCACAGCGCCCGTTAACATTTAGCAACCTATGAAACTTCGAGTCAACGAAGAGGAATCGTCGATTGTTGCTGATCGCTCGAGGCACGGGCACCACCACCGCACGAAGGTTCGTCAACGTTCGTCAACGTTAGAAGGCATAGAATTGTGTTTACTTTACTTCCTCGTATTATTAATATTTTTGTTCCTTTTATTCATTTATTCATTTGCAGTTTATTGAATTTATCCCCGACAATCGTTATATATTACCGCACGCGGTAGTATCAAAATAAACCACACCGAGTGTATAGTATAGAATATTCGTAAGTGTATGTATGTACAGTAGAGTTTCTTTTTCTATTG
Organism: Nomada ferruginata; assembly: GCA_963583965.1. NCBI lineage: Eukaryota > Metazoa > Arthropoda > Insecta > Hymenoptera > Apidae > Nomada > Nomada ferruginata. Next base: position 7,822,955 of record OY757219.1, read on the forward strand.
TATGTGTATATATATATATGTATTTATATACATATACAATATTTGTGTTACATTTTTCCCCCTTAAATCACCCATAACCTCGCACTTGTCCTTGTTATAACGTTTTTGCTTTTGGTTTTTTTCTTCTATTTTTCTCGTATCCTTTTATTAAAAATTCGCACTACCGTTTGTGTTTTGCTTCTATAATTGCTGCCCACCCTATCTTCTTGTTGCTGCTCTGTCGTCGCTGTATTTCTTTTCTCTGTTCCTCACGATGTCGGCTGCTGTTGCTTGTCGTTTGTTTAACGTTATCTTTTTTCTTTTCTTTGTTTTATATAGGAAATACACTACGATTAAAGTATATCACAGATGTTAACGAGAAGAATGCTCTAGAACGCGAGAAAGAAACGAAGAGAAGGAAACGAAGTGAATATTTTCACCCATCGTTGGTCGCCGCAGGATTATCCGGAAGTACACGGCAGCTGGTATCGGCATAGCTTTCCACGTGAACTCGTCAAGTACTACCAATTGACATACATAGAGATAAAGATTGTACGAGTTTCAATTTGTATTAAAGATTATCACAACGTCGGAGTTAGTCTTAAGTTCCTAATCGTATTTACCTCGAGCTCCGAGCTATTATCGAGTTTATACAGAGTTAGCGTGAAAGAGGTGACAAAAATACCATTATAATCGACTAAGCTACGAACTGGCTGTTTATTACTTTAGCCAATCGTAACAATATTTGTTCGCCCTCCACCCCCATAATTCACCCCCATTCCCCCAAACTTCCCGTTCGGCCACGCAAGTTGGTACCGAGAATATTTTGCTATTACGATGCCCTTAACGTCTAGTGGTTTCAATGCACGGTCTTATTTCCGCAAGCTAAAATCCGCCAACCCGGGTCCTCCCATATCACGAAAAGGCTACGCTACTATTTTGTTTGTTTGTTTCTTTTTTTGTTCTTTTCTTTTTAATTATTCCGAAATTGTTCTTTTATCTAGATTTTCTGGCACTTCGGTAAATGACCATTTTGTTTCTCGTTTTACTTTTCGCTTGCTTCACCGCGAATCCCCCTTTGGCTTGGCACCGTTCGTCCCGCCGTCGAGAGCTATCCACGACCCGCCCCGGCTCTCGTAACGCACCTGCGAACGACACGCGCTAATTAATATTCGACGGGCTGGAGAAAAAGGAAAGGCGAGAAAGTGTGGTCCGATTGATTGCAATTGTCGCGTAGACTCGACGAACTTCGTCACCTAACGTAGCTACGTAAATTCTCTAATTGTCGGCGCAGAACTACGTCGTTCGTCCTCCCTACCAATTCCTACAGATCGTACTTCCGCGACGATTTTTTAACGGAACGCGAGATTCGTTTCCGCTGGCAATAATAGATTGTCATAGGTTTTTCTTCATTTTTTTTGTTGATTTTTTGTTGTTGCTTTTTCTACTTATTTTCCCTCGTACAGACGGTCGCGCTGCAACGCCGCGACCGCTTTTCTCTTCTCTTTCATACGTCTCGCCGTGCCACAATTTACACCCCTCTGCCTACTACCATCTACCCCGTTCGCGCAGCTGACCTGTTTCCATCGGAGCCCCGTCGTTCAACGCGAATCCCCACCCCCTCAACTTCCTGTAAACGCTCGGTGACCTCTTCCCCATTTTGGCAAGTTCATGGCGGCAAAGTGACTAGAATATAACGACTATATTGTCATGCACTACAGTCTTTCTTAGAGCCCAGCATCGAACCCACGTAGCACTCTCCATGGTACTTTGCCGTGGATACCATGGTCGGCTAGCGGTCGCATAGAGATCTACACCGTTTCACGGTGAACCGTATTCCTTCCCCTCTCCGGTCCGTTTCGCTTTTCCACGCGCAAGAAGACAGGACTTATCCCCCGACGAATCTGCCCCGTCGAATTAAGAGGGATCCGACGGTCTGTCCACCCTCTCCGACCTCTCTTCCGTTTCCTCCGTCCCGTCGGTTCCCCGTCGAACCGTGGTCCCCGAGGAGACGATCGTCGAGCCGTCCGGCGTTTCGTCGTTCGACGTCTTGCCGCGGCGACTGTTGCTGCTCGTCGAATCCGTGTCGTCCACGTATATCCGTACGTCCGAGCCTATGGCGGCGCACACCTCTTCCGGTGTGTGAGCCACGGCGCTTCCGCCTCTGCTGCCGCTCCCGCTGGCGCTCCCGTTCACGCTTCCGCTCGCGCTGCAGCTCCCCATCGTGCTGTCGCTGCTCGCGTTGCCAGTGGACATCGGCGACGCATCCTCGGATCTCTCCTCGGCTACGTAGACGCGGCCGTAACTTCCGGCCCGCGTCGTCGAAGAGAATCGATCGTTGACGTTGCTCGACGCCGCCATGGAACCGGCGCTCTTCAACTTGGACGGCCTCCTTTCGTTTATGATGGACTGCACGTCGAGATCGTCTGTAGGGGGTGCGGATACCCGTCTCTCGTTTTTTACCTGGGGATCGTCGGTTTTGCTGGCGCCCCTCGATACGCCGGGCACCGAGAGGCCGTTCACGGCGCTCTGCGCCCTCGGGACGTTAGTTCCGGCCCCAACGCTCACGTTCGTGTCCGACTGCGATTGAGGGTCGCTTGGTGGCCTGCGACTCAGGGTAGCCTTGGACGGGTAAATGTTGGCCGTTGGCAGAAGATAACGTTCGCTGCTTATCTTGGGACAGGTTAGAGTTGTCACCGAGCCGGCCGGCGTCACCGGAGAAGAACTCGCTGGCGGCCTACTTACGGTCAATAGAGACTTGTTTTCTTGCTCGTCGCTGGTTGCCTGCGAATGGGAATGTTTAGTTGTTTGACGTATTGCAGACAAATTTCTTTTCGCAAAACGCGAACGGTCGTATAGGGCGTATTTTGTCAGGAACGCAATCAACATTTTTAACCCATTTGCATCCAAGCGCGGAATATTCCGCGAGTCGCGACTGTCTAGTATCACCAAGCGCGGAATATTCCGCGAGCCCAAGACTGTCTAAAATCACCGAACGCGGAATATTCCGCGAGCTTGCGACTGTCTACTATCACCAAAAGCGGAATAATCCGCGAACAATCGAGAGTTTTCTATTACTAGTTGCTAAATATTCTTCAGATGTAACATTGTGTATCAATGGTTTTACACAGTGCAGTTTTAATAAACTCCGCGAACAATTTGGATGTCTTTTACTGCACATAAGACCGCCCATGCACGGTGATACGAGCCAGTCGTCAGTCGAACGTCGCTGATGTTTCATCGCGGAAGCTTAAGTAGAGCCTTGATGCAAATGGTTAAAGGAAAATATAGAAGTGGGTGCTCGGTTGTCCACGAGAGGCTTAATGGCGACTAAGTATACAGGGTGAGAAACGTGACTTGCACACCTCGAATAACATTCAAATTGTACATCTGATCAAAAATTGTTGAGTGCGAAAGTTGCAGAGTACCGAGGGCGGTATCGTGTAGTATAAATGACTTTTTTTTATAAGTGGAGGCGTTTAGGAGATTCGTAGGTCAACCCCTTTTTCTGGTCGATTTATCTTAAAATATCTCGTTAGCTGTTAAGTTTAGGATCAACATAGGTTTATACTTTTTTACTTAAAGTTTAATATTCTTTCGATCTGCGGTGAGAAAAATTTTATTTAAGAATTTTTACTTAAAATTTAATTTCAATAATTATAGTACCCTTCCATTTAGAAAAACCAAGTTGACCTTCAAATCTCCTATACGCCTCCACTTATAAAAAATTGATGTACGCCACGCGATGCCACCCTCGATACCCTGCAACTTTTGTATTTAACAATTTTTGATTAGATGTATAATTTAAAAGTTACTTGAGGTGTGCAATTTACGTGACTCATCCTGTAAAGAAGAAGTATATAAGTCTTATTAAAATAATAACAGCTACGTTAAATCCATTTATCATCTGGTTCATCTGAATCAAACAGTGAAGCGATGAATTTTTAATTTGCATCTGGAATTGCGTTAGAAATACTGTGCACATTTCTTCAAAGAGATCCAGCAAAATAATCGAATCACGAAGAAACATGAAAAGAACTATTATTCCATTCAATTTGCCTTTAAAATTAGAAATTTAAATATACTGTACCTAGCAGAGAATCTACGTACCTATATACAATAATTTATTAATAGAAGTAAGTACAGGAAGCCAAGTCATAATTGTTAATGAACGGAGAACTAATCGTGTTTACGATTTACCGCGGTAGGCGTTATTAAAAATAATTTTACCTGTAACCTTTGACGCTGCGCGTGACTGGCATCTATGGTTGCTGCCCCGTAGCTGCGTTGAGGGATAATTCGAGGCACGCTTAAATTGCTCACAGGCTTCTCGAAAACTTCGGCGACTTCGAAGTGCATCGGCAGTAAGGATCTCATCTGATGATGCCCCGAGTGAAACGTTTGTCGACGCTTCGACTTGAACTTGGACGGTCTTGAACTGGAACGATGATACGAACTGCGCCGCGATAATGACACGGAAAATGTTCCATCTGTGACATAATTACAGTAGTATTTAACTTTCGAGTAACAACGCTTGCACAGTGTTCATACATACGTGTGTATACAGTGCTAGCCAAAATTATAAGTTCGCTTCGGATTTCGCTGGTTTGTGGTCACCATTAGACATATTGCTTTTTCCTTTTGCAGGATTACGTAAAAATGAAGGAAAAACGATGCTACGAAGAGGGATTTTACAATTTTTACAAAGATAGCGAATTGTAACTCTTTTAAATAAAAATGCCGTTTGTAGATTGGACAGAAGTATGAGTTCACTTATAAAAGAAATATTTATTTCTTAATAATAAATGTTTCCAAACTTATTGTTACTTAAACCAGCAGAATTGTGTATCTGTTTCTAGAAACACTGCATATCTATTTGATACTTAAAATGTTAATATTATTTCCATGAAGAGCAAATTCTAGAAGTTTGTTGTATCGATTATAATAAGTTATCGCTAATTTCATTTTAAACCTACCGTCTGCGCTTCTCTCCCGCGGTGGATTGTAAATAAAATTCGCAGGCAAGGAACGAACTTTAGCGAGACCAGGCCTGCTAGCAGGAATCTTCTCCTTCGTCACTAAAATAGATTCGCGTTCTCTAACGTCGTCGTCGTCCTCAACGACACCGTTGCCTCCTATTTCACGTTTCGACGAATCATCGTCTTCCTCTTCTTCTTCTTCTACTTCTAACAATTCTTCCTGCTCTGCCGCTAATTCTCTCTCCAGCTGCGTTTCCATGTCAAGTTCGTCCTCCATCTGAGAAGCAAATCTTATATTATATCTTTATAAAATGATAATGCTGAAACACAGTGCAATCATTCACTTGTTGTACAATAAAAATCTTTTGGAAGCGGCAAATTTCAAATAGTATTATAGCACTTGAAGTGTATGAGAATAAATATCGTCAGAAAGTTCTTCGCAATTATTTGAAATATCTTGCACTGGTCGAAAGTTTGATCAGTTATCAATTTATTTCTAGAAGTACTGCATTGACCTACTACTCTCTAATACCCTAACAGCCATCTGCCTGCAGATTGACAGCAGATTGGCAACAGGACCGGCAGATTCTGTCTACAGACCCGTAGCCATCGGCGTCCGCATTTGGCTTGGGATCTAAAGAACAGAACCTGCTAAACAGAATCTGATGGCAGACTGGTAGCAGAAACCGAGCAGATCCTGCTGCCAATCTCCCATCAGATTCTGTTCAGCAGGTTCTGCATCAAATCTGCAGCCATTCTGTTTCTAGGCAGAAACCTGAACAGAATCTGGGCAGAATCTGCTATTCAGGTTCGGCTGACTGGATACTTTCTTGAAGTCTGATAGAACCATTTAAAAGAGGCAGACGAGAGAATTTAAACGATTTTTTCATACACTTCTAACGCAAATGAATAATCAAATATATCTTCCCTACTCGTTACCAATTTCTATTCGTTAGTTGCAAAATTGTATAATAACGATTCGACTGCCCGTAAGTGATTTTAAATCGGTATCATACAACTATTGTCTGATTGAAGATTAAGTGAAATATTCTTGCCTGTTTGTGACTTTCTTCGAGGTGTTTCATGAGCACGGCGACGACGACGTTCACAAGGACGAATTGTGCCATCAGCACGAAAATTACAAAAAATATCGGGGCTATAATGGTGCTCACGCAACAATTCTTCACGCAGTCCGCTGCTTCGTCGCAGTCGTCCCTTAAAGTGTCCTTCATGATACCGTTCCAATTATCGCCGGTGGCCACTCGAAAAAGCGTCAAAAACGCCATACCGAAATTACTAAAATGGGCATGCTCGCCGAGACCCTGACAAGGCATATCGTCGTTACATTCTGTATTGAGTAAAAAAACCAAATATTTAATATAAGTACACCTCTTGAGTGCTGCGGATGTTTCAACTTTTAAACTATCGCATTCGCAAGATAATTTTAAAGCAGGTCAATTTTTCAGAGTGCCTTTTACTCGTCGCAGAGATAAATATGTGCGTATTACACAGGACGTTTCAGGAATTGTATTATACAATAAAAATGGAACAATTTTTTCGTACAAGTTGAAAGTATAGAGCGAAGTATTTTTATACAAGGCTCTGTTTCTGTAAAAAACTTGTAATTAGAGATCATAATGGCGTGTAATAAACAATAAACATTTGTAACCGAAAGCTTGGAATCATTTTCTTAAGTCCAGCAATATTGTACCTGAAATCTCAGAATAAAATAAACCCTTCGTGGCCCCATTTTATTTTATAGAACTACCCTTCCTTGTCCAATTCATTTTTCCAGTATTTATCTCCTACAATACTTTGTTGATAAATATCGCAGAATATGATTAGAAATACCCTGCCGGAAAATTTATAATATCCGACTGAGCCCGAACATAGACTAAATAGTATGAACAATAAATGCATTTACGCAACGTATACCAATTTACTTCGTTCTATATTTTAATGTCAAATTACATTCCAAACTTCAACTTAAAATAGGTACGGGTATCCCATTTGCGTTCGTATTATTTATTCCAAATGCAAGAAAAGATGTTAAGGTACGATACCAGGCAACGATATTTTAAATCAATTTTTTAAATCATCTGTATACTTGCCTAAGCGACCAAACAGTTCTACGCCAAGAGCTGCGAAGATGAAGAAGAGTAAAAAAAATAGTAGACCTAAATTTCCAACCTGCGGTAACGCCTGCATTACCGTATCTAAAAGGGCTCGTATGCCTTTCGCCATTTTCAGCAGCTTCAAAACTGCAAGAATTATCATTTTTTTGTTTTATAAAAAATGTATCAACTGTTATCCTACATATTTGCCAATTCCCTTTTATTCGTTACAGATTTTATTTCAATCCTACCTCTGGCAATACGTAGAACTCGCATCACCCGAATTATTGTAGGATTAATCGGAATGATTTTCGATTCAACTTCTTCGAGAACTATACCAACCACCGATAGTATAACAATTCCTACGTCCAATTGATTCCATCTGCAAACAGATATGAATGGTTAATACCTCATTTGAAGGTATCAGCGAAATAAAATGAACGATTGGAACGTTTGATTATCTCGTACTTGTCTTTAAGATAAAGATGTATACCCAAGGCGACGAGCTTCATAAAAGATTCGAGGATGAAGACCGCGGTGAAGAAATAATTGAATATCTTTAGAGCGTAAGTCAGGGCCTTTGGCATCATGTAAAATTCCATAGCCATCGTAACAACATTCAGGCCGATTACCGCAGCAATAGCTAGGTCGAAATACTTTGATGTCACGACGTTATGAACGAACAGCCTGGATTTGGAGTAATTTGTGTAGTAGGGTGGTTCGTGCATCTCTGAAAATTGATTTCAACAACATTTGCCATTTTATTCCTTGCGTTTTACTCGTATTCGTTTAACGATAAGTAAATGTGATTTATTTTATATTTATAATAATTAGAGTAATTGTGTTCGATATTTAAATAATAATTATTTGTTGGAAAAACGATTTTGATGTTGTCTTCTACTTCGACTTTAAACCATTTTTCTTTTCATTCGTTTTACTTGAAATTGATTTAAAGGTAGGATTTTATTTTTCTTACTACGCCGCTTCTTCTCCATTTGCAAGGCTCGTTTAGCAGCCCTTCTTACACGCTCCTCTTTCTCCTGTTCTTCTCGACATCTGTGAAAATTTTCCACTACAACGCCCACGAACATGTTAAGAACGAAGAAACCAACGAGCAGGATGAAAGCTATGAAATACAGCAGCCGCCATTCGGAGTAATTCTCGACTGGCTGAAACAGAAAGGAAAAGGATCTTCCGTTTTCAAAGGGCAAAGTTCTTGGCATAAATATAGAATATAAAATTAAATTAAAATTGAGAATATTTGAACAATATTATAATGACATAAACTATTTAATTTACGATACAAAAATTGTATTGATTGTAAGTGCGAAGAAATGTGATCTTTATTAGGATTTTCCTATTTTATGGAGATTCAGAATAATTATCTTATCCCGTGACAAGATATTACAATGTCCAAAACGCTATAATTTGTTAAAAAGTTAATGGTATCATTGCTATTACATCTATTCTATTTTATCTATAAACCTTGGAACATTCGCGAAACAAAAGAGATCGATATAAAATATACAGGCCTAGATTAAAGTATTATATTGAGCTGTACTGTAATTAATAGTCGCTATAAAATTATAACCGCATGGAAATTATTATTAGGAAAAACTAGTAATTTATATTGTATTTGTCTTAATAGGTTATTAAGATTACATATATAGATTCAAAATTCGACAATGAAAAGAACTGTAGAACTCAAATATTACTACCCCAATTTACTTTACACTTTGCATTTAACTTCATAAACTCGTAAAACACAATTAAGAATAATTTCTGCACCTCCAGAATAACAATTTTCTAAATTACTAAATTCCTAACGCCAACTAAACTACGTATTATATTCCTTATTTTGCGCAGCAATATTATTTATCCGCGATAACACAATTGAAACATTTCAATACTTCCTACTGCTTGAACTCCAAATAATATATTTATATTTATTAGCAAGAGTCCAAGCATTCCCTATCGAAAACTAAAGTAACGATCCATAAAGTATGCAGCATTAAGCTAAGTGGCAATATAATATGCAAATAAAATTGCTGTACTCAAGTGTGTTACCTGTTGATTGACGCCGACAGCGTCGAGGCCGGTATACATAATGTTCACCCATCCATCCCTCGAGGAGAGTACAAACAACGACATCAGTGCTTTTCCGAGATCGTCGAAATTGTATTTTCTATTCAGCCAAACGTTTCGTTTGTCGGCCAGGCAGTCCGTCTTATTGCGTACATTTTTAATATCAGGCCCGTCGCAGTAATAAAAGGCACCCTTGAAGAGCTGCACGCCCAAGATACCGAAGATTACGAAAAAAGTACAGCATATCAAAACGATGTTGCCGATAGGTCGTAAAGAGGATAACAATGTCTGAACAACCAGTTTCAAACCAGGAGCTCGATTAATAACCCGTAATGGTCTTAGTGACCTTAAAAGTCTAAAAACCTGCAACGATATGAATCATGTGTTAGAGATGTGAAAGTAAATGATGAATAAACTTTGTGAGTTAATTAGTTGCTGATATTTCGGCCATATCTTTAGTTATATGCAGATGAATAAGGTAAAAAGATTTTAATCAGTGAGTGCCTTAGGGGAAACTTTGATAAGCCACACAAGATTTTTTTTAGAAAAATGATCAAATTGTTCTACCTTTATAATAGTTCAGAGTTAATTTCCACTTTACATTCGAACTTTAATATCCGAAATTTGTATGAATAACGATAGATATGCGTAATAGCAATAATAATAACAATAACATAGTATTTAGTACAGTAGTCTAATCGGTTATTTTCAATTTATATTTTATTAATACCGTAGCAAAATTTAGGAATCAATATCTACAACTATCTCGATAGGAAAATATAATCATATTATCTGAAATGAAACGAATATAATTTATAACGTTCTGCTAAAGAACAAGGTAGTCAATATTTAAAGAAATTCTGGTGCAATCTTTATACTCGCAGAACTTGATTAAAGATCAGTCTACAGTTTCCAAGTAATTAACAAAATTTCTGAAAGAATAAGTCTCTATTTGCAGTATCATTATTTTTATATTTATGATAAGTACCAATTTTTTCGAATGAGATTACTGTACACATATGGATGAAATATTTCAACACTTTAGAGGTTGAAAGGAAACAATCAAATATCGATTTCCGTGGCAAGCACGTGACAATTGAGAAAGACAATTAAAAAAAGACATACCCTCAATATCCCAAATATTCTCGGACTACTCGACGACAATAGAGACATTGACAAGTCGATTATGGAAATGACCACAAGAACTCCGTCCATAATGTTCCAACCAGAAGTAAAATAAGCGTCAGAGCCGTACAGCATACCAGATGCAACAACCTACGACGAAATTATTATGGTTGTTATAAAAATTGTAGTTTTTCTTACAGTTGCAATTTTCCAAAAAAAGTCTCACGACGGATAAAACATTCACCTTGACGAACATTTCAACGGCAAACACGCCGGTAAAAATATAGTTAGCTGACGCTAAAAAAACTCTTTCTCCGCTATCCGGCGGTATATTTGGCCGCTCCATTGCCAGTGTAATACAATTCAGACCGATGAAAAAAAGGACCACATTGTCGAACCATCTCTGGTCGACCAAACATCGACACAAAACGCGAAACCTGAAATTCAAGTACCGTTTCATATCATTTCAACACTTTATTACCGGTAATTTGCAATACCTTTACTATCGTTTATATAGTTAACACCAGAACTGCCGATAGACAGATTAAGGACACGAAAGTCGTTTGACGAACATTTAATAGAGATATACAATTGTCGTGCTGCCTTATTAAAAGTCATTATTTTAAAGCAAAAAATCTGAGACATGTCAGTTGGACTTTAGTTCTCGGTCATCCCCAAAAAATAGTACTAATTTGTATACCAAGAAAAAGAGTTTAATATTTTTAGCTCCAATTTGAATGCTGGAGAAAAATGTGTCACATTCTTCTCTAAAACCTTCCCTGTTTTCCCGCAAAAATTATGTTAAGAACCATAAGACTCTTGACTTTCAAGAAACTAATTTTCACGACGTGAAAATCGAGTGCCTCCAAGATATCATCATTTTTATTATAAAGTAATATTTGCACAGTAGTCGTGCCGTACCTGTTATTCGGTGGAAAAAGATAGAGCGAGTAATCATCGCGTTCCTTAAGGCAACCTTTAGGTTCGAAAAACATAAAGATCTTTTTGATTCTCTCGATGCTGCTTGCGCTACCATGGCCATTCAAGGGTGGCGTCTGTTCGTCTGTACGGGGATTGTCATCATCTTGATCGGGAAGTCGTTTTATTCTGGGCAGTGGACCTGTCTCCATTGACAAATTATTGATTGTACGTGCCGTTGAGCATTGCATAGGCGCCTCGTCCAGAGGTGCAGTTTTCCTTGTTGGTGACTGAATGTGTTCGTTCTCACGCAACGAGTTTCTACGCGAAAGATCGCTAATCCATCGCATCTTTAAAGCATAGTAGCACAGCAAATTAGATTAACCCTCGCTATGGTACTTATAAAAGGCGATGGCCCTTTAATCCTTTATTCCATAACATTTACACGTGCTTCCTGCGAGGCCTCGTTATTTCGCATAACTCGAGATCAAATAAAAAACATTGCACCCTTGTTTCACGTTGCAATACACGTATATCATTTTACGCTTGCCTACATTTAATCGTATAAGTGAATCATTCAAATGAAATAAATGAAACTTCACATACGATTGAATGAAGAAGGATTTTATACAGTTTATAGAGTACCGATTAACAGAGCTTTAAATCTATCTGTCCAAGAGGATATTGATCCTTCGTACTACAGACATATTAATGACTTAAATTATTGATGGAACTCACTTGATTCGGTGTTGCTGTGTAACGTCGCATAGAGCCGCGGCTCTCGATGGAATTATTAGGGCTGAGGCTACGATTATTGCTTGTTAGGACGGTCGTTCGATTATTCGGCGTGTCGCTTTGCGTGTCGTTCCTTATCGAACCGTGTAAATAACCGCCGTTGAAGCTGAAAGGTAATTTTGCGAAAGTTACCACGGCAAAGGGGAAACTGGAGCATAAACATGATCGTGTACTCGTTATCGTGAATAGTTGTCGCTGCAGCGCATAAAAGCTTTCGACAGGCTATATAGCAGTATCTATTTCTCTATTATGCATATAACTTTGAAATGGTTCAGTAACTGGTGATTGAGGGAAGAGGCGAAGTAATATTTAATTATCGTGCGTCACGTACGATTGTAAGGTGCTGGCAAAAACACTTTATCTCAAAGTAAGATGAACACCGAATTGGGCCCTTTAATATTATTTTCTTGCTGGGCAATTTTAAAACAGGTACAAATAATTTTGAACAGAAACAGGAGCAATATAAATTAGTATTTTTCCCTTGCAGTTTGTGCGTTTGGTTTTTTCAGTAATTGGTGAATGATATAAGAAACAAAATAACTGGCATTTAATTTAATTTGTAAAAAAAACAGTAATAAAACTTCGATTGGCGCGTAATCTTAAACGCGCAATAGAATGTTAAACAGAGAATGTTAAATAGAAAATAGAATGTTAAATGAAAGATTTCTTTCTTTAAAAATAGTACATAGTCGCTAAAAATATATGCTATGACGACACGAGAATAACAGAAACTGCATTAGCAATTAATGTCCTTTCGCTGTACAAATCGAGGAACAGTAAAAGCGTGAAAGCATTCGGTTAAAAATAAAAGTTTCTTGCAGAGAAAACAAGTTCTGTTGCCACAGTGTTAATTTAGGATAAAGTCAGATATCGTTTACATTTTTGTTGAAGTTAAACTGCCGCATTTTCTAACAGAAAATTTTCATAATGCTGCTGCTGGCACTAATTTCAAAAACTCAATGAACGACTGCATACTGATTTAAACTTACGTTGAGTTGGAGCCAAGTAGAGTGCTACGACCGTTATTTAGGACAGTGGCTCTAGCAGGAGGCTCCTCTTCCGTTTGAGACCAGCGTTTCCGTCCTAAAGATGGTCGTGACAATTTCCATGAATATCCTCTCTGTATTCGCGGTGGACTGGAAGACAAAATCGTATGAAAATCAACAATTTAAAATGATTGATTGGAAATTCATTTCACGGCAAAGAAATATCACGAGCAAGGAGCACGTACCTTGAACTGGATGACTCTCTTGTTGCGGGATTAACAACAGCAGTGACAAGGCTTATTCGTCGTGGAAATTGTCCGGCGATAAGGTTCTTAGTTGGTATTTTGTTTGAAACATCTGGGAGCTTCAACAGGCCGGAAGGAATACTACACTGGCTCTGTAAAATAATAATACTCATTTCGGCGGATATGCATAATTTAATTTTGGTAAAAGTAACAGAAGTATTTTAATATTTGCTTGGTCGTATTATTTACGTTGTTATGCAAAATGATAACGGAGAAACTGGCTAAAAGGATTCGGCTTTCAGACCTGCATAATTGAATTATTTTAATATTTATATGCATCGTTAAATCATTAAATTCTGCTGGAGCTTATATTTATTTTAATAGAACGATGAAGTAAATAAATGTAAATGAGACCTAATTTTATTCACATTTGTACCTCGGGAAATTCGTAAATATATTTCCTAATTAACATTCACCACATGTCAAATATATAAAACAATTTCTCCTGTTATATGTAGTACAATTGAAATAATATATTATAAATACGTGCACCATATCGATAATTAAATGCGGTGCATTGTTTCACCATCGTTTACTAACACAATCCCTCCATTTATTATAATTTATTTTATTAATCAAACTGTATAACTTTGTTTAAACTGATTTTCGAATCCTTATGAAATTAGTAAAGATGATATTTCTGTAATCGTCTCGTCATCGTTGAGTGCTATTTGAGCATTATTTGGGAATGTTAAATTTACTTCTGACTAGTAGCAATGTGGGACGTTCAAAAAGGACGTGACTAACAGTGATAGACAGATTTCACTGAACACATACGTTTGGTTGTTTCTTTGAAACGAAGTATAGACTCAGGAGTTACTTTTGAATGACCTATTCTCAACCGAGGACAAATTATTCCCTTCCTGGAATTTTTAAGAGATGCCTGAAGATTGTCAAATGCAGTCTTTCTAACATTACATCGTTCTTAAGCCAGTAATTAATTTCATGTGCACTTGTTTACTAAAATATCCAGTCGTCCTGCACAATTAAAAAAATTGATCCGTTTATAGTTAATTCATTTATTTGCAATTAAACATTCATACTCCCATCAAAGTATCCTTTCTAAAAAATTGCCAAGCCAAAATATAGATTTCATATCATCCTCTTTCTTATTAATATATAATTTATTTGTCTTTTTACATTTCATATGTTTCTCTACTGATATACATATATGTTTATGCCACAAAATCTATTCAATACATAACGCGATCGAATAACTTTATATCTAATTCTATCGCCCCAAGAATGTTCACTATTCTTTTTATAAAGATATTTATTAGACATAATTTCAAATCTGTCTCAACAAATCCCGGTTTAAAATAGCAAAAATGTATTTGAAAACAAAGGAAAGAATAATCTTAGAAGAGCATACATACGCCTGAACGATCGATGGATTCGATCGATAGCGCCGCAGTTGGATAAACAGCTCGATAGTTCAAGTCTCTGTAACCAACGTCGAGGGTGGTGTTCGGCGAGTCTTGAGGGGTGGCTGCTGTATGGGTAATTATCGGTGGTTGTCCAGCTGCACCCATCATTTTATTCTCCTTCTGGATATTGCACTTCGGCTCGTCCATCTGATGCTTCCAAACAGCGTTTTGTTTCTCCCTGCTGTTGTTATCTTTGTACTTGCGTAACTCCTCCGCGCTCTGCCACGAATTCTTTCGATCCTAAATTCAGGCACACACGCGTGCATGTTATTTTTTTGATGCCCGTTATTCCGTTCAACCCTTTGGCCTTAGAATAACAGGCTATACTCGTATTACGGGTTACGTCGCATAATTAAAGAAAAACATATTGGCGAACTCGTAGCTTAAAGTAAGATCCGATATAAATTGTGATAGCTTTCGAAATTATTGTTAAATTCGATTCTTATGAACTGTTCGGACTATCCAGTCGCTAGATGAAGGAATTAATTGAGAATTAAATAGTTAACTCTGACGTGCGTAATATGTAACAAAATCGTAAGGGTTTGAAAGAGAATAAAATCAATTTTGCCATGAATATTTGCGGCAGATATACCATATGAAGTTCATCAATATTGTAGTGAAGTTAGTTTATTTATAAGTATCTTAGTTACGTAGTTGAAAAACAGCAAGGCTCAGATTGCTACAAGACGTAGAAGGGTGAAGGACGTAAAAGTTTTCGGAAATTAATAAAAGTTATTTTTAAAAATCGCCTACAATATTAAAAGATTTACAATGCTGTCGCCAGACTACTCCCCTAATGGAAGGACAGGTTTTTGAATATAAATTTTCATCCAACTGTGTTTGTTGTTCAATGAAAATTCTAAAAATTATTTCACAGCACGTTTTGGTACGCAATTTTTATTCCTACGAGCACTAACGAAATAAAAATAAAATTAGTCGACAGCATAAATTATTAACGCAGCAGTCCATCATACGGGTAGTAGGTCATCAGAAGATACCTCCATCCGCGAGAAGCAGAACGCCAGTGCAATCATTTTCACAACACAAGTACACAGGCAAATATTATAGTCTTGTGGCCAATGATGTGGGCACTTGTATCATTTAGAATAATTAATTTGCTTTCATTGAATAGGATGTCATGATTCATTCAAATGTCTGTTTAACGTTTTAGTAGTCTATATACAAGCACTTAATTAATTCTGAAAATTAAATGGAAGGATTGTAATTGATGACAAATATACGAAGCAGTATAAGCTTGTACAACAACGATTATTTTAATGGCAAAGCATTTAATATAGTTTGTGTACCACCGGGTAACGAGGCCACACGTCATACAGACGGGCCCAATTGGTGTGCACTGACGATTTATGACACGTACGCGTTGCAACAGCTACATTTGAGTTTAGAGTTTTTATATTGTTCACGTATTGTCGACGATTTATTCTATCCTAGTCCGGACCAGGTAAACTGGCAATGATCAGAAACCTGGCGGAAAAACCCATCCCATCGCTAGGCGGACAATGTTCCTCGCCACTACACTTTGAGCAAGAGGAAAGTTCAGCAAAACCTCTAAAAACAGGCTGATTGGCAAACAAGTACTTCTCTAATAGTTAATCAGCTTGTACAAAAAATACCTAAGGAACAGTACCACAGAACAACACACAGTAACACACAGTCAAGCCAAAATATGTACTCTAGTCCGGGCCACAAGAGCCTACGCAACGCACACAAACAGTCTACGTTGCCAAACTCATCGACGAGACATCAGGCAATCACCGGACACACAAGTCTCTCATTATTGTTACGAAAGCGGTATTAATTTTTAATTAATCTTCCCTAGACATTTAATTAGCCAGAAGTAATCGTCCGGATCGCGGTGCCAATAATAATTGAGACGTGGATTAACGAGGCACGATTCACAGTCTTGTCGTGCCTCGTCGCGAACGTTGACGAACAGTTTGGGCCAGGCTTTTCACCCCGTTAATGACACAAAGAAATTTTTTACTCCTGGGTTTTTCCACAAGCATCAGCATCGTACATCTTGATTTGATTAATGGTTGCACTGTCCACTATAAATAAACCCGCTTTGATAGATTGTTTTATTTTGTACTTCGAGCAAACGGCTGGTTACACAAAGCGTATCAGAAGGGAAGGTGTAACTCGAGGCGATCGATATAGCTTGTAAAAAGATGCAAGAAAAGTGTGATCTACATGTTACTTCGCAAACTGTTCCCGGCATATTCTGTTTCTTTCTGGGCTTTTTAACCGGTCGGTTGTTTGCACGATTGATGGTTGTGAAGGGTGCAGGATTGATAATGTATCATAAGATTGTCGTCACGCCCATGACGAATAACTAAAACGTGCGTATATTTCGTCGTGGGAAAAGTGTTATTTGAATTTCAAGCACCGCTGTATCTCATGTTTTCATTATTTTGTAATGTGTATTTCTTTCGAATGTATGAAATATTTATTCATTGGCGAAACAGGGAATTCAATATCACGAGAGAAATATACATGTTCCCCTATATCATATTTTCTGCAAATTTATTTCCATATTTAAAAGTAAACGACGAATAATTTTGCAAGTATTATTATAGGTAGAATGTAAGGGAAAAACATATTTTTTTATATTCGGCGCGCATATTCTTTCTTTGTATCCGTGCAGATATAAGTTTTACTTAATTTGGACGGTGCTTAAATTGTTTCAATTTACAAACGACGGCTTACAAAATCGATAAAATAATAAAAGCACACGTGCATGGAATATTTTCTCCATATAACATTGAATTTATTTGGTCCGTCTCGAAGTATTATACTCGCATAAACAATCCACACTCCATTCGTCAATTTCAACAGGATCAATAAAATTTTACTTTTTCTTTACCTGAGTATAAGTATCGCTGTCAGTGATGGAATGGGACCTGGATATTCTCGATGATCCATCGTCGCTACCCATTCCTGCTTCTTTGGCAGCGAGTCTAGCCATTTCCCTTTGTTCTCGTTCCCTTCTCTCATTTCTCTGCGAAAATACGCAGATTTTGTGTGACTCTTTATGCGTACACTCGCGTATCAGAATTCAATAACAGGAAACAAGAAAAAAGGCAGTAAATCATTGCGACACACAGAGAATCGGCCGTAGCATTCTAACGTTCAACCAATAAAGATACACAGGAGTCTGAAATGCTTACAAGATCGATATATCTACCAATAAATTTACCTCGGCCAAAATTAAATTAAATTCCGTAGTCACGGAGCTACACGATTGGAAATATTCAATAAATCTGAGATAACCGAAACGATTTCACATCAAATCACTGCATCTCGTAATGAAACATTATTGTCTGCACAACAGGGGCGGAGTAATTACATAGAAATATGTTTTAAATTTAATTATACGCATCCAGGCGAACCGAAACAGCTCCCGATGAAAATATTACAGAAGTTACTAAAACATGAGAGTAGTTATCGTCATAGTTCGAAGTTCCATTTGCATCATATTCCGCGATTTCTCGCATTTTGAATTATGAAATTAAGAAAATAAATATTAACTATTTACACTATTAACTATTTAAACACCGGGTAATTAAAATTACATATTATTATTAAAACGGTGATACATGTACCGCAAAATCGACAGTACAAAATCATTTTTCCTTTGCTATAATTCAACTTCTACTGTACACCTTTTTTTATTTTATACAATTTCTTATTATTTAATCGTGCCAATTAGACAGCAAATCAGATGTGCCACTCTGCATACAATTATGAATTACCTGAATTAAGTAATTTCTCATTCACCATAACAATTCCACCTGTTGTATACAATTAAAATTACGAATAAAATATCGAGAATACGTTCTACCCGGAAAAGTAATATATTCAACCAAAAGTGTGAGAATAAAACGAATTATAAGTCCGCGATAAAAGTTCAACAAAGAAATTCCTTCTAGAATTTCATAAAGGATAGCAAGCAATTTATGACCGTGATGTATTATACACATATTTCGTTCAAAGCTTGAAGCGGAAGCTTTCATCGCCGTCTAACGATGATAATCGAATGATTCAATGCATAAACGAAAGCTAGTAATTGGCGTACCTCCGATGAGAATCCCTCGACAAGAATGGCGACCAGCAGATTGAAGAGCACATAATTTCCGAAAGTCATCAGCGCGACGAAGTAAAGGGCTGCCCAATGGGACGTTTTCTGCATACCGTTGAACAGCACGACGTTCCAATCTTCCTGCGTCAAGATCTACGTAAAGAGGAAAAGGGAGAGCTCCCTGTTCACATGGCCCACGCATCGCATCCATCGTGATTTACGAGACGAACGATAGGCAAAACATTTCTAACTTCGTAAACAAAGGAAAATCGGAATCACAATATTCTTCACCAAGTCTCGTCTATTCATTTTCCGAATCGATCGTTTATTATCATCTACTTAGGAGAACTAGCCTTAAATTCTTTGTTCACTAGTTCTACTGGCTGAAAAGTTGAGTGGGACGAAAAGACAAAAATAAAAAGCAACGAAAAAAGAAACAAACCGAAAGGAGGATAGACGAAAGAGAGTTACAAGGACAAGCACGCCGAACGGTATCGCCTCGCAATCACTGTTCGTTCACACCCGCGAACATTACTTTATCCCGATTAATCGCGAATTTCTCGCCGCGACTCTCGTCGTTCCTCGATAATATCGTTTTTTTCTCTTCTCCAAAGCAATATTTCCATTACACAGCAACAAGCGCGACAACGTGATGCGGTTATTTGTTTGAAAAAGGGGGACAAGATAACAATGCGCGACAGCGATGCACGCGTAACGTAAACCGTGTAATCGATTAACTGCCCGTCGACCGGCACGCGAACCGTGTTAATCCCACGGCAAACAAAAACGTTATTCGCGTCCCGTTACTCTGTCGCCGAACACGGAAATCGGTGCGGGGCTGGCGCGAAAAATACGAAGAAAAGAAGAAAAGAAGAAAAGTACAAGGGCGCGGAAAGGGAGAAACTGGTAGACGCGTCGGCAATTTATTACGACGCTTGATTAAAGCCGTGTAGGGGCGAGGGGGTAGACGTAGCGGAAGATACAGAAAGATAGAGGCAGAGAAAGAGGGGGGAAAGTGAGAGATAGAAGTATAGACGGACAGACAGAAATAAGAAAAAAAGAGTTTCGCGCACGTATGCACGTACACGCTTCCGTCGCATGATATCAAGAAAATGAGCTGGAACACGATCGAGGGGTTGGAAGGATCGGTTGAGGGGGCGGCGTGGCGGTGGTGAAGTGGGGGCGAGAAAGCTAGAGAAAACTGTGCACAATATTATGTAACACGTACATATACGTATATAGATATAGATACAGATAGTTGCAGATACAGATATAGAAATAGATACAGATATAGGTATAGATGCAGATAATAGATATATAGAGATATGGATATAGATAGATACATAGACATCGACATAGACACGTATAGATATAACGTAGACGTCGGACAGAGCAATAGGGGCATAGAAATATAGTAGACATAGATACAGACAGGTGTAGGCTATAGATATAGAAAGTAAGTATACCAATATATAATGTATATAATATAGATGTAAATACTTAGCGCATATAACAGTAGTGTGTATCTTTTCGGTGTAAAAGAGAGGGGAACAGTGGTACCTGAAAGACCGTGACAAGTGCCCAGATGATGTCGTTGAAATGTTTGCGATCACAGCGGCACATTGGGTGCCGCGAGACCACCTCGGCACAGGTGCAGGGCCGACTCCGGTCCGCCCACATGCAAAACTTACCCCCGAACAGGTACATCCCTAGGATGCTGCAACCGAGACAATCCGCTGGCCTAAAGTATCACCGCGATGAACGATCAACGTGGAGGTGGTAAGGGGAACGGGAATACCGATACCATTTTCGCCATGAAGCGTCTCTGTTCCAATTTTATTATTATTATTATTATTCCTTATTATATTTTCTGTTCGCCTCGGCAATTTCGACATTCCTAAACAGCCTTCTCTATTCTAAACGATTTTACAACCGCAGTCAGTTTTCCATGCAAACCCGACCAGCAATCGTATCAGCCTGATCCAATTCGATTCTGGGTTACCGTACCGCGATCGACGTGGAAAATTGTCTATAAGACCGTGAAAACTCGAACAACGTTGAATTCGTATGGTATCGATCGTATATTTCTTTCTTTCTCTTTCTTTCCCTTTTTTTCAGCGCAGGTCGTACGAACATCGGAGAACCGTCGGCGTTTCGAATGTAAAGCTATGGTAAAAAATACGTATCCGGGTTACGTAATCCCTTAAGCGGTGCTTTGGACGTCGGTTCGAATATGGCCGTGAATATTTTAAGCGGTAATTTCCAGCCGGAATTGCGGCGACCTTTCGTTGGTGCGTTAGTTAGCGAATTGTTCATCGCCACGAAAATTGCCCGGCGCGTTGAATGGAAATTGAAATTGGAATCGTATGTATTTAACGAAAGGTTGAATTACGCTGGGTTGGACGGCTCGCCGTGTCCCAAGGCTAAGTTATTTGCTCGGATCATTTATTTAGCGTTCGTACGTGAAACGTTAACGTTGACTTTGATAGAAGGTGTGCGCCTTACCAGTGAGTAAGGTGTAATTCGAGGGGTAGGTACTACGTGGCGCGACATTTCATCGAAGTTTTTTTAACACAATTTTTGTTGCGATGCACACGGAATGTCACGGGCGTGAGTAGTATCAACGAATTGAGGTGCATCTCGCGAGACACGAGTTACAAATATATTAAGTCCACCGGAAAGTTCTGCCCGATAATGTCATTTCAAGTTTTAACATATATGGCTGCCTCTTTTTGCCATTGTATTCCCACATATGTACTTTTCTAAATTATACTAGTAACGATGGAAATCATTGGAATGTATTATTTTCTTTGAATTCAAAAAGGGACAAACCTATTACTTAAAAGGAAAAGTCGCGAACGGTCAGAGTTCGATTTTAATAAAACTTTGCAGGTTTGAAGAACAACCCAAAATATTAGATACGTATTTTTTTTTAGCTGCGGTAACTCAAATTTAAGGGGGGAAACCACCCTCTAAAGTTGAACCCCCAAACTGTCATCTCGGAAACGGTTTGAGATAGAAAATAATTTTTTGAATAAAAATTACATGGTTTTCAATATTTCGAAACAAAATACAAAAATTAGTGAAACATTTTTGAAATTGTATGAGATGGCAGTTTGGGGGTTCAACTTTAGAGGGTGGTTTCGCCCCTTAAATTTGAGTTACCGCAGCTAAAGAAAAATACGTATCTAATATTTTGGATTGTTCTTCAAACCTGCAAAGTTTTATTAAAATCGGACTCTGTCGGACAATCGGACAATCGGACAATCAGAATCGCAAGAGAAAGTCTCCCTTCTACTGATGAATCCCGTATGATCCAAATTTTGTATATAAATAGGCCTACCGGAAAGTTTTGTTCGTTTTTGACTTCAAAGAAAATAATACATTTATTAATATTTACTGAACAATATAATTTTCATCGTTACTAATGTAATTTAGAAGAGCACATTTTATAATATTAGGTCTACCGGAAAGTTCTGTCCATTTTGGAATTCAAAGGAAATAATACATTGTCGATACATTTATTAATATTTGCTGCGCAATATAATTTCCATCGTTGCTGATGTAATTTAGGAGGGCACATATTTAGAAATACAATCGCAAAAAGAGGCAGCGATATATGTTGAAACTTGAGATGACATTATAGGGCAGAACTTTCCGACAGACCTAATATAATGTATATATTACAGGCAAACAAATTAGCTTACCCGCCGTTTACAGCAGTTTTGTATTTGAAATTTACAGGTACAGGAAACCGTATGGAGGTTTATGAATTAATTCGAGGCGGAGTATCGTTAATCGATGAAGCGAATTTCTCACGGAGGCGCCTTGAAAAATTGAAAATTCTTTAACACCAATTTCCTGCGAGTGCAATGTATAAAACATGTGCTCAGGTATTAGGTATCCCAGAAGTTTCGCGTGGTATTCGTGTTATAAAACTGATGGGGATATTTTCGTGTCATGCAATTTATCTTTTTCATGTCTTCTATTTTTCATTTCGTTTTCGGGACGCTGGATCTTATAGCTTCTGTGTCTCGAGGATGCATTTATTTCATGTCTCGTTGCAAGATAGCTATAGGAATGTTGTGATTGATATTGTTTTCATTCCCAGATGGTTTCTCCGTGATACAGTGTTACGACAATATTGTGCGACAAAGACTAAAAGAAACGGCAGTCCAACGGTGTAGAATTTGAAATACTGTATTCGGATATATTTGGCACGCGTCACAGTTACTTTATCAAACTAAAAAATTTCTTTATAATTGTGTTCTTTTTTTTGTGTTTTGTTTGCCACTCATCCGTTTTATTCGCCGTCTCGCTGAATACTTAATTAATACACCGAATTTCCAAATGTATAAATAGTTTTCGTCTTACGGGAATGGGGGCGGGTTGTTTTCTTGCATCTGAATTGCGAAAGCTTGTGGCGAGCATGATGCATAATGAATTTATATCAATAACGTTTCCGGAATTATTGTAGGCTATATTGGGACACAGTTGCCGGAAACGGTTTTGACGTGTCCTATTTCCTGTTTTGAGTTTCTTGAACCATTTCAGTGACATATTCATGTACGCGTGCAGATATACGTCTACACAGAATATTATTTTCGGTTGCAACGCGAATTTTTCTGTCGTTGTTTCTATTTTAGCGGAGGAGATTTTCAATTTGTGAATCGAGGATTTTAATGAAACTCCGGTGTGCCGCACTTTCCAGCAAAATATTTCACACACATTTTTTTACGTGTTGGGAATTGTGTCAAAAGGTGAAAAAAATCCGTCTGCGATTAAAAATATTATTTTTTTTACTACAGCACAGCTTGCACTGCACGGAGAAGGAAGTGGAAGAAAAATACGTTTATTAATATCTTTTTTATTTTGTTCAACGTCAACTGGAAAAAGATGTAACGTCATTAAAAAATAAATAGTGAATAAAATCATCTCTGTTAGTTAAGGGACGGCGGTCGGGTAATCTAATATCCAATAATATATTAGAAACTATAAAATTTCGAGAAGCATCTGAAATCAATTGAAACTTTAAGCCAAAAACATTTCCAGCAATGACGTATATTATTATTTCACTTCTGCATCCAATTCGAACTGACTGTGATTAAATCACAATCGTTTCACGAAAACTGACTGCCCAATGTAAAATCGTCTAAATCGAGCTGATAATCGAATTTGCCTAGATTAAAAGTAACGATTGAATAGTGGAGAACGAAGACGCTCCTCTGTCGCAGCGTTTAAGCAGATATATCGGGTGGACAGCGAGGAACAACTGTCACTCGAAGCTTGTACAGTCACATTCTGCAAGATCGGTGTTGTCTGTCCATTTATACAATGTACCGTGTATCCTTGTTTTCAGACGAGAGAAACAAATAGGCGAATGTGTATCATGTAACTTGTATACGTTTGTTATCAAGCGAAATATTACACAAGCTGAGTGTATAAATTGCAAGAAGAATAAACAAATCGCACGGCAACAGTAATAAAATTGCGAGGAAAGAATGGTCATTGAATTTCTATCCATAAATTTGTTGTATTTACATATAATATATTAATAAATTGTAGCAATATCTCCGAAAGGGTGGTGCTTATTTAATGAAAGAAATTGTTTACATCATCTCACGGCACACCCTGTCAATGTGTTCACCCTTGCGAGTAAGTGATATGGTATTTCAAAACATTTTTTGAAATTTATATTAGGGGTTGTTACCAGCCATTGAGTTTTGTGTTTTTATAAAGAAAACATAACCGCCACTTTCTTTTCGACACAATATGATTTTTGAACACATTTATTCAACGTCGAAATATTATTACAAATTAAATTTGTGTAGTATGACCAATTCGCATTTATACAAATCTGTTTTGCAAGTATTATTATTGCACTAGCATTTTTGCAAGTATTTATATTAGGCTAGCAATTTTGCAAGTATTATTATCAGACTAGCAATTTTGCAAGTATTATTATTAGACTAGCAAAATCGATTTCTTAACCCTTTGCACTCCTTTGTCGAGTGTGACTCGACATCAGTTTTTATCGCAGGAGCTCCTATGCCGAGTCACACTTGATTTCAGATAAAACCTTAAAAATACTAGGGAATTATTGGAAAAATAATTCGAAGTGCAACGGGCTAATGTGAGGATGTCTCTGCCGAAATTGCTCGACAAATAGCAACAAATATTGCCCTTGTTGCTATCTGTTGATATAATGACAGCCAGACAATCCAGCTCTCAGATTTATAGAAAATACCTGGTGTATAAATTCGCAAATCAAAATATTGATAAGCGGATAGCAACCCTTAAAACTTGAAGCAATACGAAATATAATAATATTTTTCACCGCGAAAAACAAAATGTTACGGTTAAATATTCGTAAAAATTGAACTTTAAGCACCACCCTAATCTCTGTGTATATAACTATCGAACGTGATTCGTTTCCTGTAACAAGCTGTGATTCGTGTTACGATTACGTTATCAGTGTACAAAAGTTACATTCGACAAATTATTATTCATCTCTGTCAATCTTCCATGTATATCGTTTACTTATCAACAGATAAATATTAAAAGCAAAGAAGACAGAACATACGCGGAATGTGATCTCTGAGTTTACTTTGCACCAGCTGCGATTTAACGAAAAGTGCAACAAGTGCGGCGGAAGAATATACCTGTCGTTGCAGAATGTCACGGTTAACGTTTATATTCGAACGAAAAAGAAACCAGGTGAAAAGAGAACGAAAGGAACGAAAAATAAAAGAAAGAAAAGAGAAATAAGGAAACGGCGAAGCGTAAATATATAAAATATATAAATATATATGTAATATATATGTATAATTTTCTAAATATAAGTAAGGTTAAAAATCTTGAACGAACTTTTAGCGGCTGGTTGCACAAGTACACACTAGCTATCATATTAGCAGTATCTGTAATATTGTTGTTACGTATCTCATAATAATGTCTCTAATATAATTGTCTACCTGGAATCTGAATGGCAATGGAGGTATCGGGTATAATAAAGGTGTCTATCTACAGCGGCTAAACGGAGAGACATTAATAGTAATCGTACGCAAATCACATGTGGGAGACGGCTGTTTCTTTTTCTTTTTTTTTTCTCTCTCTATTTTCTTTTCTCGTTTCGAAGGAAAATGCCTTCTTCTCTTCGGTTCAACGGACGTGTCACGCGACGATTTTCAATACGGCATGTTTCAGACTTTTCGCGTGTCAAGCGTTTATTCTTCGTGTTCACACGGCGTTCAATATTTTTCCCGGTCGTTCGTGCGCGATTGGAACACAAAGTGAAAGTCGAACAACAGAGATAGAGAGAAAGGGAGAAAAGTTAGAGCGTAAGAGTGACAGAGACGGTGTGATAAACGTATGAACGATAGAGATATTAGAAAGTATGAAACCGACGAGATCAGAGCGAACAAACAAGTAAAGTTAAGTACTTGTCGAGAAATTCGGAGATTAATGACGCCGTATGTACTGACTGAGAAATGGCACACGGGGTAGTTCTATGTGTCAGCTACACTGTTGAAAATTCACGGAGTGTACACAGTGCTGGATAAAAGTGTCGGTACAGTACTAGATTCGGTATAGAAATGTATACAACTGTATTGAAATAATTGCTCGTCCCCATTTTTTCTATGTCGATCGTTATTTATAATACTTTACTCACCTGTGTACAAAAACAGAAATACCGCCACCAGGCAGGTAATACATAATTAATAAAAATGCATTGGACAGGTATTGTACATATATACATATGTGGATAAGAATAGTGGCAAATTCTCAACGTATTAACATAATTTGCCATTTTTCACTGTTCCTCTAATCCAAATATATTAGGTGTTGAAATTAATTCAATGCCCTTACATTAAATTATTTATAACTCTTGGTTTAAATGCAAATATATCCCCACCATTGTTTAATGTTGAAGTACTACCCTTCATAATGATTAAACATACAAAAATTGGAGAAAAGGTACAGGTAACAGTAAAATCAGCTCAGTGCATATAACAAAGAAGAATGATATGAGCCAGCTATATCGATCCTTACGAGATTCAAACGAAACAATTTTTGGAAATCATAAACCTAAACAATCATACAATACCTGCATAGTTATTAACAGTGGAATTACCAATAGGATTTGGTATTACATATTTAGACAATATATGTTAGACAGATTATGAAAACGAGAGTGGTTGAATGGACATCAAATAGAAATATATAACTGTTCTTCTATCTCATTAAAAGTCATAACAAATTGCTGCAACAGTACCTATACAGTGGGGTGTGCCTATAACGATCTAATTTGTTCTGGAACTTCGTTATAGCATGTGTTCGTTATTCAAGCCGAGATAAATAAGGCTTTTACAAATTACTTGATTTCTTTATCAACTGAAAGTTTAACAGTAAAGAGGTTTTTGAACTACGTAACTCATGTTCAGGGAAACTTGGACTTACACTGATTACTCCATATACAGTCGAACCTCTATAACTGCAAAAACCTCTACGATAAAAGAGCAGTTATCATAAATTTAATTTATTCTGTCGAAATCTTATACATGGCGCGCATGTGTAAATTTATAACAAAAATTATTAAGAGGAGGAAGGTGAACAGCTATCAATTCGACTTATTTTGGCAAACTGCCTGGTCGTTGTAACTTATTCCTTCATTGCAAGCGTTTCGATTTTGTCAGAAAAATTGTTCGTTATAGAATACTCCACTGTGTGTTAATAATTTTAAAGCAAGCAATCTGAGAACCGTGATTTCCACTAGATAGTTCTTGTGTTAATTATGTATTACCTATTTTGGCCACATAGGCGAGTAAGATATCATAAACAATGATCGATAAAAAAAAGTAACAGGGAGACCAGCAATTATTTCAATTCCCCATTGACACGTGGTACTGTGCCAATACTTTTGCCCATCACAGCGCGCAGCCTGTGACGGTAATTCCTCCAGGTTCGTCTCAGACCGCATTCGTGTACTGTTCGCGCGTAAGACTTGTATCATCGTTCAAATAATTTTCATCCGTCCGTTATTTATAGATCGCGTACGTTATTTTTCACTAGCGTGGCACAGGGAGCTCCGACTGCTCGACATTAACTTCGGCCCCGCAGACTTTCGATCGGTGTGCTGCTTTTTTAATTTACGACTATACCACCCGACCGTTTGGGAGAATTTATTTTGTCGAATGAACACCTTTGCTGCTCGCCTACGTACACACGTGCATACGTTGCCGCGAGAAATATTTCGCTCACGATCCGTTTAACGTGCGCGTTAGTGTCCGTACACGGGGAAAGGGAAAAGTCTATTTGGCTGGATAAATCGAACGGCATAAATCGGCCGCGTTTGCCGAGGGATAATAATTCTTCTCGATTATGACACACTTGTCTAAGCTACGGATAGGATAGATTATAATATACTCGCGGTGAACGGGGACATGTACGTTCTGAACGCAAACATGTCATTCTCGATTCTCGTAAAGAAGACAGCTAGTAGTTTGTTTGATTTAAAGTGAATAACGCGGACCATTCTGTCGGTGATCTTTATTCGTTTGAAAATCGGCGAACAATTCAGTCCGCGGACAAATTTTAAGTAGATTATACCGTTAAAAAAGGTTCCCTGGATCGCGATACGAGTGAAGAACCTCGGGAAGATTAAATAGTAATCGCTTAAATCCGACCGTTAAATCTCGATTATTATGTTATCACGCTGTATTACTTATCTTAGTTATTATTACCATAAATTGCACTCGATGATATTCATCTTTCAAGTAGGTCCTTTTTCTTCCTGCTATTAGGAACTTAAGTCGCGTTATTAAATTATCGACCGTCGTATATTGCTTTCAAGCTGCTCCACCGTACCCCGCAACTTTCAAATCGCTTTTAATCGTGTCTTTAACTCCCTCGATAAATTTCAAAGTTTTCCCAAGCCGTTCGAGGACAATTACAAACTTCTAACTGGACTCGGAATGATAATGCAATCGAGAACGGTGACAATTGTAAATAAATTTCGCGGTTGAAGGCTGCAGACGTAAGTTTTCATAAGTCTCAAGCCGTGAAATTGTTATTAAGATCGAAGTCGGAGATCCCTGTGATTGTCGATCTAGTCTTGGAGATTCCGATTGCCGTTTTTCTCTCTTCTTTTCACAGTGTAACGGAATGTAACATGGACGAAATGTAAATCGTGTAAGGAGACGTGTGCGTATTGAAACACGGTCAGGGCCCACAGCGATGAGAAGCAGCAACAACAACAACGATCACTCGGGGAACACATATCAGCATGCAAAGCGTATATAGAATGTGAACGATAGTAATTAACATGCACGGCACGAGCGTGCGATCAATCGGAGTGAACGATCAAAAGCTGAAAAAGCGCTGATACGAAGGGGAAAAAAAATGAAAAAAGATCGGTGTTTCCCATCTACTCTGATGCGACAATTCAAACGGTCTTGGTTATAGAACAAATTCTCTCAGCAACCTTCTAACGGGAGCGCAAAATGCAGAGATACATGTCGGCAGCTTCCTTCGATGTCACACAGAAGAAATTCGCCAAACAAAACCATAGCAGCAGGCTACAATAATAATTGATAACAATGCAACTTGCGACGACCACGATAAGAACGATCGGTGTATAATAAAGAAAGCAATGCGAAGCATCGATGCAACTGCGGCTTGCACGCAAAAATCGCGACATTCTGGTTCCGTCAAAGAGCTTAAATCACAAATTTTCGAGATGTTTGCGTCCAGTTCCGTTAATTCTTCTTCTCGCGACCCGACGGTAAAAGTAATGGATATGTATTTTCGTAAGATGTGATGTAAGATCTTTTAGCACGTCGACAAGCAGCGCGTTCTCCAAGCGGTTTCTAAAGTTTTCTCGTGCGAATTTCTTTTCAATTTCGACCAAATCTCGTAATAATTCCTAATGCGAATAGCATTTGTAGATTAATTATATTAATGCTTATTCGTACGTTTGAACAAGCTGAATGAATTATCAATATAGAACACATTTGCGAAGGAGTACGATTTTCAAATAAACCTTCTGTAAAACAGTTTCAGCCTAACGTAGGTACTTTACGATAAATTAAATACAAAGCCCATCGTTTCAAAGGCATCCTGAATGCTGCCACTAATTACAAACATTTCTATACAAATTCACGATTGAAAATTTCTTGGAGGATTCGCGATACAATTCGAGCGCGCTTTATGCCTGTATAAAATAACATCGCCCGTAAAGCGCAGACCGTTAAGAAAAGAGAAACAAATGTGAACAAAGTGGAATGCTCTTTTATTATTCCACGGTACCAGCGAGGCCGCTGCGGCCGAGGGGTGGGGGTGGTTTAATTCGCATAAAGGAACGTATAGAAACCGCGTGCAGAAACCTCGGGGGCAGAAGCAGGAAACGCAAAAGAATCGGTAGCGGAAGCATTTCCAAGGGCCAGCTCGACGCGCTGCGATGGCAAAATATGCGCGAGACATGACGCTTTTTAAACGCTTTTTACTCTCGCTAAGCGGCGCTTTGCGGATTGGACGAGTAAGATGTGATAGAAAATAAAAAAAAAATAATAAAGCGACGAAAACATCTCCTCAGGTCTGGTCGTTACGAATGATCCATGGCCCTCCTCCTACCTCGATGCGGCTGGCATGCCATGGGAATTTCGTTTATGTATCTCTCATACGTTACCTTAGGCCTCGCGAAATCATAAAAGTAGTAGAGGATGACACGGTCTGCGGTCGTACGAGAAGCTATGCATCGTCGTTCAAATGACGAACGTGATTATACCCATACGTAATACATATGTATGCATGGTATCACATATATGTATCATATGTATGTATATATATATATGTAGGTAACTTAGCATACGTGAATGCGTGTGTATAAACGTTAATATGTACGATATATATATATATAATATAATATACACTATATAGAGGAAAAAAAGCCCTCGAGAGATACGTGGAAAAGTATCCTTTGTAGGTACCTGAAACACCGTCACAATAGCCCAGAGTAACGAGTCAAAGTTTTTCCTATCACACTCGACGTCAGAGCTGCCTTTCATCGTTTCACAGAATTTGCAACCAAACAGGTTCATCCCGAGAATACTACAACACAACGAAACGTGCAATGTACTTCCTTATCCGTAAATATATAGATAGATATGTGTAGAGACAGTTAGTGGAACGGGGAGAAAGAGAGCGGTGAGAGTTAAGGGATGTACAGAGAGAGAGAGAGAGAGAGAGAGAGAGAGAGGAATAGAAGGGAACAAAGGTGGAGGAGAGTATGAGAGTAGAATGAAAAAGAAACGTGATTGAAAATAATAAGAAGCTTCTCTCGATCGAGAGGTAAATCACTTAATGGATAATTGGTTGTAGATTGTTGAGCCTAATTACGATAAGCATAGCTGATTCTATATCGCGAAATTATCGCGTTATAGTATTGGATAACTGATTCTTAGATTGAAATCTATGGTTGCTACTTTGATTCGAAGATTCGACCGCTCTGCTGGTTCTAGTAAAATTGTTTCTCTTTTTAGAAAACAGTAGAGGCTATTTTCAATTTCCAGTATTATCGTTCGCTGAGCCTAATACTATTTTCTCTAATATACACTACCAGCCAAAAGCATGAGATATTAATTCTACCGGGAGAAAGTATTGATTTTGTACAAATTTGAACCCAGGCGAAAATAATAATTATAATTATTATTCTGTCACTCGGATATTTGTACGTCGAAGTGATAAACAATTGAATTTTCCGATCTTGGTTCAACTTCAGTTCAATTACAGTTTAACATAAATAATAAAAGAATCGCAACGTTAATGCTAAAAATTATAATTTGAATGCACCAACTTCTTTATCGAAAGATGAAATAGGTCAGAGTAATGATAGATATGCTACGAGTTCGGACCATTTTCATACATCCAAAGCTACTCCCTTAAACACACAATGAAACATAATTCACTAACAAACAAGTGCTGTAGCAAGAAATTATTATTACACAACGAGCCTGAATGAATTTGTATAAACGCATTCAATAAACATAACAGCATAATTACCACAACCTGCCACGGAAGCTAACAATTACGTTCATGCTTTTGGCCAGCGGTGTGCGCTGCAATCACCCGACCTAAACACCTATCGAATGTTTGGCAGCCGACGATTATACGATTCTCATCAAAACTGAACAAAAAAAAAGAAAAAAATATAGAGCGAGCAATATTTATGACAGTGCCAAAATTGAAACGAATTCTCCGCTGGACCTCTGATGAAAATCAAGTATCGCGAATTACGGTGAGGAAAGAAAAAAGAAAAAAATTGCACGATGTCAATGACGATTGCGGTGAACGATCGATTGTCGAATGATTTCACGTAATCGACGAAATAGCGAGAGGCCGTAATATACGCAGCATAATTAAACAACCGAAAGAGATACATATTATCCATTCGCAAGCTGTCTAATATCGATGGCCACACCGAGGCGCACTTCGTAGGCACTTATAGAGTACATAGCATAAAAAGGGGAGAGACGGGGCAATAGAGTAAGAGAAAAAGTACGTACGAATACACGAATAATCAATAGACAATAGTAGATATATATATATACATATAGCTCTCATACTCGTCGCTAAATAAAAGCACCATGCACACATGAAAATATATATATATTCATATACGTATATATATATTCATATCGATATTCATATGTATAACAGGTGTCCTCTAATTAATATGGCAAAAAGAAAGTAATGTATACACGTTCGATGCCTCAAGCCATGAGAAAGGGGCGCAACAAGACACCCCTCGTAGACGTGCCAACAAACACCCATCAGTTCATTACCATTACAACGTCAGAGCAACGCTGTGCTCGCAAACGCAACAGAGTCGGTAGTAACAAAATGTACAAGTACGAAGAGCTGCCTGCGACTCGGTCGTCTATACATGTGAGATGCATTTTACGCGGCGATCCATTAATGCCGTGAGGAAGGTAACAAAAAGCGCATAAAGAAGAAAAAGACAAAAGTGGAGTATAAAACGGAAGACATAGTCACCTAATAACACTTCGTGTTCGAAGAGCAGTGACAATAACAAGCTCCAGCTCCTGTGGAAGCTCGGAAGCGGACAAGAAGCTGTTCCGAAAATAATGTAAATGTCGACGAGACCAAACGGGTTGCGCCGAGCAATTCACCGTCGCCACTTCGATCATTATTCGACGACGGTCGTCCACGTTCACGCAGCCAGTGAATCACGCCGGGCGACGGTCTCGTTGACACTTAACGCTCTGTTTCAAACAGTCTCCCCGCGAAACCGTAAACAGTCCATCCGATAATAATCGAATGAGCTCAACTCGCTTTGGCGGTCATGCAAACGTTATGCTGATGAGATGATTGTCCGAACGGGAGTACGCGCGACGTTAATCCGCGTCCGTGAACACGCGAAACGAGCCTCGATCCGCGCGAAACCATCGGGATAAGTTGATCACGACATGACGCCTGGCCGCGAGCCGCGATCCTGGAACGTGCATCTCGGATTTCTATAGACCGGCGATGCGACGAACGCGACAGTATTCCGAGCACCGTTGCTTAAGCAGAAAGGGAACGACTTACCTGAATATAAAGATGAAAAGTACTAAAAGGGAAAAGAATACGGCAACGTTATCCATGGTGCGCAGCATCACGAACAGCTGTCGCCGAAGGTTCGGAAGGAAACGAACCAGTTTCAGGATTCTCAGTAGCCGGAAGGTCCTCAGCACGCTCAGCCCGGAACTTCCGCTCCTCTCCTCGACAAAGGCTTGCAGGATCTCCACCACGCTAGACGGTCAATGTAAAGTTTACTCGCTTTTTTTCCGTTTTTTGGAATTGTCGAGAGGTTTTCGAAGTGGAGGAGATTAAATGTTTATTGGGTTTATCAATAAGTCGAATCTTTTGACGATCTGTTGGGAATTCGAGGTTTATGTTTTATATTGCAGGGGACAGCCGCGAGTTTCTTCTTTTTGCAATTTTTTCGAGTTTCAAAGAGCTTTATTAAATTTTTATGTCATTGCTTTCAATCGTAAATTGTAAATGAAATATTTTTGTTTTATTACTGTTCGTGTTGTGTGACATGTTTGAAACCGTTTTTTCAGTCACTGCCATTTGAGTGCACATTAACCAAATCGGTTAACTCCACAAAACAATAGTATACATTGATTATTAAAGTTCCCTTTTAAATAGAAAATCGAATAAACACTATACAATGTATTACTATTATTTTAATCATTTATGGAATTAATCACATTGGCTTCTGAAATAAATTGTCTATTACCTCGTGGCCAAACAAATTTTTGTTATTTCGTGATATTACACCCAATAATAAGGAAATGTACTTTAAATATAAAGAGTCACAAAGAGAGTTAAGAGTCCATCAAGCGCTTCGACGATAAAATTGAAACAAATTCAAAAAGTGGAGATAACCGGTTTGGCTAATGAGCGGCTCATTTGGAAATATTGACCATTTTTATCTCAGTTACATACCAGTATACGTAAAATAAGTTACGTTATAAAGTTATCATAATATTATTATGTATAATAAGTTACATTATACAATAAATTTATTATAGATAACAAAATCCATATCTCCTATCAGTCAACGGCAAATCATTCTCAAATATTTGAGAGAAATATAAAAAAAAAATTCTATTCTTGTAACAATCTTAGGCAAAACTGTATTGGAAGACTTCAAATAATATATACACCATTCAAGAGGTACTCTTGAGTTCCGAAATAGTTCAAATGACCGCACTAATGCGAAAGATCGTTCGTTTCGTCTGACAGAAGAACCTTTTATCTTTATCGGGCAGATGATTCGAAAAACGCTCCCCTTTTCCAGGACGTGGTCAATCAGATTCAAGTATGCCGGAAATACCGGTAGTCTTAAAAAAACATTGATTATCATTGAATGTATTGTGGCAAAATACCAAACGTTGCTTGGTGCTTACGGTCACAATACAATTCCCCTAACAGTCCAGACGATACGCACGATCATTTTGTATCATTTATAAGTCTAGAGTTTCCGGAACCATCCGCTTGTCTCCGTTAAAGCAAGTCTACGCCAATGTGGTTAGTAACAGTCGAGTAAAAAAAACTATTAGGGCGATAAGGAGAGATAAATTCAGGATGCTTGATCGAGTCATGACCAAAAGCAACTATGAAATATCTATTCCATGTAGCTTGAAATGAATATTAGTTTAAGTTACAAACTTGAAAAATTAATATTAGATATTCGAGATTGACGTATAAAATTGCTTTTCTTTTTTACATAACTCTATTAATTTAATAATATATATAGTATTCTTATGAAAAGGGTTTAATAATAGAAAATAAATATTATTAATCCTAGACTGTAGCCACTTCGTTGTGAATAGACTTCTTTCCAGGTTATTTTGATCTGAGTACGACGTTCAGCAAATTAACAAATCATTTATTACCTCAAAATCCGAAAGCTTTTAAATTTCAGAGTAAAGAAAATTAATTTAGTATATAAATGAAACGCAATTCGCATTATAAGATTACACGTATTTCATTGCCAGCTAAAAGCTCTACAGGAGAGACATTCTAAACATTTTGCATTTATCATACATGATACTTGATAGATGAATTTTAGAAGAGAAAAATTTTAAATATCGGTTGCATACCTTAGTACCACAACGACCCCGTCGAACACATTGAATCCATTGCTTATGTATCCAAATGGACCTTCCGCAATTATCTTGAGCAACATTTCCACAGCAAAGACGGCCGAAAATACAATATTGCTTATCTCAACCATTATGGTCAATTGCTCTGGCTGTCAACAGATAAACAGAAAAAGTACCGCAAATTTAAAATGTTACCAATTGTACTTACAATTAAAAAGTGTCTAGTAATATACCTTTTGTATAACATCGAATTACATTGATAATAATAGAAGAGATAGCCCAAGCACAATATGAATTGTATATTTGAGACAAAGATTAATAATAACGTAGTGCTATATTACGTTCTATGCACATTTTAATATTATAATAATTTCTTTTTCCGCCGAGCAAAAATTTATGATCAGGCATTACCACGAACTTATATTTAGAATTGATAAATGTAAATGTATTTCTTCCAATTTTGGAAATTTAAGAGTTATGGAAAATATGTAGTAAAATATTTTGTGACAGTTATAATGTCTTGAAAAATCAAGCGAAATGTGGCACAACCATCAAGCATATTTTGCTTTTGTTCAGAGGTAGGAGAGTTAATATATTTTTGTTTAAATAATGTCCAGCAATTTTTTTGGACATATCAAGACTTACAATTAGTCATTCTAATTAATCAATGAAGATACAATTCATATTAATGATAATAGTAGTAGTAATAATATAAATACTGTGCTGCAAAGTGTCGTCTACGTACACTGTTATCAAATAACAACTTCGCGTATCGACATAAAGTCAATTATACAATCAAAATGCTTCATTTATACATAGTTGTTCTGGTGTTAAATTTTCCAGAATTCATAAATATTGAACTTAAATGGACCTTCTTTTCCCAAACTGTGCATAAAACTTCAAATCTAAATCTTGTAGATTTTGTATTTCTTTGAAGCAACTTGCAGACGACAATTCAGAATACAATTGTTAACTTGTTTCGAGCAGTACAGATCGAGTTATCCTATGTAGTCAGTTAACGAATAATTACACCAGATCCAAAAACCTTTGATAGACTAAAAACGTATTTCAACAGAACGTAAAAGGATACTACAAGAGCCATCTGTTCAATACCTCATGCGGCCAAATTTTACCTCTTTTTTGGCCGGCGTAATTGATTTACACCCCCTTGCGCGCACAGAGTAATTTCACGAGAACAGGAATTTAACCACCGATTTTTAATTCCGAATAAAACCTCCACATGGAGGCGAAGATAATATTAACAAAAGTTCACAATTTCAACAGATTTCTTATGAAGTTATGAGGTCTCGACCGCATAAACCAATGATCATCTCCGCGATGGCTTTCGCAGTGAAAGGGTTCAAGCTCATATTGACTTGAGAAAGTACAACAAAAGAGGGTATGAAAACGGGGGAGGACGCCCGCGTACGTTTCAGACAGGGGACGTTTCGTGGCGCAAGATAAAGCACTAACCTGGTTATGATATTCTATCCCCATGCTCAAAGTATTGATCAAAATCGCCAATAGGATACCCTGCTGAAAGTATTTGTGCTCGACCAGCTTCTTGATCGACCGGCTTACGCAGCGCAACGCGCAAACACAACCGCTTCCGCAAGTTCTCAGGAACCTTCTCGCCCGTGAAGTTTTCGCCCATTTGTCGCCTTCGTCTGGCCATTGATCAGCGCCCTGGAGTTCGCAGCAACAGGAGCAATTATCAATGTCCGACGCTAACCACTGTGTACGATCCTCCAGGGTAATATGTCGATCCGTTATTCCTAGAATAAATGTTCCTGTACACCCGTGTCCCCGCGCAATCGAGTATTACGTTTTCGATTTCAACCGTCGTTTATTCGCCTCTTTTCTCGGATTCTATTTTTCTAGCGAGTAGGTAAATCAATCATTGGGCGATCAGAAGACCGCACGCCGATCGGTTAGACTGTTATTCAATTTTCAACCATATGTATGGCGAAATAAATATTGCGGTAAATGGACGGGGGAGGCAGTAGAAAGAAGATGGGAAGGGTTTGAAATATTTGGTACGAGTCATGGGACAGAGTGACACGTGTGGGGTACAGGCAGGGAAATGAGTGAAATTCGTGGCGTTGCGAGAATGAAATTATGGGGCGGAGAGTTGGAAGTTAAGAGCGCGGTAAGAATGTATGGAGCTTTCTATTTTTGTTTGCTTTGTTAATTTTGTAGCAGACTGCAGACTGCAGCAAATGGATAGACAATCTAAATGAGTAAACGGAATGATTTGCAGCTATTTCATTATGCTTTAATTTCGTATACCTTTATAGCACACCGTTTTGCTATTTCGTTGAATCTCTTTTCATTTTACTATTTGATGTTAAAAAGATACACAAATTATTCGCTGCAGCGCATGTGAAAATGTTGAACTATGAAAATGTCGGCTGTAAAACATCCAATCATTTGTTTAAAGTCCACCGTTCATAACAATACAAAAACGGCAAGAAAATAAAACAAAGATAAAATCGAATAATAAAATATCAGTGTTATTCGTGAAAGCTTCAGATAAACTTTAATTCATTTTTGCGTCCCAACGGCATGAAATCAAAAATGAAAAGCAAAACACCCAAAACCCGTCAGAATCATGAATTCACAAATAAAAAACCCTAGAGGATTAAACAAAAACCAAACGAATCCCTCCGAATCATTATAATCAAATCACAATTGCAAATAATATCGGGCACAAATAACTTCTTGCCAATAATTCCAATAAGAAATCTTCGATTACAATGCGCAACGAAATTTCCCAAGTTCGATAAAAACCAGCCCCAGCGAATTAATTGCAAACGGCGATCCGCGACGAAGCTATCAGACACAAAAAAATGTCCCAATTGCACCTCACCAAACCAAAAACGAGAAAGCGTTAGAAGGAACGTACCTTTCGTGAGCGAATTGAGGAAAGAGTGCAACGCCAGCTGGCCCGTGGGCAGTGCCGCGCTTAAAGCGCCGCTTAATGCCAGTAATTCTTGACAGGTCATAGCTTCGTTCCCACCCAATTCGGCCTGCATCTGCGGTGACACGTGCACATGACAGATTACGCGTATGCAGCGGACAGGTCGCGCTGAAACCGGCCGCACTACGGCCGCAGTAGAAAATACCTGTATGTGGTCGGACAGCGGGCTGGACCAAACGTTCCCGTCGCCGGTCTGCGTCATTTTCTCGCTGGAGCATACGTTCCGTTCGCCAGGTGACACCGCCGTACCTGCCTGCAACGTGTTCCCGACACTGTTGTTGCCGTGCAACAGTACTACATCGCTGAACATCACGCTGCTCCTTCTGCGATAGTGCGTGCAAGGCGGACTTAGCAGCGCGTTGTTCGTCTGAGGGCGAAGTTCGATTAATTGAAAGGGGAAAACTGTGGTCAGGGTATTGGCAACTGGTAGGATTCTCTTTTTTATATAGGGTGTTAAGAAAATTGGTGCGAGAGTTCATGGGCTTCTATAGCACTCACCAAGAGGAGCAAAGAATGTCCAGACGATGTAGGTCCCGAAATCAATCCTTTCGACGGAAATCGATTCGATATCGTGAACGCGTTTCCTCGAAGAACGCAAGGCGATATTTAGATCAAGACTTTTATGAGAGGTGGATAGGTCGAGGAAGTACAGTAGAATGGCCTCGTCGGTCATCCGATTTAAATCCCACAGATTTTTTTGTGGGGCCTTAAGAATCATTTGTTTATTCGGCACTCGTAAATAATCTGGTGGAATTGAGGCAACGAATAGAAAATGCATGTCGTACGATTACGAGATTCGGAAGGAATATTTAACGTTTACTGCAACAATCCCTGGATATACATTCAATGGAGAAACTCATTCACGACGTTGTATATTCGTCAATGATAAAAATCGATTGTTACGTCGAAAGGATTGTAGAAAAATCCTACATTTGAGAAGACACAAAAATACTTTATTCATAAAATTTAGTTTTAGATAATTTTATTACAGGGCCCACGTTGGTTGGGCACTTTTTGCTCCTCTGGGTGAGTACTATAAGCCCTTAAACTCTTGGGCCTTTTTATCAACGTAAGTATTGAATGGATCGTTCAAGATTGGTTGATTCGAAATTAATATTATGGAAACTGATGGCAATGAATTTGGATGTGTTCTAGTTTGGAAGTGTTGTTGAATTTACATCTTCAAATTATTGATCAGTCATAAAATGTCTGTATAGATTGAAATATCTGATGGTACCAAACTTTTAATCATAGATAAAGATATTAGGAGTTAAAAGTTTGGTAGCACTCAGTATTTTGAGGAATATAATTTTTGTATCGATTAACAATTTTACGGATGAAATCGATGAATTATTCTGATCTAAAGAATATTTCAGCTGCTGATCCCTGGGATATTAATTTCGAATTAATGGACAGCTAACCGGGGATTTGATATTTACAGAATTAATATTTAGCTGATAGCCGTTGATTTCTCGGGAAAGAAATGTTTGCATCGCTTCCGTGCATCGCTGCAGAGAACATTTCTCAAACTGTCCAGTGGCATTGAAAGGGTTAATTATACTTAAAAAGTGTTAAAATTCGAATATTTAATGGGCCGGATTTATTATAAGTAGAGCAAATGTTTCGTACAAAAGTGGTTCCTGTGAACAGTTATTTTCTTGCAAAATTTTTCAAAGTAGACATAAATCGGACATTTTTGTTAATGTTTATGCAAAATGTATCGTATACATATACAGTATATAGGACAGGTTTGTGGACGGTGGTATATTCTTGGGAGTTGAGGGATAGAAATGAACTTTACGGTCAACGATATTATACGTTTTCATTTTCCCGATAAAAATTTGCAACGGCACAAAATGGAACAACACGTGAAATGTAAAAATCGTTTAATTTTTTGTATGCTTCACCCATGGATTCTTATTCATATTAATTTTCTATTTTACCTCATATAAATTCTTAAGGCAAAGGGTTGGAGACAATCGTAACAAACAAAATATTCTATCTATCTAATCTATTCAAATATTAAAGAACTAGCTATACGATAATTATCAATTAAGTAATAAAAGGACAAGATTTTTAATGCTCCAGGTGCAGTAAATAAATTTCTGGTACTACAGTCACATATCTGCATGTCGATATTGTCCATTCGAAATAATTTATATCATTCTGATTGCGAGATACGAAAAGATCAAACAGCTGTTTTATACAACCACTTTTTAATTATTTATTAAACTGGTATTAATAGTCTGTCTATTCTATTTACGAGTATGTCCAGTAGCATTAAAAATACTGTATTTGGAGCTACAAAAATATCAATTGCCGAAAAAAACGATTTCATTATTATACAGGGTAAATCACGAATCGTGATCAGTAGAGATTACTCTGTTATTAGCAGTCCGATCGAAAATGTTTTTATCAGGTTTTGCATGGTTTTAAGAGAGCTTTAACGTGATTATAAAAAATTATTTGTCAACTCTTTTTTTGTTTGTTTTTCCGAGGTCACCCTCATATTTTTGCAAATAAACATATAATTTTTTGACGCCTATCTGTTAGAGGATTTCAAGACGAATTCGGTAAATATCGGAACATAACTTTTTTTTCATCTGGGTCGAGAAATTCGTCCATAAAGAGTACTTTATCGAAAAATGAAGCTTCAGTCTCGAGGTGTTGTAGTGCCCACTGACAAATACACTCATGTGCTATTTGACGAGAGCTAATCTGTGCATTATTTGGTACTGCGGCTAAAACAGTACGTTCATTTGCATTGTTCGTTTTAGATTTTGGATGTTGACCTAACACTGAATTACGCCCGCACTCCCCGTAGATCAAATTCATCCCCAACTTTTCGTCGATACTGTAACTCATCATTAGAACCTGTACGGTCACGAATACCGCAAAGATTACTAACAATTTAGATGTGTTCCAATGTACAGAACGAAATGTTTACAAAGAGTAGGCAAGAGGTCAGAACAAATTTCGATTTGTCAGCAATATGATACTCCTTGTAATACAAAGTTTTTAAATTTTTGTTCTCGACCCTGATGGAAAAAAAGTTATGTTCCGATATTTGCTGAATTCGTCTTGAAATCCTCTAACAGATAGGCGTCAAAAAATTATGTGTTTATTTGCAAACAATTGAGGGTGACCTCGGATAAACAAGAAAAAAAAGAGTTGACAAATCATTTTTTATA
Source organism: Nomada ferruginata (assembly GCA_963583965.1). Lineage (NCBI taxonomy): Eukaryota > Metazoa > Arthropoda > Insecta > Hymenoptera > Apidae > Nomada > Nomada ferruginata. The sequence continues at coordinate 7,864,611 of OY757219.1, forward strand.
ATCACGTTAAAGCTCTCTTGAAACCATGCAAAAGCTGATAACAACATTTGCGATCGGACTGCTAATAACAGAGTAATCTCTACTGATCACGATTCGTGATTCACCCTGTATAGTTGCACGAAAATTAAACCTATATTATGTACGTAATTTATTTGGCACCATAAATGCTTTTATCTGTATGCATCGCGGTGTCACTCAAATTCTGTAACAGAGTATTACACGATATCGTTCCTTTTATTGCAACGGCACGAATATGCGGTTCGATAAATTATGAAAACTCACAACTGGATGTAAAATGTAATGGGACAATTTCGGTGGTTAAAATTTCCGTTTACATTCGACTTGAATTTTACGGTGATATAATTTGTCATCTCATTTTTCGTTTTAATCGCAATAAACAGGCAAGCAATTATAATAAAGTTAATCATAATAAACAAGTCAACTTGGAGATATATCTGTGAAAATTTCTGCATCGTACACACTCTGTCGATTAACTATAAATTAATTCAGATACACGAAGTAGTACTCTTCAACTTATTCAAAACGTGTAACAGCTTTTCCTCCGTTCGCACCAATCTATTATTTTACTTATAACTCTCCAACATAAAATATCGTATTGCAATAAAATTTTCACCACTTACCTGTAAATTAACGTTTCGCGCAGCTGTTAAAATTACGAAAAATGAAGCGAAAAGGGAACATGCACGAGACATACACGTACCTGAATACTGACTTCCGTTGCGTTTGAGAGAACATTGTCGCTTCCGTTGCAGGACACCGAGGAAGTCCGATGAAGTGCCAAACGGTGGCACATATTCGAAGAAACATCCGCTTCTGAGATCTCAGGGCTGGCGCGCGGGGCAATTGCCAAATTTCCATTGCTTCCACCGTTATTGCCAATGGCAGTAGCAAGAACCGCAGCCTGCGACGGAGGGCTGTTCGCCGGGAAATCCGTGAGCGAACCTCCTCCGCTACCGATACCCTGTTGTTGCTGTTGTTCCGCGTATTCTAGGGCAGCCAATAAACGGGGACATCTACCGTGGTGAAGTCTCCTATCTGTTGAATTATAATAAAATCTAGGCTAATAATATTGAAATAAATCACGTGAAATTCAACGATGCCTATTGTGAATAAGTTGAACAGGTGTATCGTATTTAACTAATCGATAGGCTGTTGGTAAATTGTGTGGATATTGTGAGACATAAATATGGTTTTGCTATTGATTGAGTTCGTAAGAATTTTTATATTTTATATGGTGAAGTGTTGGTAAGAAATTTCTTTCATGCATCTCTTATGTTTTGTTTACGACTTTTCTTTAGATGGCTATTGTTGTTACGCAACAATTGTAATTTTGTTGCGCAATATTTCTCTGGAAAAGTGTAAATGCTGCGGCGAAGGGTGAATAATGGCTGAAATATTTTTCTAATATTTACAAATTCTATTCGAAATAAAGGCGTGAATGCATTAATCTCGAAAGTTTGTACGCTATAAACGTGATTTAATATCCCAACCCAACGAAGCAATTTATTGCTTCGCGCCGTATCGTAAAATATAAAAATAACTAGCGAATAATAACCCAAGAACATGCCCAAAATGAATAAGAAATTAAAGAAAAAAATGGCACGCATAAAACATGACTTTGCACTGTAAATTCTGTTATTCCAAAAAATTATAAAATCTGCATACACCAATGTATACGAATGTTATTAATAACAAACGAGTGAAAAGTAGATCGACAATACATCCATAATAATAACATTTGTGACACAACAGTTCATAGCTTTCCGTAATTCTGAAAAGCTACAAACATATTCTCCAAATTCACAATTTTCTTTTTCCCGCCAAATAGGATGAAAGAAAATGAAATTAATTTCAGGAGTGGAGTATACATGGAAACATTGGAAGCTTGCTGCAATTTAAAAGGACTTGATTAAGAGGATCGTATACTGAAAATTGAGCACAGCAGGGGATTAATCCCATTTAGAGGATACAATACACTTACCCCCAGGTAATCTATTCGGATCAGAACCGGGTGCACCTCCACGAAATGGATGTCCGAGCTGTTGCTCCTCCTTAAGTAAATTCTGCTCGCGTTTCTGCTGCCTTTTGTACAAATACACTCGGTACCTCTTCATTAGTCTCCTCTTTCCCCTTCGCCACAGGTGTGCAATATATCTGAGGACACGCGGTACGATTTTACGAGAATGGGTCGGGCGAAAGACAATTTCAAGTGATGGATCTTTATTCTTAAAGTGGAAGACCGATGATGCTGCGTTCAACCTTATTTAACGTACATGTATATGTTTTCTGACATTACGAAACTGCGTAATGATATAACAGGGAAACTTTTATTTAGAATATACGAAGAATGAATGTTGCTTTAGAAAGTTAATATTCGTAATAATGTAATTAATTAACAAGTTTGATTATTTTTGAAATTATTATTATAACATTCGTAGAGAAAATAGTTGTTGAGAATTAATATGTTACGTGAATGTATGGTTATTCATTTAAACGATGAAAGGGGGTCAAAAAACTATTAGTGGAAACGAGAAAACTTTTGTTTCATATTTTCAAACTTTTTATGGCTGTTTGTTTGGAGTATGTGGTGCAGCCATAAGGGTAGTCCTAGGGGAATGAACGCAGTAACGTTTTATTTTTTGTAGGTATAACGTCAAGTGCATACTTATACTTTTTATTAGTTCTTGGAAATATTTTTTCTGTTCAAGTTCATCGTAGTTTGAGAAGCTGCAAAGGGTGAAGGTATAGGAGGCAGAAAAAGCAAATCTGCGTGACTATGAATAAATACACAGATAGAAAACTAAGTCTGTGAAGCAATTTAAAGATTTCCATGTTAATTAAATATTAAATTAACATATTAATATATAGATATTGTTTCTTCGAGGTATAGACAAATCTTTATAAATAAAAGCGAATTATTTTACAAAAGTTCTTTACAGATCCTCAAATATTTTTTTACATATGACAGTTAAAGATAAAATTGAAGAATTAAGCGTAAATATACATTAAAATATTTTATTAATGTAACAATTTACGATAAATTGGAATTCGACATTTATGAAAACCAAATCAAATTCTCAACGCGAAACATTCGGTTTTAGTGAAATATTTATTTTTGTATATTGCCAGTTTACGTACTGTACTGCCAATTTAAATATCGCCAAAAATAAATAACTGAAGTCGATAATGAATAAATTTAAGCAGCCTTCAATTTACATAATTACAACGCATGTATAAATGTACTCACATACACACACAATATTATATTCAATACTAAATCTGACATAATAGTACAATTTTCACATCAGCACAAAGCAGATGAGAATTTAAATGATTGCAATACAATTGTATCTGTATGCAATAATTCATCCACGTATACAGAAAAGGTGAAAATTGGAATTCAAATTGCAAACGAGAAAGAGGAAAAAATGTAGTAAAAAAAAGAAAGTGAAAAAATATTTTCCCTTCATATTCAATAAAATGTAAATACAAATTTTATGCTTATCTTGTGACGTGTATCTTCAATACTGCTCCATCGAGCAGAAAAAATTAACATAACATTTACCATATTCATGTTTTAAGTGAATGTAAACTGGAAATTTGCGCGCATCAAAAACACAAACATGGCTCGCTTTGCAATACCTACATTAGCGGGGAAACGCGAAAATGAACGGTGGATAATCAATATCTTGTTAAAATTGTACCATTCCATTCACCGAAAATTGAGCAATTTCAGCCATCTTCTCTATTACTTCTGCGTTTTTGTTATGGTATATTTAGGAGGCAATATCGGCACGTTTTTCTGTAATGCACTGTCAGCTTTAATCTAAAATTCTAGCTATTAAGCCAGAAAGAAATGCAAGATGCTCCTGTACACAGGTACTATAACACGTATTATAACTGCACCTAATTTATACAGTATTGTAATTTGTATTCACTGTAATATGACAGGTATTATAATTCAAAATTGAAATGCGTTCCATACTTAATATCAAGAAGATTGAGAACTTTATTGTTGGGGTAAAATTTAGTTCTCACTTGAGAATCCTACTAATTATTATTCTAATTAATACTAACATGTGACTCAAATCAAAAGAGAGAAACTCAATTTCTAAATACACTTTGCGTTTCGAATTCAATTATACACTCGTTGATTTTATTCTTGAGTAATTTCATGCCACTGTAAGTTTCCTATTCTATATTTAAATGTGTAATCGAAAAGATCCTACAGAGTCGACCATATTTAAATGAACAATATATTTTATATCTTTATCTGATATTCTGTACCAGTTACTATCTTCAGGCCAATTGCAAGCATCAAATAATAAAATAATTGTACTCCCTTCACTTGAGGTTTCATTAAATAAGAAATTGGCAAACAAAATGTATACCACAACCTAATATAATTATTACATTATACTGAAAGGCCAAGGTAATGCAAAGGAAACGTAAAGCATAACAGGGTCATAGTAGATATAAACTAATTCACAATTCAAGGTCCGATAAACAAATTTTGTTGAAATATAATTATTTAAAATTTCACTAAGTACGCCATCCTTGTCATTGTCATACATGCGCGTTTTTGGACCAGCCTCTCCGCTTTAAATTTCCTTTTCTTTCAAATTGGAAAAGGGAGGAACAAAGTTAATACACTATTCCACAAAGTCGCTTGAATACTCACTTAACAATTTCTGCGTAACATGTAGTTGGTTCTGAAGTGTTTGTCGACGACGCAAGGGTTGACGTAGAATGAAAACGAGCACGCTCCAGTCGCATTCTTTCCATCTCCCGTTTTTTCGTCTCTGAGAATTGCGTTGCTATTACGACTAAGCACAGATTAATCATGAAGAAGGAACCAATCTGTAACCCAAATTTTTCGAATTCGTCGATTCCCTTTCACTTTACATTGAAACGGGTGGGAACTCGTTTATCGATAAGTTTTGCAGTACCACATAAATTCACCGAGCAGACTCTAAATTCAACGCAACAGTCTATCTACGATATTGAACTATGTTTTACGTTCTTCTGTAATACTTTATGTTTCGTTCTCTTCAAAATAATTCAGTGTCTTATCGAATTCAATTGGATTAAATTATATCGTTCAAAATATCAAAATGCTTCGATACAAGAAAGGAGATTCGCATACATATGTATATTGTAAACATACCACAATTAAAAGGACGAAATATATCCAATCCCAAAAGGAATGGGCATCCTGCACGTAATACATTATATCCGTCCATCCCTCGAGACTGATTACCTATGACAACGTCATTATTTTACTGATCCTATTTCAAAGAAAAATGTCATACGTGTACTGCATTACAATAGATAAAGGTTTTTTTTTTGCTATTGAAAGAATTCATGACCTTCTGCTGGCCGAAGTGTCTACTTGAATAATAAAAGTGCTCATTAGATTGTACTAATAGGTTGCGCCAATCTCTGTGAAACAGTTTGAAACTGGATACGTATCCAGAAATTTGGCTACCATGAAACTTCTGGCTCTGAATGCGGGAGAAGTAGGACACTCACAAGAAATATTGCGACCCAGGCAAGACCGATATTATCGAACGATATCGTTCCTTGGAATGGATTGTTACCCTGACCCTTGCACTCCGTATAGTAGTAATTCCAATTAACGCAGGTGTCGTTGGTGATAAACGTTGCATTATTGTTCGGCAACGCGGTGCTATTGCAAACCACGTTTCCTAAAAGCGAGAACATTTCAATAGCTTCTGCAATGTCGTCACAATGTAGAGAAATGGCTGCGAACTTTTTTACTCGGCATAATCCTTTTGAACAAGCAGTTACATGAGGGCTATTGTATTATTTATGCATTATTTAACATAGTTTCTGTTCTTGATTACATTTAGGATTGGCAATTTTGTTTCGCGGTTATGAAATAGAAGCACTAGTCAGATATTCGACAAGCTTTCGAGTACTTTTTAAAACGAAATTCAAAATGAACTGTAAGTAACGATTATTTAAAACAGAGCTGGCTTAATGTCATACGGAACAGATGGGAGAGGCTTCTGAACAAAATATTTCACTCTCCGCTTCGATAGTACTTTTAATAATTGAAATTTAACAATTGATAAAAATACTTTAACAAAACAAATCACTATTAATCCCCGCAATATTAATTTCGAATTGATAGACAATTAACAGGGGAATCAATATTTATAAAACAGAAAAAGTACAAACTTTCATCAGTGCCGTATTTATTTCACTAGCACCCGTGTACAAAAACCAATATTTTTCAATGTTTATCCGTTCGCGCAGCGACGATTCTATATTTAAATCTCTAGTTTCAGTTGAACAAGAAGAAAACCTGCGATTAATCAGAAATAAAGGACAAAGAAGCTGTTTCTCAAACTGGCCAATCGAAAAAGTCTCATCGTTTGCATAAACCCGCAAGCACGGTTTCCCTTAAAGTTTCTTCGATACGAAACCAAGGACATGCGCCTGTGGAGGACGAATAAAAAAATTCGAAGCTATAAGAAGAATCGCATGGAAGGTGCACTCACCGAACTTGAGCGGCGGCAAGTTACTGCAAGAGTGCATTCCGTTGTCGTCGGGACGAGAGCAAATGTAGTCCTGACCCTGATATTCGAAGTACTTCTCAAGGTCGCTGAAAAAGCAATGAACCACGATTAAAATCGATTCAAAGTGAAGCTGCATCCTCCCGCCTGGTTTCTTATAATTAAGAGCTTGCATGTATATATATATGTACATATATGTATGTATATGCCTTATGCACGGATGCACTCGTTGCATGCTTCGCTTATGCTTGTCCACCGTGTATATGTAGCGTGTTTCAGACGATACGTTATATGTAAAGGGTACGTATAATATATGTGTACGATATGTGTATGTATAACATATGTACGTATATACGGCTTGATCCAAGGAACTGGGAGAAAATGTGAATATTTTTTAACCCTTCCGCGGAATTCGTCGATACAACAGTAAACAAAGAGTGCAATTGATATGAAAATTTTCAGTTTAGTATGCTTCGCGGATAAAAGTTTCATTTACTGCAACGCAATTCTGAGATAATTCACTTTTCGCTTCGCGATACAATAGTTCGAATGGCGCATTAATAAACGAAGACAGGGCATTCTTGTCTCGATTTTTCCGCAGAGCAATCCAATCGCCGCGTAAGGGTCGAACGAACATAGAGAGATCTAACGAGGGGTTGAATGATTTAACAGAGTTCGCGTTCCTGCGATGAAATTATTCCTGAAAATTCTATCGTGCAGGCGCAATATGCGTTTACATAACTTTCTCCAGTGGAGCTACATATTTCTCGTAATATAGCATTAGAGTCACGAAGCCGGAAAGTTACTGTGTCCAGAACTTCTTTTTTTAATGTACACTCGAACGATCCAACAGAACATTCTGAAACGCAAATATCAACAAACAATGTAAAACATCTCGCGAAAAATGTATTTTCCTGCGATGTTCCTCTAACACATAATATATTATACAATAGATGAGAACGCGAATTCGCTTCAATAATTATCTATACACACTGCTGCACGTAATTTTCCCGCAAGAACGCAGGCTCCATAAAACCATCAAACCGTCGCACAGTGGTTCGAAAATGAAAAATCCTAGGCATACCTTCAAATTTCACGTATTTCATTATTTATTGATTCTAATTCAAGGTTATAGGTAATATTACTACACGATACTCATCTAAACTTGAAATAAAAAAATTTATTAAAAAAAATAAATAAATAAACAAAACAAAAAATACAAGGCTTTATTATGCCTCTCTGTCAGTTTACATACCTTCCGAATCTTCAAATACTTACTGGAAACATAAAAATATAAAGCATTGTAGAACACTTTCGAGTCATTTTACCTATCTTGCACCTATTTTTGTTGCAAGAAAAACATCAATTCCAAAAATGGACGGATGCGGACGGATGCAAATAATTAAATTTTGCAAACCTGAATCTATCAAGAATGATGAGATATGCGTGAATTTACAAACAAATACAAACAATTTTTGTTATTTACTTTTGTTATTAATCAATATAAAAAATGATGATTTGGTAGCAAAATAGTGATCATGTAAATGTTTATAATCTTCATTATAAGAAGAAAGGTAAGTAAACCAATTCCAACAAAAATTGAACCGCTAACTACTTTCTAGAAACATAAAAATACAAAATATTGTAGAACACTTTCTTGACATTAAGACAATGTTTGGCTGATTATGAGAAAAATATGGAATAAATTCATAATATTTTACTACATATATATTATATGATAGTAGAAGAATTAAAAAATTAACATAAGCATGCAGAATCAACAAATTTTTTTTTAGGTATGCCTAGTATTTTTCAGTTTGCAACCACAGTGCGTCGCACAGTGGTGCTATTTCTTGAAAAGCTGGCCAAAATTCAAATTTTGAAGTATACTTCAAAATACAACAAATCTGCTATACTAAAAAAGACTGCTATATATAGCATGTATAGTATTATATATAGTATATAGCATATATAGTATATGTATATATTAATGCATCAAATGCCGCTTGAATTTTTTAAATATATTGATTGGTTACTGAGATATAGGCTGTCAAACTTGACGAAACTTCTTGCTCCTTCATGTCTTGAAAATCGGAGCTTGTTCAATGCGCCAGGGAAAGTTTAACTAAAAAAAAATGATATGTGAAACATTTTACCATTAAAGTAGGTGTTATAAACATAAATTCTCCACAGAAATAAAGTAAAATATCTTTGAATTTATCCATGTAATTCCGTTCTCAATACATCTTATATCATAAATTTTAGCCATATCTTAATGAACCGGAAGGAAAATAAACGTGTTTTTCACCGAAATTCACGATGGGACAAGTTTCTTGATATAAAGTAACATGTCAGCTATGATATCCAGTTGAGAAACTTTGCCCCTTTTTGCCTCTTTTTAAGATATTTAAATTTAAAGTACCAAGTAGGGGTATTTAGGGTCTGTCCCACTAGAGCGTAGTGGCGATATCTCGTGCAAAAGTTTGAATATGGAAAATTGAATATGAGATAAAAGAATCTATCGAAAACATTAATACAATAATAATAAATAAGTAAATAAATAATAATAAATAAATAATGATTAATCATAATAATGATAGGTCCAAGATTATAGACGACTAACAACCCCCAAAACATAAGAATATCCATTTTTATGAAAATCGCGTAAAATTACGAATTTTGGCCAGCTTTTTCAGAAATGGCACCACTGCGTCGTCTCGACGAACGAATATTGCACGCAGTCCCGATTTCTCGAATCGCCCCGTACAACGTGTCAATGTGTTATAATCTAGACACGACACCCTCGCCTCTATATAATCAGTCTCGCGTAGTATAATGACGTAGATGTGCAGCAATCGGTGGCAAGGAAAACAAAGGGGGAAAAGAAAACCGCGAAGAACAAGGGCAAAAGCGAATAACGAGTTTGCGTGCACGCAAGTCGGCGTTCCCTATCCAGACGAAACGATAAGAAAGAAAACCGATAACGCCCGGGTGTAAGAACGTCGCACACCGGTGTCACCTGGTGGATGCAAGAAAGTAAACGCTCTCTTCTTCGGCTTCGAGAGTTGCTCTTATCGGGCCGCTATTCATCCCCATCGTGTGGGGTAGCGCGGCCACTAAAACAATGTCGATGGTCGCGGCAAGAACCGTTTAAACAGAGACACCTGATGTACAGCGGTATTTGTACACAGGTGTGCCTCTGTCGCCGTCCATTGTGTATCGGTGAACACCGCGTTGCGTCGTCGCGGCGTTAAGATCCCCATTTTTTTTCTACCAGCCGTTGGATCCTGTTTTCTTTCGGCTGTTTCGCGAAAAGTCGTTTCAAACGACACGGGCCAATTCGCGCTGCCAAACGGATTGTTCGCTAAAGTTTGGCGCGGAACAAAGAAAGGACTTCGATATCGACTTCTGATCTTGACTTCGCCCTAACTCGTGCCGCACGGACAAGTTTCTAACTCGTTCTCGACCGTCATCTTAATCCGCCATCTGTTCGGACTTATTTCTCGTAAAGTCCCGTGGAGAAAGTTCGATCTAAGAGGACCGTGGGAGGGAATAGTAATCGGTCGACTTGCTGGTAATGATTTTGGGATTGTCAGAGTTTGATAATCTTTGAGGAACTTGTTTTTATTCTTTTCAGCGTAAAATGATTAACAAGTTTGAGGGATCGGTGTAGCTTTTTGTACGATGCTATATAAACTTTACGCTGGAGGGAGTTGCTTTTCATTTTATATTTGTACAAAGTTTGACGAGTTGTACTTTGTTATCGCAACTTTTTTCACGTTTACGCCTAGTTTGGTGCTTTTGTTCGGCGGAACGCGTTGTACGTATTGTTTGTATATCTATTTCAAGGGTGTAGTGTAATTTGCTTTTCAGCGGCTTCGCCATTTTCTTATTCCGCTTTCTCTTTGACTGTGGATTTGTATTTGGGGAAATTTAGCTTTAAAATTCCGTCAGTAGAACTTCCTAACGGCCAATTTATAAATAATAAATGTATTGCTCGGTCGGAATAGTAGTCTGTAGTATAGTCGTATGTAAAAATTTATATTGTTTAAAGTTTGGAGTATGGATTATAGTCTGGAAGTAAGGCTTGCTAAAGAGTATTTGACTGTAAATCATTTTTCGTTGCAGAATCTTTCAGTCAATATCATTTCGGGGTACGAATAAAATTTTATGGGTGCCAAATATGTATTGAAGAATTGATGTAAATGGCACTTGAATCGCGAACAATGCACCATCACTTCCTATTATAGCATTCTGAAATTTATGACTGAAAAGCGTTGTACACATATCCGAAAAATCTGAGAAAGTCAGGCGCCCCAGTTATTCGCCTGCTACATGAAAATGAATCTTTTTATGGCAAAAGGAAACTATTTAATCTTAAAAACAGTAGTTCAGCATTTTATGACAAGCATAAACATGATCTGCCAAAGTGCAACTGTTTGCCCCAATTTTGAACATAAAACACCCCATATAAGATTAGAATCTGCGCATACAGTGGTGAGTTTATGTCAGAAGTATTCTGTCCATAATAAAAATATTTTATACATTCCCTAATGAGCAGAAAATCAAAATTTTATAATCTATTAAAATCTTTAACAAATAATGAATCGTAGTACATTAATGACGAGTTAGTTTTGTAAATCTAAGTTACGGTTAAAAATCAACAGTCAAGTACGAAGCCCTTTCATCTCGTACACTTGAGAATGATATTTATTTGATAACGCAAATTGACCCAAATGCATACTGCGGTTTCATTAAATAATAATTCTTCTGACCTGAATTTCCAAAATAGCGGATTGTGTTCATAAATTTTAGAGAACGTAAATATCTAAATTTTCAATTACGTTTGAATATAAGAAAGATAAAATTCTGTAGTTGTAGTGATATAATTACTAATTAATGGTCGTCAAATGTACTTAAAATTTGTTACACTGATAATAATTGTAAACTAATAAGAGTTCTTTAGTCTTTAAATTTCTTCTATAAATTTTTTTTCCAATATTACTTTAATCACTATAACTATCATCTATATATTCGTGATAATTAATCACAGTGAACGATAGCAGAGCTATTCAAAGTATATGTTTAACTCTATACTGTGTGAAATATAAATAACGATATTGTACGGTTTTCTTAATTATCTTAATTACTCGATTTTTCTTCAGACTTGAATGATACGTTTTTCCACGAGAACTAATATTTTCTAATTTACAATAAACACGTATTTCAATGAAGGCTGAATGTAACAAGAAATAATGTACAAAATCAAAATCAATAAGTTAACATAATTCTTGTACGCGTTCTGCAAAATTAATTATCGCGAATACCGAAATGAACGCATTTGCAATAAAATCCAATTGTATCGATGCATTGTATTATACAACATTGCTGAAAGACATGACACGTACTAAACATTAACCATCGTATCAGAATTCGCTATATGATAATATTTATTATCATCTCATCGCGTAGACACATTCGAAGCATCCGATCCATGAAATTTAAATCAATGTCGCACATCCAAGTAAATCATGAAAACAGCATGTTGGAATCACGCGACAGGATAAATTGGAAGTCCTGGAATTTATTTCGAATTCGCCTAAAGCGGGATTAATAACAACGTTATATTCGTAACACCGAATGAAATATCGCTATAGGATCGTCATATGTATCTGTTTCTGCGAAAGTGGAACCATGCAAAATCGGTATCGTTATTTTACGCTGGACATCTAATATCTAAACATTGCTTTTTAAAGAAGTATTCCCATAAGGTACGTCAGAGCTACTATATAGAAATATCGTAACAGATATTCTGAAATTGTTAGCGCGCATTTATTTCTCTGTAAAACACTATGCAGATTTTTTATTCGCAATACTGTGCAAGCAATGAGATATTCGAGATAAAATTGTGTTGCTTCATGGTTTACCAAGGTTCTAAACGTGAAGCTCGTTTGATATGGAAAAATATCTAGCAAAGTATTAATTCACATGGAACGAAAGAGTAGAAATTTTTGTTTCATCGTGAAGTAGATAACAGATATAATAAAATAAAAACCATTCTAAAAATGATTAAAGCAATTCATATGTTTAATTTCAAAATATTGTGCCTGACTATGAAAAAGAATTTTGCAAAAACTTATTTTTATATAACGTTGGCAAATTGAAAATAGCACCTGCAAATAATTGTTCTACAAAATTTTTCCTGTCGTCTGAAGCGAACTTTAATTTTCATTCCTTTTTTAAACCATCAAAACCTTCCTACAGAATCACAGATGAAATTTCGTCCCGCTGAAGAAAGTTCTCCAGTGCGTAGATCTTTTTTACGCCTCCTATATAAGGTCGATTTTTCCAAGCCTCTAAATGGGAATACCTCCTTAACAACCGATCCTTCTCTAATACGATAACGCGCTGAACGATTTTGCATCGGCATTGGCGCCCGTGCACCCATCAGACTACCCCCAATGCACGTGACACAGCTATGCTATGTGCTCGTTCTGTGCTTGTATGGTGCTACAACGTGCTGCTCATTTTTCTTAATCGAAAAATGAGTAAGAAAAGTAACGTCTAATCAAACGCCTAATAAGGCGCTTTACATCGAATGCTTATCTATGCGTGTGCGAACTATTATTATTTTTGTACTATTAGTAGTAACATCGTGCTGGTCACGTGTGAGTCACAACAACGTACACTTTCACGAGCATTTCAAAACAACAGCGGGGAATCTTCCTTCCTTTGAAACGGTGGCACTGCGAAATATCGTACGGAAGAAAGCGAGGCTGCTGAATGATTCATACGAGATGGGATGAAAGGTGTAATTAAAATTGAATTATTAATAATATCGATCGGTATCATGAGTTTTAACACGTATAACTTTTTCGAGCGAAACTGTTCTTTTACGATGCTGTCTGAATATCACCGACGCGTTCCACCGTATTGTAAATGTTTACTGGAGTAATCGATATTTACCTGTCCATTTAAGAGAATGAGAACGCATTGTTTAAAAATGGCTCGGAGAGGCACAACAAGTGAACTCGTGGCGGAAGTTTAATAATTACACGCATACGTGCAAGAGTAAATATATCCCCTACTATGAACTACTGTGAACTCACTCCTACGACGAGAGCCATTCCTGGACCTTCAACTTGTGCTTTATTTTGAAAAGGGTTGATCGATGGAACGAGGGGTAATTATTTCCTTTATCAACGTGACTTGGTACTTGCTTCTAATGTTCATTTTATTAGATAAAATAGAAATTCATTTATATGTATAATTGGCACATTGGAGCGAATGAATGCTTCGCGCGAGGAGTTTTCTTGTTGACGAGCTGGAATAAAAGGGTTTGATATATTTTTAATATATATCCGAGGAGTGTTTACAACTTGAAGAACTATCGAGTTATTAATTTTGAGGGATTTACGAATTTTTATTTAGAATTTTGTTCAATTCTAGCGTACAAAGCGTTGCAAATTGTATAATATACGATGAACTATCGAAGGTATTACGAATTTGGCATTGCGAATATATTTATTATGGAAAAACTGTTGCCCTTGCACAAGCAAATTTAAGACAAATCTAAGAAATATCAGTTACGAAACAAAGAATATTGGAAAAAAGTAACACAAGACTATTAATAATCCACATAATCACAGAATATCCACACTACAACGCAGAGAGGAAAAAACACGGTCTATATGGAAACCTGAATAATATTCTTACTTCAGCCCCAATCCAACGAAACACACTAAATTTCTGTAAGGACATCAACTTATCTAAAACACTGTAATTCAGTTCCTCCACTGACAATTGAGATAGTCGCTAATAACCTTGGCAGTTGAAGCGACTTCAAACACTAAATAAAAAAAAAAAATATTGGAAAAAAGTGAATCAAAATTTTTCGAATCTTGTACCTATTTTATTTTTCAAGAAATAACATATGAGTATACTCAAAATTCCTGTACAACGACACGACAATCTGCACGAGCAAATGCATCGTTTCAACCCTTGTGCACCATTCGGTTCAATTAGATCTGCACTGAAAATTCAGCATGTAATAACTTCTTAATATTGAAGTAATATTGAATAGAGGCAAAATTTGCTGACATGTATTAGCATCAATTGAAAAACATATTTTTCATATCAAAATACATATCGTGGCACTTGAAATGTTGCAAAATGCCTTTATTACATAGACAGTGTTCAGGTCAATTTAACCCAAGTAACTTCTTCATTTATTATATTATATCTGAATATTTCTGCACTTTTCTATGCTATTAATTACGTTTTTAAAAATAATAGCATCATAGCAACTAGTCCACTAATAAGTGGCAACAATAATAATGTAAAAACTAGTAATCTACTATATCCTTACCAATTTTCTAATTTAATAACAACACATTCCGAGACAATTCACTTGTCATACGAACCACTATTATTTCTTTAAATTTCTTCTCATTTCTTTGTTAAGCTAAACGTTTCAGCTCGAAAGAAAAAATTAACTTTGACTTGCCACAAAGTGATTTTGTTATGGCCGCCATTTCAAGCATTACCTGCCAATGACGGGTCCTGTATGCCAACGAAAAGACCAATAAACACTTGATTTTAATTTGCCAAATACATAGAACACAAACGTAAAATATTTCAGTTATATCGACGTCATAATAAAAACATCTGTTAAATTCCTCAAAAAGAAAGAAACAAAAAAAAACCATATAGAAATAACGACGATAGCTGTTGCAAATGAGTAGCCTCACAAATATGAATATCAACAGTAAGCCACAAAAGTGATCGACAAACATTACGCTACTTATCGGCCCACCTAACAGTACCTTGCCTCTCCAATAATATAACATCATTGACCGATAACTCCCGATATGCGTTCCAATTGTCCTACAAACATTTGCATCGAACCGAATCCCGGTCTCTGGTCAATCCGACCCCAGCAAATTTCGCCGGAACATTTATTTGAACGGCGCGCAGGGATTAAACGGCGCCCTCGCCGTTTCGATTGAATCAGTCGGAGCCGCCATGTGCCAGGCCGGTCAAAGTTGACGCGGGGCCACGCATCCAATGTGCTAATGAAACCGCAGCCCAAAGAAGCACACCGTGCACGGCACGCCCGCCAAAGCTTCCGAAAGCTGGACCGACGGCGAACAGACTTGGCGCACCGGGAAAACCGGGATCCGCACGTCCGTACAGAAGTCGATAAGCGATTCGAAATAGCTGCCGCGTGCACCGCGTTCCATTGGATTCCGGGAAACCGTTTCCCCTGCCCCGTCGTCCAATCGACGGGAAATCCAAGTCGAAGAAGACGAAACCGGCCGGCCCGTTCGCCGGGAAAATTATAATCGTACACGGCCGCTGTGTTTGAGCGCGGAACTTCCGCGCAGAACTGGATCTTTTCAAATAAACTTTCGTCCCACACACGCGACCGGTTTGCTATTGTACGGCGGTTGAATGACCACCTCGGATAGAGGGCGATGGGAACAAAGCGGCGGGAGAATAAATGGGATTCGGTGTACGTACGCGGGCAGAGAAAGAGGCTGATCGATGTTACGGGGTGAATAACAAGTTCGGAGGCGCGCAACGAACGACACTTCGCTGATCTCCGCAACAGTTGCGATGGCGATGCGTGTAAGTAGAGTGGTAAGGAGGTATCGTTCGCCGTGTGTTAATTAAACGAGAAGGGTTGGGCGAGAGGAGACGCAGAAGGGAGAGAGCGAGAGAGATCCAGGCAGATAGACGGGGTACGTACGCTGGCGCTCATGAGTCGCGGGACGTGTAATCAAATTTTATGAACATTGGAAGGAAGCTGGTGGAGGTGTTGATGTTACGGTAAATGTGATTAATCCGGCGATTATGTATAATTGCCGGTTATTATATATAATCACCACGAAGTTCGGTGAATGTGATCAAATTTCGTTCAGGCTACGTCCATGTGACTTGAAATAGCCAATTATTGAATTTTTAATTGTAAATTGTAAAATATTGTTATTCGCAGCCTCTTGTGTCATAGTGTCCAGCGAAAAACTAGCCTTCTGACTAGTAACTACTCAAAAAACTGCGCTGTACTCTACTCGCTCAATCGGTCAAGATATTTATCACATTCGCCATTACGCGTTGGGAATTATATAAGCTCACCACAAACTTATTGTTAGTGGCGATTATACATTAAATAATAATAACCGGCAATTATACATAATCACCGGTTTAAACACATTGACCGTAACATTACCGTAATATATTTCACAGAGAACTTTCTTCGTGTTTTCTCTAATTAAGGTAATGGCCCCGATAGTTGACCAGTTATGAACAATTGTCCGCTTGAATAATCGTACTTGCTCGTTTATTAAATAGCGAGACTCTGTGCGTGAAAATGCTGTATGAACTTCCTGGATTATGTAACGAAGCTAACTTTTTTTAAATGATTATGTTATTCAAATTTTATGAACAGTCTTGAAAATTCAATAATTGCGTCAGAAGTTGACCACTGTTGAAAACGAGGAAACTAGTAATTGACCATACGTTAGTTAGTGGTTGACCACTTTGACCTAGTAGAACCAAAAACGCTAAGGCGACCACTTTTCTATCGTTTATTCGCAACAATTAGGACGAATTACAAATGAGAAGAAGTTAGTTCCATATAAAATCCAATTCAGGAGTAAACGTTTCGAGTTTTGCTCGCTCTGGTAGGGTGTTTAATACGAGAAACTATTATTTTCCCAATCGTAACCTAGTGCATCACGAGTCTTTGGTCATTTGCACAATCGCAAGAATTATTATTATTATTTCTCCAGAAGAATTTCTGAAGGAGTCATTGATTGGAGGCATCTCCAGCTCAGTAATTTAGTAATCTATAGAATAAATGCCTAACTAAGCGCACTTTAATATTTTATTGATTTTTCTTATTTTATTTCATTTTTCTGCCATTTTTGTATGTACAAAATTGTGTGCAAAACGGATATACCGTAATTAGTAAATAAATTGGAATAGTAAATGCCACTAATTGACCACGCTTGCCAACGTTTAGAAATAATCGGTGTGAGAAGATTCAGTACTTAACCCTACTGTCAGTTATGTTTTTTAAGGTTCAAATAACAAAAATACGACATTTATTGAATAAAAAAACTCAATGACTATTTAAGTACTGAAAGGGTCGGCCAGAAAAAGTTAAGACTTTGGCAATTTCTTACCGTGAATTATGCACCCTTTCTTAACGGTAGGGTTAAGGAAATTGCAATATGAAGGCATTAAACTAACATTAATTAAATTAATCGTCCGTCGTAACTATGAACAATTGTGCTGGTAAATGGTACACCATATCTATCGCGCCTTTATCGAAAGATTAGTACTTTTCAAAACCTGTTTTTCCACGTCAACCTGAAAAGTGGTCAACTACTGATACGAGTTCAATTACTGGTGCCTAGGCCTTAGCTGTGTATAGAAAGACACGTGAAATAATTTGTACTGAACTTTACCAAAATCGTTGACAATAATTACATCTTCTTTTCTTCCTTTTCGTTCAAGTAACGTTTCTACTAATCTCGACTGCCTAAAAATGAATATTCTCTTACCACTTCGCTATTAAAATATTTTGTCATTCCCTTTGTAGAACGTTCCACCGTTTGGGGAGTTCAAAATTCCCCGTGCAATTATTTTCCAGCACTTCAAATGCGTTTCTTCGTTGTTCAAAATGTCTCAACTGGTAAACTAATATTAAACATATATTCGCGAATGTAAGCAGCAATCGTATGTGTAATGTCAATAGTACACGGTCCAAATTTGTTAAGCCCGGCGACTGTCCTGTGACTTTTGAACGGCGGTGTACATATGAAAAGAGGAAGAAGAGCCGCTGGAAGTGGAAGAAGTGCAGATACGCGCGGTGGAGTAGAGTAATGCGAGTTCGAGCCGGAAAGGACAGAGAACATCGATTTTTCGTGCATTTCGTGAAAGTTAGAATCAGGAGGAAAGTTGAAACGAAGTCGCCGAGAGACAAGGAAATACATTTCAGCCCCACAGTGTGCGAAGTAATAATGTAGAGTTATACACATAGTAATTTTCGAAGAAAAATTCTGACCGTTCACATTCGTGTCGTACGTTCCAAGCTGCGTACTTTGCAAACGACATATACATATATTGTATAGTAGGTATATACAGAATCGCCGGAGACTGCGGTTACCGCAGTGTCGGGTTATAACACGGGTATACAAAACGGCGATACACGACAGAATTAGAGATGCAGAGACGGGTAAAATACCGTTTCGAAGTAGCGCGCATGTGTTGGCAGAAACGTTCAGGCTTGTGATTAATTATTGATCAACGTTATATTATTCCGTGTGGCGTTAATAAATCCGCACGTTTGCCAATTAAACGTTGCCACTGCGAATCTGGTCGACACGTTCGTCCACGTTCGCTTACTTTTACCATTTCCAGCTTCCAAGTTCGAAATAGTATTTTATTCAACTCTGGGACAAGGTGGCATGCTCTATGGTTTGGCACTCGCTATAAATACATCTGTACACTCGTACCGTGATCAAAGAACAAACAGAGAGATAAATATATACATATGCACATGACGTACGCACGTATATACATGTATGCACACATGGATGCACGTCTATGCATATTATGTGATTTATATAGATTTAGTATATAGATATATATGCATAGCACATTGTTCTCTACTAGAGCTTACTAAATGCGTGATCGAACCGAGTACTCGTCCGAGAGTAACCTGCAACAGCGAAACAATAGCCTGTCACTGCCCCCTAGGGTCATGTACTTACGTCTAATATCTAACTTCTTTTTTTATTTTTTTTATTTTATTCATGAGACATAGGGGAGTAAAACAGAACGGCTTTGCTCGGGACCGTTTCATCGAATTTCGTCGTTTCCGTCTCTGGATGGCTGGCGTTGCTATTATTGAAACAGAACTGAAGGAACCTTATTAACCGTTTATGTTAAAAGCTGCGTCTACTGTTGTGCAAAATTTCCTTTGATAGGCTGGGCTGTTTAATTTAACTGTTGTGTATATTTATGCATTAATAAGATTAATGGAACCGCGACGTAACGCACGGCTAAAAAGCATGTAAATACTTTGTCCGGGCTGATGAGAAGAGAGGAGGCCAAACTGAGGAGACGTAAACTATTCATCAAAATAAAATAAACATCCTCCATGCGTGGTCCAAAAGTAGCTTTTTCCGAGTTTACCAAATACGTTCGTTTCGAAGTCGGCGAAAGAAAGATTATACTGCACGATTTTGCCTTTGCACAAAAAGCTGAAATTAGCGGAGACAAGTGTTCGCTGCTGAAAATAACGCCAGTGTCGGCGAACCTTTGCTCTAAAACAGAACACTTGTCAAAATTTCGTTCAATTTTATATTAATTGAAAAACACCATTGTCGATTATTTAAAATTGTCGTAACAATTTTAAATCAATCATAACAAAATGGAAATAATCCAAAGCGTTTCAATATTTATCTAGTGACCACGGATGGAATTAAAATGTTTAAGACAAGCATGCCCCCCTAATAAATATTCGACCAAAGCAGAATCGACTCCAATAAACTAGCTTAAATAAACATTTACTCCGAAAAGTCGAATAATACCCAACTCTGGCCTACATAAAGTAGTATATCCCATAAGTAGTATAGCCTCGTCATTTTTCACCGCCCTGTACACAATAGCGTTTCTAACGCGTGAAACGTCTCAGTATAAAACAAAAGGAACTCTTTACACATGAGAATGAAACGTGCGAAAGTGGTTATAAAACATTTAGCGGTAACCTCGGCAAACGCGAGAGATCTGAACGCGTGTTGAGGTTGGTTTTAATAGTTTGCGTTCATTAGCAATTCCCCCTGTTTCTCGTCCAGTCGCGGCATATCGCGCGAACAAACGAGTTGTATTTTATTGCACGAGGACGTGCACGAAACGCAACGGGCACGGTAATCTGTCGAGGCTCCCTCGATCAAGAAATTTCTCGAGCACTCTCACGAATGCCAATGGCGAGTCGAATGTTCTAAACTACACGTTAGGCCGCATGAATATCGGAACGCTAGTGAATAGGAATGAATGTGGATAGAACATAGAGAGACACAGAGAAATAGGTGAAGAAGTATAATAGCATCTGAAAGATAGGAGCCGCGCGGAAAGAACACGCAGCGAAGGAAAACTTCATTTTACTTGGAAGCGATCCCTTGCGACGACAACTATTTCGCCATGCGTTTCAGCGTACTGGGTGAACGAACCGTATGGGGAAGTTTTCCTTTTTAAGGGAGCTGTAATCTCGTACCCTACGCCTTTGCAATGCGTTTGAATATTTTTGCTGATCCTTTTTGGGGAGAATGGAACAACTGTTGTTTGGCGGACACTTCAGTGCTAAAGAGAAGTAAAGAAGAATTGTCTCGTCTTGCGTAGAATAGAAATGGAAGATAATACTCAATGAGGGATTGTTGAAAGTAGCTCATTATGAAGAAGATTTTACGTTGCAGACTAACCTTATATGTTTATTTAAAAATATACGAAAACAATGTTGTAGAACGAATGTTTTGTTTTACTGAAATGCGTAATGAATTTATTGACAATTGAAACAATTGTACCTACTCCGTTGTGATTAATCTGTTGAAAAATTCCTATTTTCGTATTGATAACGAAGTTCTGCATGAAAACTTCACCAACTGCTTTCCCTGTATTAAAAATTATTACATGGAAGCAGCAAAAATGTTTAGAAAATTGTTCCACTTGTTTTTAAATGACTTGTTCTCTGCTAGTGAACTTGCAACATTGTCCAAGTAAATAATTCGTCCTGCAGCCAAATAGTAGAGCAATTAATTTTTTTCCAAAATAAGAATTGAATAATCTCAGCCACAGACATCGTGAAGCACCAAAAATCAGGTGAACTTATAACCTTTCCCAGCAGTAGATCAATGTAAATTACGTCAAAAACATACATTAACCGTAAAAAAAATTTGATAGAACTTTTTCAGCTTTACGAAATATCAAATCCCTTATTAACAGCGCGTCAATTCAATATGAATATTACCAAGACTAATTCCAATTAACCTCGTTCCGATATATTTTACCCTGGCAAGTGGTTCAAAAATTTCCAACGTTGAATCACTACTTGGCAAAAAATGACTACACAATCCTAAATGCTTAATGCTGGCAAACTTTCGACCCACATCCCCTTACGCGAGCCATTTAAACTTCAACCTCGAATGAGGATGTTCCTCGCGCTAACATCGCGTTTCGAAACAAACAAAATTGACCCTTAGCACTGGAATGTTTCCCCCCTCGCGAGTGTTTGAAAACTGCCACGTAAAAATAATCAGTGAATGGATATCGGCATATATGTGTATATATATGTAAGTTGAAAATAAATCAGCGGAGGAAGACAGTTAGAGTGTGCCTGATAACGAACACGATCGTTCCCGGTGGATAAAACACGGAAGCGTCGGAATTCTTCCGAAAAATCTCGTGGTTCGCCGCAAAGTGGGACACACCGGTCACGAAAATTCCGTAACAGTACGCGACGCTATTAACCCCGAAATAAAACAAGGTCGAAGAAAAGTATCTCACCAGTGCTTGTTCAGCGATTGCCTTTTCCTCGTTTCCGAATTCAAGCATCGCTATGTGTAAGCTATGTGTAAGCGCCAGCCCCGTAAACTTGCGAGCAACGGCGGAAGGAATATTTCCGAAAATAGATGAAAAGTATTTACAAAGAGGAATCGATCGAGCGGCCGAACGGCCGGTGTCTCTGGCTGCCCTAAAGTATGCGAGAATGTCATTCGCGTGAAAAAGAAACGGGGGCGACGCGAAAGTGAGTGGAATAAAAGCAAAGGCACAAAAAGACGATTCGTTTTGCAAATTCGGCAAGTTCGGATGCACGAGGGCGTTCGATGGCTGACCGAAGGGGTTAATACTTATCCAGTCGCGTGTCCGTGTATTGCACCATCTTCTGGAAATAGAGTGCACGACGGCGTTTATCTGAACGCAGAGTGCGGCCGTGTGTGTTACGCCTGTTAACGTTGACTCAACGATTGCGTGGCGAGGAAAAAAGTGGATCGAAAAGGGGGAACGGGGGGAGAAAGAACGGTGGATGGGGAGAAGAAAATGGGGACTCGATGCGTGTAAGCGTAATAAACAAACGAGTCGGACGAACTTATCGTTCCAGAGATGCAATATTAAGTGGAAGAACGATAAATGATCATTGGCTTGACTTACTCAGGATATTTGACGTTAGGTAGAGCCTTTAGGAAGCACCGTTGACGAAGGATCCCCTCCCACAGTTGCACGCCGACGATACCGAATATAAAGAAGACAAAGAAGCACAGCAGCAGCACGTTGCCCAGCATTGGAAGGGTGTCGAGCAGCAGCATCACCAGGATCCTCATACCTGTTGGGAAAAGGAAACCGGAAGAGCCGTGGCCGTTAAGCTTTCGTTGGAAGCCATTCACTGTTCGCGGTGTGCCGCGATCGAGTCGTCAGATTCCGGGGTGAACTAAATAAATAAATGATCCTTCTAATTGTGTCGCCAAGGGGAGGAATAATGTCGGCTGGATTCTATAACGGGATGGAGGAGTGCTCTCGGAGTGTAAAAATACGTGACTCGATGGAGAATAACGAAGGGTGTTATAGACGGAAGGACCAGGCGAGGTATATGACGAGTCTAAATCGACCCGCTCATTATTTGTTCATCATTTGAGAAGAAATCGTTTCAAGTTCATTCATAGACGGAACACGCCCACGTTCCACGGGAAATATAATTGCCGAGGACTGGCAGGGAATGTAAATTCGTCGGTTTGATTGGAGGGAGGATGCTGGTTCTCCTTTCTCGCGACTTTATTTAAAGAAGGAAACGATGAAACCGCAGACACGGGCACACCGTTGGAAAAACGTTCGAGCGGTTGAATCGCCAAAGTTACTCTTCCACGGTAAATAGTTTTCAGCGAACGTCGAACAACAAGTTCGCGAAGTTGGAAAACAGCATCTGCTAATTAAAATATTAACTGAAAATACGGAGCGTCCGTGGTATGATTATAAGCATGGAATGCGATGGATCCGCGTGAATCGAGAGAAATATAAAAGAAGGGACAGAAATGGGATCTAAATTAATATATTATATTTTGTTTTATTTCTCGGTAAGAGGTTCCAAAGAAAAATCTGTCGAGAGAAGTATACATATAATTTTGTAAAACAAAATAAGAAGACGTAGATTCTGCATCCGATTTAACAATCAAATTACGCCGAAGATCATTCGTGTACCATGAGGGAAAGAGCATAATTTTGTTCGATAATAAAGGAATAAGTTGTATACAACTATACACTTCTGTGAGAAAAATCATTTTCTGAAAAGAACTTGTATAAATTTTAATGAAATACAATCTCTTGTAGCACAAATATTGCTTTTACGAAATTATTAATATCTCTGACTGAATGATGTGATTTATTTTATTTGATTGAATCTTCGTTCCAAATGTAATACAAATAAATTGTGCATGCATTGGACCGACTTATTGCATGTATGCACGCACCTACATATGCATATTATCGTATACTTTACATATCTTGAAAAACTGTTTGTCGTAGAAGAGTAACATTGCGGAGTTTTTAATGTACGTGACAATAAGATTGGTTGCATACTCACTTGGAATTCTGTTGATGGCACGTAGAGGTCTTAGGACTCTTATTGTTCTTATAGCTGATAAATTCATGTTTTCCACATTCAAACAGTATTCGAGAGAACTGCAATAAAAATGAATACTATTTCTTTCACCTTCCTATCAAGCTATTGTTATGCTTTATGTGTAAAGATCCAGTGTATGCACTGTATACCTTTCAATAATGCTATACAGGGTATACGGTACAATTGGAAGGGCCGTATTTAAATTCTTTCAATTTTTGGCGAAATAAACGCTGTAATTCTATTGGCATACGAAGGGGCAAAATATTTGTTATTTTAGGTATCGATCTCTCTTTACTAAGGGTGGGTCTCTTGAAACGTCGAAATTTGTATATCCCTTGCAACTCGAGAAAATTTCGTGTTTCAAGAATTCGAAACTTTGCACTTTTTTCGCGATACGAAACTTTCGAAACTGAAATAACCGAGAATGTTCGATTCGAGTGTATCCCACGTATTCGATACGAGATATCGAGATCGCAAATTTTCAGCGAATTGTTTTTATTTTTTAGAATATAAATACTTTGGCGATCGATCGTGAAAGATTTATTGTTGACTGCAAAACTGTTAATTCGATTCTTAAAACCAAATATTCCTCTTGCAAAATAAAACCAGCACAACAAGTTTCGAGAGTATCGAGTTTCGAATGTTTCGATAGTTTCCAAGCCTTACAAAGTTTTCGATTCGAGTTTCGAGAATTTAAAAATTAGTTTCGAGCCCATCCCTACTCTTTACACATTTTCTAATTTTAATCGCCTAATTTTACGCAGCCATTTAAGTATCAAATAAGTTAAAATTCGTAGGCTTGTCTCATTTCAACATGTATGCACAATTTTATCACCAATTATGAAATGAATTGACGAATTTTTTATAAACACTAAACTACAGCAATAAAAATTAAGATACTCTTTATTTTATCCCCTGCCCATTTCTCAGCTCTTTGAAATATTGTTTGGTGTATTAGTGAATTGAAACACTTTTAATATTGAAAACACTACACTATTTACATTGGAAATTGAATATCGAATTTGTCTAACCACAGTGACATTTCAATGAACTAATATTGAATATCAATATATAAAAACTATTATAATAAGTATTTGAACAGTAGACTTGGTTAATAAAATATATTTATTTTCCTGAACGCAACTGCATTTCTTTGACGTCCAAATTAAAAAATATTTCGAAATAATTCATCAAATACATTGATGTATGTATATTTTACTTCCTGTACAAAGTCCTATTCGTTTTAACGTTACTTCGATCAAATTTCTTCTAATAATTATACTACAGCCGAGCTGAAAAAGTTACAGAAACAATGCAAAAAGTACTAAAGATTAAGTCTGTGTTTTACCAAAATTTTCCTCCAAACAATATCTCGAATAATAGTATAAATTCTATTGCTCAATTTCAAAATCATTTGTACCCAAATCTAAGTTTAATCTCCATTTTGTCTATCTGCCATTAGCAGTAAGCCCTTTTCTTTCGCAATAATCTCAACTATATGAAAATCACATTTCTCAAACGAGTTATAGCACTGCAAAGTTTTTTAATTAATATTAAGCGTGCAGCGGATTATAAGCAATGTCAAAGTCTGTCCTTGCGCGTACCATCTTCTAATACCATTACAACCATTAAAAAAGTATAGCCTTCCTTGCTACCCCAACACAGTAATTGAAGTAGTATATGTATAAAAAGATGTCGCCTCGATGTTCGGATTTAATATCAACGATGAAAGAAAAGGAAATTTCGTTACTTCTAAGTTAATATTTAAATAACGCTAACGCGATATTCGTGGACGCGACACGCTTGCGTAAAATTGAATAAGTTTATGGGCGTGATCAGTTTCGCGAATTCCAAAGTACTTTCTATAAAAGTCGAACGATTAACTTTATCCGCATAGCATCGTTCAATCCACGAAACTTTATTTCACGGCAAACTTCCCACAAAACACGTTTCCACCTCTACGGCCCTAGCATCGACGGAATTAAAGGAAACTTTCGCGCAACTTCTATCGTCGTCTATACAGAAATAAACATTACTATACAATATTCATGCTATTTATTTCTCGATCGAATACACGCGTCACGGCAACCTGCGATTCGTTTCTTATGGATTCGCTGTAATTTGATCAACGTTAGAAAAAATAACGCTTCAAGGGAACGTTGGGTTTGTAATATTTGTTGGCAACATTTCGACATTGACAATATTCAATTTCGACATTCAATACTATTAGCAGTTTCCCTATGAATGTTGCACAATTAGAATTAATAATTAACACCGGTTCACGTTTAAGAATAAACATTGTGTAGCTATTAGGAAAGGCTTACAAAATTGCTAACCATGTTTTTACTATTTGCAACTATTAGCAACTAATAACTAACTCCACATACAAAATTTGTATCAATTTTACTATCAAAACACTCAATTGATAAACTTTTTGTATCTAAAATAAGCCTGCAGAATTACGTTCGACACTTCTCAATGAAAAAACTTTGTATGGCAGTTGTTTAACCCTAGAACTACCAAGCAATTCAAACTGACTCGATTCAGATTTTTTGCTTCAAAATTAATAACATACAGGTATCGTTGTCGCGATTTATGATGACTTTTAATAAGACAGAATGACAATTGTATATCCCTATTAAATGTTCAAATGGTAGAAAAACCTATCGGTAGTTCTAGTGTTAATAAATAATTTATTTCACAAGCCGCAGAGATTGATTCCACACGCCAAACTAAATTACAAAAATCTAGTCGTAACACAAAAGCTACAATGTATATTTGCGTATACATATTTGATAAAAAAGAATATAAATCTATCAATTTTCTCCACTTTAACTTTCATGGGGTGAATAATCACTTTGCCAAATGAACGGCCAAAATATTAAACGCCCGGCAATAAGAGTAGCTATTAGCATTGAAAAACGAAACCCCGGGAGGTGGGCACGTTTTACGTATTGCGCAACTTTTGACGATGTATACGGGTCACAAGGACCCGCCGCAGTCGATGAGGGTTAAAATCGTGTGTCGTTCTACCGCGATCCACGGGGGGAAAATGCACGGCCAGCGCGCATGGCGAGTCTCGAAACGAGGGATAATTAACCGGCACTTACCCAGCCGCCACTATAAAAAAGTCCAATCTGTTCCAGGAGTCGGCCAGGTACGTCCCCTTGCCGTATATGCCCATCGCGACCATCTTGATTGTCATCTCCAAGGCAAAGAAGGCGAAAATGATGTCGTCGAACATCTGTAAACCGGAATGGCACGCGAGGGCCGATTAGACGGGAGCATGCTTAACCCCATCGGGCGTAATTGATCAAGGACACTAGAGCAACGAGATCCATTAGCCGTCGAACCGCCAACTGCTGCTTTCTCGTGTTTGCTTCCCCTTTCTGCTCGCGACGTGTAAAACCGAACGTGAGAAGCAGGACAAATAGTGCAATTAATCAATTCCCCTTGCCACGGTTTTAGAGTTTCGTTATTTTCCCTTTCTTTCTGTTCTTTTTTCCCCCCCTTTTTTCTGTTGACTCTTCGAAACGAACGAATGGAAGTTTCCGATTTCCACCCCTTTTTTCATTCGCTGGAAGCTCGAGTTGAAAATAGGTCGATCTGTAGTTTCTGCTAGGTTGCTTTGAATGAAATGTTGCTCGAAAGGAAGTTGAATGCAAACTGTCGGCACAAGTGTTTTCTTTTTAAGGTACGTGGTATGCATTTAATCGGAATTATTGCTGGATGATATTTATGGCCCTGTTTTAAATAATTAACTAATGTCAATTTCATTAATAAGACATTAATAAGACCGTGAATTATAAAGGTGCAGAAATGTTGTATTCTTGTTTGTACTTATTAAAGAATCGTCTATATATTTGAACACTTTGTGCTCTGTGCAAATTAAATTGGGTAAACTGGAAGGATTGCGAAATTTCACGAAATCTTTTGTCGCTTTTATTTTTCAACATATATGGATCCTTTCACGTGGATTAATCTAGGCGGGATCCACTTGTTCAATTTTTCAGCAATATCTATTCATCCAAAGAAATAATTAATCGCGAAATATGAAAAATTTTATTTAAGGAATGTCTGGTTTGCCCCTTATCATTTATGAATTTAAAAACATTACAGTTTACAGCATTCGATGATTTTCCTTTCCCCTTATTTTTCAATAAAAAATCGGCAGCCTTAAATACCTCGACATTTAAATCATTTTCTCCAAGCTCTGCATTTATATATTCGACAACGTATTCGGTAATTGTTGAAACACTATGAATATTAAACGATTATTAATGACAACAGATAATAAGATTCAAGTAATTGCAATGAACATCTTGCTGATGCTAAATGCACGTGCACCGCAACAAATAATGTCTCCTTTACTGGGTTTATAATGACAGATAACCGAACGAAATTTAATTCATCGTATCGGTCCGACCAGTTCAAACTTCCGGAAAACGACGTTCCGCACACAGCAACCTAATTATCGACGAAAATAATTGCACGCCCTGCATTAATGCCAAACTAATTCTAATGAGAAATTTTATCGTGGCAAATATATTAAGCATGGCGGTAAAGACGTAAGAACGCGAATCAAGTTAACACGAACAATAGGAAAAACGCCGGCGTTAAGTCAGATCCGAGGCGTGAAAACGGGTTAATAACATCGAAAATTCTATGCACAGGCTCTGTACAGGTTTTGCAACTAAGTCGTGTCATTAATTAAAATTATCCAACGAGTTGGTTGCTCGCGGTGACATAAAAAGAGACAGGGAGGGGCCGTCGAGGAAGAGATTCGCGATATCATCGTACAAGCTGCAGATGAAAGCGTAGCAGCCTTTAAATCGTGACGCACGGAACTGTGATTGCAATTCTTCGCCTCGCTGAATCTCAATTTAATGCTGTGACAAATGAAAGCGAGCATATAAGGGCAAGCGTAATTCAATTATCTCGTTTCTATATTATTTCCCGTTCTTTCTCTTTCTGCACAGCACTCGCGATGGCGCGGCTAATGAAACAGGTGTTCATAAAAATATAATATGCACAGGTGTGGGGTACGTACTTGTAATATTTTACAGCGATTCGTCACGCATTGGTCGTCCACACACGGTTGGTACATCCCCAGCGTGATGCAGTTTAAAAGAATTACCATCATGCTCACTCTTTCGAACCACGTGATACTAGGTTAAGGAAAATATCCTGTTCTAATACTAAATTAATGACAATGGTAGGTTACACGAGAAACAATGAACACTGCTTGCTTGTAATTATTCTGAAAATTATTTACATCAAGGGAGGAAACGAAGGGAGGGAAAGAGAGATTAAAGTAGGTTGCCAGGGTTGAAGCCAGTTGTTATACATACATATTCGATTGTGATCAATTGTGCGCCAACGTAAAGAAACAAAATTTTCATTTACAAAATGCATAGGCAATGCCATGTTTAATAAATGATCAAATTTAGTCTTGGGTGTGAACAGTTTACAAAATATATTTTGATTAACAAAGTTCTAATTATTTTAATTATTCGCAACTTTAACGATTCATTTCTTCAACACGTTAAAGATTTAATTCATATGTATTGTTTATATTTATTTTCCATTACACAGGGTGGTTCATTTAAATAAGGCCGGGCAAATATCTCTTCCAATTGTGAGGATATCAAAAATATAACCCCTTATTAGATATTCTTGGAAGAATGTGGTGTCAGCACAGCAGTCATCCGGAATGTTATTCGTTCCACACGTTTTGTAAGACAAATTTTACATACAAAACTTCCACATTGCTGGATTGAAAGGGGTGTAACTGTAGCATGGCCACCGCTGTTTGTTTTCTTGCCGGGGAAATTAAAGCCAGTCGTTTCAGAAAAACAGAATAATTACTGCCTGTACTAATAATTAATCCTGACGCATCTGGAAAGGCTCTGCAGTCTCTTGTTTTTCGTTTGAGACAATGCATCGTCGTCGAAGGACACCATTTTCAACATTTATTATAACTTCAACGAAGAAGAGTGACAGATACCTTTCAAATGTCATGACTAAGTCTTCTAGATACATCTTCTACTGCGATACTAAACGTGTTTCTTTACATTCACAGGTTGCCACTCGCCTCGTGGCTAAAGCCTGTAATCTAGATAGACATAAGTTTCGTGTTTTTTCTGTTCGTTTTGGAGTCAAAGGTCATTTCCAGCTCGTGTCGTCATGCAATGAAAAAAACGTATGGAGTTATGTGCTACAAAACATCCATGGCTTTGAAATAAAATATTTGTTGTATCGCCACAATTGGAAGAGATATTTGAGTGGCCCTATTTAAATGAACCTATTTAAATGTACAATATTCAATTATTAATAAGTTTAAATGTCCATATATGGATACTACGAAATTTTTCATAAATTTTGTTCCGATCATTTGCACGTTATAGTTCTATTGTTCTTATGTACGCTGTTATAATTATAATGCATCATGGTTCAGTAATTTTGGAACAATGAAATACATGGTTGTCTCTCAAAGATAAAATTATTGGGCCAAAGAAGGCCTGTTCTCTTCAGTCACGGACAAAATACACCGTCCTTCGAATAACTAGACGCGACACTGTGTAACAAGTAATTACAAGACAAAGCTCTCATTAATTACTTGTGCAAGTAACATTAGCTTATTAAATGTTCATGCTAGGTACGACATTAATTGCATGTATTCATTCTTTGATGAGAAATTCCATACGCTACTTATTCTCAGGAAAAATGTATTAATTTGCCATTTAATATTTTTGAAATCCCTACAAGCTTTAAAAATATTTGGCTAAATTATTAATATATAATTTCTATTAAAAAATCTTTAATAATGAGAACCAAATGCTCTGTAAAAACTCTGTAAAAGCTCCCCACCTTGTTACATTTCAAGGAAGACATAAATTGAGGGCAAAATTCGTTTAAGTTACGTTTAAAAAAATTAAGTACAAGATTTTTACTTTGAACGTGATCAAATTTTTGGAAATAACGAACAAAGGACCCACGAAAGTGTGTGAATAATAATTTTTCTTTTACGCCGTGAAAAGAAATGGCAAACTGGGACAAAGTGAATGACAATTTTATCGTTCTCGTTTGAGCAATCAAAGAACTCACGAATTTGATGATAATTCCACGAGCCATTCATTAATGCGAAAAGTGTCAAATATACAAATACACCAAAATGCGATGCGAATCTATGCAGCTTAGAATATTTTACATTTTTCGTACATTCAACCAGAAAAAAGGAAATAATATACCCCAAAAAATGCCACATTACATTACAACGACGTTGTCAACGTGGTCGCGACAAAAAAAACCCACTTAACATACAAGCACACACACACCACCGAATTTTAAAAGGATCCTCGAATAAAGTATACAAAAAACCATTCACGTGACAAAGTTAGACGAAGCGGATTGTACATTATTCAAAGAAATTTCACCCTTTCCCGACGAACCAACAAGAAAATACTTTTAACCGTTTCAACCTCTACTCTCGTGCATTTTCATTCGACTCGATTTCGCATAATTAACGAGACTCGTTATAAATCGCCCAAACTAGCAACTCCGCGCAATACGTAACGCAACGTTGCATAACAACACTCAATTGATCAATTAACGATAAACACGCGTAACGGGAAAAATGACCGAAACTATGGTCCACTCGATTTCAAAAACTTCGCCAACTCATCGAGGCAAATAATTAACTCTCCCACAATAATTGAATTATCAGATAATTGAAGGAGCACGTGCCGTGAAGCAACGATATCCCTGTTACATTCAATTGATGTAACAAATTGGCCGGCTGATCATATCTTTCCCATTTTCCGTTCCCGTAATTCCTCCATGGCCATCAACAAGGGGCCAAATATATGGTGATTTAATTCACTGGATACCCCCGCCAACCCTCGAGACCATACGAAATCGCTATTACCACCCTGCCGTGCCAATTTGGCCGGTGTTATAACATTTCACCAGCGTGTCGTCGCAAAACGATCGATCGATAAGACAAGGCATAACTCTATAATCTTGCAGATCGATCACGGTTGCCAAGTGACTAGTACCTAAACACTATCCTCCACGGAGCGTGACTTGAGGTACCCACGTGTCGGATAAACGCTCGAATGATGTTTCGCCGGTAATCGTCGAAAGTGGAAAGCCATTTGCCAATCTCGTTGGCAGACACGGTCGAAAACGAAACCAGGGTCACGCGAGTTCTCGTATTCCCGCGACATTTCGAGCGAACCTCTGCACACCAACATCTGTCACGAAATACGCGAATCAGTGAAAAATTGTTCGTCGAAAGCTTATCGAAACGATCGAAGGACCTCGCAAACGAGGAGACACCAGAGTGAACGCAGAAACTATAGCAGTTTATCGCGGAACGAATTCCTCCCTTCAGATGGTCGCAATAATGTCGTTCATAAATTTTCGAGCGGAATTCCAGCTGATTTTGCAGACCTGACTCGCAGCGGGGTTGCAGGGAAGCGGACGCAATTTCTCGGGATTTTGCACAAACGCGAAGTAACTTCGGAAAACTGTAGACAGAACGATTTCCCACCGCGTGTGCGAGTAGCGAACTGCGTCGAAACTAGGTGATTGGCCAACTTTCTGTCTGTTGCACGGCGAGGAACGCCAGCCGTTTAATGCACACCGCCTGGAACAGCGTTATCGAGCGGGCTTTTGTCGGAAGATTTGCTACTACCAAGGACGCGGGGAAAACGAACGAAGAAATTCGTATCGAGGAACGAGCGACGAGATTGTCGGGGGTACGTCTGGTGTGGACCGGGATTTTATAGGGCAATAAAAACCCGCGATTCCAGTTACAAGAAGAAAAATTGTACTATTCGTGACGTGTTCGTAACGGTTGCACGCAAATGCTGTTCACGCGATACGTTAACAGGCCACTGACACTCTATTGTTACGTAGCCTACCGCCAGGCTGATGGCCTTTTCGACACGCGAGCATTCTTCACGCCAAGACAACCCCGATCGTTGCGAAGACTTGCCTCGAGCCGCCTGGCACGTCTAACCCTTTCGCCTCGAAGATTCCAAATTGCGAACGGAACTGTTGTGTGCCGGTGATTTGGTATGCGATGCCCGTTGCGTGTTGCGCGGGGCAGAGCTTTGGACGTGACGGAATTTTCATTCAGACGGGGCGTTTCGAAATACTTGCTGATAGAAAATAAATCTGAGGTATCGCAGTTCCTTTCGGAGGCGTAAGGATTTCGCTTGTTTCGTTCGTTCAATTTTGCTGCTGGTCGCGATTGAAGATTGTTTTAGGTGTAGCGGAGCTTTTATTTTAACCCCAACATCGATGTTCTATGTATGTATTCGAATATTTTAGATCAGTATAATTGTGTTGTTTAAGAATTTTTAATTCAAATGACGTACGACCTCCCTGGAATTTCTCCAAGATTCGAAACTTTACGATTTTAAAGTTTTAAATAAGAAAGTGATGCTAATGTGAGTCGACCAGGATCGAGTGGTATAGACACGAACACAAAATAAAAGTAAATACAATATCGTGAGATATGCTCACTCACTCAGTGGGACATTATTTTTTCGGAAATGCGTTTAACTCTTCTCGAATTTTTCTTTCCCCCTCATGTCAAATATAAAATACTGTATAGCGAAGGGAAACGGAAAAGGATACTATATCTAATGCTACTTTTCTTTTGAATACTTTTTCTGATGCTTACTTATCATTTTTAATACCACACACTTTTATATGCGCGTTCTGTTAAACGGGAGATTATTCGGGAGGAGAACCAGAAATTATTCAATCTGTTATTAAATATCGATGCTTCTGAAGATTGCGCAGTCGTACTTTAGAGACGCTGTTAAATTGATCGCGCAGCATTAATTCCTAGATTAGTGAGATCTCCGAACCTAATCCCGTTCAATTGCCGTCTGTAGAACTGCTTTAAACCCTCTGCGAAACAGTTCCGCCGACTTAATGCACACGAAACAACCCATTAAAGGATAACAGCTCACGCGAAAAATTTTATATCGAAGGGGAAATTGCATTTCTAAAATTTTAATGAGCACCTACAAGCTACTTTCTGCGTCACGCTTACCGTCTGACAAAGTACTAACGGAGAATACTGCGCTACATGAAACAAGAATAGAGTTAGCGTTCATTACGTACTTTTATTTGATTAGGGCATACGCGAGGAGGTAGAAATATAACTTTGACCATTACTATTTCAACAAGTTGCTAGCTAAATTTCACATTAAGTAGCACTTATATAGCTCATATATAGCAGTGTAACATTGTAACACATCTGTCCACGGTACTAATACATTGCAACGTAACAGTGAATACTGTGAAAGTTGAATACTACAATTGCATTAAATTCTTTGCAGCAATTTTGGAACGAATGAAAGCATGTCGAATGAAACGAGCGCACAGAAACTAATTTAAACAAAAATTATTGAGGAATACTATTGTTTCATTTCAAATGCGAACGAGGTTGTTAAAGTACAGAGTCCAATCTAGCTGGGAAATCGTGCAACTTTCAGGTACCTAAGTAAATTGCTTACATTAACGAGAAAATATGAAACGTATACGAATTAGGCATCGAACCTACACCCAACCATTTTCATCACACCTTGTCACCCTATCTTTCAACCCCAAACCTAATCTTCACCCCATCTACACCTGATATATATGCTTTCCACACACTAGTCAATTATCCTAATCCCCCATTCCATCATCTGGCAGTCTACCTCACCGCACAGACAGAAATATATAAATAATTACACAGATAATGCACTGACTCAATACATCAAATCAACACTGAGGCGCCAGACTGCATTAGGAGAGTCGACACGCAAAAACCAGAATTAAATATTCAAAAATTACACACCACCCATATTCATTAGTATACTACGCTTCATACGCAATAGTGCTCGTCACATAAACATTTAAAATGTATCGTCTTCGTCAATTAATGGATATTTTCGTTCGACAATACCTTGACCACCCTAACAAATTGTTGTCACGTAATTAATCTTGGCTTGGAAGAATCGTTCTTCAAAAATATTATGCTAGAATGACTTCCCGGAATCCCCTGTTTATCAAAGAAAGCATCGGTAACAAAATAGGATCAGTCTGGAAACTGTCCAACGAGAAAGCAATGTCTTACTTCGTCTACCGGAAGCAGACTAACAAATTGTTCCCCATCCCAGAGCAATTATCTCAGACGTCACATCGCTCACTATTCACGATGAAATTTCTTATATTCAATAATAAAAAATATACAATATCTTGCTACAATTATCTTTCGCTTTTCCACTCGCAACCACAGAAGTCAATTCTAGATTTGATCACCAAGCTCGCATGTTCGCCAGTAGTATTAATAAAAAACATTTCCCTTTTTCTTTCTTTTGCACACTCCCTTATGTTTCTCCCCATAAATCAGCCGTAATCTCTGACAATAAAACTTAAAAATATGTACAGTACTAAATAATTTCCAGCGCATTTTTCACCCAAAAGATCCGTGCAACTCTAACTAAAAATACTTCGATCCGCAGATTTGACGTACTCCTCCAAAAAAAACAACCCAGGGTTAATAAATAACAAGGTGAACGATGCTCAAATCGTTGGAAGTTCAAGGCACAGTACTATCGTAAGGTTAACGGAACGAGTTGGTTCCTTTAATATCTCACGGCCATTAGTGGCAGGCATTAGAAACGGATCTGACACCGATAAGAAAGTAATAGAGTTCCAAGCATTAATTTCTAATAGGCTGGGCTATTGTAAGAGCCGGCAGAGCTTTCCGCCTCTCATTTCCACGGACATGCATCAAACGAATTAGATCCGACACGTTATACCGGCAGCAGCTATCCGTTCTGCCGCTTGGAAAATAAATCTTGGCGGAATCCAGAGCGGAGCTAAATAATTTGTGGGCCGGCACGATTTATGCCGGGAATTTATCATCGAGAAATTGAATTGACGATGGAGGCTACGCACACGATTCTGAGGAACAGCACGTCAGAGGAAGGAACGTTCTGTGCCAAATGATAACAGAGGTTCATTCAAAGATCGGCTCGATCTCGATCCGGTTTCCACTTGGAGTCCACGCGAGATTTATGCGCAACGTGTTCCGCAATGGAATGGACTAACCAGCGTGTTTAACGTGTACCACGGGGTATACTAAAGGGACTCTCGGGCGATCAATATTTATTGTCAATATTTTCTGTGTCGTCGGTGTCCTCGTTTGAAAACGTTGGCTGATTGACAATATTTGGAATATTGATCGGGCGGTTTTGTGAGAGTGCAACAAGACATTTCTTCTACAGGTGTATCATGGCCACACGAACTTTCCGTTAACATGGCTGTTATTCAATTTAAAACACGAAATTTGGGCTTAAGCAACGTTTGTGTGACGTAAACAACCTGTTGACTGTATTTTTTGTCCTATAGGTTTTGTCAATATATTTTGTCAGCATACTTTGCCAATTTAACCCTTTATTGAAGGCAACCTTTTGTTCCCAGTGTTTTGTTGCCTGACGACGGAAGGTTTAATTATTTACAGAATTTCATTTTCTCTACTACTTCGCTGGATATTAGAGCAAATGTTTTTCGGGTTATTGGACAGCTACTGAAAAATAAATGTATCGAATAGTTTTGTCGTGGCCATGATAGTATAATTCATATTATAATTTCGCAATAGTTGGTAATTATTATTTCAGGCTGCTCCTGTTGCGGGCAAGGGCAATTTATATAAACTGTGAATCGATTTAATTCCGTTATCGAAATGCGGAACCAAACGCTAATCCGCTTTGGTTGCCTTCGGAGGAACTAAAATCTACAGCTTGATTGAAATACTGTTCGGCTGCGTGGAGTTTATATTTTATAAACGGATTTTAATAATGAAAACTGCCCTCGGCATTGGCACCCAATTTGCCACTGATTAGTGGAAACAGACTGCGTTAGCGAGCCCACTTTCGTTTATTGAAACGCGAACTACCCATTTCGAATAGTTCCCGTGAGAATAATCCGTAATATAAAATGGACAAGCCAAACAAATATTTGATGTAAATTCTGCAATCAGGCTGATATGAAAATGACAATTAATCAAATATTAAATATAGATTCAATACCTTCGCGTATATGCCCGATGCCTTGTGGCGTATTTTAATAAAGTTCCTATATCTTGGCAACGGAGCCGAACGGAATTATCGCTTATACAGGATGTAGTAGAAGTAGGTTACCATACTATAGTAATTAGTTAAGTGCATTACACACGTGTGAACTTTCTTTGTATAAACATTCTTAACAAATTTCTAAAAATAATTTCCTTCGTCAGTTATTCGCACTTCGAGGAATTTACATAACCGCATGGTATTTCCTGAATTTCATCGCTCGAACCGAACATATGAATGTTTCGAAAAATATACGAGAATCTTGACATGTCCATCGTAAACAAAAAGTGTCGGCGCCCCGAAAAAGAAAACATTTTTAGACGCAGGTTTATACGAGTTTTTTTTTATCCTCAAAATGAGTGAACACTCTGTCGAAGTTTATCCACCTAGAGTCTCCGAAAAGATGGATTTGCCATGATGTGGGCGATAATTTATATGAGAAAAGCGGCAATGTTACATCTAAACCCAATAAAGTCAATGACATGACGTACAAAGATTCACAGACCGATATAAAATCACAGTTTCATGAAATTTATGGAAACGAAAGTTTTGTATTTCAGCTCTACGAAAATTTATGGTGGATTCTTCCACGATGCATTTTTAAAAATAACAGACAGCCCTGAACTGCGAGTAAATTTAAAAATATAACTATGAATCGTCGGAATGAAATTGATCAGAATTTTATTGCACAGTTATACGATATCATTCCAAACTGAATTTTTGGAACAATTAAAGTTTGAGGTAAATATACAAGATATTGCAATAACAAAATATACCTTGTTGCCAACGTTTTCGTTTTTCTATTATTTTAGGTGAACCTATATTGTTTTCGTTGGTAAATAAGTACTCGTACTTATTTATTAAATGTATTCATAAATAATATACTGTTCTTTACCAATTTAATTATTGAATACTAAGATATTGAAAAATAATCTATTTGTAGAAGAAATTTGTTCCCTGTTAAGCTAAATATTTCAGTTCCACAGAAATATTGATTTTTGTTAAACCAGGTAAACCATTGCATGGCAATGCTAAGCTTCGTCTGGCGAAACGGTAAAAAGACAGTTTATTTTAATTTACCTAGGACGATTTAAATGGCTCGGCATATCCACAGGATTGATGTCAATGCAACGCGTTTTGTCCCACAAATAATTCAGAAATATCGACGTAATAATAAACGGGCTTCGTGACTTCCCTATAAAATAAAAATAAATATTTTCATTATGACAAAAGTTTTAATACACCAGAAAAAAATAAAAAAGAGATCTGAGAAAATCGCAATTACTTTCCGTAATGAACTCTTTTACAATTTATGGATAAGAAGGTATGAAGGTGATCAAGAAATAGTGGATTACTAATTGGTATAATATATATGCAACAATATTCTTTCTTGTATTATAAAATTTGAAAGTAAATTTTCCCTGTTAAGTAATGTGAAAAAATGTGTACATGAAATTGTTTCTAGAATGTTACTTTCAGAAAAAAAATCAAAGAATTAAAAAGTAAGAAACAGTAATCCTATATTTTCATCGCGAATCTCTATTACACATTAAATATTAGGTGAATTCATTTGAAATGGACGATTTCTTAAGTATGTAAAATCTTTCTGAATTTAGTGATTAAATATATTAACAAAAATCCATTAAGAATCCATTAGGATCGATGACTTTTCAATCATTTTTTCTTAAACTGACTAATTATGAATAAAATTAATCAAATTCGGGTGTTTTTTTCTTGCGAAATGAACTTGGATAAAACGCAGTGGAAATTGTTCCTAACAATTAATACTCGGCTCTAAAAGTACAATCGGCTGATATTTTAAACAATCTTAATAAAAATACACAAACCTCAAAAGCGTTAAAAAGTGCTTTCTAAAACCAGTTTCCCAAAATAAAGGAATAAATAATCATTAATCTTCGCAACAATCAGAATGTATGAAATTCCAAGAATCGTACTTTAATTAATTCTACTTTCCACAGGACTGTAGACGTTGACAGTTTTATTAATACTAGAACTACCAAGCCAGTCAAAATGACTGGTTTCAGATTTCCCCTTTTAAAATTATTAACATATAGGTATTGCTGCAGCAATTTATGATGACTTTCAATAAGACAGAATGACAATTATATATTCAACGACCATCTGTCTAACGTATGCTATCTGAATAATACCAAAATGTATCGGTAGTTCTAGTGTTAATATTAATACAGAAATTTGGGTTAATCCCACCAAAAAAACAGAAAAAGAATACTATATCAAACTACTGTACTCGATGAGCCAAATAAACGATCTTAAAGCACTGCCACGAAAAAAGTTAATAAACATCGAGGCATAAACCAAAATGTACAAGGATATCGAAACGAAAATGATTTCTCATTCTAAGTTAATTCTCCCAAAATAAGTAAGATCGACTAGACGCGCGCAAAATTTCCTATCCCTAGTACACATCAATTTCAGTACAAGGGTTAAAAAATCAAACGTCTCGCAAAAATTGCCCAACAAAACCACCGCCAGCATCCGCCGGCAAATTTTAATAATAATAATAATAATAATATATATTTCGTTAATCAACGAGCTAGAGAACCCTTTAGTATACAGGGGATTGTGTCACACAGAGAATAATAGTATCATATACAATATAAAGTAAAAACAGAATTACAGAAAAGAATAACAATTGATATAAGATAAAATAATACAAAAGTAAAATAATGATAGGGTAAAACAGAATTACAGAAAATAATAACAATTGAGATAATTGAAATAAAATAAACTAAACTAAACTAAACTAAACTAAACTAAAATAAAATAAAATGGGATACAGTAAGAAGAAAGTTCTTAATTCCTAAAAACGGAAACATTAATAAGTATTTACAATTTACCGCGATTAAAACGGATTGCTTAAATGCTATAAAGGAAGTCCCAAAAAAGTTGAGACAATTGCAAAATTTGTTCGCGTTGGTGCATAAACGATTGAAGCAATTAAAGGATATAGCCGGATAAGGGGGTCAAATGTGCCCCTAAACCAAATTCAATTTGTGAGGTGTCATTCGATAGCTTATCAAGAAAAACCAATTCGTACCAAGTTTCAACCCTGTAGCTCGACTGGGAGGGTAGTTACAGGGAAAAAACAAAAATATGGTTTTTGCCCAATATCTCCCATTTTAGCTCATAAAAAATTTTGAAAAAATCTGAGACATAGCAATTTTGGAGGTACGCATTGTACAAGTTTTGCAGATTTTTAAATTGGAAACCCGAGCTGCAAAAAATAAAAAACGTAAAATAATGCTGAAGAATGCCGATTTTGTATTGAAGGAAGCGGTAACACACTTTTATATTTGTTTTGTAAGTACATATTAGTGATACTACTATTCCCAATTTTTTTCAGATTTTTGAATTGGGTACGCCGCAGTCAAAAAAATTAAAAACCGATATTGGGCAAAAACCATATTTTTGTTTTTTCCCTGTAACTACCCTCCCAGTCGAGCTACAGGGTTGAAACTTGGTACGAATTGGTTTTTCTTGATCAGCTATCGAATGACACCTCACAAGTTGAATTTCGTTTAGGGGCACATTTGACCCCCTTATCCGGCTATAGCCTTTCCCAATTTATCAGCTCCACTGCGAATAACCCCTGTGCAAAGTTCGTTCAACCGCCCTTGGCCACTAATGGCAAGCGAATGGTCATTCGTCGCAGCGGCGATCCATCAGTGGAGCGTGAGCGATGGTGGTCAGACACGCGCGCAGCGTAAGTAGCTTCGGCCAGCGGTGTCTGACCGGGCGTCAAGCGCTTCTCGGCGAAACTCCCCGTTAAATATCGCGCGGCCGATCGAGATCGAACGAGCGTCGAGCAAGAACGGAACCGGACGAGCCGTTTCCTCGGACAAATCGCGAGGAACCCGCCGCGTTATCTACTTTCCACAAACATGCGGAGTGTGTCCGATCAATAAACGGCCGGCCTCCGCCAGGCTCTCTCCTCCGGTGTAACCCTCGAATCTTGCCGCGTCGCGACTCGCGCCGCTGTAACGCGAAGAACAAGAAAAGAAGAAAAAGGAGGACAAGGAATGGGTAAAGGAAGAACAGGTAGACCGGCGCGCACGGTTGGAACGGGCGATCGCGCCGCGTCCCCACGGCGCTCGAATAAAAACAGGAGCAACAGTTTGCTTCGTGCTCCCTGTCTCTTTGTGCGGGAGCACGGGCGAGCCGCCGGGGCCAGGGACTAAACTGGAACAAAGGTCCGCGAAACGATTCTCAACGCGGCGCCGCGATGAAATTCGGGCGAAGGCGGCTCCGTCGCCGAGGAACTGACTCGTCGCGACCGAACCGAGTTTTAGGATTTTTATCATTGAAATAATAATAACAGTGACGACACGGCGACGATTTTAGAAGGAAAGGTTCGCGGGACGGATTACTCCGTTTCTCCGCAGGATGGACCGTGGATGCAAGCAAAATTATTCGCGTTGCTTCTCGCGAATGCGTGAGAGCCGCAAGACCACCGCTGCGCCCTGTGCACGTACATACGTACGTTCTTCTAGGTCACGATGCACAATTATTGAGCGCGATTCTTCGCCGATGTTTCGACGAGGATTATTAATACGCTTGCACACGAACCGATACGCGAACCCGGGAGGTTCACGGACTTTCCAGCTGCCGATCGGATTCGGTTTTGAAGGGCGGCGTGGAAATATTCGTGGATCGTGGCGAACGGGTTGATTATCGCAGACTCGGGTCGCGAATGGCGCTTGATTCTGGGTAAAGTTTTAATTGAGGTGTCAATCAAGAGGTGAAACGGCAAATACTGTTACAGTTAGTCTGCTTTCTCTCGCGTTAGCTTGATCGTTCCGTTTTCTTCTTCCAGTATGTCCTAGTATATTCGGCCTACCACTGAATAGAACTACGACCGATTTTACAACGGTGAAAAAATTATCTTTGCTCTTTTTCCGGTGTTTATTTTGTTTGATTTAATTCCGCCGCGATACGATAAATCGAGGTTGGAATGCCGCCGGAATGTTCTGGGCAGATTTTTAACGCACTGCTACTTGCTAATTGTGCGCGATGAAGGTAATGAATTTCTTGACCTTGCGAGTTATTTTTGGAAAATATTCCGTGGAATATTCTGTGGAACGGTAAGTGTTCTGAGAAATAGCACGATCAGTTTCATGACGTACAAAGTGATGCTCCGTTGATCCTCTATCAATTCTTCGGAGGATTCATTTCGTTTCTCCTTGATTGAAATTGAAGGCTGACTATCGGATGTGACCAAATGGTTTTATAAGTATTTACTGAATGCCTAGGAAAATATTAAT
The DNA here is from genome assembly GCA_963583965.1 of Nomada ferruginata. Classification (NCBI taxonomy): domain Eukaryota; kingdom Metazoa; phylum Arthropoda; class Insecta; order Hymenoptera; family Apidae; genus Nomada; species Nomada ferruginata. Next base: position 7,907,302 of record OY757219.1, read on the forward strand.
CAAACGCAAAGATGTTATATTGAAAATTGTTAACCTTCCGTCTGTGCATTGGGGTCAAATGGACCCCAGTCATTGTAGTATGCAACGAAATCATTTCAGACGATGCTTCTGATTAAATGTTTAATATGTATAATATAATTTAAATTATCTTGTAGCTTTATGAATAAAGTAAGCATTTCTTATGAATGAATAAAAATAAAATAAAAATAACTATTTTCTTAAAGAAAACTTTACAAAATACATGAAAATATGTATGGTGTCAGCTTCACCCCGTGCACAGGCCATGGGAAATTTGCTATGCACAGAGTGAAGGTCAAGCGTTCACGTTTGACACAAGTTTTTCTACCAACTTTGCTCGAAAATTTAGACGAAACTTGTTTCCGCAGATAAATAATTTTCGGAAATAATATTCGTAGGAACAGATACGAACGACGTTTCCAGCAATTATATTATTATTATTATTCGTCTGCGCGGATTAAATGTTATTAAACCCGAAACTTGACCTACTTATTGAAGGCCAACTGTGCGATGCTTTCGTTATGGAGGCATTAAAAGCAATTTTCGTCGATGAAAACGAGACACGTGGATTCATAAATTGGAAACGTTACGAGCATTCCCAATTTTAATTGCAACGACGCAAATGTTTCATACTTCCTCCGCCGTTCATTTTTCTTTCATTTCCTTGGAAATCGAGTTGCGATCGGGCACAATCTGGTAAATTAATTAAAACTGAAAACGGATGAGCGAATTTCGCGTGGCATTTAACGCCGCGAATCCTCGCGCTGCTACAAATGGCGGCTTATTAATGTCAACAAACGGCTCCCCTGATAATTATATTTTCGATTTCCCCGGCGTGGATAAGAATTGATCGGTCACGCGACCACCAAGTCGCTATCATCGTTACAATAATCGTGGCACAGATAAAACATATTGTTCATTTGCCAGCCGTTGTTTCCAGCTACGCGAACCTTTTTGCGTGATCTCAATACGCAAAACGAGACACGTACGTTTTTCAAGCCATTATGTCGTCCACAATCGATACACATGCCATTGTCAGAAGCATGAAAACACAAATGAATTGGTTGCAATACAGAAAATGGGTTACTAATTCTACACAGCGAATAAATCTAAAAGGTTGGTATGGAAAGAAAAGACAATGTAAAACAGTAGTTGCCCGTACTATGTCGAGTATAAATTTAAATTAAAATATTGAAGAGCACATAATTAAACGTAGACACAGGTCTACATAGAAATTATATAGAAAGACGATTGTTTAAAATGATTTTTCTCTTCTTTTAATGTCGAGTTACTGATTGCTTATTAAGGTAATGCAGTTCATATAATTTTCACAGTTTGAACGCAAAAACAATAAACATTGACCCCATAATATTGTTACTCGTTGTTATATTATTATACCAGTTTCTAGAGAATTCATATAACGCGAACATAAAACCGATAATAACGTTATCTTGTAAAGTAGGTTAAAATGCTTTTAAAGGGAGTTTCTACCTGAAAATTCTTTAAAAAGAAAAAGCGAACTCTTTCTCCGATACACGACACAATATTATACGATTAGCTTTTATATAATAATAATACTTAAAAGATTGGTGTCAAGATATTCCCTTATTACATTATTTCCAATTCGAATTTCTGTTGTGAAAAACAACCGCCAGAGCTGCGCCCACATGAAACAATACACGTCGAAAAACTATTCAAAAAATACAGACTAAAATATTTTTCAATATTTCCATTTGAATTTCAACAACAAACAAAAAGTAGCTGCGGTTCAATTTTTATAGAAAACAGTAAAGCCTCTTAAAACCGTGCAACAACATCTGTTCATACAATAATAACAATTATGTACGCGCAAGAAAAAAGTAAACTTCCTAAAATATCCAGTAGAAATCCTCGAAACGAACAATAACCTAATAATACCCTCGATATTACCAATAATCCCCAATTTCCGGTTGAAATTGTCCAAAAAGCTTGCATTTGCATATCAAGCGTAAATATGACCGTGCTTGCCATTACTCTCACGTGCAATGCGACTGTCCTCGAATTACCAACGCGTGGCGAATCCGAATCGAGTTACGTTTTCTTCCCACGTCGAATAAAAAGATCAGAAACAGCTGGTTGTCGCGTGTAAATAAACATTTCAATTTCGTTCTCGTTCGGAAAATTCGCCCGTCGGAATAGACGAAAGCCTGGGCGATACAATGATCCGCGAGCTGCAGTTTCGACAGTGAAAAATTGATAAGAGAGAAACACGAGGAAGATGTTCACTCTGCCCATCCACTGTTCGTTCCGGCGTTTCATAGCTTCGTGAGCCGTTAACACAAAAGAGGGAAACGTGCTGGATTTGTATCACTTTCACCGGGGGCACCGGCATCGATAACCTTTATCTTTCGCACCCGCAAACATCCAGGCCAGTGTCTTTACCCAGGGGTGATCCCTCTCGCACACATTACGATAAGATGCGTGCGCTGATAAACGGATCGAGAGAGGCTTTGATTGAGCCCGGGGATAATTCTGATAGAACGTACGCAGAAAGGAAATTGATGGCCGAACGCTGTCTGGCCCAACCCTTCTGCTATCAGCTTCAGATCAATGATATCGACGGCCCATAAAGAACAGATATTTCAATTAGAAGGTATTTCCTTCTCGAAATAGAGTGGACCCCCGGACAGGGTGATCTTGATAGGCAACGAAATTTACAGCCACGTACTGGGTCTATCGCGTGAAACGTTACTAGTCGATTTCTTCGAACGCATCGAGGAGAAATTTTTTTCTCGCAATATTTATTGTACCTTTCGTTTGGGCGGCTTTTAAATTGAGAATAGAGCAGCGGCCTTTATTTGACAAACTTGTGCTTCTTTCTTCCTTTTTAATTGGAGCGGTAGGGAAACTTTTATATTTTCCTGAAAGTCCTCGTCCTGCGAGGAAAGATTTGTAAGGAATATTCTTTTATACTCGGTACTATTAAAACACTGAGCCGAAAGTAATTTTCATTTAGGAAAGCGATGTGCATTAACCGGAATTGTATTAGAATTGATTTCGCTGCAGGCATTGGGCAAGAAATTATGAGTGGCAAGCATTGTCCATAGAATGTAACAGTAAAGAAAATACGTCATGCATTTTTTGTTACTATAGAGTAATACAATAGAAAAGCAGTATAAATGTAGAGCAAGATTTAAACAATATAATAATATGTTTACGTGATTTAAAAGTTACATATCGTTGCAAGGGGTGTCACTCGTGAAATGAGGGATGCTTAATACGATGCTAATTATTATGAATTAAAAGAGATTAGAAGAACGAAATAAAAATATTACTAAGGGATTCATAAGTCCATTTTTTAAAAAAAATGAGATGTCACATAATTTGTGATAAATTTAGTGTAAACTTTTCATTTATAACTAGTAAAAAAAACAACAAAAAATGGACTTGCACCACTTTCAAAATAAACGGTCCATTTGTTTAAAACACTTTGTAATATTCTACACCTTTGCACGGCACATTTTGTATATCTGCACGTCCTTGTCATTTTCAAATCTCGCATTGCCTTCAGAGTTGATGTCCACATTAAAATAGAACAGGTAACTTATTCATAACCATCTCTGTTCTATAACTTTCTTCCCACTCGTGTCAGTGGAACTCAAATTGCTTTTAATAATGCAAGAAAAAAACGTGATCATTAATTAGCGTGGTTTTTACTATACCCTTGCCACCACTGCATGAGAAATTAATATCTAGAGCACGTAAGATGAATCAAATTCCTTAGCTTAAAATCCATGAAATTTAAATATGAAATATAACATGCCAAGCATCATCTGCAATTCGTTCTTCATCTACCAAGTATTACATTTTTTCTCCAGTCAATTACTGGCTGGATAATATAAAAAATTGATAACCCCTTAATACAATTGATACACCTGTACATTAAAAACGCTCTCTCACCTTCGAAATGTACAATATCCATTTAACTTTCCAGCCCACTCTCCCTACACATATACAATGTATACATATGCATATCCTATTGAAATTCGAACCGGCGATTTTCGCTTGTCAACGCATGCGTATTATTTTAATTGAAAGGCCTGGCCCTAGATCAATAACCAAAGTTACTACGATTGGCAATACGGGAGAACGTAACGAAGTTAGTACGACAGTTCGAATCGGGATACGATGTTAACGATCGTCTCCAAGGGGAAAGGGTTACGAAAGGGAAACCACGAAAATGGATGGCCAACGGAAAATTAGTTATCCCTCGTCAAGGTACAGGACACGAAGCCGAAGAAGTGTCAGGGACGTCGGTCGAAGACCATGCTCCCTTCGAATTCACTGTCCTCGCGATACGGCCGATCGATCCAACGAAGCTCCCCGAGCCTGGAGACCTAAATCTCGGTGAAAATCCACCCGCACATTCGCCAGCCACCACTTTCCTTTCCTTTCGTGCCGTCTGTTCCTCGCAATCCTAAGGATTTCCTCTGCTTGTCGATGATTCATCGCGTTTCACGTGATCGCGGCGCACGGGCTCGATACGGAAATAAATATCGACGTGAAGCACAAAAGAGCTTTCTTTCGAACCCCGAACGGTATTCCCTTTGGGGCGTCCCGATGTTTTTACGCAAATCAGAAACCTTGGAACTTATTTCTAAAGTCGCATTCAAGCGAACTTACTCTGAAAACAAATTCCGACCAGGCGCAGATGCGAAATTTTCCGGCAAAGTATGACGGAGAAGTCGGAGGAGCCTGGGCGATATAGGATGGAATTAACGATCCACAACGACGAATAGGAATTCGCGTGGATGAGATCTACTTCTCCTTGACGAACGCTTTCACGAAAGTTTCGCAGCACGGATATTCGAGTTTCTTACAAGGAGCATTATCCAAGCGACGATTTTTTGTTGGAATAAATTTCGGCGCACAGGGACGAAACATTTGATTTGAGGTATTTTAATATTTTGATGATAATTCCATTCTCGTGATGATCGTATTTGGGGGTCGAATGTGTAAATGTGAAACGTATTTATTTAATCCTCGATTATGACGCTGGGTAATGATAAATCTACTGTTTTCTTTTAAATAATAATGATATTGAATCGAACGAATTTGAAAGTGGGGTTCAGACATTGTAGAATATGTTCTGGTTATTCGAGATTAAGAAATAAAATGATGGAACTATGTTGGAAAATGACGAACCCTTTTGGAAAAAATTATTAAAGTTTATAAGCACCAGAAAAAGACTTCTTTCTCAACCCTTCTTGCTATACAAATTTAGGGGGATGCTGTTAAGGTCTAGCCCTGCAAGAAAAAAAAACGTAGAAGAGCAATTTTTGAATAAGCAAAATTGTGCGATTCTATCGATACAAATAGTTATAAAAGTTCCTTTTTAATTATCAACATATACATTCGAAAACGCTTTTCCCCAAATTCGAAATCGATGTGACAGGCAAAAGTTATAATAAAAATAATACAAAACATTAAACAGTTGCCATATTGATTCTCATATCCTGCGAGATGGGGCAGGTAAGTGTCTTATAAAATCACAGGTGACTCCCCCGGTGTCTCGAGAAAGCACACGCCAAGACCGCCGAACGAGAAGTTGTAAACGAGACGATTCGAGGTGTGTAACCAGTGGCGGAAAAGTTCGACGTCGCGTTCGAAAGTCGAAAACGAGGCGTCTCGACGCCCCAACACGTGTGATCGATTACTTCCGCCTATCTAACGGTCCATCGGTAACCTCTGTCAGCCTGTTTCTCATCGATGCTCCGAATCTCATTTACTGAACGCTTAATAGACAATCAGCCGGCCGCTTCGGCCGGGCAAATTGTTTCGATCGACTGCCACTTCCGGCGGCATTCGAGGCTGTCGAAGATTGCCTCGTTGGCGCCTCGGTCATTCGATTATTTTTCGCCCGTTTGTAATGGAGTTCAGCTACGCGACGCCGAGCCGCATCGCGCGGGAAAGCGGCAAGAAAGCGGGTCACCAGGTCCCAGATCGGACAATATCGACGAAACGAAGGAGACCCGTGTTGTTTGCGGCGTCGACGTAAACTGTTTCCCTCGCAGTCGCTTCCGGCTCCGTCGCGGATGTCTACGAGATTACCGAATCGACGGATCCGTCCGTTCTGCGGGGTTCCTGCACTTTGGTGATCGCCTTGGCCAGCCTCCTACGTCGATCGACCGATTAATACTGAACAATTCAATATGCCGAGCACGGGAATACACGGAGGTTCGCGTACGCGTTGCCAAACGTTGAAGGCGCAGAGAGGCAGCGGGCAGAGAATTGCACGAGCGTGTTCGTGACGCTTGGCAGCTGTGCCGTGTCTGAATCATTTACCGGACAATGGAGTAGTATAACGCTAGGATTAAGCAGACGTCGCGCAGCATCTAAACCGAACGATCCGTGGCGCACGGTTGTGCACGAAGATTGTATTGCGGGAAGATGAAATTCGGTGGTAATTCTGGTTCGGTGGGATATACACACGCGAAGATGATACCCTTACGTGCCTGCCAGTACACGCTCCAACGATTTACTCTATATTTGAAGCTGACGTGGAATTTCGCGTCCACGTTTTACTGGTTCGTGCAGTCTGTGATTAATTGTTTGCGATGATAAATTGGACAGTGTGCAGTCCGATTTTGATAAGATTAATTGTAAGATTAATTATTAATAAGTATTCGTAATCTTTTCTGTCTGTGGAACAAATTTGAGGAAATTAAGTGCTTAAAGGTTGCATTTTCTGTTATTAATTTAGTGTAAGTAAACTTTATATATTTCTTATTTTCACAGGAAGTTTATTAGAGAACCTCGAACGCATTGCTCAATTTCAATTAACTTATTTTATTGATAGCGCGGATAGGAATAGTTATGGATCATTTGAAAGATCTTTGTGCATTTGGCAAAAATATTTTGTAGCGTTTGGTTTGAAATATTCATCTTTATGCCATTTCAAAGTGTGACTTCCTGTTTGAGAATGACTCATCGATGTTCCCGTTTTAATAGTTAATATTAACAAAATGCATATTAGGCACGGTAACATATTTCAGGAACACAATGTTGCACGAGTTACCAAAACTATTAATAAACTATCAATAGAGTACATCGATAAACGAGCTGAACTAGTTGCCAATATTTGTTCAATTACAAATACGCATCTAAAACTAACTGCAGGCAAAGGCAATAATTACTGCACCAATGAAAAGAAAGCTATGGGCAGAGGAAAAAATGAAGTCTGCTGGAATCGCAGAGGTATAAAGACATTCGACACGATCCGATACTTTACCAAAGGCTGTTACCCGCGCGATAAATATTATTATTACTATCACAAAGAAATCTCTCCTTCCAACTCCTACCAATTCCGCATTCGATTAATTAGAAAGGACACGCGCGTACAAAGAGGAACACAAAAACTGCTCGAAAATTCGCAAGTCAGTAGCGTCTCGTTTCCAAAGGGTTCGAAGAAACGACCGCGCTTCCTGTGAAAGGATGAAAGGAAGGAAGTGACCGTCGACGGTAGCAACGAGTTACAGGGATCCTTGGCGGATGGTAGATAAGCGTTCGCCGAAGGGAGAGGCAACAGGGTACAAGGGAATGTTTGTTCAATTTCTACGGATAAAAGCGAGCGGAGAACTGCGAAATGCTTGGCCCGCATTCGCAGTAGTTCCAGCCGTCCATTGTCCGCGTACACAATGGGAATCTTTCTGGCGACGCTTGTTGCTCCGATGCTAGCCGACTAAACTTTGCCCGCCGACCACGTGCGTCCTGCACACCCTGCAATTTCGCGCACAAACAGGCACGTATACAGATCAGCGGGACATGCAGAGGCAGAAGGAGGCAGGAATACGTAGGGACAAACGTGTCGGTCGTGGTAGTCGGTATCCGTGCAAGCACACTGGGATTCACCTGGGGATAGGTCAATCAATGACCTATTTAAAACGCCTTCAGACCGACCTCGCGCACCCTACCTGCTACCACCATGATACGCTGAACCGAGAACTTTGCGTCTGCATATACGCGTTTGCCCTTTTTAACCATTGAATGCGTGCAGTCGCCATTTGACGGGCGTGTAAACATTCCAAGTGCAAAAGGGTTCACGAATGGAAAGTGTGGAGTTACGCTGCGTTTCGCTAAATATAAATACCGCTTCGGAAATGTTCGGGGTAGATATTAATAGGTCGCGATTTGTTTATATGCTTGTACACGTGCTGTAACTATTTAGTAACGAACCCTTTTTTCGAGTGAAAATATCTGGCGGAGTTTTCTTGATGTTATTTATGTGTGGTTTCAATTGGCACATAAATTGGGCGTTTTTTTCGACATTTTAGTATTTTCGGAAGGAGCGCATTTCGGAGCTAACTTCCTGTGCTATGCTTTCAATTTCCGTGTGCGTTGTGTATAACCACGCAGCAATGTTTTTGGTTGCCGGGAAAGAAATGTCCTGTGGCATTGATTTTCTTAAATGCTTTTAATTACCATATTTTTCAGTAATTAAAATGGCTTTCCTTCCGCCAGAAAAATTAATCTTTTTATAGGAAAAATATGAATTATTTTTCTATAATTACGTAAATCTTGAGTTCTATGCGCCGGTCCTTTTTTTGCCGTCGTTTCTCTAGCAAACTTCGTATGGTCTAGAAAGTTGTCCAGGTGTTTAGAAATTTGTACTAATTATTCCTTATGTAATTTGTTTCAGACTGGCCTGGCGAAGAATTAGAAGAAGCAATTTTACACGCGATCACGAATATTATTCTTCGCGTTGAGAGAATTTTAGATGAATTAAAAATTTGTTAAGAATTATGGAACAACGATAGCGCAGCTTATTCTATGAAATGTAATTTATCTTGCAATATGAAAGCCGTTAAAAATGTTCAAAGACCGCCTCCGTAGTTGCACGGTAAAGTCAGACTTGTTTCAGTGAACCATTTATTTCCCACCAGATTAGCACGCTAAAAACGAAGACTGTTTGTGCATTATCTCACTTGTTATCAGGTATAAAATGACATTTTGCAATTCTGTGGTCACGTCCTGTCGTGTAAAAATACCTGCAGCGTTCGCGCAATTATTTGTAAATATATTTGCAAAATCTTCTATAATATATAAATACCTACATTTTATATAAATACAGTTAAGGCAAAGTTTAAGAATACCTTTGTTTAATCAGAGTTTCATTTACCCTCCCAATTCACAGTTAGAATCGCATTGAGAATAAAGTTTCGATTAAATATTAAAAACTATTTACAAAATATGCAACTTTATACAAATTATAATGACTTATAAAAATTAATTGAAACAATACAACAAAGTTATAGTCAAGATAGTGCTTACAACCCGCTTATTATTATCACATAAACAACATAAACCGTACTAAAGATCGCATTTCACAATTAACGAATCTCTTCGAGCTCGGAATCTATTCGAAATCTATCACGCAGGAACGAAACGTCGAAAGTTTACGGCCAGGAAAGCCACCGTCCGCGTAAAAACGTGAAATACACCGCGCGAAAGAAATAGAAGCAGGGAGGATGCGATTTTACTGGAACCCCGGTAATAAAGGGATCCGCTGGAAATTTTCACGCAACTTCACGAAAAGAGAAAATGTCGGAGCCGCAGATTCGCGGAAATTCGTAGGACGAGAACCTCGATTACAATCGTCCCTGCGGCGTAACGATAAATACGAACGATACAGAAACTCCTGAAATACTCCCGGTCCGCAATAAAGATGCTTTACGAGCAGCAGCGTGAACGAGAGCGCGAGAGGCAGGTATAGAAAGATTTCGCAGTTCTGTTGGAGAAAGCAAAATTGACCCGTGGCGGGCGAGATCAACGCGTTCGCGCTGCAGGGGAAAATAAATCCGAAACGGTGCTCGGTACTCTGAACCGTACAGCAACACGCAGAGCTAGCAACAAGACTTACTCGTTTCCTTTCGACGGCTGGAATAACCATTGGCATGGTAAGCTGATCACATCGAAAGCTAAACAAAAGCAACAATATCACCGTTTTGCAAACGACACCAGTGCCGTTACGATCCAAAAGGATATGGATTAGTGATGAGCGCCAGACACCAGTTGCGCGGCCGTGTACTCTGCTCGAGGTATCGCAGAGCAACCGGCACGAAACCAGGATAGGGTTGCTCGTCGCCCTCCGCGTCGTCCGCGCCGTCGTCATCGTCGTTCTCGTCGTCATCTTCGTCCTCTTGGTCCTCGTCGTCCTCGTCGTCCTCGTCGTCCTCGTCGTCGTCCTCGTCCTCCTCCTCGCCCCGCTGAATGATGCGTCTGTTAGACGACTGACCACCCCCGTCTTCGTCTTCATCGTCCTCGAGATCACTGAGTTCAGCAACGTCACTATCTGAGCCCTGCTCGCCGTTTCCTGCCCCGGCGGCTTTGGCAGCCGGACGATACCGATATCCTTGAGGATAATGCAGCGACATACTTCTCGGCTCGGATCTCGACCAGCAGACGCGAGGTAGATGGAACCGGGGTAGCCGTTCAACGGCGGCCTGACTCGATGCTAGCCTGCGCTACGTATTTCCAGGTAGCCCTGCTGGAAGATTTGTCACGGGGAAGATTTGCCCTGAGTGGTTGCGACAACGCTGACGTCGCTGCTCTAAACGACCAGACCAGGTGTGCAAGTATGAACGACATCGAGGACCCGAGGTTCAATACGCTCGGCTGGTGCCTATCCTGCCCTGATGCCGAGAGCGATTTGGTAACACGCTCCTCGCAACGCTCTACCGGCAGAGGCATACACCGTGCGCTTTTCCACAAGAGCCCCGGGATCGAAGAAGCTGCCTCACATCCATTGGCCGCATTTTACGTCCAAGTAGCGACAGCAGTGAAATCCAGGTGCGTAACCGTGTTCCTGCGCGATGCGCTTGCCCGGTTTTCTCTCACCTGTGCAATTCCTCGCCTTCGGTGCCCCGAGCGTACGGTCCGGTCGGCGCGCTCCACTCACCTGCTACCAACGGCGAGATCACTCGCGACCAAGACGACGCGAACGATTCTGTCGTGCAACGAATCCGACGGTGAACCTGCTCCTACGACAACATCCGCGCGGATACATCGGACGAACGACCGGAGAAACGCGGCGAAAATATCCACCGTGAGAAACTCGCCCCGTGGGAGACACTTTTTGGCAGCAGGATGGAAAGGCAAGACGCGTGAGCGGCGCGTGGTACAGACGTCGCGTGGCCACCCCCTCTTGAAAAACGCTTTCAAATCGGCAGCTGTCCCTCCGCCGCGAACGTATCCACCCTCCGTTACCACGGTGAACAGGTAATCGCACGCGACTCAGCAGGCACAGTGATCGGCCTACCCTGGAGAAATTGACTCTAAGAACCGCGACTCATATCAGGCTGGCCGTGAGAACGTGCACGTCGACGGTGCCCGGCGCAGCGTCGGCCGGTGACTGAAAAAAACGTCGAACATCCTTGTCGACGGGACGGAACGCATGCGCGACCCTTCCGTCTAGGCGTCCCTCACTCATCCGCTTCGCGACCTTCTGCATCCTCCCTCGAGAAGAAGATCAGCAGATCCTCCTACTCCGCCGCTCGACCTCCCTCCATCCTCCTTTTTTTCCTTTCTCCCCTTCGACCTCTCCGTCGTGGATAATGTACTCGAACCGGCGAAGTAAAAGGGAAGAGATAATCAGAGGCGACCGAGGTGGCGATGGAGTGGACAGGGAGCTGGCCCTACAGTTCCCTCTTGAGATCTTGTCGCTTTCGTTTTCATTGCCGGCAAACTGCTACGTGTGCTTTATTCTTTTCTCTGCCCTGCGACCCCAACGTGTTCCCCTTCATTAGTACTGCGCGTCACGCTCGATTTCGTTCAGCGTAACATGGATTAACCAACGTTAATTGGGCGTTCCGTTCGTTTATTGCAAGGTTTCGCGCGTGCAATCGCTGGTATGCAATCGTTCCAGGCCTAAGTTTAAAGATGATGATACCACGTTTAATATTTAGAACCGCGTGCGCAACGGTACAGCACTTATAGAGTATAGAAACCTCGATGTCTATTCGGGTTGTAAGATTCACCGGTACCGTTCGGAGTAACGACGTGCACGAACAGAGATATGCATATGTATAAAGGAAAAACGACGTGCATTTACCTCGATCTCTTTAGCACTAAACGGTTCGAGGCTTGTTATTTCAACTTCCTTCGCGCTTTCTTCTCCCGGCATCTCCCCCGATCTCTCTCTTCCCCTGGTGGTTTATGTATCGCGTCTATTTTCGGTTGGAATTCAACGCGAGATTTTGCGGTAGGCAACGTATTATGTATCGTTCCCATCAAAAGTTCGTCGATGATCGAAAACCAATACCGGGGGAAATATTACGCCGCCCTCGTTTCTCGACCGATCGTATTTGGTTTAAATTGAAACTAATACTGTTATTCGAGCACGATTGTTCCAATTCGTTAGGCGTAAACGATGAGAATAAAGTGGTGTGCATTTTAACACTTTGCTTTATTGTAACAAAAAGCATTTACAAGCATATTTAACAAGGTCCATTATACTCGATTACAAAGTAATAATACAATTCATCAACATTGTTAGCGGAATAGTGTACATTGACATCGACGAGCTTACAGAGATTCGTGAAGTTTTATTCTATCATACAGGCACCTCCCTATAAAACATGCTACGAAAAATATGTTAATATTTCGCTGGTAACATTCCCATTAAAGAAGAATTACAATAATATATGTATATTTTTTCTTAACTATTAGTCAACAAAAATCCTCTTTTTTTTTTAACGATCTTCGTCCAATAACGCCGCCAGTTGTTCAGGGCCAGTGACAGGCAGAGAGCATGTACAGTGTCTGCACACATACACCGTTGCTTTATCGTTCAAACGCTTCATATTCTTCAGATGCTCGTTTTTGTGAAACAGCAGACCCTGTTCATCGTGATCAATTAGAAACAATACCCTGCCGGATATTGGACGTTCATATATAACGCGAAGCAAATCGTTGGTATCTTTGGCTCCCCGTTTTCCAGCCACATAGATCTGCAACACAAATATTTCCATGCGAAACGTTTAAAATTGCTTGTCAAATTTCTGCGAATACTTTTAGTGTGCACGCGACGGACATCTACACACCTGCGTTGCGTCATTGTGGTAGCGTACAAGCGCGGTTACCAACTGTGGAATTACAACAGGTTTCTGCATCAGCAAATGCCTAAACGCACCGAACAGACGCACAGCTTTATCCTTGAGTTCGCCACGACCTAAGTAATCTGCCAACCTCAGTAAATTTTCGGCTGCAATTGAGTTGCCGGATGGTTCTGCTCCGTCGTAAGCTATATACATAAGATTATAAATCTTAAAATACATATCCGATCTTTCCCTTTCATTCATGTTCACATGGACTAATATTAAAGTCGTAAACGCGACTACCACAGCCTGATGAACTTAACGGCTGGACGTAATGAAACACTGAACAGGCTATGCTATAAATATTTGGATACGCTCAGCTCTGCCGTAGAATGTTGGTTTCTTTGATTTCATAGTTCACCGTGACCGCAACTGCCGCGCGTACAATACGAAACTGTGAGTGAATTTTAATCGTCCAGTTAAAATTGCCACCGAGCCACTTAACACGTACCTTCCTTAAGCCGGAGAATCATATTGGGATCGCCGGACGTCGTTGAGAAATATCCGCCATTTGTTTCATCCCAAAAATATTTGTCCTGAAGATCTTGCAACTTTTCAGCAAATTCTAGCCATTCCTCGTTTAAGCTCGATTCGTACAAGTCCAATAATCCTTTTATTACAAACGCATAATCGTCTAAAAATCCCGGTATAGGTGTGCTCCTACAATAATTTATTACGATATGTATTGTATAAATAAATAATATATCGCTGACAATCGTAGTAAATTATATTATACAGCATAATTTAGTAATAAAAATATACTTACATTTGTGTAATTGAGTCCCCTTCACCACGGTAGCAACTGTGAAGCAACATATCTTTCGTTTCATCGAAAAGGTGTTGTTTGATAAATCCTGCGGCATCTGCCGCCGACTCAATGTATTGCTTATTATCTATTGCCGCTCCACCAAACGCTAAACCACTTATCATAAGACCTAATTTAAAGTTGATTAAGTAATATGTAGCTACTCATTACTGTACGATACACAGGAAATACAATGTTGATAATTTCTTACCATTCCAGGCTGTAATAATTTTATCGTCTAAGTGCGGTCGCGGTCTGGCAGATCTAGCTTCATATAAGATGGAACATGCTTCCTTTAAATGTGCTCTAGTTTCTTCGATGCTGAGATTAAAATCTTTCGCGGTTTCTCCGATTCCATTGTATTCTATTAATACATTTTTTCCTCTTAGTTCCCCATGTGGATCCTAGTAAACGAGTAGGACGATGTTAAACGGATGCTAATTGAAAAATTGTCCTTCATTTTAATATCGATGCAATTATATAGTAAATACATAAATGTAAAGGCTGATAAAAAGCAGTTAATTGAAAAATATATTTCGTCCGTTTTCGAAACATAAGCAACGATTCGATCAATTATAATATTCACCTCACACAACAATATGCTGGAAATATATAACATACTTGGTGTGGTTTTACATTTCCTTGTTCCTTCACATTAAAATGGCGACAAAATATATCGGAGAGTTTAGCAGGGTTCTCATCAGAAATTTTTTTATCTAAGAATGATTTAATTTCCGCAGCTGTCCACACGTAAAATGCACCCTCCTGTTTTGTATGTGAATCAGGTGTAGCGTAAGAATCTGCATCTTCGGCACTGTAAAACCCACCGTCCTAAAATACGTAAAATAAATCATAAACGTAAAAATGCGTTCAACTTTCTGTACAGTTTGCGAATAATACCTTGTGTCGAAGATCCCTTATTACATACGTGGCGATATCATCGATGATTTCGGCAAAAAAATGATCTTTAGTAACCAGATACGCGTCTGTATAAGATTTTATTAACTGACCCTGGTCGTATAACATTTTCTCGAAATGAGGAACGTGCCACTCTCCGTCAGTAGCATACCTCGAAAACCCCTAATTGCAGATAAATACGAAATTATTATTATACAATTTTCCTACAATAATTAATCTAGATTTGTAATTTTTATCTAATTACTGTTTCGTATGATTAGAGTTTCTTCAAACTCCAAGCTATACGAGCTTTATACAATACGAAGAGAAAAGAAGTGCATAATAATTGCACTTTCCGACGCTATTCGATGTAAGCGTGTATTAAAAACTTACCTGACCTACATGGTCATGAATGCCACCGCAAGCCATTTTCTTTAAAGTGTAAACGCACATGTGCAAACAATGTTTGGTAAAGTAACCGTCAGGATGGCACGCATACATATGAAATAAAAAATTCAAATTTACTGGTTGGGGAAACTTTGGTGCCTGCATACTGTGCGAGGAACTGAATCCACCAAACTTTGGTTCAAATTCGCTTGTTAATTGTTCAATGCATAGACTGCTACAGTCCATGGAAGGTACTTCG
This sequence comes from Nomada ferruginata, assembly GCA_963583965.1. NCBI lineage: Eukaryota > Metazoa > Arthropoda > Insecta > Hymenoptera > Apidae > Nomada > Nomada ferruginata. Next base: position 7,922,801 of record OY757219.1, read on the forward strand.
TGTGCCTACCCAAGAAAAATCATAAATCAGCAATACCGCTGTGTTACCAAGTAAACTTACAGTAATGTGTGAAATGTACCATTCACTAATTTACCTTAGTTGTTTGTGGGACTTTAGATATAGATTTTAATGTTTCGAGATTGGCGGAGCTGATCTCGGCGATTTTGCTCCTGGATTGCTTCCACTACAACATAATAAGGAATAAGAGTATTACAACAGAATATTTCCTATCAATACGAATTGCCTATTGAATACCATATGCTTGTGCTATTTAAATCGACTGTTAAAACATTTGTACCTTCTGGGCAACGTTAAGTAAAATAGTTTTGAATCCCGTTTGCCTGGATGTGTCTTCTGGAGGGAAATAAGTTCCTCCAATTATGGGCTTCAAATCGGGGGTAAGAAAGACACTCATCGGCCATCCGCCGTGCCCACTTGTTGCCTACGTCAAATAACAGTTTTTAATGTATACTGTACTTGCTTAGAACATAGTATGGTCACAATTACTTGCTTGTATAAAAGTCATGTATATCTTATCGATATCTGGTCGCTCTTCCTTATCAACTTTTATGTTAATGAAATTCTTATTCATTATCTCGGCGATTTCCTTATTTGTGAAGGATTCTTTTTCCATAACGTGACACCAGTGACACGTAGAGTAGCCGACAGATAAGAAAATACATTTGTTCTCCTTCTTCGCTGTTTCTAACACATCGTCGCACCACGGGTACCAGTCGACTGGATTAGTAGCGTGCTGTAATAAATAAGGCGATTTCTCCGAACTCAAACGGTTCTGTCTCTGCGCCTCCATGTTTTCAGGATTGCTTGTTGATGCCATATTGGCAGATAACGAGAAAGCCAATGATCCTTGCTCTGCCCTGTAAGAATTATTTGAAATCTGTTTCTTATTATTTTTTCAGCAATATTTCTAATTATTATACGATAACATTTATCTCAACGTATCACTATACAATGACTTCCATGCTTTCAAATAGCAATGCTTAATTACGTTACGTTACAATACAGAAATAAAGAATAACATAAGTGAATGTTAATATGTTTTTATTAAATGAAAGCTTATTACAAGTGTTACAGAAATTTATATTCAGATAGTCTACCTGTTCGAGGGACGGACAGTTAATGGAATGAAAGTGCTTCGAAAGAAGTTTGTTTTTACTCCGCGTTTCTGGGTCCACCACTGTTTACATAATATAGATGTGTAGTCGGCTATTGACGCGAAACAGTATCTTCCAAAAGACATAACACTTCTGACAGAAAGTATATACCTAACAAAAACAATAGAATCATAACTATAGATATCGTGTAAAATGAGTTTCATACATTTATATATTCGAAACTTTACACTTTTACCTGCAGGATTTATAGTTAAAACAAGAATATTGTAATTGAAGTACAAGCAATTTATAAATACGTGATTCACGGTAATTCAAGATTTATGTAAAAAAGTATATACGTATTCATCCTCATTAATAAAACCAATGGATTTTTGTACACAATTGATTAAATGATAATCTCCACTGTTTCTATGCTTATTAATCTCTTAAGATATTGAATATACGTTAGCTTTAATTACCGAATGTTAATACACTAAAGTAAAACAGAGAAACGTTTCACTATTAAATTATTGCTTTCACCTGGACTTATGTTACACGTTTTTTTAAATTTGCTGCAGGCTTTTCATTTCGGTTTCGAAATAATAGACACTTTCTATTCGTAATACCAAATTTATCTTATATAATAACTCAACACTTTTCTTGTCTCTAAAATTATATTATTTAAATAAAAAATACTTCTTCAATATGCTATTGTTATGAATACTTGCTTCGTAACAAGTTGATAATCAGAATTTAAGTGTACTTAAAATCGAATGCGAATTTACAATTAATCGCGGTACGTTATCAAATCTATGTGAAATTAAAGTAAAACGTCAATGTATAGTTTATGAGGAAAAAGAAAATATTTACTCATCGATTAGTTACGTTGAATATACATTATTTTGCATCTTCACTGCATAATCTTCTATTTACAACGCACACAAACAATAAATATGGCGGATGATCACTAAATTGCAATATACATGTATATGAAAGATATCGTTCTATATTAAAAATTATTCCAATAATTTATCTCGATATGGTTAAAATAATAATATAAAATATGTATACTGAAAATATTTTGTCATATGCTTCGTCGTATTTCATATGTGTGTTCGCTACAAAATAAAGAATATGTTTTACATGCAATCACAGATGATATACAGTTCATGTGGATCCAACATTTAATACCATTTTTTTTTTATGTAAATATGTATATCAATTATCATTTTTCTGTCATTCTCAACGCTACCGAATTACCGACGATATATGAGAATAGACCAATCACAAAATGTATTCTTTCCGGCCAAAACCCGGGTTGTTGCGACGTTACCAACAGATTGTAGAAAACGCTGTTAACTCTCACCCACGTGCTTAGTGTAATTTATAATTTGTACTTTATAAAACAGTACGAATAAATGTTCAACAAAAGACATTAACTGTTCTCCATTACTAACAACGCCTGAGATCCTACAGTGTCCAGTTCCAATTCTTTGGACAGAGTACCGTGGTGGGAATTTTAAATGCAAAGTTCTAAAGCGGGAAACTAGTAACAATAACCCTGCGTCAGAAATTATTGAAGTTATTCTAAACACGCGGAGAATATTTATGACAATACGCTTGAACATTAGTTACGCGGACAGTATCTATAAATTTTGAGGTCAAGAATTTTAAATATTTTAAGGTATGGAAATTCCGGACACCTGCGAGCGCTACCAACATGAAGCGCCACGCGTCGCAGCGCGCCGCGAGGTTAATTTCACCCGCATCGCTCTACCATCGTTCTTAAACGCATTCAAACATTACAATTTAGAATTAACAAATTTCAGTCGTAAGTAAACATTTTTTAATGCATAATTTGCGATTAGAATTTTAACCATGTGTATTTAAAACATACTCCTACATTAATATATTAAAATTTTTCATAGCGCACTTTAGTCTTGGAAACTCTATAGCTACCAATAACGAGCTATTCTATTCCGTTGAATTAAGAATCAGTTTTTTTAGCAATCGAAACAGTTTTATTAATAATCAGTTATCATTAAATCCTTATTCAACGAGTATTAAGTACATGAATGAATATTAACGTACGAAGTACACCTATAGAGGGTCTAAAAGTCTAATAAAGCGGCATAGAATTCCCTTCTTTGAGGCACACTATAAACTAGTGCGGTCCAAGTCGGTCGCGGCGGTGTGTTCCTCCACTCTTGATCGCGTTGCCACGGCAACGCGCGACGCTACGACGGAGCACGATCGCCATTCGTCAAGAAATCTCGCACACTACGCTTGACGAGTGTTTGCTGGCGCTGTACAAGCGGGCTGCGTGCAAAAAGCGAATAGTGGGGGAAGCAAGCGTGCAAGGGGCCCCGCCACTGCTGCACAGCACTGCTATAGTCGAAAACGCCTATACGTAGAAACGTATGGCTTCTGTAAGTATAGTTAGTATATTGTACGTGAAGGTTAGGAGCAGTTGAACGATCAAACGTGGGTTAGGTGAAAAATAACAACTTCTGTCACAATGTAGTGCGTAATAATGATTGTTGCGATATAACAATTGTAAAAAGTATATCGATCTACTCGTAGATTTCAACATCCGTGTGATCCACCACGGAATACATGGATGTTGCGAACGGACAGAAGCCCCTCGGTGAGTGTAATTTACCATTTGTTTAATACAATTCTAGTAGATATTATTTTATTTGTATTCGTGCGGAAAAGTAAGACACATTCAATAAATTACCGATACAAAATTTGCTTTTGCTCTTGGAAATTTAAACGATTGTCAGTGGAAACTTCCATGTATATTTATTCGTAGATATACGTGCACATAAAATTTATAGCACTAGCAGTAACATAACGACGCATAATTGCTCGACATTGTTTAGATTATTATCGTTTCGAAGGTAGCTTCGTTTATTAATAAATTTATAACTATTATTATTATGCATTATATAAAATGTGCACTATAGTTGGGCAACCTTCTGCCACGAGTGGTTCAGGGATGGATAAAGGAAAAGAGTGGCAGATGGAATTACTTATGGAAAAATTACGTTCCAAGGCTTCCACATTTAAGTCCTTGGTTGAAACTGCCAAAAATTTACGTATGGCTATGCTGGTAAGTATAATTAGCATATCTATTGAGTTATATTTAAATTACTGTATATCTACATGATTTTTTATTTATATCATTTATTTTGACAATAGGATAAAAGGTTTGCGATTGATAGCGCCGAGAAAAGTCAACTACAAAAATGTTTGGATACTTTACAACATTCCATAAAAGTGACCTCCTTGCAATCCATGGTGGAACGTTTGGAGAGTTTAACCAGGCAGTTGGGGTAAATATATGGAAAACAAAGTAAAATATCTACTCTATAAAGATAATATAACCGGATGACTTATATTTCTCTTCTAATTGGGTTGCAGCTTAAAGTTTATGATGTCTGGCCCACCAGGTACAGAGTTGTTTATCTCCTCAGATATGTTCTTTTTGGAGGTTCTTTTGGAACCAACGGGTGTAGTTAAAGATGTTAAAATCCACCACGAAGGAAAAAATGAGCAGCAGGTGCATATTTGATATTTGATACAGCGAAGAAACTATTTTGAATATGTTCTATCCTCTATTAATTCTAAATAATACGATTGCAGAGCTGTGATGTATTGGTGTCTTGTTTGTCACGAGGAGATTTCCTTGATTTTACAGTACAATTAGAAGGTTTAGCTTCGATATATCAATTAAATGCCGATAAGAAGGTAAAATGTAAAGCGTTTAGTGCTTTGCAGTCATTGGAGGCTGATTTGGGTATCTTAGCTCAACTGCAAACTTTTATAAAGGAACCGTTTAATCTTGTTCATAAAAGTCCGGTCGGTTAGTATCAGTCTTCGTCTATTTATTTTCATCAGGATCGGGAAAACGAATGTTCTTTCACGAGCCAAGGAATTTTTATTCAGGTATCCTCGAGCGAAGAAGAGGAGGTCACGCGATGAAACTAACGTACTTCGTCTCCCCTTACGATTTAATAGACCAGGAGAATCGTACCTGTGATGCATTGAATTCAGAAGTAGTTATCAAACGAAAAATTGGTCATTCCGTTACTGTCTGTATGGAAGGTTCGACTGCTCACAAGTTGCCTACATCTAGTATCATAACTGTAAATAGGAGTCCTACAGGAAAAAGGTTTGTGACTTGTTACGAGGAAACGTACGCCCGTTCGTATCTCGACCGTTAGCTTCCAATCGATTATTATTACCTTTCAGTACCCCATCTTATGCTCCGTTAACTGGTACAAATTCATCGGTATTACCTGCTTGCTTCGTGTTGAAGCTCGCGAAAAAAATGCCGATGTGCATGGAACTAGTTCGTAGGATACAAAAAGTAACGGAACTGGAGTGCGGAGATATATCTGCTCCTCATCCGTTGCTTAGTTTGATTATTCAACACGCCAGCGAAGGACAATTGGATTGTCGGAACAACAGAGGACTCTACGTTGTATGTAAAACGCTCTACACAATAAGTGATTACTGCATAAGCGTTTTGCTAGCTCGAGCGTTGCATTCTGTTACAGACATTACCGGATCAACAGCATTGTTACTTTATGACAGAGAACAAAAACATGGAGGGCGTGCTAGTGTGTAGCATTCCTTTCACTCATCCGGCGCACGTTCCACAAATTTTGGTATATTTGCGCCAGCAAGCGCTGTTCAATACTTTAATCGCCAGTTGCGTCAGATCCAACGCGCGACAAGATCCGGAACACGCGACCATATTCGAAGTGAGCGCTTTATCGTGGCAACACATATCGGTAAGTTTGGAGCATCCTTTCGAGGAGACAATGGCAACGGCGGAGCTGGATTTGACAGATATATCCGCGCTGAAATGCAAATTATACGGCATAAGTATAACGAACACGGAACAAACGTCAGATCTGACCGGAAAAGTCTTACAAAAGTGTTTAAGTATTCCTCTGACAATGAGAATTCTCATGAAATCGTGGGAGAGTCGCGATTCTCTGGGCGCGATGAACAATCTGAACAGCGGAAACGGCAATTATAACGTGAATCTTGGTTCTGGCAAAGACCAGAACAGCCAGAACGGCTCTGGTATGCCCGATTTCGCTAACGGAGAAACGAAAATCAAGCAGGAACCCGGATTAAATAATGGAAATGGAACTATGGGGAGACAGCAGTCGTCGCAGCAGCAGCAGCAGCAACAGCAACAGCAGCAACAACAACAACAACAGCAGCAGTCTTTTTTAGATGCCGGAACGGAGAATAGTATCGGTTTTCCGTCATATTCCGGCCAATCCGATACCACAACTACTGCAATGCTTAATCCATTACAACTGGGAGCGTTACTTGGGCAGGCAAAAAACTCCATGTCTAATCCAATGAACGAACGGGCGAAAAAGACACGTAAAAGGAAAACAGCGGACGGTATTTGGCGGAGTCCCAAGAGAAAAGGAGACGAGAGCGCCGAAATATTATTGGAAAGCTCCAGTTCAGACTCCACACCTCTAGGTACACCAACCAGTGGCAGGGAGAATTTAAACGAGACCAGAACGTCCACACCAACCTCGGCCACAAGTTTAACAAGCGGTTTGGATTTTTCGAATTTAGATCCAACGGACATTCTGGGTACGGACAAGAGTTCCGACTACGATATGGACAACGAGAGCGAGATAACTGAAGTTCACGATTTGCAAGACGTCGAAGAGTTGATCAAACGTGATCGGAAGTCAAGGAAGAGAGAGGAGAAAAAGAGTCCTATTATATTCGAAGAGAACAAAAACCTGGTGCCACCATCAGTAAGTATAACGCCAATTTCAAGCAGTAGCTTGGGCCAGACTACGAACTATAACTCTGTACTTACGGGGATGGGTTTGGAAAGGAGGCCAGGCATTGAAATAATACCAATCGCGTCGTCGCCGCAAACCACTTTACCAAGCTCTATTACTATAACCCCGATAGCTGGACCGACACAGTCAAAGAGTTTGACGGATGAGCGTAGAGAACGAAAGAGTTCCAAGGGAAAATCGACAGAGGACAAGGGAAAATTGGAAAAGAGACGCAAGCGTAAGCGAGAGGACAGTCCTATGGGACCACCGCCGGATAAGATACCATCTAAACAGGACCCCTTGTCGAAACCCGTCTCAGTGAGCATTAAACCAACCGAGTCACCGCCGAACTTGAACTCACGACCGTCGTCACCAGCGACGACATTACGAAAATTTAGTCCGTCGCCGACGCATACCAGTCCACTCGCTCTCGTAGGTAAGTCCAGTCCTACATTGAAACAGTCAACAAACAAGCCAGTGCAAAGTCCAAAGCACTCTCCGGTCTATAGCAGCAGTCCCAAGCATACGCCAGTACCTGCGAGCGTGAGCCCGAAACACGGCACGTCGTCACCGAAGCACGGCAGTTCAGCGAGCACTGGTAAACCGAGCATGTCCGCGCTGAAGTCCGCGGCGAACTCGCCTTCCAGTAAAACCGCCGATTCGGGACAAACGAAAATAAAGTCTTCCTCCTCGTCCTCGAGCAAGGACTCCGCTCGCGAGAAGGAGAGAAAGACGTCGTCGTTGACCTTCGGCGGATCGGGCGGCCATCAGAGCCCGAAAACCAAGTCGTCCAGCGGTAAGTTGAAACAACTGGAGTTAATTCCTAGCGGAGAAACACCGTCCACGTTGCCCAGCAGCGGTGGTAGCACGCCGCCGTCTGGTAGTTCCGAGCTCGGCAAGTCGGCCATTGCCCAGCAACAGGCGAGGAACAGAAAGGGCTCGTTGAGCGCCGTTATCGATAAGCTGAAGAACGCACAGCATTGCACGGACGACGGTGGTAACGGTGGGACGAAGTCCACGACCGGTGGGAGCGGCAATTCGAGCGGGCAAAAGGAGAGGAGCGTTGGTAGTTCGTCGAACAAGACGGCGGAGGGGAAGTGTGTTAGTAAAAATTCGTCATTGGACACGAAAAATCCTGCTGAGTACATGATGGTGAAGCATAGTTCGGATGGGATGAAAATTACGATCAACAAAACTCGCACGAAGGACTCGAAGTCCGGGGCTAATCTGAAATTGTCTTCGTCCTCGGCGACCGTTGCGACCGGGACGACCTCGAGTTCGTCCGCGTCGTCGGCGTCCATGTCGGGCAATGGTTCGCCGAAGACGCATACTGGCCTCAAGCCTGGGGTAAGTTCCGGTCCTGCTTCGAAGAAACCTCCGTCGCAAACGTCCCCGAAGTTGTCTGGGTCCTCGTCTTCCGGTTCGGGCAGCAGCGGTGGAAGCAAGGCAACTCTGTTGGGGCAAAAGATGTTGTCTGCGTTGAAGTCTATCTCGGGATCTAATTCCGGAAGTGGCAACGGCGCGGGGGGAATTAACGTCGGAGGTAGCGGTGGCAGCGGGCTGTTGTCGAAGAACGTGATGTCGTCAAAGTCGTCCTCGAGTACTCCGAAGACAACGAGTTCCGGTGTAACTGATTTGAGTCGAAATCGTGACAAATCTCGCTTATCGAAATCCGGTGACAAGGGTATATTTCCCTCGAAGGGTATCGGGGACACTAGGAAATCGAGTCCATCGGGGCTGCGAGAGGAGAGCGAGAGCGAGAGAGCGTTCAAGCTCTTGGCCGCTCACGCCTCCATGTCGAACTTATCGAATTTACCTAACCTACCACCGCAATTGGTCGTCGAGGGCCTCATGAAGCAGTTGGACACCAAGTTTCAAATACCCAAATTATCCGCCAGAGCCAACGCAGATTCCGGGGATAAAAAGACGGATAAGCTGTCGATGCTTCCAGATAGCGGCAAGGCATTGGACAATCTCGCGACGAAGCAGATCACGGAACAGGGCAAACTGCAAGCGTTATCGAACACGTCGGCGACGGCTTCCAAAGTCACTTCAGAGGATCAGTCGGGTCAAAGTCGACGAGATCACGTTCAAACTAAACCGGACAATCTATCCATGACAAGCGCAGCCTCGGTAATTAATCTCGGCACAGACAGTGCCAGCAATCCTCTTCTTCCCGCTTTGTCCAGCAGTAGCTCGCACGACCTGGACATCCCTACGAATCTCTCCATGCAGCCCACCGAGAACGAGACCCGCGACCTGGACCCGTCTATGAGTAGGAGTAACACGCAGTTTCTGAGTAGCACCTTGAACTCCACGGTCACTGGCAAAGACGATACCAGCGGCAGTGGTTCTGTACTGGCCGTTCTACCGAAAAGTTCCGACACACAGGCTACCAGTAAACCCGTGTACCCTACGATGATAACGACGGGCACCATAACCAGCGGAAACGGCGTAAGCGCAACGAGCTTGGGCAACGGAAGCACAGAGAGCCTAAACTTAAGTATTAAACCGGTGGACGCGACCATGCCGAAGTACAAATCCGACGAGAAGAAGCAGCAGCAACAGACGCAACCGCCTCAACAGCAGCCTCAACCGCCCCAGCAACCGCAGCAGCAGCCCCAACAGCAGGTGTCCCAGTCGCAGCAACAGACGCCACAGCAACAACAGCCGCAGCAAGTCTCGTCTTCCGGGGGATCCTCGACTTCGTCCGCGTTGGGACCGACGGGGCCCGCAGAGGTCGCTGCGAGTACTATGAAGGTACCCGGCACGGAGATACCACCGACAACGTCTCAAGAGGCCGCTGAAATGCTGCTGGATTTCTCCGCACCCAAAGACGTGGTCAAGACCTTGAACTTCACCAGCATTCCCGAGAGAGCGATGACCCAGGCTGCCTCTGTCCGCAGAAACACACCACCGCCCCCACCGCCCGCCTTCCCAGCGAGTCCTTCCGTAAGCGTGCACATTGTTAAGAGTCCTGCACCCTCGCCAAGGGTGATCCCACCCTCGCCTCATTCAGCGTCGCCGTGCATCACCGACGACGAGCTGATGGACGAGGCGCTGGTGGGGATGGGCAAATGAAGGTTACTGAAACTCTAGATTTAATTTTAGCTGGCACAGGGTGTCCTGAACAGGCTTGCTGACCGTGATCTTGTTTGAATAGCTTCTGGTATACTTTGCTCTGTTTTGAAGTCACGTTTCGTGAACTTTCATCCTGGAGACGTGTGGCGTTGTGGAAGAGAGACTGCATTTTTGGAGAGCCCTTGGGAAATTGTGGAACCCGTTTGGAATTCTGCTGTGTGGTCCATTGGGGAGTTGCAAGGGATGAAGGGAATGGTTCGGTTTAAATTTTGGTTTGGACGGATTTCCGGCGATTGCACGGAGATTCGTGTAATTCGGGGTTTTAGCGAGTACGTGCGCGTTTTCTGAATTATTATTTATATTCTGAAATTGGCAGCGGTTGTAACGAATTGTGTTCACAAGAAAGATTTCTTTTCTGCATCATGTTTTGTTCCCATTAATGCATCGTTTAATCAATACCATTGTATATAATATACATTTACGCAGGCAAATTTAATACGTTCGTTATTAAAGAGTTTAATGAAATCACGAGTTCTGTTGCTTTGGATTCGATCAATGGTAGAAAAGATTTGTCGGTTCGAACATATGTCTCCTCGTGAGCCATACTTTTTTCGGGTTTCTCCCGTGAAATGAACGATCAGGCGATTCTGAAGGGACACCCTGTACGTAGTTTCGACTTCTCGCTTCCCCTGAAATGTTCCGCCGAATACAAATGCGGCTTGCGTCCCCGTATGCGAATCGTGTGCACGTTCAATTTTCTCGCGCGTATAGGAAAAATAAGAGAAACGGAAATGGAGAAAAAGAAGAATAAAAGTAAGCGGGGGAAGCAGAAGCTCGAAAGTATCGGTCCTTTTGCAAAACAAATATTTCCGCAAAGAGGTAAATGTCAACTGCGTTTATCGAATCGATGTATTATTATAAATTAAATTGGTACGCCGTGAAAGGAGGACTCGAGGTTAGCAATAAAACGATTGTTTATAGATTTTTAAGGGAGAGAAAGGCGAAGTGTTGCGACTAAAAGAGCGTGAAAGAGAGAGAGATGGTAAATGGCCGCATAGTACGAGGAGTAATATGAACAATTATATACATAACGACTTATTTTCGATAGAAATTCATGTTGGACAATATTTATAAGGGCACCGTGGAATGAGTATACGGTTTTAAATATATCGAATATTTCTGAACTGACGTATTTTATATAATTAGGACGATGTCTCCACGGAAGAGCGAATGGTTTCAAGGATAATATTTCTGTATAAAACTTGCTTCAGACTCTGAGAATAATTTAAAAGAAATAATAGATAACTTGAACAGGGTCGAATGCTTGTATTGCTCTTGATTTCTCCACGGAAGAGCGAATGGTTTCAAGGATAATATTTTCTGTATAAAACTTGCCCCAGACTCTGAGGATAATTTAAAAGAAATAATAGATAACTTGAACAGGGTCGAATGTTTGTATTGTTCTTGAAATAAATCTGAATGTTTAACGGAGGCTCCTCCTGGGTTATACGAAATACGCCATTTTAGAAACACCGTGGATATGGAGGAACATCGATCGTCGAAGAATCACGAAAAAGGGAGATCATTTAGCCAATTATCGAGTCCTTTATTCTTACCTATCTGTTCTTGTACTCGTTCCAATTGTCCTTCATCGTTGACAGTGTTTCTCGGCGATACACAACGAAGAGAGTCACCTTCGATCTCCCGACGATGAATTTTGTGAACGCTCATTATTGAAATCCAAGATGTGTTAAGAGACATCGAAAATCGTTTATCACGAATGAACAGTGGATATAAGAAAATCGGCGGGGTTTCGTTTAATCGGCTTGTTGCTTTCACAATGAAGTGAAGCTTTAAAATGAATCGTTCTCATACGAGAAAAAGTTAAGGAGATGTTCGCTAAAAATTTGAATCGATAATTCTCATTGTTCGTAGAGTTCTGTCGACAAAAAATCGTGGATGAAAGGGCGTGAGCAGAGGGAAAGAGATAGTGGATATATACAAAGTGCCAAGCAGGTGTAAAAAAGAAAAGAACAAGATGAAGAAAGACGAAGATTTTCAAAGATGGAGCTTTAATCCTTTGCGATATCATGCTTTATTCTATCTGTATTCCGACAAATTGTCGATTACGGCACAAAATTTGCAAACGCATGGGAAACTGTAACCACCATAAAAAAAACTGCCAGATATCGATTCTTCCTTATGATTAACAAGTTAAACCTTGCATTTCCGTATCGAGGCTGTTAATAAATAATTGTTCCATAAGTGTGCTGGCGCGATTCGAACTTCTTTCCCGACGTGAATAATATCGCTGGTGTTCAAAGGATTGAAATTCTGTTCTTAAGAAAATGGACGCGTTGTCCTTGTACAAATTAGGTGAAAATGCTTCGGTTTAAAGATCGAACAAACGTCGACGGAAATAGACCCTATCGATCGGTGTATTTGTTCGACTTTTAAACCCGAGATTAAAACGTGAGAACAGGCAGGTGTTATATGAACAAAATAAACGTGTTATATGTCTGTTGCTGACGATTCAGAAATATTAGGAGAAAGGAGAAGGGGAGTGGGAGAGAGACAGATGATTAAAAAGAAAAAAAGGAGAGAAGAATTATCATAACGATTTACGATCATTTACCACGTGTAAATTGATAAAATTGTATTTTCGAGAGGGAGTGCCGTATTGCAGACAATACTTTGCTTCGACGGAGAAACACGGGGAAAGAGATAGCGGATAGTAAAATGATTTTTCTTGAAGGGAAAATTGTCCGGTGCTCCCGAGAGAAAAATATGGTTTATTTTTTCAATACTCACGATCGTGTACATAAAGCTAGGATTCATTTACGCTGTGTAAACGGTGCTGTAATAAAAGAGAAAGAGAGATACAAATACGATAGCTGATGAAGATCGAAATTAATCGAGTCGTCACGAATGAAATATGAAAAAGAGAGGGATGAAAGAGAGCGAGAGAGAGAGAGAGATAATTAACGATTAATCGCCATTCGATTATGCTTTCTAATTATTTATTTGAACGTGTGCGAGGAATGCATTTTTATTTTTCCTTTTAAATGAAAATGAAACATTTGATAATTCTCACAGCGTGTTTGCTTTACTTTCTACGAGGATTACGAGACTTTTAATAAACAATTGTGCGCCAAGGTCTGCCATATTGCGCGTCGATTGTAAAGAAACAAATGGAAATATAATTGGAAATAATAATATTGTTACACTTTCAATGTTATAAATCCCTTGTCATTTGCCTTCCCTATTTTCGGTCGCGTTTTAAACAAAGAAGATAAATAACATGTTAAACTTCCCACTGCTTCGAACTTCATTTTTAGTGGTTGCCCATTAAACTTTCTCGAGATCGTAAATTGGAAGATTTTCCTTTTTCTCAAAAGCAGCCGGATCCTATGTTGGAAAATTGAAAACGTTATGATAGCAGAGTCACAAATTTTTGCGTACGATTTTATCGTACTGCGAAGATGTCACGTGAAACTTTGGACAAGTTTTATTTGTGTGTGTGTGTGTATGGGAACAGTATAAATGTATTCGTATTAGCGCGAGCATGTACATTGAAAGCATCGACCTGTAAAGAGAAAAGAGGATATATACATACGATTATAAAATAAATAAATATAATTATCTTTATCGACGACGAATGTCTTCGAAAATACGCCGAACTGTCGAGACACGTATGTAAGCCTTGATAATAAAGACCATGTTTTTATCAACATTGCCACACGCGTTTCATCGACACCGATTTAATTATAAGTTATCAAGGAAGGGATGACAAAATATATGGAGAGAGATAATTCAATTGAAGATGAGAGAAAAAAACATATAGACATTTATTTCATTATTTCAGTTTAGTGTACAGTAAAACTTGGTACAAAAGATTACATCGATATTTTATATACAATTACATTTCCATTCGCCACACCGTTACCTAGAACACATTTATTTTACTAGGTTTCTTCGCCTTTCATACTTCAGTCATGTTTTTGTTGTTTCAAAACGAAGTTCACGCGTTACGGTGAGATCGATTAAAATGATCACATTGTGGGTGCAATGATCTTTCTTTTCAATCTAATCGAGATATTGGAATTCGAACTTCATTGATTATTCTCCCTTCTATTTGCATTTATTTCTATAATTTCAAACCGTGCTTCGCAACGAGGATTGACTATATGTTAATTTCTACGTATATTGGCTCCAATTGGCATGCTTGTTCGTTTCCTCAAATTTACTACACGCGAAACATTTTCAATACTAGCAAAACTCTCAAATAAATACTACTCTTCAGCCTATCCCTCGAATACAAGACGCGTTCTAAACACTTTCTTCCTACTCAGCGTTTCTGTGCATACCATATACAGCCACCCACAATTCGAACTCCCCAACAAGTCCGGGACCAGTGGTGTTCACGTGCCCACAATTTGCAACCCTTTTCACGCATATAAACACGTCAAGGTCCTCGGGATCAGGAGGTCCCAGAAATCGTCCCGAGCCGGTGGACAATTGATCCTGGCGAAGTACTCCATGCAGTACAAGCTGACCATTATGCCGCTGCCCGCGCTCAGGCTGAACCAGATGAACACATTCCCGGCCTTCTTTAATATGAACATCACAAGGCCAAAACCACCGAACATGATCAGCATCACCGGGTAAAAGAAACGAACGCTGAAGCACACGATGTACTCGTGGACGACCGCAGAGACGACGAAGACTGCGCAAACGGACAGAGTCTTGTTTCGCGGCGTGACGATCTCGTACATGTCCTTGTAGATGTAGGTGTACAGCCAGTCGTGGACCACGATATTCCAGGTGCGATAGTAGGTGCTGTAGCAGTCCGAGTTCCACCAGTCCTGCAATTTAGTGTGACATAATTTCACCGGCATTCCGTAAGCGTGCTGGACGCACGGGGTGTCCTTGAGCGGATAAACGCACCGCGGGAGGTATGCAAGAAAGTTATGATACGTATCGACAAATTGGAAGGAACGCTGATGAAGATAGAAAATCTTCAATCCATTATTTTAAGAACCATCCTAAATGCGCCATGGTTTGTCAGAAACGACGATATAAGGAAAACGCTAAACATCTCCACAGTAGAAGAAGAAATGGTACGGCAAACTAAGGCCCACCTAAATAGAATAAATAATCACACAAATCCACTTGCTAGGAATAGCTACTCAAATCTCCCCAGGAGACTCAAAAGAAAACACCCCTCTGACTTGCTCTTAACACACCACACATAAACACTTGCAACACCAACATATTGATTGTCGATAAATGTATCGAAATCGTCATGATACCTAAAGTAAAAATCCATTACAAAGAATGTAATTAATTGTACTCAATTAGGAACATTGAATAAAGGAGATATAAAAAAAAAAAAAAAACGCTGATGAAATCTGAGGGAGAACGACACGCAGTGCGTAATGGTCTCGATGACTCAGAGGCGGTCGAAGAACTTCCGGTTGGAGATTCCGGGAGCGCTGGCCACCTTCGCGAGGCTTGGCGTACGGAATTTGGAGGGTGTGCAGGTTTTTTGATGGAAGAGATAAATATTTCTGTTGCAGTACGTAAAACACGTGGCAAGTGTGATGGAGTTTTCTTTACGAGTTCAATGCGTTTTTTCTCTTGCTAAGGTAAAGCAGTACATAACGAACTGCTCCAAGGAATTGAACTTGAAAAGCTGACGCGTCAGATCGATCGTAAATGCAAGTTTCTTGATTAGTTGTCTTCGAAATTTCATTAGCATTAACAGGCTGCCACGGAATTGTAGGCAGTAGGTTAATTAATATCCTGCAATCAGGACGACGCGTAAAAACGCTTATGTAACAAGAAGAAAGTTGTGTTATTGATTGCCCCATTTCTACTTTTACTTTACGCGAACTCGTAAAAGGCCACCGTCAACTGTTCCTCGAGCATTGCAAATGATAAACACTGTGCAGATGCAATAAAAGATTGGTCGTTATGGTTTATGGTGAAATGATATTCAGACTTACCATGTAAAACATTTTGTCAGCAAACCGTAGCAATTCGGCGAAGGCGTTCATCCAACTGTGTAGAAGGAGATAAAATCCGCAGATGAACATGAGAATGCCGGGCAGCATAGAGCCGAGAATATTTAGCAACTGCTTTCCTAATTCTATCGGTTCCTTTCCGAAATCTCGGTAATTTGGGTACAGCAATCGTTCGTAGATTAGTGCCACGGAGAAGATGATCGTTAATACTTCAGCGAAATTAACCAGAACTATATTCCATCGAATCTTCTTCAGCCTAGAAAATACAATATATTTTTATACAATTACGGTATATATAATTTAACGCAATTCAATATTTGTCATATATGGCAAAGTATGTAATAATAGTTTGTCATCAATTATTCTTCGAATACATTAATAATTATCTTATTCGCAATAGATTGCATAACGCAAGTTTCCAATATGTATAAATCGAATTGGAAATATTTCTTTTATCGTGAATTTTCAGCATTCCGACACTTTATCTTGATACTACGGATAAGGAGAAAAAATAACGAAGGACGATAGCCCTAGTGATTGGCTGATTATTAAGTACATGTGTCCCTACACTGATAATATAGTATGTAGATTAATATCGCATACTGTAGTACAAGTGAACCTCTTGTACCAGCTTACGTGACGTCGACATAAAGCAAAAAATCAATTGGATAGGTAATGCCAGCGATTTTTCCTTCGAATATAAAAAAGTGTACCATAACAAACTTATATCTCCAGGAATAATTATGCGTACATGATAAATTAATTAATTAGGCCCAAGAATATGAGTTATTATAAATGATACAAAATAATTTAGATATTTTATTTTTGGAAAAATCGCACGCATTATTTTCTTGCGTGAAAATAATTGAATCATAGCTTACCTTGGATAGGCATCCTGGTAGATTAGAGTTGGTACAAACATGAAATATAGGTACTTTGAAAAACCAGGTAGCTGTGGTGCCGGTGTTTCCGAATGCGGTTTGTACGACAGAAATCTTGGTGCTATACTTCTTACGAAGGCATGCGTTTTCATTATTAAACGGGTCTAAAAAATATTCCGAATAATTATACAAAATAAATAAGACGATTCGTAACTTTTTCATATTTCATGCAAATTACTGTTACTATTAAAGTAGATTTATGTTTCGCCTTAGATGATTGTATGAATATTTTTCCAAATCGCTAACGCGAAGCAAAGATTTTCACCATAGTGTTATCAAAGTTTTACCATTTTCTCTGGACATTTGTGATATTGTAAAAAGCGCGATGCTCTGATTGTAACGTGTCGAGAATTGCTTTCTTCACTATAAAGATAATGCAACCGTAGGCTTTCGATTCCAGTTTCATTCATTATGCCGCATTTAATCTCACAATTTGCTCTAATTCAGACGTTTGCGAGGTCAGTGTGTTACAGAGCTTACGCAATTGATAAGTGTTTTTTATCACGTCAACAGTAATCTCATAACGAGTGATGTTCGAAGTGATATATCCATTATGCATTTTCTTAAACGAAGGTCCAATGAGGTTAAAGTTAAATATGAATGTACATGCGCAACAATTGTAACTGTTGTACATTCATTCAAGATTATCATAACTCTCTCATTCATAGAATGCCTATCTATTATACTATAGTAAAGACGTACCCAATAAATTAATTGCTTATATATGTACAATATTTAGACAAACATTATACTGAATATCTAACAAAAATATAGAAAGTTTTTCCATTCATGACTCTTTAGACGAACAGTAACAACGAAAGTACTCATACGATTTATTGAAAACATTTATGCGTCCGTGTATAATCATCTATTCAATTCATAACAAGTATTCAGAGCAATACAATTTCCCCTCCTTCGTCAACAATGTTTAGAAAATACGTACTTGTTCCATAAGTATGATCATGCTACTCGCCAATGGCAAGTCGTGATGGAGCAGAACTCTGGTTGGAAGTATGAACAATAGGATGTCATAAGCAATCATGCCCATTAACCACCCATAGTCCCAAAGTTTTCTGAAAGTTGCTGTAACAGTTGCATACGTTTATACAGGACGTTTCAATGAAAAACAAACTGAAATATTGTTCGTACGAAGTTTCGTTTTAGAGAACATCGAATCTGTACGATCGAAGTACATACACACGGTATATTCAAAAGCACCATTATATCGGTTCAGGCATCCGTATTTCAGGACATGTTCTGCAATTTCTCACCTGGCAAAAGTATTGAAATCGACTTACATTTCGGCGGATATACAGATCGGCATGTGGCCCAACAATAGAAAGCAGCATAAACTCCTAGAGCTGATGCTTTCATAAGTGACCAGACGCAAAGTACTACAGGAAACTTGGCAAAACCGGCTCGAACGGTACCGATGCCGAGATTTGGTCTGAAATAAGAAATATTTGCCCCCGGGTTAATCGAACGTTTTAATTTTCCTTTCGCGTCGAGATTTTGGTTTTATTTCAATTACTTTCAATCGAGACTTCTTTGCTCGATCATTCTGAGCGACGATTTTGTATTATTTCCTTTTTAATGATTAACGATGGAAGAACTTCGATAAATCCATCGAATCTGCCAATAACTCTACTAATCAACGCCGAGAGTACGAGTGCGATGAGTGCTTGTGTACTTACGAGCCCGTGTGTCGAATATCATAAACGGCAGTGTGTATCAACAGAATTATCAGCGTCGATACGCTGAAATTGTAAATCGTTCGGATATGCTTGATTTCGTAGAGGTCGGTCAGTAAGGAATTCCTTTGGAGAAATTGTTTAACGGGCAACGTGTCCTTCCTGGTTGGTTTTCTGGAGAAAAAATGATGATCATTATAGCAGATGAATGAACGAAACGAACGTCAGGTAGCGAATAAGATTCTTTTATCGTACTACAATATAATTTTATCAATGCATAAAACGAGAACACTTCCCCTTCGTTGGTGTGAATATATTTTATTGTTGCTGCTAATCGAGCAAGTTGTGAAAATATAAGGTCGAAGTGTATAAAATATGATAAAGTAAGTGACCTCTTTGAAAAAAAAATCTACTTGAAGTTGTAGAATAATCTTTATTGTTAACTGGGAAAACAATATGAAATCTTTGAGTGCGCGTGCACTTTAGTACAGTGAATCTCGTTGTGTATTGTTACTCGTGTTTGCAGTACTTGTATGTAAAATTGTGATAGCCAGTAATAAATGGAACATTGTTCGTTTCTTAAATTTTGTATGCGTGTTAACCTTCGATAACACTTTAGAAAGGTATTGTTCTTAAATACTTGCTCACGTTTTATGCGGAAAAGTAGAATTAATATTAAAAGCAAAATACTTTATTTATTTTAACATAAATCTATGTGAGTTACTGATTATAAACTTTAGGTTGATTATAAAGTTAGACAAATTCGTGGAATCAAAAATATTTGTCCCGACTAGAAGCCGCTCAGAAATATTTCTTCGATAACAAAATATAATATAATTCTTTGCACGTGATAAAATAATACTATGAAACCTGAAATATTTGCGAAATTCGAGGCAAGGCTCGACAATATTAATACATTGTTTTCAAGATAGTTTCGTACTAATCTAATTTTGTTAAGCAATTTTCGTACATTCGTCATACTTTATCGTCAATACTCTTCAAGTATATTGTGTACAAACATATAGAGCTCTGCAAAGTACGTCCGCCAAATCGGGTCAAAGCAGTTAAGTGCACGCGTACTCAAATGATCTTCAAGTCGGTTTCGTTTCGTGGTAAAACGTTCGTGTGAATTACGGATATGCCACGCATCCTTTCAGAGCAAACTTGCCCGACCTCTGTGAACACTAAAAATTATAACCCTTTACTTGGAGTAGTACCGTACTCTGGAAATATGTACATACCTCGTACTTGAAATGCGAGGCAAAATACAATTTCGAGTGCAATTGACGCAATTTAATCCATCGAATTCATTTTAAATTTAATTCCCCGGACATTCTGTTTTCAATTAAATCTTTCATAATTGTAAATAATTTTCCTTTGAAGAATTATTTGATTTTTTCGGAAGAAATCAGATGCTATTGCAAACATTGGTGAAATAGTTAATGCCACATACGTTCAATCGAATTACTAAAATTGTGACAGACGTTATAATTGTCGAGGTCAAAGTGTTAACAATTATGTAAAATTGGCATGGCATTTGGCACCATAAATGGAAAGTAATGTGATAGTGGAAGCGTGCAATATCAAGGTTTAAGGGCGATTATATAATTACGTTCTGTTAGAGTATTTCTCCGAATTAACGAGATCTGTTATCTCATCCGAAGTGACTCTGTCTACTTTTTGTAGTAGATCGGATACAATATGGTTCATTCGGTTGTTAACAAGCTCCAAAATGTCTTGCTTTATTTCCTAAAAGAAAACGAAATAATATTTTATTCGTATTTTTAATTTAATTGACGATTTTCTTTTAGTTTTGGAAAGTTAACGAATTATTTAATATTTATTACTTAGTAACATTATCACTGTAAAACGATCAAAATCCAAATATGAAATAATTTGGCATTTTTTATAAATTACTTGGTATTAAATAAATGTAGTAATTGAAATTAATAGGCAATAGTCCTCTGAAAAATTGTTTAATGCCATTGCTATCGGCTAATTTTTTAAATGTTCGTGTCAAAGTTGTAGAATTAATTTCTGTATTCCGTAAAATTGTATCTCGGGTTACCACGTAGTCTTATTATTTTTTGAAAACCAATTTTCCAACGCATAAAGTTAAACAAATCAAATCTCGGCACGTATCGAGTTTATTTTATAATTCGTGCAATTTCCCACCTGCATCTGTTCTCGCATTCCACTGTTTATTATATCGCGTACTTTGCTTTCTTTGGTCGCTGTGCAATCCATTCCTGCAAGGAAATAGAACATCAATTAACATGCTGACTTCTTTCTTCGTTCGTAGCAACGAATCGACAGCAACAGAAACAAGGAAATCTGCGTGGAACTTACTGTTTTTCCCCAGATTCGTCTCAGTCTTGCACAAATTCTCACACCCAATTCGTTCTCCAATGGCGTTTCCCTTCTCCATTTTATCCCCCGACGTTCACTCAACGATTTATACTGTTCCTCAGGGTCTACCAATGACCCCAACCTCTTTAAAATTCACCCAAGCAATATCGAAATTATTCACACCTGCTGATACTCCAAGATCAGCGCGGATCTCACAACGCAAATATCCCAGAGGCTCGAATAATCACCCGAATCGCAGATATTGAATTCAAACGAATAGCAATCAATTTACCCTATCCCTTCGTCTTCCTCTGTCGACGAAACTCAAGGAACAAGTTCATTGGCCGTTATCGGATGGTCGAAAGGAAGCGTTCACGCTGCTCGAGGCGCGAATCGTTACTGAGCCGGCGAACAGATCAAGAAGAGTACAAACAACCGGCCGTTAGAATGCTTATCGAACTTTCCAGCCGCTCGATCAGCTGACAAGTCAGCCGCGTTTGTTTCGTCCATCCGCGTGCCTAATCCTTTTCGAGTGCACACGCACCGACCCGTGTTTTCTATCCCAGGGACCCCGGCCCCCTCTGATTAAGTAATTGCAACGGCGGTTCGCGGTTCGTCTGTACTTTTGCTGAATCTATAACGTACGCGAGGCTTGAACGGCGTCGAACCTGGTGATACGACGACACATGTACCTACGGTACACACAGCTGACATTAGGCAGCAGAATATTCGACACGTGTTCGTGCGCGGGGGTTTTTATAGTTTCCCGTGGCTCGTGACCTGTGAGTTTTGCAACACTGTTTCGAGAAGCAGTGAACAATTGGTATGATCGGTTTTATCGGTTCGAAGTTCGGGAAATCGTTCGTTTTATTCGCCCCTTGATTGCTACTTTCCTTCCGAGAATGGAATACGACGGTTCGTTTATGGAGGTGCGAGGTAGATTTGCTTTGCTGCCTCGTGGAAACGTTGGAATTCTGCGTTTCCTTGTTTTAGGCGAATTTCTCGTCTCCGTTCGATTTTATTTTTGTATTGTTCCGCGTTGCTGATAAAGAGCGCAGCTGTGTCCAATTATGTGCAATGTTGTTGGATTTATTTGGTTGACGTATTCGTTTTAATTTGAATCGATTAAACATTTTGTCAAGCACGTGGTTCGATTTTTTGTTGTTTAAAGAACACGATAAGTTTGCATGTGAATTGATCGACAATGAGATTTCTTATCGTGCAATTGAAAGCAAGGCGTATCTTTATCTCATATCTGCCTACGTTGATGCCTAATGCACATAACTGTGTGGTTCAAATTAATATAATATGCATGAGTATATTTATGTAATACTGTGCAAATTGAATGTGGTCTTAATATTTTATTAATGTCGCTCCGGGATACCAGAGTGAATTTAATTAACAAACTGATTGTTGTGATTTCACGGTCGTAACAGTAACGTTCAATACCATGAATATCGTTAAACAAGTATTAATAAGTTTTATTTATTTATTTGGCATGGAATACTGTATTCGTCTAGCATTTATTATATAATATTTCATTGTGCTCAGTTGAATTATATTTAGTAATATGTGTGTGCGTCTTTAGAGTCAGATTATGTTAGATCAATCTTGATGATTTAATATTAGATATCTTACAATTAGAAAAGTATTATTTATCTCATCAAGTTGTACGTTAAATAGAATGCCATATTTATTTGTTACATTTATTGCAATACGCAATACAATTAACTTAGCAGTATTTACTTTCAAATTAGTATACATGAATCTGATAAATCGACGCGATGTGTTTGGCAAAGCTACTCCAATCGATAACTTGATTTACTATTAATGCATATCGCACACACGTATTATTATAATACAGAAATGTAATTACATGTTAATAAAATATCGACCAATTGGTACAAAAGGCAAAAGAAATCTGCATGTTATTCAACTGATAATTACGTATGAAATGATTTTTATCGTGCACAATAAAAAGCTTTAAAGTAATTGACGTTAAAAGTAATTAAGTATTGACATAATTGAGTTGATAATCTTTTGAGGAAGTGAATTCGAAGAAATAAAATGAATTCGAGTACCAGCTATACAGAGCACGATTCTAAAGCAATTAATATTTCCAAGAGTCATTACGTCTGAAACTCATTTAAATATCACTTTATGCAAGATACTCCAATTATCGATTGCTTAGAACTTGTATAATTACTTCGACCACTGATAATTGTTGGAAAAATATGAAAATAAGGAAGAAACAAATCATAACAAGCAATAACGATCGTATATTTTAGTTTTCGACACAGAGTGTAATTTTTGTAGAAATAATTCGTGAAAATAAAAATATAAATAGTTCAATGTGTAATATGAAAATAGAATAATAGAATAATAATTTGATCTAGCTTACTAATATAATAATATAAAACGTTTTTGCACCGAAGATGAATCAAAGCATTTATTTAATTCGTCCTCGCCTTTCGTCTCGTTTTCTGCCCGGGCTGCATAGAAAAGATAACAAGCCAACAATGGGATAATGGTCTTTATATCTCGCTTTCCTGCAATAAAATCTCCGAGTGGTCGCAGTGTTTGACTATAAACCTTAAGCGAGTTCGGGCATTGCACGATTCTTGGATGTGTTCATTTCTTATTTACATCTACGACTTGTCGTGGAAGTGAGTGACTGAATTGAATGCATCGCGTCGATACAGAACTTGAACAGTATATTACCAGTATAATATTGGGTTGTTCGGAAAGTCATTTCGTTTTTTTGGTGAAAATGAAAGACGATTTTCTTATAGTGCATAAATATTTCATTGAATTCGATAAATTTGATCTCTCAGCGATCTCACGAGTTGTTATTCGCCGGTTTGCATCAATCAATGCCCTTATTTTGCCTTCATTAGCTTCAACTGGCCTTCCAGAACGTGGTGCACCTTCAGCATCAAAATTGGCCGAACGAAATTTTGCAAACCAGTTTTGGCATTGACGTTCTGTCAATACATCGTCTCCATACACATCGAATAATTTTTTTCTTGCTTGAACAGCATTTTTACGTTTTCGATTGTAAAAAAGTAAAACATGCCGAAAATGCTGCTTTCGACTTTCCATACTTGATAGGGCACCAAACAAAAACTATTGCGCAGAATCAAACAAACTTTCTCACAAACAAGCCTTGCTATATAAGCTGTAAAAATATATAATGATAATGAGGCTTAAGTGTAAAAAAATGCTGTGAAAAAATACAATTAAGTCCTGTCTGGGGAAAAAACGAAATGACTTTCCGAACAACCCAATACATATATTATAAGGCATCGTGGCAAATGACATCGCATTTTTCCCGTTCTCTATCTCGCTTCAAGTTTTTCGATACTTTTTTTCACGGAAAGTTTGACGCAATACTAGCAATACTAGCGTCATTTTATTCGTATTAATATGACACACGAAACGGATTTTCAATGATTTAATGGACGGGTAGATTTCGTTGTGGCCATTCACAAGTCAACATTCAGTAAAATTATTATAGTATTTTGAGTTTTTTCCCCGCTATGCGCCAACTTCGTTTAGCTTTGGTTTAACTCTGAATATTTGCTGAATCTTAAAGTGTGCGTTATTGAAAATATTAAGGTAAAAGTATTGAGTATGGAAAGCATTTATATGGTGAAAAGAGGGCTGATAATATTTATCAGCGAAAGTAAATAGAGTAGACCGAGGCGAATCGGATCGAAATAAGAATTTAGTTGAAATTTGTTATGTTACTACGGAAAAAATCTTTTAGGTCGTACATACACTCCTCGCGCCCTCTCTATGCACCTCTTTCGATTGTGTTTTTATTGTTTTACAATACCGTTTAGTGTTGACACGCATTTCAAGTTTGCCTTACGCGGACGAACGTAATAATTTTGGCGCAGATCTAAAATACATAGCTTACAATTTCTTATTTAAAAATAAAAGATAAGCTTTAAGATCCAAATGTGTTTAATATTATTAGTTTGTATAGTGTCCAGAAATAATATTTGATATAATTTTTAATATTATATCATAATTTGTCTACGTACTTTATTCACTTTAAAATTATTATTATATGGGTTGAATCGGATCACTCTTTTTTTTGTTTATTTAATTAGTTGCATGACTTTAAATGCGTTAATAACTTATGCATGTAGGTAAAGATGGTTCGCACATACATAAAAGAGAGTGGCATTGCATTTATTGTAACGAGAAATTCATCCACCTGCGGAGGATTGGATACAGTGCACTATCTGTGAAAAGTGGTGGCACGAAAAGTGTGGTAATATAAGTGGTGTTCAAGGACAATATGCTTGCCACCCATGTACTACGTAGAGTCTTTGACATTATTATTATCGAGTTATACTTTATAAAGTTATAACCAAAGATTATTTTACGACAATTTGTTTGTTTTCTTACTTAGAGATATTCGGAATATCCGATTCGCCCCCAGGCTCGGGGTGAATCGGATATTTTCCACTTTTTCGTTTTTTGTCCATGAAAGAGGAATTTTTTGATTTGTTTATATTTTTTATTATGAATGTTCATGTTAAATGGGTACCTGTTACGAATTTATAATAAAATATTGGGTTTCTAAAGTGTAACTATTTTTTTTGCCATGAAATAAAAGGTGATCTGATTCGACCCGGTCAACCTAGATGGATTTCATATTCTTGCGTCTATTTTCATGATCCCATTTGTGCACAACCAATTTTATAACATAGATATAAGATAAGTGTGATAATTAACTTTGAACTAATCGCGTAATTACGTGACACAAAAATAATAATACGTGTTTAATAATTTGTTTAGATTTCGAAACACGATTGTACAATAAAAAATATTCCTTAATAGTGACGTATTCATATTAGTATATTATCAACGTTGTCATTAAGTGTATTACTAACAAATGTTTATGGAAATTATAAAGCAGGCATGAATCGAATTGTCGCACCACAGACCATCAGAGCAAACAGAAGTGGACCGATAATAGCAACGTAAATAGTAAGTATAGTACGTCCAGAGCTAAATGAAAAAAGTGGAGGGAGAGCGGCCGATTGATGCCCGCCGATGTTTGGTTCTAAGCAATAAGATAAGAAGCTTATGAATTAATTTTTAATTACATTAGTAGTTCAGTTACTACTAGTATAGCTATACATTTTATTTAATATTTTAAGTGTTTAATGGAATTTCGATTCTTCGCGCCGCATTATCCTTGGTTTGTAGTATAGGAACCACTTTCGATATAACGCTTGTGGAGTTACACCTTTTTAACAAACCCTAATGTTCCAAATATAGAGACAATGTTCTGCTCATTCCGTTTAAAACCACAAGCCAGAATAGCAGAGACTTCTATATACAATTTTATTTCCGTTACTATTTGTTCTATTTAGACTCACATTTTCTACTTCGTGGCAAGTAAGGATGCTTGTCACCTATTACACTATTCTAATTAATAAAAAAAAGAAAACAAGCATCTGTATTTGTATATCTGTACTTGTATTTGCATTTGTAAATATATCATGTTTGGTCTCATTTTAATCGGAAGAATTTCAACAATATCTTTAAAAAAATTGGAAGTCGAAAAAACTAAAAATAAAAAAGTAAAGCTGTCGTTTTTATTATAGCATCGTTTTGCATTTGTGTAATCACACCGACGCGGTGGCATTTAGATGGCTCGGCTGCCTGGGCCATCGTTCTGTCCTTGTTGTTTCCTTTACAACCTAGCGACCACGACAAAAGCGAGCCGCGAGCCGTGCTACTGACACTGACACTGTCTTAAACAGTTTACACATTGATCAGCAGTATATCATATACTGTATATGTG
Source organism: Nomada ferruginata (assembly GCA_963583965.1). Lineage (NCBI taxonomy): Eukaryota > Metazoa > Arthropoda > Insecta > Hymenoptera > Apidae > Nomada > Nomada ferruginata. Next base: position 7,949,665 of record OY757219.1, read on the forward strand.
CACCCATTTCAAATTGGCATGGCACAGCCCTACTCGATTCGACGAGCGGTCGAGCTTTGTAGTTCGTTTAGTGGGGTGAGAAATCCTCACACCACTTTTTTCATTTAGCTCTGGACGTACTGTACATATTCACCGTACTGCTATCGTATTGATAATGTTCCGCCATCTGTTGGCGGATACTGGCATAATAAAGTTACGATTGCACGGAGGATATTACTGAGACGCCATGTTGGAGAACTTCGTTTTTTGGGAAGTACATAATACGATGAATTAAAAAAATAAGAGCAGATACTTCTGAAGCGGGAAATATTTTTGTAAATTTTTCTTTACTTAATACAGGAAAAGTTAAAACGCAATAAAACTATACAGTTTTATGTTATATCGTGCAAAACTCGGGGCTCATTTCTTAATTAAATTCGATGTACAAATCTATTATTTTTGATTCGACAATGTATATGTTGTAAGTATTAAATGTCGTATTAAATCTATTGCTAATTTGGAATCTACTTTTGATCTCTTTTCCGGCAGTTCTCAGCGTATTATTTCCGAAACGGCGGAGACATCGATGCCTCATAGAACATGTGCTACGTGCGGAACAAAGCGTTCAATTCTTCGCAGGCGAATTTCTCTTAATTAATTAATTAACAGAGAAGCAATATTTAAATAAACATTCTGAACGCTTCATAATCTAATACTTGTTCAAGTTTTTAGTGGGGTAAATTCATTACAACTATGAAGACAATGCATAATAATTACGAATACAAAAAATATATATAAGCCATCAAATGTTTTTAGCTTTTAATGCACTTATTATATGTTTATATTAAATGGTGAAAATAAAGAGTTTCCTCTGGCGTTTCTCTCGCGACTCCCTTTATACCTAGAAACTGTGTACAAAAGTTAAATTGATCATCTTACAGACAGTTTGACCAATTCAACAGCAACACAAAAATGTATAAATAAAAAGGTATTCCAGGTGAATGAATGTGCATCCACCTACTGAGAATAAAGAGCATACACTTAGTTCACTGCACTGAGACTAATCTTTGGGTCAATATTTTTTATAAGCACACGTTTATCATTCATTATACTTCTCCTTTCAATAACAAATTCCATCCGGGGCCGTCGAAGAAAGGGAAAGAGCGCATTAAACTTTATCCTCGGGACGCGTAAAGGAATAAAAAGTGATCGTGGCCGTAAAATAATTGCGTCCGTTTTTAAATGTTTCCATTAAATCTGCATGCTCGAACGCGAGGGATATCCGCAGATCCTTGGAAGGTGTTCAAATACGACCTTCTCGGTAAATGCACCGCTCGTAAACAGCGAAGGTGTTTAGTTCAGGTCGAGTGCAATTTAAACGGACGCCCTCGTTGCGCGCACAATTAATTACGTGGCACAAACTGTTAGCGTAATACGCAAATCCACGGCGATCCCCTTCAAATCGAGGCACCTAAACGTTCCAAAACGTTTACTCACAAGTCTCAATCTTGCAATCGTATCGGGCACAATTTCATCGCCAGTTTCTTTGGTGACTAAGCGACGGATGTTGGGAAACTTTTGCTATTCTATAAGAACATATTTTCTACCAATAGATACAACCGATGCATTACTCACTCTACTTAAACTCGAACAAGCGACGTATCAACGGTCGATTAAAAATCGGATAACGATACCGTTTCGCGGCGATGATAGTGCCTGACGCGAGCACAAGGCCGTTTGATATAGCAATCGACACGAAATCGTTCCAGGCATTTCGATTTCCATCGATGCACTTCTTCGACGTTGTCCTGAAAAATTGACACGAGTATCTTTGCAAACAGGTTCTCGAAGAAACCGTGAACTTCGAGCAACCCCGAACACTTCGGAATAAAATGTAATTATATTGACACAGGCATGGCGGCACGAACATTTTGCTGGCAGTTCAACGATTTACAGATGATATCATTTTATTAAACTAACCCTAAGGAGATAATGATTAAAACATCTCGTTGATAAATAATTAATGTCTGTCTAATTAATGTTTAATCTTGCATCAAAAAATCTTTTCCCTTCGTTAAAAGCTGCCCGACTCGTCGGCAATTCGACAAATATTCTTTACAAATATGTACCAACACCCGAAGCGATATCAAGTGCACGCATTCAAAGCGGTCCGGACGATCCATCAAGCCCCAACACCGTATTTCGTAACAGTGTCATCAACCTGCTACTCATCCGAAATTACTCACAGCGTCCACGCACGGTGATCCCGAAAAAATCCCTCGCCCCCTCCCCTCGTCCGGCTGGCCGTCATCGAAAACCCAAGAAACCGCTACGTTCTCCGCGCCGCGGCATTTCGCAATAACCCTGAATTCCTCGGGATAGATCGGCCATTGTTACACGCGTCCCCGCGTAGCCGGTCACCAGCTTTGACATCGAAAAATCGTCGAAGGGACAGTGGCTCTGCGTTACGGACAGCCGGATGGCGATGGAGAACGGCTGGAGGGGCGAAGAAAAATCGTGAGAGGAAGAAAAGAGAGAAAGAGAGGCTCGCTCTCTAGCCGTGTGTGTCGTGAAAGTTATAGAGGAGTGCTGAGGGGCCAGGAGGGATCCTGAATCGCTTCTGGTACCTCTGGTAGATCGTGGCTAAGCCAGTCGCTCGCTCGCCGCTCACCTAAACGGCTTTCACCTGGCCGATTACGAAGATCCTTGGTCGTCGACCGCCTTCGAACGATTCTGCTTCGCGCAACACCGTCTCCACGTCGAGCGTATGTACACGACAGACCCGCGGTCCCGTGGCCGGTGATCGGTGATCGACCCAACTCGACGACATGCCCGGACGGTGCACGGTGTTACCCTGGAGGAAGTAGTGTTCCCGTGCGATTTAAGGTGAACGTCAAGGGGATTCCGCCTGTACGTGGGACCGGACGTCTGTCAAGAGCATCGATACTGACCGGGGCCCAGCTCGGCTAACGAGCAATTGCGATCGGTTTCTGCCAGCCGACGAGGAAGGTTTCACTTTCGTCCACCAGGTATGTGATTTCCTTGCGCACGGTTTCCCGTGGACGATTCGCGGAGAAAGTGTGGGATCGACGTGTGCGTACGTTCGGGACGAATCGCCCGGGATAACAGGGGAAATAATAAATAAATAGGCCGTAGCCAATACTATCCGGCGTTGCTTTTCGATTTGAAAGTTTGTGAAAGGGGGAATTTCGATTGGTATCGGGACTGCGGCAGTGTGAAGTGTACGCATCCATGGTTTCTTTAAGGGGAGAACGTATCTTCGGCGTGACTGTTGACTTTCTATTGTGCTCCAGAACCACGAGGTTTCGTAATTTCGTGAATGATCCGATCGCTTCCGACCGCCCTGCCGCCCGATGACAGCTGTTTTACTTGGAACGCTTGGGATTACTGAACCGCTCGGTAATGCGTCGGCCCGATTTATGGTGGTAACCGATGAGCGCTGGCGAACGAATCAATTGTGGCAATAATTGTCGTTCCCAGCGCTGACTTAGTGAATCACGTGGAATTACGTTTAAGGTTTTCGATAGCTTGACAGTTTATTATTATTTTATGGAGCTTTGTCTCGTGTACTGTTATCGTGCCTTGTTTATTGGCAAGGTATTGGTGAACGTTTTTCCTATTAACCGTGTGGTATTCTTTGTATCTTCGTGTTGTACAAGTGGAAATTTAATGATGGAAGTGTAATTTTCAAGGGTACGAATTTTATTGACCTGGCTTTATATAAAAGAAAGAGTTGCGAGTTCAATTTGTGGCCTAAAGAAATGATATGCTTGACAAGTATGACGATTCCTTAGATTTTCATCGATCTGAAAATATTTATCGTTCGAAATTAAAAGCCAAGTATAGCAGGTGTTGCTGGTTTTGCACAAAATCGCGTTAAAATACAAAGCTTGTTAATAACTTCCGTGAAAAGAAAATGAAAAAGGACAATCGTATCCCCCCTCGCCCCATAGCTTTTCATTGTCCAATAAATGGGACTAGGTGATTTCTATGTCAAGACTCACGGTTGGGACTTCATTGATCATTTTGCAAGACAACACGCGATCGTGTAACGGTATTGCAAAAGAGACACGAGGGCGTGAGGTAGAAATTAGTTATTTATAGGACAATCTGACGTGCGTACGTGCCTTCTCTGTCGCTCTTCCTTTATTCTAACTTTCGTCGATTATCCTCCTCTTTTCCTCGTTCAAAGAGGCTAATTGGCGAGGATCGATGAGATCGCCTAGAAAGCTCGGGGTATATACTTCTTGTTCGACTCTTTAATCGCGGCACGTTGCGTGATCGGTGTTATGTTTTCGATTGCACGTTGCATAATTGGCACGAAAGTGCACACTCCCCCGTGTTACTAATAGCGTCCAGGGCTGCATCGTTTTCAACATTGCCAATAGTGCAATGCCGTGTTAGCAGAACATGTTGTTGAAAGCGTGGAAAATCTTAACAATCGTCAGATCATTTTATTTCGCTCCGCAGATTTGTATTTCATTTTTATTGCGTGTGGCTTTGTTTTGTATTTTGCTGTTATGCTTTCTCCCTCGAAAAAGGGTAGAATGGCATTTCTACTTGAACTGTGAAAGATGGTTTCTAATGGGCGATTAAAGTTTGGCAGCGAAATAAATGATCACGTAGTTAGCGGCGAGAGCTTTGCGATCGTATTGCTATTAAGAGTGTTTCTTTTAATTTGATCGTGATTAATGGCTAATCCCTTTCTCAAACAGTGGAAAAGGTAGATTTAAATATTAAATGTCAAGGAGCACAGTTTGTGTGCTGGTATTTTATTTTAAGAGTTAATAATCTCACTTCTAACAGAACTTTTTTTTATTTCGAACTGTGCGGACATTAATCTTCGAATGTTAAAGAAATATTATTAGCTTTTTAAAGTCCTATAAAATGCTATATATTTAGCACAAATAACACAGATCTTCTTCATATTAGGGTCGTATGTTAGTGACACTGATTCATGGTACAGCCTTTGATCAACGTAGCACCAGTAAAAATTCTTATCTGCAGATGAAAAACCTTTTCTTTGTAATAAGCCTTCCTATTATCTCTCCGTGTGAGCATAGATCAGCAATAACTCTCCATGTTTCGAACTATATACCCTTTAATTAGATATCGATACTCCAACAACGTTGTCCTTTGGTATCGATTGAAAAGGAATTCGTCAGAGATAGGTGCGATTCTTGTCGATATGATTGATTTTACATGTTTCATTTATATTTTACATCCAGTGGAAAGCATCTTTTCCTGTTGTTTTTTTCTTAGATCAATGACTACAGACGTTGACCTGTTCGCGCGAAACAGTGCTACGCTGATTCTTATCATTCTCATTGTTATCTCTTGGATCAAGGTTCCGTCACAGTGGATAGGCTAAAGTCGCGTAAATAGGATAGATTAAAAAATATTTGCTATCGTAGGAACGTTAATCGATAATGATGTTAATCACAGGAAAAATTGCGCGTCGCAGTTAAAACAAACGTACAGATATTGCATAATAAATGTTTTAGTCGATATTCATTGATATGAAATTCTGAGAATTTCTACGTTGCTAATAATCCTAAAATTTTTAACATCGCGTTCACAGATGATTCACTAATTGTAAAACAAGAAATGCTGTCTCATTTCGAGATTTGGCAATCATTTATAGGGAATCCACCGAGATTCAAATTTTTTAAAGCGACAAGCTCGGTGCCGTCGTACTTAGAATTTTTTAGATCTATAATAGTACAATTCTCAGATTCTCGCGATTGTCATTTATCATTTTCTAATCACGAATTTTTCGCATCGAGATTCTGCAAATACCGCAATATACAGTCATCGAGATTAAGAAACCATAGTTGAAATCATACTCGGTTTCACAGCGCACCTTCGTTTCTTAGAAGCCGATGGCTACTCGTCATTGAAAGTTCATTGGTTTCTCCTTCTTCAAGGTAATTAGTTTGCAAATAAAAATTCTATCTTATTACATCGAATTGCTTCGATGAAACGCGATACAATGATTGCGTACACATCTGTACTTACTATACTTACGATAGACTGCAATGTTCGCACCTTCAACAGATGTAATGCAACTTCTACAGTTGCTCCAATCGAGCGTCGTCTATGATATTTAATATCAGAGGACGTTATTATCGTCCTCTTATATGTCCAAGTATCTTGGTTTCCCTGTCATTAGGTATTTCAAGAGCGCATTTGGAAATCTCGAAAGTATTTGTTAAGTAGCAGTTAGTTGAAGGGATTGTGAATTGAAGTCAAAGCCGAATATCTTGAAATTCTTAAGCATAATTTGATCTCCCAAATGGTATTTTATAAATTGTGGTGCAATTATTTCGGGAAAGGTGGGTAACATATATATGCAATTTGAAAGCGAGAAGAAATGGATATTCAGTTTTTATAATTTATACAAATTCACCGAGGAATTATTAACGCAACAAGTACTTGGAAATCATAGTTTTACTAAGTTTCAAAATTTCTTGTTACTGACATCTAGTTCAAAATAGATGATACACGGAGAATAATAATCTGTTTATGTGTTATTTTTACTGGGAATTCTTTAACAAAAACTTCAGAGAAAGTTACATTCTATGCGAATATAAGGAAGGAAGTTCTACAAATAAGTTTATTTCTTTCAATTACTTTCTTGAATTCTTATTTCCTTAGTGACATAAAAAATAGTTTTTGCGGAATGTAGCGCTAATCATACTTTATTTACTGTTCCAAACTATTGTTAGCTTATGCCGCATTAATAATCACACAGTGAAGAGTCCTTTCTTTCTCACGGTTAAAGAACGCTTGTTTGACGTGCAGTCCAATAATAGATTACGGTATTCGCGATGTTACATCGAATTAGCATTCGTACTCATGCTTATATTTACTTACAGTAAGTCACCAAATTATTTACACGTTTTCAATAAAACATGATCAACGAGTAGAACACACGAGTGAAATTTCGAAAACGTTTCTCAAGTTCGGAGACATTTTAGTCAAAAGTATAACTGGAATAATTTGTATCATCGCGTGAAAGGTTCAATTAAATGTGCAATAATAAATAGATCAATTATGGTGAAAATATAGCAGATGTAATTTTCTTCTCAATATTAATATATAATGTGGCGTTCATAATTCTATTCAGTTCTACTGAAAAATATTCTAATACAGTGGTGAGCAACTTTCGGCTCGCAGTGGGCCAACATTCGAAATCTGCTACTGTACGCGGGCCGCAATATTAAATACTCGAATATATTAATCAAGTAATTTAATTTATGCCGCAAAAAATATATATAAACAAAATATAAAATATATATCTAATTGCCCCTCACTGTCAGTACTTATTTCTGACACCAAACGAAGTTTCAGAATCACTCCACTATCCACGTTTCGGCGATAAATATTCAACGATAACTCTATAACATCTTTCCACTCCAAAATCCTCACACACGCTTCTTTCATCGACTTTCAGCCGTCCATTTCAAACATTCTCGCTCACGCTGTGCAAGTAGATACAGATGCCCCAATTTTAAGTACAAGTATTCGTCACCCAAATTCGTTTCCAGGTTTCATAATTATTTACCGACATTCCACCAGCATTTTAACCCCCCCTTCGAAACGTCAAACACGCGTCTGAAACGCACAACAACAATGCAACACCTGAAAGGAACGCAGCAACAGTTTCACTCATGCGGCGACACGTATCCCCTACGCTACCTGTCCCGCGGCCAACTTTCAAGCATGCAACTACCTCGCGTGCGGCGTTAAGAAAGCGATCGAAGATGACAAAGTCAAGTGAATCACACGTCGCGTGGGAAACACGAGTTGCGCCTAGAGACACAGTAACCCGTCGAGGATGGGATGCTATGAAGGAAGCGGGGGCTGCCGGATACGCGGGAAAACTGTTGATTCACAAAGAAATCACGGCGCTCGGAACCGGTTAATCGCGACGCGCGTCTTTGTACGCGGCCGGCCACGTCGCGACGCTCGAATCGATTCGAAATATCCACCGCGGCAAGGTCATCCCTTTCTCCCTAGGCTCTTCTGTGAAACTGTCTCGCTTTTCTTCGTCCCGTGATTCATCTGCGCGCGGACACCACTGAAATTCCTGCCGATTCGAACGGGCTCAAGTCATTGTTCTTCTTCGCATTTTGCGGCTGCACGCTGCGAAAGGAGTTGCAGCGAGAGACACTTGACGTTTAACGGTGTCAGTTTCTGTCACTCGCGCTTCGCGTGAAAATGGAATACTTGTTATTCTTTCTTCTTCTTTTTTATGGGTGTAAAAGGTAGGGTGCTCATTTAATGGAGAATAAGTTTTGGGGGATTTCTTTCACCGAGAAATCTGGCAATGTGTTTAGCGTTAGGAGTAGTACTTTTTTTAGTTACGTATTAGGGGTTGCTACGAGCGATTCAATTTTGTGCTGTTCTTTAAGGGAGCGATGCATATTTTGTTTTCTGCGTATTATGATTCTTAAACACAGTTAGCTGATATTGGAATATTATTGCAACATAACTGTGCGAAAATATAACTGTTAGGAATAATTAAGTCTCGTTTATAGAAATTTATTTCGTAAATAAAACAAATTAGGCTAATGAAGTGGATTTCTTACAAGCGAGGGTACTTCTGCTGGAATTGCTTCACTAGTAGCAACAAATACTGTTTTTCTTGTTCGTTTGTGGTACGCAACTTGTTGTACTCTTCATTGGCAATTTATGATATAATGATGGCAGATAATCCTCAATTAAAATATTAATAAACGGGTAGCAAACTTTAAAATACTATGAAACGTAATCAAAATTTAACCAGGTCTGTTTTTAAGCGCGCAGAACAAGAAGTGAAGGTGTCCCAGCAATATTCAAACAGCTAATTTTTATGCAGTACCCTAGTAAAGGGGTTTATTCAGTGCAAATGATTAATAATATTGTTTGTTATTTAATTGTGAGGTGAGGCAAATTTTTGAGCGACCACTTTATTTTGGGTGGATGAAGCAAGTTGTGTTTGTGTTATTCTATATGATAGATACAAGTTTGATAACGTTATTCAAATTGCAATTATAATTGCGTAGATGTTACTCGAGAGTTTGCGAGTGCAATAAAGTTTTAGAACTTATAACAACGTGCACATCTAAAACTTACACGATTTATAAAAAGAAGGGTGTCCGATTTTTCTTTAACAACACGTCGTGTTTGAAATAAAAGTATTTCCTACAACAATATTTCACTTGCAACTGCCATTGCGCAGAAACCCTTTCTAAACTCTCTCGCAATGGAAAATTATTTGCTTCCTTATAATTTCTATAATTTTCTTACTACCTGAACACTAACGCATATACAAGTCAATTATCTTATACTCTTCATAATGCCCACCTGTAGATAAACCATTTCTCTCAAACAAGCACGGTTCTTCTGATGAAACTCGTTACATTTCAACAGAAAAACCGCCATTCGAAATCCTTTATATCGTTCGTAAATAAAGTTCGGCCAATTAACAAAACTGTTGAAACGAATAAAACGTTCGGACAATATTCGTCGCCGAATGCCCGACCCGCGGACACCAATCATCGCCAATCAACGGAGGGAAGAAAAAAATCGATACCACTCTTTTATTACGGCCATAAAGTTATAAGTAATTACTTCGTCGTTATAAATCAGTAAAGCCGCGCTCGTACATTTCGACACGCTTATAAAATGGCATTGTTCGCGTCCGACTCGATCGGCCCGGTGGGTGTAGCGCGACATTTAAATCGTTGCCGTCGGTGTCACAGGTACAAGGAAACAGTACCGTTATCACATTCTGCGGGATAATCGAGTAGCTCGTGCTAGCATTCACGGTAACCGATTGAACGTATACGATAACGATCGACGGTGAACCGTTTTCCAATTAATTGGGTTTCCATCTGCTGGTGTCTACGTCGATTCCGATCGTGGTAGACATATCAGCTAACTGTTGGACGAATGGCGCGAGGAAAGCGTTCGGCGTGTTAGAGAAATGGAATTCCTAAGGTCGTGGTATCGAAATTGGAATTGGTGAAGAAGGGGGGGAGAATTGGGACGCGTACGAACGTCGAAACGTGCTCACCTGTAGGGAGAATCGAAATGTCAAACGAAACAGTTAGGCGGCGGACATTTTTGGAGAAATCGCTGGATATACTTTTAGTCGAATTTTTGGCCATTCTTCGTTCATTCAGAGAGATCATTATTAACACAGGCGGGCTAATATTGGGGACGCGTTTGTGATTTTCAGCAGAAGTTTGTGATAATGGGTTGCTGCTTTCTTAAAAATGTAAAATATTTTTTGGAGAGATCGAATGGAAACAGTGTAATAGATTCAATTACATTTGAAAAGTGAATACTGTTCTTGGTGGATAATTTAAGGGGATATATATTGCACAATCTGATGTTCTTATCGGACAGCGAATATTGTAAAAGGATTTGGGAAACTGATAATATTGAGAAAATGGTTTTCATTGTTGAAATGCATAAGAAATTTGATTAGAAGTTTCACGATTGATTTATTAATGATTTGTAAGGAACATCGAGCAACTTCATTGTCAATTGTTGTATCTTCCATTTGAAGGGAATAAATGTTTAAAAAGAAAGAAGCGATCAGTTAAGAGAGAAGATCGCTTGCAAATCGAAACAAATCGAAGAAATTGGGAATAACTTTTTATAAATATTGCATTCTATACAAAACATACAAAATATTGTATTAGAATAGCAGATAGCCAAAATCGATTGCCATCTTAACGACTCTGTCAATAACCATCAATTCAGAAGCACGCAAGCAAGCAGATTGTAAAGCCCTTCATTAAATTTTCTCCAAGACTCAATTAATTTTCCTGCGAACAAGGCAACCAATAAAAGAAATTAATCAATCCACAGACTAATTCATTTTCGATTAGCTACTGTTACCATAATTTCTATGAAACATCCAACAATTGCAATAATCTCTGTCCTAATACTCTCAACAACTATTTCATTCCAAAACTATTAAATCAGGCTTTGTCAACTTAATCCTTTCCAATCTTTCCTCTCGAACTTTGAAAAAAATGTCTCCAAGTCTACATTTCTAACCCGATTCTCTACTTCCACCGATTCCTCCACTTGTAGCAGATTCCACTTCACAAAATCCTTTACCGTCCCTCGTAATCCCTTCCGACCCACTTGTCTACTCCAAACGGAATCACGTCCATAGAACTCGTTCACTTCCATCTCTTCCCTAAATAAAAACGGAAACGCCACAACCGGCCAGGCAGGAACGCAAAGTTTGCGGATCTAAAAATATTCGTCTGCTGGATTCCTCGTTAAATATAGGGACAAGTGGACGGTGAACGAGCCGGGCTAGTTGGGCCGCGAAAGGGTTAAAGTTGTCGAGGGGAAGGCAAACAATTCCATAGTGGACAATGACTCATAGGACAACGGCCTTTAAGACGACGAAAAGTGGTAGTCTAGCGTGCAAAGGCACATGCCATAACGTAGAGGCGTGCACATGCCCACGATCTTCGTACCGCCATGTTCGGCGACATTTATGCATACGAGTGTAACTTATGATCGAAATAAAATACGAGAAGAATAGACCGTGCAGAGGTTGATAAGCCTCTATCTTTTTCAAACTTCCATTCGGGCTTCTTGCATTGCTCTTGGCACAACCAAGGACGATTCCTTGATAGCCTGGTGGTGAGGCGATCGGGCCGGCGGAATATTCTGTTAACATATGGAAACTTCTCGGTTAACCCTTTCGCTACGGCGAAGTCGATCGCCATTGCGCTCTCACTGCGCGCGATTGCGTGTTGCAAGCGAATGCCTCAATTTTTTGTACCGTAGTACCATAGTTTATTGGCTTTGGAGTTGAGGTTCGGTTTTTTTTTATTATTTTCAAAAGGTTGTTAAGCTTGAGTTAGGGCTATCGGTCCATTGGTTTTGTAATTCGAGTTATTCTTTTGTTGTTTCGCAAGAAATGTTCGCGATTGAATGTTGAGTGTCTAAATACCTATATGTATGTTTCGGTTTATGTTAACAGCTACGTACATTTGTACGTAAATGTATGCGGGAGCAAAATCTACGGAAAGGCATCTGTAGTAGCCGCGGTAAAAAGGTTAAATTGGATATTTCGGACCTTCTACTATTTAGCTTTCGCTTGCATTATGTTTTCGGCAGCTTCGATCTCGTTAACTTTGTGAATTGTCCCGCTTTGATGACGGAAAAGTTAGTTCTGGGCTGAGTAATAAGTTGACCCACTTTTACGTTCCCTTTTAAAGCGTTATCAAAGTATTGTAAATACATTTATAAGTAAGCTCCAGACAGTTTAACAGAATTTTATTATTGATAATTCAATTCTAAAGTTAATAATGTTCAAATCGTTAAGACAGTTTATATTATGCACGTTTTCCCCTGTTCTTTGTTACAAAATCACCCAATTGATATCATTATTTATGTAAATCACAATATCACAATGTTTGTCTTCTATGAAATTGTTCGGTTGCTAATATCGTATCGATAAAGTATGCAAACGGGTGTGCTGTGCGTAACAGTAACTGCACAGACATACATACCTGTTAGTAGGGTAAATGCGATGCCTTTTTGTGTATATGTTTACTGCAGTCTCATTGAAATATGCAAATTCGCTAATAAGTTTACAATTGCGCCGCAATTTTCGCCTACGCTCTCGCAGAGAGACCCACAAATGCAAATCAGACTTCCAAATTTCCCTTCCGATTTACTATTTCCATTTTCACAATCAACATTGCAGCGCATTAAATTTAACAAGCTGAATGTTTCCAACACTGCGGAAAGAACACATCCTCCTCTAATTTTGTTTCCTTATTTATTACATAATTATAACAGAATACATCTTTGTTATTTTCTTTCTGAATTAATTAAAGATATACAGGGTGTGTGTTTAATAGAAAGATATTTGATATTCCCTTGAAATCCAGTATTCGTGTATTTAATATGAAAACCCTTGTGCATAGTAGCGGTATTCTCTAAGCAAAGAAAGGAAGCCTTGGCTGAAACAAAACTTCTTTCAACACAGTATCTTCCGTAGAGAAATGGACGTGGACCAACATGTGGTTGATTTTATTCGTTGTGTAACTACTCGGTTACCCGAGCACGCGAATTCCGTATTAGCGCGAACGTAATTGTTTCATTCGCGACGAAGATTAATCAACGATTACTGATTACGATCGAGGATTGTGGGGCAAGGAGGTAGAAGCAGATGGTAAGAGAGACCAACAACAGTTATGCGACAGGCTGTTAGCTGAATGATAAATTAGAAGCGATGTCTAGGGGGAAAGTTTAGTTCCATTGAACCAAACGCAACGAGTCTCTGTTATTTATAATTGTTAGGATTGTTTTGTTAACCTGCTTTGGCCAATTAAGATGGTACATTCGTAAATTCTTCTGGTAAAAAATTCAACTTCAGTCTTCATTCGCAGTTTTTGTATTTGGTAAATATATAAATATAGTGCACATCGAGGTAGTTCTTTCAATTTTTCCAAATTCGAAGGGTCATGATAATTGATGTTAAACATGAAGCAAATAATAAATAGTGTGGTGAAAGAAAAGTTGGCTGCTTTGTTGCAAATAAATAGAGAACAATTTGTTTAAGCAAGCTTGTTCCTCGGTACAAATATTATCACTTGAAATGTAACCAAGTTTCTCTTAATTATACAGACAAACCTGATTTACTTACGGTTTGCACCTTGCCGCCCAGGAACCTGACTTGCTAATTGCTACCAGACGAAATAAAAAATGACCCCAAATATGTAAATGAAAGGAAAGAGCACTTTAAAGCTACGAGATAATCGTTTTCAAATATCAGAATATTTGAAAGCGTAGACAAAAAATGTGAGATCGAAACCATTGACAGATTAATAATATACCTTGACCAACCAATGTTCTACATTTTGCTTGCATACACGTTCTCTGTCTATTAGCAATAACATTTCAACTTATTTCACAAATTACTAGTACAAAAAACAAGTTACCCCCTTTTTTATTTCATTATGCTCTCAAGAACGATCCAGAAACCTGATTCCTTCGTTATTTTCGAGCCGGCGAAATACTCGAAATAAGAGAACACGTAGAAACAAAAAAGTCGTAAGAGTGACCTTTCACGAGAACTAGAACAGTATCAGAATGCAGACCAACGCAGCTAACAGGAAATAAGGAAAAGCAAAACCAGCAGCCTGAAGAGACATTCAAAATTCCCCTCGATGCTACAATACTCCATTTGCAACGTGACTTTTAAAAAAATATTTACATTTGACCTAGACCTATGGCTTTTTATTTATAACATTTATTGTTTATAATACATCTCTCGCAGCACGCCAAGTTCCGTTTTGCCAATATAATTTATAGCCACTTACTAATACACAGACGATTTCGTTCCATTTTTCAGCATTAAATGCAACAGAAACTCGCAACAGTTCAATTGAATAATTCTGCCAATTATAAAGACGTAGTAGCCGATATTCGATTCCCCTTATTGAAAGGCCAAAGAGCACGTCACTGTATTTTCCAGGCTGCTAAACAAAAATCGTTCTCCTTGAAAAAAATGTCATAAAAACGCATTCGATTCCTCTTTGCGATAGGGAACACGGGGCGAACGACAAGAAGATAAAAATTCGAATCACTTCTGACCACCTGCTCGTTACGTGCATGACACGAAAATCCATATGCATCCGGGGCACACATGCACAGCGATCCTGAAATCGTCGACCGAACGAGACAAAGGCGGTCCGCGCAGCTCTTCTCGAAACTACGATATAGCGCATAATACGTTCGACGCGTTTCGAAAAAAGTACTATCAGGGTCCCTGAGTCGACAACCCTGGTCGAAGGACCGCGGAAAACCAGCCGGATAAAAGCAGGGTGAGGTGGAAAGAGTGCCGAGGCGGCGAACAGAGGATTCGCGATGCACGGCGAGCGGTGCCGAGGGGGTGAGACCGGGGAGCGAACGAATCCGTGACGTGCCTCGAGGGCAGCAACCGACACGGCGAGTTGCAGTGGACGTCCTTGCTATGTTATCTTTCACGGTTCGTTCCCTTTCACTTTCAGTGTCCAGGAACCAGAAAGCCCAGACCTCCACGAACAAAGATACGCCTCCGCCTTCGGAGTTGTCCGTGCGAGATTGAAACGCCAAGAAACGACCGCGTGTAGCACGGCACGGCACCACTACCAACGGCCGCCGCCCGTCTCTTTTCACCATTCTGCCCTATTTCGTCGCTTAATAGCGGCTGCCGACGCTGCCACGTCGATAATTAGATGTTGGAAGAAGAGGAAAAAAAAACCGGAGGATCCCCCGGGTACACTTGTTAGACGAACCGTGACACGATGTTCGATCTCGCCGACACCGGCTCCAACGAGCGTTTCCTAACATATGTTTCACGATTGATCGAAGACCGTAGGTTCGATTAAGAGGACGGGGTATCGTATCTGCGTGATTCGGCGCACCGAGTTTGAATATTGTTCGTGTTTGTTTGAAGGAACAGGGGTGATATCAGTTTTCGAAAATCGTTTTCGTTTATATTGGGGGAGAGACATTTTTAATAAGGGAGAGATATTGTTCTCTTTTGAGACGTTTTACGATACATTTGTTTCGTCAGTATTTGTTGCTTATTGATTACCTGAAAAGGGACTGCAATTATCACGAAGGGGAAAAGTGGTAGCTAGATAGGCGAAAAGAAGTGCAATTGCATTTTCTCGGTTTTTGAGAAATGACATCTTACAATTAGTGTAAGAAGATGTTCAAAGTCTTGTATACACGTGTCAATTTTGTATAACGTTAAGTGCATTTAACGCGTCCAACTGATAATATAATTTTTCCATACACGTACATAGATAAATTTGATAATGCACACATAGATAATGCACTTTATCTAATATAAATGCTTTACGAACAATGGTGACAATAAATGTGCGAGGTGAAAGTTTGCACCGCATAAAATGTAGTTTCAACAATTTGAAAATGACGAGTATTTCTACACACGTTTATTACCACTTAAAATTTACTTTTTACCATAGGCAATACTTTAAGTATTTTAGTCTGAAGGCTCGACGGATTTCCACTCCTCATAAAGTCTTCCTCGTTCATTTCTTTAATGAAGTAGCCTGTTCTTATCGACGACCAATAGCTTATAAGCTCCCAAAGACCGAAACTATTACTACCGTTTTATAGCCTGATTAAGTCCTCTAAGAACAATATTATTAAGTTCTTCAAACATTTCATTTCACATTCCTTCACAAATACCGTTCGTGACTGCTTAATAATTAAGTGAGCTTCTCACCAGTGTGCATACTATCTCAATACCATTTATGTACTTACATACGTATACCAAGTTCCATAAAATTCACAATTGAATGTAAAATATAATTACATAATTCTGGAGATTCAAACTTCTTCACTTTCCTTTACTTAAAAAGTCTTTGCTGTAAAAGTGTTTGCTTAAAAAAGGATTTACGCACAGGATGAACGATGTATTTCTTTGAAACGTTCCCGTTCCAATGAACCGGTAATCAATTTAACGAGAAGTCCATTTCGCAAGAGTCTGTTTCGCGCAAGCACCGATTCGAACGAAATTTTGTCCACGAAAAATGCGACGCGATTCCCGTTTATGAACAATAACTCGTAAAACATGGCGATCCCGACGATAAGCGTAGAAAGTCAGCTGCCAACCGATCCGTTACATTGCGACCACTGCATCGGCCACGTTTACCTCGCTAAAATATCAATAGATTGCACGGTGATTTCCGACGTCGACGAAGCACCGAGTGTACGGGTAATTCGTCCGTTTCACCGAGAGTTCCGACTTTTTTCTTTCATTTTCGATCGTTACGCGGTGCTTGCAACCAGGCGGTTTCTTTTCATTGGCCAACTTTCTTCTTAAATAGGCGCGCTCTACATGCCTCGCTTTCTTCATCATTTCCCGTTTTTACCGGCCGCCTCTCTGCCCGTGGACGATTTTTCGATGAAAGTATAATATGTACACAATTGGCCACGTGTGTGCCGCGGTTCGTAGTCGGATTGTGTCGGCTATGATTTATGAGTTTACTTTGCGGTGCAACACGTAATAACGAAGTAGGACGATAGATTGTGAAATCTAGAAAATATAGCTATTAATGTATTCGTCTTTTCTTGCCTGGCGACAATACCGTACTGCCGAATATTCTTGTCTGTTATCGTAAACCGTTCCACGGAGTACTTGTTACGATTTTGCTCTGCGTGCTTGAAATATCGGGTAGCACGGAGAACGAGAATTTTAGATACGGGAGGATACAAGAAGTCTATTCAAGCGGACAGTCGGGGGATATAGTAAAGTGTGAATGTAAATGAGCGTCGCCGCGTTAATTGTAATTCCGCACCGTAATAAATAACATCAGATGAAGCTTTTAATAAGTGGGAAGTAATTTTTGAAGTACGGCGCTTCCGCTTTCAGGGCTCGCTTGTTATTATTCAAAATAATGGAGCATTGTGTTTCACGTGGAATTATTCATGTCGACGGAGCTGTTTGATGTACGAAAGGTATGTTGGCACAAAACTTCAAGCGGATGAACAATTCGAAATTAGATTCCTGCCCCGCGATAAATGAGCAGGAATTTTTACAACGAGGACATTATTCTTCGTTCGACAATGAGTTTTATTTATGAAACTTGAAACAAGTGCATGTCTATCATTTCGTATAAATCGAAAATTTTATTATCTACATTAAAGCCACTGAACCGATCAACGTAGCACATATATAATAGTGCACGTTATTATATTTGAGGCAAGCAAGTTCCAATTTTTTAAGTTAAAGGTTACGGTCGTTAACGAGCACAAAAAGCGTGCTTATACTACTTTCACCGTGACGCGGTCCCACACTTTTTCTGTACAGCCTCAAAATGGAGGAATTTAAGGTCAACGGGTTATCGTTAATTCAAGAAAAAAGCAAATTGTTATGACTACTTCCTCGGTTCGCAGATCATTTTGAATTAAAGAAGCATTTCTATTGGCAGAATGTCAAAGAATCAGCAACAAAACGGACTGATACCAGGCGGCGGAGGGGTGAATGGCGCGGACGATTTTTCGGACGGTGAGAGTACACCATTGACACAGGACTATGGCGACAGGTATGTGGAAAATGTATCCTTGCGAAGCAGCCACGGTATTTGCAAACGCTGCCTGTTTTCTTATTTTTTCACAAAGAGAGAGGAACGAACGTGGTTCGCTTTTGTTCTTTGTGCGGTTCGAACCGCCTTGCATTCCAAGATAAATCGTAAATTTCGCATCGTTTCAGACATTGTCCTTCGAAACACTTTAGCGGAATTTCGTAGGCAAATGTCTGATAGAATTTAATCGATATAATAGTGAATCGATTAGTATTTTATTCTAAATGGGGAAGTATGCGGCGCATTCCTTTGAAATTCTTTGGGCTGTTTTGTTCGAGACTGTACAATATAGTTGTTTTTATCGTTCTGTGCACTCTTTCTCGTAGCTTTAGAACAGCTATTTTTTAAATTAATATTATTTGCCTTTCATCTTTGCTTTCAATCGGCAATAAATCAAACAAATTTGTTGAGGCGTTAAGATGTTTCTTTTTATAATAATATTTCTTTATATAATAATTGCTGCATTGACTAAATATTTAACTGAGCCTTAAGAATTTCGTTTAAATTCCATTAACTTTGGAATCATTCTCTTCATCACATCTTATCATATATTAAAATACAGAAAACGCACGCTGTAACCAGTTTTAACAAGGACTTAAACAAAAACCCTCATCAACCCCCCCCCCCACTTTAATTAATTAATACGCCTCTAAATACCAAATGATATTCGCAAGTGAACATTTCGAACTTCTCACAAAGACTAAGAAAACTTAAAAATGTACCAACGAACTCAAATTTTGTTTTTTTTCGCCTATGAAATTCTTTTCGTTTTCTTTTTCATTTTGCCCCAGTCAAAGGGCTGTCGTGGAGACAAAAGGATGGGACGTCTTTCGAAACCCACCGCCAAAGATCGATTCCGGTTCGATGGCGAATCAAAGATGCCTCGAAGTGACAGTACAAATAACGAAGGTGATCGTATATTTCCTAGTTTTTGTGATAGTGCTAGGAAGCGGAGTAGTTGCCAAAGGAACGATTCTATTCATGACATCACAACTGAAAGCCAATCGAACAATCGTCTACTGCAACAGGCAGTTAGGTAAGTGATAATTAAACTTTCACGCGTGTCATCGGTATAACGAGGTAATTTAACGTATGAATTAATCTCGAGATTACGACTGACATGTTTAATAATCGCAGAAATTCCACTATCGTACATACATATGCATACAATTATATGAGTTAGTTCGTCTTCTTCTATTCATAGAATGGTTACGCTGGTACCCGGCGAAGTAATGGAAGTAACTGTTACTAAACATTATATTTCATATTATCTTGTTACATTCGTGTAATAATAATCAATTGTAGAAAATAATTAGTTAATAGTGTCTCTGATTAATGAAGGAAGGTACAGGGGATGAATATTTTTACCCTGTGCTTTTTGTATCACTGCGATTATTCTTACAATTTTGTTTCTTATTCAATAAAATTTAATAGACATTACATCAGTACTTGCTTCTCTATTTTATAAACTTGGACATCGTATCGCTATTTCGGAAATTGTTATTTATACACACCGATAAAGCTAATTTCCTTCGTCATTAAATAAATATTCGTTCTAGTGGCTCAATTAATCTATCGATACGGATGCAATGTTTGAAAGTTTCAATTGAAAATTTATGAATTGGGTGAATGAACAAATTATTTCCTTCTTGCGTTGTTTATTGTTAATTAACTTCCTTTAACAAATGAAGTCGATACTATAGTATTATGTAATTGTTTCTCCGTTGCGGTTCGTGTACGCATTTGCAACTGAATCGATGCTTACCTGTGCATAATACTCAAGTTTGGATGCTGATTCTGAAACTTGATTTGACATTTAATCCGCTTATTCGGGATAATGATTCGAATTCGACTCCAGTTCCTGTTACGCAATTTCTCTCGTTCATATTTGTAAATTTAATTAACGTTCACAAAATAACTATCTCATAATACTGTGCATGCGTTTCAAATAGTTGCTGCGTGTACTTGTTAACTTTGCTTTATCAATAACGGGCTGGATAAGTTAATTTTAATTGAACCACTGAAGCATAGGGAAAAGATAGAAAATAAGAGACTTTAGTCTTTACGTTCATGGAGGAGATAAATGATGTTTTAACCCTTGCAAGGGAAATTGGGGAAATCTAATCAATATGTTTAACATATACAAGAGTATTCAGCTATTAGCATACAAAAATCACAGAACTCTAACATTACGAAATTAAAAGTTCTGAAAATATAAAATCATGGGTACACACACATCATCGACAAAATATTTTTAACTACGAATGTTTTCGTAATATCTCACTAATTGGAAATTATTCTACCATTGCAGAGGCCAGCAGTAATTTAAAATACAGAACTATTTACACACATAACGAATATAAGACTAAATTAATATTAATTAATGCATTTCTATATACTTGAACTTGGAAAAGTTTTTCAATATTCCCAATGTCGCCAAAAATGTCAGACTTGTAGATTCGAAACTTCCGTCCCGTAATAAATGTTGCAATTCCTCTAAATTATCACACCTGTCGCCAACAACGAAAGAAAGAAATGAAGAAAAGAAGTAGGCATTCATGTATTGCACACTTAAACGAGTGATACATATCTGGAATCCGTGAACAATTTAATTAGCGCCACTAAACGCATACATACACACGTTCGTGCTTGCCCGTTTCACGGCAAAAGAAAATGTACTGAATTTACATCTGAAAGTGTCCTCGCGGCAGCACGTCGCAAAGTGACGTGCGACGTCGTGGGACGATTGGTCACGCGGAATTTCGCGTACGAAATAACACATTAGTAAAAGATCGGCGTGTTGACGCGTTAAAACGATTATGGAAACCGGTGTGAAATAACGTAAAAAGTGGATCTTGCTCGCAACATAGTTTCAACGGACCTTGTTTTTTGACCGCGTATAAGCGCGGCGCAAACGAAGGAGAGAAAGTGCGCGAAACCAGGTTGAAACGGCACGATACACGTTAAATACGCGTATCTGGCCTGCAGAAATTCGTTCGATCCTAGCCAACAAATTACTTAGAAAGTAATTAAAGTATTCTGTAATTGGAATACAGGTGCAGTCTATCGGAGAACACGAATAATGTTCGTTTTGTTGCAAAACATTATGATATTGACTACCTCTTTGGTTCTGACGCATGAAAATTTTCGGATTGGAGATTATCGATGCAATTGAATCCTTAGCCATTGCCCTTAAAATGTAGAAGTGAAAGAGTTTGCGCTCGATTTTAATTGTTTGAGTATCATCAAGTTCTGTGGTGGGTAGATCAAAAGTGAGGGGGTGAAGCATCGAAGTTTCAAGTTTGACTTCGTGTATCGTTTCTTTGAGAAAACTTCGGGAGAAAATTGAAAGTATAAAGCACCCTTTTCCCATTTAATTTTAGTAGGTCGTTGGATAAAATCTTGAACAAAATTCTTCGCAATTATTCGACTACATTTAACGGACTTCATCATTAATTTGATCAAAAGTTCTCGCTGTTATCCTTGTACATGCATGTTTTATACATTTGGTATTGTAAATTCAATACTTTTTCGCATATTAATCCGTAACACAAAGTGAAACATTGAGTTGACTAAACTCTATTAAAAATAGAATTTGTCTGGAAAGATTCTAGAAAAAAAACGAGCAACATTGGGCGATTCATTCATATGAATGTTTGTTTAATTCATTTCTGTGATTTCTCAAGAGTTATTGAAATATTACCGTTTTATATAATCGATTTTTTTCTTGAGCAAAATCTAAAATTGAACGGGCAGTTAAAAACAATATCATATTTCTAAGTAAGACATAAAAGTTTGTAGATTGTATAGCAGTTTTATTTTTGCAATATCATACAAAATCTGTAAATGCTATAAACGATTTTTCTTATCCTATACCTTTTAATTCTTGTTGAACAGATTCAATTTGGCAATCCATTTTCTTCCTGCTTCCCAATCTCTCTTAATTAATAGCATTGGACAGGACTGTGTAAGAACAATTGGCAAAAATGCTACGGCCTTTACGAACTATCTAACATTTCACAGATACAAGACGGAAATCCCCATTTAAAAGCACTGATGTCTTTGAGGGACAAGATATTATCTTACGTAAACTAAACGACACGATAAACTAAGCTTAAATGATTAAACATATTTGTAAATATCTATATTCCAATATACACATATCACACTTTCGACCAAATCTTTGAAATCTCTTAACTAAAAAGTTTCTTAATATATATAATACTAGAAATATTTGTATGCATATATCACCATTTACCTCAAAGACCTTAGCCCTGCTCAAATATTTTCCCATCTGCATCAGATCGTTCGCAGCCCCTAGTATTTATACTCAATTTCATCTTACCGTTCACGATCCAAAATCAATTTTCAGGAGCAATCGAATGATCATAATTCGTGGCAGTAAAATTTAGTCCGTTTCATATTTGCTTTCAGGCCGGGACAAGCAATTTGTAGCAACGTTACCAGAGGAGGAGAGGATAGCATGGATCTGGTGCATCATAATCGCGTTCGCGGTGCCAGAATTCGGCACGTTAATACGCAGTATTCGTATATGCATTTTCAAGTCCTGGAAGAAACCGCCGGCGTCACACTTCCTTCTCGTCTTCCTGATGGAGACATTCCATGTGGTCGGCCTGTCTCTAATGTTCATGGCAGTGCTTCCCGATTTGGATGTGGTCAAAGGCGCGATGCTGACGAACTGCGTGTGCTTCGTACCTGGATTACTAGGTGAGAAACGCCAGGTTTCGCAACGCGTCGCGTTCTGAACTTCAATTTCTAATAAATCGCAGCTCCACCTTGGAAATGTTTGCGCGACATTCTTGTTACGCAATTAGTGAAACGAGATCGATTCGACGGCGAGATAAAAGAGAAAGGTGAAACGTTATATCTGCGTTCACTGTTCGCCCCAATTGAAACTGAATCAATTTGCTATCGGATTGTTCAATGGTCGTTCGACGCGAAGAATTAAAACGTTCTTTCGTTCTTTTAATGATAGTTAATGATCGAAGGTGGAGGATAGACAGAGTGTATGGGCAGTGCGAGCAGGCAAGTATTATAATCAATTCGATACGACATTTTGAAAGTACGGTGAGGGCATATTGACCCCACTTTGCCGTTATAGCATAATGTTCTGTTCTTGCACCGCGCAGCAGGCAACTGCTTTCGATCTGTCGATTACGAAGTGGAAGGCTGGAGAAACTGTCGTTAGTTTTATTGAATATTTCTTCTGCTGTTTCTATAACTGTCAATCGATGACAAGTCCGTTCTTTTCTTTTTAAACGGAGTATGGAATTGCCTGGTTCGCAAATAATAAAATGATAAAATAGATGCAACGTCACCTAAAAAATATAGTACACATAAGTAAGTCTATATGAAATTGAATGAACCACTTTGGAAGAATCCGATGGAACTGAAATTGTACACAAATCAAATACTTTGAAAACTAAAACAAATTACTCCGAAAGCCCTTTCGTCACTTTTCTTCAACGTGATAATAATTATTATTGTAACAATTCGTTTCAACTATTATTATTCGGGACTAATGAAAGTGCTCGAAGGAAGAATGAAGCAATCGAAGAGGACCCTCCGAATTGAAAGAAAGCGTTCTCAGTTAAATGAAGACTTTAACTCGGATTGGATGCATGAAGCTGAATGCCTCTTCCGTTTCTTTTTAAGGGCTGCTCTCGCGCAATAAAAACAAAGACGAATCGAAGAGATTTGTCTTGGTGCTGATCGATATTGCCGCACTCGCCGCCCAAGGAACAAGTTTCTTCCTTTGGCCATTGCTGGACAGTTCCAGGCCCTCCTTATGGCTCATACCGGCGTCCTTGTTCCTTGTTTCGTGTGGCTGGTGGGAAAATTATGTTTCGATACAGAGTCCGATTGGTAAGTATCACGACGTCGACGCGAGACCATTAAGACTCGTCTCTCGGGCGTGAAAGTAACAGAAAATGTTTATTAAGTGAGAAAGTTGTAAAATCATTCGCGAGAATTTGAACGACTTAGTAATTTTAATAGCTTCTGAAGAATAGATCGTTGCGAAACTCTCTGAAATAGCTTAACCCCTTTTATCAACGGTACACATCCTTGGCTGCTATAGACACTAACTATTTTTTGTACATCTAAGTTTAATGGAAAACTGTGTAAGAGTATTAAAAATGTTATGTCCGACGTAGATTCAGTAATCTGTTTATCCGTGATAAACTGTTCAATATGATAATGCAATCTATCTGGGAGAAACGTTCCGAGCAGTTTTACCTTTAGTGAAGAAAAATGTGTGTGAGATATATGTATAAGAGCAATCTTTGCAGCTGAACGTTGTCGATGTTAATTAATTGCCAAATGTCTGGAAATTGGAATAAATTTTCTAATATCCATCAAAATTGGGTATTATTTCATTCTTTAAATTTCATTATAATTAGTGAATCCTGTGTAGTTGTTGTCATTGCTTAAATCGCAAACTCCCTGTCTCTGCTACAAATTAAAAGTGAAGCGATGCTTTAAAAAATTTATACGCGACAAATCATATTTCCGCTTGAAAATCATTTCTAATGCAATCGAACTTTCAGCAAAGAATCAGCAAAGAATAATTTTTAGAACTCGAGCTTCCGTAGAACTGTTGTTACCCGCGGTAATTAACCATTTTCTTGCAGGATTCGTCAGATCTCTGGGAAGAGTGAAGAAAGAATTGCGACTGACGCGATATTTCACTTACATGTTCATATCGGTCTGGAAAATCGTGGGTTTCCTTATCAGTACCATGCTGATATTTCACATGAAAGGTGAAACCGTGGGTCACTTATTCTCAATGTTCAGTGACGCTTTCGGGAACCATGATATCATAGTATCGACAGTACGGCTGGATGGCACAGGTAGAATCACAGACATCGCGGACGTGTTGGAAATCGGTGACAGAATACCATCGATAAAGGCAGATGTGAACACCCCCATATACGTTCTGCTGCTGCAAATATTCGGCGCTTACTTCGCGTACATTTTCGGTAAGTATTCGCATCGGTGCAAATAAAATATTGATTAGAATGTCGGGAACTATTGGTGCACAAAACAAATTCACAATAAATATTCTTTTAAAATACATTTATATTTGTTAATTACATTTGCGAGAATTGGAAATATCTATCACGTTATCATTCATTATTTTACGCTTGTTGTAACAATGTTTCCGACAATTATTTCAGAAAGATATACAAAATATATATTTAGTGTCGCGCATTGAAAATATTCGAAGAACCTGTTTATTTAAAAAGAAGTTACAAACATAGTGTGCTAATATTATTTTCTGATAATTTTTACTTTTTTACCGTTGTTATATAGTTGTCGATTTCGAATTCTTTCTTCTATGTTCTAAAAAGGCATTTGAACAAGAAAATCATTAATATTTGTGTATCTTTGCATACATCGGGGGATGGATATCGAATCTCTTAAATCTGTCGCCGTGTATGACGCTCATTTTTCCTTCCATCTCGTCAGAGAAAAATTCGATTGGAATCGGCAATCGGCTGTGACCTTTTCCAATAAACGTGAAAAGGCGGACGTGTGCGGTGCACATTGGAAATAGGATTCCGCCTTTGTTCCATCGTACGGTGACTTAATATAGCGCGTGTAGGTGGGGTGAATACCAATTTCATCATACGATATTATTTATTCGCTGGAACGTTCGTGTAGGATGTAAAATAGATCCAACTTACGCTGTCAGTGATATATTTGAATTTTTCTGTTACCCAGCGTTCTTAAATTGTAGACTTACATGCTATCGACAAGGGAGATTGACTTCGTGTTTGGAATCGATTATCGCTCCCCAGTGAATTATGAAGCAATATAGTCCAAGCGTATTTTAATATTTAATTCAGCCATTCGCCGGGCATATAAAACCACGTAAACAGAAAATAGCTATTTTACAAACGACTAATAAATCGTCCAGATAGATTTGAAATTCTGCATAAAGGAAAGAAAAATTTCGCTGCTGGAATAGTGGAGAAATGCATCATATCATATCTTCAGTAACGCACACATATTATTAAAGTGCAAGTAGAACATTTCTAATAACAAAAGCGTTATTACTAGTATTAACTGAATAATTAATCTGAGTGTATTCATATTTAAAACAAGAGCAAAAATGGCATTCATATTAGTGAACTGCTCATGAATGAATTCGGGAAATATTATTTACAAAAAGTCTTCATACAGCACAATCACATGCAGATTAAAGTTTTAACCCTAATGTGGGCAACCAAAATGGTCAATAAGTTTGAAGCTTAGTCATTTAAAATATTTTGCATACATTTTTATCAAAAATCGTGAATTGACATAAAAGTATCCAAAGAATGGAAATCCGGAGACGTTTTGCGATATCTTGTCAAGAACACCCAAAAATTATTAAAGAAATATATAAATGTGTACCCGGTTGCCTACGCAAGGGGTAAATATCGTTTTATAGCAAACCTATTCTAATGCGTGACTCAAGGAAATTCTATTTATCCATCGAAACAATTAGAAGAATATCGAAGCAATACTAAAAGAAATATAGGCGCGAAGAAAAAGACGATTCACGAAGACACGTTGCTTGAACTTTTCCAGGCAAATTCGCGTGCAAGATCCTGATACAAGGTTTCAGCTACGCGTTCCCGGTGAATCTAACAATACCAGTGTCGATCTCCTTATTGATTGCCGCTTGCGGCTTGAGGAACGGCGATCCTTGCATATTCAACGGCACCATTCCGGATTATCTGTTCTACGAGTCGCCACCGTTGCACTTCCTGAACGATTTCGTATCGAGGCAATATGCCTGGGTGTGGCTGCTATGGTTGCTATCGCAAACTTGGATTACTTTGCATGTCTGGACACCAAAATGCGAACGCCTGGCGGCCACGGAGAAGCTGTTCGTCGTGCCCATGTACGACTCCCTCCTGATCGATCAGTCGATGAGCCTGAACAGGAAACGGGACGATCAGCCGGAGGTGAAAGTCGAGGTAAGTTGTATCAAACGATTTTTCATGCTTCTGTACTTAATATTTTTTATATAGTTTAGCTTTGCTAATTGTTTTGTGCTTGAAATGTATTTTCGCTTGTTATTGGATTATATATTATTCCCGATCTACTCGGATTCACTTCTGTTTAGCTTTTTAGATATTGCATTTTATCCGTTTGTTAAATTATTTGGTTCGACGAGAATTTTGTACATCTTGATGGTTTTGTAATGAAAATGATAAGTTTTGTTTATGAGCTCGATGCCAGAAGTTTTTGTACTTTCCTTTGATTAAGAAGTGTTCTACTTGTTTCCATTTTTATTCGATTCTACTGCTTGCTAGCCTGTAATCTCTTTAAGTAAATACATACCTTGTGTCGGAGAGCAGGCTAATTATAAGTAAGGAGCTGCCCCATTAACTCGACAGAAGTGGTCCTTTATGAAAGCTTTATAAGAAATATTATGTCATAATTTAGGTCAATATACACTCTTATCGATTCGTTCTTCAATAATTTGTGTCTCGAAGTATCTTTGATCAGCCCTTATCAAAGAGCAACCTATATATCCTTGAATAAACAGACGACCCCAAATAATACAGGCATATTTGTATCATCGATTAAATAATTATGAAGCAAAAGTACGCAAGAATAATTAATAAGTATATCCAGAGCATTAAAATACATTCTAGTGCATGCATATTTAAAATGCCCGGGATTTCAGTCGCGGATAAAGTGAGACAAACACAACGACGAATAAGCGCAACTTAAAAATTTAATAAAAATATCAACAATGTTGGCTGACCATTAAACAGTTTTAAAAAGACAGCTGTACACGAGGAATCGAATATATTATGGTTCATTCAAAAGGCAAGCATTCACGACATATGCAGTCTGTGAAACAATTTAAAATAATAAAAAATAAGACAGGTACAAAAATTGCTTGCACGCCCTAGTGGTCACTTTCCTACTGTCCATTGTCTTCACAGTCAAACGTCTTTATTCGTCCATTGTTTTGTCACTCACACAGTCAGACATTCGCTTTCTCATTCTCTGATACAGTATAGAAGGCATTTAAGAAAAATGCATTCAAGAATGTAACACATGTAGCTAAAACAATATTAATTTAATCAGACAATGAACCGTGCCGGGAGCTTATTTGGGGTCTGAGGTGTATTCAAATGTAATTCAATTTGTATGAACACTCGAATGGTGCTTTCGCCCGTCAGGATCTGGCGGAGATCGAGAAAGAGAAAGGGGATGGGGATTACGAGACCATATACGAGCAGACTGACGGCTCGACGACACCACCGTCAGCTGTGAAAAGTAGCGATCACGTAACCAGGATATATGCCTGCGCGACAATGTGGCACGAGAATAAGGAGGAAATGATGGAGTTCTTGAAGAGTATTCTACGTTTGGACGAGGACCAATGTGCCCGACGCGTTGCCCAGAAGTACCTGAAGGTCGTCGACCCGGACTACTATGAATTTGAAAGTAAGCCCTTTGCTCAGCTGAACGTCCGTCTGATTAATTAAATAACAATCTTAATTGCTAACTGCGGTTAGCAATTAAGTCGAAAATAGTAATTGACCAGCGCCGAGGAAAGCTCGACGAAGGATACTTTCAAACTACTTAAAATTTAAGTGGGTTCTTATCGAATATTCTTACGTTTTTGCGAAACAGTCCCTTGAAAGTTCTATATCTGTCTGCATTTGTTTTAAACGAAGATTTACTGTGTGTCCATAAAAGCGGCATTACTCGAGTTGATCTGGTCTTGAACAGCGTCTGTATTGAGCTCAGCCATTATTTACGCGGTTAAACTGCGATGAAAAGTTGCGAGAAGTGCGCAGACACGTTTAGTAAAGTTTTCGATAGGGTGCAATTACCCTTTGCCTCTTTGACCCAACTGGATATTTCGTACACATAGGTGCGCAATATTCAGCTATTTGCAGTTGCTATGTTACATAAACCGACAAATTCTACGGTAGATCAGTTTAGTAAAACAGTGAATGTGATGTGGTAACAAAAATTTAGAGGGCGTATATATGTATATATACGCCTTTCGTAGTCAAAGGGTTAATGATTGCGAGTTTCGAAAGTGAGATGAGTCGTTCGAAAGCAATTCCCGCGCCGGAAGATTTCTGCAGTGATTAATGACCTTTTTTGTGGGGGCAAATCGAGTTAGAATCATGGAAAACGTGCACACAATTAGAGAAAGATCTAAGGGTATCACAACTGAGAACCCTGATGTATAAACAGCATTAAAATTTAAGATATTCTTTTTGATTCATTACTGTATCTAATCTAGGACAATAAACAAATAATTATAGAACAAAAATTAGTATTTAATGCGTTGATAAATTTGGTATCTTATCTAAATTCGTACTATGGAAATAATATAAATAATGGTGAATGAAAAGAGATGTTCCGTACCAATGGGTTCATCTTCGAATCATTTTCGCAACTCATTACGGTAATTCGTATCCCTGAGTATTTAAATTCCTTGATTCATATTGCATTCACATTTTGCGGGACACTTTGTACACGTATGACATTGGAAGTTCTCTTCTTCAGCCCATATCTTTTTCGATGACGCGTACGAGTTATCGGATCACGATGACAACGAATCGCAAGTGAACAGATTCGTGAAGTTATTGGTTGACACACTGGACGAGGCTGCATCGGATGTCCATCAGACAAGAATGCACGTCCGGGATCCGAAGAAATATCTAACGCCTTATGGTGGTCGTTTGGTCTGGACTCTGCCGGGGAAAACGAAGATGATTGCCCATTTGAAGGATAAGAGCAAAATTCGACATCGGAAACGCTGGAGTCAGGTATTTTGAGGAAATCGCTTGATCTTGCAGAAAGACGTCCATATTTCAAACAGATATAAAGAACAAATTTTTAAAATCTTTTATGTTTTCAATTACAGTACGAATTTTCAGTATTTCATATTTTTAATTACGTTATGATTTTTAAGTATTACATATTTTTAAACATTAATAATCTTCCACCTTCAAGTTTATTTAACACTAGATTGCCGGACAAGTTTGAACACTTATTTTTACTGACTTCCCTCCGATTAACAATAGCCAATGAAAATGCGCGTTTTCTTTAAAAAATTAATTCACTTAATTTCGAAATGTAATGTAATTAATTTAATTATATAATAATCACGGATCTTCATTAATCTTTGTATTTCAAATTCTGAAATGAGTCAAATTGACTTGCCCCGACAATCTAGTGTTAAAGCCCTGGGCTTCTTTATGTTTTCAATAGTGCATGGAAATTCTGTACAGATGTTCGCACGTTGAAGAACTCCGCAAATATATTTATAAAGATACAAAATGTTGGGAAAAATATTCTTGACAATCTGAATTATAAAGAAATCCTTATATTTGAAAAATTGATCTTCCAACTAATATCTTCTCTTCAGGTCATGTACATGTACTATTTGCTGGGGCACCGTTTAATGGAACTGCCAATCAGCGTAGACCGTAAAGAAGTGATCGCAGAGAATACATATTTGTTAACTCTCGATGGAGATATCGATTTCCAACCGGCCGCTGTAAAGCTTCTGGTAGACTTGATGAAGAAGAACAAGAATCTTGGTGCAGCTTGTGGTCGTATTCATCCAGTTGGTTCGGGTGAGTCTTACAAATCCTATAGCAAATGTTTCAAAGTATAATCATATTCCGATTTCTTTAAACAAACTCTTGTGTCGTTTTCGTCGTGCCAGGTCCTATGGTGTGGTATCAGATGTTCGAGTACGCTATTGGTCACTGGCTTCAAAAAGCAACGGAGCACATGATCGGCTGTGTACTTTGTAGCCCCGGCTGCTTTTCTCTCTTCAGGGGAAAAGCTCTGATGGACGATAACGTGATGAAGAAGTATACGACGAGATCCGACGAGGCAAGGCATTACGTTCAATAC
The DNA here is from genome assembly GCA_963583965.1 of Nomada ferruginata. Classification (NCBI taxonomy): domain Eukaryota; kingdom Metazoa; phylum Arthropoda; class Insecta; order Hymenoptera; family Apidae; genus Nomada; species Nomada ferruginata. The sequence goes on from OY757219.1 coordinate 7,980,720, forward strand.
GATCAAGGGGAGGATCGATGGCTTTGCACACTTTTGCTGCAACGTGGTTATAGGGTAAATATACAAAAGCTTCAGTGAAACGCTGACCATGCTACTGTATGTCATTAAATATATGTATACGTACGTAAGAAAAATTCAATATATGTAGCTACTGTACAATTGAAGTAGCATAGACAAAAAGCGTTCATACCCAATTGAGATAATTTTGCAGATAAATAGCAGTTTTAAACTTGAATAACTTTACTATTAGAACATATAAATGGTGTCCTTCCCCTATGGGAAACTTTATTATGGATAATGACGAAAACATACTTCCTTTTTGCACAGCGCCTGGAGCAAGCTTAAATATATCCATTTATGCAATAAATGTAATAAATGTCACTTGAACCCTTTTTTACATACACTACTTTCATTAAGAAATTACATTTGAATTTCCTTAATAATAATAATAATAATAATGCTATACCCCAGTATAATGTTTATAATAGCAAATATTAACATTAATTCTAAATAGAAATACAATATTTTTCATTCTACGAATATAAGAGTATTTCGAACGACTGTTAAAATAATTTAATGTATGTTACATTAATATTTCCCATGGTTTCACTACTGTTATAGGTCGAATATTCAGCAGCTAGCGATGCTTACACTCACGCACCTGAGGGCTTCAACGAATTCTACAACCAACGTCGTCGATGGGTACCCTCCACTATAGCCAATATCATGGACCTTCTAATGGACGCAAAACGAACAATTAAAATTAATGATAACATCTCACTTCCCTACATATCCTATCAGATTTTGCTTATGGGTAAGTCAAAGTCTCTTCAGATACTTATTTAACTACTTCAATATTTCTTTCTCTGTCCTAATCATTCTATTATATTATGAAGTGTCCAAATTTCATATAAAATTAATTTGTACTTCGAATATAACGATCGACTTCCACCTCAATTCTTAAGGAAGCCACGTCTTTGAAATGATATGAAACAAAGGAAAAATCTGTAGAAAGTAATTAGTTTATTTTCAAATTTTCTCTATTCTTTTTTCAGGTGGTACAGTTTTAGGACCAGGTACGATTTTCCTCATGTTGGTGGGTGCCTTCGTTGCGGCCTTCAAAATTGACAACTGGACCAGCTTCTACTACAACATCATTCCCATTCTACTTTTCATGCTCATATGTTTTACTTGTAAGGCGAGCATCCAGGTAAGATCATTCATCACCAGTATTCGTCAAACTCATTGTATTACGTCGATGGGAAATAAATGGCACTGTTGTATACTTGCTTCTTTATTCGTTCTGCAGCAGTAAGATTTCACTGTTGGCCATATACTTTTATCGACACCATTTAAAATCGCGGGCTTTTTCGAATTTATATGTTTTCTGTATGTTTCTATCGCCACGATTTTTGTTGCAAAATGTAGTCCCCGTCAGAGCATATGTGTAAAGTGTAAAGGTTTAAAAATGTTGTAACTTACTTCAAGCATTTTTTTAAGTACTCAATGAACCTCAATAATCCCCATAATACGAATTAATAATTCAGAATTTTATTTGGAAACTTGTTTGTTGAAATGGCGAAGGGATCATATAACGCCAAGTCCAATTTACCTTATGCTGGAAGCTGATTAAAAAGAATAGGTGTTTGTTATCATTAGGGTACGGCTGTTAGGTAGATATAAAATATAAAAAGTACGCCACACGCGCTTTTTTATTATCTTATTCCTTTTAATATCGCTGTACATAGTCCTTTTAATACTGCCGTCCGTACATCAAAATATTTGTGAAGCCAAATATACATTATACGCGTCAAAAATAATTATCACAACCTTCCAACGGCAAAACAAATTTCTGCCCAAACCATATCTTTGTCTGCTCCCTTGCAAAAATAATCAATAACAATATTGGCATAAATGTCGTGTGTCAAATCATCATAATAAGTATAGCATTGCCAAATGAAACGTGTCTCGGTCGGCCATTTATTTCCCCCAGTGCTCAATAAAATCGGTCGTTGCTATAATCTCCGTCCATCTTTTTTTGTTCGTGTCTTTCAGCTTCTGTGCGCGCAGATTCTGTCGACGGGCTACGCGATGATAATGATGGCCGTGATCGTGGGTACTGCCCTCCAGCTTGGGGAGGACGGTATCGGTTCACCCTCGGCCATATTCTTAATATCCCTGTCCAGCTCCTTCTTTATAGCGGCCTGTTTGCATCCTCAAGAGTTCTGGTGTATCGTACCCGGCATCATTTATCTCCTCTCGATCCCATCCATGTACCTTCTTCTGATCCTTTACTCGATCATAAACCTGAACGTTGTCTCCTGGGGCACCCGTGAAGTCCAAGTGAAAAAGACCAAGAAGGTTCGTTCGAAAGTCCTTCACGTTGCTTTTGAGAGTAACATCGGAATTGTTGGTTAAGTCTAGCTTAGACTCAGGGAAGGAGGGATGTGGTGGTGGTAGATTAAGGGCACAAAAATGTAGTAAGGTTCTTCAGGTGTTGCTCGTGCTTTCGATTCCACGCGCGAGACCGAACGCAGCTTTTTGTCAGCAGATGTACGTTTCATTTTGTTTGTAACAGAAAGTATATACCCGAGTGATATGTTGGGGATACATTTTGGCCCTTGTACTCGATTGCATAGAAACAGTGGCAGGGTGAACTGCAATGGTAACATTTGTATAGTGGAAGACTTCATACAGTGGAAGAATCAACAAATTTTTTGAAAAGCCACATTTATAATAACCACTCTCGATCAGTATTTCGAAGATTACTCGTGAAATGTGATGAGATGCGATTAAACCTCTGTGTTTAGTATCAATGAATTGATATTGTACTTAATACTCGAATTACTAAACTACAATCGAGCGTGGTTTCAGTCACATCAACGCTAATAAGGTCTTCGGACGTTCAATATTTGCTGTCAGTATTTCAGTGTTAAGTATCATTTTCATTGCTCTTCCCAGAAATGAGAAATGATCTGTTACACGGAAAATATTGGAATGCAAAATGACAAAGTGCCCCAGCAATATTTTGGAAGTAAAATTTTAAGCTCAACCCTAATAGTGCAGATATGATACAAAAAATAGACGATAAAATAGATGTACTGAAAATTTCCTTCCCTCTGAAAGCGCAGAATCACTCATACGAAAAGTAATCGCAATTTTACAGTCCCCCGATACACTGTGTTCCACTATTCTTATAGCTCACCCGGCAGCAAACAAGTATGGAAGTGTTATTTCCCCTAGCATCCTCGACGTATCACTCGTCCCCGTAACGAAACCGAAAATCGGTCCACGTGATCATAAATAACAACTAACATTAACAACGGTGTACCAGGTTATCGTAGCAGCTATGATCAGCGCTGTGTACGGCATGATTATGATCGCCGTGATCGTCGGAGTCGCGATTAGTATCGTTCACGATGGTATTTTATCGCCGTCCGCGGTGTTCCTAATGTTACTAATCGGTCAAATGGTGATAGCCGCGTGCCTGCATCCAGAGGAGTTTCACTGCCTATTACACAGCGTCGTGTACTTCATCACCATACCATCGATGTACGTGCTGCTTATCATATACTCGGTCTGTAACCTGAACGACATTACATGGGGCACGAGGGAGGTGCAGACTAAGAAAACCGCGGTGGTAATTATCTGAAATTGTTAACAGGCTAATCGATTTTTCTCGCGACTCCCTTCTCCACGGTGCTGTTTCCCCTGTTTCCTTAATAATTGAACACCTTGAAACAATGAGGAACAGTGACGTCAGAGGCGGGAATCTTTAGGGGAACCGCGATATTGAGGATTGATATTTCTTGTGTAGGGATAGTTAGTGATACTAGGGGGGCTGTGTTGGTTTTCGATTTGATTTATATAATTTATATAATTATTTGATTTATTTGTTGACGCATTTTTATTTATAAAAATTGCGAATGTTATTTTGGTTTATTGCAGTTTTTGCCTGAGCAAGGCAAATTTCGTGCGGCGAAATCGTGTTGTTATTACTTTTATTACTATAAGACTTTGATAAGGGGTTGGGCACGAGCTAGTTAAAAAAATTGTTTGACTGAATTGTGAATTGAATTGAATTGGTTAAAATGAAAATTTTAGGTGTGGGTAAGATGAAATATGTTAACGAAGGTTGTTTCTGAACACTGAACTGTGTAAACTGTAGAATATTATTACCACTGGAATAATATTTTATTTTTAGACTTCTTTTCTATTAAACTGTTGAATGGAAGCGCGTTGGTAATTTAATGTCTATCATGCATGGGAACTGTTATACATTTGACTAAATCCATTTAACCGGTTGATTTACTCCATGCACGTAAACTGTGCAATTAAACCCACTCAACTTGACTAAACTAGGTGCATTACACTGAAGTGAGTGTAAGTATGTTTAGAGAATTAATTTGGCTGAAGGCTGCTTTTCTCGATGAAATGAATCATTAAGGAAATTTTGAAAAATGGCGTAAAAGTTATTTAGTTATTTTATTCATTACTCTGGACAATATGATTAAGATACATTAACTTTACGAATTATGAAAATCCTTTTTTATAAAATTTCAATGTGTATTTCATAATAAGGATATACTGCGAATCATGCGAAGAATCATTACCACTTTTAGATGAAATATGAAATTCTACAGTAAATACAAAACACATATTAATTATTAAAAGCTAAACATCAGTTTGCATAGTCGTATACTGTTATGAAATATATTATTTGGTCAAACTTGAAAGCACACCTAAGTACAATAAAAAAAATGAATTGTTTCTTTCGTTAATAATTTATAAATGGGGAGAATCATATATCGTATTTATTAACATTTTCACAGACACTATTCTGAACAAATTGTTTCAAGGTGTACGATTTGATAAAATATTTAATATTACACATTTCATTGCAATCATTACGATTAACAAATAAATAACCCGCACAGTTAATCATTTTTTAACGCAATTCGTATTACCTTTAATATTTAATTTCTACACAAGCATTTACTGTAACTAAAGTATTCGCGAACTTTCAATTAGTTCCAACAAGAATGTTCAAACATCTCATTTAAATATTCGTAGAGCTACCTTTGATATTACCCTTTTTCCTGGGTAAATTAAAATTGTCAAACTCCCGCATAGTTACAGTAACCACAAAGGGGCAGCTTCTTAACACTAACACCCTTATTATTGGTTTCAGGACTTATTTTTTATATTTGCCATCCATGTATTACGTGTGCAAACAAATTTTAAAATAAACATATTTCGCATTTTATTTGCTAAATCAATAGGAAATTGAACAAGAGAAAAAGGAAGCCGAGGAGGCGAAACGGACGGCGAAACACAAATCCTTATTAGGATTCCTCCAGAACGGCGTAGGAGCAAACGACGACGAAGAAGGATCGATAGAAGTTTCTTTGGCAGGATTGTTCAAGTGTATGTTCTGCACCCACGGTCAAACTTCGAACGAGAAGCAACAATTGGTCGCCATTGCGGAATCCTTGGAACAAGTTGGCAAGCGGCTGGAAGTCATAGAAAGGTTCATTCATTTAACGTCATTTTTATATAAGGATATCCGTATGATTCGTTCAAACACGTTTCTCACCGTTCCATTTTCTAACACGAATATTTATTAACAAACTGTCGTCAATTATTTTGCTAAAAGGCTAACAACAAAGTATTTTCGATATTATTATAAATTCTGATTCCCCAACTCCTCATTCAGAATGATTTATTTATCATATTACAAGCCGTAGGAATAATTCAATTATCGTCGAGCATATTAGTCGATAATTCAAATAATATTACGGTTACCAAATTAAATTTCGATCCATGTCATCGATTTATTTATTTAACAGATTAAAATCTGTGCACTTATAATTAAATTATCGTCGAACGTGCCAGCCCACAATTCAAATAATATCATAGTTGACAAATGAACTTCAATTCTAGCAACCGGTTTACACATTTACTGGCAAACAACAAATTCCTACAACTTTTACTCGTCAAAATTATTGAAATGCACCCGGTCGACCGGTTGCACATACTTCACGTGAAATCACGTTTAAATGTCACGCATTTTCCCGATTCGATCGCTCCGAACCTGGAAAGAAAGTTGCACAGCGCTTGCATCACGTTCCATTTATTCGCGTACACAGTTTCATAGTTGCGCAATGGAGTCGTACGAGTGATATCAATGGAACAATTCTTAATTTCGTTTGATTTCATTTCAGAGCGGTGGATCCTCACGGGATGACAAGTCGACGACGTGCATCGTCCGTGGGCTCCCGAACAGCTGATCACCTGGGCGCTATTGGCGAGGATCCCGCTGAGGAGGATGGTCAGAGCGATGCTGAGACAGTAACTAGTCAAAACACGGAAGGCAATCGCGAGGGCAGCAACTTCCTTAGTAGGCCTTATTGGCTAACTGACGATGGGTTGAAAAAGGGTGAGATCGATGTCCTGTCCATGCAGGAAGAACAATTTTGGAAGGACCTTCTTGAAAAGTATCTGTACCCCATAGACGAGGACAAGGCGGAAAAGGTAAGGAATTTTAATTCAAACGTAATCATTCATACTTCTTATAAAGATCTTCTTTTTTAATCTGAGAAAACTCCAGTTTCGTTTTTGTTTGATAGTTTCATACGTAGATGTTGAGAATATTTGGTAGGTTTAAAAAGTTTACAGTAATCAAAATACAGTTGTTTATCTATTGGAAAATTGCCTGAAATAAATAGAGTTTGCTATCTCGATCAAGTTAATCAATTTTTTTTACAGTACTCGATAATTAAAAGCCTAGTCAAAGAATGTGATTTATCGCGAAGAAGGTAAAGATACTAATGTTCTGTTTTAATTTTTCAATTGCAATTTTTTCGAATTTCCAAGGCCAGGAGAGTTTGCAAGGTAAAAGAAAGGTATCGCCTTGAATCGTGGATTGTGAATCAAAAACCTTTTTCAAGTAGCTAAGTAAAAAATCGAGGCTTTGTTTTCGAATCTTCTTAAATCCATTTTTTAATCGCATATTTTATTCACACATAAAGTGCAGAATAATCCAGCAATGTTAAGTAGCGTGTTTAAATACATAACTGTCTAAAATAGCACAGAAATGTTGTAAATAGTACAATACCAAGAAGAAGATTAAAACGTAATATAAAAGATTCATCGCATACGTAAAGAAAAAAAAACTAATATTAATACGACAAGTAAAATAAAGTAAAATAAAATAATCGATCCATGCTACTTACGTCAGGCCCGAATCGCCAAAGACCTGAAGGACCTCCGTGACCAAAGCGTGTTCGCGTTTTTTATGCTGAACGCCCTCTTCGTCCTGATCGTCTTTCTGCTGCAATTAAACAAAGATTTGTTGCACGTGAAGTGGCCCTTCGGTATCAAGACAAACATCACCTATGACGAGAGCTCGCAGGAGGTAAAGACCGCTCCGTCCACGTCGGGTTATCCTGCTCCTTAAATATTATCCCAATTTCCCCAAAATAATTGGCTTTTCCGTGAAGCCATTTAGCCATGTACTTCCCTTTATCTTATGGCTTCTCGTAGAAAAACATTGACGATGCTAGAAAACACTGTTATCCATGTATGTATAATCTTGCATTATTCGGTAGAAACGATAGAAAGAAACAAGTATGTGCTATCTTCATAGTATTAGAAACTTAACTCTTTCGCTGCTGCAGTATTAAATTTGAAAATGCTCTAGATGTCTAAAATAATAATAATGAAGCAGGTTTTATTCACATAGAATAGCTATCACGTATAAATAGCTAAGTACTCTGTTTGATGAATTGAAACGTAACTTAGATAAATAATTAGAGCAAGGATACACAATTGCAGAGAATGTTTCTACAAAATTTTAACAAACGGCTGCTGAATGTATAAAAATGTATATACACACATACGGCTTTCTTAGCGAAAGGGTTAAGACAGTCTATAGGACCTAATGATTGTGCAAGGTAGAGTAGCCGTTTATGAAACCGGTGGTGCAAGTTTAAGCGTTCAAATTGTTTTCTGTCCAGAATCAATGTTGCACTGCTGCTTCTCTTTTTTATCTTAGCGTTAAGTGGCTTTGTAGACGGGGGGGAAAAAAGAACGCCGTAGGGCTTCAATCATCTCACTGAGAACCCTCCCACCTGAAAGGAGCCGATGGATCAACGAGTGACTGGACGGAGCGTATTTTTTTTCCATAATCTAACTAATGTGTGCTGTTTTTCTTTCCCTGATCCACGACAGGCTCGCATTGCCAGTGACTTGATTGAACTGCGGAACAAGAGCGTGTTCGCGTTTTTTATGTTCAATGCGTTGTTCGTTCTGATCGTATTCTTGCTGCAGCTGAACAAAGATCAGCTGCACGTTGTCTGGCCGCTAGGCGTCAAGACGAATATCACCTTCATCGAAGAGACCTCGGAGGTACCTGGTAGTGTTCCAAACGAGAAACAGAGATGCTGTCTCACTGATGCCCCGGGAGACTAACACCTCCGTGTGCTTCGTTGCTCCTTTCTATTATTTTTTTTCTTTTCGACTCCCCTTTTTTTCCATTTTAAACACCATTACGTTCTATTCGTCGCGTGATTTTTCATTTCACGGCGGTGAAGTGAAATCGAATGGTTCCGAGTAGAAAAAATCGGTGCTGTATAGTAGAGGAAAAGGAAAGGGGGGGTTAATTAGATTTTATGAATCTAATATTTCTTGCATGATTTTTTGATCGATTGAATGAATAGGCAGATATTATGGATTTTACATTTATTTATAGCGGTATTTATTTATTATTAAAGTTATTATGTTTATATTTTTGAAATATAATAATTCTCTTTTATTATTTTTCATAATGTTTCCCATTACACTGATATTATATGTTTTTATTGCAAAACTGGTGGTTGATTAGTTGTTGTTTCATTTTTGTGATTTTCAATAACATTCAATAGAAGTATCTAATTAATTTAAAAATTTCCTATTTTCTAAATTAAGCCCCACCAAATTGACAAATTGTAAATTTGATATTGTCGAAACTTGTTTTCCATAAAAATGAATTGAAAGGCTTATTAAAACTTAAGAAACAAGTTAGCTTATTGTAAGGGACGCAGGGTCGCGTTATAACGAGCATCGGAGCACACTGGAAAATGGTACCCGGTGATAATGCTGCACTTGCTGGGACATGTCTATGTTTTTGTCAATAACGTGGATCATCAGCACGTGGCGAATTACCATTAACATGTTTGCACAGGTAGTCCCGGAGAGAATGGAACACTTGGGGGCAGAACGCGGCAACTGACTAGAAACTAGTTAGCTGTGTCACAAATAACATCGACACCTTGTTAATTAAAATCCCTCTGTATTCCTTCGTCCTGTTTCTCTCCTCCTCTTCTACTTTTCTTATTATGAGAATGAAACCATATTGTGCTCGTTCGGTATGAATATAATCTCTATTTTACCTTAACTAACATTGAAGTTTGTTGACTAATATTCTGGAAGCCTGGAGAGCTATAATATTGCTATTATATTTTCGAGAATTAAATTGATAGAGGAACTTAAGTGGCATTAAAAGTGAATGTGGCTTTCGTAAAATCATAAGCAGTAAGCTAAAATTATTTTAAACCCTCAGAAACAATTAAATTGTTGCGTTCTTAGAATTTTCATAACGTATAAATGAAATTTAATATTATGATTTTAATGTTCTCACGGCTTCCATATAAAGTTTGGCTCTTTCGTGGTTCAATAGTTGCCTAGGTTCGAATTAAACGTTTTAGTTCTAATTTTTCAATAAATAGTGGCGCGTGCACGATTTATGGGTCGCGAAAGAGTTAAAAGTGCACCCAGAACACCTTGTCCCATTTCTCTGCTCACCTGGCTGGATACGAACGAGGGACAAATTGTCACGCAGGTTTTTGTTTCACGTTTCTTTTGTGTCTAATTCTGATAATGCACTGCTAGGTATGACAGCAGAGGAGCACCATTAACGAGTTACCGTCAATGTAACTAAACGGTGGCTTATAAGTGTACATGTGTCTAGACGAATTTAAACTTGTGCTGTGATCCTGATCGTAGTAATAAATAGCTGGCTTAGAAATAGAAAGAAACATAGAACATTTGATCAAACAACTTGTCTTGCTACCCTAAATTCAATGATAACAAAATACTGCAGTTTAAAAAAATTCCTGCATTTGAAATTCCTATTTGAAGAAACGTTTCAAAATTTGTACGTTACTTTGCAGAAGCTATTGTTGGATACGATCGGAAAGATAATTGTTATTTCATTACGAACCTCTAATCACGATAAGTTTTTATTTTATTTAAAATAAAATTCATGAGACAAGTAAAAGGAAATCTGACATAGTTTTTCGACGTAATGAAGTAACAATAAAATACAATGATAATAACAGCAATATACTATTTTGTGTTCCCTTCCTCTATCTTCTATTACGTTTTAAGTTTTTTGTTTCATACCGTACTTTATTTATTAACACTTCTTAACGATGAACATACCTTGTAGGTACACATTACAAAGGAGTACTTGCAACTCGAGCCAATTGGTTTGGTGTTCGTGTTCTTCTTCGCACTGATATTGGTCATTCAATTCACTGCGATGTTGTTCCATCGATTTGGCACGTTAGCTCATATCTTGGCGAGCACCAGCCTCGACTGGTATTGCTGCAAAAAGGTACGTGTGATACAAGCCACGACACTAACAGAATATTTCAATTACTCTCTATTTACGTAACAATGGAGTCACAGCTTCTCATTCGTTTCCATTCCATTCATTAGACCAAGGATTTGTCAGAGGAGGCATTACTGTCGAAGCACGCGGTGGAAATAGTCAGGGATTTGCAAAGATTAGACGGCATGGAGGGTGATTATGAGGAAGGTAGTGGCAGCGGACCCGGCAGAAGGAAAACCATAAGAAACCTTGAGAAGAGCCGAAGAAAAACGCAGGCAATCAATACGCTCGATGTCGCTTTCAGACAGCGATTCTTCAGCATGTCTGACGGCAACGGTATGTAAAATATCTTCTTGAAACTGCAACTTTGCTACGAAACCAATTTGCGTAGAAAGATAGAAATGAATGTCCCCCAACAACTTCTGCGCAAATAGTGTCATTATATGTATTACTCATTATTACAGAGCGGATTGTAAATAACATTTACATATTACGATTTTCATTCAGAAAGACCAGATTTCTTTTCTAGAGAGGCTTCAAATAAAATCGGCATTGCTGTTTTGTGTTATATTCAATTAATTGAAGAAGATTTCTTAGATGTAGTCAAATTGGCAATCTCTTCCGTGATTCGTAATATTCTTTTCGACGGTTATTATGTAAGGAATTTTTACACTGAAATGAAAACGAATTGACGCGACGTACATTTACATATTTAAATAAAGGAATATACACAACGGTTGAATCAATCCAATTCTCTGGTCAAACGACGAATTTGAAGAGATAGGAAATTATTAATAGGTTACATATCTGACTACCTATCTGTAAATGTAAAATTTGACGTATATTATTTATGCGGGATCAGGATCCTTCTACCCGCAATAAAACGACCAATTTTGCGCAAAAAATTGGGAAGCCACGATGATTGAACGTTGCTAATCAACAGACTCGAAGATCGAGGGTTCAAATCCTAACCCATGGTCTTCCCTTTTTTTCTCAGCCTCTGCATTTATTAATACTAATATCCCAGAATGTTATTCTCCAACGGTACAAGGAAACTTTAAACCTCGATATTGTCCACAATTCTTTGACCATTATAACATATATCCAACATTAACCGAGCGATGAAGAACCCCCGATTTTGCAACACAAGGAAGCACCTGTTGACGAATGTCTGATATTTAGGTTTGCCAAGGAACATGTCGACCAGACGTTCCGCGAAGGCTTTCAAGGCGTTCGAGGGTCGCAGGAACAGCATAATAGCGATGAGGAGGAAGTCTCAGATGCAAACCTTAGGAGCGAATAACATTTATGGGGTGACGGGCAATCCTCTGGGAATACAAGGCCGTCCATCAAGAAGCAGCCAGATCTCTGTAAAGGACGTGTTCGAGGGTCACGGCGGACACGCGAATTCCGCTTATGATCCCGAGGAGAATACCGGAAATAGCCTTCGGTTGCACAACTTGGGCCAGACCACGTGGAGGGAGGCAAACACTAACATCTGAGCGAAACGTTTTTTTTTAACGACAGTGAGTAGTTTTTATTACGATCGAACAGGATATTAGTTTGACGTTTTATTAAATGTATTCACGGATGTTTGTTAAATCATTTGTCGGAATCGAAACAAAGTTTTCTGTCGTTAGTAATCATTGAACAGTTTTAAAGTATAGTTTGTTTTCAATTAGTAAGCAATATAATAGATAATAGTAATGAATCGATTTTAGAGCAGCGAGTTTTTTTATATTTTGGTTGGACGAAAATGCGTAAACTGTATTTTGTATGTTTCAGTTGTTTAATGGCCGATGACCGTCTTCGACGTGCTGTGAGAACCGGAAGAGAAGCGAGCAATTGCAACGATTTCCCTAATTACACTGAAAGCGACAGCGCCGATTCCATTCGAATATCGTTGCGCGTTTCAGCTCTTTCTCTAGCAATTATCAATTGATTATCTGATTACGTACGATATAAGAAAGGATGGATGAGTACGAAAAGACTGCCTTCGAGTAGACTAATTTATGATGAAATGAATGGGGGGCCGTTTTTAAAACTCTATGTTTATTTATTTGAAAAAAAAGTAACAAAAAAGTTCCTCTTCTTGAGACGGTAAAGTAAGAACGACGATGGAAAAGCGAGAATTATTTAAAGCCTCAAACTAAGCAAGTATATTTAAGAACTTCCAATTCTAGGACTGTAAATAATAAAATTAGACGCGAAAGTCGTTCGATTTGAACTAGTTAAAGACAGTCCTGCGGAGGAAGCGTTATTTTTTTCTTTAGTTCTCCCTTTTTGGTTTTTTGTTTTCTTTGTATTTGTGACTAGGTTTATAAGGTAAACGAACTGATCGGTAAATAGCGATATTTTGTCGCGCAGCTAATGCCGTACGATAGCGAATGGTTTTAGATGATAGCACTTCAGCGGTGAATCGAACGTAATAACACTTCCAATTCGTGTCGTATCAGCGAGTAGACGCTATCGTTCGTATGCGTGGCAATAATCACAGCGACGACGCTTACACTCCATTCGCTACTGTAAACGTGATACAACCGTTCATATAAATATACGTATTGTATTTAATAGATATACGAGTTTTTGTAAATATCGCGTGCGTACGTGTTAAGCTCAAATCTGTAGAAAAATCGTGTCGATTGTAAGCGAAATAAAATTTCAATGATCAGCATCGAATTGTGCACTCACCTGACTCATATTCCTCCCTGCTCTTTCGAAAATGTTTTGTCTCTATGTATATCGTGCATTCTGACAGGTTGCATATACATACACATGCCCAGCGAGGGTCGTCAATATTTATACAGTTAGAGTATCCTACATGTATGTGTGTATTTAATTATAAGGCAACTCTATTGTGCATTATTTCATTTCTATATGTTATTTGTGCAGTGCATCAAGGAAATTATCGTTCTTTGGTACTGGAATGTTCAATACTCTCGCCACCTGAGAGTGCTGGAATCTGTGGTACGGTAACGCCTAGATTATAATAATTTTCCATTCACTTAAGTGCTATCTTCTCCTTCAGATCGGATATTGGGTAGATGGTCTTCGAAGGCACACATTGGAATGCCGAGCAAATTCGGAAAGACGGCGGATTTAATTGGTAGGTACTCAGAGTTAAAGGGGCCACCTCTTCTCGCACGCATTTCTACCTGCAGCGAACTATTTGTCGAAACAGTCATGCGAAAAGATCGTCCGACATGTATAGAGATCCAATAAGATGCCCCGTAGACTTGGCGATCGTAATATTGTGCAGCATGAGTGGCCAAGGAAGATACGGGAGCATCAAAGGTGAGGACAGGTGGAAGCCAGTGAACGACTCTTGCCCCTTCACGATACTTCTTTCTACTTAGTTCTGTTAGTGGGGTGCAACTAACGATACCGGACTCTTTGGGCCTACTACATATTTGACATCCCGTTGCATGGAATCATATCATGTCGTAGGTCATTGTATTCGTCATATCATACTCAACCATAATACGAATAAAAAAATACGGAGTCCTATCTAAAAAGATTAACTTGACTTCGATATCTCTCCCAACATTACACCTATCGAAAAATTATTTACACCGCCTAATGTCCTCCTACGTACCAGACAACTATTGTACGGACATTTCCTTCATAAATTTAATGCTTCGTGAGATATTCCATCGTTTCCAGTTAAATGTAACACCCTATATGTATGAAATATGATTTTCTCTTGTGTCCAAAAGCACAGCAGTTTTCAATTATGTAGTCTTGAGATTGTTATTTTAATTGATATATTGTTCTAATTCAATCGGCGATGACTTATTATGGGTAATGATTATTGAATAATGTTGCACACAGGTATAGGGACTCACAAGTGCGTTTGATATTATTTAAAGAAACTCCTACGATGCGCTAGTTTGTCGAAGCGCTTCAGTCATACACATTACGTAAGACGCCATCATGTAATCATTGATCGTGCGTCGTATGGTCCACCCTTGGTAAAAAGCCTCTGGAATAAGCGCCCAGTTGGCCAGCAGTAAAGGATAATTTGCTACTAACGCGTAATTGCTGCCCACTGCGTACCTGAAAGTGGTACGAACGCTTAGACACCTGCGATTAATTTCAAATTGCACGACAACGGCCAAACTTACGCGAAACATCCATTAACACAGACCCAACTGAGAACAGTGAGCCTTGATTTATTTAACATTTGCGACTCAGAAACGGACTCGAAGATTTCCAATACTTCATTTTCCTGAATGAGAACATTTATTTCAGCTAATTAATTGTAAAATATCTTAAAATTAATCACTACGATCAATATTCTTCTCAGAGTTATATTTTCTAAACACTTAAAACTGTTTGATATTGCCCCATTGTAAATTTCCTAATGGTGTCAAATTTATATTGCTACACGTTTCATGATATCATATTAAATTATGCACAACAAATGTTACGATGCCACGATTTTTGTACAAAAACGTATACCTGCGGTTGCCTCACGACCATCGTATACAATTCGATCATATCGAAAATTGATAAGGTGGTAACAACATAACCACCTAGAACAGAATATCCATAACGACAGTATAAAGAATAAACTAGTCCAGCCATACTCAGGGTGCCAATGACTTCGTCCAAAATATTACATCTCTTCCTGTCCCTTTCCTCCTCAACCTCCATTATTACAGGATCGATCGCTGAAAAACAATGATTAATTGCTCTGAGTAGGAGGGAAAATTTCAGAACGATGACTCACTTACTGTACTCCTTAAAGAAAAGTTTGTACACGAGAACGAATAATGATCGAACACCAATCAGTCCTATACCGGCACAGGCGTACGTCAAGTGGGGAAAGAATTTGCAATATTGGGCGTAGGAGTGATTTATTAGGATGTAAATGGAGGATCCACAGGTTAGAAGTAAATTGGAGCAAGAGAAAATTGATTCCACTATCATAGCATTTTTTTAGTTTGTTAAATTAAAAGAACGAATAAACGCGAATTTGTGGTTTTCATTTTAAACACTGTGATGAAGACTTATGAAGTAACTTGAGGCACTGGTATGGCCGTAGAACCTTATGATTATTTTTTAACATTAAATTAATTAATTACTTATCATCATTAATGTAAGAATATTTTTGGAGGGCAGTATTATTTTTCCTTCTGCATTTGCCAAATTTCTCCATTAACCTTTACGTAATTTTCACTGGAGATACTTCGAGCAATATGATTGGCAATCAAAGTGCGCGCAATGGTGTTTGTATACGTATCGATATTTAATTACGCTAATTTAGCTACAAGTCGCATGCAATCGATGATCGACGCGAATCGAATTTGAATAAGAGGAGATACATTGTCGTGACACTTCGTTTGACACGATGATTCGCAACAGGTTTGATGAATATACGTTAGAAAAGTGCGAGATTATCAACGAATGTGCGTGATATGACGCTATGCAAAATATATTTCTCATTGTGATTTGCAAGTTGACTGTGATGTACATGGTAATAGCATCGGGGAACGTTCAAGCAACTGTCGACATCACTGAGAAAATTCGTAACAATACGACTTACTGTAGCGATATTAATGAAACTGTAATGGAAAATAGTGCTGTAAGTACCGCTTATACCGAACAATTTAATAGCATTGCCATTTACGTTTGATAAAGGACATTATTTAACAACATTAAAAGTCTTAACGTCACGATCATAACCAACTGGTAAATGCTATTGACAACTTGCTTCATTGTACCGATTGAATTATTAGTATCACTAAGTAATATTGTATATTATAGAATGTTAATTTTTATACTACGGAAACAGTGAAAATACCACTACGAGAAGATAACCTAGTAAATAATAAGCAAGTAAATCTGTATCGAGCCGGATACACCGATTTATCAGCGATTTTTCAAGAGTGGCGGCAAAAGATCGTCGCACAGAACGCCAGCAGCTCGACGAAAGAGAATTATATTCGGATATCTGAGAACGATTTAAATTTAGTAAATATCGAAGAGGCACAGTACAAAACGAAGTCTGTTCCTATGAGGGATCACGAAGTCAGTTATCCTTATCCTTTCACAGATTATACTCAACCTCGCTTTTGTGTCGATTTTTCGCCTCTAAGTACATATAGCAAGCCTCACCGTCGACTGGTAAGGAATTTGAAGTCAATTGCAGTTAATTACGAAACGAATTTCGGACACGAACGCAGGAAATCGTCGATAGCGAGGAAATCATCGAACACGTTTCCTCGCGGTAAACATAGAAGACCGAATCGCAGTTCCTCGGTCGGCGAAAACTTCAGTTCGCCAGATCGATGGAACAAAACGTTTTTATTGCCGAAACTGCTAAAAGTATCGCATGTCGTAAGAAATACCAATGAAACGAAGTTGCCATTGGCGAGTCAGACTTTAAAGCTACGTCGAATATTGAGGTTGAGCCCAGTTCCCAAGAAGCGGACTAGTTTCGTTAAGAAGAGAAGAAAAAGGAGGGTCAGACACAGGCGTGCCAGAAATGCGAGAATTAAAAGGGACGATAACAAAAAAGTGACTGCATATATAGACACGCTACGACTTCTAGATGCAACTAAAACACCGTCCGTTGATTCGGTGAAAAAACATACCACACACGGGCCTGCAATGTTAATATGGGCACCTGATACAAGTACACCGACCGTAATCCAACAGACCACTGAATACAGTAGTACGCCGTATGAAGAGAGTTCTGGTCGAAGGTAAGTTGAATGCATTACGAGGTTGGTATTACGAGGATGCTAAATACACCACGATAGCCATCGCCATACCGACGTAATACATTTTCAGAGAAACCCATGCAACCCCAAAAGGTGCAGGCGAAACATTGTTGACTTCAACAACAGGCAGAGCAAGGATTATCACTGTTATAATCACAATGCCACCAACGATATCTGAGACGGACACCGACACGGAGACCACGGCTGCAACAACAACACCTCTGCCTACAACGATTAGTAAAACATCTGTGGCTACAACGGCTGTTGCTACAAGTACCTCTGTTGCATCTACGGTGACAACGGAGGAGGCCAGAACATCACCACTTGAACCAGTTAGTGAAACAACTATCGAATTAGTCTCTATGACGCCGATAGTAACAACAATGGAAACTGTAACCGAAGAGACAACTACAATCACAACACCACTGCCTGTAACTACCGGCGAAGGATCTATGACATCGATAGCAACAGCAACGGAATCAACTGTAACTACGTCGTTACCTTTAACGACTAACGAAACAGGAACAACAGTGGAAACGATAACGGACAAATCAACTATTACCTCGTCACATGCTGGGACTGCTAAAGAAACAACTACCATTTCAGTAGCTACTACTATTGAAGAAAAGACTATTGATACTAGGTCAACTGAGGAATCTGTAACTACAGCGGTAAAGACTACTTCGGAGGAAACAAGTGCTTCTGCTACCCCTGCATTTACTACCACTACTGAGCTTTACATGTTACCGACAACCACGATACAAACTACTTCTCCAGTTTCGACCGCTGTGTCGAAAATAACAACGTTGTCTCCTAAAACAAAAACAGTAAGTAGGAAAAAGATATTTACTTTACTTTACAGTATACAAATAAAGTTAATGAAGTAAAATATTTAAAAGAAGCTAAACACAAAAAATTGCTTTGCCCAAAAGATTTAAATATCCATTGCAGGCCAGACCAGTAGAAACATCTGAATTGACAACACCATTTGAAACAACGTTAAAAGTAACCAAACACGTTACTGCAGCGAAGACAACGGAGCAAGAATACGATGAAGAAACAGCCACTACGACAATTCCACTTGCAAAAACTACACCAAAAGCGACTTCTACAACATTAAGTACAACAAAAACAACTGTGGTGGCAAAGACTACCAAACGCCCATCTCATACCACTAATATTACTACTACCGGGAAAACGCCAACCTCTGCTGAAAGTACTACTAGTCAAATTCCAACACGTGCCACAGAAAGTACCATTGCCGAAAGTACTGCAGCCACCACTGAAACTAGTACTACACAAACTCCATCAAACGCTACTGAAAGTGTTAGTACAGGATCGAAACCATCATCAACCATCGAAAGCACTACTAGCACTTCAGCGTCTGTCACGAAAAGTGTCCCTCCCACTCCTACCACTAAAGTTACCACTGAAATTATTGTTCTTGAAAGTACTGAACGTACCACTGAAATTATTGTTCTTGGAAGTACAGTAGGTACGGCTGAAAGTACCGCTATCGAAGGCACCTCTCCCATTACTGAAACTAGCAGTACCGAAATACCATCAACTTCCACAGAAGGTGCTACTACCGAAAGTCTTGGTGTTACCATTGAAAGTACCAGTACTCGAATCCCATCAACCGTAACTGAAGGTGCTACTACCGAAAGTCTTGGTGTTACCATTGAAAGTACCAGTACTCGAATCCCATCAACCGTAACTGAAGGTGCTACTACCGAAAGTCTTGGTGTTACCACTGAAAGTACCAGTACTCGAATCCCATCAACCGTAACTGAAGGTGCTACTACCGAAAGTCTTGGTGTTACCACTGAAAGTACCAGTACTCGAATCCCATCAACCGTAACTGAAGGTGCTACTACCGAAAGTCTTGGTGTTACCACTGAAAGTACCAGTACTCGAATCTCATCAACCGTAACTGAAGGTGGTACTACCGAAAGTCTTGGTGTTACCATTGAAAGTACCAGTACTCGAATCCCATCAACTGTAACTGAAGGTGATACTACCGAAAGTCTTGGTGTTACCATTGAAAGTACCAGTACTCGAATCCCATCAACCGTAACTGAAGGTGGTACTACCGAAAGTCTTGGTGTTACCATTGAAAGTACCAGTACTCGAATCCCATCAACCGTAACTGAAGGTGGTACTACCGAAAGTCTTGGTGTTACCATTGAAAGTACCAGTACTCGAATCCCATCAACTGTAACTGAAGGTGATACTACCGAAAGTCTTGGTGTTACCATTGAAAGTACCAGTACTCGAATCCCATCAACCGTAACTGAAGGTGGTACTACCGAAAGTCTTGGTGTTACCAATGAAAGTACCAGTACTCGAATCCCATCAACCGTAACTGAAGGTGGTACTACCGAAAGTCTTGGTGTTACCATTGAAAGTACCAGTACTCGAATCCCATCAACCGTAACTGAAGGTGCTATTACTGAAAGTACTACTGCTGAAAGTACCAGTTCTCGAATTCCATTAACCCTAACTGAAGGTACTACTATTGAAAGTACTACTGTCGAAAGTACTAGTACCCAAAGTCCTCCAACCACAATTGAAAGTACTATTACTGAAAGTTCCTCTCCTATCGATCAAGGTACTATCACCGAAACACCAATCCAGATCACTGAAAATGTTACTATAGTAACCGCAGCACTTACCACTGAGAGTTCCACAATGAGTGCCTCGCTATCTACCACCGAAGAAGTAGAATCAACAGTTGCAAACACAACGGAAACAGCATCTGTTACTACCGAATGGCCAGCAACTACAACTGAATCTACAACTACAACAGGAATAATTCCAATTAGTATAACGACTGAAGTAACAGAAACAACTGTACCTATGGGAATCGTCAACATAACAACAGAAACGCCAGAAACCACAACTATATCGTCCACTATAACAACAGAAATATCAGAAATCACACCAATGTCGATAGCCGTGACAGCAGAAACAGTTCCAATTAACGTAACTGTTGAAGCAACACAATCAACTACATCTTCAGAGGAAGAGCTAACCTCTGCTATTACTGAAATTACAATTACAACCACAGAAGTGTCACCTGAGGAAGGGGAAACAACATCTGAAACTGCAGTTGCTACGGCTATTGAAACAGAGTTTACTACTTTGTCTGACACAGTAGAATATCCTAACATAACTGAAAGCGTTACAGTTGAAGAAATGACGGAATCTACAACGATAGCCATTAATGCAACCACCGAGTCGATTATAGTTCCAACAGAAACAACTCTACCAACTATAGTGGCCACAGAAACAACTGAATCCACCCTACCAACAATAGCAACTCTTTCGGTTACAACAGAAACTACTTTGTATACAACTTCCCCCCCTCCAGAAATCACAATGGCTACATTTGCTACGAAAGAAACAATTGCTACAACTGAAGAAATTGTTACAGGCAGTACAGAAGAAACGTACGAAACGGAAACAATGCACCATGACGAATACGGAACGGAAGAATCGTACGATGAATACCAACAAGAAAGTACAGACATTCTGACACCACAATGGCGCGATTACGACGAAGAGAACATCACTACGGGATCCACAATGGAAACAACCGAGAAAGAAATTATAAAGATAGAAGTAACAATTGTCACGGAAGAAACAAACGTTACCACGCCCTCTGTGACTGTCCCTCATATTGTCTCAACGGAGGGAAACCAAACGGTCACTCTGGCTACTGAATCCATGGAAACCGAGGCGACGGAGGAAGATCGTTTCACTTTTACCACTATAGTGTACACGCTACCGTCTACGGCTGAACTGACACCGGAATTCATGCCTGTCGATTACTTAGAGGAGTCAGAAAACGTTAGCAAATTCGAGGACACCGCAACAACTTCGGAATTAGATGAATCGCCCCAACAAGAATTTACTACGTTTCACTTGAAACTCACAACGGATCAGGAGCAGAAAGATATACGTCACGAAGGGTTGAGGGAAGAGTTGAGGAAGAAATTGAAGGAATTAGAGGCTACAGAGCAAGAGATTTTGGAGAGGGAGAAACAGCTGCAAAAGGAAGAAGAAGATTGGGAATTAGAGAAATCCAAATTAATGCAAGATATTCTACAGAGAAATAAGCAAAAAAAAGGAACATCTTGTGGTACCATAACTTCCTCGGGAATACCACTACCAGGACATGGAACGACATCTAGCTTTACGTCTCCTGATAGATCCACAACGCCTGCAATGACTACCAAGGATATGGTCGAACAGGAGATCAGAGAACTAGAAAAGACACTGTCGCAGAAGGAGAAAAAAATAATAGAAAAAAAAAACAATTTGCTGGAACGTGAAAGGAGGCTTCAAAGAGACAAAGAGGAATTCAAGAAGAAAATGGAGGGAATGGAAGAAAGATTGGAAAAGGGTGAAGACATAGAAGAAGCTTTCCGTGCAACAGCGACAAGTTTCGAGGTAACGACTCGTACAACGCCAGCCTTCTCTGAGCAACCACCCACGGACAGGACGACGTTCGAAATTCGAGAGTCGACATTGGCTCAAGTCAAAAGAACAACCACTCTGAGAAGAATCATCACTGACGAAGCAGGGGAAGAAGGACAGGACGGAGGATGTGCCACAAAGGTCTGCCTGGACATTCTGAAGAAGAAACCGCCTGAGCATATATCTGCGGATCTGGTGACCGAAAGGGTATGTCTGCCATTTATCCCAGGTAAGTTTCGTAAAAAGGGGAAGGATAAAGAGAAGAGAACCAAGGTCGACGAGCTACGTCTTAAGGAACACGAATGGAATGAGGGCCCTGTCGAGAAGGACCGTGAAACGCAGCAGACGGAAACTATCGACAATGAGAACGAGGAGAAGAGATCGTTGTCCGAATGGAATCGATTCAAACGTAGGATTTCTGTGGAGGAGGAGGTATATCCGGAACTCAGAGTTAAAAACGTGGAGGCCACAAAGGAGAAAGCAGTTTGGCAACATGGAAACAATCATTACCAATGTATAGATAACTGCATGACGACTAAAGCGATGGAAGTCAGTGAAAATGATTATCGGAGGAGGTACAACAGGAAGTACAAGGTTCGAGATATTTTGCATATTAGTGGAGATGACGAAGAAATACCTTTTGAAAGAAGGGGGGAAGGAAATGACGGGCAGTATGATTTTTTGGACCAGATAGAAGAAGATCTGATAGAAGGAGAAAATACTTTTCCGGGAGCGACGGCAAGCTCTTTGGATAATGAAATGGGACCGATTTCTGAAGATGAAGCGTACCCTGTTTCGGGAAATATGGGTGATGAAGTTTTGGAGGAACAGGGCAGAGGTAATCTAAGTTTGAGTGAAGATGATGAAGGTGATGATAAGAAGAAAACAAGGGGTAAGAATATCATATATTATAAAGATTTAAAGATCCTTTCATTAATTTGCCTTATAAAGTTTTCCTTTTCCAAAGCGATCATTTTGTTTAGTATAAATTAGAAAATAAACCGGTTTTTGCGAGGCGCTTATCTTTTATCAATATTTTCAAACAAATGAGAGAATTTGTTCCCTTGGGTTTAAAAAAATAAAAGAATTAATCAAGAAAACAAAAATTTGGTTGTGCACATATTTAAAACGAAACTTGAATAGCATTTAAAAAGCAATTCTTAACGATGCTAAGTAAATAGTAATAAAGTATTAAAATACAATATTTGATCACAGTTTTCGTTCTTTTTTAAATATTTTGAGTGAACGAAATAAATTTTAAAGAAATGAAAAATAGAAAAAAATAGAAAATACGTGTACTTACATAGGTGTATAGGATTATTTGACGTTTTCCTTTTTATCGTAAAGGCGACTTTGCTTTCCTGACCAACTCTTCCAATCTCTCTTTTACACCGTACACACTCAATTGACTTTTCTCAAATCCTATCCAATTTACACAACCATAAACCACAGCCTGAATCACATATATGTGTGTTTCCAGGAAGTTAAACTTATTCCTTTAAATGTATCTACGTTTATTTTGAACTGAAGTTCTGTATATTCTTCATTCTTTTATTTAAAGACAATTATTGAGACATTCTCTACACCTGTTCCTTCATTTTAATATCTACTAATGAAATATTTTTTATTGTACAATGCATGATTATATTTAAAGCTAACAAATTGATTAATATATTTTCTTCTCCACCTATTGTGAATTATTGGTACTTCATTATAACTCGTATGACATAATTACAATTATGACCTGCCTCTTCACAATATAATGTTTAATGATGATTAGTAATTTTTTCATTGATTATGTTACATACGAAAGGTGACTTTTGAAATAATTTTATTAACTTCAAGACTACAAATATTGGGATAAACTCTTTCATTGAGAGCAGCTCATACTAATAAAATAAGTACTACATTATTTTGCCAGAATAGACATTCACGTATACTAACACAAATCATTAATCGTTTGTCTTCAACTCCTGCGTGAAAAATCATAGCGTACACACCTTGTTAGTGGTAATATTCATAGAAAACGAACTGATTTTCAGTACGAACGAGACAGACCCCTGGCCCAGAATGGCCGACAGAAGCTTTAACTGCATTCCACGTGGGTGGCACTAGAACCTGGACCATAGAATATCCAGGACAAGGATCTTCGGAGGACGAAGTGAATCTCATGGAGGACGTTGAAAACATGGAAAAGCAGTCGCCCGACTCGACTGCATGCAACTATGTTATTCCTAACGCCGGAGAAGAGAGTTTCGAAAGTCCTGAGGGAGATTACAACAAGGAGAACGGACTTGAATCGCCCGCAGCAAACTATTTTTCAAAAACAAGGGATGAACGAGCGAGAAACAGATAAATAGAAATATCGAAGGTGTAAACATTAATTAATTAAATCTAGTGGTAAACAAAATTGCACTACTATAAAGGGACAAGAGGACTATCATATTTTTTCTGCGAATTTCTCGATGACATGCAAGATTTATTTATTGAACAAAGTACTGAAGAAGGAAGAATATAAATTAGTAAAATAGCAGTAAGATGAGACAATTAATGTTACAACGTTGTACAGATTGTATATATGTATATACATATAAAAGAGTACATCAATAAAATTCGATTAGTAAATTTATTTTAATCACACGCGTACCCTAATCTTGCTGTTTTTTGTTCTGCTTAACTAATTCCATCGCGGTGACAACGTTGACCGCAGCCTCTTTAACCGGAAATCCAAAGTGGTCTCTAAATACTCAGCCGGGCTGATAGCAGAGTTTATCTTGCTCGAAAGTGGTTTATTTTTAATTCAGTGCTTTTTCAACGGTTTCTTCGTCTCTCAAATAGCTGAAGGAATATACAATTAAATGATATTTCCACAAAACGAAGCACTTAATTTATTAATTTGTTCGTGGCGAAATATTTTGCCTAAACACATCGTCGAATTAATCTTGGGTATATTAATAATATTAATTATTAGCAACTGACAATTTAATAACGCGAAACTTATAGTAAATTCGTTGGTCACCCTTCCAATAGTTACTAATGATATGGCAAAATTCTGATATTCGCTGGAAAATATTTTTTAATACCACTACAGCGTTCTATGAGTTTCCTTAGAATTTCACGATTTATTTCGCTATCTCGTGCGTCATATAAAAATTCTTCGCATCTCGACGGTGAATAGTCGCTCCTGGAAGTGGATTCCAATATCAGAAATCAAGACAATGGAGCGGATGTTGACGATAGCGGCACGCGAGGCGACACCGGCCTCGAAAAACGTTGGATCAGTCGTCGAAAAGTCGCCCATGCTACTAGTTTTGTTCTCGGCACTTGATCACCGTTGCTTTCACACAGCCGAGAGGAAGGCAGTTTGTTACGAGAGAGAAGAGTCGGGCAGTGAACGTAGTTGACAGAGGGTGGGACGCTCGTCAAGGTGTCACTTGCGATTTCGATCAGAAAACCGCGAAAAAGAAAGATCAAGCAAGGGAAACTGTACTGTTGCCAAAACATAGAAATACAGAGGACTATGATTTCTGTAATTAAGATTGCAATTTTTCTACTATCGGTGAGTTAAGAGTGGCGTTTTAAAAAAGAGACGAGAGAAGAAAAGAAGGGAAAGAAAATGTCAAATTTGGTGAATTTATAATAATCGAAATTTGTATCGTTACCTTTCGTTTTAAGCGATACATTGTGTAATTAATTGTTGGTTGACCCGTTTCGAAATTTCGTTTCGAAATATTATAATTCTGTTAGTCTGGTTGAATGTGGATTGAAGCTTTTTTATCTGATGGGGTAATAACAAGTCCGATGCTCGGGACAATTCGCTGACAAGGTAAACTACTTCTAAAACAGATACTAGCAGCTGACTGATCTTTAGCCACCCGCTTACCGGAAGTCTCAAAGTGAGTCAGTCGTTGATTACAGAGGAGCTTGACCCCCTGAGCATCGGTCAGATTAGACACTGTCCCAATTAAAAATAATAATTGCACACTCGGTTCTGTTCCCTCTGTTTTACCTCGTTGGGTACTTTGGAGTGTCATTTTTACAGATATTTCACCAACTTTGTAAATATATTACAATTGCAAAGTAAGATTTCTCTATTAAAAATTTAGAGATATTATATAGGTTTTTAGTCCAATTAACACGAAATAGTACAAATTGTACATTACAAGCACGCAATATAAAACCATGCACTGTACTTAAAAATGCAAGTATTTATATAAAACATAAAAATATAAAAAGTTTTATAAGTACAAAAGTATTTTATCTATAATTATTTAGATGAACACATCACAATTATTTTCTTCCTTTTCGTTTAAATACCCCCCGCGTGATTAAATTATACTTCCATTCAATGCGGCAAATATAAAAGCAAATACAAAACCCTACAATAAATTAAATTAAATTGAAATTAAATTTTATACATACGTTTCCCCATAAAAGGTTTGCAACGTTCATGGCGATTCTCGGCAAGAGCATAGCCAGCATCATGGGAGTTACTACGATTACGGAAATTTCGACGATCAAACGTCGAGTTATCGTTACAATGACCCGGAAGCTCGTATTCCTCTGACAATAAACTGGAGATGGCCCTTCAAACCGCCAAACACGATAAAAGTAACGAGGCAGCCTTTGAGTAACATGAAGGAAGATGGTTCGTTCCTCCTTAAAGCCTTAAAGTATCGCAAATTCAATTAAACACACGTGTCGTCTATTTGTCATTTCTTTTTCTAAACCCGTTTAGAAAATGATATGGTGCCGAACGATAAATTTTTATTCCCGGATACGGACATCAAAACACTGAGCACGAGAATTGGACCGGCGCCTGTTTGCGAGGGAAAAACGTTCTGCGAGGAAGTTTCGGATTATCCCTTGGACATCGTGAACGCGGCCATAAGAAATGATCAGAAACTTCAAAATTATGACAACACTGACGCGGTTCGTATTGTTGTCGAGGAATTAAAGATGCTTGAATTATTCGACTTTATTTAACTGTGAATTATTATTGGGATTACCATCGCTATTAAAAAGATATTTTATTTTTAAATGTGACAGAAATAAATTGGATGCGTCTGTTTGGTCATTTTTATTGCGATGTATATTCTAATTTCTCTTTATTAACACCACTGTTCTTTCACAGTAACTTTCCATCATTTGCTAGTTTCAATATTTTATCATAAAATCCAATTACTGTTTCCTCTTGCCACTCTTCGTTTACGTTATTTATGTCCTTCCAGATCTAATTGTCGTACTCTGCTTCTTAATTTCAATTATTCGTCCCTATTTTAGTTTCATTTTAAGTATTCCTTTGTTATTTTGTCAATTATCATACGTGTATTGCTAAACCATTGTCTCTTTATGAAACAGGTGTTTCATTTTATATTTCATATTTCATATTCTGCTGCTTCTTTTAGATGGACAATATTAGCTTCAGAATAGACACGGTTACCACTGAATCACTTTGTCTGTCAAATGTGAGTACACTGTTTATATTTTCCTTCGACCAGTATTTGTAACACACGTGACAAGTAATGATTTAACACCGTTGTTAAATATTTGACAATTTCAGCAACAAATTGTCTATCCGAAGTCCGCAGAAAACATGAACAAACAATGGCTATTCATCCTGAACAACGCGAACTTTACACAGGGAATTAATATAGAAACTTGCACGTGGGTACATTCCGTTTTATGAAGGCGGCAGCTAAAAGTGGCGTTTCACTAACCCTTTCCGGTCCTTTCGTTTCGTACGATAAAATATAAACCACTTCAACTTGCCTCATATTAGTGCTACCTTTGTACAAAGTGAGGCACGTAGAACAATAAAAAAAAACAGTACAAACGAGACACGTTTTAGTAGCACTCTCGTATTGTGGGGTAACGCGAATTGTACCACAAACACAGTTGCAAGTCAATGCTCGTTTCGTTTTATCCGAGCATAATTTTTGTAGTAGACACGTCGCAACGAGGACCACTGGGGGTTAAATGATAAACGTTCGATATAAAATAAGGACATAACTGTACAGGATAATTGAAACGTTATTTTTCAAATATTTTTATAGGCACGAGGGGAAAAGCTGTAAATTATTTGGTGGCTTCGCAGCGGGTTACATTACTGCCTGCGAACAGAAATTTACTTATCGTCGCCTCGCGGCGATTGCTGAGGATGGCACGATTAGTCGTGACCTCTTCCGGTTCCCAGCAAGTTGCTGCTGTCACGTTCGATTTGTCGCCAACTCGACGCGAATGAGGAGCGATAGATCAGCCGACTCACAGAGCAGGCAGAAGAACGCGAGCGACAATTAATATCATTAAACTCCATTCGAAATTTGTGCAATTTTTGTTTTACATCGATTTCGATGAATAGAATAACGGGCTACGTATTTCATTCGCATGATCTATGAATAGTGTAAACTTTGTATTAATTAAAGGATTGTGTACTTAAATGCGAGAACGTCTGACAAACTGTCATTAAATTAAATGAAAATAATTTTGCAATTTTACTGAAAGTCAATTTTCGTTCAATTTTATTCAAAACGTGGCTGCTGCGAGAAGTTTTGCGTACAATAAGATAACAATTACGATAATATACCCATTTGTATTTTACCTTCTAAACTACAATAGGAGAATTAAATTTGTTTATTAATGCTTTAGTGCCATATATTATTAATGTTGTCATTATTGCAATTATTGTTTTTATTTAATGTTAAGAGATTAAAAATTGAAAGTTGGGCTAATTTTATAGAAAATTGTCTGTGTACTCATAAGGTTTTCTACTATAATATCAGGTATTTCATTCATAGAATATCCATGGGTTGTAGCACTTTTACAATTGTTTATTTTTATGAACCGAAAGATATTCCTTGTAACAATGTCACTAGAAATTGTTGGTCTATTGCAGAGAAATGCACTGATATATTTCATTATTGAATCACCTCCATTCACTTAATAATTCGTTAATCAAAGGAACATTGCGCCTTCAAAGAAACGTCCTTAATACGTTAAAAAATTGTCGCGAGAAACAGAATGAAATTTAATGAGGGGGAATCCATTTCAATCCATTCTCCGCAGTAAGAAAATATATGCCATGTAATGCAGTGTGAAAGGAAAGCATAAAGAAAGAAGTAGTGCTTCACAAAATTTTGTTTATTAATTACCTTCTCTATAGAGTGCCTTTCCAAGAAGAATTATAGTTTTGCATAGTAACTTAATTTAAAATTTGCATTATACCAAAATTATTGAAAGACAGTTGAACATGACATTAAACATTTCTATTATTATTTTCTGCAATACTAAAATTTTGCAATTGTACGCATTTCTCTGATAAACATGTTTATAAACATTTCACTGAATGAAAAGTGTGGAAAGATATTGAAACGATTCATGTACGAATTTTATTCATTCATCAGAGATTTAATTCTAAAACGAATTATAATAATGGCTTACAAAAATATAACACACAAATATTTAAGAGTTTTATACCTCTCGATTTGAATAAAAGTAACTTTATCTAATACGTCCCTGCAACAAGTACTTTTCAATATACATGTAATCGAATTTAAGCGCCCTATTGTAAGCTCAAGCTTTGCACTTTTAAAGAAAGTTCCAATACGATGCAGAAAAATCGAGACCACACAACAGCGTATTTATTTGCATCGAATGACATTTCCCTGGCTCCATAATTTTCCTTCAACATCGTGCTCGTTCATGGAAAATAATATTGGTGCGGGTAATCGTAGCGCACTAAATATTCACAGGCGCATACAGAAATGTCTATTACCGCGTCGAGTTACGGTTGTAGCGAAACAAGAGGGAATAGGATTACAGTTCTACTGAATTTACAAGTGTATGAAGCTGACAGATGCATAATAGATTGGTTTGGAACTACACTACATGATGCAAGTACATAATTCAGATAATATAATTTGTCCTTCCATTTTCTTTGATGCTTCTCGGGTTTGCGTTTCCTTGCATTATGTGAAAGTGGATACCCTTCATAATTTTTTATTTTCGGACTTGAGAATAACACATTTGTTAAACTTGTAATTTAAAAGAATGGGAAAAATAATTGCAGTAATAATTGGAATATTAAGAAGTATCTTTCAAGCAAATTCTTTAATTTAATAGATCTATACTAACAGATAACAACAAACTGTTTTAATAAATGACGATAGTATTATTGCCCAAACAATTGCCGTCACTCAAAGAAATAAAGCAATCCGGTGCAATAAGTCGTTCGAATATTCATGAACTCGGTAAAATATATATTTTACATAAAACATAGTAAATAATTGATTTTCTTTTTTGAATCCGGTAGATATCTGGAAATGAGATATTGTATAGTACTACTGTATTCAAATTAATATTCAAAAAAGTACCTATTTGAAAAATAATATTCTATTTTGAACGGTCTTGAAATTCCGTTCTTAAACTTAAAAGTAACTTTGCAAGGACATACTTATATCGAGATTCACAATTTCGGTTATTATATTCGTGTCTTTTAAATATCTACCCTGCGAGGGTTGACAGCGTAAGTAAAATTGCATGCACTCACGCAAGGATGTAATAAAGATTACCCTATCTATTAATTACTGAAACAGCCATTTACTATTCCCAGTACTGTAACCATTTAAATCAGATGTTCACACTAATTATAATTTCAAAATGTGGAATACATGCAGGTACTAGTTGACTAAAACGAGAAGGGAACACAGGAAGTAATCAGTAGACAAATTCCTTTCCCCCAGAAAGATATCTTTTCAGTTCCAATTACTGTCATGTTAATCCTTTCATTCATACAAAAAATTAAACGATCCTACGCCGAAAACGTACAGTACAATACCCCACAACATAGTACCATTTATCTTGTCATCCGTGTGAATCATGCCGTAATTAATTAAATAGTGTGTCTCAGTATTTATACCCATACATCTATCGTACGAATAAAAGACAACAGTCTTGCACAGTGAAAATATTTTCATATTTATATATCAGTGACAACATAAATAGAGTCATACAAAACATAAATCAATTAATAATAATATTAATGAAATAAATTCAGAATTAGGAGTTAAAAGAAAGACAGTAGTGTTTAATCCATATTATTGGCCACCGACAATAAACAATTTTTGTCAATTGATAAAGCAATGCAGAGGTTTTTCCGCACTGCAAAAATCAAACGCCTCTCCAGAGCTCAATCAACTCTTTCGTCAGTCAGAAACTCCGCAGGCAAATTCGATAGATACAATTTGCAAGCGATTTCGTCGTTATTTCATCGACGACAAAAGCACCGTAAATCGTCGATATTGTGGAAAGTCGATGGAAATCATGAAAAGTCTGGATATTTTCATATAAATGGGAAACGCACTGTGAAAACACAGGATACCCGTATACAAACGGTCATTTCATGAGGCGGCCAAAGGAGATTATTTACAAACACGCATAAAAGTACCTGCGTTCACTTTTAGTGAAATTAAGTTGGCAACCTGTAAAATTTTTGGAATGAATAAAGTGATATCGATTGTTCTGTTGCAGCAGAGCAAGTATTTTGCAACGAAATAGATTTTTTAATAGAATATGTACAATCGTATCATCACAATCCAAAATTATTTACAAAAAGGTGGTGTTTTCTAATCAACGTTTTAAATATTTGGAACAAAATTTGCTTTTATTCACTCCTCCCCAGATTTTAATCTCATCAGCCGAATAATCGAGGTCCTACTGCATATTGAATTACACATTATATAACTTATTTTAAGATATAAGATGAGTTCAATGGAAAAATTGTATAATGTAACTTGAAGAATTTTAAAAAGGGAAACTTTTCTCATTAAAAGTATGAGAATATTGGTTGTACCTTAAATTTTCTTCATTTAAAAAGAATTCGAACTACTGCTCTTAATATTGTGCCTAAGATCCTTTACCAAAAATATATATTCTTCGAATTTTACTGGACTTGAGTTATTCACTTCCATTTACGAACACACTAGCATACCATTATGTTAATGCAATTTGCTGAAAATATTTCGCGAAGCACGGAACACTCTGAAGCGACAGTACAGCTCTACAGAAGACACTATCTGAAGGATCTAAAATTATTGCACGAGTTAAAATCACCATGTAAGCAAACTTGTATGAGCGGAGGGAAGTGTGTACACACAGTCTGAAGCCTTTATTCAGGATGTGACAAGGTTTAATATAGAGAACAGTATTCTTATCGTTTTAACTTGTTGCACCAGCTATGGCAGTAAATGTAATATTTCCCAACGAATGTTTTTCACTTACATTCTCCAAGAATCATTAAGCCTGGTACGGAATTTACAAATGTACCACGAACAAGAAATTTTAGATCAAAATAACCGAATCTTACATATTCACGGAAAACGAAGGTAAACTAAAGTGTATAATTTATTTGAAAATTTCGATTTGATACAACAACATTTTGCCAAATTTCCCATAGAATAATTCAGAGACAATTTACCATTTTCATCGAATACGATAGTTTCAATGGTGCATTAGAAATGTGGAAAGAGTATTCCTGTTTTAGTTTTGAGTCAAATTAATTCCAATTTTCGTAGGACAGTTAATAAAAGTATCAAGTTTTCTACAGTTTACTGCTCACTACAATAATAAGTACCAATTCGATCTTGTTTGTGTTGAGTTTTTCTACTTTTTATGACTTTATTGCATATTCGATTTTGTTTTTAATCCAGAGAAATAATATATCAGGAAGTCCAAAGAAATAACATGTATTGTGCTTTGTATAACATCGAAATTAAAAGTGATAAGCAACACAGTGACTTTGTATAATTAATCTTTGGTGTCAATTATTATATCTAGAAAAAGAGCATCTGATAAAGGTGCGTTATTATTCCTCCAATGCAATGACAAAACGTAAGCATGCCTTTAGGATTGCAGCAACAATGGGCTGAACAAATTTCAAAGAACATATGGACCTCTGTGCACACAGAGAAAGGAAAGGAACCATAGACTATTCTACAGAAATGCTCATATTTCATAACGCTGGTTCCCGTTGCACTGCGAGAAAATATTATTAATAATAACTTTACATAGTACGTCCAAAGATGCTTTTATATTCGCCACATAACAAACGTAACATCAAATAATATTATATCCATTATTAATAATTAAATACCTAAACAGAAAAAGAAAAAAAACCCTTATTCTTTTCATCAAATACACGATATTTCCTATTGTCAACGAATCACTTCTATCGGTTCCAAATATTTCGTCGATATTAATATTCATATAGGTAAATTTGTATTCTATATTAATATTCATACACGTCAATTTTATTTTATATTAATATTCATATGAGTTATTTTTATTCTTTATATTATTTACTAATATTTACTGCGTAAATCTATAGAAAAATCCCGAATCTTTCTGCGATATAAATTATACGATTAATTACATACCAGTTTTCCAAAACGAAACATTCTTAATCGGCAAATGCACAGCGTTCCCTAGCTAATTTAATCGAGAGTGCCGATGACAGGAACAACCGGGGGTTGAAGACAGCTGTGAATTATTGACGCCCCGTTTAAATCTTCGGTTCTCTCTTCGATGATGCACATTTTCCCGCGGGTGTTAGCCAGGTCAGATCAGAGGTAGAAGTCGGATTTGAATTGGTAAATGACGGAAGGCAAAGACTGCGGAATATCTTCGCGGGGCTAGAAATCTTAGAACGATAGTGCTTTCCAGCAGAAACATCGAATGCCCTTCATCTTCGACGTATGCCAATTTCTTGAAGGATGAAGCAATTTCTCGCGGGTCAAACTTTCAAGTTCAACGCAACAATCTTTCATTCTGCTCTCATTTCGTAGGGGATCCACGTTTGACATGAATTGAAATGAACTGGGGAGGGTATTACGATCTATCGATGAAAAACTACGTTTTAAAAATTCCAGAGAAACCTTTGCATACATGATTGTCAGGATTTTCCGCTTACCAGTAATAGTATATTTATAATCATATTTCATGATTCGTTTGATACACATAAACATTTGCCTGGCGCGATCGAAAGGTGTTCCATTTCTGTGCTTAAACATTCCGAAATTAACACATCTATATTTTGGAATTACCACAGTGTTCTGTATAATAGTCAAACATATTACATATCTGTGATAAAACCATTAAATGAAACTTTCTTGGCAACAATAGACGGCACGAGAAACGTGAATGAGAATTGGAACATAAAAATCGAACCCATAAAGGCTGTCATGAATGAAATTTCATACCAAGTCAGTTTTTTGACTAACATTTTAAAAAACTTGACAGCTGGCACTGATTCGTTGGGTAGGTACTAATATGTAAAGCACACTATTAGCGTAGTAACAGTAGATAATATTATCCCAAAATAAATCAGCAATATTTTTCATGCTGAATTAAGTTTTTTATTAAATTTTGTTGATATCTCTAAGCCTTAGTATAATGACAGTGAAGAGTATCAGTTTGCTACTGCCGTCATTATTTCCCGAGTCACTGTTGTCACTGTTATTCTCGTTTATATTACAACGATTTGGATTTATATATTCGCGTAGTCATAAATTTCAAAGTCAAGTTACATTTTGCAAATATTCTCCTTAACTGCAGTTCCCCTTAATCCAGAAATCCAGATGAATAGATTCTCCTGCGGTGGTTGCGATTATTCGTCCTTATACACCCTGTACACCTATCGATACTGCCACAGTGGCGAACATGAAACTTTGGTGTGAAAGCTTCTATTATAGACATTGACTATGTAGTATAGTAGGGCCTCGATCGTCTGAAGCCCTAACAAGTTAATGTAGGTACAGGATGATTGGATGATTTAAATTTCCGGATAAACAATTGATATATTAGAATAATCGAGATTCTATTGTATCTGTTTCAATCCTTGCTTTATCGATCCAGTACAGTAATTCACTGTTATTAACAACCTCCGATGATGTAACATGTTAACGAATCATTTATATAATTCCGTTGATGTATGACATTTTATAAATACATTTATGAAACGTAATATTTGCATGCATATGCATACTAAAAAATAACGATTTGATTTCTAATATTGTCGATTTAATAATAAATCAATAATTTGTACTTATATTTAAACTTTATACGGCATACTTTCTTTAATTGATTTAAATTAAATACAATACAACTATACAGTTGTACTAATATCCGAAAGGTAAAGAATAGTGGATGGTGGTTTGTATCCTCCAACTTACTTTTTCATTAGAGTGTCAGCGACGCCCGTTGCGCAAAGTGTACCATTAACACACCCCCGAGGAAAATCGCATCACGAGCAGGGCCTAAAAACTTGCTGTGGGTTATGATTTTGAACGAAGATGGATGCTGCGAGGTCAATCAGTTGTTATCTTTAGTCTACACAGCGTTGTCCCTTCGCTGCACCACGGAACAAGAATGGATACAAAAAGATGACAAATAGTAAAAGTATTAACTGGATGAATATAGAAGATCGAATTTCGCTCTCGAGAACATATGAAATTATTTTCCCTGCATTATATTCTCAATCTGTAAATTGTTCCATAAGTATTACATAATAGAATTATCCCCCTTCTGTAATAATTAAACTGGACTAGTTAATGTAGGTACATTATTTCCACAGAACAATGGAAGCTTATATTGATTAACAAATTTACAACACCCTGAAAATATACCACAAAATAGGGATGATTATTATACAAGTAAGATGTAGATATTATTTGTTTGCCTCTTAGTACTCAGTTGGTAATATGTATTATCAAACGCATACAGGAAAAAGCAGATTAAGTGTAATGAGGAAGTGTCTGAAAAGAAAGAGAGGTGAAAGACATTAAATCTTCTTTGCCGCGTTATGCTGGGCATTCTCTCGGTTGCTCTTGTTATAGCCTGTAATGAGAGCACAACGAAAGTGTGTAATTGAGAGTCGGGTTTTATCGTCAAAATATAATTTGTGCTTAAAATTATTACTCGACGAGACGTTGTTATTGTGAAACGGGAAACAATGAAACGAATGCTACAAAACCGAGGCTATTACGTTCCGTTTTCAATGTTTCGGCCACGATAGGCTATTATAAAATATCGTTAATACACGAGAGCTGCCACATTGAAAACCAGTTCAAAATAATCCGAAGGTAATGTTTTAAAACTGTTATTACACAAATGTCATAAACTGCTTTTCAACTGAACAACGAAAGACAATATATATATGTATATTCACTTTTCATCTGCTTTAGAATATCAGAACATTTCCCATTCGTAAGCATACAAAAATGCATTAAAACTAGGAACTGGGTTGTTTAATTAAATTTGTAATTGGAGGTTTTAATACTGATCTCAAGCAATATTCCCGCATAGCTTCGAAAGCCCGATATTTCGCTTGAAATTCGAAGCACAAACTTCTCTGTCTACATAATTTTCTTGGAAAATATTTGTACAGCATCGAAGAAGCAAAAACAGGGGAGATGATGTTGCCGACACGAATGTTTTTGCATGTTTCCTAAAATTTCCATATACATTGTACATGCGAAAATCTAAAAGCTATCATATTCAAAAGTTTAGATTACTGCCCATGGAAATAAAGTAAACATAACAAGAAATACGTGAACGCAACAAATTCTGCAGATCTTCTTCAAACATTCAACATCTTTGTAAATAATAAAATCGCAGAGGCACTGCTAAAAAGAGGAATTAAATAACGTAGAAAATACTAGGTGTGTCTTGAGTTATTATTTTTGGATTACTTTCGTGGCCTATTAATAATATAATAATACATTTGAAAATAATTCATTCACCGAAGCAAATGCCATTTTTTTCATCTTTGACTAGAATATTGAAAATTTCAGTACAATACAATTTCAGTACTGTTTGTGATAAAATCATCCAACCATTTTATTGTTACGCCACTATATCTGAAACATTTTAATCTAACGGAACGAATGATATTGTCATAAATAGAAAAACCGTCGATATTATGTCGTTCAGAAGATATGTCAATTCAAAATGACTTAAACAAATAAAAATAATTGTCCTTTGCCACAACAAACGAATCTAATAGAATCAAAATGCAATTACAAATAAATGAGAATTACTATAATCAATTAATTGTTCCCAAATATATTGCTATTAAATAATAACGTTGACAACGAAATAACAGATTAATTATCGCTACACCTAGCATACCTTCGAAATCTCACTTCCATGGAGAAACTTTGGCCACTGAAACCTACCTACAATCTGCACCTCGAATCGCCACATCTGTACACGATAATCGTTTAATTTCGAATGAATTCATACAAGAGGCGTAAGCAATTTACCCAAGTACAAGCCCCGGCCCCAGCCATGTAAAAGTAGGTTAAATCAGTTGTTAGAGTTGATACAGTCCGAGGCTTCCTGGTTTAAGCTGTGCCCTTCTGGAGAAGTGCCCCGACGTTTCACGATACCACTACACGTCATCAGCGATCCTGATGAAAGATGAAACTATCTACGGGGCTATTTTGTACACCAACTCCGAACAGATTGAACTGGTTAAAGTTTGGATCTCGGATATCTTGAGCCGTTTGACTGGACCTTGGTAAAGTCGATATTGCTGAAATTGCTGAAATTGCATTTTTATTTTAACCCTTCTTAAACTGTTTCATCCTTGGACGAAGTTGCTCTTCGTATTATTGTATATACGTGTTCGTATATTGTTCTTTCTATTCGTAGTTTTATTTAATGTTTCATATTTGCGTTGGTATATAAGTCATTTTCATCGATGAATGTTATCTATTTAATTTGTGAATAAATAAACAGAAGCTTTGTACGAAAGTTTATATGTATTGTAGAACTGTAAAACAATTCCTTTCTAAACTTGGTAACGGCAGAAGTATCTATTATGGGAATGTGAACATTAGTTGTGAGAATTCTATATATTTCGGTGGCCATGCTTCACGTGGCACGCAAATGCTGTCGTTTATACGCGGAAGCGTTATAAACAATTAGAATTCTTCGAAGATCTTAATTGATCGTTCAACTCTTCGTGGATCCGAGGACAGGAAAATGAATGCTAACTTTATGTGTGAACCGTAACTGATTGCGCGACGCTTCATTCGAGGAATAAACAACTTTGTCAATCAAAGTGCTAAATGTTTGGACGAAAGTGCTTGTGCCAACGAAATACAAAGCTTTCGTGTGTTCATAGAATTCTGCGCTGTTGGCAATTGTGTATTCTCGTCTGTTCTTTTCAACGGGCCCGTGTTCTCTCCAAAAAAACCCGAAAACTTTACCCTCCCTTTAAAGTAGTTTAAACAATTGTTCAAAGTTCAAAGCATCCTATCAAACGTGGACAAATTTTTGATTCATTGTCAGAGTTATTTGGTTTCTACAATACCAGATACGTTTTCGCGAGAAATAAAACTGAATTAATTTTTCATTTCGACGTCGAAACAAACGTTTAAAATAATTAACAATTTCAGAATTAATTCTGTCTGCTCTGGAAAATGTATTTGATAGAATGCAATGCCAAATTACATAAATCATAGGCAATAGCAACAGTACATTTTAACAAGATTACTGAACCCAAATTAAATCCCAATTCGTAACAATAAACGTAATCGATTAACATTTCCAAACGTTATCAATAAAATGACCAGGCTAACAACTACTGAATTGTTCACACCTCTGTCAACTCCAAGAAGAAAAAAACCCCAAAAAACTCCAACAATCTCGTGTGCTACTCGAGTGGCCATTTCGCCAATCACACTATAGCAAGAAAGCATTTTTCAAATTTCGCTTCTCGCCTAAGAAAACGATAGCACAACAGATGACTCTCGTCTTCTCCCTTTTCTTTCTCCATGTGTGAACAAATACACCAGATAAACTAGCGTTGTCACAATAATTAATGGAACCGGAAAAAAAAACCGAAAATCTTCCCCACGAACCAGCTTTCACTTCTGCCTTCCTTTAACCTGAACAATGAAGAATCGCGCACAGGAAACTGAAACAATATTCCACCCTGAAGTTTGGTCAATTTCGATCTTGACCATGACCCTCCGAAAACGTCCATCCTAAATATAACATCGTTACACACTCGCCCCTGTCTTCCGCGAAGACGGAATTCGCGCAAGCAAAGCGCAGTTCCTGTCGTGCACAAGCTGCCCGAAACCTCAGCAATTAACATAACAACGGCTTGACCCGGGCACGACATTTTCGCATAAACTATCAAGAGTAAATACAAATGGAATATCGTGTTTACGATAGGGGTGCGCAGTGAGGGTGCGCGTCCCTGGCCCGCCAGTTGGTCCTTCGAGTAAACTTCGCAGTGTGCTCGTGACCGCGCTTCACGAAACTTTGTTCCGTTCCACCCTTACTGAAAAAGAAAGAAATAAGGTACTTTCAACGCGCCCCTGACGATACGTAATTATCAGCCGAGTATATGTTATTTTCCGTATAATCTTCGCAAGGTGTTACTGGATTTACCGAAAGCGTTGGAAAATTTGTGCATTAAATAATAACGATACGACAAAACACGCGATGATCGAGGATCGATGACAGTTAATTGAACGTTGCGCAAGGAACGTATATACGACGACTGGGAAATTATCCACGGCTAATGCTCGAATGAGTTCTAATTGGAAGCTGTTGATTAACATACACCGATTGAAGCAGGATGGATCATCGTTGCAACATTGACGATTATTATTAACGACGAATGTTAGTGGAAATTGTGCGAAAGACGATTGCATAGCGATTTGTGAATCACCGTTCGATCCGTGTTCGTTCTGTAAGACGATTAATTAATTGTGCTACTGGTTGCGTTTTTGTTAAGCGACAGTTTCGAGTGCAACGTTCGATTATGAGACAATGCTCGTTTAAAAAAGAAACTGTATCAATTGTGAAGTTAGAAGAAGTGTATTATTAACCATGGATTGAAAAACAGATTAAATGTTAACGTGCGAGTTTAAATGTGCACGGTACAGTTGGGGGAGATCGTTCGAAGTTCGAAGATGCGAATGAACGATGGAAACAGGGGTAGCTGTGCGGGTGCACGAGTAACTGATGCATGGTGAGAATTGATCAAAAGTTCCTTAAACGATTTTTCACGTGACACTGTGGAACTTCATGCTCGAGGCGACGAGGCCGCGGGCGACGAATCAGAAAGGAGAGAACATGTTCGTGGGGAAGGGTGGTGTAAGTTCACCGTTGCAGCAAGGTATGAAAACGCGAGAACTTTTTTTCTCCACTCTGTCGCTTTATTTCTTTCTGAACTTAACTGCCCCCTTGTTGGCGAAACAATGTGTATTAGGTTGCGGGCACAACAGGTCACTGTCTCGAGTAATGATAAATCGTGCCGGCTAAATAATAAATTCGCCGGCGATTCTTCGTTTCGAAGAATAATGTATGAGATTTGTTTAATATGTAGTTTTATATTAATCGATTTATTTTATGGGGGAAATATGAAACGTAAAATATGTAGCGAGTAGTAAAAATTCCGGGGATTATTTTGCACCCTTTTTCCAAAAGGAGCACAGCTTGAAAGACGTGATATTCGTGTCGTCATCGTATAAGAGTCGAGTAAACATTACTCTTTCCATCGGCTAAAGTGTTGCGATTGAAAAGAGGGTGTTCTTTTTTCTGTCATTTTATTCGCGCTATCGAAAGTGACGTTTTGATAATATTATCCTTTTCAAGAGCACCGTGTTTTTGTCGATATTTCTCAATTGGTCGACAAATTCCGGAGACGTCGACATTTTTAGTCCTGTTACTTTGTTCTATTTAGAGAGATTTTATTTTGATTAATAGTACGCAAGGACTCGTGCTATGATGCTTGAGTTAATTTTCCTGAGAATATTAATTTTAAGAAATGTTAATTAATTACATTACCATAAACGTCTCCTTTTTTATAGCATATCTCCGTTTACAAAAGTCTGTATATCTCCGGCTGTTGTAAAAGGTCGTCCAAATGTTTAAAAAAAGTTAAAGCCTGCTGACGACAGATTTGATGAGCTGATAGGATGTCATATTCAAATACGTTTAGGTAGTGAAGCGTTAACTGCGATACGTGTGGGCGTGTGTTATCGTGTAAGCGTAATCCTCTCGATTTACTAAAATTTCTCATTTAACGCATTACATACTTTTCGTGCAGTTCTTCCAAATCGTAACAAGACTTCTCTGCTACGGTAGTTTCGCACGTATTTATCTGTCTCCTGTAGCTTCCGTTTAAAATATTACACTTTGTGAATTACACGAGAAGAAAATAGAGAAAATTTCGTAAGGACGATTTCTCCGTCTTTCCAGTTATGAAACTGTTTTGCTTTACCAAGTTTTCTTATGCAATTAGCGAGCATGGTTTTATGTACTCCTCACTCCTTCAGTTGCATCAAAAATCTTTTATACCAGATTCTTTTTAATTCGTCGTTTTTAATTGTTGAAACCTGCCCCGGATTTTCTTCTCTTCGGGATTTCAATCGCTCCTGTACAATAATTTACAAAAATATTGCACTGTTCGTTTAGTATGTGTATCTACATCGAATGCATGATTTGAAAAATATAAAAATATTCTGGGAATTTGCAATCTTCATTGACTAAAATGATGACAAATGAATTGCACTTTAAAATACCATATAATAAAGCATGAAGTAAAAATTTATAGTAGGTAGAAGAAGCTCTAAATATTAGGCTAATAATAGAAATCCATAAATAACTTTCGGACAACCTAATACATTTAATTACCCAGAGTTCCGTAGGATTCTTTCCTCTTTAACATACTTAATTATACTTTAATATACTTTGATAAATTAGCTATACTGAAGGGAAAGGTGCGTCACGTAAGCCTTAATACATGACGTACGCATGTTGTACCCTTGTATTTGGAATTCCAATATGTATACAGTTAATCCTATTTTTAGCATAGGATTACCTAATTCTTTTATTTTCTAATGTGTATTGCCTCCCTCTATATTCTATATGACTTAGCTTGTGATTATCCTAAATAAACTAGCAAAAAACTTTTTCATACTTTCAGAAGACTCTTAAATCTTAACTACTTCTGTCTAATACTTTTTTTTTATTTTGTATGGCATCAGGCGGCTAATGAAAA
The DNA here is from genome assembly GCA_963583965.1 of Nomada ferruginata. Lineage (NCBI taxonomy): Eukaryota > Metazoa > Arthropoda > Insecta > Hymenoptera > Apidae > Nomada > Nomada ferruginata. Next base: position 8,022,664 of record OY757219.1, read on the forward strand.
GTAGCTTCAGCAGAGTAGACTAGATTGTGAGTCTAATCGCATCTATAGCATATGGATCTTTTATATTATGCAATAAATTATTAAAAATTATATCGCCTAGAAGCAAAATTCGACAATATCTTAAAGATATAGTAAAACAATTTTGACGCATCGGAAAGCTAAATCTACTGTCTCTTTGAATTTACTTGGTAAGGATATAGGGGTTGTACTCCTCCTTCTTGCCCCTGGGGAACAATAGGAGCATACCGCCACTAGCGTAAAGAGAGCGTAATGTACTTAAATAACAAAAAAGACTTTTGTCGTCGTCATCAATAATTTCTGAGAAAACGACTTCTGACACTTTAGCTGCGACAGTATAATATATTTTTTACTTCTGGGTGGAAAGTACATATATAAATAAATAAAAAATGCCCAAGGATCTCATGTAACAGCTTACGTAGCAAACAATTTTACTGTTATCAATATTTTTGTTAAATACTAAATATTAAATATTAAATCAATTTCGTTATTTTGAGATGCCACAAATGGCTTGCAACATTTTATTCAGTTTCTTTATTAACATAATTGGTATTATATTAACAAAATGCAGTATTAGAAATTGCCCATTGTTATACTCAAATGTATCCAGAAATCTTTGCACATAAAATTTATATCTTATTATGCCTCTACCCAAGTTTGTTATTTAATAAATCAGCGTTTATCTTATCTGTGCATCAAATTGCATCGATTTCAAGGATTGATCTATTGGCAATGTTATAAAGTATACACAAAATGTTTGCGAATTGCAGTAATAAGAACGTATATGTTGAACGTTACGCGGTTCTAAAGTATTAGAACTGTATAGAAATCCAATTTGAGGACATTGAAATGGAAAAGCCCGGTACTTTTAGGGGTTGAGGTTCGTGGTTTGACTTGGATCAAAGAAAACTGAACAAGTTCTTCTTACATATTTTCTTATATAGTTGCTCCAATTGAAAAAGTTTTTTAATAAAAATCGTTCCTGATGCACCTTGGGAATTAGTTCAGCCCACATGAAATATGAAAGTTACAATGTCAATCGAAATATCGAACGAGTAAATCCATATTATCGTCGAATATTCTGAAATATGATAATTACTCAAAAAGAAATTCAACATATTACCACAAAAATGCCATAATTCGACTAATTGGCACTTACTGGCGCAACGAGTAAAAGAAAACGAGGTGCAAGATAATCACTATTTAAGAAGAATGATTCAGATCAGTCTCTACGAAATTGTCCTCACTTCAACTCACCCTTACCTCGTCCCCCAGGAAAGAAATAATCCCGTTAATTCCCAAATTCATACCTTATTATGAGAAAAGTTCGTTCGTTTACTTATTAACTTACTTCCGAACCTCGCTGCCCCCATAAATCGAACACCGGCACGTCTGAATGGGAAGCGAGAGTCACGATCAGAGATGAAAAAATCCCTACTGTCAACCACAAAAAGAAGAAGGAACCACGTTCCAACGTGGAAGCCACAGAAATAGCGACGGCTAACAGGAGCTTCTCCCTTCCAACAAAAAGGATTTTATCGCGTACACAATCGCGGCGCTCCTTTTCCGGCACATTTTCGCGGCATGAAAGGAAAGCTCGCCGAGGTTTTATCGGCGCACAATTTAACGAACAATTCGCGAGGAACGCCGCCGTCGCCTCTCCTAGCTGGAAGGTCAATTAACGACATCCAGGTCGGGATGTAAAGAGATTTAACAGCGTCGTTCGGTTCCCATCTTTTACGAATATCGTAAAACCGTCGAGCTCTCCACGCGCTGCATTATTTTGCCCCCGCGTGTCGAACAACCGCTCGACAGATTTTATCCCAATTCTAGGGTGACTTTACGTTCTCTGACGCTCATTTCGTCGCGACGCCACGTTGGTCTGCGGTTTATCTGATTGTTAGTTTTTTATTAGTTCAGTCGCGTGAAAATGTTTCGAAATCGAATTGTTCTTCGAGTTCGACCGATTGTCTGCGCGAAAAGTTTGATTTTGAAATGGAAAAATGACACCTTTGCATTTTTATTCGTCAATGTTTAATACAGTTTGGAAATTAAAAGTGAATTTATGTAGACGCGAAGTGGTCACTGTATTTATCTCTTTGGCGGAAATTCGGGTCAAGCTGACTCATAACCGAGACAAGAATACTGTCTCGTCGTTTTTAATGTACCATTCAAACTATTGTAAGCGGGATAGAAAAATGAATTGCCTTGGAACCGGTTGTGAAATATATAAATCGACATTGTGAAGTAAACTATATTTTTTATCACATGCTCGTTTGCTGTGGAAATATCGAATTTGTGATAGACATGCAAATTCCTTATAAGGATTAAATATGGATTATGAGGTGTTTGACTATGTTCAGTTGTCAAAAAACAATTTATTTTATAATTAAGCGAAATTCCTTTCGATTGCAAAGTGGTCTAATAATTATATTAAAATAAAAACGCAACAAGTACCTATATAACGTGATAACGTAACGATTGTTATAATCGACACATTGTAAACAGTTTAAAATATTCGAAAACTTGACTCATAAAAATCCGGTGCCTTTTTTTATAACACTTTCATTTCAATGCTTTAAAATGCATCATATAAATGCTGTGCATTATATAAATGAGTTGGATAAAAAATAATTTGGGCATTAACGAATTAAAGATCGATGATTACTTCTTCAAATTCAATAGAAGATCAGCTTTCAACCTAAGCCCTTCGCATTCCACGCCAATCTATTTTGAAAGAAACCAACCCATCCATTTAATTAAGAAGAAAATAATGTCATCCCCATGAAGACAGCGATTCCTACAACGGTCGAACTATCCTCTCGAATTTTCCTAATTGCGCCTAAAGAACGAACATCTAAAGCCGATTCTCGTATAATTAAACAGTCTCCGTGCCATTCTCATACGTCGCCTGAAATGAAACGTTCAATGCCAATTATATCTCCATTGCGGTCGTTAAACATAACGTTACGGATAACTTCGCAACGCAAGATGCAAGCGATTCACGCGTTTAATGAAATCAACGGAATTTCTCGCAACGCGCGGAATTTAGCGTTCGTTATATTAGTTTCGAACGAACGAGCGTTCCTCAGCGAGAAAAGTAATTACATACTGTGCCAAACTGAACGGACATTGCGAAGGTGGCAGCCGAAAGGGCATAAATTTCGGGACGATTCCACGGGCGGGCAATTTCCTTGGAACACTATGGCTCCTCGTTGAAATAATTTTTAACCAGGCGTCGTGTTCGCAGCTGTAAACGACAGCCCCTTCGTAACTGTAGGCGTTGGGCATAGTGCAATTGTGCAAACGTGCGCGTAACTGTTCACGATAGGACAGCGTGACAACGAAGACAGTTTTCCCTCGTTTCCTGTGCAACCATTCTACAAAATTGCCCCTTTAACGCGACGAGATTGTCGATCTTCCGATACAACGAGCTTCTGTGATTCTTTGCGTCTACTTTTATAAGCATGTTTGTTTCACAGAATGTGGGCCAAACGTTTGAGTGCACCAGGTATCTCAAGACGTGCAGAAGTTTCGTTTATAATATTCATTTCCATTCGATGAATCGTCGACAAACCGTTCAATATTAAGTATTGATCAGAAACTTTGCACAAATAAAGAAGTGGGCCCAAACTTTTAAGAATACCTCAGGCATTGAATATATTTTACATTGTCAATATTGCAGGGAAAGGGAACCTCGGACGATCCATACATATTGTCAATAATATTGAGAAGCTTGTAATATTAACAATTTAAGTGACAGCGTATTTCTCTGGCATGAAAATGGGGTTAAATATAGACCGTGGTGAGTAATAATTCGCGGAGAATAATTTCTGTTCGGAAGTTAGTCATTTAGGTGGCAATTATTACGAACGACGAGATAAAATCATTTTGGCTGAATTCGTTTGGGGGGTACTGTGATTAAGGCAACGAAATTGTAAGTTCTACAGGTGTATAAATGAAGGAGACGTTCCGAATTGCTGGGTATTCCAGAATTGGATATAATCTCGTCTCACGGTGTTACAATTGTACCCTAATTTTTCACCTTCAATTTGAGCTACCTTGGATCAAAAAGATAACCTCCGGGAGCTGAGGTAATTGCAGTTATAGAATTAAACTGACTTTCCGGAGTACAAAGTTAATTGCTTTAAATGCATTTTTCTCCGCTCCCACTGAACGTTTCTTAATCAACCGCGTCTCAAATTAAGGGTTGGAATACTAATTTGAACGTACTAACAGCTGAAATGAATAGCACTTACTTTTCAAAAGATATTAACGATTGAAGTATCCGCGAAATCCGCAGTTCATTTTTTTAAATTAATTTTTCAAAGCTTCTACTTGGTGGTTTTAACCAATTCAGGTAATACCCTAGTAGCACAAAATATTGAGTACATATTTATCCAATATTAAAATGAGATTCAATCTATTTTTAATATTTAAATATACATACGATATTTATTCTAGATTCAGAGAGAAATATTTTCCTTCGAATATTTATATAATATTTATTTGATGTCGGGGCAAAATATTTATTTCCTAATATAAAATAAGATGGTATAACTATAGTTTCTTGATTGGAAAACGGAGCCAATCATTTTGTGAGAAGTTGGATTTTTAAGCGGAGGGAGAGATTGCAATTTTGTTTATTTAGTATAATAAAGTAATGGACAATTCAATTTTCTGACTTCAAATGAAACAGGACATATTTCATTAACAGCGAAATGTGTGAATGAAATGTATTTTATTTTCTGCTGTTAGGGGTGCTTTGAAGTACATGGACGAAGGGAAAAGGGCTCTTTTTTTTAATGTAAAGAGCAAACACAATGTTGAATGTTGTGCTTGCAGCGTAATGGTTCGCACACTTTGTGCACGAAATTGAAAACGGAATTAAGATGCAGGAACTCGATGGAAATGCAAAATTCTACTTTCGACTACTTTTCCCCGGTTTATTTAGTCTCGGTAAATACGGTACTGGCATGTTCAACAACGTGACTCATAATATCAAAGATCTGAAGAAATCGCAACTACAGCGTGATTTAATAAAAATTTAACTGATCTCTGCAGTCCTTACTAATTTAATTTTCCTTAAGCATTTTCTATTTATTACCTTTTACTGCGCCCTACTTTCTTTCAAAATTGAGTGGAACAAATTCAATTAAGAATATTGTATTGAGAATCATTGTTGAGAATTAGAATTGTATTGTATTGAGAATTACAGAAAAATGTCAGCTTTCTGTTACGTTTGTTACCTTACTTTATCATTTATTTCATGTAACATTTTTATATATTAATTAAAAGTTTTGCTTCTGCGAACTGTCATGGGTCGTCAGTTCCCCATAAAGAGCAGGGCATGCTGAACAAATCGTATGCAGAAAACTAGAGTTGAAACATCTGTTCCGACACTTGATTAACATTCAGACAAAAAATGTTGCAAATGTAAATTTTAACTAACATGACAGGAGGCGTTATTTTCACTGTAATTGCGTTAAAATTCCGGCACGAGACATCGCGTGCCATGGCGTGAAACATCTACAGCGAATGCTTTGTACATACACCGTTTTAGATCGATTGATTAGATTCGCGTGCGTTTATTTGAAACCTACTTTGATGAATAGCGTCCAAGCACGCGTGTGTTCACGCCAAGTATCTGTTTGCTTATATGTCAAAGAATCAACTATGTTTTCAGCAACGAATGTTGTTCGGATGCACAATTTTCATTATTCCTAATTTCAACATTATTCCTAACGTCTACTTTTTAAGAAAATGATTTTAAACTGATCGAAATTAACATTTAAATTTCTGCAATGCTTTTCATATATAATGTTCTATTTGTGTGGCACATTCGACATAATACTTTCCAACGAAACCGTTTTGCATTGTACAAATCACGTTTACCAAAAAACAATCACTTGAACTGCAAAGTACTTAAAAAACTAAGAACTTACAAAAAAAACCAATTGTTATCGGTATAATACTCTTTACAGTTAGCGCGATACAATGGGTAAAGATTTATTTCACGATCATTCCGGAGATCAGAATTTTTCATAACTATACATAATGAACATAATAACATAAATAACATAATAAACATAATAAACATAATAACATAAATAACATAATAGACATAATAACATAAATAACACAATAAACATAATAACAAACATAATAAAATATCAACTATCTTTTTAAATATGACCACAAAATAATTTTTGATTAAAAAACAGATATTCAGTTTTCTGCAATTTATAGTTTCAGCACAAGGTATGTACATCATTTTAGCACATCATTTTAGCACAATCCAACATTTTTAGCAACAGCCCGCACGCATCCTTGTACTAAGAATGTCCTTAATTCGGACATAATAGATCAGGACTGTTGGACATTCACCTGTACGTATAAGACGTAGCCCCCAACCATCTTCAGCTCGCATGCACACTTCTCCAGCATACACAGTCACAGGTAGCTCAGATTGCGCCAAGAATAGTGTTACAACCTGTGAAGCATTAGCAAATATCGATCGTTTATCCTGCCCGTTTGTCCGCAATGTAATTTAGTGGCACGCGATATCTCGAGTGTTATGGTTACGCGTTTAATTCCTGTCACGTTGCCGAGGTTTACCCAGAGACTGTGCGGATAATGTGCCGTGTAAAATTTGCAAACTGCGTGCAACACACGTGGAATCGAGCATGTGAATGCGTTCGATTCCGTCGCTGCAACCCAGGATGAAACAGATTAATCCTTTCCCTGCTAACGGTCGAGTTATGTGCATTATGGTACTTGTCATTCTGTGATAGGAATCTTTTCATTCCCACAGGCTGATATTTAAAGAGAAATATCAAGGAACATAAGATAAATGAGATAACGACAGGAAAGAAGCTTTTGAATTTTAAATGGGAATCTTAGGATTTCGAGAACTAAATTATTTTTACATTCATATTGTGTACCGTTTTGAAACACATAGATTGGCCTGCTTTTTTGTTATTATTACGTGTTTGGTTACTATGTTTAATCAATTCGGGATTGTGAAATAAATATGGGGGAAAGAAAATCGTGTAATTATTTTGTACGAGTTTTGTACTAGTCGCAATCGCAATCGTGTACATGATGATTATGATTATTGATTATTGATGGAAATTATGGAAAAATAAGCGATAAATTGGTTTAAAAGATTTCATAATAGGAAATGAGAAAACCAGAAGCTGCTATAAACGTTATCAAAGAATTTATCTGTAACCGCAATTTTATTGCAACCAAGCAAATGCACTTTCATTCAGGTAGCAAGTCTGTGTAGATTAGAATGTTCTTCAATTTAAACGAACAAATTCATTTGATGTAAATCTATATTAGCTTCGTTGCTACGAAACTTGTGGCAATATTTTTCGTCTATCTGCCACCAATATTTATTTCTCTTTTTATCAAACCTGTTTCTGAATGAATAATATTTGAAACACCCTTTGGGGAGCCATCGATTCTGAATAATACAACTTTCCCAACTTTTATTTCACCATCGATGATTTAAGGCGAGAAACTTTCAAAGTCAAGGAATACGAACACGATCCTAATGTGCATGTGTAGGAGAATCGTCTCACGTAACATGACGTTCGTGACCGTCGTTCTAATGCACAATTACGAGGGGGGGTTCATGGATTCGAATATCTTAGTAGACAGACATTCTTTTAGTCAATGCACGAATGAAGAGTGAATTGATATTTATTTTCATAAAATGGGCGAGAATGATATACGTTTATCGTTTTAGTGCCATCGAAGTCGTTGAGCGAATCGAACGGGAAATCGAAGGTAACATAACGTGACGCGTTTAATAATAATTGAACGATTTGCTTTCGATTGGGGTTCATTTGTCCTCTGACGTGGAATCAGATTATTTTCCCGAAGATAAAATCGTAAAATAGAAATAGAAATGCTTGGTATCAGGGTCAGAAATAATAACGTACATATATAGGATCGATACAGTTATCGAAGCGTTGAGTTTTCGAAAAATATATTAATCCGTTGGATAATCCTGCATTAATATCCCTCGAGCTGGCTGACACCTGAAAGGTCTATATCCTGCGCGTCATATATTTTTTTTACATACACACGTACTGGTGAAAAGTGTATTTATATACGATAATATTTGTGGCTGAGATATTTCACGGCGGTGGTATATTTTATCGTGTCCTATCTTTTATGAAATTTTTCTAACAGACTCAAGGGCAGTGATGGAATGCAATTTTATTTCACTACTACATGCACTTGAGGTCTATGTAAGCTTGGAAATCTGTTAAAAATACATCATTCTTTGAGGACAGCTTTTTAAGTTGTTATTATTAGTACAGTATAATTTAGAGCGAAAGTTGTTTGCAAAAATATGATCTTTTCACACTTTGGTCTTTTTAATTGCAACCAATGTTATAGTATTATGTTATCATTCTTGTGTGACAAAGTAGCACCTATATCTCTAAATTTTAAATTCAATTTTATATATTTCAATTTTATAGTTTATATAATAATAATATATTGTACTTTATTTTGCTCGGCCGTCGACGTTAATAAAATGTTAAGCAGTTTTCCATGTCGAAATGTCGTTATAGGTGTATCGCATAGATACAAATAATATTTTTTCACATACCTGCAAAATAATTCATCTTTTCAATAAAATATGTTGCCATACGATATGTGATATCAATCAGGATAACCGGGTAGAAAAAATATCTATACTTTCATTTTTGAAAGGGAAAGAAATCTGAGGGATTAACTAGATTTTTGATAATCCTATTATTTATTATTATTTTACTAACAGTCATTGTATGTACTGCATTATTTTAACACTACTATAGTTTGTCTAATTTGTGACATTAACGAACACGAAAACCAAATTTATGTTAACGTGCAAGGTAAGAAAGATTCCATTGTATTCGGTGTAGAAATGGAACTACGTGATCTCTGCACCTTCTACGTAAGTTCAGGTATTACATATGCAAGTATGTCTAAGCAAAGTCTTTGTAATCTCGTTGAAATTCAAAAGTTGGGGGTTTAATGTTCGAACTACCCTTGTCCCAAACAGAGTTGCCGAAAACATAAAGGCAAAGTGCACATAGAACTTCTTGAGATTGCTAGATTACTGTTGCGAAAAGTAGCAGAAACTGCATCCACTTCAAAAGTTAAATTAAGACAAGACATTCTGTTAGATCGGATTTAATTGTCATAATTAAAATGTTAATGATATACATACATCTTCAAAAATGACAAGGAACATTGGTCAACTGACCACCTTTTACTTTAACGAAACTGTTACCAGTTTATCATTTGTTAGTGCCACCAGTCAATGATTTATAAGAATTAATAATTAAAGTTCACATTAATAATGTTTTACCAGATATCAATTCTTTCGAATATATATTTTTGCACTTTGGATAAATAATATTTCTACATTACACTACAATAATTTATCAATTCCTAATTAATGAGTGGCAATGTTTAAAAATGCTTGTTTTCAAAAGATATAACATTATACTATACCTTATTTATAAAGTTGAATACTGTTTTTTAACAAACTGTTAGAACCATTTATTTGTTCGAGAATTTCTAAGCACCTGTATCCTGAAACTATATGAAAGAGTATAAGTTTGAAAAACAAGCTTTAATTCAAATGCTCATTTCTTAAAATCAGTTCAGTAGGAACTGAAATAATTAAATATGCTCAAAACTATTCTAAACAAATGAAACTATACAATTGCATAACTTTGCCAGCATTGCTTTTTTCATTTATCTGTTATAAACAATTCCAGTATTTAATTAACAATTTCTGGAAATCAGCGAACGGAAATGTTACCAAAGTCCTGCTAGTAGTTTACATCCGTTCCTGCTTGCTGTTTCATTGTTTCTGAATTCTGAAAAATAATCACCCCAAAACTAACTTTCTGAGTTACATCGTTAAATTACAACAAATATATTTTTCTCGACTACATATTTCTGTTAATAAATGAAGGGTACAATTGAAACAGCGGCTACCAGTTTTAATTTTCGCGTGAGTTATGTAAAATCGTATTCGTCACTTAAAAATTCCTAACAATTGAAAGAATAGCAAAATTTGTTTTACGAACAAATCGAATAAAATCCAAATTTCTGAGCACGATGGAGCAATTTTTTGGAAAATTCCTGGATGAAGCCGAGAGAAACGCATTTATTGGGATTTAACGATACAATCCACAAATCGTATTTTAACGGTGCTCGGCTGACACCAAACGCAATATGGCGCCATTGGTTATTTTTGTATTAAATTGCAATTTTGTCAGGGCGGGGTGGTTATATTTTAGTTTACGATGGTTAAAATTAAAGCTAAAAAAATAAGCTACACGCAACACTAGCAATTACTATAATAATATAATTATTAATTACGGCTTTCCAATAAACGACAATTGAATACTGCAATTGTTAATACAAAATAAACGGTAAATGCAATGTTGATAACTCTTGCAGCTGCCCGAAGCAGATAGTCTCAGCTTTAATTTGAATTTCCACAATCACTACTCTAACGTGGCTAGAAAACGAGACAATTACATTTGTTTATAATCATTTTGAGCATGTTTAATTATCTCTGGATCTGCTGGCCTGATTTTAATAAATCGGACTCAAGTTATTCCTGGTGTATCTTGGAGCAAACTGATACCGATTTTATCTTGCTTCAAACTGCAGGTATAAAAAGTGCATATTTATTTTGCGACAGTAAGTAATAGTAATAATACATTTTTATCAGCTGGCAAATCACGACAAACAAGCTAATTCAACTTGCCATACGCGAAGAACAGAAATTTATTGACAAAAATACAGGATAACTTTAAAGTGAAAATGAATGATGAATTTTATAACATTGTCACTTAATTATCTTTCACGATCACCTAAAAAAACAAAAATAAATGATTTAAGGAAAGCATAGTGCCTTAAAGCCTGTTTTTTATCCTTCGAGATAAGACAAAAAGGGGTAGCTATTATACATAAAGTTAATTAACAGCTTAATTTCTATTCATTACAAAGTTAACGCCACAATAAAAATATTTTTAATTAAAATATACAAACTGCACTAAAAGAATTCGCTGTGCCCTTAGTTCCGTAATACTTACAAAAATATATCTTTCCAATTGCAATTATAAGAACCGATTAACGAGGTGAACAAATAATTAAATGATTAATTAATTCTATATGTAAGAGTCTTCTACCATATTGCTGCAAGCGATTAAAAAAATTAGGAATACGGCTACGATAAATATTCTGAATGTTATTTTTAAATGCACCTGCAACAATAATACGAACTATAGAACTATCTCATCGTGAAACGACCGAACAATTGATTCACAGCTGACAAAAGGGGAAACGATGGGTGCACCCGGCAAGGCTGTAAAAACACTGAAATACTTGAAATTACGCGGTGCAACACTTCGTTTCGTGCGATGCGTGTGAGAAATGGAGAGGATCGAAAAAAAAGTACGTACATAACTCGTCCGGGTATCTCGTTAACTATGCACGCGTGCCGGCTTTTTAAACCGTCAGCGTCGGTGGCGCGTTTGTGAAAAGGGTAACCCAAGCGTCCGAATTTCATCGTGGCGGAGTTATAGCGTCGAGAATAGTTTAACAGAGTAAACCCGCCACTGGTTCTCTGTCAGAGTGCGTCGTTACTTCAATTCGGTCTTTCTTTCATTTTCTTTTTTTTTTTGTGGCACAGTTCTTTTCGCAAACGAGACAAAAAGTTAGGCAGGCGTTGAAGGTACGTTTTTTTTTGTTTCGACCACTTGGAAATTCCGTGGGATACGAGTGCATATTGGGTTGGTAGAAAATAAATGGGAAAATGAGTAGGACGTTGTTATGTAGAGAGTTCCGCACCGTGAGGGAGTATACGAAACTTGACTATTTTACAGAATCGAAGGAAAAGTAAGGAATACCGTATTTACAAATCGTAACGAAAACTTTATTAAAATTTAGACAATCCGCAGGTGATGATGGTATAATTCAAAAAGCCTCGACTCCTATTTTGGGAGCCCTTTTCTATCGTGCGTTATCTCGCCCCCACTAACGCCACGTTGGAGGGTCTGTTGTGGATCCTTTGGAAATTTCCAACTAGTGCTCCTTGGTCCTGGTGACTCAAGGAACAACAACGCGTCAGCGGTCTTTTCCAAGTCTATGTTTGTGCATAACTCATTACACTATATTTGTATTACAAATATCTAGTTCTCTGTAACAACGTTTGGGGAAAAATTGTAATGGACAAATAGTATAGTTAAAGTGCCTTTTTCTTAAGTTTCCAAGGAATGGAGTTATTTGGATTAATTGAACAGTCATTTTACATATCATTATAGCGCGTAGATAATTCATGGAAGAATTTAGAAATGAGATTGAAGTGGATGAGATAAGTATGAATGATAAATATGATAAATATTCAAACTAAAATATTAAATTTCATTTAATTTTGTCCGATCAATATATTATACACTGAACAGTCGAGTCATGCGACATTAATATTGCAGAATCTAATAAACTAATAACCATTTGCTGCATGTCAATATTGAAGAGATTTTCTAAGTACAATTATCAGCTGCTCTGAAGAAGACTCTTCTACTACTGAAAATACATGACGACCCCAAACTTTTGGCTGGCGATGTACGAATTGTAATTAATATTTAAGGACAATAATTTACAAATTATTCGCTGCTGCCAGAACAGTCGGCGAGCAATTGCAGACGTGTAAAGTCTCCAACCAGACGTGAAAGGGAGAATTGCATTATATTTTGTCTGGATTTCGAGAATCTGAGAGCAGGACGTGGAAAACGTGACTACGAATTGCCGCGAGATGTAAATTCATTTAACAATTTAATACGGTCGGTGAAAATACCTCTTTTTGGGGCGTACTAACTGGCGCGCACAATAATTCTGGTTGGAAATCAAATTCATCATGAAGGTTTAACGGGCCCTGTGTAATTCACATACCCCCAAATCGTTTTAAGCGACCATTTCCCGTGGAATTCAGCGTCGCGGCGCTACGCATCGGAACGGCGTCGACGAATAAAAAAAAGAAAGCGGTACGACGCGAAAATTCAATTGCTTCCACGTGGTCGAAATTTTGCGAATCGATTTAAACGACGCGACGTCAAAAATATAATTGTAATTATATTAATATAATTTTCTATTTAATATACTTAATCGATGTTACTGAGAGCGATAACTTTTCAATGATTAATTTTTCGCCGCGTACCTTACATTTCTTCGAACCTTTGTAAACTTTCTGTATAATCAATTGGCGACTTTGATTAAGCAGGCTGTGAACTCGGAATTCCTTTCATCTTAATATAAAGACATCGATCTTTCTGTGTGGTAAATTAATTTAACGAGTTTGATTGAAAACTGCACCCGGAAATAAATTTATATCCAGATTACTCATATTGCAAGTAATATCGTAACTAACGTTGAAATAAAAATTCTTTGTGCTTGTTTGCTAAAAACTTTGTATGAAATGCGCTTCTTCTTCGCTAATTTTTTAATAATTAAGTGGTTAATTAACGTTTATTACAAAGTGGAGAAATAGATTATAATAAGTAGGGACGTTCTGTGAAAGGCATTATGCACGTGAAACGATTTCGTCCTACTTTTCATTCAATGTAATAGGATGTCATATCCAGAGGCGGATAATTCCTATGAGATTGGAGAATTAATTTTACCGAGCAGAAATAAAATCCAAAAAGAATCCTGAACTTGCAGTGCCAACACGATTAATTTCGTTATAATTAGAACATGACAGAAACAGGAGGGACAAATTATTGAAACTCCATTGAATAGCAGCGAGTGGAATTGTACATAGATCACACATACATACTGTTCTTTAAACCTTATTTTTTTTGCCAAGAATTACTCAATGTATTCTTAAATTCAAATGTTATCTGCCAACGTGAATGAAGAAGTTACAAAATGAATACCCTTTGACATAAAGTTTTACAGCAATTATGATATTAGAAATGAAGATTTACTAATAATAAATTCAATTGAAAAATCAGATGCTTCGACAAAACGAACAGATCGATATATTTCACACTGATCGTTCAAACATTTGCCAACCAATTCTTGCGTAATATGTCAACCGACAGTGCCGTCCACTTAAAGTGGCATTCTGTTATATTTATTTCTCCTTTGTTTGCAGACTTTCGTGAGAGGAAAAAAAATCAGAAACTAATATTTTCCACGAACAAGTCAAATTTCAAATTACAAACCGTAATTTGAACCGTCGGTATTCATTGCCAATCTTCGTTTTAAATATCACGGAAAGAAATTCCAAGCTTCGCTGTGGAATTTCTGGAATATTCACAGAGACAGGTGATCCCGTAATCGGGAACTTATTGAATTATTGGCGAATATAAAGGCGACTCCTACTCCTACTGACTGAGTGCTATTTGATGAACATGGGAAACAAAATCATAATCCACTGGCAGATTCGAATTCGCGGTATCGATATCGATTTACAATAATTCTCACTGTGGAGTGTCTAATTTTTGAAACTGGGCAAAGGAATTTCTAAAAGAATCTCAACTTTCGCCATTCATTCTCGGCAATGAATTATATTTTTTATAATTTCAATTTCCCGCCAATGTAAAAAGGTTTATCCAGTAAGGTTTCGTTCAGTAATAGTTTGGTGAATGTATTTCTGTTACTCGATTTTTTCGCATGTGTATATCGTGTTTCGTGCATGGGGATTACAAAACTGCTAATGAGTTTCCCTTCTTTTTACTGCCAGTCCTACCGTTATCAAAATGTAGAATAAAAAGTCCAAACAATCTCCAACCTGGATTTATTCACATGTTCGATTACAAATATTTACGAAATACAATTTCCGCAAGAACTGTGGAATTAATTGGAAACAAAGATGGCCAAAGTGAAATAAAATATTTAAAACGGTTGCACTACATCTCTATACACTTCTCTCTAAGATCTTTAGGCGAAAAATCTACGTTTCATCGTGGGTCCTCTTTCCTCCACAGTATTGTAACTTAATAATCAGAGCAACATTTTGTATCATTTCATGATTAATTTTTTGCCGACAACAGTACTGCGATGGCTGGAGAAATATCGCCTTTTGTTCACTTAAAAAAATGGTAGGCGTAACAAATTACTGAGCCTATAAAAAAAAACCTGAACAAGGTCGAAGTAGACGACGAAGAAATTCCTAAAAATTCAAATACTCGTTCGGCAAAAGAAGGTACTGTAAAATCGCCGGCAGCCTCCAGTTTTTACCTCACGATCAAAAAGAACGTTCACAAAGGCAATGACGAAATATTGCGTGTCGTGGAAAAAGCGTTTCGAATTCGTTGATTCGTGAAATACACGGGAACGTTCGAACTTCGATGGATGATATTCTCTGAAAGAGGAGTGCACAACAATCTGTTGGAAGAAGCGGAAGGAACATGAAAAAGTACTATCACTGGTAGTGCACTGATGCCGCGTAACTCCTGATACTTTTTGCGCAGCGAAGGATTTCAATTCTAACCGTGAACGAAGGAAAATGGCCTGGTGCTATTTGCGCGAATCGATTCGAATGGTTAAACGTGGAGCCTTTTTCGCTTTCTATCAATTTGCGACGCTAACGGTTGGTACTTTGCGAGACTGTCTTATCGGAGTGCGTGAAACTCACTTACTTAGGAATAATTCAGTATGGACAAATCAGTTCAGTTACGCGAGGGAGAATGCGATATGCTTTCGAATTCTTAAATATTTGGTAACTGTTGTGCGCTGAACAATTTTGGAATTTGATTTATTGAAAGAATTTAAAGGTACGACGTAATTGTGGTAATAATAAATAAACCATTTCCTCGCCAAATAAATACGTTTGTATGATTCATATAATGATTATTTACTAACTGACACTGCAGGAGAAGATTATCATAATAATACAAAAAAGTATGCGATATAATGAGACTAGGTTGCAAAGAATTACGAAGGTCTGCGAAGTTACAAACAAATACGCACGTTTGTATATTTAATGCAATGCTTATTTAATAAATACTGCATATAAAAGGGCTACCATAATAAAAAATTCCATATGCCATGTGATAACACTTACCTTTCAATAAAGAAATGTAAAGCATTTACAAATGTTTATAAAGTAATAATCAATTATATATATTTATAAAAGCAAGTGTCTGTGCCCTCAAATATTGAAAACAAAATTCCAATTTTCCGAAATAAGAATGCCGCGAAAGCAATCGAAATTGTAAAGGGAATTAATTAAAGGGGAAAGGTTCAGAAACTAAAATATCACTGTGGAGAACGGTATCGTGTATTGGACTTGGATTCGAGCAAATCAGATCTGATTTATCACCGATGATCACCCCAATAGGCGCTATGAAATGCATAATTCATGTGATACCTATTTTTCTTTACAGCGCACAGTCATTCCATTAACCGATGTTTAATCACTTCATCAATCTTACGTTCCTTCTGCTCGCTTTCCATTTTTTATTATTCTCCGCTTACTTATTTCTGCCATGTTCATTTCCTTAATGCATAAAGTTCATGGCTGCTTTGAACTTTTCGCTATCTAATGAAATTATTCACGTCGCCGAAATTTTCATCTTGCTCCCCGTTTTCACGCACCATCGCCTCCTCTTTTGCCAGTATTTTTGCACGCACTGTCATAAACTCGCCTTCACTTTTTACCACATTTCTTCCTGGCAAAAGTTTCGCGAATCTATGGCTGCCTTTTCCTCGCCGGTTTCTTCGCACAATTCTTCTTATCGCGCTTCATTTCTTTTGACGTGGTTTTAACCTCGTCTTGTTGCGTTGCATAAAACGTTCTACGAATAAATAAATAATCAAAGCAGTACGCTTTGCCGTGGTTTCACGTTTTCCGTTGGATTTTAATTCGAGGCCGCTGCATAACGCACGACATTTCCGTTAATACGATGTCGAAGGGAAGCACAGTGGATTTTCCATGTGGATCCGCTCGTAATCCTCTCGTAAAGCGTGCAATTAACTATGGGAAATCCTAGTTACTTTGACAACTGGATATCAAATTCATAGTGTACTGTAATGGAAAATAAAAACAACGAAGCTACCGACTTATTCTGCTCGAGTGTGATGGTTTATTACAAAAAGTGTCCATTTATCACCGATAGCCAGCTGTCATAAACATCATTCGAATAATGAACTGTTACATAAGCAAGTCAAGTTAGGTAAATTGATCGGTGAAGTGAATTGAAAATTACGTAACTGGCAACATACTAATATAGTCCAGATATTAATTACTTCCTTGACGAAGCAGTTATCTTTCCTTTCGCGTCAATTCGAATTAATTTTAAACAAATATATTGTTGGTTGTTCAAATGTCGAGTGACTCTATTTATTAATTCATAGTGCAATAATATGAAATTTAACGTATCTATTTTTTTAAATTCTCTGTTCATTTCAGAATGCTGCTATTAAATATATAAAATATAAATATAACAGATATACTTGACAACCAAACTATAATAAATAAAATTATGAGGAATTTGGGATTAAACAATTATAATAGCTGCCACGTTTCATATTTATTTCTATACCAATATTAAAAACAACCAATACATTGGTATCAATTCGGCAAGGAGTAGTAACAATTTAATGGTGACAGTGTCAATTGAAATTCTCGAAGCAGGTGGATGCTTTGCTATCAGTTACCTATTTGCAATTCAGTCTGGCTCCTACAGTGAAGTGTGCTTTCACGCTCGACCTGTTACCGATTTAAATCCCTTGAATCCCTGCGATTGATTTAGCAAAACAGATCTTACCGTTCAACCGCCTGCGAATCGTTGCTTCGAGTAATTGCGCACAATTTGGTAGAAGTCTCCCTCAAACAAATATTATTTCAAGCCCTTGTATATTATTCCTTTAGAAAGAAATAAGATATTTATTCTGAACCACGAGACAACAAATTTGATGGTACATGTAGAATAGAATACTTAAACTAACTTCTCGAATATAACAGTAATTCAATTCCAATTCGTTGCTGACATTTATTATCGACAGTCTCTCACTCCTAACCAAATAGCTGGAATAAATATCAAATATTAATTTGTAAATTGACTGGCATCAGCCAAAATTTTGTTATTAATTTGAACTTCCTGGTAAAGTTCATTTCATTTCATGTTATTCTCCGAAATTGCGAAATTACAAGCATATGAATATTTTATCACCAGTTATTCGGCAAATACAGATACGGAAAATAGGAGTGCGAATTTGTTCACTACATAAATGTGGGAATTACGCGCTTGATAACATAATGGAAGTCCCAATAAACGAATTTTTCGCGGAACTTTTTCACGTGAATTGAATCGACCCGACTATTTTCCGATATAACTACTGCGCAAACACTTATTGAATGAGTACGTGTCGACAATCGACGAGGAAATACAAGCAAACTTTCCGCTCGTTAAACGTGCTTATGCTAATCAAACAAGAACGAACACAGGCAATTGAATGATGTCTGATCTTGCATTTCAGTAAAAAAAAAGAAAAAAATATAGCCATATGTCACTTTCTCTTCCACTTACCTATCGCTTGTATGAAGATTTCAGTTGTGACACTGATGGATATGGAGAGGGTCAATTTAAAAGATTTAAAGGGATCCATCTTGTTACGTCGTGGTACCTTTCACTGCGGATTGGGGTGTTCATTCGATCAGTTCGAGGGCCAATCTCCTTGTCCCGTCGATAAACGACATACGGAGCTTGTCACTATCAAATTTGTCTTCCTTTATTGTATAATAGTTCGAGATGGGGCACCCGTGTCAAATTTTGGCGGCCAATAAATTACGATAATATTTGAAAGATAAGACTGATCTGGAATATATGATGTATACGTAGACCTTATTTCGTCACACTGTAATATATGTATCCGTGATGAAAAAATTTCTACCTTCGTTAAATAGTATTCTTCAGTTCATTTACAGGCATTCAAATTTACGAATAATTTTGATTATTTTATGACAAAAAATTATTTTCGTACGCTCGCTAAAATGTTTCGAAACTAATGTGGACTTTAGAGACAAACGTAGTAGACTCTCGGTAACCATGAAAATCAAGACTGTCTGGTAACTAAAAATAGAATATTTCTTATTTATATATTCGGCAAGGACCGTATATTCAATAGAAATGAAATTCTAATAATGTTGTGGAATCCACAATCGTGATGCTGTTATCAGGATATCGTGAAAATTATACTTTTTTATTTATTGGCGCAAAATGGACAGTCCACCTAGCATAGCGTGACTGCCATCATTTTTATCTAGAAGTAATCGTGGATAAAATCTGCGAGTGTTCAGATTGTCTGGCCCTGCCCTTCTGACTACATATGTAGTACGAGAGAATAAAAATAGACACACTACAGTTTTTACATGCCAAGTGCTGTTTTACTCGTAAATTATGTATTTGGCAATTCTTCATTGCACTGAACTGAAACCATGTAACGTAGTACACACACAAAAAAAAACACGATTGAAAAGTGCCAGCTAGAGTTAATATTTATCGAAATATCCAAATAAATCAATGAAAACGTCTCAATGCACATTTATGAACACTCGAGTCCTGATTCGAATAAGAAATTCAATTGATAGAAAGTGTTTCGTGTCTTTGATATTACGAGAATAGAACTGCAGTTATACGACGTAAAATAATGTAGACATTTAAAACAATCGATATTTGATGCTCTTGTACTGTCCAAACAGTTCGTTGGATGTTGAATCGAATAACTTGAAGGTTGATTACTTCACAGAGAACACTGATGTAATTGACTGCTCGGTAAAACCTCAGCATGATGTGCATACAACTTGGTGAATCGAAGAAGGTCGCGAGCTTTGACTTGCATCTCAACAAGAAGCAAGCTGACAGTAAGAAAGATAGTGCATAGAATAGCCCTAGTCCTGGTTGACATATACCTCCAGCGTACATACGTAGGTAGAACCTCTGACCCCCGATCCTTACTGCAGTATATTCGTTGTTATCTGCCGTCTTTATGAGGCTATATCTTATTCTAACGTCGCGTTAACCAAAGTTTAATCAGCGTTCTCAGGAGAGAATAATCCAACAATAGTTCCACCCTTTATTGTTTCCATATTTCAGCAAACTTTTCGCGACCACTTGTGCCAGTGGTCAATATGTATTTTAATAGCGGAATAATATGTGAAAATCTGACTGTGGGTCAAAACCAACAAAAAAGTAGTGATTTTATTACTTATTTTTTATTTTGTACTCTGTTGACTCACATTCCAATAATTTGTTCAGAGGAGGGCAAGAAATCTTTTAGCAGTACAGTAGTAGATAATTATTGTAGAAGTAGTTGAGCTACTAATTAATTAATTGAAAGATAAAATGGGTCTTATAGGAAACGAAGGATAATGAGCAAGTAATAAATAAAATACAGTTTTAGGATAATGGAGAACAAAATAAGCCTTTCGGTAAGAGAGATAATATTTAGCAGTTTTAAGCACAATAAGTTTCTTATGCGTTTCAAACTTTTAAAATTGAATAATCTTAAATAAAACTGTTTCACACAGGACTCTTCTGAACAATAAACTTTTATAAATTTCCATTTGTAGGCAATTTTATACAAGGGCGATTACAGTTAATCGCGTACTTTTCTAATTATTAAGTTGTTAAGAGCTGCGGTATACGTGTGTACATGCATGCATGTATATATGCGCATAGTATATGCAATTAATTTCAATAAACTGGTGCACGTAGGAGTACTTGCAAATAATGTACTGCGTACATAATATTATGCTGCGTGTAGACCCGGGGGCGAACACATTCACCAGTAACAAAAGAAAATAACAATAGCCTGTTAAAGTCTGACATCGTCAATTCTAATCTAGCCCACATTAATTTGAAGTTCGTTTGTTATTTCGGATATTAATCACCGCCTTAGTTAGTAACGGGGGCGCAATGGCATTCGAATAGAAGTGCCAGTTATAATTCAACATTTTATGTACTCATTATCTACATTCCCAATTCTTAATATACCATTAAAACTATTATATATAGGCGAGTGAATAAATGATCTTAGAATTGCGTTGCACAGAATTTAATAAAATATAAAAATATATTAAATGGAAAGTTTCCAATACACAGTGCGTCCGGTTTATATTCTCTTTCTTAAATATATGTATAATACTAAGATAATTTTGGCCAGAAATTGATTAATAATCGTGGTATATTTACAAATTTTTGTTTATATTTTGTGCTCGACAATTTGTAATTAATAATTCGACTGCGTCTAAAAGAGATCCAGACGAGGCCTTAATAAGTAAGATTTTCTCATTATCCTCCAGATACAACTAATATTACAGATGATAGCGTACATCAAATTCAAAATTAATCCCCATCACGAACACACGTCACGCACGAAACTGTTTAGCTACTACCAGCACAATTCACGAAATGGTACAATGCACCAGCTGGATGATGAAAACGAAAAGGAAAGCAGGGACTGCTGTCTAGAAATATCGATTAATTAATTAATCTTTCGCTCCGCCTTCTGAGGGTGCCAATGTACACGTTGAATATAAAACTACACCAACCTGAACGTGAATAATACGTTCGTTTTTTCTCTCGTTCCATTCTCTTAGTACAATGTGTTAAACAATTCCAAAAAGTTAATAAAATTGAACTGATGGTTGAGTCGTTCATCGATCAAAAAAAAAATCAACGAATCAATGAATGAATGCAAACGAGTTTCGATTCTCGCCGTCCCAGCCCATGTAAATGCAAATGTCTCATTGTGCAGATTTAATACGAACGCAACGTATCGATAAATATCAAAGGAACGCTCAGCGAATGAACCACCAAAACGAAAATATTAATAACTCAAACGCTACAGATAACTCTCTTAATTAAAGACGTATTAACGTATCTCAGCAAACCCGAATCGATCGAGGTAAAATATATTGCGAAATTAATTGCAATAACATTTTTGGGAAAAGGAGAATACTGAAATCTTCAGAAGAACATGATTAACAATTCATTATTACGAACCAATTATTTTCTTTCACCCGAACTAATTAAGTGATAATAGTAAATCAAATTGTAATATTTGGTCGATTTAATGAGACCGTATAACATCACGCCGATTCTCATTTACCATTTGCCACTAACTTCGCAAACATCCGTGTGTAATTGCACGAATCTGAACAGACACGAATGCTACTTGTGGATTCTGGCAAAGTTTGCGTGGAAGTTGGCGAAATCAGGCCAGCTGGCAGAGAGTTTACGCACGAATGGCGAGAGGGATGCGAGCGTGTCCGATATTAATGCGCATAAACGGTGCATAATACGGAAATGTAATCCGCAGACCCGTCGAAAACATGTTATCATTCCGAAACGATGCAGTTCACTGTTGAATTAAACGTGCCGAGTTCTACGATATGAGGCAGCTCGATGAGAAGGCGAGGGAGTGTATAAATGATCGAACAATTAAATGATCACGCGTGACGATGTGATCGCGACATTTATCGGGAATTTTCGCGCGAATGTGATTATCGAAAGCCGTGAAATTTTCGGAGGATGACCATCGGAGGATGACAAATTGCGTTGCGTAGCAAGTGAGACAATCGACCGGTGAAAATGAGCAGAGAGTTGACGTTGAATATTTAAAAGGATAGCAAGTTCTATAAAAAATGATTCTTTTAAAGGGACGGATAAAGATTATCTGGGAACGTTTCAGGGTAATTGTTATAGAAATAGAACGAATTATTTTGCTCTTTTATTTTTAATTTTTAGCACGTCAAATATTTACGCTTGAAAATATTTATTTGTATGAGAACCGTCTACATGTATACATATAGAATATTGATCTGTAGTCCTTTATTTTTTACGATTGCATTATTCCACGAGCTCTGTGTATGCACATTTTCTGTTTTAGCGAATACCTAATTATATCGAAATTATACGATCTTACCCTTCAATGATTAGAAATAAAACAATTACTATTTTTCTCGTTTTTCACATAAAATAGATTTACGGTGTATGAAAAATATATACAAAATGTTTGTACGTTTATGAAAAATATATTAGTTACATTTTTTGACTAATTGATTAATTGTAATTTTGGCTAAAGTAAACCATCATAATAGTATTTGCTTTAGTGATGTCAATTAAGTAAAATGATTTTTATATTCAATTGAAAGCTACCGATTTATGAAACATGTATCAAGTACGGAATAGAAAATATATTTTCACGGAGCCCCGATTTTTAGCAAACCCTTCTCAGTGAATCTCATTTCATTATTTACTTTTTATACAAGCGTTCCTTCCCATATTGAAATAATTCAAATATTAAGGGCCATCAATTTCATACCAACGATTTTACAACGAATTTGGTAATATCTCGCTTGTAGTTAACTTTCAACTTTTCTATGGGACAGATTAAAGATTTTCAAAAAATCGTTTGTACAGCAATCGAACGTTGGAAAAATCTATCGAATATCTATTAATCCCTCGCGGAAAAAGTGGAAAAATTCGCACAGAAACAGATTTTTCATCTACAATACACAGTTTCAGTTTATCGATATTTATCTTTAACGCAACTGTCACTGCAGTTTTTCATTTTTTTTTTATTTTTTGAAACATGTATAAAGTCAACCCTCGATTTGCGCCGTATTTTTCACCAGCATTTCTCTACACGATCGTATTTTACGCAGGCGAAAAATATATCTTTTTATATTATATGTATTGAAATTATTGTATATCGATGACATAAAAATTCTTGCTTGATTTTATTTCTTACACCATACTGATCCTTTTTGGATAATTGATGATATGAAATTTAAATTCACTTTTCTGAACTATCATTAACACTGTTTTCGTACAAATGCCTTTTTAACAATGTACAGGATACTCTCTAGTACTGCATTTGCGCGAGTTTCGAACGCGTAAAAGCAGACCGCGTGAAATGAATACTTCACGTAAATTGAAGATGGATTGTATTTCTCAGAGTAAGGATTACTGCTTTGTATAAAATCCATTTCATTATACAACAATACATCTTTTATATTCTGTCCTTTTCATATTGTGTTATTAACGAGGATTCACGATAAAATATTCGTTCATGTTTTATCAATTGTATTCCCTGTGAAAAAAAAGCAAAGGATTGACAGTTGTAAGATAAATTAATATGTACATTCGATATCTGTTATTTCAATTGTGACTGAATTTATTTCCAAAAGCTGCTGTCACAGGCTTCGAAGGAAAATTGTTATTTGAACTGTTGAAAAATGATTAAAATATCATTATCCGGCTCGTGAGTGTGAATGAATATGAAAATTCCATTATTCCTGACATGATATTGATAAAATATTATTGGAAAATATAGTATTTAAAATGCGAAATGATATTTTACGTTATTTTTTGAATAAAGAAATATTTAAAAAGGAACTGATCCATTCTCCTAGCGGTTCTATGTATAGATTTGTGTGCAGTATAACGCTTGCGAGGATGTTTCGAGGCCTTCCAGGTGAAAGATAAATTCAGATAGGTATTATACGGAGCAGAAATTGTTGCTTTCATTTCTCTAGATTCATCGACCGTGTGATTTCGCCGTTCGACTTTTATGCAAAATAGGAGGCAGTAAATTGAAATAAACCAATGGAACGTTAAATTCACCATATTCGTTACTGTATTTCGATAAAATAAGTATTATAATAATATGAATTTCTCAAATCAAACGACAGATACTTCGTAACGTCAATTCAGTTCTCACTTTTCTTAGTAAAAGTTCAAAATATCCTGTTAATCGAATTTCTGTGAAAGTCGAAGAAACTGTAATATATTTATTGGAGAAGTGCAGAACTTTTAAAAGGACGTTAAAACTTTAGTACACGAAATCAAGTATAGAACGAAGGAACCGGAAGAAACTTCATTTTCATATTATGCAATTCCTTAAAGCGATCAAAATTGTTAGAAACAATAAATATATTATACGAATTGATTATTGCTCTAACAACGTAAAAAATATTTAAAGAGTACCACAGTGAAATTAAAATTGAAGACGACGTGCTGTTCTAGACGATTTAATTCGATTCCACCATTTTACATTAATAATAGCAATAAATCGAAACATGAAGAAGTTATTCATATCACATTATTTCTCATCAAGGATCTTATTCGAAATGATTTAACTCCTGCTGAACCAAACAAAATACAACAAACGTCCATAATAAATTACGCACAATGAACAATTACGTTTTATTAAAAGACGCGTAATTTCGGGTTTCGCGAAGACGCTACAAAATGGCGCGGAAATCTTTCTTTTCGCAATATGTATCGCGAGATCCTTGTCACCGAATTCAATTACTTTGCATCACTTATTCATGGGAACCAAGTGGCTGACAAACGTGGCAGTGGTACGACCATGAATAAAACGTTCTCAACGCCAGCGGAGAACGGAAGGTTTCGTCGCATGGCGTTACACGGATGAAACAAACAGCGAATTGAACAATTTTCCGTGCAACAGATTGTGCAACTGCTCCGTTAGTTAGTGTCTCCATAATAGCCTCAGCGACGAGGAATTCTATTACGTATAATCACATTGGCTTCCGGTATGGCGACCGCAACAACCTCAAGACCTTCACTACGGTACTTAACTCTGGAGCGCTGAGTCGAGTTGTGAAGCTGGAAATTCAAATTACGTGCCGAATTTCGTGCCTCATTCGATTCACGTCCTTTTAACGTTGATTCAGCCGAGGAACTTTTTTGAAAAGCGGTTAACGTAGGTAGAATCTCGATTATTGGAATTAACAGAGGGGCGTGGATATTGTAGATGTTCTAAGGAGAACAAGTCATGCATTAATAATTAAGGAATATCAAACTCCATTTGTTTTCATGAATCTCATATTCTTTTTCACTGGCTGGGCTGCGTAACTTTTCTAATATACTGAAATTGGAAAACCTATTCATATTCATTTTGTATCTCATATACATGCACCTTTTCATCGGCTTTTCTACAATTTGCAGCTTAAATTATACAGCAATATCGACAGCCTCGGTTTCCTTTTCGCAACCCAGTCGTTCAGTATACAAAGTATTAATTAATTTATGATATTATCATCGACTGAGGACCCTTTGAATAATAAAATATTCGGGCTGTAGGATATTACGTCGTTAATCTTCAACAGTTCTCCCTTATTTATCCAAATCACTTTCAAACACACTACGGTATATCTGATAAATAAATAAATAAATAGATGAAAGTCAGAATTCAGACTAGATTATCGTATCCGATTAACGCAACTTCTACCAAGAGGTGTTAAGAGACACTTTTCCAATTTTATCTTTAAATTATTGTCTAAGTATAATCATTTGTCCACAACTAATTTGATGACTTTTAGTACAATAGCTGTTAAATTAATTCAGCGACATAATTTCCTCCAGCTCATCCTGGATCTAAAAATTTCTACCGTGAGGTGTCTTTTGACAACTTAACAAATTAAGGTGTCATAACAAATTCTAATTATAAACCATTTTACATACAAATATCAACACCAATTTACTGCATCATATCAATTATAACCAGTTTAGAGAATCCCGATTTCTGTTATAACAGAAAACACAGATGTTGCTGCACAACTTTGATATTCGCTTGGTTTCCGCCGTGTTGCATTTTAGTATAGATCATTGCAGTGACTAATTCTACGATTTACATCCTAATTAAATAATCTCCAATAAATATGCATCAATGTATCAATAAACATATTGCTCAAAGTATCTATATTTAACTGATCATTTGGAATCCCGACAGTTTTGTCAATTATTTGCATACAAACACAAAGGTGTCAAAAGACACCTTTCGGTCGAAATACAAGGTATACACAAAATCGTCGTAGAAATATTTTTAATGTTGTTCTGAAACTATTTTTCAACCTTCCGGGTGGTCTGCTTTCAGGTCGTGATGCCACATAAATACACCTCACGATGACTACGAGCAACCAGGAGAATCGCTCCTCGGAGGACCTGCAGGTCCTCGATTTGTGGAACGTAACAAGTCAGATTGGCGAGATCAGTTGCGACTATTTCGCCGGGACCAACAGCGTTTTCTCGACGCAATGGTTCCGCGGCATCATATGCTTCTTGTACGGCACCGTGTTCGTCGTTGCACTGACCGGGAACGGGCTGGTCTGTTACGTGGTCCACAGCAGTCCCCGTATGAAAACTGTCACGAACTTCTTCATCGTGAACCTCGCCCTCGGAGACATCCTGATGGCCCTTTTTTGCGTGCCGACCAGCTCCATCAGCACCCTGATACTGCAGTATTGGCCGTTCGGTCCAGAACTCTGCCCCACCGTTATATATTTGCAGGTGCGTTTAATGGGCTCTGCCTGCGTTTTTGTTCGTTTCGGGGAATAAAGGGAGGTACGAACGCTGGAAATAATTGGAGAAGTGGGCACTATTAAGCCACCGTTTGGGTGGGTGGGGTGCGTTATTGTCTACAGTGCTGTTAGAAAGGCGGGAATTACAGAGATAAATAAAGGCAGCCGTTAAGAAAATGTTCTATCGATAAGTTTATACGTATGTTCCTCTTGGATAATTACTGGTAATAGGAAATAGAGCAGAATTGTCTCAACGTTCTCAGAAACGTCTTACTAAGAAATGGGTCTGTACTTGGCTACTCAAAAGGGAATAGGTTGCAAGATGAAACAGTACGCATTCGTAGGTATAAGTGGACCCAAGTTCAATGTAATGGATGGGTTACAGGAGAAAATAATGTCGGAACAACCTTACTTGAAGACTGGCTTTATTTTATTGAGTTGTTCGGAAAAGACGATTTTCTTATAGTGTATAAATAATTTATTGAATTCGATAAATTTAATCTCTGAGCGATCTCGCGAGTTGTTATTCGGCGGTTTGCATCAATCAATGCCTTTATTTTGCCTTCATCAGCTTCAACTGGCCTTCCAGAACGTGGTGCATCTTCAGCATCAAAATTGCCGGAACGAAATTTTGAAAACCAGTTTCGGCACTGACGTTCTGTCAATACATCTTCTCCATACACATCGAATAATTTCTTTCTTGCTTGAACAGCATTCTTACCTTTTCGATAGTAAAAAAGTAAAATATGCCGAAAATGCTGCTTTCGACTTTCCATATTTGATAGGACACCAAACAAGAACTATTGCGCAGAATCAAGCAAACTCTTTTCACAAACAAGCCTTGCTATATCAGCTGTCAAAATACATATATGACAATGCGGCTTAAGTGTGAAAAAATGTTGTGATAAAATACAATCAAGTCCTCTATTGGGAAAAATCGAATCTACTTTCCGAACAACACAATAGATTATTTAAACTGGTACGACGGTGACGGATTTGTATCTCGGACTTGTGAAACAAGAATGCTCTTCAGGAGGAATGGTCTAGGGTTTACAAAGGATCTGAAATATAGGAGTAGGGGTGATAGGAGAGATCGAAAATAGAAATGGAAAATAGTTGGGAACACAGGTCAGGAGTTAGGAGCATAGGTCGGGTGACTAAACGGGATGATTCACAGGGTGAGGGCAAGGATGAGGAACGTTTGGCAAAATGCCATAAGATTTGGTATATAAGAGATAGCTTAAGATTTAGTGGGTCGGTGCATTACATCTTATTGGGTGTTTTTCAGTCAGTTCCAGAGAGCATTTCGTAGCGAAAGGACATTTCTTCTGTAGGGTGTGAGAAAATAGTACTTGTGTGTGAATACATACGTGAATCTATGATTGAATGTAGCCGTGTGAATGAAATCATAAAAGATAAAAAGAATGGACGGTCTTCAGTGAGCAGCGCATTTTGTTCTTGTTTATTAATTTACCCGGTAACAAGATTAAAAATTGAAAAGCGGTCGCCATTAAATGTTCATTCTAATAGTAATCGTTGTAACAGAAACATCTATACAATCAGAATAAACTTACAATTCTTTATTAACTTACCGGGTAAATTAATAAACAAGATGCGCTGCTCACTGAAGACCGTTCATTCTCTTTATCTTTTATGATTTCATTCACACGGGTACATTCAATCATAGATTCACATATGTATACACACACAAGTACTCTTTTCTCACACCCTACACTTCTGAGCCGCTTCAAAATACATTGCTCGAGAAAAATATAATAGTTATCTTATTTAACACACCATATCCAAATAGTCCCTGAGACTTCAAAATTGTCTGCCGCATAGTGTGTTGCACAGGATGCTTCATCTAACTTTATGGTGTGAATTATTTCGAATTTCTGCCGCAATTCAAATGTCGCAGAAAGTCGATGATTATATATTTCTAAACGTTGCGCAACTTATCCTTTGCGTCAGTGCCTTTTCGCGATTGCTCCCCCCATCAATTACATAGAATTATTGCGACAACGAACCATTAAGCCGATCTTATCGGTATCAATATCCCCGTTTCATAATGCAATACGAAATCGCCGCACGAGAATTAATCATATACGTCTAACGCCCGTTCCACCGTTACCCGTTAATACTTCGTGTCAGCAATGCCGTGCCTCGATTCGCTTCTGCGAATCATCCTACGCGGAAACTGGCGGTCAGTGGCGGAAACTGGCAACGAATTGTTCGCTGGAAATTTTGATCGAATTAGGGAAAAGCAATTATCCAGTTGGCGAAGGTAGAGGCGGCGCGAAAATGCAGTTTCAGTTACGATGACGTCATTAACAAGTGTAATTACTCGCCGCTAGTGGACAAGGTGTCCGGCTATCGGGAACCGGGACGATTTATCAGTCGAACGAGAGGTGGATGGTGTTGACCGTTGAGAAAACAAATTAAATAGGCTCGATCGTTTAATATCGACCTAATATCGAATAATAAGCGTTCGACGTATCCGATCGTTCGATCGTCGACGATTTTAATAAATCGCCACGTGTCGCCGGATGTATTATTATTTTCAACGGGTGAAACGTGACGTATCATCCCCGAGACGGACATTCGTTAATGAAAGTTCCGGCTGCGCGTCGTTATTTTCCTTACTTCTGCCTGTCCCGCGTTCCCTTTCGTACCTACGTACACGCGGAGACCGCTTACACCGAGAGGAGAACGTGTCTCCGCGCCCCATGTCGGTCTCTTTCGTTCTTATCAGTGGCCAGGCCGGTGTGACAGGTGACGGCGCGGCGACACGGGGGATATACAGCCATCAACTTCGGATTCATTATTATTATATCGTACCTTCAGGGGAATAATATGAAACTCGGGGCGAAGTGGAAGCCGCTGTGCCGTCTTTGCCGGCCGTGACGCGAAATTGGTCGACGTAACGAGGTGAGGGGGTGAAAAACAAAACTCGCTTCTTGCAAGGGGAATAATTTTAGACGTTGGCCTATCCGACGATATTGCTGTGATTACAAGGAATGACCGGCCGGGAGATTAAGGGAGGATAAAGAGCCTCGGGCGATTTATAAGATGCCGATGACGAGAGGGCAAATCGTGGAGGAGGACGTTAGTTCGAAGTACGTTGTACACGTGTAGAGAATAGTGTGAGTTTTAACGAAGAAAGATTGGATGGCGTTGGTTTGGAAATAAAAGGAGGACGCCGTGGAGGATAAAGGAGGATTCAGATGGATGGTGAAATGTGAAAAATAAACGGCGATGCATAATCGAGGTGCAAGTCAGAAGGATCAGATGATTTTATTATGGGAGGGAAGCTTAATTTGATATGGCTGTGGTTGCATCGGGTTAAGAAATATTAATGACGAGAATCCCCTGTTGCTCCTCCAGGTTCTCTGAATATCTTACGCTTCACTCCTTCGTCCACCACTGAGTGAGCTTAGAAATTCTATGTACGAAATGAATGTGGTTTAATGCGATAGAAACCGATACAGGATTTATAAAATTCGAGAGAATAATAGATTAAACGATTGGGTTGATTGAAAGATCGAAAAGAGCACCTATCGAGAAAATTCTCTGATGTATTGTAAATATTTTTTATCAGTATTACTATAATTGTTACCAATTACAACAATCTATGATAAAACAAAATCCATACGAAAGGTTTCAAAATTTTATCTAATTAAATATCACTACTTCACCCTTATGTTAGCAACCAAAATGGTCCCGAAATTCGAGGCTTACAAGGAAGATTAGGCAACCCGAAGATTCAGAAACGTATGAAACTTTGCATAAAGTGCCATAATTCGGTTTTAAGGGATGAAATCAGGCCTTGAAAAAAATTCAGGAAGTTCTTTTTCGTGAAATATTTCAAGAACGCTAACAGATATTTAAAAAAAAGTATAAGCAAAACTTGCCCCGCGTTATTACGTTTACAAAACTGCGTAAACAAATTTTTTGAAAAACCCTTGATTTTTTAATTTTTTTCCGTGGATTTTTCAAACAAAATTGTTATGCAGTTTTGTAGATGCAATAAAGCGATGCAAGTTTCATTTATACTTATCTTTAAATATCTCTTAGTGTTCTTGAGATATTTCACGGAAAAGAACATTCCGAATTTTTGTCAAGGGCTGATTTCACCCCTTAAAAACCGATTTATGCGCACGAACGGAAAATAGGGTTGTATTACGGATAACATACTTTACTTGTATGCAAAGTTTCATACGTTTCTGAATCTTCGGGTTGCCTAACCTTCCTTGTTAGTTATTTAAAATATGTTGCATACATTGTTTTCTCAAAACGTGAATTGACGCAAAATTGTTCAAAGAATCGAGATCTGGGGCGGTTTTGCGTTGTTTAATCAAGAACATACAAAACTGATTAAAGGAAATATAGAAATACGTACCCGGTTGCTAACATAAGTGTTAACAGTGCTTTGCTTAATAACTGCCAAAGTCTTCAACAGCAACCGCATTTTTAATTTTCGAGTAAGAAATGATGTTAGTTCGATAAATCAATCGATCTGATTAGAAATCGTGCATGACCTGTGTTCTTTCAATGAAACAACGGGCTCGAAGAAAATTCTGCATTTCATTTCGTATTCAGGGGCGGTACACATAAAGCCCCGTGACTCCTGTCCTGAATTCCAGGACCTGCGGCCATAACCCGTCACGTCTGCCACAAAACTCGTGTAACCGTGTTACGATAACACCACCGGAAGCTCCATTGCCGAAACTTGATCCTTCCCTGAAAATTCTGGCTGTCCCTTGATTTTCCATCGAATCGTGACGTCGAATATCAAACACGAGGAAAAGGTAGCTCGTTGTCGTTCGAAAGGTATCGTTTCGTCCAATTTTTCCAAATATGTAGATTCGAACTGCATTGAACTGCATGTGGCCATGCCCTTTGAGAACTGAATCGATTTGTGGAATGCAAAGAATGTAGGTGAAATGAAACATTTTCACTGAAGTGTGTTATGTGGAAATAAATAGAAAGAATTCTTCTATCATTTATAATTTTTTGGTTTACCAGAATCAAGTATATTTGCGATAACCATTTTTGCAAGGAATTTCGGTTATTACTTCGAACTGACATTTATAATCTAAGTCTAGAGTGTAAATCTATAATCTAAATCTAGAGTTCTTTATCTTTTGTGTGCTAGAAAACTCACACGTGCAAGATAACATATTCTTTGCAATTAATTAATGCCATTGAGAAAGTTTGACACATAAATTATAATTTAATATATTTCTCGTTCTAACGTATACATATAGGTTTCAAAATAATGGACTGTTTAAAGAGCTTTTTAAGGCTCTAAAGATATGTCTGATATCAAACAGCACTATGCAGATATTTTTACAATGCAAATAGTAATACAATAGTAACAAATAACAGCTCTCACAAAAATCAACCATTTTCCTTTCGCATCCCATGAATGAAACGAACATCAAAATAAAAATGAAATCAGAAAATTTCAATTGATTGAGTAATTGAATTGCTCCATCACTTCATAAACTGTTCATTTCCAGGCGGTGTCGGTACTGGTGAGTGCGTACACTCTTGTTGCGATCAGCATAGATCGATACATAGCCATTATGTGGCCCCTGAAGCCAAGGCTGAGCAAACGGCAAGCCCAGCTTCTAATTCTCGCTGTTTGGATGCTCGCTATGGTAATATCGCTTCCCATCGCAATAGTTTCAAGACTGTCCCAACCATCGATGCAATACAAAAGGTGCAATCAATATATCTGCGAGGAAATTTGGCCATCGTTGGAGAACAAGTAATTATACATTTTTAATTAATCATACCAATCGACTTGTGTTTGATAAATTGATAAATTCTGCAGTTAACTATTGCGATAACTTCACTTGAATTATATTGTCGATATACCTTTAAAATACATTATTATTATTAAGCACATTTGTTTGGAAGACATTAAATCTATCGACAAATTTTAATGTCACATCTGTAAATTTATTTATTTATTATATTAGTGATAAGAAAATACTGTAAGAAAAACCCGTCGAGGATTTTCTTGGAATTTATAACTAATAATTTTATACGAAATAAAGATTCAGCATTTGATATACTTCTTATAATAATATTCAATGCAGACGAAATTCTCAGACTTTCGGTCGTATCATTTAAGCAATATTAATATGAGATACTAATTATAAGTTTTTTAACGTGTTGATTTTCTCTTCCATTTAATTGAACTAAACCTTGGTTAAATATGAATTTGTCCCAATGATAGAATCATTAGAAACCTCGGTACGTGTATGTATCATGAATAATCTAAATAATAATATGCAATGTTGAAATATTGTTTAACAAGATTGTATCCATAAGTTGCGTTGTTTCAAATTCTGCCGAATGTTCTTTTTAAGTCGAAGTAATTAGAACTGGATAATCGTAATAGTTTTAGCCTCCCTTAAATTATCCTTCAACGATTATTATTACTATAAATATTGTGAATAATTCGTCTATGTTACAGATATTATTACTCGATCGCTTTATTGGTTCTCCAATACTTGATACCTATAATGGTTCTCGTATTCACGTACACCAGTATTGCTGTTCTGGTGTGGGGCAAAAGACCACCAGGAGAAGCCGAAAACGTCAGAGACCAGAGAATGGCACGGTCAAAGAGAAAGGTAAGGTGTTCCTGAAGTTCTTCATCACATAGGTTTACTCGAAATGGCAAGCATTGACTATGATGTTTCCAATTAATTTCTTGTTCGTTTGCATATAATTGGAAATAAAGAGCATACGGTTGCACGTAGGTGCTTTGCTGCCGTTTATTTTACTTTGCAACGCTTTGTTTTCACTTTTCCTCTTGCACAGAATAAGCTTGCAAGGGCTGCAAATTATGTGACTATCGTTGTATTGATTTTAAATTGCTATTACCTCCTTTTTGTGTCTAAACTATTGGAAAATAAAATAGAAATCAGTTAGAAATAATGCAAAATAATATTGAAAGAAGGATAAGTAAATAAACAGTGTTTTAAACTACATACATATGTATATGTATATCTAATAAATCGAATTAAAAATTATTTAGTCTAGCTATGATAGTTTTTTCAAGGAAAACTCACGCTCTCTGTGGAAACTATTACGTTTTACAGTATCCTGATTTGTATAATTCTTGTAATATAAGAAATTCAAATATAAATTGGCAACTTTAGTCAGGAAAGAAGGTAATAAGGTTGGTAGTAATTATGCCGGTTATTACCTTTACCCCCTTACATTTTCCGTTGCCGTTCAAGTAAAGTACTTTACAATCATGCTCAATTCCACAGAATATCCTTTCCTTTATGAATTCCGAAAGAATGATTTAAGAATATTCGCAGATTATTTACAAGATACATACTTTTCAATTACCCGACACAAGAGGAAAACTTGGATTTAAACATTTCTGGATCTTGCACATATAATTAATATAAATAGTCCTTGTCATATTGAACTACCAATTATTTATTTGATAAAATACGTGTAATAAAGACAGTTTAATTATAAGAGCCAATATAAATATGTATAGTAGAGTAAAATAATTTTTAACCATAAAATATTACTTCTGCAATAATTCTAAAAATTGGATAGGATATTATCTTCTTCTTCACGACGAGATAACGGAGTGGTTCAATCAAATATCGTATGTCTTCTTAAAAATCATTCAAGCTCGTATGCACAAGTTTCCACCACAATTCGAGAAGAAAGTTTATCGTACCCATAAATTTTCAGGTACGTTCACATCGATATAGTAATACGGTACGCAATGTGTGCACCTAACGAGGAATACAACAACTGTATTCTGATAATAAAAGTATAACCGAAGCAAGAAAGAAATGGCTAACAATGGCAACGCTGAGAGGATAAAAATCCAGAAATCTTTCTATCCTTCTTTGAATACAATTTCCTGATTACTTATGGATCCTCTACAATATTCACGTTAACTATTATGGGGCTATTTAATGCAGTTTGTACTCCTGCAGCAATGGATCCACCCTCTCCTAACATTTCGATACTACCGGTCTATGGGGACCAACGATTTTTTTCCCCTTATAAGGGCTAATCCTTTGATGAAATTTATGCATCCTCATAACAGAACCATTAATATATGTATATATACAACTATTCATATATGTATATAGCCAACAATAATATATTACTGGATCATCTCAAGACATCAATAAGAACATTAATGAATAAGGACATCAAGGAGTACATAATGTAGGAACTAGATTAAAGATTCGTAAGTTTCTCTAACTATAAATAATAATAAAGAAACATCTGGGCATATGGCAATGGCTAGTTAGCTTTAATTAATACAACGTCAAATTTATTTTAAAAAGTTTAATATAACAATCAATGAATGTTAAAAAACATTCTGTACCCAAAGAGAAAACATTTTTCAAACAGTGACTCGTAATAATAACTGGATGAAAATAATTGGACGAACAAAGCATGTTTACATTTGCAAACTTATATTGCTATGTCTGACAAGAACTGATAATATTAGAACTGACAACATTTTTTTAATAAATAGCGGAACGAGTAAAAGTTTTCCCAATATAAACCAATTCTAGTCCTGCTTTTGTCAAAAGTCAGTGAACAAGGGCCAATTAAATTATGGAACATGTAGTTCCATTTTCTTTACCCTTTTTCATACTCATTGTAAACTTGATATTACCCTCTCTCAATGTTGAAACAAACTTTTGAAATGTAAAATTCGATGGTAACCATAACAATTTTATCGACAAGCAAAATACAATGGAAGCTTATCAAAGGGAAAAACCAAAACTGTTGAAAAATAATGTAATATGAATTGTAAAAGTTAATGAATCGTAACAATCATATGATGTATGAATCTTGGAAGCAATTTAGAGCCATCCCATAGAACGATAGTAATTCGGATTTATTTTCGTTTCCTATTCTACCTGTTGGAATATCAAGTGTAACCAATTCATTGTAAATATGCAAATAATTGCTCATCTTTTAGGCGTGCTCTTATCGATCGAAGGTTTTCCATTGCTTATTCTATATTAGGGAGCAATTTGAAATTCATTTCCCTTAAAAATAAACAGATCACACTTCAGCCTCTTATCTACGTTTTGCACCCGCACTTTCTATTGCTACAGTACAGAATTGCATTTAACTATTATATTAACTATTAACTGTTATTGTATTTAAATCAAAGCTTCTGACAGTAACACCACATTTTCTATTAAAAAACAAAATCAGGAAAACAGGGAACATCAAAAGATTCAAGGCTTATGCAAAATTAAGTATTTATTTATATTTTATATACATAATTAAATACAGAATTAAAGAAGATAATTGAACTACTGTCGTATAATATGTTGAACATTCAACTTACAGCAAGTATTTCCACTAATAATAATAAGTATAACCTGTGCAATTTCTAAAAATATAATAGATCTATCTTTTAATAAGGTAGGGTATGAAAATTAACTTTGTACATACATACAATAAATTAATAGTACTAGGTATTTCACGTTGATTTATGTTTAATTATTATTTTCGGCATGTGCAAATAATACAACAATACAAAGTATGTAATTAACGTTCTGTGTAGCCAATAATTCTACTATTTACATGATAACAACAAACGATTTTGAACCCTAACTGGAATTGTTCTACGCTGCACTTTTTAAATTTATTCCTTCTATTCCACGGCCGTAGGGACTCTCCGCATTCGTCCTCAGAAAATAACTACCTCTTCTGAAATCACAATCGTAGTTTGTTACAAATAATAATAAAAGGAATATTGTGAAAATTATATTATCTTACAAAAATATCCAATCAGAAAGTGTGGAAAAAATAAGAAGATTTTACATTCTTTGCGCCTACCAATTAGAAAGAACAATAATACTTCCCCGTACTAGACTCTTATAAATAATTAATAGAAAACAATTCACGTAAATGACTAGAGGCTATACAAAAATTGCAACGAGTTCTGCTTACGTATTGATTGGGGTGGCATAACCCATAACAGCCGTCTGGTTTTGATTACATGTCCCTGCCTTGTACTGTACACCGTGTGCACACCGGACGGCAACGAAAGCGTTGGGATTTCTAATGGACTCCACGTAGAATTTGTAGGATTTAATGTGACTGCATATATCTATAACAGACGTGGGATAAAAGCAAAAAAACATTAGCAATAAAAAAAATGGAATATAAATGACTAATAAGTTTGCTTAATACAAATTTTCTGTGAAATTAATGTGAATGTTCCGAAATTCAATTTTTGATGGAAAATAAAGAAAATCTTTGTAAACTGAACCGCTCTGACGTTCAAACGTTTGAGACGAAAATTCAAGTTGCAGACTCCTTGTTTCTCTTTGTAAATGACACACATTCATTTCCTTCGAAATGAACGTTGGAGCAAACATGGCTGTTACAATTGTTTCATTTGACCAAACCAAGAGTAAAATGAATATAAAATACCAATATGGAAATATTTGCGTTAATTAGTTACTTTAAAAAAGTTTTCAATTCATAATAATAAGCTGTTACGTAGGAAGTACTGTTTCCTTCGTTTCGTCTATTATGCCCTTATATGGAAATCGAGAGTGCATGCAGTCGAGTCTGCCCCTTCCGCGATGGCACGATGACGCACGCTTCAGGGCGATCTTTTGGACTCCCTTGGAAGATTCTGTACCCCCACCATAGTTTTGGTCCGCTTTTCGGATATAAAAAGGGCATGAAATCTACTCTCAGGGCTCAGTATGGACCTTACTACCTGTGTACCATGTCGGTGCCAGATAGCCATACTGATGCCAGTGAGATCGGGTTCCATTCCCTTTCGATCAACTTCTATTTATTAAGGGCTCAGTATCCAATTAACTGGCTTCGTGATACGTTGCGACTTAGGCTGTTTGAATACTCTAGCTCAGTGAGATCGGGTTAAATTCCCTTTCGATCATCAACCGATATTTATAAAGTTCGCATTTGTCGAAAGTTAGTGAGATCGGGTTAAATTCCCTTTCGATCATCCATATTTTTTTCAAAGTTCGCATTCGTCGAAAGACAGCAAGATCGGGTCGCATTCCCTTTCAAGCATTTCATATTTATAACGTTAAAGACTGTAAACGTGGGTTCTTTGAGTCCACGATTATTACATATTGTATTTACTTGATATATAGAATATAGACATTTTATTATTTGATCATAGATATATTCATTTCTTTCTGTTTCCTATACCAATCATAAGTAGTATATAGAATCCACCGAACAGATATATCTCAACCGCTCGAGATATATCGATAGTTACGAGGCAATAATTACTAACAATCCAGTGGCACCCAGTGATGAAATAGGCACTGGCACATCCACAAATAAACCCTTCCAGTGGCACCCAGAGATGAAATAGGCTCTGGCACATCCACAACAACCTTTCCAGTGGCACCCATTGATGAAATAAGCTTTGGCACATCCACACATTCTAACCCTCCAGTGGCACCCAGAGATGAAATAAGCTCTGGCACATCCACAAAAACCTTGACCTTCCAGTGGCACCCAGTGATGAAATAGGCATTGGCACATCCACACATTTCCCATCAAACGGCTCGACCGTTTAACTAACATAAAACCATAAACAACCGATCCTCGGCTCCGCAGCCGTGCCCCTTAGCCCTCGGCTCGTAACAAAACAAAAAACAGGGCCGCGGTGGCTCGATCGGCTAGCTGTTGGACTCGTAATCGAATGGTCTTCGGTTCGAGTCCCGCCGCTGCCGATTTCAGCCGGCACCACTGTACATGTTACATGTGCTTTACTCCGTGGTTCTGGTGGTTCGGATTCCACCTAAAAATGTAGGTCCAACACAAGTACATATAGGTTCTAATAACACATCTTTCAACCCCCAAGATCACACAGTCCCATAATCTCACCGTAGTCGCTAATGACCTCAGTAGTCGATGCGACTTTAAACAGCGACCAAAAAAAATAAATAAATAAAAAAACACGTCCCGCTATAACTATGAATTTAGCGGATATGTTAATAGTAAATATGCGATTCAAATTTAGCTTTCTTAAATTTAAATTGCACGCAATTATGAATCTACAGGTGGTATCAAAAATATTTAAAGTATGTTAGAATTATCGTCAACTTAAACTCTAAAATCAATAAAAGTTTGTCGTTATTATATATTCAATATAATTATAATATTATATGTATATAATATATTAAAATAAGGAGACACAAACCTAGGAACGAAAACAGCGCACTGTACCGTCCGCATCCAGGTTGCGGTCTATAGCCAAAATTTGGAAAAAAGTCCACATGACCTATTGCCAACGCCAGTCCATCGAAACCCATGTCAGTATGTATAATATCTACAAATTCGGCGTCAGAGGCTCTCAAATGTGACTTGAAAGTATAGAACAAGGGTCCAGCGGGATCCAATGCTGTTAAAAAAAGTTTCATTCCACCTGAATATTTTTGAGTATCGAAAAATTCTAATTAATGTCAGAAAGTTACGAACTTTCACTAGGTTCTGGGTCAACAAACCTACTGATGAGACAAATTCGTTACCCATGAAAATGTTCCTCTTCGGTAACAATTACTTAAAGGACTAAGTAAATCATGTATTGAAGATTAAAATTACTTAAAGAAAATGAAGCAAACGTGTAAACAAATAAGTACATATACGCAGAATCACAGTAGTCGGTGTATAATAGAAGCGAGAACAATATAATTCCTTGATTAAAAAAGGAAGTCAAAATTGCAGAATAATATTTTCACTTAAAAAACTTTGTCTTCGAGAAAATCGCATTGACCTTTATGTTTGAAAATTCATTTAAATGATCTTGCGCAACTGTAAATTACTATTTCTCTTCGCGCTTGTATTTGTATATTTACACAATTCTATTTTTGATTATCATTGCTGGCATTGTATATTCCATCGCTCTAAATTTGATGGACGAAAACTTCATATGTCAGACATTCATCTTACAATTTCAAGTTACTTTTTCACTATAAACACCATTCGGTACCACGATTACTGAGAATAGCTGTAATTACAAGATAGATAAATTCCTGAACCTTACCTGTAATCCTGGGGACTCTGAAATTTGTGTTACGTCCCACGAATCCAGCAACCTGGCTGCCCAACGAGTGCCCAATAATGTGCAACTTTCGTGGATCCAAGCCAGACTTTACCATGTTGTTCAAAATATTGGCTATTGTCTTTCCAACATCTTCCGATATTTCTACAGCGATAGGGTAAAGAAGAGTAGCTGCCCCCCGATAATCGGCTACCAGCACGACAGAGTCAGTGTTCATTAAATATGCTGTAATAAAATGCAAGACTAAACTTTTGTGGTCTTGATTAATGCTGCACATGTAATGCATAGTTGCTGAATTGCAGTGTTATAAAAAGGTGTATAGCTTCTAAACAGATGCGATTCTTGAATTCGAGTGCAACTGTTTCAATAAATATCAAGACTTACCATTTGCTACCAGTTGCGAATCTCCAAATTCCGCGTTTTCAAAATATCCATGTATGTACAGCACTACTTGTTTATTATTATCGAATCGTGGCAACAATTGTGTTCCGTTTCCCATGTACATGTCCGTGACACTGCCATCTCTAAAGTAGAACATTGTTCAAAAGGAAATTTATAATATAGGGACGAATTAGGACCAAAAGAATAGCAAGGGAAATTATGTTAAACGCAGTACTGATATAACAATACATGGAATAGAAGTCTTATTTTCCAGTTTCATGTACTTCAAATACTTATGTTTGATAATTGTTACATAACAATATTTACCTCTTATATAAGCGAATAAAAATCGTTCGCAAAAACACGGAATCGCTTTCAGCATCTGCGAATAAAACAAATCGAACGTATTAGTTGTAATTAAAGTTATTTTTATAATAATAATCTATCTGATAATAATTGTAATAGTATAATTGGACACAACTAATTGATTGACAAGAATAATCTACAGAAACAGTTAAAAGAAACAGTTTATATGTAAAAGTTCAGTGAGAAAACTTGTGAAACAATTTAAGTGATCCCAATTAATACTGAGATGATTAAAACATTGTTTATACTACAACAATTCAAGATGATGTATAAAGTTTAATTATTTCAATGAAAACAGCAGTAAAATATATTTCGGGCAATATGAGTTGGTTAAACGGCCACGTTGCAATTTTTACAGTGGAGATGCAATTGTTAATAATATTGATTTTCCACATGTTAAAAATAATGATACAATAAGCTTACGAGGCCGATAGCTTGCGTAAGCCATGTTTCAGCGTTTGACGCGTGTATCCACTTTTATTAGTAAAATCTAAGCTAAGTATAAGCTTTGAAGAACTCACATGTGTTTGCCAGTAGAAAGTTAGTAGTCACAGTGAGGAAAATCCTGAAACAAATATTGGCCATGCTGAATATCCAATGAAGTTCTTCATATGCCTGTTGATTACTCTGTCAATATCTGACACAAACTTGCAGGTTAATACGAACTGATAATAAATCTTGCTCATATGCACGACGTTATTTATAAGAGGCACTTCTGTTCGCTTCAAGGTAATCACATTCTTGTTTCCGCATAAAAACGAAATAGTTTCGTGATACGCATACCGATGATTTCATATTGGCATCTGTAAAAAGAAAGCTTCCATCAACTTTTTTATAATACTACACGCTGCCTTAAACATTGGATAGTGGGGATACAACATTTGAAACAATTCTATCCTGCGTTAAGAATTTGTTTATCTTTGGTGGCTGGAGACAGTGGTCCTTTAAAACTGAGTTTAACCACAAAGATGTATGCATTATATTATATGTATTGAAGTATTACCCTGTATTATTATTCATGCAATTATAAGAATTTGACCCATTATCGTAAAAAGGGTAATAAATTTTCACCTAAAATTTGATTGGGACAACAAAGTTGTGAAGAGCTAGTATCGTATATAATTGTGGCACTACTTTTTAATAAATTAAGGAACCATTAAAAATTTTGCGAATATGAACAAATACTACTCTTGCTTTTGTCATAAATCACTGCACTAAAGCCAATTAAATTCTAGAACATTTAGTTCCATTTACCTTTACATTTTTTCAGACTCATTATACACTTGATGTACATACTTCAATATTGAAGTAACCTTCTTTTATTATAGCTTCTATACAACAATTTCATTAAAGAG
The DNA here is from genome assembly GCA_963583965.1 of Nomada ferruginata. NCBI lineage: Eukaryota > Metazoa > Arthropoda > Insecta > Hymenoptera > Apidae > Nomada > Nomada ferruginata. Next base: position 8,065,235 of record OY757219.1, read on the forward strand.
CAACATGCAAGGGAAATTTGTCAAAGGGAAAAATAGAGATATTAGATATCTAAATAGATTCTAGATATTAGAAAATATTGAAAGATAAAGTAATATGAATTATAAAAACTAAACAATTTACTAATCTTATTATTTACGATTCTTGTAAGCAATTTAGAGCAATTCCATAGAACGATAGTAATTCAGATTTATTGTCATTTCGCATTCTACCTGTTGGAGTATCATGTGTAACCAATTCATTGTACAAATGCAAATAGTTGCTCATCTTTTAGGCGTGCTCTTATCGATCGAAAGTTTTCCATTGCTTATTCTATATTAGGGAGCAATTTGAAATTCATTTCCCTTAAAAATAAACACATCACACTTCAGCCTCTTATCGTTAGACATTGTACAGTGTGCTGCTTCGAATTTAATGGCAAAGGGAAATTGAATAATCAAATAAAATGAAAAAAAGTAATCAAGTTAATGAATATAAGGAATACGTTAATTACAATAGAAACTGTAAAAGTGAATCTTGGAAAAATGTGTCAAAAGTATTTTTATGTTTTCAACGAAAACACGATATTCTCCAATTATGATTTAAACCGTTGTAATATTGAGAAAAAAATTCACATAAGGAGTGCTATAAGGGAGGCTTGTATTTTTAATATTATTAGCAGAATAAATCCGATTAAGCAAAATACATTTTCACGGACCGGTTGGATTCGGTGAAAAAAATACGTTACCCATGGAAGTGACGATAAAATGACGCTCCATAAAATCGGCTTACTAAATTGAACAATCCGGGATAAGGAATGATGTTATTCAGTTCTATTTTTTCATTGAAGGAGGGTCGTATTCGAGATCTCGAGAAGTTGCCACCATGGGAAATATACTTTACATTTCCTTACAAAATGCCTTGTTTGTAATATTTCAGATTTATACCCATTTAGACTGCTATCTTCTGCCTCCCTTAGAGACGCGAACAGGTGTGGTGACAGGAATTTTGTAATATTCGGGGGACTGGTTGAAATCTGAGAATGTATCAGTATTAAATTATTCATTTGAATTTAGTACAGTACTTTTGGCTACGATGAAGTTAAAGGACTAATTATTATTCCAATTAATGTTCAGGGTGAGGTAAGACAGAGTTGATAAGAATTCATATACCAAATCAAAGCTTCTGAAAGTAATACCATGTTCTATTAAAAAACAAAATCAGGAAAACCGGGAACATCAAGAGATTTAATGCATGTGCAAAATTAAATACTTATTTATACTTTATATACATAATAAAATACAGAATTAAAGAAGATAATTTTATTTATTTATCTATTTATCTTTTATTAAGGTAGGGTATGAAAATTAACTTTGTACATACAATGAATTAGTAGTACTAGGTATTTCACGTTCATTTATGTTTAATTATTATTTTCGGCATGTGCAAATAATACAACAATACAAAGTATGTATTTAACTTTTTGTGTAGCCAATAATTCTATTATTTACATGATAACAACAAACGATTTTGAACCCTAACTCAAATTGTTCTACGCTGCACTTTTTAAATTTATTCCTTTTATTCCACGGCCGTAGGGACTCTCCGCATTCGTACTCAGAAAATAACTACCTCTTCTGAAATCACAATCGTAGTTTGTTACAAATAATAATAAAAAGGAATATCGTGAAAATTATATTATCTTACAAAAATATCCAATCAGAAACTGTGGAAGAAATAAGAAGATTTTACATTCTTTACGTTGCTCTTCGACTACCAATTAGTAAGAACAAAAATACTCCCCCGTACTAGACACTTATAAATAATTAATAGAAAACAATTCACGTAAATGACTAGAGGCTATACAAAAATTGCAACGAGTTCTGCTTACGTATTGATTGGGGTGGCATAACCCATAACAGCCGTCTGGTTTTGATTACATGTCCCTGGCTTGTACTCTACTCCATGTGCACACCGGACGCCAACGAAAGCGTTGGGATTTCTAATGGACTCCACGTAGAATTTGTAGGATTTAATGTGACTGCATATATCTATAACAGACGTGGGATAAAAGCAACAAAACTTTAGCAATAAAAAAAATGAAATATAAAGGACTAATAAGTTTGCTTAATATAAATTTTCTGTGAAATTAATGTAAATGTTCCAAAATATCAATTTTTTATTGAAAAGAAAGTAAATCTTTGTAAACTGAACAGTTCTGGCGTTCATACGTTTAAGACGAAAATTCAACTTGCAGACTCCTTGTTTCTCTTTGTAAATTACACACATTCATTTCCTTCGAAATGAACGTTGGAGCAAACATGGCTGTTACAATTGTTTCATTTGACCAAATGCAAGAGCATAATGAATATGAAATACCAATATAGAAATCTTTGTAATCGAAAGCTATTTGCATTAATTAGTTACTTAAAAAAAAGTTTTCAATTCATAATAATAAGAAAAAAACACGTCCCCGCTATAACTATGAATTTAGCGGATATGTTAATATTAAATATGCGATTAAAATTTTACTTTCTTAAATTTAAATTGCACGCAAATATAATTATAATATTATATATAATATATTAAAATAAGGAGACACAAACCTGCGAACAAAAACAAAAACAGCGCATCGTACCGTCCGCATCCAGGTTGCGGGCTATAGCCAAAATTTGGAAAAAAGTCCACATGACCTATTGGCAACGCCAGTCCATAGAAACCCATATCAGTATGTATGATATCTACAAATTCGGCGTCAGAGACTCTCAAATGTGACTTGGAAGTATAAAACAAGGGTCCAGCGGGATCCAAGGCTGTTAAAAAAAGTTTCATTCCACCTGAATATTTTTGAGTATCGAAAAATTCTAATTAATGTTACAAAGTTACGAACTTTCACTAGGTTCTGGGTCAACAAACCTACTGATGAGATAAATTCGTTACCCATGAAAATGTTCCTCTTCGGTAACAATTACTTAAAGGACTAAGTAAATCATGTATTAAAGATTACAATTATTTGAAGGAAAAAGAACAAAATGTGTAAATAAATATGCAGAGGATTTAGAAGTTACCTAAAAAACTAATTAAATGATGTATTGAAGATTAAAATTATTTAAAGAAAATGAAGCAAACGTGTAAACAAATAAGTACATATACGCAGAATCACAGTAGTCGGTGTATAATAGAAGCGAGAACAATATAATTCCTTGATTAAAAAAGGAAGTCAAAATTGCAGAATAATATTTTCACTTAAAAAACTTTGTCTTCGAGAAAATCGCATTGACCTTTATGTTTGAAAATTCATTTAAATGATCTTGCGCAACTGTAAATTACTATTTCTCTTCGCGCTTGTATTTGTATATTTATACAATTCTATTTTTGATTATCATTGCTGGCATTGTATATTCCATCGCTCTAAATTTGATGGACGAAAACTTCATATGTCAGACATTCATCTTACAATTTCAAGTTACTTTTTCACTATAAACACCATTCGGTACCACGATTACTGAGAATAGCTGTAATTACAAGATAGATCAATTCCTGAACCTTACCTGTAATCCTGGGGACTCTAAAATTTGTGTTACGTCCCACGAATCCAGCAACCTGGCTGCCCAACGAGTGCCCAATAATGTGCAACTTTCGTGGATCCAAGCCAGACTTTACCATGTTGTTCAAAATATTGGCTATTGTCTTTCCAACATCTTCCGATATTTCTACAGCGGTAGGGTAAAGAAGAGTAGCTGCCCCCCGATAATCGGCTACCAGCACGACAGAGTCAGTGTTCATTAAATATGCTGTAATAAAATGCAAGGCTAAACTTTTTGTGATCTTGATTAATGCTGCACAGGTAACGCATAGTTGCTAAATTGCAATATTAAAATACATGATTGGAGTAAAGATGTAAAGTAACATTTGATATAACATAAGTTGACAAAAAGGTGAATAGCTTCTAAACAGATGCGCTTCTTGAATTCGAGTGCAACTGTTTCAATAAATCTCATGACTTACCATTTGCTACAAGTTGCGCGTCTTGAACTTCCGCGTTTCCTAAATATCCATGAATGTACAGCACTACTTGTTTATTATTGTCGACTCGTGGTAACAATTGTCTTCCGTTTCCCATGTACATGTCCGTGACACTGCCATCTCTAAAGCAGAACATTATTCAATAGGAAATTTATAATGTAGGGACGAACTAGGACTAAAAGAATAGCAAAGAAAATTATGTTAAACGCAGTACTGATATAATAATACATGGAATAGAAGTCTTATTTTCCAGTTTCATGTACTTCAAATACTTATGTTTGATAATTGTTACATAACAATATTTACCTCTTATATAAGCGAATAAAAATCGTTCGCAAAAACACGGAATCGCTTTCAGCATCTGCGAATAAAACAAATCGAACGTATTAGTTGTAATTAAAGTTATTTTTATGATAATAATCTATCTGATAATAATTGTAATAGTATAATTGGACACAACTAATTGATTGACAAGAATAATCTACAGAAACAGTTAAAAGAAACAGTTTATATGTAAAAGTTCAGTGAGAAAACTTGTGAAACAATTTAAGTGATCCCAATTAATACTGAGATGATTAAAACATTATTTATACTACAACAATTCAAGATGATGTATAAATTTTAATTATTTCAATGAAAACAGCAGTAAAATATATTTCGGGCAATATAAGTTTATTAAACGGCCACGTTGCAATTTTTACAGTGGAAATGCAATTGTTAATAATGTTGATATTCCACTTGCTAAAAATAATGATACAATGAGATTACGAGGCCGAAAGCTTTCATAAGCCATGTTTCAGCGTCTGACGCGTGTATCCACTTTTATTAGTAAAAGCTAAGCTAACAAGGGAACATATTCAGATGTTAATCTCCGATTTTGATGAAACTTATGTGAGATATAGTTCCTTGAAAAATATTTGACACGTATTTTTTTTTATCGGCAACCATCCACTTTGAAGGGGTGAAAACAGCACTCAAAGTTGGGGGTCAAAACCATATTTTTTTAGATATCTCGGAAACCAGAGGTCGACTACATTTCCCATTGAAAAACACACAATTTAAAAAAAAAATTAGTTTTTTCGACCTCTGGTTTCCGAGATATCTCAAAGAATATGGTTTTGACCCCCAACTTTGAGGGCTGTTTTCACCCCTTCAAAGTGGATGGTTGCCGATAAAAAAAAATACGTGTCAAATATTTTTCAAAGAACTATATCTCACATAAGTTTCATCAAAATCGGAGATTAACATCTGAATATGTTCCCTTGTAAGTAGAAGCTTTGAAGAACTCACGTGTGCTTGCCAGTAGAAAGTTAGTAGTCACAGTGAGGAAAATCCTGAAACAAATGTTGGCCATGCTGAATATCCAATTAAGTTCTTCATATGCCTGTTGATTACTCTGCCAATATCTGACACAAACTTGCAGGTTAATACGAACTGATAATAAATCTTGCTCATATGCACGACGTTATTTATAAGAGGCACTTCTGTTCGCTTCAAGGTAATCACATTCTTGTTTCCGCATAAAAACGAAATTGTTTCGTGATACGCCTACCGATTATTTCATATTAGCATCTGTAAAAAGAAAGCTTCCATCAACTTTTTTATAATACTACACGCTGCCTTAAACGTTGGATAGTGGGGATACAACATTTGAAACAATTCTATCCTGCGTTAAGAATTTGTTTATCTTTGGTGGCTGGAGACAGTGGTCCTTTAAAACTGAGTTTAACCACAACGATGTATGCATTATATTATATGTATTGAAGTATTACCCCGTATTATTATTCATGCAATTATAAGAATTTGACCCATTATCGTAAAAAGGGTAATAAATTTTCACCTAAAATTTGATTGGGACAACAAAGTTGTGAAGAGCTAGTATCGTACATAATTGTGGCACTACTTTTTAATAAATTATGGAACCATTACAAATTTTCCGAATATGAACAACGTTCTCTTGCTTCTCGTACTCTTGCTTTTGTCATAAATCACTGCACTAAAGCCAATTAAATTCTAGAACATTTACTTCCATTTACCTTTACATTTTTTCAGACTCATTATACACTTGATGTACATACTTCAATATTGAAGTAACCTTCTTTTATTATAGCTTCTATATAACAATTTCATTAAAAAGCACAATGCAATGGAAATTTGTCAAAGGGAAAAATAGAAAGTAATGAAAGATAAAGTAATATGAATTATAAAAACTAAACAATGTACTAATCTTATTATTTACGAATCTTGTAAGCAATTTAGAGCAATTCCATAGAACGATAGTAATTCAGATTTATTGTCATTCCGTATTCTACCTGTTGGAGTATCATGTGTAACCAATTCATTGTACAAATGCAAATAGTTGCTCACCTTTTTGGCGTGCTGCTACGGATCATGAAGCAATTTGAAATTCATGTCGCTTCAGGATAAACAATTTGCACTTCACACTCATATTTGCATTTTTGCACTCTCACTTTGTGTTAATAGAATACGGCGATAATTTCCTACCAATTAAGTTCTGCACTCTTGGAACACAAATTAAGCAGAACCATCATTAGAGACTGGTCTTCTACTTAGAATTCAATGTCAAGGGGAACGTGAATAATCAAATAACCGGTGAGGTAAGGAAGACGTTAATTATAATAAACAGTGGGGACATAAACCTTGGAAAAATGTGGAAAAGGTATTTTGATGTTTTCTACGAAAACATGATGTTCTTTAAATATGTTTCTGGCCGTAACTTCTATTAATACATTATATTTTCCCTTTTCTTTACGACAGTAAAAAAGACAAAATATTTCCTTATTCATTCGAGGCTGCTTCGACTTATCAACCATTAATCATCCAGATTGACGCATAAGCTGCTCGTAAATTATTCAGAAAGTGTTGAACAATTTTTAAAATAATTTTCAGCCCAGTCTCCGTTGTATAATTATAGTTTATTGACTACAAGTAGCTTTTCTTCAATCGTATCACGCTATCTCTGTTACAAACCCAATCTATTACTCATGTTGCGGAGGCTACATTATGTTAATAATCAAATATTATTATCATTTTGATACGACATAGTATTTCGGACTTGTAATAAAAAAAAATGATTCACATAGGAAGTGATACAAGGAAGGGTCCTATTTATAATATTATTAGCAGAGTAAATCCGATTAAACAAAATACAATTTCAGGGAACGGCTGGGTTAGGTGGAAAAAAATACGTTGCGCGTAGAAGTGACGATAAAATGGCGCTTTATAAAATTGGCTTACTAAATTGAACAATCAGGGATAAGGACTGATGATATTCGGTCCTCTTTTTTTCATTGAAGAAGAGTCGCATTCGAGATCTCGAGAAGTTGCCACCATGGGAAATATACTTTACATTTCCTTACAAAGTACATTGTTTGTAACATGTCAGATTTATACCCATTTAGACTGCTATCTTCTACCTCCCTTAGAGACGCGAACAGGTGTGGTGACAGGAATTTTGTAATATTGGGGGACTGGTTGAAATCTGAGAATGTATCAGTATTAAATTATTCATTCGAATTACGTACAGTACTTTTGGCTACGATGAAGTTAAAGGTCTAATTATTATTTGAAGTAATGTTCAGGGCATGATAAGAAAGAGTTGATAAGAATTCATATATTTTCAACCAAATCAAAGTTTCTGGAAGTAATACAATGATCTACTAAGAAACAAAATTTTAAAAAGCCTGGGAGACGTCAGAAGATTCAAGGCTTACGCAAAATTAAGATTAAATATTTATTTATATTTCATATACATAATTAAGTACAGAATCAAAGTAGATAGTTGAAGTGCTGTTGTATAATAGATTGGACATGTAAGTAGGTATATTCAATTTAAAATAAGTGTTGCCGCTAAAAATAATAAGTACAATCTGTGCAATTTTTAAAAATATAATAGATCTCACTTTTGTTTACGTAGGGTATCAAAATTAAATTTGTACATACAATTAATTAGTAGTACTAGGTATTTGACGTTGATTAATATTTAATTATTATTTTAGGTATGTGCAAATAATACAACAATACACAGTAGGTATATCATGTTCCGAGCTGCCAGTAATTCCATTATTTGCATGATAACAACAAACGATGTTTAAGCCTCACTTAAATTATTCTATGCTCCACTGGTTTAATAGATTCCTTCTGTTCCACGGCCGTAGGGACTCTCCGCATTCGTCCTCAGAAAATACTTACCCCTTCTAAAATCACAATCATAGTTTGTTACTAATGATAATAAAAATTAGCACCGTAGAAATTATTTGATATTAGAAAAATATTCACTCAGAAACTACGATATAAATAAAAAGAGTTTAGGATCTTTAAGTTGCTCTTCGCCTACAAATTAGTAAGACCGAAAATACTTCCGTATACTAGACACTGATAAATAATTAATAGAAAACAAATTCACTAGAATGACTAGAAGCAATACAAAAATTGCAATGACTTGTGCTTACGTATTGATTGGGGTGGCATAACCCATAACAGCCGTCTGATTTTCATTACATATCCCTAAGATGTACTCTAAACTATTTCGACATTGGATACCAATAAAAGCGTTGGGGTTTTTAATGGACTCCGTGTAGAATTTGTAAGATCTATGGTGACTGCATAAATCTGTAACACACGTGGTAGAAAATCTATAAATATTCGACAATAAAAAAAGAAGAAACCCGGGAGGCACATTGGCGACAGCTTCCAGTTTGGTTCATTCAGGAATGTACTATTATAAAAAAATCGCCATTTGCGAATATAACGACAACTGTTGGAATGGAGGGTGATTTTCTTGCACCGGCGAATAACTAGTTTTTATCTGATGAGACTGGCTTTAAGTTCTCCTTGTATACAATTTCTGTGAAATAAATGTAAATGTTCCGAAATTCAATTTCCCACAATATCTGTTCAAACGTTTGAAAGTCGCGCAAATTCATTTCCTTCGAAGTTAATACTGGGTCGACCAAAGTTGTTAAAATGACTGGCACGCGAAAAATGGAACGTGTTTACAAGAAACGTTCCGAATTATTTTCTTTCGACAAGAGCAACATCGGTACAAGAATCTTTGTAACGGAAAGCTATTTCTGTTAATTAATCGCATAGAAAATGTTTTTAGTTAAAAATAATAAGAAGGAACATGCTTTTCCAATATAACTATCAACCTAACGAATGTATTAATATTAACTATACGTTTGTTTGCAATTATAATTGAACTTTCTTCAATTTCAATTGTACATCATTATTATTCTGCACCTGGTATCAAAAATATTTAACGAAATATAATATAATATATTAAAATAATTAGATACAAACCTTCTGACGAAAGCAGTGTACCGATCACTGGGCATCCAGGTTGCGGTCTATAGCCAAAATTTGGATAAAAGTCCACATGACCTATTGGCAACGCCAATCCATAGAAACCCATATCAGTATGTATAATATCTACGAATTCGGCGTCAGCGGAGCTCAAATGAGACGTGGTAATATAGAACAAGGGCCCGGCGGGATCCAAGCCTGTGAAGGAGAGTTTGATTGCGTCTAAAATATTCTTGAATATCGAAAACAGCTAATTAAAGTTCGAAAGTTACGAACTCCCAGAGCACCTGGCTCATTAAACCTACTGATAAAATAAATTTGTTGTTGCTCTTCAGTAACAGTTACTTAAGCAACTAATTATATTGTGGACTAAAGATTGAAATTATTTGAAGGAGAAAGAACGGTTTCAAAGTTGACCTAAAAAGGTAATTACATTATGTACTTAAGATTAAAATTGCTTAAAGAAAAGGAGGAAACCGTGCAAATAAATAAGCATACGGGGAATCACAGTAGTCGGTGTATAATAGAAGCGAGAACAAAATAATTCCTTGATAAAAAACAAAGTAAGTCAGAACTGCAGAATAATATTTTCACTTAAAAAACTTTGCCTTCGAGAAGATCGCATTGACCTTCATGTTTGAAAATTCATTAAAATGATCTTGTGCAACTGTAAATTACTATTTGCCATCGCGCTTGTATTTGTATATTTATACAATTCTATTTTTTATTATCATTGCTGGCACTTCGTGTCCCATCGCTCTGTATTTGATCGACCAAAACTTAAAGTTACTTTTTCACCATAAACACCGTTCGGTGCCACGATTACTGAAAATAACTGTAATTACAAGATCGATAAATTGATGAACCTTACCTGTAATCCGGGGGATTCTGAAATTTGTGTTACGTCCCACGTATCCAGCAACGTTGCTGCCCAACGAGTGCCCAATAACGTGCAACTTTTGTGGAACCAAACCAAACTTTGCCATGTTGTTCAGAATATTAGCTATTACCTTTCCAACATCTTCCGATAATTCTACAGCGATAGGATAAAAAAAAGCAGCTGCCTCTCGATAATCGGCTACGAGTACGACAGAATCAGTGTTCAGTAAATATGCTGTAAGAAATGTATACAAGGCTACACTTTTTGTGCTCTTAATTAATGTCGCGCATGTAATACACAGTTGTTGAGTTGCAGTATTAAAGGACAAGATTATAGTAAAGAAGGATCTTCTGATTTTGAATATACCTAGTAAATTATTGAATTAATCGGATTGGAACATTATAATAGTGTTCAATTGGTTTGCAAATATTTGGCAAGCTTTGCGGAAGAAATTGAAATAAAAAAACCGCATGAATGGAATAAATTATTGGAAAGGACTTTATATTCTAGGATTTTATATTCAATTATGTGTCGCTGGAAGATATAAAATTATATTGTTTATAATATAGATTGACGAATAAGCGTGTACCTTCTAAACAATGAGCTTCTTGAATTTTAGTGCAACTATTTCCATAAATCTCATGACTCACCATTTTTTATCATTTGCGAATCCTCAGATTCCGCATTGCTTTCAAATCCGTGAATATACAGCACGACTGGTTTAGTAGTATCGATTTGTTGCAACGATTCGCTTTCGTTTCCCATGTATATATCGATGAAAGTGGTATCACTGAAGAGGAAAATTGTTCAACGGTGAATTTATAATATAGACACGAATTTCGACCAAAAGAATAGCAAACCATATTATATTAAACTCAATTATGATGTAACAATACATAAAATTGAAGTATTATGTTATGGCAATGCTTACGGTTGATAATTGTTACATAACAATACCTACCTCTTATATAAACGAATGAAAATCGATGCCAAAGGCGAGGTATAGTTTGCTGCATCTGCGAATAAGACAAATTAACGTTATTTTTATTGCGATGATCTATCTGATGGTAATTGTAATATTGTAATTGGACAGAGTTATTTTATGGGAAGAACAATCTACAGAAACTACACTACAATAAAACTGTACTGTACTACAATAATTCGAATCTATATATAAATTTTAATTATTTCAATGAAAACAACAGTCAAATATATTCCCAGCAATATAACGTTTATTAAACCGCTACGTTGCAATCATCGGAATCGAAATGCAATTGTTAGTATAGTTTATATTGCTGTTATTAAAAATAATGGCACAATGGCATTACGGAGCCGAAAGCTTGCGTAATCCGTGTTTCAGTGTCTGACATTGCGATTCCACTTTTTATTGCAAGTAAAAGCTTTGAAGAACGTACGAGCACTTGGCAGTAGAAAATTAGTGGCCACGGCGAGGAAAATCAAGACAGAAATGTTGGCCATGTTGAAAATCCAACGAAATTCTTCACGTGCACCACCTTTTGCTTGCACTGCCCGTATCTGTTATAAACCTGCAGGTTAACAATATGCACAACGTTATTTATAAGGTCCACTTCTATTCGTTTCAAGGTAATCGCATCCTTGTTTCCGTATAAAAACGAAATAGTTTCGTGATACACGTGACTATGATATATGTATATTGGCAACTATAAGAAGAAAGCATCCATCATTTTTTTTAAAATAATACACGTCACCTTTTGATAGTGGGAATAAAGAATTTGAAAGGATTGTATGCTGCGTTAAGAATTTGTTTATATTTGATGGCTGGAAATAGTGACCCTTTAAAATTCAATTCAACATCAGAGATGTGATGGTCAATTGTATATTATAATTATTGTAGTATTACCTCTTTTTTAAAATTATTTCGTATAATTATTCGTATAGTTATTCATATAATTGTAAGAATTTGTGTCCTTATCGTAAATTTTGACCTTTTACAGTTAATGTTACTCTCTAATCTGAGAAATTAATAATAGTAGAGATATTCGATTATGGGTGCAAAACTATTTGTATAAAATATTTCAGACGTGAGTATTTACAATTCAAAGACCTAACAACCATTTAGCTAGACTACTCGAATATTCATCGCGAAATTATAAGTAACACTACTATTTTTGTCTTATATATTTTTATCTTTTTGCGGTAGTAAAAATGATTTTCCATAACAACTGCAACCAATTTGGACGCACGTTACTTTAAATGCCGTTAAACACTAGAATTACAAAGATAGTTATAGCTTTTGTTTTCTCAGTAAGGAAGATTTGATGTACCACTTATTTCTTATTCATAATACTTTACCAATGTTTTTATATCACTAAACAGATTTTTCTCTTGCATTACTTACACTTTCAGGCAGCCGTTCCTCCAGTGTTAATTTTACTAACTTGCTGTATCATCCTCACTAAAAGTAAAAGCATATCCAGAAAATTCACTTATATAAGTAGACTGCAGACGTTTCTTCACTTCATGTTGAAATATGGTATAAAAACATATGTAGAAATGTAACAACATATGCAATAATATATGAGATATGTACAAAGTATATTGAAGATATATAAGATATGAGATTGTTGTCGAAAGTCTAAGAACCTACGAAAAACAGCGAGGCATTTCATAAATCTATCACCAATTTATGTAGCAACATCTGATAATTTATGCATCGTGTAATTTATGAGGATGTTCTACGTAACCTATTAATAACAGCACTGCCCGTATGTTTTCGATACAAACCAGATAATGCAGGAATAAAAATTGATACGATACAATTTGCCCAATGAAGTAGCTCGTTTTTCGTCAATCATAAAAATGATAGCCAAAACGGCTGAATTTTCCGAATAATTTTTCACCCTACTGCAACGACTACTACTTTCAACATTTTACCTTAAATTGTTTCTTATTCCATTGCCTTGTATTCTGTAGCAAATCGTCAATGTTTCTTTAATTTTTATGAAGTATTGTACACCCTCGAAGAAACGTAGGAACGCTGAATTGTAAAGATCATATTTATATTTCTTATCGTCCATCCAGTCATTCAGTTCTTTGCGGTTTGATACCATTAAAGTTATTTCAGCAGAGGGGCGAAATAAATGATAATGCGGTGGAGCAATATCTGCAAATGGGCTATATTTTTCAGGGGAGATCTTTTGAGTTCCTCTGGGTAGTCGTTGCTTCATGAGATCTATTATTTTTTGGTTGGAAATTCCCTCATTTCTGCACGGTATTTCTTGTGACTCAACGGAAAAAAATGCGTAAATAATTTCCGACTTAATATTTAAAAAGCATAATACAATTACTGTTAAATCCATATTATTTCTCTTTTTATTTAGCCCCAAGAATATAGTGAAAAGCGTTTTCATATAGGACCAATATTTTTTACGCCATGTCGAACTTAAAAAACACTTTACGCAAATAAATTCTAAAATCTTTATTAATGAATAAAGTAACAAATAAGTTTAAGATTAATCTTCAATACTCATACTTTCTATTCAACATAAAAATTACAATTTATAAATTGTGCAATGTTGCACATAACATAGTTAGCTTTAACTCTTTCTTTTTATTGTTAATTATCAATTCTGTGCGATACAAGATATGTGCTTGACTTGCACCTAATAATATATTATATTATAATATTAATCCACACTCTACGTCATAATAACAGTAAACCACGACAAATAGTTAATTTCGAGGGGTGGATAACCCCAATGATATTTATATCATACTCTAAATTCTAAATACAATCATTTTGTGACTGCATTTGCTATTTGCTCAACAACGAAAATATTTAACTTGCTAATAATATTTATACGGGACTGCGATAGAGGCAAGAAAATATATCACTTGGGATTATCGTTTGACAGGTGGAACGACCTTCCTTGCTTACTAAAGGGGTGGCCGTTAATTCCTACCTTTGAAGTTGGGACACGACTGTCTGAACAATGGTACCGTTTAAACAGTTCGATTTTGTCTGACACAGTTAATTTGGTATCGATTGCCATAGGTAATCTCTACTTCGTGTCAGAAAGTTAATTAGAAACGCCGAAATATGGGATGAATCGAATGAATGAATAATTTGTGGAAAGATTGATTAAAACCGACGTATATCACCAGTTCAACAGTTCTTGTTAATTAACCATAGAAATGCATATGTATATAAATATCGATGCCCTCTAGTCTCGTCGCGACGCGTTGACTCTTAACAAGATCATTACAAGGATATACGTGGGTCCACCGTAAATGGTTCCAGCACAGCATCTTTAAAGACCTCGTAAAATCTTAGCAACATCTTCGTAAAAGTAAATACTGGTTGATGCACGATTAAAGATCGGCTATCAAAGCTATGTGTACAATATATTTACCGAATGGGGGGGTACATTTAGATCTTCTCAGAAACACCGCTTTCTAGAATCTCGTTGTACTGTTTCCACAAACTTGATCTAACGCCACTTTCCTTCGGAAGCTGGCGCAAAGCTTTAAAAAGCCATAGTTTAGCAGGACATCGGAATCGACAGGTTAAACGAAACGACTGACCTCATTTTTTCAGCTTGCTCGATTTTGTTCAATGGGATGACTAAAGCTAAGGTTTATGTGATACGAATATCGATCAGAACATTTTTATAAGAACAGAAAAGATAGGGAGGGAGACTTTGATATTTGTCAGTCAAGGAATTTTGTCGAGGCAATAAAACATTTATATCAAATGAATCATGTAAATAAATTTGTCAAATAAATAACATAATTTAAACCGGGCCGTCTGCAGTTAGAACTGTACCTAAAATTGACCGACGTTTCTATAGTGGAAACATTCCACTGATGAATAGGTTTGTCGATTAATCCACCCTACTGACAGTGGTCAAATGAAACATTTGTTTGAAAATTGTAAATGCACGACGATTAAATAATTTTAACTAAAAATGGCCCAATACCACGTATTCGCAGTTTGACATTACGAAGAAAAACGCAAACAAACTAGACAAACTATATGCAAACAAGTAGGGCACATTGCCAAACAGTGCTCATACAATAGAGAAACAAGTGAAACTAACGCTCAGACCAACAGAAACACAAACCCTCGCACATCTAACAGCGAGATAATCTCCACAGCAAATAAGGTAGGCACAATGGAATCAGAAATATATGCAGGAGGACCAAGCACGAACAAAGTAATAAATAAAGGGCCACCCTCATTGTCATTAGATGATAGTCATACCATTTTACAAATGTGGAAAAACTAAGGCCATCTAAACCTCAAGACTATCCCAAGTCTTCCCAAACGTAATTCTTTATTCGCTTCCTCGCACACAACCATATAGTTCGAATAATGCATTAATAAATAAAAAAGAGAGTATCGTTTCTTTGCGCATACATTAGATTGATCCTGAACTATCGTATGATGTCGTGGACTCAGACCACGAATACAGACATATTTACACAGTTCTATCTAGGAAGTGGTTTATCTACAAATCGATACACTTGTACGACAGCAGTAGCATACAGAAATCATCGCGCGTATAACGGAAGCTGAGGGAACGCAATAAAACTGCGGTATACCAGAAGCTTGAGCCTTACATTCATTACACAACTCACCTAACTTATGAAAGGTCCCCCATGTTGAAGCAGCACGGCATAAAAGCCTGTACGTGCGTAAAAAACGAAGGAAGGCTTAGCACTGTGGTATGTAATTCGAATAAACAAGGATTAGCCTTAAGAAGTCATGGAAATTGTGAAAAGAGGGGGAACGTCGACGTGCGATCTAAGTAAACCATACCTAATTATCGACGGCAAAGCTATAAAACTTATCAACATTACTACACCAACACGATTTATTACTAACGTTCAAACTGTAATAGGAACGTTCATAACAAAAATAATTGAGCGTGCATAGTTACTATAGGCACCGACTATTAATCTACCATTTCCCGATCACCTCCATCACTAGTCATTAAACAATGTGTCATTAAACATGTGAAACAATTTGATTATAGAAATGATTGCCAGTATTTTCTCAGATCTATTTATATGTTTATTCTACTGAATGCCGAAACTTTTCGCCCATCGAAAACTTTAATCTTTATTTGCGGTAAAAGCGCGTCGATATCTCTAAAGCACTCGTCGTTACCATGACGCGAATAACTGCTGACACGGTGTTAATATGCACGCTTTGTATTTTCAATGGATATGCGTGACAATTTGGAACATATCAGGTATATTAATTTAAAGTGTATTTCAACACTTTCGTCATACGAAGCCATTACAAGGCAATCATTTAACCGATAGCAAAGCGACTTTATCGTAAACGAAAATTAATTTTTCTGCACAACCGAAGTGCTGATTTTAACAAGGAAATGACGAAGGGTCCGTAGAAATTACAGAAATTGCTGTGACGTACAAATTGTTTTAGAACTTCTTGCTATTAAATAATGAAATTGATAATGAAATAGCGGATTACTTATTGATATACCTAATAGGATATTTTCAATGCCCCTTGATGTTCGCTCCTGTAAAATGTAAGTGACGAGGAAGACATATTCAAACGATTTTTTTCCCCTTTTGGCGATGCAGGATTTATTACTTTGCAAACATTCGATCCAAATCAACGTTCGCGTGCTCGCTCATGTCATAAACAAGAAATATACCGGGTTCGTCGAGACCCTCAAAAGCTTGCAGTTTGTTTTTTCAGTGTGGAAACATGATTTATGAAATGCACGGATAGTAATATTCCTATTCGCTACATGTCAAATGCACTGAGAACATTTGCACAAGCAAGTAAGTACTTGAGCGATGTGGCCAGGGCAATAAATAAAAGATACAGGCAGGAAGCTCGGATACAAGTATGGCGAGGAAAAGAAAGTAAGACGTGTTCAAAATTTCCTAATGCTTTTACATATAGATTAGACTATTATATTTAATTGCTATTCGTTTTCCTGAAACTTAGACCTTGCGAAATAGTAAATGTATTATATTTGTTGCCATAAAGGTCTACTTACCAGCACACTTATGCACGCGTGTCACTAACAACTCAAGGCTATACTACTTATTGTTAAATTCTTACAAACATCTATTAATACTATACGTAGAATGCAGCTAAACTCTAACGCCCTGATAATGTATACTTCTACTACAAATGAACGATTATAATGCGCTAAGAATTAATTAATGCAATACAATATTAATACATTTTAACGATTAAGTGATTAATTGTATTGATTTTACCCTTTATTAAAACTGTCACTAAAGCGTGCAAGAAACGGCCAATAAGTTTCGCGTAATATTATTCAATGGAATAATTCGTTTCTAACTGATTGATCAATTATTCGAGCGTTTATTGCAAAAACCATATGTTAGAATATTTGAGGTACAGGAACGGCCGAGGCGGGCCATGTGCATTTTGCCGATGCACGCTATCTTTGTCTAGCGTAGCTTTCTTTTGGGGCGAACCCTAAAATGGTTAAAAAGGTCCATGGTGACGTAGGCGTCCTCACGACCGACGCTTTTGCCAAGGAAAGGCATTCTTGTATAGACTACGGTCGAGAGAGCACAGTTTTAATAAACAGAACACCTTTTAACATATACACGCCTACAAAATCATTGTAATAAGTAATACCTAATCGAGACAGAGAGACTACTCCTCTCCGTTCGATTATCTTACACATACATGTCACGTCGAAATCTCCATAATTAGATATTGTATTAATTTCTAATTCTTCTCAGCTATTATAAAATTCCATTATCGTACCATCATACATACATTCCATCTACTTTTATGCAATGATACACGATAACAGCGTATCTTTTCGCACACCTGCCACCAACCGTGTCATTCAGGAAAAGCCACGCACTCGAGTGACAAAGAAAAAGAATTACCATCTCGGAACCTACAGGCGTGAACAATCCGTGGGATTCACGCATATCAATATACGATACCATTCCAAGCCCGCTATACACGCCACAGCCGAGAGCAAAAGCTTATCAATTATGAGGCGTAACAGGAAACAATGATAACGGCCTGCTACGAGAAAAGAGAAATGGGGCAGACGTACTATCCGTGGATTATCGTTATTAATCACGAAACACGTTCGCGCCAGACAGGGATATTTTATACACGCTTTGTTGGTTCGCCGAACAATTGATCTGGGACCTCTTGCGGCACCTGCCTTCGTCCCGTTCCTTTGTTGTCCGAGGCGGCATAAATATTTGAACAACAACTGTGCAGTGTGAGAGGAATCTTCTTCCTTTAGGGATACACCAGTATCGATACCCTCGCAGAACTTTTCTCTAACCCTGGATTGAAAGCTGCTTGCAAAACACCTGCGAAGAAAGCTCTGTCTGCAGCGAGGGTGTATAATAACGAGGCGGTTTCTCCTTTCCGAAGTGTAACGGATCGTGTCGAAGCGTGGGTGTAGGATAAGTCAACGAAAGAAATGGGAAGAATGAAGGGAGCAAGCTGAGCGTAGGAATCGTCGAAGCTCGCGGTATTGAAATCAGAACAGCTGTGGAGACTTCTGATATTTCCTCCGTGTTTTCCATACGAGACTCGCGGGTTTCGTGAAAGTATCCGAATAGTGCACGGCTTTTTCTTTAACACAAACTTGTTATCTGTTCCTTTTGCGTTGGTCTTTTTTAACATATTTTTATCCAGTGATCGTTATAAAAGATTTCAATTTCGAATTCAATGTGTAACTGCATTTTATCGCAATCTCTATTCCTGAATATCTAATATCTAAGAGACTCTCTCAGTAGCCTGTTTAGTACGGGGACCGTGTATCGCGGTAACGAAAATAGGAAACGAGGGAAGTGATAATAAAAAGGAGAGTGCAACAACATCGCGGATAAAGGGATATAATAATAGGGGCAGGGAAAATGGGAGAAAAGATAGCGAAGATATGAGAACAATTTTGGAGATTGAAATTCCGCGGGATATTATTAGAATAGTGCGAAGAATGAAAGAGAAAGCTGGTACAGAATGAAGGGATTGTAATTCACGCCTGTCAAATATACATGTGCATCTTGGATAAATGCGAAGATGAAAATTCAACGAATATATTAAGTTATCGTATTTTAATATAAGAAACGATCTTATGGTTTGAAGGTTTGAACTGGCATGTCGTTTCCGCTTGCACATCAGAATATAATAGAATAGTTTGGCATGGGGAAAGGTGGAAATATGAGAAGGGTAACGCCTCCCTCTCGCACTTTTCCGAGTACGATGGAAGGTGATTTTTATGATCCCCGACACAGGCACAGAGGTTATTTATACGGAGTAAAAATTTATAAACGCATTTCCATTGCAAATATGATTTTTGATGAAACTTTAGCCTACAATCAAACGTATAGGACAGCTCCACTATTATGAAAATTAATGGTATTCTACTAATAATATAAAGCTGTTCTTCCTGCCACTTTTCATTTTCTTTTATTTCGCCGAATGTCTCAATCGCCGAAAAAATTGTATTACGTGACAAAGCTTTATTTGTAGCGCCCAGTATAAATTAGATCACGTGAAACACATAAGTAAATACAAAACGCAATCCGTCGTGGCTGGAAATTTCCTCGTGGAAACGATGTCGTTATTCACGGTGATGCGTTTCCCTGCGTGTATTTGCCAGCCGCACAGTGAAATAAGCCAGTATTGAACGGACCGCAGGATATTAACGGTAGCAACTGTGTGCCCTGTTCGCCCTACTGAAAAATGCAGCTTCCGTTTTGACTTACCTTCTAGCTAAATTTTGGCTGGCTGCACATTTGTCCCATCGTTTTTCCTGTTTTTCCAGTGGTTATTAACGCAGAAAATATTACCCTAAAATGCAAAGAGAAAACCCTGTTTCGAACAATTGGGAATTATAAATTCTAATTTCCCTGCGAATTCAGTCTATTTTTTTGTATTAAACTGTTTAATTATATGGTGTTTGAAATGAAGTATATAAGTTTAAAGAAGAAATAATTAAGCTATTAAAAATGTATTATTTCACCATTTCATTATTTGTTATTCAAGCATAAGTTTTCCGATTTATGAACATTTATTAATTAAATGCATCTAATTTCAGATGGTGAAAATGATGATGACTGTCGTAGTAGTGTTCACTATCTGTTGGCTACCATTTAACATATTAAACGTAAGTGATTCGTTTCCAATCAATATGCAGATAATTGTTTTGTGAACGAATAGATAGGAGAAAATTACGTTACCATAAATAAAAAATCAATGTAATGATTTTTCGTGTACTAAACAAGAACCGTAAATGAAAAATTAATCTATTATTTTATACACTGAAAGGAGAAGATTTATTTAAATTTGACCAAGATACAATTACATACACTGTTGTGACCATTTTAAATGAGGATAAATTTTGTTTAGATTACAGTATTCACTAAGCATTACATAATAGAAATTTCCTTAAGTAATAATAATTGTACACGGTAAAAGTCGAATGCCTTACGAGTTAGTAAAGTAATATATCTAGGTAACTGTTATCATCAATTGATTGCAACGTGAAAAACGTGTCACTATTAATATCAATATTAAATTAACATAATTTCGCGGCCGATATTTCCGTTTTTCTAATCAAATGCTAGTAGCGCCACCAGCTTTTGACCGTTTTCATTAATTAAATGTTATTCGCCCACTTTACGAACGAAACTGAACATATAATCGTCCATTCATCTTCGATTTTATACTTTGCTCATAATCGGGGGCACGAAAAAGGAGGGCTGTTATTTAGTAATTAGTATGTCAAACAGAAAATTAATATCCGGGGTCTCAAAGGTAACGAAAAAGGTAGTTGCACTGTCAAGTAATAAATATGTTAAATTAAGAAAGTAAAGCTTGTAAAAGACGAAGGAAAATGAAATGAACTTCCGTCTGAATGATTTTTCATTGCAGTTGGTAATGGATAATAATGAGACCTTGGTCAGTTGGGCTGGACTTCCTTTCGTTTGGATGGTTCTTCACTGGTTGGCCATGTCGCACTCCTGCTACAATCCAGTAATTTATTGCTGGATGAATGCAAGATTCCGAAGCGGTTTCATAACTGTAATCGGACATTTGCCTGGAGCACATCGATTTCTTCGCAGAGACAGACAGCATAATAATTACAATGCCAGTACTCTGGGCATTCCCTTAACAGGTAATATTCGATCCTGCTAATAAAAGCGAGTACACATATATTATTATATAAAGATTATGTACAAATTTAATATAACAAGTCGAGAGAAAAATTCATTCGGATCAACTGCTACAATAGTTCACCTCTGAAATATTTAGCAAAATTATTTAGGAACCTCTTTAGTTTTAATTAATGATTTGTGAACCTGGAATATATTTTTATTACAATTCATGAATGAATGTTGAAAAGCCATGTTTAAATCTTGATCTTTCTGTTACTTTCAACCGATTTCATATTCAATCTGATGATGGATTTTCTAACTATATCATAATTTTTTAACTGTATCTTAGATTTGAATGGTTCCAGCCACTGTGTTCTACGACGTATGAATACATGCACGACTTACATCAGTGTTCGTCGGAAAATAAATGGGAATCACACAGCACCCGCAAGAAGTGCCAGCTTTCGTAATGACGCTTGCCGACCACCGACTCAGCACTTACGACCAGTTCCTTATCTCGAGTCCCATTCAGAAGAACAATTGTAAGGGATTTTTTTTTAATTAAATTGATGTAATTACGTGTTAAATGGATAAATGTAAAAATAAAGGGTAAGATGTGAAGGAGATGAAATGGCGCAGAAATACGTGAATAATGTTGGGATTCTATGGAACGGGTATCGAATTGAAAAATGTAAATCCGAGAGATATATTTGTAATAGAAAATACAACGACACCGTGCAGGAATTATTGAATAATGGCTCCGATTCGGAAATCTTACAATTAGCGCAAGGAAACCTTTTTCGTTAGAGCAAACGCAAATTGTTATTAATTCTTAAGACTTTGTATAAAATATTATTTGCCTTATTATAAAAAAAATAGTAAAAGTAAGAATCGATACATACGCTCTATGTACATATTTTTATATTTTACGTAACATTTACTTATTTCTAAGCATTACTACCAATGAGCAATATGAAAGCATACTAACATTCGAGTGTTTATTAAACATTAAACATTAGAGTCGTCGATGATGTTATTTTTCAATCCTGGTTTTAATTTGAAATACGTGTTTTAACGTTCCCGGCCTGACAATGAGTATATTGAAAGTTTTATCTAAATTTTACATATGTTACTTATTAATATGGTGATCTCCATTAATTTAAAGAAAGTTAATGACTTCCATTGGATTTATAAAAACAAACGAAATATTGGACAGGTCCTAAAAGATAAAGGATGAATTATCTGTATGTTTTTCGTAAATTTCTTTTATGTAAATAAAAATGTTGCGATGATGCAGGACGCATTATTCGCACGCACAAATTGTACTATACTGTAAATTTGATGACGAAAAAAAATGTCTAATATATGTTATAATATGTTGAATATTTGTTTCTACTAATAGTACATAAACTCTATGCAAACTAATTAAGACTACAATAAACAAGAAGAAGATGAATGTACATAATTGTTTTTAACATAACATTTAGTGCTACCTCTTTATTATTCTATTCAATATTTTATATTGTTAGATCTGTGATAACAGTGTCCACTGTACATCAATATCGAAAAAGATAAGAACCATATACAGTGTGTCCGGTTTAAGTGCAAAACAACTACAATTTCTATTATTTATTGCTTATTTAACCTATTTTATAAAATAACAATTCCAACTTACATAAAGTATGTAAGTGAGTGCTACATCCATACAACATTTTGTCGGTAACGTCGTGAGTGACATGGAAATGGTAATGGAGCTCTAGACACAGACGAGATATAAGAATAGACAGGACATCTTATGGACTTTCGTGGCCCAACGTGACTGCCATACCGACTCAGAAATCCAACACTGATTTGAGCGTCCTCTGCTCATGAACAGTGATCAGTTGAAGAACTATTATTTACTGAAGTAGTATTGGGGGCAGGCCTCATACGATTGAGTAAATATATGTGAATGCTTTCCTATATCTCGTTAGAGCTTTAGCTATCTTTTAGCTATCCTTTAGTTATAGTAAATTGGTTTATAAAAATAGTTTGTAACTGTTATTAGCGCATTCGATTAATTTAGAACAATTGTGCAATCAACTGTTATGTATATCTATTATATGTTCTATTTTATATTCAGTACATTCGGGAGATCTTGTATAAAATTTAATATCGCTTTTACTACAAGTTCTACTGAATATCCTAAATATAAAAGGAAAGATATAATAAACAATTTACATATACACAAGTTACACAATTGTTGTAATTTAAAATAAGCTTTAGCATATAAAAAGTACGTAAATTTTAGTATAAGTTTTATCTGTAAGATATATTGTATATTAACTTCAAAGAATAGCTTATAAGTATTAGATTATATATGTTTATACTATTTTTAGTGTTACATAAATATTAGTTTAGAATTGATACAAGTTGTTCCAAGTTTAGTTGTTGTTCGATGTATTGTAAATAGATATAATAGAATAGTTCATAAGTATTAGCTTGTTAATTTGAATTAGAACAGTTTTGTAATTTCTATCTCCATTGATTAGTTTAAATAAATGTTCATTGAAAAGAATTCCACTGCTCTTTTTATTTTCACACCTCAAAAATCCTTGAGAGAACCTAAATCCAGTTCCTTACACAAGAAGTACCGTGGACGAACTTTAAATGCAAAGTCCTGAAGCGAGAAACTTGTAAAAATGGCCCTATACGTTATTAAAGAAAGCAGGTCAAAGACTTGCAAAATTTGTTGGCAAAAGGCTACAAAATTATGCGCCCGGAAATTCTTAGAAGGTGACGTGATTTCCCAGAATTGCTGCTATCGAATACCTCCTCGCATATCATATTCTCCTGATACAAATCCACGATTTTCAGCCAGATATTTTTGCCAGAATCTCAGAAATTTTGTGATCGGAAATTCCTGGAACGTGACGTCATTTCCAAGAATTGCTGCGATGAAAGACCTCCTCGCATATCATATTCTGCTGATACAAATCCACGATTTTCAGCCAGATATTTTTGCCAGAATCTCAGAAATTTTGCGATCGGAAATTCCTGGAACGTGACGTCATTTCCAAGAATTGCTGCGATGAAAGACCTCCTCGCATATCATATTCTCCTGATACAAATCCACGATTTTCAGCCAGATATTTTTGCCAGAATCTCAGAAATTTTGCGATCGGAAGTTCCTGTAACGTGACGTCATTTCCAAGAATTGCTGCGATGAAAGACCTCCTCGCATATCATATTCTCCTGATACAAATCCACGATTTTCAGCCAGATATTTTTGCCAGAATCTCAGAAATTTTGTGATCGGAAATTCCTGGAACGTGACGTCATTTCCAAGAATTGCTGCGATGAAAGAACTCCTCGCATATCATATTCTCCTGATACAAATCCACGATTTTCAGCCAGATATTTTTGCCAGAATCTCAGAAATTTTGCGATCGGAAATTCCTGGAACGTGACGTCATTTCCAAGAATTGCTGCGATGAAAGACCTCCTCGCTTAACATATTCTCCTGATACAAATCCACGATTTTCAGTAGAAATTTAAGTGCTGAAAATCCTGGATTTGTATTAGGACAATATGATAAGCGAGGAGGTCTTTCATCGCAGCAATTTTTGGAAATGACGTCACGTACCAGGAATTTCCGAGCGTTTAATTACCAACCAATTTTGCAACAAGTGAAGACTTTGAAGATGATGGTATTTCCAAGAATTTCCTTCTGCCAACTTTAATAACGTATAGGGCCATTTTGACAAGTTCCCACTTTAGAACTTTCCATTTAAAGTTCGTCCACGGTACTTCTTGTATAAGGAATTGGAATTAGGTTCTTTCAAGGATTGGTAAGGTGTGAAGGTAAAAAGAGTAGTGGTATTCTTTTCATTCAATATTTATTTAAAGTAATTAATGAAGATACAAGTTACAATAATGTTCCAATTAAATTTACAAGCAGATACTTATGAACTATTCTATTATATATCTATTTACAATACATCGAACAACTAAACTTCGAACAACTTGTATCAATTCTAAACTAATATTTATGTAACACTAAAAATAGTATAAACATAAATAATCTAATACTTATAAGCTATTCTTTGAAGTTAATATACAATATATCTTACAGATAAAACTTATACTAATCTTTAATTAAAAGATTTTTTAATAACATTAAATGTTTCATATCCTTCGTTGCCTTTCATTGCGGCAAAGAACAAAAGAATTCTTTAAAATTATTTAATTTTCGCATCGTTTTCAATAATCTGTGGGTAACGTTGCGAGTGACACGGAAATGGTATGGGTCCCTAAGGCACCCAGAAATTCGGGCCGAAAAAATACATTGGATGTCTTGTCTATTCCTATATCTCGTCGGTGCTCTAGACACAAACGAGACTATATCACCGACGAGATATAATCACCGACGAGATATAGGAATAGACAAGTAATGCAATGTATTTTTTCGGCCACGATTTCTGGGACGCCGCGTCCCATTACCATTTCCGTGTCACTCGCAACGTTACCCACAGATTATTGAAAACGATGCGAAAATTGAATAATTTTAAAGAATTCTTTTGTTCTTTGCCGCAATGAAAGGCAACAAAGGATATGAAACATTTAATGTTAATTAAAAATCTTTTAATTAAAGAAACACATGTTAACAAGTTTTCTTATTTCAATTGTACTATCAATAAATGACATAATTTTTAAAGTTATACTTTACATTATTTTCTGATAAATTACCAAACAAAAATTGAGCCAAGAGATGTATATTGTTTTAACACCCAAACAATAAAGTTGCCACAATGAAAAAGATAATGACGATAATTGTATACTACAATTGTTAATTGTATAATTACTAGACAAATTCTTTCATTATCTTTTTCATTGGAGCATTTTTATCGTTAATGAAAGACGCAATTTCTTATTTATATTCAACTAATAACAATAACGAAGTAAATTATTTACTAATATAAGACAATTCCTGGGATAAACGTGTCTGCAAACGATTAATGTTCGTATTCGATCCCGAGCGAAGTGTACTAATCGAGATTTTTCTGAAAATATATAATACCAAATTAATAATTAGTAGGTCCAAGGATTGGTGGCGATGTCTCGGCAAGCATTAATTGGGGATATGAACGAACACTGAGCGGCCATTATTGTACATTGTATCCTAAGTACAATACGCAGTCAATTCGCTCGAATTATTTTCCGCATAATTATCAAACGTCGGTTAAACGTTTAATAATTATACGATAAATAATTGATTGCCCAGGTCTCACCACGTGGAGGTTACTGCGCATGGAGACCCACCCTAGCCACGGCCCTTCCACCCTCCAATTACGCGAAAACTAATTCTGATATAACATGTGACGAAGAAAAATCTCCTATTATTGTCAATTTGTAGAACGTTCAGTAATTGATCGTAGTACAAGTAAGAAAACAAGAGGAGTAGTTGGAAAATTCACGACCGAAAGCTAAATGGAATATCAGAACGAAACCTGAAAGAAAATCTGCAAGGAAGTCCAATTTCCTGAAATAAAACTGTCTTAAAAATATATCCTATGATCTTAAAAACTAGACCACGAAATATTATTGCAGTGGTGAACACTGCGGGCTTAAAAGCTAAGACATAACTTAAAAATAAACCCTACTTTCTTAAATTTTAGATTAGATTCGAATACGCCCTGCCTGACTAAAGAGCTAACTTAAGACTAGAATAATATCCTATCTACATAGGACTGTAATAGATACTATCCCATACTCATGTAGGTATGAGTATACATATACTTAAATCCTCTTCGGTTAGTCCGTATTAATCTCTCGTGGTCCATGGTGTCCTAGAACAGACAGAAACCCGAACCAAAAAATTGCAGCACCTGCCTACAATATTTGGTTTTATAAACCCTGCCTAATTAAAAGTCTAATAATTTAAATTCGTGTAAAACCTGCCAGTATAAAGATCTAAGATTGTGTGTTGAGACAAATCCTACCTACATAAAGAGCTAAATGTATTGTTCGATTTATATTTGGGCCTGCCTAATTAATTGTCTAACACCTGTAATTAGTTAATAAGGACAGGGGTTTGGGGCAGGGATGGGGTGAGGGTGTGTTCGTATTATACATTGTTTCATGAATCCTCTTCTTTTCAATGCTTCTGAAACATGCACAAACTCGAAATAATTAGTAAAGCATTATAAGAATGAATTCTTAAACTCACAAATTGAATCGACGAGGCTTGCTCTTTAATTTTAAAGTTTCCAATCGTGTCTTTGATAATATTTCTGGATCTGTATTCTATATATTCCACTCTTGAGCCTCTGACGTATGTACTTATGTTTGTTTAATATAGCATATTTGGGTTCATCTGTGAATCTGTAACAATCTCAAGCATTGGATTAGTGACATCCCCAAGCCTCCCCATTTTATATTGAAATGAAGCTGCTTTTAATTCGTAATAACTGAATTTTAGCGCAGTTAATAAATCAGAATTGATATGAAAAATGCTGCTATTTTTTGTTAACAATAGTTAATTGGATTTCGACCAAAGTGATATATTCTTTTGTACGTTCTAGATCAAACTGAATGGTGGTATCACGTTCATTAAAAACTCCAAAATGAAGTAGTCACATTTGACTACAATTGATTCTATTTTGCTTCAACAAAGAAGCGACAAACGATTATACGGAAGAAAAATATCAAACTTCAACTATCACCATGCCGAGGCCCAACTACTGCCAATAACGTTTTTCGTGCAAGGATTTTTGTTTAAACATTTACGGATATCGCGAGTGAATTTCAATTTCTACAAAGCAAGCTCGAAAAGTTATAAAAATTGGCTCTACTAAAAAAAAGGTTAAGATAGAATTGCAACAATTAAGAGGAAATATTTAAGAGTTAAACTCTAATAATGAACAGTCACTAGTATTAACTCTAACTTAAATCTCCTATCTAGAAATATTATAAATTTATCAAAGATTCTGCAAATTATATCTGTTTTTTACTTTGCTCTTTTTCTTTTGTTCTTCTTTCTTTTCTTTTCTTTTCTTTGTTCTTTTTCTTTTATTTTCTTTTTTCTTTCCTTTCTCTTTCATTTATTTTCTTTTTCATTTCTTTTCATTTCGTTCACACAGTAATTTACTAATATGTATGCAAATTTTTAGCAGTACTTCCATAAACAGACATTCCAGGTAGTATAATTATTAAGAAAAATAAAATAAAAAGAAAGGCAAATATAAAACGCTGAAAAGAAAAAGTTCCTGGTTCAGGAACAGGCTTCCAATTGGAAGCAGATGGGGACTAGTAGTCGCAACTCTACTTAAAAACGCGATCTTTAATCAACTCAACGCTAACTGGAACTCGCGATACAATCATTTCGCAACACTATTTATTAAGACTAATAGAAAGCAAACAGTGAATTATATGTACTATCCAAAATTAAGCAAATTGAAGATCCTCTGAAAAAAGAACTGAAAGTTCCAATACGCGAAAACAATTTCCGCAACACTAGAAGCTCAAATGTAAAGTGTATTATAAAATACTACAATTTAACTAGCAATAAGAATAGCAATAAGTGGCATTCAACGCAACTCCAACTCGACCCGTTCGCAAGTTTTTCGCAACTCTAAAGAAACGCGATATTTTTGGGAGGGCTGTATCGTTGGGCCGGAATGTGCATCGGCCAAGTACAAATAAAAATTCTACAAATGAAAATGCAAGCACAGTGACAAAGTAGTAACACAGAATGATTCCCCATTCTTAAAAAGAATGGGGAGCCATTAGTAGTTGCCCTCTTGAGTGACAGTTTGTCGGGCCTCTTCGGCATATAGCCTCTCCATTTCGTCGGACCCAAGGGTCAGCTGAAACTTAAACTAGGCTCGAGACTCTAATCGGAAACCAAGGAAAAACTTATAAAGGTGAAATAAAGAGTTTCAATCGCGGAGCTAAATGGAACACACGTGGCCGAATGACGATCAAATAAAATCGTAAAATTGTGATTACGGAAAATCACATAGATTACGATTAAAATTGTAATCGTTCTTCGTTCACACGTGCAGCCTCGAGCATAATGTAACGCGTTTCGTTTCGGAGCCTAAATCGCGACCACGACCGCGAAGGATTCGAAAAATCGATAGGCAAAGCCAGAGGCGAACGCATTTTCGTTCGCGCCACAGCTTCACCGTCGACTTTTCAAATCAGGTTTCCTGAAACAGGTTGAACACGCGAAATAGTGCCTACCCGATCAGAGACTGTGTCAACCTGCCCGGCCCTACCTACTTATGTCTATCAATCACACCAGAAAGTATGCTACCTATCCTACCTGGACCTATATTTAAAAAATGGCAAACAGACACACCAACACACGACACTCCACGGTTCTCAGTCAAACACTTGGGCGCAAAACCCTACACTAGGGAGGCGTCCCGGGACACCCCCGACACCCAAGTGCTGTCACACAACTTGCACACTCTAATGTACGTACCATTTTTCTGAAATCGACTGACAGTGGCTGGGATCTTTGCGTTCACGTGGAAAATATCACGTCGCGGTTGAGATATTTAATAGATGTTTAATTGAATAATTAAATAGCACCGATACAAACGGTACTTGATAGCAATTGATAAGTATATTCGATACTCTTTGGAATTTGGTCTCCGTCATCTTAAATGACAAAAACTTCGTGCCTCGGTATATTAGGGATTATTAATGCAGTTAATAGTAAAAATGATGTCTCTGTTTTCAATTAATGGACATCTTATCTTGGTTAGAGTAACTACGTTTTAGTACGGAACGACGCAAATCCACAGCCTAACCACACACACAATGTGGATATTACGTCGTGCACGATACACCAAACGCACTGTCAGTCGCCCACAATAAATCATTATAAACTAAATAAATATCATCGTGCTCTACCACCGTTTTCCCACCCAAGTAGCACAGGGGCACGTGAGTGGGATTCGGGCAGTGAACACGGAAAGGGTTAAACCTGGAAATCCTCGTCTAGAAAGATGATAAAGACATGCTGATTTTCTAACGGGCTAAATATATAGTTTTATTAATATATGATTTTATTTTATTGAAGAGAAAATGCAATGACTCTACTTTATTAGAAGAATTGTGCAATGACTCTACTTTATTAGAAAAATTATTCAATGACTCTACTTTATTAGGAAAATTATTCAATGACTCTACATTAATATACCTTGAAAGAAATTGAAACATCCTCCGGTGTTCCCGTCATCAAAGCATTGCTTCTAAAATGCACGGTTGATTTTAAAGTAATTGCTTTGATTTCGAGATCTACCGGTTCGCGTATTGTCTTCTTGTACATTCGGGTTCAATTAATATCTTGTACGGAAGAAGTGAACGTATTGATATCTCTAAACGCTAAAGACTAATATGGATATCGAATAATAAAATTATGCGATAGTCCCAACAAATTGACAAGGTAAGTAGGTACCTTTACTTTATATATAATCAAACTAGTAAAAAAGAGGAACGACTATACTCTTACTAACAATTTATTATAACTGTGCAGTAATTGCAATTGACAAATAAACGAAGTCGAATGGTATTCGACTTCTCCACTACAAACTAATGCACGTAGAATACTGGACGTTACTTTATATTCATTCAATAATTAATAACTATTTAAATATCGTTTCATAGGTATTCAATTAAATACTCTATTATAAAAAGATATATAGTGATATATTTTGTACTAAATATGATCTGTTTTAAAATTATCAAGCTATTTAAAAACGCGTTGTACAAGAAGACCTATCCTCACATAATATAAAGCAGTAAAGAAGTTACTACTCATGAGTATATTTCCATATACCCATGGTCACAGTGCTTGCCAGAAAAATCTACGTAATTACAACCAGTCACCCGTGTCGGTTCGGACCTTTCGTCCTGCGACATGATTGAGTGACCAGAGGAACTTTAAAGCATGCCACTCACCGGTTGCAGACTCACCAGGTGTGCGGTCAAGCTCGTCGCCATCGAAGCCATGGAAGCTGCTGAAACATTCAAAAAGAGCAAACAACATTAAAATCTATGTATTTTCAGTACTTTTGGAATGTGTTAATTATCAATGATTATTGCAATACAAGATTAAAGAACGAAGGAGATACTTACTCGTCAAATTGATGGCTGAACGCCCGAACTCGCTGAACAGGACACTGATTCTAATGGAACACTTATGATTGACGAACAAAGTGATTCTAATTTCGCGACAGTATTTCTACTGTTTTTGTGACTGCTACCGAGCAGCCCGCGTGCCCTCGGCTCAGAGTCTGGACAGTAAAACGACTTAGCATCAACACAAGTTTCGATTCCGAGCCACAGAAATCATTAAGGCACGGATATGCAAAACCACAACCACGATTCTAGATTATGACCCGTATGCCTTCTGCCACCCCAAGGTGTGCTTGGCGTGGTCTAACACATAGGAATTTCCTACTAGGCGGGCCAAAGTGTCCAGAAAAGCAATCACAGCCCCACACACCGCCCCCCCGATGACACTGCAACCCGGATATTGCAAGAACCGTGACCACGATTCCAGAATGGTGGATAACCTACCCATGTTAGAGAATAACGTAGTCTAACCGAGGGCCTCGTGACCAGGGTCCAGAACCACAATCACGCCCCCACACATCGTAACTGGCTGACACTAAGTCCCTAACCATCAGTCCTCCGAGCCGAGAACGGAAAAGGAAACGGAATAATTGTGATCGACGAACAAAGTGACTCTATTTTTCGCGAGAGTATTATTTCGGAGCAAACACTGACTCTAATTTCGCGTCTCTTTACTGTTATTTATGTTGAATTATTATTAAGAGCGGCTGCGCTCAAAAACGAATAAAAAGAACTTTGACGGAACAAGCACTGACTCTACCAACCGCATTGCGCGCGGCCAACAATATCGTTATGGTGATACAATTGAGCCCATGGCAGCTTCTGAAACATTCAAAAGAACAGACAACATTGAAATCTTTGCGTTTTGAGTACTTTTCGATCATGATAATTATCAAAGACCATTGTAAAATAAGATTAAAGAAATACAGAGATACTTACTCTTCGAGTTGATGGATGAGTGCCCGAACTCGCCGAACTGCATCGGTGCTGACTCTAATACCGGAATACTTATTGCGAAAGAAAAAAAAATAAAATAAAAGACTACTATCGCGCACGTCAATTGTGATCGACGAACAAAGTGACTCTAATTTCGCGAGAGCAATATTTCGAAGCAAACACTGACTCTACTTTCGCGTATCTTTACTGTTATTTATATTTAGTTATAATTATTATGAGCGGTTTCGCTCTAAAAACAATAAAAAGAACTTTGACGGAGCAAGCACTGACTCTACTGACCGCATTGCGCGCGGTCATCAAAATTTTCTGAAAGAGAATCTGTACAAGTTAGTAAATAGGGTGAGGAGGTAGAAATTGAAGCAATACACATTTGATTTTATTTATCTCTTTCTTATTTCTTCATCCTGTCAAACGTCTGTTGAGGAAATACTGCTTTGTTTTAATAAAGTACTACCGTATTATTATTCTGATTTAATTACTGTTAATTGTCTATTCAAGATATACTATTATAGATTAATATAAATGATTTATCAAAAGCATACTGTGACTGTTCTTTGTCCGAGTTTTAAAAGTGATCATGATCTTAGTTAGTAAGCAATATCGCGCATTTATAAGTTCTCGTAGCTGCTTGTAGAAATCAAGACTCGAAACTATTTATCATGCGTCAAGTGCATGGCAACCAGTACGTAAGTACGCGGACAATGCTGCATCGAAAATACAATTTGACCGTACTTGTGCCAAGTCACAGAGGTAATAAAAGTTTTTAATAAATACTAGTGAAGCTATAATAGAAATCGCGACCGATATGCAGCGAAACATGAAAGTATCTCAATTTTTCGTTTAGAATTAATGAAATTTACTGACTCTAGTTTCAATCGCGAGTGGCATATTGTAAGTACTACTTAAAATGTTTAAACTGCTCAATAACTTTCAACTGGCTTGAGAGGCTTGAGAAAGACTTTAATGTACTCTCGCGATAGGAAATCGATTGTTAGATAAACGCGTATGAATTAATAGAAGCTAATAGTCAAGCGTATGCGGTGGTAAACTAAAACTCGAAATGTGATTGAATTGTAGGGTGATGTACATCGCTAACCTTCGACAACATAGACGACCCTTACGCTGCGACGCTTGAACTGATAATGACGTCGCGTCCCGAACCTCCCCACTCCGCGCCGTCGCGTCGGTGGCGCTCGCTCGCGCTCGGTCCTATTCGCAATTTCCGAAAATCTTTCAAGGTTTCCGACCGCGGCCGTGTGGTCTACTATCCTTGGGTCACCTATTCGACTTCTACTGTTTCTGACCAACCTTTAGCTGGACTTACGACCCTTGGGCCATACCTACTGGACTTCCACTGTCTCTGGCCAACTTTTAGCTGGACCTACGACCTTTGGAGCATACCTGTCGGACTTCTACGGTTTCTGGCCAACTTTTAGCTCGACCTACGACCCTTGGGCCATACCTACTGGACTTCTACTGTTGCTGCCCACCTTTTACCTGGACCTACGATCCTTTGACAATACCTACTGGACTTCTACTGTTTCTGACCAATTTTTAGCTGGGCTTACAACCCTTGGACCATACCTACTGGATTTTTACTGTCTCTGGTCAACTTTTAGCTGGAAACAGAAAACGGAGTGAAGCAAAAACGGAATGAAGCAAAAAAGGGACCGAGAGGGGAAAGTGCAATGCACAGTCAATTCGCTCGAATTATTTTCCACATAATTATCAAACGTCTCTTAAACGTTTAATAATTATACGATAAATAATTGATTGCCCGGGTCTCACCACCTGGAGGTTACTGCGCATGGAGACCCACCCTAGCCACGGCCCTTCCACCCTCCAATTATGCGAAAACAAATTCTAATATAACATGTGAGAAACAAAAATCTCCTATTATTGTCAATTTGTAGAACGTTCATTAATTGATCGTAGTACAAGTAAGACAACAAGAGGAGTACTTGGTAAATTCACGACCGAAAGCTAAGTTGAATATCAGAAGGAAACCTGAAAGAAAATTTGCAAGAGAATTCAATTTCCTGAAATCAAACTTTCTTAAAAATATATCATATGATCTTAAAAACTAGACAACGAAATATTATTGCAGTGGTGAACACTGCGGGCTTAAAAGCTAAGACATAACGTAAAAATAAACCCCACTTTCTTAAATTTTAGATTAGATTCGAATACGCCCTGCCTGACTAAAGAGCTAACTTAAGACTAGAATCACCCTACCTGGTATAACATCTAAGAGTTCAATTAAAAGAATAATTTCAATAATATCCTACCAACATAGGAATGTAAAAGATACTTTACCAAACTCATATAGGTATAAGTACGTACATATATGTTTAATTCCCCTTCAATTCATCGATATTAATCATGTGGTCCATGGTGTCCTAGAACAGAATGAAACACACACCAAAAAATTGCAGCACCTGCCAACAATTTTTGGTTTTCTAAACCCTGCCTAGTTAAAAGTCTAATATTTTCAATTCGTGTAAAACCTGCCTGTATAAAGTTCTAAGGTTGTCTGTTCGAAAAAATCCTGCCTACATAAAGAGCTAAACGTATTGATCGATCTTAATTGGGCCCACCTAATTAATTATCTAATAAATGTAGTGAATTAAAAGACCCGGGTAGGGGCAGGGGCAGGGCGGGGATGTGGTCATATTATACGTATGTATTATCATGAATCTTCTTCTTTAGCTGATTATTTTCAATGCTTCTGAAGCAAACGCAGACACGAAATAATTAATGAAGTATTATAAAAATGACTTCTTAAACTCAGAAATTGAATCGACGAGGCTGGCTCTTTAATTTTATAGTTTCCAAACGTGCCTTTGAAAGCCCGAACTCGTCGAACAGGGCCCTGACTCTAATGGAACACTTATGATTGACAAACAAAGTGATTCTAATTTCGCGACAGTATTTCTACTGTGTTTGTGACTGCTACCGAGCAGCCCGCGAGCCCTCGGCCAGAGTCTGTTCAGTAAAACGACTTAGCATCGACACCAGTTTCGATTCCGAGCCACAGAAATCATTAAGGCACGGATATGCAAGACCACAACCACGATTCTAGATTATGACCCGTATGCCTTCTGCCACCCCAAGGTGTGCTTGGCGTGGTCTAACACATAGGAATTTCCTACTAGGCGGGCCAAAGTGTCCAGAAAAGCAATCACAGCCCCACACACCGCCCCCCGATGACACTGCAACCCGGATATTGCAAGAACCGCGACCACGATTCCAGAATGGTGGATAACCTACCCATGTTAGAGAACGTAGTCTAACCGAGGGCCTCGTGACCAGGGTCCAGAACCACAATCACGCCCCCACACATCGTAACTGGCTGACACTAAGTCCCCAACCATCAGTCCCCCGAGCCGAGAACGGAAAAGGAAACGAAATAGTTACGAAAGGAAAGGCAACCTCGGGGTCGAATGCTAGATTCGCGCGCGCCGAGGAGGAATGGAAGAATAATTATGAAGGGAAAAGGGAGCCTCGGGGTCAGAATGCTAGATTCGCGCGCGCCGAGGAGGAATGGAAGAATAATTATGAAGGGAAAAGGGAGCCTAGGGGTCAATTCGCAGTCAATTCGCTCGAATTATTTTCCACATAATTATCAAACGTCTCTTAAACGTTTAATAATTATACGATAAATAATTGATTGCCCGGGTCTCACCACGTGGAGGTTACTGCGCATGGAGACCCACCCTAGCCACGGCCCTTCCACCCTCCAATTATGCGAAAACAAATTCTAATATAACATGTGAGAAACAAAAATCTCCTATTATTGTCAATTTGTAGAACGTTCATTAATTGATCGTAGTACAAGTAAGACAACAAGAGGAGTACTTGGTAAATTCACGACCGAAAGCTAAGTTGAATATCAGAAGGAAACCTGAAAGAAAATTTGCAAGAGAATTCAATTTCCTGAAATAAAACTTTCTTAAAAATATATCATATGATCTTAAAAACTAGACAACGAAATATTATTGCAGTGGTGAACACTGCGGGCTTAAAAGCTAAGACATAACGTAAAAATAAACCCCACTTTCTTAAATTTTAGATTATATTCGAATACGCCCTGCCTGACTAAAGAGCTAACTTAAGACTAGAATCACCCTACCTGGTATAACATCTAAGAGTTCAATTAAAAGAATAATTTCAATAATATCCTACCAACATAGGAATGTAAAAGATACTTTACCAAACTCATATAGGTATAAGTACGTACATATATGTTTAATTCCCCTTCAATTCATCGATATTAATCATGTGGTCCATGGTGTCCTAGAACAGACTGAAACACACACCAAAAAATTGCAGCACCTGCCAACAATTTTTGGTTTTCTAAACCCTGCCTAGTTAAAAGTCTAATATTTTCAATTCGTGTAAAACCTGCCTGTATAAAGTTCTAAGGTTGTCTGTTCGAAAAAATCCTGCCTACATAAAGAGCTAAACGTATTGATCGATCTTAATTGGGCCCACCTAATTAATTATCTAATAAATGTAGTGAATTAAAAGGCCCGGGTAGGGGCAGGGGCAGGGCGGGGATGTGGTCATATTATACGTATGTATTATCATGAATCTTCTTCTTTAGCTGATTATTTTCAATGCTTCTGAAGCAAACGCAGACACGAAATAATTAATGAAGTATTATAAAAATGACTTCTTAAACTCAGAAATTGAATCGACGAGGCTGGCTCTTTAATTTTATAGTTTCCAAACGTGCCTTTGAAAGCCCGAACTCGTCGAACAGGGCCCTGACTCTAATGGAACACTTATGATTGACAAACAAAGTGATTCTAATTTCGCGACAGTATTTCTACTGTGTTTGTGACTGCTACCGAGCAGCCCGCGAGCCCTCGGCCAGAGTCTGTACAGTAAAACGACTTAGCATCGACACCAGTTTCGATTCCGAGCCACAGAAATCATTAAGGCACGGATATGCAAGACCACAACCACGATTCTAGATTATGACCCGTATGCCTTCTGCCACCCCAAGGTGTGCTTGGCGTGGTCTAACACATAGGAATTTCCTACTAGGCGGGCCAAAGTGTCCAGAAAAGCAATCACAGCCCCACACACCGCCCCCCGATGACACTGCAACCCGGATATTGCAAGAACCGCGACCACGATTCCAGAATGGTGGATAACCTACCCATGTTAGAGAACGTAGTCTAACCGAGGGCCTCGTGACCAGGGTCCAGAACCACAATCACGCCCCCACACATCGTAACTGGCTGACACTAAGTCCCCAACCATCAGTCCCCCGAGCCGAGAACGGAAAAGGAAACGAAATAGTTACGAAAGGAAAGGCAACCTCGGGGTCGAATGCTAGATTCGCGCGCGCCGAGGAGGAATGGAAGAATAATTATGAAGGGAAAAGGGAGCCTCGGGGTCAGAATGCTAGATTCGCGCGCGCCGAGGAGGAATGGAAGAATAATTATGAAGGGAAAAGGGAGCCTAGGGGTCAATTCGCAGTCAATTCGCTCGAATTATTTTCCACATAATTATCAAACGTCTCTTAAACGTTTAATAATTATACGATAAATAATTGATTGCCCGGGTCTCACCACGTGGAGGTTACTGCGCATGGAGACCCACCCTAGCCACGGCCCTTCCACCCTCCAATTATACGAAAACAAATTCTAATATAACATGTGAGAAACAAAAATCTCCTATTATTGTCAATTTGTAGAACGTTCATTAATTGATCGTAGTACAAGTAAGACAACAAGAGGAGTACTTGGTAAATTCACGACCGAAAGCTAAGTTGAATATCAGAAGGAAACCTGAAAGAAAATTTGCAAGAGAATTCAATTTCCTGAAATAAAACTTTCTTAAAAATATATCATATGATCTTAAAAACTAGACAACGAAATATTATTGCAATGGTGAACACTGCGGGCTTAAAAGCTAAGACATAACGTAAAAATAAACCCCACTTTCTTAAATTTTAGATTATATTCGAATACGCCTTGCCTGACTAAAGAGCTAACTTAAGACTAGAATCACCCTACCTGGTATAACATCTAAGAGTTCAATTAAAAGAATAATTTCAATAATATCCTACCAACATAGGAATGTAAAAGATACTTTACCAAACTCATATAGGTATAAGTACGTACATATATGTTTAATTCCCCTTCAATTCATCGATATTAATCATGTGGTCCATGGTGTCCTAGAACAGACTGAAACACACACCAAAAAATTGCAGCACCTGCCAACAATTTTTGGTTTTCTAAACCCTGCCTAGTTAAAAGTCTAATATTTTCAATTCGTGTAAAACCTGCCTGTATAAAGTTCTAAGGTTGTCTGTTCGAAAAAATCCTGCCTACATAAAGAGCTAAACGTATTGATCGATCTTAATTGGGCCCACCTAATTAATTATCTAATAAATGTAGTGAATTAAAAGGCCCGGGTAGGGGCAGGGGCAGGGCGGGGATGTGGTCATATTATACGTATGTATTATCATGAATCTTCTTCTTTAGCTGATTATTTTCAATGCTTCTGAAGCAAACGCAGACACGAAATAATTAATGAAGTATTATAAAAATGACTTCTTAAACTCAGAAATTGAATCGACGAGGCTGGCTCTTTAATTTTATAGTTTCCAAACGTGCCTTTGAAAGCCCGAACTCGTCGAACAGGGCCCTGACTCTAATGGAACACTTATGATTGACAAACAAAGTGATTCTAATTTCGCGACAGTATTTCTACTGTGTTTGTGACTGCTACCGAGCAGCCCGCGAGCCCTCGGCCAGAGTCTGTACAGTAAAACGACTTAGCATCGACACCAGTTTCGATTCCGAGCCACAGAAATCATTAAGGCACGGATATGCAAGACCACAACCACGATTCTAGATTATGACCCGTATGCCTTCTGCCACCCCAAGGTGTGCTTGGCGTGGTCTAACACATAGGAATTTCCTACTAGGCGGGCCAAAGTGTCCAGAAAAGCAATCACAGCCCCACACACCGCCCCCCGATGACACTGCAACCCGGATATTGCAAGAACCGCGACCACGATTCCAGAATGGTGGATAACCTACCCATGTTAGAGAACGTAGTCTAACCGAGGGCCTCGTGACCAGGGTCCAGAACCACAATCACGCCCCCACACATCGTAACTGGCTGACACTAAGTCCCCAACCATCAGTCCCCCGAGCCGAGAACGGAAAAGGAAACGAAATAGTTACGAAAGGAAAGGCAACCTCGGGGTCGAATGCTAGATTCGCGCGCGCCGAGGAGGAATGGAAGAATAATTATGAAGGGAAAAGGGAGCCTCGGGGTCAGAATGCTAGATTCGCGCGCGCCGAGGAGGAATGGAAGAATAATTATGAAGGGAAAAGGGAGCCTAGGGGTCAATTCGCAGTCAATTCGCTCGAATTATTTTCCACATAATTATCAAACGTCTCTTAAACGTTTAATAATTATACGATAAATAATTGATTGCCCGGGTCTCACCACGTGGAGGTTACTGCGCATGGAGACCCACCCTAGCCACGGCCCTTCCACCCTCCAATTATGCGAAAACAAATTCTAATATAACATGTGAGAAACAAAAATCTCCTATTATTGTCAATTTGTAGAACGTTCATTAATTGATCGTAGTACAAGTAAGACAACAAGAGGAGTACTTGGTAAATTCACGACCGAAAGCTAAGTTGAATATCAGAAGGAAACCTGAAAGAAAATTTGCAAGAGAATTCAATTTCCTGAAATAAAACTTTCTTAAAAATATATCATATGATCTTAAAAACTAGACAACGAAATATTATTGCAGTGGTGAACACTGCGGGCTTAAAAGCTAAGACATAACGTAAAAATAAACCCCACTTTCTTAAATTTTAGATTAGATTCGAATACGCCCTGCCTGACTAAAGAGCTAACTTAAGACTAGAATCACCCTACCTGGTATAACATCTAAGAGTTCAATTAAAAGAATAATTTCAATAATATCCTACCAACATAGGAATGTAAAAGATACTTTACCAAACTCATATAGGTATAAGTACGTACATATATGTTTAATTCCCCTTCAATTCATCGATATTAATCATGTGGTCCATGGTGTCCTAGAACAGACTGAAACACACACCAAAAAATTGCAGCACCTGCCAACAATTTTTGGTTTTCTAAACCCTGCCTAGTTAAAAGTCTAATATTTTCAATTCGTGTAAAACCTGCCTGTATAAAGTTCTAAGGTTGTCTGTTCGAAAAAATCCTGCCTACATAAAGAGCTAAACGTATTGATCGATCTTAATTGGGCCCACCTAATTAATTATCTAATAAATGTAGTGAATTAAAAGGCCCGCGTAGGGGCAGGGGCAGGGCGGGGATGTGGTCATATTATACGTATGTATTATCATGAATCTTCTTCTGTAGCTGATTATTTTCAATGCTTCTGAAGCAAACGCAGACACGAAATAATTAATGAAGTATTATAAAAATGACTTCTTAAACTCAGAAATTGAATCGACGAGGCTGGCTCTTTAATTTTATAGTTTCCAAACGTGCCTTTGAAAGCCCGAACTCGTCGAACAGGGCCCTGACTCTAATGGAACACTTATGATTGACAAACAAAGTGATTCTAATTTCGCGACAGTATTTCTACTGTGTTTGTGACTGCTACCGAGCAGCCCGCGAGCCCTCGGCCAGAGTCTGTACAGTAAAACGACTTAGCATCGACACCAGTTTCGATTCCGAGCCACAGAAATCATTAAGGCACGGATATGCAAGACCACAACCACGATTCTAGATTATGACCCGTATGCCTTCTGCCACCCCAAGGTGTGCTTGGCGTGGTCTAACACATAGGAATTTCCTACTAGGCGGGCCAAAGTGTCCAGAAAAGCAATCACAGCCCCACACACCGCCCCCCGATGACACTGCAACCCGGATATTGCAAGAACCGCGACCACGATTCCAGAATGGTGGATAACCTACCCATGTTAGAGAACGTAGTCTAACCGAGGGCCTCGTGACCAGGGTCCAGAACCACAATCACGCCCCCACACATCGTAACTGGCTGACACTAAGTCCCCAACCATCAGTCCCCCGAGCCGAGAACGGAAAAGGAAACGAAATAGTTACGAAAGGAAAGGCAACCTCGGGGTCGAATGCTAGATTCGCGCGCGCCGAGGAGGAATGGAAGAATAATTATGAAGGGAAAAGGGAGCCTCGGGGTCAGAATGCTAGATTCGCGCGCGCCGAGGAGGAATGGAAGAATAATTATGAAGGGAAAAGGGAGCCTAGGGGTCAATTCGCAGTCAATTCGCTCGAATTATTTTCCACATAATTATCAAACGTCTCTTAAACGTTTAATAATTATACGATAAATAATTGATTGCCCGGGTCTCACCACGTGGAGGTTACTGCGCATGGAGACCCACCCTAGCCACGGCCCTTCCACCCTCCAATTATGCGAAAACAAATTCTAATATAACATGTAAGAAACAAAAATCTCCTATTATTGTCAATTTGTAGAACGTTCATTAATTGATCGTAGTACAAGTAAGACAACAAGAGGAGTAGTTGGTAAATTCACGACCGAAAGCTAAATTGAATATCAGAAGGAAACCTGAAAGAAAATCTGCAAGAGAATTCAATTTCCTGAAATAAAACTTTCTTAAAAATATATCCTGTGATCTTAAAAATTAGACAGCGAAATATTATTGCAGCAGTGTATGCTGCTGCCTTAAAAACTAAGACACAGGTTGAAAATAAATCCTCCCTTCTTAAATACTAGATTAGATTCAAATGCGCCCTACCTGACTAAAGATCTGACTTAAAACTAGAATCGCCCTACCTAGTAGGTATAACATCTAACAGTTCGAATAAAAGAACAATTTCAATAATATCCTATCTACATAGGACTGTAATAGATACTATCCCATACTCGTGTAGGTATGAGTATGCATATACTTAAATCCTCTTCGGTTAGTCCGTATTAATCTCTCGTGGTCCATGGTATCCTAGAACAGACAGAAACTCGAACCGAACAATTGCAGCACCTGCCAACAATATTTGGTTTTATAAACCCTGCATAATTAAAACTCTAATAATTTCAATTCGTGTAAAACCTGCCAGTATTAAGATCTAAGATTGTGTGTTGAGACAAATCCATAAAGAGCTTAAAGTATTGTTCGATTTATATTTGGGCCTGCCTAATTAATTGTCTAACACCTGTAATTAGTTAATAAGGACAGGGGTTTGGGGCAGGGATGGGGTGACGGTGTGTTCGTATTATACATTGTTTCATGAATCCTCTTCTTTTCAATGCTTCTAAAACATGCACAAACTCGAAATAATTAGTAAAGCATTATAAGAATGAATTCTTAAACTCACAAATTGGATCGACGAGGCTGGCTCTTGAATTTTAAAGTTTCCAATCGTGTCTTTGATAATATTTCTGGATCTGTATTCTATATATTCCACTCTTGAGCCTCTGACGTATGTACTTATGTTTGTTTAATATAGCATATTTGGGTTCATCTGTGAATCTGTAACAATCTCAAGCATTGGATTAGTGACATCCCCAAGTCTCCCCATTTTATATCGAAATGAAGCTGCTTCTAATTCGTAATAACTGAATTTTAGCAAAGTTAATAAATCAGAATTGATATGGGAAATGCAGCTACTTTTTAATAACAGTAGGTAATTGGATTTCGGCCAAAGTGATGTATTCTTTTGTACGTTCTAGATCAAACTGAATGGTGGTATCAATATCATTAAAAACTTCAAAATGAAGTAGTCACATTTCACTATAATTGATTCTATTTTGCTTCTACAAAGGAGCGACAAACGATTATTCGGAAGCAAAATATCAAACTTCCACTATCACTATGCCGAGCCACAACTACGGCCAAGAACATTTTTCGTGTAAGGATTTTTGTTTACACATTTACGGATATCGCGAGTGAATTTCAATTTCTACAAAGCAAGCTCGAAAAGTTATAAAAATTATCTCTACTAAACAAAGGTAAAAATACAATTGCAACGATTAGGGGAAAATATTTAAGAGTTAAAATCCAATAATGAACAGTTACTAGTATTGAATCTAATTGAAATCTACTATCTAGAATTATTATAAATTTATCAAAGATTCTACAAATTATTTCTTTTAATTATTTCTTTTTATTCCTTTCTTTTCTTTCATTTTTTTCATTTATTTCCTTTTCTTTTCTTTTCCTTCATTTCGTCCACACGGTGATATACTATTATGTATGCAATTTTTTAGCAGTATTTCCATCAACAGACATTCCAGGTAGTATAATTATTAAGAAAACTAAATAAAATGAAACGCTGAAAAGAAAAAATACACCATGTAGAACAATAATTGACAATGAATTGGCTTTGATAAAAAAAAAATGTTGAAAATGCCTGAAGTAACAGGTGGCCAGAAGGGCCGCCAACAACTTTATATTATTTAAAGAATATTTATGTAACGCAACGCTAGTATACTACTTTTAAACATTAGAAAATTCAATAGCAACACAAATTTGTAAGAATCAGACGCGAGTGGTGCTTCAATATGTCAAATAGCAACTCTAATTCAAGTTAATCATTAATAGTATTAAAAATCAGCAAAATCGCGATTGGACGCAACACTAATGAAAGAATGACTCGATGCTCTATGCACCAATTGTCTCTTTAAACGCAACACTAAACGCGGAAGATTCAGCTATGGTCTTTGGCTGATGATGATGTGCCACCCTCCAGG
Source organism: Nomada ferruginata (assembly GCA_963583965.1). Taxonomy (NCBI): domain Eukaryota; kingdom Metazoa; phylum Arthropoda; class Insecta; order Hymenoptera; family Apidae; genus Nomada; species Nomada ferruginata. Next base: position 8,109,407 of record OY757219.1, read on the forward strand.
GTGGCTCATGAACAGGCTTCCAATTGGAAGCAGTTGGGGACTGGTATTCGCAACTCTAATTAAAAACACGATCTTTAATCAACGCAACACTAATGGGAACTCGCGATGCAATCATTTCGCTACACTATTTATTAAGGCTGATAGAAAGCAAACAGTAAATTATTTGTAATATCAAAAAGCAATGTAATTGAAGATCCTCTGTAAAGTTAGCTGAAGGCTCAAGACGCGAAAATAATTTCCGCAACACTAGAAACTTTCTCATATGTAAAATATATTATAAAATACTACAATTTAACTAACAATAACCACGGCAAAATTGCAAGAACCATCGCGGTATCATTGCGCAACGCTAAATCAACCACGATTTTCATTTGGTCGCAACTCTAATTAAAAACCGCGAGTCACTTCGCAACTCCAAGAATACGCGAGACACGTTTTCTTTTTCGCGACACTACTTGAAAAACGGCGTGGCATTTAACGCAACTCTAATTCGACCCGTTCTCAAGTTTTTCACAACTCTAAAACAACGCGATATTTGGGAGGGCTGCATCGTTGGGCCGGAATGTGCGTCGGCCAAGTACAAATAAAAATTCTACAAATGAAAATGCAAGCACAGTGACAAAGTAGTAACAAAGAATGATTCCCCATTCTTAAAAAGAATGGGGAGCCATTATTAGTTGCCCTCTTGAGTGACAGTTTGTCGGGCCTCTTCGGCATATAGCCTCTTCTTTTCGTTGGACCCAAGGGCCAGCTGAAACTTAAACTAGGCTCGAGGCTCTAATCGAAAACCAAAGAAAAACTTATAAAGGTGAAATAAAGAGTTTAAATCGCGGAGCTAAATGGAACACACGTGGCCGAATCACGATGAAATAAAATCGTAAAATTGTGATTACGGAAAATCGCAAAGATTACGATTAAAATTATAATCGTTCTTCGTTCACACGTGTAGCCTCGAGCATAATGTAACACGTTTCGTTTCGGAGCCTAAATCGCGACCACGACCGCGAAGGATTCGAAAAATCGATAGGCAAAGCCAGAGGCGAACGCATTTTCGTTCGCGCCACAGCTTCACCGTCGGCTTTTCAAATTAGATTTCCTGAAACAGGTTGAACACGCGAATGAGTGCCTACACGATCAGAGACTGTGTCAACCTGCCCGGCCCTACCTACTTATGTCTATCAATCACACCAGAAAGTATGCTACCTATCCTACCTGGACCTATATTTAAAAAATGGCAAACAGACACACCAACACACGACACTCCACGGTTCTCAGTCAAACACTTGGGCGCAAAAGCCTACACTAGGGAGGCGTCCCGGGACACCCCCGACACCCAAGTGCTGTCGCACAACTTGCACACTCTAATGTACGTACCATTTTTCTGAAATCGATTGACAGTGGCTGGGATCTCTGCGTTCACGTGGAAAATACCACGTCGCGGTTGAGATATTTAATAGATATTTAATAGAATAATTAAATAGCACCGATACAAAAGGTACTTGATAGCAATTGATAAGTATATTCGATTCTCTTTGGAATTTGGTCTCCGTCATCTTAAATGACAAAAACTTCGTGGCCCGGTATATTAGGGATTATTAATGCAGTTAATAGTAAAAATGATGTCTCTGTTTTAAATTAATGGACATCTTATCTTGGTTAGAGTAACTACGTTTTAGTACGGAACGACGCAAATCCACAGCCTAACCACACACACAATGTGGATATTACGTCGTGCACGATACACCAAACGCACTGTCAGTCGCCAACAATAAATCATTATAAACTAAATAGATATCATCGTGCTCTACCACCGTTTTCCCACCCAAGTAGCACCGGGGCACGTGAGTGGGATCCGGGCAGTGAACACGGAAAGGGATAAACCTGGAAATCCTCGTCTAAAAAAATGATGAAGACATACTGATTTTCTAACGGGCTAAATGTATACATGTATACATATATATACCCGATCAATACATGATTTTATTCTATTAAAAAGAAACTGAAATGACTCTACTTTATTAGAAAAATTATGCTATGACTCTACTTTATTAGAAGAATTGTGCAATGACTCTACTTTATTAGCAAAATTGTACAATGACTGTACTTTATTAGGGAAATTATTCAATGACTCTACATTAATATACCTTGAATGATATTGAAACATCCTCCGGTGTTCCCGTCATCAAAGCATTGCTTCTAAAATGCACGGTTGATTTTGAAGTAGATTGCTTTGATTTCGAGATCTACCGGTTCGCGTATTGTCTTTTTGTACATTCAGGTTTAATTAATATCTTGTACGGAAAAAGTGAACGTATTGATATCTCTAAACGCTAAAGACTAATATGGATATCGTATAATAAAATTATGCGATAGTCCCAACAAATTGACAAGGTAAGTAAGTACCTTTACTTTATATACATATAATCAAAGTAGTAAAAAAGAGGAACGACTATACGCTTACTAACAATTTATTATAACTGTGCAGTAATTGCAATTGACAAATAAACGAAGTCGAATGGTATTCGACTTCTCCACTACAAACTAATGCACGTAGAATACTGGACGTTACTTTATATTCATTCAATAATTAATAACTATTTAAATATCGTTTCATAGGTATTCAATTAAATACTCTATTATAAAAAGATATATAGTGATATATTTTATTCTAAATATGATCTGTTTTAAAATTATGAAGCTATTTAAAAACGCGTTGTACAAGAAGACCTATCCTCATATAATATAAAACAGTAAAAAAGTTACTACTCATGAGTATATTTCCATATACCCATGGTCACAATGCTTGCCAGAAAAAACTACGTAATTACAACCAGTCACTCGTGTCGGTTCGGACCTTTCGTCCTGCGACATGATTGAGTGACCAGAGGAACTTTAAAGCATGCCACTCACCGGTTGCAGACTCACCAGGTGTGCGGTCAAGCTCGTCGCCATCGAAGCCATGGAAGCTGCTGAAACATTCAAAAAGAGCCAACAACATTAAAATCTATGTATTTTCAGTACTTTTGGAATGTGTTAATTATCAATGATTATTTCAATACAAGATTAAAGAAATACAGAAGTACTTACTCTTCAAGTTGATGGATGAAAGCCCGAACTCGCCGAACAGCCTAGGTGTTGACTCTAATACCGGAATACTTATTGCGATAAAAAAGAATAAGATAAAGGACTACCGTCGCGCGCGTTTTATAATTGTGATCGACGAACAAAGTGACTCTATTTTTCGCGAGAGCAATATTTCGAAGCAAACACTGACTCTACTTTCGCGTATCATTGCCACTATTTATATTTAATTATAATTATTAAGAGCGGTTGCGCTCAAAAAATAATAAGAAGAACTTTAACGAAACAAGCACTGAATTTACCAACCGCATTGCGCGCGGTCATCAAAATTTGCTGAAAGAAAATCTGTACATGTTAGTAAATGAGGGGAGGAGGTAAAAATTAAAGCAATACACATGTGATTTTATTTGTTTCTTTCTTATTTCTGTATATCTGTTGAGGAATTACTGCTTTGGTGTTTTAATAAAGTACTACTGTATTGTTAATTGTCTATTCAAGATATATTATTATAGATTAATATAAATGATTTATCAAAAGCGTACTGTGACTGTTCTATGTCAGAGTTTTAAAAGTGATCATGATCCTAGTAAGTAAGCAATATCGCGCATTTATAAATTCTCGTAGCTGCTTGTAGAAATCAAGACTCGAAACTATTTATCATGCTTCAAGGGCATGGCAACAAATACGTAAGTACGCGGGCAATCCTGCATCGAAAATTCACTTTGACCGTACTTGTGCAAAGGCACAGAGATAATAAAAGTGTCAACAAGAACACTAGTGAAGCTATAATAGAAATCGCGACCGATATGCAGCGAAACATGAACGTCGTTCAATTTTTCGTTTAGAATTAATGAAATTTACTGACTGTAGTTTCAATCGCGAATGAAATTAACGTGATAAACCTGTGCTAAAATCAGAATGGAATGCAAAGTTGCGAAAGGCCATATGTAACTGGGTATGTAAGTGACATTGCAAAGAAAATAAACGCAACCTTAACACCGCATCGAATCCGAATAATCGTGTAATAAAATATAATAAAGATTCGAAGAACCGTTCAAACTGATAAATTAGTTAACGCGATGTTACAACAAACGACTAGTTAATCTCATATTCGTTCAGCAAAGGAAACTCAAGAAAGATTATAATCTATAAAGTTTAATGTACTGTTGCGATAGTAGAACGATTGTTAGTTAAACGCGTATTAATTAATAGAGGCTAATAATGAAGCGAACACAATGGTAAAGTAAAGCCTGAGGTGCTATTGCGTTGTAGAGTGAGGTATGTCGCTAACCATCAACACCGTAGACGACCTTACGCTGCGACACTCCAATTGAGAAAGAAGGGGCACGCGCCGCGCGACGGTCGACCACACTCCGCCAGCCTCCCCACTCCGCTACGCGCCGGCGCGTCAGCTGCGCTCGGCGGTATTCGCTATTTCCGAAAATTTTCGACGGTCGCCGACGGCGACCGGCGGTCTACTACCCTAGGGTCATACCTAGTGGACTTCTACTATTTCTGACCAAGTTTTAACCGGACCTACGACTCTAGGGTCGTGCCTACTGGACTTCTACTATTTCTGACCAACTTATAGCCGGATCTACGACTCTAGGGTCGTGCCGAGTGGATTTCTACTGTTTCTGACCAACTTTTAGCTGGACCTACGATCCTCGTTAAAGAATTCTTTTGTTCTTTGCCGCGCAATGAATGCGGGACAGCACAGGCGGGACGCTTGACGTGACACTGTCAATTTCATCGCCCAATGCATCGCGATGTTGTTTCGACCCAACTCGAGCCGAGCCGAAGCGCATCGCGCGACCAGGCATCGTAGCTCAATTTTTCTACCGAAACGTTGCTCGAGAAATAGCTTTCCTGATCCCCCCAAAGCATTTACATATATTCAACAATCGCATGAATCCCGTCCCCGCTACTTCAGTAAAGAATAGTTCTTCAAGTGATCACTGTCCATGAGTAGAGGACGCTCAAATCAGCGTGGGATTTCTGAGTCGGTATGACAGTCACGTTGGGCCACAAAAGTCCATAAGATGTCTTGTCTATTCTAATATCTCGTCGGTGACAAAAGTCCATAAGACGTCTTGTCTATTCTTATATCTCGTCGGTGATATAATCTCGTCTGTGCTCTAGTACCCCACCTACAGTCGATAATCAGCCATGTGACGCCATCTCGCGTTTTCGAGCAGTTTGCCGCGCCTTCAAAACCAAATTTCTGGATTACATCGTTAATTTAAATAATTTTTTTTTCTCGACTTCTATTGCCTATTTTTTAACCGGACTTGTCTTAAATTAAAGCTACGAACCATAGCTACCTCTTCCAACAGTTTCAAGTAAGTGGCATATGTTTGTTTAGAAGTTATAAACAATGTAAAAATCGTAGATAATGCACTTTGGTTTATTGCAATTATTACGGCTCTTGGTGTTTGTTTTTAATCTACGCGGTCGCAAATGAAAGGGAATAGAATACGCTACACAGAAAAAAATATCCCGTTGCTGCACCTAATATGTCCAGTTGGCCGTAATAACATTTTCAATTGTTTAATAGTTTATAAAAAATGACATAACAAATTGATATAACAAATCCACACCTATTGGAGACGGTAGCTTATACTTATATCTTTAATTTATGAGCGCTGATGATTGATGTAGGTCGTCGGCAAGTCCAAGTAATCGCATTTGTTTATAATTTCTTCCATCAAATTCAATTATCTCGCGTTCTACTGGGAACAACCTGTTCCTGTTTTAGAACAGCCCGCGTGTGTAGTTCCTATGCAATTCTCAAACGAATATTCAAATTGTTTATTAAAAATAAATCACGCAGGTAGCATTCATAAATTGCTTATTGTCGTGTAGCAACATCCTTCACCTTCATTTTAAGCAGTAGAGTCAGTGTTGTTTGGAATGCGTGAAATTAAGAAGAATTTTGTAAACGAAAAATATGAGTACTAACAATAAATAAAGCGTGCAGCTCAGAGAGGGCAAAACGTGTAAGTAAAACCAACTTTTCTACAGTTTCTTTTTATTCCCATTAATCCTATATTTCCCATAGTCCTATTATTTAACATTGTTTGATACATCAATAATTCCAAATAGTGAGTTCGCATTTATCGTGTGCCATTTACAACATATCAATCGCATTTAAAGACAATAAATCGTAAATATTTGAAAGGATTGAGTAAAATACAGATATTTTACATCCAGTACTATTGATAGTTAGCATATAGAAGATTTTTTGGCACGTTCAAATAAAATGGAAGCATAAATTCTATTAAAAATGGAATACTTGTATATCACAGAGGAATAACTGTTTTAATTAAAATTAATTAAGACAAAGTAATTAACGTGAAATTAGTAATAAAATGTATATTAAACATGGTAAATAAGTTTAGTCCGTAAAGATTTTGAAAACTTAATTTGGTAATTACATTACTATAAAACATTTTTATAATATCACCTATAATAATTCGGTATTTTACCACCGAATTAATCAATTTTCAAATAGTAATAAATGGAATTGCATTTAATAATAAATGTAATCAATAATGATGTTGAAAGCTTCGAAACCATAAACACCTGTTTTTTCGACGAGTAAAATTCATATGTACCATAATGATACATATATCAGTATTGAAAATACATTATTCGCACAAAATTGGTTTCAAAACTTGCAAAGTCTCAACATTTCGATAAGCTATCAGACCGTTGCTGTTTGAAAAATTGGTAGACGTCGATAAGTATTTAACATCGACGTAATCAGACTCAGGATTACTTAGAAAGCTGTGGAATTCAATGATACCTCCGTGTAAAGAATACAACACAGCTTGAGGACCACAAGTATCCCATTTATACGTGGACCCTTTAGACAGAATATAAGCATCTACTTGTCCAAGAGCAACGCTTAATATTTTATGACCAGCACCAGCTGCTTCCACTAAAGTGAAACCAGCACCTAACAGTTTACATTTCACGTTTTCATTTTCTACTCGACTGAGGACAATTATTTTTTTCTCGCTAGGTTCGTTCACTATTGAACATTTTCTAACATTGTTTTCCACAAATCCCCAGTAACAATTGCCATTCCACCTATCGAATAAATTCCACAACATATTAAAATATCGGTAAAGACAAATACAAATACTCTTCAATTTTATTTACCGTGAATCCACGTTCGTATAAAAGGGTTGGTTAATTACTCCCACAACCGGTATACCTGTGCTCTTTAAGTACACTCCGATCAAGACAGTGACGCATCGTAGACCACTCATGTGTATACCGGTAGCATGATCCACATTTTCGCCTCCGTTTATGTAATCTGCTGTTGAATCTACAAAAGTTCCAGGAATTGCTCCTCAGGCATGCTATATTAAACTACAAAACAAATAGAGGATTTGACAAACAATTTGTCTAACTTTATGTAATAAGATAAGGGAGTACCGTTAAAATATATATATAAAGGAAGAAAAACTCAATAATTAAAAAGCAAGAAGAGCTGCAATGATTAAGAAATATTATATCAAAGTCATACGATTTTTAAAACAGCGAGAAATAAAATATCTAAAAGCAAAGATATTTACAGTATACATTTTTCGAGACATCGATTTCAAACAAATAGTGGTATTAATGTTGCATATTTACCCTTTTACACAGACATTAATTGTTTATTTTTGAGTATCAAAAATGACAGTACTATATGTGTCTTACCAATCGGATCTATCCATATACCGAGATCAGAGATATCTATATCAAAATCAGAAGGTAGCTCTGCTATCATTGGAATGTCTAAGCATTGAACATCCTTGTGAACTTCGTTGGCCAATAATTCAACGGTTGCAATATCGCTGCCCATCACCTTGGCTAACAATTGAGTTGTTTCTTCGATAGTTGGACATACTTCTACCACTATAGATTCGCCCATAGCATTGCTGAATGTATTATCCTCTTCCCCTTGTACTACCTTGACCAATTCTGGAAACTAGTTTTTTATAAGTGACGATTTTTAGAACTTGTGTACATTTTTTATATTGCATATATTTAATCCTTCACTTCTTTCGCTCTCCCTTCTTAATAAAATTCATGAAAACAGCAATTCGTTATATATTGTTCTGCATAGTTTACGCAACATACTTTTAAACGTTGCAACATTTTTAATCGAGTCAAATGATAGAACATAAATTAACGCATCATTCATTGGCTTACCTCTAGTCCTATGTCGTGTTTAATCGTTTCCTGTATCAAAACGTCCGCTAAGGTTTTAAAATCTTGAAAGAAACGTGGATTCTTTTCTTCATCCGATTTCTCTTGTACAAGTAATTTAGACAGGGCATTGTTCTGCCTACAAGCTCTTGCAATATTCGCCGCCTTCTCTGAAGCTTTCAGAAGGATCGCCAACAATCTGCTTCCGTCTTTCATTGTGATAATCTACAATGATCCTAATTTGAATAGCTGTGATATTAATCACTTGCTATAAATTAAAATATGTGGGGAAAAAAGAAATTTAAAACGAATATCTAAAGAACGTACCGTTACTCTATATGTATATGCATTAAATGAATTATTTGGCGGGAATCCGTGTAAATTCTTATGATGTAACTGTGGAGTATCGGCTTACAATTATTATAATTTCTTGCGCGTACGATGTAAAATCGATAGAAATGTACGCAAGTGGAAGTTATCTGAATAGCAAAATAATCATTCGTGCGTTATAATGCACGAATGACGCAAGTATGCATTTCCAATTTTATCACACAAAACTCGTTACATCGAATTTCGTAAACGAATTATAATATAATATTTCTATATAATTAAATACTCCATACTTGCATTGAATAAATTTATTACCACTTTACTTCATACAATTAAACGTTACAAATAATATTTAGAATATATTAAGCCGATAAAAGAAATTGGTTATATTATAACGATTCAATCTTTCGAAAGTACGTGAAAGATAATCAATATACTTCAATAATATATATATATAGATAACATTTTTTAATAATAAATGTTGATTTACTTTATTCCTTATCTTCTAGCATGATATGTTACTTTTGAACATCATACATCTCTGTATGTACTGATTCTGCTGTTTGATTTTAAGCACACTTAACCTAACTTTTCCGACACTTTTGTCGGCTTCTATGAAACGGGGCAGTGTATGTAATTAATCCGTGACACACCAGAATTTACATAATATTAACAGTACATTTACCATCATCTAGTTGATTGTCATCATTAACTTGTTTTTGCATACAAGTTTTCGTATTTGTAAACTCAGAATTAATAAGAAATAACGTAATAGAAAATAGAATCGAATTAATATAATGCAGCATACGATTATTATATCTAAAAGAAAAATTGCTAATTATATGTAATTGCTAATACAGCAACTGATATACATATTAATATAATTGACCGTCATATAATAAAAAATGACAGCAATACTAGGTGCTGGCATATCAGGCCTATCAGCTGCATATTATGCGCTTGAGAACCCAAAACTGGGTCCACTTGTTGTGTTAGAGGCTTCAAATCGTGTAGGTGGCTGGATACGTTCCATCAAACAACCTGACGGAACAATCTTTGAAAAGGGGCCAAGGGTTATTAGAGCAAACTCGCATAATATATTGGATTTAGTGGAAGACTTAGAATTATCATCTAAAGTTGTTCCTATTACGGGTGATCATCCTGCAGCTACTAATCGCTATATCTATTCCGAGAATGTATTACACTGTATGCCGAACACTTTGAAAGGAATTGTAACGAAAAATACACTTTTGAATCGTTCCTTATCTAGCGCTTTGTGGAATGATATAAAGACATCGAAAGTTCCCAAAGACGATGAAAGTATATATAGCTTTATAGAGAGGAGACTTGGCAAAGATGTGTCCGATAAAATGGTTGCTCCAGTATTATGTGGTATTTGCGGTGGAGATATACACAATTTAAGTGCCAAATCATTTTTGCCACGCATGTTCAAAGCCGAACAAAAATATGGTTCCATATTTATCGGCCTTATGCAACAAAAACTATCGGACATGTTACATACAGAAAAACTGCATTCGTCTAAAGGTAGCGAACCTGAATCCAAGACTGTAAATAATACTCAAGCGACAATAAATCCTCGGAACGGCACTTCGCGTTTAGCGCAAAGGGCTAAAACGGAAGGATGGCGCATATGGGGACTTCAAGGAGGTTTTGAACAACTGCCCCAAGCGTTAGTTGAGAATGTAACTAAACGGGGAGCAAAAATAAGAACGAACCACAATTGTGAGCAACTCACGTTTTGTAAGAATGGTATAGAGTTGGTTATAAATGGCAATGTGGAGAAGTATTCTCATATTATATCAAGCTTGCCCGCAAGAAATTTAGCTAATCTGGTACAAGAGCAACATCCAGAGTTATCTAAAGAATTACGCAGTATACCGGCTGTAACCATAGCTGTGGTTAATCTTCAGTTTCCTGCAAATGTCTTACCTGTGCATGCCTTCGGTGTTCTTATTCCGCCAAAGGAGGGAATTCCAATTCTGGGAGCAATATTTGATTCGTGCATTCTTCCTCAAAACTCCAAAATGACAGTATGTATAAATATAAATATTTATTCCCCATTTCAACGTGTTACAATTTCAACATATTTCACTTCAACTTAATATATTTTCTTATGGAATATTCGAAATTTTAACAAAGTCTAATTCTTGAAATAACAGAATCATTTTTAATATCTAAGCGATTCTTTACAAGTATATGGTGGACTAGAAACACTTCTCAATGTCGAATATATACAATTTTGTAAATACAGGTACTGACTGTGATGATGGGTGGGGCATGGTTCGAGAAATACTTTGGTAAATGCTCCACAGAAGAACATATGAAGGGTGTAGCAACAAAATATGTAAATGAAATTTTAAACATTAATGAAGGTCCCAGGGCATGTAACGTTACGATTCTGCAGGACTGTATTCCACAATATGTAATAGGTCATGCACAACGTTTATCTCGTATCCATGACTATATTTCTGCGCATAAAATTCCTTTAGGGCTGTGTGGCTCTTCGTACCACGGTGTAGGTGTCTCTGATGTTATTCTGTCAGCAAAAGAAGCTGTTTCTAGTATCAATCAAAGTATATAATAATTTGAAAGAATTTCAATTTCAATGAAGACGGCCAGGCAAACACTGCAATGCTTTTGTCTGATTTAAACGTGATATAATTTACATGCAAAACAGTAATAATAGTAGCCAACAGGCTGAAATAATTTTGATAAACATAAACTGCAATTCAAACAGAACTGAAACATGCACTGTTCAATGTTCATGCTGCATAATGGGAAAATATGGAGCAATCTATAGAATGGGAGAAATCGTTGAAACAAAAAATAATACGAATTACAAACATTTAATATCGAAACTTACGACGTTTTCTATTTGATATATAATATTATTATAATAAAATCAGCATTCATAACTTCCGAAGAATTTTATCGCTATTAAAACAAGGTGTACGATGTATATATATATTTTTTGTAATATTTACATTACGAAACTGTAAATTATTATTTATAAAATAATATATAAGATATATAACGAAGATATAAGTTTTACTTTATAAAGAAAAACTAAAAGTAAAAATATCGAATATATTCGATATTCATATACATAAGTATGATGCTACTAAATACTAAACAAAAACCAATGGTTAAATACCATTCATGATATCTATACTACAACTATAAGTATTACTATTTACTCAATATGTACTAATATACGCATCTCTTTTCGCATAACAAAAAGAATTAAGCAATCTTAAATGTACTATAATCTACTGTGTTTATAAATTATGTAGATAAGCAGGCATGAAGTATTATAAAGATGCAGCAAGCACATAGCATTCCATATTTGTAAACGAATCAAAATTGCACCTACTACTTTAAGTTGCAATACATTTTTATAATTCGCAGTGTTGCATAAAATTTAGCAGTTTGAAATACTATTCATAACCAAGCAAACTCTACTAAAAATTTGTTTATCAAAACATGATAACGATTCTTCATTTCAAGAAGTAAGCTTGCAAACAATTTATAAAAGAACAATAAAGAAATTCACAAGTATCTCGAATAAAAACAAATAAAGTTAAATGCTTAGATATTGGCAAAGTGCCAAATGAAATTTACTGATTAACAGTACCTGCATATTTAACTTCATCGAATGCTTTTCTAGCTTTCTTTAACTCCTCGTTCATTGTCAGGAGATCTTTTACTCTTGCGTATTTTCTTGCATCTTTTCTAACTGTAAGGCAGAAGACACGTGAAATTAACTATTTCTCCTTGAAACATAAGAATATAAATTTATAAATATATATTTATATTACCTAAAAATACAATATCCTCTACTTGAACTCGTCCTGTACGACCAATTTCCATCGCTCTGTGTGTCATTTCGGTAATGAACTCAATGACAAGATCTTCTAATAAATCGACACTTTCTGTATAAGGATTTTGATCGTCTCCGAAACCGTACATCATGCACCGTAGTTCCTTGGAAAACAAACGTTTTCTACCACCTGGTAAAGTACCACCTATGGGAATTTCAGCCTCCTCGTCCTCGAACTGTAGCAGATACATATTTTCTAAATAATTTTCACTCATAAGTCCTGAGATATCGTTACATATTTAACGCTTCAAACAGTGCGTTTGATTTAAAAGCTTATAGCAAACACATCTTAAGAAAGTGCAAATAAGGTTAAGCATTTTCGACTACAAACGATATTGGATATTGAGATTTATTGTATCGAAATTATTTCATAAGAACCTGTTCAAATCCTTCTTCAGTGGTCATGATTTAATTAATTTTTGTCCTCGCGTATAGTATACCAAAGTTTGAATATGTACAAATTCAGCTAATAGAGGCAACAACAAACGAATACGTATACACTTATGTGCAGACGTTATGTACTCGAAACGGTGGCGTTCTATTAGCCTTTTGGCAGTTTTCAAAGATGTCTACCATATTTTAGACAAAGTGGTTAGGACAACAGAATTATCGCTATCAGAGATGGTACATATCCTGAGACTCAGTGGAACGGTATTAAAAAATTGAGGAATTATGTCGCCGACAATACCTACGCCGAAAACTTGGAAGGAAACGAATCGTTTGCACAAGGAGCAACGAAAGAAGTGGCGCGAAGAAAGGTTAGAGAAAAAGTTCAAGAAGGACGAAGTTAAGAAGGAATTGGAGAAGACAGTTGAGACGCATTTCGTGAAGAAAGATATTTCGACCGTGAGTATCGCCGTTCCTGGCTCAATCTTAGACAATGCACAATCGCCGGAATTACGGACGTATCTGGCAGGGCAAATAGCACGTGCCGCATGTGTTTACAAAATAGACGAGATCATCGTTTTCGACGACAAAGGTGAGGTGACCGAGAGTGAAAAGAAGAAAGTGAAAAACGACGAATTGTTGGGCGAAAGACGAATCGGATGTTTGCAGTTAGCCAGGATATTGCAGTACTTAGAATGCCCTCAATACTTACGAAAGTACTTCTTTCCGCTTCATAAAGATTTACAATATGCTGGAGTATTAAATCCATTGGACACGCCGCATCATTTACGACAGCAAGATCCATCTTTGTATCGGGAAGGAGTAATTACGAACAAACCGGTGAAAACTGGGAAAGGTTCGCACGTGAACGTGGGATTGTTAAACGATGTCTGTGTGGACAAAGTGTTGACCCCTGGAATAAGGGTCACAGTAAAAATACCCGATGATCAACCGAATGTGAAGAAGCTAAAAGGATTTATAGTACCGCCAGATATTCCCAAGTCGGACACTGGTACATATTGGGGATATAGCGTAAGATTGGCTAACAATATTACCGAGGTATTGACTCAATGTCCTTATAAAGACGGATACGATTTGACGATTGGTACATCAGATAAGGGAAGCCCTATTGATGACATAGAACCAAGAAGCATAAAGTATCATCATGCCTTAATAACGTTTGGAGGATTATCTGGATTGGAGGCAGCAGTAGATAGCGATCCTAATTTGGACGAGGACGATCCATCTTTGTTGTTTCATAAATATCTAAATACTTGTCCTCAGCAAGGATCAAGAACTATTAGAACAGAGGAGGCTGTACTAATTACTTTAGCAGAATTAAGAACAAAATTGTCTCCTAAAGTTCCTCCATTGCTGAATCCTTTGTTTAACAGTTTCGAAAATACTTAACTGGTGAGTTTAAGTGAGTGCAAGTTAGGATATGGATTAAACAAACTTGTCTTTTCTCATTTGTTTTTTGTAAATGTAATGTAGAAAATCTTGCAGTGTTTTAAACATTTATAATATATATATATATATATATATAACGTAAGGACTTAATTTCTTGTTTGTTTCCATTCTTCATTCTTAACTATTCTGTAATGCGCAATTCACGGTATGCTTTAGAGTTTTAATAACTAGCGCTTGGTCCGAAGAACCTATGATGGCTGTTCCGGAAACAATCATGTTTGCGCCAGCCTAAACAAGATATTGTACATTAATAATTTTAATTAATTTCATCATATCACATTGAATTAAAACAAAGTATATACCTTTGCGCATGCATCAATGGTAGATGGCCCAACCCCTCCATCTACTTCTATATCTAATGTAGGATAATTCTTTCGTAGCCATGCCACCTTATCCATCATGGGATACATAAATTTTTGTCCACCAAAGCCCGGTTCTACGGTCATAACTAATACCATATCTGCTAGATCAACATATTCAACAACTGTGTCTACTGGAGTGCCTGGTTTGAGCGCTACTCCAACCTTTTATTTAAAACCAAACAGTAATAAAATATGCAGACATTATAGTTGAAAAATAACTTTAGTCCGGGAAATTAGAGAACGAAATACATACTTTCATGCCAGCTTCCCTTACTTTTCTACAAACTAGTGGAACGTCCTTCACGGGTTCAACGTGAAATGTATATTGATCGACGCCAGCATCAGCCATGGGTTGTATCCACTAAAATATAAATAACATTACCTTTTTCATAGATAACTTTTCTCCTAAAGTATGAGAGTAGTAATGTAAATTGGAAAAACGAAAAGAAAATTAAGATGCGGTATCGCTTACTTGATCTGGATTAGAGACCATCATGTGCGTTTCGAAAAAGGCATCCTTTATTTTACTCCTGAGACATTTAACTAATGGGTGACCAAAAGTGAGGTTGGGTACAAAGTGCCCGTCCATAACATCCAAATGCAGATAATCGGCCCCATTGTTAATCAATTTCTGTGATTCCTCCGAAAGTTGTGCCAGATCGGCGTTCAGAATCGACGGTCCGATTTTTGCAGTTAAACTTTTTGCCATTTTTTAAAATAGCTATGGTACGAGCACGTGACTCGTGGTTTCAGCAAAAATGATAATACGTTATCGAATGGCCTAATGATCTTCCTTACAAGGTCATTGGATTGCAATAAAGTTTGTTGCATCGACCGAGAAGGACCGACGAACGAATTTTTTCATTAAGAAAAAGAATTCACACGTCGTTGAAATTTGGGATGAAAAGTAAAGATCTCACAAGTTTATAAACACAGTACGAAATGAAATACATTTATTTATACATAAAAATGTAGCAACTTATGATAGACGATAGACTAAGGTAGCCTGACACGAATATGTGACTAAAATAGTCAAAGTAGATGAACAGTACTAAATTAATACTAAAGAATAATGTGCGAAATAAGAATCGAAACCTTAGCAACCGGCGTGTTTCTTTTTCACCGGGCTAATTAGGATCGAGGATCTAGTCTTAAAGTTAAACGAAATATCCTTCATTATATCTGCCGTTTAGAGTGGGCATCTACTATACATATACAATAAATAAATAATTCGTTCAAACTATACGGAACCTCTTTCAAGAGGATGTCGTGATACATAAAAAATAATTAAATATCAAAATAGCTTAAAGTTGCTATCTTAAACTCGCAAAAATCCATTATTAGCAAATTAATACAAAAACTCTTTGGCATACTAAAATATTGTATAAAAATTGATGTAAAATAATGGCTGCGGCGCGTTGTTAATAACTAAATGAAGCGCTGCTGATTCTCGAACGCGTTGTCAAGCTATCGATACTAAAGTATAATTCTGTTGTATAGAATTATGCATAGCTTTTATACTAAAAACAATACCATTTGAACGTTGATGTACACCGAAACTTTTAGCGCAGGAGATCGTTGCATGTCGTACAATGATATAGGGAGATCGATCAAAGTAGTCAGGGCTTGTCCTTCGAAAATACTTCAGTTAACCGTTCGATCCACATCTTTTTCAGGCTGTAAAATGAAACGAGCCATGTTATACTATACATACTGACAAGCACACCAGGCTGCAATAGCTATTTAAATTATTAGTTATTTACTTGAGTATGTAAGATATTACATTCAGAAGTAATAAAATATTTGAACGAAGATGTATATTAGGAATGCTTACACGTAAAGGATAGAGGAACGTGCTAACGACTTGCTGACGATTTCCAGACTTGGCTTGGCAGGTGTAACCACCCATGTCCTCCCATAAAAGTTCCTCTATCAGCAGATCACCGCTATCTAATACTCTGTGTCGCAAATTAGTCGACAGACTCAGAGGTACATTGTAGTTATCCATCCAAGTAACCTGTGGCGTTGGTTTACCACTTGCTCTGCATGGCAGAATTACAGTAGCACCTATGTTGGCTACCAATGTAGGAGAGTACAGGGTGATCGTTGGATCGCTTTCAGAACTGCAGTTACTAGTACCGCCCTCGTCTATAACAATGAAAACGCGTGGAATGAAAGATTCCAACTGCTAAACCCGCTAACATTTATTGCTAGCTATGATACAAAAACTTTGCCAGAACAGCAGTTTGAATGGAAATATCGACTTCGTAAGATCGAAATGCCGAATCAAATGATTGAACGTTGCTGCTGACGCATTAAGGTATTCCAATAAAAAATTGCATTTAAATTAGCATCAATGGAAACATGGAATCTAATGAACACCCATTAAATAACTGGTTTTATTTAATAAGAGGGGCAATAAAAATGAAGTGGTTGCGTAGGATTGATTTGCTGAAACACTTCATGGGATAAAGTCGAAAGCTTCGTGAATAAATTATCGGCGTGATATGAATTATGGAAGGCAGAATGGGTTGCGTGACAGCCGGTCAAAGCTTCATGCTAATGCAATTCCAGATGTTTAACAGTTAATTGTTAATTGTATTCCACTTACTGTTAACCAGCAGTGCCGTAGGAGTGGAGATCTTCACCTCTCTCGCCGAAACCGACGCACAGTAGATCAATCCAGCGTCATCCGGAGTAACACATTCTATCACGAGCTTTGAATTAATTCTGGCCACTCCTTTCCACTCCTCGGATGGATCGTACAGGGAATGCGTGCTGGCTTTTACATACTCGATGAGCTATGGAGAAAAAGGAATATTCAAAATTAATATCTGCTGCAATCGCTCTGATCGCGGAGTAGTAGCTTGAACATGATAATCACTTGATCGTTGCCGCCGCCTCCGGTGAACCAGAGGATTTCCGGTGGCGGGCTGCCGCCAGCTTTGCATTCCAGTTCCACCCTACTTCTATATTACAGAAAAAGAAAAACACTCGTCTAATATTACTGTTATCCGCGTGTTCGATTTAATCACGGTATTCGATATTTACCCTGCGGCGGTTTCGATACCGTTCACGGGGTTCTGAGTGATTTTTGTCCATGGTTCCACGGGCTGAAAATGAGAACAAACAGCGTTACGTTAAATTGCGCGGACATTAATAGAAATCGTGCGATATTTGTTTAAAGTTAAAACTCGGTCGGAATACATCGTTCAAGTTCGAACTGGGCAAAATAAAATTATCAGTATTATTTCAATTGCACAATATTTGTAACATATCCGTGCCACTTATTTTTCGTAACTACTTCTTTTGTATAGTATATCTTCTTGCCCGTTTGTTAAGTTTATAAAGGTCCGTTAGTTCGACGAAAGTAATATAAATGAATCTTAGTTGTTACCTTTGAATCGGTAGACCTCGACGCGTATTCCGCCAACGGTGTCAGGAAATTAGAGTTGTGCTCTACTATTTGCCTGCCTATACTCCTACGCTCCGCAGCTCGTTCAACGGCATGTCGTGGCAGGAATGAAAAGGGGTGCCCCGAAACCGTGCACGAGACGGCAATAATGCATACAAGATTGATCAGCACTGAACACGATCGCATCTGAAAACGCAGAAGGAGAGGGCCGTGAATGAGAAACAAAAGGGAGCGCCGTGTCGTTAGTTGTATTAAATAGGCCCGTTACGGGTTAACGATGTTACATCAAAGAAACTGATTTAACGAACGTGAAAGGACATTGTGCAATGATCGAGGGCGAAGAACACCAACGTCACGCTCCTTTCGCAGAAATTGGTCCGACTAAATATATAACGATGCGGATTTAATTGCTGTGTTAGGTGCGCGATTTATAATATCGATTCATTCGACCTTCCTCGAGGATACGAATAAACACAATTGGCAACGATGAAATTAACTCTTGGGAACGCGACGATAATTAAATATCTCCGGTAATAACGGACGAGAACATGCATTCCATTCTTTCTCTCTCAAGCCTCTTCCCCCTTATCGAACTGTATTACGTGTTAATTACGTTTAACAATTTCACCGATAACGGGCAAAAGAAGAGTATATTACGATTAATCCGTTCTCTGTTGTTATTTTCGTCGCGCGTCCGTTGCATTCACGATCCAACACAATTTCTTGTGCGCGACGCGGTTTACGGGGAATCTGCCGATCGTCGCCGATCACGGGTAGAAGGGATTTTCTAAGAACGGATCGATCTTGCGCGGTGTTCGGATGTTACGTATGGAAATAATTGATTTCGAAAGTAAAGGAATTCGGTCCGAGACGATTTCGCGTTCGGACATTTCAATTGCATACGTATGCCGCGTGCATAGATGGACATGCGGCCACGGTTACATCGGTCTCGCATGGCCTGCTCGTTAATGTGAGCATCGAAATCACCAAATTAAAGAGATTTCCTTATTTATTGTAGTATGTGGTTTATCGTCGTGTGAACTGCGGCACTCGATACTCTTGTTATTAACGACGGCCCTTGTTATTAATCGGAGCCGCGCGAAGGAATGCCCGAATGATTTTCGATTCGACATATTTCACCTCAATTTAATCTGCTGTCTCACGATTCTACCACTTCGACACGTTCGTCAGGGTTTTAGAGGCGTGTACGTGCCAACCGCCTTGTTTAATGCGACTTTGGCTCGTTCTCTCGGCAGAATGTTTCTTCCTTTTTTTTTCCCTTCGTTTTCTTTTCTTTTCGTCGCCGGAGTGGCTCCGTGAGAGGAAGAAGGAAGGTCACGCGCACCGTTTAAAGGAGATTAAGTAACTCTGGCTGCTAACGAGGCAAGATGTTTGGAAACGTATTCGCGCGAACGTTAATGAACACACATGCGGTGCAAAAAAATAAGGGAGAATCTGGAGGCGATACGAACGCGACGTCGTGGTGTGCGTATTCCTCTTTTTTTTTTTGCTGCAAACACTTGCATGCAGCGTGTCCCGAGGAGAGTTAAAAGTGGCTGAAACTTCCGAGATATTGGACGGTTTATCGTCTCATAATGGGACGAGTAACTTCTTGGATGTTTCAATGAGGCACAGATCGAGAGGTGTCTATCTTTAATCAGTTGCGGAAAGGATTGTTCGCTAACTTATCTTTGCAATAATTAGTTACGTAAGTAGAAAGTGTCGTGGATAAAAATATTGAACGGGAGGAAATTACATTGTCGAGCAATGCTATCCGGCAAGCTTATTGCGGACGAGTGCAAATTGTATCGCGGATGTTGCAAGGAAAATAATGTTTCGCGATTAGTTCATGAGGTATTTATCGTGGATGGAATTGAGCGTCTCTGGAACGATTGAAAAACAAAGGGAAATGGAATATCCGGTATTAATTGGCCTCGAGTAATTAAAATACGATTAAATTGAGGAAAAGAAATATTTTTTTTATGCTGAAAACACGAGTAATCGTATTTTGTTCTACTTTTCGCATTTACATATATTATAATATCGAGTTCTCAAAGTTGCAGTTTTAAAATTGTGATTTTATTTCTTAAAATTGGTTGCAATACTCGTGAACCCGAAATATCATCGAATTTCCGAAACCTCGTGCTTGTAATCGCAAGATTGCTTAATGTATAACCATCATCCACTAGACTGTTAATTATGAAATAATTGAGATATTTAGTTCGGGTTCGATAAAGTAATCGGAAGGATTAATCTTGTTGCGTTAGTGTAATTACGGGACAAGTAACGATCTTGGAATGTAATCAAAACCTGATATCGCACGTACAACAGGTGGATGACGTTATCTCGATGAAACATTTAAACATCTTTAAATCGTATATAGAACATTATCGTGCAATAATCCGTGAAGTTTGAAACGGTTCGGTTTTACGAGGCAAGGCCAGTTTCATTCTGAAAATCGGGAAAAGGTGCTTGCAATTTTACTCGTTAAAATATATGTAACTAAAAATAGAATGCAGTTCTTCGAGCATTGCCTACTTTTCAAGCGAAAGAATACCATGTGAAAATTTCATATTTTAATACCGAGAAATTCACGTATCTTGTGAATCTTTCTACTTATCTTTCTGACTCATACTACTTCTATCTTTCCCTTCCTTTTTTTTTACCTTTTTTCTTATCTTTTCTTTTTATAAAATCTATTCACACGTGGCCCTAAGGCTTAAAAGCCCTCGTTTCAAAGTGTTTATTCTTTTTTGGAAAATTTGGCAACCTTACCTTGCTAATTTTGAATCACGATGGGTAATTATCACACGTGGATAAAGCTTGCAGAAATATCAATCCTGTTACCGTTATGAGATAGAACTTTCGATAAAGATACTCGCGCCGGAGATGTTTTCTAGGAGCGCACATCACGGGAGGAGGTTTCGAACCGAATGATGCAACTTCTTATACAATCTTCGCATCTTCCCTATGATCTCGCGCCCTCTTTCCGCAGAGCCCTTTACCGCATCTTAATCTAGAGATGATATCAGGGAGGCCATAAACCGTGATAAGAAAATACGCCGTGTTCAAACGGAGAAAAAGACGGAACAAACGAGAAATCCGTTTTTACTTTCCCCCTTCCTTTGATTTATTCTTCTGTTCCTTTCGTTTAACATTTTGTCTTCCTTTCGATAAATATATACATGTAAATATATCGTGCCGCCGAATGAGTAACAGAAACTGAAATTCATTTTAAAAAAAAAGAAAAAGTGAGAAATAGAATCGGACGACCGTACGAATTCGCGAAAGAATTTCCCCCTCCATTCGAAGGAATCGACGATATCCAAGGAAACGAGCGAAAAGAATCTATTACAAGAATAGAAAAAGTCACTATTATCCCGTGGTTTATTCGCAAACGGAGAGATTGGCCGATAGTTCCGATTTCCATTATCTGTCTCTCGTGTTACGGCATGGAACCTCTTGAAACATCATGAGGAGGGTTACAAAAAAAAAAAAAAAAAAGAAGAAGACGGACAGACAGAAAACCGGCGGGGCTAGAATCCTCGTTGAAAAATCGAACTTACCATTTCTTCTCGGACTTTCTTTCAGACTTGGGGAAATGAAAGGCGAGGTTCACTTATTTAATCGTCAGTTTGGCAGCGGCGAATAAAAATACTGACTGAGCGTCGAGGAACAGTTATTGACACGTTTATATATTTCGAATGTAGCAACGGGCGCCCTCGCTTATCCCCGATTGGACGACATAGCGAGGAGTAGGGCAATAAAAACCACACCAAACAATTGAATTCATTATCCGTGCGTCTCGTTTGTGCACACATAATAGTCGTACCCAATTTACTTCAACCCTCATCTATGCTTATCATCGATTTCTGCTTTGAAAGAGCCTGCCACGATAATTACATTTTATTGAAACTGATCATGTACCAGGAAAGAGTAGATCGTAATTACCCCCAACGAGCATCTTCTCGGTCGGATCCGACCGATATTTTCGACTGTCGAAACTTTTGTACAGGCACCCTTCAATTCGCCGGAGGGTAATACGAGATACGTGAACCATCCCGAATGAGAGATGACAAATAGTCGTGCGGTCCAACCGGTAAATTGAAGGAGTATCGTTACGAATTGATATTGTCCAATTGTGGCCTACGCTAATAACTTACCATCGATAAGTCCTAAAGTTGTTTCCTTCTCAAAGTCATGACGCGACTCCTGGACGTCTCTAACAGGATCATCTACTTAAGTAGAATGTGTCACCGCGTATGCCGCTTTAATATGTCTGTAACGGGATAACTTATTTCCCTTAATTCGCAGTATTCTTTGGCTTACCTGTATTTACATTCGAATATTCCTTTTCTTTTGTTATATATTGAGTCTGTCTTTTTTATATTAATTTTGTGCAAGTCCATGTGCGTGAAACGTGGCATTGACAAACGTGGTGCCTCATTGCCTTCGTAATCAGTTTATGATTATAATGTTGCTTTGTTTGCGATATAGATGGTTCGATAGCTTAAATATCACTGGGCAATTTTTCATATCCATTTGATACAGGTGTTTTACTTCGAATAAATAATTCGTTTAGTTGATTAAGAAAGTTGAACCAATTTATTACAAGGAAGCAAACATTCTTACAAGTAGAGTTTTATAACTTTGATTTCCGCAAATCATCAGAAATAATAACTAATACCGATCGTTTCTAATAAATGATAATTATTCCATAGAATAGTAAATATTCCAGAAAAGTTAGCGAGAAATATACGTGAAGGAAATTAAATATAGGGACAAAAAAATCAGTAGAGTAGGACAAGACTGAATAATATATGTATAATTAGTGCCATTGCGGAATATTTCGCTTGGAATAAAATCAAATGTATTAAAGAATGAGTTGTACATAACAAAAAAAGACATTATGTTGCATTGTAATGATGATTTGCAAAACCATTTGAACATTAATATTTAATGAACAAATAGTATATGTGCACTGGGTTATATTAAGTTAAAAACAGTAGTTTTCTTTTTACAGATTTTATTTTTACCCAATATTATGTTGTTTTCCCAGCAATCGTCTACAGATTTTTCAATTTCCTGCTATAATTTTCATTAGTTCACGTTTCGTTAATCCGATTGCCTACTGTGATAATCTGAAATGGCGTATTACAATCAGCGGATATTTTATCGTCAAGGACGATGAAAGATGAGTGCCATTACTATCGACCCATTATGCTATGTCGGGTTAAAAGAAAATT
The DNA here is from genome assembly GCA_963583965.1 of Nomada ferruginata. Taxonomy (NCBI): domain Eukaryota; kingdom Metazoa; phylum Arthropoda; class Insecta; order Hymenoptera; family Apidae; genus Nomada; species Nomada ferruginata. The sequence continues at coordinate 8,132,804 of OY757219.1, forward strand.
TGTAACAAAGATACATATATAGAATGTAAAGTAGATATTGAATGATTGAGAATAAAGATTATAATATTATACAAGGTTACGAATTTCTCCGCGAAATGTGTTGCAACCACTAAAACATGTTACACTTTCGTATGAAATTTTATTTACATTTTACATTAATAATACTGTAGGTTGACCATTTGGGTATTGTTTAACATGCGAAAAACAAATATCTAGTTTTCGTTCGATGTTGATTTTATATCAATTGCGTTAAGCAATTTGGCTGTAGCAACGATATCACCATCCAAGTTCTTTAAATTCGTATCAGCTTCAGTCATACCCTTTAATACGTCCTGTAACATCTGAAAATTAATGAAAAGAAAGAGACTAACAAAAGGTAGAAACACATTTATATCGCGTCACGTGAAATCACATGCTACCGATTATGTGATTTCACGTGACATTCGTAGTGTGGGCTGATGCGTTTTCATTGCATTAAATGCGTTGGAAAGAAATCTCTAAGGGGCGAGCGAAGGAATGTAAGTCGGAACGATTAGTTTTGCAGGAAAACACTTATAATAGTTAAAGTGCAATGAAAGATCAGGTGTTAGATTTCGACGCTCAGGTAAATGATCGAGAAAAAAGGGGAATCGACTTGCATTATTATTACCATAAGTAACGGACAGTAGTAAGTCCTGTTTTAACCAAAACTTGCATCTTTGGGCCACCCATACATTTGTGCAATTATAATCACGGCACGCGGACATTACGCGCATTATCTCGTGTGAAAGTACGCCACGATTTCACGTTGATCCAGAATTTTATTCTCACGCAATCTCGAAAATACATGAATTATTTGTAGAACATGTAAGAAGATATGCAGTTTAATAGTGAACCCAAAAATTCTGTCAATGAGTCAGAAATGCTGCAAATTTTCTATATCGTATAGCAATTTGGAAGAAGTACTACTTGGGGCTTATACACTCCATTCACCACAAGGAACGATGTCTTACTAAATAGTTGGCTAAATGTTTTAACGTGCTAGAAACCATGTATCCTAAGTATGATGTCACATGCTCTCACATGCAATGTGAGTGCATGTGATTTCACGTGGCCCGATATTAATGATTCTACCTTTATCGTATCGTACAAATCGGAATTGTGGTATACTAATTATGTAATTGTTATATAAATATCTATAACTATATTTCTCGGAAGATTTAGAATTATTTAATTGATCTCCAGAAATCTATTATAGGTGACAGTACAATTGAAAAATGTAATATATACTACATGACTTATTCATTACGATGCATAAACATAACCTCTAACCAGTCTTATGTTCTGATAAAGTAGCACAGTGTTCTCTTCTTTATATTTGAAGGGAGTTTCATAGAAAGATGCTGAAGACGTTGATACCGACTGATTTTCCATATTTAATTTGTACTGCTTTATGATTAGATATATAATACAAATTTTGTTCGCTCCCGCTTTTTTCAGTACAACACTGTCAAGTACCGTTTACGATGCATTATCAGATATAATATGAAATTCCCTAGTCAATCTATTCAAATTAAAATATCTAAAATCTAAAGTGAAACGTTAATTTGGAAACGATGCGTGAGTAGATAAATGAGAAATGTGAGAAAGCGGGGATAAAAAATACGTTACCATTACAGAAAAAGAATATTTTATAGAAAAAAAATTCTACTCTATGTTGTTGCGAACTTGTCCAAGGAAAATTCTTAAACTGTGGGTTCGTGTGCCCGTGGAGCGCTAAAGCGCTCTGCTTGTGAAGTAAATCATTTGTGAAAATGAAAAATAAACTCAGAAACAATTAAAACACGAATAAACTTTGAATAATTGATAAACAACTTAATGAGTACTTTAATTTAACACACGTGTTATCGCCTTTGTTGCTTACGATAGAATGAATGTACAGAAGCTCACTTTCAACTTTAAAGATTAAAACATTTAAGAACTTTGTTTCTCGCCAATTAAAATTAACGTAAGTTTTTCAAATTAATTAAAACTATTCCTATTGGCTAATATTTTATAATTGACAGCTAATCAATAAATAATAAATAATTCACACCGTAGCAACGGAATTTGTGACAGTTAATCAATTAATACCGAGTATCTAACGCCAAAGCAATGCAATTTAAATTCCGCGCGTATTGGTTCGCGTAACGCTCGGTAGAGGGAGAATACAGCAAATTGAAGGTGGACACAACAATGTAAACTTTATATGGGATTTCTCGTCTGACATTTAAGCACTCTATGCTATCGATCCTTACAGAGATTCAACATTTTTTTGCAAGAGTGCGCTAGAGATTACACGCAATTTTACGCTCACTTCGCCATCTAATACACGATACGTTTTCACTATTATTATGATTACAGTTGAGCAGTATTGAAATAGGTTACGTGTAATAATGATGTTAAATATGTATAAAATTTACTGTTAAATGTTAAACTAATATTTATCACTATGAAAATGTATATATTGATGTGACGTACAATATATAAACAATTTAGAATGCGCATGTAAGTGAAGTATTATATATAATTTCTAGCCTCCGAGTTGACAGCAAAAACATTGATTACAAATAAATTACGAATTCGATTTTGAAGTATAACATAATTAAATTGTCACATATATCGTACTGAACGTTTTTACGTTATTGCAGGGTTTAAGAAGATTTTTTTGTAGATGCTACTTTTGTCCTCGTCAGATATAAAATGTTACATAGACATAATATTCCTATAATATCGTGTTCAATGATATTCATAGATGAAACTACACATTACTGAAGTTGTACCTTTTCTTAATGACGATATAGAATGTATAATTGAGATATTTATGAAACGTCTATGATGGAAGCACAAACAGATATCTCTGTTTTGCGTCCACCAGTGAATGTAAGGAGCATGAGTACAGGCAATGTTTTCTATACTCCCTTAACTTCATTCGCTGGTATGTACACAATTATAAAGATAATTACCACTCCCGACTAATTTTGGACCGTGATGGAAGCATATTATTATTATACATGTCACTCTTGCAGAAATGTGGTACCAAATATTTTTATGGGCCCTGTTTTCTTCCATTTTTGTTCATACTATAGCTGGCGCAATTTGTTTCGCTACGTTAAGACAACATAAATATGGAAAGTATGTACAAATTTATTGCACATTTATAATAATATAGATAAACTTAATAAGACGATCGGCCGAACGATATATAAGTATTAAGTAGTTGCTCCATTTTTATAAATAACTATACCATTTTTAATTTGAAGATTCTTCCCATTGCTGATAATAATAATGGGTGTGTTATTACCGCTAACATCAGGAGTTCTTAGCTCTGCCGCTGTCGCTTTTGTATACAGAGCATCACGATATCCACTGCCACCGTTGTATGCATTATTTTGGGGTATTGGTCAGACCATTGTAGCAGGATGTGTGGGGTTCACACGAATTTTAGCAACTTTGTAAATGACTATGCACAAAATGTATTGTTACCTAGGAAATGTTGTATGTAATATATAAGAAGCATTTCCAAAACTTGAAAAGCTTATGTATTTGACTAAAATTAATTGGCGACTTGTATTAGTAATGCATCATAGAATAAGAAACTTTGTACATAATAGAATTGTATCATATTGTACAAATGTAATGCAAGTTAGGATCGATCTAATTATAAGATACTTAACTCGAGATATTAGCAAACGTTGTTCGCGATTTATATGAAAATAGATCATCTTTTTTAAGAGCACAATTCTATTTTTTCTGCAGGCAATAAATGCGTCTCTTGCCTTAATTTATTGTAAAACATAGTATAAATCTCTCGGATACATTTTTATACAAATTAGTGATAGTTATATTTATATACAATTATGTATATTTACTCTTGCGATTTGTCAGTTTTTAAATGTTGCTTATAATTATTTGCAATATTTTTAATTTCTACCAATCCTGCTTCCAATTCTTTACGAATGTTCAGCTTCACTTCTTCATCCGACGAAGTTAAACTTTTTAGCACCATGTCTGTAATATAAATATACGTTTTACATGTAAATATACAACGACGATTGAAATATTAAACGTAAGCTAATAAAGTGTTTACGTTATTAAATATTTCGTACCATGAAACTTGGATAATGTTTCCATTGTTGAGACTTGTAAATAAATCTGCAGGAACGAGAGAACTGTGGATACATGTCTTCCAGATATATGCAGAACATTTTGTGTTGCTGCAGTGAACAGTATACTTGTGACTAGATGTAACGCTAACGCAGGATTTTGTGTAGCGTTAAGTTCTTCTAATAACGCTTCTCTATGGCCTAAAATAAATGGCCTTTCCTTCTTTTTATCGTATTTCTTTAAGACCAAGCAACAGGTTGCCATTGCTGGGTCCACAACGTTCAAAAAATCATCTATGGAGTTTCCAGCGATAGATTTGTGTACATCGCCCAAAGGCTCCTTAACGTCCTCTGGTAAATCAAGTAATATTTTTTGTCTCGTCTCGGTAGTAACATTTTCGGGAAATTGAAGCATATTTTGTTGCGCAGCCAGTTTGAACAATTCGTTTACAAAATCAGTGCCAAGAGACTTTAATAAATATTTCGTTAAAGTAGGTTGTTCGGCCTTATTCATGTGCTTAATACCTTTGTCAAATATCTTAATGTTCGTAATTAAAACGTTCAGTCGTTCCTCGATTTCGCTTAAATTAGTAGTTTTGTTATTTTGTGTTAATTGATCTGCGATGGATATAGCATAGCTATTTATTTTCGGATCCAAGTATAGCGCCAGTTCGTCTATTAAATCGTCAATGATGGCCAAATTATCGTCTTTCCCAAGTTCATTTTTTATGTCGTGTAGAGACACGAGTTTAAGTTCAATTTTTGTCGACGTTACTTTTATATTCTCATCGTCAGATTCGTTCTCACGGCCCTTGCCTTGTAAATACTTCTTCTTCGTGGATTTAGTTTTTGTTTCTCTACCCTGGCTACCGCCTCCGGCTTTGCCACTTGCCGCTTTTTTTCGACGCTCTTCCTTCTTACTTCCCTTGCCGTCAAGTATAAAATCTACAGATTTAGACTTAATTCTGTTTTCGGCTATTGTTTGAAACCATTGTCCACTAGCTATCGCTTCTCTAGCCTTTGTTTCTGCCATTGCCTCGAACGATTTGTTTAACGATTGCAAAAATGCATTGGACATCACGACCGTTTTTGCAAACACATACGTATTATTATTGATTTTCTTCTCGGCGATTTTAAGTAGCATTTCCATATCCCTATCAGAGAACACAGATGGTAGAAGTGGGCTTATGTCGACAAAAGACCCAGTTGCTATAGCTTCTTCGATATTTGAATCTATTTGGTCTCTAATATTCGTACCGACAGCAACAGAGTCTAAGAAGACTATATTTTCATTTGGAAAATGACGTTTCACGAAATTCGGTGGATCTGATATCCCGAAACGAGTGAGGGCATCATATTCTAATAACAAGAAACAAAAACGTACATACAGATAATACATGATACATTTGAAATGTTTTGTATCAATAATATTATTTTGCACTGAAAGGTAATACAAACCTAAATAACCATTTTGCTTGAAGAAGTTGTCTACCCATTCATTTTGACTTTTGGAATAAATACTTGGTATGTAAAGACTGTTCGTTCCCTGTTTTCCTGCTACAACTCCAGGAATTTGTTTCATTTCTTGCAAGTTATCCAGGATTGCTATGTACAATATAATCGAATATTTATTAATTGCCAACGATATTAGTATAATTATTGCATTCACGTAACGTATAATTGTATACCTACAAAAGAATATTCTTTCCAAAACGGCACATTGTCCTAAAATAGCCGACAATGGTGTTGGTTTTGTAACCGCGGATAAGGCCCCTCTGATTTTTGCTTTATTTTTAGCTATAAAACTTTCTGTATAAAAAACTCTTGCATCCTGTGAATCTTGCTTACCATATATCGTTTTCCCTAATTCTTTTTCGATTAAAGATTGTAAAAATTCAGCTGGCAAATTATAATTTATAGTCAATTCTGCGACACTGATACAACCGTGTTGCGTTAATTTGTCATTAATTTCTGCCGCAACTTTGTTCAAGTAAGTTCTATCAATAAGCTGCCCAAGTATTATCTTTAATCCTTTGCTATGTTTTTCAATCTCGTTTGCGACCTTCGATACATGGGACAGGTTAACGTTAAGAATTTGGGCCAAATCCACCAAATTGATCCTTCCGCCGTGGATGTACAATTCATCTTTGATCTCTTTGCCAAGTTGCTGAGGCGTGACGTATTCTTTGCCGTCGTTAGTAAATATTACATCTAACAACTTGTCTTCGATTAACTTTGTTACAATTTCCACGCAGTTACGTTCCGATAATCTGTAATATTAAATTTATTAAAAGATGTTGAAGGAACGAATGAATTGGACGGAACAATAATATATGCTAGGTTTAACCAACATTTTCGAATCAAATTATCATAATACATGTACAGAATAATTAAGTCGCAAAAGATAATTAGCTGCGTAATTTTTGACAGACTTTTATTAGATCTGACAAAATATTGTTGATATTGGCCAATTTTAATTTAGTTAGATTCATAAAACATTCGATTTCACTTCACAGCTGTCTAAAATTCGTCCATGGTAAACGTCAATCGTGTTTTTATAATTGCCAAGTAAAACAGAAGTGTCTATGTTTTTATTAAAATATATCGTACTTTTGTAGCGTGGAACTTAGTTGCGCTTTTTGAAAGTCAGCGGCTAGTCTTTTAACTTCATCCCAATCTACAGTAGTCATTTTCAATTTTAATCGTACGAGGGGTAAAATTTGTACACTTGTAACACTATTCTGGAACACTGATTAGAGAAATTTTGGTTTTCACCACTCACGATTTACTCTGACATCTAGCGTTGCCACTGGTGAATTACAGTGCGCGTCCAACAAAGTTCAATGTTATTATAGTTACGATTATTGTGATAAATTTGTTTGCACCGGCAATAAAGAAATAAAGGTTCTGGTCCCAATACATGAGTAAGTATATAAAATATATTAAACACGCAAACAGAGTGTCTTTTGTTTGCCAACTATAATATTAATCGTACAGTAGTACCGACCACAAGTATTCAGACAAACGAAATGTTTTATTCATTCTTTCATGCATCTGTGTTTTACATTTTATTGCAAGGATTGTGTGCAGGCACATTTTCAATATAATCATTGTAAATGTTTTTCACAGAAAAGTCATACGATTTGAAAAACACACTTATTGGAATTTGAATTTCTTGTCGTCGACAAGAAGCATAGGGAAAATATTTTTGTACCTAAGCGTCCGTAGTGCTATTTTCCTGGGGAACAATTGCTGAACAATCAAGTTTTGTTGATACACGTGTGTTTAAATACAATGTTGCTTGTTTATCATTTGTTTGAGTAGTTGCCACTCGATAAACAACAAAATGGAACTATTCACAGTGAAAATCGATTTGAAATTCTGACATCCGATTCATTTAATGACCGTACTCTGAGATAACTATATTTCGAATTATAAGGTTAGACGGTGCATGTCATTTTATTGATTAAATTTGGTGTTCTGCCTTTTTGATGTATTGTTAGTTTTGTGTTGAACAAATTGTGCGATTAATATCAACTCAACAAATAAGCTTTGGGTATTAATAATTTTGTATTGCAAAGTTCGTGAAAGTGTATGGTTAGTGGAACAATCATTCGTATAACAGTCTGAAATTTTAATAATTGTTATTTTCTTCTGTAACGCTATATTAAAACTGTACAAGGCCGGGATGCATTCGACAATAATTTTGCAGATGTGTGTGGCCTCAATAAAAGTGCATTTTTAAATACTTATCGCATATTCACCTAGTGAATCGATCATATTTTGAGTTTAACTATTACATTTAAGGGAAACATTTGTGAGAATGTTTTCTATTATATCGAATAACAAGTAATTTCTTTTTGTTTAAAATCATAAGTCCGTTTGGGGTATAAGTAAAAATAAAATCATTTCGTTTTATTGAGATAAGTATATAGTTATTTAAATGCAGAATTACAAAAGGTTCACCTGATTAATGGCCTCATATATTTGTAACATGTTTATGTTTATCTTAATAGCGATAAGGAAACATTAACACTTTGAGCTCATTTTGATAATACTTTATCATCATGCGTAATAGGGTAATTAAACATTACAATGTTATGAAATGGATTACAGTACATTGATCTTTAAATGTTGCAGAGTTCTTGAGCTCTTAGCGTTAACAATTGTAATACAGCAACATTGCAACATTTGTACATTGCTTATTATAAAATAGTTTATAAGTAGAAGCGAAGTTTATAAGGAACTTCTTATCAATTTATAAAAAACTATATAATATAATGCTAAGTATAATGTAATATGAATAATATATGTTTATAAAAAATGTTTGATTAATTTAGATCATAAGTAACCAGCATAAAACCTAAGATGAAGTCATTTCTAAGTTGTGTTTATATTAATGTATTGTTTTTCTGGCTCTGTTGTTATTTTAATTACGATTTTATAACCTTTTATATACTGGGCTATAAATTAAAAAATTCCACAACTTATGTAGTTTTATAATACTTCGAAACTGAGTAAACAAAATAATATAAACTTAACTTTTTGCTTTTTCCATTGCATAATACTTCTACCATCCTGTGGAAATCATGATAACTCATTACATTAATTTAATTCATTAAGAATTTTGTATCTCTCTTTTTATTTACTTATTGAGGCCACTGAAATTTATTGTTTTTTTTTTGGTGTTCGAAAGTTGCACAAACACAATAAAGTATGCACTTTATAAATATTTTATTCTGTTTTTTATACTTGCAGTAAGCTTTTAATAGTTATAATGCATAAAAATTAATAATAACTCGAACAAAAGAACCTCCTCTGCAGCAATTGAAAATGAGATAATAAAATATCAGGTAAATATATTTCGATTGTATTATATGAATAAATGTGTAAGTTGCATTTTATATTTTTGGATGTAGATGCAGCGATACGGTAATCTATAGCTTAATAGGTGTGAAATTAAACAAATATAAGAGATAATTATCGCGGTAATTGGTAAAATAATTCTTTCTATTTGCGAATAGGCAACGTTACTTTTTTTAATATTAAAATGCCGTGAAATATATTTCGCGTTTCGCTTGAGAACAATATTGCTATGTGGACGGAAAGATTCCACAATGTAAAATAAAGTAAATCACGTCGATGCACTTCAAAATTTAAAACCTGTTGTAAGCTTAACGCAAAGAGTGAAATACGTAGTAGCTTATTAATATTTTTCGTTCGTAAGTCTTATTGCGTGCAAAAATTTTGCGAGCTACATCATAATGTTTGCTTTAAAAGTTCAAAGGTATCCGCCGTGGAATAAATTTTTCATCATCGTGCTTTTGATTAGCTTTTAAATTTCGCTGCATATTCATGCCAGCTACTTCGTGTGCTCCCTTTAGTGTTTTCAAATATTCGTTGCATAGTGATAAAAGTGGAATAAAAAAAAGAAATTATTAGCTGAGTGTAATTTTCATTTTGAACAGAACGTTTATAATTCTATTTAGGTATTTTGATGAATCATGTTTGTCGCTTTTATGCAATGCAATTTATAATTTTATATTCGTCGGGATACACTTATTTTAACCATATAACACGCGAAAGAATATACACACAATCGGAACATTGCGGTTGTGGTAAGGTTGAATATATGTACGATCTTTTCACACTGATACTGAAAGTTAGAAATAATGTCGGAAAAGTAGTTCCGAATGTTTAATTTAACATTGTTAATTGCACAGAAAATTTCTCTGCGACCGAAAATAGCAAGAGCTACTAAAATGACCGATAGTGTACTTACGTAAGAGTTTAAATTTTGCTACATTTTCGTAATTATTGTATAGATAAAACTAATTTAAATGTAAAACTGTGTTACCATTTATTGTGGATAAAAGTAACGAATTATTTATATTATTGTTATTTTAGTGAATAAATTATGAAATAAAAATAATGAGAATAGATAAACAGTTCATTTTAAAAATAAATATACTTTATATAAAAATCGCATACATATCAATCTACTATATGAATTTTATTTTAATTGATTTTATTGTTAGGTTTAAATTCCTTCAAAAATATCCGGTCTATTGCCCTGGTTTGAAATCGGTGTTTTAACTTGATGAAGCAATAGCGAAACATGGTTGAGCTATGATTCTATTCTACACAGTCCAGTATGCTACTTGAGAAAGTTCATTGTTCCAGATGATTTGTGGAAAACACATAAGGAAATAAAGTAGGCGGGGGCATTTTTTAATAGCCTGAAGTATTTTTTAGCTATGCATCGTTTGTGTAGTGAATGCAAGCTTTTGTTTGTAGCAGTAAAAGCACTGTCGCATTTTTAGTATAGTTATTAATAGTAGCAATTACCCTGCTAATAATAATAATTTCATTCTTTACATCGCACTACAAAATTCTTATAGATATTTTTCATTTTTTCTTGAATTATTCGATCATATATTTAATACTAACCGAAGATAATTAACTGTACTCTGTTTAATTTGTACTTTTTTCGTACTTGTGCAGAGCTGCAAAATTTTATTCATAGACGTGTTTCAATATTTCCAAAAAAATGTAGCTGATATCTAATATTCAGTTCCCCATATTCGATTTAACACCTTTCATTTCCTTCGATTGCTAGTTTATTGATTACGAAAGTAAGTAAGAGGGCAACAGAAAGTTAAACAAAAATTGTACTCTATGCTACTAACATTTCTATCATTAAAATGTTTACCATTTCCGCACATAATCTTTTACGCAAAGTTTTTTACTCTAATTGCTTGTTGTTAATTGGTATTACTCTAATTGTAATTGACATAGTATTGCGCCTAATGTGTAAGTTTTCGTACACTCGCATCTGTGTATTATTTCACGTGTGTTTAATTACACGTGATCGTTTTCTTCTTATCTACAATTTGAATATATGTAAAACCATTTTTTCGTTTCGCATATTATTCCAGTAAATACCTATACATAAATACCTACTAGAGTGTTAATGTTTTAAAAATTACACGAATTAAAATACGGATGCGTTGACACAGGTATACTAAATGCGTGAAAAATAATACACGTGCACACGTGCACCAAAAATTACACTGACTAGTGCATGAATAAGTCTAATACAAGTGCACACGCGTATTTAAATATACGCAAATCAGGGGATTCAAAGTAATTACACCCCAAAATTACTTAACCATGATTTCTTTACGAATTCCACAAAAGGATTAATTCCATCTTGCCTGCGTCGAACCAGGGCGTGGATCATGATAAATGTATGAACGACGTCTATGCGAGACGTCGTTTAGATGCCAGAGGACCGTCGAAAGTTAACGCGTACAGGGAACAGAGTTGGACCTTATTCGAAGAAGAACGTATACCCATAAAAATTATCCGTCATTATCGAATACCTCCGTTTAATTCAGTAGAATTATACCCAACCCTATACTTCTACCAGTGACGAATAAAATCGTGTTCAACTCCAAATTTCCTTCGAGTTGTACTACACATTAAGTAATAAACAACCAATACTTTTTCTTCTATGAAAATCGTCGTTCGTTATTTGTCATTCGAATAAAATTGATCCAACTCTCTTCCCTACCGTAGGGAACGAGAATCATTCAGTGATACACGTCGAAAGTAGAGTCGCATGTCGAGTCCACGCGCAGCCTAATGCCTCTATCCTCTTCGTCCATCGCTTTCGCGTTTCGCTCGCTCGTTACTATGTAGCGCGTTTTAGTCCTCTCTTCTTAACGCGGAACTTTCGACGTCTCGTTCAGCCGGCGAATAACACTGGTCACTTCAGTTTATGCCCGACCCTGTCGCCGATCGGATCTGTGGAGGGATACGCAGAGGAATTGACCGTCGACGAAGAAGACGCGACGAGGGCACGCGTTATCTTCGCCGCATAGCAAGTCCATAGACCGAACGTGCATAACTGGTAAACTAAATCGACGTTAACTTCGTCAATTCTCTCCTCTTCCCTACCCGCTACTCGCTGATCGTATAATTTCTCTCTTCTGCAATTCCCTACTCTCTATTCTTCCGTTTCGCTATTCCTTTCTCCTTGTTCGTTCCGGCTACCATGATAGGAGGAGGGAAAACGCGTGAGCATTTTCTATTCTTGCTACGGGTCGTGTTTCCGATTCGTGCCGTGTTTCGAATCGCACGGGATACCTAGAGGAAGTGAACCTTTTAGCCGTGAACTCGCGCGATGGTGGAAGCGTTTTTCGGCGATGATTCATTGCGTGGTGTCGTGTCGGTGTTCTCCACGGGACGCATCGTAGCGGTAGTGTTGACAGAGATTAGAGGCGGACAGATTAGGAGGATGATTAGAGTAGCGTGAACCTCTGCCACGAACGGTATATCGTGCGTGCATCCGCGTATTGTGCAGGCTTCAGTGTTCTATTCTTTTCTTTTCGCCCGTTTTTTGCTGCCTTTCTTTTAGTTGGATACTTTTACTGTGAATATCGTTGCATTCTTTATTGCTTATCAAACGCAATTTAAACGCGTCGTGTAAGCGTTCGCGATACGATAGCGTTAATAGCTTTCCACGTGCAGCGTGGTTGGATGTAGGGTTTCCTTTTTTCTTTTTATTATGGCAGTTTTTCACGCAGTATTCTTTTAACGTCGTGGGAAACGATTTTTTTTTCTTTTTACGGTTGTGCTAATTGCTGGCTCGAAGTTACGGTCCACGTGTTTGAATCCGGCTTTTTATGGACGTATCACTGGAGGAATTAATGGGTAGAGAAGTAGGTTTTTGTATTTACTAATTAATTAAGCGCACAATGTCTTGTGTATTTAATGGGTGGTACACTTGGGTGTATCAATGTTTTATTAAATATTAACACGAATAATCGTGTACGGGGACTCTTACGGATGGGAACGTGTTCACTCTTGAGGAACTTTTTTTGGTGAACCAAATGGGTCTAATCAGCTGATTAACGGGGGCTCCCGGCCGCTATAACTATTTTAGTTTTTCTCAATTGGGTTCCCAAGTGTGTAGTCAGAGGAGTAATTAATTTTCATTCAGGAGTTAATTTCTTTCATCATTTTCTTTTTTGGAGCAAGCAATTTTGTTCGGCTTCTTTAATAATTCCCTTCAATATTATAACAGTGGATAAGAGTATATGGTGTTTAACTTTCATTTGAAGAATTCTTTTTTTCAATCATTTCAAATTGTAATTAAAATACGGTCGGTAACTTTACTCCTCTTCAAATTGCTGATGCCATTGAAACTTTTTGTCTTCTCTGGACGTTTTTTCCACAGAGACAGAATTTGTTGACAATCGTGTACCATGCGAAGTATATAATGTGTGAAGAGGTTAATCGGTGTATAATCAACATCGGAGTCGAAGTATGATATACTTTGCATGCCTGATCCATTCAATTCGAAGACAGATTAGTGTCAAGGTTAAAAGAAATAGATTCGATAGTTTTGAGCAAAGTCCGCTATGTCCGATATCGACAAAAGAAGAGTAGCTACATTTCAAAAATAGTATACCTAATAAAAAAATTTCCATCTGCGTTATTTCTTTGCTTCAAAATGAAGTAGTGCAAATTGAACAGAAAATTTCAATAGCCTAATTACGTTTTAAAAAAATAAATTACGCAAAGCTTTAGTTAATTATTATACATAAAACAATTCTTAAGCAGCGAAATCTCTCCTAAGAAACGGCACAAGAACAAATACAAAGACAAGAATTTTACATTTACACAGTTTCGCAATCCCGTACATACCTGTATAAAATTGTATATGTTTCTTGCTTTATTGAAATAATACAGAAAGCAAAGTTTCAAAGTATGAATACCTATCTTTTTCGAAGTTTTCAAATTTTCACCGGCATCTCGACGGCATCTCGAAAAATTTATTTTCTCCCCGGGACGCAACGAGAACAATTTACCATTTATTTTATCTAAAACATATGTCACGTGTCGCGTTTATACGTACCCTAGAATTTACAGCGAAGCTTCTCAGCTATACATTTACTTTCCAAGTTCCAGTCAACGCGAGAGTAATCTTCTGAAATTTACTAATCTCTGGTAACAATATGCGCTGGTACCATAAATGGGGAACGCGGTATGTACGTTGCTCGGGTCGCGATATGCCCTGTCGGAAATTTGTAATTATGATTTATAGACCGAGAAAACTGAACTCCGTCGTCCTCCACGAAGAACTTGGCAGAAGGTTCCCTCGTTTCTTTGTACGCGATCGTTATTTTTTTTTCTCTTTCTTCCAAGTAACAACTCCATTGTATTATCTCGAGGCTTTTCTTCGACCAGAATCGACCGTTTAATTTTGATTGGTTCGTGCTGTTTGACCCTTCTCTCTCTTTATTATCGTAAGTGATTTTAATGTTATTCTTTGTCGGCCTAATTTCGATCATTAATTAAGGTTTACTGAATGGTAATAACAGAATTAGGCTTAATCCGCTGCCTCTATTACTAGTTTATTATATGAATTTTATTCACGAGACGTAAAACGAAGCCATGGCCGGTACCAATCGGAAGATACGATAGAATAATAAAATACGAAAGAATCAATGAGAATTAAATATCAAAGGTATATAAACGTTATTACGTTATTACGTGTTAACACGTTCGTGGACGTGAATTGCGATACAAAATGACTGTAACATTGAAATTTATAAGTCGCATTATCATGCATTCTATTCTATACATCATTAATTTTGTGATATTGAAAAAAAAGAAATTAATAATAAATCATCTATCTATACTTGTATCTCATTCAAATTCTTACTGTCCGCGAACGTGTTAAATAAAGTTATTGAATACTTATGTCACTTGGACAAAATTATTACAGAATCGAAATGTCTCACTGATTTAAGGAAAATATCATAATTATTTACAGATGGAAGGTATTGAAACGTGATTGACAGATTTTCGTCAAAGGCTAAGACAGTAAACCATTTTTTTTTTTTTTTTTCACTTGGAACACGAGTATAAATAAAGGTGTGCCTCTCCTACGTTTAGAATAAAACAGACTGCTATACACGCGTCACTTTTGATCATTATAAATTAGAATACAAATACAAGCAACTCTCGACCGTTTAATGTTCTTAGAAGGTGCTTTGACACTTCGTTACTACGTATCGCATGTGGCCAGTCATACTATGGTGTCTGGTTCGAAATTTGCAACGTTTTCAATCCGATGCAAGCGCAGTTGGTCGTAGTTTTTATTTCTTCATCAACATTCCAGGGGAAAGATCTGTATCAAGATGAAACGTATTCGCACGAGTAAGGTGATCATCTTCAATTAACCCTCGGCTTGCTGTGAAATTGAAACAGAATCGCGACTTTCTACCTGCTAACTTACTTATGGACGATTCATTTTTTCTCCTTTATCATTATTACGTTTCCTGTGCAATTGGTTTTATCTGCTTCTTAGAAATTTGTTGTGTCGTTATTCAACGTTATTTTTACAAAAGAATGAAAAATATTGTTATTATAAGTAATTACTTGTACCGGCATTTAATACAATATTTATTTATCATGTTTATGAACTATTAATATATGATAGCAATACAATATTAACACAGTGAACAGAAAATTATCTATGTCGTAGAATTGCGGAAACTTTGCTCATTGAAAGAATTTTTCATTTACCGAGCATCATTTGAACTTCCTTGCCGTAAAGAAACGCAAATAAATCGAATTTTGCATATCAGTTGAAGTGCATACATTTATCATTTGGAAATGTCACATTAAACTGGGTTTGCTAAGGTTAATCGCTTTTCAAAGTATAGTATGTACTGACTTGGTATGTAGTATTGAAGTGTTAACGATTAGTCACGATCCAGTGGCAAATCAAACGGTATCAATAACTGTACCAGTGGTACCTACACATTGTAAGTAGATGAAATTACATATTGCATCTAGATTTTTTAGGCGCTTTAGATTTCTTGCTATCAGATTCTACATACTCCATGTACTCGAGAACAGCTTGAATCCTCTTATTTGATCTCAGTATTTGAAAAAAGAAAAGAATCGGTTATGTATTAAAACGAACTTTCTTTACTTTCTAATACGATATTCCAGTTCAAATATAATAATGTTGACTGAATTATTTTAATTTAAATGGAACAAATTATATTTATTCGGTTTGCAAAAGAATATAATCTTTTATTGTACTTTGTGGTAGAATAGCATTGTTACTAGTTACGCCAATGGTTTTGATATGTATATAGACTCTTATCGCCGTGATTGAATACTGAATACCCATATATACACGTGATAATGTGTGCGAAATCACTCCCTATATATTATCTAATGATACGATATGTATAACTTCTTCCTTGTTTCCAGTACAATTTTTTTCCGCAACGAATCCAACAAAAAATTCTATACACTAAAATTTTACAATATCAGCTGTGTGTAAAAATTGAAATATTTCTTAATGGAATTTTCGGGGCAGTTAAAAAAAATATTAAATGTAAAATTGATATTTTGAAGAGGCATATTAAACTCATATTTACTGTAATATAGTTAATGTATTGCATTTCCACAGTTTCCTTGAGCGCACAGTCAATTTGTATATTTTATTTTCAACGATTTACATACGGCTACGCGCAAAATTGAGCTTGCAGTAGTCAAAAATATATATCTTTTAGCATACAAACAATAAGATTGCCAGAATGAAAAAGAGGATTAACGAAATTGTATAGTAGCTATAGAAATAACAATTATAGTATACATTTAAGTTTCATTGTTTGTATGTTAAAAAATATACATTCCCTATTACTGTACGCTGAATTTTCGGAGTAGCTGTAGGTCGAGTTAATAGTTATCGAAGTTAGTATTTATGTATCAGCTTTGTTATCAAACGAATTCTACTTTGTGTACTTTCCGAAATCGACTGCGATAATGACACATTAAAAATACTTCTACTTTATCATTTTTCCTTTTATTTTTCATGATCGATTTTGCACAAATGCTTCTATAAATTAACCAACAAGTTAATATATTTGTCGAACTTAAAACGAACAGATTACTTTATATTTATTTCTCACAGTTTGAAAAGTCGTGTAAAAAATTTGAATTACCTTTTGTAACCGGGTGCGATGTAATTAATGGAGGGAATATTTAACAATAAATATCACTTTTTGCACGTGTCGACACGTGTTTTTGATCTTGATTTTCGCAGCGTGGCGATAATTCAGTGGCAGTAACCAGTAACAGCACTCTCTCAATGAATCACAGTATTGTCAAGGTATACAGGAATTAAAGTAATGCTTCACCAATCATTGTTTTCGCATGGAACTTTATTTATCAGTGTTTGGAAGACAAATATTCCGTTCTTTTCTAGCGTGTGTTATTGTTCTTATTTCGTCCCCGTGAATGAAATATATCATGCGAATATTCAAAAGAAAACTTTAATTTCATATACATTTCAGCAATCTATTATTTGTTTATAAAGTTTCTTGCCCGTTATCAATTTATTTCCAAACGATTTCTCTATTAATATACCTACTTGCAATTAGTGTCATTTTTGGGGTTTCCATTTCATTTTTATTCTCAAGATGATATTCCTCACGATTTTCTGTTTATAAAAAAATCTTTGCACATATGAAACAATGTTCGATTACTTTTTCAAGCGCCTCGTAGTATCATTTTCAGCATTATTCGTCCTCAAAAAGCTACTAGAAATTTATATTATAATTAATCACATAGCCACCATAAATTGAATTAGGGATTGCAACGTGTATTTTTTAATTATTGCAAGATTAGCAAGAGAGCAAATACATTTAAATGTTTTACTATGTTTATAACCAAACTTGAATCGTAAATTGTAAATTACTGCAAAGTAGAAATATAATACATGACGGAATTTATTATCAAAGAATAGAATTCCACGAATCCTGGTTTTAATATAATATAATTAATTAAGATTGATATAACTTTCACGAGAACAGGCATTGGGTTCTGCGTATTATTAGTTTGGTATTTCAACAACCCATTGATTTGATAACCCAGTTTAATATTGTAGCAACGATCCATTTGATCCCCGTAACACGAAATTTGTAACATTTCCACGTTGTTCGAATATAACGCTGCTCCCTCTTTCTAATCCAGAATAAAATCATTTCTTGATGCTTCTTCCACTTCGCGTTTCCCAAACGACTCACGGACCAAAGACACCGTGAATTATTATTGTTAACTTGTTAAATAATTTTTAAATTATTTGTTAAAACATAGTATAATAATTATGAAAGTGAGGATGTCATTAAACTTAAAGGGGAAAAGGGAAATATAATGAAATAAAATAAAATAAAATAAAAACAGCATACAATAAAGCGTAGAGCTCAAAATAACAGCATACCATATGTATAATTTATTTTTCTGTGTGCGCAATCTATTTCAGGACAAAAAACAACAACAAAGTAGATTGATATTTTTTATATACGTTTTGAAATTATTATCAAATTGAACCTATATGCTGCAGATATTACTTCTTCGTGGGTGTAGAGTTGGAGCGTAGAAGTTTAAACGCAAAGTTTTAAATATTTGTAACTAGTAAATTGAATTAATATTAATTTACATGGAAAGCAAGTAAATGATTAATTGTAGATCACTGATTGTAGGTAACTAATTTCAGACAGTAAGAAAGTAATTGATGTAAGAAACTGATAACACTGTATACATAGAGCTTGAAAGGAGTGACTATACGGTAGATAATAGCGAACAATGTGTTAAACGACAGATTATTAACAAACAAATACTGCCACTGAACATTGTTAATAAATGTATAAATAATCCATAGATTCTGTGGAAGTTATGCAAATTTTTAGAAATATTAGGTGCATCAATAAGTAATCATAATAAATGGTAAAAGAATTTGAAAAACTAATCGTTCTTGTCCGTCAATCTTTCTCTGCTTTTTACCGGAATGTTAAAAATTTCATTTCAGTAGAGATATTAACGCTTTTGTTCAGTAAAGTTCTCAGGCCCTTTTATTATTACCGTCGACTACCACGAAATCATTTTAGTGAAAACAGAAATCAATTTCTCCACATACATAGCTGAAATATTTGGTTTAAAATGGAAACATACAAAAGCCCAGAGAAATGTCAACAATTACTATAACGCATAACTTGTTTCGGAGTGTGTCGCTATTAAATACTGAAATTGTTAAAGACAATTGTTAAAATTATATATCATACTTTGAAATATTTGGTTTAAAAGGGGAACAGACAAAAGCCCAAAGAAATGGCAACGATTAAATTGTTTTGGAGTGTATCGTTATCAAATAATGAAATTGTTAAAGAGAATTGTTACAATTCTACATTCAACTTATCGGTATATGTATTACAGTATAATTGCACATTATACTTATCACTATACCATACTATAATTGTATACCATACTTTACTCACCACTTACTACTATTATTATATTAGAACGAACTGAAACGAGCAAAGATAACAGTTTTCCTCAACACCGATTCTTCCGCCCCCAACGAAATCCTTTCATGCACGGTCTTCAAACCACATCTTCCATTTTTGCCCCGCAGATCTACCCAACCGACCCGCTAAAAAATCTGGACCATGACAATTGCTGAAAACACCGATCCAAAAACGGACTCGACGAGCATTTCCCACATCGTAGAGGGAATCACCGATCGACGCCCCCTGACCGAGGACTTGCAGGACGTCCAACGATCAGACGAGAGCTCAAATTTGAATACAGAGGTTAATCCTTTGCTGGAGAACGATCGAAAGAATTCGGCGGTGAAACTCGACGTGTCCATCGTGAAGATGTCGAGAACAGATAAAGATGAGTCGGGTCGCGCCTCGGTGATCGTCTCCAGGAAGGATCCGGAAGCTGATGGATGTAACGTGGTCACTCCGCCGGATGGTGGATTGCGAGCATGGATGGTCATGATAGGCAGTTTCATCATCAACGGCGTGCTCTTCAGCGTCATCAATACGTACTCGTTGATCTATCTCGAGCTGCAGAAGAGATTGCAGGAATCCGGAGAAACGGCGGCGTCTTCGAAGGCTGGTAAGTCCTGCGTTCTTTTAGTTTTTCCCCTTTTTTTGAATCCCATTTATTAGAATTATTTTGAAACGGACGAGGCGGTGACTGTGTCCAGCTAAAGATTATCCTGGGAGACTAATAATTCGTTGTTTTTGTTATAATGGAACTGTTTTGTATTAATAGAAAGACAGTTCGCGTACTTTCACGTTTGCACAGCTTTTTAAATAGTTTATTATACGAAAAGAATCGTTACTGGAAATTCGCAGTGGGTGATGGGGCACAGCAAACACATTGGTACCAATGGAATGGCACAATTACAAAATACAGTAGCAAATTAAAGTGGGTGGTCAAATTATTATGGACAGTTGGAAATATTATACGTTTTATGTTTTCACGACTTCAATTATAGTGAAGTATAATCCTTCTTTTCTTCTTCGCAAATCGGGACACAATTCAACTATATTCCGATGTATTTGCAACAGTATGTTTTGTTTAATGAGTAGACAGTAAGACGCGTATTAGTAACAAGCTATCAATCTGCGCTAACGTTGATCATTGTGTTTGTTTTTCTTTATTATTGTTTTCTTTGATTACTATTTATTTTTATTCGGTTAAATAATAGTGTGCGTACATATACACAAGGCTTCACTTTATATAATCCGGCGAATACATTTAAAATCGTTGCCCTATATAATTTCAAGGCGTACCGATGTGTTTTCGAATAAAAAACGGTGTCATTGTAAGTGCACTTTAAACTCCATCATTTATCAAACTTCCAATGAATGCTAATTTCGAATTGTTTATAACAATTTGACCACCCACTGTATTTAAAAAATAAAATTGACATTTAGAAAATATAGGTATCGGGCCTTTGACTTCAAAGTTGCACAGGTGTAAAGAAGTTATCATGCGTAGTAATTATTTGTATTATGCGTCTTGATCAGAATGGTAAAAGTCGGATGTAGACCGACTTACGATCGCAAAGCGTTAGTATTGATAATACATAGT
Organism: Nomada ferruginata; assembly: GCA_963583965.1. NCBI lineage: Eukaryota > Metazoa > Arthropoda > Insecta > Hymenoptera > Apidae > Nomada > Nomada ferruginata. The sequence continues at coordinate 8,153,908 of OY757219.1, forward strand.
AGCATGTATTATCGTAGAATGGATCGATCATTTCACAGAACTTTATGTTGCATGTTTTGTATGCGCGAGGGTTAACTGTTATATGAACATCTGTTAGAAAATTGAGTGGAGAGTTCTTTATGTGTGCAATCTGAGAGAAAGAGATATTTACTCTCGTTGTAGCGTTGAGGTCTGCAGGTATTTAATAGAAAACAACTTCTACACAGGTACACTCTGCTGTAATAGTTGTTTAAACAACGAAAATTGAGATCGTTCCTTTTATTTGATCAGTGTTGTAATCTTAATCTCTTGCTGTACGATTTTTCTACATCACTATGCCCTGCAAAATTGGATTGAATTAATTGTCTCAATTTTTGTCATTAACCGACTGCATTGTTTTAACCGTTCATAACAGTTTAATACAGATAAGTACCACGGGTGGAGATAGGATGAAATATATTGCAAGTAGATTTTAATCTGACAGGAAAGTTTGAAACACTTCATGAGAACTTGTAAAAAGTTCGAGCCTAGACGAGATAGGTTCGATTTCTTTATAAATATACTTGGAAAAATGCAATCGGGTCATGATCAACTGGATTCGAATTTATTCGGATTAAGTATCTTAATCACAAGATATTTATTCTGTGCAATTCCTTTTCCCTTTTACAGTTATATTTTTAGTTGTTGCAGTATGTAGTTTCTATTTTTATTCTTTTTTTTGTAGGCTTCGGCTACTACTCTCACGAAATCCAATTTTTCCAAGCGTCAAAGCACATTTTCAAACAATAAAAATACATAGAACGAAGCATCGCTTTTTAAGAATAGTATTCAAATACCATAAAATGAAACATTTTAATATTGGTGTTGACTTGTATTCGTCCACTCACACTAATATTTATTATATTTAGAGTTTATTATCATCTCTGTTTTTCAATTTTGCAATACAATTTGTAGCGCATCTGTCTACATGTACGAGTTATTACAAGATAAAAGGTTCTTGACATAAAAAAAAAAAAAACTCGCGCTCTTGCCGAGTCCACGTTTGCCTTTAAAATTAAAAACGTTTCCATCGGTGAACCCTTTACTGATGCAGCAATGATATTTTTATATTTCTTATTTTAATCCTGCGGAGATACTCTTACAATTAGCACATTGACGAGACCTTTCTAATCGGAATAAGTTCAAATACAATGCAACTTGAATAATTTTTACGCGGCTTATTTAACCCTGTGTGTGCCAGTGGTTTCGTTGTGAAACCGCTATTTCATATTGTGTACTTCCACTTGTGGCTCCGTGGGTTTAAAGCGAAACCACCTTTAGTTCTTAACTTGTGTAGCACTCGAGTGAGGTCTCCAGAAACTCCATATTTTGAAATCATACAACCGTCAGTTACACCTATCTATTTGTATGAAAAGCAAATACTTAAATCTTTTAAGAAACATATTTTTTCTTATATTACGCGTACAACGTTTAATCGAGGTTTGTGTGATCAAACGGAAGGGTCATAATTAGAAATAAAGTAAACCGTATTTTCTACATTGCTAGATACAAGTGTGTGTATATTCAAATATACACACATGTAATTGTGTATCATATACAGATAATAACAAACATTTATATGCAGAAGTTAACTGCATTATTTAGTCATTTTTAATACTCTACTTTTGTCTCACACCGTGCGCGTGTATCACAGTCATTCTCACTTTCTTCTATTTGTTTCATTAAAAATTTCACGTGTATTTCATGTGCACGGGATGACGGGCCTATTATACACCTCGTCTGTAGTGGTAACATTGGAGAGGAGACACGTGAGACGGGAATCTCGTCGGTACAGCGTCGCGACGACGGGTCTTATCATTGTTCTAACATTTTTCACCATTAACGATACTGATTAGATGGAATAATGGAAATCGTTTGTTGAAGAGGGTAATATAGGCGAAGGCCAGACAAGAACAGCTGTGCCTATTTGTCGTGCATATCGATGTGTATGGAAAATGGAAAAATGCTGTCGATTGTGTAACTAAGGATATTAACAAGTCGAATGATCCGGAATTCGAAATTTTCCTTTTAAAATAGGGAGTATTACTGGAGCCATTTTGGAGAAGTAACAGCAGTGCAATTGATTTGACTGTTGTTGCTGGAGTTAGTAATTCGAGTAAAATCAGTAGTTATCAGTAATTTTCAAAAATAATTTTTCATATTTAAATAATAATTCAGTAATGATTTATTTTAAGTATTGGACGAGGGATGGAAATGCAGTAATTCAGTATTTATTAAGACAGATCATTTTTATTCAACTTTTTTGTAAGTAGTAAGTGTGTTTACCTCAGATTTCGAACATTTCTTACTTAATTGGCGATGCAAGCAATAAGACAATTACGATGCTTGGACACGAATTTTTGACTTTTCTCAAACAATCTTTCGAAACGTTATACTTTTTCTTAACAAAAAATGTTGATTACACTAGCCATTGTGTATTAATATTAAATTATTAATATCGAATAGAAATTAATATTAATTAAATAAAATTGAGGCATTAGAACTAGCATAGTTTCTTAACAATTGGATAAGACGTATTTTTAAAGTGAATTGTTTTTTCCAACTTACATTAGTCGATAAAAAAAAGAGGAACGAAAGAACTGAGATTGGCATTGCAAGACAAAGCAGGAAATTATGTTTTTTATGTCTATTCTAGTCACTCACTGTCCAAGCAAGTCACTCCCAGTACATTCAATGAACCGTGCTATCTTACCGTTTTTAATATTTATCAATTCTTATACTGATAACTCAGTATCTAGTAGTTTTACTGTGGGATCATTGAACCGTCTAGGTTCCATTCACTTAATTCTTGTCGAATATGTTTCTATTTCAAATTGTTTGCTTAAGAACGATTAAACGGCGATGTAAAAGTTCACGAAAATCGGTACGATGTTATTAATTACAAATATATTTCTTCCCCACTATTTGTAATTGAGAACTGTTATTTATACCAGCTCCGTTGCCTTGCTTCACTAAATATGTGATACTTCATACGATATTTAATTAATAATTTAATCAATTATAGTAGTTGTAAAATACACATATGTAATCAGAAGTTGCTGCATAAAAAATTCCTGTGAACTTCAAACTAAAAGCACATACGAAATTAATCAGTTGCTTCTACAGTTTCTTATCTTACTCATTTTACCTTTACTATCTTTACACATTAAATCTTCATAACATACTCTTTCCAAATTTTTTCTAATCCAAAAATTGTTTCACAGTTCATAAAAAAAGAAGAAAATAAAGTTGCAAGGGTCACACTCGATTCGTTTACTTCGCCAATAGATGGCTCGAGTAATACTTGTAGTATTAATTTACGTATAAACTAAGCGAAGCAAGAATTGATGAGTGAACATTCTGATAAGAACGCGACTGACGTAAAGTGTAATTCAATCGCTAATTCGTCCGTGACCCAAATACGTTGCTCCAAAAAATGAGTTCTGCGTAACGACATTTCTTACGGCTTAATCATTGTTAAGTGAAGCACGGAATAATTACTACGGGTGGCATATCAATTAAACCGATCGATCAGGCTAATCATCCGTGGAGTCAATGCCCTAGACAACCTGGATCTGAATTAATCGACAATTACATGGGCATTAATAGTAACGAGGGTCAAATAATATTAATCTAGGGGTAGTTACTCTTTCAAGTAGAACTAGGTCTTTACTAAATAATACGAACTCTGAACGTCGTCTAAGATCGCGAATAAATAATAAAACAGTCGCACTTATTATTTAGCATTACGTCTGGCCGATATCGTTGACTTTTCGATTTGCTCCAATTGATTGTGCACTCGTTGGAAATTAGTATCTTAAATACATATATTATTTGCGAATCTTACGAATTATAATATCGTTATTGATAGTGGCGGGTGCATCTTGTTGCACCGTATAAAACATATTCTAGAACGTAACTGAGCATCCAATATCAAGATCAAAGCAAACGTTTCGTTGAACGTCGATAGTTCTATTATCTGAATTTCCCACGAATATTCCACTTTCGAGGAATTATGCTACCTGAGCATTCTATTAAACCATGCTACCCTTTTATTGCAACGTTTCGTATCTCGCTTCCTTTGAGCGCTACTTTATACCAATCAGATTACAATACGCAGTATAACGTACTAGCTTGTCTGTTATAAATGAAATATGTTAAGAGAAGAATTCAAGTTTGCTCAAATACCCGCGACCCACGTTTACACGTATATTACTTTTCATAGAATATTTTTCAACATTCGTCTCCCTAGAGGAGCTTTCTGGTAAACGTAATAATACAAATTCTATTATTCGTTAGAACGTTTCTGTACGCGTGTCAGATGGAAGATTGCAGAAATTCGAGTGAATCAATTGGCGGATTTGGTGTGTGGAAATTGATTGAAATTGTTGAAAGCCCCCGTACTTTTCTTTCAGCTTTGGTAGGGTCGTTAACCATCGGTACCACGTTCTTTTTATCGCCGATCTCTGGAATTCTCACCGATAAGATTGGGATTCAGATGACTACATTTCTGGGCGGCGCCCTTGCCTCCGGGGGTATGCTTCTCTCGTCGATATTTTCAAGCGAGGTAAATAATCTTTTTTCCTTCCAATTTTATTCTGGTCTTACGACGGTGATTTGAACTCTTGCACCGTTGAATTATTTCTTTATTATCAAGGCTTTACACTTCGTTCAGGCAAATTTACGTTATTACTTCACCGGTAATAATTGCAGATATATTGTAATAGAACGCGGAATATTATCTTTTATATTATATTATATGTAGAACATCGTATTTCGGCAAAGCGTAGAATATTACAGCAAAATTACAAATTATGAGTAAAATGAATGATTTAATGAAAATTATATTTTCTTCAGAGAAAAGGGTTTTAAGTGTTGCGTTGTTTGAGCAATTAAAAGTAATAATAAATATTAAATCAATGTAAATCTATCAAGTACAAACTGTGATAGGAGAGGCCTGATATTGTTGATAAGTACTTCAGATTATCTCAAGTACTTATACCATTTATGTTCATCGCGATTTTGATTCTATTTATCTACATACGAATTGTAGCCATTAATCTTGCCCAAAAAATATCATGTACATATCACTTGAACGTTTAGAACTCTATTCACTCTATAATTCAATTTCATTTGGAACCTTGTTCTCCCCTAAATTATTTTAACGAAACAACGTTTGTATTTAACATATCACATATATATTTCCTTGTCTAAACATTGCAATAAGATTAAAGATACTGTTCAACCTTTTCGCTGTCTGCACCCATCGAAATTGAAAATAATTTCGCCGCACAGAGCGGCACAATTTTTATTATTACGAAAGGGGTACATAGTATGAACACTTGGATATTTTATTTAGTTAACAAAATATTTGACTTATATGAATAATTACAAGAATTACACTTTAGCGCGGAGAATGTTTCTGCGTACGGATTGCCTTTGAAATCATGTTACAACCTGAAAGGAACTAACTGTTCGTGCAAAAATGATTAAATACTATCGTATTACTTGTAAAGTGACAAATAAAGTACTCGCGTACCAAATAAATAGCCCAACTCTAAACTAAACTAAAAAAATGTTATTCTCTACATTCGATTTATTCTTACGCGAGATCTTAGAATGCACCACGATTTTGTGAACGCCCTGTATTTTTAAAAAGACTGTACCCCAATTTCTCAAGACGTATACTGTACACGGTGCCCGTGGCGAAAGGGTTGAAGTTAATCATAAGCGAACGAACGTGACCGGACAATTTTCACGAAGCAAAATTATCGTCGATGTAATAATAACATGGTATTCGCGTTGTCATAACTGACTCAAGTTATTTCTAGAATCGCTGTGCTTCAGGTGGCATTGCTCTATTTGACCTACGGAGTTATGTACGGGCTTGGTGCGAGTCTTGCCTATACTCCGAGTCTAGCGATCTTGGGCCATTATTTTAAGAGATACTTGGGCTTGGTCAATGGAATCGTCACAGCTGGAAGTTCTGTATTTACCACCCTTATGCCGTACTTAATGGAAATTTTACTTCGACGTTTCGGCTTGGAAGGCACCCTAAGGTGTTTGGCTCTGCTCACAGCGATTGTCATGGCGTGTGCTATCCTTTTCAAACCCATTCCAAGTAAGTTTCTCTTTATTTATATTGATTACACTTTCCCCCGTTTGTTTCATATTTTTGCACGCAGTTGTTGTAATTAGATATCGCGTAGAGTTTACTACGTAGAGATTATAATATTTTGTTGGCTGAATTTTTGTCCGCCGTTTTTTCGTCGAACATTCGACGCTTCGATCGGTTATGTGGCTTGAAAAATTACCGTTCAGTGGTTGAAGAGTGTTATTACTCGGGTAAACAGACTTGATATTAGCACTGATGATCAGGGCAATTGTTGCCACTTGGTATGTTAAATGTTCCAATTTATGGTGTATACGAGTTACAAGTTATAATTTTCTTAATTTCCTTTGTTCCGGGTACTTGTGAAAGTCAGTGGGCACCATTAAGTAGCTGCTTCGTGAGTTAGAGTTGCAATGTAGTGTAATCTTTTTTGGAGCAATAATATGGTAAAGATTCAAGTAAATTTATAAGGAACATTGTCCAATTTATAAATTGAATTCATTACAAACTTGATTTACTCATTTAACAGATCCTATTTGAGGGGTGAAATTATGTTCTAAGTTGAGGGTTGCGAAAGTATAGACTATTATTATAGACTATATAGAAAAAGCATTACACATGAAACACAATTTGATGTAAACATGACTTAGTTTTATTAATACGTTTTATTTAACGTAATTTTCTTCTTACAAACATTTTTCGGTGCAAACCTTAATAAAAATGGGATAAATTATACTTGCCTTTCTCGAAACAGAATTTACATTAAAGTTTCAAAATTACCTACAGCAATCATCTCGATTACAGTGATCAAATGCTAAAAATGTAATTATAGCAATTTTCGTTTAAGTATCTTTCATTCTTCTTCAAATAACAAAAACGTGAATCAAATGCAAATTCTATCTCTCAAATACCGAATACAAGTGACCATCGACCAAACTCAATAAAGGCACGACAAAGTAAAATAACTTCCCTTCGCCACAATTCTTCTAGTAAACTCCGTGCCCCAGGATCAATTGAAGTCCAAATCCAATTTCCAAAGTTGTCTGAAGCAAGTGGTGAACGTCTCGATTTGGAGGAGAAAACGATACGTGGTGTGGGCCAGCTCTATTCCCCTAGCTCTGTTTGGGTTAGTATTGTGATCAATGAGCAATTACAGTTACCACAAATTACTGGTTAAATATTTGGAATCACTTAATCAGTTTCAGAAGTATCGAATCATTTGTTAATCTGCCATTAATTCGAAATTAATACAAGAACTGCCGTATTAAATTTTTTTTTAGAAAAGATGCAACAATAATTCTTACCTTTTGTTGCTTTTATTTTTGTTGATTCTAATAATTAATTGTCTTACATTTCTTTTTAAATAAGTTTCTGACATTCAGGTCACAAACTGCTGCGAGCAAGCAAATAATTGACAAATTCTTCCCTCCACTAACATAAATCTTTCGTTATTTTTCGAACAAAAGATTCCTATTTGCTTGAATAATGGGAAACCTTGCTTGAATAACGGGTATTAATATTGACAGTTCTTTTGAAAATGTCTGTTCTTCTTGCATCATCTATCGATTCCAAACTTTTATCCAGTAATAATATAATGATATCATTATATACATATACAAGCAGTTTCATCGTAAACTAAGCTGCGGTTCCAATTTATTCTCGCCTTCACATTTTGTTGTTTATTCAATCGTTCATTGCTATTACCGATACGCGGCCACTGTAACTTTGAAACGATCAAAACTGCCGGCCAAAGCGGCTGTAGCCGTCCCGGAAGCTGTCAACAAGTTTGCAGTAAGCGCAGTTGCGAAAGAAAACTTGTTTCTTAACGGCAAATCAAGTTACACGGCGTGTAATTGAAGCCAACGTCGAAGGGAGCGACCACGGCGAAAGCGTGTAACGCGTGGTGTATTATGTGACACGGCTTTTCAGATCAATGGGACCGTTCGTTTCAGGTATTTCGTGCCGTACGTTCACATAGGGAAGTTCGTCGAGACGGTGTTCAAGGACTCGGATGGAAAGCTCCCGATCATGTGCATAGGCATCACATCCGGTATCGGTCGATTGCTCTTCGGCTATATCGCCGACTTGCCGAAGGTGGACAGAATACTGTTGCAACAGGTAAATCCTTGGTTCATTTTGTTTCGTATGAAGAATCGAAAAATAGTGCAAGTCGATTATTTTGTAAGTGAAATGAAAAAGTTGACGGGAATAATAAACTGCGACGACGGCAATAAGTTGACCTGAGGCATACTTGCTTTTATTATTAATTATTCTACTTTGTTCGTTACGTAGAATGCTGGAATAATTTTCTTACTTATTTCTTCGGTTAATTGCTTTTTATTTTCTCTACTTAAGTCAGCTTTCTAGTCGTGGCTTCATTCTTTTCTCTAGCTTAAAGCTTAAATAAAGATATGTGGAAAATTTAATTATTTTCTTGTGGCGCGGGAACTGGAACATGGCAGTGTGATTAATTTTCGTGCAAAATGGAATACTGTATATTTAATATATTTCTATCGAGTACCGTGAAAATGTCCATTTATTTTGCTTCTTCTTCACCGAATGAAAGAAATATCAGTTTTCACTTTGACAAAATGTTTCGATTTTCTTCCCTCTCAGATCTCGTTCATTAGCATTGGCGTTCTTACGATGCTTCTCCCCGTTACACCATCCTTTGTGGTACTGCTACTGATTTCTCTGGCTATGGGATTATTCGACGGTTGCTTTATATCCCTTTTGGGTCCTATTGCATTCGATATATGCGGTCGGGAAGGAGCGACCCAGGCTATTGGATTCCTATTAGGCATGTGTTCTGTACCTTTGACTGTAGGACCGCCTATAGCCGGTCTTCTGTACGACCATACTGGTAATTACATCAATTAATTCACCTGTGCGTAATGCTATGTGCAAGTTTAGCTGAATTTCGAACTTGCGAGTTGAACATCTATTTTGGTAAAATAACGTTACAACTAATATTTAGAGTTTGTCGCGTTAGGTGTTCAGTAAGTTTTATGAAAAATTATATATCAAGAAGAAACAAGCGACTTGAAATCTATTTTTAATAAATCTGAAAGGGATACTTTGATACGATCATTAAATGTTACTTTTAAATATATATTACAATATTAATAGACGATAAATGAATGAAATCTCTGAAATGTGTTAGGATTGTGAAACAACTTTACCCTATATTCATAATACAAGTTAAATGTACATGTTCGTTTTCTACTACAGTTTCTTGTGTTCTTGCATACAATATTATGTTTTCGAAAGATTGACAATAATAAACCGTCCCAAACGTCATTGGGTAACTTATGTATTTGGTGATATGGATTGGCATTAGAAAAATTTGACAGATTAAACGACAGATAAAGTGATAATATTTAACGACAAATCGTATAATAATAATTTTGTTAAATTGAATCGTATAATGTGCCAGATGGAATTATTCTGATTTCTCCCTTTTCTTTGCACAGGCAGCTACGATCTACCCTTTTTCTTAGCTGGCATCCCACCAATAGTTGGTGCGCTGTCGATGTTCCTGATCAAATTCGTGAAGGACGACGAAGAGAACACCGAGAGAGGGAACGCAGACGACAAAGCCGCTTGTCAGAATGGTCGGTAAACAGGTATTTGTACATCATTCACATCTAACTAACAGAGTTTGTTTCTCCATGTGGTATCGAAACACGTGCGTGTCGGTTTGTAAAACTGTTATGACGAAGGCGGTTGAAACTTTCCACGGAAAGCATTTCGGATAAAATAAAACACGAAACCGTCTGCTATCGAGGGGGACAGAGCACTGGGTAACATAAAATTCCATATTTCGAGAAATTATGGCTGCATTATTTCTCGCATACTTCATCGCCTACGTATGTCTCATTCTTTTCTTCTTTTTATTACTTTTTTTTCTTGTACATATCCTGTAACGTTCGCCGAAATTCATCGCATGCACCCTCGACGATTTGTAAGCCGCAAGATTTTATTCGATTACTTTGCATGCTGTATCATTGCATCAATGAATCTAACTTTTCTCTTGGTGTACTGATTACGCGACGGTGCTGGGAATCGCTTGGGAATAAGAGAAACTGCGTTGTTTTTTGTTGTTGTCAGAAATAAGGAGGAACTCTATTCGGTTTTTAAATAAGAATTACATTTTTTGTAATGCACGAAAAGATTGTTGGCAATTTATCGAGGTTCCTCCGAATTTCTGGCCATTATTTATCATTTTATTCATTGGTGGAATTTTCGGGATATCAGACTTTTGACATGCTGCTTTGACGGCAATGTTCTTTTCTTTTATTCCACTATCCGTGCCGATGACTAATACGACAATTTAGATTGATTGCGTTGATGTAGCCTTGCAACAACTAATTACGTATCGCACCCTGTGCTAACAGTGCAATGATATCTCGGCTGGTTGAGTTATGTCAACAATTGCCATTCATTATGCATTATTCATAGTCAGTGTTTACTTCCTGATAGACGGTAACTCGCCTAGCTTTCCAAGAACATTTCGTTCGTACGTTTTAATAACGAAATTAGAACGGGGTTAATCGTACGTTTTCTAAGAAGAGAATTAATTTTTCGATTAATTTCAACTCACGATCAGTTCCGTTTGCAATAATTTTATTTAACGCAGTAATGTTCGCATATTATCTCTGCTGTATCTTAGTAGATTCAAACTTTTCATACTCTTTACACACTATTCCATAATTCGTCCTATTTGTCTCCAAGATTTAAACAAGAAAATAATTTAAAATTTCGTAGGGATTTTTAATTTCTAACCGCGAGCTTTGTTTTCGATTTCCATTACCTTCGAACTTCAGCAACAAGTTTACTGTCAGAAAGAAAAAAAATCATGCTATTGGCACTCATCTGTGATCAACGATACAAAATCAATTGGAGTTGCTCTTTAAATAATAATAAACGAATAACGGTTACAAGTTGTTTACTATCTGAATACCCGTTTTGAGGAACACAGATGAGTAGCTCGCTCGCAGTGGTAATAACCCGTCTGGGTCAGGCATTGGATTCACTCACCCGTTCACCAGAGTTTTCAATATGGAACCAGTTAATAAAAAACAGTGATACTTGTTGAATCGATGCTGCACGTCAGAAAATCCTGTCAAAAACAATATACACAACTATATCATATTGTTATTTGTCGAAACATTTAAGAATACTCGATCATTTTGAACTTGTTACACTTGCCTGCGTTTCGCAGCCTGAAAGGCTGCGAGTTTCCATAATTAAAAAAATATTGCGACGAGCAGAATCGATTCCAATGCCGTTTATCTCATCCCGCCTTTATCACTCGGCACAACTACCCTCTCCAGCCCCGCAAGAACAATTTCCGCCTCCGACATTAACAGCAAGGAGGAAGGCAAATTTCCATTCTCCGCTAATCCCGTTCGCTTCCACGGATGTACTGCAGAGTCTCGTGCTCCGAAACGAGCATTCAGCATTTCCTTTGTACATACTTCTGCGAATTCGTTCACGTCCAAACACGAGTATCTCTCTCTGCCCGTTCTTTTTGTGTTATCATCGCAAAACTGTTCCGCTTACGTTCCGCAGGCTACTCGAGCGTCGACATTCTGCCCCCATGCCTCGTGACGGGGCTCAAGCACGAGCAACCGAGCTGGAAAACGATGCGTCCAGGTGTGCACGACCGCCACTCGTCGAGGTGTCGCGGATTTCACAAGGGCACCGTGTGCCAGGTACACGGGATCGGGTGTCCCGATCGTTACGAGCACTCCGAGAGCGTCCCGTTGCTCCACGGTGAGAATTGGTCGGGCTCCGGTCGTTCCGAAGGTACACCGCGGTCGTCGATGCTTCTCACGTACTAGACTCCGAAGCGAAACAGTTTGCCGATGTATTGGCTGCCGTTTTAATCCTTCGCGTACGCGATCTCTCAACGAATCGTATTACCATGCAGCCAGGACTAAATTATTCGTGGCTGCGGACACTGTGATAAACGATGAACACCGGGGGAGACATGAAATATTAAGTAGATACAGTAATTTCTCGAAGAAGGATCGCAGGTCGGGACCGCCGCGATCACTTCGAGCGCAGGGATAACTTTGCCGTTTTAGAAATTTGGCGCCGACATTGACGGCCGCTGAAAGGGACAGAGAGTGACAGACATTTCAGATACCTATGTATCGGTGAGGCAACACTAATGCAACTGTAAAACTTCTTTATTGTTAATTATTTCGTTCTGCAAATTTTATTAAAATATTGCTGAGGCTGTTGTGATTAAAATAACACCAAACGCGATATAATTTGAATCATATTTGCGTTGATAAATTACAAAAACGGGTTGCAATATGAAGCAAATATGATCGTGTTGTCTCATTTTAAGCATACAAACGTTAACAATATCGTAATAAAATTTGCAGAACAAAAGAACGACCGAGCATGAAACGCTTCCGAACGATCGCTCCGAGCCCAGGCGAAACGCTTTTCGATCCGTCCGAGCCCAGGCGAAACGCTTTGGACCACCTGGTTCTTTAATTGCCTGATTCTTTAAAAACATAAAAGCATACTACAATAATCATGGGTATCTTACAATACAATGGGCGTACAATACAATACAGTTTAGCACTCTGTGAAAACGTTGACCTGAAATAAACAATAAAAAAATTCACGGTTGCATTAGTGTGGTCTCACAGATTCGAAGACATTTAATCTTTCAAGGGTTACCCCAGGTATTAACCGCCGGGACGTGTCGGCTAGAACCCGGGGGGATCCCCCCCAGTGGTGGGGATGAAGCGCGATCCCTCTCGCCGCAGGTCTAGCCATGCACTCTTCGAGAAATTACTGTACTGATCGCGTGTTTGGTTTTTTATCGGGAACGATTTGGACTTTGAGAAGTTCGCTTCGGAAATTTTCATTACAGCCTAGTCGGGATTCTTTGATTACCTGATTCGTGTCACTAATGGCGTGCCATGGATGTTATTGAGGTGTTCGAAGTCTACTGTAGTCGCGAAGCATCCACGACTGAACGATCTTTGACGTTTGCGTACGAGCAACGATGATTTAGAGGCAGTTGGGCTTGCTTTCTTTTTAGAACGTTAGGTGGAGGCGATGCTCGTTTGTACGCTGGATACGATTGTAAACGGTGTTCGATTTATTTTACGCAGTGGGATAGACGTTACAGGGAACGCGGTTTCATTTCTTCTTTGATTCTGATGGAAATCGCGTTCCCTGCTCGACAAGCAATAATACAGGTCAATATTTTTGTAACGAAGCGAACGAAACGAAATGCAAGTCGGCGGATATTGTGGCTTAGGAATTTATTATTAGACGGGTAATGTACTCTACGTGTTCAGAAGTGCATTGTGCTTGCAGCGTAGATATTATAGACTTGATAGTTTTGTTTGGTTGATCTTTTTCCTTCTTGTACTTTTATGTGAATCACGTGGATAGATTCGCACGAAGATATCGAGGCAGAACCAACGTGTTCTATTAGCGAAAGCATTTGTAGAATTAATCAATCTAGTACAAAGAACGATGGCCATCGGGGAGAAATTATTTTTGCCCGTCGATTTGCGATACGATGGTATTTGAAGTTGTGAATCGTTGTTTCATCGTAGATTCGCGACGGCGTAGAAATTTCGTGCATTTCGCGTTTGATTTTATTAACGATGAGACTTCACCGTTGAAACGATGTTCTCTGTATGATAGTATTATTGTTTCATCTGCAAATCTTAATGTTCATTTTGCAGAGGGAAGCTTTATTTGTCGTTAATAAATGAGAACAATTGGTATTTAAAAGGATAGATATGTCGTTGTTACATGTTGAAAATAATAGACGTTTAAAAAGATTTAGGGAAAACAGAAGAAAATGTTTCAAATGGCACGGTGGTCGTGATTTTATGGTGATTGATGTTTAAGCGTTTCTTTGTTCGATATCGAGGAATGATTTTAATGTTTTATATAACGAACTTTCTTTTTTTTTTTATTCGAATTCGTAGTACAACTTATTTTAATCACACGGTCAATTAGATAGTGAATTAATGTTAGAGAATTTTGTAAGTTTTATACACAGATCGTATTTCTTTATGTATCATATATTTGAGAAACTCCATCATATCCTCCGTTTGACAGTTACGGTTAAGTAATCGATTGGATCTTATCAAAATGTTATATGCATATTTTATACGTAGGATTTTCTCAGTCGTGGTACAGTTGAAGGATATAGAGGGTAGTAAGAGAGCTATTTTTCTGGTAATATTGTGTACATACAGTAGTTAGAATGTTACAAAATGACTCAAGAGTATGTGGAAAAACAGATGAATAATTATTATTTTATGGAAATGATGTCAATAAACGAATTCTTGCAAAAGTATCAATCCTTTGAATATTCTATTTTCCACAATGTGACAGAAGTGTTGTACTTTTTATCCTTTTCGTAGATGGATTCCTTTTTCAAGCGTCCAACAAAATGGTGCAATATTTTCATAGTGCCAGAGATAAATAGTTCTGGCAATACGAAAATCATTTTAATAAGCGAACAGATGTATTGTCTATTTTGGAATTTGTGGCTACCGTGAATACCGAAGAATACAAATTGTGGAATCGGAAAGAGAATAGATTACTGAAATTGTTCATTGAAGGATCACAGCGAATAAGGTAAATCAAAAGTAAAGAAACGGTATATATTTTGAACGCGACAGCAACATCAAAAGTGTTCTGCGTGACTTATTAAAAATAAAGCGAAGGAGGTTTTGCAAAGAGAGTATTGAAAAGTTAATAGAAAAATGGCGGGGCGATATAGAACAGAGATCAATAGATTTAATTTCGCTTTTCTATATTACCTCCTTGCGAATGCCAAAGGAAATTCGTATTACTGATATTTCTGTGTATTGTAAATCGAATTTACTACACTTTATATGTATGCAATACTTGTCTAAAGAATGTACATACATTTTCTTATTTCTGGCTATTCAGAATACGTCACGTTACCGCATTCTTTTACGCAAGAATAAGCGTGGCTGTTTGTCTCGTTCTTCTTGGAAATGTAAATATTAGGATGTTGCTTTTACTAGATACATGTACGTATACAAAAATATCGATTCTTAAATATATCTACTTCTTCAAAACTGAAAGGAATTGAATCGACAATGAATGTGCAAGAATATTTTCTGTTACAATTTTATTTCAGTGCTCAACTTTTATGATATTTTTATTTTAAGGTTTCCGAACATATTATATAAATGTTCTATATTATATAAAGGAATCTTACAAAAACGACAGAAATAAAGGTAATAATTTGGATGCCAATGTGTACAGGTTACTCTGCGGAATAATTAAATATTATGTAATTATATACCATACATTAGTAGTCGACTGGCATTAAACATTATTTGTTTTGGATTGTACAAAACGTTCATAAACTTTCGTCTGTTACTTTACTTTTACAGTGAACTATTTTATTACGATTGACAATGAATATTCATCTGTGGAGGCATATGTATGGTTTAAAGATTTTTACGCTTTTTCTCGGGAGCAATATTTCACAGGTTACGACAGATTCGAGCACTTAGATTTATGAATCTGGGAATAAGGGAAGATTTTGAACAGCATCGTTTCTCTCTTTCAGTAACACAGTTGTCAGGGCTTGACAAAAATGATTCAGAATCACTCAATCAATAGTAACGATACGTATTGAGATAAATTGTTCCAGTCATGTATTACACTATGTATAATATTTCATTTCGTTTCACTTTCATTTGGCGTTCATTATTTTTTACATTCATTGATTTTTATTGTGACTCTTTAAATTAAATATCTATCTGCGATTCCCCTTTCTCGAGGCTCTATTAAAAATATATGTTGGAGACGTAAATCGTATTCGTAATATATTCAGAGTTTTTCCGTTTCTTGCAATTTTCCTGCGGGCTTGATGAAACGAGTTCATCAGTTTTATTTAATCTCCTTACTTTCCCACGTTCTTCTTCGGTTTTATTCATTTTTCAATTTCCTTTCGCCTTTTTCCAACTTCGCGAAACACTTCTCACTTTCACTACATTTCGTTTTATCCTCTCTAATTTTTCACAGCCCCTTATCCTCTTCTATTATACTCCTTACATTGTATTCACGAAACAAGTTTTAAAGATTTAAGTTGGGAAATTATGGAGCAGCCTACGTATTTCACAAAATTATCCGAATACAAGAGAAACGCTTATATCTGAAAATTGTTAACAATATTATTCAAGAATATTTCGCATGCAGGTAATGAAATTTCTACAAGAAATGAATTTGAGAAGCTCGTCGAGCATTGGCGGAATATAAAAAGAGATAAATCATTTCCTAAAAAACAGTGAATCCCTGTAAAAAAAAATACAGTGAAAGCTAATAAAATAGAATACCAAAGCTTCTCTTTTGTCACCCAACAGTTTAACAGTTAACAGCCTAACAGTTTCTTCTTTATTCAAAGGTTCCGAGACAATAAAAAGAAGAAAAAAAACACTTTCTCGGCGACCATTTCCGGAAAATTAGTGTCGAAATTAAAATCCCCGATGCAGCGTCGTTTAATTTGCATTTAAAGTTACCTGCGCCGCGCCTCTAAACGACGTTGATTCTCTCCGCTTTCGAAACATCCACGGCAGTTTTTATCAACGCCGTGGCCGTTATCGGCGACGGCAGCGCAAAACGAATCGTTACAGCTGCGAGGCTCGGGCCCCCTAAATTCCAACTTAACTGCTTAAATTTACAAGAAACGCGACAGATCGGCCGGGGGCGAGAGTTTACTGCGACTGTCGTTTAATCGGTCTTAATCCTCTTATCTCGCGTTCGTAGCTTTCAATTTCCTGTTCCGCAGAACAAATGCAAACGTGTTCGCAAACGCGGCGCCTCTTATTTTCCTTGGACCGTGTTCGCCTCTGCGGGAACGTGACACGAGTCGCGATGCGTCAAATCCAAAATTACACGCGTGACAATTCCCCGAATAAATCACAATCGAACCGTGGTGGAAATTCCAAGGCGTATCTGCAGCCATTATAAATCAACGCGCTGCAAATCCGCCTGGATATCATGCCGGATACAACTTGGCCTGAATTAGAAAATGATATGTGGTACAGCGATTTCTTTCGTTCGGATAAATTGACATGTGGTTTAGAATCTCTTATTTGCGGTGTGCGTTACTTGGTTGATGCATATGAAGCAATGAGTCGCCCGCGTTGATAATATATATTTGTATATTTAATTTGCAATTTCTGTTCATTGTGAACGACGAAATATGGTGTATCATTGACATTTGGGTATAAATAACAACTTTATCTTATATGGAAAAAAAAATACGTTATTAATTAATATCTTCGAAGGCACGTAGGAAGGCATGTCTTTATACTTCCAAGGAAACGTCTCGAGTGAGAGTCGCACGAGTCGAGAAACAAAAGAGCGACCGCACCTATGACGCAATATTATACATACAATGTATATACCTGGCAAGACTAAAATAAATCGACTGATCCATATACGGAATAATAGATTAGTTTCGTCCTTTGTTAGAACAATAAATTCCAACATGTACAATCAAATAATCACAATAATCAAATAAGTGACTGATCAAAGTAAGTAGAATATTCGTTTGTATAAAATAAAATGTGAACCCTTTGATCAACCTGGATCAAGTTTTGTATAGTTGATCCTTAGGATGCTATTGAAAGTGTAGATAATCATGGAATAAAAATCTAACTATTTCATTGACCCGTGCTACTTAGGAAACAGACATGTCTGACCTTACTATTGATCTCTACTACTAGTCATACTATTAGATCATTGTATCAGTTTGTGCCGCGATGAATTTATAATTCTACGGCCCAGTCGTTTACTTTAAAAAGTAAGAAGAATTCGGTGGTATATTCGAAATATTGATTCAAGTCTCAATACGAACATTGGCACGAACTTATAATGTAATATTTATATTTTTTTTCGTACGTTTAATAAATGGAGCATGGATTTTGTTATCATGGATGTACATGTATTCAATATTACAAGGATTCTATTGGAGTCTTATGCTTACAGTAAACCAAGAAAATATTTGTACCAATAATTATAGCAACGAGGAAACACGTGAAAGTAATTTACCTAAGTACACTAATCGCGAATTCAGAGTAACAGTTGCGCTATTTCTGCTATTATTTTTTCCGTTTGCTACCCTGCTATTTTTTGTTTGCCTGTCACGCTTTCTGCTCTACGTCTATCCGAGATAAATGAAATGCAGAACAATGTGTGCAGCCGGAGTGACACGACGAAGATTATTTCTGTCAGGCATATTAAAGTCGAGATTTTCGGCCCGCGCTAAAGTAGCTGCAACGAAAAAATATATTTTCTGCTTCTCGCGTTTATTTGCTTCTTATGCAACAGCAGCAAAAACCTATTTTAATGCATACTTTAAAAGTTGCTCTGGAATGCCAATGTAGAATTGATTAGTGAAAGTAAAAATATATACCGATTAATTCTAAGGAACGTGTTTGCGTCACACGGGGTAACCTGCATAGTAAACGAGTAGAAACTATGAAATTTCTTATGCGCAACGAATGAGGGAATAATTTATGAAAATCGAGACTTGATATTACTCATTAAACTCATTAAATATTCATTACATATTATACATGGCTAACATTGTGATAATACATTTTTGTTCCGTTATTTTTCTACAATATATTGTACACATCTGGAGTAGTACCTACCACGATAAATCACAACAGTTGAATAAAATCGAGAACAAAACATCGAACTCTTCCTCACAAAAAACAAGAAAATAGAATTTGTTATTCCTCTTACTATTAATCAGTACAAAAGTAACATTTCATGCGCACCAACGTCCGCCATCGCAATCTCCTCCAACGAAGTAGACGAACAACTCCCACTTCCCATGGACTCAATTTTTAATTCCATCCTATGCATACATTCATTACACTTTAACCGCGGCGTCGCAAAAGTAATTCACCTACGAGCCACCAATGAAATTACTCATTTCACCAGTATCTGTCCGGGTAAAAACGGGAAGGTGTTGTAAATGTAAACGGGTCGATTGAAAGCGAAGGAGTTGGCGATCGCCAGTGCCGGATTCGATTCGACATCTTGTTCGGGGGTCGCGATGGGTGTTGTTGGCTCCCTGGTTCGCGGGGTCGTTGTGGTTTTCATCGTCGTCGTCGTCGTGGTTGTCGTCGGCGGTGGAGTGGTGGCGAGAACTGGGGGGTGGCTTGTCGAGTCCGGAGGTCCATAGGCTGGTAATCCTGGGGGTCCGTAATACGCATGCAATCGATTGCTGGTGGGATTAAAGCGTTGACCATTAGGACGCCATCCCCTTGGTTTATATGGCGATAAATCTGACGTTGCTAGTCCGATACAGAGGAGCACGAGGGTCAGCTGGAAAATGGAAAAGCAATTAATGGCTTAGCTGTCGAACGCCTTTCCTGCTGTCCTCGTTGGTTGTTGCGCTTTGAAATACGGGACAAAGGATATGGTAATGGTAGCTGACTGACGAGAGAAGGGGTTGAAACGATGATTTTTGACGACTGTGCTTGCCCGATTCGATACGTGCTCGAGTATCGTTGATGGAGAAGGTGGATGATTGAAAATTTCAATGCGTTTTACGCGATGCAAATATAAGGAGTGTTTTATTTTGTTAGTAGACGCGATTTTTTATTTATTGGGGCCATTTGATGAAAAATATTATTCATATAAATTTATGTACACCAATGAGATGTTTTGGAAGTATTCTCTTTTTGGAGCAAAATCATGGGCACGTTCAATTTATTTGAATGGAATCACATGATTCTACAATGTCTGATTTCGTGCATTCGGTTTGAAGAATGAAAAGTAGTATGAATATTATGAATATACTTTGTAAAATTATACATATATTTGAGATTATTAAAAAAGAATTTATGCAGCGCATCAAGTTAGCGATTTAATAACATATACAAACTAATAAATTGCAGAAATTATTTGCAGATTTCATTTCCTCTCAATCCTTTTTTACGTTTTTAACTCGATATTAAAACTTATATGTTGTTTAATTTTTCATTAAATGTCTACACATATAATAGTATTTTAATCAGGATTGGATCAATGAGAATACACATAATTATCCGTTGTTAGTCAACTTACAAAGAATGCCATACAAATCCAATAGTTCTATAAAGCCCAGTAACTAGCAATTACTTACAGTTCATCATACAAGTATCCGGTCACGTTAGGTATAAACAAAGGAAGAAAGTAACTCAGGATCTATTTTAAATAAATCTTGAAAGGTTATTCTAATACAATTATGAAACGTGATTTTCCAACATTTATTACGAAATAAACGAACATTAAATGAACATAGGTTTCTCAATTATGTTGGACTGGCGGATATGTTAATGATTACGAAACTTAAATAAACCAATAAAATAATTACACCGGTGCAACACCACTACAAGTCATACCAACTTTTATTAAGGGGGGACACTCAATTAGAATCATAAAAAAAAATTTCTTCTATAAAACGATAGTTTAATATCTTATTAATATAATCCCAAAGTTTTATAGCGAAATTCAAACGCTATTCGGTGCTACAGCTGATAAACGTCACTGATGTCCGCTCGGCACCCGGCAGTCTTCGAAACTTTAAACCCGTTTTCCCGAAACCTGTACTTTTCAAATTGGCGGGAAAGATAACTCAAAAACTATTTAACCGATTTCATTCAAACTTGGCACAGATGTTTATTATACTATTACCTTCTATTTGAACTAAAATCATATTGAAAATCGTGCAAGAAAGTACCTTTTTATTGCAAAATTACTGCGGAAAATTTCACATTATTGGTTTTTGGCCTGCCATTTCTGTAATTTTTGAACTTCATACGATGTTTTAGTTTCCGCCGTTTTGGAACTCACGCCGCGACCTGCCCGGAAAAATGTCCCGAAACTCCGCCATTTTTAAATTTTTTCAAGAAACAAAAATATTTTGGTGGCACTTAACTATATAATAACAAAGCCTCTAAGTTACAAAAAGATTGAACAATTGGTATTCTGTAAAAGGAACTTTAAAAATCCGCTAAATTTCATGTTTCTAATTGAGTGTCCCCCCTTAATTACCCATTAATAAACAAATATACTGTTACTAGAAGTAAGTGCACGAATAAGTTAAACGATTTGCACGATCCACAAGATTAATGAATGAATGGTGTTCTTCGCGCATAATATTATACGTCCATTGTTTTCTTTACCGATCTCCACATCCTTGCCAGCCAACACTGTTAACTCTGCACTGAAAAATTTGACTGACTTTTGGCCGTGTGTTTCATGCGTCTTTATATGCGGGCACACGTTTATGAGGTGGCGTTCAAGCAACGTGAATACGAAACGATACGAAACGATTTCGTTTCGTTAGTTATTGCCTAGTGTTTCGTAACTGCGCCAGACCTATATTACGTGTCACGAATTGTCGTTGGTTCACGAAAAGTATCACGATGGCCACGAATCTTTTTCGATACATATCGTTGCCATCGATATTATAATATAAATCGATCGTGATATTTTTTTCGATTGCAATTTCTTTAAATTTCTATGATTTTTGTCCATCGCTATCGCAGCATTCGGTTAGTTTTATTAGTAACAGCGAGCCTAAATATTAAAATGGTTTTGTTATAAAAGCTGTTACAAGCAAATTTTAATTTTGCATGGGACGTAATGAATGAAAATTCCATGGAATTTTTATTTTTTCACACAATTGCGAATGTTTTCATGCTGTTGTAATTGCAGCCATACCTCTTTACAATTAATTATAAAAAAAGACACTTCTCTCGAACTATTCATTTTAACTAGTTTTTGTCAATTAGTAACAACGTTAACATAAAATCGACGCAAACAGAGGAACTGCCTTCTGAAAAGCCATAAAACACTTTTGCACCCACCTTTTAATATATTGGTACGAATTTTATTAAAAGATGTTAGTTAAGTTCTTCAACTTCCATACAGTTCTCAAACCAACTACTTCTGCAGTTTTGTTTGACAACGTACTATAAATATCATGTAAGAAGATATTTCGAATTTTGTAAATAAAAAGAAAATGTTTACGCAGTGCTTGGGCAGTCGTGTCTATTTGAAACTCGCCCTTTGCCTTTGGTAATAAGACAAAATGTTATTCACGAGAATTTTATACTTAACAGGGGTGCGTAATATTTCGTCCACACTTTCCTTTGAGGTATAGGCATAGAGGCATCTTATTTTCTTAAAATACCTTGCATACATTTCATCGAGTTATACGGTAAATGTATAAATAGAATGGTATTTTTGTTCTCGGAATTTATTACTCCATCTACACTAATTTGATTATAAATGAAAAACTGAATACAAAGTTGATCATTAGGTCCCCGCTACGTCATCGCAGATAAAAATTCTCTACCACCCTATTACGTATATCTGGAAACCACTAATCTTTCGTAAATAACGTTTCCTCTTATTACTTGTTTTGATAGATGTCGTGGATGAACCTGTAGACATTAGCCATTTATTAATTATACGTCTAGTTATGATTCTCTGTAACCATTGTTTTTATAATATAATAACTTTGTATTCGAACTATCTAATTTGGAAATCTCGCACTTTAATAAATAAAGTTTGGAAAATACTTCTTATTGCACAATCAGTCAAATGTTCCAGGCTTTAACTGTAAATTATTTGGCAATTTACGTTCTTCCCGTTCAGACGGATAATAAGAAACGGTGAAATATAGGATATTGATCAGAGGAATCTCAGACAAAGCAGACAATTTTGAAGCGAGGCTCCAATTCAGAGGAGCTTACGCTTTCAATCTAGTAGCACATCGACAGTGCCACTGGTGGTGTGCACTTGCAATTGCAAGGACTTAACGCTGAAATAGCAGGACAATCGTAGCCGCTATCAACCGCAGAGATTGCGTCAAACGTTGAAATTAAAGAGGCTATTGTTGGTTAATTGAAAGCCTTTAATTCTGGGACAATGCACGGCCCGAGTTAGACACGTGCAATAATGTTTTTTTCAAAAGTATTGTGCTAAATTTACCAATACTGCTTTGTTAACAAATTTGTTAAGCATTCGGTCATACGAGCCATCCCTTTAAATTATTTAAAGATTTCCGTGCAAAAACAATGATCGGAAATGCTTTGACTTTTAGAAGTAGCTCTTCGATGACCAAGTGCCCTTGTAAAAAATATAGGACATTGTTCCATTTGTTTATTTCTATATTAACAAAGTGAGAAAAATATTATTGGTCGTTTCCGCCTATTATCTTCATTGCACAAAAATATAAGCCAATTATAAAACTGCTTTCCATTTCATCAAACCAAAACAACAAGGACAACTCTGTTATCAATACTTTTAATAATTCCACAAGCATTATTTACAGAAAAAAAGCATCCTCAATTCTAAACGAAATAAAAAGTACAACAAACTCGTAAGAGCTCAGCGTACAACCCTCGCCCCCAAGTAACATTCCCAAACAAGAAACCCACCCTCCCGCGCACGATTCAAATGAAGAACAGCCATCTCCCTCAGAACAAGCACAATTGAGCCCCTTAATTGGCAAGTGAATTAAGTCCCTTCTCTCACAAAGTACCGCGAAAATTGGACTTCCATGTAACACTTTACACAGTCGCGTTACCCACGACATAAAATTGACCCCACCTCTGACTGAAGTAAAATAAAGTACACACAAGTTTGAATCGGCATTCTCACTCTTACTATCTCTACGATAAACTCATTTCTAATTTCTCGCACCACTCGACAATTGAGAGGCTTAACTCCCCCGCAAGCCGAAACGAAATGTCACACCGTAAACACCCACACGAGTGCCCGTCCCAAGACCATCGGTTCCCCTCCCCCCGTCGTTTGATCTTCATCCCCCGTTCGCGGATCACGGATTATTTGCAAACAACGATCGGAGGCATGTGTCGCGTGAAAATTTCACCGCGAACCACCGGGATCACGACGACGGATAATCTTCTTTACCCGGCCCGGGTCGCTTTAAAACGCGACGCGGCGAAAGCAGCCGTTGTAGTACATAATTTTGTCACGGCTTACGTGAACAGCCTACGTGGCCCGAATGCGAAGTCCATTATGAATTCGCAAGACGGGCGGACGTCGTCGGTGCTCTCACGCGTACGAATTCGATGGGGCAAGCCCGAGCCGCTCGAAAAACGTGGCATGCAAGCTAATTATCGGATTGACAGTGGAGGGCTCACCCGGCTCGGATCTGGATTCCGTCTGCGGATCGCTTAGAACTTGCCGCCACTCGGATGCCTGCGAAGAATCCTGTGCAACATCGAGAGAATAAGTTCGAGCTTTCTGGCGTGACGGGGGAAGTTTCGCGCGTCTGGATGTTGACCTGTCTGGTTGGGAACTTTTTTTTTCTATCTCGGCTAACTAGCGGTTTGGACGGCGAGTGGCATTCCGAATTGACGGATCGACTTTGCGCTCGGCTTTCGTTTCTTTCTTTATGGCATTCTTCTGGTCGAAATTGGACTTCGAGTGTAGCATCGATGCGAAATTTTTTCGCTCTCGTTTATTTATGATTGGAGGAGGGAGGGTCCGAAGGGCTATTGAATATTTTATTTTTGCGATTTTTCGAGATTTCAGCGGTACAGGTAGGTTGATTATTTTTGTTTATCTGGAGGTGAACAGTACATGCAGGGGATTTATCTTATTAGTTACACGGAGACCGAATTAAATAAGCCGGATGTAAATTCGACATGCGTTCGGAGCGGTAGAATTATTTGTTTCAAGTCAGGTTTTGTATGGAGAAGCTACAATAGTTTGCTTAATTTCTTGTGCGGACAGGGGTATTTAACGTTGTTTCGCAGCGAAGGTTCTGAATGCTACGGATATGCATATTTTTATGTATTGTAAAATAAAAGCGAAGTGGATGTATTTTTCGAGCGCAGTGAGAGACGGAATTTTTAATTAAAAGTAGAATTTTCTATACTGACAGCAGTCTGTTTCCAACGTTTGTTAATTCGTTTAATTTGTTTCGCCTTTGTTTCGTTCCTTAATATGATTTATTTGTTGTAGTAGCAAAGTGTGGAGTAATTGTTGAAACTAATTACGAAGTTACAGTTAGTTTGGACAGTTAATATAAATCGACGTTATTTTATTAACACTAGAACTACCAAGGAAGTCAAAATGACTCGTTTCAGATTTCTTGCTTTACAATTATTAACATACAGGTGTCGTTGCAGCAATCTATGATAACTTTTAATTAGACAGAATGACAATTAATTGTCTCTATTTAATGTCCATTCAATGACTTTCGTGTTCATAATCTGTCTAACGTATGACATCTAAATAGTGCTAGAATCTATCGGTAGTTCTAGTGTTAAGTCATCTCAGAAATGATGCGAGAATTGTTTTATTTAAAAAAGGGTTGGAGTAAAACAGTTTATTCATACTTATCACTTATCAATTTATTCTTCGAATTTTTCTCGTTAACTAATCTCTCAATTTCTCTTTTAATCACACTTACCGGTCACCATCATTTCGTTTAAGTCTGTTAAACTCTGGCACCACTTATGGGACGACTTAATATTATTTTCCAATAATTAATAGCAACGTTGTATACATTAATACTCATTTATAATCGTCCCAAATTTTCCAATAGGAACTGTTTTGAAATTTGTCACAATGCTATCGAAATATCGGGGCAAAATACATTTCTGTACTCCAACTGAAAATTTATAAGATAAATAATGTCACTGCAATCATTCCTCTACGTTCACCTATTGTCATTATCTTGATAATATCCAAACAAGTCAGCGAACTAATATTCAGGATCGCGTACCCAGCATTTATTCTATATATTTGTACGAAATTTCCCATTTATCTTCGTCAATGGACGCATGCCCGAATGAATTAAATGGAATCTGTAGATCTACGCCCCCATCGAATCTACTCGATTCCATTTGCGGTGACCTGTCGTTTCCGCTTTTCATTCTCACCCGTTATCGGTAATCCATAAAGTCCCTTTGTGATAATCGCAATCTCGACGGATACGGAGTCCGGTCTTCCCGTTTGAACGTGTTTGCGCTGTCAATAGATCAATATCTTTTTCCGCGGATGTGTTTGACGTCGACTGCACACGGTTCAGAAGAGACTGACATTTTTTTTTATCAATTTTATTCTCCTTTGTATTAGTCCCGCCTGGCGGTTGTGTTTAATTATCGGTTATAACGTGCTTGCAACGAAAATAATCAGTCCAATAGAAATGTATATTTTGAATATTGTTCTATAATTACGTCTTGGTTAATTATTATCATTATTGTCCATCATTGATGCACACGCTATTATTATCGCCTTTGCAGTGACCGAAGTTTCATGAGATCGATACCGCACAATTGTCGGAAATACTTGTTCCACCAATTCCGTACAATCGAAACTCGTTTGCTTTCTTAATTAATTTCATTTCTGCCGTTTTACTCGACATTCAATATTTGAGCATTTATTGAAGGGACCGTGGAATGTAATGTTATATGTAATCGTTTTCAGAGGTTCAATTAAAAGGAGAGCTTGTTATATTAATGTGGAAACGTGGGGAATTATTTAGGATGGCCCTCCTGTTATTTTTCAGATCTGTTTTAGGTTCGCTGCTTCAAACGTTGGTACATTACATTTGTCGTATATTCCTGGAAGATTATCTTGCGCAATTTAAGATAAAACTAATGAGCAGCAAATCTGTCATACCCGGCGAATTATATTAAGTAATTTCTTTTTTTGTAATTGATAATCGTGCCTTTTATTTCCACGTTTCAAAGAGCACACTTTGTCTTCTCCCGATAGAAATTCTGTGTATGATCTTTGAACGAAACAACGAAACGAAAATCCTGCAGAATATTGTTTCGCCACTACAATCGAAGGCGATCTGGGTCATCGTTGAACCAATTCTACAAATCCATATCGAAACCAGTGCCCGCGCATAAAGTATCTATTTAATATATTAAACGTGCTGAAATAAATGATTCCAATTTTCCGCACAAATGAAATTCGTCATTTTTATGCCCAACGAGATGCACCGAAAACAGCCATATTCACTTTCAATCAATTCGATGAAGCTGAACCTCACGGATACATCACGCGGACACGAAAAATCCATACTTCGCAGTATATTACATTATCAATGTACCCACCGGATATCCCGATCGCCAATTTAAATATCAAAGCTTTCGATATCCACGACACAGATCATCCACTGAGCAATAATGTACACCATGGCGGACGTGAAAATATTTCCAGCAACGAAATATCGTGCTAGAAATAGGTACGTAATAGAAATCGCTATCCTTTTTTTCCCCAACGCCGGATCTCGATAATTCTTGGACACCGAGTCCCGTGGGAAAAAAAAATAAACGAACGTTGAATAATGTCTAGCACGAGCGTCAAGATGAAATCCACGTAACGTTCTGCCGCGGACAGATAGGAGTGTCAGGTTGATCGAAAGCGCAAAATATAATAGTCCGTATTCGGTACTTTTGTTCCCTGATCGAGTATATCAAGTATTCTGGTCGAGTAACAAGTGGTGCACGCGTCATGTCACGTGTCAGACACAGTGCACACTACAAACGCCCTGGCTCTGGTGCCCTTTACCTGAAAACAAGGTAGGGTATATTCCTTGTCGTTAAAAGTCCATCCAGCCCTGCGTCTATCCCTTGGTGCTGGGTTTCCCAAACTTTCCCTGCAACGGAACACTTCGTAAAACCCCAGATTTCCACGTAACACCTTGTTTATTTTGTAGGGTAGGTAATAACACGTAATCAATAAAATTTGAAAAAAAGTGAGAACTAACAGTCGTTATTTGTTTAGCAATTATTGAAATTTTAAAACACAACACATAAAACAGAAAAGAATTCTTAATGACTTTGATGATGTTGGGTCCTCGAACTGCAAATTTTCTTGACATCAGGCACAATATTAGAACCACTCCAGGTTTTCACGGGACACCTATTACCTTTTCGCCAGTGTTCCGTGGAACATAGTTTGGGAAACCCTGCCTTAGTGAATCCATTATTTTACGTCGCGCGTGGTCGCAAATATTTGCCAACGATTTCTACTTCCTCGATGTTTTCGAGTTTGGGCTTTGGTTTGGTAAATATTGCTCTTTAATTTAAATTATTAGTCGTATTGTTATTTAAGGGTGGTGTAATGTTAAATAGTGTCAGAAGAAATATGTTTAATACGTTGTTTGTCTTTTTTTTAATTGAATTTTAGTTTGCTGTAATAATATATAATACCTATTCTCTTAACGTAGACGATTCTTTTAATAGTCTGTATTGCATTTTATTGCCATTTTAGTAGTATTAAAAGTACAAGAACCCGAAGTTTTATGGATAATATATATTTTCAGCCTCCGAAATGTACAAAGTGTCTCTTATTCGACTGAAATTTCTTTCAGTTTAACGGCATTATTCCCGCACGATTATCAGCAATTTAATTTCATTAGAGATGGAAATCGTATAATGTTTAATTATCTCCTTTATCTTTATGTGCTTGAAAAAAAATGAGAACATTAGAATAGTGCCAGTATTTTATCTAGAAATCGGGGCCATGGTTTTTTTTTAATTTCACTTCAGATTGTAGATAAGGGAATGTTAGTACAATAAAGGTTGCATATTTTCACTGGACCAACAGACGTTTATTCAATTTCAACGCGCGGCGAACACGTTGCTCCGACAAGATTAAACAATTTTATTTTTCCCTCTGAGAATTCTTTTTTGATTACAATTGAAATGTCAATTAAAACAGGTTTTCCTAGGTTTTTTCCATCACGTTTTCTGTCTATTCGTATCTCTTCGTTGAGGATAAAATGGAGATTTCAAATCGAAGTTGGAAAGTGTAGTAGTTTACTGTTGGGAAATTTGTATCAACAACGCTGATACTTTTACAATTCTGCATTCGAATGTGCAACAGAAACTGGGTTTAATTTAATTTAGATTTCGCATGTATTCTTTCATTCTCGTTTATCCTCATTTTTATGAAAATTCTCCCCATTTTCCATTGCACGCTTTCTTTCGATGTGAAATAAAAAAAAACACCTCAATAATATTTGAAACAGAATATATTATAATTCATAGAATTTCGTAAACTTTCAACCAGAGGAGTAAAGTGATCATTGAATTAGAAAACGCAGTGATCATTTATTTTATTATTATTTCGTGGTAACTTGTAACAATTGCCTGCATTAAATATCTCTCAACATGACTGTGTCTCAGCAGCCACTATATACAAGTATTGAAACGTGATTTACATAATACATTAGAAAAAGATATTTCACCATAATTCCTAATATCATAAATAAAATTAACGTCACTATAAAATATTATTATTGTTTGCCAAGTCCATTGCACTCGTCACTTTTTTCATTTTGTTTAACTACCATATATTGAGCACTGGCTTTGGCGTCTTGACGCCTTTTCACGTCTTTCGTCAACACGGTTAGGATAAAGCCGATGAACAGTACTATACAAAGTCCCACGTGAACTGGAATATCTCCGTACACTTCCATCAATCGACCCATCATCAAAACCAAGACGATGCCGTAAATGTTATTGGCGACGTTTAAAAATCCTGCCGTTATACTCTCGGACTCTGGATACGTGTATTCAGCACACATTTCGTATCCTAGGGCCACGTATCCGACCATGGAATACCTGCGGAAAGTAATTGCACTTTAGACGCAGAGGAATCAATTATCTGTTACCTGTTCCAAAATTTACAAATGGAAATTTGAACGATGATCATTGCTGTTATTCGCGGTGGCTAGTAAATGTATTAGCTCAATTATCTTCCGTGCTTTTTAGATCAGAAGATGTTAATATAATATAATTTGATATATAGAATGCAAGTCCCATTTGCCGAGTCAGAAGTCACTGGAGGTAATTTAATGAAAGTACGAAGGTACATTGTATATTGTATCTTGCATTAGTGACCTTCGAAATGATTAAATAAATTTCTGAAGTGAAAACATGTCTGTGTTAAGAAATACAAATTTTAATCTTTTAGAGAGATATAAAAATTCCGCATTTTACTAATTTAGAAACGCAACAATTTTGCCATAAATGCTTATTGATTGGAGGATTAATAAAAAGTTCAGTGCGCGATAATTGTGCATGTTTCAAGATATTAACTCCGATCTGTTTATTCCATTCACTTTCCACCATCCAATAGCTTCTAATTCGGTTGAACGCCGATTTTTGATGAACAATGAGATCGCAATTATATTTTACATTGTACTATTTCATGTCATATTTGTATTCTGTTCCAGCATTTTTTTGTCGATGTGTATGGACCGTAACATATAATCGAGTTCAATTTCATTTCCAGGAAAAGAGTAACATTTTTCCGTAGCAATTACTTAAATTGATGAACAGCCTTATTCTCTTTCATTTAATTGATTTGTTTCGGTATAGCTTTTATACTACATTTTAAGCTAGAAAAGTTGCGAACCGTTCGGGTAAGACGGATAATGAAAATGACGAATGAACTTCCTAACGGTAAGACCGGAGAAAATTTATAGTTTCCGATGGACTAATTAACGAAATGATAAGAAAGAATGGAAAGTATTGATTCAGTAGTTCGATGGAGATACAAATACGTGACAGTCGCACGTGTATACAATACCCTAGCAAAATAGATGACAGATAGACCATCCATTTCATTTCGAGGCACGTGAAGGTAGAAAAGAATATTTGGCCGCACAGCGAGAGAAAATACACGATCACAGTCGTTTCCCTGAAAGTACACACGCCCAGCTTTGTTATAACATATTAAAATGAAAAAAGAATAAATATGAAAAAAGAGCAGAGAAAATATGCAGTGTATCACCAATTCGAAATAACAGCGCGCAGGTTGATCCATTTCTTACGAAATGAATGCGTTTGACGTTTCCATGTTGAATCACAAATTATGAACATTTGACGTATAAATACTCCTGCGCACGCTTCAGATTTGCACGTATTTTATTGAACGACATTTCATTTCATTTTTTCCGACAGAAAATAAAATAAATTCATTTCATACCCGAACTGGATCAGAGTGGATATTTCACTTTACAAAGTATTACGCAAACGTTATTAAATGAAAAAATATAAACGATTCTCAAGTGTATTCGATACGCTCGTTGTTTTACTCTCTGTTTTTACGCAAACCGTTACATATTTTCCACGAATTCAAGTAAAAACGGTGGATCAGCCTGTGCAATATTCGTTTATTCGCCAAACACTGCAGAAGGGAGTAACGAGAGAATTAAATTCATGTAAAATAACAGAGAAATGTAAAAATGAAAGAGGAAACGTCGAAGAAGTAATTCGTAACAGAAGAAATTAGAAGCAGACACGAAATTGACAAGTGAACTGTTTTCTTACTTGTACTTATGTGTCTTGTCAAGAATTACTCCAAAACTGACAGCACCTATCATTCCTGAAATGATCAACGCCAATCCGATTCTACCCGCGTCTTCCTCACCGTTCTGTAAAATATTCAACGATTCATAATTAAATTTCTATTTTTTTCATCCGACCTGGTAACCCAGCTGAATCCTAGTGTTTTCCTTCGATTCGATTTTCTGAAATCGAGTAATTAAAAGTGCCTACACGTATAATACTTATGGCGACGAATGTTGATTCAAAGTAGCTCACCTCGAAATGTGCAAGGTATATTTGGTTCAGCAGTGTTCCTGTGACGTTTAGTACGCCTATACTTAAACCGTACGAATTGCATAGCAATAAGTAATACTTGTTTTTGAATAATCTCTTAAGTGGTTCTATGAAACTTTCCTCAACCTCCATTTGGTTCAATTTTTGCAGGGCACGCGTTGCACTCGGCGGCAATTTTGGATCGTCCTCAAATACTGTACAAAATTATTTCTTTAGGGGAGAATGACATTTAATTAAAAAGCAGCCTCTTTGCATTGTATAGTTTAATTATACTAATTTCAAGAGTATTTAAATTTTGTCACGGTTATCACTTATCAGGTAGAACGGAAAATTGCTTTTTAAACTTTTTAAATACTTACGTATTATGACTAGAATAAGGGTAATCGAGATGATGATGGCTACAGTCCAAAAAAGGTGCGACAGGCCTGCACCGATATCATCTAGATTCTCGTGATTCTTTACGATAATTGGTGTAACTAGAAAACTTAGAGCAATTCCTAATTGATTGCCAAATATGCTTAATGACGTAGCCGTGGAAACTTCGTCGGCGTCGAACCATTGCGCTGCTAGACGCCCAGGTAACGTCAAAATGATAGGCTAACGTGAAAGAAAGTATGGCGTTCAACGAGTATGAAATTAATATTAACAGAGAAAAAATGCGTGCTACAAAAATTATTTGTGCTACGTGCTACAAATATTATATTATACTTTTTACTCTCTCTGGTGTAAGTAAGCATATTTACAATATTTTGTATCGCTTCTTTAAGTTTACAAATATCGTGTCGATTCATAATCTCCTGTTAGTTGGAAATTAATATTTATATCTTGATATACATATTGATATATTTTGATATATTTAAATTAGTAAAAAGATTTCAGTGTTTAACTTAATATTATCAGTCGTTTTTTTTCGATTTTATAATTTCATATTTTCAATTTTAGAACAGATCGTATAATTTATTTGACCAACACGAAAGGTAAATTTGAAGATTTACAGATTTGTGCAAATCAGAAACTAATGCAGACGTGTATCAGATAATTAATATGTACCATTGTGTACCGCGTCTAAAGAAAATTAGACATCGACACTATTTGCTCTAGCCAATATAAATGTTACCAAACGCAACAGTTAATTTTTCACTAAATCTTACAATAACTAAAACGACCAAAAATTTCTTCATGTTGCGTTTGCAACTAAAAATCTGCGCGTACATTCGACTCCTTCGTCCCAAAAAGAACGGGTTTCGGTTGCATTAATATTCCACAATATTTTAAGCATGCTCCCAAGATCTGTTTGCTCCCTTTTTTAACGAGTCAAGCCCCCGACGGATTTTGGAATTACGTCGCGCCTCTGAGCAGAAGTCGCAGAGGTTTCATGAAACTCGAAATGCAGTCGGTGAACGCACATAAACCTTTCTGCGAGATACTGCTCCGAGGTTAAGCCCCAGGTACATAAAGTTCGACTAGACTTGTAATGCCTTGCATTAGCAATAATTTACGACGCGTTTTCACGATCTCGTTTCTATCGTGTTCGTGATTCGCGCGATTATTTCAACGAAACGCTTCGAATTTCTCTGTTTTGCCGTATATCTGTAAATACGGCGTTTCTGCTCGAAAATTCGATTTTAAATATTCCCCAGGAGAATTGTTCGCGCGGACAAACTGCAGGCGTGCGCGAATTAATTATATGCCCCAGGTATAATTGATCCAGCTTCAAGTCGTACACCGTGCCGGATATTTAAGGCTGATTTATTGTGCCGTCGGTTTTATTTCGTTCCACTTGTGACTGGTACGGTCTGACAGGAGTCGCACGATACTACTTAAACCATCGGTGTGACGCGATCCGTATCTTTTACTTGATGTTTTGAACGCGAGAAGTGTTATCGTGGGACGAAATTTCATTTACCTAATATTTGCGAAGAAATTAAGTGAGCGGTTTATGCAGAGATGTTCATGTACATGCCGCGAATTGAAGCGAGATTGTTTTTAAGATTTTCTGCTTCATTTAATCATTTCTGGTATTTATAGTTTCCTGCTCCGTTGATTTAGATTCTTTGTCTGCATTAATTTGAAATAATTTATTGGCCACTTGTCTGATAACCGAATCGTTAGAAAGTGTTACAACGTTTCAACTATCAAGTCACAAGGTATGAGGCTAATGTAATAATAGATTCGAACCTGTGTGGAAGCGACTAGAGATTGTCCAATGAAGGTGACGTAGAATCTGTCGGGACTGACAGATAAAACTTTGATCCAGGAACCGAGGCAACTGATACTACATCCTATTATGTTACTCCATCTAAGTCCACATCGGTCTACAAGGTACGTGGCAGGGAATACGAAAATCGTGTAGTAACCCATGAACGTCATTGCTGTCCAGTCGATAGCTAATGAGGAGACGCCATAGTACCTGAACAACGCGATTGTTTCAAATTTAATCTTCTAATCTTCTATTCACCATTATTATTTGCCATTTATTCAGTACGATTCGTCAAATGAATTTAATGTAAACATTATCATGTATGAAACGGTGTGTCTTCATACCATTTAGGAGTTTCGAAAGGATTGCGAGTGATACAACGACGTTTTTTTTATGTGGAAAATAACAGTTTGGTTTCAGGTAACTGATAAGAGCTTAAAGTATTTAATTAGCTAGGCTTATTATTGTGGCTAAATAAGCAAACAAGACAATTTCTGGAGCAGTGAAGTAGATCAACCATCTAGATTCTAGATCACTCAGATTTGTAAGCAAACTGTTTGCACTCGTGACGTACATGATAATCGTTATATCACGATTACGTAGCTTTATTTCCCATATTTACTTCGATTAATGTTCTCTGAAAAATTTGAGTAATTAAAAGTTCCACTTATTTGCAGATAAATTCTTGTTTGTTTATATGATTTCTGTTCACTGAATTCTTACTTTTACATTAACATTTATGAATTTTCATCGTTCTGTATTAATGTTTCTTTAAATATGTTTTTTATATTTTCATCGAGTGTAGACGAATGTTTTACTGGGATTCAAAATAGAATTCAATCCGTTGCGATAGTTTTAATATACTTGAGTTCTTTTCATCAAAAATTAAATTCTCTTTTCCGACAAATTTGATGATTTTCAATTTAATTTAGTCTTTGAAGTTTTTAGCACAAACGGTATGGAGCTCATTAATATTTATGACTAAAAGGTTGACACAAGAAAAGTGTGAACGAACGCACCTACTAACATAATTATTATATCAGTATAAAATCAAATAATAATAATATATAGATAGTTATCAATTCCAGTGTTTTCGTAACCTGACAATTACAATATCTCTTACGTTAATGGTTTTCCGATACAAGTACGTTAACAATTTTCACAAGGAATAAATGAGCTGCATCTATCACTGTATTCAAAAATATATGGTCCCATAAAAAAAGATAAAATTGATTTTTATATGTTCTCTACACCTCCACCTGCAGAAACCTATTGAAATGATGCTCCACTGAAACCATTTATCTTTTGTTCAAACATTTTTCGATATCGCGAATGATTTCGGAAATATTCGCGAGGGGAACGATCGGAATGGTAATTTCAAATTAACGCGTCGTACTGATTAGAACTATTTCTCAATTCATGTATGTATACCTGCTAACTATATTGCTGACAATAGAATACTGCACCCACTGGAAGTTGCTCATTCCCGTGTACAGAGTGAACAAACTCAGCATCAACCATCTTCTCTTGTACACTTTCGTTTTCAAGCAATTAGTCTCGTTCTTTTTACCATCGCCTATTACCTTCACCGGATTATTTACGCACAATACCTCGCTCAAATCTTTTTCACCCGTCATTGTCATTTTCTCCCCCCGAAACGGTGCTCCAACTTTCTATCGAATTCAATTTGACGGATGCACAAGAGAAACAGAGCCTCGATCGACCAGTGTTAGACAGGCCTCGATGGAAACAACAACTGTCAGAATATTTCCATATTATCCAAATTGCTCGTTCGATTCTGCCTTTGCCATTCGTGGAAGCACTGGGAAAGCTCGTGTTCCAACGTTGATCCTCATTCGACGATCTTTCCAGTGAAAACTGAATCTTTCTGGTCGATCCCCGCGATCGACTCGGTTTGCCCTCGTTCGCGACAAACGGATCCTCGACTGGGTCAACAAAACGAAGTTCTATCACACGCGATGAGGCTCCTCATCTCGACCTCAGACGACCTGCGCCTACGCGGTGCCACTGCCTTTTGCCTTATCTCGATCCTCAACTAAACAAGATCGCCTTCTTATTTGCCGCCTTCCGTAATAAATGCTCGGCGTTATCGCGACTTTTATCTCCTTTCACGCTGACCTTAGTGGAATATAATTGATCCATCAATTCTAGTGTCTTTCTTCGTTTCCCATCCGTGTCTCGTCCCGCGTGGAACTATCGCCGTCCGTCAATTTCCTTCTGTTTCTGTTTATGAAGATATGCGCGAAGTGGCATTTTGCAGGCAAAGAATGCAGACGGTTTTATGACATCTATTAAACGCGTGATCCTAGTGGCAAACAGTTTGTCGAACAGTGCATATTAATCTTCGCGTTCGTCTCGAACGGCGACACGTTTGCGACGAGAAAGCTTCTGGCGCCGCTCTATAGACACTGGGGTTTAGTCGATGTGGCAATTTATGATCGCCAGCGACTGCAGCTGTTCATTTTCGTTGGGGGAAAAAACAAAACGCCCCGACGTAGAAACCGAACTGGTTTCTATCGGCGTTACTTTTCGAGATCGTTATGTACCTATATTAGAAGTCTGGCGAATTAATTTTGGCGAATTTAGCCGGTGTGTAGCTATGGGACATCTGTGGGAGCGTAGAATGTTTCGTCGGTGTCGATTTTAGAAATGGCAAACCGGCGTGGCGATTCTCGCGTTTTCGAATGCGAGGTAAATTTCCTGCGGGGCTGCTCTTTCTGTCGAGCGTTTCGAATTATTATTTTGGAAAATGAAACGAAGGTGGGAGATGTGTCTTGTTGAAAATGGTGGAGCCGGAGCTGATTTTAATTACGTAAAATTATACGAGTGCAATTAGGATATTATTTTTTATTTAACGTCGCGTTATTTATATAAGGTAAGGCTGATTTATATTTGAAAATGTCATTGGCAAAGTTTTAGTTTTCGATTGGCAGGATTTCATAGCTGTTTTCCTTTAACAATGAAAGGTAAATAATTTTCTCTTAGTGTTTGTAAATTGAAATGCTATCTCAATTTTTGTTTATGAGTTGTACAGGTACTTTCTATTTAACTTATATAAGTATTTGGATATAGAAGGCAGATTTCTGATATGCTATCTCATTATCAGTTACAATTATCATCGACAATCAAATCAGCTTTTTATTCCGGGCATTAACGGTGTTCAGAAACGCATACGGTGAAAAGGTGAATAATGACAAGACCGTAATTAAATGCTGCTTCATTATAATTAATTCTTCGATATATTGAGATGAGTGTAACAGTAAATATTTTTAGTATCTGATTATACGATAACATTTGATAAAATATAAAATACTTAACGTTAGATTGTAACAGTAAAGCAACATCGCGTAATGAATATAACAGAAGTTTATTAGACATTACATTTTAACAATAAAGACAATGCAAATCTGAGGCTCTTTGAGTTACATAAGTTTGTAATTTATTACAAAATTAAACATCTCCGACGCAGTCCTCTCCATAAACTTCGCGACACCCTTAAATGCATTAACATCAATGGTAACATTAAAAAACGTCGGAAAAACTATGACTGACTGTGAGTGGTGCACACGGAGATTTTTTTTCCCATTGTAAAAATATGTGACAATCGCGTATGGTACAGTACCAAAATTTCGTCCCGTCATTCCGTTTCTGATTACAATTCGACAAGGTAGTTTCATCAGTGTCCACATGACACAACAAATCATCCGATAACGTCAAAACAATCACTATCAGTTACCGAGGAGATATTAAAAGCAAAACATTACTATTGTAGAAACTGATATTGTAAATTGTAACAAAGACACAGAAGTTTCAAACATACATTTCTATTTTGCACGTATTATTTCATCTACATTACGCATTGCAAGATTTTTACCAGAATTCATTATTTCATTTTCCGGGCAAAGTAAATGTCCAATGCGTTTTGCCATTTATTGAATGTACATTACTATATTTTCATGTCCGTTTCATTCACATTTTGTCGTTTGTTTGTTCTCACATCTGCTCAACGGTGCGTTCATCGATCTATCAATTATTTGCAACTAAAATAATTAATTAATCGTCGCGTTGCGTGACACGTCAACAACTTCGCGGTCACTACGTCTCGTTTGATTATTCCTCGATTATCTACGAAATTTATATGCAACTCTTCGCCAGGAAAACTTAACTAAACTTTTACGAAAAAATATACCACCCGTTCTATAATAAATAGCCCACCGCATATATCACTTTCATTGCACGCAAAATGCGGTATAATGAATTTTAAACGAACCTAGGCACGCAATGTCGGTACTTTACCACACCGCGACGCGGTTCCTTTACATTATACATAACGTCGCTCCTTTTTTTTCTTTTTTTTTTCTTTTTCACAAGAATCGTTTCATTTATACACGGCATCGTGTTTCGATCGAAGCCCTCAAAACATCTGTCCACGAAACGAGCTCTCGAAAATATATATTACAAACGACGGATCGCTATCGTTACGTAGTCGAAAGAACAATTGTTATTTTTTATTTTATTTTTATTTTTGTTTCGTACGGATTAATGTTAATGTGTCTCGTTTATATTTATATATTTATATTTATACCGATACACATAGTCTAAACGATTACTCGTATTGTATACAATTTATTGTTTAATAGTACTATGCAACGCTTGAGACCGTAATCCAGTACAATCGATATTAAACGTGTTAACGTATGTGTACAGTAATGTATTACAAACTATTCAATTCACCGAGCAACAGTTCACACAGGGTAACACTCTGAATTGTAAAAACACGTGGAAAAAGATCACTTTATTCATTTTTATTCTTTTTGTTCTTCTTCGTCTTCCTTTTTACGCCGTTTTGCGTTGTTCGTTCATGCTGATGTTCTTGTCGAACAGAGAGATGTTTCACGATATCGGTTATCTTTGGCTAGTGTTCTTTAATGGAAAATTCATGTACTTTCATTACAAATCGACCATTACAATGGAAAAGCCTGTTGCGGTTGGTCGAGAACTCAACTTCCAGTCGAAAGACGATCGTGCAGATTTTTGTTACGTTTCAACGTGCAAATTTGGATCGTGGCACCCCATAAAGCTATTCAATTGTTTCTACCATCGAAAGATCAAAAATAACTAACGTCAATCGAAAATCTCGTTTAATACGAAACAACTCGCGCAACATTTTGTTTGCTGAAGGGTTAAATAAAGTCTTTGCATAAAAGTAATGGATGGTTCTGCCTTTCAACTCTGTTTCAAGAGCATTTACATCGAATATATTGGAACACCATGGAAAGTCCTTCTCTTCTTCGTTCAGTTAGCCGAGAAAATTCTGTCGCGAAAGTATCGAGGACGCGTTTCCAACGTTACCATTGCTATCCGATTGAAAACGTCCGATTGTGTCGATAATAATGTGATTTGGCACGGTTCAACGTATGTATATGTATATCCGTTTATGTGTGAACGTGTAATAAATATTTCGCACGATCGGGCACGCTCGTACACACAACACTGTTCCTCCTATGATTTACTTCTGTGGATTTTGTAATATCAATGATACATTTCGAGGGTCGCCCGTACGACGACCGGATGTTTAAACATGTACAGCCAGACTTCCTGCTTTTCCAGACAGCCAAGTGAAATTGATAAATTGAAGCTCGTGCTCACCGGTCCCGCCTCGAATTCGCTGAAATTAAGCCCGATTCCCCATTAGAAAGTTGAAGTACCCTCGACCTGTTGGCTCGGGGGTAAGTTTGTGTGCGCCACTTCCGCCCACGCGTCTAATTGAATTGGTAAATATCCTGCAGGTGAGACTGCCGGGGTGACTGCAGCTCTTCCAAGAGTTTCGACGAACTCGCCAATGCCAACGATCGCGAATTCGTACTTTATTTGTTTTACTCTTGGGACGATTCATGTTTTCATCGTACGCGGGACGTCGACGATTTCTTTGGTCGAGAAATAAACACCGGCGACAAAACTGAAGCACTATTACCCGCTTCGTGATTGATATACTTTCGAATCGGCGTTCCGAGACTGACTTTCCGGACGAAGAATAAAATTGACTGAACGTGCCATAATTAATTAATTGTTGCTCGAACGATGCCAAATGTCTGATTACTTCGGACAAAAATATTGAACCCGCGATATTTGCTCCACTCTCGCACTCGAAGAAGTTTATCCTCTGCTTCCGATACTATAAACGAACCACTTTCTACATTCTATTTGACGATTGATTTCATTCGACGCAATTCACAGGTCAATTTCGATATTATCCGAACGAGAACTATTTTACCGCGGCACCGTGCGACGCGATCGCACGAGGGATAAAAGAACAAAATATTAGTAACTGCGCCACGTGGCACAGTTCCATTCCCAGTACGTGAACGATTCAGCCGGAAGCCGCTTCGAGAATCCAATTTTTCCTCGACTCGGATCTCGAGGCGAACCATTGCTGCGACATCGGCTTCCTGGATAGAAATACGATTTTACAGAGGTTCCTCAACGATCGGACGATGAGTCGTTTTCTCTTGGCTGTCTGGTCGCTTCTGTCCCGGGGTCACGCGTTACCATACGCGATCCTACCTGGCAGATCGATGGGAACAATGTCGCGGGAACAGCATTTGGTACGAGCGTGTTCTTTCGTTCGTTAAAACACCTGCAATCGAGGGATACCTTTGTCGAAACAACGACGTCAATTGCGTTCTCGACGTCCCTGTCGTTTAATTGTCTATTCACTTTCGTTCGAGATGTCCTTCGTTCAATGTACAAACTTACAAACGGGAAGGGGCTGTGAATTTATGTTACAAAAAAGGGGGACGAAGCGATGAGTATTACGCTAATTATAGTCGGCAATCTCACGGCGATCGGGGATGATTCAAGGAGACACGCGCGAGAGCTCGACAATGGCTGCGATATGTGTCGTCGTTTCTTCTTTTAACATTTAACAAGATACTATATATATATTTAATATTTAACATTCATCGGTCGTTCGCCCATTTAGCCGCTTTTAATTAGACAATTTGATCCCAGAACATATGGTAATTAGCTTACAAACGTACCGTTTATTTATAATTTTCGTACGAATCTTCGTGTATGTATAAATTTACAGGTAATCGTAAATCGCGTTCCTTCCGTGGACCCTACCGACTATTTAGACCGTGCCCTTCGAGCTGCGCTGTCGATAATTATATTATATCGATCATGTAGGCCCTTGTTATTTTAATCGAGAGGCTCGAAGCAAGGAGACATTTCATTTTTTTTTTTTTTCGTAGATTCTAAATGGGGTGAAGAGTTACGGCGTGTATAAAAGATTGAGGAGTTTTGTGGAGGGCGGACAGGAAGACGAATGACTGGGTGATCAGTTGGCCTGGCAGGAATATAAATTAGCTTGCTCCTTGGCGCAAGTCTCTCGAGTCGCAAATTGAAGTAACTACATACGTATTTCTTTGGCTTCGAGGTATACGCGGATCGTCGACGAACTCGCTGAGAAATATATAACGATAAATTAAATTTCGTACTGTCTTTAGGTTCGGACAATTGCTATTCAGGGTTGCAAATATTTCATAAAAACTTTGATGCGAGAGAAGTCAGACATTTCCAAATAAATACCGAATCGTTCGAAAGTTCTAATTCAAAGTTATGAGCGTTTCTATTTTTCCCAATCGTTTTGTCTGAATCAAAGAACTCTTTAGGGTAATTCCACGCCAAATCGATCACTTCTGGACGTTACCATCGGCGATTTTGTTTTAAATGAAATATGTCGTAGTCCATGTGAAATTGGGGGGGGGGGGGTTTAAAGTCATCATTTCCGCGGTAGACAATTTGTTTAGAAAATACAGGCCTTCAAAGTTTGTCATTTTTGCGAAAACGGGCTTTACTTAGAAATTTTTATCTCAGGAACTGTTTGTCCGATTGAGCTACGTTTTTTTGTTTTATTCACAAAGGATTGGGCTATTATAAAATAATTTTTTCAACCTTGGTAATTAACTTTATAATGTAGAAAAATATGAACAACTTCTTTTTTTGCGTTTTTTCCGATGATGGGGCGCACAGATTTAAATCTTGAAAAAAATATGTTCATATTCCTTGAAGTTTCGCTTTCAAAATGATGGAGAAGGCCTGTATTTTCTAATACAACCGCGAAAATGATGACATAACCCCGCCCCCCATTTCACATGGACTACACATTTCATTTAGAACAAAATCGCCGATGGTGACGTCCAAAAGTGATCGATTTGGTGTGGAATGACTCTTTAATAATAATCGAGCGGTAACTGCAGTAACGCAAAATCAATTTGCCAGAAAAAGAAAACGCGGTATATATAATCGCAGCGAACTCGTCACGGCGGTACAGTTAAAAACGAGGTATGCTAATCCGTAAAAATATTAAAGCTCACAACTTTCGCACAGTTTACGTGGATCATATGGCCGCAAGGTAACTGTTCTATAAATCCGCGTCGAATTATAAATCGGACGTAAATAAAGAAGGATAAGAGAACGGACAATGGGAAGCCAGACGATCAGGTTCGAATGGAGAGAATCTGAGAAATAAAATTCAAAGAAGCTCTTCGTTCTCGTCCGTGACACCGTACATCTGAGGCCGTCGTTCCTGTTGCTGTTTCTGCGTCTGTGCTTGTTGCTGCTTCTGTGCTTGTTGCTGCGTCTGCAGGAGCGCGATGCTGGCAGCTTTGTAGTTGATCGGCCCATAGGAGCGGTAGTCCACGTCCGCGTAGTCGAGATCCGAAAATTCCGGCTTGAAGGGCTGCGTGAACAGAACATTACAACGAAAACCTTAGTCTACGTTTTTCCGCTGTCGATTCGTACGTTGCACGCTCGAATCTTCCACATTTCGAGTCGGGGATACTAAATGCAACGAAGCTAATGAAGGATTTCATGGGCACAGCGAGAAATAGAAATAGGGGATGTAGAAAGAGAAAGATAAGAAGGGAAGCGTTGTTCGTTATACTGTATGTGTTGATCTTTCGTTTGATTTTCAGAATATCTGAATATTGCACGACGATTGTTATAGTGGGGACTCGTTGAATCGATTAATCGAACTGGTTTGTAGGGGTTTCATGGTACCATGGGTGTTAGTGTTGTACATAGAATTACGATTTAATGTACATTTGTTTCGTATTATTTGGGCTGTTCAATGGCGAAATTGACTAACTCCACTTTTGAAATTTTGTAAAAGTTTACTACCAGAGAACTTGATTGGTACTTTTTATATTTCGAATAAATTTCCTTGATAATTACGTCCAATGCCATAAATGGCAAATTTTTGTTGCCAGTTGATTAATAAGTAATTTACTTCAGAAGTGTGATCAACTTCGTATACCAAATTGAACTAAAAAATTCTAATTGTAGTATAAGAGCTACATCTGTATATAAACAAATGAGAATTAAGATCACAAATAGATAATTGCAAATAAGTAACTGGTAAATTATATTTATCATTGCACTTCAAGAAAGAATATTAGCATACCCTGATGAATTCTGAAAACTCCAATTGAAAATTGTAGAAACCACTTCAGAAACTGATTAACAAAGTAGTAAGACAAATTAGAAAATGTGTCTCAGAAGATATACAGAATATTTTCGTTATGGTTTCGTTAACCTGAATTTGGTATCTATAATAGCAATGGCGCGAATTGTATACTTCTATCAATATTTAGATGGTCGTGCTTTTGAATAATTTAAGTGCGGTGTTGCTAACAGCACGAGTGCAGCTTCAATACAGATACGTCTTTCTGTACGTTCAATTATTAAGGTACAGAAATAACGGGAGTTTCACGATTTATATTCAGTGATATAACTACCCATATGTCCCACGAGTAACATTAATTTCATGACGTCAATTATTGCTTCAATTATTATTCTATTCTATACCTGCACCAGGAAATGTCAAATAATTACAGTAATGATTCTACAAGCAACTATAGATTATAAAATGCTTGTCACTCTTTTCTCTTGGTATTATCATGTATAACTTGATTTAATATAAATATTTTTCATGTTACATGTATGTCTTAGAATTTTAGTGTGTAAATGAGATGGTCTAAAAATATACCTTGTCTCCGCTATATTATACTTTGGAGTTTTAATCCGAAAACTTTCCTCATCTCATTTCCTTATCGTTTCGCTTCCTCTTTCACCCTTTGCCGTTAC
The DNA here is from genome assembly GCA_963583965.1 of Nomada ferruginata. NCBI lineage: Eukaryota > Metazoa > Arthropoda > Insecta > Hymenoptera > Apidae > Nomada > Nomada ferruginata. The sequence continues at coordinate 8,198,081 of OY757219.1, forward strand.
CTTTATAATATTAAACACTAGAAGTGATACCACATAAGGTTACTGAAAACTACCATAATATGTCTTTCCAACGTTCCTTTAAAAGGAGACATTTCCGTCCCCTTAATATCTTCTTACACTTTCAAGCAATAATTTCGGTTAGAAATATTTTAATTGAATATGTATTTGACAAATTCAACTGCCTATTAAATATTATATAATTAGTTATATATAAAAATTGTTATCATCTGAATGTGGCGATCGACTTTTCTCAGCGTTTGCAGCCTCTTTCCCGTTTCCAGTTTAATCGCTGATTAATGTTTCACGGCATTTCACATTTCGTTCGTTCCTTTTTCGTTCCTGCTGATTTTATTTCAAGGATTTTATTCGCGACCGCTTTTGCGTCACGGCGCTCTGCAAAATGCATAGCCACAAATAAGGAAGCTGGGCTTAGCAAATTTTTTGCTGAGCCCGCAGCGGTACTGTTAAATTGCTAAGAAATCCATTCTCGACGTTAAAGTGTCGATATGAATATTCTATTTAATATTCTATTTTACGTCGCCCGGTCGCTTAAGTTGTCGATTGGACAACTGTCGTTTGAATATCAGTTTAAGCTTCGTGAAATCGGTTTCAATTTAAATCGGTTTAGTAATGAAATTATTTGGATTTGGAAACACGGTGAGAATAAATGTTTTCTCGTTTATAGAAAACAATGAGCAATTGTGCTTTCCTGCACGGGAACATGATTTGAAACTGCAATGGGAATTTAAATGTAATATAATAATTTGTTTTCGTAATTGTTTAGTTGTGCTATTATCTATTCGTTGGGGAATCGAGTATTGCATTTCTCGATAGAAATTTGGTCAACTATTACAATACAGTAATGCAATAACGATTTGCAAGATTGTTCAGTATGTGCGATTTTTTGAAATATGTTTTATCAATTTTATTGTTCCAATATTTTAGTTATTTCATTGACATCTTGTTATTACTATCGATTACGAAACCACTTTTTATATTAATTCGACTGTATAATTAGATAAAAATATTTTACTCCTGTTTCATACATAAGTATTACATTTTAACTGCAATAGCTTGCAAATTTGCGAACGATTTGTAAAATAATTTGTTGAATACTGTTTATTCAACATTCGTTTCGGTTATAGGGCAACAATTGTTCAGAAAATAAAATTCTATTTAATCGGATTCCACGTCTGACCATGCGCGAACCACTACTACTTATGGCGTTGCCCATCGTTTCCACTCACCTCTTTCATCTCCTTCATGTATTTTATTTGCAATGTACAGTTAATGCGACAAAGACTAGTTGACTAAGCACCTCAATATGATTTGAAAATTCTTTATTCAAGTGCCAATCAGATATTAACGAAAGAAATTTGTCTTCCAAAAAGAGGAAAAAGTAAAAATCTTATTATTACAGCAGAACTTTCATTGACCGTGTCGTAGTTGTCCACGATCACGATTATTGGTTTTGAGGAATTTATCAATAATATACTATACATTTTGTTGATACTTTAGACACTGTACAATACTTTTTTTTACGCAGAATATTCCGCAGAATCGATATACCTACAAACATATACAGTTCTATTAAGAGAAAGTGCATTTGCATTTCTTATGCCATTCATCGTTCCTTTACAACTTTTTCCAATATCTAAACAAACTCGAAACATAATCCAGCGCCAATTTCATCATTTACTCTACGTATATGTAATCAAATCTTCTAACTCTAAAATCGATAGTAAAAGAGGAGCTACAGTTTTGACTGGAAACTTATTTCCAATAATTCCTCCACAGATTTCAATTTACTCGACCCCTCTGTCTCCCAAACAACTTAATCAATCGAGGTTCTACTCTATAATATTATATATTACTGTAGATCTACTCATATCTTTTTTTTTTTTGGAAATATAATCCTGCGCCAATTTCATGATTTACTCTACGTTTATGTAATCAAATCTTCTAACTTTAAAATCGATACTAAAAGAGCAGCTACTGTTTTGACTGGAAACTTATTTCCAATAATTCCTCCTCAGATTTCAATTTACTCGACCCCTCTGTCTCCCAAACAACTTAATCAATCGAGTTTCTACTCTATAATATTATATATTAGTGTAGATCTACTCATATCTTCTTTATTTTCCATGATTTACTCTGTATGTAATCAAATCTTCTAACTCTGAAATCTATACTAAAAGAGAAGCTACAGTTTTGACTGGAAACTTATTTCCAATAATTCCTCCTCAGATTTCAATTTACTCAACCCCTCTGTCTCCCAAACAACTTAATCGATCGAGGTTCTACTCTATAATATTATACATATATTACTGTAGATTTACTCATATCTTTTTTATTTTTCACCTGTTATTATCATTCTAAAAAATGTCCCCATTAACAAATAAGTGGCAAATAAAATCAAACATGAAACTCGAATAAAACTGTCGTTGCCAATTAAAAGAGCAATCGAGATACACTTTCAGTGCACCGTGAAACTTTGTACAATCTTTCGCCACACTAGAAAGTTTATTAGATCGAACCGCGATAGAGATTCACGCACGACCGAGATCACAAGTGATCACGGTGTATCGATAACTGCTGTCTACGTTTCAAAAGCAAGCATCCAGCTGGCATGCAACAACGTGGCTCGCCCACAGGGCCGTTGTTGTCGCGATCATTCTATTTCTAGCATGCACAATCGAACACAGCCGAATAAAGCGATCATCGGGCGGCATTTTCACGATGAATCGATGCTGGATTCCGCTTCGAAACTTTCCACGGGCCTGCCAGCCCGGCTGGCTTTATCGTTCGTCGTCGAATAAACCGCGTTCATTGTCGTTAGAATTTTAATGATCAATCACGCGACGTTTCGCGAACGCCGTAACGACGTGTATCGTTGTTTCGGTTCATTGTCCGTCCCTTTGGCGGCGACGCGCTGCGATTTATCAAGACTCGAAATTTCGCGGAAATTCTAACAGAAATTCATTATTCCGTCCTCTGTGACGCGAGGCTCGCGTGTTCCTCTTGTCGCGATTCGAATTTCACGATGGAAACTTCGCCGCTGATAATGGGAACGAGGTGTCACGGAACTTTTACAAGTTTTCCCTTTCTCCTCCTCTTATTCCATCCTTTTCTAAACAACTGTTCTTTAAAGAGTCAGAATTTCGTGCTTGTTGGTCCATCGTTGTATGCATTTTATATAAGTACCTGTTTTCTAATATCGGAAACGTGGTACTTGGACCTTCTTGGAATTTAGTAGTAGAAGTTCATTTAATCGCGGTCCGGACACTTGGATAGAAATTAAATCACGGCACCCAGAAATGAAACGTCACATGACTTTTGGCGTTTTATTTTGTTTGTTTCTCTCCCTGTCGTGACGTCTCTTATGAAAGATCTAATTTTGTGCTCCCAATTTTTTCTTTGCATGCATTTTATCGTTGTGCCTTTTTTTATATGTGTCGATTGTTCGTTGCTGTTTTGCAAATAATTGTCTCACGCGATCCGGAACAACTGTGTGATTGCGGAAGCCTTGCACGGAAATCGGGGCAGCAATTAATCCTTTGCATTTGTTAGTTATTTACAAGTGAACATGTAAACGCAATTGGAGAATCTTTCTCGCGTGAAAATTATATGGACGATTTGCGATTTAGTTTACATTAAATTGATTTCATTTTGGATTGATCGAATGGACGTGCGAAGATGATTGATTTTTCAGCTGAAAGCTGTGAGTTTCAAGGTTACTTGAATTTTATGCGACGTCGATGAAACTGGAGTCACACTAACGTCCATAAGTTTGGAGTCAGTAATTGGTTAAAGTTTGCGATCGGGATTGGGTATACGATAATCGTGTTAGCTATTCGCTGCTTATCAGGCTTGGGTTTTTATGCTCGCGGAAGAAAAGTTGCGAAACTGCGGTTAAAATTAAAAGCACGATACTAACATTCTGCAATTTCTCTTCCTACAATACTTTAATTATGATGTTTGTTTCTAACGTCAGACTATTTTCTATTGGAGCTAATATGATATTATTTAAACCTTTGAATTGGAAACAATTTTACTTCTTACGTTTTTTAGTTTTTTTTAAATATTTAAGAACTCGATTAGTTACTCACGTCGAATTAAATTTGGAATTGTTTAGGGGTTCGATCGTGAGTTTCGAAATATATTAAAGTCAGCATCTGTTTCACCCAGACTTTTATCGTTATACAAATTCTGAAAAGTAATTTGTGTCATTCATTGGTAGGGGAATATATGTAAGTTGAAGACTGTCGAATTAAGAAGGGCAGCCATTACAACTCGACAATGAAAGTGCGATTAAATGAGATATTGTTTCAGAATGAAACTTAAACAAGGGGAAGGTAACATGTGTCTGTGCGCTATTTGTTCTGAATTTCACGGTGCACTTAACAAGCTTCAAATTTAAAGAATATAGTTCATTTATTTCTATATTAATAAGGAAACCATTTTTCTAAACTTATGGACACAGTGTATATATCTTACATATGTTGCTAATCTTATTAGTCAGATCACAGGATGTACGATAACTATCCTCCAATTAATTATTCGATTTCACAAATTGTCAACCTTACTATATCGAGAAGATCAACGAAAACAGAAATTCATGAACGAGCGATCAAAGAAATTTCAGCAAGAATGAATTGTTATTGAAATTCAATGAAAATAAAATATTCATGTATTATTTTACTAGCAATAAGTATCTCGTACGAACAGTATCGATCTACCAAGTTGCAAGTACATTCTTCTAAGTGCAAGGGATTAACAGCTAAAATAATTAAAGCTTCGTCTACAAACAGGGCTTCATTGTTCGTATGTTGATACGCATATGTTGGTTTGATCGCCATACTGATAACAAATCTAAGCAATACGTCGTAATTCATAGAATACAATGTACCTACAAGGCATGTCGGACGCCAAAATGTCCTAGTAAATGTACGTATCGCTCTTTGTCTGCTGACCCTCCTACGAACAAACATTTAGATACAATAGTTATATATGCCAGCGTGATGCATTGTTATGAATGCAAACGACATTATTCAATTATCATTGAAACCTTCCCATAAATTTCACCTACTTCGAATTAACAATATTCAATTTTTCTAATCGATCGTAGCACCGTTAACGAAGCTACGTTGGATCGTTAATTTCAGATAACGAAGAAAATATTTAAATTGATATATGATGTTCTGAAATTGATTCTATTATTATGGGAGAATTAGTAACTTAATTACAATATTTGTTATTTTAACAAAAGTTATATTCTATAATTGTTTTGATAAAATAGTTTATAAAAAATATATGGATGAAGTTTACTAGTGAATCGTGAGGATTTATAGTAACTGTAATACAATTTCCATGTTTAATCTATGGAAGTTTATTATTTTTGTAAGTAAACGTAGTGAAGAAGAATTTCTTACAACTCGTATTTGCGTAAACATTGGATCTTCAATTTACGCCGTTCAATGTATGTACCTGCTTGAACGCTGTGCATTTTAATGAATTTTTCCAGATAATAAATTTCAATCAAAATACTTACCAACGATGGTGCAGTTGATATAAGAAACAAAAGATAAAGGAACAGAATCCATTGGATGAAATGACTGAGATCGTAAAACCGGCAAGCTTGAAAGCAAAGTTGAGTGACAGAAAAGAGAAGAAAAACAAATGCAACAAATAAGAACGCAACAAACGCAATGGCAATGAAAAAATAATATTCATTTCTGCATATAGGACGGAATTCACACAAAAGCAACGAAAAATTTTCATGAAACGAAATGTTTTACTATTCCTACCTGTAACTATGTTGTAAATCAAATATTTATTATTCACTTGTTTAAATTACGTTTGCATACTCATTTATAAAGTATTTTAATTTATTTGACTTTTTGATGTGACTGGATGTTGATGTTTTTAGTCGAAAATTTATTATGGTTCTTGTATCAGAATTTACGCTGTGTTTCATTATTACTTTTAATGCGCGTATACATAAAATAGTGCTTTCAAATAATACTTTAGATTTCTTATCGATATGTGAATCATTCAATTGTTTAATCATCTCGATCAACAGAGCGTTGAGAAAGGAGTCATCGTAGATGTATTTATAATTTATTGCATTTATACGGGAGAAACCATTTAAAAACCTATGCAAGTTTTATCTTAAAAATCTTTGTAGCAGAGAAAAGACTGGGTATAATTTACATGTATCTGCAAATCTTAAAATTTCTACTTCATAATTTTGTAAAATGTAATTCTGTGCAGCCTGTGTTGGTATCAGATTTGTTCGCCTGCAAATTATTTTTAAAAATGTTGTAGTTTAAATTTATTTTTACATAAGAAATCATTTACTTCTCGATGGCATTATCATTTCCACTGCACTTTGCATATACCATTGTATAATACATCAGCGTAAATTCTCCAAAAGCTACTTAAACTAAAACTAGACACCCATTGATGTCGTGGCACCCCAATGACCAAACAATTGGAGCCTTACAGAACGACCTCATTGCAAGAGTAAGTGGTGGAACAGAATAAGGCAATTGCTGAGACATAAAGAAGGAATCAAAACGAAGGGAAAAAACGCGAATCGTGAAAGATAAAAGGAAACGATTTGAAGTTAATCTCTCTGCCAGTTGCTTTACTGCGCGCCTAAAAACTGTCAAATCCGTTTAACGTCAGAGAAAAACCAATTCGGAATCAAACTAATTTCAAGTGAAGAACGCTACGTCATACCCTCGGTCTGTGACGATGTATCAACAAAACGGATCTCAATGCAAAATCCTTGCGCTATCCTCTCTGCATAGCGAAAGATACATAAATACTGTAGAACATTTGGCAAGAACCAATATCCTTCGCGACAAATGTTCGAAAAGAAAGATGTGTTCAAGGAGTCCTTCTCCTTTAGGTTTTCGCGTGACATTTCGCGGCTGGGCATTCCCAGGACCAAGGGTTAAAGTACAACGTATGACCAGCCTGAGCCAGACTAGAACACCTCTATCATCCCCAAACTAAAAGCTAAACCGAAGCCGAAATGCGCTCCCCACCGCTCAGAAGCTATTAAAACCTAGTCACATCTGTTCCACCATGCACCCCGCCACTTAACTGACCTTTTAAACGTCGATCTCCTGACCGACGTCCCGCAAGTGCAACTCAGCGTACTGCATTATCGTCGGCGCGGACGGCGATCGCCCGCCGCCCAAATTCCACGACAATCTCTTCGGATTGTTCCTGTTGTTCGTGTCGCCGGGGTCCGCGTAGTACGCGTCCTCCGGCGGGCAACGATTCGACTGTCGTTCCCACATCTGCTGGCGGGAGCTAGGGTTCGACCTGTGATAGTCGGTGGGACACTCCGCGATGTCGTCCTCGTAGTAATGCGGATAATTAATTTTATACGTCTTCGGTATGCCGAGCTTCTGAACCTGATGGAAGCTCGTCTCGCAAGAGGGCGCGCCCGTGTTCGCGTCCGTCCTCCTGGAGGCGTCCGGCCGTCCCTGTTTCTGTTTCGGCTTTCCGCGCTTGTGTTTCTGGTACTTTTGGCCCTGGTCGCTGGACCGATTACCTGTGTGGCGACGCCGTTTCCTCGTGGAAACGTGGTTCGTGTAATTTTGCTGCTCCCCGTCCGGATGCGCCGTCGCCATTCCGGACAGGTGATTCTCGTGCTGCGACAACGAGGTTGGACGGCTGTTCGCGTGAACGAACGACGTCTGCAAGGGGCTAACTATCGAGGAGTGGTACAGGCTGCTCGTTAGTGGCAGTGTTAGTTGGCTGGAACTGTTGCTCGGTAACTGGTAGCTGTACTGCTGCATCTCCTGCCGGTGTTGCTGCTGGTAGTGTTCTTTGTAGTTGTATAGGCTGTCGGTCTGCAACAGGCACGGTTAGTCGCTGGGGATACAGCTGTCGGGGGAGGTGCTGTTAGTACCGGTTAATCGAGATATCGAGCCTGGAGGCGAAATGTTATTTCGCCTTTTGGCTGCGCTGCTGGGACACCTGTGATGTTCACCGCGAGAGATACGATGATTGGTGGGCTGGCGCTCGAGCTTGCGGGACGTTTTGTGTGTTGAACGGGTTTGTCGATGGAACGGCGATTAGTTTGCAATCATTTTTTTACCGGTGTCGCATTTTTCGAGATTGAACGATACGTTGGGCGAATCGAAGAGATAGGGTCGTGTCAGTGTTCGAAGATTGTGAGGCGAAGTGATTGTTTTGAATAGCTTAGGCTCTTGGCTGATGTCATGCGAGACGTTGTTGGAAAAGATATATTATTTGTATAAAAAATTTTGATTATACGTGATTCATCAGTAGAAGGAAGGCTTTCCCTTGCGATTCCGATTGTGAGAAATTGATGCATCTAAATAATAGGTCTGCCGGAAGGTTCTGTCCGTTTTTGAATTCAAAGAAAACAATACATTTTCGGTACATTTATTGATATTTATTGAACAATATAATTTCCATCGTCACTAATAATTTAGAAAAGCACGTGTGTAGAAATACAATGGCAGCCATATATGTTGAAACTTGAGATAACATTAACGGGCAGAATTTTCCGGTAGACCAAATATATTGTGCTTCTGTGATGGTTCCTGATATTCTTTTATTTGTTGCTTAATTAGAAAAGCTTCTACGATTTCATTTAATTTCAAACTGCAGTAGATATGTCAAATTAACTGAGTGGATGATAATTACGTGTCGTTGAGCATGATACTCTCTCATTATTTACGAAAAATGTATAAATAATTTTTTCCTTCTGCGTTTTTAATAATACTGCATTTTTATTTTATTTGTAAATATGAAATGTCATCGCAAGTTAATTGTAATCCTTTAGTGATACGTGAAACACATAGTCGTAAACAGCAAAGTATATTTTCCTTTTCCTTTTTATTTTGTCCAGCAAATTATTGACGATCTTCTACAAACACTGTGATAGATCCAATTCCAGTTGAACAATTTATCACGCTGCTTGTCAAGGCGATCAAAATAAAAGTCTCACCGGGAATATCGATCTCACCGACAAATAAATTTAAATAGAACACTGTTGGCGCCATTAATATTTATTTCGAATGTCGCCGCACTCGCAATTAGAGATACAAGCAACGTGTCAGTCGCACGGGCTCATAACGTTGATTTTCAAACAGATTTAACACGATTCTGGAGACAAGCGTATTAGCTATAAATGATTGACGGGCGATATTAATTTGATTGAATTATAGAAATGTCTATCACATTTTTGATATACATATACCACGATATTAAAAACTCAAAAAACCCATTCAGCCAATTTACATATTTCACAAATAAAACGAAACGAAATTATATATGTATATATTAAGCTTATATATCAAATTCACAAGCTTCTTCCTCACAAACTTTCTCGCTGAACCAAGCTGTATCTAAAATCGATTTTCGCCTGTCCCTTTCAACAACACAGAACGTAAATCTGAACGCACACACAATAATCCCGGGAATGAGTCAAACGTCGTTATCGTACTCCTCTTCGGGCCAAGCTACGCGTAATAAGGAGGTTCGTTTGAAGCTCGCGTCGCGTCTCAAAAAGAATTCCACCCTGTCCACAATAAGCGACTTTGGGAAGCGGTGCATCGGTATCTCCATTTCCCCTTTGCTTCGAGCGGGCAAGCCGAGCAAATATCTCTTTACAATCTCTCCAAGACAATGCAGGTCCCGTAGAAAAAAGGGGCTTTTCGCAACAAAAAAAAAAAAAAGAAAAGAAAAAAGAGAAAAAACATCGCGGCCAGCTGCGTCTTTAAAAGGCTTCGAAATAATATTTTACCTCCTTTTATGGATGAGGTTGAAAAGCTTCGTGGGTAAGCAACGTGTGTAGCTGGTATTCACGGTGAGTGTGTGTAGGTATCACTGTTGTGTAGGTGAAAACTTACTTGATGCGCGGCCGACATACACAAGGACGGTCGCTACATAGGTGGCCAGATCCAGCTTAGCAGGGAAAATATGATTTCCGATTATAACTCGGCAACTCCGGCAACTCTACCTCCTATTTGCTCGAAGCCGCTGTTTTATATCTATTGCGGACACGTAAATCGTACTCATGCAGTTGGTGCGTTGCTAATTATTAGAAACTTGTGCCTCAAGGGGTTCAGGATTCATTTTGTCCATACTGCTGAGACTTTTTCGTTGCTGCCGCCTTTGTCTCGTTATCGTTGCGCTGGTAGGATGATTATAGGGACTCGTCGGCGGGTAATTCGAGAAAACAGTCGAGTCGAGCGTGGACTAATTACACGGGGCTCTCGTTACGAAATTCACGCCGACCCTGTTGCGCTCGTTCGCGTTGCGTGCGGAGTACCCAAAGGGTTGCTGAGAGCGCGATATTCGAGGAACTGTCGGACGTTGAAGCGAACGTCCAGGTGTTTAATCGAGTTTTATTTTATTCTGGATCAGTCGCTGTCGTTTTCTGTTTTTCTTTATGCAGATTTTGAAATTTCTGTACTAGTGTCAGCGTTCAGTAGAAATATCAATGGCGTGTCGTCCTGTGCGAATAATATGATTTTTAATAAGTCGTCAGCGTGTATTACTTATGGAGCAATGCGACTATTCACTTTATTTCTCTGCTCCGATTCAAGTATACTATTATTACTGGTAGAGACTAGATTTTTATACGAAACACGAAAATCAGTATTAAAGATTTTACATTTCAATTAGGTGATTCCGTATTTGTTAACCAAATAAAGAGGCAGTCTATGGAATACGCAATCCAAGTTAATCTAAATAACGAAGAAAACGATACAAGCTCGAGGAAGAAACACAAAAACGTCCGCAAACGTTGACGTTCTCTTTGCGCAAGACGAAACAAAGGATTCTCCTTCGCGTTCCAAGATTGCCGAAGAAGAAACGGATGAAATTAATTACTTAATAAATTCTCCCAACGATCCTCGTTTCCCGCGAAAAATGCAAACGACCCGGGCAGCCCCTAAAAATCTGCCGCCCTCCTTATCAGTTTCCGGGACGCCGCGTAAGAACTATGCCCGGATAGGCGAGAAGAACGAGCGATTCCTCGTTCGATCACCGTTGCCACGATCAATCCCGCAGCCCCGTTTCACCTGCCAACAAGAAACGAGCGACTTCTTCAAGGCGGCAGCAACGTTTTTCCCGAGCAGCACGAATGCGGGTACTTAGTGTACGTAGGAGCACGAACGTGTAGTCGACAAACCTTAGTTCTAGGCAACGAAGCGTTTTTCGGCGGAAAAACGGGAGGGGGAACGTTTTGGTAGGTGTGCTTCGAGGGATCTGTCTTCTTCGACTTCCTGGGCGCTGGGACAGGCGGGGTAACCGCCGTCGTCGACTGACTCGACTGATTCTCCATCGACTGCGCTCGGCTCGTTTGATCCTGGCTCGTTCGATTCGCCGTTAACGACGTCGTGTCCTCTCTGACGATCGTTGCGATCGTGCTTGTACTTTCGTTTTTATGGGGACACTTGTGTATCGGTATAGCGTAAAGCTGATACTTCCTCTGAACGTTCTCGTGTCTCGGGCAGAGTCGCAGGGAATAGAACTGCGAACGTTTGTGTTTCCTTCGGCCTGGCTTCAAGCTGTTGTACTTGAGCACGGGCGAGTTACTCCTGGGCATGTTGTAATCGCTATAGTGTGGACCCAGGTGGCTCCTGGTCGATTCGTAGCCGGAACTGGCGTCACAGAGGGACGTCGTTCTGCTGGGTGGCCGCGGCGGACACGGCGAGTTTGGTACCGAACGGTGACGATGATGATGATGATGATGATGGTGACGCAACGTGCCATGCAAAGCCGAAACTCGGGCAAACATAGGGGAAATCAACTAAAACAAAAGACAACCGGCGGCTACTTATGCTCGAGCTCCACCTCTTTGCACTCCGATTCACGATCGTTGGATTTTTCTGTTTGTCTGTTCAATTCCTTGCCCGATTTGCGGTACGTAATGCGATTTTTGTATTCTGACTTTGTTATGTTCGTAGACAGATAGGTAAGTCAGCATGGATTGGGAAAAATGATTAATACGCGCGTTAAGGTGTTACGTTTGCTCTATTACATTGTTCGACAAATTTCAACTTTTTTTTGATTTTGTAACCTTCAATATGCGTTTCTTATAAACTTTAATGTGCTGAATACTAATCTGCAATCCGTTTTTCCCCAGAACGTACCATTTTTGAAAAAATCAATTTTGAAAAAATCGCAAATTTTCAACTTTGGAAGTGTTTTGTACTTTTGCGGTAATAGGTATTCAGTTGCGCTTGGTGCCAAATGATTCTTTGAAGTTTCACGAATAAAATGGTATATGTTGTTATTAAACTATAAACATTTAAATGTGTTTAAATAATGATGAAAGTGAAAGGGACACCGAAAATACACCCATTTTGGCTGATATCTTTTAGTTTATTTCAAAAACTAAGGGCCCAGGACAAAATCTAACTATGCCACGCGATAGAGCAGACCTTTCTGCAAAGGAAAGCATCAACGGAAGTTACAAAATCATTTTTGAATTCAATATACAAGCGAAGTAGTTTGGTAAAACACGCGGCGGCAACAGTGACACTCAGCAGAAGTACTGCGCGTTTAGTGATTTCGCTACAGTGAGCGATGAGCGGGGAGCCGCCGTCATAGAGCACCACTCTCGCCGCCACGTGTTTTGCCAAACTTTTTCGCTTTGATATTGGAAACGAAAATGATTTTGCAACTTCCGTTGATGCTTTTCTTTGCAGAATGGTCTGCTCTATCGCGTGGCATAGTTAGATTTTCTCCTGGACCCTTAGTTTTTGAAATAAACTAAAAGATATTAGCCAAAATAGGTGTATTTTCGGTGTCCCTTTCACTTCGATCATTATTTAAACACATTTAAATGTTTATAGTCTAATAACAAAATACACCATTTTATTCGTGAAACTTCAAAGAATCATTTGGCACCAAGCGCAACTGAATACCTACTACCGCAAAAGTACAAAACACTTCCAATGTTGAAAATTTGCGATTTTTTTCAAAAATGGTACGTTTTGGAGAAAAACGGATTGCAGATTCGTATTCAGCACATTAAAGTCTATAAGAAACGCATATTAAAGGTTACAAAATCAGACCCGTGTTGAACAGTGTTATCTAGGGAAAGGTTTGTATTCTGATGTTTGTTAGATTGGTTGACTCATGCGCAATTCTGTTTGTATTGTTACAAATGAGCAAACGTGTCTACATATTTAATCAAATTATTGATGCTAATTAAATACGAGCAACAATTATATCACTGGATAATTCCACGATAATAAGATAATAATAGTAATAGTTGATATGAAGTTAAATATTTGTTAGAAGCTTTTCCGCTTTTCAGTTTGACTGTTTTGTTAATATTTGTTAAGCGAGACATGGTTAATTCTAGTAAAACCGTAAATAGTACGACCCGATTTACAAATATTTTATGCAATATACACTCGATCCGAATTAAAATTTCTTATTGAAAGTTCTTCTTCATCGCAGGATGAGTAATTTCATTATTTTCCATCATTCTGGTGTGATTGGAGTGCAAAGAGTTGAAACCCTTTAGGCGGTTCAGTGTCGAGCGGCGTTGAAAGTATCTTTTAATTACAGTAATTAGATTTTATACTTGTCGTTTAATAAAATCTTTTGACGGCAGAGACTGTAATATATAAACTTGCCATTCCAATAAATCCATGAACTACGCGAACGAAACAATTTTATTAGTCTGCTGAACGTTTATTAATTTTCAACGTCCACGAACTTTCAGACACGAATATTGGATATATCGTTGAAAATATAACCGGTCGCCTATTATAATAGTTTCGCCAGACGTTCATATTTCGAAAATGGAAATACTGCCGAGAGTAAATAAAACGCGAGCAAGGGTACTGCTATTATAACTCTCCATTATATAAATGTGCTATCGCACTCAATTCTAAATAATAGCAAATGCGATTGAAAGATTCTATGGAGAAAACGCTCGAGCAGTTTACGTTCCCGTCCACGGAAATAAATCTGCCCCGGGTGGATTGTTTTGTCTTTTAAGGTCCCAGATTTTCTTACACGGATTTGCGACGAGCAATTTACGCGATATCTGCACTGAACAACCTCTGGGTTTCGCCGGAATCGTTTTCAAACTGCAGCCAGTTTATTTGCATAGAAAAGTAGAATACATTGGGCTGCGATTACATATTGATGGCCTGTTTGCTTAGTTTCTCGAATTTGTTTACTTATCCTTCACATTTATTATGTTTAGTACTCCAACTGAACTTTTCGAAGAATATTTCTAATTACGACTGCGTTCTTCGGATAACACAAATAATTTCCCAGATAATTCGATGAAAAGTTATTCGAAATATTGGAGAAAACAGAAGTTATCCTTCCGTATAAAATTAAGTCGAAAGTTCAAATATTTCAATCCACTTTCACAGTTTCGTATCTGTACATTCCAAACTTCCTGGCTATTACATTAGACTCGTTTGAATATTGCGAAAGACACATCATAGAAAAGGTTCCAACTTTCAAACGCGAATCCTTTTCCGCTGTCAATATCTGCGAATATAATACAAACACAGAACAAACGAAATTCAATCCCGTACACGCTGAACTCGACGGTCCTGAAACTCACTTCCCCCATAAAAGAATTTCACCCATAATCTTGAAATTCAGCATCGAAAAATAATCAGTCTTTCCATCTACGCGTCAAATAAAGCTTCACCGTTTCTGAAAACGTGCCAAATATAAATCATACTCGAACCTCAGTTGGTATTGTTGGGCCTCCCGCGACCCGCAGCGTTTTCAACCCTTTATTTCACAATCGTCAAGCAACGCAGTGGTCTTCAACTAAATAAAAGTTTTCCGTTTTCATTATATTATCATTTGTAATAACACGTTCCATTATATTTTTACGTGGTTCATAATTTCCTTTACAACCAATAGCAGCATCAGAGCTTTTCTAAAAAATCTATTGTCCTTTTCTCATGTGCAACTATACAACTATACGTTACCAGCGAAAATGTTACTATCCCCACTAAATGGAGTCACGAATGCCCCAACGACACCAAAAACGATTTAATCAACAACCTCTACCTGTCTTTCACTCGTTAATGATTGATCTCGTTCGATGGTAAAAAAAGAATCGTTCCCCGTCCATCATCCACCCATTGTCGTTCGAATGACGGGGGTGTGTCGCGTCCAAGCAAACAGGCCAAATGGACAAACTTGTATACCAGCTGCAGAATGAGATCCGGTCATCGAGACGACTGTTGTCGCGTTTGCTTCGTTTCAATTAAAGCGCACGAAATGATCTGTCAGACCAGTCGGCTCCGTGGAACACGACACGGTCGCAGGCAACAAGCGAAGAGCAGGCCGCTTTCTAACTTCTTCATTCAGCTCTTAATCAATTCCACCTACCTGGACACGTTGATTCGCCCCAAAGTCGGCCGACGTGGATATCGTCGAGGGGGGATTCGTGAAATGAAACGCGAGGAGCATTGTATTGGGAGCTAAATGACTGTAACAGACTCGAACAGGTACAGGGCCGTCGCGTGTACGCAAGGCAGTACGGAAAATTAATTTGTTACACGACTGGAATTCTGACGCGGGCCCGTCCGCGATATCGATCAATCGTCGCGTCGATGACGATTTATGACGCGACCGTTCACGATTCGTTTCCCGTTTATCCACAGACACCGATGTGACGGCCCGTGGTTTGCATGGTTTCGCTTGAATATCCATTCATTAACCCCTCACGTTTCTGCTGGAGCGAGAGGGCCGTGCGTTGGTTCATCGACGCCGCTGTTTTCACCTTTTGGGCGAAATTCGATATTTAAAGGGGGCGAGGGACTTTTGACCCGACCTTTCGACAAGGCAAGCGATATTTTTTTAAACGATTTCGTTGAGCCGCTATAGACGATTGCTGGTTGATTGTAATTTAATAAATTATTGTTATGTCGCAGGAGAATTGATAGACCGGCTTCGTCTTCTGAGTTGAGTTTAGAATAAGTTTCAAAATTGTTGAATATGCCGAGTTTGCTGCTGGTGAAATGTATTCTGCTGGAGAGAATTTTGTGTATTATTTTGGTCTTGCTGATTGCTTTTGGACTTAATTGTCTGATTTAGAGTTTATACTTTTTAGATTAAAGGGTAGGTTCGATATCCTGAGGGAACTACTATTTACTGGCAGGGAGAAATAAGGAAAGAATTAGTATCTTGAGACAGAACGTATTGTGAGTATTATATTTACAAATATGTATGTTAATTTCGTAATATTTTTGTTGCTGAATTTAAAATATGATTTTGACTTATCTTTTAGGAGAATATTGAAGGGAAAGTAGTAGATATTTTGTTTCTTTTTTATAAAATATCTATCTGTCCATTTTCGACTGATCTTCCGAAAATGCTGTATTTTTATTCAACAGCTTTCTTGTTAAAGCGATTAAAAGATTGTCAAAAAACCGATGGTATAAAAACTGTGCTGAATATAGATATTCTGTGCTTAAATAAATGTTCGAAATAAAGTAAACTAATCCCCTTTTTTAAATGACTAGCGAAGAAGATACGCAGAAATCCCTGTAGATAAGTACAATACTTTATACTGTAATATTTTTCTAGCAATACGTGAGTTATATTATAGCAATTATATTACATCTTTAAAATTTGATATCCAACGGCGGACGATAAAATTTTATGGTCAACGTAGAAAGTGTGCCAATTTCTTGCTAAGTTGACGAATAATTATAAAGAAAACTACAATTTATTGTCCTGACGATCTCGTTTATTCGCACTTAATCCACTCGGCTCCTTCTGGCGTTGTTCTCCGAAGAACAAAGGGTGTTCACGTTCTTTTGTATGTCAGTAGGCGAGTTTAAAGAGTGAATTAAGGCGCATTGTTTCAACGAGAATGCCGACCGTGCTGCAACGTTATAAAAATTGGAAAGAAGCGGGTTACAAAGTGGTTAAAACATAATGCTGGAACACTTGTTGCAACGAAATGAATTTCCAACGGGGAAATCCAATTTGTTAGTGAAGCTACTCGAGTACCCTTTTAAGTAATATTACCACTATTTAGAAATGATGAGGTATTTAAGAAAATTATTCTATTTGTTCAGTGTGTTCCCAATATTTATATACTAAATTGCACCAGTAATTATGAAAGTGGTATAATAATAATGGGTTTTTTTTATAATATCCAAAGGCTATTACTTCTGTAACCTGTTAACATAATTTTACAGCTAAGTGAGAAATTATTTTACAAGAGTAAATCAACGAATTTAAAAAAGGTTAATTGAATGCAATGTAATAATATAATTTAATCGAGCAATTAATTATTGTCCACAGACAATATTCATATTCATTTGCCAAATATAGAATTACCAGCTATAAAAATAAGTCGCAGCTAGCATACTCTATCTCGGAAATAGTACGATGAAAATTGTAATTATTGTAACTATTATTAAAATGTTCCTCCCATTGGATTACACAAAAATAATTCCCACCAATTCAATAAACCTATATGAGTTGCTTTACAGCTTACAAGTTGTTAGATACGTTCGGGAAAAAGTTGGCCGCAAAACGAAAAGCCGTATAACGAATCAATTATTTTGATACAAACCCATACAAATTCAATTGGATCTGTTCCAATTTTTTATAAAATAATACAGGTTTTAGTTCATGCATTTAGTTCAGAACATTTCATTCATTTTATTTCCTATAAAAATGCTTTCATAAAGGCAATTTTTTTTGGCCGTATAACGAAACATTGTGGGCGGTAAATCAAAAAAGTGGCATAATTAAAAAAGACCGTTACAGCGAAATGCCGTATAAAGAGCGGCCGTATAGCGAGGTATAGGTGTACTTCTTTCATCCCTTCTTCAATCGCCAAGATGAACTTACATTCCATTCCAATTCCCATAAAACTCATCTATTATTTCCCAACCAAACACCATACAACCCACTTCAATTCTACTTCTCCAAGAGCACTTCTACTCACTCGACCTGCTCAAAACTTTTCTCAGGCTATCTTTCAAGAAGCCGTAATTAACTCGACTCTTCCCCCTTCCTGTTGATTCAACTCCACCACGTCCGTCCACCAAACTTCACCCTCCGGTGGCTTCATTCCCGATGCATTCAATTATCGAACGTTAACCAACGATCCGTAACAATTTGTTAATTAGCCAGACGTTCGACTTGTCAAGATGGCGCAACAACAACAGGCGATCCAGCCGACAAAAGGTTAAACGCGAGAAAGGTATTGCACAACAGGTGTAGGGAAACGGCGGCTAGTCGACCGTAAGACACGGAATTATCGAAATGGATGTCCATTCGAGGGGACAGCATCGTCGGATACCCGTTGAAAGCGCTTTGAATGCATCCAACGCCGCCCCGTTGCATCTTTAATCAGCCACCGTGGCTATTCCGTAGCGTAATCACAGGGGGGCAGTCGCGTAACGTGAGATGCAAATTGGCCAACATTTATCGACTCGCTGATTATTTAGTGTCCGTAGGAAATTGATCCCCCGCTTGGCCGTCCGTGTTCAAAGCGCCAAGACGGATCATATTGTCGGACGACGCCGTCATCGTCGTTGACGTGATAATGGCGGCAGGAAATTTCGTAGGATTTGATTGGGTTGGAAATACGAGGATGAACTGATGGGACTGTCGAACCATTCTCCTATGTTACCTTCAACTACTCTCCTCATCACCCCTTTTAGACATTATACCTTGGCTGCATGCATTTTATCTCTTTTTCAAATTCCTTCGCTGGATGCACTTCTCCGAATTTCACTCCCACGCCTTATTTGGGGGTGATCCGTGACATTCAAATTCTGACCCAGCGTGTACCCCACTTACGATTTTCCGACATTTGCCCAATATAATCAGGGAACACGCGAAACTCAGAGTTAGTAGCAATTAATGAATTAAACTGTAACTCTCTACTGTGTTGGATTTAACCACAACCAAATCCGTCAAATATTGTAACTATAACTAAAGCTTGAATAAACGTATAAATAAATAATAGTAAAGCTTATTATTGCGATGATTGATGAGAGCAACGATAGTCCGGTGATTTTCAAGCCGATACATAACTTCAGTGCCTGCTTGTTTAGAGATTCGACAGAGGTTTAAAGTTTAATGTTAGATGCATTCGAGTTGTATTGTTGGCGAGAAAGTTTCTTCTCAAGGTTCTATTATTTGAACTACGGTGGGGTGCTATTTCAATTTTCTATGAGCACATACAGTGATTTCAATTAAGTATAATAAATATTAACTAACTAATGAAGATGTTAACAGATAAGTATAAATTTATTATTCCAGCTCCAAAGTTTAATTGATTATTGTTTTTGAAATTTCATTATTAATCTTTCAAGGTCTTATATACTGTTAAGAAAGGAATTTCCAGGTGCTTCAAAGGTCTGATTGTTCTCAAAGATAGCTGGCATATCAGGCAATATTGTTCCTGCTGCATTTTTAATTCCTCAGGGTGAAAGCATCCCTTATACGTTAACGCATATTTCCTATTTTCCTGCATATCTTGAAAACTATAATTGATATGAAAAAATGTCCAGAATGGAAATAATAAAGCTGGAAGTGTGCAACGAATCTATATCTACCGAGTTAATAATTGCCAGTTTAAATAGAAAACGACCTCCACCACTTACATCTCAAAAAACGTACACGAACTCCTCACATTGCCCTCCGGATCTCAAAGAAGAAAAACCCGAATGATTTTCCTTAGTGAAATTTCGGAAACCTCGATTCTGCCAGCGAAATAAAGAACAGTAGCCAGACAATGAGAAAATGTGACAGACATTCCCTCGAACAATTTAAGCAACACAAAGATCAACATTCGCGATTGATACAAA
The DNA here is from genome assembly GCA_963583965.1 of Nomada ferruginata. Classification (NCBI taxonomy): domain Eukaryota; kingdom Metazoa; phylum Arthropoda; class Insecta; order Hymenoptera; family Apidae; genus Nomada; species Nomada ferruginata. Next base: position 8,217,916 of record OY757219.1, read on the forward strand.
GGGGGTCGAAACTCATTTAGATGGCCGTTCCATCCTGATTCTGGTCCCCGAACTCGTTCGTTGGAAACTTCGTTCGGAGGCTAATTATTTCCCTTCTGCCATTTTTCCCTCCCCTCTGCGACGGGTCGTCCCTCAATCGGAACAATAACGCTTCCTTGACGTGATCACAGCAGAAGTTTTGCTCGTTTCCATTTCCGAAATTAGGACCGTTCCGCGACGGGGGTGGGAGTGGGGGCGGGGGGCACGGAACTTTTATTCATTGTTATCCACCCTTTGATGTCGAAAGTGGACGACGGAGCGCGTTGCCAGTTTTCAGTTAAACGTTCCCCTGGCTAAACACCAACGGAAACAGCACCGAACGCTCGTCACGGCGGGTTTTTTTGAGCAAAGCTGCTTTGCAATTCTAATGGAGGAAAGCAATACTTTCGGCGAATTATTACGTTCAACGGAGTTTTCTGTGAGGTTCCTATGAAGCTTTGAATAATGTCAACGATCTTTGGTTAAGTGTACACAGAATTGTACACGGTACATTATTGACTTTATTGATGGCTGCCTGCCTTATTGTTGTCGTAATTTTATTACTATTCTTGTATAATCATTTTGTTATTTCATTATACATTATTTCATTATTCCAAAATTAGTGTGTTAATATTGATGTGAGAATTATTCGTCAGTGTTGAGTTCATTTGATAATTAATTACGCTTACGAAAATATAGTTGAAATAGTTGAATAGTTGAAAATAGTTGAAGGGTGAATCGATTTTCATCGATTGATGAAAATTAACATTTGATTGTTTTTAGTGACTTATGTTATTTAGGAATAGTTTCGTTTGCTTTCCAATTAATTTCATTTATTATTTAGAGTATGTTTGGTGTGTTCCTGCTCTTATTGTGTGCTCTGAGTGATAACAATTTTTACGCGTTTTCGATGTTAACAAATATATTAATAAATTGAATGAATAATACTTTGTCGTTGATCAAAGAACTTCAATCAAAACTAACGTACCGATATCAAAGATGTCTGCTTTCTTTTCAGTTCTAACAATACGTGTACCAAGATCTTCTTTCATACTGAAATGAGCTTAAGGAAAATTTCTTTCAACTAATACTAATAATAATTCGATAATATTCACAACATTTCGAGTTTCATTTAATTTATCAACCACCTTGAACACAATGTCCGATACTCTCCCGTTTCGATTATACTTGTTAAAGAGCTACACTTACGATCAAGGTTTCAGAATTCTCTTCTCCCCTCGCAGCAGAGCTAAGGAAAGAGGAGCAGAAGAAAAGTGTAAAAGAAATACCCATTGTTACGTGAACGTACATAAATCACATTGTTTACATAGTTGTCGTCCATCGGGGCAACCCTTTTCTCGTTTGTCTTGCGCACGGGCCATTTCCCTCCTGGGCGAAATAATTTTTAACGCTAATGGATTTTCCGCATTAAGGTAGAATGGGTAATACACAATTATACGCAGCGGGGCATTGTGTCGCGGACGAGATCAGAATAAAACGCTGAATTGAAAAGGGTGGAAGTGGAGGAAGAGAAGAAAAAAAGGGCGAACGGGTTCTCCACTCAGGCCAGGAGAATTATTACTTAATGAACCAAAGGAGATGCCATTACGAAGACCCTATCGGGCCGCGTTTTAAAATTACCCCTTTAATAATTTAGGCGGCCTGCAGTTTTTATTCAGCGCTTATTAGAGAACTCTGGGGAACGTAAACAGCCTGCCAATTAAAACCGTGGTATCGTAACAATAAGTTCTTGGAGTTATTTACATTTTAGAAGTTAGAATTCTGTTACCATTCTGTGTAATGATGCTCGTGGAATTGTTTATGCAGCGTCTTGTAACTAATGGGCTGCTCAAAGTAATCATAGCAAGGTTGAAAGAAAGTGTGTCTGATGGATAGGAAAAGAAGTAGGGAGCGTCATTTATTATAATTCATTTCGTTTCTGAATATTTAGTTTCATTAAGAAATTGTGTTCTTTATCGTGCATTTAATTTGTATGATTCTTTCTAACGTCGATAAATGGACGAAATGTATGTTGTTTATACTTGTCTGTTTCTTCTTTTAGAAATATTTAAATATACATGGATTCAAGAGAAGTAATTGGAAAACAAAATTAGCGTCGAGTTTCATTTTATCATAGTCATTCCCATTTACATGTATATCAATAACACGCTTTAATAATATGGCATTTGTGATCAAATCTGCACCAATTGCAACTTGAATTAAACAAACAAATACTCTGTTGCGTTAATGTTCGCGCCCCAATTCCTTTTTACGTGCATTGTACAAGCACGAAAATTCTATTACGTAATTCTAACTTTACTTCCTATTATCGTGCATCATAAAATTTGTACGTCCTCCTCCGCCTTCTGTCGTCATAAACGCGCCATGCATAACGCAAGAAAAACGTGTCGCGTAAACTATGTGTGGGGGGAAAAAACCGCATCGAGAGTAATTTAACGGGTTCGAAAGCGAAGGAAAAGTCAACGGTGGAAGAGCAGCAACGAAATTTCCACGAAAACGTTAGAAGTGTAATATCATTTGCGATTCCTGTGTCCGCGATAAAGTACGGCGCACATACAGTTTAAACGTGCGCGACAGTCACTATTCGAATTAAAACAGCAGCTTCGCGCTTATGGTATTTCTGTTCAGTATAGTCAAACGATTGTCGTACATTTCTTCTTTCGGTATCGGCTGAGAATCGCGAGCTTAACGCGTCGAATAAATTCCTTATGGAGCCTCGTCACGCGTTCGAGCTTTATCTTAAGGGGCTGTTTACTGGAACTGCGATGGTATCGTGTGCTTTATTGAAATGAAATTCCTCGTGCAGTGTACTTTGTCGCGGTAAGGTGAACTCGAGAGTGTCTGTTTGGTTTTTCTATGAGAATTAACGTCTCGAGTTGTTTTGGGAATTATTACTATTGGTGCGAAGAAGATCTCAAATTGTTGTGGTTGAAGCGAAGATGAGAAATGGGCCGATCAGAAGAATATTAAATTAAAAGAAGTACATTATTTAGATCGAATTGTAATTCAAATTGAAGTTGATAATAATTATCAGTCAAATTAAATTAAAGATACAAACACATTTGACAAGAATTTAGTACCATTCATAACACCTTCCATATTAGGTAAAAATTGAGTTTGCTATAATATTATAGAACCATACTATAAGAATTTATCTATAAAGAATTATTTATGAAGAAAGAATTTCGTATAAAGCTTTGTTTGTCATAAGCATTACATTCGATGAAAACTGTAATAGTCGGAGGGACTTGAATATCTTAAAGTCTTAAAGTCAAAATGATGTTAAAGAAATGAAATACATGATACACCAAATTTTTCTGAGACACAATTCAACCCAGAAATGACAGATTATTTAGTGCTCGAGTTTCACGGCACTATGTATGTATAATACAAGTTCGACAAGATGAGTTCTTATTCTCGGAATATTTTGCAGTTGCGACGAGAATTCAACGCGAACAATTTCACGTCAGCCAGGACGCGTAAACACCACGAACTTCGACATATTATTTCTATAATTCGGAGTACATTCGCTTGGGAATTGTTGCACGGTACCATTTCCTTCTACGCGAGCCCTCAGATTTCCTGTTCCGCTTTGAGGGTAGCTTGATATAACGAAAAGCGGATTCAATAGGAGGTTCGCCGGGAGGGTTCACACTCAAAATGATCAAAGTTATCGGTGGATAGATAGGATCAAAGATGTAATGCTTCCTTATAAATCATCCGAGAACTTTCTGTGTAGCGTGAAAAGTGGTTCCTCTGGTAGACAAGCTTCACGTTTTTCGTTTTGCAATAAAAGGAACACCGTCTACTTGAAAAGTTATCTTTTATATCTTGATCCACTTTTTCTGTACGTTTCTCGGTTCTATTTTCATTCAATTTTGCTCTCATTTTTTGTAGAAACCACTTCGAGTGTTGGAAAAATATGTGGCAGTGGGTTTCGATTTTCAGATTATGTTACATATTCAATATTTCTGAAATGGCTGTAATAATTTGAAGAAACGAGTAGAATGTTTTATGTTGTAAATGACAATGGTAGTAGCAGCTTTTGAATATTGAAATTATTGTACGTAAACGGGGTAAACTACTTTAAATTCGACAAATAAAGTGGAAGTTCGGGTTGCAATGATAGAATAGCCGTTTAAATACGATAAATTGCAATTACGTATCGGTTGTGGTAATTAACATACGTTAACTTCCCTCTGAAATTCATATTTTCTGGGCATTCGATACGCTCGTTAATCATTCGCACTTCGTCAGCATAATCTAACCGGCTTAAACGTACATAAATAAAAAAGGATTCGTCGTATGATGAACATTTCCATACCACGTCACGGGTGATAAATGCAAGCAACGTTTTCATCAATACCAGAATTCCTTTATTGAAATTCTAAATATATGTATCATGACTAATATTAAGCACTGTTTTCGATTTCAAATTGAAATAATAGTAATTAATATAATAACTCCACAGTGCTTCAAAGGTATTGTATTATCTTCGAGAGACGAGACAAAATTTATACTTTTTAACGATCCTAAATGTACAATTCACTTCAGTACACATTAGTGCAATTAAAATAATGGTTCAAAGAGAAATATTACAATAATATATATTCTTGCTTTTTAATCAGCCTCGCCACAATACAATACTTTGTAAAACTCGGTAAACTAACTACACGTATATCCTTGTTTAAAACGAGCAACAGTTAGTAGCATACTAACAATGGAACTTCAACGCCATCTTACGCTGCCAGACAAATTATTATTTTTCATTTCCACTTGGTTTATTTACTTGGAGCAACACCCTACGTACCAATGTTTCGTCAAAACTGCTGTCTGCCATTTCACTGCGGTCCCTTGCCGAATCAACTTCGTTTAACTTCTCCCATCGTTCATGAACATGCATCAAAATCAACGATGTTACACCCTTTCGTCCTTCCGTATTCTCCTCTCGGAACTACCAGTAATACCTCGAATTCATCAACGAGCGAATCGTAAACGGTCAGGTAAATAATAATCAGCGATATTGTTGCAACGGTTCCAAGCGCGGCTTCGTATCGTTCGGATAAATAAACATATGGACGCATGGCGTAATCGTCGATCGACAATTATAATTCACGCGTTAATCTGTCGCGACAGGTTGAGTGGTAGCGTCGATGAGATATGGATTTCCTGTGGACAAGCAGGGGGTAAAAGTTTCCGGAAAAAGAGGAAGCCTGACAAAGGGCTCCGCTAATATCCACTCTCCTTCCTCTTTCTCTCTCTCCTTTTCACTTTTGCTTATCCTTGCTCTTCCCCCTTGCCTATACTCAATTACATCAGATGCGAATCGTCCCTGCTTCCGATACGGCAATTACGAAGACACTTGGTTAAATAAGAGAGAATTAACCCCACTTCTGTGATGGCAGACACCGTAAACTCGAGCCCCTGTCTGCGAAGGGTGAGGCTACTTACGAGATTCTGTTCCCTTCGATCTGACAGCGGTGGAAATGTGCAGAGTGAAATTTTCGGGATCAGCAGTTGTGTTTGGGGAGAGACGTTTATGTAGAGAGGGGGTGGTATGTGGAATCGAAGTGAGTCTTCAGTTGTGGCAGTAATTATATTATGAGAGTGAACTGACAATAGGTTATTTCAAATATTCGAAAGTAAATTCCTTTCGTAATTGGTTAGTAAGATTTTGGATTTGCATAGAAGAAGTATTTTACGAGGATAAATATACTTAGTTTCTTTTGTATGATCGCAGGAAAATATTTTTCTTATCGAGACGAACTTAATTGGCAAAATTTTCCGGATGAGAAAATGTGCGATTCAAATTACTTTCATAATCGGTGATTTAGTTTTTAGATAAGTGTATAGTGTTGAGAAATAAATTAAATGAGCTTGATATTATAAAAGTATTGATGCTCTGAAGAAGTAGACTTGAATGATGGGAATTTATGTCGAATCTGTTATATGTCTATACAGTATAAGTTATTTTTTTTATTTGTTTGACTTGTTGTTAGAAAATAATTTATTAACCAATTACATATATTATTTTTATCACTTGTATACTACCTCTCTGTAATAAAGAGTTTATACCATAAACTATGGTAGTTTACCAAGTGGAGAAAAATATCTATCGATGAAAACTATTTTACACGATAATGTTACAGACTGAATCAAAATGTAATGGCGCTCGATAATTTAATAACTAAGATTTAAAATATGTACGAATAAAAGCCATTTACAATTAAAAGAGTGTTAATCCTTTCAATAAATAACCATCGATACCACTAATTAAATGGAACATTTACACATCATCCAAATCACTGTCAATTCCTTCAGTAAATAATCATTGGCGCATTTAATAAAATACAATATTTACCCATCATAAAAATTACTATTAATTCTTGCAATAAATAATCACCGATCCCGCCAAATAAATCAAACATTCGCTTGTCTAAAAACAGCGTGAAATATGAAATTTCCATCGTTCGAATAATTATAAGAAAGGTAGTGTACATTGTTACACTAAAATTGCTTAAGGGACTACACCCACGAATATCGCCGACCCACTATGGTAAGTTACAATGGGCGTAACTCCTTAAGCTCTGACGCGGACACCGCGATCATAAAACGCGTCGTCGAACATTTCCTCGACCTCGTAAAAAGCTGACGTGTTCTTACCTGTCCCTTTTATCTCCCGCCCGCCCCGCGAAACAATGCATTAGCCGTATCGTTGGATCTTGGACGAGTTTATTATTTAACGCGTGAAACCGATCGACGTTCTCGTGCCTGCTGCCAACCGCGTTATTGCAAGAGAAGTGTGACTACCTGTCATCAAGTTGACGGTCTCAAGTATTAACGCGTGCAATGGGGCATGGAATTTAAGACTTACGGCAGCGCCGTAAAAGGCGGGTGGAAAGTTACGTTACAGTATTAAATTGTGCGCCTCTGGCGACTGCGTTGAATTATTCGACGTTTAATCCTCCAGGTGGTTTGATCTACTTTAATGGCGAATATGCTCGCGATGTTCTGGTTTTTTTTTATTCTTGATCGCATCGATCGCGGGTGGTGGTGTTGGTTTAATTGTTCAATGTTTAATACATAAATATTGGAGAGCATTTGCAATGTTTGCACAAATGCTGGATATTGATATGGTATTGCATATGATATGTTGCTAACGTGCATTGTTATTGCGGGCTAATTTTGATTCCCATACTGAGATATACATATAATAGCATTTTGTAAGTGAAATTATTATTGTTGAACTATTTTATCGATAATCACAAATGTATCCTGATTGGGTCTAAAAATGGATGTCAGTTATAGTTTATGATGCTTTGTTAATTTTATTCATTTGTTGCTTTCTTGTTCCGATTTGAATATTTTTTTACATGGAAGTGGATACTTTTTCTATTCAACTATATTTAGTGACGGTTTGATAGAAATGAAGCAAAATTATTCCATTCAAATTACACCTGTCATCCACCTTATTTAATTATACTTTTCCTGCGACAATTAAAATAATGCTAACATGTTCCTTTACAAACTTTATTTCCCACATTGTAACCCGACAGGTAATAAATTCATTCAACTATACTAGTTTTGCATCATGTATCTTACTAAGACAGGTTTAAAAACACTTGATCAAACTCGACTAAATTATTTCCGCAATAATGAAACTGCTGCATTTTATATAATGAAATAGAAATGATTCTGAATATTCTGAACAGAATTATATATTTTTTCTCAGCATCATTACCTCCTCTGCAACGGGACAATTAATCAGCCCATCTAATTATGTTAATATAATAATTATTCAGTGCACTGGTATCTTTTCTATATAAGCGATTCAGAAATAACTTATTCAGCTCACAATCTGTCCAAATCATCGAAGTCTGGGTATCAATCAGTAACACACTATTTTTACCACTTTTATTATTTAACCGATCAAAGAAATAATATATTACCTAAAGCCAATCAGTGTAAATCCAACTTTCCTGAACACGAGTTTCGTAGTTCAAAAACCTCTTTATTGTTAACCAGTCAGCTGTGAATGACGACTATATCCGTCATCCAGAAATTACTGTATGTAGCTTCACGAATAAATTCCTTTTGGCGCACGTTGACGATAAGCCACGCAGGTGACGAATTGTAAAAGAAGCACCGCCTTACCCCTAGTTGCACGCGATATTTCCCCAAACAGCTCGAATCTTCGGCCAACCGGAAAGCCCGATCCGATCGTCTCCAATCGTGTACGCGCCCCGAAGAAGAGGGTCACGATCGTTGAAACGAGCAAAAGCTGAACATCAGCAGCCTTTTTTCCAACCTCTACTCTGCGGTGCTTGAAGGCACTCTCCGTGGCACAAAGTGCAATACACCCGGTTTCCTTGCACACTCCCTGTTTCTGTCCGCCTTCGTTCTCCTGTTTGGAAAAAGGAGGGGCCCAGACTGCCGGTGCTTCAGCATTCGAGCCAGTTATAACACGATTACTTCACGCTGACTTTCCTGCGGCGCGTTTCCCGGTCGAGACTCTCGAGCATCCGGTTGCCCCTGATATTTTCGACCCCTTGTATCAAATTACCCTTACTACTCCCTCGAACGGCTCCCCTGCCCCTCCTCAAGCAAAAACATTGGTCTTATTGTTAGATCACTCGACCCGCTCTTCGCTTCGTTCGTTCATTCTCTTTCCACCCGCGAGATAGTCCCTCAATGGTACCAGCCGCGGCGTTAATTAAGGGAAACGCGATAGGTTAAACCCGTGCTCCCCCATTCTGTGTGCTCCTATTTCGAGGAGGCACGTAGCTCGATGTTATGGCCCAACTACCGTGGAATGCTTTGCTTTCTATTAAATAATGACGGTTTAACGTTCGTCTACGCATTGTTCCGCGTTGTTCCATTCGTGTTCGAGCCGTCTCATGGAAACGGGACAAGCGGGCTGACTCCGTTCCCCCGTTACAGCTGGCTTTAGCTCGTTTTAGACGGGGATTAGGAATACTAACTCGCGGGAATGCGGAGAATTGTTTGTAGGGGTTGATTAGGGGTGATTGTGCTTCCTAGGATAATTCGAAATTAAACTGACTGTGTTGGGGGAAATTTGGATTACGGGGGCGCGGTTAACGTGTCGTTAATTATTAATTTTGTCGCGTGATCCGTTGGAATATTTTCGTTTTGTTTTACGTTGAATTGCTATTTTTTAACAACGCGCGCGTTAATAGAGAATTAACTAGTGTTTTACGTATACATATTAATCTTTTCTTTTCTGTATTTATAGTCGCATGAGTGACACGCACTCTTATGCAATTGGAATTGTAAATGGGTTAATTTCCATTGTGCACGGAAAACACTATCTTCGTTATTACTCAAGGGGTTCAAATAATATCCTTCGTCTTAAGCAATGTTAAATAAGAAATTACGCGAGTACTCGTACTTTCATGATTCTGTACATAGATTTGTGTTATAGTATTTCTTTCTATATTTATATAACATTTTTTGCTCAGGGTAGTACACCCAGCAATCTATTAAAGTATTTTACCTTCGTCCTGAGACTTCATATATAATCCTTGCAATATATTTCTTTAAGAGCTTTTTTTTTAATCGAAAATTAATAGCCAACATGTTCGTTTGAAGATCAGTAACATTGCATTCAATAGCTTAGGGTCAGCATTTACATATTCACCAGCAGCACATTTCTCGTGGATCTACCGCGATATTTATTTTTCGTCGAAATATTTCAGGCAATTATCTACAAATTTAATCTACAATAGACACAATTTCCCTCAGAACTCTGTACATTTCTGTAATCATTCTAACGTCGTTTTTATCAACCGAGCCATTACTCGTCACGATTATCGTTACACGGTCGGTGTTCTCTTTATACACGACGTTCATCCCGGTTTCCCTTGCGAATACGGACACAGAGTGACGTAACGCTGTATCGCGACGTTATTAAACGACAACGTAACGCACCCTTTCGTTTGCAACTGTCGTTCCGGGAAAAATGTCGTATCGCTAAAAGGGGACTCCATAAAAACAGAAAAACTGCATGGCGTGAAGCGATAGCCTCGGTGAAACATTCTCCCCAGTTTTGTTTTGAACGTAACAGTTTTTTCAGCATTCAAAATCGTTTCGTTTCTTAAGATGATTACTGTGCGTTCACTCGATGAAATTCTTTGTGTCATTTAAAATTCAATTTTTTGACGTAATTGATGCACCTTGCGTAATTTATGCAACTTTGGATATATTCCTGTGGAAATAAGTGGCTTGAGAACCCAATTAATTTCGAGCACATTGTAATGTGGATTTACCATCAGATATTTCAATTATGATTTGTTAAAAGGGTTGCAAAATTTAAGAAAAAAGTCCTGTTATATTCAGGACATGTGATCCAAGTAACAATTAAAACGCGATTGAAATGAAATATATTCACAGTAGAATAGGATTCCACTAAAAGTCGATTAATCTTGATTTTATATCGGGACAGCTGTCCCCAGTAATGATCAAACCGTGAATAATAGGTACGTCAACCCTCAACGAACAGATTCACCCGATACTTCTAAACAATTAATTCCATAGCAAAAGTATTAAGTTTAACAAAAATATTAATTTACCCCCACAGAATCACTCGTCGTGCAGTTGCTCTGCTCAGAATCCGCTCAGCGTGTTCAAAATCTCCCGCTGTCTAATACAAACGAATAACGACCACCTAGATTAATCTTTCGTTCGTCAAGGGTCAACATATCCCAAGTCTTCCAAAATATCAGAACACAAACCTCCTTGAGAAGGTGGTCGATTTCGTTCAAACTATTATCATGAATCATACATTTACCTTCGGTCACTACAAATCGCCGACCCATTCAATTCATACAAAATACAAAATCCCATTACTACCATATTCTGTCAGTCTTCGACTGGTAACAGGGTTTAAACGTTCGCATCGCACCGTTAACGGTAGGAGGCCAAAGTGGAAACGCGTGCTAAGGTGGCGTTGGAAGAAGATGAAGATGAAGAAAAGAAAGAAACGATGGCCATGCTGAAAACGAACGAACGAACGTTCTCGTGCACAGATCGATTCCCGTACTGACCTTGTTAGGCGGCGCTTGTTTCCCATGGAACGGCAGGTTCTCGTAAAACGTCTTCGTCCCGGACTCTGGAAGGCCCTCCGACACGCTGTTCACGTGATTGTTATTCGCAGCTTGATTGGGATCTGTAAGCGCAAACGAAACATGACTTTACGCAATTAAACGGGGACACGTGACGTGTCTGAGTACGCACGGGACCTACACGATAAAGACAGGACAGATAGAAACTGTGTGTGGTACATATGTGTGTGTATGTTTGTGTGTGTGTGTGTGTCTGTCCGTTCCCGAAGGAGGATTCTACAGTGGACTGTTTTCAGTGTGGAACGGGACTCTTGTGTGCACGAAGGTAAAGGTGGAAACAAGAGACACAGATAGAAAGAGAGACAGATAGATATAGAGAGGGAGAGCTGATAAATATTCAAGTGTAATTGCAAACGCTAGAATAAGTGAGTGGCCAGGTTCTAGAGCTAAGGAAATTGTAATGGGTACGGGAAATATTTGAACCCCCTTGATTGGTGTCTTCCTCTTGTCCCCTCGGTAAAGATGTATCAGTTGGAATTGGGTTTAACAAAATGTTACATTGATACCTAGGTAGAGAAATCTATGTTTCAGATCTATATTATTTATCTGATTTGTACTGCTTTACTTTTGCTGGTGAATTAAATGGAATATATTGTGTAATCATTCTTCTTCTTGCAGTTGGGAAGATATTTCTGAGCTTTGGAACATAGAGTATTTACCCATTTTCCCACTCCTGCATGCCGCCACGAAAATTCAAGACTTAAACATTTTTTTTAGAGAAGTGTGGTTTCTCTTTTCTAGGGAGATTGCGAAATGCATCGTAGAATTTATCGCCAGATGTTACGCAGAAGTTGCATTGTGAAATATCGTTAATTTTTCATTACGTTATTCGTGCAATTTGTTGTTTAAAACATTTTAAAGTATTAATAGAAATGGCTGATATTTATATGTATATACAAATGACAATAATAGATCGCAGTCTTATAAGAATTAATTTCAAGCAAGCTTTTCATAAAATTCATGGAATATCCTTAAAAATTTAGTGGCCGCATTTACGGAGGGTAATATGTGATATAATGTATAACATTTTAATAGTTCATGCCTGCTTTTAAATTTTAATTCGAACACTTAAGCGTACGACTTGCCAAACATTTCAATATGTTGCTTGTATAATAATAGCAATCTCGCAGAGATATTTAAACAATATGTTCCCTACATTGAATATAATAATAATAATAATTACTGCTCTAACGAGTGCTTTTATCCTCTTCTCTTTCATAGCTGATAAATTAATTAAAGCGTTTCATATATAACAATTATCTCGTAGCCGTGTATTGCATTATGAACACAGTGTGTGTAATTTGCACGCAAATATTTATATGTACGGGATTTATAACGAACCGGTAATGAGATTGAATTGTATCGATACCCAAGTAAACATTCTGATTTTGTATTTAATTTGTTACTTTAGTCAAATTTTCATATCGATTTGTTAACCACATGGCATTTTCGGTCACCGTTTAGAGAAATGTGTGACTGATTTTGATTACACAGGAACTGCCATGCTCCTGATGTTTTATTACTCGGAAGGAATGTATCGAAACAATATTTTTCGCGTAAACCCCTTCTATGGGATTGCCCTGTTACACTGATTCCATTATCAAAATGAATCGTTTAATTAAACGGAATGTACATATATCTGCAGGGTAATTCCAAAATCTGCAGCGGGCTTTAATTTCCTTTTAAGTGGAAGTGGATGTTATTTATGGGGAGAAATGTTATTTCTGATTGCAAATGAAAGATGTAATTGCAGTAGCTGTTATGTGAATTTTAAATTACGAATATTAAGATCAATTAAGAGACGTCACGTAGTAATTGCTTTATGACACATTTCCGTTAGCATTTGATAATAATTATATTGCTATATTACATATTTGAATATTATTGTTGAAGGAGTTGCATTGGTAAATAATAAATATAATTGTTGTAGGAATTTCAATTGTTAAAATATATGGACTTGCAAGTGTCATTAATTGCTACTTCCCTCTAGCTTTGGGCAAGTTATATAATATTTTGAAAATTATTCGATTCAATTTAATGAATGAATTCAATTAATTTATTTAACGGCTGGTTATTTTTAAAAGCCTGCAGTAAGTCGGATTGTAATATATTTCTTTTGTAATGATACTTGTATTATTACTCATATTCTGCCTTCCCTTTACAAAATTGCATCGGTGTATGTTCAATTTGTAACTCGCCTGAACTATACCAGCGACAGGTCAGGAAAATGATTGGCTCGATGCACGCAACAATATATTCCACGTGAAAGGAAAGTATACTTTTTCTCGTTATCTATTTCATGCTATAAACTATAAACTATGACATTACAGAACAATCGAAATAATTACCAAAGAATTGTAAGAAAATAATATTAAATATCTTAATAATCACCGAATGATTTAGTTTTATTTATAACTTCATGCAAATGTTAAAGCTTTACTTTTCGAAATCACCCTATACATTTCCAAATGAACGGTACAGAATTAAATCAATTTAATTCGTTAAATTATCATAAATCAGTGATACAAAGTACGCATTTATTTGATTATTCAAATAATCATTCCTGTTGGCTTCTATGACAGTAATATATAGAAATGTTATACATTATTACACTAATTCTTCCATATTTTCGTTCTTCCCTATACGTACAAACATTTCACACGGAAAAATACATTTCCGTGCGAAATCAGACAGAAATATAGACGGCAAACGGAGGAAAACCGATCATAGGTTGTCGTTAGAACTCGATTCATGCACGTTCTGCTATTTCTTGATACGTACCTGCACCTGGTTTTTTTCGTTTACGAGAGACGTTTCCTCGGTTCAATTCGCAGGACGATTCTGCATGCAACATTCGCTGTCTTGGCGCTATTCTTTTGTAAGTCACAGCTAAGGGGACACAAAACACATACAAAAAAAAAGTGCAAGCAACAACACGAACAGGTAAAGCATTTTATTTCATGCAGCTCGCTAGTAAGCGTAACATGTATATAAAAGGAAATCATTTTGTCGCTTTATTAAAAACAATTATTCAATTGATATGAAAAGCTCGTACAATTTAGTATTAACATAGGTCCTTTTAAAAATAAATTGTATAACTTCTTTTCTGAGAGGGTTGTAAACTTCGTTCTGTGTGGATTAATGAAACTGTAATAATATAATCTTTCAAGTGCCGTTGTTTTATGCGTATAATTTATTTTAAATACGAGTAAACAAATGCAATAACTAAATAAGAGGCACATACACACGCAAAGTACATAATAGCGTGCAGGGCAATGAACAATGTTGCGTCACCGATACACAAGCAAGCCTAAGAGGAAAAAGGGTGAAATGAAAAGCGCAATTCCATTTGCATCGTGAATTTAAAGCAGACGACGAAAATAGAGGGGCAACATTATTTTAATTAAAACGCGATTCTTTCACATGCGTTTAATTAAAAGGGACCAGGCTTTCAGCGCTTGATTTTAATTTTTTAAGTGGCGCATGGCACATATCCTATTCCCGTAACAGCGGTATTTGATAAATACGTTGATACAAGTGACATTAAACATACTAATTGCGCACGTTATTACATACTTTCGTGTGACTCTTTAATTCAGAATTACGTTGTACGCGCCCCGTTTTTAATGGCAGCACAGCACGAATTGCAGAAAAATTACACGCGTAGAAAATGTACCTCTGTCGAATATACCAACAATTAAATTGTACCAAAAATTAGATGATTATTCAATTTGTGTACGGCTTATTCTACCCACAAATATTATTCCCGTAATTGACTAAAATTTTGCACTCTGAATAAAAGATAAAAAAGCTTTTTAACCTAATGTAATATGTATAAAAAGATAAATTAAAAAAAGGAGAATTAGTACAACTGACGCTACTTAACTTGTTTAACACAACCCTCCTGTCAAGTAAACTGTATACGTAAATAAATAAAAACAATTTGCTTTTAAATAAAGGAAATCCAGCAAAATATGAACGTTTATTTTAACGAAAATACCGCATGAAAAATTCTCCATATTAATTCGCTAAAAAAAAAAGGGGAAATCGCTGTTCGTTCGAGTTCGTTAGAGGACTGGATACAGTTTCCTACGATCTCCGAGCATCGCGAAAATAAATATTGCTCAATTGCCCAGAAGCGTATGCCTCGAAATACAGCCTCGAGATATTACGCAACGATGGAAAAATTCGCCAAGCTGTTCAATGTGGAATATCAGGAGGGCGAATTGACGGTGTCGATGGAATATTCACGTATTCCATACGTTACACGTATGTAATTCGTTTGCGTTTTGCACAGCATTTGGTGTGCGAATTTTTCCACGGTGCATCGTTTAACGTAAATGACAGGGCAACGCTTAACAAGAAGCACCGCGTTCGATTCAATAGGAATTCAACGGCGTGGGATCGACCGAACAGTTTTTAATGTTGGCAAACCGGCGCGCAAACATTATACGATTTTTCGTTCGAACGGGCATCGGATCTGTTTAACGCAGTCGCGTGCTTATCAAATATTCCGTACACTTCGGCGGGCACCGCTGAAACGCAGCGGGGCCGTATTTTTAATTAAGCGCGCTCGGGTAATTTGCTCGGTGCATCGTAATTTGTTGCGATTTAATTCCGCGCTGCAGGGGGCTATCAGTGCCGTCGCGATGGAAAAGTTTGAGAATTGAATATGAAGGGGTGCGTACGTGAAAACGATATCGATTACGTGTCTCAAGTGTCTAAAAATTTCGCTTCCATGTTTAATTAATAGTAATCATAATATACAACTGTAATGTGAAACGGGTTTTATAACATTTTTGTGGTAATTGACTAGTTTATCTATCGTTAAAGAGCTTTTGATGAGAAAGGTTTGGTTGTTTGGATTTTTGGACGGTTTTAGAGAACGGAATTTTTTATAGAAATTATTCAAAGAGTTAAGAATACATTGGATACTATTAATTGAATGATATACTGTGGAATCAATTCATGCATTGGTTGAGGCGACAGTAAATAATAAACAGAAGAAAAGTACATGTGTATTTAATCTTTTAGTATTTCTATATTTTTCATTGCACTTCGGGACACAATTTTTTTACAAAGTATATGCTGGTTTATTTTATTAGAATCACAGGAATAGTCAGCAAACTGTTTTTAAAGTTTAAATAATTAACTTGAATAATTTTGACAAATTACGTTCTTTCAAAGAACATTTCATTTGTCGTAACGGCACTGATTCTATAAGGAATTGCAAATTTCGATCAATCTTGCATAAACTTTATTTGCAAAGCGTAAACTTATCCCAGGCAAAATTAAATTTAATTAAGTTATCAATTATGTCCTGGAGTCTTCATCTGCATAACCGATCAACCATGAACCAATTATGCACTTCCTAATCCCCCATAAATAAGTCTGCCCGAAATTCTATAAATCTCCCTTTAACCTCCCTATCTTCCTCTTAACTCAAGTATTTCCCAGAATACAAAAGCCAACCAAAACCTAACCCTTCCTCATCATCTCCGTCACGTGGCGTTTAAGACACGATAAAAACAGATCCATCAAGCAACCTGCATCCACCTGACTGTGGCATCGCGGGTCCACTGAAAAGGGTTCTCGAAAACCGGTCGTCGAAGTTCCACTTGCGCCAACATTAAAAACACTCAGTCTTTCCTCTGTAAGGGGATGCGTTTTCCACGCGGACTCACCTGTCTTGTCCCTGGAGATGCCTGGCAATGTTGCCTGCTCTTTAAGCTGCACACCAAACATGGCCCTAATTTTATTAGCCCTGGCAAGCATACCCTCGTCGTGCAGACTGGAAACCGTCACGCTCCTCTGCGTGATCTCCTTCCGCCTGCGGAACACCTTGCCACCGGCTATCTTCGCGATAGTCGTCTCGGCTAGGAACCGATCTGCCATTGTCAGTTCGTCGTTCTGCCTGCACATCAGCTCGTTTCGCAGCGTTTCGTTCGCACGAACGCTCAGACCTGACCGCAGACTATGGCTCCGATTGATGTGCACCAGTACGCCGGGCTTTAACGGCCACCTGGGTGCTGCTGTTGGGTGCACCGTCGTCTGAACCGAGTGCGAGGACACCGTTGGACTTGGCGGTCCACCGTCTGGACTGTTCGCAACGATCGTGTTTCATGTTACGCGGACGATTCGCTATTGGTTGCCTTGTTTTGGTGGCGCTGTGCTTTGACCACTGCCGCGATTGCCGGTTGAGGTTTAATCGAATCGCGATTTTTTAGTCTGATCAACGGAGTTTAACCCTTTGCGGTCCTATGTCGACTGTGACTCGACATCGCGTTTCGTTCTGGCGCGACCTATGTCGAGTGTGGCTCGACATCGCGTTTCGACAATGTCTCCCGACTGTGGCCTGACAATGTGGCCCGACAATGTCTCAATCTTAATCCAAATGAGATAAGATGAGAGCTACAGTGTAGCATATCCGAAATAGACCATGCCTATTGAAATTTTGGCTTAGTTTTAGTATTTTCAAACCTGCGCGGACCTGCTAGTACGAAATTGCGAATACAGCACGGTCGAGCTGGAACGAAACGGTGAAGAGCGCCCGGTTCGCAAAGGGTTAAGGTTGGCAGAGGAACGTGGACGGGAATTTTGGGAACAGTAATATTGTTTGCTAATATTTTTGCTAGGTGTGGATAAGAATTTTTTATATAGGTAGGTAGCAACTGGTATCGGTTTTCTTTCGATAGACGTTTCGATCTGTTTTCCCAGTTTGGTCGCGGCCAGGACTTTTTGTGGAATATTACGGAATTTATTTGAAGTTATTTTATGCTGGTTGAAAATGTTATTCGGACTGAAAATTGAATATCTGGGTACAAGTTTTATTGCTATCTATTGCTATTTTTATGTAAAAACGAGAATTTCAGAAAGGAGAACTGAGTATGACATATGGCATGGCAGTGAATAACTTTATTGTAGAACTTTGTACTACTAGTGAGCCCCCTATTCTAAGGGATGTATTTAATTTTTTAAGAAAATGAAATCTCGGGCAGGTGATAATTAAACTGTTTTCATGCATAACGTAAATTTGCTAAAAAACTATGTATTAAAATATTATTTCAATTGCCATTATCGTAATTCCACTATATTATAGAAAATACAGTTTCAATATACAATACAAGAGGATCTTTAATTTTTGCTTCACATTGTGAGCTAAAGCTCGCATTGGTCATACTTTTTTCCAATTTTGCAAGTACAGAATTCTCTAATAATGAACATCGCAGAAAGTAAAATGCCAATATATAAAAAAAGAAATCTAATTTCAAGTATATGTTTGCATCACTGTTGGAGTAGAATATTGAACAATTTTGCTGTGGTATTCAACGATGATAATAATAATTATAAGATGAATAATCTTCATATTCGTCAATGATGTTTGTGAATGCGCAATTTCAGTTCCCATTATACAATATCACAATTTTCTTTCACTGCCACGAAATAGGCAGCTCATTAAGGAGAGGGCTTCAATATTCAAGCACTAAAATTCGAGCAGCGCAAAAGGGACACGTCACGTCAATAAAATGGAGACCGAGGGGAATTTCGAAGAAGTTTCGAACGTGTTCACGATCGCGAATGTAAGAATGTCCCGTCTCCTGTTTCATTCCGAGAGACGAACGAGATATTGCCTCCCCGTTGATCAGACATTTGTACCAAAATGTTCTAACAAACTCGAATTACGCGGCAGTAGCGGCAATATGGACGCACCGCTTAGAAAGGTCACTTTCCAACATAACACTAAAACGAACGAAGAATCCTTTCGATTGCTTCCGATCTGCTTGGAACATAGTCATCTATCGAACGTTACGCATCCAATCTTTCCAACGTTTTAATTAAACTTTCGACCCGATCTCTCGAATCCCTTTCAAGTATTTTCCAAATATTTCTTTCGCTTCCATTGTAACCGATCTCGCGTGGAAAAGAATCGTCGTTTGACAATCCTTCTTTCTTTAATTAATGATATATCTGTGAAGCAGTCGAAATCTTTAAAGTACAATGGATTGATAATCTCTTTTATTTGGAGGCGAAATTGTATAATGAAAAATATTATCGATATTATAATTTTGAAACAAGAATTAGAAAAAGGAGGAATGCAAAGTTTAGAGAGCCAATATTTGATAGGCATTGTATTGTATTGATTCAACAATAAAATTCGGATTTTTTTCCCTTCGTATATGACGAATTGCATACGCATAGGGTATGCGTGTACGTTAGCAATTCATCAAAGCGTCGCTCTATGAAGTGCCCATCTTTTTCTGATTTATCACCGGTTCTGACAGGGGGATACGTACATACATACGTCGAATATCAAGTTTGAAATAAAGAGAAAGGGCGGCTGTGTAATGGAGAATTTAAAGGCAGACCAGATTCATTCATGTGCCGAGAGAATTTCAGAAAAGATATTAATTAATCAATATCATCTGAAAGTCAAATACTATTATATATATCCCCTTACTAAATTAATTCTATTTTAACACCTCGCCGGCGGGCCCGTGATTACCCCCAGCTAATGCAGGGGGTAAAAGTGCATAAAACTTTTCGCGCACTCAATGTTTTAATACAGGATTTTATACTTTACTGGGCCTGGGCTGACGCAAACAAAGTTACGAAGGATCTTACATCTCCGTAAAAACGGAACATCGAAAATTCATATATTCTCGAATCTTTTATTTAGTCGCGTAATTATGTGAAATTAACGTCGCTGTATCCTCGAAAACTCTGGTTAAATATTCAACGGGCGTTGAAAAAACGAGAGGGCGTGCGCGGCGAGTAGAAAAATTCGCCCGCTTCCGAAAGGATTCTTCGTTTCAGGTCACGATTTGAACGACAGCCAACTCAATAAGAGAGCTTTCTACTCATCGAGCATGCAACCCTTCACCTACCTTTCACCCCTGAAAGTGTCTCCGCCGCCGAATAGAATAGACCGCTATTGTAACGGGGTGCCCGAGAGGAAGATATATAGAAACAGAGTAGGAAGAAAGAGACAGATATATACATATATCTATATACATAGAGGGAGAGAGTGAGAGGGAAAGAGAGGCCAGCTAGTATAACTAATCGTCCCTAAATTATGCAACAACGGCACAGTGCTACATTCGAATAACAAAGAACTTTGCCACCCTATTCATTTGCACGCGAAACCCTTACCTGCCTTACCTCTATGGAGACTTCGACAGTAAACTATTATAAGCCGGAAGTGGTCAGTAAATTATGCAGCGGGACATGCATTCAGGCGTAGAGGAAGACAAGAGGGGAAGAGAGACACGGAGAGGGAGAGATGGAGAGGACTTCCTGCGAGATTGCAGATCAGAGACAATCTCGTGCACACTACACATATCACAGGACATGTTGTTATATTAACGCACGCTAATAAAGTAGATACGATCGTGGTATCGATAATAATGCGTAACATTCAGCACCGCGACGTTGTTAATATAATCGTGGGGAGAACTTTGTTCGTATGTGTGGAGGAGATAGGTTCAAGGTGATGGATAAGTATGTCGAGTGAGAGGAAGCTTTTGCGAGCGCGTTGCGCAAATATGTGTGTGTGTGTGTATACGTGGAAAGGATATTTGGTGATTTAATAATAATATAGTAGCCTGGAAAGTAATTTAGAGTTTGTTTGGTTATTCATTTTTAAATGTAGTGCTGGACTATAAGTCATATTTTGTACTGTCTAGGGTGGGCAAGATTTTACATCATTTTTTAAACAGGTGTACTGTATAATGTATTATTAATTGTGCATTTAGGTACGTTTTCGAAGGCCAAGTATAAATTGAAGACGAGGAAATAGAATGCAGTTGTGCAACACAAACTTCCTTATAGAAGCTCTATTTTTCTTTAATTGTGATTGCAAAATCTCATATTCATTGAAGAGTTAACACATTTCTATGAAAAATGTATGAACCCTTTAATAACCTTACACAATATATCCCTTAATTTAAACTAAACAAATATTGAATAATTTACTGGGAAAATGTAACTCTGTCGTATGTACACAATTTAATTTAATTCCACGACAGATCTGACTACGAACCCACATATCCTAATAATTATCTACAAATAATCATTTAATACACACCTGCACATCTTAATTAACAACGAAATAAAGCTTCGTGTAATGAAAACGCATTTCCACCTTACTTTCCCACAACGGAACTTCTTTCCCCGCGTACCATTAAGAATCCAACTACCTATAAACACAGCCAACGTAACCAACTATAATACCTTTATTTATCCAAAAAACCAGCCATTCCTCCTACCATAATCCCAATCGTAAAGAAAGCTCCCGCCGTTTCGCGAAAACGAGTGGTCACCAGATCCCCTTGAAAGCCGGGCGTCGCCTGTTAAACCGACGATACGCGAAACCGATAATTCCATCGATCAATCGTATAACGAGATTTACCTACGGCAAGTTAGTGTCCCAGGTAACTGCCTAGTCCCGAATACACCGTCGCGTGCATATACACACAGCCCTAAAACCTGCGGTGTACATATACATACACATATACGTGTGTTGTGCGCTACAGCAGCGGCGTGCCGAGAGTTCCGCTGAATTATTAGCGTGGTGTGCGCGCATGCAGCTGTTCCGCGAAGCGAAAAATACATTTTCCTGTTTGCGACAAGCAGAGGCGCACGACTCTGTATAATATCACTGGCATATTTGAAGCAGGCACGAAACGAAAGTTAGGGCAACTTATCGTGGCGAGGGGTGGGTTTTGCCGGTGTGCAACGTATGTATAAAAGAAGCGGGCAAAGGGATGCGTGGCGAACGACGAAACGACGCTCGAGTAGCAGAGGAAAACGAGAGTGAACGCAAATGTACACGAAAGTAGGACACGTAAGCGTAAAGTGTTAGATGCTCTGCGTTTCGTACTTACTGTTCACGTTCCTCCAGCTCGACCACCCGATTACTGTCTGTGTTTTGTTTTTGCAAGTCCAAATTAAAAAAGTAGAGCAGAAACGAATCAGTTTTTCTGTGTTAGTGAAACACTGCCGACGACGGGACCCGTGCTGCGCCAATCGGGACACGACCGCCCCTCGAGGACGTGTTTAATCAAAGATGCCCCTACCGGCTCGAACTTCGCGACGCCGCGGATTTAATTAACGTTGACTAACTTCCCGAAGGAGATCGCTTCGAGGGAATTGACCGGACGGTGTACGGCGACTGGCAAAGTGGTTTACAAGTTTTCTTTTTCTGTTCCGCGTTCGAGGAAAGCGCGGCTTTTCGGACATTTCTATTTTACTGTTTATCATTGGATTGTTTAGTCGCGGTTTAACATGTTTCATCTGTCTCGTTTGGTTGATTCGAATGGCACAGTTGAAATAGCTGTACTTTTTGTGGAATCGCTGAGGTAAAATTGTTCAGGAAAGGTAGAAGTATAATTTCTGAAAATTTGCCTGAATTTAAAGATACGTTTTAAGAAATTTGTTACCGAATACATTGTAATTGAAAAAGGAATGATTTATCATTTCAGTTTATACAGGAAACATCGAGCACCCGAGTAAATTTATGTTAATATTTCGTTTGTTAATATTGCTGCTGCATTCGATTAAAATACCACCTGTTTCGCGCGATCTTATAATGAAATGTAATTTACTGCCAGCGTGTTTAATGTATTTTAATCGCGGGAATGAAAATATATGGAAACGTTCCCCTCGTGGATGAATAAAAATCTGCCCGTTCGAGGCGTTCAAATAATTCATGCACTTCGTAAATACAACGATTAAACTCCCGTCGATACGCCGCGATGTATTCAATTATTCACTGTCAGATGTTTCCATTAAAATTTTACTCCTTTCACCGCGAACGTAACGGCCCGGACATTTTTTATTGCACGGTCGTATTAACGTAACTTCAGTGCTGGTTTCATTTCTGTAATACAAATAAACCGACCTCGAGTGCTGTTACACTTGGCGAAAATGAATTTCCGTTAACATTAATTCCAGAAATGAAAGATCCTCGTTGCATAACCATAAAAATGTCCGCAAAGAGGCCGGCAAAACGAAACGCTGTCGTGTACCCACGTTAAAGCGGCGCAACACGGGTCCGCGTACTTAATAATTTGTATACATGTATGTATGTACTTGTCTTTGCATCCAAATGGGAAATTCACACTGTCCGTCTACCTTATACGATTATGTAACATAATAGACATGCTCTGTTTTTCTGTAACTAGCGTGAACTATGCGATAATAACAACGCAAAATAATATGTTATGCAGTGCATGATTTATGCGGGCCTGGCTACTGTCCGTCGAATCGAACGTCGAGTGTATCGATAAACGTCGCAATTTCGCCTTTACGCGATAATCAAATTATAAGAAGGCTGAAAATAGTTTTTGTTTGTAAGCTTCGTTGGAACATTTTTAATCTCTTCCGCAGAGTTCGGTTTTTATACGAGTCAAAACAATTTGCGATCAATAACAAGGTTTGCACTGAGGTTTCTTTTGCAGCCTCAGTACTGATTTCGCGATCATTTCTGTTAGCATAATAAAAGTTTTTATTTCAGATAGTAGTCGGCTTTACGAGTTTTCGTACGAATTCAATACACTAGCAACAATCAATTCGACGTTCGCAGCCAGATCAAATGGATATTCAATGTAACTTTATACACGGACAAGGTATCGATGTATCATTTAAAATATTGTTATTTTCTCGACGAGCTACGAAAATATTCAATTTCCTTCGTTCAATAGCGGCGACCCTATGTCGGCAACTTTAAGTATAGAAAATACAGAAGCAGCAGAGGAATCTTTTGCCCGATCAATGCTTCCGACCGATGTACTTGGACTTACGTTATTCAAATTCTTTACTTTTTAATTATCAATGCAATCAAGCAACAACATGCAACGTACGAGAATCGCAACACGTTCGTCGCCGTCGAGTGAATTTATTTATACCGTCGCTAAATCGTGGAATGGTTTCGAAACAATGAAAACTCGTTGGGAAACGCCGCGTTTTCCCGTCGAGCTGTTGATTCTCGATATCGTGTGCGTCGTATCACGAATCTGCGAGCACCGATCGTTATGAGCCGTGTTTGTTGCCTGCTTTCTATCTTTTTCTTTTTTTTTTCTTTTTTGAATTTAGTTCGAACAACGTTGTAAACAACGTGAGCAAAGGGAGCGACTGGAAGTCGATGAAACGAGCTCTCGTTGCACATAGGGGAACGTATATGGGTTGTTATATTTCTACAGGAAACTGTATCGTGTTAAGTTGCAACGACCAACTGTTATTAAGCTTGTACTCCTTTTGCTTTGCCATTCCGATTACAACTGTCCTGCTGATCTATGAGGGTGCATCTCTGGCGAGATGACGCGACGACAAATATGCATTACCGGCTCGCGGTTGTTCTCAATGTGTGAAACTGTTTTTTTAGCGCAATTAATGGGAACTACAATTGATAAGAAGTTGTGTTGTTCACATATTTTCTTGGAATTCATAATAAAAGTGAGCTTTTAAGCTTGAAAGAAAATTTGGTGTCTGAGAATATTTGTTCAAATACCAAGTACATAGCAATAATTATGGAAACGTTTATTACTGGTTTGTTAATTCTTGGTAGACCAAACTAATTTTGTAAAAGTTTCCCAACTGCTGGGTCGTTCAAACAATGCCTATTTGTCGTAAGACGATGTTTTAATGTAATTCATGTGGGACTTTCGTGTGGTGAGCGTGTGACGTGTGAGAAATGTGTGTCTACTGTGATGATTGTTTGATCTGAATGGATCTCTTCAAGATTTTAGCACGATACTTCATCCAAACGCCTCTGGGCAGAATAAATAAATGATTTGTCAAGCATTTTTATAATAATAATGAACGAAAGAGATATTTTTCAATACACTATATTCCATAACAATAATATAATCATGTGTTTTTACATTTATATCCTGTACGAAATTATCACAATCTTGAAAAAAATCCATTCGATGGCCTACGTCATGCGAAACGTTGTGAACAACATATCACAGTGACAACCACATAATAGGTAGCAAAGTGCAACTTACATTTCATCTGATTTCGTTTACGTCGGCAAACGATGAAGATCACCACGCATATGATGATTATCACAAGTATGAGGACAACTGCTGCCACGATGACGATCAGTAGAAGATTCCCTTCCAATTGATGCCACCAAGGTATATGGCCTTAAATATAGAAAATACTTCATTGAAGGATAGCTCCTCGATATCGATTCTACGTTAAGGGGCTATCTAAGATACAATGGATCAATTTAAGAACGTTTAGGGCTCATAAAACAGGTAAATCTGTACAACAAGTTGTAACGTTTAAAGATGCAGTAAAGTCGCCCCATTTAAGTAGCTCAATTTAACACTAAATAACTACCCTTAAGAAATTAATATTGCATTGATATATTTCGCTTAACATTTTCGAGAAATATGGTATTATGAATCACATACAGGTCGGGGATTACAATATTTAGTATTTTTTTTATTAATTTTTTTCAAATTTTTTTTTACGATGACGCTCAAACATGTACGTACTTAACTGACGAAATTATAATTGCACAATTGTATATGGGAAAATGGAGAACAAAACACAATATTTGTAATACTTTCAGTATTCGTATATCTTTGCGAATACAAAAGCTTTCAAGTAATATAGTACGGAAGATTATATTATAAATATCTGTAAGAACGATGCTGTAAATCTCAAAGCTTTTAGAGAGTGCCGTAAAAAATTCTGGAAATATTTATGGTTACAATAGTGAAGGTTAGAAAATTTTTAAAAGCGGTGAATTAAACGTTTAGCAATATTTAAAACTGCATTTTTCTGTTTTATTGATTTAATCAAGATTAGGTATATATTATGTTGACAGAAAGCATCTATAAAGAAATATACGTGCTTTATTTTTTTTCTATGCTTTCTATCATTGTTGTTTATTATTAGTCACGTGTATAATTTTTATTGCGGACAAAAACTATGGGGATCAATCTAATGATTAAATGGCTCTCTTCCTTCGAACGAAGTAAGACAATTGGCAGCATAATATTGCTATTGAAATGTGTGCAACAACTGTGAGTTATTATAAATATTTCACGTTTCTGTTTAAATTGAATCCGTTCTGTTGCTCCATAATGTTTCACCACGAGCTACTTTTAATACGAGAATTTATGCACCGTATACAGGGTGCTCCATAATAATGAACTAGGTGAAATATCTTTAAAACTAAGCAACCCATAAAACTACTTCATCCTCCCGCGCAAAATATAATACTTGACGATTAGTTTATTTTGACGATTATTCCCAAATTGCTCGCACTTGTTCCAATTTTTGTGTTCAACTGTAAGGCTTGTTATTTTGAAAAATAGTGTTCAAAACTTGTACGAGGAAATATTTTTCTATAATAACAATGAAGCGTTAAGATTGGATTGAAGCGAAATAATAATTATAATTGTAATGAATAATTATGCTGTTTAACGAATTTTAATTGTGCTATTTCTTCAGAATTCGTTGATTGTAAAGACACCTTATAAAGATATCAAAGAAAAATAATGTTTTTCGAGAGCTAACACCTTTTACCACATATTGTATTTTTTGCTATGTTTGTATTATCATTTGTCTCGTTTTATTAGCGACGAAGATTGCGTAATCTGACAACACTAATAAAATTTGACGTAGTAACTACAGTAAAACTTACTTCGATGTCCATGGTGAGCTAAGAAGAAACAAAGAGTTAAAAAGACTTCATACTCATCTACTTTCTACTTATTTAAAGGGACAGGTATTATTTATAAATAGATTCGCTTTACACAGCTGTAACAATTTTAATTTCTCTAAATAGTTATAGCGCAATTCTAATTATTAGGTAGTCTAATAAATGTTATTCCACTCTTATTTTACAATGCATTTCTCTCAACAAGATTTGCTTATTAGATGTTTATTGTACACCAATCAATAGGGTTTACGTTCCCCCTTTAACGCCGCTACGAATCGTTTCGCATTTTGCTAATAAGAGAGATAATTTAATCCAAATACTCTAGAATATCCAATTAACAGAAACGATGCAGAGTCTCTGACGCATTTTACTTGATGAGTTTAACCCTAGTTTTAAAGTTGTCCAAGCTGACTAAATAATTTTCGCCTTTCGTAAACGCCACATATTGATAAACTGGTCTGGACGAGCCTTTTGTTTCGATAAAGATCGTTTGCAAAATCATCCCATTAATTGAGAAAAAATTATTCTTCGGGACCTTGAATTCAATATGCAATTGTCAAGTTGAACATGTAGTCGATTAATCGGTTTAAAGTGCAGTTGGAAAGAATAATAATACTCTGAAATTCTTGGACAACCCAATAATTCATGCCGTGGATCTTACAATACTTCTTCGACTAAAATAGCTACTCTTTATCTCCTCGGTATGCTAAATTACAAGACATGATAGAGCTATTTCCATGAAAATTTTAATAACTGTCCCAGAAAATGTTTCTCGTAGGTTTATTTAATCGTTCAGATATTCATGTCCTCTGAGGGTGAGTTGCCGTTTCCCTGGAAGAAATGATATCAGTGAAGAAGTCGAAGGGCATTCTGTTCAGCTGAGGGCTTTTGAATTATTCTCTCCAGGTTATGTACTTATATTTCCTTTTTTGTATCAAAGATTATCAGTGATAAGATTTATCCTATAAACTTCTTCAGTGCGGTTGAAATTAGCATGCAAATTATGTTCAATAATATCTTTCGGTTATAATAGAAGATTGACAAAGAAACTAGTTATCATGGTGAAGTTTCACATCTATTCTGTTCCTTATTTCAATATAAAAATTTATTCAAAAACTGTTTTAAAAAATTACAGGAAAAGGATTTTGCGAAATTAATTTTTCTATTAAGATTGGCTTTTAGTCAATTGGTTTAGTCAATATCTCTATGTTTCATTAATCATTCAATTCAATTATAAATTGCAATTGTATTTCCACTTCATCTCGCATTGAAACAACGAAACATTGATTTACGCGCAGAATTTTTCGGCTCAATTTTTAGAAAAATATTTAACCTCGATACAATCTTCCCTTTCAATTAAATTTCGCTTCGACTGTTCAATTAACAATCCCAAAACACCGCTCCCATTTAGCGCCGAATTTTACATAATGAACCTCATTTCATTC
Organism: Nomada ferruginata; assembly: GCA_963583965.1. Taxonomy (NCBI): domain Eukaryota; kingdom Metazoa; phylum Arthropoda; class Insecta; order Hymenoptera; family Apidae; genus Nomada; species Nomada ferruginata. The sequence continues at coordinate 8,246,220 of OY757219.1, forward strand.
ATTTGTAGCTCTGATGGATGCATTCGATTCAAATGAAACGAGAAGTATAATCGAATTCGGTGCCGATTGTATTAGTTCGAAGCAGCTTCGAATTCCATCGCGGCGCGCGCAATGTAAACGTGTTCGCATCACGGAAAATACTCATTTAGACTTGGGCTGCGACTCTCTCAAAGCTCTATCATTTGTTGCTGAAGTCGTTGAAAATTCATGTCCAGGACGTATCTACATAAACCCCAATAATAGTATAACTTTCTCATCGCCTCGATCCTTGTTCTACTTTGCATTTACATACCATCTACATATAATTAATAAAAGAACAAGCGGACAAATTTTAATTAAAACGGCCTTAAACACCCGTCGGCCGTCGAACGAAAAGAGCCCGTTCGCTTTTCGAGTGTGCCAACCGCGCGAAAATAACTGTCGTCGTTTTAACGTTTTGAAAATAAACGACGGAAATAAATGGAAAATGCAAATCGACCGAACGTATCTGGTTCGTGCCGAATAAATTAAATTTTCGAATTTAACAGGGATCCTAAATCCGTTCAAGGGGAATTTAATTTACAAGTCTCGGGCTGAAATGTCCGTGTCGATTCTTTGATTGAGCGTGGGCATAATATTAATGGAGTGTAACAAATAGATAAAGATAAAATATATAAACTTGATTAGCTTTAAAACGCGAGGAATGGTGGATTTGAATAATAATGCGGACAATGAATTAAACAAAGTATTGCTTGAGAGAATGAAATTCAGTATTACGGGCATAAAATTATATTTTACGTCATTCCCCGTTTTAATTCGATAAAGTAACTCTATTTGAGATTTGTAAAGTGCAGAGACAGTTGATTACATCTGATAATTACTTAAATGGGATTTTAATGGATTATGCATTTAATACTTTAGAATATAATTTTATAGTACATTAAAAAAGTATATTTTTAATATGTACAGGCATTTATATCTTTTATATCTGCTACTTTGGAATCATATATGTTTTAATAACACAAAGTCTCTATAATAGTAATGAAAGTATCACGTTTGTTAAAAAAAAGATAATTGAAAATTGATCAATAATAATGTATTTCGTTAACAAGAAATGTAAACATTGTCATTAATGTCCACCTGTAAAAGCTTTCTGTTGCCTGTACATCATCCATTTACTTCTTAGTTCGGTGTAAAAAACGATGCCACGCTAGTGAAACGTCTTAATAAAAATGTAAAGCATCGCTTTATGAATATTTAGTGAGAGTAGCAAGAAAGTAGTTTCGCTTCTTGTAACTTATTATACAATGCATCTGTAGAATGAAATAAACTTGCAAGCTAATAAATATTGTAGTAAGCAAAGAATCGCCTAAAATTTTTCAAGAAATTGCATATGACATTTTGTTTCTCTCACTCATCAGCTATTTGAAATTTTTTGTCACATTACGTTTACCTTTTCATTTAATCTAACAAGAAATAAAGAATATAATCGTCATACTTGTAAACTCAGATCCAACTTTATTTAGAATGTGTAATATAATTAAATCTTTCTCTACGGTATAACATGATGTAATGATTTTATTTATTTATTTTATAGGATCCTCTTTATTTGAAAAGTGTGCTCTTTAATTTTTAACTCTGTGTTACCTATTGCATGGCCCGTTATTTATTAATTATTTGGGTTAAACAAAATGACAATAATGATTCTAGATCAGGAAGCGTTGAATGGGGATGCAAAAAATAAGTAAGTGAGGTATTACTAGCCCCGTTATATATTTTTTAAAAACCCTGAAAGATGATTCTGGGCGTTCTTAATCTCACGCTTTCAGATTCTTCGTCTTGGAAACTGTCCTTAACATGCGAAGTACAGTCAGACAATATAATATAACGTCACAACGGGAACGCGATATCACGGGAGGAAAAATTGCTGTGGCGAAAGAATTCGTTTTGCGTAAAAATTCGCCGCAATTTCGAATGGAATCTGTTTCGTAATTAAGTCGCGTGATTTCAAACCAGATATCGTCATAATAATACTAGATACCTTGCAATTAAAATAATTATCTATGTAGCAGGAGAAGAATTTGGATGAAACCGAGTGTTAAGGCTTCTTCATAAAAAAATTATACCTACATTATTAACAAATAAATAAAGCAATATTTAAAATTGGAACCATGTTATTTGGTGTCATTTAACTATGTATTAACATTTCTTAAATTCACTAAAATTTGTTTCAAATATTATTTTGAGACGTAAAACATAATATAAATAATATGAATTGTATTCAATACCGTTCTGACTTTTGAAGAATACTTTACTTGTAAAAATTAGTTTTGTTTAGTTAACATTATACTTCGTCGTAATTAACCGAAAATAATTTACAATCGTATACTGCATTGTAACTAACGATTCTCACCTTGTGTTGCACAAAATACTTTAAACTGACTACAATGTTGCCTTACCTTCAATACAGTACGACTTTCGAGCTGTTCAAAAGCACCCTTCAATTTTGATTATTTACTCTCGACAGTATCAAACATGTGCAAATAATTTCTACGTATATCGACAGATAAATAATATTCGAAATATATGCAAGGCGAATCGAGAAAGACCAAAAATCCATTTCTTCCTTGAATCTTGCTACATCTACCGATAAATAATACGATAAATGCTAAAATTATACAAGCCTCCTCAAACGCATCATCCACGATTACTAATCGCGGTCTATTATCCATCATTTACCAATCCATTATTGACATCAGACAATAAACGTTCCACAGACCTTTCAATATTCCATTAATATCCTTAATCACGATCAATCGCTAAATGCAACGAGGGCCAAGCTGCATACATTGAAACGTACCTGGCACGTCGCGCTCGCAGGGGCTGGAATGGCCGATGGAGTTGTTCGCAACGCAGACGTACGTCCGGAAATTGGTCACCGACGTATCGAGGCGGATGTAGCTTTTTCCATTGCGCGTCTCCGCGACCTGCTCCAACGTGTCGTTGTCACTCTTCAACGACCAAACGAAATCGGTCTCCTTCGGGTTCGCTATCGCAGAGCACACCACGTAATCCTCGCCGTCTATTCGTTCCCTTTCCACGTGACATTCCGGCTTAACTGGACAAAAAGAAATCCGCCACGAACTTTACTTCAGTTTTGCTCGAATAGATCCATGTCACTCGAACACCTGTCTCACTTGCTTTTTTATACTGTCCGCTTTGTTCGAACGGTGTTCTTAAATGACGATTGTAAGCGAGGGAAGAAGAAACGGTCGCACCGGTTTGCGATTTTTCACGTTGCAACGCGGGTCAGAATTGGTTGGCTGATTTTTGCATTGAACAACTTGGCAGTATTGAACATTTAAGAACATTAAGTTAAGTTTCAGTTATTTGTCCGTTCAGTGTCGTATGTTTGGATTTTATATTGTTTGTAAGCTGTAATCGGGCTTTTTTTATTGTTACGCGCGTTTTGTTTGTTGTTGCTATTGTAAGGGAAGGGGTTAAGGAGATTACAGTGAAATACGTGACTTATGAAATACAGTGAAATACGTGAGTAAGTGAAGTATTTTATTAGGGTTTATCTAGCTATAACATAATGTATAATGAATTTGGAAAATCAGATAATAGTTGGATGTTAAGGAATGATGAGTATAAAATTACTTGCAATTTTTCTACCTTCTGATCCTGTTATTTGGTTATATATCAAGTATTTTAAGTTTAATTTTACGAATTATGTATAGAAAACTGAATTTCCTTTGGAATAAAGAATAGTGTAGAAACAGTGGTAATTATTTTACATATTTTTAACAAAAATATTCTCCAAAGTTTCCCTGTAATCTAGTAAAATGCAGCATTTTTCCGAGTTGCACAAAGAATTTGGACAGTCATTTCGTCATTTATAACAGCTTTGGCTCATTTCAGAAAAGTTTTTTGATTTTAAAAATGCGATTCTAGATTCCAGATTAAATTATCTTTAATAATTATCCATCCTCGTACTCTGATTCCGCTGCTTTATCCCTTGTCTGCTATTGCACGAATTAAATTAATCAACAGATCACTCATATTGATACTGTTGACGATCCCATGCGATCCGTATGATTGTCTGCATTTCAGTTCCCTATCTATGTACATACATACATACGAACGAGATCTATCCACAGATTCTAAACAATCTCTGCTCCATACGGAATACGTATGGTAATGAGCAGAGTCTTGCGTATCGACGAAAATACTGATACACTGTCATACACAGTATCAGTGTTACCATCTCTATAACTCGCCGCTATTCATGTTCGCGAATACGAAAATCTAAACCCGCGATACTCGATCCATCAATACTAATCATACATGATCAATGCGAACGATCTGTCCAATTCCAGGGATTAACAAGTATCCATCGAGATCGTTGTTGAAAGCACATTTGCGTTTTTAACACTAGGTATACGGAACGCGTCAATTTGACGCATACTTCAGAATTCGAATGACAAAAATTAATGGAGGTCCGTTAATATTATATAAATAAATTAGGTATATTTCGTTTCTAAATTAAGTGAATTAAGTTTTTGAAGAAAACGCGCGTTTTCAAGAATACGTGTTCAAGCTTGTCCGTAAACCTAGTGTTAAATTTGCTTCGGTAGCAACCACTCGGAATAAATAAATATATTAGAAAAGCAGAAAGTATGAAAGAACGCTGAAAAATCCGGAGTTCCCTTTGCTTTTTGAACGATATAAATGTTACCACATATATGCGATTACTTAATCAGAATTATCGCACTGGTGAAAGCCGTTTCTTCTTTCGAGATCCTATCATACTCCCAAATTTTGAGCGGGAGTGCATACTGCTGCACAAAAATGTTACGAAACTTTTGTAAGCACAATAAATGCCCGCGAAACGTCATTAAGAAATCACGAATTTTGCTGAATGTTACTCGCACGGTTTCCTGTCGTATTCAACTAATATTCGATGAACAATTCAGGAGATTAATTCGGGTGACATTGCGCACAGAAAATTCTCTGAAAAACTATCCGTCTCTTAGTCACTTTTAGCGACAGCGTACGTGTGCTCTCTCAAGAAACATTCAGACACGTAAATCTTTGCCAATATTTGAACGTCACTCGGCATGACCGGGTGCTCGCGTTTCTTTACTTACATTGAACATTTATGACCATGGAGATGTTACGGCTTCCGTGGCGATTCGACGCCTCGCAGTAGTACGTTCCATTGCTTCGTCTCGGCACTGGTACCTTCAGATCGAGAACACGGCCCTCGATGATGGTGTCCGTGGAGCCCTCTCGAAACCAGCGAAACGTTGGCTCCGGATGTGCTTTCGCGTTGCAGGTCACCGTTTCCGGTATGGTGTCGACGGTGACATTTATTATCTTCTTAGAGATCGTCATATTTTCCGGCGGAACTGTGGACAGAACGAACATCGACGGTTGAAAGGGCTGTATTTATGTATCGCGGCATCATTGCCAGTTCGTTTAATGTGTTTCTGGAGAAACGATTACAGAATTGTAGCAGAGTATGCATTGTTGAAGGAAATATTGGAAATGTCGTAAAGAGTCATTTTCGTACTGTTGATATTTATAAATGGTTGTGGTTTTCCCTTTTTTTTATTTTTTCGGGGGGTTATTATACATTTCTTTTTGGATTTTTTAAACGTCTATTTGATCTGTTCATTTTCTGTTTTGCATCAATCTTACTCGTTGCATGGTTATTTTGATTTTAGAGATTTCGGTGCTGTTTCGTAGCGGAGGATTTATTTTCAAGGTAGAGAAAACTTAAATCGAATGACTCGTATCGAATGACTAGTATACTTGGACGTAGATTAACTCGATAAACTATGGATCAACTAAGTTCTATTAATCGACAAAACTGTCGATACGTTTACTTGTAATGCAATACACATAACAAATTATACTAAATTAGAGTTTCTGTTGATACGTTGCAATCGCTGAATGATAAATTTGAATATCAAAAATCAACGTCCAGATAACTGTAATTCTACTGTAACACAATAATCTATACAATTCTTTTAAACTAATATTCTTTAAAAAAGGCACCCCGCGTTTCTTTACATTACGACCACATAAATTAAAACAACTCGTACATCTCAATTCCTTAAAATATTCCCATTAATATAACCTTGCAAAATAAATGATCATAACAATAATATTAACAACGCCAAATTTCAATTACGACATATCTGTAATCGGAAAATCCATTTGTTCTCCAGCATCGGACCTTCTCTTACTTCCACTTACTTTGTAAAACTAAAACCTAACGTCTTACACCTAATATCAAACAGTTCTTATAAAAATCAGTGCACCTTCAGAACGACATATACAGCTGCTTAGAAGCCAAGCTCAACACCCTCGATATTATAACTCCAATGTCCAAAAATGACAAACATCATCTTCAGTCACGTTATACAACACCTGAAGTATTAATTACTAATTGTTCAGATCGTCGTAATCAGATCGCCTAGCGCCAGCAAACGATTTAGTAGAAAGGAAGCACATCTAATTCGTAATAAACTTACCAATACATCAACAAGGACTTACATTCCACGTGAAAATGGGTGCTGCTCTTCACACCTGGGCCAATCCCGTTGCTGCTGCTCTCGCAGGTGAATTTCACGTTGTCCTCGACACGATCTAGCTGGCCGCTAGTCCAGGCGGTCAGGTTCCATACCAGGGTCGACTGGATGCTCTCGAAGTCGTTCGTTCGTGGATCGGGCGGATGATAAACGTTCGACAGGTAGTATCGGTTCGTTTTCGCGAAATCCATCGGCACGCCGTCCTTCAGCCAGGAAATATTGCAGATGGGAGCGCACTCCACCCAGCACATGATGCTAACGTTCGGGGAATTGTACACGTAGCCGTGATAAGGGAGCAGCTTCTTGATAAACGCAGGCGCCGCTATTGACAATCGAAGAACAAGTTCAACCGGTTCTCACAACGGCGACGGAAGAGGCATTGTGGCCGGTCGAGCGTGAGATAAGACTGAATGATTGTGAGTAGTGATAAGACAGGATCGGGACGAAATTGTCTGAAAGCTTTAACCCGTTGAGCAATGTGTACGTGCGCATAGAGTGTGGATTCATAGCTGTTTGATAATAATATTTTTCGGTGATTTTTCGGAGATTTTTCGGAGAGGGTTAGAAATGATATTAACCCTTTGGAATACTGTCGGTGCAAATATTGTACAGGTTTAGGGATGAAGATAGAAATGCTTGCAATTTTTAGGAATAACGATTCTACCCTTATTCTGTCACGATTTTAGATGCAAGCACTTCTATTGCAATATCTTTTTTACTTAGAATTAGTGGGAAGCTCTTGTGATTGTTTGCATAGTACACGAGATTATATTTTGCGAACGAGTAAACGTGTTTTGTTTCGTGTTAACATGTTTGTGAGTCCCTGTATGAGCACACAGAGTAAGAAGTTCGTCGAAGATATAGAGTACTTTTTCGATTAAAAAATATTGATTTTCTTTTTTTATAACTGACGTAAAAATATTGTATTCGGCCGAGTGTCAAGGAATGCTTCATTGGGAGACGAAAAAATTGATGCCGGTTTTCGTGAATAAATTTATTGATCTGACGCTGAATAAACTTACGGTTAGTTAATTCGTTTTCCATAAATTGGTAGAAATAGTTTACACGCTATAACGAATGTTCGCTGTCTTTGGAGCAAAATTTAATTAAGTGTATTTGTAGCAAAAAGTTCTGAATTATAAATGATGTTAAATATAATTTTTCAAACCGTTCGAAATTATATCAATGTGCAGTTATATACAAAAGTGCTACGAATAGCGATTATCAAAATTGATTGCACAATTGAAACTATATTACAAGTAGTATAAAAAAAAATTAATAATCAGGTAAACTTGATTACCTGATTGGAAAAAAAACAAAATGGATTTTCATATCATCGCCACACTTACATCTGATAATATTTCGTGTTAAAATATTTTTTGCAAAGTCTTCGTATCACGAAACATTAACCAAACATTCTGACTGACGAATATATTACGGGCTTTTTCTCTTTTATCTGAAAACCAGGGGAAAAATAAATTATAGATACGTTGACGTAAAGCATGAATATTTGCCAAGCAATGGTTGTTCGCCAGTGTTTCGGTGAAATGCAATGAAATGTTATAATATTATCGTTTCACGGTTTTCATACGAGATATATGTCAGATAAAGCTTGCACCGTATCCTGGAAGTGCTGTTATGCAAAATATGCTGGAAAATATCACGCAGCACGGGTTTCTGCACATGTGTACAAAGTAAATAGAAAAACGAACGAGAATTGAAAAAAGGAAGAACAGTTTTGAAGATATGAATCGTTAATTTAGATACAGCACGGAAACCGTTGTCATGAAAGCAGTTGTACCTTTTCACGTTACATAAGTTTATCTCTTTCGTTGCACAAACGCAACAGCCAATAGTATGTCCCATTCCATTTACATATTGCCACATTCTACTGCGTATGAAAATTTCAGTATCAGAAACATTGTATTTTTAATATTCTAAATATTCCATTTGACGTACATCTCAATATACTTTCACGCGTGTAAGACCTTCTATGTTATAAATATTGTAAAATGAAATATCGTAATATTTTCCGTAATAATTTTTATGGAAATTTAATATTTCCTGAAACTATGGAAACTTGGGAAATTGATATAGTTTCCATCTATATCAAAAGAATTTCAAATGACAACTCATAAATACTTTTTCCTTTTCTACTAAAACTAAATTGGTAGAAATATATATAAGAAAATTCAAATATCTATACGATTAAAAAAGCAAAAGTAGAAAAATCTACTTTACAAAACTTCAAATAAAATAATACAATATTATCTCCGTTGATTTGTCATGCTCTTTCACAGTAAATAATTCACTTTTTCAACTACTTAATTATTCCTATCGAATGTGCAAGAAGAAAAGGGTGTACGACACGAATCTCATTCCTTTTCTTCATACCAAAACGTTTTCCAGATTCTGAAAGATTTAATGCTCTACCACCCTCCTGTCTCCCCCTCCCCTCTGAGTTGACTAGACACGAAGCTCCACGCGAAAGACGCACGACAGATTTATTCGACGGGGAATTAGAAAGTTTTTCGACTAACTTTACAACTCACCAGACACGTCAATAAACGTGGTAGCCGGATCACCGTCGCCAGCTTCGTTGTAAGCCAGACAGGTGAAGTTCGCCTCGGTTTCCAAATTAACCGACTCGATGGTAAGGGTAGCATCGTTTTCATCGGGAAGTCTGTGAAGGCCTCGCAGCCATTTGAAACCGACTACTTTCGGTCGTCCAGGGTCCAGAACGAAGCAAGTGATGGACAATGGCCGTTTCTTTATTACCTGCTGAGGCTCGTACGAGATCGATGCTGGTCCAGGTTTGTCTGTCACACGACAAGGAAACAGTTATTTCTATCTGAAAACTCTGCCTAAAGTAGACCTTCTTCATGCTTTCCATTTAGACCGGTAAATGTTAATTTAGCGTAGAGTTGTGTGCAGGTTTTCTTTTCCTTTTTTATTCGAACGTGTTATTAAAGAAACTTTTAATTCGTATTTTGGTAGTTAATTTTTTATAACTTTGTTTATTGTTCGCTTTATATCGAGTTTGAATTGTCGTAAAGAGTTTGAAACAGCAGGAGTTTTTCCAGTGTTTAAAGTTTTATTATTCTTTTTCTTTAACGGCTTTAAGTTGTTCTATATTATGAGGATCCAAGCAGTGGATCTTTGAACAAATATTCTTTAAATATGTCATTTATAAAGCTCTTATTAGGTGTACAGATAAGTAATGAACTATTATTTACACTTTTCAAATTATTTTGCTTATTAATCTGATTATCCTTATTTTCTGAAACCTTCACTATCTTCTCGACAAGGTGCATAAGTAAACTGTGTAGCTGGAAATTTTCATATTTCATTTTCATAACGATGTACAATATAATTATTTCCAGTACTCATCCCCTAACATAATTTCATCGATTCCAAACTTGTACTCCAAGTACACCTCCCCTACTTAACATACGCAATTAAATAACAATCAAACAAACTCAGCCAATACCACACCTCTTACTCACCCGCTGCTAAAGGAACGGATGAATCGCCTTAAATAAAACCACGAAAAAAGCAATCCTTCTTCAATCATTCCCAGCTGAAATCCCCGTCATTCAACGCCAAGCAAAGTGACACAGCCAGTTCAGCCAAATCTTCCCAAATACCACCCCACTCCGAAAAGGAAGAAGAGGAACAACAAAAACAAACAAATTCGCGCAAACAAAGCTTCGATGCATGGCGCCTAGCGTACGGGCGAAACGGGATCGGGATCGAGGAATTAAAAATTAAACGAAGGCTCACAATGCACTGTGACAGGCGCACTCGGTGAAAGTGGTCCCCAGCCAGCGTCGTTTCTGCCCTCGCAAGAGTAGTTCCCGTGAAAGGTGCGTCCCACAGCTTCCAACAGCAGCTTGCTCGGATCGATATCGCAGAAAATGAAAGATTCCTCGGTGGTCGTGGTCGTCGCGCTACTATTTCTCGTGCAATCCGGAAGTTCTTTCAGCAGGTCCCCGTCCAAGTACCATCGGACGGCAGTCAGGCTTGCCGGGTTTCCAGTAACAGCCTCGCAGGTCAGCGAGACGTTCAGGCGGTCCGCTTCGTTCACCGGCGTTTCCGGGTCTATTATCACCTCGACCACCGGCTTGTCTGCGGGCAAATGAGAGACGGAACAGTGAAACGGTTGCTCATCATCGATTCCGTCGGGGGAAACGTTGCCCTTTGTGTTCCACAAATTTTTTTTTCAACGTGGTTTTTCCATTTGCGGAAAGAGGGACCAAAATGATTCGTTACTCCTTGTGTTATTTTTATGTTTTAATGGCTCGATTTTTAGGGGTTTTGAGTTGGTTCTTAATGCGCATTTTTGGGTGTTCTTGTTTGAATTGTAAGGGCTGAAGGGTGCTACAAGTGGGGTAAATTCGAATACACAGGGTGAACGACGAAGCGAGATCTGGTCAGATTACTGTGGTGACAGTGGGTCGATAGAAAGCTTTTTTTAATTAAAGCTTTAAACATTTAAACATTGAAAAAGGGGTTGAGAATTTATTATGATCATTAACACTAGAACCACCAAGCAAGTCAAATTTACTTGTTTCAGATATTTTGCTTAAAATTATTAATATATAGGTATCGTTGTAACAATTTATGATGAGTTTTAATAAGACAGAATGACAATTGTATATCTCTATTAAATCTCTATTAATCTGTCTAACGTATGCTACCTAAATGGTACCAAAATCTATCGGTACTTCTAGTGTTAAATTAAGTTGCAATAGATAAACCAATTTTCGATCAACCGGTACATATGATTTGCATTGTGTTCATGAAATGAGTTTTCTAATTAGCATTTGATTTCACTGATTCTAAGAGTAATATAACCTTGTCTCAAATATTTTATTTGCTTTAAGGCATGAAACGATCTCCTGTTCATCAGAGAGTAGTCAATGTCTGACCAATAACACCCCACAATATATTATCGATCACATCTTAATCTCCTTTATTATTCAGTTTAGGTCTGATCAAGATAAAAAAAAAGAACGAAAGTAGAACATATCCAGCCTAGATCATCGAACAATCATTCAAACGTGGTGGTGTTTAGGCTCGTGTGTTTCTTCCCAACCATAGAATCGCATAAAGATCCACGGCCACGGCGAAACTATTCTGAACGAGGCCTATATATTCCCCACGCCATAAACACCAAAGCCCAAAGAACAATCCCTTTATACTAAAACCAGCAGGATAAGGGGGATAAACATCGGGACGGGGAAAAGTAGAGGAGTAAGGCTCTCGCAGAACACCTGGAAGAAAACTTCAACGATCCAATCAGCAGATTGGCTGGAATATTTCTTTTACTTTTCTTTTCGTTTCTTTTTTACTTTCGCCAAGGTAATCAAGATTTCAGCAAGTTCAAAACAAAAGAATCGGGAAAGCGTTCGCGGAGTTTGCCCGGGACCAATGAAGAGCTGAAGGAGGAGGCAGAGATCAGGTAGGCGAAGGGGAAACAATGCGGAAGGAAGGACGACGCGGCCTTCGCGAAACTAATTTTCCACGTTCGAATTCACGACCCGTCCCCATGGATTCTGCGCGCAAAATACAACACCCGCGAGCGGCATTAAGCTCGCAATTAGAATTTTACTGTATCGCGGCCGGGTTTACGGCGACGCCACCGTTAACTTTCCGGAAACCGGAACGGTTGACCCAATAACCGGGGTGCTACATAGGGAGGGGAGGAAATTCAAAGGGGAGCTTATTTAATCCACGTTGATGCGTTTACGGCTCTTCCGTCGCCGCAGAATCGTTTCGCTTTCGTTTTTGGCGATACGCGAATTTTCTTGGAACTGCCTTCGTTAAACTGTGGCTTCGTTTCCAGAACATTCCTTATTTCGACATGTATGGATTTCTTTTTGCTCGGTGTAAGATCAATTCAAGTGTTCAAAACCGGACGTCCGCTAAATGAATTCGGGATAAATTAGAATGATTTGGGTAGAAACAGCTGGGTGAAGGAGAATCGGGTTCATTTCTTTATGGCGTGGCAAGAGCTGCCTTTTTATTGGACGTTTAACATAATTTGTGATATTGAAATTATTGGAAAGATGGTCTTCTGGGAACTGATTATCGTGATACAGAATGTAGTTCTTATTCTAGTTACTTCGAAATTAACTGTTTGGAATCATGGTCTTATTTGTAAATATATACAAATTCTTGGGTGATGAATACTTTTCGCAACTGTGAATGAAACGTTTAAATGATTAATGATATCTACCTGACAATATCACGTTTCCAATATAATTTCAATTCATTTAATCATTACATTTCTTTACGAGATCTGCCCCATTTTTTTATTAAACAACAACAATAATAATAATCGAAATACAAATTTAAATTGATCGTTAATGACTGAGCAATTGACGCAACATAAATATACATATTACATAAATAAAAAAACCACTTATACTATATTAATTACATGCATCACAAAGAAGCACAAAAGTTTGCTTTCTTTTTTAAAAGAAGAACAGACACTACGTTGGTTTAGGATACACGATAGCAATCGGGTATTCGATACTTGTATCGTTCCATTTGAATTTATGTTCGATTGTTTCTCCAGCAAGTTCACCATTCGATATGCGGCTGGCAGAAATGTAGGACAATAAGTGTCAGGTGCAACAACGATCCCGCAGTTTGATACTCTGAATTATTTTAACACTTTCCAGTGTGACTTTCGTCGAAGCTGCTTCATCGCGCGGCTCTTAGATATCGCCGGCTATCGAAACTTTCTGGTCGAATTCCAAACTCCATCTCGTTGTTCTATTTCGATGGTTACTATTCCAAGTGGGGTTCGAACACTAGCTGTACGTATTTACTGTGCACTTCTGTATCGTTTATATTGTTCCATATGTTGCCCTGACAACTATATAAAGTTGTCCTCGAGTTTATTGTTTTATTTCGATTTAATTTACCTTTTCATTCTTTGAGAAGAGCAAAATATAGCAATTTTAAGGTTTACATAACAAGAGTTTTAAATCAAAATTATTTGTTAAACAGAACAATCTTTTTCTGACACGAAAGAATGATAAATCAATTAAATGTTTGCCAACTGGAATATAAATTGAATTTGTTTAGCGTATTTTATTAACTGTTTTTGATATAGTATCAAAATAAGAATTTAGAATACATTCTTTTTTTAAGCTTGTGAATGGTCGAGTCCATCACGATTCACAGCACCGTCAGGTTTGACAAATGGAACGGTCCTGGGTCTCGTATAAAGAATGTATAAATTCCAAATAATACGAGAGCGGGATCTAAAAGCCTCGATAGAAATTTCGTTTCAAAAATTGCAGGCATGGGAACGATGAGCTTGTTTGATCCGGATCGAAATCATTCATTTTAATGGATCGAACCATCTGGTTCACGTATGAATTCTGTTTCCTTAAATCTAATGTTTGATGTCGATATCACTCCTCGAATATACAATTTGATAGATGTGGTTACGCTCCAGCGTATACAAAACTTGAAATCTCGTGAAAGCACTGGACGAAAATATAAAGATTCCATTTGCAAAAAGTGTAGACGAAAACAACATCGCTTTTCGTTTCCTATCTTTGATAGATAAAATGATTGCTTTCAAAAATAATGTAATGGAAGTTTTTAGTAAATTATTCTACAATTGTAGACGCGTTTAATTGTCTACTTTCCTATTACATTTTTTTTCTATTTGTGGATATCATTCAACAAAATCTAAAACTAGTTACTTGCAGAAAGTTTCTTTTATTATATATCATTTTGCAAAACGCTTTCCTTTTAATTAATTTTGATAATTATATTGATTCTATATGTATATTGTTTTTTGTTTTATTTACGCATTCTTTCATTCCCATTCCAATATATTTCTTCTTGATTCTTAAATATGAATTCGGTACATTACCAGAAATTCGAGTTCATGTTATTATACATTTTTTAATATATAACATTTCTTTCATTTATGAAATAATTTATTACAGCGTCCCTCTAAAAGAACAGTAATACATATAGAAGCTTCTGAATAATTTGCGATGCAGCAGGAAATTCTGTATTTCGACCCAGTTTCGCATTTGGCAATATAGTGACGTTTAAAGACAAAATTGATCGGTTTTTGACAAGGAAATTCGCGATCGGGCGATTAATAACCGGGCTGATTGTTGAAATCAACGAACCAATTTGATGATTCGTTGAACCGAGTAATTGTTCAGCGGTCGGCTAATTAAGATAGTCGCTTCATTATTCATAGCGTGCTAGTTTCGGTTTTCATTTGCCTCGTTAAATAAGTGACGGTAACGGTCGCGCGGTCGGTACGAGCATATATTATTTCCGAGTGTTTCTCTTATGCCAAATCATGAACAGGCTTCAATCATTGTTACGCGTAAATTCGATATGAAACGCATAAATTCGTGAAGATAATGCCGAACAAATTGTACCATGCTGTGCTACTACTTTTCCCTACTGCTGATTTACACGTGGGGAATAAATCATTTTTAAACTTCAATTTATCGTTGGTCGATGAACTGCAGATAATTAGAATTTATAATGAGAGTAGGTGAAAAGAAGGGCGAGCACAATGGAAAATAAAAATATAGTACATCGATGATGGGTGAAAGTATAATATTATTTTGTGTCATGTTTACTTTTCTTCACTTTTTGTGAGATACATGTATTATGTGTTACGTAGGAAGGATTGTTTCCTTCGTCTCGTCTATGATGCCCTTATATGGAAATCGAGAGTGCATGCAGTCGGATCTGCCCCTTGACAATGACGCGATGACGCGATGACGTAACCCTTCGGGGGAATCTTCCGGACTCCCTTGGAAGATTCTGTACCCCCACCATATTTTTGGTCCGGATTTCGGGTATAAAAAGGGCACGAAATCTGCCCTCAGTGGCTTAGTTCTGAATAGTCAAGCTATGTGTTCACGCCGTAATTGATCGTCGAAAGTTCTGTTAAGCTCAGTGAGATCGGGTTAAATTCCCTTTCGATCATCAACCGATATTTATTTCAAGTTCGCATTCGTCGAAAGTCAGTGAGATCGGGTTAAATTCCCTTTCGATCATTTATCCGATATTTATTTCAAAATTCGTATTCGTCGAAAGACAGTAAGATCGGGTCGCATTCCCTTTCGAGCATTTATATTTATAAACGTTAAAGACTGTAAGCGTGGGTTTTAACTCCGCGATATCTACGTACTGTAATTCATTTTAGATAAAGAATATAGACATTTTATTATTTGATTATAGACGTATTTAATTCATTCTGTTTCCTATACCAATCATAAGCAGTAGTATCAATCCACCGAATAGATATATCTTAACCGCTCAAGGTGTATCGATAGTTACGAGGCAATAATTACTAACATTCCAGTGGCACCCAGTGATGAAATAAGCACTGGCACATCCACAAAAAACCTTCCAGTCGCACCCAGAGATGAAATAAGCTTGGGCACATCCACAAACTCTAACCCTCCAGTGGCACCCAGTGATGAAATAGGCACTGGCACATCCACACATTTCCTATCAAACGGCTCGACCGTTTAACTAACAAAACTCTTAAACAACCGATCCTCGGCTCCGCAGCCGTGCCCCTTAGCCCTCGGCTCGTAACATATGGATGAAAAGTAAGAATTATTTAATTGGGGATAAATTACCTTGATATTTATTTGTGCTATGATTGTGTTATTGTAGAGTTTATTTGAACCACAGAGTAATAAGTCAAATTCGGAGAAATTAATGTAAACAATTACTATAGTGGTACAGTTTGAAATTTTCAAAAATATCTTTTATTCATTAAAGTCTGTGTTCACTTTGCGTGTGTTAAATAGCACCAAACATTTTTCTTTCTGTTTCATCCATAACTTTTGTATAATTCACCGCAAGCCTTATTAGTCGGTGCTACATTAAACAAATAAATAAATAATAATACTTGAATTCCATTCTATGTGACAACTGTCGCGTGAATCACAGTGAAAAGAAGCTGCGATGAAACCGAACGAAGATTATCGACAAGTCATGACAAGTGGTTCATCATTTCACGATCGTTAGCGAGGCAATGAAAAAATACAGTTCATGGAGGGAGCAGTGGACGGATTATGTTGGGTAATGAAAAAAGCAAGCCGCGCGTATGTTCCGGCATCGGTTTTAAAGTGGGGCTTGCGAGAATTTATGGACGCATAAATACCGTTTAGTAGAATAAAACGCAATAAATTGCCGTAATGTGAAACGGAACAGACCTGTTTCCCCGATTATCCCTTCTTTCCTTGGATAATGACGATCCCGGTTTCTCGTATTTCTATTTAAATGATCGTGGGAAATAATTGTATTTCAATGTTGTTGCTCAATAACACCGCCACGATTTCGTTAAGCTTATACGGCTGTTTAAACTAACCCCTTTATACCTATGCTTTCTACCTTGTACAAGTTTTGAATAGTTTATTATGAGAGAAAAACTTGCGAGCATGGATTTATAGTGAACGATGGTATACAGCAAATACATTTCTTCCAATACGACAATTGGTGAAATGTTTTTGGAAAATTATTAGGTTTGCAAAATATAGATGGCGAGTATTTGATTTCAAATTTACATAGATCTCTACCTGAAGCTTATTAAAAAAGAGGTAGAAATTCGAAGTATGTACACTAGAATTAAAAAAAATGTGATACACTTCATTTAAATTATTTTGCAATGATTTTTGTGTACTCACATAAAACAGACACTTCGATAACGTCCTCCGCAGTGGATGTACCAACGTTATTGTCTAGAATGCATCTATAAGAACCCATGTCACTGGGTGTCGCGTTTTTTATCGTGAGGGCTGTTTGTTCCGTGATACCACCCTCGTAGTGGTCATCGGTTAAAACTAATTCCTCGTCGTCTCGATACCTGGAACAAGAAAAATGAAGCACATAATCTGTAGAAAATATCCACACGTTTGCAAAGGCAAAAAGGAGCAAAGGTAGACAGGGTTGTATTCTATAATATCAGATGTACCAATTCCTTACTGACGCCTCTATTAATTTATCTTTTCCTTCTACCAGTACCAGTTATTTCCAAGATCTTTAATACATTTGTTATATTAAACATTTTGTAGACAATGTATAATAATTTTTCAATTGAAGTTCGATCCTCTCAAATCGTATACCATTTCGATTTTAACTACAAATAAAACTAAAATAAAATTCGAAGCTCTGTGCAATAATTTTGTAAACCCTCAAATACAACTGCGACAAAATTGTATATCGCTAAACGAACGAACTCTGGACCCGCAGAGATCCAAATTCACCGCGAACAAAAATCAGCAGACAACGGGGCAAACGAGCGACGGGCGAATCGGATTTTCAATATTTAAAAAATATTACAATAGCAGCTGGACCGAATCAATTCGCAGGGTGAAAAACATTGTCGTTGATAAAACGCGCGAGGGCTGTGTATTACGATTCGAAAAACACAATAATACCGCCGCCGAAAGGAACATGAACGTAACGAACAACGTTTACACCGTCGAAAACTAGTTAAACATGTGTTCCCTTTCACCATGCCGCTCCAACGAACACGGAATGCACGCGATTTTTAATATCCAACGCGATGAAAATGCTTCGCAAACATTGTTTAACAATTTCGACGTTTCAGCATAATCCGTGAAACTTCGCCGTGCGGTTTTTAAGGACGAATCTCGATTGTTGCTGACGTTAATGCTCGATATCGAGAGTAAAATAACGATCTAATAGTTGATTCGCAATGGCCTCTCGTTATTCGTTTCGAATGATAAATATCGTTCTAATGATAAATATTTTCAAGCTGCAATCGCGTTTGGAAATTTTTTTATTATACCTCGCGGATGCTGTTTCTTGTCGAAATGTTCGCTCGTAAAGCCGTCGTCTGGAATCGACATTTTCTCTCCGGTGAACACGAGCACACCCGAGTGTATGTACACATACGCTTACGTGTGTACGTGTATATACGCCATTACATGCATCAGATTGAAATATGGTTTTTAGGGCGCTCCACAGAAAAATATAGTAAACCATCCGGATAGATTCGCGCCTTTTTATTTCGACGTTTCGAGTGCTCGTGTCGAGCCTGCAACGTGGGTACTTTAAACCCCTCCACTTCCGGTTCTTTCAGCGTGTGGATGTCGAAGGTTGGGGGTATTATGGTAGGGGTGTAGCGAGATGCTTGCACATACACTTGCAAGTGCTTTCGACTTCGATTTTTCTGCTGGAGCTTTAATTTATTTAACGAAGCGTGTATGGATATTATTCAAGATTTGTGGAATTGTGGGCCAGTTCTTGTTCATGTGTTAATAAGAATTTTCCACTTATGCTAAGGAGTACTTAAATTTTTAAAATACATGTGAACGTTAAGTCGCAGAAATAGTCGTGCTCCATTATCTTTTATTTGATTAGTCCGACTAGTTATTATTGTAGGATTGGAAATACGGCGTGAATGTTGAGTACTTGAGAAGGTCGTGCGCATGGAGGGTACAGCGGCCCAAGGGTTCGGGTGGTCGGGACCGACCATCACCGAGGAATGACTGGGGGGTGTGTCCTGAATGAGTGAGCGCAAATGAGGAATAGAATGAAAGAGAAACTAAGAGTGAAAGAATATAACGAATGAACGATGCGTGCAAGAGGCAGATTTAGGAGAGAGTTTGAGCAGAGTGAAGAGTGCCGTGAGCTGAGAGTATTGTTGAGAGTGTTGAAAGTGCCGTGTGTCGACATATTCTTATAATAAAGCTAGTGTTTTAATGAGTAACTGAAGTCTTATTAAACCACCTGTCCTCTATTCCCAAAACTACGTGAGGTTTACAGAAAATAACTTCTACAAATTGGGGGCTCGTCCGGGATAGAGGTAACAGGAAGTGTAAGATTGTCAGTGCTGTGTGTGACAATGAGTTTGTCCGATATTCTGAGTGTTTAAAAATCAGTTTGTGCGTTTTGTGATTTCGCCATGAGTACGGGAAATCGTAGCGATGTGTGTGGTACAGAAGCACTGCGGAAATTGGAAGAGCAACTGGCGCTGGTCAGTCGGCAGCTTGGGGTGTTGCGGCAGGAGCGCGCAATTCAGAAGCTGGGACGTGCCACGCAAGAAGTACAAGATGATCAATCTGCGCGGCCGTTGGCGGATATATCATTGGTATCCAACATGCTAAATTATTTTGATGGTGATGGTGTCTTATTCGACCAGTGGGAACGACAGCTGAAACTGCTGCGAGACGTACATCAGCTCAGTGAGCAAGAGGCTAAAATTCTTGTGAGTGGTAGGCTGAGGGGTAAAGCTATGGAATGGTTCCATTCGAAACCAGATTACATCGTCATGGACATGGACGAATTTATTGCCGAAATGCGTGCCATGTTCTCTTTCGTGCCGAACAAGGTCTTACGGCGAAGAGAATTCGAGCAACTGCAGTGGCAGCAGGGGGAGCGTTTCTGCGAATATTACCGCCAGAAAGTAATATTGGCGAATCGAGTGCCCGTCGCTGAGGACGAGATGATAGAATATCTAATCGAGGGCATTCCGGATTTGAATCTGCAAAACCAAGCGCGCATCCAGTGCTTTGCAAGCGGAGCAGCAATGGTGGTCGCTTTCGAGAGGGTGACGTTGGGTCCGACGGTCGACGAAAGCCAGGCACGGTGGGAGCCGCCAAGGAACAACGAGTGGCGAGGTGCGTCGTACGTAGAGCAGGTAGCGGAGGTGAGGCCGACTACACCAAGATGTTACAGCTGCGGAGGGATAGGACATCGCGCAGCGGGCTGTCCGTCCAGGGTGCGAGCGGTCAAGTGTTTTGCGTGCCAGGGACACGGACATGTGGCGTCCAACTGTCCGGGGATATTGTCGGTCGGGGGGTATGCACAAACAATAGAATCAAGTGATGAGGAAGGTAACGTAGAAACGGAAGTAATACCCAACGCGAATTTTCCTAGTTGCAGTACCGTAGACGTTTTGAAAATTGATGTGTTCAACGTAGCTGAAAATTATGTCGCACAACCAGTTGAACCGAAAATAGAAATTGTAGAGTATCACGAGCCGACGGTGATAGGAAAAGTTCAGAACGATGCAGATTCCGCGACGTGTGTCAACAAATTAGAACCTCCTTGTTTAGTAAAAGTCAAACCAATTGAGAATAATTACGTGCATGCCGACCATTTCCTTGAGAGTGTGAATGACGATGTTGAATTAACATTAACCGTATCGAGATTTTCGAGACAAGACGTAAGTGAGCGACCGCGTGTAGACGGTGATGTATTCGACGGAGTAGAGTCTTTCGTGAGGCGCGATGCTGAGTTTGAATATGGAAAAAGGAAATTCGGGAAGGTTATACCTAAGCGCGGCAAGAGCGCGAGATTCTTGCATGTGGTCGGAAAAAGTCCAGTTCATATGAAACCGTTTTCTTCAGCGGAAATAGCTCGTAAACATATTGTGCAATGGAAAAGAAGGCTAGAGCGAAATAAAGGGTTTAATGATAAGTGTAAAATAAGTAATCATGCTGGGAAAAGAATTCGTGGGGTTCAACGAGAAAATAGAATTAGGTATAACAAAAAATGTAAAGACGCGCAGCGTTACGCAATTGACGATGTATTTGTAAACAGAGGGACTCAGCGGAGTTCTAATTTAGAATATGTATCGTAATTGTAAGGGAATGAATGAGTGATTGAGTTGAAGCGATAGAGGAGTGTTTGTAGGAATATCTGAGGCCAGATATCTTTTTTTTAGGATGGTCGAGTGTAGGATTGGAAATACGGCGTGAATGTTGAGTACTTGAGAAGGTCGTGCGCATGGAGGGTACAGCGGCCCAAGGGTTCGGGTGGTCGGGACCGACCATCACCGAGGAATGACTGGGGGGTGTGTCCTGAATGAGTGAGCGCAAATGAGGAATAGAATGAAAGAGAAACTAAGAGTGAAAGAATATAACGAATGAACGATGCGTGCAAGAGGCAGATTTAGGAGAGAGTTTGAGCAGAGTGAAGAGTGCCGTGAGCTGAGAGTATTGTTGAGAGTGTTGAAAGTGCCGTGTGTTGAGTTACGTCGTGTGTCGACATATTCTTATAATAAAGCTAGTGTTTTAATGAGTAACTGAAGTCTTATTAAACCACCTGTCCTCTATTCCCAAAACTACGTGAGGTTTACAGAAAATAACTTCTACATTATTTTAATAGAAATATGTACAATATTGCTCGCGGCTCACGTTCGTTCGAACCGAAAAGATATAACGAATGAATATTATTTTTATACCGGGGCATACTTGCATCCAGAATATCTTTCCCCTTAAACCCTTGAGCCCCTTTAGCGAGAAAATTCCACGGCACAACGGCGTTCATTTGCTTGGTAAAAACTCGGCGGGACGATGCGCAATTGAACAAATTTGCAATTCAATCAACGTTTTATTTGTGATTCGTTAATTAAATCTCAGAGGTAAATTGATGAACAGAACGAGCCATCTCGGGCAGTTCGAGAATTCTATCGACGTAGGTGAAGATAGCAAGTGTTCGTCGCTTTTACGTTCCACATTAACCCTTTGGCCTCTGATATCGATATATACGATCGATAAACAGTTTTATGATTACGCTACTTTGCGACCCGTAAAAATATTGTGCTGCAAACAGCACGGTGTACAAACCGAGTAATGGCCGCGACTGAAATATTTATTAAGAATTTTTTATTCCACTTTGGCATAGTTTTTCAGGTGTCGTGAAATGTTATATGGCGTTTATAAAACTGTCGCCTGAAACTTAAGTAGCTCTCGGGATAGAATGTTTTTAGAGAATATTCGAGAATCCAAGAATGTTTGGCAAGTTCTATAACATATACTGGCCATGAAATTTTTACTGCTGATGAAACATATTTTCCAAAACAGGGCTTCTTATAAAAGCCTGCGAACATTTGATGCGCATTTTAAGAGCAATCATGTGTCTTTATGTAAATTGCACATACTACTTAAATTAGACAATAAAGCATAAAAATGTAACTGCCAAGGGACACTGTAAACTTAAAATATTTAATTTCATTGCTTCAAGAAATGAAACTACAAATTCGAATAACAAGAGACAATGAAAATTAAACTTTGCATTTTCATGAAAACTAGTTTTCACGAGTCCGAAGATTATTTCATCCAAAACGATAAGGATTATAGAATGTATGAAAGTAAAGGTAAATAAGTAACATCAACACTGAGTCTCGCAACAAAACATGCACAGTATTCCATTTCGATTCTGTTTCCATAGAATCTATTTTCACAAACTCGGATGCAACCAAATATCAACTAAAAAGTGTATAAAAAAAGAAATGAAACAAAAAAAAACGAAATTTTGCAACCACATACCAAAACTACACCATCCAGATTATACTTCCATGCAAAACTAAAGTTTACAAGTTTCAGTGCAGCCGAATTTCACCAAAAAAAAAAAAAGAAAAAGAAGATAAAAAGCACGGAAACTAAATTTCACCGTAAACTACCCCGCCTTGATTACATTTTCGAGCAAACGAAATTTCGCCGTCCCCATTCCGGCCTAACACGAAATTTCCACCGCGTCTAAACACGTTGATCACCTGTTGTTGCACTGCATCGTGCCTAGCCTCAAAGCTTAAAACCGCCCCGCCCGGTGTAAAACGGCTCGCCTACTCTCTATAATATTGCATTAAGTCGATAAAGAATCTGTATCGTCGCGGGCCAAGTTCAATCCAATCTTCCTCGTACCCGGATTAACTTCCAGTTACTTCCGTCCTCTTTTATAACGCAGTTAGCCGTGGTTGGGCGGGGCGCTATAAACTCACGCGAGCCTGTGTACCATCACTAAACTCTACGTGCAGTTTTGCAGAGGAGCGAGACCCTGGATTCTAGCGAATGCTCGTCGATGGAAATGCCTCTTAACGGTTCTTAGGATAACGTGCTTAACTATCGTTTAACGCGTCCCATGGAACGCCCGTTATTAGCGGCCGATGAAAGGAGTCTAGATTCCGGAGCAACGGCGTTCGGCTCTTTGGTAAATAGGGAAAAAGGAACGAACACTTGATAGGTGGAGAGAAATTGTGGCGGTGGAAAAAGGGGAGAAAGAAAGAAGTGGGGGGACCAGCAGGGGAAAAGTAAGGGAGATAAATTTAAATTGGACACTTCATTTTGCCTTCTATGCTTAGTGCTTAGATTAAGGATAATAGCTTTCTGATAAGGGGGAGAAATATTGGTCGCTTTTTTTTTAATGGAAGGACGAGGAAAGTTCTGCGAAGTAAGAGGAGTAATCATGGTTGGGGTGTGGATAAATGTTAATTGTTTCAGGCGTTTGTTGGATGGTATTATGATATTAATTATCAGTTTACAACTTGATCAGGTCGATGAGGTTAATTTACGAGTTTGTAGCGAATGTTCGGTCCGTGGGGCAAACTATTCTGCCGAGAAATTTGATGGATCGACAAGATTTTTGACTGCGAATTTAATGAATGAATTATCGGGAGGAGTGGAATGATCGAGTGGGCAAACCGTTCGTTCGATTCGACGTGCGTGGACATTTTTTGTTCGAGGCGTTTCTAACGATGCTATGTTTGACAGAAGAGAAGTGGTAAACGTGAGAGTATTTTTTTAGAGAACCTGTTAAAGTAAGCTTTAAATAACTTTGGGAACATAACAGTAATATACCAAATCAAAGTATCATTTTGCAGTAAGGACTTTTTACTCCACCTGTGTATCATACTTTTATGTAAAATATTAAGTGGTCAGATTAATGATAAGATAAGAAGCTTGACAGAAGAAGAATATAGATACGATAACCATGAAAATATACAGTACGACAGAAGAAAGCCGTTCTGTTACACCGTTCAGATTTATTGTATTTATATGCAAAGTTTTCTTGGACAAGTTGAAAAGATTTATGTTATTTCCTGGATGAAAACCTGCACATCAATGTTGAAAAATATCTCTTTCGGAATTCGACAGGTTTGTGATTCATCATCTGTTCGAAAGATACATCCCAATTTTATAGGCATGAATGTAAATACAAATTTTCATACACTGACTTACACATGTGAAGTGAAGCTCTGTAGTTATAGGACGTTTAAATATTGGTCCACAAGTAATAAAAAAGATAACAATGGCTTATGTTAGATGAAAAACAAATTATAAAGGGAAATCAAAAGTAAAAGAGTATAATGAATGTTCAACATAGCTCGGTAAATAAATAAATGCATAATAATACTTCTCAATAAAACTTGTTGCCCTTCATACAAGAAGAATTAGAAAGTAATTCAATAAATGTTCATCGAATAATATCGCCTGTCTTTAGCACCAACATTCCACTGCGATTTTCTGCTAAATTGACTGCTTACCAATTTTTTTTTCTCCCTTCGACAACGATTCTTTTCGATCGCGTTTTATGTGAACGTAATATCGATCTCGTAAAAAAAGACACTGCAAAAGGGACTAAACTTTTCCCTGGTGGTTCAGAAGTTGTATGCTTGATAAACGAGCGAAATCGTTCACGAGGAAGAGAAAGAGGACGTGTCAACATCTGAAGAATGAAAAACACAGATTCACGTGATTCACGGGGCCATGTGGTATAGACAGGTAGAATAAATTTCTGAATTTGTTTTATTCAATTTATGTTGCAGCTCGTGTTATCAATTTCTATCGCGGCTGCGATGGTACGCCATGAATGCTGCATATTTTGTTGCACCTGAACCGAACGGAGCAACGAGAGTTGATACGTTGCAACTCGTGTGAAATACGAGTTGAAACTGATGGAAGTGCAGTAACAGACGACTCAACTGATTAGAGTAGAAGGATCTAATTTAGAAATTTTAAATTCGTTGTGACTTTTTGCTTCGGCGACAGTGCCGGCGAAAAATTTAATTCTTCACTTGTTTGGGCGTTCACAAATCTGCATACTCGTACTTTTTAAAAAATTGACTGGGTTTTCGTTGAATCTCTGGTGGTCGTGCGATGGAATTTATAAAATACTCTTCTTTAAACTTTCGTTTCACTAAAAATATTACTGGAACGGTAATGCACTTGTTTTGTGACATTAAAAGTACATTAAAAGTGTATTAGTTGCGTTTATATAAACTTAATGTAGTCTTTTAAGCTAAATAAAGCAAATATATACGAAAGTCGATTCTGAACTGTTTAAAAACATGGATAGGAATAGTGGTATTTTAGGACAAGCATTTCCCAAAAATTTAAGTCATTTAAACAAAAATATATATTTATTTTAATTGTAATGCAGTAGGAGGTTGCTCGTCATAAACTACACAGTATTTAAAGTCGTTTCAATTTCCATATGTATGTCGATGCTCATAAATTATAATTTCAGGCTTGTGAGTTGCAAATTGTGGCAAATATGAAACGCTACACCGCCATACATTCTAATGCACTATACAGAGTGAATATACAACGTGTGTTCAATAAACGTCAACATACATATATGTATGGTTCTGTAATATTTGTGTATAAAGCAAGGTATAAATCTTCCTCTGTGCAATTCTACTCGCGTGTTCTTGATAGCCACAAAAATCGTTACGTGTTACAATTACAATTAATAATAGAATTGGTACGCGAATTCTGTTGCAAAGATAATTCAAAGAAAAGGAAAGATTCTTCGCGAAAGATTTAATGAGAAATTATTGCGAATAACGTTGAATGAATGGTTTAAAACGAATGTTTAGAAGATTAGTTATTTCGAACAATTTAAACGTGTACTCACCAAGTTACTTTTATCAAGGAGGCCGGGTTAGCTTCGTAATCGCAAAACACTATAAAATCTTCGGTTTCGTTCACAGTGATATTTTCTGGCTTCATTTTCACTATAGGCGGATCTGTAACAGACAAATTATGTTCTATGTAAGATGAGTGTTCGTCAATGGAATTTGATTTTCGGGGAAAGTACGTACTAATAAGTACTATTAACAATATTAGTTGGTGCGTCTGGATAATTTTCGCGTTACCTATGTATATAGTATTACATTTAATAGTATTAATGGTAATACTATTCGTACGCAATCCCTCAAACACCTTTCTCAACTTTTCGGTTTTTGTCAAAGCGTGCATACCGAGCGTTCGTTTCTCTGTACTGCAGCAATCTTTTTTTTATTGGAACACGAAGATAATTCAATTAAAGCATCCCCGTGAAAATCACGAAACGCCCGCGAGGAAGATGAAAAAGCACCGCTGAGAGGATCTTATTTCGCCAAGGTTTTATGCCAAAGCACGTGTCGCGTAAAAAGGGAGAACCGGAAAATATGACGTCACAGGGCGCACTGCCAAATTGAACGATACACTGTATCGGGGAGAAAAAAGTGTGAATCGATGTTTGCCTTGTAGTTTATAGCAAAAAGATGGACAATCTAATAAAACGACTGTCGAAACGAAAGATTGAAGAAATGCGGAAAATAAATATTTGTAGAGAAAAGGTAACATCAAATCATAACAGCTGAGAAAATGAAGTAACGGAATAAATCTTTCAGGTTAATATTAAAAGATTGTTAATGGAACTCATAAATTAACAGTTAAATAATACGTAATAATAAAATTAATAATTGCCACTTTAGAAATGGCGGGAAATTTTGTCCTTCGTTCAAAATTTTGCGAACCATGCATGAAACTATAAAATTCATAAACTTCATTTATTTATTTCACTAGGGAATAACGAATGACACTGTTGCACTACTTGTACCATGAACGATTTATACAAAATAGCCTGCATGCAGTTTTGTAACAAATATTCAGTTACAAACCAGAAAGTACTTTGGAAGTGTCGAAACAAATTTGAGAATAATTTTCGAACCGCATGAAAAGAAATATTCTTCAAAACAGTGCAACGATGCCATTGCATTAAATCTTTGAAGGTGGGAAACATGTTTCTTTCATAAAGGATCACTTTTATTTTCGTATTTGGAAATATTTGTTTCTTAATAAATATGTAAACTTGGCTCAGTCGCTCAGTTCACCAATACCATAAACGTAATAATTTCTTTATTCAGGAGTCCTCCACATTCCTAATTCATCTTTACATCAACTCTAAAATTATCAAGTTCAAAACTGCAAATGCCAGAGCATGCAAATTCAACGTCATTAATCGACCAATTTCTTTTTCGAAAAGAACATCCGCAATTACGAACCAACCCCGTTGACAGCTCTAACACATTGTTCACTGGCAAATTGCGGACACGCCTAAACATGATGAACAAAGTATGTGCAATATTCCATATTGATCTGGTGGTTTTATGCACTGTATAAAACACAGTTAAACAAAAATTATATCTTATAGTTCTGAGAATATATTGGGGCATAGAATTCCAATGCTTATACAAAAGTGTTTATATTAAGAGGGACCGATAGGGTACGAATGTTCCACACTACTCTTCTATATTCATTCGTTAGTGTTCCTTCTTTGAATAAGGACGTGCCTTCTTTTACTATAAGGTACTTTTATTATCACACTTCCTCATAATCTAGTTTTCCAACATGCCCTGCGTTTCAAAAATTGAAATACCTGATGCAAGTGCAAACACGAGTCAACAATGTGTCAATTAAACACCCCTGTACAAGTAATTATTTTCTATACTTAGAAAATAGGTACTCCGAATCGCGCATCGAATAACAATGACTACGACAGTTTCACAATAATATTGCACAATTTCTGCAGCGTTATTAAATCCAAAATGCCTCGGCGACATTACATCCTCCGTTTCAGTAGACGGGGGACGAGTGAGCCGCCTTTTAGCGAATGCATAGAATTCACCAAGCGACAAAAGAGTATTGTGAACCCGATATCGCGTAAAGCGTAGTGAAGCGTGCGTCCATCTCCGAAAATACACGGTCGCGGGGCGTCTGGAATTAAAATAACGCGCGCGCCCGTAGAGAAGTCGTAGGAAGCGGAAGGCGCGGCCCCGTCCGCGTTCCGAGATATGTTTAAACGCGACGCGCCGCGGCGCAAAATGCCCGCCATAAAACAAAACCCCCGTAAGTACGTAGCCGCGAGAGTGGCTTGCACGAAGGGTGGGAGGAGATGTTGGAAACGCGCCAACCCCGCGAGTTTCTCGTTTCCAATCCGTGGATAGTTTTCCGGCTGGCTATGAAACGAAACTTTTCCCTCGCACCCCCATTCCCCGGACCTAACTGGAAACATCAACCAGACGCAGGGCTATCAGTCTTGCACTCCTTGCATCGTTGCGACAGAATCTTTCGTCTGGCACGTGAAATTGCGAGATAGGGAGTGTTAGCTCCAGAGGGGAAGAGAAAAATCAGTGGAACGGTACTTGTACTTTAATGTACTGCATGCTAGGCTGAGATGACCGAGGCTTTTGAAAGGGTTGCTTAAAGGTGTTTTTTTGCCACGTGATTATCGTTGGTGGTGAATTTTTATATGTGCAGTGCGCGCGTTCATTGCGTTCTCAAGTCATTTTTAGAATATTCCTTGCCAGGTATAATAAATTATAGTTAACGTGATTTCTAGGAGATTACTTGAAAATATTTAAACGACTGTCAGAAATATTTGTACAAGTACGTGACTTTTAGGTACATGTTTCCTCATAATACAGTTCCTATTGAATTTGTTACGAATATCAGTTAGAATTCTGGGTATTATGTACTAGAATTGTTTATTTATATGAAAATACATATTTTTGGAATATGGGGAGTCTGAGCGACATTATCTTCCCTTGCTAATGGTTAAACTTGTAATTACATGGAATGAATGAGACAATGAATGTCTGAACTTTTGGCACGATGTGTCATTTTATCCTGTTAATCAGATCGAGCGTCGATCAAGCGTTACTTTCACAAAGGGAAGTTAAAAATTGATTAAAGTGTATTGTGTTTTAGTTTTAACAAATTCGATTTGGATAAAACACTTTCCCGAAATGTTTATTTGCACTTCTAGTATTCAGAACAAAATATATATGACTCCACTATTCTCTTCTTCCCCATAAAAATAAGCAACAAATCTAACCAAATTGCCGCAAATAATTCCCCAAACTTCTGCAGTCCAATATTTCAATTTCCCGACAAATATGCGGCCCAAATAAAAATTCGCAAACAGTTTAGACAAATTTCGCACGAAACGCCGGCTCGTTTCGTTTCTCCTTCTCGAAATTACGGGGCTGCCCGTTGAATGGGCATCGAGCGATCTATGTAATTCGGGTTAATTGAATCTACGATTGTACCCTTTGTGCTTGGGCTAGAAAGCAAATTGAAGAGAGGATGATAAAACAGGAATATATACAACCGTGGCCCGTGAAGTGTAACTTAATTTCAGGCCGACTATATTGGACGTTGATCAAACACCGCGAAAAAAAATCCACCCCGAAGCACGCCCGGATCGTTATGTGCTTTTATTCCTCTGGATCGTTAAGGTTAAATTACAGGCGATCCTTCACCGGTCCTTTTTGCGATCGAGTCGTTCTTTAACTGAGAAAATTTCCTTTTAATCGTGCCCACTACCTGTCGTACCCTCACAGGGACAAACGTACGAGCATAGCCATTCCATCGAACGGGTTCGTCGAACAACAGCCGCCATGAGAATTTTGATGGAACATAGAGGACTTCCAGTTTCACGAGCTGTTTTGCGGTTTCGTGATCGTTTCGATACGGTCCCGATACCATTCCAATCGACAGATTAATATCATTTTTCTCCGATGAGAAACGTGTCGGATTATTTTTCACGAATTTTATGCCTCCTCTCGTTTTGTGGTCATAAAATATATTTGTATATCTGAAATTGACTGTTGAAAATTATGATCTCTCAACATGCCACGCGTATTATTTATACGGACGTTATTGAACGTACCTTCTTAATTTCGTAAGAAATAAAACAATACCCTTCAATGTTCAATTATGTCGAGTTACAAAGTCCCATTAAAAAATGCAGTTATACTATAAATATCGAAAAATGCTTCCTTTAATTGTCAACGACAAGTCTCGAATGCTAAAAAATGATGTTTATGCTTTCAAGTTTTAAAAACAATTGTCCAACTTTTATTTATTTTCTTGAATATATTTTTCTTTACTTAATACATAATATCTTGTGCCCGATTGCGTACTAACCGAGATTATATTTCGCGAACGAATAAATATGTTAAATTCCTTAACATTAAGCCTATTCTGATGTTCTAATGACTTCGCAATGACTTTCACTGTAAAATCCTGATATCCTTTCACACCGTGTTACTCTTATTATTCGAATCGCATTCCTCTCAAATCCGTCCTCCCCCAGACCCATTATTGTTCATCATTTTTTAGAGCCACGCTCACTTCTTCAAATGCCGGCAATATCATTCCTCATCGTCATCCTTCATTTTTCACAGGCCAATCCACGAAATCCTCAAGCACCGTTCCACTTTCCGCTCTTCGAACGCGACATAATCGCAGTCGAGAGAAACGGACGCGTGCGAGCGAATAAAACTAATAACAATCGCAACGTTGTTCGCAATAGAAGCGTTTGTTTCTTTTTTTCTTTATTCGAACCTTCTTATTCCTCTTCCCTCTTCACTGCAGGGGACTCGAATGTCTCGGATATAAATACACGTGCACGACACCGTGCAAATATCATAAATTCCGGACAAAAAGGGAGACGCGTCGCTCCCTTGCTTGCACCTCGTTACTGCAATTTAATTGCATTTAACGGGATAGGGGGTTGAGGATGGGGATTAATCATTGAAGGAATATTTTGCAGCGAGAATACGTTTTGATTTTTTTTTTGCGTCGGCAGGTCCGCAAGCAGGGAAGCATAAATATTTTCGAGAACGACAAACAAGTACTAGTGTTCTATTTTTTTTTATGTAGGCGTGAAAGTATTGGTGGACCTGAAGCAATTAAAAGTTTAATATCTGGTTGGTAAGGTAATACCTGCACTTATATTTACATAATTTATTAGAGATCATTGTTACTAATACACGATACGTTGCAACGATTTTTTATATGCGAGTCATTAATCGTTTTTTCGACGGGTATTGTATTATAATTATATTTTATTATTGCACTTATATGTTGTCGTAAGTTGCACCTTAATGTTAGAAATATTATTGAGTGAAACTTTTGGTTGAAGCTGTTGAAAATTAGGACTTCAAGTATTTCTTACTTGAGATAGAAGTTCCAGTCAGATAAAAATGTTTACTGGTTATTTTAATAAGATAAGTATATATTTAACTTTAATACAATTTTGACAACTAATTATTAAAATAGATGTTATGTAATTCATTTGATTCCTTAAAATTGTTCTTCCATTGACTTCTTACCTTCTTGATAAGCAATTATTTATATTAATATGTTATGCATACATTCTTTTCTAATCGATTCACTGTGTATAGTTTCGTTAACCGTAGGCAATTCAATTTTTTTCTTCGTATCACAGGATGAACGTTTTAACCCGTTCGAAACAATTAATGGCCAATGAAAAATTATTATTGAATTTCCAACACGTTATAGAATCCCAGAGTAGTTCGAAAGCTATAATATCGTCGTCCTTTTATTCCTTTATTATAATTATATATTGTTTTAATGGCCCGCCACGCATGGCCTATATTTTTGCGACAGCCATTAAAATATTTGAACGCTTATTATAATCTATATCTCCTCCTAATGGCTGCTGGAATACGCTAGCCATTTACGATTTTATTACGGGTAGAGCGACATACAGTTTCTATCAAATAAGCCATACTTTCGTCCATAAGCTCTAAATTTTAGCAGCTATTCGGCGTAGAATATATCAAATTATAATTTCATTTGATGTCTGCAATTAATAATCTTACGTTAGATTTTGTCGTAGAAATTTCGTCTATTTTTTTTCTAATCTGTTTCAATAAAAGGAAAATAATTCAAAAAGAAGAGAACGAGGGCATAAAATTCAATGAATTTATTAATAATAAACGAATCGTTGCTCATTTGACAGTTAACGTTAAAATTGCAATTTCTATTTCCGAACGCTAAGGCAACAATTAAGGTAAGTCATTTACATTTCAAGCCACCATTCGATTCAATTTATAGTTCGATGAAAATCAACGTCTCTCATCAATGCCTCGAATTCTCTCACACATTTTCTACCGACTCACAAAAAAGTATGTTCATCGAACAAATTGTACTTGTCGGAAGCATACTCCCGACCCTCCATAAATATTGTATTTACTACCGTCTTTATTCTCATCTATACGGAGACCCGTGAAGCAAGCGTTAGGAAGGAACTTTACACTTTTATACGATCCCATATCGCATTCCTCTTGCAAATATTTAAACTACGTCGCTCTTTGAAAGAGTCGGCAGAAAAAGGGGGAGCATAAAACCGAATTTCATGCTTTTTGGGGAGCACTTTATGCATATATATCTGGTACGGGCGAGCGTAAAAAGCGAAGAGCGTTCGTTATGACTGGCAAAGGAAAGGGAACATTGAGAATTATGATTCACTTACATAAAACTTCGATCGTCGTCGACTCTATCATCGGCTTCAGATCCTCGGAGCGCGTGACCGAGTTTTCAGCGTAACATTTGAACGTTCTTCCGTTGTCGTATTCGGATGCCGTGAAAGCCAGATAGCTTATAGTTTCCGACGTGCCATCGTCCTGTGAACAGAAAGCCAGAAAGAAAAATGAAATCGACGACGAAAGCGTCTGTTCGGAGTCGTGGATTTGAATTTAAGCTACTTTTGAGACTCGCCTGTTCAATATTATAGATGTGTGGAGGAAATTGAAATCATGAAACAGGGAGCATCGTGTTTTATGATTTTAATGTATAATATATTTGTTTTAATTGTGCGACCTTGTTTGAACGCTAGTTAATAACATTAACTGTAATAATTATTCAGTGAAGTAGAGTGGAAATAAACTGGACAACCCTCTGTAATTTACATTATTTTTGATTGTTTCTAAACGTGCACAGTAGTTTTGTTTGTCACCCAAGCATTAAATTGATTGCATCACGCAGATATTAAATTTCGAATCTTTCTATTAAAATATAGTGATTATCAAGGAAATTTTTATTATTTTTATTCAGTTTGCATTGAAGGCCACGATTACACACCACTTATCGAGCTCACTAGAAGTCAAATAAATCAATGCCAATTTCCAGTTAAACGAAATCTAAAATATATTAACAGAAATCTCTCCCTTTATCATTCACGAAATATAACGAAGCATCGTCGTAAAATATTTTTCCCACATCCGTCGTTCCATTTTTAATACCGAAACGCGTTATTGAATTTTTATTTCGACATTCGGGGACCTATCGCTTGAAAAGGAAAAAAAAACTGACACACGAATATTTTTACACTGAAAGCAACCACAGCCCGGAGCCCATCGGGGCTAGTAATTATTTTAAAAACAATTTCACCGATGCATCCGTCCAGGAACGATATTTTCCGTATTCCCTCCGCAGAGGTTCCACTTCGAAACCAAAATCGAACGGTCCATTTGGCGAAACGCTATTTGCGAGTTCCATATTTCTTTGAACTGCGATTTTGTGTCACCGTAACAACAGGGCAGAGACGAAAGTTGCGTTTGGTCTCTGTTCAGGCACGGATGCGAGAAAAAAATGGATAAAAAGAAACTAAAAAAGAACAGCAATATCAAAGTGGCCACGAAACCATCAGTTTAATTATTTCGTCGTTTTTCCCACTCGCGATTCGATTGTTCCGTAATCTGTCCAGCACGAGAGAGTAATGCTTTCTTCTTTCAGAAAGAAGATGTCACGCGATGCACGGAGACCAATGCGTTAATCAATCTGCACGATGTATCTCTTGTACGAATCGTACAAAAGTATTGGGCAAAGGTGGGGAATCCATGGTGATAAAGTTAAAGCTTGATTTGCATTGAAAAAGTGTACTGCTTTTGGACGTTTTCGTCGAGCTTCGCCTTTTTTATACGAGTATACATTGCATGCTGGAATATTGTACGTATGTATCTATATTTGACTGGGCCTTTTAATATTTGATTGGAAATATGAAGGAATTTTCCTGGAAATGGTTTTAGACTTTATATTCATTCGTTTTTGTTTTTTTATCCAGATATCTGTAATATCTAGTACCTGCATGAAATGAAAGTAATCAAGCTGGATCAATTTTTGACTCTTTTCATCTTGGAAAACGTTTCAGCCTCCAATTTGGGAAATGAAAACGGGAGCTCTATTGTATGAAAGATTTTTCTTGCATTTTCTCCTTTTTTTTGAGTCAGTTATATGCGACGTTTGAAGTCGCGCGACGATACAAATTCAACCGCTCCCTTTATCGATGGAATTTTACAGGGAAAATAATGCAGATAAAATAATGTACACCCCTTTCAGAATATTTGTTACAAATGAAAGATGAGTCACATCCAAAATTTCAGACACCTATTGTCTGCAGTTTATAGAATTTAAAAGAATGCGGGGAATGATGCGAAGACTCCTTCGTTCGATACATTAACCCTAAAAGATTTGTCATTATTCCGAACTTCGATACCTTGCTACAATTTATTTTATCATAAGAAAACAAGGAGACTGAACGCAGTGGTTGCACGCTATCGTTAGCAGCGACGTCGTTAAATGCAAAGAGCAGCGTCCCTTTCTCCCGGGTGCGGGAAAACTTTGAAAATAATGCGACTTTCGCTAGATATATTTTACGACGGTCGGAGTAGCAGCTTTCAGCGTGACGTTCATGTGTCATCGTGTACATATGCTTCGTTTCCCCCGAGAAGAAGCTGTAATAACGAGGAAATGGCAGGGAGCAAAGTGGGCACAACTTGGCCACTACGTCGGAACTTTGGTGCTGGAGCATTTCTCTTTGACGTTTCGTTCCGGTAATTATTTCGGAATCGAACCGGCAAAATTGTTCTATGGAGTATTAGAAGCAGAAAATACTTTTCGTGACTGACAAACCGTCGCCAACTTGGTTTCGAGGCGTTTCGAAATAATCAGAAAATTGAAGTTTAATCCACTGTTGATAATTATAATCTACGATCTATAATTAATCTATGCGAGCCAAAATTTGTTCAGTTATTGAACATTATTGTCACTTCAAGTTCTTATGAAAAAATACGCGTTTCCGTTGCTAGACAAAATAAAAAAAGGACGAGTTTCGTAACGTCAACAGGGTACCATTGGTTATTGGTTCACTATGAAAAATTCATTTTAACGGACTGTATGACCTATATGTCTGTTATTGCGCAACAGGATTTGCGAGTGGATGATGACGTATGACGAAACTGTGTACACGGTATAATTCAATTACCAGCCACGGTTAATTAAAACTTACTTTCGGATACAACCATCAAGGATCTGCCACGGGGGACTGCCCGTAACGTTAGCTATAAACGAGCTTTATGTTCTGTTTCTTGGATTAAGGCAATTTTTTCGTGCCAGGAGCAACTTAAAGGGGATTTCTTTATAAAGGAAATTCCTTCCTGAGTAACTGCAGGAAGAATCTTTCTACGCTCTAGCGCGGTTTAATTAGTCGTGGGAGGCTAGAGATAAGGAAAATGGAACAATTGCACGAAGGAACATTCTTGTCCCTTTAAGTAAGACTCGTAAATATTAGACACAATATTAAGCAACGCCGAGATAATCTGGGAAACTGTTGTAGCTTTCGATTCTCTAGAATTTTAGACATTAAATGCTTTTGGAATTTACCAGCAATACTTTATACTTCAAGACTGACATTTGCGTGGCGCTAAATGTAGAGAGTTTAACAAATTCCAAGGGTTAAAATTTATAAGAACTTGTATTTTGTAGAAATTACGTATAAAATGTTTGGAAAATTAAAATAACTTCGGCACATACGATTTAAGTTGTGTGGCGAATGGTAGTAACAAAAGGAAAAGAAATGTAATACAATAAAATTTGCCTGTTCTACTAACAGCACTAAATTGCAAAATAGGAATTCTCCAATGGAAAAAAGCATTTAAAAGCATCGGTATCGTAAAAGTCTCAAAAGAAAAGAATGAAGAATGTTAGCTACCTCAAATTACTTTAAAAAATGAATAACTCGTTAAAGATGTAACTAATCAAGTAACACGAGAAAATATAGTATTCCCTCAAGCATCGCTAAATATAATATGATAAAACTTTCACAACATCATTATTTCAAAATCGAAAACTGTTCCATAAATTCGTGTATTCTACAAGAGTGAATAAAAATCAACAAAGCTCACAGAAGTTCCACCAGTACTATTCACAAATTATCGTCACAACATCGAGCTCAAGAACAATATAAACTATGATACTGAATAACACGCAAAAAAATATCCCACTTTTTTAAAACCATAGTTATTCCAAAATCTAAAAGCAAAAGCAAAAAAAGAATCACTCGTTATTCCTACTGCCGTACTCTCTAATCTCGAAAAGACTGATTACCTTCACCTATCATTCCATAAATTAGCAGGTGTATCGTAGATGGACCAAAGGAAGACCGAAGCGGATCGAAGCTGTCCAAGCGGATCCACTCAATCTCGCGTACACGCCGCGGCACGTTTGCATCGGCGAGCATTTGTGGCATGTAATTACTTGGCTCTATGTAAATTCTGTCTGTTGCCACGTACACCACCGCCGTACGATTCGATCGTTACGTCACCGGTGCCATAATCAGCTACTCGATAAACAATGCTAATTATGATACCGCGATGGCGAGGGAGCGCGAGCGCGCCAGCACCGAGAAATACAAATCTATAACGGTGATAATAATACGACTTGTGTACCGGTTGGGACG
Organism: Nomada ferruginata; assembly: GCA_963583965.1. Taxonomy (NCBI): domain Eukaryota; kingdom Metazoa; phylum Arthropoda; class Insecta; order Hymenoptera; family Apidae; genus Nomada; species Nomada ferruginata. Next base: position 8,283,446 of record OY757219.1, read on the forward strand.
ATTAACGACTCGTTAAATACGAGCAGCATTTCTGCGAATGGAGAATGGAGTTTCTGGTCGAGCCATATACGTGGAAAACGTTTCCTCGTAATACTGCGCACAGGCCACAACCGTGTGTATCGGAAACTTTCAAGCTATTTTCGACGCAACAAAATTGAATTCTTCCTTTTTGTTTTTGCCGTTATTGAACTCTGCAAAGGGTAGAAGAACTTTGTAGAGGATATTGATTTTTGACGGGACGCTCCATTGACGTAGAAGTAAAGGTTTCGATGAAAGGGTTAATCGTGTACACGTTTGGGGGGGAGATCGTATAATTTTGTTTGATGTACGATGAAAGTTTCGTGATCGATAACATATTATTGGACGAAATGGAAAAGTTTTTAGTAAGCGGTAGTAACGTATTAGTTCGGCTTGTAAGTAATGCGAATATTTCTTTAATTTTGGAAATATAATATTTGAGAAAACGAGTTGATTTCAAATGCCTTGTGATTACGATCTTTTATTTATTTATTAAATAAGCTACCTTCGTTTCTGTTCATTTTTTTTAGTGCCACTGTTAAAGGCGCTTCTGTTTCATTGTTTGCTAACTTTTAAAAGTGTGCTGGTAAGCATTTTTTATTACTTTTGTTTAATTGTATCAATTTCTATAAATAGTTACCACAGTTTTACTCATTCAATTATGCACTCCATTTTTATAACTTCAACTTGCAATTGGCTAGACACACTCCTTGCGAATAAAATAGACGTGCAATTTTGATTTCAATCTATAATTAATCAGTTTGTATAAACTTTCACCATTTGAATAAAATCCAAAATACTCTGAGCCCAACAAAATTAATGTTATAATTGTACTCGTTATTGCTTTGGAACATCGACGATTTTAATATCAGATTTATATTCTCTTATAAATAAACGTTTATGCGACAATTTAATTAGTTATTATTATTTAAATTAGGTTCAGGCGAAGTTTGATAAATCGCATTTCGCGATTGAAAATTTAGTGCGCATTGGCGTATAAATAGTGGTCGTGCTTACCGAAGAGAGGAAGAAACGAGAAAAAAGCGATCAGCTAACAATAAGTAAGGCGGTCTGATTTCTTATTCAACCATCTAACAATAAGTTGAAGCGACTTTATAGCCGCGGATATTGCCATAATGGATTTATAATGGCAGCCAGTCGCACAGATTCTCGTGTACGTGCTGCGTTATTACAGCGTCGCGCTATGCGAAATGACGTATAATGATTTTCCGATGTGACAAGCCTGGAACACCTTATTCATCTGCGAAATCACTTTTTCATACCTGACAAACGTCGTTCAATTTAGTACGATCGGATGAATAATCGATTACGAATTGCAAGGTATTCGAGTTTCACCGTGAAAGTTTTTAACTTATGCTATATAATAAAACCGTAGGAGTATTTTTGCAGTATTAATTCAAGGAAATTCGTTGTAATTAAAAATAATTTGGAAATGAATAATGATTGTAAAGGTTAAATAATGTTTCTGAATAATTTAATTCATTAGTCAATTAATTAGTCAGCACTAGAATTGAACGAATTATTATTTTGAAAATTATACCTCGTTTCTGTTTTACGAAAAAATAGCGTTATTACAAAATAATATTATATTTTTGTATACATTTTGACTTATTTAGCAAAATCTGAAAAACAAATTCAATCGAGCTCTATGTGGTGATACATACAAAGTTGCTGCGCATACCGAGGGCAGAAATTTTGAAGATAAACCCTACATTGGTAGGAAAAAAAAGGTCATTCAACAGTTTTTCATTAATTCTTTTACCCATTCACTAACTTTTTTTCTAAGAGATTTACAAAGAGAAATGTGTACCCAATTAGTTGCAATGCATTTCACAATATCTGTTCGAGTTTATACTTCAAAGGTAATTTTCAGCACAGTGTCTTCAAGCTTATCAATTAATTCGACCTTTTATTTGATAGAGTTGGTGGCAGGTATAAAAGAACGGCGATGAGAACCATATATTAACTCCCATTGATAATTAATAAATAATAAATCATTAATCTTCGTAACAAACATTTTTCTTGGAATAGTTTTGCAACATATATTATAGTTCGCTTATTGTTAGCTGAACGCATCGATTTACAATTAGTAAACGTGGAATTGCGGGAGCTGGTGATGTTGCGTGATCGATGCGTATGATGGGATTAAATTGATTTCATTAACTACAGTCAGACTATACCTGTGATGAAAATGATCGTTCTATGTTTGCAACGTGATGCCAACTTACTATACATATATGTAATCTATTAATAATTAATTTATTCAATAACTTGCCATTACGTGTCAGATAATTTTGCATGCACATAATCTTGTATATTCTCTACACGATACGCTAATACGATATTCTAGATCTGTATATTTCTCATTATATCAACAAAATTTGTTACGAAGTATGATATATTTGTTCAGGCAATAATCGTTATATTACTACCAAGTTGATTCACGACTTACATATATACAAAACCATCGAAAGGTAGAAGAAGAAAATTAAGATAAATAATAATTGTAAGTGGAGTAATGTGCTTGCATATTATAATTTCAATATTGTTAAACTGCAGTTTTGCAATTAGATTACAATTTTCCTGCACTGCACAATTCTTTGTTCTTTCGATTACATAGTTTGTTTTATTTTTTAAGACACCGAAGTCAGTTTAAAGACTCGATTCTAATTTAATTTTCGAAGTTACCACAATTTTACTATCCGAGTATGAAATAAGATTTTCATGATCCATGCATGCAACTAAAACTTCAGCTGCAGAACGAAATGATTATTTGCCCGAGGCACTCGAATGTTGCGGTTAATCGAATTAATTCGAGGTGAACAGCTCGAAGGAATCGGGATTCGAAATTCGATGAAAGTATAGCGAAAACGACGTCCGTATCCGAGTAATTGCTTCCTTGTCCCCAGCATTGCCAACTGCGAATTCTGTTTACTCGCCGACCCAAGTAGTTTATTGCTTTAGAACTCGTTACAAAAGACATCAAGTCAGCTTACACGGCCGGCACGGTATTTTGTTACTTGAAATATGCGTTTGAGTTAACGTCCACGATCGTCAACGCGACTTTGGCAATTCTAATTCCAATGAACGGCGAGAATAAAAGATACAAAACGAAGAAATTTTAGTACGGATACAACAGCGCGATACCAAACAATAATTAACGAATCGAGTTTGTGTAATTGTTGCATTATATTGAGAATACTCATTCCATGCATTAAGTGAACAAATAAGTAGACCAGCGTTTCCAAAACCCTTTTTGCGCCACGCCCCACCTAAGTCTTTCTAAAATTCTTATGCCCCCTATTGTAATATGTACGTAGTTTTTGAAATTCGAAAATTGAATTGTTCACGGAAGAAACTTAAATGTTAGGTTTTAGGAAGAAATCAGTAGGAAATTGTTGAGGAAACACAGTAAGTAAATTTTCGAAACATGTAATGGAGAACTGAAATTCAAGTACGAAATAATTTTAATGAAAGATTTTTCTATATTATTTTAATTATTAGTAATTATGTATTGCCTCCCCCCCCCTTAACAATCAAATTGTCCCCCTGTGGGGCGTGGGGCACACGTTGGGAAACACTGGAGTAGACCATTATTTCTTTATTAATTTCCTCATTTAAGAGCAACAGACACTGAAATAATTTATTCGTTACGGTAATCGATATTTCAGAAAGCTCATAAATAATAATAAAACGGACTAATAACTTTGTCCGGAACAAAGGTTTCAAATAATTTGTTCTTACCCTTGCATATAGGAAATATTATATTTCGAAACATATTCTTGGCTCGATTTCGAGTCCGATTGACCTGACTCTACTTTGTAAAAGGGTTAAAGGCAAGAATAAAGAACAGCGAGAATTGGGTTGCTTCGTTAATGCTACAATAGTGACGGCTATATGGTTTCCAAGTGGGTACTCACGTTCTCGTTCACTTTCGTCTCGAACATCTCGAATCTGCTGTTGCTCTCGTTCAGGTACTCTGTGCCATTTTGCCAGGTGACGTTCGCAGCAGGTCGAGCCGCACGTACAGTACATTGGAGCAGGATCTTAGTTCCCTGAACCACGTGTCCTACCACTCCGTTCAGATCCATCTTCAGTGGTCGCACTGAAACACGTGTCGACCCATTTAATAATTCAAGACCATCACCAAGGAACCTCGAGTCTGAGGAAAATGTCGAAATATTCACAGATATTCGCTGCATTAACCTACTTGAGGTATCTCAACATTTATTGCGCACTTTAATGTCCGCGACGTTCAAGAATTCCCATACTGGAAAGCTTGCAAATTCGAAGATAATACGATAAACTTGATATATCGTTCCGCGGTGGTTTATTATACTCTTCGTTCATATTTTTTCATTCGATTCGCGGACAGAAGTGAAACCAAACTCGGCGTAAATAAAGAATAAGCCCGGCGAGGAGCGCATTATTCAGAAAATCCAATTATCGTGTTACGCGGACTTGACAGTAATGCAACCTTTACCCCTCGCCCTTTTTCATCTAACCAGAAGCCGCAACTGATTCATGACACGTTTTCCGTGCCTGTTACGTGCCGGTGTACGCACCGACATCTGTACACACGTACAGAGGGAACAGTGTGTCAGGCTGAGCCAGCACAGACGATCTAATGCAATATCCAAGCTGAGCCGCTGTCTGCATCTTGCATCTCCTATAAGAATAATATAAAGGTGTTGGAAACTGGAAGGCGGGACAGCTGCGAGGGTTGAGGGGCAAGATTGAGAATCTTGGGGGTTGAATAAATGGGAAGGCTTGATGGGTGGACGAGGAATACTGGGAAGGGAGAAAGTCAAGTTGCCTCGAGAAATCCGAACGAATCGTGCGGTTCTCTTTTTCTTAACAAACTTCCCACTATTGTTGGAACGAAGCTGTTGTTTTTTTGTTTGTTGTCGATTTGTTGTCGTTAATGGGAAGTTGTTGATTAATTCAGTGTTTTGAATTTTTAGTCTTACTGGAAAGAGCGAAGTTTATTTACATAAATGTATATAATATGTAGTTTAATCATGTTCTGTAAGAACTGCGCGATCTACTGTGGATTATATTATAGTTAACCACGCGTGCAATCAATATAAAGAGGTAATGAAGAAGAATATTTTACTCATTTTACAAATTTTTCATTTAGTCGTTTTTGGAGCAACGTAGAAAAATATAAATAACATTCCTGGGAGCGATGCATTGCAGATAAACGAAATTAAACAATCATATAACGGTAGAAATAATTATGTTCTTTGTATACTTATACGACACATTAACCCTTAACTTTTTTCCCACGACTGATCTGACCAACCAGGACGCGTATTTTCCTAATTTTCCATGAAAACAAGTGTACACTACAGCCCGGCATCAGTGAAATATCCAGTAGGTCGTAAAACAAGATATAGGAGAATGTAAACTAACATTTTGACCTACAATGTACATTTACTGCAAAGCCACTATATATCGTCTTAAAAAAAAGTGCTCCGGCATGGACCACAATGGAGGCATCTGGTACTTAAAGGGTTAAACATTTATTACCAGCAATTTTCTTGGAAATTTCCAAAGTATGAAACGTCCCTGGTATTTTCAAGCCAAACTTCCCCCTACGTCCGAGCAATATTATAATCGTTAAGAGGCCAGGATTAAATATTAAAGAAAAAAACAAGGATTCATAAATTCGGAAAGCCTGTGTTTTGAACCGATTGCTACGTCCGAGACACCGAATATCGAATCGAGTTGAATCGACATATTGGATAATTGGAGAAGCCAAAGTTCGAGACAGACGGTTGTTCAATAAACGAACCAATCGACGTGCGAGCACGTTTTATTTCCACGTATGATATCGGCAACATTTCTGCTTCGTTTTTTCCTTCTTCCTCCCTTTTCCTTCGCCCGTCGCGTCGCATCGCTTCGGCTCGATTAAACGGCCTGCCGCTTTTCTGTTTGCATTTTATTCGCCGCTCTACGATCTGACAGCTTCCCCGTTCCACGTAGCTTCAATCGAACAATTTCCGTTCGCAGTTCTTTGGAAACAAAAATGTTTTATTACCACGCTGGAATTATACACGCACTCGTATGATCGACAAGGGATCGTCGAACAGGAGAGATTTCTTCCATGGGATTATTGCCAATATGATTGCTTTTACGGGGGCTACAGGTTTCATTTGACTCGAGTAGAAAGGTTGAATCGACGTTCATGATTGTCGTGGCGGTAGAAACGTTAATCCTCCACTGTCCAATGTAACATTCAACTCGAATATCAGCTTTGTTATTATTTCCCAGAGCTAATGTAAAAGTTAGACAGTATGGCTACTTGTCGTTTACGATGATGGTAGTCCGTAGAAATTTGTGTATTACATATTTTACAACGGGTCGGTGCTTACGGAAACTTTAAAAATTATAATACCTTTGGAATTACGAATTCTGTGCGGTGGTCATCGCCAATAGTAAAGAGAACGTGACATAAAAAATTATTTGAACAATAAAACCTTTAAAAAATAGTCAGACAAGAATATCGTCGCAAATGAAGTGAAATGAAATTATTCATGATTCATTTCAAACGCAGATCAAATAGATTTAATTAAAATATACATATGTCTCGCATTATATACCATCAAATACATATCACAGAAAATACTCCATGTCACCCTGGAATATTAAGAGAAATAAATAAATTTCGCACCATATCTATATCATAGAAATACTCCATGGCAATGAAAAAATATACTATATTTGCCCCAAAATTGGCTCAAACCTAATCGAACAACTTTCCTCTATCCCCTTACCGCCAGGCAGCAACCCTCAGACATCGTAGTAACATGCGTTCCCAATTACCCATCTTTTAAACTCACCAACGCAGAAGAAGATGCATGATATTAAGCAAAAGCGGGGAGAACATCGCAGCAAAGGGCTCAAGAGAGAGCTTTCGACGCGCTCTCACGTTCGCACGAGTTGTAAAATTTCCAAGTGGCGGGGCAAGTTTACGTTCAAGCTTGACTATCGCCAGATAAATCGTAAAATCACGCGGGGATTTCGAAAAAGCTGTCATAAAGTTGACGAGCGAGCGCGAGAGCTTTCGTTCGCGGCGTTAGGCTGACAGGAAATAGAGAGAGGAAGTTCCAGATGGAAAATTCGAGTTCCCTCATCCGGCGACCGCGGCGGTGTAATTGAACCGCGAACCGAGAAACACGCGACAATTTGCCGATCGCGTTCCATCGACGGCTGTAAACGTTGCTCGTCGTGTAATAAAATGCTCCCGATGGAAATAAGTCCGTAACAGGGCGGGAAATTCTGTCCGTCATCAATTTTACGGACGCGTATTTCCGGTTGATTTGAGGGAAGGTATAATTTATTGAGCGTGGCAATTGTTGCCGCCTCATTACGTTGTTGATGACGCGAAGGACAGAGCTTGACGTTGTAAATACAATATTTTGATTCTGGATTTTCCATCGTGCACTCTAGATTTTGCATTGCAAATTGCTTTATCTATAGAGAATAAGTTTCAACTCGTCAGCGTTTGTATTTATTTTACTGTTTGTTTCAAACTAATTAAAAGTATGATTTTCTGTGCGTAGTGTATATAAAAAAAATGTAGGGTACAGATTTGGTCTTTTATGCTTAATAAATTGGAAGAGAATTTTTGCTTCGTGGATTGATCTCATAATTTCATTTCGAACAGAAATATTTCAATATCCTACTTTAGGAGTTTAAGCTAGATAACAATTGTGCGACATACTAACCGAAGATATCCATAAAGTAATACGTTTAATGTATTAATTTGACCAACACGTAAACAACAGAGCGCTCTATTAATGCAGAAATAAGTCTTCGCGTAACTACTACCAGAGTTAATCTGATTATCGAGTCACAAACTAGCCGCGATAATCTCACCTTGCCCTCTTATTGTTAACTACTACTTCGTTTCACTTCTGAGAAGACTGATGGCATGCGATCTTGCATGTTCTGGGAATTTCATTTTAACGAAGTTTCCGATCACGTAAAGGAACTCCCAGGTAGATCTGTATTTGGAAACATGCAGAGAAAGAGAAACTTCCGTCGGCGTTACAGCGAAATATAAAATTCCACTACCGAAGAATTACTCGTTACAATATTTATCATAATTCTTTTTCTATTTAATATTATCAATTATTCCAATAATTCATCTTCCTATTAATAATTCGAAATTTGTTTTTGATAGCAGTTTGATCGCCACTAAAATCCATACGCGTACAATTCAAATTTATATCCGTGCATTCCCTGTCGCTTTAATTAATATTTCGCAGTTAATGCCGGATGAATAGCAACCTTCGAAGAACGTCTTAAATAAACCTGCGCAATAATCGTACCTATAAAACAACATGTCAGTCATTAAATACAGCATTCTTTATTTCATCGTGCACCATATACCTGAAATGCAGTCTATAAACTGAAAATATCCATAAAAGCCAAGATATTTCTCGGGAGAATACCACCGTGTAGGATGCATTAAACCCGTCTAAAATAAACACAGAAAAACGATTTATAATCCCCCCCTGAATCCCTGAAACCGTCCCGCGGATTTACAGCGCCGGTCCCGCATTAAATCAGCGTACCTCATTTCATCCGAAAATTAATCTCTCACGCGATCGCCGGCCAATCGCGAAGCAACGAACGGCCATCTAATAAATCCCCCTCGGTCGTCCCTTTTCAACGTCCGCTTAGAATCGTCCAAGGAGACTGACGACAGCAAAGATCCCGTCCGTTTCGGTAATCTCCCTGAAACCACCTATTTCTTAGTCCACCTGGCTTTTTTCCCCTCCCGTTAGCCACGAGCTCAATTTCCGGTCAGCGTCGTCGAGATACTTAGTCCTGCCACTCTTCGTCCCTTCCTGCAGAGTCGTAGAAACATTAAAAAGTTCACGTGCAAGAATTCTTCGGTACATCCAGCCCCGAACGAGGCGAACTTCGCCCTCTCTTCCTAACCCTTGTTCGTCCTCCGTCTCCCTTCGCCCGCGTGCTGCCTGCCCATTGAACGATTCACAGGGAAGAAAGTTTCCCGAGGCGGTTACAGGGTGGATAATTCTCCGGGGGAACTGGCAAACGGGTAATCAGCGAAACGACGCGGCAAGAACGTGAAAAGAGAGACCGGTCGATTCGGAATAGAGAGCGAACAGGGAATCTAATATCGAGGATTGTATTTGCCTTGAATCGCGTCCTCGATCTTCCTCTTTCTCCCTCGTCTCCTGTCCTTTCCCCCCCCTTTTTGCTCCCCCATTGGTAAGCACCGCAAGGCAAGCGGAGATAAAAAAGGAAAAATGACAAGGATCCGCTCTTTTCTGCCGCGTCCACGTTGCCTTTCTGGTCTTGTTTTTAACGAGCTGCACCACTCCGGTATTTTCCTGGGCTCGGCTGTGTTCACCCATATACTGAATCGTGGAACGGTTTATCGACTTCAGCCGGCGCGGTTTCGAAGAATAATAGGGAAATTTCTCCGCGGAGGTAATACGATTTCCCTGGGACAATCGAGGAAAGCGAAAGTGATTTTCATAAAAGTGGAGAGCTAAAAGACCTTTTCAAACGACTCTCCATGGCCACTGAGCTATATTCTTCGAGTCTTCTTTTTGTCGTCAATTAGGCGGCACGAGGTTTCTCTCTTTAAATTGTTTCTGATAATTGCCGGGCCTGCTTCATGTAGACGAGTTTGTTTTTCGGTGATTGCTTCCGTCGAGGTTGTTTTTATTGGAAAGGTAGTTATTTATTCTGGGAATAATGCTGAAGGAAAAAATGCTTGAATTTATTGGTTTTGTGGATCTGAAGCAATAGACGCTTGTCTGATTTGTGGCGTAAATTGGGATTTAATTTCGTGTCTCATTGGCTGAGAGAGGAATTGTGGATTATAATTGTTCACGTGGGCAGACGCGAAGAAAAATTAATAACTCTACTTTTAGGTAAATTAAATTTTTACGTGATATTCATTCCATTATTATTAAATAATAAATTAGCAGTATCTCAATTGTTAATCATTTACACTAATTCAGTCTTATATGTGCTGAAAGAAAATCGAAAGTGTTTTAACTCGAAGGGGGTATACTTCTAAATTCCATCTTCTGCGTTTATTCTTTACCTTGCCAAGGATGAACATTTCATAACACTATGACAATAGCCGATAATATAATATTTGATTGGTCAATATTTGCCAAAGCTCTAACTTCAGCCAAAGTGAAGAAGAACTTAACACTTGCAATCTTCTGCGACCATATTAAAACAGTTCTCTCTGCTGTCTCGAAAAGTAAATTTCAAATCCACGAAAAGAAAGAAATAAATAAATTGCATCAACCTGCACAGTTTACGTTGATATTTCTAAAATACTCTGCATACTCAAAAGACTTCCGCGCAACCTCCCAGAAACCATCCCTCTCGCTTACCATATTAACACCTCAACCCTTCGAAACTTAACTAACTCTATAGACTCATCCAAGCGTGGCCAGGTTTCTGCTTCTCCCCGTCCTAACAAAACTTTCTCCGCTCCTCTCCTTCGATCGATCATTCCACGGAATTGTTTGTTACCCAATCAATTATCCCCGGCGACTTTTTCCTCCGGGCTGCTGGAAATTCCTCCTACGACCGCGGCACTAGGCATCTGGGAGAGTTGGCAGACTGGTAAGCGGACTCGAAAGAGAGTTTTCAAGCCCGGGGATGCGATTTCCGGCTCTTGTTCGCCCCTAAGAGGTGGCGTGTCTGCAAACTCCGCACCTTCTTCCTCTGCCCCTCTTTCATCCGTTAGACCTGTGCAGGTGTATACATGTCTGTGTGTCTTTCGAGCCGGCCTTTTTTCGAGATCTGACTTCCCGCGGCAACCAGCTGCAACAGCAGCTGAGACTTTCGCAGATACGCCGCGGCGCCGCGGCCATTCGCGTCTACTCGGCTTTAAATCCACGGCGAGTCGTTAAAAGCGGCTTACTTAATCGATTTATTCGCGCCGCGCCAATCTGTCCCCGTTTCGTTCCCCGATATCTAGAAAGAGGAAAGTTTCGAGGCTGGAACGTGCACGCCTCGCTGAATAGAATCTTTTATCGGTTCGAGGGGACACGGTCACTTCGGTTCGTTGTTTTGAGCCAGTGAACTCGTTCCTTTCGTCCGATAAGCGTCGTCTACTTCTGGCGAAGAGGGGAGAACTTTAGCCGCACTCTTTCGGTGTAATATTTGCGCAATATTTTGGTAATATTCTGTTTAAGTAAGATTGGCATTTATATTTCGTGCTTGGGGATGACGCTTCCAGCCTCTGACCAACGAATTAGCACCATCGCAAAATTTGCTATGTTTTTCGTTTCTTTATGGAAAGTTTACAGTCTTGAACGAACTTTAATGGCAAAGTTTATTAACTTTCAAAGTTTTGCAGAGAGTCGTGATAATATTTTGTGCACACACTTCTTGCTTCGTTTGTAACTCTCGTCTCTTTTGGTATCCTTGGTATACCCTTTATTTTACCATATCACTTATGTAATCATTGTTTTACCAAGTAACTACAATTTTGCTTTTTAAATCGGGTAATGTAGTGTTGACAAGCGCTTTGAACATGCCCCAGACATTTTCCAACGCCGTTCAAGTCCAGTGAATTCGCTGGCCATGAAAGTAGACTTTCACAGTAGTATAAGTCAATTATTACGCGTACATAAACGTTTACGTATTTAGTAGTAACTTGCGCAGCAAAGAACGCCTCGCCATTTAGACCATAGGGTTATAATATAATTTCATTTAATTCACAATTGCAAAAGTGTTCAATTGTTGTAAGCTTATAAAAATAGTTTTATTTATAATTATAAAAGTGAAATTCGTATGCTGTACAAGTTAGCAGTGAAACAAACGTGGCTATTTTTGGGATGGCTTCTTAAATGTATTGGTCGGTCAAGGGCACGTCTCCCTCGGCATTTTACGACATCTACAAATCCTACCTAGGTAGAGATGTATATCTAGTGGCCCAGAGACTACAAACAAATGCCACAGTGAGTGTCTCTGTGACCGTAAAGTGATTTTTCTGTTTCTTTCCACGGTTGTGCAGCCCTTTCGACGTTTCTCTGCTAACACGACACTGATCTGTCCATTCTCCTGAGAAATAGTGACCTTACCCCTCAGTGACCTTGACCGGTCCGAATTTGTGACTCTGAGAATTGGGCGAAGTATAACTTTTGGATGACGTGGAACAGCTTTTAATTTCTTCATGAGAGACAGTAGATAGGACTATTTTATTTATTTATTATTATCAATTACGCATCGATATATCTGGATTTTTTAAAGCGACAACTGTCTTTTATAAAATTGGGAAATTTGAAATATTGGGAAACACGAGTGTAACGCGTAGCACAGGCTATTATGAAAAATACAAAAAATATAATCGCAACTTGTGGTACATTTGGTTATTAAATACCCTTGCTATAAATGGTCCAAACTGTGCAGTTCTCCAATACAATAATTAAACAGTACACTCTGCCAAACCTCGTAACGTAAAGAATCGCAAAGCAAATATTATTTAGTGTATCCTGTAGCCTCCAAAATATAACGACCTGCATTAAAAAAAATAATAAATTAAAAAAAGGAACACTGGTGAAATTTTTACGATAGATACATACGAACAGCTGCCTAATAAATTGAAAAGAACCATCCACGAGTCCCTACACGAATAAATAGATCGCAATGCTATTTTAAAGTAACACGATACTCACAGCCTTACCTTAAGAATTGTCCCTCACAAATTCCTCTAACTCTCACCTTTTCATCGCCGTCATTTACGAACTTCTGCCAATAAAACGAAAGGACAAAATCTATCCCACGAAATCCATTGCGATATCAGATTGGCCATAATCAGCTAATAGAGCATCGGAGGAAACGTCGCGAAAAAAGGGCGGTGGTTATCGATGCGCCCGATAATGGCTGTGCTGGGCGTTCCATTGAATTCCGTATAAAAAAATGGTCATTATTCGTACGCGATTAAAGCCACGCGGAGCCGATTTCGTGGCACGCCGCTCAGTAATCTTGAGTAATTTATGGGCAATCGTGGCTGTATAAACGCAAACGCCGTGCTAGGTGTATGAAAACCGGCGCGACGGTTTTGCATGGAAACAACGTGTCACGATGGCGCGGGATGTTTCGCGAATTCCGGCTACGTCTACCGAGTGCCTGCTAAATACGTAATAACCGAATTCACCTGGAACTATTCGGGCCGTTCTAGCCGGCGAAATCCGCGCGACGCTTTAAAACGCGACACGAGTTCTCCCCGTAAAAGCTTGGGTGAAAAATAAAACGGGAAGAGCGAAATGACACACTACTCGTTCCGACGGTTAAAACTGCGATGAACCCTGTTGTCCAGGGTTTCACCAATAAATCATGGAGGTTGAATGTTTGAACTGGCGAGCTTCGATCGTGGAATTTTTTTTTATCGCGCACTTAGCGAACGCACGGCGAAATGTTATTTATACTTTGTGATGAAATTTCGAATCGGCACGGGTATCGATATTTTTGCTTCGGCAGCAGTATCGAGCTTGCAGTAAGATGCGAATAGTTGATGGATTTTGTATTGGAATTTGAAAATGAGTTTTGACAAATTTTTTTATCGGTAGATATGCAGCTGTCTGTATATTAAATGATGTTTGTGTTAATCCGTCATATAGTACAGTAGGATTAGACATTTTTGAAAATTCGAAATTTCTATTCCACTGTAATGCTAGAATTTTGATGGCTGAGGATTGTTATATCTTGAGTTTTATGTTTTTAATCACCTGATAGCGAGTTTGAAGATACACGCGGTTTTGGAGATGATTCAATTGTTTTGTGAGTTACTTTAAAATAATTGTTACGAGAAAAGAATTAACGTTTAAAGAAAGACTACGGTCAAAGAAGCGAGAAGGGGTTGATTTAATTAATTTTAAAGTACGTCTACCGATTGGCATCAGTTAGTTTTGCAGTTAGTAAATTTCTAGTTACCCAAGATAGTTTCCAATCAAGTTCGTTTCACCAGAATCAACTTTCCGCAAAACTCACAAACCGAATTGGACTTTCTACAATGCCAACGGCATGGAGTACTATCCCCGATACAAATTCCATTGTAAATCTTGAACCCAAATACATGTACAACCGTAACTCTTCGATTATGACCACGCAAGACAAAAGTAGCGATAAATACAACATTAAAACAATTTATTAAATTAAAAGTTTAGGAAGTGGCCTATCGAATGAAATATTTAGTTCAAGTTTTTCACTTTGCAACTGTTCTTTCGAATTATAATAAATTACCTCCATCTTTCAAACTTTTTGTGTCCATCAATTGTTAAATAGCTGCAGATGGAAGAAGGTTCAATGAATGAAATTAAATTCAGCACGCCAACATATTAGTCGTCCAAGAGTGAAATTTATAAAATATTCCACATTATCAGAAATTCAGGTTTTTATTCTAATAAAAGTAGCAAAACGTTTGTTAATAATTACAGATGCCAATGTACGGAATTACAAAACCGAAGAGCAGGTGCTTACGCAATGATAACACTTTTAGTAATCGTATGTTGAATTATGCATACATCGGTTTTGTTAATTAAACTCCAAGTAATCTAAATATAACATCGTTAATTACACGTCGATCCGTTTAATTCGAAACGTTTATTAAATGCACCCCCGTCGTAGCGAGTCACATGCTGCAATATTATTCCTTCGTTAACGGATAAATAAATAATCATTAACGAAATTACAACGATTCCGTCGTCGGCACAGTTTGTCGATCGTAGAATAATAACGACTCGGGCTGTGCAAATTTAATGCCGATCAATTCAATTGAAAATTCACCACCTTTAATTTATAACGTTTATTTCATAACGAAATATTGATCCTGGTAATGATTAATCTTTCCTTATAAATGTCTTTAACAAGTTAGCTGAGTTGTTTCTTAACGAACGCGTAATTATTAGTGCGTGACACGTGCAAAATTTATTCTGTAAACACAAATGAATTTTTACCTGTGTTATCCCTTACGTTTACTAAACCTTGTACGGAATTCGTAACTATTCCAAAAACAAAAAATTCTGTGTCATACCGACCGCATATCACGAGTCTACAGAAGCCAGGAATAAAATATCAAATGTAGCTTATTAGAAAATTTCGATTTACTGTTTTAACATTTTGTTTTAACAGATTTAAAATAATTTATTTTCCCCCTCGAATACGCGAACTTGCATGCTATTCCAATAACGAGGAAAAAGTATTCTTATCTCGGTTTTGAAACAGATTTACCTAAATTTCTGTACAAAGGTTGAATGCATTCTTAGTATGAAACAAATATATTTTTCATTTATTACGACCAAAACTTCTCTGTCTGCACAAATTGTTCATTCTCGATATGCGTATTTTAGACGAACCCCGATTTTTTTTACTTTCTGCTAGTATTCTGTATGATCGATCGACCTTGTCATCGGTGAAAGCATCAAATTTTTAGTCACACGGCAAGGACAAAGAAACGCCGCCAGTCCCGTGACAAATCGTGATTCCCTTTCATCACCCCGTCCGTTCTTTCCGTTAGGATAATCCCGTGACACTTTGCGAAAGGAGAATTGCTTCAGGATACAACAAACTCTTCCGCTCGACTCTTTGCGATTCAAAGTCCTCGACTTATTTGTCTTTAAGGCGGCTATCGTGGACCCTCGTGTTTGCTTTGCTCACGAACCAGCATTGAATGAACTGTGTACGAGCGCACCCCGGGATCGCCATAATTATCCGCGTGAAATTATTTACTCATTAAAACTCCGCGATTGTGAAAACTATCTGCCGGGGGTAAATTATTCCGGCCGCGACGTTTAGGATAGTAGCCGGCGGAGTTCGAATTTTACTTTGACATCCACCTCTCCGTTTTGAGTTCCTTGAATTTACTTCGCCGAGAGTTTTTCTTTGATTGGTGGGCAGAGTTTGTCCGGGAAGTTCTCTTTCGTTTCTTTGGAACAACTGACGGGATATTTGGGTCATAAAATAGAATTTTCCGACGACGTGCAGGAGCAGATCTTGCAGCTTGGAGGTATGAATCGTTCGCTTCGAAATAATTTATCCAGTCTGTGTGTATACTTCAAACGATATACGGCTGCAGGTTTTAACAAAGATTATTTCTCATCAATCGTACGGTAATTATATTGAATTATATTATTGTAGGACTTTCACCCTACACGCCCAGCGGGCAGCGCCTATATGCGCCGGTCCCTTATACATATAATACGCATAACTATTATTGTCTTTCGTTCTTCTCTCGTGTATTCAACCAATTAATATATCTTACAATAATAATAATAAGTTCTTAGAGCCTATGTGCGTACTACTTATTTATTTCGTGTTCCAACAAACCAACAATTTTGTTGGGTTATGATTCGTTTCTGATATCGTATTTACTTAGAATTTTTGTCCACGTGCTGTTTTTCTCTTATTTGCTTGTCGTTTGATATTTTATTTTTATATATTGTAGGATTGGGAATATTGCATGACTGTGTAGAATGATTCCGAGGTATGAAAGGTACGTTTGGAGCTGAGTACTTGAGACGGTCGTGTGCATGGAGGGTACAGCGGCCCAAGGGTTCGGGTGGTCAGGACCGACCACCACCGAGGAATGACTGCGGGGGTGTGTCCTAATTGAGTGAGAGAAAATGAGTAATAGAATGAAAGAGAAACTAAGAGTGAAAGAATATAAAGAATGAATGATGCGTGCAAAAGTCAGAGTTAAGGGAGGATCGAAGTGAAGAGTATCGTGAGCTAAGGGAGAGTTAGAGCTGAGAGTATTGTAGAAAGTATCGTGTGTGAGTCGTTGTGTGTTGACGTATTTTATAATAAAGTTAGTGCTTTAATTAGAGTAAACTGAAGTCTTATTACCCCACCTGTCCTCTATTCCAATCTACGTGAGGTTTACGAAAAATAACTTCTACAATATTATATATAAAATTGTATGTAATGTATGTAACGTGCATGGGTAGATTATAATGCTTTGTTTATACTTTAATCATTAGCTTGATAAACACGATATTATTATTACTGTTAATTACATTTTTCATTTCTCGCAATCTCGCAAAACACTCCAGTCTCGCCGTAACTCTCTGAAAAAGCTTCTAACACCGTCGTTAATCAAAATTCTCTTTCCCCCTCGATAACGTTCCCCGAATCAGACGAGGAAACGATGGGTCGCGAAAGCTGCTGGAACGAGCGAAATGTCAGAGAGGGGAACGAGCTTTTCGCAACTTTAACTCTTAATCTAGTCGCCGTTACGAGCAGTTTTGTGTTTCTCCCATTCGTTTCGCAATCCAATATAACTCGAGGAAGCCTACGTGGTCGTATAAAACTTGTGAACAAACTTTTTGGATCTAGAATACAATGTGTCGTTGCCGCAACGTGCATTTCTGTTGTTCTGCATCGGCACTGTTCTAGGAAAATTGAAAATGTAATATCTACACAGCGTGGATCTCGAATTTACGACTACTACGACGTCGTGTTACCGGAATTGTAAATTTAATATCTGGGCAGCATATATTCTGAATCTACAATCATCTAGAAATTGTCACTGTGCGAGGGAATAAATTGGTGCTAATTCTTCACAAATAATGGCTTTAGTAATGGAAATAATTACAGTGTTGCAGCATCTAATGCATTGAATGTTATAAGAAGTAATTATCTCAACTGCTATAAAAATGGCAGTAAATATATGAAGGAATGTTAATTTTACGCGTAGAATGAATGAGGCGTACGAGAAACGTGTTCGTCAAAGTGAAATCCTACATATATTTAAATTGTCTGTTTTGTATTATTGTATTGTATTTGTATTATTATTATTATTACTAGACTGTGAAATATAAATATTTGATCTGAGGAACGTGTTCATCAATGCGAAACCCTACATATATCGCCAGCTGATTGTAAACCAATTTTTGTATATCCCTTTATTTCAGTCTTAATAGAAAAAGAATATTTCTATTATTTGTGAAATGATTTAAATGATTTAATGATTTCATACGAGCTCCAAGATTTGCCGGTTACTGGTAGAAATTTTTCTAACTGTACAACTATTTTTTATTTTCTATTTGCTATCTGTTTATTCACATTTTATGGTTAAAGTGGAACGTGCTATTACTTAGAACACTTTCAGATGACAATAGAACCCGTATTAGCAACGACAGTTACTCCATCATATCACAGTATTTCATATATGTATTCGGTAACGCAGATCAGTAGTAACAGGCCGGCATGGGTCAGACATTCCACATCGTACCACAGCAATCCATATACAGGGTGGGGCAATAACTATGTCCACCTTGAATATTGCCGTTGTTTGTAATAGTATGAAAAAATATTATATATGAAACTTACACTGTGCAAAGGGGGACATATTGTGATACATACATTTTTTGCCTAGGTGGAGGCATAGAGGAGATTTGAAGGTCATGTCTATTTTTTTAAATGAAATAGTATGTTTTTTTTATTGCGATATGATAGCCGGTGTTGAGACAATTTCAACAAGCTACCGTTGAAGGTCATACAAGGTCAAATATGGTTTAAACTGTTTGAGTGGCAAGGAGCGATTTTGCGCTTCTTCTGTGTCGCTCGAACAGTGCCAGCGCTCTAGGCTGCGTAGCCGATAACCGCGACACGCTCGGTTTCCGTCGATGCGCGACTTTACGGCCACTATTCCATTACCTTATTTGACCTTGTATGACCTTCAACGGTAGCTTGTTGAAATTGTCTCAACACCGGCTATCATATCGCAATAAAAAAAACATACTATTTCATTTAAAAAAATAGACATGACCTTCAAATCTCCTCTATGCCTCCACCTAGGCAAAAAATGTATGTATCACAATATGTCCCCCTTTGCACAGTGTAAGTTTCATATATGATATTTTTTTATATTATTACAAACAACGGCAATATTCAAGGTGGACATAGTTATTGCCCCACCCTGTATACTTTAAATTTACCCTGTAACAAGATATACTATAGGTTCATACAGGCGATGTGGCATAATGTATTCTTGCTTGTTACTTTAAAACTTTTTTATTAGTATTGTAGGATTGGAAATACTGCGTGAATGTTGAGTACTTGGGAAGGTCGTGCGCATGGAGGGTACAGCGGCCCAAGGGTTCGGGTGGTCGGGGCCGACCATCACCGAGGAATGACTGGGGGGTGTGTCCTGAATGAGTGAGCGCAAATAAGGAATAGAATGAGAGAGAAACTAAGAGTGAAAGAATATAAAGAATGACTGATGCGTGCAAGAGGCAGATCTAGGAGAGAGTTTGAACAGAGTTAAGAGAGGATCGAAGTGAAGAGTATCGAGAGAATCGTGTGTGAGTCGTTGTGTGTTTTAGTAACGTCGTGTGGCGACATATTTTATAATAAAGTTAGTGTCTTAATGAGAGTAACTGAAGTCTTATTACACCACCTGTCCTCTATTCCAATCTACGTGAGGTTTACAGAAAATAACTTCTACAGTATTTATATAGTATTCAATAAAACCAAACGAATCCCAGACTGGTTTACGATTCAGAATCGTACTAGCGCTTCGACAGAATATCGATTGAAAGATATTGTACAGTGTAAGATAAGAGTTAGAAAAATATTGCACGACGGAAATGTACTTCTTAATTGGCTTACTGTACAGGAGTAAAGGGTTACTCGACGGAGACGAATTAAAGGAAATTAAGACTTCGAATGGTGTGAATTGCGTGGGATGAAGCCGAGGGGAAGTAAAACTGACAGAAATGAATTGTCGAGAATCGCGTTAAAGGAAAGCTGTCCTGAATGAAATTCATCAGAAGGATGCGTCATTTTTCACGGTCCATTAGAAAATATCGCGCGTTATTCGGCGAATGCGGCTATTTAATCGCAATGCTGACGCACGTAAGGTTGAAAGGGAAAGCATAAAGAAAAGTGAAAGGGCAGCGAAAAATTGAATGGAGATAATAACAAGACAGCTGCAGAAATTTTAAGGACATTGCTTTTAACGAATGACGGATGGGAAAAGAATTCTTTTTTAATGCCACGAGTAGGCGTGATTTATGATCAGCGGCAACAGAATCATAATTTACTAATGGCTGATTCGTTTTGACTTCGTTCGTAATTCATAGATCATAATTATCTTTCGGGTCGTTCTAGTGAAATGGATCGCGATGTATTGTTGCCGGAAAATAGAATTGTCACGGGTGAGGGATTTGTTGTTTATAATTGAACTTTTCTGTTGCAACCGTGTGCGGTTATAAATGAAGTGACCTTCTTTTTAGGACAAAATTTTATTTAACGAAGGTAATATCCTGCCGTTTTTTCCATGCAGCTAAATACTAAATATATGAATAGTAGTATGTCACTTAAATAGTATTAATTCTGGGATCATGAATATATTATTAATATTAATTTTGGCGATTTGAACGATAAACAATTCTAGTGTCCCTTTGGAGTAAATTAACCGAAAGACAATATTTATCTGTTTATCTGGTAGCACATAATCTTAAATATAGGTACTAAAATCCATTTTTAAAACAATTTCTAAGAGAAATATTATTATCAATCACTGTAACTAATTTTCTTCCCATATATTTGATACTGTTGACACGTACAAAGCAGTTGATAATAAATATAATACTGCGGCCAGCTTCATTCCAGATTTTTGTTATCTAATTACCTTTGCCTTTCACGATGTGCTTATTGTTAGAAAAACAATCAAGATCGAACAAACCCATTAAAACTCACGCATAAGACCTATTAAACGTACAAAAGTAATTAACAATTCCCCTCCCAATCTTCCTCCTCTTTGTCCGCACAAGACCGTGCACACGCACACAGGCAGAAACTTTGACCAATCCCATAAATTCCATCCCGGAGTGTCCAGAATAGTACTCCCTCTCAAAAGAGGGTTTCAATTTCGCCCGAAACAATCAAACGAACACGCACATTCCAAAAGAACAAAGTTTAGCAGAAGACAAAAGGATCGCTTTTCACGTACTTCCCGAACTGCCCCTCGTGAACTTATATAGGGGTCTCGATAAAAGCGGCCAGATAAACGAACACTCCGTTCGAAGGAGTTCAAGTTCACCAGGATTATTTCGGACCTCACGGACGATCGAGCCGCCGATAAAGAGGCGCTTATCGCCCCGAGTGATTCACTTTTCGCGGTGAATCGTGTCATTTCGCGGACACAGAGAGATCACGAGCACGCGCTGAACAATTTCAAACGTGCACGCAAACTTACCGTGCACATCCAGCTTAATGTCGACGGTGAGCGGCTCGACGAGCGCTATGCTGTTGACTTTACACGTGAAAGTTGTATTCAGCTCGTCCCGTGTAATTTGCATCTGCAGCAGGCTGCTCCCGTTCCCTATACCGTTGTCAGCGATCGTCGTCGAAGTGGTCGCTGAAACACACGCAAACAAACGCGTCAGGCTTGTTTTTAGGAACAATAAGTTTCTGTAGGGAACAGGGCGGTTTGATCGTGTGTGCTGATATCGTGAGTTTCCAAGTTTCGCGAGGAGTCGAAGTAGTTTCGAGGTGATAAGAGCTTTCTGATTTCGAGGAGATTCGAAAGGTGGAGAATCTGGATTTGTTTGCACCGTTCTATATATTTCGAGGAGCCGAAGGTAGAAGAGGTTGTCGTAGGGCGGAATTAAAAAGAATTACTTTTTTCAATTCAGTTTAATGCTTCAACGGGACTTCGACGTGCAATTGCACCAGTGGTTTTCTTTTATGAAGAAACGATTTGTTGGTGCTTTCCATTCTCTGAAAAAGGGGATAGCTATTTTGATGTTAGGACTACTCGTTGAAAATTGCGATAGATCAAAGTAGCATTCAGTGTTGTAGCTTCTGCTATCTTTTAATAAAACTAGGCGAACCAAAATTATTGAGTTATACTACTGCATATTATGTTTGAAAAGAAACGATACATTGCTGTAATCTGTAGAATGCTCACGTGTTATTACTTTATGTAATAACTGTACAGTTTATGGGTAAATAAAACAAGTAACATAAATGTTTTAATTAAAAGTTAAAGCAGGCAGTATAAATAATAATAAATAATGTAATCGTGGAAAGTTTGTTCTTTACACGCAGCAAGAATTTTTGTTGAAAAAGCTTGTTTTTAACCCTATACAATTAAATCGTGATTGCGATAAAATAATTCATTACTTTTAAGTTTTAAGCTTTACACAAATCCAACTTGCAGCCTTGTTTATTTTCTCAATTACAGAACCCGATTACATTTCAGTTGTAAGATAGCTATCACGGAGACGGAGGAATCGTATTTTAAGGATTAAGGCTTCCGTCCACTGACTCTATCCGCTTAGAATTCAGTATCAAGATACACCGAGCTTGCGTTGCTGGATGTAAAGTGTGATTGGCTTGTAATAGAGTAGAGAACAAGAATGACTGTTTCTATTGTTAGGGAACGCGTGGTGAGCGTGAGATCCTGTTTCTGGTTATTGTAACACGTATAGATTGAGTTAAGTAGTTCGGTGAAATGTAGAGTGAGTTTAATTAAATTATATGTATAGTACAGTCTGAGTGAAATTCATTTCTATTCTACAATTAAACAATTTTTATATTTAATCGACTGTTTAATACATTTAACTGAATAACTTTAAGGCAATGTGTTTTTACCATTCGCAGATTTAAACATGAACCTTTTTTTTCAGTAGAATGTTTTTTTCTGTCAAAATTCGAGTGAAACTGTATCAACATTTATGGGGTTTCAAATTAATACTGAATTAAATATTTTGGCTTGTTCATTGAAAATTTTGAAGCTTCATGATATTCAATGCCCAATTTATATTAAAGGAAGACAATTTATTATTCAGTGCATGGATATATTGCACAGGTAATTCAAATATTTGCATGAATCCATTTTCTCTCCATCTAAAATCATAGTGGAACCAGAGTATAAAAATTCTTTCAACTACGCCCTTAATTATTCACGTTATTATGCAATGTATAACACATGAATGTGACCGAAGAATAATAAGTTACTATTAATAACCATTCAAACATTATGTAAACAGCCACCAAAATATTCTTTTGTGACGATTTAGAAAAAATTAAAATAAAAAATACCTACGTTTACCATTGCAAGGTTCAAAATTTCGTAACATGCAAAATAGAGTTGAGGCAACTCTACACACATTATTGTACGTTGCATACGTTCTTAATAAAGCATATGCCCGAGAAGCGTGTACAATAAACCGTTACACGCAAAAATTGTAAAAATCCGTCAGAAAATTTACAACCATCGTTCAAAGACATCGTGAAAAGTTACGAAGTCGTGCGATATTGTGAAAGAGGAATTGCTTTTACTCCGAGTAAATCTTACCTTCTAGTTGTCGATCGTTTTTGTACCACTCGATAGTAGGCACTGGTTTCCCCTCGCCACTCTCACAGTACAAGGAAATCGTCGAACCTTCGTTTATAGGTCCTAACGTGGCCCCAGTGCTTAACGTGTTCTTCGTGTTTTCGTCGATGACACGTACGAATGCAGGTTGCACTGAAACAGAAACGAAACTCGGTCAATTACGCACCTAAACACCCCCTTCGATTTGCCCCACTATTATTGCTTCTATTCAGCAGACACGATACCGCTTGCGGGGCAGCCTTTCGCGTTGTTCGGCTGCTTGTTCATCGGCTTTGTCGAAAGCAAAACCGAACGATTCGATATTGATTTCGAAATTGTACTGGTTCAGCAATGTCAGTTGCTTGACGCACTGGTCGCACTAATTTTTATTGGGAAAGACATTAGAATGTGTTTTAAGTTATATTTTGTTCATTAATACTTTATAGTGGAGGAGGGTGCCATTTATAAGAAAGTTGAAATAAAGTAAGATATTTTTATTCGGTATTAAAGTATATTCAGATATATGTATATATTATTATTATTAATATTTATTATCTAATAAATAATTTAAATATTAAATTGTTTAATAATAATTTATTATTTAAAATGATTTTTTGGGTGCACAATTTAATTGTACAATAATGTATATTGATAAGACAATATAAGCCTTCTTATTGTGTATATTGTAACTCGAATACTGTACATGCAAATGTTCTGGAATGATAGAGCATAAGTACTATAATATATAATGACAAGAATAATATGTAATAATATAATTATATAAATAACAAAAAAGAATAGTTGAACGCAAATGCAAGAATTTAAAGCTATTCGAATAAATAAATGCAATGATTATAGTCAAAATATTGTAAGAAATCTACATCTGTAGCGTTGAAATTTTGAAAATCACAAATGTGGATACTACTTTCTCAAATATCGGGGTGCTAAATCTGACTATTTTTATATAGCAACGTGACACAAAGATTTTATGAAGACTTTAGAGTAAACTTAATATACAGTTGATACAATAAAAGGAGAAGCTTTTTCTAATAGCACTATTTCATAATTCACATTGTTAAAGTAAATATAGAATGTCATATTTCCTTTTCATGTAACTAATTTTTGTTACTCTAGCTATAAGGTATTCGAGACATTCGCCAGGCTGGATAATATTTTGGAGGGATTCGAATTGATTGAGAGTTCTCTGCTGATAGTTGTATAAGTTAAAGGGAGATATGAAAATATCTGTATTTCAGCTTATGAATATCTCGATGTATTAGCTGTTACTCCATCGCGAAAGTATGATATTTCCAGAGTATTGTATGTATCTAACAGATTGAGACGATCTGTCAATGACAGTCAAACAGACATCGTGAAATATTTCGTGGCGGTAAGAGTTTCAGAAATGTATACGGGGGTTGATGTAACCAAACGTGGGGTATAATAAATGTATGCACGACTGTGTGTGTGAGAATAAATCTTCTTGAGGGTGAACATTCGGTGGCGTGAAAGTTTGGAGAGTCTCGAGCGAAGGTCTGGAGAAAAAGGGGAGGCCATAGTTTTAAAAGTATCGGCTAGCCAAGTTCATACTTATTAAATTGTCATTAATTTTTATGTGCGGCGAGAAAAATATTATCAATATTGACATGAGTTCAACGTGACAAATATATTTCATCTTTTACAATTAGTTAGTTATTATTTGTTTATGCGATTGCTCGAATTAAATACAAATATGTATGTGTAAAAAATCTGGTATTACCGAACATTATAATTTGCAAAATATGTAATATTGTTTATTATCGATAATATTATTCGATATGAAATATATGGCAATAGTCTAACCATAAACAATATTTAAAGATTATCTTAGAAATTATTCTTCCCCATTTTCAAATTATTCGCATCGCTATTTTGTTAATTTTCTGCCCATCAATCTACCCTCCCTCAATTTATTCTGCACGCTTTAACGGCTGATGAATAGCGCCGGTCTTCTAATCACGTGAGTTCCCATAAATTTCGATACGCTTTTAAAAACTGAATTTCAACCCACCGCATCTCTATTGTCTCGTACGGAGCCGAAGAATATTCCGTTCGATTAGCGAATGAATAATGAACGGTTTAATAAATCTTCGATTGGCGAATAACCAACGAGATTTTTCCTCCCTGTATAGTTTCAATTATTTACGCGTTCATTATTTGCGTCGTCCGTCTGCTGGAGGAAAATGAAATTTTCCGATGCACCGTTCAACGAGCAGCGTGGAATATAATGTTCACGGAACCGCACAATAGGGCAGAGGCAAATTATTCGTTAAATAAAACGTTTCAAAGTTATTAAAAAAAGAATGCCGGATGCAACAACGGACCCGTATTTTAAACTGTTCTCCCTTTTTTTCTGTACGTTACATTTCATATCGGATGCAGTGCAGTTGTGTGAAGAAAGATGGCTTTTTATATGTAATTATTATTCGATGAAATGTTTGAAAAAAATCTGTAGCAATAACTAAAGGTCAGTATCAATGCACGCCGTTATTGATTATTATTATAAAAATTTGCATATTTTTCAATTATTATTAAGTGTATAAGGCGCCTATAAGTATAAAATAGAGAATTGTGTAAAGATTGCAGAGAAAAAGATTGAACAAACAAGTCTATATCTTGATAAAATTACGAACAATTTAATGTTATTACTAAAATATAATATAGTACTAAATATATCGTTGTATTTATGGAAAAAGTGAACCGTAGAAAGATAAATAATCTTGTACCGTTAGGTGCCGTATTCAAAAAGAGGGAAATAGGTACATAGCCCATCGGAGTTGCGTGACAAACTCTACAAGTATACAATGGTTCAAGGAATAAAGGAATAATGGTTCAAGGAGACGGAATAAAGTACAGAAGCATAGAGATAAACGGAATGCACTAATTGCACCCAACACTTGTTATAATTATTTCGTAACCCCTGCATTAAATTAGAAATTTGTGCTTCACTCTTAGAAGTATATTTTCAAATTTTTAGTAATTATACATAACTAAACCACACGCATTAAGGATGTTTCTTAGACACTAATCCCCGTCCCATAAACGACTCAACACCCTGAAACCCATATTCCATCCCCCATTATTTCATATCTGTCTTGCTTACATCCGCGACAAGTGCCTCCATTGCAATTCTGAACAGCCAATTCTCCCCAACAATATACAACTTTTATCATTTCTCCCAACGCTAAAGTCCCCCAACTCCATTGTCGCAATCACCATCCCCGCGAAGCTTTCGTTTAGAAACGCGTGTTAAACAAGAACTACCCCTTCAAGATTCGTGAAACATCCCCAACGTTCGTTCCAAATCGTTTCCTAGACACAGAACTACACAAAGCAGCAACGAAAGTGTTATCCATTGTCCTCTTCTAGCACTCACGCTCGTCTTGCTGGAACATGCCGCAACTGATGATCATAATACGAAGATTCTCAATGTTTTCCACCTCGTTTGCCACTCGTTCCCCGCCCCGCTTTGTTTCTCTAACTCAGTGTTTGTCGGAGAGACTCGCCTCAGAAACGTTTGAATCCAGTTCTCAACTCGGGATTCCCGTGGACTAGGGCGTTCATTGTACAACACCAGCGGTGGGGACAGCGTGGGCAGATTTGAAAACGTTGCAGCGAAACGAGACGGACCACATTTCCTAGGGACGTTGGACCGAGCTATGAATAAACTTTTCAAGACGTACAAGTGCCGCTTTCCGGAAGCCCATCCTCGCCTGAATTCACAGACGAACCACTGAATGTCAAGTAACTGTTTTCGCTGGGTATTCATCTTGCGAATTCACGTGCGCACGGGGAACGCAGTAACTTTTTACTGGCAGACCTGGTCGGAAATGTTGGGCAATTCCTGGACCAGGCGGTGGGCGAGGGTCGATTCGTGTGATTCACGACATTTGGAAAATATGCTGCGGCTGCTGCGAGTGATAGCCTGACGGAAATGTTGGCGGTTTCTTGCTTTCTCGGTTGAAATTAGTGGGCAGAATAAGCAGGGGAAGGGAGGAATAAAATGTTTAGGTGTAAAAGGTGGAAATCGATTTTTTAATCTGATACCTGCACTGGCGCTTTGTCAGGTAAATATTTATTGTTTACCTTTCAGTATTAACAATATGACTGAATGTAATGGACCTAATAACCGAGTTGTGAATGCTGAAAGTGAAAATTTGCAATGCTATTTTTTTATTGTGTTTGATTTTACTTGCTCAATTTATTAATTGGGTTCTTTCGATAGTACACGATGTAAGTAAGTAACAAAAGTGAGAATAATATTAACATAGGTTAAATATGGGCGAGGTATATTCAATTTTTACCAGTTTTTTTAGAATGTTGTTTTAGTGCTTTGTGATTTATAGTGTATAAAAGTCATGGTTACTCCAAGCGAAGTAACAAAATTGCAAATGAAAACATTGTTCATGAACCCATATTATATTCTTACAAAAGGAGGCGCTTATATGTTTCACAGTTTCAAGTTATATTTATTACGCGTGTTATATTTTCAGGCTATCAAACTGTACCCTGAATATATCCTACAAAATTACCTTGTTATTCTACAATAGATAAGAAACACTATGAAAAGCACTTGCTCTAAACATTAATTCTCTATTGCAAATACAGACTAGCATGATCTACTTACACAATACGTATTGATTATTTACACGCTATATAAATATGTACATAAAGTAATTGCTTCACAACGACTTTTCGCCTAAAATTTATTCTGGGAATAAATAAATTTAATAGATTGCACCGCCACCATATTTATTTGCTTACAGTTCTTGGTAATTAGTCACTCAATAATTTTGCAAAAAAAATTAATATTAACCGTAGGCAACTAAAGTTCATAGCGGTTACTTGGTAGGAGAGGAAGAAAGGTACAGGATGCAGTTATATGAGAAGTGCACCATTTATCAGGAACCTCTCAGGAGTTTCTCTAATCTAGCAAATCACCAGGTCCCAGCGCAGCGATTTCACGATACGAACTGAAATGAGCTTCGAGAGAACGAAAGTGGAAAGCGGGGACACGGAAGGAATACGAAACAAAGAGCGAACAATATCGTAAACTGTTGCACGCATTATAAATTGACTTTATTATAACAGTCTGTCTACGCGATACCAATTATTAATAACATATGGAGGGTTCAGAAGCCAATCAATTTAAGTCCATTAGCTTTCAAACCGAGATGAATCAGGTTTTTACAAATTACTTACAATTAGACAAAAATTACAATGTTAGTACCGTCATCTATTGCTTACGTATGAAAATAGTGACTTAATTGATTTATCAACTGAAAGTTTTAACAATAAAGAGGTTTTTGAGCTACTAAACTCATATTCAGGAAAGGTGGACTTACGCTGATTGACTCCTGAGCTTTCCATATGTATGCACGTTTATGCATAATATCAATTGTTATTACCAAACATATTTTATTTTAATAAGTACTTTTTTTTCAAATGTTACCTCAAACTGTTGTTTTATATAAGTATCGCAGCGGTAGTTGTATGTGCAGGCTTACTTGTTTAAGCAATTTTCATATTGTCAATTATTGTTTTAATATTTATTCTTTCAGCTTTGATAGAACGGTTACACTGTGTTCGTTCTTAATTGCTACGATGTATCATAATAAATATTAATTTCCGAAATCAGTTACCCCTTTTGTTACGTGTGTGTTTTTTAATGTATATAATAATTCCGCCTTTGCTTATTATATTTCTCAATCTTTTAAGTTATGCTAATTTCAATTCGATCAATTATCTTACGAAAAACGTAATTCCATTTAAATCAATAAATGATGAGTTCATAAAATACGATAGCAGGCAGCACTCTTCAAGCTCGACAATTTTCTACAATTTTCCTTTTCTCGTAATTACTTTCGGTTAATGAACAATCCACCCCTTCACCGAGTGAAATCTCCTGTATGGCCGCCGCCGCGTTTCAATAAGAATTTGTCGCGTAATTTACATTCAAATGAGGCAAAACCACTATCAAACCCGTTGATTCGCCTTCTTACTTGCGGAAATAGAATATCTCATATCCCTGATATACTAACAGAAGGAGGTCAAGCTGGTCTCAAATAGAAACTGGCCTTCACTAAACACCACAATTGTCATAAACTTTCATCGAGGAGGACTTTATTCCTTACAGATTATTCTCAAATTAAATAACTCATATTCGTCGAATATTTTTCTTTCTCATCTTTAAATCGATTATTTCCCTGTACATTTTTTTCACAGGCGAAAAGATAATATCACAATTGATATGTGAAGAATAAATAAAAATTTGTAAGTCTTGGACGATATAATTGTTATTTTATTAAGCACCGCAATATTTTGTCAAAATTCGATACGGGCCCAAAAGAAGAAATTTTGATTTGTATAAAAGAAAGTAAACTATCACGAATACCTTTTCCTTCTGTCACAAAATTCTACCCTAATCTGTTCTTATCACTAATCTCGGACGCAAGTAACACATTGTATGTACTATAAATGTATAAAACTGTTCCTCTTTTCATCGAACTCTGCTGAGAAAGATGTACCAAACGCATATCAGTTTCGAAATTTCCGATCCGCGAAATCCCCCATCGAATGTTTGCGAAGAAAAGAAAAAAGAAAGAGTAACAACGAAACTCGTAGTTTTATCAGCGTGCACGTCGAGCGTGAATCAAAACGAAGCTCTTCGATTCCTCCACACGGCCTCCCCAGGTTCCACTCTATTAAGCAAATAACCAGAAGCTCCACGACCAGACGTTCGACAAAACGCTTCTGGCTGCCCATCAAAGTTCGAAAGCGTTTCAGCGGGATTTTCATTTCTTCTGACCGGGAAATAAAAATAATATCTCCTGACGGCGATATTAAAGTGCAGGAAAAAAATGTTCGCCAGCCAACTTTTGCAAGCATGGCGAAACTAATTTTCTCAGCAGAACTTTCTCGCCGTGTTCCAGGATGCACATCGCGCGTGTCGTTAGTAAAAACGACGTTCCACTTTTGGGAAAGTGTTACGATATCGTTCTAAGTACGGCGTTCAGGGATTCTTAAAGGAATTGAATTGCCACAGACGTAAGCTCTCATACTGCTGCAGGCTTTTAAGCGTATCCTTTATGGTGTTTCTTGTTTACCATGACATGGTGAGAATTCTTTGGCATCTTTTAATTGGTTGGACGAGTGATGAAAAACATTAAGAAAGAATAATCGAATAGTGTGTGTCAGAAATAATTCGATTATTTCTATAAGTTTGTTAGATTTCTAAAAGAATGCTGATTCGATGGAGGTTCTGGGGTAAGTGCCGTGGGGTTCATCACAGTCCTCTTACCAAAAGGCATAGCCTTCCCAACTCCGTGGCCAGATCCTCCAGGAACAGAGTCCCTATTCTTTAGCAATACGACGTCAGGTCGCTTGCCATATTTAAACTCTCTCTTCTATCTCATAAACAATCCCTCGACACTCGATAGTTGGAAAACCCAAAGCGGTCGCCAGCCATCGCCTGCCGACAGGATGTTTGGTTTCATTCATTCATTTCCAAGATACTCTTTGACCACCCGTAGGACTGCGTCCCCATCATAAATTATCCACCGGGTGCGTAGCACTTTGCCACCCGATCCTATTCTTTTCTTCAAAAATACGCTATCGCTAACATGTGCTTATTGGTATAATTGTGTGAATAAGTGTGGACTTATGATTTAGTGCTGCATTTAGTGTGAACACAGTTTCTTTTATTGAAGCTTTGTAATATTTGTGTAAGCTTTGTGTAATATTTTGTTGCTTTGGTGCCTAGCCATATGTTTGTGGCTGTAAGAGTGTGTAACAATATCTGTGTTATCGTTTCATGCATATGTATTCAATATCTCGATATACCTTGAAAGGAAAGAGGTTTTGAATTAGAGAAAATATTTCGTTAGTTAAATAGTTGAATGTAGTATTAGAAAAGAAAAATAGAACAAATGGATGGGGGCAATTGATAACTCGAAAATTGCGGAATCGATTTTTAATCATTTCTGCCTGAAACTTTATAGAGGCCAGGCGTCTATAAATGCAAGGGTGGTAATAAAAGAGCAAATTGAAATTGCTTAATGACCAATACAATTTCATTTGATCATTATACACACTTTTCTGCAATGCACCAATATTTATGTACACAGTGTCTTGTTATTCGCTAGCCTCCTTATAGAAGGTGAGGCCGCAGGTAAAATGAAGGAGTAAGTGTTTTATAAGTATGTCAAAAATTGATACAGTGTCTCGCGCATTTGTTCACACGAAAATATATAAAACATTTACTCGCTCGCAAAGTATAATCTTGTTTACTGCACAATTAGCCGCGACAGTTTTTTATTAAACAAAAAATATCCTCTCCAAAGAAATACTTGACAACATTTACTTGACAAAGGATAAGGGTGGAACCATTATTTTAAAAACTTGAAACCGAATGAACGAACGGCTGAGTCAATTCAAAGATATTAACATATTTACAGCACAGTGTCCCGAACTGATAGATTTATGAATAGCGAAACTGAAGCAGTCCAAAAACAGTGAAACCGTAATTCAATAAAATTATCACGAGCTCTGTTCCAACAGCTGTATCCTAATTGTAGCATACAAAATCTATAACAAGGGTGAAGGGGGGTTGAATCGATGTATCTCGAGTCCGAATTAGAAGGACCGAGCGCATCCAATCAGAAGAGCTCGTGAACCGATCGAAGCCCAATGACCCAGAGAGCACCCTGAGATCCCATAATTTCCAGCAGCTAGGAGATCTAATTGGATTGGCCGCGAGACAAGTGGCCTTTCATACAATTTAAATAGAACTCGATTGCTGCTTTCCCGCGCGGTTCGCGACCGTAACAGCCTTTCATTCGATAAATTGCGCTTTGAAATACACGCCGCAGGCAATACCAGAAGCCGACGAAACAGCTGTTGCGATCACCTCCACCGAATTATGGCGGCTTAATTATAACATCCCTTCATCGAGGATGTTCCGTCCAGTCATTTGGTCCATCTGTTTCGTGCGCGTTGGAAAAAAGTTCTTCGCTACCTTGTCGAAACACCAGCGATGGAAACGTTTAATGAATTACGTGGGCAATGTTTTGTATTCTTAAAAGTGACACGAGTTTATGTGTTAATTAATTAACGGCGATTTTAATTTAATTTATTTATCGTGCCGTTCCGTGGAAAATATTTCACTGGCTTTCTTTTTATTTTTCATTATTCTCTTTTCGAATTGCTAGCAACCAGTGAGTTACTGTAATGCCAGGATAAGAAATAAAGAGTATGTAATAAAAGGACACAGCTAAATATTGCCACTTTTTTCTAGGAAAGGAGTTTCGGCACATAATAGATGGATCAAAACGCAGTGACCCTAAAATTCTCCACAAATAAACTCAGTATTTGCCTGGCCACTCTTTTATAAATTTTCTTCCGAAAATTCTATCTGCATCATTTATAATTCAATAATCGAATAACAGTAAGCGTCTTTTCTTTCATCCTTGAATGATCTCAGGAGATAAAGAATAATTATTCACGTATAGTGTTCCCTGAAGCTTTTAAAGAATCCCACCATTAGAGTTAAACTTTATTTCGATAAATTAAAACGGCGCATAGCGTTTAATTGGATTTTTAGCGGCATAAAAAGCAAGCTGCAGCAATTCCACGTTGCGTGCATGCACGTAGAAATTTCATTTCGTTCCATCTGCTGGAATGCAACATAATGTTACGCTATATTATAAATATTATAATACGGTATATCGGGAGCGCAGAATCGGGGGCGAAACTTCGTATAGTTTTCACTTTACACTAAAGACAGAAAACCTTAAACCTTAAAAAAAAACTCCATTTCACATTATGCAAAATTAAATTGCAGTCATTGAATATTTTGTTCCCAATCTTCTAAAAATCCAAAGCTTAATTGAACTATACTGTTCTCTCAATATGTTAAAATAAAATTATAATTGTTACCATCAACAAGCACTAATAATATATTATAATTAATTTGAGCAAAATTAATTATCGATTTTTCTATTTGTCCTCAATAGAATCTTGTTCATTCTGCTCTTAGTTTATCGACCTACGGGGGTAAAGGTGATACGCGAGAGCAGGTGAAAAAATCGGGGCCCGTTTGCACGAAATGAGTTAAAAGTTTTCAAATTTCATTCGGGCCATAAGGATCGCACACTTTCCTCGCCTATGCGTTTGCGTGGAAGGAGTTATAGAAAACTTTCGAACAGGCATTAGGTTGATGTGAAAGTTCCGCCATACGTTCTCAACCAGCTTGCGTATACACAGAACAGCGGAAGCTCCCGTAAAATAAAATCGAACCCGGTCTTCCTGCCTTTACCCTTTTTATTTCGACCGAATATCGAAACTCGATAGACAGAAATATTTGCGCCACTCATTTATATTGAATCGGGGAGTGTGCAGCCCCGAAACGTTCGTAATAGTTGGAGAAACTTTAGAATAATTAACAACTTCAAATTTAACGTTTGATAACGTTTGCTCTATATCCGTAATACCCGATTTGACGTAATAATTGCAATGAAAAAATATAATAATTTCAAAAGTAGACTGCTTCCATCAAAAATGAAATTAGAAATATAATTCTGGTACTTCGTTGGGAAATTGCATATTTTTGTAATAGATTGATAGCTTACTAATGCGATAATTGTGAATTATTATTATCAATTTGAAATCTTGCGGTAGACTAGATTTCTTAGATTGTGTTAGCCTTTTGCTCTTTTCCAAGAGTTAAATAATTATGTTTATTCATCCTATACGAATACTCTGACTTCTCTTGATATTGAAATAATTGATAAGAACTGTAACAATTGAAGCTCCATTAGGCAACACCAACATTCGAAAATGAAATGAGGGCTTCATACTATTTTGATCATTAAAAAAAATAATAGAAAAAATGGTTACTATTGAAGTCTATTTGAAGCAACATCGTTACTGTAAATATAAATTCCACTCGCGATGCACATAATGTGACAAAAACTGTTCGTGAACAAATTGAGAGATAAAATATGTACATAAATGTTCACATCGACAGAGCTTCGATTAATTTACAATAAATTTTACCATCCAATGTATACATTCTCTCGGTAGCAGAAATAATGAAAAACGAAATATAAACGCACGATTCGGAGCAGCTTCAAAGTACGAATATCCATCGGCCATTTACTTCCACAAACGCAACGATTACAGTCCCTACCTTGAAATACAAGTTTCCCCGACTCTATTATTCCCACAGAGCTAGACAACCGCGAAGCTCATTTCCTAATTAGCACACGAATAGAACGACCCGTTTGCGTGGAGAGATGGCTCCCTTGAATTATTATTTGCCGTGTGCTTTCGACGGGCATAAATACACCGGAGATAGGGTTGGGGCGATGCTCGCACAAAAGGCACGTGTCATTTTATAAAAAAGAAACGAGAACTGCGATCGCCCGCGGCCGGGTCTCATCTCCGACAAGGACAATGAGTGATACTTCGCGTGAAGCACGTAAGAAAGTAGAATGCAGTGTTTAATTTCGCCCCTTAACCGTGTCACTCAGCCGAAAAATTGCTCTGAAATCGAGCTTTCCACGCTGCTATATCCTCTCCTCGTATCAACGTGCTATTTTCAGTTGTTGCCCGAAGCTCATCTACAAATGCAAGGGAAACTCTACGAATCCCTTGTGAATTTTATTTGGTCCACAAGGTTGTTCTTGCAATGGCTTGAAGTCTCGTATACACGACTGTGCCAAGAAGTTTTCGCAAGTGGAGATGTTATTTCTTTTGCATTATTAAACCTAGAAAATTGAACTTTCGAGTCTGCAGACTATAATAATTATTATAATTGTAAAACGATGCGAGAGAAGTAATTTCTAATAATATGTACCAGACCAGATACTTTCTTCTTTATCTACGAAATACCTTTATTTATATTATATATTAATGAAAAGTTTCAGCAAGCGATTAGCTTTAATAAATATGATGGAAGGGTAAACCTTTTTACAATCAAAATAGCATAGTACTTAAGTGAGATACAAAATTGTGTATCATTGTTAAAGCAACATAAATAAACGATTAATCGAAAAATGCTTTTACTACTACGTGAATTATAACATATTGCCAATGATACACGATCATTTTGAACTATGAACAAACGAGGTTGGAAGCTCTGACGTCAATTGTAAACATTTTTTTGCAATGGACTTTCAACGAACGGGAATAGAAAGCACAGTCTCCATACGTTGCAAACATCAGATCCCAGCTCAGCTTTGTTACATACATTAATTTCTGATGGAAATAGTACAGATGTAATCACGCTCACAGTGTCGCCTCAGGCCTGACTAACTTCGACGTGTGCTGATAGAACAACTTCAAAATAGAATAACCGTGTTACCACGTCCTATTTTGGACAAGCTTTGCACTCAAAGGTCCAGTTACCATTGTTCCCTTCGGAGTTCAGACTATACAACAAAAAATATCTATAATATTCTAGTTACGATTGACTTTGACTAGTCTGTTGTAGAATGTGCGCTGATGATAAGACTTAAATAACTCTTCTTTACAAAAAAAGATTTTTACAAAATCGAGACTGAACCAATATCCACTCATTCATGTATGTTCCATTCGAGCTGTTGCGCGCAATGCTAGTAATAAGTTATTTCGGAATTGAAAAGTATTTAATGCAAGTTTGATACATGAAGCCGTGAATTTCAGACAAACTGTATTTATTATTTTATTTCTGTTGCTCTATTTAGTTGTTCATTTTGACGAAGAAACCAATAAGCGTGATTTATTCGATATTTCCGCCAAAGGATTAAAGCAGTCGTAGAATTGATTAATTGCAATACACTGAATTCTCTTATGAGAAGAATGGACGAACTAATACGTATTGGAAAAAAAGTATAAGAAAGGAATATATGTGGCTGAAAAATAAGACCTACGCGCGGGTTAAGTATTAAAATATATTTATCTCTATACTATCCATTCATAAGTAATCGATATAAAATATCTCTGTAAAAAAACGTGAATTATTTTTGACATTCGAGTTAGATAATCGCAAACGTGGTAACATCCAATTTATACGTAACCTTGACTGAACGTTCGAACAAAGGGGTGCACGTTTGTAATTAATTTAACGTCATACCGATGCGCGCACGTATAAAGGGGCAATATTATAACGACCGTGAAATTCGTGTTTCTTTCCGTAGGAAATACCGTCGATATTTAGCAATACTTTGAAAGCGGCGTAATAATTTATAACAACGGGCAAACGTGAAACATATCATTAGGGCGGATGACGAAGCTCGACAGACAAGCGTTTGTTCCCCGGTCAAAACAATGTTGTTCATGGAAACGAGGCACGGACACAATGTGCAATATTTCACGTGGCAGCCTGTTCGTGTACAAGTGTGCAATTTGTAACTTTTAATAGTAAACCGGCGCTGATTGTTTTTATTTGACAGCATTCATCGTGGCCGACAGACCTTCGGTCGTTGAATCGTTGCTCGTTTTGTCGCGTTCCTTTCATTTCAATTCACTGTAGCGTTCCCTTGTACTTTCTTGGGAATTGTAGCGCGTTTGAAAATTCCAGACCGAAAGGAAACTCTGCGGAGGACTGTTTCAACTTTCGCCCTTCAAATGTTGCTCTGTGGACTTGACATATATACAGAACAATATTAATTTCACATTTCTTTCAAAATTACAAGTATCCACGGTTTATATTTACGTCCATATATTTTTTCATCATTCGGACAATGTTAGTAACTAATTTGTTTTCGGTATTCTGTTACCGTAAGTCGGAATGTTTTGTAAGAAAAATTACTGATAAAGCTTTTTATAATTATATCTAGTGCTCTGGTACATCAGAATTTTTAACTTTCAGCGTTAAAAAGAAATCGTCGAACGTGCAAGTAACTATTAATGCAAATATTTCCAATACTACTAAACATGTGAGTACGTAGGACTTTATTGAAATTGACAAAGTTCAAATAAAAAGTATTCATAAGATGTTTTAAACAATAGAACAGTAGAAATACGAATTTGATTATGTATTTAACTATTTGTGCTGCCTAAATTATCCTGAAAAGAAATTTTATATATAAAAAGAAATTATTCATTTCTGACAATACCTTGAAGACAGTTTATCCCGGTTCCCAAGAATTTCCATTCAAGTTCCGCAAAAACTCACAGAAGTTTCGAAACGATAGATAACGCGGGAAAACACGGATTCTGCGCTACGTTTGGGCTTTCGCGTTACAACTTCCGGCCATTCGCGTGTTTCGCTTCGCGACACCCTGGCAATTTCAATAAACTTCCGATGCATGAGCAGTTGCAGAACGGTCGGGCGAGTTCAAAACACGTTGTAAGCTATTATCGCGGTCCGTTTGTAATCGGGCGACGCAAGAATATGGTCGTAATGGTAGCTGAAGCAGTAAGAAAATCTCAATCGGTGTTTCGAGCCGCGTTAAGAATCGTCCTGCCAACTTTTGTAGCATTGTCGCGGTCGAATTACGATTATTAGACTTGTTTGAGACCATACGTGGTAGTCAATTACGTGTGCCATAGCTGATTCAATTAAAGGAGCAGAATTTGTATATCTGGACCCCAAAAGGAAAGTGTATTAAGTCACACTTTTTAAACTTTTGATATTTTAATAAGCAACTCGGAACGAAATAATTTCTACCATCGGAAATAGTGACACAATTTCATGTAGAAAGCAAGTGAAATATTTTTTTTTAATGTGGACTTAATGCTGGCTATAAGATACAGATATTTAACCTTTGTCATGAATTTTGGTTCTTTGTTAGAAATGTATTTGGACAAGTGCATGGTTGAAAAATTGTGGTGTTAGTTCGTACAATTTTAGTTGTAAAAATAACTGTATCGATGCTATTACATTTTCCCTTTTTTTCCATAAAATCAGAGATTATCGATATTTCGTGAATTGCACACAAAATGTGTTCATTTGTCGAATTAAAACTTCTTCGCGGCATTCTAGTACGGTTTAAAGTTAATCTACAATCGTTAGTATCATTGTAACATCTTCAATTATTCGAGTTTCACGCAACAAAACATTCCTTTTAGCCCTTTCCATTTCATCATTCGTACTGCAAATATGAATGCCATGAACCAAGTTGTACACGGATAAAAAAAATATTTGCTTGAATAAATTAGAATGTTTACGTAACCCAGATCAGACTGGCAAAAACAGGGATAGAAAATTCCAAACTGTTCTCCCAGCGCGTTACACATCCACGAATAAAACATTCGCGGCCGATACATATTCAAGAACTTGAATCTCCAATCTCGAATGCAAGAATTTCCACCTGGAATTTTAACTTTTACCAAAAATATTCGACGAATCTATTCGCTAAATGTATTTTCCAATTACATTTCTGGCACAGTCCAGTGTCAAATTCGAGTCGATGAATCGTGAATTCCATCTCATCCAAACACTTTTCCGCGGCGAGCTACAAACATACATACATACATATTTGTCACGGTTAGGTTCGCGTCTCTGGTGATATGTACCGTCGAGTAGGAACTCGGTTGCCGGCTAAAATTTCAAAGTAATTGGCATCCCTTTCATGTAGGTAAATTCAACCGCACTTTAATAGTATGACATGTTGCGTGTGTCAAGATAACCGGTTCAGTGGTTTAGCCGCTACCACTTCGGATTAATACTGCGGCTTTCTCGTTTGTCGAATTACTAGGATTACCCAGATTACACGGATCGTACAAGTGCGATACGTCTAATACGAGTTATTCCCCGCATATCTTACTGTCGGGGATCGTTGGCGTTTAATCAATTAATTAAACAATACGCCCCCCCCCCCTCTGATTGGAGCACTGCGGAGGGCGACCTCATTTACCGAAAGTGTGCCAAATATCCTGGAAATCTGTCGAGTGTCAGTCTGATCTGATACCACGAATTTTTGTTTCCACTTGAAAGGTGTTGAAACGTGATAGGTTCAATTTTGCTGGAAGATATTTCACGAAATTAATTTCAATTGCGAATGCTCTGTGAAGTATATTGGGTGATTTGAAGTGTCCATTAATTTATGTGTTTATATAAGGATATAAGTATTTATATTAAATGTGTATTCGGGAATTCTTGCGGGATAACAAGTTGAGAGTGGACTGGGGAATTGCAGTGTGTTTTGTTCGTTTAGAATTTCGTTTTTATTACAGGTATGGATAGATGTTGCAGGTAATGGCTCACTGTTTCTTAGCTTTCGTTGTTTAAGCAGATTTCGCCCATTCTTTCGCTATTTTATTCAGGAAGTGTGGAACTGGCTTCTTTACTTTTTTCTTCAGTTGGTGTGTAACTTTTCTTTCTGCAAGTTGTATGGAGTAACTGGGTAAAGAATTTCAAAGATTTCGTGCGATGTATCGCAACATTCTCGGTCGACTCTGTCTAAAGGTTCTTCTGTTTTATTCGACATATTTTTAACGTATCATTTATTCAACGTACTGCTCGTTTCACAGGTTATCAACGAATTATCCTGTCATAAAGGAAAAAATAATAAACGTAGTGTGAGTGGGCAAATTAATGGCGATTTGAAACGTGAATTTTCGTTTTCAAACAATAATAATTTTGTTACAAGAAATAGAGAAAAGTTGAGAAGATAAGAAATAATAATTATACAATTATATTAGTACGAGCAAACTTTCACACACTTTAAATATTTCTGTTATCCTTTTGCCTCTTTTATTTTTTATTTTATATGTACAATACACAGGAGCACAAATTAGCTTCAACTTCCTAATCTGTTGACCGTGTTGACTTCCAATAAAGTACTTATTTTGAGGTAAAATAATTCAAGATTAATAAAAGTAAATTATCGTGTTTTAACTTTCGCAAATTCAATTTCGATAAAGCATTATTGTGAGATATGGATTTCTGAATAAATCAATTATTACTACAAAAGTATTGATAACATAGAAGGCGAAATATCTAAAACTACGTACATTCCCTCTTATTTTCTATGACAATAGTAAAACATTGTCGAAGACTCACCAGTGACGTTAAGGGTGATATGCTGAACGTTATTGCAGTCCCCGCTCACAGCCAAATAAGTAGCCTCGCACTTGTAAAGTCCCTCGTCCTCAAGCTTAACATCCGGAATTTTTAAGTAGGCCACTGAAGAATTCGTCGTGTACTCTATATCCGACCTAAAAGCAAAAAGCAACCAATCTATTATTTATTATACATAATATGAAATAAGAATGATCGTGTTGGGAAACAAAACATTAACACTTAAAGGGCGGACTATTTTATTTGCAACGCATATCAAAACTGCGGTCATTTATTTTGCGAATTTCATGAATTTACTTTTCCAAGGAAATATTTATTATACACATTACTTTATACAGCTCAAAGTGGAACTTCAACCATGGAACCTGAACAATATTTCTGTGTTATATGGCTATTTATATATTTACATTGCATTGCAATATTAGCGGCGTAAATAAGTATATAATGTTTTTTAATAATTGCAATAATGGAACGTCGACGGTTCAGTGACACTCCGATAATATTGTATTTTTGCAATACCCCCGGTTCAAGTGTTCATACGTGCGTTATAATATACATAAATCGGATTGGGACGATTAATGTACCAATCAGATCGAATAGAAGCAACAATATTCTTTATTGTAGACAGATTACGTACGCGGTTCACTGTCATTCATGTGACACATTTGCAATCCTATTAGATGCACTAATGAATAGAACAATGAAACGGATCAACCTGCACGTTATGCTGTTAAACCGATACCGCTTTACTTACGCCGGTAAGGAAACAATGGGATTGGGATGCATACCATACAATCGCATATTCTATTTATCAGAAACCGTTGCGACGATACATCGATCATTGTTGAAACCAATTGAAATCGCATTGAAATTATTTAACTTCGGCAGGATTAAAATAAACGATAGCTCTTTGTGCATCTGAATTATGGAAGCGTAAGAGGTAGTACAATAGAAATGACTAACACGAACGAATGATAATTAATTGGAATGATTGATTTCGATGGTTCAATGGTTCATTGAGATATTTATTATTTGACGCGGTGCAGAAACTAAAGGCAGGCTTGTGGGGGAGAATTTTTATTATACATATATAAGGTAGGAGATTATTGGAATGAGAATTTCTATTTCTCGTGTAAGATATGGTTTGGAAGAGTCTGAGATTATATCCATTCCCTGTTTTTTTAATTAAAATTTTCTGTGTGGAAGGAAGTATGCGAACAAGTGTATGAATGTGCACTGTATATGTGTAATTGTAAGGCGGATTAATATTGTTAACACTAAGGTGGGAGATGAATCGATTGTTATACATAAATTTGATTTTTTCACGGAGATAAAAGAATTTTCTTAACAAACTTCAATTAATATTTATATAGCTTCAATCAAGACTTACATTTCAAGAAAGTCAAGATTTTTCTGTAAACTTGCAGGTAGAATAAAAAGAAACCGACGTGCAATATCCACCTTCTTGGTTTCACAAACCTTAGCTAGTCCGTAATACAATTGGAATTTCTGGAGTAAGTATCACATTTGTTTAAAAAAAGTAACGGCAATACTTTAAGGATAAAAAGTTATAGTTTTATAATTACTTAATGGTTGACAAGAAAATATTTTGGATCGTAATAGGCTGGTTTCATATTTCAATTTTGACCAGGAAATTAAATTTGTTTTCTATTATTCAGTCAATTTGTAGATTGTGTAATCCTGTATTTCATTTGAGCGACTAGAGGTGCTTTGCACCTGCATCCTTCGCATCAATATAAAGAAGTACCTATTTGATTTACAATATAACTTTTATTTTATTTCAATGCGCACCTCTGTCTTGCCAACAGTGTGTTATACATATAACAACGTACAATACAACCCGTGACTGCATGGCGACATTGGACCACAAGGGGTTAATATTAACGACTGTTTCGTGCAAGTCGTGATAAGCCACGCGGATTTATTCCTCCTGAGGGTAGTAAGGTCCAAGTAACTGTAATAGTTCTAAATTTCTTCACGACTGTTACCCGTCAAATTAATCTTAGCCATCTTGTTTGAAATGGAGAACAAGTGAACGGGTTTCCTGTGTATCCAACAAATAAAATAATTTTACAGAATAATTATTTGCATGACCTGGACTACTAAGGATCTCTTCTGATCCTTGGTTCTCTAACATGTTAGTGTAATCACGAGTAAGTTGAATAAACATTATTTTAGCTATCATGGAAATTTTACTGACTAAATTATTTTTATAATTTATAACACTTCGGTTTCACACATTAGACGAAGGTTTTGTTAAGTTTCCCGAAAATCGTAATTTCATAATGGTTCTAAGATAATCTCCGTTTTACTAATGGATATTGTTTGATCAGACAGTAACTTGTATTAAAATTGAAAAATGTAACATCTACCGTGATACATTTGCAATGTTCAATAGCTACGTTAAGACAGTTCTGTTAACATTTTCTGAAGAACCGAATTTTCTCATTTATGCCTCTTTCAAAATAAGTAATTACAAAAGTAAAACACATCTGGTATGAAGAAGTTTAAGAAATCATTACAAATTGTATAATATCTCGAGAAGATCGATCATACTTAACCAATGCAACTGTTATTCTAATATTCTAAGTGTATAATAAATGTATATTTATTCGCAACAAAAACTAGCAAATATTTTTAATACTTACATT
The DNA here is from genome assembly GCA_963583965.1 of Nomada ferruginata. Taxonomy (NCBI): domain Eukaryota; kingdom Metazoa; phylum Arthropoda; class Insecta; order Hymenoptera; family Apidae; genus Nomada; species Nomada ferruginata. The sequence continues at coordinate 8,326,545 of OY757219.1, forward strand.
AAGTACAGGTATCAAACCGACTATATTTTATTAAAAATAAAATGCATTCCGTCATTAAGTATACCTTTACAATAAATTCTTTCTTTCATTCGCCGGGCACACCACGTGCTCGTCAGCAAAACTTAACAGCTTTCGCTTTTCTTTTCCTTACGTTCCTTACGTTTCCATGGAAAGCCTATATACATCATTCGAAAGCTGAATGTGTTTATTGCTCGATCTAACACGCATCTGCATGAAACGAACTACCGAACGAACAACATTCAACTCTCGCCGCAATAGCTTCTCCGATTCTGCTCGGTTCACACACGAACAATCGGTGCTCTACTGTTTTGGTTCGTTAGCAGAAATGCTTAGGCGCTGTGGCTCCAGCCCCCCGAGCGATGCAATATCAGAATAGCAGCGATAATTGTTATTAACTAGTGCGTTTGTTCATTAATGCGATGCACTTCTGTTGATTGCTGGCGGAATGATATACGCACCGGCTGTACAAATATGCTCAACTGCATGTAAAACGGCCAGACCGCGCTCTCCCCTGTGTAATCCATTTATTGTTGCTGCTATAGTCACGCCCTGAGATTCGTGCTATGGCGCGAGGCCATTTGAAAACGGATTGTTGCTGGCAATTCGGCCAGACTGCGTTACTGCAGAAGACGATTCCCGAAATTGGCGTTACTACCCCGAGGAAACTGTCCTGGTTTATGGCTCTTTTTCGAATGTGCATTGCGGACGACGGGGGAAAATATGGCGTGCGGTTTGGAAGGGATTTCCTTTTTTCTTCGTTTTTTAGTAACCGGATTCGACGGTGAATTAAATATTGTAGAAGTTATTTTCTGTAAACCTCACGTAGTTTGGAATAGAGCACAGGTGGTGTAATAAGACTTCAGTTACTCATTAAAACACTAGCTTTATTATAAGGATATGTCGACACACGACGTTACTAAAACACACAACGACTCACACACGATTCTCACTTAGCTCTGTTCAAATTCTCTCCTAGATCTGCCTCTTGCACGCATCGTTCATTCGTTATATTCTTTCACTCTTAGTTTCTCTTTCATTCTATTCCTCATTTGCGCTCACTCATTCAGGACACACCCCCCAGTCATTCCTCGGTGATGGTCGGTCCCGACCACCCGAACCCTTGGGCCGCTGTACCCTCCATGCGCACGACCTTCTCAAGTACTCAACATTCACGCCGTATTTCCAATCCTACAATATAGATTATTAATTGGGGGAAATTGAGACTGCAGTTTTAAACTTGGAACGCTTCATTGTTTAGCTTTTTTAGTTTCTTCGTTGCAGGTCTGTTCATTTTGATTTAATCGATTCGTGAATGCATTAAGGGAGGGGAGGAGAATATTATAAATTGAATATTGTAAGCCAGGTTGTTCTATGTTTTCGTTTAAAAATATGGTTGGAAGTGGAGGAGGTCCAGCACATTACAATTATAATCTACAAAAGTTTTTCCTGCACATACAGTTCTGCAATGGAAAATAATGATTCGCAGAGTCATATTTATTTTAGTATAAAAGTACTTGTTAAGATATGGTTATTATGTATCGAATGCCTCGTTTCAGCTTAAAATTCTTTGCTCAATTCCTTGTTGTTAATTTTATTTTAATTTGAATTCGTGACGGACGATTTTTTTATTAAAACGAAAAAACCAATGAACTATTTCCACTTTCGTTTCATGTAATAGTTTCTATCTATGTATATACATATAAAGGAAAGCGAATAAATCATAATTAATGCAATTAACGACATTTTTCTTGCAAAATTGTATGTTTAAGGAGAGTTCGTTTGTTGCTCAAAGGCTTATATTTGATCGTGTAATTTCGAACATCTTACTTCAGGTTTGTGCGAGGCACCTTAGGAGGTATGGAATTTTTCAAGCTCGACGGAAGGGCTTCTTTTTCTGAGGGAATTCTGAAAAACTTTCTGTCCTGCCTTGGGACGAATTGCAATCTTTCATTAAACTTTTCACGACGTTCTGTCGCGGCGAAGAAAGCGCCTCTTTGATCTTTACTTGCCCTCGAAAACCAAGTTTTATTACCCGTCGGTACGTTATATGTATTTCCTAAAACGTTAACGAAAACACGTCAGTAACAGAAACAAGTGAGTACGAGGCTTCATCTAATTTTGTTCAATATTAAATGGCAGGAATATTTCTTATCGCGGTCGACTAATTTAAATGCATTTTGCTAGTTTAAAAAATACATGTTTACTAGCATCAGCCACCACTTGGCCAATAAGTGATAAAGATTATTTTGGATTTGCAAATGTCGTGTGAATCGAGTTATTTCGACGGATACATGCAATGCAAAAAATTGATCTGTCTTCAATTCTAATTTGTCTAATCGGTGAAGTGGTCCTTATTTTTTATATATTTTCCCATGATTGGTTACGCATGGCCAAAGATATTTTATATAATTCTAAAGAAATATAAAAAAGAAAAGAAGAAGAATTAAAAACTGCTACAAAATATCCCGTAGCTTCTAAATGTTACACACACGACGACTATCGAAAATGGTCGATATTTAAAAGATTTTAATAAAAGGAAAGGAAAATTAATTTACTCTCAATAACATATATACAATATTGCCCAATTAAATGCCAGAAAACGAACGTATGCGCATATCCAAGAAACAATGGAGCACTATGAAACCCGTTGTCTATGTCAAAGTAGGTAAAGCGCAACTGTGTGCATAGGAGAAAGAAAAAAGAAAACTCGCGTTTCCCACGGAAACAGATTTTCAACGCCGAGACGAGCCATCAACCGAACGACACAGCTCGCTCAAGTAAATTGTAAATCCGTTGCTCTAAATCGAAATGCACATTTCCCATTACGCTTCCGTTAGAAATCTTCTGCATGATCCAATCCTCTTTGCCCAGCGAAATCGAGGCATACTCGCATCCACGAATAAGCTTAAACACGGTTCCGTAACCAGAAGGAGTTACAATTTTATGCGTGCGAACGTGAATGAAGCTTCTATCCCATTTCCAATGCTCGTTGATCCTCTTTGGAAAGAATGTGTAACGCCACGGTTGAATTAAGCGCGCGAGACAATTGAGGGCAAAGTGTTTGCAGAGAGAAAAAGGGTGATCAAGCGATCTACGTTCGTGTTAGGCGACGTACGAATGCGATTTTACGTTTGGATTGTATTAATTGGAATTGTGTGGACAGGTGTAAGAAGTTTGAATAATTATTTTTTGGCGTCAGTTTGGAGAATGTTAAATGAGTTAGTAAAATAAATTACCAAGTGATGCGTATGATAGTAAAAATTGCATAGATTCGAGTTTTGCAATAAGTTTGTTGTGTGTGTTTTTATATAAGATTTAAGGGAGAAGGATATGAGAGCTGAGAGGTTGTCTGTATTATATTGTATATACAACAATTTTTCATAATTTTACAGAAGGAAAATAAAATTGTTCAAACTTGCAGCACGTGTAAAGGAATAGTTAAATATAATATTATGTATACATATTTAATATGTATACATAATAGCCATTAATTGAATACTAATATTAAAGGTTAAATAACTATTTATATCATTTATATCCAAGATATATTTTTACTCAAAGGAGTTTATAAATTTTCAGCTGAAAATTATTAGTCTCCCTACAAATTTCTGTGCTCCTGAGAATACATAGGGGATTCAAAACTTTTGGTTGGCAGTGTATCGGTAATTGTTTCCACTTAAAGCTATTACATGTTTCGAAACTTTCTGCATCTCTAGAAATATGTACCTGTTGGATTTTGAACATTTAACAAAAAATATTCCAGCCCACACAAACACTACTGATTACTCTGCATAAACACGCGGCAATATAATTGCCAATTGTAGACACAATAAGATTAGCTTATTAGCGGCAGGTTGTGCAGAGGGACCGTGCCATTAATCATGCATTCCATTTGTCAGATGGCTCGACCTAGAGATTGACATACGAATCTCTACGAGCATCCTGTCAAATCCTCTGACCTCCTGATGACCAATGCCACGCCATTCAGCAGCAATGTGTTTCTAACGTTGACAATTTACAGTGCCAAAACGTCCACATTGGAAATAAGCCTCTGACATTCGCTATTCATTCACAGGTTCGGCAATGGAACTCGATCTAATGAATTTTTCTAATTATTAATAAAGACAAGGTGAACATAGGAACTGGACCTACTTTCTACCCAAGACTTTGTTTCTTTTTTTCGATATTGACGCAGCTAATAATTATTTGCAGATTGTTTGCACGTACTGCCAGAATATGTAAAATTAATAATCGGAAAACTGCGAATTATTATATTTCCGGAGAAGCCAGTTCATTGACATTGCAAAATGTTCGTTACATTAAACGATAGATGTGTATTGGTGCTCGATATTGCACAAGGAAAATATTTGATTCGCAAAATATTTAGCAATATTCAACATTTATATGCATGTTAACTGCAATAGTACAAAATATATTATAAAATACTGTTGGATGACCAGCCCTTGAGTCACCGATGATTGTAAGGCCCGCGGATCCTGGCCTAGTCAAAGTCAATATTTTGCACTAGGGCAGTAGTCAGCGATATGACTACTGCCAAGGGCCAGACTCCGCGTTGGCTAAGGCGACAACAACAAGGGCTAAGGTCAGCTTTCCCCCCCTAAAAACCACAATATATATAGTAGCGGAATAACTACTGTAACCAGAATAGTTTTGGACGCGACCTACACCGTTACTCTGTCGCGCACACTCGTCACGGTACTCCTTATATATTAAAACTCTCATTGCAAAATTAATTGTTGAAACACGATTTCGTTTAAACCCCGGAATCCAACAATACTACAAACTGTACAGTCACTAGAGGACTGATGAGAAATATAATAACAACTATAAAAATATCACGCTTACGATTATAATGAACGAATCCACCACAACTAATATCCGTTTTTTAAATTCCACTTCCAAATTACTTTACATCAACCATCGTTTTAAATAATAAAAATAAAATATATATAAAATCGATAATCTCTAGCATAACTGTAACAATGAAGCTATATCGACACCCGTATTTTTAACCAGAACAACGTTTCTGACTGCGAAATTAAAATACAGAAAGCGCAAAGATACAATCTAAAACAGATATAAAAAGCCACGCGAGAATTTTCGTGCATCGCTTTTCTAACGAGACCTACCAAAGCGAATTTTTTTCCTAAACTTTTAAAGACACCAGGATCGTCGGGGACGTTAATTACCTGGTCCCGAGAAACTGGGCCGGAAATAGGTAGCGCTAGGTCAACTGTTACGCAGATAGAACACGACCAACAATGTCCGAAATTAGCGGGCAACGAATTAGTCGAAAGCAAAGGGGTACAATTAGCTACAGCTTCGCTCGAGAACCGTGCCGTGTCTCATTAAAATATTAACCAATCCCACGGCTGCATTATTTAACGTTATTTGCTGTGTGTCGATTTCAATTGCGTTCACCTGTTACGGGTGTTAAGTTTTGGCAAATCGTTTTCGTTTGCCCGGGAAATAAATTGCATTTTCTCTTTCTCTTTTTTCTTTTTAGTGTGTGTGTGTGTGTGTGTGATATAACTTAACGTAGTGGAAAAAAAATGGGGCGGGGAAAATAATAGATTGAAATTAGTCGTTATGTAAAATTCAATTCATCATTTATCGCGAGAATAAAGCGACGCATTAAACGGAAGGAGAGACCACGGTGAATGGAAATTTGCATTGATAATCATTGATTTAAATAAAACGCGAATCCGTTGCTTCCGTTGGCTCAGTGTTCAAACGAGCAGCGATTCCGGTAAATATTTGATAACGCGTTTATCTGCTGTTTTTGGAGAGTGAAAAATGAAATGTATGTATGCATAATGTTAGTCGATTCGCGAAGCTGGGTTCTATCTGAAAAATCGAATGGTAAATCTTTAAATATTTCGTTAAAATGAGATGTTCGATACACATTTCCTGGTGATTTATAATGTATGCATTAAAAGTTATCGAATTTTTCGACGAATATTTCTCGTTTAATGTATTATTACTTTCGTATGAACAAAAGTACGAATGAAATATTTGCCCGTTTTATATATTAATGTTGCATATCGTGTTATTTTATTTCTGGCTTCAACGTTTCACCAACTTATTTTTCATTACGTCGCAATCGTATTTACACGCGCAGGAAAATGTTCAACTAATTTTTCCCTTTTCTCGTTTTCCACTACGGTATGAATCACGAAACATCCCGTGCACGCAAACCGTTTATGTATATATGTTTGACAACGTGTGACTGTAGTCGCGTGCACCATATGATCATAGCTCGAAAGATTATCATCTGTTAACAGCGCAACGTTAAGATAACAGTTGTAGTCGAGATAGACACGAGTTATCAATGGCAAACACGTGAATAGGAAATGCATAATGTGCGTAAGCTAATGTTAACGAACCTAGATGCAAATCAACCTAGTTCACCTGCTCGTACAGCACTGAAATTCGAAATACTAATGTGGGATGCAAGAATTCGTGGAAATGATATGAAAGGGTTTTGTATGGATCGTGTGACGAGAAGAATCGAATGAGCCGCGAGGTGTGAATGAAGAGTGTTAGTGGAAACGTCGGATGTGGATCGAGTGAATGTTTATATCTTCGAAGGAGCGAACGGTTTCGGGGAATGCATGTGGAGTCTCGAGTGCATGGTGACCCGTAGTCGAATTGTGACACGTGGCAAGGATGTGTGTGTCGGTGTGTGCCTTAATGAGTGAGAGCGAATGAAGGATAGAATGAGATGAAAGCTAAGAGTGAACGAATATATTGAATGGACGTTGCGTGCGAGAACCAGAGTTGAATCAGAGAGCATAGTAGAGTTGAGTCGTGAGTGAATTGAGAGAATAGAAGGGCTTTGCGAAGCCTTGGAGATTATTGTTGAGAAGAGTATTGTGCGGTGATATGCCATATTAATAAAATAGTTAAGAGTTGAGATACAGTTTAATTATCAATCACAATTCCCATAAAAATAATCCTACACTAATTTCTTCCTTTGATTTTATAATTATTGTGCTTTTCTTTATAAACGTCAGTCTAGAATGGCGATTTTTTTTTTCTTGAAGTGGCAATTACATATACATATTATATGTATTTCTTAAAATTGTTAATCGCGTGTCTATTGCAATAATTAATAACTACAGGTGTACATTGAAATATTGCTTTTTCTAGTTAACTTTGATTAAAATAAAGTATGCTGTAACGTAATACAAATTAATCAACATTTAGCTCTAACGTTTCTACACTATGCGTTCTTATTCGCGCGTTCGTGTTACTGCTCGATAAACGAGTCGAAATTACTTATTTTGTTATAAAAATATTATTGGTATCCAATTAGTGATGTTTTAGTTAATATTTCTTTAACGTCAACATCGAAATACTTCTGCTGTTTTTGTACATATCAGAAAATTGTAATTCCCCAAAGACTTGCTACTATTTGTCATTGACATTGTCTGAATCTGTCCCTAACTGCATTAATTATAAAAGTAAAAATAGAAATGACAGTACGCCACTGGATAAGAATTAGATTATAAATAGATTGTGAAAACCATCAAACAATACAAACATATAATAAGAAACAAGATAATAAATTATCATACCTGTAAAATATGTAGAAATATTTCAAGCGGATGATTATTATTACGCTCTGTACATAAATTCATTTTTCTCATCATACCTTCTTCACCTTTATCACGAGACATTCAATGCACACAGAATTACCGTATTTTCATAACGCATATACGTGTCTCTATTAAAACTTGCCCTAGCACCCCGCACAATACCGTAGAGCGCGTCAAAGTGAACGAGTTCCTATTGGAGATAAGCCTGTGCCCGTTATCAAAGTTGCAATTGCGAAAATCCTCGAATACGGGCACGTTTCCTTCTTTTATCGTTTCCCCGTGATATTTAGGTCTAAGGCCGCCAAAGGAAGCGAGGCCTAATCTAGCTTAAATACCCGTCACGTGTAATCCGAACTCCCAATTTAATGAACACGAAGTGGAGGATGAACATGATAATGCCAGACGAACCAGGAATTACATTGAAAATGAAACGACTCTTTAACCTTCCATCGAGTCTTTGCAATTCGTGATCTGGTTAAATTGGCGGGAAATGAGATAATAGAGTCAATTTCACTCGCGAGTTCGACGAACATTTTTCAATTATACATTCGTAGCCTGGCAGACAAATATATAAATATACTTATATGTATATGTATGTATATGGTAGATGCTCGAGTGAGATCGTACTGATACTTCACTAATTTTATTATTTGAAGGCAACACATTCTGAAACTATTTATTCATTACTGTAATCACCGCCATGTTGCATTGCTACATCTAATAATATTATTATAGAAGCAAATATTATTATTATATAGATATTATAGAGATATAATACATTTATAAATGGGAAAGGTTTGCTCAAACTAATACAGGCGAATTGGTGGTTGTTTATACCTTAGAAAAAGAAGTAAACCCTTTAAATTCAGCAAGCTTCTAATTACAAAGGCAACGACGAGTGGGAGATCGTTTAGAGTTTAGAATAATCCGCAACCTAAAGTTTTTAATTCTGACCCATTGATTCAAAGAATCGATTCAACGATTTCGAAAATTGTCTTCCTTTCGGTATTTTAAAATTGCTATCCTTGAATTAAAAAGTTAACGAATATCGACGAGAAATGAAGAATATTAAAAAGTTTGAAGAAATTCCACTAAATCTGTCTGGATTAATGTTCAATGTTCCCGAAGCAATACTGTCGACGTGGAATCAATTGTTTCTATTCATACGGTGTCGCCACTTTTCTTCGACGGTGAATTCTTTCTCGGAAAGATTCATGTCGGAATTCATAAGAAATAGTGCAATGCTAGGCAAATACGTCTCGGAAAGTAGTCGTAAGTTCCAGGCAATTTTCTTCTTCTGCTGTAATCACTTCCCTTATCGTGTCTTACAACGACGGGTAGACGGCTAGTCGACAAAGGGGGTGGAAAGTAAGGGAAACAGACGGCGGAACAACGAAGATGAACGCGCAAAGAAACGAAATGGCAGGCAGATACAGTGGAAAAGAATACGATAAGCTCGACGGTGGGTAAATAGGGAGGAAGAAAATGAGATAAGCAGATACATAGGTGGATTTGGGGGTCGGGAGTTAAACAACATTGAGAACAATGCGACCCACGAAGGAGTATAATATGCTAGCAGTTATAAGAAAATTTATAAACATATTGGACACGAATTTTGTAATAATAGGTAGGTAAAGAAATAAGGTTAAATAAAGTTATTGATATAATTATTGAGAACTTTAATAAGAACTGATATATAAAGTAAAATGTCGAATGGAACGCGCAATGATAGGTATTCAACATAATGTTTTAGTTCTTATATTTTTTATTACAGGCAGATAAAAAATTTACCGATCTAAGTAAGCGATACTGGTTTTATAACAGGGCTTTCTTTCAGTAGTAGGATTAAATACTAAATTCCAGAAATTACATCTACTTGATAATATCATTATTACCTAACAATCTTTTAATTAATGTTCGTCCTGTCTAGTTGAAATTTCATTTGAAATCTGTAAATATGTCAACTTACATCATTTTTTCAGTAATATCTAACTGGTTTTAATTAACAGCATACAGTTAACTTCAAAATTTATCGTTGAACTATTAAATAATAGATTGCCTCTAAATATTAGAAACTTAATATTAGAAAATTATATTTTTAAAAATGTAAATATAGATAAAATATAACAATATAACGTTTTTATAAGTTAATTTGAACATAAAATCATTTTATGTTATCTGTAAGACACTCGTCAAATACGCGCGAAATCATCTCGAGTTGCTGTTTCGCCCGACCGAAAAATCGTCGAGTGCAAAGGGTTAATACACTACTGGATACATTTATTGCATTGTTATCAGTTCCATTTCTATTGTTAGCAGTAGACAATCATTGCGTGGTTATTACAAAGAATTCAGTGTCTATTATTTGCCAACGTAACAAAGTCAGTGGTTAATTGTAATAAAATTAACAATGAAATATTTATTTACTTCAAATGTATACACCTGAGTCAAATTCCATTGAAAAGTTAATTTAACTGAAGTACAAATTTTTTAACATTACTGTTCGTTGATTACAATAATACATTTTTATTCAACAATACAATACCTGAACAATATTACAATTCACGGTAAATTATAATACCGTTCTGAGTAATTATAATTATTACTACACTTCCTCATACTTTAACATAGAAACATAGATTTTTATCTTCGGAAAATGTATTAAAACGTATAATTAATTTAAAACTGTGTGGCTCCCTATTTTCGCCAGCTTGTATACCAATAATTTAATCAATAACAATGAAATGTGCGTAAATTCACGAGTGTAGCAATAAACATTTCCAGTTCTGCAAATTAATCACTAACAAGCGCGGAGGATCTGTACCATCTTCAATTCCAAATACTTTAGCAGAAGGGAATCGTTATTATACTTCAATAACATCCCCAGATGTCGAACACAAAAGACGATCGCCGATCTCAAAGGAAAGAACGTAGCGCACGAACGCTAAGAAACTACGTAAAGCAGGTTTATAAAATACGGTCTCCAGTCGCATGAAAGGCACATTCTGCGATATAATGCCACGGTATAAATCTGTCGAGATGAAAGTTATCCGTGTCGCGACGACACGCCGGGAAAACATGAAAGACTCGAAGAAGTCAATTTCCCATTTGACGCCGGGCGTACCTTAGGCTTTCTTTCCACCGTTTAGAAATATTCCGCACCGTAGTATCCATAGAAGTACCTCAGCCGCGGAAAATTGTATTTTGAGAAAAAGGCTCTCACGGGGATTGGCCGGGACAAGGAAGCGTGTTAATACACGGATAGAAACGTTTCCCCTGCTTGTCCGTGTATACGGCAACGCGTCGTACAGCGAAGCGGATAAAAATTTCCCGAAACTGCCATGACGTTTTACTGTTTCGATCGTTTGAGCGTGTATGTACATATTTCCGGTTTCAACGCGAATGTTTTGGAACTATTACATATTGCAGATTACAACATTTTTACATTTGTATTTGTATTTAAAATATTCGATGTGCTGCTCTTGTTGCTATTTTATGATAGGCCCTTTTTAATCCTTTCGGTGGCTCACTAAAATAAACGAGCATGGTAAAATGAATTTTATCTCTTTGATTTAGATAGTACGAGAATATATATTTCGTGTAGATAGAATTTCATTTTTAATGAGTGCTTTTTATGCCACCGATATTTAAACTTGGAATGCAATAATCAGGCTCATGGTTTGAGGAGTAATGGGTGTAGACCAGTGTTTCCCAACCTTTTTTGTGCCATGCCCCACCTAAGCCTTTCTGAAATTCTTATGCCCCCTATGTAACATGAACATAATTTTTAATATTCAAAAATTGAATTGTTCGCTGAAGAAACTTGAATGATAGGTTTTAAGAAGAAATCGCTAGGAAATTGTTGAGGAAACACAGTAAGTAAATTTTCAAAACATATAATGGAGAACTGAAATTCATGTACGAAATAATTTCAATGAAAGATTTTTCTATATTATTTTAATTACTAGTAATTATTTATTGCCCCCCTTAATAATGAAATTGCGTCCCTGTGGGGCATGGGACCCACGTTGGGAAACACTGGTGTACCCATTCAAAGGGTTATCAAATTTTATGATAAACTTAATGATTACGTGATGAACTTCTTCTTACTGCTTCATGAATGCTTGTTTAACAATAATTTACAATTTTACAATTTACTACCGCGAGAATGCTCTACTACTTCAGTCTGAATAGATATGTTATTTTGCTCTATTTTATTGAACGATCTTAACATCAGCGAAAGAATTTCTAAATTATAGTAGTATTATACTTCATTTGTCAAGCCGAGCTATGAGTAACGACCGTAATTGCACCAGAAGTCAAGAGAAGACGGTGAAGAATTGAACAAAAAGAAACTCAAACGAACTTTTCTTTTCAGAGCTAAGAATGGCAGGGAAGAGTAGAGGAAGTACTTTCGTAAACGACGTAAACTTCGAAGTCGAATCAATAATGCTCTACTTAGACCACTGCCACGATCACCCTTTCTTATAGAATCGTCTGCGTTACACGACAGACGCTGTTCTCGCAAGAAAAAAATAAAAAAAAGACAGGTGGAAATGGGGATAGAAAGGCACCGATTAAATCGTATGACGGTAAATGAGAAAAGTTCGGGACAAGTTCGCCGGATGTGAGGAGAAAAGTTTCGAAATGTAAATGAACATAAAGCATTCCGATTTTATTTCCAACTTCTTCCTTTTCCCTACCCTCTTTTTCTCTTTTCCTCCTCGTTTTAGGTAATTCTGTTCGCGCCACTGTCACGTGATAAGTGTTCATCCGACGGGTAGCTGACGTTTTCAATTACACCGGGCCGTCCATTATCGGGCCACCGAGAGAATTTTTATCGCGTTCCTACGATTCGACGACAATCGACGAGGAATCGCGAGAAATTCTCAATGGCTGACCGGAAACCGGGCCAATAGGATAATAAAGTTCTTGCCAACTTTCCTCCGCTGCTCTGACATTATTTTTTTTCTTCCCAGCGAAAGTGGGTCAGCTAAATGATTCTGCAGAATCCAAGACCGAGCGCAGGTACACTCTTCGACGAAATAAACCTGTACCTTTTGATGGTAATTGCTATTCGTGACTGCGCTAAGAACGAACACTTTGGGAAAGGTTACTCTGCTTGTTAGACGACGCCCTTTCTTTAATTAATTGTTAGGGGGCTAATTAACGGCCGCTGTTGGCTACTGACGACTGAATCGAAGCACGGAATTGTTATAACTTTCTGAGAAGCCTGGCTCGTGTTAAATATTTTGGAGGATGTAATGTTCCATTTGAACGATTCGAATAGCCTTTTACAGAATTTAGCGTTAAATGATATTCCGACAGGTGAGACTTCGTTGACATGGAAGATAAAGTGAACAGCACTAACTTCCATTTCGGAGACGTACAATTTTTCTATATTTATTTCTTGTTATAGAAATATTGTATTTTCTTTTTTGATTTAGAAAAAGACGGATGTACATTTTAGCAGTGCCAGTGAAGCTAATATAATTTGTAATACCAATAAAAGATATTACTAAGAATTACAAATAGTAGTAACTATAACTATTGATACACGTTAAAAGTGTCAAAAGATTGCTTATACTCTGCGGTCGAAGGATAAGTGACCAGAACGTTCTGCAATTGTCTGCCAAAATTCTCCCTATGTTTCTATTTCTATTTCCACCATTCCTAAAATATCTTGATAGGGTGAATTCAGAAGCTAACCATAGATTTAACTCTTGAAACCCGTTGTACCAGCACAGCAGGATTACCCAGTATTGATTTGACCCGTTGTCCCACTCTTGAACGAAATACTGTATTAAAATATAGAATTTGCTAGTAAGCGGATTTCCTGTAGGAGTTGCGAGTTCAAAGGAATCGGTTTTTATATTAAGTTACGTTCTGCACACCGATAAGAGAACTTTGTACCAATGCTGCAACGCTATCTCGAGTTTGCAAATTATTTCAAACTTGAAATTTTATTTCAAGAATCGTTTTGCTATTACGATTTTGGAATAGTTGGAAGTACAGGAAAATCGAAATCATTTTGTTACCGGTTGCAAATTAAATTTGGGGTTGTACAATTACGGCATTACTGCTTCGTTTTTACGCGAATTTCATATTTGCTGTTTTCGACAAAAAAAGGAAAAAGGTAAGCGTTATGCAATTATTTAGTCGACAGCAACAGCAGATAGATAAAAAGAACGAAGAAAATATATGCATGTTTGTTCATATATTTTTTGTATTTGCATGGGGAATTGTGCATTTATAGATTAAACATGACGAGGATATCGTTTTTTTAACTGTTATGCAGATTTGAAAACTTTCTTTTTCATACTGATAATAAAACTCTGGCATGTATGAAAATCATAATCTGTAAAAGATATGAATATACCGATAATCCGATACTTCATAACTCCTGATAAAATTCATTTTTCAATAAACTGAGTACTTTGCTTTAATAACTGGGCGAAATTAAATTCAACTATGAAGTGGTCTTATAATTCCTTGTGAAATTCAAAACTGTATTTCCTTCAATACCAATCAAGCTTTAATTAAAAGAAAACGAAAATTCTTCTGCATTATACGCATTGAAACAAATATGAAAATTAATTAATCTATGTACAAAAATAAGCAGCTGCCTTTTTTGTATGCAAGTTTAACGAAAACAGGGCAAACGCACGAAGATAAATTTTCTTGTGGTATTCAACATTTCTCTCCACATTTCTTCATTATCTGTAATCGAACAATAGATATCATCCTCGCGTGCCAATACCATGAACGTGCGATTCAATAAATTATAGAAATTCACAATTGAATGTAAAATGTAATTGGGCAATTTTAGAAAACAAAGTGTTTAAAATTCTTCTGCAGATATCAGTTTTTCTTCAGACTTTATTTCATTCAATTACAACATGATTTTTAATAGAAAAAATATATTTAACCCTTTATTTAAAAAGTACAAATTTGCACTTCCCTGGTTTTGACGTAAGAAGGACTATGCAACTCAGACCAGTTATAGAACTCACTACGCAAATAAAAACAAGAAAACAAATATAATTTACAATATTCACAACAATTCACAGTAATCTCGTTTCACTGTAACTTTGATCAATATTGCCGCAATTAATCACATTTCTAAAACAAGTTCGAACGACGAGATCTTCATAAAAAAAATGATACCCTTCTTGCACCTGTGACTCAATTGCGCGAGGAATGAACGCGCGTGAAACGTAGGAATTTTCTTCTCAAACGTGCTCCACCACGAATCACCCCTGGGAGAAAAACGATTAACGCCACAATGTTACATCGAAGTTGGCAATTTCTTGGAAACGACTGATTCGCCCTCATCCTCGTCGAGATGAGTATTTAAGAAAAATTAAGAACGCCGGAACAGCGATCGTTTGGTTGGCCTACTTTCTTCATCTAATCCTGGATTACCAGCTGTTCAGTATCCTTGGAAGTATCCCCTCGTCGCCGGAAGCTTTCAGAACGATGCGCGGATGGCGATAATAATTCTGCCGTTTTAATCTCTTCGATGTAATATTCATTTTTCTGGCGGTCTCGCGATTCGAGTCGTTCCCACTGTGGTAGATGAGGGTAGTTCTTTGTGGTTCGTGGTTCGCGTTTAAGTGAATTAGAAAGTCGATTTTCTTTGCTGGAGTTGGCACGTCCGTGTGTGTGATTCGGGGAAATGGAAATGGTGGAAAGTTTTATGAATTTCTAGATATCTTGTGTGATATAATTGAACACGAGCCAAAGAAGTTTAATTATTATCGGGTTATGTTATCTTTCATTATTGTGCAATGGAAGTGCTGACATTAAATCGCATAATGTTTCTTGATGTAGTTACTAATAATTTAAGAAATTTTGAGCGAAATATGTATGTGTCGTAAAAATGTTGTACGAATAATCCTGTTTTGTTTTGTTCAAATACGTCCAATTGCTTTATTGAAGCATTTCAAAAATTTCGTACAACGATTTTGTGAAAGCATTGGCAACGTGAAATTATATAAAACATTAATTACTAATAACCATAGTAAAAGATTTCAAAATTCTTTAAAGTTAAAAGTAGAATCTAAATTTAGTTTATCAGTCCATGCATCTTAATATAAAAAATAAATTTATATTAGACAATTTTTCCATTATACTCGTTTCAACATATTCGAGTGATAAAAACTGAGTAACAGAAGGGCAATGATAAAAGTTATTTGCGAAATTCTATTCCAGCAGTACTAATAACTCGATTCACCAATCACATACCGGTCTATACATTTAGATGATAATTTTCCACTGTACTTCACTCAACTTTATATATTAAATTCCTCAAATATTTCCTAGCAAACATTTTTTAAACCCGCAATGAATGGCCGCCCTCACAGAATTTTCCCTTATCCGTAAAGCCATAAACACATCACATACTCAAATTACAGCCGGGCTCCATCCACAACCGCATCCTTAAATATTAGGACTCAATCCTTATAAGTTGCACGATTTATAGAGGTTTATAGGGTAGGTTATTGTGAATATAGGAAGAATTTTAAACTCGTTTTACTCAAATCAGCATATTACATTAATTATACAGTTTCTTTAAAATTATAATAACTGTACTTTTGCGTTCATATAGAACAAATACCGATCTAATCTCAAAACTGGAATTAAATTATAATTTGAAATGCTTTTACGAGATTCGAACAAGTTTAAAAACTATTGACACCTAGTAGATAAACACTAGGTGTACCCAAATTTAGTAACAGTGTACATATTTTAAATACAAAACTAAAATATACCATTGCAATGATTTAATTCAACGAAGGATAATTTTTTAAAAATAATTGGCATGTAAACTACTATTCTAAATACTTCTATTTGCAAATAAAAAAAATTATTTCCAGGCTACTTTCTCAGCAGCATGACTTTTATCATACACGTCACAAATATTTTCGTCAGTCAGAACAGTTTCGAAATCACGATTTAATTCGTCAAATAACATGCAGCAGAGATTCTCGTTTTTGTTAATTCGATACTATATAATTGTTTATACATATATTAAACTGCCTCTATTGCTAGTAAAAATGCGAAATAATTAACAGTTGCTTTGGAGGAAGAATAGAAAAGCTATTAAATAGTATAAACTAAGCATCCAGTACATAAATATTATTATCACATGCAAATTGTTCGCTAAAGTATTCGACAACATATCACGATTCCGTTATCTTTCTTCATTTAACATGCAATTGCTTTGCAACAAAGTAATTGAAAAATAACGATTCACAATTGCACGAAAATAGAGCTCAAAATATTTATTAAAAATAGACAATGATATCTTTCTGCCTTTTTTACTACTACAATATAAAATCTCCTATGCAATACGTTACAATAACTATTAATTGTTAATTGATATAAAATATATTTGCGGACATCAAAAAAAAGGAGTGCACAAGCCTTGAAATGGCATTTTACAGCCGGCAGGCAAAAATTGCAAACAAATAATAATAATAAATACAATTTCCTGCGACATTTACGAAACATTTAACGCTGCCAATACTCTTGTCACGAACTGTGTACATTGTGGAACAAAAAGGTCCGAAGTTTATTCGACAAGCCGGTAGTTTTCGTGATCGGCAATGGTAAGGATAAATTTGAGATACGTGTACTTTACCTAACGGCCATGTCGTCGTTGCCGCGCGTTATTCCTTCGTTCTCGCTGAAAATGAAGATACGGGTCGAGCCACGATACCATTTGATACTGTGAAGCCCTTCGCACTGGGGCGATTGCAGTTTGCACGGCAGCTGCACCTCTGTGCCGAGTTCGGCTTGCTTTTCGCTCTTCAGCCATGGCTTGCCGCTTCCTGAAACAACGTACGAGAACGCTATGAATAGCACGCATTTCGTTCGTTCGTTCGTTTGTTTGTTTGTTTGTTCGTTCGTTTGTTTGCCGGCTTGTTGTTTAGAAAAAGGGTGAAGTTTCGCCGGTGTGATTCGCGTCGCGCAAACGTGACCATTTCCAACCGGTTCGTCGAACGATCCGTCGCGTCGTGCGATAGTTATTAAACCATCGACGCTCGTTGTTACGACATGCAAGTGTTTTCGAATAAGATCACCGCGAAGCTGGGCTAATAATTATTTGAAATACCGCTAGTAGTTTCCGTTCTGTTTGTTTTTTTGTTTTTTTTGTGTGGTTGATTTGTGTTGAGCGAATTGTTTGTGATTTGTTTTGCACTGAAAGTTTTAACCTTTCAATCAAGGTCTATTGGTTGCGTTGGTCACCTGAAAGTGGATCCTTGGTTAACTGTTAGTAGTAGGGTAGTGAGCTGCAATTGGGTTTTTATGGATGGAGGGTGTATGGGGGAGTTAAGTATACCAAAGACCCGCGACTTAGTGTGAGAGTGGTGTACCGATGCGAAACAGTGTCTATGAATGGAATGACGACTTCCAAAATATTATAGTATGTGAAAGAAACTATTCACCCTGGTTTATTTGTAAATAGAACAGAGTTTATTTCGAATGGGCGAAAGAAGCTTTTGCGTATGTGAACTATACATATTAAAAAGTGAGAGGAAGATGTTGAGAAATTATTCAGACGTAAATATTTATAAAAATCGCCTACACTACCAAAACTGCGAAGCACCATCTTCGCACGATTTTTCTGGAACAGGGATTTCCAGAATTGAGCACCACTTAATTCATCGTTACGACTTGCGCACGGTACACGAATGTTTATGAAACGTCAGTATAGAAAGTCAATCCTCTCTCGATGACCTAAAATGCATTTCGCGAAATGTCAGAGTACGCGAACGTTTCAATATTTCTCTGCTATCGTCGCTATAGCTATAAATATAGCGAGCCCCGCGGAGAGATATGAAATGAAAAATCACAACCTGGAATCGCGACATAGCACCAGAATACGAAACAATTTTTTATACCGGTCCACGTATACCGGTCGTCCCGATTTCATTCGTTAAATCGTGCTATTCCGCATCTTTAATTACGAATGTTCCGCGAAATAAAATACAATTACACGTAACACAAAAATCCAATTGCAACACGAGCGCGAAACACGGAAGTTTTACAAAAACACTCGTTATAAAATTGTTTAAGTAATTATTCTCTGTTTCGCGACGCGCTGTTTGGAAAGAAATGATGTATTGCGAGCAATTACGAATTAACAGGATCTAAGGGTGTAACTAGTTTGATCTACGTGTACCTTCTGATGCCACACGCGTGGCCACGGTGCGAAAGGGGTAGTAAATCGCGGAGTCGCAACTTGTGATAAACAGGAGCATAATTCTTGGTTAATTTATACGAAAACTCTGTACAGTCGAGATGGGAGAGACAAAGTAAGAGGGAGAAAGTGTGGCGGAGTTGGGAAACTAGGGGCTCCTTAGAAATTGACGATTTAAGGTGATTTATTAGTGGTTTCTGTGACTCTCGCCCATAATTTCGTACGCCATCCCGTAAACTTCCACAAATTCTGCCTAACGAGATAGTTGGAAAAGTGTACATCTCATCCTTTAATTAGCGAGCTCAGTAAATAAATAACGCGAGCTGTTGCATCTACAGCATACAATATTTCGTGCAAGAATTTAATCACGCATTTGATATGTTATAGGATAAAGAATTGTAAACATCGCGGGCTGTTGGTTAAAGAATTAAATAAAAATATAAAATGTAATTTCAAGAAAGAAATTAATTTTTTAATTGGAAGTCGATTCTTCGTGTGTGGCAAAGTTCGTGTAACCGAACCATTCAAAGTGTTTGAAAATATTTACGCGCCCCGTTTACGGCCGCTCAATTAAAGCATCAATTTGAAATGAATATTTACAAACGAAACTCCATTTTACTTCTATATATTTTTCGGAATACAAAATAAAACCCGCTATTTTTTATTTTCCATGTACAGCGTACATTCTACACGATTCTTGTTTCTCCATAACTTAAATATAGAACACAATACTTGATAAATAAATTGGATAAATTCAATGGAACAAAGTAAAACTTCACGGATATAACAATTTTTTAAATGTCTTTAATAAAAATTTAGTAAAAAATCACGTTGTGGGATCATATAGCTAGAAAACAAATGTACAACGATAACAGAATAATCGAAGATTTATTATACTTTAAGTTACTTGATTCATAAGAAAGAACCAAATTGGAAAAAATAACTGAACCGTTCGTCGGTTTGAGGTACACCATATGCTACTCAATTTTCCTATGTCTCGTCCGTTTCCTCCATTTTCCAAATGTTGTACCCATCGTTCCAGCAATCTCGTAGCATAGAATCGCATACACATATACTACCTATAAGAATTCTATCGCCAATGAATTGAAAAGGTGCCCCGAAGGAGACGATAATCAGACAGTGGTTTTCGCGACTCGTAACTTATCCAAGTATCGAAAACTGATATCATTTTCATGATAAAATACGCACCAATTAAATGTAAGCCAGGGAAATATAATACTCAGTCGACGTGGCAAACGGAACCCTTTCGATGATGTATTATATATTATATTCCATTTTGTATCCAATACGATAGAGATTTTTGTGTACGAGTTATCGTAACCATCGATTCAATGTAAATTATAATCGGTTCAATGGGAGAATGTTAATTCCTTGAAATATTTCATTTACTTCTCTCTCTTATTTATGATGAATTAATTACTTTCGCGTTTACTAGCCATATCATTTCTTGAATTACCTAAATTGTTACCAATTAGAGCTAGATAAATTCAACATCTTCAGTGATGCTTCAATGACATTCAATAATGATGAAACAATTATGGAAGCGTTGTTCTCCATTAATCGTCTAAATTTCCAAAACTAAATTGAAATTTAATACCAACTTAAAGCCAAATCGAATTACCATTAACCCCTTCGTACCCATGGACGAGATATCTCGCGACTAGATATTTAGACGATGAACCCTTTCGACGAGATATCTCGCGACTATATATTAGCCAATTGACGCTTTTGACGAGATATACTTTACAACTAATTCTATTCTTATGACTAAAAGGAAGAAATAAATTGCAATTTTTATTAATTTGCTGAAATTAATTGTATTAACTTTCTACGTGATATAACTCGATACATTGTGTTATGCATAAAGCAACACGTTGGGTATTTTTTCGTTTGCGTCTCCGTACCCAATGAAACATTGCGTCGTGTGCCAAAAAAAGAACGGAAAACGTAGGGGAACACGATAATGTCGTCAGAAGTTTAATGTTGCTTCATACACAACATAATGTATCGAGTTATATCATGTACAAAGTAAATACAAATCACTTCAGCAAATTAATAAAAATTGCATTTATTTCCTCCTTTTACTCATAAGAATAGAATTAGTTGTAAAATATATTCGTCTATATCAGGGTTTCCCAAACTTTTCCTGCAACGGAACACTTCGTAAACCCCCAAAATTTTCACGGGACACCTTGTTTATTTTGTAGGGTAGGTAATAACACATAATCAATAAAAATTTTAAATATGAAAAATAACATTCATTATTTATTTAGTAATTATTTAAATTTTAAAACGTAACACATCAAATAGGTTTTCACGGAACACCTATTATCTTTTTCGCGGAACATAGTTTGGGAAACCCTGGTCTATAGTGTCAAACCATTGGCGATAGGTGACGAGGTATCTCGTGAAAAGCGTTAATCGGCTAAATATCTAGTCGCGAGATATCTCGTCCATGGATACGAAGGGGTTCAATAAAAGAAAAGAAACGTACAAGACTTGAAACGGCAAAAGGAAAGCGAGATCTTTTGTATATTTTCGCCACGCGTATTTTTAATCAAATTGGCGTTAGTCTAATATATGTTTGTCCTTTTAAGTGTCCTTCTTCTTTAGCAGTACCCTGTCCTTTATTCGACATAGCATAAAATGCTTCGTTGAGCTCTAACGACGCCGTTCCTTTCCACCCCCACCCCGCCTACTTCTAACGCAACGACTTTGCTTTCTTCTCGCCCGTGAGCCACCTCCACTTTAATATCGAGCTTCTTCAATTGCACACCTAACAGTCTCTTTCTCACGTTTTCACCAAATATAATCCTATCTCACTTTCATCCCCCTCTACATTTGGTTTCTCTCATTACCCTCCACCTCGTTTCTCAATGCCTTGCTATCGCACACCCTGTCCCAATATAATCGATCCTTTATATTCCTTGCGTTATCTCAACGAACACCAAACGACCAGACCAAACATATACGCCACACCCTGCGACTAAACCACCCTTTTAATCTTCCCGAACAAATTCTGTACTTCCTCAGATTCTTCCCCTTTATTCCTGCCCTGCGTCTGACTCCGACATACCTTTCCACTTCATCACTGGGAATCGAACCATCTTATTATGTCTCAGCGTTCGAAGGGGGCCGGGGTGATCCGGGGGATGTTACTTATACATATAGCAGGGGCACGAGGGTCGCGCACGCGGAGGGCAGGAGAACGTTAAAAGGGGTGGCGTTATCCAATACTATGGGAACGAAAATCTGTTAGAGCACGAGGGGGGTCGCAGATGGCAAGTGCTAGGAAGCAACGTCTGCTTATCTTCGCGGGGGATTGGATCCTGAAACCATATCACACCGCAAATATTACGTTCAAGTGGTGAATAATGGAGTATGTCGAGAGTTCTCATATTACAGCTTCCTCCTTCGTCTCTGGTGACACGACTGGGCTGTTTAACGGTTCTTTAACCCGCCGGGAAACCGTACCGTGTCCCCCAACTCGTTCCCCATTCTGGAAAACGCCACCGCCGTTATCTCTCTCGTTCCGTTTTCTTTCCTGTTCAAACGCATCGTCCTCCGTGGTCGGGGAAATCAGCTCTGGCGTTGTTCGACGTTGCATTCGGTTAACCGATTATCCGGGTGCATTATTCGGCCTCGACGGCAGCCGTGCTTCATTCGTGGCGAAATATTATACGCACGATACCTGTGCATTGTTATTTCAAGCAGATCGTCTTTCGTTCACCGCATTCCGAATATCCAATTTATTTATTTCGTAATGCCTGCGCATCCTTTTATTGTTCGCGGAGCTGCTTTCAAGTGGCAGGGTATTTGTTTAGCGGAGGGATTTGCGCGTTTGGAAGGAGCTTTGGAGTTTTGTTTACGTGGTTACGTACGAACGTGTGTAAAGTATAATTTGTAATTCCTCTTCTGTTTTTATGTAGGAATTTATTGGGCTGATTTACTGCAATTTGTTGGACTAAGCTTCGCCTACATATTGCATGGACTACTCGTTTAATGAATTTCTCTGTAAACGAATAATTGGGAAAGGAAATGAAACGTTATGTTTGATTGTTCTGCAAATAAATTGCTCTGCAATTGTGTTCCGTTTTGTTTTTGCTTTACGGCTTTCTTTAATTATAAAAAAACAATTGATATACTTCTATAAAGATCATATTTTAGTATCGATATTGTAGCGAGCTTTTTTAAATCAACTGCATTCAGTTCAAGTCGTTGAAGCTTTCTGTACGATCTAAGTAATTAAGACTAAACTACGCTAAAGTAAATGCACCTGCAACTGTTACAAAGTTGCAAGTGTATTTACATTGTACACGCTGCAACCCAATTACGACTTCGTGTAACATTGACGCACAAGGCCTTGGTCTTCGTCGCATAAAGCCGAAAATTACCTCTGTGTCGCGTTTTCTCTGACGCACAGTTTCGCTTCAAACGACTCAATCCATAATTAATTACAACTGACAATGGGTATACAAGAATAATTCAATGGAATAAACCTTCAGACATGAACGATCTGCTTCGTTTGTATACTTATTTACCAAATAGAAAAAAATATTATTTGTTCGTTACATTCGTTTCTCTCGTATACAATAATCATCACGTTTTTGCTCGAAGGGGGGCAATTCATTTAGTACGCTTAAAATGGGGTGTTTCTCTATAATTTTTTTGGCCAAAAAAAGGGCAAAATTAACGTAGAATTTTATTTTTGTTAGACATATTTCATAACGTATAATCTGTTACGCATTCCTTCCCATTATTCACGACCATTTCCCAACGCTCTGGTAATTTCTGAAATCTACGTTCCATAGAATGTTAAACGGCGGAACTCCAACATAAACATGAGGCAAAATCCATGGGATTCTTCGAACGTGGATTTGAAAAAATACCAGCCCGTTGGAACGAGATTACGAACAACTGTGGAGAATATACATAACAGATAAAATTATGTTAGATATTGTTAGAAAAATATAGTTCTATGTTCAGTAAAAATCACGAAAATTCACAACACAGCCTCTCGTTTCTGTTAACTCTACAGAATACGTATATTTATTTTTAATTACCACAATGTGAAACAATGCACATCCGTTTTCAAGCAGGAACTATGTAAATAAGATATTATGAATAAACAATAAACATCCACATAGAAAAAACTGGAGGCTGAACAGTTATTTTATTAACGCTTGCACGGAATTTTTAAAAGTATCACAAATAAGGAACTTTCGGGACAAAATAACTCAATCTTGTATATTCACAGAGAGCATATACAAACAACAAATATTTTGTTAAATTCCCTGCACAATAGTTTTAAGATAATTTATTTTCCTCCTCGAATGCAATAATTTGAATGCTGCATTAACCCTTTATTGCCTGACTTTGTACTACCACTCATATTAAAACTTGAAGCTTATACATACATCTATGTATTAATTCTCTGAAGTCGTCTGACGTGTTACACTTTTCAATCAGAGGTTCACAAAAAATATAAAACTTCTGAATACAAAATAATAGCAACACAATTCAACCCTCGAAGGGTTAAAACGGAGGAAAGTTTTTATTATTCCTGTCGTCGTTCAGATTCAGCCAAATTTCCGTATGACGGTTAACAACATATATACATTTTTATACCAATTACAATGGTATATACCTGCTATATCAATTCTTTTGCCCATTACTATATTCGTACTGCAAAACGCGTATTGCCTCCCCAATAGTTTAAACCGTGTACGATCGCGAACGCTTAAAGTGTTAATCGGCGAACTTGCTTCCCATTATCGATTCGGCCAGTATTGGGCTCAATGGCAATAAATATTTATCGTGCAGAACTAGAATCATATGTAATGATTCTCCGAGGGTTTGCAACCGCCCCGTATAGGTGCACACTGTTCCAAATTGTCGGAATTCTGTCGCCACGAGCGGTACAGGACCTTCGAATTTCTAACAGCCGCCTAGCAATGTTGTTTCCAAGCTATATCTGTTATGTTATTGTCGTTCCGTCGCGTTATTGCCCCTTTTGTTGATTGCACGAGTACGGTGTTTAGCGGGGAATTTATTCGGCGGCGTTGCAGTTGAAATTTTACGCGTAGATATTCAGCGAATGTAATTTCATTAGTTTTGAATGGAGGCAGAATGCTTTACAGCGTTTTGTACAAATTAGGAGAGTATGCGATGCAAATGTTTGCTGCAAATGGTTGACTGAGAAGGTAAATGCTACGTTAGAATGATAGTGGTAACGAGATTATCGTGAAATGAAGTATTGTGTAATTGTTGAATAGACATTTAAAATCCCTATATCATCAAATTGTTAATTTTTAATCGCATGGTCGTTATATTATAATTATTTTAATTATAGTTATCAAATATTGCTAATATTTTGCATATTGGCATGTGCAAATCACGAGCTCGATAATTCCTAAAATATTTTCCGCAATTACGGTCACATAGTATATTTTTACCGACAGTTTAAGAAATATTAATAATCTTATAAACTGAAGTAATAGAATATAAACTTAAAATCGGATGTACACTTAATAAAATAATTGTATAAGTAATACAAGTAATCTTGTGACTCACATTTAATAACAAATTAAAGTATCTTTACTCTAGATTGCCCGACGCTGCGTTGGGTACACACAATTTGGAGCAATCTTAGAAACACGTCCTTTCTGTTTAGCTACTCAAAGTCGACTGGAACTTTAGGCAAAAGTCGTTCCCCTTCCCCAAAGTCGAGTAATATTGTCCACAGCCCAATCAGAAATTTTTAAGGTCACGATCCTCTAACCGAAACGTTCCGCACGAACAACCAAGGCTCCTATTTATTTCCAAAATTGAATTTCGTACCTTCAGCCCGAATTTTATCTTACAGCCTTTTCTTCACACTTTGTTAATAATAAAACAGAAGTATAGAATACACTTATAATATCTTATAATTGAAACTAACTTACGTAGATTAATATTTTTGGTGATTTCGACTTTGCAAATTAGTTGAAGGAAATGGGAAGGAATGGGAAATGAAATTTTGCATGTGCGATTTTCGCAGAATTTTCCTCCGGCAATGAAATTAAAAGAGGATAAACGATCGCGATAAATCGGGCGCACTCTGATATTATTCGAAAATTTCTCCGTGTCCCCAGTCTTTCTTATTTCTCGTGATTTCCATATCTTCGTAGAATTTTGCGGAGGCCACGAGAGGGAGAAAATCGACGGATCAAACATGAAATCCACACGATTTCATATAAAGGTTTCCCTCAGATTCGAAATTCAAAACCGACGTACGTATTTCTATGCCGTATGTGCGCTCACTCGAGTGAGTATATTCGTAAAAAACCATAACCCTAGTAATACCACGGTAATAAAAGATGATCGCGGTACAAACTGAATATACGTAAAATGAAATAAAATAGGAAATGATCGAACACTGAGTGAAGGGATACTCTTATTTATCAAAAAGCTGATGGCAACTAAATGAATTATTTCCTTATTTAAACCTAAATTAAGTAATAAAACATGAGACTAAATTTAGTATAATTTCCTTCACAATTAATATAATATCACTCCAATGCAATGTCGTGTAAGAATTGCATGACAAAACGCGACTGCAGAAGTTATTTATTATAACAATTTATAGAACATTCAGAAAACTAATAGTATACAAACAATATCCATCGAATCATATTAATTGATATTAAATGCCGGTATAGAATTGTGGTTACTAAATATAATGACGTTCTAGTTTTTTGTTATTTACAATTACAAATAGAAAACGTCGACTGGAGACATTCAAAATGTGGAACACATTCGCGAAAACGTAGTGAACGGAACAGGGTGGACATCGATCGAACGAGAAAAATCGGTCAACCCCATCGAGCTAATTGATAATTGGCCAGGTCATTCAAGCAAACTGATACAGCGATTTACACAGCTAACTATCCATCGGTTAACCGATTAACCCCCGCGGTACTAATTATGGTGGAATGTACGAGACACAAACCGTGCAGAACACTCAGCGAATTTCACACAGCTGGTCGACTTTCCAATATGCTCCGATCGAAAGCGTCACTTTCGTTTCGTAAACTGCATACGCGATGCCACGCTCAAGCCAGATATCACGGGATTTAACAAATAGTTTCACCTGCGTTTACATTGTCTTGTCGCCTACATCTTTTTAAATCACATTTTCTCGTCGTTTTGTTGCAAAGGATAAAATATCCTGCTTGGCCTTATTCTGTTTATTATTTTTATCATTACTGTTAATCGCACGATGCAATACAATTTTCGTCTGAAAAAGTTGTTCAACTACTCAATGATTTAAGCAGCGGTGCAGAATTTACGCGTGCAAGTTTCGAAACTCAATTCCGTGTCAGGCGATTGCGAGTTTAAATTTTCAACTTTATATATTGGGTACCACTGAAGTTTTCGTGACCGGGTTGCTGAAAGGTAAGAGTGGTTGTTCTTCAGCTTATGCCTCGCAAAATTCTGAAATTAAGAGGAAATTTAGTTTGAAACATTCGAATTCTGCACTGCAATTTAATATCAGTGAGGGACAACTTGAAAATTGGTTTACGTTCTGGGAATACTGTGTTACGTACATTTCAGGGAATTCCTAGCTGTTTGCATTTAATTTGTATCATACAAAATAGAACATCACAGTCGTCGTGAACAATTATAATACATATATAAAAAATTATTGTTATGTTAAATTAATTTTGGGGGGATACTTGTTCGGTTAAAAGTCTGTGTGTAAATTCCGGTATCTTTAAGTTAGCTTTAAATTATAGTACCTATCTGTTTAATCGCGAGGGCAGGTGTATGCGTGCTTGCGCTGGACAAACAAGAGTATGCATTTAAGAACAGATATCCTCAAAGAGAAAAGCCAAGGCACCCTCTGAGAGAAAATTCGGGGAAATGTTACCGCGGGCTGTCGACTGTGAAAATACGGGAGATCCAGTAATATATTAAAATTATGACTTCTTTGTTATCATCCTTCTTCATTAATTTGCACTCGTGCATATTAAATATCTGCCAGTCATTCCATTATTTCTTTGCGTTCCCTTTGTAGCCTTATTATGCTCGTACCATTGTACGATTATTAATATTCTGGTCGGCAGATTTGTTTTAATGCTATCTGGTGCCTCCGCCTGATTTAATTTTGCTCCATTACAATTAAATCCGCCTGCTCGAAATTAAAACAACCCTCTGTCAGGCTTTCCCCTTTTCTTTCCCCTTAATTTCCATTAAATTATTGATGAACTTTCCTTTCCCCCGCTTTTGATTAAAATATGCGCAAATCTAATCACACTTCCTTTTCGAGAACTGTGCTCGATATTCAAGATTTTCCCAATTTTAAATAGAACCGAAATAATGAAGAAAGGAATGGGGCTATGCTATCTCGACGCTTTGATCTTTTCATTCATGTTTTGTGCAACTACGTGCAAAACTTATTTGAAACGTAACAATCGCATAGAAACACTCACGTAGAGATTTAAACGCACGAAACAACGAGTCTTTGAATTACAAGTGGCACTCTTCAACCGTGCTACATAACAACTCGACTTCCAGCTCCTACGTTCCAAAAAGCGTTCTTAATTTAAACCTTTCGCCGCTGTCGCCGTGCCGCCGCGAGTTCTAAAAAACTTTCGTCTCCAAAAGTTTCAAGCACATCCAAGGCTATTCAAAATGCATCCAACTTTTCAAACTTCTTTCAAGTTAAGCGCTTAATAACTGAAACGATTTTTAATATTAGACAGGACGGGATATTAGACTGACATAGTGGATCTAACACCGTGTAACAACGAGTTTTAAATTTCATTGATTTATTAGAAATAATGTAGTAACACCTGTTCTACGCTATTAATATTCGGTTAGTCTGTTAACTTTTCCGGTGATATTCTAATTAGACGAAAGTTTACCTACTCTATCGCTGAAATATCGGCCATTCTTGTATTAGCGTGTTACCGCCAATCTAATTTGCTTGCTAAATAAGAGCTATCGAGTTAGTCGAGGAACGTTATCTCTACTCAAATCATAAATTGTACTTGTAGTTCTTCAGAAATATTTCTACTTGTGAGGGAAAAGAAGGAACACCATTGAAATTCATTATATATCAGTGAATTGCCATAGGTGTTAATTTTTTATTCCCCAACATATAATTCAACGATTATTTTTCCCGGATCTAAAAAAAAATGTTTAAAAATAAGAGGCGATACTTTCTCGGTGGACTCTCACAGTAGGTCAAAGTAATACAAATAAACTGGTTATATGCTTTACTTACATATAAAACTAACGATAATCTACTTTATCTTTAATATTACAATGCCATTCATATATTAACACTTCATTCGATCAAAAAAGGTGACGAACACATGGATTCTCCCACGGTTTAATTATCTATAAATTTTCTACGTAAATCCAATCATTAACTTTGCCATTAAAACATGAAACGCGTTGTTTTTGCCTCTCTGTGCATATCCCCACTCAAATAGTTAAAATCTTTAATTGCTTCCCTTTATAACTATTAGCTCCACATCGCACTGCTCCAATACATTTACACGCTCCATGAGATTGTAAATCGTTTACTATAAAGGCCCCCCTACACGATGAAACATGTCGCGATGCATGCATCGACTCCTAGGTTTCATGAAACCTGCGAGAGTCTCAGCGCTGCATCAAGCACCCTCCACACGACCG
Source organism: Nomada ferruginata (assembly GCA_963583965.1). Taxonomy (NCBI): domain Eukaryota; kingdom Metazoa; phylum Arthropoda; class Insecta; order Hymenoptera; family Apidae; genus Nomada; species Nomada ferruginata. Next base: position 8,356,104 of record OY757219.1, read on the forward strand.
ATTCCTCTTATCAGTTTGTCGTGTGATGCCAACGCTGAAACACGTGCGTGGAAATGTCGGATTCTGTTCCACTGTCTTATTGGCTATCGCAGGAGGTATGTTAATTATAAAAAAAGATGAATTGAAGACTAAGAAGACATGGACAAAAAGATGGTTAACCGAGAGACAGAGATTTTCTAATTCGTCATTATTAAAAGAGCTGAAAACAAATGAGCCTAGTGATTATATGTATATTCTTCCACTCTTAGTTACTCTCTCATTCTATTCCTCATTTGCTCTCACTCATTCAGGATACACGCTGCAGACATTCCTTGGCGACAGTCAGTCGCGTCCAGCCGAATCCTTGGGCCGCTGTACCCTCCATTCACACGATCTTCTCAAATACTCAGCTACAAACATATCTTTCACACCTCGGGATCATGCTAAACAGTCGCGCAATATTTCCAATCCCATATATGTATATTATCACACTTCCTCATAATCTAGTTCCCCAATAGAATCTATTGTCGTCCGCGTTTCGTGGCGTCCACGGAGGCGTCTCATATAACACGGCATTTTCTACGAACTATCTACCGTGTTATACGAGGGTTACCTGTATATGACTCCAAAGTTCGACAGGCGCGTAGACGGGCGAACATTGAAATTAAACATTCCGGGGAATCCATTTGCAGCGAACTATCGCCCAGTCGTCGCCCTTCGAACCCTCTTCTCATTAAAGCAAAACTGTGGACTCAATCTGACGCGAACGGGGACGAATTTATTAACGAAACTGCCGCGTTTATCACGATTCCCGTTTCATTTCTGCTACGGCGGAATTACGTATTCCGATGCCTCCGGAGCAATCGAGATCTCGGGGAATCGCGCGTGTCCCGAGTTGCACGCGCTCTCGTTCACGCTCGGCCCGGCCGGCGGGGAAGCAATTTTCGAGCGAAACTTTTTGCATCAACATGTAAATTGGCCGCAGAAACGCGCTCGTCCCGGGATAAAGACACCGCTTGGCCGGATAATGGGAAATTAGGCGATCCGTCATAGGTGGATTCTCGCGTGGCCCCGTGAATTTGCATCGTGAAACGAACGATTCTCGTTTATGACGGCGGAAGAGTCGCGGCCAGCGAAAATTGAATCGAACTTCGACGATGAAAGTTGGACGTGGTCAGCGTGCTGTGTGCGGCCACGATTTATTCATGGCTATTTAGCGACGCGAGGTAATGAACTATCTCAGTTAGATTGAGGGATGAGTTCGTCGACACTTCGATCACGCGTCTTGAGTGTTATGGAGAAGTTTGTCGCGAATAAGTGAAGGTATTGAGAGATGGATTGATGGTGTCTCGCGTATTTCGGAGAAATTAGTTGTATAGTTGGTGTTGGAATGTAATTGGGAAGTGACAATATTTGCAATTATATCTGCAATTAGCTGTTGTAGAAGTTATTTTTTGTAAACCTCACGTAGTCTGGAATAGAGGACAGGTGGGGTAGTAAGACCTCAGTTTTCTCTAATTAAAACACTAACTTTATTATACAATATGACGACACACGACGTTACTCAAAGACACAACAACTCACACACGATTCTCGCGATACTTTCAACAATACTCTCAGCTCACGATACTCTTCACTTCGATCCTCCCTTAACTCTGACTCTTGCACGCATCATTCATTCTTTATATTCTTTCACTCTTAGTTTCTCTCTCATTCTATTCCTCATTTGCTCTCACTCATTTAGGACACACCCCCGCAGTCATTCCTCGGTGGTGGTCGGTCCTGACCACCCGAACCCTTGGGCCGCTGTACCCTCCATGCGCACGACCTTCACAAGTACTCAGCTCCGAACGTACCTTTCATAGATCGGAATCATTCTAAGCATTCACGCAGTACATTCCAATCCTACACTATTTGCAAGGAGCTTATTGGCTAGAACTGCCTTTTTGTGTTGAGCTTTTGAATAACTTTAAGAGACGAAAGAACAGTTGTCTTTAGCAATAGACAGGTGAAGGGTCAATTAAATCAAAATATTGTAATCAATCTAATTCGAAATATGAATCTTCGTGTACAAATGAGTTTGTGTAATTAATAAACCTAATTATTTATTACTCCCAACGAGCCCCTGCTTTTCTATATTTCAGATAAGTTATTCAAAGATTTATACAAACATTTATGGCTTTTCTTTTTCTTAATAGAAAGCTCATGAGTTGTGAATAATTATCTCCCTGTTTCTATGAACGTTATTCAAGAAGCTTGATAAATATTATTGAATCACATATATTGTGAACTCAATTAATATCTTAGAAATAGTCCTAAGTTCTAAGTCCAATTCGTTGCAAGCTCTCTATATAGACATATTTTTTATTCCTCGAAACATTTTAAAAGTATTAGCTTGCTTGGTGCTGAATATTAAAAATATCATTACTCTACCATGGGCGGTACTCGCGTTATTCTTTTTACGACTCGATCGACAAGTAGTTTCTTTCACGGAAATTCATAAAAATTTTATTCGACAAGTTAAGGACAGGTCTAATACAGCCCTAGGAAGAACGATGGCAATTATAGCCGCCATGAGCTTATAACTGGGGATTAACTTATCATTTTCTTGTCAGAACTTCGATCTTCATTACTTTCCACTGATCCTGCACGATCTTTTTATTTCTCATGCGATTCTTCCTGCCTGAGAGAATAAAGGTTGATCTCACCTGTCCTTCGAGAATCTCGAATCCTGCTTATGATACGTGACTATAATTTAGATGAGAACAAAATTAACCATATTCTTCTGTACATACGCGCCTATTGCTTGCATATGGATAAAGTACACCTTGGATTCAAATAACAAGAAACGCTCCACATTTTCTAATCAACACATTGCACATTTATAATTCAGTTACAAAATAACGACAGTTATAAATTAAAGATTATCGAAATAGAAAACTATTGAAAATTATCAACATGTCAATAGAAGTTGGGGAAGATCAAAAGAACTGAAACGAGAGAGACAAAAATATTGATTAAGAAAACTCATAAATATCAAATAAGTACGAAAGTTCTATGGGTTTCTGCGTCATCCATTATTATTAACCCCGTTAATTTCTTGAGTATCAACTTCGTGTTCGTAAAGTAATTATGACGGATAGAAAGTTACAGTGTTTCTATATAATAACCACGATCTTGTTAATAACTACCATTTCGATTCATGTTATTTCAATTTATCCATTTCCAAAATGAATACAAAGAAGTACATACTAGAATATAGGATATTCATCGACTACTATGAAACCAAAGAATCTATTAACAAGGAAAAAGAAGTTGCAGGAAGTAGTCAAATTAAATGGATAATACTTACGTTCGCAAAGAACATAAATAGTCAACACAAAAAATGTTTATTATTCTTTCAGTATCTAAAACCGATGGAACTCTGCAGCCACATCAATCCGGTCCAAAAAGAGGAATAAAATATTAAACACACTAAAGAAAAGTCGAAACAATGATATCTTACGACTGAAACGCTCTGAAACTTCAATTTTCTGCGTCAATAATGCAAACACGTCGCTGCACAGCGTCCGAATCGTTAAATATCCTTATGAAATCCATGTTCGTGAAATAAATTCGATACTGACCCCCCAGTTGCTGCTTGTATAAGTTTGCCCACGTCTCTATTTCGGGAAACGCTGCATCGTATCGGTCGAATCGCGAACGCGTTCGCCCGTAAAAGGCAAAATTTCGACTAGAAAACGGACTCGATAAACCAACTTCCCACTATATCTGCTGTTTTATACTTGCAGAAGATCCATAAAAGCGGACCAAGTCGTTACAGAGGCTGCTTGCTGACATAGTTTGTCTTTGACGCAATTCCACTTCGAGCAGACATCCACTTATCGACTTTGTTAAATTTCCACGGCCCTTTACATTGCAAGTTTGTCAGCTCTTTGACGTTCCTGCCTTAGTCCGATCTTAACCCTGTGTAAGCCCATTTATTTCCACGCTTCGAAGGATTTGAAATAGTTTATTAGAAGAAAGAAAGACTCTGAATTCACCATAGTTATCATAGAATTATAATAGAATTATAATAGTTAATTTCATTTCCAACAGTGCTTGTCAGTGCGGAACCGAATTTCAAAACCTCAATCATGTCATTTGGCAATGTCCGGATTACGAAGATGAACGCAGATTGCTATTAGTATTGCTCGACAAACGCAAGCTTTACCTCCCTCTTTGTATTGACTCTTTCTTAACCGACCCGGATATCAGGGTGTTGAAACTTATTCGTGGTTTTCTAGAGCAATGCTCGGTTACAATTTAATTTAATTTAATTTAATTTAGTTGAACATCATTTGTTTCGAATACTTCGTGTAAAACTGTTTACTAGATCTTAAAAAGTCTGTATGTATGTTTAGAAATATGTTTAAGTACCACACTATATGTAATGCATTGTATTTGCTATATAAGCCATATTTGGCTTAAAGCAATTTAATTAAATAAATAAAATAAATAAAATAAAATAGAATTATAATAGAATTGTAATAGTTCATCATAGAATTCATCACAGTCGAAATACTTATAATAATGAGTCTTAACTGTTTGGTAGCGACAACTTCTATTATAAAGAAGAATCATTTCCGTGAAAATGTTGTCACGTCTCTGACTGAAATATAAAGATAGAAGATTGTTTAGTTTACTTATTTGCCACACGGCTATCGTGTGCAAGGTTCACTAGATTTTCATGATCGTATGCAACCCTTTTCGAGGAGGTTACCGAATGATTCGTTTTATTATCCGGTTGCAAAGACTGGAAACACGATTGCACGAATCTCTGCCCTTCCAAGCGACATCGTGATCCTCGAAAGACGCCAGAACGATCGAGTAACCCCGAGGTTTTCGAAATTTTTCCACGCAATCTCGGCAGCGTCGATGACCCGGACATTTCTTTTTACCTAAGAATTTGGGTTACTCCATTTTACAAGGGCTGCACGCTCCGCTAAAGTTATGTTATCTACGTGATCTGCCTGGTAACGCCGATTATTACTGTCGATTCCAGCGCCGAATTTTAACCAATTTCCCGCTAATGGCACGATAATCTAGGAAAATTTCTGTATTTCTGCCGGTGATATTCCATTTGCAATTAAATGTAACGATCGCTTCATGCACAAACTCTACTATAAGATATTGTAATTTTGTACATGTAATAACACTTTCTTTCGTACTATGCAATTGCTGTTAATGATATTTCCTTAACATTTCACACTTCGCTTCAAATGTCCTACAATTATGTACATATTATTTTATTATAGTAAGGACAGAGTTACTCCCCTCAGGCATATAAATTAATTTTTATTTCCAGAACTACGTATTGTATTAATTATATGGATAAGACAATGTTCCATTCACTCAGGAATGCATGGGCGTCTAAAATAAATACTTTCATTCGACAAAAGGCAAAAACTACTATTTTCCACTTTCCTATATTTTAAGAAGGAATAAATGAATTCGCAATAGCTCTGTACGCGTACATAAATTACCACTAACATAATAAATTCTTATATTACATTCGACAAAATCTTACAAATATGTTACCGAAAGCTAGCGTGCATTAAACAGTTCACGACACAAATCACGACACGAAAAAAGAAAAATAGCAAAAATATTACTTTAAAACGAACGCCGTCTGCTTGGCCGCACCGATTTCATTAGAAAACTCGTTTCGCCATTGCGAGGTTCGTAATTATACGTAAGCTACCTCCTTGTTTTTTCTCGAGTGTGGATACATACGATGTGAATTGAACGCGGTCAGCAGGCAAATTCAGTTGGCACGCTTTTGATTACACTGCGAATAGCAACCGTGTATGAACTATCTACCCTTTCCGGGGGGGTAAAAGCAACCACTCCAGACACCGTACCAGATCCGCTCTGCACAGGCGGCGAGACACAGCTATAAATTTTTGACTCGTGATTTTACGATCGCGAATTTCCATAATTCTTCGCGGAGAATGAAAAGAGTCACGTTATCTGGGCGGATTATATCTTTCTATACGAAGGCAGTTGCGGAACGGGGCGACACGCGTTATTCTTTCCTCTACCAGTCAATGGACATGGCATTACCCCGATTATAGGTGTCTGGGAAATAACGGTTTGCAGCCGTTGAATCGACGAGTTTGCTGGCTTTTAAGCCAGATAATGCAAGTTTCGATGTTGCGCATACACCCGAGAATATTTTTTGATAGCTTCTGGGCGAGCTTTAATTCGCTGGATTAGACGGCCTCGGTCGTTGGGAAGCTTCAGTTGTGCAATAATGTAATTCGTTGAGTAAAGATTTTGGATAGAACGGTTAGAGGTACGCTTTAAATGTATTAGCTCTGATTAAGATTTCTGTTATTATTTTTCTGAAGCGTGTATTTATAGTTATGAACGTCATTTGTTTCATTTTGGTCAAAAGAATTCGAAATAATTTGATAAGTGCAAGTGCAATTGATAAGTGCAATAATGTAATTCGTTGAGTAAAGATTTTGGATAGAACGGTTAGAGGTACGCTTTAAATGTATTAGCTGTGGTCAAGATTTCTGTTATTATTTTTCTGAAGCGTGTATTTATAGTTATGAACGTCATTTGTTTAATTTTTGTCAAAAGAACTCGAAATAATTTGATAAATGCAAGTTAATTCCAACGAGATATCTGATGAAGATTGATTAACTTCCTATTAATTTTTTAATGCAAGGATTGTTAAAAATGTTACGCATTCTTCAACCGTGCGAAAGAAATGTCTATATATCTACATATGTATACTCGTCTTTGGTCTTTTTACATTGTACTAAAAATATGTTCATACATGTAGAGCTTATTCAGTCATAACGCGCATCAAGCGAATGTTACGTTATTTATGGAAGACAATTTGTCAGCAATGAATAGATGCATCGGCTGAATGAATATTTGATGATTTGATGATTCTACCGCACGCAAGATCAATCTCTCTATGAAGCGTATTTTTATAACACGTCAGGCAGTATGAAATATTACAAGAATCTTAGCTCCTATAATAATACTGTCCGCTGAATTTCTCCAAGCAGAACAAAATATTTCTTTCATAATCTTCATTGAATCTTTCCCAATTTCCTCATACACAACAACTGAAACAATATCTCTTGAAGCATACGTAAGAAAGTCGAAGTTATTCTCTAAACATTATTGAAAAATGTGGTAAATAAAATCTGACGTTATCTTCAGACCTATGCCACTCATTAAAAAAATTTTTTGCATCGATCCACTAGCAACGAGAATAATAGAACAAATTAAAACGTTCACACTGCACACATATAATCCACATTCAATAATAAAATATTCGTAAAAGCATCAAAATGCATTTTACGAGCACAATAATATATCAAACGAGACAGATTGCAGTCGACTAACTCTAAGGACGAGGACCTATTTATCAGTTACTGATCCGACGTAGCATTTAGCTTCCCGAAGAGTGGTAGCCACGTAATGGTGCTTCTTGTTGAGACACTCCTTGCTTCGAAGTTTATCACGGAGTCGCGCTTTTTTTTACGGTTCTCGTCGTCGGTAATTCTCCTCTTTCATCGGTTGGAACGTGGCCGTGCAGTTAATGGACTATGGTTTAAAAACGGATTCGTTTCAGCAGCGTCATTACAATGTTTTGCTGTAGCTCGGACGAACTTCGATAAATGACGAAATTTTTTGCCGCTGAGGTGTGGCCCGGTATTTGCGGCTCATCAGATCGGATAAAATTGCGAGTATCGTGAAGAAAACCGGTGCAAACAATTGCGCGGTAATACGTAGCGAGAACAGGGCAAGAACCAAGCTAATTACGCTGCAAGTAATTAACAAGTTAGTCGTATCGATCGTTCAATTCGGAAGTGAATATTAGTGACGCTTTTTTACAAATTTCCTCGTTATTAAATATATTACGTACTCTTTTTCATCAGCTTATGAATATATTTTGTTGTACTGGGGTAGAACAAGTTTTATAATATAGACGGATAATTCGATGATAATTTAGTTAATAAATTTTGCAACATTTTTATTACAGCTTAATCTATTGAAGTTTATCATGGTTTTGAATTGTGTTTGATCTTACGCTTTGTTTCAGAGATATTTATGTTTAATTTATATTGTTATCAATTGTCAATAATGTTAAGTATCTTGCTAACGTCAACTTATATTTATTTACTTTTTCTTTTATCAACGACAAGGCTGTTTAGTGATACCACATGTCTGTTATAAATAAAATTGCTGTCCTTTTATAACGTTTTTGCACGTATTTTATTGTAGAAAAGTTTCACAGTTCATGAGACCAAAGTATCTACACTCTACACAAGACTATAATTCCAAATTCGAATTCATTTATAGAGAGAAGAATAAAAAAGGAAAGACATACCGTATCGAATTGATCAAAATTTTAAGGCTATGCACTAAAAGAAAATGAAGACTGATACGACTCACCACAAGATGAATGAATATCTTTGGAACGGTGTCAAGATAAAAAAAAAGGACGACGTATTACCTGAAACAAAGAAAGTATAAGGAACGTTAGTTCGGTGTTGTGTTTTATTGGACGCACTAAAGTTTCAACCGCGTTTCATGAAAAATTCTCGAAAGCGAAATATTGCCTGTTTTAGCTTGGCACCAATTTTAGTACCCATGTAACAATTTTATGACTGACTAGGTACCAATTTTCGAGCGACTAATTTTTCCAACGAAATTGAGACGAATAGCTGACGGCTGCTTTTAACAACCGCATAGTGGCCGCATGATTATACTTATGACTTTAGCTCACTTCGCGTTTGTATTCGCTGTGCTTTCCCGGCGAAAATAATAATAGTTCACAAACTGCATTGAACTACTGCCGTTCTCGCAAATTTTCGACTTACCCTACCTGCTTTGAACGACCTCGCGCACAAAGGGAACGAGCACGGTGTAATTTTCGTTGGTTGCAGTTGCCTGAAGTTACCGACGTTTTAAAAATAATACAACAATGCAAACCGGATAAATATTGCTTTTTTGTCCGGATTTTTCTTGCGACCTTTCCCCTTCGGCGATATTAGTTTATATTAGAGGATTGAATTAAGTTCATTTCAAATTACACAATTTATTATCACAATTACTACTTATCCACATTGTTATAAATCTGCCTGAAATTCTCATTCTTTGATTATTATACTCGATATCTGCGTTCCAAGTTCCAAACGTAGTTATTGGTCTTTCGAGATGCAACGCACACATCCGTTTTGATTTCTCTTATCCATGAAAATATTGTGATTCTGTTCCGATTGAAATAAACAATCGTGTTCGTTCCATTTCCATAGAACAAATTGTTATTTTACCTGAACAGAAAATAGAAATTGCGAGTTTACATTTAATTCGGTGTCACGCGTTGCCGTTATATTCGTGAGGTCACTATTTCCTTTTGTCATTTTTCCATTCCGATGGATGGATCGTATTGTTGTCCAATACAGGGAATAGGTATCATTTGTTTGAATGCTTCCGGCGTTGGAGTTTACAGAGAAGATAGACCCTCTGGCTTGAAATGATCGTACACAATTTTTTTCGCAAGATCGGCCGAATGGAATGGAATCTATGAACGATCCAGGTATTTTTTTTTTGTTTTGACATGCGGGCAGAAGTGGCAAAAAGTATGCACAATATGTTATCATTTCGATGGAAACGAGTTAAACCCTTTTGATGGAGTTGTATTTATTGTAAACCCAATCCTACTTCTTGTATTAATTTTAGGTCGCTTTTGTTGAGAGTCACCAGCAAAAGCTCATTTTCTTAATATTTTCGACTGTTAGATTACATGAAAATAAGGGTAGTTATACATATATATTGTACATAAAACTGTTAATAATAATAATTATAGTATATGGCAGTTTGTAATATTTGGACATTCATATGACGATAATACAAAAGGCGTTTTACTTCCACTTTTTACATGAGCCTTAAAAATTTGTTCCTTATAGTATATTGTACATTATTGTAAAGGGGCAGACTAGTCCCAAGTTTAGTACGATTCATATTTAAACGGAGAAATCATTCACTGTATCAATGAATAAAATGATGCATGGAAAAAAATATACGTTTCAAAGATGCAAACTATTTGCCAGTTTCACTCTGTCCCAAGAAATAATGTTTAATACCGAAAGCTGTCCTCGTTTGCAGTTCTCCATCAACTCAGATTGTACTGCAAACATTAACTAACCTTCTACTGGTCACCATAGATTCCCCAAAATAATTTACTACTCACGCTACAGCAATCTATTTTTATTAAAATAAATCTTCACGAACCAACACGATTATGCTCTCAAATACCCCGAAGCGAATAACAAATAGCAGAGCAGTCATCCACGCTTGCTTTTCCCTGTCACCCTGTCAGCCCACTGTCTCACCTGTGATCGATTTTCGATGCACCAAAGGAAACGAAGACGCTGCGAATGAGGACTCTTTATCGGTCGATAAATAGAAGGAAGACCCATGAAATTAAAGGAGTTCCGAGGGATCGAAGCGATCCGTGGCCGCGCAGACATTAAAATGTAAAGTAAGCCTTGGCGGGCGAGAAACGAGCTTCGTCCTCCGGAGCACCTGCAGATAACGACGTCCTATCACGGAAGTAGAAAAACTTATCGACCCCGGATGCTACGATGTCCCGTGCGCTTAACCTGTTTCGGAATTATACAAATCGCAAGCACGTTTGCATACGGACCGACGGAGAAGCTGCTTCGAGACCGGGAATAAAACTTTTGGCGTAAAGAATAATAGTCAGCGAAGGCGACGGAAGAAATAAACGGAATCACCCTGGTAAACGTCAACATAGCAAGCGTACCAGATGCAGAGTGTTGTAGATTATTCATTACTGCACAGGTATTTGGATTTTTATGCAATATCTCGTGCGTTAACAAATGGGTTGTACTCTTCGGGTATCTATGTAATTATAGTCGTGGATCATTTATTGGGACCAAATAGAAATATTAAATATATAATACATTATTGTAGATAGGTGGCAAGTGTCGTTTTCTTTTGAAAGGGAACATATAAATCTTTTTTAAACAACATTTTCAGTAATTAATCTTCGATTTAATATTCCTTATTACCTACAAGTGTTACGTTTAAGAAAAGATGCTTACGAAAAGATATCGTAAGCTGTCTATCAATATGAAAGCTGAAGTATAGTAATCGAAATTTTGTACACTACCTGTACAGCGAAAATGAGGATACAGTATTCAGAACAGAGGCACGATAAGTTTTTTCAGCGACTTCTGTTACTGAATAACCGTATGAAATATAATATTCGAATTACAAATTACAACAGGTATTGGAATTGTTAATCAAATTCTTAACCGTACATAATTGTTTCTAGGAATTAAGTACACTTGCTTTTTTTATAAACCAGATTCCCCGGATAAAATAAGTATACATATGTTTAAACTATGTTTATCATTAATATTGTAAACTCATCAAATGAAAGTGCAAAAGTCCAAGTAAAAATTAACGACACATTCCTCCGGTTAATGAAATTCAATTTCGAAGTACAGTCACAGATGCGTTACTTCTAGAACAACGAAACACTAAAAACTGAATCGTTAAGGAATATTTCAATGAAAGAGAAAGAAGTATTACAATGATACAGTGGATTTGGATAAATGGAAATGAGAAAGAGCCCTGGAACGTAGAAGTGACTACATTTTCTTATTCTAAAGCTCAAATGTATATTTGAAATACCCATCGATAAAATCCAAGAGTTCGGTAAAAAAAATTCGGCACGATTTAATGGAGATGATCTAATACATATGTAGCAGTGCATATGTTAATGTTTGCCACAAATGCATTAGATATTCTTGGGCGACTGAAAAGTGTTTGAGATTTCAAGAGTTTAAAAGGCGGCGGGCGTATTTGATGTAGAATATTTGGGCCGCGTGCGCTTGAAACTGGGATGAGCATGAAAAATCTGCGACTATGCAGGCTATCAGGTGGACACGGCTATGAATTTTTTGTTATGAAAATTTATGCAGTCTAAGATCAAGCAAATATAAAAGACAAAATGAAACTGTGTACAGATATTGCATATGTTACAGATTCGTTGGATGCAAACGGTGTTATTTAACGCCTCGATTTTTAAAATTATCTGCAAGTCTAGGAAGACTAGACTAAAAATTTCAGAGACTTTGATATAACTATCGCAGTGAAATAGGATATTGTTTAATTTGAATTGGCAGAAATGAAGTATTTCAGGGGAGAAACAAATATTTGATGCCTCCTGAAATGGTATTGTTGTCTCCAATAGTTTTAATCAATGCAAGAATAGCCTCTGACCATTTCTTTAAATTAATTATTATTGTCTGCAGGACGCTACATAGACGTTTAACACAATGAAATTAAATGACTAATAAATAACGTCGAAAACGGAACTTATTGATACTCCTATGTTTTTTTGTAATAAAATTTGTTTCGCTTTAGATTGGAGATTATACTGAAGATTAATTTGATGTTAACATTCATTTATGCCGACGTTAAACATTAAATGAAACTTCAATAAGTGTAGTCCGATGTTAAAGGAAAAAAATTTGCTCACTGAATATTCCCGGTTAAACTTCATGTATACTGATACTAAACAGTGGAAATGAATAGGTAAAAAGCTCGAAGCTTTGCAACATATTCCTCGAGCCATTAAGCTTTATAAAAACACGGGGTAAAAGGGAATGATATTTAGACAGTAGAGAGCTCCTGTTAAACCCATACATTGGAGTGCAAAAAACTTAAGTAAATGAAATAAAAATACGAATGAATGGATGAATTCCCTTGATCGATTATAAACGAATGAAATATGTCCCGTATTGATTCCTTAATAACTCGAAACGTTATTACCTCATCCCTCTTCTCCGATTTTGCAAACGATTCGTAATGGATTCTATTCCATTCCGGCTGGTAGATGACGATATAACCGATATTATCGCGAAAATGCAATGATTCCATTCGAATTATCTTAGAAAATACCAGAATATTTCGACATTTTCAACTCCGATGGAACGACAAACAAAAGAAAATTAATTTTACCGGTTCACGTGATTTGAATTTGCATTTGTTGTGTAATTTCCGCGCGCACGGGGGACAATGTTCAAACAGAATCTTCTGTCGAATACGAGGAACAATATCAACCTATTTTTGCAATACATTTAAATTCAGTTTAATAATAATATTTAATCAAATTATTTCGAACTGGGATCTCAACATATTGGCAACGCAGGCGATCATAATTCCCGGAAGTGCGCGTTAGGATTTAAAAACAGAACAACTAGAAAACAACGAACTATTGTATCATACAAGAAAACCATCGCAATACATTACTTAAAAAAAGTTTTCCAATTAATCCTCCCCGAACTGTGAACGTACCAACTATCATTCAAGTACACATATATTTTAGTTCCCCGTTAAACGAATAAGGGGAATTCATTCGCAGCATTAAAGTGATTCGGACCCTCCCATTTGTACGTTTCATCAATACTACCATTTCGATTTCACTGTGCGGGACACGCGAACATCAACTTATCCCCTGATTCACCCCCGTAAGAGTGCCAGCCAGCGCCCTGCCTTCAAATCGGCCATCTAAAGCCATATTCTAAACTTCCGCAAATCCATTCCAAACACTCGGACATCTCATAAATAAGCCCGACTACGCCCCCACCAATCCAGCGTGGATTCATCCGGCGTGTGGAAACAACAGCGTGCCCGTGAGCGCGTTAAAATCGCATCGGGTCAGAATCACGTTCGCGAAACGAAAGAGATTCGAACGAAAAGCCGCCAGGCGAAAGTAATCGAAGCGCTATCATCGCGAGTAGCATTCCAACTGTGCCATTGAGAATCCGTTGAAACGATGGCAAAGAAAGAAGGAAGCACAGAGAGGGAGAGAGTGTGAGAGTGAGAAAGTGAGCGGAGGGTGAGGGGATAGAACAATAGAACGAGTAACGCGAATGAAGCTGCCTTTATTCGACTGTTCGTTCGATTACCTGATCGTGGCCAACCGATTGCACCTTGATACATATTCGCTAACGAGTTTATCGAAGTCGCCGCATACGACCAAGACGATTGACGCAATTAAGGGTTAACGGAGCATCGAGTGCGGCAACCTCTCGTCTTTTGTCCTGGAGTCCAATTAAGGTTTCGAACGCATACGCCAATTGTGCGACGTAACGCGATTAAGTAATTGGAAGACGTTCCATGGTAGTGCTTCGTGGTGAAACGAGTGGCTGATCCGGGCTTGAGATAGATTCTTTGTTTGGTGTACTCCTTTGAGGTGTACTCTGTAGACGTTATAGTGTACGTGGAAGAATGATATCGGTACAGAGAAAGATGAATTTCAGACCTATTTGACAGTACGGGGGTGGAGATTTTTGTCTGTTTAATAGTTTGAACTGTTCTGGTTATGTTGAACGAAGTTTATCTTCGGTTTAGAATTATTTGGGGAATTTTTCTGTTATTCTGTTGTTGTTCTTTTTATCTATATTTGTTACAAATTTGTAGAAGCTTGGTAACCCAATATAAATATAGAATAAATTAGAATATAGATATCAATTTGAGAAAAGCGTGGATTTAAATTTTGTATGGAGCGAGAATCACACGAAATATCTTTGATAATGTTTCTTACAAACAGAGTTCAGCGTAGAAGATGCGAATTGGTGCGCGAAAAATATACACGAAACACGAAGTACCTACCTGTAGCGAATTACGGTGCTGTCTAATAACGCAGCAGGTAGTCCTACTTCCCTTAATAGGGAAGCCCCAGAAGACGTCCCGTTTAAATTCCAAATAAGCTTCCCCGAGTGCTTCGCTCCCATTAAAGATACTTCGCCAATCCATATTTCAAATAACCATACAAACGCATGGATATCATCCTACATGAATTACTTTAAATCTCTTTGAACTTGCTCCCTTGCAAAGAAAAGTCTGCAATGGATCAAAGTTTCTTGCGAGACCGACAGAGTAATAAGTCGTAATACTGTAGGAACTTTATAAAAATGAAGGGGAGTCATCGGGAATCGAACCCGAGACCTTCGTATTACTAGGCACTGATCAGCGCCACTACGCCACGGCCCCTTCTTAGGCAACGTGGTTCTTAAGTTCCTCTTATGTTCTTTGATGGAGGCGCCCGATCCCACACTCGGCCCCTTCTACAGGAAATTCGCCCTCGAATTTCGTCTGTAGCTCAACTCACAACTCAACTGCAACACGCCCAACTTCACACCTTGAATTCGTGTCCCTCGTTGCCGACGGTTGTTTTCGCTTTTAAGACGCACGACAATTTCACACCTTGAATTCGTGTCCCTCATTGCCGCCGTCTGTCTCATTTGCCTTCGTGTGTTCCGGCGCTGCCCTCCATCCCGGACGAGCCCCCAAATGTAGGAACTTTATAAAAATGAAGGGGAGTCATCGGGAATCGAACCCGAGACCTTCGTATTACTAGGCACTGATCAGCGCCACTACGCCACGGCCCCTTCTTAGGCAACGTGGTTCTTAAGTTCCTCTTATGTTCTTTGATGGAGGCGCCCGATCCCACAATACTGTAATAACAAGTCGAATCCGGCAATAGGATTCTCCTTTGAAGGCACCCTTCTTTTTAATTTACAAAAACCACAATTACATAAATGGTGGTTAATTCAGTGGAAGTGTACTTAGATTCCACGTCTTACATATTATCATCCAAGTAGGAGTTGTAAAATGATGTATTGAGGCCTTTCATACTCAATCATATAAAGTTTTACTTGTGTATATCGTTAGAGAATGTTAAGAAAAGGATTAATATATTAGGTTGTTTATAAAATGGCTGAATTATTAACACTATTTCTATCACGATTTTGTGTATACCTATTTCGACCAAAAGGTCTCTTTTCACACCTTTGTGTTTGTATGCAAATAATTGACAAAACTGTCGGGATTTCAAATTATCAGTTAAATATAGATAATTTCAGCAATGTATTTGTTGATACATTCATGCATATTTATTAGAGATTATTTAATTAGGTTGTATATTGTAGAATTAGTCACTGCAATGATCTATACTAAAATGCAACATGGCGTAAATCAAGCGAATATCAAAGTCATGCAGCAACACCTGTTTTTTCCGTTACAACAGAAATCGGGATGCTCTAAGCATCAGAATTTGTTATTAAATCCTTAAGGTGTCAAAGGACACCTCATGATGGAAGTAGGTATACTATGCGCATATTTTTAGATCCAGGTTGAGCTGGAGGAAAATTATATCGCTGAATCAATTTAACAGCTATTGTACTAAAAGTCATGAAATTAGTTATGGACAAATGATTATAGTTAGAGAATAATTTAAAAATAAAATTGGAAAAGTGTCTTTTGACACCTCTTGGTTGAAATAGTGTTACGATAATCGTTGAAGTCTATAGTCGAGTGGAAAATAATAGTTATGCACTTACTTTCCTAAGGAAATTGAGAAATTAACAAAGAGGTACCATAATCTGTCACTTTGATACAGTGAAATTGAGAAATTATTAACAGTCCTTATATTCGTCTAGCTTCAAGCTTTAAAGTCATGCATAACTCATTCGCTCCACAATTCAACCCTTGCATTCTTAAAGCATTTCCTCGTTTGCAAAGTCGACAATTTCATATGAAACAAGCTCATGCTATACATAAAATAACAATCCGGCTAAACTACCAAAATCTACTTATCCATTTTTATACCCAATAAGATTATCCTTCCATGTGATCGCACGTACAGCAAAATAATACCCATTCACGATTAAAAATGTAATTTACACACGGGTACCGAGGCTCAGCGTAAATTATTACCTCGATACAGTGTTTCGCGAATTTTGTAACAGTTAATAAACGATCGGACTCAAATGGCGGAAAAAAGGGGTGCATTTGTCTCGATCGCGACAAGGGCGAATTACGGAAACAACGAACGGTTAAGGGGATGAAGATGATTAAACAGTAAAATACAGCGGCACCTGTTTATGCCCCCGTTTTGCGTGTACCGTTGTGTAAAGAGAAAACAACCGCGACTAAACCCGTTTCTGGCCAGAGCGGTGTGGCCGGGCAGTTTTTCAGACGGAGCTTAAATCTGAGCTCAAGGGAGTTCCCACGTGTACGTATCGTTCGAATCGGATTGCCGAGCGGGCTGGTTAAGCCTCCGTGTTTTAAACCGGCAGAAATTGATCTTTATTCGCGGATCGGTAATGTCGGCTGACGTAAATATTCCGGCAAAATGGGTGCTGTATTTTTTTGCAATTGGACGCAGTGCATAGATCGTGATCGATTATGTGTGGCTTGTGTAGACTTTCTTCCTTCGATTTTATTTTCATGGGACACATATCCCTTAGCTTTATTATTCTTATTTCTGTTCTTCTATATTATGACCTACGATTATTATTAGTACTGTTTACAATTGGTTTTTATTGTTGTAGGCATGAATTGTTTAATTCAAATTTTGGGACAATTTTTTTTAATGAAAGAGGGGTTGGTCTAGGTACATAGATAGACACTTCTATCTATTCTAGCTGGAATATTCGGTTTACAAGTTCTAGCATTTATCTTGGAAATATCTTTCCAATTAAGGTATATTAAGTAATATATGTATATTAATATTAAGTGGTAGATTATGTAATGCTGAAACTACTGGAATTTGAACACAAGCTAGTCAAGTTGACTATCCTGGTAGCGTATGTTAGCTCCAGTTTTAATCGATACTTTAAGACAATTTTGTTGCACTTCTTTTTCTCTGGAATGGGTGGACGTATATTTGTGTAATAGCGATTCGAGATTTGGCCTTATTTTCTATTAACACAGTATGAACACAATTGGGATTGGAAAAAAACTAAAACTCCACAAGCATCCCAGAACCATTCGTCACTTTTGAATATGAGCTAAAGTCAATTTCAATATCTGCTACTCCCTATTTCAACAAATCATTCATATTTCTTCCGAACTAGACATTTTGAGCTAATTAAATTTCAATATCGCTCGAGACATGTCTTTGAAGAAATGTCCTCGGCCCCACAAATCAATCTTTACATCTTTAAAGTATCTGAAAATACTCAGTGGTTATAAATACTCCTTCAATGTGTCCGGCTTTAATCAACCAATCAAAATTCCAATCACCAATCAGGACCCACTATTCTCAACAAACGAACTCAATCGCGAGCCCCTCAAGTTGAAACATCGATATATCGAGCAGAACGAAGACGTGAGCCATCGTTCGGCGACCCAATAACGATATTATTATTCGCGACAAAGAGCGTGGAACAAAGGTGCCTGGGTGAAGGCCGCATTTTTCGCGCAGCACCGGGCTCGACGATTCGATCGCTGATAAATCTCGTTTCTCTCCTTTGAGGAAACACATTTCCGTCATCAACTGCTCCTCCTTTCACGTTAGACGCCACGATTCCCGGCGTGAAAGGACAATACACGCCGCTTTGCCCCGCTATTGATCGGCTGCATACTTTACAGCCATCCCTTTTGTGCCTCTTCATTCCGCTTTCGCGCACCTCTCCGCGTGGCGCATAAAGAAAATGCACCTGCACACGTGCCCGCGTGTACAGGTACACGTATGCACATTGCTGAAAGTCGAAAGCGAGAACACGAGGTCGTGGAAAGGGCCGGAATGATTGTACCCGGGGCAGGATATTAGGTCGTGATGACGTAAACGTGAAAGGGTGTTCGTCCGCGCCTCGTTCCAATTTCAGCCAACTTTTCGCAATGGTGTATATTCACCGTGTTAAAAGGATTAAGAAAAATGAGCTGGAGTAAGATCGCGGTGTGGAAACGGGAGGAAACGTGAACTCAAACGTCCATAGCCTTTGCCCGACGTTTCCTGTTTCTGGGCAAACGAGAGAGAGGGAGACTGTGCATGACTGTGGCTCTCTGATGCAAATACGAGGAAATGAGGAACGTGATGGGATTTAAATAGGATGATGGGGGCGATATTTTGAAAATATTGTTTCGTGGCATAACGATGGTTTTTAAATTTCTTATTCGGGTAACATTAAAGGTACGTGTGTATTTTAAATATGAGTGCCTGTAAAAGTTTTCAAGGGCTTTCAATAGTCGGCGTGGTTGACACTGTTCTTTAGATGGCAAATAATTTCTGTTGGCCTTGTTATTAGCTGGCGAAGGTTCTGCGAATAATTAAACAAATTTAGGACGAGTATTCAAGAAATTTGTCGAGTTATACGTAATTGTAATAATGTTATTATTTCGCAGTGTTATTATGAATACACAAATAGGAGTTCAAGGATTCAATTAGAGTATTTTTACACATTTTTTATTTCCACCGCATATTTTTCTGGCCGAATATTCATGCATTGATTGTTTCATGAGGTTTAAATATTGCTTCGTTTGTAAGATTATAATTCACAGAACGATAGTAAAATATAATAACATAATTTCGAAATCTACCGAAACAAAATTGTTGATTATGCATATTAATAAGTATCTAGAACCCTTTGTCTGAAACCTTTATCTAATCGCCGCGTCAAAAATTGCAAGAATTAATTAAAGTTCAATACAGTCTAGTCTAATTGAAGCACGTCTAACTAAAAATTGAATGCACAATACTGTTATAAAATGAAATCTTTCTAACATCCAATTTCTAGCAATCGATTCCATTAAATTCGAAATGAAAATGATCAAAATAAGTACTGTACCCTTTACATTATACATAGATATGAATTTAACTTTTGTTATGTTACAAAAAAAGGCCTGCCCTATTTAATAAGAAAAACCAATCAGAGTTCGTGTCTCAACCTTTCTGCCGATTCACAAAAGTTACTGCGATCCTGAATGGATTTATCTACCTTTAAAAACGCATTCCATTCTACTCGTTACCGACATGTAGAAACCGACCATCTGTACGAACAAACAATGAACCTCTGATAATAAAGCATGAAGTCACGATCCATAGAAATATACATATATATATGTCCTTCAAAGTTACGTCTCAATTAATTTTCTCGAATGGAATCATAGGGAATTTTAAAACTCGTTCGCCGAACAATCATCGGTGAACGATACGTCGCAAATTTGCCATCCTCAATTTTATTCTTCGCTTGCCGGAGAAAAGAGAAAAGCGTCGCGCTGGAATTCTTTTCATCAATAACGATTCATCCCTTCGTCCGCCATCGGGTTCGAAAAATCCAAGAATCGTAATGCCACGTTCCGATGGTAAACCGTAAAACGGTCGCGCGTTTTCTTTCAACGCGATCGAATTTCGAATAGGAATTTGCTTTGGCCGAGAATAATGACACTGCGATTCTGTTTTTACGCACAATTGTTTCGAAATTTTAATTTGTTTCGACCGGGTGCAAATTTTCTATCGATATTATCAGTCTTTTCGTTATTTGTACACGTGACAAAATTAATATTTGAAGTATTGCAATCGTCAATGTTAGATTAAAGAATGTAAATAAAATATGTAATGATTTAAACTGGTTTAATTATAACACTGTTACCTAAAGCAATTATTGAACAGACATCGTGAAATTTAAATTAATTACATAAAAGCATGGGTTTTTTTTATTCAAATATAAATAAAATATAAGAACATAAGTTCGATCGATTTAAATAATACATACCTAATCCTTCAATCGTATCACTTCGATTAAAAACGTTTGTTCATCAAACATGAGCGACGTACCTGCCAATACACTTTTCACTCGACTCAGTAATCCGCGAATTACTAAAGCACATACATTTATTATGAACACCATTGTCCGCACAGTTGCGCCACGGTAATCAAAAATTTCATCGCCACTATGTACATTTACTTCAATTTCGTAACTTTAAAAAGATTTAAATAGTCGAGCAAATAACCCATCGCCTCATACCTTGTATCATACATACTGCATGAAGACAAATATTCATTTCCCAAATATTCCGTATCACTGTAAAAAAATAGGGTTGAACTCCACCGTATTCCCCTACGAAGCGCAACGCCTTCCTCCCAAACACGAGGCTTTATGTCGTGATAAAACCAGCTGCGTCTCGTTTACGTCGAAAAGACTTTGACCGTGGCCATTATTATTAATTTTAATCCCGTACTTCACCCTCGCGGATTATAAGCGAGCCAAGTATTTTTTTTTACTTACCCGCCACCCCAGAAGACAATCGTTGCGAGACCACCAACAACCCTTCCCTGAACCACTTTCGGCCGCGGGGCATGTTATTTATGAAATTTTATAGATCAACCAATATCGGTGGCGCGGATATTTCAAATACGCTTTATACACCTGTGCCTGAAAATTGCCGGACGAAATTTCGAGCGACGTCACAGCGGGCACGTAACAGTGAATACGGAGGGGAAAAAGAAGCTAAGGGCAAAGTATGCCTCGAGGAGGAGAACCGTTTTGCGAGATACAAATATGCTATTTTAAAGGATGGTGTACCTTGTTTCTTATCGCAACGGAGTAATGCAAAAATATGCGGGATGCGGGAAGGCATTTTCTTACATTAAAATGATCTGTCGGGTGAGTTATGAGAAACGGAGTATGTAAACAAGTTTTTCCGGATGGGATGATATTAGAACGATGGGTAATGCATGACTTGAAATGGCAAGCCTTTTCCTTCAGATTTGTTCTCCTTTTTTCGACAAATTTGCCATAAATATTTATGTCGCTGGAATACTCCGTTGAGTGTATGCGTCGAGTATCGTAATGGGCATGAAAATAAGTTCAATTAAGTTGTAATATGAATTATAATGTAAATATAAATTTTGAGTATGTAGCCTCCAGTGTTCTAATTGTATCACTTTTTGTTCACTGTTTTCTTATCTTCGATGATCTTACTCTTTTCCTTGCCTCTGTTATATCAATTTGCCTGTCAATTTTTCTTGTGCTACGCGTCAAGTGCCAGATCGTTTTCATAAAAATTCCTGCAGCCGCTGAAACAGTATCCGTCAAAATTTGTATTACTTCCACCGTAAAAATAATGTTCGGCGTGTATAGTGATTTAACTTACTTGGAATAACGATTATATAACAAAAGTACAATTTTTACTAAATCTTGATACACGAACAATTAATAACAGTAATAACTATAATAGTAGAAATTCACTTGCTTCTCGTAATCACGCAAAAAAATTCACCAAGAAGTGAAACGAAGACATATTTACTTATCTTAATGTTCATAACAAGTTCTTTGATTTGTATATTCTCGTTGTGTTATTAAAAAGTTTAATATTAGAAATCCGTTAAGCAGTCCATCTCTCCCATGAATTTAGGCAAATGAAAAAAGGATTTAACAATGGCTTAACATAGCGTTTCCGAAAAATCTGGACGCGTATCGATTTCATACAGTACGTAACGGACACCATAAAATTTTCAGTTCGATCCCCTGTTAACACCCAAGCATTACGCTAATAAGGCTTTTATGCGGAGGCCTTTTCGCAGCGAGGACAGGCCAATTTATTTGAGAGCTCGCTATAATGCTTCCCCTTTGTGCAGCAATTTTACTATTAATTTCCATTACGCAGTTAATAAGGTTTTTTCGGAAAGCCTGTCGCGTTACTTGCGACCTGCTGACATTTTGATTAGCCACGCGTGCATTCACTCGTGTCAGTAATTAGAAATCGATGTGGACACGTATTGTCGTATTTGTAAAGTAAAATGGTCGCCCTCTGCGATAATACAAAAAAAATATACGTATATTTGAACGTGTCTCTTGAAAATGAAAAATAAATATGTAGTTATTTTACCAATTCGACAATTGATTTTATAGAAGCTTCTTAAAAGTATGGAGACGTTCGTTTTAAGCAAGAAATTTAAATACACGAGCTCGAGTTTTCAGAAAATTCCATTCGCTTAAATAATGTATGGAATATTGATATTTCTAGGGACTCTTTATTATGTCCATCTTTGTTGAAAAATGTCTATCAGTTTCGAGATAAATTTGTTGACAGCGATATGAAATATGGATTTAATCGTATTCCGAGTTTATGCATAGATTCAGAAGGGGGATTTAAAATTGTGACCTTTTAGAATTAACTGAGGAAGAATGGACGATGCTATTTTATTGAGCACAGTTTGCTTCATTTTATTTAATGAATTCCTTTGTGTCTATGTTCTCTGTAGCCTCTTCAATTGTATGCAGCCAGATTTGTGCAATTTTTTAAACTGAAAAATCTCTCCAGGTCTGTTGAAGCTCTTCTGTGATAGCACAGAGACTTTAGTTTAATCTCTTATTACGTTACACAATTCTATAATCTTTCGAGACTTAAACGATACGACTGTTTTAATTCCGCCTTTGCATAATATTTAATAATAATCGATGCAAAAGTTGGTAACCCTTCTGTCCTCCTTTTCAACATATTAATACCTGTCTTTAGCGTAACGAAATATTTCTTAATCTCATGTTTCAGATTTTTGCTTACACTTTATGAACGACACAAACATCTATATCTTTACATTTTAAAATATCCACTAAAATAAACACCATTTTCATTTCTAACTCAGCCAAATCAAAAGTTAAATTAAGTAATTACTTGCTGAAAACGTATGGCAATTTACATTTACTATATATCAACTCAGATTACATTGTAATTAATGAATACTAGGACAACCTAGACGATCGCTACTCGCGAGATGCAAATCAATTGACACGAAATGTTTCAGGTAATTTTATATCAGCAAGGAAGAAATAATTGAGGACGATTAAAAGTATTCATATCTGTGTAGTATTCATAACAATTTTTCTCAATTAATCATATAAATATTAAAGAAATGAACAATAATCGTAACTGAAACGTTTAATTGCCAAAATCACTCGTCAAGTATACTTGCTTAATCATGTTTTGATTAGATAAATTACGAACGATGTTATAAAACTAGATACAACTTTATCTGCGCTTGTTCCAGTATTAAATAAAACGTCAAAATATTATGCTTACACAAACATCCCCCATTAATATTAAGTAACGAACCCCGTGAATTTCAAGGTTCAATTGAAATGCCCAAGTACAATAATTACACAAGACATTCCTTCTATATTAATAAAAACCATACTGATCTGCGCATCCAAAATATTTGTCACTTCAAGAGCACCGTAACGGAATAGTTGAAGAAACTTTTAAATCCGCCACTAAAACTCCCGCACCACATTACACATGAGAAAGTTTCGACTGATCCCCGACGTTGGCATTTCTCATCCAAAAATTGAAACAGTTTCATTTTCCGGGTCGCGTGGCTTTTCGCGTGCCGACTTCACGGACAACGGCAGAAACGAATTCGTGATGCAAGAGGATCGAGTCAGATTCAGAACACACGTAGCTGCATCCGTCGCGGCGAAGAGAGCTGGTTACTGCTGAAAAATCTTCCTGGGCACGTTTCCTAACGTGAACGAATACCTTTCCCGTTTCCTTCCGCCGACAATAAGTCACACGTCCCGAGTGATAACTCGACGTTTGTTTGCTTTGGGGACAGCGTTTCAGCGTGCCGCAAGAACCCTTTGGTTCGCCGCTTATAAATTTCGGGCGACGCTTGAAAAATCCACGATAAGGGTAGATGCAGTTCGTCGTACTCTTGCATCCAGTTTTTCTTTCATTTTGACGAATTTTCGTGCCGGTTGACCCTCTCGATACGGAGTACGTATATGCATCGTAGCTACGTAATGTATCGTTACTGCAGTTGCATCGTATTTATATAATATACGAGTATTAAAATTGTATTATATTTGTACAGTATATCGTTATTGCAATTATTTATATAAATTCTTACTTGGGCAATTGAGCAGAGTGTATGCCAATAAGTGTTTGTACGCATAGCTCTTCGCATTGATATTAATTAATTTTGTACTGTTTCATGCATCCAGGATATTTTCATTTTTCATGTTTGCGGAACGAAATGTTTAAGGAACAGTGAACACAGCGGGATGGTTGTGCTGGATCATTTTTAAGTGGACAGTTGAGTAAGGAATTAATAGATATTGTTACTTCACGTGTTTATTACCCTTTCATGTATTTTTAATTTGGGCATCTGCTTTTGAATTATCCGTCGCCTTTGTGAAAGTGCAACGGAATTTTTATTCATTCCAGCTCGACTTTTAACCTCTCTTGTATGATTCGCAGCCGAGTTTGCACAATTTTTTAACATTTTAAATGAAACATTTCTTTACAACAGGGATTTCAGTCCGTTTATTTAAACGAACAGTGAAAATTTACACATTCGCGATTTATGCACGAGAGAAAGGATACAACAGATGAAACGAGATATTAAAAGAAAGTCGGTGAAGTTTATATTTCGATACATTCCAAAGATATTGGGCTTCGAAATACATATGTACTGCGTTCAATACGTAGAATAGCCAAATATGGAATGAAAAATTGTCGGAAATGCCCTGATCCATTCTTCTTTCCTTTTATTTGGAAATACGCGTGTCGTGGGTAGTAGTAGTCGCGAAACAGTGCCAACTGTGCATTCATCACTGACCATCGTACAAGAGTCAACAGTGGAGTAGGTCAAAGACTGATTGTGACACAGACGACCGAATGTGTAAAAAGGATACACAGAATAAGGATCCGAAATCATTTTTCCATTTTGATGAAATTATTGCACTTCAGAAATGAACAATCGTATTCGAATGAAACGGGAAGGGCTTAAAGGGGACGATGTACTAATTTTAATGACGTTAATTAGTATTTAGTATTGTTATTGTCTTCTACTGCATAGTAATTAGAAGTGGAACCATTATTATTGTTGGTTTTTTACTCTTATTTCTTTATTAACATGGAAGAAAATCTGCGCGAGTTAAATTGGTAAATGGAACAAGTATTCTTAATACTTAATACAGTAGAACCTCGATAACTCGAACCTCGATAACTCGAACCTCGATAACTCGAACCTCGATAACTCGAACCTCGATAACTCGAACCTCGATAACTCGAACCTCGGTAACTCGAACCTCGGTAACTCGAACCTCGATAACTCGAACCTCGATAACTCGAACCTCGATAACTCGAACTACGATAACTGGAACCTCGATAACGCAAACTCGATAACTCGAGAAGTTTTATAAGACAAAAATTGTCTTAATTCCCTTCCGCTCCGCTGCAAAGACCTCTATAAGTCGAAATAAAACTTACTTTAACTCGAATTATTTGCCACATTTCCAGATGCATTATTTTACCTCTGTAACTCGAATTTAAAATAGCCAAACTTATAAAACTCGAAGTTTAGAACTTTTTGTCGGAAATCATTCAATTGTTTCCTTCCCTTCAACCGTCAGGAATGTCTCAAGACATAAAATGATCACGTGCATAACCATGGAAGCTAATCATTTTTCGTCAATTGATCAATAATGTGTTAATACATTAATTCAGAGCAAAATTACTGCCATTTTGAATAACAAGAAGTAGGTAAATATAGTAACCTAACTTTCGTCTTCTGATTGCGTTTATATGTGTATACAATAAATATATAATTCATGCTAAAAAATGTAATTTTCCTTCTTTGCCGTCCTGGCAAGTCGAAAAGTTAACCATCATACACATCTATAAGTCGAATTTTCGTGTGTTAAAACTCTCTTACTCGAATACTCGATAACACGAAACCTCTATACATATTGTAGAAGTTATTTTCTGTAAACCTCACGTAGTTTTGGGAATAGAGGACAGGTGGTTTAATAAGACTTCAGTTACTCTCATAAAGACACTAACTTTATTATAAGGTAATGTCGACACACGACGTAACTCAACACACGGCACTTTCAACACTCTCAACAATACTCTCAGCTCACGACACTCTTCACTCTGCTCAAACTCTCTCCTAAATCTGCCTCTTGCACGCATCGTTCATTCGTTATATTCTTTCACTCTTAGTTTCTCTTTCATTCTATTCCTCATTTGCGCTCACTCATTCAGGACACACCCCCCAGTCATTCCTCGGTGATGGTCGGTCCCGACCACCCGAACCCTTGGGCCGCTGTACCCTCCATGCGCACGACCTTCTCAAGTACTCAACATTCACGCCGTATTTCCAATCCTACAATATCTCGAAGTTTTTTTCTCTTCCCTTGAGATTCGAGTTATCGAGGTCCGACTGTAATACTATGTCTCTAAAAAAAACAACTCATTTTTCCTCATTTCGGATTTACGCCAATCCTCGGTTGAGGTGTCCATATCATATTCGGATTGACATAGACTTAATGCCAACATAACGGGAACCAGAAATAGCCGGCCGGCTCTCCAGTTATGCGACGCAGCGTACAACAAATCTTTCGTCCGTACCAAAATCTCGATTTAACGACCCATTAAAATACGTCCCCAATCACTCGACCCCCAGTTCCCATTCCACCAAGTATCCCTCGAGGAAACTGGTAGCAATCCACCGTCACCTAAATAATGGCAGGCCAGGATGGCTGCAGGGGTGCGTACAAATACGACACCGGACAAGTTCTGACGGCCTGTCCGATAATATTGTTCGTTCCGTTGAATGGTACATTCATTACTTATTTCAGCTTATTAATTCCATGCCAGACCTGCTCGACAATCGATCTGATTATTAACCGTAGCAACGAGAGCGGTCCACCGTAGTCAGGCTGTCTTTCCTTTTACATTCAGCCCTCTGCCACCGTTTCCTACCCTGCTCGTCGGAACACTGAAACTAGAAGGAAACCGGCGAATTATTGAAACGCTAGACCCGCTGGCTGACTGGTGCTTCGTTCGAGAAAATTGCGGAACGCTCGTCGAACCGGTGAAATATTACGGGGCGAGATTAATGGTCGTGAATTTCTCTATAAAAATTTCACTCGGCCGCGTCGTGATAAGGGGAGGACGTTTCCAGGCTGATGTATTCGGCGTGGCCGCCTGAGGAGTTCCTGTTATTGCTGTGAAAACAGAGAAACTGGATAGGAAAGAGAGAAAGAGGGTAGGAAGGGGAAGAAATGTCGCGCAGAACAGAACTTCGCTTTTGCCATACGGAGTTCTGTGAAATTATCGGCGGAGTAAATTGTTCAGGCGCCGTTGATATCGCGAAACCCTTCAGGACAAGGGGGGATGAAATTTGTTGAAAGGGTGTCCGCAATTGTATGCGGATGAGTGTGTATGATTGCGTTTAATTACGTTGGAATGTGGCGCGTGGAACGACGCAACGAGGTGTGAACGAAGTGTACTGCGCTGTAATAAAAATTTATAAAAACTGAAAAGTGATTAAGTACGAAACTACCACATATAATTAACAAAGGGCCTGTTGAATGTAATCAGGGTGGGGGTTGTGGTTGCGTTCTTGC
Organism: Nomada ferruginata; assembly: GCA_963583965.1. Taxonomy (NCBI): domain Eukaryota; kingdom Metazoa; phylum Arthropoda; class Insecta; order Hymenoptera; family Apidae; genus Nomada; species Nomada ferruginata. The sequence continues at coordinate 8,384,336 of OY757219.1, forward strand.
AAACTCGACGAGGGCTATTATTTTTTCTTTTCAATGCGTGAAATGTGTAATGGCATATATACATTTTTTAAGCTTCACTGGTTGCGAAGGATTTTAATAGAAGTGCCGGGTAACTTGTTCTTCTTTATCAGCGTGAAAGCATCCCTCGAAAGCTAATTAATACATACAATTCATTTCACTATATAATATAAAAACAGATATTTTAATTAATACAACAAAATTGTTCTGTAAATCTGATCAATGACATTGTTAAAAAAAAGCCACCCTTCCACCATCTATATTTCTTAAAAAAAACACTGATCTTCTCTCGAAGTCGATAGATACGCCACAATAATTATTTTCCTTATTCTCACCACCGGCATCCTAATATTTCATCTCCCCCACACGAATCAGTACTCACGTTGAACAAAAAGACGAATTTCTGGCCGCTGTACGCCCGAGATTTCATAAAACACCTGTCTGAAAGGACATTACATCAGAGATATTTTTTCAGCTTGTTTCGGAAACTGAAATTGCACCGAATAAATTTCTCGACTCGTTGTTCCCAGACGCTGCACAGCGCCGAGATAGCAACGGGTCGAGTTTTACGATAGCCGAGTTTTAGGACGGCTTCTAATTCGCTGCCAGCTTCCCAGCCGTATCCACCCGCTCGAAAAGATATACGGAAGCAAATTCATAAAAAGCCAAGACCCGCAGCACGGCCCTAAGCAACCGTCCGTGGCGCAGAAAACTCTTCTTAAGTAGCGGACAATGTTTTCCGCTTCTCTGGCGACACGCTTTTATTGTTTTCCATTTCTCCCCGTTCCATTATCTCTGTTATCTTCGTTCGAAAATTTTTGTTAGAGGGCAAGCAATGGAAACGGCGTCTCGTCGAAACAGCGGGCGAGATTAGCGTCGCGACGAACGTAGCATCGATTTTCCCCGGAAGCTCTGCTCCTGGATGTGTAATTACGTTTTTATGCAAAAGTGTGAAGTTTAATTTCGATAAGGGAGATTTTAATTAAACGCAAATAATAGACGCTGGCGATAGTAACCTTATCGATACACGTTTGTAAATCTGGTTCGCATTGAACGTACGAGACTTTCTATTTGTATCCCCGATTTAAGATAAGAGATTTCACTTCTGTGTAGTTGAACCAGAGAACGGATGATGAGACGAAGCATTCATCCGGTTCATAGTTAATTATTCATCTAGTTTCTGGTTGTTCCTTTCGTCGGTGAAATGCTGATCGACAAGAGTTAGTTAGGTTCAATTATAAAGAATGGAGCCCGAGGTAGTCGATATTGGAAAATTTTGTCACACTGGTGGGAATATAACAACGTCGATCGAAAAGTTCAAGCTGGCCATCGGACGAGTAAACGCGTTTCGACGAAATTAATACCATCGCGGACCATCATGATATTAATTTCGCGACGGAATTGGCTCGCCTTCATTGTGAGGGGAATACCCCGATCGGAAAGTACATTTTAAAATGTAAAACTGAATCGTTTGAATCTTGATATAAATTTAACCGCACTTCATTTTCTGCAGTACAAAATAACTGTCGAATTGTTGATTACTTAACGTATATGCATTCTTCTTATTGCGTTCATGCCGCTTCTCTTCTATTTTTGGAAAACGAAGTTCGTTTAATTTCCTCTGCATCTTGTTCGTTTGCCGTTTATGCATATAAGTGATTTAATATTTCTTTAAAGGAATAATACATTTAACCGTAAATATTTCAATTCCTAATTGGTGAAATAAATTGAGAGCTTTGTAGTAATTATAAACATATATTGTAACTTACTTATGTATTTCAATGGCTCACGTATATTTAACATTTCATGATGATACTTGCTATGTGTAAATGTAGTAAAATTGTGCATGTATGTATGCAAACTTTGGAAACGGTGAATAATTTTTCATAAAGTAAATACTTTGAATTTTAAACGTAAGTTAAAATCGCCAATTGTGCGAATACCTCTACCAGTCTAATATTTTTATTACAATGCTGAATCATAATTTATGACAGACATTCTTCAATATTTGATCCCCGTCACTGGCAATTAGAAACATAAATTGCCGGCAAACATTTTCAAACGCTGACAATCGTCGAACGTAGATATAAATGTAGACAATTAATTCCATTTGAAAGAAAGTCAATTATTACACGATTCGAAGTTGCATGTTTCGAATGTAATAAATTCGATTTCGTCGTTCGCGTTTTACCGTCGAACTCGTAGCCGGCTGCGGGAATGTGTCGCTTAAAATAAAATCAGTGGTGGAATTTCCTGGCGTTTTCGAAAATCAAAAAGTAAATCCGACGAGATCCGATTCACTGACGAATGCTTCGAAATTGCTTATCGTATGAAATTTACGCAGTGTACCGTACGAATTTACAATTTAAATGCAAAATCTCCTTTTATGCGGAGTTTCGAAATCGCAATAAATAGTTCGATGGTTTTTTCGCCTCATTTCGTCGTGTATTTCAATTGCACGGGTCTCACATTTATAGTTAAACTATTCGATTCGTCGAGGAACAAGAAAGTATCAAATTTTCGAGTAAACTTTTCACGGTATTAGTACAAATCGAATTATCTTCAGATTAATTTGGAAGTTTGTTGGAGAATTATTTTATCGCGAACAGATCCTCCGACCTTCCCAGATTAACTTTTGTGATAGTTGCAATTTATTACACGTTATCATAAACGTATTGCTACAATTTATGCGCATAGTTTCTATGCCAAGATGATTGAAAGTTTCAAGAAAATACATTCTAAAAGAAAGGATAAAGTACGCATAAAACAGATTACTATTTTATTATTATTATCCATTTGATCAGTTGAATTGGGTCAACCAGTAACAAATTCTTTATAAGATATTCAATACAGAATCTATTCGAATTTTGTTATAAAACAGTATAAAGCTTTCATAAATAATTGTAGGTGCGAACCTGAAGTTGAAAATTTTATATACGGGAAAATAATCAACGCAAGAGATCCATAATTTATTTCTAGGAAAAACGAGGCTCCACGACAAGGGGGTAGTACTCGTGACGTAAGCTTGGCTCCAACTTTCGAAGGAATCCCTGTATTTGTAGCTTTATCCAAATCTACAGAAATAAAAGGGAAGGAGGAGAGCAAAAATGTCAGAACAGAAATACTACACTTCCCTGAGTTATCTACTTGCACGCACAAACGGAGCACGATAAAAAATATTGTTTCTTTTATTGTACAGCAGTAGTTATGTTCCTTCCCTGTAAAATTAATTCCCCATTCCATTTTGAGAAATTGCTTCAGCAAATGACTCACGTATAATTATTGGATCGCAGGCACTGACGAACTAAATACGATGCTAATTTTTTCATTGAAATTTATTAATTAAAATCACCCATAAAACTGGAGGGTAAATAAAGTACAGTTACAGGAGATTTGATCAACACTTCTTGTCTGTTACAGATATTCGTAAAAAACTGTGCATCATAAATATTTATGTTAGAACGCGTGCAAATCTAGATAAGCATGGCTATGAAGTTACTGCGAGGTGACATGAAATGGATACTTCGTGAAGTAGGACAAAATATAGCAAATGGACATTCTATGCAATGTGCAAAAAAATGGATACGAATTCTAATTCTGTGATCTTGTTACAGGAACATTTAAGTTTCAATGAATATTCAATCTGTCCCCGTTTCCAGTCGATTATCACTTTTTCTTATCAAAAGAAAAAGTAATACAAAAATAAACATTTATTTCCTACGATTTGTAATTAAGAATTGATAATACACTGTGAGTGCCTCGATAACTATCCGTGTTATAGTATTTTTACCCATCTATCTGTAACACTATTTTTCTGTATGAATTAAATGCCTGCAAAGTTGATTAAGCGATACTCAAATCGTCGATATTTATGATCAATACTTCAGTATCGAAATATTACGAAATGCAGGGCGAGATAAACTAACGAATTGACGATATACGAAACACTGACGAAATGGTTTAATAAAAAATTGTTCAAACTCTTCAGGCTGTGAATGCGAATTTCCAAAGCTTCATTGTCAAATTCTAAAAATAATATTAGGAATACAGAAATATTCTTAATAAATATTAAAGAACTTAACACCGCTTAATAAAAATAGTCAAATGCTAAACCGTCTTTAATTAAAGAAATTGCTAATCAATATTATCTCATACTTCCCCACAACAGTGTTCCTCTTATCATTTACAATACCCGGTGTCGTTTTTTACGCTGAACAAATTGTCAGTAACAGTCACGCAGGGGACAGAAATCCACGCAACGGTCAAATGACAGTAACCGAGATCAAAATCTCCATTTTCTCGTAGCTCAGCTAACAAATTCGTCGAACTCGCGGTTCAAATATGCGATTTTCACTGTCTTTTACTCGAACGAACCCATTCTACCGGCTCCAATATCGCTTGACACACGCCGTCCAATTTAGACCACCCCTACTAACTCCCTTAGCAAAAGGGAGCGAAGAAAAACGGGGGAGGAAGGAGGGTGGAAAAAGAAGCAATCCGCTTAAACGTTTCGCGAGCGTAACACGCGGGATATTAAACGTTTAAGAAGCCGGTTTGGAATGCGCCAATTATGATAACGAGGATAAATCCGTCGGAACATACGGTTAAGGCGATCGTGTCGGGCCTGTAAATGACTAAAACCATCGTAATGTAATACGAAAAAAGCAGAAGAGCTACTTTGTTTCAACGATCCACGGTGCTCGCATCAAGTCGGCCCGCCATCCCGGAAATTTGACAGACTTTCATTTGCAAATTGAAGATGCTTATAAGGTTGGAAACTTCAAAAAGAACTGCGCCCGACACAGCCAATTTGGAGTAATTAGAAGTTACCTTTCCGTTTTCTGCGAAGATGTTTCTCGCAGAGTTACGAATTTAAGTGGAAACTTTGACGGTCTGGTAACTAACATTTATACAGCTATCTGAAATTTATAAGCGGGGTCTTAAGGTTACGAAATAGACTTGTAACTGTAACTTTGGCTCTGACTTTTAGGACTCTGTAAGTTTGCGACAGATTAGTTAATATCGGGACGCAATTGAACGGAAACGGAGATTTGTGCCCCTCGAGTATTAATTTTAGTACGGGTAGACAGAAATACTTGTAGGATATTTAATTCGTATTTTAACTTAACTGGGTCGTGAATAAATTACACGAGATGAACGACTTCTTATTTCATTAGACGATATATTATTGTGGGCTTAGAAATACAGCGTGACTGTGACTGTTTAGAATGATTCCGAGGTGCGAAAGGTATGTTTGAAGTTGAGTACTTGAGAAGATCGTGTGAATGGAGGGGAGAGCGACCCAAGGATTCGCCTGAACGCGACTGACTGTCGCCAAGGGGTGTCTGCAGGGTGTATTCTAAATGAGTGGGAGCAAATGAGGAATAGAATGACAGAGTAACTAAGAGTGGAAGAATATATAGAGTGAATGATGCGTGTGCAAGGCAGAGTTAGAAGAGAGCTGATTGAGCATAGAGCAGAATAGGTTGAAAAGTTTAAGAGAGACGTATCGTGAGCAGAGAGTGTTGAATTGAGAGTATGTGAGTATCGTGTGAGAGTCGTCGTTCGTTTGAGAGTTGTCGTGTGTCGACAGTTTATAATAATAAAGTTAGTTGTTAATGGAAGCAGACTTGTATTTTATTACTCTACCTGCCCTCTATTCCAATCTACATGAAGATACAAAAAATAGCTTCTACATTATTATATTAATAGATACATTTCTTAGATATGATCTGCAACATGGGGATAGAAAGTTAAATGCAATATACACTATTGCAAAATTGTTCATAGAGTACATTCAGTTAACTAAATTATGCTATACAACTGTCTCTCATTTTTCTGTCAACGCGTTAATTCCACTGCGTACAGAATTTTAATTAAACGAACACACAAATAGCACGCGAAAATACTCGTGTTTGTCTTGTTAATTAATAATGAACAAATTTCCTCCCAAAATAAATACATTCCGTTCGTATAGACTGCAGGAAACAAAAGAAGATCCCATGGAAAATATCAGTAACATATGTTTCGTTATAACATTTGCTGTTGCGCAATGAAAGCCTTCCCACTTTTATGATAAATATACAACATTCGATCAACCCAGTTGCAAGAGCGCAATCAAAGGGCAGCCAATACTCAACTCTGTTGAATCGACCCGGGACAAAAATTTAACCCCGGAATATGTGTCAATTGCGTAATCATTCAGAGACGCGATTGACGCCAAGCCCCACCTGCTTTTTGACCCGGGCCATACATTCTGATTCTGTTTCTACCGATTGAACGATCTTAATTGGCTCCGGCCTCGGTCGATACCGCGTCCAACGTCACGATTCTACGCAGAGCACAAAGTGGTTTCCGATGCCGATGTATCGTTGACCATCGAACCTGCACACGACGAATGAATGTTCTTCCTACGGATCACTTTCGAACGGGGTTTCTATGGCATCGACTCCAGCCCTATGCCGATTGGTCCCTCGATTTTGAGGTTCGTCGGTGGATTGTCCAATTTTGAAGCTCGTTCGTTGAATTCCGGATAGAGATACGTACTTATTTTTTCTTTCGGTATTGGACCGAGCTATCTTTAGAATGAAATCGCAAGGCGAACGATATGTGATGGGACGAATACCCTTCTACGTTGTTCAATTTATTTTCGGGAGCGTGTTTTTATTTTTAAGTGAAATGTTTTGATTATTTAATTGACCCTATCGACCATCTAGAGATATTATATGCCTTGATGAACGGTTTTTTTTTTTGAGTTTTCCTTGGAAAAAAAGAAATAGCGAATAAAGAAAAGGATCGGTTTGAAATGATAATTTTAAGTCGGTCTTTGCATTAAACATTAGGTCTGTGGTGTCGTATCGGTCACGAATTCTCGTGACTTGGATCACGACAGGAATTACGAAGAATGGTCGTAAATCAAACTCCGGAGAAACTGTGTAGTTGCTTTATTGATACAAGGGCAAGAGTCGGCTTGCCTACCTCTGGTATAGATTCGCTTATACTAGAAGTATCGGTATGATTGTCAGTCTATCTGTCTTAATCGCGGGACTTTAATAGTCGGACTCTTAAGGTGATGACTGCTCGATAGCGTAAACAGTTCTCGTTTCTGGGTTCGTGTAAGGATTTGAGGAAAGTTCGGATGTAGGTTGTGGTCTTAGGAAAATGCATATTATTGGTTATGGGGTGTGACAGGAAAGCGGTAGAGGTGGAGGAAGATGTATTAGAGTAGGAGACGCAGATGAGGTTGACTGACAGTTGCTTACGATTTATCGCAACTTAGCGATGCGCGAGGGCTGCAGTACACCTGGTAGTCAGATGCGTCTTCCTTCGGGTGTCTTAATCCCTTAAATTACCCTAATTGTACTTCCTGGACGCGGACTACGTCGTTTATGACGTTCCCGGTCAGTCGGTCATCAGGCAATGCTATAACTGCCTTCGGTAGCGCGCCTGACCCTTCGGTCGGACGCTTTAGGACGGAACAAGGTCTTAATCGTTAGAGTAGTTACATCCAAGTTTAGATAAATCTTTAGAAACGTTTGTAATATCATTGATGTTTCGTGAAGTATACGGTGTTTGAAAAGTTTTCAACAGACTTAATCGAGCATGGCTGATTACGATTTTTAATGTATATTCGCAGATATTCAGCCTTTCAATTTATCTGTTAACTAAAGCAATATCACGTATTGCGTTCTTCACAGAAAAGCTGCACATAAATTGCTGCACCGTTAACTCGTACAGAAAATAATTGGTAACCCCGGGAGAGAAGATAGGCAATGCTGAGTTTATTGCCGCAAAGGAAACGATGCGTTCGATAAAAAATAAAGCGAAACCATTGAATCGTGAACGGCGCTTAAGCGTACTTATTTAAATGGAAACAGTAACATCGTTAGATTCGGGTTTCGCCGAAGATTTATTCTAGAGTTCCTGCTACTTTAACGAAAGCGTAAAATTTTATACAGCTGCTTCACAGGAATGTTTCGCGTAAACAACATTGTCTCGAGAGAGGGTCTTTTCCTTTCACTGTTTAATATTCTGTGCTACGGAATACAAATTTTATTCCAACCGGGAATGGAAATTGCCGAAAAACAACAAGCAATGACTTTTTTCAAAATATTCATCCCTTAACGTTTATCGTGTTCTTTCGTTAAGTATTATTTAAGCGTAAATAAAATTTGTCAACAGGAATTCGAGGTCTATCGTTTGTTAATTTCCAAGAATATATATAATAGTATAATTTGATTTCTGTAAACATAGTTATTTTCTCAGTGCTAGATTTTTAAACTTGAGTATTTGTATACGTAATACACAGAGTTTTGCACAAACAAGATATCACCTTATCTGTGACTAAGACTGCTTAAATACAGTAACTAAATATTCTTGAAACTACATTAATATCTACTGATCCTATGAACGCAGTAATAAAGGAGAATAATAAGTCAGCCTCAGACCTGCATAATCCGCAGTAGTATAAACCAGCATTTATCAGACGACTGAGGTCGACAACCACTAGTGACACAAATGAAACTACAATTTTCTCCCTTTGATCGCATAGCCTTTCCCTTAACTGTATATACACTTAAAATACCAATTAATAATCAATATTTAAACAACACCATACTAAATATTTGCCCAGAAATTCTGAATCACTGCGAAATCGAGTTCATTATTTCCCTACAAAGAGTTGTCGCTGAGCTTCAAAAATCTAATAAGTTAAAATCCTGATTAATGGCATATAAAAAGGTGGATCCGTGCAGGCTGAAAAATTAATCGAAGGACATTTACGCGCGTGACGAACGAACTAACAATCGTGCAAGGAAATTACGAACGGCCTTTATAAGAGCTTTCGAGCACAAAGCTGGTTGGCGCTCGATCACATTTTACTCAGCTTGAACATCCTGAAAATTCAAAGGAGCAGCGGGCTCATCGCTGTACACCGGATGCTCGTCCAGGCACGAATTAATTGGATAAAAAAATCTTTTAGCTCCGAGGGAAAAAGCTTTCCAACGATTGAACGCTATTCTTTCGCGTTGCACGGAAAATGCATTCCCCCTCTTCGGAATAAAAAAATGCAATTAATGCGTCGCTTCGCAGAAGGAAATCACGATGAAAGACGCTCACTGTGAACTGCCCCCAAGTTGTATCTGCACCGGTGTCGTTTCTCTAAAATCAGAAGAGGGGTGAAAATGGTGAACAAAAGAGGGAAAAAGAGAGGAAAGTGCTATTCCATTCAGAAACTCGATGCAGTTCCCTTTCATTCGACCGATTATTTGATAGAATATTTCTATCCGTCCATCTCCCTTCTCTGTTCTCTCGTTTCCTTTTCGCCAGAAAGTAAGGGCGATAGCTGACGGTTTAAAAACGAATAACTTTGAACAAATTTGAATTTCGTGTCTGCGCTATTGATTATCGGAATAATTTAATTAGAGCCGATTTCCATGCAACGGCTCGAACAATTTCATCCGCTTATAGAACTACGAGTTATTGGCCCGATTTTTTTTCTCGCGGTCTGCCGCTGCATAACCATAACTCGGTGATTTGGACGTCAAAAAATAAAAGAGAAATTTGATGTTGCTGCAGTTCTTTCAGCTTTTTCTATGGAATTTTGCTGGCAATTCAGTTAATGACAACAGTTTCTCGAGTAATAATTTGAGTCTTTTAATATTATCATTAATTAAGGGATGATTGAAAATGCAATTATGATATCGAAAATTTGAATGTTTAAGTTTATAAAACACTTCTCCGATGTAAATAGTCTGTTGAGCCTAATAATAAAAACCAATGGGAAAACACTATAATGAACTACTGTACTTATATAATAATACAATTAACTACTACATCCAATTGTTTGTTCTGTTTATAATGCCTGTGCATAATTGAATGTATTTAATAAAGTAAAAAAAAATAACTACAAGAGTAAGTACTCTTCATCTTCACCGTAAAGCCTACTATAATAAACAAAAAGTATTTAATGCCTGTAGACCAACAAATAATTGGGTTCTGCGTTTCTTTCTTTCACATATAAATCCTTTAAAAAAAATATAGTACCAGTCTGCAAGACCACAAGTATTTAAAGTATAAAATCCCCGGAAACTCTTGGACTGACGTGTTAAATACATTTTGCCCGTTTCGTTGAGTTTCAGTACTTTAATTCAAGTCGCCATATTCTGTCGAAACTTTTCTCCAACATTCTATACATCAACCATCCCCCACTTCCATCCACCATAAACCTACCCCCGTCGACTCCATCAAACTAACGTTTCTTCGGCCTCGAACGTGAATACAGAATTCCTACACCGTCACGCAAGAAGCACATCAATTTGCAAACTCTAATAACGTCCACAATTGAACTACCTCAATTTTGTCCTGATCTGGAGCACCAATGACTATCAATTCGGCCGAGGGATCGCGCAGCTCCATCGATATTTCGTTCGTTTGTTAATCCAGAAAAATGGTAAGCTCGATATGTAACCGAGCATAATGATAAACGTAACGCGGCTGTCGTATCGGCGATCGTAATTACGCCCATGGTCGATTCCATCGATCCGTTTTCGAAACGATTCAGCCGATCGGCAGACACGGCGAAAATTTGATCGCGATAAGAATGTTTCGGGGCTGAAACAACGGTTGTGGTATGCGAATGCGAAAGAAAAACACGCGCAAAGGGAACGGATTTCCCATTACTCGTAAAATAGATGTAATACACATCCGTCGCGGTTGCTTCTCTCCATTTTCCCATGGGAAACAGACTGTAGCCAGGATTGTTCGATCGTTCTCCGCTGCCGTCCCATAGCGCCGTTCGATCGAACGATGACTTCGATTCGCTGTCTCTCAACGGAGATGGCTCCCTGGACCGTATCCATCTTGGATGCGTTCACCGTGGAGAGACTATGGTAACACGGCTGTCGAGAAACTGCCAGTGGAAAAGGTTACTCCGAACGGGAGGTGCTTGTATGGAAACGCGAATTTATTTGCATCGAAGAATAGACTATGGGGCGACATCTAAATGGACATTGAATATTGTTTTGGATGGAAGGAGGTGAAGATACTTTTGGTATGGGATGTTGGATGGATTTTATCAATTATTGGTTGAAATAACACGGAAAGGGGAACAGTGTTTGGTGAGTATTTCCTGGGAGGTGATTGGTAATGGTTTTGTTTTAGAATTAGAGTTAGGAAAATATTCAGTATTATTAGGGTAGTGTTATTGAATGAAAGTTATAGAGAATTTGAAGATGGTGGATCAGTGTTTTTTAAATAAAATTAGAATATTTGGCAGGAGGTATTCATTGCAATTTTAATCAGGTTTCGATGTCACGTATAATAAGTTCATTGAAGACGTGCAATATTTCTGTTTTGTTCCTATATAATGTTAATGAGGTTGACGGAATATTATTTATCGAAATTTTTCTAAAATAATTATAGGTTCTCTGTTAAATTTACCATAAATTTGAAATAAATTTCGAATGAATTAGAGTGAAGGATGTGAAGTGTAAAAATTGTTCAGAAATGCCTGTGATAATTACAGTATATATCGAGTTCATTGTTCTAAGGTTCAAAACTTTTGTCTTCAATAAATATTGGTTAGATGCGGTTAAATATCTTTTTCATAATTTCAGTGTTTCTTTCCCAACACTATCCGAAAATTCTAAGTTTATAATTTTAAGCAACCAATCAGCTAACAGTCCAGCAAAAAGTAACGAAATTCGAATGGCTATATTAATTACAATATTAAAACAAACTAGAACTAAAATTCCATTTCCATTTTTCCCGCAATATGCCATCCCTCTCTTAAAATTTGTAACACAATTCCCACCAAAGTTCACTGTTGACAAAAACCTCGTTCTAAGTCAAGAGTAGCATAGCGATAAAAAGAAACATACTTCAATCAGTTGCCCTCGAATCAAGTCCCACCTCTTTTATTTTCCTTTCCGTCACCTTTGATCAAACGTTCAATTTCGAATTACCAACTTCCAAGAATATCGACGCCGATCAATATGCAAAGTGATCTCGATTGTACGATTATTAAAGGAGCGGTTCGACTTTCAGCAAGCGCCGTCGTGAATAATTCGTCGCACTCCAAACTCGTCGAGTAATATTTCCCACTCGTCGACGAATCGCCAGCACAGAAATATCGTCGCAAATATAGGCGAACCTTTTGTCCTTCTTGTTCTCAAAGGAGTCGCATCACCGTGTTTCGTACGCTATAAATTTTATTAACAAAGAAGTCGAAGGTAAGAGAAAAGAAGATAGGGCATTCAAAACGCTTGAACAACTGATGTATATTATACATTTCAGATGGCGAACACTTGTAATTGTAATTGGTAATCGAAACAACTTGGTACGAAGCGGTTCGGATGTCGCATGCAAATAAAGCGTAGGTGCGTTCACATTTACATGAACTTTGGAAAATTGACAAACACCATCGAATATCTCCATCAGCGAAATTATAAGTGACACATCGGACGTAATATCGGATGAATGTACAAACACCGAGCCCAATGAATAATAATACAGAGAATCAGTAAAAGTAATTCGCTAGTGGTTTTCGAATTTCAAGTGCGTACAAAAGCAGCAAAAAATACAACGTTGTCGTGCAACGATGTTTCTGAAAGAAATGTCTGGGCAATTTTTGTTGAATGAATGCTATATTATTATATCAACAGCAATATTTATCCTGAGTTTTCATGAATCGTAATCTGTGAGCTTTGGGTAGCTGAATATACGACAGAAATCTCGACGGAATAAAGATCAAATCTGTTAAACGGCGGATAAAAGTAAACCGTGTCCCATTTCAAATGTTTAGGAGAACTGTATTGGGTTTTTCGAGTAGAGGAAAAAGTGAAATTGCTGCCAACTGGTTGGTAATTACTGATTACTATCTATTTCTTCGAGGTGCACACAGTTAAATTCTTGAGCTTTTGTGCTGTTAAAGTTATTACCCGTATTCGGGGTAAAACATTTCTGTACACCTTGTCTCATTTAACCCCAAGGAATTAAACCGGGTAATTGTAGAGAATTTGAAAGATCTTTATGCTGCCAGTAGTACATAATGTATCATAAATTCACGTGTGTACTGAAACTGAACTAAGGGATTCTGGTACGGGTAGTTCAAAATTCAACAGTTTCTTGCACTTGGTTTCGTGGAACATACTGTATACACCTGGGCGATTAAATGATTTAATACGCGCAACGGCGAAAGCAAAATTATACGTGTCTCGTCGTTTCGTCTCTATTAAAATAATTAAAATGAACTTCAAGTTTCCTCTATTGAAACTGAGAAACATGATTTCCTTCAGAGCTTATACAAGTTACAATTTAAATTTGAATATTTTTAATACATCGGATAATCTCAATGTTAAATTAAAATATCCATTCGCAATCTAATATTATCATTGAAGACTTCAATTACTTATTTCTTGATGATGATCCGTTTCTGACAATATTGCGAGATTTTATAATACAATTATCATCGTATGATACCAAAGTAAATAGTTATTAACAGTACTCGAGATACGGTAAACTGACCGGAACAATGTCCCCGAGAACGATGACAATGTAGAACAATCGTGGAGAGGAAATTGTCACTTCACGAGTGTTCTCTCTGCTTTATAATTCTCCATTTGCAGACATATTACGGACCGTTGCTTTGTGCACGAAAATGTATCTCATCAGTATTGCTTTCGGGGGACACGTTGTATACACACGATTGCGAGTCTCTCAAAGGATCGAACGACGAGAGAGGAAACGATTATTAGATTGCTCGTTGAAAGTTCTGATAAATGAAAAAAGATTCTCGTACCCCAGAAGTTGAGTACAATTTGCAACAAACTATAACTACGCGAGCAGAACATTTTTGTGGACGTTGTACGGTAAATTTCAATGGAAATTAAGTCACGCGTTCAGATTCATGTTGGTGAATTTTTTGTTTGTTTTACGCTTTACGCTTTTCGAAATATTGTAAAGGTTGTTGTAGCTTTTAATACAAATTTCAACCATTTTACTTTCATTTCTCTGCCACCACGCTTCAATTTTATTCAACTTTGTAAAATATAATTGAAAATGATACAAAGCACGCGTGTATACAGCGTTTAAAGTAATTGTTATTCAAAATCATGTTGTATAATTCTTAGCAAACATGGAAGCGATTTTCTACTTTAGTAATGCAAGTTCGTAATTAAATAAAGTTTATACATATAACCGTATTCTCCTCCCATCGTAATTTTCTCTTGTTTATTTAAAACAATTTATATACTGCACTTTCAACGAACACGAAATCCAGTATACGTGGAAACTGAATAATAATCCTTACAAGTTCGTTTTCAAATATCAAAGAGAAAATTGTGATATGCTAATGGTGATTGTGCAGCATAATATACTACTAAAACAGAAAATCGCTCGTATTACCAAAAATATTGAAAACATTAACATTACTCCATATTATACCAACAGGTACAACAGGAAATATTACTAATCAGATAATTTATAAACTAGTCATCTACCCCCTCTGCCGGATCTATTTCAAAATATTATTCATTGCATGTCATTGCAATTTAACCAATTCTTGGGGAATTTGTCCCGAGATGCAAAAATTACTGAACCTCAATAATGAATCTGAAAAGAAAAAAAGAAACAACAAACAGCGACAAGATTTTTCAAGAATGCACTGTCCGTTTGAATAATCACCGCCTATATAAAGGGTTAAATAGCCCCTATATAAACAGAAGATCTGGGGTTCGATACCCGAAACCTGCCCCTCCTTTTTCTTCGGTTCCTACGATATTAGAAATCATTAACAAGCCATGTTCGATTATAAGCGAAAACTCTGTTTTAACCAGCCCAGCATCCACGAAACATTTCCGCCCAGTTCTCGTCAATATTTACTTGCGTTTCGTTACGAATAAGGCCGACGTTTACGGAACGTCACATAAAAGGAGTCGCGCATGAATCCATCGCCGGAGACGCTGCTCCCTATGTGCATGCACATACACGAAGGAATAAAAAGACTGAGGTGAAACCGGGGCGCGTATATTCGTGGCCTGATACGACGGGCATGATAAACGCACCGCGTTTCGCTCAAAAAGCGACGTGGAACGAAAGAGAGCAGCAGCAACGCGTGTTTACAAGCACGTGCATCGTGAAGCTTGAGGAAGCTTCAACCGATCGGACACTACGGTCGAATTATTCAGCGAGGCTTATTAATAAATAATGGCGATTCTGGCGGGGTCAAAAAGTAGCCCAGGGGTTGAAGCGTGCACCCCCGGGTTCGGTGACAACGTGGACAAAGCTGGAGGGTGCGATGCTCGTCGAAATTTTATTAAACCGCCGCCCTTCGACCGTTCACCGCTTCAGGTATTTAAAGTCAAGCTTGAAAGTCTCTTTTTCACATTTTCATTTCGGTTCCAATGGAGCTGTCGATAGAGAGTTGTGAAATGCTTTCAGGACTTACATTTAGGGTGGATGCGAATTTTTGCCGCAGAGGGTTCTGCGAGGTAAAGATGGACAGTTGGGCAAAGTTTCTTTAATTTTAAATTTGATAGAAGGGAATGCAATTTGTGGACTGATATTTGAATGATTATTGAGGGACTGGGATAAGAATTGATGTCCTTCACGAATATAAATGAAATACTATTATTAGAACAGGTTTAGTACATTTCTGGCAGATTCTGGCAGAGCAATCATGAGCAATAAATTGGCACGAGTGTTCGTTCTACAGCTGGTTCTATTTACTATATTTTAATCTACTTACTGCAACATGAAATGTGGAATCTTTGAATTCTTCCAGCTCCCTATTTTTGTTACGCCACGAATTAGACAGAACTTTGAGCAAATATTGCAAATAAACTACATCGAGGGACCTGGATAGTAAATAAACATACAGTATCGCTGTAGAATTGATTGAACAGTATAACTTCCTCGTTAAATTTCGGTTGTACACTGACACTTCGTTATTACTCTTCCCACTTGGAATACAAGATTTTCGTCGTTCGAATTTCGTACGCGAGTCACGCTGAAATTCTGCGACATTTTCTTTCATACGTAACAGCAGGATATTTCATATCTTCCTATGCTTTCTATGAAACGTCAGGATTCTCCTTTGTTGCGCGAGATCTGCATTCGAAAAGGAATGTAATATAATACAAAAGTGTTACATTTTCCCCAGACAGGATACGGTAAGAGAGATCTTCTAATCTGCATCACTCTTCATGCTCCCTTTCAATGCTCGTTAATTATCTTTAAATATCCAATGAGAAGTTAATCCCGCGTATGTCAACTTTCGAGTAATCAGTCGTTAGCAAATAATTTATTCGCCCGATAATTTCACTTCGCTGACAACGAAACTCTCGGAACAAATTTCTGGCGAGGCTGCAGTCAAAAATTAGTAAGTCTCCGACAGCTGGCGCGAACTTAAGCGCAGATGGGGCGGATTGACACGAACACGTACGCGTATTGTGGCGCATTTGCAATTCCAAAAGTTCGAGAGCTGGTCCAGCTAGTTTGTATATGCACACTTTGAGAGCGCACACGTCTTAAAAGCGAACTTTGTTGGAAGCCAGCTTTCATCTCGTTGACTTCCGGGTTAAATGAAATTATGTCCGCTGCTCTGGGCCTTTGGGAACACGTCCGTGTTTGTTCTTTTGGATTATATCAGAAATTACTGCACGTTGGCTTACGATTAGTCATTAATTCTCGATTATCATCATGGAAATATTTTTACTGTGCCGTTCGCTATGTTTCCCAATAAAATTGACTGAATAAGGTCTTTGAAACGAAGAAAATTGACCTTTCTTTTATAAGAGTTATAATGTTCCTGTTTGACTACCCTTGAAATTTAATAAGAAGTTACTACTTAATTGGTTAAAAAAAGGAATTATGAGATGTATGTATGCAATACGTTTGCGTATATCTTATTGTAGGATTGGAAATATTGCATGATTGTGTAGAATGATTCCGATGTATGAACGGTACGGTCGGCGCTGAGTACCTGAGACGGTCGTGTGCATGGAGGGTACAGCGGCCCAAGGGTTCGGGTGGTCAGGACCGACCACCACCGAGGAATGACTGCGGGGGTGTGTCCTGAATGAGTGAGCGCAAATGAGGAATAGAATGAGAGAGAAACTAAGAGTGAAAGAATATAAAGAATGAATGATGCGTGCAAGAGTCAGATTGAAGGGAGAGTTTGAACAGAGCTAGTGAAGAGTATCGTGAGCTGAGAGTATTGTTGAGAGTGTTGAAAGTATTGGGATTCGTCGTGTGTTTGAGTAACGTCGTGTGTCGACGTATTATTATAATAAAGTTAGTGTCTTAATGAGAGTAACTGAAGTCTTATTACACCACCTGTCCTCTATCCCAAACTACGTGAGGTTTATAAAAAATAACTTCTACATTATCTTGTTCACCAAAGATAAAGTGAAGAACGGAAAGACAGTGGTTGGAAATCTAAAAGGGTACAATTTTTGTAATCTTCTTGAAGAAAGCTTAATATCTGTATTAATTTTACATCTCACACAACATTTGTTTCGCCTTACGCGATATTTCTTAAAAAAGTATACTTAAGATTGCAAAATACTGTAAGAAGAAGACTGTTGTACCATTTGTGGGATTAAATTACGCGCCAGCCGCGAAGGTGATGCGTGTAATTAGGCGTGTATGTGCGTGTGTTTGAGGAAGCGCGAATCAGGAAGCATGATAGATGGAATGTTTGGAAACGAGTGTATGATTGGCAAGGATGTAGACAGAGAACGTGGAAGAATGAGTGCGAGAGAGACAGGGAATGCGAGAGACGGCGAGCGAGCGTGAGGATGAGCAGAGTGTGAAGAGAACGAGAACGAGAATGAGTATAGTAGCAAAAGGTGCAGAATCTGGAGGAAATAAAGTCTATGTTTGAAAAGTAATCGAGGCCTTTGTTGTACCGGTCCCCGGAATTCCTACACATTGTCGATATTATGCACAGTATTATAAGAGAGTACTTTTTAATTTTACGCATTCATATATTTTCTTCAATGTTAATTTCATTAATTTATCAATTAATGTTTGGATTACTTTATTGCATTACATTCGCGTCATGCAAATTTAGTACTGTATAGACCCCTTTTCAAGATCAATAGGAACACAATATTCAGCTCACTGATTGTTCTGTGCTTCGCACACAGTTAATGCGACTTGTCCATCATAACGCGCTAACTCATAAGGTACGCCACTCAAATTTTCACAACACAGAGATGAACAGAAATGAGCAGATCAGATTGAGAATAGGATTACCATACAGGTATTTCGTTTGCCAAACGAGCGCTCGTCTAATTAACCTATTTAGACTATCCACGAATTGTTTCATCCCTGAATCTCACAGTCGAATTCATACCATAATTCAGGCACATCCCCGGCACATCCATGTGACTTTGACGTCGCATACACGAAATGACATTTTCATTTTGCAAGTGTCATTTCCGTCTTTTAAATATATTGAAAAAATATTTTGCAGTTCCACCATTCTACTGCTCCCGTTGTGATTTTTCTGTTTATAATGAACGGTTTTGTACATTTTCGTCTGCAAAGTTACTCCCCGTACATTAATTCTTATCCACGTTTAAGAAAAGAATTTGTCAACCTATGAACGGCAACTATATACCTTGGAATATGGGCTGCTAAGAATTGTAGTTGACAGAAGAAACTCGACACTGAAGGCAGAAATAAATGATAACAAATCACAGTGAAATCTGTGAAAATATGGATGTACAAATATTCGATAGGGGAATTGCACAAATTAAATTACCTTGTTCGCGCTATAAAATCTAATCAACGTAAAATCGAGTCTTCTGGACGGATAACCGGCTCGTCTACCAAATTCAAAACAGTTGACCCATTTTCGGACTACTATAGATTCGCCACGGACAATATCTATGTCGCGCATTACACATCAGATGATCCGTGCAGCGTCAAACAATTCGCTTAACCCGTTGCAATGTAGCAAGATAATCGTCCCCGTGCAAGTTCGTCTTTCGCCTTGTCTACATTCATCCATTGTTGCGTAATCTCCTGAAACGGTGGTTTAGATGAACAATCGAATCGCGCCGATGGAACAATAACTATAGCCGCTTTGAGCACAGTTCAATCTGCTTGCCGATCTGTTTAGGCGGTTAAGACGGTTACGATTAACGATCGCGTGCTGGCCGACAATTAAAGTCCTCCACCCAGTGAATACCAATGTTTATCGAAAGTCATTTTTCATACCATCGATCCGGTCGAATGTATAACCCGTATTTATTGATATGGACGGGTTGCTCTTAGTTTCTGAACGATGAAGATTCTTTTATACTGTTTTCTTTTGCTTCATACGATCCTTGATTTGACTGAAATTACTCTGGAGTATCGTATTTGGGATTATGTATTAGAATGGTGAAAAATAAGTAGATCATATGTTTGAATATTGCACCTGTAAGTATTTTATTTCTTATCTGTTCTTTAGTTCATATACATAGAATCAGTAAACACTGTAATATTAAACACTTGAAATATTAAAATGCGCTCCTCGAACTAATGAAGAATTTATGTACGAAGAGTGAACTCTGTGTTAACATAAATTTGAAAATAAAGAATGATTCTGCTGATCGTTATTCTTGACGAAACACAAGTCCTTGTTTCCATACAATCATTTCTGAAATGTGGTATAATCATTTTATTTTTAATAACACCAAAATATCGATAGGAGCCAGTATAATTTGTTACTAACTATGGCCTAATTGTTATGCAATATAGATATATTACAGTGAAGTTACATAACTGCAGTGATATTTTTCATATTACAATATCCAGCATTTCCATGATACAAACGTCTACTAAAAAAAATTGTTGACTCGACCCTAAAAATGAACAAAAACTATTTGGACTTTCAAAAATGACCAAATCGATTCCCGAAAGTCCACATGTCTCAGCAATTTTGCTATCGTTAATACAGAAATTATTTTTCGATCAATATTCGCATCAATTATTCGCATCACAAACAACTGTGACTATCAATGCAAACCACTTTATAATCCTCCAATTCAGTTTTCATTGGACTGTTTAGTCATATGAAACACATATGCTCATACTCGAACTAGACGGCTGTAAATGTTCAAACAATGAACCATGAATGTAATTCGGTGAGTCACGTGTTCGAAACAACCATCGAAACAGTCAACTTTCCCCGTGAAAAATCGCGAACGTGGCTCAGTTATCATTCAAACAGTATCGTCGCGAATTAATAACAGATGCGCTTTTAACCACAGATAAAAACTGCTTTCGGTTCAGAGATTACACGCTGAAAATACGCGATTCACGTCCCGCCAGATACGATCTTTCCCCCGTGAAATCCATTTCCAGATAAAGCCGGGTACAAAAGCTTCTCGTTCTGCTCTCATCCTGTGCGAGTCGTATGTATCGATGTGGAGGGCAAGGAAAAAATTTAAAAATAAGTTCGTACTGTTGAAATTGAGCCTGTGCTCCAAGCTAAATGGATACACATTTCAGGCGCAGTTAGCGAAATTGAAATGAAAAATGGAGGTAAAGAATCTATTATATGTATCAGATAGCACACGCTCCGAGATAATACTTATTTATTCCAAACAGTCGTAATAAAATATCTGTGAAATTGCCTAACTTGATAAAAACAAAATGAATATTTACTTTAGGTAGATATATAGAAAATTGCGTCGCTTTAATAATAGGACAATTTTTCTTTTGAAAAAGAATACTTGTAGTATTATTGCGACGAAATGTACTCTTTACATTGCTATGTGAATACAGAAATTTTCTTTTACAAATTTTCTCTGTTAACCTCTTCTTTCCATCCATTCCCTTTTAGAACTGTGTTCCTAAATTTCTTTTCTCAGCGTTTACTGGATATTCGGTGTTCTCGTTCGCTATACACTGTATCCTTTTAACAGAACTTACTTCTACGTACGTGAAAATCCGCACAAACACTTACGTATTATTAAGACTCTAATTTGTACGTAAATCGAAAATCGTACAAACTCTTACCGAATATCGGTGTTCAAACTGTGTTCGAAATTTTACCAATTTCTTCATTAAGAAATTCTGTATTAGACCGAGAACCAAATAGTCTACCTCCAGAAACTCAGGTCCTCATATTAAAACGAAAAATAGAATCCAACTGGAATAAAACATGGAACTCCATACCTAAACCCCGATTATCAGTCACTTCGAACGACTTTTATAAGAAAATCACCGACCGCTCTCTACCAAGACGAGACCAAGTTGTAATATCACGAATTAGAATCGGCCACAGTAAGCTCACCCATCAGCATTTACTCAACAAGGAAGAACCCGCGATCTGTGACATATGCAAAACCCACCTGACGGTGGAACACGTCACCATTCAGTGTAGAAGATACAGCACCGAAAGAAGTCATCACAAGATAAAACCTACTGTGACCGACAACTTGAAGGACAGGCAATCGATAACAAATTTACTAGGATACCTAAAGGACACCAAACTATACGAAAAACTGTAAACCGATCATTAGGTCGCTAATAACCCATGCCAGAGGTTGATGCGACCCTAAATAACTAAATAAAAAAAAAAAAAAAATTCTGTATTACCCGAATAGTAAATACAATATCAATGGAAATTTTCAATTTGGTAAGGTCTAGATTCTAGATACATTCTGTACCTGCGCCTGCTAGAGTGCCACTTGTATTGAACATCGAATACGTACGCCTTTTGTTGCCTTAACGCGCATTTGGCAGTTCTATGTGTTTGGCGAATTGTACTGGAGAAGCGTTGCCAAAGAGATGCAAAAGAATCGAATTTTATTTTCCATTCTCACGCAAACGAAATCTTCTTCCTCTTCTTCTTCTTCTTCAGCAGCGTTGGTAACGCTGTACAAGTTTTGAAAAGTTCCCGAACATTATTTCGATTTAATAATGCTTGGTTCCTGCGGTACCTTTTTCTGAGAGTTGGAAATGGAATAAAAGTGCCAAGCTTGTAATTTCTGTTTCTATATTGACAAAGGCAAGTTGGCGCAGAGAGCAAGGTTGAAGAAACGTAAGGTAAACTCAAACATAGTGCTTCGTTTTTGGACCACAGTCTTACACGAGATTCGAAAGCTGAGACCCTCAATCAACACTTTCAAATTGATGGAGAATTGTAAAAGAAGATGGTATCTGTTTTCAAATCGATCACGGAATATGTGACAAAGGAAAAGATGTTTGATATACAACAAATTATTTGGACACAATAATACAATAAAGAAGAATGAAACGTAATTAAAAATGACGGATATCCATCCACCTGTCATCAACAAGCTAAACCTCGATAAAAATGTATGAAATTACGGCGATATTAAATCAGACTACTAAATATTTAAAAAAATATACTTGGCTGTCTATAAACGTTTATTTCGGTACAAATTGTACACATGTGATCATAGCCTATCAAATAAGCTTGAAAAATTAAACTACTAAAGACCAAGTATAGTAATATCCAATATTTCACTGTTTTAAAAACACACGGTAGTTCCAAAAAGTGCACCGTACTTTAATATATTCTTTCGCACAGCATAATAAAGAAGAACAGTAAGCACAAAAGAAAAATTGGGTAATGTCTTGCTTAATTAATACCATAATATAATCGGCACAAGGAATATCCAAGAATTCGGTTGCAAGGAAATTAATTATATCTGTCAAATGAAATGTACGCGCAGCGATAAGTGTGACACCAACGGATTTAAGTCATAAAGTACAATAAATATTACCTTATTCAGGAATTTGTTTAACCTTTGCAGAATATTCATTGCAGTTTCAAAATATTTAGCATATAATGTAGAACAATCGCCAGCACTAATGTGTCGGCACGACATGCGAAACGTCGACACTCCTACACTTCAAACGACGGAATAATTTCAAAGGAACGAAAATACTGTCGCGTTCCAGTTTACCAGGATAGCGAATGTGCAGAACAATCACTCCGGGCGCAGATATTTGTCGAGCACAATGGTGCAGATTTGCAAATTGATTTCGCATTAGCCGAATTATAGAGAATCGATGCAATTTCTGATATCAATCTGGCTATTTCCACCTTGTTTTGATTACCTCTGTCCAAGGGGCAGGCTATGCAATTGTCCTGACATCCTGTTGCAACGTGTTCTCCAATATTGACGAGCATGCAATTACCCCTATTGTCTGCTTAATTATAACCGTCTAAGCCGGCGAAGCGACGTTATTAAAGATCGAATTCGCTTCAAATAAAATTCATCCCACTCGGCGACCATGCACCCCCCTGTCGACGCGGGGACGAGATGAATTTCCTTTATCGTTTATCCCTCCGCGAACGAGATAAATTCCGTTTTATTAGTAATTCTTGAACGAATATCTCCCGTGAATGGCCCCCATTAAAGGCTAGGATTTACTGTTGACACGATTCACGCTTTCGATGCAATTAAAGTGGCTCTCGAAATCGTTAATCTTTCAACGAAAGATCTCTCGGCGCTTTTAAAGCGCAAGATGTTCCAGGCCGTTTTCATTCGAAACCTTTTTATCGATAATATTGTAATTTTAACATAACCGTTTTATTCATAATAGATATTACCGCTAATAATATATATGCAATATATATATTATTATGTGTTAGATATTTTCTGGGTTATCCATTTTACAGCATTTGTAACTATTCTAAGATTGTTTAATAGAAGGGAATGGACATAGTATGGAAAATACAATATATTAGATTAGATAGTTTCGAGCCAATACATTAAACTTCTATTTATTTTTTACGCGATTTATTCTTTCTGTCGTGGCAAATACCATGAATTGTATTAAATTAATAAATTGGGAACGAAATTCTTGCCCCTTTTTAAGTCACACTGTTTCGATTTTCTATGCAATCGTTAATACTGGGAATGTGTATTAATAATTTCAAATGGTTGTTTGTTTAAAGTCGAGTCGCTGCTTGAACAGGAAGTAATAGAGCTCGATGTGCAGATATTTCGGAAGGTGTGTTATTATTTGAAGAGAAGCCAAAACAAATGAAACTTCTGTACTGCCAGTTTCGATAATGTTGTAATAATAGGAAAATTATCCACTTTTAGTAGATTGCGCCTATTATGTGTAACTACAGCAGTACTGATATACACGGGGAAATAATCAATGAGCCTGATTAACTTGAAATTTACACGAAGTCGGTGAAACGGAACACTCAATGTCTAAATCAACTACAAAGATAACACAAATTTACACTGAACCTGAAATTAACCAAAATTTCAGAATACCTCTGTAACACAGTTAAAATAAATATATCCAGTAACAAAATTAGTAAATTAATTTTAATGTACGAAGTATAAGCTCCCAACGAAAATATAATCATAATAAAAATAATATCACACTTTACAGATTGATGATTATACATAATAATAATAATAATATGATACATTTCTATATATAATTATCAATATTTATGCACTGTACATACAATCATATTATATCGTGTATATGCAATTAGAGTTTAAACAATTTTTTCCAAACTATTCCATTATCACAGATGAACCAGCTACTTTCAAACTATTTATGTATGTATATCGGTGGATTAAAGGACGAGGCAGACGTGTAAAAAGTAACGGCAGGAAGCATCAATCGATAAGAGTGATAGATTGACGGATGAATCGTGATTGTACAGATCCGATCCGTTGGCAAGAAAAAGGAGGGAGGCACCCTAGAAAAGAAAGGATGCTCCGAGAAGAATGAGAACGAACGAACCAGCGGAGCGAGCACGTGAAAGGATTTGTCGATCTGTACGTTCATATAAACTTCCAAGGAGCTGACACAATGCGCGTACAATTAATTTCATCGTTTTCGATTCATCCCCGATGCCGTACAATCGAGTCCCCCTGTAGAAACGTGAGGCATTCGAGGGCACGTCCCCATTCCGAGCCACTTAAAATCGTGCTTCGATCCCAATGAAATTTATACCCTCCTGCAGAATTTTCCTTCGCCATTTTAGATTTCAGAGAGCACTCCTTCTGCGACGCACAGATATTTTTCGATTTACGGGATTTTGTTTTATCAGGAGCGATACGATTCGAAACGTTTCGATTTGCTGGGAAATTACAATGGTTCGCGGCGATTTATTAGTGCAGATTACAGTGATGAATTTCTGCGCGACGTTCCATTCCGTGGAGTTGAATATTAGCGAATTTTTTTATTGCCGAACGCATACTTTACTGTGATTGATTCTGCAGTTTTTAACGTTTAATGATATTATGTTGCAGAGCAAGTATATTTAGCTTTTTTATAAATAGTTGTCATACAGGATTGTCATAAATAGAGATAGAAAATATAATTTTTCTAATCTTTCTAGGAAATATACAGACATGTAAGTACATGTGCAGCGGAGAACAATGAGTACTTACTCTTTAATGAGTTTCATTAAGAAAAACTATTTGGTCAAATAATATGCTGAAAATTTGTAATCTTTTATTCCTTTTCAAATATGTTCAGTGCTCATTTCTATATACATAGACTAGCATATATTATACGTATACACTACAACCGAAAACAAAAACTGTATTGCTCACTGAAAGTTTTATTTTCTAACTTTTCGCAGTGTCACGGCAGGAGCGGTAAAACATAAGTAACCCTTTCATTGTGTACGTACCATACACAACGTCAGAAATTCAGAAATCGTTAAAAAATGTATAACTTCGTTCTTCTTAACAGTCTTCATACATAAAATCCTCCCTCGATTTGCGTGATATCTTTTATACGTGGCACATAATTTCTTTAATTATGCGGATCTTTCAATAAGCAGTAAGAAAATATACATTTCCATTGTATTCATTAAAATTATCATATATCAGTGAAACGGAAATTCTTCCTTGATTATACGATAAATGCTGCGTCACAATTTATGGAATAAAATTTAAATTTGTCTCTCTGAACATTTTATTATTACTGTTTCCGTACAAATGCGACTGAAATTAAAATAAGCTAAATGTTTTTGCAACCTGGATTACCTTTTCTCTGGCGTATTTCTTAATTCGTTTATTTTTACAAACAGATTTTAATTACGTAAATCAAAGGAGAATAATATATCTCTTCCAGACTAATGAAAACCGTGCTGTTTTCTGCGCCGAAGTAATTTTAATCCCAAGGGTGACGCAGCGAAAGGGTTAATTTGGGGATGTTTTTAACCTTTTCGAATATTCAGTTCGAAGCATCAACCGTACTCATTATCATAACGCAGATAAGAAACTCACTTGTAAAACAATCCAGGTTACAAAAAAAATAAGGCTAAGTTACTTTAATAAGGATGCCGGATGAAGGTGATTAATCTTCTTGATGAATTCAAGGCAATCTTAATTGACTTTAATCAATGTAAATGATACGCAGCGATCGTAATAAGTGTCCTGATCCGTGATGTAAGAATGAACGACAAATAAAAGCGATTCGCGTTATCTCGAAACTGACAAGCTATTAAAAAGACTGATGAACGCGAATAACGCGAAGCGTTTCGTGCTTGCATTTTTCATCCCCAACACTGTACATACTACGAAGAATCTGCGATACCCACTTCCGTATTCAAGCATTGCTTCCCTTCCCACCCCGTGTCTTCATTTCGCATTTCAACGTGTGTGCGTGCAAGAGAAAGCTTTCTGTGTCGCGGCTATGCACGGTTTTAACAGAAACTCGGAGTAGATTAATGTTTCTTTTTTTTGTAGCAGTACTGATGAATACTACATACGTACCAGGGACGATTGTTGTTTACAATCAGAATTTCGGGAATAATTAAGTGAGAATATCATGAGACGAGCTTGCATTGCGATGTTGTTAAAAAATTGTCAGAGATATTTACTTTTATATTGTATTGATATACTGATTACTAAATATAAAAATATAAGAGCTTTTAAACATTATGGAGAATTCGTATATTTCTTTAGATATTTACTAAACATCTGTCTTCAATAATAAATTGGCACTTAATCGTGTCAAGGGTATGTGCATATTTATTTAAAAAATTGTAGTAGATTGGTAGTCTGTAAAAATGAATTATGTAGTAAACCAAAACCTATATAAGAAATAGGTTTTCATAGTTTCAAATACTAAGTAAAATCCTATCTATGTTTCTATTTTAATAGCTGTGTCTATACAAATTACTTTTTCTAATGAAGAATTCATTTTAAACCTTTTCCATTATCCCCGGTGTATGTGGGAATTACTCACACTGATTATAACTAATACAAAAAAGTGAAGAAATACTGAAATACCATCCAAATATAATTATTTGCATATTTACTAATTGTAAGTTTTATACTTTATACGTATGGAAGAGAAACTCCGACATCAAACAGCTACCTTCATAAGTGAAATACCCAAGCAGATGCTTGAAAAATATTCCAGTCAGGAGAACTGATCTCCACTTACCAGATACTGTGTCATGATGGCGGAACAGAGACTATTCACAGCTCATAAAATATATCTGGAAGAGTCTCGACGAAATTATCGTTAGACGGTGGACTATAATTGCTCTAACAATCGGCAGGTAATAAGTCATTCACGAGTACGTCTGGCTTTGAATCTGTTTCAATATGCTCTGATGTCTACTTAAAGATACGATAGGTTAATGCTCAGGGACGTTTTTAAATTCGTTCGATATAATTGATTCAAACCTGTGACTATTTATAATGTGTATTTGGGAGAATACGTAGCATCGAGAATCTTGCATTTGGTTTCAACGAAGTCGAAGGAAGCTTCAGAATGGACAAAAGAAAATTCACTGCATGCATTGCAGTAACAAATGTACTTTCCTAAATATTGTTTCGATACAAATTCTTAACAAATTGGTCACGAATAGGTTTCATATATTCTAGACGTATTTTGTGTATTTCGTGTATAATTATAATTGCAGAAATATTCGCGTATTATAATCGCATAAGTATTCTTGTGATCAGTCCTTTTTTACCAGTGTAATGTATGCGCCACCAAATATCTATATTAGTCTTACTATAGATTAGTCCATCTATATTATTCTTTATCTCTATATTTCTGTACTATTCCTTATCTTTTACTTCTGTATTATTCTTTATCTCTTTACTTCTGCCGCTTAAGGATTCATACGTACAAATATTATTGCATCTTGCCAAACCTTCCTCATCCTTGCCCTTACCCCGTGACTCACCCCGTTTAGTCACTCGTCCAATGTTTCCAATTCCTGACCTATGTCCCTAACTATTTTCCATCCCTACTTTCGACCTCTCCTATCACCCCTACTCCTATATTTCAGATCCCTTATAAACCCTTGACCATTCCTCCTCAAAGCTCATTACTTTCATTATTATCTTACACTTCATACGAAAAGGTTCATTATACTTATTATTACCATACTACAAGACCAAGTTCGCTCATTATTACCATACAAGTCCAAGCGCACTCATTATCATTCTTACAAGTCTAAGTGTTAATAAAATCTCTTAAAAACCGAAGTGGAAGTTCAAATTTTCTCTGTGTACATTACACCAGGCTTATATTAGCCTGTCAAATCTTGTAATTGAATTTTAAACCACTTCCCATAGTCCAATTTTGCTGAAATTTTGTATACGCACTTGCTTCCGATGACAATACTTGATGCCATACTCGGGGGGCCAAAAAGGACAATAATAAACAAAACAATAAAAATGCCAAAGCTGTAACGGCACTGCTCGTTGAGCGACACTGCTTTTTCCAAACAAACGCACATCACTACGCCGCTGCCGATCAGTGTAATGAATCAGTGCTCGGGTATATTGGTGAGCTAATACTAATTCAATGACAAAACTTTGCTATTTCTCATCCTCTCCTTATGAAACCTTTACATAGCATAGCTGACATTTTTCTGATTAAAATGACACCAAACACGATATAATTTGGATCATATTCAAATTATTTAATGCATTGTGAACAGTAAATATATTTGGACCATATATGGTCCAAATTATATCGTG
The DNA here is from genome assembly GCA_963583965.1 of Nomada ferruginata. Classification (NCBI taxonomy): domain Eukaryota; kingdom Metazoa; phylum Arthropoda; class Insecta; order Hymenoptera; family Apidae; genus Nomada; species Nomada ferruginata. The sequence goes on from OY757219.1 coordinate 8,413,321, forward strand.
TTTGGTGTTATTTTAATTATAAAATTATCTAATCATGACACAATATTGTCCCAGTTACAAAACATCTTGGTGAAGTGGTAATTACAATCGATTACAAGATATGTGAAGACTAAAAAGTACAAAATAAAATATATAAAAAAACTTTTTAAAAACCACGCTTATATTAAAATGCACTAAAAAGGAGAAAATAATTTAATATAAATTTAAATAAAATCATGACATTAGTGACTATAAACAAAAGCGTGGTGTGCTAAACTATATTGACGTAATCTTCGTGGGCACTCCACGCTTTTGTTTATAGTCACTAATGTCATGATTTTATTTAAATTCATATTAAATTATTATATTATTTTCTCCTTTTTAGTGCATTTTAATATAAGCGTGGTTTTTAAAAAGTTTTTTTATATATTTTATTCATTACGTACTAGCACCGGTGCAAAATATATTTAATTCAATCTGTACAAAGGCGGAGGTAGAGTGGAATTAACAATTAATTTGTCAAATATGTAACACTGTATGTTAGTCTAGCTTTCAAAAACAGAATTGACGAGAAGAGAAGTAAAGAAAGTGATGGGGAAGTCTTAAAGACTAAATGTATAATCGAAATGAAATAAGGGGATACGTGATGGGGATAATGTGTAAGTATATAAGTAAGTATGGGATAATGGAAGGTCTAAATGTATTAAAACGGGAGCAATGCATCAGTACCAAAGTAAAGAGGGAACAGGAAAGAGTCAGCAATTAATAGCGCAGAAATGACTTAGGAATTTGTAATGAAACAGAGAGGAAATGAAAAGATGTGTAATAGACGGGCGATAAAGAGACAAGAAATAGTGCGATGCATAAGGTGGAGAAGGTATGAAAAGGAAGAGAAGAAACAGAAACAGTAGATGAGAGTGGAAGAGTTCATATAGTATTGCAAAGATAGGTTTATTATGTACAATAACCAAACTTTCATTGCTGCTAGACCGAAATAAAGAATAACACCGCTGCTAGTATGTATTTATCACATGCTGGAAAATTATTTAAAGGAAAAAATATGCACAAATGCATTTACCTGTGCTAATGAGCTTGATTGTTGTGGAATAAAATGAACAATGGAACTTGCAATGTTACCGTAAATATTAATTTTTATGTAGATTGTAGCACTGTGTTTCCTAACACTTTATTGATATGTAAATGGGTGTACGAAACGGTTTTCGAGGATTATTAACATAATTTGTTGAACCAAATTATAGCACCGCTACTTATAAACAGGTATCTGAATGTAGGTACCACTCACATCCCTGTCTTACCTAATACGATAAATAATTGATTGAAAATCGTCGTAGTGCCCCAAATGGGGTCCTAGTGCCCCAAGAGGGGTCCTAGTGCCCCAAGAGGGGTCCTAGTGCCCCAAAAGGGGTCCTAGTGCCCCAAATGGGGTCCTAGTGCCCCAAGAGGGGTCCTAGTGCCCCAAGAGGGGTCCTAGTGCCCCAAGAGGGATCCTAGTGCCCCAAGAGGGGTCCTAGTGCCCCAAATGGGGTCCTAGTGCCCCAAGAGGGGTCCTAGTGCCCCAAAAGGGGTCCTAGTGCCCCAAGAGGGGTCCTAGTGCCCCAAAAGGGGTCCTAGTGCCCCAAATGGGGTCCTAGTGCCCCAAGAGGGGTCCTAGTGCCCCAAGAGGGGTCCTAGTGCCCCAAGAGGGGTCCTAGTGCCCCAAGAGGGGTCCTAGTGCCCCAAGAGGGGTCCTAGTGCCCCAAGAGGGGTCCTAGTGCCCCAAGAGGGGTCCTAGTGCCCCAAGAGGGGTCCTAGTGCCCCAAGAGGGGTCCTAGTGCCCCAAAAGGGGTCCCGATGCTCCAAAAGATGAGAAGAGAAGTAAAGAAAGTGATGGTGAAAAGTCTTAAGGGGGTAAGCACTATTTCTCGAGCAACGTTTCGGTAGAAAAATTGAGCTACGGTGCCTGGTCGCGCGATGCACTTCGGCTCGGCTCGAGTTGAGTCGAAACCACATCGCGATGCATCGGGACAATGAAATTGACAGTGTCACGTCAAGCGTCCCGCCTGTGCTGTCCCGCTTTCATTGCGCGGCAAAGAACAAAAGAATTCTTTAACGAGGATCGTAGGTACAGCTAAAACTAAATAAAATATATAAAAAAAACTTTTTAAAAACCACGCTTATATTAAAATGCACTAAAAAGGAGAAAATAATTTAATATAAATTTAAATAAAATCATGACATTAGTGACTATAAACAAAAGCGTGGTGTGCTAAACTATATTGACGTAATCTTCGTGGGCACTCCACGCTTTTGTTTATAGTCACTAATGTCATGATTTTATTTAAATTTATATTAAATTATTTTCTCCTTTTTAGTGCATTTTAATATAAGCGTGGTTTTTAAAAAGTTTTTTTCATATATTTTATTTAGTTCTTTTCTATTTTATTACAATTAAGCTACAGTTTCCTCATTTGTTTTCGTTGTTCGTAGTGTGATACACTCTCAATAAAATACTTCAGTTTCATTTCTGTCCGACACATAATTTCTATCCCGTGGCTCATTCTCACTCCCCTAAACACACTGATCTTATCAACGTGTCAGTTCTTGAAAGAACACGTGTGCTCTATCTGTGTGCAAAGGTTCATAAACATAAAAAATTGTCATTAGACTAATGTTCCTTGTCAGTTGTGTCTAATAGATTAACCCTTTCACCAAAATATGTCCTTCTTTTGATACGTACTATCTTTCGATACATAAACTGATAGTGCTGGTCTATGAAAATATTTAGAAAAAAAGTATTTCAGAGTATTTCACTAGGACGTATAGTTTTATTTACATGCGGAACGCTGAAAGGGTTAATTAACATCTTTGTGTATTGCGACATTTTTTCAGTGTTAAATGTCACGCGTATATAAAAATCTATCGTGAAAACGAATGCATAGTTGAAAAAGCCTCACAGCCAATCAGCTGTCCCATATATTGCACGAAATAACAGTGACCGATATGCATAGCATTCTTGTGTGATCGGGCACAGAAAATCTGCATTCTAAAAATTACACTGACCGAGGCAAGGAACAATAATGGTCTAAAGACAATAGCGTCACGAATGTAAAATTGACTTACTTACAGTTTCTTCTTTTCCAGGTTGCAAATATAGATCGACGTTTCCTCCCGATGGAAACTACGCCATGGTTTCATTTATTTTTATAATTACCCGTTTCGTACATAGATTATTAATTGAACTTATTCGGTGGCCGTTTCAGCTTATAATTAATCCGCGTTGAAACGGTTTCCTTTTTTAGGACGGATATTCCATCTGGCCAGTTAATTTCGAAATATCTGACAAAGGGGTACAAAGGTTACCAAGCACCGTTTGCACGACGTGACACATGGCTCATAATTTATAATTTGTTAGTTGATGTCAATGTTATGTAAAAGCTTTTAACGTCTATTTTGCGTGTTATTTTATTTTTATTTGAAACACCACTTTTTGTTAAACGATAGCAATGCGAGCGAATAGAAACGAATATTGCTACACAAACATGGGGGCAAGAGTTTAGTAAATATTTAATGATTCAACAGTAGGAATAATTAAATGTAACTATGCATTGAAAACCGGACTGCAATTTAAACGGAAATAATCGTTTACCTTCTTGGGGTTCAAAGAGAATTCGTAACGAAAATGAGCACGCGTCACCTGCACTATAATGCCAGGTATAACCGAAAGCATTGATCGGTTTGCAATTTACACCCGCTTCAGTATTGCTTCGTGAATAATCAAGTTACAATTACGGTACTTATGTCATTAAAATGTAACATTCAGAGGCAACAACGTTCGTTTTACAATCATGTTGAACCTATAAACACCAACAACCAACGAAATCATTATCTGCGCCGTCGTCCTACAATGTTGCCTGGACAATTACCCAATCTATGCAAACGTGCCAGCTCGATGATTGTTTGAACAGACTAGTTGCAAAACCATTTTGGAACAGGTGATCAGTTATTAATGATAGGTTACATATTATTATAGGATTATATCCGAGGTCTTCGTGCAGATATCTATAACAAATATGATATAGTATCCATAGCGATTATTAAACTTCATGATTCCGATACCATTCGCGTGTACTAAGATATTGTAATTCTATAACAGTAAATCGTAAACGGAAATAGCGCTTAATACGAAAGCTGTATTGTAACAGATATTAAGGAAGGAAAATGACTGCACGTTTGTTATATTTGTGCGGTTAAAAGTATAGAGTTTAATAATTATGAAATGAGGTGTAGGTATTTTTGTTTGAATTGTATCGATTCTAAAGCTTCATAAAATTAATGCGGAAATGTATACCATTTTATACAATCGAATGTTACATTACGATACCATTTCTCGTTTCTAATAATTGAAAAGAAAAAGGCTCCGACGATAACCACTTGTCTGACATGCACTGCACCATTCCACTTTATACATTAAAGCGATTCTTCAGCGCTCATTATTCATTCACGAAAAATATAAATAGGATGCACAAAACTGGCTTTCTTTTATATTACAATTACATAACAAATAAACATATATATTTAGAGAATATGAGTATTTTTTTTTTGCTGCATTCTACAGATTCTGTAAAAAAGTAGTTAATGAGGCGTTTATTTTGGTGCTTTCTTAAAATCGACTTACTGAGAACAAAACGTCGATGGTTATCATACAAAATCGACTTTTCATCGCACATTATAACCGCACGTTATCGCACGTGGAACCTATTTACCCAACTTCTACGACCCAGCCATCAATTTAAGGTGTCAAGTACCTATCGAATGATATACAACGTACGTACGATAGTCCTTTCTACGGTATCTCGTGCAGTTTGTCACGCGTCCAAATCAATTGTTGTTCATAAAAGGAAGGCAGAATTTGTTCACGTGCAAACAGTGGCATCTCGCGTGCAACAAACAAACAACGTGAGCAAAGTTACGAAAAACTTTGTCCCCGCTAACGCTGAACAAACGACTTGACAACAAACGAGAAGTGGTCTGAAACGGTGCTCTTTCTGTTCGCGGCCGTAGGGAACACGATGTGTGACCGCGTTTACGCAGCAATCGCAATAAATAAAAGCCTTTCGCGCGGGTTTTACGCGAACCGAACGCTGATCCCCTTCTTTTCATTCTTTTTTTTGTTACCATTGCAAAATATCCCCGGCAACGTGGGCGAGCATACGCGACTCGTTATTACACAGTCGTTGCATGATTTCGAAACGATTCACGACAGCGCCACAGCAATCGAACGCCGAGGTCCTAATTAAAAAAAAAACAATTTTGAATTCAATTATCGGACGAACTCGAGCGTGGAAACGTACCGAGTCGACACTTTTGTTTAACTTTCGATGAGACGACGGATGAGACCAGTCCCGATGGAGTTTATGATACGAGGAACGGGGCGCATTATCGAGTTAACTGTCGATTGTTGAATTGTATGAAGAAGCGATGGAATAAATATTTGCTCGCGAATATACGTACACGTAATATTCTTTCCGTACACTTTTCGAATGACAGGCGCGAGTACTCAATTCGCATCAGCTATTTGGATAAAACGCTGGTGTATTTTAGTTTGTATTATTTAAATACTAAAAACGTCTGGTATTTAATACTGAATTTCATATCGGCATTTAATATTTTCCATGGATATTAAAATAATTGGACAAATGAAGATTTCCAACAGAGTGTCTGTAATCGGCAAGAAATATGTCTAATAATGAATAACTAAATTTCCAAGAGAATTAAGCAGTATTACAAATATTTGATAAATATAACTCTATCAATGTTGGAACAGACTGAATAGAATTTCGTTCAATGTCACAATAAATATTTCACGGTCAACTATGATATCCTCCCCTGTGTTAATTATTCCATTTTTTCCAGTGGTGTGAGATAAATCATCAGCATCGATGGTTCGCGATAAATATCGGCCGGGCCACCTTTCATAAAAATAGGGATGGTCATAACGCGAGATTGATAGAACGGGGATTGTGTCCATTGTGTTTCGTTACACGTCGCGTCGTGTGTAAACGCGAATAACAGCGGGCACGTTATCACGGGGCGTGTTTAATGAGCCAGAAGCAGTCGAAAACCGTGTTTGAGCGTGACGGCCGGCAAAAAGAGGACGGTGAGCACGATCGACGGGAATACGTCGCTCGAAATAAGCCACTCGCGAGCCTCGACTATTTGATGAACACCTAAAAATACTGGGCCGTCCAGTGCCGTAGAAATCGACGTGCCTGTTCGATTTTGTATTGTCGTTTTGCGTGGCAGAAATGTTTTTTCCGCGCCACGCGATTTTTCGAGCTCCGCGACGCGACAATTCTTTTTTACTCCTCTGTTTCAGACTGTCGGTGTTTAATAGCGTTCGGGTTTGCTGAGGTTGAGCGTGACACTTTTGGCGATATAAGTTGAGATCTCGATGGCAGATGGAGTGATAAATAATTGACGACAACGAATAATTGTTGCCGTTCCAAATTTGGAAATAGAGGACGAAAGAAATTTTGAGATAGGTATCAGATTTTTGTTCTAAGTGATCTTTAGTGGTAGCTATTGTACTGGTTTCGTGGCTACAATGGAAATGGTTGTCTGTTTAAATTTTATCTGTAAAAAGGATTGGATAGACATACTTTAGCAACATAAATGATCATAGATTTAAATTGGATTTTAGTACAAGAGATTTATGCGAGTTTTCAGATCATAGTTGATTAAACCAAATATTGTATTATATGTCGAGATTTTGCACTGCACATTTCACCTATAAATATAAAGAAATTTGTTTTTCAATTTCAATTGTACTAAGGAATATATATTTTAAATGAGAATAATCGTATTTTATGAAACAGTTAATGTTACCTATAATTAAAATCATTTCTCTATAATAGATGCGAGAAAACTTGTACATTAAAAGTTTCCAATTAGTCTGCCAGTAAATATTTCTTATCAAAGAACGTTTAAAAGGAACAGCTGCTATTTCCATTAAAAAATTCAGGGGCCTTCTCATATTTCTTGAATGCTAAAAAAAAACAACGAAAACGACCCACTCGCAGCACAGAATCAATATTCCACTTCAAAAGGGTTAAAAGCCGTAACGTGGCGCGACGAATTTTTGAGTGTCTACAAGGGAAAATTTCAAGACCATTACGAAAACGGGAAAATGGACGATTAACGATTCATACACGAGCGCAAACTTTGCATTGTTACTCTACCAGAGAAATTTCCCTTTTTCCATCAAACTCTGGATGGAAATTTTTTCACTCTTGTAATCCTACCGCCACTATGTCATATCAGTGGTTACATACTTCTCCACATTTTCTATATAAAAGATAAGCTGGTTATTCTTATTTCAGTTGTTCTTTTATCGCCAGCCTTATTGAACAATAAATAAACCAATGCAATTAATGAATAAAGAGAGTATTCGAACAATTGGGTGCTTAATGTTTTATTATGCAAAACATTTCTACCTTTAGAAAAACTATTGCATGCATATTTTGAAACAATCATTCTATAAATGTTCATGCTATGAAGACGATTTGAGATATAGGAATATTGCAATTACTTGAGAGTATGAGGGCTGTTGATATTACTAAGAAATTAATTTCCACCCTGACAAATTATCTTCAAGATGTCATTGTTACCATCAATATATTAACGCGCAATTAACACTAGAACTACCGATATGTTTTGTTGCTACTCAGATGGTATACGTTAAACAGACTATGAACACGAAAGTGGTTGAACGGACTTTAAATACAGATATACATATAACTGTCATTCTGTCTAATTGAAAGTCACGATAAATTGCTGCAACAATACCTACATGTTAATAATTTAACAGCAAGAAATCTGAAACCAGTCATTCTGACTGGCTTGGTAGTTCTAGTGTTAAATTAACACGATGCATTACTCACTATGCATATACCTTATAATATCATGCATAATACATAATTGAATGACAATATTTCTTTGATTAATTTCCAATGCCCGTCAAGTATAATTTAACTGCCAATTCAAGATATTTCTCTTATGCGTGTAATGGACACGGAGAAAATTTGAACTTCCAACTTCGGTTTTTAAGAGATTTTTATTAACACTTACAATTAGACTTGTAAGAATGATAATGAGTGCGCTTGGACTTGTACGATAATAATAAGCGAACTTGGACTTGTAGTATGGTAATAATTGAATATAATGAACTAACTTGGACTTCGAGTAGGATAATAATGCTTTTGAGGGGGAATGGTCAAGGGTTTATAAGGGATCTGAAATATAGGAGTAGGGGTGATAGGAGAGGTCGAAAGTAGGAATGGAAAATAGTTAGGGACATAGGTCAGGAATTGGAAACATTGGACGGGTGACTAAACGGGGTGAGTCACAGGGTAAGGGCAAGGATGAGGAAGGTTTGGCAAGATGCAATAATATTTGTACGTATGAATCCTTAAGCGACAGAAGTAAAGCGATAAAGAATAATACAGAAGTAAAAGATAAGGAATAGTACAGAAATATAGAGATAAAGAATAATACAGAAATATATATCGTAAGACTAATATAGATATTTGGGGGCGAATACATTACATGCGTAACAGTCACAATAAATAATAAAACATCCCAATACTGCCTATCATATTAACCGATCAACGCGCAATCAATAAATCATCCCAGCAAACAATCGCTTATTGTCGGTGGGACTTAAATTACACGCGGTTACGCAAACGTTTCAGGCTCGTTTAAAGTAACTTAGAATTACAGCAACTTCGAGACGTGTAACGTGTGACTCGGTCGCTTCGGGACATCATGACGTTAATCACGAACTTCACGAACTTCGCAGACTGTTGAGTTAAGCTTTCCGTAAATTTCGAGCGTCGACGAGTTCAACGGTGCAAAATCGCGCAAGTATCTCCAACAACAGAAGGAAGGCGAAAGCACGACGACAGAGCGTCGAGATTATAAATTTCTCGGCTCTGGGGGTATGATTAATCGTGACGGAAGACGAATAGTTTCGCGCGTTTCATCGAGAGGTGCATCTTTCTTGGGACGAGCAGCTGCCAGTATCCGTTCCCGTCGAGCCGGCGTACCGGGATTAAATAATTCTTCCACTTATTATTACGCCCGACGATGGCCGAGTGTGCGTGCCTTTATTTCGAAATTATTCTTTCGCCCGACGATACCGAGAGCTGTGAGTACCATTTAATCGGGGACCGGAGAGACGAGCAGTACCGTGGCGATGTACCAGCCACTCGACTGGAAATTATGAAAACGCGTCAAAGACCTGTACAGTCGTGAATATTCCTGGTAATTCGACGATCAACGTTCCACCGATTTATTAAATACCTTGCACTTATAATTCGAGAGGTGCGCTTGAAGTAAAACGACGTTACAATTTTATGTGAAATATTCGGAATTATACCTCTGGACCTTTAGTTTACATTTTGAATTTGTTATATTTTAATCAACTTTATTATATTAATTATTTCGTACTGCGTAATTTGCTTCATTTTTATTCAAACGATTTTATTTCTTAGTGTTATTCGGTTATACCATTACGATGTTTGATCATTTCATTTCTACAACGGGATCAATTTTGTTTGGAAATAGATGAAAGAACAATACCTGTTGTTTTTATGTTTATTTACTGAGCACCTTATAATTGTACTTATACAGTTTGAATTATGAATTACGGTATTACAAATATGAAAGACGCAGAATACAATAGTTCGGTATAATAAAGAAGAAGGGATGAAGAGAGTGAAGTTAAGAGGGTGTTAGTCCATCAGTAAAAACAAAAGAGCATATATATGTATAAGATGACGCGGTGTATTCGAATCGCATAATTCCAGCAATACCTAATAAGCGAATGGTTATATTTAAATATTAATCAATTTTGAAATAAATCCTAGTGTGGCAGAGTAATGCAATGAATTGAAATTTCATTTATGAAGTTGTGCACTTTTATTAAAAAATTAAAACTGACAAAGTATTTAATTTCCAGATTCCGATTCTCCTTTTAATGATAATTTAATTTAACTTCATAAATTTACATGTATAATCACGATAATAATTGTTTCAATTTCTGTATGCATTTCAACAAATGTTATTTTTCATTAATATTCAGATCGACAAATTATTACAAAATCATACATTGAAATTATATGAACAATTATTATTATTGTAATTGTCCCTAAGGGTAAAATAAGTTGATAGGATCGAAAATGAAATGTTCAAACCCAAATTTTGACGCAAAGTCAATTTAGTGGGTGCTGGTATGTACCTACAGATAAGCCTATAGAAGGCCACTACAGTAGTAGCGAAAGGGTTAGACAACATTGTACCATTATCAGCTTTCAAGGTATCAGCGGGCGTTCTACAACTGGATTTCAATCCCATCGGATTGGATTTCAAGATTTCCATTGATGTTGCAGAAATGGTTGTACAATCTACTGGGTAGATATCAAATTTAGAAGATTAACAGTAGTTAGAAAATTCTGAATATCAATTAACCCTTCTGACTCTTTTAGGTATATTATTTGAGTAGAAACCCCACTAGAGGTATCCGGCAATTATATCACATTTAAGGAAACACTTTACAACATTTCCCCCAATTTATCCTAATCAGCATGAACTTTTGTTTGAAAAAAAGATTCTCGGGCAACTTTAAAATTATTAATATCTTTTACGATATTTCATTTTAATTGTACATTTAATTGCAAAGTCATTTCTTTTAAACCCAGCAATTTTTCATTAAAGAATGTGCAATTCGTATTGCCCTATTTCGTCACGAGTTAAACATGTTTCAAGCATTGGGAATTTCCAAACGTATCTTATGGAACACTGGAGAATCTCGACATCAAGTTTGAGCACCGTCGGCTAATAATGTTTCACGTTGCCGGATGTAATCGTATTAGAGGTCGAGTGATACTCGAACGTCTTGAAACAGCTTCCGGCGAGATTTATAGCCCACTGGAGCCGTTGCTGTGCTTCCAAATGCCACTCAGCGATCGCCGTGCGATCGTTGCTAAATGACTTAAAATACTCAAGTAAATGGGAGCAAAAAAGTGGCGCGCGTTGGTATGTGAGTGTCGACGGGTTCGATTTGTTACATACAGGGTGTAGAAATTCGAGTGGAAAGTAAAAGCGTTGGATATTTCGAGCGTCTTATGTGACACTTACTTTTAGTTAAATAATTTCATCAATGGTTTATTATATGTATAGCATAATTTTGAGTTATTGTATTGATAGTTTTCATTGAACTTGTAATTATGTTTGTAATATATACGGTGTTATAGAGTCAGCTCTTTTTCTAGTTAATTTTAGCAAAAAGCTATGAATCGTATTGACGTCTATGTGAATAAGATTTAGGTATGCGTGTCGTTTTAAAAATAATTTTTTTTTAACTGATTATTCTTTTCAATTTGTAGTGTACATTTTATTGCATCGTACACCAATGCTGCGATTTATCTGAGCATCGTAATTACCAGCCGTTGAGCTTTCACCAAATAAAGATGATTACAAAACGCGAGCTGAACGTATTCAAATATCGATAATTTGGAATATTAACATACCTATTAATTATATCAAACTTATTTGAAATTCGTAATTTCGATTAATACATACTATCTGTATCAAGACAGCTATATATACACAGTTTAACGATCTCGTTAAACCATTAGCTAAATAATGTAAAACAATCAGTCAACTAAATAATGCGGAATATTATTGAAACTTCATTAAAATACTAAACGACTATCGTGCACGTGAAAATAAAAGACAGACTAATAATACTAATACATTGCACTTTTACATTAATATCGCAAACACGACAAACTGTAAAAAATTAAAGAATAAATATACCCATCGGAAGATACCATCAAATACCTGTCAGAAATTGGAACACCCACTGCGCAAGGAACTTTGACAATATTTGATAAAACCGTATCCTTCCAGCCAATATTGTTGTTAAATTCAATCGGGCTTCCCCGTTCAACAACAGTTCCCCTTTCAATCCTATCCTTCGATTATTCGTGCCGTGTCCCCTGTTTCACGCCACTTGAAAGCGATATAAATTCTGAATTCGAATTTCGAACGAAGGGAATCGAGGATTCTCGCGTCATCGCCGAGAAACGCGACCAAATTTCAAGGAGTAACAGCACAACGGCGAGGGACCGAACGACTTGGTAATCGGATCGATTCGATCGTCGGGGTAGACGCTTGTGCGGGGTTTACGCAAGCGAGAACAATGAATCGTTCTGGAAATTTAACGATCGAGAGGGCAGAATCGTCCCGCGAGTAATGCAATTCACATTTCCTCGAGCGACAACGTCCCCGGGACTTTTGATAGTCGCGCCCCTCACTGTAGCGACGACGAAAGCTTTACAACTTTGCTGGAAATGTTCCGCTCTCCCCGTGCGCCACTATTGGACTACTTCCAAACCATCTGCACTAATTCTGTCCAACTTACAAACCGCGACGTCGTCGGATTTTGCAGAATTTCGGAAAACGTACAGACCGATCGACACATTGTACCGCGGGCAATTCCGATCGTAGGTGGGCCGAAACCACGAAAACGTACTAACAGGTAAATTTACATTTCACGTTAATGGCGTGGTGAAATGGAATCGGCCGGTCGTTGAAAAGTTTGGAAGTTTCGTTAGATAAGTGGTATACATAAGCCAATTAACGTGGGAGACGCGCAACTCGTGCTACTATAAATTTTTATGTAATTTTACGGGATCGTTGTTTGTGTATACCGTAATGTTATTCAGAAAATGTTAAATAAAATGATTCGTGTAAACCTATATTGGATAATATTGCTTATAAAATGTAGGGACGATTCATTCTACAATACGAAGAATATAAGTAATTAAAATTATGTATCTTTTAATGAATAAACAAAACTCCAACAAACCTGCAGAACTGTAGAAATTTGTGTCAAATTGATTCGGCACTTGTCTCGTTTTAAGTAATAATAAATGTCTGTCCGTAGGAGGACGTAGAAAAATAATTCCGTAGGTTCTATAGTGATTAAGAAGGGAATATTCTATATTACCTTAAGGTCTAAATTATAAACTTTGCATTCAGCGAGTGTAGGTAATTCTGCGTCAATTTTATAAATAATTCTAATACTTCGAAATTATTCATTTCAAGTTATCAGCAGGTTGTCGTGCAAAAACATAGAAAGAAGTAAAATTTGAAAATAAATGAAATGTCGGCTCCCGTTCACTATTGATTCCATTCGAATAAACTGATTCGTCACAACGATTTTCTATCCCCCGCTAATATTTATTCACGGTCCGTTTTATTGCAACATTCAGCCGCGCCTGCATCAGATAATATATTACAACAATTGTTTCGACGATCGCGTTAGAAATACGAACGGAAATAGCATCGCGAGTGGGAAATGTCGATTATCCGGATGTGAATCAACACACTTTTGCATATCGGAACTTCCATTAAGCGAACTTTCTATTATCTGCACGCGCAATAAAACGCTAACGATCGATTATCCGCAAATAAATTTTCGTATTAACGTTTATAATAATATGCGCCCGACCAACTGATAAGTCATATCGGGGCGTGAGTTTTAATTGTTAATTACATTGCTAATTAGTTCATCGTTCCACTAGACGATATTTATCGTGCGATAATTGCATTTAACAATCGAGTGCCATCATATTTCTGCCAACGAAATGGTTGCCAATACAGTGAAATAGAGGAATAAATGGTGCTTTACAATTGCAACACACAGTTACACGTTCATGAATAAAAATTGAGAATAATTTCATAGCTATTAAACATTATCTTTTTATTCATAAAACCTTTATCGTTAATGTAAACATTGGGCATAGTTCTATGGAAATTCGATTATCAATGACAAAAACAATGTAATACCAATTCCCATAACTATTACATTTCATCGTTTTGGCCATTTCAAGATTACGTTATTGTAAACTTTGCAAACCTAATTTCGCTATACACTATTTACCCGTCACAGAAAGCACGATGCAACCAGATTCAAAGAGCGTACCTTTATAAAGGTGCAACAATATTTTCAAGCTTGTACTGGTTAAATTGAAATCGAAAAATATCGGGATATAAGAGGAGATCAAGGATAAATATAGCCTCAGGCGCAAGAGAATCTTGGGAAATCCTGCAATTTTATTCGCCGATAGGGGGTCGTACAAAGCTGCGCCGCGTTCTCAATCGTCGAATTGTAAAGATAGAAATTGCTGGCTGCTCGAAGGCGATTAAAATTTCCAACTACACTCCCACCGTCTATAAACTTTCTGCATTATTCATCGCCGTTTCGACGGGAACTTTCGGCAATAAAAAGGGAAAATTGAAGACACAAGACGAAACCGTAACAAAATAAGTATGAAAGCGTTGTAAAATGCTGCCTTTCCTACATATTATTCCTTTGCCGGTATAAAAGGGCCGACACCGAACCTGAAGCCAACTCGTAAAAAGGATCTTGCGAAGATCCTTGTTAGAAAAGAAGAATAATGAACTCGGGCGCTTTCACATCTAAAGACTGCTGCCATTACGTTTGTTCATTTCATCCTTTGCTTAATAAATGCGCGCGGAGATGGTTCATTGGAATTGCTCGGTGTAATTCTTACACCCGGCCGAGCTCGAAGGTAGAAAGTTATTAAGACCGAGGTGTTCTCAGAGAAACTGAAGAAGATCAGAATTAGATCGGAAAAAATGAGTATTGCTGGTGAAAAGAGAATCGCGATCGAGGTTCGTGAATTTTTATCGAAATATAATTTCAAATGTGGGGGATGGTGCGTTTGAGAGGAAATTTTTAAAAATAAATCGGGGCCAGATAGAATTGTTAGTGAGAAATGGCTGTAGACCTTTAAACATTAAACATTGATTTCTCTATTTTCTTGCTGCACCCGTTACAATTGTGTCGGTAATTATAAAAGTGGACCGCATTTGACGTATCGAGAAACAAATCTATCATCAACTTCCTGGCGAAATTTTGCAAACAGACGAAGGAATTGCAGAAAAATCATTATACAAATTATATAATATATATGTATACAGTCGACTTGGAAAGTAAGTTAACGCTCTGACCAACAGTTTAAATTTTAAATGTAAAATAATAATTATAATGTATATATTGTTATTAGTATACTGTATGTTTATATGTTTGTATGTAATCTTTATAGTATACAAATTTACATAATTCGTTTTCATTTACACAAAAATGCCAGTCGTTAACTTACTTTCCGAGGCGACTGTATATTCAAAGGAACTTATTTTACAGAAGATGCAGTTGCTCAAAATGAGTAATATAGGATTAAAACCCGAGCATTAATAGATATGAAAAAAAGCTGTTTACTTCAATCAAAACCCTTACGAGAAAAACTTGTTCCACACAAAATAACCACAAATTTCCCTAACCTAACCCCTTGAAGATACCCTTTACTATCATTTTACTCACCAAGTCAAATCCAATCTGCACGACGAGCGAGACAATTTAACTTGCTCCCAGCTATATAAACAGCCGGCATTCCCGGTTGACAAACGACCCCATTAAGGGATCAAACAAATATGATTGCTTCCCTGGAGGATTCATTAACAACCGCAAAGGGTGACAAAGCCACGTAAGACGTTCACTGGCACGTGAAGCACGCCAACCTAATAAATGCACGCGAGAACAGGCGGCGGCGGTCAAGCAAACCGTAAATCGTAATGCGCAGCCCGGAAGACGTTCAAACGTTATTTCGTCCGATAACAAGTGGCCGGGCCAGCGCATCGTGTGCAACGACGAATTGCACTCCGGCGTCAAACAACAGGCGTTCATCGTTAAGGGATGGCCGTGCCCGTATGAAATAATTGTTGCCAGTAACGCGCGACTCACCGGTTAACCGTATAAGGGTAAGTAATTACCCGTTTCGCATCCACAACTCCATTAATCCAGGAAGGAGAAGCAATTACTAGGATAGAAGGTGGAGGCCAACTTCCAGCACTTTATGCCGCCCTACTAAACACCAACTCTGAATTACTTTCGCATTATTATGCCTTTGTGGCACGTGGTAATTAATCCTCTCCTCGGGGCTAACTTCGACCCAGCCAGTCTGTATAGGTTAAGAGACTGCCAAGCCGCGGAGAAAGAACGTTGGGCCATCGGGGTTGATAGAGGCCCGGGGAAGCAAGAAGGATATTTCAGGGTGAAAGGAAGTTTCTGCGAGGGTCTCGTGATCCTTGGGTCGATTTTGTCGGTTAGGGGAATTTTTACTAATGCAGCGATGACTCGAAGGAATTTAGATGATTAATGGAGTGTAGTTTGTAGTGCGTTTGAAATTGGGATATTATTGGGTAGCTTGGCTGAATCGTTTCAGTGTTAGTTACGGGAAAAATGTGAATGCGACTTCCAGTTTTTGTTTAGAGAGGGAATATGCTGAAATTGCGAAATTATTGGTTAGCTTTGAATTCCAAATTTCTTTGATCCATAGGGATGTAATAATTTGCAGATATGCTGATTCAATTCGCGGCCGAGTGAAGCGTCGAAAATTTGGTTCCGAAAGTTTCCCAGGTCCGGCCGAAAAGGGAATAGGGGAAATAAGAAATTATTCGACCCGCTAACTCAGTTTGGCGCGAATCAAAGTGTTTAAAACTAAGTTAATTTTGTTCGTCTGAATTCTGCACTTGTTATGCAATTTACGGTTCAGCCCTCGTTAGATTGTGATTGAAATCGGCGAACAAAGTGGTGAAGTTTCAGACTTTCCGCCGGTATACCACACGAAACTTTATACTCCCCGCTATTCTTATCTCGTTTTGTAGTAAGTTACGAATAAGTCGAAGCCCAAGCGTTTTTCATTGATTCGAACTTAATTCCAACTTGCAATTAAACGAGACTTAATGTTCCGTGAATATCGTAACGGTCTCGCAAGATATCCGATTAGCAAATTTCGGATGAAAGTTCGAGGTGCTTTGCCGGCGAATGTAAAATTTTCTGTTTCGCTTCCGCTGGTGTGGGTAAATTGAAAAGAATGAAGCATTTAATGTACCAAATGACTCTACCTACAAGCAGTTGCCCCGGCAAGAGAGGTTTACTCTACGCCACGAAATTACTTATCCATCTGCAATTACATTTCCAGCCGCTAAAATGGAACGCTTTTCCTCCACTTCGGCCCCATTCTTTCCCCTTAATTTGCAATTTCGTTTGTAATTCCAACTATACCGCGATATCCTATCTCGCCGTAATAGACTCTATTCTGGCTCATCTAAATGTTTGTTCAGATTCTACGTTCATTGTAATCCGACTAATGTTATCGTGTTTTAAAAAATTAATGGAAGCAGTAATCACGCGTCGGTCGTAAATAGTTGAATAGCAAAAGATTTGAATATATTGATGCAGTACATTTAACAAGCTCATTTCATTATTTCTTATTAATCGTAATGTATTTTCTTGGGAGTTTTGAATTTTTGCCGCTGCTATTCCTTGCATAAATGAAACAATACTGACTGTTCATTCGATGAATTTGTTTTAACGAATGTCATTTCAATGAAGACTGTATACATATTTACGATATTTCGTTAATATTAAACATTGTTGCAGTATATCGCGTGTAGTGTGTTCTTACTGAATTTTACGATTGTTAAATTCATTATTAATTTCGACACCGATCTCCGGCATTACTGTTACAGTAGTATATGCCAAACTTATTTAAACACGCGGTATAAGAAAACCACGCTAATCTGAATCATGAATATTAAATGGACGTGGAAATGATTACCAGAAATTCATGATCGTTTGACAGCGGATGTTTATGCAGTCATTACTACGAAATATTTTGCAGAAAGTAGATAAAGGCGAAGAATTTTGCAATAGGTGTATTGAAAGAAGTTATCATGTGTTGAAATATGTAAAGTATGTAAAAATATCTGCAAGATATATGTAGAAAGCATGCCAGATACATTTCTCATTGTTCCATTTATTGTGTCAATAGTTCTTTTACTTTTGCCGCCCGTAAATTGCAACCACTCATCGGCCACATTAATTAAAAGTTATTTGTACAATAAATATATAAACACGATATCCAATGCGTGTATATGTACAGCATAAAACAAACAAATATATTTTCACAATCATATAGACGTAAAACAAAGTCTGAACCTCCTTATTTTTGCATCTATTCTCGTGAAAAAATGATTTACAATAATATCTTCATGAATACTCGTCGTATACTTGTGATCAATAAAACCTACCTATTTACCCCCACCTTCTTATCTATTACACCCCTTCACGTTTTACATTTCCACCGATTTCCTACCACACAACTTCCCCTTTCCAATCTCGTTGCACCTCATTATTTATACAAATCACCCTGCACCATATCCAATCAAATCAGCGGCAATAACAATAACAATAATAATCGCATATCCATTCCCAACCCCTTCGACCATTTCAATTCCCCCCAATTCCACCCTGCACTGCGCCCGATGTCTTTCGCCTTTTGTTTCATTTTCGCATCTGAATCTGTCGATTGTTTCACGTGCTCCTCTCGACTCCTTGGAGCATCCCGTTCGACGTCGCACGGCCGCGCTTTCAGCTTCCCTTTACCTTGTTGCATTGTTCCGCTCTTTGTGCTGGCGCGCCTCTCTAGATTGCTTTCGACGCGACCGCGTGCCCCCCGCCCCTTCTGTTCCCTTCGATTTCCCACCATCGACATTCCGTTTTTCTCGCAGCCCCGATTCACCCGGTTATTCTCGTCCGCGCGTCTTCGTGCACACGCGCCGCGTCCCATATCGGGAACACACAATTCCGGCGAGCGGTGATACGAGTGAAACGTACGCGCGAATCGCGAGCAACTCGCTCAAAATCTCATTGTGCGATCGCCCCTCGAATAACCGCCGTCCCGTTCTTCCCTGTATTCGAAATGAAACGGTGGCGCGCGGAGTGGATAATTGATTCTGGCGAGCACGTCGTTCGACGCGACCCGGAAACCTTGATTTCTCGGGACATTCGGTCGAAAGCGATCGGGTGTTGTCGAGGGGCCAAGAATTTGTAACACGAAAGGAGATCGATGACTGATGAGTGTCTTTTATTAACTCGGTGTGATATAAATGGCTCGTTAACGCTTGTGTCTTTGGTTCTTGAAATTTCTGGCAATCGTATTATTATTTGTATCATTTGTTACTTCTCGTTCGAATGAAAAGCATCAAGTGCGGGCAGGTAGTTTTGCTCGTAACAAGAAGGTGATATTATTTACCGATTGGCAAAATGTGAGAATGTATGAATCCCACGAATGTTTTAGCTGCTGCGCATTTTGAGAAATGGTTTATGTCGCAAAAATTATTGTTCAAATCTTCGGTAGATCAATTTATTTGCAAGCCTATTGTAGACAAGGTCTAAATGTAGTGCGTGACGCAAACATGTCTTCAATTGACCTCTTCACGTTTCAAAAGAACAACAATTACTCTGCGCGGTTAAATAAAAATATGTTCACTGTCTGTATTGCGAAATGTGTTTAGTCTTTTAAATTTACCATACTGCGGTCGTTTCGTAAATGTTCTACAAGATGAAATGTTTATTAAGGTCATATTCTACAGCAGGATACTTTACGTAAGGTTCAGTTAGATTTTAAATTATAGATGGAGGGACATTAAATTTGATATTATTTCCTGGAAGCAGCGGCGAGGATAGTCATTTTTATGACGCCTGATCCATATGAAAAGTTCGTTGAGTTAGTGTAGATTCGTTGCTTTCGGTAGCACCACCAAGAACTATTGTCAAAATGTACTTTATTGTGGCAATAAAAATCGGTCTTGAACCAGTTTACGAGCACCGGCGTATCGATATTGCTACACGGCGCAACGATATTTTAACTTGTATTTTACGAGCCAGCGTTTCACGATCGGTGAGTTAAAAACTGCACACATGTGCCTATACACAGGCGAGTAACTCGTCAACGTCAAGTACGACTTTATCAGCGCAATTTATTCAAATACATTGATTATAACGCAATCTGTCATAAATCAACGCCATCCTTTAACATCCGTCCGATTATTCGATAATTAACGAAACACGAAAGTGACACGGCCAAAAATGAAACGTACCGAGAATTTTATTCGAGCCGACAGATTCATGAATATTCTCGTCAACTTAATTCGCCATTAATCAGACGGCACACCAGTACGTAACGATGCACGAATTTTCGTTTCAAGTTCTATTCCGCCGTTCGACGAAGTACATTCGAGCGGACCGTCCACAATTTGTTCGATTTCTGCCACTGCGAGGAAAATTCATTTTATGTCACGTGTCAACAGGAATTTAAATTGGCAAAAAAAAGCAAGGAGGAAACAGAGAAAAATCAAAACAAACAAAAGATCGAGTGAAAAACATGGAAATCCCTAGCGATTCGAGAAGGCAAACAATTCGTGCAACCGAATACTTTCCCCGGATCCGCTGCAAACGATCGTTTAATCCGTTCGGCGGCGCTTCTTCCCCGTGCAAACGGTATTACGCGAAATTATGCCTCGTTTCGCGGATTTTATTCGCGGCGTCTACGCGTGCAAAAGTGCTGGAAAACGAGCGAAAGCCGCAGCTAAACCCTTTTCGCGTTGTCGCCGTCTTTTTATCGTCAACGAATGTTTCGCTCGCGAATTAGCGCGCTCGCCGTTCGAGATTCGCGGCGCTATTATCAAAGTTGATTGTTATCACTTTTATGGCGCGATAAAGCTCTTTTACGGCTTCGACCCGGCGGCTAATTTTTCGAACAGGGACACACCGCCACCTTTGATTATCGCCATACGTTGCCATTAACACCGCCCCCGTTTCCATGATACACAAATCCTCCACTCGAAACTTCGATATCATAACTCGCCTCGTTTTCGCAGCTCCACGTTTCCATTAGCCGTGCCCGCGCTGCGGATTCACTTATCATTCGGCTCGCGTTATATCATCTCGTTATTCTTTATCGTTTTGCTTGTTCAAATCGGACTGGGTACGCGGTGTATTATTTTCGTGATAGCTGATTACGCGGGTACTATAGAAAACCATATTTTCCAAAGCAATTATGGTAATAAGCTGTAACGCGAATGTTTGTCGGTTCTGAATTCAATAATATGAGCACGGTTTAGAAATGGAGTTATGATTCTCCTTATAATTACGATCGATTGTTATTGTATATTGTATTGTAGTGAAAATACCAACGAAATCATTCGTTGTTCATTATTTTATACTGTTTAGAGTAATACCTGGTCGTGATTTACGCAGGTATAATATTTTTGGAAAGATGGGTTTGTTTTATGCTTTTGTATCGTTAAAAGTTTGGTGATAGATTTCGCGAAGACAACAGAGGTACTCGTTATAATATTTTTCTATACGAGAACGTATAGCAATAAATTGTTTAAAGAAGTTTTACCTAGCTAATACTGGGCACTGTTAATAATGTTACGAATTTTTTGCATTGTATTTAAATACACCTGACCAGGCCACCATAAGATTAACTTTGGATTTGTATTTATTTAATTCTCCCTTATTAGAATGATATCTTACAGTATAACTATCTGGAGTGGCTGTCGATTTTAGTTTTATTACATTGGTATTAAAGGTGTTTAAAAATAACAACCCGTTACAGAAGTAAATCTTAAAATCTTCACCTATTGCGCAAACAATTTTATTAATTTCTAATTTACCCCCAGAATATAAAGTGACAATAGATATAATAAAATTACTATTTATCCAAAAGCTTTTGACATCCAGCGTATGTTATATAACAGCTAAGCTTATGGGATGCCACCATAGTGAATGTTCCTAGCGAAATGGTTAACGAAGAGTCTAATCTTTGTTCCAGCACTTTCTCCAACGAGAAAGCTAAAATAAAATCTACGTTCCATTTCGTTGAAGCTGACCTCATTGCCGTGTGTGCATTTTGCATTCTCCAAATTTGTTGTCCAAGTGAAATAGGGAAGTCAACGTTCACTTTCGCGGTGATCATCGGTTCTTTCCAGGCGAAGAGGATTTTCTGAAGCACGTTCACGGGTTACTACCGAAAAATACTTGACCGATGAGTAAACGAAGACAATTGTACACAGACTCGAGCCAAGGGGGTAGTTTTATGGCGCGTCTGGAAGCGGTAGGCGAGAGCAAACATTCGTTCGTTCTCGTTTACGTGCTTTGGCCCCTACTCGTACAAGGATACATTTCTTGTAACTGAAACCCCGCTGAAATCCTGACTCGCGACAGCAGTGTTTGCTTGTCAAGCCCGCCTCCTTCATTTCAGCTTCTAAGCCGTTTGTATTTGTTTCGGTATTTAATTGCCTTGTTTTCCTTGCTAATTGGCCCGGGCGCCTTTTAATTGATAATGGATGTCACTGCAGGACATTGGGGGATTATGAATATATTTCGGTTCTATCGTTGTTGCCTCTATGCTATTGTTTAGTGCTTGCTGCGTGGGGAATACGTGGTCATTTTTTAAATTTTATTTAGGAAAAGGAGGTGGATATTCATTTTTACTCTACTATGATTTTTTAAAAATATATTTTGTACATAGATATTTTATCGGAGAAGTAATTGTGAATCATTTAACAAATACTGAAGACAGAATTGTGAATACCATCTTAGGAATACAGAAATGAAATATTTATTCCTGGGTACGTTTAAAGGTAGATTGTAATTGTATCTAGAATTTGTAAGTGTAATCGCGCGTAAATAAAGTTGATATCGTAGCAAAATCTTATGCCCCAAGTACACATTCTATGTCACATTTCAGCGATATTACATTAGCCATGAAACTTTTACCATTCTCATATCTTCGAAACGACATACTCGTTCGCCTATATTTTTAAACTTAGTGCTCCATTCTCATTACGATTTGTCGCAACATCCTATTGCCGCACTTTCCACAAACCAACATATTCATCCAACCTCATAACTTCACAACCCATTGCAACTACAGAGGCTCGAATTCTTATCTCTGCAACAAGCAGCAACGAAACTTTGATATTTAAAGTTTCGTAAAGTTTCGTAAAATTCGAACCATTTCTCAGCTGCCCTAAAATCCTCATCAACCCTCAACCTGACTCAAACCTCGCCACTCGTGCGCACCCAGAAACGATGTCAAACCCTGCTCCGACGATCCACCCACGTCTTCCGTCCCCAAAAAGCGTTTTCCCGGCGAGCGTGTAAACACTCCGGGTATCAGCCGGCGAGAGGGCTCTCGCTCATCCCAGGGAACTGTCAAACATACGACTCCGCAACTCCTCCGTCAGCTCCTCGCGACCGACCCCATCGGCTCGCGTCAAATACCCTGTCGTCTATTTCATGGAGATTACGCCCGCCTACGAAATGTTTCCGTTCGCGCGACGGAATATCGGCTGGCATCGGTCTGATTCGCCATTCGGGGACGAATTTCCCGACACTTCGCCGAATGGAATCTCGATGCTTTATTGCCTGGCCCTCCGCATTGTGGCGAAACATTAGCGCAGAATGGTATTGCGGCCCCGGGTCGATGCACTTTTGGCACGCGGGCCTGCGTCGAGCTGGTCGGGATCGTTACCACGTGTCCACACACGCCCACGCGCGCCCAGAGACGCACACACGTGCAAACGAAACGCGCACCAACACGAGCGACTCGGTGGAGCAAACGGGCGGAGGGACTGACAATGAATAAGTGCACACCAGGCCAATGTTTGCTGCACATTTGTCGCGCCGCGACATCGACACACCGTCTTGCGGCTCGGGCAATCTCGATGAAACAGCGCACGTTCCGTGGCGGTTGTTTCCGCTTTGGGGTGGGGGAGAGGGTTGGTTTCTTGCGCTCGAGACCGTTGATGCTTGTAGTACGTATGGGAGATTTTGCGGGTGAAAGTTGGGCGTTTCTTGATGATTGGGTTTTCTTGGCTGGCGGCGAGAGGTCGGAGATAAGGGCGGTTTTTGGGGAGGGGTTGGAAATGGCGAACGCGTGGAATGGCGCTGCACTGTTAGTTCGCACGGGTCGACGAAAATCGTGAGGCTGAAGAATTCTGTGCGGATATATTATAGCACAGGTAGTCGTACTTACATGTGTATATTGCTATCCGCCTTAGAATGCAAAGGTGTTGATTTAACTATTACGTTTATCGCTGACGTGCAAGTTTTTAATCTCTCGCATTGAGATATATCTTTTCGTTATGCGTTCTTAGGATAACCATTTAATTTTAATTATATTCTGCATTGGGTAAATGTTTAGTTTTAACAATTCGTGATGACTACTTTTAATCATACTCGCGTTTATGATGTTTGATTTTTGTCTTACGTTACGAGTGACGACCTTTTTTTCTAATTTTAACGCGCGACATTTGGAACACGCGTACTTGTCATTTTAAGACAAGGGAATGTCGGAGACATTGTTGCGAACGGTTTTTAAGGATTATTTTATACCTCTTTGGTTCTGATGTAGATCGGCAAAGAATGCATAACGTGCATTTATTCTCGCGTGTTCGCCCAACTTATACGGAGTTACATTGAACGCGGAAGATTTATTTGGTACAAAGGGAACCGATTTCTCGTGCCTATAATTATTTTGCAAGTTGCTGTAAATGCCGAGTAACTTCTCGCACTATCAGGTTGTAATGATTAATCGTTAAGACATACTATATTTGATGGGGGAACTCGCGTTTCGCCATAACCCGCGAATCATTCTGAAACTATAAAAGCTAAAAAATATTACAGATATCTTTTACATTTACTTTCACAAATTTTGTAAGGCAACAATACATTTTTCTGTTTAAATTAAACATTTGCTGCACACCTGCTTTATTAAAAATTATAATGTGAATTTAATTTTACGTTACAGGCACTATTTTTATTATTTTTCGGTAATGTCAGTTCATTTGTTACATAAGAATAACCTCTTAATATAGGCCCTCTACTTACTAATCAGGTTCGACGGTATTTAGCAACCTCAAACACTAATTAAGGTCCCCTATTGGAAAATAGGAGATGATGGTATCGCAAAGCTATCAGAACGTCAGAATTCAGACAGAGACTATGGAATCGTGGATTAGTTTCCTGAATGAAGGGGTGTGTGCAATATCCCAGCATTGCATACCTGTATGTCCCATGCAGCACGTTTGCGCATGCAAAATTCAGCAATTCACTTCGAATGCGTACCCTGATCGAAGTTCTCAGTCCTTCGATACAAATGAAACACCTTATGCAGAAGTAGTCGAAATTCTAATGGAACACTCTACCAAGCTTCAAAGTGAATATAAAACTGAATTACAAATATCCTACAATTTCCTTCTTGGGAACTCCGCGTTCTTTTTCAATTCTCTGAACATGCCATTGGAAGCTGTTGAGAAATGTCAAACCGAATTAAATGTTATAATGTTATTACTGTGGAATCGGCGTCGCGGCGGCGCGGCGCGGCGCGCCGATCTCACGGAATTTGCCACTGAACAGCTACCGATCGTGTTTTGTTTGACGCGTGTGAGGAAGAGAGAACGAATGGGTGGAGGAGAGCGTTTTTGGAATGGAAGGCAGAGCTTATAGAGACGTGTATGAGAACGGATTGTGAAACAGAGACCTTTGAAATAAATAGTTTTGAAACAGCAATAGAAAATCTTACATTACTATTATTATTGCTGTTGTTAAATGTAAACGGCATACTAAATTCTTAAGCATTACATGCTTTCAAATTTAACACTTACACTGTGAAACTGTTGCACTTGAAATTATTGATAAATGATGAGCAACAGTTGAACTGATTACTAAATATTATTTGCACAGCGATTCGACGTGAAAGATTTAATTGAATGTTTAATAATTAGAACGTTTAATGTACTTGGGCGATGATAGTGCGGGACAGCAATACTTTCCATTTTTAACGTAACTGCGTTTGCAAGAGTTTCTGATAGATGGAAACGTCAAACACAAATGTGTGTCGCACTCATTATGCAAATATCCTGCTTTATTAGTGACACTGCGTATATCGGAAATTGGAACCGTGATGTGGCGTTCAAGAAAATAACTTATCTCTATCGGTGTACGTTATTGCGAGCGAAATTCGCTGGAACGTACCACTGATTGATCGAAAACAATATTAACAAAATTGTTTCGCACTTCAATTATTATTGCGAAACAAACATTCGACTGAATATTAAAAGGACACCACAAAACATATCGCGAATATTTGGAAATATTTTCCAATTTGCACAAGCTGCATATCGAAGATCAAATCCCTCAGACGAATCAAAGTCGTGCAATTCCCCTGTTACAATGGAGCTAATACGTTCCACGAGTAATTAATCCCTAAAATACTCAAACCCCGTTAAAAGCTCGATAACAGAACACGGCTGGTCGAAATGTCCCTATGGACTCGAAACATTTCGAGCGTTGATGGACCAAACGGAAAATAAAATAGAAATAAAAACACGCAGTGGACATTTCCCCGCTTTCCCCGTCGAATAATTAACGCTGAAGAGATGAAATAAAATGCGGGAAGGAATTCGGTGAAAAATTCCAGTGAAAAAATCATTGGTCGATCGAGAAATGTTCGGCGGATGGACATACAGCTCCATCATTTGGGAAATTCGAAGATATTATGAATTTCGACGATCGTCGAGTAATGAACCTCGTCACAGTTTTATTATCGCGGCGAATCGATTATACGTCGCTGGTCGATGACGGACCAACGTTGATACACATCGCGAAACCGACTCACGTTTTAATCGAATCCCATTTCTCGTCACTGCGAAATTATAATATTTTCAAACGGCACAGCATTTCGTTTCGACTGAACTTGCGCGTTATTAGCGCCACTTTCGGCTGAAAACTAATTTCGATCGGCCGGCTGATTTCATCGATCACACGTATGTGCTATCGCGATGATAAAGCTTCATAATGAGATTTCGTCGATTATGATAAGCGGAGAATTGGAGCTGTCCCGTCCGTTTTGGTCGGAACTTTGATCAACGTGAGAAATTCGACAAGCGTATATTTGTTGTCACGCGGGGAATAATAGGAAATTGTGGTAAACGGAATGGAAATGAAAGTCGTTTGTGCGTTGTGTCGAAATTAAAACGCCCTGCTAGAAATTGATTCCGCTATAGTTTAAAGAAATATATTTAGTGCAATCAGTCTGAATAATAAAAAATTTAAGTTGCGCACGGCTACATTGGAATATGTCCGCGATAATCATTTGAAATAAAAGAATCATTTAATTGAGTGGTGTTATTAAACAGTCTAGAGTCTAGAGGTTTTGAAGAAGCAATCATTTTTATAAATTCACATGTATCACTAGAAACAGAAATAAAAGCCACTACTTCGCATTGCTGCCTGAGAGCGCAAATTCTATTATCTTCATTTCCTTGATGTTTTTCCCTTACACTAATCGCACACCATTCGAACCAATCGAAGCGACATTCAACGATTAGAACCCAGGCATTCTAAAACCCGCACTTCTACAGAATAGTACGAAGTCGCGTCTAACAAACGTATTAGGGACCATGAATCCAAGGGGTATGACGTCATTGCCTTTAGTGTCTTCACGACTCTCACCGGACTTCATCCGATTGATGTACAGTTATTTACTATAAATTGCTGATCTACGGTCTTTATTGTCGGCAGATCCGTACAGCGTCACTATAAATCGTCCCTAATGCGTTACATCAATTCACTGAAGGCGCCGTCGCCGGTGCAATTTCGCGATGCAGCTGCGATTTCCCGTTGAGAGCGAACGCCGGGACGTCTAACAAACGGGCACCGATGCATTCTCCGCGGTAAAATATTAATTTATTAACGGATCGAGCATGGGTTCCGGTCGGAGATTAATTCGGGCAACTGCGACTGCACGAGATATGGAACTTCTGGTTTGTACTCGTTTTTGCGTGATGGGGGAATTGTAATTCGAATAGTCGACGCGCAACTGGCTCGGAATTATATGTAGATTCGCACTGGGAACAATTTATTCACTTGTTCGACGGCTAATGGATATTGTTTCGAAATCTGGTAGATATATATCTCGCCCTTTGTACGGATTGTCCGATTCAAAATAACAGATGAATATCTTCGATATTTAGCGGGAAATCGGCATTTAATTGTGCAGTCGAGGAGTATTTAAATATTCTCTTTCTTAAAAGATTTTGTTAGGTGATCACGTTAGTGCTAACCGTGATCTGAAGTGTGAATATTAATTCTCTACCAGGTTTGATTTTTTCAAATCTTACACATTTTACTATATTAACCCTGTTGCTAATGTTGTCGTGTCGCGTATCTTCAAAAGTTTAGTATTTTCTAGCTGAAAAATATATAAACGTTCTGTGGAACAATGTGTAGTGTCACTGACATTATTATTAAAATTACACTTAAATGAAGTAATTAATTGTAACTGTATACAGCATATTTATTTCATATTAATGAAACTGTACAGTTTTGTTCATCGATGACATTTTGAATTAATCTGTCGCTGAAATGTTAATTAAATGTATTGGTGGAATCTCTAGAAACTCTTTGTTAAGTTCTATTGCAAATCGATATATCGAATGTCGAGTTCACGTACGATACAGTATATCAATGTATACGCAGCACGCGAGATATTTAATCATCTTCTTATTGATATAAATTCAACACTCCAATTTTGTGAAACTGTTCCCCCTTGTTCCTAGCACTTGAACAAGAATTATTGTTTCGACCATCGATGCATTCCGTCGGCATTCAATTTATAAACTGATACGCGGAGCAATTCATTAATTCGTTCCGTATAACGGGGAGCAAGATTATACAAATAATAATTATTCAACGAACCTTTCACTCGAAGTGAATTCAATATTGATCCACTATATCTGTTTTTCATTTTTACCTTTCATCTGGCATACACTATTTCCAAATTGAAGGTTTCAAAAATATCTTTTTATTGGAGGAATTCTGGTATCGTATTGGGGAATATGATCGGAAAGCAGATTTTTCTGACAAGCCAGCAACCAGCAACATATTGTCTTTCAGTTGCTACATGTTGCTACAGTTGCAACTTTTTGTTCTCATGTATTATAATTTACCTGATTCTTAACAGGTCTTTGTGATAATTATCTGAAATCTTCAATATGAATTTTTAGAATTCTGTATTAGACGTGTTTATTATGAACTACAATATAAACGGTGAAGTTTCCCAGATAAGTGATTTATTTATTACAATATCAAACTTTTCAAACAATTTCATTTCAAATATAAACTTTGTAAATAAGAAATGGCCACACATCAGGTACGAAATTCAGTATTTGTAAACTATCACGCCTATCGTTTCTCCAATTCAAATCCACAAAACAATCGAACATTATCCTAATGTTACCAAATAAATGATTATCAAATACGTTTGTACTAATCAATTCTTTTTAACTATATAAATAATCGTTATTCTACCAAATCATTTCACCTAGTATTAATTTCATCAATTTACACTCACCTATTCAAATTCTAGTATCACACGAATATAAAACAAAAGTTCAAAATTAACCACACCTCCACATTGGCCAAAAATATTCTCCTTCTATTAAAAACTTATTCATCCAATACAAAAGAAGCCAAATTCCTTCGTCGTCGTTTTAAAAACACTACATCTAGATTTATTATAAAATATTCAGCAAAACTGCGACGAAATAAAAACGTAGCACGATATCATTGGAAACAAACGTATCTATCAATGGATGGCACACTAATTACGATACACACCCCGGGGCAACAATTCACCACAGGTTTCCTTGGACAAAAGACATTTATGTACCCAGACTAACCGTGCAAAACGGTCCTGAGGATCCCATTGCCATTTTTGACGAAAACGCAGCACGATATCATTGGAAACAAACGTATCTATAAATGGATGGCACAATAATTACGACAAATACCGCGGCGCAACAATTCACCACAGGTTTGCTTCATTGGAAGTGTTGTCAGACATGTCTCGAGTGGCGCTCGCGAATAAACAGACGCGTGGGAGAAAGTTCTCCCTCGGTCGAAGCTGATTAAGAAAAGAAACAGCGAAAAAACGAGCGTACTCTCGCAAACGTCGAAACTGTCAGGAGTAACGCCTGCGGTTCCCCGATGACGACGCCCGAATACTAATTCGGGCACAACTCTACGGAACAACTTTGAAATCTAGTTTCAGCCACGCGATATCTGAAACGAGCCCGGGTGCCGGGTACACCTTGGCGACCTGGAATTAAGCCGTAAAGGGAATTTCGCAAGATTAACATGTTTATAAGATTCACAGGTTGCTCTCACGTCTGGCGAATTGTTTTTACTCGTACGTTCGTTGCACTCTTTTTTCAGTTTTTGTGATGTAAAAGTGGCTCAAATGTATACCCTTCTATTGTCATCTTTCTATTGGCTGACGTTTGTGAGTTATTGTCTGTGGGGTTAGTACTCTGGATAATGCAATTCATTTAATTCGTTTCAGTGAGATAAGTGCTGTCGGGGAATGAAATTAAGTGGACAGGTGATGAACAGATTATCGTTTAATTTGAAATAAATCCGTGCTACCAATATATATCGTCGAATTTATTTTAATTAATCTTTTATTTATTGCACGTGCACCTTCGTTCGAGTAGTGGGGAATTTAATTTTAATCGATATGACGCGTGATCTGGGGATAGTATTATAATAATCGTCGTAATTTCTATTTGCTTATTTACTGCGGTTACTCGCTGCATTTGTGTTTCTTGAAAAGTGATGGCGCTTTAATATCTTATTTGAACGTAGACTTTTTTAATGGATTACTAATGATATAATACCTCGATCTTCTTAATATTTCAATTTCAGTGAGAAATCACAGCAAGGCTTTATTGGTTTACGAGTTGCCAATTAAACACGTAATAATTTTCAATTAATATAGGCAATCTATATGTGGCCTTAAAATTTCATTTGCGTTAAATAATTTTCACTGTGACTTACCGATTGCCATTTCCCGTTACAAATATATAATTAGACATGGCCCATTGCTTACCTGTAACAAAAAAAGTAACGTTAATATCGAAGACATAATAAATGACCGAAACGATTGTATCGTTTCATCCATTATGCATGTTTTATTGATTCATAAGCTAGTCACATAGTGCTTCAAATAACATTTCGATCCAGTAACATTATCAAGATTGATGCGATGATGAAATTAAGCATTATTCTATTTAACACAGTCAGCACATCAGTGTTTGCAATACGAATTGCATCGATTCCATCAATAGCTAATTTCAATTAAGAGTTTGTCAACGTTACTGTATAATTTCCTTTTTGTAGTACGAGTTCGATATAATTATTGCGTATGTGTTAGTAAAGAAAATTTGTTTGCACATTGATTTTTGTCGCCATGCCAACGACTATTATTAAATTAAATACACTTACAAGTGTAAAAATGTTTTCTAAATGTGTAGGGAACAGAGCACAATTGTATCTGAATTCAGTATACGTTTGGATCACAGTAGAAGAAGGTATCCAGGATGGGTACAAGAATATCAAGAGATTTATTATAATTTTCCTTACCACTTTACTGTGATATTAAGCCTGCTTTCACAAATTCAAGGATGTACCTGCAAATTGCAATTGAAACCTTTCACAGACTATATTACTTTTACATTATATTATTGTCCTCTCCTATATAATCTGCGTTGGGGTGGTAAGGGTAATAATGCTATTACTCTGTATTATATTAATTAATAATTTAATATAGAAATAAGGATATTGATGGCAAGTTATTTGTTATTAACATTTCTTATATAACAACGTTTCCATAGTGTATTCATTTTTATACACTTACGTTTTAGTTTCCTGAATTTTTCCTCATGCGGAAATGCAATTCTAGATATAGAGAGGTACGTGGCGATAAGCTAGGGGTGCATAGATTTGTTTTGTAAGCTCTCAACTTTGAAAGGGAATTACTCAAAAAAATTACGGCCATGCATCACGTGGGAGCGTTGCAAATCAACTGATACAGATCTCGACTACAACCGTGATTTAGAATATAGCATATTTCCAGAAATACTATACATATAACAGGCTATGATGAAGGGAGAATTACCCACATGTCCTGATATTTATAAGCACGAAATTCTATTGTTAAAGTCTCAATTTCAAAGTTGTATCTTTGAATAGTATTTTGTACCTGCCGAAATAGAGCTTTTTCTCCATATATTTTAATTAAAGGACGAAATTATCAGTTATCAAATTATATCACTTTTTTAATTACGTTACTTCAAGTACTTTGTCGATTCCTCTTGAACGCATACATATTTGACTTAAAAGAATTTTAAAACATATTACGTTACTTCATCAAATGATAGTATGAAATGGTAATTAAATGGGTTTATACTATCGAACGAAATGTGTTTAAGGAAATATTAATTTGTAGTA
Organism: Nomada ferruginata; assembly: GCA_963583965.1. Taxonomy (NCBI): domain Eukaryota; kingdom Metazoa; phylum Arthropoda; class Insecta; order Hymenoptera; family Apidae; genus Nomada; species Nomada ferruginata. Next base: position 8,445,656 of record OY757219.1, read on the forward strand.
ATTTGACAAATGTCAATTAAATAACGATATTAAAACTTGTTATGAGTTTCTAAAAATAATCCTTCGTTTTGTAGTTAAAAGGAACCATTGATATTAATATGTTTCAGAAGCATTCGATATTATAATTGGTTCAGTGACCGAGTGAAGCACAAATGATTGTTCAGTTAATTTGTTTACCCCATATGAGTGGCATATGCAAATGTATATGTATATGTGAGTTCGATGTGCTTCTATTTGATTATACGTTATTGTATATGGTCAATTAAATTAATCGAACAATAATTCATGATTCGTAACAGTGGACAGAATGTCATTGCTCTTTTCCAAATGGGTATAGCTTTATGAAGTATCTATAACGCCAATACTAAAGAATACTAAATCGTGTATCCCGTTTTAAAGTAATAAAATATTTGCAAACAAATAGTTTAATAAAAGAATTACAAGTTTTAGCTTTCATTACAGCTTAAAAGAAAACAATATTTTACTTAATAAAAGTAGCAACTCAATTTCTACAAAACAGTGCAACTGCAAGAATTGTAAAAATTAGAATCTGTAGCGTATTAATAATCACTACATAACGAGCGAATAATAGTACAGACCAGTACTAAAACAAGTTAGACAACAATTGGAATAACAAACTCTAAACGTACCGCAATTTTGCGTATCACATTTTCCACGAAATCTCCATTTAATCAAGTATTTTTACCTTGTTAATACATCAGCCTGAAAATATTTACAAATCTACAACCCATATATATTTGCAACAATAAGTCTGTCACCGTTCGGTGTACCAAATAAAACCCCGCAAAAGGATCCATTTACGGCACCTGTTTACATACCTTCGATACACAACGATGCAGTCGAGATATCCACATCCTCGGACCTTCCGCAGAAGGAGCAACTCAGGGGGCCAGAAATAATGCGAGCCACGTTCGAAGGGGCGCGTCACACCGGCAAAGGGATCGCGAGAAAATGAGACTAAAAGTTTCTATCTCGCGAGCGGATCGAATTTTTCACTTAGCCGAAGCCGGGCCGGAATCAAGCCGTGGTCTCGCATGATCTCGTACATTTATGAATTCTCCCGCGAAAGAAAAAGTTCCGGAAGAGTACAACGGAAGTTTGTGAGATTAGCTCACTGCCCCGTTCTGCCGTGATTTTCCCCGTACGGGACCGTGAACGGAGTTATGAAGGGGCCTGCAACACGGACGATTCCCCGCAGCTCCTCCTGTTCGCGTGTCAATTAACGCGAACTTGTTAGCGCAACGTGCAATCCGGTTTCCCCGTGTCGTGCACCAGACTGGCCCGTAGCTTCCCTGTATTCGCTCGGCAAACACGCCGCGCTCGTATATTGTCACGAAAGACACGGAAGAACGAATGGTTCGCTTGGAATGATAACGACTTCTTCGAAACGCGGAAACACGGGCAAGAAATTAAATTTGTTACAGCTGTCAGCGCGATGTGCGCCGGATTAATGAATAACGGCGACAACTTTGGATATTTATCTGCGCTCTCTGTGCTCCGAATGTTGGATGCATGCGATAATTATAATTCGAAGGGTTGTCCGATTCTTTCTTGCCCCAACGAACGTGTACCGCTAGGCGTTTGGAAATTTATGTGGACCGAGGGATTCACAGGGATGTTAGCCCCGGGATTATCGCTCGTTAAGTCGAATGTAACTACGCGGATGATTCAAATATGAACCGGAATTTCATTATCACGCCCGTAATATTTGAAGAACGTAAACGTGCTCGTGCTCGTACCCGTGTTCATGTCGGAGACTAGCTGCTGGAATGGTTCGTGCATGTCGATGCGAGTGTATCGTTATGTGCCCGGAATTTGTTCCTACAAACGGAGCAATGCGTGAGTGGCGATGTTAACATCATTTTAAGAGCTCTAATCTGACTCTCTAACTCTCCTCTAACGTACACGCAAAAGATTGTCGGATTGATGAGCGTGTATTATCAAAGTTTAAAGAATACGCATGTGATTTGATTATTTATGGTAGATGAAAAAATTCATCTAACAAGGAAACGTTTTTCTATTCATGTGTGTATAAAAACTGTAGAAATATTGCATTCGTAGACAAGGTGTCAATGATTTGACTTTTTATTTCATAAATAGACAGCCACGGAATATTTTATATTAACTTGTCTGCAATCTTTTGGTTGGTCTTGGGCATACGTGCTAACATTTTATGAAGATTATATTATCCAATGTCATTTTGCACACCAAAGTAACTATGCATTATTACGTATATGTAATTACGTCCCTCAAAAGGGATTTATATCTACTTCAGAGATATTCTTTATTACTGTATCCAGGCGATAATGAGACAAATGGTATAACGAGATAAATAGTGCAAAGGGCAACTATACAATAAAATAAGGTATCAAAATTTTGACGAAGACTTAATTCGCCTTACTCGATTATATTTTGCAACCAAATAAACACATTACCGACCGAAACTTCGAAACCACTAAGCTTTCAGGGGAGCACAGTAATTTTCATACCGATTAACAATTCCGAAAACCTATTCAAACCTAGAGTACGTATTATATTACAACAGACAAAATGACTGATGACCCCTCCGATATTAATTTCCAATCAGTGCACAGCTAAGAAGCTCCTCGATACTCGGCAAACAAATCAAACGATCCCGAAACTTTAACCCGCAATGCACGCTAGTCACACCTGGTCTAATTAAACCGTTCCCCAAGCACTGTGCCATACAAAGAAACCAACAAAAATCCTCGAAATTCAATCAGTCCACTGATTGGACGCAGGCAGAGGTCAGATCTTAGCCGCTAATACCGCGTCTTGCCAAGATTTCACCGTCCACGGGACTGCATCGGCATCCAATCACACGGTCGATCAGCCGGACCTATCGGTTTAATTATGGTACACGCGATAGAGTATTGTGCGCGTCGCAACGACAGCACCTCGCTCGGCCCTCTGTTCAAACGATCGTTTCAGAAGTTCCGCCTTCTAGATCCCGACTATCTTGCCTGTCGGACGTTCCACCGATTGTGGAACACGGTGTTGCCTTACGCTGCCCGAACCTCCAGCCAATTTCGAAAATCCCGCAAATCGTTGCGCGTCCAGCCTCGCCACCGGGATCCGGGTTCCTCTGCGAAATCGAAGGACGGACGCCACACCGATAAGCCCATTACGTCGACGCGCAGCCCGCCTTCCGGTTAATGAACCGCGCTTCGCTTTACACGAACTGGATATCCCCGAATATTTGCACGATTTACACGAATTTACACGAATATCCCCCTTTGGGGATATTGAATGGTGGCTCGATAGTTGGGTAATTCGTTCAGTTAGGCCACTATGCCGGTAGAAACAACAGCGTGGGTTTGATTTAGTTTCGCTTCTTTGTTGTTTTCTTTTTCTTGCTTGGACTGGCGGTGAATTGTAGCGAACGTGAGTTTTTGTTCGCGGCGGCTTAAAGGGTGCGCTTGAATTAGCGATGTTCGGGGGTTAATGGGAGAGAAGTATCGGAAAGTGGCGGTGTTCACTGGGCTTGATTGAATTAGTGATGGAAAGGTAGAGAATGGCTTCATGGAAAGGTATTTAGGAGGTGGTGATTGGTCGATAGATTCGCGAAATGGTGTGGAGCTTTTTAATATTGAATTGCGTTTTAATTTTCTTGCGGTGTGGAACGAGGAATTTGTACGCTATTTTACCGTGTGCAATATTGTTGGAATTATTGTGCTGCCGTGTTCAAGATTCGAATGGATTGTTGGAAGAGTTTTATTCCCTCCGCCGTGAAGAAATCCTTCGTATATTCCTAACTTACTATTGTTCGCGATAATTGCAATCGATAACGGTACGAGCAAGGATGCACGGCTGTAGATTCGTAGATGCTGAAACGTAGTTAAAAATTGAAAACTTGAAAGGAATTTTATCGACACAATAAACAAATCCACTTAGCGAATCGAGATTGAAGGAGAAACAGAACTGCGCAACGGTATCGATCCCATCGTTGATAACCACTTCACGTTCGGTTCGGCCTCTTTTTTTTAATTTCACCTGGAGTTTACATCCGCTCTAATATTTACTCGTGAAAACATATGGCAAGTGCGACACGGTAAATGCAGATACTTGTTTTAACCCACGCGAAAATATTAAACGGAGAAACTCTCACATTTTCCGCAACGAATTTCCGCGCCACTAGTTTACGTATCAACGTGTTTTACAAATTTTTTACCGCGGTTCGGAAAAACACGGACGTATGTCGCCGACATATTATTTTAAATAATTTACTGAATTTTACGGGAGCGCAGCGATAAGAACTAAGTGTTAGCAAAGTAAAGAAAAACAAAACGAGTCGTGTTGTGTGACTGTTCAGTATTTGTCCGAATTAACAAATGGAAAAATGAAAAAAATTACTCAAGCAAATGTAACTCGAAATATTCGTTCGAAATGCTCGAAACGTTCGATACGCACAACTATGGTCCACGAATACTCGACGAGTACTGTTTCAAATGCAGATTTGCATTTTTCCTCGATGGACAATTTTGCGTTGGAACTAAGTATTGGTCGGGAGAGTTTTTCGTTTCTGTTGATGTCTGAAGCTATATAAAACCGTAATGCATAAACACGCATGCTGTGAGACCTAGAATTATAGTACTCGTAATGGCCACGAATTTTTCTTGGAATTTACCTTTTTCCCTTTGTGTTTATTATTGGCGAGAAGTGGGCAGCATTTTATTCTATTCTAAAGTATATTTCTATTATTACGAACAAAGAAGTTAGACATCTTTATTAATTTATAAATTATAAGTTTTATTAAAGACTGTTTTATGGATAAGTATAGGGCTTCGAAGGGTTAATTATATAATCTTTTTTCTACATATGTGTATGCTTCTCGATATTCCGCAACTATATGTTAAAAATCTATATAAACTTCCTCTACAACAATGTACGATCCTTGCAATTATTTGTATAAATTAATATCACCACTTATTCGAATCATAAAATTTCAATTATCACTTGGTTATATAATTTAAATCCGTAGAAGAACCGTATTCAGTGCCGACTTCTATTCATTATTCATTTTGTTTCAATGTCCATGTTCATTAAAGCTCATCGACGATTTATCTACTGCGCCATTCTCAGTTAGCTTCAGAATTAAATTCCAATGAATAAGTAATTGAAGTGATATAAAGATAAATGCCATTTGATATTCCTCCTAATTTACTCACTATCTAAATGCTTCACTAGGTTATAATTCAAGTTCCAATATTTCAATAGAAACAAGAAGAATCGACGCACATAAAAGTGCACCACCGATTAAAAATTCAGAACCATCTAGGCATTTCAAACTGCACAGAAATTTTACGACCGACTGACAACTTTAAATTGAAAATCTAAACAAATTTCTAAACTACAACATATCGAAAGAATTATAATAACTATCATAATAATCCGCAACATCAATTTCGAATCAGCAACCTGTTAGCGACAGCGCATTTTGAAAGAAAGGAAAGGGACCGAGTAGCGAAGTGCTATGCATTCGGTGATGTATGTATTTATGATAGGGACTTAGCCTAGGTACGTTTGGAGAATGTTTTGCAAATGGGCAATCTGGATGACAGACGATGGCTGGTGGCCCGACCTATTCAACTATCGAATGTCCCAGGATTGACTGTTTATTAGGGGTGTTTTTAAAGTGAATGAATGAGACTGAACATCCTGTTGACCGACGATGGCTGGCGACCGCATTGGGTCTGCCAACTATCCGGTGTCGAGGGATTGTTTATTAGAGTGTCGAGTAAAAGACAAAATGTGGCAATCGGCTTGCCGCCGTATTACCAAGGAATAGGGACTCTGTTCCTGTAGGATCTGGCCACGGAGTGGGGAAGGTTATGCCTTTAGGTAAAAGAACTGTGATTGACCACTCAGTCTTTACTCCAGAACTGTCCGGGAAAGATCTACCTCTATTACGCTTTTAATAGAAATTCTTAACAAACCCATTAACAAATCGTTCAGTGTAATTTCTACGTCTAAAAAAGCACTCCCAAATTTTCGTTTCACACTTTGTACATCCAAGATCGTTCATACTTGCAAAACCTCGAGCCCACTATCTTCCGCATTATCTAAGCACCCTTCCGTCGTATCTTTTCCACACATGTATTCCCAATGCATATTTCCGCCATCTCCATTACCGTCAATCAATCATCCAACCTCTGACCAACCTGCATTAACACCGCACAAGATGTAACCCCCAGCACATCCATAGACAGAATGAGATTCCAGCGATCTGACATTCTGCGAACGTGCTGGACTGATATCGCGGGATGGAGCCCCGTAGAAAAGGTCGTTTGCCCGCCTTCATAAACGGGGACGACGTTCATAAAGGAAAAGAATTCCTGTACGCCGTCTTCCGCGTAATTTTCATTAACCCGGATGCCGATAATAACTTCTTCCACGCGTACACGGTTCTTCCGGGGGTTGAAGCGAGCACGAGATCGGCCGGCACGTCCACGGTGCAAACAAAAAGATATCATAGAAAGGGGGGAAAAAAGTGGACGAGAAAGGGGACGACCGCGATGAAATGATGAAAGAAGGGCGAAGACAAGCGAGAACGCGACTCCTCGACGCTCATTTTCTGCCTTTCTTCGTTCCCCCCGTTTCGTTCCGCCGTGGCGCGATCAAAAATTGAAGCCTTTCATTCCGCGACAATGCTGTTACTCGTTTTGACTGTCCCAGCGCGACGCGTGTTATATCATGGTCAGCCGACCAGCCAGCCATTCGGCACAAACTCCACGTTCTTTGATCGAGAAAACTGTCACGTGTTGTCCCACCAGCGAAAGGAAGAATCAAATTTTCCGGCTTTTCTGGCGCCGTGTTTCCAATCATTGGATAAACCCGCAAACTGTCGCGCAAACGACCCCGTCCACCTCGCTGCCACCCTTTCTTGTCTTCGGTTTGTCAGTGGAGTTACGGGAAACTGCGTTGTCTTCTTTTTTTTATCCAGGGTGGCGGGTTCGCTTTAAAGCGACGACTGACGATCGCGATGATCGTCGTAGAAACGGATTTTTCGTTCGCAGATAATTGCGTTTCGCGAGAAAGTTCTTTACAAACAGCATGAAGGTCTCAGGGCGTACTGAGATTTCCCCCGGAGAATCAATTTTGTCCGAAATAGTAATAAAATACTTTGATATTTTATTTTGGGGTCTTGAAAGTGTTGTTGTGGTCCTCGAAACTTTCTTGCGATTTAAGATACTTTTTATAACAGTTTACTTACAACTTTTAGCTGGGTTCGGCGAACATAATTTTATTATTTTTAATTACTTCCTGCCCTGTACCTGTCCACTTCTGTAACATTATTAAATTAGCAAGTTGTTTACTGAAGTATTGAAATTACGGGACACGAAAGATTTCGCCGAGATTCAACGTCCTGGGGAGTAATGAAATAATTAACGTGGATCTCCCTAATCCTGCAACAGGGATGAAATAAAACAATTAAACGCAAGCTTGTCCGAGTCTATTAATTACCGAGGAGCGAAACAACCCTCGCGGATTTACTAGGATCTGCAGCCAGCAGAAAAGTCAACCAAGCGGTGGAGGTTCATCCCCATTCGCTGAGTGTAAAAACGAGACGTTTCTTAAAGAAGAGACGTGAGACTGAATCGAGCCAACTTGGCTCAGAGCGTTTTGGTTTGTTTCATAAAAATTTATTGCAACATCGTGGGACGTGTTCCATTTTTATATGCAAAAAACTTGTTCAACCCTTTAGCTACAGCTGATCTGAATGGAAAGCTATGCTGCATAAAAATACGGGTTTACCACGAGGCATGTGGAATGAATAATAATCGGGACATTGATTCTCACAATTGTCGACCGCTTTTTATTATTAAAATACTCAGTTGGTCTATATGTATAAAACAAGCTATAGAAAAAACTCGAATAATTATTATAATAACTTATTCGAGTGTCAAACTATTGAAACGATTATTTAAGTGTTCATTTATTTATTTTTACAACAATTGCTAAACTTACTTAAAAAGTATAGCTAAAATATTGATCCAGAACAATGCCAACTAACGGTGGCATTGCGTCTTCAAAAAATTACGTCATTGGGTGTAATGCTGAAAGGGTTAATACCTGCAAGAGAAAAGTCACTGTTCTGACAAATATTCTATGGAGGTGTTCATTTCACAGAGTAGGAAATTCTGCCACGAAGTCACTGTAATCTAAACATCGATCATCCTAAACTCGTGGTCAACTGAAATTATAGGGGGTGTCTGGCTAAACTTATGAGCAAGAACCACCTAAGGGTGTAACCTATCCTTAGGACCATGATAGCCACTTAACACTTGGATCAGTGACACAATTTCTGATCAATCATGCTTACAACAGCTATATTATATAACAGTATTATGCTGTTGAATTTGATATTTGTTTTAATAATATTTATAGGGAAATTAATATTGCTTGGTTTAAATTTTGAAAGGGCAACGGTGACAGAATTAATTAAAAAGTAAATTGTACATGTATTGTATATTCACCTTTGTCAATTTCCTCGCAATTCATGTCGCTCTTGCATTTTTGATTTAATGCCACACGCTTTGCAAAGTTAATTTACGGACGTTACTGTTTTAATTAACTTTACAGAAATTATTACACTTATTTGTTGCTTTCAGTAATATCGACAATGAAACTGAATCTTTATTCAGTATTCTTCACAATCGATATCGAATGGCTTTAAGGACTTAACCATCATTATGAAGCTACAATGGAGTGGTATTTTAGTAAATCCTTTTGCTCATTTTTACAATTTCATGTACTATTAAAACAGTAGGTACAGTTGCCATGAATTAGCACAGATACAGGACACTTGTTTGATCAGAGGTGCATTTTGTCATATTAATTTAAAAATAGATGGTTGAAATAAACTGAAAAATAATTGAGAAAGAAAAATAAACAAAGAGAAGCAGGTAATCTCCGTATGTCAAAATTCGAAATTCCTATTATATCATAACGTGCTATATACTATACTATCCCATACGTAATAGCATCTCCAACAGTGCACTTTACCCAGGTAAAATACAAGTCAAGCATAGCTATAAATCTACGCATACGCAATGCGGACTTAGGAAACAGCAAAATCTTAACTCTGTTTAATCCTGCACACTGGCAAAAACACGAACACAAGTATAATAACACGAGAGTTCCATAACTGTACGCCAGGCCACGTTGAAATTCATTTCTTCGCAAATCGCGATTCACGTTAATCTCGCGGTTCATAAATTTTCCATTCGCGAAACGATATCGCATGTCATCTTGGTCCAGCCGACCTATCCAGAACTGTTTCGCTTGGAACGTATACATTTATACGTAATCGATCGCCTGCTTGATGCAGTAAGTGGTTAATAAATCATACGTCGCCTGAATGCAACTGCAGTTGACCGTCCATATTGACTGGCTGGTATTCGTGCTCCTCTAATTCGTCTTCCGTACCTCGGTCGCGATATTTTTTACCCGCCTCACTATTCCCCCTGCGTATTACGATACTGATGGCCACCATTGTGCCGATGTTGCAAAGCTCGCTGAAAAATATTGCGAGCTTTATTTATGATTGTCCACGGATGACTAAGTCCTCTCTTTGCCAACCCCCTCCGCGCCAGCCCCTTGTTCCGACGGTGGTTTCCTTCCTTCCATCTGTTCCCTCTCTGTGAACGTCGAAGGAAAAGTCACGGGTTCCGGATTAAGACGGAGAATCAAAGGGGCATCCGCGTTTTCCAGCAATCTGGAGATTCTTGCACCTGTGCTGGCGGGAAATTACTTTTCAATGGGAATGGCACGTGCCCTGCTGGAATTTGTGACTCGTGATGGCTGGAAGGGTGACTTCGTGACGGTATTTTGTTAGGTGGTGAAGATCCGACGAAATGAATGAAATTTTCCTTTGACATTATCGATGTTTAGCTTGCGATGTTTTGCGAGGCGTAGGCTGTTGGTGTTTGTAAAATGTTTAAGATCATGGGGTCTGTATTATTTTACTGTTATTTTTTCTTTGTATGCTTCTGCATTTATTATTTTATTCGTTTAACTACCATTTAACGCTCACTAATATTATCGGGATTTAAGTAGAATTCGAATAATGAATCATTTATCTTCGAGACGGATTATCTAATTACGGTAGAGGGTAGTTTAAGATAGCGTAATTAAACTTCAACTGGTCAACCAAAATAATTAATCAAATATGCCCTCCTGCTTAGGTTAAAATTGCAATTTTATGCAATTATTTACGAAAATCTATTTAATGATTCACCTGCCAATTGTGAACTTAAGCCGTTATTTTCATCAATTTTATTTTCACAGCTGTCGTAGTCCAAATAGAAAATTGAACAAGATATATCAAGCAATACGCTAAGGAGATATTGATTTAAGTGATATCGGCCAGTCATGGTCAGACGCGCGTTGCCCGTATGCACTGAGGAGCTCTTGAACTCTTCTAAATATGTATTCACAATTTGCCAAACTTTTTTCTTTAATAAAACCTTCAGATCTGGCACAAATGCTTAAAAAACATGATTCTCTTTAATGTAATAATTACACAACAAAAAGCATATTTGACTATTTATTGGTAATTGTACTTCAGCCTCCTCAGAATTGAAACTAGTTACACACATTATCGCGTTGTACTTATGCAATATTATAGTAGGCGTCGAGCAACAAAATGCTTAACAATTATTGGTCCAACAATACACGTATATGTATACATGTAGAATAAAAATCCAAAATACTTTCACATAAATCAAGTCTTAGCATATACGAACACTGCAAATTAATGATTTTATTTTTGTTTTGGGAACTCTTATTTTTATTTCATTTTGGTCATAAGTTTATCGGTACACGTATTGGACTAATTAAACGATAGTATCTTTCTTGTTTAAAACTACTCTGCAAAAACATAAAATTTCACCGCAATTTTTGGCAAAATCGCACTCATGGCAAATATGTATATACATATAGTGTGGTGTTATGAACCTAAATGTGCGCCAAAATACGTATTCAGCAAGAAGCTAAGTTTACGGCGTGGTTCCATTGGCGTGCACTAAGGTTTTAAAATAAAACCCGTCTAAATAATTTATTCAGCGCTATCCCCTTTCGGCGACATTACATGAACCAAGTTTGTCGTAAAATTAATTTGTCCTAGTTTTATACAACTGGTTTCTGAAGAATGTGCGACTATTTGAATAGCCGGGCTCTCATAATTTATTTAATTCCTTGATATCTTAAGACCGTGCTGGTTATGCTGAACTTTATTGACAGCTGCCAGTGGACATGGAGGGACACGAGCAGGAAATAAGACTTCCAAATTTAGTTCAGAAAGGACGATAATATCGTGTAATCGCTATTTAAGGCATGATTTCAACTCTCAATATTGCTGTACAGATTTTTACTTCCTTGTAAATTATAGCTATTTTGCTTCTTGAGAACAAAATTACTTCCTCTGTACGGCAGCACTGGATCGCTTAGATACAGGGTGATTAATCTAAGATTAATCTAATCGTGATCTAACTAAGATAAAAGTAACACATAAATTGCAGTATCTAAATATGCTCAAGTGCAGAAACAATGAGTGCATTAGCCCTTATTATAACATTGTGTCACATCATTTATACAGCAATGCTGAGTTACAATTAAGGGATATTTTACATATGGACTCATATTTACGGTGTCGCAATAACCACAAGTCACACTGTACCTACATTTCACAGACAGAAAAAAATAATAAAAGCCAAGCTCTCATTAGTCTGAAAAGGCGGGTATTTTTAAGTCTGGCATGATCCTTACCGCGTTCATTTCTACCATATATTATATATTCTAGAAAATCTGCCTCCAAATTAAATATATTCAAGTTTGTAGCTAGACACAAACAGCGCATGGAAATGAGTTTTAATTATTTTTGTATATAAAAATTAATACGCATCGCTGATATATCATCTTCAATTTTGTCAGACAAATGTCACAGTTTGTTATTTTACGAACACCATGTAGTACCAAAATAAGTAAAGGCGACGTAAAATAAACTTGTTGCCGCACAGTAATTTTAAGAAATATCTCTTTGCTCGACGGTTTGTTTTCAGTGAATATTTGCAACTATACTGATACACGATTCTTGTTGACGCATTGCAGGCGATAATGGCGTTAATGTTATAGCGACGATTAACGCGTTGATCACACGCATTCGGTATAATAATTAATTACACGTTGCAGCGGAATTTAGATTGGCGCGGCAGCAGTTTAATTTCATCTCAGTATGTAGTATTTATAATTAGTACTTTTGTCCGCGAGTAGCGAATATGCTTCAGAACATTAGCCACATTTTCATGATATCTCTTCGTTCGTGTATCTCATCACACGCCTATAGATCTTTCCATGATAAAAAAAGTACAATGGTAGTTGTTGAGGAGCGAGAATTTATGATGTAAGCATAGAGGCCAAAAAGGTTCAGTCGCGTATCGCCTTGTTTAGGTTCGAGGGTACGCGTCTGGATTGCATCGAGTCCAAGCGTAGGGCTGTTGTCTTGCGTTTCGTTACGGAGGCTCGAGTCATCGCCTCAGCCGGACCCAAGTGTCTCCGGGCTTTAAGGGTCGACTCGGGTGGCCTCGCGTTTGTTTAGTTTTTAGATTGTCGCCAATACCAGCCAGGAAGTCGTAAATTGTCCTTTCATGTTTGTAACGTAGTTTCCATATTTGGTAAAGTTTCCCTTTCTTGCGCTTCACGACCATCTTCGATATAGACACGCCTCCACCAATAATCAGTTTTCGTTTTACCATTTCCTAGTTGTTATTGAACCAATAGTTTTGTTGCTTACCCCCATAGTTTTAAGACTCCACCCTTGCAATGGGGTTCGTAGGTTTCCTTCGGGGAAGTTGGTGCCGATGTCGGGAGAAGCATTTGGGAGTCACGGGTAGAAGGTAGTCAGAATAGAACCATCGAACTCTGCTTGTCGAATTAACCAGTTTAAATATATCAACAGTATTATTGTTAAACGGTAGTGTCTTTATTCCTTCACCCACGACTTGCTCCTCATCGTGAACAACAGTTCATATTTTCGAGGCTCTTGCACGACACCAAAGTGCAGGAGAATTGGCAGGGAATCGTGAAGATTTACGACCTTCAACAAAAGCGACGCCCTGTCATAACAGTAGTTCTTTCATTGGGTTACAGTACACACAGAAACAGATCCTATTTTCAAAAAACTAATACGACATATACAAAATACTGGTATTCTTATTTAATTAAGGTTAATATAATCGAGTAAAGAATACTGATAGAGGTAGTGTGGTAGAAAATTTGGCTATTCAGAATCAAAAATTATCATCAGTGGAAGGACTGAAGCAGAAGAATACTATGAAGATCCATTCAAATTATATTGATTATTAAAATGTATGTTCTATCTGAATTTTCACGTAATTCTAGGCTGAACAGATGCAGAATATAGCAGGGATTTCCCAGTGGAAATGCTCAGAAAATGAAAGCATCAGTGTAAAGTTAAAGTTTTGAAATGAGGTTTACTATCTGGCCAAACTTTTCGCAATTCAAATAGTTACAAATTTATTGCTGGAGTTGCGCGATTAATCCTTGGAAGACTTAACAGTAAAAAGTGTATGATCTTGAAGGAACATAAGTTTCAGGTACCTCAATCATCCGAAACACGGACTATCGCTCATTAAACGATACAACGACGTGCCTTAACCTAAGGAATATGTGCATTGTTAAACAAAATATTAAATTTTGTATTGAAACATATGACAAGTAAATTATAAAAATATGGGTTACCTTACTATAGTTATTAATATAATATTATTCGTATAAAACACAAAACACTAGAATGTGGCAGAAGTGAAAGAGGACCGTCAGTGGTCAGCCGCTTATCATCCATCACGTAATAAAACTAGTAGCTTGCTTTAAATTCACAAAGGAAAATTCTTTTGAAACCTATTAGTGCCAATGAATCCCAAGTAAGACAATAAACTTGTTATTAACAAACCAATTTATTAATTCTACTTAAAATTTCTGGACATGTGCCATAATTTTATATGTAGGTATTTACATATTCATGTCGCATGTGTGATACAAAATAATTAAACGGTCAGGCTCGACGCTATGGTTTTGTAACATTTACTAAATTAATGGTGCAGACATGACTGGGCCATTTTCGCGGCATTAAATTTCTATTTTTCTTTACTCTAATAGAAATGTTCACTTTAATTTCGACACTTTAATTGTACCATAACGAATTTAAATATTCCCTTCCACTTTCTGTAGCCAACAAAATAATTATAAACATCTTCCGCAAATCACGAATTATAAACCGGTGCGCCTGTATCTTCAAAATAAATATCCAAGAATTATTTAAAAACCGTTGCGCTTTAAAAACAATTCTAACGTTTTATCTACCCGCGCATTCGTTTTCCGATTTAAGTGATTCCCAAATTTTACAAGCTCTTAAACTTTACTTACCGCTGCGAAAATTCCAATTCATTCCATTCCATCGAACCCAATTTCACCGAGCTTCCCGCGATCACTCCCAGAAAGCAACAAAATCAAAATTACCCAATAACCTAGTTACCCAAGATCAATTCGCGTTTCAACCCTCGGTACACCATTAGTCACACTCCTTGCGCGAATACCTCTTCCTTCACCCGCACGCTCGTTTCTAATAATACCCAGCCAGTTCCCTGACATTCCTCGCCGTTCAATGTTCCATAACCCTCACAGTCCGCTGGGGTAGAAGTTACGAAAGCCTCAAATCCGACCGATGGCTGCCTTCTGTCAGGCCAAGTCACCTGGAGCGTCGGCGAATTCAACGAAGCGAATCACGACCGATAACGTGAACCGTATGTGGGCCAGCCGTATTTCCTACTCTGTCGAGCATCCTCTGGACATTGCGCCATTCATCCTTCTTATCATATTCGATGGCAGTGAGAATCGTTATTCGTAGCGAGTATGCACGTGTGTATGTAATGATGGCTGGGTTGAAATTATTGCGACACGATATCGATACGTACTCTGAGATTCTTCCTGAATGACTCTACTTAGTCTTATCTAGTTATAATTGTTGTTTCGCGAGAATTTATAGTATTTCTCGGGAAACTTAAGTTTAAGAAAATTATGACAAATCTCGTTTATTTTCGGAAATGAATTTTCAGTTTATTCGAACTGTGTATTACCAGTTAATCGGGAATGTAATACAATTTATAATGAATGGTAGGAATGCACGTGAAAGTGAGATCACGAGTTTAGTGCTTTTGCGTTCGTTGCACGATACAATATGACAGAATGTTTAGACCGCACAGATCAGATTTAGACAGAATGGACGATCGTTGTTGCCTCTGCGAACGTCGTACAGCAAATTCGAAAGAGGGTTACTTCACTGTCAAGCATTCCAATAAACAATTCGAATCAAACATTTCCCTGCAATTTTAACAGTACTAGAACAAGTTTGAAAACATTAAGCGTGTTCGTTCCATTACAAACCCAAAATACGCAACCCCCAAATCAGGGCACTGACCCGCCCACGCGTCAGGTTACACGCATGCACATCTTACACGCAGTTTAAACGTTCGAGCAAGCGTTCTGGTTACCATAAATATTATGGCGCGGACGCGATAAGCGTTGCGACGTCGTGGCCGTGCTAGGGGATGATGTTGCGGTGTAAGTAGACACCCTGTGACAGGGGGCGAAGGTCGACGAAGGGTGGAGTGTAACACACGAGGATGCGTGGAACACGCTCTGGCTGAGTGTCAAGCGTCGAGACGGCGAGCGGCGCGGACAAGGCTCGTTTCTTTCAAGCAAGTATAAGAACTGAACTGTCAGGAGGGGTGAATTCTATTGTCCAAGAGAAGAAGGGGCGAGAGAAGGCTTGAAAACGCTCGCCACGCTGCTGGATTCATATAATTCTTCGTCCTCGCGGTTGGGCGGATCGATGGTTGGCTGATTGATGGTCTGGCTGCAGGGGATATATAGGGTGCTATAGAAAAAAAAGGGTTGCGAAATTGTGGGCTAGCCTGGTCTCGATTACGGGGATAGGGTAACCTGCTATCGATGCACGCTGGGGATGTAATTTATTATCCGGAATTGTTTCTTAACTGTTGCTTATAGAGGCTTCGGGTTTGTGATCCCGGAGCCTTGCGATGTGTTCATTTGGAGATGTGTTTACAATTTTTGGTTTTATTGTTCTTTTTTAGAACTTCTTTGAAGCGAAAGGGTCTCAGAAAATAATCAGTTTTTGATACAAATATGTGTAATATTAAATTGTTAAATATTACATGGCGTCCGAATTACTTGTTTGGAAGAAAAACCGATTCCACTTTGGAACCATTACATCAAAGGGAAGCTTGCTATAAACCCTAGTAGCCTGGAGCTATTTTCATATCTTCAATATGCCCCGCTGTGTATTAGAAAAACGGGCACCCGATATTTTTTTGAAAAATATATCGTACAGAAGTTTCTTGAAAATCAATCATTTAAATCCCGTAAAGGCTTCCCTTCTAAGGTAATAACAATTACCTGTTCTACTACTATTATTATATTATTTCTCTCTTTGCTATTAAACCGAAAATAACGCCTGCTATTGTACTATTGAATAGACAATCTAAAATAAAAGTGAAGTCAAAGAGTTTTATTAAAATTCGAAATCCCTGGTAACGTTACTTAAAGTGGAGGTGTTAGTAAATGCAGACTGAGGGAAATATATGTCCTATCATAAGCTACTTAGTCGACGAATATTCGTAATTACTCTAATAAAAGCAGCATTACGTGCTTCTAGTTTCACGAATAAATTTTAAATAACGACTATTTTCGATACCTCCGCATCAAATTTTCAAACTTGTAAAATACGATATGTATCTAACACGAAAAGCTGCATTTTACATTTTGCATTTTACATTTTACTGATTACCACACACACTGCAATGTACTCGCAACCTCAATTGGTTCCCATATCAAATTCAATAATAATAAATTTGGTACCCTTCAAACTGAAAACTCATAAAGCAATGAATGTTTAACAACGCTTCGCCGATAGCTCGCTTCAACTAATCCTCTTTGGCGCACCGAATTCCACATTATATGCACAGCCATTCCTCCAAATAAAACATCCATCAGCGTAACCCGAACCGAAACATAAAGTGAACGATCGAAAGTACAAATGGTCCACGAATATGGATTATTCCGGCAATAGTATCGCGTATCCGGTTGTACCGCGAAATTAATAAAGATGCAAGCCATCGACGATCCAGCGTCGCGATCAACTCTGCAGGATGAAACTCTGCCCGGTCACCTTCGATCGATGATCACTCGTCAGGATCGCATTAGCAAGTTCGACAGCAAATCGTGGACACTAACCAGAGAACAGACCAAGTCGTCGCAGAGTTTTCAACGTGCACACTTTCGTTAATATTTCACCGGTCAGACGTTTCCCGAATACGCGATCCACCGGCGCTGATTAATTTCTCGCGGTTGAGTTATTGCGTTCGAACACGTAGATGTTTAAATCGGCTCGGGCTGACAATTGGGGTTACTTCCCGCGATAAGCGGCTTAATATCGCGACCCGCCAAGAAGTTTGCCGGGTCCGCAATTTTTTTGCCGCATTTATCTCTACTTCCCCGCTGCGTTCTCGCGAGCCGAAGTGGGTCAGCTTACTCGGCGCCGTTTTCGGACGCGTCGGAGAAGTCAGCGTCCCTTTCGGCCAATTCTTCCGCGTTTCTGCCGCGAGAATTCGTATCAGTTCGGCCAACTGTGCAGCCCCGGCTCTCTGTTTATCAATGCAGTCGCGATACTTGGAAAGTGTTACGTTCCGGTTGCTGAATAGCCTTCAGTGTGGAATTTCAGAGATGGATGGCCCTCGCGCAAGGGTTGGCTCGAATGGTAGTTAAGTTTGTGGGATCTTAGCAGGGAGGAATTGCTCTATGGAATTTGCCTGTCGTAGGATTAATGGATGGGAATTTTGTTGGACGAGACGGGTCGGGACGAATGTGACTGTATTGGCTGTCCTTGGGAGACAAATTGTACTTTGAGCGATTGGAGCAGGGGATGTTCTATTTGTAATATTTTTTGGTCAGTTCTTCTTATTAGATTGACGAAATCGTTTGACCAAAATGATTAAAAATAGAACACTGTAAAAAACATAAAAGCGGACGTAAAATTTATTTTAAGCCCACTCACTTGTTATGTATAATTGTATCAGTGTAAAGGTAATATAAGACGGTATATGAAACAGTAAACAGGTGAACGAGTTATGCCATTGCCTTCAAATATTCTAGAGGAAATGGTAAAACTTTGCATACTACATTCTGTAAAGCAAACTATAACAATTTGCGTATAATAATTTTGTTATTGAAACTTCGCTGCGCAACGTTCTAAAAACTTGCAACCTCCACGAATAAACAGGACTTAAAATAAATTACGTAAGAAAAATTTTAAATGCAACGGGAAACAAATATTTCTAAATTGAACCACGGAATAAAAATTTTGATTCGAGCTTTTTGATTAAATTTTTTTGATTAAAAAAAAGACACAGATCAAAAAGAAGTATCGTAAAGGGCTATTATATCGCAAACATTATTTACAGTAACACATTTCAATGCTATATACCTCGTGGCCAGTCAACATTTCGGATAACGGGACGACACGGTTTCATCTAAAATATTTAAAGGAGATTGCGAGCTGGTCTGCCATCGGGCTCGCGAAATTCGTCTAATTACGAACTTCCATTAGACCTGAAGGGCGAGGAAATCGCGGGTAACTTTCTGTTCCATTGAAATCCTCGGCCAAGTTATTTTCGTTATTTAATTAGCTTAGCCCCGGGAAAGTTATTAATCTGGCGGCCAACTGCGAAGACGTATTTAAATCTACCTGCAACTTGGTTAATAATACACTATCACCTTGGTACGCGATAACATAAAATCCGTGTACTCGTCAAAGTGTGTCTCGTCGTTTTAACGCTTTCAAGCTCATGCCCGCAAAGTGTTCGCCACTTTTCCAACGTTACCCGAGGGCTTAATTCATAACCCTTGCATTTGTTGCGCGAACTTCACCTTCGAGATACGTGGCGCTTCGCGCAAGAAATTGCATTTTCGCGCCTTCGAGATTTGGATTGGATATTCAGCAATTTTTCTTCTTTTTTTGTTTTATGACAGTTCGTGAAATATGGCTGCAACGGGACAAGAAGGTTCGTTATTTTGGATTGCTAAGTTTCTTCTGATGTGGTGAATTGTGGTGTGCAATATTCTGATCACGTAATTAAGAGGTTCGATATTATATTAATGTAGAAGTTATTTTCTGTAAACCTCACGTAGTTTGGGAATAGAGGACAGGTGGTGTAATAAGACTTCAGTTACTCTCATAAAGACACTAACTTTATTATAAGGATATGTCGACACACGACATTACTCAAACACACGACTCACTCACGATACTTTCAACACGCTCAACAATACTCTTCACTAGCTCTGTTCAAATTGTCTCCTAGATCTGCCTCTTGCACGCATCGTTCATTCTTTATATTCTTTCACTCTTAGTTTCTCTTTCATTCTATTCCTCATTTGCGCTCACTCATTCAGGACACACCCACCAGTCATTCCTCGGTGATGGTCGGTCCCGACCACCCGAACCCTTGGGCCGCTGTACCCTCCATGCGCACGACGTTCTCAAGTACTCAACATTCACGCCGTATTTCCAATCCTACAGTAATATTATTAAAATGTTTGAAAGCGAATATAATATTATACAGAATATTTGAAAGGGAATTAGAGGGATGACGAATCTTGTGTTATGAATTAATAACGTTGGTTATAATACAGTGGCGAGTAGAACTGTGAAACTCCTAATTTGTTTTACGGTCATTTTTTATCATAGCTCTACCTGGTTTTATGCTTTATAAAATGACTAAATATTGTGGGATTATATTAAAAAGGACAACAGGTAACAGATGAGTTCTTCAGTTTTGTCTACAAACTAACTATTAATATACTACACCTATACCGCAATAACACAAAGCCCAACTCAAAGAAAAATACAGTGGAGTATCCTATAACGATCTGATTCGTTCTAGAACTCCACTCGTTATAGCATTCGTTCGTCATAGGATACATATACAGCCCTACCCCAATGATAGAACAGAAGAGCATGCAACTGTACGTATTATAAACTAAATTTATTATGTTCAAATTTTATACATTGCACACATGCGTCGATTTATAAGAAAGTTATAAAGAAGAAGAGACTGAAGAACTTTCAGTTCGACTTATTTTGGCGTACTGTCCACTCATTGTAACATATTGGTTCGTTATAAGCATTTTGATTCAGTCAGAAAAACTGTTCGTTATAGCATTCGTCCGTTATAGAATACCCCAGTGTATTTACAACACAAAGGACTGTTTTCACAACTCTGGATACTCTGACAACTCTATTCTGAACTCTCAATTAACTCTGCCTCAACTCTGATCACGATTCTCTCTAGTACTCTGACTCACGTACGCATCATCCACTCTATGTTCCATATTCTATCACCATTATTTTCCCCTTTATTCTATTACTCATTTGTTTTCACTCATTTTACACACTGCAGACATTCCTTGAGTATCGGAATCTTGAGTACGCATCTAAGCACATTTCTTTTTGAACACTTTCAATTATCTCGCCTAAAAATTCTACAATCGCTCTGGCCCAAACATTTCTCAGCCACTGTTCACAGTATCCCACATTCTCACAGTATCTCCAATCCCACAATATTTTCACGTTTTCGAGCATACATTTGGAAGATTTCGCGGTTCGAGAATCAACGGTATCGCGTGGATGAATTGCTTTTTCGAAAGCGTCAAAGTTGTCGTATCGCACACATAATTACAGAAGCGGTGAGATTTACCCAGGCTGGTGTAACTGGAACAGTAACAAAACTCGTGGCGGCGAACGAAATTACAAAACTATCGAAATTTCGTCAACTAGAACGATTCTCGTCCATCCGGAAAACCGATTTGCATCGTCGCGTCGTTTCAATTTTTATCATCTCATTCATCGTATTTGAACGGGGTTTAAGAGATAGTCGATTCTCGACCCGTTCGTGAAATAATCGCGGCTTTATAAATCCTGTGCCGGCGTTGTTCGTGCATTGACAGTGGAAAGAACAAAACGATGTCGAGAACGAAGTCAAACGTTTTATTATTCAACGCAATCAGAAACGAGATTAATTGTATCAAAAGGACTTTCAACTATTCTGAAAGAAGCTTTTAAATGTTTAACAATTACGGTGATTAAATTGCCTGTGCCGTGGCACTATTGTATAAATTCGTTTAAACTGATTAAAAACAAATTTGTTTCACTCATGTAGATTTACATTTATGTAATTTTCTTGGATTCCGGGTATGCTAGATTAATAATTGGCAACGCAACTTGAATTCTTAAAGTCTCAGCTATATTATTCTGTAGGAATTAAGAATTGTTAACTTCACGTTTATTATTATCTATTACTTATAGACGACATAAGTTATTAAGAAATAATGAAATCAGTAATAGGAAACGTGACCAAACGATGATGCACATGTAGCTTAATATTTTAACTTTAATTCATTATCATTAATAAAATAAGTACATCGCAATCATTTTTATTTTAACAATAATATTCCTTTCAATTTTAATTTTCATCGTCAATCAAAGGCTACTTGTTTCCTATATTTTGCCTTGCCTGTTATTATGTTTCAATTTTATTTTCTGGAAGGGAAATTAATTAATACTTTTTCGACAAATTGCATTTGCCATTACTCAGCCACTTATTTACCATTACTAATTACTCTGGTTAAATAAATTTGTTCGGATACGCAGATAACGTAACACATTTAATAAAGGTTGCCGTTGTTCGTTAAATTATGAACTTTCATTAAACGCCCTGTTTCCTCCGCCATCGAAACTCTCGTTTCGTAAAACTCGCTCGTTAATCGGACAATCCATCGATTCCCACGTGGCTCTTTCAAACTCTAACATGTGACGCACATGTAGATCGTCACGAAATATCCAGTTTATGCGAAACACCGCGTGCATTTATCAATTGCTGGCAATTTTAAACAATTGATCGCGTATGACGTTGATGCATGTGCGTGTATGATGTAGAAAGACCATAAAATTAATTTGCATAAAATTTCTGGGACCACCGAGCTCTGTTCTTTTAATCCGACACGCCTTACATGTTTATATTCACGGAAAAACACTGGAATTTATCTGGCACATTTTTCTGCATAATTTCAAATATATCATAGCGGCGTAATTTAACTGGTAATAAATAACTGTTGTTCTCGAAATATCTGCCGGCTGTTAATCTAAATCCGTGAGCACCGAGCATTTCACAGAAATAGAATTTTACGGCTGCGTTTCGTAAGACAATATTTCTTTTCGCACTCAGATTTATGATATATGTACATATGACGTATGTAGAGTACCATTCAGAAGCATAAGGAGGACGAAAATATTTTTATGTTTGCGAGATTTTTTGTATCCTTTCGTCGAACTAAAATTAGATACATTGCCAATCCGAGAATTAGAACTGTTTTAAAACATACCACGGCGTGCGATGAATATACATTACCAAATGGCTCCGAATAAAAGATCAGTAAATACGTATTTTGTATATTAACAGAGTGCAAAAATTAAATAAATATAACTGCAACTAATTCATAAAGGAGACCTGTGCATATCATAAGAAAGTTTCCTTAAAACATTTGCCGAAGAAAATACTAAACTATACAGTACACTAAACAGACATCAACGATATCGTTTATTCAAAAGTGCACTGGCTCATTCGAAGCTTAAGGCCCGTACTGTATACGAATCGAAGTATGCTTGAAACCGTGAAGTATTTAAGGTAAAAGAATTTACAGGTGCACTACTACCCAATGGCCAATATTCGATATTTATATCTTAACCTAATAATTATACATTAAGAATGCTTGTCGCCAAACTATTATATTAACGAATCGCAAACATGAATATCGAAGGTCGTGTTTTTAGAAGTGCAATCGATATTTTCATGGAAAGTAGACCTCTTTCTCAAGTACCTATGAATATGCCAGCACCGAGTCGCTTTGGTTCCAGGCCGCTAATTGGAGAAATGTATCAACCCTTTGGTGTAAGCTACTCTCCTGAATGGATCGATTTTACTAATAATACCATGGATTTATTACGAACAACACCGGCAATGCCACTTCGCATGTCATCCATGAAAAATGCGATCCAAAGAATTAGCAATTCACATTGCGACGTACTCATCAGCTGAAATTTGAATTTAACCCAGATACCAAGTATACCTTCGATATTAACAAACATATAGGACGACAGACTACGTCAATCTACTATGCAAATTCGTATTTCAAAATCTGATAAAATACTTCGAAGGAAATTGCGGTATTAGTCATTTGAATGCCACGACGAACGGGTGAGATACGCGTGTAGTTTAAATGCAGATTGCAAAAATGGCGCGGAAGAATTGTTTCAATGTTTCTCGCAGCCACTGCGTGTGTCAATACGACATTCCAATTGTTTAGACAATTTAAATTTAAATACATTAGACGTATAGAAGCTAGAATGCTTGACTATTAGCTAAACTAGTGTGCAGAAAAGAAATCACCTCTTTGGTAAAGAGAAATGAACAGGTGACAAATCTATTTATTGCTTATTTATATTACAATTATATACATATGTTCAAATATAATGTTTGACAATCGTATTAAAATAGGGTTCTCATTTTTGTTAACATTGATTTCGAGTTACTTTCTTCTTTACTACTACATCATTTTATATAAAACACACACAAGAATATACAGGGTGTCCATATGGGTAGTCTGATAGAAACTAAGAGCTCCATTGGACGAGCAAGTAAAGCAAGGGTGATAGAAAAAATGATATGATGATGTGTTCAAGGATACAGATTGATATCCGTTGAGTTCAAACTTGGTCGAGTGTAGATTTTTGAAACCGATTTTCTCGAAAAGGAAGCCTCAAATGGAAAAATTTATTCTATATTTTCGACTACCTTTTTCTCGCAGAATCAGCCCTTATCCGGTTGTACCGCCAGTTACACGACACCCTGTATAATGCATCTTAATACTTTCACGGCCAACTGTATGATAAATCAATAAGTTATAAATATGTAAACTAAATTATCGGTCGAGCTGATTACGAGATTTTTGTTAATTGGGACACATTGGGACCGAACTAATTTGTCCCAAAAAAGCGAATTTCAACAGAATTATAGTTATATTATAGTTTTTGTTTCCGTTCTTCAGTATCTGTCCCAAATAACAGGCGTCCCAATTAACGGGAACCCACTGTATATTGTGTATCGAAACGCAAAAATGCTTTTCTTGTGACAAGCTTAAACTTGATCGTAAGCTTTCAAAATATGCTCACGATATCAGTGCAACTTTAGAGCAAAGTTCAGCAAAGGATTTCGGAGCTTTCAGTAACTACAAAAAATATAAATAAAGAAACTTGAACGTCTGGAATTATTATTACAGTACATACAATATGCTCCATCCAACGAATCGTAACTCAGTTGAGCTAGTTAGTTAACAAATGCCATCTTACTCAAAACTATAGACGTTCTTAAACTCTGTTAAACAAATTCGATCTTCTCACCTTCAAAAACCTTATCAGGCTATTCGCCCGCCTCGGGGTTCACTCCAATACTGATCCCCAATCGCCCCGAAAGATTCCCCAATACCAATTCATCACCCCATCACACACAATCGACCCAAGAATCCAAATCGTGTCCTCGGCCAGCGTGAGGAAAAGGAAATCACGCGACAGCAGTTCCATCCGGAATCCAAACGGCCGTGACTTTCCGCCACCGGAATCCGACCGATTCGACTAACCCGAATCGGCCGGGTGTCGTGCCAACGGACGAGTTCCGCGGCGACAGAAAAATTCCCCGGCTGTTCGCCGCTGGACGTCACTCGAGGGTCGCTCGACTAGACAGAGGGAAAGGGTTCACAGTGGAAACGGCGTTGAACCGTCCGCGTAACCGCACACCCTGCTTCGCCGCGATCAACACACGGCGGTTTGGCTCCGCGAAGGAGAAACGCGAGAAGAAGGAAGAAGAAGAGGAAGCTTCGAAGCGTAATGCCGAGCGGAGGGCATTCCGCCGTGATGTATCAAATTTCTCCCGCAGATCGGCCAAGCACGACACGCGTGAAACCGTGACGGTGCGCGGTGCCTCTTGAGGAGGACGCGCGACGTCGCAGACGAGAGCACGCTCGTGGGAACGAGGCTGTTTCGGGGACAGCAGTACCGCGCTGAGAAATATCGCTTTATTTCGGAGCAGAGCCAACGGATATTGCGGACCGTTTACCGGCCGACAAGCCGTTAGCCTCCATCTTATTGGCCGCGTGGAAAAAACGCAGCGCCTGGGGAGAAGCGGAGGAATCTCGATCGGCCGACACGAGACGCGTCGCGACGGTGAAATATTCGCCGGCTTTGCGTTATCCCCTGGTTACTGGGACGAGAACTTGGACGAGCATTTAAAGTTTCTTCCGCTGGGCGATGTTTCTTTCGTTGGCCTATCCTTTTCTTGCGTTTGGTTCTTCGAGAGATACGTAATTGGGGTGGATCAGTTGATTGAGTGGCAAAGAAGGGGGGAAATGATATCTAGAACTTCTTAATCAATCCAAACAGAGAACAGGTAGGGTAGTGAGACGCCGGTTTCTTTCAAACATTAACGACTTTATTAACATAGAGAAATCGACCCACGATAATTCTCTAAACAATGACTCTCACACTCACGATACTCCCGCAGTCAATACTACTCTCTGCTCTCTGCACTCTCCCAAATTTACGCTTCTGCCTGTTCTGCTTCCCAAACTATTGTGCTCTACCTCCCCAACTATTCTGCGCTGTCTTCCAAACTATTCTGCCTCGCGCTCGCAACAGCCACGCTATATATTCTTTCACTCTTTTGTTAGTTACTCTTTCATTCTATCTCTCACTTGCTCTCACTCATTTAAGATACACCCCGCACACATTCCTTGGCGGCGGTCGGTCACGTCCACCCGAATCCTTGGGTCGCTGCACCCTCCGTTCACACGATCTTCTCAAGTATTCAGCTCGAAACGCACATATTTTACACCTCGGAGTCATACTCCCTTTCTTCGAGACAAACATTCACTCGAGCCACATTCGACGTTTCTACTAAAACTCTTCATTCACACCATGCTTATCATACAACTGCCTTGACAAACCTCCAGACAGTACAACAAACTAAAAGACGCCAACAGACCTGGCCCTATCCGCTAATATAATCTAAAAAGTCAACCAATACCACAGATATGTGTCAGGTAAACGGATTATCGAATAGAGCAGTGTGGAGGAATATTTCTGTGGCACACAAATTATTACGAAAAATTCTCGTCAACCTGCAATGGAATATATTGTAAGATGGGATTTGACAAGCGACCGGATCAGAAGCAGGGTAAATGAAACAAATGACGAACCGCTAATTATATTTAGTATAAACTTAATGTAATATACTTATTACACACGACTTGGATATTACTTAGCTCTCTCACGTCTGAGGTCGGCTAACACGTCTCTGTTTCAATACTCTTCCAAATCTCAATCAGTTCTTACTCGACTCTGACTCTAATCTGTTCTGCTCTTATTCGACTCTGACTCTAATCTAACTCGCGCACGCAACGTCCATTCAATATATTCGTTCACTCTTAGCTTTCATCTCATTCTATCCCTCATTCGCTCTCCCTCATTAAGGACTCACACCGACACACACACCCTTGCCACGTGTCACAGTTCGACCACGGGCCACCATGCACTCTAGCCTCCACGTGCATTCTCCGAAACCGTTCGCTCCTTCCAAGATATAAACATGCTCTCGATCCGCATTCGACATTTCCACTAACACTCGTCATTCACACCTCGCAGTTCATCCGATACTCCCTATCACACGGTTCATACAAATCTCTTCCATAGACTTCTACGAATTCTACAATCCCACAATATTCTAGTAAAGATGGAAACAGACGCTGTGCGTCGATTGGACGCTTGCAAACATCAAACGGGACCAAGGAGCAGGTTGTACTTAACGCCGCTTTAAAGTCACCGGACAAACGAACAATAAATAATATTCCTGCGCGCATAAAGTGTCGGGTGAAAAATTGCGGGACGAAATCGCGTAAATTCGAGCACGCCGGAGATAGGGGTGGGCGGATAAAAATGATAAACGCGTGCGTGAGACTCGCAATAAAAACAACAAAAATTGTGAGCCACGTAATCGTGACGTCAGCGTGGAAGCATGGGACCTTTTCAGGAACGCTTGTAACCCTTTCCCTTTAATACCGCGGCGGATATTAATTAGTAAGCACGTACATGTAGAAATAACAGGCGTTGCTTGTCCGTTGGATTAAACCTTGCAACAGCGTCGTTCCGTATTAACCGATGAACCCTTTCAAACTTGCTAAATTATTCTAAATATTTTGTTATAGAAGACCCTGTTGTTAGGGTAATCTCGAAAAGCTGCTTTCGGACCTTTAGCCGACGGTGCGGAGTAGTCGGTACAGAGAACTATCAGGAAAATACGATTAATATTCGACAGGGGAATGCTCGATTATTTTTGCGGGGGCGGTGTTTTATTCCACGGGGCTGTCCAGTGAAATAAAATCGCGACGTTTAGAAAGGAACGGGTCACTGCATTTTGTATATGTTCAAGTTTTTACGATGTATTGTAAAATTGTAGGTACTTCGAACGTGAAACGGTTTTGTCTAATGATGTCCAGAATTGTAATGTTCAAAAAAGTATTTTGTCGTACTGGTTGTTATATTGATTTTTCGCTTTGTCCCTTGAAAGGCAAGTAAGAGGTGCATTTAGAAAGGTAGAAGTATAAGCTGCTATGAATTAATTCTAATATATTGTAGGATTGGAAATACGGCGTGAATGTTGAGTACTTGGGAAGGTCGTGCGCATGGAGGGTACAGCGGCCCAAGGGTTCGGGTGGTCGGGACCGACCATCACCGAGGAATGACTGGGGGGTGTGTCCTGAATGAGTGAGCGCAAATGAGGAATAGAATGAAAGAGAAACTAAGAGTGAAAGAATATAACGAATGAACGATGCGTGCAAGAGGCAGATCTAGGAGAGAATTTGAACAGAGCTAGTGAAGAGTATTGTTGAGAGTGAAAAGTATCGTGAGTGAGTCGTGTGTTTGAGTAATGTCGTGTGTCGACATATCCTTATAATAAAGTTAGTGTCTTTATGTGAGTAACTGAAGTCTTATTACACCACCTGTCCTCTATTCCCAAAACTACGTGAGGTTTACAGAAAATAACTTCTACAATATTATACCGAAACTGATTAAAATTGATTTATTTTATGCATTTTCTACGCTATTCTATAAAATATCGAATTCAACATCATCTTAGATGCAACTACAGTAAAACAGATATCCATCAATTCCACGATATTAATTATAAAACCACCCTTTCTTTCAACCCTCTCAAGTAAAGAATCCTCTGTACCACTAATAGCAACTCCATCTGCGACCGACCGATTAAAAAACTTTTAATCACTCGCATTCTCAAAATATAACTATTACAAATACTATTACTTATTACTGACTCTTTAATACTTATAATGTTGCACACAACTGTCGAATTTCTGTCACTGGAATTTCTGTCACTCTACCTTTTCTCGTATCAATACATATACGTCCTCGTCCTTTCTTCATGTCCATTTCCATTTCTCCCACGCAAGGCACACAGATCACACGTCCTGTTTCACGCGAAACAGAGCAGATTGTGAATTTCATCGAAACGGTCGCGACGTCCGATATTCATCCTCGAACGGTGCCACTGTAAATGTTCGAAATGCGCGGAACGTCAACGCAATTATGCGTATGGGTCTCGTGTGACCGCAGTGACATCAGTAAACCCTGCCAGCCTGATGACGGAAACAATCACGTTAAAACTCGACGCTTCGCGCCCCCGACGCTTCACTCGTGTCAATTCGATGAAAAATGGCCGTCGCAGATGTGACACTCGACAAAGGCCGCTCGGATGACTACCGGCTGAAAGCCGACACTTATTGGTGAGAAATATAACAGGGAGGGCGTAATGAATTTACCGTGCTGAATAATTTATCAAGCTGCCGACAATAAATAATCCCATCGCGAAGATAGAGGATATTTTACTTTTCGCGAAGTAGCTTTGGCGGATTTGCCAATAAATATATCCTTTTTGCTCGGCATCGATCAACCTGGATCAAGTTGCAGAACAGATATGGAAATTTGACGGCTTCGTAATTCCCATTAATATGGAAAATAATATTATAATAATCAAACAGTTCTGAAGATTATATGGATGGGACACCTGTCCCTCTTACTGTCACTTAATTCCAGTTGATTTACTTTGATTATTTTAATATTGACAGTGTCGCGATTACACTATTATGCACAGATAATATTCCGACTGTTTAAAATAATATAATTTGTGGATAATACAGTCGGACGCAAAATTCGAGGAACAGTTGGTTGCAATAATAATTATAATAATGGAAATTAGAGCGGTGATATTATTATTGCGAATTCGTCGAAAGGAATGTAAAAGTTTTTAAATTATTACCAGGGCGTTTAGGAAAAAAAGTAATTTAAAGAGGTTTCCAGTTTCTCAACCACTGTGCTGTATCGAAAGTAACAATGCAAGTCGTGTTATTTTCACAAATATGTACGTAGTCTCATGAATATTTTCAACGCCTGCAAAAGCGCATGCAATGTTTCACAGGTCAGTTTCTTTCTTCGTACAATTATTTTTTAAATCTAATCAATTTTTCACGTACAAGATCTACACCTTTACCAACCACTTGCGTCCCTTCTGTAAGATCTTATTATTAAAAAGTGAAAGGATAAATATTTATTGAAAAGATGAATTGTAAACACACGCAGTGAAAATTAAAAGTCAGTTTTACGAATTCAATTTAACTGACACATAGAAGGCATTCACCATTCATTAATTCAACTTTTCATTTTCAATGAACATTTTCAAGAACGTCGCTTCCACTAGCAAAATCGCTGGCGGTATCGAATACAAAACGTGGAGAACGAAATATTTTCCCCCTACATTTTTATCTAAATTTTCCGAAACAGAACACCCTGGAAAAGTGAGGACAAAGAGAAACTTTTCACCCGCAACGCAGAAAACGTAATGGACTGTGAAGTTCGTTTAATTATCTTGCTCACGTACAGTCTCCCAAATTTGGACATGCTACATATTACTGAAACCCACGGGAAGAAAAAAAATTACGCCCTCGTCATGTATTATGTTGCATTATCCCTCCTGGAGCCCTTTGTGCTTGGCTAACAAAGCTTCATGCATAGCAAATACTCTACTTGGGTCTCATGATTCTGTTATATTACATTTTGTACAAAAGTTTCAGAATTTGTCACTTTATTATTTGTTATTGCGTCTACAATGTCGACCCTCCGTCAAATAAAATTAAAATATTCAGACCATTTTACTTGTCTCCGATCTTCTGAATCGAGGGTAACTTTTAAATCCAGAATTTCCTGTTTTACAAAGGACTCTACAAACTCTCGTGACAATTATGCGTTTGTCTCGAAACATTTTCCCCAAATTGCCTAAAAAGAAACAGTCTCGTCTACAGGTGCGTTGCGCTTAAACTCTTAACAATCGGACAATGCCTCGCAATCGTGTCTCGCTCGCTCTCAAACTGCGCTCGAGGGTACCGAAAGTTACGCAAACGAAAACTTCAAAATAAAAGCGTCGAGCAATTTCAAATGCCGGGAAAGACAAAGCTTGCATAAACGAGAGAACTTTTCAACTGGCACACTATAAACGTGGAGGAGGATGAACAAAAATCCATTCCACGATTTCACACATCACCGCCAATAATCAGTCTCTTCGACGCAGAAGAGCGCTTCAGCCCACTTAGCTACAATGACAGCATGCTCAACCGTCGTATCCGTTTGACGAGCAGCTCTATATCCATGACAGAACGGCACAGGGAAAAAATGAAAGAAAGAACGAGCATAGGAGAATAGAACAAAACCGGGTTATAAAAAAAGGGCGAAAGGAATTCATCCCTAGAATCACTGGCCTTGTTTTTCACATTCGTTCAAGTGAAACGGTGCGCATTTAGGTCGAGTACCTGCACGCGTGTAACGAAGCAGGATGCGTAATGCGGCACGCGCTCGAGCCGAATAATAGCGGAGCCGGTTCGAAATGATGCGATTATTATAGCATGCATCACGTGCAATCAGCTAGATATAGCCGCGTTTCGGCGTGCCCTATGATTCACTCGACTCTGATACCGGAATCATGAATAATCGGCAATGAAATGGAAACAACAATCTTATTGTTGTGTCACTATTGTATCAGTATTAAAGGTGGGATCGAGAGTGCGATGAGTCGGACCAAGCAATATCTTTCCCTTCGACGATTACGCGTAAAATCTCGTGGGCGACATTTCGCATCTGCGATAAATCGTGCATGCGTTTGGATATCGTATGGTTGAAGGGTTGAACGTAAATTGACAAATGTTATTTTGAATTTAGAGTACAGGCTATATGTGTAGAAGTTATTTTCGTAAACTTCACGTAGTTTGGAATAGAGGACAGGTGGTGTAATAAGACTTCAGTTACTCAGTAAAACACTAGCTTTATTATAATAATATGTCGACACACGACGTTACTAAAACACACAACGACTCACACACGATTCTCACTTAGCTCCTCTCTTAACTCTCTTCAAACTCTCTCCTAGATCTGCCTCTTGCACGCATCGTTCATTCGTTATATTCTTTCACTCTTAGTTTCTCTTTCATTCTATTCCTCATTTGCGCTCACTCATTCAGGACAAACCCCCCAGTCATTCCTCGGTGATGGTCGGTCCCGACCACCCGAACCCTTGGGCCGCTGTACCCTCCATGCGCACGACCTTCTCAAGTACTCAACATTCATGCAGTATTTCCAATCCTACATATGTATTGGGACGATGAAACTTTTGTTGTATGTTATGTTATGTCTCTGTGCTTTGCGTTTTTCTGCCATGCTGTGAATTCAGGTGTACATGTAATATAACGGCTGAATCTGGTGTCGAAAGAATTTTATGCTGATCCACAATCAGTCGTCAAACACACAGCTTGATTAAATTTGTAATTTATCAAAGTGTCAAAAGTAGTTTAACCAGTTTCATATAACGCATGATATTATATAAACATATAATTTATAAAAACAATTTCCGGTCCTATTGAATGAAAAAATCATTTCCCCGCAGATTATTTAAACATTTATACATATAATCGATACTGTAATTACTGTATCGATACTGTATATCTTTGATAAGAACTAGTTAAATGATGTAAAAGTGCACACAAAAATGAATGGCCAATTAATCTTTTTCCAACCTTTTGATGTATGGCGTACTATATTTTAATGGATCATTATACTGCATATAATGTTACATTGTAAATACTGCAATATTTGTTTCACTGCTTTCATCGATATATGTATGTAATTCGTATACCTGCATCATATTTTTGAGTAAAAAACTTATTTCTGATAAATTGCTGTTAAATTTAGATTTCCATTTTGAGATAAACGTAACGTTGAATTAATATGAACTCGGGGCGAATGACGTGTACGCTCATTGATTATACCGTGTACAGGAAATATTGATTATGTATTCGACATGAATGTGATAAGTATAACGCTGAAACTTCGTCACATTGTATTTCATGTTACATTCGTTACCATTTTCGCTATAATAAATATCATATCTCGAGCGCGCTCACCAGTCCTTCAATTTGCATATTAAAGTTTTCATTGTTTGCAAATCCTCTATATAACTCGTGTGCGCAAATTGATTCACATATTCAGTATTGGAGTTATAAATGACGCAGTACGGGACCACTTTCCAGAGAATGGATGCTTCAGTATTAAACAATCCAAAGATTTACGATCTATTATTCTTGATCGTACGATAAATATTTTTCTCACACGCGGCTAATTATTCACTAATCGCTGTACCATATTTGATTATTTCACAGACATTAAACAAGTACCAAAATATAAACAATAACTTCTACCTTTGCAGTCAAAACTACATACAGAAATTATTTTCTTTGTTTCCATTTATTCAATAATTATTCCATCACATTTTCTTCAAATTGAATTTTCCTCCCTTAGTTGCAAGTAAACATTGTCGTAATTGCAGTCCTGCGGGGAGTATCTTTTGTAATATTAAATAAAGTTATTAAAGAGCTCATTATCCTCGACCAATTTTTAAAATTAAATTTAGCAAATTGAAGCACCCCCAAAGGAAGAAGCGGAAAAACGGAATTTCACTGAGCGAACAAAAGTGAATTTGTCAAGCAAATTCTTTTCGGTATCCTCACTCGGCAAACGAAAATGTAACATGCAATCGGAATTTCACTCGGCAAACAAAAATGAATTTATCAAGGAAATTCTTTTCGCTACCCTCTGTGCATTACAGTATCTCGTATGAAATTCCCGTACGCGTGGCTGATAAAGTTCCATACACAAGAAACTCACAGTCAGCTTGAAGTTCTCGAACATTATCCCCGCGTTGCACGATCATCTAATTTACATTACGTACGTACTAAAAGGCTGTAACTCTGGGTCGACTACTTCCTGTAATTCTGGCAATGAAAGAGGAACTGGAACAAATACTTAAAGCAAGTGAAGCACAGCAATTTAAACGCAATAAATTCTTTCGCGTTCGCTCAATGCGTCCATGAAATATACGACGTACTTATTTCTATTGCGTTCAACTGTATTTTCATTTACAATTGCGGCTGTGTAAGCGGGTTCGGACCTTTCATTATTGCCAGGCAAACGTTTTCACGTGAATGAGGATAAAGCCAGACGAGATTAGAGCGTTTACCGTGTTTCTGTCACAATATTTCTCGCGAGACGCATTCCTTCATCGATCGACAGGCGAACAATGTATCGTACGATACTCGCTGGTATTGAGTCTGACAATGGTCCTTTATCGAGGCTGATGCTCTCTGCGAGCCGACTTATTCGCTTGAGCCGAACCAAAAAGTTTCCTACTGTCGTCACGTAAATATTTCATATCCACTCGGTGAACTGGCGACGTTTTTGATATCCGGTGAACACTTGTTTAGCACTTCACCGCCGAAATTCTTTGTTACTTTTCTTTCTGAGAGAATTTGACGCCACTGAGAATATAATACGGGCACAGAAGGGGAATGCCAATTTGTATGTTGACATTCGTCGTTCGTATTTTTAGTTATTGGTACAACATCAGCAATCAGATATAATTTTCTTCTATTGTGTCGATCATTTTGCATTTTTCTATTCTTTTTTTTTATTAATTTTGTATCGACGCTTATAGATTTACTCGTGCAAGTAGCAACGGAAAGAATCGTTGTTAATATTTAATTTGATAGATTCAGTTTGTTACTAATATGTCATATTAGAATTAAAATTTGAGAGTTAATTTTCTTTCCACAGGATAAATAATTTTCCGTTATGCAAATAATAATTATAACTTTGCTTTCGACACTTAGATTATTTTTGAATATTATCCAGAACAGTATACATGCAGATATAAATAAAAAGATTGTATAATAATGTATAATACAATAATCATAGAGTATGTAGCATAAAGTTTAAATAAATGAATGTAAAATTTAATGGCACTCGTCATAATTACACTTTACGGCTGACTGAAAGAGGTAAGGCTCAATATTTGACCACATTTCGATCTTTACACTTTTATCGGAGAAATTTCTCGCTCATAGAGTGTTTCATTTACCTCCAGACGCAGGTAATACAATTTTACAGGTATTTAAACTTTATATTTACTTATGTCCTTTTATGGCCCAGCGAATCCAAGGTACTTACTCGGCATTTCGCCACGAAATTACTTTACAATTTTTCCATATAGTTAAACGGTTTTTCTCATATATATATTCGCTAGATTTATTCGTTACGTATTTGGCAGTAATTGGCGAGCTTGTCATAGTAAATTAGATGTGAAGACACGCTGGGTAAGTAACCATAGAACAGGATAGATATAAAAGGGCTAAGAGCAAAAAAAAACTTATAAAAAGGAAGAATGCATAATCAAAACCGGTCTACAATAAAATGGAATTGTACGAAAATATCAGACATTAGTTATACTCATTTCTGATAACATTCATTACACACCAAAACTATTGCACTTCATCAAATGTAATATCTCAAGAAGCACTTACGTAATTCTGAGCAGTGAAAAATGACAAGTCGCAATTTAAAATATAAAACTAGACGTCGCGTCGAATTATAATATCATTGCTACAAATTAATACACAAGTGTGAAATAAAACGAAGATACAGAAGCAATTGAATTTGTAGTCACTATATTTTAGGCTGAAACTTATTTCACATCGCAAGGATGAAATAAAATGTCAAACAAATGTCGATTTTATGAATCATCAAACAATCATAAATTGCAGGAAAATATAAGAAGAAATTTAATAAAAATTTTCAACGACGAGACGCGCAACATTTCAGCGGCATTAATCGCAACCCTTCTACTTTAAGAAACAATGCACTCATTCATTTTTGCACCCCCGTCGGCGCCGGCCTGTTACAACGCGAAACACGTATGAGAACTACGAATAAATCATAGACTGCGTGATTTAAAGGACGCACTGTAAATTCGCCAATTTATCTATCGCAGATTTTTCGCCTGACGCGCATGCATTCGTTATACGAAAGCGTGGACTGACTTCACTCTGCGTGACTTTTAACCTCACCTATTTCATCCCCCTCCTACTTTATACCTTGCGTCCACCATTCTGTACACAAGGGATACGAGTATAACGTATTTGTCGAACGAGAAAGCGCAAACCTATGGATCACGATTTTAACTCGGTTAAAAAAGTGCGGTGGCTCTGGACGTATTAATATTGTTTATTAGTTTCGGTAATTTCAGGCTGAATTGAATTCCATTAGTACAGTGTTTCCCAACCTTTTTTGTGCCATGCCCCACGTAAGCCTTTTTAAATTCTTATGCCCCCTATGTAACATATACATCATTTTTAATATCAAAAAATTGAATTGTGCTCTGAAGAAACTTAAATGATAGGTTTTAAGAAGAAATCACTAGGTAATTGTTGAGGAAACACAGTAAGTAAATTTACAAAACATATGGAGAACTGAAATTCAAGTACGAAATAATTGCCCCACGGTGGGAAACACTGCAATTAGTACCTCAGAAATATTGTATGTAAAATTGATTTATCGGATGTACAAGTGTGGTTGCGTTTGATTGAAAATTGGAATGTTACGAAAGGATTGGCTCTATCATAGAAATTACTATGTTGGTAGCGGATTTCATAATAATCATGTGGATCGTTTGTAGTCAGGTTTAATAATATCATTTCTTTAGATGTAGATTGTGATTATTATTATTGGGTACCAGGCATTTATAAATCAATCGGGTGGTTAAGTAATCGAGTTTTGAAAAAATTATTGGTGGAAAATAGCAAACAGCAGAGTCTTAGAATACTTGCTATTTTCTATTAGAGAGTGTGCAATAAGAATAATTTTTTCATAGGGTATAAATATTATCATTGCTGTCTATTTCATAATACATTCGCGGAATAACAATTGTTTCCACAGGATTACGTATGCGGATTTCATAATTTATATTGGCTTAATAGTATTAACTGCTTCATTAGACAAATGTCAAAAGGGGCACATTAAATATATCTTAAATTATTGTAATATCATATTATTAACGCCATATTATTTCATTTAATAATGCTCTGGCCATATTTAATTAATTATAATGAAATCACGGGCTGCACGTCGTTTCATATTTCTATCGTAACGTGTACCATACTTAATAAATTACCGTATGAAATATCGAATATCATAATTTCCCGGATTCTATATAACTAAATTTCGATATTCTCTATCAAACAAACGACAAATAAAATCATCAGCGCGAAACCCGTCTTTTTCATCATTATTACAACAAAACAACAAAAGCCCACTCACAAGGCATCCACGATTATTAAATTAATCCCGATATTTCATCAAAGTATCAACCGTATCATCCCGAACATTAAAATCAAGCAGTATTTCACGAATTTCCAAAATTCCCAAGATTAAAACCTCCAAATCAAAACTCCAACCACGCCAATGTATTACACACGCAGCTATCGACAATAAAGCAAGCCAACGACGACACGTGCCTACAAATTCGAATCATACTTGTGCTAACAATTATCGCAAAAACGTCGGGCAAGCCGTTCCGTCCGGCAGAAGATTATTTCCAAGGAAAATGGGCTGTGGTCACCATGAACCTCTCCCGTTCCGCAAATATCCCGCTTGATTTTCCGCCTTCAAACGACAGCCCCAGGCGACTCGAGAGCTGGCGGGGCGTTTCGATGGATAACGAAGCTCAAAGGATTTTTGGCAATTCTACGACCGCACGAATTCTCGCTCGATCCCCTGGGAAACCGATGATGAAAACGGTCGGAATGTTTGTGACGCATTGTCCGGCGTTTCGATCCAGCCGGTCAAGCCTGTTAAAGGAACTCGCGCCATTAAAGCATTCACCAAAACGCGACGAATAACGAGATCTTCCTCGCGTTGAAGGATCGACAAAACGAGCCTCGCTTTTTTTGCAAGCATCTGCTGGCTATTTGCGTTCCCGCAGGAGTATTGCGTCGCTGGGGCGAGTCCTTCTTCGTGCTACGAGCTGCCTGTTTTGGACACTCCTTCGATTGAAATCGAGGCGTTTGTCGGGAGATAGCGTATCCTGTTCTCGAGTGGTTTCGGTGTTTCTTGAATTGTTCGCCGAGTAAACAGAGTGTTTGCAATTACTGCGGGGAATGTCGGCGAAGGTATCTCGAGAACAGCGTGAAGGAATTGTTGGGGAAGTTTGGGATTGAAGGAAGTATAGATAAAATGAGGTTTTTGATGAGAATTAATATAGGGAGACTTTTAAGGGCTTGGCAGAATAACTTGCCCAGCATTACCACGTTGGAATTCCGAAGATCTTTATAATACCAACCCCTCGAGTGCCATTTTCACCAACTTTCTGGGCATAAAACTTTGTTACCAACGTCTCCGCACCGCTGTACTATCCTCCAAACTGTAATCTTATGACATTTCCATATTCTGTCAACTTGTGCCTCGCTTTTAATAAGAACATTCATTTTGCTGGATGAATCAGTTTTAACTAACATTCCGACACGCTCGTGCGTTAAAATGGATTATGCATGCATTAATATAATTCTGCACTTCATTACTATGATTTCACCTGTGATAACAATAGTAAATTAAAAATTATAGAATTTATTATGAATAATTGAAAATTATTGAATTTATTTAAGGGAAAATAAATTTAGTATAAATAAATTAAAATTATAGAATTTATTGTTATAGAATGGGATTTTGCGATTCACGAAAATTGCAATTGATACAAATTCGAGCAGGTATTATTTCACTACCTTATAACACGATTATTTGCCTTCATCGTTATACTATAAATCTAAATATACATAATCATACATACTTTTCGAAAATAATAATTTTCTTGCCATATCTACGAAAAGTTTATTGATATACATATTTGGAAGTGAAACTTTGATACAACAAAATTGTGCATTGTTTAAATACAGTTGGTCAAAGATATTTTAACCTATGAAAGTTTTCAATAAAATTGTTGTAACTCGATTAAGTGTTCCATTTCCGTCATTACAGAAACAATTCTATTTGTACCCGTAAAATTGCATTACTTTCCCGTTCCCAGCGTCAACTCTCTGGGATTGAAGGAAGTATAGATAAAATGAGGTTTTTGATGAGAATGATAATTATGATAGGTAAATAGATGTATCGATGTACCAGGTGTCCCATAGATATACAAACAAAAGTTCCTTTCACAATTAAAAGCGAGAATAAAATGTAGTGGGTACAAATATATGTGCACCCTATAAATTGATTAAAAGCGTGCAGCGAGGAGTTAAGTGCGGTGAATTTATTATTCGACAAAATCGACGTTGTATTTTATTATACATATTTGACACATACAAATGTGCGTATTCTATACAATATTTCACGGCACATCTGCCATCGTTCAAGGGTCTAGCACTATTCGAAAACATTTAATATTCAGTAAATCCTTTCCGAATTTCACACACGCTGACAAAATTAACGCAGCAGATCATGTATTCTGTATGTACAAATAAATCTCTATAAAAAATGTGTTTCGATTAAAGTTTCCATTGTTGTATCAGATTTGTTGAGATTATAACTGCGGATGAATGAGGCGATAATACAAATTTCCCGCATTCCACGCGTACAATCGAACGCGACCTAATTAACCTATTCTACCTACATGCACAGGTATGCATTCCGCGTTACTCATACGGAACTAATAATACATTCTGCCGGTTCTCAGGGACTACGAACTACATTCCTAACAAATCAGTTAATCTAGTTGCACTTTCGCGACGGAACACATAACACGTACGGACTCGACGGTAATTCACAATTAAGCCAAGCACCTGGTATCGCGAAACAACGGTGATCTGAACCAGTCGTTATTCGAAACAGTTTTGCGAGCGACGTTGGAAAACAAGAAGAGAAGAACTGCCGTTAAATTGGGCAGATAATTAAAATTCACCTGGCGTTCTTTAATTACTGCGAGAAAAAAAAAGTTCGACGGATGGGAGTCAATTAACTTCGACGTTCCATAAAGAGAGAAAGAGAACGGAAAAACAACGAAACGTTGCCGAAGAAATTAAACGAAGCCTCGGCTTGCTGTGCGTAAACTTTACGATCTTCTGCCACGGAAGATAGGGAACGATGGCGGAGAGGGTAGGATAGGAATGAAACTGAGGCGACTGGGTCCTAATTAAAGCGCACAAAATTATTGTGTACTAGCCCAGTCGTGTCGCGGATAGTTCAGCAGCTGGCTTTAAAACTTCCGATAGCTTTGCCCCCCGCCAACCGCGATTCCATTTCATCTTCGTAATTGAAATGGTAAGTTTGTTCGACCCCGGGACAGCCTCCTTGTTGTATTTCCGCAACGACCAAGTTTGCACCGCTGTTAAATAACGTCTTAATGATCGCCCGCAACGTGATCTTTCTTGGGTGTCTTCTTCTTTGACGACCGCTTGAATTTTTATCGTTCACGAAGCTAGCTTGCTGCGTTCGGCGGTGATAGGATTGTGAGTTGGATAACTTGGCTACTTAATTTGCTGGGAATGAATGAGTAGACGCGTTCCTTTCGACAAGTGCAACATTAAGCTGGTATATAAGTGAATAATTAGTGCATAGATTCGCTATTTCAGCACGTTTTCGAGCGAAGTAGAATCGCGGAAGTTTGCGGAGGTAGTTATTTGGAGTGTGAATTCAGAAAAACGAGCGCACAGCGTGGAGGAAGAAAATTGGATAATTGAAGAACAGCAAAGTCTTGAGAGAAGAAACTAGGATTTCAGATGGTACATATTCATAGCCGGGGCCCAAGTGTCCTCGACGTGAGCTTGATTTATTGGTGGATTTAACAAATGTTTAGTTTTCAATATAGTCATCGTGTTTCAATAGATTTCTTACAGTGGTTTGATAATATTTTTATATTTAACGCAAATTGTTTGAAACCCTTCCTACAATAAGACACTCCGAAAGGGGAGTTGGCTTGCAAATTTTTCACAATGCTTTCCCTTTCTTTCTCTTGTTAAAAATGTGAGCAGAACTCGATGCTTCATTTTAAACGTTTGTCTGAATAATATGTGAATAATAATTAATCGTACTCTAGCTTATTGTACTCTAATATAAATCTTAAAAATGCAAGTATTTCTATATTCTAACTGTGAACATTGCTGTTACTATTAATATAATTAAGTCAATAAGTACAGTAACAATTAATAATGTATAAAGTGTATGTATATTTCAGTTTATTGTGGAAATTAAACATGAATGTGTGCAAGTGATAATGATCTGGCACGAAAAGAGCAACGCAAAATGAGTAACACAACAGTTAACGATTAATAAATAGTTTTCAACAAATCTACCCTCTAAAGTAACTCTTGCATGCGTTATAGATATCACTTTTATTGTGTGCTGAAGGGATATATATAAGTACATGATAACAGAACAAGTATTGAGATTGCATGCAAGTGTAACATTATGGAAAATTCTGCATGATTTATAAAAACAAAGTTCAATGATAAATTGCGACCCCCCACAGCTTTAGCCGCGTTTCTTACATATATCTAGGCCCTGGATATACTTTATCAGCTTATATTGTAGGCTAGCTTTAGTCAATTAGCCCACTGATGTGAAAATAAATTACAAAATACGAAATCGATTCCGAAAGTGATACGTGTTTCAGCAACAAATTTCTGTAATTGCATAGTGGGAGAAACTAACACTTGAAACCAACCTGCACGCTCTATGTACGTTGTAAGGTGTACATATATTACGCGTACATACGGTTGTACGGAATGTTAGCCCATTTTTCCCGCAA
The DNA here is from genome assembly GCA_963583965.1 of Nomada ferruginata. Classification (NCBI taxonomy): domain Eukaryota; kingdom Metazoa; phylum Arthropoda; class Insecta; order Hymenoptera; family Apidae; genus Nomada; species Nomada ferruginata. Next base: position 8,487,202 of record OY757219.1, read on the forward strand.
TAAAACGGAATAGATGGTATCAGCCAGCTCGTGAAAATTTTAAACATCCAACACACAGCCGTTCTCGAATAGCATTTTTATTCCTCTGCGCCTGTTTCGTGCCTCGATACCATCGACTGGATATCTCTTTCTCTAATTTATTTATATTTGGTAAGGGAAACGGGGTGGCGACTTTTCTAAACAACTAAAACTTATAATTTATAATATTCTAATTATGAATATTCAAGGCATACGAAATACTATTTATTTATTTGCCATGTGGGATAACGTGCAACGTGGAATTAGGATTTGTTCCGATACAAGGCAGCACGATATTAATACTGTTAAGTAATCAATCCTATACAATTAAAATAATAAAACTCACAACACCATCGGTTGGTGTACGAAACTGAAGATTTCTATTAACTCCTCATGACACAGAAATTATTCTCCAACGAACAATACGAATTCATTGGTTATATTTACATTTTATAAATTTGAAATTTTCACTCGAACGCTTCATTCTTGACAAGCTTAATGATCAAAGGACAGGCGCATTCCACAAGACACATATTTCAAGATTTCAAAGGATAAAGAGCTTGCATAACATTTTTGTAAAAATTAAATTTCCTTAACGAAAAAACGTATAACGATGCGTGGCGCTTTTTTACATCTAAAAATAGAGAAACTCGCCAATCGATGAAAGAAAAAAGAATATACTCTCAAACTCATTTCACACCGAGCTTAACACTTGCCATATAACACCTCGGCCCTTCTGATTCCTTCAATAATCAACGAGGAATCAATCACAATAACACCCCAACATCCGCGCGAAATCAGAACCGCAGAAATCTCTCGGGGTTGAATTGCGACAAAGCGTCGAAGCATTTCCATTCGCCATTTCCGTGCAGAGGGAAAGACACAAAAGCAATCAAACCGACGGCAACCATTTATGTAACTCACGATTATCCTCCCTCTGCCGAACGTGTCTCGGTGAAATCACAGTCGATCGCAGACCTCCCTCTTAACTTTTAATAAAACGAAACGCCCGGCGGGCCACGATCGAATCAGTCGTAAAACCGCGCGAGGCGAAAGGTTTGCCCGTTTTTGCGTCGCCGCAATGCCAGCCAGCCGTGTAATCCTGCCGTAGTTTGATCGGAAAACCGGCCGATACCACGTGCTCGTTAGAGATTGATAACGGGCCGAAACGAATTACTGCAATCCTCGATCGTTTGGTCGCGATTAATATCCGATTCATAACGGGCCACGGGGGAACACGGTGGCGTCGTTCGTAGATTGCGTGTTGCAGAAATCGTATCACGCAGTGAACGTTCGCGAATTCACCTGTACATACCGTGTCGGCGCAAAACTGCTGGCAGGTTCGATTTCAGTCCCGATTTTTATTCGACTTGCCGCGCGATTACTTTCCTCCGTTCCGCGGCACCGGCGATTCCGATATTTTTACGCCGGTGGATTAGCGCTTCCACCTGGCTGAGACAATGGTTTCTAGTCGGTTGGAGGGTGAAGTTCAAGTGGTCCGCCAGTTTGAGTCGGTCGAGCTGTTTGAGAGGAAAAGAGTCGTTCGGGGATGAAAATATCCGAGTGGCTGAAGCTTGCAATATTTCTGTTGGAGGATACTTGGGTGCATAACGTTTATTTGAGGATACTTCTGTGCTTCGCGTTTTTTCGGCGACGATGTCAAACCCCTGTGTGAAAAATTGGGCCACTCGGATTGGGAAGCTAAGAATACTTTTCGACAGGAACACTCTTTTTCCAGCTATCGAAGTATCAGTAGAACTTATGCATGAGAAGGGCAGAATAAGTTCTCTTGGAATAGAGTACTATTGGGCATACGATGACGTTTTAAGATGTGGAATTGAGATTTTGAGATAAATCGTATTCTTTATTTTATATTCGTCTTCTGTATATATGTAATAGTACGTTACCTGTACCGAAAATTATTTGATCATGATACATTTACAAATTTGATTAAACGAAGGTTTCCATTTTTTTGGAAGATGATTGTTAATCGTATCCAGTAGTCATCAAATTTAAACTGGTGTTATAATTTTGATATGCAATTGTTTCAATTTTATTCATTTAAAGTCGCATGAACTTTGAACACCTCATCAGCTGATTGATAGCGTTAGGTCTAAACACTTTGAAGCTTTTCAATTAACTTTCGATACCATGAATTCAAAGATTACTAAAGATTTTACATTATCCCCTGATAGATATTAATATAGGGAGACTTTTAAGGGCTTGGCAGAATAACTTGCCCAGCATTACCACGTTGGAATTCCGAAGATCTTTATAATACCAACCCCTCGAGTGCCATTTTCACCAACTTTCTGGGCATAAAACTTTGTTACCAACGTCTCCGCACCGCTGTACTATCCTCCAAACTGTAATCTTATGACATTTCCATATTCTGTCAACTTGTGCCTCGCTTTTAATAAGAACATTCATTTTGCTGGATGAATCAGTTTTAACTAACATTCCGACACGCTCGTGCGTTAAAATGGATTATGCATGCATTAATATAATTCTGCACTTCATTACTATGATTTCACCTGTGATAACAATAGTAAATTAAAAATTATAGAATTTATTATGAATAATTGAAAATTATTGAATTTATTTAAGGGAAAATAAATTTAGTATAAATAAATTAAAATTATAGAATTTATTGTTATAGAATGGGATTTTGCGATTCACGAAAATTGCAATTGATACAAATTCGAGCAGGTATTATTTCACTACCTTATAACACGATTATTTGCCTTCATCGTTATACTATAAATCTAAATATACATAATCGTACATACTTTTCGAAAATAATAATTTTCTTGCCATATCTACGAAAAGTTTATTGATATACATATTTGGAAGTGAAACTTTGATACAACAAAATTGTGCATTGTTTAAATACAGTTGGTCAAAGATATTTTAACCTATGAAAGTTTTCAATAAAATTGTTGTAACTCGATTAAGTGTTCCATTTCCGTCATTACAGAAACAATTCTATTTGTACCCGTAAAATTGCATTACTTTCCCGTTCCCAGCGTCAACTCTCTGCTACGTTTTCATCCCTATCGAGCTTTTGTGAAGAACCCTTTAGACTCGGACAACGTGTGTTTGTGATACGCTAAACCGATAAAGGGAATTCACTCGCAGCGGAAGTGAATTGCAGACGACTCGTAGTTTTTTAAATGCCGTCGAAATAGAGGACAACAAAAAATCGAAAACGGGGGAAAAAGTCAATTTGGACATTCGCCGGCCGTGCGAGAACCCTGGAACGTTGATAGAAAAAAAACATTTCCCGGAATGGCGATACGAGTTCCACCTTCTCGATTGCTTCAACACTTCGAACCACCGGTTTGTCCACCAGACAGAAATCTTTCCTAATTATAAAAACCGCTCGATTACACTCTCTAAACGCGAAGCTTCAAACGTTCATTTTGTCGCGATTTGTAGATCTGTTTAAAATATGCTCCTTTTTGTTTAGAAAAGCAAGTATCAGCCGTTTCATAATTAATTTCGCCCCTGACTTTAAAATTTGTAGAGGCTAAAAGATGAGATCTATCTTACCTATTAATCATTTATTTAGTATCTGTATTTCTTAGGAATATACACATTGCACCTATTGGATATGGTGTGTTAAATAAAATAACTATTATATTTATCTCAATCCGTGTATTTAAAATAGCTCTGAAGGAATGTCCACTCTCAATGAAATGCTCTTTAGAACTGAACGAAAACACCCAAAGAACTGGGGTTCACTTATACCTACGAATGCGCATTGTCTCATTTTACAACCTAGGCCCTTTTGACTCTCCAAGTGCAGTTGTTAGTAAGACATTTCTAAGAACGTTGAAACAATTTTGCTACAGCATGATATATTATATTTACTATCACTAGTAAATATCCAACAGCACCTGTTTCACGATTGTTTAATACCTCACTGGAAGAATTTTTTTTAGGTTTAGGCTTTTTTGTTTCTTAAGGTCCTCCATTGTTTAAAAATTGTTACGCTATTTTATATTCTGTAATAATAGGAATGAAGGACAAACTATAGGTGTTAAGAGTGAATACATAATACGGTAAATCGAGTAGTTGTTTACAATAATACTCTCTTAGTTCGTTGCACATTATTCATAATGCTAAAAGATCATTTCTTTTCAATTCCTTAACCTTACTATTATTACTTTCTGTATTAATGCTGTCTGCAGCATTTTAACTGCTGACTGGAAATTTCGACACTTACAGTTTTCCAAGCACAAAGTACATACATTGAACTAATCTAGTGGTGAATTAACATCGAGCTGGGATCCATGGAGCAGTATAGGTAAGAATTGATTAATAGTTTCAATCTAAATAAGGTAAGATTTGTTTAAGAAGTATTTAAAATATATTATGTAAAAAATATTATACATTGTATCCTAATAACATTTTCCAGTTACATATTTCTCGCAACCTTTGTGTGCATATATTTTTATTTAACTGGCGCTAAATACATTTTGTTAAGAAAGCAATATTTAACAGGTATTCTGCCCAAAATTCGAAAAACATTCTTTTTCGATATTCAATATACTTATACGTAGTTTCTAAGCAGCTGTTATAGCTTCTTTGTAGCGGAAGGTGCAATGTAGTTATTTCCTACAGTTTGGTACATCTCTGTGTTAAACTACAACCATCTCACCCTCTAAAGTTCGACACATTTGCTCTGTATAGTAGAGAACATTTTGCTTTTAGAGCCAAACGCGTTTCCCCTTCAAAGTACAGATCGCTGTCCCTTAAGAGTTTAACACGTTTCTATTTCACAATAAATTGTTCCCTCTATAAATGTACATTTCATTATGTTATAAGTTATAACGCATTCTATGTATATCGTTCTCAAATATTTACAGTTTGATAATAATTGTGTTCCCCTGCTTAATTCACTCTGTTTCAAAATACTATTATGCATTATCCTATTCCATCTTTCCACAGATTTCATTAAACTTTCTCTCGCCAACTGCGATACATGCTTCCCTGGAAATTCATTTCCTTCCTTACAGCTCACACTTCCTTTGAAATTTCCAACCCGCCGTTAACATCGCTTCTTATAATTCACTAGACATTTTTTCAATATCCCCGTAGTTTCTGTTCAAAGATAATTGGCAAGCTTCTGCATTAGCCCCCGACGCGCCCGTTTCGAAACATCCCTTGAAAATTCATCCTCATCCTTCGTTCGAAACTCCTCAATTCGCATATCCCAAATTCTATCCAGTAAACTTGCAAAATTTGTAAGTAGGTACAGTAGAAACTCCGTTATCCGGCTCGTGATCATCTGCGATCTCGAACTTGCTAATAACAATAACGTATTTAGAATCGTCCATTATGAGTAGAAAAGTACTTATAAAGTTATAACGACTTATAATATTATGAAAAGTTTTGTTTTAAACTATTTCACCAGGGATCTCAATTATTTCGACCTATCTGTCTCGGAACTAAGCCGGTTAATCGTGATCCTGTATAGTAGTTCTTGAAAATAGCAAGAAACCTTTGGCGACCAAGGTGTAATCGATTATCGACTTAAATTTAAATAAATGTGCGAGCAGGCGCCCGATAATGAGAACAAAGTGCTTCCGTGCCGGTGTGTTGGAACTAAAAATCACTCTGGCCGGCAACCAGGTCGCAGACGATTACAATGGAGAAAAAAATGTTCGCGAGAGTCGATAAGAGTATTGCACGAAACGCAGGGGACAGGATCGTGCAGCGATACACGCGTTCGCCATTAAATGATCGATAAACAGTACTTGATTCTGTCGCGAATTCGTCCAATTTATAAATAAAACATATTCCGTATTATCGTTTATATAAATTTTATTTTCTGTATGCGGTAATTGGAACATCGTCTACCTCGGTATTATTAACAACACTTCGCTTGCTTTAAGTTCGTAGCCGTTCGCGAGAATGAATATTCATTCGCGACACTGGGGTATAATTGACAAAACAACGAGGGGAAAGGGTAAGGAGAAATGTATCGTTAAGATCCATTTCCATCTGCATTTCTTTCGACGAGTGCCGTTACTCACCAGGCAAATGCGGAATTGTTAATTGATTATTACTTCGAATTTGTTGCGCTCTATTTAATTTGCCCGTGATGGAAACGAACTCGATGGCACTCCGCGTCGCGGAGAAGAATATAACCCAGCGATCACGTAATTTGTTGGTCGAGAAAAGTGGATTCTGTTATTGAGAGGATCTGTTACGATTCAGTTGCTGTTTTCAAGCTGTTAATTCCGTTCTTCTTTTTACAATGCAATGTCTTATCAGTGGTTTAAACTGATGGATCGAAACCGCTCGTTAAATTTCCTCTCACTGTCAATTATTATAAATTAGAGCAGAGAATAAGAATTTTGATTTTAACAGGCGCAGAATGATTAATGAGAGTATTTGTGTGTCTGGAAGTCTTAATTTTATCGCACGACTCAATTTAGCATTTATGTTTCTTATATCGAATTGTTATTTTATAATAATTGTTGCACCAAACCAGGGGGGCACTTTATTAATACTCCATATATCTTGATTGAAATGATTCATGTTTTTTTTAAAACTATCAATCGTGTGGAATAAAAAATGAATGATATACGAATATAATGTTGTAACTCGCTGTATATTGCATAAAATGAGTGGCCCTCCATTATCCGGTACTACGGTTATTGGGAATGCAAATAGACTATTTTGTACGACTATATACCTGGTAAAAATACTGTATCAGTGGTGGAAAAGGGAAATTTCGTATCTGAAGAAGATATGTAGATTAAACACAATATAAAATACAATTATATTTAAATGTTAAGTTCACCCCTGGTACGTATAATTAGTGGGTGGTGATTTTTTATTGGAATACAATGGAAATAATGGAAATGCTGTGAATAATAATAACTATTAACGATTTATTTAGAGACAATAATTTTTTCTGTGGCCCAGATAATTTTATAACGAATATATTTGTTTTTTTAAATAAAGTGGATTTAAAAGCAATTTGATAAAAATCATTATCATCATTATTGACAGCTTAGAACATACGCCACAACGACAGAGAAGAAAAGGTATGCGCCATTAAACAATTTATTAAAATGCTATTCAGACAAGAAATTTAATCAAGCAACATTCTGTTACAAAGCTATTAAAATGAAATACAAGCAAGCAATTAGATCTACGGCATTTAATATAATCTTATCAGGGGGGCAAGAAAAAGAACAAGACTGCTCCTGCACTACGTAATACATGAACCTCAAGAATAATTAACTTCCTCATTAAAATCCTCCCCCGATAAAAGCAAAACTGGCGATGGGGTGCATTAAACGAGCTTATTACGAGACGTAATTTAACAAACAACTCAGACTGCATCATAAACGACAACCTCCCTCTCTGCTTCTTGTTTAAAGGGGGAAAAAAAGAAGTAAAGGGACCGGAAATCCTCGTGTCTCCCCGTCCTTATTAACGTCGAACGACGGAACAACGGAGCAGTATCAGAGTTTCAAGTCCTAATTGTCGTGGAGAGCTTCAACTCCTAATTGTCGTCGAGGGCAACACCAATCTGCTTTTCAACGTTTTAATCCATTCAATTCGCTTGAAACCCGGCGAATTGAGCTGTCGAAAATTTCCGTGCCCATTGTCTGTCGCATAGACACCAGCAACGTTGCTTTATGGCCGAATTTTTCGACAGTCACGTTCCCGTGTGCGATGATTTACGGGGTGAACGCGATTATCGAAAGGGAAAGAATCCCTCGGAGGTCGCTTGCCGGGATCTGCGCAACGTCTGGAACGAAGATATCGAACTCGAGCAAGCGGAAATGTCGATTTTTCTATCATCAAACACGTAAAGCACGACGACCCGACCTCGAGATAGAATGGGGAGATGAATAAAACGTACCGTATTGCGTTTTTCAGTTGAATTGCTGAAGGGTAAAACAAATCAAATGTTCGGAAATGTTCGGAATTTGCGTTTTGCCGATTACGACGTTTCTTATCAGCACGACGACGGGGAGAGAATTTTTATTCGCGAGAATGGTGTGGGTTTTAAGTTTCCATAAAAAGTGTGAGCTTAAAGTTTTGGAGATTTATGTTATAATCAAACGCAGAGTAGAATGTATAGATTATTTGTGATTTAAGAAATTTCATAATTTGCGACTGTGCTCATTTCTTCATCTTTAACGATGCATGAATTCGCGTCGGATTGAAAGGAAGTCAATCTTACTATGAATTCGAAAATCAATTCGATCAATTCGTCTGACACCTGTAGAAGTAATGTAGAAGTTATTTTCTGTAAACCTCACGTAGTTTGGAATAGAGGACAGGTGGTGTAATAAGACTTCAGTTACTCATTAAAACACTAGCTTTATTATAAGAATATGTCGACACACGACGTTACTAAACACACAACGACTCACACACGATTCTCACTTAGCTCTGTTCAAATTCTCTCCTAGATCTGCCTCTTGCACGCATCGTTCATTCGTTATATTCTTTCACTCTTAGTTTCTCTTTCATTCTATTCCTCATTTGCGCTCACTCATTCAGGACACACCCCCCAGTCATTCCTCGGTGATGGTCGGTCCCGACCACCCGAACCCTTGGGCCGCTGTACCCTCCATGCGCACGACCTTCTCAAGTACTCAACATTCACGCAGTATTTCCAATCCTACAGTAATAATAAATAATAATGGGGAAATGGCGTCTCATTTTCGTAGACTAGAACAAAAGAGACAAATAATGTACCAAGATCTAACTTAAACTAAAGCCAATAGTTTTTACCAATTCGTATCAATATTATCCAAAGTTATATTTAAATCATAATTGTTAATTTTGAATATCAATTCCCAGGCAATTCTCATATTGAAAAAATGCAAATATTATAATGAACATTTCCCAAGCCAATATTATACGATATTTATCAAAATATTTATAAAATCATTTTGGCGTTACTTTGGTGATATTTAAGTGATTATTCTTTCCATCAAAGTAAACTTGGAAGTCTTTTAATTCCTCGCTATAAAGACGAACTCAACAGTTAATAATACATCACTGCTCGACATTTCCTCGCAAACATCACAGAATTTCGTTTATTTTTGCTTCTTAACCTTTTTGATATCACAGAGATCTTTTTATTATAAGGAAAATTTGCTGTCGGCTTAAGAGAAACATGTAGGAACATATTTTTAACAACGCATTATAGATTACAGATAACATAACAGCAAAAAAGAGGACATTATTTAAAAAACAAAAGTTAAATTCCTAGCCACCTTCCTAACTAGTCTGCTGCGTTCTCATAATTTTTCAGAACACTTGGAACAAATTCGCGAAACACTACAGTTTCAAAATGAACGTCGGTTAAGAGCCACTGCTCCAGATAATCTATGTAACGTTCAAAACAGATACCTTTGGAACAAATTATACGCAACTTGACACAGATTTAAGAATAAACTCACTTGCCTGTAAGGCTCGCAATTTCCCATTAATTATTGGCGAATTACCAAACACCACAATAGAATCTTCTTGTCAGAAGGGGGATTCAAAGAGCAGTTGGAGCAGACGTTTAACCATCCCTTGCAAGAAAGAAAGGACCCAGCCCCAAGTGGAGGAAGAATCCCAGTCGGTGCACTTCAGTCCCTAAACGAGATTGGTTGCTCTCAACAGAAGCCACCTTCCTGTGGTCGTCTGCTCCCAACGAGATGAAGGGGCGAATGGAGGAGCAGTCTGCCTAATTGCCCAATGCTGACATAAACCACATCCCTTTCCTCGCGTGCGAGTGTCACGAACCGTTTTCCTCGATGTCTGCGAAGGTGTGCAGGCCACATCCCCGATATCACAGAAGGAAGTCAATCAAGAGCAATAGAGGGCGAGTTTTGAACAGGGGCTGACCACGAAGATGGTTCCATTTTCCACGTGAAATTCGCGGAACGTTTTAGCAAGCCAGGAGAAAGATTGACAAGATTACTTTTTGCCTTCTATGAAATAGTAGTGTTATTTTGTAGACGATAAATTAATTTAATAAGTGTCTGACTATTTGGCAATACAAATGTTACTGTGAGATCAATTAATTAATGGTGCACTTTAGCGTAGAAAATTTGAAAGCCCGATATTTTCCTGTAGTTGATGATTCTTTAGTTTAACAGGTGTATACAATATTTGTCTGCATCCATCCTTATCACTGTGCGATTATTGAAGAAGATCTGAAAATTGGGGTTGTTGACATGCTTTCGATTTTAATTTATCGCAGAGGTTCACATGGCCGAGCTTTACTGCTCGTTGTGTAATGAAACATTTTTCAAATTTGTGACCCAGATTTCCCGGAATTAAAATGATATCTTCAATGCTTTCACTACGGCTCGATGAAAACCGCGAAGGATGATGTATAAATGAATGCTGCGTGTACAAAGACTCTTGCACAAACACAGGAAGTGAACCGATTGGATTTCAAGAAAATTTATTATATGTATACACGCTGTACTATATTATAAAATGGGAGGGTTAATATTCAATTTACTAACTACACATCCGAATTAATTGTTACCAGCCAATGGCCACTGAAATCAATTATACAAAATAAATAACGCAAAATACAATTCGACAAGAACACTCCAAACGCTGTGCTTTCGCGTTCCACTAGTTCCAATCATCGAATTCCAGAATACAAACTACACCGACGTATCCAATGAGATATTCATCCGGCCAAGCACCGCTCGATTCCATCAAAACGCCACGCAATCGTAAACATCGAAAGCACTGCTATCCTAGTTCTCAAAAGAAGAAAGAGAAAAAAAACCGTTCGAATTCTGAGGGCTCTCCTACGAGTCGAATCCGATCTCCATCGATACGAAATTGGAACAGGAGCAGAAGGAAACGTAAAAAGAAAAAAATATGGCTGGAAGCAACAACGAAACGAAACGAGGGAAGGTGAAACGAATTGAAGCACGCGCATTCGGTGAATCTCCGGCGGTGTGCAGGGCTCGAAATGCCCTCCAGGAACCCATCCGTCCACCAATCCGGGTATTATAATTCAAATCGTGCGCATAGCCCGCGAGCGTCTAATTTGGACGCGCATTGTGAGCTCGATAGAACGCGATTCACGTATCGTAGGTTCAATTAAATGCGCGGAACGGCCCTCACGGCGGGACCAAGTCGACGAGCGTGCAGCATAGTTACCTGTAACCCGTTACACCGGCCTCGACAAAATAAACGTTGTACGCACGACGCGCAGAAAACGTTTCGGGTCCACGCCAAATCATATCCCGCGAGGGAAGTTTGACAACTCGAAAATTCAGTAAGATTTTAAACTTTGCGCAAGTGCAGTTCATATTATGCTAACAACGAAACAATTGTTAGGGTGAAAACACCCTTCTAAAGAAATCTTGACTTTTCATATTATCGTGAATAATTAAGAATCTGTTTAAGATACAGGGAAAAGTTAAATTGAAAGTTGGGTGGCTCTGTATAGTCTATAATATGGATGTGAGATATTTTCATAAACATAATGTAAACTACATTTGTGCAAAGTTTCAAACTTTTCTGAATTTTCCAGTTGCCGAACTTCCCTTGTCAGATATTGCAAATAGGAAGTGTTATTTGCAATATTGCACTCTTTCCCACTTCCTTGCATTCTATATTCTACTTCTTTATAATATTTTGAATGAATAGAATTGGAAACATTTTATGTTTTAATTACTTCTTATACTTCAGAATGGAGTGTATCGAATTTATTTCCTATAAATCGACTAGAAGGTTGGTAATTGGTTTTGGTAAAGAGCGAATTCCATTGTAAAATGCTTTCGTTTGCACAGGTGCTTGAGTTCTTATTAGAAAGAGTCTTCTGAAATGCACTTGGCTGAAACGTTAATACATCACCGTTTATTTTTTGTGTGTGAATTACATATTAACTTAGCGAATAAGAAAAAAAATTAAACAAAATACATGATATTATTATTAATAAAAGAGCCAGCAATAAATTGATTGCTATAATTTCCACATAGAGTATCGGATTTATTTCCCATCAAGCGTACAGAAGATTGATAATTCTTTTCGCTAATTTTGTTTATTATCTCGTCGAGTATTATTCTACAACCATTTCCAGCTGTATCTTTAAAATAATAAATCTTTTAAAGAATTGTCGTTTTGAGCCACATTAATTTCACGCGGTGATACATTTCTTCAACCCCCTTCCACATTCAACACAAAATTAACCCTCTACACACCAAATTACATTCACCCTTAAAAAGATTCTAAATACTCTACTATAACAAAGAAACTCGCAACAGCAGACAAATTATTTACAATAGAACGATCAGAAGAAAACCCCCAGCAAATAATTTAATACAACAAGGTAAAAAGCTTCATGGGTGCACAAAAGGGTTAAACAGAAACGTGTACTGTACGCTAGCAATCGAACTATACCATCGAAGAAGATTCAAAATCGGCAAGGGGCTCAGTTCAATTACCAGCCGCTCCGTTCATTAATATAACACAATATGCTTCGCACAAATTGAATCCAGAAACATTCGCATGCACGTACTGCGCGTATATACGTGCACACGTATGATCGATACGGCTGGAATAGTCATAGAGATAGCGCGAGGCGGCGGGAAAAAAACGGGGGACGACTGGAGGCGAAGGTAGGATGGAATTTTCGCGGTGACGGTAGTTCGCGTGCTACGTCATTCCATTTGGAAATTAGGGAAATTCCGGGGTGCGCGCGCGGCCACCGCGCCGCGTGAATCCTCGAATATGCAGATACGAATTAGCGGCCCCAGTGCTATTTTCACATCTGCGAAATGCAGATGCAGCGTCAGAGAGGCGTTGGCGCCGCTCCAGATCTTCGCTGCACTCGAATACACGGCAGCACACGCGTGCGCGCCAACTTGAGGCGCCGTGCGTGTTGTTTTCGCGGAGTTCGCCGAGTAACCCGAAACGAGAGCCTGTTCCCCGTTTCGAAAAAAAGAGCTCGGCGAGCCCTTTTAACGCCGTTGGATCTCACCCTGTGATCTCTGAAAGACTTTGTGGCTCGAAGTGGATTTCTTTTTTTTCCCGTCCTTCTGCCATTTTCCCTTTTTCGTCTTGTTCCCTACTTTCCCCGTTTTTTGCTCGCCTCCTTCGTTCTCCTCGCTCTTTGTTTCGCGGCAGATAGGGTGGAAGAGAAGGGTTGAAGGAATGGATAGCTTTGCGGTCAGCTGGAATAATTTGTAGAAGTGGGAGCGTGGGTTTCGTGGTTGTTTTTTTTTCTTTGGGGAAGCAGAAGTATTGTTGGCGAGATTGCTGTTACAGTTTGGAGTCGAATTATAGGCCATTTGTTAGCTCGAATTTGTATAATACTTCTGTCGGGAATGGAATTAAAGGAGATAATGTATTTTAATGACAAATGTAAGATTCATTAGAAATATAAAAGATTTCCAGAATAAATCCACTATCACGGTTAAAATATTGACAACCCGATGACGAGTTCATTTTCCCCATACGAGCAGGTAAAGTAGTCTTCGGTGTAACGTAGGTGGCCGATTACAGTACAACATTCTGCTATTCCATATGACCCACTTTACACTTTTCGAAATTTAATATGTATCGTACATTGTAGATACCTGAATGTCTGAGTTTACGACTACATAAATTAATAATAACGTAAAGTATGAGATGTTTCGTTATAAATACGAAATTGTTAGACGACAACATCAGATGCATATTGGCTTTTGGTACACAGCAACCATTATTCTCTTGTCATCGTTCTTTGATCCTCAGTGCATACCTTCAACAAAGCTGCATCGTTATTTTCAAAGTGCAATGTTCTCGAAAACATAGCCAACATCACGATGTAATCTTCGATATTCCATTTTTAAAATCGAGCCTGACGAGGATCCGCCTGTTATCATAAATGAAGATATCAGAAATAAATTATTATTATTATTATTGTTCGTATTATTACTACTACTATTCTATCAAATATACACATTCAATTAGAGGAACGCGTTCGTCAATATAAATTCGTACATAAATTGGACGTCAAACGAACAGCATAATTTTTACATTCCCCAGACAGAATATTTAATCTTGGTTAATACCGTTGAAGATTTCAATGGTATCGTCCAACGACACCAGTTTAATTCCAAATTTCTGGCACGCCTCTCGGCATGCTTATCGCATGAGTCAAGACATTTGGCACGCGGTTTCACGCAACAGTAATTAAGGTGTCGTTTCGCTCGATTCAGTGGATGTAGACATAAATGGAGGCAAGAAATAACATGGAAGAAACAGTTGGGAATCACGTAAAATTACACACATTTCCATGCAATTCAACGGCGGCTATGAAATTAAACACGGAACCGCGATGTTCCGTGAACTTTCAGAACAAATCTTCGAATTTCGCCAGCAGTTCGGCGATCGCAAAAATTCCCGTTTACATTTCCACGATATGTCGCCGCGGGGGCAACATTTCTGCCAAAGAGCAAAGTGTATTGCAATTAATTTCACAAACTCCAGAGGAAGCCCTTGAATTTGAAGTGAATCTCCCGGAGCTGTTTGAGCACAATGGATTTTGAGGTGCTTCTCTTATCCACCGGAGTATATTGACGTTGATCCCCTGACGTTACACGTAGATGCACTGTTTTATGTTCACCTCGTGCACACTCAGACCTGACAGTGTTTTAAAGCGTTTCGAAGGGAGCTTCCTCTCGTTCCAAAGCGATTCAACATCAGAATCGTTTTGCGCTGATCGTTGAAATATTAAAGTCGAGTCGCTAGAAGGCTGGCATCTGTTCGATGAATGTAATATTTTTGCATGTAAGCCGCGCGAAGAACTGTCGATTATGTAATGACAGTAAATAGAGACGACGTTGCACGAGTAGCAATTCGATATTGTAGATTTTCAATATTAATATTCAGATATTTCGCTGTTTGTGCATCGTTACCGAAATTCCGTTACGTTTGCATCTTTCCTGCGCGCAAACAATGTAAATATTGAGATAATAACCAATGTTGCCGCAGGCGATGTTTACAGTAATTTTCAGAGGGAGTTTAATTCAATATTTATGCGAATTTTTTCGTGGGAGCGAGTTGTTTATCGAAATCAATTAACATCGGGGGCAATCAGGTTTAATTGAAAATTCAATGGAGGCTCTCCCCTTTTTATATCACTGATGTCAACAATATTTATCGAACTCTTAATATATCGTTGCGACAGAAATTGTGCATGCAATCATGGAATATACCGGCGGAAATTAAGCAGAAAAACAATCAAAAGCGTGAGACCAGAAATTCAATACTTAAATTATATTTCCTTCATTAAATCGCGAATAAAATAACCTGCACTATTTTATATTCCATCAATTGCCATTAAAAATAATGTCTCGACTTCTACCTTTACACATGCATATTTACCAACCACGTGTTTGCCTGTACTATAATTATTCACAAAAAATACCACATTGTGTATTCAATGAATTTCATAGAAAATCATGTACCAATAAAGAAGAAGCTAATTCAAAATTTATTCTTACCAAGCAAGGGAAAAAGAGACTGTTTCATTACGGTTACGGGAGCGTACCAGTCTTAACCACACATTCTAATGGAAACGAATCTTAAATAGATGATGTTCCACAATTGCCAGGCGGACGAATATTTCTGCGACCAACTGTACACGCGAGAAATAATCAAAGACTTTATTTATGAAGGTATTTGCTCTTCCCGCCATTAGTGTATCTGTGTGTGTGGGGCCTTAGCGCTGTATGTGTGACTACCGTACTAGCTTTTTTTTGTTCCTTGTGTGAAATGCATGATCGGCGAGTACGCATTATAAGTTTGTTCAATAGTATTATATTATAGATTAGTTTAGTTATATCGTCATGCTTATGTTATTCATTGTGTAATCAATAAAACCATATATCCACAACGGCCACTCTTTCAATTTATATCGAGTGGCGATGACGACAGTCGCATTTTCGCGGAACGACGTTCGAAGATGCTCACGTCACGATTTACGAAAGGCGTTCATCCTGCGCTTTATACCCCCCAACAGTTTTATTCGTTTTACAATGTAGGACCAATAAGAAATCCTTTAATAAGAACGCACTAATTTCTTCAATCTACCACGCCACGATTGCCGCGCTTAGCTTGCTCTAATTAACTGCTTTAGGGTAAGCATCCACGAAATTAGGGGTGTTGAGCGCTTCGGGGTTAATCGAACAGCGGCTGCATATTGCTCAAGCCGGAATTACAGGCGACGATACCCAGCTTACAGGCAGACGTCGTAACCTCGCCACGACTGAGACGTCGGTCTCGAGTCGACGATATCTGAGGTAAATCCAACTATAAATATACGAATGTATGACTCTTCTGTAGAATCGAGTTCGACGCCGTTATGCCAAATTCTTTTGGGACCAAGCACCCGCTTACCATTCGATTCCCCTCCCCCCAAATACACCATGATTATGTCTGACATTGGACTGCGTTCAACGAAAAGCCTTGTTGCATTCCCGTGGCAGAGAGGGCTTGGTTGTTCGACAAAATCGAAATATCAACGGCGGGGTGTGTTGCATTTATGCAGAGGATAGGAGGAATGCGAAACGTCTGTGGATCGAAACAATCTTGTTCTACTTAAAATAGTGGAGATTCAAGAGGTGATGGTTTGAAAATATTTTAAAACGATTTGTTGCTTTTGTCAATATACTGTTACACGGTGGGCGAACGAATTATTAAAGTTACAGTATAAAAATGTGTGGTTTTCGTATTTCTGTTGAAATTAGATAGCAATACAAACGTTTTCATGTTGTATAATTTTTATTTTGTATTTTTATCATTTTCATTAGCCAATTTCATTCGATTCATGGCAAATAAAAGAAACATTCTTGCGTTCTATTTGCCGAGCAATAATCTTTATAAAATTCACTTACCAAGGCGATGCTCCTGTAAAGTTGCTTGACAGATACCTCGCAACGCAAGCAAACAGGTATATTGTCAACTGGAAGGGCCTCTTACCTGCAACACAATATATTGGAAATGTTAATGCACAGTTCGATGAACAGATATACGTACGTCACATAATTGTTATAAAATATTTATAACGATACATAATAACACAATTATTGTAGGTAGCTCCATCTGCTTACGAAATTTTCCGTTCCGGATAATAACATGTAGATGAGTTGCATAGTAAAGATATAATACAAGAGAGGGTAGTAAAAAAGTGCAATAAAAGGTAGACAATAACAGCTTTTGAAACGAAGCTGGTCACAAAGATATGTAGGATTGGAAATACTGCGTGAATGTTGAGTACTTGAGAAGGTCGTGCGCATGGAGGGTACAGCGGCCCAAGGGTTCGGGTGGTCGGGACCGACCATCACCGAGGAATGACTGGGGGGTGTGTCCTGAATGAGTGAGCGCAAATGAGGAATAGAATGAAAGAGAAACTAAGAGTGAAAGAATATAACGAATGAACGATGCGTGCAAGAGGCAGATTCAGGAGAGAGTTTGAACAGAGTGAAGAGTGTCGTGAGCTGAGAGTATTGTTGAGAGTGTTAAAAGTATCGTGAGTGAGTCGTGTGTTTGAGCAATGTCGTGTGTCGACATATTCTTATAATAAAGCTAGTGCTCTATGAGAGTAACTGAAGTCTTATACACCACCTGTCCTCTATTCCCAAACTACGTGAGGTTTACGAAAAATAACTTCTACAGATATTAATGGTATAGAATTTAATAAAAGCAGAAGAGTCTTTGGAGGATTATAATTAAATTTTGTCTCTCAGAGAAGATGAAAATATATAAAGAAACAGTCAATCTTTTAAACATCTTTTATGAAATAATTTGAAATATATTTCAGTTCTGTTAACTCAGTATCAGATTACTCTCATATAAGACTAATTGTAAGACTTTTTTATTTTTGTATTTTCTTGTAACTGATATATGGTCGTAGATGTGGTTCACGTTTAGTATAAAGTGCTTACTTTATGGTCCAAGATATTAATGAAACGCAAACCGTGAACTACATTAGAGTACCTACTGTTTGTAACTGCAAAATATTCATATCCCTGATATCGTCCAACTTCAGGGCCAACTTTATGATTTGGGTCGCGCCCCAAATGCGAACTTTATGCGATGTTATAAATTAGCCTGTATGCAAATGGACATTGACCTTAATGTTTGTGTGCTCTCTCTGTGCCATTAGTAATGGAAGAATTCCGCTAATAGGAATGTACAATTACCAGGTGCAACTTAAGGATAGAAATGTGCAATTGTCGAATAATTCTGTGCATAATTATTTTGTTACATTGTTTAGACACGATATTTCACGCGATTTAATTACGATTTAATTAAATGATTAAGTTAAATAGCTTTATAAAAATTATGTCACATGCCAATGACTTTTCAATCATCATCAATTGTGAAATTTAATATTACTCATTACTGATTGCTCAAAATTATAATAATTTCTCTAATCGGGAACCTTTCATTTACAGTTAAACAGTGCTTAATATATTATAATATTTCCTTCAAGTCCACAATAAAGAACACTTTGGTTTAAAAAATCTTTAATGATCTTGCGTGAACCTATATCATAGATCGTCACAGTTATCTGAAGATCCGCTACAAAACATTAAATATAAAGGTATTTTTCCATCGTGTAACGACTTCTTTTGGCTTATCACGTTAAGCCAAAACTTCCATTTAACTGATTAGCCCCTTTCGTAAAAGCTGCCAATTGTAGAACTGGCGGATACACAAGGCTGACCAAGTATGCCTTCCACTCATTACATTTTACAAATTGCACGTCTAAATAGATCAATTTTCCACTTTACTTCCGCCAGTCTAACAACAACCACATCTAGCTCGTCCACATCGCCTTACGAACCCTGAAATCACGCTCATTATCAACCCTGTACGTATTATACAATGCATGCGTGCAATCAAAACGGCCATCCTTTCGAGTATATTAATCGCGTTAATGGCACGGAATAACTTTCGCCCTGCTCGTTACTGTCTACAACTGGCAGCAGCTTTTCCACGGCGAACAAGTGGAAGCGCTCCTCTGGCGATACCGAGTGTAAACTGTTGCTACGTTTGCGAGTTGAAGCGTGAGCAGCCGAGCGAGCCACAGGATTGCGGCAGCTTCTGATTATATTGACAGATTAGCATAATACACGCCCATAGTTGCCCCCGCGAAGGATTTAACTTTGTGTGACTGCCAAATTGCCCCTTATTATCTTAATTTTCAAGTGAAAAGCACGGGAGATGTGTAACGGCAAGCCGCGGTACATCCGCCACACGCCTCTGATAAACAACCGCTACACGACTTATTTTGGCAAGCGAACGCGCCCCGTTGCATCGTCCTGGCGAACCTTTCGTAAGACTCCTGGGGAATTTATGGCGGCTGTTAACAGAGGAACACGATATCATGCCCTGGCGTTTTCGCTATTCCTTCTGCCTGGTCACATTACATAATTCAGATGGAGGATAGAAGACGAGCGGGGAAATACTTGCGTGCGTTGGATGAGCGCTAAAGTTTTATTGGTTTCTGCAGCTCCTAAAAGTGGCACTCGGTGTTGCAAGATTAATAATAACGATGGAAGAGTGTCGCATGCTCTTATGGGAGTATTGGCTATATCAAATATAAATTCATGTGAAAATAAAGGGGGAAGTTTCAAGTTTGAAATATTAGAAATAAAACTTTTGCAAAAATTGAAAAAAAAAATATCGTCTTAAAGAAGACAATTTGTTCTATCCAGTATAAGTACATATGTATACCCGACATGGAACTGTGGTTTAAAGATTGTTTGTAAGAAGGGAAGGTTGATATTATTCTGTATGATATTTTGCATTCACTTTCGTTTATCTTTCGTTGAAACTCGGAGTTTACATACATATGTCGGATACTGAATTGCGTATGCGTTTAAAAAAGGTAGCAGCGTGCGGCATTATTCCTTCCATCCACTGTGAAGAAACTGGAAAGGAAGAAGAATTCATTTTCCCTTTGATATATTCCTTGAAGATCAAACACGATCTGGAGTTTGAAGATCAAGAACGTTTTGCAAGAGATATTAGTCAGCCGAAGAAAGTATGGGAATTATTCGTAGAATTATATGCACAGTATATACGTAGATATACGAAAAATAAATTAAAAATACTAAAAGCAGTGGTAATTACTTTATTACACTCACCAAATATCTACTATGATTGGTCTATGGCTAATTTTTCGACATGATCGTGTATATTTAAGTTCGTTGTATCTTCAAGCAAAATATGTATAATCTTTTATTCAATAATCCTTAAACTACAGTTACATACAAAGTAAATAATACTTATGGCTACTATAACCAATTGTAGCATTTAAGGCAATTACTTTTTTTATATTTCAACTTGGATTTATTTTTGTTTTTCCTAATATTTAAACCTAAAGCTTCTCTTCGGATTTTCAGTCTATGAATTTACATTTATATTATTGTTTAATGTGCTTTCGAACAGTTTTTGCACGATAGTTCGTTGCAAAAAATAGTACGATCACGTATATATCGTTTCTACAAATAAATTGATTATACAGTGTAAACGTATTCCTTAAATAAAGCCCGATGCTGTACCAAATGTGATTTTTGTAAGTGATAGAGTATTGTCGGCGCGGAGGTAAAAGGATTTATGTGGGGCGGCTAGGATTTATGTGGGGTGATGTCTAGAAGGGAACTTCGAACGGAATGTATTGTTCGAATTCTTTAACTGGAGACAGTCTCTAGAGAAACGTATCACATAGAAGAAGTGGCTGCAAAGTGTTTTAGAAAGTAGTACATACACCCTGTCTTGGCACTTCAAGGACATTCTTTACCATTTTTTGTCTCTTTAAATAAAAAATATAATACAGAAAAATGTAAGCAAATTCGAAAGAATATTCTGAATCTCAATTATTGGACTGAAAATTGCATTTAATTAATAAATCGTACTAAAAATATAACAACCCGTTTATAAACAAAGCAGAATGCAATTCCACGTAAGAATTCTAAATTTGCTAAAGGTTGGCAAGTAAAGACAAAGCAAAAGACAACGCAGTATCCATAAAGCGTAGAGAAAAATGATATTTGTACCCGACTACTTTTTCTCCAAGGATGAAACACGATTTTCAATCTGCAAAAGTGGCTCCCTATTTTGCCGAAATGGCGAACTCGCGCCCCTCATCCTATCAGCCGGGAGATATTAGCTTAAAAGGGGTCGGGGTCTCTTATGGAACAGGTATTCTCGCAATTCGACCGGCGAACGAGTTATTTTCCAAAATGGGAACGATTTAGGCAGCGCCGTTCGCCGGTGGCACGAAACAACGCAAGTGAAAAGACGAATGCAATGTTGCTAATTGTAAGGAACGATCGTGATGTGGGTGTAATAACGAGGGAAGTTGCACGAAGATCCATGGTGATTTGGAAAACTAACTGACTGTTTAGTCAGTTTCCGCTGCATAAATCTGTAAGACGAACGAATGTACTCGACTCACTCGGTTCGCTCGATGCAACGAACCTTCTCATAATAATCGCTCCATTATGCGGCTCCAGTGTTGGATGAATTGTGTGTGTAAGCAGGAGTTCATTCCTGTCGGAATAAAACAATGTGAGCCGTAAAAGTCGATGCTCCTGCGGCTACAGCTCTTGGCGGAAGTCGAGCTTTTCAATGCGGGGTAATTTTCCCGGGACAATGCTTCTGCTTGCTTAATAGCATCTTGTAAGGTTACTGTAGGAGAAACGAAGCAATGTTTTAACACACCTTGGTTAAACTGAATAGAAAGGGGAAGGATAAGAAGGGTGGGTATGAAAGGAGGGTGTAAAATGGATAAGGAAGAAGGACAGCCATCAGTAATTTATGATCAACTTCTGCGGCCATCCCAGAGCGAAGCAAAATATGCTTTTTGATAATAATTTGTAAAATGTATCGCCTTTTATATTTGTTCTTAACATTTCCATATATTCTTTTTACTTAAATTAACGGGTTGTGTAATACGTCCTAGTAAGGAATAGATATTCAAGTTACCTGAAAGGTGGCAGAAAATGATTTGTATCGTTGATTGGTCAACTTCTAAATAAAATGATAGCAGCATTTAGTATTGTTCTAAAGAATCGCGACAGAACTTATCAAGCAACCAAATATTTCTCTCGGAACCATCTTCCCCCACATCATCTCCTATTCTTCGTTCGGTTACATTCCTCTAACACCGTCTATCTCTATTCTTCTCAATTCCTATCGGATATTCGTTCACTAAATGACACCGACAGAAACGGGAAACGATGAAGCCATCAGATTTAACGAACCGAATCCTTTCCACGCGACAAAATCGATCGTTCGACCCGCATCGAGCTCGAAGAAGTTGGACGTTAAGCAACAAACGGGAAGCATCGCCGTGGTCTGACCAACGAAGAAGCTTTGGAGAACGGTGACTGTTCCGGCTAATGGACGCAGGCGTTCAACGGCGAACGGATGTAATCTAGCCGAACGGTCGCTATTACATTATACGAGATTTCTCAGTTTTGAAAGGCAAAAACCTGGGATCCGTGCGCCGCGGCCAGTATCGATTTCTGAATACAAATGGTGCGCTCGCGAACGCGCCTGTGACAGAGCGACGAGCACAAATCTTACAAATAAGAAGGCTAATGGCCTCCGACGTGCACCGTAATATCCTTCTCGCGATGGAAACTAAGGACACGATTCGTGCACGTCGCATTAAGTAATGCAGCAACGTTTGTCGTTCTGCTTCGTTTCGTCTGCGCGTCATTTTACAGGGGAGCCCGCGACAAAATGAGCTAGAACGCCGCGTGATCGATTCAGTTCACTGATGTTGCTGTTTTCACCGGGTCATTCCGCCTCGTTTCACTCCAGGGATACGCCGCTTTTCCATTTCAGACTGTTTCCTATCGAGATTCATACGGTATATAGAAATGACGGGGCCGCGGCATGGAGAAGAGGCAAAATACTTTTCGCACTCGTTGGCGGCCCGTTTAATCAGCGGCCGGGTCTTGAAATGAAGGAAGTTGGAATGGAACGACGTAATTAATTCGTGGCCACTGGGCAGAAATTTGTGTTACTGGTTCAACACTTGGAATGCTTTATCGAGAGCGCATTGATTTGAAATGTCCAAGTTATTGGCACCTTAAAGAACTGATGGCTTTGATTAAAAGAAGGTATTTATTCTTTTACTGCGAGCAATGTTTTAATGCAGTGCTTTCAAATATTTCGTTATTCTTTCGGCAAGCATAAAATTGTTGAAAAATTATGTGGAATTATATCAATTTATAGAAGAACATATAGAAATCAATCGAAAAGATTTCAGATTCCGAAGTAATACACGAAAACAAATGTTAGCAACTATTGAATTGATTAGAAAATGTTAACTGTGTTACTAACAAAATTGTTTGCTGAAGCCTCTTCCTGTATTTTTAACGTCAGTGTTTCTTATCAATGTCCGAGAGTATTCGAGTTAAACGGATAATCTAGACCAGTGATGAGCAAACTGCGGCCCGCGGGCCAAATTGGCACGGCTGGCACAGACCTGCGGCCCGCGAAAACATGTGACACGCGGGCCACGCGTGATTTAAACGTATACCCTTTTACACTATAAGATGTATTGTAGGTATATTAGTATGTGTATGTTAAAAAAACAGAAGAAAATTTTGCTATAAATCAAATAAGAAATGGCTAATTTGCGTCTTAAATTACATTATTCGATTGCTATATTTGTGTATTTAATATTGCGGCCCGCGTAAAGTAGTAGATGTCAACTGTTGGCCCACTGCGAGCCAAAGCTTGCTCACCACTGATCTAGACGCATCAGATAGCGCACCTTTCAAACATCTTATTCGATTTTCAAGAATTCTAAGGTAGTAGGATAAATGTGATGCAGGATAAATTGCAGCTCTGCCCGACCATAAGAAGTTATCCCAGATATGCAAATTATGATCATTTACTCTGCTGCTTCACATTTTAAAAACCAGCGGATCATTTACACAAAATTTAAAAAAACGCTCGAGTGTTTATATATTCCTGAACGAAAATCTCCTACACGAAGATATTTGAAAGTTTTGCCGTGAAGTATTCAGAGTTTCTCAGCGCCCATCATCTCACGAAACACATATAATTGGATGGTTTATAAATTTTAATGACGAAGAAACGGCGAAAAAAATACAAATACTCGTAACTTTTAACGATCCATGTTAAGGTGAAAAACTTGAAGATTTACACTTATTTTCCTATCCGAACATAATTTGTTCGAGGTGTTGCGAAAATTCACCAACGGTAACCGCGTTCGAAGCTACGATTAATGACACGTAGGTACATCAAATCTAACACCGGTAACAAGTAGAACAAAATTTCACTCACTGCGTCACAGGAATTCTTTAATTTATTTTGCAAGTTACCCACACATTTGTAAGACTACTTTTCGGGTATAAGTAGTCTATAATGATGATACTCGTATTTATTCCAAATACACGACGTTAATACAGCATTCTATGGAAACCCAGCGTCGAGAGCGTACGGATAGCGATCCGTAGAATACTGTATTTACATCGTGTATTTGGAATAAATACGAGTATCATCATTATAGACTATTTATACCCGAAAAGTAGTCTTACACATTTGCCGCCTGAAAATTTGTACAAGAACCTAGCAAAATCTACATGCGATAGATGCAGATTAATTGTATTGTAAGCCAGGGAACGAACTAAGGATATATGTGCCAGCCGCTGTGCATTGTAACATAATATTGTAGGATTGGAAATACTGCGTGAATGTTGAGTACTTGAGAAGGTCGTGCGCATGGAGGGTACAGCGGCCCAAGGGTTCGGGTGGTCGGGACCGACCATCACCGAGGAATGACTGGGGGGTGTGTCCTGAATGAGTGAGCGCAAATGAGGAATAGAATGAAAGAGAAACTAAGAGTGAAAGAATATAACGAATGAACGATGCGTGCAAGAGGCAGATCTAGGAGAGAATTTGAAGAGAGCTAGTGAAGAGTATTGTTGAGAGTGAAAAGTATCGTGAGTGAGTCGTGTGTTTGAGTAATGTCGTGTGTCGACATATCCTTATAATAAAGTTAGTGTCTTTATGTGAGTAACTGAAGTCTTATTACACCACCTGTCCTCTATTCCCAAAACTACGTGAGGTTTACAGAAAATAACTTCTACAATATATACGTAACACGGTCCCCGCTTATCTTATCGAGCTCCTCTTACGCCACGTTACACGTGGGAAAGAAGGATAGTCTCGCGAAAACGTATATAGTCGTAACAATATTAGGAAACGCGTCTAGATAGACCACATTCTATAAAGCTCCAGGCTAGACTGAGCTGAACATTAGCGCAATTATCCCGAGATAGGGGTAGACGTATAGCAGCAAAGGGTTACTGTCACGTTATCAAGCTGTCAGCGCGATACGCCCGACGGGAAGTAGTAAAATTTCTTTACAACAGGTATTCAAAGTGGAGCGATTAATTATTACCGTTTCGTACAGGATCAGTTATTACTATCTGACAGAAAGCATCGGATTCCAGAGACATAGATTAATGAATTCGAAATACGTCCATTTACGGTTTACCTTGAGATCGCTAGTTGAGTGCACGTTAAATGGATTGTACGCGAAGTATGTAGATCATTAGGGATATAAAAGTAATACCGTTGTGTACGCAGGGTTGAAGGAATGTGTTTCACGAGGGTCTGCCCTGTTATCGAGAATCGCAGTGCAAGCAGTAGGAAACATTAAAACTCCCTCGACAGTGATATAATCGACCATTATTGCTGCCCTCTACATTTGTTTTCTCTAATATTCATCTGATAAAGGAAATGAATTCTTAGGTTCGGATGGAGTTTACAAACGTGTAATTTACGCTCAACCTACGGGAAGTTATACGGCCAGGGTAATTCTACTGGCGACCGTATTATTGAGTTATTCTACTGCAGATATTCGGGCGAATACTCCAGTAGATATTTAATTATCTTTCCTCTATTTCCTTTTTTATTTACGATTGGTTGGAAGGTGTACTACAATCGTGGCGACAGTGTTATGTTTTCTTTCATAAATAATTATTTATAATCAGAAATAATTTCTGGAAATTTACTAGAAATTTGGGTGTCTTTAATTATGTTTAATGTAATTTACTTTAAAAGCAACCCGTGCTGTTAACTTTTTAACTAACAATAAGACGATATTATTTTTATTTACAATGACGACTAACAATACTCTATCGTATAAATAAAGCAGTAAGATAAAGTGCTTGTAATAATTACGATATATTACCAATGAAGTATCTCAACCTGAACAAACTTTCTCTAATTATTGTACTTTTTACATACCTGTTCACTCTATCAAAACTTGATTCCCAAAAAATTGTAATTAAAAATATTAGTAATTATCCTTAAGTTTGACACTTGTTTACGCATGAATACCAGATCATGCAGTCTTGTAGTGACTATCAAATACCCTTTATCACTTTCTGGTTACATTGACCAATGAATATAAAAACGACGAATAATAAATTGCACAAATCATTCACAGTAAAATGTTAAATGAGAAACAACCAAAGTAAAATTACGTTTCTTCACACTTCTACGAATTGTTGCATCAACAGCAGTGCTTGGAAGCAGATTTCATAAATGCAGAAATGATCCAAGCCCGGCCAGGTCAGGGTTGCAGTTCGGCGAAACGACCAACGATATTTATAACGGGCGGCGTGTTTCTATGGAACCCGCGGAACAGGTGATGTAATCGACGTAATCGTCGGCGGATATCAGCCACGGCGTGTTTGTACGGTGACGATGGCCACGTACGAATAGGCCGCACCGTTGTGGCTGTGGCTTCGTGCCAATTTCTTGCTGTACGAAAATAGGTGGAGGTCGCAGAGCAGAGACGGTTTCTCGACGGGCCGCCAACCAATAGTCGGTGTCACGAAACCACATAAATGACCAATCGATACACGCCACTAATCTCCCTGCTCCTCTACTGCTTGTACATTATTTTTCCTCGCGTCTCAGATTTCCAACGACGACGTTTTAAATACCGAGGAGCATCGGTGGTTGCTCTAATTGTGAGTTACAAGGTAGCGTTAAACCGATAGAGTGAAGAAGAAAATGATTGCAATGGCAACGGTGGTCTGATATCGACTAAATAAAAATTGTATAAAGCATTAGCATTTATTTAAACACTTATGAAATCAACCGGGTACCCGGGTACCTATTTCTATATTTGCTTGAATAATTTTTGTACGTTCTTGACAAAATACCGCAAAACCGCTCCAGATCTCGATTCGTTGAACAATTTCACGTCAACTCTTGTGAAAACGAATTTATGCAAAATATTTTGAATAACTAAGCTCGGAACTTCTTCACCATTTTGGTCGCTAACATAAGAGTTAAACAGTGAAAGAATGTGTCACGTTTTACTAGGAAGAGCGTTGTTGTAATAATTAAAAATATTCATGAATATAATTAGAATATTTTCATTTTGTCCCATACAATTGCGATAGCTTCATGCGAAAACAATCAGCGAGTTTAAAGCAATTCCACTTCATACGTTATCATAATTCGTACAGAACCGCGCCCGAAAAAATCTGCATTGTGAAAAGATACTCCAATAAATATATATCCCGCACGGATCCTAAGAGATTTATGCTATAAAAGTGCCTCGGTGAAATTGGAGTGAACGCGAAGCCCATGACCCGGTTAATGTTGCCGTTTCGAAAAGCTTGAACATCGCGTCGAGGGGATTTGGAGGCAGAATTTTTTTTTTTATAGAAAATTCAAGCCGACGCGTTGTTCAACGAACGTTAATAATTCTAACGGGCAAAGGGAGAATGAAGAGCGTTCGTGTAAAACGTAATAAGTTCTGCAAGAATGGTTCGAATCTGCCTCGTAAATGAATAAGTCAAGCGTGTGCCGTTGAAATGAAACGTTAAAGCGCATATTTTTGAAGTGCGTCATGCATCACGAAAATAGAAAAAGCTCCAACGGCGCGGGAGTGTAGGACCGGGGGTAGGAAGGGGGTGGAATGGTGGTGGTGCGCCGACGAAAAAGTGAGTGCTAGTAGGTAATTAAACGTTGATGAAATTTTGTTTCCATGTCTGGCGATTTTCGTGTAACATTATTTGGAAGCACGAGCTTCATCCAACCAGATTTATATTATTAAAGGTTGTTTCACGATCCCTTTTTTCCATTTTATTTATAGCGGGTCGCTCGAGGCCGTGGCAATCACGAATTATTTCTCCCGCTTCGCGTTAGCAAAATGATTTACCAGCTGAACACTCGTCAGCATGAACCTGAGCTAGAGGTGTACGCAATTAATTTGATTTGGTGGCGTTTCTGATGATCACTTCTCTGACATATGCACAGTTACTCGCACGTTTGTTTATATGAAGCTAGGATATCTATTCGTCCGAAGCACATTACGTAATCTCGTTTACTATATTAGCAGAAACGAGAGGTTTTTATTAAGTGAAAAGAAATATTGCCATAGAAATAGTTATATCTTAAGTTGACAAAGAATAATGGTAGAGCCATTAGGTAGGTCCAAATTGCTAATAATAAGTATCAATGGTGAGTAATATAAAAAAAATGAAAATATAAAGTGAGTTATAATACAAGCGAGATTCATCAGCACAGATTACACGAATAAAGACAAAAGAAATGATAGTCGACAATAGTTTATAACATATAATTAATGATATTTACTGAAACGTTACGTACATCGTGTGTAAGTTAATTAGTCGACTAGTTTTGTTTCATCTTGTGTCGATCATTCGTGCCATGAACGATAATAATAAATATGTATATCGGAATCCAATTGTCGATGTACTCTTACGTGGCAACGGGACACGACCGCGAAATAAAAAATACAGTTTATTTTGCTAAATCTTCGATACAGCTGTTGTCAGTTAATTTATTTCTCCCTCGAATATAATAGTTTGAATGGTACATTAAAAATGGGGTAAGAGTATTCTTGTTTTAATTTTGCAGCTGCCAACCAAGCAATGTACTATTACTATGGTAAACTATAATCCTATTAAGAAACTATTAAATCGTTTGTGTAAATTTTGGATTATCATACATAGGTGGAGGACAATCAAAGTACATAGTAGAAGCTCCAAAGACAAGCCCTACTTATCGATACACATTTCTCGCGTATTAGCAGTACGTCAATCTGTATTTCAGTATAACGATAACCATATATTGAGACAGGATGGGGCCACCCTTAAGCCTCGCAGCTTAACTTAGACAGCATTGACCTGACAAATCACGCTCAGGCACTGTGATCCTTCGAGTGACGTGTATAGATCATGTTTCTTACAGATGGTCCCTCAAGCTCTAAACTGATTAGATGTCGTTACGGTACAGTACCATGGTACAGTACCATGGACCAATGGTCCAATATTCAAAACACGAACAACCAACATTTATTGACTTATTGAATTTAGTATTCTTGAGAAGTAGTATATTATCTGGTATCAAAGAAATGGCAATGACTCTGATTAATATTAGAATTTCTTACCGTCGTTCTGAAAAATTATTAAAAAATATGCAAAAATAATGTTCCAATTATTTAAGGTACAATAAATCGAATAGGAATAAATTTTTCCTTTGAAATTTAAATTGAAATAATAATTTATAACGCACAGCAGAATGGTTTTTAACGATTGTACATACAATTCTTCCCTTAATCACAGTTGATCTAAATGTTACATTAAGAAAAATATAGTAGAGCCAAGTAAAATTCAGTTCATTACTTTGCGATATATTTTTCCACAATAAAAACGCTTTCAAAGGTCTCCATATTCGACACCTTTATTACCGAACTTTGAAATAAAATATTAAGTGAAAGACAAGAAAGACCTACACTATTACACCCATACCTATACTACGCAGTCGACTTTTATCCTTTAAAAGGTATTCTGATATACTGTACCCGCATAAGAGCCGTAGTCTGCCCGGTGTCCATTATGCGTTTCCTGCTTCACAGACTAATACTTCCAGAAGACGCAGCGGGAAACATACGTCATTAAAGTTGCAGCGCGACACGTGATCGACCAAGACTGTTCGTAACAACAAATTCCCAAGGGATGTTTCGTATTTTCTCTGGTTTAGTTGCCTCTGCCTTTGCGCCCTATGTAATAACAAGGTACACAACTCGACCAGAATGCTGATAAGTATCGTGATTCGAACTCCCGAAGATTAGTTCCGGAATTGGAAATTCTGCATAGCGAGGGTAGCGCGCAAACGAAAGGATACAGCATGCTCGAGGAACGATCGACGAATGCAGATGCGTCGGGCGAAAACTCGCGACGAAGAATTTAAACGAAGCGTTCGTTAACATTTCTCTCGACGACGGGAACCCGCTCGACCGAGCGTTCCACGGGCTGCCTTTATTTTCGTTTAATTGCGGATTCGAGGAGCAATCGGTCCCATTGAAGATCAACGTTTTGTTGGAATGAATGTGCATATAAAATAAACGGCGGCTGTGTGAGATGTAAAAGTTGGGAAGGAAGAATTCGTCGACGACACGAGGGGTACGCGGATGGAAATCAGTAGTTAAATCGAGAACAAAAGGGTTGGATTTGAATGGCAGTTGGGTGGCAGTGAAGTGTAGGTTGAACTTGCTAAATGAATCGTTCATTAATGTAGAACTGCATTTACGTAGAGATTATGTGGGTCTCCTATCCTCGATATAAATAACATTTTCGAAGTCCTGAAAATAGATATGGAAACGCGAACGATGATTATTGTAGTAATTTATTTTTTCGTGCTCTCTGGTTATTTTATTTTAATCTTGTTTTATTTCAATCTATTGTAATTGAACCAAAGGCTTTTATACAGCCATCGATACATTTCTCGGTTGATAGCATTGATTAAAATGTCAGTGGCTTTATTAAATTTGTATGCCCATTAAGGAAATATAAAAAATACGTGCAGTAATTAACACAGGAAGCATACACGGGAACGGCTAATATAATTTATTATCAAAAACCAGAGAAATTTTTGAGAATAAATGGAAACACGAAAAGCAGTCAAATTTATTTGGCAACAACAAAGAGATACGAATCAAGTTACAGTCAGTTTTGGGATTAATCCACTGACATCGAGCATGCCCAATTGCATTTATCTTCTAAACTGGAATACGTTTCCTCCCGTAAATCATTTATTGAGAAAATTTGATCCACGAATGTATTAAGATACGGTACCCGAACGTATGAATAATTTATGAGATATCTAGACTGTCTTCATAAAACATACATACACCAATAAAGGAAGAACATATACAAAATATTACTGCAAACGTATTTCAATTATCATTTGTCGCGGAAAATATTAATTGCTACTCCGTGCCAACGTTTTAGTTAAAATGTACGAGGATAAATGTCACGATACTTCATTCATACTTCCTGCTGAAAATTCGATTTTCACTTCTCCAATTTTTCAATTATCCCCTCGGTCAATCTCTTGGACTATCGGATTCGTAGCTTCAACGGTGTTCAAACGATGTATCGCTTCATTCGAACGACTATTTACGGGGCCAAACTATCGAAGATGGCGAGGAGTGCGTGAAATGAAGCGGCACTTTGATTGAACGTCTCGGGATGTCACGCGCATTCGACACGCGTCCTTTATACCAAGACGTTCGTTGTCATCGCGACCAATAGATATTCATGAGCAAGTCAGACATGATGCCTGTCGGTACGTGCAATCAATAATCATCGAGTATCTTGTGGATTTATTCTTCGACGGGGCAGTGGCCCGTAATTGCACTCGCCCCATCAAGAAACCGTGCTCGCGAAGAAGCAAAATTGAAGGTAAATGTTTCTCCATCGCGATACTCGGGAAATTCAGGAAAGGCGAAACGAAATTGTCCACGTTCGAAACTGTCGGATGAATTCTTAAACAAACTAAGACATTTCTAATTAACGAGTTTATACTATCGATAAATTTCGAAGTAATTGTAAGGGCAAATATTTACAGTGTCTCCTAGTTAATGATACGTTACACGCGATACACGATATTTGATATCCATAATATAATGATATTTACTTAATGTCTGCTACGAATATTAAATTCATACGGTGCTTGAAATATTTCTTGTAATTCACTATTACCGAACTCTTATAAAAGTGCGAACGTGTATTCCCGATTTATATTATATTTATCAAATGAAATTCAATGACAGCAGTCTATTGTGTGCATTTTATATTGTTTCAATAACAATTATCGAAGGTAAACACAAGGAACGATGAAAATGCTCGGGGTTTCCATTGAATGGAATTCGTCGCATCGTAATCATTGGACGTGAACGTTTAAATCGATTCGTTGGTGAATAAGGAATGAAGGAAATACCAAGTTTTTAAATAAATATAACAGCGTTTTCACTGCAGCAACCAAAACCCCGTAAGTTCGTCGTAAAGGAGTGCCCTGGATTGCCAGAAACCGCTGTAAAGATTGTTCTTGACTAGATATTAATTTTCATTCACCGAAACCTTTCAATACCTCCTGTTCAATATTTGTATAATTAAGAACGAAATGCTTGGCTTCGGTTACATTAAATAATTTCATTCTAGAATGGTGGATTGTCAATATTTATGGGTAAGACATGAAACTTCTTTTAAGTAAAGTTAAAAGCTGGAAGACAATAACTTTTTAGTCATTCATTATGCAATAAGGCTTCTCCTGACTTTTAATAGAATTTTAATTCCTATTTAACACCTATTTATTTTAACTTGTGGTAAGAAAGTTATATGTTTTATATTATACTTCTATGCAGTAAAGTATTTTTGTCAGCCACAATTTCAATTTATAACTTCTACTGTTAGTTATTATAAATTACAGTGGAACCGTTGGTAAAACAAATTTCCATCGAAACCTACTTTGACTTAACTCTTTCTCACTATTTAATACAGTATTAACTGTGAAAAATGGAACTAACATCAAAATCTATTATTTAATGATTTATTATTAACATTTATTGAATTTTCACCGTAGTATAATACTTAAATCAAATAACGATTCTTCAATTAAATTGTATTTTGCTCTTGTCCAGTATTATTTATTGAAAGTTTTCTATTCAACTGTAGTAAATTTTCCAAGTACGGAAACATTTAATGAGAGAAATAATTACTTTCGTTATATTTTAAAACACAATATATGGTATAATATCGTAGTAGCTTTAATTTTCCATTAAATAAAGATTGCGTTACAGAATAAAAAATAAAATTGATTAAAATAAATTGATTAACTTATTAAAATTATTTTAATATTCACGCACAACATTCATCTTCATTCTGGTTTTTAAGTGCAGAGCCTCGCGGCGTATATTTAATGCCGCATTATACGTGTGTGTGCGTGTGAATGAATTTCTTAATGGAACGTCAGTATACAACGTCTGACGAAGTTAAACTTAATTTATGTTCAGAACTATGTATGAGCAGATCTTATTTCTACCAACCTATTCCACTTCTTCCGAAAACTAGTCATGCTTCGGTAGTTATTGCTCCGTCATATTAAATTATCATTACGGTTAGACAACTCTATACACATGTCTAATGATATAGTTCTCAAACTTCTTCAATCAATCAACATTTCTCGAGTGTTCTCGACAAATCGCTCAACCAAATTTACCGAAATACAATTATTCTACGCTATTGCTAGAAGTTTCTACGTATTAATATACGTATAGTAAATACAATTTTACCACAGTTTCATGATTTTGAACAAAATTTACCCAAGCCTCTATTCTACTCCGTTAATAATTATAATATCACATCTGTTTCATCAATTCACTGACAAATTAACTCCATTTCAATCGCATTAACCCAACCAGTTATTATACCTATTTGTTCTGTACTCTTCGCATCCGTTGTCGGCGCACCTTTTTAATACAATAGACCAACAATTGTAGCACACTTTTACAGCAACGCATTTAACACAAGAACAAGTTATACGTGTACAGATTCATTTATATGTCGTCTGTTTCGTCAATTTGCTTCACTGTAATACAAACTGATCTTGAATTTTAAATTTCCGCCCAAATAATCCGCGTCTTTACAACCATGTCAGTGGAGCGCAAAAGATTAACATAAACTCTCTCGTATTACGACGGACAATTACGCAGGCTGTAAAATCAACACCGAACAACGCTATCCATGGTTTAAACAACTTCGAACAGAACATTGCGACGCACGGTATCCAAGTGGCTCGTGTAAGCATCGTTTACTACCGCCAGTTAAACGAGATCTGCCCGCCAAAATGTTCACGAGTATGAGAATCTTGGCGAGCAACCGGATGCTGGAAGAAGCCGAAACCATGCTCAGAAATGGGCCATTTGTCTTGGAATCACCTTGCGTCGCGACTTCCAGCGGACTAAAGTATCCCCCAGGCCTTCGTGCGAGCTCTAGAATTGTGCCATCATAGAGGCAATCGAAGTATGCACGAAGCCGGCACACCTCGATCCGCAAACGGAATTCCCTCGAAATGCTCGCCCGTAAGAACGCTTCGAGTTTATACCGCATGAAAATAGGACTTCAGACCGAACAACATCTACGGTTGAATCGCGTGGCGGCTCGCAACGGAAGGAAGCGCAGTCTGATTCCCTTCGCCGGGTCTATTTATTCGCGCATTTATTGAGCATCGTTCTATCAGAATTCGCTTATGCCGTTGTTTATTTGATCGAAGTCCTGGATTTTCGCCGTGATACGTTGTCAAACAGTATACTTGGGTAAGTGAAATCTTTGCACGTGGATGATTAACCTGAATTTAGAGTTAGTTTTGGTTTCTTTTCTTTTTTTATATTTTGTGGATTTTGCTTTATCAGTCTGGTATTTTTGCCCGTGATAAAATTGTATTTAACCCCTTCTTTCTGGTACATTGAAAAATAAAAATGGCCTCATTGCAGAAAACAGTGTAGTTTTTTTTAATAATATCGAAGAGATGGAACGTACAAATGTATAGCAGTTGATACTCTGTTTAATTATCTGAGGTATCAGGTTACGTAAATGATTGCATTAATGATACAGTGTTGAGGGGAACGTTCATATAGATTTTTGCTGAACAATTGCTGAATATTTGAGGGCGTATATGCACGTCCTCCATAGAAGGGGTTAAAGTACGTAAAAGGAACGAGATAAGGATAAGACGTGACGCGAAGTCCTTTAATTTAAATTGCAAATATAATGGGCTACGGTTTCTTCACTTTTTCGAAACTGCACTTCGAAATATTTCATATATTCCCGAAATCTTTGTTTAATCTACTGTCTGATAGAAGGTTCAAGCATCATTTGTTGTCGCCCAATGTCAGTAACAATTACAGTATACATTATCCAATCATTTTCAAACTGTTTAGTAACTATATTATTCGTACACATTTATTTTATATTATTTTTGTATAATGTACAACGTATTTCTACGGCTGTATCGATATTTCACGAAGTTCCTATGGTAAATCATCTGTAACAATTTTTTAAAAGGGAAGAGTTATAGAAATCGAGTCCTCTTATCTACAGTTTCCATGAACCTTCTTTCAAATTCCACCCTACGTTCTCGTTTGCAATATATAATACTTCTTTCGCCCGAATGTAGAGGCTGTGGGCCATAAAGATTTCGAGATGGATTCGAAAACTAAGATTTATCACCTGAAATTCTTTGCCACTCTATCCTATACTTTTCTCTCCCAAAGTTTAAGGCAAAGGATGATAATTAATAATTTTCATTTTAGGTATCTTTTATTAACATTAATATCTTCGGAATCAGAACAATGTTATAGATTTAAATGTCCTTTCGATTACGCTGAAAAAATTGAGTGCAAATCTTTCAATATTATACTTCATTATGACTTACAGGGATTACTGCCACTTGTAACGAAGCACAGTGGTCCCAAATCGCTAAATAATAATATAAATAATAATATTCAAAAATTGAGGTAACCTTTAATTTGTTATAAAGTAAAAAATTTTGTATAATTTTTGATATTGATATTTGTAGGAGGCTGAATACTGATGAAGTTTTTTCTGAAATATTGTTTTGTCAGATCATTTTGCGGCTTTGACCACGTTTTCGCGATTTCGGACCATTGTGCGACGGGAAACGCATTAAGTGCTATTACTACCTTCTCTCAGACTTCATTCATTAAATAAACAAGTCGAAAAGTTCATTTCCTTAAATTTTCTTAACCTCGCTGAATTAACCACGGCAAAACAATTTCATTTATATGAAATGAAAATAATACGAACACGTCATTGTTGGTTGAAAAATAAAGGAATCTCTCTTGCGCAGGAAGTTCCCTATTTCCCGCGTTAACTTTAACTTCCTCATTGAAAGTAACGTGATTGTTAAAGTAACCGAATTTCCTTCCGCTAGTTAGTTAAAGAAGACCCTGAGGTTCGCTAAAGGAGTTTCCCTCGCAACAAGTTGCTACGCGTTAACTTTAGAATTTCAATCCTTGTACTTGCCTTACTTGGAAGGCTTCTTCAATACAAGGCTCAACACCGATGCGTTCCATCCTCAAGCTTCTGATACATTCTGTTCTTTGAATTTACGAGCATCAATTTCCCCTTATTCATCCCCTGCCGTACTTGAAAGTAATTAACTAATGAAATTTGAATATTTTTTTTATTTCACCGGAGACACGCAGTTTTGTAAGTGCAATAAACTGATGCAAGTTTGATGTATACTTTTTTCTAAATATCTCTCCAGGGTTCTTGAGATATTTCACGAAAGAGAACATTCCGAAATTTCTTTTTAAGTCTGATTTGACCTCTTGAAACTGAATTATGGGGTGAACGGAAAACAGGGTTGTATTACGGTGACATACTTTACTTGAATGCAAAGTTTCATAATTTTCTGAATTTCTAGGTTGCCTAAACTTCCTTGTAAGTTAACTTCGCCAACGATTCTGGTATGACATACTGGGACTTTGAAAATAATCTTACAGCCCCCTGCCATCGAATTGGGAGCATCAAATTTTTTTAACAGTAGACAAGTGACTCGAGTAGGCCGCATACATTTTACATAGCATTCGAGTCAGGTAAATTACCTGGCCACGAAAATGGACTCTTACAATTTTAATAAATCATTTGCTACGCCCGCATAGTCATCTGCGTATGCAATAATAATTTAAGGCAATTGAGAACAATTTACCATTGACATCATAGCGTTGTAATTAGAACAGCGAAATTTTTACACGTGGTTTTAATTCGATGGCCAAGAACTGAACTTATTTTAGTATACAAAGAATACGCTGGTGAAAATTCTGAAAAATGAAACGTGACAAAAAAGAGGCTCGTACGAGATTGGAAGTTTAACGCTGGACGGAGGAGAATCTTTGCTCGTGCGGAAATCACAATCAGTTGAATCACCGGGTGACATATCTCATAATCAAACCGGTATCGCCAATTTAAGCGATCAAGCATATGATTGTGCGCGCTGCAATCACGATCACCTGTCATACACGATGGAAACGAGTAAACAGAGGGAAATGTCCGACTTGTTCGGAATTAATCACAATGCCGGGACATGTTCCCCGATAGGATTACTCGATAAAGCACGGTTAGACACAGAAAGAACACATTGGATCCAGTTGATGAGCAGGTTTCATGGAACTCGATGGTACCGTGTGAAATGGAACGTATCATTCGTGTTTTACGAAGGTAATCATATTTTCGTAACATTGACGCTAATTGAAAGTTTTTGTTAACAAACTAGCTATTTACCTCTGCCAATTGATAGCTGGTTAATGCATCGTAGATAGTAGACGTACAAAGAGTATCGACATCTATATGTAATGTAATTAATAGGCACTTTGTAGAATTGTTAATGAAATTGAGAGATTTATTAAAAGGAACTTTCAGATAAATAGAGAACCATGGTATACCATAAGAATGGTTGATGTATAATATAGCGGAAACACAATAAAAATGTTTACCAAGGAAATTAACAATTAACCAAGGCAAATGACATATAAACATTTCTAATTTTCAAGACAAGACTTAAGACATTTGCCCTCGTTCATCTCTCGTATGACACTGTACAATTTTATTTTACAACAAACATATTATTCTAATTGTAAGAATTTAAAAAATACACTAACTCAATCACTCATATCTCCATTCCCAATTACATCAACATTTAAATAAACAGAGCGAAAATGTTCCTACTATAATGAGTAACATAAAATTTCAGCGTAAACTTTCACTCGAAGATTTCGCACAAACGGTCTAAAAACGAATCGTTCGCCTCCCGGTGTAAACACGTTAAACGGAAAATTTAGCGTGTCCTTAGTAACGTTTCGCCTGCTTAAAAGCAGCAGAGAACTCGGGGTATTTCAACGCGTGGGGTTTTTTTTTTTTCTTCGCGTTAGACAGCCTTAGTAAAATTCAGCTTTTAATCTGTTCAGTAGAGAAGCAGCAAGAAAATTGTTTTCCCCCAAACAGAACGAAGGCTTCCCGTCTACGTACTAATTATCCTCGGTTATACGAAGGAGCGTTTGCAGACTCAAAGGGGTGAAAGCCAAGCCGCGCGGTGCCCTTTGAAAATGTACTAGAGAATGATTGCCCTGGGAAACGCGAGAATAAGTGAAAAGACTTAAAGCAGCGGAACAAGTGGCGTATCGAACTGGAAACGGCCGTGACAAAGTACCATTTGGCATTAGTTGCTACGATGAAAACGTTCGAATTTCTTCGTCGATATTAATCCCTCATTGTACGTTATTGAATTATGAAGGTCTCGTCGTGCCTGCATAATTTATAATTATTATTTCTAATAAATCAGTTGCTATTATTATTTCTAATAAAACGATTGCTATTATAATTTCTAATAATTTGGTCGCTGCAAAACTAAACCTGTCAGTTAATGCTAATTGGGAAAGAAAACAGAATAACTTTGTCTATTAACAGAGATAGGGGAACGATTTATTTATGGAAATCTACGTTTTATTATATTTCAAGATAC
The DNA here is from genome assembly GCA_963583965.1 of Nomada ferruginata. Classification (NCBI taxonomy): domain Eukaryota; kingdom Metazoa; phylum Arthropoda; class Insecta; order Hymenoptera; family Apidae; genus Nomada; species Nomada ferruginata. Next base: position 8,526,142 of record OY757219.1, read on the forward strand.
GAGAATGTGTTTGTTGCTTGAAATGTTAGCTGTGTGTAGTTTTTGGGGACGAAGCGATAATTTATTTACGACGATATGGGATCCACGACGTACTAGCAATATCCCTTTTTTTCATTTACAGTACCAAGGATTTTAAGATCACCTTTCTTTTTATATGCGGAACAATGTCTCTTTCTTGTCCCGAATATAATGGCTGATGCTCAGACGGGTTTAATGCTATGTGATATAAGCCATGTCAAGTGGGAGGCAAGGATATTCCAAGCGAATGCTCCTATTAAATCACCCTATATATTTCATAGCCAGAATATGTATGTGTATATCAAATTTTATTTTTACCGCGCTCTTCGAGTTTGCTTAGATGAAGAAAAAGCTATATGTTTTAACGAGTGGAACAATATGCATAACTTCTAATTCGCAGCTAATTCGTGGTGCCAATGTTCACTAATCCGCGCAATGTTGAAGATGACCACACAAGCCCGAGGCGTAACGTTTATATTAAGTGATCGCAATAACTGGTCGACCGTGAAGAGGAACTATTATACAATACAATCACTCGTTCGTTACAGACAATCCGTTAATCTGTTTCAACAGATTACGTGGAACAAGCATCGAAATGTTCTAGCAATTATCTTCTGATTATTATCCTCCTAGAAACAGTTCTGCCAAATAGGGAAACGAACGGATGCGAATAATTCATCTATCATTATCATTATTCACGTGCAAGTTTGCTCGCCTGAGGGTACACAAATAAATTATATTCATGAAAAAGAAGTAGAAGATATTCTACAAAGATTTCGTTTTAAATTTTGAATAGCTCTGAAACAAAAGTTAATAAATATCGATGTTAGCATAGTGAATATGTAAATAGTAAAGTAATGACATGATTGAACAATATTGATATTTTTATAAAAAAGAATAGGTGGAATAACGGGAAACGTGAATAATATGGAGACTGTCGATTTAATTTGTCCCGCTCATGTTTGTCTTGAGATTAATTCCAGACACTTTTTCAGTTTCCAGATAAATCAATTTCGATGCTAATGATAAATAGACGCTGACAGAGGGCAGGTTGATATATTTTCGTTGACGGAAACTAATTTGGAGCGTGTCATCCAGCTTCACCGTAAATTCGTGTCTCCAGATTTTTGTATTCCTGGAATATATGAATAAATGGAACAGAAATGCATGGGACAAAGAACAGCAGAATTATTTGAATTAATTGCGGAAATTGTTTCGAATAATTAAGTTACCTATATTCTTATTAGCTCGTTTCATATACATAAATACACTATGGGCAAATGTATATGCAATATTTATGTAGATAGTTTTCGAAAGTCCCAATTAAGCACAGTGTGCAGAACAGAAAGAGAATCCCCATAGCTCATAGTGGTTTTGCTTACTTTAATCATATTGGAAGCATCAAATTTGTTCACCTTTCACCGACTTTCAGGTACAGAACGATGAAAATTGAACATCAAACTGAAATAGCGCAATTGCAAATATGAATCTGATACGTGGGCGGTAATTCGATCAATTTGCTCCAAATGTATTTCGGTTATTTGATAATTGATAATTAGTTATGTCAGGCTAAGTATGTAGTTGATCGATACCTCGATACCCTTCTGATTTTCTACTGGCCATAATTATTGTACATCTTCATGAAGGGTTTCAGTTACTACATATGTAATTCAATTCAAAAAAATGATAGGGAACAAGTGCTGTATAAATTGTTTCTTGTGATATCATTGATCCACGTGGCAACCATAAGTACTAAGTATTAATAGTATTGCACACATTAATTAAATGTATTTCAATGAAGAAATTATATACCCATTTCCATATACCTGTATTTATTCATAAATCCACCCACACCTTAAACTATCTAATTCACAAGTTCCCATTACACAGAAAGTAAACCAACGAATACAAAACTGCAGCAAAAGGAAAGGAAAGAAGGACTATTCTCAATTTTCAACCGAGAACAATAGTGTCTGCCAGGTAGCAAAGGTTTCTAAACTGTATTCTAAACATTTGCCACAGACAAATGCAACGTTGAACTACAAATAAAATCAAGCTCTCTCAACTCAGAAAAGAAACAATATTCGAGCTATTGTTAATAAATAATTATCTCTCGAGTCAAACACACGTGTACGCCGTACATCTGTGACACAATCTACTTCGACTGAATCCTCCCATTACCTACCCCCCATAACAGCACGATTCAAAAATACTCCAAGCTAAAATCATAGGGACAGAATGAAACGTAGTACGTATTTCTTCGGCCGAGAAATCAAAAGCAATGGGGTCGCTCGTTAATATCGGCAAACGGCAAGCGTGATTATTTCGAGAACCGGGTGGACCGAGTGCTCGCCTTCGCCCAGGCAGTTTCATAAATCGAGCCGAAGCAGGGGATGAAAATTTATGCTCGGAACGTGGCGGTGGCTATGCGATCCGCCGGCGAACGGTATCCACGAGCAGGGAAAAGCGTACTCGCGTGCGGATTTGCATAAGTCAGCCGATACGAAGCACCGGCAGATGACGGTTCCGTGACACGACTCGTTGTAACGCAGACTGGAACGATTTCAGCTACCGACTTCTACGTACACCGTGAAACCACGAGCGGTGCGGTGTCGTTGCATGAATTGAATTGCAGATATTGGACGCGTAATAGACCGAACTCCTTGGAAATCAAAGACCTCGACGTGCACCGTGCTGTAGCGAAACGGTCGTCTATCATGGGAAGCGTTTCGATTCTGCTCCGCCCATAATATTTACTCGGGTCGATGGATATTGAATGTTCAAGCCTTAATTAGAGGCATGCGTGTATCTTTGAGAAATCACTGCGAAGCAAGATTTTGTGCAGCAGTTTTGTTCATTGAATTGATGTGTTGCAGAAATGAATCTAATGTAATTTAGTGTTATGTATTAGGTCTGCGGGAAAGCTCTGTCCGGTTTTTAATTCAAAGAAAATAATAAGGTTCCAATGCATTTATTAATATTTACTGGACAATATAATATTCATCGTTACTAATGTAATTTAGAAGGGCACATATTTAGAAATACAATCAAGAGACAGGTGAAAAGAGGCAGGTAGACTTATTATAATGATTTTTTTGTTAAGGTATTTTGCAATGTTTTATAAAAATGGAAAGTTTCTGATGTTACATAAAGCGTTAGGAATTTATTTCTATAGTGATATGTAATTAACTGTAAGCAAGTTATCAACCGTATATGTGATTTTGTAATAGCTTAGATAGAAGGCAATTTTTCTAAACGACTGAATAAAATAAAAATAATGAAACGTGAAATGTAGTTTTCTCCTCGAATAACTCATTTCAGGTTGAGACAAGCGATCAAAAAATTGTAGTCTTCACGTGAAATATATATGACATTTCCACTGCTGTCAACGAATAAACAAAAACCCATTCAAGGTGCAATTAAAATATCAAGGTAGCTCAATCGCTATAGGACAATAGTGAAACCTGCATTGCAGCGTAAAAATCGCACAAATTTTTTCCGCGATGTTGTTTGAAACGTGGCACGTAACAATCCATGGCAAACTGAACGACGGAAGTCAACGAGAAAACACATGTCAGTGGATTCCTGTTCAAAAGTGACTGCCTAATACGTGCAATACTACACCAGTTATTACACCCATTCGATCGCACGTGTTCACAGTGCAACGCACCAAGTGGATCAAAAACACGGGTAACAAGAGCCAGCAGCCGGTGTTGCACGCTCTGCTATCTTGTTAACCCTTTCACATGTACGAAACCATACATGGCGCCCGATCAAACGCCCGCTACGGGCCAAGAACCAGTGTACAGAATGCAGAATTGAAAAGAGATTGTACGTTGCGGGTGAATTTGGGATCATTGTGAATTAGAACGCATTGCAATTAAATTGTACATACTAGGTTTCGGTATATTTGTTGCTACAAATATTTATGTACACATAATGCATAATTCCATATAGATTCTATTACTAGTTAAAATGTTTCAGATTACCAGATATTCTAAGAGGAAATAGAAATTTTCTAAATATTTTTCTGCATGTTTTAATTTACTAAATATACACCAATTGATACTAGTATATTTTCTTGTATTTATCTACAAATTTTGCAACGATGCTGAATTTAATTTGGATACCATTTTTGTAAGTTTCATTGCAATCAATCGCAGACCAATAAATATTAGAGATATCCAGTTAAGCATTGAAAAACTTTCAAGTTGAAATATACAGAAACGAAGTAGAGTATACTTTGCAGTATTAAGAATTAAAAAATTGTACGAAACTGTGCGCTGTAAATTGTTCTTAAATTAATTGTGCATTAGTATTACAGTAACATCTATAAATGTTAGAAATGATTGCATCTCCGGGTATATTGATATCTGCTTTGATAATCATTAACGAAATACCTTAAGTTTATCCGAATTTTACTATGTATATTTATATCTATATAAGGAACCCACAAGTTACGAGTCCCGCAGATTCTATCTCAGACTTTACGTTCTATGCCTGGTCCCACTGTGCCAGATTGGAAATTATAAAACGTGATATTCCCCTCGTATCTCTTAATTAATCTGCTTCTCTAAAAGTTTCAAGTACCTAGTCAACGATTCATGAAATTTCTCTGGGCACTTTTATCTCGACGTCAAAGTAAAATGTACATAAGAACTAGTGTGTACTTTAATGCTAGGCGGACGTTTCTTATTTTCCCGTTGCGAGTTCGACCCATTAAAAGATTTATTTTATTTATTTAATTAAATTGCTTTAAGCCAAATATGGCTTATATAGAAAATACAATGCATTCCATATAGTGTGGTACTTAAACATATTTCCAGTCACACAGACTTTTTAAAATCTAGTAAAGAGTTTTACAAGAAGTATCCGAAACAAATGATATTCAACTAAATTAAATTAAATTAAATTAAATTGTTACCGAGCATTGCTCTAGACTCTAGACCCATAAAAAGATAGATTTCAATCTATCACCAAGGGAAGCGTAGATCATAAGGTTCCAAGTGCTCTCTTTCGAACCATATAATTTTGCCGATTTTTCCGTTTTTCCCGACGTTCCTTCTCTCATCCGACTTCCCGTTTCTCGCGTCACGTTACGATCTACAGCTGATTTGCTTCGCCCTTAGAGAAAACAGCCGGGACAAATTTTCCAACGAGAGCTTCGTGCCGCGAAAAACCGGCAACTTCATAGGTTTACGCGCGGCTTCGTTCTCTCGTCGAATTTAATCCCCTTAGCTCTCCTTTTTTTTGTTGTTGCGATCACGCTCTCAGAGTCTTTGGTATCGCGTGGAAGCAGCTGAACGAACCCCGTCAACTTCTCTAACCTTCGACCGTGTAAACCGCGTTAATTTGATCTGCAACGACGGGAAAGCCGGCCAGGATTAACTTGCATGTCTGACACGTGGCGCACGACTTTACCGTGGCATTCGCTGAACACCGTCACCGGTTAATCCGTCGTTCGACTTATTACACATGCACCGGAATATTTCATCGATTGCTGGACCAACGGCGGTTTCCATGATCCCTTGTAATACCGTGCCATTCTTGATTATCGATCGCGAACACCTCCTGCTGAATGGAAACTGAAGTCTTCGACTGCATGTCGCCACATGCTGGATTTCGGTTTAATGGTAGCTTTGCAATTGGTAGTAAACGGGTGTTTACTTTCGTGATACGTGTTTGTTTTGTTGCGCGTGGTGTACGTTAATAGTTTTACACGCGAGCAATGGAATTATGTACATACGTTGAGGAAAGTGTTTTGAAAGTATTGAAATAGCAGTTTGAAGTGTGCGGAATATTTTTATTTTACGACGTTTTGTGTCAGTTTGGCGGAATACATCAAAGTCATTGGCTTGGATAATTTTTATATAATAGTATGGGGGTGTGTAGTTTTTAGCTAGAGGACGTTTATGACCAGGCTACCTGGCACACGGCTGGTCTGCAGGTGATCAGCGATTGCCTGCAGAACCGTGTCCCTGTTTTAGAGATTATCGTTAGGTTTAAGGGAATGACTGGTGACGAATAGATGTATGAATGAATGGACTGGGACAGTGTAGATGGAGTAGTAGAATAGTGTAGAACAGCGTAGTGTGGAACAGGGAGAAATAGCGTAGTCTTGTGTGCAGCAAATATAGTATAATTATATATATATTTTAATCCATTGTAGTACCTTCTTATATATTAAATAGAGAAATACATTTTCTATTACACTTCCATCGGCTATGCTCTCATAAAACTTCCAATCCCACAATAAGTACATCAGTAATTTAAAGTCATGCATCACATACCTAAAAAGAGTAACTTTGGTGTTACTAACTTGCTCAGTTATCGTAAATTTTCTAGTTCAATTTATCCATCCACAAAATTGTTTGTATATTTCAAAATGCAATATTTCATTCAATACGTATTTAGAGGAAAGGCAGAATAAAGAAGGCGTTAATAATAATTTAATTCGATTCTACGTCCTAGTTTATGATACACAAGCCGAACTGTTACCTTCTATACGAAGAACGATAATATTAACCATCGAGCAATAAGGATATTCAGCGGAGTTTAACCTGAATTTAAACCGCAATGGACAAACTGTAATTCCACTAATGAGGCAAAATCAGACACGTTTTAATTGGCCATTTATTTCTCACCGACGTAATGACTAATGATTCGGTTACTATTATGAAGCCTATGAAGCAGAATGGGGCTTTAATATTCGTTCAGCTTAAATATAAATTATCCTTGACTAATAACATGTTTCGAATCTACAGAAATATCCAAACGAGTAATATCTGCAGCCCTTTATCTTTAATGCACGTCTAGAGCTTCTCCTCCTTCACAGAAATAAACGCGCAACTTTTTCCGGCAAGCCGAAAAAAAACTTTGCGTTTTCTCCTAACGCGGACATTGCACGTGTTATCTGCAATTCAATGTTCCTCCGTCCGCAAAACCAACCAAAGCGGATTAAAGTGAATAAACACTAAGAATGCCAACACCTGGCGCAATGTAACATCGGGTAAACACCATAGATGGAAAAAGAGGTCCACGGCTTGGCCTGAACGAACTCGTGTACTCCATCAATTTCCACGGAACACAGAAAAGAATTCGCTCGTGTTGAGTCGGGCATCCGGACAAGTGCCAGTGAAGCTGGAAAAAACGTCAGCCAGATATCGAGTAAAGAGTTGGAAGAAAATTCACGGTTACAACGACTTTGCTCTATTTTGCAACTGAATCTACATTGAAAAATAGCAAACTATTCTAGAGCTAATGTACTTACTTAAATAAATGCATCTTTTCCTCAGGCTAATATTTTCATTAATTCAATGGTACCTGTGCTGTCCCAGCAGTCTTAATTCAATTTCAATTCGCAATGGGTACTTATTATAATTACATTGAAACAGAAAAAATTCTATTAAATTTTCCAGTTATTTAGAACTGAAAAAATCAAGATAATATTAAAATAGATTAAATGAGATAGAGATTAAAATAGATAATAGATAAAATTATATTACTTTTGTGTGATTGTTATATAACATGTCATTACGCGTTCGATGGAATATAGGAGAAACAATCCACTTTTAGCTTCTGAGACCAAAGAAAAATATATATTCATGAAATCTACAGCTATTAGAAACGAGAAAAATTAATGCTAATTTATCCAGGTAGCGGTACAAAAACGACTGAAGAACTGAAATATATTCGTCGCTGGAGTGCAGCGAGAACTGAAACCTTGACTAACAGATACCCGAATAATTGCGAACAAAAACCTGAGCGTTTCTAGGGTTTAAGGTAACCTACATGGAGGACGGCATCACTTATGGAATTACTCGGCGCGCACACACGGTTGCTTGCGCGCCAGAGAATATTTAAACGTGTAAGTTGCGATACGTGATACAACTCCAAGTATTCCCAAAACGCGTCTTTGATGCCGACGTATTGTTATCCGCTTGCATTAGACCGCCACGGTGAAACACCACTGCGGGGAATTGGCACGGCCGTGCCGTAAAGAGAATGGGGTTTCTCTGTGCTTTGCCTGAAACACGCTTGCACGCTTTGCGCCGCGCCGCGAGTATCCGACGTCAATGCCATCCCACAGCGAGACAGTTGTGGCACGTAACGAATTTTTCGATTCTTTGAGCGACCCTCGCAGAGCAACGCCCACGATCAGGCCGCTGTCAAAAGTTCATGCCCCTCGACCCGCGTTTTATCACTGTCCGCCTCGTTTCTCCGTCTGTAATACATCTTTCCGTCTCGCCGGGCATTAAATTCGCAACAACGTTCGTCAGGGCGAACCAAGGCGCACAGAAACCTGTCCCCCTCTTCGTTTCCTGTACATCGCGTTCTGCGGCTGATATGGATAATTTAAGGGAAGGCTGCCGCGTGAAATATTTAATCCTTCCACGGTGCTCGATTCTGTAACGCATCCAGAGACGTCGCGTCGTTTTCTCGAATGATTCATGCGCACGCTGCCCTTATCTTCGAGTTGTTCCTAATGGGTCGGGTAAATCGAGCTGCACGCCTAAACCCCATGCATGGATGTTTCTTTAATCGGGCGGCTCGGAAGCTGAACTGGTTAGATTCATTTTTTGCAAATTTTCGAATGGCAGGACAAAAGGGTATGTAATTGGTGACTTACTTTTCATAAATAGAATAAGTTGCTTTGATAATTGTATTTATTGTAGTTCGGTTATCGCGCTGCTGAATGGTAAATAATATATTTAGCGAGTCATTGTGATTAACTCAACCTTCGAAATAACTTCTTTATTTTTCATAAATGAGGTAGTGTTCAACGATTAATAAATGCACTGTACAATGGCCGTTTCTGTGTCAGTGTCTTTAAGTATATCAATTTGGGCAGCTGAGTTCTTACGTAGCGTATTGAAAACTGATTAATGCAATTAAGCCTCTTGAAAAATTGTTTCAATATCTAACGATATGACATTGCCGAATTGTGGCTGAAAGTAGCATACACTCTAACATCACCCGCATTTGTATGAATATTCATAATGAATAATATGCAAATGTACGGTTTCATTCTGTTTGACGAGGACGTACGAAAAGTATTTTGAGCTGGTAGCTTATATGATATTCTAAGCGAAAAGTTTACGAGGTTCTTTGAAGAATGAATGATTTTAATCTTTGAAATGTAAATGTACTATATAAACACGGCAAGGAGAATATAAAGTTCCTCCAATGTACCCGTCAATGATGGCCGAAAATGTCTGGCAATAAGTAATAAACCGTGATACCGTCCTATCGTTGTTTGAGCATACGGCGCTGTCAAAAATAGAGATTTTATCATCAACGAAAGGCCACATCGAAACTTTCCGACACCTTTTAGCAAAGACCGTCTCAGTTTGGAACTACTTAGTCACCGATGTGACTTATCGACGAAGTGACTTTGCAAGATGACGGAGCGCGTTGTCGCTTGACGCCTTGTATCACCTGATGGTTTTCCAGACGGTTCAAACTTCGTCGTTAGTTATAAGCCCTATGTAACAGAGCACTGCGCGCAAAGTCTTCCTTCAAATCAATGTACGATGAGTGTCACGTTGAAGTATGCAGTGGTTGTAATTACAGCTACTCTGAAACTGTCAAGCTTGAAAAAGTTGCAGAACGTTCGACATTATTAAGGTAACGATATTTATGCAATTGCATGGTATAAAATCTCCGAGCACCCGATTGCAATTCTTCGCACCTGAAGTTCTCCCATTTTCACGGAATAGAAATTTTACTATTCATTCATTTGATTCGGAACGCATGAAACGAAATATTGCCGGCTTCATAAATTTTCAGCGAGAACGACCTCCGTAAAAGCTTATCGATCCCTTCACACGTTTAAGAGACTTCGTTTTATTATCCTTCAAGGGTTTCACTTTGCTTTTCAATTTCGTATCAAGCGTGCTTCCGTCAACCTCGTCAAAATTTAGGATTGCCGGGTTACGAGAAATATTCTTTTAATATATTCGTCATATCGACGCGTATCGCAAGTTTCGAAAATTCATCGCACGGAATGTTATTGGAAATGAGATATGGATTAATGTAAGTGTGGCGAAAAGTAAAGGAAAATATAACGAGGTATACAAATGTATGTGAGAACGAATAAAACTCAGCGCAGTGATATAAGTCTGCGCGTGGTCAGATGCCGAGTAATATCATACTAGAAAGTTTTAAGTAATGGGTTTAATAACTATGTTTACGATTTTAATTAACTTTTAAGTAGCAGGAAAAATGTTTTCGAATTAAGAAAATATTGCCAATGCATATTTCACACCGACGAGAGTAGGTCTGTGTTGTGTGTTTACTGCAGGTTAATGTTCCTGAAACTATAAAAGGAAGAATCTTGCAACTTTTACATTTATTCGGTACGAAAGAACTTTCGTATTTGCCACAACATGAAAGTTCAAAAGTACTTCAGAGTGCAGAAATAAATTGAAAATTTTAAAGGTTCGGCCGGCGTGAGCTCCGCAATCTTAATTGTTAAATTAAACTAGACATTTTTCATTTAAATTTTTGTTTCGCAAAACTCTCTTTAAGGTCTTTTAATCGAGCATTATATCATAATGCTCATAAATATATCATAAGCCACAAGTTACAGAATTATTTACATCAAATACACGAAGGTTACGTACAAAAATATATACACGATAATTCCACTAATCCTACACCTCTGAAAAAGCAGCTGATAAAAAATTAATAAAATTCCATATCTCACAATTTAAAAATATTTACTGCACTCCAATCCGGCAAACACTCAAAACAAATAAAGACAATTCATTGCTTATTCACGTCGAAACTACATTATTTCAATTGTCGAATAAATTTTTCGATTCCACAGGAAAAGAACAATCTTGCCTTGTACAAAAAAACAATGAAAATCTTTTCATTCCACGAGGCGCAAAGGCATGTGGTCCCATTATTGTAGACACGTTTGCTGACGGGTTAGGTTTGGGTTAGGTTTGTCACGTAACAAAGACAGAGGGAATCCCCAGGTATGCAGAATGAAACAGAGAAATGTAACCGATCTTTTAATCAGCAAGACCTTTTAGATTTTAGAGGGACATAAATTTCCTGGTAGTTCGCCGCCGGCACAAAAGGGGTTAAGTATCTGAAGGAAAATGACTGGGACGAGATAGCGCGTAGGAAGTTGATTTGTGATGCAGACGGGCTCATACAAAGGGGCGTAATTGAGAAGCGACGTCTTCCATTCACCGAGCAAGCTTATTCTTCGTATTTGTTATACGGAAATAAATGCGTACCTGTGAAACGGCAGTGAAACGGAAAATATTTTTTTACGCGACTTCTCTCGGGGAATCGTGATCCAGCCTCCGGTGGCTTTAGAATGTCTGCTTCCGTTCCGTTTCAGCGCAAACAGAAATATTAAAGGCCGAACTCAATGGATTTTGCTTTTATCCCTTAAATACACTCGGCTTTTCGTCTACGTTAAAAGTAGAATTTTCGAAACGATCGTAGACTGCGAGTTCCGAGAATAAATAAACAGTTGTCGTTTACTTTCAGCTTCCTGTGTAAATTTTATCTTTTGAAGATCGAGAATTGCAGTAAATAGACTTCGTACATAATCTAATATATTTAGAATAAAATATCAATAAACGGTGAAAAGGGACTCTAAATAAAAGAAATGAATTAGGAAGTCATTGAAATACGCGAATAATTGGAAACTACTTTGAGAAAATGTGAAATTGAAAATTATTTAGCAATATTATCTACCAGTGAATACCGTGAATTTCCCTTCGAAATTCTAAAACAATTTAAAATAAAAAGCACGAATGCGCTATTCGAGCACGGTATTCTGGAAAATTGTCACAAGTTGTGGACGCTTACATCCTACTCCCTTCTGCCTATTTCTTTCACTGCGCTCTGAAACGGTAAAATCATGCAAGGATAAGTCTCGAAGGGAATGGAGATAGAACGAGAGAGCGTGAAGTAGAGATATGTAGGTACAATACTCGAAAGGGCGTACAATGAAAGAGATATACAGAAAAAACTTCAGAGACGCAGGGAAAGTTGGAATGCATAATGCAAATGAAAGACAGCGTGGAAATGGTGCCCTTTATATTGATATTAGTGAAGCTGCAGTGAAATAGTTTCGTTGCAAAAGAACGTGGTCCCCAAATATTCTCCACGGCCTGTTAGAAATGTTACTATAAATCCTCGACTTCGTTTGTGATTGAACAGCAAAGTATTCGAATATTTGGAGATGCTCTTGTACCAGCTGTAAAATATTGCGCATATCAGGTGATTGGTTTTCGGCTACAAATGTTTACATTGATTATCCTTTTGGGCATTATTGGCACTTTGAATAACATCCAAGGGGCTGCCAGGCATTTATAAATTACACAGAAATGACGCACAGTGGGCTAATTAATAATTTTCAGTTGGAAATTTAATTTGCAATTGTTGTCGAATAGCAATTTGATTCGAATGAATTGCTACCAAGCCATTCAATATTTGCACAACTAAAGGAAGTGGTACCAAATATTTTGTAGACAGCGTTTACACCTTTCATTCTTCTTGGTAAAATTCTGCGAAGCAGACATTTCCATGCTTCTCCTCCAGATATTTAATTAAGATACAAAACCCAGCTTTTGTTGAATTTCGACACAATCGCGGTCCCGAAATAAGAAAGGAAAATCTGTGCCATCAGCTTCCAATTACTATAACAATACATTGTAAAATCCCCATGGCGTGACTGGCTAACAAATATCGACCTGCGAACAATTAAAAGTATCATAATAACCAAACTGCAAGCAACTCTAAACGCCGACAAAACTGTCCATATCAGTATAAGAATTTAAAACAACCCATAGAAAGCGCCGGGAAATTTTAAAGAGTGAACCCATGCAAATTCACGAAATATCTCCGCCTACTGCCATAAATAACAGAACTCTTCCACACTTTCCATCTTCACCCGGTAGCCGTGGAACCGTGGAATCCACGTGGCACTATAAAGAAGTGCATCACAATTGCACATACTCGCATTAATATAAACAGACAAAGAACGTGTGAACAACATGGAAAGCTTCATATGTATAACAGAGAGAGCTGCCATCCCAGCCACCCTACGTATGATTTCTGCCGTAGTTTCAAACTCGCGCGACGCTGCCCGCGAGAGGGCTGAGACAGCGACAAAGATTCGACAAAGCAGCTGCATCTCCGCGACGCGCAACTCAGGTGTGCCTTAATAGAAACAATGCGAGGAACGGTGTGCAACGAAGTTTCGTACAGCCAGAGAGCGCCGGAAGCCGGCATAAATATTTCAAGCTGTCACGTTGTGGATATGATTCAGCCATGCGACACCTTACGACTCGGGGCGAACAGTTTCGCGCGTACCTCCAAATGTTCGCCGAAAACACGCGGACCCCCCAAACCATCGCGAATAAATCGCAAAAAGCTGTTCCTCGATTTACACCGGTGCCACCGATGCGAGAACCCGACGACGAACGATTTTTTCACTCGAACGTGAACGCGACAAACGTGCCTGGGTGTCTGTTTTTTTTTTTTTTATTCTAACTCGCGTATGCTTTCGACTGTGGTGCGAAAATTCTCGCGATTTCCTATTCAACGATCGAGGCGGTCTGTTTAATTTTTCATACCCTTGTGTGAAATTTCATGCATTCGTTAATGGTTTTTTGCGATACAGACGGGATCCTTGGGTGATTTAGAGTAATTTGTGAGAATCGTGTGCTTTCTGGTGCAAAGACCACTTTGTTATTTTTGTGCAGTGTATTCGAGTCAATAGTAATTATTGCGATGGATCGATGTAGGGTGTAATTATTTGCTATTTGAATGAGCTATTTTGCTATTTTAAATGTTATTTGAAAGTAAAAGAAAAAGGTGCTAAGCAATTTGGTTAAATAGAAGAATGTACTAGAGGTATGGGAGAATAAGTTCAATACCAGGCCGACAAATTCTAGTACCGTTTAATAGTAACACAGCTCGCCAGCTTATATTTTAAATTTAGAAATAATTCGGTCGTACGAAGAGCCAGTCGGTTGACTTAAGAAACAAATTTGCCTCTGCACTTATACAGATTTGGTGAAATTTTATTACATGCTGGAGTGGAATTTGAAGAACAAAAGGAACAGATAATGAAACTAAGTTTTTATTTAGTATATAATAAAAGGTAACAGCATTGTGTAAACACATACGGATCAATCAATATTAATTTAATTTTTATAAACATCTGAAGATTGTTTTACCGATTCCATATTTATTCATACATTTACGTTTCCATATGATTATACATACGCGTGTCAATTGATATTAGTTTAATTTTTGTTATCAACGAACTGTTATTAACTTCTTATTTCTTCTGCACCTGTGCTGGCTACATACACGAATTCTATGCATTCTGCCTTGTAGTTTAAGAAACAGCATAATGAGAAAGTTCCGTTGGAGCTTTGCTTCCTACAAAACTTTTCTCGTTCCAACAAGATAACTTCGTACCGCGGAATGGCACTTGAATATTACATCAGGAATATTTTAACCTTGTCTATCGGACACAGTACAATCGTTAGAATTCTAACATACCGTCACAAATGACGCGCAAGTATAACAGTAATTATCCATAACAAGAAATAGGGAAGAATGTTTCCTTCGTTTTCTACCAATGAACGAATATTCCACGCAAGCTATGCAAAAAATTCCGGCAAAAATAATGTAGGATTGGAAATATTGCATGACTCGGTAGAATGATTTCGATGTATGAAAGGTACGTTCGGCGCTGAGTACCTGAGAAGGTCGTGTGCATGGAGGGTACAGCGGCCCAAGGGTTCGGGTGGTCAGGACCGACCACCACCGAGGAATGACTGCGGGGGTGTGTCCTAAATGAGTGAGAGCAAATGAGGAATAGAATGAAAGAGGAACTAAGGGTGCAAGAATATAAAGAATGAATGATGCGTGCAAGAGTCAGAGCTAAGGGAGAGTTAGGGAAGGATCCAAGTGAAGAGTATCAAGAGAAGCGTGTGTGAGTCGTTGTGTGTTTTAGTGACGTCGTGTGTTGACGTATTATTATACTAAAGTTAGTGTCTTAATGAGAGTAACTGAAGTCTTATTACACCACCTGTCCTCTATTCCCAACTACGTGAGGTTTACAAAAAATAACTTCTACAATAATATCAACGAAGTAATTTAAACCCGGTTACAACTCATCGTCGTTGCTATTAAAGCACCTCATTAAATCGCGCATCAACTAGGCCGGTTTTCAACGTCGCGAAACATTTTCTAAGTTCCCGTTTCATACCGCGACACTCACTCTAAACGGCCCCCTGACATAATTCAAATGAACGATTAAAAAACGCGCCGCTGCCCCATTCCTCGCAACGTGAAAGTGCAATTTCCTTCATTGCCACCGAGTCAAGTGTCTCGTTGAAACACATTCGGGGCCGAAAGAAGCGATTCATTTGCGTCAAGGTTTACAGCCGATGAGAAACTCGCACCCCTTATGCTCCTCTCTAATACGAACCCTAACGACGTCACTGGCGCAAGTACGACACTCTATAGAAAAGAGTAGAACCATATCGGGCAACGTGTTTTCCTCCAGAGCGAGTCAAGGTCCGAGGAATAAATTCGTTTAAAAAAATGTCAGTCGTTGAAAGGCCGGACCCCTCGTCGGGACGCGGAAATGAAAATCCAAGGGTGGAAAGCGACGCGTCGGGCCAGAGATGGGAAAGAAATTAGAACCGGCTTTCAAACGTGTCCGACTGACCACCGCGCGGATTAATTCTCGAAAAATCTGCCGTCTTCATGGAGCTTGTCAAGTACTTCATCCAGCCTCGCGAGAAATTGCGCTCTCGAGACGCGTCGAAGCGTGTCCCACACGCGACGAACACGCTCGGATTCCGCTTGAAAGTGGAGCGTTGTAGCACGCGTTCAGAGGGAAATTGTCATCCGTTTTACAAGCCGCGAGCTTTTTATTCCGCGTTGTCAAAGGTTCGTCTCTTTGGAGAGAAACGCCGATTTTAAGCTCCTACGATTATGAACTGATCCATTGTGCCCTGGCGTGATGCGCACCGTAGATTGTGAATTGGCATTTGTACACTTGCCGGCGAGTGTTAGGGAACAAAACAATTTCAGCTGTTTGTAGACTTACGAGGCAGAAGGTTAATATTAGTTGGGGTAAAAGAAACATATTACCTTCGGCATTGGGAAGTGAGAGAAATTATGCAGAATATTAGCCCTCCTATTGCGATGGTAAGAGCTTGTGTTAATTAGAATTGGGTCGCACAAGTTCCGGTGTAACGAGGTATTTCTTTGGTTGAAACATGTGAGTGTACGAAAATGAAGAAAGACATATTTATTTAAAATGAGTGCAGAAATATCGGGTTAAAAAGTAATACATTTTAAGAGGATTCTGAGTTTGATTATTACGATTGATATGATAATAGTATGCATGCATGTTTTGTGCAAATATATTCAGTGCTCTTTTGTACATTTTTTTACTATTTTGGGTATTATCTTATTTTTATTACAATCGGTTGATGCAAAAAATGTTGCATGCAGCCTCCACGGTAAAGGGAAGTTGAAGTAAAAATGGTAAACCAGCATCATTTAATAGAAATACAGAGCTGACATGCAACTGGAAACCTAAAATGCGGAGAGCAAGAAAGAAAACTAAACCAGCTAAAACGTGTAGCAAGTACAAACGCCCAGCGACAAAAATGGTAAAACGAAGGAGCGAATCGCCAAGAACAAGTTGAACGCTTTGCCCGTGAAAAATTGCAAACTGTTTAAAAGTCAATTCATTTAGAAGCGAATTAAACTGCGATTAAAGTCAGTACGGCGAGTATAAGTTGCTAATTACGTGGAAATAATCTGTTTCAATGTAAAACAGCGAGCAATTCGTGTAATGCCATAAAAGAAATATATTAACCGACGGATTCATCAATGAGCATTTTCATAGAACGATGATAAAAAGTTTTTTTGCTGTCTCACGAAACCTTCAATCAAGCAATATATTTACACAGTATGTTAAATAATTCATGAGCAACTTCTTCTTTTCTCAACTATATTCGCCAATTACACGCATTCCAATAAAATTATGTATAATTAAATAACCCCACAAAACGCGCGATTTTTTCCCTCCCTCGATTTTCCTAAGTTTTCCAACCCAAAATGAAGGTACCTGAATACGCCCATGATATAGTACGCCTTAAAGTCGAAAAATGATTAAGTGGAAGTTAAACGCCTCACAGTTCACACCATTCATGCTCAGTGAAACAAAAGTATCCAGGACTGAAAGGGTTAACCACCCAGTTCTAGAAATGGGGTTCGCTCTTTTCTCAGCCAGGAACCAGTCGAACGTCAGATTCATTACTGTCTATTGTTCGCCGCAGGCCTGGCCTGATAAAAATTTATCTCCCCACGGCCGCGATCGATCATCGCTATACACGTGGCTCATCCCTTTCTCGTCCCCTTTGCCAACGAGGCCCAATCGGCAGATCGCGCATATAGGTCGGCCTAAGTTATTGGACAAGCTAAGTTATAGGCGTCGAGACATCGGAAATTGGAAAATTAGCGCGTGCGCGAGCACCATCGGACCCCGTTGTCTCGGGCATGTCCAATTTAGAAACATGAGAACGGACCGGTTCATATCGCGCCACACCTTGTCCCCGCCATGACTAATGGCGACAGCTTTCAATGTGACAGACGCGAAATTTGACGACACTTCGACGGGGTGGCATGAACACTGGCGGCGAGAACGTAATTTCGTTCGACTCGTTCCATCGAGATTTAAGGGCGTGATTGTAATTGGCAACGTGGAACGGTCGGCGATAATGGGGATGGTAGATTGCACGATCTTTGGAGTGGACCTGCGCAGAGCGGAGAGGGGTGAAACTTTAGGGGATGTATCACTTTAATGAGACACCGGATCGCTTTGTCTTCTGTTGGGACTTTTAATTCTGTGTTTCCGGGTAACTTTTCTGTAAGGGAGTTCGCGTTCGAGCGTTTTATCTGCGCGTGGCTTCTTGCAACGTTTTCGGATGGGGGTAACGCGGATGGATTAAGGCGGGGAAAGGTAGTTATTATGTGAAGGGTCCATTTGGCTTCAGAATAAACTCATTCGTGCATAGTGTTTTCTTAAATGTCTTGTAAATTATGTACTCAAACATACGTTGTAGAATGTACTGGTACAGATGTTGCCTAATTCTTTTAATTTAACTTAACGTA
Source organism: Nomada ferruginata (assembly GCA_963583965.1). Taxonomy (NCBI): domain Eukaryota; kingdom Metazoa; phylum Arthropoda; class Insecta; order Hymenoptera; family Apidae; genus Nomada; species Nomada ferruginata. The sequence goes on from OY757219.1 coordinate 8,544,343, forward strand.
CATGGTTAATCGCTTTAGCTTCTGAACTACATTATTCATTAATCGACCGCCATATTATTGACCATTTAATAGTGGTGAATGTTTTTATTAAAGAAGTTCATTTTAAATATAAATGGTTAAACGCCAATCAAGTGCTTTGGCAGGTAAATTTTAAACAATTTAAAAAACAAAGTTAGTCACTTTCGCGCGTGAACTGCTTCTATTACACTTTGTTCGAATAGGTAAACATCGACATTTTATATCTCTACGTAGCAGAGTTAATAATATTCTTCAGTCGCTGTAAGGTATAAAAATATTAAGTTCAACGAGTACGCCAATAAACGAAATTTTAAGTAACTCCCCCCGGTGTTTGCAACTAATTACGTTTCAAACTTAGTTCCGGTTCATCTGTCCCATTCTAAATCTGATAAATTACCGAGCAAATCTAGCCCTCTGCTATGTAAAAGCGAGACCAAGTCGTGGAAGCGCTTTAATTAAAATGTCATTCAGTCCAAGATATGACTTGCTTACTTTGTGTTCGTTTTGCTTGTTTCGAGCATTTTGTGCAACTGCCAGCATGCTCTAGTAAGACAAAGGAATGCATGACTGCAAAGGTATTAAGACAGTTCTTGTCGCTGCATTGGTATTATACACTGCTGGTCAAAAGTTCAAAGCGCATTACTACTTTCAAAGAAATCATATTGCTTTGTATATTTCGAGTATCGTTCAATTTCACGCCACTAATTGCAAGTGTGATTAAAAATTGAAATAATCGAAACTGGAGCAAATAATATTTTGTATTACTTGAAAGAAACTTTTATGCTTTCAAGTAACACTGATCTTGTGTTACTTTAAGACTAATATATTACAATGATATTGAGACAACTTTCTGTGTACTAAAAAATAAAGGCACCAATACATGTTTCATTATGTAATTATATTAAACAACTTGTGTTCTAGTAAAGCGAGAGATTGTGAGATTTTAATACTGATTCGCATATTTTAGAAAATTTTATGTTCATTTGTGAGTATTATATTATATATTTTGGTAAGTGGCACGATTAACTTAAAAGTTTGATAATGATAGAAAGTTTTACGGTTCGAAGGCAATAGAAAATAAGAATGGAGTTGAAAATGTGATTTGTACTCTATATATTATAAACAAATAGAGAGAAGATGAAATGTTATTCTTCGAATGCTACATTATAGCTGATATTAATTTGTCTATTTAGTTCAAACTCCTAAACGTTCACAACTACTTTGTTTCCTACTACTATTGCTTCGTAACAATCTAGATTAGTTTCTAATTGTACTACTGAAACGTAGTTCCGCATTTAGTGAATTTTAATGGCATCCCGGTGCATGAATATGAACTCAAGCGACGCTGTCGAGTTTCCAACGAAACTTCTGATATTACCGACGAAATTTTACGTCAAAAGGTCGCACGTTTTGAGACCGAGTATTTTCAAGATCAGAAAAATTGATCGTATCCTTTAGGAATGCAAGAAGCCACCATTTATCCATATTCTCTTCAATTTCTAATCTCATAAAAAATGCAAATAAAATTCATCAATTCTGCACGCTTGAATTCATTTAACGTTGAATAGCAAGAAACTTCTTATAATTATTTATTTTGTATCAAGTACAATTCAATGGCCATCAGAAAAGTTCAGCTGCTCATTTCTTCTCCAGATTAAAAAGCCTCCTAGAGCTCTTCTTAGATCAATCGAAATATAATCCTAATTAGTGACGCCAATGAAAAGCCTACAGCTGATCAATCATTATCAGTCGATCACACGCGGGGAATATTAACGAAACTTGGCATTTTAGCGACGTATAATTTCGATGAAAAGAAGAGAACGGCTAAAACAATCGATTGTAACTCGGCCTCACTGAAATATATCGCACGAGAGACATGTTCTGTTTAATATATTGGCTGACGATGAGCAACAAAAGAATCGTCTGGATGACATAGAAAGATCGACCACTTCAATCTACAGAACCGATTCGATGAAAATGTACGCCGTTAGGTATTCGAAGGTCTCCCACGTCATCGCCATGAGTTCGACAAATCGAACAGAAATTCTATGAAAAATCGTGTTACGTTTGCGCGATTGACGAGCGATTTGTCAGACCGCCGCGCCGGTATTCACAACCACGAGAATGAAACGTCACGCGATGATCGGCTCCTTTTTGGCGATAGTGGTGCTTCGATATGTCGGACGGAGTGGTTCAAGGTTGACGTGATAAAATGAGCAACAAAAATGGAGAATGTGAACCGAGATTGATTTTGAGGCTTCGGACAAATTAATTTTGTACATTTGCGCGTTTCGAATTTGTTGTCACAGCGTTTGGATTAGGCTTTCCAACATTTGAGAATGCTGTATATATTTAAATGTTGATGCCGCTTTAGTAAACAGTTAATTTTAACAGTTAAGCAGCATATTAATTCGTTTTGTATTATTTACTTTGGTACGGACAATATTCAGCCGCGTTCGCGAGAATGAAGATTAATATTCAATTGTTTGTATTAATATTAATTCTACCAGGATGTAATTAAATAACAATGCTGTTTGAAAAGAGGATTTAGGTGATGAAGTAGGAGAATATTTCTTATAAGTCAGTTATGAAATATTCTGGTGAAAGCAGACTGGTCAATAACATGATTTAATTATTTAAAGTGTTAGTAAGGGCGCAGACGAAATAGCAATATTACGACATCTATCATTTTTCGGGTCTTAATCAACAGAGATAATGGTAAAACTCTCTAGATGAGAATATCAGACGAGAATTCTAGAACTGTCTTATTAAATTATAATATGAATTCTGGAAGAAGTATTACTGTCAAATACATATAATATGACTTATGTTTTTTTTAATATCTCAAAATTATTGACTGAATGAAGTAACGAACTTTCTACTAATTTATGTTATAACTTCAATGATAACAGGACAGTCGCAATATCACAATTTCAACTCTCTCCAAACTCATGTACCACGACATCTATATTTTGCAACCCTTATATCATTTTTTGAAATAATTTTCCGTACTATTTAACAGCTGTACTATTACAAGTATTTTGTTTGCGTTATTCCATAATATAAATAATGCAACATTTATTTCGAATTCAACACCACAACTGTTTTTTTATAATAAACTATAATGTTCATAATATTTCCCAATGTGGAACATTATTGAAATAACCAAGCAAAAATATCTCTCTTCCTACGAAGTTTAAAAAAAAATAAATATAAATATCTCGCCACAGTTTCTAGTAAAAATTCCTCCCACATTATCTCGTGCAATCGAACCCATTTACAATTATTCATTATAAATACCTTTCACCCCTTCTTCCAAATTTTCGTACGCCCCGCTTCATTTCTACGTATACGTACATAAATTTGAGCGCCCATTATCTCCATTTAAAATTTAAAGCGATGTTTAATATCACTCAAATACGGACGCGCCGCACGCAATGTCCAAAAACGTATAATTATTTGTCCGAGTAATTTTAATTAGCCTCGCGATATCGCGGTGAAACTCCCGCGTTTCCGTTTCGAGGCATCGAACGGGATGACACAGAGAACCACAGACGCATCTCGGCTGCGATTCCATTCGAGAACGATAATTCCGCCCCGAAATGAAAGGCCATCGTAAAACTATAGCGAACGCGTGGCGCGATATAGCGTTTGCATCGCAACAGATGAAGGGAAACGCTGAAGCGACTAGAAACGCGAATTTTCATTGCTGCCTGGAGAGTAGTTGAACTTGACAGGAAAGTATGAAATTGGATCACTCGCAAACATCTACGTCACGACAGGATATTAACTGGGATGCAGGCGGGAAACGAGTCCGGGAAAGGTTTTTCTTGCCGCGACAAAACCGATATACACGGTTGGGAGAGAGTACTAAATGAGTTGCCAACCTTTTATCGTCCGGACTTCATTCTCTATTTTTTTTGTTTGTTTCCCCACCTCTCCCCCGCCTGCAACGTCCGCCGTATACTTCTCGTGTCAGCGGAGAATACTAAATTTCAGTTCCTGTCGCGCGACATTCGACCCTTTAACGCGTTGTCAATTTCCGCGGAAAGATTCGAAGCGTTTCACGCGCTTTCAGCATCTGCGAGAGAGGAGAGAAAATTTCGCGTATTTTTGCGCCCAGTATGAAACGTCGAGTTTCTGTATTTCTAGTAGATCGAGCGTTCCGCTGTGGACTTTTATTAAAAATCCTCAGCTACTTCTGAATGCGAGCGAATGGGAAAATTCTGTTAACTATGAATTCGCGTGCTTTTGTGCAATCTGAAATTTTTGCCCCTTTACTCGTAGGACGTGCCTACTTTTTACTTCCTTTTGAGGACTGCCAACAAATCCTGTTTGACTTGCAATCGCCATTTACTGTTCAGAAATTCGTTTGGGCTTTGAGAAGGCAGATATGGAGAAGGCTTTGACGATGGGTTTGTTTAAAAATTCTATAAGTGTCGATGTGTGTTTTATTTAAGGTGATCAAACTCTGCTGATTCAATTTTGGAGCTTTGTATATTTTCTAATTGGATTCTGTTTTCCAGAATGTTGTTATATTGAAAATAGGATCCATTAATTTAATTGTTATAATATGTACAGAATGTTTATAGTATAATATTGGTCTTACAATCTTAAAGTGGGCAAAAAGGGTCTGGGAGATTTATTAATAAATTAAAAATTATTCAGCTTATTTGTATCAAATTTTAGTACAAAGAAAAATCAAAAACATTAGACCACTGTTGATAATTTATGTAAAATAACTGCAGAATTCTTAACTTTATTTTAAATCGAATATTATAAAAGAAATTAGCTGAAACCTGTCAAAGAAGTATAACAAGAACGTTGAACCGAATGATTAGTAATTCATAAAGTCAAAATAAAATCTACTTCAACGTCTGTATTATCTTCGATCAATATACAAAAAGCTAATTAATTTCTGTTATTCTCTTTTCAATTAATTACTCAATAACAAATATGCTGAAATATATTTCCACCCCTCATCTTCCATGTAGTGCAAGTGAATATTTGTAAAAGATACATGCAAAATAAATGTAAACCTGTTAACTCGACGAAATCGAAATGTATCAACTTGTCCCACCGCGAGACAAGTTCATACATCTATAAAATATCTTGCTGTGACTTTTAATAGCAACTATCATCAGCCAAAATATATTATTTGAGTCCTGTTCTTATAATATCATTGCATTCTGACCTTATGCATACGTAATTGTCGAACGACAATACATTTTGACAACGTTTCATGCCTCATTCTTTCTATTAATTTATCCGAATAAAGTCATTCTGCAAATTTTGTATATTTTCGCATTGTACCTTGCACCTACCTGTCCCGCACACAATCATTATATAAATACAAGGTGCCCGAAATCTGCAACCCTTTCATTGATATATCAATCATGATCATCGCATGATCCAGCGACGCGCAAACAATCTCAGCCGCCGTGGAACATATAAATTTTCAGTAATTGCGTTAATGCGAATCTCATGTAAATGCTCGTTTATCTTCCACAAAGGAACAAGATACCAGGTCAATCGTTTGGGGCCAATGTCTCCGGGGGACACTGCCGGAGACGATCTTGCAGTGACATATCGGGCCACTGCAGTGCGCTGCAGTGAACGCATAGATCAGCGCTGGAGAGCAATTCCAGAAGATTCTGGCTGCGGGGGATTGAAGACGCACCAATCTGCGATCGTTACGAGGCTTCTCCTCGATTCCAAGAAATCTCACGAATTAGACGATTACGGAGAAGTCGATAACTGCAGTAATTGACGCTTCGTTATGATAACTGGCGCGACAGCGAGGACGATCGTTGAGAACAATAATCGAAATTGTCGTTATTTAAGCCATATGTTGTGATGGAGTTTGCGTGACCCAATTCTGGATTTACATTAGCAAAACTTTCTTTATTTGAAAGAGTTATATTTGTGTGTAAACTGATAAGGTAGCGTCGTCGCTAACGTGTTTTCGAAATTGAAAAGTTTTGTATAAAAAGTGGCGGATTAATCTGAAATCGGAATTGGATCATTTAGATTTGGACGTATTACAAGGGTTTAAAAAAAGTTTTTAAAGCATTTTGGCGAGGAAATCTTTGTAACGAAACTGTTTACGAAATGTGTAAATCCACGTGTTAATCGCTAGTAATTTTTCGGCTGTACGCGGACAATTAACAACAACCGCGAGCAATTACACGGTAAAAACAGAATGTTACGTTGCTGGAGAAAATGGTGGCACATTTTGTGTAATAGTATAATCGTGAAATTGTGATATAATTTGTAAAATGGGTGTAGAACAGATTTACTTCGGGAAGACTCATCAAGCGCGTGAATATAAATTAATATTTGCTTCAAACAATGTTTAAATGGGATCTATATTTTATAGCTTAATTCTATAAGGTGACGTCCCAATCTTTTTTAAGTACATACTTCGCAATTGATTTATGTGGAATCGTATCAAGTTCGTTTAATCATTAAATCAAGTAGGCAATAAACAATAAATATATACTGTAGCAAATGCTGGCGACTGTTTCAACATTTCACTCACCGTTCGTCGACAATATTTCTGCTACCGTTTCAACCATCGTTGTACAACTGAACTCGTACCCGAAGTAAAAGTAACTGCTACATACCTGTAAGTGAAAAATAAACCAAAATAAATTCACCACAGTTTACCAAACACCAGGGATTTATATCGAAATTTAAACTAAAAGAAGAAACTAAAAGACTAAATTTGTGATTAATTTAACATCCCAAAGTTCTTCGTCTACTTCAACACGGAGGCAACAAATACACAGCCGTCAAACGACCCAACTTTAATCGTACGGTACACTTAGCCCTGTTGCCAAATTAAATCACTATAAATCATCGACTGCGATCTCCAGTTTTCTGGGATCGCGAGTCACAGTCAGACGTAGTAACTAGTCGAGGCGAATTCAATGGTTCGCGCGATTAGCCGACGGTTTTTGCAAATTCAATTAGGTTCTTATAAATCCGAGGCGAGGGTGCCATTTATTATGGCGAACGGAAGAGGAGGATTCTCGTAAAGTGGATTCCCCGGATGCAGACTGGCGGCGCCATTCGGCCTGGCGGGGTTTCAAAGCTTTAAACGGGCGAAAAAACTTTCTTGCCATATTGCATTAAAGCTGTGATTAATTCATTGGCGATAGTTATGCATCTCAATGAAGCGGAAAGCAGGCCGGCAACTTTTTCCCCGCGCCCCTTTCCTTTTCCCCAAAGAAGCTCCACGGACACGCCAATCGCGTAAGCAGTTTAAATTCCGACGTAAAAAAAGTTCGAGGGACGGTTCAGCATCGACTTAAACTGCCAGAAGTTCGACGCAGCGGGAAGTCGTGATAAATAAGTTGTTTTTATACGACCAAGACCGAAGTCGTAGAAACGTATGACTATTACGAATGATACACTGTCTCATTCCGAATGTTTGATATTCGAAGTTCGCAGTTTAAGTATTGGGTGCGTGCAAAAGTTCGTGCCCGATTTTGGAATAAACTGCAACAAGCAATTTATCATATAAAACTATTTTATTAATCAATTATATTATAATTGTTGAGTCTTTCTGCGACTTCTTCAGTCGACATTCTTGGATGTTTTTCCAATAAATTAACAATTACGTCATCATCCATCAAAGAAGGTCGACCAGAGCGTGGTTCGTACTTTCACTGGTAATCCCCATTTCTGAATTTTGCAAACCATTTTTTAATGGTACGAAGAGCTGGTGCACGTTCGTGATAAACCTCCTGTATGTTTTCAAAAGCAGTTCCCACTGTTACACCTCTTCGAAACTCGTACATTACACGACGCAAATGAATCTTTTCGTCACACATTTTCATTATCCTTTTTTTTCTGCCATTAGAACTATCAAAACAAAAATGTCTGATGTGAACAGAACAACTGAATGTCGCTCTGTTTAACCGCTATAAACTTTAGAAGTGTAACAACCGAAGTCGCATAAGGGAACATAATATAGTGATACCTATCGGAATTGGGCACGAACTTTTGCACTCACCCAATATTATAGCGAATATGGCATTTACAGGCCATCTAAATTTTTCAGTGAACATGAAATATATTGATTTGTTGAAGCAATTAACCCCTGTGGATCATTATATAATCATAGTTAAACTAAAATTAGAAGAGCATTTATTTAAGAAGCATAGAATATGCTTAGTTATTCAGTGAATTTATTCTGTAAAGTATTTATATGTACTTATTTGATATATTGCAGAATCTGTTCTGTATCTATTTTTTTTTATTAAGTGCAGTATTAGCCTAGCTAGAAAAGATTGAAACAAAGATATCAAAGGTATGTAACAGATATGAGAAAATGAACATACAAGGTCAGAATCTAATTGAGAAAGTTGCACACTTGTGCATACACATTTCTCCAAGTTCTAATAAAATAGCATTGCCCAATGTATGCGTACGTTATTTTTTGTTTTGAAGGCATGCTAATAAAATACGCGATATTAAAGCTGGCAGATAATTTGAAAAAGCTATTCGAGAAACCCCGCGTTTCCCAGGAATATTTGATAAGTTTGGGACGGTGCGTGCAATTTTATACAGGTTCGGGTAAAATCGCGACCATTCTCAATTCGTGACTGACACGGCGCTACATTTAAACTCTATTCGAAACAACAACGTCGCGCAACAATCCTGACTGCATAATTATTCGCAACAGAATAAATGAAATCGTTCCATTCAATTTTATTAATGGATCGTTTCGAAACTAATTAATTTCAAACTCTTGAGACATAGATATATAAGTTAACGATTCTTAAAAATGCTTACCACCGGCATAACGCTAAGAAAAACGAACTGTGCAGCTGCTTGTATTTGTGTAAAACTTCCGTACAATGTAATTTTTACCAGCATTTAAATCATAGAAAAGGATACCGCAAAGACGAGGAGGCTTTCGAAGCTGACATTGAAAAAGCTATTGCTAAAATCATTTCAATGGTACGATTATACTTTAATCTTACGTTCGAAGGAACCTGTTTATTCTATCAACTTACGAGACAGCCTCCGCGAAATGGCCCAAGGCTTGCTTCTGAAATGCTATTTGCCCAGGAACGCATCTGTGAGGTCCAGCGTAAATCAAGCGACGTCGAGAGCTTCTATGCCAACTGAACATTGAGGCCGCTCGAAACAGACTAGCAAACGTAAAGTACACCTAAAAAGCTACGATCAACAAAGGGAGCACTATCGAATGATTGGAGGGCGTACTCGAATCCCTTCGTTTTAGCCGCGGCACAAATGCACGACAAATATGAGTTACGTGAGACCGAGACTCCGTTTCGAAATGTTATTTCGAAACGTATGCAAGTCAGAATAGAAAAAAAAAGAAACGGGGATGGAAAATCAACGAGGCTGGATGTCCCAGCGTCGAGGAATTGTCTTCGCTCGCCGTGATTTGTACCAACCCTGGAACAGACGATTCCACCTCGTCTTGATGAATAATTCATCAGCGAGGCGCGTAAACCGCGCGACTTCCGCCATTCGACTAGCCCGTAACGCGTTCTAAAACATTTCGATAAATCCTTCACCGTTTGTTTCCGTTTCCCTCCTCACGTGAGCTCAGAAAGCCGCTGGAGTCGGTAACAGCGGACGTTTGCGACCCTATTTCATGCGTACTGATTAGAGGCCTCTATGGTTTATGCAAAGCTGTCATGGGGAAAAATTGCAAAACGAGGAACGAGCATGAAATATTGTTCAACTTGTCATAGAATTATTGCATTTATCTTGTACCATTTAAAATAATCATGTTGTCATTGAAATCTTTGTAAATAATAAGAAATTTAATATTCTATTGCGCTGGTCTTTCTCGAAAAATATTTTTTGTACGAGAAATTTGTTTACATTTTCAAAAGTTAGAGAAATACCCCGTATGCACTCTGGCAATATTTAATATTGTATGTTCCTCTTTGCAATACTATATAAAAATTATTTGGAAATCACTGTATGTATGTGTATATATTAATTAATAGTAATGCATGGCGTTAAATCACTTGTAGATCTCCGGATCCATAATAACAAAAGATTTAACCAATTTTAAAATGATCTGAGTATCTGAAGCTTTAAATAACGAAATTCACGAAGACTAATATTAAAGAAAATATTATCCCCTTCATTATCTTGATTAGAATTAACACCATCTATTTAACATCTAAGACACTGGCATACTTTTCACCAAACTCTGCACATCGAATTTGATTTATTCCGCGGAAGGATGAAACATTCCCCCATCATTATGATCCGCGCAGGGTATTAAACGCCAAACGTAGCCGGTCGCATTGTGAAATACGATCGGTCATGCTCGTACACCAAATCTCGCAAATTGTCACTTTCGATCCTGCACACCGATCGTCCTTCCATGAATTCCAATTTGCCGGTCGCCAAGAGCTACCGGCGCAAGATTAATGCGCTGCCGGGGTCTCGACAGCGCCGGATAACGTTTTTCTTCCGCGATGCCTGTCGAATTCGCCGCATTAAGGGCACCACGCGTTGTTTTTCGTTGAGTTTGCATATGGAGATCGAGCATCCGCGAGTTCTTCCGCGTCTCGTTACTCTGAGATCCCGTTTCTTGCGAGCGTCTCGCGAGCGAATGGGCGTGCACGCTCACGACTTAAGAATCGCTTAGCCGGCGCGTGTTTTGCTGTTGTTTCGTTTAGTGACTTGTTGTGTTTTGCCGGTGCATTGCCCGCGAGAATTTGGAGAAATTAACGCGGGTATTTGGGTTGTAAAAAGGGGACGGCGGGATCGGCGAACATTTGGGGCAGAATGTGTACAGACTCGAAGAGGATTACGTCAAAGCTTGGGCTTCTCTTAAGTAAAACGCGATGACGACGTCCTGGACAATCTTGTAATTTAGTTGAAGATATTGTCCGCGGCAGTCTGTGGAAGTTAATTAATTGAAGTTGTCTCGGTAGTGGCCTGGAATGATATCACCCTTTTACACCTCGTGTAGTTTGTGTCCTGATTCGTGGCATGTACGTGCATTTAGTCTAATTGATTTCTGGGAAGATGGGTACGTGTGCTTTGTAAATATAAATACTAAGAGCATTGCAATTTATCTCATACTGTACCACAAAATATCATTCAATTGCTAATCGTTTCAATATTGTAGGATGCGTTAATTTTTATTTGAGTAAATCAATTGTTAAGTATTATGATTTATAGAGATCGGATTTGTACTGTGAAAGTTGTGGACAAATTTTCAAATAATTTATTCATTGTTCGTTGGGTGCATACAATTTATTCTTTGCAATCCACTTCCTTGCCTATCGTTAACGAAATATAGTTCGTTTCCACCCTCAATGTTTATGCCAAAAGATATTTTCTGAAGATATTTTCTACTTAGCTTTGGCTGCTGGACACCGTTCCATTAAGTTTATTAAGATAGAGAACCATCGTAACCACCAACGAAGGCGTGAAGCCTTTAGAACACACCCTCACTTTTATAGCCCGCTCTTAGAAATGCATGAATAGGAAATTTGAGGCTGTGAACGAGTTAAACATAAATGGCTTGTTATACACGGTTGTAAAAAAACGTCTGACTCGCTGGCAGAAGCACTTGTAAGTTACTCCTTCTTAATTACTTAAGAATTTATACCTTCTTCAATTAAAATTACGCCTGCTTATTTACACTTTATTTTGAATACATATCGTGCAAGTAAAAATAGTAAAAATAGAAGAGGAATTTATTAGTTTTCATTCGTGTTTAAATTTTTCCAGAACCACTACACAAAGCAATGCAATCTTCAAATATTACATTTGTTTATTTCAGCTTTACATTTTCATCCACAAATGAACAGCTTTACTTTTCATTCTGAAGATCATTCGCGGCTTAGCACCCTCATTTTTTACTTGTTTCCCTCGTGGACATCTACAATTGAAATCTTTTCTAACAAGAACATAACTTTCATGCATCAACTGTTTAACATGTTTATTAGAGTGCTACATACAGCTACGAGTTACACGAAATTATTCGCAAATATTTTGCTTCGATCTGCCAAAAGAATGAAATTATGGGATAAAGCAAATCGGAAATCGAAATCGTGCAATTTATTCTTCACCTCGTACAGAAATTGAAACACTTTAATGCATACAGCCCCATAATGTAGACGTTATCTATTTCTGGCCGATTCCTCTTCAAAGAGAGCCGAATAAAAGGAAAAGAAGTCCACGAATAGAGCGCAGGCAATGATCCAACGCAATAATAGCCGGCCGTTCAGTGCCAAAACGACATTGGCAAAAATCGCAGGATTAAACTGAGAGATTATGCCTGGTTTGCCTTCCCATCGGGAATCACCCTCCGAAGGATCGCGCCACTTCCCGATTCACCATTTCACAGTAATTTAAACGACGATTGCCCAATAATTTAACAACGCCCAAGCATTTCTCTCCCCCGCCCGAAATACTTCCCGCGGCCGACTTAAACTTGCGCTTAACAACTTTTCGAGAAAAAGCGATTACGAAACAAAGCCGAAATAAAAGTTTCGCGGAAATTTCAAGCTTAACGAACGGCAGACAACAGGGCAACGATTTTCGACGCTCTCCCCGTAAAAGTTTTCCGCGATTACCGCCCCCGCCCCCTCCGTTCAACCCCCACCTCTCGACGTGCATAATTCCCCAGACATTTACCTCGGTTCAAACAAACAGCGCTTAATGGAGCGAATATAAGTGTCTGAGTCGAGTTAACGAAGCACACGGATCGAAACGCCTCGATGAGGACCGTGTTCGTTTTGTAATCAAGTTATCCCTCGTTATACAACTTTCCATTTAAATGAGAAGAGGGGAAAAGAACGCGGGGTTCAACCCTTTAACCCTGGGTGTACTGGGCCACGAGACGTCACGCGAAACTCTAAAGGCGGGGTTTCTCTCGAACCCACGCTTGTTTCTATGTTTCCCGGGAAGAAAATCATTTTTGTTTGCAGAACGTTGTACGACATTCTTTGCGAGGTTCTGGAAAAAAAGATGATACGTATGGTTTTGCGTTCGGTGTTGTTTATATTTGTATATGGTCGTTGAATGAGAGAGCGTACTACGAAGTAACGTTGTGCGCATGAAACTATACTACGATTCTGAATCGGATTCTCCCGATATCAAACGCCATCGACAAAGCTCAATATTCGTTGAATCCCTTCTACGGATATGGTATTGCATTTCTGGAAACTTCGTTTCGTTGTTTGTCATTCTTTCGGAGATAAAACGAACGTAACGGTTCGTTCGCACGATTGCCGGCATCGCGAAGTGTAGGGCGCTTAACCACGGGCAGTGTTGAATTTCAAACGCAGAAATGTAAACGACAGTGAATTATTTTTCGAGAATTTTTCACAGCAGTTAGGTAGCTCGAATTGAATTCTTTTCGAGTTGGAAATTCGAGGAGCCCCTCTCTCCCATGGGGTATACGCAGGGTTAATCGACTTTAATTTAGACGTCTGTAAAGGAATCGAGTTGGCCCGAAATTTCGCCGCGACAACACGCGTTTCCCCATTGAGGACACGCAATCTCGAGCCGCGAGCGTCGCCGTTTCAATTATTAAGTTTCATTGTCAGTTTAGCGGAGTTAACGCGGATTAAAATGTAAACCACGTTATTATAGCGACCGCGTGAAAACGACCAACTCCGTGACACGCTAAACCCCTGCCGCCGTGTTAATTTAAATAGGCGTATCTGGTCAAAAGGTCGTCCTGAGTAAAAATGGCTTTCAGAATTTTATATATGCGTATCTATATATTTAAGTTTTTTATATAAATCAGATTAAGTTAAATATTAAGTCTGGATAAAAAAGATGTCTAAATATTATCATAAACTCCAAAGAATAATACTAATATTTAATTTAACAACTAGCCATCGATTTCACATACGTCGAAATATTATACAAGCTGTTATATCTTCAGTTTTAACGCAGACACGGCTGTCTCATTTAATGTACACATACATAAACTATTTTTCCGCTACCCGGCAGCAGTAACTTGATTTAAGCGAAGGTTGTAGGGCCCGCCTTCTGGAATTAACACGACAGCCGGCCAGGATGGTCTGAATGGGGCGCAATTTTCGTGGACAACCTGCGTGACCTCCTCTTCTTCGAATTTGTTCCACCTCGACACGTTTTTCCACGCAAATAGCAGAACGCGACGACACCATGGCCGAACCGTACACGGTCCCTCGTTCATGGAGTATCTTCGAAAAACTGTAACGAAAAGTATCTGGCCCACGCAGAAGAGGTCCAACTGATTCGTGTCGACGAAAGGGGGGAAGGAGGGTTGGAACTTTTCTGCAGATGCATGGCGTTTGATAAATCTGGGTCAACGAAGAAGTTAGACCTTGACGGGAGCTCGGCCATCAGGGAAGGAGAGTTAGGACTAGACTCCGTGTGTGTACACCCTCCGTGGACAATGAGTTTGGACCCTTGTAATAAAAGTTTCGCCCCACACGAGGGGTCCACGAATATTGTGCATACTTTTGAAGCACTGCAGGTGCTCGAGCTCGTCAGGTGGACTTCGAGAAAAATGAAATAGTAGGGCCGGCGTTTGGAAAGTTCGGTAAGCTTGGAAGAAACTATATATTGGGTCAAATGGTAACTCTTGACACGATGCATGGAATACTCTTGCGTGTGTAGATTTCCGTGGAGGTACCAGGCACACGGTGAAAAATGATTTATGTTTTATTTTGCCTCGGGTGAGGTATTGTAACTCTTAATTGTTAGATAATGTTACTGAATATTAAAACTCGAGACAGTTTTACGATTATGAACGTGAAGACATTGCAATGATTTCGAGGGGATCGCTGAGACCATGAAAAATTACAGTCTTTTTACTAGCTTACGATTTTTGTATTGTTTAATGTAGTGCAAATTCAGAAAATTCTATTCTTTGGCCTGCTACGTTCGTTCACTAGTGCAAGGCTTTGCTGCATTGTAGACAAGTGGAAAATAAGAGACACGTATCTCTTATCCACGGTAACCGGATTTTATTGAGATGAAACCGTTCGCAAAAGTCGATCCTCAAAATGGAAACTTTAGGATATGGTCAAATTTGTGGGTGTACTGTTCGGTGATTTTCCATTCCTATGCAAAGCTTGATAACCTTGACAGCGAATGTAGCGAGACTTCGTGACACGGAAACCAATTTCTTTCGAAATCTCCATCGCCATTGAACAGCTATTCGCTAAAAATCGCGCAAATCTCTCGCACAGGTATCTCCTTTATACATATAGGTATTCGAAGAGGCGATCGAATCTCTAGAAATGGTTTTGTCTTTCGGAACTGAAATTCTGCATAAAACGGTGACTGTGCTTTTGGAATCTCAATTTATTGAACGTCCCAAAAAAGAACTGAGGAGAACAAGTTATTTTCCCCACTTGCAATGTATGATACAAATTCGTCAAAGTTCTGTCGATTATTTTTAAAACGAAGCATTTTCTCGACAGCAAACAAGTGATGAATTTCTGTAAAAGTGACAAATGGAAATATGCGCTACACGGAGAAAGAGCAGAATATGTGTATTGCAGTTAATGTGAATTGATAACTTGAAACTAGATATTCTTAGCACGGAAATATCCATGAGGCAATTATTGAAATGCATACACAGTCGCATAAATTATTGAAGCAATTACAATCGTGTCAATCAATTTGCAACGGGTATAAGCCAGCATGATGCCGGTACCAACGAACGAGGCAGGTACCGTTTCGCAGCGATGATTTCGTGCACAGTGATGTCGTTATTCCAGCCTTGTCCTACCTTGATTTTCGTAAGTTAATAACACCCCGGGTAATTTATTTCATCGCGTTCGTTATACCGTTGCAGTGATTTTATTTGTTTCGCGGCCTCGATAATGTCCCATCGTATAACACGTTCATTTAGATTACGTCGAACGGGATTAAATTTTCCGCCGAAGTGTCCATTCTATGTGTCAATACGATTCGAGTTATTTTCAAAACAGATGAACAACGCGAGACAACATAATCCGATGTCGATGCCGTATCAGCATGATTTCGAAGTGGTATTGTGGAAATGATGTTCCAAATAGAACATATTATTTTACTCTGTTCTGGAGATTCGTGAAAGTGACGTAGCTTTTTTAAAGAGTGTACGAATTATGAACGGTTATAAATAATAGAGTTTATGTTCAAAGGGGAAGAAACCTTTTTAATGAGTAACTGTGAATAGAAATTTAAGGAATATTGTTATTTATTTATTATCATTGATACTTATTTAAGTGTAAAGATCATTTTTGGAAATTCTTTGGTTTACTTTATAATAAATTTGGCGCAACAAATCAATTTGACAGGATTCTGGTTGTGTAAAATTTATACGACGGTGAATCCATGTCAACCCTCGGTCGTTTCATTCGCATTGCAATATTCGGTTATAATTAAATATTAATAGTGTTACTAATTAGAAATTTAGATTTCAATTAGTTGATCAATATCGAATACCTGTGAAACTATTTGTCAGGGGCATAGAAAATCGTGGAAATTTTTCCAGAAATATTGGAATCATCACGTCAACAGGGAGAAATCTTTAAAAAATGTCATGTATTATTGTGTGCTTTACTTCTAAAGCATGACTACTGGTTCTCGCGTTGTTTGCTTCTACTATTGATCAAAGCGATTGTAAAATAAAGCATTCGGCTCGATAAATTCGTACAAATATTATAAACTATTTCGCTCGAGGCAATCAACTTGAATATTAGTTTATTTAATATTTAGTAACATAATATGTTTCAAACTGAGAGTAACTTTCGACCCTTCTGATTCGAATTTATTTCGTTTGGATTATCCTTTGTTTTCGTTAAAAAATAGAAAACTGAGATATCAAAAGAAGCATATTACTACCCGTAATATATTCTTGCAACCAGAGAGATAGAAGTGAGAATATTTAAATGGCGAAACGCTATCGATTAATTGTTTCCAATTATTGCTTATCATAATTCTGAGATAAATGCACAAATTAATACCCATATTATCATTCCAATATAAAATATAATACGCTTTAAATCAATTATGTTTCTTCAATCAAAGCACTCTAAAAAGTTGCGTATCCAACAAAGAAAACAGAACAGGAGGAGGCTTGCCTTCCGCTCAAAGAATTACTGCAAAAACATACATACATTTACTTCCCCCCCAGCTTCCCCGCCACCCTTACAGTGATCGATAAAGTCAAACACAGCAGCAGCAAACAGGACACGACCCAGACAGTTAAATATTCCACAAATCTCCCAGCCACAAGTCGCACGTTTTCCGGCTCCCCACCCACGTCGCGTCATTTCACCAGAATCCATACATAACATCTCCCAGGATTCTCTCCTGAGATCTCAATCCACATCCGCAACCCCTCCACGAACAACGCGCGTACCCGCGCCCCAACAAAGACGATCACCGCCAGCGCCGTCGAATCGCTCCCAAACACAGCGCGCTCAAATCCCCTTCCTTAATTACCGATTCAAGCCGGCGTCGCCTGATTTATAAGCAGTTATCTGCGACACGGTTGAATTCGCCGCGACGATAAATGCGAATCCCTGCCAATCGTGTCCCCCCTTTCTTAAAACTGCAGCCTGCTCGCGACGTTACACCGTGACAAAGTAATCGCGCGAGATTAATTGCGTCCCTATCTCGATTCTGCCTGGCTGCATCGGCCAGGCCAGAAGGAGGGGAGAGAGATCGTGAACAGGGGCGACAAAGAGGGAGAGAGAACAGAAGATAGAACACACGTAGATTCTGATATCGAAAGCCGACTACGTGGAGCTTCTTCGAGGAGGGGCCTAGAGGAACATTGGAGCCGTTAGCATACGCAAGCGAAGTATATCACGGAATTCAGAACAGGAGTCTGCTGCACACCCATGGATACAAATCTTCTGGAAAGTGGGCAAGGAGAGGCGAAGTGAGATAGCAGGAGGACGGGGTGGCTGACAATGAACACGGGACGCCACCGAGGGTTTCCCTGTACAGGAGCTGCGCAAACAGCGAAGGAACGAGTTTCCTCGGGAGACCAGACTGGCGAGGAATGGGGAAAGGACGGCGAGGGAAGCAGGAAAAGAATCGAGTCCGCAGGACGTCGCCGTTTCTTGGCACCGGCTACTGGCACCGTCGAAGAGGGCGCAGAGAGGAAGAAAAAAGAAGACGCCGCGAAACGGTTCCAGGTATAGGTTAATTGGGAAACAAATAAGCCGTCGTGCAAGCTCTGCCCCTCTGGTGGACGAATCTTTGTCGCGGTTCCAAGCTGTCGTGCGAGCCAGGTGAACTGGTGGAGGCGGATTGCACTTCATCGAGAACTGGTTTGCCGGAGGTTGGAGTTTGTGAAGGGAATAGAGAGATCTTAGGTGTGTAAATTCAAGTTTGGTGCTACTTAGATAACTGATTGCTGTGGAGAGGTTGGTCTCAGAGTGTTGATTGTGGTGGCTTGGGGTAATTGGGAATTGGAGGAGCGTTGTGTGGTTTTATTTTTAATAGGACGTCTCGGTGGGTGTGGAGGGTAGATTTGTTGTGAAGGGTGGTGAGATGATGGGGGTTTTCGAATAGCTTCTTTATAGCTTTATGTGCTACACGCAGCTGGTATATGTATATATATTAAATACTATTTTATTGTGAAAATGCATTTACGTGTGTACGTATATTATAGTATGGACAAATATCTTACTATTAATATTTTCTGGCGTAACCACACATATTCATTGAGAGCATAATCCACGCTTGGAAACAAAGGAGAGAAAAGGGGAAGCTTCCACAGAGCGTTATGCGAACTTTTAATCTTTGAAAATCTCTAGGAATAGGGAGTGCATTCGGATCAGATAAAAGACCCTATTGTATTCAAGACCATCCATATTTAAATCGTCAAATTTTTATCCCCTGTTTCATCTTTTAGTACATGTTATCACCTTTGTACTTTTTAATGAATGCTATGGAGCAAGGTACATTTCATTTTTCACTAATTTTCGTCTGGACTT
Source organism: Nomada ferruginata (assembly GCA_963583965.1). Taxonomy (NCBI): domain Eukaryota; kingdom Metazoa; phylum Arthropoda; class Insecta; order Hymenoptera; family Apidae; genus Nomada; species Nomada ferruginata. Next base: position 8,563,320 of record OY757219.1, read on the forward strand.
TAAAAGATATATCCCCATTTTCTAATTTTGCATATGTCTTCGCAAAAAGATTAATCGTGGTACTATTAATTGTTGGAATGCAAACGAAAACTAGTTCAATTACACAATGAATTTAAATACGTGATTTTTATTCATTTATTATTTAAAATCACGGCTCTATTTTTTATTTCTTCTCAGTCCAATTTAGTCTCGATAATTTCTTGCGGGGTTCATTTATGGCATACAATCTATTTTTCATAAGCTTTATGATTCTTTAATACCGAATACCTGTGATTAAATAAAAAAGTGTAACTCCTTTAGAACGGAGCGACCATCGGAAACGTTTATTTGTACTACCTTGAGTATTTTATTTATAAACATTATGTGTTGCAACCTTTGGAAAAAAATTTGCTGCACTAATTTTATTCAATATGTATATACATGCAGATGCATTGTCTTCGTGTATTAATTTTCCTGCAACGCTGCAACTTCAACGTATAGTTGCATGAAACCAATAATTTAGCTTCGCGGTGACTTCGCGACAGGCGTCGAAAATTATCTGCTCGTTGGAGCAATAGCGTGCAATTAATGTCATTATTACTAGAATTGGGAATTTGTTCCGGTAAATTTCTGTTCCATATACCGTGAAGTAATACTGACGCCCGATAAACGACTGTGATAATATTAATTGCGGACAAACGCATTGAAATTTTTCTGATTTTTTAAGCTGGCTCACGTTTCATTAAGCTTTCCATAACAAAAATTTGCACGTTGATAAAACTGTAGCATTTTACTATTATTATAGTAGTACATACTTCTAAGTTAGTACTTAAATAATACAAGAATTTAGAAAGAAGTCTACGCGCAGATAAGAAACAACTAAAAAATCTTACATATACTTAGCTCTATTTCAATTTCCTTAAATTTACGCGATATCTGAGCAAACGAAAGAGGTAATGACTACAAAGAATTCTTAATTCACCTATTACTTTTTGTGGAATTATTGCCGCTTTTGTGGCAATAATGTGGAACCACTTCCCTAATTGTACAAATAATCCTACATATTCTAGCATGGAAATGTTCTCAAATTGCCAACTCAGAATTATTAACCAGCCATAATATTTCAGTACAGCCTGAATTGTCCGGTGGTCCCTGGCAAACCTGTCGGCCAGTAGTGTACACATAAATATCTAATACGGGTCGTACACACAAGACAAGTGTACAAGTGTACAAGCATGCACTTCGTACTTCCAAATCACGCGTAAACAATTCTCATTATTAGGTTGGTGTAAAAATAATTCCAGTTTTTATGCGAATGAATAAATGTCAAATGACTGTTGTCTGATCAACTTTTCATTGATTTGCACCTTCTTGAGACGTTTTCGGGGATCTGCTTCGATAATAGCCCTCAGTTCATCATTACTAATTACAGAACAACGTTCACAGCCCTCTTCACCTTCGAGAGTTTCATCTCCCTCACGGAGTTTTTTAACATTCTGATGAGTTGCACGCTTGTTAATAGTTCCCTTAACAAACGCGTTGTTAACACTAGGTTTACGGAACGCGTCAATTTGACGCATTTCAGAATTCGAAAGACAAAGATTAAGGCAGATCTGTTAATATTATATAACTAAATTAATTATATTTCATTTCGAAATTAGGCGAATTAAGTTTTTAAAGAAAACGCGCATTATTATTGGCAATCGTTAAGCCGAGGGTAATCGGTAAAAATAAGTGCTCAAACTTGGCCGTAAACCTAGTGTTAATATTGCGAGCAGTTTCCGCAGTTTTAAGGCTTAGTTTATACTCGTACAATAGTATCGTTCGAATTTGCTTTTCTCCATCTCTACTTTCTGACCAAATGCAGCTACAAATAAACATAGAGCCAACTTCACGCTTTGAAATGGTACACTACATGAACGCAGTTACAAAACAACTCACTCGAGACTGATAACTCAAGTTTTTATTGGCGAAAACCGCAGTTATTTTTGCACCCACCTAATAAAATGGGACCAATGTTAAACGCATCCACCCAGGACGCAGCGCAAATTGTCACTCCACGCGACGAACCTCCACTGACGTTTCAAATGCTCGATTAAATGAACGAACAAAGAAAAGCAGATGAGCATCTCACGTTTTGCTTACGTACATTATGCAGCTCGCGTACAGAAGAGAGGCATTCGCCGTGACAAGTCTGCAGCACGCGAGACAGCCCGGTTCACGGTGCGCAAATGATAGCGAGACGAGCAAGGAGTGGCATAATTGTTTCGATGCTGTAATGGAGATCCTTAAAGTAACTAAGCTACGATGTTCCCACGTGCGGGTTTCCTGCACGTTGTGTATATTCGGGCGCAGTCAACGACACGTAAAGTCGCGTCTGGGGTCAGGCCTGGCGCTCCCTCATGCGTGCTTCCTCTGCTTGGTTCCCACCCATTGACAAACCAACGAGGAATACCTTTCTCGCCGGACCTGGCTACGTGCAAGGAACTTCCGATGGCCTCGAACGACCCTGTCGAAACTTGAAAAACTTCCAAACGAACGGCCAACCGGAACGCGATCTCCACGACCGGGCTGTATGGTTCGTCGCAGGAAATCTTATGAGATCCTTTTTTTTTTGTTGCGACGTTAACGATCGCGAGACTTTTTCGGGCTCTGGTGTGCCTCTTGTCGGACACTTTTTGGTGGAAGTCGTGGTCTTTGCCTTGGGTTATGCTTCTTTTACGGTCGTCATTTGAACGGGTGTTTCGTACTCTGCGTCTGTGGTGCTTATTAGTAAGGTTTGATGAAGTCTGGGGGGATGTGGAGGGTGTTTTATGTACGAGGTTTTATTTGATCGCTGTGCTTGATTTATAAGATAGATTGAGATAATTTGTAGCGTTAAATGCTTAGAAAATGTAGAAAGTGGTTGCATGTTTTTACCATTATTTCGTTTCAGTTACAAATTATGGAACCATGAAATTATTCAATTTTGCGAGTGATCAGTTTGTGTTCATGAAGAAAGTATTTATTCTTACCTTACACGATCCTGGGAAAAGACTTTATTTATTCAATTCACGATCTATATTACTGTCGATACATATTTTTAGAACAGCTATTAGTATTCGGTACTCCGCTGTTCAGAAGACTGTTCAACTAAGGCTGTTTCTATTATAATTAAACCATCGAATTCCGTTACCGTGATATATCAGTGACAAATCGTCATGCAAGTGTGTCCATCACCTCCATCGCGACGGTTTGGTTAGCATACAATTACGTTCCACACGACGATATTTAAACTAACCTGCACTCAATGCGCAATTGCACTATTTACATCCATCGAAGTTATTTCCACGATATTTATTAAGGCAAAATTATTTGCACTATAATTTTGTCAATTTAATGCAAATGTGGTGACCCAAGTGCCCAAAGGTATTCGATGCCAATTGCTGGTTTACCAAACGAAGAAAATAGACGATATAAATTACGTAGGTATCTGTATACATATGTTTTGTATCCTAGTTCATTCTTCGATCACCAATTTTACAATGATTTCGGGACAGACATGATCAAAGCGATGTGAAACAAAAATAAATTACATTCTCACTATTACGTCATAGCCAATTACACGGTGGACATTGGCGATCCGGTATATTTGATTTCGGAAAGCAATTTTCGTTCAGGCTTTGTCCTAGAATAATAAATAATCGTTGAATCGCCTGTATTGGCGATAGCAAAGCGGTGGAACTTGTTGCAAGAAGTAAATGATGCAGTAACAAATATTTGGATAACAATAGCTTGCAACATTGGGCAATGCCGCAATGTAAAGGAAAATTAATTAACAAATTAACACTTCAGCTAATTAAATCACGCATACTATTAAAATTCTCTGCTATTTCTATGTAGACATATAATTCTGTAATTCTTGCATAACAAAATTTATTTGACGTCATGGATATAATATAATAAATACTGGAGCAGCATATATTCAAATAGGTTTCTACTATCGAACCGCAATCGCGAAAGAAGTTATTTCAACGTGGATACGTAGAGCAAAGAATATCGGTGAGAATCGATGCTATTCTTTGATCTACACTCGTTGTTTTCGTTACGCTTATGAAGTTTCTGTTTCGAAATACCTGTCGTTCGATACTCGCACAGTTGCGTACGATGCTTCGTACGGTCGCAGGTTTTATTTCGACCGCGGTTCGGAGCTGTTTATCCGTTTGTTTAATTTCTTACCTGTGCACGGTGTTGCAGATGAGTTTCTGCAAGCCCCTTTTCTCGTGTTTGGGAAAGCTGTCGGATTTAATTAAAAGGATTCTGCAGATTGGGCCGGCACAAGTTCCGCCAACTCCGTCAGTTTGTTGTAAATTACGGCAGATAAATTGAGTGAACGCGGCACGGCGTATCGACTTGTTTTTAAGAGTCCAAGATTGTCGAAGCAAATGAACGTTGGAAATTGCCTACTTAATGAGTTCCGTGATTCGGTTTAAATACAAATATCCTGTTACCAAATACACTATTAAAAAGGGACAATTTATAATATTTCTTCGACAAAAATATCATTAAGAGAAATAAAAGTCTATTCCGTTGATTGCATTCCACAAAGAGAATTTGCTGAAATCCAATTTACGATTCAACAGAAAGCGACCGCATTTCGTCGCGTTGGCTGCTTCGGTTGTGTGTATTTGATAACGACCAAGGGGTAAAGGTGCTCCAACTCAAGTACGGCATACCAAACTTAGAAAGTTGGTTGGTTAGACGTAGCGTAAAACCGACATGTCAACGCGGTTGCTGTGCAGAAACCATTGGTGTTCGTGTCTGATCACTGAACTTAAGCTGTGCCTAGATGAGTGATCGCCTAAGAACTCTGTGAGCTGTCGACTTTGTTAGTTGAAAGCTGAACTAGAACCAAAGGCCGCTGCACGGAAATCGATATTGGCTCACGCAGATTTTAAAAAGCTGGAAATATAACACGGTTGCGCGAAAACCGTTGGAGAGGATAAAAAAGAACCAATATTTCTTTACATTTCGTGCTTGCATTCTTTTTAACGTATTTATAAACGCAAATACGTAAACAAGTTTCTCGAAATTCAGGACCAGCTGTGTTTTACCTTTGATCCTTTTTTATAACAAGTGATTTTTTATTTAAGCCCGTGCGAAAAACTGAAACTTAGTTCAGTAGAATAGTTTAGAAAACCAAGGCTTTTTAGAAACTGATTTTAAAGGAGTGCTACACTGGTCGTTTTTAATTATGGAGTAGATTTAGGTTTACTAAGCTGCAGAATTTATTATAGTAAACTTTGGTAATATTCTCGTTATATTTGCTTAATTGTTGCAGATTCGCTGCAGTTTTGTTTACACTGGTGTAATGAGTAATGAACATCCAGCACTATACAAAACAAGTTCATTACAAAGGAAAGCATGAGACCGTTGGACGACTTAATAAATAGAATTCATAGGAACAATACAAGAGTTACTTTCCATTTTTTTAAAATTTCAATCCACGAATTTATAATAAATCTTCTAAACAGCCACACCTCTTCCAGGACCAAATAAAATTCAAATCTATAATATAGTATAACATACAAATCGCCTGTAAAAACTAACCAGCGCGAAGAAAAGCAACCCCAATCAAAACGAACTCTGCGAAGAATTAGGAAACAAATCTGCTCGACCGATTGGAATATCTATCCCAAACAGTGCCCCGAACAGAAAGAATGTCCAGAGTCACGCGTGACCGACGATAAACCTCACCGATGCGCGATCCCAATCGAGGAAAACGTTCAAATCGTCTGCCACGATGACACGTCTCCCGTTCTCTTTCACGGCAGTTCAATTTCTTCGATGCTATCAGAAGGAACGTGTGTCGGTCGGTCGATCGCCGTTCCGCTTTTATTTCGCCGTACGAAACAGTGTCCTCGGTTCCCCAAGGACCATCCCCCTTTTTTTTTGCCATCCGGTACGCCCCTGGGGCGTGAAACAATGTTTCGCGTCGCACAAAGAATTCCACAGGAAGAAAACAGTCGGCGGACACACTCGCCCCTTTTTGAACTGTCGTGGAAAAGCGTTCGAACTGCGGTCACGTCAACACGAACACACCGACGGGACGCGTCGCGACGCCTCCGAGAGAATAATTCGAGGGTACGTTGTGGACCGCCGTAGAACCACGAAATTAACTGTCGACTTAAAAACCGCGTCGAAGAAGCGACATTCACCGCCCCTCGATCTCGCCTTTCCGTCGAGCCACGAAGACGAATGCGGACAAGGGATTGGGCGGTACGCGGTGAGACAGCATTTTTATTACACTCCGGAGGTGCAGCTTCTAGGAGCAATGAAGCTACACACATGATGGCGGTACATAGATGAACTGGTACGCGAAAGCGGGGCGAGGGTGACAAAAAAAGGGGCGAGAAATGCGAATGGCGGGGCATTAGGTGCGCGATGAAAGCGAGATAAGGCGTTGATGGTAATGATAATGACGACTGAGACGCGTGCGTTTCGAAAAGTAGAATTGGTGGCGGTGTTTGGCAATAGTGGTGGACGTTATCTTGTCGCGGAGGGAATTTAGGGGCTGCTTGTTTGGAGGATATATTGGACTTTGGTGGTTTCTTATTTTGTGCGCATTATGTTGGATCTATTAGTATTCGAGGATAATCGAAGGATTGGTGTTCACTCGGGATTTAGGTTCAGTTATTTGAATAAATGATTGATGAGCTGACTTGTATCTACATATCGTATAGAAGGGTTAGTATTGTAGAAATAGACGAATGTAATTTGGATATGTGAGATTGAAATGTTTGGAATGATTTGGAACGTCTGGAATGTGATCAAGGAATGTCTGTAGTGTGCAGCCTGCACGAGTGATAGAATGAGATAGAAGCTAAGGGTGAAAGAATATATAGAGTGGATGATGCGTCCGCCGGTCAGAATTGTTTGAGAACCGACTATAAAATAACTTCTTATAATTGCAAAGAATTTATTCCAAACCCTCCGAAAGAATTTACTTTTATTTTCTTTGATATAATATCTAGAACAATCGTTCTAATAGCTGTTTAAAGGAATATAGTACATACATATATTTATTTCAAAATCTAGGCGAATCTAGTCCTCCCCAAATCCATACAACAAATTAACAAATATACCAAGGAAATACGACTATTCCCCATGCAATATACTGTATGCATTGCCCAAAATAAACAGGATACATTCGGCGTAAAAATAAACTGCTGCAATACTGATATAACGAACATTTCAAATTTTCATCCGTTACCATTACAATAACTTAAAACAAAACGAAAGAAGAATCAAAAGGTAGTATCACAGAGATTCCTCTGCACAGGTAAACGTGATGCAAGACCAGAAATAATGCAACCACCTGTATCAAGTCACAGTGAAATAATACTCGTATTTACTGCATACTCTTTTCGACGAGAACATGTGCAAGTAACGCGTCGTTACGCTATGCATCATACCTAAAGGTGAATTCTCATTAGTGCACGCGCAGCACGTCGTTAGCAGTACCAACAACATTGCCGATTTTCACAGTATGTCATACGCATACTCGAATTTCGGCTAATTCCGTCGAATCCGTTACGTTGGTCCCTTACCCCATCGAGAAACTTTTGACCTTAAACATTTCGGTGGCTGGTGGTTGCCGGCTATGCAATTTGCCGTGAAAATGCTCGTGGCGAAATAATAATCATCCCTTGGTTGGAATAAATGTGTACCCGTATTTCAATCGTGGATTTTGCACGCGACATCGAACGAAATATTTAATGGCAATTCGTACTATTAAAGCAACCATTAGTGTTTCGGTGCAAACCATCGTAGGTTGATTCTTCATTGTTCGAGCAGTCCAGTGGACAGTTTACAAGGCGCAAAGTGCTAGAACTAGTTTCAGGCACGATTAACTAGTTGTTCCAATTTATTCGTTTACGGTTACTAGAAGAGTTCGCAGTGATTAAGTAGAGCAAGTAGAGGGCAACGAGTTAGAAACTTGCTAACAGGAAATCTGAATTCGTGTAAAAGTTTAATTACTAGGGAGGTATTTTGGCGTCAGGATTAAACGAGTTAATTGTGGAATTGAGGATTTTAGTTACAATGGTTCCTTTTGGATTTTAGATGCAATGATCCCAGTCTTTCCCCAAAATCAAGGTGCAAATATTTTTGTTCCCATATTTCGTTGTTCCATGAAAATCTACGCATCCTGTATTATATTAACTTAATTACATTTTGCAAATTAATAAATATATTAGCTTCATGTGAATTTTGTCAGTCACTGCGTGTACTGTTCATTGAGACAGAGTAATTTAAAGCTGCATATTCGAAATTACCTTGAGAAAGAATTCTGATGCATTATCACAAAAGTATAATAATACGTTTTTGTTTCTACGTTTGAAAATAGCAAAATACAGTAATTGAATTATAATTATTACTCATCGATATACAATTACCCTATTTTTAAGCAATTTTAATTTATCTGTTCACTTTCTGGTTTTCTTTAATCGAATTTTATGGTTCATTGTCGAATTCAATTTTATACCAGCACACAGTAGAGGAGTACAATAATACTCAAATGTGAAAACCTATAATAGATAGTCTTTGAGAAATACCCCCAAGCTGCTTTTCCAGCATTCATTTTCAATTGCATTGGTAAAATATCTTGTATCTACGGAGGAAACAGGTTTTCCAGTTCTAGTTCAAAGTAGAATGGTACCCAGTATTTGATGCTCCTGAATGCAGACATGTTTGGAACATGTATACACATATGTATGTAGCTGGTAACAGCGCGTAACAGTCTGTACTATATCATTCCTTTTCGTGTTTTCGAAAATCCGTCTATGTGTAAAACCACCGCTTTTAGCCAGCAAAAAGCAAAGAACTCTCAAGCATATCGCTTGTTTCGAAAACTACATTGTAGGGAAACAGAACGATTCAACCATGAAAAATAAATATTCCATCATCCCACAATTTTTAAGAACGTTACATTAATGAATAAAAGCGTGGACATACAAAGCGTGGACTTCTTTTACAAATATGTAACACGAAATACAACCTCAATACCAAACCCAAAATCTACTGCAATCTTAATCTCGAAGCTATTAATCTTTCCAGCAAGGTTACGTCCACTTCCCTTCGTTGGTAAAGTAAGCAATAACAGGTACTTATCAAATCCAATTATAATGCAGTGCAAACTTAATTACAATTTTAAACTGTACATTCAATTTTGAACTTAAACATTTTTGCTCTCGTTACAGTTTTATAAGTAATTTATGATCGACAAGTTTACCAATGATTTAAGAAATGAACGTCGCGGTAGTAAGAAAGAATGGAGGTGATCAAACTGAACGAGAAGAATAAGCGAACCGTTCGCCTTAAAACCACGGCTGCCGTTTCAAGCCGTTCAAACAATTTCCACTCCGGAGCCGTGCTACCATCGAGCACCCACAATTGCCTCCAAGATACCCGTAAACACTTATCGTAGTTATACTAAGAGGGGGTTTTAGGGCAATTATGCGGTTAACAACTACGATAGTGAAGTTGCAGGGCTTCGATTAAACAGAACGATGGACGCTTAGATTATTGATCGTAGAAACCAAGTTACAACATATACCACACGTGTATGTACATACATCGGGATGGTACTTAAAATTCAGCTTTCAAAATGTAGCACAAATTTGGCTTCTTTATGCTGAAAACGGGTTGGAAAACATTGTGTTATAAACTTCATTGTATTTTAGAAATTGCTATCCTGTTATTCATAATTTCGATGACGAGTTCGTACACCAGGCTTGTGTAAGTCTGGTGTTATCATATCAAGAATTTCCATTGAAGCATACATAAGACAAGAAGTTACATATTATCAACGAAGAACAAAACCAGTATTTGTCATAAAAATTTAGTTATTTGAGAAATAGATTTTTGTAATTGTGCATTGGCAACTTTAAAACTTGTTGGTTCACGAATTTACTTTGCAATAATATTTCAATGTTAAGTAAATGTGTTTGAAGATCATGGTATGTCGTGAAGAAAATTGCATGTTTTTCTTGAAAAACAAAATTCAATGGCTGGTATCAACCCCTACAAAGGAACTGCAATGAAAATTTGATATCCCATACTACTTACTCATAAGAGTGACAAGGTGCTTCGTAAAAACATTATATTTTTTTTGTTCAATAAATAAGTACCATCTTAACGTACAGGAATGAGTAATGATTGTCATTCTCGTGGAAGTACAATCAACACAATCTGTTCTGTATCGCAGTCACGGGGGAAAAAAAGCAACGAAGTCGAAATTATTTCTGCGCGTTCGTTTGTACAATAGCTTTTTCTCGAAACAGCAACAAATGGTAACGTTTGGCATTGTTTGTTATTGAACTGAAACTCGTGTTGACTCGTTCGAAACGATGGAGCTCTGGAGTATCAAGTGAACATAAATCTGTGCTGCGAATGGTGGTCGACTGTTCGCAAATAAATTTGTCAGTCAAATTTGATTGGAAAAAGAAGAAAAAAGAAGTGGCTATTGTTAATTCTACTTTGTCCTCGGATGAATGATGGTGTGAACACATTGCCCCGAAAAGAATACGTTCGGAGATGTGTACTCATTCGAGCACCGTTACAAGAAAACATAATTTCAAGTATGTTCCCGTATCGATCGGGTGCTCGATATTGAAAAACATGTTTCATGAATAAATCCTTACGAGAAGTAGTTGTGAAATAAATTCTTGGGACGAAACTTGTGGCTTTTCATCTTAATCGGGCACTCGATGCTCAAGTTCAGAGTACCGTGAAAGAAATAAGGAGTTTACGGTAATACTCTTGCGCTTTGCAGCTCTTTAATGCACGTACTTCGTGTTATATTCGGTACTTAAGAGAAAAGGAACGTTACCTTGCAGAAACATTTTTCAATGCTGCCATAAGCTCGTCAATTTTCATTGCAGAATAACGTGCCAAAAAAAGTTACAGTTACATTCCCTTGTATCTATTATATACTTGTAATTATTATAATTAATGCATAAGGTAAATCGTAATACTGGTCGGCTAGGGATCAAAGGAATGGATGTTTCGACGTGTAATGCTTATCAGAATAAGGTATCTTTCACATAGATATTGCTATTTATACAGTCCTGTTAACACGCACTGAGACTGGAGCACTATGCTCTTAAGAGTTTGTGTCTTCGTCAAGATAACTAAGTTGTCAGAACTGCATCTTGCGTATGCAAACTAATTGATGGTATCTACATGGAGTGAAGGCAATACAGATTTCTTGTCAAAATGGAATATCATGATTGTAGGAATAAACGCTAGCATAAATAATAAATATGTACATACACTAAATATATTGCTCATTTGATTTCTGTAATTATTTTGCAATTAACTTCAGTAGGAAATTTTAAGTAACTTACTGTGATTTCAAAGAACAGTGGTTGATTCATTGGTTGATGATTTTTGAAATATTTAATAAGCCAATTTAATAGAGTAAAAAATTGCTCGATTTTTATTAGCACAGAGAGTGTAACATCTAGGGAATAAAATTCAAGAGTTACATTTAAAGACTGCAAACTTTGATAAATTAACAGCGTGAAATATTGCAATAACTATGAAAATAATAGAATCAGAAACTACTCGAGAATTTATTTAATTATTTAATTTAATATTTATTTAATTTATTTCTGCAAACATCGATTCAAATATTAGCAAAATACAAATTTAAGTTAAAAGATCCAAATAATTCGAAAGAAAGCATTCTCTGCTTCAAATAAACTAACGCATAATCATTCCAAAATTAAATTCGTCGAAACAAAACCGCACACCATTTAAACGACCATACCCCAAATAATTCATTAAAACAACGTCCAAGCCAGCAATCTCGGTACGTCCGCGAGTTATCATCCACCGAAACAGAGAGACAATTAAACCGAACTGTTTCATCTATGAACACCGCTGCAAAGTCCATGCAACCCGCCGATCTATCATGTCCAGGAAGTATCGATGAACGAGTTATTCGCGCGTAAATTCCGGTCAAGGATGCGGCTGAAGCGCGATACCCATGAAAGACAGCCACGACTAAATGGCCGCATAGTAACTAAGGGATCCACCGGAGAAGTTAACTATTTCCCAGTTCGAACGCCGGAAGTTCGATAACGGTCGCCGTAAATTCCGCGACGAAACAGAGAGAACGGAGAAAGAGCGCGTGTGTTCCACGGGCAAATCGAAGAAACGGACCGAGAAGTTTGCTCGTTAGCAATTTCGCGGACGACGTGGCTGGCAACAGGAAATATAGAGCCGGCCACCGCGGATACGCTCTGTCGTTTCTCGGTTCAGCCTCCGAATCGGCGAACAATCGGCACGGGATACGACGTGGACGTTGTATACATGCATACATGCGAATGCGCCTCGTGATTGCTGGAACCGCGGCGATCCCCGACCGAAACCGCCGCGACCAACCCCAATTTCCCCTTCTGCAATTATTTCGTGAAACGTATCGCGTTAAAGTGGGCTTTGGTTAAACAAACTTACACCGACAGGTAGGTAGCCGTGGATAAATGTTTGCTCCGTGGCCGAATGTTTATTCGCGGGACTTCAACAGAGGGGGATGATTAGCCCCGTTCCAGACCTGAAACTCTCTGCCGACACTTTGTGTAGTCTTTAGACTTGTGGGGCCCCTGCTGCGCTCTGCGCAGTCACTTGTCAAAGGGTATATTCGAATCGGTGTATACGTGTATGGTAGTCAATCGAGAGTTTGAAAGGTTTTGTGGGCGGAAATTCTTTTTAGATTGCACGAGAGCACGGGGATATTTGTCCGCCGTTATTAACTAACTTATTAACTAACTAAATATAGGAAGAGTTAGGGTTAGGTTAACCCTTTCATATTTAGTAATTGTTCGCTGAAGGTCTATGTATATAAACGTTCTCTACAACAATGTACCACAATTTCAATTATTTAGATAAATTAGATCTTACCTAATTAAGTACAACCTCTTAGTATTCATGCACATAGTTTTTCGATATTAATGAAAACTAAACCGTTTTGTGTATGGAGGATATTTTCTTCTTCCGAGTATATAAGCGAAAGGGTTAAAAGGGTACCACTAAATTTTGTACAGGGCAACGTTCAAGAAAAATTATAAACGTGCAAGTGAAACGTTTACATGTAAGTGAAAAGTATCACCTATGCATAGCTGAACTTGGGTTAGAATCATTGGAGAAGTATTAGTTTTGATTTTGTGTTCTGGTCGTCGTCTAACGCCAATCGAGGGGTGCATTTTCAATCGTATACCTGGACCCTACCTGCATCAATAGCAGCGTAAAATGATATTTTTGCCCATGCTATAAAAAGGTATTGCCCACAGAGTGTCCCGAATGAAACGGAGTTTAATATACGCCAGCGTTGACGACGGTGTCACGAGGACGTCAAATTTTCGATAAACCACACCGATTGAGATAGATTGTTATGAAGTTAATTGCTGGTTTTTGTATTGCGTGATTATAATGGCAAATAATAGTGTATTATGTATTGAGTTGATGGGTAACTACTGTAGATTCTGTGTCTGTATTTAATACTTATTATTTAAATTCGTATAAAAAATAATGGTTTTGAATGCGTTATTTTTTTTTAAGAATAAAATGATTATGAAACCTGGTAATTGTAGTTCACTGACTACACACGTTTGATATAGCTAACGGTTGTTATTTATATAATTTCATGAATCGTAATTGACTGAAAGTAGACTTCCCCATGTACCACCCCTAATTTAAACACCTTCAACGAAAACTAAATATTATACAAACGTAGACTATGACGTTGATACAGCTAATAATAACAACCAAATACTTTATTGAAGTATACCATTGCAGAATTCCAGTAAAACTAAGCCCAAATATTTAATTAAGAAATATATCAAGCTTTATTATCATTCTCCTACGTGGTAGTTGTTCTTATGAAATCATTCGTTCTACACATCGACTGTTTCTAAAGACAATACAGACGTATTCTCCATCGTAAATCACTTTGTAAACGGTACACTGCAACGCAAACAAGCCTGCGATGAAAAGAAGTGACAGATAATAGTAGAGTTCCATAACGCGAACAATTATCTCGTATTTAACAAGCCATATCGATCTCCAGGGGTGTGGCGTTACATCATCGAGTGAAAAATACGCTCGGGCGAAATTATTTTCGCGAGATGGTTACGCGTTTACAATTGACGCACTCGTCGCGTTTTGTTTTGTCAGCGATTCGCCGCTTTTTCCAGTGGAACATTTTCACCGTTTAATGACGTGCACCGTTGAAATCCCGTAACGAACCACTTTGGTGAAAACGCGACTCGGGCGTTTCGCAACTCGTTCGCACTTTCAATATTCATAAGAGCCGCCAGGTTGCACGGTGTTTCATTTTCAATCACGTGCGTTCCTGACTTCTCTACTTTTTTTGTTTCAATTTTTTATTTTTAACAAATTTGTTTTGATCTCGGAGCGGGTGGCGAACGCAAACTAATTACATCGTCGCGTCACGGTGCATTAAATTAAATGTCAATTGACGGGAGAAATTACGCGCGGCCATTTATACAACTGAAATTCTGTGAACATTTCGAATTGGGTTGTAAAGCATTTAGTTCTTAGACATTTCGGTAAGTCAAATTCCATCTTTCATATCGAATGTAACGATTCTAACGTTTCGCGAATCACTTTCGATATTTATGAAGGAACTTTCTGAAATTAATAAACTGGAAATAGATCGAACAAATATTTTCAAGGGGAACAGTCCTCGTTATGTGCATCATTGAGATATTTTCACAGAGATTTAAGTGAAAGTAACGATGAAATATAACAGAATTGCTGAGGTGTTTATTTTCAGTAAACTATTTTCGTACAAGCGTTTAAATTGTTATCTTTAACGACTTTAATACGTCAAGTTATACAAGGTAAACTCTATATCGAGAGCTCGCGCCGCTGCTCCTGACTCTTCTATAAATTCATATATCCATTCGTCGTGTTCCGAGCAAGAGACTGTCGCGAACAGACGCAACGATATACCGATCAAGAAGCTGCAGAAAATGTTCAATGAAAAATTCATATCGCCTAAAAGCCCGCAATTTCGTGGCCTTACGAATCGACGATGCGAGTGTCAAAGCAAAACCGACAGAAATTGCAAATATTGTTTTTATCAAAAAGATTGTTGTTCAGTTTGTGTTTCAATCTCTCGCAGCGAGATTCAAAATGGCACAGATGTCTGTGATTAGTTGGCTGATATATGTACGCGGTTTATGCAAATAATACGTAAGCCCAAGGCTGAGTGTGCACCGTAAGTGATAATTGCGAAACAATTGCGCGATGGTAGCGACAGAACGTGGGGGGGGGGGGGGTGAAATAAGCAAGTGTGCAATTGGAAGAAGAAAAGTGATGTCAAAGAATTGGAGTTTGATCGAATCGTTTGAAAGTTATGAAAATAACTTGGAGCAAGCGCACAAGTTTCATTTTTATGCAGCGAGTTTAATCGAAAAGCTGTGCTAGATAAAAGAACTGAATACTATTATAATTCGTGCAAATATTGGATGAAATTCCAAGGAAAGTTTGGATAAATAGTATTAAAATGATAACTTAAATATAACAGTCGCTGCATGTTATTCTTAGATAAATTTCGAGTTAAAAATTGATCAAATAAGAAGTTAACTTTTCTTTCTAGAATACGTTAATGGCTTGTACCTTTCACTGTGGGAAACATTCAAATTTTTCTTCGATAATACCATTACTGTATCCCTTTCGACGAAACTCGATTAGCGACTAAAAAAGTTCAACTTCTAACAAAGAAAAAGATTACCTCTAATTTCTGTACAGGTTCGATATTTGAAATTCTGAAACTGGCATTGCCTGGAACACACGCCCGATGGGAAAGAATAAAAAGAACAATGAAACTTCCAATCGTAAAACAATCTACACAGAACACACCGTAATCCATTTCGTATCAGCACACTTCGTTTCGCATAACAAACCTGTATAAAACATTAAACCGCGCGTCGCACGTAGTAAAAGGTGATTAAATATAATGCGACAGCTCGCTCTGCAAATTGCTGGTCTGTTAAGCAGCCCGCCGTCGCGTAAACCAGAAACAATTTCGATTCAGATGCAACCTAATGAGCCGAGAAGGAATTCGATTATCGCTGTGCAACGATGCACAGGAGCAGCCTGAACGAGCCACCCCCGCGAGCTCACGCAAAACCCTTCGCGGAATGCCAGCTTCGGATCGCACGCAATCAAAATTCACCGAATCGATGCCAATTAAGGTGAATTACGCGAGGCAAGCGCGCCCACTTTGCACGATCGTACGCTAGAACGCTGGTAAGATGAAAAATAAAATATATAAAAAAAACTTTTTAAAAACCACGCTTATATTAAAATGCACTAAAAAGGAGAAAATAATTTAATATAAATTTAAATAAAATCATGACATTAGTGAGTATGAATAAAAGCGTGGTGTGCCCACGAAGATAACGTCAATATAGTTTAGCACACCACGCTTTTGTTTATAGTCACTAATGTCATGATTTTATTTAAATTTATATTTAATTATTTTCTCCTTTTTAGTGCATTTTAATATAAGCGTGGTTTTTAAAAAGTTTTTTCTATATATATTTTATTTAGTTTTAGCTGTACCTACGATCCTCGTTAAAGAATTCTTTTGTTCTTTGCCGCGCAATGAAAGCGGGACAGCACAGGCGGGACGCTTGACGTGACACTGTCAATTTCATTGTCCCATTGATGCATCGCGATGTGGTTTCGACTCAACTTGAGCCGAGCCGAAGTGCATCGGGCGACCAGGCACCGTAGCTCAATTTTTCTACCGAAACGTTGCTCGAGAAATAGTGTTTACCCCCTTAAGACTTTTCACCATCACTTTCTTTACTTCTCTTCTCATCTTTTGGAGCATCGGGACCCCTTTTGGGGCACTAGGACCCCACTTGGGGCACTAGGACCCCTTTTGGGGCACTAGGACCCCATTTGGGGCACTAGGACCCCACTTGGGGCACTAGGACCCCTTTTGGGGCACTAGGACCCCATTTGGGGCACTAGGACCCCATTTGGGGCACTAGGACCCCACTTGGGGCACTAGGACCCCATTTGGGGCACTAGGACCCCATTTGGGGCACTAGGACCCCATTTAGGGCACTAGGACCCCACTTGGGGCACTAGGACCCCACTTGGGGCACTAGGACCCCATTTGGGGCACTAGGACCCCATTTGGGGCACTAGGACCCCATTTAGGGCACTAGGACGCTTTTCAATCAATTATTTATCGTATTAGGTAAGACAGGGATGTGAGTGGTACCTACATTCAGATACCTGTTTATAAGTAGCGGTGCTATAATTTGGTTCAACAAATTATGTTAATAATCCTCGAAAACCGTTTCGTACACCCATTTACATATCAATAAAGTGTTAGGAAACACAGTGCTACAATCTACATAGAAATTAATATTTACGGTAACATTGCAAGTTCCATTGTTCATTTTATTCCACAACAATCAAGCTCATTAGCACAGGTAAATGCATTTGTGAATATTTTTTCCTTTAAATAATTTTCCAGCATGTGATAAATACATACTAGCAGCAGTATTATTCTTTATTTCGGTCTAGCAGCAATGAAAGTTTGGTTATTGTACATAATAAACCTATCTTTGCAATACTATATGAACTCTTCCACTCTCATCTTCTGTTTCTGTTTCTTCTCTTCCTTTTCATACCTTCTCCACCTTATGCTTCGCACTATTTCTTGTCTCTTTATCGCACGTCTATTACACATCTTTTCATTTCCTCTCTGTTTCATTACAAATTCCTAAGTCATTTCTGCGCTATTAATTGCTGACTCTCTCCTGTTCCCTCTTTACTTTGGTACTGATGCATTGCTCCCGTTTTAATACATTTAGACCTTCCATTATCCCATACTTACTTATATACTTACACATTATCCCCATCACTTATCCCCTTATTTCATTTCGATTATACATTTAGTCTTTAAGACTTCCCCATCACTTTCTTTACTTCTCTTCTGATCAATTCTGTTTTTGAAAGCTAGACTAACATACAGTGTTACATATTTGACAAATTAATTGTTAATTCCACTCTACCTCCGCCTTTGTACAGATTGAATTAAATATATTTTGCACCGGTGCTAGTACGTAATGAATAAAATATATAAAAAAACTTTTTAAAAACCACGCTTATATTAAAATGCACTAAAAAGGAGAAAATAATATAATAATTTAATATGAATTTAAATAAAATCATGACATTAGTGACTATAAACAAAAGCGTGGAGTGCCCACGAAGATTACGTCAATATAGTTTAGCACACCACGCTTTTGTTTATAGTCACTAATGTCATGATTTTATTTAAATTTATATTTAATTATTTTCTCCTTTTTAGTGCATTTTAATATAAGCGTGGTTTTTAAAAAGTTTTTTCTATATATTTTATTTTGTACTTTTTAGTCTTCACATATCTTGTAATCGAGTGTAATTACCACTTCACCAAGATGTTTTGTAACAGGGACAATATTGTGTCATGATTAGATAATTTTATAATTAAAATAACACCAAACACGATATAATTTGGACCATATATGGTCCAAATATATTTACTGTTCACAATGCATTAAATAATTTGAATATGATTCAAATTATATCGTTTTTGGTGTCATTTTAATCAGAAAAATGTCAGCTATGCTATGTAAAGGTTTCATAAGGAGAGGATGAGAAATAGCAAAGTTTTGTCATTGAATTAGTATTAGCTCACCGATATACCCGAGCAATGATTCATTACACTGATCGGCAGCGGCGTAGTGATGTGCGTTTGTTTGGAAAAAGCAGTGTCGCTCAACGAGCAGTACCGTTACAGCTTTGGCATTTTTATTGTTTTGTTTATTATTGTCCTTTTTGGCCCCCCGAGTATGGCATCAAGTATTGTCATCGGAAGCAAGTGTGTATACAAAATTTCAGCAAGATTGGACTATGGGAAGTGGTTTAAAATTCAATTACAAGATTTGACGCATACAAGATCGTTGCGAGCTAATATAAGCCTCGTAATAAAAGAACGAGCTGGAAAATGCCCGCCATTTATGCATTTAATTGTGCGACCGCGATACTCGGTCGAATAAACATCGCGTGTGCAAATAAGCTCTTGATTAAATCCAGCCTCACTGCAGTGCCAAGATGCTTTACGCGGGTAGTCCGTCAGGAGGAAGAAATAAGGGGAGGAGGGGGCTGAAAGGGTTGTCGGCGGAAGGGAAAAGTCACCCCCTCAGGGTTTCATAAAGGGCAGTTGCATGCGTGCACGCTTGATCGTGACGAAAATTGTGATACAACGGGGCGATGTTCTGCGGAAAATTTGTGCAAATAATGGAGGCTATCTTGCTTTGAGATAAAGAGGAACGTAGCTATTGGAATATTGCGGAAATAATGTGAAATTTAACTCTCTGTGCGCCAGTGTGACTGTGAAGCCAGATACTCGATGTATACAGTGGCGTTATTAATTTTTTATTTGGGAGACATATTGAAATAATTGTTCGGCCGGAAACTTTTTGGCAAGCACGGTATATTTCGCGTTTTATAATAATAATATTTTTTAATAATTTGCCAAAGTATTTTGCAGTTGTGCAATATGTTTGTTTCTCTGCGTGGAATTATTTAAAGTCTTTCCAATCGTGGGAATAAATTGAGGTATGAAGGATGGCTTGTTAAAGATAATTTGTCGTTAGAAATCTTATGATACAATATGTTTATGGAAAGATAAGAGGCAATTACAATATTTCGAGAAGAACAAGGAATGAGCGGTATCATAATTTTGAAAGCAACTCCACAGTGACGAGTTCAGTCTATTTATTCTGTCAATCGCGTAATTTTGTGCAGAAGACAGCATGACTTCTGTAAAGCACACATCATTCAAGATGGAAACGAGACAATTCGTTCCAGTAGACATGTGAGGAGAAACTACTGCACTCTGCGTCGACTGATTGCTTCAATCTCTTGGCCAGCTTCGCAAGGATGTCAGCTGTAATTTATTGTAACCCCGACCGTTTTATGAACTCGCCTTGTCAGAACTTTCGAGGTGGCCTCAGAGAGTATACAGATGGTCATTGTTAGAGTACTCGTGTTAACCCTTTCACCCCTAATGTCAACGAAGTTGAGCGACGTTCGAATCTAATGGAAGCGGATTTTTGTGCAATGAAAGGCTTTGGCCTTGATCAATTATTCCGTGACAATTACATAATACTAGGTTTACGGAACCCGTCCATTGGACGGATGTCAGAGTTTGAAAACAAAAGTTTAATGAAGGTCTATTAAAATTGTACAATTAAATGAATTATATTTTAGTTCTAAGTTAAACGAACTAATTTTTTTAAAGAGAAAATATGAGGGTGCTTGTAAAAATAAGTATACAAACAATGTCCGTAAGCCTAGTGTTAATTTCTTTCCAAGAATTTAAGTAGAACAGTACAAAAGTTATATACATAAATTCTAACAATAAAAAGTGGTGGAGTTTAATGCGCGTCAATTTAATATTTTCCTTCTCTCTTAATAGTAATACTGGTTAACAAAGGCAATAAATTTCTGGTCGTATGATACATTCTAAGTAACCCTTCTAGTACTTTCTTCAATTCTTTTCTGTCAATATATCGTATATAAATATATACATATCTAATAATAACATGTAGCTCCTCAGTAGTTTGAATTTAGTATTTCCATCTTTCTTGCATGCAATATTAATAAATATTTGTAACAAGAATTCTCCCCGTTCGATAATTAATCCTAGAAGTGACGTTGTATCTTTAAGTTTATAAAGCATTAAGTAGACTTTAGTGAAAAATACTCGCACAATTCTTAATGAATTTTGATATAATTGATAGTTGGAAGAGAAAAGAAAAAGTTTCGACCTCATACAATTCCTACCTATGAAAAATATTCGCGTAGACGTATAATTGAGGCGAAAATTCTCCACCGCGATTGCTATGTCAATATTGGCAGGCAAATAATAAATGCTTAAACTTCTGTACAAAAGGGAAGAAAGGGGGGCAAAGTGCAGTAACTTCTTCACGCAGACATAAGCAATCAAGAGCCTGAAATACATTTCCACGAACTCTTTAGAAACCCTGCAAATGCAAACACTGCCCTACCTACTGCCTATCCGGCATTCTCCAATTTCGAGCCCGCCGTTTTCAGAGAACCATCTTCCTTATAGATGTACAGCGACTCCAGCCTGCCTTTTGCGCCCAGTGCAGCATAATTTAATTCCACGAAAGTGATTAAAATTCTACGCCTATTAAAATCCCCTTGTGAAAGATTACTCTAACTCTTGTCTCCTTGCTCTTCCCATTTCTCTCGCTCTCCCTCTCCCTGTCTCTATTCCACTCTTTATTTCCATCCCTCTTCCACCCACCCCCTTTTCTTGGCTCGTATGCATTTCGCCCCCTTCATATCCAGCCGTCTATCTACCCATCTCAGTTCCACAATCCTTCCCGCTACCAGCGTTTTGCCAGAGAGACTTTCGAGCATCGTCTTGATTGCACATAATTGGATTCTGCAAACAAGCCTGAGAACAGTGGCGAGGGAAAAATGATTAGATTCCCGGCGGGCGGTTTGATTCGCGCGGAATACTCCGGATTCTCTGCTGACAGGTATGCAAACATTTGCGTCGAACAGCGATTATACCTGTACGCATTGCCCGACACGTGAATTTCGAATTTCATCGGACGAGATTGAACTGTTGCTGCCACTTCGTTTCGTCATTTACCTAGCGATCTGGCGACAGGAATGTGAAACGGGAAATAACCTTGAATGGTTATCTACCTCGATCGAGGTATTGAGAGAATTTTAAAGAATTACTGGCATACCTAGCTGCCAAGGAACAAGTGTTTTCGCAGTTCGGCGTCGCGTGTATTTTATGGGGCTTTATTAAGAAGTCATTTGTAGTACAATAAGGATTCGATGCTAATGAATGGATGTTAAGCGATGCAATCACGATGCAATTAGCTGTTTTCTTGCCCGATAAAAGTCTGCGGAGAATTATTGCCTTCCAATCTCGCTAACAAAAGAACAATAGGGCGCTTTAGAAGCGCAGAAAGGTTATTATTCCAATCTAGAACGATGGCCTCGCATCTCAGTGTTACCATAGA
Organism: Nomada ferruginata; assembly: GCA_963583965.1. Taxonomy (NCBI): domain Eukaryota; kingdom Metazoa; phylum Arthropoda; class Insecta; order Hymenoptera; family Apidae; genus Nomada; species Nomada ferruginata. The sequence goes on from OY757219.1 coordinate 8,585,450, forward strand.
GAATTTTCGTTCCGCCATTGGGAAGTAAATGTCTGAAAATTGGGGATGGAAGTGTGAAATTAAAAACAGCTAATCCGTTTTGCACAAGGTGTGTGAAACTTAGATATTGAAGATATTAAAGTACTTCAGACTGGCATATGCAAATACTCGAGACTATTACCATTCATTGCTGTACAAAACTTGACAACTGATATGCTAGTAAAACTCTACAATAATTTCGAACAATTTCGAATTCTAATAATTTTAAAGTGTGCGAAAGTTCGAATGTAAATCAATTTATTATACAAAAAACCAAATTTTCATAAAGCAAACACGGTGTAACGTGCAGAGCTTCCGTTCGTCAGCCCCTCGAAAAACCCCATGAAAAACGAAAAACGAGTACATTCTTCCACAAATAATTCCGCGTCCCGGCCCAAGGAGAAAATATTCACTTTTGCACACGTCTGCAAGCACGCTGCGCACGGATATTAGCGTGCCTCTATTTTCCAATATTCCCGCCGGTCTATCTTCTGCAAACGGACAGATTAAACGTCGAAATACACGTGCATGATTTTCCAGGGCAAACACCATCGGGGGGGGGGGAAACAAAATGCGCTTCCTGCGAGTCGGCCACGATGCACCGAGGGAAATACGAGCGCGCGTATGTTCATGTACATATGTTTAAAATTTTCCAGCCGTTCGTTGCGCATCCTTCGACCGCCGTTGCACACGATATTTGTTCAGGATCGGCAAACAGTGGCAACGGTGTGCCACCCCGACGAAAACTAAATATCAGAGGAACATGATGTCGTGGAAAATATTCCGGGCGGCGAAATGGCCGTGTCCCGATCATCAAGCAGGTATCGGAACGTGGCCGTTCATCGTGGACGACTGACATGTAAATTACTTCGGCTTCTCGACAGTGTTACCTTGTGACATGCTGTTTATTGAACGGCACGGGACGCTGCTCGATATACAACGCGACGATCGTTCATGAAAGTTTCATGGAAAAGTTACGGAAACGCAGGCGACACGAATCGGCCAGATTCCCCGTGTCCTCGTGGGGTCGCGTTAAAAGGGTTGTTCTTGGCGCGCAAGACACACGTTGACACACGCGCCGCTTTTACTTTCAAATGTAATTTACGTTCTCAGCAAGGCTTTGTCTGTGTTCGCTGCTCTGTGATCGTTCGGCGTCGTTTCTTTTGTAGCTGCAGTAGAGAATCACGATTAATACGTGTAGTTAGTTTTAATCATCGACGTATTGATTACTATTTCCTAGTCCTTTCTTATTGCCTAGGTTTTCTATTCGTTCTGAAGTAGGTAATTGGATTTCTGATCCGATTAAAGCGCTTAACGCTTGATTTTGACTGTAAAATCATCTGCGTTCAAATTACGTTCATTGCACCCTTTACAAACTCTTGTATCAGCATTTCTAAATGTAACGACCTTTCTCCATTCATATAGCAAACACGTCTGTAAATGGATTCCGTTGATCTTTATTTGTTAATTATTTTTCAAGTGAAAAATGTGGGTTTTGAATGTTTTCATTATAACGAAAGTTTTTTAACCCTTTCGCTCCTAACGGTGACTGTAGTCACCCAACGCCTGACGTTCGCTATGTACTAACGGTGACTATAGTCACCCAACGCTTGACGATCGCTATGTACTAACGGTAACTATAGTCACCCGTGAATTTTCGCATTCACAGAGTATATCTGTTATATCCATGGTTAAAAGATACGTTCCATCGGCAGTCAAATTTAAGTGCGCCTTCGTTGGAATTGGCCCGTACCGAGGCAGCGCTACTACGAACCGATCCGCCGTAGCGAAAAGGTTAAGGATTGAATCGTTCAAACAAAATGCAGACAAAGCAGCAGGTATTACTTTTGGGATGATCTGGTACGTAGGGAATTAGTTTGGTCAAGTACAACGAGTGTATCTCAGTTGTAGGAGAATGTTCGGAAATTAAAATGAGTACATCTGGAACTAGGGTCGGAGTGCATGTATTATATTATCCGTGTAAAATCCACTAATCTCCAGTGAGCACCAAACATCCGAATAATTCATGGTTTAGGGGTTTCTCTGGCCGTCGCGTCGCGACTCGCCGTAAGCTCTATGTCCTCCAACGAGCCCCGTCATTAAAAGTATTCCGCGTTAGCTGCGCATTAATAATTCGAAACGTCACACCGGGACGCTAAATTATCGTGCATTATTTGCGTGCAGAGAGATTAACGACGTGGCTCCGTTCATCCTACGGCCGCCGTCTCGTCGCAATCTTAATTATACGTGCATACCTACGAACGCAGGTATTTGAACAAAGAACAAAAAAAAATGGGAAGTGAAATGAATAAACAGAACAAATAAATAAATAACGAGGAAGAAACAGGTTTTCACGAGTGCAGACTCGAGCACCGCGAAAGAGGGAGCGTGAGGGGGCAAGAGGGGGTAGAAAAAAAGGGGTGACTCGTGCTCGTGAGCCGATACGCTGCGTCGAAAGTTGCTAAGCAAAAAAAAAACAGAAAAAATAAGAAAAGTCTAAAGCTCTCGCGCTGAAAATGTCTGCCGTGGAACCCGAGCACTTGTCGTTACGCTCGCTAATGAGGGCGAAGCACTCCATTAAGTCAACTGCACGCTAACTACGATAGAAACGAGGAAAACTCAACGTCAAAGAGGAATACGCTCTTCTACGTTGTCCATCACATTGCTGCTACTTTCCCGATCTAAACTTAGCCGAGCTTGAACGTGACGCAACCACGGGACAAAGTGTCTTCCTGTTTGTCTAACTTGGCGCTTGCAACGTTATGGATTCGAGGCAGTAATGCTGAAATGCGGTCTGAATCTGGTAACCTGGATGGACTTTATAATGGAGGGAGTTCGTGAAAGGAATTTTTTTACCTGAACACCCTTCACGGTTTCTGAGGTGCTGTTGCAGTCTTTCTGTTGGGTACTTTCGGATACATGGATTTTTAATGTCACTGCGTGTATAAATAAGCTTTTTATATGGGGTCAGTTGTTGGACTCACACTGTATTAAAAATAAAATTCTTGTAATTGATGGTTTTTTTGTAATTTTATACTGATATATATTGAATAATGAGAATCGAGTTGGAAAGATGTGTAATGGACACAGAGAAAATTTAAACTTCCAACTTCGGTTTTTAAGAGATTTTATTAACACTTAGACTTGTAAGAATGATAATGAATGCGCTTGGACTTGTATGATAATAATGAACGAGCTTGGGCTTGTATGATATGAGCTTGGTCTTAGAGTATGATAATAATGAACGAACTTGGACTTGTATGATGTGAGCTTGGACTTAGAGTATGATAATAATGATCCGGAGTCGGGGAACCTTGGGTTTTTAAAGGGTGTTGGAAAGGATGTAGTAGGGGTGGTGAGGGCGAATTCCAAAGGACTGCGGATGGGTAGGGATTGTAGGCAGTATGACTAGTTGTTTTGGAAGCGGTGATGTGATAAGGTTCCATGATGAGTATTTGTGATGTCGGAACTTAAAAATATTTGTACGAATGAATCCTTAAGCGACAGAAGTAAAGAGATAAAGAATAATACAGAAATATATATCGTAAGACTAATATAGATATTTGGGGGCCAATACATTGCAGATGTAGTGCACTATTGTGGATAAAAGGGAATTCGTTCTAAACATGTAATAGAGGATATTAGTGATAATAAATTCCTTTTTATTTTACGTTCAGATAAGTTCAGCAAGGAGTTACTGTATTATAGAATTTGCCTATTATAAAGAAATTATTATATTTATTCGTAATTGAAATATTTTTTAAGAAATGATGAGCTAGTGTAAAGGACTTTAATCTATTATCCCTTGATAATTAATTGTGTACTTATTTGTCAGTAACCGCTTAACAGAGACAAGCTCAATTAATTTATAAGCTTCTATCACGTCTCGTCTTTCCTTCAAGCTTGTTGTACATTATTTATTGCATTTTTAAAGATTTTTCATTCGGCAGTTGCCTATAAGGAGTACATTTAACATATTTTCTTCAACTGCTATATACGTTTCATTTAAATTTGTAAATTCCATGTGTTTCCTTATTACACAATCTTCAAAAATACGTAAACTTTTCGCCAAAAGACGTGTCAATTCCAGCATGTGAAATATTTATACTTTTATGAGAATATTTTGTATAAAATAGAATATAATAATTATATGAAATCTTTATAATTAACGAATCACAATACTGCTCGTCCAGAAGTAGATAACAAAATAAAACTGCCCAGTACCAAAATAATTAACTGAATGACGTTTCTCGATGCATGAGTTGAATATCAATCCTGATGAATATTCTGGTGTTCATTCGGTGACGCTAAATCATCGGTCGTTGATATTAACGCGAAACATCCAGTCGTTTTCAAGTGACGGTTTGTAAAGTAGATTCCTGGGAAATATTTGGCACATACCTAAGCTGGGCGGTAAATCGAGCTCGTTACATCTCGGATAGCGCACTATCGACGTTTCAGAATGTTCACGATCAAACGAAGCAATCTGATAGTACAAATTGCTTAGACAAATGAAGCCCCGAATTTTCTCTGAATATCGTGGTATGAAAATTTCGTTGATTCACTGTTGGCGCCGGGAGTGAAATAAATATTGATTTTCGTTCACGGTTAATGTTTCGTATTCATTCGTCCATACATATCCTTCTGATTGCTAATACGAGATTCGAAGAGATTTTGAGGTGCCCATAAGAGCTTCCCCGAACAATCACGGAACAGCCAATACCATTCTGCACCAATCCCTCAAACTCTAAGCGAAGCATGTCAAATTGGTAACCAGCTCGGTGGCTTTTGACGGCTCAGACGAGTGGATTAGCGTTCGCTTTTCCTGCATCAAGTATGAGTAAAATTGGCGCTGGTTTTAATGAATTAGAGAATTATTTCAATAGCCTGACAATGATCCTATTCATTTTTATCTCGTGAAAATATGAAACTAACCATAAGTATTTTCTACTTGCCACGATGTTGCATTTGCAAATAGCGACGCAGAAGAAATTTGTTTTCTATTTTTTTTTAATGTGCACTTTCTTGAATACTTTAAGCAGAATGAACCAATTTTTGCAGAAAATAAATAAGAGATAGCAAATACAGGTTATTTAAAACCTTCAGTTTAATTGGAATAAAAAGTTTATATTTTTCGTCTAACACAATTCTAGGATAATTTATTATTTCTCTCTCATACAATAGTTCCAACGGCACATTAACCAATGAAAATAGCATACTGGCATACTAAATTGAATCACGCATGTTTGCATTCCACAGAAATAGCAAAGTAAATACTTTGGTCCTGCCAAAAAATGGTATTTCATGATACATACCAACATTTTTGTATGTATGAAAAGAGCAACCTTCGTACGCATTCGTTTGTTCCGTTCTGTAAACCGAGTTTTTGTAACTGCTTTTAAAAGCTAATGTCTTCAAACATTTTTTACACCGACTTAATTTAATTAACGTGTGGTTAGACAGGGTTTCAAGATTTTAATTAAATTTTAGATGAATTCCACTTTGTTTTCAACGAGAGGTGCACAATGTAAATCTAGGGGATCCCGTAACTCTGTAAGAATGTAGAAGAACGGGCTTTGAGCCAGTTTTTAAAGATTAAAGGTGCATGGAGCTTTCTCACATTGCATGTCCGCATATCGTATGCAGGAAGCATATACAAAATTCAAGAAGCTGTTCCAAACACCCCGGGTTCACGTATTCTTACATCTTCGTGTCACTTTACATTTTTGCATTATCATGCCGGGACAAGACACTGGAATCCTTCGCTTGGAAGTAAACTCGTTTTTAGGACACTGTTAAAATTACGCCATGCTTGTTACGCTCTTTAAAGTGTGCACTTGTGTGTACCTTTGTAGAAAACTAGTACGAAACAAGCCACTTGTGCGATTAACTCCTTGCATCCTCTTTTCAGTTAAATAAGAAAAAAGGTGAATGAATAAATTAGATTCGTATTAATAATAATACAACCCCATACTTCTCTTTTCACAGCAATATAAATAAAAACCCTTGTTACGCTATTTTCAATGTGATAGTACTATTACAAGAATATTAAAAAGAAGATCCTTCAAAAATCTGCAAAGATCTTCAATACGTAATTTAGATAATCGTAATGTTATATTTATTTTCACAATAAATCAAACGAGCCAAGTGTACAATTTTCGCATGCTACGTTGATTCGCTGTCATGCTATTTTTCAAGCAGTAAAATTAAATAATTTTTTTCGAAAATAATGCCAAAACGTTTCTAGGTCGGTTTTTCAGAAGAAGAAAAAACGAAAGACTATTTTAATTCCCGCTGAAGTCGTTCGTTAAGCTATTATAACCGTGTGATTTTCATCTTGTCAGAAGTTACACGCGAGTTAAAACGATTTCCCCTCGGGAGTACTTAATTTTTCAATAATCGTAAAGCAACGAAGATCTGGCATCGCTAGAATTCCATCCTGCATAACGAATCGACGAAAATTCATTACAGCTTCACGGGCAGATCATTCGGCGGATTAGTCGTATCTTTATTGCACTGCAATTATAAAGGTGCTATCCCGTGATACATACCTGGCGATCAACTATACGCCACACGCCACAAAATGGTTAAGCGGATTTTTAATGAGGCTCGCGCGGAAAACTTCAGAAACTCTAAACTCGTCGGAATTCCAAGCTGACGAGGGCATTCGTGTGTATGATATGCGTAAAAAATACGAATAAATGTAGAAATAATAGCAGCGTAGAATTTTCCGTTATAATTGGAGATTTACTGAAGTATTTACATCTACTGTCTTTACGAAATAATCCATATATTTAACTGGCGTAGAAAATTCTATATAGTCAATGTAATTTATTCCATAGTTAGAGTGTTACATGGCACAGGCAAAAGTTGTTCGTTAGAGTGGAAGGAATCGTAGAAACCTTATTTGTATTATAATAATTAAACAAAAAAGAAGACTGACAGTACTCTAACAACTATCCGTCTGCTGAACGTAGCTAACACAATGAAGTATCAAAATATTTTAATGGTAACTTTGTATATCGAAGATTGTTTTAGTTGTTAGTTTTAAAAAGAAACTATTTAAAAAATTATATTTCTGTTATTTTAGATGAAAGCTCTATTGGGTTTTAATTAATTCCCTAAATTATCCACGACAACTGATATGAAAATCTTCCTTTTTCTGTATCTATAGAATCCCTGTCTGGACAAGGGTTCAACGATATCTGTCCTGTTCAGTGGTAGACGGAAGTTTGGCAACGGTACAGTTTCCTTCAGACCCTGCATCCTCTGTCAGACACACTCGTCGCAGGGTCCGCCAAAAACTGTGCTGCCTTCGTCCTTGTAAAATTACAGGATTTAATATAGGTAATATGAAAGGAAATTCGAATATAATTAAATTGTTGTTTGCCTCACCCTCGGATAATATAATCAGAAGTAATAATAAACGAAGCGTTAATAATATTATTTCTGACTAGATCACAAAGTTAAATAAAATAGAACAAAGATGGCATAAAAATAAAATTTAATAGCAATTAACATACGGTAGTTATAGCAGCTACATATATTAGATAAAAACGTGGCAGCTGTTTTCAATTTTCTAAATATACAAACGGCTAGCAATAGGGGTAAATTACGTCCACGTGGATAAATAATGAAACAATCAAGGGTTGCGATGCTTGATTGTCAAATAATATTTGTTAAAATAATACTGTATCCATTATTATCATCGACCCAGATATTTGACGCTGGATATTAAATACATCGAGCGTACACGGAAATATAAATCAGAATAAAACCCAAATAATATCGGCAATCTATTCTTAAATTCATTCCCTGTGCAGTGATTTAAACGTTCGACTGCGACCCGTGTTACCGAAACGCCAAAGTAAAATCCTTCGAACAGAAAGGACGATGTCGTCGCCGCGAATTGCGCAATCAATGCGCCGTATTTTAATTAAACAAAACTCGACGTGCTCGAAATTTTACGCCGAATACCTCACCGAAGAATAGCACCGCCATACTTCCTCCGCGCCAGACGTTTAATTGAATTTTTAATTCCGCCGCGAAAATTTCTTTCCCGCTGGCCGTGGTGCAACGTGGCTGATTACGCAAATTAGCAATGACGTTTATTGGTAACCGGACAGTTTTTCCATTTCTGCCTGTCATGGAAATGCGACGCGTCTCGTTATTCAACGAAGGCAATGCACTTGCATACCATATTTGGATAATTGTGCCCATCGTATACCGGGGGATGCTGCACTGGCCCGCGTGCAAACAGCCACATTGATTGCGGATTTCGCAAATATGTACGTTCAAGGAAATCATGCGTAACCCGCAGAATATTTCTAGCAACGTGTCTGAGGCTACTGGCGGCGGCACAGTGCTAATAGTGGATAAAAGGGGGTTTACGCGAATCGAATGGAACAATGGAGTTTAACCCTTGTACGCAGTTTGTAAATGTACCAGGATAAAAGAATTTTGGGCTAAAACTGTGGTCTGTGTTATATACAATTGAGCACGGAAGTATTCGGCTTCTTAAAACTCTTGAGAAATCTTTATTTATTCAATGTTCTGTTATTTTGTAATAAATATTTGAAGAAATATTTCATAATTATAGTGAAATACGTTTTGAAATATTTGTTGAATATACATCGAGAGTTATTTTATTTTGTTGCTGGTATGTATATAATCTTGTTAAAACTTTTAAACTGTAACCAACTGTATTTAGAGAAGATGAATATTAAATTAGAGAATAGAGATTCTTTGAAAGGCTGAGTTTAAGTGTTAAGTGAAAAATTGAACGGATTCGCTACAGCAGAATTCTAAGATAATTATAATTTCATAATTCAGAATAATTAATTCTTTTCCTTATATATAATAGTTCGAATGATACATTAATAAGTGAGAAACAGAATTTCTGTTATGATTTTAGATTGGCTCAATTTTCTTCCAAGGGTTCAATAGAAGTTTAGTTTGTTTATGCTTTGCGTTTGTTATAATATTTAACTAATTGAAAGACCACTTGTAATCCAAGTGTAATACAAAGATAATTTGAAAATTGTTTAAAGATAAATAATAGACTAGATGAATTCTACGTATGTCATATTGTTAATTTATTACAGTGCCCCACAGGCCAACGTTTCCTTATTTAAAATACAAATAGTTGATAACTTTTGGCCAGACTTTCGATTGGAATTTCGTTTTGTACACCTTTTGAAGTAAAAGCACATCAAGACCACAATCTCCAGCCGCAAGATTTATCTTCTTTGCGATACAATACGTATCCAAATTGAGCTTGTCCGCCCGAAAAATCGCTATCAACGAAGTGTCGCAGAACGTCGCACTGCGTGAAATTATAACGGTGGTCGGGTCCGCAGGATCGAAGGAAAACTTGCGCGAAAGGAGGTCGTCGAACGAAAAGGGAGAAACAAAGGGCGTGAGAGAGCAAGAGAGCCACAGGAGTACCTACTCCAAAAGCCTGAGTTCAATGGGAAGATCAGTTTAGGAAAAGTAAAAAACGTTCGTGGTTTTATTGGGAGAACCGAATCTGAAATAATAATTCGTAGAACGCGAATTTTCACCATCTTCCGAACATTTATTCGTTGTCATCTGTCTATATTAAAAATGAAATACATATTGTTGGGAGGTTTCGCCCTTTCCCTTGAAAGGGTTGGAAATCCGTCGCCGTAAAATTTGCGGTTTTGCCGTGAAGCCTATCTTAAACAGATCGCGAATGAATCGAGGTGCTTTGTCACAATACTATATTTTGATTTAAGGTATCAACGAAGTCGTTTCTTCCGTGTCGGCGGAAAGACTGTTAGAATACCGGAGATTCCCCCGGTTCCCGGCGCCGCTCGTTGTCATCGGGTCCTACTTCTCTCGCTTTAATAGCCGGCAGGGCGAGAGGGACAGCGCGATGGCAACGGCAATAACGCCAATCTCAAGGAGTGGTGGTCGAGGTGCCCCAAACGGTTTACCTTTGATATAGAAGAAGTATCCAAACAAATCGAAATCTCAACCGTTTAGGCCACCTCGAACACCACTTAAAAACGTCCAACGTTCGAGCACAGAATTTGCTCGAACACATATTATTTTCGTAAAAAATAAATCAATCAAGAGTACAGCAAATAGGCAGCTAATAGGTGAACCACGAAACGTGACCAGCCCAGATTATTCTGCTTTAACTGCGTTGATCAACAGTTATTTTATTCAGTATGACCTCTTTGAATTAGAGCGTCAAGATGATTTCAGTAAAATTTTTATATGGAAAACAAAATGTGACTTTGGAAACTTCGAAGAAAAGAATTGACAATTTATAACTGTGCTACAATCATTTTGAAGCTTTCATTGAATCTAGTTATACCAGTTCATCCTGTATAATATTGTAAATTCGTTTAAAAATGAAACAAAACAAAAAAGAAATTTTCTTTCACTCAGAGTAAATGTAAAACAGTTTGTCCCCCAATTATTTAAATTGCATCCAAGCGTGAATTGATTAATTTACCAAAGCGTTCTGTAAATTGGTTTCAACCACTATTTAAACAGTTGAACGTTCGGTTACATTAGGAAGAATGTGAACAGTAGCAAATGAGGTAATGTAACATTGGATGCGAATGTGTCGCGACCGCTGCATCCGGTGCAAGTGACACGCGTTTCAGATAGACGAAAGATATCGAACGACTGGCTCGAATACGAAGGTCTGCCATCGAGTGGAACGCATGTCCCAATGGATTTTGGGGAATCGAATGGAGTTTCGTATGAAAGGGGTTGCACGAGATTGAAAAGTGAGTTTAGCATTTCGGCACAAAGTCAAAGAGTGAAAGGCGACCGCGAGTAGCACAAAGTAGGATTAGAATCAAATAGTGAAAGGGTTAAATGCTCTAGAATTAATAGGGGGAGTAAAACGGGACAATTTTATAACGCAAATGTGGTATTTCAATGAGCCTCAATTCAATGCGTTGAGACCTACTTCCAATATCTGGTTCGTTCGTTTCACTCGATCTCGTTTTCCGATTGAAATATTCTTGTTCTACTAGCGCTTAATACGCCGGTATAAATTAAACGGATGAGATTCAAAGAAATATCGGGCGTGTATCGATTTAAATGCACACGTCGACTTTATCTCCGATCGTACTACTTGCTGGGTAAAATGATGAACCGGCAATTAAGCGATAAATATGAGGCTCCCGTTCACCTGTTTTCTATGGTACAAATGTTGTACAGTTCGTCGTGCTGTTCTTATCAGACAACATTATTTACTGTTCCGTTCCCCAGTCTTTAAGTTGTTCTTACTTTAAAATACAGACACGGGCAGCATGATGTCGGACCATCTGTCATCTAAGTTCGACTTCATCAATTCTACCGATCTTGATTCGTGAAACTATTTCCGAAACACTGAGTGTAAAACAAAGATGAATGATATAGATAAGTATGCCTGGTGCCACCTATAAATTAACTTGTTACAAATTTCCTGCTACCAAAAATTACCATAAAAATCCCATCGAAATACACAATTATTCTCATAATCCGTGATACCTGGAAACAAGTTTCAGAACATTTCTGACAACGCCTAGTTATTGTTATCGATATGGATAACAAGTGACACATATTATTCGTGATTTACAGTAAGCATAATTTCATGAATAATGTAATAATGAAGAAGGTTGTTTAATTCAAGGATAAATCAAAAACTGACGAATGAAAGAGTCTTATCTAAGACACGATTAAACTAATTGTAGAATTAAATAATCATTTGAAACGTACTGGCAATCCTGACAATCGAGGGCCCAATGGCTCCCCATAAAAACAATATTGTTCACGGTTAAAAAGGGTTAAACTGCCTCTAAAGTTTAGCGACGCTTGCGAACATTATCAAGAACGCTTGCAGGGGTCGTTAAATCGTGCGTGCTATTTATTTGCATAATTAGTTCTCCGTAAATCCAATTATTCGGAATCGTTCTCCGGACATGGTGGAAACCGTGTTCCGTTTCGATTCATAACTCTTTATCCGAACCGCGATAAATTAGCGGATTCGTTACGCTCCCGGTCGCGACGATAAATTAGAAAGTTCCATTATAAAATACGCGTGTTTCACGAGAACGAGAACGACGGGGAGAGCTTTTCGAGTCTACCACAACTACCGACGACAGTTTTCAGGACAGTTTTTAAACTGTCCGGCAAAGTGGTACTGCTCCGCGAAACTTTCCTTCAATTAATTATGCAAATGTAATTCTGGTCCCGTTCCTTATCTGCTGTTTCAATTTCCACCGATGTCCCGCTCAAACGGGACTTACACGCTCGTTAACCCGTTGCTTTCGACAGCGATTCGTATAAATTTTGCGTTAAAGGGAACCGTTCTGCTTTTCTCGAAATATCGACAATGCTTTTCCAACGATTATTGTTAAGTACAAGTTAACACTACTAAGCAAATATTTCGAATCATTTCTTCGGATTACATATCGGATATCGAAACTTTTGCTAATATTTAATTTGATGTTAATATCCAAGCAGTGGTTTATTTAATTTTTATATTGAAACAAGTTTTGCAATGTTTCATTTAATACTGATGCTCAGTGGTTTAACATTTTTAATGGTTACTTTATAAGCCACGTAAAATTTTAATAAATCTGCGCGGATATGGGGGTGGAAAAAATATTGAAATAGAGGTAATTGAAGTTCACGACTGTCCTACCGTGAGTCTACCTTTATCAAATAATAGGTATACAATGGAAGAATGATGTGCCCTGGTAGATCTTTTACGCATTACACTACCCTGCAATGCATATAAGATTAATCGACCAAGAATAAAACGTGTCCCATAGTCCTTGCATATCAAAAACAAAATATTAATATAATATACTCAAATTTCCCACTGCTCCAAAGCAGATAAAAAATTCTTTATACAACTTTTCTCCTCAAAAGTAATATTAAATAAACAATCTTCAGAAGCCCTAAGAGTGCCTTAAATTGCCCAACTAGAGCTCCAAAGGTGCTGGAATATGTACAATTTACATTTGCCAATTCCTCTTAACCCTTGTTTAGGTAGATACTATTCTACTTCCTTACAAATTCCAATATTTTTGAAGCATCGTCACAAGAAATTACAACCCCCTAATAATGTAGAAGTTATTTTCAGTAAACCTCGCGTAGTTTGGAATAGAGACAGTCAATAAGTAAATAAGACGTCAGTCTCCTTCAATTAACAACTTTATTATTATAGAAAAGTCGACACACGACGACTCTCTCACAAACAACGACTCTTACACGATTCTCACGATACTATCAATTCAATACTCTCTACTCTGGACGATACTCTCCCTTAACTCTGACTCGCGCACGCATCATCCACTCTATATGTATATTCTTTCATTCTTAGTTATTCTCTCATTCTATTCCTCATTTTGTCTCACTCATTCAGAATACACACTGCAGACATTCCTTGGCGACAGTCAGTCGCGTCCACCCGAATCCTTGGGCCGCTGCACCCTCGGTTCGCACGATCTTCTCAAGTACTTAGCTCCAAACACATACCTTTCACACCTTGGAATCATTCTAAACAGTCACGCAGTATTTCCAATCCCACAATGATATATCCACGAATATTGATCACATCGCCGCCACCAGGTACGATTCGCGGTCGTCGTTCGCCAGAATGTGCGCCAAACTTTACACCCTCTGGTCACGCAGTGCTCCCTTGGCTGCGAGACTGTGCGACGGTTAAATAAAAACGCGACAGTTTCGCAATCGTAAGCGACATCCCCGTTTCGCCCCATCCGCGCGCCCCTTCCCGCCGCCCCTGTCAAAATATTTACGATCCATTATCGTAACTATATGCGAGTCGTCCCAACGACGTCCATGAGATATGCAACGGATATTACATTTCCGGCCCACCAGATTGATATTCACCGGTTCCACGGTCGGCGCCACCCCCGCTCGCCCCCTTTCGCGCGGCCGCATGGACATTTCATGAACCAACGGGTTTCGTGCACAGATTGAAAAGGAGAGGGCCTACATTTTCGATGCGGCCTGATATAACGCGCGTGTGCATTTATTTATGACCGCGCACCCTGATATACGACCCTTAATCCCGTGCCACGGCGAGGACTTCTGCCTTGATCGAGGGGAATTCCTGCGGCTCTGCGACTTTATGTGCTCACGTGACCGAACGGTTCGTTGTGAAAAATGTGAACGGTCGGTCGAAGGGGATAAGGAAACTCGAGTCGGTACAACCGCGTGCCCTGTGAGAACTTGCGCTATTTATTTGCGGCTAAAGGTCTTGTCGGAGATCTGATCCTGTTGCGGAATTTAGGAACGTATTCTGGAGTTTAAGTATTGGGCAGTTAGGAGGTTTCTTGCCGGTGTCGTTTAATTGTGGCGGTGTTTGGATGTATTGGTAACATTGCATGCATTTCCTGTGGGCCGTGGAGCTTTGATGAATTGGCCGCGTTGTTGGATAGAATTGGTGGCGAGGAACGGGTGGAAAATCATATTGGTTGCTATATAAGTAACAGCAAAGCCGCCCTTATTAGTAGTGAGATGTGGTGGTTCTATAGAACGAATGTTAAATCTATTATATAATGACGGATAAGCCAAAAAAAAATGAGTTTTTAGTCGTCGAGCAAACTACATATTGCGAATTTCTGGCGACGTATGGGTACGTAAGGTATTATGAAGCTTTGTAACAAAATATAAATTCTACACGATACACGGCAAGATGCAAAAGTAGACAAGCTATTTGCACTAACAAAACAGAAAAGTATCTCTATTTCTAATGGCATGATTTTTACGTAGTTTGTTATTTTTCATTTCTTTTCAGATATTCATTACGTCTTAAAAAGGTCGATACTTATTCTTAGTCACTGATCTGTGCGTGGAATTTATCAAGTTAGCTTCTCTGTCAATATTTTTCGCCTAAACTCTGTCCTTTGCAATTAAGGCAATGCTCAACGTGCACTGTGCAATATGCATTCATAATATTTCACAAGTGTTTTTTAATGTGCAAATCGTGTAAACTGTAAACAATTTGATTGGCAACTGATCCGTCTAACCTGTGAAAGTACAAACAAATTTCCTAAATTGAAACCAACCGACCCATAGACAATACTACGTCAAGCTGTGCATGCAATCTTGAACTTCGACCCCACAATATTTACCTAAAGCTTGAACTGTATTTTACCGGAAACTTATACTCTGTACTGCACTATATATTAATCTCTAAATTACTGTTACGTACACATTGAAATCACAGTATCACCAATACCATGAAATACATTCGCTGGCACACCTCTGCACATCCTCCAAACACGTTAATCTCCAAAAACCCGTGATCCCGTTTCGAAGCGGATCCCGCGAGCATTATTTTCACGGTGATTCGTTTAAGGTTTCCAACACGGGGTCGATGAGAGCACGTAATTTCGCAGGATCGGTCGGATTAGTTATTTCAGAGTTTCCCGGTTACATCGTGGGATCCAGTCTAGTTTTAAGCACGTTCGTAGCGGGGCGAACTCGCGCGTCCGTAAATAACTGCGATTACGGGGATTTCTAAATTTCCCCGTTTATTAGGGAGGGCCCGCGTATAATGCCCGAACGACTGAAGACCGGCGGTAAAGCTCGGCTCTTTAATGAATTCTTCAAACGTTTTTATGCCGCCTGCGTGCGGAACAATTACGCGGCAATTCATTAAACGGCTGAAATGTCGTCCCCCTGTTCTTATTTAATTAATTCCTTGCGTCCTCTCTTTCGCCCCTTGCACCCGCCCCTCTGCCGCTGAAGTACCGCAACCTTTTTGTGCTGCATGACTAGAGTGTTCTTTCCCAGCTTTTTTCCCCACCGTTATGCCCCTTTCCCCCCAGACTTTCTCCCGTGACGTACACTCGGACGTAATTCTCCGGAAGTCGGTGAAAACAGGCGGTTTACAGAAATACATTCTCGCGAATATCAGCGGTCGGGGCATTTTTTAACGCTCCACGGGATGGTACTTCTGCCAGTCGGAGAACCAACCTTAGCACGACGAGGGTGAAACCTTTTCAACGGTTGAAATTCTAATTAAATTAGTGGAAGGACGGTAAACACTCGTGACACGCCGAACCGACTTCTTTTTTCCTTTTCTTCGACAATCTGTTTCGATCATTTTTCGAAGTAAACGTTTGTAAAACGGTTGGGATGTTACGGTGGGTGGATTTCGAAGTGTTTAATTAGGTTCCATTGGAGACAACCAGTGGAACAGTTTTTAGGCATTCGTTTTAGTTCCAGTGTTGCACGGTGAATGGTATAAATTATAAATGATTGAGGGAAATAATCTGCAGTGGGAGATAAAAACAATGCAAAGCGTGGAAGTAAATTGCTTTGCAGGTAGTTCTGTTTCTGAATACATGCTCATAAAGTAGTTTCTCCAATTATGATACAATACGAGTTGAACTATGACACGGTTTCTAATTGAGTCTAGCATACAATGAGTTTGGTAACATGCACTTAGAAGTATCTTCTAAAGTTCGTTCTGCGTTTAAAAAGGATAAGGGAAGATAATCTTATTGTTATCAGATATGTAGAAGTTATTTTTCGTAAACCTCACGTAGTTTGGAATAGAGGACAGGTGGTGTAATAAGACTTCAGTTACTCTCATTAAGACACTAACTTTATTATAATAATACGTCGACACACGACGTTACTCAAACACACGACTCACACACGATACTTTCCACTGCGATCCTCTCTTAACTCTGTTCAAACTCTCTCCTAAATCTCCCTCTTGCACGCATCGTTCATTCGTTATATTCTTTCACTCTTAGTTTCTCTTTCATTCTATTCCTCATTTGCGCTCACTCATTCAGGACACACCCCCCAGTCATTCCTCGGTGATGGTCGGTCTCGACCACCCGAACCCTTGGGCCGCTGTACCCTCCATGTGCACGACCTTCTCAAGTACTCAACATTCACGCAGTATTTCCAATCCTACAGATAATTTGTATGCAGAAAATTGTATTGTACGATCACTACTGTATGAAAATTTGAAAACAGCAGGTATTTTACTAGGGGCTTTATTTATATAAAAATATATCTTGCTGAAATATCGTATTGCGACCAAATGTATCACAACCGAAAGAGCAGCTATTTGCACGTCGTAAAGAAATATTTGCATATAAAGATTAATTATAAATATTTAAATATAATGTACAACAATACAATATATTTATGTACTCATTTCCTTACTCATATATTTTCTATGCAATTGGAAAATAATTTGAACAAGTGCTTTATTTTTCATGAAAGAACCATTTCATCAACGCTTTATCCCTGATCCTCTGTTGTTGCAATCGTTGCACATTTTCGACAAGGAATGAGAAAATCAATTTAAGTATTCTGCGTTGAGAAGAAGCACACTCAATCGTGGTAGACGACTGAACTCTCTTACGAAGTTTACTGGTTTACCACAATTCGAATGGAGTTCGACAAGTTCTTTGTACTATAACGTTTCAACAATACACAACCGGCAGACAGAAAATATTTTCTAGGAAATACGAGTTAATTCTACTCGAACTACAGTAAGAAAGAACTGGAAAGCTTACGGAAATCCTTACAACTTTTCTGAATTGATTGAACGTTTTGCACATTTCTGTTTCCCTTCTACAGTATTGTCGACATTCCCTATTCTCAAAGAATTACTTAGCTTGTAATTTATGATACATTTATTTGAAGCTTTTTCTCCTTTATATAAAATCGTTAACTTGCGATCTGATAAAAGATGCAATTATAAATAAAACATTGAAACAATTGAACCACGATTGAAAAACTTGATGTCGAAATTACTCAATCTCATACACTTGCAGAAACTGAATATAAAATGAAAAATATACTTTATTTAAAGATTCACGCTTAATATTCTAACATGCTATTTAAATTTCCCTTATAATAATTCATGTCTGGTTTTTTATTCAAATTGACCCGGCTTTTCATGCAGGGATTGAACATAATACTTCCCTCGGAAAATATTATTCACGAACTTTATGTTCACAACGTCAATTTATTCTAAAAGTCGTCAAAAATTCTTTTCATCCTTTTTAAGCCCTTCCAATTATCTCGCGCTCATCGAATTAACAGTCTATTGAAGCAGCTCTTTCAACCGGTTACACGCTTTTACTATTAAATTGATTTTTTAATTTCTCTTCTCGTACGTGAGCATCTGCATTCAAAGGCAAAAAATACCTAAATTAAACAGACTACGTCGACAGGACATTAAAGTTCAACCGAATTAAAATATTTCGATAACCAATATTGGAAAACAAATCGTCCCCAAAGTTGTTCAAAGAGAACACTTTCGACAATCGTTGGCAATCATACATTTACAAGATCTTCGTTCTCAACGTCCCATTCTCTATTAAATACCGTTCACAAGATTGTCGAAAAAATTCCCCCGACGCGCCAAACCAGACGATAAAGTGAAAAGCTACTAACGATTCAAAACGCGGTACCTAAAACCTTTCGAAAACTTGGTATCTGATTCCTCCTCGACGAAGCCACTCGAAGCCGCTCCCTCTCGAGCGTCGTCTGTCGTCGATCGAAATTCTATCACCGGGATACGATGCAATAAAATATCGACGCAACTTTGTCGAGTTAGCCTCTCTAAGTATCCGAGTGTTATCGGCCGGCCGATTATTGCGAGTTTCGCTGTCACTCTTGACCTCGAAACGGGAGCCCAAGTAAAACTGTCTTATCTACCGGATGCCAGCTGAATCGATAGCCTTGTTAGCGAGTATTTGCGGCCGAGTGGGTGGTTGGAGAGATGTCAATGGACTTTCATCGGTTTGCCACGGAATTAGAAGTTATAGGGAATATCCTATATGCAACAGCAGAGTTTTGCATTGTTTTGTTGTGTATTATCATCCCCTTATCAACGATTCTTCAATAAAATATGGGTACGCTGCTGGATAAAGGTTTGAGGCCACTACACGTTCCAAGCTGTACAGAAATTTAATAAGTGGTTAATAATTAAATGTCGTATGCAAAATGGAATATATGGAAAGAAAGTTTTAATTACCATTATTAATCTTTATAATATTAATTGCGAGTCATAGAATCGTTAACGAGCCATTCGATATTTGTTGTAATACAACGAAGGAAGTGGTTCGAAACTACATATTTACCAGTAGTGTATATGTACAGTGAACACATAAATAGGGATAAAAGAAACGGATTTAAGTTTTCTTTATATCTATATAGAAAGTACCTATAAAAATAATTGTGGGCTGATTGATTTAAATAAATTATATGAAGTCATTCAAAATGTATAGGCTACAATTTCTACTGAACGCTGTACCCGTTTAATTAATTCTGTGCTTCGCAAATAGATACATGGAAGTAATAAAAAATAAGGCCGGATCGACGAAAGATTAACTATATTTAAAGACTCCGCAAATTTCAGCATTGTGTTGTATGTCAATATCAAACTGTCTGACTACATACGACTTTCTCTACTTATATACTCACTCGCCACTGTATAGACGCATGTGTCTTTGCCAATCGAGTCAGCTTGTAACATTTTATTTTCGTTCTTTTTCTCGCTTGTCCCTTTCTCTTAATTCGTTTGACGCGACAGGTAGTCAGACAGTGTCACTCGTCGTCCAGGAATTTAACGAGCCTCCTGGCTCGAACGATGTTTGCTCTTCTAGCTTAAACCCAGTTCTCGCTGAATTCGAGCTGTTCGATGCTTGATTTATCGGTTCAATTTAATTGGCCGAGGTATAAAGTACGTTGGACTGGAACACGTGCGTGCTGCTTGTAACGACGAGTCCGAGCCGGGAAGGTGAAGCGATTTGTCAATTAATTAAGGGACTGCCTGGAACGGGAATTAAGGTTCTTCTTTCGTGCGATCGAGTTGCTTGTCGATTTGTTGTTTCGCGAAAGGACTTGCCCCGTGGATAAGGGGTAAAGAATGGAGTGGTTTGCAGAGTTCGTGAAGAGAGCGAAGTTTATTTTCACCACTTGTTATCGAAGGACGGTCAATTGTTGTAACAGTGCGATGGATTTATTACAATTGTTGCAAGCAATATTGAATGTACACTTTGTTGCTTTTCCTTCGTTCAGTAGCTTTGAGTAAGATTTGCAGCGAATACAATTATCAGCAACATTCAATTTCTTATAAATACAAATTCATTGAATGTAAGATAATATAAAAATATATTTGCACTGAATTGATAAGTATTATGCTGTAATTTTCAGTGAACGTGGTTAAACGAAGGAACTCTGTTTCTGTAATATTACATTTAATGAAAATAATTTATGGGGATTGTATGCGTATTTCGAAATGAGTGATCGAATAATTTCTCTCTGCATGCGAGTGGAAAATAATATTAGCTGTATTTTCTTTAATATTTAACGCATATTTATGCGCCGACGACCAATTTTGATAAAATAAATATCTTTCTTCCTTTTTGTTCCCAATATGAGAGAAAAGGAATAATGCGTTATTCCTGATTAACAATTTCACATGTACCACTCTAGTAATATTCATTCTGCATTTTCCAGTTTGTTCCCCGTCGCGTTAAATATTCGAAAATTAAAAATATTTAAAAAACAAGATCGTGGGTGTCATACAAGAGCATTGACATAAAAAATTTTTTTTAAGACCTCCAAACGTACAAAAGCATTTACATAAAAGCAATAAATACTAATGTTTATTACTCCTACTCTACTTTTCTTCCCCATCGTCGTTAGCCTTTAAACTCCAGAAGACGCTGCTCGAGAGCAAAACAGCTCTTGTCGTGATTCTTCTTCGTCGTTCAACAACGTCGCAGGGTTAAACCCCCGAGAAAAAGCTTGTTCTTAGCAGGTCATCGGACACGACTTTGAAATTTTAAACGGAAACAAACCTAAAGCCAGAATTTCAATGCAATTTCCCACGCAGCCAGGGTCAGGCGAACAAAGAGATCGAGTTTCGCGCCGGGTTATCCACCCTGCGATTCTTGTTTCAACGTGAAACACGCCCCCCGATAAAATGAATAGAAGCGGATTAAATTCTACGACGCGGAAAACTCGTCGCGTACTCGAGCTTTCCGCGATTGTTTCTCAAGAATTTTCTCCGTCTGCCGTTGTCAAAGAATTTTCATCCCCAATCGAGCAAAATGAACCACCAGATTCACCCTCCTCCTCGTATTCTACGTCGTTAGAAATTATTCATAATTTATACGTCCTTTAAAAGCTAATAGAATCAGAATGTTCCGAGCGAAGAATTTTACGACAACGCGTGTTCATTGAATCGGATTAAATATCTCTGGGGAGAAACTGCTTCGATACAAGAACTTGCTGATAAAAGTTTCCAAACATCGATGATCGTGTAAATGCCTATACTATATAAATGAAATTCATAAACACAATCTCACCAGGATATCTTTTCTTCTTGGAAAAAAATATGTAGAATACTGCATTTCTTTAGAAATCTCACAATTACAGATATTCTTCAGTCTCTGTAAAAATATACAATGAAGACCCTCCAGCAAGTATTCGGAATTTCTTCCTCGATTTTACATACGCCTATCGAATCATTCGATAATCTCCTATTATTAAAAAAAATGAATATTACAACGAGTTGATGGCGATTTACTTAACACCGATTAATATTTGAACTCGACAGAGCTCTTCGATCTTTAACTCGACATTGTAAGTTGCTTAGACAATTTCTCCCTTCTTTACAATATCTACTGATTGCAATCTGTTGGCCAGTAGTGCGCGCCTCAGAGTACAAGCCCAGTTTAAAATAATCAGTCGTTCATTGGTATCACACTTTCTGCTATTTCTCAGATACCAACGAACAATTTGATCCTCGTACTTCAATCAGCATAAAAGACGAGACGATTGATTCGCGTAAAGACAACCTATCTCCACTCGGTGCAAAGAGAATATTCAATTTACGATCGACGCTTATCGCAATTCGATTTTCGGTCTTGATGGAGTTCCCAAATGACCGGCCATTTCTTTCCACTTTTTCCCGCCCCTTCCACTATTCAACGTTTCACTCCTCCCTTCTTTTTTTTACATTTTATCGTTGGTAATTCGATTCTAAAAGTCGAAACTACGAAAAAGCCAGAGTGCCACCGTTTCACAGGGTTACATCCGGCAGTCCTCTTCTATAAGATTCCATCGAGTTCCTTAAGAACAGAACTGTCGATCGATCGGCGACTCCGTTTGCGTCGGTTCACGCTTATTAACGTATCCGTTTTGCCCGGATTCTACGTCGTCGAGTGTTCTGCGTTTCCCAATTTCCTCGAAGCGAAACGAAACAGCGGACATAGAAGCAATCGGATAATCGATAGCGTCACGCCACGTTTTCATAATAGTATTGAGGCGTTAACGGGGTTACAGGGGCGCGAAATAAATCTCCCCCGACGGATTCACGTGAAAACCTGTTATCTTCTCTGTCGGGTCATTTTTCACGTGGGCCACGGTACAGTTCTTTGTTTTTAAATTATGCAAGACTGCTGACAATTTCATCGCGGCGACACGCGACCGTTTCGTCACGAGAAACAAACGTCGTGGCCGCTCGAGAACCATACTTTACGATTCCGCTGCGTTTTTAAGTTCCTCCGAATGTTGCGTGGTTTCGAAAATAGCGGTTTGATGGAAAGACGTAGTCGCAGTGGAGTATCATTGTACGCAGAGCGGAGATTATTTGTAATTTATGCACCATTTTCGAATAGTTTGAATGGAGTTATTAAGTGAAAAGATCGATGGTCATATTATTCCTTATGCTTTAATTCTAATAAGTTAATTTCGCGGTACACTGTTTTGGTTTTTGGTAAATGTCTTGGAATGGTTGAAATATTGGGATGTCCGGAAAGTAATTTCGTGTTTTCCCAACAGAGGACTTGATCGTATTTTTTCACAGCATTTTTTCACACTTAAGCCGCATTGTCATTATATATTTCGACAGCTGATATAGCAGAGCTTGTTTGTGAAAAAGTTTGCTTGATTCTGCGCAATAGTTCTTCTTTGATGTCCTATCAAATATGGAAAGTCGAAAGCAGCATTTTCGGCATATTTTACTTTTTTACTATCGAAAAGGTAAAAATGCTGTTTGAGCAAGAAAAAAATTATTGGATGTGCATGAAGAAGATGTATTGACAGGACGCCAGTGCCAAAACTGGTTTGCAAAATTTCGTTCCGGCAATTTTGATCATCAGTTGAAGCTGATGAAGGCAAAATAATGGCATTGATTGATGCAAACCGTAGAATAACAACTCGTGAGATCGCTGAGAGATTAAATTTATCGAATTCAATAAAATGTTTATACACTATATGAAAATCGCCTTTCATTTTCACCAAAAAAACGAAATCACTTTCCGAACAACATATTTATATTATTAAATAGAATTGAATTCTCCGCAGATGGCGAAAGAAAAGTTCAAGAAACAATTAATTAATTGCTGTTCGTAAATTCAAAATGAATGCTGATCAGATACGTATATTTATTCAGATGATAATTATAAGTACAAATAGTTCATAAGGGACAACAAGTAACAAGTAATAAATATTGAACGAATTACTTGTACTATTCATTGCATAGTTACTATGACTCTAATGGTAATTGTTTTTATTCTACGATAGCGATATCTAGGAATTTATAAAAAGTAAAACGACATTTTGATAGGAAAAAATTGGATGCCCGCGAATTTAGAAACGCAAAAGGTAACCCTTGGCCTAGTGCGAACCATTTTCTAACATTTTGTCTGCTCGCTTATGTCTGTCACGTTCTGGAGATGTTTCGTTAGTTTACCACTTTGGAGTTTTCGAATCGCATGTCCTTAGGAACGTACGTGCTTTGTGAGTTTATTGCTTGCAAAATAACCTCCTTTCAGAAGGGCGTCACAATTCCTACATGGTTTTCCTAAAATCGTCACTCTACCACAGGTAGATTTCTTCCGATTCTTTAAATATGCAAAATGTTCCATTTGGAGAATAATTCAGCGTATATTACAACTTGTATCTGTGAAACATTCTATTATGCTTGTTACATTTTTGAGAACGCAAATACGATAAAGAGAAACCTCTAACATTATTTATAATAAAAGACAAACACCCTGTTACGTCTAATTCAGATAAAAAATTGGATTTCAGTAAGGAAATACCGACAGCATTAAAACAGCCCGGAATTTTCAGCGCAAGCAGCTCGTAATGGTTTCTCTGTTACTCAACTGGCGTTGTAAATATAATTCTTCAGATGAAAACGTTGATTTCGTTGAAGCAGAGACTTCTTCCTGACGCGACTCCGCGGAATAAATTCCATATTGCCTTAACTTGTGCCATAAATAGAATTTTCCGAAGAAAATCTTTATAGTATTTACTCTCTATCGGTCTGAAGATATATTAAGTTAGTAGTGCTCGAGTCGGCAGGATCGAAAATTCAATAGACGAAGTTATTTTCAGGAAAAGGGAAAAATAACGTGCACGTTAAAACATAGTCGCGGTACTTTCATTGCCTCAGAGACCACTCGTTGCCGACAGTGACAAGTTTAACGCCATAAGTTCTGTGATTACGGTAGAAACTATGTAGAGAAGTAGATTAAAACGCGTGGGACACAATGGAGCTGAAATTTCTCAACGCTAAATTTTGGTTTTCTCCTAATAATCATTTGGAATTTACTTTCTGGATACGCCTCGACGTTGCCGGCCTTGTCGCTTCGAGATCAGCGGGTTCTCGAACGCTACGCCCGAAGGGATGCGCAAATAAACGAAAGTAAAACGATTTGGAACGGTTTCAAAGACATAATCCGCTGCGAAACCTTGTTGCCGGGCTTTGGATTAGAGATTGGTTTATCTTTAGGATTGTGCAATGGTACGGGGAAATATGGGGAAGAGCGTGGAGGGACGAAAATAGATTCGAAGTGTATACAAAGTGCATGAGTTATGGGTGGAAATATAGGAAGTTAATAGAATGCACTGAAAGAAACAAGAAAGTCTTAATAAATATAGATCGATAAGCTTGTTGCTTTAGAGATGTTGAATTATCGAAGACTACACGCGGTTATGTCACCGAAATATCCGTGCACAGTGGAGAAACTGCAGAAATTTATTGTCCTCAATCTTGCTATTTTTAAATACATATTATCTGCGCTCTAGTGACCATTTTACAGTTATGTATTTGTAGTGGATATTGCGTTACTACGTGTTATATATCCTATACCATTTTATGTGCTCTACGAAGAATTCTTTTTTTTTATACGTTTCTGAAATGATATAAATATGGAAACGACCAACGATGAAATGATAAAATTACCATAGAAACATTGGATTAATCATTGGTACGTTTAATAATACTTAAACCACGTATTTAACATAAAACAAAGCCAACTGTGCAAAAAAAACACGCATGTGATTCTTTAATTCGAACACTGATAATCCAAATGTGTCGAAAAAGAATCCGGAATTTATTAAACAGCGATTTCAAGTATATCAACGATAATATGTATACACCACGAAATTCTAACAGCGAGTGCTCCAGCAAACCGACACAAAAATACGAGTCTAATCTCGATGGTCCCCGTGTCGCATATTAAACCACAATTATCCCGTGCGCTCCTATCTTTTCCCCTGTTTCAGCGTTTCCTCGCGTTGGGAACTTTGCAAATTACCTGCACAATCTTCCTGTCGCCCGTGAAACTACCGTGCGTTTCTACGCTCAACTATTTTCTTTACCTACGCCGGAAAGGAGGAGAATTATAGACAAGAAGAGATTCGCAGCGAGAAGACTTTGGTGACACACTTGAGCGCAAATGAATCGTTTCGCAACGAAAAAGCTCGATCCACCGGAACCCCTCCACCCACGATCCACTGTAAGAAAGTTTATAAAGGCCGCGCAGAAACTCGATCTCCTCGAGAATTAAAACATCCCCGCCCCTTTACCCTTTCCGGAGAATAGTTGAACTCTACACTTTTCAAGAACAAGAACACTTTTCATATTTGGTGACAGGACATTATCGTTGATTCTTTAAATGATTAATTTAATTTATCGGGCGAGGTTTACACGATTAAGATTTATTTTATCGTCTGCTAAAAGATCGATCAATTTTATATGAGGGGATTTTCAAGATCCAGATTGTGCAATTTGGCTTGCAAGAGATTCTTCAATTAATTAATCCACAAGTAATCTGTGCTTTTAAAATTGAGATTGGTAGCACATTTTACGTGCGCTCCGTAACGCTCCGCGAATCGTTATTAATAAACATTAAAAACTGTTTTAAACATACGAATAAAAAAGGCTTCTCTACAGTCTTGGAAAGAATATCAACTTACCAATAAATACTACAATACAAGTCGAGCATAAAAATGTTTACACATAATCATAAAAATAATTATATTCAAAGCATCGACTGTTACGTGCAAAAGAATGCTCCTTAGATTATTAATGAACTTCGGAAAATTCAATTAAGAAATCATTAATGTGCACGTTACAAGCATTACCAAACATCACACCGCGACACAACTAAACAAAACTATTGCCACCCGCGAAACAACAAACAACCGATCGGCAATAAAACCATTACGCCGACAAGGGGCATCGTTTCACCACTGATCTAATTCATCCCATTCGCGATCATGCGAAACCGAACGCACCGTGGGCACAACCGGCACCCGTGTTTCAATTTTAAACTGTCACGGTATTAATTCGCCGGGGAACGGGCCCGCTGTAACCTCCGCTAACTAATATGATTCAATCTAAATCGATCGGAAATCCAATTTATCGCAATGCCAGTTTGCACGTGTGGCGACTCGTGAGCGACGCGTCGCGCGAGTAGTAACAGCAACAACAACAAAAAAGAAGAAAGGAAAAAGTGTTAGAGCCAAAAAAAAAGAAATAAAATAAACGAATACGCGCGTGCACTCTCGCCTACGTGGGTATACCTACGTGTATCATTCGCCGTTATTTACACGGAACAGTTTTCACGACAATTGTTGCAATCGCGTCCACCCACGAGACGCGTCATACGTCGGAACGAAACTCCTGTGTTTATTTACATATGGATGCACATGTGCCCGCGTATATCCTGTACGCGAATGCGGTATTTAAATACCCCTTTGCCTCGCGCCAAGGGAATATAACATTTGCGGCCGAAATGGAACAACGAATGTGTGGCAAAAAAAGAGTGGGTCTCTGCGGAAATAAAAATAGAAGAGGTGAAAAGGGGGGAAAAAAGAATGCAACGCGACTTCAACTGGCTGCTGGTTTACCTGTTTTCGAGGCTGCCTCGCGTGTCTACTTGAATCCATCAAAATTCAACGCTCCGAAATACGCACGAGACACTTGAATCCCCGTCGAGAATATTCGAGCCGAGGGGAAAAATGAAAAAAGGTGTATCTGGCGTTTCGAATATCCAGCGCTTTATCTCTGCTGAATAAACAGGATCAAACTGGACGATGCAAATGTGTTTCGGAACTGTTGCTCGATTTTCGTGGTTAATTAATTTTCTTGCTGCCGTTCGCTCTGCGAATTTTTATCCTTCGTTTCGTTTGTTTTTAACCTAGTTTGGTTAGGTCTGGGTTAGGTTTGTACGCACCGTGGTCAAGGGCTATGTGCCGAGATGTATAATGCAAAGTGTTATTATATTTTCATTTCGGCTTGAGATTTGCCGGTTTTGATTCGAAAGTACCATAAGCCGTATTTAAGATTTGTATAATAAAACTGTTTTACTTTCAATCACGAAAGGTGCGTAGAAATAATATTTAACCAAGTGTCTCCACATATCCTAACAATACTACAATAAATAGATCACGATGATTAGTTCTCTCAGCTTCCAACAATCTCCTCAAAACTATTGCGACGAGGCGATAACAAATATCGTCACCACTTACAAAATAGCAATACGTATCGGAAACCTTTTTTTTACCCAAACTGATCAATAGTCCCCTCTCGTTTCTACTCGATTTAATTAACTGCACTCATCACTACCCTCCCCTGGCTACACGATAAATTACCTTCGACAGCCTCGAATGTATCGCGTGGCAAGATTTGGCTATAACGGGCGAAACAACTGGCTTTGAAGCTTGAAAGGATGGGTAACCGCTTCCCTCTGTGAAACGTGAAGATGTCCAGCTATCCTATTTCTGCTACCACTACTACTGATTGCACACTGTTCGATCCGTGGCCAATGTTCCCCACTGTTCCACGGGGTTGCGAATAGAACGGGGGGCGTGGAACATAAATTCCTGAACGTATTGATACTCGGACGAGTTTTGGGGCATTTTCGTTCGACTGCGGCGTTCGTTTTCTCATTGTCCGCCATCCCCCTTTATCGCGTGACCTTTGATCTTTCAAGGGGGTCCTTTTGTGGCGGAGTTCGTCGATACCATCGGCTATCCATACCGTTAATTAGGTGGTTTCATTCAATTCCAGGCGAATTCCGCGTGTTCTTATTGATTGCCAGCTTCTGGCTCGCGTGAAAGGCTACTTCAGTTGGAAGAAGTGGCAGAGCACCGGCGAATCGTACTCGACGAGGTTCTAGTATATTTTATATTACATTTTTCAACAGCGATTTGATAGCTTTATTTGGAACGAAGAGCGATTTGAAGCTTTTTTAAAAATAAAAATAAGCTTTGCATGTGATCCTGTTTTTTCTTTCTTTCTTTCTTTTGTTTTGGTTATTGGACGATTCAGGATAAATTCAATCTGAACATTTTGATCGAGAGGTTTTTGGCGGAGAATAACATTGCACGATACGATGGTAATAATTTCTGTCACGAAAGCGAATCTACTGAAATTCATTATTTGGTGCGGAAATTTATTTACATACGGGGAAAAGGAAATATTTGCGCAGTTAAATAGTAGAAATAAAAGGTGTTGTATGTTATCGCTATTTGCATATCGAAGTATTATAAATTATTGAACAGTGTCATTGAAGTTTGAACAGTAAGTGAAAACAATTTTGCCTCTCACTGCATATAGAATAAACCTTCGTCCACAATATAACTTTAATTTTGTTATACTGAAAATACATTTATCATCGCAAACGTGATTAACCCTTCATGTTACGTACAAGGAATACTTCGATCTTTCATCCATTGAATAATACTCTGCCCACTGAAATTTATAGACGCATCGACAATCAACTGAATCACGCAATAAATTAAACCATTTTTATTCGTGTCACACTCTTCCAACAAGTTGAATTATCGTCAAGAAAGAACGGCGAAGGGTAGCCAACGAACACGAATCAGTCGCACGCAAATAGCCAGAAGAGGTAAAACCGGTGTGCTCATGTTTTTCTATTCAATTTTAGCTTGTCGTTGAACCAACTACCCATAGCGTTCTTCACTGCATCCTATCTACTCGTTAATTTCCATATTAACGCACTCAGCTCGGCCCGTTAATTACCACATTCGAATATCGCGTAGCTAATTAGTAAACTTAAATGGTACCGGCGATTTAATGGACTATAAACTTTTAGCATTCCGCGTACAATCGTCGCGACGAATCTAGATTCCAAATAAACGTGGAATTAATTAACTTAATATAGTAAACAATAATATTCATTGTTGTTAAGTACACCCTGACATGAAAAAAATACTATGCTGCTGTTTTTAAAGTGCTTCAGTTCCAGTTAAACGCGTGTTTCGTTTTTCGTTTCTGTAACGAAACTTATTTACCGACCGTGCAATTAATTTTTTCTACTGCTTTCATCACGAGCCGATGAGAAGACTTAGCTTAATTGTACGTTGCGATGATCGATGGACATCCGGGCAATTTTTAAGCAGAACTTTTGCAATTTACCTGCGTCGTTGTATTAAAGAATCGTTTGCGGCGTCATTCTTCTCGTGGGGAGAAAACGCGAGGTTAGCTGCAGAGGAAAGTTTGCATCTAAAGTTTAGGAACGTTCGGGCTCTCCAATAAATTGAACACCCATTTTATTTGGACTTATCTTGTACTAATAGAGATATACATTGTTGAGTATTACGTCCAGAAAATTTTCTAATGCCACCTTGCGCTGTTAATTTATTTCGTTTTAGAGAATCAAATGGAGAGTCGAATCGTGGACATCAAAAGGTCTGCACCCGGTAGACGGTAATTAACTATGTCCCCTACGTTAATTCACTTAGTATCTAAATACTAGCAGTAAATTATACTGTACAGTTCTAAACTTTCGAGTAACCAAAAGGTGGTCAATCATTTAGATATTCCAACTCCTACGAAACTTCGAAATCAAAGACTTTGTACTTAGCTATTCGTGTATGTTCGCTATTGCTCATAAAGTGCTTTAAACTCGATACGTCGAAGTAAACAGAAAATGGAAATAATCCATGGAAATCAATTTCTGTTTAAATTGTAATATAATTTTCCCTAATTTACTCTGCAGCAGGTCAGTGGACTTAATACTAATATTTTTGGAATTGCAATTTGAAATTTAATTTGGAGATAGTAATACGTGCTTGCCATTTGTTGGTGATTTGCCTTTACCATTTAATCTCAATCCCTCTACTTCCTGTTCTGCATTGAACACGTGGAGCAAGTGGAATGACCAGCTTACCTAAAACGAAAAGGAAATACATATTGTTAATTACTGCGGATACAAAGTGAATGAAAATTTATTTCGTAACATTGAGATAAATTCAAGTTATCTGATTAGAAACATTCAGTTTGTCCTAAATCAAATCAATAATTATTATCACAAATTTCTGCCTTATTGGACTGTAATTAACATCACTCTATTAATAAATAATCTGTCATTTTAATCGAGGCACTCTTACACTGGAATTATAATGTTCTTAATTCCACTTTCATAAATTATTGGGCTTCAAAGAGGACGCATTTTCTACGAGGCTGACATTGCCAGAAGAAATCTATTCGATACAACTTATAGCTTACTTACAGCGATACAAAAAAAAACTGTTGTCACAGAATGACAAAGCTTAAGCACATAAAGAAGAATTAGTCCAAATCCATGCGTGTTTATTTCACCACTCGCCGCGTCGTTTCAAATAAAAATTACACAAAATAAATGACGATGATTCCATACTCAACTTTCCTATCACTGTAAAACGAAAAGAATCGTTCCGTCCTCCGCTGACCGTACTTCTCTGTCCACTTCCAAATATCCCCATTAAAGACTCGTATCATCGATTACACATATTTCCCATCCCCGCCATTCAATTACACCCTACGATCGAGTAAAAGATGAAATCAGGATATCCAGTTTCATACCCGACGAACTTCGCCGATTTCGCCAGCCAGTCTGCGGAAAATCTTCCCCCCATCGAAATGCACTCTAGCGTCCGTCTTGGAGAGTAGCACGGAAAAGGGAGAACCTTCGGTTTCATATCGGTTGAAGGAAGTTGCGGTGTTAAAATTTCAACGAGTCTCGCCCGTTTCTAGACCCCTCAACCTACGTACACCCCAACTCACCAACCCACACACACACACACACATACATACGCACACCGTTAGAGAGCCGTCAGCGAAAAAGTTCAGGTTCCACCGGCGGTGGGTGGCCAGCCAGCGCGAGAAAACGAACAGAAAAGGGGAGGAAACGAGGAAGGGGTTGAAAGAAGAACAGAGAGGAACCACGATGCAGCTCGAAAGGATACGTTCTTATAAAGGGTATCGGTCGAACTAAGGGTTAACGATGTAACAAGTCTTCTACGTGGACCTAATTCGAGCCACGATAAACCGATAGCTTGCATTGCGTTCAGGACAGCTAGAGTTCGCGCGCGTTTCATTCTGCCCATATAACCCACGTCCGCAGACAGAAAGGGTGAACAGGCTGCAATGGGGTATAGGAGAAAAGCGGCGCTGCTACCTAAGTGGGCGGAGTGCCCGGAGCGATTCAGAATTGAGTTCGTGTCTCGGGTCTCAATCGACTAAGAATCTAGCTCGGGGCCCGCTCTCCTTCGGCTAATACGAACAGGTTACATACGCGGTTCCGATTCGACCTAGCTTTCCGTACGGGGATCGGGGATATTTAGATCTTCCACAGGTAGACAGCCGTTGATGGCCTGCCAGACTATCGATATGTATATTGTGGTGAACGATCGGACGGATCGGTTTTGGCGGTCGGGCGCGAGGTTTCGGGTGGTCGCAGTGCGATACGCGGCGGAACGGTGGAAATGTTGCTCGTTGTCCGCGTTTTTGTTCAT
Source organism: Nomada ferruginata (assembly GCA_963583965.1). NCBI lineage: Eukaryota > Metazoa > Arthropoda > Insecta > Hymenoptera > Apidae > Nomada > Nomada ferruginata. Next base: position 8,617,562 of record OY757219.1, read on the forward strand.
GTTGGATTGAAAATGGGAGTGGCTTGATTGGTATGGTTCGCGGAGAGAATGGGGTGGTTTCTTTCGGTCTGGTATACTATATGTATCGTAGGCGCAACGATACGTTGCGCGAATAATTATTATCAAGGAAATTGTGATCGTAATATATGGACACTGTATATTGCTTTAATTAGGCGAGATAGTATTTGTTGCGAGAAACTGTGTACTTTAGCGTACAGTAATAATGGAGAGTATATGTATGCCACTTCAGAATTTATTGCAATCTACACGAATGCAAATGTGGATGAAGTGATAATGTAAAGCAATTTAAAGAGCAATTAGTTGCAGATTACATTTATCTAGTAAAGTCATCAATTTTATACAGTTTCTGAACCTGGCATAACATTTTAATCTTCGTATTTAAATTAATGATTGATTCAATAATAAACGATACGAATCTCTGCTTTTTTAAATTGTCTTCCAAATAGTCAAGACTTCTTTGTACATAAAGTTAAGAGCAAATTCGAATTTAAAAACTTCTTCACCGAGGAAAAATTTCTTCGAATTTCACCAAGGGAAGTCCACCAATTGCGGTCGAACTATTTGCAACTATAGATGGAATTTGCATCGCTTGCGGTCAAATGGCAGACAAAGCAGTAGCCGCCTGTTGTTACTGACGGAATAAGCGCGGTTCGCGGTTGCAGGCTACCTATTCACGCCTTACTTCAACTTCAAACTGTCGGGAATTATTCGTAGCAAAAAGCTGAACAAACTTATAGTTCCTGTCATTTTCATTTTCAAACCGAAGAAACTAATTACGAACTGGACCGTTTATAAAACCAGATAACACAATTGCACTATGACAAGTTGATTTGAAACAATAATACTTATATAATGCCCACAGTAAAGTAGCTTCTATTTCAATAACTGTATATTAAAATTATTGTGCACGGCGTGGTACGATATGGGTATGAATTACACTTTTTACTGGGGTTAAAAATATTGAAACGTGATAGGGAGAGACTGTCTGTGGCTTCGGAATATGTTTTCCCACAAGACCGCATTCTTTTCACATATCGAGAAAGTACAGATACAGCTTTGTAAAATAAAATCGTGCGTTTTCATTTTCGTTTCATTGTTTCTCTAATATTTCACGCGTGAAATTACATCAGTTAGATATTAAATGTATTAGCAAGTTATTGGATATATAATCTTTACTTAAGAAAATATTTCATCGACGCGCAGTAAAACTTTTCGTTAACTCATTTTTCATTAAAGCTGTCACTATACCATCAAGTTTTATACCCACACAATTTAACCGAATTGTAATTAAACTAAATTAATTTCTAATAACAACCTACTAATCTTTCAGTACCACACCTTGCCTATTTAAACACGCGATAAATAAAAGGAAACCATCATTCAGTTTCATTTAGAGAAACGTACGGTCCCAATGTCGCTTTCAGACACTTTCACTTTCAGCAGTCCGTTTCCCTCAGGATATCGAATTCAACAAATCCTCGGAACGCGAACGATCTTTATCCTTCCTCTTAAAAGCAGGCTATCGAGGCCCACGCGTTCCAATTTCGCGGCATGTCGGTCTAGCTTGGCGGGATCATTTTTATCAGCGGGGAAATTCTGAAGTGGTCACGGACGATCCTTCGATGCTGATGAACGCGGTCACCACCTCGTCACGGCGGTGATCATTGCTCGGATATTGGAGCCGCGCCGGTGAAATTGACACGTTTCTGCCCGCGTCCCACGTTTTCATAGTCGCTTCGAGGCGAACGCTCACCTTTACCTGACGGGGCTCCCGTCGACACGAGGTATCCGGCTTCGATTTCCAAATTCACCTGGGGAGCGACCATGGAGTGTTGTTACGTTCTGCTTCGCGTAAAACGGCGGGAGCTTTTAGCGTCTGCAGACCAATGCCGCGATGGTAGCTGGACTTTCTTTCTTGCGTTTTAATTTCGAGACCCTTTACGTAAAAAGTCGATTTTCTATTTAGCATGTGGTAAGGAGGGTTGCTAGAGTGTTGCGCGAAAAGGTCTGAGTTTGTTTAGATCGATGCATTTTATTTGATTATTTTCGGTTTTTCATTTTGGCTTTTCATGTGTGTAATATTTACACTGGCAGGTGTTTAATCGGTGTGGTTAAATTGAGTTCGCGTAATACCTTTATTTGTAATTGGATATCATGTGGCTGTCACTTGACAATTACTAAGTAGTACAGAAATATAAACTGTTCGAAAAGACAGATAAACGAGATAGCGCAGTCTATTTATAATTTTCGTATCCATCCATTTCGAACCAGCATGCAAAACCGTGAAGGCGTCGTAATGATCGGGCACGAAACTACATTTTATCGTTTCTTTCCCCCGAAATAAATGCAAATGAAACAGATCCCCGTTTCCAAGTTAGACCGCAGTCATCCAATCGACCAACGTGTCGTCATCGTGCAATATAACGTTAAAAGCTTTGGAACAGGAAACATTCTTCCTCGGCAACTGTCTAGGAACAACAATTCTTCCTTCAATCTACCGCTGCTATTTTCGATTTTACGTCCCCTCCGATTTCATCGTTTCTATATTTTCCAACCTAAAACTTTGGTCGCTCATTCCCCTCGAATGCTCCTTTTCACCATAAAAAAAGGCAGATGAGCCAAAAACCAAGATTGCTCGAGAAATTCGCGAAAAATCTGTCATGTTTTATTAGGGACACTTTTCCGCCAATAAACATTGTTCGTTGCAGCTGCGAATCGTTCGCCAGAGAGGAACGACGCGACGCGAAATTTGTTAGAACGTACGCTGATCGAATTTCGCGCGACAGATCGGCGACGATTTTTTCGCCGAGTTCCGATCGTGGATTTTATTCGCCGAAACGGCAGCGTTTTCTGTTCCCGTATACGGCTGTGTGACAGCGTTAGTTTCATTTAAATCTTGAAATAATCGAATGACGAACGTACACGAAGCGGAGGGCCGACAAACAACCGAAATTCGAAACACGCGTCATGATCGAAAAGTCCTGTTTTATTTTCCACCTGAAATCACGAGCAGGCTTGTCATACGGAGCCAGGAAACAATGAGGAATCATTAAAGGCATGCTACGGTGAATTTCTACGGTTTGTTTCGTCGTTACTGGCTTCGGCCGCAGTTTTAATTGGAAGATTTAGTTATTTCTTCTCAAGTATGTTTTTTGTGAAATTTTTGGCTAGTATGATGTTGCTGTGATATATGTATAGATACGAAGGTTCTTCGATCATAAGGCACTGTCTAATAAATAATTACTGTTTTTAATATGTAGGTTTATTAATTGTGTCAATGGTAGATTAAGATGAAAACGTCGGTTTCCATGAAGCACTTTATATTATAATTCAAAAATAGCTTAGCTGATAAAACGAATAATGGAGAATGTATTGCAGGTACATTGATACACTTGTTCAGTCGAAATTAATATTATAAAGACTGATAATGATAAACCTTGTTTCGATATTTTCTATATCTTCAACTGTTCTGAATTGTTAACAAATTATTGTTAATCAATTTCTGTATCGCTTGAAATACCTGGTGGTCCCAAACTTTGGACAGACAGTGTATAGATATAGCGTGTTGAGTATTGTCAATTATTTCTGCGAACAAAACTGCAAGCATAGGTGAGAAATATTAAAGACATTTGTTTCAATCATCGAGCCATACAAATATACATAGACAGTATATTTTTTATCTTCAGTTTAGACCGGAAAACAGAATCCCATACTCTGAAGCTAGTCCGATCGTTTTATATCGTGACACATCTGTTCCTAGTTCTACGAACTTCTTGGAACAGGTTGACTCAACGACTATTCCATTTCAATTTCGTTTCCGTTACGTGTGCTGTACACACAACAATTGTAGCTATAATATTGCGGAATCTTTCTTTTCTTTTTTGACAAATGAATTAGGATGCGCCAGCTTGGCTTTAAAATGGCCCACCATAGAATAAAAAAATACAGTTTAATATCGTTAACATTGGATTCAATTTCCTGCGATACAATTCTTAGGTAACTAATTATTTCCCTCGATTCTAATAATTCTTATGGTCACACCAAGCAATAAGAACAATCTCCCGGTTCGATTTTAAATCAGATTAATCTGATTTCCTTATAAGGGTTGAAAAAGTATATCAGAAGAATCCTGGCCTGCAAATGTATGAACATCAAATCGAAAAATCCTCGTCAAATTTATATAAATAATAAACAGTTACACACATCTGAGAGGTGTTTAAACTGATAACTTACCCTGCCTCGCAATATTTGTCCCTCCAAATTGTACGCCATCTCTATTAACCAAATGTACACTACAAAATCCATTCCATTTATGCTCGGCTGCATTCACGAAACCCAACGCAACTTTCCACGAAAGACGATTATTAAACCTCAACGAATTTGCTGGCGAATCGAGTTTCTATGTTTCGTCGAGGATCCGTGCCTTCATCGTCGTTCATCGATTTCCTATGTTCGCCAAAGCTTATTGGCTGTCTACGACCACCACCGGTCGCTGCAGCAGATAAGGGCAAGATGGTAGCCAGAGGAGAAAGGATATCGGTCCGATCTGCCCGACGATTCTTATCAACTTACTTTTATCGATGATGAAGAAGCTTATTCTGCGAGAGCAGTTTAAATATAAACCGAAACCGATTCTTCTCTTTTCTCACGGACGTATCGAGGGTGTTTTCTTCTTTTTTCTATCCTATTCTACCTCAGTTGAAGCATCTGTACGTGTTATCACATTTTGCCGAGGTCTTATTCAGCTTTTATCAACTGCGAATCAATATCTGGCAAAGTAGCATCTACTTAATTATTTTTGTAATTATTCGTTAGTCTTCAAGGCCGACGGATTATTGTGGAACCGAAGATTCTTTTATTAGTCAATTATAATATTTGCATGCAAGTTGCGTCGCTAGTTAAGAAGAACTGATTTAAAAAAAAATGGAATTGTTATTGTCAATACTCAATGCTTTATAATTCTCAAGTGCTCGTATTAAATAAAATTTAATAAAGCCCATAATACTTCTTAGAAAGATAATACAGTGAAGTATAAGGCAGCAGAGACCTGAAAAGATATCGCCCTGCAATAGTCGAAAGAAATCGAGCAATGGAACTGGTCCTTTCTATAAATAATACAAAACATCCTTGAACCAGTTATTTCGAGTTTAAAGCACCCAATATTTTAATTCCGCCTCTCATTGGCAATGAAATAAATAATACCATCAAAGAGCAATGCGTAACCAATGTCTAAAATAATTTCGCCTGATTGAAATTAATATTGTGTGTTACATTCCTAAACGATCGTTCGAAATTTGTGAAGAGTCGTGACGTCGTGTTTCAACGAACAAATAACGCGTAAGCATCCCGTGTAAGGCTAATAAATTTCGAACAGGGCCCCGCACCGTGACGAAAGCAATTTCATTTGAAGGTTCCAGCTATTTTAATAGGAATTCCAGGAATTTGTTCCTATCCTGTACACCGAGTCCTGATCTACGCTACATTTAAGGTTGCGCTCTCGCCGCGCAGCCGTGTCCTCGCCAAAATAATATATCGCCCTGATGCACTTTGGAGATTATAAGGTGCAAGTGTACATACGTGTGGCGGACACATGCGAAATTGCAGTTAACCTCGTGCTAACACACGTTACACGTAGTCGACGTTATGGGGACAAATAAACTCGTTATTCTCTATTTAAGAATTCACCGCGAACACGAGCTACCGTTTTAACAAATAAATGTCGCCGAGAAGAGGCTGTTGGCCAAAGGGACCGTTTGGAAAATTACAGTGTCGTTGGAAAAATGATTGCGCCGAAAGGTTGCGTTCTTTTCTTTTTTTGTTTAGAAAAAATATTAAAATACATAGAGTCTATTTGTTTCGTTAAAATAGGAAAGTAGGGGGATGCAGACTACCCGTATTATGAATGACGTAGAAAATTATTAAATTCCGGCAGGCTTGGAATAAAATATGTAATAAGATCGTACATCGTTTGTCGTAATCTTTCCTTTCATTAAATGTAAAGAAGATACATTTAAGCTTGCTCCAAAAACCCAAGCTATGTCTGAATTCGTACAATATACGAGGAGTGATAAAAAATGGATGCCAGAAGTAGCCCTCTGCTCATAATATGCACTTGATCCAATGTTCCTTCTACTTTTTCAGAGGACGTCCTCTGACAAGAGTCGATTGAGCTTCTTTGTCACATTCATTATCAAATCCTTTTAGCTTCATTTTAATTCTAGAGAAGAAGAAAATGTCACAAGGAGCAAGATCTGAGGAATACGGAGGTATTACTGGAATTTCTTTCTCAGTAAGTAATTCTTGAATTGGAGGAGCGCTACAAGCAGGAGCTTAAAGGTAGCCAAGGATCCTCTCTTCTATATTTTCCCCATAAACGTTGTAATATATTTCCTTAGAGAAATATAAGCAATAATGGACCCACATCTGTGTACTATTAAATGTCACCGATAGAAATTAGTTTTCGATATTAGTTTTCAAACAGCATTCTTTGTAATACTTTTTATACTTGTTTCTTACTTCTTCGATACTTATTGCTTGTACTTACTGCACAGTTTATATTCTGGGCTCGACAACTTCATTTCATCGGCTCAGCAGAAGTAAGCAAACTGTACCTGGAAAAATCCACCTGTTGGTTCATTACTGTTTCAACAATTTCTCTATTTGATTCCAATCCACCCCTATCAACGTTCCGTTTTAATAAATAATAGCCAATGCTCCGCGAGTTTAGCGTCCGCTCACGTATCACGTGCCCCCATCAATAATTCACGCTCGAAATTAATAATAAACAACCTGGAGGCCGACATCGGAAATCCTTCGTTTACTTTAAACGCTATAGCTAAGCGCGGTGTAATTTTAAGAAACATCCCTTATCGTTGAGTGCGGTGGTACGTTGGAAATTATTATTCCGCAAGAGTGGCTTGTGTCAATTTCAACGAAATCCTTGCACAGAACGCAACCGTGCAAATAGATTAGTTCAAACATAAATATCGCGCATCACATCCAGTGCGCTCGATTATTTCTGATACACCCTGTCATGTTTATTTTCAGATCTAGACGTTCAGACTTCGTTCTCCTCTACTTCCTTCGTTCTCTTCGTTTCACTGTTCTCCCCCTCCCTTTCCTTCGTTCGTCGTCGTCCTCTCTTCGTCTCCTATTCCTTTTACCTCGCCGTTTCAGAGCACAGAGCATTGGCAAACTTTCCATAACGAAGTTTGGCTGAATCTAAACTAACGTAAGTTATTTGACCTCATATCGGTCACTATTCGAAACTCGGTTATACATTCAACTTCGTCTGATTGGTCCTCCTCGTGTACGCTTGGAGAATACTTCACCTGGCTGAGATCATGCTACTGCTGTGATGGAGATCGTGCCTCGTTGCACGATAAAATTAAATAATCGATATAAATGAGCAACGCGAAGCTTCATTTTTCTGTTGCGATTTTTCAGGTGTGAAGTTCGTCGAGATAAATTCAATTCAAGGCTTGAAAAATTGAAGACTTCCGAGCCCTGCTCAGGGGAGAAAAAGAAGGTGTTACAAATCGGTTATAGAAAAATCAGAGAGAATCCAAAGGAATCTTGACATAGATTATTGTTGAATCATAAAATCAATTATATCCAGAGGCGATATTAATAATTAGTAAAAGGCATCGAATCTCGACAAAATTTCCTTCGCAATTTAAATATCCGAAAGCATCATTGACGCACAAATGATCGCTTGGCAATTTTTATCGATCCGAATGAAGTAATAAAAACATTTCAAATAATTCTGACACACAACACCATTGAACACAAAACATTACCATCCTGAGCTCGCTAACATCTAACTGAACCAACGAAACAACACGAAACATATTACAAATGCAGAATAATTTTGCCATAGGCGACCATAGATGTTATTTGGCGTAGCATCGAAAAATCAATTGTCAAATAAAATCGAATCAGAACGAAATATAAAGAACAAGCTTACCCACAACTCATGCATCGAAGCATACCATGTGAAATAAAGAATCCAACAGATTTTATAAACGCAAATTCGTCCATTTCCTCTGCCACCAATCACCTGCACGCCAGGCACGATGACGTTTTTGTATCGCCCCGTGTAAAATGGAACAGTTGACGGGAACAATTACGGCAATTGCACCACTTCGACAGTAGAATTGCATTGTTGCCTGATGGTGTACGAAATACAGGTTGCACGGCTTCTCCCGCGGAAGTGTTCGCGCAGAGCTCGTATTACGGGGAAAGCGAAGGGAATTCTGCTTAATACCTACACGCGGACCAAGCCATAATCGAGCTGGTAAACAGCCACGAAGGCCGCCGAAATACCAGGTAACAGGGGGAAAGCATCGAAGAATATCGAGATTCTATATTCGTGTTAATTTCTCGAACACTTTTTGAGCGGCCGCAGTGAGACCCGTTTACGCGATAATTAAGATAAAATGCTGGGGGACTTTCATTAGGCATAATTGCCATAATTGTGTCACTGCGACAGTGGTGGATTTTCACGTTACAGTGGACGAGGATTAACTTTCACGCGGAAGTTTTTGGTTGCGTTTTTGCTAACTATGAAAAGCAGAAACACGTCTGCGTTATGATTAGGGGAATTGTCGTAACAGTAAGGGACAATTAAATGCATATTGGGGTGGTTAGTATTTTTCGAGGTCGTGACGGTTGATTTCCATGAACGACAGAAAAAAATGTGCAAAGAATATGCAATATGTCGTCGATGGAATCACTCTTAATTTAAGTAGGTGAAAGTGAAAAAATTCGTCCAATTAATATTTCTGTCACTTGTAAAAAATAAAAGACGTAACAATTTGTTGCTGATTTCTAATATGGAAGAATGTGTACTTCGAATTTGGAGCAATTGATAATTGCTTATTGAAGAAATCGATAATTGCATGATAATATTATTATTCTAGTTATAATTACTTACTAGTTATAATACCCTTAAGTGCATTATGTTCCGAATCGTGGACTCAACAAATATATTTAAATCGTATACAGGCCATACGAGTAGAATTGGTTTTCAGTGAGAATAATAATATTTCGAAATAATATGGCAATTCTATTTCTTCCATCCAGAGATAGTAACATAGATAAACCGATCAAACGAAACAGCAACTAGACAACTCGCACAGTTCACGCGTATTTCGACAAGATTTTCGATCGACGCAGTTCGTCCCACAGTTAAAAAACACAAGAGTGGAATAAAAAAGAAAAATTCACGGTTCGACGCAAAATTACTGATAGCCATCGGTATGTCCACGGAATTCTACATTCAAGTAGAAGTGTACAGGTGCAAAATTATTCACAGAACTCGACCGTGTGACTAAAAGTTCGGTGATCGAACGTGCACGATGCTTGATTTTCAGTTCATTTTCGGAGACAATAATTTTTCTTTCATTTTCCATATATGCAAAATCCTGCAAAACTAATATTCCCTTTCAATTTATTTTGTGGTAGGTACCTTTTGGCGACCGAATAGATTTCCAACTACTAACGAGGTTCGTTTCTCTTGTATTAATGCTACTGCTTATAATCGAATAAAATTTCTCTCTATAAAACTTATTTCAAGTATCGGGATATTTTTTGAATGTTACATTTTGTTATGGTAATGTTCCGCAGGTTAAAATCACACACGAGTCGTCTAAAAGCATATTACTATAAAAAAGAAGCACAAAAACATTGTGCAACAACAGTCCATCCAATTCCATTAACTTAAAAAGAAACATTTAATTAGAGGCGAAATAAAGCGCAGGTAGATAACGAAAATGGTTATGACTAACGTTTAATTAAAACATCACCGTGGAACTCCATTCGACTTTTCGTTTCCAATCATTCGCCCAGCAGTAAGTAACTTTTAATACAAATTCTTTTTCGACCTTTAACGTAATGATTCACTGACAAATCGCTCTGCTGACATAACGAAATAGAACCTAAAAAAGATTCGCGAACATTTCACTGACAAATTCCAGCTGCGGCCATATGGAGGGTCGTCCAAATCAAATTTATCTAACTCCAACTATCTTAATGACTCGATATACGAGGCAAGCGCCACGATAAACGACGGTTCCATAAGATATTTCCACTGCCGCGTATCATGCGTCTCGAAACAATCGCGGAAATGGAACCGCTCTCCGTTAAGCCAATATCGCAGCGATCTAACGTCCGTATAAACTACAGTTTTACTACTTCCTGTTCCGATCCACGGCTAAGACAATCATTTCCCGTCGATGTTTCTATGGCTTGCGTATGTTCGGCCACGGATGCGTGAGTTTGGGATCGAGTAACGCAGTTTCGAGTAACAGGGACTGGGAAACCGATCAGCCAGGTGTTCGCAGATGCGCAGCCTTAGGAGTGAAACATCTTGGAGTTCCTCCGAGCGCGAGAACATTCCACTAATATGCGGGTGGAATGTAAAGCATGCGCAACCCTGTGAATCGTATGGTGGAGAATTTATGTTGCCGGGGCGTATAGGGAAAAATAATGTAGAAATATAAGGGAAAATATGGTAAGCCAGGGTACAGACGTTTCGATAACACGGGGAAGCAGGAGTTTCTATAATATATGCACTTGCAGGTCAGAAGTTTGTGGTGGTATCTTACTTTTAGAAATATCGAATTACTTGTTAGTCGTTTATTAAGTCGATATTAATATCGTAGGAGGTAATTACTGTTTGTTCGGCTTCGAACAAACTTCGTTTTTGTTCACTCGGAGTTCAGATTGCGTGATAATTAAAATTTCGATTAACATATTGCTTACTGATATATAACAATTAAATGTAATGTAAACAAGAATTTATATATGCATTAATAGTGTTGCAGATTTAATGTTATGAAGTTATTCATGTTCACAAAATTTCTGTAAGCGTGGAATCAAGCTATTTCCAAATTTCCTAGCACCTCCTCGATTGTTTCGTAGTATATAACAAACTTTACATACGTGTGCATAATAAACATGTACAAAATAACACCTATTGAATTTACGGTCTGCATTTGCAGTGCTTACATTTTGAATAATATTTGAATCGTTCGCTTAGCGAGTTCAACCACACGTGACCCACAGCTGGGTCAGGGGTTGCATTTCCAAGAGATGGCGTGACACTGTGGATTGCCCTGCCTTGAATTTTCTATTCTAATGTATAGAAAATAAATGTTTAGGCCGTCCTGATAAAGTTGAAATCAAACGGTTAAAATCACTGCAGCTTTTTTTGATTCTTTTTGGGCCTTCGAGAGTGTAATATAATTTACTTTCAATATAATAATTTATACATATTATATATCGTCCCTTCTATAGATAGAAATGAATAAAGATAATAAACACTTACTAAGATAGATAGTTTGTAAACAAAAGTAACATTTTAAGCAGATTTTCGTCGTTTCTTCATAGTTTTACTATGGTCGTGTTTCGGTACTGCCCTATACAATTTACATGTTTATTTACTTCATAGTTTGGAACGACCTAATTATTCAGATGCCTATGCGAAAACATCAATGTCGATAAGGCGTTCAACATAGGCAACGGTTTTTCGTTCTAAAATAATTTGCATACCTACTCGCAGTAGTTGGCAAAACAATTTCAACCCCGGATCACGCTGAGCCTATTTATAATTTTCCTGCATTCGATAATGAGCAAACGAAAAAAACCATGATAACTTTCTAACTTTCATTGGGAGAATAAACGTGAGGAGGAATTTAATTGAATTTCGGTATTTTTTCGTTCGAGGTGCTTTAAACACGAGTCGCATGTTTGACCTAAACTCCAAACGTTTAAAATGTTAACTTTGTTAAAATATTTTAGCTATGTTCTACACAGACATACGTCTAACTTTACGATCCCGGTAGCCAAGATTTCCGTACTTATTCCGTTTGAAACGTACGTGACACAAATTGCTACTACGTTCGGCGAAGTTTAACAATCAGGGGAGGAATGAAAGGATTTACAAAAGGAATTATGTTTGGATATTTGGTTGCGAATCGAATTACGATTATAATTGAATTTGAAAATCAACGTGCCCTTTGCCCGCGTTCCTCAATTTTTAATCAAATCGTTTTCAAAGTACATATTGAGAATTCAAACAGTTTTATAAAAAAATTCATTCGATAATACTCACCTCATGTTTTCCGATTGCGTCAAAAGGTTTTAATGGGGCATTCTGTATAATCAATTACATTTATGCAACCGTATATTACAAATAAACATTACTAGCAGCAATTACACAAGAAAAGGGGGAATTTAAATACTTGTTAACATATAATGACTCATAAATACAATTTAAATATTCTACCTTATAATTACAAATATTTTCTTCCCGCCAAATAAATGTCATCCACATCGCGTGCAATATAACTAACAATTAAACTAACGTATTAAATATCGTCTGAACCCTTTGAATTTCCAGATCAGAACTCGCATCGCATTATCGAAGTGATCACTAACTTAACCAACTACATTTTCACAATAAAAAACCAACCCAGCCCTAACGTATAAATAAATACACAACTCTCACAACTAGTTTACCCTAACTTCGATGTTTACTTCGCGCCGCCCATAAATTTTCCCAAAATTGTCATCACTATTTCCCTCAAATATCCAGCATCTCGTGAATTCGAAACACCGAACAATTTCGTACACCTGCAGCCTTCGAAATGCAATCCAGCTCAACCAAATGCCCAAACGCTTTGCAACCCCAACAAATCGGGCACGTCACGTTTCCCGTCGTTCCGGAAACGCCGTATTCTTTCACGAGTCAGCCTCGGCGTTGCCTCGCGAGGGAAACTGGAATTTCGTTGGTTGCGACCTGTCTGCCCAGGCACGATTCCGCGCGAACGCTCGTCTGAGTGTCTTTAAATTCCCCCGTATGCCGTTTCTTGGCGTCCAGGAACGGCAAGGATTTCGTAAAAGTATAATGGGCCGCGATGCCGCGGCGGTGTATTAAATTTAATCCGTAACGGAAGGCTCGTAAACGCCGCGGAAAGAAGCGCCACCGGTGAGGGGCCGTGGAAGGGGTTGTTGAAGGGTGGTAAAAAAGGGGCGAAAATGAAAGGATCCCGCGCGTATGCAAATGGCCGAGTCGCGCAGGTGCGCCGACGACCACGTTATTCTTTTATTCGCATAGAGCAACGCGACGAAAGCTCGTAACGATTTTCGTCGTATAAAAATGAAATGAGAGCTATCGGAGGGACTTCCTTCCCTTTGCACGTACCTCGCGCACAAATACTAACCGACGTGCGCGCGATTATGCGCGTGTGCACGGACGGTGTGGGGCTCGTCTTTCGCGGACCCGAGGATTTCGGTGAATATGCACCTCACGCTTTGCGTGTGCTCTCCTGTGACACTTAACCCATAGAGACGCGCCGAAACTCGCGCGCCAGGATTCAACGAGGAGAGACTCAGCCCTGTTTTAGAAATGCTATAACTGCCACCGAGGAAGTATGCTTGGAATGGGATCCTCTTTCTGCGTTTGACGTTATAGAGCGATGGTGGTAATGGTGGAAAGGGTTGCTCGAGAGTCGCGCGTGGTACACCGGTGAAGATTTTTCAGCTTTGGAATTTTGTATATTGGAGATATGCTGTATATGTGCCGATGATTATGAAAGTGGCCTAAGTCATATATTCGCCGCTTCGAGATATTTCATGTTTTGCATTTATATGTATAAAAAAATATTTTGTCAGTATAATATCTAAATATTTAATCGAATGTTTGCTCTTGTAATGTCAATATTTTCTTTGATTGTAATAGTTTATTTGTATCTTATAAATAGTCATGCTTTTTCAAACGTCAAATGGCATAGACCACTTTCAACATTAATTGAATTATTGTAATGTGACTTATAACAATGAAAAGTAATGAACTTTATTAGAACAGGGTTGAAGACAAACATAATCGTTTACACCTTATCTTCTTAAGTGAAATTATCAATTGTAGGATATCAATCTATCCTACGTAGGTCAGGATAAGAACGTAAAAGGCTGCGGAATAGTAGAAAACGTGTTAGAATATCTTTATTGAATCACAATGGCTTCGATCGCTTCGAAGACCATCCGGAGACTGCCAAAACAAAAACTAATCGCCCCCCACCTGGCGTCACTCTCGCATCCCACTTCTGAGATTGTAGGATATATATTGATATCCTACACAATGTTGAGTAGTTCAAAATATTGCTGATAAATAGGTGGAGTGTACGGCATTAAATCCATCATATCTTTATATTTTTCCTTCGTCACTGGCTTGATGTTAGCACAAAGTGGAAGCAAACGAATATTTTGAATATTGTAATTTAAATACATACAACACAAAATATGGGGTACATCCACTTTTTCACATTATTGACTTACACCACTTTTATAATTACCGGTACACACATAGGCTAAAATTATGTAGGCTACTTGTTTTTTCGAAACAAATGTAAGAAAATGTATTTTAACAATTATTACCATTTTTGCAAAGCCATGCAACATATTCGAAAACCTCGAAATATACCAGCAACTTGCATCAATTTTCGCGCAATACAGCCACGACCGTATGCGTTAAAACAGTTGAACTGTTTATTTAGAAGTATCTCAATTAATTCAGTTTCGCGTATTCGTCAAACTGACATCCTCGAATATTAAAGCTCACATATTAAATTCTGCGTACACTTTGATTTGCCAATATCGTTTTTCCTGAATTCCGAATTCTGACATTACTTCCACATGCCCGAACTAATCAGAATAACAGGCTGGCCGGCAACGCCTCGGTAAAATAAAATCTTCAATGTTGCAGTGAAATTTGAGTACACAGTTCCCAAAGATTTATCTGTCAAAATTGCTACCTGATTTAGAGTAGCCATGGGAAAAATCGTGGAAAAGAAAATGGTTTGATATACGGGGAAGGTACGCAGGCCATCTGCTTTGGCTGCAACGCTTATCACTAAAAGGAACTTCATTTTACTCATAGCCCCCTTCCAGCATATCGATCGTTCGGCACTTTTATTCCGCCTTTTTTTATGACATAAGAAATGTCGTATCAGCGCTGGACGTTTATTAGGTTACTACATAAATTCTGCCCGTTAACTTCTTGCCGGATATAAAGCAAGAATCTTATCTCTTCTTGAAATCCAAGTAGATGTCTCGCGTAGAATGCGAAACGCGACTTCTTTTGTATCCCCATCCATAAACCCGAGTTATTACATTTCGAATACTTGACCACAATTTTTATTACAGAATAGAAAGTGCCGATATTCTTGCGCTTGTTCGAATAAATGTTTGTCGTCGATGATTCTTTGTTCTTGCTACCGTTGCCGTTCCCTTTAAAAATAATATTCGAATTTCTTTTTATTTCACGTGGTGGATAATATAGTAGGTACATAAATGTGCTCGGATTTATCACCAATTTCAATGCCTGCCAATGAGCCTTCGTATTGACCCCGTTTAGCTTTGCCCCGAGATATTTTCCGAAATTACCCTGAAACTTTCGTCGTGCCAAATTATCCGCCCCAAAAACGTGACCATGTCTCGTTTGAACGGTGTCCACGTGCGATGGCACAGTGATAGTGCCCAAATAGAAATCGTTTCGCTTCACACATGCATACATAATCGACAAACCGAACCGTTGCCAAATTCAGTAATTCCCTTAACTCCATTGAAGAAAGGAATAACATTGTTCCGCTAATATTTGGAGCATTAAACTCATCACTCGATAGCATTAAAATAAAGGATTTTTCATTCAGATAAAGTCGTTGGAAGTTTCTGTTAATCGCAACAGCTATTGTTGGTATAAAATAACGATTAGCCAAATATTCGATACGATTGTTTTTATCAGCTATCGTGCACATTTGGGGGATGGTAATGGAGCAGTGCTAATTCGCATTAATACCTCGCAGGCTATCCGAAAATATAACAGCGGCGCAAATAGTGAGATTTCATGATTTCCGCCAAAAAATTTAACCGCGCAAATAGATTTTCGCAAAGCCTATTCATATCAATACAATACAGCGTTAATAATCACCTTAAAGAGAAGTTTGTTTCGTGCACATATAAGTTATGCTTTTATAACGAAATAAACACCGAAACACACCGCAGGGAAAAGTCCAGAACTTTTAAAAGGGAATCGCAAACCATATTAAAAATTCGCTCGCGTCACCAGAAAGAACCGGCACCAAGAACAACGTTCTCCAATCACGCGCTCGAAAGCCACACCGAATTCTTAAACCCACGGCCCAACCAAAGAAGTGTCACGCCAAGAACTGCATCGACCGTGCACGAAAACACGATACGTTTCTCGAATCCTCTGAACCTTTCCGCCAAAGCGGATATTCGCCCCGTGCAGCCTGCTAATTTATCGAGCCATAAAGGGGATCAAAAGTTCACGTAAAGTTCCGGTCGACGTCGTTCGGCTCCTGATGCACGATCCTCCAGATAATGTAAGTAGTCCAGCCGGCCGAGATCAATTAGGGCGTGAGTCTGATGCCTGCGAATAACTCGCGTCTGCCTGAGAATGCAATATAAATCAGCCTGGGCCGGTGTACAATCACTTTGACCGGCCACGGGGTCGCATTGAAATCCACGGGGTCAAATGAAGCTGTCTGTTGCAGAAATCGCATTACGATGGAAATTCTCAGCTCGCGGAGAGCGAAATGTTGTACGCACACGTGTAGGTACAATGTACGTGTACGCGTGTACATCCATGTGCAAAGGATATATCACATCGTCGAGGATTCGTTGTGTTTCAAGCATTGATTATGAATCTTCGATACGAGGAGACAAAGATTACGTTTGCCTGCGACGTTGCTGGACCTATGAATCTCGAAATTCATTTCCATGGGATTTCTGACCGGATTTAACCAGGATGGAAATGGTATACGAGCGGGTGTGCGCGTGTGCGTGCACTCTGATTGATGTTATTGTGCGAAATTACTCTTCGTTATGGAAGCAATTTGCCTGTCCTTAGGGCGAGAAAGCTTTGGAACGTTTCGCTCGATTTGGATGTAATGGCAAGTATTGTAGCGGGGAAATGAATGTTTGGTTGCGTTTGTCAGCAGCGGAATGGACCGTGCTCAATACGAGTGGGGAGAATTGAAAAATGTTTGTCGAATTTATTTCTGTGCATGGAATGTTCGAGGGGCGTTTGTTATAAATTATTTCACGAGAACAGAAATATTTTTGGTCAACCTGACTATCATGTTTTAGCTTCATTAGGAGAATTGAATGAATAATTAGCTGTTTTATTTTATTATGTATAATACGTATAATATGTATTGGCTGTATTATTTTATTCGTACTCACTGTTCTATTCGTACTCAACCGAAATAAAAATATACAACAGGTCTGGTTTTGAATGAAGAATATAATATTAACAATTATTGTTAAAGTTAATAATGGAATGGACTTGTGGTAATATATATATTTACGTTTAATACAAGGTGTTACAAGTAATCACGTGCGTACAACGAGAGGGCACGTGTTGCGCGTTCTAGCGATACATAAGGAAGAATAAAAGAATAACGCTTCAAACAGCATCGTGACATCAGGTCAGCATAAAGCGTGGCGCGCGAATTAAATTAACTCAAACAATTATCACTCAAACATTTTCATTACGGACAATCACTTACTAAATATGTAACCCTGTCAAAAGAATTAAATATGAATTTTCTTTGTATCGGGAGGATGGCTAAATTAGTTCACCTGGCCAAGCGAATTTCCTTTGCAAATCGAAGCTTGCGGGTTTCGCATCGGTATCACGTTCGAGAAGCTTAATAATAGCTGCTTGATTGCTGTCGTTAAAATGTTTTTCGTACAGACTGCCATTTCAGTAATTATTGTTCTTCCGGTCGTCTCAGTTTCAGATTTCTATCGGGACGGAATTAACTGCCCTATTGTTTCGGAACCGATTCTTGCAAATTTACCTACTCAAGACCGACAGTCCCTCGTCTCGCTTCAGTTAACTCAATTTCATTCTTCCAAGCAGCGTCTTCGGATTTTCTGCCGTGGGCATCGCGCGAATTTGCGACCCAGCTGCTTCACGGAAAACTATGATACGACTTTCAATTGAAGCGTAGGAAACGCGTATATTATTGCTTCCTACTTACAAGCGAAAGTTTATTGTACTTTTCTTTCGTAGAACTAAATGAAACTTTAATCGAAATGGAGGGAAAATGAAAGATGTACTGAACATCGTTTTTAGAAAATATTATTCATCGAGGAATTCATTTGACAAATAATCATTAATATATAATGAAAGCATAATTAATATTATCGGTAAGTTACAAATTTTAAACGCAAGCGTTCCAAATAACGCGCCTGTTACAAATAACATTTTGAAGCGTATCATCCACAAACTGAGAGATAAATAAATTTATAAAAGTTTGGCAATAGTGCGTGAATTTTAAATTAAAATATTTTCTATTATTTTGATCTCGAAAGGTATTCTTTCTAAAATTTCGATATCTTGCGCGATGGTTCATGAAAACATTCACCGATACTCTGTGTTCGTGTGATTTTTCATCCCGACGATTTTCCACTCCTATTCTCATCGTTACCATACCGATGTAATTACAGGTCAGACGTGAGTCGACGAAATGCAAATGCAACGAGCGCAAGCTCGCCGACCGGTTTTACGGGATTTTTAATGGTGGCCGTTTTCCGCGGTGCTCGACAATAGTCATCGTGATCATTTAGGTCAGCGAGGCATTAATATTTGCCCGAGCCCTCGGAGCCTCGTTAAGGTTTTTGCGAACACCAATGTTACGTGTAACATGCTGACTCTCGTCGTTTATCTCTTATACGTGGTATGATCGGGCGATTTTTATCAAAAATTTCATCGAAAATTGAATCTACCTAACATGACATTATTCGCTAATAAATCGTCAAGTAATTAAATTCGGCCCAAGCTGAAGGTATACATCAGTCTGATGTTAATAATAATTCAGGTATAGTCAAATTCTTTCTTAACTTATATATAGATGCAAATATATTATGCAATATATTATGCTTATATTATGCAAATATACTTTTTCTGTGCATGAATACTGCAAGACTGTTCCGCTGGCATGCCAGAAAATATATCTGTACATAGACAAGTGGATTGAATAAATAAAGAGTCTTTGCCTATGAAATATTTATCTTATTTCGTACTCAAACTGTCGCTAAGAATGTACTGGTCGATACGAATGCGTGTCCAAACTATTCCTCAAGTACCTAAATATAATACATCCAAGAATATATATGTACATCGAAGTGGTCCAAATATCTATTAATTCACTTCCCCTAATACACATCCCATACTTGTATGTTAATTTCCTAATCGAATCACCCTCAACGATCACTGCTGGCGTTAAACCGCACTGTCCATGCACTCGTTGTCATTCATCCCACAATGGTAATGGATGGGGCGTCAATAAACGCCACCCAAAACTACGACGATTCGTAGTAAACCGGAGAAACGTCGATGCACGCGTCAGACGACATCTGTTCGTCAACGGCATGCACGTGGGGCTAATTAAAAGCGACTTCGTCGTTTTATCGCATCGGTGTGCGTCACAAATGAAATTCGCGTGACTGCAGGCGAACATAATCGTCGAGTTTTTATTCAAATTGTGGTCTGCACAAACCGGATCAGCTTTTTCACGGTTTTGCCAAAACTACCGTGGAAAAACGTGTGCATAACTTTTATAATTTATGGCGTGCCAATTACGAAACGTAGTTTCACAGTTTCCACCGGTGCACAGAGTGGATACTCCCCTGGCCACCGTTAATTCACAAGGTAAACCGCTTCCATAAACTAATTTTTGTGGTTCTCGCGTGAGGAAGCAGCAACTCTCGTTATCAACGGTTGAATTTTAATTAATCAAGCCCGACCCGAGGCGAATCATGCATTTCGTCGCTTGGTTGATGGCGTCAGAACGAACGTGGAAATCAACCCCTCGGTGTTTCGCGCTTCAATTGGGTAGGTTGAGAGTTGATTATTAGGGGGATCCTGAACTTGCTTTACTGTATGTACGATGGGGGTGGAATGTTTGCTCGTATAATTCTGTGATCGTAGAAAGCATCGCGACTACGTAACCAGATGTTATTTTTCAGACGAAAATATTATCTGTAGAAATTGTGTGGTGACGTAAGGGTCAGTGAATTTTGTATACATTAATTTTCGTTGAAATTAAAAATACGAATAAGTATCTTAAGTATACGAATATACTTAATAAGTATACGAATAAGTACCTCTATCCCCTGGTTTTTCGTAATAAATTTCACTACTTTGTCGTTTAAATATCCGTTTTTTGAGTGATGTATGTTAATCTGGGAATCTAGCACTTGTTGAGCACTTAATTTTCCTTAGCTAGCGAATTTATTAACGAATATTGCAAAACGAATTTATATTTCACGGAAAACTATGTTCACAATATTATAAAGAATGCAGGAAAATATGTTTGTACTTATGTTACTTATGTACTTATGGTACAATATGTTACTCAGTTTCCACATTTCAATAATATACATTATGAATTTAATCAATTACTTAAAATTTCCTGAGCAGCTGAATACAATATAAGTCACATCAAATTCTCTGAAATGCAATCCCCTCGTAGTTCACTAAATATGATATAAAGTACATAATAATTGTCCAACAATTTTGTATTCACAATAAACTGTTTCGTGCCAAAACCTCCGAAATTATAATTCCCTCCGGCAATATTCATTCTGTATCGATATTCGAACAAACCCCGTGAAACCTTTCTATGTCGTAACCATATCGTAAGAAGACAGCATGCCCTAACACACTTGTCGATTATTATCTTACGTTCTCATTGACATTGAGAAAACCCCTATTCGTCTCAGGGAATTCACCCTCTAATAAATACACGCTGCGTTAAGGGTGACAGGACGGGAGGGAGAGACACGACCAGGGAGGGTAAACCAGGAAAGCTGCGAGCTTATCGCTAGCGCAGGGCTTCAACACGGCGCCTCCACCTATTCATTTAGGGTCGTTTTAAGTCATAATAACAGTCAGAATCACGTGTCACGCGTGGGCGAGACTACGCGTGCAAACTCCGTCCGTGCCTGGTGGTAATTGTTAACAAATAGTAATTGCAGACCGTTATCAAGCCGTTAATTAGGGACTCGTGAAAAATTGAAAGGAGCGAGGGGCTTGGTCGGCAGCCCACGCTCGTTTCCATCCGTATTTACGACGCCGGGGCGGTAAATTTTATTCGATGCTTGCGTTTCAATTTTCCGGTTGCTAAAAAATTCATCAGGTTTATCGAATCCGGGCTGCATGGTTTACTGAAGAGTTTCGGGGCAAGTTTTAATTACACTGTAGGCTACTGAATTATTAGTAGTTGTTTGGTTTCAGTGTTGAAAGTGCGTTTCATAATTTGACTGGTTTTTATTATGCTACAGTTAATCGCAAATATTGTTGGAACTATGTACTCTGAATTACTACGTCGGGATCAGAGTTATATTATGTTCTACGGAAGTAATTTGAGAACGTTTAAATTTGATTGTACCAGCTGAATCATTCACGCACAACGTTCATGTTGCACGACTATTTTGCTTCAATGATTACTGCACAATTGGAAAAATATTGATTATATCAGGTATTGCCCTTTAATTGCTTATAATTTTTCAGCAAGCCATTGTAGAAAAAAAATATATTCGAAAAAATATATATTCAAATATACTACACACCTCGAAACTGTGCGAGAAGAAATATAATAGCTTAAGCAGTTTGCTCATAAACGCAAAGTTACCAAATTCCTATCAAATAAAATACCGTGCCTAACCACAGTGCTCCTGGCAATGTTCCATAAATGGTTTATTAGAATTCCACGATATTTGGATCAATAAATCCATCTGTAAAGTAACCACCCAGATTATTTGAATAAATTCCAGGGAAACAAATAAATTCTTTTATTATCTCGTCATTCCTTCCTCAACCGTCTCGCATTATTCATGGCCGAAGGAACTGGAAGAAATATTTTCTCCCGGCAATAAATCGATACGAAGGGGAAGAAGGAAACTTAATCGACGAAAATTTCCAAGGAGAAACTCTGGTACTTGAGACGGAGGGCGCGTTAACACGTTCCCCGGTGAAAGCATTTCGTTTGTCTCGTTAGCATTGAATTTCCGCTGTAAAATTTCACCGTTACGAATTTTCACTGTCCTTACGCGACTCAAAATGGTTGGACAATCTTGCGTTCGGACAATAAAGCGAGCGCTGAATTCCGCAATTCGAACCGAACGCCAGGGATGAGGGAAACTATGAAACTGGCAGCCCTGCAAATTCTTGTGCATTTATTAACACTTTTATTAAGAACGATAACCAACTTCAACGCAACAGCCCGAAGTATTCTGTTGAACCTGTTTTCTGTTATTCCTTGCGCTGTTACGCGCACAACACGGTCGTTCGCACGACTTCTGCTTAGTTTGCGCAAACGGTTGTAACATCCAAAACTCTTTCCTTAAATTACAAATTACTTAAATTACAATTACAACTAAGGGTTCGAATTCTGAATGGACGAAACGATTATTTCTATATATACTGTTACCAGAGTTACAATAAACTTGAATACTGTTTTCACTTTGTCTCCACGCATAGAACTGAAGACTTATAAAAGAAAAAATGGTAAAACAGTGCTCACTTTTTTAAATTATAAAATTTCGGTGAACAGTAAAAAATAATATAGCATATTGCCTACTCGTTTGGGCATCGAAATAATATTCGGGAAGTACGCGTGTAATATTTACACACGCAAGGAGCCAGATATAAGCCGAAGGAAAATAAAAGATGCATTACCGAGCAAGAATTTTATGGAAAAATTTACGGCAAGGTTGTCAGCCAGACAAATAAAGTACGTTTACCGCTCGACACGCTACTTCCTGTTTCAAGTGCTAAAGTTTCGCTACAAAAATCCACCATCGGTCAAGTTTCCTTCTCCTCGCGAGGATTTATCGCCGCGGTGGGGCGTGCATTAGAAAAGGGAGTGCGCCCAGAAAATTTTCCTTCGATTTCGTTCTCGGAAAAATTGATCCAAGTAATAGTTTCCCGGGGAATTTCTGTCTCGCCGCTGTCGAAGCAAGATATTTATGGATATGGGCTCGCGGAAACCTTCTCATTGGCGTTTCCCTCCTTTTTGCACGGGAATAAAGCGTGCCGTGGCACATATTCCGCGTTGTTTCAAAGCGTTACACACTTAACGGCTGAAAAGTGTAATACCATCGGCTAAAGCGAATTCATTCGACAGCTTTATCGAATGAAACTCACTACCGTATAATGGAGATTTAGAGGAATAATAGTTTTAATGATAAAAATATCGATTTTTCTAATGAAGATGCGAAGTTCCAATGGGGAGATTATATGACCTGAAGAATACATGAAATTTTTTAAAATTTGGAGGCAAAACTGATACATATAATGCAAAATATGCCAAATAGGACTTCGATCATTAGAACTGATTTGTACTGTTTTATATTAATCGGATTAATATTCCTAACGACATCAAAGCTTCCAATATAAAAATATAACTCACTACAATTCCATCTCACACGTTTTTTCTCCCATCGATCCCTCAATTATTCTAACGATACCTTCACTGTTCCCACTTATATCAACCTTTCTATAGTATCCACAATATCATTAATATTATTCCATATCAAGCCACACTTTCAATTCCCATGACCCACCATACTACTTAAATATTCATTTGCTTAACAAACCATTTGAATAACGCCAACCATACTGTTCATTCACTTTCCAGCTCAACGATTCGCACTTCGCCAAAAGAGATAACCGCAAGAAAGCTATCTCACACTAAATATCGTTCCACACGTTATCCTACATCATAATCGCAACGCATCTCCATCCGATCGATCCACTGCGAAGCCCCGCGCAAGAGGCGAATAATGCGAATATTACCTTGCAACTTAAACGCGATATCGGGCGACCGCGTTCCGTATTCGACGAGAGTAAAGCCCATCGATATTCCGCGATACACAGCCGGCCGTGTGCAATAACACATTATACGGCCGGGTCAATCACAGTTTCGGAAACTTCGAAATACAGGAATAAACTTGGCCGTCGTCCAACCGGTCCCGCTCCGCCCGACTCTAGCCGCGTAAAAATGAAAACTCGAGCTGCACCGTATCAGATAACCACGTCCTTATGTACCATCGTATCAATTTAGCCGCAATTGCAGAGTACTCGAATGTTTGTACTGTAATCGTGCTCGTTTGCAGCACGTTCGCGGCCCACTGTGCACGTTCGGTGTGTGTGTGGGCGCGTGTGTGCGTGCGCGGGTAAAAATTTGCTTCGTCTCCAAACGCTGCTCGACGATACCAGTCCGTTCTCCAACAGCTTTGCCTCGTTTCCGACCCAATTATTCGAACACCCGCTAACCCGCGTTCGTGTTTGTTCGGTCGTTTGTGTATATTTGGTCCTTTGTTAAGTCTTACGTTTAGCGGTCGTTGAATATTCGTTCGGGATGAATTAACGAGACTTTATTCTGACCATTCTCGAATCCGAGGCGGCGCGAATATCGTTGCGAGCTTCCCGCGGCATGGTAACTGTTCTTGCGACCGAGTTTGCGCTCAGGTGAAATGTTTCTTTTGATTGGATGCTGTTTGGGTGGTTGGGAACGTTGGGAGAAATCGAATTTGCAGGGACAAAGAGGAATGATAAATAAATGACAATTCGGGTTTACGAAAATTGAATTTATATTTTGAACAGTAACTATGAATTTTGTTATAGTGTGATACTTTGTATTATTCATTCGATTTTGTATATAATCTAGTTACGATTTTATGTTTCCTATGATTTAGTTGGCAACATTTTCGAAAGGGGTAAATTAATATAAAAGGTGTATGTCGTGGTTATCTTAGAAATTCACGCAAGTTCGCCAACCGAGGAATTTAGCAGAGGAACAATATCTACTTCCGAGGGAATTACTTAAAACTTTATCTTCAGCTGCTGGCGTTGGAATAAGAAAAATGGGGGAGGATGCGACCCTGTGTTCGTGACAGGAAGCACGGAAATACTTTGGAACAATTAATTCTACTGTCATTTCCTACCATAAATTATCCAGTAGAGTTTTACTGAAGCTCTGCCTTGAAAGATGTTTCTATCACTAAACAATGCAAACTTCGACCGATCGTTAAAGTGTAATTATCGAATCAATTATATATGCTGAAGCCTAAGTAGCATTTTATCGTTCGACAACGATTAATCGAAGCACGTTAATCAAATAATAGACTGGCAAAGTTATTTAATTCACAAATTTTACATTTAGCGCAACAGTTTTATATTATTTTATTATTCCTTCAACTGTAAGTATATATTTTTCAACTGTTTCCCATCTCTTCGCCCTTAAATCTGTTTAATTTACCTTGAACACAGACATAATACAAACCACTCTGTTCATAATTGAAACTCATTTATTATTTAAATTGCACTTATTGAGTGTCCAATATGCATCCCATAATATCAAACAACTCAAATTTATTTCTCTCTCATTATTAACATTTGTTTCTGCAAAAAGCAATACCATCGATTCAGTCACACTTTTTACTTGCCATCCCAATTAGTAACGAAGCTAATTTTCTTCGTAGAAAAAAGATGCTTCGATTAAACATCGCCGACAAGGCTTCCCTCGAGCCCATCGACAACAGCCTAAAAGTGTTACATGGGTTTCCATGAGTCACAACACGGGTGAGTTATTAGTCACATGGGTAGCAGCCTCGTTAATTGTTTCTTCCGTTGCTGAAAACCGCCACGAGAATCGAGACAGAACAAACTTTCAAGGGCGATTCTCATCGCGACCAAATTAGAGGCATCGTGGTTAAATCGACCGCTATGTTTTCGGTCCCACGAAAGTTTCTGCAGTGTTACTGGACAGCTGATAATAGACGGCCACCTTTTAATTGCTTTACCGCGACGATTTCCCTTGCAGAGTAATTAGAGGAGTCTGTTGACGCCAAAGCTGTACTATTTATACATTTAATAGGGTTCAACAATAATTTTGAACGACTGAAGAATTCGTGGCGGCCTCTGTTTCGTCTTCTGAATAATCTCAGCCCACGGAAAGTGTACGAAGGTTGGCTTTTGTTATTTAAAAAGAACAGTGACGCGAGTCAGTCGACGATTTTGAGTCACCTAACACTCAGGTCCAAAATATACTGTAGGCTTCGAGTTACAGAAAATAGAATCACGGGATACTTGCTATATGTTACGCGATTTTGAGAGATTCATGACTCAAGCAGTTGCAAATTGAAGATTCACGAATCGAAAATTGTCAAGTTATATTATTAGTTCTAGACTGTACAGAAATTACATTTATTTGTGCACATCTTGACATTCTGCGTTATACGAGACATGTAAATTACTAGAATTAGCTTCAGATTATAACAAGTAAAGAATATCATATTTAAAGAAAATGTACGATAATTAATTATTAAAATTACGTAGAGATGATTTGATTATCATTATCCTTATTGTTTCTACAGTTAGTATTATCATTAGAGAAATAAAATCCCAAGATATGAAGGACCGATACCGAACCTCGTCGATTAAGAATTTACAGAATCGCTGCTCTCCGTGGCATTCAAAGACGAAGTTTCGAGTATTTCTAGCGATTCCAAGGCGTCAGTCGAGCGGCAGCGACGAGTCCAGAGAATAACAAGCGCCTGTGTCGGGCGCGAAAGGTCCGTTCTTAATTATTATTATCGTGTGAACCCGCGGCAAGGGTAATTATTTCCGTCTGCAGTAACCGCTTCCTGCGAAACGAGCCGGCCCCACGAGGGATGGGACCAAAGTTACATAAGGCACGCATTACTCTACCTAGCCAAAAACTTGTTTCATTTAAACTTCTCCACTGACGGCACTGATAAGACCGAAACGCTGGTAGACTTGTGTTTTTAACTATGTACATCCATTTCCGTCGGACGACCGATTTCATTCAACGTCAACTAGGTCGAGCGAGAAATGTAATAACGGTTCGATGTTAACTGCACGTTTGAATTTAGAACAATTTAATTTGATACATTTCCTTCTCAGATTAACTGTCGCCATCGAGTTTTAATTATATTGAAAGAAATTGGACAGGCGAACGGATTTCATTACGAATGAGTTCTGTTTCGCTGAGAGATTCATACGTCACAGAATGTTCTGTATATAAATATGAGATGATATTTTTCACAAGTTGTCCTCGTTCTTGTAATAAAATATGTACGAACAAAGTATGCCAAAGCCCGATCTCTTTCAATAAGTGAGAGAAATTGAAATCGAATATTACCATGTCACGTCATAAGTAACCCCGATTCTTGTCACACTTGATAAAAGGTGGAATTTAGATATCTATTTAAAAGTAATGATATTCTGTAAAGTTCCTTCGGTTTCCTACGACCCTTTGCCATTATTTTAAATCATTGATTATTCAATGCAGCTTTTTATAAAAGCAACGCAAGTATGGAACCTGGGATTTAAAAGAAGTCATCCACAATATTATTATTAATATTATAATTATTGATCAACTTTGTCATCATAGGTATATAGCAACTATTTTTTATTATCCCGAGTTTTAACTTTATTTTTTACTATAATGATTAACAATCGAAAAATATGGACCTCTTTATTTGCAGCACACGCTTTACTAATCGCAATTCCCTTCTGCCCAGAGGACAGAACTTAAAAAATTCCTTTATTTTCTCCCACAGTGTCAGCTAAAACTCGATCCACGAATCACGAACACGCCAGAATACATTTTTAATTTCTGGCCGCGCGTCGTCGACACAATTTCTCGCAGCTACCACCTAATACGTTCCCCTTCAAAACAGAGTTAAATTCAAAAGCCTGCGACACGTACGAAAAACAGCAAAAACGACAAAGGAATTTGCACAGGAGAGAACAGGAGCAACGAAAAAGGAATCCTCGTCTCGCCAGCTCATTCGTCCGTCACAAAAATGAATTTCTATCGTTCTCTCTGTCTGCCGCCTTTCTTTCTCCCTCGTTTTCCAAAATTAATTTGCGTTTCATAAATCTGCCGGCTCATCCAGAATCGTGCGAAATTACAAAAGCCTAGAATCGAGCTTCCATCAAATTTTCGTAGATTCGTATGCGACCAGAATGAGCACACATATGCGGAACGCCATTGAAGAATCGAATTATTATTCGGCTCGATTCGATTACGCCGGTAAGAGGATTCGCGTTTCATCGAAAATCCAACGGAATGAACGGTAATTCATAAAACCTGCGGTCTTCAAATTACTCGTGAATTATTGGACGCCCGCTGAAATATCCGAATAAAAGTTATATTCGTAAACAAAAAACACACATACGTCACGATGATAAATATGTCCTACTTTCATTAGATAAGAAGATCTGGGAGTACAGTGGCTGTTTAAATTATTATGAACAGAAGGAGGAATTTAGTTACAAATTTTATGTTTTCTGCGTTGCTATGACTGATAATGTTGTCAGTGATGCCGAGAACCTTGAAATATGGACAATATAATATATTGATCGTCTGATTTATTGCAATATTGTTAAATATTACTGTGTGTACACATTACGGTATTCAAGAAATAGATACAAGAGTTTCAATTTTACCTAATTTAGCAAATGATATGTCATTGAAACATAACAATATATTCTATAATAAAAAGCGTATCATTATAACTGTATTCTTACTTCTACTCTAGATTCAACTTCGAATGCGCGCAAATTTCCCACTGTTCATAATAATTTGATCGCCCACTGTGGCCCCGCAATTTTCAAACGCAGCACGATGAATTATCCTAAGCAAATAAAAACGCACCGAATGGTAAACAACATTATACTAAGACACAATGTCTTTCTATGGAATATTTATTAAGATATTCACCATGGAAATTCGATCACTTAACTATTTATACATCCAACGACAAATAGTGACGCCCACAATAACGTCGATGTTCGTTGCAAATCACGTAAGTTTCGTGTTGCGCTTGTGTACACATACACGTACGTATGGATACTTGTTACAAGTTGCACGAATCTCGTTGAAGCGCGTAACGAGCAGAAATTATTGACACCCGGTGTTCACGTTCACGTTGGGTTTTCCCTACGCAAACAAATGGCGACCGGAGAACTGATTCTGGCCGGAAGTTGACCGCGCCTGCATCTGTAGCCGGAGAAACTTTTCGGCGGGCCGGCGTAAACGAACGGTCATAATTAAACAATTTGTCCCTATTGCCGCGGACAAGCTGATCCAGATACTGCGTTTTATTTAATTACGCTTGAAACGCAAACGCTTCCTGGCATCGTCCATTAAAACTGCGACGCTTTCAGCGCGTGTGTGCGTACCACCCATATCCGAAACGAGATTCCATTCGCGTATCAGCGAGTATATAGACGCGACGTGCGTCATTGAAACTTTGCTGTGACCGATGTAATCTTGTTGCGTGTAATTCATGTTTCTTTTGCCATTGTTGTACATTTCCCCCCTGGTATGTGTCATTAATTTCGCGAGGCGACGCGTTAACGCGAGTGCATTTGTAATGCGAGGGGAGATTTCTACAATTAACGGGTTAACCGTTTTTAAATAAATGCGAATTGCAATGATATTTCTGGAGAGCACTTCTGTTGGACAATAAATAACTATTGTGTCGTTTAAAAAATTCGTCGGCAAGGTTTTTAATTAGTGCGACGATTGTAGAAATACTTTAGGTACGTTTTAGATTGCAAAGATATACAACACATGCCACGTGTCTGTAATTTTTTAATACAATTGCAAAGGTTGCAATTTTAGAGCGGGAAACGTGTGGCTAGTTAATTGGAACGTAATAAGCAGAATAAGATTAAGTTCAGTAACAAGCTTGAAATATTTCTGCCTTCAATCTTGCGGCTGTTTCGCCTTTTTACGTGTTGAATTTTAAATTTAGCATCGTGTTGTTATCTCGTTTAATTGCCCCAACAAGGGACAGGGGAACTGTACAGGAGGCCATGCACGAGCGGAACAAAGTCTCTGTAAGAATATTATTTCACGCGGATTATGCACACGCGGGAAGTGAACGAAATTCATGCTACGACATTCAAGAGTATTAAAAAGTACGAAGAAATATGGTACTGACGATATTAGTTACTCTACCATAATTATACAAATGTTTAATTGAACACATTTATCTGAAATTTTCCTTAAAAATTAATTATTCCCTATCGATTAATTTTTCTCGTTAAGAAACCCGATTCTTCATTTGATTAGTTTAATAATAAAAAATACAGGTACAAATAAAAAAATACCGCCCATAAAAATAAATAATAATAGAATAAAATAGTATAATATTATATTATAATATAATAATAATATTTATTACCGCCGAATAAAATTCTCCCTTAACGAATACCGAGATAACTAATTAAAGCATTTCTGAACAAACTGTTACGCGATTACTACGCCCAGCAAATATAAATACAATTAACGTGCCGAAACGGTGATCAAAGTCCGAGGAAATTATATTAGAGTTCAAACAGTGACCGTAACGTTTGTTCAAGAAACTATGCAAATGCCAAAGGTTTTCCTTTGGACAACAGAAGCTCGCGTGGGCCACGTGGAAATTTAATGGAACACCTAAGCGAAGAAACTTTTCATCTTCCCTCGAAGCCTCGCAATTACCCACAATTATTCAGCCGACAACTGGGCTTACGTATTCATGCAACTTCACGTTAATTCATTTACATTTTAAAAATTCCACGGTTAAGCACAGCTCTCCAGAGTAATTTGTTACCTGCACAGTCGATGGAAGAACATTTAAATCTCGTCGTATGCAGTTCAAAATACGACAGAATAAAACAGGATTTTTTTTCGCGATCGTGTAAGCTCCTTTAAAATTGAAACTTTCTTAACACTGCGGGTATTCAAAATACGCCAAAGTTTCCATTCAACTCGACGCTCCTTCAACTTTCCCTTCTATCTGGTTTCCCCCTTTTTTTTCTCAATGGTATTTATTTACAAAGCACGAGAATGTTTTCCAGTGTGATACTTTTTTGTTTAACAGTGTGAAAACATTGGACACTGCTACAGAAGAACAGGTAGCTTGCTATTTTAACTATTTATTCCGTTGCGAAATAATGATTTCTGAATTATCACGTTTGTTTCGGTTAGGCGATATGTCCGTCGAGAATAGAATTTGTTCAAACAAGTTATAAATATTTGTCTAGCACAATTAATGAACCTCAGGATATCACAGTTCTGTTTTAGTGGCCTCACGCTTTACTGTGTCCATTACGACAGAGTAAAAAATAATCGGCGACAGGTTTAGAAGATACGTCGCGTTCTAAAATTTCGGCTGGATCGAAACTACATTTACGAAACCGTCGTCATGACACATTGCTCAAATGATACGCTGCGTTCTTTCGAAATCTAGGCCGGTTACCTGCTATTTTCAGAAAACACGAAATTGCTGCTATTCCATTCAAAGGCAGCTTTCTCGTTATACATACGTTCGCATGGCATCACGCGACAAACAAGTGTACTTGCTAGAGCAACCACTTCCACACATCAATTCCACTGAATAAGCTTGGAAATTAAAGCAACGAGGAGATGCAAAGGAACGTTAGATGCACATATATAGTTGCAAAATGTTGCATTTGTTAAACGAACGATCCTTTGCACTTGGAAACCGACAGTGAACGATATTGCAGGATCGATACTAGGTAACAAACGTGCGAAATTCGAAGGAACTCGTCTCCTTGCGGTGAATCAGGACGAAATCGATTGAAACCGGTTGAAAATAGCAGCACGCGTTCTTCGTACGAAGGCAACTTTAAATTATTGGTCGTACAAATTTCTGATTGTTTGAACGCCGCAAGAGATAGCATTCAATATTTGTTATTCGCATTATTGGCAATTGCTAATGCAAACTTAATTCCCCGATATTTCCCCGTGTCGAAGAAATTTAAGATTTACCGAGGAAACAGTGGATGCCAAGAAATTAAATTATATTTCTCGGCTCGTTTCCCTTTTCGAGTAAATCATTGGTCGGGGAAAGCAGAGTAAAGATAACAATATGTGGAATTGGCTAGGGCGAAAAATAGATAACAACATATTGTACATTGAGATAAAATGGACGTAATAAAGACTTTTTATGGAAAGTGATGGAAAATTGGCGGAAATTGTATTAGTAAAATTATTGGTTAAATTCTTGCCGTTGGACAGTTGCAATGGTCTAAAATTATATAAATCAGTGCCTTCGTTACATTCTTCATCCCATCTAGTTAACTTATAGCGTAGTGTAAATTAAAAATGAATAAAAGTGTCTGTCTCAAACAATTTGGCAAGTATTACTTTATGAACTAACAATAGATGCCACATTTCTGCGATAAATTCGAGAGATCCTTCATATCGGCAAACTTATTCCAATTATGGTGATTATTAGAATTATTCTATAATTATTTACAATGACAATTAATATAAGAAAAATCATTCACAATATATTATAATAAACCTCTATTCCCACTACGCATAAAACATGATTTCCAAACGAAGAAATTGACGAAAACCAAACGATACTGGAAATGTTACAACAATCTAAATATCGCGCTTCTTCCATTTCAAACCCAAAACCGTCTACTATTTCCATTAATCGAAGCTCGATTTCTTTCAGATTACAAACAAAAGAAGGGCGAAGAGAAACGAACGACGTAATTAAAATTCTGTCGACCAGCCAGGTCAGGCGTTCGAGGGAAAAAATTGTTCGCCGAGGGCGCTCGCCGTCAGGAACAACAGCGTCGAATAAATTTCCGCGGAAAGAAGCCGATGGAATTGGAAAGCTTTTTCTCTCGAACGTTTCATCCAAAAACATTGCCGAGAAACGGCCGGCTGCTGAGACCCGCCGTTGAACCGTATGAATTCGCACAGTCTCGTCATCGACGCGGACATCGAGCCACGTATTCCGTTTTCCCGCTCCACGCGCCACGAAGGAAACACGCGGTAATAGCTTCAATTTTGAACGGACGTTCCGCTCACGAAAGTTACGACGATTAACCGACGCGAATCGCAACGCTAGATTCGGGGCGAGTTCCAGGGCGGGGGCGTTTCGAACGAATGCAGATGAATTGAACACGGCGTCTCCGTGTAATTTGAAGACACGTCCGATGGTCCGGAATAAAGTTGAGCCTGTTCTGTACACGGTCACGAACCAGCTTGATGTTTCGTGTGTCGATGTGCCGAATTGTGCACGGTTGGCCACGTTTATCGAGATCGAATCTCGGTGTGTCAGGGGTGGCCCGCGAGAAATAATAGATTTAAATGTGGAAAAGGAGGGGCAGGATGTATTTGTGAAAATGTTGGTCCCTGTTTGTTGTCAGCCCTTTCTCTACGGTGGCTTTAAAAATGAAAACTGAACTGGGTGTTTTATATTAATTTTGTTCGTTTAATTGTATGGAAACAAATTATTGTTCTTGAATGAACTACATGTAGATCATATTCATTCAACTTTTATATATTTATTTTAATTGAGGATATTTGATTATTTTTGATTGTAATAATAGTAGCCTTAGTTTCATCGATCGTAATATTTTATAAATTAGAACATATAGAAATAAAATAATATTTATTAAATCGAATCTTTTGTTTACTATTATTATTATTTGTTTTTTCCATATTAATTATAATTTCAGCACTTGCAATAAGCATGTCAATATCGAATACCCATACGCACAAGTACTTGCATTTAATTAACCAAGGTATAATTTCTATAAACAATTGCAATAGTAATAGATTGTTGCAGTGAAGGTTTAAATAGATTTTGAGCAAAGACCTGCTCAATTGCCAATGAGGGCATATTATGGGCTTCTATATCGAAAGGGTTACAAAAGTAAACTTGAATTAAATTTTTCATTACAGCAGTAATGAATTCTGCATAGGCAACTTTACACGCACTATTCAGTCATATAATTAGCATGCCTCTATTATATACTACAAGGGCTATGTATAAACTATCGCGTGACAAAAAACAATTTTCCTCCCTGACCTACATATATGTAATTGTGATTGCGAAGATAATGTCATGTACATGTGGCTAATTGCTTTCAAAATGACACAACTGTAAAACATGAGCTTTCCAGAGAATGGATGGAACTATTCTAACATAGCTACGAAACATTGGCAATCCTGATTATCGACCTTATCGACCAATCAATTACTAATAGTAGTAACTGGAAAACTTCATACTTTGAGTTCTGTCACTTCTGAGGCAACTGTAAAGCTTGGATTTAACTTTACTGAATTTCTTTAACTAAGTCGCGGTATCGTTTAGCAGGATGAAAGTCTAACATGCTTCAAATCAAACGATCTATATCCTTTTATCCTGTATCTGATTGAAATTGCCTTGTGAATAAAGACAAGATAATTATCTTCTTAAGAAGACGCTTCTCTCAAACAGAAAATGTCATATACACAACCATCATTCTCCAATTTCTCCAATTAATGCTTACATTTATTCCACATCGAAAGGAGAAGCAGTAACCGATTAGGAAATACGTAATATTGTTAATTCAAAGCAACAATGCTTCTAAAATAACAACCAAATATATCTCACTCATAACCATACAATATGTGCTTTTTTTTCTAAACAAAAATTGTTCGAGCAATATAATACTTTGACAGCATGAGCCGAGCGTTTTTAAAAATCAATTTACCGTCCATTTAGAAATCAACTAAAGAAGCCTAATATTGTATTTGCAAATACAGAATATTGTATTTGCGTCTACAAACACGGTGTAGAAATATTAATCACCGCAGGCTCATTTGCTCGCATTTAACAGCTTCAATAAACATTGCGGGTGCATCTTAATTATCAGTGCCTCGTCCGCCCTAGTTTTTCCGGCCGATTAAATCCCCGCGCACGTTTATCCGAAAACAATAGGAGAAGCTATCGCCACCCTCGACGCTCTCGGCTCGGTAAATTCGATTTTCCTAAATTCCACGTCAAATCGTCGCGTCGAATGCAACTACTGAGCTTGCGAGCAGAAGCCAATTTTCCGTCGTGATTAGATCATGCAAATCGTATCTGCACAAGTAAGGAATCAGAGTGAATAAACGTTCTTAGGCCTGTTCGTCACGCGAAAACGCCAATTTACGGAAACGGCGCATAATTGTGCTTTCGGCAACGCCACGTTTCGCCCCGTTTATCGCGACATTCAACTACAAATGTGAAACGTACTTTCCATTCGATAATTCAGCCTGGTAGCAATTACCGCGTCCCGTCACTCAGGAATAGGAAACGTTGGAATAGGAAAAAATTCCTAACCGAAGGATGGAATGTCTATGTTCAAATATTGTAGAATATGTTTTATATTGATATTATTTACTCATTTATGGGCTATGGGGTGTAATCGGGTGTAATTGTAAGTGGAATTGGCGTATTCATTTTATGGGATACCTAAGTATCTTAATTTCTACTGTACTGTTTAAAGCAATTGCTTGATGTTCTGCTGAGGAGGGTTTTAGAGCCATCTTCAAAATACTAGAATAAGTACAACGACAAGTGCTCGTGGTTATTTTTAATATATTGTACAGAGTTATGTATAATTCGCATTGCAACCCGAGGAGGTTTCATTCGCAATTTAACGTAGGGCCGATTTAAAATTTAAATAGAAATTGTTATCGAGAAGGGACGTTGCAGGGAGAATTTTAATTTTACATAAATTATGCAGCGTTTTAGTAGCACATCTGCTCTGTTTCATTGGGCAGCTTTGACATTTACTTTGGATTGATGTAAACTGTTACGGTATAACTTCCAGCTGTGTGTTTACTTGAAAACTTCGTGAATTTTATAGTTTGTACTCCTACAGCTTTTCTATGTCCTACCTTTATCCTCATCCGAGGAACGAGAAAATATGAAGTGCAACTCTTAAGTTGATAATTGTGTAATGAAAAGATTCGCCTATTCAGTTTTGTTTAATAGTACTTTTAAATAGTGCACTGAAGTGAGAAACAGTTTATGCTACAGTTTCAGTTATATGAAAAATGTTATCTTTTCAGCAATGTATTCATTATGTTTTTCATTATGTATATTATGCTTTAACCTGGAGCATTTGATACCAGTAATTCTCATTTTATTATTTCATCTCTGAAGTGTTTACAGCAACGCTGCTTAATGGGTTTGAAAAACATTAATGCTACAGCAGATTCAATTAAAAACAGTGAGCAGTAGACCTTTCAGTATCTGAACTGTGCAGAGACATTTGTAAATTAGACTAACATTATTTCCCTTTTTACAAATTTGTATTACTGTAATATTTCAAAAAATGGTTTCATTCGTATTATTATTCCTTACTATCCCACAAAGTCCCAACAGTGGGAGAGTAGTCTGAAAGTAAGAAAAGCGAAAAATATTATTTCAATCCAAAACGGAATACAGAAGTCAATTAAAATAATTATCAAATAGAAGGCAGATATGCGTGACTGCAGACGGAACATGCTGTCCAATAATATTGTGTTTCAATTAAATTACCCCTTTCCCGTATCGAAATTGATTGCGAAGATACTATTATACATATCAAAATGATTATTCCAGTTATTCACAATGCACTGTCGCGATGATTAACTCTTTCTGCACGACACTCCTTAATTCGGTTTATTTAGCCTCCAGCTGCACGGTGTTCTTGTTAATATACAAAAAATTGTTCGAAAAAGCGTTGACACATTCTACGTAATGTATGAAGCTATATAATTCGTACAAAGGGTAAATACAGTGCTTCGATTAACTAGCTCAGTACAGACAGACGGAATAAATTAAAATCCGAGGGGAAAGAATTAAAAACAAATTCCTCCTTCTTCATTTTGACACCTGTACTACTGCGTTTTACAATTAAAAAATATGGTTTTTAATATATTATTGATAATTAATAATAATAATAATTAAATATTAAACGAAATACACCCCGTCGTAGGTCGTTAAATTTGCCATTTTATGAACTATAACACAGCAGTAATGAAAATATGCATTGTCATGTAAAAAACTCGAGATCTCCTTAGTATCTCAATAAACGTGAACATTAAAAAATAAAAATGCACGCATGTAATTAGTAATTAGCCTTCTCGAATGCAACATATTTAATTTGGAATAGTTTTCAATAACGTCAATAATAACCGAGTTTGTTTTACATAGCAGCTCTTCGATCGGCTCATCCCACATAAAAATGATTGCTCGTCTAAAGACTTTGTTCAATTTACACAACGATAGAATTGAACGAAAAAATTGTGGCGCAGAAAGATCGATTTTTCGCGTGAAAAGGCTCGATCGGACCCTGTCATAGAACGCGGCATTATCGCCGCTTGACGATATCGCGCGACCAAATTCACGTCGGCTTCGATTTCACACGGCAATCAATAACCTTCGTGTTCACCAGCGTTCCGCATTCAATAATTCGCATTTTCAATAACTCCGCGCTCGATATTTATCGTATTCAATCGTCGATCATATGTGTGCGCGCGTGGGTTTCACGTTTCGCGATATAATAACGCCGATGCTGGAAATTCGCGTCGATGAGTGAATAATGTAACGATCGTCGGCGGTGCCCTTAATACTCTCCAGTTTGATTGGATTCGAGGAGGATAAAGAAATTTGTGGCAATACCGTTCATGGCCATAATGTTGCAAGGGGGGCGTGTTCGAATGCAATGGTTACAATTATTTCCGTTCTGTTGGGAGAATTTTCTACTTTGACTCTTTGACCTGTTAAAGAAGTTGCGGTGTAACAAGTCGAACCGTTGGATAGGGGTTGATATTCCAAAAATTGAAGTATAGTAGATTTAATTGGAAGAGAACAATGTGTAACTACATTTTATAATAATAAAAAGTATTGCGCATTTTTTTACGATAACAAAAATGACTAGGTACTCTTTAGCATTGATTTACTAATAGCTTATATAAAATAGTATGAAATACGAGAAGTGTGATGTTAATATTTACTTGAAATTAATAAATATAATACGGGCAAAATGTAATGTCTCATATATTATTTCGCTATATAAATACGAGTATCCATCAATAAAAAAAATTCGTGAAGAATATTTGCAGAGTCTCCAGCAGCATGCAAATTTTCACAAAAGTTGGCATGTTTCGTTCAGGAATTATTCTTTATGAAGCTGTGCATATTGCACGACAAATTGGTGAGAGATATATTGATGAAATATTGAATAAAATCCGAAACCATGCGACGCGTGTTGGAGGCGTACAGAGAATATAACTCGAAAGTGTAATACAACTGAAAGGAAACAAATATTTGTAATATTAGCGTTTTTTTATATCATGAAAGAAACCCTTGGGACCACGTGCTACCGGCAGGAATAGTTTTTTTCCGAGCCAGCTAGCACAGTGGAAGGGTGTCAACCCCTCCTCTCTTTCTCTAAATTTCTTTTCACTTCCTAGGTCAGGCGCCAGATACCAGTTTATGTAACTCCTCGCCGTCCTGCTTTCTGTTTTCTAATTTGGGAGATGCTTGTCGTACTTTGAACCCTCCGTCCGATAACTTCTGCACCGTATTGCACGCATTGTTTCAACAATTTGCGAATGTTGGTAATAAAATATCCTCTCTGTTGGAGAAGATTCAATTGTTTTGCGAATATTTTTATATATTTCATTTCTATAACATTTCTATAATATTTAATATATGTATACATATAATATTTCATTTGCAGGCAAAATTAGGGAACACCTGAACCTCCACCCCTCAATTCACATTACAGTTCATAGTGGCTAATGTAATATATTATTCAATATATTTATTTTAAAGTGAAACGTGTCAACTGAATCGTTTTACTCTAACAAGTTAATTCGAACAATTCTTTGCATTAGATAAGGCTTTCCTTGAGGGGAAACCTAAATATTTTGTCCCAAATTTTTGGCAACAAGAAATAGGAGAAAATTAAAGTGAAGCATTAAAAGTTAGTAAAAGACCTATTTCAGAATAGTACTTAGAAAATCTGATGGAAAAATCATGGTGAAATATTGTCAGTTGCGAAAAAAAAGGACGAGGCGAAACGAAGTTTAATCAGAAGTGAAACTCGTGAACGGCGATCGTTGACGAAATCGAAACTAAACAACCAACGGGACGAACTGTCAAAAATACTGAACTGACGAAACTGTGTTGCCGCGCTTTGCACTGTGGCAAAACTGAAACGTGTTGCGGATCAATGTCGGAACTTGAAAAGTCAAAGGGTAGCAGTTTCACTGCGAATTATTTTCCGCCGCGGCGCCTTACACGCACACATACACACAAACAACAATTTATAATTGAAACGAAAACAAACAATTTAGAAATAGACTGACCATGAGTGTACACATTTGGTTAACGAAGTATTGGCGTACAGTTTCTATTATAGTTTCAACTTTCCTCCCATTTTTAAATTTCCATTGCTGTTAAAATATATTTTATGCAGAATAATATTAACCTTTGCAAATTTGTTACGAATCTGAACATTTTCTTTAATTCTTCACTGAAAGTGTGGCTTACGATTTCACGAAATCTTTCTTCGTCATTCTATTTTTGTCGTTAATAATAAATCGCAATTGTTTTCCGTGAATATGTTTCCTTGATTACCAAAAAATGGGTACTGAATAAATGTGCGATGTCCTTACCCAAAAATTAACATGGATTAACAAATATTATGTACTATCACATATCGCAAATTACTTTTCACTAACAATTTTCCAAGTACAATCATTTCTTTCTTAACGTCTTCTATCCATTTCATTTCTGCCGTTCATTTGCAGCATCATCAGCAAACATGCAGCATTATCGACAATTACAGAAGTCGAACATTCAACCGGCAGATTTCATCGGGCAAATGACGCGTTTTACAGCAAACCATTAATTCTGTCCATTCGCGCATTACGCCAGTCTCCTCTAGCATAGGCAGAACGTTTATTTTTGTCGTCTGAATTCGCACAGCTCCAGCCTCCGCCAGAATGCGCCTATTTTAAGCGTGTTGCTGCTTCTAGGAAAGTTCCTAGAGAAATATTCCGTGGTAAAACACGGCAGACTTGCTACCGGGTGGAAACTAATTAACCTGAACCAATTACATAGAGACAAAGTGACTTTATCGTAAATCCCAGGAAAGAGGTTGTAACTTCCACTTTAGTCCGCGTGCGTTTTCTCCACGTTTTCAATCCTCTTTCGAAATTTCGAACTTTCTGCGTTATCGCCACGTGTAATTCGAAATGTTTCCCTTCGTGTTTAATTTGCACTCAGCAGACGTGGAAGTTTAAATAGAAAGGTTAGGGTGTTCTGAAAGAGGATATGTATTAACCCTTTATCTATTAACTTTATGTATATGTATTAACGAGAACTATGAGAAAATCTATGTACTGGCTCACAGGGAGTAACTCAAAATTAAGTAAAAACAACAAATTATTAATTTACAAAACAATTATCAAACCCATTTGGATATATGGGTTCCAAATCTGGGGAATGGCCGCTAAATCTAATATTAAAAAGATAGAAAATCTTCAATCCATTATTTTAAGATCCATCCTAAACGCGCCATGGTTTGTCAGAAACGACGATATAAGGAAAACGCTAAACATCTCCACAGTAGAAGAAGAAATTGTACGGCAAACTAAGGCCCACCTTAATAGAATAAATAACCACACAAATCCACTTGCTAGGAATAGCTACTCAAATCTCCCCAGGAGACTCAAAAGAAAACACCCCTCTGACTTGCTCTTAACACACCACACATAAACACTTGCAACACCAACATATTGATTGTCGATAAATGTATCGAAATCGTCATGATACCTAAAGTAAAAATCCATTACAAAGAATGTAATTAATTGTACTCAATTAGGAACATTGAATAAAGCAGATAAAAAAAAAAAAAAAAACCCTTTTATGGGAGACGTAAGTTATGAGTATTATTGGAGAAACGGTGTACGAAGATTGGGAAGTTAGTATAATATGTTAGGTGTATGAATTAATAATTAATTATTTGCTAATCATTTTCTGGATCACTTTATTAAACTGCATTGAATTTGCAGAAATTTTGTAATTAACTAAAGAAATGATTGCTAGAGTAAATTAGTTGCTATCAAATAATAAAATTAATATAGAATACTCTTAACATAGGTGATTAACATGGAACTAATAGCGCTGATACTTTTAAAACTCAAGGAATACGAATGAACTGCGATATTTTCATGTATACACATGAATACTCTAGAGTTTGTTGTTTCAACTCACCTGTTAATAAATCTCCCAATCGCCTCTACTTCATTTTATAAATGCTAATTTTATCTTAAAGAAAAAATATCTTTCCCGAGATAGAGTGACTAGCGATAGTTTTGCATAAAAATATAATACGAGATTTCACGGAGGAAGTTTAACAGATTTGTAAACTCTATCTAAATTGTACCGCGAAAAAGTTACACCCGCTAAATATTATATTTCCCTATATGTCATTATGTTTTCAATAAAAAAAACAACTATCTGATTGTCGAATTCAAACGGGAAATAAATTACTGAATAATACGCGGCGTGTTCCGTGTGTGTGTATTGTTCGCAAGCGTTTCAGTAAACGAAAATGATTAAAATTGTATCGCCGAACGCTGCTTGTAATAAAGGAGCCCTAGTCGATTGTCAACAACAGAGAACGACAGGCTTTGTGCTCGACTCTTTGTAATTTCATTACGCTGTATCGAAATTGTTCGAGCTTAACGCAAATTCAACAAACTCGGAACGAATCGAGTTACGTCTTAAACATTAGCCCACGCCGAGGCTTTCGGCGCGAAGTTAGAATTTCTCGCGAGAAAAGCTCGTTCGACATTCAAAGAGTCAACGTGGCAATATAATTCTGTCAAAACCGACTAAGTAGCTGTTGGAGAAATGAAAATTCATGTTAACCGTTGGGTACTGCTCGAGACAATTTCACGCGAAACGAAAGTTCAGTGTTTAATAACTTTTCGCCAGTATGTACACAGTGGAGTCGAAATATTTGCACTTTTGTTAATAAGATTTACATATTTGATATTTATAATGTAGTAACATTTCAATCGCGATCAAAAATCTTTGTTACATTGGTAACATTCTGTCCATTTGACTCGGGAAACGTTTTCCTTCTATCTGATTTGTTTTTATTACTCCTTGCATTGTTACAAGGATTTAAGATATGTGATAGACATTTTCTTTTTTAACTGTGCACACAGTGTCCCCAATATAAATGATTTGTAAAAGCAACGGAGAAATCAATTTTATATTCTGTTTTTTTAGTAACATCAAATTAGTAATCAATAAGTTATATGCTAGACATGCATATTAGAATTTTAGAATTTGTTTGAAATTGTTTGGCGTGCGAATACTTTCTGTACCCCGTGTATATTTATTTAAGTGAACTTTGCGCTCGAGTCGATGTGAATAGTTTCAACGTAACATATTGAGATATGGTGTATTCGCTACTTCGAGGTATTTACAATATTCGGTTGTAAACTCGTTATTCTGAAAACGTGTTAGATGTTTCACTAAAGGAGACCACAGGCGGACAATATATATTGCCAATGTTTAAAGGTTCTCAACTATTGACAATATACGTATATTGATCGTCTGAGGAAATTTCAGATACTCATTTTGATATACAATAAACTTCATTTACGTAGATATAAATTTGTTGCAACAAATACGCCCATGAAACTCTGGACGTTTCATTATTACATCATCAAGAGTAATTTTCGTTGTATGCTGTTACAATTGTCTTAATCAAAGCTTCAGTACTTCGGAGTACCTAGTTTCATGTTAAACTTTGTAAGTTACATGTTCCCTTATTTCGTAACTATCTCATTTCTAAAGCACAATTACGTATTTTCCCTGTAAGGAATTACGCGTTGAATAACATTGTACACCTGGCACAATTAATTAATGAAGGAACCAATTAATATTTCGAACAAACAGATACATTAATTGCACATTGTAATTCAAAGAAAACATTCGTCACAGGGACTGCATTGTTTCTGTAATCAGCAAACAAATTGATGTTTTGTCCAGGCTTATTCCGTGCTATATACATGAACAGAGAACAAAAACTAACTCCAAGAGATTATAAATTTCACTAAAACAATAATACATTTTTGATGCAACAAAAGTATATTTTCTCTATTAACCATTACAATAGTACTGACTTTCATTGTTCAATATAAAAACAGAGAGAATTATGCACTTGCAATTACGCGGGAAATGAGATCAAGCCGCATATACCGCGTGAACCCCGAGAAATTCAGGAATTGAATTGACAGTGCCTCGGTGTCATTATCGTTTTCATGAAAATCGGGCGAAACGTTTCGGAGGAACCCCGAAAGTTCAGCAACAAACACGAAACACAGTTCCGCGTACACCGGGTTCGCGCAAAGTTCACCAACTGCCGGCACATGGGGAATGCAAATTCAAAGGAAAATTAATGCAACGATAATATTTACGCTTAACCTTGCGACACAGTGTGCTCGTATTAATTGCAGCGATCGATTACCGATATTCGCCTCGATAGGACCGTTTCTATTTCCTCGCGCACGTGCTGCGCCAAATTATCAGTTTTTACTATTTGGTCGGGAAAAGAAACGAACGTTCACGAATTCCGCCGGTTTTCGTTCATTTTAAAGCCCGTCGTTCCCATGGTCGTTAATCCCTTGATTAGCATTAAACGCGTTCGCCACGCGATTAAGTCGATCGGATTTCCGGGAATAATTTTCTTTTCCTTGGAACAGGCTTCTACCTCCGCGAATTCGCCGCCCAGATCGTGCTTTTTGACCCAATTTTTTTTTATTTCACAGAATTGCCGCAGCAGCTACCATTAAGAAAAGAATTGCATTACCGCTTTTGTATTTTGGTCCGAGGGTAAAGCAAATTACTTAGAAATTTCTGTTTTCCCAATTTCTGAAACTGTGCAGTTTAGTGTGGTGTAAAATCAAGTAACAAATTATATTTGGCAATAACGATTAGGACTGTTATGTTGTACTGGGTGTTGAAAAACAGCAATGAATTATTTTGGACCGTGTAACACTCAATAAAATAGGCGAAAAATACTTAATCAATATTGACGGTAATACAGGCAATTCGGTATTTTAAATTCGCATTGAAAATCAATTTTACCGCGTCAAATGATTCATTCGAAAGGTATACCAATTGATCTCCATTCGTTTCGACATACAAATAGTAAAATAACATTCCTGCGTATAACCATGAATAGACTTCGTATTGGCCACTCCAGAATCACCCACGAATTCATACTAAGAAAAACAGAACCACCTATCTGCATCATCTGCAACCAACAAATAACCATCCAACACCTGTTATATGACTGTAAAATATACCACAACCAGAGAGTGAAATACGGAATAAATCCAAACACGGCCTTGACCTCCCACAACCACCAGAAAAACACCATTAGCTTCCTAAAGGAAACAAAACTCTTTGAAAAGATATAAAGTAAAGACTGTAAGTCTCTAAAGACCTCGAAGTCGATGCGACGTAAAACTCTATATTAAAAAGAAAAAAACATTCCTGCGTACAGCACCGTATTTACCAATTACACAATTAGCGATTGTAATGCCGAGAACAACGTAACATTATTAACCTTATCAAGAATGAGCTTTTCAAAACAATTACTGCACACATTCTAATTAATATTTTAAGAATATTCAATATTCTCCAACATTTCAGAAAATTCCTTCCCATTCGAAATAAAACATACTACATATATTTCCAACTTCCTTCTAACAAACTAACAGCCAACTTTTCTAACAAAATTGCTCCATCAACTAATAAATTCCAAGGAGAATAATAAATTAAGAAATTTCCAATCCAATACGTTTCCTATAAAGGACTTTAATATTTATAATATTTCAAACACATTCAGCAATTGTTTGCTTCCGATGTTCGCTACCATCCACGACCGGGTAATTTTGG
This sequence comes from Nomada ferruginata, assembly GCA_963583965.1. Classification (NCBI taxonomy): domain Eukaryota; kingdom Metazoa; phylum Arthropoda; class Insecta; order Hymenoptera; family Apidae; genus Nomada; species Nomada ferruginata. The sequence goes on from OY757219.1 coordinate 8,662,484, forward strand.
ATTTCTACAGGCTTCGGGAAATTTTTCCCGGCGTTCATACCACAGGATATCAAAAAGTTTCCGAAGCAACGACGGTTTATTTAAGTCGAGCGGGGTCTCGTGCGTGAAACTTAGAAAAATTTCGCGAAGGTGCGCCAACGAGTGGAGCGCTTGAAACTCGATTTCGCACACCGACCGATTCCAGTCAAGTCGTTAATCGCAGAACTGTCAAGACACGAAAAACTCCTACGCCCTTACCGGTTAGCCAACTGACGAAGCCGCTTTTCCAATATTTAAAAGTTCACCTTGCCGCAACGAGGAATACACGGTGCAACGGCGTCGACTCGTTAAGGGCAAAAATTTCGGCTCCGCCCATTTTTCCAGCATTTCAACGCGATACTTGCAAACGATCTGCTTCGAAGAAACTTTCGTTGATGGCGGAGATAATGTTGCAGAGGGTAGAATTTTTCAAACATTCTAAACATCGTAGTAAATTGTTCGAACTTTAAAACAGCTGCCCAACAATTTATCGTCTGGTTTATGCTGAGTTTTTTTTTTGGGTTAAACGAGTTCGGAGTTTCTCGTGTTTCGTAGGCAGAGGAAAAGTACAATACAATGGATTTGTGAGCTATATAAAAGTTTAAGGAAGGAACGTAAATTACAACGAAAGAAATCTTCAGCTTCTTTGAAACTGTAGGTATTGGGCTGAGAACAGTGGGTGCAGTGAAATCAAAATATTAAGAAGGTGAAAGTCAAAGATGCTATTTCTGCTTTCAGTCGATATAATGGAAATTAGTTGAAGATATATTTCTGAATCTAAATCTAAATATATTTCGTAATCCAACCGCGTTAAGAGAACGGAGCTGTTTTAATTAGAAATTTCTTCCAGGCGAAATTCAATATTTGTTCTCTGAAATAAAAGCAAATAATTGTAAGTAATACAAGACACCCGAAACTGTCTGAACAATTCCTTTAATAGTACACTATTGAGCCAGATGTAAATGATAACCTGTTAACTATTTTATTGGTGCAATAAATGTTTCTTTCCTTCCATTTTCCACCCCTTATCGCGCATATTTAGTGAGAAAACAGCGGATTATAAATTATCGCCCGAAAGGTTCTATATAGAAAATCACCGTCCCTATTTTCCCCGCGAACGGTGTTTATTTTCTTAAACTTCTTGCGTAAGAAGCGAATATATAAAAGCGAATTAACGAGTGTGTACAAAGGGATGAAAACGCTTCATCCATTTATGCTGCCGCGACATTCCAATTCGTATCAAAGCGAGCTCAACTTGAAAATAGTTACTTTGGTCGGTACAAAAACAACCGGAGGGCAGCGACCAAATGTTTTCCCACGCGTTTTTATATACCAAATGACGAAAACCACATTCTGAAATTAAAATTCCTAGACATCTACATTCGCAGAAGTTCATACGCAAATTTACTCGTATTTCACAGTCGAAACTTTCACCCTTGAATTTCAAGCGGTTCATTTATTTCCTTTTATGAACACGATCCTATTCATCCTGTGCTATCTCTTTCTTTTTTTAAATTTTGCTTCGTTTTTTCATTTGTCACGATGAAATATTTTTATCACTTGTTAGACTACGATCGATTGAACTTAGAGTAGATGAAGAACGTAAGATGTTTTTCGTATTTGGGGTGATTAGCCCTTTAATGAGGCGATTTGTTGGAATTAATTCAGTGTGTAGAATGGAAATTGTAAATCGAGAAAAAGCTTGATTTAACGAGTAAACTATTTGCACTTTGCGATTCAGAATTTAATTATCTGATAATACATAACTTTTTAAAATGTTTAATGAGTTACTTAATACTTTGCTTATTAATTTGTAGCTTCATTTAGACAACCATGTAGAAATTATTTAAAAATCGATGCTTGTAATATTATTTTAATATGATTTGATTGAGTTATTTTGATTTGCGTTGCAAACTTACTCCAATTAAATTTCATTCTCTGAACTGAACTTGCATTGGCTGAATTCAATTTTAATTCAATGATGATGGTGCCTCTATTTTTGTTAATTTATAACTACTCTAATATCATACCTACAATTGAACCGAATTATTTAGTTTAAAGGAGTACCATTTTTCGGAAACGTAAAGTAGGCAGTGTACAACAAGGCTTTCCAGACTACCATTTTTCATATTATTAAAAGAAATCGAAAGTACCCATGAGAGAGCACCGTCTATTCGTACGGACAAGTTTAAGCAAGTTGAATCGTTGAAAAGAGAGGAGCCATTGTTCGAAAACTAAAGAAGAAGCCACGTATTTCTGCTCCAAATCATGCAGGAATGGCTGCTAACAGCTCTACGAGAGTCGTACATCCTGGATTATACCGTGAAATTTTACGTGGTTGTATTGCCAAGTAGAATTTGCACGACAATAAAGCAAATGTACGTTGAACGGGGCCACATTTTCCATAACAACTTCTGCTGGAGGATATATTATCAATATTAATCTGCAGTTTGATAGGTAAATTATTAATCATTTATATATTTGATTCAAGAAACTAATAAAATGCCAGATTCATTATTTATGCATACGACTTTTGAAATATTTGAATTGGGAAAAGGTGCAGGGATTATAAATACAATCGGCAATTAAAAATAAGATAGATTGATGGCACCACGAATAAAAAATTTTGTTATATGATATAATATAAAAATCAGCGGACAAAAGTTATATCGTTCATAGTATTAAAATTATAATAATTTAGCTTGCAACAGTTTCTATTTTTATCAACGTTATTAACTACTTTCTTCAAATTTAAATTCAAGACACTAAGCGATTGCGAAGCAATCGATTTTAAATACGGTAGTTAATGTTACATTAATTTTCGTTCATCAAATATTATTACAGAATGTGATTCTTTCGAATTACCAATTAAACTGTAAATTTTATAGTAAACCATTTCAAACTTGAACCTGCTACTCCAATAAATATATCAAATCTCTATTTATAATATAATATTTCTCCACCTCATGAAGTATCCAAAGAAGTATACCTGCAACTTTTCACCAATCTATTCCAACAGATACATTAGATATCGACAAGAAACCATCGCAAAGTGTCAATAACTAACTCTGATCAAATTTCAATACAAGTACCCAAGCACTTAACAAGAAATATTTGGCACCTATTTTTCTGTCGACAATTATTCACATTTAACAGTTAGAAATCGACTTCAAAATTAGGGTTGCAATTTTTTTTTCCTATCACAGAACCTATTAACCAATGAGTTTTACTACAGATGACTGAATATTATATCTTTTCGTATCGCTTATTCAATAAAAAAGAAAACAACAAGTAGATTTAACAGAAACCAAATTTCTGACAATAATACGAGTTGTGTGGCGCGAACGAGCGCATCGATTCTTACGCGATTATCATAGAAACAAGGCCTAACACATGGAGGGTGAAATTCTTCGTAGTTCATTAACTTCTTGCCCAGCCATCATACAGGATATCCCGGAAATTCTCACACGGCAAGAGACTTGATATACGCGGCGGTGTTGCGTATCTTTGCAACGACTACGTACACGCTATAAATTTTTCGCGACGGCCTCGCGGGATGCACAAACACAGAAACTTTATTCTCCCCTAGTTTCGATTTCGCACCAGAGTTCGCTCACATCCGGCCTCCGTATGCAAATATCACTTCGCGGCGTCGAGGTGGCCGAATTCTCAGCGCGATTTCTCCTTCATCCTGGATATTTTCATGCAAAGTTTAGGGCCGCGAAGATTTTTTTAGATAAAATTTCATCGTTACGATATTGCACAGCACGTGCAGAAGGATCACCCAATGTCTCTAGCAATGCGTATGGAGTCAGGTATATTATCGCAAATTAAGATTTTAGGTTTACGTAAGAGACGCGACATTAAACGTTATGATAAAAAGAAAAAGAATTGTTGAAATGTTTAGTACGATAACTCACAAACGAAGAATGCTTCAATGAAAATACATCCTTATATTCTCTGGCCGTTGTAGGAATGAAAGCAACGTAGATTTATTAAATATTGAGTTTTTTTATCCTGATTTGTATTTACTTCGAAACATATGTACATATATTTATTTATTGTAACATTGCGAGTGTTAATAGTTTACTATGGATTCTTTATAGTATTCGGTTTGTTAAAATGTTAATATTGTATAATTAAAAGGCGATACAAAATATGTTATCATAGAGCAATATTATGTCTTGTTATGAAGCGAAAATTGCTGATTATTCTATACTTATTTGAAGCAGCTGTTCAATATTTTTCCTTAAACCAACTTTATCGTACGCAATTAATTACTTTAAATATATATTTAAATATATATTACTGTATTATATTTCCACAGCCAGGAAAAAGTAGAAAAGATTGAGTGTAACGTTGGTTGATTAATTTATGGGGAAACCAGACAGGCAAAGGGAAAATGAATCACTGCTGGAAGATCCCTGAAACTAAAGTGAACAAAAATGTTTCAGGCGTGTCAACATAGTGAAAACAAAGAGCTCGCAAATAAATTATCTCGTGCATTCATTTTTTTTTTTTCTTTCCGAGACGAACTGCGAATAGATATTACGAGTATGGAAAAGTCTTTCCTAAAACAATGCGAAACAATCCATCAGAGGCTCATTGCACGAGCTGGAAAACGTGACCGAAGAGGATTTTTCTCTCGCTCGAAAATTCTGCGTCTATAAATATGTATCGTGTGTGAATTCGCGAAAGCGAATTGAAGGGAAAAAATATCGGCCATGTGCCTCCCCGGTATAGCATAACCGGTGGAATTATTAACATTTCCATTCAATTTCAGTACATTGAACCTAACTCTTATGATTTATTAGGAATACGATTTTACGGTGGAACGATCGAGCATACCCTTTCGCATTTATGTAAAATGATTTATCGATGGTTCGGAAAATACGTGGATAGAAATTTTATCCGTTTGTCTGACATCTTTATAATCCTTATCTCTCTCCTTACTGGTTGCGTTCTGAATTTCATATCATGAAATGTTGCAATAGTTCAGTGAAGCAAGTAATGCTCAAAGGGTTGAGCAGACTTCCCTGTATCATGTTAATATTTAGTTGGTCCAATCACTGAGTTCCGATGTCAAGTTTTTGCAAATGGAACGCTATTTTCTAGGGAGACGCCGTCAAAAAGTAAGAAGGCGCAGGAGCATCAAATAAAAAGATCAATTTCTTATCGATAAATATAATAGCACTGCTTCAGTGATTTGTGATTTCTTATCAATCGTTTCTGTTACCATGCAAGCTATATAATATTCAATAATCGAAACCACAATGTCTGCTTGTTAGTGTACAGCATTTCTGCTTTCATTTCTGATTTCATCAGATTTCATTTCTGCTGCAGAATATCGTACGCAGTAACCATTTCTGCAGAATAAATAACTTTTGAAAATTCAATATATCCAGGTTCCACCACAGCTACCATATAAAACGCACGCGGGAAGCATTCACAAAAATTTATTAACTATTACAATTTCCAGCTGGCTACAAGTATGCCCAATAAACTTTTTTGTTTTTTGAATTTAATCCCTTCTAGTCACTCCACCAAAACGGACCACCATATATGCAATCGGAACCATAATTCGCATACTATGCAATCATCTTTAATTCATTTCCTATTAATTATAAATGTCACCCTGTATCTGACGTTAAACGTTATTTAAATCCATGATCATATCACGGCATTGCAAACAGTGCTAAAACGATCCAGCAGTAAGTACCAAACGCTTCAAGAGTTCTGAGAGAATATGATATCCAGTGAAAGAAATACACAAGCAGACCAACAATTCTACATACGTATATTCATAATACAACCGAATTGTTAGCTTCTGCTTAACCAACAACAGCAACGCGGGATTAGTTTCTTTCATTTACATTTGCACGTATCATGCTAATTACCCCCAGTGTTTACCTCGTATGAATACGATCCGTGCACTCCAAAAGTACCCAGAGTCACACTAATAGAAATGACGTTTCCGCGTAACGACCAATATTTCCCTCAGCATTGTGTTCCTCGTGCTGCACACAATCAGCAGGCCTTTGTTTATCACCCGGGGCAAAGCAACTTCGCAGTACTGCCTATTACAGCGTCGAGTGCCACGAATTCGCGAAGCACGTTCAACGAACCCGCGGCACAAACAAATTCGTTACGTCGTCCGTCGCGAAAAACGACGCAATTTTTGTCCGCACCCCCGCCTGGGAGACTCTCAGGAACTTCCCACCCGTTTTCACGCGTTTCCTCCCTCGCGGATTCCTACGCGTATCGCGAACCGTTTTTACACGCGCGCGTTTTCGCATTCCTTCCCCGTTTTTCCCAGTCGTTTGTCCGCGCGCTTCTCTAGCCGTCACCACTCTGCGACAGTGTCAAAACATCCCCAAAGTCGGTTTTCATTCGAATTCGCGCACGAACTCACCCTCACCGATCACGAGTCGAGTTCTTGCCGCGAGTCAGTCGCAACTTCTTCGCAAGTCCCATTTGCCTCCCCTTCCTTTTTCTTTCCCTTGCGAGAAACCGCGAAATTGAAAAGTTCTCACCTCGACGGAAACCGACTCACCTTGAACGCCACGAAGAAGCTGCGAGGAAGCAAGGAACAGCAGCAGGATCGTCGCGACCATGTCCCTCCCCGTAGACCTGCAGGGTAAATCCCGGCCGCTGGCCATCATGGAGCATCAACAACTGAACGAAACTCGGCTCAATAATTCACGCACCACATTCGTCTGGTCACTGTGCCGTAATATATCCTATCTGCCTCCTCGACCTTCACTCGCGGTCAGCGCACAATTCACGTTCCAATCGATGGCCAATATTTCCCAACAACACACGCAGCCGTTGGCGTGTCAATCTCGTGTTATCCTGACGGCCGGCGACCAGGCACACGTTGTATCGATAACGCGGGTCGACCGAAGAGCGCCGGGAACGGTTGGTCCCGAGAAGACTCTGCCACGTAGACCGATCTCTCCGCGAAACATCCGATCGGTGAATGAAACCGTCGAAATCACACGAGATCCATCTGGAACGAACTCCTCCGCGCACCTCACAGGACAAGTGGGCCAATTTGGACTCCTCTGTTGCTCGGCGCTCTGTGCTCCGAATCCTCCGTCGGGTCGGCTGCAAACGTGTGTCAACGGGGCGCGATGAGAGAAACGACCGCGGAGCACGTGCACGCTCGATAAACGGCCGGCTACTGTGCAGCCAGTCGACGGCGGTCAGAGGGTTAAAGAACGAGAGAAAACGAGGGGAGGGACGGAGAGAGATTGGCCCAGGGCGTTGACAAGCCGCTGCCAGCGGGAAGGATCGCCGATGGTATCACGAGTTAGGATCACTCGCGATCCAGGTGAATGACGATTGACGCGTCGATGACGGTGCTCGATGGACGAGGGCGGAACGGAGAATTTTTTTCGCCAAGCTGCAACAGACCCGTCGATTGACAACGCGCGATAACGCGGTGAAGAATCACGACGAACCGTAAAGATTGGTAAAGAGTTAGGCCGGGACCGACTGACGTGCCGGGAGACGTGGTAGCACGATGCGATACGACCGATTCGTACGCTCACCCGAAACTAAGCGGTTCGTGGCGAACGGCGCGCACCTGTCGTTCCGCGGGTCGCTGCGCATGTCTCTACGAAGGAAGCCGACTGCCTGCCAGAGCAGCTCGTCTGTCCGGGGTGGCCGCAGGTGGGAGAAGCGTGCCGCACAAACGGTGTCTGCACCAGAGTAGAAAGGCGGTGGGAAAGTCCTTCGACTTGGAATTAAGATTTTCCAAACGGGAGATTTCTTCGACGGGGAGTTTGAACGCGGTGTATCTATGTACTTACGTATGTACGTTCTTTGTTGAAAGTTTTGTTTTCATGTTTCGCGGGAAGACGTTGAGCCGACGTGTAGAGGGTTGCGGCTGCTGATTTTCTGTCGTGGAAAATCTGTGAATGGGGATACGAAGTTGTTCGTGGGGGAATTGCGGTTGAATGCAGTAGGTGCGTCTCGCTCCTGTTTGGAAATTATTGTAGGACGATAGGGGTGCGAGGGAAAGTCCTGAAAATTAGAATTAAGATTGCTCTGAATGGTAACGATTGTGAATGACGATTGCTCGATTGTTGAGGAGGAATTTGACAGCTGCGATTTTTGAAAACTGTTGAACGTAGATGAAACGGATTAAAATATTAAGTTTTTCTGTTTGAAAATTCTTTGAAGGGGGTTCCCGAATAAAACATGTGTATCTTAGTTTTGGAAAATATCCATAAACAGCAGGAGCATTCGATTTTCTTTCTTCAATTAATGCACGAAAAAAGTCAGGAAAGTAACCAACGTTGTATGTCCTAGTTAAGGGGTCATAGCAAGGAACGTTTTCCTACGTGTTCAAATCGGAGTAAAATATAAAATATGAAATGTAAATCTGCCCTTTGAATAATTGAAAGCCCAAAAATGCTTGTAAAATATATACCTGGCAGGATATTTTAGAATACATACCGTATGCTACTGAATTTGTAATTGGCAAAGTACATAATAGTAGAAAACGTTGCATAGTATTTACCAGGATCTGATAAATATATTTATAACGTAAAAATCAGTGCATTTCATATATCTGACAGTGCATCAGTGACGTAATAATTTTCACATGACCCTGAAGAACATAATAGCACATTATATTTCGCAACCCCTTTTTCAGAGATTTCGGGATAGCCAGGTATTATTAGAGTCGTTACCCTTCTGTGGTCGAACATCTGTTTCCTTCTGCGTCACGCTATGTGACTTTATCTTATGGGAACACATGAAGGAGCCACTTCATCGTGGCACCTTAACCTACCTAACGTTCAAGAACATAAATGAGTTTCAAACAATTTCATTTTTCCTGCATACTGAATCAAATTTGAAGCGTTAGGTTGATTCGAAAATTTTGCCTATTTCTATATGGCACAACGATAATTTTATTTTTGTAAAACCTGCAAATAATAATAATTCTAAAGAAAAAATATTGGGAGCAGTGGTAGAATTAAATGGGGAGTGTGTATTGCTCAAGTGGAAAAAGGAATCAACAATATTATTGCAACAAAGAAACTAGAATATTAGAACTTATTATAGTATTATTATTCAAAAGCATTACAACGTTTGGACTTGTTCAATATCCATATCTCTTTACAACTGGACTAAAATTATTTATACACCCATAAATGTACCATAAATATCATTTATTACTTTATTCACTGTGATTGAATTTACGATATACCATATTAGTTACTTTATAGTTGTTAGCTATACATGGAATTAACTCATTGAATAAATTCGTTAAAAGCTATTTCCTTGCGAAATATGCAAAAATGTACAGGATACGAAATACGTTTTCATTATATGAAATAAATAATATATTTTCACAGCATTTTAATAACAACACTGTCGAAATTCTCCTCCTTTATCTACATTCCGGAAAACTAGTCTCTAGTATACATATATTTGCATAAACATCCACTGCCTATTCATCAACCTTTTACAAAGTTTTTAATTTCCTTGGCTATTGTACCATCCCTCTGTCGATCGAAAGTTCTATCGAACGATACTGGCGGTGTAATCACACTTCTGTCGTAATTCACCCATGCAATAAGGTCGACGAAAGCATAACTTGACCCGCACGATCGACTGTTCCTCGGCCATATATTCGTTTCGGGAAAACGGGAACGCGTGCTCGTTATTCCCGCGATTCGTTTGTTTACGACGATCGGTCCATCAGGCAGGGTTGGTTTAATTAACGGCTACCTTCGTTGTTTTTTTATGTAGCAAACAAGTTGGAAAGCGCAGGATTTCTTTTGGTCGAATGAATTTTCGAGTTTCGTTGCGTCACTGCAAATTACTGGCCGGTGGCTTGTTAGCATGAGATTGCGTAATTGGGCCAAACAAAATGGACAATGTATATTATACTAAAAGTTTACACATTGCGCGAAACTCGTACAAGATTGCGCAGTGAAGCATTGCAGGCTTTTTGCAAATGAGCCTCGATGCTCGCAGATTTTTCGTTTCTTTTCTCACTCTTTGCCTGCCATATTGTGTGCTTTCTCAAATTTTTATCTACCATTTTCCTACATTTTTTACTCTCTATTCTTTTCCATGGATCGAGGTCGTTGATCTTGATTTTCGCTATTTCACTCTTTGCCGTCTGTTATCCACGAGTCAGCTATTCTTTTGCGCGAGCCCGTTCAACAGAAGCGAAGTCGTCAGCGTTATGAAATGTAAATCTCCGGGAAATGAAAAGAAAATACAACTTTCGTTAAGTACCCCGACTTTTTGTCCTCGGGTTGGATCATTGACAATGTAGGTTTTGGATATTTACTGCAAATTCTTGGTAGTCATATTTGTTTTATTTTCTTCCCTTGATTTTGTCATTAATAATTGGACAAATAAATGTTGCATAATCTATTTGCAAAAACAATGTATCTTGTGTAATATATTATACACAGCACTTTCATTGTACAAAAATAAGTCAAAATTCGTATTCCATCTGAATAATATATATTTTTCAATGATTATATGTACACATATATTGCGTATAGATGTTCTGTTGCTAGAAAACGAATAAATGTACGTGTACTATTTACTTGTTGCTTATAACAATGCAAATAAATACACCTTGCCTTTTATTATTTCAGTAGGTAGCACTGTATCCTTTGAATAACCCTTTTATTATTTAATCCCCAAATCGTGCAAGCAATTCGATGCAGTTATAAAGAAGAATATAACGATACCCTTCTACACAAAATTACTTTTCATCTCAAACACCCCTCCCTTCAAAACACCTTCACCACTCGTTTTCAATCTACAAGCACCTCTCAGCAATCGAGTGAATCAACAATACAGAGTCGAGCTTAACTTTCTAATTCAATCTCGTCACGAGGCCAGTATCGGGGACAAGCTTCTTTCGTCGAACTCCTCAACGAGAGTTTCCTCCGGGTCGTCGATAACGAGGCGACGAGAGTTTGTCATTGAAGATAAGAAAGTGTGACGTACAGAAGGCCAAGGTCGGATCGATCGATGCGATCTTTCGTTGACCCATTATGCACCCTCACGTAAATGATCCCTAATTACACTACCACAGGAATCTGTGTGCGTATAAAAACTCGCGTTTAAATAATAATAAGCGAACGCTCTTACAATTAGAATGCAGAGACCATTGAAATGAAGGCATGTCTACGCACAAACGAATTTCCCAGGAATAACGAAAAAGTGCGGTGGTTTGTCCTTTAGTTGAAATTATGCAAAATTAAGTTATGAAATAGATGATAAGGGATTAACCAGTAGTACCCAAATAGTATTTTTCACCTTCTACCGATTGGATGCAATTGATAGTTAATATAATTAAAACAGTTTAATTAATATCGCCAAGCCCTTATTTCGAGTTGGATCCATCGTTACCTATTTCGAGGGTATAATATTTATTTAATCGTAGCTGTGTAACAATACCCTCACTCCAGAACTCTGTACGATACTTTTGTTTTATTTCCCTCCGAAGAATAAATCACCACAATTTGTCGAGTAAAGCGTGGCACACCCTGCATGCACGGCGAATGTCATAAAACAGTTGCCGAGAAACAAGTTTGAATGCCACTGGTGACGAGAAAAATGATGTTTCCCGCGCGACGCTCCTAATGGTCGATGAATAATAATAATAATAATAACAATAACAATGGTAATAATAATCAAACTGCGGTTCCGAGGTGGAAAACGTCGCGAAGAATAATCTCGTCTCTTCTACTACGGAGAAGAGAAGAAACACGGCGCAAAAAGCGTGCAAAGCTCGCGGTGAGAGGCATTCAGGCGGTCCGCGGTCAGGCTGCTTTATGAAACTAAATGTACAGTGCGCCGTGTATTTTCCCTTCATTGTAAATGTCAGGAAAATCGTTGGCCCGACTCCGTGGAACGCGCTCGGCTGATGAAAAATTAGAAAGAAGGAACACCCGTTGCGCGGTTACCGTTCTTACGGATCGCGTGGTTCGTAACTTTGCGTTGCGATCGTCCTTTTGTTTTCGTGAATTTTAGTTGCCGCGGAGGGAAAATGGAAGATGGTTGGCTCTTCTTTTTTTGTTTGCCGTAACGGGGGAACAGTTTTTAATGCGTGATCTGTAAAGAAAATTTGTTCTGTACAATTTTTGCGGTCGACTGCACAGTTTTGTGTTCGTTTGCTTCGGAAAATCTTACGGGGTGAAAGAAGCCGCAGGGGAAAATGGTAATCGCGGATATGTCTTACGTAGGAAATATGTACGTACGAAGTACTGACAATCGGAGGGGATGAGTAGTTTTTGTTATTTTATTTATTTCGATTTGAGTTTGAATGTATTTAACTTTGCAAGCTGTTAATTGAAACAATTTATCGATTAAACTAATTAAAAGTTATGCGTCCAAGAAGTATGTACAAAAAATATTCAGAATGCAAAATAAATGTGTATTATGTAAAATAAGAAAATATATTTTCAGATTCGCCTAATGACTTAAGATACTACTTCTTTATCTGCTTCCTGCAAAATAGGCAGCAGCAATAATTGCATAAAAGTTTACTGTCTACTTCAAAATATAAATGGACGATTCAAAATCATAAATATTAGCAATTTTCTACACAGTATCCAATTCCTCTTCTGCGCTTTACATTTTGTTTCGTTGAGATTCATTTTAGTTTAATCACATTGATCCATCCAATCAAATGAACACTTAATTTAATATTATAATACTAATTGTATTAGCTAAATCAATTTTTCTTCATTTCTAATAGATAAGTATAAAATTCATAGCACATTATTTTGCTCGTTCGATACTTCTGCGTTACAATTTTCGTTATCAACGCTCGCGCGAATCATAATTTTGGTAATATGGTCTCATTACAATTCCAGATGGAAAATTGCAGCCAAGTTATGTGCTGTACTCGAAGCATGCGTGTTGCTTTACATAAATTCGAATATCATAAATGTTTCACTGTCAACGTAAAGCGTTACTTTACTCGGTGTTGCATTCAAGCCGAAATCGAATGCGCTTGAGCAAATGGAAGTTAGAGTACTTTGATCGAGAGTGCTTGAAAAATTCCATTAATCGTTTGTTCCTTCTTTTTTGTCCATGAAATGTAAAAGAACCGTTCGAAACGAACAGTGTGGAAAACACAATACTCTCGAGTCACAGTTTGATTCTTATTAAAATATAGAATTACAATTATGAAAAATCCATTAAATATTTTCTAACAGAAATACAGATCAACTTTAACACAATATATTGCAGTACAATAATGATCGTAATATAATCTAATAATTTTTTACAACAAATTCTTCCCTTGAACCCTATTATTCTTTAGGTATAGCCATTACAAATTGTGAAAAGTGATCATCATATCGATAATCGATCGGCGCCACTGTCTGATCGATATATTGTCCCAGCGAGCGTGTGTAATGCAGCGGCTTGAGTGCGTGTTGTTTTTGGTTCATTCAATATCTATATTAATCCTAGTATTAGTTTAGTTATAGTTTATAATTATAATCATTATATATAAATAAAATAACCAGACTTGAATGTATGAGTATATTCATTTAAACGTAGCAACCTAAGTGTAGTATCGTGAATAAAATTCAACACAAATCCAATGTCTTCGCAATGAAATTTCAGACACCTTCGTCGAACGTCCAAATTTACAAATCCCTGTAGCACTAGCTTCCATTCGACGCAACGAAACGGTGTCGTTATATTTTCTTGAACACACACGTGTCCCGTGCAATTTGGGACGCTCAATTCATCGCGATACGCAACATTAGCATAATGCCGTCGTTACGTTAAATATTAGTACAGTATTTAATTAAGAAATCAAGCGTTGCGTCCCTTGTATAATCATTCCGCCAGCCAAATGGAATCGCAACGATCGTATTAATTTTCCGTTACCATCGCGAACAAGAAACTACTTTCTCCCTTTTTAGCCTTTGTCCTCTTCCAGCCCACCACTTTCCCACGTCTCTATTCTTTCCTTTTTCCGTGCGGCTAACGCGAGTGAAATATACGACGGTACCAAATAAACTTTCCATGGAAAAACGACGTTCCCTTAGTCTGCGAAAGCGGTTGGGTCGTTTACATTGACTTTGCAAAGGCAATGAAGTATTATTCCGGCCAGGTCAATGGCGTAAAAGGAAAAGAGGGAAAAAAGGAAGGAAATGGTAAACAAAGTCCACTTATTTATTCCGCGAAAAAATCGGTGAACGATATTGCGGAAAAATCCGAGCAATTTTGAGGACGAATTCAACCGCACGTATTAATTGCTCGGCCGGATTTATGTGCACCGCGTGCAATATACTCCGGTGTTTTTCTTCACTGGTTCTTTGTATTCGTTGAATGGAATTATTTAAAATCTCGCAGGTAGGTTCAACTGTGTATTAAATAATTATTTGGTAGCAGCATCGACAATAGCAGTAAACGTTTATTGCAATTTTCATTTATTTCCGTGTTATGAAGTTATTTCAACACTCATTTGGTAATGATTACTTTTCCGATTATACGAGAGATTGTGATTAACTAAAAAGATTGTTTCTAATTATTATTTAATGGTATACGACGCAACGGCGTGAGAGTATATTGGCTTGTACAAAATGGAGCTTGAAAAATGATTATAAATGTGCCCAATTTGGTGGAAACAGGGCGAACAAAAAAAGCGCTCAACCACCAGAACAAGATGAGAAAAATAAGAGTGCACCTACAGTGTATTAATTTTATCCAGGCACAAATAAAAGCTTAACGTCACGGGGAAGAAATAAAACAGAAAACCGGAGAATTCAATTACGGCGGGATATTGAAAACGATGTTCCATTTAATTTATTTACCCATTTGAATTGTTACAAAATTTCTCACAATGTGACTAATTCCTTTTCTACGAAGTCCAATCTTCTTCTTTCCCAAGCTTTCTCAATCGTCAAACCGCGACCGAAAATGATACATATTATACAATAAAATACTTGTGGAAAATTCAACGTACCGATCGTTACTTGTCCCCAATTCCGTCACTCTCAATTATTATTATTTTAACGAATTTCATCCACCAAATTATCACCACGCAACTCGCTTAAAACAACAAACCGTACGGATTATCGTGTTTCCGTTAACACGCTAAAATCAATTTATCGTAAAACCACGAGCTGTATCGTTGCTGGGATGAGGGGGGGAGGAATTTGTCGCCTTGAAAATTCGAAACGCGTGACAATTTCGAAAAGCATCGGTGTACCAGACCGAGTAATTGCTACGATTTAATGAACGCCGCGTGTTCCGCTGCTTCGGCGAAGCTGCAAAGTCGTTTATATTTGCCCATCGAATCCGGCCCCCGAAGTTCCTCGCTTCGTATCCACTTCGCTGTTTTTAAGTTGCAACTCCACGATGAAGTTGCCTAGCTGTCAAGTGTCTACTAATTGGAGCAGCTGGCTGAAGTAGAAACGAACGCCTGCCATTCGAATTGTCGACGATCGTTACAGCATCGAACAATCCGACCTGACTTTTAAAAGCGAAACAAAATCATTCCTTCCCTTCTTAATTCGAACAGTCGCCGCTGTAATCAGAACGAAGGAATGATTTTGTTTCGCTTTTAAAAGTCAGGTCGGATTGTTCGATGTCTTTTCCCCTTATCCCATTGGAGAACTTCTTAATTCGAACAGTCGCCGCTGTAATCAGAAGTTCTCCAATGGGATAAGGGGAAAAGATTTTTTCGAATTCTCCGTGGTTTTTACTTGCGATTAAAATGTCGAGTAATTTATCCCCCTCTGTGCCAGATATTTGGTTATTAATAAATACAACACTTACAACACTTGTGTAAGAAAATCCGAGGGTTCGGAGCGCCTAGCATCCCTATCTGGGAAATATCACCGAGAGGCCGATATGGGAGCGGGAACGGTACACATTTGGGGGTGCCGTAAAGCAGGCCCTTGTAGGTACTACGTCGTGGGTCCGACGAGCCCGCCCTTTGGGCGCCCATGATGCAGCGTCAGGGCATTCTATGGAAACCCAGCGTCGAGATGGTATGGATTAGGGGTGTGCGAGCGCTCGAATTTTCCGAGCCGAGCTGAACTCGGTTCGATTATGCGAGCCGAGCCGAGCGCTCGAATTTCCGAGCTACTCGAAATCTTTCGAGCTGCTCGAAAGAAAGCGAGCTACTTGAAAAAATCGAGCAGCTCGAATATTATTCGAGCCTGTCCCACCATGTCCCACTGCGCAACGCGCCGTGCCGCGCGTGCCTTGCGAGGCTCGAATAGTATTCGAGCTGCTCGATTTTTTCAAGTAGCTCGCTTTCTTTCGAGTAGCTCGAAGATTTCGGGTAGCTCGGAAATTTCGAGCGCTCGGCTCGGCCCGACCGACCGAACTTTACTCGGTTCGAATTTCGAGTACTCGGTCTATTCGAGCGCTCGCACGTCCCTAGTATGGATAGCGATCCGTAGAATATTGTATAATCAGCGTGTATTCGGAATAAATACAAGTATTATCATTATAGACTAATTATACCCGAAAAGTAGTCTTACACTTGTGTACAAATATTATTGTATTGGATATAAATATTTTGTAGTCGAAATATTTCAATTATTTTTGTCATTAAATATTCAAATTTATTCTGTATTCTACGAGCATTTTTAATGCTTCTATTCCTCTGACAATTTCTTTTTTATAACAAAGCACAAAACTCTCGTTATTAAAATGACCGCGGAAGTTGCAGGATAGCCATTACACAAAGTAAAGATATTTCATTTCGGCGAAGTTATCGCGTAACAAAGGGACGTTTGATAATTAAGCCGTAACTACTATGTCGTTAGTTCCCTTTTACGCGGCGACAAATTGTAAATCCCTTTTCTTCCTCCTCGTCACTTCCTGCGTACAGAATAGCCTGATGAACGGCTCATCCGTTTACGATTATCGGGGATCAGGGGCAATCGAAGAATCGAAGCCGTTTCTCGTCTGCAGAAGCGTAATCTGAATTGCTTGCTCTTCAATTTCCACCTGTCTCTTGTAATTGGATTCTTATTTCCAGGTCTGACTTCTATCGAACAAAAGAGTCAGAAATGAAAACACTGTTGTGCGCCGATTATTATCGGTAATTATTATTGAAGCTGCGATACTATCGTGATATACTTGAGATTAATAACACTGTCAATTTATGGGTTTGTACAGCACCGACTCAATTAAAAAATGTTGCCATAATCAGAATTTACTATAGGAGGAATAAACTATAAGTCGATCGATCAATTAATATTTTATTATCGTTCTACTGTACAATGTTAAATATGGATTCTCTCTTTTGCTGCTAATTTTCAGTGGGAGGATTTGAAAAAGTTTGACTTATGATTTTAATTATCTGTATTGTATGAAAATTGGAAAATCGTTTGGAATTTTTGTACAATGATTCGATACTTAATCGAACAGTATAATACATTTATTTAAGACTTTGTATTTGTATGTATACTATAATTTCTATGTAACTAATGTAACTCAATTCTTTTTTAAATGGCAATAATGGTTTGAATAACCATTAAATGAAGTTCAAACTAGAAATTTAATTAACACGTGCACGTAGCGCAGTTACCTTATTAGAGTCTAGCACCGTGCACCAGTTACCAACTACTAGAACTACATCTTCTGTATCCAGTACTGCTTGCATAAGATATACACTGTACAATATTCATCATATATATGATAATATGGAATCCAAACAAGACGAGCTAACATATTTCCTTAAAATGACAGAATTTCTCGATTACAAATTATTCAGGTATTTAAACTACATAAATGTGAATCAGATAAACCTGTTAAATGACAGCAGATTCGTAATTTCTCAAATTACAATAAAGTTCGACAATGGCTGTCCATTAGCCCTATTAATTTTAAATCATCCCATTCTGAATAATGCACCCTTTGGAATTTGTGACCAGAACATATCAGCTTTGAAGTGGCATAATATTTCGTATTCAAATTTGATTAATATTTAAACAACTCACAAGCTCCGACATACTTTTTCACGCAACACTGTAATAAAACTGCAGCTCTTCTTAACAATAATCGAGAACAAAATTTAAATCGATCTACCATTTGCGAAAACAAAAAAAAAGGGCCAGCAGAAATTCATTTCTATCAGTTTTATCCCGTCCTAAAACCGCAGAATACCTTTTCCTTTAATTGCCGCGTATAATACTAATAAAATTCAATATATTCCACAAATCCGCACTATCAACGTAAATCTCGTACTACTGAAACGGGTTACGACGAGAATTCGTGAGCGACTTCGTTCTGGGAACTCGCACGCTCGCGACGAGGAAAGGGGAACAAAAGCGAATTAGCGATTTTTATCGGCGTTTCTACGATCGAAACCTGAGCGTAGCGAAATCCAGGCCGCGGTTACGACAACCGACCGTTCGCACGGCAGACATTGCCTCCGCTTTTTCCATTGTTATCCCTCAGAACTTTGAGTTCTTCCTCGAACGTCACTCCGTTTCGTTCATTACGTACATACGTCTTCGACGACCAGGTGGTCTCGAGGGAAACCTAAATTACAAGTTGCACGAAACCTCCCTGATGTAACATCGCGGGAATCGGTCGCGGTTTTCCGCGGCAACCTGCTAAATTTTCATCGATTTTTGCTACAGTTGGGATGATATAGCTCGAGGCGTTCAATGAATCACAATGGTTTGCATTTTATTCTACTAAATTGGAGAAATGGTGAATTTTGTTTCTCTGAAAGAATTTTTTTAAAGTGTCTACAATAAGTCCGTGGAATTAAGTCTGGAGAATGGAATGACTTTGATAAAACTTCCTGTATTAATGCAATTAGTAATAAAAAGTTATGTTAATGTAGCCGCGTATTTGAACGTTGACGTTTACTATATATTTTCTAAAGGCCTCACTTCTTGTTTACTTTAATCAGTTTCTGTTAACGTGTTCCCTTGCATTAACATCTGCCCATCGATGCACTGAATCAGGAACAGCCAATGAATATTATTTACCTTTCTCTTACAGCTGTCAGGGGTAATCAGTTTTCTAAATATATTATATTTTTGCTTGGATCCATTTCGGAAAAATTTCCCAGGGGATCAATTCTGCAGTCGTAGTAACTTAAGCACCTACATATTAATACACACACATACACACACAACACATGTTACCTACATATATACACTCATTCAAGTATTCGTCGTATTAATTTGAATTTAAGTCCCTCGAAATAGCAATCGCATAATGCAAGTAAAAAAATTCCTACAGGTCAAATTTTTCCTTTTCTTTCGTTACATTTAAATACTTTGCCGATGCAACCGTGTAAGGGAAGCAAAAGAAATGTAATACGTGAAATTTAATGGAATAGATTCGCTTCCACAAAAACGCAATTTTTATCGATCCTCCATCATTACTACCCCTATTGTTCTATTGAATGCATACCTGATTAAAAAAATTGCCGGTCTTTTTCTAGCCCAAACCACAGCGATCTATTCTACCAGAAATGGCCTCCGACTCTTCTCCCATTCAATTCGCCCCATCTATTTTTCTACCTCTTTCCATTCGAACATTTCCCTCTTGGACGGTGTACGAAGCTCGACAAGGCTGGTTACTATGGCAGCGTGTATGTCAAGCGTCACTTGACATTATTTTTTCGTTTTGCCGTATATTATATCGTTCAGACGCCGCCAGATACCTGTACGCGACCGTTGAATCGCTATATTTTTTTGTATTCGCCGCCCCCTTTCTTATTAATATTTCCCGCGATACGCAACGAGTTAAGCCTTCTTAATTTCGCGCCGTTACGCATTCGCAGACGATTGCGCGAAATTTTGCGCGGGCGGTTGAACAATATTTATTTCTCCCTCCGCCATGTGCTTTCTCGTCGTTAATTTTCATTCCCAGACTCGACGGCTGAGACGACGTAATTGATACGCTACGTAATATATTCTATATTATGGGACGCATTATGGGGTAAGTTCTGTGATGGAATTATGTTCTTCCTTCGTTCAGGATTTTCCTCGATCATTAAAATTACAATAGTCGATGAATACTGCACTGATTACCAAACCACTCCGTTTCCTCGCTTCTTTCTTCTGTCTCGACGTTCCCATTCACCTACCATTTGCAGGGAAACGCGTTACTTTTCACCTCGTTTCCTCTCCCTTAGTTTTATATTCTTCTGGTGGACTCGTTTTCCCGGCAATGTATAAATAAATGAGTAAATATTGTGAGAGGTATTTTATGGGAAAGCAGAATCTTTTACAATTTACGCTCTACATGACTCTACTTCTATTTTAAATTTCACAGTACGTGCAATATTATAGTCTGGAAATTTGTATGGAGTTTCATATTGACATCAATTTTCCGACATTTTCTGAGTATCACGGACTTCCTTTTTAAAGACAAGATAATCTATATGTATAGAGGGTGACACAAATTGTAGGAAGAATAGTGGAATATTTATTTTCGGAAAGGGTAACGACCACGGGTGTACCCACACATATGTATGTACATATGTCGATAAAAATCGTGAAAATAGTGAGATAATTTTACCGACAAGACGCAGTGAAACGAGTTCCTCTCTTTCGGCTCTCCTACGATCGATTCCGTGAATAGCAGTGACGAGAATATATAAGACTACATTGGACAATGAAGAAACGGAGATTGTCCCTTTAGTCGGCACCTATTTGCCGAATTGTGCAGCTTTTGTCCACTCAAATCAGTCGGCTAACAAGTTTCTGCTCCCTTATCTACTTATTCAAACCGTCGAACCGGCGAGGTTGCAAAGGAAAAAAAAAAATATTCAACGTCAGCTTCAACTTCGATTGAAAAGCCGTTCCTTTATCGATTATGAATGGACCCAGAAAAAGGGAATCGAAGGAAGAAAAATACAGAACGAATCGGGAGAGTGCTTCGATCGCGATGGACACTTGCTTGATTCAACAATGAACGAAAATTAAAGGAAATGTAAGTGAAATCTATTTTAACACACCTTCGTTAAGATCCTAGTGTTATATAATATAACAGTACTATAAATAAAGAAAGAAATTTGCTCGACGTAGTATCTTAAATGTCAGTATTAATTTCGGGAATATTATATAAAAATTGACATTGCGTTATTTTTTCTATAATATTGTTGTACATGTGTTATTACATAATACAGGCAGATTTGTACTATTCCACACAATAACCACGGTTGATCTACTTTAATAAGAAATAAACAATTTGCTGCTTATTTTACATCAGAAATCTTAGGTGGAACATACTCGTCACTAAAGTTAATACATGTACGTACTCACTGCATGCTTCACCTGTGTATAATATATGTACATACAATAGAAAAACCGTAATTCAGTAGAAGCCTGCAAAAATATTTGTAAAGAATATAGAGAGGAAACTGCATGAAAGGACTTTGCAGGGAAAGTTTCGATCTGAAAGAGTATCACTTCAAAACCAGCCACGATGTAGACACTCTTCGAATATCGACCATATGTATTAAACTATGAATAATTATCGTACAACCATGAACCAGAAAGCATTTATTTGCTTCCATAAAATAAAGCAAACCATTCCAATTACCTAGCACTTGTTCCCCGCGTTTCACTTCTCTACGTGATATATCATGCAGACGTGAGAATCAATCGCGACTAAGGCGGCAATTAAAACGAAATTACAAAGAGGATTTAAAGCCATCTATCGACTGAAAGCTTCTTCCCTCGTCGATTACGAACGGTCCAGCGGGGAGTGAATCGAAGGAAAGGCGAATAAAAGGAGGAATTCGAGGAGAAACATAAAAGGCACGAATCGATGGTAGAACGACGCGACGTCTCTTTCATGGCCGACAGAATTCGTTAAAATAGAAGGGTGCACGGGGTGGCGGCACGAAACGCGGGTGGAAAATATCGTGTCAATATTTGCTAGGCGCGTTCGCGAAAAACTCCCCCTCCAACGAAGAAATGACGTCGGTCTTCTTGCGTCGCTGCGAGAATTTAATATCGGACGTCCTAGTTCCTCGAACTATAAGGCTGAGAAACCGCCACCCTCCACCGGGGATTACTCAGCCATATGCGTAAGATTTCTTTGTACCGGAAAGCAGGCGGCTACGACTTAGCGAGAAGCTTAACTCCCATCGGAAGGGGGGGCTGAATGATGAAAGAAAACTCTGGTGGCGTGACCCATTCGACCCTAACTGCCCGGCGCACCCCTTTCGTCTTTCATCATCTTTTTCGATGAAGCAGCGAACGTCGTACGATCGGCATGGAATTTCTGTTACGCGATACTTGTAATGCTTTGCACGGTATAGTCATCTTAATTTTGCGAGGAACTTGGGGAGGAAAATTTGGTGGTTTTGATTGTCAGTAAGGGAAATGAGTATTTGAATGTTAGTAAAGTAATTTTAATACTTGTTGGAGAAAGATTAGAATTTTTAATGTGTGTCTTTATTTGAAGGAGGTGTGTTCAGTTCTGAGTGACTGTTATAAATTAAACCGTTTGTCAGGCTGGGTCTCCTTTATATTCTAGATTTTGCTTTCGGTAGCTTTGAAAGATTGAAAATTCATATTATAAACGAGAAGCACATATAGATATTAAATTATTAACGAAACATTGATATATTGATATTTGAATAAAGGTATAATTGATTAAATGCATTATATTAATTTTATAAGTGTTCTGTTATTAGAATTTTTGAATAGAAGCTTGGTTCTATACATATATCGCACTGAAGGCTATTTTGACGTACGTAACAAACTGTCTGAATTTAGAAAAGTCAAATATACAGAAGTCACACAGAAATTGATGACTCGAATTGTACAGAAAATGTAATATCATATTATTCCTAATAGAGATATTCCTAATTCCTATCTATTTTATAAAAATGGAACATTCCACGCCAATGACTTCACTAATGATAAATATAGGAGTTTAAAGATGTCAGCCGATTTCTTAATGTTAATTAATTTATTTCTGTATTCATAGTGCAGTATTTCTATTTAGACTTAGCTATATTGAATTTCGTGTACAATAGTTTCATATAGTTTGTTACAGTATTTAAAATCGTATTAAGAATTGATCAGGAAGAATCAAACAACCTCTGGTAATGCAATTTATTATATTTAAGACGTTAGCTTGACAGCCATTAAGACTAATTAAAATGATCAGTCTCCTTTTATCTCGCCGTTGCAGACACTGTCATAAAGTACATGTATTCAATCATTCAAACTACAATACTTACCATGATATTCGCACTCTAAATTATTTTAGTCATTTTAGCCATTCTTATTAACAGCAAAATAAATTGCACCATGAAATGAATATAGACAGTTCTTATTTCACCAGCGTTTTCCACACCTTTAATTTAACGTGGCACGTTGAAATTTATTAACACGTCGAAAGTGCATGTTAATAAGAATAATAATCTAAAATAATAACAAATTGCAAAGCGACAATCGTATAAAAACTGTCAAACTCATATTTCAAAACCTTGCTTACTAAATTCCAATCCACCCCTATTTCTCATTCCTTTTTTCAAATCTTTCCCCGCTTTTCTCTTTCTCCTTGCATTTTTCTTCTCTAATTGTCAGTGTAATATCGCGCAAACGTGGAAAGTAAACGCGTCTACAGGAGCAATTAAAATGAATAAGCGAATTCCTATTAGAATGTAGTAATTAAAGTTGCGTGGCAGAACAGAGCAGTTCTTGTCAGCCGACTAACGAGTTCCCTCACTTTTCTTATTATACACCACTATCTAATTTCCCTGCGTGCAACCCCCCTCCCCTTGCGCGATTTTCTCACGTAACGTAACGCCGTGCATTCGGATCTGCCACGCGTCAGCGAATCTCTCCGTGGGAATTTGCGCCCGGACAGGTTTTGCGGTAATAAACGGCGACGATTATTTCGGAAAACGACTCTGTACATGCAACGCGATATATTTCCCGCACTTTCGCCGTCTCCGTGCGGTCCTTCACGCGTACATGGAATTTATATTTTAAGGGTCGCCGATCGTTGAAACCGATTACGAGTCCCTCTTGAGGTTTCCGATTTAATATCAGGGAAAAATTGATGGCACGTTTGAAAATAAAGGTTTTAAGCGTTTAAAATAATATAGTTATTATTGGTATTAGTTTTATTATTATTTTGTGAAATTCATTTCCGAACAAATTTATTAAAGTATTTGGTGGAAAATTATCAATTGAATTGTAACATCGGTTACCTACATGAATATTATAATAAATTGAGCGAAATGTAGAGGTAAGTAACAGAATAAGGTTGATGTTAAACAGATAAAATGAGGCAGAGTTTAGAGTAATAGTTTTCTAATGCCACTTGAATGTAATTAAAGGTATTGAAGCAAAGTCTGGGCACTTTAGTTACATGTCACCTAAATTTTTAATTACCTCGATTTATCCATTCAATGGTGTATCCAATTTTTACGCAATTTAATATAAAAGTTTGTGATATATAAACATTTTTACAATACTCTTACGGAAGCTACTAAGAAACCTGCTATGAGCAAGTAGAATTGCCCTGTCAGGCACAGACACGGGCAGCGTATATAAATTCAATCGCACAGTTACCGAATAAAGGAATAAAATACTACAAAGCAATTAATTTCAATAAATTATTTATATCATATACATTCCAAATCACCGTAAAATAACGAATCCAACACTTATCTCATAATCAGTAAATTTTAAATTTTAACTAAATCCACAGTAGAATGAACTAAAGTAAAACAATCATAATACCGCAATTGATTAGACGTAAGCAAGGCTTAGAATACGATTCTCCTTCTGAGCATGATTACAGAGGAAAGAATCAAAGGGCAGCAATACCGGTCGCAGAATATCTGCGTTATGGTGGCGGTAATTGTGCCAATACCCTTTCATCGACTCCCTAAAGATCCTACTAATTCGACAGATTATCTCCGACATCTCGATTACAATTCCCCGTGGAATCACTTTCTATCTTGAAAGATGGAAAGGCCGATGGGCTATTATTTGATTATGTGGGGTTGGAACACATTACCTGTGCCATATACACCTTGTTTGGTGGTCATCGACTAACGAAATGTCGATGGAATCGTTAACTGGAGATAAGGATATAATATCCATTGTGATCTTGATATTCTAAAATGCTTGCTTTTTATTATCTCCCAAAAAGTATTACAATGCGACTGAATCTTCTAGAAGGAGGTATTCATTCTGCGGAACACTAATGCTACTTAATCTGCAATGAGCTGACTATATTATCCGGAAAGCTGGATTCGATTATTGTTCGCGGTTGTGCAGGAACGAGAAACAAAAGGAATGGTAATTATGAAACAGATTGCGCAAGTAATGCATTGTTGAATTCGTAGTAACATACTGCAGCGTATAATGTTAAAAAATATACAAGATGCTTTGTGAAACTAACAAGATAAAAGTAACTTTACCTCATTGCGTGAATGCAAGTAAAGGTAGAGGGTGAGTTGTACTCCGCAGCTTACAAAATTGCGTGAAATTAAAAGGGACAATTTTATTATGTTCACTAAACGGATAATTACATTGAATTATCGTTGTTATGCAAAATTCCATAATAATTTGCCATTTTTCTTTTTATCAGTAGAATAGTGCGTATGAATATTACTATAGCATCCCATTGCAATTAAATACCGATATTTTTCCACCTGTGCAAATTCGTAACTCTTTACTCGAAACGAAACAGTCTTAAACGTTCCCCGTCTGTTTGAACGATTCCCGTTCAAATTAAGTAGAATTTACTCAGAATCGATTTTGCGAATCGCAGGTTGCTCACCGGTTCACCCTCTTCGTCACCCCCATAATCCAAGGAATTTAACGAGTAAGTTTGGCAATTCAAAATGACAGTGGAGGTATCTATACAGTGTATCCGCAAGTGATATGGGACCGCACAGTACGTGTATGGTAAGTCACCTGGTCCTCAGGATAGAGTGCGCTGTATTACAGCCGGTGCCTCACGTACGTCGGTATTTCAGTGAAATGAAGGGATCAATAGAATCTCTTCCATTAAAATCTCATAAATTCAACGTACCGGTCGATTCCCGAAGTATTATTTATTATACAGCGTCGCAGATAGTAACCCCTTGAGTATGCAACTTGAGCTAGGGGGTATTATTAAAAGCAACCCTATACAGAACTCACAGTACTGCATACTGGCATCAGATGTCGCTACCGGTCGGAATACCTGTTCTCAAAACCAAAAGCTTCAAAATTCGTAATAAATTTATAATCGAATATAGCGCAAATAATAAAATTTTTGAATAAAAAGATGTTCTTGTTGAAAACTGTATGGGAAATTGACGCAATCACATTCACTTTCCCGGGATGATAACGTTGAAAGTGATAGGGGAAATTATGTGGGGGTTGATTCCTGAAGTACAATTTATAAAATTTCAGATCACACTGCAATACGGTTTATGCTTTCGGTTTTCCCACCATGAATGCATAAATCCTGGTTAACTTTACGAGCGTAATTACGCATAACCAACAACCTGCTTATTCTGCAGGAATTTGACGGGAGGTGAGTCGCCGTAACAACGCTAGTTATGATAGTGTCCGTGCTAATTATGGCATACTGCGAGCGCCAAATTAACCCAATAGTAGCCGGCTGCAACGGTAAACAGTAATGTTAAAGATTTGTTCTCTCAACCCTCTCACGATGCATGTACGTAAGGGGAACAATTGCGAAAATTGTTGGTCGATAACGCGGCGACAATCTAACATAGTTGATGTACAATCATTTTAAATCGCCTTATTAGTCAATAACTTTTAACAAACCCTACAGAAGTTTCTGCAATGATTTCAGATATTGGAATTGTTAATACGTTATTTGTTTTGCCAATCATTTTTAATGAACTTCACAGAAATGTCTGGGTTGGTCAATTTATTATTGTAATGTACATTTAAAATACTATACTCTAGATATATAAATACTATATAATACTTATGTTATTAACATTTATGCTTTATTTGTCCTTCTATTATATTCGTATTTATGCTGAACGATAATACCTTTTCCTCAAAATGCATTTACGAACAGTTCGATTCCTATTAACGAAATCATCATATATTGAGAGTTATAGGAGATATTCCAATTACAACAGCGCCTGTCCTAACAATGGTGTATATAATTAATGAGGACCTGAGTTGAATTAAAAGCTTCATCAAACCGTTCTACTCAAAATTATCATTACTGGCCGACTAATCCTTTAACAGCCCCCCTTCAATTCTAAATCGCAATAACCACCTGTAATCCAATCATCATTGTTACAAACTCCGCGATCCAAATATATTCCAGAAAGAATTTGTTCCACTGACATTTATTTCCCAAAATTCCCAGTAATATTTTATCAAACTGTTCCATTGCTTACTACCATTACTTATTCACCAAACTCTTAATATTCTCCACTTCAATTCTATTTGCAACAACAAACCGTAAACCAATCATCATTAACAGAAACTCTCTGTCTCTCTCTAGCAAATATTTTCCAGGCAGTATTCATTTCCCGACCATCAAAACGATATTTCAAAAGCGATAAGCATTATACAACGTAAACACTCGTACCCTTTTATCGCAAACATCCCTCGCGAAACCTCCGTTTAAACGAATGTTCCGAATGCATTCTGAAACACAACCGCGAGCACCCGGACACCAGCAAAATATTGACGATCGAAACTAACCCAAAATCCTTATCTGAGGACTCGGCGAGCCACTGGTCCGGAATATCATCAATCAGAGGGATGAGTGGCATAACATCGAATCCCGTGCAACCGTACTTGTCCCGGGGATCGGGGCGAACAGTTAGCGAGAAGTTACACGTAAAACCGGTAAACAGCGACGGTGCATCGTCGAAAACAACGATGAAGCTGCAGTAGAGTGGTTTGTGTCAGGGTTTGTACACGGATAAAAGGGCGTCACACCTGAATCAATCAGGGATGAGGGGGTTGCTTGGATTTTTCTGTGGAGACTGGATTGGAGAACGTGCTCACGAAGAGAAACTATCTTTCTTTGGAGCTCCAACGTTCTCGTTTAACTGCGAAATATTTGTTTCGTGGAGTTATTATCTGAAAGAGTTTTGCAAGCACTCGGCTGCCCGAATTTAGTGTAATCAGTAAACGTTCGGGCGGGGCACGGCGGAATTATAAAGTAGAATCCCCTTTGAATTCCTCGCCGGGAGGTTGCAGTTTGCTCCTTCATTAGAGTGGAACGTCGATTAGCAGAGACGTCGATTATTTAGACGCTGGTTGTTCGGAGAATTCTGGAAGGTGAAATAACGGAGATAATATTGTTTCATTATTTCATTGCTCGTAGGAAGAGACTTTTGTTTGTGTAAAATGTGCTGAAAGGAAAGATAACTTTGAAACTTTTCTAGCCATTGTAATTTGGTCTCGTTACACTAGTTCGGGAGTCTAATAACGTTGCAGTGAATGTTTTAGTAATTGAATGTATCAATCGAAGTAGAATAGTGGGTTTAGAAGAGTTTATAGGATATAATTATTCTTTAGAAATATTATTACAAAGGTATTTTAATGAGAATATAAATGAACGGAATACAGCCATGCGGAAAGATAAAACTGAAACTGAACACAGAATTATTGTGCGCGTGATTCTACCTGTTACATGTGGTAAAGAATAGTTTTTATTCAATTATATTTAACGATTCGAGTACAGTTAGTGTGAGTAATATTTCTTCATTGTCCATTGCAATTGAAGTTATACTGTGGCGCCTGCACGTTGTCCAGTAATTAACTATGAAATTAATTTTTCGTTTTAGTTTAAAGCCTTGTTCAAATAAAAATTTCAAAGGAAATTATCCTAGTACCAATGTAACGCAATTAAAATGGAAACGTTTTATTTCAATTACAAACAGTACATTATATTCTTTCAAATAATTCGTCTCTCTTGCTATAGTACCAATAACTTTTCCATTTTCCTGGAACGTTTTTTTCTTTTTTCAAAATTCAGTGTTCGGTGTCATGCTCCTTTAAAAAGTCATAAAAGCGGCAAAATCCAATTTTCGGCACGACTGCAATATCTTTTAGGACACTGACAAACGTTATTGGCTATTTTTTCTGGCGTACATAGGTACGCAAGAGGGGCAGGCTGAGTCGAGAGTGCGCCGAACAAAAATGTATCAAGATAAAAAGAGAGCTTGCCTGCACAACGTGAATATACGAAATCTTCTATCCCACTTTAATGGAAGTACATACTATCGCAGTAAGTTCCGTCAACTCTATTTGCGTGGTACTGCTAAACATTTTTAACTGCTCGTATTATTTATAAACGTGAACGTTATCAATTTAAGCGTGAAACGATTCTTAATCTATGTTAACAAATTTTTATGTAATACTTAGGTAAGTAACACGCGTTAAGTATAAATTAAAATCTAACGATAAAATTAACAGGAAACGAAGAGCCTTTAAAATACAATCTAGTGCTTAAGCAATTTCAAAAGATCAAACTATACAGATATGAAGTTGTGAAACTCTTTAGAATATTGCAGTTTGTCTTTTAATACTTGTAATTTCGTTTTCATTTTGTGAGAGGGTTGACTCAGGGCTCACAAAGAACTTTAAATCAAAATTTTGTGTACGCAATTTCATTTCAGTTAATTAAATGAAAGTGCTAATACTATCAGTTGAAATGTTAAAAGATCTTCTGTCCCATTGTGAAATAATAAATGAAGCTTCTTACTAATCGAACGATAAATATAAAATGCTGCATAAGTATATTAATTTAAGATGCTTAACGAATATTGGTATAAATGAAAATCGTTAAAGATACACAAGAAATAAATTTTCAGTCAAAATTCATTAGTCGTTATATTATAATAGTGGACGAGGTTCAAGACAATTCCGTGCACCGTTCTTTTATAATTCATTAATTTTCTGTAAATTACGATGCCGTTTCTGCTAATTGTTACTTTAGCCCGGAAAAATTATGTGTGCACGCCCTCGGTACGAAAAGCCATTGTAACGTTTTCAGGCTTGAAGAGCCGGAAAGAAGAATAAGGCCGCGTGAAGAACGCTTTGAAAGGAAGAAAAAACGGAATGGGAAGACGACTGATAAAAGCGGGACGGAGAAAGGAAAATGCGAGGGGAAGTGAGGTTAAGTTAATTAATCCAATTAAAAACGTAAGTGGTGAAAATAGCCGCATAGAAATCTGGCCGTTTCGTTCAATCCTTTCTCTCGTATCTGGTTCTAGCAAAATATTATAGGACAAAAGATACGGGACGCATGAAATTTTCATAAATTCTTACTTCTGGAAAGATTTGTTCATACAATCACGGTAATTAATCGCGCGTTACTCTAATCGTAACAATATTTTTCGTTGAATTTTCATTGCGTTTAATTCCTATTATTTTCTTTTTCTAAACATGTTCTAAATAGAATTTGGACGTTAGGGTGGTCAATGATTAAAAGTTTCGTTCATCTTTGTTATATCTTCCTTTCAATTTTGTACCATTGCGTTTGTTTCATAAAGTAAATGCTATTTTCTATTTCCGAATATTCTCTGATTAGAATTTTGGCTTGGTGGTGATTAATGGTCGACCATGGTTCTGGATATATCGATTTTTCCAGGTCTTTCTAAGTACAAAATTGATGAAAGCAATTTATTTTTCGTAAACTGCCAACGTTCTTTTCATAATGCTCTTATATCAGTCAAATATACTTCATTAGATTGAACTGTTACCAAACACGATGACAGTTTACTTGCGCAGGTAGAAATGTTTCTCGGTGCTCCAAAATGGCATAATAAATAAAGTATTGTATTTGAAATATTGTTTGGTGGAGAATAATTAAATTTACAGATGTGGGCCAACACGAATACTAGTTTGAACTGGAAAGGAGAGCTATGTTTTTGGCCACACCAATGGGAGTACGAGAGATGGCGGTTGTCTACGCGAATCGATGCAATATTTACGAAGAAGTCCAGAACTGGAACGAAACATGGAAGTACACGAAAAGATAAGGCAGAAAGACAAAGCCCAGCGAAGATAAGCAATACCTACTGGTCGAAGATAGACAAAGGTGGACAGTGCGAAGATAAACAGAAACAGATGAAAACGAATGGACGAGCAGAAAGGAAGCAAAGATAAAGAAAGATATATGAAGTTAGTTAGATGTAATAGATAAACAGTAAGAAGCAAGAACAACTGGCAAAGGAAACTTGTTATAAGTTATAAGTATCAGCAAATATAACAGAAACCCCATTTTCCAAATTTCATTGTAATGCGCTCGTTGCATTTCGCTCGATATTCTGATTAAACGATGAATTTTTATTACAATTTGTAAAACACCTACTTCGGATGAAGATATCGTAATTAATTATAATTATATTGGAAATAAAAAATCATTTAACCCTTTCATGGCAGACATCGTACTTGTGTACGTAAAGGTCAAAACTGAATTAATCACAGAAATTTTCAACAAAAGTATTATGTACTATTAATACATAAAACTTGAAGAAATAAAAATAAACAGTGCTCATTTATTGCTTACTATCGTAGGACATTTGAAACAAGATTGCAATAAATAAACAATTCTTCACTAAAATTTTCACGAACCCTTCTTTGAAACAAAATAAGATTATTCCAATTCCTCATACACATTATGCTCCGATTAACTAAATAGGGAAACACTTAAACAACACGCCTGTTACATTAAGCAATTTACTTTGCAGAATAACCAACCACACTCTACGCTAAATAATACCAACAATAAAAATAATAATAAGGCTAATAATATAATCCAAATTACTTTGAGCAGTACAAGGGGAAATAAGAGAGTTATCAATAATATACCTACTCCTGTTAGACCTCCAAAAAATGTTCAGCCAGAAATATACTGAATTTTTCATAAAAACATCTACTTAAACTGAGGAAGAAGATGAGTCCAAAGCCGACATCGATGCCGCAGTTTCAAATAGGTCGCTGTATCGAACGGAATCGCGTCGACAGGGCCCGTATTATTTCGATGTTTGTTAGTTACGGCTTATGAAATATTGTAAGCCACCGACAGCTGCAGATGCAACATTTGCATGTTGTGCATACGAACGATGACCTCATTTAGAATCGGCCAAATGGCCGTTCAGCTGGCCGGTTACACTCGTCGAATCGCTGGATTTTAACGCGCATCGATCTGTCGAATTAGTTGCCATTAAACCAGCTGCACGGCTAAACATACAATTCCGTTGAATAAAATGTACGAGAGCGGTGTTGCTGTGAAGATCAAAAGCTGTAATCAGTCCCGAAAATAGTCGAGATAACAAAACCTGGAACGCCATCGACTCGATTTTCTCGGGCGAAGAGAATTCAATTCAGCGGCACCTTTTGCTCGTCAGGAGTTAATATAATTGCACGCGTGAAAACTATGGAATTGTGACGTAGATTCAAGACATTTTATTTGTTTATGCAGCGTTGTATTAGAATAGTGTAGTAGCCAGATGAAAACTTTTAAATTGCTTCCTTAGTTTTTAAATTATTGATTCCGCTGTTTGCTGTCTATTACGTGGAAATTAATATTGTAGCGATTGACAGTCATTTGTGGCGTTGAAATATTTGTTTAGTTTGGAAAGGTTGAATGAATTTTCAATGTAAAATCGTCGTACTACTCGGCGTGTCCAGTGATTTTTAAATAGGTTGTAAAGTACTGGCAAGCACTTTGGATTTTCTTAGATATTTAATTACTGTTTCTGTACATTATTTTGTTAATCTTGTGAAATATTGTTAATCAATACTGATTCTATAGAAATATATGAACTCTGAAAAATCGAATAATTATTTATTTATTCACTACTGCTCTTTGTAATGCACAGTAACATGTAACTGGTTATAATTCTTACTTGTTATAATTCTTACATGGACAAACACCAGCCTGATATTAGTAAGAACTGTGCCAATTTTTCAAGTGCGGAGTCATTCTTTTATGGTTGATAACAATGTTTGTTTCTGCCTCCCAATTAACAGTTGGTAGCTTCCGTTTAATTAACAGAAAATAAGAAGTGAAATGAACGAAATTTTGTTGCCTACTCTAACTTTACACAATACGCCCTTGTCAAATATTAAACTTTTCCAATTACTGCCAGACGCAAGCAATTTTACAAACTTCTAATTTCCACCATTTCTTCCGCCTATTCCAGCAAACAGCTTCTATCAAAATACACCATTCACCTGTGCCGGAGTCACGCCAAGATTGAAAGTGGCCTTTTTATCGTGCACCCGTGCCTAAGTATTTTTTCCTTCGTACGTATCCGAATGAAACGCTGATGGGAGTACAATGGAAGTCATAGAGTCGCGTGCTCTTTGACAAGAAGTTCTTAATATTTGACTGCGCCTCGGAAGGATTGATATTGATCCCGGCGCGTTCGTACGTCGATTCTTTCCCCGCTGTCTATTTTAATATTGCCAGCAGTCTTATTATTCGTCCACGGGACGAAAGATTTTCTTTAGTGAACAACGACGGGCAAACGCTGCTTTGAACGGAATACATATTCGAACATTTTTGTTCCCGACTGAATATTTTCCCAGAATGGAACACCTTTCACGATCGGAACGAAACGAACGATATAGATATTTTCGATCAGATTCTTCTAACAAGATTTCAAACGCGTCTTGGCAATTGATGTACAGCTAACCCTTGTAACCGAGTAACCCTGTGCGTTACTCCTGGAGTTAATGTTCAGAATAATGTCACGTTATCAATGCAACAAGTAATTATTCATTTATCTATTTATTTATTTAACTTATCTAATTCATTCATTGATTTATTTGCGTATTTAATTAGAAAAAAATCTATCTTTACTTGCTTCAGTCATTTGCGTGCACCGAAATGTGTATGACAAAGAAAAAATAAATTAAATTCGCAGAAATATATCTATACGTTACATTTTTCATAGTCATTCCATTTGTAAAGTGTCTCTGCAACCGTGAAATGCCATTAATTTTCATCGTAGACAGTATTCACGTTGCTTAGTTACAATCAAGCAGCTTTTCTCAACCAATCACTTATCTATCAGATAATTGATACGCCGATCATTCGAGCTTGCATTGATCTCCAGTATTATTTGAATGTTAGTTTTAAAATACTTCCAATTCTGTCGAGCTTATTTTCATTCAAGCACGATTACAATGGATCGACGTAAAATACGACTAGATTGTAATTGCCGCATTACTTTAGCTGATTCCTACTTTAATCACCATTACTTTTGCAGTGAGATTCATTTTAAAACAAGCAATGACTCATTCAATTGCAGAATATTGCAAACACACTCCAGATCCTTTGATGCATTTCATGCAAATTCACTTTATAACTTCATGAATTATTATATACAACATATTCTATAACGAAGTCACTCCGTAAACATTCAGTTTTTATTTATAACTGTTTCGCTTATTGTTATATTTTAATATACATCAAACGTACGTTAATATTTACAGATGAAACTGACAATCACTAAAATAACGTCTCTCGAACAATTCAGATTAAATCTATTTAGATATTGTATACTCAAATTGTATACTATTGTGGACTAAAATAGCGCGAAATTTGCAACATGATATTACTTGTTTATTAATATTATTATTTGGAAGCACCGCGGTTGAATTTATTACTCGCGCAACCGCGCGAGCGTATCACGGAAAAGCGTGGAGCTATTCGGTTTCAAAACCAGGGTCATATTTACATGTGACCCCGATAGCAGGTGGAATCACTCGTGTCGACGTTTTGTTTGTACAGAAATAAAGAGTACGCGGTAAACGACGGGCAGAAAGATTTTGTTCGAACCCGAAATGCGGAATAAACTTGGCGCAGTCGTTCAAAGGCTGTGACTTCGTGAACGAGCATCGTTCCACTGTTCCTCCACTTTTTTCCCCCCCTCTGAAAAACTGAACAAACGGTGAGATGAAACGGAAAAAACAATTTTCGGGAAACGGTAAGGGTCAGAATTGCATTACCGTGAAATAGTTAATGGGCGAATTTGTGTTGCCGTGTATTATTTATTTACGGTGTCTTTGTGGGGATATTGAGTAACAGGAATATTGGAATAGATTTTATTAAAAGATTATTAGACATGGTACTTCAAACACTTGTGCATGTAAATAAAAATTGGTGTTATATTGTAACAGAATGGTATAGTTAAAATAATTAGCAGAAGTAACATTATTATTTTGCCTGAATGAATGATCAGATGATATAATATACGAGAGACACAGTAATAATAATTAGTCTACAATTTTATAATAATAATAATAATACAATTCTAATAGCAATGCAATGTCTCTGCCTTTCATTATTGTTTCATTAATGGGGAAAAAAGATATCGAAATTGAACTAAGTGGTGAAGTTAAGTTAAGTGGTGAAAGATTACGAAAATTGTTATTTCTTTTTTTAGGGGAACCAACACCTAATCTACCAGGGGTTTAATTCAATTTAGGGATACTTTTAACGTGAGCATACCAGTCAACAGAATATTAAATACATATAGCGCTTTCGCCGTTTAAAAGTTACTAACGATCGAAGAAACTAACGTTAGCTTGACACAAATTTTGACTTACCCTTTACTATTCATTTTAGACCTCGTGGATTAAAATATAACGACCAGGAGCACAGACAATTACATGCACCGTTCAAACTCACTTTCTGTATTGCAGAGTTCAATATTTTTGATTTATCTTTCTCCACGTCTACTGGCTTCTTTTTAATCAATATGGGCTCAAATAAAAGCTGAGACTCCCAGCTTTAACACAGTGGAGTAAATAGATAAATAAATTTCTACCTGAAGTAACGTTAATCTGTTTCAGGTACAGACAGGAGATCTTTAAACTTATGCCCGCTTAAACGTCTATGTCACTGTATGCACATCTTTAAGAAATCCTTTTTTTCCAACGTTTCAGATATTCCTTAAGAATTTTTCAAATACTAAGTTGGACGCGCTTATTCTCAGCACTATTTGCATAATTTATTTATTTATTTATTTGTATATTTATTTATTTATTGATAAACGGGTATAAACCCTTTGATATACATACAAAATTGACAATAGAATTTCGCAAAGTAAGGACATATAAGGTAACGGTTCAATAATACACAAATGAGTTGACTTTTGAACTTAAATGGACTTGCGGCAATGATGTCAATGTCAGACGACACATCGTTGGTATTCCTTAAAATCCTATTTATTGTACTATTCTGAGCATAAGTAGTGCGATGGTACTGAATCTGAAAAAGATCATGTTTCCTGAGGTTGGATGCAGGAATATAAAATTTCATTATTATATCGATTGCTGCGTAAGCGCTATTTCAAACGTTCATCAAAGCCTTTGGCTTCCGAATAGACCTCCTTTAATTTCTCCCTGGTGCCCTTCAAATCCGTCCTGAAACGTTTTCGAGCCTCTCGCAACCCTACCCTGCGTAACCGTTTAATAAGACTATGAAGAAAAATTGTAAGTCTTCAAAGACTTCGGGCCCCCTTTACGCAGGAATGGTATAGCATGAAAGATTTATCGAGTTCCTCGAGCAGAACGCTTGTCCAAGCCGCGTATCAAGCTTTTCTAAGAACGTGGCGCTTTTTAATGCGCCTGCTTTCAAATGCACCCGGCAAGCCACCGTAGATTTTAAAAAATATCGAGGAAAATTAGATTTCTCTACCACGGGAACACGTATTACGACCTGCTATGGTACGCGATTGCAGCGTGATTTGAATGGGACAATGTAGACGTGGCCTAACCAACCCTTCGTTTACTGGAAAACGATAATTCTTTCTTAATGGGGATGTAAGTAAAATAATAGAGATAGTCGGTAGATAGTGTCACGAGTTTCGTACAACATTTGGTACATGGTTATATCCTGATAAACAAGTTTGATCATTCTTATTTCAATAACATCGCATTGTCATATAACGTTTTTATTGATTACAAAGTTTTTGCAAGAAATAATTAAGAGATAAAGATAGGATATCAACCTTTAAAATCACGGCGCATTGCGTTTTACTATTTATATCTCCTTTTTCTTGGATGTCAAATTTCCATTTATTAACTTCAGCTTGAACCGTCCTACGCACCCTAATTTCTAATCTTCAGGTCGAAAAGATTTGGAATAATTACAAAACATAACTTGTGATTACATAACTTGTGATTACAATATAATAACTCTGAATTCACAATGGGTGATGCGATAAATTGAAACGAACACATTGGTTGCAGTTGATTTAGATACATATACAAAGTATGTATTTTGGCAAAATATTTATAAAATTGGGAAAAGATTTACAAAGTATACGACACGTTACATACGGGGCTAGATTCTTAATAACGCCTTGTCTGCTTTTAAAAAATTAAAATGCATACGACAAAT
Organism: Nomada ferruginata; assembly: GCA_963583965.1. Lineage (NCBI taxonomy): Eukaryota > Metazoa > Arthropoda > Insecta > Hymenoptera > Apidae > Nomada > Nomada ferruginata. Next base: position 8,699,834 of record OY757219.1, read on the forward strand.
TAACGTGCATTCCACGTTTCAACCTACGCATACGTAATGGCAGAACCTCATTAGAGATTGAAAATTGTTCTTAAAGGCCCCATCGTGAAACAGACACTCCATTTGCTATTAAAAGGATACTGGCGAATTCTCGAAGACTAACGCTCGTGTCCTCGCAATAATTATTAAACACGTACATGCCGGGGTCATTGTCGTATGTCACAGACTCGTGGGACCTACTGCTCTCAGGTGCAATAAATTGGGACCGTGGGCCTGGAATGGTGGCACACGTGCGCACATACGCACACACTCTGCCAAGCTTTCAAGGAATTCCGATTCTCGTAAATTCACAACCTATCGATTCCAACGTACAGATCCTCTATCTCATCTAACCCCTTGCCCTTCGCTCTCAACTCGATGGTCCACTGGCGGGGCCAGAACGAAATGCACACTCTCCTCGTTCTTCTTCGTTCTTCTTCGTTCTTCTTCCTCTTATTACCATTCTCCCAGGCAATTCTTTCGCGCGCCAAAGTGGCAATCTCAATACGTTAAGAATTACGTAGCCAAAGGTCTCGAAGTTTGTTTTATTCAGCTATTCCTGTACCTTCGATGCTCGCTACTTCCTTTATATTTTTTCCGCAAATGTGCACGCAGTTTTACATCCTCCACTTTTATCTGCTCTTACCTTTTATTCCCCTTTCTCGGATTTATAATTCTTCTAATTATATGGGCTGCGTACGATACGGTTCAGGTGATATTGAACCGAGCTTGCGCGAGCTCTCGAAATAGAACGTAGAACTACCGTCAGGGGTATTCCGTTTATTGTTTTCTTCGTATTCGAAGGATTCGATAAAAAACGAAAGAAATGAAAGGAGAAGCATAGGGAAATGCAACAGTTATTACCATCGTCACAGAATCAGCGGGTTCTGGTTTTAAACGTGGCTGGCTATTTAACGGACCCGGCGCGCTTTCACCTTTTCTACAATGTAGCCAAGGGTACTTACACATTATAACCTTCTTAGCCACTGAAGAAAGACCCTTTTGTCTGATATGTCTTCATTCTTCTGGGTAATACATTTTGTCAGGAATTCCCCGGTGCAGGAAAATTCAGCTTACAGAATGGCCCGGTCTGCAGCGACGAAATTACTTCCTTTATTCGTGAACGTTCAAGGATTATTCGAAATAAGAGGGGTTTTAACAGTGCATGGACATTGTGCGTGCAAAATGGTCGATCAATGGTGAAAACCCTGATAAATCATTGATATGAGAGAGACGAACGAGTGTCACATCTGTTAGTCTATCGATATCGTCTTATTTTTAGTTTTTTATTTCCAATTCTCTATAGAACTATAGACACATATTTGGAGATTTAAGGAAAATTCATTTTTTCCCTTTTCCTTTTCAATTCGGACGCGGCTTTGTTAATGAAATACCATTTAAAGCGACCATAGATTAGAGTTTCAAAGTAAATAACTGTCGTCTACTGTTTGAAATTAAGTTTTATATAAATTCGGAACATCAAGTTATGGATGGGAATGGAAAGATAAATTCATAGATAGACGCAGATTTATGAGCTACTAACAATAAGAATAACACTGTTTTTTTTTACATACAACTTTACGTTTAATTGTAATATTATTATGTTTTAAAGAAGCCTCCATCGCTTCTGTCACATTAGTCTTCTCCTCTTCGTTATTTCTAAATATATTTTATGCATAACTGAAATTTACGTAGATAGTACCTACTCCAAAATCATAGTAAAAGTAAATAATACAGTTTCTATTTCCTATTTTAATACGTTGCAATTGATCAGCGCTATTACAACATAAATTATTATTCTAGCTGTACAAAAATCAATATTGTAACCGTAACTGTACATATTGCCACTGTACAGGATACTGTAACCTGTTCATATGTTAGACACAGTTGCCAATTTGCTTTACACCTTTTGCATAAACCACGCGACTCGTGCATGCTACGTTACCATGAATTTCGATGCGATAGAAATATTAATGTAGCAAAATGGACACTGTTCCATTCAAACAACGGGTTTTAATATGAAAAATATATCTTAATTACGCCTCGGAGATATTCCTATGATAAACGTATTGAATCAAGTAAATATCTGGATGGAAGATTAACAAAAATTCTTGCCTTGCAATTTGTAATTACAAAATAAAACATACTTGCCTTAGATTTCTATAAAATTAATGTACAACTAATATATAAAGCCTAGAATGGTAAAATAAATATTTCATTGCAGTCAAATCTGTGTGAAAATATTCAACAGCACGAAAGAAGATAATAATTATGGTTCCTTTACTCTTTATGTAATATATATTACAATTTAAACCCAGATGCTCAAAATTCCTCCTTCAAAGACTCTCGTTTCTACTCAGCCTTGGGGATAAAAGAGAATATTGCAACGTTCGAATATGGTCACCCAAGATTCCAATGAGACGTGCACCAAACAGCATTCAAATTAAATAAACAATTTCACAAGGCTACCGGAAGCACTGCCACGCTCTGAAACAAAAATCCCTCGGCCTCTTGGAGATCCATGCAAATTGAGCGTAACACGTGGCCGTGCGTTGATCAAATGTATCTTCGCAACCGTGAGATATTTCCATTTCTTTCTTTCTTTTATCCACCGTCCTATCCACAGCTTCCACGCTGTTGTCTCTTTATTTCGTTATTTTATCTGCCGTTTCTCTCTTCTCTTTCCGTTTTATTCGTCATATAAGAAGACGAAAGCGGTGCCCGGCGTTATAATGAAATCGAGCGTCGACGTCGGGGTTTCGTTGGGAAAAATGTTAATACAAGAGTGACAAGTGAGAAGAATTTCATTAGACGGGCCGCGTAATAAGTATAACGTTCGCAATGGAAATCACCAGGGAAAGTAAAAAGAAGAAAAAATGAGCGAAGGAAAGAGACATCTGTTATTCTTTTATTACGCTTCGCCTGTGCCAGCGTTCCCTCTGCACCTTCGTTTAATCCGGACGGTCTACTTATTCGATCGACCACGCGGCGGACTGGAAACTTTTCAGGATTATTGGAGTGCAATGTTTAGCGCGACATTTGGTCGAATTACTGGGGAATTCAATAGATATATTTTAATATCTTATGGAGGTTCGGGTAACTTATTTGGAAAATTCGATAGGAAAAATTGAAGAACAGGAAGATCATGAATAGTCGGAGGGGACATGAGATGGTCAATATTTTGTCTCAATATTTCGAGACTCTTATTATTAGACTGCGGAAGTTTATGCAAATGCATATTTTGGGGAAATGGATTAAACAAATGGGACTTCGACAGAAACACGTTTCATATATGTTGCATATTCTGTATATACGTTGCATATAACATGCACACCTCAAATAACTTTTAAATTATACATCTGATAAAAAATTGTTTGGGGCACTGGGGCTTCTTGGGGCACTGGGGCTCCTTGGGGCACTGGGGCTCTTTGGGGAACTGGGGCTTCTTGGGGCACTGGGGCTCCTTGGGGCACTGGGGCTTCTTGGGGCACTGGGGCTTCTTGGGGCACTGGGGCTTCTTGGGGCACTGGGGCTTCTTGGGGCACTGGGGCTTCTTGGGGCACTGGGGCTTCTTGGGGCACTGGGGCACTGGGGCTCCTTGGGGCACTGGGGCTTCTTGGGGCACTGGGGCTTCTTGGGGCACTGAGGCTTCTTGGGGCACTGGGGCTTCTTGGGGCACTGGGGCTCTTTGGGGCACTGGGGCCTTTTGGGGCACTGGGGCGCTTTGGGGCACTGGGGCTCCTTGGGGCACTGGGGCTCTTTGGGGCACTGGGGCCCTTTGGGGCACTGGGGCTTCTTGGGGCACTGGGGCTCTTTGGGGCACTGGGGCCTTTTGGGGCACTGGGGCTCCTTGGGGCACTGGGGCTCCTTGGGGCACTGGGGCTCCTTGGGGCACTGGGGCCCTTTGGGGCACTGGGGCTCCTTGGGGCACTGGGGCTTCTTGGGGCACTGGGGCCTTTTGGGGCACTGGGGCCTTTTGGAGCACTGGGGCCTTTTGGGGCACTGGGCCCTTTTGGGGCTTCTTGGGGCACTGGGGCTTCTTGGGGCACTGGGGCTTCTTGGGGCACTGGGGCTTCTTGGGGCACTGGGGCACTGGGGCTCCTTGGGGCACTGGGGCTTCTTGGGGCACTGGGGCTCCTTGGGGCACTGGGGCCTTTTGGGGCACTGGGGCCTTTTGGGGCACTGGGGCTTCTTGGGGCACTGGGGCTCCTTGGGGCACTGAGGCTCCTTGGGGCACTGGGGCTCTTTGGGGCACTGGGGCTCCTTGGGGCACTGGGGCCCTTTGGGGCACTGGGGCTTCTTGGGGCACTGGGGCTTCTTGGGGCACTGGGGCTCTGGGGCTCCTTGGGGCACTGGGGCCTTTTGGGGCACTGGGGCTCCTTGGGGCACTGAGGCTCCTTGGGGCACTGGGGCTCTTTGGGGCACTGGGGCCCTTTGGGGCACTGGGGCTTCTTGGGGCACTGGGGCTCTTTGGGGCACTGGGGCCCTTTGGGGCACTGGGGCTTCTTGGGGCACTGGGGCTTCTTGGGGCACTGGGGCTCCTTGGGGCACTGGGGCTTATTGGGGCACTGGGGCCTTTTGGGGCACTGGGGCCTTTTGGGGCTTCTTGGGGCACTGGGGCTCTGGGGCTCCTTGGGGCACTGGGGCCTTTTGGGGCACTGGGGCCTTTTGGGGCACTGGGGCTCCTTGGGGCACTGAGGCTCCTTGGGGCACTGGGGCCCTTTGGGGCACTGGGGCTTCTTGGGGCACTGGGGCTTCTTGGGGCACTGGGGCTCCTTGGGGCACTGGGGCTTATTGGGGCACTGGGGCCTTTTGGGGCACTGGGGCCTTTTGGGGCTTCTTGGGGCACTGGGGCTTCTTGGGGCACTGGGGCTCTGGGGCTCCTTGGGGCACTGGGGCCTTTTGGGGCACTGGGGCCCTTTGGGGCACTGGGGCTTCTTGGGGCACTGGGGCCTTTTGGGGCACTGGGGCTTCTTGGGGCACTGGGGCTCCTTGGGGCACTGAGGCTCCTTGGGGCACTGGGGCTCTTTGGGGCACTGGGGCTCTTTGGGGCACTGGGGCTCCTTGGGGCACTGGGGCCTTTTGGGGCACTGGGGCCTTTTGGGGCTTCTTGGGGCACTGGGGCCCTTTGGGGCACTGGGGCCCTTTGGGGCACTGGGGCTTCTTGGGGCACTGGGGCTCCTTGGGGCACTGAGGCTCCTTGGGGCACTGGGGCTCTTTGGGGCACTGGGGCCTTTTGGGGCACTGGGGCTCTTTGGGGCACTGAGGCTCCTTGGGGCACTGGGGCTCTTTGGGGCACTGGGGCTCCTTGGGGCACTGGGGCTCCTTGGGGCACTGGGGCCCTTTGGGGCACTGGGGCCCTTTGGGGCACTGGGGCCCTTTGGGGCACTGGGGCCCTTTGGGGCACTGGGGCTCTTTGGGGCACTGGGGCTCCTTGGGGCACTGGGGCTCCTTGGGGCACTGGGGCCCTTTGGGGCACTGGGGCTCCTTGGGGCACTGGGGCTTCTTGGGGCACTGGGGCTTCTTGGGGCACTGGGGCTTCTTGGGGCACTGGGGCTTCTTGGGGCACTGGGGCTTCTTGGGGCACTGGGGCTTCTTGGGGCACTGGGGCACTGGGGCTCCTTGGGGCACTGGGGCTTCTTGGGGCACTGGGGCTTCTTGGGGCACTGAGGCTTCTTGGGGCACTGGGGCTTCTTGGGGCACTGGGGCTCTTTGGGGCACTGGGGCCTTTTGGGGCACTGGGGCTCCTTGGGGCACTGGGGCTTATTGGGGCACTGGGGCCTTTTGGGGCACTGGGGCCTTTTGGGGCTTCTTGGGGCACTGGGGCTTCTTGGGGCACTGGGGCTCTGGGGCTCCTTGGGGCACTGGGGCCTTTTGGGGCACTGGGGCTTCTTGGGGCACTGGGGCCTTTTGGGGCACTGGGGCTTCTTGGGGCACTGGGGCTCCTTGGGGCACTGAGGCTCCTTGGGGCACTGGGGCTCTTTGGGGCACTGAGGCTCCTTGGGGCACTGGGGCTCTTTGGGGCACTGGGGCTCCTTGGGGCACTGGGGCCTTTTGGGGCACTGGGGCCTTTTGGGGCTTCTTGGGGCACTGGGGCCCTTTGGGGCACTGGGGCCCTTTGGGGCACTGGGGCTTCTTGGGGCACTGGGGCCTTTTGGGGCACTGGGGCTTCTTGGGGCACTGGGGCTCCTTGGGGCACTGAGGCTCCTTGGGGCACTGGGGCTCTTTGGGGCACTGGGGCCTTTTGGGGCACTGGGGCTCTTTGGGGCACTGGGGCTCTTTGGGGCACTGGGGCCTTTTGGGGCACTGGGGCCCTTTGGGGCACTGGGGCTTCTTGGGGCACTGGGGCCTTTTGGGGCACTGGGGCCTTTTGGGGCTTCTTGGGGCACTGGGGCTCCTTGGGGCACTGGGGCTCCTTGGGGCACTGGGGCTCCTTGGGGCACTGGGGCTCTTTGGGGCACTGGGGCCTTTTGGGGCACTGGGGCCCTTTGGGGCACTGGGGCTTCTTGGGGCACTGGGGCCTTTTGGGGCACTGGGGCTTCTTGGGGCACTGGGGCTCCTTGGGGCACTGAGGCTCCTTGGGGCACTGGGGCTCTTTGGGGCACTGGGGCTCCTTGGGGCACTGGGGCCTTTTGGGGCACTGGGGCCTTTTGGGGCACTGGGGCCTTTTGGGGCACTGGGGCTCTTTGGGGCACTGAGGCTCCTTGGGGCACTGGGGCTCTTTGGGGCACTGGGGCTCCTTGGGGCACTGGGGCTCCTTGGGGCACTGGGGCCCTTTGGGGCACTGGGGCCCTTTGGGGCACTGGGGCCCTTTGGGGCACTGGGGCCCTTTGGGGCACTGGGGCTCTTTGGGGCACTGGGGCTCCTTGGGGCACTGGGGCTCCTTGGGGCACTGGGGCCCTTTGGGGCACTGGGGCTCCTTGGGGCACTGGGGCTTATTGGGGCACTGGGGCCTTTTGGGGCACTGGGGCCTTTTGGGGCACTGGGGCCTTTTGGGGCTTCTTGGGGCACTGGGTCTTCTTGGGGCACTGGGGCTCTGGGGCTCCTTGGGGCAGTGGGGCTCCTTGGGGCACTGGGGCTCGTTGGGGCACTGGGGCCCTTTGGGGCACTGGGGCTTCTTGGGGCACTGGGGCTTCTTGGGGCACTGGGGCTCCTTGGGGCACTGGGGCTTATTGGAGCACTGGGCCTTTTGGGGCACTGGGGCCTTTTGGGGCTTCTTGGGGCACTGGGGCTTCTTGGGGCACTGGGGCTCTGGGGCCTTTTGGGGCACTGGGGCCTTTTGGGGCTTCTTGGGGCACTGGGGCTCTGGGGCTCCTTGGGGCACTGGGGCTCCTTGGGGCACTGGGGCCCTTTGGGGCACTGGGGCTCTTTGGGGCACTGGGGCCTTTTGGGGCACTGGGGCCATTTGGGGCACTGGGGCTTCTTGGGGCACCGGGGCCTTTTGTGGGACACCGGGGCCCTTTGTGGGGCACCCGGGCCTTTCTGGGGCACCGGGGCCTTTCTGGGGCATCGGGGCCCTTTCTGGGACACCAGGGCCCTTTTTGGGGCACTGGGGCCCCTTTTCAATCAATTATTTATCGTATTAGGTAAGACAGAGATGTGAGTGGTACCTACATTCAGACACCTGTTTATAAGTAGCGGTGCTATAATTTGGTTCAACAAATTATGTTAATTATCCTCGAAAACCGTTTCGTACACTCATTTACATATCAATAAAGTGTTAGGAAACACAGTGCTACAATGTACATAAAAATTAATATTTACGGTAACATTGCAAGTTCCATTGTTCATTTTATTCCACAACAATCAAGCTCATTAGCACAGGTAAATGCATTTGTGAATATTTTTTCCTTTAAATAATTTTCCAGCATGTGATAAATACATACTAGCAGCGGTATTATTCTTTATTTCGGTCTCGCAGCAATGAAAGTTTGGTTAGTGTACATATAAACCTATCTTTGCAATACTATATGAACTCTTCCACTCTCATCTTCTGTTTCTGTTTCTTCTCTTCCTTTTCATACCTTCTCCACCTTATGCATCGCACTATTTCTTGTCTCTTTATCGCACGTCTATTACACATCCTTTCATTTCCTCTCTGTTTCATTACAAATTCCTAAGTCATTTCTGCGCTATTAATTGCTGACTCTTTCCTGTTCCCTCTTTACTTTGGTACTGATGCATTGCTCCCGTTTTAATACATTTAGACCTTCCATTATCCCATACTTACTTATATACTTACACATTATCCCCATTACTTATCCCCTTATTTGATTTCGATTATACATTTAGTCTTTAAGACTTCCCCATCACTTTCTTTACTTCTCTTCTCATCAATTCTGTTTTTGAAAGCTAGACCATACAGTGTTACATATTTGACAAATTAATTGTTAATTCCACTCTAGATCGCCTTTGTACAGATTGAATTAAATATATTTTGCACCGGTGCTAGTACGTAATGAAAAATACAACAGGTCAATAATTGTAAGAATACGTAGCTGAAAAGAATAAAATTAAGAATAAAAATGGTGTCTTTCATTAACAAAAAAATTGCCCCAATGAAAAAGATAATTAAAGAATTTGTATAGTAACTATATAAGTAATAATTGTAGTATACAAGATCGTCACAAGTTTTTCATTGCGGCAATTTTATTGTTTGGGTGTTAAAAAAATATACGACTCTTAGCTCGATTGTAAGTAGTTCTATATCATTTATTGTCATTTACCAGAAAATAATGTAAAGTATAACTTTCAAAATTATTTCATTTATTAATACTACAATTGAAATAAGAAAACGTGTTGTAATGTTTTTTTAATATTTTTAATTAACATTAATTGTTTGCTACGCTTTGCCGCCTTTCATTGCTACAAAGAACAAAAGAATTCTTTAAAATTATTTAATTTTCGCATTGTTTTCTATAATCTGTTGGTAACGTTGTGAGTGACTTGGAAATGGTATGGGTCCCTCAGGCACCCAGAACTTCGGGCCGAAAAAATACATTGGATGTCTTGTCTATTCCTATATCTCGTCGGTGGTATAGTTTCCTAAATTTCAAAGTCAACTTCCTTTTTTTAAATGAAAGGATATATTTTTCTCACCGCAGTTCGAAAGAACATTAAATTGTAAGTAGAAAAGTATAAACCTATGTTGATCCTAAACCTAATGGTTAACGATATATTTTAAGATAAATCGGCCGGGGGTGCAGGCCGCGTCGTATCGTCAGGGAAGTAGTTATATTTTAATAAACAGAAAAATGTCCCCTTTCATTCCCATTTACATTTTGTGTTAAAAATGCTGCCCATTAACATATATACAGTCCGAAGAAGGAAAGAGCGTCCTTTTGCCTTGATCATTTACAGTACAGATTTCACCCTGTGGGGTTGTCAAAATGGCATTATCTTTTTTATTTACGGATCAAGTGTGTGAAAGTTTAATATTTATGTTACATAGTGTTTTGTATGTTTAGAAGTTTAATATTCATGTTATATTGTGTTTTGATGTTACAAGCTGTATAATATAATTATTTTTTATAACAGTTTGTGTAATGCCAATATATTGTGAAATACAGTAATTAATGATTAAACATAATTGTCCAAAATTCAGTCTATATGCAAGTGTATATTTATCGAATTTACCCTGCATGTACATTGCATATATCTTGCATATACTTTGCATACATCATGCATATACTCTGCATATTCACTGCATATCGTAATTGCATGAACTTCCGCAGTCTACTTATTATTGATAATATTGATCGCATGAGGTTCCATTTAAACGTGCAATGATGTTGAGAACCTTGTAATATTGACCATTTATATTGAGTTGTAAATGAGGAAGAAAGTCGATGGTATTGTTCTTGGAACTTGATAATGGGCCACTGGAATTAATTAATTTTAAATATTCTGTGGGAGTTCATTGCGAAAATAATCCACGTATATGCTTAACAGAAGAAGGTCTTAAATTTTCAAGAGGTACAACCGTATATTTTAGCGAAGTGTAAAATAAATCGTGGAAATTAATCTGTGTTAATATTTGTAAACTAAATTTATTTTACTCCTTAATAAATATTTGGGAGATTAATAATTGTTCAACTGGAAACAATTTCGTGGCCAGTTGTGCAGCATTTGTGTAAGTATCTATAGCTTGAAATTTCACAAACGAGTAGCACTCCATTTTTCTTATAATGTTTTTTTTAATAGATACTGGTTGGTGATGGCTTTTATGTCTCTTTATCTCTCATCTTTTAAATTCATTTCTGAGTTTAATTTACGAAACTCTAATTTGTGAAATTAATTGTGATTGATTAATTTCAATAAAATTCCTCCGTAATTTTACTGTAGAATTTGAAGCAAATTCTGACTGTAAAATCCATACAATTTAATTACTGTTGAACTTTGGAACTTTATAACATTCGACCTATGGTACAAAATAGTATTATTCGTATGAAATATTCGTTAACAATACAGTGAAATCCTCGTATCCGCGAAAATAATTTCCAAGACCATTCTTTCCATTCTTAACGAACTTAATTTAAGTAAATTATACACAAACCCCTACTTTAATTTAAGTAAATTAAACACAAACTTCGAACAAAATAGAAGTTTGAGAATATCCTTATGTTAATTTACAATTTTTTAACTTATGGATAAAAGATTTGTACTTTGCAATACCAATTTATTAATGCATGCAACTTTACCTTGTTTGCATTTCAGGTATTGGCAACACTCCATTACTAAAAATGAACCATATTTCGGTAACCCCTATAGAATATATTAATTACCCTCGCTGAAAGCTTCCGTTTATTACGTTTTAATTTTCCGCGTTACGGTACTTCCCGCGTAATAGCATTTCCCAATTTCATGGAGAAAATTAATCGGTTAATTACACGGAACATTCGCACAGAAGAATTAAACTATCGCCGCCACGGAATTTGTTTACATTTGATACCAGCAGTATAAAAGAAACGTAACTGTGCTCGAAAAAACTTTGCCATTTCGAATATCATAAATGAAAATGTTGAATATCCAATTCTTTTACCCTCGATCAGGACTTTTTGCACACCAAACAACCCCACTACTTTTTAAATTCTTTAATTACTATTATATTTCTACATTTTGAATATAATAATTCTGTAATTTATTATTCGGAGAAGAATTACCGGCGTAACGTCCACTCGGCAATAGAAAATAAGAATAATGACAAGAAAGCAGCGAAATTTCCAACATAGGTGCAGACACACGTAACAAGAGATTCTGGACGTGGAATGACGTCATTCTCCACAATCAGAGTTTACGATTGCATAAAATATTACCACAGGTCGTTACTTCAGTCCAGCCGAGTCGTCAGGAAAGCTGGAACGATCGTTCGTTTACGATCCCATTGTTTCCCTGTTTGCTTAATCCCTTTACTGTGCAATAAACTTATGAAAAATACGAAAGGGGTGGCTTTAAACAACGTTGCCTCTTTTAGCGTTTGAATTATTAACATTCGTGACATCGGATAAGTAAATTATATCATCGTTGCTTGTGTGCACCTGTTAATATCTAATTAGTATTAGATGTCGATCAATGGTATGGCTTGCTAAATGAAAATGAAGAACCAGAAATAACATACTTCGATGTAACTTATTTGTACACTCGCACTGACAATGAGAGCAAATACACTTGCGTATAAACAAAATTAAAAATTAATCGAAATTGCAAAATAAAATGTTTCAATCTCAGGCACAATTTTCGAAAGAAATCGTTTTCTTCCTTGTGTTATTGAAATGTTGAAATAGTAAAAATATTAAACTGTTAAAATTACGCAAGAAGCCGCACAGAGAAAGCACGTGAATGAAAGTTAACGTTTTCCGCACGTAATTTAATTTTGGCCTGTAACTGAAGTAAACCTCCGTCCATTATTGTCGCTCAATTACAGTTGAAAACAGGACCGCAAGTTTAATTATGTTACGGTTGTAGTTACCACGTTCAACTGTAAAAAGCGACTGCGTGTATGGGATTTAACAGTAAACAATCAAAAAGCCATAGTCCATGTAATCTAACTGTTTTATAAAGAAAATACATTTTATCCTTTGTGCAAAGAATTGAAGGTTTTCACCAAAACTTGTCAAATATTTTTTAACAAATATTTTCAAATATATAATTAACATGGGAGATTATTTTCTAGCATCTCGAAAATATACATATCTGAACATTAATTGATCGGACATAAACCATCTTCCATTGCGAAATAAAGGAAAGAAAGACTTGCAATTATTCAACGCGGGAACAAAATCTGTACAGCAAGAAACTGTGGCGGGCGGATAAATACAGAAGGTTTAACGCGATATACCATTCATTGTTTGCGAGAAATAACAGATGAAGAATGTTATTGCCGGTATTGTGGTTATATAAATCGGAGCATAAAGGATCTGCCTAGACAGTAAAAGCGTGACCGGTAAATCACACGGTGTTTCGATATTTTATTCAGGATTTATGATGTTCGAAATTTACGGATTACCGTGCCATGGGAAGCATTGCCTTCCATTTTTAATGCAACAGTCGTGCGCTGATTGTGATGGAAAAATGTTGCCGAATCCTATAAACCTTGATCTAGTATTTACAATTTGTTTTCACCTTCAATATTTGCCTTCCTCTTCTGTCAATTCCAGCTAGTGATTAGAAGAATTGATGAGAGATGTATCCCCAAAGTGCAATATTCAATAATTTAGTTTGTCACTGAAGAGAAATTTTATACGTGAGTTCGTTTTTGTATTTTTATAACTGTATCTACTTGTAAATCATTTTGTAGTAGAAGAACATTTCATTTCTATTTATATTTTAACGGACAAAATTTGACTTAATTAATGCTTGCTCTTATAAATTATAACACTGTTATTATTATTATTACAGCATCTCCAATTCACCCAGTAAGACGAATTTTGGAGTACTGACTATACTATATACAATTCTCTTCATTACAGACCATTGCTTCCAGGTACTATCCCAGGTACACTGTACAATGTATACATTACAACAGTGGTACGAACATTCTGATTAATTTATGAACCATTCACGTTCTTCATTCTTACATGATTCATAAATTATTATTGGTCATAAATAATACCCACAAAACTGCTTTGTTATCATCAAAGCTACATAATAAATGAACAAACATATTAAGAGAATACCATTATTCTCTAACTGCATTCCATAAATTCAGTAAAACAAAATCCAAAGCTTATATCGATCCCGTAGTCTACGTGTCATAGGGTCAAGAAAGAAAAACGTAACCAGAACGCGCGTAAAATATCAATCCCAATTCACCCCCAAAATACAGAGCAGACCGCCCCCTTCAAAACCCAAAATGGTCTTTGCTTCAATTCGATATCGTTTGCGGTTCCCGAGATACAAGGCTCCGAAGTATCGTACTATAAAAAGCAGAACGGTGGCGAATTTCATGAATGTGTCCTGACCTACCTTTTTTCTTGGAAGTGCGTACGACGCGAGTATGCGATAGTAACAGGCGGCCGAGTCAGCAGCCGCCACTGACCGACGCGTCGCGTCGCGACGCTACAGCTGCCAGGCTTGGGATAGGTCAGTGTGAGCGCGAGAGAGAAAGGGGCGAGTGTGCGACAGAGAGAGGGAGAGAGAGCAGAGTAAGGCGCCGAAAATTGTGGACCGCTTTAAACGGCGATATCTCTGAATCTTGAAGTCGTATCGATTTCAAGCAAAAACCAATTTAAAGGGGAAGGTTTCGCGTTTATAACCGCGACGCGACTAATTGAACGACGTGATCTGGTTTGGAGATATGAGAGGGAAAAGAAATTTTCTTTTAATGGGACGATGGATCTGCTATGTATTGCATGTACATACAGTCGACTCGGAAAGTAAGTTAACGCTCTCACCAACAGTTTAAATGTATAATAATAATTATATTGAGTGTTTATATGTTTGAATGTGTTGTTTATAGTGTAAGTACGTAACAAAAGAAGTGTTGGAACCCAAGCTTATATGGAACAAAATAATTTTATTAATTGACACGTCTGAAGACACGTTGGTTGGAAGGCACGTGTTTACAGTTTAAAGTTTAAAAGAAGCGTCTCGAGTGAGAGTCACACTAGTCAGGAAACAAGTGAGCGGCTGTATATACCGGTCAAGAATGAAATAAATCGATCGATCCATGTAAGGAATAATAGATTAGTTTCGTCCTAAATTTAGAATAATAAATTCCAGCAAGAAGTTACCAAAATTTACATATATCGTTTTCATTTGCACAAAAATGCCAATCGTTAACTTACTTTCCGAGGTGACTGTACTTATATTCTCCGGTGTTATTTTTCGGTCGAAGCGTGCATTCAATGTACTGGCATTGGCATATCGGTGTTATCATTACAATAAACACTCATCAATGGCAGGAAATTAACCACTACTTTTTCCCTTGCGATCTAAGTTGGACACGGCGCATCGGGTTATAGAGACAGCTGTGGCAAAACTTTGATTCGTACAGGTAAAGTTCAACTTACATATGACGAACTTATCTGAAATTGAGTTACAGAGGTAAAATAACCCATCCAAACGTAGCAAATAATTCGAGTTACAGGAGGTGTACATTTCGAGTTGCCGAGGCTTTTGCAGCGGAGTGGAAGGGAATGGACAAAATTGTAGTCTTAGAGTGGTTTTCCAGTTATATGTAGAGGTTCGTCTATATACATTGGACGCGCCAATGAATAATCCACTATTTCTTTAACATTTAACACATTGACAGCCAGTGTTGCACTGTAAAATATACCCTGTCCAATTAGCGAAATTTCGTTTTATCGACGAATAATACTTGCTTGTAAAGTTTGTTGCGTTGAACAAAATGTGAAATACGATGGTATATGAGAAATGTATATTTAAAACTAGAAATAGTGTGAAAATTCTGTATTTGTTATAAAAATAAGAAGAATATAAACGTTGCAATGTAATCTGCACAAAGCGTAATTTTTGCCCTCCCGGCTGCTAATGTGTTAATAGTCAGATATTTCGACATTTCTAATAGTTCCAATTACTATTACGATGTATATTATTTCGGAATGTTTATGAATATAAAATAAGACGCGAAAGTGACCAAATCATACTAGGTTACTCATTGTTACACGTAACAAGTACATGGAATGATTTTTATTGGGAAATTGTTGCAATTTGTGAATGCTTATGTTTAAAGTATTTGAGCAGTATGACAGTTTGTTATTGCTTGTCGATATTTTAATAATTAACTGGCAGGGCTTGGCACAATGGATTTAAAGCTGATGAATTATTAAGCTGCTTAAGTCAAGCAGTTTACGTTGAATGCGTATTACAACATATGCAATAACAGTTTGGCAAAATTAGATATAGGTATAAAATTGATAATTGGTATTTCATATTATTCAGAAACAATATAATATTTCGTATCCTTGCAGTAAAGTGAACACTACTTAAAAAATGAACACTTCTGGATAATAATGGAAAGAACTAACTACCTATATTAAGTTTAATGAAAATTATTCAGCAATAAAATAACATCGACAAGAAGAAAGGTACTTTTTCAAGTGCGATCTACTAATTTTTCATTCTTGGCAATGCAAGTCAGTTCTGTCGGTTTTAATATTTTTCTGTGGTCCTTAAATTGTAAATTTCATTGGACAAGGAGAAAAGAATATCCTTATGTCACAGGAATATTGTAGCTGACACTTGTGGTATATTCCCTACGATATTCATACACGTGTTAGTCTTTTATGGATGAAGCAGGCTTATTGTTGTAATAGTAATTCCAAAGTTAGTATATCCCATATGTACATATATGTTGCAATAAAAATTCTATAAGCATATGATTTAAACATGAGGTATAATAGGCAATATAAATAATTGTACAAAAGGAAAACCCGAGAATTTTCCGTGGCAGTTTCCATTTGGAACATTTCTCTCCACGATTCTGTCCAGGATAAGAAGCAAGCAGTGCCACCGAATTTCAATGCAAACTGTCGGATACAATATGCGAGAAAATTATAATGCTAATCATTTTTCTCAATTCGATAGCAAAGAATATACAAGTGAAATAAATATTCCAATTTCGCATATCACTTTTGCGCGCAGAATAATTAATACTTCACTTACCCAGCGGCTGAACGTTAGTTCAACGAAATTTTTCACGGACCAAACAAATTCCTTTAACGCTTCCATGCACCAATGAAACCCAGCTTTTGATTTCCAACAAATGCCACGAAATGTTCACCATCCGACGTTCGCTTACAACATCTGAAATCCCTGTAAATGTCAACGTGGGAAGCTCAGTGGGAAGCGCGCGCAAAAAAAAAACTTTGCGTGGTGGCGCGAGTCAATCGCGCGATGGAAAACGAAAAAGCGGCGGGAATATAAACGAAGAGGCAGAGAAAAACGAAGAAACATCGAGCATAGAAATCGTTGATCAAAGCGACCCCCGTTTTCCCGCTAATGACCGGCGCGCGGCTTCAAAAAAAAAAGAAAAAAAAGGAGAAACGGAGAAAAAACTTTCGACTTTAATAAACAGTCCCGACGGTGTTACGCCGAGCATCGCGAATAAAGACTAAATAAAAGAAAACACCAACCATCTTCCCTTTCTCTTCCGTGCCTCAAGACGCAGAGAATCCAATGCTTTGGTCGGCCGTGCAAGCGACTCAAGGCTCAAATTGCGGCGCGGCATTCCACGACGGTGTTTCCGAAACGTCGAAAAGGGAAACGGTTGCTCGGATGGTGTGCCAACGCGTACGCGTCGCGCTTTGAGCAACTTCAGAAGCGCGTGTGAGTTTCGTTAAAAAGGGAAAGATAAAAAGATAGAGAAGGAGGCGAACTTAAGGGACGAGAAAAGGGCGGAAAGGGGCGAGAGAAAAAAAGGAGAGAAGAATCAGAGGGGAGGGAAACGCGCAAGGAACCGAGAGTAGAAGAAGACGAACCCTGGAGGAAAGAAGACGCGTGGACTCTCGAGTGGTTCAGGGGGGGTCGAAAGGGGTGCACAGGGCGACGGTCGAAGAAAAAAACAGCCGCGAACGAGTTTGCGCCGGCTGTGCCGCGTGTCACGATCCGTTCGCGAGCCTAGGGGTCGTCGCTTTGACTTTGACGTGCAATTAAAAGTGCATTTTCCGCTCAGCAGACATTTCGCGGACTCGAAGTGCCGTTGGAAAACGTTTGCCCGAACGGCCGCCGCGTGTACCGCCTCAAGTCTTGAGCCCGGTGAAAATTTTCAGACGATTCGACGTGGTGGCGCGCACCTGTCGCGACTTCAGCGCGGGTCGCGCGCCGTCAAACGGGGAAAAGAGTCGCCGGTAACGTGTGCGCGGAAGGTGAGCGAAGGGCGAGCGGCCGCGGAGGGGAAAGACGAACGAAAGAAGCAAAGAAACGGTGGGACTGGTCGGGAAGGGAGAAAAGGGTGAAGGGACGAAACGAGGAGGGCGAAGAGGGTCGGCGGCAGAGGAACAGGTTGCAAAGGGCGTCGACTAGGCGGAGGTGGCGGACGTAGGGGTAGAGGGACGAGAGAAACGCACTTGCCTTTGATATTTATTCTCGCGCGCGTGGATGGCCTAAATAAGCACCTTTCCGCGGGAAACGCTCGTCGCGCAAAGCACGAAAACCAACGGCGGGAAGGATTTTTATTTTTGCACCCTCTTTTTTCGCTCCTTCCGCTCTTTCCGCTCCTTCGTTGCTTCTCTCCTCTGTACTCTTGCTCTTCCTTCAGCCCCCCTCTTTCTCTGTCGTTCCCTGCAACCCCTATACTCTCTTTCCCCTTTCCTTTTTACGCATTTTTCTCCTTCTTTCTTCCTTTTCTTTTTGTTCGAACGTGTAAAAGGGAACGCCGATGCGTCTACGGCTCATTCGCGGCCGGTGCACGACAGTGCTCGTTTGGCGTTTCCCTTTGCGCGTCTCGCAATTTTTCAGCCTTTCCCGGAGCCTCGGTTTAGCTGCTTTCCCAACGGCCGCCTTTGTTGCGAAATTCTTTAACGATCGCTTTAACGGGAAGCACTCGCATGGTCGGCGCCCTTGCTTTCGATGGGTTTGCTCGGCTCCCTTTGTTTCTCCGGCCCTTCGTGCCGTTTTTCCCGGCATGGAAATTCGAACGGGGCAAGTGCGAGGTTGAACGCGTTGCTTGTTAATGCGTGCTTCATTGATTCGTGACTTTTCAGCTCCACTTTTACCCCCGACTAGGCAAAGGGTTGGATATCCTAATAGGATTGTGAAAAAGTGACGGCGTTTGGAGTTTGCCTTGATCACTTTTAGAATTAAATGTTCACGTGTTCTCGGTTGAACATTTCACGCCACGGGTTTGGTACGTATCAAGCGAACCTTAATCACAGCTTGTTGCTCCAGTTTCCATGGGGTCACCAGGTTAAATGTATATATCGAAACTGAAACGTGTGCTGGTAGCTATAAATATAGTGAAAGACAAAGAGAAAATGTTAATGGGTTATTAACGTGGCAAGGCTATCGTGTTTCGTGTGTTACGTATATTGGTGGTCGTGAGTAATAGTTTTGGAAAAATATTACACCTGGACAAACTTATTATTACAGGAATTATAAGTAATGAAAGGGTGGGGAGCACAGTAGGTTAGCACGAAACGAATGCTGATGAGAATTTTATCCTGGTATTGCGAGAAAATGTTAGAAAAAAGAGAAATTTTGAAAAGCGATTTTTTAATAAACTAAATTTATAGAACGACGTGTACCAGATAGATTGATAGATGCTGGAGGTATGAATAAAGTATTTTAAGCAACGACTTTAATAATTAATTGACCTATTATTATATATTAATTTTCTTTTATTTCACAGTGAAATAAAAATATCTGCAACAAAATTCCACCTACGAAATTATTTTTACTATTCCTCTAAATAAAACAATCCGACGTAGCAATAAATTATTTCTAGGTACGGCAATAGATGAAAACACAGACAAAGTCGTCTATGCAGCTAATTTCTATTTCTTCATTTGACACGCCATGAATATTCTGTTCTATTGCACACGTCATTCGAAAAATATATATTATGAACGAACTTTTACCAAAATTCACATGTCAACCTACATAAAAAGAGTATCGTTTCACACAAGCATCTATATATAAAGAATATTTTTGAACCAAAGAAAATACTATTTACCCGCCACTGTGTGACGTCGTCCATTCTATTGAACGTCGACTGAACTCTGATAAAATTTTCAGATGAACGGGAAAGCGTGTCTGACTATTGCGTTAAGTGAAAAGTAGGAGGGTGATAGTTTTGTTTGGAAAGCTCGGGACAGTGGACAATCGAAACAGTGAAATAGAACGTACGGCAAGCATGGAAGTGTTCGCGAAATACAAATCGGGGCTGGGTCGAAACGGCATAGATAAGTTTCACAGAATTTCTCGTTTTAAAACACCAATTTCGAGGCCGGCAAGTTGAAAAAAAGAGGTTATCGCGTGGAATATCGACGAATTGGTTTTCAGTCATTGCTTTTCAATGCTGAATTCGTTCAAGATACGTTTTGATCGATCAGCGACTTTTCTATGAAAGCCCATCCGGTTTCCCCTCTTTTTTTTCCCTCTGTGAAGTGATTTAAATGACAATTGATACTCTACCCGGTTAGAACGGACACAAACGGCTCGAATTACATTCTGTTAAAGTACTATCCCGCTAATTACCGGTTAATTGAGAAGCTGCGTCTATGGCGAAGTAGAAAGGCTTCCCCGGGGAAATATTCGACGTGAATTTTTCAACCGGTCAAAATTTGCACGCCCCACTGATTAGTTTCATTGAAATTGATTCATAAGAAATTGATCAAGGACGCTGACGATCTCTTTGCACCAATTAAATTATATTCCATTGTAAGTTTGACGGGCGTCAAATTCGAGCATAGAACCCGCACGCAGTCTTCAGTGAAATTGACGAGCCCTGTGCTAACACGAAATTTTAATTTGTTTCTTTCAGCTAGATGCCGCAGGCATACGAACTCGAATTGCCAATGCTTTATCGGATAAAGTTACAAAAGCACGAATGAAAAAAGGCAATTTTTATGCTTGCCATAAACGTAGCTCACATTATGTGACACTAAACCAAGGAGCAATGCCTTGTCAATCTCGGGAAATATTTTATAGTGCCATTTTCTTTAAACATCTTTATGTAAGCTTGAACCTTTTTCTCAAAAAGTATGGGCACGATAAATAAACGTATTTCGTAACGCGTACTCTACAAAATTTAATTTTTATTGACAATCTATATAGAGTTAGACAATAATACGTAACAATTATATAGATTTTATTGATGTAATGATAATTACAAATGTCGGGAAAACGATTTTCAAAAAATGCTCATCCCTCGTTAGCATGCAGAATATTTTCAACGTTGTATGCAATGAATGAAATTGCACGAACGCGTTTAACATTTCGTGCAGTGAAAATTGTTGTTTACTCCCCGCGATGAACGAAAACGTATCGATTTCTAACGTAGCTAGAGGACGGGGCGTTTCGGTTTCATTCGTATTCCGCAATTTTCCAACAATGCGGTCCGACGCTACTTATGAGACCAATCAGTGACCCACTTCGGGTGGTCGAGGTGTAAATTACTGGTTATTTCGAATTACAGAGAGAGCTCGTAAACCCGCGGGACTTCCCTTCTCTAATGACTCTCTGTGCGGGTTTCTTCCAGCAATTTAATAACGATCGCTTAATTCCACGTCCGAATTCGTAATGGTAAAATATATTTCATCGACTGCACGATGATAAACACGAGTGTATGAAGAAGGGCGCGAGAGTATTTATTAAGAATGGCTTTCGTCTAATGCAATTATTGGTGAATTTATTGAAAGTATTCTTATAATGGCTGTGTTCAGTTCAAATTTCACTGTTTACACGAATTAATTTATCGTATTTGTATTTCTATAATAATTCATTATAGTAACGAATATCTTAAATGTAAATACAATATCTGATGAGCAATTGGATAAAAGTACATAGGTGGAGCATTTAAGTATATTTAATTTCTTTATTGTACCTAATTTTTTTCAAATAACGTTTAACCACTTTAGTGCGTATAAGCAACAGCAAGTTTCTTTCTCATTAAATGGAAATTCGAGGCTTTTCCTGCGCTTCTGGCTTCATTGCTATTGGAAAATGTCTAGAATATATTTAAGGAAAAGTACTCTCAGCATTCTAATATTAAGGGGAAATGGCGGTACAAATATAATGGTTCCAATAATTCTCGGGAAATAAATTTGTAAGGTAATGCGAGATATTAATTAATTAAAATGATGAAGCAGGTACATTTGTATGCCGCCAACCCCCCAGTTCTAAGTATTTTAAAAACTATAATACATTGATAATGTTGGAAACTAGTATTTCCATGTGCAGTTTGAAATTATGTAACTAAAGTGCATCATTCAGAATGTCGTATTGAGATTTAATTTTTCTGCAGCCACGGGAATATTTTAATTGTGTACTAATGTCATAATTTGCTGAGAAGCGCATTGTTTATTTACGACAAAGACAAAAGCCAGAGGATAAACTGGCAGTTTCACTGAGACGAGAATTTCTTTGGGATTCGTGGGCATTAGAAGCGAGCACACGTTGCGCACAAAGTTACGCGTCATTTCAGACGGCTTCCTCTAATAATTAACCCGTTCAGTTTCCATGAGCGGCCTTAGTCGCGGCGGAGTTTAATTACCCTTGAATCGAATTCTTTTGTCGAATCTTCCTCTTTTCCCTTGGTAACAAAGGCTGGGAAAAATGAATTACATTTTTCACGTTGATGTTAATAAACCAAATGGAGGAAAAGGAGAAAAAAAATGTTAGCGACAAAGTTTCGCAGCATCCATACATTTTCCTGCCTACGTTGCATCGATATAAACATTCTGTAAACATAAAAACAAAACCACACATTTACCCCGCAGTCATTATTGAAAATATGCTATATGATTGAATTAATGAAAGAACGTAACATGGTACTTCCCAATTTTTGTAATTCATTTATTCAGTTGAAGCATTAGCTTGTTTGCTTTTCTTCTTATTTCACCATTGATTATTGAATCAGAATCCTTTATATAGAGCGCGATTGAATTAATAAAAACCGATACGTGTAACAGGTTACTTGACCAGCATACCTAATTCATTCGCTTAATTGAATCGTCAGCTCCTCCTAGATTTTTAACATTACTTTACCATCGACTATCAAATCGAACAAATCATTTATGTCTTTCCCAATTATTGATCATATCGCCATCAAGAATCTCTCAAATATCCACGATTCCAAAATACATTGACAGATTTCTGTAGTCGATTCATGTATTTTCTTCTGTCAAAACAAACACAATTAGCGGATAGTGGGATTATTCAGTTGTCTATACTACGGCAAATTATTGCACATCAAAATGGTTAACAGGTTGTTTAAATAAAGTGTCCTGTATTTAACAAAAATGTATCGCATTACTTTCTGACCAACCAAAACATTGTACCTTACTGTTAAATAAACAAAAACGAATTACATGTTTCCAAACAGCATTTGCGTCTCATAAATAATCATAAATAGCAAGTCTCACGGAAACCACACAGCTTACACCGACTAATTTGAATTACAATAATAACAACCGCAAGAATAGAGCTTCTGAAGGAAACGAGGTGGCATGAATTTGACCTCGAGACACCTTTTCTCCATGGTCTTTCCCCGAGAACGATAAACCTCATTTACAAAAAAAAGGAAAAAAAAGCCGGAGAAAAGAAAAAAGAAACGAAAAGGAAAAAGCGTGGAAAAAGTTCGGATCGTAACTTCCTAACGAGGTTACGCGAGTTTTGACGCCTGTATTCGACGAAGAGCGACGGAACGCCTCCCCTTGGAGCGCGAAAGGCACCGAAATTTGAATAACAGCGTTTACGGAACTCCTTCGACAGCGTAAAAGCACCTTGGAGAGCAATGGATATTTGCGGTAACAGATACATTATACTTTCACGCAGTCCTACGAAACTTTTCAAGATATTCCCGGCCGCCCTTCTTTTTTCCTCTCCCTTACCCTTTCCTCGCTGTTCCGGCGACTTTCGCAATAATTCATCTGAATGGGCCACCTATTGATTTTTTTCGAACGAGCTCAATCCTGGACCGAGATTACGCCCGATCATTTTACGCGGGAGAACTTTGGTTTTTAGTGGAATAGGTGGGGGTTTAAAGGTAATTTCATTGAAAGAAGGAAATTACGTTTTTCATAGCATTGTCAAAAATTAATGCCAATATTGAACCCAAGATATTACTTATAGTTTCGTTTAGCTACCGCTATAATGGCTTTCGAAATTCGAATCGTTTTACGTTTCAGAGAGAACTTGCTCCCATCATTTTTATGGAGAAGGGTGGAGGGGGTTAATTATTCTTTGAACGCTTCGTGAATAACGCGTTATACTTTATTGCGGAAATGCTTCATTTATTTTTTGACAACTTCGTAATTTAATACTTTGGCCAAGTTGGTTCAACATTAATTAGAACCCTTTAACACAAAATGGTTACATTTCTCGATTAAGCTTTTCGAGTTTCGAAGTTGCTTGTCCGTGTTGTACAATTTTCTAATACTGTTAAAATCCATCATAACTTCATATTAACAAAACTTTATCCGGCTGCACATTTTTGTTCACCAATTAACAATCGAAGGATTAAACGCAGGAATCGCGGAGTTCACAGCCTCTAGTTTGTGATTGAAATCGATAAGAAGCAGCAGCTTCTGTTCAAAAACAAATGATTCCGCCCACGTAAAGGAGGAGATGAGAAAAATCGTAGTCAAGGAGAACAGAAGAAACACGTTCCTGGGCAAGAAAGTTATGATTTATCGGCGAAATTACTATTCTTCTTGCATTCGATTCTACGCTTTACCCGCGATATATTTTCTAGTGTTGCTCAGATGCTCGCCATCATCCCTCAGCCCATTTCGACCAGCTAACTTTGCACTAGGCAAGATATGAAACGGGGAGGAAAGATCTTTATGCCGATAAAGTGGACGATAATAAAGCGAAAATAATGGGATATTTTGCAGTCAGTACGATTTTACGTTCACTTGCAACCCCTATCAGGTCACCCTTGTCGCCATCTACACCCCCCGATGAACTTCTCGCGTGTAACTTCTCTCGGGTTAATTCAGTTGAATAACGGTGTCGGCTACTTGCGAAAGTTTGATGATTCTTTTAAGTCAGTCCAGTCGTAACGAAATTAATGTTGCCCGAAGGGTCACGTTTTAATTAATTCTCGTTACGAGGTTATTTCTCTCTACCGAGGGGTGATGGAAAACTGGAAAGTAAAATTGACCTAATAATAAGTCATTATTAATCAAGGCTGGTCAGACGTCCCCAAGTGTATTTAGCAAAAATCCGTATGACAAAATTGATAGCAACATTTAAATCTTTGACGGACTTATTATAATGGTATGTACGTACATGATAGTGGTAGGGCACGAAACAATTCGAGATTGAACGAGCCAAGTTTTCTTCAAGACTGTATGTGATAAAAATTAACGTATCGTTGCAGGGAAATTGTGTCCACGATTCTGGTGGAAAACCAGCAGGATCGAAAGTAGTGTGATTCAATGCAATCATAATACTTGTTGCATAAAAAATTGACACCCGCTACACGATTTATTTCAGTATATTGCCCGATGTACTATTCAATCGAAAATAAAATTTCTTAATTCGAATACTTTATACCTTTAACCACATACATAAATTAGGAATTGTATATTTAAATAAAACGGTTTAAAATGTGTTTAATTTCTGACCGATGAATATTTGTTTGTTTCCAATCGGTTTGCAGCTTATCATAAATAACGGTACGGTTTATTTGATGCGTGCATAACTTTTTAACAGAACAGATTATTCTAGAAAATGATGACAATGGTAGATAATTAGTTCCCAATAATTACAAGCATATATCGCTGTGTCACGAATTTAAAATGCATGTACTTGTAACAAGAAGAAATTTATTTTGATGGTTTCTGCGTATAATTGTCGCCCCCCCCCCCTTTCCGGGATTTCCGGTAATTTACAAATTTTCAACATAATTGGAGCTTAATTCGCGGCAAAACGTTCAGTATTTTTAGTAAACATTATTACCGGCTTACTATCTTCATAATCGCCACTAATTAGAAAGTTCATAAGCTCCTCAGTGCTTAATTAATGAATTTCTGATACGCACTGGTTACAACTTAACAGTGTCACTGATGGGGATTGTTGTTAAAAACATTGTCGCTACACGGCTACTGCATTTTGTTCACGATTCTATCATTATTCGATATCGATTATTTCTCGTTTAAAAATTATGGTAACAGCATCTCGAATTTAGAACTATCAAACATATTCCTTGGACACGTTATGGTCCTTCTGAATTAAACAAATATTGTAATCAAGATTTAATAACATTTATCTCCACGCGAAATATTTTATATTAAAACGATAATAGCAATTTAGATTGTTCCACACAATTTCAGGAACAATTAAAGTCTTCCAAGTTTACCTCGAAATTTCTGTATCGTGCAAGGATATCGTTGCAATTTTTTAACGCCTTTCCTGAAAATTCTCTGCTGCGAAACAATATTCCTGAAAACTTGGGAGCGCAACGTTTTCCAAACGGCGATCTGCATAAAGTCCGGACCGTTGTCGCTGATTTAATGAATAAAATTCTGCCGCGTCTGGTTTGTTTTCTAAGTTCACGGGAAGCTATTAAATATCGATGACGCGGCCACTTTTTAATTTCCCGTTCTCGAAGAGGATGGTTCGGGTGCAACCTTAGGGCTAAATCAGAGACTGTATCGGAGGGACGATGGCACAGCTTCGCGAGAGTTAATTAGAACAGGATTTAAGGGGATGTCGTGGTTACATAAAGTATAAATGAAGTCTGATTAAGATTAAATCCGCTCTCAAAATAAACAGTAGCGCTTCCGTATTATAGGGCGAAATTTCATAATGGCTCTTATCCAATTATCTGTTAGTCTCAGAGTTATTCTTCGTCTCCTTTCGCGTCTCGAGTGGTTGCTGAACGAGAAATTTCGTTCGAAATCTTTCCCAACGCACGCTATCTGCGTGCGATTTGCCATACTTTATTTACATGTTCCGCGAGTCAAACATGGCACAGCTTTCGGATAATTAGTTAATTAATAATTTTCT
This sequence comes from Nomada ferruginata, assembly GCA_963583965.1. Lineage (NCBI taxonomy): Eukaryota > Metazoa > Arthropoda > Insecta > Hymenoptera > Apidae > Nomada > Nomada ferruginata. Next base: position 8,725,988 of record OY757219.1, read on the forward strand.
ATCGTTTGTACAGATAAACCCGTATACGAACTTCGTTTGGGACGTGAAAGCAACGTGGAAATCTACGTACTAATTAAGTATGATAATAAATTATCAGTTTTGCACTCTAGTGTATGATAAATGTGGAAAAGGTAGCATTAAATTATGTATGTAATAATTTTACAAGTGTATCAGTTCGATAGTCGCATGGATTGAAACATATTTTCATTTCCTTAAAAAATATTGATATCGATAAATCATTTTCTTGCACATTTAATTAAATGTTAAAACGTAAGTATTTTCTGTCTATGTATGATGTCTGTTGAAATTATCGTTTAAACATTTTCCGCCTAAAAAAAGCATCGCAAAGATATCGATGGAATGTTTGTAAAACTAGCGAGCATCAAGTATTTCATGGAAACATGTTCCCTACGATTTTACGTTTGCTGAAACAATACTTCGACATTGTGTACTGTAGAAATGTTTTGGAAAGTAAAACAGGAAGAAAATATCGTGGGATAAGAAAACATTTATACGTTGTATGACTTAGTTCAAGTGAAAAATGTGTTTATCGGGCGCCTACTTTCTGTCATAGAATCAGAGAGCGTATTTCGTAAACGACAGATTTCAAATTCACATAAAAAGAAATTAATATTAATGTGTGCACAATATACACATATGTATATATAATTTCCTTATTAAATTATTAATATACTGAACTAAACTTGAAATAAAAAATTCAGGCGATTTTTATCCAGTAAATTGACCTAGTACTGAATCTTGATGGAAATTGTTCACTTTAATTTCACTCGTTTACACATTTCCATGCGAAATGTATGGACCTTCAAAATGTTTGAAAATAGCATGAAACTCAGTTTAATTCAAAATTTCCGCTGATGGAGCAGAACGTCTATTATCAAGCCAGACAACTAAGTCTGATAAATGGACAATAATATAATAATATAATAGTCATCGGTTATGTGGAAGAAATTTCCAGATAAGCAGCCCCATAAATAAGCTATTATATACATACTGTGAATTTCAGCCGGATAGAGAATGGAGAAACACAAGTGATCATTAACTAGACTTTCTGTCGATACAATTAATCGTTGGGAAGTTAATATCTAGATTAGTTGAGTAATATTTAATAAACTTTGAATATCCGATTATCGCAGTTAGAATAGTTAACAACCCACTGTAAATACGTTATTCACCTAATACTGCGATAGAATTAAATACGAAACACTATTCCGCGTTTTACATCGATCCACGAATCTCCGTAGCCATTCGTCAAACAAAACCACTGCGTTTGGTTAGATACAAATTTTTAACAGACCTTTCTTTTTCCCTTTTCGACCAGCGAAACGTTAACCAATTCACGACGTATCGCGAATGGTACGGGAAAAAGAAGCACACGCAAAATATATATAAAGGGGGCGGTTTAAAATATTGGAATAATTTTCCTTCGTTTTTTAATTGTGCCATGCTCGGTCGGAATGTCGGAGTTCAGTAAAAATTTGCCCGTTCTTTTACCCTTTGCCCTGTTGCTCACTGAACTTTAAACATCGAATTGATTGATTACTTCACTTTAAAAAGATTCTCTCTCGGTCCGATGCATTTGTACGGTGTATTTCACAGAGGCCGACACGCGATGGACAAAAATTCGGCCGATCCACTTGACCAAACGTCCACCCGTAATTATTCGTTTTCGTAATTCGATACACAGAAATGATTTATCGTGGAAAATGATTTATTGTACGACAGGCGGGAGGGTGAGAATCGCGGGGGTGGGATAAAATATTGCAAAACCTCGTCCGCCGTTCTGTTAATATGGTGTTTCTCAACGCGTTTGACACGATATACTGCTGGTTTTGCGACGTTAACAGATATTGCGAAGAATAATATGGATAATTTTTTAATAAATAATTCGACACGAGGGTAACAGTTCGAGATTAAACGTGTATCCCGAATCCAACTATAACATAATATATGCGTGGCAGGTGAAAAATAGAAGGCTTGTGTTCGACATGGACACAATTGAAAATTTACGACAGGCAAATAGGACTAGAATAAATCGAACTTTGCTTCACTTCTCCCCTTTTCTTTTTAATTAGAAGACGGGGTTCAATATTCGAACGAGACGGGTGGGTGGGGACGGGGGAGAAATAATGGAACAAAGTGGCAGGAATTTTATCAATATTAAAACGCCGTTAGAAAAGTTGGCATCGAGCATCGCAAGTTTCCGGTTACGCCATTGTAACCGACCTCGCGTGACGTGGTGCCCGGAAATTAAATCAACCCAGTTCAAACAAAGGTGCGGGTCGAAGTAGCTTCAAAAGTTTCGCGCCGGAACTTTAAACATCGCGGGTTCGGCCGAGTGTGTTCGAACATTTCATAGGCAGCACGGATGAATGAAGCGTAAATAGGATTGCCAGAACGATTTCACACAGACTGTAACAAAACGAACTTCATCCGGAACCTTAAGTTTCCGCAGCCCCGTGGAAAATATTCGATGTGCCACGAAGTTTAAAATATACCACGGTTGGTATCGTTCAAATGTTTAAGCCAACACCTTGTACAGTTTGGCACAAAGTATGTTTATGGCCATGATAATTGCGCTTTTAAATGATTATGGAAGTTGTTCGTGTTGAATTAAGCAAAATTGGGAACAATCGCAAACGATACAATAGTTTGTTGAGATCTGTATAAGATATTAAGTAGAATCTTTAAGGTAGGCAAAATGAGATAATATAATTGCCAAGTAATGAAAATTTAAATGTGGAATTTATGAATAATAATACAGAATTAATTACCCTACACAATGTATTAATTTGTTAATGCATATAGAAATATAAATCGTCCAAAGGTGCATATTATTCCCACTAAATCGACAAGAAAAGGTAATTGTTCTGTACAAAGGCAGTTGTTGTACACAAAATTCAGTGGGACTGCAAAGCGTAATTAGACCAAGAATAAATTTCGAGTAACAAATAAAAGTAGATAATATAAGCGTCTGCCAGTCGAAACAGATACCTCGAAAGAGTTTGAATAGAAACAAAGTATAATTGCTGACGCACTTTCAAATCACCCAGAAAATTATACAAATTAACCACCTGCTGTACAATTACAACATATTTGGACCGCATAGACGAAAGTATAATTTGCAACCAAATAGAACATTGAGTTTATTGTATCTTCATCAAGTTCTCATTAAATGTACAATAACCCCTCGAAATACATCAAACTGTACTACAATATCTAAAAACTTTTATACTACTCATATTTTATAAAAGAAGAACAACTGTGATCTAAAACGATCGAGGAATCTTTGCTCATTGAATATTCAACTATTCTCTAATGAACACTCAAAAATATTGTTTTACAATTTTATATAAAATAAGCTTTAAAATATTTGTTAAAAGTAGACTACGAGTTATTTTATTTTTTGCCCAATACATAATTTTGTTAAAAGTTCACTGAATATTTAACGTGGCGAAATTCCTTCGCGGCCAGCTACGTTTATTTATTACATCATTAAAGTCAATTGGGGTATAAAAGCAGCAATAATAAGGGCCCCTAAAAGTGTAACACCATCATGAATTCATAACTGAACAACAGCCTTGCAAATTTCAATCTTCTCAAGATTGCGTTTCCTAATTTCCCCCTAAACTCCTTATTTTTCTGCCTCTTACTTTACAGTTGTTCCGTGCACCTATCTTATCCTGATCCTCGCGACGTATCCTTCCTGTTGCGTGTCAGGTTATCATGTTCCTGGCCTTTAGAAAAGCCGAGATTGCTATGCTGACAGAGGCCTCCAACCGATTATCCAGCAACGTACACGTGTATATACGTTACCAGCGATCACGGCACCAACTAGGCACGGACGTTCGCCAGCACCGTACGCGATTTCATCTAGTCTTATTTTTATGCGAAACTATGCCAACGAGTAATACAAATGATCACTTTGAAATCGCATCAGCGAGCGTGATGTGCTGATAGACACTGAAAGTGCGAAGTAGCGAGACGTTGCGTTCGTGAGAGCTCGATGGGATCGGTTTTATACTTGACGACAGTTTTTGTTCATTTTCTGTAAGTTACTTGCAAATTTTATGAACTTACCTGGCGGAGTTGTCAAAAACACGAATATGTGTACTTGCGGTGAATAGCTTTTTCCAAGGTATATTTGCACCTGGGATTGTGAATGTGGCCCATGTATTAGTCGTATATTTTTCGTTTCGAGATATTTAGTATTTGAAATAAGTATGAACTGAATGCACCTATTAATTTGATTTGCAGCCATTGATTCAACTTAACTTCGTGAAAAATCGTTGCACATTATTGCAATGAGAAATCGATGGAACGCAAAGTAAATGTTGAATTTATTTCTTTTTATATTTGGCTTTTATAATCACCGGCACATTTACATATTACAGTGAATTTATCAGGTTTGTTTAGTGTATAATTATTTGCGTATGTTACAATTTGCATATTAATATCATATAGTTACTTACAGTAATTACATTTTTAAATAGTGAAACATTTGCATGAAGTTTTTATCGATCGAATGTAAACGAAGGTAATATCGGTATACACTGTTTAGTGTGTCCACTGCTGGAGCCTTGACTTTCATTGCAAGAGGCAAGTTGGAAAATATAAGGAAGCCTTTGAATAATTAACAATTTAAATGAAATTTCTACTGAAATAGAACTTCTCCAAACAATCTGCAATTTACAACAATCTTGACATTTTCGCCTGCTACTTAAAATCATCCAAATGCCTTAGTACATTTGTGTAAAAGTCCAGAACTCTTCCTTCTCATTCGCAGTTATATTTAATATAGTATGAGGGTCCATGTACCTTTCCCGAATTACCAATCGTTATTAAAGTTAGCAATATGAAATTCTCTAACAAAAATAATAATATTATAATAATATCATGAATTGCTCATAAAATTCTGACCTCTATGAGAAATAATAAAATCCATAAACATTTCCCCCTTTCTATACCTTTCCTTTTCACTATTTCGTACGGTTGCATATCACGATGCAACGAATATGCTTTGATATCGATTCCATTTAATACCTCGCGACGCAATCGTTCCAGTGCACGACCCTCGCAAAATCGGAATCGATTTCCTTCTAACTACGAATGAAAGCTCGTAGATTCTGATTTCGTTGTTAGATAAAAGACAGAACAGAGTCCCTGATATGATTCGATCAGAGAGAGAGAGAGACTGGTTACTTGGATCGGAAGACTTTCGGATCAAGAAAAGCTGTTTCGCGTCTCTGCGGAAATTTCTTCGTTCTATATTTTCGGCACGGATATCCTGGTGTATCGTTAATTCGCCATGATCGTCGTTCCACCGTCGATGCAAGAATTACTTGATGAAAAAATATGGACGATTCGTTGCAAACCATAGAACGTTATCGTCGCACCTGCCTCGTTATTATGATTTTTGATTAAACATTTTACTGTTACGGCAATTTCATTGCGAACGCCTGACGATAACGATTTTCGATTTCACGTTAGATCCGATCTCGTCGCTGATTTATAAAAGCATTGAACAATTAAACTAAGCAATGTTGATGCGTCGACATTTTTATGCTTATCGTTCGACGGCAAACAATATCTTGGGCGAAATAATACAGAAATTACTGAAATATTTGTCTCGATATGAAATAAAAGTAAATAATATATTACTGATAACCAAATATGTAGGAATCGATTGCAATATTTAGTGGATGTAATATATAAACTAGAGAAGAAGAAGGGATGCGACTGTGTTAAAATAGACGTTTATTTCGAATTGTTTACTTTTCCGAACTCTGCGTTCGATCCCTTGCTATCGCGAGTCTCTTCAAACGTATTACACTTTTGTTTTCGTGGAAACAACAAGCGGAAGAAAAATACTTGCGAGAGCAAATGTTGTTAAAGATTGAATTCGTGTCTGTATTGTCCTGTAGCCTCGTCGAGGAAATACAGTTCTGTTTCAAAGGAACCCGATGCACTTACCTTCGAGAGGAAGAAATAGAGTATCCGATAATTTATTGTACGGTTCCAAATAAATCACGTTATGCGCGTACTACCGCGTTTTTCTTGACGTTTATTTTTATACAACCCAAACGTGCAGCAAAGTACAAGTCGAATAACAGTAACGTCAAATTATAAATCAGTTAAATTAATGTTTCAAACGAATACATGAATGCAATGGCGTGTATCGTTTAAAGTAATGATGATAAATCTACCATATTACAGGCAAAGATTAATTTCATTTCGAATCTAAAAAGATACGAGGATAAAACAGTGCGTTAGCAGTGTTCAAATATAGTATTTGGTTCGTAAAATAAAACGTTCTATTTATTTTAATTCGATGTCCGTGAAATACCTAATCGCCTTACCCAAACTATAATACTTGTCTGCCTACGAAACTGCGCACTCTGTTAAATTCGACTGATACTACTCGAATAAAAAATTGAATCTCCCTGACTAACAAGCTGTATGATTTATGACACCTCAGCCTTCCTATACAGTCACGCTGTATTTAAAATACAAACGAAAGACGTTATAATTAAATAATACAGTATTCTAAATTAAATGTAACATTTATTTAGCAAAACTCTATTCCCTATTTAAAATATTATATGATTTAAAGTCTGTACAGCAACTGGCATTTAGGATAATACCTTGAATATCTGCTTTCAAACTATTCAGTGTTGGTTGAAAAAGGGTGTTCATTTCTCTTTATCTCAATGTTAATACACATTATTTATTATTTTATCACAAACGTATTTTTGAATGTTTAAAAATAACTTTATGACTTACCAATAGCTATAATTGTACTAAGGAATGCCAAAAGTATTAAAATCTTTCACACTTGAATTTAACCCAGACAAGTAAAGAATTGATAAAATGATACATTGAATATAAGTTGCAATACACGTCCGCTTTGTACGACAACAGAGCTTAAACTAGCTTGAAGTATCGACGCGATGTTTACATTTTTCGGATATATAAAAGCAGTCTGAAGCCCGATACAGGGAGGGGGTGCACTGCGATTTATTTTCCCTTTTTCTGAACATTTGATAAATTGTTTGAGTCACTGTATTTCCACCAAAATTATTCGCAATGGATCGTTCTTCGCGTTTCATCAACGAGAAAACGCGTCGCTCGTCCTAACGACGTTGTTTCTGGTGTGTCACAATTAACAGGTGTTCACAGTCCAGGTGCCTGGCAGCGGAAAGACAGACCCCGTCGTTCCTAGACAGCATAATTAGCATGACGCGCGTAGACGGTCTTGAAGCGATACTTGCGGGCGTGTGCATACAATCAGCTTGAGCATTCATAGGCGCGGTTTCAAACGGGAACTGGGGGAAAGGAAAAAGTTTCACGAGGTACATATATCGCTGCGCCGCGTTTTGACCATGTTCTTGGCCGACCTGTACGCGCCACGTAATTAAAAGCCTCCTTACATCAAAGGGAATTATTGCCCGCTCGAACGTGCGCGCGAGTCACACGCGCGCGAGGTGTAAAGGAACTCGTGCGACTGAATTCGACGAAGCGGTTGTGGTGTCGCGAATTTAACCCTCGTGTGGAATTTGTACATGTACCATGCGATTAAGTAATTTGCGGTTGAAAAAAAGACTCGATATAATATACTTATTTGCTGATTTACAGCACGAACATGAAACGAGGAATAATATTCGTTAGTTGATCTTGTTTTAATACTTGAAAAATTGCACTCAATTCCCTGCCGCCAAATTTTAAGACAATTTATTATTTACTTTGTGTGGAATAGAATTCGTTTGACTTTTCTTCACGACAGAAATAAATGATAGTTCGAGTGGTACTTTAGTATATGAGACGGGAGTATTGTTGTCTCGATTTTGATTTTTCAATTAAATAAGCATTAACGATGGCATAGGGTATTGAAGGATGTACGTAGGGGTGGAGGTTCGTGTCACAGTTCTGATAGGGAGACTGCTAATTGTGATGAATGTATGGAAATTGTTGGTGGCAGTTTCATTTTCTCGGTTGATTTTTGTTTAATATTTGCTGCTGAGGGTTAGAAATAATGGGATATATTAACAATTGTGAGGTGTAATACAGAACTCCGTGTTAGAAGTTAAAAGCAAAATTAATAATATCGTATAAACTTTTAGTCGATGTCTTAGAAAGCTTAACTGCATTCTTTTTAGCAAAATAGTTATGCACACTTGGCATAGATTGCCAAGTACAGTAAAGAAGTACAGGTTTCAGAAGCTTGTCATTTTTAATATAATAGAATGTACTGGAAATGTCAAAGTCTTGTTTCGCTGTGTAATATTTGAAAACGGTATTTCATTTAAGAATTCTTCCGCGGAATCAGAGGCAATCAAAATGGAAATGCTCGATGATCAAACAGCGAACTCTTGTTGGCATTAGTACAATTTGCCAGGAAAGTTTTGTTCATACGTACTAATTGCCTTAATGAATTGCTTTCATACGTATTTCGATAGAGGTAATTCAACATTGCTAGTATCGAGTACTGTTATTGACTAGGAAAATGTTGTTTGCGGTCTTTGAGTTTCATATTTACTGGACGGGCCACGTGTCGCACTTTTAACATTCCTTTACTTTTGATTGAAGCCACCCCCGTATGGAAAAAGAAGAAATTAAATTGATGCCGACAAGGGAAATCTATCATACAGACAGCAAATATTATTTTCGTATTCCGTTCGAATAATGAGTATTATTTTGCAATTTATTCAAGATTCTTTCCTGCACTTTAATTGTTAACAACAGTTTTAAAAAGTGGCAACGAACATGCTTATTGATCTGTGCCTTAAAATTGGTATCTGATTACGCATATGTATAAATAATCTGCACTTCAGTATTTCAAAATACTATATTGAACAATACAAATCATAAAGTTGGCAGAATGTTTGCCTTATCGCGGAGTTTATATTGATTTCACGTTGATCGATTATGATTTGTATTTTTAGTAGTTTCCAATAGTGGTGGGTACTACAATATATTACTGGCGTTACGACACCACTATTTTATTAGTGCTACCCCGATATTGGTTCGTGCTCTGTTTTGCGATGTCGATGGTTTTCTACTGACCAACAATAATTTTGCTTAGATTGCGATTGCTTGCTGTCGCTATCTCCGATTTTATTCTCGATATTAATCGAGCGCAATTATTCTCTAACACGTGCTGCATAGGGAAACGCGATGCATGTTGTTTCAGACAAGTTATTTATTCTTCGGTATATATTTTATAGTAAATAAAACCGTTTTCAGCACGTAAGCTTCTGTTCAACACTTTTTAAGAGGTCTCGTTATTTTGAGTTGTTTAAACTAAATAAATAAAGTGTACCTTTATTCTGTATAATTACAATTTAAGCCTTCTGTGAAAAATTAGAATAAATCAAGAGAAGAATATTGCTTTTTCATTTACAAATGTACGCGAGAGAAAGGTTCAATTATTTTCAAATTAAATTGTAGGTAATTTAATAAAGATATGAGATATTAAACCGGAGTGTCAAATAAACTGTAACTTTTATTTTCACTTTTATTTTTATTCTACCATCGCATGAGGCGTGCAATTAATATAACTCTAAAATATTACAAATAAGGTTGCAAAATCTGCGAAGAACATCCCACCTTCATCAAGTCTGCTTATCGAGATGCGCTTACAATTTCCTTGCGTTTACCTGGCCGCGAAAAGGTGCACGGCTCCTCGAAAATTGCACAACCCCTCTCAAACTGAACAAAATGCCCCTTTAAACCGTGCTACGAGCCGTTTTTAAACGGTTCTCTCGGAACGGGCTTGGAACGCACTGATTCTACTGTCACAATCCTTTAAACTTACCCGGAGTTCTTGCGAAACTTGCCAGCAAGAAGCGACTTTAACTCAGGAAGGAAACGTTTCTGAATCTGCGCCCCTGATTTCCCCGCCCATTCCCCCCGTAGCGAGCTTTCATATTGTTGGAACAGTTAGCCCAGTTTTAGGGGTAGCTTCTGCAGACAAAGAATACAGCACGACCAAATTTGAGCAGTACTCGCTGGGATGTACACTTAATGCGAACGTTTACGATGGCTTTGCGGCTAAACGTATCGGTTTGCCGAAACGATTAACAACTTGATCCGCCAACACTTGGAAATCGATAATACCGCAGCTACGGCGGGCGTCCAGCTTGGGTGTGCACGCACGGCAACCGTTTGTTCGTACCGTTGCGAGAAGATTTTCCTTCGGCAATTCGAACTTTTCCGAACGAGAAGGCATTCCCTTTTTTTTCATCCGTTTCTTCTTCTTCGTTTTCATTCCTTCACTTCGGGGCTTCCCTTCTCCGTTGGCGGTGTAAGTTCTCGAAGGGAAAGCCAGTCACCAAAAAAGACGAAAAAATTGAGAAAAAAGAAAGAAGGAGAAACGACGCGGCTACGTCGAAAACCGAGAAATAATTTCAAGCGACGCTGATGAAAGTTGAAAACGATCGACTCTTCGAGGGCGAAACTTTCCGGACGAAGTGCACAACTCGGAGTTCGTTACCGGATGCAGAGGCCTTTCGTTGATTTGTTTCAGAAATATCGACACTGCGTATTTGCTAACGAACTGCCGCGGAACAATGAGCTGATTTCGTCCGCGGCCATTGTCAGCTTTAACTTCGCTAAAATACACGTCACTGCGCCGAGGATCGTTGAAATATCGCCGCCGCGAACGGAAACGCGCGACGCACGGTCTTTCGTAACAATTGACTTCATTACCGTCGAATCGGCCCGCGATTATCGTCCACGTCGTCGCTGTTTATCCGATCCGTCGAACGGCCGTACATTTTACTATACATCCGTTGTGGCCAATTTCTTCGGGGCGTTCTGCATAAAAAAAGGGGGAAAAATTCGAGCACACGGCACAGGTAGCAGGGAACAAGGGGGGAAGTTACGTGCAAAGGTATCGACCCGTTGCATTTTTGCTGATATTCTTTTCGGCGTTTCGACATTTAGGTAACCTTTTGCAGGTTGAAAACCGTTTGAAAAATAGAGCACAACGGTATTGGTTATGGCAAAAAAAAAGATAATAAAAATCTGCTAGGACTTGGGGATATTTGAGGAATTCCTTTCAGAGAACAGATTGAATCTATAGTCGCCTAAAGCGAGTTTCGTTGGAAATGTGTTTAACGATGGATAATTTTTAAATCTTTCGTTGCAATGTGAAGATGATTCGTACTTTGTTCTTAAACACCTTTGTTCGTATTTGACTGTAATGTAACAAATTCTTCAGCGTTGAAACAATGAAAATGTCGACAGTGCGTGTTAATATAATAATTACGCGTAAAAAGTTCAACTTTTAATCGTTTCCGCTTTTTGTTGACGCACAAAACACCTCTCGACGCTTAAAAAGGACTGTTTCATTCAAACTCCGTAATTGCCTCAAAAAAGCTCGGCACTGTCAGTTATACGTTTCAACGTACTGTAAAAATGCACTCTAGTTACTATTCTTGGAAAGTACAGTGAGACAGTTTCGATTTTCCTTAAACAACGCGATGAAAAAAGCACTTTTTCTGTGTCGACTTTAAATCAACTCGCCATGAAATATTCAATGAAATTGTATAAATTGCGGGATGTCTAATTTTAAGGGGATTTTTTTTAAGATTAGTCAATGCTTCAGCAAAGTTGACTGCCCCAAAGATAATACAATTTATTCTTTTACATTTTTAATAATTAATAAATTCGACGTGCTCTAGTCAGCTACGCTAAAAGCGATTTTGTAATATTAGAGAAGTAAACAGTTCTGTTTATAGCGCTTTAAAATCTATTGATAAAGGTTTTTTCACATCATAAGTAGATTCTAAAATTTGTTTCATTACTAATAGCGTGCAATAATCAAGATACTCTAGCTTTCCCGAGGCGTGACAAAAATTTGTACTCCCATGGTTGGCATGGTTTCGAAAGTTAGACTCATTCTCAGATAGAAAATTCAAAGGGATGTTTAATCTGGGTAAGTGTAGCTATCGCCCGTATAGGACCTCGTGTGAAATATTGAGTTTCTGAAAAACAGCAGAGTTTCAAAGCGAGAGATAAGTATGTCCCGTATTTGCAGGAACGTAGCGATTATTTAAGAATTTGTATTTAATTTTTATTTTTATTCAAGAATTTTGGGACAGCGAAGTCGAATTTAAATGTTTTTATTCGTGTTGGTAAGTAATACCAGGATTTGGTACGGTTTAAAGCAACGCAGTAAGTAACGTACTCGTTATCAAAATTAAAAAAATACAGAAATATTGATAATATAGCAAAATATTACAGGTCAAGCAGGACAATATGTAATTAAGTTAATTAAGATATAAGTATTACTTATAGTAGTATCAAATTGGTAACAAGGGGAACTGCAAATAATGTTACATAGAATAGTTAAGATTAGTACTTACATTAGATATATTAACAAGTAGGAGAAGAGCAATATAAAATATACCAAACCTAGATACAAAAACACAACCATCTCCTTCTAATCGGCTGAGGCCCTAAACGGTAATAAATAAATAAAAATAAAGTAAAATTACAACTAAAACTGTATTCAAATAAACACGTATCCTCCAATTATTTAAACACGATTTCCTCAAAGTGTATCTTCCTATAAAAACATTTCCCTCGATTCTTTCAATATTGTATTATATCCGTGCACCAGGAATTATATATGTTTTCGAGTTTCACCACAATTTCGGGCACACCCTGTATCAGCGTAATTGTTATACCACACATGGGAGCACCGTAGCCCCTTAAACCGATTATGATTTGTATTTATAGCAGTTGCGGCCGGATCTCGTTGTTCCGGGGTTGACTGAAATGTGACGCAGGTGAATCGGCTTTAAGATATCCCCCGATGAAATATTCATTCAAACCGTATAAATTGTATTCAGGTAACGAGGGTAACGCCGGGACCAGCCATTAGGATTGACACCGGGGACAGGTACGTTCCGGCATGAAATTGACTTGGCACCGTGGAAAATGGAATTGACCGGTTGCTTTGGGTTTAATAAAATGCAAATGAGGGACCGTGACTTTATTTATCGACTTCTGTCCGCTGTATGAAAAGTACCACGTTCGGGTACTGTCGATAGTATTGCGTTCCACCCGTTTCCGCGGCAATGCTTCACGATAAGGCCTCGCCTAACAAAGATCAACGGACGCGTGGCGGAAGTAAAATATCGGGCATACCGATCGTCTTCCCGGTTTCGACCATTTGTAACCTTTACCGTAGATCAATTCGCCGGGGCGAATATCATTCCCGGAGGTATAAAAGAGAGTGAGCGTGGGAGATTGGAAATAAATAGCCTTTAAAGGCGGCTATACTACGTCGCGGGGTATCAGCCGCCTCAAAGCTTAAATGTCAAGCGGCCCTGGAGCCGCTTCGACGTTGTTTCCTTCGACGTGGGCGGACATCTTTTGTAAATTTGCTTTATGCCTTTGTCACCGATTTTACGACGAGAGCCTCGTGCTCCCTGTGTGTGCGAGTGAGTGTTTTTTTTTTTCGTTTTTTTGGTGCTCGACGCTCCTTTGAATCCGTTTCACTCGAACAAATGAATACTGTTACTGATTGTTATCTGTAATATAGCCTTTGTTATCTGTCTCAAGTGGCCTCTAAGTGAATGTAAGTCACCTGGGGAAGCAGTCTCATCAATTTCATCAAGTTCCTCCCGGAAATTCACGGCGCTTTCAGTTCTATATCTTGCTTTCTGTTGGTTTTAACTGCTTCACTACGGTTATTGTATACTGTAATAATTATCGAATTTCAGTACGACTATTTTATAATTTAATATTATCTTGTGCACTCTCTATTACTTTCGAAAGACCCACCAAAAAACACAAAAACACATCTCGAGATGAGCTAACGTGGAATATACATTCTGCATAGCATAAGCAACAAAATCTTTACAGCCGACATTATTCGAAGGACAAAATAAATTCCTCAGCCAGATAAAATCCCTCTCCCTTTAAACTCCCTTTGCACATCGAACACTCTGTCGGAAGACATAACAATAACCATCCCGAGCATCCAGAGATGTATAACATATGTACGTCATACGAGGGAACGCGAAATATCGACGATGAAACAGAAGCGAAGACACGGTGCACGTGTCGCGGCGTCGATTAGGCGCGTTATGAAGTAGAAAGAATTCGGCTGAGGGTGGGTATGAAAGAAACGGGGCTTGTTCCGACGAGAAGGAGAAGACAAGCAATAACGAGCGTCGGGCGAATACGCGAGGAGCGGCGAGGAGCTGTCAGTATCAGGATTCGCGTAGGAAATAACCGGGCCATTGAACGAGAATGACAAATTCGTCAATACCGTTCTTGCATCGACAATCGGGCCCTCCAGATTCTTTATTTTTAAGTGTCCCGCTTTTCATTCGGGCGCGAGACGCTCTCGAGAGCTTGTCACCGGAGGGGGAGGATCTTGAAATTTAAGCTGAATCGCCGCCGATCGTTGCCGCGGTGGACCGTAATTTTTCTCTGAACGGTCACGATTACTTGGAGATTGTCGAGCCCCACGCAGACAGATAGCCATCGCGCATCGACCCGGAACACGCCGAAAATACCTGGCTGACGAATTGCAAAAAGTATCAGCGCTACCGCTAATGGATGTGCGTGAATGGGTCTAAACGTGGAATTCGAGGTTTTCACGTGCTCGAAATGGTCGCAGCGCGGGACGAAAATCGACGCGATATTAAAGGACTTTTAACGGCGAAACGGCGCTGGGTGAAAAATGACAGAGAAACGAATGGCGCGCCGAAATATAATGCATCGTGCGCAACGAGGTATAGGGAGAGGAATATTTATGTTATTCTGCGTGCTTCATAGAAATTCGGATATAATCTAGCGGGCTTGTTCCACTTTGCTGCAGGGTGTGAATCTATTTAGGAAATAACGGCGTTTGATCGCGATAAAAAAACGGCTGCATTTTGGGGCGCGTATACTTATTCATCGCTCACCGATTGCGGGGAACTTTCAAGGGTGGACTCGAGGTGGTAAAAGTCCCATTAATATGATAATTCGAACGATAATTCGGTGTGGTCAATTTACAAACTTTCCCCGTCAGAATTTAAACAGCGGAAAGATTTTGTTTTTCGGAGCGATATTATTTTAATTACTGTGTACTTTATATTAAGGGAAATTAACAGGTCGCTGGTTAAATATTTGTAAATTTGATTACCGTTATCGTTAAATTACCATTTATGAGACATTCCGCTTTCTAGTTCATTCGTTTTCAATCTTTTTAATCACGACGTAAGCTGCGTTACGTGACGCTTTTAAAGGACATTTTGTAATACACTTTGACGATGGGATGGGGAATTAATTAAACATTGGAAGCGCTGAAATTATTGGACGCATTTGTGCATCAGTAACCGGAAATTTATGGTATCCAAACGGTCTATCAGCTGACAAATTGTACTCACTGCTTTCTACATATTATTATGGTATCGATTAGATCGTAAAAGCTGTATGGGTCGGGTGTCATTTTTATCGAACACCAATCGTAAAATCTTCCCTCGTGAGGAGAGCGTGTAATATATCTGCAACAATTTTCTAACGCTTTAGTAACGATCGACTTTCCAGTTGAGCTATTCGATAATATGTAAATATTCTACATGTATTTACCAAGAGCGAGGCTTCCAGGAAGCAAGATTTTACTTAAGATTAGTTATAACTTCCTTCCCCAAGATAATAAGCCATTGCGGCGGAGGTAGGAAGTCTAAATAAAATGCTGCTATCAAACTTTAACGGATTGCAAACTAGTTCTAAAAAAGAAGAGAACAACTAAGTAAGTCGTAAAACAGACCAAGCGATTCTTTTTTGCTGTTAAATACCAATAATTTGTCGATTAAGCAATTAGAGATGCATATTAGCACTAAACGATGAGAAATAGAAATCCAAAAGCCAGAAACGCAAAGTATAATAGTTCTTGTACCAATTATAAACCACACCAGCCAGATACATTAACCCTTTCAACGTTACGGTTCGTCACTGAAAGTGCGTTGCACAGTGAAGCTCGAATTATTCCGAAATATGTCTTGAATACAACAATTGTATGCTTTACCTTTGTCCTACCGTTTCATACAGTCTCACCCTTTACTCGGTCACATCGCCAGATACGCGACACCCTGCATACGACACAACCAGTTAGGGGGTTAACAAATCACTAAACTCGACTCACAGTAATACAAATCGTAGCAATTCGTCGATCCCGTTGCACCCTTCGTAATCTCGCCGAAAAATATCACTATCCAGGGTCCCGCGATCGCATTCGTCCAAGCAGGGTATTACAGGCAGCTTAGTAATCGATATCAAATCGCGAGGCGTTTGCTGGAAAATCTTTCCGGTATCGGTCGACTCGCGGTACAAAACAATAGTTCCCCGCGTATATTAACTCAGTTCGTGACCTCCAAGGTGGCCCTTTGGTTACCGTCCACGACAGAGATAACCGCTCTGTATGCCACGAACGTGGAGCAGAGTGGAGGAGTGTGGAACAAAGTGGAACAGAGTGGAACAGAGTGGAACAGTTCGCAGATAGAGCGAACGACTCGACAGGGGGATCCGCGTGGCGCGATAATCTAAAAAGGGCGATAAATTGACACGTAGGAATAAGCGGGCACTGGAAAGGTGGCTTATGACATCGGTCGGATGCATCGGTGGTGTTCGATAAGGTCGGTTGGGGCCAAAAAAGGGGGTCGAGGGGTAGCGGGAAACAGCGGAGCGGTGGAACGATCGCGGCGATGGAAAAATGAGCGAGGAAGACGATGCAAACGGGTTGTCGGAAGCGTCAGGTGGGGTTTCGGGCGAGGGAGGCCCAGGAAAGGGTGAGAGTGTCTGAGCGGGATTCGCAGCGGTGGTGGGGACGACACGGTATATGGAGTGCAGGTAGGATGGCGCTGTCGACTCTCGCGGGCCGAAAGGGGAGGGAGTCCGGCGGATACGAACTCGGATAGCGAACAGTGCCTCAGTTTGCTTTCGTTCGTCCTTGCGGGAGGTTCGTATCGGTGTGGTCGCGTTATCGCGTATACCGTGTCGCACAGTTTTAACGCACGTTGCGCTCGTCCCGTCGAACAACAACCAGCTGGGATCAAAGTATACGTGGACGCGTGTTACCGTGCGACGACGACGGCGGCGCGACGAGGTGTGTGAATGTGGTCGTGATACTAACGGGGATCAGTTAGTGACAAAGGGGTGTACTCTGCCGCGTGTAAAGTGTCCAGTGCAAGCGGATCATGAATACGATGGTACGAAGTTGGATCCTGTGCTGCCTGCTCCTGCTGGGATACGTTCAAGGTTGGCGATTGCAACTTTTATCCGCGTGATTTCGCGGATGCACACGTGTATCCGTTACGGAGTAGATACACGCGCGTCCTTAGAAGGGACGATCGCAAGGGGTTGTTCGATCGGTGGCCTTTTAGAAGACGAGCGGCGAGTGACTTTGATCTCGAACTTGTCCGACGACCGTATTGTTACCTCCTCTCATACCCAAAGACAGTGTCGACCGACGACTCTGGCGTACCATTGTACGGCTTATCCAATGTCGCGGTCGTTATCCGGTGGAATATAATCGGGGCTGTCTTATAGGGTGCGATAAGAAATTTCCGGCCGCGCGGCGAATTTTCGCGGTGTCCCGCGGGAAACGTTCGCGTTCCAGCTACTCGACGCTTCCGTTTTCTTCCACTTTTTTCTACTTTTCCTGTGAAAGACTGCGTGTGCACGCGACGCATGACCACGTGCGCTATCTCGTCGAGCTTTTGGCGCCGTGTCACGCGGACGGAGCTGCGGCGTTTTCTTTCCTTTCTTTCGTATCTGGCTCTCGACTCGCTTTCTCCCTCTTCTTCTCCAGCGGTTTCGAGAGGACGAGCGTTCGAGGAGCTTACACGCGCTCCGAATTCGCGCGCGTGGAAATCATTCGAGCGCTTTAAAGCAGCGACCCTTCTCGTGCATCCACGAATTGCTGCGCGACTAACGCATCGAGGAGCATCTCGCTGCGTTGCGATTTCAGTTCCCCGCTCTTCTATTCGACCCTCGTACCGTCACCTCGCGAGAGCTCCACCACCTTCATTTTTCGAGCTATTTTTAAACGCACCTACTGCTCGCTGGTCCAATTTATGCGCCCGTTGTCAGCGTACACGTGGCGTCGTTTTTTATTCGCGTTTCACTGGGGAGAGAACTGTATCGTTCGCAGACGCGCCTGGCGCAATCTAATTCGATGGGTTTCGAAAATTGAGGGGGGAAAATGGTCGGAAAGTGTATGGGTGATTTTTGATTTCACTTCACGTTTGTAGAAGTCATGGGAATATTGGAGTTTCGTAAGTAATACACTGTGCTCGTGAGGTGTACTACTTTATTTAGTTGGCAATATAGTTGTCGTTGTTGTTTAGAACCTGCTGATACCCGTCAAGGAGTTGAAAAGTTGCTTCTCGATAGAGACATGTCCTCACCAATGTCAAATGGTCCTCCGCTGCGTGGTTCATTCCGTAAATCTTCGAACTGGAATTTTTCAGAACACTTGGCAAACATTTTTCACACATTTAACAGCGGTTACGATCTTCCTAAACTCGTAAAGCATTAATGTACTTATGATACAGCAAAGAAAAGAAACGCGAGACTTAACGAGAGATGCGAATCGGATACTTTCACAATTGGCAAACTGTTAGTATGAAACAAATTTTTACAATGGTTATTTCAAATATGGTTCAAAAAATTTCCCATTGCTTTTGCGCCGACCCAACACGTCCGCCAGTTCGTAGAATAATTTCTGGAATATGTCTGCTTTCGTTATCGCGAATACGGTCATCCTCAGACACCCGCCAGGCAAGCAACCCCTAATTATCGATATGCTGATAATAAACTCGCGACTCGGAGAGTAGAATCCACGCTCGGCGAAAGAAGTGGCCGCGACGAGTTCATTAATCCAACCGCGTTAACCTGTGATCCGATGTAATTAAAGGGATATCGACGTGGAAATCGTGTTGAAAGCTGAAGTTTTCCGTCATAATTATCGGACTTTATATCCGCGTTCGGTGTTCGTGGTCAAGAATTTGATCGAGGAGGATCGAAGAAAAATTCTACGGGGCTCGCTGAAGCTACCCGCTCTCTTTGTCGGCGAAAGACGTCCATGGAAAACGGTTCTTTTCATTACGCTAACTTTTCCTCCCGTTTTCTCGAGCAGCAGAGAGGGCCGAGAGGGCGTCCTGAAATAATCATGAAACCGCTCGTTTCGCCAGCACGGGGGTAGCCGATGCAGATTCTTGTTAACTCTCACTTTAGTTATTTAAAGCCCTCTCCCATTCTCTCCCCCCGCTGCGTCTATATAGTTAACCTTATCGTTGAGCCATGCAAGGTGCGCTAAAGCCCGAGTGCTGTGCGTATATATATATATTTTTTTCTTCTCTTCTTAGGGTCGTTTCCCTTTATGCGGCCCTTTTCCCATTCACCGTGGATCACGTGCTAATCGACAGGGCGTTTGAGGCTACGTGCACACCGAGACACGGCTCCAAAACGATCTGCTTTAACCCTTCCGACCCGAAATCAGTACCGCGTACTGACCCACCAGCCGTCGTATGCGGCCGACATCAGTACCGCGTACTGACCCGGAGAATGAATCACTGCTTTCTTCGCGCGTCAGGCAAATCCGAATTCGACACGCACTTATGTATAAATGCGTATCTCTTATCTCGTATCACATATGTATCTCCTGAAGATACACAAGACCTCAGTTTTAAGCTAAACAATCTGCAATGCTTTCTTTATTGCTGCAGACACAGTTCTTGATCCTCGACGACACGTAGATACAAGACATCAATCAGACAATACAGTAGCTAGACTACACGAACGACATTTTATAACAAAAATATCCCCAACGGAAAAAACAAAAACACAACAAAGAATATGTGCGGTATGTACGAAATTTGGAAGAACGAAAGATAGTAGGTTCTTGCGTCGCGAATGTGATGTTGGACTTTGCTTAGAAAAGTGTTTCGTAATATACCACACGAAGCTGAATTACTAGCTGTTATTTATGTAAAAACTTAATGAATTTCTTAATTATCCAGTACAATACTGCATATGGTAAAGACGCAAATACTTTAGGAACAATTCGATATGTTAGGACTCCAATTCTCGTCAGCCGGCCACGGACGTAGCGAGCGACTTTCGGAAAACGTCGCCGGGTCGGAAGGGTTAAGCAACGCGATGCGTATTTAAATTGCTGGCTGAGCGTTCGCGTACGTTTACGCGTCCATTTACGTGCACATTGTGGGGTTCGGGAATTTATCTACCGGTTAATTCTCAGGAATCTATGGACTGATTCTTAGTTTGTAAGATAGTTTGTTTAATGCAGTTGGCGTGTGTGAAATTAAGCTTACGCAGGGTGTGTGCTTGCGAGGGGTAACTCTTAACAATTGTACACGGTTGTTGTTATTATTATTTTAAATTTGTGGAATGCGAAGAATTTTGTGGAAATTTAGCTTTCGATATATTTATGTGACTCTGAAGTGACATACTCGTACATTTCTACTTAGTTTCTTGTCTCCTGTTTTTTGTTTTTATTGTAACCGGTACGTCACTGTAATTCGAAGTTTATAAGCATTTCTGTTTTATAATAAAGTATCCATAACTTGCAGAATTATTACCGCCGATTACGTATTTGCAATTTGTTAAATATATTCCGATTGAAAATTTAAAACGGAATCTTCCTACACTCATCGCAATCAGCTTGCTGCGTGAGATTTCTAAATCGTAAACATCTGACAAAGCGTTCTGTAACCAAGCTTTCACAACGATATGTTTTTAACCGTATGAACGTTTCAGGTTTATTTCCAATCCTTATTCACGTTGTACCAAAAACTTTTCACTGAAAGTTATCGTACAATGTCTGTTATTTGTGCCTTGGCGTTACATGGGTTCGTTCTACAAACTTGTTTTTTTGTAGCTAGTTATTTTTGTCCCCGAAGTTGAGATCTCATTAAATTCTCGTCTCTTCGCAGATACAGATGGCACTTGCATCTACAGATCTAACGAAGCTTTTGTTCATTCCATCAATTATATATTATATATATTAATACCGGAACCAGTGGTATAACAAAGATCGCAAGAAAAATCCACTCGTTCTATCAACAATTGATAACAACAAGCATGGCCCGATAATTCCCCATAAACGTTTAAACTTTCAACACAACTGCCGTCGCCCAAACCTTCACGTGGGTCCCTCACAAATTGTATCCGGCACAAGAAAATCATATATCGTTCCAAATCTCGCCGTAAAGTAGAATTCCACCCAGCCCCAAACTTATGATCGAAGTTTCCTCGGGGTGCCTCGCGAGACACTCCGCTCCCGTTCGAATTTTTAGTTCCTTCTCGAAGAAGAATTAACAATTTCGCTGGCCGTGTATCATTAAGCACGCGCCTCGTTAGCCGGCGCTGAGCTCTTCGTTTCGTTGAACTTCATTCCGTGTAATCGGCGCTCGTAACGGAGCATGAAGCTGGAACCGAGTTTCGTTTCGAAGCATCGCGTTTCGTCCAGGGATTTCATTCTTCTTCTTCTTTTTTTTTCTATTCTTCGTCAGGTCTCTTATTTTTCTTCCTTTTTTTCGGCAAGCCCGCGTGGATTGATTTTTAACGGCCAGACAGTGGTTCGCCGGTCGAACCTGGAGTTCGGTGACCAGGCTGACAAATGAATGCGTTTTCACGGTCGCTGCGGGCGGCGTCGATGCGAAGCAGTTAAACATTTTTCCAGCGTGGCTCCAAAGGACACGGATGAACGCTGATAGTAGCAAATGATCGCGGAGTTAACGCGCCACGGGCGTGCAGAAACAAAAAAATAAAAGAAAAGGGAAAAAGAACGCGGTGTACATATTAAAGGAAGTGCGTGTTCTTTTGTGCCTCGTGTTCCACTGTTTCTCGGCTGTGTGTCGCGTGGGGTGCAGAGTCAGTGGTGTACAAAGGGTTGCGCTGCGTTCCTTGTACGTTAATGCGCCGGCGATGTACAGCTTCTTGTCGCGGCCTGTTTCAGCAAAAATGATTTCCATCCGCGTGTAGTATACGTGGCAGTGCCGCGTAATTTCTTTGTCCCTTCGTTTCGACTTGTCGTTTTCATTCCGAAGGATGCCAGCGAGTTCTCCAAATGAAACGAGGAAAAATAAAGTGAGGAGCATTTGCGATTGGCTTGTATTAAGATGCTCTTCCAGACTGATTGACGGTAGAATTATAGTTTACGGAAGATCGGCTGGAATATCAATTGGTTTACTTAAGTGGATCGTCCGATAACGAGGCTCATAATCCTCTGAAAAATAATAATGAGCCCCTGCGGGGTGGGGGTGGGGGCCATTTGAAACGATGCAGAAGTCAATTACGTAATTGATGCAGAGAAAGCTAAGGGATACTTAGTCCATTAACTCTATGAACATCGCCAATTGTCGATATTTAACTTTTACTTGGCGAACACGGGTCGCGTTCATTTGCGTTCGCAAGGAACGCATAACATTATCGTTACGTCTATTTTTAGAGACGTTCGAACGGATGCTTCGTCAATTGCAACGTTCATTACTTCCAACGGCACTTGTCGTGAATTATAAACATCTTGGATATTACGGTTTCCATCCCCACCGTGCGACACGATACAGCGGTACGAACTTACGTGATCCTGCCGTGGCATTATTAAGCCCTTCTTCATTAACGTTCCCCTCCAATTGTAATCAACAAAGTGCACGTACACGGCGTAAGGTGCATTTTCAGTTGGAGAATATACGCTTTACCGTATCGATACTGTTTGGGTGTTTTGCGATACAACGACAAGCAGGTAATTCGGCTGCTTATTGCTGATTGCTACTTACTGTCCCGGTGTGAGACTTACTTAAGGCGACAGCAATTTGGCGAGAGTGCTTCCCAGCGATTTTCAAGAGCAACCGAATGGAAATTTTATTTCGAACAAGAGCAAACCGCAGGGACAGTGTTTCACGCGGAGAAAGGGTGGAAGATAGCCGCGGGTGGGGGTGGTAGATAAAGGGGAAAGAGACACGAGAAATGCCTGGAAAGATAAGAAATGCCCGTGGAACGTCGTGCTCCCCCGGTGGACGTTTTAATGATAAAACTGTCGAACGTAAAAGTTCGGGAAATTATTAAACGTTTAATCGAACGTAGTTGGCTTTCTCTATATCTGTCCCCTTTCTCCCGTTTCCTCCGTTCGAGGCGTAAGATTACGGCGCGGAAAAAAGTGGTACCAAATTATTATGCGAAACAGTTAGGGGCGATGATTAAACTCGTGGGTGATTATTGCGAACTTGGAACAGGAGAAACTTGGCAAGGACAGAGGGAGCTTCCTTATCTTCATTAGTTTTAATACTTCCTCCTATTGCAAACAAGTTCTTTCGTTAACTGCGAGCTTCCGTCGTTGTCGTGCTATTCAAATTACGGATCGCTGGTCGGGAAAAAGTTGAGAGTTCACTTTCAGTTGATAATTGACGGATTTATATTTGGATTTATATTTGGTCTTCCGTTGATTTCTATTTTCAGCGTGGGCAAGTGTAAATTTGACGATCTCCTCGGGTATTAGGGAATATATGTCATGTGCCAATATATTGATACTTTTAACGGGAGAAATAATGAAGATAAAAAGCTTGGATATAGGCGAGTAAAGCTCGAAGAAGGCGATAATCGCAAGCAGTATATGTGTTATTAAAAATTTACAGTATCTGTTAATGTATGCAGAAGCAAGGTTAATGAATTGTGAAGAAAACTGTTTACACATTGAGTCTGGTTTTGCCAGGTATAGTGAAATATGTTGAACGAAAATAATATGTAGTATCAAACAATTATTGTTATCCTAAAAGCTGTTCTGCAAATATTATTTTGATATGTAGTACGATGGCATAAATATCAGGACCGGTTTAATATTTTCAACAGTATTCCACATTGGTTTGTTTATGATAAAATAATGCTTGATGATACGAGTTTAACGAGATGCAACACCGAATCATGATCTAATCGTTCAATTTCTACATAATAATCTTGGTTAAACAACATTAGTATGAATGTAACAATAATTATATTTAATTAACCATTACTAGGGTTCATTAAGTATTGCAATAAAACATTAATTAATTCTGTGGTTCTCTATTCGGTTATACCGTCGATATTTCGTATTATAAGCTTTTAAATGCCCTGCCTTACTGTGCGATAAATATATGTATAATATTCAAAAATATAAAAAATATAAAAAATATTAAAAATGTTTATAATTAAGTGATTATTCGGTTGCAATTAATGTGGTTCTCAGACTTCTCTGGCACAATAGTGTTTCGTTATTATTTTTCGGCGTGGTTATAATATCTCAGTAGCGATTAAAGGGGTGGAAAAATTGCTCGAACGTTTACGAGAAACTAGATTAAGGTCGCCGCAGAGTCGGACAGCACTTGTCTGCTGAATACAATTGGGAAACAAAAAGGTGCAGCAACGCGGTGACCTTAGAAGCTTTTAATTAACCTTTTCAGATGCAGCACCGTCGTTTTCCAGCGTAGCAATACGTGTTGTTTCTCGCACAGAATATGCTTTCATATTTTCAGCGAGATCCATTCGTTAGGCATTTGGAGCGTAACTAACGCACGTCAAGGGCACCCGTTATTTGAAGAAGTATGACGATTACAAGGTGCTTTTTTCTCCTTTTAAATAAAACGTAATAATTAAAGGTAGATTTCTTATTCGAGGCTTGAAACCGACGTACCACATATTTATACGCAATAATATTTTGCAACAGCTGGCATAATTTTGAAAGAGAAATATTTGCCTGAATTGTTACGCGCGGGAAAGTGAGAGGTGCAAGAAAAGAAATATTTGTCTAATTTGTACGCGAATGTTTTCAGTGGAACGCGGCGGGACAGCAAGAATTGGCGTAATTATGAAGAACGGAAGCTTCACGTGAGCGTTCTTAAAGGGGAAATTTAGGTCGTACAGAATTCTTCCGAGGGTCGTTGAAAATTTGCGTTCCTATAAACACGTGACGCTGGTAGCGAAGTCAGGCAGCTTACTTTAATAGAATGTAATGTTCGAAGCAATCGTGATTACCTCCGTAAGAAATGCAACTTGGCAACGGTACAGAATGGAGGGTTTTACAATCTACAGGCATGCTGCCGCCTCCTTTAATAGTCCATGTAATTCGTTGTAATATACTTTCCTAAGAATCGTCGGTATTATCAGCATTTCCAGTTTTTCCGTTCTCCTCTCCTTTTATTACGCACTTGATTTAGAAAAATTGTTAGCGCCCGTCGAGTGCGGTTCGCAAGACCCTTCATTTCACCGTTTAACACTTAAAAATTTCAAATACATTTTGCGCAATGTATTGTACTTATGCTTTCCAAGTGTACGATTGTAGTCTCCATTTTAATATTTTGTAAAAACACGGCTCTCCGTGCATAATATCCTTTCCAAAATAGTTCCAATATTTGTTATAACATATTTGCACAAATTGCGAACTGTGAATAACTCGACATCTTCAGGGATGGGAAACTTTGCTCGCTGCAATTACGTGTAAACAAACAGCACACTGGGTGAGAACGTCGAATGTCGAAGCCATTATCGCTTACATTATTATCGTATGGTATTACAATAGTTAACCGTTGTAATGGAGATGCATAGTCTGGTCTAGTAATTTACTAGTGGAAACTTTGGTGGGCAAAGTTGTTTGGTTCAAGTCACTGTTAGTCGCTTTTGAGGTACGTGGCGCCATTGTTTTACTGGGTGTGCGTAAGCGCGTAATTAACACGCCGACTAATAGGACTTAGATTGAGCACTTCCTTGCTACGTGTATGAAATTGTTGCTCAGGGCCGTTTTAAATTTGTCGCGGCAGAAAAAATACTGTCCCAGCGATCGCGCCGTGTCCAAACGTCCATTAAAATTGAATCGTGTGTGGCACGAATGCTGGTGAATTAGCAGGCATTGATCGCATTCTTGGCGCATTCCGTTCGTCGTGTTCGGTAATTAAAGGTTTCTAAGCTTTTTAGAATAGCAGCCGCGCGATTATTTGACGCACGACTGGAATGGCGAAGGAATGTTGATTGATATGTTTCCACTGAAACATGTTTGCTAATTGACGTTAAATTCGATTGACGTAGAATCGTTCCATCATGTTGCTTTTTATGCGTTTTAGGCAAAGTTGATTCGCAGAATGATGCCGAATGATGTGTAATACGTTTGCGCTTTCAATTCGTCGACCAAACTTTCTGATGAACGAACGTGATTCCCAAGTAGCACAAAATATTGAATACATATTCATCCAATATTAAAAAGAGATATTTTAAGAGAATATTTATATAATATTTATTTGATGTCACGGCAAGATATTTTTCTAAGAGAGAAATAAATATTCATGTGATATTAGAAAGGAATATTTTTTCTCGAATATTTATAAAATATTTATTTGATGTAACAGCAAAATATTTATTTCCTAATATAAAATAACTATTTATTTAAGATTTGAAACAAAATATTTTTTTCTAAGAGAAAAATAAATATTCATTTTATATTAGAAAAAACATATTTAATTCATATTAGATATGAAATATTTGCTTGTACTCTCTTTTCAATATATCGATTGAGATATTGATTGGAACGTTTCGATTAATTTTTAATATCGATGGCATTCCAATTTCAAAAAGATCGAACAATCAGTTTTGGCCCATATTGTGCAAGCTATTGTTTCTGAATATTGATCCAGATTTCGAAGGAGCATCGTCATCGATGATTCGTGCTCGAATCATAGTATTTTACGATGGCTATCATCGCTGATACATTGTGAATATGTATTTTCTTCTACTGAATAAACGAGTAGCTTTTATTATAGGATGATTGGCAAGAAACGATTCGTCAGTAATAAATATTGTGTTTCAGAGACTGTTAAGCTGTCAAAAATATTCTTTTTTTATTGGATAAATAAATGTGAAGAAATTATGGGCAAGTTTCTAGCATTAGAAGAGTGTTCACCGCAGTCCAAATAATATTAATAACAGTAATCCACTTCGAGACTTTCATTTAATGTACATACTCGTTTCAATTCTTCAAACAATTCTTGTGCACACAATTTCCAATTACATACACGTATCAACTGTAATATCAGACATCCTTCTGCAGCCTGGACGACTGCATTGAATAATACACGGCGGAGCACGGAATTTCACTAAAAAACAAACGGTTGCAATTGCGCCTTAAAACTGCAGCGATTCATAAAGTCGCCCAAAAGTTCGTACAAGACCACACGCATTCGTCCCGTATCATTGGATCTAGCCATCCCCCATAATTCTCTATCCGAGATCGACTTGAAGATACACATTGTCCCAATTGCATGGAACTCCTTCCGTATACCAATCATCCCGCTCATCCAACCAATCGCAAATATTCGTCCAACCTTGCCTAACTATACGTAACAAGTATTTCAACCCTCTCTGTCCGGTTAAATTTCATTGCCTCGTTGGCGGGTCTGGCGACTTCTGTTGAATTCTCGACGCCCCGGGCCAATGCATTATGCACGCGTCGTTGTTCGCGTAAAAAAGAAAGGAGAAAAAAAAAGAAAGGGAAGAAAGAAATGGGACAGTCATGGTACGTCTGAGTCTGCAACGTGGGTAGATAGATTGCGTCGTGTTTGTATGTTACGCTTGCAGCCGTCTTAGATACGGAAACTCGCAGTCTCGCGTTAACCCTGTCATCCGGTTGCGGGGGTGCGCTGAATGTGCGCAAGCAGTACACGATTCCTTGTTTCCTGAATGCTCCGCGTAAATCTGGCTTGTAACACACCGCTCGGGCCACTTTGTTCCGCCGGAAGTTTATTAGTTTTGTTATTTCCATTTGAAAGGGCGCGGCTCGCTAACGAAGCCACGTGCCTCCCCCACACCGCTGCGCGGTTCCCGGCTGCCTGATGCGATTATTATTATCATGGAAATCTGAAAGAATCAGTACGGATACCCTTATAAAGTATCGAGATTAATGCAGGGATTTGTGTAACGAAAAGATTTTACGGAGGGGTCGTTCTGCTTGGGGAGAGTTCTTATCGATTGGAAATTTTATTTAACCGGGGGTGTAGGAAGTCGGATGGAAGAATTGCGCTTTTGAAAAAAGGGGAAGCATGCTGATCGTGGTGTGATTCGTATTTTTTGGCAAACATAGTTGGAACTTGTAAAGTTTGCGAAAATGGTTAAACAGAGGGAATAATATTTGATCGGAAACTGTCTGCGTATTTGATTGTGCACTGTGAACAATTGAAAGAGATGCCTGAAATTTTACATTTTGGTTATTAAACGAAGCAGTCGCTCGTTGTATTAACAAATTTATATTCTTCAACGTTTCTGCGAGTTCCTGAGATGCAATCGTCAGCCCAAGCTTTTATTTTCTCCACAACTGCTACTCGAACCGTGGCGTTTTTCTTAGGGCTAATTTAATTACCGTCGCGTGTAATAGAAGTAATTATACTAGGACCACGAAACTCGCTTTTTATTTTAGTGCGTTTACTTGTTGCCGAGTCCCGCTGCTTTTTATTGCGTTTAATTAACATCGCAGATTAAAAGGGTTACGTACCTTCCCGAGACTGTGTCAAAAATGACCGTCCTTGGTCCATTTCCTTTCCATTCGCTTAATTAACCTCGTTTTCATTGTTTTTGCCGCGCAGATAGCGGTTTCGCGGATTTAATGCCGCCCGGTGTAACAGAAATCCGGGCGACAGTTATTTAAACCTGAAACTCTGGGTCCACTTCAGAATAGAAATTGTATTTCAAACAAACTGCTGCGATTCGACGGTCGCTCGGGACATTATTAAATGTTCAATTTGTTACGCGGATAAAAACACTGCCACCGGATGAAATCTAAAACTTTTAATGCTCAACGACTGGGGGCACGGTGCCGGCGATTCGTCCGAATTTGGTCTTCGATTCGAATACACTTGTGCGGGAAAATTCGCTACTTTGATTGACTGCCAGCGGAAACGAGAATTCGCCGGTGAACGATACGAACGGTTGGAAGAAAGTGCAGCGAATGGTGTACGTTAAATGGAATACATAGTTACGATGGAAGCGATTGAATATTGGGGAAATTTCGACTTTTAGATGCGTAAGCTCGGCATTTTTTCTCCTTTTTGTTGCTTGCTCGCTTTCGGTTGCAAAATGCTAGGGAAATCTGTAGATTGGTTAAAGTTTCAGACTGCCACGAGCACGATAGAAAAGCTCAGCAGTAATTCTGTTTCAATCGTTCCTCGGAGTTGCGCCGAGGCAGAGTTGCAATTTTATTTACAAAGGTTACGCGCTCGCGAACGATGTAAAACGTATTTCGAGTAGAACGCCATCGATAAAGAGGGCGAAATAACGAAACAAAAGTGGAAATAATGAAACAGTCGGCGCACAATAAAATTCATTTCCCACGGCGATATTAATTTTCAGTCCAACCGCCTAATGAAAGTCAGCAACACAAACGAAATATTTCGACGTTCTTGTAATTAACTGCACCTGTGCGGCATTTCCTATCGCGCCTATTTTATCACACTTGCGTCGTATCTGTTCCGAGTGTTGAATCGAAGTGACGGTCGGTACGTGTCTGAGGGTCGCCAATTCAGGAGTGAACTTGATTCTATGACGATCACTGCAATCGACAGACCGTGCTCACCTCGTCGGCTGTTGTAATAATTGCCGCAAAAGGTAATTCGATTACACGACGTTGCAAGCGATCGTCCGTGCGACAATATTCCACTTTGCATTGCAATTTCGCTAGCAATGGAGGTTACACGCTGATCCGTGCGGCAATTGAGGTTTCGCGCGAGTTTCCGCGCGTCCTAGAGATGATCAGCTTCAATAGAAGCCGAGGAATTTTAATTATATCGTGGCGGTTGTGTAGCAGCATCGAAACCCTTCTGTGCCACTGGATCGCGGAGCAACGCGTCTCCCTCGATTCTGTTGCAATTTTCTGCCCGAAAATTCTTCCAGTCGCGTGTAATAAGCTTTACGTCGCTTCGAACTACGCTGCAAACATCGACGTACCGAGTTCACGGTATTATCGACGTTCTGAAACAGTTTCGTAATACCCTCGATAGCTTATACGATGTTGACATTTCGCCGTTGCGCTTACTTCCCTGCCTATTCTCCTATTCTACGCAGCCAATTCTATTTGGAAAAAATTTCAACAATTCTGCTTTCAATCTTTCTTATGCCGCGACCCGCTTTTATAATACCTATTCAAATAAGTTTCGACAACTTGACCGCCATGCGAGGCAAGATAAATTTAATAACTGAATAAAATGTCAATTACACTGTTCAACATGGGTCTGATTTTGTAACTTTCAATATGCGTTTCTTATAGACTTTAATGTGCTGAATACGAATCTGTAATCCGTTTTTCTCCAGAACGTACCATTTTTGAAAAAATCAATTTTGAAAATAATCGCAAATTTTCAACTTTGGAAGTGTTTTGTACTTTTGCGGTAATAGTTATTCAGTTGCGCTTGGTGCCAAATGATTCGTTGAAGTCTCACGAATAAAATGGTATATTGTGTTATTAGACTATATACATTTAAATGTGTTGAAATAATAATCAAAGTGAAAGGGACACCGAAAATACACCCATTTTGGCTGATATCTTTCAGTTTATTTCAAAAACTAAGGGTCCAGGAGAAAATCTAACTGGGCCACACGATAGAGCAGACCTTTCTGCAAAGGAAAGCATCAACGGAAGTTACAAAATCATTTTTGTATTCAATATACAAGCGAAATAGTTTGGTAAAACACGCGGCGGCAACAGTGACACTCAGCAGAAGTACTGCGCGTTTAGTGATTCCGCTACGCTGAGTGAGCGATAAGCGGGGAGCCGGCGTCATAGAGCACCACTGTCGCCGCCACGTGTTTTGCCAAACTTTTTCGCTTTGATATTGAAAACGAAAATGATTTTGTAACTTACGTTGATGCTTTCCGTTGCAGAAAGGTCTGCTCTATCGCGTGGCATAGTTAGATTTTCTCCTGGACCCTTAGTATTTTAAATAAACTGAAAGATACCAACCAAAATGGGTGCATTTTCGGTGTCCCTTTCACTTTGATCATTATTTAAACACATTTAAATGTTTATAGTCTAATAACAACATATACCATTTTATTCGTGAAACTTCAAAGAATCATTTGGCACCAAGCGCAACTGAATAACTATTACCGCAAAAGTACAAGACACTTCCAAAGTTGAAAATTTGCGATTATTTTCAAAATGGATTTTTTAAAAAATGGTACGTTCTGGAGAAAAACGGATTGCAGATTGGTATTCAGCACATTAAAGTCTATAAGAAACGCATATTGAAGGTTACAAAATCAAAAAAAAGTTGAAATTTGTCGAACAGTGTTATTGAAGGTACACATATATGTATATTTATTTATACTTTATTGCTGCGTATATTTGCGAATAATATTATTCTGATATTGTTTAATATTATTCTAGAAGAATGAAATAAAATGTTTTCGCAGTTGAAATGTCTGAGGCAACGAAAAACATGTTTAGAGTGCTGGAAATTATTGCGGAGGGAGTTTCCAACGAACGTTCGAAGTTTTTGAACGTTTCGCAAAAAGGGTGGAAGAATATTAATAGTGGAGCTGTAAAAAGAGAATGAATTTGTAAGACGTTAGAATAAGTAACATGTTACTTATGTCACACGGATTATACGTAGACGAAAAGAAGATGTAATTTTATTAACGATTTTGGTTACAGTTTGCAATAAATTATTACTCGTTTCCAATTGTATAGCCAATTGTGCGCTACAGGAAAGAAAAACTGTTCTCTGTTAAATCTTTTAACGGCTCCCACGATTGTTTTGTAACTTTTAACTAATTTGATCAGCCTAATTATCTCATTTGAAACTCGTTAAACCAGAAATAATTGGGACAACCCACCAGAAAACACGTCGCGTCCCCATTGGGGTTCAGGATCATCGCGTTAGGTAAACCAACACTGTGCGATTTAACACGACTGTATCATAGAATTTTCAACAAAAGATGGAACTGTCTCGAAAGTAAGGCAGTCACCGGTGACCACTGGGAGTAACATTTCACAACTGTCTGCCCCGCACCACGGTTAATATGCACCCCGTCCCCCGTTGCTTGCAAAAAAAGTCTAACAAATAATTCGCTGCCACGGATACGACCGATCCTCCCTCTGGAACCGTCAACTCGAATCGTCCCCTCAAAAAGTTGAGCGAATCTCAAGGTAACAATCTGTCACCCTCCTGCACTCTGCACCCGTTCTCCTTCAGTCAGATACACGGTGGCGCGCGAAACGAGGCTATCAGGTGGATAATTAATCACGTAGCAACGGGGACCGTACGTACGAAACTCAACTGAAATTAATAGAGCGTCGCAGGAAAATCGTGTCGGTAGTCCCGCGATCGATTTACTTACATCGTTATTCAAAGTGTCGGGAGAAGTACGGTCAAGGCACGTTCGAAAGGGACGAGAGCAAAAACAGGAAGAAAAGAATACAGACACGAGGGGGAGGAGGAACAGGACGAACCAACGTTTCGAAGTCAGCCGCACGCCCATACTTAATCACCTGTCGTTAACGAAAATTCCGGCGAAAATCGTGTAGCCGCCCCCGTGTCGGATCTTGATTAAGAGGCGTGCATTTAAGTCTCGAAAGGACATTTTCCGCGCGAATGGTAAGCGGTGGGCATTGATGAACGGATGCGACGCCCTGCATCCGGTTACCGTGAACGTCCACGATGCGTCAAACGTATCGCGTAAACGTATCGCGCGTTATCGTGTGTGCGAGAGGGAGTGCGAGAGAGAGCCGCGAGAGAGGGTCATAACTAAATTCACGGGGACAGTCATGCGTGATAACCCCCCCCCGGTCCTTGGTTTAGACGAGCGGTGTGAACGCGCCGTAAGCTCACTGCCGGCCTCTGTGCCCCCTCTGTACACGGTGGTTTTCGATCCAATTTAAAAGGCAGCTAATCAAGCGTCGGTTCATTCGGCCTGGAAAGTAACGTAATTTCGTTGGGAAAAGTCTGCTCGGCTGACAAAGGAAATATTTACACTTGGTCATACCTCGTGATTGCTGATTAATCAGTAGCTAATGGACGGGCGTCACGAAACCCTGGGGCCGGTTTTTCGGCGTCTTGAGGTTGGAGGGTTAGAACGATGGGGCTGTGCGTGTGGTTTTATCGGGTGGGTAGCTTGTCACGGAAATTGTGTTTGATTCTTATTGGCAAGCATAGGTGGACGTGTTATTAATTTGGTCGATCGACTGCGCCTTATTGGGGGTAGCGTTTTAGGGGTGCTAAATGGGGGTGGCAGTTGTCGATGCGTGGAGTTTTCTTGGGGCGCTTTATTTCGTGAATATCGCTGTGGGTTGCTGCTTTTCCAACGAACGGGTTTGCCGTGTACCTCGAGGTCTTTCCTTGTTATTGTACAATATTATAAAAATTGTGAATTGTTAATTATCGAGCACCCGTTTGCTAATTATCTCTTTAATACACGTTCGTTTTTCTTGCATTGTGTATTCAATATATTTACTACTGTGTAAAGGGAGCTTGTTTCATTTTCGTATTCGTACGAATATTTTTACTCTTCGCTGAAGCATTTTTGTTCCGGACGCATATGTGGAACCCGTATAAAAAATAAATGGTTTCGCGCGAAGTTTCTTTTCGGGCAAATCGCTTTCGGAGTTCGTTAGGCAGGCCAGCCTCGATTAACTGCTAGCTGCACTGAATTTCCCTGTAGACTAAAATTTCTATCATGTAGCCTGTTTCAAACTCCTTTTACGCGAGATAATGAATTTGAATTCTAGAATTTATGCACGCCCATGTCAGAGCCAAATTAGGAAAATAATTTATAATTAAAGTTCACGGTGACATCGACGAAGTAACTGTTCCCTGAATTAATAAGGATCAGGTTCGAGATTCACAGAATGAAAATTAATTTTGACGAAGGCAAAGAATTGTTTCCTTTTTTAATGTAAAATTAGCGCGACTGTTCGAAAACGTTGAGCCAAAATTGACGGTGGTACTAAAGGTCTTAAAAACTCGAAAGCGAGAGGTGTTCGTTCTCGTGGCAATACTTCTTCTTTGCAAATTCCTCTTCAAGCGGTGAAATTCGTGAAATTTCACGATCCTCGGCACAGAAGGGGCAAAACGCGATTACACCGACCGAGATTTTACACCGCGTCGCCTTTGCAAAAATGAACGAGTGAACACAGAAGCACGGCCGCGATGATACGCGATTAAATTAGAACGGACGTTGCTCGGTTTTTCTTGTCGTCCCTTGGAAATTAGAGTAAGCTGATTTTCGGTCAAGGAAATTTGAAGCACGCTCGCGTAGACAAAGCGCACATGCCTTTCACCGACGGCCACCGCAACGAATATTTCGAAAGCCGTTTAACAAATGCATTTAATGACGTGTTACGACAGTGGATGCGTCCAATTTTATAATGTGTCGCGGTGTTACGTGAGTTTCCCCGTTCGCCAGTATATCTAATTACATTAACAGTATGTTATATTACACGTTGCGGTATTTCAATTACGGTAGTAACTGCATGACCAACGTGCATACATATATTGATTATCTGAAAGCATTAGCTTCCCGAATTGTTACATTTGATTATTCTATTTGAATATATTATATGGTACCGTAAGTAATGCGTGTGTTTTTTTGGGACGTGTAGTGGATGAAATAAAGCAACCAACTGTTGCAACTTAAAAATGGGTCGAATTCAGGCTTCTCGCCACGAAGTTCATCTAACACTTGTAACACTTGCAATGTTCAATAATCTACCCTTGTAAATTTTTGACACAGTATTGTCTGAAGATTGCTATTTACAGTAGCATAAGTACATATTAAACAGACTCTCAACTCTCAGGACGTCTGCATTACTTATATGACGACCTAATAAAACGTGCTACATTGATTTCAACTCAACGTTGCGCAGCAATGCACGTTATAAAAGTCTAGAAGTGAAGTTTAATTGTATTGAAAAAAAAAAAAATTTGGAATAGTCAGTCAATAAATATTAATGTACGCGGTTGTTCCTTTCCGACGATTTTTCATCGAATTTTCCAGCAAGTTCATTCGATCAATTTTTCTGTATACTTTGTCCGGCAGGTTGGGTGGAAATTTCAGGGGGAAAAAAAAGGGATTGACATGGCACCGAAGTGAAATAATAGTGAAGGTCTTTTCCTCCCTTTCCCACTTTTTTTTCGGGAACAAATAGCTTCGAAATTACTCTTTTATTCGCTCACATATACCGTTCCGCTCGATTGTTATTGCAAAACCATCGGAGAACAATTCCACGGTCCACGTCAGTACGTTCGAGCCGCGATTGGTCGTGCGGGTCCATTGTTTATGATTCTGTCAGGTAAACGGTTTATGCCAAGCCGGAATTATTAAAGCACAGGGTAAACCAGAAATTCCGGGAAGACATAAATGGTGCTCCGTTTCTGATATTCTACAGAGGGGCAATCGAACAGAACATTTACCTTTTGCAATATTCAGGAAATTGCTAAATACCGCGCGTTCGATGGGAAATACCGTCATCAGTTTTGGCCAAATTTACTTTTCAGCCGTTTCCGAGTATAATCGAGATTCGTGGAATATTAATTGTTACAAGCAAACAGCGCGATGTGTTTAAAATCGTTAAATATAAAATAACAGCGTATTTCAATTTTATCCTTACCTTATTTGTTTATTACATTTTAATAGATATTCGAAACTTGAATTTTATCCCCCTTTATTTGTCCAAAATATTTCTGGAATGTCTACATTCACTTACATATGTAAAAGGTCGACGTAATTAGGAACACCAATGAAGTGAAAGTTACACTTTTATTGGGAAAAATATATTTATCGTATTTAAGAAGTATTCGAGGGTGATGTTAAAGCGAGAAAAATATTCCCCGATTTCTACCTGATTCGATTGTGTACGAACTGCGTCCACGATCACGCGAAATTTGTTGTATGCCGTTCTGGTGGCTGCTCTGATCTGGTTAAAGCTACTAGGACAGGGAAACTTTATTTGCTTCATTCGTCACTGGGTCCACCGTGTTCAGGTTTTTTCGGTGCTCGATCCTTTCCATCTCAGGGAGGCTTTGTCAGAGATTTACAGACGTACGAGTCAGCCATTTTTTCAAATATTTCACTTTTTCTGTTCTGATTCGTACGAGAGTATTTGGGATCACCTTTGCACTGTCCGAAATAAAATTCACGCGTTAGACGGATAACCTAATTATCCATTATTCGAATTTATATCTCTCTATGTATTCATTAGTAAAATGCAGTTCATTTGACTACTAATTTAATCACTTCTTTCGTCACAGTACACCCATCGCAAAATTCTATCAATCGAAATGTTTGCACGAAGCGTGCAGAACAATTTGTTCGTGTCCTCTCGAATATTTACCATTTCTGTTCCATATTTTCATGTCGCTCTTTCTCCTTTGATTCGTTCGTTATTCTTGTGCGCGTCCACTTGAACGCCAAACCTCGTTTCTCCCTCGACTCTGAATTCCAGCGAAGATCGTGGAATGAATAGGGAAGTCGTTCGAGGAAAGTCGCGCGAGCTGTGCTGTACGCGCTTAAAAATTCTGAACAAAAGTGACACAAGGACTCCGCTTGTAATTACTGAAATATGGAAGTTTGGACGCAACGAGCTTGGTGTTAACAAATTGTTGTAGGGAACGCGGTTCAGGAGACGAGCTTGCGTTGTCAGCGGTGTCTGAATTGCAACGTCAAAGAAACGTCGGCTTGGTTCCTTTAAATTTCAATCGTTAATTCTCATCTTTGTTAAAACTAAAGGCATCGCATTAACATGATTCAGTCTCATTGATACGATTTATTTCTCTGTTGACAGATGGAAAAGAAAGTGATCGAATTTTTATGGTATAATAGTATGGAGTTTGTTGGCAACAATTTTGTCAACATTATAATATAATGATTAATAAAAAATAATATACAATGTTTCCTTTACGTTAACCCTTGAATGTATTGCATTTTATATTGCCCAGTCGCCAAATTAAAAAAATATAAGAATAATATTAGGTATACAAAAGGTGAAAAATACAATTGACATCGATTTGATTGCGCGTGAATAATAATTATTGCGATCATTTGTTTGCCTCGATATTGAAATACGAAATTTTCTACTATTTTTTGTTCCACTTGTGAATGCAGCTGTCGTCATTTAAATAC
The DNA here is from genome assembly GCA_963583965.1 of Nomada ferruginata. Classification (NCBI taxonomy): domain Eukaryota; kingdom Metazoa; phylum Arthropoda; class Insecta; order Hymenoptera; family Apidae; genus Nomada; species Nomada ferruginata. Next base: position 8,763,155 of record OY757219.1, read on the forward strand.
ATACCAACCTACTATGCATCATAGAATGTTTCCTCTCATTACTGATAACAGTACGATGGTAAAGGTGTCCGTTGACCGTAGGAAAATATTAAGTCCCATGGAAAATATTAAGTGCCCTTTTTCACGCAACTTCACTATTTTCACATTACTGCAAAACAACCGGCACATCAAATGGAGCGAGATACGCGTTACCAGGTTGCACAGCAAAGGATAATCGAAGTGTTCCATGAATTCTCAAGGCACGAGCAACGGGAACTCACAGATTACATTACGATATCATCCAATGGAGCGTCCAAAAATGATTATCGATAGGAAATTCAGGGCGGTTTTACGATTCGTACAGGGATCCATAAAATTCTGTCTGAACGCGAGCCGGACGATTCGATCATTCTGAAGCGTTGATGCCGCGTCGAAGAATGGTTACCAAATGGCAGATGGAAGTGTGGATCGCGAAATAGACCGGCGATTCGTTCGGAAATGGTTTCCATGACAAGTTGTCGCCATTGTGCCTGCCTGAATGGCTCGTAAACTATTCATGTGTCGATTACAGACACGGCAGTCTCTTCTTCCAGAGCCGGCTCGCAATTAGGGGATGGGTCGCTCATAGCCGCGGTGATTACAAAGCTGGAGTTTCAGGGAAATAACGCGACGCCTGGCTGAGGTTTGCCCCGTTGTTGCGTCTAGTGATCTTCCCCTTCGCTCTACGGCATATTATAAATTATAGGGCGAGTAAAAGAAAGAAGAACCTTATTCACCGTGTAGATGTATAGTATGTACTCGTTGAGTCGAGCAAGAAACGCTCTGCAAACGTAGGTGGGAAGATCCTGATTTTTGAATGTAAGAAGAAGTTATTTTATTATTGCACACAGTGCATATTCATTTGACTATTTGAATGATAGCATTGCGAGAAATATATGTGGAACTTTGTGTAATTTATAATTGAATACAACAGAGATGCCTTGTTTTATTATCGAAGGGTGAACGTTCATTTAATAGGCGTGGAATCAATTTTAAACGATTGCTTTGGGAAAAATGTTTGATGAATGTTTCTCCTGATTTATAGTTAATACGTTCCATGTTCTCATATCGAGATAATTCCGATGAAAAATGACTGGCACAGACAGTGGACGAGTTTAAATTGAAACGCTTCCAATAATTCTGTAACAATTACATCGTAATTCCGTGGAAGGATGTAGGATTGATGTAGATGATATTTTTTCCTCTTCCCTTTATTCGAACTTATTCGGGGATTCATCAGAAGGTCTTGTTCGAAAGAACGAAACGGATTTCCCGCAGCGTTCACTCGATTTGCCCCGTTTTCTTTTCCATATCCGCTTCGAAATGAGAATGCCGGAAGATTAATGAGTAAATATTGTGGAAAAACGTTTCCACGAATGTTGAACGAAGGCGAAGGAACAATTGCAGGTTGAATGTAGGTTAATAGAGCCACCATATTTATTGAAGGCAACTGAAGGAAGGATATTATGTAGCCAGGAATTACTTTCCGTTTAATGCGAGTCGAGTGTTGTGCGGAGAGGAGAATGGATTATGTTTTGGTGAAACGAGACTGCTTCCCCGCTGTGGGTATCGTTAAACGAAGGGAATTCTTCGCTGCTTTTCTTTTTTTAAAACGCAGCGTTGCACGATGCACCGGTAACGATGCCAAACGAGAAACAAACAGTCGCAATTGATCGTTTGCGTTTAAGCAAAAGCCACGCTTAATCAGCTTCAAGATAGTGTTCTGCATAAAAATTGAACAACAAAGGAACGCGGAGAACGAGAGAAATTCTTTACGATTGTTGCAAGATGTTGCTTTTCTATAGTAATAGGACAGTAATTTTATAATAATATAATTTAAAAGTATTTGACGATTGTGCAGTAGAAAGTAATAGTGTGGAATGTATAATAGCGCTTGTTTTGCAAATAATATTTCACCTCATTTCACTCGACGGTGCCTTAAAATATTAATAAGTTTATTTATTTAAACCAGCAATCGTTTTTTCTTTGAATTATTTGAAGTTAAATATTTTTCCTATTTTCTCTGTAAGTTATAAATGTCTCCAATATTATAATATATTTAGCATTTGGCATTGCAAATAATTCCTGCCCACGTTTACGGTTTTCAAAAAGGTGCAAGTCACTGAAAGTTAGAACACCTTTAATGATGCTTTACTTATTTCTACCTACTTCTTTACCTCGTTAATCGATATTCTGTGTTCAACAAAACGTTTCGAACTGATTGCCGCGCGAACTATAATCCCGTGGCCCGTTGCAGGCAGACACGGGCAAATGACGAGTCATTAAAATATTAAATAAGGAGAAACGAGATAGCCCCAAACTCTGCATGGAAAATGCAAATGTCGAGCCATGCTACGTGAATGGTAGTATAATATCTCAGTGAAACGCGACTGGAACACGAATCGAATGTAACAAAGTTCGATTTCCAGTGAAAAATTACACGATCCGTGAACGTTTAATTTATCAAGACAGAGAGAGGGAGGAAGTGAGAAAGAGTGAGAGAGAGATGTCTGCTGTCGGTTTAGAATGCGATTGAAATTTCACGAAAAGACGAAACCTCGTTTCCAGGGGAAAACTTTGTTTCCATCGATCGAATTCTTCCACGTCGGCCGCGTGAGAATCGCCAACGATTTCCTGATCGACGACGCGAACGCTGCATAACGAATGGTACTTCCCTGGAATACGCAATGCGTTCAGAGATGGCTGATCGTAATTTCGTTATTAATTTAATCGCGGCTCCCCGTCGATTAATTGCATTTCCTTTAAACTGGTCGCACGTTGTAAATTGTACGCAACACGCATAACGATTCGTCGTACCGGTAAAATTTTGTCGACTAAACGTTGGCAGAATCGAATATCAACATCGTAAGAGCATCTGTTGTTTGTCGGTTAGTTGTGCGAGGAAGTTTACGGAAATTTTTGTACATTGGAGATAAGGATGAAAATAATGCCCTCGGATTTTGTCCCATGTCCAATGCAATTCTCGGTCGTTTAATGGTTTAGCAAATTTCAATACACCGTGAATTTAATACCAGCGAGTGAAATAGTAGTTCTACTCTCGTTAATGAAGATTCAACGAAATATGATCGAGTTTCAATGGAACGTAAAATGGAAATCAGGGAAATGTGATATGAGAAATTTTCCACCGTTTATCATTAGATAGAATTTATAAATCATTTGCGTGGTGTATTTAAAAATAGTGGAAGGAATGCAATATCCGTGCATATTAAAGCCGAACTGTCGCTGATTATTCAATGATTCCAATAAAATACACTTACGTGTGGTTCTTTTCAGACTTTTTCCATGCTCGTCGGGAAGAATGTGTATAGGAAGAAAATCAATTTTCAACGTATTTGCTTCACCAGCGACCATTACATTAATTTCCGTCGAACCAAAGGCGTAGAATCGGTCTGTGATAATAGTGACATGGAACTTTTTACACCCTGTACACGAACTGCTGACTTATTACCATAAACTAATAGCACCGTTCTGAATAATTTTTCACTTTCGATGCAAAAATATAGATATTGGAACCCTTTAAATTATTTAGGTAATTAAAATGCAAAGACTTCGGCAAAATTATTTATTATATATTTCCCATCTACCGGGCAAAACTGTAACAATTCCATTGAAATCAGTTTTAAAGATTACCATTCTAAATATTAATTGAGACCAGAATATGGACTTTCTCGAACGTTATATTCTTCTTTACAGTACCTAGTGTATAAAAAGGTATTAAAGAATTGTTGCAAATAAATGAGTCATTAAGACAAAGGTTAAACTACTCAGCTGTACGATTTCGTAGCGCTGAAAGCGAGAGATACGAGATGTAAGGGAAATAAGTCGTCCGATCGAGAGCTCAGTAGTATATCTAAATGATAAGTATCGACGACGTGCTACTCGACGTTTCCACTCTCCTTCTCGTTACCACTTCGCCCGCTTCGCAACACCCCGCCCCTGCCTTCTTTTTACCCTTCTATTTCGAAATTGTACGAGACTCTTGAACTTTTGCATCGCGTGTTTATTCAGGCCGTTCCCGCTTTGTGCACCGCACAACGACGTCAGAGGCTGACAAGCTAAGCAATGCATCACGGATAAAATATCGCGAATACGTGAACGTTCTTCCGTGTGTGTATGCTCGGTAGGCAGCAGGAGACTTCGTTTTGACAGCGTGCAAGAGGAATTCGAAATAGTTCGGGGAATTAGGAACGGAGTAACTCAAGTTCGGAGAAGAATTCGAATTATTTGTGGGAACAGCGGCTCTCACAGGGGATATTAAAACCACCCACTGTTCTTTTGATAGTATTTGTCGCTCTTTTAACGGAGCAAAGCTGAATGTTCAGCTCTATTAATACTGCTGTTGATGCCTTTTGATGAACGTGAGATGCGAAGATCGATACACGCAAATAATTAATTCTGGGAATGACTAAAAGTCTATTGTAATACAACTAGAAAATTTATCAAGTTTTGCGACTGTTACAAGTACACGGATCATAGCAATCAATGTGGTGGAAAATATATGCAAGGCTCAGGCGCAATTATTATTTTAATTGGCAAATTTGCAATGCATTCGTATATGGCATTTAGACTCACGTTACGCGCATGGAAGATTGTACAAAAAAAATTGTTTTAAAAATATTGTCTTGCTATTTGATATGTTTCGACATATAATATCGGCTGAAATAATTTTTTTCTCAGCGTAATTACACAACCAGAGATTTCAATAAACACTCTGTCGAACATTAATACACTATTTCGAATTACTCTTCGCATAACTTTGCACGAATCCAGAAAATTCGTTTGCGAGGTGGCCATTCTCCTCTTCGTGAAATCATACCGGGGACAATAAAATAACGCGTGCCGATTCTCGACTCGAATTTGAACCAGTCCCCCTAAACCGGTGTACAAGCCCAGCCATACACGTTCCTGGGTTAATAGCTTAATTTTTTAAATTTCATTACGGCGAATTTATGAAAGGTCCAATAAAAGTTTACGGCCTGGCAATAAAACATACGCGCATTTAGAAGCGTAGTTAAAACTGACATCGCAGGAAATTGAGTGGCAATGAAAAATCATGGTCCCTATTCGTCTCCATTTCCAAATCCACCGTTTCGCGCGAGCCGCCCCGAATAAATAATGGGTAATTTACTTTCTGATGTATGCGGTTTTAAGTGGGGAACGATTGAAATAGTGGCTTTCAGCCGGGCTCGAATAGTTCGTCGCTATGGTTCCGGCACTTAGTTACTCGGGGTTTGAAATTAGAAGTATAATCTTTTAACGGTGTTAACACGCAACACACGTGACTTATCCCCAGGCTGAAGTTGAACGGGGAGAGCTCGCATAATTACAGCCTCCACCTGTGTTTAATAAATACAGGGGGGATTTATATGCGAATGCGTTTCAACTGTTCCGGGGGAAAAAAAGAAATTGTTGGACGTAATAACACGCCGGCGAAATTGTGGGTGTATTCGCTTTGATATCCGTAGCTGACACGAAGGAATTTATATCGCATTTGCGAAATTTACTTGGAAAGTTTTAGGCTGAAATGAAATAAAGTGAACTCTGTGAAATTGGATTTTCATAAAGACCAGTATTATCACATTTTTACATTGCTCTTATCGAAAGCAAAAATCTTTTCTATCTTAAAACACGCTAGAGACATTTGTGTTTAAGTGTCAAGTGTGAATATTGTTTAACGAAATATGAACATTTCACACGGAAATTCTGTTAGCAATGGTAATTGAGGGAGAAAAAAGTGAACCGCTGTTGTGAATGTCTGATCGTGACTGAAATCAGATTAGTCAATGCAATTTGTAATACGAGGAATATCGGAACGAAAAACTAGCGGTAACTGAGAGAATAAAGCTGCGGGGGAGGTGGATAGGTTTATGAAATTTTTCTGGTATTTTCGCGTGCTGAATCTCTATTTTTTTTTTATGAAAACCAGCCACCTCTGCATTCTAATTTGCTTTTCAGAAAATGGAGCTAAATTTGTTACTATGTTGGTATTTTGGTGGAACGTATTGTTTTTCTATATCGATTTTCTTTCCGTGGAAAAACATTGTCGGATAAATTGTAGAATATTTTATAAAATTCTTTTCCCCTTCCACTTTCAAAGGAAACACGATGCTAAATCCTCGTCGTAACGAATTAAATAAGCAAAAGGTATATAAATACTCTCACAAACGTTCAGATGGATGTAATTGTTAGCCTTTCAGCTTTTTACAACGCCGTGTTATGAAACACGGTTCGAAATAGAACGTGGCGTAAGCCATCAATCATAATCAGAATGTGATGGAATAGTGTGTTGCAGACTTGAAACGTAAGGCGTAATTTCTAGCATAATTTCCTTGGCACTACTCCCTGATTAAGTATTTATTACATTCTTTAATCTCCTTCGCTTTGCTATTACACATGCATATATTCTAAGAATCGGTTCTGACGTAATGGTGGAATATCAAAAGTATCTTTGTTCTAAATAAAATAATCAATACATTAATTTAGACTTAGACAAATGAAAAGTAGCTACAATTTTACACTAGATTGCCGGAGCGATTCAATTTGATTCATTTCAGAATTTGAAATACAAAGATTAATGAAGATGAGTATTGTATAATTAAATTAATTACATTTCATTTCGAAATTAAGTGAATTAATTTTTTAAAGAAAACGCGCATTTTCATTGGCCATTGTTAATCGGAGGGAAGTCAGTAAAAATAAGTGTTCAAACTTCAAACTTGTCCGGCAATCTAGTGTTAATATCAATGAATAATTTAAACAAAACTACTTCAACCACATATCGGACACATAACAGTCGGTATATTTCATTCAACGTACTATTTTCTGATTACGAATTTCAAAGTTAAAGTAAAAGAAACACTTACTCGAAGCTGTTGCAATTGAAATCAATGGAAATTAAAGAAAAATACGACAACCACCGTTGCTTTAGTCAACTTAAATTACAACCTCTGTGCATTCCCAGGGTGCACGCCTTATCTCTTCAAAAATGAAACAACAAAGCCGAGGCACAAAACAAATCCGTACGCCCAACTAAACGCGAATACCAACCGTTATCGCCGTTTCCCTATTCAATCCTCTCCCTAACTGATATTCCCATCGCCGTCGTCAAAGGTACCGCAGATTTGATAGCAGATGTAAGACGTCGCGTTTGCCAGTCCAATTTACGAGTGGCGCGTACTTACGGCAACAAGCACGGCGAGCGTTGTACAAACAGAGACCGCATAATTCCAGTCCATGCATTACTAACGAGCATAATTAGATTTACGCGGAAGTATATTAGAAGGACGACTTCGAAAGGGGGGGCACAGGATGCACGATAATGGCGCCGTATGTATAAGCGTGCCGTAGTAAGCTGCCGTGTATACGTGTGCGTATACAGAAAGATGCGATATCATAGTCGACTGCGCCGCATAAACTTCCTCGACGTACGTACGTTCAGTATACTCTGTGAAGGGTTGGCGCGGAGGGGGTGGAATAGCACGGGAGGTATGCAGGTGAACAGCGACGTCACGGTTGCATCGAGGCATTGCGAAACCTCGATTCTCGCGTGCAATTTTATCCTTTTCCTTCCAAGCCGTACATGTGTGCACGCCCGTCCCGTTTGCCCCGTCGTTGGTCCTCTTGTTGCTTCGCCCTGTTTGCCGCAGCAGGATCGCTCTCGAATCAATATCGAATCCCTATCGAACGCTGAAGTGGAGGGATGGCCGATGCTCGAATTCGTGGCCCACGATTAGATCTTCGTTTCAATTCGACGAAATGAGAATCGAACGGCTAGTGTACTTTCTTGCCGGCCTTTGTTGATTCAGTACTTGGTCCTCTGGCGAAATATGGTTTTACTTTTGGCCGCGGCACTTCAAGGGGCTCGCCGCTTCGAGAAAGGGTCGATTTGTTTGGATCGTTTTATCGGTTCGGGGTGTTGGAAACATATTTCTGAAGGGACAGTTCGAATTGTCGTTTGCATTAACGACGCTGCACTTTGAGATTGATTGAAAGAGATTGATTAATAGTTGTGTTTGGAGTTTTCGCCGATTACGAGAGACATGTTTGTCTGCGAGCAGAACCGAAGGTAATTGAAAGAGTAAAACAATTTGTTCGATAAACAAAATGTATTATTTCTTTGGAAAGGAGAGAGCACCCATTCATTGCTTCATTTCTTAAGTACGCCACTTTGTCAGTTTGCGTTTTATAATATTTATTATACATCCGGACCTCGCTGTTGCAATTACGAAATGGAGGCAAGACCTTTTATTCCGCCAACGGGGGATGCTTACTTCGGCGGCCCTTCTTTGAATAATAAATTGAAAAATATTATTCAAAGACCTCCCTTTACAAATGGATTACCGGGTTGCGCAACATAAACATTGCACAACACCGGCGAAAATAAAACGAAGTTCTCTGAAGCGTCGAGAAACTACCCCAATTCGCTATTTATGGTTCTTGATCTCTTGCGTTTCGCATCTGACATTAATTACGACCCGCGAAGCGTTAACAGACAAGCCTTCAGTTCGAAATATTTCACGCGAACGACGGCAGCAATCCTGGATATTTTTTAATTAAAGGAAAGCAAACTACAGCTTCTGGAAGGGTATTTAATTCCACATGAACGTTGGGGTTAATTATTATTAAAGGAAAACGAAACGACGAGTCATGTCAAAGGGGTGATCCTTACAAATAAAAAAAGAAAAAGGGGGTAAGAAGAAAAAAAATGAAGGAAAGGAAAGCTCGACTCCGGAACGTCCGAGCCAAAGGAGAGACTTATTCAAGAGGAAAGAGGTAAAGGTAATTTTCCAAGTTCCAGTTTCGAAGGTTTTCGCGGTCGACCTACATACTTATTTCCCGTGCATTCTCCCCTCCTCATTGAAGATCCTTGCGACTCGATAATCTCGCAAACGTCCGATAACTTATCATTAGATAGGCCAAGTGTTTCAGCCCTGTCTTAGATTAGCACGCGTCTGTTCCAGAGACACGGCTGTGTGTCGCAAACGTTTCATCCCCCAAGTGGCTTGTTCTCTGTGCAATTGTAGGTTAACCTAATGTCAACTAAGTTGATATCACACTGGCGCGCCGTAACGCCAAATAATTGAGCCTTCTGGACGGTATTATGAAAGGAACTGCGCTTTGAGATAATTCCCTTTGATATCGATTGCGGAAAGAGCAAGCTTTTGATATCGAAAGCTTTTATGAGGTTGCAGATTATTATTGAACTTTCTGCAGGTACTTCAGACAATTTTTCTCCATCATTTTTTAATTCATTGAAACGTTTAAATCAATGAATTCGAAATTAAAATGTTGTAGAAAAATGAATTTTAGTTTAAAATGTCCTTTTTAAGTATTTCTGCCATTAGTTGATTAGATTAAATTAATCGTTCTACGCTGTTTTAATTATGTACAGTATTACATGATTTACTGTAGAAATGCAATAAATATTCTGTTAGAGGGAAAAGATTGTATTATAGTACGTAATAATCGAAGATGGTGCATCCTTTATTAGGACAATGTGCCGCCGAGTGACGAATATTTTATGCAATTCCAAAAATACCACCAATTTACCTGCGTCTGTTATAAATCCAATACAGTGAAATCCCAATAGGATTAATATTTGAAACTGTAGATAAATAGAACTGATTGGACCCGTTGTGTTTAGCGTGTCTGCCTGAGAGATAAATACATTGCGCTTAATAATACGGCCCAATTAAATCCCATTGTATAATATTTTATGCCATTACGTGTTCATGTCAGCGATGGTTGATGCCAATTTGTCTAAAAGCCAAGATACCAACGGAGCAAGTGAAAGAAAGAAATGAAAGCGGATTGAAATACCACGTAACACGTTCGATGAAAAATTGTTCTTATTGTTCTAAAATTGTTCTAAATTCAATTGCATCGCATTATGCATTTGAAACATTTATTTTTAACTGCGCTTTTAATTGCGACGAGTAAAAATTAAATCGCATCGAACTTAGCCGATCGCCCCAATGTTGAATCTTCGCGGAACCATCAGATGCACAAGTTTTGCGCGCAAAGCACCGCGAATTTCTCTGGAAAAAAGAGGGAATAAAATAATATCAGCGGAGATCGATATGTGGGGCGTGTAAATAGTTGCGCAGGATTTTCGTGCGTTGCGTTCTGCAAATATTTGCACGCCGATCTCGCGCCGTTCACTGCAAGCAATCGATCAGAACTTACTATAAATTTCAGTTGCCTATGCGAAAGTAACGTTTCCCAAAATTAACTTTTCCCTCCGAATTTTAGTACGCATATATGCGCCCCAAACAAGTTCTCAGAACTGTGACCATCGACACGAAATATCCCATTTTCGAAAGGAATCCAACACATACCGAATACAACGCGATCCTCACACCGCCCGCATAAAACAGCGAGCGGAATCGCAAGTAAACACGCCGCAGAATAAATCTCGCAAAATCACTTTCACGCGGCAACGTGAAATGCAAGCAACAAGTGTTCGAAACAGTATTCACGGTGCAATTGATTCGTCGATGAAAGGCGAAACGACGCTGACGTATAATAATTAACAACGAAAAGCGCCAATAACTATCGAACCCCCGTCGCGACGAAGGCGAACCATCGAGAAACGTTTCTTTGTTGGGAAAAATCGCGGCGAAGCTGCGCCTGTCGACGCACGATTTTTCAACCACTTCCATCCCATCGTTTCTCGCCGACCCCTCCGGGCCAGGTCGCGTCAAAGTCGCACGGACCACCGACACAGAGGATTAACGTAACCGGGAAGCGTGGTCGGACGATCGGCTGTTTTCGATGTAACTTTTCCCCTTTAAAAGCGTCCAGCGGCGCTTGTCAGAAGTTTCCGATGTAGCGCCGTACCGCGCCGGTCCCGATGCTTGGCCCCGTTGGTTTATTGTGCCCCCGGTGACTGTCTCCTTCCGTTTGTTCATTCCCGGATAAATGCAACGCCGGCAGCCGGCCACGAGCAAATAAGTCAAGTGCACCGGCGACGGTTTTATGTACCTCCTCCTCGAGGAATCGGAAATTGCGGCCGGCAGAACTATGATCGCTGTACGGTGGGCACGATCGTTTCTGGCCAGAACAACACGGTGCCAGAACGAACTTTTATATATTTGTCGGGGCGAACGTTTCGGTGGACACTGATACACTACGAGGGGTGGCGTTCTGTCTTTGGAAAGCAGAGTGCCGTGTGACGAGAGGATATAAAGATATACTCTTGCCAAAATTCGCCAGAAGGTGAAAGACAGGGATTAAGTCTTCTGTGGCAGATGCTGGGTCAGTGCCGACCCAGTGTGTATGTTTCAACTGACGCGTCAGTGGTCCGGATTGGGGTTAAGTGTGCATTATGACCAAAAAATGAACTTTCATATATCGATATTTTTCGAATATATACTACTTCCTAAATGTCCAGCAGCCTCAAAAACGAAAACATTTACATAATTTAATGCCATTTTGTAGTAGAAATGACAACTTAAAGTTGGACTTTCTAAGGACAGTATTTTTCATCGAAAAAACGCGTGGTATTCTTTTGGGTATGGAGGCCCCAATTCTACATGTATTTAGTTCTTTCTTTTTTTGCAGTAAAGGGTATTCTTCCGTGATATAAATTCACTCGTCGTATTAATAATTACCATATAAAGTTTATTAAAAAATACTGTCGAATGAACTATTACAAATTCTTGAAATGTTTTATGTTTGAGAAGAAATATCTTGCAAGTCCCAAAGAATCCCGCAATGTAGCAAATTGGAACATGTTCCGGACACCTTCCTCTAAATAACTATGAAGAAATCGGTTCCCCCTTCGTCCCCCTACGCAGACTATGATTTTTATTATATCGCCTCTTTTTGACATCAGATCCATACATGAGCACTATTAGAATAAAATCGGGTACTAAAAAAGTTAAGGAATTAGATCCAGAAGCTCCAGAATTAATAATTAAATGACAGGAAATGATAATACTACTAATAATAATAAATAATAATAATAATAATAATAATTTTTTTTTTCTTAACGAATACTTAAATTGACATTACTACATTGTCCAGTCCAAGTTTCGCGTTTATACCTTTTACGAATAAAAAGTTATAAGGCAAATGCACACTTAACCCCAATCCGGACCACTGTGTGACGGGTCGAAATTGGTATCTTGTGCGACACGAGACGCGAAAAACATTGGGACAATGTTGTATCGAACTGCGATCACGAAATGCAAATTCGTTATAATATTCACTACATATAGTTTTTCGTACGTAGTCATTTCATAGTTTGTAATTATATACTAGTTCATAGGCCACACTAAGCCTCTGGTTTTATGAAAATCGATTATTTGTATATTTGAGTGTACTTGAAATAGCTTTAATCACTTTCCAAACTATGAAGACTGTTAATATTAATTTACTTCCGTCATTGTTTCTCAATTTTTGTTGTAATGCGGTATTGTTGGGATACGTGCAGGAAAACTAGAATGTATTTTTTTAAAAGAGATCTTTGGACGTGATGGTCTGTTTCTGATTGTGAGCGAATATTGGATTGCGTATGTGATTTTCAATTTGTAAAATTGGAAAAATGTATGCTATTCAGTGATAACAATGGGGGTGAGAATTTTTTGAGGTATTGAAGTAAGCTTTGGTTCGTATTAAATTAAAAGAAGTTTTTTTATTACATTCATAAAATTCGCTTGGATAAATGAATTTCTGTTTTCGAAAATCTTGAGCAAGATTTTCGGTTTCAATCACGAGCCGGAAGTGCTTCTTCTGGAATTTTGTTTTTCTGTTCTAGGTATTATTTATGTGACACGAGAATAATAAAAATATCGGAACTTTATGTTTATTACGGAAGTTTCGAAAAAATAAGAAAATTATCTAAGAAAAAATAAATTTCACTGAAGCGCGAGACGTGTCTATTTTACCGTGGTCAAATATGAACGCGGGTAAATTCAAATTGGTATTTATTTTATTGGACACGTTCCACTTTTTTTCTTTGTAAAGCACGCACACCATTGTGAAAAGCAAATACATATAATCGTGTCCAAAATACATATTTTCCCACTCAACAACTATGCGGTTTCAGCATTTTCAATTAAATTCGCGATATATTCCACCACACAGTTTTCTTCTTTCCACTGCAATTCATTCAAAGCGACATCGTATCTTTTCGGGATGAAGAACGATGCATAAAAAAATTGCAGGGTTTCTTTTCCACCGGTTTCAACGACGTTATATGCGGGATATAGCAGGATAAACCTATGCATGGTATATACATACGTATTCAGCAGTCATTTTATGGAGAAACTAGCTATTTCTTGCTGCATTCATGTTAGTTGTTTATAGGAGCAAGAAGTATCCGATATACGGGGCTGAAGACTGTAACGAAAATGTAACGGGAATGACATACTGAATATATGCGACAGCAGTGTTCTGGCAGTCATATTTCGCAGATATGAAAAAGATTCACAGGTGCATTTGTATTCGTCCTGACTGTTTTGATTTAATGTTACATTTTTATTAATCGCGATACCGGTGGTAGTGAATATATTGGAAATAAAAGATGTATTCAATTTATCATAAGGATTGGATCATACAGTCAAGGATATAATTTTATGAGCAAATAATGAAGGTAGATGTTACTCAAATTTAATCAACCTTTTTACGAGAGTGGTGAGTGTACCACAGTTAAGAAATTTTGTGCGGAAATGGCTCGATCTGATAGGAATATTCACGGAAAACGAATATAAAATAAAAAATAGTGTTTAATGTCCTAACTTTTTCTTTCATTTCTCATACGACAGTTCTAAGACAATGTTCCCCTTCATCTCTTTTCTGGAATACAACAGCTTTGGATGGTACATTAAAAATGAGGAAGGAGTATCTTTGTTTCGGTTTTCGATTAGCTGACTCCAATTTTCGTTCGTGAGTTAAAATAGAATCACTAATAAAATCTTAAAATCTTTTGCTTATTATGTCTTGGTATATACGTAACTTATATGAAGCTTTGTAAAGTACAATATCTAGAATAATTTCGTGCTGGCAATATCTATTTTCAGTGGTTATTAATTATATTGTCTTCGTAATTGTGTCAGAAAACTTTGATAGGGCTTGAGAATTGAGCAATTACCAAATGATATTTGTCCCGAAGTTGTAATTTTCAGTTGTCTCACGTGTTGCATGGGTTTTCCGACGGGCATAAAGGCTATAAATTTGGAGTTAAAGCGTGCAAGTACAGCGAAGATAGAAATAGAACGTATGACTTCCTCGTATATCTCGAGAGCGATAATATCTCTAACAGAGTCATGTTGATCATAAAACTCTTTCCCGGCACAAAGTAATTTACTGTAAAACATTTCTTATATCGCGTGATGAGGCGGCATCGTGTCACTCGGGATATTTTTCAAGAAACGAAGTACATACAATAACATTTCTCTTTCGAAACGTGGACGGAATGATGTGATCGTTACACTTCAATCACCGTCATAATAATGTAAGGGACACAAAAAATTGTATCTTGCGCGCGTGTAAAACGCAAGCAATGAATTGTTAAGTGCACCAATAAATAATTTACTACTTCTATACCAATTTTATTATGTATAGCAGCACATGTTGAAAGAATTTACTCATTGAGAACAATCTTTTTGGTAAAACGATTTCGTCTTGGTCGCCAGTTAAATTGCATCAAACTTCTGGACCTCATATGGCAGAATTGTTAAAAAGCACCATATTTTAATATACATGTTTAGAATGATTTTAAGTTTCACACACATGCACGGGACATATTATTTATTTATGCCAGTCCAGCGGTATTTTTTATCAAGAATTATGGATCATTTATTGATGTCCATGCAACATTATATTTCCATAAATCTAAAATGATCAAAATTGTGAAAAGGAATAAAAAAAGGGGTCTAAAAATATGTTATATGAAACCACAAAAATGAACAACAAATATTGGATAACTACTTAAATCGCACATCTAATAAAATATTAAAAAGACCATTTTGAAAATCTGTACTGGCATTATATTTGCCACAGAATTCCGTTTAACATACATGTTCCATGATATACTTTCCACAAGCATAACAAAAAAATATATTGCAAAAACAATGGACGGCGAACGATTTCGTGAAAATCATTCCAGAGCTTGATTCATCGCGCACGTTTCCCACCACAAATTTCGTGAATCCAGTTCAATTCAGATTCACGGTTTCATCGAAGCCTGCAATTCTTCGTTCGTTGCTCCTCGCAATTTTTCTTGCGCGACATTTTCCTTAGTCGAGATACGCCCTGTTGCGCCGAAGTGTATTTTGTACCAGGGACATCGGGGTGCAATGGGGCAAACTAACGTGGAAGAATATTCGTTGCAAATTTCAATTCCGCTTGGCCACGGGATTGTTGCACAAGATGCTCGTATGAAATTTTATGGAGTTTCATAGGTTTCGCTCGATGGTTCGCTGGACTGGTCGTTCGAGGCGATTGTCCGCAGCTACACGCGTCTTTTAACGTCCGAGTGAAAATTTGGTAGCAGGGAAACGGAAATGGACCGGAAACATTGATCGTGCTATTGAATTTGCAATCCTTGTCAGTCGTAGATATCCTGCCCCATGTACGGCGTCCATTCATGAAATCTTAAACAGCTGTGATGCTGTGTGACGGTTTAGTCTAAAACTATCTGAATTATTCCTCGAATATTGGCTTTGCTTCCTGTTAATTACTTCTAATTGTATTCTTTATTTTATATCGTAATGTCAGTTCCGCCTACTTGCTCAAACTAAATAAATTGACATTTTATCGAAACTGTACACGTTACGATCGGCACCATTGCCAGAATTTGAAAATACTGTGAAAAAGAAAGATATTCTGAAAACGCAACATCGAGCGTCCATTTAATAGCCGTTGACGCAACGAATGATAAAGCGCACAGTTTCCAGAGATCAAAGAACGTTCCAGGTAAAAGGTAGAGGAAAGTGCAGGTTTCAATCGCGCTTGGCAATAATTGCAGCAGCGATTAATCGTTAAATCAATTTCGCTGACAACCTGGATTTCTCGTTACGAAATTGCCATCGAGTAGCTTTATCAAGATACACAAAGAACGAAAAGCTATTCCGTTAATTTCTTCTGGAAGTTTCTGGGTTTCGTGGATACAAACCATCGCGGCCTGGCGTTTCAGTCGATTTAATTAAAAGTTACGACCCGTTTTTTTTCCAATTGCTAGAAAAACTCTTTAACACGTAATAGACCTACTGCTTCCATAACCCCTGCGTAGCACGCCTACTTGGTGGCGTTACGAATTTTCACGGAACGAGTAAATTGCTGGAGAAATTTCGTTTGTTAATTTCACGGTGTAAATAAAGGTAGAGTTTCTTTAATTAAATTTGATACCGTTGGACAAACAGTACTATAACTCTTAATAAATTCTCCTATTCATTTCGCGTCGTACACATGTACACAGAGTAAAACATATCTGGTGTCGAGAAAAGTGTTAGCAAACATCAGCTTTGATAAATTAAGCTGAGTAAAATGAAGTCCATAATTTAATATTCACGACATTCCATCGAGATTCAGAATTTGTAATTTAAATAGCGTGATCCAGAATGAAAGAGTTGTAATGAGCAATTTGCATCAGAGTAGAATGCGTGACTTCATAACTGCATAGTGCTTGCGTCTCTGCATACTTCACTCTCCGCTTATCAAATTGGAAAAGAAACTACGACGTATAAATCTCTACGCGAAAGCAGAGACAAGTAATTCCAGCGTCACGAACGATTGTTAATCTCGCAATATTTCATCTCTATCAGTTATACAATAACGTATATTCCAAATGCGGAAGATTATAATAATTTCAGAAGCATAAAATCTTATAGATATAAGCATATTCGATTATAAAATATAAACCCTTCAATAAGTGGCGATTTATATTTGTTGTTCATTATTTCCGATATCGAAATTAAATTAAAAAACATCAAAAACGGTATAGAGTTCTCTTTCAAATATAAAAGTACTGTTCTACGCTCCACGATAACAATAGTTAACTATTTTCTCAAACAATATAAAATTCAAAGATCTGAAAAAATAATATACAATTGTCTTTTAAACATAAAGGTACTCTACTCCGTACTATGGTAGCAATTGTTCATTACTTTCAGTTTCTTTTATTCGCTATAATTAACAAATTCTTCAGTCAATTTCTAAGTTAATATTAAATTCTCTGTTAACAACCCAATAACGACGATATCGAAGTTTCACAACAACTTTAGTTCCACTTCAATTTCACTTTACACAATTCATCTCAACTCGAATAAGCTGCCTTGCTTTCGTCAGAGTTTCGCAAACTTCCAACCTGAATTTTCGAAACGAGATCACCGATATGTGTTTACAGAACAACAGAAATCGTGTGGCATTGCCTCGAAGTCGTATTATCCGCAAGAAAGTGAATAGGTACATACAGTGATTGTCGGATTGTAGCTGACCCTCGCGGAACTTCCGTGTTCCGTTAACGATCCTCCTTTTTCCGGTCACATCCAGCCCGTGGACTACATTATTGTGACTTCGTAAAGTGGACCATGCGTTCTGGGCGCACAGGATTTTCCTGAAACTGAAAAATCCCGGGCAATATAGGGGATCCGCAAGTGGAAGTTAGATCGAACGTGCAGACGGGAAAATGTATGCAGCCTTGTTGCAGCGAATGCAAATTTTGTTTCTGCCATCGGACATTGGTAGTTCATACCGTGAAAGTATTTTGTATTTTATGAAGTTAGTGAATTTGTTGAAAAGTGCCTTGCAAAGCAGGATTATCTTCTGGGGATTGATGAATTCGACACTTCTGAATTGCAGAAGATTGATTGCAATTGCTGTACGTATTTGGGTTTGTTGGAATTTTTGTTTATTAACTTTGAATTATTCTCGAATAATTTCGCAAGTGCTATTGACCTTTAGACATTGTCGTAACAATCTTGGCTAAAACTTAAATTGCGTTAAAATTGCCCAACATAATTTAAATCCGTCTGACAGCGCACTGTCTCATTCCACTTACCAACTTACGCTTTAAAATCTCTCTTATTAATGACCGAAAGAAATAAAGCAAAAAGAAAACCAATATCTTCAGCAATGGATCACTCCGATTCCCCCGTTTTCCATTTTCGAAGATTTACGTCCTGCTAGATAAAAAAGAATAAAAACGAACCAACGACGAAAGGCGCGAAAAAAAGAAAGGTGAAAATCTCGCTGGAGTTCATCGCGTACGCGCGCGAAATACATATTGCGATGATTTATGCGAGCCCGCGTTGATTTATCGCCACCGTCTACGCCTTGCCCCGTTTCCGTTTTCCGCGCGGCGACGTGTTAAAAGTCAAAGGGTTACGCCACGGCGTCTCTCGACCAACGAAAGAATCGTCTGGTAAAAAGTTAATTGCATTATCGACGTGAAATTCGCGCTGTTTGAGCGGGCAACAAGCTGCTGGCCGCGGCGTTAATTAATTTTTTTCCGCGGTGCTCGCCGTACAGCGAGTGTGCTCGCGCATTCTTTTGAGCACAAAGCTTGCCGCGGCGACTTCCTCTGCCTCTTCGCGACTTAACTCGGGCCTTATTTGCTGAAGCTTTGAGAATGGTAAGTGCTTAGACCTCGACGGAACTCGCCATTACATCGTTCCTCATTTTCCGTTCGTTCCCGCGGAACGGCCGATTAACCGCGTGGCGAACGTTAAATCGACGATTTTCTTCGGGAAAATTGAGCAATTGCTTGGGGAAAAAGGCGTTGCGGGGGAAGGTTTGTTGTTAATTGGATAAGTGTTCAATGCATTCTGTTAATGCTTTGTTCGGTTGCTTTGAGGTATTATTCAATTTCTGTTTAACTTGTTAAGAAATAATTTCAAGAAATATATTTGTATCAATGACAACGATGTGAACATCTTTTGTTATCTGGCACTTCTGATTCCCTAAATCGTCCATTTTTCATGGATATAACTGTCTTGAACATAACTTGTTGAACATAAATGTAAGACGAACAAGGGTAAACAAAACATTGTAAAGTTTTTAATTTCAGCTTATATTTAAAAATCGACGTGATTAAAATTAAATTAACGACAATTACAATTACAATTATATAATGCGGAACAAACTTTTCGAATTTATTTTAAACTCCACCACGCATTCTTTGTGCTGGTCCTACATTGCATACGAGTTAAGTATGTACTCATGTTCGTTCCATTTTATTGCATCTCTCGTTTACCGCCATTTCCACCCGCTTTTCTAACGAGGGGCTATCTCCCCACAATGTTTGCGGCATTCGCAGTCCGGCCACGATAACGAACAAGTTCTTAAAACGTCGTAACAACGGACGAAATGGACGGAAATAGGCGCACGGTATGTAAGCGTGACTATCGATCAGAAGGCTGTTGTATTTCCGACGTGCTGTATTTACCAAAATGACATACTGTTATGCGCATGAATTTTATACGAGCCATCAACACCGTTTTGTCACACAGAGACGAATAAACGTCTTCGATAATAAAAGCAACAACATTCAATCGTAACGAAACCAGCTATACACATAAACTGGTTCACCGTTTCCAAGCTCTCAATTGACAAATATTTCGTTCACGTCCAAATTATGGACGACACTTCCAACTGCATTACCGAAAATAAAAACCAGACGAAAATGTCTACTCGGGTGTGCAAATTTTCTCGCGGATAAACAGACGGGATAGAGGGTCAGCAAGCTTGCCGTATCGTTCGCCGGAAGATAATTTGCGCCGGGCGTAAAGCGTAAAATCGTCGAGTTGATGGTCGCTCGGTGGAGACGAATTTTTCACGATTTTTCAACGATCGGTAAAATCCACAGGTAACTGCACAAGTTCCGGTGAAAGGTGACCACAGATGGATGCGTCGCGGGATTCTACCAGAGCAGACTCGACTTTCGCCGAATGCGTGCCGTGTGTATACGTGTTTTTTTCCCCCCAGTGCACCTATTGATGGAAACGTTACATTCAGTTATCGTTCTCTGCTGCGTAGCAACGTTTTCAATTCCGCTAAAGGGGCTTCGACGCATGGGACGAAACAAAATAAAATAGAAAAAATGGGAAAAAGGAACGATCGGTTCGCAGTGAAACATGGTTATCCGACACGTTGAAACTATCTCGACGGGGTACACCGTGTCGCGTCCTTCGCTTAGAAAATGGCGTGAAATACGAAGGGTAAACATTGGGGAAGGGTTGAAAATACGAATCGATCAGAGATCGCGCCGATTGTGACAAGAGAAATATCAGCGTGTGAAAACTTCTATTTAGCGCAATATCGTTATATAAAATAGGGAGCCATACGTGGAAAGTGCATTTGCGTAACAATATTCTCGGATAATGGAATGCGCGTATAACGGAGTGTGTGAATAATGCAAGGCTGAGATTACTTCCGCCATTTTGATTCCGGCGAGATATATGTGCGCACAGGTACATATGTTTGCATTCCCGGTATTGTTCTATCCAATAATTCCTTCACACTTTAACAAATTTAGATTTGTCAATTTTAAAAAGAATATTTCGGGGCCTCGTTAAATGACCCGAATCATAATACAATAGATTACGTATACAGGGTGAACGAAGAAACTTGAGCTCAGATAATTCTGCTTTTAATTGTTATTTAGTATAGCGTTAGTTAATTAGAGCTGTAAGATGATTATAATAAATCTTTGTACGAAGAACTGAGAAAACGAGTTGACAATTTACTATTATTATTTAGAAGGTCTCACGATACATAATTGTTCAATCAACCCCCTAACGACAGAATAATCCAAGCCGACTATATCTAGGCCCCGTGGAAAATATAAATGACTTAATAATTATTTGCGAGAAATAACTAACTAACGAATATCGAAAGAAAAATCTCTTCGCTGTCAACTTTGTTGTCACCCACAAAGGCGATGGCAGTGAAATTAAAATCGTAAAGGTAGTTGTGGAGGGAGAACTTGGCGAGAAGGGTGCACACGATATTAGACATTGGTAAGCTTGTTCCAAATATCTCCGTGATAGGACGAAAAGTCACCAGGTTTCCCGGCATTGTTTTTCTCGCGGAAAATATGCCCAGGAATGGTCGTTAAATCGCGCCGCCACGGAAATAATCCCACCCCATGAATTTTCATGTCGTATCCGCCGTCGGAGGGGAAAGATAATATTCGCCGCACTTCGAGGCTGCGGACGCGCTGAAAAGAGAGAAATATTACGCCCCGCTGTTTACAAGGATTTCCCTGTCGGCCTCTAATTAATTCCAGAGGATTCAGCAGGGTTAAAAAATCTGCTAGGGAAATATCGAGATCGTCCTGAACGACGGGTGCTCGAACTCGATTTCTTCTTTTTTTTTATATATTTTTTCCCCAGGTTCTGCATACGTTGAATATTTCATCGAAATATTAAAGTGAATCTCTGGTAAGGAGTGGAAAGCTGTAACTGATTTTGCCGGTGTGCAGCATGCCTCGGTGTAGAAACATGTTACGAGGGTTGCGGAGGGGGATGTATGTGTGCATACGGATTGCGGATAGGGATGGCAAGTGCGTAATATTATTGTAGCGTCAACGAGACGCGATGATCGATTTATAATTAATGGAAGACTGCGTTAATCGTGGTAAATAACAATACAGATCAACGTCACCAGCCCTTAACGAGAAATTCATACATCGCAAACAGATAGACAAATATATTTCCCGTTCAACGCGTTACCCTTGTGCGAAATTTGTAAATGCAACGCGACGATATAATTTCGGATGAAAGTGATGTATTTACAGGATACGAATGTAAAGCAAATGTATAGTTTGTTTAAAACACTTCGAATTAACACCTTTTAATTTTTGCAATAACTTGTGTAACACATTAATAAATAAGAAAAGAATACTCCTATCAATTCCGTTCACCTCGCCTCCATTAATCTTAAACCAATTTCGATTGACTCATTAATTATAAAATAATTAATTTTGATAAAGAGGACAAGCACCAAATGTATTTCCATTTATCAATTTCTTAAAGTACCGGTAACTTTCAATTGGATGATGTTCCTTAGAAACAAAAGAAAAATATTCCGCGACAGACCTTTCTCCCCTCGAATCAAACACGTTAGACAGTAAAAATTGTGGCAGACGTCCGCGATATTTCGCTGCTGTTTATCAAAAATTCCGTTTGCCCCGATCTCATTGTGACCGGAATAAATTTATATTTGCCGATACTGCATCAAACGAGTACTATGCAGCGTGAAAGAGGAAAGGAGAGCGGAAGCCGGACAAAAGCTCGACGCCGGATTTATATAGGGGTTAATTGAGCCGGTCGCGTGAGCGGAATGCGAAGAACGTTCACTCGCTTTATCGTTTGCGAACGTTTCGATTGTCTCTGCGCGAGCTCCGTTCCGTTACTCCGCGTGAATACGTAGGCTTTCGTCGATGGAAAATGAGAAACGCGGTTGCGTGCAGAAAGACGAGATGGAATGGAATTTGTTTTACGGATACGGTTTCGTATGGAATATCTCGTGGAAATATGTCGTGCAGTTTATACCTCTTGGATCCGGTTCGTGTTATATTTCTTTTAATATTTTGCTATCGATTATTTGGTATTTTCGTTTGATCTCGGTGGCATAAATGTTTTAAACTCTGAACGTGGACTACGTTGTTCTCTTCAATTAATGAGAAATACATTCTATTGATATATGTCGTACACTGTCGGTGGCTGTTCTGCAAATATCTTTCTGCAGCTCGCAGATTCTTGGTCGTTTTTTTAGTTTGCATTTTTACGTCGGTGCTGGATGGGGTTGAAACTTTGGCGGAAAGCTGTGTTATATTTATGTATATTAGTTTGAAAAGTATAGCGGAACGTCGACTTTAAAATAGCTATTATGTGCAGTAGGGAGTTGTTTAGTTTAGCATCGATTAAACTAATGTTTTATTATCTGTACACTGAAAGTGATGGTAAAATAATTGAAGTGGTTGAGGCCAGTTTGAAGGAAGTTTGAAGAACCCACCTCGTCAAGAAATCACGATAAAACTTATATCATACAATATAACGAAAAAATTATAATTCAATTTAACAGCTTAGAAAAATTGGCAATGCACATTTAAGAACAGTACCGATAATTAAAACGTAAGGGTGTATTTAACAATATACAATAAATCAATTTTTGTGTTATTTATTACTTTTCATACTCAAAAAATTAAATTATTTATTTAGTCTATACACATATTGCCTTTCTTAATTCCTGTTCTATGTAATAATATTTAAGTTCATCGAAAGGTCACAAAACGAAATTTGTAAAAATCTCATTAATAAAACTTCCGGTATTGGTGCGAAGCTTGTTGCTGTGTTCAGCAATGTTTTCAATGCTTCTAAAAAGATGTTAGAATACACGAAATAGCTATTTTACCATTATTCTCGTTTGTTCTATCCGTTAGATTCGCATCGTGTGCCGCAGTAAAAAATATTTTTACCAGCTTCTGAAAATCTGCTCTTCGTTCTTGGCGAGTGAACCGTTGCGAAGGGGTGGAAAAAAAATAAGAGTGACGACACGCAGCAGTGAGTTTTCTCTAGTTTCCATTTGTGTCGAAGGTTTACAGGCAGCTGGCTTTACCGTACCCGGCAATAAATCTCCTTCGAATGTTGTTTCACTATGTCTCTCAATTGTAAAGTGCTCAGTCGGGCGACAGTTCGACGTGGATAGATCTTTAATTGCTCTACTTATTTTCCATAGAATGCGCTGCCGTGCTCGTGCTTGGGGTATTAACGAAACGTATTTACAATTAAGCGCAGGCGACGAAATTGAAAAACGCTATTCGAATACGGATTCTCTAAAAGGATATTGGAACATTCGTCTAATGGGATTAATTATTTTACTTTGATTTGGTTCTCGATATCGACTATGCATCAGTGTAGTTATTTTCAAAGTGTGTTAAAGAATGGAGGAATTTCTTTAATTTATTTTCAAGAGTGCAGCCTTTAATCGTATTCTTTACGAAGCTTATACGAGGTCTATCTTAATTTTTGTGTGACTAATTACATAATGCATAGCTTTTCTTGAGAATTATACAATAGACATAGTAAGAAAAGTTATACAAATATGTGGAAACAAATAAATTGTATAGCTGTTATAATTTTGAAGCTATGATATCATGTTTAATACTTTCTGCCCTTCGATTTAAATTTCTCTTCTCAATTGTATTTTATTATTTCGCTACCATTATGCAATATAAAAAATGTTCGAGATAATAAAATATAATAATTCAAGAAGAGTACCGAAAAGTATAAATAGGGCACTCACTTTTTTTCCAATCCAGCAACTTTAATAGTGGCACTCTGTCAGTAGTATAGAGAAGCACAATGCACAATAAACAACAAAAAAAGAACAAAAATGTTCGGCACCAATTTTAATACTTTGAATGCGGTTCTGGTTCAACTGGTTCAAACTGCACGTACAATGTAAAATAATGCCTTCGACAGAACGTTGTTACCCCTTCGTATAAACTTTCAAATATTATACTTTCTACAAAATCGTACATATACCACTACAAACAAACTACCAAATTTTAAAATAACAAATAATTTGTACACACGAACATTGTCTATAAATCATTAATTAAACCAATCCATTCTCGCGTTAGAAACTTGCACCACAATATACAGTCTGAATCGCACAAAATATTACAAACCAAAAAGAAAAATCAGAAGCAAGAAAAGTTCGAAAAGAAAATCTGAAAAGAATTTCACTTTATTTTTAACAGTTCCAGACGATGCAGCTTGTAACACTTTACGTGCCTCGTCCTGTATAAAAGAAGAATCATTTTTATTCACACGATCTGCCCCAATTGATCATTCGATTAAGCAAACAAAAATATCATTGGCGAGAAAAAGTGCACATTTGCTCGCATACCCTGTTCACACGGTAGCAAATGCTAGTCGAGCGTGGAGCCCTGCACTCGTACGATTTTTCCGGCAACAATGTTTCACTGCTATTGTGTTATTGACACGACGCCATGAAACTTATCCTCCGTGACACGTGTTTCTATCTCGCACGGGTGGCGGACTTTGCTGAATATCTCGGTACTTCACCACGAACGTTGCAATAAAGCGCTGGCGGTTCTTCCTTTTATGCGGGGGAAATTGGTTCTGGAATAGCAAATGATGGCGCTCGAGGACGCGATACAACTGGACGATATCGTTTATGAAATATCTTGTCGTTTTGCTAATGCCGAGTGAGAGAAACGAAGAAAAGAATAAGACATTAGAAGTGTGTCGTTCCGTCCTTTAAACATCATCTAGACTTCATACAATCGAATCTTTTCTGTACCGATTTTGTAGTCCATTAAGAAGTTCCACGATTCTTTAACACTAAAGTGAGAAACGTTTGATAATTGGCTGGAGGATGACACGGTTTGTACAGAGTGTGGTTAAAATGATTGTAGCAAAGGGTGGAATGTGGTTCTTTGTGCAAAAATGAATTAAAAGCGCGTGATAACGTGCTGCTTTCCGGGCTTGATTGTCCGGAAAATGGATTTCAAATATCGGTTGGATGTGTATGAGCTAAGATAATGTTTGTCGACCGATACTATAACGGTTAATGTTGTCGATACAGTACAATGTGTACAAGATTTTTACGAGCCATTCGGTTCGAGAAAATATGGGGCGGATTTTGTCAACGATATTTTATCCTATCAATTAGGCAATTCCTTGGAACTGTTCATTCTGTTACTATACGTGCCTCTAAACTACGTACGTAATATAAAAAATGAATTATCTTGAAATTTATTCAAAATTCGTATCCCATTTATTTATCTAAATAGGAGATCCCACATTAATATTAATTTCAGTTCAAATCGAATTTTAAACGGTTCCACGAACTTCCTCCAAATTTGTTTGCAAACGACAACTCTCCGCGCAATCTTCAATTCCCAGGGCAAATTCGAAATACATTTTAATTCGCCACGACTTGGACGCAAACGAGAGGTCTATCTCGGGTCGATCGAAAAGCGATATCATATTGACAAGCGTCGACGCTCGATGGTAAACGGATCGATTTCTGGCCGGGGTGAGTTTGAACACCGCGGTAGGGAAACGTGCGAGGAGAAAAAGAAATCGTAAACGAACAGGGGAGGCAAATTTCGCCGGTGAGACGAGTCGGAATAATCGAGCAAGGAAATATTGAATAAGCAATGATCTATGGCGAAAAAATATCAGCACTTTCGTCGTGGCCGGACGTGAAATTTATTTCTCGACTGCTTCGAACTGCTTTATTAAAAACTTGCGCAAACATCGAAGGTGTCAAAGAGGGAACCCTTTCGATTTTACGATGCGCAAACGAATAATGTGTGCAGTAATATTTTCTGAATTTGTTTGCTTTCCCTCATTTTATTTATTTGTTATATTCTTCCCGCTCTTTCCCTGTTAGACGATTTTGCAAACGAGGAAACTCGACCAGTAGATATTTGCATACCACCCCCGTGGGTCAATTGAAGAATTTTGGGCGTCCCTCATCGCGGCGCTGACGTTATGTTAAACAGTCATGTGACCTTTTCCAGTGGCGAGATAACAGAAATTTATGCAGATAAGTGGATGAATTTTGCATGCGTGTCACGTGAACGTGTACATACATCATGAGACAGTTTTTGCATAAGCTGTCTGCCTGATACAAGGGGGTTGTTAAATTTCAGACGCTTTTTAATTCCAGACACGTCTCTTTTGCCGGAGTATCTTTGATTATAAGGCGATCGACGGTGTAAAGTTACTCATCCTTCTTTTTTTAAAGGATTCTGTGGAATAATGGTTTCGGTTTTAATAAATATTTTATTAACCTTGATTTTTATCGAGATCTTTTGCAAAAGATTCTTTCAGGGTTCACGTTATTTATGGGATAATTTCATTATGGGGAAACTGGAATTGCTTCAACATCTTTCACAATTACTTAGAATTATGTTTCTACTTTCTTCTGTAACAAATTAGTATGATTGGAAAGTGTATGGTACGAGATACTGCAATCGATGGAAAAGGAGGCTCAAATTTCTTTCGTCTGGTCGCAGAGGCAGAACGGTAGAAGGTATTGAAATTAAATTGGATGCTGAAACGGCTGGAGAGTTAAAGGTCGAATCGATTATCCGTTCTTAACTCACGAAGGATGTCCTTATTCATTCGTAGAAATATAAAAGAACAGTGTGCAGTGAACGTAGAAAAATCGATGGTTGTCCACGTTCGCGATATATATTATGTACTAAATGAAAGACTCTCCGAAAGTTTATACCATCGTTATAATTTTGCAAATGCTCTACACTTTATATAGACAGCGATTCACCATGAATAGACTGTACCAAATAGTTTCAATTATTGGAAATTGTTAGGACTGGCTTGGAAGTTAAAGTACCTATAATTTGTTCGAAATTGAAATAAAATATTTGTAAGGAATGCATCGTGATTCTGCAATTAGGACGCGATTTTTATAATCTTAAAATAAATGTGCGAATCAGTGGGGTTAATTAAATTATCTTAAGTTTAAAATACACTTCTCGTGCAGATAATTATAGAATACTGATGAAAGTCGCTCTATTTTGTTTCAGGTGAGCTATTTCCGTCAGTCACATGAAATATTTGACAACACCGTGGAGTTGTCGTAGGTAAGGTCGAAAAGTTGGAAGTTAGATAATTAACACATAGATTAACACTTCTAGGCAAAAGTAAAAATAAAAATTAGTTACCCTGAGAATAGACTGGTCCATCGGAAAAGTCAATTAATATTTTCGTTATTATTGTATTCATTTATTTTTGTAACAGACCGGATATAAAGTATTGCTGACATAAGCAACTATAAAAATAATCTAAGAAATCGTCGATTAAAAATAAAGAAGACATACCAGATTGAAATTATATGCAACACTCACAAACATGGTTTATTTATGAGGAAATAAGTAAATGATGACGATATAGAATTTTTTAAACTTTGCTTAACAAACTTCACGTGTATCATTTAATACCTTCTTAACACCTTGTTATTAGAGTACTTCAAATTTGTAAGAATAATCCATTTACACCCCTTCTAGAATACTTTTCATGAATCAGTTCGTTCAATGTATAAATTGTAATCCGAGCAATGGATTGTATCGAAATCAAATTTGTCTTCTACACTTTATACGGAGTATTAATTAGGCGGGAGTAAAATGTGCTAAGAAGAACATTAATATTCTATAAAATTATTTGAGACAGAAGTCCATTACATCTTTCTAGGTTCCATATAGAATTAGACTTGCCACTATATTCAAGTACATTACCTCACTTCAAGCAAACGTACTTTTTAATCGACTGTCCTTATCTAATTACAATCGCCCCACTTGTAAAATGTTTCAACTATAAGTCAATAACACTTACTCTTAACACTAGGTTTACGGACAAGTTTGAGCACTTATTTTTACCGATTACCCTCGGCTTAACGATTGCCAATAATAATGCGCGTTTTCTTTAAAAACTTAATTCGCCTAATTTCGAAATGAAATATAATTAATTTAGTTATATAATATTAACGGATCTGCCTTAATCTTTGTCTTTCGAATTCTGAAATGCGTCAAATTAACGGGTTCCGTAAACCTAGTGTCAAGGAAACAATATTCCTACAATTTGAATATCTTTGAATACAATGAAAGCCTTTGCAGCGATAAATGGAGTTAATTAAGAAACCATCAGATACTATATTTGAAATTAAATTAAATCACCCTGTCGAGATGGGTTGAAAAACTCGCAAGCTGCATTCGCAACTACGTCTGGAACAGCCAGTAATTTGCGTTAATGTAATCCGTCCGGAATATTGAATGTTATTCGTTCCTTCAACGCGCTCCCTCCCGGTGCGCGTCGAATCGTACTCTAAAAGTAGAAAAGAACTCCGATTATCTAAGGTAATTGGAAGTAAGGGTGGTCCGGATAATCGAAAAGTCGGCTAATTGGTTGAGATAAAAGTGGCGAAATACCACCCCCATCATCCGTTTCGAGCATTTACCCTGAATTACACTCGATGATAAATTAATTGGAAAGAAGCGTGGAATATCGAGTCATAAAGTTGCGAAATAAAAAGGATCACTTGAGACCGGTGCTGTGGATGAAGCCTTTGAATGATACGAAGGGAATATAATTCTTCCTTCCAAGTAGATATTTCTCGAATATTCAGCTTATTTTCTGCAAAGGCAACGGTCAATGTATAACGGCGAAATACGTTCTGCAAAATCAAATCTATCAATTTGCCCAACATTGATCAATATTTGTTTTATCAAATATTTTTACCTAACTGTTGTTTATGTTCGTGCAATGAAAACAAAAGCGAACTTGTTCTGATTATACAGCTAATTTGTTGTAGCAAATGAACAGAGCGCATGTGTATCATAAAAAAGGAAATAATTGGTTTAGTTGGCTTGCTCAAAGATTAACGCGATTTAATTGAATACTGAATCGCGCTGGAAAGAAAACGGCGCTACGTTCCTCCTCGTTCGTGACTATTTCCACAGGAGAAACGAATCTGGCTGTCTGACATTTTCCGGTTAAAGTTTTTCCTCTAATTATCCAGAGAACAGGATTTACACAAAAAGTTCGCGCTGCGTGGAATGCGCTTATCCTTTAATTTCCTTAATTTTAGTTCATTGTTTCCTTTTTCGGCTTTCCCCGGGCAACTATACGTATACAGTATACACCGTTCAGTATGTGCACTCGCAAAAAACTTGCGTAATTTGTTAATATATTACGGTTACTTACTTGCGAATAAGTTTCTTGAATTCGTGATACTTCGTTTTCGCTGTTTTCTTTCCTAAGCGCAATTGGTATCTCTGTGAAATACAGGAAGTTGTATAAATATAGAAAAATTATAAAGAATATATTATACACTATTATTAAAGTTTTAATATGATACTGTTTTTTTTAATAATTAATTTTTCGTGTAACTCTAATGTAACAACTTCTATTTTTCTCTAATTATCATCTTATCAGAGTTCTCGATGCGTTCTGCCAAATTTATTTGCGACAATTCAACGAATTTATCGTTCGTTTAAAATTAAAAAGAATCGCCCTACGTTCAGTAGCATTAAATTAATATAAAACGTTTTCCAGGAAGTCGTAAACTTACGCGAAGTGTAAGACGCCGTATAATTAACCGTGTTACCCGCAACGGTCTGCCAGGTAAAAAGTTTTACCTACACGGTTATCTAATCCCGAAATGAGAGCCTCGTTTCGAGTTACCGAATTTCGTTTCGCTCGCAGCACAGTCGATTGCCACGCTTCTTCCATGTTTACAACATACGAGCCAGGGGCGGCGTTTAGCAAGGAACGTTTGAAAATCGTGAAGCACTGTTTTCACGTGCAATTTCATATGCATGCCTGTTACGTCCATAAACTATTTGCAGGGCGCGTAACACCGTCAATTTGCGTCGTATCGGAGTCGTACAATGCCACGAGGCGATTGTACCAAACTTTTTGACAACGTTTCAAGCAGCCCATTGTTCGCAACTTGCGCTTGAAAAAAAAAAATGACCACGCGAACATGTGCTCCACGCTGTGCCCAATCGTAACCGAACGAGGTTCTTTACTTTCGACAGGCGACGAATAATTTTGTTTCAAGGGCGGATAGGAATTTAGTAACGGAGAATGAGATGATTAATGAATGTGGGATTGTGGAATTCATGGAAGACGTATGGAAGACGTATGTTAGAGTTTCGTATGAACAGAGTTATAAGAAGTATCGAATGAACCGCGAGGTGTGAATGACAAGTGTTAGGGGAAATGTCGAATGCGGATCGAGAGGATGTTTATAACTGGGAAGGAGCGAACGATTTCTAAGAATGCACGTGGAGTCTTGAGTGCATGGTGACCCGTGGTCGAACTGCGACACGTGGCAAGGGTGTGTGTGTCGGTGCGAGTCCTAAATGAGTGAGAGCGTATGAAAAATAAAATGAGATGAAAGCCAAGAGTGAACGAATATATGGAGTGGCTGTTGCGTGCGCGAGTTAGATTAAAGTCAGAGTCGAATAAGAACAGAAGTGCTTGCGAAGCCAAAGAGACTATCGTTTAGAGATTATCGTGCGACGATATTTTGTATTAATAAAATAGTTAGTAATACAAGGAAAAGAAGACTCATTACCCTGCTTCTGATCCAGTCGCTTATCAATCCCATCTTACATGAATAGGTAAAATTTTTTAAGCAGATACAGAGGAAATTTTAATAGCTATAGTTCTAGATTGAACAGTTCAATAATATGTCATTAATTAGATTGAACATATTATTTAAAGTTTGACTAATACTTAAACTAATTAGCGAAATTGAAATGAAATGTTTCCTTCAATCCGGCACGGTAATTTCTGGGCATGTACTTTGCAGTACTTTAATAATCGTACGTGGTGATTGTTTGAATAAGTGAAACGTCTCTTTTATATACCAAAATTTACAACATCCCACGAAACGACTGAACGTCGGCTCGATAGTTCGCAAATATTTAATCGCCGTATTGGAAAAGGATAGTAGGAAAATGCTGCGGGGAGAATTGGCGTATTGCATACGCCAGTAAAATGAATCTCATAATAAATTCCGCGTAATTGCATGGTTGAATTTTTACGAGGGAATTTGCCCCGTTCGCGACACGCGCAACTGTTCCGATAATTAGTGGCGGTGCAAATGAATGTTTGTTATTATGACGTCCGTATTGCTGCCATGGATCGTTCACTATTGTTCATACGGGCCCCACCGTCCATGCGTTTGTGGAGTATAAAATTACGCACGATCGACAACTGTTGACAATAACTTCGGATAATAGACGCAGAGAAGAATCGATCCGTTTATGACAGCGTCGGTTTAACTCGATTTCCGTCCTTTTTTACAAAAGAGATAAACGAGCCATTTTAAACGACTTATCTTTGACTTTTTGAGTGAAAGAGTTACGTAACATTTTAGATGAAAATTGAGTTTTCTTTCGTATATTCACTTTGTCCTGTCATAGAGTGTAATATATTTGTATACAGAATACAAAAATTGACTATTCGAGAACAAAAATTTTGGGCGAGAGTAACTGTTAAACTTAGTTTACTACGAATTTAATATTAATAATATTGCATCTCCATTCTGCGAAGAGTTCAATTATTATCGTAGTCTATACGAAGCGACTTCTTTTCCCATTATACAAAATTGTTACCAAAATGATATTCTTTTTCATGCTTGGCATCAAACGCTACTATAAAATAACATGCAAAAACCGTTAATTAAAATTGCAAAATTATATTTTTCTCCTCGTCTGGTGCAATCAATATTTTACTTTATCAGCTAAAAAGCTTTCTAATTTCACCCTCTCGCAATCAAGTAACGCAATTTCTGTTTCGTTTATAAAAGTCCGGAACGAAATCTTCACGCCAAACCGATAAATTAGCCGAACTTTGACGTCATCGAGCGGAGAGTTTTGTCTGGATTCCACGTGTTCTTTGCAAGTCCCCGAATCAGACTGAACTCCACGCCGTTCTCGTACGTTCGTGCTG
This sequence comes from Nomada ferruginata, assembly GCA_963583965.1. Taxonomy (NCBI): domain Eukaryota; kingdom Metazoa; phylum Arthropoda; class Insecta; order Hymenoptera; family Apidae; genus Nomada; species Nomada ferruginata. Next base: position 8,795,662 of record OY757219.1, read on the forward strand.
GCGAACGTTCGAAGGTCTGATAAGTATGCGGGGATTTTGATGCACTTCCGGCTGCGTGACTTCACGGTATGGATTCCATCGTTGGCTCACGATTCCGTGAAGACACGATTTAGAGCAAATAGAAAGGAAACTACGTAAAAAAGGAATCTCGAAATCCTAGCGAATGGCTTGATAAAAAGGAAAACTTTGATTCTCTGACGTTTCTGTGGAAAATTAATTTTTTTCTTAATTAAAGGTAGCGCTGCTGTAATACCAATTTCTCTAAAGGATATTTCTCGACCATACGGTCAAAAAGAACCTGAAAATCTGTCATTACTTGAGGAAATTACAATCTGCTTAATAAATGAAGGGAAAAATAGGGACAGGTTAAATTTCTTTCATAGAACACCGAATGGCACTGTCTGAAAGGTCTCGTAGTCATAGTTTTTCTCCAACGGAACTAAATTACGCCCGAATGGAGGGAAAAGAAATGCATACGTTGAATGAAATTCCTGCAAAAGAGTGCTTTATGTACTTTCGTTGAAAAAATCTTGAAACCTTTTACTATTACTTTAACGAATCAGAATTTTCTTCAACGCAACAGAAGGAAAACGCGGTGGAAGTATTTTTTTTCAAACAAACCCGGCACTGCTGGACCCGCGGAAAAGGGTCACGAAATCTTCCCTCTGTTTTCATGAATTTAATCTTCGTATTAAAATAAATCTTCGCGCGGCAAGATATTCTTGAATCGTTCGAATCCCTCGACAGCTGCAAATTATCTAAAAATAATGCGGCAGTCGAACTCGCGTACTACGAACGAAACAAAAAGAATCTATTGTTCATTTAAGCTCGAATCGTTGTCTATTTGCATCAATTAACGGAAAACTGCTTCTCTCTTAATTGTCATAACTTCATTACCTCTCACCGATGGCTGGTTCGGTTATTTTTCGATTAAGCCGACCACAAAACGTTCAGCGTAGGTATAAACAGCCACGATCTCGTTCGCGTCATATAAAATGTATTTAACGCTCGACAGCTTGAAATATTCGCGGTTTGAACCTCTATTATATTATTCTTCGCGAAACGATTCGCTTTCTATAATATTATTTTCGCGAAAACAGCGCACCGTTCAACGTGAAATATTACTCGTCGAAATGTTCCCGATATTCGTGTGACACTGGAGAACGACCAGGGGGTGGTTCTTCACCCCAGTATGAAGTTGGAAGTACAGGGTGAAAGTTAGTTAATTGATAATTTGCTTTTAACGAACTCCACTTTGTACGTCGTGCACCGATGGGACTGGGTGGAAATATTTAATCACGGTCCCAAAAGTGATATTGTTTTCCACATTATGAGTAATTCGAGGGTTTAATTTTGTTTTGAACATCGGTACTTTTAATCGAGAAATTGCGAAGGGCTTCTGTCCGCTTTGATAACGTCAGAATTGAAATTTTTGCGCGGTTATTAAATTCCGTGGCGATTTCTTATCGAGCTTATCAATTTTAATTTGAACGTATTGAATAGGCGCTTCTTAAGGGCGCTCATCTACGTATTATGTATAGTGCTGCTTCGTAATTTTTTTATTAAGGATAACGGGGTACCTTTTGTTCGATGTTCAATGTTCGATGCGTGCAAATTATATAGATATTTCATGATATCAAATTTTATTACACAGTCAGGAATATTGTATTTCTTAGATTGATTCAATTTCACTTACTAGGGAGTAGCAGTCGCTGTATTATTTTAATAGAAGCCTGAGGATATTTCAAAAATCATTCTCGTCGTGAAAATGCATAAAGCAACTCTATGTGACACAAAGAAGCAAAATTCTATCTGCAAAAAGGCGGCTGCTAGATGTCCCGAACAGTGGAAGCTGATCAAAGGAGCTAACGTAAAACTTGTAAGACAGGGAATGAAATTTTCATTACGACCTTGTGCTACCACATTCACATACAAAATTTTCAATACACTGCGCCCGAACGTTTTCGCAATTAGCTGTTCCGTCAAATAAAATTCACCGATTCCATACGTACATTACATTCCAGATATAAGAACGATGAAATTGATTACAAATAATATTTTGTTAGAAAGTTGGCGAATTCCAGAAGCCCATAATTTCCATAAATAAACGTACAATTTCCTCGTAATCCGTAATAGAGCTCCCACATTAAACATATATTATACAAAGGAAATTACAATCCCGTTTCTTTATGATGTAAATATAAGACATTCTTCTTCGATCTCCCAAACTCTATTGTAGAAGTTATTTTCTGTAAACCTCACGTAGTTTGGAATAGAGGACAGGTGGTGTAATAAGACTTCAGTTACTCATTAAAACACTAGCTTTATTATAATAATATGTCGACACACGACGTTACTAAAACACACAACGACTCACACACGATTCTCACTTAGCTCCTCTCTTAACTCTCTTCAAACTCTCTCCTAGATCTGCCTCTTGCACGCATCGTTCATTCGTTATATTCTTTCACTCTTAGTTTCTCTTTCATTCTATTCCTCATTTGCGCTCACTCATTCAGGACACACCCCCCAGTCATTCCTCGGTGATGGTCGGTCCCGACCACCCGAACCCTTGGGCCGCTGTACCCTCCATGCGCACGACCTTCTCAAGTACTCAACATTCATGCAGTATTTCCAATCCTACACTATTATAGGATAAATCAGCGTAACGCACCAGGTGAACATCTTGTTAACCCTTAATTTCATTCTCCAGTTCCTCGCAGTATCTTGGAGCGCAATTTTCAATGCACCACCCCCTCGCCCCGTTCTCGATTCCGTGTGCACGGTGCTCTATCTCGATTCCAGTTCAACGATCAGACGTGTCGCAGAGGCCGATACTGAGACAGCTCGACCAGCGATACGTATTTTGTATTGAAATTCGATTGGTTCCACGAAGCTGGATCGGCAACGTGAACGGAAACACCTGGAAAAGCTGTCGAATTTAGCGACCAGCTTCCTTATGGTAACCAGCTCGCAATATGTCTACTCTTGTAACAGGGTCAGGCTGTTCTCCGCGTTATTAATTAATTGGCGCAATTAGGAGGAGAGAAGTTTGTATTTAAGTTTGTCTAGATATTTAACCCTTTGCACTCGAGAGGTGCCGCTACGGCGCACAGTGGGGCGACTCTATTGTGACGGTGGACATTGGGGCAAACAAAAATTCGAATTTGAAAATTTACCCTTATAGGCAAAGAAGTAGCGGCGCCTCTCGAGAGCAAAGGGTTATTAAATAATTTTGAAAAATGTATAATTCTGCAATAAAGTGCAGGGGTTACGTAACACCATATGTAAGACGTACGGTTTGGCTCGGTCCATGGTGGTTTACATTTGGGCGTGAGATTGTCACGGCTATACCGCGACGGTTCGTGTCTCTGCAAACCATCTCAAGGGCTGTGTGTCGCCGCTGCGTAGGGATGATCGGGTGGGATGAACGTCGTCGAGAGGAATGTATTCATTCGTTCATTGACATTCGTTCGTTGGGCATCGTTCGTTAGAATATAGTCCTGACATAGTGTTTAATAAAGTATTGATTTACACCCATCGTTTAATCGTATTTTCAATAGCCTTTTGCTCCTACAGAATACACAATATTTGTCTCGTTATAACCATAGATGTAATGCGTCTGCGTATGGTATTTTATGCGATGAGAAAATTTTATATAAATGTTTTCCGATTTAGCTGTCTGTTCGGTATAATTCTTTTCTTGATATTCAAAAATTGGTGCCAACACGATTTTACCGCGATACGATACTGTCCTTAAATTGTCATCATCAAGCTCAAAACTCTTTGAACAATTCCGTTCCGTTCGTAAATACTTTATGCAATAATTGTTCGTTGCGTTCGGCATTAGTTTAACTAATAGTCGAAGCTCCATCAGAATCTCGGATTAATAGTCTGCCTCGTGAACTGAATTTCCTGCTCGGATATTGGCGGGCGTGTAATATTTGCAAAGATTACTTTCCACCCCGGTAAATTGAGGAGTCGAGAAACAAGAGACAACTGAGTTTGTCGATGAATTGTGTACCCCGTGTACTTTTTGCATCAACGTTGGAAGCAATTTAAAAGATTCTCTTCCCCTCGCGCATTTAATACAATTGCGTCGCTGTCGAGCAGCTTTACAATTAAGGGCGACGTCCAAAGCGTGCGATGTTGCAATTAAGAACAGCAATTAAAATATTCTCGCAGATGGAAAAGAATTCGGTCAAAGTCGCGTGGCCAGGCGGCCAAGTGATCTTCAAACAAATTGTATTTAAATCTTTATTAATGGTGAAAAAACTACTCTCCATCCCCACCTCTCTCCATTTCTCTGTCTTGCCTCGTAATGGTATGCTTGGCTTAAAAAATCTGTCCCGCCGTAAACAATGTACATCGGCAGCAATTAATCAAGCAATTTAGGTTGGATGCAATGTTTCAAAATAAAACTGTACTGGTTTCAGAGCCACTCAAACCAATACCAAATTCAATGATACTACTCTAAATTAATTAATCTAAAACACTACTTTGTATTCAAGTGTTTGCATCGATTGCAAAGTAAAGCAACCTACTTCCTACTTCGAATTTCAAATATACATTTTACTATTATTTATTCAAAACCATACAAGAGTAAGTGACAAAAGATTTGAAGCGAAAAGTCGTCCATTCCAACCAGCATAAAATTAAATTCCAGCCAACAAAAATCACGCTTCATTTAATGTACAATTACAGATTAATATCGGACTCACGACTAAATGATTTAAGAAAAGATCCCCAACACAATACCTGCATTCCACTGAAACCCAAACAACCGAGGGTACAGGAAAGTATCCCCCTATCACAAATTGGCCATTTTCTCTTGAAATGCAAGCTACAGACTATCTAGGGGCAACGGAAGATCCTCGAGCGTGTATCATTGAGTTCTAACAATCGCTGTGTCGGATCGTAACGGAGAAAAGAAGCCTCTCCCGACCAACAGACTTTAACAAATACGATTTTCGAGACCGCCATGACAAATGTAACAGCCATTGAGGTCGCGGGGATCGATCGATTGGTTCGCAGCTCGAGTCGGATCGCGTGTACGGCCTCTCAGTTGAAGTTTCATCGCTTCAGGATGAATTTGTCACCTGTAACGAGCACTTTCGTCGCGTCGCGTCCAGAGGAAATTTTACACCGCTGGAATCGCGGCTGCGTACCCTTTTTTTTCCTGTTTTTCATTTTTCCCGCGAGTGACCTCGAATCAAGGGAAAATTGAATCTGTCGATTCTGCCGTTTCCTGAAAGCCTTTGGCTGGCGCTTTGGCTTCCGGCTAAAAGCGCGTATAAACTTTCCCTTGCGCGCAAAGGGGCCGTTTTTGGTAGCGCGAATAGAGAGGATCGGTCGCTTAGACCGACATGATCAACCGGATCTCGGCGAGGCAGATTCGTAAAAGTGAATCGGTCCCTAAGGATTGAATGCGTGAGGTGTACTTACCTGGCTGTTGAATGAACGCGTGCTGTGGGCTGTGCAGGTGAAGTTTGCACTGGCTCGTGTATTCGCGAGCGAAAGGTATCGGGAGCGTGCAGGAGTTTTAATGGTTTTACAGCAGGTATAGTTGACGTAGTTCCTGCGTTTACATTGAATTTTCGCGAACGTTGTTGGTAATTGCTGGAAGTACCGCGGACAATTTAATCCTCTGTACGTCGTTTCATTTTAACGGTGGAAATGCTTTGAATAGTTTGCTTTCTGGCGAAATATTGTGACTCTGAATTCACAATTGGCGGTGCAGTACGACTGCGAAGTACCTTGGCAAATTATTTAAAAGATTTATAAGACATGGATGTCGGGTATGTGACTTCAAAGCTACAGGTGCGTATGGAAATTCATTTATTCGTAACGAAATGATCAGAAAGCTTTGATCGTTAATTAATTTCATTGTTACGTGCTCTCTAAATTCGTCGCATATACATTTACGCACATGGTGAACATTCTTTTGGACACTTGGAAAAAGGTGTATCTGTGTTTTCTGGGATAAAATTGTATGACAATATTTGCCTTCTATTCGTAATGAGTACGCTACAGAAATTAAACGGTAACGTATAGTTCCAGAAAATAAAGATTTTATTATTCTTTATTTCAGCTACATCAATTTCTGCAGCTCTAATAAAATATAAAACTTTTCACCGACGACGAACACAAAATAATTAACCTCTTTGTACCTATCCTTTGTACTTTACAAACAGAAAATTGAAATGATTAATTGAGCAAACGCGACGGATAATACGTTTGCAAAACGGACGATAATTTATAAAATGTGTATTCCTGTAATATTTCGCAGTAACTCCATTCATTATCAGCCAATACGCATCTTTACTGCCGCTTTACGTAAACTGTGTCAACGATTTGAAGCAACCGTACGCCATGCGAAAGGACAATATTATAATTTCAAGCACGCAGAGCAAGCGTCGCGGCGCTCTTTTTCGCGGCAAAGGAAACGCGAATTTTGCGAGCAGTTCTCTCTGGGAATTGCTGCTCCCTTCGCAACCGCCAGCAGAATTGGATTCTCCGGTATTGTGCGCTCGGTAAAAAGACGAATCGAATATTGTGATTCGGGGATCACAAGAAATTGCAGGAAACGTTTCGTCGTGTCAGTGTTGGTGCTAACGTAATTTCAGCCCTCGAAAGCGTTCGATACCCGCGGTACTGTTCGATAATAGACCGTGGAAAGAAAAAGTACGGTGTTTATATAGCGATGAAAAATTTTGCCGTAAAGACTTCCACGGCGTTTTATCAAGTTTTTTTTTTTTCGTTGCATGTCTAATAATTGCAGATTTTTTTCGAACGTGCCACTTCAGTCTTCGATAGTACATTCAGCGTGAACATAATTAACATATCGGGGGTATTTGCGAGGGAAATTATAATTTTCGTTCGTTTATTAATTCCGCTTTTGCCTGAGAATTTATTCGAACGAAATCTTCATTTTGCTGGAATTATTTTAATCTGCTTGATTGAATGAATAATTTGAATATGTCGTGAAACGTAATATATTTCAGAAGAAAAAGCATAACAGAGACAATTAAAAATGTTGTTACCAAGCGTGATAATCTGTACGCGATAAAATAAAAGGATTGCTGGAATATTTTCGAGCGTCGAACATTTTCGTTTTATGAAACACGTGATTTTTCTTTCATGAACGGTAATAATATTGATCAACAGGATCAATGTGAGTGAGTGAGTGAGTGAGTGAGTGAGAGAGAGATTCATGAATTGATCTAATCAATGTTCCTTCAGCGATGGAATCGAGTGGAACGAATTGCTATCGGGGAAAATTGCGCTTTATGTTTCGTTTTCACTTGCGTTTATTTCGGCAATACGTTTCCGATAAAATAGGGGATATCAAAATTGATTAATCAAATAAAAAGTTTGTCGTTATTCTGCATAGTCTATCATCATTTCATGACAAACAGAGGCGAAATGTTTCGAATTTCCATGATCACGTCACTGTGCAATACTGCTAGTTTGCAAGTTTGGAAAATTGATTGGCGCGTTATTGACGGTATAAAATTGCCAATGAAACGTGTTATAATATTGTAGAAAGTTTCGATTGGCTTCGAATCGTGCTTGGAATTTGTTTCTTCGCTACTAGTTTTCGTCGAAACGAATTTTTTAGTTCAAGTTCGTGCAAATTCGTTTCTGTAACTGTTATAATAACCGACAATAACGAATATAAATTTCTGACTCTTCAGCCTTAATTTCCTACTTTAAATTTTCATTAACACCCGATAACGGTAACAAGCTGTTTAATTACTCATCACGAATTCATATCGCTTTGCACTCACTTTACGATTTAACGTTGAAACAAATTACAATGCGAAATAAATTCATCGTTTAATTCGCGAAACATGGTTTCCGTTTTGTTTACTCTCAATTAAAATTCAAACAGAGTGCTATGCATTTCAAACAATCATCCCCTCGAACAGAAGGATCACTTTTGGGCACAATAGCCTTTCAATGACCCATAAATAATGAACAGCCAGTAGCGTAGCGAGCTTCTGGTGCACACGGGGCGAACGTTCTGCCGAGGTCATTACGATCCGGACGTGTCTTGGTGGTCGTTCAGATTTCTAATTGTCCAATGCCAGCGGACGGAAATTAAAATCGATAACGGTGTATCGAAGTCGAAAGACAGACGGGAAGGAAGCGGGAGCGACAGCTTGAGCTGGAAACGAATTTCGTCGGCCGACGATGTTCGACGTGTCGCCACTATGAAATATATTATTGAAAACGGCGCGGCGTGACGAGAAATTTTGGTTGCATCGAAATTCAATAAATTTCGTTGCCGTGCCGACGATAATAATCGAAGCAACCGGAAGGAACGCGACAGACTTTGATATCGCAACCGGTTTGCGATACTGTTGAACGACGAACGACTAAAAGCTATTTTGATGTTTCTTTTTTAATGGAGAACGTGCGTTAAACGGGACGATAATCGATGAATTATTTACTTTCGTCGATGGATATCATGGTTTGCATGGAGTGACGTCGATTTATCTGCTAGTTTGTAATTTTATTTGCAATCTGCTTGAACTGCTCGACATTAATCGGGCTTGGTACATTTAGAGCACGAGCATTAGTGGCAATGTGGAAATCAAACGTAATATTGACATATTGAAATGAATTTATAAATTCATATCGCGTATAACTAAATTATTATAATGCATCAAGGGGATGAAATTAGAGCGGAGTGAGCGGTGTGTTCAGGTTACATGGTAGCGTATATTTTCGCCAGGATTGTATGGAATAATTGTATGCAAAATTTGTTCCGAATTGGTGAAATGGTTTAGACGTTCTGCTTTATACATTGTTTGGATGAAAGGAACCTCCTATCTGTAGTTAGTTTGTTCAAGTTGTTGGAAACAGGTTTTTTTATTTCATTACCATGCTCTCTGTAGGAACACTGCGTCTGTCAAATCTAATTGGTCCAGAATATAGATAAGTAAAGCATAGCCTGCAAATGGAAACGTTTTATTTCGTGGAAAGGTCTCTGCAAAGGATTTTTCTTGCAGACAAGTGAAAATTATTCTGTGTGAGGGAGAAAGGGGGGCGAACGGGGTTGAGAATTTATTAAAATTTTAAAGGAAAAGGTAACTGGAATATTTAATTTGCGTTTCTTTAAATAGATCGCATCGCTTCTTGTACCCGTCGTATATTGCATATATTAGACCCAATTACTGTGTCGGTGTTTTAATTTGGCCTGCGAGTTTATTCTATACTGTATCGTGAATAACACGGCACCTGCCAGAATGTAAATTTAATAATGCGAAAGTTTTACTTGTTACTAAAAATTATACAAATAATATTTATATATGCAACCATTCTGACTTTATTTTTACTTATCTTACTATTTACCTTTTATTATGTCTAACTATTTTCCTAATCCTTCCACCATCTTGATATGATTGACACTTGACGATACACTTATATATTACAATAGCGAGAAGAAATAAATTTTCCTAAGTATCGTAATATTTCGTTCAGCTAGTACTGTTTTCTTTTCATTTCCAATCTTCTGAAAGATTTTTATTCGTGTAATAAAAGAGCGAGGCGCCCAGGCGGACATGCTACTACTGTTAGTAGCTAACTTGTTTCGTAAACTGGCCAAAATGACTGGTGTAAAGTAACGTTTGGCAAGATCAACAGAGTTATTTACTTGATTCGACAGAACGGTGGCCACGGTTCTATCTGCTCTCATTTGTAGCGCAAACAAAACTGGCCCGGTTGAAAGTCAATGTAAAATATATCCAACTCGCCAAAAGGTGTACATTTTCGAAATGGATTCGCGAAACAGTCGGAAAGAATTCACATTCCGTGGAACTTCGATCGGTCGAACTGTCGAAAACAGAATTTATTTTATACGGATACTGAATTCAATGCTGATTCAATGGGGAGAAGTTGTAATTAATGAAATTAGAATGTAAAGTTAGGGGACAAAATTAAATGGACAACTGACAAAAGTGGTTGTTATTGAAGTTTAAGTGAAACGATTCCGTTATCGCAATTTTATATTTAATTTTTTACGTTTCGTATTTATAATTGATGAACTAAGATGATAGGCTACTTGTTCAATGCAACACAAATAACAGTACAATCTTCAAATTGATTTCTATGAAATACAAGTAAGAGTAATAATAGATGACAGGAGAATTTAAGCAAAGAAGCAGCCAGGTGAAAATGTAGTCGAATATTTAGATTTCCCTGGGAATAAAGCCGTGTATAATAAGTCTTTAATTCATGATTTCGATTTACTTTTGTATGAACAATCACGTCCTTCCCAATGTTTTACCGTAATTCAGGATATATCCTATATGTATATTCTACAACCACGAATAATCATACTCAAAGAGGAAACAGCTGTGTACATGTAACGAATTGAATTAATTAGAATTATATACGACTGTATAGATGATATAGTACAATTTTGTAAAATGTTTGATTCCAAGTGTAAAACAATTACTTAGATTGGATCTGTAATACATAAACGAAATTACAAAGCACTGGAATTGTTACTAAGGGGCGTAATGAATTAAAATCTGATTAATATACTCAAGAGACACGCAAAGCAAATGTTTAGATAATGTGCAGACCAAACACTGCAGTGGAACAGGTTTATTCCCGAGACACCTGGGATGCTTCGTGTCTGACCATGAACAGTACGCTTCTACTTGTAATTTCTCCTCGACCGTGCATTTTCTTCATTCTTTCCTATTTCCTTTTTTCGCCCATCCTAACAGCCTGAATTAACTACGATACTTTTACCGAACGATGATTACTTCGTTGCGACCATACTGAAAATCATGGGAACATTTATTCCGTTTTTAATACAGGAAATTTCAAAGGGAAATTCTCCGGTCGTTATCGTCGTCACGTTTGTGTGTACTCTTTGTTAACGAATTAATGAACCGTCGTGCACGGTTCATGGCCCAGCTGAATTTCCAACTCGCGTCACGAATCGATGCGCGGAAACGCGTCGTTTTTTTTTCCATTTCGTTTACGACTTGGGTGATTTGCAGTGAATACATTTTATCAGCTGCTCGAGCTTCGATTCTGTCCGCCGTTTGAATGGGATAAAACACTGTTTGACAAGCCGTTTACAATGTTATCTGAACCATGGGCACGCAATTTGTTGCGCGTTCGTTTTCGGTTGAATCGCGCTTAATGTACGATCCATCGATGGAAAAATCCAGTGGAATACAGGGCACATTGTGTTATCATCCACATTATAGATTTTCGCTCGGATGCCACGCTACATTGTTTCTTTGGGCAAAGATTAGTGTCAATTTATTATCGGCGACACGCTTTTCATGTTCAATGGAAATACTTGCGCATTGAATTTCCCTTTGACTGCTGTGTTTACGTTTTTCAGTATTTCTCTCGACGAAGTTAAAATAATGCAATCGAATCGAAAGTACTGGTTCAAATGACCATTTCGCATCTGTTGTTATATCAGTTGGGGTCGCCATTGGAAATTTTGTATGAAGGAATTTACATTAGTAAAATTAAACTTTACGTAGTGATTCAATCATCCTTGTATTAGCTTTAAAGCAGAACCATATGATTTTTTTTTAATATTATTTTATACCATTCGTATAAAACAGATAGGGTTAGGTAATTTGCCAGCTATAATCATTTCAATTTTAACGTTTTATATTATAAAACATACTCTAGTTATCAATGAAATATTCGCGTTCAATTGGTGTACCGAATTCAATACAATCTATAATACATTATAATATAATATGTGTTAATGCGTAATATGTTTCTCATTAGCAGTGGAGATAATATGGATTGTATTTAATTCATTACGCCAATTGGAAATTGAAGGGTGCAGTCATAACTAAAATATGTTTAAGTATCAAGTCGTCCGAGTTGATACTATATTTTCCACGCGAAAAATCATTAGAGACATCGATTCATACTCAGTTAGAGACGATTAAAATAGAATTGAAGATACTTATACGTTTTTTATACTTTATGAATAATTCTGTATGTCCTTATGACTATAATTTCATATCTAATGTTATTCGCGAAAGGGAGTATAATCCCCATCCTAAAGAGTCGCTAATGACTAAGAAGTCGATGTCACTGACTATCTTACATATTAATGTACTGCTTTAAAACAACACAATCTATGGATTGATTGTATTTTATCGTTCTGTTAATAAAATTATCAAACTTTATCCCTCGTTAACTGAGGAACCACGAATTAAATAAATAATGGCATCGAATTGGCGTTTGATCTAATTCACCCTATTTTCCAATGACCACAGTTAATTCTATTTCATAGCACCGCACTGTCGTGCTCGTATTGCTACGCAATTTATTATACCGTTAACATTATTGTTCCAATTATGATATTGTTCCCAAACAATCGCGTACGTTACATATTTTAGATCATTAATAAATCTACCTGTCACTGAAATTTCAATAACCATTTGCTTGCGAACATTGGTATTTTGGAATGAAAATTATTACGACAATTGAGTGTTTCGAGGAAATGCAGGGATAATTTTGTAGTATTAAACAAAATAAATTCAACTTAAAATATTGTTAATCACGCGAAAATTTCACGGTGGATTATGTTTGGATCATATTAATATTTTTGGTAATACAATCTAAGATTGTCGAAAATTAGGCTAATAAAATTTTTGTTTGTACAGGGTGTAAAGAAATGTTTGGTCTTGGCAATCATAGGCGTGTTCTACACCTTCTGATCGGTGAAGATCTGTAAAAAAAAGTTGCCGCAAAATTGTCCTTGACCTTGAATTTCCAGGTCAAATTTTTTTTAAGTGCATTGTATTCTACGCATCATGAGGATAAAAACTGTCAAAGGAACCATGGTTCAAAACTCGACCGTTCTCATAAAAAATAGTATTAGAGTCATTTCTAATAAAGCAAGCAGTTACTATTGTTGTTTATCTGCTGTTTATCGGAAATCTAACATAATCGATCATAATCAATATTACCTTCTAAGTTTTGAAAGATGTTCATCTTCTATTTCTTCTTCTAAGCCAAAGAACCGATCCATTCTGATGAATATTTCTTAATAGCCGAGCTTGAACGCCAGCTTCAATATGGCCACCATTGTTTTGCAAACACGTCTCTAATCTGTTCTGAATATTGTTTCTAATTCGCTGATGTAAATTTGGAATATTTCGTAAATGTTGGAAGGCATCCTCTATTCGAATTTTCAATTCTTCGACAGTTCTTATTTCGTGCCCCAATCTATATATCTGCGCCTTTACCGCTCCCCATATGAAAAAATCTAATGGATTTAGATAGAGCGATCGTGGAGGCCATATAATTGGTGCAGGTCTTCGACCAATCCATTTGGATCCAAACATTTGATTTAAAAAGTCTCGAACCGGCCGACTAAAGTGTGGTGGTGCTCCATCGTGCATAAAATAAGTATAACGACGCCTCTCACGCGGTATGGTAAGACGCAGTTCGGTCAACAATCGTGAACGTAAAAACCTGAGATAATTCTCACTTGTTAAACGATTTGGAAGATAAAAAGGGCCAATAATTCTGTTTCCTAGAATAGCTGCCCACACATTGACGGACTGTGTTTATGTGGCCTTTAACGTTGTAGCGGTGTGTTTACATTTTCGCTATGACTGTGTTTATGTCAGCAGCTAGCATTTCAATTTGAAATGTCCAACTTCTATGAATAAAATTCATCTTACAGCCGACAAAACTTCCGCATCAATTTCTGGGGAAACGGTCGTGTTTTTACCCATGGCCCCTTTGACACTTTTTATCCTCATGATGCGTAGAATACAATGCACTTAAAAAAAAATTTGACCTGGAAATTCAAGGTCAAGGACAATTTTGCGGCAACTTTTTTTTACAGATCTTCACCGATCAGAAGGTGTAGAACACGCCTATGATTGCCAAGACCAAACATTTCTTTACACCCTGTACAGTAGTTTTCGTTGCTCGATAACTACTGTTACTATTTCATATACGTATTAATACACGTGTAGATTCAATGTTTTCGTAACTTTAAAAATTCACAGGACTAATAAAAGCATGAATAGATGATTGAGTTCGGGATATGGGTGGCTGTTTATATGGAGATTGACTTGGAGGTTAACCAAAAATAAAATGACAAGTACACCTACTGATAGGATACGAGGTTGAGTTCGAGGTTGTGCAGAATATAAATTTAAACGCTGGAACGAAAATTTCTCATTTGACAAATTTAGGTATTGTTTCCCAATGAATAATGTGAAACTATAATCCTGAAAAATTATTACTGAAAAATCAATGAATGTAAAATAAAACAGTACATGCAACAGAAGTAACACAAACGTATTTATGTATTGCTTTCCAAATTCAAGTAAATTGCGATGCGCCATTGAAAATAAGGCATAATTAATTCGTTTTTGAGTAATTGGGTTACCATGAAAATACAGTTGAGAAAGCTTTTTATTCAGCAGGATAAATTTACATAAATGCATTTAGGATAATAACTAATCCATCTCTGTCACATAGTAAATTTAAATACTCTGTAATTGAGTTTTGCATTGAACAGCTCGCACAAGAAACGAACCCGTCGACGACTAAATTACGTTGAAATTAAGACAGCAGATAAGATAATAGGAACATGATGTAATTAAGTTTTGGCAAAAGTGAACAGATTTCCTCGAAAACCACGACCACTGAAGCAATGAAATTATTTAACTCGAATACTAAATTACTAAGTTCGAATCAGATTTCAAATTGAAATACCATAATGTTTCTTCTTCTATTGATACAAACTTAAAAGGATTCATTTAGTCAGAAGTTTCATTTACAATTAGTATAAACGGTGCTTATTAGAGAAGCGCCAGATTAACATTTTTAAATATTTCTGAAATAATGAGAAAATTCGATCTGACCATTGCAAAATGATTTATTAATTTCCTAATTAATTTGAGTGCCCAATTGAAAGGCGTCAGGAAGCAACCATCGATCTGTGATTAAAAACTAATTTATTTGTTCCCGATAACTGATTACTAGCCTTTAATAAACGTGCCATTTTATTTATACCCTGAAATAAACGGCTTTAGCCAGGTATTCAGGTACATATTTTTCCGATAAAACTGCAATTAAGTAATTTACAAAGAAATAATGGATAATTGGAGTACCCTAATGGATTTAATAAGCTCTAACGAAAAGCACCTGCTCTAGCTGGTAACGGGCCATAATGAGAGAAATTTTAAAGATAAACCAATTTGTTTTATGCACGAAGCATAATGCGTTAAGAACTATCATGACGCCAGGCCCCTGTTTTTGTGCATGTAATTGGGCTTCATAAATTAACAACGTCAACTCGATTACATACTTCAATATAATGGACGCAAAATGTTACGATTACGTACATTTAATTACTGAATAGAGAATTTTAATATCGTTGAAATGTTTGTACATAAAATATCCACATTTTATTAAGTATTGTAGTTACTAGAAGCGTTTCGATTATCCTTAATTTAAAATTAATAACAATTTGTTATTTCCATTTCCCATGGAATATTGAATCGTTGAATTAATTAAGATAATATGTCTATGATGTTTAATTAGCGTCCGGTTGATTTTACCTCAGCATTGTTCAAGTAGCATATTGTAAATTTTAATGAGGCACCTAACTTCATCGACCCTAGTGCAACTTTTCATAAGCTCCTGTAAACATTGCGTTCCGATAATGCATCATAGAAGTACACTGCATACCGTATTGTATGTAGTTACATACAGAACTATATTAAATGATCTTCACGTCGAGCGTCATATTAGGATGGAATATTGTAGAATGTTAGCAGAAATGTCTTGAAAATTCATGCAGTTCAAAATCAGAGTTTGAGAAGCACTGTTGTCAGGGTTGCCTGAATTATTTATTAACTATCAACATACCTTCGAAAACATAGTTTGGGACAGAACTTTGACAAGTGCTCGTTAATTAGTAAACAATATAGTAGGCGATGCATGTTTATGCAAATATTTCCGTATTACAGATTATTTCTGTAGAAAATACGTTGTACACGTCTCTGCTTTGTTACATAAAATATAAACAAGATGAAGTGTTGCCTTAAGATACAACGATTTAATGAATTTTCATTCTCAACCCTTTCTGTATGCTTTAACGTCGTCGAAGAAAATATTTCTAACAAATTGCCGTTGCACAAAACATCAACGACATATAATACGAATTACTATAGGCGAACAGAAATGATCAATACCTATAAGATATAATACTCTTTCCCAATTTATTCGTATAACTGAAGCTAAGTCCAATGATGCACCTGTTTTCATTTGATGAAAATCGTATTGATTTTGCAATCAATTTACATAGCTATTTAGCAATCAATTTGATCAAAGCTAAACGGAACTGCAATTATAACCAATCCTTTACATCGTGGCGCAATATTTCCAATAAATATTCTACCATTCTGGCCTACGTCTGAATCGTTTTATTCAGTCTTAAAATACAGTTCGAGTTTGCCATCCGACACACAGTCGTCATCCACGCATGCAGCCCAGACATAAATAGGACAGGCCTCGCGTTTAGGCCGCGTTTTCCACGAACGTTTTGCTGTTATTTAAAGTTCGACTGACAGTTCACGGCTATTTTTAATCAAACTCCCGCTTTGACGCGTGTCTGGGGAAACGTAGATTAAAGCGGAAAATTCGAATCCTTAGGCGCGGCCGGTATTTGAGCGGAAGGCGCGGCGAACTTCCTCTTGCCGCGAACAAATACACGCTCGAGCTTCGACCAGTGGCTGGCCAAGTAACTTTCTCGCGATATCACTTTGCCTCTTTCTCCCCGCCTCTTGTCGTGTTCTATCGAAACGACGAGCTTTTTGCTGCCGGCCACGGCGACCCGGTGATTATGCCAGGAACAGAGAGCATTGCTCTTTGAAATTTAGTTGTGGGTGGTTACCTGAGAGGGAGAGAGAAAGACAGGGAGACGAACTTACATGTATTGCCCGAAATAGTTGCAGGCAATTTTTTCGGTTTAGCTGTAACGAATAACTGGTAATAGCGATGAGTTCGTTGGTTCAGTTAATATTTCTTTTGCCACTTTTCGCAATTGCGTCTTGCACGTTTGAAATATTCGTTTTTACATTATTTTTATTTTTATTTGGGGGGCAATGACTGCAAATTTTATTTTGTGACACTAACGGTAGTGGAAATTATACTTTCGGATCGGAAATGGAAATGATGGTGGTGCGATTATTTTAGAAGGGCATGAAGCGAAGGATTTGAACTAAAATTACCTTCGGAATAGAGTATTACGATATTAATAGCGAATGTCCAGTGCAGCCCGTTTTATTATCCAGGAAATAAACCCCGAATACTGAGCGGGGGAAAAATTGTGAGTTCTGCATACCAATGAAGTGAAGTAGTTTACAAGATCTGAAAAATAAATGAGGAGTCTTGTGTGGAGGAGTGATGAATGCATGATTTAGTGGTGCAACATACTTCGTAAGGGGTCAGGAAAGTCGATGATACGTCGCAACAAACTGTATTGCAAATATAGAACGCAGGTTAAGCAGATATTAGTTGCGGACTAGTATATAATAGTTTAATAGTATAGAAATAGGAAGTTTCTTATAACATCAGAATAATTTGCAGAATGATAGATCAAGATAATAGATTACTATAATAAATTAGTAGGAAGTTTCTTCTTATAACAACAGAATATTTTTCGAACAACAAATCAGTTACTTTGCCCTTATATTTTTGAAAACAATAATCCATCTGAAATTAGGTCAACATAATTAAAAATTGAAGCAAGGATACTACTCTTCAAGAATGTTTCAATATACAATTCTACCGATTGTTTACGAAGGAAAGACGAAATTCTATTGCAATTGTATCGTGGGAAACTAAGTCAAATCTTGAAGCATTAAGGAACTTCTTACAAAAGTGAACTGCGCTGGTTTGATAATAAAATAAAGGCGACGTATACTCACCTACATCACCTAGCTACGCTAATACATCAATCCGGCCCCAAAATATGTAATTAATCCCCAGCAAACGAAAAGAAAGGTTAATGAAAATACTCGATATTCCCCAAACAATAACTCCCAATTCCCATATTAATAATATAAAGCTTTTTCGTTTCCGAAATACGAACCGTATCATTATCTCTCCCCTCGCCGTATATCATAAACTTTGCCGATAGAAAAGGAAACTAACCCATCTCCCTAACAAGAAGACAAGCCAAGAATACCAATCTACACCATATCTCGCGCCTCGCCTCCACCCTCTAAATACCAGGGATACTCTAGCAACTTCGAACGAAGACCCCCCCGTTATATCCAGCCCAAACTCTGCCACGACACGAGCAGCTTCCTCGTCGCCACCCGTGGCGGCCTCCTTTTAATCCAACACTTCGCGTCTTTATCGAGACTCCAGGTCGAACGATACAACGTGATCGGTCAATTAACGCACCTGGAACGTTATCAAACCGTCTGTGGAATCGGCCGGCGTGTTAGTTCGCGAAGTGTTCGCCCGTTGCAGATTGCGAATGGTAGTTTCTGCGGGCGTTTGCGTGGCCTCGGTTTAATCTTCGCGGCGCGTTATGCGGCTATTTAAGGTTCGGCAGGCGGTCTAGTGTTATTTTTAATCAAACTCCTGCGGCGCGTTGCTCGCCTAAATGGTGGGTACAAGAGACAGAGAGAGATGGGAAGATAGAGAATGCGTGTGAAAGAGAGAGAGAGGTGGGCGGGTGGAATAGGAGGGTGGAATGTACCAGTGCATCTCGAGAGGTTCGAATCTTGGACGCACATGCATATCTGCTTAACGAGAATCGCTAGAAGAAACTAGGAGCGCGTACGTACTTGTGTTCGTGGCGGAATAGAAGAGGATTTCACAGTCGAGAGAAAAGTTCAACTCGTGCACTCGTTGTTTCGGTTTGCTGGAAGGGGAGGTCGTTTTAAATTCCAGATCGTTTTCTCTGTTATGGAAGGGATTATTAAGAGCGAATTGGGGACGGATCAGTGGAAACTGCAGTGTTGGTCGATTTGGGCGTTGCGTTCGTGGAAAAGGGTTAACTAGGTTTTCGTGCGGCGAGCTGATAGGAATTATGGAGCGCTGAAGATGGATTTAATTGATTTAGGAGCTCTGTTCTTGGATTTAGGTTGCATTGCACTGTTTCCTCGCAGGCCGTGCTCATCATTTTCCCTTTGATTTTCTATGGAAATAATTTATGGCGAAAATGAGGAAGGGTTTTATCGCGAACCAACAGTTCCGTTTTTCCATCTTAATTGGCAGGACGTACAACCTTCTGTAAAGTGAGAAATAATGTTTCGTCGAATTAAACGAAACTAATAAATATTTAATTGGAAACGAGAAAGATTATATTTGGCCGGTGTTCGAAAACAACGGCGGCACGTTCCATCCACGGATTTTCATTAAAATTGACGCAGAAACTCGTACATGCACGTTGACCAATGAATTTCTGGATTACATGGAGAATTTGAATCGCTGCCAAACGCACCGATCAAAATAAATTTCATTGCCAATCAGCATACATCTGGCCTTCATGATCGTCTTCTTGATGTTTATTATCTTTGCTTCGAAATGCTGAAATAAAACCGGGGGAAGACTATAAGAATAATGCAAGAGAAATGATAGAACTTTATTTCATAGAGTGAATATGATATGCTGTTTATTACCAATATATGCACGCTTGCCAAAATATTAATTTCATAATATTTGGGCAATAAAACAGTAGCTGAGCAATTGATAGTTAATAATATTAAATATATATCAACGCTATCCCGAAACTGTCTATCCGATAATTGTTTATTTCATTCACATCTATAGCACTGCCGAGTAGTTTATTATTTTTATCAAAATAACATTACATTTTCACGGGGATACATTACACATTATATTTTCTTTGCAAGGCAATGTATCGACAAATAATTCACCGTATTCAGAACAACAAATGCGTTATGATCCCACGGATGAGTTACAATTTTAGCAAACAAAATCTACCCAATTAATCAGAACGCAACCAAACAAAAGAGAAAAAGAAGTTGAACGCATCGAGATCGTTGCACGTAGTCCCCCCCGACAATTTATCACCCGCGATACCAATACATTTACTTAATCACGACTTCGCGTGACTTCGAGCTCGTTAGACTTTCCCTGCCCACATGTTCACGAAGTATATTTAAATATTTGCGTATTTGCATCGCCCTGTATCCGAGTATCCCGCGCCCCGCGCGATCCTATAGATCGGTGGCAACGTTTGAAGAGTTTGAATGTTTGATTTGGAGCGCAACGATGGCGGATGAAGTTTGAAGAGGTCACGGTGACTACTCTCAGCTGTTTCACTCACTCAGCTGGACTTGCGGTAGATTTCAGGCTCGCGAAAGGATTCTAGAGTTTCGGGATCGTAATCAAAGTAGCTTTAAAGCGTAGTTCCTGTTCCTGTTGCTTCGCGGGAACCGTGCCTCACACGACAATTGATGCTCCGCAAAGCGTGCCGGAGATCGTGCTGAATAACACGATTCTTCTTGAGCTGAAGCCTGCTCCTACTGTGGGAAACCTGCTGGATTTTTCAATGACAAATCGTCCCTTCATGAACTGCTTCCACTTAACAGGTTTATTTACTTTGACCGGTTTAACTACTGTCTCCTGGTAAACGAGTCTGGAATCGTCGTTTTATTTGTATTGGTTGAAGAAAGGGGTTGAAATATTGTTTATTATTTGGTGGTAATAGTGGTGGATAGTATTATTATTTGCAATTTTTGCCGAGGCTTATATACTTTTTTTGTTGCTATCCTCATATATATTTTATATCAATTAATAAGTGACACTTATTGTAACTTATTGCTAGTTCTTATTTCTATTCTTTGGCTTATCATTTTTGACATTTAATCTTAATTCCATGCATACGTCCATTCATTCTTCTAACCTAATCTTGCTACTATTTAGTATTAAACATTTGTACATTTTATTTTCCTCGACTGTCATGATTTTCTCGCCTTTCTCTCTTTTCTTTTCTCCAGTGTATAGTATTTGGATTTGGATTTGTGGAGGTTTTCATTGGAGGATTTGAATGGAAGGCAATTTTTTTAAATTTTACTACGAATTATTGCAATTGATTTATTTTGGTACCGTATTGTTATGCTGTTTCAGGTGTAAACGACGTTAATGTTACTGTGAAATGAGTGTAATGTTACTGGTAATTAGTAATTGACTATGAATATTAATGAACTTGTATACCAAAATTCTTAATAACAATGGTGTTAATATTTGATGATGAAAAGAAGTTTAAGTACAGAAAGTTGTATTAATATAATTACTTTGCAGTTGGGTCATATATCCCGTTTAGTTATTACCTAGATCAATATCTGCACAAATTAATTACAATTACAATATTCCCCATAAACTAATTGCCATGTTTCCGTCACTCAAAGTTCTTTAATATTAAATCATTCGGCAGGCCCATTAAAAATGGCGAACTACGTTCTTAAAATTTTATTCGTGCTTTTTGTTATCTCTTTTTCATCACTTTACACTTAAACTAGCAATGCATATATATTATACTTTATGCGCTATAATTATGCGTCGAGGAAAATGCTATTAATAAGCAATTCCATGGAAAATAAAGAAACACCGTGTACGATAAAGAGTTACAATGCTTGAAATTGAAATTCGTCGACAAAGTGGATACAGCAATTCGACACGTTTATTAAATTCTACTCCCTTGTTCATTGAATCGTTCCGTCAAGCGATTAAAGCCCCGAGGGACATGGTCCTCCATGATTCCCGTTTCAAACTATTCTAGTCGGTGCGATCAAGTTAACTGTAGCAAGAATTTCAGGGTCTTAATAAGCTCTTGTACAAGATACAAGATACGTTTGGGATTTTGGACAAGTGTAGCGAATCCTAGATAGTTGCCCTACGTTCCGGGGTGTTAATTGCAGACGGCCTTCAATTAATTCATAGAGTAATTGCTCCGGAACATATTAGAAAGCCAGGCTCAAGTACCGTACAGTACATCTATTTCTGCTCCCTATGTGTAAGACATTTTCAATTTGTATTTCTTAGCAGGTACCTGATATCGCAAAAATAATTGGATTGCTGTATATGATATGTTTTCTTTTTCGATATTCACGGATTCTACAGATTAAAGCTTTGAATTTTACTCGTTCTTCAATTACTCTTGAGGAAGAGAATTTTAAATAGAAGTGGCGTGAGGAGTAGAAAGTTGATAGCATGATATTACTGCTATTTTTATAAGTTGCTCAAAGAAGCTCGTAATAGAGAAACAAATTTAAAGTTTCATGTCACACAAACCTAGCTAATATCTCTATCTTACCTTTAACAATTGGCTGACTTCTTTACGAACGACTACCGAATTCTCAAATCGCAGAATCTTTTCTGAGGCAACTAATCCAATTCAGTTTCAGGCGTGAACATATATTGAATGAATGTTTTTTTTCTTCAAATTATTTATTTAAGGTCGCATCGGCTTGTGGAAGTCATTAGCGACCACGTTTGTTGTACATTGCATCTTGCACAATACATGGTTCTTTACAGAATATACATATGTGCATACATGCTTTGTTAACAGTTAGACTGAATTATTGCAGAATGATGATCCTTACACCTTCGAACACAGGCAGTTTAAATTTTTTTAACAGGTCTGTTTGTTCCAGGAAATTAATTATATTTGTTTCGAATTTATTCTCATTTAGGCTGATTTTAATAACTGGGGGTAGTTTTAGTGTTTCTCGTAACGACTTTGTGGAGGGGCATTCCTGCATTATGTGTTTTATTGATAGCTGTTCGTTGCATCTATTGCATAGTGGTGGCTCCGTTTTTGATAGTAAGTGGTCATGGGTCAATTTAGAGTGGCCTATTCTTAGTATTGTTAGTGGGATTTGGTTGAATGAGCGTGTTATTTACGTTACTACTCAATACGTATGCCGAACCAAGCAAATCAAGAGCTGACAAATTAAAAATCTATGATCGAAGCGTGAATAAAACTGGCATACATCGGAACGCACGAATCCAGCATCGAATCGGTGCATTCGCGATGTTTCCAGCGTCGTTGCGTCGCGTGCCAGCAGATTATAACGACATCCGACAAAAGCTATACCGATTCTGCTGATTACGCCGCGGGACAATTTGATGTTATTGAATTTATCGACTGATTTTAATTCACTTAAAAGGCCGGTCGCTTGCTCTCGTGCCGCGCTCGCCAACAGTGCGCTCCTATTGCTCGCGATTTCAATCAAATTAGAGATGATCCGCGGAAAGTATCGTGCGCCAGTGTTTGCGTTCTCCTCGCTGTCCTCGTTGACGTTGTTTATCCCCCCCGTCGTTTCGTTTCTTCCCTTAAGTAGAGCGCGATCTATGCACGCGAACGGATAATTTGCTTATTGTGCGCCGGCCAAGTAATTTCTACGAATCGACGTTTATTAAACGATACCATTAACGATGGACGGGCGATGGCTCTTTACATTCATCTCGTAGAGTGGCTTGCAGTGTGACGCAAGCCTTTTACGGCGAACGGCAATTCGGCCCTCTTGTCGTTGGAAAATTGTGGCCGATGGAAAATGTTCTTGGAAAGGAGGCATCGGTTTCTCGGGCGTCAACCCTTTTGGTACCAATGACTGCACGAGAATGAAACTTAGACATTAAAGGAGCCCATCGATCAATTTTACCAGTAGAATTTCGTAGAACTGACGCGGTTGCGACACCTGTTTTGCAAACGTGCCACGAAACTTTAAAAGTATACTGTTGGAATATTCCCTCTCGCTTAGACTTTATGTAAAGTTACTTAATAACTTCTAAGGTGCATTTAATATTGCATTTGTCATTTTGTTATTTTCGATTGCTGTAGAATTTCCTGCAGACGTAATCATATTTTTTTACCAAAAATATATTATTGTCCGTGTATACCTAATTTGTTTTTCTTTGGCGTTTACTCAGAATTCCTCAGTGCTTTATGATCAATATTATTAACGATTTACGTATACCATTATTGAAATGTTGTAAAGTGTACAGTTCAAAAAGGAGAGCAAGTAAAGTAAATGATATTATAATACTTCCACTTTTAATTGTACACTTTTTCCCGTCGCCCCAATTGTACAAGATTATTCGCAAAACAGACTGAAGAACTTGTAAATCGATTACGGGGCCCTCCATGTTGCACAAATCGATTCGTACGCATTTGAATAGTAAAATAGCGCATGTAATCAGGCAGTAGATATACAATCCTTAATGATGATAATCAGAATCTAGTAGCAGTAATTGCTGTTATTGTCCATTTGCCCCAAGTCCCGCTTCCGCATATAAGCAGAAATTGAACTGCGACTGTTTTCGTTGATTGTGCGCTCTTTTAATAGCCGTGCACGATATTTTCTACAAATTATCGTACGAAGCGGTGAGTGCATGCTAAAAGGGGGAACACGGAACAATAAGTGACACACAGGTTATTTATTGTCACGCCAAGCACACTGTAAATGTAGAAATTGTAAATAATGTTATTCGTAGAAAATCGATATTCCTAAATGGCGCAATAATTAGTAATTCGATTTAATATTACATATGGTGCATTGATTTTATTTTAGTTGCATTACTTTTAGAACCCTTCTCTGAATAACGTTTTTCGTATTGTATAATGTCATATATATATTTTAGAACTGCACGGAATAATACGTGTATACTGCGAAATCTTAAATGAATTTTACGGAGATTTTGATGTCCATTTTACTCTGGGTTGAGAAAACTCTTTTTACTTGTATGCAGTAAATGAAGAGTTGTATTAGACTATGAAAACTCGAGGATATTCTTCATCAATTTGGTTTTTAGCTATTTTTTATATTATATTATATTTATATTTTTTATATATTTAGCTATTTTATATTTATTATAAAAATGTTTAATGGTCGAAAATCCTATTCTGGCAAGCTTTTTATATTTAGAAACACTTCTAAAAGGTACCCTCTGTTTTATTTATAATTTCCAATTTCTTTACCAAATTAAATTTAATTAAATTGATGTCGCAAATGCCTGTCTGTAACGAGTATTTAATTTGCGTGGATAATGTGTTTTCAAATGGCACGAACGAACTAATTTTGTCGAAAACCAGTCGACCGTTTCAGATATGTAAATGTACACTGATAAAGGAAGTAAATGTAATCTTGTTATAAGTATAAGGGGAATATGATGATCCAGCGAAAGCTTGGAGGCAATTTTGGCGCAGATTACAGATAACTAGAACCGTAGAAGATGTTTATTAATTGTAATATAGAAAATGAAGAAGAAAATATTTTGCATAATCCTATTCAGAGGTTCTCGCGAGCTACAGATCCACAGATTTTCTCGTTTCAACCTCTTATCCCTTTAAATTAGATATTACATTATAATTACGAAAACAAAACGTGGAAAATAGAAAATATTCATTTGTCCTTACCAAGTAATTTTATTAATATTTGTTTAATTTTGTCTGTAATACTCTGATTTATTTCGAATTGTTCTCACATTTTTAATAACATAGATCGATTCTTTAAACACTGTTCTATTTTAATACAAATTAAAACAAATATAAAATCAAACTTTTAACATAAGTAGAGTTTATCACATTTCTGTAGTTGCGAATACCTATGTAAGTAATAGTAACTGTTTTAATCGTTTTATTAACGTAATACATTATACCTGACTATCCTTTTACTTTTTACTTTTCTATGTAATTAATGTACAAAGTTCTTCAAGTATATTTTTGTCAAGGGAAATGATTTCCCAGGCTTGTTGCGGAAAGGTATAAAGTTTTGATTAAGGCAGAAATCATAATAACCTTGAACTCATGAGAAAGCTTCTGTCTGGAAGTATTACAGAAGATCGCTCGAGGATGAACAGTTTTTCGATATCTCATTTCATTTATGATATATCGCCTTCTAGTAGATCTTGACTCACCCCTTGTATGGCTTGCACGTTTTATTTATCGCACAGTAGAGAAATGTACAACGTTTTCACAGTACATACCGATCGCACTTTCTAATCTCACGTTAAGAAATGCTGAACAATTGATGATTAGATGTTTGCAATTCTTCCATTCTAATATCCGTTCACTTAGAAAATTTGTGTACCCTCCTTTTGTGCATTTTTGTTTATAAATACGTCTGAAATGAAATGTATAATATTTATCAAAAATTTCATATGCCAACCAACGGAATTAACCTTCTGCCATTTCAAGTGTCACGGAAATTCATTCTCTTAATAAGCCCCAAAAAAGTGGTGCAACTATTTTGAGTAAAATAGAAGAAATGCCGTACAAATATAAAAGAATTAGCGCGAAAATAAATGAATTTCAATTGAAATATTCATTATCGCGCGGCGTAAAAAGAGAGAACGACGTTTCCTCCCGTTTCGCGTTTCGAATTAGCCATAATATTTGCGTCACGAAGCTCGTATATTCACGGCATTCCACGTGTTCCTATATTTAAAAATGCATTCCCCCTTCGAACGGCTGCACAAAATCCACGGAATCCGAGACTGTGCAACACTGCCTCGTTTCCGACGGATTTCTGCGCCTCGAAAAGTCAAACCAAACAGTTCACGTGGTCGTTCTATTCGAAGTTGCCCCGAGGACTTAAAAAGCTTTGTACGTTTCAGACGTTTCCGTTATCAGGAATGGCCAGCCGTTCAAACGGAGGCAGGTCGTCTGGACCATTATAGTTGCCGTGGGCGCAATTAATTCTTGAACGCGGAGCGTTAAGTAACAACAAGACGTGGCGATGAATTGAAAGAGGGCTGGTCCCATTCTTGCGACACAGTGCCTTCGATTGATTTACGCGGAAGAAAGATTGAGAGGCCCCGGTCGTATCAGTTGTGGACAATTGTCGAACGGATTTGAAGGATCGTGTGGCAATAATAGCGTCGAAATTGCAGTCTCGCTTAATCTTTCCTAGAATCCAAATTTTCTCCACCATGCCAATTAAAGATATATTCGCATTCCGAATCAAGTGCTTGGGCATTTAACAATAAATACCTTGACAAATTTTTAACAGAGGATGTAATGTATAATAATGGTGCCCCTGTTTGGGATTGATGTTGGGATAATTCAGATTCTTTTTCTGAAAAACTAGCAAACAGTTGTTGTTTATGTTATTTCAATTTGCATATCCACTGCAGATATACGAACAGGGCAGGGTACAATTTAATGGAATACTTTAAATCATTGTTTCATCACCAAGTACCTAATGAAATTGTTTGTTGAAGTATAAAGTAAAATAAACGATTTGCAATTTTGTATTCGAGACGAATGGTGGGCAATTTCGTATTTGTACATTATAACCAACTTTCGAAACGGGGCTGTTACAGCTAAAATCAAACAGATGATACTTCTTACCGGCTGCAATCAAGGCCGTGAGTAATTGAACTGCAGTTACAGTGATCACAGGATCGATAAGAGCTCGTACAATGCTTTAACTCGGGATTTCTAATAGTCATTTTTCACGTAGGACTTTCTTGCCTTGGCCGCGGTTTCATTCGCCCTTTAATTCTCCCCTTTCAGCACCTTTTATTATCTACCTGTTGTTACAAAGCGAGAAACGGTTAACTGTCTAACTTACCCCAACTTTCTGATCGAATGTTTAAATTATTTTTATACGAATCCTGCCGACGAGTGTTATAATTTACAATTTCTAAATTACATCCCAATCACTTTGGCGATCCAACAATTTCATGATGGATTCCCTCAATGAGCAAAGTATAAATGACTGTGTAATTCATTAGCCCATTGGTTCGAGTAAATTCTCAATAGCTTTATCTGATTCCCTGTAGTGAAGAGGATTCCACGGCCGATCGAATATTTAAACAGTGCACGTGATGCTCGACAGCATCTCTACTATCGAATGACAGCCTCTGTTAGTACGAACGAGTAATGAAACTATCGAAAGTGAAAGAGAATTGTAAATTGTAAAATTATAAATCGAATATAGGCATCGTAGCAGTGCGTTCACAACTGAACAACTAACTATTATTCCAATTCAAATTCTATTATTCTTCGTCCGAATCTGTAAATATTCGGGCAATAAATAATTTAAGAATTCCATCGAGAACTCTGCTCAATACGGTGCGATTCGGGGAAGCTTATTCCCAAGCTTGTTTCATTATCATCTGTTTGGAAGTTTCATTGTCTTACAAGTAGGAATATTTGCAATGTAAAACGACGCGACAGACGGCAAATAAAATGAATTATTAACGCGTTACTTACGTCCCAGAACATGGACGGGGATTTTAAAATAACTTACGATTATTACGGTGCAAAGCAAAGGGGAAAAAGAGGGCCGGTAATTAAGCGCGGGAACAAAGTGACTTTAGGGGGTTGATTAATTCTGGATTCAAATAGCTTGGAGTTATTCTAATTGATTCTCAGTGGCACTCAATTACTCGTCGTATTGGTTGACCCATCGGTGCCCATTCGATATCGCCTGCTGGTGAACCCCGTAGAAAGTGATCCTTCGGCGTTAATTAATTAGATGGAGTAATTGGTCCGTGGATTCTTCCGCTGGAGTGCTGCTCAGCGGACAATGCATGTGTCACAGACACCGAACACAATGTATTTGGTTCCTTTAATTTGCTCGGTTTCGACGGTTCCATTTCGAGGGTTGTTCGAGGAGACTTGAAACAACGAAACAGAAAGTATCATTTCCCTCGTTTGAAAGAGAGTTTTTAATCCCTTTGAAGGTAGACGATTCTAAAAAGAGTGATTGGTGAATTTAGACGACGAGAATGTTATTAAGTTTGGAGTAATGCGAGTTTCATAATTGCTCTACCTATATTTTGTAATTAATAGTCATGTTGTACTCTTTGCGCTGCTTTGCCTTGTGATAGGGTAAGATAAGAGAAAACAATAATTCAATTTTCACAGTGATGCATTAAATTTTCAATTTACATAAAACAGACTAATTATATACAAATAATCATTTTTATTTATGTGCCAGTACATTTTGTAACCTTAACTCTTTTCATTTGAATTGGAGTAGTCTTTTTAATTCCGTTATCCTTTCATCCTGCGAATCCTTCAATTGTTTAATAACTGGACCGAATTTTCCGAAACATTTCTTATTATATCAACTAAATTTCCTCACTAGATATTCCAGTGATTCCCAATAAAAATGTCCAAGAAATATTTTCCTCGCGATTATATTCGACCTATGAAGTTAATTAATCTCCATACGCTCGGCCTCAACAAATTCTTAAATGCTAATTTGAAATTCCTACTGCTCTTAGCATACCTGTGGCCCGGCAAGTGTCCAGCGATTCGACATTTTTGAACACGCAATGCAGACGTTCGTAAGCGTAACGCAGGGACGAACGAAAAAATGTTCCCGATAGCATTATTCAGGAAAATGGGGCCGGTTTCATTAAACCGGCCGTAATTGCATCGCGTCGACGCAATGTTAGCGTCCCGGTGAATTATGAATTTGTAAGTCGAGCGTTTTGCATATTTTACGTTCTTTGATATATTTCATCGGTTACATCCGCCCTCGAACGTACATAAACTCGCACACAAATTCACACACAGAGGCTGACACGTACCCAAACATTTAGACGCGCATGATGCATTGATCTGCGGTAAGGTTCCTCCGTTATTAAACGTATCGATTTTCGGCTCTCCGGGCTGTTTAATTTTCATTTTAAACAGCTTCTTTATTTATTACCCCAAACAAACCGTTGAGCTATGCAGGGGCGCGAAATTCGCGCGAGACGCGCGTGGATCTGCATACGAAAGTAATTAGCGCGATAGCCCGTCCAGGGTTGCGGAATTATTTTCAGAGGAGACAGGGGCAGATATTCCTCGTTTAAAGTCGATACTGGGGGATCGTGGGGAGAATCGCGAATTATCATATTATAATTGTCTTCCGCACGGAAACTCTCGTTTCGTCCTGAAAATATTGGCAGATGTATTTTAGAAATATTAGGTCGTTAATTTCTTCGGCTGTCCAATTATTCACCTGTATTTATAAATTTGTTACGGGAACAATTTTCTTTGCAACGCAGTATTCCATTTACCTTCATTACCTTCCAAATTATTGGCTGATTGAGGGTCAAGCATTTTTGTTAAGTCGATCAATTCTTGGATGAGAAATTCAAGTTCACGTCTGTGTTTAAATTAGATTTGTACAAAAATTGCGGCAGAGGTCCGCGGTTAAGTGTACGTATCGAGAAATTCAGAAACTACGCGAATATAAGCTTCACGGTTTAATTTTCTACATGGTACTTATGTTAAGATGGTCAGCAACATCTGTCGGGCATAAAGTCGGGGACGACTGTTTCCAAACGCTGCGGATGCAGCTCATTACGATTTAACAAAGCTGGCTTTATATGATACAAAGAGACGTGCTATCCGTGTGTTTTTGTGTTTCTGTCACGGCCAAATAAATGGCGAAGATTAACGTTTATTTCAAAAGTGAGACGAACAGAATAACAAGCCTACAACAATTGTAGATAAATCAGACTTGGAGCACAAGGGATTCGCGATGCCCGATAACGTACACTAATAAAAATTGGAAAAAAATCGCGATTATGGCAAACATTACTCGATATTTGATATTCGGCCATTTGCTTTGGTTATTCGATATTTTCATGTAATCTCCTGTACTGATATTTAGTTGCTCGGCAATCCAATTCGTAAATGTATCATCGTTGCACCGCGACTCGACACCTCACGTTTTGATCAAGGTAATTGCGTATTTCAATGCTCCGATACCTCAGCTAGGCTTTGGTATTTTGCACTTTTGGCACATGCTGCTGCTATGTTGAGTCGCGATGTGTTGATTAGAGAATTAATTAAATTCGATAGTTTGCGCACGTCGTTATTTTAACAAGTCCATTGTACGCAGTATTCGAAGATATTTCATAATATTGAAACACCGCATAAATTCTCTGTACCCACTAAATTCAGAATTTCTGATAAAGTAGATTTCGCACAATATTCGCCGGCAGCAATCTGTCATGAATAATTTATAAGACATGAAAAGATTATTATTTGAAAAGATGCAATTGCTGAAAACCATTACGTACACCAAATTATTATATCATTTTGTGTGTACCAATTTACTTTACTTCGTCGAAATAATGAATTGTCCTCGAATTTCTGTTATGCCTTTAAATAAACAATTCTTCATAATAGAATGAATAATTTGTTTTATTGTTACAGCCACTTTTCGTCCTGAGCATTCGTATATTAATATTGTATATTCATACGGTAGCTCCAGAATGAAAGAGAAAAATGTCCAACGTGTCGCACGTTTTTTCAATAGCATTCTAAGAAAAGACGTCTCTGCCCCGTGTTGTCTCTTACAAAAATGTGCACAAGAAAATATTAGTACCGGGAAAGAAACTTACCGTATTGTGTCGCCTTCAAAGGTACGCGTAAGAATGCAGAAATACTGGAAAGGGAGTGGAATTGTGACAAGAAAGCATCTTTACTGAAGTCAGTATCAAAGAAGTCTATGTTACATTTCTCAGTAACTTTAACTTTCTTCCCCGTGCTAAGCATCTTATAGAATATCGTTTTCATAATTTAAAAAGGGAGAAGAAACATTTTCTATTTTCCATGACAAAGATTCCACACTGCTTACTCTAACCCTTGACTTTTGTAAATAAATAATTCACATTCGTGATCGATAATATGAATTAATACATAATTGACTGAGAATGGTTCAAGAAACAAAGACTGTCAATACTGTCTCAAAAAATGTGGCAGACGTCCCAATTCGTGTGTCCTTCTCCAAAGAAGGTATTTCCAAAGAAATCGTCATTGTTATTACTTTTCTAACGTAAGAATACTTCATTCTCCACTGCAATGATTACACACCCAGCAAATTTCAGTCCTTCGCCTCCAAAGATCTCCATTCTCCGTCGCTTAAATTCTTCACCACCCTTCTACTATTTACCCCCATCTTATAAGCCAAAGTTTCACCTGCGTTCGTCCATTTCAGAATCCCCGATCGTTAATCTACCGGGCAGCAATTTTCGCCGCGACGAACCACGCTTTCGAATCCAATTCTCCGGACGTGTTTCAGATCTTCACGCTTGCCCCGATTCTGCAGCGATTGCGATCGCGATAACCGCGAAGAACCAGGTGGAGGATCACGGCCGTCGTGAGAGAAAATGGAATGGCGCGTCGCCCGAAATCGATGAAGAATGAAGAACCTGGTATTCATTTTCCACTGTGAGCGCCCCATTGTCGACTTACCCCTTTGTGCCCCGGCTTTACGGCCGATGTCGTCGAATTAAACAAGGTCGCGCGAACGGGCGAAAGAAGCGGTGGATTTGGGGAGGCTGAAATGGAGCGTTGTCTGGCGAATTCGCGGACGAAACCAGCGGATTTTAGGGGCGCGACGATGAAACCTTGACTCGGTCGTGATTGGCAGGCGGCACGAACAATAAGCGGCTTTCTGTATTTCATGAATATTCAGCGTGCTCCTGAAAAATCTAGGGAGCGAGAGCTTGAGAGTGTCACGGG
This sequence comes from Nomada ferruginata, assembly GCA_963583965.1. Classification (NCBI taxonomy): domain Eukaryota; kingdom Metazoa; phylum Arthropoda; class Insecta; order Hymenoptera; family Apidae; genus Nomada; species Nomada ferruginata. The sequence continues at coordinate 8,828,159 of OY757219.1, forward strand.
TGTACGAGGTGTTTCACCGAGTCTACGTGCAGGGTTACACAGACACTTGGAAACGTGGAATCATTTGATACGTCGTAATGGATGTGCAAGACCAGGGTTGCGACTCTTGTCGCCTTTTGTCTATTTGGAAATACAGTTGTAGATACTGCAGGCAACATCTATGTGTATCCTCGTTTGAGGGAACTTTTGTGTGGAATGCTTCGTTAAATTTTTGTGGAACGAAGTTCTTAATTCTTCCCGTAACTTCCGTAGCAGTTTGTAGGGTAATTCTTTTTGATGTTTGGCGGGCAGAATTATTGCCAAAGATGGGTATAAAAAGTTTGTATTAGAGAATACGTTTTACCGAATTTCAATGCTTTGGAGTTTGAGAAGGCTCTGAAACTCTGGCATTAATACTGTATTATTTTCTGACGAAGGTGTTCAAAGTGAAGTTGGAAATCTTGAGGTTTCATGCTTTATGATGAGAAATTACTATTTGATAAACCCACAAGTGCTATCAGTAATCCAGATGCTAAAACGGCATTTGTTCCGATCATTCAACCCAGTTTCTATATTTTTGATTCTGTAACATACACTCTCACGTTGAAATAAATGAAACATATTCTCTTACTAACAAAATATTCCAGCAATTACGTTTCGTTCCTCACAAACCGGCTCTGCAGCACGATAATAAAACGGAATGTTAATACTTCAGCGTTTAATCAAACGAGGAACTTTACGTGCTTAATTCGCATGCGTTTGACCGCAGTTAAAAAGGTGAAAGACGAGGATGTCAGCAGGACGTTTGCCAAAATGCTGTGTTGGCGAGTACACAAACTTCAGCCTGCAGTGCTGCCCACAAAAGACAGGTTATTCGTCTTGCACGGTTAAGTGGTTAAACGTTGCCCTAACACCTGCGGAGAAGCTAATATAGAGAAGAGCTGTTGATACATTAAAATAGGAAAATAACTATCCAAGCATTCGCTTGTATATAAAATACATATAAAAATATATGGGAAAGTTAAAAGTTCTAAAGATTTTCGAATGAAATACGAAATGATTAATCATCAACGATTTTTTTGGCAACGCACAAAACAAATTGAAAGTGGCCGAATAAATTGCTGAAAGTACAGGGTGAAACTGAAATGATAGTACAGTGTGAAGGAATGTATAATGCATGAAAATGAATAAAAACTGCAGAAGCAAATAATTTCCACTTGCTATGCGTATTTATTAGACGCACCTTCTTCAGTGATAGTGTGGTGGTTACTACGTCCCCGCGAAACGTTCACAATATTTTCCTCGATGCTTAAATTCAATATATTAATAAGATATTGATATCAACAAATATATAAACATAAGTGCTGACTACTATACACAGTAATCCAAATTGAAATTCGCATAACGACAAGATAAAGCTGATTTTATCTTCATATTTCAATCATGCAACTATATTTAATCTTCGCTGAAATGTACATATACCATAGAATTGTACGAGATACAATTTCCGCGATAATTGAACGTCGAACGATCGACTTCACCTCCCTTTCCCTTTATTTTTGCACCATGGAATATCAGTTACCTCGATCTTTAACCACCGTACCGCTCGCATTCTGCGAAATTTGATTACCTCGAGCCAGCGGGTCGTTGTAAGGTGAAATCGGTGAAACAACTTGTCTGATATTTCCGTCGCGACTAAAACAAGTCCGCGTAAACTGGTTGAACGAGACGGTATCTCATTCGATTTAGGGCAAGCTTAAATTCGAACATGACCGCGGTGGTCCGTCTTTACTAGTTTTATTTGAACAACAAACCGATCGATCCCATTTCCAATACGAGTCCGGATGAATGCGATGCACGGAGAATGAAAGGAAGAAATTGCACGTGTTTCGCGCGATTGATAGGCAAACGTTAACAAACATCAGGCCGCGATAGGTAATCGATTCGCGTGGTCGCGATAAACGAGCCTTTCATCAACCTTCGGATCGTTAATTTTCCCAAACGACGGTGGGGAACAGCAGCTTTCCCGTGGTTGGGTGGAAAATTGTGAAAACGCGAATCCGCGGAACCGAATGAAAAGGGGAAAAAATGAAATAGAGAAAAGAAGCAGAAACGAGAGATTCGCGAAGAAGCGTAACGAGAAATGGGGACGCGGAGGAGCAGCTTAGAAAAGGACGAAAGGCTCGTCATTTTTCGTCGCGGCAGAATTTGCTCGCTGCGGACACGCCGCGGATTTCGTCGAATGGAATATGTTTATACGATTACGAATGAAGGGGGCCCGCTTATTTCGACTGGCGACGGGAAAAACACGATTACCATTCCGAGGCTTGAAAGGGGGAAGACCAGGTGAGAATGGCTGGTGTGAATTTTAAGCAGAAATTCGGGATTCGTGCTTGTTGCTAATATACACGGAAAATAAGTTTTCGATGCGGAAAGCTCGCAACTGTTTCTCTCTCTCTTTCTCTCTATTCTATGTCGCGCTTTATCACTCTCATTCTCCCTGTGTGTACCCTCTCCACGCACGTCGATGCGTTCCGCTCGAGACATATTTCAGATGATCGAATTCAATTTGTTTTCAAAGCTAAATTGCTTCCGGCTGCCGGTCTCCCTTGTGTTGGTTTGTTCCTCTTTTTTCCTTTTCGAATCGAGCGGGGCACGACTTCGTTACTCCGTTGAATTTTATAGCTCGCGACGAGGTGAATTGAAGGATTGCTATGAATTTATGCATTGCAGTAAGTAGTGGCAATGTTGTTGATACAATTGGCGGAAGTTCTGTCTCCTTCAAAGATGGAATGCGCTTGGATGTAATATTGATGGAATCTGTCTCTTCAATATAGTTCAACATTTTTCGGTACAGTAACAAGTTTTAGTGTGAGATAAGGCCATTAAATTAATAAGGTTTTTAATGTTTATATTCTATTTTTGTCGAAGGGTACAATAATGTCTATTCGGATGAATAGATAATCGATAATGTAGTCGATTTTTTTTAGATATCGATTTTCTTGAACATTAAGACCGATACGAGAACATCTCATTGGGTATTACCGAATTTATTTATTCTTCTTCATCCCCTTTCTAGTTTTACTTAAAAAATCGTTGAGGTAGTAAATGGAATATTTATAAAGAGGGAAGCAGATAAACATCAATATTTCTTACCCGTCTTTTAAAACTCTCTATCACAAGAGCGTAACCAGAATAAGTTAAAAAGGGTTGTGCTCTTTTTATATTACTTAGCTCGTTAGTTGGACAGGAAGCAAGATAAGATAGTCTACTGTGGAAGTAGTAGCGGGCGGACTATGGTCAGACGCGGCTGGGGTTTAGCGTAACATTGGACTTTCTTACATTAATACGAAAAATCATTTGCCAACAATTTTGTGGAATTATTACTTATTTGATTAATTGTAAATTTGAAATACTATATGAGAATGTCTTCTTAATAGAAATGTGAAATATTATTTTATCATTTGTCATCAATTTCGAATTTAGTATCGATTTATGTTTTTCTGATTTTTATTTTATTTTATATTCCATATTAAATTAATGAATTCGAAAATTATATATTTTTAGAAATACCACTGTATTATAGATATAGCTAAGCAATACTGTAATCATATTACCAAATATTATATTTGCGTTGAATATTTTTATCACTCTGTCATATTATTATTTAAACACATTAAGACAATGCGATATTCTGGCGTGTTCGAAAGCTATTTTATCATTGCATCAATTTGTTCGCAAGTTCTATAATATATTCTTGTAACCCAGATCCGGAATTAAGTTGGTAACTTTCTCAGGAAAATTATGTTCCTCCTGTCACATGAAAGTTACTTGAATAAAGAGCACGAAGGTTTGATAAGTTTGCGACTGATATAACGCCCCGGAAAGTTTATCAAATGAGCATTAAACTGGCGAAGTCTAATTTAATTCTGGTAACGTATAAATAAATACATAGTCTCCAAAAAAATCGAGTTTAAAATCTACTCGGTACACGTACACACGACCAAGTCCCAACACAAAGGATCTTAATGGCTAATAAATATTTATATCCTTATCTCATGCTCTCGATATTCGATTTATCTAAAATAGTATAAAAATATTAAGAACGTTCATTGACATGTGCAAGGATGGTCTACAGTGATATCCGTTGAGTTGAGACTGGGTCGCGTGTACGTGTACTGTGTAGATTTTTAAAGTTGATTTTCTCGAAAACAAAGCCCCACATGACAAAATTTTATTCTATATTTTCCACATATTTTTTCATGTAGAATCACCCAGGCAGGGATAGATTTTATATGTAAAATACCTGTCTCAAAGTTAGAAATAATCGAATGAATCTACATCATTCACCGTACTGTTTCAATCGTACATTTTTTCTAGTATACAATTTGCAGTTAAGCTTTAATCGCAATACAAAAAATATATAATCGCCGAGATCCCCGCAAATTAATTTTCTCCGACCAATCCGTAGTATAACGTCGCGAAACGAAATATCACTTTGTCGATAACACGTTCCGATTAGCTGCAATCTGTTGTAGTCACGTGTATCAAGCTTGTCATTAACGTCATGCGTTTGAACGACCGAAAGAAATGACCTCGTCACGTGTACAGTGCAATTTCATTTGTGCTTGCGATGGAATAGTAAAAGTTTCGGTTCACGGTGCTGCACGCTTCACTTTTACGTTCCCCCTTCTCTCCAAACTGCATTTATTTTTTCGTCATACATGTATTGTCAAATTTGCTTTGCGCACAAAGCGTGCATTATGATTTTTTGTTTCTCTCGTGTTGTATTCCTTTTGTCTTCGCCCCGAGTGAAAAAGTTTCGCGTAAATTAGCAGTTCGTTCACGGTCGAGGAGAGTTGTTAATTAGATAGTGAAACTTCTGTTTAGCAACGCGACGTTCCACTTTTTCTCTGTTTCTGATGTGCACGCTTGAAATGTGCAATACAGATTTTCACGTTTTCCACTTTGTATCTGTAGCAACGCTTCAGACGACTGTCAGTTAATGTTTTTGATATTACTCTGAAAAAATGTGCCGTTGTTTCTTAGATTCGCATGGATACAGTGTAGGTACATCTGAAAAATATGTATTTGTAGTCTTCTATATTTGTATTATTAATCCATTTAATGTGTCACGTTATGGATGCTCTTTTGCTTTTAAATCGAGAAATTCGATGTTCGAGGAAATATCATTTTAGCACGAAATACAAGTTTCATGAATTACTAATCAGTTCTAAAATCTCTGTTTAATTTTGTTACAGGTAAGCTATTTCAAACCGCCGACTGCTAAAATTCGAGTGTGCAATATGAACGAGAATTGGTAAGAATGGGAGACATGAGCAATTAACTACTTCTAATGACAAATCGACGATACATATCGGTTCGTGCTAGTAATTTGTGTAATTAGCTTTCCCTATAGCATCTCTATTCCAGTAGCATTTATAGAACTGTATTGGAATTCTTATCCAGCAACGAATATCAACGCTTGAAAGATAGTACTTACCTACTATTTTGAATATCGATTCTTTTTCTTCGAATACCTAGAGCTTTTAAATTAGAATTTAATGTCTAAAAATGTTCGCATTATCTTTCGTAACTATAGTCTTTGAATTACCTAATTCAATTTCAGCTACACTACTGAATTCTTTCTTTAACACTAGGTTTACGGAACCCGTCAATTTGACGGATTTCAGAATTCGAAAGATAAAGATTGTGGCAGATCCGTTAATATTATATAACTAAATTAATTATATTTCATTTCGAAATTAGGCGAATTAAGTTTTTAATGAAAACGCGCATTATTATTGGCAATCGTTAAGCCGAGGGTAATCGGTACAAATAAGTGCTCAAACTTGTCCGTAAACCTAGTGTTAAATACAAAACTTCACTCTACATAAACCCTTTCGCCATAACATTCTTAAAATTAAAAGTATCGTCGGTAAAAAAAAGCAGAGTTTTTACTAGCATGGGACAGCTGCACGTATAAATACTTGTATATGCCATTCAATTAACCGCGATATAGTTTACGTAAATATTTAATAAAATTTTTATAAAACTCTTAATGAATATGTGTATGTCTGGATATCCAACAGCGTTCATAGCGAAAGGGTTAATTACCCACTCGACATAAATTACATTGCCCACTCTACACACTGAAACTACGGACCACAAAATAGATACAGTTTTCCACCACCATTAATTACTTAAAAATTGGAAAAAAGATTATCAACCCCAGTTTTAAAAATAAAAAAATTAATTGCAAGTACGCCTCTGTATCCCAAATAAGAATGGCAGTTTTTCTTAACGGGGTCCCAAAGTATATAAGCCTGACATTATTCCGTGCTATAACAGGAAGCTGGCTGCAGAAAGGGTTATAACACCGCGGTGGAATTGTCTGTATCGTGTTGCTCGACGAGACGTGCCCTCGCACACGTGTACACGTGTGTCGTTTATCAGCACCGCGAGGGCTGACTGCGATAATTTTGAGGTGTTATTAATTCCGAGCGTTTGCGCCCGGCAGAAAGTTGGATGCATGTTAACATCGTCGGTACTCGCTTCAATTAAATCATTAATTAAATAGAGAACCTACAGTTCGCTATTTAACGGGCCCCGCCGTATCTCGTGCATTTGCATATAAATTTGCATATGGTGTTTCGCAAGATGCTGCGGTGCGTCAAGAAAATTTCGCATTTCATGCGTCCCGTGGATGCGAGACGAAATTTCTTTAACGCTACGTGCTCGCGTGAAATTTAATTAATCCTCTGTGCGGTTACGCGAAACTGTAGATCAGTATTGTTTCATTAGTGAACTAGTATTTATGGTGTCAAACGGTTGTTGACAAAAGTATCAAATTAGTCACGTTCTTCTGATCATCGTCTTACGAAAAAGATAATTAATTTGATGCAATAATTGGGGCCACTTTGTACAAGAATATAGAAAGAAGATCTTATTGGTACCTTTATGTATTTACTTGAATGAAATAACGAAATAATAGGGAGATAGAATTTTAGAGTCCGATACACATATAAATTAACATTGTAAAACTGTGTACAAGTAATTTTAACGGTATTGATTAATAGCATAAGTAAATTACTTTTCTAGCAACCATGAAATAGTATGCTGGTAGCTGGTATGTACATTGTACAATCTATAAGTTTTCTGCATTTTTATAGGGTAGTTAATAGTAGGTAGTTAATAAAATTAATTAAGCGTTTTATTATCTCAACAGTTAAGGAGAGTTTGCATTAAAACAAATTTATTTCTGTAGTAACTCTGGTATAAAGTGAACGATAATTTAATGACCTGTTTGACATTAATAGTGTCCCATAAAAGGTTTCGCCGATATTTCACTATAATAGACCGATTGCAATATCGTGTTATAACTTCTAGCATCAATTTTTTATCACCCATCCAGATCAATCAAGTACTAAAAAATTTCAAGCGGAATGTTCAATAAAATTTAATTTCACTAAGTTTATGCCTTGCAGTGAAAGTAATGTGTCCATGGATAATAATGTAGCCGCCTTCCAATTATGTAGAGCAGAAAGGAGGAGAATAATCATTTGCGGCGACTAGAAAATTAGAATTCTCAAAGAAAGTGTGCACAATAATTAGTACAGCGGAGTACCTTTATTTAAGAGAGAATCGCCGGGAAAAGCAAGCTGGTCGATCTCGTTCGAAGAATCCAACTGTGCAATATTCAATAACTCGTAACACGAGTCAACGTTGATCAGCTCTGAAGCATACCACTTACAAGAGAGAATTCCTAGATTCGGTTTTGAAGCTTATAGGAGGGATCGACACATCGATGGGGTCGCACTATTTTATGATTCCGTTTTTGGTCGAAAGGTCAGAAAAATCGGAGGAGCTGACGAGAAATGGTTATCACTTTTCTGATATTTTTACACGCGTGCTTGCTACCAAAAATTTAAGGGGACGTTTCCAATAAAGAATAAAAATTTCCTTATCTCGCCGTTGATAAAATGACACCATAAAGTAGAAGATTTGATCTGGCACTGATATTTTAAATTTATTTTCTCATAGAAGATTCTACATGCATTTTCGTACATTATTTGAATACAAAATTAACTGTTTATTATATCATAGAATTAATTGCCGATAAGAATATCATTGTCAGCTTGGTCAGATCTGAATAATTAACATGTATTGTTAATAAAAGTTCAATTTACACGTCCTAAATAGAAAATCAATTCTAAAACATACCATTTTTCTAAAACAAATTATTCAGGATTATACAATTTTCATTCGCCCACTTTCTCTTTCTCTTTTCATTTATGGTAAAAATAAAGGAAGAAAATAGAACAGAAAGGAACGCAGAATCATTTGAAATATAAGAACAAGTATTCAATATATCAAATACAAAATTAAACAATGAATAAATGAAGACTAGAACAATATCACACTATACACTATTTAAATATATCGCTTCTAAATGACCATCACACTCAACTTATCATTTGTATTTTTACAAAATGTTTTTGAATTTCCTCGCTTTACAATTTTCCTTTTTGTGGACGGTAGGCCTGTTCACAATTCTATCAACGCTTGTAAACGTCAAAACCACGTTGAAACCGCGTTTCATTTCCCTGTGAACGAAACGAACGTTGTTTATGATAACAACGAGGCATTATCAATTTCGTACACCTTTTGCGGTGCAGAAAATTGGACACGTATTAACACGGTCAGTTACACGGTTCAATTAAGTTGTTAATTAAATGACGAGGGTGCAGTTTAACGGGGTGACACGCTGCGTCTTCTTTATTCCCGGCCACCTGCCGTTACGCCGGCTTTACTGCGCCGTGTATAATTTAATTAACAAGTTATTTTAACCGTGCAACACCCGTAGTCCAGTGCAGTTTTCGGGCCTCGAAGTCGCGAACCAACGTGCTCACTCTTTCGGGGTTCATCGGAGCTCAGGGGAGTTCATCGAATTCCAGTCATTTGTAGTCAGATGGAAATGAGACACCGTGGATATTTCTGACGATTCTCCAGGACAACAACTCGGAGAGTAGATTCAGATTCAAAGGAATCTGACAAAGAGATAGAAGGAATTATTTTTAAGGTTCCATTGTAGCGTCGTTCTCTGATGCCTGAGCTGTTAAGAGAGATAGAAATATTCATGCAGTTAAAATCTTGGAAATACAAAGGGCTTTATATTATCTTTTTCGCGGCTTCGGAATTATTGTAAATTGCTATGTTGACTGCGAATAATTTTTGAGACCTGTGGACCTTGTCGTTGTTAATTTAGAATAAATTACTCGAAACTATTTTTGGTAATTTGGAAAGCATATCAGCATTTATTACCTGAATTTGACTGTACAAATAATCTTATCAAGATAGTATTATATCTTCAAGGCAGTTAAATGAATAAACATCCAGTGAAAAATGTTTCGTTCATGACAACAAAAGAATTCGAAGTCTGAAAGTTTTTCATTACTGGTGTCCTACAATTATTGATAAAATAAATTACTCTTTCGTGTTTCCCACTAATATTACGTAAAATTTTTACAAAGTACGCAAACAATACAGATTGCATTATACTAGAAAAATCTGTCCTCTAATTTCCTTCTGCATCTCTTCCCTTCCAACTCTTTCTTCCCTACGACAAATACGCTTCGCGGAAGAATCGCTATTTTGGTGGATTAACTAGCCGACTAATTTATACGAGGTCGCGAAACGGAACGATTGAAATTTCGGTGTCGCGTGGCAGGGTGGATTTATCTTTGTTGTAATTTTCCCGGAAGCAAGCTCGCTCGCTTGAAGACCACGCGGCGATTCGTCTGATAAAACGTTGCAGTGAGATCCCTCCTTTCGTGGACGTTCCCGTCGAAAATTCAGCTGAAAGTACCAGAAAAAATAATTAAACTCGGGCCAGCGACTGTTGACTCCGTACTCGGCTTCCACTTTTAATCATTGTATCGGAACGCTGCCACGTGCAAGAAACAGACAAATGGAGCTGCGCTATCGCGTTTAAAAGGACTCGGGACACTCTGTATTACTTTTTACTACATCTCCACTACATAGAGCGGGAAGTAATTAATTCTGGAGTTTACGGGGACATTTTTGTTTATCATGTAAAGATCGTGCAAAACGTTAGTCCTACTTTCAATATTTAAAGGAACTTTTACTGCATATAGATTCTATGATTTCAGTGGAATGTTTCATGGAATGAATTTAATTCAGTTTTCTTTTCTGTATTTAATTGTCAGCTTAACGCTGTACCTTAAATTTACATGTAGTCTCTAAACCTTCACAATCACAGCTCTTGTTTTTTCTTTCTTTCATTGCGATCTATGTATATACTACTTTGATTCTCTGAAAAATAGTGTAGAAGTTATTTTTTGTAAACCTCACGTACATTGGAATAGAGGACAGGTGGTGTAATAAGACTTCAGTTACTCTCATTGAAACAGTAGCTTTATTATAATAATACGTCGACACACGACGTTACTCAAACACACGACTCACACACGATACTTTCAACACTCTCAACAATACTCTCAGCTCACGATACTCTTCACTTCGATCCTCCCTTATCTCTGACTCTTGCATGCATCATTCATTCTTTATATTCATTCACTCTTAGTTTCTCTCTCATTCTATTCCTCATTTGCGCTCACTCATTCAGGACACACCCTCCAGTCATTCCTCGGTGATGGTCGGTCCCGACCACCCGAACCCTTGGGCCGCTGTACCCTCCATGCATACGACCTTCTCAAGTAGGCAGCTCCGAACGTACCTTTCATACATCGCAATCATTCTACGCAGTCATGCAATATTTCCAATCCTACAATAGTGCAACGCTTTAAATGCAGCGTAGTCTTGCCAATAGCCGATTGAAAATTGTCATTCCCAGGAAACAACTAAAATCCACTTCCACTGGATAAAAGTTGCCTCTCAATCTGTTCCGAGTGCCGCAACGAGATTTACTCGACGGACAAACGATGTAGGAGCATGATGATTCTCCTGTTGTTCCACAAAATGACGACTCGAGAACGAAACAATATCGCTCAAAGAAACACGCTCCCTAATTAGGCTCATTAACTGGCTTACGCGACCCAGAAAGTTGTTGGCTTGAATGGTAATTAGCGCGCTAGGTACTTTCGACGAACAATGAATGATTTGCGGCCTTTTTAACAGGAATAAGTAGTTACACTACATTATAATCGCGACAAATACCGCATTATAAAATGAGATAAAACTCTGTACACTTCCTGAACGTTTACGTGTCAAGTACAATGGAAGGTTCAGTTATAATCGTAGATTGAAATAAACTCTTGATTGAGAATATTTCGACGACAGACAGATGATATGCTGAATTATTGTACTTCGTTATAGACAGGAGAATTTTCGGAATTTCTTGCGAGATATGAAATTTACATTGGACGTCTGTAAATAGCGAATCGATTGCAATTAATGGTTAATTGCAAATGTCGCAGAATGAAGGAATTGGCCAGCACTAAGAATATATATCCTCAGTTATGGGAAGTCAATTCCGAAATGGAATCAAACGATGAATTATAATTACTGATAGGGTGAATAATTTCACAGGGGTAAAAATAACTACGTTCATACAGATAGTTGGACGTTTGACAGCATTCCAAAATGGTAAGTCGCTTCTATTATAACTTCAGTTCATAGAATTTACATTAAAAATTGTATAATTGAATTTTAAGATACCGAGGCTGCTTAATTTTGCAGTCAACTGACGAGTAACTGTTATTTTCATGATCTTCATTATAGCATTTAGAATTTTCAGGCCGCCAAATATGTTTATAATTCCTTCTTTCCATTGAAAAAATTATAAATCGGTCGATGTCAATAAAAATATTTGAAGGCTCCATTCAAAAGGCATTAATTGTTGGTAACTGGCGAATAATACATTGCGACTTTGCTTGGAGAAGTAACATTTTCTTCGACCCAGAAAATTGTGGATGCTTGTCTTCGATTGCACCGTTCAATTTGCTTAGTCGCAAGAAATATTTATGTAAATTAAACGTCTGATTGCTTGACAGACGTTCATAGGATAAGACATCATTCCAGTGCAAACACTGCATAATCTTTCTAAATAGAGAGTTGGTTTTAGGACAATTGATACTATTCTAATCTTGAATCTACGAATTCTAGGTGCAAAATTACTGAAAGCAATTCTCTTCACATCGACTGGCAGGGTTCGTTTTAAGATGCTTTTATATCAATTAGATGAAATGCAATTTGAGACTCAAGCTTGTCGAGACTATATTAGACTCTGCATTTACTAAATGTCATAGATATTTATAATACTCATTTGGTTTCCAGTTACAAATACTGCCAAAAAATGTGTGATTAAGTGGTTTATATAAATGCGTTATTATTACCAACATGTAAACGAATTTTAGAAAATAAATAAATGTGCCAGAAATGAAGTATTCCGGACACAGAAAACGAGTTCATATAGTTTATTTGAAAATCACGATGTAATATCTCCAATATTTTAGTAGTAGTTCGATTAGACCATTATAAATGAGGAAAGAGTATTATCGTCTCGGTTTTGCTTTACACTAACCCGAATTTCCGCACGAGGATTAACCCGATTCGCCGATGTAGCTTAATACCCGTAAACATTAAACCCGAAGCAAAGAAAACTTCACAACCGAGCCAATAAAATACATTCCGCAACCAAAATTGCGAAATGCGGGTATTTAACCAGGTTTATTTCCCCCGACCCCATAAACAGAATATGCGATACCGCAAACAATTACTGCTCCGAACTTGATTCTTTTTAATACCTCATTTAACTCTTTTAAGATAACCGCATATAAGTTACTCTGAATATTTATGTACGCCGATCAAAGCTGCATAAATTTAACTCATTTCTCGTCTGTCAGTTCTATTTGGTCCCCATGATGTAAATATTGCATCACTTTGTTTATTAATCGGTTGTATCTTTTCCGTTCAAATAAATAAATAAATAAAATCGTTGCCCCCCCCTTCCCCGCTCCATCCCGCAGAGACTATCCTCTCTCTAAGCACATTGCACGTCGAAACAAAATACCAGCCCCGGCTCTCATAGATCCTCTCCTGATCCGCCAGTCTAATCGAAAGTTCGGAACCTTTAAATCCCCCGAACAACGTTTCCAAACCCGACCACGCGAATCCATATCCAGAATCTCCCGATAAACGATGAACCGGCCCAGGTAAAGCCTTACGTACGCTTGCAGAGCCTCCGAAATTTGAGTTTATTCTCGAATCGTTCCAAGTCTTGGATTACGCCGGAACGATCCGCGGCCCCGCGGTATCCCGATCGTTCTTGCGAGAATTATTTCACGTTCATAAAGGCAGCTGGAGAAATTCTATTACTTGCTCGTTGCCCCCGCCCGCGTGCACCATGGAACGTTCGCGGTGCGGCGGATGTTAAAACAGAACCGGCCCGGACCCCGTGATGCTAAATGTCCCCAGAAAATGGGCTAACTCCGCTATAATTGTCGCGGCAGAAACGGCCCCTGTAACTCTAGTTTCACGCACAAAATGGTGCCGGCTGAATGTCCGTGGAACGGGAACCGGTAATTGTTTTGTGAATTTCAAACAATCCGGCTGCCAGATGAAACGGGGAACAGGCGTCGTTGAACCGCGAGCAGGTATACGCTGCTCGGTGTAAATTTGCGGATGGTTACGGGGAATTAAGTGCCTTGGGGTGAAAGAAACGGTGTGCACTTGAATTTCGATAAGTTGGGGGTGCGGGAAGGGTAGCAGGAGGTCGTTTAAGTGGAAAATGAAAGGGTGATGCGGACTTGGGAGAGGTTGAATTATTCTTTCGATTCTTTCATTGATTTATTTCGCGTGACTGTGATTATTTTAGAACTGATTTTGAAATAATTGAAAATATTTAACACGATTGTGCGCCACTTCCTTGGGATAGTTTTTGCAGTTTCTGGTTTCCATTATTTGTCTCTATTTCAGAATTAAGTTTGACAACTTTTCGTTACAAAATGATTTACAGTTTCTGTGATAGAAAAATATGTTATAAATAGTTATTTTAATGGTTCAAGTAAAGAGGGTGAAGTATTGATGAGATAATATTTAAGGAAATATGATATCTAAGACCAACTAGAACGTGTAGAGAAACAAGTTTTAAAATTATTATTATTATTATTATTATTATTATTATTATTATTATTAAACGGTCTGATGCCCTTTTTGTGTAAATGTACATAGGTAAATAGGTAAAATGTACATAGGTAAATAGGTAAATTGTCGCGGGAAGTACATAGGTAAATAGGTAAATTGTCGCGGGAAATAATTCAATCAAAATAATTCAAATAAGGGCGGGATATTTCAAAATAGGGCAATGATTCGATGCTCACCTCGAATCTTGTTACACTATTAAAAGAAACTTCGAGTCTTAACAATAATACCACGAACATCATTTCAACTGCACAATCTACAAAAATGTTTTCTCACAATTCTAGCAAACATACTGCGACAAAGCACACTTCATTTTCACTGTAACGAAGTGGCGTACATTAATTTAATTGCAGTGTACTTTGGGAAAAGATGCAGCTGCATTGAAATAGTTCTCTTTAAATACCTTTGAAAAGGTTAATGCTTGTTCGGACTGGTAAAGCAATTGTGCAGAAATTAGCTGTGAAAACAGAGACTCCGACTTTCTTTTCATGAGACGTGTTAATTGAAAAAGTACAAAGCTATTTGTTCAGGCCTCTGCTGTTTTCCTCTTTATCTGGATTTCGCTTTTACACACTGGCGCCAGCCATTCTGAATATGTCAGAACAAACGTCGTTCCATTTTGATATTAACATCGCTGGTAATTAGCAATGGCCATTGAATTATCTTCTACATGAGCTATACAGTGTTTTCATCTCGCAGGGCATCGGATTATGTTTCCATTATTATTCGTCATATAGTTCGGCGGTGTTCGAGAATATTACTTATACAATGAAAGTGAAGAAGCGAAAACCTTTTTCAAACGATTTCTCGTGCATTCCTTTCAAAACATAATACCCCTGTATTTCAGACAGTAATCACTTAGCCACTGCAGTCTTAACATTGAAAATATATTCAGTGCGTAAGCGGCATGAACGTACAATCACTTTAGATAATTAAATACGATAGAACACCTATATAAATGGTACTGTGATATTGTATAAAACGCTTCCATGACTTTTAATCTAAAACTATTGCTCGAGCTGTGTGAATGGGTTAATTTTAGACGCAGCCTTTGTTCTCCCTTATCATCGTCCCATTCACAAGGATCTCTTTTACAAAAACGAAGCCCTGAACAATGAAACCGCTCGAGTGTTTTGCAAACATAATATTTAACCGCGGTATAAATTACAACAGAACAATTCCATTCACTAAAAACGCGAGCCCATCGTGCCCTATTCAGATTCTCGAATTTCGCCCGTGGCAGTATAAACTTCACTGGAAACCGACAGTCCAAGAAAACGAATTTCCCTCAAGGAAAACCCGAGACAAAGGTGAAGAAGAAAATCAGTAAACACGACTAGCATCTTCTGCCACTTGCCACAACGTCGATACCCATGCGGGACTAGCGTCAAGTCCATTCAGAATACAGAGAAATAATGGCTTCTCGAAGGAACAAATTCGAAGCGAGAATCGATCGCGAGTCGACGTCGGGGCGACAAATCCCGCGTGGCGGTAAACAGAGACGTCCATTAAGGATGCCGGGGAAATCGCTTTCGAAGTGCGAAACGAACGGGAAAAGGAGTTGCGAAGAAAGGGAGAAGTTTACCTCTGCCTTTCTCACCTTTCCCTCGTTCCGCAGCAATCTTCGCGTCTTTGCAGGTCGTGCGTTCTGCACTTCGCCTAATCTTTCTTTCTTTTCACACGACAGCTTATTTATTGCTTTCAGGGTTGTGCCAGCGGACGTGATCCTCTTCTGTGTGCGCAACAGCTTGGAATTTTGAATGTACTTGGCTTAGCAGAATATTTTCCAGCCATTGTCAATTTATTATTATTATTTTTGTTCGTTTCTAATCTGGTATACCTCGAAATTATGGCACTGTAAATTGAATTTTCTAGAAGTAAAGTGGAGCTATTATTTCTTTCTTTTCTTCATGTCCTTGGACGACTATCGTCAAACATTTACATAGTGACGAAAGGGTGAAATGTAGCATAGACTTCTTGAAATGAACTCGAACAAACGGAATGTTCGAGTGGTGCCGTATAAAGAGACTTTAGCTAAAGGTAGCAATGAAGGCACGTACCTGTTGAATCTTTCGTATTTCAATTTATTTATATTTTATAACTACACGACAAGTTAACTCTCAGATAAATCACATCAATTAGGTCACGAAGTTCATCTCCATCTGGCTTACTTCCACTTAATATTATATTATACGTACATATATGTACATATAGCAGTGAAGAATATTTTCGGAGCCAATTAATTCACTTGTCAAGAATATATAGTACAAGTGGGTGCTCTAAATAATAAATTAAAACAATTTTATCGAAGCATACTATATTTACGATCTACGTACTTTCCGAACTAGAATGAACAAGAAAGAATAAATTAAATTTAGGAATAAATAGATTATTGAATCGAGTATTATTGAAATAAAATTGAAATAACAATCGTGACCGAACTACTACAGCGAATTATTCAACCCAATTCGTTTCAGCATACAATTAATTATTAACCATGGAAAATTGAAGTTGTTTTCATTCACCTAATTATTGCTGAAACGTAAACGTTCTGAATTGAAAAGAATACTGGAGGAAATCGGATTGAGAAATTGTCTATGCTACGTAATGCTGCGTTTCCAGAATTTTTAATTAGCTTGAAGTATTTTAAAGAGCACTGTACAACGGGAGTGCAACTAGACGTTTTATATCCTATCTGTTAGCAATGTTGCGTTTATTTGACTGAGAATTCGGGCTGGCGCTGTTTTAATCTGGATAATGAAATATTACTAGAAAGAAGGGGATAAAGGAAACGATGACGAGCTTCGCTAATTAAATGCAGCATTCTAATTAGAGACGAATGAGTTTGCTTATACTGCTGTGATGGAAATAATTGTAAATGTGTGGGGATTATATTTTCACAGTACCTCCTGGGTGATTTTCGAAACGTTTTCTGACGACAAAAGATTTAACGTTCTGAATACTGCATAAATGATAAGAACCGAGAATTATAATGTTACTACGAGTACAGGCAGCGTCCCCTTTGATCAGGCAAATAAACATTTTTTAACGATTGCAAATTATAAATATACAACGATACAAATGTACAACCATTTTGACATTCACTCAAACCTCATGGTATAGTAAAAAATGTAAGCATCGTTCAAATTAAAATTGGTTATTACTGAAACATATGTTAAAAGTAAAAACGAGCAATAATTGTTTCTCAAATTAGTAATTAATATAATTTCCACTTCGACATTCTCATCGTCAAAATTATAAATAAAAGAAATCAGAAAAATACGGCAACAAAGAATAAAGCAATAATAAAACCGTTCAAATGGAACACAACTTTCATTGTTCCTCAAGACTCCTATCCAATGAGAGAAGATATATTTTAACCAAGCTACCAACAATCATATCGATCGCGTGAAAAGTCACAGATTAACAGCATCATTATTATTAGGGTTTGCAGGGGGAACGGGGGGGGGGCTATAACTTCACGAGCGGTCGTATCGTTATCGCAGAACGGTGAACAGATAAATTGCGGATTAATCCGACAAGTGATGGCGTACAGTAACTCGGATGCTGGAATTGCAGACGCCTTTTAGCAATGCAGAGTCGCGGCGGGATCGTTTATCGGCTTTTCCATTAATCACGGAATTCTATGATCGGGCCACATTTACAGCCGCAAGATCATCGTGCTAGTTATTATTATCATCAACGCTATCAATACATTGTCGGTCCGGTTTCGACTATTATCGTTATTATTCGCGCGGAGTAGTTTAAAACCATTGTTTAGCCCGGTTGCGCTCCTATTGTTCGACGCTAGAAAGGCCTTGCGGACCGGTTCAATTTTCGGGAAACGGGAAACACAGCCGTCGACTCAGACGGTAATGCATTGTTATATCTTTGGTCAGAAGGGGAAAAATATGGGCGAAGTTATTAAAGGGGAAATTAAAATTTTTATTTGAGACTGCGGAGTGCTGGTAGCCGCCTTTGAGAAGGTATTACGTTATTTGGCAAGCGTTGAAGTTTGCTTCGACGCGAAGTCAATGAGCGGTGTGTACGTTTGGAAACCTGAAATGAGAATTGTAGCAAATCGAGCCGAGGAAGCCGCAAAACTCTAACGAATTTAAAAGTTCAAGTTTCGCCGAGGGGTTGAACGAGACTGCCCGGACTTGCAATTTGATTTGAAATTGCGGCGATTTTTCTGCTGCTGCTCTCTCTCTGTTCTGAGAAACTTGTTAATGTTACCTATTTTAATCTGAAAGGCTATCAAACTATTATTTAATAAGCGAACGGATCGTATTTTTTGTTACTGAAAGGAAGCCCAAGTTGGACAGAAATCTGTATTCGAGTTTAGGAGAGTTACTAATATAAATAGTATGGTATAAGGGAATTCAAAAGTATCCTCTATTTGATTGATATCTGAAACATGAAAATACGATAAGTAATTGAAGAATAGCGAGCAAACGATATTTCATTCGATCGACAGTCAGATATGATGTATACATATGTACGTAATTCCATTACATCAATTATTCGACCGTACTTATCAGCAAATGAAGCAAAACGAGTTTGGTGCTCAATATAACATTTTCTATGATCTTCAGAATAATTTATAATAATTATTTTTCACGGTCGACGAGTAATTTACAAAAATCAAAATCAGATGGGTGATTAAGTCGAAGAAATCATCAATAAACCTCAATTAATCTCTGCGAAAAAGAACATTGTCGTACGGTATTTGTAGTAATTTACAAAAATCAAAATCAGATGGGTGATTAAGTCGAAGAAATCATCAATAAACCTCTATTAATCTCTGCGAAAAGGAACATTGTCCTACAGGATTTGTAGCTTTTAATATTTATATGTATATTTTCTTTCTATAAATGGCATTATTGAATATTTTTAATAATCGTATCCCCTTTCAGAATATTAATGAGGGCTGCACCGGTTCCTCAACAATGGTCGACCGTAAATTGCATTTAGAAACTTCTCGAAATCATTTTTACTACATAACCCGTTCCCAAATTGCAGCGAGCGAGATCCGCACAGGACGAAGGCCGTCCCCTGGAACCACGCTGAACTATTAAACTCATTTCCACCGAAATCTGTAGCTAATGAGCTTCCGCGAAATAACGACGATCTATATATTGCCATTAGTGCTATAATTGCAGCGGAACGATGCACTCGTTCTCCGTTGTTATCCGTTCGAGAAACGATGATTTAGAGAAAAGCTGGAAGGAAAAATGACGGTATCATTATATGTTATTCGGGACTATTCAGCGCACGAGGCATTGTGCCTTTTCTTCTTGGATCAATTTTTATCGACTTTCTTTGTTTCATGGGAAAAAATGTCGCTGTTAAACTTAACAAGATTTTAATGAGAATTTTACAGGATTTTTATGTACATCATTTCTTAGTATTACAATAGCGATCATTTCTTTTGTTAAATACTGCATTCTATAATGTATGATGTTTTTAGCAATGTTGATGGCGCTTTAGTAATAAATAATAACTGTTTAAAATATGATGTAGTTGCGTGTATCGTTTATCGCAAATGCAGAATTCACTACCTAACTTTAATTAACTTAGGGCCAGTAATTGATAAAGCTTTTATATTCAAGGTTGCACTTTGTAATGAAAAATACGACGTTCCATTTATAAAAACGAAATTGAGTTTCATTCGAATTTCGAATATTTCGTATATTATGCCTCCTTGGAAATGCAACTTTTTTCAAATATGTACAATTTAACCCTTGCGTTGGCAACCAAAACGGTGAAGAAGTTCGGAGCTTAGTTATTGAAAATATTTTGCATAAAATTGTTTTCACAAAACGTGAGTTGACGCGAAATTGTTCAAAGAACCAAGATCTGGAGCGGTTTTGCGGTATTTTATAAAGAACATATGTACAAAAATTAATCAAGCAAATATAGAAATGGGTACCCGGGTACCTCGTGGCTAACATAAGTGTCAATAATTACATACTCAGGTGTACGACTTACGAAGGTCAGTTTCTACGATAAACATAATTCTTAATTGATAGCAACACGATTGACAAATTGAATGAAGGATCTTGTATATTTTAACGAGGGAATAATGGCAACAGTTTAAGCATATACGAATTTCTGCAAGCCTTATGGAGTCAGTACCACGTGGCAGGTGGCACAATCTCATTGAACATTCATTAGAGTGTACGTCGATACCAAATTATCATGAGAGAAGCTATGACAACATCGTGTTAATGCTATGATCTGCGAATTGTACGTCACGTGTGTGCACCCCAGTGCATGCTCATTACGCCTTCGTCGACAAGTTAATAGCGGAGGAGATTATGAGGATTGATAGGAAATGGAATTGCGAAACTTCCTTCTGTCCTTATTGGACGTGCAAAAATAGTTTTATTTCCGTGGTGAACGGTTTTGGTATACCTGTTGAATAAGCAATGATTTATTAAACACTTTTTTCCTGGAACTTCTCACCTGTATATCTTTCTTAGGACTAAAGACGAAACGTGCCATTTTACTGGGGGAAAGTTTTTCAGAATAACCGTCCAATAAATAATTAACTATTAGAAATATTGTTTCCTTCAATTACTTATCTGTATGTCCTTCTTGTTGCTAGATTAAATATGCAAAGTGTAATTTTGTCGTGGGAAACGTTTTAGGATGACCTGTCGAATAAATAATGGCTCATAAAAGATATTTTCCTCCTAAAATTTTTATCTGCATGTTCTTCGTAGATTATAGATGAATTATGCCGTTTCATTTGCATATTATTTATGCTACTTTGATCGGTTTTACTTATTTGAAAACTCGAAGTTTTAGTCCTTTAGATCCAAATATTATATAAATATCTTACTATAAATATCAGTTTCGCATTGTTAGTTGCGTGTTCGGATTCTTGCTATTTCTCCCAGAACCTTTGTTAACCCTTGATAAGCCACGAGACGTGTATGTAGGGTTACTAGCGATAGCTGTACAGGAATGCCCGTGCTAGATTCAGCCATGTGTCTTGCGTCAAATTATCGATTCAATTCCTGAGATAGCCATAAATTTCATCGGAGCCAAACAGCATTGAGCTATCCGCATTCATAGCGACCTTAAAGCACGCTGTATGCAAACGAACCGTGGTAACGAGCTGCACAAATCCATTAAAGCGAAGCATGCTTACGCAGTTAAAACAAAGGAAACAGACAAAATTACAACAATCCTACCTGCCGGCTGTATAACGAGAATTATTTAAAAAATCTACGTTTAAAATTATAATAATTCCTTATTCTCTGAAATTTATGCCGACGTAGAATTACCTCCCAAATGTGATTCTAACTCGCGGAGGAATTAACAATAAGGTACTTTAATCGCTAGAGTGCCGAGTACTGAGATTAAAATAAAACTTCCATTCGTTACAAGCGCATTGCACGTCCCAATATACATTATTTCTTATAAAATTTAAAATAATTAATATTAATAATCCTGTATCCCCAATACTGTATAATAAACTAAATGTAATCTAAATAATACATTATACATTGTATACAATATTACGCTTAATTGTACAATTAATGCTATTACACAAGTTAAAAATAATATTACATATAATAGTATATAAGCATTCCGCGAGTAATCGCCTCGATTTATAATTTCTATAGATAAACGTGCAAGTGCCCTTAGCGTTTAAAGGGTTGAAGCAAATTACCAGCATCGGATCATGCTTTGAATTTCCTCAGAAACTCGTTCGCTTCTTCTGTACGTACTCTCCCTTCTATATTTCTTTCTGCGCAACGGATAACAGCTGTTAATTACGAGCCTGCCGAGTTCCGCTCGCTACGTGGTACAGTATGTACTCGCGGAGCAGGCCGTAAAAAGAATAAAATACGACGAACGAGGGACGCGATAAAATGTAGAGAAGCATTTGACTGATGACCCGGTGTAATAGGGAGTGAAACGGAATATCGGACGGGGCTATTTAAATAATGCACGCTGGGTACACTTGACCCCGTTCCTATTAGCCACGCTTCCGTACTGCACGGTTTTGCCGCGTTTGTTCGAAGAAAGGAAAAGTTACAAAGGAGTGGGGCCATTGCGGACCCGGCCGGAAATCGGATGAATGGTTCCGATCGGGAACGATGGGCTTTTGCTGCGGAATATCGAAGGAATAATTATCGGATTTTTTCATTCGGTTTATTGGCTGGAAATGTGTCTTCGATAGTGGATAGAGAAGGATGAATCGTTGGTATAGTTTCCCTCGATATTTTTATTTCCATTTCGCTGCCTTTGGTCTCGAAGGTTAAAATGTAGCGTGATAGCATGTGTAATATGATGAATCTCGGTTGAATGAGTTCTTAAGACATTGGAAATAAAGCAATTGTGAAATGTATATAATAGTTTCTGAAACTGTTCTAGCGTGCTATTATGAAACAGAAGAGGAAGTGCTTGTTGATGATAAGTGGGTAAAAACAGTTCTTGCATTATCGTAATTTATTCACTAGTGCGAATAAATGAACAGCGTAAAATACCGCTGCTTAAATGCAAATATCAAGTGAAGTTGGAAAGGCATTCAGGTCAAGAAACCAATTTTAAGAAAGAATGCAATGCGTAATATCAAAAACAAATTGCAGAAAAAATTCTATACAATATTTTTCGGAAATATCTCTAAATGTCACTTCTCGAATTGTTGCGTGCGTTGACAAATTTCTTAAAGGGATTATGTCATTTATTCTGATCGGGAATACATAATAAATTGTGTCATTCAACAATAATGTTTTAACGAAAAACAAATAAATGAACTGACACCTTCACAAAATTTAATAATTCCAGAAAGAATCAAAATGAAAAACTGACCACATTGAAATATTATGAAATTGGCCGCTAAATACTATTATCACATTTTAATTTTTTAAAAAAACGTAACAAGCGAATTTTAAACAATGCCATGCTTATAAAAAACCAACAGTATGTCACATGTTATCATAAAATGCATTTCTTTGTCTCATTTAACACTTCCCTCGTAGAAATCACTGACGCGTGTGAAAAATCGCTGTCGTATCGATTTCCCCTCGTATATTTTATCTCCCTACGATAGCTCACCCCTTCGAAATTTTCCTGTCAGAAGCTATTCCCCTAAATTCCTTGAGATCGAGAAAGTTTCGTGTCCAGATGAGGCTGAACGTTCGAGCGATTGTTCCCGGCGTCAGAATTCGGTAACAGACTGGATTAACCGTCAGAAAAGGAGGAACTAACTAGTCTTGATTAAGGATTGCATGAAAGTGACGGAACTGTCGTTCATACAAAATGCGACACTTAAATTTTGTGAATCTCAAAAACTGACGTAGGCTAATTGAAATTTTGTATACGCAAAAATTATTCAGTCCATGATGGCATAATTAAAAATGATAATAATATTAACGATGGATAACTGTGGGCGTTCTTTCTTCATCAAAAAAAGAAGGAAAAAGTCGAAAGTCTACCAACGATTCTCTAAATGGAAAACATTTTCCTAGTAAACAGTATTTTATTTGTAAGATTTGTATTATTTTAACCTTTATTATTATCGTGTTATACTTCTACCAGTGAATCGTACCTTACTAATTCGACCACTTCACGATTTCATACATTTGTATTCCTAATAAACAGGTTCATTTAGAATTTAGAGGATAATGCCCTCTAGCTTTAAAGACTTTCAATCCGTCCAAATGAATCGAAAAGGAATTCAAAAGTTTCGTTGACGAGGCGAACGGTTGATCACGAGTGCCTGAAAAGATTTGGTCCTTTAAATTGCAGCCTCGAGATTGATTCATCGGAGCAAGTTTGATTGAAATGTTCCCTCTCTCGCCGGGTGGTATAGCGAAATAATAGTCAGGCGTAGTTGCGAAATAAACGGGGTAAAAAGAAGGGGAGGAAACGGAATATACATATCGCGCGATGCAATATCGAATACATGTCAGTTACTTGATCCTTTTCTTTGTGTGACCGTTTTTGTTTCACGCTCGCGTTCCTCGTGATCATTTTTCTGTGCACGATAATACATTGTCGCTTTTCTCCTTTTTATTTTGTCAGTACACTTGTCTGTTTACCTGTCGTTCCGTTTGATCGGTGTATCGAATGTTTCCTTTTCACCGTTGGGACGTGAGTAATTGAAGAATTCGGCTGAACTTGCGGGATATGTATTTTAAATCTGTACCGATCTGTGGAAAGTTGTATATTTTAATTTCGATTGTACATTCTGTTCGTTTGAAACACTTTTGACAATTTACGTAATTTATTATTAGTTGTAGCAATTTTATTTCATTCAGTTCTGTTCCCAATCTGTGCTTTCAATGAGATTGCTTTGAAGTACAGAATGGAGAAATAATTATTCGCTCAGTGTGAAATTGAAAAGGAAATTCTAATAATTTCGCACGAGAGCAAAATCAAATCAGTGGCCCACAGATCTATTAATTAATTACAAACACGCGTATTGTAAATATTAATTAATTAAAGTGAACAAGGGTAAGGTAAATGGAGAAATCTGCGTAATAATAATTATTTACTTTATATATTGGTCAGAAAAGTGATGTTTCACGTTCTACGTTTGAAGTATAAATCAGAAGAGATTACGTGTTATGAAAATTACTGTTCAATTTTAATAACTACAGCTTCGTTGTAGTTCAAGCCTGAATATGTGAAAGGGGTATCTTTTTCTGAAACCTTTATAAATTCGCGCTTTGAAGCACGTAGACCCGGGGATCAAAAGGGGTCAGAAACTCTATTTAACTGGTCCTTGCCTTAAAATTGATAATTCCATGTTTTAGAGGAAAGTTTTTCCATTATGCGTCTATAATCTTGCCTTTATTCGTTCGGAAACTAAAATATAACTTCAGGGAACTGAAACTAAAATCGAAATCCTAACTCGGCTTTAACAGTCTCCACGTCGGTGGAAGCTTCAACGAAACTATTATACGAAAGAATTTCTTTCAACTCGAAAGAATATGCATAATCGATTTCGATATTCCGGCATTTTTATCGAGTACATCAAAGGGCTGATACTTCGAATATAATACTCGTGATGCAACTAATTCGAATATAAGTACTTCATAGGCATAGATTTCATAGGTACAGGATTGTGGGAATCAAAAATGAAATAGTTATTCTGTATCATAAGTAAGGATACCTTGTTATTCTTTTTTCAATTTGGTTCTATTTCCCGCAAAATAGTCAAAGTATTTATTCCACAATTAAGAAACAGATGCAGATAAAATATATCTTTCATTACAAGATATGCACACATGTAAATATCAAATAAGTGTAGGGTGGAAGGTCGAAAAAAATATTTAACAAAGACAGTACATATGTATTATTATGAAACATATATTATTAATCTAGTTAATTATAGACTTGAAACACACATTCTACTATCTCACCCCACACGAATATACAATAATATGGACTTATACGCTTAAAACATCAAATATAACAATTACTGTAAATCCAGGGGATGAAAGAAACAGAATACGATAATACAGAATTGAAAATAGAACACCAACAGTACTCTGTCCCTTTTTAATAGCACCTGACGTACTAACCAGGAAATATGAATATTAATAATATTATATTTCCATCAGGCGTACACTTTATTTCACCCTCACCTAATAATATCGTCCTGCAAAGAACAAACCCATTATCATCCCTCGGATTTCTTTTCGTACTCGATTACCAACCATTATTGCGGTATACAAAACTTTCAAATGTCTGGCTGATTGAATCAACCCCTGTTTGAGGCTCAACTTTTCGTTAGTCACCCCAACAGAAGTATCTGTTCGAATATCTCGCATTATAACGTGACCTGCCGTGCCCTAGCTTTCAACCATTAACCCGATCCCTCCCGCCCCTTCTTCCCTTTTCTCGAGTCGGCTGAAGTTTCTCCGAGGAACTTTGAATATCATAAAGCTCCCACCGCTTCCACCCTCGGACTTTTGTTTGCAAGTTAATCAAAGGTTTCCCGTCGTGCCTTTCGCCGGCCAGTCTAACCCGAATTTCGCGTTTGATCGCCGCACGATGATTCGTCGAACAGAACACGCCCGAATCCGCTTACATTTCATGCATAGATACATGCATTTTTGTCCCTCCCCCGTGACAACTGTAATCGGAACCCGTTGCTTGTTTTCTTTGAACCGTGGCCAGATTTTGCATGCGATGAATGCGGATCGCGGCCCTCGATTTTTGGCGTCGTTTTTTCTTGGAATCAAGCACGTTTTCGGGACAGAAAAAATTAATTATCTGTTGGTGCATCGAGGTCTGCATTTGGCGATAAGAAACTACACTTTAATCGATATTAGTGGTTTGTATACCTATGTTTAAAGACTCCGTTAATGTTACTCTTGAGTGGAGTTCTCGAATGTGGAACACCGACAATTATCGTCCTCGTTTTTATTTCCATCTTCAACAAAATATATTTTAATTCATTCAGGGAATACTGTTCCCAAAACGAACGGTTAAATCGTCTAGCTATTACGCGTGCCGCATTTTCTACTTAAACTCCAAAGCCTCTGTAGCATGTCTTATTATTAAAGAAAATCTGTATTCACCCCTCCATCCTCAAAAACACAATTTCCACCCCAAGTATAATACATCAGTGCTTACAAACGAAATAACCTCGGCGTCGCAAAATAAAATCCACCCCAACGACCGCGCTGCATATGTTCGCACACTAAATCACGATTCCTTTTTAATTAAAAACCGCTCTTTCTTATCAGTGTCATAAACCACTTCAACTAATAACGCGTTACACCGAACTCCTCATCCAATTGACCCCCCTTGATCCCACCTATCTAACACGCGTTCGTAATCAATCTGCCATAAATCGAATACACACAGGCCTCACTTTCCTTCCCTTCGAAATCTCCCCGTTTCCACCATCCCCCGATGGCATTAACTCGCGACACAACCATCGTGCCGGAACAGTTCCATATGCACACCCATGTACACGTCCATATAGTACGTGCGAGGCAACAGCAAATTATACAACCGCTTCGACGTCGGCTGTAACCACCGAACAGGTCGTTCCCCTCATACAACGGTCCCTCAAAACTATCTCAACGGACAGGTATCCGACAAAAGAGTTCAGGTCTCGTGCGAACCGGACTGCGACTGACAACGGAACACGTGTCGCCGACCAGTGACGGCCACTTAAAACGTTCCTAATAGCAGTTCTATTTTCGAAGGAAAAAGGTAATGCCCCCGCGTTCTGCGGTGGCCCTCAGGTACGCGCATGACGGAACGCAACACAAATATATGGTACACGCTGGTGGCTGTGAAACCACAGTGGCGGCAGAGCCAGTGCTCAGCACGCGATCCCTTATCGCCTGTTCTCGTTTCGATCGGGTTTTCCATCGAGCAGACGTATATACGTCGTCTGTCTGTGCGATCTTGAGGAGAAATCAGGCTTTCGTGGTCGATGGCCCATTTTCTGGGAAATGGCACGGCCGTTTTCGATACACGTCCCGGTATTCCTTATCGTTTCATTTTTCTCGAATCGTCGAACGACACGGAGAACCGGAGAGATATCTTTCTGTCTTCGCCAGGAGGATGGGATGTACAGAGCTCTGTTGATTAATGTTTCAGCGGCATTCCTGCAGAGATTTCGACGACGGAGATTGTTATCGACAGCAACGGGGATTAGGCGATTCTTGTTTCTCGTATTTGGGTATTTAGGTATTTCGCGGCGAGCCGATGGCAATTTGATTGAGCTGGAACATTTGGATAATTTTCGCAGCCCGGTGACGCTGTGGCGAGAGCGGATGATCGAATGGAAGTGGAGTTTAATTTGTCGACTGTTGCAAGTTGCATATTTTATTCGTTATGATCTTTGTATTTAAAGTTATATTGAAAGTTGTGATGCATTCAATCTGAATGTATTATTAACAATACTCTGAAAAGTATTATTAACCATTTTACAGAAATTTGGATCGGGTTGTCCCAAAATCGATACAAATATATTCTTCCCCCATTTTTAATATTCTAATTGAACTACTGTGTTCGATGAAAAAAATAATTCTTTTTGTCCTGGCGTGTGGGAAATATAACAAACTGTTAGAATATCAAACCCCGATTTTTAAATAAACTATAATCCGGTTTCCATTTCGTTATTTTGACGGCAACTTCCGAATTTTTTGTGCATTTCAAAATTTCGTAATAGGGTTGAGGTAAAAAATAATGGAACAACGTTAAATGGTTACAAATCATTGCTGTTGATATATGAATAAAAGCTAAAATATTATTTAATGCGCTGGTATAAAGGTTTTTACATTTTTCGAAAGATTTATTGCAACAATATTGATTGAGACACGCTTTCCCATTTTTACGTGCATTTCAAAAAGGGATTGCGAAAGCAATGGCTTTTAGCAATGTATTATATTATTTAGGACATAATGCGTGTTCAAAATATTATTCATACACTCTCAAACATTTTTGATTCATACGGTATACGCATATCCGTAAACAAATGGGGAAAATTTGGTGGTTTCATTCCGTGCTCGTTATGCTAGTTCGATTATGTGTTGCTAGATTTATTTACGTTAGATTCTGTCGGAAATGAACCCCCGTTTTCGGTTTGGTAGATCGTCGGCAACAATTTAAACCTTTGATCACTCGTGATAGCACAAAAATATTACAAAATGAATTTGTTTCCCTATCTCGAACACACATCGTGTACATTTTGCTGATTTGTTCGAAACGGATCTTTTTTTCTGTGTTATACAAAACAATATTGTGCAATCGAAATTGGTTCCCTTTGTGAATTACAACTTAATCGTGTTCATTTAAATGCGCCCGTTTGGAATTGTAAAATATACGAACGTGTACAATAAATTACGTTTGTTCAATAATTTTAGTTGGATAGATACGATAACGTTTCTCTTGTAAAATGTTTATTGATTATTCTGTGCGAACATTATTTTTCATATTGTAATAACGCTGGTATTACCTTTTGTTTTTAAGGATTTCCTGTTTCATTATTCTGCCGGAATAATAACAATTGAATCCACAAAAAGAATCGAATACCAATAAGCCGTTCTCGCCCTTAAACGTCGAACTCCGTGCATTTAAATTAGCAATTTAATCTCCTGGGGCGGAAATTAATTATTACCCCGCGCGTGACACTATAATTTACCTGATGTAGATGAACAATTCGTTCGTTCGATTGAATAAGAATACTACTTGTGACTAACTTTTAATTAACTGAAAAGTTTATTTAAGTTCTTATGCATCTATGAAATAGGTTCAACATCCACACAGTTTCCTTTTATTTCATTTCTCATTTACACAATCACTATACAAACAATTAATCGTTTCAATGGAACATTTCAACAGCGCTTGTAACACCCAATGCACAGCAATTTTATAAACGCGGTTGACCCGCTTAAAAGAAATCAAAATGAATTGAAAAGATCAATATTAAAATACGCAAGTAGGTATGAATTTCTCTGACTATTTCACATTATAAATATTCTACTCCCTTTTAACGTTCCCTTTTCCAAGTTCCACAAACGAACTTCCAAATCCTCAATTCTTGAACGCAGACAAGGCAAGACAATTCGAAGCAAAAAGAATAAAAACCTGACTGCTTCACACCCTTCTTCTTATTCGACTTCTCTCGTCTTACCTTTCGACGCACGCTTATTCGGCCCGTAATTACAAGCACAAATACATTAATCAGAGCGTATCCATTCGATTCCGAGTATAAAAGCGCGAAAGGCTGAAGGGGAAAAGAAGCAGAGTAACTTCGTTAGCTTCGTTGTTTAAACGCTGCTTTGCCAGGCGGCGTTCAATTAAGTTTCCAGTTGTTTCAGCGATGCCCGGCTTTAATCTGGTCCGGTGAATAACGTTCCTTCTTCCAATAGAGTATTATTTTGCCGCGTTGTACGCGGTTCAGGGAGCACAGAGGGATGAAAAAAGGCTGCGCCTCGAATTCTACCTGGCAGTCGTTGGAGAAGGCGAGTTCTGCGCGATCAAAAGATTCGAATAATTGCGAA
Organism: Nomada ferruginata; assembly: GCA_963583965.1. NCBI lineage: Eukaryota > Metazoa > Arthropoda > Insecta > Hymenoptera > Apidae > Nomada > Nomada ferruginata. Next base: position 8,858,317 of record OY757219.1, read on the forward strand.
TAATCGCGGCCACTTTGCTTCAAACATTTTGTAACCAAAGAGAGAGGGAGAGAGAGAGAGAACGGACCTCTTTTGTATAGCTTATGGCCGTAATTGACAGCACTTAACACTGTTTCCACGTAACGTGATTCTTATTGTTTCACGGATATTCAATCGCTGGAATTCAACGGTGAATAACAGCACGTTGCTTTCGTTACGAACACACCGCGTTTTCGTTTTTAACCGCCTTTAATTTCAATATTTGTTACGTCGTTATTGTTCGTTTACGGTTAAATTTTCCGCCCTCGGTCGTTTTTTCCTCCTCTTCCGTTTCTTTGTCCTTTCTCCTCGTTTCGCCCGTCAGTTCTTTCGGGCCGCTTTTAATCAACGGCACTCGGTAGCGTTTCGTTTGACGCTTACGAAATAATGCGCGACACGCCCAAAGAGACGTTCGACGGTATTTCGCATAAAGAATCGCGATAACGAGCAACGCCGAATTGAAGAGCGACGGAAATCGAACGGGCCCGATCGGCGAACGGAGTTCCGCCTCGTGAACACCGTTCGAATATAAATGTCGAACGAGATTTTAATTTCGCGACCGTTTCTGCAATTTCTGCTCTGTCGTTCGCTAAATTCTGCCAATTTATTGCGGCGCCAATTGCTTTCAAATATCTGTCGCGATATTTATTATCGGAGCCTGTTATAAACACGGCAATTTTTTTAGTGCCACCTATGTGCAGCGAATGAGACCGATGATTCGATTGCGACAATTTAAACGCAAAAATGTGCGCCGCTGCTGTTGCAAATATTTTATGCGTTCTGCTTCGATTGTAATGTCATTGTCTGACTGCGTAAATGAATAAACTGTGGCAGACATGTTTGCAGGTAACGCAAGCTTGAAATTTGATAACGTTGTACCGTGCAGAATTGCTTCACTCTGTAACAAAAATTCTGTGCAACGGAACAGTGACAATAGGAACACATTCGAATCGTTATAATTCGTTCATAATTGTTGGATTTTTCTTTCGAGCGAACTGCGCGCATCTCGCTCGAGAACGCGTTTGCCACGGCAAAATTTATTCGCAACGCTCGTGGTGCAGCGTGAGTAGCTTTCAAAATACACGATTACCTCATGGGATTAGGATCCGTGTCGAATGTCTGGCACATTCGTGCAGCTTCCAAAGTATGTATCCGCCGTCTGTTTGGTGGAGAGCGATTTTCTAATTAGATCGAGTGCGCGATCATGCAGATTATTATAACAGAAGACAAATGAATCTTCGTTTCCGTTCCCTGAAACAATGACCATCATTTCTAAGGTGTTCTGTATCTGTTGATCATGATCTAAGGCGAGATACGCGGGCCTCCGTAGTGCAGCGTTCTATTATTAGGAAACGTTGACTTCATTCTTGCATATAACCCTCGACGAAATGGCCGAACCGATTTTAGAACAGCGACACCAACCAGGTCACGAATTTTCGCAATATCCAACGTAGATTTTAGCTTGTTAGAACACGAAATATATCGTTCACGGGAACACGCATTATTTACAACCGGCTGTAATTCATTGTCGGCAGTGCAGTGTAATAATACTTGACCCTCGTAATTGCTTGCATATTTAAATACTCGCGAAAGAGATCAGTTGTCGTTGAGAACCTTGAATTTTGTTTTGTTTAAATATTGGATTTTAGATTTATCGGTAAAGGGTTATATTTATATTTTATGCAGGTATCATACAATGACAATTGTTTAACCAACAAAATTGAACATTCTTATTTCATAGTAAGTTACTTACCAACAAATTTAATTTCTCGTCCATCCACTTTCAATTTCTACACGATATTGTAATATTTTGTACAGTTTGCGAGTATGGGATTGAATCATAATTTTGAGTTGATCATTTTTCGAGAGTTTTTCGGAATCAACGGCTGATTCGTTGTTCACTAACTACGTCATGCAATAAAACCAGTGTCCAAGGTACGAATAGACTCCGTTTCATTGTGACCTAATTTAAGTTCGTCCGAAAAAAGGTACTCAAATTTGACTTTTATTGCTCGCTTCGTTCACTATCTACCATTTCATTCTACAGCATTTATTCTACTCTGACCCTTTCATCTATCTTCGTGCTTTTAATTCATGTAAATTAAACACCATGCAGTGTTACTTTTACTGGAGCACTTAATTAAAAAAAATTACTTCCATTACAGAGCTGGCTCATTCTACTTGCGATAATATAGCATGCTATTTCACTTATTATTATTATCATTATTACTACCACTGCTGCTGCCACTATCAGTGTCATTATCATTACTTCATAGTAACATACTTTTAATTATTCCCCAGAATCCTCTCCCATCGCTTCCAAAGCCTTTAACGAAACAAGTATTTCACCAACACAAAACTTGTCGAATTCTTAATTCGCCAGCTGCGAATTCCACCAAGGCCTACTCATCATCCAGCAGCATCAATCCCCACGCACCACCCCCCACCCTCTCATCCCTCATATTATACCATTTCCCAATATTGATTCTATGGGCTGGACCCGTCACGGAATCATTTCGAATTCCCCTGCGTGCAAGCGTGTTTCGCGAAACTCGACGGCAGATCGAGAATCCTGGTGCACAGAATTCATTCTTCCGTCTTTCACTTCATCTTTTGTTTGCGCAGGAGAAAGTCGAAAAGTGGCGAAGTAGGTACATTCACTTCACAAGGGAGCACGTTTCGATCCGAGCCGCAGATCCTATAAGACGATTTCCGCCTGACCGACTTCCGATCCTCTGGTGTCGACCGGATTTTTCGCTCAGCTACAGTGGAAATGGAAACGAATCGGGAGGAATGTTTATACAAACACGGCGGGTGGAACGGATTAGCGGCGAGAGGCCATTTGCATTGTTCGCGAGGTTTCGCTGTGCCCCCGTTTGTTTAATTGAAACCGCCCTTCCGTTTTACGGGACGGAAGTATCGGATGTCCGACTACTTTCGAACCAGGCACTCGCGCACTGATCCTTCCTTGAATTAAACAAGTCTTCCTTTACGCCGTGCCGTATCTTCGCTTTTAAATAGATTTTGCACTTTCGACCAGCTACGGTTTCGTGCCGTTTCGTTTCGGCGCGGTACTTTGCCTGGGGAATATCTGAAGCCCCCGTTAGACATTGGAAGATAGAGATCTTTCAATAATGAATTATTTAAGAAGATATCTATTTGATGAAGTTTGAGATTCTTTTTTGATGCATGATAGAAAGAGTTTCGAGGGGAGAAAGCGAGGAAGATTTATTTCTGTCTGATATATTTGACGTTGACAAAAGTTTTTAAATATTTAATTTAATATTATCAATTTTTTTCTAATTTCTGTTCCTCTTGTGACATTTGGTGATAGATACGAAACTTTTGATTGGTAGTGTATACACGGTCATCAGCAAAACTATTCGTCCACCCTTTAAAGCAGAATAACTTTTTAAAAATTGGACCGAACGAACTGAACTTTGTTGAGAAGGTATGGTGAAAATTGCATCGTGTATATAGAGCTGAAATATTGAATAAGGATTTTCGATTTTATTTTCAGTATTTCCCGATAAACGTGTCGAAATTGTAGAATGGTAGGCAACGCGTTGCCGTGACTGTAACATTGTACTAATAATTTACTCTCATTCCTGATAGGTACTACATTCATTACCGAAATACAATTTTTATATTAGCCCTTGCACTTCAACTCAGGTTTATTTAAAAATGATTACCTAAATGCAAATTTATTTTGAAAATCAATCACTGTGATACATTCTTCTCCATTAACACACAATTTGTATCTTCGTATTGTAATTTTCAATTGAATATAAAATTGCAAGCAATTCCGCTAAACTGTGGCTTATACTTTTTTCCCGAGGACAATTAATCTGCGGGTATTAATAAATTTTGGGAACGTCAGGGTACATTTTGCGAGACTGTTCCGCTACCCATGAAACGAAAACGAAGATGAAACGGTGTCGCGCTCGCGGTTAAACAGCTCACCCGGTTCAGAGGTTGAAGTTCGCAGTGTTATTTCGCAAAATTTCACCATGAATCCATTTTAAAATCGCACAAATCACTCCCGGTTAGCACCACGCAAGATGGTGCCGGATATTTGAACCTTTCCAACGAGAATTCGAAGGTTTGGACCGCAAACGTGCTGGTCTGAAATCCTTTTGAAGATCGACGACCGAAATTTGTAATTTATTGCACTTGTCTTCATTAGGCGTGGTGTAGTACAAAATATGTACTAACGTCTTTTAATAACGAGTGGCTGCCGTTTCGTTGTTTATTTCAGATTTTGTCTCCAATCAATAAGCATTCATTATAATTCACATGTTTTTATCAACAGCATGGCCAAATTATTTAGTTTGCTGGAAAGTGTATTCGCGTGAATACATTTTTTTATTATTTTGATACCACAATTTTCCTAGCAGAGTGAACAATCTATTTCTGTGGATCTTTTAGGAATTTAACTGTGTGAAAACTTGTTCAGGACGTATCTGGAGATAAAACACTATATGTACTTCATTTTTTGTTTGTTTATGGCGGCTGATTAAATATCACCACGACTATCAAATGGAAAGAACATTATATTCAAGAACATTATAAGGAATGCCAATAAAAATTGCATCATTGCGCCAAGCCTGTATAAAGTAACCAAGTAGAAGCAACTACAACAATCTTCTACACCCCACCAACCTGATAATTATATTAATTTATCCCAGCACACAATACTCGATCTTCCCCCTCAAACTATAACGAATAACACCGATAGTTATTACCAAATTCCCACCGTAACAAATGAAACACCTCAGCGCGTCGAAATAAAATAAACTAAAAAGCGAAAAATCATCCCACCCCCGCGCACAATAATCCCAATCACTTACCCTCCATCCGTTCGTTCAATTAATTACGCCGAAACTCGGGCAGACATCGGATAAAAAGCCATTAATATCGGTTTACCTCGGAAAACATCCGCCGTCATCCGTCATCGGAGCGCGAAACGTTAAGAGAGGACAGAATAGAAGGCACAGTTCCCTTCTTCCCTCTCCCATTCCATACTTTTACCTTTTGCTGACGCACGTTTTTCACACAGGGGCAAGACTTCGCCAGGTACGAATCATTATTTTTTCCCGTCACTTCGGGAAGATTTAAACAGATCCTTCGTCCTCTGAATATGCAATGGCGTTCCATTTAGTAAGGGTGAACTGGGTCGCGTTAACGCAACCTTACAGCGGCCATTAGTTACAATAAAATATGAATGCGACTTCCCCCCCACGTATTCGACATTGACACAATACGGTCGCCGGTCGGAAGAGGACCTTGCCTCCCGTTGCTCTCTCTAATCCGCTCCATTAGTTGATTCGTTTAAGCCACTTAAAACACGCGTAGATGTTACGCGACCGTAGCCGTGCCGCGCTTTCTCACGCCGAAACTCAAACGGACAAGCATGCCTAATGGGCCTAATTACACCGATGCTCCCTTTGTAGAGATAGTCGCGGAATTATCTCGCAACGACACCGCCGGAATCGAGGTTGAACGTGTTGCGATCCTTGCTGAAACTGGCTGTACGTACAACGTGCTTTAGCTTCGTACGAGTGTTTTGAAAAACGATAATGGCGCCGGGCAAATGGGAATATAGTCGGGGCTTAGACCGCTGCGTTTAATGGGTGTCGAGGTGATAACTTTTCGGCCGAGATCGAAGAGAGAGATTGTTTAATCTTTGCACGGGATTAACAAGTGTGCTTGCGATTGAATGTAATTTTTATACCGCATTGTTTATTATCATTAGTATTAATACGTGGTGCGTGCACTTGGAAAGTGGCGGAATTCGAAAAATGTGATTTTCGTGTTACGACCAGGGTGCAGCTGGGCAAATACACGTCTATTCGTTGTCAACGTTTGATTAACTGGACTTCGAAATTCGTCTGTCGAATGGCATTTGTGTCAGGCTTAACGTTTCAAACGAGAACGCATTGCTATTTATAAAAGTGACACATTTCGAGCTGCAGTCTGAATCGTATGTTTCTCGATAATTATTATAATTCCTATATTGAGGTACTGTTTCCTGGAGTATTTGGTAGCATTTTTTTGTCAGATTCCAAACAGTGTTTCCGTTGGTTTTAAAAATATACTCCTCTCGAATTGTGGTAGTTTTGAAATACATCTATGATGTAATAGTGTAATGAGTATCCTTGGAATCAGTTAATATAGTTTATTAATATATATAACAATGTGTCACGCTTCCATTCGATCTGCGACTCAAACTATGACTGTCTCGTCGCTCGACGCTGCGGTCGCTGCAGCCGTTCGTCGTCACTCTTTTGTTACTCTCATACGCGCACACACACACACATACATTCTTACAATAGAAAGTGTAGATTATTTGATGATCTCTGTTTAATATCTACTAATTTTATTGAATTTCTTCTTTCCCTCGTGTACTATACATCCAATGGCGAGTCCATAAATGGGAAAAGAGTATTCTCGTCTTGGCTTTGGGACAGATTACCTTAATTTCAGTATAAAGGTAAAGGTTGTTGGAATTAATTGTGATGTATGGTCTTGACGATATTAAATCGTGCTTGCTGTCACATTTACCCAAATTGTACATACGGCGGTAGAATAGTTTTAATATGTAGAATTGTTTTCTAAGGATTAATAATACATCCTCCTTTTCTCTTGAAAAAATATTGCTGTTCGAAAAAACAAAATCTAATACAAATTAAAAGATCGGAGAATTACACAGTGGACAAATTATGACGTTCAATAAGTGTCAGTACAGTTGACGAATTGATTGAATCAACAAATTAAACACATCAATACCATTTTTAAACAAACAGATCGCAATACATCTGTTAAAATTGTAACGTTAACAGATGTTCGTATATCAACGGATTCATCGAACTGCCCAAGCATAATCACCACAATTTCGCACAGTCTGTTCAATTTTCGAGTGCATTACCGGAAGAGTGTTGACCGATCGATATTCAGTATTCACCTCGTCGTAAGATTCGAATAGCTGGAGGCAAACGATGCAAAATCGTGACTCCTTTCTAGGCCAAGAATTACCTGACAGTGCTCGTATTGTGACACGACGCATTGTTGTCCCTGCAAGATGTACAACAAATGGAGCACGTTCACATTTGTTAACTGCTGCGTAAAGTAAAGATCACTGTACACCACTGAAACTCGCCGGAGTGCCAGATGAAAGTTATTGTTTTATTCATAGATATTTACGCGGACACCGGTACACAGACTGCACAAATAAGAAATTACCGGTGTGTATCCAGAGCAGTAGTTACTTTCGTCGTTAGAATTCTTTGCTGATGCATATCACCTGCACTAACAATAAGCATGGCCGCACGTTTGAATAGGTTCTGCTAAGAATTGGCGCAATGAACGTTACAGTTAAGGAAGAATGCTACTCGTAGGAATATTGAGTGTAGCCACACGTGATCGAAAGTCCTACTTGCGATGGCTATCTCGTCATGCAAAATGCGAAAAGAAGTGAAATACTTTGCTAAAAGAAGTTAGAAGTTTCTTGACTTTCGAATTAAATTGCCACTGGCGAAACCTGGAAAGAGAAATGTAGAGAAAGTGCGAATTTGATAAAAGATACTTTGGCAACGTGTGAAAGAAAATGATAATGATAATGACGATAATGCTTGCATATCAGAGACAGTAGTTTTTTATTTGGTGTCTGTATGGATGGATCGATAGTGCCTCTTTGGTCAAATTATTTCTTTGATGGGTCCTTCTACCACCTTAAAAAAGGTCGGGAATAACCACACATTATCAGACGACTGCAGAGTGGTCCTTGTGTGGTGGAGCATTTTTCAGCTCAATAAATTTTGCTCAAGTGCGTTAGACCCATTTACAGTTTGCAGGAAAAGACTGCCGTTTCTCTTCTAGCCATTGAACATGTGGAAAGTATTCCCTGAAACTCGAGTGCTACCTCTTTTCAGTAATTCTTATTGTTAGGATAAACAAATTTTGGAACTTGCTTTTATTTATACAAACTTTCACACTAGAATATTAATATATGTTAACATCTGTAAAGAAATTACAGATCATTAATTTCAACTACGCAGAATTTATTAAATAAAATATTCTTCCCATGCAAGTGCTTTATTTTTATAATAATATATACTATATTATACAGGTTCATACTACATATTAGCACTGTAGCTGCAAATAAAAGCACCAAAATTTCCAATTGACCAAATCGACTTTAAGCCTCTCAATAAACAGTTCTATCACAATTTTCAATATTTTTTATTTCTATTTCTATTACTTATAATCCTTACTCTTCTACTTGTAATTGCTGCCTGTGCCATAATACCGTTCTATTCACACAGACTACATATTTAAAGCTCACGAGCCAAAACATCGAGCAATACAAATTGAAAAGGGGATGAAAAATATCTCCCCGATCGCAGACCATTATTTCCAGTTCCTAAGAGATTTTCTACCTTCAACGCTGACAAGTCTTTGTTGCATATTTTGAAAGTAAACTTCTCACGACAAAGCCAGCCGAGCCGTGCTCCCGCGCAACGTTGTCAACCGAATAACAAACAATCTGTTGAATTATTAGGAAGCCCCGTCGTCTGTAAATACGGTATCCACGTCTACAAATCGAATTTCCGCTCGCAAATGATTCTCTGGTGATACTATATTGTTTGCCAGGCTCGTTCCCCTTCGGCGTCGTCATTATTCCACTGTTTGTCGCGCGTTGCGACGCGCCTGTTTTTCGCCAACGGTGCCTCCGTAAACGGCGGAAAATAGCAAGGAAGCCGGGCTGAATTCAGTGGTTTAACGAAACTAGAATAATCCATTAATTTACATAAATTTACACATAATTCTGCTATCTCCGTCCGGCACCCCTTGCCCTCCGCCTACCCCTTTTTCTTCGTCTCCCCCTTTTTTTCTTTCCCCCGCGTTCCCTTGTGCACGCGCGAAACTTTATGCAGTCGCCGCCACGGGCACGGTACAGAAAGGCGGGGAACTGTTAAAATTCATGATGCGGTTCCATGGTGACCGCGAGTTTTAACGTTAAGACCGACGCTGCCCTGCGGATTCGCGTCAATTCGAGCGTCCAATTTATATGAGCGTGAACCTGGCATTTTGGCGCTCGTTGTCTGTTTAGAATGGCGAAGAAAACGTTTCTGGAGTTATTTGGGATGTTTCATGTGGATATTATTATATACTGCGATATATTTCCCTCGGTTGCGGAGGAAATAGTTAATTGTCTTTCTGTGACTTTAAGAAAGGTGGTGTTAGAGATGAAATTTACATATCCGAGGAATTCAGTTTCTATGAACACTTTGTATTCTAATATTTTTCGTCGGAAAATATTCTGAAAAATCAATCTCTGTGAATAATACGCTTGAATTTTTTAAGTATATACCGTCTTCAGAATGTGCATTTTCGTGAACTACTTTAGTCACAGTTTCTAGACTTTTTTCCCGGCTCCCTTGGTTTTAAAATATCTATTTTAAATCTGGTATAGGGTATTTGCATAGTGGCGCAGCACGGTGTAACTAAATTGGTAAGCGCGCCGTTTATTATTCTTTCTTTGTATACCAACGGGTTTTTCCCCTGTTTAAACAAAAATGAATAAATGAAAGCAGATTTCTTCGGACTGGTCGAGTTTCATCCCTTCAACTAATTTTATACTTCTAACTAAAGGGCAGATATAACGCGTCCAAACTGTGTGTCTCGTTTTATATAATATATAATCCAAGAGACAAAAGCGTGGTGTTGTAAGATATTTTTAGGACAAGTGCCAAAAATATTCCTTCCATTGTCTTCTGCTTTTATTCCTTTTTTGGTTCATTTCTGTCATTTGTAAGCCAGATAGGAACTTTATTAATTTCGAAGGTTTCACAAAGCTGGACATACGAGCTCGGCTTTCCCGTTTGCAAAAGGAATATCCAAAATTCTAATTAAGGTTTGAACGACGTGGAGTCCGTTCCTACCTCTCAACAGCGATTGACGGATCGTCAGTCCCATAGGAGCGTCAAATATCTAAAGGACGTGAGCCAGGTATTTGCGGACCGGTTTCCCCAATTTAAGGGCGTTCGCAATGTTCTCGTATTACATGCCTTAGATAGATATTATCTCGTGGATAAAATACAATAGCCAAAGGTTGTACAATAAAATTACAATCTGTCAAATATTTCTACGTAAAATGCCAATAATTTGTATTAATCCCAATTGAACGTGCAGCATTTTATTTTCATATTCAAATTGTCTTCAATGGCACATCAAAATTACATTTACATCGAATGTTACCGCCGTAAATTTGCCACTGGAATAATTTGTTTCACTATCAATATTTAATACTAACTCGATTTCTTTCTGAAATTTCTAGAATTAAGAATCGTATTCATAAAAATTCGCGCTTCAACAGTTTAAAATTTCACTCTGTGGCGAATATTGCATCCGGATTGAAGGGAAAAAATCTCGATTTAATAAGCCTTTGACACAAGAATTCCGTTGTTGCGTGCACTTTTACAATCCCGACCTGCTGACTCTTCTGCTTCTTCCGCTAAATTTTTTCGCTACGCTTCGTTAAAATATTTTTACCTTCGGAGGAAAAGAAGGTACAGCAGAGGGAGAATCGCGATTAAAGAAACAAGAGAAGCAAAGAGCACGTGGCAGAGGTAGAGTTAAAAACGGTATCGAGGTGTCTGCGGGGTTGGTCTGTAAATGTGCCACGACGATGGACACAAAGAATTCACGCACGGTCACGTGAGGTCGCATAGGAAAAAATAAATAAATAAAAATAAAGTTGGCGGGGATAAAATAAAAGCGCAAAGTCGTGGGCGCGTTTCAGTCACCTTTCAGATCAATCATTTTGTTCGTTCACTTTTACAAAAAACGTGCTCGAAATACCGGAATACCAAAAAGTTCAAATATTAAATATTAGAAATAAAAGAAATTGTAAATGTGCGATTAATGAAGTTACTGAAGAATTGACAAAAGGTGCAAAATAATATGTTGGTAGTATCGTTGACTTCTACTACTTTTGCCTAGTCTTATTGACTCGTGTACTGTAATTTTAAATGTCTATAGATAAAGTGCACAATTGAATTGCTAAAGTTTCCGAATAAATGGTATGGCAACTTAATTACGTGAAAATAGCGGTATCTTAAACATTAAGTTCTCAGCGAATGCTCGTAAATTAAGCCAACCCGAGCATGATCCTTGTTTCCCCTAATAGCGCCGCTGTACTTTAAACACACATTAAACATTGCATAATTCAGGGCACGTATAATTAACTGGTCGGTGTAGCAACATGATTACTATGATTTTAATCAAGAACAGTATTATAAAATAAACAAACTAAAACCTTCTCCGATATATTATCGTTTCCAATTAAATTGTATTTATCTTCTGAATAAAATAACTCGTAACTTATATAGGTGGTGTCGACGATGGAAAGTATTGATATGCATTCTATATGTATATGCACGTGTACGAGGAATAAGCTGTTGATAATAAAATCACGGGTAATATCGCCGTGAGGTAGGTCGCTAATTAAACAATTGTAAAATGCGAATAAAAGTGAGCCAGTAAAGCTGAATTTTCCGATAGCACGGAATCATAACTACGTAGTTCGTTAAATATTAGCAGGAAGAAACTTCCGTGCCTTTTTTCATCGCGTCGTCGAAAGTATTCCTGTAAGAACTTCCGTATTTCAATTCATTATCAGAGATCCCGGGAAAATCTTCGTAGCGCTTCCGTCACCCGTGCAACTGTTTCCTACTTCTTCGAGAATTATCCGTGAATCCGATAATCCACAATAAATCCTGCAAATAGTAACATTTTTCTCATTCGCCTACTCCGCTTTCCATTTTTCCTTTGTTCTGACGAATCTATAAACTCTATCCGTCTAAGAATTCGTCGCGAAATTGCTCCGTCGAATCTGCATGCAGATTTCTTCATTTCCCACGAAACAGCTGTAGGAGTCGGAACCGTTCGGCAATTTTAAAACTACGCGATAACATGTTTATTTCGGCAGCCGAAATGGATGCGGGTCGCTCACCGGTGTCAATGACCGACGTCATAATAAACCTAAGACACAGGTAATAGGTGAGCGACCGCCGAAATAAACATGATGCGGAGTGAGAGAGAGAGAGAGAGAGAGAGAGAGAGAGAGAGAGAGAGAGAGAGAGAGAGAGTGTGTGAGAGACAAACGAGTAAAGTGCGTTGACCGAGAGTTATAGAGTATGTGAGCATGTGTGTGTGTGTCGTTTTAGTATATAAGGCAGCGAGCAGCAGGAATAAGGGATATTATATTATAACCGATTAGCGAGTGAGCGAGAGAATAGCGAGACAGTGAGCAGTGAGTAGGATATAGAGAGATACATATAGCGAGAGAGTATCAGCGAGTTACTTATAATTTGTTAAAGTCCGTCTTCTTTGTCATTATTGTTCAAATAAAGTTACTGCACCAAATCTAATACGTGGGATCACCTTGGCATACCCGCCAATACCACCAAATCCCTACACAGCTTTTCTCTCTAAAAAAGAGAAGACTTAATTTCCAGACTGCTTCGGTGCCACAAAACATCGAAACACCGAAACTTGAAAAACTATCGCAAAACTGTCGCTATACAACTTTTGCATATCCGTCCACCCTCCGCGGTCACAAAATATTCCCATTCGCCATTTCCACCGCCGCCGATAACCTGGTCGATGACGCATCAAAAAGCTGACCAATCTCACCAGGAACTACCTGGAAAAATCGAACCACGCGCCGTGCTTCGCCGAACCGTCCGGGATTTCGTGGATTATTAGTCGTACGTGAACACCCGCGATTGGAATCGTTGGCTTCCGGTCCGTCAGGTTATTACTTCGATGAGCAACCAAAACGGAACACCAAAGATCGCGTGTCCTCGTGCAGGCCCCGCGTACACCCGTATGTTAATTAGTTGAGAAACTAGCGTACGAACTTGGTCTCGCCGCGGTGTACCGATTGGCAATCGAAATGATCGAGCACGATGCCTTGAGTGGCACGAGTCGTCCGACGACTTCCGTCGGGACTTCTTCGAAGTGCGAACGTCGCGTTCCGACGGAAATGGAAGTCCAGTCTCAGCTGGGAAATTCGTTGGCGCGGGCAAGTAACTGCAAATGGAAGTTTTTCACGGGTTCACGTGAACCTCCACGCCGTTCACCGCTCGGCTGGCTACACTTTCGCGTTATCACGCCCGTACCCGGGCTTTTCCGTTTCACTGTTGACTTGGCGAGTCGAGGAGTTCGCATCGTATCGCGGACGGAGGCGTCCAACCGAAGGCGTCTAGTTTATTGTGAACTTAGGACTCCCGGGGGGGGCCGAACGTGAATGGGATCTTTATGCTTAGCTTATGTGTTTGCAAAGGAGGTGTTAAAAAGGTGGACGGTGGGGCGCGGATGAAGCTCACCGGACCGTTCGACATTTTCATATTTCGCGTTTGCATGTTATTACGTGGTAACTTGGTCACTCTTGCGATTTCTATGCCAGAGTTACGGGAAATTGTTCGCACGAAAGTGAATATAGAAAATTGTTTAATGTACAGTTGGGTTTCTGAAGCGGGATATTTTTGTCGTTTGTTCTTGGACAGCGGATATTTGTGGAAATATTATTATAGACTATTGCTGTGGAAGACAGATAAAAATAGAGAATATTTTTACATTAATCTGCATGCATATTCGATTGAGTTATGTTACTTATAGAGCACATGGCTGACCATATCATTGACCTTTACTGGAAGTCCTATTTTAGCTGAAACAGCTTGTACACAATGGTATAAATTAACAGAAAGTCATTAGAAGTTTGTGGGGAAAATATATAGTCATTTCATATAGCACAAGTGTATTTTTAATACTGCACATCGACTGATAGGATGATATTATTGACCTGTACTACTTAAACAGAACTTGCCCGACTATATCATCTTTCTGTACTGCAGGTTCGTCCTTTAGCCTCATACTGAGTTAGTTGCACCAACGTGTAGGAAGTAGTACAAGACAGTGCAGAGTAGTAGTATGAAGTAGTAGAAATTTCATCATTAGAAGTTTGTGAAAATAATTATTAAACATATTTTATATATAGCCCATATATTTTCTCAACTTTGCATACTTTAGCACATGTTATGCCTAAGTATCCTTTAGTGAATTGCTATAACCATCTGATAGTCCTATATCACTTAAAAACTGTATGGTCGGCCGTACCATTGACCTATACCACTGATTAGTCATTTGGCCACGTCCTGTTTCAAATAGTTTCAATATCTCAATGAGCAGAATGTCTACTAAAGAAAGAGGAAAATAGTATTAAAATAGTATTAGATATATAGGAAATTCCACCACCACACTTTCTTAAAAAAAAAAAACGACAAATAACGTTATTATAAATTGTGTAAAAAATCATTTGATGCTTTTCCAATACTTAGAATATTTTCCAGAAGATGACCATGAAACGTAGACATTCGAACGGAAGTATCATACGTAGGTGTTAACGGTGTAAGTAATGCCTTTTCGAGCATGAAATGATAGTGGACATAAAATTTTAATAGAAGAAGATATGACAGAGTATACGAGGGGCGGTACTATATGAAACGAGCGAAATTCCTATATTTAGAAGAAAGAACGTTCCTTGATGCGCCTGTCAGGATTTAACCTGCTCTTGTCAAGCCGAGAAATCTGACAAGTGTAATAAGGCATCGGATGGAAACCATGAACGTTTCAGTGAATCTTTTTGTCGTCCTGGTTGGAGATCGAAAAGTATGGGAACCCGTTTCCCGTTTCTGTATCTAATACAGAAATTCAACGTGAACATCTGACTCCCTTCTTTCTGAAAATGTCTGAACACGGAATACGTTTCAATTCTCTTTCGTCTTACGTCTCTAGAAATAGCGACTTTAAATTCTCTTCATATTTGATCACAGTTTAAATCAGTGAACAACTTTCCAACTTTCTCCATGACGTCGATAGCGTAGTTTACATTCCTCAGATATTCATTGACACGTCGATGAATAATTTTACCTTGGTAATGGAATACATTGTCGTAACGATAGACAAATTATAGAGCTCAATTGTACCATAGCAATGAAAAAAAGAAATGTACAATATATTATTATGGCAGAATTATTTGCAATTAGTAGATGTATATGACCAAGTTGTATATTGCAAGTAAAAATATGATATAACTGATATCAGCTGTTTTTGCAAAGCGGTCTCAAATGAATCGAGTGATTCAACAACAAAAATATTGGTCTTAAGTGTTGATTTTATCGAATTCTGCCACTTGTGGCGCAGAAACGCTATTCACTGTCGATCATACAAGTCATCCTAAAGGGAATAATAATTAAGGAAATGACTGTAAGGATTTGAACAATATAAAACGCTTGAACACGAGTATCTGGTACCAGAATGATCGATTTTTATTGTATAATTGTAACCTATTTATTAGAAGCTCTTCAAGGTTCTTGTTGTACCGATGTCCAATGCCAGTGAATATGCATTCTTTCTATCGATTTCTCGTTTTACGTTGTCGTTATTACTCCATCACGCGACTACATGTATATTTCACAATAACCTTTCGCTGCTCAATGAAATAAAGTGTGAACGATTTTTGCAAAATGTCGGATGTAAAATAGTACAGAACCGATAAATGAGACTCTGCGTTGAACAGATATTTACGAAACCTTTCAAGCGCTTATCGTACATTTAATAAATTCTCGAACGTCGATTTATCCATCGACGCAAACTGGTAAAAAGTAAATCAAACGCCGTGTCCTCTATAAGCTCGGGAAAGGGGGCAGATTTAATCGCCTTTTGAGAAATCTATTTGCGGACCGCGCAGAACATATTTATGGATGTTCAGTTCCATTCTGATACAGGTAGCGAGGAGTGAAAGCTCGTTTGCCTCAGCTAAAATGAAATTAATTACCATGGTTTAACGAGCTTTCTGCTTTCAACGCGGGTGCTTGTGTTTCTCGCGATAAGATCTTCGAACTTCACGAAACGAACACGAAGACGTGCATATGCAGTTTCATGATTCCCAGTACTATTTCCACGGTGCCGGGGACGTTTGCAGATTTTTCGAACGGCTAGTTGAAGCGACTTCTGATATTTCGACGTATTGCGCGCGGTCCATTGTAAATCTTCAACCCTCGTGAGCAAGTGTCGAGATAAGGGTGCGCAAAAGGCGACGGATGGCTCCAGTTGCGCGGGCGATAGTATGTGTGTATCGTATTCTATTTCCGGATTTCATCGATATCGAGGTGGTTCACGAGATCGTTTCCTCCGCGAGTGGTATTTTTTACGATTACGTTCAGTAATTGAAATGGTCTATCCGTAAAAGAATTATTAAATTTTCTTGGATCCCTTGGAATATAAGAGAAGAATATCTTAGAATTTACTACCCCTTAGTATGTATGTATCTCCATAGAAAATTTTTACGATACTCAGTTTTATCTTATCCTACTCTTTATTGACGTCTATTTCGCAGGTATCTTTAATTTAATATATGAAGTTATTTGCTGATATGGCTTGTATATGGGGTTCTGAAAAATATCGGTAAAATATTATTAGTAAATTGTATAGGTTTAATGCTCGATTTCATTCTATCTCTAATTAATAATCCAGTATTACTAAACAGTACTAGTCATTAACTTGTACTACTTGTAGGATTGGAAATACTGCGTGAATGTTGAGTACTTGAGAAGGTCGTGTGCATGGAGGGTACAGCGGCCCAAGGGTTCGGGTGGTCAGGACCGACCACCACCGAGGAATGACTGCGGGGGTGTGTCCTAAATGAGTGAGAGCAAATGAGCATTAGAATGAAAGAGAAACTAGGAGTGAAAGAATATAAAGAATGAATGATGCGTGCAAGAGTCAGATCTAAGGGAGAGTTGGAACAGAGCTAAGGGAGAGTTAGGGAAGGATCCAAGTGAAGAGTATCAAGAGAAGCGTGTGTGAGTCGTTCTGTGTTTTGGTAACGTCGTCTGTTGACGTATTATTATAATAAAGTTAGTGTTTTATTTAGAGTAACTGAAGTCTTATTACACCACCTGTCCTCTATTCCAAATTTAGCACAATCAATGACGAAGAGAATGAATTTATTAATAAAAAGTCATGGGAAAGCAATAAATTATTGAAAACATTTATAGTTTTAAGTTATTAGTTCTTATTATTAAGTTTTATTAAGTATAATTAAGCATTACTTCATTAAAGTTTCGGTTTTCTGCAAGTGGACCTATCATTTTGTTACGGTCAAAAATTGACAAAAATCAAATAAATGTTTACTGTACAAAATTGACGCACTGCATTAATATGAAATTGCACACATACTCCATAGTGTCTTGGCTACATGCTGAATAAGTTTCAGCCGAATCGGTTAACTAGGTCCAGAGTTATTGCAAAAAATCCAAGTGGACCTATGTTACACACTGTATGTTTGAAATTCTGGCTTTGCCAATGTTTTGGTTCAGACCAATTATGTTTGTTCTATTTAGCGAATAAAATAGATATTATTAATTAATAGCGTAAACTCAGTATTTTGATTTCGCAATTTACATTACATATACTATATAAATATGTTTATACGCGTATCAGCATAATCGTGACAACGTATATAATCACGCGTATTGTTTTCCTTGTTAACAAGGTTATGGAACTTTAATTGACTGATGGTTAAACTACAGAAATTGTGTTTTCAAATGGATGTGTCAACATGCTTTCAACGTCATATGGTGGACAACGATTGTCATTTGTATAGTTTCAAAATCCACTTATGTATGATTGATATAAATGTAATCGAAGATAGGAGCTCCATTTCACACAGGTTTTTACAAATGTTATAGAAACTTCCACTTCGTTATCGCATGAGTAATGTAATCTAAAATATAATTTGTTAAACAAAGCTGGATACACAAGAAACTGGAAGTATTACCTTCTGATTTATCTCTTTCTTCTTCCAGGTAAGAAGCACCGAGTTTCAAATGGAGAGCAGTCAACAATAAATAAAAACAGGCAAAAAGTGCTGGTTTACTTTTACTCAAAGACTACGTGAGCTTTAACCAAATTTTTCGTATTTATGCCACTGCGGTATCTTTATTCCTCAACGAACTCAGCAATAATCTCAAATATTATAACTGTCCAAATTTCAATCCTTATCTATGTCAGAAATTTTATGAAATTCGACTTATTTGAAATGTACGTACAAAAATTGCTACGTTCCTTACTCGACTTTGGCCGTAAAACTGCAAAATCGAGGGCTCGTACCTTATACTTTAATTTAAAAACCGGAGTGAATGGGGGGAAAAAAAGGGAACAGTGAAAAGGTGCAAAAAGCCCCGGCGTAAAAGAAAAATAGTGCGGCGAGAGAAAAGAGGGCACTCATCATTTTCAAGCGGTTATATGGAACATCGTGCGTTCCTTAAATCGCGGACCGGCGTTATGGAACTTTCCTTGTTAGTGACCGGTGCTGGGGCGGGGGGGGGGGGAAGAGCGCATTAATTAAAGAGCCGGCATTATGAATAATAGCAGTAATAAAAAGCGCCAAGAACGTTACGTTCAAGTCTCCCTACGTGACCAAGCCTAGACGGTCTTATTATAAATGAAAATCGTTCTTATCCCGGCTGGAAGAGAACGCTGCAAATGTTATAACGAGCCATTAAACGAACCCCCGCACGAAATGACAAAAATATGAAACTTCGTGGCACGCTTCCTTCATATCGTTACGGCGATGATTGTACTCGAATTATACGAAACAATTCAATACTTTCTTACCAAAATTAGAAATTATTCCGAGAGACTGACAGGGAATGGAAATACCTTGGCGACTCCTGTCACACAGAACGTATTTAATATTTACCGATTAATATTAATAAGTGAAGGACAGTTGAATGACAGGCGTCGCTCGGTACAGTGTTTCATACCGCATTACTCCAGTTATTTCGGGCAGTTGATTCATTTGCAATGGCGATTTCTGAACATTCCCCCGAACCTTCGAAACAGATTTAAACCTGACTATTTTTAGAATATTGAATTGAACGATTATTCTGTTCACTTATGCAGTTCACAACCGCATGATTTATTGTTACACATTTTTACACGCATGCCTACGTACAGACGTTAGAAGAATGAATTATAAATAATAGAATTGTAACAATAAAGATAAGAATAATAGACGGTCGTTTAATCGAAATCGTCAAATATAATTCATCGATGTTTGTCCCTCGTGAAGAAATCTTCGCCAGCGGCGAAAATATTACTTCAGCACTTGGGTGCAGATGTTTCTAGCAATTCCTCGCGAAATTAATACCATTCAAACGGCATACATCGTCGCTGCGGAATATTGAATCGTTCGGGGACCTTCTGCATTGTAATTCAAGCGAATATCGCGTGAAACTTTTTGTCATGCTGACCAGCAAGTGGTTCACGTCCGCCCTTTAAAATGGACATACTTTCCCTCTGAAAATAGAAATCCTATTTCCAGCGCGGTCGTTCTCTCCACTCGTTCCAAAAATCATTCGCGTGAGATAGTGCTCTTATCTAATGCCGCAAAAATTTACAGACAAGTGTAAAGGACGAAAAGCCAAGGAAGCAAAGAAAATTCCACTCCCTCTTTTCAACAATTAATGCGCAGTGGAAAAAATTCTACTTAACAATAAATATAATACAATGCTTTTAAGAAACATTCTTCAAAATTATTCTCCGAGATCGGTCGAGAATCAACATTGCTCTTACCGCAATCTTTTTACAAACATTTCCTCGGTGAAAATATCATAATCTTCGAGAGTTCTCCGCATTCATAAATCCTCTTTAAAATCCACGAAAACTCGAAAATCCCGGCTGGCAATGTGCATTCCGTTGCAACCGATTTCCCGTTTGGCGAGCGTTCCATTTCAGGCGCGTAAGCAATCTGAGTAGTCTATTTTTGTCGAGACGGCATGATCTGCGACACCACGAAACAACTAAACACTCGGGCTCAACCAAACAACCCAGAACGGATGTGCATCGCGGCGAGCAGGCTAATGCAAGCATCGCGTCCTTCGAAACGCAACGAGAACCGCGATCTCCGCTTCCACACTTCCGCGATTTATTCTTCCGGTGTTGGAAAATGTCTCGCCGCAGAGATTTCCTTTAACAGGTATAGGTGGTTTCACTGTGCGTGACAGTCCGACGGACCTTTCCTCTTCTTCAGGACCGCTCAAAAAGCCAGGGTTATTACATTACCCTAGGTGGAAATTCGTGTACCTCAAACCATGCCGAATTATTTTTCTGTTAATAAAGTTTACGTGTTAAATTGAGCGCACAGGTTTCGTATAGAAGAGGAACGTTTTGTTTTTACGTTCGACGATTAACAAGGTGTGTCACAGTTACCTTTGAGTTAGAGTTAGTATTTCAAAATTTCGATATTACCGGAATTTATGTTAAGGGGTTGAAGAATTTGCGACAGCTCGAATGTGTGGTCAATTACAATTGTTTTCTGCTCCTGTATATTAATTTATAGATCAATGCTTCGTGAAAATTTTCTGCGGTTGTATCAGTTATCGTATAGCCGGTAAAGCAGGAATATGATCGCTTTGATGATTTTAATGGGTGGATATCGTAAGCCAAGAAAGTAAGCTTTAGTCAACCGAGGAAGACTGTTTTCATTTCGCTCTAAAATTCATTATCCTCCAAGTTCTTAATAGCAAGTCTTTATTTCGACATGTAGAGTCACTATGTTGCACATTCGATTCATTGAAAACTAGTTTTACCACTAGATTCCTTAACCAAATCGGGTAAGCATTCTTGTTCAAGGAAAAGTGGGGTAGAATATTCAAGTGGCAATATTAATTCTGTATAAGTGAACCGCTCCTCCCCGACACCGAATACTATTTAAATCCACGTCCATCAATCCAATAATCGGAACCGCGTCTTCGTTTCTCCGAGAACATTAAGAGACCGCCAAATGAAATACCATTCAACTCATTAAACATCAGCCGCGGCACCTCATTAACGAGCCACTCTAACGCGCCACTTGATTTCCCATATAAAAGTAAAGAAAAGAAGGAAAACGAGAGAGAGAAAAAAAAGGAGAGCCAGAGCGTCAATATTTGCCTCTCGAAAAGGGGATCATCGTTTCCCCAGACGGCCTCTCGAGCGTAGGCGGTGAAGTTAAGTGAAACGCCCTGTACGGAAGTCCGCTGGAGGAAGAAATACGTTACGGTGGTATATTTCAAAAGCTACTAGGTCGGAAAGAGGAAAGATATTGGACGAGTTCATAATTCTTCACCGGCACAAACCAAACGCCGCTTCCACTGGCATGGGTCTTTCGGCGAGCAGCTGTGGAGCACAAAGGTGTCCTGAATGCGGCGCGCAGATATGTGAAACGATTATATTTGCCGAAAGGTAATGCCTGGCGAAAGGCACAGGCGTGTTTCTCCAGCGAATTTTCCACCGAGCGTCGAACAACAACGCGAATTTCGTTTCTTTCTGTCGTTTGGCAAAGTAACCGCGATTCGGTTTGATGGACAGTTTATTCTCGTGGATACCTCTGATTCGTACTCTTCTTCTGCTTTATTTTATCGAACATTATCTTCCTGTTTGTTACTTGTTACTGACATGCTGCATGTCCACTGGCCTTTTTTCAAGTAATTGGAGTAGCGATGTGCTGGTACACTTCTTTCATATGCATACAATATCACCTCTTAACTTTATTTCTTGTTTTATTTTATTATATTGGTATCCCAAAATTTACATAATAATTTTAATAATAAAATTTACATAAATTCCCATCTTAAAATCAATGTTTAAATGAACGTTTCTTGGAGTAGAATAAGTAATTCGCGTTGTACAGCCTTGAAAATATAAAATCGAAACTCAAATGTAAAAATTGAAATGAAAAGTTATGTGAAAAAGTATAGCAACTCAATAGTGTGTGTGTGTTAATCATATCGCAGCAATGAAAATCATCTCCGACGGAAATTAATGGCAGACAATATTTACTCTGCTCCAAGTATTTCGTAATCGTACACCCTCTTTGCATAACCATCGACACGCTCGTGTCTCTAAACAGATTAACGTGACAGAAATTTCGTTACAGCGTTTATAATATTCATTAATTAATCTGCCAATACGTGCATTACAATTTGCTTCCGCGTCTCCTAATTGCGCGGATTTAATGCAGACGCGCGTAAATTGATTATCGGTGACAATCGTGAAGCGCCAGGTGATTATAGACAATTGACGAATTCGAGGCAGCGGAAATTTTCGTGTCACCCTTTTAACCGTGTCACAGTTGATCACGTTCCACCCTTATCGTTCTCGAAGCTTATGCGTCGTCTCACCATTCGCACGCCTTTACCGGCGACAAGTGTGACACGTCTGACAAGAGATACGCAATTCTCGGATGCACGCGTACAAATTTCCACCTCGTATCTTCACTACTTTGAGCACGATTTCCTGCGTCTCAGCGATATTGTGCATCTACTCGAAGAAGATACGAAATTTCCGTTTGGAGGCACGGAATTTCCGTTTCAGAAACTTTTTCAACTCGACTCGCTGGAAGCTTTACAGCTGCTGTTTATTTCACTCGGATTCCTTTTCAATTTCTTGCAAGTCAGAGACAGGCGTGAACAATCGAATTAATAATATTGCAACCAGTGGTTGGAAAATAAAATACGTTCTGAAATATATTACCGAATCGCCGTGATTAAATAGTGATAGGAGCTTGTGCGAGAATCGACTGCTGTTACAAAAGATTTATTTATTTATTTATTTATTAATTTGTACGGGGATAAAGTATCCTATTTATGTGGAGTATATAATGTTAACTAATTACGGATGAAATTATAAATAAAATTGTGGAAGTATTCTGGTGGATGTTTCTTTAATATGTTTATACCAAATCTCTCAACCCCTTACGTTATTAAAAACATTATGTTTTCCACTGGCGAGAGAATTGTCTAATCAAATATCTGGAAAGTCGAAGACACAAAGTAGAAGTTTCTCATAAATTCGATCTTAAATTTCTGATAACCTTCGACCGATTTCCTACGTTCCGTGATTTTTTTTCAATTCAACCTACGTCCATTTTCTTTCATCGCAGTGTACGCGTGTTTTGCCGTGGCACCCTCGAACTCTTTCAACGCCCAGGCTCAGGGTAAAAAAGAATGCACGTGAAAGGTTTAGAGGGCGAACGTATATAATATACATTCCTGTATACTACCCTCTGTATTTTCAACTCTAGGGACGATTTCGAGAGACACAGAGCGACCCAGCGATGCTTGTTTTAATCTACAGAAAGCCGCATTTTTCTAGTGGCCGTGCTTGAAAGTGTTACGCGTGCGTGCACAGCTTGTTGAAATATTGGCTTTCCATCGAATCTCATATCGTATGCACGTTCATGAAATTTACTTAACAACGAAAAGCGGGTAATATTTTCCCAGTAAATCGATGAACCCAGCGCGGCACTGGTTGAGCCCGGGTAAATAAAGTTGAAAACCGAAATTCCATTTAATTCGATGGATTTTTATTCGAGAACGATCCCTGTCTTTTATGTTTTTATCACCCCCCGTTACTCTCGGCCGCCGAGTTCCCGAAGATTTCATGTCAAGCCTAGTTTCCTTCGTTGCGAAACACGGACAGGCGGCGTCGGGGTGTTTGTTGAATCGGAAAGCAGCTCTAAGTTCTTTCGGTTGGCGGAGGACGGAACGAAATCGATTCGGATTCGTGTCGGTCGAAGGAACGGCGCTGCTGATTTTTGTATAGATGATTCGAGGAAAAACGATGGAAAGCTGAAGGAGAATTTTTGTTATACACACACACACACATATATATATATATATGTATAAAACTAGGTTGAAAGTGTGGAATAAATTTCGTCCCGCCATCTCGTCGAAGATGAAAAGTAATTTCGCACCTATTTAATAACATTTTGGAAAACTGTACTTGTCCTCCGACGCGTTAATAATAATAATAATAATTAAGCGTAACAGAAATGGATTGAAGAGAAAGAAATACCTTAAACAATATTATGTTTAGAAAATTATAAATTATATTTTCTATGATAAGAAATTATTATTATTATTATTATTAAACGGGCTGATGCCCTTTTTGTGTAAATGTACATAGGTAAACAGGTAAACTGTCGCGGGTTACATGTAAATAGTACATATGTTATAAATGTCGCAATGTACAGCAATGTATAACAAAGTAGTTTAACTATAGTTTAAATATCGCTGGATATAGAGTTACACTGGGTAGTAAAATCGTACGCTTAATCTAGTGCTTAATCTAATGCTTATTCTAATTAACTGGGTAGCAAAAATCGTATGCTTAATCTAATGCTTAATCTAATGCTTAGTTTACTGCTAATCGATGCTTAGTCTAGATCTGAATTATAAAATATTTTTCTGGCAAGAAATTACAGAAAATGTTTCTGTCAGAGAATATTCTGTCCGGTTTCTTTCTTTTTTTTTGTTTCGTTAGGAACGTTTCGCAAACCGAGCGACGGATTTATTAAAAACTGTACAATTTCATCGGACGTTAACGTAGATTGGTTTTCATACGTCAGAACGTCCTCGCTCCGTGTCCTGTATCGTCTCACGGGAATTAAAAAGACGGCCGGTCGGATTCACGTGCTAGAGGTAACGAAAAGAAAACATTTACGGCTGGTTTTCAATTACCACGATGTGCTTTTAAGAAATACTGTGAGCGCATAGAGACGCTGCCGGGTCTAAACTTCTCGCGCTTTCGCCCCTGTCCGTTCTCGTCGCGTTAATATTTTTTTGCCGCACAGGAGAAACAGACACCGGTCGATCCTCATCGGGAACGCTGTTCATTTTTGCATCCTCGCTTATCCGCGGATCAAGCAATTTCTATAAAAAAAATTATTCATCACCGCTCTGTTTGATTAATCAAGATTTTTAATCGAAATTCCACGGCATTTGCAAGTTCCTTCAATGCAAACATTTGCCTCCAGGTGGATAGAGTGATTTTCGTCTACTTTATCGTTTAATCCGTCATTGTATTTATATGTGTGTGGACGAGTTACACTTTGTTATACTTTTCGTTGGTCGAGTAAGTGCGAGTAAGTATTGTACTTGTACAATATAATTTGATATAATTGATCATCAATACTAATCAAAATTCGCGTCCCCTTGATTAGAATATTTATGCAAATTACACCTAGAAATTGATAAATTTTCTGCTCATTCAAACATTAGGTTCCATACGGAACTTCGAACACATAATAATCTAAAATCGCGTACAACCTTAGTCTCAGTTAAAGTAAACAGAATTTTAAAAAAAACTCGTAAACACATTTTAACAAAATCAAGCACACTGTGTCACAGCGCAGAGTACCAAAAATTTCTCGACATAAATTTTCATTTTAAATATCCGTGCGTTACTTTCACTTTTATTAACCAACAGCTCGTAACCCTTCTGTCCTGGAGGTCGTCCGATTCTTTTTCGAAATTCTTCAAATTTTTGAAACCCCCATAATTAATAAACAGTACACGTTCACTGCAATTTTATCGCTTCCGATTTTCCTCCCATTTCGACCGTAAGAATCATCATTTAACTTTAGTGCCATATGTCACCGCACAACCCTGTACAAGTAAAAAGACCGGCACTGAAAACACAGTGCTCGTTGAGGAACCAAAATTGCCACATACGATCGTTGATAGCGAAGGTTCGGTCGTTCGAAATGGCGATCGTAAAAACCGCCTTGGAGAAAAGAATCGCAGGAAGCGCGTAACATCTGCTAAGCATGCGGTCACGGTGGCCTTAACTCTTTCAAACCGCAAGTGTTGCCATATGGTATTTCTTTCGCCAGACAGTGGCCCTCCGTTTGGCATTATTATTTATCGCTGCGTTACGCGGCCGTGATGCATTATTTCCTTGCCCGACACACGACAGTTATGTCTGTCGTTGATTCGTTCTAACGACACCCTCGAACGATTCCTCGCTGAGCTTTGCACGAACGCATCGCATCGAGAACGAAAATCGCTGCTTTGAAAATGGTTTCGCCCCGGTTGGACTTGGTAATCGCGCGTGAAATCTGTATTGCTCTACTTTTTATGCAGAATCGTATAGCTGAAATATTTTTTTCATATTTTCGGATAGATTTCAACATATGACCACTGTAATTTTGATATATTTCTGGTGTTCAACTTTGCGTTTGTTATGTTACGCGGAAAATTGTTGGCAGGTCAAATATTCCGCAAGATAATTTGTTTTTTTAATGCAAATTCAAAGCGATGAGAAATATATAAATGGGAAACTATTATACTTTAGTCAAAGGCTGTTGAATATTAAAATTAGAAACACCGAACCGAGCTAAATAACGTAATACGAATAAGTTAATTTACTCTGCAAGTTTGTGCGGAATATGTACTATAGATATTATGATGCTGTGTGGAAAATTGTTGGAACGCGAAATACATAAACAATTTGCTTAAGCACGAATAACAGCAACAAAATTATTGGAACAAAAGATAAACTGTTATTGGATACGTGCTGCTTTGCGCAATCTGGAACAAGGTAGATATTAATAAAGCTGCTTTAGAAAACCAGAGTTATAACTTACTTCATCAGGAAACAGAATAGAAAAAATGTAAAATAAATCTCTCAAATTATAGTTACTTTCAAAACTGCATGGTCCATAGTGGCTTGAAAATGAAATCCTTCAACGTTACAAGAGAGATTCCAAATAAATTCAACTAAATCTCAATAAATAATGAATATAAACGGGCAAGACACTCGATAAAATTACGCTCAGGTGGAAAATGCAATATTCAGGTGGATCGGTACGTCCTCGTCTAGGGATTAGGCCAGAGCAGCCACTGACAGTCATATAAAATTTGAAAACGGCTCGACACGATTAATAGTTCTCAACCGTATCACTGGACAAGCTCGTTCGTCGTTCGAAAGGCGCCATGATAAAATTCAGTTTTGAATTTCGATCTCACCGCCGACGATAGCGATTTGAATGGCCGAACAGCGCCTGTGTCTCGTCAAATAAATTTACAATGAGCACTTCGGACGCCCGTTCTCTCCACCGGTTGTTGATCGAGCATCGAACCCTTTGTCGATTTCAAAAACCAGAGAAAAAGCAAAAAAAGGGGAAAAAGAGCCCACCGATAGCGAAGCG
Source organism: Nomada ferruginata (assembly GCA_963583965.1). Classification (NCBI taxonomy): domain Eukaryota; kingdom Metazoa; phylum Arthropoda; class Insecta; order Hymenoptera; family Apidae; genus Nomada; species Nomada ferruginata. The sequence continues at coordinate 8,885,441 of OY757219.1, forward strand.
TTACGATGGGAATAAAAGAACGAAAGGGACGCCTCGATAACAAACCGAATTCCAATCGCATTCTTCCTTTTATCGCGAGATTGTGTGAACTTCTTCTTATTCTGTGTTTTGAATCCACCAGAGGATCGCCCGTTGGAATTTAATAAATTCGGTGTCCAAAGTGTACCAGGAAACAATATCAGAATAGGTGTGAAATTTTTTCGGGAGAGAAACGTTTGATTTTACACACCTCGGAAATTTTCCAGAATTTTATAGCTTGACAGATTTTGAGCTATTGATCGATATAGATGTGAAGTGTATCGAAACTTTGTGAAACGTCTGAACTAGACCTTGAATAGTGTCCAAACTGGATTTCAAACTTCGCCTAAGCTGGACACCTGTTTGATGTCGGAATTAATTGAATTTGTCTTTTTAGGCAGGGGTATATCTACGTCGAACCTGAAAATTCGTATTAACGAGGGAATATTTGCAACTACAAAATTCTGATTTTCTTTAAACTTCGTAGACTTCACTATCTTCTTTATACTGTTCGTTAATCTTGGTTCTCAAGACATGCTTTATAAAACATGGCATTTTTGTCTTCTGGCGCGTGAGTGGAAGATGAAAAAGGAGGATTAAAAATAGGATTATATCTTTTTCTTGAAATAATTAATTGTCCCGTATTTATATTCGGAATGAGACTCTAAATATTTATTAACTACATGGAGACAAAATTGATTCAAACAAACAGAGGTAATCTATACTAAAAATATTACCTGTACCTTCTATTTCAACTGGGGAATATTTTTGCAAATTAATAATTTTATTTAAGCTTTATTTTATAACTTTTAAATAAAAATTAATGAAATTGTTTTTACGTAAGACTTAACCAGTGGTTATGCTTTTGCAATAAGTTGTCATTTAAAAAAAGAACCTTTAATATCGACGATGTAAGAACATTAAATTTTATGTACGAACAAAATAATTCTGCTATTATTTAAAAAGATAAGATAATCACACCACGTTCTTCCTTATAGGATTTCTAACTAAACCGTTACAGAAAAGACCAGCCTGACAATTGTTTCAAAATCTTCTAGAAAATCCACGCAACATCAAATATATCAAACCTTTAAAGTTACCGGCAAAAAGGAAACTATTTTACAATCAACGAAGGCCATATATCCCAACGATGCAAATTTACTCCCCGTTCGCGCACAGCCGCATAAATATCCCTCGAACCACACAGAGCTATTCTCCCTCCTGACGAAACAAATTTCCAATCCATTCAGATCCACGTTTCCAGTCGAAAAACTTCTGCTCCGCGTACCCAACACGTTAACCCAGAAAACATTCCACACACCCCTCGATCCTTCCACGCAGCAAAGGGGCATCCGCTGCCACCGTTCGTAATTTATAATTTTCATTCGGTAATTGTCCCATCTGGTACGGTCGTCGCGTTTGAAACGATCGGCCCATAAAGTACGGAAAAGTTGGCCGAACGGTGACGTCCACTTCGGAAAGCAAACGCTGTCGTTCGGACGTGCCGAAAGGCCGCGCACCGCTGAGACAATTAAAAGTTAATAGGTTAATAACAAGCCCCGGGAGAACGTAAGCAATTTTAGCGAAACGATGGGCGTTTTCGCGGGCAAACGGGAAGAACGTAACCGCAGCAGGACAAGCATCCGGCGGATTGGCCCGTTCCGCATATCGGCGTACATGTTTCTATTTAAGCGCGAACAGGGCCGGGTTAAAACCGAGCTAATTTCGAACTGAAACTTGAAATTGGATTTTCATCCTGATTGCGAAGAGCTGACCGAGTTACGAGACAGACGACGTCGAAAGAATGAACGGCGTTCACCCCTCGTTATCGTTCAATCGCGTTTAACTCGAGTATGTCGAAATTTTTCATCGATCTTCCACTGCGTGGGATTAATTCGTTCAACCCTATTTGCACCTGCGCTCTCAAGCTGCACCCGAGATAACTGTATTTTTCTGGATTCATTTTATTAAATAATTAACCCGTGGTGATCGTGAGATTTATGATTCTCTTCTAAATCATATTGTTTATTGTATCATATATTATGTACTGTAATAAATTATTTCGAATCTTTTTAAGCGGGACAATAAATTATAGTACAGGGGGCTAACCCTTCATATCTTCTTGAGATATACGAGCCATCAAGAAGCCAAAGTAACTTCGTCAAACAAAATGTATAGCAAACTGACAAACGATGTTTGTTTTTTAAAATATCATTTCATATTTAAGAGGTAGTAATGTCAATAAAATATTAAATGCTCTTTTCTCTTTATTTATCTTAAAGGCAATCAGTAAATTTTTCACATTGTGAAGCATTTAGATAAATTCGCTTTTTATACATTTGTACTGGAGATACCTTTTTTTACTTACAGCTGCAACAAGTAAATTAAATGAATTCACATCTAAAAAAATATGAAAAAGGATATTTCCAATTGATAGGTGAACCAATTAACAGACTGGGTTATTTTTAATTGAGGCACAGCAGTAGAATAGTATTGTCTACAATATAATACTATTGTCGATTGGAATACAAATTAGTAACATATTGAACTTTAGAACAAACGTATATGGAATTAATTGTTTGGGCAGTATCTGACAAACAGGAGAATTTTATTTCCACGAAACTTTCCGTTTCTTCTTAGAATTTTCCTCGCTTTTGTTTCTGCAATTAAATTGAAACATATCAATTTAATTGGATAACTAGGATAGCTTTCAAAAATACGTTCCACGAGTATTACAAGTTTCATTTTTATCCCAGCTTGCCAAATACAATTGACGATTGAAGTCCCAATTTTCAACGTATTCCGGTTTCCAAGGGAAAAGAATTGTAACATGATACTCTCACTCGGAAAGAAACAAGTTGCAGGGCGGATTTCACTTTTTATTGCAAGTTTCGCCCTGAAATATTCACCCCTCCGAACCGACTTATACAGAACTGTACGTAGAAACTTGGAATCGTTAAAGTCAGTCATTATTCATTTTTCCAATTAATATTTCCCTCTATTGTCGAGTTCGTCGACACGTTGGTAGCCTTCTAAATCCGACATTCCATTGTTTTATGGTACACAGGAAAGCCGATCGAAACCTTAATAGAGTTCAGGCCTGGTTCAACTCTAATCTACTTTTGTCACGTTGGCAGCCATGTAAACGCTGTCGTCCACTCGAGGTCTTTATTCAGCATTAAAGGTGAAGCCCTCTGGTCACGATGGTCGATTATGTTTTTTTTGTGCGTGCCGCTTGAGGAACACCCGAATGCTTCCTCTGCTCTTTCCGGTGCTCCAGATTGGTAATCGATAGTGAATCACTTGAAGGTCCGTTTAAAACGACGGTAAATCGTTGATACGTGAACTTGTTTCGTGAATGGGTTTGCTACTTTTTACAAATTATTATTTTATTTTTATTTTTCGTGTAACAATTTATTACTTGATGGGTATTAGAGTTGTGTAAGAGATTTCGAATACTTCGAGTCGACGACTCGCGTTTAAGCCTCATTCTTTAGTACTCTTACAGTTGCTTCAAATTTCAAAGGACCGAAATTTGTTTAGGAAGTAACTTGACAGGAATAGTGTAAATGCATGCTTGAATTATTTATTCGAATATTGCCCAATTTTGTAGATACTCTGTTTTAAATTCGATGTGTATGGGATCTGATTTTTTCGTATTTCTCATGATATTATTTTGAACAAATGATTGAAGCTCTTATGTTATTTATTGATGGAAAATTCGTATTTGATATTGCCCTATATCTCTTCGTGAAAACGATAAGTGCTGATGAAAATGATGTTAGACAATTTTAATTATATGCAGAGTAATAGCACGATGTAATAAGTTCCCAACGAAGTTAGGAGAGACTCAGTTTTTATTAAAGCCAGCACATTTTAGCTTGTTTTATTAAAAGATGATCCTATAAGGCGACGAAGATCGTTTACGATATATTTTATGTGCCGTGGGATCTTGTTAAAAGCTTATCAGCTTTACCTAATTCTTCGCTTAATATACCTGATCGATCGAAGTAATTATTCCTACCACGGGCTAAGTGATTCATATATAGCCTTCGAAAATCTATAGGTAATACTCAATATCTTCACATCACTGTGATCATTTTATAGCAAGGTTTCTATTTGCAATCTAGAATTCGAACAGGTAATGCATTAAAAGTATTGTAGTACTGTGGCGGTATTTATAACGTATCGAACAATGCATTAATTTAATTAATATTTCATAAAGGGAGCAGTGAATTATATCATTCTAGTATTGATGCATATACGTTATTTATACGACTTTCTATTGTTCCTTATACTTTTTACAGTACGAAATTCGTACGAAATTCTTTATTCTATTCTAATTTTTTCTAGCACGGTTGCCTCTTTAAAATTTTACATTGTTTAATAGTATCAACCAGCAAGAGTTACTTCAATTCAAACGTTTTTGATCCCCATACACAGGATGTCATTATACATTAAACCAGTGAGAAATTATTATTTGTATACAACGTATTATTGCAAAGGAAAGTGTCAAATCGTTTACATTTCATTGCTACCTAACATTTAACAATCGCCGTAAGCCAACATCGAAGTACAATTCTTAAATTAAAACGAATCGAAAACCATCATTTGTTAAACGAATTAAAGCAGCATGAAATTCGCCATAAGGAACTAAATATTTTCAACTGAACAGTAAGTAATCATTCCTAAACAACTAGATCTTCCAGAGAAATTCCACCAAACACAGATAACCAATAATCTCCCAACACTTCTACTTAATTCAACAACCATTGCCTATCCAAAAAATCAAACTCTCATCCGCTCTCCCCAAAAAAACTCCTCGATTCACTCTGTCGATCCATCAACCACCGGCTGCCCCTCCGCCCAGTCCCGTAACAAGTATTCAAGCCGCCCCAAAGCAAAATTAAAGCAACACCGGCGAATTTGCTCGAGTTTCACGGGTTCCACTCAGGGGACAAGCCTCGCCACTCCCCCGTACCCGGAAGAAACGGGGCAAGCTGAAGCGTGGCCGGAAAAAAAGAGTGCACGACGGTGGCTCCGTCAAAAGCAGAGTGTAACTGGCAGAAAATCTCGCGCCCATCCCCCCGGTGTCGCGCGAGGGTAGGGGAAGTAGGAATAATCGAGAGGAAGGTAAACGAACCGGGCCGCATCGCGTTTTCCGTTCCATGGTTCCCGGTCGAGCGTCGCTTTAATAGCGGCCATGTATTTCGTGGCACCTCCTGAAATTCAAGACCCGACTGCCACAATGAAACCTCTTCCTCCCAACCGTTCTTTCCTTTCTAACCACCCCTCAACCGTCCTCGCCACTCCGTTTCCGCCACTTTCATCTTTCTTTGCTCGTTCGCCAGCCGGGGTTCGATCACGGGAACACGCGAAAGGTTTCGCGAAGGTGAAAAGGGGCCAAAAGGCTTAGACGGGCAAGCGTTGAGAGTGATACTCTCTCCGTTCACCCTTCACCCTCTGTCCTCCTCTGTTCCTCGGTTAATACTCGTATTAACGCGTGCCACGGCGCAGATTTCCAAGACGCTGTCGGGGCTTCGACCCTCTAGGGTTACCAGATTAAAATGATTGCCCAGGATATATGGTACACGCGGTAAGAGGATTTACGGATCATTCTGTTGTATAAACTTCGGGCGAGAAACCCGGTCGCCGGTAAACACGAGGAGACATCCTCTGGTCGGCTAAGGGATACGCAACCCGTTGCTGCTGCTTCTTACCTCGGCGCCGTGCCACCCTTCATTCCGTTGTGCATGCCGTGCATCTGCTTCCATCGTCGTGAACTTAATATCGCCGGTAGTGATATCGGGTCCGTCGTCTTGGAGCACGTTAATCGGGATAACTCGGCCGGTCTGGCAGCGTGGCGGTTGCGGAATAATCGGTTGGGCGGTTAATCGGTGTTGGGAACGGAATTATTGGCAGGTTCTGCGCTCAGGGGGTAGTTAAATCTTTTTTTATATTCCGAGTTCTAGGGGTGCGAGGTGTGAGGCATGGAAACGGAGATGAATATCAATTTTGATTAAATAATCATAAACAATCAATTGTTATTCGTTGTTTGAAATTCGTTGAAACGTGTATCAGAGAATAAGTTTACTTTGCACACTGAATGGTTTACTTTTGCCGATCGTTACCAGGAGCTGGTGATCCAATTTATTAATGGCTCTCGTTGTAAAATTTTTGGGAACGTTGGGTCCTCGTTACCATTGTTAATAATAAATTTGAAATTAAATGTGGATGGTTTTCTATATGTTTCCGTTTATCTGTTAATTGAGCTGGAGAAATTACAATGAATTCGTGTACCACGGGTAACGAATAAACGGAGGAATTAAAGTTATTGTATTGTAATAAATGAAAGGTCAATTTCCCGTAAGGTAAGTGCATATTCCCATGATGGGATTTGGAGTTAAATATTTTCATAGTTGACGTACAACGCGAGCATGAGAATAAATAATATTGTATTTCTGAATATACATAGTTACGAAGGGTAAATTATTCATAGGACTACAACAGAAGGTAGACTGAAAGGTAGCCCGCCAGAATTCTATTTTGAATCAAGCAATTTAAATATTTCCCCTTGCCGAGAGGAAACTTAATTTCTTTCCCTTCTCCTTGTTATACAATTTAATGCTGAGGAAGCTGTAATTAAAAAGTCAATGTTGAAGAACGGGCGGGAAAATTTGTTGGAGTAAAGTTATAAAATATCTCTCGCAGTAAAATTACGAAACTTTCTCAAGCACTTAATAATACATTCTACCTTCAAACCCCTATTAAAGGGTCCTGTATTAAGCTTAAACGTTTCAATGTCACAGACAATAAATGACCTGTTAAAAATCTGCATCACAAAGCTTTTCATTCGCAGGATCGTAATAATGTCGTATAATGTTGATTTTGCCTCCTTCACTTCTCCTCCTCAAGAAGCATTACTGTACATGTACAATTTTATTAGTATACGCTAAACAAAAATAATTAAATTGTATTGCACGTACTTCGAAATCGGTCAGCAGATATCAAGAGATCTAGATTTAGTTGCAAGAACAAAGGGAATTATTTAAGAATTATTATGGAAAGTATTCAAGCTTGGAACTATTTTGTTGTAAAGGGTAAGTCAAGGAATTAGGATAAATTATACGCCTTGCTGAGTCAGGAGTAAGCAAAAGTTATGGAGAAGACTTTTAAGTAGTATAAGACTATAAATTGCCCTGCAAGTCCACTTTCTACGTAAATGGTCCAATGAAAGTGCATATTTTTCATAGACCAATGCTTTGAAACGTCGTCTGTACAAACGTATTGAGGTTTAAATTCCATAAAGAAGAATGGTACATCCCCCGTAAATAGTTACAAATATCTTGCGAGCTATTATCTTCTCTATTATTTCATTCTAATATGTGTATGCACGGAACCAACAGAATGAAACGAAGTCTTCATTTAAACTGGGATGCAATTGAATTTTCTGATGCATCCATAAACTTGCGAACTAAATGGGAATAATGGGAAAATTGATTTTCTTTTATCATTGAATATCTTCTGCCATAAACCCTTATCCACTTCTAATCGAGTTACATCTCTCTCTTATACGATCAGTTCCAATTCGTTGCGCCACTATTTACATAAATTATTCCTCTCTTAATCGAGATGCGATAATTCAATGAGCACATGACCTCCTACTCTCGCAGCTGATATAAACGAACAATACTGCTTGATGCACCAGGATATCCGATTCTAAATTCAGTATTTCGAACTTCTAAAAGGCACTGAACATTTCTCCCATTCGTCTTTCCGAAACATAAAAGACGGCGCTGGTAATACATATACCGCGCACAGTATCACCATGTACCGGTTCCAAGGTATAAAATATATTTACAGCCCCCATAATATGTCCTACCCTACCTCTGCACGAATTTATTTTCTTCGCGATACGACCGACATCGGGTCTCTCCCTTAATCAACGTTCCACACACGATTCGACAACATTTCGTAGGAAGCTCGCCGATATCGCTCGAACGTAAATATTTAAAATGTTGTTAAACGTTGCACCAACGGTTCGCCACCGTTTTGTTTGCGCCCCGTGTGTTGGCGTTCCTGAAAATTTGGTGTTTCCCTTAACCCCCCTGGCAAATCACGTACCACCACTTTCAATTACCACAGGCATCGAACCGTTTTACGCGACCAGTCGGCCATTTTATGTACCGACAAGCACAGCGTCCGACATATTTCTGTCTGAACGCGCATACATACATACCATCCCCTTTCTCTCTCTCTCTCTCCCTCTCTCTCCCTCTGTTGCACACAGCGCACGGAAGAAAACATTATTACATTTTTGCCGCAGTTGTTGGCAATGGAAAATATTTGCGATCCCCCAGACTCGACGAGAGGAAAGTTCAGCTCTCGATATTCAATAAACATTTGGAATTCTCTAACGTTCAGAAACATTTTCACTCGTCGTCGAATCGACCACGTTCTTTCTGCACGATCCACGTATCCGACGTTCTTCTACGTCGTCCCGTCTCTCCCATCGAATTCCACGAAATCGATATTAATGGTCAAAGATATGATACAAAGAAATTCGATTTTTATTACCTCCGCCGTGTTCTTTTAACTTTAAACCAATCACCGCTTGGCAGGCGGCTCGAAACGTGGTTCGCTACGTCGACCCGCGTTTCCAACCCTTTGTGCCACCTTTTGATTCCTGCCCGAATTTAAATTCGCCCCTGGCGCGTTGCGTTTATCCACCGCCATCAGCCAATCGTCAAAATGTTGCAACATCCATTCGGCTCTTTTAAGTCCTAATACGTGCTTGGTAGCGTTCTCGATTATTGTTCCATTTGCAAACGATATCGAGTACAAAGTGAACTGGAAGAGCCACGTCGGTCTGCGTGAAAGGAGATTGACAAACATACACCGGAAGGTACCTCGAATTCACGGTTGGCCTCTGCTGACGTTTCGCGATCCACTCGGCGAACCACGGCGATGAAAAGTCGACGACGAAAAGTGAAATCGAGTCGCAGGGGTGGCGAGTTTGGGGTGTGTGATTGCAATCGGTAATTAGGGCAACAATAAGAGAGCGGCCGGTGTTTCGGCGAGATTAATAGATACTTTAAATAATTGCGAGTGGTTCGCGGTTGGAAAATTCGATAAAACAGACCGCGGTTTACCAGGTGAGCGGCGGGGGCGGCGGAACGAGAGGGAGGGTCGAAATTAAACGCGTCAAAACCATTTGAACCGTTGATTGATTAACTCGGCGAGATATCGGTGGTGGAATTTCGATAACGAAATTCGAGGGACCGCAAATCAGCGGCGAACAGTTTGATTTCATAATGTTCTGGGTTTAAAGGGGCGAGGGTGGCCCCTCTGATCTCACCCTTTCTTGACTGCGAAGAAACCCTCAGCGGCGGGGAATTAAATTGCTCTTTGTTTCGGGTAATGGTCGCGCGAAATGAGACTCTTGGTAAACAGTGGGTGAGCCCCATAACTTTATCACCTGATACGTTCTCCCTATTTGTATATAACAGTTGTTTGTTTCCTTCTTTGAATGGGATAGGGTGGGTTTTTTTTTGCGTGTACAGGGTTGGCGTTCGTTTGGCTGGACGTAGAGAATGCACAGAACGTGGATAAAAGGGTGCAGAATATTTGGAACTTGGAGGGTATGTGTGGTAATTCAAGGGAGTAAGATTGTTGGATTTATTAGTTCTATTAGTGGTATCGTTTGTCAAAGGAGAAAATAGTATTCAAAGAAATCCACAGTTTCCGTTACTTAGTACATAATGTGCCAAAGGATTGATATTAATAAATAAAGTAAAGGAAACAAATACGCATGTAAATAAATAAATCAATGAATAAACAGTGGTATTTTTCGAATGGTTCGAATTAATATGTATTTTCTTCAATTTCTTTCATCTTATTGAATACTTAATTTATTTCAGACAAATTATTTCTATATTTTAAGATTAACAGACTATTGCCTAACATCTTTATCAACTTCAGTAGATTTTATAAATACTACTGTAGGATTGGAAATACGGCGTGAATGTTGAGTACAGCGGTCGACGAGAAGGTCGTGCGCATGGAGGGTACAGCGGCCCAAGGGTTCGGGTGGTCGGGACCGACCATCACCGAGGAATGACTGGGGGGTGTGTCCTGAATGAGTGAGCGCAAATGAGGAATAGAATGAAAGAGAAACTAAGAGTGAAAGAATATAACGAATGAACGATGCGTGCAAGAGGCAGATCTAGGAGAGAATTTGAACAGAGCTAGTGAAGAGTATTGTTGAGAGTGTTGAAAGTATCGTGAGTGAGTCGTGTGTTTGAGTAATGTCGTGTGTCGACATATCCTTATAATAAAGTTAGTGTCTTTATGAGAGTAACTGAAGTCTTATTACACCACCTGTCCTCTATTCCCAAACTACGTGAGGTTTACAGAAAATAACTTCTACGGTTATCATAATACAGTAGTACAGTATCTTTTAAATACTGTATTTTCGATTTACTTCATCAACGGAAGGGTATTAATTGAAGCTGCTTATTCGATTCACTCCAAGTATTGTCTCTGCAAAGAACAAACTTTACACCCACGTATTTCATCGATGCCATTAACGATCCTTTTATTTCCCAATTAAAAAAACCTGAATTGATGCAGGTACCTGAATATTGATCTATACATTCGTTTAATTTCGCCTCGAATTTGCCTGTTTATTTGCAAAAAGTGCGTGCGAATCGCAATGAATCCCACACGAATAAACGAAAAATTCGTTTTACTTTCCTTTCGTTTTGTTCCTGCAACAAAGTCCGTAGCTGGACGGTTAAGTAGTTTGCACTCCATTCTCGCTGCAACGAATATTTTCTCACCGATAAATATTCTTGAAACCATTAAGCGATTTATCGTGGCAGAAATAAAAGAGTGCCAGGTAACATGCCGGAAAAATGAATTTTCTCCGCGGCAGCAGCTGCTTCCGGAACGCACGACACCCAGGCTCGAACATTTTTGGAAGTTACACACATAGGCAGTGAATAAATTTTCGATCTCGCGTTAAACCCCTTTTATTTCGGCCACAGGTTACATGTGATCGAGCTTGCACGGCGTTGTCGATAAAAAAAAGACGTTCCATTATTTATTTGCTCGCTCGTTTACGCTAATCAGTCGACGAAAAATCGCTGACAGTTTGAAAGTAAAACATTGCCTCGAACTCTAGAGCTTGAATTTCGTGTTGCAGTCAATTATTCCAGAGTTGCACAGTTAAAATGAATGAATTATTTAATTAATGTATACTTTCTGCTGGAAACATTCACCTTTGGAAATGGTGAAAAGACTTGGAGAACAAATGCTATCTTTTTATTATTTCATATTGAACGATTAAAAATGTCGACGCTGCAAAGTAGAGCAACGTTGAGTTTGAAAATTCCATTTCGATTATGCGAGATGATAAATATAGTATACCTGTGACACGTGTGTAATTGAAAAATATATAAAAATTAATATTTCTTTTCTAAAGCACAGATAGACAGGTGTGAACGACAGGTTCCTCTAGAAGCATGAAAGAAGCATATTGTCCGTGTCTCGCGAAGGAGCCATTATCGTCCCCTCTAAAAGTTGCGTCCAGGTTACCGTGTTAACATTGGTCGAGCGAAATTTTCCAGTAATTTATTTAACGAGGAATTACATCGCGTCGTGCTGGCGGCGTAACTAAACGCCCAACGACACAGAAAAAAAATCTTCTCGTCCGACGAATTATCGAGCATACACTGCAGTAACCCTCAACCATTTAACGAAGAAGATTCCGTCTAAGTACTCCATTTAAAAAGCGTCCATTCTTCTTCCAATTTTTGTATCCATTTTATTCCTCGACACAGCAGACCTCGCATAAATACATCGGCAAGTGTTCAGGTGTCTCGAATGGAATATAATTTAGCGGCGTCCCGAGTGCCCTGCTAACGAGATCACTCGCATCGACTTAACAGTAATTTGCCCACTTTGTTCTCCCGTGAAATTAGAATCCAGCACTCGTTGGATTTCCATAATAGAGGCCACACCACCCTTGCGAAATAAATAACACAGCTATTCAGAACCTACGTTTCCAAGTATCATCGAGCCGATGAAGTCGCCATTTAAAGAACACCCAGCAACATGAATAAACGTTGTTCCCTGTCGTTCAACTCACCCCCTCCTTAACGCACTCACCTGTACGTACCTACTTTTACCCTAGCCGATTGTCCCTCGTTGTTAATGAATGCCGCGCGATTCGCCCGACAATTTGGCCGCTGGCGGCTGCGAAAATCGCGCCAAAGGAAGAAACGAAAAACGCGAGCGGGTCCGATGAATTGACCGGCGGACTTAATTGCGGCTCGAGGGTGGTTGTTGCGCGAAGATTGGGCCCGATCCAGGACGATAACGTTGACGATCCTCGATGATAACCGATAGGCGGCGCTTCAGTGTCGGTTGTATTTGCCAAAACCGCTGTAATTCGATTGCAGCCTGGGTGATATCTATTAAACGGTTATTGCTCGTTGCGGATGAAACGAGGACCGACGAATCAACTTCTTGCCACCCCCTTGGTCGTATGAACGTTCCCGTAGATCGAGGGTCGGTTTGCGGTGTACAGGTGTGCGTTGCGGCGTGGGAAATGAAATTACGTCGATTAGGGGTAGTAACGAGTTATACTTCGGTGGCGGACGATTTCGTGCGCTGTGATTCCTATGCGTAGCTACCCCCGGGGTGAACAGGGTTGGAAGAATTTTGGGACGAGAAGTATGATTGATTAAACGGTTCTGGGACGACCGTTTTGCCATGACACGGTGGGGGTTTTAAGTAGGCTATTGATGGCGATGGTTGGAGTTTGTGATACTTGCTGGGTGCTTAGGAGTTTGGTGGTTGTGCTACCTGGTTCTTGGGAACGGGTACTGGGCAAGCAGTGGAAAGGGTTGGGCGCTGGATTAAACGCCTTTTGGAAAGTGGTTGTTAAATGTGGAAATTTGTTTGACAAAATTGGCGAGGGTTAGTTGCGGTTCGATCAGTATGAAAGAAGTTAAAACTGAGTTAATTATTGAGTACTAACTTGTGCTGTATTAAGAACAACTAAACTGTACTATGAAATTGTAATTAATTTGTATACCATCAAATGCGATGTTTGGAATAATTGTTTGAGTCAATGATAATGATAGCTATGGTTCTCAAAGCATATATTTAATTCATATTTAAATACCATTTAGTCGGAACTATTTTTGTATTCTTCATGAGGCTGTACACCGTAATAAACCTTGCTTCCATTATTGTCATACTTAATTGAATTATTTCTCCTTATGGTGATTGAACGCCCTGATACTTATTGTACCTTCTGTACGCAAGGAATTTTGGTATAATGGAAGAGGATAATTGTTTTACTATTGCATCGTGGTCGTAGTAAGTAACATCTTCCTTTATTACTCGTTAACATCTCATAATTGTTAAGCGTATTTACGTATTTTCTTTATATTATGAATTTCTTTAAAATGCATTACTTTAGAAAAATATCTACGACACGTTTATATTATGAAGGAGGTGATATTAATTTCAGTATCAAATCAGAAATTGAGAACACATCGATCCAAGAACTAATATTTGCTTTAACCGAAATTTTTATTTTACGTTTGAAGAAATCAGGAAAGTCTTTAAGTGAAGCGTCAACATTAGTACGTAAGCATAAAAAATAACTTTATAGGAATGAATTTGGAGACCAGTATAGTTAACACATTCGCCCCTACATGCACCTGTCTAGAATAAAAGTTTTGAACAAGAGTTAACTGGGAGCTAACAGAAAGTTTAGAACAGAAATCTTTGATAAGATTTTAAAACACGGGGTGCTCGAGGAAAATGTATTTAAAGGCAACGCGTTTTAACAACATCTGTCCCATTTTGTTGAAAATCGTGTTAGGATGTATGAAATTATTTTCTGATTCTTTTACACCAAGAAAATATTGAATTTTTTACTTCGCGCAACCAAGTATATGCTAAGAAAGCACCTGACGTAAGTTAATATTGTTAAACAAACATCTTTGCGCCGGTAGAGCGTTTTAGAGCAACAGGGAATCGCTGATAACGCGTTAACACGCATTGCATTGTCGTCGTCTGCTAAAAGCTTCGCTGAAAAGTTTGTTAAAAGAGAAAGGCGATCGGAAATCGATGCCAAGCTCATACTATGGTGTTTAGCCGTGTTTCAAACTCCTTTCACCTTACAGTTCCGTGCAAACATTGAGCGTGTACGTTCTATGGAAACTGCTCTTACTAAATATTCTAACCACATGGTGTATTGCTATATGATCATAAGAGTATTTTTAAATGCACAGTTTAAGCCCCAACATTGCGACTTTAACGATCAATTTGTAATATGATATAACTAATAAGGGATGTAATATTTTTATTTAAAACAGAGTAAGTCGAAAGACCAGACTAAAGCTTTTCAAGGGTGAGTTGATTTTTAAACAAGGGAGGACTTGAAAACTCTGTGCAAATTCGTGGCTGGTCTTCTTGTAATTAAGGTGGTTATTTGTGGCAATGTTGAGATATTAATGTGAGGATTTCGCATTCACCAATTAACACTCGCTTCAGTGCAAGATCATCTTCACTAGCGTCATGAAAAAATAGAAACAGATATTCATTTAGCTGCAACTGTAAAGAGATTTATAAAGAGGTTTCGTTACTAATTAAAGTATTCTTTATTTTTCAGGTAATACAATAACTGCAGCTTGGATTTCTTCTTGTACTTGGAGTCTTCAAATATTCGCAAGTATTATGATGATCAATTTATCTATGCACAGTAACTTCTTAAACACTCATGCGTTCTACCAACACTAATAGTTATTTCTAATTTACAAAAAACAATACACCCCGTCTATTCTACAAAACCTGTTCTTCCTCAAATAATGCAACCACTACTCGTAACATATGTCACAACAATTTAACATCATTGTCACAGTAAAATCTTGATCCACGCATTCTTTAAATTCAATCAATTTCCCAGTCGCAATTCGCAATAAAATTACACTGACCGTTCCTTGGATTATCATACAATTCCTGCCAATCACAGCGAACCGATACCACCAAACAATTTATAAAATCAACTTACACCGACCTCCCCGGTACTTCGATCATCCAAAACAAAGAAGGAAATAGATTTCAAAAGACCCGTACAATTATCGAACCGGCAAACGAACCGGAACTAACGAGCCACGCCGCTAATTGGCAGTGAAACGATACGGCAGAGAAACGCGCAACAGCCACACGTCAACGAGATATTAAAAATCAAAGCGGCGCTCCGTCCCCTGTCATCTTCAATTGCAATCGGCCGCGAAATACCTGTCGCTTTAGAGTGCACTAAACTAAGCGTGCTTGCGCGTGTACTCGCGATCGTATTTCGCGGGGGCACGTTCATGCAGCTTTTATCCGGTCGCGTTTAAGCCACCGGCTTTGCGTATTCACGTTTAAAGCGAGCACGAAAGCGTTTCTATCGGCGCAGCGCAAGAATAGTAATAGAACCGCGCGCGATTCTCGAAAACACAATAACACGTTAATGGGGCTGCCTTTGAGCGAGAGGGGGTGGGACAAAGCAAGAAGGGGAGGGGACGTGTAAAGGGAGAGAAGGAGAGCGTTTGTGAAAAATTCAATGGGATTCCTTCAATGGCGCAACGAATTCACGGCACTCCGCGATTCGGCACGCAGGGAAAAAAATGCGAATTCAATTCTTCCTCCTCGCGCCGCTTTGTTTCCCAGCTTTTCCACTTTGCTCTTCCTGCGTTTCACCGCGCCGTCCTTTGTCGCCGCCTCTCTGTTTTGTTTGCGAATATTCGTTATCATGTCGCCGGGTATATTCAAAGGATGATGCGCTCTTTAGCGCGTTTCATCCGCAACGTTCATCGAGTCTTGGCTGTGATTGAAATTGCGACTTTGACGGAAGCCGTGCCTACGTCGAAAGTTGCCAGACACGGAAATTTTCATTTATCCGCCCGCGGAACTTCCTGCTTCCGACTGCTGCTACTGATTATTATTCGCTCCGAAGCACGTTTCCCTTGGCCCCTCGTGATAATCCCTTTTCCTGTTACTATTATCAGTATTGTTGTTACCTTGTTCTTTTGGAAATTTCGAGAATCGCCGGCTGGCGGCCGCGATCCCATTCCGCCCCGGTGCTTGGACTTTCCGTTCGAAGTTGTAAAGCCGATGAGATGGGAAAATGGGGAATAATATAACGGGCGATTTGTCTTCTTCAGTTCGAAAGGGGATGATGAAGGGACGGAGGGGAAGAATCAAGAATAAGGAATTTTATTCCTCGTTATGCACGTTCCGGGCGCGCAACGAAAGTTTCGGGACGGGCTGCGAGAATATTTGGAGAGGCGAACGAAAGTTGTGGTTCGTGCCTGGATATACAGCTTCCTCGGGAGCATTGTCGGAAGATGTTTGGTTATAGAGTTCGTGCCCTTTGATATATTGCGCGTAAAACGATAATACTTCCGCTGGATGAAACGAACGCGAGAGTCACCGGGATTATGAAATATCCGCCATAGAGGGCAGCCATGAAATTCTTTCCTTAACGAACGAATTTTGGAAGGGGCATTCCTCCGTGGAATCTTGCTTTCCAGATATTCGCCCGTATCCTGAAATAAATTGAGAAGAACGGCGTCCTCGACTTGTCGTAAAACTTGAATATTCTCGTTTATATCTTTCGTTACGGGGATCGCGCCCACTCGACCGATGCCTTCCTCGAAGTATCAGATCCTGACAAGGTTTTTAACTATGCAGACGATTGTGAGGCTGCTTTATATTTACACAAACGACCGTCGAGCAACGAAATTTCGCGTTCGAATTTATGATTCGGTTCTTGAACGTTTTATAACGGGCACCGGGAACGTGCGTTGAATTGAAAAATATCGAAGAATTAATGGTATTCACTTTAAATTAGACGGTTTTTCGTTATTATAAATCCAGCTTCAATATTATGAAGTATTTTAGTGCTCTTGAATCTTTTTCTGGCCAAACGAGTGGAATATATTTTCCAGTATCTCGGTGTTCTTTAAGAATCTTCGTCCAGGGCGTGGTAGTAGATGCAACGTCAGTGAATTAATCAAGATAATTTTCTTCGATGTCGAAAATAAAAAAAAAATAATGTTAAAACCACGTTGTAGAAAAAGCAAAATTATCCAAGATTGAAACCAATAAGAAGAACATCGAAAGAGCCAATAAATACAATATAACAATTAAGATTATAAGAAATACACATTGCATATTCCAGATTAGGCGCAACGAGCCCCACTGGAAATAAAAACCAAAGACGGGAAAACCGCGAATAAATTTCGGGCGTGGAAGCAACTCGCATCACTCGATTTGAATATTTATGCAATTTATGTGGAAAGCTTAAATCGACCGGCGAAAAATGATTCTTCAGTTTTTCAGTTTTCATCGCGGCGGCAATTTCGCAAATTCGCCGCGCAACATGCAATTTCCGCGGAAACGGTTCAGCGATACACGTATGAAATATTCAATGGGATCAGTCGCTCGAGAGAATTAATTATTCAATGGAACGGTTGACACTCGAATAAAAATTCATCCTCATCAAAGTTTCATCCTCGAGCGGACGCATCGGCCAGGTGAAATCGCGTGCAATCGACGTCCGCGTTGTCAGTAGCTGGAAAATCACCCCCCCCCCCCCAATCCCAATAGTTTACATTCGCGTGATAAATCAGCGTGGACAAATCAGCTGTTCATATCCGATCCGCGGAAGCGTTGTTAATTGTTTGTTATCTAAAGTGTACCTGACTGGCCTATGGATACGACCAATTGGCTCGAAGCCATCCCCTAACATATCGTTTCCGAATCACTCTCTGTGCACATATATTTTCCTTCTGTAGAGGAATTAAACGTACGTGGCCACTGTAGTTGAGCAGGTACCTTCTGGTGCAAAAGTTTGTCCAGATTCCGGCCAGCAAACTTGTTGTCCCTTTGTGATTTTTCATATGATTGCACGCGACAAAGGTAACTATTTAATTTCTGTATTGGGTGATTGAACAGTTTCAATCTTTTATAGCAGTCGAATGTGTTTGAAGCTTATATCTCGTTTTTTACACTTTCATTTTTTACGTCACATAGTATTTGTGTGGTACATTTATTTTACTATAATATTTCTTAGTTTGAGTATATATTTATTACAATTAATCTACAATTTCTTTTACTTTAATATACATCGATACGACTTTAACAGAAGAATGTACATATGATACAACCACTGTAAGTCTGTTCTACAAAGTCTAGACCAGCAAGTTTTTCAGTCTACTGTAAAATTACTCATATTGATTGCATGTATGACCGATAATCAACATCGCTTTGAAATATAAATTGCACGAAATACTGCATAAATCACTTAGGTTTACAGATTAATAAATACGCGCAGCTACTTTTGATCATTAATAAACCAATCAGCAGATATGCTCGCCTGACAAGTCTGAAATACCAAAGTTAATCCATCCTCGCTGACAGGTGTAAGAAACCATGCATTCGATATTCTGAGAGCACCTAAAACGGCAGTGGTAAATCATTATTCGAAAATTAGGTCAATCTACCCCGAAATCGAGACACTAATAGACCTGTCTCATTTATTAATGTACCATTCGAACTACCACATCCGAGGGAAATAATCAAATTAAGAAAAATTGAACCGTTTATAAATAAACAATACTCTTTATACCACATTCGTCTCCTGCTAATGTCCGCTGTTAAGACGCTTCAAACAAAAGTTCTTCAATCATAGTACGTTGATAAATTATATCGCGCAGGGGCTCATTCTAACCGTCTCCGCCTTTCCAAAGATATCGATTAAATATTCATAAGGAAGTGTATTAACGACCGTTCAAGTCGGAATTTATTTTTTCTTCCCGCGACCCTATCCTAAAATGAGGCGCTCATAAAAATTGACAAGAGCATTAAACCAGGCCAATCCTCTGATTGGTAATAAGCCGGGCACCATTTCCTTTCCCATCTCTCTGAACCGCTCTGCGTGTGCAGACGATATCGACATGTTTGACATCCCTCGAAAACGAGCCCCGTTTGACGGCCCTGTAAAATTGACAGGCGTTATCGAGCATCCTCCGTGGCACGAAAAAGTTTGCCTCGTTAATAACGCGCCGGGATCGCTAAACCGCTTCGCGCTAATCAGCTCGAACACGCCGCGCTATCTGAGCTGTCGTTCACCTCCTACCTCGTTCAACACTGTTTAACCTTTTAACCGGGAAGACGTGCTACCTTGTTATCTAAGCAATCAATATTCTTGACGTGTTAATTAATTGTCACCGTGGTACCGTTTATTTGTAACAGTTCTTGTAAATTTGGAATAATGAAGTGGATTGTCATTTACATATATTTTTAACTCTGTATTTGAAGAGGATTTACGATTTAATAACGACTTAATTAGAACGATAATTTATTAGTTCTGTATTCAAGTGGAGTACTTTGTTTCTGAAATGGGTATAATTGCTAATATTCATAATTTGTTTGTTAAATAAATTGTTTACCAATTCAGCGTAATTCATGTATCGCGAGTGTTGTTCGAGGTGAGAAGTTAGTATTTGCTATTTAAACATTGTTATTTAAATAATATGTATAAATTTCCAATTCTATGGTACTGAATAAGGAAGTATAAATATTTTGCATCATATACCTAATTATTATTTACTTTTTATTGATTTTGTTGTCAAGATACGTGATTTCTTTTGCGACACGGCAATTTGTTCAGCGTAGTCTTACGATTATTATTTTTTGTTCAAAGTAGGAATTCTCGTAAATTCTATCCCTTCCTCAATATCTCACTACAAATTTCTCTACTGCTTTGTTATAGATTGTCATGACCGTCATAAAAATGGTTTATTAGGATTTCATTTACAATCATTATTACAATGTACTTTTACGTTCCTGATAAATTTCTTTTTCTAGGTATACAACTTCAATCCCAATCAATTTTTTTTTTTTAAAACGGGGTCGTGGGAATTTTAATGGACCATAAAATCGTTCCTGATTTAAACGAGCTCTCGATACGAAGGAGTGGAATCAAGAAAAGCTGAAAATTTATTGCGAACGACGGTGTCTCGCGTAAAAACCACAAAAATGGCTCTTGGCTATTTTTTCTAGCAGCATCCATTTCCATGCCATGCCATTGACCGTTCGGTTCATGTTTCGTTCTTTGGTCGGTGATCTCCGATTAATCGATTTGCCAATTCCCTGCAAAACTCGTTGTTACCACTCAGCCAGGCGATATTTTCTAAACCGTTTCTATCCATTTTTAAATAGTGAGCTCCACCAAATGTGATAGATAGGCAAACACCGTTTCAAATATTTACATACTTAAACGTTTTGGTTTCCGATCGAAAATAAATAGGACGAATTTCCGAACAGGAAATATGAATTGATTACTGGGATCGGGATTGATTTGCACGTGAAAATATCTGTTCTGTATTTAGTTCGGCGAAGCTTGGAAGCAAAGGCACTTAATCTCGGCAGATACTATTTCATGCGTAACTCTTAATTCCAAACTTCAGGGCATATTGATCGTTCTACTTTTCCAGTAGATTGAACTCATTTAGTTTTGAAGATAAACTGGAACGTTCCGTCGTGAATTAATTTAATCCGGAGTATAACTATTCGTACCCCCTCAGCGACGTACATTTTTCTTGTGAAAAAAAATAATACGAAAGTAGGACGCATGAATTGTAAACAATAATTTATGTAAGAACATTTCTAAATGGATTCCCAGTGGTTATCTGAAATTGTTTAAAATATTAGTGTCATATAGAATAGCACAAAGGGAACTTTTTTTATATTATAAATATTATTTAAGAAATGGCATTCATTTTTGGATTTAAAAATGATTGAAGCTGCCAAATGTTAATTGAAAAGTGAACACAATTTACATGCGTAAGAACACGGGAAAGGTAAAGATGTAAAAAGAGATAGAACAGTAAAATGTCTCCCTTTTCTCGAATTGTACTACTGTTTCGCACGGATCAATTTTCTTAAAATGCTCTCTTTTACAGCTTCCCTTACTTTACTGGCCGTAAAGAACACGAGAGCCTAGACTTTTTAAACATACCCTGTGATCACATACGTATACATCTATGTATCTAAAACTAAGCTTTGAAAAACCTAACAGTAGTTACGTACATACAATGTATAATATAATAGCATACATGTTGATCTATTTTTCGTCTTTCCTTTCGGAAACTACGTCTCCAGATTTAGTTTCCACTAAGTCTGCAAACCAATATCCACAAGTTGCAACCAATAATCAATAGTTCAATTTAAGAACTAGCACCACGAATTCGGGACAAGATTAAAGCACCACTTATTTATAAAACTTTGCAATCGTCTGGCCTGTGCAACATTAACGGTGCATTTCTATAACTCCTTTTTTTTAACAAAAACTTGCCTCAGTATACAAAATTGTACACTTCCAATACTCTTCGAAACAGTACGTAATTCGAAATTTACGAGGGGATTTTTGCATCACCTTGATCCCCTTTACTTCCGTCCCCGCGTCATTAGAATCGATCATTCAGTGAAAATCGTATTTCTAATGACGCGGGCTCAATCAGACCAGCCGGAAAAGGTCGGAATCGTCGTGGACGACGAACATAGCTGTCCATTGAATTTTTGAACGTCCATCCGATACATTCCCTACCCCCGTGTCGAACGATCGATTGCTCGCGGTACTGGCACTTTTCCACGAACTTGGAAGCCTCGAAACAGTCGGCTCGCCAGCCATTTGACACCAAACATGTCGGCGCAGTGAACTGAAATCCCGCTCAAACAGAAAAGTGGTTAGCCTCCTCCCCCGGCGAGTGCTTCGACCAGAGAACCGTTTGCCCCAACTGGGATACGCCACGGAACCGCCTTTATTAGCTGTCAATTGGGAAACATCTCGAGTTTTTTTCCGCCGGGGATCAGCGATACGTTTCATTGTGGGATCTTACGCGTCACTTGAGCCTGGGCTGTTTAAAATTTTATTTGATTTTTGTCGTCAATAAGGAAGGCAGGGTGTTCTTTGAGGGGAAGGTGAAAATGGGGGGTCTGTGGCGATGATTTTAATAAAAATTTCGGATTGCATTTTATTGGTAACTTGCGGATTATGTAAATGGTATATTGTTATTTAGAGTTTCCTTATTTTTCTGTAATTTACTGTGTACGATAATGGCCAGTTAGTCGACGTGGCATTAAATAAAGTAAAAGGTTCATGAAATTGTATGTTTTATAGTATTTCCTTTAATTATACCTTTCGAAACAATTGCCCGTATTGCCGTATTGAATTTTATGAAATTCAAGGTGTCCCTCGCAGGTGTTACAAAAATAATAAATTATTCTGTGCAATACGAGGACGCAAAAATATGCATGACCAGCGTAGCTGGTATTTTGCGATACAAAGGGTTAATAAAATTACGCATTTTTATTTCAACAACTATGAAACATGCAGGCATTTTATTCTGAGATAATTAGGAAAGCCTGAGTTTCGCAAATATTTTGTTCACCCACGCCGAAATTTAATTTATCACGCGAATATCAGAAACAGATGTTCTTTTCACTGTTTCTGTTGTTTGCATATAAATTGCTTCTGAAAATACAAATCGAGATTGTCGTGAAGCGTGCAATTATGAAAACTAATATAGAAAGCGCAAGCATAATAATTTTTTGCAGAAAAATTAACTTCCTAAACTTATTGCAACATACTTCTACTTCGTTAGTCCCTTGTCGCTACAAAATCCGTAATAATTCCAACATTAATCCTTCCTCTACCGCGTTTCTCCACTGTCGATGAATGTTTCCGTTCGAAGCCGAGTTAGCATAAACCTGAAAATGTTTCGTTTCACATAAACCCCGACAAAGATTTGCTATCTCCATATAGGGGGGACATATTTCCGCAATTATTACAGCTCGCCTCTGGTTACCTTTTTAACCGGTCCGCCTGCGGGTCGCGTCGCTTCAATTTCCGCTGAAATATTATCATTAAAAAGCACGATAGTTGAACGTAACGCATTCGATCGTTGGTAATGTTCGCACGGCGGTACGCGTGCACACAGTTTTATCAACGGACCCGCGCTTTGCGGAATGAAAATATCGGTCGCGACAAGATATCTCGTATCGGCCATCGAAAAACGCGGGCACGATTTACAGTAACGATAATGAAAACTAAATGTCGTTCCGTTAACGATTATTCGCGTCCCGGCGTCGATTCTCTGACTTCACACAAATCCATTACGCGGCCAGCGCATAAAGAACATTTTATCCAATAATGCGAGCGGGACGTGATTGCATCTGATCGTCGAACGACACACCGCAAACGACTGTAGGTTGGCGCGTGTGTGATGCGATCACGGGCTGTTACGAAGCTGAAGAAATATTGGCGTGGAACTGCCACTTCAACTTGCCGTGTTCTGATTATTTCTCATTCCCCTGGCTGACTTATTAAGCGGAGCAGAAATGATCGATGTTGCTCATTAGCAACTAAGCTGTAACGCCAGTGTAATGATCGTATATTTTCAGGCTGGATTAATTCAACCACTTCGTATCGTGCGTATGCGTATTCATTATTATATTATGGGGATTGGGATGTATACGCGTGGTACAGTTTCTAGTGCTGGTAATTCTCATCGTTAATTAAACAGTCATGGAATACGATCAAGGAATACGAACAGCGCTTGAAAGTCGTTAAATATAATAGAAACTTAATTAATGTTTGGTGAAACGCTCCTCGGCAAAATTTTGGAAATTAGTTTACGAGTAAATAAATTTTCGGTGCATATGAGTATCATTAATGTTAAAATTAAAATTGATTAGGTAATTCAAATTGGCGCACCGTGTTTACATCGTTTTCTCTGGCTGAAATGCAGCTATAAACCGGAAAGTCCTGTTCGTTTTTGAATTCAAAGAAAATAATGCATTCGCTGTAACAATATAATTTCCATCGTTATTGATGTAATTTCGGAAAGCACATATGCAGAAATACAATGGTAAAAAGACGCAGCCATGTATGTTAAAACTTGGGACAACATTATCGGACAGAACTTTCCGGTGGACCTAATATGTTATCATAAAAGACAATATTTCCTTATAATAATCTCAAGCAAAAAGGCAAAAAGGATTGAGGAACGCTACACATACCAACAAAAGCTCACTAAATCAAACCTATCACTCAAACAATATCAAACTCATTCTGCTTTAATAAAAACCAGCGCAATAAATCCACCCCTAACACCTTACATCGCCAACGCCCGCCCCCAAAACCGCCCATATCAAGCGCCGCAAATGCCCAAACATATGCACCGCATTCCAAATCACATTCACCAAATCATCCTGCATACTCGAAACACCCAGCAACGATTATCCCCCTGTGCGTTCGCATCAGAGTGCAGTTAACACCCCCGTTCACCCCCCCCCCCGCCGTTTGATACATCGATCACGATCGACCGTCGACGATAACGATCTGGCCGGGTCCGGGGCGCGTGTTCCCTGACCCGCGCTAATAAGGGGGTGGCAGCGGAAGAAGGCAGAAGTACGTACTTTACGAGACTAATACGCTGCCCGTGTGCCCGTGGTGTGTGCATTAAGCGTAATTTAAGTCAGCTAGCCGGCGAGCGGTTTAATATGCATTGCATAGAACGATAGCCGTAGATAGACGATGGTAGGACAGAGTGGTGTTAAGTCTCCTTGCTCCTCGAACAGTGGCAAGAAAGGGGTTGAAAGAGGGAGAACGTGTTGCTCGGTTCGCTCGAAGGGGAATCTAGAACAGGAAGGTTGCCGTTGGAGTCTCGCTGGAGAACGCTACTGGAACTGAAAGGGGGTTGAACGGGGAGAGATACGTAGATAGATGGATAGACAGAGAGGGAGATGCTGCAAGGGTATAGGGTGGTAGAACGACAAGAGGAACCGGCAGGGTATGGGCCACGCGCCATGTGGCGAACACAGAGTACAGCACCCTTAATCCGTAACTTAATTAATGTCATCGGTAAAGGGGGAGGGGGTAGATGGCGGTGGGGGCCCATTCTCTAAGTTGCTTTTCACGGTGACGCCTCGCCATAGACGGGCCCGGTAATCTTGCAGCACAGCTACGGAATTGCGTGAGAACCGGCTGCAGAGACCTCATAATTCGCGAGTGGTTACCTCTGATAATGGCGGAATTAAGGGTCGGCGAAAGGACTAGTCGAGCGGGGGATTCGGTTTAGATTTGGGGGTAGTTTTATGCTCGTTCGTTGGCTGGCTGACTCATTCGGAAATTGCTGTGCGTTCGGATGGTTCACGCTTGATAAGTGTAATCAAGCGGATTTTCTGCTTCCCGCTGCCGCCGCGCCGTTTGTTCTCATGGGATTATGTGCTTCTTTGGGCCGTCCCTGTTTGATAGCGACGCGGATGATACAGGTTTCTCGTTTCAGTTGCAAGGGAATCTGGAATTAGATCTGTGCACGGTGAAGAGTCGGAAGGAAGATCGGGGATCGTGTTTATTAGAACTGTATTTGGACGTTGTACCATCACGTCTGCGTTAATACCTTTGCGTGCACGCATGGTTAACATCGTTCGTTACATTTGAACACATGTCAAATCGTAAATGAAAATTCTAAGGCACTCCATTGCAGAATTATCTATGGATTTTAAGTGTGTGAAAAAATGTGGTATCATTAAAAAATAAACAATAATCCACCTAAGCATTTGAAAAGGAAATTGTGAGAAGGGTGGTAGGTTTTCATAAAACATGCAGGGGTCTCCTCTACTATGATCTTTTCTATCTTCAATTATAATAAAGGTTGAACCTTGTTTCATTCAATCACAAGGAACCATCACACAAATACAGTCCCTTTCAATTATCATGACAGAACCTATAAGGACCCACAGCAGCTCTATTAATAATCAGACATCATCGAAATTGCTGAAATATTATACATTTATTCGTTTACCAAATTATGATTAAATTCAATATACATTGAACTGTTCGATACGCGCAGGGGTTGTTTCAAAACATTCACGCGACAGCTGAATTGATAATTATTCTCTTTGTTTCGCGCCTCTTGAATGTGCGTCAGTTCGTAGCGATTGTATATCAGATCAATAGCGATCTTCGAGTACGTCGACTCGTCGAAATGCGTTCGGTGCTTTCGTAATTACGAGGCTGCACGCGCGATTACTACCAGCCGTTGAATACGAGCTTAATGCCCCCAGGTCAGGGATAAACAAGTCGTCAAGAAAGGTAAAACAGCAATCCTGCTAATCATGCGCTGAAATCACGCGCTGCCTTTGCTTCGTGTTTCATCAATTTTAATCTCTTATCGGGACCATTATATCGTTCTACTCCTGCATTACTAGCAGCTGCCTCGCCTTACATTTTGCTCTGACTTACGTGCAAAGACGTGGTTTCTGGAGAACAACATTCCACCCGTGGATTGGCCATCCAGGTAACCATACATGAATGCACTAATGGACTTGCGGCAGTTACGTGATTTAAGGGTAGGAAAATGGGTAATTATGGTCTCCAAAAGAATTAAGAAATTAGGTAAGTATGCAGGAGTAGTAGGTACACAGTTTGTAGCAATGAAAATTAATTTGTTCTACTAACAATAAGTTTAACGAAACGATAGTAATGGCTTGGAGCATTGTAGGTCATTTTTGTAAGAACAGTGGAAACTAAGTGCTAAAAGGAATATGTAAATATAAATTAAAATGTACATTAGTTTTAGGCAGTCGTTGGTTTTGCATATTTTATAAATACTTTAGTACTGTATAGTTCATTAGTTTTTTCAATTGTCTTCTGTAAATCTTAGAGAATACATTAATTCTAATTTACTTCAATTCGATTGTATTTTAATCTACATATAATACATTTGCAAGGTACTGAACTATGTTATTGTTTATATAAAGTTATTGCAGGTGTAACATTTCTGTTTTCTTCTTTCAAAATTGTTTAAGAATTACTGCTCTTTGAAATCTTCACTTTTATATTTATTTTCTCAATAATTGCCCTCTTTCTTTTATTCTCACTTTAAGCCAATAAAGGTGCCTCTCTAATTGAGAGGAAATTTTATGTTTATCCCAAAACAAATTTTAGCAAAACTGTTTTTCTTCAAGAAGACTATTCATATCACTGTTTTGTTCATAGAAAATACATTCAAGGATTTAAAATCACTGAATTCTATCTATATTTTCTTTAAATTTCGAATTACCACAGCTATATTGTCGTACTTGGAATTGAAAATTACAAAAGACTAGTGCTACATTTTTCAATGCCACCGTATCTTTAGCTTTCTTTCCTTCCTATTTTACGGCGTTATGTTACGATTATGTTACGATTTGAAGTGGCAACAACACCTTTATTATCCTATTAGCGATAATAAAAGTTGCAGGAAATGAACAACTTGATCCTAACACGGTGGCTCTAAATTTTCCAGCGCCATCTTCAGTTACTCTACCTTTCTATTTTACGATGGAACAATATTCCACCAAGCTGCTTATTATCGACGTTCGTTTACGTTTGAGATCAATGGTGTCCGTGCTCCCGATTGACATCATCTTGCAGCCTGTAACATTATAGGTGGATATTGGTGTGCCCAGGTGGCTGTTTCAAATCATTCGACTCGGTTACAGGTGCTGCGAACTACATTATATAGATAGCGATAGTAAACTGATTTACTACACTTTTGATGCATTGCAGGATTACAGCTTATATAACGGTACATTGCTGATCTAAAATGAATTAGATCATGACTGTATTTTCAAAATTGACATTTCCATTTGAATTTTATATTTTGACAATCTTCCGTTGCGTCTCGATTATGGCCATAAGCCTTCTTTTTACTACATAGCATGCAGCGTTAGAAAAGTTCTTAAATATTTCTAGGTAAATCCTTTTCGAGGTAGTTCTTAAATAACTCGCAACAGTTCTTTCATTCTGACAAAAAATATTCTCTATTTTTGTATAAAACAAACTCGACTCACAATTGCCGAAATGCGAGTTCGAATCTTATTTTGTCAAACGAAACGAAACACCAGTAGAAAATCACAAAAAGCAATTTAATGGATTATCAACTGTACATAGTGATCATTAAATTAAAAGAAAAATTCATTTCTGCTACTTTCACCCCCAACTGTGCAGGTATATCTAATTCGACGAGTCTCTGAAAAACTGTTAAATATAATACAATACTTCAAACGTTGCACATTGTCTAGAAATTCCCCTCTCCCAAAAGTAAACTGATATCCCTTATCCTTTAATGAAATAGATTAAATGCATCCGCGCGCAATAACTCTTCATGCACGTGGAGGAGTGTGCGTGCGCGCGCGCGCCCGCACATGATGCCCTTTGTTCTCGTTTCGCATTGTAGCTATTGTCGTGCATCGCGAATGGACACTTGAGTCGGCGTATTTGTTCTGTTGTGCTCAAGCCACAGTTCCCGTTCCGCGATGAGATCCGCTTTCCTCCCGGAAATTCGACGAGGATCTTGTTCGAAATACCAGCTTGGGTTTACGCGCCACGAGTTACTTAGCTATTTCGTGGGACCTGGTGTATTTGGTTTATGCTATGCATTAGTTCGGTGTTTTAAGGACTTAGGTATTCACTTTGAGTGGAGAGGGTTGATGCGGAGGTGAATATCGATGTGCGACATTTGTAAAGAAATTGTGTAAGAGAGCGTTCAAGGTATAGAGGAAGAGACTTATGGAATTTATGGAATCTAAATTGTAAGATAGGTTTATATTGTTATTATTATAGGATATATTTTGGGCTCGTTTGCACCTTGAATTTAATTACAATTATTCCTCCAACGCTCGCACATGTTTGCTGCTTTATTACCAGCTTTAAAAATACCCGAGAATGAACAAGCTTAAATATTTACCTTTACCAAGCAAGAATTCCATTCTGCATAACATTCTGACGCAGTGACGCTGCGCGAAACAACCGCTTTACACCCACACAAGCTTCCTCGAATCCGCGTGTTAAAATAACACAGAAATGAAGATACGGGAAACGGAAACCCAAGAAATATCCGCGCCAAAGAAGCATCGAGAGAGCTTTCATCCCCCGATGAAGAAAAAAAGGCAGAGAAACACGGCGGCGGTAATACGAAGGGAAACAAAGAACTTAATGCTCGGGAAGTATAATCACGAACGTAATCTGGCAATCACCGTCCAAGAATCAGTTTAGCTGGATGCAGCGGCGTCGGGACGCCCGGTTTTCATCAGGCCACGCGACGCCGTGTAATTGAAATGTACATTGGCGTTACGGTGTAATGAACCGGCAGACTCTCCCCGGTGGCGCGAGGCAAACGTATTCCCGGAAAGTACGTAGCTTTCATTTGTGCGAAATTGAAATTGTAATTTATCGACGTCGTCCGTTTCGGGACGGCAAGACGGCTGAACCGCACCGAGAGCTTTCAGCGCGAAGATAGCTCTACGTGTGTTCTTCCCAACAACGAGATACGGGATTTAGCGGTTGATATCCGTCTGAGAGTGTTCGGGCTTCGTAGTTGCCTGTTGGTAAAACGCGACGGCTAGATTGCCGGATCCATGTGTGTAATTGTGGCTCAAAAGCGGAGACGTTGCTCCGGGGCGGATTGATCGAAAGTGAGATGAGCACAAGTAGAACTTCGTGGACTGAATGTAGGAACGGGTAGTGATGAATTCGCGAGATTTCTTTAATGATTTGACGATTGGAAAGTTTTCGGAACTTTCGGGAATTTGTCGGTAATTGAAATTGTATTAGGGTTGATCGAAGTGTGCATCGATTTGGCTCCTTATTTATGGCGTCAATTATTCACTGGGTTTAATAGGTCTTAAATAACGAGGGCTGGAGACTTCCCTTTTATATTTAAATAAACTATTAAAGTTATATATATCAGGTTGTCCTGTTGTGAATTTTAACATACCCGAAAAGAACGAAATTTTGCGGCAAAAATGATTTTGCCATGGAAACTATTTTTAACAACCTGCTAATTCAAAATGATAAGTTTTTTGGGAAACAAATGGGACTACCATGTTCTGTTGGTTGGGATTAATCTAAATTTAGCTTACGAGTTGGAGTATACTTTATTTAGGATTAACGTTTTGGATAAATGTATTATTTCACAAGTGAGAACACGTATCATATTATTTCATTGTTGCAGATGCCATGCACAGGGGACTAAAATCCAAGTTACTTCAATATACAGTACGTAGAATATATAGGACACATTCACTAGCAAACCGTCAGCCTTTGTAGGACAAGTATCAGCATACATTAAGATTCACTTTAACCGAGTTTGATCCTCGTGGACGGTCACTTTACAATTCCACTTGCGCTGTAACTTGCTCACAATTTCACGCAGTCAGGTTCGATAATACCAACGATTCTCCCAAAACTCCGCATTAACATCGAGATTCAAAATTCTTCCAAGCCCTCTGCATTTGTAGTCATGATATAGTCTCCAAATTGAATTAAACAATATGCTTCATTAGATCCTTTTATCAGCAGAAGAAACCGTTCCAATTGAACTCCTCGCTAATTCTAGCTCGAAACTGAAATAGTGCTGTCGATATTCGACGTCGTGAAAGCCTGTCATTAATTTCGATGCCGGTGACATAAATTATCGGTATGACGAGAAGATGACAAGACAGGATCGATAGATAATTTAGCTAATTATTTTCGGAGTCAAAAGCTCCGTGAGAAGCTCTGCGCATTAAAATCCTGCATAAACTATCCTTTCTACTATATCCTTCGTCTTCATTATTTACCTTCTTTTCCACACAAAGTCCTTGTTTTCGAGTTCATCCGTTAAGTACTAAAAAAAAAACACTTCGCGACTCCAACGAGGCACACCTCGGAAACTTGAAATTGGTGACAGAAAAGTTCGGATAATCGCGTTAAGAATTCTACGCGTTGCTCCTTCTGGCAGCGTCTGCAACGCCAGTGGAGGTCCGCCCGATCGAAAAGCGGTTTATTGGTTCAAAAATTCGCGACGGAAGGATGGCTTGGTCTTCTTCGAAGCTCGCCACGTAGTCGCGTGTCGTCCTGGTCTGGCAAGCAGTTTGACACGTTGAATACGAAATAAGGTGTTCTGAATACGTTAAATAGACGAAAGTTAACACCCGGCCGCCACGATTCACAGGGTGTGTATCTCGTTAAAGCTTTCCGCATTGATCCCCTCTCGCGTTTTGCTCACCGACGCCGCACCGCACCGAACCGTTTCGGTGACACAAAGCATTGTTACGAACGCTCCGCCGTCTGCAACAATGCACTTCCATCTGGAACTGCAGAATCAGCTGCATTTTAACGATAAGCCCGCTGCCTGACGAGCCGTGTTACGTGAAATCCTTCGTTTTAATCGTTTGCGGTGCGTTTTCACACAGCGAGCGTAGATACCTGGCAACAGGCAGCCGTGTAAATTAACACGTTCCCGAGTGAACGAGTGCCACTTGAATAGACGTTACTCGGAAGCTCTGTAAAGTGCTTGGCGAAGAGTTTTCCCTAATGTGACTTAATAATATGAATGTGTAATTGAAGCTACGTCGACCGGAATATTTGTAGCGATAGAGAATAGTAAACGTGCATTATTAAATCACCCTAATAATTTGTTATAAGAACGAGTTTTGTTCCATTTATGTTGGCGTATAAATGTGTATTTATATTAAGGGCTTTCTATATTTCTGCAACTATTTTCAGATACAACACAGGCCTTTTGTAGTGTATATTTTATTTCTTACTTGTACATACTTATCACAGTAATCGACGCGTTTGTAAATGCAATATATGTATATTTGCATGTGTTACTTTTGTCCAGAATTTTCCTCCTGCAAAAATCAACATTTTTCGAATGCTAAAATTAATTAAAGTTCTTGCAGTATGGCCTTAAAAAAAATAGAGGAAAGGACAGGCAATATTTCTTTACTACTTTCCATTGAAATTTAATACTTTAACATTGTCCCCAATATTGAACTGCAAAAGGTACAGAAAAACGGTATATCGAAATATATACTACTAAAAAAAAAATAGAAAAATACAATTTTCATGCACACCTGTGAAATTAGAAACGCTGAAAAACCTTTCTTTGAGATACAAACGTATGGGAACGAAATTCATTAAAAACTAATCGACCCAGAGATAAATTTAACCATGTTATCTATAAATAGTAATCTTTTTAAAAGTACACGTTTTAAAGTACACGTAAAAAAGAAAGTACAGAAAAATGCAGTGTCAACCCCGTTGTCAAACTCATAACAATATTTCCCAGAATAACGTGCTCGCGTTCGTCCCGTGTTTCGCAATACGAAAACGAAATTTCCTTCTCTTTCAAAATTCCGCCGAAACGCTGTTGTCAAACCATCGCGTTATCGCGGAAAAATGTGTACACAGCCCGGCGATATATTTCACGCACAAAGGGCACAATTTCACGCCGAAAACTGAACGAAAAATGCACACGTGTAATCTACATTTTCGAATTAAGATGAAAGGTGAAGCGGGCCAGCGGCGGCCACGGTTTTTATCAATAGATCTGAAATGCTAATTCCACGAAAAGTTTCCGCAGGAATTTTCATAATACACGTTTCGAGGGCGCGGCGTTATGGTAAACGTTGATAAGCGGCCTCGCTTCTGTAATTTCCCCGATCTATCCTATTTCGCATATTTCTTGTTGCGAGAGGAGCCGCATAATCAATGACACGACCCTCTCCTCATTTTACTTTCTAAATAATTCGATTTATAAATCTCCTTCCACTTTAATCTCCCATTTTTCTCACAACATTTCCGGCCCGTCCAATTCGCCGCGGCTTTATTTATAATTCTCAGGATAGTGTTATTTATGACGGACACAAAAATATCGACACGCGGCACCTTTTCCCATTACCTTATGTAACGAAATTCCGGCTCGTCTCTCGTATTCGTTTCGTTTGCAGTTCACTGTTGGCCAAGGCAGTCGGTTATAAATAAGTTATACCGCGTGGTTCATCTGGTTTCCCCGTGGTCGTAGTAAATTTTTCCGTAAGAGATTTCAGGTTCAGTGTCTCTCCAAGTATAATGGAATGAAATTGGACAGGCTTGGGGATCACTTGCTACCGTTATTATTTTTTAATAGTCTAATTACGGTGTGTCCTATTCGAATGGAACACAGTTGGTCAGCTAATAAAATAAGTGTATTGCTGTTCGGACGAGTGGCGAGAATTTTTTATGAGCTGCTCGCCTGCGTGTAACGAAATAGGATTGTAATGTTTTGTACCCTCGTTACAAGCACGGTGTACGTCTGCTCGAACGACGTGGACGGAACAACCGCTAACGTCCAAGAGTTACTCGGAACGAGCATTTTTATTTATGCTCTCTCCTTTGGAAACCTCCGGCCAGTGGTTTGATGTTTATTCAGAATTCAGTTTGAACTGTTACGTAAGCAAGTGGGAGAACATAAAAATATATGCCAACGTTCTGGGAAATATTGCGGAGGAATTACCACGATTCATCAGTAATTTAGCAGACAGCGTTCAGATAATGTTTGTGCAAAAATAAGAGAATGCAAAATATATTTCGAACAGCCTATTCTATTATTGATAAAATGAATAGTAGCTTCAACTGCAGCGTGTTTAATTTTTACAGAATGGTATAACGGTAGCTTAAAATAAGCGTTAAAAAATGCGCATACCACTCAGGAAAGTGGAATATTTTATCCTCATCACAAGAACAAATTAATTTTTCATAGAAAAACGGTGCTCTTTAAATTTTTCCTGAAACTTAATTTTTCTTATTTCAAATTATGGAATGCTACTAATCTTTGAACCGTAAGCCTTCGCCACGTGTTCACAGCCAGACGCTGTATAAAGATAGTTAAGTGTCAGTTTAATTGGTGTCGGTAACGGATAATTTTCATTCCTGAACCGGATGATCTCGATATTTGGCGACGTTCTCGACGCTCGTCCATTTCACAATCCACCGGGATGGAGTACAATTAAAGAGGAATTGCAGAAACGGAGAGAACCCTAGTGTCTGTTCTGACTGGAACGTTACCATGAAATGCTACGCTGCAGTATCGATTGCAGGATGGTTTCTGGAGGAAGTGGGAAGCTCTTCCTGTGGGAACAGAGCGGCGTCACGACTCCAGTAAGAATCGAATTAATCGCACAAATGTTGAATCCAATTCGAATTTCAAATGGCTTTTTTGTGCCTCTTTTAAAGGTACACTCGTGAAAATTCGATAGGGAAACAATTATTGCTTTCATTGTGATGCACTTGTGCAATGTACATAATTCTTGGTACAAGATTTACGTTTTGGTATAATAATACCGAATGTATTTTGATTTATTCAGCTCGGAGAAAAATGTTATTTCACTTAATTTGCAGGAAGTCGAAATACCTGCTTGTTTGTCACTTACATACATGAACTTAGAGCAACACTTATTTAGTGAAGTGGAAATTATTATCCAGAAAATTCTTATTTAAAAAAGTCTTATATTATTTATAAAAATGATCATTCCATTTATTTATCACAGAAAAACTATTTCCATAGCTGTCATTCATGTATAGATAGCTTAATATAAAAAGGAAAACCACGTTAACAGTGTTTTCACGTAGCCTTTGACAATAGAACGAATCATTCTCAGTTTTCTTTGATTAAAAATAATCATAAGGTATCATTCACCTATAAGTTTCATTCACAATTGACAATTAATAAAATAAATTCCTTTTGCTAATATCTTCAGCATACTATCCATAAGCGTGCAACAAAAAGCTATGAATGATCGTAGGTACATTAAGAAAACATAAAAAGATAATATCACATTAATGTTTCGAACGGAAAATGCATCGCACACAAAGACACTATGTACTTCCCATTTCGTGTTACAATTTCAGCATTGTGCACTCGAATTCTAAGGGATACTGAGCGAGGAAAGATAAAGACATACAGAATCTGAAATCACTAAAGTATTGAGATGCTCGAAAAGGAAGTTTCACTGTTAATTCTAGCTTAGAAATAGGAAGTTTTCTGTTCAATTTCAGCCGTCTTAAGAAAGTTCGGCGCTGGGCTTGCAAGGCTAAGCTGGAATCTTGAGAAATCGGTTATTCGTGACGAAGGCGCAAACCCTTAAACACACCTTTCCACGTTTACGACGTTGTCTTAGAAGTACATGAATAGAAAATTCCAACTGTAGTCCAAAGTTTGTCACAGACATTGGCTCTAGGAGATATACCTCGCTCAAGAATGAATCTTTCGTCCCCAGTACTTCAGAAGTTAAATTCTTGGGATCGCAAATTCTACTATCGTTGTGTGAGGTGAATTAATAAAGCTGTGTTCAATATATTACACGTGAAATAGAAGATAGTTGAAGACTCTATTTGATCTCGATAGACAGCAGAAATACTTGAGAATGAAATAGTATCTCGAACGAAGACTATTACGACGGAAAACAATGCAGAAAAAAGTGCGGCAATAATTGCAGACTGAACAAGAATATAGACGACTATAGACGAATATTTATCGCATCAAATCGTTCCGCTATACGCATTGTTGAATAATAAATATTCCAGCGATGAAATAAATATTTCCAGAACTCTGAATTACAAACAAATATCTCAATATAGTCTATACTATTATAAAAGAAAGTACCCATAAGCTACATCCGTGAGTAACGAAGAACAATAAATACTAAAAGCAAATAAATACCAAAAAATACTAAAAGCAATAAGTAAATCGAGAATCCTAGCACACTCGACTCGTCAAAATTGGTATACTCTACGTAGCTAAATAAATATCAATTGCCACCATATTTCGCAGAATTTCGCCCACCTTCCCTTGCTTATGACGTCGTTCCTCGCAGAGGCGTTTTCTCGTTTGTCCACGCCGGCGGACAAGGAGTTAATACATTTTTAATTGTCCTCAAGTGCGTGTACTGTGCACGTTCTCCTTGCTTTACTACCAGACGCCCATTCTCTCTCTCTCCTTCCCTCCCTGTTCCTTTGTGTACCTGCCGGTTTCACTTGGGCCGTGTGCTAAATTCTTAATGTTAATGGACGCCCCCTGTAGCATTTAAATTGCCGCATTCCGGCGAAAGGTTACGAGCACCTAATTAATTCATATCCGAATCCGTCAACGAGATTTGCATATTTAACGCCGTTTACAGCGTTTAAACGAGCTGGCTGCAACGTTTCCCGTACGCCAAACGAAGATGAACGACCCCTAAAAAGGGACAACTGGCCTCTGGCTTCGTTCCTCCATTTTTTTTACTTCCACTTCCCAATTTTCCAAATCGCACGAGACACGCACGCACGGAAAGGAAAAAAAGAAGGGAAAAATCGTCGCGAGAGCGCACATTGAACGTCCGGAACTGTGCGTTTTCCGCGATTCGCATTCTCGTCAGATCGATACCTCATACATATGCAGCGTTCTGCGTGCTCCTCGCTGCGCTGACGGGGAGCAGCCCGGTTCATGTTTAAAAAATCCGTAATTGACCGAATTCCTGTTACCATCCAGACCGTCGAGCTCGTCGTCGTTTCGTCGTTGTAAATAAGCCACGTATTCATTTTGTTCATAGACGAGAATCGGTCGTCCCCCCGGCGTGCATTAATTGTCGGTCTCAGGAAAGACTCGCGGCCGGTTAATTTTGTTCAATCTGTATCCGCGGAGAAGCGCGGTTGGGAAATTTAGAGAATCCGGGTTCGACGTTACAAACGGATGGGAAATTCGTCGGCGGAGTAATCGAGTTCCGATTCGCCCCTGTTTAATTGTAGTTAATTGAACGGTAGGGTGGCGGACATCGTTTGGGGGCAAGCGGAAGAATTATGTAGCCAATACCGTAATTTCCGAGGCATCGTACACTGTGCAATCGAACCGTGAATTATAATTACAGAGATGTCACAATGGTGTTTAAAAATGGGAGGATGTATGGTGAGCTTTATCGGAAAGTTACACAAACGGTTTGATGATTGAAACGATTGGTTTGCTGTAATATTATGTATTGTATATTATATGCACTGGAAACGGTAGAATATTTCACGAGAGATTAAAGGTGTCAACAAAATATTCTTAAAATAATTGTCTGGCATGAAGGGGGACATTGGGTGGTATAAATAATTTGTTGACAGTTAATATCAGAGTTACGTTAATTTTGCTAAATGGGCCTCTGTATCTTTTTATTCATAATATGGTAGTGCACGTTGGGACGAATAAAATGACCCCGTAGGTATTTTATATTGTACATTTTATATCATACATTACGGTAGCATAAAAGTATTTTATGTGGCGAATCGATATTGCAATTTCAAATTTATTACATTCTCTCATCGAAGGTAATACAGTATTGAAAAATTAGTGCCCGCGTGATTCGTTTCATTGAAATTTTTAATAAAAGATTTTAGTTAGTCTCGATCGCCAACCTGAATAATTATGTCGATATAATGCAATATTTTAATGTCTCAGTTGCAATAATTAAACTGCCGAATTCGCGAATCGAAAGATTTCCAGGACGGTATTACGAAACTTTGGATAATGTTCCTTTGATCGTACGATTTCCTCGGAGATCCAGGGTCTTTATGGAAGTCTCGCGCCGTCGAGTTCTGAAATGACAGTTTCACGGGCAAGTTACACGATCCTGAGTTTCTTATTGCACAAAATTCTGGAATCTGCAGCCACCTTTGGAATTCCTTGGAAGTTTTACTACGGAATTATCCGCGAACGAAGGAATCCGTACGTTAGTATCCAATAATTGCTAGCGAGTAATCTTATGATTCCGTTATATAACGATCTTCGTTTGCTCGGACGAAAGAACCGGAAACGTGGCAGTAGGATAGTCTTCATCCGTATGCATTTTCCACAGACAGTTTCCGTTACCAGTGATCCGGGTGCGGTCTGTGTACAGAGAGGGGAACCACTAATTCAGCAGAATCAGATGTAACGTACAAGCGAACGTTATTCTATTAGCAAAACTACATTATAGTTAATTAAGTGTCTGTAGATTGAAACATAGGAATCTATAATATATTTTTGTATTCTGTAGAAGTAAGATCGATGTTTCAAGATTTTTTGGAATATTCGCATGCCGGGAGAAAAGAACTGAAACACAACGCTTTTGAAATTGTATGTCGATCTTCATTAAACAGGATATTAATAATTTCTTTTTTTGTGACAGAAATTGCTCTTTCAATTTAATCCTTCATAAATGCAATTGCCGTACGTGTAGGTTTCAATGTACGATCGTTCGTTGCATAACTGAGGTTCCCTTGCCATTATTAAACTGAAAATGTTGTAGAAAACAAGCAGCAGGTTGAAATTCCAAACAGAAGGCAAACAGAACGCTGGTTAATAATTTTGCTTAAAAGAATCCACTCGACCGTGATCAACGCGATCAGATCAAAACTGCAATACGTTTATTTCAATCTTAATTGATTCTATCGCTAAAAATCCTTCCCCCGTTCACAGTTCAACGGTCTTGGAACGTTTCCCGAAAATCTGGTGCCCCGCCAAATACCTAAACACTGACTCAAGCATCGCAAGTTTGTTTGATCCGGTTGTCCCCGCGAATTGCCTCGGATCGACTGGAACACGCGTTCAGCCACGTACCATCTAGGCACTTCTGTAAATCCTCGGTAATTAGGTTCAGGAAGTCGTCGATGCGAAACTTGGAAAGCGAACAGTGCGTGGGTGGTTGGGCGGCTCGAGGAAGGAAAGTTTCACCGATATACCAAGTGGAAATCCTGGTAGCGTTATCAGTGACAGCATTCCAATCCCCCCCGTAGACAGTCCGCCAGCTGGACACAAAAGGGTGACAAAGGGGACCACGATGGATTCCAAAAGACATCCAAACAGTTGGGCAGGCTTTGCGAAACGGAAACGCTTGCGATACGTCTGTCAGGGCTAAGGATTATGCGACGCCTAGACCTGGACGGAACGCTGCGTTGAATGATCGTTCACGAAGCCCTTAGATTTGGTATTCGACAGTGGTTGGAGAATGTGTTTAAGGTTTCGCACCCTTTCGAAGTTGCGGGTGGCTTGGAACGGTCGGCAGAAGTGAAATTTGCACCCGTGAAACTTTCAAATGGTAAGGTTCATTTATGTAGGAACTTTAGAAAAATGAAGAGGAGTCATCGGGAATCGAACCCGAGACCTTCGTATTATTAGGCACTGATAGATAGAAGTGGTTTTTATTCAGAATTACAATGTTTGTGAGGATATGATTACATTGATAACTTATAGTGAATAATCTATTTAAAATGGTCTAGGTGTATGTATAGCTGCATGGTCGGAGTGGTGACGCTCGCAGCCTGTGGGGAGAGTTTTGTAAACGAACGTTGGTGGCTTTGTTCCCCTTATTTTATTTTGTTCTTAGTTTTAATTTGTCTATTTTTGGATAGACTGTGTTTTTGGTTGTTGGATTTCGGGAAAAAAGATAATGCTGGGTAGCACTAAAAAAAACCGAGGTGGTGGGTGTCGCTACTTCTTGTGATAAGAGGATACTAGGCACTGATCAGTCCATATACGCCACGGCCCCTTCTTTGGCAACGTTGTTCTTATGTTCCTCTTATGTTCTTTGATGGAGGCGCCCGATTCCACATTTATATTGGTACTCTAATCTTATCAGATGTTTCTACAGATAAGAATTTTTGAAATTTCCTGGCAGGTTTTGGATCCATATTTAAGATTAACTGTGTAGTAATTGTTGATTGAAAACAGACATTTTGAGAGTTTGGGGATAGTCTTTGGGTGTGTTTCGTGTTCATGTCT
This sequence comes from Nomada ferruginata, assembly GCA_963583965.1. Taxonomy (NCBI): domain Eukaryota; kingdom Metazoa; phylum Arthropoda; class Insecta; order Hymenoptera; family Apidae; genus Nomada; species Nomada ferruginata. The sequence continues at coordinate 8,925,160 of OY757219.1, forward strand.
GTATTATAGTTGACGTGTGTGAATACAATGCGCAGCAATTATTTCACGTAGCACAGCGCTGGAAATATTTATTCCATCTCTTGCAAATTTACATAGAATACAGAGTTTTCGTAACAGCCTGCTTGATATGGTGATTGGTACTCACATTGTTTCCGTAAATTTTCAGTAAAAGAAGAAGACCCTCTTAAACATTTTTCACTGTACTCCGCCAAAACCGTCGCACATTTTTCCCGTATCGTCGGATAATTACGTCAACAGATAGATCATTTTCTACGAGATACAGAAGATACTCCATTATTAATCCGAGGGGAAACGGTGAATTCGGGTCAATGCGAATTTATTTCCAAAACATTTATTCATCCCATTATCAGAATGGGGATATCTGCCGCGGTGGTTTATGTCCCCGTTCCCCTATTTACATAATTCATCGTCGAATTGCTCGACATGAAACGAGAATGGATACAATCCAAGGAGCTTCAGCGCTCGTGTATCGAAGATGCCTATGAATTATTCACCAACACCGGTAAAATGCACGTGATAATGTAAAGAATAATTAGCTGGATAGCCGCGGACGGTCGATTTGCAGAACAGAAGCCCACGAAAAAGAGCAGGTCCGATCCGCTTGGACAACTACCCCCCTCGCTCTCTCCCTCTCTCGCTCTGTCCGTTTTAACATATTCAACCGATCCATTTAAGTGGAACGCGAACAAGATACTGTCGTTGGACACGGAAACTCGAAAATGATGACGATCAATCGAAGCTTGCACGCGAAGTCCTCGTGTACGCGAATCAGTCGTTAGCACGACCGTGCCCGGATCTGACGAGAAGTCCAGCCGCATTTACAACGAAAGCATCTTGCTCTTTTGAAGAATCCCAACCGCGAAAGGAAACGTGTTACTATTCTTGGCAGAGGAATTTATGGGCCGCTTGGAGGAAGATATTCCTGCATGGAAATCAGCGGGTACTTCTCGAAACCCTCCTTACGAACGCGACGTCTGTTTCTGACGTGGAGTATCGGCTATTAGGCGATCGCGACCAGGATTTTTTACCGGTTATGATCGATATGTATGTAGTTTTCAAAGAGGCATACAGTTGTACTAAAACAGTTGAACTGTATTTTTTGGAAGTGTGGGAAGCTCATTTTGTGTGCCAAATATTGTTCAATGTACTCACTGTGAATTGTATGATGATATTTTGTATCTTTCTTTTTTTAATTTCAATTGGAGATGTTTTTCTTTATGGGAAGAAAAAAATGGACATGGGGAGTGATATAAAGTTCTTTATTTCTAGTTAAATATAAAATGATGGCCAGGGTATGTTTCTCTGTAGTTTTAACACCTTTTGTAGATTTCAGATAACGATGGTGTACTGTGCAACCTACGTCAAATTTGTTTGCAGTTTCTTGCATTACTCAGTTGATCAGTGTCGAGCATTTTTTTAATCCATTGCAAGACATTACTTACTTGTCAGACTTATAATATCATTTTAGAGAATTTGTTCGAACTCAATAGAAATTCGTCGATCGAGAAGCCTGAGCTGCACCAAATACTAGGTAGATTAAACTTTAATTATAAACCAAACTTGACGTCCATCGATTGCCCTCGTTACCCCACCGATTAACGTCTACACTAAAATAACCGCAGACTTGCCGATTGGCGTTTTATCCAAGAAGCATCGATCTTTAACTCCATACAAAATAAATGCAACCTACTTTTACTTTTAATTAATCGATCACCGAAACACTGTAGCGAAATGATAAAGCTGTAATAATAATACAAATAGTAAGAACAACTCCAATGATAACGAGTATTACCAATTAAGTAAATAATTATTTTCGCAATCAAAACGGAGAATTACGGAGAATAATAGTGCACCTGAAACGAAGGAAGTACGTAATACGGTTTTCAAAGTTCCTGCTGAATTATGCTTCACTCGCAAAACAAGTTACTATTGCCATTATCGCCATCTTTTCAAGACAGTCCTTAATCATCCCTGGCCGACGTTCGGAAAGCTTTTGCCCGCCGTTTCTGTTTCTCAATAATCGTTCCCTGACGTTGAAATCTCGAGGCGAGGCTGCAAGAGGTGAAGCGAGGCCTGATGAGAAATTTCAATTACCGTTTTACCGGAGTTAAACTGGAGACGAAGAAGCGAGTGCCCTCTTCCTAGGCAAACTGATCGAGTTCAGTGTCTATCTTGTCCCGTCGCCTCGATTGGCGCAAGATTGTTTAATATTTAGGGAGCGATCTAATTCGTGAACTCTCTCGATCTCTGTGTTTCACCCTCGACCCCTTGTACCTTTCATTATATTCGCTTCAGCCGAGCTAATTTCGTCCGCCCGTCTCGACGAGGACCGATAGAAACACAAAATTACACGACGTCTACGGGAAGAAGATTTGAATCGAAGTCGTCGGAGGAACCCTTGGGGTGTACTTCCTATTTTAAAGCTTTAAGTAACCATTGAAAGTGTTTCCTTTTAATGAAACATCGTGTGAATCAATCTGACGCTGACCGCGAAAGGGCTGATCTTTATTCACAGTTTCATATTGTATTTCAAATTTATTATAATGGACATCGCTGTGAAATAAAATTGGGAGCAGAGGATACGGAAGTTCGCAGTCAGAAGTGAAGGTGTCTATTAGAATTCTCTATTACTCGCCCTTTGTGCTAACAATTTTTTTAAAGTATTTAATAGGGTTAAAGTTTAAATATAATATTGGCTCGTGCCTGTATTTCTTTCAGTAAGAAAGCATCTAAATCTTAAAGTCTGCGACATTGAAAAACAGAATATTTATATTCCGTATATAATATAGAAACACACATGTGAAATATCTCATTTGGTAAAACAGCAATTCTTTTTCTATTATCTTTTACTACTGTTACTCGGTATTTAAGTAATTAATCCAAATTCTGATTTGAATCCTGTCTTTAAGTATACATAAAATGGACACGATTCAACACGTTTTACCAGGGGTAGACGAGGAAATATTATGCGAACTTAATTTCACGGAGCAGTTGATTGTAGAAGGCGCAAGATTTCGCTGAATGAACTACTTAATGCACACGTACGCACGATCAAAGTAAATTGACCTCATTCCGTGATGTTGTTCAATGGTACGTTTCTGTAACTTTTGCTGCTTGTTTAACTCGGAACTGTTGGTTTCTAATTATGCATACAATTCTCGGCTGCTGGCAGGGATGCAGTTATTTCTCGCGTAAAAATGCTTCTTAATGAGATCGTAGCTTGAGCTGATTGTGGAAATGCGATTTGAGATTGGCTTTTACTTTGACCAAACCTCCCATTTTGCCGATAAATAATTTATTTAAGAAACAGCGTTGCTGCTAGGTATCGAATTCGAGAATTGCAGCGAAATATTTGGTGACTGCTGGAGTAACTTCGTTCGAAAATTTGAAATACACCAGTCCAGAAACCAATGATAAGATATTTATGAACCGTAATTAGTTTAATACTAGTTCCCCAAATTGTTACTTCGTGGCTACACGACCAGCTCACTATTTAAAGAGTAAGATACATGAAACAGTTTGGTATAAAACATTGGTTTCACCGATGCCCAAATGAAATACCAATTTCAATTTTATATTTCCACGCGGTTCTCTGCATAGAAGAAGCTCATTGCTTATTTAACCGCTGCACGAAATTTCTTAGCGCACCATGACTAATTAATTTTAACTCCGGATCAAAATAATATAATAACAAAATAAGGAATACCGTCTATTCAAAAACCTATTTCTAATGTCTCATAGACGGAATACAATTGTAAAACAATCTATTCTCTGCCCCCGCCGTGCGATATCTTAACGACCACGCCAATAAATAAAAACCAAATATCTCCTTCCATTTCCACTCTCAAAGAAAGAAATATTTCCCACACATCAACCTAACGCCGTTCCATCGCCCAACTCGTCAACAAACTTCTAACAACCTCTCTAATCCTCCGGAATCCAAGTGCAATCATTCCTGTCCTTACCCTCAAAAAGCGGACAAGCGAGCCATCTGCGGCCAGCTCGTAAAGCCAGGCCGCAATCCAAGATCCGACTCGACCAGAAAGGAAGCAGCGTAGCACCGGGGACGTCCGGTTGTCCCCGGCACGTTAGAAAGAGAGCCCGGTGGCCACGTCAGCGGAAAGCGATCGAGGGATCGTAAAATGCATTGCTCTCGGTTTTCAACGTGATTCCCGGTCGGATTGACCGGGCCCCATTATTAAACCACTTGGCTGCGCACCGGAGGGGTCCATCTTTGCGATGGAAATCGGGATCGTTTCCGTATGCAAACCGCATTGAAACGCGTTGACCGCGGAAATAGCGAGGGTTGCGCGCTGCTTGGTACGCCCAGCGTCGTGTGCCGCACATGTGTCGACTTCGCGACACGGTCTGCGTGTCGGTGTGGGCCGTGGCACGTGACCGATCACCGAAAAACGTGCATCCCCCGAATGGACTACGAACACCCACGGCAGACCGGGCGGCGTCGGTTTCGGTTACGACCGGCATTGAGAAATCGCTCGCCTGATGATGACGGTACCTTTGAAACGAACCGCGACGTGCCCTCGTGCGTCGATCGTTATTTGTGAAACGAGATTTCTTTAGGGCAAGCGACGAATCGGTTGGTTCGGTAGATCGGGGCGCGGGGCCCGGTGAGGGTTAATTAACCCTTCCGCGATTAAACGGGAAGGCGGGTTGAATCGTTCGTTCGTGACGGCGATATTTTTTTCACGCGGCAATTGATTCGTGGAGAAACGTTTTAGATCTTTCTGGTACACCTGTAGATTTGGGATGGAAATAATGTAATTATGTGTGGTCGAGTTTTTTAGTTTGGACTGATGGAGCGGAATAACTCATGTTTCGTTTATATGTCAGATCTTGATTGAAATTGGGTTAATTAGTTAGAGACCATTATAGCGAATCGAATGGTTATTGTTAGATTATTGTTAGATACGTATTATTTGTGTTCAATTGATTTTGTCAATCTTTTAACGTGTGAAATATTAACTCGCTGCTTAAGTAATTTAATCGTTCACTATTCACTTAATTTATTGATATTATAGGAAATTATTAATAGTCTAACAGTTCCATTTTTTAAACCAATCGATAAATCATCGACCCACTTGTGAATATCGACAACGATTTGATAACTATTCCAAATCAAATGATGATACAGTATTGTAAGTAAACAGAAATCAGGTAAAGCTATGTTTAATGTTTATGAATGTAGACATTATCGTACTGTAGAAGTTATTTTTTGTAAACCTCACGTAGATTGGAATAGAGGACAGGTGGTGGTATAAGACTTCAGTTACTCTCATTAAGACACTAACTTTATTATAAAATATGTCGACACACGACGTTACTAAAACACACAACAACTCACACACGATTCTCTCGATACTCTTCGCTTCGATCCTCCCTTAACTCTGTTCGAAGTCTCCCTTCAATCTGACTCTTGCACGCATCATTCATTCTTTATATTCTTTCACTCTTAGTTTCTCTCTCATTCTATTCCTCATTTGCGCTCACTCATTCAGGACACACACCCCAGTCATTCCGGTGATGGTCGGTCCGGTCACCCGAACCCTTGGGCCGCTGTACCCTCCATGCATACGACCTTCTCAAGTACTCAACATTCACGCAGTATTTCCAATCCTACAGTACATTATTTCATAAACAGAATGCTTGATCGCTATAGTTTTCCGTAATATCGTTTAATTTTAGATGCCCACATGAATACATTTAGAATAGCCAGGTCAGATTCGCAATTATTTATGCATTGATCCAGTATTTACCTCGCCAATTTTTTCAGACCGTAACGTTACGATATCTCTGGTTCTTGCTTCTAAAGAATTCTGCTCCACGTTCTTGAATATTACAGCAAAGATTGAAGATCAGAATTTTCTACTTGTAGAATGCGTCCGAGTAAAGGATCGCGTAAGGGAAGAAACGAGAAGTTGAAGGATACGCGTTTCATCTTTTAGCCATAGTAGAGAGCTCATCAATAAAACCACTCGCATAGTGGAGTGTGCTTTGGACACTAGGATATTCGCTATTAGAATGAAGGATCTGCACGAAAGGATTGATGGTTAGACGAAAATTTGCGAGAACATGGAATTCGCATTTGCTAAACGCGCCACTACTATGCCAAAGACTTGCTTCATTTTTTATCGAGTAATTTCTTTTTTCAACTAATCGTTCCTTTTCTACTTCGCGTTATAAATAATCTTGTTACTGCCCTTCTGTTTAATATTATGGGTTAACTTTTTATTTCAGTCATCCGTGAATAAGCTGCTGAAAACTTATGTACATTATTACCTTTTTTAAAATCAAATGGCGCACTGTTGAAACTTCAGGCTGAGTCGTTAGACGAGAAGAAAAGACGATGAGAAACAGGAGGGACGATTTCCGGCATTTAGAACTAGAAGAGCGGATACGGGGTAGATTAAGCCGGGAACGTGGAATCGAATTCTCTTCTGGGTGAGCTGTATGATATATTAAAGGTAATAAATTTGATGTGGCCTGCGTGGCGTAATGATTTATTCTTCTGCTACGAGCACGCACAATGTCGCGAAGGTCTCTTTGCATCTTTTCTTGCAATACCTTGCACGGAGACTGTCAACCTTCGTGGATAGAGACATCGAAATTTTCCGCAATACTTAATCGAGATAAACTCGAGGCGAAGCAAGATTTTTGCATCCACTCTGCAGTTACAATAATGTGACAGAGTGAACGACGTAAGTAGAATATAAATCTGCAGTTCCACGCAAACGAATAAGCAATATAAATTAAAAAAGACAAATAGAAGATTTACGTGAATTCTCCAATAGGTAATAGCTGTGAAATAAGTACGAAATAAAATAAACAGGAGGCGAAAATGAATTTACAACACAGCAGAAGTAACAGGCACGCCGTGACGAGAAAAATACAACCGACGAAAAAATGTCTCCCAGCGATATTCGAATTCCGTTTCATCGCGCCCTGCAACGTGTTGATACTCCAATATTTATATTTTACCGCCGCCATATTTTCATCGGCCAGTTCAGATTGTCCCACGCGAAGCAGGAAGTTCGAGTTGCAAAGGTGTCGAGGGAAATTCTCGTTTTTATTTTATACGATAGACCACTTTTGAACGATGAGGCGACGATGATTCGCCACAGCTTATCGCTCGTCATCGATGAATTCTATTCGTTGAACGGGCATCCTTGTTGAAGGCAGGTCATTGCCCAATTATTACTGTGTAATAGCGTTGTAGGAAAGGAAAGAAATAAAAGGATCACGGCGGGTCGGCCGGCCTTATTCTTCTCCGAGCTGCGCGAAATAATCGCGTTAGTTTATCTCCCAAGTGCTTTATTCCTTTTCATTCTGGACGAAGTGGCAATTACTCGTCGTGAAATCGCATCTTCGGGCTGGCTTTTTCTGAAAGGGACAGGGGGATTGCTCGTCGTATCGTGTAAATCTTCCGCTGTCAGGTCGCGACTGCATTGTGGCCCCCTATTTTAATGGGAATTCTTTCGTTCTGCTGGTCGAAATTCCGACCGCGGCCTTGTCCGGTGAAATGGAAAGTTAATCGACTTGCTGGCGAACGGTTCGCCCTAATGACTGGCGATGGATAAGTGATGAGCAAAATCGACGAAACGATTGCTGTAATATATCTGTGCGTGTGTGATCATCCGTTTTAATCGCGATAAATTGTAAATACTTATTAATTTTTCCGTTTTTAAGAATTAAGAACTGTCTTCTTACTCTATCCCATTTTATTTTATTTTATTTAAAGTGTTATTCTTTTCTGTATTTCTGTTTTCACTTTATACTGTATATGATACTATTACTCTCTGTGTGACACAACCCCCTGTATACTAAAGGGTTCTCTAGCCCGTTGATTAACGAAATATATTATTATTATTATCATTATTATTATTGTGGGAAATTTTATTTAGTGAATTGTCTTTGGAATTATTCATATTTCTTGTTCGGATACCATTTGACGTGATATTGATGGCTGGATATCTTTTACTAACTAATTGCATTTTGAAATAAATGTAACTTCAATTAGATACTGTGTTAGTTATCACTTTCTTATTAAATGATTGGTTCTTGATGGAGCTGTAAGTCTTAAACTTCCATTGTTACCTACAGATTCGAATTATCGAATGGTTGGAAATATTCAGACGATCGAGAATTTCTATATTTGTATCTAATAACCATAAATCTAACAACAAACGCAGAAATAATTTAAGAGTACTCTGAATCCATGGCCAATTGAAATAATGCACTAAACGAGGCGATATTTGTTGGATTCCGTGGTTTAAACGAAATCGTGTTTCAACAATTAATTTTGCAATGAGAGTTTTAATATATAAGGAGTACCGTGACGAGTGTGCGCGACAGAGTAACGGTGTAGGTCGCGTCCAAAACTATTCTGGTTACAGTAGTTATTCCGCTACTATATATATTGTGGTTTTTAGGGGGGAAAGGCTGACCTTAGCCCTTGTTGTTGTCGCCTTAGCCGACGCGGAGTCTGGCCCTTGGCAGTAGTCATATCGCTGACTACTGCCCTAGTGCAAAATATTGACTTTGACTAGGCCAGGATCCGCGGGCCTTACAATCATCGGTGACTCAAGGGCTGGTCATCCAACATATTAACGAGGAAGAGAAAGAAGTAGTAATGCAGCAAACAATTTCTCGAATACATGCACCCGATAACCATGAACTTTAATAGCAAATAACAGAAATGCTGCGAGAATCATATCGCCCCATCGAAAGCCACCAGATAAATTCAAAACCGCAGTCCACGCTATCTCCGAACTCAACGATATTTTGCATATCTCCACCAGCGATCTCTCGAACGCGGTTACTTAAACCGTTTTAACCCTTCGGCAATTAAACAGCGGCCGCCGTGGAAAAACAAAATTACGCTTATCTAATTCCGTCGCGGGTAGCCTCGATTAATTGCCCGTAATCGCGCGCAAAGACTATCGCGATATTCAATCGTCGAGCCGTTCAATCGCCGCGCCATTCTAAAATGGGAACGCGTCCGAACCGTGCCGGCACTTCGACGCGCGACACGTTGCGAAATTATGCAAGGCTAATGGCTCAGCTGGCGAACTGTTACCGGGTTAGTGGAGTTGGAAGAAGAAACGTGAATTAATTCAGATAGAACGGGCCGATATAGCGGTGCCGCTGGAATGACAGCGCGTGAGCCGGGACGGAAGGACCAGGTGGGTGAGCAGCCGAGTGGACTTCCGGTTCCGGCGGAGATAATAGCGCGTGTCTAGAATGTACTAGCGGACACGTCCCGCAGCGAACTTTGCGTACACCGTGCAGCGCTGTTTCGCCGTTTGCAAACAACCATATTTCGGACTAATTATTCCTTTCATCGGCGCGGTGTCCAATTTCATCTCGCCGACCGTTCTCTGTCGCTTTTGTTCGCCACGTTCGAGACGGGCATCTTAATTAGACGGCCCCCCAAAGGACGAGGGAAACGACGCTGTCGGTTTTCGATCGCCGCCCGACGATCGTCGCGTATAATGGAATGTAAGCAGAAGGCGATGTTGGATGGAAAACTTGAGATTATTTCTCTGCGGGGACGAAGCGCAATGCGAGATGCGTCGTTATTGGATCGGGATCGGCTTCGGTTAGTTTTCATGCAATTAGAACGGGGAATTTAATTATCGTGTTTGTTCATTTGTTGGAGTTAATAAGCGTGTTGGGTCTAATAGGCGCAATTAGTGAAACCATTTGTGTTCACTGCAATCATTTCCTTTTTGCGATTAAAGGGCTTGCATTTGACATAACGTTTACGATAAAGGCCCGACGTGGGGTTTTATAATAATAAAATACAGTTTCGTGATAGTAACTGGTGCAACTAAATTTATAGGTACCTGCGTAAGCAAATGCAATTGTTACACATTTCGGATACGGCTATTATTATCGTTGCATATCGTTTATGTCGCTGAAATATTCTGCTGAGCATAATTATAACATTATCTGCATGGATTATTCGCGGAAGTAATACGATTACTTCATTAATTAAAGAAAATACTGCTGGATATTTGATGTTATACTTGTTCCATTAATTGAAGTGCGTTTTGTATGTTGATAATAGCGATAACATAGATACGTATCCAATGTACGTAAGCAATCTTTTAATGATTTTGAGCAATGTACCGTATTTAATGGAAGCTTCCGTATTTCCTTTACCGGACGTGCAGCTACGAGCAAACGTTATTTCGCTTCTGGGAATGCATCGTCGAAATGTTATATATTTGCACAAGTAATAGTGAATGTAAATATTGTGAAATACGTGTTCAGAGTTACATAGGTGTATTTTGTATTTGATATTGACAAAACGAACGTAATTAAAGGAATTTATCGGTACACATGTACCTCCTTGCAATCAATTAAAGACAAACTAAGATATATATCTTGGGAAATATTTAAATATCTTCGTGCACTTCCAAATTCGATTAGATCCCAAAAATTGTCCTCCGTTTACACAATAGAAGCGGACAATTATATTTTAACATAAACTCTCGTCAAACAGCAAATTAATACCAAGGACTATAATATTTCTTAGATAACATTCACTCCTCTGCGGCTAACATAAACTTAATTTCACTACATAATGTCAACCACTGACCGCCGCGCCGTGAAGACCGATACAATTTTAATCGAATCGAACGGGCCGCATGAAAATTCATCGCGATGATCGACTATTGCCCTATAATGTCTCCAGTTCGCCACGAACCACGTCGATACACTTTTCTCGAAATTAGCGCGCAGCTAATTGCTATTAAATTCCCCGGCGGGCTTCAGGATCATCTTCGCAACGGAAACCATTATGCGAGCTCAGGAGAGCGGCAGAAGTGGCGGAACAGGGAGGGGGTTGCAACCCATAAATTCTTACGCGCAGGTAGCTACCGCGAAAGGGAACATTCCGCCGCGGACCGCATACCGAATTCCGCGATGTCTGCGATTTTGATGCAATTTAGGCAGGTTGTTGTATCGGCGCGGGAAAACAGAGCCGAGTCGCGCGTTTTCCGGATCTGTCTTAGGCGAACCACCCCCGTAACCGCCGTCGACGAATATTTTTCGCGAATAACTTCGCGTCGCTGGAGAAAAACCCGTTCGCCATCCGCGATCGTGGAATTCCAGCGAGTTCGAGCGAAACGCGTGCTTCAGTCTCGTTTGCGAGAGACGCGGGGAGAATTTCCTGTATTGGCGTTTGCGATAGATATCTATTTGTACGCTGGTCGATTTCTGTTTTTATGGAAGCCATTAAGCTTCGTTGTGTAAAAAGAGATGCTACGATTGTGAAACCGATTATTCAGAATCTTGAATTTACTAGAAATATATTTATAATTGTACATTTTTACCTTCGAAACGAATTCCTTTTCAATTTACACCGTCTGAATAATGAACGCGCCCGTATTTTCACTAAAAAAGATTAAGCTGCTCGCGTAGACTTTAAAATATTTTCAATGCGACATTCACATGATTTAATGCCCCAGTGATATTACGGAAACGTTATTGACAAATTGTATACTATCAAGCAAATGGAAAATATTGAACGTGTATTATTAATAAAGCAATAAGCGAGAACCAGACGCGCTATCAAAGCCATTAAAAATATTCCAAAAATAATTCCAGCAGTTTTGCACATCGGACACCCTGTTAATCCTCACATGTTGCCACGCATTTATAATTCCATTTGTACATGTAGCAAAATATCTTCGGCGAACATTCGGGGTGGTATTAATCCAGTGCAGGTATCGTCGTGGCGACGCACAGTGGTTCAAAATGCGCAGTCTAACGACATTTAGCCAATTAATTAATTAATATTCTGCACTCCCTTCGATATCTTTAATGGTTTAGAAGTTATACCAAAATGTCACTAAATATCTCGATTTAGACCACTGTGCGACGTGGCGCGTTTACTATAATATTTCCACCGGCCGTTTGCATTGTTTCTCCCGTAAATTATGCGATTTTTTCTCCCACCTTCGACACACACCACCGATCCTCCGTTTCCTTTAAAACCGTGCGCATTATGAGAAGCAAACGCTCGACCTGTCGTTTTATATTCAATGGACCTATTTATTCATCTATTACTACACTGTCCCCGCGGTTGTTGAATAATTTCTATTTACACGAGCGTGTTGCTTGAATGTTAATGATCTCCTGGCGGATTCGATTATCCCGACGGTCGACAAAATGCCCGGGCCATTGTTAATCCCCCGGTGTTCCGGTTTCGTTTCAATTATTTCATTTGTGTATCGCGAAATGATTCGATTACGGCGTCGCCGTTAAACTGCGACACGATTAAACGCGAAACGTTCCCATAAGGATAATTCAATTTCGGTATTGAGAGGCGAGAGAATGGTAATTGACGTTTGACAGTTCCGAGCACACTGTACTTTCGATAGAGTTTTTAATTGTCCACCGTGAGTAGGAACCGATCGAGTGGCGATCGTGGAGATCCAGGCATATTTATGAAATTTCGAAAACGTTCTTCCAATCCCGTTTGATTTATTCGTCGATACTCGATTCGACGCACTGTATAATTGTATCGTTGCTGTTAATATTTTTGGGGGAAAAAATGTGTATACGTATGCACATGTACACCCTTTGCACGCGTTTTGAAAAGCGACGATGAAACATCCTCGATTAAACGCGGATACATTCGAGGAGCAATTGCGGATCGGTTATTGTTCCCGAAATAAGCGCGTCCATTGATACGATTGCCTCCTATTATTCTCTGACACGTGAATTTATGTAAATATCAGTCGACACTGACTGGTTGGGATAGAGTAAAACGGTTTTGATAGTTTGATGGAGTTGTTTCAATTTTCCCCCTTTCATTGAGAATTCTCGGCGCGTCACGGGTTTGTCATCGTCGTTCCGGCACAGGGGTTCCCACACCTCGCGCCGTCACATCCCTTCCATTTTTCGAGAGACCCCTCGTTGAATTACACGCGTTATCTCCGTTGTCTATTGTGGCTGTGTTTCAGGGAGGAAGTAGCGTACGAAACTATTACAAAAGCGAAGAAAAGAAAGAATCGTTTTCATTTCAATAGCACCTTGATAAATGTAGAATTGGCGCAGGAAAAATATTTGATAAATTATTTTGCCGTGTTTTTCTTATAATCAGTATTATAAATTTATTTATTCGTTGGTCCACATTTAAGTTTTGAAGGGAAAGTTAGTAATACTTGTACGATTGTTCGGGTGAATTAGAATTCTTTGTTCTCTTTCATCGCGCATTCTTTTAAAAGCATTTCAATATTCGTGTCTTAGCTGAAAGTGCTTGACCCGAATTTAAATAATTTTAAAATTGGGTATTTGATCGAACGATGACGGTACCTTAAGTGGAACAATCGTCTTTTTGGGGGGAAAGGTGCTGAGTGCTTTTTCTTTTCGTTGTGGGAGAGTTTCTACTGTTTTAATCAATAAGGTGTTCGCTTGGAAATAGCCTGATTTTCTTAAACAATTCATCGGCATAAAACTTTTTTCCATTATCACCTTTCTACGTTCATTTGGAGAGTATTGTTTCCGATGCAGCGCGTACCAAGAGTTGAATCCATTAAAATTCTGAATGCCTATAGTTAAATTGTTTTACAGAAAATTAGGTCAATTTGATTCGAAAGTTCAATAATTTACCTTAGAATTGTGCTGCAGGAAATTCAGCAAAATTTAATAAAATTTTTGAATAAGCCGTTGCATATTATCAAATTATCTATTTCACATTTATTTTCTGCAAACATATAACGTTGGTTTATCTTGGACGAAAATGATTAAACTAAAACTGTGGTGCATTTACATATTCTGGGCAAGGATTAAGTGCCTTTCAACCCTCATACAGAAAATTGGATCAACCTGACCCAGCAATTGATACAAGAATACCTTGCACTCATTTATTAATCTACTACTCACAGTATTATATTAAAAAAAAACCATTTAAAACTCCTACCTGTGGAACGTAACCAAATGTTAGAATATTAAACTGAACTTTCCTAACAGTTTCCTCTGAATATGTGAAACTGGGTCATTTTCACACCAAATTGCTTGATCATACTACACTTACAAATTCCATGAAATGGGTCAATAAAATACCCTACAAACCCACTGTCGCAACCCCGAGCTACAAGAAAATGAGAAGCAAAAAACTGAATTACTAGGTCTACGCCAAAATAAGGTGTTACATTCGACGTGAAATGTTTGTCTAAAATTCTACAGCCACCCACCACCTAAACAATTCCGTTTCCGTGGCAGATAGGGAGGCAGTTTGCGAACCTCTGTCCCGGAATGAAAGAGTATAGGTGCATGCGATTTACAGTTCCGCGAACCCGTATCAGCCAGGCCACGTGCAAACTCGATGAACCGTTTGTTTCCGTATGAAGCACGCACTTTCTGCATATTCAATGAACGCGTCACACGCGTGCAAACAGCCATCGCTCTTCCCTCGTTTCCAGCGAAGCCTGCGCGTATTTTTAACAGCTCCATCATTCAGGGCACGTACATAAGCAGCATTATCCGCGACAGATCAGCCATCTTCTTTTCCCTTTTCCCTCGGCTCGATTTCCCTCACATTTTCTCTGCCTTTCTTCTACATTCTGCTGTTTACGATTGATGAACACGATGGGACGATTTTTTAGGTACATGTCGACGTTCGTCTGTCATTCTTAACTAATTTCGAAATGTGTTTGATGGAAAAAGAAGGGATAAATGCGAAGAATAGGTTGAATTTTTCTATGTTTTATTTTCAAGTCAATCACCGTGGCAATCTTAATTATCGTTATTCTCTTATTTGATTTGGAAATTTGTTTATGCGACTAATTATTTATTTAGCATTTAGTTACGTGTGTGGTGGATTTAAATTCTGCTGAGTTTTTTTCGTATGACGAGTATAGTTTCCCTTGCAAAGTGGATTTTGTGTATAAATATATTGGCGATGGAAGAAACCAAAAACATATATATAAATAAACAAATAAAGAATCAGAGCAGTTTAGATTTGCGCCCTTAAATATATAATACTTTGTAGAAGTACACTAATTTAGTCGTTAATGAGCTATTGGAAATTCTATGATAGGTAAATTAAACATTCATTAGCGCTTCTGAGATAAAGCTTTATTCACTGATGTGACCATAATTACTTTACTATTCTTCAATCGTCTCCACTAATTACCTCACAATAAACCAGACTTTTATCCACGTTAAAAGAATATCGAAAGAATAAGGGAGCTTATTTCAACTCAAGTTTCGCAACCGAAGCGCAAGTATCATCACGACTTTACGAACCTCATCGAAACCTAATCCAAACCTTCTAGAAACTTTCAAAAGGTATTAAGGATATCTCCAGTGTATCCAGTGGGTATACAGAGAAATTCCACGCCAACAAATACCGTGGTGTACACGAAACGTGTAAATCGAACGTGACGTGAGAACAGGTGAGGCAAATCTCGTTTGCCACTGGACGTTTAACAAAATAAAGTGTCAAGCCCGTTTGATGAAGCGCGCAACGAAGACTTTATGACATTTATCCCGTAGCCATGGCTATCAATCAATTCGTAACACCTAACGCGCCATTGAAAACGCGTTTCCATGTATGTACACACGTATTCCCGGTGTTTATTTAGTCCAAGCAAACGTTCCGCAGAAGTTTGAAACTTCCCCTTTCCTTCGAGCAGCTTCTAATTACTTTACGTAAGTTTGCTGCCAGCGTCTGGCATGGTTCTTCCTCCCCTTTTACAGGCTTCGGAAAATGATTTTCTTTTCACTTTCTCTTCTTCAACTTTATTAAGAAGAAAATCGCGGCCCGACCATCGCCCGAGTGTTCTTCCACCAGTCCTTGAAGCAGAGAGAAAAGCATCGTAATGCCCATAAGTGGGTGTATTGAGATATAATCTGCGTTTCTCTCTCGTTTGGCTGCGCCGTTCTTTTTTCCCCCCTTTTTCCTTTCTCACTTTCTCCGCGCCGTCTGAAAACGGAAAGTCGACCGTTTTCGACTGTAATTCTGGCTTTCACTGCCACTTTCACGCGTATTAAAATTATCCCACCGCTGTGTCCACGGATGGGGAGGCTTTTCACGCGTGCAACAAGTGCAGAGGGACGTTTATTAAAAACGACTCGCGATTCGTTTGCACAAAATCCGACACGCGGGTTTTCCAATCTTCGGTTAAATGTTACGTACGTTTGTTGGATTAGAATTTGATATCTGAGAAAGAGAAGATATTGGTTTTCTCCTACTACTTTGGGATTTCATTTGTAGTGTTGGTACGTTTTCTAGTTATTTATTATTAAACATATTTCGCATGTAATGCGAATAATTTAATCAACATTGTATAACCAATACGGTTTCAACTGCATCAATTTTTTTAATTTAAGAGAACTGTGTTCGCTTTAATTAAACGTCTCCGCCATCTCGCAAATTGATCTTAATTTCGCACTTATAGAACACACTCGCGTTTATTATTCGCTTGCAATTGTGCCAGGGGACCTTATTCAATTTCGTATTCCAACATCTCGCGTTTCATTACATTTATGTGGGAGTGGAAATACTGCGTGACTGTTTAGAATGATTTCGAGGTGCGAAAGATATGTTTGGAGCTGAGTACTGGAGAAGATCGTGTGAATGGGGGGTACTGCGGCCCAAGGATTCGGGTGGAGATCGGGTGCATCCTGAATGAGTGAGAGCAAATGAGGAATAGAATGAGAGAGTAACTAAGAGTCGAAGAATATATACATAGAGTGAATGATGCGTGTGCAAGGCAGAGCTAAGGGAGAGTTAGAGGAGAGCTAAGGGAGAGTTTGAGAGAGACGTATCGTGAGCAGAGAGTGTTGAATTGAGAGTATCGTGAGTATCGTGTGAGAGTTGTCGTGTGTCGACGTTTAATAATAATAAAGTTAGTGTTTAATTGAAGCAGACTGATATCTTATTACACTACCTGCCTTCTATTCCAATCTACGTGAGGTTTACGAAAAATAACTTCTACATTTATAACGCATACAATGGTAATATTTAATCGCACAAAAATAGCTGCCAGTAGTGTTATTAACGTTAATTGTGCCCCGTGCGACACCTTCGAGACTCTAATTGCTTGACATTCAGAACGGACAAGCTCTGTAATATATCTGTTACGATTATAAAGTTAGAACGCAATGACAATTCAGTTCGACGGGGACAAGGCGGGAATTTTGATCCGAATGCACACATTGCTAAGCCCTTTGTCAAGGTGCTGTACCCTGCCCGCGTGTACGTTGGAAAACGAACGCCATTGTCCTATTAATTGTACTTCACGGTTAACATCCACGCTGCGGGAATTTTCCATTGGGGAAGTTCGCCCTCGGTACACGGGGCGGAATCGCGAAACAAAATTATGACTCTCGAAAAGCCGTGGAACTAAAGAATGTGTTTCCCAGCGTTGTGGAAGTTTTGCGGTCAAAACAGTTCCGCTGGCTTTTCCAAGTGCTTGCGATTAGGTCCGAGCCATTCTGTTCCATTTCGCGGCCGATGCATCGTAAAAAATGAATGGAAAAATAAAGAATGGAAACAGCGGCGTTTACGTGGAGTGTAATAGCCTTCGTACGTACAGCGTTAGTTAAGTTCTTTGTACTTGGGGCACGATTCTCGTGCCGTTGTAAAATATCTTGGATAATTCGTGGCGTTAAATTATTAATTCTCTTGCCACGTCGTGCGCGGATGTTAAGGTGAAAGAAGTAAGTACAGGGCCGGTCGAAAGTTTTACCCGGGCAGATATTCCGAGGTGTACAGTAATTTTCAGAAGGATTAAGAATTTTAAGGTGGGATATTTAAGAGTTTCTCCGAGCTGTGTGGAAACGATGTAATATTTAATATTAATGCCATTTAATCTAGATGCCATTATAATTTTGAATTGGCGGACGATTGTGCAAAGTTTGAATAATTAAACAAATAAAATTATACCATAGTAGGATATTTATTTGAAAAATATGTGGCATTAGGTATAGCCGAAAGAAATTTCTTAACCTTGTGTATACAATATTGTAATAACGAGGAATATTAGATTATAGAGTAAGCTGCATAAGGGAAGATTGATCGAGGTACTTTAAATACGCTTAAATAATACGGAAAGTTTAAACAAATTACCTCCTTTAATACAATAAAATGCTGCATTATTTAATACAATTAGTACTTTATCCCTGGCTGTGGAAACCATACAAAATATATTGCAACCAGATATTTATTTCTGAGCAAAATAATATTTTCAAACTTATTTCCAAATAGTTTGTATTTTGAATATAAAAATACCATTCTTTCTTAACTGATATTTCTTTTCTACTTACTCAGATCTTGCTATTCTCCTTTTCTTCTGTTTATTCCCGGCTAGCATTACTTAGAGACTCAACTCGATACTCGGTTCCATTCCAAGCCACCAAAAATCATTTGCGACGTCGACGTTGCGCTTTGACATCGTCCCGTTCAAGAGTTGGCGAATGAAAGAAGAAACGGCCGGGGGGGATAGAAAGGGCGGGAAGGGGTGAGGCGAAACGATCTTCCCGAAAAATATTCCGATGAAATAGTTGTCTTCGAGGGTGGATTTTCGTACGCAAGACAATTCGTCGTATCACAATGCCGAGGAACTGAAAGAACGATGAAATTTCTGGAGGAAAGCAGATTGCTCGCTTCCCTTATCGGATTCCACATGGAGAGAAGCAATGTTTCTCGATTACTCTTTTATTCATGCTATCTCGTGTCCCGGAGTTCCTTCGTTCTCACCACACAAAAAGTTATACCGCTCAAGTTTTTGCTAATGGTTTTCGATTTTCACTCCCCGTTCCGCGTTTAATCCCGCAGTTCGAACGTCCCAGATTTCAATCCGAATTTTCTAAATCGACGGTTTTTATTCCACGAAACGATCGCCGAGAAAGCAAATTCCTTTACCAAGAATCGATTAATTGCAAATAACAATTTAATCGAAGGTATGGGAAAAAAAGTGATGAAAGCACAAACATAAGTTTGTGTGTCATACAATATAGATATTGGAAGTCGTCAGTTCGAATATTTAATATTTCAAATTGTTTTAAATGCACTTTTTTATCATTCCAAACCACTTGAACTTCAAAATACTAAAAATCTCAATGCACTTCCAATGGCTTCAAGCGTAGGTATTGCTTCGTAAGTTAAACAATCCGCAAGAGATAATAAATATAAAAAGTATGATGTACAACTATTATCGCATACAATACAATATTTGTAATTTAAATTACAAATCACCATCGAATCACCCATTCAAATCATTATTCATCGCAAAATAGGGTATGCGTTAAACCATTTTACAATCCATCAAATTCTCTTCACTTTCCCTCAACGTTGACTATCCAATCTCTTCTAAAATATCATTCCTCGCAAAGCACGAACAACCGCGCAATCGAGTTATCGAGGGCGCTACGTACGTACATGGTACACGTGCAATGAAAATAGAATCATAAACACCATTCCAAACTTTTATCGCTGGGAACTCGCCTCGTTTTCACAATCGCGAATCATTGCACACCCCTCCGTTTCACCCCTCGTACCGTGCTGCACACCCCCGGCCAATGATCCAAAATTCAGCCCTATTTTCATTTTAATGACGCCCTTTGTCGCGCCACGCGGAGTCACGTAACTACAAAAGATGCTGCATTTCGATTTCGCGTCGCGTTTCCATGGGACGTGTTTAAAAGTTTCACGTACGATGATGTGTTCCAGGTACGTACACATTGGGCCATCAGGTGTGTGACAAGCGTGGACTGACGCGCGTTGAATTTCCCACGTGGCGGGCCGGGCCACCAACGCAATTTTATCACCATTCATCGTATGTGTATAACGATATCATTGATACGAAACGGACGTGGCCGTTGTTGTTTGCGCGAAAATATTGCACGACAACGGAGGCGATGAATATTACATGGTTCGTTGCGACACTTTTAATAGTCCTGACAACTGGCACGTTCACGATTGAATTTTTATTCGTTTGCTGGGGAGACTGATTTCACCGGAGCAGAAAAAGAGAAACCGAGTGCACCGAGTGATTTGCGCAAGACAGTTGTCTCTATTATTTTCGTTGTTAGTGGGTGGATAAAGGTTCGATTTTTTAATTTTGGCGATAGTCGTTTTTGAAAAGGTTTCGATTCTTTTTGATCGCAAGATCGTTACGGGGAAAGAAATATTGTAGGAATACGTTCAAAATTTAGTATTGAAGCTAGTATGATACACAGGTAGCAGAAAGTCACTTTTGGGTTTAATACTTGTTCTGGTTTGTCGTTAAAAAACAGAGTATCTGAACGATCGTAGTGCAAGCGAAAAGAATGAATTGAAATTGTATATTAATGCTTTTGCATTCGAAGCTTAGTTTTCGAGAACAACGACTGTGAAAATAACATAGTGAGGACGAATTTACTTGTTGAACGCCACGCCAAAATTACGATTACTCCGACGCCTTTTATAGTTAATACATACGTATTTTCTTTCTTTAAAAAATGAAAATATAATGCATTTCCTTTTATAACTGAAAAATAGAAGCACAGACAATATTTCCAGATTAAAGTCCAAGTATTTGAAGCCCTAAAGAAGAAATGTTAAAAATATTATCAAAGAAAAGAAGGTTTCCAATTATTATTATTATTATTATTACAATCACTCTGCTTTATTAATCCGAAGTAGTTACATGCACAATATCGAAATAATGCAAGAACGAAAGGCAATATAAAATGTTTCATCTATCAAAAACATTTTATTATGCGTATGTTAAATGTTCCCCACTACTTTATATTTTTTTAACAAACTTACTACAGCACAATAAACAGAAAGAAACTTGAAAATGCACTTTAATATGATTCAGTCGACTTACTCTGTTGTCATATTCGTATCGGACAAAAGGTACTAGTTTTCTGCAAAAAGAAATTCTCCAATTTTCGTAGAACGAACTTCGTGCAAGTAACAAACTCGTCGTCCCATTAATGCGTCTTGTTGCGAACGATTTCGAAGCAGGCTACTGTGACCTATAACTTCCGCTTGGGCAAGTATTATCCAGGCTATCATCGCATGCACCCAGGTGTAAAGGCACGGGCCACGGCGATCCGGTGAAACGAAGGAAACTGTTGCATCCAAGCAAAGAAAGCTTCACAGCCCGCTGCATATTCAGTCCCCCTAGACACGCGCTCTACACCATGTATTGCACCGCATGATAGATGACGCTTCGGCTTATAATCAATGACCTGTTTAACGCGACGCTGCCGACCAGACACATTCAATAACCGACCCTTCGAATTCTCGATCGGCTGAACCATTTACTTGTCCAATATTTCTTCTTAAATATTAGACTGGTATACGTGAATAAAATTGTCGACCGTGGCTGGTCTATTTGCATTTACTTGGAATTGAGTTAAAACTGTACAAGAGTCTATTTATTGCAGATTTTTTTTCGTGAATAAAGAATCAAATATCTTAACCAGTACATATCGTCAAACGTTATTTCTTGTTTAATAATCTTTGCCAATCATCGTAATTATTACTATTCTTATACAGCAGAATAATTTGGGCAAAGCTTGGATTTCTATGGCTAATGAAGTATATTTATTTTTTACTATATATTTGCTAATAGACGGAAAATCAGGAATGCAAATTGTACTTCTGTAAAATAATGATACTACTTCCACCCTTATTACTTCCCCCGTTAACCAAAGACGCTACATAATTCGTGCATTCTAATTTCCGGTTCTCTGCATTCCACGAATCACATGTTTAACTGAAGTTCGAGTCGCTGCGACGGAAAATCGCGATAGGTCGCGGTCGTTTCTGCGTCATTTTCGTTTGTTTCTTCTTATCGCGTGTTGTTATGGCTATTCAGTGCGAAGAGAAAGAGAGAGGGGGAGAGTAATTTCGCGACTGATAAGGGAAGGACAATTTCAGGAAGATGACTGTGTGAGTTAGACAATGTAGGCTCGCGGTTTCGAGTCAATGGCACAAGTTTTCCTGGAAGAGGATTGTATTTCGTCCATGGGTAGTGAAACGATGTTTTCAGAATGACGAACTCACGCGATAGAGTTCTATGTACATAGGATTATTAATCAACTTCGCGGAGTTTGAAAAATAACAGGCACTTAGCTGCAAAATGTTTATTAGAGGTTTTTGCAAAATAGTGGAGCTGGTTAAGCTTCATGAAAATTAATACAAGCCGGTACTAGGAGGATTCCCTAGCTCATTTACTATCTTGCAACAAAGTTTAGGGGCCGTATTTCTGCAGTGAATTCTGTTTTGGTGGAACTAATGTTTCTTACACCGTGCGCTATTCAAATTAATATGCAGTACAATTTTTAGTATCATGAATTTTCGAAGAACAAGTGATGTATATTCATTATTGGTGACGTATATTCAAAAAAAGATAGGATTAAACTATAATTGGACTGAAAACTATTGGCAAACATTGTAGATGCTCGTGTGCAATACACATCTGCAGAAATAAAATTCTGATAAATTAATTATTTACGTACAAAAACACAACGAATCGCTGTAAGTACTCCAGAAAACAATATAGGGAAAAAATGCAGGCGGACTCGTCAAGATTATTGGACTTCAAATAAACGAAAGACTAATCACCCAACGAAAAACTCGGAAAAAGAAAATTCTGTTATACGTTGATACCAATATGTCACAACACAAGTGCCTCCTCACTTACTAATCAACTCTGTCAACCGTTCACATTCACTCTATCTTCCATTATAAAAAATTCAACGCCCACTCATCCTTCCAAGAAGGCGAGACGTGTTTTCATACAGCAAACGCTTTTTATGGAACAAGTGGCCGAGAAAAAAACATATTGCGTTCGTCGTGCTACGTTATTCGCGTGTCAGCTATTCAAGTACGACAAGTAATTCATCATGCAATGGGATATTCCATCCGGAAGAGAAATTACAGGTTCCGTTTATCGTGCCTCGGCGACGCGAATTTTTTCAACGCCACTGCATTTTTATGCAACAGTATTCCTTCTTTCTTTTTTTAGTCAATAGATTGTGTAATTAGCATTCAGATAAAACATTTTTGAATTATTTAATAAATGGAATTTTATTAGTGCAGTAGAGTCTCGATCAACCGGGTTGTCGAATTTATTAGTAACACAATTATAATCGAATTTTGTAATTCTAAATTTGTTTATAAAAGACAGAGTTTAACGTTTTATTAGACTTGCAATTTTCGGGAATAAATTTTCCTTGGGCATTTTCTCCCAGATCTCAATTAATTCCCGTTGCAATCACATAAATAATCGTGATAGCAGTATTTAATAATTTGTATTAATTCGATCTACGCACAGAGATAACAAACAGTTCTATTCATTCAAACATAATTCCCAGATCTCAATTAATTCCCGTTGCAATCACATAAATAATCGTGATAGCAGTATTTAATAATTTGTATTAATTCGATCTACGCACAGAGATAACAAACAGTGCTATTCATTCAAACATAATTATTTTATTCTAATTATTATAACTGTGCGAATGAAAAATTGTTTTTATGAAGGCGATTTAATTAAAATGCTAGATAGAATGTTTTTTTTAAATTAATATACAAAATCAATACAGTCCAACATCCCGATTGCTCGTGATAGAACCAGAGAGGAGGAAACAGGACAAAAATGTATTTAGGAATATAATGGAAAAAAATGATCAACTTTAAATAGAAAATTGTTATAAATTGTAATTAAATACACGTATCTACGTACATATTGATTGGGCTTCAGCAATCTCTATTCTATTGTTCTATAAGTACTTGAAGAAAAATGGAAGAATCACCAGCGAAAAAATAATTGAACAGAAAGTCCGCAGAAGAATCGAAGTACGACTACGTTGACTGAACTAGGTGGAAAGTTTTCTTTCAGCTCGATAATAAACTCGCCTACTCTCGTTCAACTTCATTCCCGATAATTTGGCTGGCCAAATATCTGCGGCGCTTAATTACACGTTGGCGAACTTGAAGTAATTATCAAAAACTTCATGAGTGCTTGGCCGATAGCGTGGCCCACGATCGCCGCGAATCGATAAATTCCTCATCGAAACTTAAGAAGAACGTGAGCAGAACGACAGTCTAATCGTTTGAATAATTCCGATTCATGTTATACGATTGTCTGCCCGGTAATTTCTCTATCAGACAGCCATCGTTCGATGGAACGCCTTTCGAAAGGTAATAACGTCTAACACGAGCTCGTACATATTGTCGGGAAAGTGTAATGAGTGAATTTATTTCACTCAATTTTCTGTTTTCGATTTTTGTTTAATTAACCAGCAGGATGGCATCCTTCAGGCTAACTTTTTTAAACATACACGTAGGTTAAAAAAAGGATAAGATAAGATCTAAAGAATTGTTATTTCGTATTCAATTTCGTCGAGTATAAAAACATTGCCGCTGGAAATTCGCTTGGATTACAAATAATATTAGCTCTGTACACAGGACAGGAACATAATTCACAAGCAACGAAATTCTCGGATGTTTTAGGAAGTTTCACTCGTATCTATGTGTACAGTAAATATGTTCTAAAGGATAAAGGATTATTGCAGTGTGTCCTTAATTTTCCAGACACCCGCCGTAAATCCAGCGGTTCTTAATGGTTGTGCACAAATGCGAGTTGATGAAACTTGAAAACACGCGCGTGTCTTAATTAAAATTTGAAATCTTTCGGGCAACTTCGCGAACGAGTTGATATCGAAATATTAAATTAAAGTGCAGAGTCGTCCTAATTCGCCGATAATGATCTCATTATTTTATCTTCGCTATTATATGTTTTGTAATATGGGAACTTCTTCATTTATCCAACATTCAACATTATACAACTCATTATCGTATTAAAATTGAATAAAGTGTTCTTCCAAAGAAAGAAATGTATTAGGTGAACCTAATTTTGTCCTTTAGGGATTTCTAAACAATAGTTACAATGATAGAATAAATGGACTTTTAAAAACTTACAAAAGAGGAAACGTAATAAATACACATGGATGGCAGTAAAATTCTTTCTTTATTTCATATAAATTAAAATAGACAGACCTTTCACCGTGCACAATAGAGTAAATTATTAAAAAAGAAAGAGTTTTTTTTAGAGGCAATGTGCTCTTTGATCGCAGCCAACACCAGGCCCTCCTAATAAAAATGCGTCACGAAACAATGCGAGATCAAATTAAAGCAAAAATATTAAAACTGTTTTACAGAACTAAAATAGCCCCACTCCGACATTCAACGCCGATGAAAAACGGAGCAAAATGTATGGAAACAATCGTAGTTAATTGCGTTTCGTCTGTCGCGACTGAAACGAGTCGGTGCGCTCAAAAGCGAGATTTTACAGTCGACTCTTTGCGCAAACTTCAGCGAATATAATAAACACGACGACGTTTGATAAACGATAGGAAAGCTGGGGCCGAAATTGAAATAGTTGCGGCCGCAAGGAAACGCCGGTCGATAATTACGCTTCTCCTTTCGCGAAACTATTTACGAGAAGAATAGAATTCCGTGGCCAGTACTTCCTTTGAAGTTGCCGGCTAAAACTCCCGGCGGAACGCTCCGGCAAAATCTCGAATCGGTCAACTAGCTAACAACGTTACGGTCAGCGTAACGCATTAATCAGCACACGACATAATCGTTCTTCGCGACAAAGTTGGAAACCGCGTCAGAGTTAGTCGGTATATAATAATCGTTCGACACAGCGAGCCACCAATTAAAATTTATCCTATCTAGGAGCTAAACTACTTACGTTTGCGAACTGTGACGTTGGTAGCTCACAGAGGAATTAGTGGAATTATTATTATTAGTGGAATTATTATTGGAACAAACAGAATAAAAGATTCTGGCGAATTTCACTGCATTCGGTTAGAATTGCTGACATCTGTCTGTTCTTTTAATTTTTAATCTAATTTCGCTAGTTTCAAATGGCCTTACAAAGTTTTCACTTTCTAATATTATTCAGCAGTGCTCGTAAATCGAATACTATATTTGTCTTAGCCCCTCTCTGATTTTTATTTTACTTATTTATGTTCATCATTTTTATTTCGTGCATAGAGATTG
Source organism: Nomada ferruginata (assembly GCA_963583965.1). Taxonomy (NCBI): domain Eukaryota; kingdom Metazoa; phylum Arthropoda; class Insecta; order Hymenoptera; family Apidae; genus Nomada; species Nomada ferruginata. Next base: position 8,951,228 of record OY757219.1, read on the forward strand.
CCTGCTTTGTTTATCTACGAATTCTTCTAACTTTTTATGCCCGACGTTAAATATTCGTGACAGAAACTGGGAATCAATTACATTTCATTCAATTCCACGTCGACAGTATCGTGGAACACAAAGTCTTATTAAATCGATGAGCGATAATTTCTCTCCACTTGAATACCTAAGTATTTGTAATCATCGGAGAAAATAAATGAATTTCCATAAGCTATCGGAAAATATTCCTGTGATCTATTAATAAAACACACGAATCTCCATTTCTGAAATAAGATGCTTGCACAGGATTATTTTCTATTCTCCTCCTTTCCCCCATAAAACGATAATCCAATTTCTATCAAAGATTCTTTCACTCGTTAAAACCTATTTTATCGACGTCGCTGCTACACGACGGGGTTTTCCGCGAATTTATTCCCACAACTTTGCACCATTCTGCTCCCGCGCTTTCAACTCGACTCGGAACCGTCAATAAGAGAAGCACGACCACGCAGTGTGTTTTTCCAACCCACACTTTGCGGGGACAGGGGAAACCTTATGATCCTTGGAACACGTGTTAAAGGCTCGATTATTTCCTGTCAATGCTGTATCCTGGGAAAGGAGTCGTTTCCAGGTGTGCTTTGGGATTCGAATCCCGGGTCTATTTTGCCGAAGAAAAGGTTCGCGACCCGCTGAGCTCCTCCGTTGAGGTTGTTTAATCTGTCCGGATATTTTTCTCGCATTAAAGGGATCCGGCTTGTCGATAGAAAAGCGCTGGTAATGCCGTTTTAATTTGCAATGTACGTACCGTGTCGGTTTTCCCGTGCTAACGCGAATTCGATTTTACATGACCATTTATTCAATTATATAGGGTGTGTCTATATGTGTAATGTATTTACGCAGAACTATGTCAGCATACTGTACGAGTTAAAGTAAGAGGCAAAAAAAAAAGTTTGGCAGACCAAACTTAATACGTGTGATGCATTCACTGAAATTGTAAGAGATAAAATATCAAACTGTACGTCCTAGTAAAAATGCATGCAAATGATAATCGTTGAACTGGATATAGCGGCTCGTTTCTGCACTTACAGGATTTTTAAACACAGTAATCTCGAAATTTGGAACAAAGTCTTACAATATATTTTATTAGAATTTAGGTACCATGTAAACATTGTAGATAGAATTGTACAACTGAAATCAATCTCGTATAACGTTTCAAATGCTTAAACAAAAAAGGCAAAGAAAAAATAAAGAAAATCAAGGTGCAATAAAATCAATTTTTCTCAGTTGTCAGTCCTGCATTTGTAAGAACGGCGACACTTTGGCACGAAGATAAGGTAAATAAAAATATCGCCAATCCGTTTTTACGCTGTATCGAACGAAAACCAATCCGTTGCTATCTCATACCTCTGCCATAATGTTTTAATAAAGTACTTTTAACCCTGCCTACATAAAATCTTCAAATCTCGAGTAAAGATTATTCGAACGCGCCAGTCGAATGACGCCGTCACGACACGTTTCCAATAATATCGCAGAAAAATCGGCCTTCCTTTTTTCGCATGGGCAAAGTTTCGAACGATTCATCACGGGGCGTCGTTAAGTGCACGCGAACCGAAGGAATCGTTTGGGTAAATTGAACGCTCAACGGGTATGAAAGTAAAATGTCATTAAGGTGCGCGGGAAATAAGAGTGTTCAGAGTCCTTCCATGAAACTCGACTCAACCTTCTCCTAATTCATCCCTGCCCCTAACACAAATCATGCCCTTAATAGAAATTTAAACGGCGCAAGGGTGCTCGCGAACGCTCGCGTCGAAACGTCAGGCACGATCCTCCTGTGTAAATAATATTAATGGAGAGGCTTGATGGATCGTTGAATTCTCCTCGACGCTTGATGTCGTTTCTTTCAGACGCAGAAATCGTCGCACAAACGCATCGTTAACTCATTTTGCGAATTAAGCGAGGAGAAAGAAATGAATGATACTTAGCTCCGGATTTTTGTTTTGCTCGGAGGGATATTCGGGGAGGAATATTGCTGATTTAGGAAACGCTTCTTGTATTGCTTTTAATCGATTTTACTTAACTCTTGGGACAAGAGTTAATTCACACTTGGAAAGAGAGAGTTATATTTTTGTTGTAAAATATAATTGCCCTTGGATCAATTTTATTTCCTCTACATTGTTTAACCTTTCTATTATTGTGCAGTTTTTTTTTTGCGCCATCAATGTTGAGAAATTATAAATGAATAAATAAATTCAGGAAAGAAGTGGGGAATTAGGAGACGCTTCAAACTTTTGAGCAGCAGTGTACCCTTCCGCTAACAAATTATAGGACGCCTGCCAGTTTAACAAAATGTATACAGTTTTATTGCAGCGTATATTTACGAATGCATGTTTAATATTTAGTTTAGTAGAAGAGAATCAAATATTTAGTAGTTGAAACATTTGACCACTGCAAAGCATACATTTAAAGTGCGGGAAAATATTTGTGGAAGAAATTTCAAACCAAGTTGTGGTACATTCTACGAGAACAATGGATCAATATTAATAGTCCAGTTACAAAAAAGAATTAATTTGTAGGGTGTCAAAATTATGAGAATCATTACTTATGTCACACGGACGATACGTAGGTGAAAAGAAAATCTAATTATTGGAAATGCATTTCGCTACGGTATTGCACGAATTATTACCCGCGTGTTTTATTACACATTCTTATATTATTGTAAGATATCCTCTGTTAAATATATTAGCAATTCCAATAATTTCCTTCCGATTATTACACAATTTTATTGCACGTTCTATGATTTATCAGCAGGACTGTACATACGTCAACGAGCAACAAAGGAAATTAAAATCCCCGACCTCGAATGCCACGGATAATAAGGACGGGTTCCTCGTTTGTACTTAAAATGCTCGCTCGTGCGTTCGCTCGCCACAAGAGATACTCGAATGGCTGTTGTCTCGAATTCTCGTTCAGAGGCACTTACTGCTTCTTCATTCGAGAAAATTCGATCTTCAGCCAACGTTCCCGGAAAGACTAAGTCCGTTACTTGGATCGGGAACGGACGAAGGAAAATCGGCTGAAGAGATACGTATGTTACGTGTGCCGTTTCAAACGAGAATTTTCGGTCCACCCTGCGCTGTAGAAACGTGCTACGTATTAAATAATTACTCGGCCAGGTAAAAGACAAAACGTTTGCCTCGGGATCGACACGATGTTGCGTTTTCCCTCTTGGTAATTAACGACTCGTGGTTCCGTCCGAGGAACGTTCATATGCGGCGCGTTAATGCGATTCGAGAAACTCGACTCGTGTCGGTGGCCGGGGAATTTTATTAAGATTTAGATACAGCGGAGTGAAATTAACATTGCCCTCTGTTGCCACGGTTCTTCGTGCACGTAAGGATTTCAAAGTCTGTGTATGACTCGTTTGGATTCTTCGTTTTGTGAATTGCGTATATTTGAAACTTAATGACGGCACTGTATTTATTGTGGCTCGTAATGCTGTGAGATGAGCTTCGTTTATTAAATTTTTGTAGTTCAACGAAAGGGGATGAAGTATGATAACTTATATGCACAGTTTGAGGCAGAATTTCGTTTTGATTCTCGTGTGCTGAATAAATGTTATCGAATCAAAGATAATAATAATAATAGAAAAATGTGGTTGCCCAAACTTTTGTCTAATACGTTGACTGTTTGAATGTGAGTTAGTCGTTCGTTACTGTAATACAATTTAATATTCCTACAATTGTAAGAAGCCACCTGTCATATTATGTGTAATGAAAAAATCTCCTGCAAACAAGAACCTGAAATATTAATTTAACGATGTGCATCAGTTTCAGTATCACACGTCTGTTCTACAAATAGCCATAATTCCCATTGCATCATTTCTGAGAATATTAAAATGCGTGAAAGTTTATTAAGAGCGTCTTCAGTTTAATTAAATAATTTGAACAAACATTATTGCAATTTTAAATATGTACACCAAATTGATTAATTTATTGCCAATTTTCTTATTGTGCTTTACATATAGCCATTTACTAAATATTTCTTTTCAGCTAACAAAAAGCTCCCATGAACCCGTACTCATATGAAAGTTACCGAAAATAATTCTTCTAGAACTTGCGCATGAAGAAACATACGATACACTTTTAGCATCCACATTATTGTACAATCATCAACCTTCCCAATCCAAAGTTTCCCAAAAAACATCTTGCATTTTCGACACCAAACGTCGCCGATTCGAATTACCATATTACCACCATCGCGATCGAAGCCCCATACCATAGAGCTTATTTCGTCCCCTGTTCAGTGGCCAACGTTTCCAACGGTGCAGCAGAATGAAAAATAAATAGGATACGCAGGGGCTCTCTGATGAAATTCTCCAGTCGAAATTCGTTCGGTAACCATTATTGGGCCGAGTAATACGATTTGTCGATTGATGGCTGGAAACAGTTCATTGCCAGGTGTCAGGTGAGCGCAGTATCGTTATCGTCGCAAATTACGCTTAGTACCTATGCATATCGATGCGCTCCTACCACGTGTGTTCAGAACTGAAAATTCATTAGAGCACTGATCGGGGGAATGGATTGTTGGGGGCCGGGACGTGGCAAACGCTTCAATGCGATTCCCGAATGCGATATTGTTCAGATCCGAAATGATACTCAGGCGCGATTGAATGTGAAAAGAATGACGTCATTGGTACTGTTTCAAAGGTAAGTTTGGCGGAGGGATCGAATGAGCTTTTGATTCGAATGTGTTAGAAGTTTGATAGGAAAGAATCGTGGTCGACGTTAATTAAGATGTCGATGAGTAGGAAAATAAATATGTGATTGGATGTTTGAGATGCAACGTGGAGAGGTTTTGCGTTGAAAGGAATATCAATTGTCGTTTGATATTATGCACGCAGAAATGTAGGGCAGAGGGTAATTTATCGTGTTTCAATTTATTACTTCTTTATTATATATTCTCGGTAATGTGAGTCTATCGGTTCTGTGAGATTTATGCTGTCCAATGGAAAGCATTTTATACAGAAGAATTTTAATCAGCGAAGAATAATGCAGAGTTAATTAATTGTTATAAATATAATTTGAAATGAGGCACGATAATATCTTGCAAAAACGTTTGATTCCTCTATTGAGATATATAATAATAATTTCTACGTTGTTTATTTCGTTACATTAAATAGCAACCATCCGATACTTTGTGCTATAAATGCTTTTTAATTCTTTCCATTACGAAAATCTGGTTATCAGTTGTTTTAAGTACATAATGATTTCAATCCGCGACGCGACGAAGTTCATTTTCAGCAAATTGTAACACATGCACGAATCCTATTTAACTCTATTTATGCTACACACTTTCGTACACGCGCGAACATTAATTTAACTAGATTATACCCGCAGTATTAATAATAATAATAATCTGTTGCGAATGCATACTAAAATGTGTTAGCGAAATGATTACTGCCGGCGTTGCACTGAATTCGACCAATTTTCCAAAATGAAGAGCTAGCTCGACGGATAAAAGCGCTTAATGTGCAATAAAATTTTCATTGTTCGAGTTTCTCCAGTCGCATGAACGTTTTTTTGACATTTTTCGAATAAATTCGCGACGAAACGTCGATACAAAAATTTCAAAGGAAAGAGTACAGCTGATTCTACTCGAACTCGACTAACGATAAATTACTGCTTTAGCAGCATTATAAAACTAGCTTCTTAAAATTAAAAGATACGATTACAAGTATGTGTATTATCATTTCTGACAGCACGGTTAATCACGGCCCGATTAATCGGTTATTCCACTGTGCCCAACCTGTCTGCAACAATATTTTTATAGCATCAATCGAATATCGAACAATCCCACCAATTAAAGCCACTCGACTTCCCTTCATATTCCACGCAAATCCCTTACAAGCTCACGGACTGAAGCCAATATCGCCGCGTAATTAAAGCGCAAATATAAATTCATTTCTGAGGCGCTTAGGCGGCGTGCAATTTAAATTATTCGAAGATAAATATTCGTATCGGTCGACGTTAATCCTAACAGCGCAGAAAATGCAGTCGCCGGCCGAACGACGGAAAATCGTTGCGGTTATACGCGTCCGTCAAACAAAGAGGATTAATTTTCCGCGATACATTACTTTCGCGCCATCCATTTCACTGAACGTTCGTTAATGTTCCTGTAATTATGTTAACAATGTCGCGGTGTCATCCAGACATTATTCTGCGAATATGCGCCGCTCCTTGAATCGGTCCGACGTTGGATACGTCGACGAGTTTAAAAGCTCCGCTCGTACTTTTCTGATGAGCGTAACAGGTTTCACTGGAGAATAATTGCTGAGAGTCACGGTAATGAGTTCATTGATCATCGAGCGATGGCAGTATATTACGACGGAGTTGAAGTCGAGTAATGGTCGTGGAATGATTGTTGTGCTCCTTGCTGGATCGTTTAAATTAATTGCTCGATTCATTTCCGTTTCGTGCAATTAATTCTTTGATGAAACTGAAATTGGGGTTGATTCCGGTACTTCGTTTTTATATATTTAATTTTGCTTTGGAAAGCGAAAGCTAGTTTTTATTTGTAACCGGGATGTTTGTCGAAGTAATTATCATTTGACAGATAAGCATGTATGTAGGAATTAATAACAAAAACATTGATTGATACAAATATTTGAATACGTACAAAGCAATAGATATAGGGATTAACACGTTTCTTCTTAGAGGTATCGTGAACTACTGGCTCAACCGCGACCGTCGACGTCGATCGGCCACGGCCGTCGCTACCCTTTTGTTTCTCCGTCGTCACCGTACGGCCTCGCATACACTTACACTAACATCCTTCATGTATTATTGGCCAAAAGTTAGATAGAAATTGGCAATATTCAATGAATTATTGAAAGCTCTTTTAAATTTAATTACATCGAAGTGAAGTAAATCACTATTAGCCCCGTCAATATTAATTCGGACTTTGCGACAAATTATTAACAGACATAGGTATTTCTAAGATTAACGAAATGATTCAAAATATGTTAGTGAGTATCCGTAAGTGACACGAAAAATTATATATTACTTAAATTTAAAGAAATAAGAAGTAAATAAACCAAAGTGGCTCTAAAGAATCACCTAAGAAAAATTTAAACTCAGCCTCAAATATACACTGTCAACCAAATTGTTATATTTCGTTTCAAATGTCCTTCCAATTGGACCGCGGCTTACTAAATAAATGCGTAGGGAAATTGTAATGAGACATCCTGCGTACTGTGTACTCTACACCATTTAAAACATGGTCACCCCTGTTGCACGGCGTTTCCGTTTAAGAGAACGAAAAACTTTCATTACACTTGCACGAAGATATGCAGAGTACGCACGCGTGTACACGACAATTAACGTTGTCGCACGAATGTTTCCGGCATGATAACGTTTTGAAGTCGGTGCTACAATATCACGGTGGTCACACGATAACGGCGCCGCTGGAACGATAATGGCGCAGACATTAAGCAGACCTAGGCTTGGTTATTGTCGCCCCGGCATTAAAGCAGTGACTGTCGTGGAAATGTCGCGACGACACACCGCCTTTACTTTCATACAGCTGTAAATTGGCAATAAAGTAACGTTGAAAATACGCGTGCCTAACTTGACGAGTCGCTGTATTGAGATTCACGACGAGAGGAGAATTTTACGATTTTTTTGGAAGAATGGTATGGAACGAATATGGCATCGAGTGTGCAAGAGTGTATATGTTATATTTGTTGACATTTCTGGTACTATTGAAGCGTTCAAATATTTTGAAAAATGTGTAAATGGTATTTTAAGAAGTTTCTTTTAATTTTCGTTATAAATATAGAATTTAGGTTTGTTGAAAGGGAAATTGAAAAGCTGAATGAAATGCTAGCGCTAATGTTCTGACAAGTTTGCGCGCTCCACATGTACTTTGTTTAATGTCAGCCAATTAACGTGGTAGAGAGGAACAGAAATATTCTGAATTGCATAAATTTATTTAACTTTGGCGATTCTAATTTAATCTGGAAATTATTTTCCATTTAAAACCTTTTTTCGCATTATTAAATGTTATTATTTGGTTGAATAAATCAACGATATTATTTCTGTGTTACGCAGTTTGAATCTTGACACTGAAGCGTCCACGTCCACTTGCCAACGTTTTCAGCACTGCTGGCGGCATACTTAATTAAGATTAAACTTCAGGCGACAAATTTTCTTTGGCACCATGTCCTATCGGTAAACACGCTGAATATTTTATTCTGAAATTTTTAACGTCGTAGTCAGGTAAGATACTTTGTTCAGGCGATAATATATTTTCTCCCGAAGTGAATCACTATGTAATAAGAATTTCACACTCTGTTGTTTACAGTAAAATCAAAGTAAATAGCCAACTGTTTTATATTTTCACACACAATCAGTGAGCTGTATTTGTATTTAAAAAGAGAATAAGAATATAATTTTCAAGAGACCATTTTTACTGATAACTGTAATATAAAAAAGAGCTATCCATCAGCCAGAAAAATATTCAATTCCCAATTTGTGTCTGATTTATTAGAAGTGGAAAATATGAAATTCAATTACTCGTTCGATCAACTTTAATTTACCAATTACAAGTCTTAGCAGCTTCGTTAACTTTCACGAGATTGAAGAATGGTTTCGTAACTAAAATATCTGCGTGGCTTTCGGTACTTCCCCTCGCGAATATTTTCCGCGGTTACAAACTGTTGGCATATTTTTTTTTATCAAAGGCGAACTGGAGCACTTGCGAAATACAGGCAGCGTTTTAAATTAACACGGTCCCCCGTGAGCCTGTCGATCTTATAACGGCCTTCAGTTTCAGAGAAATCTACCGCTAATGAAAAAGGAAGAGAAGGGAGAATAGCAAACACATAAAAAAAAAGTAACGCAACGCAAAGGGAAACCAGGTCGCCTGCAGTTTTACTTAATTAAAGCTTCTTTCGACTAATAAAATGCGCCCCACGTGTCTCTGGGTTCCGCAGACTTCTATCGGAATGGAGCAAAAAGCGGGGCACGCCGATTTTTTTTTATATTTTTATTTGCACGGTGCGCTACATCAAAACTTTGAACGTAAAAGTGGAATAAAAATATATACCTATCTAAGAAATAAAACATATAGGAAAGAATATCAAATAAGTAAACCGTTCATGACCATTGGATGTCGCATTAAAAAATAATAATTGAGCATTCGATATCTATTATTGCACAACGTTTCCCACAGAGACAGTAAAAAATCAAACTCTTTACCAATTTAGCCTTCTTCAGAAGAAGAACGATTAAAATCAAGCATTCCTCTATACGTACACATTGCACATGATTCTTTTGCTGATAGTTGGGTTCACTTATATTGCACATAGTACGAGACTCATCTGTTTGTAAATCTCATTCTACTGAAATCTCTTTAACGTAATCGATAATCGCGTTGCTAAGTGTGCCAAGCGAAGATGTAGTTGCGATTTTCGGCAATTTCGATTGCAATTTGTTCCTTATTTTAAGTTGTATGTTAAGAATTTGGAAAATTAAGGCTTAAGAGAGGTAGTTCTTTCCCGGTCAGTTCTGGGGTAAAGACTGTGTGGTCAATCACAGTTCTTTTACCAAAAGGCAGAACCTTCTCCACTCCGTGGCCAGATCCTCCAGGAAGAGAGCCCTATTCTTTGGTAATGCGGCTACAAGCCGAATTCCACATGTGTTCTTTACCCGACACTAATAAACAATCCCTCGACACCAGATAGTTGGAAGATCCAATGCGGTCCCCAGCCATCGTCGGTCAGCGGGATGTTCAGTCTCATTCATTCACTTTCAAAACTCCCCTAATAAACAGTCAATCCTTGGACATTCGATAGTTGAATAGCGTCGGGCCACCAGCCATCGTCTGTCGTCCGGATTGCCCATTTGCAAAACACTCTCCAAACGTACCCAGGCCAAGTCCCTATCATAAATCCCTTACCGAATGCATAGCACTTCGCTACTCGGTCCCTTTCCTTTCATTAAAAATACGCTGTCGCTAACATGTATACATAATTCCATAGCTTCGTAGCTTCTTCTCGTTAATTCTAAGAGTACGCGTAGAGCGAGTACATATTCGCCGTGTTTGCATTACGAACGATACCACTAATTGATCCAAATAGGCCCCTTTAAACAGTCAGGATGTGAATAGAATTTGATCAGCTTGAATACTAACTTGTACCAGATGTTCCAAGCTTCCACGACCCTGCTTCTTGCTGTTAATAGCGTCTGAGACTTCGAATATAAGCCTCAACATATTGAATGATGTTTTGATACGTCTGAAACTACCATCTATTTGAAATTGCAGTATCAAATATTCTGTAATACACGTATCGTCCATAATTTAAGGAAAAACTATTTAACAAGTTGAGAAATTATTGTGAATAAAATATGTGTCACTTCTGTGTGTGAAAGAATTTTCAAGTAACCTGTTAGAAAATTTGGTTACATAAAGTGTAACGTCATATCATTTCATTTTTGGTAGCTAAATAAAATTTCAATGTCATTATAATTTACACATCTAAACGTTCCAAGAGGACGAGTCTTTGTCGTATATACATAAATCGTATTATTATTTAATGCCAGGAAGTAGATGAAATTACAGGAATCTCTGAAATGTCTTTTCGAGAAGTTTGGAATGTTTCCTGCCGCTCGAGACAGGAAATCCATTGAATATTTCACACCCGCTGGTGAAAGAATTCAGAGTCGTGTACAGGTGCACCGCATCAAGCGTATCTTGATAAGAATTAAGAGCGTGCAAAATCGCAGGACAAAAGTGTTCTCAGCACAAGACGGTGCTTCCGTTTCCATTGGCTTCCCCAGGTTTTATTCTAATTCTGGCAGACGCCGTAACTCGGAATTTTTAATGTATACCATTCATTCTATTACTGAAAATGGACAGGACCTTCCGCCATGAATTCTAGTCAAATCTTCTACCACGAAGTCGATAGGAGAAACTCGAAAGAGAGAATAGTTCAATATTTATTGATCCGTCCAAATATATTTAAGCGGTTGTTTAAAAGATTCTAAATATTGTATTAAATGAGTAATTCTTTTAAATAAATTAGGAAAAATAGGACAGCAATTCTATGATATTTGAAGTAAAGTGTCGATTTTTTGTGTAGATAAAAATAAGTTTTTATTATTTACGGTACTTTAACGTATAAAGAATGTAAGGAATATTCTATAATACACATATATACTTCTTGTGTCCATTGTATTATTGTCTACCACTATAACAAATAGTTATCACTTGTTAAATAAACGATTCAATCGAAAATATTTATTATATTCAACAGGGAAGAATAAAACCGAATTGCTCCAATTATTTCATTAGACAAATAGTGAAGCTTTTAATCAAAATCAGGCTAACCGATTTTCTTCGTTGCAACATTGCACCGTTGCGTCGACCATCTCTCCAAATGCATTCAGATTACAGATTTGAAGAAGCCCTTTCATATTTGGGGCGTGCAAACGAGCTGCATACCCTTATGTCCCATGAACCGAGTATTTCTTTGCGTCGTTCTGAGAGCTATCCGACGGAAATCGAAGAAGCTCACGTTAATGACTGTAGATAATGAATAGAAGCATGGGCGGTTGCTTAAAGCGCACCTGCTGAACGAAAGGATTTTTTTTTCAAGGAAAGCAGCCACCAAACTTCTCCCTTTCGCGTTTCTATCGAACTCGCTTTTTCTTGCGCCTACGCTTTCACGAAAAGCATTTCAACTTCTCTTTTTCCTCTCTTTAATCCTACATTTCATTTTCACGCCTCACAACATTTGTTGCAGATAAATTATTGTTAGATTTGTGGTTAAAAATTTTTGGACTTCTTTGCTTTATTTGTTTAATGGGATTGGTATATCAATTCGCTTAAACAATAAAGAAATGTTCAAAACAATTCTAGTTTTTTAAAGGATAGAATAGTAATTATAACCTTTGGCAGGTCCTTGTGAAATTTAAATAATTAAACACGAAACAGTTGGTTATTTTATTGAATTACAACTTCAACACTTATGCGAGTAATTGTAGAGAGGAAATTGGTCCTTGATTTCCATTGACATTTTATTACGTGCAACGCAAAATATTATTGTATAATTTGACCAATCTCCCATACATTCTAAACTTTTATTTAAAGGCTCCCCCTTACGCGTGAATAAGAGAACCATCAATTCTAACTTCAAAGTTCCACGATCAAGAATTAAATTGAACAACAAAAATTCATCAACAACAAAGCCGGTGTACATACTTAGAACAAAATATTTGTATTGCACATTTGATCTCTCAGAATCAATTAAATTCGATATACATATCTGTTTGTACTCGTCCAATTAACCTGTGCAGTGATACAATGAGTCACCAGACACATTCGTAGCACTAATAGACGTCAGTTGAAGTACCTTATGTTCTGCTTATGATATCTTGCCGCGTAGAATCCCCTTTCCTTCCGAAAATCGCTTGAACGAGGCAAGAGGCATGCTGAATACGTCAGTTGACTGCGTACAAGAAGTCCTAACGCAACGACAAACGAATTGCCAGAGCCCCTGGTAGTCTGCATAAAGTGGCAAGCGGATTCACGGAGTTCCCGAAAGCGTTCGTAGTGGTGAAAAGCTTAACAGTTGTGTTCCTTGTGATTAAGTTCACTCGGGAAACCCGCAGACTGCAATTTTCAAGAAACGCTCCGCGCTGTGACTGCGCTGAAACGCAGCTTCTGTCGATGCGAAACGGATTCGAGAGTTCGCAGGGCTTAGGGGATGTAATGACGATTGGGAATTTGCTCGACGATTGATACGTACGTTTAAAGCAAATACAGAAAAGATAGCGGTGAATCTGTGAAGAATTAATAAAACTCGAAGAATGTATTAATAGTATTGTCTGAGAAATGTGAAATAAGTTTTCTAATAATTGAAGTCTAATTGAAGATTAAAGGGTTAATATTTCTGTGAAAATTTTATTTTCTTAGTGTCAGGAAAAGAACACCAGACATTGGGTGCTCTTTTCCTGACTGTACTTTATTTCACTTCGTTCTGTCACAGAATAAAAGAATACAAAGAATAAAGAAAATCGTTAATTTTTTTGTGCGCACAAGAATGAATCAGTCAAAGTTGATTCGTATCTTGAAGAAAATCTTTAGCAGGTTTTATACGACTCCATAGTTTCGGCGATGGAATGTCTTCGAGTCCATTAAGCGGTTTTACTGAGCGAATCCATTAGGAGTTCTACAGCAAAACGCATACTCTTTCTCATACCACCCCTACCCTCATCCCTCCCTCCTTGTAATACTTCGTTTCGATCATTCATTAACCACTAATTACCCTGACATTTACTTTACTTCTGGCTTTCTCCTATAATTTAGTGATGCACTTTTTATTCTCCCTCACATTGATTATTATAAATTTGATGGACATAGAATTTATTTCCCCTGGTGTAAAATCATAATTTCTTTCTTTACAAAAATATGTATACAAGTTTTTCAATGAAAAAATAACTTATCGCGCAGTTCAAAAATTTCAGGTCATCTGCCAAACAATAATTGCTCGTTGCTTTAAGCATTAATCTAAAGAATGACTACAGGGAACATAGTTTTAACACAATTGAAATCATCAAACCGTCTTAGACATGTAACTCTCAGTACGAACTTACTGTGTATAAAAATGCATAAAAAGAATTGCACCTTGTCAACGCATTCTCCGACCATAATCCCGATATCCTTCTCACCATAGTTCACCAATTACCACCGCGAATAAAGTTTCCCAATCGCCGCGACACGCAATCGTCAGCAGAACGAGTTGAAGCAGCGAAGCAACAAACGAAACTCGGCCGTTCGTCGAAATATCTTCCATCGGGAAACGGAGGTGAAACAGAAACGGCGCGGAAATTATGCAGATAAAGAAACGTCGAAGAAAGACGCGACCGAAGATGAATTCAGCGATCGGCCCGGGTGGAACTCTGCTCGACGGTGGAACTTAAAAATAGCTAGGGTTGCACGTGAAACGGCGAAAAGTGCGCGGAAAGACGCGGAAACGAGATGCAAACGATTCGACGGAAGGGAATCGCCGAAGTTTCAAACTGGTCGCCGTCGAGGCTTGCTTTATACGGGTCATGTTGGAACTGGAAGTTTCGCGGAACAGCGGCATCAGCAGAACGACAGTTAAATACGAGTCGTTTCGCCCGATTAATGTGACGAGAATCAAGGATATGGGACGGTCCCTGGGATGAAATACACGCCCCCTTGTTCGTGCTGTCTTATCTGGGAAACGCTGAAAAGGTTTATAGGACGATGAACCTACGCGAGATCGAATTGAGTCGATACGCTCGCCTCTCGATTCCGAAATCATTTATTAGTGAATTAACAAATCTACCGCTGTGACAGTTGTCGGTAATCGTAAATGAACTGTCCTTTTGATGATATCCCTCAAGTTCATGCCGAGACATTGTGCACATTATTTGGGGTGCTTTGAGTTTTATCCGACAAGCAGCGAGGACTTAATCTATAGGCAAAAGTAAGACGGAAATGTTATATAAAGTGTGGCAATAAACGTGTGACTGTAAGTCGACTGTATTATTTTCTTATTTAGTTTTTTATTTTAATTAACACGTTCCGCCCCACGCAGTCAAGACCAACATTTTTGTTTATCACATACAAGCTGTGTAATAGTCATTAAATTGCAAAAACCATTATGATCAACATAAAGGTATGACGTTTGACATACAGTACAGAAGGGGTACACTGTTTGATTTTATCAAATTATCGTCGTAATTGCGGCACAATTTGAGCCTACGAAAGTTACCGAAAATCGGTCTGGCACGGAACGTGTTAATAGTTAGTATATTGAAGAATAACAACTTGGTATTTTTAATTCCCCGTTTGAAAATGTTATTCTTGTGCTCGGATTCAAACTTGACATCGATTAACAATAGAATTTACACGTACAATGTTTTGTTTATATCTCTGCAACATAGCGTTTATGTGGCAAACTTTATGTAACATTTTTGTTCTTATTTTTGCCTATTGATTGAGTCTCCGCAGTTTGTCCGGACAGGCAACTACAATTCAATTCAGCATTTCGTTTCTTCCTTTTAATACAATGCAGTTTAATTGACCCGACCGAGAGGTCTGTCAAAATACGCTTGGTAGTGAATGTGCCGAGGCAAGTATAAAAGGTCGGAATAAAACTATAGGCGGGGAAATTTGATCGACATTTCGAATCAGTGGACATTTTTCGTAAAATCAATCGGGGCGAATGTGAATGTGGATCGATGATAAACGGGCAACCCGTGCGTTAGTGATTCCCGCCCGTAATTCATTTTCACACCACATTTTGTAATTTATCGCGGTCCCTTCGCGTATTTGCAATAATTTAATCTCGGATGGATTTTACGCGGAACGGTGGCTTCGCGTTTTAAACGGAAATTGCGGGAACTTTAATTCACTGGGGTTTTTGATAAAACTCGTTATCGGTTGAACAATGTACATACCTGATTTCGGTTACAGCGTTAGGCAGAATCGTTTTTATTGATAAAGCGGAAGCTATTACAGCTGTTTGTGAAAAATATCGGTTTCTGTTTCTGATTAAAATTTATCAATCCTCCAAGTGCTGTATATTTTGTTATTCCTCTACATGGCTGAAATGAGTGTAACGTTGAAACTGGTGTATCATTATAATGCAGCAAAATAATTAAAAATGTTTAATTAAAAAGTTCTGCAGTATATGAGAATAATAATAGGTGTTCAAAGATGTTGTTTGTTAATACTTTTGCAAATTATTAAATATGATATTGTTCACAGTGCAGGGGATATAATTATTCTTGCTTTTATTAGAAGTATAATGTAATGAGAATGGTCTGTGAATACGTTTGATGTCGACATCCATATTAATTGATTGTTATTATTATTATTATTGACGTGGCATATCAACGTTATTCTATACGTTTCGAGCAGTTTCCTGAATATTTACTCGTAAATAAATAATCGTTTATAGAAACATGATTAATAATTTTGAACAATAAGTTGTGTAATGTATCGACCCATTTAATCTTAAGCTATACAACAAATATTATTGCATCTTGCCAAACCTTCCTCATCCTTGCCCTTACCCTGTGAGTCACCCCGTTTACTCACCCGTCCAATGTTTCCAACTCCTGACCTATGTCCCTAACTATTTTCCATTCCTACTTTCGACCTCTCCTATCACCCCTACTCCTATATTTCAGATCCCTTATAAACCCTTGACCATTCCTCCTCAGGAGCATTATTATTTCAAAATCCGAGTTACAAGTCCATCATCGTCGTATAAGTATTTTATAAACCTACAATAAAAGCCAGTCTGCGAACGTTATTTTCACGTGTAACCCATCCATTACAGTTGAATATTTAATTATCATAAATGAAACTCCTGTTAGTACTCCAATAGGGCAAGCTTAACAAGAGTACAAGGTGTCAGTATAATTATTTTCCTACAAAAACCACAATTTTACAATAATTCTAATGACAGTCAGACAACTTCGTCCACAGTGAGCACTGTCAAAACAAGTTGCCAAACATTCAACTTTCGTCGTCAGCAAAAATAACTCAAACAAAGAACAACGACTAATCATCCCCTAAATCTCCTCACTTATAAAGCAACAACTTCCCAAAGAACACCCGGTGGATTAACACAGATTCCATCAATCCCTTCAAGCGCTTACCCCATTGGACCATCGAATTGCCTTAAACTCCGCCAGCTTATAAAAATACCCAAAGGTGTCAGGAGCTCCGCGCAAAAGCAACGAGCAAACCGTCCACGCTCACGATCGAACCCTTCGTCCCGCTCCACTCTCTCTCCAGCGAAAACAAAGAAATCACCCCGTTTCCCTTGGAAAAACAATCTCATTCACCAGCCACGCATTTCCTATGCGCAACACGGTGCACCGTCCAACACGCCGCGCCGCTGTAACAGAAAAAAAGAAACAGTACAGAAACGCGGCGTGCGCCCGAAGCCGGCGCAGCGTAGCGGAATAAAGCGTGGACGTTGAAGGAAATCGCGATTCGTCCGAGAGGGATCGTGGCCGAGTAAAAAATGCAACGAGCCACGGCGTACGTGTAAGAACGCGACATAGCCGGGGGTTGAGTGGTAACGGAAGAGGGGTGGTTGGTTGGAAAGCCAGATGAGAAAAGGTGGACCGCCGCTAAAGGATCGAGGGTGCCGGTGGATAAAAGGGCTGGCCAGGAGGTGATGGTTGATGAGAAGGGGCGAGCGAAGAGAGGCAGAAAAGAGGAACCGGTGGGCAGAGAGGGCGGCGCGAAGGGTGGGGAGGGAGAGTAGTTAAGTTAAAAAGGGTAAGGGCCCGGATGGTGAGGGGGGTGTGGAGGTGGTTGACTGCGAGGCGGATTTGCAGTTTTAATTCTTCACGCCTTCTTTGTGCGTTGCATCCGTACGGCTAATTGTTTCAAGCGTCCGAAAATCTGAGGAAGCCCGCCTTTGCAAAGCTTTGTGGCGAGAGGGCCTGGTGTTTGCGTTGCTCGTGTGTGGGGGTTGATTCTGGAAACTGGGACGGGCTACTTGGATGCCAGAGATAGGGGAGGCTGAATGGCGTGACGCGAACATCGTGTTTTTGGGGAACGCCACTTCTTTTTTTTTTGATGCAGTGGGAATTGGAATTTGTGTTCTTGCACTTTTCTCCACGGTAATTTTAACCCTTTGCACGGTACCATGCAAAATAAAAATGTGTCCGGATGGAGAAAACAGTACAGATTTTATTCTTATCCAAGAGTTATAGTATATGTACGAACACTTACAGTAATACTCTGCTTAATTACCTTGGGTGTAATTTTATAAATAATTGAAATAATGGTTTACTGTTGTAAAGAACGTTTATATTAATTTTCAGCGAACGATTGACAAATGTATGAAGGCGTATATATACGTCCTCCGTACCGAAAGGGTTAATAATGGGGATGGAATGTTTTTATGAATCGTAGTTATGGGTGGGATAGATTTGTCTGAACAGTTTAACCAGCTATTTGAGATTCATAAATGGAATGGGAAACATAATTATATACTGTAGAAAATATGTACGAATTTTCCAGAAAATAATTGTTCATTATCTATCATTTCGAAGTTTTATAATGCCCAATGCTCTCGGACACAGTTTGGTACAATTTGAACAATTTTTTTAAACGTGATATATCTCCTCGATTTTTGATGATAAAATATTCGCGATATAAAAAGTGGATTACCTCACATATGTTAAATATTCCGTATTAAATAACTTTTTCCATTACGTTGTGAGCCGGTCGTATTTCAATTAAATACTTATTGTGGACTCGATGTTAATAAGTAATAAAATTTATTTTTTTGCTAATGCAAGCAGTACAATGCATTTATAATTAAAATATAAAAGCTTTAATGAAAGAGGGGGGCTCTGAATAAATGAATTACTGTAACTGAAAAGACACTCTAGATTCTAGATGGTGAATTAACCGACCCGCTTTAATCAGCATATTAAAAACACAGTCTGGACATGATTTAAATAAATAAAGACTCAAGATAAAACAAATCTATATCGTTTCCAGTGTTGCACCTATATAAATGTATGTAGCACGAAATCCGATCCAATATGAAAAGCAAATTTTGTATATCTATTACGCATCTATCGAGAGATTAGTATTATTCCTATCATCGTCACACATTTTGCACGTTCTTTATTATTTACCAGCAAATTATATTGCCACGAATTCATATTGTACTCACACAGCTGTGAATCATTGCCAAACAGAACCAGAAGTATGACATTTTTCTCTCATCCAGTGCTCGACACAATCTCGCCCCTATCGCAACGCAAGATTTTCATCGACAGTATTCTTCCATATAGACCAGTTTCGGCACTAATTGCAAAAAGTACGCACGACAAGAGTTTTCCTGATATCCTCGTCGCATCCATTTCATACGGGACGCGTACTAATTATCATGGCAAAGTGGCTTCGTAATTGTCTCCACCTTTGTCACCTCGGCAACCCCCCGCGCACCCTTAATCATCGCACGGCTTTGGATCATCAAAGAAGAAATGTCTCTGGACCCGTCAAGTGCTCGGGGACTCGTTGGCCTCGCGAGTCAAGTGAATTGCGACAACTTTCCTTCGTTTCTACGAATGCCAACGGGAGGGTCGATCTTCGAGAACGAGTCTGCGGTGTTTTTCCGTGAAGTCGTAAAAACTGCACTCTACCGGCTTGTGTTTCTTTGTTCGCGGAATGATTAAATTGATGAAACGAGGAAATTGAGGAATAAAGAAGGAGCAGAGCGAACGTTGAAGTACATTGCAGGGATGCATTGTTTGTTTTGCTCTAATGTAATTCGAGGTACACATAATTGAGGTGGATAGAAAGCAGACCTTTTTATATCGACATTTGTGGTAGTCTCATTAAGAACGGACTTGAAAAACTATAATAGATTTTTGAATATACCAATGAAGAAGTTTCTGCACGTAAATATTTATGATTTACCCTTTCATTATGGCCATCCTCAAAATTGTATACGCATATTCTTGTTATAAAAGATAGAAAACTTTCTATCGAATCAGAAAGAATATTCATATAGAGACTTGAATACGTAAATCATCTTAATAATAATAGAAATTATATTATACTACGTAAACAGGTTTGTCTACACTCTCAGCAAATCTTTCTTTTTCTCTATTTTCAAGGTACAATACGTGCAGAAAGGGTTAGCAATAAAAAACATTCCAGAATAAATGAACGTTCCTTAAAACAAAAAAATTGATGGATTAAAAGGAAGGACTACAGAACGAGTTAAAAGAATAATTTGTCACCCCTTGTTCTCGCAAGTATAATTGTTTCTCAAGTTAAGTAACTCTTCTCATGGATTAGAACACAACGAGGAAACTTTTCGTAGCTTGTGGCCTGCACGAGGGAGCGAAGATTATAAATAACGGCGGTATATAAACGAGTTTCTTAGGACGACGATTATCGCGCCGCCATAATCCACGAGCAACCGCTGCTTTCGTAATTACACTTTGACTTCTAATTATCACGCACCGTCAATCTCTTCATTCTCCGTGGCCTCGTTGCGTTCATTTCCACAGGCAAAGCGTGTTGCGACCACATTTTTTTTTTCATGCTCACCGAGAACACCACACGTCGTTGATTTTTGATATTTTTTCCTTTTCCTTTCGTTATACACTTTTTCTCTTTTCCCATTTATACTATGGCCGTGGTGCAACATCGATATACTCGAAGCAGTTGGCTACGGTCGTGTAACAAAAGACTGCATCGCTTCGGCATTAAAGTTCAATAATTATTGACTTTTGTTGAATATAAAATTTGATCCCATAGATCGTTTTATCACGTTTATACTATAGTCAATGATAAAAATAACTATAAAAGCATTGTTGTAAAAGTACTCACCCTTCTATTTGACATAATCTTTTAATTGCCGTAGTAGTTTTAAGTTGGGCCAACAACTACAAATAATGACGAAATTATCTGCATTTTAGGAATAATCTGACATAATAGAAAGATTAAGAAAAACAAACAGAGTCATTTGTAAAATAGAAAGTACGGTTCTCTCACAAATATCGAAAGAAAGATATACGTAGTAAAACATTATTCTGCATCGAAGTCAATACGTGTTGATTTCCATTGAGCCATAATCTTCATCCAATTTTCGAAAATCTTTAAAATTTCACTTTCTGCATTTTCTACTATCTACCCCATTAAATAAACAGCAGTATTTTGAAGTACCTCTGGTCCGGAAACGTGATATATCGAGCAGAAAATCGGGGACACGGAAATTGTTGACTTAAATCACTTCTTTATCCGGTATACCGTTGCGTCCGCTGTTCTGCCATTTATTATTTACCCATATGTGGTCGGAATAATGCAACGTCGATGTCATGGTATACCGTGGTATAATGTTATTTATAGATTCTCGTTTGTATCGCCAATGGAACGCGATCTCGAGCTACACCTGAACGGTACCCGAAGGTACGTTCCTAGGGGCGTGCGAATCATCGCGATTCATTTTTAATCGAGACACGGAACGAGAAAATTTATTCGAACGCGAATTCAGGGAACACACACGACTTTGAAGCAGTGTCGTCCAAATTTAATAAACGCTATCTCCTTCTGGGTTATCGAGACCGCGATTCTTCGCAGAAGACCTTTATTCTTTCGTCGAACACGTAAGATACAGAATTTCGAATAGAAAGGTTTCTTGCGGAGACAGTTATTCAAATGCAAATTTTCACAATAATGGTTGCAGCAGCTTAAATTGGTGCGAAAGAAAATTACAAGGGATGACCTAGGGTTTGTAATAATCTATTTGCATAATTTGCAAACTGATTAACTCCGCTTTCAATTTCTTTAATTTATGTTTTTTATATCGTACAGTGATAAAATACATTTGCAAGTAATTCTTATAAGACACATTTTATTGTAGCACAAGTACACCTGCAAAAAGATGCAGGTAAGATAGTTTCGGTTACTTCTATCGTAAAAAATAGTACACCCAGGTGTTGCAAATAAATTTTCGTGAAAAATTATTTCTCTCGATTTTAGAATTCCGTTCGAATTTGTTTCGTCGTATACTTGTCCCAATTTTTAATGGCATGGCACCACTGTTCGCAATTGCTTTTACGTGCCAATCTATTGGGCCGAAAATCGTGTTTCCGAGCAAAATGATCGAAGTAAAAAAGAACAGGACCAATGAGAAGTGGGGCACTTGAATGATGTTAGAATCGAATCGCCCGCACACGGACGATTAATTAAAACGGGGAAGGGAAAAAATGGGGGTCATTAAAAACGGGGCCGCGCTGACGCGAAGTAGTATATGACTGTCACGTTTCAGACGGATTGCGCGCTTTTAATCGTTCTACCGTGTCCAAAATGAATCGATCACTCGAGGCAATTTCCCTAACTCGTACGACGTCACTAGTGGGTATTCCTCTATGCTGTAATACGTGGATGGAAAATGCGCCCCTCCTTTGAAGCAAACAATATATAACAATAAATTCGAGGGAAATAAACGAGATATAAATTTCTGCAAGTAAATTTAAAAATATCGTTACCCATTTCCATTGCATGTGCCCAAATTTTAAACTAGTTATTCATATTATATAAATGTCTATTTCATGCAAAATATTAGATCGAGTCATAATTCATTTTCTCGTCTGGGACGAAATTGTAATGCAATTGACGGAGATTATTTCTGGCTCGATCTGATATATTGAATTCTGAGAACTGAGAAATTCAATTTATCTTATTGTTTCTTGACAATCGTCCCATTTGCCGAGGTTCATAATAATCCAAATAAATTGAGATCTATCAAGGGCGCAGAACCACTGCGAACTTTGCAAAAGTAACATTGCTTCCGGCTAGTACAGAAACCGTCAGCTCGCCAATTGAATTAAAAGGGAGAAATTCGAAACACGCAATGACGGAATATCGAAAATAACGTGATAGAACTTATGAGGCATAGTTTAATTGCATCGCGTTCGGCTATCGATCCAGTCGCATTTAAACGGAAGACACACGCACCGCCGACACCAGGCCTGTGTGATATAATAATATAATAACTGTGCATAAAACAACAGCTTTTATTTGCATGCATTAAGCAGCGTCGACGTGAATCGAAACGCTCCCGCATTCGCACGCGCGTTTTCGTTCCGCGGAAACCCCTTTCATTGCGAACGCCTGTCGAGCGTGTCTCGTAAATATTAATCAAATAACTCTCGATTCCGGATGGTGTCGCGTCGCCGCACGATTCGGCGATCGGACGATATTTGTTTCGTCGCCTTTGCAGTCAACGGCTGGTAATTTTATTACAGGCATTTCGACACGCCCCCGACAAATGTAATGGTCGTTAAATCTGTCAAATACAGTTAAACACGCGGTGTTTGTCGTGCCGGACGGGAAGCCACGGCTTTCGAATGCCGGCGTGCCCGCCAATTTATTTCGAAAACGCGAACGGGTCCGTCATACGTTTTTAATCGGACACATTTTACAGCGACGCCGCTGGTTTCGACAAGTGTTTCACGGACACGGAAAACTCGATCCACTCGCACAACGCCGTTGCGATTACACGGATATAACGAAGTGCAAAGGGCAGAAAGATTTAATGGTACTCGATGTGATACGCGTTTAAATGAAGCGCCAGCGAGAACGCTGATTTTTCGCGAACTCGTTCCCCGTCGCGACGTTATTTCGTTCGATTGACCCGCGGTTTAATTTTTAATCGTGCGTGGCGACGGGTGAAAAATTTATTACGCTAAACGGTCCTTTGTTATTCGTTACGACAGGGGCGGTGATATACGCGATACGGGGATTTATTGTCTTTCCAGATAGATCAGAATAATTGTCAGTGGGGAGGGATATTGTAAATGTGTAAGGTTATCGATCGGTGGTCTCGTGTAAAATTTTAAAAATTAAAAGCAGTCGGCTGATTGGTGCTGGTCTGTTAAATGGTATCTCGTTAATTTCCTTGATTTAATTGGACGTGAAATGAGCGATGAGAAGAATTTGAAAAATTTCTAAACGATGTCGCGTTTTCTACATACTACCTTGATTTAACAGAACCAAGTAAGATTGTTGTAACTTTTGATCATTTTTTTTTAGTTGGTAATAGTCTATAACATATAATTTTATTGTATATTGTTGTATTTTTTTCAAATTGTAGAATAATCTTGTAGAATAATTATCTAAAATATAAATCGATACTTATCAATAAATTGATCGCGTTTCCTAAACACCATCTATTTAAATACTTAATTACTACTATAGGTTGGACACTACCTATCTGTTTATTATCTACAAAATGTGGTTTAATACAAGATACCAACTAATATTAATACAATAAGTTATTGCATATCAGATGCTAAATGATACAAAAGAACTGCAGAATACAAGTTTCGAGCGATGAAGAAAGTAACCCGTTTTCCATAAGCGAACCAAATTATTAATATACTACCGAATAGCAAGAAGTGTTTCTAAATTAATATCAAAACGATTTTAATTTCGCGTACGAAATTTTGTACACCGAATGTTCGTCGGGTATATTTCAACTTGTAAGTACGCGATTACCTCACGGAGCGTGTAACTAGATTCCAGCTCCATTGGTTGCCGAGAACAAATGATGTCAGTCCTGTCATTGAAAACGGAATCGTTCAGGTGCTTTCTCGTAGCGTACTGGATCTCATAACGTTCGATTTTACTCTTCGCTTGAAACGAAGTGTTACAAATTTCCAATCGGATTCAAGCTAACAATTGAGACGGAATTCTTCTCGTAACCTTAACGTGAAAGGAGATTCTGTGATTGAGGAAATGCCGGTAATGCCAATAAATTAGTATGAATTTCTTTTACATTCATCTCGAGAAACAAGAGTTTCAGAATAAATCGTTAGCTTTCCGCAACATAGATTGAACAGTAACGCGTACCAGTTGTGTGCTTAATTCTATCAATCCCAATGTTTCTCATAACTTTGTATTATATCCAATTTCCATTTACGCTAGACCATGTGATGTAATAAACGTTTTGTTTAATTAATTCTGTATCAAAGCGTTATAGAAGTAAACACAGATGAAGAAGTGACTTATTATACTATAGAACGGAACCACATATTTGCAATACACTCTGTCGTATAATGTTTAACTTGCCGATGTTTAATGCAGAACAAACTTTCGAAAATAACATGAATTACTAGAGGTACCACGTGCAAATGACAAGGCCAGTATATACCAACAACTCAATTGCTCCTTATCAAACGTGTCTCGTTATTGCTGCTAGTATTTACCAAATAATAGCAAGGGAAACGAGAGTCAAATTTGTTCTATCCCAGTTTTATAACAATTCTATGCCGAACGAAGGCATTCCTCTCGTCGAATGCGACCAGTGTGTATTTGCTAGTTCAGAGCCTAAATTATCATCGTTACTTCGCAGTGAATAGAATAACGCGAACATCGGAGATCCAGGGCAGTCATAATAATGGAAGACTACAATGGGAATCGTATTTTATTACAAAATAAAAAAAGGTGAGAACATCTCTCGCCTGGGGTAAAATTGTTCCCTTAAAAAGATCATTTTCCCATTTCAGAAAACTGTAATTTCAGAAAAAGAGGGAAAGATAGCTTGCCTGGGGCAGAATTTTCTCCCTCAAAATGATCATTTTCCTGCTTCAAATAGAGAATAACTATTATATCTGGAATGACTTTTTGAAACAATATAATATCACCGTGGTTACAGCATGAAATGGTTGTGAACGAAATATTCCTTGCAATAATTCGATAGCAAATATTTAACAACGTATAGTTACCAATGCTTTTACATTTCTTTCAATATACACATACAAATTCGAGTATACGGTATTGTGATAATTTTAAACGTATCCAGATCTGATTAGACAGCAGACACCGCGTAATTCTTAGCTCGATATCGTTCTTCAAAGATTA
Source organism: Nomada ferruginata (assembly GCA_963583965.1). Classification (NCBI taxonomy): domain Eukaryota; kingdom Metazoa; phylum Arthropoda; class Insecta; order Hymenoptera; family Apidae; genus Nomada; species Nomada ferruginata. The sequence continues at coordinate 8,976,659 of OY757219.1, forward strand.
GTCTTTGGAAAACGATATCCATTACCATGTCCCACCACGAGGAAGTGTCTACTCAAAGGACCCGCAGCTAAGCCTTAATCCTAGCCAACCCACCGTTGCATTAGTCTCAGCATTCAAGCTGTTGCCAGTGAGAATACCGAGTTCTGTCTTTACTTGGTCCGTGGACTTAAGTAAAGGGAGATAGACTACCGCATGTCGATCTCTCCACAATGAGTCTTCTGATAATCCTCGCGAGTAATGCTAATAGAGCTTAAAACGTTAGATTGTTATAGATAGAAACGACGGATTCTTAGTGAAACTGTAAAATCCTAAAACAGTATTATAAGTAAAATAGTATTTATTCATTTATTAATTATTGGATTGGAATCGCGTTTAAATTCTCTTTCTCCGTTATAAAGCAAGATTATTTACACCTTAATTGAAATCAGAATCTAGGCGCGTTTAAATTGAAATTGGTACACTCCTTCGAAATATTAATTCTCTTCTTAAGACTACCAAAGTTTCTCTATTGTTAAAGTGGTAAAAAGGATTGGATAAATAATTCGTAATCATGGTAAGTGGTAAGATGAGTTACGCGCCCTATTATAAATAATTAATGAACCCTTAACCAAAACCTCCTTCCACAGGCTAAATCCTCCACTGCGTACCTACTACCCCTTACGTAGCACTAACTATTATTTCTGCCTACACGGAGCACTGCCCCTTTGATTGTCTTATGCCTCAACGAGGCTGTTGCCAGTTTACAGGGTAGATTGTACTGATTACGTGGTATCCCCAGTCAATAGTTCGCAAGATATTAACATCAAGTTATCAAGTTACGTAGCGCCTTAGATTCAGAATCACACTCCTCGTAGCACAACAGCGACAACACGTTTAATATACTACGCCATTGTCGCTCCCGTGCTTTCGATCGTAATTCTGAATGCAAGGTCCCTAACAACTGTAATTATTAATATCTCGCAAACTATTGATTAGTGGCAGCCGTAATGGAGTATTGACGTAGTCAGCATAATAGGCTTTGTATAATGGCAATGCTCGCGTTAAAGTGCAAGGCGGTCAGATGGATGGCTTACCTTGTTAGAAAATTTGTCGAATCAGAACATATTCTATTTTACGATAGAATACTTTGTAATGAAATTTCAATCGTTAAATCACTTAATTAAAGAGCTTCTAATTTTTACCTAAATCTGTAGCATTTTGTGTATTAAGCAATGACGAATATGGATTTCCTTAAACGTTATCTTCTTCGAAATACTGTGTAAAAATTATTTGGATGCTATTAAAAATAAAGAAGTTGTCACGTCAATGGGTTAAACCATCTGAAACTCCTGTCAGACAAAGCTACAGTAGATAACCTTTATTCTATGGACCTTATAACAATAATAATATTAATATAATATTAATATATATTAATATAATATAAAAGAGAATATTACAGAAGAAAATTAATACTTTAATTTGAATTTTGGTAGTGACAATAATTTTCAAATAACTTCGATACAGCGTAGCAAAGAAAAATATGATGTTCCAGGAGATCCATATTCTCAATTAGTCAATACATCGAATGTTAAACAAAATTCAACATCAAAGAACTGATTCGATCAACTTCTTACAGCTTTTTCCGATACCCCGGTCTCCTGGCTAATTCAGTTACCTATACTCTCGTTAAGTAATGCAACAGGCCGAGCATTTCTTTGACTTTCAATTCGAATTTCCTTCGATGACGGATTGATCTACTGTGAAGCTAGCAGTTCGCGTTATCCAGCTGCATCAGCCGTCGCGCCGTTGCGAAGTTTTAGTTCTGCTAGCCGCTTTGTAAACTCGTGATCGATCGTTCTCGATTAGAGTCGGGGCCGGTCTTAAAGCGAAAGCTGCTCTATCATGGAGCTTGCTTAACCGGCTCTCTGAAGACTTAAATGGAGACAAGTACATTTGACTTTGTCCAGAAACGATATTAAACTTCAAAGAAGCAATCTACGGGGCGCTTAATCGCGATTCGTCTCGTCCGGCTTCGCATCGACTCGTTTGAAATCGTTAATGCAATTAAGTACCGCGACTGAATGCATAAGGTTTGCCTCGCCTAAGAGGACGTCGCGTCGGATGACAAATTTCGTTGGACCAGAACTTCTCATCGGTTTGTTGCAGCATTGTTTCTTTGTAGGCAAAGGGAAAGGTAATTAATGCAATTATTTGGATTCAGAAGATCAATTCTTATAGATTGAATTGAAGAATGTTTCAATGTAATAGGCGTGCACTGGTGCGTTGAAATGATTGAAGTACTTAAACGGGAGGATTGACAATGCTCAGAAAATAGTCATTTTAGTAATTAACAGTTATTTGTCCATTAATTTTTCTATTGGTAATATTTCAAAGTACGATTCTTATTTTATGAATACTGTTCAGTTAGGTGAAAATAACTCACATTCTCTTCCGCGGAAGGGGGGACTTTCAGAAGAAGAAAAATAACTGTGAAACGAATCATATCAGATATCAGAATGTATCACGTACATAAAACATAGAAATAATATTTCAATATTATATGCGATTCCCAGCAACTAAATATTTCACTTTATAAATACTGCTCCTACCGAACTTATCTTAGAAAAATAAAAAATCAATATGCATTACCCAATAAAAATGTTATAAATTTTAAGTTCGATCTGAGATTCTTCAACAATATCAAAAACAACAAATTGTTTGCACAAGCATCTCGCTATAAAGAAGGAAACTTTGTTATTTTGAAGCTGTAATACCCTCACAGTTAAAAGATTTACACAACTTCGAATTGTAGTACAGTTTCTCCTATCCTATTGTCTCTTAAAAACATCAAAATTTATAAACCCCGGGAACATGACGTCGAGTGGAAGTTTTACCAAGAGTTTCATAAACAAGCTATCAGACGACAAAAAACGAGGAACGAAGGTTGGAGCCGCTATTATAAATCCAGCAGACTTGTCTGAGTGGATAGTACGAATGCTCGGCAGATTCGTCACCATCTGGCCGCGGTACGAGCGAGGGTACAAATTTTCACAAGTGTTTGAAGGCCATACTTTTATAAAGTTTCGAAAGTTTTGTCCGACTTCTCTACTAAGGGGAGCTTCACGGCTAAGTTTTAGACAGAACGAACAGTCGCTTCCTCCTTGTCTGAGCTTGGAATACCCGTGTATCTACGCCTCTTGGTTTTTCCAAGCAAGTCGAAGCACGAATTAATCAAACTTTTCACCCTGGAATGCCCGTTCTCTATGGCTTCTGTCCGGATCTTATAACAATATCACACCATTGCCAGGAATTCCTGCGGGTTTCCATTCACTCCAATTTTCGTTTTCGTTTTAAACTTGAAATGAATAATGGATGGCGCGATTAAATAATTCAACAGCTTTTGGATTATAGGAAATGACTTTTTGAAAAATTGAGAAATCTCGAAGGTGACTATAAACTAAAACCTGAAATTGGTAATTAAATGGCTACTGTTTTCGCACTATTTTTATGCAAAGCTGTGAATTATCCTCAGTTTCCACTTTTAATTTGTAGCTTTGTATTTTGCGTTAAATGTTCGTTGGTACAAAGAATTACAAAGCAGTTTTCTCCCCTGAAAGCTTATCACTCTCACGAATTTTTCGAAGAAAAGTATCAACCTTCTCTGTAAACAATATTCATCTCACTTGCCGCAAAGTTGATTTTACCCCCTTTTCCAACACTTCTCCATTTCGAAAATTATGTTCGCTGTAACTGCCATTACCCTGCTGTTCTCCGTTACAATTTAGTCTGCCAAAGAAGCCGTTGGAAAAATTCCGTTTCGCTGTAATTCATCTGAATTCCCTGGTCCCAGTAATTTGTTTAGATTCGCAGTAGCTACGCGGAAATGGAAATACGCGTGCGCCGTACGAATAGGTCAGCTAATAAATCTGATCTCGTTCCTCTGCTCGACCAGGAAAGAATGTCTGGCATTACCTTCCTCCTATCTCCAGCCAGTTCGGAATCTCGTGCCACGACAACGACAAAATCTATGTCGTTGTTCGAGTATTTCATGAAACCGCCCCAAAAATCGAACGGGGGTTGATGCACTAAGTTGATCGCGGAAGTCGTGAAGTTTTATTGCGCAGCTTTAAGCGCGTACACCTTTTTCAGCTTGATACTATACATATAGTGAACCGCGATAAAAGTATTTCTAGTGATCGGGAAATTAATCTTTTTACGTGGCAAGTTAATTGTTCTTTTTATGTAGAAATTGGACGATTCGGAATACCATTTTTGGAAATAACATTTTGTTGGTTCTCGCGTTTTTTTTATTTTATTGGCAGTTTTATCGGTTTTTGTTTTTGTGTTGGTGCAGTCGTTCAAAATGGATTGCAATGATTGACACTGCGGATGATAAATGTCCTAATTGTAATTCAATTTATATTCGAAGAATCTAGATAGGATTTGTGGTAATTGAAAATCTATAATTCTTACAATTAGAGTATTTCGCAAAATGTTGGTCTAATTTACTGTTTCCTCTAATTCGCAGTGGAGGCTGAAACCGCATTTAGATACAGGGAAATGGATATTAAACGATTGCTAGAATTCTTAATCTGCTTTGATCAACTTAATTCATTGTATATTAATTGAGCCGCACAGTAGCCAAATCGTTCAACTCCACAGAACAAAAAGTGGAGAAAAGTGATTCAACGGTATACACTGATCATTAATGTCCCCTTTTAAATCACCGAGACTTTGGTCAAATCTTGGTCGGTGACACAATTGCGGGAAAAGAGGTCAGGTAAAAGAATAACCGTAAATACGAAAATAAAATTGCAACCTCACAAACTGTGCTTCGTTTCTCATTGAAAGGATTTAAATAAATAAATACACCGGGCAAGAGATTTTTATAACACTTTGTTCTCTTTATCTTGAATAAGCTGACGAATATTCGAGCGTCGGAATAACGGCAGTCGGAGATAATGTGACGCAAAGACGCTTCTTCCATGAATTCCTTTAGCTCTGGACCTTTCATAGGATACAGCCATTGTTGCGCGATATAAAGTGAAAACTGTGTCGCTGAAATTCGCCATGATAATCTTCTTCCAACGGCCTTGTTCTTTTAACAGTCAAATTAACAATATCTAATTATGCGAGCGGGACTTTTCTTTTGTTTGGTTAAAACGATGATCAGCCTTCATTCGTTCAATTAGACTGTTAGTTAAGGACATTAGTACAAGATGGTTAACTCTTGATTTAATATCATCCATGACAGAATGGGAGGTACAGGATGATCAAGCTCGTATTGTTGACGAGATAGCTACGTTGAAACATAAATCATATCAATCGTATGTCACTGAACCTTGATTCATAAGTATAGACTACGATATAGTCTCGTGTAAATTTCGCTTTATATGCATACAAATGTAACACTTACATCGGCCACATTTTTTCTACAGCACGCTGGAGTAATAATATCATATTTTAATATGATGTGGTTCATCACATTGTATCAAAATAGTTAATTAACTAACGATTAGAAACCTAAGTGACAAATATTGGCATACACAAAGCAGTAATTGTTGCGATTACATATTAAAGGAATACATATTATTATTCATATATTAGCCAAAATATTTGGGTCAATGCAAATATCAATTGTTGAACAATTATTAAATAATTCGCGCCACATCATAGTACTCAATATAGACCCAAATTAATTAGCACATTACATGTTACAGGTACATATGTATGTATATCTACTTCCTAGTATAACCTGCCCCGTATTAAATACATATAGCGCGTTATTGGCTTAATGGTAAAAAGGAAATAAATCAATACAGTTCGCTAATAAAATTTCGAGGCACGTAAACTTGTTGGATGACCAGCCCTTGAGTCACCGATGATTGTAAGGCCCGCGGATCCTGGCCTAGTCAAAGTCAATATTTTGCACTAGGGCAGTAGTCAGCGATATGACTACTGCCAAGGGCCAGATTCCGCGTCGGCTAAGGCGACAACAACAAGGGCTAAGGTCAGCCTTTCCCCCCCTAAAAACCACAATAGATATAGTAGCGGAATAACTACTGTAACCAGAATAGTTTTGGACGCGACCTACACCGTTACTCTGTCGCGCACACTCGTCACGGTACTCCATATATATTAAAACTCTCATTGCAAAATTAATTGTTGAAACACGATTTCGTTTAACCACGGAATCCAACAAACTGATATTTCGATGTTTAATTTCTGAACAATCAGCCCAAACTACTTTAAATTCACCAGAAAGGCAAGTCCACCCCTACAAATATTGCCCCAGGGTTTCCATACAGCGACGCCCAGGAAAAACGTAATCATTAAAATTCACTTTCAAATATACACGCGCCTCCTCGGTGTAGTTTCAGGTGACATAAACACGTTTTTCAAAAAAAAGGGCGTTGAATCGGCATCAACTTAGCTTAACCACGCGTCAACGACGGCGACAATCGCCACGCGAGCAAAGAAAAAAGAACCGGATAAACTCAAACGCAGACGCAACGTTGAATGTTTTTGCTCGCACCCCCGGCTGGCACGTTGCCCGGAAGTATCGCTTCATAGAATCAGTCACGCCTTTTCGGTCGAAATTTGCATCGATTCCCATACACCGAAAAATCGCCGCCACCCCGTCGTTCGACCCTCCGCCTTTCAATGCCCACGCAATTCCGTTCGTGGACATTAATTGCGCGTTATAAAATCACGCGCGTCGACAGATCGAACAAAGGCGGAATTAATTGTCCGACCTGACAATCGCATAGAAAGCGGCGAACAGACGTTAAACATTTATTTACGCGTCATCCGCGTTAATTCCTCTTTTCACAAACGCCACCCCCCTCGATGGCCGGGGTACGAATCCAGCGTTAGGGGTGGGCGCACGGATGGAAGGAGGTTTAACGGAGGCAAGCGACGCGTATATTTATCACGTAATCCCATGGCGATACGTGCCCGGCTACTCGTGATCATAAATTATAACTTATGGAATGGAACAAGTACACATTTCGAATAGACTGGCGTGCGGAGTTTGTCCTTAACATATTCACCTCCGCGATGGGAGGCCTGTCACGCTGAATAATCACTGGAGAGGGTGAGGGTCGCGGTGGAAAAAGAACGAGATAAATATATGTGCTCGAACCTTCACGGGAGCCGGAATCGGGGGAAATGATTTCCACCCTTGGCTGCGGAATCGCGTTCACGTGTGGGCAAAGGGGGAGGAACGGAAGGCTTGTCGAAGTTTCAGAGGCTTGGAATGGACTCGAAGGTTTTTCGAAGGGTGTTCGAAGGCGGCGGATGGACGACGAGTGATTTTAGAATTCGGAGAGGATGATTGGGAATTCTGATTCGCGGCCGGTCGACGAACTTCTGGGGGATTAAGGACGGTCCGAGACGTCGTGGAACTTCCTTGGAAGGAGCTTCGAGGAGACTGAAAATTGGGACGGAACGTCCGAGTAATCCCCGAAAGTCGGGAAGTTTTTAGAGTCGCGGGGAGAGCCAGCTTGGAATCGGCCTTGCGTCACGAAACTTTGATTTCTAGACACTGTGGAAGATATAATAACAGTTGGAGAGTTTCTGTATTGTGATAAGAAAGCTGCTCTGACTGATGGGAGATGGGTCTTGCAGTTAGTTGTTGTAGAATGAAATGGTAGTTGTATCTATAAAAATATAATGGTAATGAATTGAACACAGCAATACCTCGCATAGTTCGGTTTCGATTAGTTCAGTTTCACTATAGTCCGGTTTGTAAATTTCGCTCCAAAAAAATTGTTCCTCTTGAAAGAGACAAAAGAATACATATACACATGTAATTCTTTTACCCACGTTTTTTTTTATGAAAAAACAGAAACAGAGAATTGTTTGGAACCAATTATCGTTTTTTGTATGTAGTTAGTTCCTCGATTTGTCCAGCCTCAAATAGTCCGGCTAATTGGTGTAACCGATTGAGTTGAAGAATTTAATATGGGAATGGAATAATAGAGAACTTTCAGAACGAAACGTAAACGAAGCTGAACTTGAGGCAAACATTTTTATGGAATTTTTCGAAACTCCTGTATAATGGAGCCTCTGGTAATAAGCTAATAGCTGAGAGTAATTTTTTATACGTGCTGAAAAATAAGTACAAAAAATAAATCTAAATAATCGTGAATATTGCAGGGCAGAGATCTCATTTTCGAATACCTAAGATATTGTGAGACGTAAAGTACTGGTACAAATATAGGAATTATACACTTCGTTTTAATTATGCAACTATGCAATCAGTTTTTAGGAAAATCTGGTTTCCCTAACGAACATTTATATTTATAAAAATTTATTGCCGGCTATTATGATATGCAAATTTCAGGCATGGATGTAAACCAAAATGTAGCTAGTTTCGAATTTTAATATTCAAATAACTTATAAAAAGTTTATTATAAAAATAATTTACTATTAAACTGGATCTTCAGAACATATTGATAAAAATTTCAAATAATCGCCAATGTGTGTTACTTTAAAACTTGACTGCTCATCATATATCGGAACTTGCAGTTGCATTGAAATAAAAATATTGAAAATTCTGTTCAAATAGAATCGTTTCATTTTAATATTATACATTTGAATTGTGGTCAAATAAAAAATATGTTTGCGGGAAGTTTCTTCCTGTGCAACATTAGGTACGCGTGGGAAGCACTTGAACGTTCAAAATTCACCGCAGTGAATAAATTTTCATTTACTGAAGGGTCAACGACACTTGGAGAATGCTTTTAATGATGGGTAACTGGCATCGGTAGTGGTCAACTATCTTTGTATGCACTGTTCAATGATACTTATAAATCGGCTCCCTTTGTTATAATGGGTTGAGCGATTTTTTAAGTTTTTCCTTTATGGGACCGTCCACGGAATACAGAGAAAGGGAGAGGAGAGCAAGATTTTGAAACAGCTATAATTATGACTTGCCGTACTTCAGAATCATTGAGACAAGTGCTTCGTGTGCAGCGACACACGGCGCTATAATACATAAAAGAACCAAATTCCCTTGAAAATAGCAGGATGTGAAGGGAATAACTCACTTTGAATTAACGGAACAAAATTTTCCAATTAAAAGATGCCAGTAATGGAAACACGAACGTGAGACTACTATAGAAGTATTGAAAAGTAAATGTTTATTAAGATTAACCATTCAACACTGGTTAATATTTATCTTCTCTCATATCGTACCTCAGTGTTCGTTTCGTTTACACATTTTTACATTCCAATCGCATTTATCCGGCCACACAAGTCCACTCTCTCCCTCATTCAAATATCGTTTCACAAATTGAATGACCATCCAAATAAATCGTGCAAACGTATCTCTACATTATCCATTAACAAACACAGGCCTAACATTTAACTGTTCTACGATAATAAAAAAGTAACGCTTCGCCTAAAAATTACACCCCCGCAACTACAAATAACAACGACACATAAATCGCCAATATTTCAAGCTCTTTTCCCAGCGCGAAAAATCATTTTTCCTTAAAAAGCTCTGACCAAACCGCAGAGTGTCGAAGCAGCGTCGTTACGTCGTCGTCTGCTAGAAATCCAGAACGTTATCACAATTGCATTATGTCTCCACTTTGCCGTCGGTTAGCAGACTCCAGTTACCGATTATCCCCTTTTATTCCGTGGCGTTCACCCCTCGCCGAGGGTTTATCAAAATTTATCAAAGTTAACGGCGGCCGACTGTGTGAAAGTTGTAACAGACGCGGGAAGTAAAATAGCGCGAGGCAAGAGGTGACCCGTTAACGTAACGCCGGATCTTGAAACGTTCGAAAGTTTTCGAAAGCTACGAATTTCCAGGTTCACGAAAGTTCCTCCCCGAGTAGTCGGTATTTCGGTAATGTCTGCGTTATCCGAACTTTTGTGCGGCCCGGCCGGTCGGCGGGCAATTTTCACCGCGTCGAAATTGTTTCGACTTTTACCGCGCTCCCGTATTTATGGAAAGTAGGCGTCGCGACTGTCAGCCGCGGTGGTTTTTCGACACTTTCTGCCGATGGTGGAAACCGCGTTGTTACGTGGCGGTGATTCGTCGAGACAGACATTTCTGTGAAAATTACGGAATTTCGTGTGCCTTTTACAATATTTAACGCGGGTACAGATGGGTATAGACAATGATTTTAACTCGTTGCCCGGACTGCCATTATTTCCGGCGTAATAATTGATTCGTGAAAAAATTCTCCGGGCTTTTCGTTCCTTCTTTTTTGTTCTTCATTTATGGGAAAATGAGAGGGAATATTTTATGATGGAATAAAAGTGAATCTTTGTGCGCTCGACGAGGAATTGGAGTTGTAATGCCGATGTTCGATTGAGGAGAAAAGGGGGATATTTTTTCATTCTTTAGTTATTCCTATTTTTTGAATGGAATTATTATTTTGAAGAATCAAGAGCTCTACTTTGATATTCTAAATTGGAATTTGGAATGATTCATTCATTTCTGCACTGTTTATTTCATCTATATTAACTTTTACCTTTGAGTTTGAGGAAAGCTTCTGATCGTCAAGCAATTCGATTAATTTCTTTTTCCACTGAACGCTGTGACAAATATTTCTTATTCTACAATAATGCGTATATTCAAAAAGAAATTATACATTATCTTTCCATCTCCTTTCCGAACGCCTCAAGCCTTTCGTTCGTTGCCTTTTTGTAATTATCGCCACAATAAAGCCACAAGCTCATTCTGAAATTCTGCGTCGGTAGGACTGCCGGAATAAATTTTCCATCTTCTGGTGCACGTTTATTTATTATCTGACAAGAACTTGAATTGCGTCCAGCGACATTAAACGCAGTCAATCTCTATGAAAGTAAATTCCTGTGTTTATTCAGCTTGCCATTCGTTTGTAACCATTCCCGTGGCGCGGCGACGACAAACGGTGCGTGTTCAGCATCTGAAAGCAAAACTCGCCATTTTCGAAATGAGACATTTTCACTGTCGACGAGAGGCAAAATATAGAAACGATGCGCGTGCCTTTACCGTGGTCGGTAATGTTGAAATTTCCCGAAAACTTCCAGCTCCTCGGTGCAATAAATGATTACAGTGTTTCGATAAGGAAAGATAAAGACTATGACAAGCTGAAGAAGTTTAGAGACAGGGAAACCTTGATAGAATTATAGAAACTTGTCTGATAGAATAATTTCTTGAATTTCGACAGTATTTGCGGAGTTTTAAATGTTCGTTTATTAAAGCACCGTGTTTGACTTATTTATAAATGTATTCTTGGCAACATTTACCAAAGGCTAGACCCAGAGTATCGATTTCAATTGAAAGGGGAAACTGTGCGCTTTGATTGTACATCCTCCACCTATATAACAAACATATCGAATGTATCGTTATAACAATAGGGGTGTTCTATGATGCCCCAAATACATTATTGCTGCAGTAGCTATCAAATGCCTGTAACAAGGGCGAACTATCGCAAGGTGTATTGATTTCAGCCAATACCTCTGTCAGGTTTATCGTACACCTTCATTATATGCTTCGTTATTCAAGCGCAATTGTATTTATAAATGTTCATAAGTGCGAGTTTTCTCCTTAAATAAATCAAGCGAGAATAAACTTAAATTTATCCCATTAAAATGATCATCTGAATATTAATACATTTTTGGAAAAGGCGCAATTCTATTTCCAGTGTTAATTTAGCAATTAATACACGAAAGTACTAATTGATCACTAGCAACGAAAGTCTAAATAACAAAAAGTAAATCTGAGAAATCGTAGAAAGGCAAGTAGGGTCTTTTCAATTTAGTCAAATAAACATCATCGAGGAGGTAAAACACTTTTTCATCCCCCCTATCTCAACTAAGCGCCCTCGAATGCCATTAACATTGTTCAATGAAATTATCGCCCGCAATAAATCCTATTCCCGACAAACAATGTTATTATTCGACAAACAGCGAGCTGTAAACGACGTGGACGCTCGTCGACGACAGCTTTTTCATCTTGAGCAGTGCACGCCTGATAAATTGCGTCCCAACGAATACAAAGGACACTAAAGCTCATCAGTGGTTCGCTAGAGGGCCAGCCAAGACGCGTAAAAGTGCTCTTTTGAAATTTAAATTTTTGCTAATGAAGTGTTCGCAATTTACGGCGGCCGTTTCGTTACGTCCGACCGCATGAAATTTCGGGCGATGCAGAAATTCTCATTGGCACGCGTTGCCCCTCTCATATTCTGTCTGGCTCACTGGCCTATTTTTCTATTTTTCCTAACTGTTCTAACTCTTTCCTCGGCGTAATTACGGCGGGAACTTAATTCTGTATCGTTTCGTCGTGGTTTCATTTACATTAAATAGTCTTTGGGAATACATCTGTCGAAAGCATTGGCTTTAATTGTGTAATAATTTTACTTTCTGGCATTTTTTTTATGCCATGAGATTGAGATATAAATCGGAGAAATTTTTGGTTAAAGGTTTATGTTTAATTTTTGTTTCAAACTTCGTCGAATAATTTGCCACCATAGTTAATTTAAATATCTGCCGAATTCAATTATAAACTACTTCTTTCACCTTACTCTTTTCAATGTTAATTAAAATCCGTATAGCAGAGTTATTGAGTTTTATTTGTAATTAAACAAAAATTTCGAATAGAATTTGTCATAGTAATTACTAAATGACTAATTCGTAGTTTCTATTATTTATTTCGCAAGAACTACCTTCTGCGATGCCGGTCAGGTGAAAAAAATGTGTACCTGCTATTTCTGGTTTCCTCGCAGATTAAACAGTGGAAATAGCTGGGAAATTCAGACGTAGGTAAAGTCAGGATTAGAAGCTGGCTACCGAAACAATGGAACCGCTGTCGAACAATTTCAGCTTGCATTAACCGATTGGATACCATTAAGGATACAAAGAGCTTGCCCCGTTTATTTCACGATGCATATATTTGCAGGCCATTTAATACCTCCTTTTATTTTCCTCATTTTAACCCTGTGTACCAGTGTGCAGTTCAACGAGATATACTTAAAGAATTATAAAAAAATTCGTTCGTAATGAATCATAGTTTATCCATTTCTAAGTCATTCATAATTATCTATTTGCTGTCACGAGCGTTATTCTCGAAAAAGGAGCATTAGTTGAAAACATATTTACATAGTCTGTTCGTAGTTTTAAAATAAACCAGGGTGTAATATTTCTTTGATAAATGTTTTTGCAGACTTCCAGACAGAAAATGGTGAAATGCTAATAATAGAATATAATTTTTCAACCTTATATATGTATGGTCCAATAAATTTTCCAAATCAATAGAAACGTTTCTAAGTATAAAATTTTGTTTTCGACAGAAGTGCAGGACATTTCATAAGATCCAGTGCTAAACCAAATAAAACAAATTCCGTATTCAAGAACAAGTTGAACGCACAATTAAACATTCACGAACACAATATTGATTTCCAATGCTGAAGAGATAATCAGTGTTAAAGGTTCATTTCTTTTCAAATTGTCTCCATTGAAGATTCACCTCGCAGTGATCGTTCCTAAAATAGCCTGTCAGTGCACTTATTAATAAAACAGTGCAGCTGTATGCACTCTTCTCCATGAAACATCCAATACAAGTCCTGATACTATTAATAGCATTAAGATACTCCTGAGCCTCGCGCGCTTAATTTCCGCCACGATCCTGCTGTCCACCCCGTTCATTCATCCCGCACCTATTCGATCCGTTCGCGAAAGTTCTCTATTGTCCAGCGACGTGACGCGGTGAAGTTTTCGCGGGACGTGTCGGTGAATATTCTTCGCGCAAACGTCGCCGCGTGCACGAGGAAATGAAAGTCGATGCAACAGAATGAACCGTGTTTCAGATGCAACGGTATCCGGCAAGGGGAAACGCGAGTCAGATTTTCAAACAGGGCAATCTCGACGGTATTATAAATAATATGTAGAACGGGCTGGGTCGTACAGTAGCCAATTCGAAAGTAGACAGAAGCGACACTGGCTGAAATCCTCTGTTGAAGACAGAAGCTGCTTCATGGAATACGCTGTCCTCTTGTGAATGATCGTCAATTGGAACAGAGTTACGAGAGCTTTGCATTTTCTTGAAATAGAAACGAGGCATGGGTATGCATCGCACGGCTGGCCCGTTCTGGTGCAATCGTATTTGCAATTTACTTTCATATTGTTGCTTTGCTATGCAGGGAACGACGATGAAAAATTGCAGGAAGTTCAATTGTGCATGCCTTATTGTACGTCTTATTACATTTTCGTGGAGGAGTGCTTCGTGGTATAGTTTCTTCTTTGCTGTTTTGATTACAGTTCAGTCTTATGTTTGTGATTATCGATATAATTTTGATTAGGAATTTGTAAAAATAGTTAAGCCTTGAGTAGTATCAGCTTATTGATAAAGGACTCTTTTTGCTAAAGTGGTTATTTTTCTTTATGAGCTACGATAATTTCATTACATTATTTAGGGTATTAATATTATATTTGTGTTTGTGAAATGTGTTTTTTGCTTCACATAAAATATTTTCACGATAGCGAAAATATACCTACGTATAATACAATCAGGTGCATAACTAAATTTAGAAATAATTGAGACAATGATATTGATATTAACGTCAATTTTCATTTATTAAATTTCATTGCACTATATCAATTATTTGTGCAAATGTCGATAAACAGAATTTCAATTCGACCCAATGATTCCGTTCCATTTCAGCTAAATATAAATTTTCTTGAACTATTCCATCTTTGACTGAAAATTATCTGGATCAATATTTTCTCCTCAACACTATTAAGAAATTTGATTTTAGTGACAACGCGACATACCCCTCTTCCTACAAAATTCTAGCATCGCGAAATGAATTCCCCCAACCCAATTAAACCGTCGCGACGCGTCGCGTTCGTCAACCAAGTTCGTCGTCTGAATCGAAATAACTTTACAATTTGATTGTCGTTCTCACGACCAGACACTTATCTCGAAGGTCGAATGTTTGAAACGTTTCCAATTGTTAGAGTTAATTTAATTCGCGCGCCACGCTTTATGCTGGCCTGATGTCACTACGCTGCTTGCAGCGTTATTCTTTTGTTCTTCCTTTATGTACCGCTTGAACGCGCAACACGTGCACTCTCGTTGTACGCACGTGATTACTTGTCACACCTTGTATTAAACGCAAATATATACACATATTATCGCAAGTCTATTCCATTATTAACTTTAACACCAATGGTTCTTCACGCATCTCTTATACTCGATTCGTAAGGACACCGTTCGAATTTTCGTAAAGCCGTCATCTTCTAAATTGTCGCAGCCGGACACGCGACAACCGATGTTAAATCACCTGGTGGAGAAAATCTATCGTCTGGTGCAGCATGAAAGTAAAGCACGACTGAAAGTGAAGTAGCCAATATAACGTAAGGAAACGCGAGATTATCTCCGTCTCCTCTATCTGAGATGAAACTTTATGAGCACCATTTGCGGAGTTATAGAAGTCGGAAGTTTTTGAGGGCCCTCGGCATACATAATCTTTGGAAAGTGAAGTGAAGGAGGGACGCGCGTCGGGAAAGTGAGATCTTTATAGTCTGTAAAAACTTACGCTGGAAACGAGTGTCGCAGGCTTGTATATGTACGTACCTCGATCGTGATGTCTTCTTCCCTGGAAATTCGTTCCCGATCGAGAGTTCCAGTTCAATCGGCGACGCTTCCGGCTAGATTGGCACAGGGAAGCTGAGATTGATGTATTCCGAGCTGTCAGTTGTCTAGCTCTCGTGCCTCGAAAGAATCGAAACGTTTACCGCTACGTTTTGCGATATGTGATTGACGTTGAAGTTGTATGCGAGCTGGGAATATTAAAAAAAGAACAATCCGTTTTGGTGAACACATAAAGTGTACTGTACATAAGTGTTCCGTACATTTCAATGTGTACGATTGAATTAGGTAAATAGGTAATTCGCTGTCTTTTCATCAATTTTATTATTCAATGGCGACACATTCTACATGAAATTGATTTATTAAAATAGTTATTTATTTAATCGTTATTAATTGTAATGATTGCCGATGTCTGATTAAACCCTTCCTCAGTGATTCGTTAAGGTAAACGTTCAAAAGCACACTTTTATATGTTTAATTTACATATAATAAATTAAACAGCTCGTCACTTCTTTCTTGTCAGTCATGTTAAAATACCAATACTTCTGCTGACATAAAATTCCTAGTATTCAAGCGAAAAATGAGCCATTCCATTCACGAATAAATAGTTTCGCAATGCACTGATAATAAACCACAACGCAAATTAACACACCTAATGTCTCGCGCAAAAACATTCTACCATCTCAAGATCTGCCGTCTTAAAATCTTCCTCTGCATCATGCCGTTCGACAATCCAACGATTTCAACGTTTCCCAACTGACTGGTTGATCGATAACCATCGAAGCTTTCCTTTGGGAGGAATAAGGGAACGACAGTTCCTTCCGTTTAATCGGTCGACGGTCTCTAATCCTGTGTGCAATGTACGTGAATGCGTCCCTTAGAACGGTAACCTTTGCGGCGCGGTTTGGGTGCACCAAAGTGGGCGGCGAAGTTCGTGCGGAGGCGTTTCAGTAAATTCAAATTCGTGCAGATCAGCCGCGAAACCCGGCTGGCAGTGTGCCGATATCACCAGCTGAGCCGCTCTAATGAATTTAGCGGCCGATAACCGAACCACTTTTCACGGGAAAGGTAACTGTAACAAGCTGCCTCTGTTCTATTCATCTCGCGTGGTATGCAGGCCGCGGTGACAGCTTGCAGCTGCATCTGTTGAAATATAAGGGGACAGTCAGGTTTCCAGGGTGGAAAGACAGTGCGCTAATTTATGGGGTATTGCGACGGGAGAATTCGCCGACGTTAGAAGTAAAATTATTGCACGCGGGGCACGGTAGAATGGTGCCACGTCTGATTACGAATGTAAATTTCATGGAGTTCTTTTAGGAAGGCCAATGACGGAATTTACCTTGCAACAGAATTTGCAAGCTGGACGATAATTTAGTTGTTCGATCTGAATGTGCTAGAGTGGTTTAATGTTGTAACGATTTTCTTTTATGCTCGTGCTGGTGGCAGCATCTGCGAGGGATTACGATAGCCTCTGTCACTCTCTTTGCGACTGTGGTAGGGTTATAATTTTGCTCAGGTTGTGTGGCAATTTGGAATATTTATTACATGTATGTAGTGTTCTATAAAACGTTCGATTATATTTTGTTGAGAAAGCTAGATTCTTGGGGGTTCAAGAAATATTGAATGCTTTAAGTAAATACTTGTTGGAAATCGTTTTTTTTAAATAAGTGTAACAATGTACTGAGTCTCGCAATCCTCTTACTAAAGAATATTCCTATTCTTTCATTTCAATTCTACTTTAAACGAATAGAATTCTTCTTCGTCGCCAGGTAACAGGACGCTCGACAATTTACCACTTTACTAAACAGCTTGTCCCCTAAGTCCTGTAACTACTTCAAATCCTCAGCTACCTGGTACACCTTATTTACTTTAACTGCCTTCTCCACTTTTAATCCAATTACAAGATTCTCCCTCGTACCAAAACATAATACTCAAGACAAAGCTCAAACCATTTGAATTTCACAGCAAGGAATAAAAGAGTTGCTTTGGTTGAAATAATCAAATCAAAATGATCATATTCTATGTCAGTGTCTCTTATAAACTACTATTCATTTTCAAAACACAAAGTACATATAAACTGTGTACACATTTATTACCAAATGGAATACTTGCATAATGTTTATAATTAAAGGCAGAGTTCTTTATAGTGTTCCTATAAAGTACTCCTTCTACTGATGAATCGCGTATAATCAAAATTTGTCATATAAATAGGTACACCGGAAAGTTCTGTCCGTTTTCGAACTCAAAGAAAATAATACATTTATTAATATTTACTGAACAATATAATTTCCATCGTCACTAATGTAATTTAAACGAGCACATATTTAGATATACCGTGGTAAAAAGAGGCAGTTATATAATAATGAAACTTGACATGACATTATGGGACAGAACATTCCGTTAGACCTAATATATTTTAATTTCAAAACAATTCTTTATTATATAAATATATGAGGGATGAAAACGATGGAGAAACTTATGCGTGTGTATGTGTGTGAATGCGTGCGTGTTCCATACCAACATTCGATAACAAAAGAAAAGCGATGCGAAGGCAGAGCGCGTGGAAAAGCGTGCATAAGATTCAGTAAATGATGTAATCTCATTTTATTCATATTAATGTCATACTATGTATTAATATAGTATAGTGTCTAAGAGCATATTGTTAATAAATTAGCTTAGTGCGGTTAAGAGTCGTGAGTGAGAACCGCTTCAATCCTACATATATGTGCAATTCTATAAAAGGGTTAATTAATACCAGGCCCATTTCACAACAACATAGAAAGAGATCAACAATCCACAGCCGCGCGTTACTCGCTTAAAACAATCCCAAAATACTAACCCGACATCTGGCCGCACCACTGTGCGTCTAAATAAAACAATTCACCCTTGTCAGCCGCGGCACGTCGTTCATTGTGGCAGTTGCAATTGCGTCGCCGGAAACGCGTGGGTGGATGGTCCGTCTCTGTGCAGAGGGTCGGGAATGCCAGGATTTCCGGCGGTCCAGACACTCCAGGTCCGTCCTTCGTCTCTTGAGAAGAGCTATGCGGCAAGTGCGAACGCACTATGCGACGCGGCCATACGACAGGCGTGAACGCGTCGCATTAACGTTAACGTCGTTGCGCCGACGACGTTGTCGCTTTTCATCGGCCGGCTGATTCATTGAGCTCTACTACTGTTCCGCCGCAGAGAAACGAACGAGCCCCGCTGTCAAGTCGCTGGGGACACACGCCAAAACCGTGCTCACGCCCTTTGTCCCGTCGAACGATTGAATTTAGAACGAAACCGGAGACGTGGACGCGATCTGCGTCTCGGTTTCGAGTTTTCAGCTGACTCGAGCTCTTCTCCAGTTGACAATCGATGAGTTGTTTCGTTGGGGGAAGAACGAGACTTTGTTTCTTCTTTTTTTTTATTGTCGTTGAAGGATAGCCGGAATGAATGGGAGTCTTGCTTTGACGGGTTAACAAGGCATGACGTTTGATTGGTGGGCTACGGTTGCACGAGTTCGTGGTATCTGTGATATGGATTAAAGTGGTCGGCCATGTGTACTGGGGTGCGGGCGTTGAAATATTTGGAAAGGGGGAACGCAAGGTTTGAATAATTGCAGAGGGAAGTGAATGAAACGGTTTTGTTTTCAGTGGTGTTTTAAGCGGTGCGCAGTTTGGGGAGAATTGGAATTTTGTGGAGGTTGCCTCCAGGAACGATTGGCAGGCGAATGTTTTACCTCGCTGATAGGAGTACACTTGTTCGGTATTATTTTTTTTCATGCAAGGAAAAATGTACTTCGTGGTTCATTAATGGGTTTAGATATTGTCGAAATACTTCCCATATTAAAATATACACATTCTGATCGAGTCTAGATATCTAAATTTTTGTTAAGTTTGAATATCATTAAATTAGATCAAAATATTTTTTTTTTATCCACTCCTTGATTTTTACTGCGATTTTATTTATCTATTTTCATTGCGAAACAGTTGCAACTGATTTCTTTCCGCCGCTTTATAACTTCAACACTTGTGCATTCAACCCAGGAATAATCGATTAATTGATGAAACAAAGTTGCTTTTAACGATAAAGTGCTTGCAATACACAAGCTACCATACAGTTTCGATTCAAACAGCTTTTCTTCTTAAACAATTTGTCTCTTTTTTCACAGTTCGCATGACAGCAGAACGCGTATAAATCTCTACGCGATCACAGTACGAATTCAGGATGGAAAAACTACCCTCCTCGTTTCTTCTTCTCGCCCTTTTTTTAAAAGCTTATAGGGGTGATGGTGCATCGCGGGGTTGTTCTATATCAATGCTTCACCCGCACAAAGAGAGCAACGATATCAGTGCAATTTGTTGCTGCCTGTGCAATTATTCTTGCAAACGTAGCACCGACTCTTATCACACGCACACGTGTTTCGCTCATTACGCATTTTAAAGCAACCACCTCTTTCTCCTTTTCCCTCTCTGGTTTATTGTCTGGTCTCGCTTTTTCGCTCCGCGTCCCGCAAAGAACGTGTCTTTTAAAAGGCGGCGTTTTATCGAGTCTGTTTTAAACTGTGTTTCCTTCTTTGTACGCGATTATACGTTACTGTTCTGACATTATATGGTAGCTGATAAGTTTTTATTGCGTGGGGAAATTTGACTCCCTCTTGTTGTATAATACTGAGTGTATATGCGATTGGAATAAGATCTTCGAATTATTTTTCCTGGTACACTTGCGAACTGTATTAACATTGAAGAACAGTGGTGGAAATTGTGCTACCATAATTTTAATATTTGCTGGTTTTTATAAATATTAATTCTATATAATCAATCTATATGCAATCTGTACAGTTAATTATCCTATTGAAGTTTCCACAATTTCCTACATTTTCTGCGTTTTTTAGAACATGCAAAGCTATTTTTTAGAACTGTTACGGTTCTCTAGTGCCTTTAAAAATTCTCGACTTTTTGTAACTATATTAATAGTTACTAACGCTATTCAACAGATATTCATCCCTAAATTCGTTGCCAGTGTTTAGTTAATGGAATCGTGCCCCAATAATTCGAAGCATTTTCGCTAATCAAAACTCCTCTTTTTGTTGCAGGTAAGCGAAAAAAAAATCCCACCACCTGTCATCAGCGCAGCGCTAACCGTAAGCTATTTACATGAGTAAGTTAAACTCGAAGTTTCGCTGAAGGCTATCCGATACAAACCCAAGAACCTTCACTCTCTGTTGAGAACTTTCAAGAATTATAAAAGAACGGTATCGTGACTCGAATCGAAACTCGTACAGTCTGTACACACGTCGGAACGTCGTCCGTTTTTCAATCCGCCGCCTCCGTCGCGACGCTGCTAGTCGTGTACATGTGCATACAAACGGGTGCATTTAACCGCGTCGCTCGCGGCGCTGTTCCATATCGCGGCAGCCAGCTTAGGGCGATTTCACACTGGCGATTTTACAGTGGCGTTGCGGTAAGCGAGCAAAAAAATGATTCCAAATGACCTGATAGATTCGTCACCCGCGATTCCCTCGAGTCTGGCACTTAATTATTTAAAATCGAGATCGAAATCTTGAATATTGCAAGAAATATTGAATTAAACAGTCATACGCGTAGAAGTTATTTCTAGTAAACTTCTTAATCAATACAGACGGAGAACAGGTCAGGGTAGCGAGACTTCGGTTTCTTTCAACCATTAACAACTTTATTAATACAGAGAAGTCGACACACGACAATTCTCAAAACAATGACTCTCACACTCGCGATACTCTCACACTCAATACTACTCTCTGCTCTCTGCACTCTCTCTCCAACTATTCTATACTGCCTCTCAAACTATTCTGCTCTACCTTCCCCAACTGTTCTGCCTCGCGCACACATCAGCCACTCTATATATTCTTTCACTCTTACAATTAGTTACTCTTTCGTTCTATCTTTCATTTGCTCTTATTCATTTAGGATACACACCGACCCACCCTTGCCACGTGTCAACAGACCTGGCCCTACCCGATAATATAATGTAGGATTGGGAATATTGCATGACTGTGTAGAATGATTCCGATGTATGAAAGGTACGTTCGGCGCTGAGTACCTGAGAAGGTCGTATGCATGGAGGGTACAGCGGCCCAAGGGTTCGGGTGGTCAGGACCGACCACCACCGAGGAATGACTGCGGGGGTGTGTCCTAAATGAGTGAGAGCAAATGAGGAATAGAATGAAAGAGAAACTAGGAGTGAAAGAATATAAAGAATGAATGATGCGTGCAAGAGTCAGTGCTAAGGGAGAGTTAAGGGAGGATCGAAGTGAAGAGTATCGTGAGCTGAGAGTATTGTTGAAAGAATCGTGTGTTTGAGTAACGTCGTGTGTCGACATATTTTATAATAAAGTTAGTGTTTTATTTAGAGTAAACTGAAGTCTTATTACACCACCTGTCCTCTATTCCAAACTACGTGAGGTTTACGAAAAATAACTTCTACAATAATCCATCAAATCAACCAATACTACATACGATTGACACTTGGGATTAACTTTTTACCAGAAAATTGGAATTAGCCGATGTGTCAACCATATTTTGTATTAGTACAATAAACGTGTTTTTTGCTATACAAGATCTATTCCGAAATTTAAAAGTGACGCACAGAACCGTGTTGAAAAATCGTCTTGAGAAAGAAAATCCAGTATTTCAATAATTAACTCCATTCACATTTCCTTTGATAGATTCTGTGCGACAGTAATTTCTTAACAGCAAACTGTTTCTCTGACTCTATCGTTCCGCACGATGCATCGAGCCGCCTGAATGAAAGCTTTAGGAAATTGTCAGCGTGAAACAGCATTTAGAATTGCACCAGGCGTATACGTGCACGCGTTCTTCCGTCTACTATAGCTGTGTGCTCTCCGATACAACGTGGATCGTTGCATATTTGAAGGCTGATGTCGCGAACAGAAGTCAACAGCAGCCTTTGTAACACTGTATTCACTGCTAGAAAAATGTTCCTCAGTTCTCGCGGAAAAAAAATCAATTATTAATGGATACACACGACATTGCTTGGACTCTGTTCCACGACTACGTTGCGTTACCTTATTTGAAAGCAGATGTTGCCGGGCGCTCTCTCGAGTAGATGGGCCAATTTAACTTGCACATTTCGTGCTTCGCAACTTGCATCTAGATTCTACGATATTTTACGTGTGCTTCGCTGGGCGGATTCTTGTGCTGGACTTTCTTTTATTTCGGTGCAGGGGTTGGAGCTGACGGATACTTTTAACAACGCGTTACAGCTTTTCTGTAATTTTTGGAAATGTTATTGTTGACTGGTTCGAGCACCTTGTAGGTATTTATAGAATTAAACGTTGGCATATTAAATTCTAGATAATTGCGGTAACATAAAGCTTTCGTTGAAAATATCGCTCCTTTTGAATATATCATTTATGGTTTCCTGCAAGACGCTTTTTTTTTTAAGGAAACTAAAGTACTCGTAAGTAGGCAATATGTTCTAGATTAATTTATGTCCAATAGTTGTTAATAGTTTCGTATGCAAGGCACAGTGTATGAAATAGTACTTCTCATGATTACTATTTCATCTCTGCTAATCGACGTTTATGTGCTGAAATTGATTGGGGTTCAAATAGGGCAATTAGAGAGACATCAATAAATGTATATTTATTTATATTAATTTTAACCCATTGCGAGTGATAATTGATTCAGGGTTTCATTAGGATTGGCCGAATGAATTTTTAGACTTGGGATCTTGGGTGTATTTTGTTGTAAAGGATTATTGTCGCTATCATTGCATTCCGACTCACTGTAGATGGACACTCGTTATTTCACGTGGAGAATCCACAGGTGTTTTAAACGGCACTTTCGATGGCTGAGTACCACACTGTCCTCTTCATCCACGTTTATTCCAGCCAACTTGGTTTGTTTCACGCTTTATCACATTGTTTTAACGTAATACACGTGTACTTTGAATTTTCATTAGTTCGAGAATTCTAGTAACCGATAATGTAAATTGCAAGCAATTTTTATATTTACCACTATTTTGATTTAACAGAAAAAATTCATTTGGAAGTATTGTTAAATAGGCTAGGTATTATTAAACCAGAAAAATAATCACAGAATCTGCCAGTTCTTTTTCTAATTGAAGTTAAACCATATTTTACAAAGTCAATTAACTGTTTTCAACGTTTGACAATTACTCTCTATAACAATATTAAATTTCCCAAACACAGATTTCATTCATTATACTAAAAGTGTATGGACGTTATTATTTAATATATTTTCGCCACTCTCTCTCAAATGGGTGTATAAAAATACTACTAAATTGCGATTGAATAAAGAATATAAAAATAACGATTAAGATTAAGTGACAAGCTTTGAGCTTCACGAATATCGCGCCACCGTGCCAGATTAAACAACATTAAATGCACTGCGTGCATGAATTTCGTTTGTCTTTGAGTACAAACATTTCACTGGCCGGTGAATCGTGTTTCTCCCCGTTTTTCCCCTCTGATCAGTAATTCGAAAAACGAGATGGGCGCTGCGCGTGCACACTTTATCGTGCGACAGTGACGGACGTCGCTTGTTTCACCCATTACTTTTTATAAAACCTCCCTCCCGACGGTTCATTGACCATTTTAGCCTGTTGCTCGTGATCCCTGCGGCGTAACATAGAATTTACTAGTTATTACTTTAACGAATTCAGCGATGCGAATACTTTCTGTAATAGTGGATTTTAAAAATGACAGCTTGAACGAGCAGGAAATATATTTATTCTTAACCATGATTAATGTATAAATAGTTTTACTGAAAAGAAAAAGAAATGGTTAACGAAATCATTATGTACTATAAATGAAACAACAAAATAGTGGGATATAATTGTATTGCAGGCTTGTTTACAATACTCAATTACTGGATCCACAAGGCGATGCTGTGAAGTTATTAAAGTGTCAGCTTAATTTATCTATAAATTATTTTCGTTTGTTATTTCAATCAAACCCGATGTACAAATTAGTGTGGACAATGGAACAATCTTCAGACATGTCGTGCAGGCAGCTTATTCAGTTAAATTTATGGAAAATTGTTGGTAATAAAAAAATAACCCACTTAAAGCCAATCAATTATGCATTGTATAAATATAACATATTGCCCTTATAATATAAAATATAGTAACATTTTCCATGAAACACCTTCTCAACCATGTACCTCACAAAAATGCATACGCGAAATTACACCCTACAGAAAGAAATTCGTTCCCCCGTTACGGTGCACTGTACGGCCACAACAAAAATACAATAATGTACATGGCTCGCCTGCATAAATTCAGGAATAAACGCATGGTCACGGATTCGCATTATTTCAACCACCGATGGATAAATAATAAATAGTCGGCGTGGATGGTGGTGGCGGCGGTGGTCGAGGGTAAACAAAGGCATGATTCATGCCGGTGCGGTGGTTCCGAGATCCGCGGATTTGCGTGCAACGCGACGTCATATTTGCGGGGCCTAGAACTTGTTGTGTGTGTACACACAAACGCCGTGGCCGGCTCGTGTCCAGTTTGGAAAAGCTGCGCCCGGTGAAAGGCGTACTATGTTCATCTTGATCCGTGTAAACTGATGCCGCGTGTCCGTTTTAGATCGCGTGATAACGCGTACACGATTCCGGGAAACGCTGTTTGATGTCGGGGGCGCAAGCGTTTTATTTCTGACGAAGGGGCGGCCACCACTTTCCATCTCGCGGTGGATGCTTGGATTATACAAATGTGTGGAACCACCAGTCACTTCGAGGTCTACAGAAATGTCACGATTGATGAATAATTTTGAGCTAAAAATATGTGAACATGTCCACATAAAAATGTGGTATGAATCTTTTGGTTGAAAAACAGATGAAGCTATACGAGCCGTCAATGTTTCTGTCGATTTCTTCGCTGTGCGTTTTAAAACGCAGTAAAGGATTATGAATTGGAGAAATAGTTGAGACGGATGAAAAACAATTCATTCAGTGATATGGATAAACGTTCGATAATGTTAGAACAGCTTCGTACCGTGGAACATGTTCATTATTTATAAGGGAAAGGGGTAAGCGATAAGGGATGAAGATGTGGTGGTGGTTCACGACGGAAGGGTGAACGTGGTGCGTTGGCGTGCTCGTGAAAAGTTTCCCTGCTTCTGTGATGTGATCTTATCGAGGTCTTATTGATGAATGATTATATTGCCATGCGTGGGTCCTTCGGGGACACGGGGAATTGCTTTTATGGGATAGTTACTGGTGTCCCTTGGTTGTGGAAAAAGAGAAGGTAGAACGGAAATTTACAATATGTCGTTATAGGACAGGGTAATTCAAGTAACTCAGCCGTGCTATAGCTGTGATATAAATGAGGACGAAAATAAAATCACTGGGGAAAATATTATTCTTATCCTTGGAAGATTTAGAAGAATGCTGTAGAATTATTCTGGAAAAAATGGTGAAGGTATTTAAACGTTGGATATTAGAGAGTAACTCGAGTACTTTAATATCGCACTACTGTTTTTCCATAGATTTGTTTAGTTTATTAGTACAATTATACCGCACGACAGCTTATATCTTTTTGTGTGCTGCGTGTCTCTTAGTGTTTTGAACATTTTAAGGAATATAAAAGTGGTCCGAAGAAATTCTGCCACATAAAATACATAAATTTAACATTAGAACTACCAAGCAAGTCAGGCTGACTTGTTTCAGATTTTTCGCTTTAAAATTATTAATATATAGTGTAAAACAGCGTTCGCGTTTGTATGTGTGGCGAGCCGGGATGGCTGAGTGCGTGATGTGTGAGTGACGCCAGGTGGAGGGCGATTAGTTTTTGTTTTGGCAGTCTCCGAATGGTCTTCGAAGCGATCGAAGCCATTGTGATTCAATAAAGATATTCTAACACGTTTTCTACTATTCCGCAGCCTTTTACGTTCTTATCCTGACCTACGTAGGATAGATTGATATCCTACAATAGGTATCGTGGTAGCAATTTATGATGACTTTTAATAAAGCAGAATGACAATTCGTTTAACGTATGCTATCTAAATGGTACCAAAATCTATCGGTAGTTCTATGGTTAATTCGAAAAAATTTCCCACCTGAATGTGTAAAGATGACAAAATCTACGAAACAAAAATATCTGTCGCGAAGCAATTTATCGGTATATTCTCCGACGAAGTGTCTGTGGCATTAACATTGAAAAATTCATTTCCTCTTACTTCTTCAGTTCAATATTCCGATTTACGAGCATGTGGTCACACGATTCGCACACCCTGGTTTTCACGGAAACGCACATAAATTTCTTAATCGCTCGCTCTCTCTTCCTGTTTTGATCTGAAATGCCCAGCCGCCCGAAATATCCGAAGCCACCGGAAGTCTTACTTTTAGCCGGACATCGCCCCGAATCGATAGTTACGATTATAGGCGAAATAAAATCAGCATCCGTACCATCCGATTTACCGCTGATCTCGTAATGCCGATGACGACGATTTTGGAGATTGCACAAATGGCCAACCTATTTTTGTCGTGTTTATCATCCACGAGAATTTCATATTTAACCATCGTCCATCTTCGTACATCATCGTGTATGCAGTAAATGGTTACTTTTAGTACGGTGTATCGTTTATGATTGATCGAGGAATTTAAAAACAGGCGTGAAATATTAATCGATCGTCGATTAGAATTTATGTTGTGCATATTTATTTATCGAGTAGCATTCCTGAATTCTAGAATAGAAGATATTCTCAGGGTTCATACATTAAAGAAAATACGGAAGTTGCGGGAGATTAAAGATTACAGATAGCACGCCAGATACGTCATTCAAACAGAACAGCTTATGCTTCAAATATTGTTCACTGTATTTATGAGTAACAAGGGTTGAAATATAGATTAGACAGTTGAGTATTTTTTGTATCTTTTTCCGTGATCTATTTCCCGGAGGTCCTGGACAGATTCTGAATCTAACTAAATTAAACTTTAATTTAATATTAATTTAATAGTTTAATTACTAATTTATTGGCTATCTTATTCTTCAACCTTCAGTATAACACTTACATCTGTAGCAAAATATAACACTTGAAACTGTTAGTCAATCATATCCGATAATATACATAAAATGAAAAATATTATTAATTCATTAACTAGAAGCTTCGCTATAATAATCAAAATAATTTTCCATTATTAACTACTTACATGGTCTCGCTCATTTAGGAATATGTACCAGATATTGACTATGATAACAACAAATTAATTAATACTGGGGTGTGCAGAAAAGCGAATCCCTTAAAGCTTTAAAATTTACTGCCCTTAAACAGCCAAGAGCAAGGGACCTGTACAGGGGCTGTGCACTGCCGGGGCACAGGGGCTGTGCACAGTGTGCAGCTTTAGTACAGCATTACTGTAGTTTCGGTATAGCCTCAGTGTGTAGCTTGTATATCCTCAATGTTGCCTCAGCGTATTCATAGCGCACGTACCTAAGGAAAATTAAGGATAATCCTTGCAGGTTACTTCATTAAGAATATTTAACAATCTATTTCAAGCCCTGATACTTGTGAATCGTCCTCGAGGTGTAATAGCGAGAAAATCGCGACAGTATCGCGTCGGAGTAACATGCGGATAATTCGAGAGGATCGTTCTGAAGAATATGCTTTGATTGAACTGTGTAAATATTCGCCTCGCGTGCGTTTTCATATCAACCCCCATCAAAATGTACGCGCTCCGGTTGGTTAACGGTGCTTTGTTACTTTCGAAAATACCAAACTTCGTATGCATACCATTTGCATGCTGCAATGTTGTTACTCCTTTTTCATGTGCGTCTGCGATTGTTTGTTCACGGGAGTCGTTATGCGCCGCTCGATGGATTTAATAAGCAAAGTCGTTCCATTAATCGAATCCGCTTTTTGTCTTTAAATAGAACGGATGTTCGTGATTGAGCGTGGATAAAATGTGCACATCGAAAGTTTCAGTGTAACAAACAAGTTGGACATTTTCGTTCAAGTGTTTTTCATCAGAAATTCAATTAAACACCACTAGAAGTATTAACATATTAAGCGCAGGCTTTTTTCCCTCGTACCTCATTAGTAGCTTTCCCCTGAAATGACCCGAAAGTCTGAACTATTTTGAATTCTAACTCAGTTAACAAAGTTCTAACTTTATCCCGAAGCTCATTAATTATTTTTCGGGCCGTGCGGGGAACTGCTAACGGCCCTCGAAGTTTTCGAAATTAAAACTAATCGAAGTAAGGTTAAAACTCGTAACAGTACAAACATAGCCATGTGCTTTGTAATTAAATCTGGGTACCTCCATCAAAATCGAAATCGTCACCGTGTTCAACCCTTTTATTATATAATATACTACTGCTATTACAATTATCATTATTATGAGCATCGTCGTGTGCATTGAAATAATTATTACATCTATTAATTATATATCATGATTATTCCGTAATAATTATAATAACGCGGCAATTATTTTACGCCGCGTTAATATTTGATAATTGCACATCTTGCTCCGGAGGCAACGTGAAATAATTACGTCGAGGGGTCGCGAATATCCAGCAACCTCGAACAACCTTTCCGCGCGATTTTCACCCGTTCTTTAAAAACTGCGATTAAAATGTTAATCGACATGGTGAGCTTGAGACCCTTTAAAGAAAAGACTCGCACACTGTCACGCGAAGTATGTACTCGTTACCCGCAATCGCACGTGAAAGGGGTTGAAAATGATGTTAACAAATTATGCGCTTCTATCGTCGGTTCACGCACGAGCCGCCCGGTGAAAATAAGTTTACAACGTTTGACGATTAAACGTCGCTGTTAACGAACGAAGGTAAAGACGGAATTATTGGGTTACGAAGCACTGCAATAACCTACGTGTTACACGGCAACTTAATCTTGTGTGACTAGTGAGTAAGACGTATACACGGTGAAACCTTAGCCGACGACCCTAGGCTGTTTAGATAGCGCAATTACTGTCTGTCTAGCTCGTTACAAAGGCTGTCGTGGAGCGACTCTTGCTTAGAGGTTTCCAGACCGATGGGGACTATTCTTTGCGATATTTGGGGCTTTTGAAACGTTGGGCATTGTGGGGCGTAAAAGAAGTTGGAAGAGGAGAAATCAGGCTTGATAAAGTGCAATATGTGTACAGTAGGATATTTATATGGATAAAGGAACTGTTGGTACTGGATCAAGGTAATTAGCTTCCTCGTTGCGATTAGAATACAAGTTTTGTGATTTTATCAGTGGTTATTTTTCTCAATCGTCGATTTTTAGTTTATTCTACGTATTCGTTAATTATGATTAATATTCCGTTATGTTCCATTGCCTTTGTTTCTATCATTAGTTTTCTATCCTGTTTGTTATAATATTGTAGCGTTCGTGGTTGAACATTGTGTTACCTGGATATTATGTGCATGATAAGATTTATAGAATACTGTATAAATTATTGGGTTGTACGGAAAGTCTCCGCCGATTTTTTGAGTAAATTAAATACAAAAATCGGCGGAGACGAACAGCCCAATACTTTTAGTGACTGGTATTGGTAGAACATTTGTTAAGACCCAGCGTGAGAGTGAAATATTATTATTTATAAAAAATGCAGTGAACAATGAAGAATAATGTAATCGGTCATTGTTCGTCCTTCTTAATAATAATAATATAAAATTTATTTACGGGGATAGCCCCTTTAGATTACATGATAAACAGTTATAATAAAGGACATTACATACAACAATTACAGTAGATTGTACATATCAAGAAGAAAAGTAATAATAATAGTAATTATATTTATATTTGCTATCCATGATGTGATAGTGTTTCGAATCTGATTCAGCCGCATTATTATGCCGCTATAGACGGACGGGAATTGGAATTACACTCTCGGATTGAATTTTTACTTGCTTTTTAATTATATTGCTAAGTATAATACAGTTCACTTTGGTCTTCAATGACTACAAACGACTAAGGCCTGAACCGCCTGTTTTGGCCGTTTATATACATACATCGGCTTGGTGACTCCTGGCGGGTCACACGTATTTGTTCTGTTGACGCCGTGACCGCCAATCATCATGCTCCATTTACATTTTGTTACCTTATAAGGTAATTTCTAGTAGACATCCCTCTTATGTGTGAGTGAGGGTGTCACAAACAAACAATAAGTGTACAGCACAGCGAGGCTAGTTGGTTCCCCTCGCCTGGTCACGGTTTCGCTATTTACATCTAATTTAACATTTCTCAACAGATAGCATGCTGCGAATGGATTTTTTAAATTCTCTAGGTGACTGTCCAAAAAAGTCAATTTCATTATGGTAAACATTTGCGAGCGAGCATATCCTGTTAAATGCGTTATGTTTACTATAATTAGTAGAGTGTTGCTCTTTGTGTTGTTATGTCGCTGTTGCGTCCTTATCGTCCTTTGCCCATTAACTTTCTCTCGTAAATCCAATCCATTTCTATCGTCGTTGAATGTTTTCGTGCCAATTTTATATGACGATCAAAAATTACTCTCGCCGTCTAGAAAAAAAACAAAATTTTCTTTCATCAGAATATGTTACAATCATACCATCGAGGAACAACGACAGTGGGTCAATCCATCGGGTCACAAAAGTACGATAGCTGAGAACGAGCGGTGTTTCATCCGGTGCGGTTGCTTTTTTCCATCATGAATGTCCGCGGCGCTGGAAGTCGAGATAAAATGTCCGTTTCCACCATTCCAAACTACTGTACAACTATTCAGAGCTTAGAGAGTGACCGAACCGCAATCCTAAACCGCATTCTAGTCCAGTACTAGTAAATAGAGAAGGGCAATTTTAGTCGGAATGAAACGTAGATCTAGATAAAGCTTACAGCGTCAAATCAGAACGACGAATTCGTCGACAACGTGTAATCGCGGTCAGACACTATTCTCGATCGCTGTTCGATCAGCAGAGTTATTTCAAAAGGTATGTCCGTAAATACTTTGGCTTTAACCGCAGCTGTTTGCCTGCGGATTCTGCGGTTTCGAGCGCGTAGAATTTATAAACAAAATCGAACGTCAAAACAGCGCTGTGGATATTTCACGGGATTTACAAAGGGTTAGAATGGTCACAGTATCTTTGAAATATCGTGGCTACTTTTCTTGATGGTACCAATTTATGTAAAATTATAGAAAAATCATTTTCTTCTTGTATTTCAAGAAGTTCAAGAAAAATCACTGCATGCAATACTCAGTGTCTATAAAAATTGAAATCAAGTGTCGCTAATAACAATCATATTCGTGTTTTAATATCTCATCTCACCGATTTTGCAAAATTACAAAATATTTCTACCCCATATGAAAATGAGGTAGAAATGAATACTACAAGTTTCTAAATTTGCCTTCTTTCAAAATATTACACTGTCTATGCCTCTGTTTTATATATTTATAAATATTGTTCTGTATTTATAAAAATGTATTCCATATAACTCCATGCCCAATTTCATTCGATTCAAGGATATCGAATAAATAAGAAAACGCACATCGTGTCAGCTGCTGAGGGAAAAATATTTGTTAACGTCACGAACGGTCGGAAAACAAACTCGACTGGCTTCTGTATCAGGAGTAAAAATCTCATTTGCCACGAGTTTTTCATTCCACACTGCCTTCCTGCGGAAGATGCCCGGCGTCGCATCGTGAACCACAAAGAAAATCCAAATTAATCTTATTTCGGACAGCTCCCACTGCCTTGTCGATGCCATTAGCTGCTTCTTAACGTCAAATTATTTTACCAGCGTCATTTAATTCTCCTCGCCGCACAGTGGATCGAAGCATAGGAAGAGGCGGACATAGCATGTATCGCTCTTTGGAAATTATATTATAGTGCTTACAACTAAATGATTATTCACATATAATCGAAATACATGTATTGCATAATTTATTAACTTTTATTTTTCATATATTTATTTTTTATCGTTTTTATTTTTTTTCATTTTTACATTTTCATTTTTTGTTTACTATTAATGTATTTTGTTTATTACATATATTATTAAATTACTTTTTGAGTAACAATCTTTAGTTTTTACGAGTATTAACACTGTCAACATCTGTCTTATGTAATGCATACTATATACATATGCATACTATATTTCTGGCCTCTATGCTTCGCATCATAAATTATCGCTCCTCAACATATCTCTTGAGTGTATTTTAAATATGATAATATAATTTCGACAAAAATTAAGAAAAACTTTTGTTGCCTTTATATTGTTTATTTTTGATATTTGAAAATATCAAAAACTATCTATTCGATTTCTGCTATCGAGAATAAGAATTACTACAAACAGGTTAGGACCGGAATCGCACTGTTTCAAAAGACAATTGAATTAAGTGAAATCAGCTCGGGATATGTAGTCGTCAATAGAGTGCCACTTACGGAAATTCAAGTATTATCTATCAAAGCGGCAGATGGCGGCAGCTGAAATGTGAAATTTTGTGGAAAGCAATGTTCACTTGATGATTTGGAACAACCAAAAATGTAACAACTCTTAAACATTTTTTTAAATGTCAATAAGAAGTCAAGATATTAGTGTGATTTTAAAAAGATTATGAAAATAATTGTTAAGCATTAAATGTTAATGTTATCTACTTAAAATATATATTTTTTCAAAATTAAATAAAGCGCTACAAGACAAAAAAAGTCCGGTTTTATAATATATAAATTTAGAAGAAATACATCGTCTTGAAATTTCACGAAAAAATCGATGAAAATCCATAGCTGTCTCAATGTGATAATTATGATTATTTTAGATACAATTGCTAATGGTATTTTAAAAAATTGCAATTGTTTATTCTTACAGTAATGTATTAAGTACCTAAATAAGCAATTATAAACCTAATTTGAGAAAAAAAAATTGTATTCCTATGTCCGCATTTTAATACAGTTCGATCCACTGTGCGCCGTCTCAATGGCAACACGGATCCTATAAAACGAGATTTACGTGATTTTTTTCAATCGACGGTATCATATCGTACAGGATTCCCATTATATTCCTGATAATAAAATCGAATCACCGAACCCACAAACAGCAATGGACCATAAATAAACGATGAACAATTAACACCGAAGTAATTCAAAACCAGGCAATCAATTTTGAATCCAACCCCGTGGCACGAATATCCATCGCGATGCTATTGAAACAAAAATGAAAAAGAAAGACGAAAATTGAAGAGTGCGTGTACACGCAACATCGTCGCTTACTCCGAAAAATAATATATCCCACACACTTTTTTATCGATTTGCCCATGTGCTTCGAAAAACCGATTGTTAGCAGACAGTGATCGATTAATTCAAAACACGCTGCGAACTTCAATCTCCGCCTTTCACGTCGAAATCGAAATCATCGAAACATGCAGACAAAAAGATAAAAAAAAAAAATAACAGATTGAAGCGCGGCGAAAAAAGAAATGGGAGTAACAGTTGGGAGACCTTGTAAGTCGGAGAGTCACGAAATTTTTGTATCTAGACGGATGTTGAATAACGGTTGAATATCGAGTGAATGATCGTTAAAACTTGGCGAAGTGATAATGAAACGTTGCGGGTTCGTTGAATTGGAGAGATTACGCTAATCCGTCGCGTCAGATTCGAATAATCCGGCTATTTGAAACAACCGGCCAAAACAAATTATACAAGAATCGAAATAAGAAGGAAGTGAACCTGCTGAGGTGATGTTGGAATTAAGCTAACGTCAAGATTGATGTGTGCATTTTAATAGAAATGCGAAATATGTAATTGTCCACGGAGCTGCGAGTGAATGTTAACTACTGTAGTTTACACTTTGCTGTTGTGCAATACATTTCAGTAGAAATCAATTTCAATAATGAACACAAATTGAATTTTCTTCGCGACGTTGAATGAATAGATAACATAACTGAATAATATATATGGTTTAATTAAATTTGGTATAGGTACTGGACGGCAGTTTTTAAAATAAGGAAAATGGATGCTCATTTTTATCATTCCACTGTTATAGTTATTCTGTTCTATTGAAAAAGCAGATAATCTACTAAATGCAAGTAATGAATAATTTAATGTGCAGGGAATATTTAAGAATTCCAATCTGTTCAAAACAAAGTGTTAAAAAATACGAATTTAACCAAATGGAATACCTTCGAACCATATTTCAACCGCAAGAGTAAACTAATTAACTCCACGACTACAAATGAAATTCCCTGCACTCGATGTCGAAACTGCAAGTGATTCGAGCACAGGGATGCAGCATGCATAGGAATGCAGCCGAATGGTTGGATGTCCAAAAGGCAGCTGATTCCACGATATTGGGGAATACTATGGACAGAAATGCCAGTTTGCTGCCAGTTTCGTGAGAAACATCACATTTACGCTAACAAGCATTCCACAAATCCAGCGGAATTACAAGAATATAAGATATAATTTAGAAATATCGCGAGCGCCACAAAGGCCGAAGATACTCGGACAAGTATATAGCTTGGGTTAATTAAATTTGCTCCGCTATTAGGGGAAGTTTATTCGTCTTTATTATCGAAGGAAGGGCGGCTAAGGGTGACGGATCAAAGCAGAGGCACTGAGTGATCAATAACTATGTTAGAGTATCATTTTGGCTGAGTTTCCGAACATTGCTAGGTCCAGACCACTTTACAGCATTAGAGTATGCACCGCGAAGACGTTGCATGTGTCACAAGCAATCCCGGAAGCTGACCTGTGGCTCCTTGTACAGCCGTGGAACATGTCAATAGCCATTGAAAGTCAACAACGTTTCAATGATGGAACGTGTCGCGGAGAAACTTCAAATTGACAATAACAAAGTGTTCTTACAAATTTGTGATCTAGAGATCTGTAGAATAATTGATCGTAATTTGTACGATTGTCTTTGAATTTAGCTGCTGAAATTCCTTTTTGGTTCACTCCTATCGTTTTCCACTTACTGTTAGTCAATTTACAATGAATGGAAATTGATTTCCATACTTCAGTCTGAAGCAATGATCTAGGGATAGATGTGAAAAAGAGGGGAATAAATGCGACGAATATTATTTTCAATATTATATTGCTAATGTATAATTTTGTGGGGACCATGTAGGGCATTTTTGTTCGACAAATGTGCCTAATTAAGAAATATATAAAATCGAAAGTATGTAATTAACTATGAGAAGCAAAGTGGGATATACTTATATTGTAGATGGTAGAATGATAAAATTAACTGCACGGTCAATATATAGGTCAATAAATTAATTGTGAATTATTCTTAGAAAAAATTGGCTCCTAAAAAATTCGGTTTACAAATATCTACTTGCAGACACGATATTTAATTTCTTTCCATTGTAAGAAACAATGAAGGGGTAGAAAGTATTTAAACTCATCGTTTTACCTATGTCCATTTATGCAATATTTATTGAATAAAAGATTTCGTTTTAACGTGTCAATTAAATAACTGTTGCCATATTGAAAAGCTGCAACATCCCCTGAAAATTTGATCATGGATATGAAAACAAGCCGCGGGCTGTTAAAGATTTTACGGCGAGAGATAAGTGAGAGGCACGACCATCTCCCATGGGGGTGCTAAGATACTTTCAACTTCCAGAACGCGTGAGTTTCAATTTTTTGCTGCCGTCGATACTTCCTGTAATCGTAAAATAATATTGCAAACAAATAAATAAGAAGAAAATAATCAAAGTTCAGTCGACGCTATGTAATCCGTTAACTATTCCTTCCTTTTATTTATGTATTAAAATAAATGATTGTATTTGGATTATTTATTATGTATCTAAATAATCAATATGATTTCTTTATCGCTCCTTATTTTATCCAATATATATTTACTTTTTTGCATTATGTACAAATTCGTATTATTTATTAGTTTGATAATAGTTGAACAGATATACTACTTAGTGCTATCAGCAATGTTATCGAATACAATGGAAAATTGTGCACCCCATGGCCAATTTTACGCTGATAAATAGCGCCAAATTGTCTATGAAATTTTAATTACAGTCAAATGAAACGGGGAAAGCAAATAAACTGAGAAGTCAGTAGCATTCGTATTGAATAATCAAACCGTGAGCGCGACAGCGATCCTACTACAAACGTCGGAGCAACATACCGTGAGATTCCTCATTTTCACCCTTTTAGCTCGCTTGAACAACGACTTTATGCGAGAAGCTGCGCTGAGTAAAAGGGGCAAGAGAAGAATGAATAAATCTGCATAGTTTAAATATTAAGGAGCTGCGTGTTTCTCGTTCTCCCGTCGAAAGCACAGTCTTTGGGGATAAATAAGTGCCTGTTCTGAAATTTCTGTGAACGACGAGAGAAAGGGAATCGGTATGTGTGCCAAAGGATGGGGGATCAATAGAGCGACGAGATATATGTCTCTGAAAACACCATCTGCTCGAAAATTACGATTCTATTGGCTTACAATTGGGTATCAAGTTTCTTTGCGATGTGATATTTTTTTTCAGATTCACTTGTCATGATCTAGTTTTACAATTTCCGCAGTGCTGTGAACAATTATATCAAAATACGAAAGAAAAGATATTTATTCTAATTGACCTTCTACGTATTTCTATAGGTTTTCCAATTTTTCCATTTGTAAAGTGAAAACAAAAATTAACAGCACTAATTAGAGCATATTTCGTGCAAAAATTAATACAAGAACGTTAGTAATAATTAATAATGTGCGGTGCCAGCGAAACCCAAAATATCATTCGAAATTTCAATTAATTAATTACTCAAATTATTAGTCATTCCCACTTAACTGTTTATTTACAGTAATATCACAAGAGAACATTTCTATCACCCAATAATTTCATAATCTAAATCAGATTACCTTGATAAAAGTTCTACATAACTAACATAACAAGTTAAGTACCGCATTTTTCTTTCATCCCCCTCGAAAACAAAGGCACGCATAAAATATTTTCGGAAGAGGACACTTTGCTCTGAATGGTATCGCAATAACTATCCATCCACCCTTTTAAAATACACGTCCTCAAGTGACAAGAAAGTTAAAAATGATCATTAAAATGCCCCAATCAAGTGCAAAATTGAAAACCGCGTGATTGTCCCAATTCCCCAATCTCCTTTCCAACGTCGTCGTTCCAAAAAGGTAAAAAATGGAACGCCTAGTGGCATCGTCGTCGACATCGAAATCAATAGTCCAGAAACGAAAATAAATTAGACCAGTTATCTGAAGCTCGGCATCGCCGCGGGCAGACCGGTTTAATTCGAGTTTATCGGGCGCAACGATTTCACGAATCGATTCGTGCAGATGCATGGGCCCGAGCCCTGACGACGAAATCCACCGTGCCGTCAACGCGACGTCGACTTAACGGGACGAAAGGTGAAGCGACGTTTTCATTTGACGTGCCGTTCGTTTCCCGCCTAGAAAGAGAAGCAGCGGACGCCAATTTGCGTCAATTGTTTTGCGTACGAAAAACTCGGCTGTTCTGAAACTGAATGCTGACCCGTGTGACAGTAATGTCTGACGTTTATTGCGATTGAACAGTTGCTGGCCTGGTAGGTGCATCTAATATGAAGGCTCGACGGGGCTGAAAACAGAGGCGTTGAAAGGGGGTGGAAAAGAAACGTGAAACGTTTGCTGAAATGTATAACAATGAAACTCTTTGGACGGTTTATTAATTATGATGAGATGAGCAATTCCTATTTTTGAATCTTTTTCATTGGTAATTGTGTAATATGAATTATTATTTCGTGATATTTATTATCGATCTCGTATTGATAATAAAAATTCAGGCTCTCTGCTGATATCTTGAATGCTATAAAATGTATAGTATTCTTTGGAGAATTTTTATACTGCCTCTGAATATTTCTGGCATATTCTTCTTTTCGAGTTTCCATTTATTTTGACTTTTTCATTCAGTACGATTCTACACTAGGCATATCAGATGGATTTAAATTCATTTGCTTTAATAGTTCAAGTGAGTTTCTGTTTCTATCCTTTCATTTATTATTGCTGTTTTATAATTGAAAGAAAAACTTGGAGTTGCGTCTGTCAGATTAACAACAAATTGGTTCCTATTTCGTGCACAAGATTATTAGTCGCTAGTTTTTATAGAAAATTTCAAGGTTTTATTTCTTCATTATACCTAAATAATGACTGTACAATTACGATAATACTTGTGGTTGGTACTGTACACGCCTGAAAGAAGAAGTTTGTCGTCCATAGAAAAAACGAAACAAGTATTAAGTATGTAAAATCGATGTTTCGGGCCGCCGAAATTTCCACAGATTGTCCTAGTCGAGACGTTCCCTTATTATGCGACACGGGCGACGTCCCCGTGAGACAGGCACTCTGGGAAAAGAAGCAAAGAAACTCGGGGAAAAAGGAGAAAACTTAAAAGAGCGGTATAATCCTTAAATCGCAGCTTTACCAGGACTTTCGGTAAGAAGATAATAATGTTCACGTGCTGGGCGTCGCGCTTTCTGTAACCGCGAATGGAACGCGCCGTAGTCATTTGACAAATTACTTAATATTATGCAAACCCAGATTTTTTAGGTCGCAAGTTTTATTTTTATACGAAAACAATTACCCGTTTCCGTTCACGTCGACTCCCTTTATATTTTATATGACCACAATTAGAGTTGAATGTTAAGTATTATTGAAAAAACTATTACAGAAACATTAATGTACGGATAATCAAGTTTTACCTGCAATTAAAATAATATCAAGAAAAGAATTTCTGCTCCTTCCTCATTAAAAGGTAATTTGATTGAAATATATATATATATCATTTTTAACTTTTGGAAACTCTGAGAACGTGCAGTCAGATACGCTGTTGAATAATTCCCAAATGAATTTGTAGGGCATTCTAAACAAGGAAGCGGAGACGTATGAAT
Source organism: Nomada ferruginata (assembly GCA_963583965.1). Classification (NCBI taxonomy): domain Eukaryota; kingdom Metazoa; phylum Arthropoda; class Insecta; order Hymenoptera; family Apidae; genus Nomada; species Nomada ferruginata. The sequence continues at coordinate 9,016,041 of OY757219.1, forward strand.
TTTTAAGATGCTACAGATATATTTTCTGCATGACGTGTTCGAAAATTTGATTGCCATGTGACAAGTTATTTCTATACGTACACTATATTTAAAAGCCAGCTGATCGTGCGTCAAATCGTTTTAAAAATCGTGCTGAAGAATACTGTAAAGTTAAAAACTACATCGTAAAATGTGTATAAAGTTGATTAAAAAAGAAACTAGAACGGACTTGAATACAGGTAGGATGGAATACGAGGGATACGACACACTCGGAAAGTGTTCCAATTGTTTCATGAAATTTCAAATAACAATCAAATAAAAAATTGAATGGCTGGAACAATTTCCTAGAAATTTAGATACATCCCAGACACTACTTCTTTATTGAGCCATGAAAATATCGTACCGTAAAAATTTCACTCATCAAATATTACAGAATTTTACGTGCTAGCATTTTATGCATCGGACTGTTGGGTTTTTAATACCTTCACGTGTCTGCTCTAAGTTGTACAATAAATAAATACATATCTTTCAATGATTAAATTCATCGCCAGCGCTCTCCGTGCTATAGAAATACTAAATTTACAATGCTCGACAAATGGTAGGAAAAATTCAGTAGTGTATAATATTTTCAAGACTGAATGAAGGAACATCCCATTTGAATCGGCGAATTAACTCTGATGGAAGCGAATAAATAAATAAAGAAGCGCATTTGGTGTCCGCTAGAAAACTGGAACGTTTCACAAATTATTTATACTATTACAGAACTTCTAATAATATATTGTATAATATATTTAGTCTACCGTTAAATAGTCATAAATAAAATCACATATATGAACTTACTATTTCCGAAAACATTACCTGGGTTACACCTGAACGAATTCACAGGACTTCCTAAAAAAATATTACCCAATTACATTATATCATCCAATTTTTAATCAACCATCCGTTTCCCTCAAACTACTGGCACGCTTACTCCACCTAGTAGTTCCACCATAAGAAAGGACTGACCTTACCAAAAACCCGAATCCTTCAATCAGAAAGAAAGAAGGGCCAGATCTGACTCGGTATAAATGCAGTAGACGCGAAATAAAAGATTCCTCGCAAAATAGGGTCGCGTGTTCCAGAACGGTCGAGATCGCGAGAAGAAAACGTTGTCGCGATTTAAGATTCCGAGCGTTAAAGGCATGTCGAAGAAATTCATTCGGTCGCACGGTCGTTTCACGTGGCACCGTTTCGAATGCAATGGAAAATAGACACACACAAGGGCTTAAGGCGAACGGACGCGACAAAAACGAGCCGCGGTGGATCTGGAGAAAAGTCGGACGGGATTTCTGGAGAAATAATCTCGTGGAAGGAGTAACACGATTCCGCGCCGACTACAATACGGACGGATACCTATTGATCCGCAGTCTGAAATATCAGGAACAGTTTGCCGTGCGCACGGAATACAAATAACTGAAATAACTAAAGAATCCCGCGGGCTGCGCCGCGTTCTACGTGTCGCGACCATGTTGTTCCCCGTCTTCCTTTTTCTGCTGCGCGTTGTGCTCGTGCACGTTTTCTGCTGACACGGTGAAGTAACGTGTGGTTTAAATAGGTGGATGGCGCCGCTGGCTTACGTAGCCATTAACCCTTTAGGCGGGGACGGAGCTGGACGTAACGCTGTATCGCGTTATGCACAGCTTTGCAGCGCGACACGCTTTATTAATAATAATAACGTTTGGTTTGTCTGATGTTTTATGACACTTGAATTGGCGTTGAGGTGTTATTTTTGGTTGAGTGAAAATTCGATGTCAGGTATCAGTTTAACTAATTCGAATTTTTGTAAATACATTTGGTTAATTAAAATTGTTTAAATTGAGAAACGTCTGTGCACTTCCATGTCTATACGTATACATGTGTGCAATTCGTCAGTATTAAGCAGTATACATATGTACATATGTGTTTGATTAATGCAAATTAATTTGGTTAGAGAGTTAAGATATAACGTCAATACGAAATAATTATTAAATAGTAAGTTTTCTATATTGACTCATTCTACTGGCATTGCGATATCAAAAATTTAGCACGGTAAGAAACTTATTGTAACAACTGTCCAATAAAAAGAAAGACACATTTCTACCTGAGTTCTCATAGATATATTGTCACAAAATAATGAAACGGAAAATTAGATCAAAGTTTTAAAAATGTAACAAAATATTATAGTTATCTTTTTTAAAAATAAATATTTGAATGAACTGGAGAATCACAGAACCTTGTGAAAATATATATCGTAATTACAGGATCACCTTTTTTATACATGTTGCATATAAGTGAAAATAAAATAATTGCAATTAATTACAAAATTATAAGATCCTTTTCACCTCTTCATTAATGCCGTATCCAGTAGGTATAAATTGGCAGAACAAAATCCAGAAATAATTTCATATAATACAATTAACAATCGTAGAATTATCAAGCCAAGGCAAAGTCAGTTTGAGTTGAAGAATTGAATTTCAGCTGAAAGCTTAAATTTATTCTATTTCCAGAGACAACGAATTTAACAAAAGTTTCTGCATTTTATTCTATACTGTTAAACCTAGAGCAACGAACAGGTCTAGAAGAAACTTAAAATTTAATGAGATGTCCCCTTAATTCTTCTCTTTATTAAGCGTTTCAATTAAAAATGGGAAAGTATTAGTACGTTTGCAACCTAGTGGAAATCAAGACCGTGTTATTTATTACGTTACAAATTACGAAATAATATAAGTAACATAAATGTTTGTCATTACCACTAGCACATAGTACAAAATATAATATATATAATAATATAATACATACATACGTGTATATTTTAATATATTTAATAACGTAGAAACTGCAGATTGCGTTATTTCCATACTTTTACAGTGCGAATGCATCCGTCCTCCCTTTTTTTTTCTTAAATTCTGCAATTTTTATCTGGACCCACTAAATCGCCACAATACTCGAGCAAGACATTTCGTCTACAGTCTACGAAAACCGCGAACGCGTCAAGAAACTGCTCGCCTCTTGAAACAGTTAATTCTGTGCAGTGTCAACGATCGTAAATAAGAAATTGTTAGCAGCCATTGAGTTTTAAGCCAGGTTATAGCGGCTGAGCGGCGTTGTAAGCGTGTTGAAACGAGTGAGAAGTTGAAATGGAATTTTAAATGTTAGGCGGTGCTGGCTTTTTATTACGCCAGCGATGGTGGATCGTTGTTGAAAGTTCACCGTTGAGTCTTTAGAATTTAAAGTACACCCAGTTCTTCTTTTTTTTAGCCGAAAGTAAAAATTTTTCACGAACGTTGTATACGATTTAGAATTAACAGCAATTCTTCGAAAATACAATTCCCGCAGCAACTTTCTTTCGAAACGGTTAACAAATTTTCTCCGCGCTACTAAACCATCAACAAATACATACAATTTTATGCAAAATTTGATTTATCGTAAGACAATCAAGTTCGTCAAATGCATGCGATTTTTGTATTACAAATATAAATTGTGCGGATACCTTTCATCCAATATTATACATCCTTTGCCCTATATTTTTACTTTATGCTAAATTTTCGCGTCTCGCTAATCCGTTCACCTGCGATCATTGTGCTAATTAATTTGATACGCCGATAATCGATCCCGTAACCTAAAATAAAATGAACAAATTCGCCGAAATTCCTAACGAACATTATACGATGAACCACCGCAGCAGAGTTAACGATCACGAAGAAACGTCCGATAATTTGATCGCGATCGTCCGCGAAAAATGGAGCTCAACGGAATGGCGGTCACGATCGTTGCGAACGCACGGCTTAATGCAAATCGAATGAAGTGTTCTGGTTTTGCGGGGGACTAAATTTATCGGCCGCGGCGTTTGGATATTCGTGACACATTTTCGTGCGACGAAAAGGCGAATATCGATGGAAATAATCCGTCTCGTACGAACGAAAACATTCTCCCGCAGAGCGAAATCGGCCGCGCCATATTTTTCACGGAATAAATTCGCGGAACGATATTTTGGTCGCATTCGAAAATTATTAATAATTTATCGTGTCGCCGTTATCGCTTATTCCAGGGATAACGTTGAAAATTGGTTGACGTAGAGTCCTCGCCCAATCAATTTGTACATTAATGAGTGAAATTTCACATCGTGTTTCGTTGGAGCATATTAAGGTCACTGGAAGGAGTAGGAACGAAAATAAAATAGACTATGGAAAGTAATTTAATCGGCAGACTAATAAAATGTAATTCGAGGTAAATGAATTCTGAACGGGGGAAAGAAAATGGTCAGAGTGTTTCCTTCTGTGTTAAATTTACTTTATTTGCGAATTAATTTACGCTACCATCTTTAATTTCGAAGATACTTGCTCGAAACATTTGTAAATATTTTCTTAAACTTTCTTAAACTTAATATTTTCTTAAAGTAATTCGGCCTCTATTATTAATTAATCCATGTATGTTTTTTTTTATTACTTAGTCGTTACTCATTAGCTGCTTTATTAGAAAATTAAAAATTACCATCTGGAATCATTAGAAAGCTCTGATTTCAGTTTTGGACGTCTAAAGTAATGACACTGTAACCTGCATAAATGTTTCCAATTACAATAAATATATTTCTGTAAGCAATTGTGGCGAGACTCCTAATGGAAAATTAATGTCACGAATGAAAATCGCGATTACGATTCCGCCACGTTTCTGGGGCTTGGGTTTAATTAAAGCGCTCTGGATTATGTCTAATTATTTCAAATATGTATTGTGTTACGTAAATTGCCCTACAGCCACCGTATTGTCCGGTTATCAGCGGCGTTATATTACGTTGCAAATAGTTCTGTATGGATGTTACTGTACAACAATTTGGATTACGATGTTACGCACAAGGGAAGAATTTTAATTCTACGAAACTATGAGAACGCATCCGACTGTGCATTACAGTTGCAGTATGATAGTGGCAAATGACATAACGATCTCATTATTAAACTCGAGTACGAGACATCAAAGTTCAAAATTCATATCCGTGTGGAGGAAGAAGTATTAAAACGAATAGAAAAACCATTAATAATGAGACAAAAATTAAAGAAAATAGAAACACAAAGGTAAAGAGGGAGAACATTAATTAGGAAAGAAAAGCAAATAGAAGGCAAAGATTAATTAAAAATAATATATGTTATTAAACCTAACGTGAATTATTAACTTTTATTGATACTTACAATTGTATAATTTTATAATATACTTCCAACTATACGCACGCGCGATGAAATATTAATTTTTACAATAGCTAATTTTTACATACCATTTCACTGTTTAACTTTATTTTTAACAAAATACACTCTTCACTAAACACCTATATATGCATTTCCCATGATGTTCAAGATAGAACACAGTTAAAGATGCTCGCAGTTTCCTATTTCTGTGTACAGAGAAAGTTTTATCACCAGAAAGTGAGGCCAGTGTTCGAAAATAGTTGGTGTGCGAGTCTCAGTGCTGTGATCCTTGTTGGTCAACTTCCGGTTAGAAACATCGTCTTGGTTGTCCTAAATTTAACACCAAGTTGCTACCGAGTTTTCCATACACCTATCTATGTGTCGGAAATATAGCACGTTTTATGGAGTGTATTAATTGAAGCAAAAGTTCAAGCAATTAAGAAAGTTTGGTAATTTTAATTGAAATGGCGATATGCACCTCTGGAGTCAAATAATAACTACTCTCAGATGCTGTCACGTTACAAATTCTTTCATTACGGTTCTCTCGACCATGTGTTTGTAATACATATTTAATTATTCAGCGAGTGTATATAAAGATCCATAATCTTAAAACAATGAATAATTCTAACGATTAGAATACATTAGAATTGGCAGATCAATTATTCGTATGACCAATCATCTTTTTTATTTCAGCAGTATACTTTTCTCAAGTAATCACTACTTGGTATGTTACTAATAATTTATTATCACTGGTTGCCTGTAAAATTATCCTCGTGATCATAGGAACGAGGAATTCGGATTTCAAACCACTTTTGTAGCTGACATAAAACCTACTGCCTTAATTATTGCGCTTCATCTTGTTAGCCACCTATTACTGTGTCGATGAATCCAATTACACGTCAAATCGAGTTTTGGAAACGTCACTAATGTCCCGCGCTTCAAGCCTGTCAAACTAACATTTAACCAACTGGGTCGTTTCTTACACCGGCAGCTTGTTTCAGCAATGCGTTCAATCTTAATAACCAGAATTTCAAAACACTCCGCCGAGTAAGACAGACACCTCAATAATATATGTATGGATTTGTAATCTACTTCTTGAACGTACGACGTAATTTTTGCCAAATTCAAAATAATAATAGTGTCACGTATAAATTTTCCATCTACTTAAAATTATTCCTCATTAAAAAAATTGATTGCTTTCCGCAATCACAGATTTTTTCTTCTGCTTCTTACTCTTACTATTCTCGCAACCCCTGGCTGTAAAACTTGATTTCACCCCCAATGAAATGAAATAAAAACAGTTCGTAAAACATTAAACATGTTGTCGTAGACACTTTCCAATGATCCGAATAGAAATAGTGCAGAAGTTTGCCTCGCAGTTGCCGAAAAATTCCTCGTTTCACGGATCAGAATAATAATGGCCCGAGCAATAATGCGACCGGACAGAGAAACGTTTCGCCGTGAATTTCAGGGAAATTTCAGTGGTGGGTGGTTCCCAGCATGAACGAAATCGGTCGAAAGTCACGCGTACTCGTCGGTAACGTGACTCGTCGCGTTTCTTATCGCCGTTCTCCCGACAGAACCGCGCGTGCAAGCGAGATCTCTTTTCTCGGCGCGAGAATAAATGACCCCGCGAATTACCGTGGTTTCAATCTTTTTCCTCTCACCCTCTCTCGTATGCCCGTTCCCTCGCTCTAATTCACTGCAGTACGCGGCGCAAACGATAGTCACGATAAGTAATCCCTTTGTCCAGTACGATGTAATTAAGAAAGTTGTAGCGCGTACACTCTCCGTTACGATTTTTAATTGAGAAACCGATGTGGTTCGGCGTGCTCCACTTCTAACCGATCGCAATCTGTCGCTTTCGCGTGAAAATAATAAACGTTGAACTATGGAAGTGGTAATTCGGCCGAATATTAGTACCGGCGAGTTTCAACACAAAATTGCTGGTTCTTCGTTACTTGCCAATTGGCGGTGTAATGGATGGGTTACACGTGAAAATAAGTCGGAACAACCTTGTTCGAAGACTGGCTTTTATTTTATGTTTATAAAATAACTTAAACGACGATGATGGACTTGTGACTCGGATTTTGAAATAGTAATGCTTGAACTTGGTCTTCGAGTATAATAATAAAGTATAATGAATCTTTTCGTATGAAGTGTAAGATAATAATGAATGTAATGTGCCTTTTCGTATGAAGTGTAAGATAATAATGAATGTAATGTGCCTTTTGGAGGAATGGTCAAGGGTTTATAAGGGATCTGAAATGTAGGAGTAGGGGTGATAGGAGAGGTCGAAAGTAGGGATGGAAAATAGTTAGGGACATAGGTCAGGAATTGGAAACATTGGACGGGTGACTAAACGGGGTGAGTCACAGGGTAAGGGCAAGGATGAGGAAGGTTTGGCAAGATGCAACAATATTTGTACGTATGAATCCTTAAGCGGCAGAAGTAAAGAGATAAAGAATAATACAGAAGTATATATCGTAAGACTAATATAGATGGACTAATCTATAGTAAGACTAATATAGATATTTGGTGGCGCATACATTACAGCAGCTAGGTTCGTGAATATCGAAGTTTCAAACGTGTACGGTTCGAATTATACTTCGACCATCAATTCAAAGGAAATTGGCATGAATAATATATGATAGCACTATCGAGTTGACGATGTTCATTTATCTTTTATTATCTTATGCTGTACGTTTAATACTGTTGATGATTACTCTTCATAATTACTTTTGATCGATAGGGGAAAGGTACGGTGTAAAGTGTTTCAATTCATAATAGTTCAATACACAAATAATATATAGGGTAGAGAATATGTGTATAACGCGAAGGACTACGTTGTAGTACGTAATCATTTATGAAACGTGTATTATAGCAGGAAACAATTCGCAACAACATTTTCGCAGATATCAGGGCATCACAATACGAGATCGTAGATTGATTCAACTAGCATTGAAAAAATGGGTATATTAATCACTGTTTGCGCTATCTGCATTTGGTATAATCAATACTAATTCAACAAGCACCTGAAGCTCGTACATGATCAGCCTCTATCTAGATCACATTACGAAGATTAATGTTGAATGAAAGATAGATTATTGTATGCATTCATCTTGCCACGTCGGACATTAATTCTTGTAAAATAATATTTCTGCGTTCGCCACGATAAACTTGTGAGCTAGTTGAGATTATCAGGGTAAATAATTTATCTTGCACAATTATTGTTTCTTTTCCGTATTATTCCTATTGTATCATACTTTTGGGCAAACCGTTTAGCGTATGTTTAAATACAATTTTTTTTTTTTTTAATATAGAGTTTTACGTCGCATCGACTTCGAGGTCTTTAGCGACTTACTGTCTTTACTTCATATTTTTTCAAAGAGTTTTGTTTCCTTTAGGAAGCTAATGGTATTTTCCTGGTGGTTGTATAAGGTAAGCCTGGTAAGAATAATCCACGATTCGTATCGTATATGAAAACCACTATATAGTGGTACAATTTGTATTTTAATTGTGTTCAAAATAAAACAAAGAAAAAACTACAATTTCTTAGCTGTTACTTATCATCTCAGTTCGTCCAACTTCATTAATTCTCTGGTAGCTCTTTTAATATACACAAATCCCGTGGCTCGTCGAAACATATCAGATGCATATTTGCTGAAATTTATCAGCGTTAGAATTCTAATGATCGCCGATAATGAATTTTCGATGTCCGGCAGCCTTACCTCGAGCTATTACACAACAGCGCAAACATATCCATTAGTGCGCGAGTTACATTAGCCACACAGATAGATGAATAAACGTGCCTGTACACGAGCATTGATCCCGTTAGAATTTCCAATTAAATATGATAGTTCGCAATTGAATGGTTCGAAGGATACGGATTGCTGGCAGTCGACTGTTTGTTGGCGCAGGGCTATTTAATTTTAATTGGCCGAACGTTTGTCAAAATTAATGCTACACTTTTGTTTCCACGTAAGATATTTATTCATAATTTGTACCATTAATTTGGGGTATGCAGAATTTCAATTACGACCAGGGCCGTTCCTGGGTTATTGGCCGCCCAGGTGCAAACACAATACCGCCGCCCCTATTAATTTAATATTATTTAATTAGAAATTTGATATGCAGTATTTAGTTTGATATCTATATATACATAGTTTTAAACAGTTATCGTGTAAAATAAATATTTCTTTATCTTTATTTTCATAAACTGAAACAAAGATGCTTATTATTTTGGGCTGTATAAAACTTAATTTGACTAAATTATGTTTGTCTAAAAGGTTACTAATAATCACAAAGTTTTGATTACTATTGTTATTAGACAAAATTTTACGTATATTGAACGGTCTGTGGCCGCCCAGGTGCGGGGGCACCTTTTGCACCGCCGCGCCGCCAGGAACGGCCCTGATTACGATTACGGAATTATTAGATTTCTAACACTAGTTGCAAATCGTAAAATTCATGTTTGATATTCGAAGATATTTTTGCAATAATAATACAGTGGCATACAGGGAATAATAATTCTGAGAAACCAATTTTTATTTAGCTACTTAAAACACGAAACGCTATTCTGCATTAAAAATTGCCCTCTAAAAATTCAGAACTCCGTAAATTACAAAAGTTTATAATATGATTGCTCTAGCCCGACATCTACGAAGTTTTCGATGAAAAAATCATTTGAATAACATTTGCATTAAAAAGAAAATCGCTTGTCGGTCTAGAAAATTCCAATTGCAAGTGCTGTACGAAGTTACAAAATTCGGACCATTTTCAAGGGGACAGTCGGCGAACATTTTCCTGTGATGTAGGAGTTTAAAGTGGTCTGCCTACAGGGGAAGTATCCGCGGTCCTGTTATTCTGTGACAGTTTTTATCTTTTCAATTAGGCAGAATACGCAAACACGCGAAGCTTGGGCAAACATTTCGTGAAACGTTCTGTTTCAAGTTTTAACGTAGTATGGCGCGGTATCATGTAGCAACGCGATGCATTCGATCAAAGTTTTCCACCGCTCACATAATTTCCACTGCTCCCTTTGACTAATAATAGCACTTCATGGTTAGGCAAATGGCCATATTTATTAGTGTTCAAACATAGATTCGTTGGTAATATTATTGCTTGGCAGGTATAAAAGCGGTGTAGAGAGTAACAAACGAAATAATTAATCGCCAACTGTTTCTGTATTTCTGTTGATCATCACAAAATACATATTCTTTAGTTAGAAGTTTTGTAATTCTTGCAAGTATTGTATTCGAAGGTTTGCTGTAGGAAAACTGTTATTTCCCCCATTTATTCAACAGTAATATTGTAGGAAATGATAATTATGTTTAAAATTTCTTCGATATTTTCTCCTTAGCATTTTGCTTCTAGTTTGAAGGAATTTTAAGTTTACACCTTACAATTATTAGCCGTTCTGAAAATTTCATTACCGTTTTCATTACCAAATCCCCTGTTTCCAAATTAAACTAACTAAAAAACACAGTTTTACGAGTAAATTCGGATAAATACACGATCTCACGGAGCCACAAAACAATCTTCACAAAAACCACACCATATTCCTCTAAAAATGAGCCAGAAATACTTCCCCCATTAAGTCCTCCTAAATAACCCTCAACCTTGTTTTCGAGTTCGAACGAAGTTAGTGGCAATAACAAGAATATTTGACGTTATTGCACTCGAAAATCTAGTAGCCTGCACTTGGACTCTCTCTCTCGCCCCCTCTCTCTTCTCGTAAGAAAGTCTCGAAAGTCTGAAGGCACTCCTCGAAGTTTTTCCAGCGGGATTCAAGGCATACTAGCTCGACCTATCGAATGTTCACCCTGCCATCGTCGGCTGATTGCGAGTGCACGAAGAATGAGTTGAACTCGAGTGGATCATTAAAGGAGCAAGGTGAACGGCAGGTAGGAAGTGTCGCGCGGAAAAGCAACGGGGTGAAAACGGAAAATAGCAGGGTAACTGAACGAGCAGCAAACGAGGGGGTGAAACAACGGAGAGGATTGCGTACATAAGGAACACTATGTACCGTGAAGGGGGAAAGAAGAGACAGTCGAACGTAACTTTCACGTTGCTATCTAACGATTGATGTCTCTACACCGGCAGTTCCTATTTCTTTTGTGCTCGGTCGAGATTCCCTGCGAAGCAATTTCTCTCGTTTTTTTTCATTATATATCTCTCTCTCCTTTCTGGCTTTTTTTAGCAGCTTCTTTTTTTTCTCCCAACCGGTCGCTGATGGAAATAAGAGTACGCGTTCTTTGTTCGGATAGTAGCTAAGTGCTGTCTAGCAGGCGCGGGGAAATAATTGGAAACGAACAGGGGGATGTGATGTTATGAAGATGCGGCTAAATGTTTTCCTTTGTAGCGTTCGATAAAATATTAAAACTTGTTTCTGGGAAAGTAGAAGGGGATGGTTGACTGAGAGTTGAGAGGTCCGCAGACGATTGATATTTATTGTTTGAATTATTGAACGTGCACCGGTGATCAAAAGTTTGTAATTACTTGGGGTTGAAATTAAAGGAATCACTGTTTGCCTCTGGAATGTTAATCGCAGTATTTTCTCAATGGATATCATATTTGTGTGGGTCGACGATCATAAAAATGAAATTAATCACAGAATTTCGTTCTTGATATATTTAAAGAAACACACCTTTCTACGATCACAGGAAGAGAAGGTAATATATTTTCTGTTATAAAATAATTCTGTTATGCCAATTACGAAATTTCATTTAACAAGCTATCGAAGAATTTACTTCCCATTATTGTTTCGATCACTTTTATAATTAGCGACAGATAAAAATAATATTCACCGTTCAGAAAAAGGCTGAGCTTTTCTAATCTTTTAACAAGAAGTCATTTGTATTCTTCACTTACTCCATTTTAAATTGAACCGAAGCTTACGATTATTATTTTCTGTTTCTTCCTCTTCTACATTCATTTCATCCAGTAATTACTTTTTCAAAATCGAATGGAACCCATTCGCCCGGTAAAGTGTATCTCAAAGAAAGGTAGACGATAAATCACCTTAATCAAACGACAATCATAATCGCATCGGAGGAAAGCATTGCTGCAATGTTTCATAAATACTCGATCCTGTGGCAAATTCTCGTACAATCTTGGGAATGAAACGAAAATACTACCCGTTCCCATTCAACGATGTACTGCCCGTAATTCGTAAAATGAATTAACGCTGGGAACCAGCGGTCGCGCGCGAAACGAATATCGATTCGTTACCGAAAACACGCCTGCAGGAATTAAAACGACCGTGTCCGATCCAAATAATCGTGCGACAAATAATATCCGTTTTCATTGGCTGTCGTGCGGAGGAAAAATTATCCCCGGCTCTGATTAAACTCGTGTCTGGCTGTAGAAACGAGAACAAATCTGTATGCAATATCGGTTAATTTTTTTTAGCTACACTGTATGCAGAAAGAGGGGTTTCAGAAAATATTTAAAGAACTTGGCAGTTTTCTTGATTACTCTAAGTCTCTTTTGACTGATTAAGTTTACGCGAAACGATTTTCATCCCTTTCGGCAATGATTTTGAAATCTTTTTCCAATGAGAGAATTAAAAATATGTATTATGTGATCTGTTGACTTTGTACACGTTTAAACTCCACTTTTTCACCCCTTTGAGAATTATATTTTAACGGAGCAATTGCAACATTTGCTTTTGGTTGCGTTAATTCAAAGAAATTAATAGATACATTTATGAATAAAGAAGTATTCGAAGTATTTCTCAAAATCATTCAACGAAGCCTCCTTATTTGTCAACTTATTATAACCAGTCAAATGTTTAGTCGCTATTCTCGTTTGTAGAACTGCGGTAATCGCCAAACACCGTCGAATAACGACGGCAGTTAATCTGGAGGTTCGCAAAAAGTACCTGCGAAATTTTCCCGAGAAATTCGACTCCGCGAGTCCGGATTTTTTTATGGTCATATTCTTCTATCGCCCAACTGCGTTACTGTTTAAAGCGTCGCCTTAAATCTTCTGGCCCAGAAGGATTCACTGTCGCGGGAGTAATTCAAGACAATCTATCGCTATAATCTAGTAACCCGGAATTACGGGCGCTACAACCTGTCCCGTGTCGTTATCCCTCTGTGCAGCTTACAGGACAAGACTTTGTGGCGTTTTAATCATTTTTGTTCAGCGCTGGAAAAGAAGTGTGCACTTTAAATCAGGTGGATAGTAATTGTTTTAAAGGGGAACAAAAAAGATAACACCTAAGTACACCGTGCGCTTAAAGAGTTTTATGGACTGAAAATTCTCATCCCTTTAGCTTACGATTTAGAGTACGAATTGCAAAAAGGGAATAGGTAGACTACGGCCCTGGGCACATATAAATTAAATACAGTAAAGAAATTTTATTGATCAAGCAACTATGATGAAGGGCAAAGAAAATATAAAATGAAATGATATTTGGAGAAATGGAGCAATGGTCACAGTTTAGAAGAACAAGATTTCATTAGACATGTATTGTAAAGGAAGAATAAATTTATGTTTCTAAACTATATTTATGGGATTCAGAATAGCCAGTAGAAAGATGTATCATTTTTTAATATCAAAGCCCTTGAAAAAGAAAAATTACCTACAACCATGAAAGAATATTTAAATGAAACAAATTATGTCAAATGATAATTCATTATCTAGGAAAGCTAATAGTATTTACAGTTAGTGAAATACGATATAATGTGTACACACGTTTTATGTTAATTTTTTTTGTAAAAGCAAATAACAATACATATTATGGATTTTGTATCTGAGATTCTTTTACGTAGATATAAAAGGAATCGGAGATACGTTACATTGTAACGAGCTCGGCATTTTTATTCTGCTTTATAAAATGCTACGAAATTACATATATACGTGAGGAAAATGTGTACAGCATATCCGGGCTTATGTTTCCATGGAAGTAATATTGAGTTTTACTACAGTTGTTTTAGGTGCTGTCCTTAATATACTTGTCTTTTTTGGTTGTGTCCCTTGTCTCATTGATGGCTATTGTTCTGTGATAACTATTGTAATCTGGAGTGTGAAACAGTCTCCAAGGAAGGATTAAGGGGGTTGGTTTGCCGTGCGACCTCCATAAACTTCGCGTACTGGCCATTAAGTGCTCGTACTCTGAAGCTTCACGGCGATAATTTAGCGATAATACAATAAATCTACATTAAAGGAGAAAAATGTCCAAGAACATCAGCATACACCAGTTACATGTCCAGGCACAGTAATTCACTGTACTATTAAATTTACCATAACTACGTCGAAAATTTACCCTGGAAAATAATTGAACTAATTGTTGCTGTTCAAATGTATCGCGTTACAAATTAGAAATCGCGTGCCACGTGCTATATAAATTATATTGTACAGATTTCAAGTTACAAAGCGATCCATGCTATGACTCTGCTCTGTTACCCTTCAAACATAAACAATCGTATCTGCAGCTCGCTGTAACTTTTCCAATTTCCTTCGTTTCCAAAGACACCACCCTCCAGTTCATTTGCCCTCTGGCAAATACGAATTCGCCGGAGCCCGGGTCAGTGTCGCGTGAGACGTAGCGTGATACGGATATCGATATAAATAGTGTTGCGAATTGTAGTATAAACCGCGGCGTGAACCGTAGCGTGAACAGTGGTGTAAATGGTAGCATGCCTATACAATGAACGTAGGTGGTGTGCAAGGCGTGACGCGGCACTGAATTAACAAGATTATACTGTAAATTAACCAAGTGTTATTTCAATTACGAATTCAACGGGTACATCTATTCGAAATTCGTGTTCCGTGGACGGCGAGCTGCCAGCAATTAATTATGTCGAATAAGCACAGGTATGTTGGGCACGCTGCTTTTATTATTTAGCGGTCTGTACTATTTATCTCAAACGTTTCAATGTATAGTATCATTGTCGCAATTCTGAACAGCCCAGACTGTACGGAGAAATCACTGTCGGATTACTGATTCACTGATCTAAGTGCGTAATTGAAGGATACAATGATACAATGCAATTATTTAATATAGGGCAGCCGTTTTTAGTTGTTACAATACGTCTATCGTTATTATATTACACACCTTGTGCATTGCAATATGTAAATAATCAAGAAGCAAATGTTGCCTCGTTAAAGAAACAGTATTAAATGTCCACCGAGACTGGCTGCGTTACGGGCAAAATAAAAACTGAAACGGTATTAGCGAGGAGTCGCGTCGTATGGAGAAGGTCGGTCGGTTTGCCTCGTAATTTCGCCGGGAAGATATTTCACCACGTTTTTATTAAACGTGGACACGGTAGTTCTCTTTTCCGTTTGCACGTGCGCGCACCCTCTGCTCCCCGTCTTTCTATCTTATCCTTTCGTACGTGTACTAAAAACTCTATCGTGTCCTCGTCATTTTCTTTCCCCTCCTTCGCCGCGTTGAACGTTTTTCCTATAACATCCTCACCTTTTATTCTTCATTACGGTTTTCTCGCATTTATTTTACTCGACGTGTACAATAACACGCACACCCGCACACACTTATAGAGATTGCTTGCTCGGCGAGATCATCCTTGTTTACATGGTTTCGTGTTCTCCCGAGGGCACGAGTTGAAATTCGTGCACGTTGAGCGTGTCCTTTGCACGATTCAAACTATGT
The DNA here is from genome assembly GCA_963583965.1 of Nomada ferruginata. Lineage (NCBI taxonomy): Eukaryota > Metazoa > Arthropoda > Insecta > Hymenoptera > Apidae > Nomada > Nomada ferruginata. The sequence continues at coordinate 9,031,839 of OY757219.1, forward strand.
GCAAGTATAACACAAAGGCTATTCGAATTAAGTCTTACCTCGTTTCTGGGGAGCGTTGTCTTTTCTTGTACTCGTCGCAGTTGGATCAATATTTTCCACCTTCCCCTGGGGGGGAAGGGGTGCTCAAGTTTGGCCGCCGAGCTGGGTTAACTGTTTGAGCTCGTGTCCGAGTGGACGAGGCTTTTTGATATTTAACCCCGCTACGTTCCTTGGATTTCTTTCAAGCTGGACGTGCTCGTTTCTTTAGAAAGAAAATGTGTTTGTTTATCCGGAATCGTTTTTCTACTTGTGACACGCTGGTGATAATAATGGGCTATTTGTATTATGTTAATCGATAATTTAATTAAATACTGGGGTGAATCGACTGTTCCTTCTATTTAGCAGAATTTATTATAATTGCGGATTTTTACTGTCATCCGTTGTATCTGATAAACTGTCATTAAGTTTTTGTAAGAGTATCTTCTTTAATCATTGCGAAGGAACAAAATGAAAATCGCAGGTGGTAACTTCAAAATAAATTCTTCAAATTCAACAAAATGAATCACATTCCACTGCCCTAATAAAGATCGCCACAGCGTCATTATCAGCAAACTGATCAGGTGCCTGTAAAACGATAAGGTGTTCAGACAAAAGTAATAACAAATGTACGACGTGATAAACGATACAGTTGGAAGACAGTAACGTGTACAATACTAATCTTCGGCGCTTCAGTGGACCATTTATACGCAATTTGCCGCGAGAACGGAGCAAAAGCTCGAGCAAAACAATCGACAAACTGCCTCTGCCAATAACCCATAGCTCTGAAACTTTCTCGATCCTTGGCTTACTTAAATACCTTTATCTGGCCGGCTAAAGTAATTCACAACTATCATTGTCTTGGCTTAAGATGGCCATCTCCGCTTGGCAACGTCTTCTTCGAAATCACAAAAAGGGCACACAAACACAAATAAAAACGGCGCATCGATACAACGATTTCTTAAATACTTCCGCTTGAAATGCTTAAATTCCACGGACTCGTACGAGAACTTGGCTTTCCAAAAAGAACAACTCCTTTTTACGCGGATCGTCATTGACGGGATTAAGGGATTGAACTTACTGTCGGTATCTCGAATTCGTTCTGGGCACAGCGCCGAGGTTGTTCGAAAACTCTTCAGATTCGTTGCCAAATTATACTCCTTTTAAGGCGGCGAGGTTAGACCTGCAACACTGAAAATTCGGGGCTCTTTTGGATTAACCCTGGAATCTATAAAGAGGTGTGGGGTTCATTGAGCTCGCAAATAAAAAAAAAATTAGTTAGAACGGCTTATTTTGCGGAAAACAATATTTAACATTGTACACACCTTTGGGAAGTATAACAGAAAAGAAAGTACGATTTTACTATCTAAATGATTACTCGAGCTGGTGGTTCAATTCTAGGGCGAAATAATAAGAAACGATTCTATTTATTTCTATTACAATGTTCCCTCCATTGGTGTAGCAATTATTTCAATTAATTTTTACCAGCTGCAATTAATATGTGTACAAAATTACTAACCCCCTCACTGGTAAAACTTGCTGAATATTATTGTTTCTCAATTCCAATTTATTATTTTGCAATATCTGATTTTACATCTGTCTGCAAATAAAAATAGTGGAAGCATTTGAATCAACACGAGTGTATGTACATCTGGACACGTTAACGACTAAACGTCCTTTTAACGGAGCCCGTGAACGAGAAAATTCCGTAATGGTTTTACCAAGTTCATCAGATCCCGGTCACTAACGACGGGGCAATTTTTCAAAGTTTGGACGTCGAATTGGCGCGAAGGGTTCCGGAAGGGTGCGAACAAATTTCGAAGTGCAAAGATTACGTGGGTGATTGCAACACGTGGAAGTTTCCATTTCCATGTTTCTCTTCTTTAAACGGGGGCTTGATGGCCAAACGAGGGAAAGCGAAATGGGATGAAACGGCCGACGCGAAAATCGACTGCAAGCGGAAATGGAAGTTGTAATTGCGAGAAATAACGAAGCGGGGGTCTAAGATTCTGGTTCCGTGAGAAGCGTAGAATGATGTGTAAAGTTAAGGGTGACAAGTGGAACAATCTTTGGAGTGGGCACTACACTTGATGCCTGTACTTTGTCGAAGAAGTAGGGCGAAGTACGGATGGCGTTGGTAGCGGTGCAGCATGGCGAACTATCTGAGAACTCTATATATTCTACGGAAAAGTTTCCGCAGGCCCATTGGTAGCCGGTAACTTTCTTGACCACCCTTGAACAATGTTTATACAGACGGGATAAAAAATGGCGCCCCTTAATACTAACAGCAATCCAGGTTCTTCGCGGTTAGTAAGATTAGTTTCTAATACTGCACTGTGCCGGGGACAAATTTATAATTATAATTGGAACTACGAACGAAAGTGACGTAATTATAGAACTGTGCAGAACTCGTTGAATTATCGTGTAGAACTAACGTGCTCGATAAATTGTCAGCAATGTTCAATTAATTTTAGAACAGCAACCCTAATGCATTCTATTGTGAGCTATTTGGTAAGCAATATTTAATTTCCAATTAACTCTCGTGGTTAGACCAATGTTCACAATAAATATTCACCCCCTAACTCTCATACCAAGCATCGTTCAGAAAATACACCAATTCATATCAACCTCAAGCCGTTAGACTTAAACCACAACGATATTTAGTTCACTGCAATTATAAGAATACCAGGAAAATCGTTCTGTTGGTGAAAAAAAGGAGGAAAAGGCAGAAGAACGGTGGAAGAGAAAAGTTAGGTAACGCGTGACAGGGGTTAAAAACTGGACGTGCGGTCGTCGTGGCTTAATTACGTATGCAGGCAACGCGAGCAGCGTATGTGACGACGAGTCCGACACACGCGGACCCCGGCAAGAGCGGTCAGGGTCATAAAGGAAAGATTCTAATTGAATTCGTGCTTTGTGTTTGCCAGCTTGGTGTAACTAGTATTTTAAGTGAAAGAAATATTTTCGCGGCAGCTGCTGCCACGGTCTCGTCGCGTCTCTTCTGACCCCACCGTGACGTCGCCGCGACGATATACATAATTACGTCGGTATATTTTTTTTCCGAAAGCGTCGTTTCAAAATCAAAAAATAGAGACTCGTATTAATTTATTTAGGAAATAGAAAGATAATGTTTCCTGCAAATAAAATTTAATAAAATACATAGAATATTTATTTTTATTGTATAATATAGGAACGTTCATGACCGTTTGATATCGTAATTTGCAATAAGATGATTTATAATTGGTTATAAATTTTGCAAGGTATACCTCGTTACAATATCCGTGGAATTTTTTGTACGAACATCTTTTTTATTCTAAAGCCCCTCCGGTCCATTCCACAGGAGGACGATTTGGTTAAGGTCGAATAATTGCCAGGCCACAAGAGAATAATAAACTTGAGAACCAATGGCGACCGTGCTGTATTTTATCCGAATCTCCGTCCCTTTCTTCTTCAATAATTGCCACATACTTTACGTGCACCCATTATATTATTTTGTGGTGCAAATTTTATGAAAATTTTCTGTTCCCATATTTTCCTCGTCTGTACTATACAGCGTACAGATCTCTGAATGGTATAATAATAATTATTATCAATAAGATGTCAACGTTACTTTATAAATATCTCCCGCAAGTTTTTAATTTTTAATTTGTTAAATGCACAATATATTGTTTAATGTATAGTTAAGAAATCTTCGCAATTAGCTAACCTGAGACCCATTTAAATTTCCCCTAAAATAAATTATCATAACTCTATAGACCAAATATTCTTTATTTGCCATGTATACTATACTCGTAATGTTTGCATATTATTTATTACATTCTTCCAAAGCGATCCATTCTTTACGAGAAACTCATACGCGATACATTTCTTGAAACAACCACCTCGCTGATCTGACCACCACGTCCAAAAAAATGCTGCCTCAAAAAATTAACCAAACCTGAATTTTCAAACCAAACCTTTTGAATGCAGAATTTTGTTCATGTTCAATAAATATTCCCACCCCCCTCCTGCTGTTCCATTATCCAGAAACTTCTGAATATCAAAGCCTCCGAAAAATTACTTTCCCAATACCTTGATCAAATTTACACCCTCTGGCCCGGTATTTTCTCCAAGCTTGTTCTATCTAAGAAAAGAAAAGTACGGCCTGAAAAGAAGAAAGTCCCACCGTGTGAATGGAAATCCGTCGTTGCCTCTGAACAACCACGAAAACAACCATATGATTTCGATCGTAATCCCTTTCCAGTTCCATGATCGACGCGGGTCCGGAATACGGTCTGCAAACCGGAGGAACTTCCGGTGGAGGCGTGCATTCGCGACCAGAATATTGAAAACGTCTCGTTCGAGAGACGTATTTCGATTCAAAGGCCATGGAAACGCAATTGTGTCACGAGCTTCCCACGACCAATCGCGGATTTCGCGTAAAACGCAAGTAAAACCGGTATCGTTGCTCGAAACGAGTCCACCACTTAGTAGATTAGACCTAACGCTATGCCTGTTTTATGGGATTCGTCTGACATGTTTTTACTCGCCGCAGAAACAGACCGATACCCCACGACCTAATCGGGAAACAAGTTGTATTTAAATGTTTTACCCCGTGTACGTGAAGAATGAAACGAGAAATGTGTTGCTAAAAGTCTGTTCGAAGTTGATCAGCATATTATGATACTTTTTTGGAGTTGAATGTCTTTTGAAGGCGATATTATTATCAGTGATATGTAAGAGAAAAAAAGTGCCCTATCAGGAGTAAAGGAAATATCAATGATTTGGATAATTTACAAAAAGTTAACTTGCTATAATAAGTTTCATATTGTGCTTTCGTTCTTTATATCTGTATCATATGAGTGAGTATAATATTGGTTAAACCAAAATTCTTTTACCTATTTGATTCTGTTTGCATTTGAAGAAAATTAACAAACAACGAGCTCCTTGATCGAAATATTCACTTGAATATTAGTTGTGTGACATTTGTATTTAACAAACTACATACAGATGACCCAGATTTGACTTAAAATACTGAAACTTAAATCTTTACTCAAACTTAAATCAGACAGAGTCTAGTTAAAACCGTTAAAGCAACCAAATATAAAATTTGAAAGTTCCAGTTTCATCAAAGAAAAAGGTTCGTAGAAATTCATAGTTACCTAAAAATTTGCAAAGCTTATGGAATTCTACGTAAAACGTCACGAACGTATTCTATGTAACACATTGTACGCTACCCAATAAATATTTGTTATTCAAGTTTTCAATCGAGAGAATACGGTATGACGATGAAAAATGAATACTTCATTTCTGCGAACAATTGAAATTCTGATATCGGTTATTCGCGTTCCATGGATGCATAGAATCGGTGCCTGTAATAGTCCTGTTTCCAGCCGGTCGTTTAAACCCATTTTCCTTTCTCCTTTTGACTTGAAACATCGCTATGTACATAACTATTAATTCGTTTGTTTTTTTTAAAGCGAATCGGCTATTCTTTAAAAGCACAGCCGTTCTCCCTTCTAAATTCCTTTTCGACGAGTTCACCGACGTTTTCATTGCGGACAAGTCAACTTTGCGTCCTTGCTCATCTTATTCTTTATGGATTTTATGTTATTTTCGTGACCCGCTTACTGAACGCAGGTGGATAGACAATAATTTGCTTTACGAAGTCTCGATTCTTTTAATGCATTCTTGAATTTTACAGGACGGGTCCGATATAATATTCGACAGTAGCAATTGTAAAATTTACCATTCAATAATTTGTTAGACATCCGGTTTATTAATACTGCAAAAATTTGCATTCACTTTTGCATATTGGAATGGAATTTCTTTTTATACTGTTTAATTGTTTAAGCTGGAATGTTATATATTCCATGTCCAATATATTATAAAGGACAATTGATTTTCATAGCAAGAATGTTCCGTGTAAAATACATTAACAGAGCATGAATAACTAGCAGAGGAAAAATGTAGAACATCGTACGGAATTTTAATGGGCTGTTGAATAAAAGAGTGATGGGAATTTTTTAAGCAGAAATTCCCTGAGAAAATTTCTATAATCAGGGAAAGAAGAATGGAAGCAGGACTTGTGAATTGGATTCCGAACTAATCAAGATGGGGAATATCCAAGAAACAAAGTTGCAGATAATTTATTACTATTACTTTAGTCGAAAAATTGCAAACAAGAAAATATACGAATACTTAATAATTTAATAACAATACAAACGAACACCTATGAAACCATTCCAATTAAATGGTGCAACTATTAGTTTGAATATTTAGAAAAATCTATTTAAGTTAAACAAAAATATTATTTTATTATTTTACAATACAAAGAAGCTGTTGATAAGAAATGATTTAAATATCAATCGTGCGATGGAACAAGAACAACAATCGCGAAATCTTCCTTTGTTTGCCCTTAGAGAGTTTCAAGAGGAGCCTCGAAGAATTTCGAGCGATTCGATTGAGTGGCGAACAATGCTCGGGGCGACTTAGAAGCTCGACGATCATCCACATGAAATTGCAGGATTATGCATTCGATGCTCGTCCTTGGCTCGAATCCATTCCACGATCGGTGTGTCCAGATTTTGATGCTAGAACCGTATCCCAAAGGTTCATCGGTCACCGGGGCTAATCTACCATTCATTACGTCGTACGCGGGCACAGAATTAATTGTTCGATGTCAGTCAACTAATTTCTGTGCGGCTTCGTGGTTGGTCAAAAGGCCGCGAATACTAAAACAGATGCAAACTAATTGTACATTGTTACGTGCGCATAAATTTCGTGGAAATAAAACGTGCGTTTGTTTATTCAATTTGGGGGGAAATATTATAGTAATATGGAATTTGTTTAAATTAGTTTTTACTGTGTTAAGGTCTAATTAATTATTTTCTGGTTTCTCTATGATATTAAGATATTGCTCCATGCTCAGAGTTACTGAACAAGCATATACAGGAATATTTATTTTTTGTACTGCTTTCTGCGCTTGGTTTTTAATTGTTAACAAATATTTAACGTTCTTGGCATTTGAGGAAAAGAACATTCAACTATGTCAATTTTATGTGTTCAGTATTTACGATACTGCGGTTTATATGGCGAATTCATGTAACGTAAGTGCAGGGAAAATGTGGAAAGGGATAGAAGGGTCCTTGTGATGTACTAGATAGATACTCAGCCTGTCATAAACCGGGCTTGGGGTCGAGTTTTCAACAGATCCTTCAGCGCCCTACAATTTTTTAGGTCCAACCTACATCATGCATTCACGGGAAAGGTGCGAAATATTTTATAAATCCGTATACCGATTTTGCATATCTCAGATAAACATTAGAAGCACTTTTTCGACACTTAATGTCTTTAATATAAAACATGAATATCATAATAACTATTGTTATGTACAATAAAGAGAACAGGACATTAAAAATTACATCAATTATGTTATAATCACGAGAAACAGTCAAGGAAAATATTTATAATTAATAACAGAAGGAGTTCCAAAATATCTAGACCACATAAATATATCTATTATTTATGTACATTATTCAAAATTTCTTCCAAAATAGTCCATTCATAACATAACTCCCGTTATTTATTTAAATATTTCATTTCTTTGAAATTGGTAGAACACACATTATACATATTCTACACTATATTTACATATTGATATATTAATCTTAAACGATTGTTCATCAGTGTTGTCTTTCTTAGAAAAGAAGCAAATAATTTATCGTGCTTCAAGATCAATATTATTAAAGACTACTTCGTTTACCATTCCTATTATTTACACTAGCACATCATTTGTATTCCAATATTATATTCATATCGCGACATATCGTAAAGCTCCCTTTCACCCTAATTACCATCAGCCCCAGTGGTAAAACGTTTGCGTGCCGATCGTCAATATTTGCTGTGCAAAACTATGGTCGACATTGAGCTCGCGTAAAAATACCAGGCGTGCCAACTTCGGCACATGTTCACAAATGCTTACGAGCTTGTCGTTGACTAATATGATCGATGTCAGACGGGCGAATCGATCGGTGGGCATGTATCTGGTTCGTATAAGGGAACAAGACGGTGTCACGCGACATGAACCTGATACTATTTCTTTACATTATTTGTTGCAATGGAACTAATAACGGGATAGAAACATGTCCTGGGGATGAAGAATTGTTCTCCTCCTTGACTTTGAATTAGAAGCTTCAGGATAAGAAATATTCATGTGCTTTACCCGCTGGAGAAATGGATCTTTCAAATATTAATTGGGAATGAAAAGTTTGTAGGGCACTAAAAATATGAGACTTAGTATTCCAATAATATTTTGCGCGGTTTTCGAGAAAATAATTGCGTGATATATTTTTTATCGTTTTTTCTTCGCGAAGCTTAGATATTAAAAATTATTAGTGCCTTTGGTACGATATTTTCGCTAATTGGTACTAACTAACATAGAAAATACAGGATCAATATACTGTAATATTTGTCCCGAAATACCAAAAATGTGTTACTTTTCAGAACTTGAGCAACATAACAGGACCACAGTCCACCACAATTCCTACACTCCCATAAATATACCAAAGGAGTTATCAAACCCTACGAAATGGTTACAAAATTCACAGGGCATTCGTAACACCCCTTTCACCAGTATACTATCAAAACCCCAAGTCTTCCCCTCGTCCCCAGAACCATTAGCTTAGTTTACAAATTCCCTTCCTCGGATTGGAGTCTCCTTATTCTCTTCCTAAACAAACATCCTGATATAATCGCGATCAGCAAGAGAATCGCTAAGACGCGCTGAATATTATCAGATGCAATTCCAAGCTGCGAGATATCGCCCATCCCGTCGAGTGTTAAGGGCGTGTAAAATGCCCGTCTGGTATTCAATCCAAACCGGGCGTGGAGAAAAATCCGTGGATTCGATCAATAATTCCAACGATAAGGATTCGCCTAAGGACTGACTCGATTGGAAAGTTACAAGAGAGAGCATTGAATGTCTGTCAGCAGGATACGATCAGTCATTCGACCGGCAGAAGCGGCGACGGCGCGTGTAGCTTAAGGGGTGCGATCGCATTGTTCGCTAATAGCTCCAAGTAAGGTTGTCTGACATCGAAAATTCATTAGCGACGCTTGACAGCTGCCTGATACTGATATATCTTGCTTAATACCCGTGACGTGATTCCATTGTTGGAGCCGGAAGTCTTACATGCAAACGCGGCCGTGCATGCGTGACATAAGGCGCGATTCGAAGACGAGAGGATTGCCATCGTCCTTCCGACGAAATTCCCGCGATGCAATTTTTCCGCTGATTCCGAATCGACCGGGAGACGTTCGTGGAATTCGAAATGATCGAATCGTCGGAAAGGGAAGAATTCGTGGCGCAAAGGAATTTGAATCGTTCGTGAAGCTTATTTAGTAATATATGTAAGTGACGAGGGAGGGAGCTGAAGTGTGTATTTTAATTTGACTCGAATTCGCTAGTTTTCTTCATATTTTGTTTGATTTCCTTGCATTATTGTTCAATCAGGGGAGAGTAGTTTTGCGGAAGTATACATTTCTACGTAGAAAATAACTAGTTCATATAAAAATAGAAATTTGCGAATGACAGAGCATCTGGAAAAATATTTCAGAAATTAAGTTTCGACTTAAAGGAGAGCAGTATTCTGATTCGCGCATGCATAGAAATATAGAGCAAGATGTACAGAGCAAGTGAAATATGGCAAATGGAGCGAAAGCACGGGCTAAAGTATAGGATAAGAACAGAGCTCAAGGAGAAATGGATTGTACGTCGTCAGACACATATTGAAGTTGATACTACTGGCGTTACGTTTCTGCAGTCTCATTTTGACAATGACATGCAGTGGCCAAGAAAGGATTACAGTAAATTCAACAACTATTATGTAACCGTTAAATCCATAGAATGGAAAAATTATTTCCAATGAAAATTACGTAAAATGGAAAATTATATAACAGTTCACGCACATCAGAAAAATCTGGAAATCAGAAAAATAGATTGGAAAGAAGAAATCAACACATCTCACCTGACAATTAATATTTCAATCTCGTCTAAATACAATAAAAGTCGTTCATTACAACGCTCTGTGAACCAGACAAAAAATATATATATCAAAAAGAGAACGTTTAGAAATTCAACGTTTGCCCGAAATCCATTGATTGGGAAGGAGCCTTTGACTAAAGAATTTGAATTTTCCGCAGGTACACGTGGTGTAACTGAAAATTGAACAAAAATAGATTTGCCCCCGTTCGTCTGCGGGCCCTTCAATTAGCAATCGAATAGCCCCGTTGAAGTTGCTGATTAATCAACGAGAAGTTTCATTAAAATCTACGTGGTACGTTTCCTGGTAACCCAGAAAACGACCAGTCTATCATTGAATTTCGCTGCGCGCACCGTTCTCTCGTTCTCATTCTCGTTCTCGCGGCCGATCGACCGAGCACCGTTCGATCTCCACGTTTTTTCAAATCGAACGAAATTGATGCTCGTTAGAAAAAGGTGTCAAGTTCGGCACACGTGAACATCGCTGCTGCTCTTTAAGATTAGATTTTCTGGTAGTTCGATGAAGCGAAGATCGCAATATACATAGTATGAAACAATGAAATGGCCATGTGGAAGAGAATTAAAGAAAGAGGATTGTTACCACCCTGTACAAGATGTCTATAAGTTTTATCTGTGAATTAAGAAGTATCGTGGAGTAATTAAGAAGTAATTTTTTGAATCAGTAAATCATTGTTCTCGTGATTGTTGAATAGTCTTTTTAATATTAGCTGTGCACGAATGTAATGGCTATTAGAGTACCGTAAATTTTATTGTCTCATCGCGCGATTATTTTGGTCTTAATTTTATATGCACAGCTTAATATACTATGTAATTATATAATTGTGATTAGTAGATCATCAACACAGATCTGAAATAAGCGACGCTCGAGCATGAAAGTAACCATTACTCTTTCATACACCTAATAATATAATAAAGTAATAGATTTATTTTTTGCTTTATTTATTCCTAGGTGTTGCTAGCTTATTGGCCACTCGCTTATTATTTTAGAGAAGTCCACGCGCAATGAGAAAAATGCAACAGATTATCGCCATATACAATTTCTTCACTTTTGGTTCGCCTTTCGTTGACTTATACTACTAGATATACCATACTAGTCCACTTTAGAGTAATTACAAAAACAATTCCGGATACAAAATTGATCATAATCGATGACTTCCTAACCACGCAAGGCCATAACAATTTCTTTGTGAATATATAAGAATAAAGAATATTGTTTATAACAATATATGCCAAAAAAATACGAATAAATATCCGCCTCGAGAAAATTATTCCAAATCGCATGAAGAATCGTAATGACTCTAATAAAAATACATCTTGGTCGTTCAAATCTGTTCTCTATGACTCTCGCGTAGTTCTCAGAAATAAGTGTCCAGGTGAGCACTGCGAAATGAATCTTTCGGTCGTGAGCACATAGGGAAATCGATAAGTTCCTGTCTAGCCCGTGACGAAGTTTCATTTCGTCAACAATTTTCACATGGATCTCCGGCTCCCGTTTCCCATAAAACACGAAAACAGTCGAAACCCAAATTTACCGAACGTGACTATTTCAAGGAACACGGCAGCCGCGGCGTAGGACAAAACTTAATTGCACCTACTTGTTTACGTAACAGTTACACATAACACTTCGGGAACGATTTCACGAAATCGAATAACAACACACTGAAACTGCATGTGCGAGCCAGTGTACATGCAGCTGTCGATCTATTTTCACAGGATGATTATATCCTCTGTTTCGACAGGGATACAGGACCGTTTCTGTCCCCCGAAAGTTGAATCCTTCATGTCCCTTTTCCTTTAGGAGACTCGTGAAAATTGATTTCCCCTATTAATTGGAAAGGGACTTTTATAAATGTGACATTAAAGGAAGATTGGGATGCTTGGCAAATTTTTGTGAGGAATTTGATTAAATTCTGAAAATCGCAATACCTTCGTATTTTGGTTACTTCGTATTATAGTATAAATGTATTGCTTCTTTAAAGCTGTTCCCACTACGGTAGAAATTAGACATATCATTGACCGGTCGAAAAATTTGCGACAAAGTAAATAATAATTCACGGCGTCAAGGACATAAGAAAAATATTGTCGTCGCGACAATAGGAACGTAAATTCGTAAAAATATCTCATCTTCTGGGTTTCGTTTATTGGTACTCAGCGAGCTTCTACAACTGTTAAATAGTAATCCAGTGCAATGCCAGTCGTAATTCCGGAAACGAGCTACTTTTATCGCCGAGCTTAATATTATAATAAAACCCGGTTGTATGTTGCAGTTATCCTAGATTGTTAAGCTGACAGATAGAGACAACATTATTTGCTCTTCGTCAATCCTGTTGTTAAATCAATTTAAATCACATTTAATACTCTTATTGCAACAAGCCTTTCATAATATTGTATTAATGCCAGATTTAGGAGTTTCCCATTGTAATTTATTTAATATAGCCGAACTGGCAGCTTCTGTTAGGTATTCTGAGCAGTACCGTGCCAAGGGATTCTAATTAATCAACCTGCTAATCCAAGGATCCGTTACGCTTGTCCTTGTGCATGTCAGTTCTCCTGCATTGAACACGTGGTTATGATACGTCAATCCTCTGCTGGACACTTGCTACGTTCGAAAAATCTTAATTAAAACGGGATTGTAGGTGTCACGAAGTAACAAATCAATCAAACCAAAGGCACTTTCGCAGTTTCAGATAGAGCAAGATATTATGAAAGATATTTTGTTCATAATAATATATAAAATAGAATTATATACAACTGAAGAAAATTGTGAGGGTTAATGGGGAATTCGAGATCGACAGAAATTAAAAAGAACCTGTTATAAAAAAGAAACATATTATAAGCTAATGCAGAATTTAATCAATCTTTCAAAGCAACTAGATATTCTTACGTTGATACTTGATTAATAGTCTTTACAGTAGCTGGGTTGTAATATCATTTTGAACATAATTATATACTTATATATTTAAGTTGATATTTAGTAATACCCAAGAAATATGGTACAATATTGAATTAATGTACGAAGTTGTGCATGTTATAGGATTATGGGGGGGTCTTTGACGTGAGATAATTTTTCCGTACAGCAAAGCCTATCCGGGTTACCACAAATGACCTGTGGGTTTGCCACCTGAAATGTTGTTAGAAACTGGATCCAAGAGTTGCAACTCGATTAGGGCCACTAATTGCACGTGCCACGCCGTGGCTTTATGACACGTGAACTTGACTTCCGACAAGATAGGATGGACGAATCTATGAAATTACCAGCATATTTGGTAGAGAATCGACATTTAACCTTCCGTTTCATGATTTAGCCATAAATCTAAATTTGTTGTCTTGTATACAGAAATCTACCTAAAAAAATGATTACATTCTTTAGCATTGATTATGTTCTAATTCTCACCATTTTTTCTTTAATAATATTGTTAAGAAATTAATGCATTGAAACATTTAATATATACAATATATACCTGTGCATGGAAATCTCCATATATTTTTAACATAGAAATGTAATCAGTTCGTTATAATTTTACCAATCAGCGTTGCCAACCATTCTTGTATCGGGTATTTTCAAATGAAAGCTGTAATAATCAGTGAAACGGGATATTTTATTATCCTTATATTTTCATTTAACAGGATATGCAAATGAATGGGATCGCCTTCGTTAATTTCGATATTGAAGTACGATCTGATGATAGAGCTTCGCATATTCACACCGAATTAACTGTACTTTTAATCACGCGCTATTAATCCGCTTAAACTTCCCGCCAGTACATGAACGATTGAACTTGCCGAACACTGTAAATAAATTGGATTGGTTATTGATTAGGACTCTATACTTTTTAATCGATGATTAATCGGTGTTCGTAAACTTCGAAAATGATCGATACCTACCATGGACATCGATAATCCCGTGACTGTGCTTGCGTTATTCAACAACGATCAAAGTGACTAATATTTATCCACGCCTCAGAAGTTTTCGTTTGCTGAAATCATATTTAGCAATGTTGCCCCTTTCTGATAGATATAAAAGAATTAACATAGCAGTAACCCTGAAAGGATTTTACACATGTGAAAGTTTAATATTTTTAGACGAATGCCAAATAAAACTTTTAGCACAAAAATTGAAACAGAAGCTTCTACAATTTCTCTGATTTTTTGCATTGTTTATTACACAGTGGTGAATAAAATATTAAGTTTGGGGAACGACTTAACTACGCTGTCGTTTATTTCTACCTTTACAATAAAGTTAAAGGCTTGCTTGGTAGTAAGTGTTCTTTTTTCAATAATTCATAATTAATGTGTTACAAATGCAATTTGATCCAGGCATTTCTTTTGCACACCTATTTTACTATATCCTTCACATCCAACGCTGTTTCTTCCGGATGGGAAAAGTTTTTTTACACTTTTCGCGACGACATGTCTTTTGTCCATTACGTTTTATGTGTCATACTTTCTGTACCTGGGCACGTTAACTTTCCCATGAAAAGCGCTTCATTTCCCCCTGTTGCAATATTAACAGAACATAATTGACTCGTGATTAAGTGACGTCGAGGTTAATTCCAATTTTACTCGCATACCGTAAAATCTTCCTTAAGCTTGCATTTACTTTGCGTTCGCCGATGTTGCCCTTCTTACTTGGTCGTTTGTTCCAACAAACTTCACAGACGGGTGTCGTTCGATTAGCGCGATTCAATTATTAACAAACACTTTGATCGTATCATTGTCTGATTAACGACGAGCTAATCAGTTAGCCGAGTCTGCTGATATACGTACGAAGAATGTTCAAGCATTTATGGAATCTCCAGCATTCCTTCTGTAAATGCTGGAAATTCGTCGAATCGATTGCATTTTATCGGCCTTTGTATTAGACGTTGAAAATTTTGAAATAACAGATCGTAATGAGAATTCGGAGCTTGCGGATTTGGAATGAGTTACAGAAATGTTTGCAAATCGTGTATCGACTAGGAATCTATGAAAGTAGATAAGTAGGTTAATGTAAAAGTATGTCGGTCATTGATTCGACCGTGCGTTACTTTTAATAGTAGCAACGACGGCGCACGTCTGACAATTGTAAGTTGCCTAGACCGTGCTTCCCGACGGCAAATTAATGGCGGCGGGGACTTTTAGGCGATTAGAGAGGCTTTGAAGAACTGTAGACACAGTAGCTCCTAATCAGTTTTGTATAATATATATTGAAGAGATACAGTTATCCGTGGATAGGTAACGGTAATGTGGAAAGGCTTTAGTACTTGTTCTTACGCTGGTTAGTGGTAAACTAAACTAGAGGCTCTAAATGCCGTACAAGGTGGACTCCGTGCGGGTGGAGGTCCAAACGTTTTTTAATACTCTGCAACTTTATTGGTGCAATCCGGCATAGCTCCCACCAAGGGTGCCAAATAAGACCTTCCCTAAATAATTAGGGAAAGGGAAAATGCGTCGTGGGAAACCCAACGACGCGGGCGGCCTGCGTCCGCCGCAGGACCACAAGTCTGTCATCGGGCCTCACAGGCCCTTATCGCCTGTGTACAAAAGAGGCCCTTGAACTACGCTTGCACGCGAGGAAAATTGGCGCCTCGACTATGAAAAGTCTCGCCTTGTTTAAGAATCCTGGCGCCTTGAAATAAACACGGCGTCCCATAAATTAGATATAAAATTCCGTCTAAGGACGGAACAGTCATAAAAAGCACTTTTGATGCAAAATTTTGTATTTCATTTTCAACTAGTTTACACATTATTGATACCTCAATATTCCTACTGAAAATCCAGACATTGGTCCTTGATTGTAATTATCAATCAACAAAATTAAAAAATATTTATTTGAATCCTGGGTGCGCAATAAATCTACGTATAATTTGTACTTTTCATTGTGTAAAATAAAAGAAATAATCCGTGAATTACACAAAACTTTGCCTCAACAAATTTGGAAAAAAGGTCTCAAAATTTAACCCCTATTAAGTTGAGTGTTCGCTGAGTGCTCGCGAGTGTCTGGAACCAATTGAGATTTCCAGAAATATTTTCCAAGGACATGCATCTAGTAACAGTTGAACAGCACAAGCCTAAACGCATTGAAGATAAGGGACGAGGATTTACGGGAGAATTTACTTGAACAATGGGGGTCTTAACCGTATATTACACGTAGGATGTTGCATACGATGTTGTAGGCATTTCGTAATTAGCACCTCGATCCAAAATTCATCCGAATCCTTCAATAACCTTGTTTCCTGTAGAAATTGCAAAGAAACATCAAAGACCTTATTAAAGTTTATGAAGAACTCATTAGGTATCCCATTATGTTCGCCAAATCGCATTCATGAAGCTTGTATTTTCAATTGAACCAGTGAGAAATAAAATCAGCGATTACCTGAAATACAATCTCCAGTAAGATCTCCACGTGTTACAGAAGAAATGGATCGAGGTAACTTGTTGTTGTATTAATTCTCGTGCCGTCGTTGTTGCGGAATCCACGAATCGCGTGGCGCAATCAAGACAGTATCCGAAGGACAAGCGGCAGCGCGTCAGTTTTCGTCCACCGGGCAGAGATTGCAACTGCGAGCAAACTTTTTGATTAAACCGGTGGTACAGAACAAATATGATTATACGCCGCACGCGTGTGCATCTCGCGTACGGGCGTGGTTGTTCGTCGTGTCGACCGTGCACGCTCAGGGTTGTCGAAACGACCCCGTGCTTTAATAATCCGCTCGCGTAAAACCGTGGACATCCATTGCGACCTGCGAGATTTTTTTGCAGCTCGTTTGCAACGTGATCGGAAAAATTGAACGGGGCGAAAGTTTTGCGCGAGTCTCGATTTGCATTGCGATTTTTAATTGTGGCTGATTAACCACGCGAGATCGCTGAGGGGTGATTCTGATTATTAGGCAAATTGAATTCCAGAGAAATTAGCGAATAATTTGAATTGTAAATTAAGTTGTGCAGTAGTTAGGGTATAATTTAAATACCTGCATCAATTATCTTGTGGGAAGTTAATTAATATACGCTAATATACTACGTTAAAATCAATATAGTGTAGGTTGTTTTACATAAAAATGAATGTTTAGGGGTTAACAGAGTTCGATCATTGGACTTTATAAGGATACAGAGTGATCGATATAAATATAAATTCATATGAATGTTTGTTAATATGCATTCAATTAATTAAATAGAAATCAGACAAGTAAAATTTGTTTAAGTTAAGCATAAAATGAAATGCTCTGACCTTTGCTAACTGTAGCTGCTGATCTATATTTAATTAAGACAATTTTGTAAATCAAGGTCGAACATTCTATTATTTCAGTTTTGTTTTTCACACTGAATAACGAGAACTCTTGAAATACCTAACAGAACAAAAACAGTTAATATATTTTTATAAACCGTGCACATTGAGTACCACGAACAAAAAATATTGAACTAATAATTAATAGAAATGCTATTAACACTATTAGTATTCGATCAAGGCTGCATCATTGATTTAACCATCATTTTCACTTACCTACTTCACATCTCAAACGAACAAATTATTTTCAAACGGGTCGAGAAGCAACATTTAAGTCCTCGCCAATAGAGTGATCCCGCATCTCTGCATCCCCCAGAATTCACTTCCCTGGAAACTATTCCAACGAAATTCCATCCCCGATAACGCACAACTTTGCCAACCACTTGCTTAACCACCGCCAGCACCCACATCCTCGCCATCGACAAGAAAAAAATCATCCCGCTCGACTGGAAATTAATTTTTTCAACCCCGACAGTCAACAAAACCGTTTCGCCTTGCGACAATCACGGCGAAACGGGCGCGAAGCCCGATCCATTCGATTCTGTCGCGCTAATTACATAATCTTCGACTCCTCCGATCGATAGATCGCCGTCAGTCGTCCCCATCTCGACCATCGATCCCGATCTAATCGATTCCCCGCGATTCCAGCAGCCGCATGCTCGCTACCATCCGTGCCTCAGAGGCGGTTTGCAGGAAAAATCGCTCGCAACTTAAACGCATTACTCACGTAACCCTCGTTTCGCCCCCGCGCAGTCGGACATTAGTCTGGGCTTAAATGTAGTTAGAAATCGCTCGAAATCACGTTATCCCTTAAATCGTAGAGAGCGGCGAGCAATGGACGCTTAACTGGCGTCTGTGCGAGCCGGGGGTGTGAGAAAAAAAGGGGGGAAGAGAGATGGGCTGCGTCGAGGAGCAGGGGAGAGTAGGTGAAGTGAAAGAGTTGTCGGATAAGAGTGGGGGAAAAAAGACGGGGGAGAAAGCATCGAGATCGAAGGGGAAAGGATTAACGATTAATGAGCAACATCGTTTTCTGTATTTATTCCCTTCTCAACGTGGCAGCTCCGTTGGAAGTACAACCCCGTGGCCCTATGTCGCATACGACTGTTCCTCTTCCTACTGCACGAATTTTGCCTCTATGGGGAGGTGCTTCGATATCTCTTGATGGTCTTTAAATAATATTATTCTTTCTTCGTTTCCCTTTGCACTTCCGTTGTACCGTTTTTGATTTTGTTGGATGGGGAATGCGGGATTGTTGAAGGAATTATTTATTGGACTGGGCGATAAAGTATTCAATCAAGTTTGTAGTTGGAAATTGCGATGAAATTTCGAATGCCAGTGGCAAAGTTAACTTGGAATAGTTACCTCGTGGGGGATGGTGATTTTGGTGGATTTTATTAGACTGGTGAGAAATGAATAGCAAATTGCCATATAATGCGCTATCGCGGTGACAGTAATTAATAATGTTAAAAGGCTTTTGCACGAGAAGTTAGATGAAACTCTGTAACGTATCGTGGTCCTTTCCACTTTATACATTTTTGAGAAAAACCTGAATAAGCACTTTTTTTCGTACACGCCAGAAATTACTGCACAGAAGATAATGAAATTGAAGTATGAAATTGTATTACGTGCGGCCTTTTCTTATCGCTCATTGTGAAAATCTTGTACATAATAATTCGAGCGTGGGAAATAATTTAATATTTAAAAATATTATTTAATATCTAACGGTGGAAGGAATAGAATGAAAATGAAGCATCCATAAAGTATAATGATTTATTTCCCATTAACCTAATGAAAGTTTTAATTCAACTTCACACCTCGTTTCGTCGACTAATGAAACTACGATCTTTGATAATTATCTTAGATTAGTAGCAATTTCGCTTACAGACACTTTATAACGAAGGTTAATAGAAAATTTGGTACTCCTGTTAACTGCTTTTGCAATTTCATTAGAATGAATATTTTGATTAGAATATAATTGATGTAATATCTTTAAAATATTTTGATTAGAATATTTGATTAGATTTGATTTGAATATTTTGATTAGAATATAATTTATGTAATATCTTTAAATAATGAAATCTTTAAATAATTGAAATTAATAATTTCAAAGAAATATTCTGCCAAATAAACATATAGAATGACTGTATGCAATTAGTCGAATAGACGAGGTATGATTTTGTTTTTAATTCACTTTGTATCGACAGTGGCCAGGCGAAATGAAAAATGGTATTTTAATTTTTGTCATTATTTCGAAACTAAATAATAGGCAAAAACGGCGTGCTAGTGCGCCTTTTATGTTCTATGGGGATACATTGAATTTGAAACGTAACATTTAAGTTAATTAAATTAAATTAACCTTTGGACAACATTTTTTTAAATGGCTTTTTTAAATTGTTTTTACCGACAATTTTTAAAAACCGGTAAAATAATTCATAACATTATATTCTGGATATTTGTCAAATAGAAATCAGGTTATGCATGGTAATAAAAATATAATAGTTTACAATATTTAGTTAAATATATCAGAATCGATGAACATTAGCTTAATTTAATTTATTACCTTAATCTTATTTACGACCACTTGGAATATTATCTAAAGTCGGTGATCTTTATGACGCGAACGTGATTCCTTAGCCATTTTAGAGATTTAGAATCTGCATGCTCTTTTGCCTTGGCGCTCTTCAATTAGTTATTCATGGTGCAGAAACTTCGGCTCGAAACGTCCGAAATTTGGCACTCTAACTTTTTAACGAACTTCGAGAAAATTACTGGCGTTTGCAAACTGGTGGGAGAATCGCGGTGACTTTCGAACAATATGTTGTTCAAATTTCATCGCGAAAGATTCTAATTTAATGGAAGAGGTAAACTTTAATGAGATTTATAGCGTAACGTCTAGATAAAATCGGTTAAATTAATCCGCCATAAAAACTCCCTTAAAAATGAAAGGAAATAAACCCTTAATTTCACCTTTTTTGGATCCAATAAAATTATTGAACGCAACCTCTACAGTGTTTAATAAAAAAGATTGTTACTATTTAAACAGTTTACGATGTTCTACACTTTTGGTTAGATGAAAATGAAATAAATATTGAAATAAATAAGGCAGACAAATTTTTCTATGACTAATGCCTATTACCGCAAAATGTTATGAATACTATAGAAAATGCCGGACTCGAACGTGAACGAGTAAATAATTTAATATCGCCTTACAAAACTAATAAAGATGGAATACGTCCTTGAAAAGTGATATCCAAATAAAAAATGTGATAATAATAATGATCACCAGTTAACATTTTAACGTTTCAAAATTAACTACACGAAGCAGTGCGTTATGTATGAAATAATATAATCCAAAATCAACAGACAAGTCCAAGCAACCCATTAGTACATATTAATATTCCTCTTCCCAGCCAGCTTTCACCACCTTGCATTATTGCAAGCAAAATACCTAATTCGAGTGCATCGCCCTTCCGAATAGTTGTTCCTGCCTGCAACGCAAAGGTTTGAGCAAATAAGTAACAAGTTTCTGTGCTCGTCGCTAAATTTCATTTCCACGTGGAAAAGTTACCGCAGGAGTTTACAGGAGGGGCTTAATTCAATATCATACGCAGAATTTTAGCATATTCTCACCTGGCCTAATAACACTGGCGAGCTCGCAGCTCTGCCCTGTTAAATTTCCGACACGATCAAGCTTTGTTCTTCTGCGCTGTACCGTGAACACACTCGCCGTGTCTCTATTCTCGCTCACTTCTGTTCCTCACGCGAGAGTTCCTATGTGTGCACGAACGAAAGAGCAGCAGGAAGCGTATCGCCAATTCGTGTTTATTAGAATTGAGTTTTTGCCTGCCACTTCGGGCGCACTCGACTTTAGAAACTGACAAACATTCTTTTGTCGCGTTGCTTTCAAACAATCAGTTGAAGTAAAAAGAAATGTTCAATGCCGGGGGGGGGGGGCGGATGGAAGAGCAGACCGCAGGAGTATCGCGGCGTGAAATACCTGACCAACGGACGGCGATCACAGTTGATATTAAAAATTATAATTAAACTCGCGGCGGGACGCGTAAATTGCTTTCCCTTCAATCGCGTAGCGAAGATTGTACGATGAGTTTCACGCTTGAACCGTGACGAGTCCAATGTCCAATTTCTTTTCCACATTTAATTATCAGATACTCCAGCTTAAAATTTATACCCTGGGATAAGAATCGACGGTGCGGGAAATATTTTCATGAGCTATAATACGTAAGCCTTCGATTCTATAAATTAAAATGGTGAGAGATTTCACGGTTCTTGTCATAGATATCTGGTGCACTAAATAAGACTTTTTATACACTTATCCTTTCAATCAATTCTTGTCGAGAAAGTTCTTAGATATTTGTGTAGGATTTTCTATTGCTGTTTCAAATTATTTATTTCAAAGGTCTCTGTTTCACAATCCTTTCTCATACACGTCTCTATAAGCTCTGCCTTCCATTCCAAGACGCTCTCCTCCACCCATTCTTTCTCTCTCGCACACACGCATTCGTTCTCTCTTCCTCACACGCGTCAAACAAAACACGATCGGTAGCTGTTCAGTGGCAGATTCCACGAGATCGGCGCGCTGCAGCGACGCCGATTCCACATTTGGGTTGTCCAGAATTCGCGTTGCATCGGTAATTTAACATTAATAACAAATTAATAATAAAACCAGACATCTGCATCTTACAAATCTTCTCCAACTTTATTAAACAATTCACAATTCATTCTCTCGCAAGCAACTTATTTATTGTATCCTATCGTTCACTTTAATTTCGGAATCACCAGTCTTCTTCCATACAATAAACCACTCAACATCCCTCGCAGCGTGGACAAAAATTGGAGTACCTACAAAGGGTCGAAAACTTCACGCGTTTCATTAACCCTTCGTCTCTCAATTTCCGTCGCAAGAATACGGCCACGAACGAGAAAGAAGGAAATTATCAACACAACCAGAACGATTAGTACAAACGGAATGTATTGTCTGGTGTTCAGCGCGGCGAGGCAACTGGTCGTCAACAATCTCTGGAGGAAATAGCGAGGGCGATTTAATAGCTCCAGCGGCAGCGATCCGTTTGCGTCACCTCGTGGCACAAGAATCGATACGGTTGTTTGCCGTGGGTGAAAGCAAAATCGCGGGTGGAAGCGGGAGAGACAGCGAAATGGGGCAAGGGGCGCGATGGTTCTTCTCGAGGCTGTGCCTCCGGAGCATCGATTCCTCGTGGACGTTGACATAAATCGTCCGGTGGGCGCGGAAAAGTAAAGTCGAGGCTTCCTGAAACGCGATCGTCTAACTAATAGTCCACGCTCGAAGAGTTGCGTTCCCGATTCGACGACTCTACAAATTTCAACTTCCCAGCCAGCGAGCGTGGAACGTCAAAACATCCTCCAGGATGCCGGGATATTTCCTCCTTACTCTTTCGCCGTTCTCCGCGATGGTTGGATAGTTTGGAAGGTTTCATGGGGGCGAGCACCCGAGACGAATCGAGAAGATTGTAATTGAAATTTGTGTTAAAGACGGTGGTAAATAATGGGGCGAGTGTTAGGTTTCGGATGAGGTACAGTTTTCCATGAAACACGACACCATTGAGGGAGTAATTATTATTAGCGTGGATTTGTGAAGATTTCGTGAGGGATTGATTTGTCAAGATTGCTGGTACTTTGCAGCATTCGAGGCGTCATTTATGATGCTTCTGCTGTGGTTTTAGGAAATTGGCACTGTGGATATTACGAGAACTACTGGCAATGATCAATCGTGGCCAAATTATTCGAGTTTAGTAGAAGATCCAACAGGGAAAGATGTAATTCGAAATTTTAATCTGTTATGATTGACTACTTTTAAATTGGAAAGATGTTCCGTACGAAATTGTCTGACTTTTTAATTATTCTGTGAATCGTTGGGCATGAAACATGACATGCAAATTATCGGATTTCGTACGTTAAGTTAGAAGATTCCTATAATTAATAATTTAGAAACAGTCGAAGTTCAAATTAGTAGTTAAATTTGAAAGAAAGCATGAGATAAAGTTTTGCACCAAAGAGTTAATAAACCAGTGATATGTCTTAGGCCATTATAATACAAATAAATGTTCATTTTTTCTGTTGTATCAAACTTCCGAAAGATCAAATTTGTTACATACAAATCTCAACGTAAGATTCTCAAATACTCCCGTGTAATTAAATAAAATTGGTTTACGAAAATCGACATTTCAATTCTCGCTGACAGACAATGAGAATAGAGGTTTCATTAGAAACATGAAAAGCTGAACGACGATGAATTCGAAGTTAATTCTTGTTCGTTAACAGTTTGACATTAATTTCGATTGTACGGAACGTATTTGAAATTGATTTGCGAATATACTATATCACCAACGATACAATGAGAAAATTTGTAGGTAAACTTATTGCCTATAAAGTGAACGAAGCTTTGAGCCCGTCAATATTTTACGACCAGAAAACGTCAGTATAGGTTGTGCTGAAATCTATGCACCGTCACATGAGTGCATTTTTAATGCGAACTCGTGAAAATCGTAATCAGCCACCAATCGAAATACAGTTATCCATTAATTGGCTAATGTCATCAAAATTATAAGACATCGCCATTTCTATGATAATATTTCCGGTTTAAAAAAAGAGTCAACCGTAAACACACACAGTGACCAGTTTTCTCCCTTACGTTTTTCACAGTACTTAAAATACTAGAAAAGTATTAATACCTTAAATATCAGAGCGAAAGTAGAACAAGCTAAATTGATTAATTTTTTATTCTTTAATGTTGTACGGAAAATAAATTTTCCCTTTCTTATCATCAATAAATTATTTCACAGTGAATGCCATACACTCTCTTTGTACAACATTTTCCACAATAAAAAGAAACGTAAATAATACATTTATTATAGCGGGCTGCGTGCTTCAATGTGCTTTCTTTTATGTTAAATACAGCTACGGTTACTGCCCCAAGTAAAGTAAAACAATATCGTTATATTTCGAGTTGCATACGTAATATTCAGCAATACGATATTAAATGAAACGCGAACGCCTTAATCAAACATGCATTATAATTATTAAAAACAGCTCGAATACCTCTCTGTTACTGATATTAAGTAGCACTGCTATATTAGGTAGAAACATTATATCCAATTAAGTGATGCTGCGCATATTAAATACTAAAATAATGTGGTATAAAGTTATTTGTACTTTTCCTTTTATTTCCCTTATTCACAATTCGCAAATACAAAGGGCGTGTACCGTGCAACGCGCCAATAAATATCCACAGTTAATTGCTGAATTGTATGAACAGCAATTGCATGTATTGCACAAAGTTTATTGGCCAAAATATCCGAAGAAAGAGCTTCTCTATTTTTTTCGAAATAATAATAGAAAACTCGATGGTGCATAATACTCGATGCTCTGTATATAAATTAATACACTATTAATAATACTTCTCGCAACCCATAATTCTGATATAATTTTTGTCCACGTTCGTTACATTGTACAAAGACCGAGAACTATCCAAAGGCAGTAGAATTTTTCCACGACGAACGGACCTCCAGCATTTAATTAAACTTACAAGGAAAGAGAAACAAATTCGAGAGCAGGTATTGCATAACAGAGGAATAACTGCAAATCCCTGTTGTGCGCGACGCGCGAAACTTTCTTCTTGTGTAATTAGAGTTACCGGCGTAGTCTGCGTTGTTAACGAAGTTATTATACGACCGCGTCAATCACGACTAGTTGTTCGAATTCTTGGAATGCTTCGCAATTGCTGTTTCGACTGCGCGAAAGTCTCGCGGAGTTTTGTGAATTTCCTTCGCCAGTGTTAATCAAACCTCTACATAACATCTGTATAACGCCGAAATAAACTATACGCAAGCGCGCTTCTAACAAATAATCAGGCTTAGATCGAATTAGGAAAAGAATTGCTTTAAATAGTATTCTTTTTTAAGTAATAGGTTGCAAACTACTAGGGTGAGCCTCCATTTTTTCGTACAACTTGTGGCAAAGTTTTACTATTATTATTATGAAGATTCTGTAAAATGATGGAAAAGGGCTGGTTTCTCAAAATCGATTCATTTAAAATGGATGTCACTTCTCTGTTGATTAAAATGAAGTAAGATTGCTTGAATAAAAGTTATTAGTGAATAGAAAATAATGTAATCTAGATAACAATGAATATCTCACCCTAGTACTTTAAATAAACAATAAAGCAGTCATATTTTAATTGAATAACCTGAATATGATACACTTTTCTTAAACAGACAGAATTTTTTAATTTATAATCTTGACTAAATCTTTGTTTCCCAATGGAAGAACATTATTGAAGGACGACATAAAAAATTTCACCGTCCACGTGATTAAGAAGGAATTCGAGCGAAAACGACTCATTTTGCAAACAATAACTTTCATTTCTCGTACAGTTCAATCGCCCCGTTCAAATATACTAAAAGTGACATATCCAGGGGCCAGGAAAAGGCTTTCCTTCAACGCAGCTTTCGTTTCATGTCAATACGACTTTTCGTTTCTGAGATATCGACATTTAAAGCGACGCGAAATTTTTAATATCCCTCTATCGTTATCTCACCTGCGCATAAAACTCCCTCGCTCGTACACATTCGCCGTCGTATCTCACACACGGTTCACGTGCACTGGTCAGTGACAAACGTCGAGTCAGCCCTTTTTTTTTCTTACTATTACTATTACTCACGACGTACGCAATTCTAGGAAATATGTGGACCACGGTATTTCCGAGAATTTCGACTGTCAATCGCGATCCCCCGTACATTTTAAATAGCCGGCTTCGAAATATCGTATCTTGGCAACCTATCGAGATATCGACTCGAAACAGCATTCCTTTTTAAGGGTACGCTATTCGTTCATACTCCATGATCTTTTAAAATGCCTATGCCCTTCGAATATATGTTTGGTTTGAATTAAATTGGTTGACAGTAACATGGAGATTTGTTTGTGTATTTATGTTGTTAAATTATAATAATCGTTTTGGCATTTTAACGCAATTCAAATTTAATTGTTTTAATTATGCAAGTACTAATTGCGTTTCCGGCACATTAAATATAATGTTTATATGTTCGATTACTTGAAATATTTGAGTTACATTCGATTTAATTGAATTCATTAATTTACTAATGTATTACGATATATATTATTAACGTTTAATATCGGCGTGTGTTATTTAGTTATTATAGTGTTATAATTTTAACGCAGGATGACGCTAAATACTGTTTGGCCATGTGATTTTGAAACTATAAAATTAATGAAAACAATTTACTCGTGATTGTGGATGCACTAATGAATATATCCTTTTTTGTTTCAGGTGAGTCATAGAATCTTCAGTTTATGACACTCAGGCTTGAGTTCGACTAGGATTAATCGTAAAGATATACGTTCTAAGAAGGTAATATTTTTCATTTATATAAACTTTCGTGCAAAGCAGTTTGAATAAAGAATCAAACATTTTCGTCCAAAGTTATTCGATATATTCTATATACATACGTAGTCATGGATTTGCATGCAAACACATGCACATTTAGGGAAACCGTCCGCCGACTTTGAAAGTATCGAAATCGAAATAATCAGATGCACTATACTGTTACAAACTATAAATAGAACTCCCATTGGGTTATATGAATTCCAAAAATTGTATTTCCAACTTTTATTATACCCTTTCATAGAATCGTATTTTTCCGCGTTCAATATCTCCACTATTCTACATTCCATACTTATTTTAAGATAAATAGAACCAATTCATAATAATATAAAATATGTAGACTTGCAATTAGTGAGATGCATGTACTAAAATAAATTTAGTCGCCAACAAATTAACGTTAACAAATGTATAAAAGCAGGGATTAAAATTAATTTTCAAAACGCGGTCACAAATTTTTTAATACACTTCTTACAAGATTACATTTGCTATAAATTAAAAATGATCGGATCCAACATATTTAAATTCCCTCATCTCCATAGAATCTATTTATCAAATATTATATTTCACCGAAATGTTACTATACCAGAATCAAAGATTTCCCCGTGGCCACCTTTCCCTTTATAACATCTGAAGGCCTGCAAAATAAAAAATGAATCAAAGCGCACTCACTTTCACACCGCGTCGAAGGAACCTTATAATCCTCAAGGCGAAGGCTAAAACGGCAAACCTAAACTGCCCCAATGACCGTTCCCAAGGAAGCTCGTAAATCACCGCGGCAAGAAAGCATACGCTTTATTGGCAAGAGCAATCTGCGTTGAATCGGATCGAATCGAATCGATCGAGGGGAAAAATCCGTGAAACGATCAATCTCCTATCTCAGCGGGCCGGGTCGCAGCAGTGGAGATCGATGAACGCGATTAAAGGCACCGCGTTGACGTTTCCCCTCGATCAGCAGAATCCTGGTGATCGAGGGCAGCGTCATTGGGTCCATTCAGCGCGAAACAGTCGCGATAATCGAAAGGGCGTAATGGCCGCCGGGCGTCTCGTTGTAACTAAATCATCTCGTAGACTACGGTTCGGTTCTTAAGCAAAGCCGGAAACGGAATCTGTGACGTCTACATGCTTCTTGCTGTCTGGCCGATCGAGTTTGCCCGATTATCGGAGCGTCGAATTTCGACGACTTCGAACTTGGAACTGGGTCGTCGTTTGTTCGAAAGGAAAACGCTGTACAAGCCGTTCCATGTGAAATCGAGCGTCGTGGAATGTTCTTGCCCTCCTCGACAAAAGGGTCGCTTGAATGTTTTCTGCGGGCGAAATAATCGGCGTGTCGGTTGACAGCAGTTTGTTGCGCGCCGTGGATATTAAGATGGACAAGTGACGAATATTGGAGCAAAAGATTGTTGGATTGAACGTTCCGTTTTGCGTAATGGAGTATTGAATCGCTGGTTTTGCAAATGCACGTTGGAAGAATGTTAAAGGGAAAAGAAGAATGAGGTGAAAAGAAGTAAATTGATTAATATTTCGTCACGATGTAGATGTGATCAATTTTGTTTTAATCTGCAGGACTATTGTTATAGTATTACAGCCTAATCAGCATTTTGTATTTATTCTTTGTTTCACAAGAGGCAATTTTAGATTTTAATTGAACTCTGCAAAAATACGCGGCGCGTACTTTTCTTACATCGACTGATATTCATATTTGTGAAGCGAAAACCGCCCTCGATTGTGGGAATGAAAAACCAATTTTGAAGATACATTTACGAAACTAATAGAGATTGATTGAAAATATTAAACGGACGCAATGTTTGGGTTTACTATATCCAATAAAATAGCGTAAATAGAAATTCCATTGAATCATATTTGGCGTTCGCAGTGGCTTAAAAGGTTATTTATTTTGTAACATTTTCGAGAAAAATCGGTTTTAGGAAATCGTCAGTTCTATTAGGCATTTCAAATACTAGGGAAAAACGCAAAAAATGATTTGATAAAATTTCGACTGCAATGGCTTTCCGAAAATATTGAAAAATGTGTAAATATAATTGTATTTTTAGTTTCCCGGATTGCGCTGTAATTTCTAGCAGCGTTTGCATGACATTCACATTTGGTCGATTACCTTCAATTATTCTCGTCGAGAATCCGTTTCTGTTCAACTTATTCGACAATGGCAGCAAATATGTCATGTGTTAATTAATATGTTATAATTAGCAGTTACAACGTTTCCCCGTCAAACAGACGGTGCTACAAACGCGTACGACGGAAATGAGACTTCAAACAAACAATTAACGATTTGTTTCAAATAGATGCATTAAATTATTAACAATTCTGACCATAACAGCGCATAATATGTAATTACAATTATGATAATACGATATGGCTAGCATTGAATTCATGCCCTCATTAGTATTGTAGCAATAGACCGAAGTGATACGTTCATTCAATATCAATTTGAAAATTTCCAATCAATCGACAAATATAATTTTCTTATCATAGAATAACAATAAACGCTCGCGGATTTGCGCACCGTAGTAGCAATACGGAACCATTATTTTTTTAATACGATCGCTACACAATTACGTTTACCTTGTCACCCTTCAGACCGATCGATTTTCGTTGGTACGAGTATTTCCACTTTAACTCGTTCGCGAGGAAAATTGAATTAATCTTATCAATTATCCGGCATGAGGTGTACTCATTATCGGTCACAAATCTCTCGGTGAAGTGCAAATTCGAGTACGCTCAATTACAAAAGGGCACCGTCCCTTTTTAACTATCGACGAGTTAATCACCCCGGCATCAGAAAGTGTCGATCAACTCGGTTCGACGTGACTTTGATAATAGAACCCTTCTAAAGAGCCGCGCATTATTCAAAAGCAAAACGATATCTATCGACGTGGCGCGTTTTCGCGTGGACAAATTTCGAAATGTACATATATTTGTATGCTCCTAATGATTAATACCCCTGGAAAGAAAAACACTTAGGGGCAATTAAACGGGTAAACGTTTCCGAACGGAGCTTCCGATGATACTAGAATAATTTAAAAATTCTGTGCAATTTAGGAATTATTTCAAGGTTTTCTCTATAACAATTATTTTTCTTCAAACTGAATTTTATATTTTAATAAGACATGCACTTGCTTGAATATCAATATTCACAGTGTATCGAAAATCGTCATGGTTTCACCGGCGTGGTAAAATAGAAATCGGTTCTTCATGGAAAATTTTAAGTAGAAATAGTGCAATCCAATTTTTTCCTATAATGTATTCGTTTTCAAGAAACTTTAATTTTGATATTTCCAGTAATTTCATACTTGTAACCAATGGACATTATTAATATACGTCCATCCAGTATTGACAAAATGTATGCCGACTTTCATTTAATTTACAATAACAAATTATCCACGTTGATTGTTCTTCGAAAACCAATATTACTCACTTCTTTAAACGCAGAAACTTTTCCCTTATTTCCCCCATGATACTCCCCCGTGGCACTAAACATAAAAGTTTAACGATTAATAATTCAAAACGACCTTCACAGACGCGAATAACACACGACAGCAAGTCTTCGATTAAAAAGTCTCGTCCCACTATTTTCAATTAGCGTTACATCCACCAAACAGAACGATACATCCTTTCAATTCTCTCGCCGTACCAAACACCATCCGTATTTCTAAAGAATCACAAATATTCAATCCCGATATTCTATTTCAAATTCCCCGTGTCCGTCGGCGCCGAAACCGTTCACCCCAAATTAACACGTAACCAAAAGTTCCCTTCGTGCTTGAAAAACACAGAGGGTCTTCGAATCGATGCCGGGCCGCGCGATTCAAGTTACCCTGCAAAAAAAAAAGAAAAAAAATACGTATTCCGGTTACGGGTTAAGAATAGACAGTGGACAGGGGAGACGGGGTGCGGAATATCGGTTATCCGACACTGAATCAACAACAACGAGCAATTACGCGAAAACAAATTAAAGGGCGTCGCGACGGGGTCGAAAACCGCTATACGTCGGCAGAGGGATCGACCGAAAACCGGTCAGAACTTATATGTATGCATACATACGTTTCTCGCTCGGGGTTCACAAAGCGGAGTGTTAAATGCACGCGACGGGGCATACCCTTCGAACAAATTCCGTTACAACCGTCGCGCATTCGGTTTTCATTCAATTTGAGAGCGGCGAAATAACGCGAAACGGGAATTTCCGAACAGCCACCCCCTGTTGTAAGCTTTTCCCCGCGTAAACACGCCTCGATCACGATTTATAGTTCATCGACTAGCCGGCCCGGTTAGAGTGTCAGAGTGTAACGAAAGTTTTCGCGTACGCGAATAGAATTTTGTTTTCCCGTTGAAGTGCTCGCACGGGAACGTTCGCGACTCGCTGCGGGATGAAAAAGATGAATATGTTTGGACGATTGTTCTTAATTCGCGGATCGGTGTGCGCGCGCGTGTGTAGCAGGGACGCGACGGCTAAACGGAGGGATATTTTACTCGCGGAAAATCATGCGAGGCGGGAAGATTTATAGCTGCGTGGTTTTGGGTCTTTTGGGTTGCTTTGGATTAATTGGACGTTTAATTGGAACTGTCATTTGATGGGTGATTTATGTGTGGTAGGTTTTATGTGTCCTGGGTACTGTGTCTTTTTAATGCTCCGTAAGAAAGGGATTAGTTGGCATTGTTTAATGTTAAGATAGAGTGTCCTGGAATAAATTGTGGTTGTATGGGCCCTGGTAAAATATTCAACAGATATTCTAGATTCCTTGACTGTTTTCTTCTCTATTTTTAATTACTTTAGATAGTAGCTTTTTTTCGTTTTTCTGATTGGTTTCATTTTACACGGGGCAGTAAAATTGGTAGTCATATAAATTCTATTCGTTAAAGGAAGACAAAAGTAGCCACGTTAAAAACACAGTGGAATAGTTTAATGATGAACCAATAATACAATGTACAGAAGAAATGTCCAAATACATTGAAATAAAATACACCTATGTGAACCTCTGCAATATTAACCCGAAAGCTCTTAAAATAATTGATGCCACGAGCTGAAAGATATTTAATTAGAAGCATTTCCCTGGAGAATTTAAATTTACAAAATTTATATTGCGCACCCTAGCAAGTTGAATATTCTGATCACTGTTACCAAGTGGAGAAAAATCTATGTCCATATGAGCTAAAAAAATGAACCACTGTTTGCTCCAGGCACACTAGTTCCAGCGTTAATTTTCGAATCACTAAGAGACTGTCGAAGCATTCTACATCCCCCGAACCGAGGAGGCGATTCCAAAACGTTAAACCGCCGGCGTACGCGCTATCAAATAATTCCACCCCGGCGTCCCTCGTTCCACCGTTCACCATTGTCATCCAATTTGCCTGTAACAAGTTTTACCAAGTAATTACTGTAGACAATCTCCGGCGATTCGATCTTGTTAAAAATTCACCGTCGACGCCGGAAAATTCCCGCCTAAATAAAAACGAAGGGGGGAAAATGAACAACGCATCGGGTTCGAAAAAGCAAACGAAAGGTCGAAGCTCGTTAGGCGAGGGTGATCAGTCGCGCGGGCAGTTCATCGAACGCTCGATCGATCCGCGTCGAATTAAAAAGGGCGAGAATTCTTCATCGCCTCTGGCCGTTCGATCGCGTTTCACGTTCATCGATCCGCCGGCACAGAAGTCACGCGGGCATCTTTAATGAACGCATCGTATCAATGAACGGCGCGGCGCTGCGAGTAGCTTCGGGCCGATTAAACGCGGGTTTATATCGCTGAATCCAATTACGCCGCCATTATGGCTCGTTCCGCGCGAATCTACGCCTTCGTGGGACTGAAGTTCCCTCGTAGACGGGGACGTTCTACGAGGCGACGGTGGCCGTCGGGAATTGTAAGTGCCGTCTGCGGGGAAACGCCTGCCATTACGAAAATATATCTAGACACACTCGTTGTCTCGTTAACAGACGAAGGAATGTTCCATGGAACATTGTTGTGTGACACTCGCGACGAAGTTGAGGGAACGATGGATTTTTCTGTGGGAAAGTGGTGAACGGGTGGTGGCATAAAGGAACGCGTGCATTGTAAAGTTCATTGTTTCGAGGAAGGATCGTATTGTAATAAAAGTTTTCATCGATCCGTATGCATTTGCACAGATTTTTCAACACTGTGCTTCATCCGAAGGGTACGCGTTCTTTTTCTGTTTGGTTTGGGGTGGCAGCATGGTATGAGATTACGTTGTTACAAAAGGCAACGTGAATTTTATTTTTTGAGGAGTAGTGATATTATTATATTACTCGGTGAGGCGATAGTTCGGGATAATATTTGTTTGATTGCACAGTGTGCAATGATAATATTTTTGTACAGGCGCACTCTAAAGGGATTTATAAAACCAATGTTACACTTCAAAAAATATTTGCAAGCCGAGGTAATGGAAATGGAGTACCATGTCGAGATTAAAAAGTATTATTTCTCCATTAGCTTGAAAGCTGGAAAAATTCAAACCATTATTTTACTGGCAACACGACTCTCTCATTTTTATGGCCTTCGTTTGTTGTTGAACCAGTGGACTAATTGATGCATTAAAAACAAATAGATGTAGCCCGTACCGAATTAATATCAAAGTATTAGTGCCTCGTTTCATCAAATATCAATATGCATCTCATTTTCTCGTATTTAATTTTCTGTACTCTGTTCTCTCATTTTATACCATATATTTTTTTGTGCCTCGTAATGGTACCACATGTAAGAATACTACACTATAATTGCAACCCCAAAATATATCTCAAAAATAAAGTTTCACTGCAATGAATACACCGTTTATCTGCAACAAAAGTTCCTACAAAATTTCACGACACCTTCACCGCCATGCTCACTCGTTTCAACCACTTTAATATCTATGCACAAAAGAATCACAGCGTTCGTGTTGTCTAAGATATCCGCGTTCCTTCGAAATGAAACTCAATCGCAGCCATTCCCTGTCCAGTACGATTTAGCGAAGACGTAGTCTTCGCCTTAATTAAAAACTTTCCCCGATTTAGCAAGCGTTCCCCATTTACCCACATTCCACGGCTTTCGCACCCCCCATAAAAATAACCACCATTCCATTGTTCCATTTTTCTGATTCCATGTTTATCTCTCCGTGTAATTTACTCCGAGAGCTCAGGCCAAGGTGTTTCAGTTGCCCACTCTTGGTTTTTATTCATTCATTCCTTCCACATAATAACTAACAGGGACTCGAACTCCTTCAAGTATCATTAAACCCCGCAAATCATTTTCACGGCGCAGTTGTCTCATGGTTGTCCAATACGCTGTACGTTATTGCGTTTCCGAAGTTACGTTCGCTGGTCTCCATTTTATATATTGTATTTCGAATGTTCCACGATGCGTGGAAAATTCTTGGAGGAGGGAATTAATTGTGTGACTGGAAACTTTACCAGCGGTGACCGCGATAATTGATTCTCGTTTCGTCGAAGTTCGTGATTGAGGCTTTGATTTGTTGCATTTGATGAAATATGTACTTACGTGTTTGACTTGTGCGTGTTACATATAGTAAGTATATAGTTGAATATATACTTGTAAATTATTAATTTCCTAGTATTTAAAACCCATTTATTACTATTATTACTTGGAGACAATGCAATTCATTTATTATTATAATCTTCAAACCTTTCTATCATCCTTCGACACAAACAAATTGTTACTAGAAATTCTTGCGAAATATATCCGTATAAGTTTAAAAATAATGAGTGATATTATAAATCGTTCATTAGTATTTAAGAACTGATCAAACTCCTTCACGACTAGTCTATTCCAAAATAAAATATTTCGCAATACCAATTAGCAACTACTATTCGCAGCATATTATATTACTTAACTAGCGAAACTATAATACGATAAACTTCTCATTATCAGCAAGAGTTACAGTGCCACGCCGTTTGTAGATGCTCATTTCAAGCTCCGAGCAATTACAATTGGTTCGAAACAATCGATTCACGGCTGCAAACGAGACATCGAAACGTGCTGCGAAGCGCAAACATTTCCGCGAACTTCTGTCGTCTAGATGTTTTAATCGTCTCGCCAGCCGAGAGATGCGAAAATTGATCGCGCCCGCTCATTAAGGCGTGAGTAATTGTTGAAATTCCTTTTATCCGGCGTTCACCGAGAAATTTGTCCGCGTTTCAATGCCGCGACCGACCAACGGTGAACTTAAACCCGGCTCACGAAGAAGCTGTATTCGTTAAATTTATCGCGTCACGCCATTAAGGGGACCCCTCAAGCACATCCTTTCTCCGGCGCAGAAATTAAATCTGTTGTAAAACATCCCCGTGGCAGTTTACTGCATCGGTTAATCAGAATGATTCATTAAACCGGACGCGATATTTTCGTGGATGGGAAATGCGCCGCGCACTTGGCAATTTTATCTCGGTCGTCTTTGTAAGTTTCATTTTAGATTGTTATGTTTTGCCGCGCACCCGCGACGTACCGTGTGGACAGGACCGAGCAGGTAAAGCAAAGGTCGTAAATCTTCGCTCCGACTAGGGTCGCGTCGCGTGATGTTTAGGCGTTCCTAATCTTATTTCGAATAGGATTATTGTTGATGTAAATGGACAATCAGTGAGATGAACGAATTCTTCAAGTAGCAATGCGATATATTTATATAACAAGTGAGCGAATGTTCGACGTTGAACGTAATGACGAAGTATCGGGTGGAATCGCGATGTTCACACCTCTCGTGAGGACGGATACTCCGGAGTCCTTTAGGAGGTGTACTCCTTTACAATTTGATTCTGAACTTATCGTGTAAGAGGGTGTAAGGCTCCTACGTTGACGTGTTCGTATGAATTATCTATTAAGACTCGTTGGTTGCTGATCTTAGACTGGTTTCCTCCTCGAGTGCTTCTCAGCACGTCGACTCGGAACCTTTTTTGGGCACGCTGATTGGACATTAGCAAAAATGTCTAGTTTCCAATCAGCGTGTTTTGGAGGTGTGACCGCACCCTTCCTTTGCGTCCGAGGCGCGTTGCACGAAGGAGAGGGTACGTCTTTGAACGCTGCAGCGGAATTTCCATCGGGGACCTAGAGCTTGACCTGGCCGTGTCATCTGCGGCCCAGCTGCGAGGCCCTTTTGGAAACTCACGTTTATGACGCATGCAATGAACTGCTGAGGTCGTGCATGCCTAAATTCTGTTACCTCGGCGGATTAGAGTGAAAAACGACTTCCTCAAAAACAGTTATATTACTTGCGCGTCATAAACGCTCTAGCCATCTGCACGTTGAAAGTCATTCCTTGTGCAGATGCCTAGACGCCTTTTTATGAAGGTGTCGATATTGGAAATATGTTGGTTCCGCGGGTGCGCCGCGGAACAGTTACGTCAGATAGAAATTCTGAACAGGGTCGTTATTGCATGTTTATTTTGTCCCTCTACATTGAATTCGACCGACGTTTTCAACTGAATTAAATGGGTTTTCTTTTTAGCTTTTGATATAGAGAAATATCAAGTATCGCATAAACGATTATTCGTATGTTTATGTTTTTATAAAATAGTTTTATAAACGATTTTTAATAGTTTGTGGACATTTTTATACATCCCTCGTATAAAAACGTCCGCTATAGGACGTTGCAAGAATTTTTGGGAGATCCACGAGGAAATGTGAATATTTATTATATTTGAAGTGGTTTGGCAATTATTGGTTTTAACGAGTCCTGAAATTCAATTGCTACGAATTTTACGAGGAGGTTCTTCAATTAGTCGCCTGCATTCGGTATGATTTTACTTATTGCTTATTAGAATAGCTTCCTTCCGAGAAGAAGCAATTAAGGTTCGCTGAAATATTGCTGTTCATTACTGGTTATCGATATCTCTCTGGCAATGTTAGTCGGATGTTATGTGTTTAACACACCTTAATTTATAAGCCATGTTCCCCCCATAATTACGTGTCATAATTATCGGTCAATTTAATGGAATATCGATTCTGCGAACACGTACGTCATCATAATCGTACACGTTACTCCGTTTTCCTCCTATTTGAATTCAAAACTAAAAAATTCAGAAACAACCGAAACCCAATTTCTCGCGAGAATCAAAATTGATTAAATGGGCATTTTTGGATGGAAATTTTCATCCATAAATAACAGACGTGTCGCCAAATCAATTACACGCTGTCAAGTACGCCACAATCGCCCGAAACACAAAACGCGATAAAGCTTCCAACCGACGGGCGACTCGATCGAAAATTGTAAAATACGTGGAGACATTCTCTAGAAGAGGATTGAAGTGGTGAAATAAATACGGCCGACCGGGACGGTCCGTGTTAAGAATCGCGCAATTTCCCGGGTAATCGCCGGGGATCGCTGGAGAATGATTTTTCTTCGAGTTGCCGGCGAACGGGAAAGCCGGGAAGACCGAAAGAACGAAGGGAGAAAAGGTTTTTAAGTCGTCGGATGCTGCACAGGTATTACGCGGCGCGTTTGGTTTTGACGGTTACCACTGGTTCGCGTGAAAATGTCGGGAAAGTGGGACAGGAAAACCGAAATAATGCCACGGCCGGGTAATGGAAAATCGTTTTAGAAAATGTATAGGACGAACTTCCCGCCACGGGCGAATAATGGATATCGCGCTGACGTCGCGCGCTTCTCGGATAATGAATCCTGGATTAATCGTTTCGAGGCTTTAGGGTTTCGCAGATGTGCCGGGGAGGCTGCGTGGTGTTTCGCCTCCCGTCGTTTCGATATTTTACCTTTATATGACTCAGATACCGCGGTGGCCTA
Source organism: Nomada ferruginata (assembly GCA_963583965.1). Classification (NCBI taxonomy): domain Eukaryota; kingdom Metazoa; phylum Arthropoda; class Insecta; order Hymenoptera; family Apidae; genus Nomada; species Nomada ferruginata. Next base: position 9,069,366 of record OY757219.1, read on the forward strand.
CTTCTTTACGCGTGCCCATCATTCTTTATGCTGTCGAAAGGTATTTATCTTGATGGAGACGATAACGATCACGGGTGCTTGTAAAATTCGTAAAAGTTGGTCGTTCTTTTAAGCGCCTAGGTTTGGATATTGATATGGGCAAACTACAAGCTGGACTATTTCCTTTTTCAATTTGGAGAAGATTGAAATTCGTCCGTCGTTGGAAATGGTTGTGATACAAATTTCTTATACCTGCGTCACAAAAGAGATAATAATAAAATGATTGGCTTGCCATTCGTCCAACAAAGGGTGCATCCATTCCTTTAATATAATATTACTCTGCGGTTAATAATATAATATTGCTGTTTAAATCTCCTCTAAACATTTAGGAAGATATTGTGACTACAAATCTTTCAGTCTTATATCAAGAACAAAAGGGTTAAACAAGTACTCTCTAAAATTAGTTCGACGAACATGCATATTGTCTATCGTTGCGCGGAAACTTATGTGGCGTTGCTTCGTCTAATGTTGCTACTTTCAATTCACGTGCAGACCTGAAACTCGATTTTCACGTGCCTGCGTGGCACATGTTCACGTGACAAGATGAACGACTCGGTTACGTAAACGGCAAGTAAACGACCTTAATTGTAATGATATCCTAAATTGGAAGACCCCTGCGTTCTTGGTTTTACAGTAACGAGATACCGTGCAATTTGTACAGTAATGCGAGTATTCGTAATCAGGCGTACCACCTGAATTTGGTATTCGTTTTCAATTAGAACTTAAAGCGTTCGATTTTCTCGAGGCTTTCAGCCTGTTATTTAGAAAGAGCCAAGAAATATTCCTTCGCGCCTTGTTGAAACGCTAGAAGCTTTATTATATTAAACGCGATACCGTTGAGCTGTAAGTTTACCTGAAAGGTATTTTAAGAGTTAAAATTTTAAGAGCTAAGCAAGATTTAAGCCCGTAATTTTTATTCCAACAAATCGAGCAGCTTGATGAAATAAATAAATAAATAGTTTTATTGTCCTGTTTGTGTTAGAGAAAGTAGACTTTCAAAAATAAGAGAAAGTCATATATGTCTGAATATTTTCGAGATTCAATTTTATTATAAAAAAATTGCTTTGCAATTCTACATTCATACCAAATGTGTGGCGTCATAAACAAGTAGCATTTAATTCTCAAAGAGACAAATTTCGCAGCCCATTTTCTGTTCTTTCAAGTGAGCGATGCCCTGCTAAAGTGTCCAGTATTTATTTCTGTTAACCCCTGCGCAGTCAGGTAGAAAATTAAGCAAAATGGTGTACGATTTTTTAAATTAAAGTATTATTACTAGTATTGACAGAAATTGTACTTATTATTTCATGCATAGGCGGCAGCTGCAAAAATTAATCATTTCTAAGAAACTAAATTCGATGTTAGTTTTCTGTGCAAAAGTGAATTCTCTCATTGCATTGCATAAATAACATCCATGGATAACATCAACTATAATTTCTTAACGACGCTCAGTCCAAGCAAATTCGCCACGCTATATTAAATCCTTTATTTATATCACAATACGATTGCGTCGTGTCGTCTAGAATGTTGAATTGCCGAACCGTCTATTGGGTCCACGAATCCAGAACAGTAACAAGTGAAATCTAATCGAGAAAGCCACGACCGGCTATCCTGCAATTAAGACCTCCTGTTGCTTTGTACTGCCATAAATGTGGACTAATTGAAACAACGGGGACAACAGGTTATGAGCGCGATTATTTGAGAAGAGTGAGCATCCTCGCGTGAATATAATTGACAATGATTCGCGACTGATACACGGCGTGGCAAGTCCAGCACTGGAAGTTCAGAAAGTTCACGTAACGAGAACTGTTATTGGCAGCAGCTTTTACCTGGATAGTCTCTCTGTTATTCGAGCGTCGTCTCTTGCAATTTTTCTACTCCCCTTTTGACTGACCGAAACGATCGTGATTCGTCACACGTTTTTCAGAAAAAATATTTTTTCGAGTGATAGCAAACAACGAGAGGCAAGCTGTCGCTTCCGGGATAAAGAATAAAGTCCGATTTGCTTCTTTAGACGTTAATCTCGTAAAAAATTGTATGTTTACTCTGCTTTGTTTATTTTATGTCACTGTTTTATTACGTTGTAAGGCATATCAAAATATAGGTGTCGGTAAAAATTATTGTAGCTTTCTATTTATAAAAATAGAGACGAAGAGATTTAATTATTTCTCATAATTTTCTTTTAATTATTTCACAATAAATTATATCAATTTCTTGAGGTAAAATAATTTTTGAGAGACGAATCCCATAATTAATTTGTTTAGATAGAAAAATTCATATTTATAGTACGTTCGTTTTCGTATTAATAAATTGCTAGAAAATTAATATGAAAAGTACAATATAATAAAGTGGAAATGACAGAAAGTTAAATTAAAATTCAGCCATTAATTGATTACCCTAAATATAAGTTTTATTTGCGATGTCTGATAAGAGCAATTTATATGTAGAATATAAAAATTATAACAAGTGGTTCCATCATTGCTGATACACATTCGAATAAATTCTATAATTTCAGAGGCGCTGCTCCATGAAAATCTAAGAACAAATTTAGATCAATCTGCGTTAGTCAAATAAAATTCACATTAATTACACTTGAGACACTTAGCACTCTCCTATCATTATACTCTGACGCTCTGGAATAACTTGCACCCCCCACCAACGGATCAACCAAGCTAACCAATTTCCCCCATAAAACCGCGGCTATCATAAATGAACACTCGCCACAGTAAATACGTCAAAGACCAATTACTAGTTCGTAAAACCCTCCTAACAATGATCAATCCCGCGTCTCTATGCACCACTGAGTCGCCGAGGCGACAACCAATTTAATTTCCAGTCCATTGAAACTCCAAGAACCCAATTCCCCGTCTCTTCCAAATTCATCAACGTACAAGAAACAATCTAAACAAAGACCCGGCTCCCAAAACCGTCCGCGTAAAGGTTTGAAAAATGATTCACCCTGGTGCAACGAAATAAAACTGTTCAACGTAATAGGAAGAAGGGTGCAATATCTTAGAAACCAAGAACGTAACAAATTTTGGTGTAAAATATTTAACTGGAAAGAGCTCAATCTCTTATTGTATTAAGTTGATAATTAACCTTAATGACAAAGTTACCATAATCAATGAAAAGGAGATTTATGTGCTTATTGTATCTTAAGTTATCTGCCAAGAATATTAGTTATATTATCGGCAGAGAGGCTATCAAAACTCTATATTGTAATTTACTGGTTTTTCGCAATAATTTAAAAAGTACCGTTTTAGAAGTGAACGAAGTGAATTCAATTACATTCATAAAAATGTGAAATGTCGTCACTGAGAATGACTTTCTGCATTATCCTTCATGCCGATTTACGCAAGAAGTGAGTCGAATATGCTAAATAGTCACGAAGTCTCCCTGAATAATAAAAAAATAATAACACAGGAGATTTTATAGATACTGTAACAATTCCATCATAGCACTCTGTAATAAAACATGAGAAGCCAGGTTGTCAGATAAGATTCTGTAACTTCCATTTACAACTTACCTGTAACCGGAAATTCCTAACAATTCACAACAATTGAATGCACTACCGAGATCTGTCACGAATTATATTATTATCATCATTATATTCGCACCTTATCGTACCTTATCACAATTGCCACTCGTTATTGCCATTCGTTTACACCAAATAAATGAATCAACTCTACGCACAGTCCGAGTACATACAACGCAGCCCAATAATTATCGTCAATAACCAAGCCAATCAACACCGACTATTAATTTGAAGAAAAAGAAACGAAATAGCGAACTAAACACTCCGCGCACCCCATTAGACGATTTTCACCGCGTCACCGGTTGATACCATAGTTTGAGTAACGCCTCTTTAATTCAGACCCGGATAATTGTCAACGCGAGAACGGCAGCGGGGGCAACCGCGAATAATGGAGAGGCCGCGGATCGATGATTAATTTAATTTTCAAAGGATGAAATTGCGGACAAGCCGGCTACCCCCGAGATATGAGTTGGCCGGTATTAAATCCCAGCGCGGCGGCACAGCTCGGCGTTGAACAGTTGGTGGGGATGGTGGACGATGTCACGGCATGTAGAACGTCTGCTAGCATGTAGTCTAATTACGTCAATACCGAATTTCCCTCTGAACGGGTAGTGTGCTGTACATTCCAGTTCCTCTGAAGCTTGCCTCTATTATCAGAGTTCCTTGTCAGCAGCCGGCACGTCCGATCCGTCTCCAATTGCGCGGCCAAAGCTTGAATAAGCTGACCACAGAATCGGATTCGCAGTGCTTCAAATTATGTACACCCCTTGGCCGTGTATCGGCGGTGTGCATGTTGCAAGATACCCGAAGGCGGATCCGCAATCGGGCCTGGCATAACTAAGCCGTCGAAAGGCATGGAACCGTTTCACCTATATCGTGCATCCATCGTGTCTCGCACCGTGGCGTGTGATTGATTGTTGCGAATGGAAGTGGAGAGAGGGAACGTGTGTGAATCGATGTTTTACGATTGTATGGGCTTAGCGGGAAGGGGTGAAGTTGATTTGATTGGCTTCTTAAGGGGGTGACGATTTTGTTTTCGTTTTTTACTTCTTCTTTTAGGGAAATCATTTCTATGATTGTAATTTGTGTGTGAGTATTTGTGGCTTACTGTATTTCGTTGGCGAGGCTCATCAGCTGGACGTAAATCAGCTGGACTTGCGAAGTAAAATTTGTCTGGAATGTGGACGTTGCTTAGTAGTGTCCTTTTTAACGCAAGGTATTACAAACGGTGGCACTAACTTTTGGCAACCGTTTTGATCGAGGTTCATGTTACAGGCCTGCATTTCAGAACTTTCCCTCGAGTTGTCCGTTGGGATTTATGTTGCAAATCAAGGAATAAACGTAAAGCTTAGAACAAAGGCTGGGAATCGAAGATTCTGTTTACGAATGCAAGTAGGCAATAACGATTTAATTAAATGGATTGAATCCACGACTAGTTTCACACACGATACAGATTTAAAAGTTCCCTACGTAATAAAATTTCAGTAGTTTTAGGGATTCCGTGGGAAACAACGGTGGTACGGCCAATTTGCTGGCAATCTACTAATAGGTGGGGGGATGCAATTCGCGTAATGTAATTGAAGGGTCGGGAAAAAGAAATACATAAGTGGCTTTAGAACGTCGTTACTTAGATTGCTTTTCCAATTTCGCCTTCTTCTTGTTTGTCACACGCGGAGCCCTGCTTTTTTCATTTCTGCAGCGGAAAAACCTTGCCGTGTCGGACAGACACTCTCTGAATAGAAATACATTTTACAAAACCCAAGAAAAATATAAAAAAGTTAACTGTGAAATACGTGGCAGGGGTGTGCATTAAAATGTTGGACACGGATGAGAACTTTGAAATTGGAATGGCTGCAGCAGTTCATCTGGCGGAAAAGAAAATTGTAATATTTTTCCGAGGAAAGATTTTCGATCAGCAATTATCATTATTTGTTGATCAAAAGTTAACGGAAAATCTATATATTAGAAAGGCGCATAATCTCTCAACAGATTTTCGTTGCTTTACGTTTTAAGGGGACAAGGCTTATAATAAAAAAAATATTCTAGAACGAACTAAATGAAAGTGCAATTACATTTTATAGGTACAATTTTTAACAATAGACCACAATAAACTAAATCATACTGCGCGCAGTAATCGCATGAAAATTTTATTTTCTAGAGGGAAGTGCTCTGTAAAAGCACCGTTCACAAAAACATGAATCACTGAAGCATAAAACGTAAAGGTGTACCCTGTTAGGCTCGTATTGTCTTCAGAAAGTTCGCCAATATTGTTTCCCAACCAATAATTACACATTCATCATGGCATCAGATTAATATCGTTCCTTCCACGAGCAGCAATAAAACGTTAGTCCAACAATAAGGAGAAAGTTCACTCGAGTTCATCGGTAACTTCCGCCGCACGCAACGTGTCAAATAAAGTGATATACAATGCCAGCCAGATCCTAATTGCGATGTTTCTTCGTTAAAAATCCACGATCTAACCGGCGTACTTGCGCAAAAGTTTCAACTTACCAGCTCGGATATCCGCGAGACATAATATATTCATTCGCTCGGCCAAACCAGCCCGATTGATTTTTCTAGGAGGAACGAACTTTTCAAAAGTATGGTCGCAAAAGTATCCGGTCACCTTAGATACTCAGTAGATGTGACCCAAAATTATTTGCGAGTGAAAAATAAAATAACTCGTAATCTATTTTAAAAAATCTTCTAAATTTTACTTGCATACGATTATTAAATATTCTTTTCGAATATATATTACAAAGAGACTGAACATTTAAAGAGACTAAAGATTCCTCAGTCGTTTCAAGGGATTCAATACTCTCGTGAGCAACTAATCGTAAAATTATACTGACAAGTTGTGCATAGAAGAACTTATCACTATCGTTACTATTAATACATTATGTATAATACTCTGGAAAATATCTCATTAATTCACTTTTCCCAGGATTACATCAAAGTAAAGCCCGTTCCGTTTCGACTGAGGTATTCAAAAAGTTGGAACCAATCTTCTTGCAACAACTTTCCACGACAAAATGACGAAAGTTGCCAGTGAAGCATGTGACAACGTCCCTTCGACGAACCTCCTTCCCTCGCGCAGTCGTTCCGCTCGCGAATATCGTTGCACTTTCGAAGTACGTGTTTTGTTGTAATTCCAAGGAAAGATCGGGTTTAATAAGCCCGCCGTTTCATCCCGCGGAAAACCGGCGAAGGTTCGAGAAGATCCGCGGGCAAATTAGAAATGAAAACGTGCACGGCATACGTCGGCAGTCGTCGGTAGTGGCTAGGATAAGTTTGGATAAGTAGATCCGCGCTTTAGCGAGCGAAGAAAGACACGCAGGGTTATATATAGTCATTGTAACAATTCAATTTGTAGAAGTGTGTAAAATATGCCCGAAATTTGGTCGGAGTGTATGTACAAAATTTACCACGTATGTTACTTTTTATTTTATTTATCGTTGCTCAAGGTACAGTAAAGTACAGTCGATCTTTTGATATTGTTACCTGTTAATTGAAATGATTTAGTGGTTAAATTAATGTAAAGTTACGTGTGTAAGAATCATGCAACGAAGAAGCTTTTAAAAATATTCTCGCTGCAACGCGAAACAAAGGGTTGACCGTTTTATATTGAATAAACTCGCCCTTTCTTCATTAAACATTTATAATAACGAAAGTACAGCCGTTTCAAAGTATTCGTTAAAATTTGTACAAATAACTGGGTTAATAATTCTAGCAGACACTTTTTTTATTGCAAGTACCGAGCATTTCCAATTTTATTTTCGTAACCTACTTACTTTACCGCGCAAGAATTTTTGATTCGCCGTCTGTTTGGAGCACCTTCTTTATACAAAATTATGTTCTGCGTTAAAATCGGAACGACATACGCGGCTGTGAGACAGCTTGCAGTCCATGATGAATAAAGTCGCTCGTCTTTGACGATATATTACCATATTATGATCGCCATTCGTAAAATACGAGGCTGTTTTTCGCCAACAGTCGTGCATTTTAGTGATACTCCAAAGTCTGCTTTATTATATTCAGTGGGTATACAGATCGATCTGGTTTCGCTGTAGCAAAAAAGGGAACGCGTCTAGGTGCTCCAAATCTTTCATGGCACACCCCCTGGATAGTACAAGAACCGCATTCTTCGTCGCAGTGCTTCTCGAGCTTTGTAATCTCGCGACTCCTTGTAATAATGTGGAAATTCCGACGGATCCCTCCTCTGATTAAAACTTTGTATTAATCCCCGAAAGCGTAAAGTATCCCGAGATCTATAGTAGAAAAGGGTTGAAGAAATTTAAAGTTTTCTTGCGGTAATATGTATAAGTGTTGACTTAAAATTATACGAAAACCATTTTTGCCGAATACAGTATTCTTAAAAAAATAATCGCCATGTAACCCAGAGTTAAATATTTAAAAAAAAGTTCTGTGTAAAATAAATCTGAAAACTTGATTGAAATAATTAATTTCAATAATTTAAATGTTCTAGTAAAGGTCTTGTACTTACACTAACTATACAATAAACTTCACGTAATCACAACGAGAACTCAGTGATTCTTTTTTTCTTAAGATACTCGCTTCAGAATTTCCCAATGAACAGAATGCAATCCAAAAGATAAATGAAAGATATGGATAAACAGGCGAGGCACTAAATAGCCTATAAAAACAGTGTTGTTCTTCTGTGGTACAAGCTTGGCAGTCACCTCGGGAAACAAGAAAAATAGATAAGATTGAAAAGTGAGTCTCGAGGGGTGATCTACTTCATGCCCGCTTCTTTTAGGAGCACTTTTGTGGAGCAGAGGCTTGCGAGTCCTCGATTCGAGTTACTCACGACTCATCGAGGCTCACGAGCCATCTCTGGTTCGAGAATCCGTGGATCAGCGTGTTCCATGGAATATGTAGCACGACTTAAACCTGGAATACTGGGGGCAAAAATAATTCTTGGACGAGCCAGCCATAAATTCTTTGCCACGTCTTATTGGCCCCGACTTGGAATTTTGATGCGACATTGAGACACTTGCGCTGAAATGAAATTTATATTCGAGGGTTGAGAATGTTTATTGTATGCTTGTGTAGAAATTACAGTGGTTATAAACATACAGACGACTGAATTGTCGTACATTCTTTTATGGCTGAGAGAGTTTTATTTTAGATACAGTTTCAGTTTAAATACTGTAATTATTGTTTTAACATATACTTATATTAGTAACTAAAATAAAATTGCTGATAAAATTATTAACTGAAAAAACTGTTAAAAAAGCATGCTGCGCTATTAAGAGGACATAATCAGTGAAACTGCGTACAGGTGAATTTACTTTAATATACAAGACAGGAATTGAAATTCATATAATACATTGTTGATTACTGTTTCAGTTTATTTTTAACATCTAGATGTTGATAATAGAGAGTAAAGAGTGAAATTATAATAAAAATGATAAATAAAGAAAGCATATGGCAAGGGTAAAAGTTAATATAAACTAAATAACGACATGCATGTTTCAGAATTGACAACTTAGTTTACTATTTCACTAGAGTAACTTTTTTTTTATTCTTCTAGCATCAACGTGGAACACTTTATATCATCCATCGCCAGTATCGATAAAACATTGACCCTTTTTCCATCTCGGAAATCTATCTGTATCAACATAGGATCTATATCCTACATGTACATGATTCAAGTATATATATACATATTTCAGATGTGTACACATCGGCATATATTTCTCCATAGGCGGGAAATGTAGACGGGAATTATGAGTAGCAATTTATTCAACGAAACTTTTTACGCAAATAATCGTTTGAATGGTATATTGGAAGCAAATATCAAATAAATACGGAACACTCTACAATCTACCATTGTGCTCACATAAATAACATTTGAAAAAATTCATATGAACTGACTATTTACAAAGAAATCGTGAAATAAATGAAATGAAATGAATGCTTTTTTAAAATAAGAATTAATTAATTTTATATTCACAATCTCCATAGAGACACGCAAAAAGGTTTATACAAAAAATATCATTATTTTGTTCTTTCAAGTACTGTTTCAATCATGACTAGACTGCGGAAGTTTATGCAAATGCATATTTTGGGGAAATGGATTAAACAAATGGGACTTCGACAGAAACACGTTTCAGCATCAAACGTTTTCAAAAATAAATTTTTTTATTTTGCATATTTTGCATATTGCATATACATTGCATATGCTGCATATATGTTGCATATTCTGTATATACGTTGCATATAACATGCACACCTCAAATAACTTTTAAATTATACATCTGATAAAAAATTGTTTGGGGCACTAAGACCCCATTTGGGGCACTAAGACCCCTTTCGGGGCACTAGGACCCCATTCGGGGCACTGGAAGGGGGCCCTTTCTGGGGCACCGGGGCCTTTTGTGGGGCACCGGGGCCTTTTGTGGGGCACCGGGGCCCTTTCTGGGGCACCGCGGCCCTTTCTGGGGCACCGGGGCCTTTTGTGGGGCACCGGGGCCCCTTGTGGGGCACTGGGGCTCTTTGGGGCACTGGGGCTCCTTGGGGCACTGGGGCTCTTTGGGGCACTGGGGCCTTTTGGGGCACTGGGGCCCTTTGGGGCACTGGGGCCCTTTGGGGCACTGGGGCCCTTTGGGGCACTGGGGCTCTTTGGGGCACTGGGGCTCTTTGGGGCACTGGGGCCTTTTGGGGCACTGGGGCCCTTTGGGGCACTGGGGCTCTTTGGGGCACTGGGGCCTTTTGGGGCACTGGGGCTTCTTGGGGCACTGGGGCTTCTTGGGGCACTGGGGCCCTTTGGGGCACTGGGGCTCTTTGGGGCACTGGGACTTCTTGGGGCAATGGGGCCCTTTGGGGCACTGGGGCCTTTTGGGGCACTGGGGCTCTTTGGGGCACTGGGGCTCTTTGGGGCACTGGGGCCTTTTGGGGCACTGGGGCTCTTTGGGGCACTGGGGCCTTTTGGGGCACTGGGGCTTCTTGGGGCACTGGGGCTTCTTGGGGCACTGGGGCTTCTTGGGGCACTGGGGCCCTTTGGGGCACTGGGGCCTTTTGGGGCACTGGGGCCTTTTGGGGCACTGGGGCTCTTTGGGGCACTGGGGCTTCTTGGGGCACTGGGGCTTCTTGGGGCACTGGGGCTTCTTGGGGCACTGGGGCTCTTTGGGGCACTGGGGCCTTTTGGGGCACTGGGACTTCTTGGGGCACTGGGGCCTTTTGGGGCACTGGGGCCCTTTGGGGCCCTGGGGCCTTTTGGGGCACTGGGGCTCTTTGGGGCACTGGGGCTCCTTGGGGCACTGGGGCCTTTTGGGGCACTGGGGCTTCTTGGGGCACTGGGGCTCCTTGTTGAACCAAACTGGGACTTCTTGGGGCACTGGGGCCCTTTGGGGCACTGGGGCCTTTTGGGGCACTGGGGCTTCTTGGGGCACTGGGGCTCTTTGGGGCACTGGGGCCCTTTGGGGCACTGGGGCTTCTTGGGGCACTGGGGCTCCTTGGGGCACCGGGGCCCTTTCTGGGGCACCGGGGTCTTTTGTGGGGCACCGGGGCCCTTTGTGGGGCACCGGGGCACTTTGTGGGCACTGGGGCTCTTTGGGGCACTGGGGCTCTTTGGGGCACTGGGGCCTTTTGGGGCACTGGGGCTTCTTGGGGCACTGGGGCTTCTTGGGGCACTGGGGCTCTTTGGGGCACTGGGACTTCTTGGGGCACTGGGGCTTCTTGGGGCACTGGGGCTCTTTGGGGCACTGGGGCTTCTTGGGGCACTGGGGCTCCTTGGGGCACTGGGGCTCTTTGGGGCACTGGGGCTTCTTGGGGCACTGGGGCCCTTTGGGGCACTGGGGCCTTTTGGGGCACTGGGGCCCTTTGGGGCACTGGGGCTCTTTGGGGCACTGGGGCCCTTTGGTGCACTGGGGCCCTTTGGGGCACTGGGGCTCTTTGGGGCACTGGGGCCTTTTGGGGCACTGGGGCTCTTTGGGGCACTGGGGCCTTTTGGGGCACTGGGGCCCTTTGGGGCACTGGGGCTCTTTGGGGCACTGGGGCCTTTTGGGGCACTGGGGCTCTTTGGGGCACTGGGGCTCCTTGGGGCACTGGGGCTTCTTGGGGCAATGGGGCCCTTTTGGGGCACCGGGGTCTTTTGTGGGGCACCGGGGCCCTTTGTGGGGCACCGGGGCCCTTTGTGGGGCACCGGGGCCCTTTGTGGGGCACCGGGGCACTTTGTGGGGCACCGGGGCCTTTCTGGGGCACCAGGGCCCTTTTTGGGGCACTGGGGCCCCTTTTCAATCAATTATTTATCGTATTAGGTAAGACAGGGATGTGAGTGGTACCTACATTCAGACACCTGTTTATAAGTAGCGGTGCTATAATTTGGTTTAACAAATTATGTTAATTATCCTCGAAAACCGTTTCGTACACTCATTTACATATCAATAAAGTGTTAGGAAACACAGTGCTACAATGTACATAAAAAATAATATTTACGGTAACATTGCAAGTTCCATTGTTCATTTTATTCCACAACAATCAAGCTCATTAGCACAGGTAAATGCATTTGTGAATATTTTTTCCTTTAAATAATTTTCCAGCATGTGATAAATACATACTAGCAGCGGTATTATTCTTTATTTCGGTCTCGCAGCAATGAAAGTTTGGTTAGTGTACATATAAACCTATCTTTGCAATACTATATGAACTCTTCCACTCTCATCTTCTGTTTCTGTTTCTTGTCTTCCTTTTCATACCTTCTCCACCTTATGCATCGCACTATTTCTTGTCTCTTTATCGCACGTCTATTACACATCCTTTCATTTCCTCTCTGTTTCATTACAAATTCCTAAGTCATTTCTGCGCTATTAATTGCTGACTCTTTCCTGTTCCCTCTTTACTTTGGTACTGATGCATTGCTCCCGTTTTAATACATTTAGACCTTCCATTATCCCATACTTACTTATATACTTACACATTATCCCCATTACTTATCCCCTTATTTCATTTCGATTATACATTTAGTCTTTAAGACTTCCCCATCACTTTCTTTACTTCTCTTCTCATCAATTCTGTTTTTGAAAGCCAGACTAACATACAGTGTTACATATTTGACAAATTAATTGTTAATTCCACTCTAGATCGCCTTTGTACAGATTTAATTAAATATATTTTGCACCGGTGCTAGTACGTAATGAAAAATACAACAGGTCAATAATTGTAAGAATACGTAGCTGAAAAGAATAAAATTAAGAATAAAAATGGTGTCTTTCATTAACAAAAAAATTTCCCCAATGAAAAAGATAATTAAAGAATTTGTATAGTAACTATATAAGTAATAATTGTAGTATACAAGATCGTCACAAGTTTTTCATTGCGGCAATTTTATTGTTTGGGTGTTAAAAAAATATACGACTCTTAGCTCGATTGTAAGTAGTTCTATATCATTTATTGTCATTTACCAGAAAATAATGTAAAGTATAACTTTCAAAATTATTTCATTTATTAATACTACAATTGAAATAAGAAAACGTGTTGTAATGTTTTTTTAATATTTTTAATTAACATTAATTGTTTGCTACGCTTTGCCGCCTTTCATTGCTACAAAGAACAAAAGAATTCTTTAAAATTATTTAATTTTCGCATTGTTTTCTATAATCTGTTGGTAACGTTGTGAGTGACTTGGAAATGGTATGGGTCCCTCAGGCACCCAGAAATTCGGGCCGAAAAAATACATTGGATGTCTTGTCTATTCCTATATCTCGTCGGTGGTATAGTTTCCGAAATTTCAAAGTCAACTTCCTTTTTTTAAATGAAAGGATATATTTTTCTCACCGCAGTTCGAAAGAACATTAAATTGTAAGTAGAAAAGTATAAACCAATGTTGATCCTAAACCTAATGGTTAACGATATATTTTAAGATAAATCGGCCGGGGGTGCAGGCCGCGTCGTATCGTCAGGGAAGTAGTTATATTTTAATAAACAGAAAAATGTCCCCTTTCATTCCCATTTACATTTTGTGTTAAAAATGCTGCCCATTAACATATATACAGTCCGAAGAAGGAAAGAGCGTCCTTTTGCCTTGATCATTTACAGTACAGATTTCACCCTGTGGGGTTGTCAAAATGGCATTATCTTTTTTATTTACGGATCAAGTGTGTGAAAGTTTAATATTTATGTTACATAGTGTTTTGTATGTTTAGAAGTTTAATATTCATGTTATATTGTGTTTTGATGGTACAAGCTGTATAATATAATTATTTTTTATAACAGTTTGTGTAATGCCCATATATTGTGAAATACAGTAATTAATGATTAAACATAATTGTCCAAAATTTTCTAGTCTATATGCAAGTGTATATTTATCGAATTTACCCTGCATGTACATTGCATATATCTTGCATATACTTTGCATACATCATGCATATATGTAGAAGTTATTTTCTGTAAACCTCACGTAGTTTTGGGAATAGAGGACAGGTGGTTTAATAAGACTTCAGTTACTCATTAAAACACTAGCTTTATTATAAGAATATGTCGACACACGACGTAACTCAACACACGGCACTTTCAACACTCTCAACAATACTCTCAGCTCACGGCACTCTTCACTCTGCTCAAACTCTCTCCTAAATCTGCCTCTTGCACGCATCGTTCATTCGTTATATTCTTTCACTCTTAGTTTCTCTTTCATTCTATTCCTCATTTGCGCTCACTCATTCAGGACACACCCCCCAGTCATTCCTCGGTGATGGTCGGTCCCGACCACCCGAACCCTTGGGCCGCTGTACCCTCCATGCGCACGACCTTCTCAAGTACTCAACATTCACGCCGTATTTCCAATCCTACATATACTCTGCATATTCACTGCATATCGTAATTGCATGAACTTCCGCAGTCTAATCATGACTATACGCATCCCCGATTTCTTACTTAAATTAAATCTAAATTAGAATTTTATATTCACCATCGAAACGGTGCCAAGCAAAGAGCTTCTAAAAACATATCATTATGTTCTACACTATCAAACACTTTTCCGCGAACCAACACAGCGGAAGCTTATTTATAAGGAGAAATTATAAATCAATTCTATCGCCATCAGAGGAACCAGTTTTCACTTCCAATCAAGTAGACGCCTGAGGATAGACTGGCGAAACAATGGCATCTGTAATAATAATAGTAAGTAGTGTCCGAAGCGTAGAATAGTAATGGCCGCGTGAGTTGCATTAATATTAGCCAGCAAAGCCTTCCCATCTGGAACAATTTGCATACGCAATAATTCGCTCAATTATTTGCCTATTTCGATCACGCCAGTCAAAGGCGAAAGCGACTAAACTAAACGCCCCGATGATCATTTCAGGTGGCGAAACGGGATGCACTTTAGGCCGCAAGTGTTGTCCCACGTTCCGCCTACTTGCCTGCTCACGGTTAAGATGAATGATTTATACGTATATGTGTAACGTCAATTATCGCATTAAAGAATGTCATGCGATAATTGACGTTGCACGTCTGGTCTCGTGAAATCGCCGTCTCGATAGGTTTAACTGGGTTGTCGATACGAATTAGACGAGCGTTAATTTATAATAAACCCGAGTGGGGCATGATTAAGATATGAAGTTAGTGGCGGCAGAATGAATTCTATTTCTATAATTATAATTAAATAATTATCACCGTAAATATCGTTGCGGAATCAGAATATTGCGAAAATTGGTAATTCATTGAAGCTACAACATTTTGTGGCTGACACAATATCGATATTTTCACTTGGATGGCGGACTATAAGTGTGATCGTAAATCTAGTAATTTAGCTTTTTTTATTTGGTAATCGACAAGCATTAATCCAATATTACAAAAAGGAACTTCAGGGATAAAAATTAAAAAGTAATGTTTAATAGAGAAACATTTAATTTCCAATATTTGTTTGCATCTATTGAAACCTCTCGTTTCTCTTTGCATAGTAAATATAATTACACTTTGCGAATTAACAAGTACATTAGTTTTATGTGAACAACTACGTTAAAACGTACATACATTATTTGTGTATTAAAGTTTCTTATTAACATTTAAAACACTCCATTGACAAAGATATTATAGATTCTGATTAAGCTTGAATGAAGTTTGAAAACTAGGTAATTGAAAGCGTGTAACAATTTGAAAGTTAATAATTTCGAACGGAATGGCAACAGTTATTTCTTGACGACTTGAGCTTATTGAATATCTCTAGGGTTGCCAGCTTTTAAGTTACAAGGTCCGACTACAGAGTTCCGAAGTTTATAGGTGCAATAGTTTAGAAAACTCGTTCACTGGACTTCGCTGACTATAAAATCTGGTCCAAAGCTCTTCCTCAGTTCTGACTTCCCTCTTGAAGGTATACTTGAAGAACTGCGAACGAAGGTGCAGGCATTCAAGCGGCAGTAAAGATTTCCTGGCCCATTTTCAGAATTTTTATTTCTCCAGATTTCAAGGGAACTCTTTGTTTCAGAGAAATCTCAAGCATTTTATATCTTGTATCGCCGGATCTGGAAACATTTGCTTATGCCAAACCTCTTTCAAGATTTCACATCTCCACACCGCAAACAATAATAATATGGTGATGCAGATAGATTTCGTATGAAAGCAAAATTCTTAGAAACGTAATAATTCGTTGGACTTATACATTTTCAATAGTATTTAACATTTTATTAAAACTTGAATTATATTGCCAAAGAAGTTTGTACAGGTTTTAAAACTCTTTAGAATGAATCTAACGAAATCTAGAAATATCTCTCCATGACTTTCGAAGTTCTGAATTAAAGACACCAAATACGTCATCAAAAATTAAGTCTGCAACAAAAAACAAAGGTGTACAAAAATTCTGCACAAGGGGGTAAATGGACACAGAGAAAATTTAACTCCCAAACTTCGGTTTTTCAAGAGGTTTTATTAACACTCAGGCTATGACTTTGACAGTTGATTTTTCTTGTATGATCTGAGCTCGAGAGTCAGGGTACCTTGGGTTTTTAAAGGGTGTTGGAAATCAAGTAGTAGGGATGGTGAGGGCGAATTTCAAAGGACTGCGGATGGGTAGGGATCATAGGCAGTATGACGAGGTACATATTTTGGAAACGAAGATGCGATAAGGTTACATGAGTGTTTGCGACGACGGAAACTTACAAATATTTGTATACATGAATCCTTAGGTAACTAGTAGATAATTAGACTAATACAGAAATATACATTCTAATATACAGAAATATACATTGTATATCATAAGACTAATATAGATATATTGGGGGCGAATACATTACTAGAGCAACACACAAAAAATCCCACAGTACCTTAGTCTCATAGCTTTCTATTCTGGCGTAAAAATTCCACGCCTCTCTCCATATTCTGAGGAAACAGGATATCGGTGTCACAAATGCTGTAACCAACACCAACCTAAACAATCGAAGCGCATAATGTGAAACGCTGTCCAACACCCAACTCCTCCTTGTCAATTCTTCCCCCGTGCGCAGTCTTTTCCACGCGAGAAGCGGTTTTTCCATGCAAAATTTCAAAAGAAACAGGCGGCCACGCGCCACAACTGAAGTCGTAGAAATTCGCAGAATGATTAACGCGTTCACGGATGAAGTCCCGCGTGTAGCAGTTTTCTAAAGTTGCGTGTGCGCCGCGACGCGACGGCGTAATAGCTTAAAGTGTACACGGAGTATATGTGCGGTACATTATGTACAAAAAGACGGATACCTCCAGCGCATTTGGAATAAGTAACTCGGGAATAAATTTGAATGAAGGCGTCACTGAAATTTGCACAGCTCGCGAGCGAAAAACTGAAAATGGAGCCGGGTCGAGTCGTGTGGCGGCGAGAAATAAAGCAGCACGGGGGCTGAAGGAATGGTTGATGCGACCGCCCAAGGAAAATATTTTTGTCGGCGCGGACAAGAATGAAAGAAAAATAAATCATCCCGGGGACTTTCCTCGCCCTGTCTTCCCGACTGAATTGCAACGAGACTGAAACGTAACTTCAATGCAGACTTTGGCGGGATAGACTTGTATCGGTTTGGGAAAATACACGGCGTTGTTACGACGGGCAGGAAAGATTGAGAACGATACTGTGCAACTTTGCTAATAGCGCCCCTTGTCGGAGGAACGATGGTGGCCTTTATTTTACCAGCGATCGAACTACCTTCACACCTGCCTGTCGCGTAGACACCGCGGCCTTTGTCGCAGTGTCCTGGCCACAATTTTAGAGCGACCGTTAATTAAAAACGACCGGTCAAACGGCAAGCTGCGGAGTATTGGCATAATGTTCTTAAAATTTTGAGGTAGAAGATCGTTGGACTTTGCAAGGTAAAAATATTTTCCTTTTTGTCGGTGACACGATTTTTGTTACACAAACGAGGTTTAGTTGGACAATGAATTAAAATACTTTACGAGAAATAATCAAGTCGTTTAAAGTTTACTCGTGCAATAGTTTCAGAGAAAACAATTAATGTGTTAAGAATGGTATTTGGTAAAAATGGACACGGATTGCCCATGTTAAAAGGTTGCATGTTTTAAACAATTTTAATACTGTGATTGAGATAACTTAAATTCCTATTTTTCCATAAACTATGATATTTTAATATTATCAATATTCGTACCATAAATGTAACAAAATAATCAATTCCAATTTGTCTTATATAGCATGCTATAACTTAATTTTTTTAATTGGCGAAAACAGAAATACTGTCGCATAGAATTGCTATTATAAAATCGACTTCTCCAACACCACTCATCGTATAGACTTCAACATTTAAGATAAATATCCGGAAGGGAAATTAACTTGTGTAATGTATTTCCTTGTGTGTCGGCAAAGGCTGAAACTTTTCTGTTCAAATCACTAATAGGGTAGCGTGTTCAGGTTTAAAGGAGTTGCTGGTCGAACTAGGCTCGGAGAACGAACGAGGCCTTGAAGTTGCTTCTCTAAGGGCTGTAACTAATTAACGACATCGAGAAAGATGGCTCAAGGCTCAAGGCGTTACCAATAAAAATAAAAGCTTGTAACAAGCTGGTATCACTTCACTCTCGGGGAACCTATAAAAGGACCCAACTGAACAATATTAGAGGCATCAACTTCCTTATTACTATCTGACAGTCGACGCGGTTGACTTGTCTACTCCTTATAGAACCAACTATGCAAGTCCATTTGCATCGATTCATTTTCTACAATATTCAATCGATATTAAAATGGACGTACGGTTATGGTCCATTGTCGGTTCACCCTTTTTCGATTTGACTTCTATTATATTTCTTAAAATATGCTGATACTCCTGAAACGTTGCTATCATTTCCAAACACGCATTACCTTCTACGATATGAAACGGCGAGTTGATATCCCCCTTGGTTATTCAGCTTCGACAGGCAACGATTTAAATCGATTCAGCTTTCGAATTATTCGGTAACGTGGTTCAGGGAACAAGAGCTGCTCTTGACGCAAACAAATCACGCAACTCCCCTCACGCCACACGTAACATCACGATTTTGACAGAAATATGTGCCGTTCTTAGCTAACAGAAATATCTTTCCACACGAAACCCTTCCTTTTAGATTCTTCGAAGACATTGACGCCCAAGGTTTTCGCAGAGAACAGTTTTGCTTCTGTATACCAGTACACAAAAAATGTTACTTTCCCGTGTTTCAATTTTATCGGACGAAATCAAATAATATTCTCGATATTCGCAGGAAAACTGTACCTCGAATATTTTTATAAAAAGAGTAGAATTTGTGTTTAAATTTTGATTATTGAAAGTTCTGATAATTAGCGTACTTCAGTTTCAACATGAAACTTCGGCATAATTTCGCAGACTCCAACATTTTCGAAAGAAGAAGACGAATAATAACTCTGCATGCAAGAAACGTGTGCTCCTCTTATTCAGTGACGATGATAAATTCTGAAGACATGAAACCAGACTCGCATCTACGCATACAAACTATTTTACTAGGGCAGGTCATCCATTCTCCCACAGTTTATGCGTAAACTTTATTTATTGCATGAAAATTTGCAGAACAAGTTCTAGTCTCTGAAATAAGAGTAATTGAATTTTATGATCTTAATCTACGTTCCTGCCGGTTTTGTATGTCGACGTCCCCTTCGAATAACATTATTCAAATAAACCAATGCGAGATACAAATCTATATTTCACCCTAATAGATTCCAGATAAAACCTAAAATCCGAATTCACACTTAAACCACCCAAGTATTACTAGACGTATAATCATTCTAATATTGTGGAAGAATAATTGTCCAATTAGAATATAACATTTCACGATATATCACAGAAATTAATCATTAAAGGGACGACACAATTCCTCCCTGCCTTAACCCTTCATCACACCTACACAACATTGAAATCACATATCTTTTAAATAATCGCCGATGTATTTTGTAATTATACCATTCTATCGCAACTATCGACCGATTCTAAATTCAGAGTAATTTTTCCTCTTCCAAATAACAAACTGCGTAAAATCTCTTCAATCGTGGAAATAAATTGGTATAATATAGGATTAATCAGAATGCAAAGTGAAACAATCACACGATATACCTACTACCCGCAATTTCCAAACGTAGACAAGACGTAGACAATAGGAAAGACCCCGATATACATCGTGCAGAGGGCAAGTCTTGGAACCTATTATCTTAGTTCTCCATACATTTTCGCACTCGATCGTCGATGAGCCATCGATCGTAGCCGTTAACCAGGAATCGACTAGGCTCTCCGATCGGCCCCCATACATGTATACACGTTGCATTGTACATGCAGCTGCGTAGCATCCAAAGGAAATCCACCGCTGGATATCCAGTAATGAGCTTATTAATCAGATCCGTTTGGTACGCGAGCGAGATTGCATTTGACGTACAAGTTAATCTAGTAGACCAATTTAGTGTATTTAGCGCGGCTACCCATTGAATTCGTCCGGAACGGAAAGATCATGAGACCATTAACGCAACTTGGGTATCGAGCAACTCTCGTTATCAAGTTTCAACGATGGTTTCCCTATCAGGAGGATGTTGGCGTTCAAGATGTAGCGAACAGGTTCACAGGCTGATGGTTGATTTGAGCGTTGACTTTGAAGTACAGTTTTAATTTGTTCAATAAGTTATTCGTTACTGTCAGCGAGGGTGGATTTAAAAATTGTTGATAAGAAGGCTTCGTATAACATTTGAAGCGTCAGAGGGATTATCGTATAAAGGAATGAAGGGGAACTTGTGTGGATTTGTGGCACCAGGAACAAAAGATGTGGAAGGATATTGTAGCTGGAGAATGAGGGTGGAAAGTTATCGTGTAGTTTTGATATTTCTTGTAAGTTATCATTTTGTAAAATTTGATGGTAGTATTGTGAGTTATCATTGAATTCTCTAATCCTGTATGTATACATTGTAAAATACAATTTTACGACGTACAGTGGGCCTTTTTTATTTTTGAATTGGTGAGAAATAGCTGGCTTAAGCAAACAGGTTTAAATTTATTGCGCTGCTATGATAGCAAACATTGCTTGCACTTTTTATATAGGTGGAAAGAACTGCAGTGTTATTTTTTCACATATTTCAATTTAGAATAAGCAATTTTTTATGAAAAAAATAATGCTTGGCACTTTAATTCTATTTAAAAGGTTTGAAAATAATTAATTTTAATCAGTTACTTATTCTATAGCAACTTAATATTTTTGTTTTTGATTACTGTTTTAACTTTTCAAATCGATACGTATATTTCAATAATTCTTCTTCTCTGATACGGTCAGGAACGAAATTGTTCGAATAGAAAATCTTGGAAATTCTTGAAAATATGGTAGAGTGCTATGATATTACAGCGATTTCGTGAGATCTTAGATTATAGCATTGTGTGGAACATTGCGAAAATCGATAAGGTGTTCTCCTTTTGGCACACCCTTCACCTTTGGGAAAATAAGGTGTGCTGGTGCCAAATCTAACAGCGCCGAATCGATTGGACAGATACGTTGTCATGATAAAACAACGTAGAAAAAGGTATGTGACATTTTCTGGCTGCAGACTTAGACGAGTTCAAAAGTCATCGTTTTATTAACTTTTTTCTCACTGAATGTCAAATTCAACTGTCTTACTGTATTACTGCTTATCGAGCACTTTATTATAAAAACGAAGCATTTATTGTATGCACTAAACCATTTCAGAAAATTGTGTGGCGAAACACAGTAATCTTTACCTTCCTGGGTACTTTTTAACTCATACGAGAACTCTACGACAAAAGTCAAATGCCTTTTATAAAACTGATATTGCATTGAAACACCATGTTATGCACATTTATTGCAACAAACAGTTTTAATGTTGTAAAAGTAAGTAACAGGAAAATAACACAGCACCTTTATTCCCTTTCCTTCAAATTCTCAATCACAATACGATTTCCATATTAAACATGAACACCTTTGAAATAATCCAGAAACAAAAATAGAATAGTCTTCGAAAAAAATGTACACTGTGTTGCGAACCATTTTCTAGTATCATCCACAAACTGCATTATTGTGCATCAGTTTCGCAGCATTATTAACAACTCATGTTGACTTTACCGTGACCACAAAAGGAATCGACTAAACTCTTGCTAAGAAATCTGTAATGTATTCGCCCAAATATCTATATTAGTCTTACTATAGATTAGTCCATCTATATTAGTCTTATGATATCTATATTTCTGTATTATTCTTTATCTCTTTACTTCTGTCGCTTAAGGATTCATACGTACAAATATTATTGCATCTTGCCAAACCTTCCTCATCCTTGCCCTTACCCCGTGACTCACCCCGTTTAGTCACTCGTCCAATGTTTCCAATTCCTGACCTATGTCCCTAACTATTTTCCATCCCTACTTTCGACCTCTCCTATCACCCCTACTCCTATATTTCAGATCCCTTATAAACCCTTGACCATTCCTCCTCAAAGCTCATTACTTTTATTATTATCTTACACTTCATACGAAAAGGTTCATTATACTTATTATTACCATACTACAAGACCAAGTTCGCTCATTATTACCATACAAGTCCAAGCGCACTCATTATCATTCTTACAAGTCTAAGTGTTAATAAAATCTCTTAAAAACCGAAGTGGAAGTTCAAATTTTCTCTGTGTACATTACAAATCATTGGACAATATTCTCGATAGCAAATATTTCAGTGATTCAACCAACGTTTCCAGCAATCTATGTTATACATATATTCTCCAGATCGGTGCACCGCCAAGGCATTTGCAAAATGCAACTCGCTGAAACTGAATAAATTGCATTGTTAAGACCGCGTTCCCCACACGATTGAACCGTTTGAAAGTTGATTTTCGCGATTGCGAAAGGCGATTCGCAAGCCATCTTCGCCACGGAATCGAACTCGGGAGATTTGACGAAAGGAATAACGCGAATCGAACGCCGTCAAACTAATTAAAACAGTTATAGCCCGTCGGTTCGCTCGCGGTTGGTGCTCTTTCATTTCGCCCGGAGCTTTCATTTCAACCTGGGAAACCCGGAGTGGATGGTGAAACGCGAGCCGCGGGGATTTCACCGATTCGAGCTAATCAATTTGCGGAACGTTCTGTCGATTATTTTCTCGTTCGACTTAATCGTTCGCCCAGGCGATCCGCTCGCTCGGGGCGAAGTTTTCAACTTCTTTGTCGATAGTTGTTCCCGCGGTGTTTTGCGATATACCAGCTTCTAGATTCGCCTGCTTTTTAATTGATATTCGAAACGATGTGTCGCTGTGTAAACTTTTGGTTAATTAATTCGTTGTAAAAGTGAAATAGACACGTACGTAAAGGGTTATCGAATTTTTGGTGGAATGAAATTTAATGTGCTGTTGAAAGAATTGTCCCTCTTTTTTATTTTTTGGCTTTAAGGATCCAGGTTTTTTTAAGGTAAAGATGTTCAGGGTCGTTTAATCGTTTAATTTTTTAATGTTTGATTTTCCTTTTTATATGTATATATAATAATAATAATAATTGTACTTTAGCATGGAACAGTTGGTGCAATTTTAAAATTGCGCGTTCTTTGGGAAATCTCTGCACTATTTAACTGGTAATATCAAACATACGGTGTGTATTTCTGCAACATTTTCAATGTGAACGTTCGTATATTTTCATGAATGACTGAATGTGAAAACTGAAACGTAGAACTTCATTAGCCCAGAAACATTTCCGACAAGTACCCCAGCGGAAATTACCATTACAAACGTCAATTTAAAGAAACGAATAAAGTAAAGTTACTCTATTAATATCGTGACACAAAATTTCACAGAAATTACATACACATGAAACTTATTGAACGAGGAATAAAAATTCGAACGAACCTTTTGCGCCGGCTTTGTTTTACGATGCCCATTCGATAGCACGAAATTGCAAATAAATTCACGGTATACGGTATCATTAATAGGTACGAAAATGTCTTGTAACGTTTGCCGGATTGCTCGGTTGGCGGGTAACGAATTGCGATTAAACCGAACATGGACAAATAGACTTAACACACACGGTCCCAGGGGCAGCGTATCGCATCCAACTTACGTTACGCAGAATAGAAGCGCATGTGAATAATTCCAATTCGAACAGGTCAACCGTACATTTAAATATTGGATATTCAAATCAGCCATGCATGAAACCTCCAGCGCGTCTGGTGGAGCGGAGGAAATTTTTCTTTTCCACTGTTCTTGCTATCTTTTCTCATTTTTTTAATACGCCATGAAACTAGTACAGATTCTACGTAAAATATGATATATATGTATATATTAGAAAGTCTTGAGCAGAAAATATTCAGCAGTGTATGCATTAAAGATCCGTTCAAATATTTTCGTCGCATCTTTATTTTTAAACGCTGGTTTTGGATTTATAGCTTCTCTTGTAATGTGAATATCGACGCGTACTTACCTTGTCGATTTAACGAAGAGAATAATCTGGATCATCCTAAGTTACATGTTCTCCATTTCACCGCTTGTTATCGCGAAGATAGTTGAAATATTTACATGTCGTTATTGCCTGAACACTGTGCAACTCCCCCTAGGCTTTTCTGCAGTCCTGTCACGTTTCACTCAGCTTATATTTTCTTACCCTCAGCCCTTCTTCTTCAAAAAATGAAAAAAAGCAGGGACTCCATTATCCCTAACACAGACGTGTTTCTTCAAATGATTCCTGTTTATTAATAAGAACTATTCATAAGTGGAAAATTCTTCAAAAAAATATCAAATACGAACTTAACTAGTGGAAATGATTAAACAAGCAGCACACTCGAAGTAGACGATCAATTTTTCACGGCACGACAATTTCTTGAAACTAAAAGTCAATGTTTCATTGCTTTAACAAAAGCGCCAGGAAGTCGACGTTCTCTTCTGCAACAAAGATTCGCGACAGTTTCACCATCTGAAATGCTCCTGTCCAATCGTAAAACTTACTTCCAACAATTGCAGGCGATCGACAGTTCGAAAGTTGCGAAACGTCAATACGAATCGCGGCGTATGAAAGAGTTAATCCTATAAAGATAAATCGCAACAGACAAGAGCTCGTTCCATATTCATGGCGGACGCGGCTGGGGAATTCGTCGCGAAGATGAAAAGTAAGATCTCACGGTGGAATCTATAGGTTGCTAGAAAAGTGACACGAATATGTAAATGTTTCGGGAAAGCATTATCCTGTAGGGGCTGAATTATTATATGTAACAAGAGCACGGCATTGGAAATGGATCGATACCACCGCAACTCTTCTCTCACATCTTGTGCCAGCACGCACAGTTGTTGAACCAGGAAACTCGGTGTGTCGCAACTTATGAATTTACGATGAAGCCGAACGTCAGTGAAATGAACGATGGAGCCGTTATTTACCCAGTTGCACCCTATCTATGGCGTTTCACTTCCGCCGTCCGGATTTTTATTTCGTTGCCGTACGCTTTCATCATGTATTTTGTAATGCGTTTAAAATATGAAACTGATTCGGATGGGTGTCACGTGGAATGTGGCGAACAGACCTGCTTGGTATTTGATTTTCTTGCTGCGACGAATTTTTCAATACGCTTTGAAGATAATTATGGCAGATTTCACAGGTACGTTATTTGTAAAGATTCCAGATTGTTGGACAAAATATCATTTGCAAAATCGATGGTCTTGTCACGATGGGCAGATATAGAAACATCGTTTTATGTGTCATTGGTGGATGAATTTTATGCAGTTCCTCGATTTCCACTGGAATCAGAAATCCGTTGTGTCCGGGCTGCAACTATCGAACGATATATTCTGCTTAAAATGATGGATGAAACAGTCATTCAATAAAGGAAGTTTATCTGTTAGAAAGATATACTGCATTCTAGCAGCTTTTCGTGTTACAGATATGAAACATTCATTAGGAGCTGTTACAACGTGAAATACACAGCACCTTTCCGCCTCATTTTTTTTCGGAATCCCTTTAATACACCTATATCTCACGAAATAATTTTAACAGGATCGTAAATAACACTGCCAGGTTTATCGCAAACACTTTCCGCTGCAATAAAATAGTTATCTATGAGGTAAAAGTTTCATGTAAAATCATATTTATACTTATCCTGACGGGTTCCAATAGTAATACTACACTACTGCTGTTAGATATACAATTATTCGTTCTCACGAAAAGTATCTTACCAATTCATATTTTAAGAAGTTCACGTTTTCGAAAGTTGCTTGAATATAGCTCGACTTTTGTTCGAAACAACTTTTTATTAGGCAACCTGGTATGCTTAAAATAGTATTTTATTGAACATACTGTACCATAGACATCGGATAATTAAAAGGTTTCACAAACAAAGAGATATTGGATAGTACTAACATTTCAATGAAGCTCAATTACAGCGTTTCTCGAACAATAACCGAACTGGACGCCCGTATCGTGAACCCAATCGCCATAACAAATACAGACCCAGCCGTAAGAAATTTTAAGTCAGCCCGCGACTTTCGTGCGACAGATTCAAGGTGTTCCATATGAAATTTTTATGCGGTGTTCGCCTATTTGCCGACTGCTCGACGAATCCCCGGACTTATCCGCAGAATAGTGACAATATACTCGCCGCATAGGTACCTAATCGTAAAAAAGGAACCGTAGATAGTGGACGAGCTCGTAATATTTCCGCCGTTGGCGACCTCTCGATAAAATCAGTCCACCCGCCGAGTTCACGGCCATTTTGCGTACGTTTCGTTTCTTTCTTTTACCCTCTTTTACCCCTTCGCGTAGACAAAAGAACATCGAGATAAGTTCTCCGCCCAACAATGCCTCGATACCAAGAAGACGCTATTCTTACGTACTCGGTGAGAACACCGGTACAGTATGATTGCACGAAGACGAGTTACCTTTTTTTTTGCTTTTTATAGTGTCTGTTTTTTCTACGAGTCGCGTCGCGTAGAAGTATTGTGTTCGAAGCCCGCATCATTTGATAAAAAACAAACTGCACTCGATTATCAAATTTAATCTCGTGCTAGACCCACCAGTTACAAAACTTGAATCAAAATACAAGTACATTGGGTGTACCTATTCTTTGATTGCTAAGTGGTGTACGCGATTGCGCGAGAAAACTGTACGCCTATCCACAGCACGATTACAAATACGGAAAGGGTTGAAATTCCCCTCGAATCTGACGAAAAACCCCGTCGACATACGGGAAACTGCAAAATGCAGGAGAACAGTTTCACCCAGTCGTAAGAAGGAAAAGCCTCTTCGGGGCGATGCAGGCAGGCAGCGTTCGATTTATTCGTAAATTCTCCATTGTAAATTCAAAGCGACTGGAATCACCTTGTTCCCGTCAGCGATGACGTCAGGTAAATGGCTTTCGAAGGCGCGAATACACAGAGCAACGCGATCCCCTCGCGAAACGTTTTCCACCATCTTCTTACGCTGCCCGGATACAAGTCCCGGTGAATTAAAAATAAGCCCGGAAAACTTTTAGGCCGCTCCAAGTTTCATAAGCCTCTAGCTATATCCCCGTTCTACCCACCCATCTACCTACCCAGGGGGATTACCGTTCGAGCAATTCAGCTGATACTTTGTTGGAAACGCCGCGTAACGTGAGATCGAAACCGATCGAACGCGATAGTCCGGCTATTAGCTGCAATTTTGTGAATTCATGCTATCCTCGATGAACCCTCGATGTACCGGCAATAATATTGGATCGGCTGGAGGAATTCTATTTTATTTTATTGTGCTTGATAGCCGGCGGAATTTCGAGCGATTTGAGAAGGCTCTGCGGGCACTTGGGTAGTGCGAAATAGTATCGAAGTGATTTGGAAGTTCCTACAATTCGGATGGTTTATTATTATTCGATTTGGTAGTTGAATATTTATTTGTAATATTTGTCCATTTAGATGGGGGATTTTAGAATATACGTGTTTAATAATAGATTCGTGGATGCTTGATAATTTTTAAGACGAAGGTTTAAGTTTGTTATTATTATTATTATTTTCCTGTAATCCTTGCCTTTCGGCTTAGGATGACTTCCGATTTCTTACATTTTAGTAACATTTTTCATACATCTATCTTAACCTAATTTCTTAAATATCTTAAATTCTACCCTCTCCCCTTCTTATTGCCCCCCATCTTTGGTTTCGTTCGTCCCTTCCGCCTCCTTCCTCCTTTCTCTCTCCCTTTCAATCTTCTTCATTCCTTCTATCCCCTCACCTGTTTCGCTTAGCAGTTCCTCCAGTCTCATTTTTCCTCTCGTTGCTTCGCACTTTCCTATAATGTGTGCCATCGTTTCCTCTTCCTCTTTGCATATCCTGCATAGTCTGTCTTCCTTCTCTCTCCAATGTTGTTTCCCTTTGTTTTCATTTCCGCATCTAAACCTCGCTATCAGGCATCTTTCTCTTTTTTTCATTTTTCCGCTTAGGTATCCCGGCTTTTCCTTTGTGGCTATTCTCTTATATATATCGTTATATCTCGAATCCTCGATCTTCTTCTTCCTTTTTTTTTCTTCTGCTTCTTCTATTTTTCCCCTAATTCTTTTCATTATCCCCTCCATCTTGTCTCCTTCTTCTTCCCTCGCTTTTTCCATTGTCTCTCTGTCCATTCCTAGTCCCCTTCTCACTTTCTCCCTGCTTTCTTCTCATTTATTTGTTCTTTTCTCCTTCTCCCTCTTCTCTATTTCTCTTATGCATTCTGTTATTAGTCTTGTTTAAGTTTGTTATGGGGTATTGAAATTATTTTAGAATATACGTGTTTAATAATAGATTCGTAGATGCTTGGAAATTTCTAAGATGAAGGTTTTACTTTGTTGTGGGGTGTTAAAATGATTTTAGATTTTAGAGTATACGTGTTTAATAATAGATTCGTGGATGCTTGGAAATTTGTAAGATGAAGGTTTTAGTCTCTTATGGGGTAGTGAAATGATTCTCAGAGTAGTAGCTATTAATCATTAATAACGGCAAGAAATATTTATATAGATTCTAATATGGTTTAATGAAAACAATTGAGCTGTTGTGTGAAAAGTTTGCGATTTAAACTAGCAATTAGACCAACGATATCAAAGTTCATAATAATCGTATTAAATTAACGCGTACGTGCACATATTTCTCGCAATTGCAAGATCGTTACATCCTGTGAATTAACGTTTAGCCAGCAAAGGAATGTACACGACTTCGAAATTAAATTTCACTCCTTTACAATCGCAAGCCCATTTTCGCATTGCCTATAATATCTATAGATATATGAAATACAAGCCCATGTTCCACTTGCTATTCATCCAAGATGCAGCTGCATAGAGCTATCAGGCACGAATGCATCGATGAAAATGCGCATCCGTAAAATAGTCTAAAGATTTACGTTTAGACGTGCGATGAATTATTCAACGCCGGTCGATCGACGTTCGAAGACAATTTTTTCGACGCTTTTATTGAAAAGGTAGCGAAGCTAGTTACATTTCGAGGAAAGTTCAGACGATATTTACAAACACGAACCGAATGACTCGTTCATCGAAGAGCGGGGCCCAGAGAAATATAAAAGCAAGGATGGTCCTTGATTATCCGGTTGTGTTATTGCCGCACTGGTGTTCGGAGTGTCCGCTGGTTTTATTCCAGTTTTACTTATATTTACGAGGGCGTTTCCACGGAGCACATCGAGCATTTCCAATAGCGCATCGAGAGCTGCATCATCGATAGATATATCTCCCACGGACTGACGCCTTGGTAAAATATTCTTTACACGAACCGTGGTGTATAAAAATTGCTATCACAAGCGTGCAATTGCGTTTCCTTCTAGCAGCACGGTAAGAAACAATCGATACGGCATTTAACTGTGTCAAGACGCGCGAGATATGTTGAAATTTCTCAGACGTCACTTTTATTCGTGCTGTGATAAAATTGAATAAGGCGCAATGCTGATTTAAGCAAATTAAACAAAGATCATTTCATTCTATCGGTGTATCAATTTGACTCGGTTGTAAAATCATTTTAAAACGTTAATCACATACAGTACCAAGTAATATGTACTGCTAACTATTGTACATATGTATGTTGCAGTAGTATGTTGTTGTTCGTACCGGTATTAATATTACATACTACTTGCAGCATAATCCAACTTATTATTTATTCGCTACATACATCTCAGCATCGCTTTAAGCAATGACCATGATACTTCAAATGCGAAAGCACAATGCCTTCTCGCGTCATCAATCCACGTTCGACAGAAACTCGCACATAAATCTGCTTTCCAATCATCCCCCAAACAAACACCCCCCCGCCCAGGCATAATAGAATCCCTCCCATTTCATTTCCATTTCTGCACCTTAATTTATCCAGCATCGCCCCGAACAATAATCTCACTAATCATCCTCCCCCGTACAAACACCCCTCCGCAGCCAGAAGTAAAAGATATCCCTCCCATTTAATTCACTCGTTTCACCTCCGTTCCGATACACTCCCCGATAAGGGCACACGCGTATCATCGTTAACATCGTGCCAGTTCCCCTTTTGTCTTTACCCTTTCCGTCTCTGTACGCGCCAGCAAGCGTGTAGTACCTAACTCCGATAAGGCATTCTGATGGATGATTCGATGCGACTCGGGGCGACTTTTTACGAGACACACAAGGAGCCAGGGTAATGGTCTACCCTTTATGCCACGTACACAACCCGCAAGGCAGAGAGGCCGCGGTTTAATGACGCGATTCACGCGATGCGAGGGCAGAGTCGTGGCAACGCCACCTTATTGTTCGGTGTTCGCCTACAAATGACCCGATAGTCAGACGCCCCCGTCGCTCTCATTAAAGTCACGTGACCGCTTGTCACATCTTATTAAGTGGCAGGAAATTTGATTTCTGGCCCCGATACTGGCGTGGCTCTAGTTAAATGTGATGTATTACTTCATCAGTCGTATTATAGACCGCGGTAACTGTCGGTGCAGGGGCGTGCGTGCCGCGGCGGACCGCGACGTTGCCCACGGGAAATGGCATCATCGACAAATCATCAACTGGGGTGGAACACGTGTACGCGGAGAAAAATCCTCGCGACCATCGAAATCTAGTTGCGGTACACGCGGTTATTTCTTCGCGAAAATTACCGATTGATTCGATGGAATTTGGCGGCGTGTACGCGTTAAACGAACGAAGTCAACGCGTGTTGCGGAAATCGTAAAAAGTGGCCGTTGGGTATTTTGAATGGGTCAGTTTAGATTTGACGGGATTCGACGAGGATCGAGGCTTTGGTGGTTTCGGATTAATTAAATAACGATAAATAGCAGAAGCTTTGCTGAAATTGTAGTTGACTGTTTGGTTAAAAAAGCAGATATAAAATAGATTGGCTTCGTTCGAAAACAAGGTTTTAATAAAACAGTCGAACTTCGGTGTTAATTTAAAAGCAAATTGTTCGGGACAAAGCGTGCGCGAATCAAAAATTGCCTTTGAAATTTGAAAATGATTTGTTCACGAGGGAGCAACAAAATACTGTTGTCAAGAGACTATGCGAAACAATTATACGATTATTCAATCGTCATTCAACCAATTATTTATATTTGAAATTCTTGCTCCCGCGTGATGAATAATATTGTACAAAGTGATATATCGCGCTGCACGCTTTAATGACAATATGAAATATGAAACTTGATTAAAATCACGTGCTGTTTATGTTGGGTGCTGCAAATTTTCACCGCACAAATTAATACGCCGCCGCTGAAATTTCGTGAAATTCGTATTGAATGATATAGATTCCCT
The DNA here is from genome assembly GCA_963583965.1 of Nomada ferruginata. Classification (NCBI taxonomy): domain Eukaryota; kingdom Metazoa; phylum Arthropoda; class Insecta; order Hymenoptera; family Apidae; genus Nomada; species Nomada ferruginata. The sequence continues at coordinate 9,101,079 of OY757219.1, forward strand.
TACGTGACAATTTTTAATTATTAATTGAATTGCGTAATCGTTTTACGCGTTCATAGTTTAGATCGCATTCGATTATTCTTCGATTACTCCGACTAATTAAAGTGCCAATGATATGAATATCTTACGTTCAACGATACTTCGACATTAATTCTTAGTAATAAAATTAAATTATATGGCAGTTGAGACGAGCGAAATTTTTGTTGCAGAATAGTTGTGATTAATGTCCCCTTTGTTAATCAGTTTCTTTAAAAATATCTATAGGTCTGAATGAAATTGATTTTCCAATTTATTTATTTTATTACCAGTGCATCATTTATATGGACAATATTTTTTCCCTTTTGATATCACTTCTTAAATCCTAATATAATCCTAAACCTAACTTTCCATTTCATTTCTGTATTAAAATTATGCAATGTTTTGTTCTTTGCTTCCATTACTATTTTTAGAGGAAGAACTGGTATCGCCTCTGACACGCTTCCTCATTTCACAAATTCTATTAAATTCTTTATCATACGAATAACTAATCAATTAACAAGTATTAATAACTTATTATCATTCGACCCAGTCTCTATCCATAAAGTTTTCTATAAATTGCAACGAAGAGAGGGTCGTTACAATTATCTCCCAACGAATGTCATGGAATTCGCGATAAAACGAAACTTATAACCGTGGCAGTGAATTTATGAACACCCCGGTGTTACATCTACCGATACGCTTGTCAACTGCACAACTTTCGACCACTTTATCTGGCAATTATTCAACAACTGCGAGCCTGTGAAAGGAACAGAGAATATAAAGAAAAGCTGCGAATGTATAAAAGAGGGGCGAGTAAAAAAAATGACGGTTTCTATGTTGAAACGAAGGGACAAGCTTGGCAGGTGCGAGCAGATTTCCTTAAGAAAACGGAAATAATAGAAGCGGCGAAGTAAGACGTGCCGCTGGAAAATCTCTTACAGGCTGTAATTCTTATTTAACGGCACTTCCCTCGTCCCTTTTTTCTGGCTGTTCATTCGCTGAAAACTTGTTCGTTATCGTGTGAAAGCGCGACGAAACATTAAGGGGGTTGTTTCGCCCTCCACTCTCGTCTCATGGCCCGTCGCGAAACTTTTATGCGCTGACAGCGGGCTACTTACAAGTCTGTCAAAGTTGGAAACCCGATCGAAACGTCTGTCGTTGCTTCATGAAATTGAAATGCCGAAATACGGAATGCTGGATCGATTACTTGTCAGGTGGGTGTTAATGATAAAGCAGGGATATCTCATTTAAAGGGAACATTTCTATTGTCCGAATTTCCTTATTTAACAGCATATACCTAAGCTGTGTATTATGTGTATTGTCGTTCTGGATGTTATTATTATTGTCATTCTCGAATTATGATTACTACTTTTCATTTCCTACAATGTATCTATATTGGAAAGAAATCCTTCGAGACTTTGTTTAAACAAACGAATAGATACCGAACAAAAGTAGCCAATTTAATTTTCTGTCAAAAATTTTATAAATTTCGGTGGGAATTTTACAATAGCATTAGGTTTGCCAGGTTTGTTGGGAAATAAATGGTCGGCGAATACTTGTGTTTTTAATTAGCTACAACACGTGTGCACTTTATTTTTCGTCGATTGTTTAAATAACGAGCATCCACTACAATCAATGCATTTTTATCAGCAGCATACGAGGTTATCTATTGTTTTTAATAAAAAAAAATTTGCGCCTCTTGATTAATTAATTTTTCGAGCACTCTCTGCTTGGAAAAGTTGTCTATTTGCTTAACGGCGGAATTACTCGTGGAATGCGAATATAAAAAAATATAGTAAGCGATAAAACTCGATACTTTAATACAACTAGTTTCTGTTTCTGACCCACGAGCACGATTTATTTCATTTATTTCGAAAGAAGTTTATAGCGACTTTCATTAAAGGGATCTTGTTATTTATTAAAACGATATCTCTACGTTATTCCACACGATTCATCCTTCCCCGGCGATAAAAAAAATCATGGAAAATAACCACAGATTAACTCTATTCTAGCATGATAACAATTTTTATTTGTACACTTATTTTTGTGCCAAAATAATACATTCTTATTTCATTGAATTACATATATTTATTGCTAACCTGATATCCATTCTCTACTAAGAGCGCAACAGACTTCTAGTTTATTGTACACGTTCGAAATACAGTAAAATATTCATAGTTACGATATGTATGATACAGCTTAAAGTTTATTGCGTCACTCGGCTGAAATTTACACTTTAAGGGTCGATTACGATGGTGGTTACCAAGATTTCTTGAGCGGTCCCCCCTACGTTAAACAACTCCCTGCCGTACAATATTCACAGCTACGACCAAGCCTGCGATCATAAGGGACCGTGTTGTGGCTTGAACAACACTACACTGTTGCCCCAAGAATTCAGTAACAGTGCTGAACGTCTATACAACATGCAATTGAGATCGTACAATTACGACAGGCTATCTTGTAAATTATCTAAGTCGCCCAAGGTGTAGAAACACGAACAATTATTCAGGCGCAATATTTATCGTCGACAAACCTATATCTTGCCTTGCACGATAAAAGCACATAATTTATGTAGCTCCTCAATTTCCATTTGAAGTCCTTTCAATATTCATACAGAATAAATATAAGCACGATCGAAACCGAATTATCTCTAAACAAAAAGACTGAAATTTAGCCAGGAAGTATATAAAATAAAATTTAGCCACACATGATCTATTTTTTATTACTGTTATTACTTAATCGTGCTTGCTTCTCCTCGTTCCCCATAATGTTTCTAATATCCGTTCCGCTTCTAGATAAAAACAAAACTCAAATTCCCGCAGGACTTCCTTTAATCTCGCCGCGCTGCTACTGACATTCTCCAAACGAGTACCGAACAAAGGAGGTCTCCAAAAAAGGCACCTTTTCCACCAAGATATCCGCAGTCCCTTCGACGTTCGTTTCATCGCAGAGACGGTCACGCGTTGTCCCGCTTTCAAGCACGACTCTCCTTTCATCGAAGAAAGCTGGCCATTTTGTTCCCGCCGACCGACTCGGGTCGGTCCAGTTGCTCGCAATACACTTCCGTTCGAGTGATTGTTCCATAGAATCCCGGCGACTCCGGGGTGTATTGCACTTTGCATACGGCGCCAAGCACTCGAACGGAATCTTCTTTGCCCGCCAATCTGATTACTCGATCGAAAGTGAAATATCGGCCTTTAACACGGCCCTCGGGCAACGAAAGTTCGCCTCAAAGAAGCGTCTCGAAGTTCCTTGCGTCGTTTTGTCGCTACGTTCCCTCCGGGCGAGAGGAAATTATATCTTTATCGGTGTATCGCGAAGTCGATACGCAGCTGGCATTACTTTTCGACTGCGGCATTTATCGTACTGATTGGATGAGTGAAATCGACTTGGCCATCGTCGAGGTACGATTCGAACCGTGTTATCCCGGGCTTTCAACTGCCTCTACTTGTTATTAAAACGTGTATCGAATTCGTGGAATTAGCAATAGAAGCGACAATCACGAGAAAAGGTGAATGCGGCTGAAGCAGGTTTACTGCGAATATCTTTATTTCCGTGGCTCATCGCGGGTACGTTTTATGCAAACGTTGATGAAATAACTTTACCTTTATACCTCGGGATGGATTTCACGAGCACGGGAATGGGATAGTAAAATATATTCATCAGCGCGTGGTTCTCCAATATTAAATATTAGTATAGTATATTCTGCTCACATATCAATATTGATTTTTGAAGATGTAACTGCTGTAAAATAGCGTTCCGGTATTAATAAACTCTGTTGCGCTCCTACACAGCCCTTTTTCGTATTCGCTTTACACGATTTCACTAGGTTATAATTCAACGGGTTATAGAGTCGTGGAATATTATTGCACCTCATTAAAATTTCATTCCCATATCCGGCAGCCAGATAAGTTTTCTTCGTTTCATTAAAATCCCGTCACTCAGTGTCATTTAATAAAGTACGTTTATACGGACCAAAAAAAGATGTACACCGTATGTCTTCCATATTTTATCGAAACAGCTTTATTTCAATTTCTGTATAAAACGCGAAATGACTAAAGTAAAGCAGCCGTACAAGAATAGTCGTCCTTTAATAAAACGTGAATCTTGTAACCGGTGAATTGTATTACGTATAATTTTGTTAATATTTGGTTAAAAAGAACATCTATGCAAGACGGGAAAATATCGTTTACTAAATATTCTGCACTGTGCTTCGTCGAATATGCTATTAAATTGAATTACAAAACGATAGAGGAAAAAGGTACGAAGATTACTAAAAGAACAAGTCTCCGCTAATTCTGAATTAATTTAATAATAATTATTCGAATTTCATCCTTCCGAGCATTTTTCTCTCGTAAAAGTCATAACGTGCAATAGCTTCAAGCTAAAAAATGGAAAAATTATGAATCCAGGAAATAATTGACAAAGTGCAGCACCAGCTGTAGTCGCGATCCGAGAAAGTTGTATGCGTTACACATTAAATGATGTAATTTCTCGTATATCACTTCCCTCGAAAACGGTCACGAGGCCCGATTTTCCCAGCGACCCGAATACGAGAAATTTGCTCGCGAGCGAACTTAGTTTGCGCTTCAATTTCCTTTACGCGTTGCAATTGAACGCACCAGGGGGGAAAAAAAAGATTGGGCGAATTCGAATCGGTGAAATGTTTCCGATGCTTCGTTAACATCGGTGCAACTAACCCTGAGCTAACATGATTTCCCCTGTTTATTTAGTTTCCGCGTTTTATGCCCACCCCTCCACCCCTGCTCATCTCTTTTTTCTTTGTTTTTTTTAATTGAAATTCACTACAGTTCTCGGGAAACTCGGATTTCAGCGTAGCGCAAATACAGTGTCCACGGAAACCGTGTGGACGTTTATGCGAATCGATCTATCGGGGCATGTTGTCCTTCTTTATGTACTATTGCCAGTTTTATTGGACGCAAAGAAGTTTAACAACGCAGTCGATATTAAATGATTTGAATACCACCGCTTTTGTTTTTTTAAGTTTTGTGTAAAGAAAGATTACAAATTTATTTCAATAGATTTTATGAAAAAGTGTATAGGTACACGGTTTTATTTACCCAATTTATTGTTACTTTATTCAAAGCTGTGTTAATTTTCGCAGGACAATAATCCTTTTATTTGTTACAAAAAGTATTACATTCAACATTATTTACCCCAAATATAAATTTTAACTTTCCAAAGAAGAAATAAAAATTACTATAATATATTATTTCCACTCTACATTGAACTAACGCGACTAAATTTAGGAACTATCCGCAACAAATTACAATCGAATTATAAACGAATACGAAAAGGTCCGTCAATTCGAACCATTAATTTCATTCTAATTGTATTCTATCAGATATTGTTTTCCAAACACTAAAAACTACAAGACTGATTCCAGTATAATGGTGTCGATTTTCGGGAGCATTTAGACGAATTCAAATTTATTTACTGCAAATTGGAATCTCGTGTAGATGTTGCGTAGAACCGTTATTTCAGCATGGAAGGCGGTCTGACAGCGAACGGGGCAATACTACTGGCGAAACCGCGTCGCACTGTTTTCTGCGTGACGCTGGCCCAGTAGCAAAACCAAAGAAACCGAGTGAAAATTTCAGGCAATTTACGATCACTGGAAACTTTAGACGAGAGCAATTTACACTTAACGCTGGTCACAAGCGAACAATGAATAATTTGTGTTTACTGTCCGGAATTGTGGCATGCAAAATTTACGAAGTTTCGAGTTTACGCGCATCACACAAACTGGTGAACTTTTGTCGCAACTTTTTTCACCCCCCGTATTTATTGGCTATAAAACTGTTATTGTTTAGCAGCTGGAAGACAGTTAAATAGAATATGGACTTCTTGCTTGTAATTTTATTCTGACAGAGCTTACAGCAATTTTTATTTCAGGAAAATTTTGTTATAAGTATGTGATAAATAAGTTGAAACGAATATAATACAGTCCCTTGACCATCTACAGGTCTTTGAAATAAAAATTCTTTAAGACTAACTATTCTATAATCTATTGAAATATTTATTAGACGGTCTCGACAGATTTTGTCCATTCGAAACTTTAGTTAATTAGAGTCATAGCTTCATATTCTAGAGACTTGTGATATATTCACCAACTGAATTCTTAAGGAAAATTAGATAGTAACTTAGATTGACTTCTTGCTTGTAATTTTATTCTGACAGAGCTTACAGCAATTTTTATTTCAGGAAAATTTTGTTATAAATATGTGATAAATAAGTTGAAACGAATATAATGCAGTTCCTTGACAATCTACAGGTCTTTGCAATAAAAATTCTTTAATACTAACTATTCTATAATCTATTGAAATATCTATTAGACGGTTTCAACGAATTTTGTCCATTCGAAACTTTAGTTAATTAGAGTCATAACTTCATATTCTAGAAACTTGTGATATATTCACCAACTGACTTCTTAAGGAAAATTAGATAGTAAGCAGGAGTTTACTTACCGCGAAGTTTTGTTTAAACTCGACACAGCCTACGAATACTTTCCGCACAACCTGTAAATTTTTCCTTACTTCCTGTACCACGATGCACATTCCAAACTTGGTCCATCGAACAAGCCACTATATTTTCTACCGCAGCGGCCCTCTCGTACAGCGGCGTATCGCGAACTTTTCGTAATTTCGTAAGTGTCACGGCTCCACTTGCCACATCAACAATTTTCTACCCGTTCCAAAACAAGCCGACACTCCTACGGGTATTCCGGGCATGAAATTCGAAATTGCGAATCGTTTCTATGCCACACAGGAAGAAACAGTCGTTTAAAAATGTAGGGCGAATTTGCTGGGAGATTATCATCGTAAGTAGTGTAGGATTGGAAATACTGCATGAATGTTGAGTACTTGAGAAGGTCGTGCGCATGGAGGGTACAGCGGCCCAAGGGTTCGGGTGGTCGGGACCGACCATCACCGAGGAATGACTGGGGGGTGTGTCCTGAATGAGTGAGCGCAAATGAGGAATAGAATGAAAGAGAAACTAAGAGTGAAAGAATATAACGAATGAACGATGCGTGCAAGAGGCAGATCTAGGAGAGAGTTTGAAGAGAGTTAAGAGAGGAGCTAAGTGAGAATCGTGTGTGAGTCGTTGTGTGTTTTAGTAACGTCGTGTGTCGACATATTATTATAATAAAGCTAGTGTTTTAATGAGTAACTGAAGTCTTATTACACCACCTGTCCTCTATTCCAAACTACGTGAGGTTTACAGAAAATAACTTCTACAATTGGTTTTCCATTTCACGGGGAACAGTGACCGACTGACCCCATGAATCGTCAATTAAAGAAGATTACAGGATCGATCATGCTGGTTTCCCCCAGCCATAAAAATCTGATACTCTTAACTCTAATTCAAGCAATGTTGCATACTCGTAATGGAGATGATTGCATTTGCTTGCAATAGTTTCAAACAAGTCCATGCATCTCGGTTGCTGCTCCTCGGATCTTAACGAACGTCGATTGAAATGAACATTGCGAATCTAAGAAGGATACTGATGCAAGTTTTACGTAGTTTCACGATGCCGGTAGTTATTGTCAGTCGCGTGCGAAATAATACATGAGACAAAAGTACTTCGGCCGGTCCGCGTGACGAGATGCAGCGCGGTGCGGTTGAATTTTTCATAGACGCATTTCTTTCGCGAATTTCAGTTCTCGAACCCGTTCGTGTTCCGCTCGTGTGTCAGCCGTTTTACACATAAATTTTACACCCACGAAATGATACCGTAAATATTCCGAGCCCGGTAATATCGGCGAGATGGAGGTTTAAATATTAAGCCCGATCCCGGAGACACGGCCGGTTGTACGGCTTTTGTCGCCCACACTGTGGGGCACACTGTGGGCCACAATTTTGTCTGATCTCGTATTGCGGCGCTAAAACTTCCGAACAAGAAAGTCCATCTGTCGCCGGCTTATCTGGACGGGGTCGTTTCGTGGATAAATCAAAGTGAGACGAGAGACTAGATGACAATTCGATAAATTTCTATCGTTTCTTCGGGGCGAGCTTGCGTTTTGAATTTCTGGGACAGAGATATACTGTAACTTCTAATTAGAATTATTCAATATTGCTGCAGCAATGTTTCGCATAGCAGATTGTGTGCTTGGAATCTGTGAAATCTTATTCCCGTGCGTTTCTGAACAATCGTTAGTGCGATTGATAATTTTAACATTTTTGAGAAATGTATGGAAAGTATTATCAATTTTCGCAAAGCAAGTGCTTTGAGTTGATTATACATATATTAAAATGTTATTGAAATAATGAAATTGATAATATCGAATTAGTAATAGAAGATGTAACGTAAGTGAGTACAATAGAGAAACTTTCGTCGGACCTAAGAAAAGAACAGGACAGTGGCTCACGTTAAATTTTCCAAATTTTCCTTTGTAAATTATGACTGTGCTTACAAATTTTCCAAATTTTCCTTTCTGAATTATGACTGTTCTTACAAATTTTCCACTGCTGCTATATGTATGCAATCACATCCGCATTAGTTTTCAATTTTCCCCACCAAATCCCAACGAATGGAATGAATTCGAAACTCCAATTACATTTCCCCAGCACATTTGGCATTTGCCAGGAAACTTGTCCAAGAAAATAGCACGAACATCTCCATGGGGCAAGTAGTACGAAGAAAAAAGGAAAGACAATCTTCGCAATAGTTGAAAAGAATGGTCACAAGTGCTGTAAACAAATCCACATAAAGCGCCCAACGTCTGGAATATAATCAAAGGTATAATACTGAAAAAAAACTACAAAAAAAAAAGGAAAAAAAAGTGTTTCTCGTCGTTAAGACAGTGCACACGTCGGAGTACACGTTCGCTTGTAACGCGATGCTAACAAGACGACTTCTTTGACGCGGATTTGCTGGAAATATTCGAAACGCGCGCGCCCTCGACGAACGAGAGTCGTAAACAAGCAAGACGAAACTTTCATAATGCCCCTTTAACGATTCCTTTCGAGAAAGTTTCTGTCAAAAAGGCCAAGGGGAGGACGGACGCGGAGAATTATGCGGCGGGGCCGGTGGAAAGGGTCAAAAATATTTTGCAGCCGGAAGTGATGCGGGGGAAGTGAGCGACGGTCGTTTCATTAAAGCCGTCGTTTGTTAAACTGTTAATCACTCTTAAATTGTTTACGTGGTCCACGAGCTCGGAGGAAGCCAATTAGATCCTCGAGGTTCCGCCGTCTACGGGAGAAAACTTAAGTGAATTACGTACGAGAATTGCGAGATAATTAGTAGCGGTTCAAGAAGTTTTATCTAATTAAAGGCTTATCGAAGTTGCCTCGAGGAGGGACGAGGAGGGTTCCTCTGCCTGCACGCTCCAAGACGATTGAAATGTTCGAGTAAATGGCAATTGCCAATTACAATTTTCGCCGGGCTTCGAATATTTATTTATTTAGTCGTAAGAGTATTCGGTAGAGGTTGACACTTTGACTATTCTCAATCGTTTAGTGGTTTTAATATTATTCGACGTGTGAAGAAGTGGATATCTGAGTTGTGAAAAATTGGAATATTGATTAGGCGTTTTGGAAAATAATTTTAGATTCATTGGGAAATGGAAATATGAGTTTGATCAGTTTAAGTGACAATTAAGCGGGAATTTGTTTAAATGGAGATTTACCGTTTATTTCTGATATTTAAGTTTTACTGACATCCTAGAAAGGGATTTAATTAACGAATTTTTAGGTGCTATATTTTATACAAATCCTGTGTTTCCTAATAGCAAGTTTTACTGTATTTTCATGATTATAATTTACTTTAGTATTATACTTCTCTTCCATCCTATAATAATATAGATTAATGGTAGATTAAAAATGTTGTTACTTCAGTATCACTTCAGAATTACAATTCTTTTCTGCTATACTGTGTTACGTGAAACGAAAATTAAAATATATCCTTCCTTTTATAAAAAAAAATTCTGTACGCGGCGCGCCCAAAGAAGTTTGCACTTCAAAAAAAAGTTTCATCACTCTGGTAAAAACGTTCTCTCGCTTGAAACACGCGTAGAATTTTCCACATCAATCTTTTAGCATGAATTTACACATCGTCATATTGCTAGCACCGTCGCCGTACAAACATTATTCCGCGTGCGATAAAATATTTTCATTTCAGTTTTGGTTAATTTAATTCCCGTTCACAGCTTCGCTTCACTCGTTTAACGTCAAACATTTGAAATCGTGCGACGTTTCCGCTGTCGAGCTGCGAGATTTAAATCCCGCGCATTCCCGAAACGCAAATAAAACGCAACTCTGCCTCGCGTTTAAATAGTAAATTCTAATGAAGCGTGTTTGCCTGCAGTAAAATTTATTACTATCCACCCCCCTATAAACCGCTTCTTAAAAAAATTACCTCGTTACCAAACAAACAAAAAAGAGTAAAAAAGAATACGAGGTTTGCCTCTCCACTGAAAAAAATGTTAGGCTGACACAATTATAGATCATTCGGTTTTTCAACTTTTCCAATTTTTTCTTTAACTCGTAAACTGGTCTGCTATGATCGTATTAAACTTTAATGTAGCACAATCTGTAAATAAGCGGTTATTTGCAAACTTTAAATTCCACATTCGCAAACGATAAAAACGAAGGAAAAGTATTCCAAATAGAAGGCTTCAATTTTACACACAACATCAATATAGTGCGTTAAAATCGTTTTCAATTTCAACCATTTTTAGCGATTTTCGACCCAGGTGCGAAGGTGTAAATTGATGCATCATTGCTACGAGTGTCTAGTCACCTTTAGTATACAGCTTGCGACCAAAATTCAGTGACTACAGTCCCTTTCAGTACGCGGCGAGCGTTCGACGTTCACTGACTACAGTCGCCTTTAGTAACGAAAGGGTTAACAACGCGTGCAGCGGTTCGTCAGTAAATTTTGGGCGCATGGAAACAAACGTGGCCGCGAGGTCGAATCGAATCGAGAAACCTATGAAATCGATGAGCGGTCGCGTGTTCGCGATTGCAAAATATTTCGCAGGCCCCGCGACGAGGCAGTGTCGGCAGTGAATTATGTAATTACGCGGCGAAAGGTAAACGCAGGTTGCGTTTCACGATCGCCCATTGACAATGGCGAACGAAATTCGGCTGGACGGACGTGTTCAACGTGTTCTGGTAATCTAGCAACATTGTTATTGCTTCCTGAACCGTGGGACAGTTTACGAGGGGCTTCTAAAGGGATGCTTAACGAAGCGAATTTTACAAATAAAGACGAGTTGTCTGTGGGTTGTACGACAGATTTTGAAAAACAAAATAGAACGCAGAGTTTTTTGCTGTGGAGTTAGTAAGAGACGTAACAAATTCTTCATATTTTTGACGGACGTTTAATATTAGTAATGGAGTACCGCCTTGGAGTGAATTGTTGGGGGCGGTTTAGTTTATGAAAATTTGGAATACTATTAGCTGAATCCAGAACTTCCCTTGAATCTTTCTTGAACATACATTTAACACTAGAACTATCGATAGGTTTTCGTGCTATTTAGACGGTATACGTTAGACAGATTATGAAGACGAAAGTGATTGAACAGACATTAAATAAAGATATATAATTGTCAGTTTGTCTTATTGAAAGGCATCATAAATTGCTGCAACACGTTAATGTTAATAACTTTAAGGCAAGAAATCTAAAACCAGTCGTTTTGACTGGCTTGGTAGTTCTAGTGTTAAACTACTTTCTTAAACAACATATATTTGTGTAATAGTTATCTATTACATTATCAATCTGGAAATTTGGATATCGTGGAAAATTATATGACGCTCTGTTTATTTTCAGTTTCACAGATTTTTCAACCCCATTTTTTGTTTATTGTATATTCCATTTGTGGAGAAACATCGAAATATTTCATAGGATTTTCTTTCTAAACAGAATCTTCCTTCCAATACATTTGTCGACCTTTTCCAAACAAATACAAAGGGTATACTATTTAGTTCAGTTAACTACACAATTATTCTCTGTACACCCTTCTCATAACCAACACTACTTCGTCCACGATACACGATAAATATAACCTCTTGGCGGAGACCGCCAGATTGCTTTACAGTTCATAACGCGGGCATAATTTTTATTCGCGCGCGCATTCCTTGAAAAAAGAGAACAACGTCCGTGGAACACCGTCCCCGCATTAATTATAGAATTTAATTACCACGAAACCGGTAAACACAAACAACCCTTTCCCAGTGAAAATTGAATTTCTCATCGACAAACTGTACAGCAACCCGTACGGGCAACACAAAAAACTTGCACTACCTTTTTTCACGGACTGGCTAATGAGAACTAAAATATCGTACGGCAATAAATCAACGCTGTTAACAACATTCGTACGAGATTAAAATTCGCGTTGCAACCGACTTCATATTTCATTCGTCTCGAATCACCGACGTCCGCCGACGTCTGGAATTATAAGAGCACGTTCCACCTGTAAATTACGAGGTGTCGGTCACTTTATTCGTCGCGTCGCAGCCCCTATTACACGATAAGACTTCATCTTGATTGGTCCACGTAATCAAGACGCACAGGCTGGCTATGCGCGATAATAGACGCGTTAACTGTCGCGTAATTTTCTCTTGAGGAACGATTCCATCGCGTGCCGGCCGGTGTGCATAATGCACGCCGTACGACTTTATAAAATTTTCAAAGGGGATCGAGCGTCAGGCTCGAGCACGATTTTTCATGCACCCCCTTGGTGATTGGTAACCGATACAAGCAGGGGAAGCAAAGTCTGGTTGCGACTGCTACAGAACGATGGAGATTGCTTACTTTGTTCCATAGAAGGTGTGCTTGAAATAGCTTTACCGCGACAAATATTATTCTCTTATTATTATTTCTACTTATTCGGCGAGGGCAGAGATAATGATATAACTTCGCGATCGAACGATCGGCGGATTCATTGTAACGAATATATTTACGGTTTTTTATAAGTAACTATTTGGCATACAAATTATACAATCATTTGCTTCACTTACTGTCACTTCAAACATTTTCGTTCCCCGTAAATAATAACTTGTCGATCGTATCGAAATTCGCTCCGAATTTATTAAAGCAGACTATGGGAACGATTAACGTTCGGGGCGAAAATAGAACACTTTACGACATGTAATAAACTGTACGTCAATTACGGTGCGGAGTTTCAAATGATCGTGGATTGTTTGACATTTTATTATCAGCCGTGCTTGCTGTCGTTCCGCGTGTACACAGATGCAGCCGGATCCTATGCAATTCTGCTTGATTGTAAATAGAGTATAACGCATAACTGAATTCACGATGACCAGGATTATATTTCGAAACGGCGGAACGGGGTCGCGATAACGCGTTCAATTCTCGTCCCGGAAAATCGTCGCGAAAGCGTGAAATTAAATGTTAACGTTAACAGGAGAAATTGTATGCGGGGGAATTATAAAATATTCCTGCCAGAAATTTAATTGCCAGGCAGATAAAGAAAGGGCGTGCACCATCGAGGAGTAAATGGAGTTCTCCAAGGGCCGGGCGAAATTATTGGAACACCTGAAACTCGATTGTGTCAGAACGATGACAAGTTACAAAGATGAAACTCAATTAAGGCTAAAACGGAACTTTACAGGGGAGTTAAGCGGTGGTAACTCCGCAATGGCGGAAGACTTTCGTCAAAAAGCATTCTAAGGTGATTAAAGACGTGTTACGGTAAATTGTACCTCGAGAGTGCGAAGCGGGAAAGCGTCTTTATCGGACGCTCTTGGGACTCAGCAACGTGACAAAATAGTTGCAGGCCCTTTGACAATGTAATGTCACAAAGAGTTAGTTATCATAGGAAAATTAGTTAGCAATGAAAGGTTCGAACAGTGAAGAAAAATATAAATGCATGATTGTCGTAGTTCAATATTTATTATCTTCAACGTTCAGTCGTGAAAATTTATAATATATAGAATTCCTAGATACTGGATATTTGGGAAGGGAAAATGTAACAGAGCTGAAGGTTTCTTTTAATATTTTTAATTGTCTCTAGTTGTAACTTGTTTTGGATATTTCGATATTGGAGTTGCATATGAATGCTTCACTTGCCAAATCGGTTAACTGCACTTTCTGAATTTTATTAAATTTTATTGTCAAAACACTTTATTAGTGTTTATAAAATTCAGAAATCATCGATTTGGCAAGTGAAGCATTCATATATATAAGTTGTACGCACATTTTCAATATTAGCTGTACATGTTTGTTGACAAATAAATTCCTGAGGAAAGATAATCAACTTTAACTTGTGACATGGACACGAAAAATGGTGTAACGTAATACTTTTCTTCGGAATCATTACTATTCTTTAATAGAAGTGTGAAAAAATTACCAAAAAAGACGAGCATTAACGTAGAAGACAATATTATAACATATCGTCAATAACTCGCCTCGTACATTTCATTGTTTTAAAATTTTACTAACACAGTGGATCGACGAAATAAAACTAATACAGAGAATGTGAGACGTGAGCACCGAAATAAAATAACTAAAAATACAAAACTGGGACGTTCACTTCGAATAATAAAGAAACAATGTTAAGTCAACTTAACAAAATGCAGGAAAACAATATCGTTCTCTACTCTATACAGAAGTCTAGGAATTTTTGCATGGAAAAGAATCGATACGGGGCTACACGCGATAAACCCACGTCTTTTCGAACAAGTCGTTTGCTTAAACGATCGTAAAATCTGGAACGAACCACGCAGATCGCATTTGGGGTGAATAGAAATCATCCCGTCACGATTCCCGAGCGTTCAAATTCTTCTCTCCCGCGCAACGAAAGCTTTCGCGAAAACCGGTTACCCAACGGAAACGGAAATCTTATTGTTATTTATATTCGGCATGCTCGTTCCGCGACTCGTCCAAAAGTACAGTTCGTGTTCGCTGGAACACGTCGAAGAACTCGACGAGATTTTTCGCTTGTCGCGAGCACTCGAAACTCTCGTTTCGACGTCCCCTCCGCCAAGACCTTCGATTTGTTTAAAGTTTCCGCCGTAAAGTTCGAAGCCCTAGCACTCATCGTGTCCTCATCAACTCCTGCTTCGAGTTTCCACCGGGGTTTTACTGCAAATTGCGTCCAGCGTTTTTTCGAAAGCAGAAGCACGTTTGAAAGTAATAAAAGCGAGTATAGTATTGCTTTACGCTTTACATAATTCAAGTTGCTTTAATCAACGTTGGAAATGAAGGGAACGAAGTTTGGGTCTGGACAAAATTGTTTTGATATTATTTTTAAAAGAACTTGATACATTTATTGAGAATATCTTGAATAATAGGCTTTCAATAGGCTCTTCTCACAGGCTTGTCAGAATTAAAACTTGACTTGAAATGTTTTTTTCCAATATTGAAAAAATATTTTTTAAGCCACACTTTTTAAGATTGAAGAATCTGATATTGTACACATGTACAAGAAATATAAAATAAATATTTAGAAAATATGAGCTAAATATTCATAGAATATAAAATAGATATTTAAAAGATATTCAAATCTAAAATAAAGTTACAAAATTATAACATTCGAAATTACTGTATGAGTTCACACCAATCTTGGCCTTTATTGCACTACTTACTCTCTTAAACAATTTTTCAACCTAAGACATTTTTATTGGTGTCGACCGGATTCGAACTCGGGACTCATGGATTACTGATCAACGTATACGTTGATACGAACGATCGTTGAGGATTGCATGAAATGAAATCAGAATATGCATACTGAACGTTAGATACATCCTTTATATTTAGTTTCCAATTATTCAGAATTATAAAGTACCTGGCGATGAGTCTAAATAATACAAGTTTAGGAATTCCACTAACAAAGCACTCTTACATTATTCTAGATTACCATTTCTATTCGAATTTGTATTTGGCAAGGTATGTAACGTCTCCATTAGAAGGCCGAATAATTAGTGGATAAATAAATAAATATAAATGCATAAATATGTAGGATTGGAAATACTGCGTGAATGTTGAGTACTTGAGAAGGTCGTGCGCATGGAGGGTACAGCGGCCCAAGGGTTCGGGTGGTCGGGACCGACCATCACCGAGGAATGACTGGGGGGTGTGTCCTGAATGAGTGAGCGCAAATGAGGAATAGAATGAGAGAGAAACTAAGAGTGAAAGAATATAACGAATGAACGATGCGTACAAGAGGCAGATTTAGGAGAGAGTTTGAGCAGAGTGAAGAGTGTCGTGAGCTGAGAGTATTGTTGAGAGTGTTGAAAGTGCCGTGTGTTGAGTTACGTCGTGTGTCGACATTACCTTATAATAAAGTTAGTGTCTTTATGAGAGTAACTGAAGTCTTATTACACCACCTGTCCTCTATTCCCAAAACTACGTGAGGTTTACAGAAAATAACTTCTACAAATATAATATTGACAAAGTAGGACCTGCTAGTATCCTGTACTCCTTCACTCAAAGGGAAATAATTTTCATTTCATAAATGAGTACATAATAATTATTTCACAAGATTCAAAAAAAATAATGCAGAGCAAAATCATTGTCCTACAATTTCAACTTATCCTTTCACAAAGAAAATTCGTGTGCACCCGCATTAACACATTATACACTACCCTCTGCGTAAAAACATTTACAAAATCTCCTCCATATATGACCCACTGCATAGACCACATACAGCCCTCTCTTAAGAATCCTCGTACACGTCGCACACGCAACCGTTAAGCCGTCAAGATCAATGAAATCCTTTCAACCCCGCAACCAATACAATCCCTCCACTAGACAATCGTCGATTTCGCTGAATTAACAGAAACGCGTGAGCGGTCACGAGCCACTCGTAGGGTCAACTCGCACCAACCACTCTGGGACGTCCTCAAGAGTTGTTCAATAAGCGCAATGTGTCAGAGTATCGTTTCAGTGACGCCGTAGTTTCGCACAGCGAACAGTGTGTATAATCGTAATTAAATTGCGCCACTCCACTCGGCCAATTTAATCATTCGCGTCAATTAACGAAGTTTCGTTTAAAGAATAACGTTCCCACGCGTTGAGTAATGACCCGCGCGAGCCACCGCGCTCCCGGGCCAGAGTGCAAAGTGTGCGGATAGAAAACAGACAAGGGGGAGAAGAGCCAAAGATGGGCGTACGAACTGGACATTAACAAATAATATAATTCCCCCGGGTGGATCGCAATTTTCTCGTACCTCGATTTCCGTGTCTGTCTCGATTCTCGTGACTGCCTTGGCTTTCGCGTCAGTGCTTGGCCAAGATACGGCGGGATATAATGTGGCAATCGATAAAGGAGCTGGCGGGGGCAATCCTCCTTAACGGGGGGGCGAAACAAAGCGCACTTACATGCCTCTTGGAGAGCGTAATAAAGCCGCCATAGTTGTGTACGTGGAAATTAATTCGGTTGCTCCCGGCGGCAAGTGACGAGAAAAGCCGTGTCGTTTGAAGATGCGTGTGTCGGATCGTTGTTCGAACAAGGTATTCTCCTCGCGTGGAAGTTCATCAGTCGACTGGAACTCGCCGGCTGTGTTTGAGCGACGCGCGCAAAAGGGCCCGTTGAAGCGTAATGGGATCGTATCCAAGATGTTTGAGGAGGATTTTTGAGGGGGGTTGATTAATCGATTGCCGATGATCGCTTTGCGAAAGGCTGAAGATGGGGAGAACTGTTCATGTTGATATTATTTTGTTCTCTGAATTCTATGTTCTGAAAGTGCGCCGTATTTTTTTATAGCCGCGTTGTGGGAAGATTATTACAAAGGATTGTTCCTCGTTTTCTATTACGGTTCAATTTTTGAAGAACTGTAATTCTTGTTGGTAGTTTTTGAATAATGGAAGAACATGATTTATGTGTAGAAATTATTTGCTTTTGAATAAGTTTCGTCACTTGTGTTCTTGCATACAAATGAAAAAGATTCATTGATTTCTGTAATGTGAAAATTCTGTCACTGACTGTTAATGAATTTTCATACAGATTTAGTAGTCTAAGCTTGTGGCAGTCTCGTGATATGCGGATAAATTAAATTTCGATTCTCGGCAATATCAAGAAAATTATTTATTATTTTCCGTTCGCGATCAATTATTCGGCCAACCATGGCTCGCAGTAATCACTCTTAGGAAAGATTTCCAGTGCCAAAATGAAAGCTGCCACCGTTAATTTTGCATAATTTAATTCGACGCATCCCTCCAACGCGAAATTTCGACGGAGCCTCCAAATCCTTTGAGCGGCGTCGAAAAAATTCATTTCGACCGTCCGCCACGCCGTTTGCTTTATTTAATTTTTCACGGGCAATTTGCACAATGGATACTGCATAGCTCGAGTTAATATCGCCATGTTTCCTGTTCCAGTTTGCTCGTCTCGTGTCGCGACGCCATTACTTTAATTAAGATTTGCCAATTACGTGTCTCGCATCTCCGATCGCTGCTTCGAAAGTGGTTACTAAAACTGACAGAAACGGTTTATCCACTGAACAGTTGTGTCATATTATCATATTGTTTTCTGTCGTACAATATACAGATAGGCGGAAGAACTGTTTACTGACCCACAGCTAAATATTATATTAATCAACATATAAAAACAGATGATTAAAAAAGACTCCGCAGTATATAATATTAAATAACTATTTTGCTTTGAATTTAATGTCATTAACTTGCAAGATAAATTTTCCAGCAATCATAAGGTAGCTGGTTATATTATTATCTTTCGTAACAAATTATGGTACCACCCGGATAATTCTTTTTCGAATATCAAATATAAGTTCCTCTCGTAATCAACGCAAAGTGGTATGACATAGAAGGTGTAATTTATTTTTCCATCGGTTAATATCGTGAACTGTCTCGAAGGGAAATTAGAAACTTTAGACACGGCTTTTGGCCATAATACATGCATCGCATACAGCAGCGAAATTAACATCGTTGCAGCTTGCATACGAAACAGGCAATACCATATTAGGTAAGCCACGAACGCCGATGCGCCATGGGATCCAGCTCGGCGAGTTTCCGAAAAACGACTCCACGGTAAGAAATTCGCGCCAAAGGTCGTTTAATTTTCGAGTATTCCGACGTAGTACCGCATTGCGCCGCAATCCGAAAGTAAATTCCATGACAATTGAGAATACACTGTACATAGATAAAGACAAAACAAAACCACGCTGTTATTTCTTGACTTTCGCATTCCACCTTTCTTTAATTGCCATGACAATAGAATGCATAGAAAAATAATATTTCTTAGGGCAAACAAGTGTATTAAGGAAAGGGGATGTTTAATCTACATTTATTGTACTTTATACAATCAATGACGAACGCTGGTGTATGAAAATCTGCAATTTGTTAAGAGACTTACGCAACGTGTTGGTCATTGTTTATGAACGTGAAATCTTTGTGCTGACGTATTGTTTGTTTCTGAAATTCCAATTAATTATGTGACAACGTTTGATGCGCGTTGCACTCCCACGTGATTAAGAATCGAGGTAATAAATGATTCCATTTCATTTGGATTTACTGAAACGCTCGTATACAGGTACATCGTGTACTTCTAATTAAATTATTTAAATACATTTTCGAATGATGATGTAACGTATAAAATCATATGAAACAGAATTACACAATCCCTTGTCATTTACAACAAGTTCATTCAACTGGGCCAAACAAATTTTAGCAAACATTAATCTGAAGGACATTTAACAAATGAAAAGATTTCGAATAATTGTTTCATCTTCAATTTTATTCGCATTATTTCATGACACTGCATTGTGCCAATAAATAATAATGTAAATATAACAAATGGAAGAACAATATTTGCATAGCACTGTATCACGAAACCAATAGAAATAAAGAAAAAATAAAATTACACAAAAAAGAATACGAACGAAATACTAGATTGTAAGGTTGCGATGTTTACCATTAGCAAGGTTGGAAATGTTGATAATGGCCGCTTTATTTTATAACTGTTTTCGTTGCAACGAGTTCTGCATTAAACAACCGTGGTTGTTTCAGCCAGGTAACGTTATCAGCCCAGTATCCCCCGGAGAATATAACGAAATTTACGCGCGGTGGATGTAATTATTCTTATTAACGTCGAACCATTATTTTCATAGCATGCCAATGATTATTTCACGAAGAGCCGGCCCGCTGTTTAATCAACTCCGTTATTATTGTCGGGCGAGCACCGCCGACGACTCTTTTATTGCGTTTTTCAACAAGCTTTAAAATTTCATGAACAGCTAAATTCACAGGATCAACGCAATCGCAGAAAACTGCGAAAATCACAAATTGCTGAAATACATATGAATACAGAATAATTCTTTTATATTAGAACATTTATTCTAATATAATTCGTATATTATTTATCTTGAGTGTCTTGTAATACTCTACCACTTCATTTTTTTTTGTTTACAAGCCACTCACAACGTTGACATTTTTTATGTAGTTAATCATCTAAATATAAATTAAATATCTTAAAATAGTGCTTTAGATATTTATAAAATTCGTATATTTCTCGTTTTAAAATCGCCATAATTGGAAAGAATATATCGCCATAAAAACTTGCATGCGCAGTTTTTGTGCTCAATAAAATACAATTTTTATTTCAATTTCAACTCTTATTGTATATCGACTCGTACGCTAACGCAAGAATAATTCAATATTTAACATCGATTTCGTACGATTATAATCGTAGTCCGATTCCATTCGTCATCAATCATTGTTTTAACTATTATTCTACGTTCAATGATAAAGAAATCGAGCATGGTAAAATGAAGTTTCTAAAAGGAGCAATCATTTTCCGCAGTTGTGAAGGAAAATGAAAGTGGTTCTCGTTCGGTACGTGTCGCGGCGTGAATGAATATTTAAATTCCAGTTTTAGTCGGCCGAAGTGGCGGCTCGCTTCCTGAATCGATAAACGCGACATTGTGCGGGCACAATGAGAAACTTTCCCCTTTGAAATTTCTGGGTATGCAATTTTTGCCCGTGGAATCGAGCGAGATTTTTAATCTCGAAGAAAAAATGTTTCCCAACGACAGAACATACATCTAGGTACTTGTACGTCAATAAAATTTATTTTTGGAACACACTTAACCCCTTCGCTATGGGTACTGTATACGTATCTATGTACATCCTCAGATATCGTTAAAAATATACATATATATAAACGTGCTCGTATAATAATGTTCTCGTAAAATAACATTCTCGTCCATAGAGTGTTGTTATTAGCAATAATTTATGGAAGTTACGCCTTAGTTAATTAAATGAAATATTCATGTAGGTATCGTGTTCTGTTTTGTACGCCAAATGCATGTTCAGCTTTAGTCTTATAGTTATATCATTTATTATAATAAATTGTAATAGCAATGGAAATAATTCGGAAAGTATTTTAATGGAATTAATTTAGTTTCCATGTCTCTTTGAACTTTAATAATTAGAATAATAGTGAATAATCTGAAATAAAAATTCTTTTTTACGTTGACATTTCACCCAAATTTTTCGCATAGGGTGCTCGCACTACGAACGTTTCCGTTCGCATGAAATTTCAGGCGAAAAAATAAAGCTCTCCGTAGCGAAAAACGGAGGAGGCGCTTAACACATAAGAACCTGCGATGCTTAAATTAACGATGTCCCTTCTTGTTCCTGAATCGAAAAACCTAGTCGTTAGCCGGATGACGTGATTATTTTCGCGCAGGACTCGTGTAATGACTTAATTATCAGCGACTAGTACGTTAAAGGGCAGTTCATTAGTAAAGAGCCCTTTGGCATCGTTTCAACTCGCCGTGAAATTAAAACTAACCCACAAGACATCCACGGATCGTCCCCTCAAAAGATTAAAACGATTAAAAAATAAAATGGGTCAAGTTTGTCAAGCTATTCGTACCTTCACCAGCGCGGCAGAAAAATGCGTGGAGTCTTCCTTTTCATTGAAACATGCTTATGAAGTTAATAGGAAGTTTCATAAATTAAAGGGATGCGCGAATAATGATATTTTCGTGGGAAAGGCGATTTTTTTATACGTATGTTACATTAGTAGTATGTAGGAAACCCAGTTTAATTTGCAACTTCAAAAAAACTTTACTAATTATGCAAAAATTGAATTTCCCACTAATAGACTTGCTTCTCTGTTACTGAAGAGGTCGTTTTTTATCGCACTGATGAAATTCGCGATGTTAACAATTGTTCCTTTTATTCGACCCAATAGAACTTTACGAAAATTCTGTATACGATGAACATTTAAACTGTTGCCTAAAATATTTAAACATTCGATTGAATAGATCACCTGTCAATGTCAATATCCCTTGAGGGGTATTAATAGATAAGTATTTAATGCGCTGTAAAACTTCTTTCTCAGCACCCAAACAATTTTCTATTCCCTTGTAAAATTCTGGAGAATAATTAATTCAACTATAATAATTATAATCAACCTAACACACTTCTCTACTCCTCCGTTACCGCAGGGAGGAAGGTGGCACACGTCAAAATACACACAACCACAAACGCCGCACACGAATCAGCTTTGAAAAATCCGGAACCCTTGCCATCGCGTATTAAACTTCCGCTCCGAATCGAGGAACACCCAAACGCCGGGCGTTCCAAAACGGTGCTTACTTTCAAATCAAATCAGTCCCGTCGAGTGCTGCATCAGAGATTTCCGCTACTTCCATACAGAAACGCGTCTTCCCGATGCTCTCCGTACCTATCGTGTCGCGATCAGTGCATTCAGAGCATTCGGATATCGCGCAGGCCCGATAAGCAGAGAAAAAAGGGGCACAGAGGAGTCACCACTCTAAGATGGTAATATTATTCATGCGATCGAAATTTCCATGCGTTGCCCAGAACGTCGACGAAACAAAGAAGCCAATGGACGGGTGCTCGGGGGGGTCGAAGTAGGAGGCAGAGTAAATTTGCCCCGGATACGGCGCAGAATATCAGCGAAAGAACGAAGAATGGATCCTGTAAGAAATGAAATCTATAAAGTCGCGGAGGGGACGTAACGTCAGACGTAGATACGTCGCGACGCGGCGGAGATAGGCTAACAGCAATGTCAGGGATAGGGAAATAGGGGGTGGAGGAAGGAAAGAAATACGAGCAGTGACGGTCGATCGATACCTTATATAGGTCGTCGAACATCGGGCGGAAAGCGAGGCCACCAGTTCCCTTCGAGATGAAAAAGAGAAAGATCGACGGAAAGTCATCGTATGGTTAGCCGAACGGAATGCCTTTTCGAATTTTCCTTGCGATTCGATGCGCGTATATGAATCGAATGATTCGTTCTTAGAATGAATGAACGGTTGGATTAGACGGGCGTATGAAAGGGAATAGGGAAAAGGAGGTTACGTATGGACAGGTTCAGATCGTACTGAATGGGTCCCATAAATGTGGTTACAGGTTGGTTTACAGCGGTGGTTTGCGGAGGAGGATATGTCGTTCGATACAGGTAGAAATAATCGGTGATTGAATGGTTTATTAGCGACACTTTGTTGGGATTGTATATTTAGGCGGAAAAATGTTGTGGCAATTGATTCAGCGGAAAAGGTGAGATGAATTTTTAATTGTGAGAATAAACTGAAACGAACGCAGATGTTAATTATTAAAGAAGTACATACCTACACACTACTGGCTAAAAAAAAGATGTAATAATCAAACATTGCAATGAAGACGTTTTTGATGGAATTGATAATGTTAAATGAAATATCGAAGACCTTTTGCGTGTTTAAACGATAACATAACAAACTTAAATGATACGCTGCTAGATCCTGCGATATTAATTTCAAACCAGTGGAAGGTTAGAAATATTAAATACCTATAACACCAGGAAGGTGTTTAAAACAATTTCACCAATAATGTGCATCTTACTAACAGTAAGTATTAATTTTTTATCCCACATTTCTGCAATTTTTCCGCTCAATCTTGGCCCCTTTTTTACGTATCAAGCAATCGAACACCCCCCATACATCTTTTTCGAGAGATCCTCGCGAAGCATTACAGTTTCACCGTGGCCTCTTGAAAGTGGAGCATGAATCGCTAATGCGATTCCTGGTCCATCGACAAGCAACGGAGGGTTCCGTCTTGCGTCACTCAAGAATCTAAATGGGGTCCTAGGTTTTGAGTGCTACCCAAAGGAGAATTCGATCGTTGCTTGCTGGGGTAGGCGTACCCCATCAAGGGTATTTATGATTCACGATATGCACGCAGCCCTGCCTGCCACCCTTCAAGACGTCGTAGCTTGCAGATTTGTCGTAATTTAATCTAACGATCTGCCGGTCACTTCTTGTGTCTCAAATCGAGCTATGAAGTAGAGGGAGAGAGGGAAGGAACAGCGAAATGAAAGCAATAAATAGCGGCTAAGAGAAACACAAACAAGTACAGTAATAGAAAAAAAGAGAGATTGAAAGAAGCGAGACAGATAGGGACGGAAGAAAAGGGGGAGAAAATACTGCTGAGGGGTGGAAATTGGAGAGGGAGGAGAGATTGTCTGCGACTTATGATGCTCTCTGGGAGCAACTGTGTGATGCTGCTAGATGTGATTAGGCGAAACGTGATCTCCTTGAGACTTTGTACTGTACTTTGACGAAACGTTTACGTTATTTTGCATTTAGTACCATTTACTTGCCACCCCCGTGGAAATGGAGATGGTGTTCAAATATTTCTAGCGTATTTTTTTCGAAAAATTGAATACGGCACGAGTCACTGAAAAAAATGGTCTACCAATTAATTAAACGCAAAGCTCCGTCGCTTTAAGTAAAACAGCGGCTGGTCGTCAAAAAAATATCAGCTGCCGGTGTCCCTTCTGCGACTCCTTCAATTCAATATTCCCGACTGTTCTCCGACGTACAGTTGCGCCACGCAATTTCCCCAAACGGTGTACAAAGGTAGACACGCAAGAACGGGGCACGGAAACGAAACCGTAAGGTCCTCGAAGCGACGAGACAAAACGAGGAAGCTGAAAACATAAGATCCTTGAAACCAAAATAAAGAAAAAGGACAAGGTAAAGGGGTGAAAGAAAGGGTGTGGAGAGCGGAACGATTTTCAAGACGAGTGCAAAAAACAGCTGGACCAGGTGGAGGGGAGGCCGAAAAATCCTCGAGACCGGACAGAGGTAGAAGTCGAGAGAAGAATCCTCAAAATTGAACAAAAGAAAGGTAGCACGATCTCCTTCGAGGTGGGCAGAGTGGGACAGGTAATGCCGGGGTGTTCTTAAACTTTGACAAAGAGAAAGCAACGAGGAGCTCGTAATAAGAATCCTCGAGTCTGGTACAGGTGAAAGGAGTGGAATAGAAGTCTGTTTGAGTTGCCGTCGTTGGACAAGTCATAAAGTGATGCGAGCAATTAGAGGCGATTTCGAACACGCATATATAATATTTGTGCAACGAAATCGGATGCTTATCGCAGTGGCCAGTAAGAAGGAGTTAACAAAATTGATATATGAGTTACTATCAGCTGAAGAAGACCAATCGTTCGAAGATCTAATCTTTTTTTTATTAAGAGAATACGTGGAGGTTACGGTGAACTCCTTTTAATCAGGGTGATCGAACAACGTGGTAAACGGCACACGAAATTGTTGGATTGGTGCTGATTCTGTTGCTTTAAAAATTGCTGCACATAAAGTGAGCCTCGCAATGGGCACAGGTTCCACATACAGATATCTGGTATACAACTAACAGTATTAAAAAGTAATAGAGTAAAAGTTTGAATGGGTTCACTCGCACTTTATTTCAATGAAATCATTTCTACTTTTTCATGGAAATTCGTCTGTTTGTATATTTGAGTGTAAAAGAATCAAATTATGTACTGAAACGATTTGTGGCGTTCGAGAAATGTAAACATTCTTAAGTGGAAGTTCTACTTTATTCGTGATACACAAATATGCAATACAAATTATAACATCACAGAGCAAATACTTTTTATATCGTTTTGGTATTGCCGTTTCCTTTACTCGTATGTTTGAATACTTTCTCTCGGAAACTTCTATATTTCTTACAAATCGTTGAGCTGTCGTGTATCCAACTTTATTATTTTTTTCTTATTATTTTTAAGCCAGCAGGAATATTTAAATCAAATCCACCTTAGATTACCTGATTCAGTATTAAATTATCGAAAGATATAACATTTTATTCTTCTAAATGAAAATCTTTGTTAACGATACATTTCATTCATCTTCTTACTACCTTCGATCCAACCTTTTAACCCTACCTTCGCCTATTAAACCGGCTAAAAAGTATACCTGACATGTATATGAATAATACCGATAGCTGAACTTAAGCTGCAAATTAATTACGCGACAATGTTCGACATTAGGCGTTGAACTTACTGTAAACTGTGCGCCATTTCAGACATTAAATGAAAGTTGGGTATCGTTTCCACGAGGAGAGTGCGTTATAGCCACCAGGAAATGTTCGCGTTAGGGGAACAGAGGGTGCAATTAAAATTATTTGCGAATATCGGCAGAGGAAAAGCCGGGCTGGCTTGTGCACTCGTAAAAGTAAAATACACCGGGGCAATTTGAGGTAGTGCCTGTTTTCTTAATTACTTTTGTAGAATTAAATTGAGCCTGTGGGACAGCACGGGGGGAACACAGTGCTACTGCGAGGAGTTAATATGAACTGAAAGTAATCCGAGTTCGCTTACGATCTGCCGGCAAAACGTTCCAACCCCTAAGAGATAATAGTGCTGAGATAGCACCTTGTTTTTCCCGGGGAACTTGTACCGTTGATCTACGTTGGGGATGAACGCATTTATCGGACGCCCGTGCGGGTCAGGGGTGCCGGGAAATTAACCCCAAATTATCCAACAATCTGTCTATCATTAAATTCGAACAAATAATGTTCTAATCGTCTTTCAAGCGCATCTACTTAATTTCTTGTCTAAACAAAATAAGATTAACTTCATTTTTCGAAAATACCGACTGCTAATGGCGGTGTAGAAAATGTTATTTGAACATATTTTAATAAAAAGAAAATGTTTGATGCACCCGATATGAAGCAGCGTCTATGTTCGACAGAATCAGTTGGTCGGAAATTTCCTCGGAGTCATGAAACCATAAATCCTAGTATTCTTTGTTACTCTTACTTTTATTACGCTGCCTGTAATTTGAACTTATTTCCACCCTCTTCTGAAACGAGGTGAAAATGATACGCACGGATGTAAATCGGGGAATCAGTTACAATTTCCCCGAAGTGAAAACTAGGGACGAGAAATCGTGCCCATCGATTATTTGCACAGCCCGGCGGGAAGAAACGTTGCAATAAACAAATGTCGTCTACGACTTGGCAACAAGTAATAAGGTGATAAACGAAAATCTACAGAGCTACTTCTGGACCACGGGCCATCGCGTGGCCACGCTTTTTTCCTGTCTCTCGCGGCTCTTCATTACTTTCGCCCATCCATTTCTCTACCTCCGTTCTTAATTCTTTCTCCGACTTTATAAATTAATCTAACTCTATTTCTGGCTCTCTGGCTTTGTGCCTGCTTTTTTTCTGTTCCCTCGCCCTTACTTCCACCCCTAATTCAACTTGCCGGATCCGACCAACCCCCTCCCCCTCCCGTTTCTCTCTGGCTTCTCCTTGGCCTCTCCCTTTTTGGCCTTCTAACGCTGCACGCCACGGTGTTCCGCTGAAATATGTTCGTCGGCTACTTTCAGAACTTGTCATTCGTCAACGACTGCCGCCACGCGTATCGATACAACTCCGTCGAAATCTTAGACGAACAAGATCGATCGGCGGCTTTTTCCTCTGTTTTTTTACTAATTTTGGCAAGGGTAAAAACTTCTGTGACTTGGATAAAGTTGGCTCTAGCCTGCACTGGAAGGAAATAAAGTGGTTTAAGTGGTGGGAGGGTTGGAAACTGTTTCTTACAGCGTCAACTTAGATTACTGTAAAGTTGATGCCTTTCGCAATCATTATTATCCGACTGGATAAATCCTTGCCTTATGTAAATAAGGTCGTTTTTGGGTATTCATTTATTGTTTATTTAATTTCACGCCGTCTTCTGCGAGGTCGATTGATATCCTTTGCCCTGTAATGTATTCACCCCAAATATCTATATTAGTCTTATGATATATATTTCTGTATTACTCCTAATCTCTTTACTTCTGTATTTCTCATTATCTACTAGTCACTTAGGGATTCATACATACAAATATTTTTATGTTCCGACATCACAAATACTCTTATCACATCACCGTTTCCAAAACAACTAGTCATACTGCCTACAATCCCTACCCATCCGCAGTCCTTTGGAATTCGCCCCCACCATCCCTACTACATCCTTTCCAACACCCTTTAAAAACCCAAGGTTCCCCGACTCCCATTTCATTATCATACTCTAAGCCCAAGCTCACTTCATACAAGAAAAGTCAATCATCATAGTCTAAGTCTAAGTGTTAATAAACTCTTAAAAAACCGAAGTTGGAAGTTTATATTTTCTCTGTGTCCATTACAGCCCAAATGTATTTCATTTATGCTGATCACACGATAACGAGTGGTACACTTTGATTATCGTAATTGAAAATATAAAATGCGATCGGATAATTCAATTTTACTATCGAACTTACAATCGGTTCAAACCTAAATCGTGCTATACAATAATGTAGAAGTTATTTTTTGTAAACCTCGCGTAGATTGGAATAGAGGGCAGGTAGGGTAATAAGATATCAGTCTGCTTCAATTAAACACTAACTTTATTAATATAAGACGTCGACACACGACAACTCTCAAACAAACAATGGCTCTCACACGATTCTCACGACACTCTCTCTTAAACTGTTCAAACTATTCTGCTGTATTCTCAATCAGCTCTCTTCTAACTCTCCCTTAACTCTGCCTTGCACACGCATCACTCTATATATTCTTTCACTCTTAGTTACTCTCTCATTCTATTCCTCATTGGCTCTCACTCATTTAGGACACTCACTGCAAACATTTCCTGGCGACAGTCAGTCGCGTCCAACCGAATCCTTGGGCCGCTGTACCCTCCATTCACACGATCTTCTCAAGTACTCAGCTCCAAATACATACCTTTCACACCTTGGAGTCATTTTAAACAGTCATGCAATATTTCCAATCCCACAATAATTTCTTATTTTTCGCAAAAACTGAACACTTCCACACTCGTAATTTCGGTGCAAGGGAAGACAAGCGAAGTATAAAAAATGGTACCACCCCTCGATGAACGAGAATTCCTTTCCCCGACGACGCCGTGCGATCATTTAAATGATTCCCCGCGCCAAATTAATCATGAAACCGAGAGCGCCTACCACTTTGTTAGCATCGCGAGCGTAAAGGACGATGATTGAACGACGACAATCGCACAGGTGGGGCGTGTTTTTCGAATATCCGTCGCCGATTAATTATACTCGCGCTTCGAGTGCAATGATTATACGAGCCGTCCGGCTATGATTGATCGACCGTTTGTTTTTCGCGGCCGCCGGGCCGAGTATTATCTCGCGAGGAGGAAGTGCAGAGTGTTCCGGTCTACGGAAGAAATTGCACGCCAGCACGGATTTCCACGTAGAGGCGAAAGAAACATGTGGCAATTTTAAATCGTGCTACCCTTCCTCCCGATGTTTCCCGGCAAATTGCATGCTGCCGTGACACCGATTATATCTTCGTTTCCATGTCGTTCCCGATCTACATTGCTTCGCGTGAAATATAGCTTTGCAACAATCGCCGGGAGAGGAAGACGAGGTGAAACGGAGAAAGGGACGGGAGCGTGGAACCACGAAGACTGCCTGACACGTTTCTCGAAGTGGCTCGCGATTTCGTCCCGGCGAGCTTTCATTTGCATGGGATGTGTTTTGGTAATTTTGTGGGGTGAAACGGTCGCGGGTAAGCCTCGCGATGTTAACGTCTTATTTCGAGATCGATCGTTCGACACGGGGCGGGCTGTTTGGATATAAAGATGGAAACTCGAAGATAAGATTGTACTGCATTTGGAATTACTTTTGGGCTGGGAGCAAGGTATATTTGTGTCGCGTGCAATAAGACGTGGTTTCTATTGTTGCTGTAAATACTGTGTATTTATTTTAATCGCTTGGAAAAAGACCCACAGTTTATGGTACATTTATGCTAATCAAAAAGTGATATTTTGTTATATGAACGATACAAACGAGATGAACATTGATTGGCTGAACCAGTTGATTCTTTTATTTGCTTCCTTTTCCAATTGTTTTATGATTAATACCCTTATTTAAATGGATAACTGGTGAAAATGATTAATATTTCAAGGCAATCGGAACTGTATTACTGGTGTGAATTTCAATTTAGATTCTCGATTTTTACGTAAGCTGTGCCATAAATAATCTTTGTCGGGAATGTATCGTGAATGAAATTGATACCGACGCTAACAGCCCGGTTTTTATTTAAACTCCAGCGTCAGTTATGCAGTTAAAATAAATAGAAGTAAACATTGGCAAAGTAAATCGATAAAGTAAAAGTAAATTTCCACTGCATGCCCACCCCAAAGTCCCCCACGATAATTGGAAAAAAATCAAGCGACATGAAAAGGGGGTAAAGCAATTGAAGAATATATATTTTATTTATTCTTACAACTCTTCATACCTACACAACGCCCAATGCTATTTAGATGAAAATTATTTAAATGAATTAATACCTCAAAATCATGTACAAATTTATTAGCGTTTAAGACTCTGAAGTGAAATAAAATCATTGTCGCTTACAAATTCGTAACAGTTGCATATAACAGTCGATACATAACATGAATGTTGCACAAACAATGACACAGTTTTACTTTCCATACGTTCGATCTGTGGTATATTATCTCTCACGTACTCATCTCTCAGGGAGAAAAAATTTATCGCATATAATGCACGATTTTCAGGAGAATTTCGCTACCAGTATAAAATAAAACATTTATGAGTCCATGCATCGAAGTATACCTCTTTTTATTTTTCCGTAGCTCCCGCGTTACTTGTTTTATAATACTTTCAAAATATACGAACCGTTCTTTGCACCGAAAATTATTATTACAGTGCAAATGGGTCACCTCTTTCATAGAGTGTCTGCATCATCTAATTTCATCGTACACTCGTCTAATTTTCGTGCCGTACTACTCTAGCGATCGTTCACTTGCAAAAAAACCGCGTTTACATTATGCATGTCGAGAAACGATTCGAGGAAGCTCAGTGGCAGCGAGCAAATTAATTTGTGACGGGTAGAACGTTCTCCGTGTAGTCTGGCGTTCAATTAAATTATTGATTCTGGTTAGCGATGTAATTTGCACGATTTGCTCGCTCGATGATTAATGTCAGAGGCGGGCGTATCATATACCTTGATGTTTGCAACTTTTCTATATCTTCGTTTGCGAATAAATTTACTTCATTTGCCGGTTACACACTTGCGCAATACCGTGCACACTCTCCGACCGATTAATCTCGTAACGAATATTCGTCTGTTGCAGGTACGTGAAACTATTAGTTCATGCTGTTTTCCCGCTTACTTTCGCGATACCTTGTTAATTCTACGAATTTGGTAAGTCGATGGCAAGTTTAATATTTTTGTAGCGAGTAAAGAAAAAGTGAAACGTTGGATAAATAGGATGAAATATATGAAGAACGATTAATGTAAAGTTCTCTACTATTTTAATATTATGGAGATTTATATTGTTTTAATATGGTTTCAATACTAATTCATTATTTATTTTTGTTTGTTTGATAATGGTGTGTTGTTTTTTAACTGCGGGCAAAACGAATCACTATACAAATGAAACTAAAATCAATTTCCTCGGTGTAAAAGGAATGAAGGAACGTTTTACGTGTTTCTAAAGTTCGTTAAAAAATTTCTTATGAAGTGTTAGTCGACAAATTGGAATAAAATGAATTTATCTTGCTCCTCGCCGCCACTGTCGAAAGGTTCTCGAGTAGGTCATTACAAGGGAAAATGTGGTAATATTAAAACTCCAACGGGGACATCTGAATTGGAAAAGTTTCAGGCCAATTAAGGGAGCCTGTGCGACGATACAAAAAATCGTGAACGTTCTCTCTATTGCAATTGCATCTTGATGCTTCTTTAAGGAAGACAAAAAAGCAGGCCATAGTTGTAACAACTTATATATTAAATTGTACTATCTCCTTAATCTAGCTACTTGAAACTTTCGTTCGTGTGTTCTTTCTCCATTAGGATAATTAAATGTTCCTATACTAGAAATACGATGTAACAGTTTGATTCTGCGTCGATAAGAAATGAGTAAATGTTAGTGTAAAATTTATAATAATTCTTCCCGTTCTGTCTCTGTCAGATACTGCAAAAAGTAATGGATACTTAATTTGGCAAACAGGTAGAGATGTCGAAAAACTCTTCAGCGAAACGTTGTTTGATTTAATATATAGTCGCGCCAGCAGATTTTCAACCAACAAATTATTTCATAACTTAAATAGAACAGTCCATGCTGAGTGAGCGAAGAAAAGAAAATTAATGTGAAAGCAAACAGCCTCGATTTATATCGCATTTAGGTTTTAGTTCATGAAAGGTTAGCACTGCAACTAGAGCGATATCTTGAGTAAAATCAAATGTCAAACAGTTGTTATGCCCGCCAAGTTTCCCCGCATCAACTATACAATTACGATAAAACATAATAAATTACACGAACGATTCGTTTTGTTTAACGTCGCGCATTTAACATAAACGAGGGTAGCATGAAACGAACAAAGGGGACGACACGTAAAAAGTAAAAATTAATTAGATTTAATATCTTATGAAAACTGTAGAATTTCGCATCAAAAATGAAACAAATTGATTAGCTACGAGTTTGTACAATTTTAACATGCGAAATCCTATTAGAGTATCAAGAGCACGGTGCCGGAAACGACGCGATAAATTTATAATATTGAATCGTTTGAATTAAACAACGCCCGTATGATCGGAAAGGCGATTAACGCATACGCTACTAATAAAGATTTCCCAGCATTGAAATTATCATATGTCACCGCGATTCGAGATCTCAACTACTGTGCATCGATCAGCGTTGCAAACGATACACGCTTATGTGTCACCTGTTCACTGAACTGACAATGACCGCCAGGACGAGTTAATTAAAAGTTACGTCCAGCCGTTATTGAGTGTCATCGTGCCCATCAGACTCATAGTCGATTACATGTTTGCCAAGGTTTCAAAAATGAATTCGTAGTTATCCTATTAAACTTGCATTTTATCGAGGAACTTGTTCAATTTTTATTTTATTTCGGCGTCCGATTTCAATACACTCGAAACGGTGTAAATAAAAGTGGCACCTCAAATGTTCGAGCACAATTGCTACACATTTGAATACATTCGTGAGTACTAGGAACAAGGTACACGAGAATAATCATCAAGCACAGAAAGAAAGTAATTCCGTGAAACAATTAATGTTTAAAAAGATCTACGATGCAGTAGCTCGTGAATATTGGGGAAGATAGCTGGAAAAAGGGAGAAAATAATTGAAGCAAAATTACATACCTTTGTTTATGCAAAGTTGAGATCTCTGACATCTGTTGCAATACAATAAATTCGTATTGTTTAAAATCGCAAGTAATTAGTAAGAAAAAAGTCAATATAGCTGTCTAATTATATACAATAAATATAAGTATAGCTGTGTAAAAACAGGTAATCCCAGGAACTTCCATATAAAAATTCTGAAAGTCAGTTGGAAAATTGATTTAAAAGGGTTCCCCGAACAAACCCTATTGAATCTCTAAAATACCACTTAACTATGGCATCGTATTAATATTTCATAATTCTTATTTATTTCGTTCGCTACAATTTATTGCGACGCTCTA
Organism: Nomada ferruginata; assembly: GCA_963583965.1. Classification (NCBI taxonomy): domain Eukaryota; kingdom Metazoa; phylum Arthropoda; class Insecta; order Hymenoptera; family Apidae; genus Nomada; species Nomada ferruginata. Next base: position 9,134,808 of record OY757219.1, read on the forward strand.
CTGTCGTAAGCCATTCTTCAAGAAAAATATTTCGAAACGGAAAAACATTTTAACTCGAACATTTCACATTCCGACAAGTTACTACTGTTACGCACAATGTACTAGTAATGGCCGCCACTATTTCATTGTGTGTACGGTGCTTAATTAGAATTGATTATCGAAATGAGAAATAACAAGTTCGAATGTTCAACACGTACGTACAGAACCCGCGGCTCACTTTGTATATCGGTCATATTATCGCATCACAATGCACGTTAACCCGTTGCACCTGCGGGCAATACGCTTTTCTTCCGGTTGAACCGATTAACTCCATTAGCTGGCACGCGGTTACAAAATCAACCGCATAAGCAGTAATTAAGAGAGGAGTTATTATCTAATCGATTCGGTGAGTTGCGTTAGAGGCAGCTCTAAACGATCCAGGACTAAATAGGTCAGTGTGTGTACATTGGATATGCAATGAATTACGGATTCTCTTATTTTTATTGTCATTCCTTTTGTTACTGCCCACTGAACCACCCGAAGCAAACACGTAACGCGAATGATTGAAAGGCATTTCATAGTATATGAACTAACAATTCTATATCCACTGATAAGACTTTTATCAATTTCAACGTATAAACAAATATACTTCGACCAATATTAGTATATTTGGTCCATTTATTTATAAAAGGAGCTGCGTGTAATGTTGAGCATCGAGAATCGATCACAACAATCGAAGAATATCATTTTTAAGTGAAAATAAAAATTGGCAAGACCATTTCTTATTTAAAATAAAGCTCCTTTATTTTGTCGATCAGTATTGCGATTAGTTGCGATGCTTCTGTTCAAATCCACGTGCCACTATTTTATTTTACTATTTATCAATGCATATTCGCTTTTTATACCGTTCACTATATCTACCTGCAGTAATGCAGAAAATCTCGCCAGATTTTTTTCCATGCGGACACGTACTTTCATCGTGAAACAAGAAACAGTATACAACTGAAGTTTCATGAAACAGTGGTACAGCGCTAGTTTTGACACATAACTACGAAGCTTACTCCATGGGAAAGGAGGAAAAAGTAAGATGCACAAGCTGCCGAGATACAGTCCCTGCGAACAAAAGCTGCCATAAAAAGAATGGAATCCACAACGAAGCAGTTTAATTTATGATTCACTGTAAATTAAGAATCTCAGAAGTTCGGTGAGAATATTATAATATCGAACTTTCCAATGAAATGTTGAATGGTCGAGATACCGCCAATTTTAGTATTCCAATTTCTACTAATTTCCAAAGTTTTGCTCCGTTTATTACCTTCGATACTGTATGTTTCTTTAAAAAAAAGAATGTATACATTAAAATATGTCGCACAAACAAATTGCACAATATACGAACACAACGATGAAATGTTACAACGACGTTACGATAATATTACACGGAACTGCGGCAAAATTGCAAACAGCCAAAAGGATCCAACAAACGTATTTCCGGTTTCTGTTATTCGGGACAATGTCTTTGCAAAAGTTTCCTGGCATTTTACCTTCATTCCGTTGAAAACATGAACGTCGGCGCCAGTAAAAACTGCTGAAACACTGTGTTGCATTGCCGCTGCAACTTGGGCGGATAAATGCTTTGTTTTACTACTAAAACTACACGCGTTCGTTTTAGAAGTCTGCATACGTGTAAAAACGGTGGTAAATTAACGGAAAAAGGACGGCGCCCGGGTAACGATCGTTCCAAACGAAACTCGTTTAATGTGCTAGAAAATTCTCTTTAATTCGTTAACATTGTTTTTAGCGATTTCCCTGAATACACCAATTAATGTTAGTCGACTGTTTGTCTGATCAAAATTTACTGTACGGTATAATTTAGCTGTCAGTGAATAGAGTGAATAAAGAATATCTTATAAATGTCCAAGGTTTGTAATCCAGTTTAAAAGGGGCACGAAACTTGTTATTTTGCATTCTTTTAAATATTGTAGAAAAATAATTCTTCTTCCAGGCATCATGATTAATTTTATCAAAGAGAAAGGTTCAAGTAAAGAATTGCACGAAATGAATTCTTCTATTTCAAATCGGGCGATATTAAAATATTATATTACTTCTTAGGTCGTTTCAATTTTGCTTAGGTACATTTAAATATCAGAACCTATTTATGAAAGCGTTCCAATGTGTCCATTGATTACGTTCGTTGTATATAGAATTCTAATAAACCAATTTCGAAATGAAGGAACAAAAATAGTTCATTCAATGCTTAAACTACTTTATTATTTTGTAATAGGTTAATTACTGATTCGTGGATTAAAATGGTGTAAACACTAATTAAAACTTGCAAAACGTAAAAGCCAGAGCGTCTTCGTGTTATAAAGTCCAGGTGAACACGGGAAATTTGATAGTAAAGGGCTCAACACTTCAGGTAGGTTCTTCTTGAATCCAAGAAGAGCTTTTGCTTTGCATATCTGCATATCTTATGCAGCACCTCTTCAGTAGCTGTTGAAAGTGTTCAAGAAGCTTCCAAGTCAATTCAGGAATCTCGAAATACACTGCGCAAAAACAGATTAAGTTAACTTCAAAAAATAAGCCAATCTCGAGAGAAATCTCAGGATACACATTCCACTTCGTAATAGCCACTTTAGTTAGAGAAACAATTCCAAAAATCTTTGCTACATTTTTACACATAGATTTCTAATTATATTTCATTCGCACTTGAATTACCAAATCGTTTCAGGTTTAAAAATTGCCAAGGACCAAAAATTTTCAATATAAAACATATTCTATAATAATTATACACCTACTGATTGTCCAAATTTGTCATCACACCTGCAATTAACCTGACATTAATTCTCGATTGATCGATAAGATGATATGTTATAGAAAAATGATAGCTAAGTATCAATTGTGTTTTTGGTATTATTTAATTCAATAACGATGAACAAACGCATTTCTTATTAAGGTATTTTTCTATAAGTATCTTGAACTTACAAGTTTCCTGCTATTAGAGGTAAGAATTTTCAATTTTTCTGTCCACCAAATACATGCACAGTATGTACATACCGGGGCTATCCGAGATCAATGTTGCTTCGAAATTCCTGAACTTCCTTTGAATTCCGTGGCAAATTATTTCGTCATTTTATATTGTGTAAAATTCAATGAATATCCTGACTTTCTGGGGTCAATGCTTTGTAGAATACTCAGCACAAAGGAATTTGTGTAAAATTGATAAAGTAATAAAGATGTTTTTAACCCAACAGTTTAGTATTTTAATGCCAGACATTGCTGGAAGTTAGTGAATATATTGTGCAAACAAAATTCATATGGATATTTATTCTTGATTTCCCGCTAAAAATTCTGCCACGAACAAATTCTCCAGTGATGCAAATTATTATAAAGTATTATACGATTTATTCACCTGAGTTTTAAAGATACCGGAAGAGATTTGTCTGTTTGGTACTGTAATATACTGAGAGCGTTCAATATTGGATATAGATTCAACATACAACAATATCTTAAAGACAGACACGTAATTTAAAATGGTTAAAAGAAAATAATGTTTTCTTTAGGATCCATTGAGTTCAAGAATTCTTGAATCTTTTAGACATGCACAAAAATTGGGAAACTTACTAAACAAGTAAAGTGACATACTGTATTTCAAAGCTATGTAAATTCACATCAGTGTTCGCAATTTCTCAAACTGATATACATTTTCCAGTTGCAGTTCCTATCTTTTCCCTAAAAGTAAAAGAGTGTATCACGATTTCACCCCTTGCATCCAAAATGATGTACGATTTCGCAGCTACTCTTGCACAGCAAATGTTACAGCAGTAAAGCTACATCTCCGGCATGATAATAACAGTTCATTCAAATATGGAACCCTTGATAGAATACAAAATAGGATCATATCGTATAACTGCATGAATTCCTTTTAATAACTTTTAAAGAATAACGTTGCCCCCGGAATAGGATTCACGTACAAAGAAACGACTTTTACCAAATAGCGCCATGATAATGTGGATTTTCATAGAAAATTCTATGAATATTTTTCTCATTGTGAAAGCGGAATGAGTGCAGGTTATTTTGAAAGCAAGCTTCGTTCTTGAATTACTTGCTGCTAGAGTTAAATACGCGATGCACATCAGATTCCCCTGCTCTCGCATGTGCTGCGCTGCACGATACGGTCTTCCCTGTGTGAGCTTCCTGACAGTTTACATGCACGCATATCATATCGTAAAGTAGCTTCTACCTACACGGTGCTCCAACAAAATGCACTTCCGTGTTCGATAAGTATTTAATTAACTAAGGGAAGTTCGAGGACTTTATCACATTTCCGAAGTTTGGTAATTCAGAAGTGAAACAGATTTCGCAATACACACTGTCGAATTTCGGTGGTCTTAGCCCCTCGCCAGATTTCACGAAATTAGGTACTTGAAAATGAAAATACGTATTTACAAAGCATTTGCAATATGCACTATTAAGTTTCGGGAGATTTATTAACCGTGCAAGTAGATTTGAGTAAAGTAGAGTATTTATGTTTCTATGCCGCTCTTTGCTGTTCTGATTTCCATTTTCTTGTAGCTAAGAGTAAAACGATAATTACAGAAGTGTTTCTACGATAGGGCGTCATTAAATACGAAATAAAAAATTACTAGAGTACGGATATTAAAATATAATGTAATACAAAATATAATGCAGTGGCTTTTTCCAAAATTTTTCAGCAAAGTGAAGTAATTAATTGATTAACAATAAACGTACCAAGCGGGATCAAATGACCCCTTTTAAAAATTTACTTCAAATTAAAAAAAAAGTATACAAAAAGTATACTTATAGTTTACTTAGTATACTTTTATTTCATAAGGGGTCAAATGGCGCCTTATAGTAAGAATAGGTATGTGTAAAGTACGGGTACGTTTAGTGTTAAATTAATTATCGTTCGCGTATAATAAAATATATATGCTTTATATCAAATAAAAAATATATTTTCACAAACTTCTATCTAAGTTCTCGTTACTTCCATAGGACTTCCTGCAAAAACAATCTACACCGATGTGAAATACCAAGGGAGAGACAGTACGATGCAAACATTACATTATTAAATAACCAAGGGTGGACGTACGGAACTGCACTCAAGAAATAAGAATAAGAACTAACCACCCTCCTGCAATCATTCTTACTGACTAAATTCCCATCCCTTTGTGCCGCCCAAAGTCTCATTCGTTATTCACCATCCGAGCAAAATTGCGCCCAATTCAACCTCAAAGACATACCTCCAGCAAGGGACTTAATATCCTCCCCAACAGAACTCCGTCCAAAACTATTCCGTGGCATATTTCCCATCGAAATCACGTTTCACCGGCACGGCGTAATTAACAGACGCTCGAACGACGTCGGCGTCGCCGGGAACGAGGTCACTCGAACTCGCGCGAGACTCCCTTTAAATCGTGTTAATATTAATTAGCATCAAATAAAACGCGGTGTCGCGTTTACCGCACGGCCGAAACCTTCCCCAGGGGGTCGAATGGGTGTAAACACCGAGTTCAGGGCGGTCGAAAAGGGGGGCCACGTCGGGCACCCCTTTCGTCGTATCTCGAGCTCATTTCGCGCGTTACCCGTCCCATTATACACGACAAGTGTATCCCGAAAATCGATTTGCCCCCGGGCCACGTACCCGGCGCCGTGTGTTAAAGCGTCGCGCCGCCCCCGAAGATGGTATCGCGATCAAATCGGGGTTCCCGGCTCGATTTTGTTGCGCGCAAAGTACGAATGAATAATTGATGCCACGCGATGCCTCGGTGGTAAACTGGCTGGCAGACGAGCGCGCCCCCGCTTTTCACGGGTCTCCGCGAGACGCTAATGCAAGACACTGCCGTGTGCTCGCATTAATATAAATTAACAGAGATCCAAGTTTAGGCAAACTACCGCGTCGCCGTCTTGCACGCCAGCCCTCCGAACCCCCGTCTACACCTCAACCGCCGCGTCTCCATTTTCGTTTGGTTCTGGCTGTTGGCTGGCGTGAATCGAGTGCACATGGCCTGTTTCGCTTATCGTTACCTTCGGGACGCGCTAGCTCGCGTCGACGGCTTAGCCGCGCGTCGGCTGCTTAGGAATTCTCCGGCGATCTATTTGCACCTTGTGTTCTTTGTCGGCGAGTGTATTGGCTGCTGGGCTGGTGACAATGAGACCTTCACAGGGAGAGGTTTGGCTCCTTCGCGGAGGATTTACAGAGACGGTGTTTTAATTGTCATTACGCGGGGGAGGTGATTGGTGAGTGGGGGAAATTCAGAATTGTTGCGGTCTATCGTGATCGTTGAGAGTCCTGTAATGGAGATTTTGTGAGAGGGAATTAATGGACGTGAAATGAAAATTTAATTGTGCAATAACACCAACGGAAGGGAAAGCGATTGTGGGAGTATTTTGTCTGGGTTTGGAATTGAAATGAGATGGCCCGATACAGATTTCTGGTGGAATGCATTCTGCGCTGGGATAATTTCATTTAGACGGGGAAACAGAGAGCGCAGTGCAATTGCAGTTATGAGCGAGATGAAAATCTTTGTAGCACGATATACAAAGTGTGGAAGAAATCGAAGACAACTGTGTACAAGAAAAATGTTTTAGATTTCGAGCGCGTGTTTAGTATTAAATAATTTACTGTCCCTCATTTCATCTGTATTATATAACTCCTGCTGACATTTTTTGTTTAAATAAGCACATTAATACAGAAAGGTTAAGTAATAAATTGATGCGAACTAGGTGATCGATTAGGGCACCGGAGAAAGATCTTTGCTGTCTTCCCTGACGTTTACTTGTACCACTTTTGTTAGTTTTAATACTTTTTTTCTGCAAGTCTACCTTTCCAATTTCCTTTGTTCAATTCAATGATTACTCTCCGCAATTTAAGTTACCATTTCACCGTCGCATAATAATCCGAACCTATACATCACCTATTTCCTTGAAATCGAAATTAGCGTTACCTGGCCCAGTGAGCCAGGGAATTAAATTAGTAACGCGGAGATTAGTTTACAAGAGGTGAACTGTAAAATTGACTCTTAATTACTGGCACTAATATACGAATGTTGGATGAGCGAAACACTCAATTGAGTTTCACGCAAGAGAACGCAGTATATTCGCGTCATACATGATGCAATATCCACATTCACCATTTCCATATGTTACAAACGCAAGCAATTCCAACTAAAATTACGGAAATATGTATTACTGTATCTTACCTCTCAACTGTAAATTTTCTTTTCCAATAAGAAGTAACTTGATTTATTCAACACGATACACATTGATTTATAGATTAATTAAATCTGGCAAGATTGCATCACATTTTGGAGGGAGAAAATTAATAGAGCAAGTAAATATTCGTATTTATTATCGAACAGGAACGCAGGTATCGTATGTGAGGTACTATTATTATATTAAATGTAATTAAATTAAATTAAATATAATATTAAAAACCGAATTGCCCGATTTAGATTTATAACCGCAAGCCTGGACTGGACCACATGCACAGTAACTATTGTGTAATGTGAACTTCGAATTATTTGCAATTTAAATTTATTCCCGGAATATGTATGGCCCCAAGTGCTCGCGGCTTGCTCATTGCGAATCCAGTTTAATTAAAAATTTACATACATTATCAAAAAGACAGCCAGACATCAGCAGAAACCCTACTAATCCCAGAACACGTAGACGTATGTATATTTAATATTTAGTTTCTTTTCAATGCAAAGAGACTTTATTATAGAAGCTTCTACGCGTTACATATTTAATAACCGGAATGAGCACCATAAAAATAACACTGAATGCAAGATAAAATAAATTAAAAATAAAAATATTTGCTCCTTACAAAGATAATATAATGATACTGTAGTAAACATTCTTTAACAAGAAGACATATATGCTTTTTAATTAAAAAAATTTCATTTGCTTTCTGCAGAAATTTAATTTGATTAAGAAGTGACTTTCTCGACAAATCTTTTCCAGCGATATTGGCCTTACAGCGCAATAAAACTTTATTGTTATGTGTTTTCTCTATTAAAATCGAGAACGAGCACCCACGAAATGCGACAAAGTTCAATGGTTGAACCAATTTATAATTGTGCAAAGTTTTATTAAGATCGGTATATCACTTGTCAAACATTCCCTACAAATAAATAAACTTCAAATTATTAAAGGTAATCTGCAAATTCGTTTCGCTAGATTTAAAAATTTATTGACCAATCAATGTTTCAAATATCAATCTATTTTCCCTAGTCGTTTAACATAATCGATAACCGAACTATCGACAATAAATGTCGAACATCTGAACTCCACTTTATAATCCCGATATCATCATTACTTGTTGAATAAACCATGCACGTATATACACCGCCTGTCAAAAGTTCGGAACAGCTGCCTTACGTTAACAAGCATTGAATCAATTGTAACATTACAAGAGCCGGCAATCGATTATTCCATTCGAACATCTTTTTCCTTTAAAAAATGTTCGATAATGTTCGACGTTGAATTATTAATTATTTCTCGAATTGTCGAGCAATCCCAAGCTTTTGCCCAACAGTGTACATTCCAACCCCCACGACGATCACCGCCATAAACCGAGAAAGAAACCGCAAGATTCCTCTCAAACAAAGCACACGTAGCTCTCGAGCCCTCAAGTTATCGATTCCGCACGCGGCCACGTAACGAGTTAAAATTCCCCCCATAAACAGAGCTCATTTCCCCGGACGGAGGAGGAAATCTCTTTGGGTCTCCTTCGGAAAGCTCTCGAGAGCCCGTCGAAAAATTGACTTGACCGTTTCGACTTGGCGGTGGAACGACGCGGAATGAAAAGCTCGCCGATTCTTTGCGACACGCCGTGGAGCACAATTGGCCGATGCTTCGCGCTTAACATAAACCTCGGTTAATTAAGTTCCTCCTAGAGAAACGTTCCTCCCCGCTTGCACTCTCCCGCCTCCCTCCAGCATCCGGCCCGGAGTTTCCTCAGCCGCTCGAGTTCACGCTTTCGAACGAGTAAATAGTAGCAGCTTCGTTTTAAACGCGCAGCGAAACAAAACCGGCCACCATTGTTTCCCTAATCTTTTTCTGGTTCTTTCAGCAAAACGCTCGTTGCAGCTGGGCCTCCTTATTCAGAAGTCAACTCCACCTCCAATTAATCTTGCTGTTACGCCGCCGCCGCCTCCTTATCCGTTCCTTGTTCCCTCGTCCGTGTGTCCCTTTTCCGTTTGCCTCTGTGAGCCTCGTGAGCGCCGGCTGCGGGCTATAAATACTTGTTTCGCTATTCCTGAACCGTATAGACTACTCGGTAAGCTTGCAAATGGCCGCCCCGGCCGGCTGTGCCCTGTGCACCGACATTGAAATATACACTTTCCAAGTAACAGAAGCAACACCTCGGATAGCCCCGCTCTCTCCTTTTCTGCTGACGTATTTCCGGCTGAAATTACGCGAACGGCACACGCAGCAACGGCACGCGATAAACAGGGGACGGAAGCCCTATGAAAATTAAGTCTGATCGCTCTGCTTGGCTGCCCCTCGGTAGGTTTTATGCTGATTCCTTGCTTGTTTACTTTCGCATGGATCTTTTTCATCTTTGTCTGCAGAAGCGGAATTGGATTCATTTTTATTCCGTGTCTATAAGCTTTTATGTTGAACAAGCCAACATTTTGCTGTATGAAGTATAATTATCTTATGGTTGGTTCTATTTGAAAAAATATATATATAAACGCCATGCACGAGAAAAGAATAGTCTGATATTTTAAATATAAAATTATGGTATTGTAGGATTGGAAATATTGCATGACTGTGTAGAATGATTCCGATGTATGAAAGGTACGTTCGACGCTGAGTACCTGAGAAGGTCGTATGCATGGAGGGTACAGCGGCCCAAGGGTTCGGGTGGTCAGGACCGACCACCACCGAGGAATGACTGCGGGTGTGTGTCCTAAATGAGTGAGAGCAAATGAGGAATAGAATGAGAGAGAAACTAGAATATAAAGAATGAATGATGCATGCAAGAGTCAGATCTAAGGGAGAATTGGAACAGAGCTAAGTCAGAGCTAAGGGAGAGTTAGGGGAGGATCGAAGTGAAGAGTATCGTGAGCTGAGAGTATTGTTGAAAGAATCGTGTGTTTGAGTAACGTCGTGTGTCGACGTATTTTATAATAAAGTTAGTGTTTTATTTAGAGTAAACTGAAGTCTTATTACACCACCTGTCCTCTATTCCAATCTACGTGAGGTTTACGAAAAATAACTTCTACAGTATTATGTGAAAAAGAATTATTTTCACTGAAATTAAAAAAGCAATTACGATATCTCCTTCATCTTAAACAGTGCAGCCTTGAAAGCAATTTTGTTTTTCATAGCAATATTTGCCCCCTCGACACAGATTCCCCCTTTGACGTTTCTCCATATCATCGAAAATAACGGAGATATTGGAAATACCCAAGTTACATAGACACTGTGCGCAGGCAGTCACGGGGAACGAAATGCCTAAACGTCTCTGTTTGATTTAAAGGTAGAAGGAAATATCAAAGAGAAAATGTGCACCGTTGACGAGGTCAAATATTGTAAAATGATTCAGACAGATTTTTCTTTGCCATCATGTTCACTGTTATTTAAAAATCAACGTTCTTTTAAATTATGCAAAATGTTTACATTATTACGATTACATGTACCCACAGATTATTAACAAAAAGTAATGATTATTTCGTACGCTCAGAAAATTCTACTGATTAACTACACGCATTACTTTTATTATTAAAATAAATATTTGCTTGCAAAAATTTAATTTCACATACTTAAGAAAGAGGTACTTGTCCGAAATACTATTTTCTCCATTAAAGTCTGCCCACGCAAACGTTTATTACTAGATCAACTACATATTATGACGACAAGAAGATTAGGTTCCATAGTAGCTTGAGACCTGTATTTCGCTTTTTGTATAATTTCTGCCGTTCTGGCTTCCAACTTCATTTTCCAGGTTCTCTTCTTCCTTTCCAAATCCTCCCTTTTTACTCCCATTGTTACTTCCTCTGTCAGTTGTACGTTGCATTTAATACCTGGTAAACTCGTTACAATAATGCTGCTACAAATGATGATAATAATAATAATAATTTGTCGCCACTGTCATACTCTGCATCATGAAACAGCACGCGCAAGAATATTCGATCATTTGACCATCCGTTTAAAGAAAAGTTGCCAAAATTCTATATAACATATAATGCAATAAAATTGATTTCCACATCCACTGACTTTATGATTTAATCGTTGCTGAGCGACTTCTTAAGCAAACGAAGGGTTAAATAAGTACAAAATCAACCCATCCCTTTTCCCTCGATCGATCTCCTAGTTTTATAATTTCGTAAATTAACGAACACTAATGACACAGTCTCTTCGTGCATTTACCATAAAGGAAAACTACATTGTCGTATATACTATACGCGACAATAAAGACTATTATCACTTCCCTGACCTGGCAGTGGAACTACAAAATATCGGACACAAAATTAATCGCCTTGTCGAGCGGCTGCCCCGCCGCAAATCACAGGAACTCGGTAGCTGATAAAGAAATCAAGCGATTTTACGCCCCCAACGTAAACCACTCGCCGCCCACTTTGCGGCGTCGATAGCGCATCGAAGTGCAGCAGGTAATTGCACCGCGACCCATAACTTATGCGACGTTGCCCGGGGTTATAGCTTGTTATTTCTCGTCGCAGGTGCTCCCTTTCGTGGGTATCGACCCGCTCGCCCTTTTAACAGTAACATTACTTTCCTGCTCTTTAGAGCCGAGCCCTCCACGTGTCACACGAAGGGAGAAAGTCGTGGGCTTGCTTTGGAACCAATGATTTTCGCGGTTTCAATTGTTCGCGGTGTTCTAGAAACTCATGAACAGATATTGGCCGTTCAAGATTCACAGACGTGTAGCAACGTGTTAGTTGATTTGATGCTTACAACACGATTGTAATATATCTGTAATATAATTGGTACTTGCGAATTAGTTTCGCCGTTAATGGTAGTAATTTGAGGGTTACAGGTTTCCGTTTGGTAACTTTGTACGCAGGGCAATAGTGGAATGCAATGTAGCTTTGGAGATTTAATAATGATTTGTGGTTGGAGTCTAAGAAGTTGATGGAATAATTGTTGTTAGGTGAACATTAAACTTCCTTCATTTGTAAGATTGTCACATGTCTGATGGAAATATTCCAATGACTCGAGGATGAAAAGAAACAATTTTTTTGAACCGAGAAATGTGACAAATATTGGAAAAATCGTGGGGATATAAATTCTATCATTTTGATTAATTACTATTCACGAGTGCTATGAAATAATCGTACAAAAAACGTTGATCAACTTCGATTTAACACCTGGATATTTCGGACAGCGAGCGTATCACGGTGAAATAGTAAACATTGAAATTTAGTTTGAGAAACTGTGAGCCAACGTGCTCTAAGTGAGAAATTTAGCGTTCCTGAGGAACGGAACACAAAAAGCGTTCCGGTTTGCAGCGCATTAAACACCCGTGAAATTAAGCACTCTCGAGCGTTTAATTTATCATGAGACAAATTTCCTCTAAGTCTTCTTCATTGTACGGGACGTGCACGTCCACTAAGGCTTAGAAGGGTTAGAGGGTAACATTCCTTTTATCGTGTAAATAGAATAAATGGTAAGAGCACAATTTGCGCCCGCTGTCTCGGGCAGAGTTGTCCCCGGGAAAGGAGTCCAATTATTCACCCGACAAGATGCTAAGATGAATTCCAGATGTTTCTTAAATTCTTACTGGAAAATACTACAGAATTCCTGAAACTTTCCCTCCGCGTCTGTTGCGATAGAATAAGAAATATTTCTCGTTGCCAAATTTTCGTTTAGCCCCGGGAGTACACAAATTTCACGCTATTATAATATTTATAAATTGATCTTTGGATTGTATGAACAGGAATAAAATAATAAAATAATCCCTATTGTTATACGTAGGTCCATTTCAAGGTAACATTCTCGTTTAACATAAGCTTAAATGGTGTACCACGGCATTCTGAATTCGTCTCGTTCCGAAAACGATAAAATTGTTAAAAATACAGGCAAAGTTAAGAGGAGAGTATAGTTCAAGCGGGGCAATAAGAAAATGCGCGATTCAAACGGAACGCACGTTTATTGGGCAATAAAGTTTCGCGGTTTATGCGTGTGTTCTAGAAATAAACAGTTAGCTCGTTCCGGTTTTTTTCTATTATGCAACGTATAAATTAGAATGTAAAGAAGATGATCTAAAGTCTAACGAAAGGCGGAACAAGCCTCTGAAACGGACGTGTACTATTTTACAGTTTGTCGCAGAAAAACGAAGGAGGACGGGGAAAGGGTGAAGAAAAAGAAAGTCCGGTTCGATTTTGCCGAAGGGCGTTTCGTTGGAATGAAAAGGGGTTGTAGTTTCCAGCCGTTTACGAGGACTGACGTTGTAAGGCCGTAACTACTTAAAAAAAAGTCCACGGAAGAGTGTCCAGTAAATTTTCTCACGCGAGGAGATTGCAGGTTTTTCTGTTCCTGCCGCCATTCCAAGTGTTACATTTAATTCGCCCTCTTTAATGCGCGCAATGAAGTAAACGATTTTTATATAAGCTTGAATTTCACGTGGAAAGATTTACAAATGTCCTGAAAAGAAATTAATAACGTTTGTTTCAAATGTTAAAACGAAAATGTGCTGATTATTCCATAAGTAATATAATATTTAAATCAATTGTGCAGTTAAAACAAAAAAAGAAACGTAGTTCCAAATTTTCAAATAATGATTATTAAAATGACGATAACTATTTATCCTAAACGTTTTGATTAAAATTAATGCACTAATAAAATTCTTGATAATTTGATACCTATTATCGAATTTGATTACCCTGGTATATTTTCTAAATTCTCAAGCATGCAAAGCTTCGTTGTAAATATTTAAAACATTACATTCACGGCAAGTGAACGATAGATTGTTCAAATAGATAATGGAAAATTTACGAATCAATGCTCGAGCATTGGGAAGCCGGCAATATGTAATTAATCTGCCCAACATTTCAGTACCTAGAATAGCGAATTCAAATGAGAAGCAAAGCTAACTTGAAACCTGCTTTTACCGAGATTGACGGGTAATTGAAGTGCAAACGTTTTATGCTTCCTTTTATCTCCGGTTTCTGGTTCTTGCCCGCCCCTCATTTTTCTTATCGATTCCTCCTTGAGAACAAGTATATCACATTCGCTCCCGATGCCCTGTGGCCTGATCAGAACAAGATATTCCATGAATATTTGATGGATATCCATATCCTTTCTCATTATTCAGCGAGTAAAATACACGATATACACATTTTCTGAATCTCCGTGAAATTCACGCCAGAAGAAGGGACATAGTGAACGTAGACAGTCCTTATTCACCTTCAACTTGTAGCAAAAGTTTATTTCGTTATGCAGAGTATTTATATGCGTACCTAAACTGTAAACCTGTCGTAATCATTACACGTGAATCTTTTTAGTTTCTTTTGATAAATTTAAAATAGGAATGCATCAATAAAGAATACTTAAAAATCTAAATTACGATCTGACTGATAAAAATGAACAAAATTTTCGTGACTGTCAAAGACTTATCAATCTAAAAAAATGTCAAAGAATTATGATATCAAATCGGAATAAGCATTTTAAATATACAATTTGTATTGGCTGTTGTTTCAGGTGAGGGAACTTTTAAATGTTTAAAACGACATTCTCCAGCAACCAAACTATACATAACGAATCATTGTATGTAAGTAACATACTTATTAAGATCATACATTATTACATTCTTTCATATAATCATTCATATTTCGTTTTAAAGCCACGCATTTAAATCACAATTATATATAATATACTAGTATCATTTGCATATACAATATTTTAACTGTGAAATCTATGTTACTGAAAGCTGCCCTTAATAAAAATGAACAACGAGCGTATTTAAATTCCGCACGAAGAACAATACCAGTACCACCCATTTATATATCAAATAAATATGTTGAAAAATTAAACCCTTTTGCGATCGACAATAATTTCCATAAGAAAAATATACTACACTTTACAACCAGCACGCATAAAACATTCACCGATACCGATAAGCTTTTACAATGAAGCATTTTCGCGTCGTCTTATTCGATGAAAAAATTTCCACGGAAAATATTACGTCGCTCCATCATCACCGCATAGTATCCGCAACGTGATCCCCGGGACGATCGCTTTATCTTTTTATTTCGTCCTCGTTTTCTCGTGGAACGACGAAATGGTAATAAATTCGATCGCGTCGTAAAGATTCCCTTCGAAACAAACGGAGACGGAGACGACGCGACGTAACAGGCGAATTCAGCACAGACTTGGATCGAGTTTGCCCGGATGTGTTTTCAAAAACTCGTCGAACACTTCCGTCCGGATAGAAGAATTCTCGGCCCGAGGTGGATGTCCGGATGCTGTGCGAAAGTTTCCACGGGGACGTTAATGCAAAGTTAAACGAATCCGTTCTGAGCAAACAAATCGGTAACCCGTCTGTTTTCTCTCACGACGACGCTCTTAAAATCCGAAATTTTTTCACGCGAGTCCGGCGTCGAGTCGGGTCGCGTGTGCCCCTGCCTTTGTGCTTTCTTGCAGCCCGTAACTACGTTTCCGTGCTCTCCTTCTGTGTTTCCCCGACGAAGTTTCCGGTTTGCTGAATCTTTCAACGTGTTCCTCGGTAAAAGGGAGCGTCTTCCCGTCGCCGATACGTGTCCCCGGTAATTGTCGTGTTTTTCATCCTGTTCGTTTGGGGGAAAACACGCTGTGGATCAGAGTGGAAACTTTGCGGAAATTTTTTTGTACGCTTTGATCTTTGGTGCTTGACGAGGGAGTTAAGAGTGAAGTTGCTGGTTGAACTAAAATGGTGAATCGCGAAGGAATGATATCGGTACACAAGATCACACGGTTCGCCGTTAAAAGGTATTTTGATGTACTGGTGAAGAATATGCGGAGTAAATAAGATAAATTAGATAACTGTGAAACGTGATCTTGATGCTTTGACAAATTTTAATGGGAACTACAATTCATTCTCAGTAGTGTACTGCTTGGAATCGTTGGTGACTTAAACGAATTTCGACTAATGCATATATTTGTTTAGCGAGACAGCGATAATTATAGTAACGATAGGTTACAAATAGAGCTTTTCATTAGGTGCATACGTATATATAAATGGAGTACATTAACAGTCTATTGTAAGCTCACTTAAATGGCACATTCCTTGCAACTCGTACGATATACGTACTTACATAGAATATAGAATTCTAGCTGGAATGAAAGTTGGGGAAATTCCACAATCTCTGATAAAGTTATCTCCGCTCAAACTTTGCCAGTGTTTTGGTATCCAACTGGAAGATACGAGAAACTTTGGCGTTTTCTATTTTGCCACTATAATCACATCTTTCGCTAATATATTATTAAAACCGTAACGAATAAAACCTACTGCGGAACCATGAAAAGGGTGTACATACAGTATATCTGGTTTAAGTGTGGGCACACGATTACTTCCCTACGTAACACGTTTTAAGTATTCAATCTTCGATTATACCTCTTTTATCCACGTACAATAACCGAAAACGAAGAACCAATACATTATAAAATACGACGAAATACACCTGCAATTTACTGTCGCGTATAGTTTGAACATAACAGCAGTCTACTTCTGCATAAACCTTAAGAAAGGGTTAAACACTTGCAACACAGTTCCCAACAATCAACGGTATCCCATCGGCAAACAGTTCAAGCGTTCCAGTACTCTTCCCTCCCTCTCTCTGCCTATCCACCGCCATGAAACATTCTGCGCAATTGAAGCCCTGCGAAGGCCAATATTATCGAGTTCATGCAAGCAGAAACCAAGTTCACGAAACACGTAACTTTCGCAGCTATCTTGTCGGCTCGTGTTCAGGTCGTGGCACGATCAGGAAACCCCGGCGAAGCCACTCAAATTTGATCCTAGCTGCTGCTGCAATCCGGAGGACTGCGGAATCACGTTGTTGACGTGGCGGTGTGCCGTTCGCAGTGGCCGGATCGCTTCCTTTTCGTTTACCCCGATGCAAGTGCATACGTAGAGAAAGGGTGGTTGATAGAGATGGAGGGGGGAGAGGAGAGGAAGGCGAGCGTAATCTGGATCCAAGAGAATTGCATCCTTAGGGAAGCCGAGGAACCCGGCCACTTTAAGCCTGACTCGAAACACAGATTTCTTCCTCGGCCGTGGGATAACGTAGCTGGGGCTCCGGTGAAAGCGTTTATTGTTCTTCCCCTTGACAAGATCGAAGGAGGAAAAGGCGATTCGAAAGGGGTAGAGGGGAGGGGCGAATCAATAAGCGCGATCTACGTTCGCGTTTTCACCCCCGCCATCCGCTTATCGGCCGTTTCAATTCTTCGTCTCGCAATTTCCGGGATCCGTACACCCGCCACTGAATCGATTTCAGCTGATTTCATGCGACGTTTCGACGGTGACGTTTCGAGGTCTGTAATTATTGGCACGTCGCGGCGTGAAGATATCTGAGTGTCTCCCTTGACGTTCTTTGGAAAGTTATGGAGACGCTGATAGTTGGAATAAGGTGTAAAGATGTAAAGAAATGTTGAGGAATAGAGGATTCGAAATTGTGTTATTTATCGTTGGAGAAAAAAACGAGTTATTCATTGTTTTATTCTAGTTTGGAGTATCATAATTCAGCATTACATATTTTCTGTTCGTTTGCCTGTCAGAAGGTTCATTGTTTCAGTGGATTATGCATATTCATGAATACTATTTGTGAATACATTTAGTACGAGGATTTGTGTTATTCCCTGTGTTCAATTCCGTATTATTTTGTATCGTTGCCTGTATTTAACAAATTCGGAATTCGAGTTACCAATTTTTACATAAAATAATGAATTTATTCGGGAAACTCGTGGTCCCTTAAAGAAATATTATATTTATATTGGAAATGCATTGTCGTATTTATACATGTAAAGGCAAGAACGAATTACTTTGTCCTAATTAATTTTCCACTTATTAATTTTCATCCGACTAAAAAACATGTCAAGCAGCATAACATGTTAAGGTAGAGGGATCTCTAATTATTTCTAATTTACACGCGAAAGATAATAATTTATTGCCACGATTATTTACTGTAATACAATTCGACAATTAATTAATCCTCAAGAAATTTCAATTTGTCTATCGGTGGTATAGAAACTGACAAAACATTGACCATTCATAAAAGTATTTCTACGTGAAGCAAAAATTTTAGAATAACAATTACTGCTGAAAAGTACAAGCTAGTAATACATTAGCTGAAAGTAAACAGCAAACAAAAGAATCGTGAAGTGGAATAGATGAGGGACACGAGTGAAAATGTTTTTGCGGGAAATGAAAAATGGAAGTCAAGATGTCCTTAATGGAAATGGTACATAGCAGAATAAGTTTCCAACAAATCACCTAATTGCAGACCTAAAACTGAGAAGAACACTCCGTTAAAAAACATAGCTGCGAAAGGCGAGTCTAGGATATATGGCCCGTCCATCGTCATGACAAATTTCAACCATTGCTTTTCCCGTTCTTTTTCTATGACTCCGCTGATGCTCCATCATTTATATCCCAGTTTCGGCTTGAACGTCGCAAGGAAATAAAATTATATGGACTGAAAGTGCCACGAGTGGGAAGCAGGAAGAAGCCAAATCAACTTTATCCGTTCACACATTACAAAATCATTTTTAATAATATTTCGTAAAGATTGGAATCCATTCGTTCTCGAATAATAACGGATAGTAAAGTCTATTCAAATTATTACAAGTTAGGTGAAACAAAATTATTATTACACATACATATACATATCAATAAGATACTAAGAAATTATTCAAAATATTTAAAGACATTGAAATTACAATCGCGATTCACAGATTTCAAATGACGGTTCATTTATTCGTTAAATGTCATTTCCACCATCCTTTATTTATAAAAAAAGAATCCCTACGCCTCTGATCAATATATTTTTCAACGCACTTTTAAATATCATAACCATCAATCAGCTTGCCATTAATGCAATCACATAAAATTAGCTTGGAACTTACGTAATGTTCAGCGAACTTTCGGAAGAAATTAAATGTATATCCCTTCGTTCTGCAAAAGTGAATTTAAAACGACGCGAAGAATCCGACAGGACAAGAGAAACGTACGAAGGCAGACGATGCTGCGTAATCGTGAAGGGAAACTGCGAGAGACAGAAACTGAAAAGAAAAGCAAGTGCTACAGAGTGCATGGAAAGATAAAAGCAGGTGGATACAATGTTAAGGGAGTAAACTCGGAAACACGAAAGAAATGTCATGCAGTGCATTTTGCCAAGAATGGAAAGTAAAATGGTGAGCTGGAAGGAAACGAGGATTAATAAAAAAAAAAGAAGGAAAAGGGGCAGTGAGGGGGGAATGGGGGGACTGACGGACAAGGAGGTGGAACGTCTAAAGTATGAACTGAGCGAAGGGAGCACGAAAGAAAGTAAATAGGATCATGGAGGAAAAGCGAAGCAACGACGCGACGCGTCGTACGGAGGATTGTGTGAAAAGCAGAGAGATATTGGAATATTATCAGTGGCATCCGGTTAAGAATATACCCTTCTGGATGCTGAAAGGGCGGAATTATCGTGACAGGATTGTAGAAAGTATACCGAAACCAAAGGTGACTAAGTTCGAATGCAAAGGGAAATGCCAGATTCTGAATAATATTTTTTTAGTAATTACTTCAGAATGATACGTAAAACATTTTCTAACAATTCCCTGGATAGTGTCTCCTGTATAAGTATGCACTATTTAAATCTGCGCCTGTATTTTGAAATTCGTTAATAATCGCCTTTAAATCTCCGCCCTCAATGTTCGCACATCGTAGAAAGAAGAAAACGGATCATTGAATTTTTAGAAAAGCACCGCTGTGTATGGTTTGTGCGGTATGGCTGGTGTGTACATAATGTGGTTACCCTGATGGTTTTATGTAGCGGCTTAGAAAGAGTACAATATCAAGGATCCCTAGCACAGCATGAGCAGTTTCAAGTTTTGTTGGAAACTGGTAAAGAAAGCAACATTTTCGTGATATATGTTATAGCCTTCCTGAACACTAAAGGTTGGTATCGCACGTATTGTGAATAAATGGTGCATTTATTTATTGTACCTTTAGAAACTCTTTCGTGTAGTTTGTGTTGCTTATGAAATACATTTACGACGAAACATACTGTATACCTAAAATATTTACACGGGAAATCGTAAAATATATAAAAATAAACATATTTCTAATTAAATATTTAACGCAACTGTCCATTCGAACTGAATTACTTAAGTAAAAAGTACACCTGAAGTATTCATTGTCAATACTGATTAAAATAACGCTCTGAATACTTGAAAAAGAAATTTACAGAAGGACAATATTTCGAAACGTTCGTTATTATTACTTCAATACATTATTGAATCTGTACAACAATCCTTTTACTCGCTAATCAACGAAAAATCTCGGATAATCGTGAAATCTCAGGATGGTGCAATACAAAGTTGCTCGTAACTCATTTCTTTATTGTTCAATCGCATCGGAGCTAACAATCTGTGCGCAACCATTTCTACGATGGAAAAGAAAAACAGATGTAAGGGTGAGAACAGAGATAATAAATTACAATGGGGTAAGTTCGGCGAGCAAGAAGCGGAGGGCAATTTATGCCGCGATATTAGAAGTGAAACTGAACAAAGAAAATGGGGCAGAAACCGCGTGCTTCCGGGCACGAAGAGGCGAACGCGGGCGAGGATTCAGAAAAAGATAACAGCGATACGGATGATGCATTCGCGGAACGCGTTTGCACCGCGACCGCCGTGAATTCTTTACGAGCTATACTTTGCTCATCAAAAGCTGAAACGACAATGTGCCCTCCGCCCCATTCGAAACAACCATAAATGATACGACGCAATAAAAATTGCACGCCCACTCGGAAATATTGTTCTTCTGCCGTTAACCCTTCGTTTCGTGACTTTAAGGCATAATAAGGAGCTGGGTCGCGGGCATGGAAACGAGTTTCCGAAACATTCCCGTGTGTAAACGATACCTGGAAGTCGATAAATTTATCATTTAATGACGGTTCGTGTGTGTATGTGATCATTTTTTTCCTTTCTTTCGGTGAAAAAAATGTGTCGCGTACTGGCAAGCTGGCGTAACAATGCAGCAATTAAAAAAGTATGGCACCGATTCTGCGAAAGATAGGGCTATGCGGTCTGATACTTTAACGATCGCGACAATTTTACTGCGCGTATCTGTCGCCCCCAAAGTGCAAACCGGCTGGAACAATTTTCATTCCGTTTTGTTGGGTTAAACAATGGTGTGGTATTGATTGATTGAACACGGTGCTTGTTTGCAGGTAACCATTCATTTGAATGGTTATGACGCGGTGAAATGATTTTAAATAGATGTATTGGGAAATGTTTCCTGCCATTTGGGTATTTCCTGTTGTCGTTAATTAAATGAAAGGCGTATCGAGTATATGTGGATGAATGGAGAGCTGTATACTTAAAATTGCTACCTCTGTCAACGTTTATACCACTTTTCAAAAAAGTGGGTCGCGTAAAAATTGCAGTTACGTTCAAACAAAACGTGGCATAGAGCAAACAAAATTTGTATAAACGGAGGCATTTCACAAACTTAGCTGGAAGTCCACTTCTTCCACTGCAACATCCCTCTCGTGGAAATGTATGGTCGTACTTTGTCAACAATCTGTCAAACGCACGTGACAAAGCAGATTAACGAAATAACATTGGGGCTCCTTTTAAATGAAACAATTGCACCCTTCCATAACCACCGATTTGACGATTGCAGACATTTTAATACAGAATTATAACATTGAACGTGCCAACAAATAATTGGCAAAATCTAAAAACTTCTGATCTTCACTCTTTGCCATACTTTAGTTAACATAATAACTCCATGACTTCCCTTAGCACATCCTCAATCAATAAAAAAAAAGTAATTTCATAAATTATCCACTGCGGCTGCTCGCGTAAAGTGAACTACCCTTAAAAAATATTCATTATCAATCCACTGCCGACAATATTCATTAAATTACTGACAACGAGACCTGCTTTCTTATGAATCAATCAAAATCGAAACGCAGGAACGTCGTGAAGAGCTTAGAGACGCGATTCTGTGGCCACCATACCGTCAGAAAGTTTATAATTCCATGCTTCTTCGTCGACGTTCACCCTTCCCTCCCATGTTCTCGACGTCAACGCGGAAAACTTATAGCGAATACGCCGACGACTCTTGACTTTACCAAGGCACACGTAGCTCGTATGCAATGCAAACCTTGTTGCCAAACTTCTGCAACGTGACATGCATCATCACCCAAGCACACGCTGCTCTGCAGATCCTCAGCAACTCTATTAGCGACTATCAGAATAACTTTAATTTTAACGCAGTTTCTTAATTCCCCGGTGATCGCTGTCGGATTTGTTCTGCAGCTTGTTGTCTGCTTCAGGCAGCATCATTTGCAAGCTTCCGTAAATATTTCCACTGCTCGCATCTTCTAAAAGCTGTTTCAGTAAATCGATTCTACGTAGCACAGGAATCCACGTTCCGTGAGAAATAGTCCACCCCGATGGTCGGTCATTTGTTTCTGACTTGACAGCAAAAAAGATACATGCATTTACTGCACAGACACCTGGCAATCGAAATGACTAAGACACATTGTATTTACATTTCAGTGAGCCAGAATATTAAGTAATATGGAGGAAAAGTAATATTAAAAAGGGGAACGGGGGAGAACGATATGTCTGCCCCTCGGATTTGAAGCATTTTAAAAATCAACAAAGTCACCAAGTGTTCCAACCCAGGGGTTCTTCAAACTTCGCCCAGGTCAACGAAGTCCAAGCGCTCCACGGGCACTCAGAGCGGCCGTGTCACGCTCGAGGAAAGAAACCGTCACGGGGCGAAGGAAGGTCTTTTCCGGTTGCCAATCCGTCGTTTACGCAGCGCAATCCCGGGGACGCGGGCGAAAGTGTCTCATACGCGATGCAAACCTCGTCCCGTTCGCAACGTGACGTTCATAATATAGAGTGGGCCCGAACCAGCGAGCAGAATAGCGAGGGAATGAACACGCGCTGCGCCGGAGCCACCAGAAAGTGGTGCAACTCTATTACACGCTATCAGCGTGCATTATGGTACACGTGGGTGGAGAACCTCTGCTAGATGAAGACGTAGAGGTTGATAACCATGTAATCACAGTTCTAAGCACGGAACTCGTAACCCTTCTCTTCCAGCCCTCTTTCTTCTACCTGCACAGAGGGTGCGAGGTTGGGTTAGGCGTGTTTGCAAGTGTAACACGATTTGCGCATGCCATGTAAATGCGGCAGACCGGGTTGAACCATCTAATTCCTACCTTTCTCCTAATCTAGCCGCCGCTGACACTCTTTGAAACTGGCTAGTTGAATTGCTCGAAAGTCATACGCAACCCTTCAGACGCGGAAAGATCGTCAGGATAGATAGACGGGATCGGGGCGGTTCGTGTTGGCGGATGCTTCGACCGGGCTTTCGCGGAAACGCTCGGAGACCAGAAAAATAAATTGGGTCAAGGGACGAAATGACCGGAGCAAATAGAGAGCCGGAATGGCACTGTCTGCGATAGGGAAGTTGAAAAGGTTGAGTACGGGCGGGGGTTTCGGCTGCACTGTGAGATCTGGATTGCTGAAATTAATGCGCAGAGTGTACTTGTGTGGAGAATTATTTTACTGAGTTCTTTAGCAACGAGACAGGGGATAGCGGAGGCGTTGCAACTTGTTGGGATCAGGAATAGTTTAGACTGTTTAGAGAATTATCTGTTGCGAGGAGAATAAGCATCGCTGTGCACGATGATTCATTAACAGTTATTACGTAGCCACTGGGGATTGGATTTTGGTAGGAGATTGATTTAAAAACTCAGTAGTGTCATATAATTCTTGCAAAGGAAGTGTTAATCATCGATTTATATGAAAGTTTAAAAGCATTCAGACTAATATTTCAAGTGTTCTTTTGCATCGGCCATGTTGTACATATTTTAAGGGATGAAAATCAGTGAAACGTCTCTGGAGATATTAGATATAAAGAGTTGGTACAAATAGTGGAAATGCTTGGTGAGCAAGGAAATTTAATTAAGCGAAAGAATTGAAAGAAATTCGTGCGTTTAAAAATATATTAAAAAATAGCACAATTCGTTATTTTACCTGCAAAATTTTTATCCATTTTTTGCCGAAACTTATCTGTATCAAAAACTAACCGAGGGACGAAAATATATCTCATCATTTCATTGACCCGTACTGTTTAAAACACATGTCTGACTACTATGCCATTGACTTGTACTACTTAAAGAATTAATACATTGACGATATACTTCTCCAGAAATGCTTTATACCTTTAACACACCTTTATAAGTATGATAAAAGTGTTTAACTAATATTTAGCATCATTGTCGAAACAAATCCTCGAATATCAATTTATGCTGAAGACCATATCGTTGACTTGCACTACTTAAAGAATTAATACATTGACGATATACTTCTATTGCCTCATATTTTTAACACACCTTTATATTTATGATAAAGGTGTTTAATTAATATTTAACTTTCTCTAAAGAAAGCCCAGATTGCCAATATATAATATTATTTGAGAACTATTCAGTTCTACTGTGATATAATGCATTATATTCTATTGGAATTGTTTAATCTTTCGTCGCTCAGTCGTTCGTTACTCCACCATCTTTCATTCTGCCATTATTTCAAACTGTCTCAAATGTTTGGTCATTATAGTTGGCACAGAAATGTTTGCGATGTTATGTACGTACCGTTACACCTGGCTGATGTACTGCATGATAGTGTGACATAATGTGTCGTGTGTAAACCATCGGCGAGGAACGTTTAATGGCGCGTGTGATCGCGTGCGGTGGAACATTACAATTTTCGCTATTAGAAGTCATTTTCGAAAACGCGGGTCATTCCACGTTAACGAAGAAAGGAAATATCGTGCGGGGCTAACAAAAATAACTACTCTATAACGTTCGAAAGCGGACGCCATACAGGTATTTCTGTTGCGAGTAAAAGTTTTATAATTTTCTGTTTCCCGTAATGTAACATTTGAATGGGAATTCATTACGTGAAACTTTGCAAAGTACTGTAGAATTTAGATCATGCATAAATGCATCCATTTTAAAGGAAGATTTTTATATCTCGTCAAATTTACTTTCACAATAACGCTGTGGTTAGCATTAAAGAGGAAATGAAATAATGCAAACAATACCATATTTCTAGAATTATAATTCCATTTATTACTAAATATAATATCAATAATTAATTTCGTGAAAACTGGCCATGCGACGTATACTTAAAATATTTACTACCCAAATTGGGAAAATGAATGCAATTTATTTTAAAACCTACCACCTTCTATTAAATCGTTGGCAAATATATTTCTAGCCAACCGACATACATATTTTTAGTAACCAAGAAATATGCTAATTGATTATCATTTCCTTAATAATTAATTGCTTTCCTAACTAAGAATATTGAAAAATCTAATAACCCGCTTCTACATAATGGTTTCCATATTCTAATCTTTCACATATTGCCTGCCAGTCTAACAGTCCCAGCATTTCTAATTCATTAACCATAACAAGCAATATGTATCATCTTTCCAATGCATAACTGAAGCACAGAAAGCTATCGGGACTGCAGAGCGACGACAGATTAATTCCAAGCAGAGACGGCTGCTGTCGGACATATTAAATGCGTGACAGGTTTCTAAGAATACTCGTTCGTTAGTCCAGGCGCTGGCCGGGCTTCACAGAAGAATTATTTAATTGAATGCAGAGGGGAATGAATCCGGAATGAAGCGACTTCAGAAACTAGTTGTGAGGCCTGCGTGTGTCCAGCGACCTTAATTAACCGCGGTCGGCTGCTGCGATCTTGCTCTGCGGAAGACAGAGTGAAAATTATTCTAATAATTAATTTTTCATTGCCGTTCCGCGGGTCGATTCTTACCCGTCCGAAGTTCGCCAGAGAGAAGGCTTTAACGTTGCTTTAACGTTGGTGCAATTAAAAAAACAAAAAGGAATGAACAGATTTCTGATTTCTCAAGAGAAAGATGTTTCAATTAATGTTTGTCGATTCACGCTGAGATCGCCTTCTTGCCAGGTAGATCATTTCGTTCGCTTTTACTTTTCTCTATCTTATTCCTGCTAACGAAAAACGCAAACTGTCGCGACCTCAAATCTGCTAACTGTGAGCAAGAAAAGTGCGACCATCGCGTCTTTGCCCTGCGGCACCGAGCCAAGATTTTATTTTCCAGCTCGCAAATATTCCCGGGCGAGGTGAATTTTATGACGCGTCGTTTTCAAAAATGTAACGGGTACTCTATAAAACGGACAACTAGTGGAAGATAGAACAAACGCGACGCACTGCCCTTTATTATCTTCATCGAGCGTTTTGGTTCGAAAATTAGAAGAGGGAAAAATGGTGAACAACATCGTTTAGTACATCCCCTTAAATCAAGTTAACAATCGCTTAAACCAAAATTTTATTGGATACAATCTAAGTAATATTAGATTGACGAAAAATAAAGTGGAATGACAATTGGTGGATTATTTTTAATTAATTATTTAATTATTTTGACTCCATGATTGATACAAATATTTTAATAAATATCTGTACTGATATTCAAGTCTTCTAATACGCAGAATAACTGTAACACTTGTCCAAACAGTTGTACAATTTCATTGCAGCAAAGAAACTTCGCTACAATTTGGCAGCATTTTCTGAGAATAGAGTAATCTTACTTTAAAATCTTACTTTAATTAAAATGTATCAAATGTGAGATACACTTCTTAGTCGAAGAAAGAATAAAAAAGTAAAAAACACACAATTGGTAAGAAGATTTAAATATATGAATACAAATCAACAATTTATTTTTCAACAATCAACGAATATCCGATCAAACGCTACACAGTATAAAACCTGAAGCAAAACAATCCACAAAAACCGCACGAATCCACTCTATGAAGAATCCAAAGAAATAAATCCTCCACACAATTCTCTAAAAACGAACCACCCTGTGCATACATTTCGCGCCCTTCCGAAAGCTCACGGAAAAGCTACATCCACCAAAAATACATTTCCCTCGTTATCATTCCGCGGAGCTATTTATTTTTGAAATTCTCCAACGTAGATCCAACGCAGACCAGATATCCTCGCGCGTTCCACTCGATCCGTTTCCGGAACGCCATTTGCGTTATTTAAATTCAAACAGATGTCCGTAAAAGGTATTCGATCGAACGTACGTGGAGCAAGAAAAAGCTTCGCCCTATCGGATTTCTCGAACACACTTTTAGTCCCACCGATGCATCCAAGTACCGAAGTGCATACCTGTCCCCTCACGAACTGCTTACCTGTTTCTCAGGAATCAGCCAACTGCCCCCCCCCCTAGAAATATTCCCGCCACGGCCACTAATTGCGGATAAACTATTCTCTGAGACCACTTCTGCCCCAGATGTGGACACGTCGAGATAAGTACACAGCGGCAACGATGAGCAAACACGGAATGAACATTGCGGTAGGTGGCTAGGCCGAAACTACGAGGTTGCCACCGTCGCGCGAAGTAATCATGTTAATTGTAGCGTATCCCTGTGTACCGCCTTGGCACGGGACTGCATGCGAAACACGACTCGATGGTCGATATACGATACACCAGGGCCACCGGCACTTAATAAAATTACCGGATCCTCCCTGGGCCAATAATTTCTGACGAGGACGCGTGCTCTCCCGACCCTGCCAGCCCGTTTTCTTCTGCTACACCGGCAATCGTGGCTAATACTCGGTGATTGCATCCGCTCCGTACGAACAGCAGCGGCGTGTTGCGGATCGGAAATTCGCCGGGGCGATTGTCCCAGAGTTTGTGATTACGAGCGGTTGTTGAAAATGTTGCTTTATTTCAGGCGATATCGCGAATAGAGGGTGCGAGGGTGTTCGTTTTTAGAGATAGTTCTGTGAATAAATGTTCCGATTTTAATTCCCGTTGGAATGAACAGGTTGCGAGTCAAATTTGGAGACGTTGTGAGCCTGTTGAATAATTTGGGTAACATTGTGAATAAGGGGCGAGAATGATCGGGAATGTGGGTATCAAAATAGCGCTTCTAATTTGAATCGTATAATAAATTAATAGATAGTAGAATTAAATGAGATTGCAAGTCAGCTCGATCTTTTTATAGAAATTGTTCTGCGCTTTTTTTATTTATTACCGTATTTTTATTTGAACTATTATACGCGAGGGATAAAATATATTGTTAGAGTTGTACTAGGTAATTCTATCACATTTCAACATACCAATCCGAAATTTCGCAATAAACTGTTGTTTTCATCCATCTTTATTTAAATTTATATTGCGACAAAAATATGTAGGTACACTCAGACGTTATGACTTCGTTATACACAGATGGCAGGTAGAAAAATGCAACCACAGTCCATCTATATACTCCACGATCGAGCACTATTTCTAACTAAGTGTCTATTGGTCGTTCGGTTCGGTTATGAATTAAACATACGTATAACCGCGCAGACTTAAAGCTTGAATCAAATTTAATACAGCTCAGATCTCTGCAAGTCAGATCAGTATCGAAAACTGAACATCCAATCGAGCCTTTTACATTTTTTTTAAATCTCAATGTTTCCTTTTACATTGCGGTGGCCAGCTAGAAATTTTCAGCCCTCTATCGATTTGGAACGGATAAAAGGAGGGTATAGAGCGCAGAAATATTAACTTTGTAACTGATGGTTTCTCGTATGGTGCTCGTGCCTAGATAGTAGTACTGAGAGTATTTTCAAATAATGACAGTAATACTGATCGGGTGCAGTCAGTATTGATGGACAAACTGAGTATTCATACGGATATGGATTTTTTTTATTCTAGACAGTGAATATTGCAGAATGGTCTAAATACTGGATCTAATATTGACTGTGTACCAGAAATTATTTAACGCAGATACACCTCACTTATGCATTTCTACAAAAAAATAATCAAACATTTCACTTTGCAAATTTAAAGAACAGGCATCATCATGCAAAGGAGACCGCTCGTGAATAAATTAATATCAGCAACAGATCCAACCAATGGAAAATAAATAACAAATAATATGTATCTGTATCAAAAATTCGAATGGATCGAATTCCGATTTTTCTCGGAAGAAAAATCTATACTCCATCAAACCAAACCATAAGTTCCACTCAGCCATTCTCTTCCCGTCAAAATTCTAAATCGCAGTCTATCGCCAATTGACATCCACGAAAAACCGTCGTACCAACTCGAATAATGAATCCACGACCAGAATGAGAAGGCAGAACATTTACGAATGAATAACATCGAATAGTGGTCAGTAGAGAAAAAATGAACATGCGTGTTAGGCACGTGTCAGATTGAAATGGATCAGGGACAACGAAGTGGAAAGCGTGCGATTGGCGGAAAAACAATACGTGGCGGAAATCCGCGCCTGAACGGACAGTCAGCACATTGCGGGCCGTGTTGTATTAACACAAGCTCGGGCAAGGAGGCCAGAATACGTGTGACAAGAGTTGCACGCGTGTTACATGGCGCTGGCTAACGCAATTTGACCTGCACGTGACTGTGCACGCGAAAAAAGTGTAACGCTGCGAAAGCGGAAAGAGTAACCTGGTTCGCGTACCTGGCCCGACCGGCGGATACGATTAAGTTTCGGTTCAGACGTGCAGATTTTTCGGCGCTCCAGACGTCCGTTTGTCTGAGGAAGACACAAAACTTGAAACAATTCAAATGAGCGGATTTCTCTCGGGCGAGAACACAAAATTATGCTTGGTTCCCTGAAACGTTTAAGATATCAGTTACTTACAAGGAAGGTTAGGCAACCCGCAGATTCAGAAACGCATGAAACTTGACATACAAGTAAAGTATGTCATCCGTAATGCAACCCTATTTTCCATTCGTGCCATAATTCGGTTTTAAGGGGTGAAATCAGCCCTTGAAAAAAATTCAGACAGCTCTTTTTCGTGAAATATCTCGAGAACGCTAAGAGATATTTAAAAAAAGTATGAACAAAACTTGCAGTGCTTTATTACGTCTACAAAACTGCGTAAACAAATTGTTTGAAACAGCCGTCATTTTTTTAATATTTTTTTTCCTTGGATTTTTCAAAAATAATTTTTACGCAGTTTTGTAGACGCAATAAAACGATGCAAGTTTTGTTTATACTTTTTTTAAACATCGGTCAACGTTCTTGAGATATTTCACGAAGAAGAGCTTTCTGAATTTTTTTCAAGAGCTGATTAAGATCGAATTATGGCCCCTTAAGATCGAATTATGGCACAAACAGAAAATAGGGTTGTATTACGGATGACATGCTTCACGTGTATGCAAAGTTTCATACGTTTCTGAATCTTCGGGTTGCCTAACCTTCCTTGTTAGTTACGTAAATAATTAATTATAGTCTACAATTTATTTTGTTAGTCCCCTTTACATCCCAAGCACGCCTTACAAACCACTCAACTGCACACAGATAATTTCATTATTACTGTAAACATATTCTGACATTAAAAAATTTGTTAGGTCTACATTAGTGTACGGTCAAAAATGCACACGGTGCATCCATTGAAAATTTAGAATAATATCAGTCGTGTCTATTTCTGCCAATATATCGGTAATATTGTCAACGTGACATAAAATATTTTCGTTCCACGTGATGCGATAAAATAAAATAGACTCGTTCTTCCGTTCCTCTCAATTACCAAAGATCGAAACCGCCCGAAGCGACTACCGGTTACCGTTCTCCATCTTTTTTTCCTACGACTTTTCCGGAGCGACTGCGTCGTAAAATTCACCGGATGGCGAAACAGGAAGATGCTGACCGATATATAGTACAGTATGGAACAGGAAACAGATGAATCCGGGCCATGGTATTAGAATATCGTCCTCGGTGATTTATTATTGAGGCCGGTAAAAAGAATTCATGCATATTCGGCCCGCCATTATCTTAAATTCAATCCCGTTTCCAGGAGGTTAAGCGTGAAAATTGCGTATGCAAATACGTTTATAAATTCTCCGCACGAAGTGAGGGAAAGGGGTGAACAAGCCACTCGAGAATCCTGTTTCTCGATGTTCCGGAAAATTACGTCGGGTCTTTGTATGTTTCAATCAAGAAGAAACGCAGGAGAGGCAGTCGGACCGTGCAGTGGCGATTTCTATTAGAAATTTAGACGGATAATCGAAAGGGGATAAGTATCGAGTTTCGATATTGACGATTTTAACGGGAACAACTGTGGCCTGCGCTATTATGTGGACGAGAGAAATTAACGAGGTACGTCGAACGTTCTACGAGTAATTTCGCGATGCAAATGCAACTGGAATTTGCGATGTAGGCAAAAAATGTTCGTTTCAGAAATATTCAACCAGGGCTGAAACTTGTTCGCTCATTTTGTGCTACTAATTTTTCTCTTCTCGGGCAAATAGTTTTTATAACGAATATAATTGTCAATCAGAAAAGTCATTTCGATAGTAACGTGCTTTGGCAAATGAAAGATTAGTATATTGCTAATTTATTCTAGTAATAAATAATGGGAGCGTATGGTAGATGGAAGTGGGAATTTTTAATGCATACGTGTTCTGCTTTTGTCTATCTGTTGCATAATTTGGTCGTTTGAATTGTTCTATCGTTTGTGAGAGAATAATTTGAAAATTTAAAAGCCAATATATTGTTTTTAATTCTAGAAGTCAGCAGTTTCGTGTAGCTCATAAGTTTTAATAAAATTAAGTTACCTGTGAATTCTTCGGGTGAAGAAATTAAAGAGGAGATTCAGGTGGAAAGCACACTTCAGACAATTACGAGAGCAATTCTTTTTCATAAAAGATATGCAACACAAAAAAACAAAAATAGATAAACACCAAAAAATCATTAATCCTTACATATGGTTAATATTGAATATAATTCAATTTTTTGTCAACTGTACACAATTTTCATACAAACACAGATTAATCCGTCTATTGATCTTTCGAAAAGCCTTGAAAGTGGAGTAACTTAATAAACAAATCGTTTTAAAATACAATGTATTGACGAGAAACAATGAAGCGGAAAATAAAGGGTGGATTACTTATTTATATACCTACCATAAAACACATTTATCAACAAAGAACTATATTGTTTAACCTAGCTCAAAAATTGTTAGGCCTTTCCAAAACATTTTTCTATATTATCACTTAATCTTTCCCTGCGCTCTGAAGTTCTTTATGCCGCGTGCGTCCAATTGCTACAAAGATATTGCACATCAAACATCGCGGATAGGAAAAAAGATTCACTTAGAAGCTTGCGGTGGTTTTTGTACAAACGATTCGTGAAAAATAGCCCGGCCTCACCGTAACGCAGGTCTTCTCGCCGAAGTGCCATGAATGCTTTGCATGAAAAATATCCTTCGTCCCGAAGTACACATGTAGATCCCGCGGAACGATAGCTTTGGAGGGAAAGGAATAAAAGAAAAAGTCCTGTTCGAAAGGGGCGAGCTTTGCAGTTCAGGGTAGTTCGCTCGTGTGCATATTTTTATCGGCTCGAAAGAAAATACAACTACCATCACCACGTGTCAAATGACTTGGAAGCTTCATTCTCCATGCAGTCTCGCGTATACGTGAGGTTATAGCTTTCAATTTCGAGCGTTCCTCTTCGAGAATATTTCATATTTCGATAAAAACGAAAGAACCCTTATCATTTCGAATGTATTCGCATCAATGGTAGTCCAGTGATACCGCATGTTTCTATTGTAAATTGAATAAGATACTGAAGTGTATTATTAGAATAGGTACTAAATTCTTTTTTAAAACAAAGACTACCCGAGCTCCATGGAACTATTTAAAAAAATTGTACAATAAGATGAAATATTTAAAATATCCATTAATTTACGAGGCAACATTCAACGCTAAATTTTGTACCCCGCAATAAAATATATCGTCACACGAATGCATATATTTTATTTAGTTTGTGTATTTGCGACATATTGAATGAGAACGGAAGAAAGTGATTGGACGCAGTCACATCAGAAAGTGGAGTCGTAGTAACAAACAAACGTTGCCAGGAATTATTTAGATCTGGGTTTTGCGCTCACCGCAATGTTACACCGCGTTGATACTATTTACCCCTGTTAAACTTTGCACGCCACCGCAAAATTGATTCCGAGAAATATTCGTGTCTGTGAAACGCTGTGCACGAACCATCGGTGGTTGTTTAATTAAAAATCTCCACCGAATATTCCCGATGGACGGGGCCGAGATACGACGGATCGAGAAGTTTTTACAGAGAATGACGACCGGTTCGGCCGTGTATCCGCAAATTAAAATGCTTTAAGGGCATTTGCGATGCAAATATTCCAACGATCTGCAATCCGTCGCACTATTTTTCCCCATTCCCTTGCGTTAATATGAAGTACAATGAAACGGCCGTGTGTTCGCGGATTCAACAGATTAAAGGGCCTTTCGGTTTCTCTGAACTCGTTCAATTAATACCGCTTGGCAAATAGTAGTCCCCAATCTCCATTAACCGGTAAAAAATTATGATAATCGATTCGCCTAGACTACGCGATCGAGAATTTCAAATTGCTGACGGAAAGCGAGAACCACAGCTGGAGGCATCTGGAGGAACATCTTATTTAAACAAATAATGGATTTGGATCTACATATTCCTATAAAACCCTTTTTGATTGATGCTGAACGATTTTTTTAAGAACGAAATTGTTGCAGCAAATTTAAGATTTTATTTGAATATTAAGTTAGCGGAATTAATATCGTCGATCAATATTAATCTTGTATATTTTTTAATTATTTTGCAATCATTCTTTCAACGAGAAAGATTTGCTATAACTAGTGCCATTTTGCCAATAAATGTACACGATCGTCCACTGCTTCTCTTAGCAAATTTCAATTTTTCCGTATTTATGCATTTTACGAACTATTACAGCTTTTGTACAAAAGATTGAATAGTGTAATCAGCTCGTACGAGACAAATGTAAAGAAGAAAAGGGGAATGCGTTATTGTTCGTATTAGAAGACTTGAAGTTTTGATTTCAAAATTTATCAGCGCATTGAACTGACAGTGTACTAAAATATTTAATCTAGCTCGCGAAGTAAGAACCACTAATTGCAATGAGCAATTGTAAGCACACTAAATTTAGGTATATTTTAATTAACCATTTATGTCACAGCAACATTGCATAACTTCGTACATTTTCCGAGTTACAACTGCATACTTCTTACACGACATCTTGTCTTGAGTAAAAACGAATCATCACCATAGCCCGCTAACCTAAGTCCCACAGTGAAGATTTTGTAATAGCACACAGACTTCCATACGAGTGAAACTTGAATGAGTGTGTAATGAGCGAGTGGAGTGTACACATCGTTAGTTCTTTGCAGTGAAACTATAATAGAAACTTCCCTGCATATGCACGTACGTGCTTCACATTTCATAAACAATTAATAACAATACGCAATCAGCCCCTTTGAGCCGAAACACACTATCCAAATAAATTACACGAAGTTCTGCCCTACTTCGCAAGAAGAAACGGCTGCAGAATGATCTACTCGCGGTGGTTAAAACTGTGTCAATAAAAAAAAAAGAAAGAAAGAAGAATTTGCTGATTTTCTGCATCTATTCATTAGTAGATTTAAACATTCCTCGCTACGATCGAAAAAAATAGTCGAAAGCACAAAGAGCTTTGCGCCGGTACACCTGGCCAACGGTGTCTCTTAATGATCCCACGTTGCATTCCCATCGCATCTGACGATTCGCAAATCTTTTCAGACCGCTTAAGAACTCGCTTCCACTTGACATCGTAAACTCGCAGGGCGAGTATGTTCTATGAGAAAGCGTGGAAAAAAATTTCGCTGCACTTATTACGGTACACCTTGAAGCACAAACAGTATCTCTGCACAGGGTTTCTGGTTCTGTGGCTTCTATTATTGCAGAACTCGCCCCTAGCGAACCGCAATCACGTTCCATTCTAATCATTCAACTGTGGGAAATAACACGTTTCCTACTTACGTATTCGCAGTTTGTAGATGTTCAAGATCCCGTAGAACGCGACTACGACTATTCCTCTAATCACAGTGTTCTCTGTTCCCCCGTGCGCCCCTGTCTTGCGCTATGACGTTAAATGTAATTGCAAACAAGCAACAATAATAACGTTTGTTGTGACTAGAATGACCAGCATCGGCGTGATCAATGCGAGTATCCCACGAGTTTCACAGACTCTTCAACTGTAAGCCGAGTAACTTTCAATTTTCGTAACTTTCGTTTGAAGTGTTTACTTAGTGTGCAGCAGCGTGTCAGTGTATGAACGCGAAAGGCTTGTTTCGCGTTGAACCTATCTGTCGGGAAACTTGAGGCACCTAGTACATGTTATGTATTATAATATGCGGATTTCACTGTAAATTATTTGTGTAATAGATTTCTGAATTCCCTTTCGAGGTATAATTTTGAACTTCAACTTCTTTGTAGGTATAAAATTGACTTTAAAATTAAGAGAAGAATGGTGGCTCGAAGTTCTCAGTTCCTGTGAATTGGAAACAATTGCATTTGAATAATTGCACGATGGAGTGTTTAGACGATAAATGAAAGTATAATTGATCACGGCATTAGCTTGATTAGAAATATAAAGTTAATAAAGTTTCTTTGTTAAAATACCCTTCCCCCAGTGCATATTTCAAATATCAACCAAGAAAGAAGACGAACGCCTGACTTTATAATTCCCAATTTCCCGCTTGCCGCAACAAAAAAATAACCAGCTTTCACGTCAAATTACACACCTTTCCAACCGCTCTTCCGGTCTGCGCATCGTCCAAATACCGTCCCATCCGTCGAGCACGCACCTTAAACGAGGAACAGGCACCCCCACAGTGTTTGTTACAAAACATCCGAACGCTTTGTCTCAAAGTGTGATGCAAGCTCGAGATTATCGTCGTTATAACAGGCTTCCCTGACCAAGGGAAATATTGGCGAGCATGACATTCGACCATTTTTCGTATCACGATAAGCCCCTTCGAAGAGGCCTTGCCCGGTAGACGGTGGTCAGGGATCGTTCATAAGGTGTGGGTGTTGATTAAGTTGGTAGCATGCAAATCGTTCATTCCCGTGTCTACCTTCCTTCGTCCACCCTTTTATCAGCCAGATAAACTACGCCCCATACCGCGCCCGCCCCGTTCACCGTGAAGCGTGCCGGCCCCCTCCGACATAATTATACGCAATTTATCATAATTGAGGACGGTATCGCGATTCCTGATCTGGCGAAAATTGTCTACGCAGCTGGAGAACATAACGGGAGAGATACATGGGCGGCGAGTACCGGTTTTCATCGTGATGCTTCCAGGAAATAGTGCACAGTTATCGTCTGGCCATCCCGACCAACCCCTGTGTATCTTTTCATCGGCGCCACTTCCCCGCAGGACTTGTGCACAGGACGTCCTGCGCTATTTTAAAACGATTAGAGGGTAGAAAAAGTGTCGCGGGGCGAAATTAAACGGTACCGAGTAGCGGTTTACACTCGCGTACCGTCTTCGCGCTGTTTTTTGCGGCGGTGTACATCAATTGATACAGCGTTTCTAGTTTCCATAGAGAAGTATTGGGTACTTTAGTTTGAGGGTGTTAGACTTTATCAGAGATGAAGAAGATGTAATGGAAGACAGTTTGGAGCGCAATGGATCATTTAATGTGTTACACCGCGTTTAAAAATACTTCTAGAGTAAAGTGGTTGGTCGAGCTTGATATAAAACGATTTTGAATCGAATCATTTAAAGACAGAAATTACTATCTTTGTAACACCTTCTTTCGCTGCCCAAAGAAAGCAGCTATGACAAGTCCACTGAAATGTGCAAGCTTTCGTTAACACTAGAACTACCGATACATTTTGGTATTACTCAGATAGCATACGTTAGACAGATTATGAACACGAAAGTCGTTGAATGGACATTAAATAGAGATATATAATTGTCACACTGTCTTATTAACACTAGATTGCCCAAGGAAGTCATTTTGACTGCTTTTTAATTTCAATTAAAAAAACAATTATGTATATAATGACACAATTTCTTCGAATTTTGTGACTTTTTGTACAACATATAAATGCGTTTATTAACACTAGGTTTACGGACAAGTTTGAACACTTATTTTTACTGACTTCCTTCAGATTAACAATTGCCAATAAAAGTGCGCGTTTTCTTTAAAGAATTAATTCATCTAATTTAGAAATGAAATATAATTCAAATAATTTCATAATATTGACGGACCTTCATTAATTTCTGTCTACCGAATTCTGAAATGCGTCAAATTGACGGGTTCTGTAAACCTAGTGTTAATAATTGTAGTTACCTCCCCCCTCCTTCATTTCCGGTATATATATGTGTGTTATACCTATATTGCCCACAAGCAGTCAGTTTGACTGCTTGGGAAATTTTAAATAATCAAATGACCCTTATTATTGAATTGTGTAAATTTCTTATGTGACCAGTTCGGCTCTGTATAGAAACAACAGTTTTCATTTTTTTTCGATTACCGTCACATGATAGCATACAAGTACATGATAAATTGTCGATTTGGGCGTATACTTGATAAGTTGCAGTTACTCAATAAGCTAAAGTAGTACTTGTTATTCGAATCTTTATGCAGTGATACTTGTTCTAACAAGTTGTTTATTTTATTTCTTTTGCGACCTAAATTCATGAAAACAGCTTTCCACCGAATACACAGCTGCAAAACAGAAAAATTCATCAGAACATGAAGACCCACAAAGATCAACTGCAACATCATCAAATGCAACCCATTCTAACAAACGCAAATTTTGTCAAGTACGACTTTGCCACAACAACAAAACAAATAATATATGTAAAAAATGTCAAAACTATGTTTGCGGAAGATGTACACATAAAAAGATTTCCACTTTTATTTGCATAAAATGTACAAATAATAATGCATAAATTATTGTTTTTTCCAAGTGAAGTAAATTTTTTTTACTGTTAATATTTACTAATAACTTGTTATATAACTGTAAATAATATATAAAATATTAAAAATTAATTTCAAACAAATTTCTTTACACATTAGTTATTCTTTCACAATGCAGTCATTTTGACTGCTTTTGGGCAATATAGGTATATACGAAGTATCAGTCTTTCTAGTTTTAAAACTCGTCATAAATTGATACAACGATACCTATATATTAATAATTCTAAAGCAAGAAATCTGAAACAAGTGATTTTGACCCCCTTGGTAGTTCTAGTGTTAAGAGCATTGGTGACATACATATCCATGAATAAAAGTGCACGAAATTGTCATTTAAAATGTTCAGCCCCTACATTCGATTCTGTTCAACGTCAATTTCTTCTACATCTACAAATTTTAAATAAAACCTCATACCAATTCCCTATACTGATATACCATGTGACCTCATCGTACCATTAATTCAAATATACATTTCTTGCGAAAGGGATTCCTTCAACCAGCACGTTGTCATACGCTTTATTTGCCCCCACTGTCGTGCAGCCACCACCCTTCGATCGTTACCTATTTTGCCGAGAACGGAAAGTGCAGGAGAGTACTCTATGCGAGGCACCTTGTTCTAAACAGCCTCTGACACGGTTTAATGGCGGCGATAATAACGACACGGCCAGAACACAAGGATTAATGTCGTAACGAAGTCGGGCTCTAAGTGAATCGAATGTTTCGTTAACTAGCTGACAGTGTACGACAACGGCGCCTAACGATCGGGGGCTGCCGTTTACAATGGCGAGACAATTTCGACCGATTCGAAGGAGAATGGACCATAAAATAGAGATGCGCCCCGTGAACGGGACAAACATTATATTAAACGATCGTTAAGCAATTTGGCGCGGTGATTGCGTAGCCGTCAGTCGATAGTTGGTCCGATTGCGGCGATAATTTGCCGAGGAAACGCCGCGTCGAATCGCGTGGTCCTCGCTTATCCCGTAAACTGCCGCGATTAATGTCGGCCATCTCTGTGACGATCGGAAATTACGCGAACGTTTACGTTGGAATCGTGAATCCATTCGTGGTATCTAAAAAAAAGGTCGTCACGGGTTTCGAAATCGTCGTTCCTCGGGCGAAATACCGGGGTTTCATACGGCGCAGGAGAGCCAGTAAACAGAGCAGAAGAAAACTCGTTTATCGCAAGGTAGTCCGCGAAAGATGGCTTATACAGGGTGGGTCGCATAACTTGGCCAGCAGAAGCAGCTGTCAATCTGCGTTTCACGAGCAGAGGTTCTATCCAAGAGTTATGTATGTAGTATCGAGGAAGCATATTATTCTATGAATGATTTTTTTCAATTCCGTATTTGCTTGAAAGTTGAATTATTTTAGAAGCAAATAATTGTTTGAAAGGAACCACTGTCTTATTTATGTCGAGCTTTAAAAGTCAATAAATTTGTTGAGAATAACGTAGTCAGCTTCGTCGGGCCCTTGTCCTAATAATTAGCGAAATATTCGCGCGAAAAGTTTAATGGAATAAGTTACGACTGTTCTTAATATCATCTAAACAAATGAATTTCTGAAAATACACATTTTACCAACACTCGTTTGCCCTCGCATCGCTGAACTCCAGTTTGACAAATTTTTAACGGCACTCATAAAATGATTCGAAGCGGACAAATTGTACGAGCCACCCTTTATATACCTCAGCCACCGACCAGAGGCGCATTAGTCGTTACGTGCTCACGTTGGCTGCGTGTTTGAGCGAGTACCTTGTTCTTTTATCACATTCACGTGTCGGAATATAATGTCATTGCGACGCAATATGTATGCGACAATTTATCATTTCGCAAAAATGAAACGTTACAAGTAATCCAGGGACGTTAACTCGACCACCCTTTTTTATTCGCTCGCCCCACCCTTCCCGTGCTGCCAAGAAAATCGCTCGTTTCTAGGGCTTAATGCCGTTGGACATTGCCGGCAGCTCTGCTTCTTTCATGGTACACGCTCGCGCACTTTCATACGAATGATGATGTTAAAAAAACGTTAACTCGAGACGCTTAAGATGGGATAGAAATAACCCGGGCAAGCTGTTACACCTGGGCATCTCGGTATACGGTGAGTTTGATGGATCATAGCGGCCGCCTGACAGTGGTTTATGTACTCTGTTCTCACAATCAGTCTGCTGTTGAACCTCCAAGTGCAACGTTTGCGGTTCTGTAATCTGACGTTAATGTAAGCACAGTCACGACTCGCGAGCTACGTGTATTTCAAGTGTTTACTTGATTAATGTTGCTTGGTGTCTTGAACAAATTCTGTGTTTATTAATCCGCGCAGTAGTAAAAGCAACGTGTGTACATGAAATTGTCTCGTTTGTCGCACAGAAATAATTGCAGACTGCTTTTTCAGAAGATAAAATTAAGTATACCGTTAAGTAATTCCACTATTTCTTGATCGCTTTTATGAATAATTATCGAGGAATATTGAAAGAATATTTCTGTAAGGTAATTGCCATTTTTTCAGAAATTCTTCTATTTATTTTTAGAACGTTGAAATATTAGAGCAATGGATATATTTATTTTGTTACTTTATCATTACGTCAGCGTTGATATACTCATTGATATAAATAAGTAGTAATACGATTTCAATAATTAATTTTTTGAATCGTCTGCTCTATTCTTTCTATTTCCTGTTTTACATTCGGTACTACTTATTTAAACGCAAGCATCGTATTGTAGCTACAAAAGAGAAGAAACAACAGAGATGTGTATAACGAATCTATAAAAAGGAGCACGCGTGGAAGAAACGAAAAAAGAAAGGATTGCCTTAGTCAAATACAGTAGTACAAGTAAATTTTTGCTCGGCCTTCTATTTAAGCGATTTAATTATTCACGCACCGTGGATGCTCGTAGAATCCACAGGAACACAGAATTAACTGCACTTCCGCTTTGTTTTCATCGTTGCCTATGCCAATTGGTGAATTATGTAATTTCGTTCTTCTGTTATCCTTCAAATTGTTTCTCTGTCCAAATATCTCACTGTTCAGACCCATGAAAAGGCTATTGTAAATTATCCCTCGCAGATGAGAGTCCATTGATGCAATTTCGCAGACCCATGTGAATTCTATGAAAAGATAATTGCTTTGCATAATATTTATCTATACTACTTGCAACGTTTATTTCGCGCGATTTGGCGTAAAGTACTGATCCGTATTCTTCCGAGGAGAAAATTATTGGCTTATTATGTTCAGTTCCAATCTATTATTTTTCTATGAAAACAAATTTCATTCGATTTCAATAAGAATCAATTGAATATTTTCCACAAGACATAGTCGACTCGATATATTAATATCAAGGAAACCAAAACAGTGACACTTTACAGTCTCTTCTACAAGAACCATATCCCCTCGAAAAAGAAAAAGTACTTGAAGTTTTTGACGATTATAATAAATCAGACGCGAGAATGGAAACTGGACGATGCGGTAGTCCTTAATGAAAATTGGCGCGATGAAATGTGGAATTGAGGGCGAAGTTGAGTGAAAACGAGCTATGACAGTGCCCGGAACTTGTTCAAAGACAATAATTTGTAATGCACACGGTGGACACTCTTCAACTTCTGACGACCATCCCGGCAACTTGCTGTGATACATGTCGACGTTGTTGCAAACTCTGCCGTCCGGATACGTAGATTTGGACCGTGTTGTCCTGTTTGCAACGTCCCTTGTACCTTTCGCTGGAAAATGTAGCCAACGTCCTTTGAAACTGCACGGCTAGCCAGGCCCTTAATCAAAGTTGACAAAGTTACCGGCGTTCCTTCCGCGGTACTTCAGGATTTATTTGCAAACGCGGCATGAAACAGAAATTACGAACGGTTTAGTCGAAAGCCTCGCAAGGGAATTCCCCTGGCCAACGCTTTGTACCACGAAGAACTGATTTCAGCACGCGGACAATTAAAGAGGAACAATTCGCTGCGATGAAGTCGAGTTTCGATAAACTTCTGTAGTTGATTCAAGCAAATATTCATGATGAAAGACCTCGGTGTTTTATTCGGCTTCCGTGATTTCTTGACTTTTCCCAACTTTATTCATTACGCGGGACGCGATGGTTGGGAATACTTGATTTGTGAGAAATAAATTTCCGCAAGACGTTTATATATGTTGAGGAAATGGGACGTGAGTTTATTTATTTTACTGTGTGATTATATTATTGCTGTAATTGGTTTATACTTTATTGTATCTACTTCACCTCAATTGGCTCGTGTATAATTATTTCTGATACTCTGTTACGAGTACAAGTTTATGTATGTTTATAAAATGTTAGTGGAATCTATAATAAATCTAATAAATTAGTGGGATATTATAACAAAATTCAATATTGAAGAACACTGACAGTTATTCCAAGCAGAGCACTGCACTGCAGTAGTAAACAGTGACTGTCAAAAGCTTTCAGCCAAACGGTAATTTTAATATATCTTTCATCACTTCATAATCTAGTACGAACGAAAAGATTAATAAAATTCGTTTCGTGATAGACTTAATAAGCAGTACTTTAAGCAGTGTAATGAAATTACATTTTAACCGAAAACTTCTGACAGCCACTATATAACCATCCTTGGCCATCACTTTTAAAAACAGTCTCCATTCATAAACTAACTCCAATCAACGTTGCTCGCTCCTCTATCGCGATTCCAAATTAATTTCTCAATCCTTCTGCTCGTATCGACAGGATTAGAATAGAAACCCAAGTTCGTGAAATCGTAGAAACGAGAGACACGAATACGCCCAACTCCAACGATCGTTGCTGTGAACGTTTCCACGTAGTTTCGCGGTCGTCTAACTTTCGTCAACGTGCAGATATCTGTTGGTGCATAAGTTCGCGACCGTGGCCCAATGAAAAGTGAAATTTTTTGCGCGATCCCGTCACCGCTCCCATAAATTTTCGCCAGAACTTTCGTCGTGGACAAAGCTCCGTGCTTTTCCACTCCCAGAAACTTTCTGGCCGGCGAAAAAGTGTAACACACAGACAGCGAACGTTTATACGCCACGAAAAAAAAATCGCCAGAGAGGTAAAGGGTTGGAAAAGCAGTGGAGGATGGAGCTTTTTTCTCCTAAGCGCGCGAAGAGTTTCTTCCGGGGGACGATATTTCATAATTACCACCGCCCGTTCGCTCATTCTCTCCCCTTTCTCTATTTCTTGTGTAACTATTCCGATTGCACAAAGTGCTAACTCCCGATGGACGAGGCAACATCGATAAAACGATTTTCAGAAACGTTTTCGTGCATATTTTTCGGGGATCGGGAAAGTGATTGAAACGTGCTCATAATGTGCTGCGTTATGAAACGTTTTAGGGAGCCTTTCATCTCTCAAGCAAATACAGGTGCAAGCCGAACTATAAAGCAACCACTTACTGTCAATTAATATTCATGTAATTTGCGAATTACAACGCCACTATTAATTATACCGAAAAACATAACAAATTTCTAAAATGCTGTTTGAATTCTCGAAGGGTCGGCAATTTATTGGACGAATGAAACATACATACACATTGAAGTAGAGCTCGGAGTCTTTACAATAATACTCATGAATTTCAAAACATTTTCAAATTTATTTGTTAGATAGTCCTGCATGGTAAAGTGGATTGCATCAAACCGTACAAAATTCGGCATGGTATACTCAAGATAACACTGGTCCACGAATAATTATG
Source organism: Nomada ferruginata (assembly GCA_963583965.1). NCBI lineage: Eukaryota > Metazoa > Arthropoda > Insecta > Hymenoptera > Apidae > Nomada > Nomada ferruginata. The sequence continues at coordinate 9,178,526 of OY757219.1, forward strand.
CAACCGTCTCGTTCCAACGATATCGCAATAACAGTCTCCTTACAAGTTAAACAGTAATTTCCGTTTCGCGACATTTGTTGTGCAACGCGATCTGTGCTATGCAATGCATACATTCATTTGTGCCATAATTACGGACGCATCAGCAGCATATACAAATATATACAATACAGCAGCAACTAGACAAATACATTCACTAGATTGTAAACTTTACAAGTTTGAAAAAAGGGAGAAGACACATACATATGCTACATTATAGAATTTTTATATTTTTCTTGCACAGAAAATAATAAATGGCAGGGCAAGGCTAGAAATTAAATATTTGCATTTCGAAGAGGAACATAAGTTAAGGAATCGATCAAAGACTGAAAGATGTGAGAAAGATATAGAAAAAATTATTTCAATAACGATACAAAGAACTTTCATACAAAATAGTTGTCCCTATATCTATATTTCATTGCAAACGTTAACTCAGCTACGACGAAAAGAACGCTACAAAAAGAATACCATCCAACAGTTGAACTGTTTAAAGAAATTCGTCATATGACACATCGAAATTTCCCCCTCCCCTGTATCGTCAATAACACCTGCCACTAGCCACCTTATCACAATCGTCCAAGAGCGTGAAAACCCACCGCAAACAGGAAACCATACCCACGTCCCGTCGTTCGACAATCGACCTCCCCCAAAAAATGGGCACCGTTTCTCGCCACGTTTTTCTTCCCGCCTATGACGCAGCACAGTCCAACGTACATAAGTTGCTCACGATTCTCGCCGTATCGCGGAAACGAAGAAACTCGGTGGAAGAAAAAGGGTCGATCCTTACCCTTCCAACCCCATACACCGTCGCCCCTTTGTAAATCGATTCCAGCGCAACTTTCTACAACGGTGCTCTTTTTACGATTTTCCAGAATGCTGGCAGCTCGTGATAAAAAGTGTGAACGTGCCGGCGACGGTGAAGGCCGACGACACCGATTACGTGATCCTGGACTGCGACTACGATCTCGAGAACACGCCGAGCAAGGGATTAGTCGTGAAATGGTTCTTCAACACCAACGAAGTGGCTTACCAATGGATATACGGCAGGGAACCATTGGCCGGGGACACCGCGCGGAAGTACGTCGACCTGAAGTACAAAGCCAGCGACGATCCGTACACCAAGTACCGAGCCATGAAATTGAATAAGCCCGGTATCGATCTTACCGGCGAGTACACGTGCGTCATATCCACTTTCGCGGACGAGCGGTCTGCGAGCGCCTCCATGGTTGTGTATTGTAAGTATCCCACTATTTACGGCCAACCCGCCATTGATTTACGATCCTTTATGCCGATTTATGCCGAACAGAACGCCAGACCAATTATCCTTTCTGCCGCTGCGATACCGCGATTTTCCCTCCTTTTTTTCTTTCTATTTCTCTCTATTTCTCTGTCTCTCTTAAGCTCGTTCTTTTTCCCATTTTTTTTTCACCACCCATTCACCGTGGCTCGCTTCTCTGTCCTCCATTCGACGGAACACAAGCGTGTCGCGGGGAACGATGGTCGCGATGATTTTTGACTCCTGATGGAGGTACATTCACGTTTATTGCCGTCGTTTAGTTTTTGCGCGCATCGCCGCTTTTGTTCTTGGGATTCTCTTTTTATGCAGATCGAACGGGAACTCGCGCGACGCGACGCGACGTACCGCACACGGCGGAATAGTATGCGCGGCTGATTGCGAGTGATGGATTCGTTCAATTTGTCATCGTGTTAATGTTAGACGGCGGTGAAAATCCTGTCGGTAGTAAACAGTAGAACGTTACGATACAACTTATTTGTACGTTATACTTTTAACGAGACGCGCAGCTCTATCCCTTTTAAATTTATATACGAGTCGTGATTTTCCCTCTATGATTTTTTGTAACAAAATAAACAGGAATCCATCGTTTGTTTATAAACGTAGGCTTGCTATAATCATTTTATTGAATAATAGCAAGTATCAGTCGTTCAAAAATTGAACAGAAAGTGAAGCAATTCTTTGAAGAAAACCCCGAATTTATTACTCAAATATAATTGATCGATCAAAAAGACGTTCTATAATTCCCTGGAATCGTACAGCGATTAAATTCCCTCTCGTCTCTCGCTTAACCGGCTGACTCAACTGTACCGTCAAATATTCAATCCCAAATCGCAATATCGATACCAACAACGCCGTACGAAATATCAGGTTTAAACTGAAATTATTAACATAATCCACGGATTATCGATACTTTTTCCATGGTATAGGAAATTGCGTTCGTCGATAGTGTCGAGTCAGGGGGTAGTTTCACCCTAACCGTATCGCGTATCCCCCGCCGAGGAATCGATTGTTCCTCGAGGACCAGTTTGAAATGTTTCAAAGAGGAATCGTACTGTTCGGCCACGTTCTCTCGGCTAGAAGAATATTATCAGCATGGAACGACGTAATTTCTTTTTTGCCTGTTGTCGTTCGAAGAAGGGGGTAATTTTCGGTCTGATTTAGGAAGCAATAGCGGCAGAATTGCCGTCGCAGGATCCGATATCGTTTCACAGAGAATATTGTCTAGTCGATATCGAGTATCAGAGAGCATCAAAGGAGAGTAAGTCGAACGTGGAACGCGATGAAATGCCCGTCTATTAAAAAGTTTTCGTGAAGGCGTAAATGTTTGTTTCATATAGGACGTATGGGGAAATCGGCAATGTTAATTTTAATATTGACTTCTCTTGAATAAAAGATGGTACTGTAATGGATGGGTTACACGTGAAAATAAGTCGGAACAACCTTGTTCGAAGACTGGCTTTTATTTTAGGTTTATCAAATACTTAAACGACGATGATGGACTTGTAACTCGGATTTTGAAATGATAATGCTCCTGAGGAGGAATGGTCAAGGGTTTATAAGGGACCTGAAATATAGGAGTAGGGGTGATAGGAGAGGTCGAAAGTAGGAATGGAAAATAGTTAGGGACATAGGTCAGGAGTTGGAAACATTGGACGGGTGACTAAACGGGGTGACTCACAGGGTAAGGGCAAGGATGAGGAAGGTTTGGCAAGATGCAATAATATTTGTTGTACAGCTTAAGATTAAATGGGTTGGTACATTACAGTACTCAAAGAACTGATTATGAGTCGAGTAATATGGCTGCTTTATTCTCATTTGCTTTGAACATTTCATAATTGAACATAAAAAATATAATAATGGATGCGAAATATCGATCCGATTTTTCATTACTTAATACCACCCACTGGTAATTATAAATAAGCTGCTCCTGAGTTTCTTCCAATACTTCACCGCCAGCGGTGCTCTACAATTTCATTCAAAGGCACCGTTTCAATCCATTGATTCGTCGCAATAAGTAGAAATAATCCCTGGACCATCGTCCAACTAGTACCAGTTCAGATTCACCCTATCAATTGTACATTTCTCTCTCGGCACCGGGATACATTTTCCCTTTTTATAGGTATTAAACGAAACGAATGCATAAAATATCAAAGCAAGAGGGAACAGCGTACGACGACATCGAGCCGCGACACAATTGCTCTCGCGACATTGACTTTAATTCCGATTACACACACTGTGAAAAGATATAAGCCCGCAATACGTATCGCGTGTGCCTCGTGACGCACGATAAGTACGCAATATTTGTCAAGTCATGTAACACTTTTACACGTCTACCGTAGTTTGACGTGACGTCCTGCCAGGTGGAGTGATGTTGCGTGAAATAATTCTTGAAATTGCAACGCGACGCGGAACAAAAGTTGCCGGGTTGTTACGATCGAATCGAAAGCGACGACCCCGCCATCATTTTCCACGTCGTCGGGAGTTTCAGTGGCCGCTGCAATAATTTGCTGCCCGCGTAATTAACATCGAAGCGTTTTCTGTCATAATTAGAAAATTCACGCGTCGCGCGCTGTGCAATTAGCCAGTATAATTAAAAGGAATGCCAACGCGGCGTCGAAAGTTCGTGATCGAAAGTGGGTTGAGTCGGAATGTAATATTGTGTGGACGGAATGTAATTGTTTTCGATTACTACTATCGTAATCCTACATGTTAAATCGTATGGAATTTGTAGTTGTATTATTCCTAAATCACATTGAGGCGGGAATATTACACATTTGCAGGCGACAAATATGTAGAATAGAATTGTTGGACAATCTCGATTTATTTTAACAATTTTATTGAACTTTTAAATCTAATTTATCTAAATCTAATTAAATCTAATTGTTGGGCAATCTCGGTTTATTTTAACAATTTTATTGAGCTTTTAAATCTAATTAGCATAGTTTATTCATTCCCTCGTATACGATAGGTTGAGTGACACTCATTAGTATATGAGAAAAAAGTATTCCTGCTACGACTTTAGGCTACGACGTAAGGCTGACACAATTTCACCTGCACATTTGTTTTCTGATAAAATTTGTACGTCTGTTGCCAATACTTTTGACTTTGTTTTCTTCAATGCAAGTGTGAAATGAAAATCAATAATTTATACTTTAATATGACATTGCAATCGTACAATTGAGAATGAATACTGGTAAACAGCTGTTAGTTGAATTTGCTCTGATGTAACGTACCTTTGCTAATGATATTTACTAGTTTGCTTAATAATACGTCGTAGGAGCGAGTAACTTGAAATTTAATTAAATGATTGTGTTTGAAATTGAAATGATAATTGGCACGAGACATTGTTCAAATAACATTAAGCACGATCAAATAGCATTATAAATAAAAATGAATATAAAATATCAATCGGAAGGGGACGTAACGCCTCATAATTGGCATATATTGTTTCACGATATGATAGGCATTAATAATCCCTAGTGCAAATTATGCATTGAATTTTCAGAAATTCAGTAAATTGACAAAACAATACAATACGACAGCAGGGGAGAATACTATTTACATTGGCATCTTCGTTCGAGGAAGTCGTTTGTTTTCGGTAGTAGATGAAAGTAAATTAAACGCACCAAATTAAATTTTAATTAAACGGGAAATTAACACTGGACAACAATAATATTCCATGGAGGGCTAGTTAGCTTTGTGAGATTAATGGACGAGTGTTAATTTCATTTCCACTTTCACACGTTCCAGCAGCAATTAATTTCATTGAAAATTCTAACTATAAAAGCTACTTTAGGAAATAGGATTACCTAATGAAACCAATTTTATTTTTCATATTTTGCTTTTTAATTAACGCAAATTAATATTCTTCCAATATCCCCCTTTTATTAAATTCTTGAAGGTACAGCCATTTGCCAAAACTATCAATTTATGGGTTTTGTTATGAATGAATATTATTACAATGCACGTAAAATAGTAAGTAAGCATGTATTATCTATATCTCAATCCATCTTGCATAAACTTTCTTTTAGTACACAAATAACCAATATAAATATTTAGTTCAGCTTTCCTTTATTAGAATTCAATACTAAAAACAAATAGCAAGCTGTTCGATAGGATTTTAATTTCACAGTGGAAAAGCGATACTAGAATCATTACAGATGAAAAACATATAACTCACGACTTCTCTTTTCATACGTAAATAATAATTAAAACTTTGATTGGCGCGGGTAAAAATTTATATTATCGATAACTGGTCATCGATGCCGCAAGGAAAGGTAACCTACCGTTTGACACGTGAGCAACATGCAAGAAATCGATGCGCCGACCCGAAGTGATGGCAAATATTTGCTCCGTTGAAGTTGGAGCAGCATGTCTTCGAAGCAGATTATTTTCACGGTAAATAACCGACTTACGACGGAAAAAGTTCGCGATCCGTCGGATCGTTTAAAATTCTAAGTGAGAAAAAGTTAAACATCAGCCAACGCCGTTTGATTCCGATGCTATTGACTCTGCCTCCGTTAAATTCATTGACCCGGCCACTTGTTTAGTTTAATACACCCCAGCGTATTCGATTCGCCGTCGCAGAGATTGTTTCGCAGTGGTAGTTCCTTGGCTGCGGTACCAATCGGAAATTCGAGCACTGGCCGCAACCCTTCTGTCAACCAGGCACAATCAATTTGTTCCGGCCAGAATTTTATACGCGACTATCAGATTACTTTGTCCGTTTTTATTTTTTTACATTTTGACGATAATTGTATAGCTTTGTTTTTTAAAAATATGTAAATAATCGCGAGATATACTTGGCCTTTATTTAGGAAAGTTTCATTGCCACGTTTTTCATGTCTGCGTTACGTTATACCTTTATTTATCAAATAAAATGAAAGGGGGAGATATGAATAATAAACCTATATGCTTTCTTGAAGCCAGAAATACTTGTTACGCGTTTGTTCGCTTGTTTGTAACTTATTACACTTATTTTACATTCATTATCTTCAATTTCCTTCTCCGCGAGAAGTTGCACGCAATTTACCATGATGGATTTAAGCTATTCGTGATACTCAGCACTATATCACTTGTCAAATCTTGACATCACATTTTGATTCACAGATGCTATTCGTTCAAATTTTACTGGAATATCGTTCGTACGCAACTTCTAAGAATGCTAGAACATTCGTGCAGTGGAAAGCAACATTTCCAATTTATAGAACTATGACTTTTGCTTTTATTAAGTGAACGTAAGAATTAAATGAAGAAATTTAAATTTATGTTTACGAAATTTTATTAGAAAAGAATGTTCGCAAACTGAAACAGATTCATTCGTTCCCTACACGCGATGAACATTATAAATTACAATGAGCAAGGCTTTCTATGAAAGAATCGAATGTGTCCTGAATAAAACAGATATGAAAACAGCATGCTTATTAATGACAGTAATGGATCTACGAAACATTTATCTTGCTACATATAAATTTTAAGATACTGTATCAATATCAGTTTTGCGTACTGCAACCTTTAATAAGAAAAAAGGAACGTAACTATAGAACAGAAAAACATTCAAAATTTTTCATAGATCTAATAAATCACTGCACAAATAACCCAGAACTATGAGAGTGTCACAGAAATATCCAAATAACAATCAAACCCTAACGCATTTAAATCCAATAATTAAATTTTATTTAACAAATATTGTATACACAAAAATAATTCAAAAGCATATGAAAGTATGGTTAAGGTTAATAAATTTATAAAGCTGCTGTTTTTTGTCGTGAAGGTAAAGTGAAATTCTCCGGAACCGCAAAATACCCAATTTTCCAAGTCGCCCTGCAAGGTTTCCGGTTTCGTAACGCGTGAAATTTGCAAAAACCACGTGTTTAACTTTCTTGTCGAAACTTTCGAGCACTTTAATGCTTCCTTCTCGGTTACCTAGACAGAGTTGCAATGTGAAATGTGTCGAGTTGTTTCGTTAGGATGGTGCAAGTCGCCAACAGTTTTGTGTTTCATTTCTCTGGAACTTCCAATTATGCACGGAAGTTCAACCCAACGTTACACAGAACATACCTCGGCTATGAGATTTTTCTTTCGAGATAAACTTCAACTATCCCCAGCTCGCCAGCTAGAATACCTTCATCCGACAAATTAATACATGTCCCTTAGGTTTTCCATTTTATAAATCCTTTATTTAACGCGAACTCCTCTGCGCCGCGTGATTTTCCATACTATTCGCCGTTTTGTGTTATTCTTTAACAAACAAAACATAATGGAATAAAATAAACGAACGAAGCATTAACAAAAGTGCAGCTTCTGTTTGTCTGGCGTTGAAGTTTTTGGGGCGAAATACACAAATATTGATTTCACTACGTGCAAAACAATCCAACAATGTGCATATAAAAATGGGAAAACGAATCTTTAACATGACGCTACGTTTTAGAGAAAAAAAAGAGTCAATTTTCGAATTCCATAGAACATGTTTACGCTTGGCCTAGTATTGATTCAATATCACTCGACAGGCTGATACGCAGTATTCCTACAATAGGGTACATTTGCGTTGGAAAAAGGCAATGTTTTTAAGCGTTGTCTGTCCGGAATGGACCGGTGGATAAATGAAATTGTTAAATGTCTACCATACTTTTGTTTTGAAACGATACAATTAATATTGTCAATATTTGCGGATCACTTTGTTGGGGAATAAATAATGGTTGTGGAAGATAATGTTCTGTAATGGTGTAATTATAATTTATATTCTGCAGCTGTGACTGATATGTCTTGCCGTGGTAAATTAATTTCTTCTCCTTTTATTTGACACTCGCCGTGAGATCATAATTACAGGAGAAAACAGGTGGATCGCCAAACGTCACGTTTATTCTCGATAATTTAAAGTTGCATTAACAGTCAGCGATCAAAAGTCACGATAGTATAAATTAATTAAATAGTACACAAAATAATGAAGTACCTTTATTTAATTGATATAAATCTGAATTGCATAAAATATAGCAAAAGCAGAGCTAAATAATTGTTTGATATCTCTTTCATAGACTCATGTCTGGACACGATTGAGCATCCTTTGTTTTCCAACTTTTCTATGAGTTTAATTAGTATTTAATTTGTAAACAAAAATTCGAACGATGCTTTTCTAACGGTAATTTATATAAATATTCAAAATGATTTATTCCACTTTAGAAATAAACGCAACCATTTGCAGAACTATTCTATCTTCTAAAATAAGTAGAATAGGAACGTCTGTGTCTGTCCGGACAGATCTGCTCCAGTCTGTGCTATTTACCAAATAAGTAGAATGGGGCCATCAATGTCTGACTGATCAGACATGCAAGCATCTATTATGCTTTAAAAATAAATAGAATAAAAAAGCCAGGATTTTGCAATATCGCGAAGAATATTATATAATTCAAGAGGAGATACAAATTAAAATTAAAGTTCCAATTAATTGATTAACTGAATGAGTTTTCAGTGTGACGTACACCTACTTGAATTAATCTAAATCTAAATGGATATTTTATCACGGTAGCACTTTACAGGAATAGCCTGCACGTTCTGTCATTATTGATTTATTGTGTATTCATGTCTTCGATGCAAGAAACATTTCACTATTGGCATAGTCATATTCTTTATTAAATTTCCGATATACAGAATGACTCAGCGCAGATGGTTGACCGCGATATATTTTCCTACAGATCTACGATGCCACACACAGCTAAAAAATATAGTAGCATCCGTATCGCACCTTAGCACTTGTGCAATTACGAAATTCTAAGAAATACATATATATTTCTCCATTTTGTTCCATCCTTTATATTTATCAATGGTGCTAAATATTCTGTTGCCACATGATTCGTAATTAGTACTTAAATAGAAATCGGGCATAAATAAAATCGCAAATGTAATTTTTATAGAATATAATTTTATTCCTCGTGGATAAATATGAAAAACAAAAAGAAGCAATGAAAGAAAAACAAAGAAGTCCCATCGCTCAAACAAATGTACGTCGAACTGCAACGACAAAATAATTCTACTCGAAACTGTTTCCCAATTCTGCGAGCAAACGGAAATAAAGAAAAAACAATACCAGAAAAGAAAAACGAACAACGTCGACTACCAGCGGCCAGTGTCCACGGTGGAATTCACTTTTGAGCCTCTATCCGCCAGCCTGACACGACATCCCGGCTTTCTTTTTCGATCACACGAGCATAACAACGCCAGGGAGGCGATATAATTTGAACTTTTCTGCCACGGTGACACGTGCACAATTTATTTCCCCCGGCCGCATTTACCTCGGCCCCATCGAGCCGGCTACTCGTTCATGAAAAATAAAACCTGCCGGCCGTTGCAATGAAACGGAACAGGAGAACGTGGAGCATAGAAAGTGCAAGGGTGGAGAGAAAAGAAGTGAGAGCTTGCCCGAGAAACGTGCAGTATTATCGCGATAATGCAGCGTCGCCTTCCAAAGGGAGCACGCGGTGTATCCATTACTATTACCTTTTTATTTTCATTGCCGTACGTGTGGCCGCCACGAAATATCCACTTTCAGACCTTGTATCCGGTGTCTCGATTCGATGGACGATCGTAAATTCCTCTCCCTTTGCCGCACGTTAATAGCCAGAACGAAATTGAATGTTCGATTCCGTCGGGTCGCGTCTGAAATCATTTCGTTATAACAGTTCCTCTAACGATGCTGGAAAAGATTGACCGGCTGGCTCGCCGTTCCTCCTCCACTTGGAAGTGGCGATAAAGCACGTGTTACATAACTGAAGTAGGTGAGGTCAGTGTATGTCGCTTGTAAAAAGAGAAGGGCGGCTGGAGTGTACGTTCATTTCGTAATATGTAATGGAAATCGTGATTGCTTTTTTTTATAATTTTACTTTTGCTGCCCAGGAGATGTAGCTTCTTATGGGAGTCTATGAAAAATATTTTGTTATGGATGGTAGCAATTCTAACATTATCGTCTGTAATCTTTTAAAATAATACGTGAAGGCTGGAATTTTATTGTGGGAAAGCTTGTGTATGTATTAGGAAAAACATTGTCAAGTGTTCTATAATTCATTGATTACGTTAAATGATTGGTTTGTAGTTTGTGGAAAAGATTAACATTTTCCTTTCTTATCTACTTTTTACTAATTTCAGACTTCAATGCATACCATACATTTTTTGCAGCATAGAAAAGTTTGAAACTAGATAATAAGTTTCTCAGAATTCTGATGTTCATTGCTAACATCAATAATTTGAACTCCAACTTTATCACAGATTCTATAATAAAACAAAAGATAATATTCCCTTAACAATTCTACCACTACAATTGAATGTTAACCAACCTTCGTAAGAGATTGATCATAAGGTCTACGAAATTTCAAAAGGGCAATCGTTACAGTCATTTACGAAAAGCACTTTGAAGGGGCAATGTAGGTCACTTGAACTTCGTAGTATCTGTTGAGGGTTGAAATCACTTTGTAGCGATAATACGTGAAACCGAAGTTGTTTCGGACAATTTACAATGCAAATGCACGGAGTAAGTGTCCGAAGTGGCTATCGCTACTCGCGCGAAAACCTTTGCTTTTACAGAAAAGTTTGTTGACCTCGAGTTTCCCAACAGCTTTCCATAAAAAAGCTTGAGAGCTACGTCGAGCAGAGAATTGTCAACCCTGTAAAGGTAATTCTTAGGAGAGTTACTGTCCTCTAAATTATATTTTTTCGTGCCGGCAAGACGAGACTTAACTTTTCTTCGCCCTCGTCGGTCCTTTCGTAGACAGATACCATTCTTCGCGCTTCGACCCGAGCTGATTTGAATTCTCATGATAAATAGTCTCGCGAAATTCTTCGAAACAATGCCCGATTTAAATGAGAATTGACCGTCGGCGTGAAATGTGGGGGAAAAACGAACAGGTGCCGACGAAAGATTCGATTTAGAGCTAATGGAACGTGCATGTCACAGAGTTTCCTCGAAGGGAACAAGCGTAAAAAGTATTGGCAGTTACATTTGTGTACACTTTCAGTCTTGCTTCCGTTCGCTCGATTCTGCTACCATTCACGGTAGCATTCTCAACGTTATTTTTCTTGCTGCGACGACAATTAAAGAGAGTGCGCAGAGGTTTCGATTACTTGCTAAAACAATTGGACAGTGTTCTATAAACGCAGATTTTAATTTAGCAATTTCATTAATGAATGAAAATTATGAAAATTTCTCCGCAATTATTATCCTCTGCAGTTTTTTACGAATTTCGGAGGAAATCTGGTGTATTTATTGAAATGGGCAATTTATTACGCTAATAATGAGTATGTATATGGTAGTCTAGTGACGCTTACGAACCAAATACTTTCGAAACTATGGTAATTAGGGAAGAATTTGTTGAACAGGGTTAACACATGCAGTTATTGCACCGTCTTGTACATTATCGGTACCGTAACTTATTACAGAACTTATTACACTCGCGACTCATAGCACTAACTTTACAAAACAATGTGGAACGGGGTCGAAATTGCATTGCAATGGAAAAACAAAATATCCAATTAGTAAAAGCTACAAGTAACTAAAGCACGCTATAAATACTGACCCTCTATTTACAATATCTCATATAGTCAATAAAAGCGTTGTTTATACAACATGTTCGATAAGGGGAAAAAGTTTATTAATTCAACAACATTTCTGTAGAAGTTCATGGAATTTGATTGCATATAATTCAATAAATTTTTTAGCTACTTATTTATTCAGCGCCTGATGGAAAAATTATATTGAAATAAAAAGCACCACTTTGTAATGAAGAAAATTACACGCGCAGAAATGTATGAGCTTCAGATGTGATTTAATATTTATTCGTGTCTAAATAAAAAAAAAGGAATAGGAATAAAATAAAGTATTACGTACGGAGCGTAAATTCAACGATCGTGCAACGAATAAAGTTTCGCAGTTGCTTTTACAACAATAGTGCCGTAGTTTTTCCTGCTTTCGGTTACGTTCGATTTGGGGTGAATAGTCCGGAAATCATTGTCGAACATTAAACTTTATCACACGTACTGTGTGCCCGGCTAAATTTATTGCCCAATTTGTCTTATGCCAATAAGCTGGTTGTAGAAAGAATAAATAAAACCTAGGGTATTCAAAGAGAAGAATAGTGCCGACTGTTAAGGAGAAAACACACTTTGAATATATACGTATATATCATTACTCAGTTTATGCTGAATTTATGTTTAATTTATTCCGCGAAATCCTTTTAATTTAAAGCTGACTTTATTCAACATTTTATTTAAGCCAATCTATAGTGCCAGATATTTAGTTCTTAAAAAAATAAAAATATGCTACGTGCATTGTTATTTTTAATATTTACCTAGATGCAAATCTTGCAAAGTCTCCCTCATTTTAAGTGAACATAAGAATTGGTAATACATCTAAATTAACTATAAATTTAAAAATATAACAATCACTGTAATAATTCTTCTGGTAACAATTTGAATTAGATCCAGCTTGAGAACATGTTTAGCGAATTACATAAAACTTTTGTTTGTTCCAGCAACGGAAGACAAATTCGATCTTTCATATAGAAAGCAGCCCATAGATAATAAGGACGGAGTAGAGATAAAGTGCATGGCAGAAGGACTATACCCCGAGCCCACACTAGATATATCCATCGAGTAAGTACTCCAGCAAGCTTTTCAACCCCTCGGGCATGCACCATGGTAAACTATCCAATTTTGTAATAGTTTAACAGTCGATCTTGATAAGTACGAACTTCTGCATTCATCGTCAAAGGAATTGAGGATTTACGTGCCATGCGTTCCATCGTACGTTACTATTTTACTTTTACAAAAAGGGAGAAGAAATATTCTAAATTCGATATCATTATTACAGTATCCAGACATACCATTATAATTGAACGCAAACCCAAGTCTCCTCGATTTTATATACACCGATAACCCCGCAAATTATTCCAAGATCAACGTTCAAAGTTCCCAAGCAGGGCAAGCAGGGCAAGCAGGGCACGTCTTGCGTCTACGAAATAACATTAACATGCTAACGCCGCGCGTCCAAACGACATATTGCATGATATTTCAGCTTGAAACGTGGTCGTGATGATTTTGCAAACGCCGCTTCCGTTGCAGAGGTGTCCCGGAAAAGCAAACAGCGAAGCCCGACATTGTGCTGCGTAACGACGGACTCTACAATATCTTTTCACGAACGGCCTTACTCGACGAGGATCTACCGGAAGCTGCGATTGTCAAATGCTTGCTGGGTATACCAAAGGCGAACTACAACGTTTCCCACAAGACCGTCTACTATCCCGGTTAGTATAATCGTATTTTAATATTTTCCCATTTATCTTCGTCTCTCTGTCTCTCCGTATCCCTCTGTCTTTCTCTCTGTCGCACGCTGCCGGAAGCGTTTCGCGTTCGAACCTCTTCGTATCGTGGCGGAAAAGGGAGAGATTAAAAATACGGAATAACAGTGCGTTAACGAGGGGTTCGGTGGTATCGGAGGGAAATGTAGATCGCAGTTACGCGAATTAACGTCGGCTTTATTCTCGCGTCCCATGCAAATCGATTGACGTTAACCCTTTAACTGGAACGCGACGAGTTTTGTCGCGTTTCGCGATATAAATATTTGCTCGGGCGAAGTTTCCGCTCTTATCGTCGCGATAAAAGCTCCGCGCGGTTTTAATCGATTTACTTCGGCCTTGCGCCGCTCAAATTTTTCGAAACTGCCTCCAATGATATTAAAGTTAGAGCAGTCTGTTGGGTAGTGATGAATGCGCGTGCTGATAGAGTTAACTATTTATTAAGCTTACTGGTACGACGATAAAGGGTTGATAGTTCGTGGGTTGCGGTATGTTAGAAAAGTCTGTGCCTGGTATCACCGAAGGAAGTGTTCTTTCTTTATTCTATGTAAAAACCGACCTTTACTGTTATTTCTGAATAATTACTCGCGCAAAATTGACTGTCAATTAGACGTTTCTCTCTAGAAAGAAATTGAAGATTAATAAAGCGAAATTATGAAGTTTGACCGCTTTTGTTTGACTTTTTCGAAATTCAAATGAAGGTACATTCAAAATATGGAAATAAATATTCGATAATACAGTAGTAGTAAAAAAACACTTCTAAATTTACGCAGAAATAAATATACCATGGGCAAACCTTTCTAACAACCTGCAGCCTGAATTCAACTCTATGCTGGCCACAATTACAGAGCTTCTACTATCGTCAAATATCAGAAACAAAAATTCCTGCAAAGTAAGTACCGCGAAGCTTCGCTAACAAGCTTGATGTACTAAAAAGCATTCGCGAAATTGATTGAAATACTATGTGCTGATTTTCAATATCAATAACACCTTTATTTGAATGTGTAATGTTGAGTAATCGTTCGAAGAATCCTCCTGGCTCGTTTCGCAATTGTGCCTCCTGTGTGTACATGTTTTCTCTACGTACGACAAACAACCAGCGTCGATGTAACAAATTAACCGTGATCGATTGTCAGCAACCTCAACCCTATATACGTGCACACATATATGTGCCTGTACACCAGCGCCTGTCCGTCATGCGTGTCCGTCGTATCACGTTCTGTGAAACGTTAACGTCAACGTTGAATTCCGTAACGATATCTTCCTTTTGGTCTGTAAATAAACCACCCCTCTACCAGGGCTCCCCGGCAATTTACGTATTTTTCCACGGCACTATCTTTCCGAGGGCGATACGGGTGCGCGCGCGTGAAAACGTCGCGCTCTTCTGCGTTTCCGCTTCCGCGAGGAAATATTGCAACGCCACCGGACGGATTTCCGCCCAGGCACGTTCAGCTCTGACCGAATTAGTTTCTCGCCTAGAACAGTAATAAAGTGACACGGAAAATAACGAAAAATACAGGAGCGAAGGCGATATTGTGTTACGTATAAATTCCGCGGAGGTGTGCAATAATATTTTACGGGCCTTTAACTGAAATAAAAAGTATGCGGTAAACGGCTGTGTGCACGGGGGACGAAAGTACCTGTGATATACGATATGTGTTTGAGATGTGGAAGAAAATAGGTTTGAAATATTGTAGCAAGCGAGGAAGGACAGCCAGTTTAGAATTCGAAGTTTATTAATGCAAGTTCTGTCAAGATCTGTCAAAGTCTCTTTTTAAAAATATGTTAATATTTGGAAGGCTATGAATCGTTCAATTGTTTCATATTTTTGGAGACGATTATGGAGATATGACTATTATTCAATGTAAAGTATCTATCTTGTAAGGTCAGTCTTTTAAAGCAATCAAAAACAATAAAATATTAGTAATAATTATTGTTAACTTTGAAAATTAAACGTACACTTTAACAATTATGTACACCTACAAGCTATAGCGCACTATCTTTACATAATAACAATTTCAATAAACTATGAAAACAGATACAACAGATATAAATTGCATCCCATAAATTAAGTCGATATCTACCCAACGCTCTTAATGGGTTAACAAGAAAGCTTCATAGATATTTACATAGTCGTGCCATAAATTCTGTCCCTAACCAGACTGACTTTATATAATAGGTAAATTAACACTGAAATTACGCAGGTAACCAAAAGGGCATTTATCCCTTTATTTCCTGTGTAGAACATTTTATCTATCATTCTTTAATTTTATTGTGCAAAATTTTGGTCGCCGTTCAGTGCAATATAATTTAGGCTTTGTTCCAACTCTATGGCAGACATGAATACACAACAATCTTTCGGTATTCTTAAATCTTTATTAAACGACTTACCACTCATTCATGACCGCAAATATTTTACCAATTGTCAAAAGGAACGATCGAACTGGTACTTTATAAAAAAGTTATACAAATTCATAACGTTTATAGGTAGAACTAAAAATCAATAAAACTCTCATTTTCCAACCAACCCCGTTAAAAAACAAATAATTCACAAGCACACATATGACTGCACGCTAAGGAGACAGCAACCCGTGAACTCTATCACATATTCTTCAGCCAACTATCATGCGATCCAAGCAGGTTCTCAAACATAACCCCGGTGCCCTTAATCACCCCAGTGGAAGCAACCGCGAGCGAAGCCAGTCAAAATCATCTCAATCAGGCGTACAGCGTTTCGGCTTATCATGCGTGCCCTCCCATTATCCTGACAGCGTCTGATCCCGCCAAGACGACATTCCACCGGCGACAGTCGGGTTCAAAGGGCAAAGTCCTAAGAGGGTATGCCGCGCCGTGGGGTCAAGTAGTGGGCGTGGACAGGGTCTTGGCCAGTGCATCGCGTTTACTCACAGACGGCCGGGGTATTTTGCGGTTGAAACTTGTAGCCGCTTCCTTCCTCTTGTCTCGTTATCATCTTGACCAAAGAAGGGCTTCCAGCTCGTCCGGTTGCAGCGTGGTTGCCACGTGGACGAAGACGGGAACGGACTAAATTACACACGGGTTAAATTGCCTGTACCCTCAAGCGGCACGCCCCGTCTATTATCGTCCAATTTTCTCTCATCTCGCCGAGCGAAATCTTCCGTCCGTCCTTCTTCGCCTCGAGTGCTCCACGAGAGATCAGACAGTGGGGAAAATAGCAAAGGGGAGAAAAAAAAGGGAACGTAGAGGTATGTCCACCTTCGTGACACACGACGCCACGGGACGGTGTGACTCGCTTTCACACGGCACTGGATTCTTCGTTAGCCCTTCGTTCGGTCCACGTGTTTGCCAATTTGCGCCCGTCTATTCGAGGGTCGCGCGTGACGAGCATCCCGATCCGCCTCGGTAACTCTCGCAGGCTGGCTTATTATTGATACGTACCACTGGCCGGCCCAGCCTCGAGTAGAACAGGTGCGTTCAAACTCGGCCCGACTAATAACTAACGAACTAACTTCCGGCCGTTTGATGATTCGCACCGAGTTAGCAGGGAATTGAACGGGGTACGGGGAAGATTATTGATGAAATTTTGGCCGATTTACGTGGCACTGTGTTTGTCGACAGTATTACGTCGTAGAACGCAGTATAAGTGTGCTGTAAGTGCACGGAAATACACTGATGGGGGAATGAATGCGATTGATTAACCGTCGAATATCGAAGAGAGGCTTGTCAGTTCTTGTAACCAACGTTCTTGGGAATATTTAATATTGTTTTGTACTTGTGCTTCCACGTTTTGGAAAATTGATATGACGTGGTATAGCGCTCGATAATTGTACGTGTAGTATTCTCTAGATCAGGGTTTCCCAAACTATGTTCCGCGAAAACCAGTTTTATGTGTTATGTTTGTAAAATTTTAATAATTACTAAACAGATAATGAATGTTATTCCTCATTTTTCTAAATTTGATTGATTATGTGTTATTACCTACCCTACAAAATAAACAATGTGTTCCGGGAAAATTTCGGGATTTGCGATTTCCGTTGCAGGAAAAGTTTGGGAAACCCGGCTCTAGATCGTGTAGATTAGTCACATTTCATGTTTAAAAATTATTATTGCGTTTATAAAAGGCAATGGACCGTAAATATGGTACACCTTGCAGTGAAATGCAACTTTTTATTTAGCGAAGCATTAACTTAGCAACTACTACAAGGTGTAACAAAGGCCATACGTATCTTCCAATTAGCACTTGATTTTTTCATCGCGTAGCATCAGTTTAAATCGGATCAATTGAAATTGAAAGGAGCAGTTAATTATTCACGAAATCGTTTAGATAGAGATATTGTTATACAAGAAATTAGTGAAAATTATGTCAGTTTCGTCTTAACAACTTGACTTTATTAAAGAATTCACTTTTCCAAATGTAATAGTCGCCCAGAACTGTGACTTCTCGCGTTCCTCGTCGGATAACGCGTGCTGAGAACTTAGTTCCCTTACCTGATTATCTCTCTCACTTATCACAGAACTAGTATAATAAAATTAAGGGACTGCTGAAGTTCCCCGGCCATTATGTGGTGTAATACAGTTGCTCGTTTAACGGTGCGACAAACCGCGAGAAATTAATTGCCTCGTCGAAGAAACTTTCGCAGAAAAATGTTTACCGTGTATTTAAAATTTAACGCAACTACACTCATGCGTGTGTAATTGAAAAAGGAATCGGGGAAAAGTTTGATTACATCTGTGTTAGTAACATAGTGTGGAATAATAAAAGAACCTTGGCGATTGAGTTTCAGAACAAGCCGACCCATTTGCAATCACATTTCATTTGTTCGTTTCGTTCCTGCGTCAGCATTTATTGCGTTTATCGAACCTGGTATGAATATGCATAATTAGATGAATAATCTCCGATTGCTTGTGCATAGTAAACCTACCCTTTTATTTTGTAGTCTTTCAATCGTGCTCATATTTCGTTTATTACTAACGATCCAACGTTTCTGATCATATTACATTATCACTGTTATCACGCTTTTAGCACTAGAACTACCAAAGAGGGTCGAAATGACTTGTTTCAGATTTCTTGCTTCAGAATTATTAATATATAGGTATCGTTGTAGCAATTTATCATGAGTTTTAATAAGACAGAATGACAATTGGACGCCTCACTTGCCAAATTGATTAACTCCACTTTCTGAATTTTATTAAAGTTATTAATTAAATAGTTAAATTAATTAGTTTATTAATTAAATTATTTATCAGTGTTTTGACATTAAAATTTAATAAAATTCAGAAAGTGGAGTCAAATGGATGTCAAAACACTTTATTAGTGTTTATTAGTGTTTTGACATTAAAATTTAATAAAATTCGGAAAGTGGAGTCAAATGGATGTCAAAACACTTTATTAGTGTTTATTAGTGTTTTGACATTAAAATTGAATAAAATTCAGAAAGTGGAGTTAATCGATTTGGCAAGTGAGGCGTCCAATTATATATCTCTATTTAATGTCCATTCAACGACTTTCGGGTTCATAATCTGTCTAACGTATGCTATCTGAATAATACCAAAATGTATCGGTAGTTCTAGTGTTAAAGGACATCCGTGGTTAATTCATATAGTGCATCGCATAAAAACATTTCTTCGCGAATAAATGTTATATCGCTCTCATAGAATAACATGTACACATTGGGACAAAACTACATCGCCGACAGTGTAGAACGCTTCTTTCCTTCACATTCATTCTTCACGACTTGGTTCTTCGGCCTTCCCCCTTCGTCTGCGTCGGGTCATCGGAATCGAGTAACGCGCGAAAATAACATTCGAAGCTCAGAACGAAGTTCACGAAACTAGCCCTGATCAAACCCTCTCCAATTGTCCATCGCCCACGTTCTGCCTTAACGTTTGTAATTCTGCGAAGAGATATCCCGCTCGTTACCCACTAGAATAAAACTACGGCTGGCCGCCTCCGTTTCTCTAACACTCTAACTGCCCAGTTCATAGAAATATCTATGCTTACTACTTGATGGACGCGATATGTGGTGTTTATTGTGCAGGACCGCCTACTACTACTTCAACCGCTACAACGAAGCTGCTGCACAAAATGGAGATCCAAGCGCTAGACAACTCAGAGACTAGCAATGGTGGTGGTAAGGCTTGTAAATTTCTCCTCGTCTATTCACGACATCACCACCATAAGCCACCATCCTTCATGAGATTTGGAAACTTTGACAAGATCGATAGTGTTGCCTTTCTTGCGCGGTGGATACCGATTCCCGATGCAGTTCCGCGCTCCGAATTTTTGCCCGCGAACGCCGGGAAATCGCTTTGATATGCCCCGGGCCACGGTTCTTCAACGACGATTCCGAAGTGGCACGCGGTTTTTCTGCTTCGAACGACGCTCGGGACCGAGCGAACCGTTTGCGAAATAGATTCACGTGTATCGAACGAAGTCAGTTATTCGCTTATTGTGACATTCCAATTAGCCGACGCAGCTAAATATTTTCGGACAGCGGCAACAGGATATTCGGCAAATTTCGACGGTCCCGTCAGTTCCTTTGTTCTAAATTATCATTGAAAGGGTGAAATTGTCATGCTACAATATTCGGGACATTTCGATGCGCTTGGTGTTTTCAATTTTAATTAGAAACTATTTTTTTCACCTGAAGAAAGGTAGAGGGAGTTGAAGTGTAGTCGCGACGAATTTTTCTAACGCTGCATGAAAGGCTTTTCTTTATTAATCTTTTAATTAATTTTGGTAGCCCGCATTAACGAGTCGCGAATTTCGTTTCAATATTACGAGTTTACGAGTTCTATGGGAAGAAGTGTATGCAGTATATTGAGGATATTGTACGCGCGAGTTTAATTTCAATTCGAGGATTCGTTCGCTGTGGGATCGCATTTTGGACAGCTTGTTTGTTTGTTTTTTTTGCATCATGCTTTTCGCACTTCACTGCACTTTGACACTTTTTTATGATGCACCAATGCTGTTCAACGCTCTGATCATATTAGAACTGTTAACCGTTGGCGCATTCGTAGATACTTTCCTAAAAGTTTGTTCTCACTGCTTGCACTCGATCTCCGATTTTATCTTCGCTCTTCGTTCTCCATAATTAGAACACACGCATTGTAACACACGTGGAAGACAATGGAATAAATGAATTGCCATACGTTACGAAAGGAAGTGAATTTAATCTAAATAATGTAGAATAGAGTAAAATAAAAATTAGCTTATCAGTTAATGCAGAAAGGCGATATCGTGCTGTAGTACATTATTCATACAAATCATTTCAATTTGCCTTTCAATTAAAAAAAAACAAATATTTAATTTACGACAATTCAATTGACTTTTAACAAAATTCTATTTTCGTTCAATTTTACGACAAGATACGAAATTCGATCTCCTCAAAGTTCTCGAACGATGTACCCCTGCTCCAATCACCCCCGAACACGATTAACAAATGTGCAATGCATCCCCGCATTAACACCCTCGTTTCGCATCTACAAGTGAAACGTGTATACACGCTAATTATACCACCTGCACTAACAAAATAACCGGTATTTGCAGACGGTATCCAGAGATAACGCGACACAATTCCTAGATGCAGTAAATAAATAAACACCCCCATGGTGTCCCCAACGTGCTTTATAATGGAAACTACGTTTCTCCGTAAATATTCTATTCTGTCAGGATTAATGTTTGTATAAATTCGCCGGTAAATGAAGCTCGTAAACGCGGCAATTCCATTCGTAAAAATAGAGTATAAATATTCAACAGCGTGGGGGATACATTTTAAACGGAGAATGCATTTCAACGCGTTACACGTTATACAGAACCATTTACATCGTTATATTACTCGCCGATTTTGCGTTTCGATTTCTTACTAATTCGTTTATCGCCGAGCTGTTTATGCGGTGCATTTAGGGGAACGGAGGGAGGTTCTATTTCCCGATAAGGAACATAAATCTGAAATATTCGAGTCTCGCGGACGGTATTACGATAAACGAATCATCTGGAATCTAGTTGGCGAATCGATTTTTCATGATGCAATATCGCCTATATTGCGTTTCTCATTTCCTCGACAGAAGTCTTATTTCCTTTCGCGCTGTCCGCGGCAAAAAGAGGTCGAAGAATTTTTGTGTAATCACCGACTTCTTTCGCCGTTTCTCAAGGTAGAAATGGGCGCGTGGTTCGCAGCGTTGCTTCGTTAAATAACCCGTGGGGAAGGGAAAACTGATAAAACGTACGATAAATGTTATCTAATTTGTGTGAGAAGCGTGCTCGGTACTTTCATTTAAATCTCCGCGGAATTGAGGATTTTACAAGCGAAGATGTATTTATCGTGAGCAAGATGAATTTTAATTGCAACCAAACGAAAAGGGAAAGACAACGTCTAATTGTGGGACGCGTTAATGGCATTTATTTTCACTGCAAACTCTGTTCAACAGATTCGCCTGAAACATGGCTGAATTTAAATTTCTCGCAAGATAAAGACGTATTTTAAATTTAATAGGAAAGTCGAGGATCACTCCAATACTGCATATATGGACCGTTTATTTTGAAAGTGGTGTAAGCCCATTTTTTGTTAAATGAGATATCACATGATTCGTGATTATCTTAGTGTAAGCTTTTTATTTATAAGTAGTAAAAAGACAACAAAAAATGGACTTGCACCACTTTCAAAATTAGCCGTCCATATATTAAATGCCACCTAATTTGATAACAAAAAGCGCACACCTACAGAAATGAAGTTTCCTCGATTTAAGAAAGAACTTTAAAGTTCAAACAATTGTTCAATTACTTCGTGCATAAATCATTCTAATACGTGCAACGTCTAATAACAATAATTCTAACTTATCAAAAAGTATATTTAAAAATAGAACAACTGTAAGCAACCACACCAGTGCCCACGTTGTCCACTACTTCCTCCGCGTGCACGCATTTAAAACAACGAAAGAACTCAAAACACCGTTAAAAGTGAAGTTTCCACAAGCATAAAATGTGCCGTAGTTCCCGAAGAAAAGTATGTGAATTCGTCACGTGTTTAAAACTCGCCATTTATTCCATTCGCATAAAAACAAAAGATGCTGGACCGAGGGATTCTCTGTTTCATCGTTCCTCGTTGTTTTCTTTTTTACTCCTCCCGAACTAAATGGAAAGTCATAAACGCTGGGGGCGACATCGCGTTCAACTCGGCTTACGTACAAATTGACAAACTTAGACTACCGCTCCTCGTCGTCAAGAGGATGATGAAGAACGTATAAAGAAGAGAAGGGACGGGAAATTGGGTACACGATAGATTAATCTTTCCGCTAATAATCGAGCATCGGGCAAGGGGCAGGTTAATAAACTAACAGCAGCGTAAGTTCTGGTTGACGGGGATGAAGGGGCGGTACTTCCTCTTGAAGCTCATCAGCTGGCATTACTACGCCACGCTAATAAATAGCCGAAGTTGAGGTTCCGTTAATACCCTCTCGTCTTGCACACAGGCGCACGAATTTCCCTCGGTGATACGCTATCAAGCACTTCGTCGATCCATATCGCCAAGAATGCGTTAAAGTTTCTGCTTGGGCATCAACGGGGAACGGTGTGCGTAACTTTCTTTCGCCACGAAATTCGTAATACCTGGCGCGGTCCTGGCGAAAAAAGAAGGAACGAAATCGCCAGGCTAAACTTTCGCCATTGAAAGGGATCACGAAGGAACTCGAACGCTTCAATAGAACGTGTCAGCGTTTTGTATGCCTCTAAAGGAGACACCGTTAGATTATTTTGTGATATTTTCATTCGTAAATAATATTTTTGCTAAATCGTTTGTATGGAAATAATATTATCGCTGCCGATAATCGATGGTTTAATTCAAGTTTGATGCAAGGTAAGCTTGAAGGGAATATTTGAATAATATTAGACTGTTTGTAAAGGGTTCTGTTTCTACACTAATCAACAAAAGTTCCCTATTCAACGATTCTGCTTTGCCAAAGAAAATTAAAAGTAGGGAAATTCTAAAGAGATAATCGTGTTCAAGTCTCTTTTTATACAGGTAGTTCACGAAGGGAAACGTCGGGGAATTGTTAATATTATAAAAATCTGTAAATAGGTTTAGGTTATTATTGAAAACTGTATATTCATATTCAATCCTCGTATTCCATCCATTCCATACCGTATTTTCCTATTATCCTACAGCTCCGTGGCTAATTTGATATTGCATTTCCTTTTAAGCGTCATCGCGAGCAATTAAACGTGAAACATAATGATTTCATGCTATTGTAGTATTTTGTTAATGTATAAAACAATCGCTCAAACACAGAATTCGATATCACCTATCTACAGCTAAAAATCTCTAATTATAAGATCAACTATTACGAATTTTGCATACACGCTGAATAGACTGGAAGTTCATTGAAATTGAAATACCATGTTAATACGTTGCATGTTGCCAATTGGATTTTAAACACGCCAGAAATGTCTCAGAAATATTCTACTGTTTGATGATCTAACTAGTTGTAAGAGCGGCAAATAAAATTCGTAAGGGACAAAGAACTTTGGAAGTTAATTTGTACTGGCTATTAAGTTAGCACAGCCGGACGATGCTTCTAACAATGTACATTAATTAACCATGGAAGTTAGAGCTCGTTTGCATCAGATAGCAACGTCGGGGGATCATTATCATATGGATATATGCACTAACTGCACAGAATCAGCAGCATTCAATTTGAACTCTCCTGCTGTCTCCATGATTATGGACGGCAGAAAGTTGAATTACTGAACGTTCCTACATGTAACATATTCTCTAATTGTTTTACACTCTGTCTATATACGAAACGTTTATTAGAAAATTGGATACACTACTAGTAATTAACATAAACAGGTGATTTTACAAAGGTAGAAGTTTTCCTTCGTTTAGAATATCACTTGAGTACTCTGTCACGATTAACTATTTGAATTTCTGCTGGGGTTACTCGTGTATCTTTCTTGCAATTAGACTGTAATTATATTAGTTACACACCATATTTGGTTTCGAAAATTTCAGTGCATATGTACAAGGCATTGTCATTGTGCCATTAATTTTGTTTTATTTGGTTAAAGAATTTGGTAAGGATCGGACTTCTAGATTACGAATAAAAGAGATGTGAATATAATTTCTGTCCATCTAAACGTTATACATGGATGCATTTTCTTCCAATATTTCACGGCGTTCCTGAATAATGCAGTCTACAATAATATAAAATAATTTGATAGAAAAATAATTGCACGTCAAATTATTTCCGAAGCATTCACTACTCCTTGAATTTACATTATGAATATGAGAGGCGTCGAAACAAAAATATGTAGAAATCTCATCCGAATTTGCAGCGGCATTACAGATTTTATACTGCAGCATAAAGTGCACTCGGAACAGTAGACGGAACTTTCCTAGAAAGTCCGTACAAAAACAGCTTCCACCGCGGATGATTAAATTGTTCAAGCCAACACATCTCCAGAGCTGGCATGCGGCACCCTTTCCACTGGAATATTTCTTCCATCAAGCTGACCGAACTTTACCAAATACACAGACATAGAAGAAATTTCCATTCGAAGATTAAACCATTCGGCTGAACGCTTTCGAAGTCCGCTCCCAAAAACTCCTTTCCCCTGAATCATTTTTTAGACACTCTGTACATGGTCCATATTAGCGCATCATAGAAATCTGTAAACAAATTTAACTCACAGTTAAACTTCGACTAAATCTCACTGCAACTTCAATCTAATATAATAATTTATCTGGCCCTTTATTTTTACCAACACAGTAACTGCAATAGAAAAATATACAAGGTGAATCAGAAATCTTCATCAGCTAATGGACCGATCGAAAATTTTTCTAATTTGTATACCATCTTTTAATTACAACCTTAACATGATTATAGTAAATTTTTTGCGAAAACTTCCAATAACAATACACTATAACTATTTGGAAGCTCTCATTAAACCATATTATACCGGATAAACTAATTTTCGATCAACCCCCTAACCGCGAATAATCCAAACTCGTCGCGTTTCGTGCTTCACCCTGTACAACGTAGTACATAACTATTTTTACCAATCTACTTCAGCGCAACACAATAAAATATCCGACCCCATTTCCCTTGCTACTCCATACGTACATTAAATCTTTCTCCAAAAGCATTTTTTTACCCACTCTGTACATCTTGTCCTGCCACCCCTCAGCCCGTATTAATCCCTCCCAAATGAACCTCCGGCGAGCGATTAAATCGGCCGACCGAGGAAAAAAGTTTCGAGCAATGAAAACGTTTCCCAAGGTAACGAAGGAAGCGATAGGTGAGGCAAGGAAGCTCGCAAATAAGAAAGTAATTAGCCGTGGCAGGTCCGGGGCGAGTTAATTCTTATTGCTAATGGAAACCCCTTCTGCTGACAGGGGGTGAGAGAAGAAGAAGAAGAGATAAAGGGGAAACGGCCCGGTTTGCGCAACACACTACCCTAATTTAAGGACATGCAGTTTACATTAGCGGTCCCTGACTTTTAGCGCAACGTCTGTGTCGCGAACAAAGTATCGCGGCTTTACGCCGTCGTTGGTCATAAAGTTTTCGGCGGGATCGTAATCAAAGCTCAACGGCGATCGTAAAGGAAAATGGTCCCCGTGGCAATAAGTTCCGTGCGTGGAAAAGATATTTTCCTTCGACCGGCGTGTCGACATATTTATTGGCCGGGACACCATCGATTACAAGCAGCGTTGCGTCTCTAAATGATAATTCGCGGAAAAAGCTGTTATCGATCGCGATGATAATGAACGGGCAAGGGAATGAAGCCGGGTAATGAATGCAATTTACCGGGAGCCGAGGAGAATTCTACCTTGCATGGTGATTTAGAAGGGGGCGACGGTTGAATGTATACGTATACGTCTTGCTGATGGCAAATGAAAGGTTCTTTGGGAAAAATGTAAATGCAAATGTTACGGTGTTATAGTAGTATGGCTGATGGTATAGCGTAACGATCCATGAGCCGATGATTTCGGATGGTCTCTTATTTTACGTTTAATTAGATCTTCGAGCAACGTACGCAACTGCACCGGCATTCTACGACCGCTGAGAAAGCGTAGTAATTAGTGAAAGGGCTTAAAAATACGTTGGAGTAAATGTTAGTATTAAGTGATCGGATAGTGTCCCGTTTTATTTTAAGGCGATTTACGATCTGATTGCAGGAAATCTCGCTGGTCGATTGTCAATTAATGTACTGCTAGTCATCGTGCATCTGGCACTGATTAATATGTTCAATTAACCGTTTGATTATTAGGTAAGTAATTTCAATACTTTTCCTTTACCTTTTGGTTTCTATTAACACAGCTTTCTTTTAGTACATTTTACGTAACATACAATTTTGATGTCAAAAAACATGGCAAATGTTCTTACTCACGATTCAATCTTTTTTGTTTCCATAAAATTCTGGTTTACTCGAATTCAAAACCTTTAAAATAACACAAGTTACTTACGTATCAATGGATACCTTCAAACGAAAATTATCTATAGGATTACCAAACAATTTTGCCCACATTTTATACAGGTAGATTTTTCATTTAAGACAAATATTTTCTTTAGACAAGCTATCCATTTGAAAACGATACTAAATCCCACTTTTTCTACGGTGCATGAATCGCCCAGAAAAATTACCCTCTGTCAAAAACTGCATAGAGCAAATTACCCCCACAGCTCTGTAGAAATATTTTTACGCGTTTCGCGACCATTTCCAAGATAATTATTTTATTGTAATCCTTGCCTTTCGGCTTAGGATGACTTCCGTGTTTGTACATTTTCTTACATCTACCCTAAACCTAATTTCTTAAATTCTACCCTCTCCCATTCTTATTGCCCTCCTTCTTTGGTTTCGTTCATCTCTTCCGCCTCCTTCCTCCTTTCTCTCGCTCTTTCAATCTTCTTAATTCCTTCTATCCCCTCACCTGTTTCGCTTAGCAGCTCCTCCAGTCTCATTTTTCCTCTCGTTGCTTCGCACTTTCCTATTATGTGTGCCAACGTTTCCTCTTCCTCTTTGCAGATCCTGCACACTCTGTCTTCCTTCTCTCTCCAATATTGTTTCCTTTTGTTTTCGTTTCCACATCTGAACCTCGCTATCATGTATCTATTCTCTTATATACTTCGTTATATCTCGATTCCTCGATCTTCTTCCTCCTTTTTTCTTCCTCGGCTTCTTTGATTTTTTCCCTAATTCTTTTCATTAGCCCCTCCATCTTGTCTCCTTCTTCTTCCCTTACTTTTTCCATCGTCTCTCTATCCATTCCTAGTCCCCTTCTCACCTTCTCTCTGCTTTCCTCCCATTTATTTGTCCTCCTCTCCTTCTCCCTCTTCTCTATTTCTCTTCTCTATTTATCGGCGACGATAACGAAATTTCCAAGATAATCTCAGAGATCAAATAATAATCGGCCAAGCGTGAACACGCGTGCACTAAAGTATATCGTACTTGTTAAGAATTTGCTGTTATTAAAGGTGGAAGAGGTAAGAGAGGTAGTTCTTTCCCGGTCAATTCTGGGGTAAAGACTGAGTGGTCAATCACAGTTCATTTACCAAAAGGCAGAACCTTCCCCACTCCGTGGCCAGATCCTCCAGGAAGAGTTTCCCTATTCCTTGGAAATACGGCTACAATCCGATTGCCACATGTATTCTTTACTCGACACTAAGGAACAATCCCTCGACACCAGATAGTTGGAAGACCCAATGCGGTCGCCAGCCATCGTCGGTCAACGGGATGTTCAGTCTCATTCATTCACTTTCAAAACATCCCTAATAAACAGTCAATCCTTGGACATTCGATAGTTGAATAGCGTCGGGCCACCAGCCATCGTCTGTCGTCCAGATTGCCCATTTGCAAAACACTCTCCAAACGCACCCAGGCTAGGTCCCTATCATAAATCGGTCCCTTTCCTTTCATTCAAAATGCGCTGTCGCTAACATACTCATTAAGTCACATTTGATTTCAGGTCGCCGCCTAAATGAAGTCCGAAACGTTTGGCGAACACGTGTTACGTGCCAGCCGTTTCGACCTGTCTTCTTATGCAACGCCTAAGATACTTATCGACAGACATCGTGTGTCCACGTTAAATGTTATTCGACAAAATGCGGACAGAGACAAGCGTCGAAGTTCGAGTCGGCTGTTCGTGTTCGTCGTACGCGCCAGAAAGTTCTGTTTGTAAGTCGATTATAACGCAAAACACATGTACACGGACAGGGCACGCGTAAAACACGTATGTACACTAGTACATTGGACACGCGAAACGAATATGAGAGAGCACATTGTACGCGATGTTTAGAGTGTTATTTGTATTTGTAATGAAATTCTAGTTCATCGTGGCTAGCGTGGATGCGATTTAAAAACCAAAGATATTAAGGTGAAAATCCTGTTGATTGGGTGAAACGTACGGTGAGAAACTTCTTCGCGACGTGGCGTTGTAAATAATGTTCAAGATTTGATCGTATTACAGTTCGATTCATATTGTAGACTGTGTTTGTTACTCTTCGTGTTACGCCAGATTCATAATATATTGTTTAAATGAATAAGATGTATGGAATTTTACATACGTCGTACAGCAGATAAAATATATATTATATATATATAAATATAAATATAAATATGAATATAAATATATGATGAAACAGGAAAAAGAAAAGGAGAAGACCGAGTGGATATAATGATTATACGTAACTTGAATGTGTAATTATTTTAATATGTGTAAATAGCTGCGACAATATGCGGTACCGAGATGCGAACGAGGAGGACTATGAAGAATATTTAGGAACAAAAGGATAACGCGATTGCATCCTTGTACGTGAAAATGAATTGTACAGTCTCTGCAAACGATATTGCAAAAGAAAAATTATTATATCCGTTAATCCTTATCGCGAGCAGAGAGCGTGATAATTGAGACGGTAATAAGGCGGGGGATAAGATATATCCCGCGGGAAAAACAATTCAGACAATTTCGATGAGCGTCGCGCTTGTGGAATCGTGTGATTTAAAATCGTCGATTAATTCAGTGAAGAACTTCGAAGTTTCGCTCAGGTGTTTTTGCTGTTCTGTTGTTACCTACGTTAGTCGATCCAGTGAAACGACCAAAAAGAATTAGCAATTAATCTTCTGTCTCGTCGATGGAACATTTAGTTATTATTTTCACTGTTCTGTGAATTACGATACCAAAGATGATCGACAAAATACCTGATCGAAGAGAGAAGTCCGAACTGTGTGCACCAAAGATCGCGTCTAATTAAATTAGGCCTAATTTATAATATAAATACCTTCCGCTACTGCGCGTGACGGACAACTAACAAGTGTTTTACACAAAGGAAGCATCAACTCAACGGGCAATGTAATTTCTTTTTCGTATGAAGACTATTCTTCTGCACATCTGGTCAGCTAACGAATAGAATATATATATATATATATAAAAGCTTTCGCTGTGTGATTGTTAATTAAAATCGACCGTTCGAATTATCGATGATGAAAGTTGTAATTGCACGTGAAGCGAACCTAGAATTATTCATACCTGTCACTCTACACGAGAAAGAAGGAAAGGGAAGATAAAGATTATAGTTAGATGTTATAGTTGTAAATAAATTGCCCCCTGTAGCACCTCTAGTCCTTTAAAAATGAAAAGCCTATCATCGGACGAAGGAAAGGAAGCAGCATACCAAAAAATGGGAGAGTATTCTGTATTATAATTTCATGTGCAACATCCGAGAATTCTAACTATACAGATGCTTGGGTAAAAAAAGGGAGAGGTTTCCATGTTTGTAAAGTGAAATACATTTCTGTACGAAAAAAAATGAAAAAAAAAATAACTGGACGATGTAGTAGCTATGTTATTGTATGTTCTATAAAACGTCCATTTCCTCTACAAAAACATCCAATCAATATTCATCTTTTTCGCCATTCCGATGGAAAAAAAAAATAATTCAACAAAACACAATCACTAGGAGGAGTTTAAAAGCGAACGGAATTAATTTCCTGGGAATGATAATATATCGGAAATAAGAATGTGTGTAACGCGTGCCTCGAATTTAATAGGGTAGCTGATCATTTCTCCGGCGAGTTTCAATTTTAATTAATATAATCCCCGAGAAAACAAAATATATTTTCATAACGTTTTCACGTAAATTATATTATTGCCTCGTTAGCATTATGATTGAGCGTACAATTATTACTTTTCAGTTTGTGTGTCATTGTTTTCTTTAAGCCGGCAGCGATTTTCGAAACGTGTCACGTGTCGACATTTTTTTTCGAAGATTCATGAAATACCTAATATTCTTTTTAGAGCCAAGCACGTGATTCTTACTAACAATTCGTGAAACCTTGATTTGTGCGTTTTATTGTAAGAGAATTGTCGCAATTCTTCGACCTCGAATGTTTTTTCTAATGTGTTTAAGCGGTGTTTGTATTGTTTGAAACATTGGATATGAATTGTAACAAATTGTAATAAATGAGTTTCGTTTAATAACACGTTTCAGCAACACTTTCTGTTTATTTTTTCGTTCCATCTTTTCTGTATTTCCCAATTTAAATTTGAGAACTTATTGGTTACCCTGATATTGATCTTTTATAAATCGCATTATAAAAATATCAGCCTAAACGAAAGGCTTTTTGTATGAAAAATGTTTTTAAAAAGTTCATAAGAGCATAAGAAGTAGATTAATCGATTCGACGGTGTTCATTCCAATTGCGAAAACTACGAAAGTCATGTAATAAAAGAAAGGCATAAAATAGAAGAATTCAATTTACTGAGGAGTCCATTTTATAACAAAAAAATAGATATCGTGCAGTGAAATTGAAACTAACAATTGATTATTTATATAAAGTTTATAAAGGATTGCGTCTGTGTACTTCGAATGATCGGTACCATGTAATTTTGTACGAAGCCTTATGTCTTAAATGCTTCTGTAAATAACGCGTAAATATATTGGATTCATTTATACGCGTACAGGTTGCAAAGGAATTCTGGATACAAACTTTTAAACGTCTCACTAATTATAAGCTTCAACACTGTTTGAATAAAAATATATTTATTAACTTGAAAAGGAAAAGAATAAGCATGACAATTTCAACATCATTTTTATGATAATTGGAAATATGGTAATTTGTAGATATTTCGATAAACTAAATTCTATGTTTATTCAGGAATGCTTTTATATTTTTATAATCATTGATTTTCGATATTTGAACAAGAAATTTTTATTCGTGCACTGTCTCAAAATGGCAAAAAACTATCTAAGCTTATAACTTTTAAAAATATCGCTCTTTTGTTTTAATACACTTTAATACACATTAATGCATACCCAAAGTTTCTTTGCTTCCTATACAATATAAAATATTCCAAATTAAACAGACACATTATAAAAGCATGTTCTTTAGGGGCATACAAAATAAAATTTCTGTAAAGACGTACCAGGATTTGTTGTTGCTAGAATCGAAGTACAATATCTGACATTATAATTACCAAATGAATAAAAGAAAGAATCATTTTAAATATATTTTACTACATATGTACAAATGCGTATAAGTTAATTATAATAATAAATCAATTTCACGCGTATGCCCGTACATTAAAGAATGCGCTTTTACAATTTTCCTGTTCAATTTAACAAAAGCCTATAACACATACATTCGTATGTGCTCGTACATCGACCTCAAACAATTCACGACTATATGAAAATCCACGAAAAACGCGATGACTTCTCCCATATAAGGCATCAAATTACTCAACAAATTCATTCAATAAAACCGTGTGTAAAAATGTACAAATAATAATAAACGAATTATATGAAACCATACCACGTAATTAGATATACCAGAATGCCTAAGTAAAGTCGATAAATTTTAGCTGTACAATGAACAAACAAAACGTTAACAATATAACTGTTTCGCTAAGTAAAGAAGATAAAGAGGAATAAATCTATTCTAATCGTTGTTAATAACTACGTGTATATGTTCACTCGGTGCGAAACAAATAAATATATGAATACATATAGAGAAATAACATAATATACGAGGAAAATCTTTTCAATTAAGTAAATCATAGGATTCGACCGACTCAACGAACAAATTACATTGCTTGTCCGAAAAATCTGTCCAACATATTTTAATTTGTATAAATCGTGTATCGTTTGAGCCAGATGTACAACGGGTCACCATTAACAGGCGCGCAATACACGAACTCGCGACCAATTGTATTAACGTCGTATGTACTGTAATCCACATTGTATATATATGTGTATAAATGCGAATTAAAACGACTATAGAGATAGATTATTTCGTACTAAATACAAAGGTAATCGGTGTTTCACGTATGGAATTGCATTTACGAAATGTACTCGCCTAAGCCTGCAGATCCCCGATGAACATTTCGACGACAAAGGATTACTTATTGACTTGTTATACCCATTCAAGCTAACCATTCGTTTCATTGCAACAATAGGTATCGAATTGGTTGCAGTATTGATTCGAATTCTCTAATATGAAATAGTTGCCCGATGAAAGGAATCTTTTATTGCGTGTATTTCGTTACGCTTACAATTAGATATACTTTCCCCTTTATGTTTTTTTTCCAGATAGTTATATGTGATAAAGTAATTAATTGTGATGATATTGCTTTTCACTTTCGATAATCAGATATCGTGAACTACTGTATCTACTTTAGAGAATTCTAAGTGATTTTAACGTTTATGACAATATTACGATATCGTTAAATATGAAGTTAAATATTCAGACTATGGAATTTATTTCGATGAAAAAAATATTTCAAGAAACGAGTAATGAATGTGACTGCAAAATGGGACGCATTTACCATAAATATGTATATAAGTTGATAAAACCGAATCCTTGGTTAATATGCAATTAATTTAAAGGATTAAAATTTTTATTCTCCAAATTTTGTTAAGTACGCGTTAAGTTTTGTTAAGTCCTTTATTTTATTTTTAGGAAGTATTCGCTAATCAAGTTGTTTTTCCATATCATGAAACGAAAGGTTAATGAAAAAATGTGTGATATTATAAATGAATTGAATGTCGATAAGAATTTTTTATTATAATTATTAAATTCAAACTCAAACATCGATTTCATAGTCAACTACAATTACGATTATGTAATTCCTACTCCTAATCATTATTCAATTACTTATTTAATCACGTCAAGTCGCCTAATATAGACATATTCATTTTTTTATTACGATAAACGATAAAAAAATTTATACGAATTTTCTCATAATATGTTAATGAAGGAAGTAATTTAATTAAGTAATCCACAAAGTTAATATAAACAAAATTAATGAAGTGATGTGTCACAGTGTATTTTCGCTGTGTTTTATAAATAAATAAAGAAATATATTGTAAAACTGAAAAGCTGATGAAGTGATTTCTCTATGTTTCGTGTTTAATTTTGGGAAGCATATACTTCTATGGAAATGGTAAGTTTTTATGAGTATATATTAGAATGTAATTAATTATTCGAGACAAAGCTTGCCCGTATTTATACTTTCACATTTTCCTAGCAAAATTCTGTAGAAATCTTAAACAATTGAATTGAACTGCTCCTTCAATCAATAGAAATTCTAAGTTCTTCTAACGGTGATATTACACTTTAGAACATAGTTTCAGGACATTATTTATCAACAGATTTTTCATTAGCCTGCATTTTTTAATTTTGATAGTGATAATAGAACAGTATAAATCGAATATACACCGAAAATTAAAAAACTTCAAATAACATTCTTTCAAACCTCGGACGATTTTACCGCTAAACCCTATAGCCAACAGTGCGCATCGAAAATCCCCAGCGCATTTCGATTACAAAATAAAACAAAATTTTAATTACATTTATTAAAAAGAAAATAAGACATGCTACATAAGTACAATTACAAGTTACATAAATTTAATTAAAAGACGAGTGTTTCATTAATCTAGTAAAAGATTAAGTGAACTTAAAACTGCCCTCTATTCTAGTAACACAGTTTGAAAGAACTAGATTCAAATTTATTTAAAATTGGCACAATATTTAAATTAGACAACTCGCTAAATGACAGATTGACACGAACCAAACTATTTAATAATATTAATTTTTTTACCGCAACTTCTCAACTCAATTATGTAAAACCAATTTACAAGGCTGGTAATGTTAAAGCTCATGTCGAAACACGTATTTTCAGTTCGGTGCAATGTAAATCGATTAAAAATAAACACCGACGACTAAAAGAAACAACAGCTTCTAAAAATACCAACGAAGATAAATAAATGATAAACAGAGGAAGGAGAGCTTTCAGAAAGTTGTAAACAATAATTAACTTAAAATACTACGCGTCAATTCATACACCATGTCTGTCTATTATTAAATCCATGACACGGTGTCGCAGGCGCAGTACCGCTCAGGTAGCGATAGACAAATGGTCGGGGGTTGTTAATCGTTCCGACATTTCTCCCGAGCTGTTCACCACAGTACACAAATAGTGAAACGATACAACGTCGGCATGAGAACGTAAACAGTGCTGTTTTTAATCAAATTGATCGTGACATTTTCACAAGTGCATTGCGAAAGAATCCGCGAACACGTTCACCATGACTTAAAGTACCACAGGTAATACACGAAGTCTCTTTACTAATTCGTCAAGTCACATGTGGCGTAAATAATCATCGTGCAGCAACGATAACTCGTTGCACCGATAAATGCAACTGCGCCAAAGGAACGCTAATTGACAATTCATCGGTGGCGATATACATGCCTCGTAAACGAAAAAAAAAGTCGCACGCATTAAAGTACGATGACAGATGTACACAAATCAAGGCGATAAACCGATCAATTTATCGAACTTCTGGTTTTACATTTTAATACATACAAAACAATGGCACCCAACAGGGAGAAGTGGGTGAGGCGTTTTGTAATTCCAGAAACGACACGGCATAAGAAGGGCTTCACTATTTACAAAGTTACATCTGTGGTATGATATGCAATGTCAATAATACATGTAGAATGTAGATAGTGCATATGTAGAAGAATCAATTCGTATCGAAATTGTGTTTACTTAATAATAATATCGTTTAATAATAAGACGAAATAATCGTAAGATGAAACAAAAATATCCGCAAATTAATTCAATTGAGCTTCTTTTATTTAGCAATGAATTAATTAAAAAATATCCCTGTCGTTGATTCGTTGTGATGTTTAATTCATTTTCATCGTGAAATGTCTTCAGATTTATATATATTCATTTGTTTCAGGTATTTTTGAAGAGTTCCCACGAAGAAATTTCTAAAGTGTCCGTATGGAAACGTTACAATGACTTCAAAAAACTACATTCCGAGTTGAACGTATTATATTCGCAATCTCGAATTAAAGAAAGCTTTCCGTCATTCCCAAAGCCAAAGTTTTTTGGCAGATTCGAAACAGAAGTTATAGAAGAAAGACGGGAATGCGCCCTGAAGTTTTTAGAGTTTATAGGAAGACATTCGTACTTATATTCCAGTGATATTTTCATAAAATTCTTTGAAACTAGTCATGCCGATTACTGTTTAAATGATTGTTCTCAATCTCTTAGTTCTGACACGTCGGCAGAGGACGATCGTCTTACTTATATAAATTCTCTGCCTAACAATGACGCTTCTCAAAGTATTCTACAACCCAATAGCATTCAAACTTCGTTAACAAGTTTACCTAATGGTACAAATGAAATAAAACAGTCTCAAGAAGCATCGGTATCTAAGGAACAAAACTCGTGGCAAAATGATATAAAGTACAAAACTGAAAACGAAAAAATATCCATGATAAAAAACACGTGCAGCAATTTACTGATAGAAGATCGTTCAGAAAAAGTTGCTTCCAAATTGCAGGATAACCAATTAATTTGTAACAAGAATAACAATTGCTATAAAGATAAAAATTATAATGTTCGGAACTCAGAGAATTCTACAATTGTACAAGCATCGGACACCGATACGAATACCGATACCACCATTACTGGCAGTTTAAATTCTCCAATGGCTGCTCACGATGGCTCGGATTTGCCACAAACATGGCCAGAATCTTCGCAATACATTTTAATTGCAGCTGGGCATATGAGTGCTGCTTTCAAACACGAAGATCTTACAGAATATGAAGAAGCGTTTACCCAGTACAAAATGGGTATCTCTAGTCTACGCTCAGGCGTTGAATCTGATTCAAATAGAATGAGGGCGGAAATAATTAAAGAAAAAATATCGAAGTATTTACAGCGCGCCGAAAAACTTTACAATAGATACTTAAATTGTAATATCTCGCTATTAAATAAACCTGTATCAGAATTACAATATTATAAAGTTTTAAAAATTATAGAATCAGTGATGCTTGTAAAGGATGTTCGCCAAAACTGCCTCAGCATTGTAAAAGTACGAGCTATTATTTTTATTAATTACAATTGCTTTTATTAAGTTCAAATTAAATAGCTTACTGTACACAAAACAAATCTTTATTTGCTTAATATAAGTTACATTATTGAGACACACAACTATCTTTAACAGAGGCTTAAATGATAATGCTTTTAATCATTTCAGGCTATAGAAAAATTCTCCTCCAGTAAAGACAGCATAAGTAATTATGTATTACGAGGTCAGATACCGTACATGGTACATTTATACGCATGTGTTGAAACAGAGTCGAGCGTATTCTTAATTTTACAATACCTGAGGTAAGTGTCAAAAGTAGTGCCATTGTTTAATAATATGAATGAAATGATAACTGTTTAATTGGATTTTAGCCGTGGAAAATTATGGGATTTCGTAACATTACATTATAATTGTAATAGTAATAGAGAGTGCGATAAAACAATTGTAAGGAATTTCACTGAGGACATAAGTGAAAGCAACGATATTTTAAGGAAAAACAATATGGAAGATGAAATCGGGGGCACTAAACTGAGGGAAAATTTAGACCTTATAAGTACAAATACTGAAGTACAAATAGAAATGCATCCGATAACAGTAGAAGATAAATACGACAAATATACCGATGCATCTACGACGCAACTATTAGAAAAGGCGCAAATACTGTTACAATCGGTTAATGCAACTTTAGAGGAAAGTAATTCTGTTATTAATAGATTATGCGAGCCAGACCACTTAATAAATGAAGGTAATACTTCGTTACTAAATTTAAAGAATGGTCTGTACCCATCAACCGATCGTAATGAACACTTAGTGGATATTAATGATATATCGTTGGAAATTGGCGGCATAAATAAGAACATTGTGGACGAAAAGATATCTGAAAAGAATGTAGTAGCTTTAAACTATTTGTCACAAAACAATATTACAAATACGAGGAATCAATGTAGTAGCGCCAATTCGTCTTTAAGCAACAGTTGTAAAAGTCTTAATTTTGAACAAAAAGAATCGACGAGTTCGTCGACAAATAGTTTAAAGACAGAAAATATACATTTTGCAACAGAATATAACAATACGATCAAGTACGACAGTATTACAAAAGAATACGAATTAAACAGACCTGTGGAAACTTGTAATGAAACGCGAAAAAATGATTATAGCATATCAGACGAACAACCGATACAATATAATACATTTTTAATGGAATCGATAAAAGTTAATAGTATAGATACTGAACAAGAGCTTTGGAGAATACCTGACAATATCATTTGTTCCTGGAGTGCAGAAATACTTCTATCACTGGAAGCATTACATCAACAAGAAGTTATAATTTTTGACTTGAAACCTGATAATATATTAATTGATGATAACGGAGATGTTCAATTAACGTACGTTATACCTCGCCATGACATAGATTTACTAAAATACAAGCATCCATACTCATCTCCGGAATTATGCACATTTTCGCCCATGATTCCGCTTACCCCAGCTACAGATATCTGGAGCTTTGGCATTATATTATTCGAATTAATAGTGGGCAATGTATGTAAAAATTAAAACAGAGTATTCGTTGAAAGTATGGTACAAAATAAATACTACATTGCTATCCGTTTCATTGCAGAAATTTGAAACGATGCACCCAGGTACATTTCAACCACATTCCATTATTAACATTCCTAGCAGGCTTTCCGAAAATGCGAAATCTTTGCTTCTTAATGTAAGTTTTAGTATCGTATCTTGAATATAAATCAAAAATGTATACTCTAACAAATCTTGAAAATTTACAGATACTAAAATACGAACCAAATGAAAGGATGACAATATCCGAAATAAAGCAACATCCATTCTTTAAAGATGTTAATTGGGCAAGTCTGGTAAATACAGTTTGAGGTCATACAAAAATATGCTCTTACTACATTTTTGATAGACCATATCGATTTTATAGAATGTATTGATATTAAGAAAATTCTTAACACTACAGGATTCCTTTCGATCTATAAACATTTTTTAGTTCATTCATTTTAAGAAAATTAGTATATTCTTTGTTTCGTGAATTTATGTCTTTTTAATTATGTCAAATAAAACATCGTTTACAAGATGTAAATTCTATACCCTTTTAAGGGAATCCAATGTTTAGAATCTTTTTTATATTCAAAGTATTATACAGCGCAGAGCAAGTAACTGGATCTACTTCCACAAACCCTACAAATCATGTATTTATGCGAAAGTTAATACCGATAAATATTATTATACGGCCCAAAATATTTTTGCATCTCATGTACCTTTGAAGATATTAAGGATACTACTTTTTCCAGGTGGAAATTAATTTCTTTTGCATAACGAACGTTATAAATGATATTGTGACCTCAATTCCTTCAACTATATAACGTTTATTTAAATCCATTTTTGCTGCTATTAAAGCGGTTCCAGGTACCTGCTCTGCCCTGCATTCGCAAGTAAAATTTAATTAAAACAAATATTCGTCTATTGTACAGTAAGATTATTTTAAAGTATTTATATATCTATGTAATATTTAATCATTCCGCGTAGATAACAAAATTTTAATTTATTTATACAAATCGATTTACGTCGACTAAAATGTATAATACATTTACTTACTTCTTATTCTTTCAATTCTAGATATTGTTGACATTCCATCAACAAACCTAGTTGTAAATATTACATTAGCATTGTTGAACATACCATCCTTTAACGATACAACAATAAATTGTGACTGTTTAAAATGTCGTTTCAACATTACACCAATGTTCTCTGTATGAGAAAGATCTAATGCAGCGTCCACTTCATCCAAAATGTACAATGGGGCGGGTTTAAATAATAGCATAGCCAAGATTAAGGATAAAGCCACCAAAGATCTTTGTCCGCCAGATAATTCGCCCAAGGATTCCTTCCAAATACCAGAAAATCCGATTTTTACTTCCAAACCATCAGTGACTGTTTTGTTTTCAGGGGCCTGTAACTTCGCGTTAGCCCCAGGCAGTAAGCTACTAAATATTGATCCAAAATCTTTGTTGACCTAAAAATTCGTATGAAAAATGATATAAAACACACATTCATAATTGAGCTCATTTAAATGAAATATGAGATAACAGTACTTGTTCCCAAGCCTTGAGTAGTGTCTCCTTCTTCTTCTCATCTAAATGTTTAATTGTTTCTAATATTTTTGTTTTATCGTTTTCGACTATTTTCTTCTTCTTTAACATTTCATTATATTGCTCTTCCACTTTATCGAAAAGGCTAATAGCACGTGCATTAATATTCCGACTCAGTTTTTCACGTCTTGATTGCAATTGGTGTACTTTTTCTTCCATTACGGCAGGTTTATTAACATCAAAATCATAAATACCTCCTACAAAAAGAAACATTAAAAATCATTTGATTGTCCGAAACGAATAAAATGATTAAATGTAAAATATATACATTACCCGCTTTTCCAAAATAAATCATATCCTGTTCAATCCATTCGTATTTCTTCACAAGATCGGAAACCCTTTCTTGGCAATTCGTAGCGATCTTTTTAATTGAATTAATTTCGTGATTTAATTTCTTAATATCTAATTCAGCTTCTTTACTTTGTTTGTTGATATCTTCTTTCCGTATGATAAGCTTCTGCATGTGAGCATTGTGTTTGTTGATAATATCTTTCTGTTCTTTTATTTTAGACTGTATGCATTTTACGTTAGCTTTTACTTCGTCTAATTCTTTTTCTAATTCTTGCCCTTTTTCTTGCAACTCCTTTAACTTTTCTTCGGATGTTGCCAACTGTTCTTTGCCAGTTTCGATACCTTTCTGCAATTCTTTTATTTCGAGTTCAACTGTTTCTGCCTCCTGTTCTCGCTTTTGCCATTCTTTGCGACTGGTTTCGGCTTTTTTCTTTAGCTTTTGTAACTCGGCTTCGGCATCCTTCAATTGTTTCTCACGGATATTCGTAGCATCTTTCAATTGGTATTCTACTTCTTTTGCACGTTTGGAGCTTTCCTTTTCGGTTTGCTCCGCCACTGTCATTTTCTGTGAAAGTTCTTCAAGACTTTTCTCCAACGAATCAATCTGAAAAAAATTGACATTAATTGACATTTCACGTTGCCACATTATATTTATTACACATACCTCTTCCTTCACTTTATAATATTCCGTTTGCTCTAATCTTTGTCGTATTATACCAATTTCATAATTTCTCAAGTCGAATGTTTGTTTCAGTGATGCATATTTTTCAGCAACATGACTTATATTCGTTAAAGTAGCTTCGATATTGTGAAGGGTTTTTCGTTTAGTGTTCAACTCGTTTTGTATACCTTTCAATTCGTCTAACTTTAAAAGAACTGAACCAGTTTTTAATGCAGCACCACCAGATAAAATACCAGCGGGATCGACAACATCTCCTTCTAAAGTGACACACTTTCTCATTATTTTATCGTGAAATGCTATTTTCTTGGCAGTCTCCATGTCCTTGCAAATAAAGATTTGCCCGAAAATCCATGCCATAGCCGATCTAGTCTCTTCTGGATAATCGATCAGAGATAGTGCTGGTTGAACGTTATCTGCACCAGCTATTTTCTGTGCTAAATGAACTAATTGATTGTCCATGGGCCTCCCGCCTACTTTATTCAGAGGAATAATAGTTACACGTTGTTGTAGCTGACCATGTTGCAGTATTTTTTTACTAGTAGTTTCTGTATCTACTATTACATTGTACAACTGAAATTTGAAGAATTCGGGTATTAAATTCATGATTACATATTGTGCAATGCTCATATTTAGAAAATAAACCTTTCGTAAAAGTGATTTGCTACCTTTCCACCTGCAGCAATATCTAAAGCATACGCAGCTCTTTTATCTTTTATCGTTATTAATGTACATACAACTCCTTTGACAGAGTTATGATTGAAGTTAGGTTCAGGCTTTTGATACTCGAACCTTATTTTAGGATATCTCGATTCAAACTGGTCCACTCCTTCTTCCAATGCTGATATTTCATTTCTCAAGACACGTCTTTGTTCTTTAAGTTGCTCAATAGACCCATCTTCGTAATTCAATTTTTTTAACTCATTCTCCAAATTTTTGACTTCTTTTTCTTTAATCTCGAGATCTTTTGTACATTTATTGTAATCATCACCGGTATTTTTCAAATTCAGTTTTTTCTTCTTCAATTGCTCTTTATTGTGGTTCAACGTCATTTCACATTGCTTGCGTTGTGTTTGTGCTTCGGTTACCATTTGCTTAGCAGTTATTAACTGTTGTTCTAACGTTGCATTTTCACCGTCCTTACTCTCTAACAAGCCAGCACTAATTTTTTGATACTTTTCTTGTGCAGCCAATACTGCTTTACAATCCTGTTTATCCATTTCTTTCAACGATTTAAAAACTCCTTCGACTCCAGCATACTGTTCCTGTTTTGTTGTAAGGGCACATTCATCGTCAGCTACATTAGCTTTCAATTGTTCCAACGATTTTTCAGCAGCTTTAATACTTTCTTTATTGCTGTTTACTTCAGCTGTTAACTTGAATTGCTTTTTTTCTACTTGTTTCGATTCGTTCTCCAGGACTTCCAATTGACCACCTGCTTCCTACAAATAATTAGGTGGTTAAAAAATACATAGAAAGTTCGAATGATTTGTTTCTCCAATTTAAATACATACAGCATCTCTTTTCCTAGCTAACTCATCAAATTCTTTTTCTATATTTTTAAGCTCCTCTTCACCGGTTCTAATACTTTTTATCTTGCTTTCTATTTTATCTGTAACCGTCTGCACTTGTTCTTCTGCCTTTTCACTTTCATTTAAAGCTGTGACATATCTCCACGCAAGGCAGATTCTTTTGCAATATTCCAGCTCTCTTTCTATCCGTTGAAATTCAACGTACAGTGTTTTTTCTTCTTTAAGTTTGTCTAACCGTGGGCCTATCTCTTCTTTCAAAACCTCAAAAAAAATATGTCTATAAAAACTGTGCATAAACATATCGTGTACGAAGAATGATTTAAGTAATATCTTACAGCATTTATTTCGTTCAATTTACTATCCTTTTTCTGTATGATCTTCAACGAGGCTTCCTTCTTCGTTTCATACATCCGAGTACCCGCTGCTTCCTCGATCATAGATAAAATTTCCACAGGTTTCATATTTAAAACTTTCGTAATTCTACCTTGCATTATCAGAAAATGAGGATTATTGACGTTCAATTGAACGGAACAAAACATGTCTTGGACACGACTATTGGGCACATTGGATCCATTGATCAAATATTTATTTTTTCCCCCGATTATAACTTGTCTTGTAACTATTATTTCTTCGTGATGTTCGTATCCCATCGGGGACAGACTTCTGTCTCTATTATCGAATGTTACACTGACGCTAGCTTTCTTTATACCTGCCTGACCAGATTTGTAAACTAGATCTTGTAACGATGCTGCACGTACCTGTATAAACATGATAAGAAAAAGATCATCCCTCGCTGAATAATATAAAGAAATATTAATTGCAATAAACTTGATAGAAAAATTAATATTCGAACGATAATTATAGGGTATTGGTAAAACTATCTTTACATTGTGACTCCTCACAAACTATAGCAACTTGTTTTCCCTCGGCATATATTAGCTTTTAAAGGCAGAAATGTATTAAGGTTACGATTGAATAGTGTGATTAATAAAAGGATATATAGATGATAATGTTATACCTGTCCAAGGTTTGTAATACCCAAAACAAAACATATTGCATCTAGTATATTTGATTTCCCGCTACCATTAAAACCTGTGATCGCGTTGAACTCTTTATCGAAACCATTTATTTCGATTCTTTTCCCATACGATTTAAATCCTTCTAGCACCATAGACTTTATATGCATTTTGGGACTAAATAACTCTAACTGAAAGTGTTACTTAAAGTGTGCCTCGTACAATAAACAAAACTGCAAATTCAAATTACAAGCAGTGACCGGTATAATACATTATTCGAAGTAATATAGAAAGGGAACAAATATTGAATAATAGAAACTTGTCTTCGGTGGAAGGGTTCTAAAATTCATTCAACGTTTTCCATGCACAAACTTCGGTTGCTAGATAAAATAATAATAGTTAATGAAATGAATGGTATTTAACGTAGTATGTATATCAATACATCGTAAATGTTAATATATCCTTATGAAACGTAATTAGTTCAAATAATACGAAGTCCCGTGATTGAACAAAATCAATTTGAGTAAGAGACATTTTTAGATGCGTTCTCTAACGCGCATGCGTAGCGATTGTGCAAGTTGCCCCTCTATGTAATACCGGTGGCGTAAAATCGACAGTCGAAACTATCGATAGTTTCCGATAGTGACGACCATCGATAATTATCGATAGTACCATCGATATTTGTCCACCTCTACTGTGTTATTTAGTCGAGTTTCAAACAATAACAAAACATTTAAATGCAGG
This sequence comes from Nomada ferruginata, assembly GCA_963583965.1. Lineage (NCBI taxonomy): Eukaryota > Metazoa > Arthropoda > Insecta > Hymenoptera > Apidae > Nomada > Nomada ferruginata. The sequence goes on from OY757219.1 coordinate 9,222,987, forward strand.
AGGCAAGTTTATTTATTCTCGAAGTAATTTACATCGAAGCAGGTAAATACACATTTATTTCCATAATATTAACATAAACAATATCTTGAAACTTGTCAAAACAAATATGGCGTAGACAAAGTATTATAATTAATTCTAGTGTAAGGTTATATTTGTATCGTCAAAGTTTTATAAATCAAAATTCCAGGATCACAATGAACATTGCTCCGATTCAGCAATCAGGACCAATTGGGGTGGGGCAAATGACACAGCCTATAAATCCTCAACTTCCACAAAATCCACAGCAAGGGCAACAACCGCAGGTTCAGCAACAGCAACAGCAACAGCAGCAACAACAACAAACCCAAGAGAAACTCGATAATATTTCTAAAGTGAAATCTTTGATCGGGCCCTTAAGGGAATCGTTGGCTATAGCTCTAAAAACCGCAGCACACACTTTGCATCAAAATAGTCTGGTAGATGTTGGATCTTTGAAGGGTATTGATCAACCCGATCATCGATTTAATAAAAATATGGAAGAATTTTATTCTATTTGCGATCAAATAGAGTTACATTTAAAGACATCCATTGAATGTTTATCGCAGAATTCTAGCTCTTCAAGATACCTACCAGTGTCTGTAATGCCGACACGCACTGACACGGTTGGAACCCAAGAAGGACCAGCTTTAACGTACCCTCAATTCTTAATGACTGTAAGAGCGCAGGTTGCTTATGTTCGCGAGGTTCATGATACTTTAGTTTCTGCAGCGCAATCAATAGCGTCGGGTGAATGATAGATTTTTTAAAACAAATTTCATGATAAGTAATACTTTGTTTGTTTAAGTATTTACTCATGCTATTTTAGGGAAATTCTTGTAATTGTAAATTGAATAAGTTAAATTGTTGTTTCATTCTAGAAACAATACATTCAAAAGAAGACAATTGTTATACATTTTTGTACATACATTAGAAACTATATGAGAATACATTTTAATAATTTTGTTTGATCTATTAATGCTGCTAGACTTTTACATTTTCATCAATGAAAATACACAATGCATGTACATATTAGAATTACAACCCTACAGGAAATATGATCTGATGACACATCTATGTTTCATTTTTTGTATAGGTCGGACAGAAATATGTTTATATAAGCGAATAACAATACTCTGTATAAACTATTAATGGTTATAATAGATGAAGATGTTCACAATCATAATGAACGATGCCAAGAAATTTTTATAAAACAAAACTTGTAATACAAATATCGTCAAATTTTACTATCCCTTACCATTGCCAGCTATAATTCTGTAAAACTCACACATTCTATACAACCTCCTGCATGTTCTACATTCATTCAGTTATAAATATTATATCGTGATTCGTAATACGATCACGTCTACTGCAATGTTGGACGACGGTCCACCTGAATTAGAAGTACCCATCAATTCGTTACACCGATATGTGCATAAATAATACTTCGATAGACCAAAATCTTATTTAAGTGTTCCATACGTCTCATACGTAAAAGAGTTAGCTCGGACGATTATGCATATCCAACTGTACCTCTGACAGAGGGCAAGCAACAAAGAAATGGATATATAGATTTAAACGTAAACAGAAGTTGATAAAAGAGCGAAAACCCGATCGTAGTAAGAAATAGCGATCCAGCACAGGAGGCCGCTTATCAGCCGTATGTTTTAGCAAGCACGTAGAAATAGGATGGACATACCGCTAAAAGAGGGGGGGAGGAGAGGCGTGCAGGAAGCGCTACTGTCAGTTGGATTGGTGTTTTGTCGCGGCGCGCCGAGTGATCATTTGAAAAGGAAGGACCACCTCTGTTCACCATATTTGGAAAACTTTCCCTAATATGGTAACGTCTACTTCTAAATATGGCAGCCGGGGACGCCCTCTCGTCGATTCTTGTACCACTCCGCGCGATCTTTCTACGCCAAATTTTGGAATATCGGAGCCGCGCAAAGGATAACTGCCAACGTATAACGAGCCACCAGAACCTCCTTGATTTTTCCACGAACTAATTTTCAAGGATCTCCGATCAGGGAAATCTGGCTCGATAGGGTGGACTACTTTTTTACCGCGCACGCGGCGCTTGGTGGGGGTTGTAGCTGCGCAGGAACGCACAGAGGCACCGCGTTAGCACGTAGGTCAAGTTACGATACTCTGCGCGCATTCAGTTCGCGGGGAGCGCTCGTGCAGTGCGCGTTGTTGTCCCGTGTTCCTCTAGATGGTTGATCACGTGGGAAACATTGCGCCGAGTTTTCGCGATACCGTGGCGGAGAAGGGCCGAGGGAAAGGGAATAAATGTGTGCGAGTCCGTAATGGACAACCCTAGCGGCGGAAGAGATAGTCGGTACGCAAGTCTTGGCTACAGCATGGGGATGATAGGCAGCGACGCTGGTTCGGAAATGTACGGCCGACCGTCCACCTCCCAGCTTACAACTTCTCAAATAAGCCGCGGTGGCGCCACCATGATGGCCGCGGCGGCTGCGGCAGGCGCGCCGAATGCCGGCGTGGGATCTGTACAGAGGGGTATTAAGAGGACCACTTCGGACGTCTGTTACGATGACAATAATGCACGGCAGGCTCTTTCGCAACAGCAAGGCATGTCAATGTCAGCGGATTGTGTCCCCGACAATCTCGAGGAGTCGTTCACAAGTTTGGGTCAACCGAAAAAGTCACCCCCATCAAACGGCAAGAAGACCAAGGGACGGGTCAAGATTAAAATGGAGTACATCGACAATAAGCTACGAAGGTACACCACCTTCTCTAAAAGGAAAACTGGAATTATGAAGAAGGTTTGTATGCGACAAAGTCTGCTGGTCTATTCTTCGTTAACCCTTCGATTCGGTAATGGCGGGTGTTATCTCGTCATTGGAAAATAAAAATGTCTTTAACCCTTTAAGCGAGGATGACAAGTTAACTCGTCATAGGACAATAAAGAAGTCTTCAAAGTTCCATGACGAGTTCACTCGTCCTGCACGCTGGAGACGCATCTGTGGGTTAATATCAATATAAGTGTGCAGATTCTATCGGCTCGTTATTTTATCGATTGCGACGATCGATATTCTGTGCGACTGCAACAGTGTTCTGTAAAGAGCGAGGTGTTCAAGTGCGTTCGAATTTACGATAATATTGAGATAAGAAAATATCCGCGACGGGTCGCGTATGAAAGGTCAGTTTTCAAATGTGACGCGTAAGGACAAAGTAAAACGTGTTTGCGTGTGACCTGCGCGATATCACGCGCACCGAACGTACACCTATGACTCTTGCGGGCGCGCGATTTATGAGTGACAATTGTGCTTTCGCTGGCCGTGTACATTTGTATACCAGTAACCTATACGTGTATAATTGGACAGAAATACTTCGGACAAGTCCGCAGTGCGCTTGTCGCGCCTTTGACACCGGAAAAGCGGTCCAAAGCTTGCAGGAATCTTTAATAATTACCATTTCATTTATTCCATAAGGTTGCCGTGCACGTTCACATCTGTTTAGCTTTAAACACACCAGCTTTGCTATATTGTGATAACGCGAAATGAATAAACATATGTTTAGAATTATGTAGGCGATCAAGTTTCACATTCAAAATCTTATGTAGAACCTTCGGTTCTTCTTACGGTAAAATCTCGCTCGCAAGGAGTTATTTTGTAAACGGTAACATATCGTAATTTGTTATTAACATTGTTAATTTTGTATTTCAGGTAATGACCATGTTCTAACCACTACGGAATATCATAGAAGTTGGTTTTAAATGTTGCTTCGTCGAATTTAGCTTTGCATATTGTTTTAATTGAAAGTTACTTTTATCTATTTTTGTTTATGTTGTATTGTTAGCTGTAGATACAAGTTTAATATTTTTCTATCTACAACCGAAGTACTGCTCGGGTATATTAAATAATGTCAGGCTTCCTCATTTTTTAATAATTCAATGACAAGATCGAAAATGGTATACGATTGCTTCTCTATTAACTTTTATTGTATTTTAACAGCAGTTTAATCATGCTACAGCTGTTTATTTGATCCAAACGCCGTCGTATCTAAATCCGTAGAAGAACCTAAGGCAAATTGCATCTTTCATACGAATATAGAAAACCAAAGATAGATTGTTCCCCTTTTCTAAAGACGGGCCTCTATAATTAGCGATGTTTTGACACGAAACTGACAGAATTGCTTTACAACATTATTAGAAATCGTAAAGTTAAGTCAAAATAAACAGCAACGTTATGTAAGAAAAAGATTTGAACTTAAATCGCGAGCTGAATGTACAAGCTCTATTAACAGAATTAGATTTCGTTGGGAACGTTTTAACATCGAAATGCGTTCAAAAATAAAAGATTCCCGAGTAAAGAAGTTACTGACATTTAAATCGAGATCAACAATTAATAGTGACACGGTGCACGCAAATATGTATTTCCTAGTAGCGTTTAAATCCATTACAATTGCTTGATTACGAGAAACAAAGATTGTGTAACAGACATGTTAACATATTTCTACGCCTCGCAGGATATAAAACGAAATGCACCGCTTCGTCAAGGAAAATTGATCGATATTAATTGGCATAATTATTAATATAAATTACGAAGTATCGATCGTTTCCAGCCTCAAACGATCAGATATCTTTTATTCCACTTTGCATTCTCTTTTGTAGAATACTTTCTTTGACTATAAATATGCAACGACGCCCTGATCCAAGCCAAAGACAAAGATTTCATAACGCTCCACTATGTTTATTCATCTTCGTTCCATGGTTGCGTTGTTCCCCCTCGAGCAGTACGTTTCTTGTTAGCGAGTTGAATTTTTACAATTTAAATGTATCTCCGTAGGAGCATCGGTTTTTACTACAAAAAGAATGAATTCCATCCGCGCTACGCTCGTAAGCGTTTGAACAAAACCTCGATAATTATTATATCATTACAAGGTATGATCTTTCCCGAACACAAAGAGCATACTGCGCGCGTAGTTTTTCTTTCGCTCGTGTTCTCATTGCTAATTAATTATTTATATTAAAAAAAAACGCGCGTTAATGCTTGCGCAGGCGGCAACAATTTGCATAACCGCACTCCATAGAGATAGATCTCAATACAGCAAATGTTTATTGCACGCGTCAAACGTTTAACTGCCCAATAGCAAATATTACTTTCGTTCTTCAATGATCTAACGGTGCATATACGTTTCACGCCTTGCTTTCCTTTTAAGAATGACATCGTTATGAACTACTGTTACGAATCGTCGTGAAGCTTTAAAAGTGATATATTCGGTACGTCGAATATACAAACCGGTTTCTGGCGGGGCGAAGGTATCTCGAATCCTTCAAACTTCCGATTCTACTCCATCCATCAAACCCGAGGCAAAGACACTCGAATGGGAACAGAAACGGCCCACAGTGAAAATCTATCATCGCCGCCCTGGTCCCTTGAAAATCTTCGATCCGCTAAAAATCATCCCCTCGCCATCTCCGCCGCCAAGCCGCGAAGCATTCCTTCACCTTCTTATCTATCTTCCCAGCGGAAACCAGCTTCTTCCCCGACGAGAGATACGAAACCAGGCGCGAAAAAGAAACGAGAGTGTCGTTTACTACGATCGAAAGCGAATCGCGGAAAGGTCCCCGGGACATTCCTAATTAATCGTTATCTCTGCTTGCAGGCGTACGAGCTGTCGACGCTGACAGGTACACAGGTGATGCTGCTGGTAGCCAGCGAGACCGGCCATGTGTACACGTTCGCGACACGAAAGTTGCAGCCGATGATAACGAGCGAGGCCGGCAAGGCGTTGATCCAGACCTGCCTGAACAGCCCGGACCCTCCCGCCTCCGGTTCATCCGGTGACCAAAGGATGTCCGCGACCGGCTTCGAGGAGACCGAACTGACCTACAACATAGCCGACGACGAGCAGAAAGTAAGGCAACTGGTGTATGGCTCGCCGCACGGTGGCTCGTTACACGGCGGATATCCTGGTGGCGGACCGACCGGAGGGCCTCCCGGCCATCCGCCACCACCGCCGCCGCCACCGCCGCCGGGTTCGCAGCACGGGCCACCCTCACACGCGCAGCACGCGCACCTGATTGCGCATGCACACGCGGCCTCGCCGAGCTCGCACCTGGTACCCTGTTCAAGTCCCGGGCCCATGTTGGCCGCCGGTCCCTATCAGCAGTCCTGCCCGTCACCTTTACCGCCCCACCACGCCGCCTATCATCCTCACATGTCGCACTCGCATCCCCAACGGTAGTACCACCCCCCTCGAATCGCCCCTGTCGCTCGTCACCCCGGCTCTGTCAGCGTTTCCGATGCGCCCGTTGCCTCTTGCCACCTGTCGTATCCCCCGACGTTCCATGATCGATGAGACACGAAGAATCACGATAGAGGAACGGAGGGAGAGCAACGCGAGATAGCGCTGAGGAGCAGGGGAGAGATGCTTGATAAGCGGCGGCGTTCGTGGAGCCGGGGAGCTCGACGTCGCCGTCGCAGGCCGCTGGTTGTAACGGTAATTATCCGTGTACGCTTATCACACTCGTCACCTGTCGTCGATCGCCCGTTGAGGATCGTCGGCTTGCAATAGACCGCCGCCTCACGGAAACGTTCGTCGACACCGTGTCTTCGTGGTACTCGACGCCGGAGCCGCTCTCGAGCGGTGGAGAATTTTCGGGGCAATCCGTTACGAGGATGATGTTGTCTTTGGAACGAGTTAGACGGTGTGTTCTACGCGCACGGCCGGCTAGAATGGGCTTCGTTGGAGACGTGTACTGGCATTCCACGGGGGAACGCTTAATTGTCCGAGCGATTTCATCAGTAAGATCGGTGAAGAGAGTAGATAGAACCGTGGAGCCTGGCTTTTTTCCCCTTTCTTGCGTCGCTTCTTGCGTTTCGAGTCTGCAGGAATGCGCGCCGAGCTTTCGAAGTCGCGTTTCTTGTATCGAGGGGTTCTTTGAACCGATGCTTACGGCGTCCGTGCAATTCCGTCCAAGACGCGAACGCGTCGCTCTAGGTAACAGACACTTTTGTCCGCGGAAATTACGTTTTCGAAGGGTCTCGACGCGATGGCGTTATTATCGTATTTGCCGGGGATTTATAATACTCTAATGCTTGATTGATTAATGGGAACGTGACGTTCGGCGGTCGCAAAATCGTGCGCAGCGCAAGCTGAATAAATAATTAGCCCGGCGGAGGAAGTTCCGGACGACATCCGACTTTCTTTTCCGGGCGATGAGTATCGAAATTCTCGATGAGGCGCATTGCATCCGGTGTCAATGAAAGTACGGTTATTTTGTTTTCGTGTACGCGTGTAGGGACAAGAACAGTATCCCGTACGAAGAGGGAATAGCGTTAGCGATTACTCAATTGGTATGCTGGACGCTCGTTACGTTAACGCTTAATTCGACGCGAATCTGTTCCGGAGCACACGTTCGTCAAATTCGAATACTTCTTGGAGCTCGTTATCCGCCATTCGATACCGATCGCATTGAAAAGTTCGCTTTCCAAATTTAAGATCAATTAGAATCGTTAATAATAACCCAAACGACGCGACGAATTTCCCCAGCCTCTGTCGAGTCGTTTTCTAAATATCTTCGAAAAAATTGCACGCGCCCTTCGAGCGACATTTTCCGTAGAAGTCCGGCATTTATAATTTCCGTTTTGAAACGAATTCGATAGCAGTGTTGTCGTCTGATCCGTTCCTCGAGCTCGTTGTCGCGTGGATTCATGAAACGGTCGGATAGTACGGTAATTGCGGGGAGATGTCTCGTATAATTGCGTGCCAGGTGCACTGAAAAGATTTAACCAAATCAGTCGACGAGGTAAAATCGAGGCTACTTGCGGTAACGTGCGCGCATAGAACCTAGTACAGTTGTTAACGACAATCGGCGCGATGTTTTTTGCCGCGGCTGCCTCGTTGGGAAGAGTACATGCAATTAACTCTTCTTTCAACCTGAGTATCGCGGGGAGATGGTTTCCACAGGCACCTGCCATCCCCAGGATAGGGTAGACGTAGAGTACTTAACGTAGCAGGCTTTCGGTACTTAGCCCGCCGAGAAAGTTAATTTCAACTTATTATTCGAGTCCCGCGATACCGGCGTGTCACGGATAGGCTGGGGGGCAGACGTGAAATTGATCGGCGCAATAATCTTGGGGATCGATCGTGATCGAGCGACGCTTGTCGTTAGCCGAGTGAGTCCGATGGTGTTTTCGATGAAAACCCATCGGGGCGCAAGAAAACGTACGGTGCTCCGTTTCCAACGTATAAATCTAGTCCAGTCGACGCGTACTGTAAATGTTATTCGAGCTTTACGTCCACAGTTTTTGATCTATTAAGCGGGGATCGAGGATGATCGATGGATTAGTTTCCGACCGATCGTAGCTGAGATCGACGCAGTAACTTTCGTCCGCTTCGAGCTTGCAGGAGCAATTGAAATTGTAAACTTTGTATAGTTCTGCTGGGTAGCTGCGGGATAATTTCGTCGCAGTGCCAAAATTTCTGTGGCAAATTCTTTTTAGTTAACAGATCGAACGAACAGAACGAAGTGAATTTTATAATATCGCTTGCTTCGTGATTTTCGTATGGCAAACTCGATGCATGGGCGACGCGCTTAGAAGGACTTTTCCGGATGGTAAAAACAAACCGAAACTTTAGTTGCAATGATGTTTTTTCATGATGTTTATTTTATGGAAACGGGGTAATTAAAAGGGGGAGGCAGCAGACGTTTTAATTTGACGAAGGATTAAGATCGAGGGGGACTACATAATGGCTGGATCTATACGTTAATCGAAGTCCAAAGACTTTTTCTACGATACATGCTTCTCTTTCTTTAACGAAGTACGCAGGAGGACATGTATCGGTGGGAGTTTTCGTTTACAAAACGAAAGAGAACAGAGGCAATTCTTAATCGTGCACTTATTGTTAGGGTAGTAACTCATGTGATGAATTACTCGAGGAGCCGTGTATTTTATATATTCGTATATATATCCCTTGTCCCGTACTTAGATAGTATTTATAATTATCTTACAACGATGAAATCTCTCTTATTTATTTAACGATCTGTAAATACGTTATAAGTTGATGGATTATCAATATTTAAAGGGGGACTGAAGTGAACCATTCGTTTCGACTTTCTTTTATACAATTCTCCATTTTAATTGAACCCATCGTTCCAAACTGCCGACAACATGAATAATACTCGACGGGATTAAATTTAAACAATATAAAATCATTCATGCAAACGACTTTAGTAAGGCGAAACTTCCAAAATTCTATAGCGTTGGCAACGATTGTATCTCCTCTTCGATAATTGGTTTATTCTGTCGAATAATCCAGCAACAAAATTTTCTAATCTACAATTCTAATTTCGATTACTTCGAGGATATGATCGAGTGATTCTCTTCAATTCCAAACCGGTCGATTATATTTTATATGCGACGATATGGTACCTAGTTCGTGAGATCGGTGAGGCCGGAATCAGGTAAAATCGAAGCGCCCGAGCATTCCATTTTCCTTCCATCGAAGATCCTTATCGAAGCATCCTTTTTAATACTCGTGTCACTCAAGTCCGAGGCGGCCCGCCTTTCCCTGGGACGAAAGAAGAAAAAACTAACGAGGAGACGAGAAATCGTAGTACATTATGTACGTGGGTGCGAGTCCGAGCCAGTAGACCCGGCGGTGCACGCTTGGCATTGTTGCGCGTTGAATATATATATATATAATATATATATTATATTATATATATACATACACATATTGTTTTGTGCATCATACATTGTTCCGTAATGTGTTTGTACTGAAAGTGGCATGTGTAGTATTTGTTTGTTTTTTTTTTCTCTTTCGTAGATTAAGTAGCTAGTATTTAAAATACCATTTTAATTGAAATTCCCAGGCGATTCCTCCTGTTCTCTCCGCGCCCTTTCTCGTTCCCTTTCCCAGTTTCTTCTCCAAGTAGAGAAAACCTCGACTACGTCCCACTTCACACATTATGCATGTTTACGTGTGTGTGTGGTCGCGTGCGTGTGTGTGTGTGCATACATCTTGTGTGTTGTTTTCGCCTTTTTTTTGTTGTTGTTGTTGTATTGCTTGAATTATTTGAGAAAAGATGAACAGGTACATATAAATGTAGAAAATAGATAGACAGTTAGACGAATAGACGAAATAGATAGAAATTATGCAGAAGGGAATACAAAACGCGAGAAGGGACGAAAAGGAAGGAACGTGCGGGAGCATTTTACGTGCATGGTGCAAAAGTAAGGGAGATTGAACGTGAGATCGGTAACAAACAAACGAAAAAAAACGAAGAAAGAAACGTCAAATCCGATAGAAATATAATATCCGTGTTTCTCCCATCGACGCGCAAAGTACAAATGATATAATTTAACTTTACGACTATGATAATCCTGAAACGCACACGGTAATCACGAATGTACGGCTTGCGTGCCTTTCGATTATGTATCACATGTGTAAATAGTGTACTGTAAAATACTGTGATAATATTTATATTACACGTACATATATATTGTTTCGCTTAATGATACGGTCCCACGGCTGTATCGTCAGCGTTTGCCAGATGATACAGTTAGCCGATATACACACGATCGCCAACACCGTTGGCACGAGATGCCAGTTGTTTGCGAGCAGGTAGGTATAAAAACCCGCCTGCTTTAGTAAAGATACCGTTCGAGATCTCCCTTTCTCCGACTGATAATTCGTACCTTTTATACTCCGCGCGTTTGTCGCGCGGTGCGCCGCGATTTGATAACGATCACGACGACGATGGACATGTGCCGAACGAAACGGAAGGAATTTGTACGATTAGGTAACAAATGTCGCGTGAAACGGCTGAACTAAGCCCCGTCGAGATGATTAAAGAACCTGAACTCGTTCAAGGAAGGCATTAACAGTCCGAATGAATGACTTTTTACTTACCCGCTGGCAGTTAGTAGCATTGTTGTTTAAACAAGAATGAGAAGAAAGTTTTGAAGAATGTTTATCTTTCTCTCAACGCTGGCGACGTTGGAATTTATCGTTGGTCCCCGATTTCGACGGAATCGTGTTCGACGCTTTTACTTCTCCTCTGTGCGTGTACGTACTTCTCACGATCGGTCTAAGGTAGCTAGAGTTAATTTAATAAAATGTTTGTTCATTTGCATGTACATAGTTTGAAAGACTACTCTTCGTTGTTTTGTAAATGCCGGCAGGAGAAACTGCGGTATCCATACTTAATAGATAAAACTAATTATTAAAACGATGGAATTTTAATATTGACGGCCAAGAACTTCTGATATGCGTTGAATTTGCGGATTGTCCGAATGATAGTTCCATTGACGGCGCAATTATCGTTCTGAAACGAAAATATTTCGATCTGCTTAAAAATAACAGCCCGTTCAACAGCATGCCATTTTGCCATTCATCTTCGCAGCGTAGCTTACAAGGTAGGTTTGCCACTCCATACGTGCAGAGTACTCAATACAAACTTAAAGCACCCTTTTTAAAAAAACTTCGAACTTTACTAGACCGTGCTCGAATATCAAGTCTTCAAATGTTCGATATAATTAACAACAAGTTACCATTGATTTATTCGTCTTTCTCACCCTTCTCGATTATCGCGAACTTTCATCGAAATGTCGAAGAATATAACCGCGAAAGATATCTCGAGTCAAGGCTGGTTCAATTCTGAAAGGGTTAGGTACGACAAACAAATAAGAAACTGGCAGAATAAAACGACACCGAAGCGCGTTCGAATCCCTAGGGTGCAGCGCAGTCCTAGTTACCGCGGGGTCCGTATCAAAAAATTCGTCCACCGCTATATCAACGAGAAAAAGACGCCGTAAAACCCTACCCCTTCGCAGTGATTTCTCAGGGGGTACGCGTACGGTGGGTGTTCAGAGCCACGATTTACGGTCTAACGACTTAACGATTATGATGCGTCTCGCTGAGGGGACACCCTGTTGGATCTCGGCCACGAGGAAGCAGAAGACGAAGAAGGCGACTCGGCGGCTAGCAGGGCGTAAGAGAGAAGGGCAGGAACAGGTGGGATGGTATCAGAAGGGAGAGAAAGAGAAAGACCACGGGGAAGGGGGGGGGAGATCGAGGGAGAGAGATGACAAGAAAGAAAGAAAGAGAGAGAAGGTATGGAAGGTGGAAGCGGAATACCATATACGGTCACCTTTGTCAAAGCCTGGTTGTCGCCATATACAGGCAATGTTCGCGATGGCAGATACTTATATAGAGTCCAACTTAAGAATCAGGAATGCTGGTTTTTGTCGCGCCTTCTATACACACCCGTAGTAATGGGGAGTACAAATGCGACTCGGAAGTGATTGCCGACACAGCCGACTGCTGCACGCGGACAAGGGTCGCGTAGGCAACCCTCCGCGCATTAGTAAATCGTTTCGCGGGCCGCCACGAGACCATTCGACCAGCCTTGAAAATCGAACGGCCGGCTTGCGGAGAGTTTAATGCCCGTTGAAGCTCAGCTTTCTCGATTTCCGTCTTTCGAGTGTACACACTCGGTTTCGAACCTTCGCGTGGGCGCGCCAGTTTCCGTGTCAATTGGATCGGGAAGGACGCGCGTTGGCGTGACACGATTGGACCGTTTGGTCGATGACTAGATTCCATTTCAGCTATTTTCGGAAGTTTACGCGCGTAATAATAACCGTCGAAGATGTTCCTTGCCCAATTCGTGTCCCCCGCGACGGGAAGCGGTTTCGGTCTTTCAAGACGCTGTGCTCGATCGTGCCCGTTCGATGCTTGCCAACCTGGTGCAGGATACCCTTTCAGCCCGCCGTAGAGATAATTGAACTCTTTGCCGAGCGCCTGGCTCGAAGGCGGAGCCGTCTGAAATGAATCGATTCGGTTTCGACTACTTTTCCAATATCGCGCCCCTTAAAACGCGTCTGCCCCTGATTCGTCATTTTCGAAGCTAAATCACGTTCAATTCTTTTCCTCGCCGCACGTTTCTCGGAAACGACCACGCGTGTCTTTGTTAGCAGTTTTCCGCGAGATACAATACACTGCACGTGATCGAATTCCCGGATCAATTACCGATTCGAAAGTGGAGTAGACCAATTAATGAACTCGAGCTATTTTCGGAATTCGCAGCCCCGCACAATTGACCAGGTGTTCGTTTCGTAGCTCGAATCAAATTTTACAATCGCCGTGCCGTTTCGCAACGCTCTGTACACCGCCGTACGGGAATCCCGTTGAATCGCTCGGCTGCCTCAAATCGGGCCCGAACACTATCGGGCGCAGCTCGATCTCCTGCGAGAAGCTCCGGATCGCCGGACGTTCAATCTATATTCGGCGGCCGGTTCCCTCCTTGAACGGTCGAAAGACGAGCACTTCCTAATCCCCCGGTAGCGGCTGTTACGCGGAGTCCATTTGCTTTCTCTCCAGGTAAACGCGATTGCCGGTCGGCCGGCGACATGTGTACATACACGCGCCCTAACGAACGTATCGAAATGCATGTGCGAAACGCATAGGTTACGGCGGCGGTGCACCGTCGGGGGGGAAAAAAAGCTATCCGCCGGTGGTGGCGGAAGAACGGGGGAGAGAAAGTCACCCGGGGAAACCGTAGTCCTGCGTAAATTTGTGAGAATCTCCCGCGGAAGCGCAGTACGAGTTCAGGCCGCGCGCGGATGGCCATATAAGGAGCGCGAACAAGCTCGCGCATCTCTCCCTGCTAGGTAGGCAGGTAAGTCGGCTCGTCGGTTGTTTCGTTGCTTGCTTAGTTGCTTGGTTAGTTGCTCGGTAGGCCCCGTTGATTGATTGGTCAGCCGGCCGTTTGATTGGCTTGCCGATATTATTACCGAGGCGTTATCTACGATTTACAGGCTCGAGCCGAGACGGCGCGATGCTCCTCGCTCTTCCACCTTGTTTTCTGCTTGTCGCCGCTCCCGCTCGTTACGCATTTGGAATTTACGGGCCGATACGGATCGTACGTCATCGCGATATCGTTTACAGGAGACGTTGTAACGTTTGCTACGTACGTGCGTACTGGTTGAAGGAAATAGTCCTCAGATCTGATCTTTACTTTCCACTGGATCCCCACGTGGGGGATAGTCTCAAGTTTTTGGGGAGGGAAAATGTAGGGGCACGGGTGGTTGTTTAATTGATTTACGACGATTTATCGTACGCTTGGAAGAATTTAGAGTTCTCCTGCGTATACATAGAGGAATGGTCGTTTGTAGGACGAGGTAGGAGGCTTCCAACGATGATTCATAAATTTTGTAGCGAGACGACAACGTTCTTGGGAAACTTAATGTATGCGAACGAAATTATAATCTGATTCACGCTCGGACACTCTTTCTCCTTCGTGTATTTGATCAACCGCGGCCCGTAGGTGTTTACACGTGGCAAGTACTGTTAAGAACTGGGCATGAACGATCTTTCGAGCGATTGAACATATTTCTTTTCAGGACACCTCGACGGGGAACGGGAAAAGGGGATCCTTCTCTTGATTCACGCGTTCAATTGCCGCGCTGACAAACGGCGTTTCTCTGTTTCAGGAGGACGGCACTTCGCCCAGGTCGGACGTGTGCGCCAACGAAAGCGACGGAGACACCAGCGACGGTGATTCCCCCGTGTCGAAGGATCTCTCGAGAAATCACTCCGGTAAGTGTATCGAGAACTGTACGCGTTTCGGCTGCGCCGACCGTGCCGCCTCCACGCCATGCACGCTCAAAGGGGGCTAAAAATAATTTACACCGGACACCATGTTACGTGTCTTTAAATAAAGAAGTTCGCTATGGTATCAAAGTAATCGGGTATAACCGGCTCGGTTGCGCAACCCTTCCATCGAATTTAACTCTCGCCAAAAGTCGACGGTCTTCCGTGTATCGGCGCCGCGCTAGAAAAATTTCACCTGTTCGCCCGCGATTCATCAGCCCGCCTCGTCCTAACGAAAAAACAATCGTACAGCTGCGCATACGAGGCGAGTGATTAGCGAATTTCCCCGTGGGCGTAGCAGGAATCGCGAGCGGACTAAGTAGCCGAGCGGTAAAAGCCTTGGCGTGGAAAATCGTTAGAGCCTGGCCGTAGGTAGTCGAGCAGAGGCATACGTGCAATCCAATCAGTCAGGTAGGTCGGCAGACAGAGAGGGGAAGATAGAAAGAGAGAAAGGCGGAGGTGGTGGTGACGGAGGGGCGGGAGGGAACGCGGAGAACGAGAGAATGGTATCAGAGAGGTAAACGTATATGATGCGTACGGGAGGGAAGGAGCGAGTGGTCGCGGGAAAAGAGAGGGAGAAGATAAAGGAAAGAGGACACTTAAAATGCGAAAAGTGTGCGAGCGATGACGAGGTTATCCGTGTAAGGGGAGTACATAAGGAGTTGTACGGGCCGCGATGACCAAACTAAGACAACGACGCGCTGCCTAACTGGGAAGTAAGATCCGGTCGAAAGCCGCGCTCCGATGCAGGTGTACACATAAATATCGATGCTAATATATGGAGTGGATGCCATCCGACTTACTGATCGCCGGCATGACGTATGGTTTTTTTCGCCTTTCCATTGTTCACCGCGGCGCAAACTGTCCCCCGATGGAATTCTGATAACCGGCCGCGCGTTGATATCTCCAGCTTGCGATCCCGTCAATCGTATGCCCCCCGACCTCGTTTCCATTGCGCCCCACAGTGGTTCGAAACTGAGAAATACTAGGCATACCTTCAAATTTCACCTATTTCATTATTTATTGATTCTAATTCAAGGTTATAGGTAATATTACTACACGATACACATCTAAACTTTAAATAAAACAATTTATTAAGAAATGAAAAAAAAAAAAATACAAGGCTTTATTATGCCTCTCTTTCAGTTTACATACCTTCCAAATCTTCAAATACTTAGTGGAGACATAAAAATATAAAGCATTGTAGAACCATTTTGAGTGAAACTGAGAAATACTAGGCATACCTTCAAATTTCACGTATTTCATTATTTATTGATTCTAATTCAAGGTTATAGGTAATATTACTACACGATACACATCTAAACTTTAAATAAAAAAAGTTATTAAGAAATGAACAAAAAAAAAATACAAGGCTTTATTATGCCTCTCTTTTAGTTTACATACCTTCCAAATCTTCAAATACTTACTGGAGACATAAAAATATAAAGCATTGTAGAACCATTTTGAGTCATTTTACCTATCTTGCACATATTTTTGTTGCAAGAAGAAAGGTAACTAAAACCATTCCAACAAAAATTGAACCGCCAACTACTTTCTGGAAACATAAAAATACAAAATATTGTAGAACACTTTCTTGAGATTAAGACCATGTTTGGCTGATTATGAAAAAAATATGGAGTAAATTCATAATATTTTACTACATATATGTAGTATGATAGTAGAAGAATTAAAAAATTAACATAAGAATGCAGAAGCAACCAATTTTTTTTCAGGTATGCCTAGTATTTTTCAGTTTCGAACCACTGCGCGCCCTCGCGATTTCCCTTTTTCATCGTCGCTGCCCTCTTCGCGGGCCTCTTTCCTTTATACTCGTGCCCACTCGGAATGGTTGCTGCCGATTCGTTGAATGGAAAGGGACGAACATCTGCGAATGGTTTGGCGATTTTGGGTAGGGTATTTCTGTTTCGCAACTTCCTCGCGTTTTGAACGCGCCCGTGATGTGTACGCTTGTATCATCAAGTTGCTGTCGCGCTGGATATGAGAAACGTGGAATAACAAGATCTGTTAGCTATTTAGGGTAAAGTTTGAGCAACGCCCTCGACTGCTGATGAGCGCAAGTAGTGAAAGAAAACCAAAAAGCAGACCGTGGCTCCGTTGTATTGCATCTTTTTATTTGTTCGCTATAAATCTTATTAAAAAACTAGAAGTTATTAAAAAAACTAGTTAAGTTAAAACTTATTAAGAAACTAGTGCGAAGGATAGGGTTAAATGTGATTTCTCGGTTACATAAGTTACAAACTCTACCTCGACCGAGTGCGACGATGTCGTTCCTCGATGAAACTAATAACTATACTTACTTACGCGCCTAATATTAAAATGCCTTCTTCAAAGAAACCGAATGTCATCCTGCGCAGGTATAATGTACCAGATGCCGCAGACAGTGATTTACTCGCCGAGTCCAGGGGTTCTACTGGGTATCGGACAAAACGGTCAGCCGGTGCAAATCACTCAAGAAGGAGGTGAGATACCATGATCATCCCTTGGAACACTTCCCAATAATTAAAAGCAAAACAAAAACGTACACCCCCCCCCCCCCCGATAAAACGAGGAGTTGCAAACGAACCCCGATGGATACCGATATGTCGCCCTCGTGCAACCGAGGCAAACGCTCCCCCTCGCGAAAACGTCCCCGTCCATCCTCCTGTTTCCCAAGTAGAGGTTTTCTTGACATTGTTTCGCAGGCACTGTAACCCCGGTTAACTCGACGCAGAGTAATCAGCCGTTCATCACGATACCGTTGAACGTCGCGATGAGCGCCGCCGGATTGTCGCTTCCGGTCACCTCCAGGATGAATCTGTCGCCATCGCCGCGGTCACCGGCGACAACGGCCACGTCAAGCTGCGACCTACCATCGGACTTGAGCAAAGATCGTGAGTGATAGATCACGATTCAGGCCCCGATTAGGATGGCCCACCCGGAACTGTCGCACGCCGATACGGTGAAGGGTAGCCAGGCGAGATTGGACAGGACCTCTTTCACCAACGACGGTCTCGGTTTGTCGAAGGAGGCTGACGCGAGTCGTGGCACTCGCGCAAACTTGAAAAGTCTTTCGACCTTTCGAATAAAACAAGATGACTGTTTCAATCGGCTATCTACGACGGCAACCTCCTGCGATACCACCGATACTCACTGCCAGGAATTTGTTAATTAACTGGCCGGATTTACGACATTGGAAAATCGCGGATCGCGTTGCGTTCGCTGCGCGCTGTTCGTGCTTTTCCCTTGACGATGTCTTAGAACGTAGATTGGGTTGTTTCGTGGACCCCGAAGGATTGTATGGGAGTAGGTTGTGAATGAAATTGTGATGGACGCGTCATGTGGAGGACTGTAAATGTTTGCGAAACCTTTGGCGACGGTTTTGGAAGCGTATATGCTGCCATTTGGTGGGTTCGAGGCGTGAAATTATATTATGCCGGTGCGTATCAGTGTGCTCTTCGTAAATGCCTCGTTGGACAGCGTACAATCGATATTCGTGCAATACTAGTCGAACGTTTAGCCTAATAAACGTTCCACGAAGCAATTTTTTACACCGACGTCGTGGGGTTCTCGTCTCGCGGACGTCTTTCGAGATATTTAGCGTTCGTAAATTGTTAATGGAGCGGTTCGCGTATAGAATCAATATTTTTCCACGTTGGGGCCCTTTGAAAATCTCGCAAGATCGACGAATCCGAAATAGAGCGCGATCCGAGTACATATACAGTTTGCTGATTTGGTGAATAGAATAATTCTAAGAAATAGGTCGGAAACTTGCAATGGCACAATTCACACGTGCGGCAATGAGAGAGAACTTTGTATCTTTCCATTGCAACATAAATCATAATGGAACAGCAAAACGGTAGAGCAATTACCAAATTCACAGCGATGCTCGTCCCATCGTAGGTCTTGTCCTAGGAACCGCGAATTCAAGTTGTTTGAGCATTTTTTTTTCTCTCTTTTGTAAGGTAAGAAATAAGTATCGAAGGTGGGTGATTCGAAGGGAGACGATGACTTCTTAATCGTACAGGGTGCTTTTAAAAATAAACTATAAGCAGACGTTATCGTTGTTTTAAATTATAAAGGAGAAAATATTCGATATATTTTTTAATACGAAAGAACGACTGACCAAAGATCTTTTTTGGTTCATTTGATTTTTACATTGAATTTTATCGAATGTTTTATTTATTAGCTTATGTAAGAAATGTTGTCTTCTAGCGATGCTTTTTCCGTTTATACAGGATAATAGCGAATTATTGGGTTCTATTGTAAATCAAGTATACATTGAAAACGGGATAAACGTGTTTCGAAATCGATGATCAACTAATTAGCCGAATCGTTGAATCGATGATGTTGCTGGTAATCTGAATCAATCGTTTATACGGATGATGCTAACCATTAAACGTAAAATAGTGATAAGCACGCATTATTGTCAGCCATGTTGATTTAGCAGTATTTTTAAACACGAAATCTCTATTTTACACGATATGGAAATAAATTATTAGCTCGTGATAGATAACACGGAAGGAACTTGTACTTCTGTTGTTTTTTTTAATACACCTACGAACACAACTTTTACACGGATAGTACTATCAACACATGGAGAATACTGTGAAACTTATCAGAGAGGAATTCTTCTTTCATTCTATTATTTCGGGAAATCTAAAAAGTGTAATATCTTCTTTCTATTTCGATGTACTGAATTTCACGTTGTGCTATCGATATTTTATGGATGAATGTGAAGAAAATCGATCTTGTTGGATCACGAAAGTATTCTGATGCGATATATTGTAACAGTACCTGTTTATTGAAGAACCTAAAACAATATAGTTTATAGAAAAGTCAGGCGAAAATGTACTTTTTAAAAAAAAAACTCCAGATTTTCATCTGTTCGTGTCTACTTACCATTAGTATTATTTAATAGTGCCTTCCTAGACAAGTCTGGGGGAAGTTTCGTGAAGGGTGCGTTGCATTACACTTATAAATATCAGGTTGTTACAGATAAAATGGCACTTTTCCAACTTTTATCACTTTGTATCAATTTTAAATGCAAAACTATGCTATATAATTGTGTATCACTTATCTTAAACAAATATCCAATGGAATTAAACTTTACTTTAAACTTTAATTGTTTGGTATTCAACTCTCCAGTACGAAATTTTTCAAACAAACGAGAATAATTGTTGATTCCCAAATATATCTTCTATCCATTATTCGCTTTGTTTCATTACCTGCTACTTTACATTAAAACAAGTTACAGTTTCACTACTGTCCCGTTTGCAGCTAGCTTTAAACTTTAAATGTGTGTCGAATAAATGACAATTTTTTAAATATAATAATTAATTACCTATTTCGTAACAAATTTTAAATATTTCTGATATCAGCCATTTCATATTTGACAACCTGATAGTACTTTCCTCGTCAGAATGAACATTTTAGAAATATTGTACATCGGTTAGAGAATTCTAGTGCTAGTCAAAGAATTCCTGTAGAAGAATTCTTCAGGTATCTAGTCACTGATACGTGAAATGACGTATATGTACACTCGGCATTTAATTTCTGTATCATGCCACTGCCCAAAGTAGTAACAGGATCGTCTGATAAAACCTGACTGAGAATTTCGAGTTGATTAAACGTTTCGGGAAAATATTTCAATGAAATATATTATACTAGGTACTTTATTATCATCATTCAAAATTACAAGTATCAGAAATGTTTGATTTAATAAAAATCGATGATTTAGTTTAATATCGTGTTCTATCGATTAGTAATAGGTTTATGTCACAACTAAATTGTTTAACTGTTCTAAATAACCGTAAAATTGTTTTGAGCAGTGAACATATTGTACACACGAACTGTCATAAAAGAGATATCTTCAATGAAATAAACGATAGTACGATCCGTGGGATAATGCAGAAAGTTTTTATGCCAGAATCCATAATTGCCAGACGAAGAACGAGTATATTAATCTTACGCTATCCGTTGAAATGAATTTGTTGAAGATTTCAGATTTTATCTCCTATCTTTTAAAATTTACGTTTGCCCGATCAAATGAATTAAACAGCAACAAAATTTACGCATTTCTCTTCCTACTTTTCGCCCTATCGTTACTTGAAACTAATTTTAAGAGCGCAAGTTCAGTTTCCTTTCATTATACATACATGTTTTACGATCAGAAGTTTATTTCACGTTTAATAGCATATCTTTTATTTATTATCGGACAAATCAGTAGCTTTGAAAGGAAATTCGAATATTTACTGCTAATAAACAAATTTAAACAAATTTCTGTTTCACTGTAAGTACGTGACGTTGGCCAATTTGTTGCGCAGTAAACAATCATAAAACAAACAGTTACACTATGTTAACAATTGATTTTGTTACTACGCGGAATCTGCAAAAATAATGAAACATTCTGTTTCTAACTTCGTTTCATGGTTTGCAATGTTCGAAAGTCACTCGTATATTGCTCCAAGACGCGAATGGTAGAAATTATTTACAACCTTCAAGCTTCCACATGCAATAATTGCAGCAATGACTATCGTAAACGATTTTCTACCGCAATAAGAATTTCGCAGCTCTCACAAATTACTCTGCAAGGATTAAATACATACATACGAGACGCACATTATTAATCTTGCACGCTATAAATCGGACTAGAGGGAAATGAACAATGCGCAAATTCTAGGGGCAAGTTTCGCGTTTGGACGTCGCACAAACGTATTATACTTTTCGCACTTTTTAATGAGGCACGTTCAATATTATACGATAATTATAGTTTATAAATGTGTATGCTGTCATGAAAACACTACCCGCGACAACAGAATTATGTATAAATCATTCGCGAGTGCGTTGCAAATATGGCGATATAATAATAAAGCAAAATGGGTTTGCGTGTGACGATTTTGCTCGTACTTATGTAATTACAGTGGAACTTCATGGATACCAGTAGCAAATCATATGTCAGAGAGAAACAAGATGGGATAAATTGTGAACGAAGGAACTCGAGAATCGAATTCGAAAAGTGTCCAGTGTTCACCTTGCTTTCAACCATATCTCCTTCGTTTTTATTCTTGTTTGTGTATTTTTACATTCAACGGAGTAAAATCTTAAGGAGAACTTTATGATATCGTTCCTTAATTCGATTAGTAATAGTTACCACTGAATGCTTCGAAATTCTGTGTTTCGAATCCGAAGATGGGCATAATTTGGTGCTTTTAAGATGTAACGCGTTTATAAACCTTGGAAAATAAAATACCTCAATAATAACCTTATATAAGGAGTAAAGACGCGGAGGACTCGAACTTAATATTTGTACAATAATGGAGGATTTCGAACGTTTCGCGTGTTCGCAAGGGATCTGATTCTCGAACACGGTGCCACGAATGGCACGGTTAAATGCGTTCTATTTTACATACAATGTGTATACTTATATAATTGCATACTTTGCATAGCGAGGGTTGTTTCAATTTCATTGGAGTTCTATCATTTTAATAATCGAGTAGTTATAAAACCGTTGCAGAAATCGCGATATAATTTAATTCATCAAGAAGAACAACATTATCTATGTTTTACATTGTCGAACTCTTTGCCCATTAGAGACTTTTGATATACGAAAACAAGAAAGAACTTGTTCAGCAAATTTCTACGATTGCTCATAAATATTCATCTATACATACTTTAATCTTCCTCGCTTTTATATGTAATTTACTTTGTTCTCTCATTCTCCGTAGCACATGATCTTCAACTTGTAATACAAACATATTAACACTGGAACTACCGATAGGTTTTGGTATTGTTTAGACAGTATACGTTAGACAGATTATGAACACGAAAATGGTTGAATGGACATTAAATAAAGATATATAATTGTCATTTTGCCTTATTGAAAGTCGTCGTGAATTGCTGCAACAATACCTATGTGTCAATAACTTTAAAGCAAGAAATCTAAAACCAGTCATTTCGACTGGCTTGGTAGTCCTAGTGTTAAAGTTAACAATTTTGTAGTTGATAAGTATCTTATACAACCACTATAAAGATCTTGTTTATACAAAAACAGCTACTTCTGAAATATATTACGAACTTTGCTGCTTTTCTATTGTATTAAGATAAATATTTTAACTTCCGATGTTACAGAAAATAAAACGCACACAGATATCCTTTGAGTAAAAAATAGTATCATTCCGGCGTTACACTTGGACAAAGATTAAAATACGTCCCTTGCGCACTTATGAATCACGATATTTTTTCCACCCCCTCTACTGTAATATTACAATGCGAAGAATGTTTGTAACCGAATGTTGTAACGGATGTATACATATTTAAACATATCGCTGTTTTCTACACTAACTTTACATAATGTACCGGCCGTATACCACTGTTAAAATTGTTATGAAGTACACGTTGGTCATGAATAAATGAGATACAGTTATTCGAATTACGATTTTTGCGTTCGCAGCAAGTTTCACGATATTCTAAGCGTGTCGTGCGTCGTTAAGAAAGATGCGGCAGTTAATATTAAAAGAATAATCATTATTCCCGATCCTTTTACGTAGATAATCACTTTTGTTTTTCGTAGTCTTTTTAAGTTTTTCTTAACACTTATGTTAGCAACCAAAATGGTCAAAAAGTTCGAAGCTTAGTTATTTAAAATATTTTACATAAAGCTGTTTTCATAAAATGTGAGTTGACTTAAAATTGTTCGAAGAATCGAGACCTGAAGCGATTTTGCGATATTTATCAAGAAGATACAAAAAGTATTAAAGGAAATATCGAAATGGGTACTTATGGGTAAAGGAAATACTATGGGTAGTATTTTCGCCTTCTTTAAGATAACTTTTTCATTATAGTTATAATAGAATACCGATGTTCAAACGATGTGAATCATAGGTGAACCAATTTTTTCTACCAAACAAATGCTCTGATCAAAGCCGGTTAAGGAAATGGGACGCTATTTGATATAAAAGTACACAGAACATTCCATTACATCATATTGATAATAGCTCCGGCGTGAAACACATTTCTGTCTACGGGTGGGCCCCTCACGCAGCGTTTGTCCCCCTCTACAATATTTTACAGCAATAGGGTACCACACGCGGCTCCTTTTTTTCTGTGCATTTTACAAACACGTATTTTCCCATTTCAAAACTAATCGACCTACTGTATACTAAATATATTCCATGATTTAAGACATTTTCTTTACTCCCACGAAAGCAATTGATTACATTTTGCGCTTTTCATATCGGGAACATGAAGTTAAGTAGT
Source organism: Nomada ferruginata (assembly GCA_963583965.1). Taxonomy (NCBI): domain Eukaryota; kingdom Metazoa; phylum Arthropoda; class Insecta; order Hymenoptera; family Apidae; genus Nomada; species Nomada ferruginata. Next base: position 9,246,882 of record OY757219.1, read on the forward strand.
ATAAGCACCGGCGAGATTTAAGAATAGACAATTCACCTTATGGACCTCCGTGGTTGAACGTGACTGCCATTCTACTTTGCTCATAAACGACGGCCGCTTGAAAAAGTATTTAAAAGAAGGCTGCTAGTAAGAGCTAACAACACTAATATTTGATGCACAATCATGCAATTGGATGCATAATCAATATCGGAGATGAATACTTCTAAAGAATGGATGTGGAACAGATTGTTATATTTATGAAGTTACTTTCAAAAAAATAACTTATGTCTTCTACTTTCCGTTAGATGCCTCCAACTTTCTATTTTAACACATCTGGAAACCATAATCCTGTTAGTTACCCCGTACCTCCAATCGTAGAGGCATCTGGCCACTGTCACCCATTGAAATCCTTTTTAGCAATATTCTACTTCCCTGGAAACCAGATAGAACAGCCTCGAGCATTTATTCTTCTCAGGCTTTACAATGTAAAGTTTACATCATTCTCAAGTTTGCTTAATTTATCGTGCTCTTTTATCGCTGAAATTTTCTTTGTATTATTGAATCAGCTACTTTGTTATTATTATTTCTTGAATGTAAATCAGACATTGCGTCTTTCATTAATAATAGAATTGCCACAATGAACGTAATCGTATCGTAACTATCCCTCTCATATAGTGGCAATCTTATGCTTGTTTGTATATTACAAAATATACATTTCTTATTACTGTACGCTCAAGTTTGTGTACAAGTATGTATGTATGTACATCGTTCATTTCCCTTTAACAAAAAGCAATGCAAAGTGTACCTCTTAACATTATTTCGTTTATTGATACTGCAATTGAAATAAGAACGGGGACTGCAGGATCGATATACATATATATCGAGCGGAACTATTCTTGATGTTTTTTTTGTATTGTATTTGTTGTTCCGCAGTGGACGTGCAATGCCTTTCATTGCGGCGAAGAACAAAAGCATACATTCAAATTTGTTTAATATCCATTTGTACGATAGGGAGCGTTAACATCGTTTTCTATTATCTGTTGGTAACGTTGTGATTGACATGGAAATGGTAAGGGGTATTCAATACCCCGGGAATTCAGGCCGAAAGAATACACTGTACGATTGGTCTATTCCTATATCTCGTCGGTGCTATAAGTCCCCTGTTCTAAGCGCTTGGTCCGCAGTGGGGGAAAGTTCATTTTACAGTACATACTTGCAAACAACGCTTGTTTCTAACTGAGGGACTTGTAATCTATTTTGCCGAATCTATAGATATAATGGTATTTAGCAATACATAAATGTATGTTTAATCGTTTAACTTTCATACTTATAATATTAGTTTGATTTGGTAGCCTGTGCAATATCTATGTTAGATTTTTTATCGCGAAAAAGGCAACTAAAATACAACTATCAGTTGTTCGTTCTGATGTTAACTAAGTTTTTTATTCGTTTAACACATTATACGTATTTATTAAATTTACTATATGTACATATATTCAGTTCATTCAATCAAATTACTAAATAAAATATAACTTTATAAAATGTTACAAGTTCGTCATAATATTGCTCATTAGATATCAACATTATATATTTATCTACCAATAGAATCGTTAAATTTTAGTAAGAAAAATAAAGCGTTGGAATAATATTTTTATTTTCACGAATGGATATTAGGTTACTGATTTGGATACTGATTTGATGGGTGACAAACCTATAAACTGAATGTTGCTTGTGTTCAATGCAAGTATGGCGGATTTCAGTGACACGAATTCGCACGAAATGGCAGAAAATCACGTACAGAAGCTGTACGGGAACCAGTGGGTGCGATTAAATGTCGGTGGCACATACTTCGTTACAGCGAAAACTACATTAGCTAGAGATCCTAATTCGTTTCTCTACCGATTGTGTCAAGAAGACTCTGACCTCATCTCTGACAGGGTTAGTTGATGTTTTTAAATAACCACTGCACTATTCTAAGTCATTGTTAGATTTCACACGATTCTCCCTTATAAATATGTATGTGTATTCACAATTATTCTATATTCAATGAGAATAACATTTGTATTAATTAATTTGGGAAGGCATTTTCGTAAACTTATCTATGTTTTGAAGAAAACGCAAATCAGACGTTCGTAATAAATTGTGTCAATCTTCGATAGTTATGAACACTTATGCATATCCAGCTTAACCCCTTAAGCTTTCGATTTCTTTACAGAATTTACAGAATGTGATCAAATAATAATCATGTTCTTTATTATTAGTATTCTTATCTATTCCGTAGTTTTTATACTAAAAGCTGTTTTATGTATGTTATTTATGCCATTTTGAAATAAATGACAAGCAATTAAGAAGCGAGACGGTCTCTTTCGTAAAGCTTAAGTGATTAATATATATCAATATTATCTACAGAATATATATATTATCTATAATAAAACGATTATGTATTAACCGTGCATAATGAGTCGTGATACGAAACGAATTTCAAAAGAAATATGTATGTACAAAGTGCACTGATTCTATTTACACTTTATTGTGCAGGATCAAACTGGAGCATATTTAATAGATCGCGACCCAACATATTTTAGTCCTGTTTTAAATTACTTACGTCATGGGAAATTAGTGATCAATAAAGATTTAACGGAGGAAGGTGTCTTAGAGGAGGCAGAATTTTATAATATTACAGAATTAATTCGGCTAGTGAAAGAAAGAATTATATTAAGAGACGCTAGGCCACTAAGAGATTCCAAGAAACATGTTTATAGAGTTATACAATGTCACGAGGACGAATTAACTCAAATGGTATCAACAATGTCTGATGGATGGAAGTTTGAACAGGTATTTCTTTTCGATTTTAAATTAAACATAATGCTTTATTCAATTTATTTGATATTTGCGAATATTTTCACTATGTTCCTTTGTTCGATTAACCCTTTCGTTATGAGCGCCGGATTTAGACGGCATCCACGCGATGACCTTTGTGTACGAGCGCAAGCTGTAGCCGGCGCGCCGCGGCGTCAGCGTGATACTGCTTGACCACCGGCCCCGCAATATTCTTGTTTCTTTAACTTGTATGCATCTTGCACATCGAAGGCACTTGTCATTCTCTAGTTAGTTCTTGATTTGTTTTACTCCAAAATGACAAGGTAGCGTTGAAAGACGTAAGTCCGACGCGCAATATGAACACTGCGGCGCTGTGCCCCGTTCAGTGGCGTCACTCCAGCGGAGCGCACTGCCATAACGAAAGGGTTAAATTCAAATAGATTCCTGACTACTATGAAATTATATTTGTTATAAATTGAAAGAGGAATTACGTATTAGCCAGTGTACAAGAAATTAATTGCATACCGTTTAATCTGTTTTAGTTAATCAATATAGGATCTCAATATAATTATGGAGACAATGATCACTCCGAATTCCTATGCGTTGTTAGCCGAGAATACGGTGCCAGCCAACTCAATAGTAAGGAACAAGAATCAACGGATCGTGTCAAGGTACCAATATAGCATTCAAGTTTTTCGCATCACACTTTCAATCAAAGTAATCACGTATAAGTTCTTTTCTTTTTATTTTATCGATTGATTATGTAATCTTATTTTTATTATACTTTTATTACACGATATCTTTATTGTGAACTTGTATTACTAATGTTAATTGTTAAGTGTGACATTCATACTTTACTACGAAAGGTTTTAAGTACTAAAATATTTACAAGTATAAGGTATAAAACGACAGGACTCGAAGCAAAAAATTTATAGATAGGGAGTGTTTATAGCTTTACATAAATGAGGTTATAAGAATCACCTAATATATCAGTATTATAGTGTTACATTGATTTTTATAAGTGTGAACAGCCCATTTGTAATGAGAAATGAGTGACCAATTCATAGTAACGTGTAATAGTAATGTTTTGTGGTAATTGCAGTGGAATTGCATATATGGTTGTTTATATTTCTGAAGTATTGTTGCGGTGAGAATAGTAAATGTTCTTTATTGAAAATCGATAAACAATCCTTCTTATTACAAGTGGAATAGACGAAGCATTAGGATGAATGCCTAGATCAATTCGTCTGCATTAAAAGAGCCAAAGATCACATGTAAGATTGTTGTAAACATTTTTTTTAAGTATTTAAGTTACTTTCGTATTTCTATCTATAAATTTTTTACTTCAGTGGTACATGTTAATAATACATTGTTTTATAATACAACATAATATAAAATGCTTTATAGTGGGTATGAAACATATACTACAACATTTTATTAAAGAATTCATCTTACATTGTTCTTATCATTAATTTTTTTGTAGTGTTTGTAATTTGAATTAAAGTGTGACATTATTTGTAATCAATTTTCTTTTACTTATCGAAACATTACAAATTAGTACACGTCAGTTCAGGGGCTAATTCGCATGAGCATGTTCTGCCTCTAATATTTGCTGTATGTAACACATTATCATTTTTGTATCGCATGCCATACATTAAATAAAGAATTTTTTCTTTTACTGGTTTTGGTTACTTTCTTCCCTCTATCCTGCATGATCAATTATTGCATGCCTGAATTATGAAGAGAAAAAAATTAATATTGCACTTAGTGTAGAACTTATTGTTAAATGAAAGTTTTCGAAAAATATATAGTTCACAAAGTATTAAGAACTGTATTGTTCAAAACTAATTACGATGTGGCAGTATTTATTTTTATTTGATTACTTTTATTTCGAAGATATTTTTCTATAAATTTGAAGGCAATTTAGTACAATGTGTACAACAAAATACAGAGGCCGAACAATGCTAAGCACAACTGACATCCATGAATCCCATAAAAACGTTTAATGCAACGAATTGGTCACATTCTTATTTTTCTTAAAATGCATATTAGAAACCTTTTAATATAATTTTACCAAGTACCAATTGTTACATTGTATTTTAGGTACTACAGCAGAAGGGTTCTCGCATGTAATCTCTAAAATCCGTCCTTTTCTTTCCTTGCTTCGTTTAATTAAATCAACTGTGCAGCAACAAGACGAAGACTGTTATTATTTCTACATATAAAAGTTTAAGTTCAAGGAAATCCTCATTACTCTGCTGTATCTGTATGATGGTGATAAAAAAAGAAAATATGCAAAAGGTATATAATACCTTTTATAGATACTTAGCTCTTACGCAATAACACAAGATGAAGCTTTAAGAATCGAAAGTATGACACATTGATAAACGAAACGTCTTTTTCTTTTATTTTTAACAATCATATGACCGATATGGGCATGAATTGTAGTAAGGAAAATCGTGCTTAGTAGTCATTCCATAATGGGATCATAATTTTATAACGAATGAAATTAATATTGAAGTGAAAAACTTTCTATTCCACTGACAACACTTGTGACACAATCCCCTACATAAAAACAATGTATCGAAAAACAAAAATATTAATATACGTACGCAGTCACCAGCATTAATAAGCTACGAAAAAAAAAAATTGTTAATCAGCAATTCCAAACATTGTGTTTTAGTTTCACTAAATCGTTTAAAAGACAATAGTATTCATAAAGGCAATCTTTTTCATACAAATTTCTATAATGAATATAAATACTCTTTAAGTAGTAAATAGTTTATCCTTTTGTAACGAGTTGTATAAAAATATTTTTCTTTTTTTCTAATCGAATCTTTGTGGTAAAATTATCTAAATCACTTACCTTCGCACTGCCGCTATAAAACATAAAATAATATTTGTATATCTAGCATGATACTTTTAATTACCCAATACAAAGTTATTAATTATAAACATACAACTGATTTTGACATGTAATAATGCGGTTACAAAAGAAAGATGTAATTTTTAACAAAAGCAATTTCTTATATCGTTCAATATGCGATAATGTGTAGCGAAAATATTTGAATACAAAAATTCTAATTGAACGAATAACTTAAAGAAATGAAATGTTCTGGATCATTTAATACTAATGTCGTAAATGAATATAATTTCTACTTCACAAAGTTCTGTTCCGAGTAATGCAGTTAGTATAATGACTTGTAAATGTACATCAAATGATATATAACTTTTATATATATTTATCCTTTTTTCTTTCATTTGATTAAAAATGCACTTACATACTTTATGATTTTCGATTTGTACACATATTTAAGAGTGCAAAAGCCTTTATTATACGTAAAAAAAAATTTAAGCACTTTAGAACAGGTATTGGTATAGGTTGTCAATTGTTGAAGGCCTATTAAGGAAGTGTCGTAGACAATATACTCGTATTTAAAAGGATTATTCATGCGAAGAAAAAAGTTACACGTAGTACGAAATTGTCGTAAGTATTGTTAGGGGTACGTTATATATAGTATATAATAAATTGTATATTACATATACACATATATAATAGTTTCATAAAAAGAGTCCGTTTTGAAGTATTTATGTAAATCAGTTTCACGAAAGTAATTTATTTTCCGCATTGGCGCAGTACGATATTCATTAAAACGTCGATAAAGAATAGTTTGATTATAATGTTTATAGCAAAGGGTGGAGTCATAAAAGCTATAATTGAAACTTATTATTTGTTTAGTAAATCACCATTCTTATACTCAAAACTGATGAAAATTTAGGACCAATATTATTAATTTCTTGCAATGTACAGCGTTACTTATATTGAAGGATGATATCGTTTAGCCCTTCAGCCTCAAGTACTCACTATTGTCATGTTAACCGTAAGAAATATGTAACTCGATATGTAAAAGAGTTTGTACTTTCATAGGCATATTTCTAAGTCTATTAACTGTTTGATGTTTATTGTTAGAGAAGAAAGTAATATTTATATGCATTAAAAAAAACAACATTTTAATATCGATTATTATTTGAAATTAGATAAAAGAATCGTTATAGGCAGATATGTATAATATACATATATATCGCAAATGGCGTAAATAAGAATTTATTACGTACAAATTGTGAATCTAAAATAAACACCGTTTTATTTATGAAGGATATATATACTGAGTGATTATTTTAAAAATCGCGCATATTCATTGTTAAATAAACATGAAATTCATATTTAAGTTCCTATACGTAATTCTCTGCAGTTCTTTAAAATATGCTTCTCTTTGATGTAGTTATATGATCAAATGTGTCTCCCCTACTTCGCAAAAGCAAATGTGAGTTCTTAACATTTTACCGCAAATGATAAAAATTCTATAATATATATTTTATCACATTTATTTAAATATTTCAACCTTGTTCAATACGAAGCAGCAGATACATTCTTCCTTGCTACATGTTATGAGTCATAGCTACGGCTTATATAAAATATAATTGTTAAAAGGTATATCAATATAAATATACACACATACCGTTGATTATCATTATGTTTTATAAAATTTGATTAATACTATAAATGATAGAAAATGATATGCAATAAGTTTTAATAGTACATATGTTTCACCTACATAAAAGCTCCTTTGAAAGAAAATCATTTTATTAGTTCCTCTTATAATAATTAAGTATAGAAAGTATATAACCAGGAACACATTATTAAAATTAAAGGGTTTCTGGATGAGATATATATTATTGGAAAGTGATAGAAATTTCCAAAAGTCATATGCGTAAATGCACTATGGATAAATAATCATAAAGTATTAGTTTCTATTTATTTCACGATGTTTTTCTCTAAAAACAGATTCGAATTCTATTGTGTGAAAAATCAAATAAATTTGCCAGCAATAATTTTTGTAATATAATTCACGATAGGTTTATGTTATCAAATTAGTGATAATATTTCGTTAAGATTTTGAATTCTGTAAGAACAGAATCGAAAGAATTTTTCAGCCAAGATACGAATGGTACATTAAATTTTATAATAATAATTATATTACGAACGAAGATTTTCATATATTTAAAAAATATATGAGTCCTTTCAAACTAGATGTTTTTACTACATAATGTATCTTATGTACTATTCTTTAATAATATATCAAACAATTATTTGTATTAATTGTAATTCATTTTAAATAAACCAATAGTTATACGATTAAATATTAGTTAATATACATAGGCTATGATTATGAATATATTCGCCAAGGCCAGGTACAGATATTGCATGCTTACACACCCGGTAATAAATGCTAAAAATGTTGAATATTTATAATTCGTTCTTGGGTCTTTACAGTTCAATACAAAGTTTCCATGAGCTCAAAATATATTATTTACAAGACAGTACCAAGTATCAATTTGTACAAGAAAGAATTAGGGTATAAGATTAAGCGTTACAGCATAATTAATAGAATGTATTATTAAATTTGTGTCGATCAAGGCATGTTGGCAATTGTTTTTAACGGTTGATCAAGATATCTCGCCAGAGCCTGTGCTTTCTCTCTTAATAGACCAAATCCCACATTTTGCTTTGCATATAAACATAACAACAAATTTGCTACTTCAGTAATTACAACTTTGCCCTCCTAAAAAATAAAATAATTTAAATGAAAATCATAAGTTACACGTTCATCTAGATAGCAATCTTAACTTTTCATATAAATCATTTAATTTTATTGTATAAAACAAACTAACAGACGTCAAGTCAATTGCTTGCTTTGAATATATTTTTATTACAATGTTTTGTCGCACTTATCTCTAAATTATCATATACTCTAAATAAACATTATTAAAACAGACATCTAATTGGCAAAAATAAATTACGAATTATATAATACAAATAATCTATCGTTATAATAAATATTAATAAATCTGTTAAAAATTATTGACCGAGAATAATTCAAGTTTATCGTTACATTAAAAATCTATCAACAATATGTTACAAAACTTTTGAATGGCCAAATGACTTCTAAAAAAGGTAATATGAATATTAATAAACAGTTATTAGTTCGAATAGGAGATAAATAACTAATATATAATTAATTGAAAGTAAAATATGCATTCATTACCACACAATCCATCAACACAAATTGTAATTTGTCTTCCTTAAATGCATTGCGCCCATTCTTTTCGTAAGCTGACCAAATGTTACTTGTAATAGCGGCTGTTACTCTTGCGTCTTTGTCTCCGTAACCGCTATAAGCTAATAAACCACCATCCCTGTTTAATAATCTGAAAAATAAATCTGTTTAATATTCCGTCGTAAAAGTAACAGCATAGAATTCTTCAATCATGACAACAACTAAACCATTGGTTCTCATTTGCATAATTTTATTTATGCAATTTACAGATTGGTATCGTGTGATAACAATTATATGATTATTAAATTAACAAATGCGTAGGATATAGGTACACGTCATTTTAGTAAAGTAAAAGTAATTGTTGTTAGTATGTAATATATGATATGTCACATACAACGTATTTTCGACACCGCCTGTATTGGCTTGACTAAGTACTTGTGTCAGAGCTTTCGGTTTCAACATAATTTCAAAAATAACGAATACAAATTTATCGTCTTTATTAGTCTTTACGAAGTGCTATCAATGAACGTCACCCTCAGTTTACTTTGAAACAGTAACCAAAGGGACTCCCTTTTGACAGTTATATTCCCTAAAACGTATTATAATGTCCCTAGCGTGAAAAGAATGATTCGAGAAAAATAACTTGGATAATACCAATTTTCCACTAGAGAAATATAACTTTCCGAAGAATACCTTTTGCGTTTAAAAATAAATTATTTAAATACTTCTGTTGGATATTCGATTTTATTGTAAACAACTAAAAAATAGAGCAGGTTCCTGTTTTATTTTTATTACATGTAATAAGTAATAAGCACTAATTGCAATGTATAGCACCCTTTTCCCGGAGTTTACAATTTTACAGGACTTGCAATTGCAAAAGATAGAGAATTATGTGAAATTGTTTCTTATTTAGAAAGAAATAATATACAAATACAATCCTGCATACAAATAATTATTTTGCACAATTATACAGTCGATTGTTACAATAATTATTAATGATAACCGTACGTACAAACAGATAAAGCATTTATACAATTTACATTTTCTGTATACCATGTGCTGTATACAGGGTAAACTTTAAAGTATTTCTACGGTAAGATTGATATATTATTGTAGTATATTAACGCTATATGTTAATAAAATGTTTGTAATTAATGTATAAGTCATTGCTTTTGGAGTCTATCGTTATAATAAATATTAATAAATCGAACAGCAACGCGCATAGAGGTAATAAAAATTTGTAGTATACATGTATTGAAGATATAGCAAATATACATTTTTTAACAATATGTTTTACCAAATAAAATGCCCTCTCAATATGTACTGTTCTAGGTGTTAATCATAACTGTGAACTATATTTTGATATAAATTTTATATATATATGTATATATATATTAAGAAGGAAGGCAACTTTGTTATTTTTTATTAAGAAATATCAAAATTCGAAAGATGGTGAACAACGTAAAATCACCATTACTCTTTGAAATATTTAATGAATGCCACACAACGAAAGCTAGAGCTGCAAAAATGACACTTGTTCATCATCACGTGGACACGCCTGTATTTATGCCAGTGGGTACACAAGTAAGTTGGGTGAAAACAAAAAATGGATCATTTATAACTTTTTGCGCGCTCGATTATATATAATATATTAATTCGTATTGAACTACCATCAAACGTACTTTAAAGTTACCCACAAAAATCCCAAAACATACATTCTAAATCTAATAACGATTTTAGGGTACCCTGAAAGGTTTGTTACCTCAACAATTGGAACAATTGAATTGTCAAATCATACTTGGCAATACATATCATCTTGGCACAAGACCCGTAAGTAAGCAATACTATCAATATCAATTTTGTACGCGTGAAATATCAGTCTTGCAAACCTGCTATAATACATTTACCTGAAGAGCTTTAAGGTATTTTGCAAAGGTACATTGCAGCTTTTAGTTATGCAGCTGTATAAATCTTTTATTGAGAAAAATATCCTTTTTTAGGGTCTTAATATTATGAGAAAAGCTGGTGGATTACATGAGTTTATGAATTGGAAGAGAGCTTTACTAACTGACTCTGGTGGTTTTCAAATGGTATCACTGTTAGAGCTTGCTGAGATCACAGAAGAAGGGGTGAAATTTAAATCTCCATACGATAGTAATTACAGTTTCAAATAGAAGTTATTCATATTTTGTAATATTTGCATTAGAAAGAAAGTCCAATGAAGATTTCACAATGTTATTTTACAGGATCCGACTGCATGCTGACACCTGAACATTCTATGCAAATACAAAATGTTATAGGAGCTGATATAATGATGCAACTTGATGATGTAGTTAAAAGTACATTGACAGGGCCAAGAGTAGAAGAAGCTATGAACAGGTGGATAAAACTGCATTTTGTATTTGTATACAATTACTTCTTATATTAAAACGATATTGAATATCCAGTATTAATTTGTAGAACAATTAGATGGTTGGATAGATGTCTAGAAGCACATCAGAGACCAGATGAACAAAGTATATTTCCAATCGTACAAGGAGGTCTTGATCCGAAACTTCGATCGGAATGTGCAAAACAGTTAATTAAACGTCAAGTCAATGGATACGCTGTAGGTGGTCTAAGGTAATTCTGGCGGTAAGCTAAAGAAACCAAATAAACAATTAGCTGAAGCGACAATAATTTGAATGGTTAATCATTTATAGCGGTGGAGAATCTAAGGACGATTTTTGGCGGATGGTGCACCTTACTACAGATATACTCCCGAAAAATAAACCACGTTATTTAATGGGCGTTGGATTTGCTATCGATTTGGTTGTTTGTTCCGCTTTGGGAATAGATATGTTTGATTGCGTATATCCTACAAGAACAGCGGTAATTACAAGCGTTACTTTCGTTCGAATTAAATTTACAAGGTTCACTGGTACGAATAAAATAAATGTAATAGCAAAATTATTTTATTTTCAGAGATTTGGTTGTGCATTAGTACACAAGGGCCAACTAAACTTAAAACAAGTTCAGTATCGTAAAGATATGAATCCAATAGACCAAACCTGTGAATGTAGTACATGTAAAACGTACACACGTGCTTATCTACATCATATTGTGACAGTAGAAACAGTTGCATGTCACTTATTGTCTGTTCACAATATTGCATTCCAAATGAAATTGATGAAAGATATTAGACAGAGTATTAAAGAACAAACATTTCCAGGATTTGTGCAACAATTTGTGTTAGATGTATATCCAAACAAAGAGTATCCTTCGTGGATAGTGAATGCTTTGGAGGCGGTTAATATTAAGTTATTATAATATATAAAAAGTGCAATTATTTATTTCTATAATGAAATATATTTCATGCTTACAGTTAGTTAAATTCTGTACAGAAATAAACGATGAAAAATTTTAATATAACTTATAGTACTTCAAGTTGACTTCGATTAGCGGCAACGCTGGTATTAAATTATGAATAACTTAAGCAGAAAAAGTAAGTACACTAAAGTATTGGTGTTTCATTAATATGCTTATTGATTTACATATTTAATACACGATAAATTTAAGTTGACAAAACAAAAAGGCGATTGAACTGATTGCAATAATTTCCAATCTGTACAAAACTTACGGTTCATCGCAATTTTATCAATTTTCCAATTTACAGTATTTTATCCATTTCTTTATATATATAGAATCAATCTTATTGTATGTATGTGTTAATAAGTAACTGTACCTAAAATAGGTTGCAACAGTTTTTCTCACAGTCAAATCCTACGATAATTTCCCCTCAAAACGGTCAAAGAACTGGACTTTCAAATCAAAGATGTTTCCTGCTTATCTATTACACTAGAGTATAATGAATTAGGCACAGATTACGAGTGATATTTAGAATTTCATCACATAAAATCATCCGAGTCGTATCCAGTGTTTCCTGCGTTCGATGTCATATTGGTTTCGTTGAATAAGGAATTATAACTTCTGCAAAGATACGAAAATAATGATAACTGTATGCTAGCAAACAAGAATATTATCAATAATATAGAGACACGATTGGTCCCAACTTGCCTCATTTCGGCATCATCTTTTCGTTGCTTCTCGTCTGCCTTTTCCTTTTCCTTTTGTTCCCTTAAAACTTTCTTTTTATCTTCTCTCTCGTTTCTATCACGCTCTTCCCTTTCCGCCATAAAATTGACTTGCTCCGAACGTTTAGTTCTGGTCAATCGATTCACAATAGTGTTGATCCGTTTTGCAACATGAATCTTACGAACATCTTTATCTTTATGAAAACCAATTTGCCCCACATCCATACCCTGTGTTTTTTTCAAGTTTGACCACATTGTGTACACCACGTCAACGTCGTTCATTCTATTTCCCTCGATACTGTTTGCCTTCACTAATTGTGCAGCATCTTCTAACACCGTGCTCGGTATGTCATCTATTGTCTGTCCCTGTAACGTTGTGCATACGAAACAGCAAACATAATTGTGTGTAAATATTATTGATAGAAAGTAACATAACGGCACGCACGTCTATAATAGAAAGTACTTACAAGTCGTAAACGCAGATATACGTGCGCCGATGAATATTTGTCTACGTGAAACCAAACATCTTCTGGCCAGCCCCATTTTATAAGATCTTCATCTATGATATTATACATACAAAGAATAATTACGAAAATATTAATTCAAGCATTATAATATATTTGAAGATCTTTAACTCACTTTCGTATTTGTCAATACCCATAAACAACGGCACCGGTGGTTGTACAACTGTAACACAAAGTTAAGAACATCAGTCTAACCGTAAACAATGTTATTATTCTTATTAATCTAATATAAGGAGAGGAAATGTAAACGTGTAACATTTAAATATGAAACACCAATATAAATAATAATACCGTCGCTTGTAAAATAATACACCATTATTACGAACAAAAAGGTTTCATGTACAACACGTGGGGCAATATTATCTGTCAAACTTCAAGTCGATACTAGCGACAGTGAAACATATTATTTACCTTTTTGTCTACCCAACATAGTTTTTTATTTAAATATTCTAGTATTTTGTTTCTTCTAAGTAAAGGAAATCGTGAATACAAAATAAACAAACATGTAAACGTAATGGTAAAAACAGATTGGTATAACAATTTAACAGTAATAATTAGAAAAGGAATAAATAGACAAATATAGTCGAACCATATTGAAATATTTTTCAGATAAATAAATAAGATGTATTCTTTTAAATTATGGGAAAATTTATTATTCACGAGTCCAGTACAAGTATACTTAAGCGAGTAATTGTACAGAATAAATAATTATATCGTTAAGAGTGTTTGTAAAATACTTTGCTGTCAATTTATAATATTTATTCGGAACAATGATTTTCAGAATAATATTAATTAATTACAAATTGATTTAAATGAGTAGAATGTTTCACAGCGTGATATGTTGCAATAATGTGTTCGAGTATAGATCCCACCTCTGGGTCCCTCATCCGCTCGTATAAAGAAACTGGCACTTCTAACATCGATAGATAGACTAAAAATGAAATTTATACCGATTATTTAGTTATTCAAAATTTCGTACTATTTATAATATACAGGGTGTTTGGTAACTGGTGGTACAACCGAACAGGGGGTGATACTACATGTAAAAATAAGTCGAAAAAAAGGAATAACATTTTTTCGTTTGACGCTTGATTTTCCAGAAAATCGAGTTTGAAAATTCAATCCAGTACGCGTGCACTATACCGCCTTTAGGTTTAAATATGTATTATAAATAAGAAATGTTAATGTATGGATAATACATTTATTGTAATAAATGTAAACATTAGAAAGGTCAACATTACAATGTCTAAGCAAAAAGAAACTTGTAGCGAACAATGACTTGGAGAGAGTCCACTGCACGCGTACTGGATAGAATTTTCAAACTCGATTTTCTCGAAAACCAAGCGTCAAACGAAAAAATGTTATTCCTTTTTTTCGACTTATTTTTACATGTAGTATCACCCCCTGCTCGGTTGTACCACCAGTTACCAAACACCCTGTATAAAAGTAACAATTACCTAGTAGCATATTTGGATTTGTAAGACTGAGTTGAATGCGTGCATCAGTCATAATTGCTTTATAAGTTGGATTATCCGTATCAAGTTCTTCATTTAAGTCTTGCAAACTATGTCGTCTTTCACCCAGCAACCAATTACACTGAAAAGAGAAATAAAAGAGAAATATATTAAGTTTGATAATCTTGCCAAATGAACATAATTGATACATTTTACTCACAGCATTAATTTGATGGTTTCCGGTAATCTTTAACGCATCTACAATATTCTTCTCATCAAATCCCATTTCTAGTAGTATTCGTATAGCTTTGTGGTCAGGTTTAAATTCCATCCTCTTGTAGCGATGTAAACTTTCTAATAACCGATCCACTATAGTGACAATATTGTCTTCTTCTGTCGAACTTTCACATTCTACACAAATATATATTTGTTTAAATATAATTGTAAGAAAAAAATTTAAATAGCAAAGCATGCTAATAGAAAAATTAGAATGTTTTAGTGTACATTTATCAGAATTAAAAAATTGCTTTTTAGGGATGATGATCTTTTAAACGAAATAAAGTAGACACTATTTTGGCAGTTCTGCTATACATTAATCTGTAATGACGATTAATATTACAAACTAAAAATCAATTCCATTTACTAAATAACTTAACACCTGCAACCTTAAGAACATTTTAGTATACGAATTCTGAAACTAGTATCTATAGCTTCTTTATTATTACCTTTTTCATTGTTTATGGAATTTGATGCATCATTATCGTCTTCTGGATCGCTCTGATGATCTGTTAACCATTCCAATGCGTCCATCATATTTGATCTACAATAAACAGTAAAAATCTGAGTACAAACTGTTCCTTAATCTATTAATGTTTAGAAGTACTAAGTAAAACAGTTAATTGTTAATACTTTCTTAAACGAAGCGCTTTCATGACCTTTTCGCGAGAGTAACCCATTTCTGACAGTGTTTTTACAGCATTTGGATTAATAATTGGTTTACACCTTGCCATCCATTTGTCTTTTAAAATGTCATTAAACTTTTGCGCTTCTGGACTGTACATTACGATTCTTGCCGATGCTTTCACAAGAGTTATAAATATTTTCCTTACTTCGTTTTGACACTGTAACATAAAATCAGGAATATAAAACTATTGTGTGCAATAGTATCTAAGAATCATGAATACATACATGCAGTCTTATAGAGCAATATAAAAGAAATATATATAATTACTTCTGCAGGGGACTGAATGTGCGAAATGTTTTTACGTGAATTATGTACAGCAATATCATTTGTTGCTTGCAATATTGCTTCTTCGGTAGGACCTTTTATAGCGTCTTCAGGAATATTCTCCTTTATTGATGTTGGACGAATACATATTAACAATAATTCATCTATAACAAGTGAGGTAAACCAATGGATGTAATTTTATTGTGCACGCAAGTGAAGCGGGTGTTTTAAAAAATTAATGCAATAACCATTTTCACTGAGTTCCGCATCCTTCACATTATAATCATCCATAAGCCATTTGAATTTAGACGATTGTATTAAACGAAACTTGGATGATTTCTTTGCTCCATCGTCGCCATAAAACTGTTTCAATACGTTAGTTTTTATTTTATTTATAGTCATATCCAGTTTTGCATTGACGCTTAAAATCTTCCCCTCAGGGCTAATGAAAGAGACATATTTATGAAAAGCGTGACGAGAAACATTTACAATATTCGATAAGTTACCTGATAATATTAATCAAAATAACTCCTCGCTTAGGCATTGTACAATTTATTTGGGAATTTTCTGCTTCAGTGGACGGAACTGTTAAAGACTGGTTTTTCACAATTTTGCTTGGAGCCTTTATATTACGCCAGGAGTTTATATACTCTCTCAATCGTAAAAACATTAAGTATGTGTACGATGTGAAAAACAATTTTTTTATTTATATACCGTATAAATCAATGTGGCTCTTGAATATAAACAATCTGCACAACTTTCGAAAATTTTTAATCTTTCATTTTATTTCTTACTTGTGTATTAAAAATACATGCAAATTTACATGCAAATTTTCACTTGTATATGATATATTTTTATTGTCAGTTCGTTTGCATTGTAATTATGTAATATGAGGACGAAGGTTGAAAATAAATTGACGTTACATTTTTTATAAATTTCTAAACTAAATATATAGATCGAAACAGCTACTACTTTCAATCATGTAAAATGTTCATTGAAAAGTTTACCTGTATCGATTTACATTTCTTATCAGTATATGGTATAATATAAATCACATAAAGGTGCACAAATATCACCTATCAGAAATTGCAGTTAATCAAATAATTAATTTGCGTATACGTATCGCATCCTATACACATACAGGGTCCCTAAATTAGCGTTGCAACTAAAAATACAAGTGCAAGGAAGATTCAAATGTATAATTATTCTACAGCAAACAGTACAGCACAATACATATATGTATACATATACGCTGCTTTCCCTTGCGCATGTGAATCTTCTTTCGGTTCTTTCCTTTTAAGTAACTTTAACTACGTTTAATAAACGACTACTTATTATACTTTCTCTTCTCATTTTAAGAGAATCATTTTGTAGAATTTATTCTATATGTTCATGCATTCAATGGTAGATAAGGTTAAAAATGAAAATATTTAGCTACTAGCAAATAAATAGAATAATTGCGTAGGTTCAGGCAAACATTTGATGTTTGTAATTAATTAATTTCGATTCAGTATCATCCATTGAGTGGATTCTCAGTTAAAATGATCATATATATTTATATGATGACAGGAGTAGAGAACGTTAGAAGAAGTATACTGAAGGGGATAGAAAAGGAGCGCAATCGGTGGGAGAAGGACAGTGAGGGACAATAAGTCACGCCTCCCAAAGGACACTTTAGACAAGGAAACCAGGCTTCTGAACAAGGATGGACATAGAGGGCAGAATAATTATTAATATCTAATTACTGAAGCAAAAGTGTGACGAACCTTTAAACAAGAAAGTTGCTTAGGGTTCACACTACACGATGCCCCTCTAAAAGTTCATAAATTAATCATGGTTAATGAGTGATTAATAATCGTTGCCTGACCAATGAAATTACTTTGAGTAGGCGGAGTGTAAATTGTAGTATGTAGTGTGTCCATAGTGATGGGCACCATCGACTAAAAACTATCGATTATTCGACAGTACCCAACTACTACTTTCATTCGAATGATTTTTAAGACTATCGATAGTATCGGCTAACGACTAATTTAGTCGACTAAATGTAGTTACTTAAAACTATGATTTAGTCGTTTGGACTTTGGACCATCGACTGAATGTAGTTACTAAAAACTATCGACGAATTCAGTCGTTAAAACCATCGAATCCTTAAGGGGGTAGACACGGGTAATGCAGCGAGGTGTATGTCGACATAATATGGGCCAAAACGTGGGTGTCAAAGGCCTCGCTTAATTTCCTTATATGAGAATATTTTGAGCTGGGTGAGGGCTCATTCGAAAGAGGAAGGTTCAACGAGGAGCGCTGCAGGCCCCGATTGTGTCACAAAACTCTTTTAGTGACTTAAAAATGCTTGTATTCTGCGGGTGTATTTTTTCGATTTTTTCTTACACTTTGAACACTCATATTATTAGATATCAACACAATTTCGTTGAAACTCCTCTGCAGCGCTCCTCGTTTAACCTTCCTCTTTCGAATGAGCCCTCACCCAGCTCAAAATATTCTCATATAAGGAAATTAAGCGAACCTTTCGACACCCATGTTTCGGCCCATATTATGTCGATATACAGCTCGCTGCATTACCCGTGTGCTATGGTTTCGCCATCTATACAGAACTCCTTGAAACCACTCGCGCTTGCTATGGTAGTCCCATCTATACAGATCGCATTGAAACTACTCACACCCCTTACTTACCATAAGTGTAGATATGGCAGAGGCCCGAATAGTTTTAGTCACATCTGTATAGATGGCGATACTAATGACTCTAGATAAAGCAGACATATATACAGTTTCGAGCAGTTCTGTATAGATGGCGAAATTAAAGCCCACTTTGAGTGTAGGTAAGACAGGGATGCGAGTGGTATGTACGTAAATTCAAACACCTGTTTGTAAGTAGCGGCGCGATAAAGTTCATAAAACTTGGCTATTTATGTATTCATTCATGAAATTAAGTTAATAATGCTCGAAAATTGTTTTGCAATCTTAGTTACATATCAATAAAGTGTTAGCAAACACGGTGTCACAATCTACATTAAAGTTAATATGTATGGTAACATCGTAAGTTCCATTGTTCATTTTATTCAGGAACAATCAAGCTCTTTAGCAAAGGTAAAAATCATCTTTCAGCACGTAATAAATACATACTAATAGTAGTATTATTCTTTATTTCGGTCTCACAGGAATGAAAGTTTGGTTAGTGTACATATAACCTATCTTTACAATACTATCTTAACTCTTGCACTCTCATCTTCCGTTTCGCTGTTCGTTTTCATACCTTCTCTGCCTTACGTATTACATTATTTCTTACCTCTTAATCGCGTATCTATTATAAATCTTTTCCATTCCTTCTTGTTTAATTACAAAATCCTATGTCATGTTTCTACACCATTGTATCTTTTTCCATACATTCTGTTAAGAGGTGTTCTAACGTTCCAAATTTTTGTGTGCACAAGTCAGATCCTTTTTTCTTTTTCTCCTCCTAATATTTATTTAATCCTTTAATGCTTTTGCATCTTACCTGTGCTATTAACTGATGATTATGGCCTATTCCATTCTTGCTTTGGTATTCTATTAGCGTTGCTGTTCCAATATATTTACACCGTCCATTATATCTCGCTTATTTTATTTTTATGTTTCTTTCCTGATGTTGTATTTCATAGTCTATTCTTTTAAGGGTCTGCGACAATTCCTTTACTTCCGATCTAATTAAATTCTCTCTTAAGAGACCCATTCTCAAATAATCCTCTCCTTCTTTAATGCTTCTGGTTTGGCCCTGCTTTCTTTCTTCGGCCTCCTTTTGCATACTTACTAATATATGTTTTGTGTGTGCAGGTTGTGGAGGCAAAGAGTAGCGAGCATTGACTGACACATCCCATCATGCATAGGAGCAAGAAAGAAAATAGAAGAACTTTTGCCACATACTTTACTTATCCATTAATTATAGTAAATTGATTTATAAAAATAGTTTGCAACTGTTAGCGCATAAGCTTAATTTAGAACAATTGTGTAGTTAACTGTTCTGTATAATATCTATTATATACTTTATTTTATATTCAGATCATTCGGTAGATCTTATATAAACTTTGATATTACTTATATATTACTAAAACAAGTTCTACTCAATGTGCTAAATGTAAAATAAAAGATATAATAAATAATGTATGCATGCTCAAGTTTACACAAATGCTGTAATTTAAATTTTATAAGCTTCTGCATATGAAGTACATAATTTTTAGTATAAGCTTTATCTGTAAGCTATATATTGTAAATTGACTTCAAAGAATAGTTTATAACTATTGGATTATTTAAGTTTAATGTATTTTTCATATACATAAATGTTAGTTTAGAATTAATACATGCTTTAGTTGTACGATGTATTGTAAATAGATATAAAAGAGTAGGCTATAAGTATTAGCTTGTAATTTGCACCTTTTTGTGACTTGTATCTTCATTCATTAGTTTAAATAAATGTTAAATTGAAAGAATTCCACTCTTCTTTTTATTTTCACACCTTAACAATCCTTGACAGAACCTAATTCCAATTCCTTACACAAGAAGTACCGTAGACGAACTTTAAATGCAAAGTCCTGAAGCGAGAAACTTGTAAAAATGGCCCTATACGTTATTAAATATAAAAGAAGGAAATTGTGGAAACGACATCATTTTCGGTCTTCATTTCTTGCAACATTTGATGGCAGAAGTCTAGAAAATTAAGCGATCGGAAATTCTTGGAATGTGACGTCATTTCCAAGAACTGCTGATGTCGGATACCTCCTCGCATATCATATTCTCCTGATACAAATCCACGATTTTCAGCGAGATATTTTTGGCAGAATCTCAGAAATTTTGCGCTCGGAAATTCTTGGAACGTGACGTCATTTCCAAGAATTGCTTCGATGAAAGACCTCCTTGCATATCATATTCTCCTGATACAAATCCACGATTTCCAGCGAGATATTTTTGCCAGAATATCAGAAATTTTGCGATTGGAAATTCCTGGAACGTGACGTCATTTCCCAGAATTGCTGCGATGAAAGACTTCCTCGCATATCATATTCTCCTGATACAAATCCACGATTTTCAACGAAATATTTTTACCAAAAACCCAGAAATTTGACGCTCAGAAATTCCTGGAACGTTACGTCATTTCCAAGAACTGCCTGGGTCGGATACCTCCTTGCACATCATATTCTCCTGATACAAATCCTCGATTTTCGGCACTTAAATTTCTTCTGAAAATCGTGGATTTGTATTAGGAGAATATGATGTGCAAGGAGGTCTTTCATCGAAGCAATTCTTGGAAATGACGTCACGTTCCAGGAATTTCCGAGCGTCAAATTTCTGGGTTTTTGGTAAAATTGTTTCGCTGAAAATCGTGGATTTGTATCAGGAGAATATGATATGCGAGGAGGTCTTTCATAGCATCAATTCTTGGAAATGACGTCACGTTCCAGGAATTTCTCAGCGCTTATTTTAATAACGTATAGGGCCATTTTTACAAGTTTCTCGCTTTTGGACTTTGCATTTAAAGTTCGTCCACGGTCCTTCTTGTATAAGGAATCGGAATTAGGTTCTTTCAAGGATTGGTAAGGTATGAAAGTAAAAAGAGCACTGGAATTCTTATCATTGCAAATTTATTTAAATTAATCAATGAATATACAAGTTAAAAAAATGTTGTAATTAAATTTACAAACAGATACTTATTAACTATTCTTTTATATCTATTTACATTACATCGTACAACTAAATCTTGTATCAATTCTAAACCAACATTTATGTAATATAACTAACACTATAAACATAAATAATCTAATACTTATAAACTATTCTTTGAAGTTAATTTACAATATATCTTACACATAAATCATACACTAAAATTTACGTACTTCATATGTAGAAGCATATAAAATTTAAATTACAGCAATTGTGTAACTTGTGAATATGTCAATTATTTATTATATCTTTCATTTTACATTTAGCACATTCAGTAGAACTTGTAATAGTTATATAAGTAATATTAAAGTTCATATAATAAGATCTACCGAATAAACTGAATATAAAATAAAGCATATAATAGATAACATAACAGTTAATTACACAACTGTCCTAAAATAAACTTACGGGCTAATAGATACAAACTATTTTTATAAACCAATTTACTATAACTAAAGGATAACTAAAGTATGTTGCACAAGTTCTTCTACCTTCTTTCTTGCATTTATGCAAGATGAGAAGTACCAGGCAATGTTCCTTACTCTTTGCCTGTGAAACCTGCACACAGAAAAAAAAACATTAATAAGTATGTAACAGGAGAAAGATTATTAAGAGATATTTAGAGGAAGAAGAAAGAAAGGAGGGGCAAGCCAGAAGCATAAAAAGGAGAGGATTATTTGAAAAGGAATGGAATGCGTCAAGTATGAGTGACTTTGACAAAAGCGGAAGTAAAGGAATTGACGGAGATGCTCAAAAGTAGAGTCAATCAAATGCAACAGCAGGAACAAGGCAGAAAAATAGGGAAAGCAAGATACAATGATACGTTTAAATATATTAGAACATCAACACTACTATGGTACTTAAGTAAAAATGGACGAGGGCGCAATTGACAATTAACAACGCAGGTGCGAGATCCAAAAGCATTAAAGGATGAAATAAATATTGGGAGAAGAAAAAGGATAAAAGATGTGACCTGCGCATACAAAAATTTGGAACGTAAGAGCACCTGCTAACAAAATGTACTGAAAAAGATACAATAACACATAAAAATAACTTAGGAATTTGTAATTAAAAAGGAAGTAACGGAAAAGATTTATAATAGATGTGCGATAAAGAGATAAGAAATAGTGTAAGACGTAAGCCAGAGAAGGTATGAAAAGGAAGAGCGGAACGGAAGATGAGAGTGCAAGATATAGTATTGTAAAGATAGGTTATATGTACACTAACCAAACTTTCATTCCTGTGAGACCGAAATAAAGAATAATACCACTATTAGTATGTATTTATTAAGTCCTGGAAAATTTATTTAAAGGAAACAATATTCACAAATACATTTACCCATGCTAAAGAGTGCTTGATTGTTGTAGAATATAATGAACAATGGAACTTGCAATGTTACCGTACATATTAATTTTTATGTAGATTGAAGCACTGTGTTTGCTGACACTTTATTGATATGTAAAAGAGTGTACGAAACGGTTTTCGAGGATTATTAACTTAATTGGATGAATGGAGACATAAATAACCAAATTTTATGAACATTATCGCACCGCTACTTATAAACAAGTGCTTGAATTTACGTACCACTCGCATCCCTGTCTTACCTACACTCAAAGTGGGCTTTAATTTCGCCATCTATACAGAACTGCTCGAAACTGTATATATGTCTGCTTTATCTAAGAGTCATTAGTATCGCCATCTATACAGACGTGACTCAAACTACTCGGGCCTCTGCCATATCTACACTTATGGTAAGTAAGGGGTGTGAGTAGTTCCAATGCGATCTGCATAGATGGAACTACCATAGCAAGCGCGAGTGGTTTCAAGGAGTTCTGTATAGATGGCGAAACCATAGCAGGCACTGTAGATATGGCAGAGACCCGCGTAGATTCAAGTATATCTTTGCAGATATTAATTAATTTATGAATTAAATGATATATACACGGGTATTTCAATTATAAAAAAGAAGGCTTCTTGAGAAATAAGAAAATGTAATTCGCTAGGCGAAACATATATGATTTATGTTACGAATGAATTATCTCGAAAGCGTTAGAAAACAGAAGAGTCTACATAAGAAGCAGGGCAATAAATAATACACAATATTTACAGCTGCAGATAGATACAACGATAGAAACGAGAACTCAAAAGTAATTGCAATAAGAACTTAAGATTCTCTCCGCTCAAATAACTACAGTGGACAGTAATGCCCACTTAATGTTCGCTGTCTCGAAGCTGCCTAGCGAACACTATCCAGGGATGTGATTTATAAGGAATTGTTCATGCTTATCACTTTTCGGCACGCTCGGCTTAGGCTGTGTTGGGAGTGGATTGAGATGTACTGAGAACCAGCGTGAGATATATTTAACACGTTGAGTGCCACGTCAGGCATCGGTGTCTGACACTAAACTTTCCGTTCAGGCCGCGTCAGTCATCGGTGACTGACAATCAACTTTCCGTTCAGTGACTGACACTAAACTTTCCGTTCAGGCCGCGTCAGTCATCGGTGACTGACAATCAACTTTCCGTTCAGTGACTGACACTCAACTTTCCGTTCAGGCCGCGTCAGTCATAGGTGACTGACAATCAACTTTCCGTTCAGGCCGCGTCAGTCATAGGTGACTGACAATCAACTTTCCGTTCAGTGACTGACACTAAACTTTCCGTTCAGGCCGCGTCAGTCATCGGTGACTGACAATCAACTTTCCGTTCAGTGACCGACACTAAAATTTCCGTTCAGGCCGCGTCAGTCATCGGTGACTGACAATCAACTTTCCGTTCAGTGACCGACACTAAACTTTCCGTTCAGGCCGCGTCAGTCATCGGTGACTGACAATCAACTTTCCGTTCAGTGACCGACAGTAAACTTTCCGTTCAGGGCGCGTCAGTCATCGGTGACTGACACTAAACTTTTCGTTCAGGCGTCGGGGTATCACAGTGTTAAGCTACGCCGCGGCGCGCCGTGTGGCCTAAACGGAAAGCGTGGCAAAACCGGCGTGTTAAAATTAATATTTAATTTTTGTAAAACTTTATGTTGAAATAAAAACCATAAACTGTTAAAAAATATTTATTTAATATTGTTATATAGTTCTACGTTATTAATTTTTTAATCAATGACATTCATCGTGTTTGAATCGTTATAGCTTTAGTAATGCCGGGCACCGGTGAATAAGAAAACAAACGACTGATCGTGGGTGACCACTGAGGCGATCTATATCTTGCCTAAACTGCTGATGACAATCAGGAACGAGAAAGTAACGTTTATTCGAATATTTGTAGCGCGTGTATTTTAAACGCTTTTGTCAATAACGACAGGTTACTTTATTTATTAATCTTACATTTTTGGTAATAATATTTAAAATTACAATAATTACAACACTTCTACAGAAGCATTTCAAATGCATAGTACAATTCATAGTGCAAACATTTTACGTCCGCTTTAATATCTCATTTGCAATAGCTAAATAAAAACCGGATAACCTCAATAGACTAGACAACTGATAGAAACATGTGACTTCACTTTTGCATGTATAATTACAGAATATTATTGGTCTGCAATTCGGCCAGTAAAAATGAATGAAGCCACATTACCTCCATCGCCAAATTGGTACTTAAGCAACATTCTAGCTTGTTCTTTTAACGGCGCTGTAGCATGGGGTGCTAGAAACGCGATAGTTATCGCTAAACCCAATGAAACTGACAAATCGTTGAAATATTCTATTATTAAACAAGCCCATAAAACCAAGGTAACATGTGTTGCATTTATTCCATTGTTTGAAGGAATAAGTGCTACGTTGGTAGCTTCTACAGGAGATGACAATGCAATTAAAATATGGAATGCAGACACGTTATCTGTTGCTCATACTCATCTCATAGAAAATGTAAGTACTTCTGTAAGTGCAATGGTGATCCGTTCGCAAGTAGATTCAAAGACATTGCCATTGAGCAGCCTGCTGAGGAGCCAGCATAGTGAAGTGTGGTCTGCAGATCATACATACAGGCTTTGTATTATCGCAGCAGCTTATTCGATGGCAATGCCTTTGGGTCTACTAACACGCAAACTTTATTATATACCTTGTATATTACATGAAATCATAAAAACTTTGTATTGAAAATTTTGATTCATCTTTTAGGATAAACAACCAGTTGCTGTAGATTGGTCGTACAAAGAACCCCATGTGATATTTTCAGTCACGTCCGATGGTTATGCGTTATCATGGAATACACATTTCAATATAGTTTCGTCGATTTCATTAGGAAAGATGACGCCTACTTGTATTTCCTCGTGTCCTCACGATCCGTATCTTGTAGCAATAGGTTGTAAGAGCGGTCTTGTTTATATTATTAGTTTCCAAGGTAAAGGAAGGATAGTTTACAAGCTTAGGGGGCACGATACTGAAATAGTCAGTATTTCGTGGTGTCCCTCTGAGATTAATGTCATAAGTGGAAGTACAAATAAAGACTTATTGCTGGCCACAGGAGGAAAGGATAGGTAATTTAAAACATTATGCGAAATATTTTACATTTATAATATTCAAATGTAAATGGTACAATTATGATACGCAGGTCAGTCTTTATTTGGAGAGCTGGTGGAGATGGTCGTTACGAAGTGACACTTTCGTTACCAGTCGGTCCTCTCGATTCTCATCAACACAGAAGTAAATTGAATGCATCCGTAGGTAATTGGGTTGTGGTTCATTGGATAGAACCTAAACTATTGCTCGCTAGTTCTCTTTGGGGTGAATTGATGTCTTGGGATTTATCAACAATGACAAAAGGCAAACCCACTACCAAATTAATACATGCATTCCATAGTAGAGGATTGTTCTGTATTGCACATGCACCAAATGCTCAAGAAACATTAGTAGAAGACTGGAGGACAAGACAGAGGTGCTTATTGGTAAATCCTTAATTGAATAAAATTATGAGGTACTTGGGAACTTGAATATTTGAAATATATTGCAGGCATAAAATTTGGACATTGGCACAAGACCGCAGGGTTATTTGTTGTGGAGTTCAAGAGAATAATGTAGAAATAGATTATGATATTTACACGCAAGGCGGATATATTTATTGTATTGCTGCATGCCCTTTGGATACTTCGAATGTTGCATTTGGTGTTGGGGATGCAATGTTGCGTTTGTGGAGCTTATCAGAACCACATAACACTTCTTTCGTTATAACTACTTTATGGCAAAAAATTA
The DNA here is from genome assembly GCA_963583965.1 of Nomada ferruginata. Lineage (NCBI taxonomy): Eukaryota > Metazoa > Arthropoda > Insecta > Hymenoptera > Apidae > Nomada > Nomada ferruginata. The sequence continues at coordinate 9,273,989 of OY757219.1, forward strand.
AAGGAAAGATACGGACGGTAAGACATGTAAACGAATACTAGAAAACCTACCAATATTTAAGTAAACTTTGTATATATCTATGAAATTATAAAAGTTTGTTATACATGATAAGTGCATGATTCCACAGATTTCATGGCATCCCGAGAAAGAAAATTTGTTAGCGTATGCAACTGAGGAAGGTCGAATTGGCCTCTTTAATACAAATGGTAACAGACCTCCCGTTTTATACAGACAATATCACAGAGGTATAGTATACACTATTGCTTGGGGGCCAAGTCCAGAGAATAAGCATTATGTTTTGTATTCTTGTGGAGAAGGAGAACTTGTATATTACGATTCAGAAAAACCAAATCAAGGTAGTATTTCGTTTGTTCTATATAAATTACTTTGCAACATTATTGTACGATACATAATGTTCAATTACATTTTCTTTTCATAAGGTCCTACATCTGTATTAAAAAAAGAATGTACAGAATTTTCCTGGAATCCAGATTTTTCATGCTTGTCAGTAGGATTTGACAATGGGTACGTCTTCGTACATTCTATACTAAATTCGGACAAGTCTGTAACAATAAAATATTGTGCCTTTTTTTCTCGCAGATCAATTTCATTTCTTAATCGAAAACTCGAAGTTTGCGGACGTGCTAAACTTGCTACCGTAATGGTGCACTGCTTGGTATGGCATCCCGAGAGTACGGCGACAGACACGACATTTTCCCCACTCAAAAACTATTTAGCTGTCGCTTTTGAATCGTGTACTATAACTATACTCAATTTATCTAACTTTATGGATCATCGTGTAAAATTAGAAACATTAACTAAAGGTGACGATGTTAATGAAAACATTGATACATATAAAGTACACGAGGTCGTAGCAACCCTAACTGGACACGTTCATAATGTTGTTTGCTTAGCATGGAGTCCGTTTATTAGTGGACATTTAATATCTGGTAGTTACGATAGAACTGCACAGGTAATAGATCATGTACAACTTAATCGATTATCAACTTAGAATCTTTCGAACTATTTTCATACAAAAGTGTGGTTCTTCAGGTGTGGAATGTCGAAACACAAGAATTAATAGCCACTTATACAGCACATAGTGGACCAGTAATGTGTTGCATGTGGAGTCCATTGGATCCCGATTATGTTATAACAGGCTCCGCAGATTCTACAGTACGAATATGGAAAGTATCTAATAATCCGCCACAAGAAAAAGTACACACGAAAGTGCAAAAGAAAAGTAAAAGACAGCAAAGTAAAGCAAATAAAATCGCGGACATTGCACCTCCAAATGATGTATCTGTAGTAACTTGTACTATGTCCCAATGTTCAATTTCGGATGCGCCTCAAACAGTGCAAAGTATAACAATAACATTACTTAATATAATCCAAAAAACAAGTATGTTACGGTATGTCATTACTTATTTCAGAATCCGAAACAACAACAAAAAAAGAAGTAAAGAAGAAAAAAAGTGGACGAACATCATATTTCTCGAAAAACACTAAAGCAACTGATAAAACGCTTTTACTTAACTCGCTCTTGAACATTGTAAAAAATATGAAAGAAGGGAATAGTAACATTGAATACATTGAGGATACATCGTACCATATGGTACCGATATTATTTTCAACGAAAGAGAATTTTATGTCGTCTCTTACCAATGAAAGTAAGTCATTCATTATTAAAGTAATATGTTGGATTATTTATTGTATATAGATTTGTATACCTATCAATTTATAGAAAGTACACATATCGAGAACAATAGATATGATCAAGCCGCCGAAATGGATCTATGGTGTGACAATCTTAAAGAAAACTTAGAGGAAGCTGCTAAAGAAAAGCGACTGAATGACTTTCTCGTTTCACTGTCGGCTAGTCTTTCCATGAAGTATGCTGTCTTATTTACTTCTTAAGACAATAGATTTATGAAGATATAAAATTAGAAACAATAATTCGTTGCAGAACATGGAAAGATATGTGTGAACTCTATGCGCACCAACTGATAACTGAGGGCAATCCTTATAAAGCAGTCTCGTATTTGATTTGTATACACAAAACCTACAAAGCGGTAGAGGTATATCGGGATGCAAATTTGTATAAAGAGGCATACGTCCTAGCGAGGTGTAAACTTGAGTCGGATGATCCGATTCTGACAGATATCCTAAAAAATTGGGCGACGTATAGTATAACCACAGGGAATTTCGAACAGGCAGCGTATATGTAAGTGGTAAATCGTAAATCCTATAAGAAATGTTCCAAAGTAATTTGTTTTTAGGTATGCTAAATTGGGAGACTTTTCTGATACAGTAAAATACCTTGCGCGCCGTAAACATGCAGAAACGTTAATAACGGCAGCTGAAATTGCTATTTTGTGTGATGATCATAATACAAGCAAGTCTTTAACCGAACAAGCAATTCATACAGCTTTCACAAATTCAGAATACGATATGGCTCGAAGCATAATAGTCAAATATCCATATCTCAAGGTGTGTATGCATTACATGTATTTTTTATATCTCTAAATTTCTTTACTACACACAATATCTCCCAGAACATACCTATTTTTAGTATCAAGAAGTATTTTTGTCAACACTCGAAGAACTTGCGAAAGTAACGAAAAATGGTGTGGATCTAAATATGATTGAATCGTGGCTAAATGGACAGGCAAACTATGGTTTAATGGAAGTTTTGGAAACAGTTTGTGGTGACTGTAGCCCCTATTATACCGATCTGTGTCAGAGTAACATTTGTAACACTTTGGAGAACGAAAGAATGGTGAGATGAAAGATCGTAAACATATAACTTCCTTGAATGATTAGAAATACTTGTATCGATATGTTCAATAATATTTAATTTCAGTTATGGTTGGCGGTTGGCTTTGAACTAGCATTAGCAACAGCTTCTACTGATAAGGAGCTAAAATTAAAACATGTTGTTACTGCGCTACACACAATTAATCAATACGAAACAATGCATCGAAATGAGTTTGAAAATCAGTGTAGCTTCCTGACCAAAATTATCATCAACTTAGATACTAAAAGTGTGATAAACGAAAAAAGCATTTATGCAAAAACTGACTGTACCATATCAACAAGTTTACGAGCGTATTTATGTTATGCTCTTATAGATTGGCTAGTATACGATATAAATAAAGAACCTGTTAATAATAATCGACAAACGTACATCAATTTGATCGAGAATTTACTCGAAGATGCATTAAATAAGCAAACAATAAAACACTGGTCAATAACAATGGAAATTAACAAACTTGAAAATCAAGTAGCTTCTAGTATATGTAAGTTAAACAATAATTATTTTATAATTTGTAACATTCATTTATTACTAATTAGTAATTTTTATGTTTTTTGCTAGGTAAAACAACAGCAGACGAGGAAGAGAAAAATGATAAACGTGTAGAACCTCTTATGGAAGAGTTAAATGCATTGAAAGCTCAAAGGAAGCAATTCATGAATGACCTAGTCTATGTTCCAAATCCCGTTATGGTATATAGCAAAGCGAATGAGCTAAGCAGCAAGCTATTAGATGTAACTATGAAGGATAAGTTCTCAGAAATGATTTCGAAGACATGGACAAACGCTGTTTCATAAAGAAATAGTACATTTTTTTTTACTTTCTAGTTGTTTCAGAACCATAAGGAACTTTTCTGTTTTACATAAAATGCACTAAAAAAACAGTGATGTGTTTGTATCAAAAGTATATTTTTTCCCCCTTTAGCTATGAATTTCAATTTACATTTTTTTTTTTTTTCATTTGCGTATTCTCTTACATAGACAAAACCTTATCTTACTTACAAAATGTAAAGCTATGTACGATATGTTAACGTAAATGTAGTTTATATCATCGTGCGAATACTGATAAACGACTTTTATTTGTAAAGATAAACTATAATTCCATAATGCCACCGTTCAAGTAAAAACTGGTAAAGAAATAATTATATCTTTGATAATAAATCTTTATAGCTGTTTTTTTACAACCTTAAGTTACCTTCCAGAAGCGAATGTCTCTATCACTTGCAGCACAAACATACGGCAGTTTATAATGCCACGTTATTCCGCCTATTAATTTCACGTGTCCACAAAGTATCTGTTGTTCATTTTTCGCGTTTGTAACTTTTAACAAATTATCTGGTCTGCCTATAGTTGCTACAAGATGTTCATACGCAGGAGAATATCTTACAGTTAATCCTCCTTCAATATGAAGTGATTTTGGCTCCGAAGGTGAACTGAAAGAAATACAAATTTTTTTTTTAAATGAATAATAACAATTACTGGCTTTATTATTAGTTACTTTACCTAGCTTTGGATATATCCCATAGAATCAGCTTTCCAGCAGCCATTGCAGCAACTTTTAATGGATTTGGACTCCAGTCGATTGACATTAAAGGGACAATATCTGTATCTAAAGACATGATTGCTTGCTGACTTCGTACATCGTACATATGAATCAAGCCATTCTTTTCTCCTACAAGAAGCTTGCCAGATTTTTCAGAATGAAAACGTACGCTCATCCCGGCAGATGTTAAGTAAAATGTAGATATACATTTTTCATCTTCTTTCACAGCCCAAAGTCTGCAAGTATGATCGTCGGACACAGAAGCCAATAGTTCACCTTCATTTTCATAACAAATTGAATTTATATAATCCTTGTGGCCATCCATCTTTGTCAAGAAGATATAACATTATAAATAAGTCGATTCATTAAGGAAACATAAGCTATGAATTTTGCTGCGATCCTCTGATCTCACCTCGCATATAGTATTCTCATTCATGTCGCTACTGAACAATCTTATTTTATAATCCGCTCCAGCTACGCAAAACATTAGAACTTTTGGTACAACGCTCAAGGAGGTTTCAGGACTCCAAGCAATGGCGTGTGGTCTAGTATCATGACGGAACGTTCTAAATGGATTATATGCAATATCTTCTACAGCTTCGTCCTCTTCCTTAACGGATACATAGATTAACAATAACTATTATTTGTTTATATAATAATATTGTATATATTTTACATTTTTACATATTTACATTCCCTATCAAATTGTACATTAATTAATGTTTTCACGGAAGGAATAGTTATTATTTACCCTTAATTCTTAAAGTACTTTAAAAATCACGACTTCTGATACTATAGATAAGTTCGAAACTAAAATGAGCGCGTACATGGACGCGTTTGATAAAAATTCAATAGTTTTACCTGAAATTTAATAGTACCGATAACAATTTCCTCGGCTAGGGCTATGCAAATTAAATGCCGCGACCAGTCATAAGGTGATAATTCGACGCAATATATTTGCTTAGAAAAATGTAACTGAAATGTGGGTGGTGTAGTCAAAACTTCGTCCATCGTGTATTTGTATGTATGTATTATCGCCTCCTAATATGAGAGGCGTGCTCGGGCACAATCAACAGGGGATCACCGGCATAACCTCTTAGATTCGGGCGATTCAATTAATACGAAAGTACCACTGAAAATGTGTAAACAAACGTATGCAAGAGGTAAACGATCATCGCAGATCTATTTCTGAAATATATCAATGTCTTCGGCAGTATAGTTATCGCAATTAATATTACGTTACGATCATAGTTTCAATTCGATATAAACATAAAAAAACATGCACGCGCTACAAGGTGAGGTTAGGTCGAATTTAAACAGTCTAGAGGGCAGTAGCTATTTTACGTATGCTATATGTAATCGTTCAACGTGCCGCATATCTCTCGGTAGCGAACTTCTTTCGCTAGATATAAGTTCACTCTGCTTGTACACACCGCGAGTATTTGACTCCATATGCGAATATCAGATATGAATTGACAAGCTGCGGCTGGCAGAATTTTTGCCAAACGTCTATCTTCAATCCGTCTCGATCTACGATCGCGTTGCGAGAGGTAGGTGCCTTCTGTCATAAGGCATGCTTGCCTTTACAAGCTGCTTTCAGCCTCGTGTTTTTCTTGCATTATAATCGTCCGATCTTGCAGCATCTGATGCCTTTGCAAATTTCCATGAACCCCTGTAAATTTTCTAAGGAATGCACGATGACACGATGGTCTTTCACGAGACACGTTTACTTTCTGCTCGTTTCGTCCGTGAATTTGAATTTTAAAACAGTGTCATTTCACGAAATTTAAGTGTTTAACCATTTCGTTTCGCATCTATCTATTCTCTACCATTTGCCACGGCTTTGCATGTCGTTTACAGATATCACACGTTTGCAAACACCGAATTTCGGTCCTCGGCTTAATGTTGCTGAATTTTGAATAGTGCTACAAATGATGGAAAAAAAGTATTAATGGTTTTTATCATTTGAAGTAGAAACAGATAAAGTGCTTTTGCACATGTGTTTTGGAGCTAGAGTAATATTTTAGAGTATTTTATGTATGGACTACTATGGTGTTTAAAAGTTCTTACCCTTTATCTTTCTATACATGTTATAAATTGTGTATTTACTCTGTATTGTGAATTAAACTATCGCTGATGCAACAGTAATGTAAATTAGAGTAAGTGACGTACTAAAATTTAAGAGCCTTACATTGCGGTTTTCTCGACATGGATTGTAAATTTTGACATGTTAAATAATTAAAGAAGAAAGAGTCTTTCAGTGTGCAGACCGTTACAAAATGAGTATAGTTTATTATTGCTTCTAATTACAGTGCAATAGGTAGGAATGGAGTTCGGAGTAGGCAATGTCGCCCAAATATCAGCGGAACTTGCTCAAGTAGTAGAGGTGATGATGTCACCGAATGTGCCGCAACAGCAACGTTTGGAAGTATATAATGCTTGCGAAAGATTCAAAGAATCATCCCCTCTATGCGCACAATGCGGATTATATTTGGCACAGAAAGCACCAAACAGAAGCTCCGTAGTTCGTCATTTTGGTTTGCAGCTCATGGAGCATTGTATAAAATATAGGTGGACTCAGATATCTCAATCGGAAAAAATATTCATAAAGGAGAATGCAATGAAATTGCTGCAAGACGGAACAGAACCTTTGTTACAAGAGGAGGCTCATATTAAAGATGCGCTCTCTCGTGTGGTAGTAGAAATGATAAAGAGAGAATGGCCACAACAATGGCCTACCCTGCTCGCCGAACTCAGTCATGTTTGTACCAGGGGCGAAAGTCAAACCGAATTGGTCCTTTTGGTGTTTTTGAGACTTGTCGAGGATGTTGCACTGTTGCAGACATTGGAATCTAATCAAAGAAGGAAGGATATATATCAAGCACTAAACACAAACATGGCTGAAATATTTAGTTTTTTTCTAAGATTAATGGAACAGCATTTTTCGGAATTTCAAAAGAAAAATAGTTTAGGTTCTACATCCGAGGCAGCGGCGCATAGTAAAGTTGTACAGGTAATATTGCCAGACATTATTATTAAGTAATTGTACGATTCTTCTGTGCTTGCCGAATTAAATCAAATCATTGTTTTACGATAGGTAGTGTTGTCTACATTAACTGGATTTGTAGAATGGATTTCAATCAACCATGTTATGTCAGAAGATGGCAGACTATTGCAAATATTATGCCTTTTGTTGGGCGACCCAATATTCCAATGTTCGGCAGCCGAATGCTTGTTACAAATTGTCAATCGTAAAGGGAAAGCTGAAGACAGAAAGCAGTTGATGATTTTATTTTCTGAAGATGCTTTGAGATATATTTATACGGCAGCAACTGCGTCACCAGCTGGGCCAAATGAATTTCAGGAGAACCATTATTTATTTTTAAAAAAGTTAACACAGGTAAACGTGAAATTTTTGTGTCAAATATGAATCGCTATAATGAAAAATAAACGTTCATGTTATCTTTAGGTGTTAACTGGAATGGCGACCCAACTGTGTACTCTTTGGGGCAAAGATGATGGTTCTAGTATTCGGCCAAGTCATTTCAACATATTTTTAGACACTGTATTGACTTTCACAATGTATTCGAGCTTGACATTAACACACATGGCAAACGCGATCTGGGTATTGCTCTTTAAACACGAACAAATAAAGCAGGATCCGCTGCTGTTAACGTATATACCGAAATATGTAGAAAGCACAGCCCCAAAGCTGATAAAAGTAGCATATCCGCAAGGTAGACAAGCTAATGGAATGAGTGCATATTGCCTCGCGGATTATGATTCAGTAGAAGAATTCAATGTTTTTCTTCATCGATTCAGAACCGATTTACTAGAAGGATTTCGGCAAGCAACAATGGTTGCGCCGCTGGTAACATTCAGTTACGTCCAACAGTGGTTAACAGCTAAAATAACGAAGGGCATGTCAGATCTTCAGTATCAAAGCGATCAGAACGATCCGCAGTATCTCGAATGGGAAGCTTTGGCACAAGCATTGGATTCTGTTGTATCAAGAATTCTATTGCTGAACGAGCGGCCAAGCGTACAAACTGGACTTCAGTTGTTGGAATTGTGTCTCGGTTATTCTCCGCGAGATCCTTGGCTATTATCCGCGCTGCTTTCCTGCATCAGTGCCCTGTTTGTATTCTTGTCGATGTCCACGGGTTCGATGGCTATGCCAGGAGTGGCGATTCTACCCAGAGTCTTGGAAAAGATCTTCGCTGCCTTGGTATTCGAAGCACCCGGTGAGACAAAAGGTACTCGATCTAGAGCAGCAAAAAATGTAAGGCGTCACGCGGCCAGTCTCATGGTTAAGATCAGTCTGAAATATCCATTGCTGCTGCTCCCAGTTTTCGAGCAAATTCATACGATGGTTCGAGGCCTGGCAAGAGAACCTAGTCCCTTGTCCAAGATGGAAACTACGTTACTTTACGAAGCATTGTTACTGATATCGAATCACTTTTGTGATTACGAACGACAAACCAGATTCGTCGCTGAAATAATTGGCGATGCATCGGCAAAGTTTATCGCACTTGGGTCTGAATCCTTCAAAGGGCCACTGGAATTGATAAGATTCATAGGCCTAGACAGAACACCGGTTGAAAGTATTTCGGAGGACCCAGCAGGTCAAAATCGAAGTGACTTAATAATATGCGTTTGTACAATACTGTGTGTTGTGAAACGTTGTTCTATACCTGATGATCCAGACCGCGCTGCAAGGGGTAGTTTCGTGGCTGCCCTTAGCGAAAATGGAAATCCCGTATACAGAAATCCGGCCACACCGCATGTGATTCCAATACTGCCCACGCTATTTGCATTGCTCAGAACCATAAATGCTCTATTCACACCTGCAGCTTTGACAGCCTTATCAGAGGTAATCAGAATCAATAATTCTATGTTGATCGATTAAGGTCAACAGTAATTGATTTAAAAAAAATATAACATTCCCTGTTTTGTTCTATTAGGGATACAAAAATGCCCATGAATTGTTGGAAGCAGAGAAGGCGAATTTGTTAGGTTTAAATGCAACAAATGACAATGAAAGAACGTCAGAACCCGACCAATCTTCGTGTAATGCTTTAGTTCGAATGCAATCGTTTCTCAGCACCATTCATGACCTGTGCTATCACATGCTGGGTAGCGGATGTCATATGATTGGAAGAGATTTCTATCAGCTACCTGGTTTAGCGCCTGCACTTATCAATTCCGTTTTTTCTAATATGGAGGTAATTTTTATCTTCCCATTTTATTCCCGATAAAAATGTAAAAAGCGAATAATAACACAACTGCACATATAACTAGTCAGTTATGTATCCCGACGATAATTTCTCTTGCTCTTTTCAGATGATTCCAGATTATAGATTGCGACCAATTATACGTGTATTCATGAAACCATTCATATACTCTTGTCCACCTGCATTTTATGAGAGTGTTGTTGTCCCTATACTGGCTCATGTTTCCACACATAGTAAGATACTTGCATCCTTCGTTACTACATTTATTTTGTCCATTTCTTTCTTACACGCTTACCTATGTCAAAATGATTTGTTAACAGTGTGTCACAGGTTGAGCGCGAAATGGCAATATATCGCTCATCTTTACGAATCCGGTGGTTTGGATGAGGAAAATACTGACACGCAAGAGGTCATTGCCGATATGTTGAATCGTAATTTAACAAGGGATTTTGTGGATGTGTTGAAAGTAGCCCTTGTCGGTGGTGCTGCTAGTGATGCCACACCACCAGATACGATGGAACAAGACAGTGGAGGCATGGCCATAGATCCTCCCTCGTCGCGTGGAAGTAGTATAGTTGCCGAAGTTGTTAGCGAGTTGGGTACTGTAGTTCTTCGCCATCCATCTACGTGCCATAGTGTTGTTTTATGCGTTCTGGGGTAAGAAATTTGAATGCTGCCTTTCTTTATTCAATACTTTGGTATCAAATGAATTTCAATTGCTTTTAATCTATAGAGCGTTAGCATGGAACGATTCAAATGCCAGTTTAAAAGCTACCATGCTAACTGGTCCAGTTGTACGAGCATTGGCAGCCGATGGTAGTGTAACACCTGCCATGGCTGCACACATTATGGTAGCTATTCTTCAAGGTCTCCAACTACATGGCCAACACGAAGCGAATCAGGGCTCGCTTATAACATTGGGCGCACAAGTTTACGAATGTTTACGACCAAAATTCCCCAATATTATCGAGGTGATGCAGCAAATTCCGGGGGTTAATCTGACGGATTTGCAACGTTTCGATGAGAAAATGTCTGTAATCAGTACTAAGGGAAATAAGGTTGAGAAGGGAAAGAAGGATCTTTTCAAGAAAATCACAAACCAGGTAAAAGTTTCTTCCAATGGTGTCTCCTTAGAATGAAAAGGGGGATCTTATTATATGCTGTAATACTGTTTGTATATACATTATGTAACATCGGTTTTTTAGCTTATCGGTCGAAGTGTGGGTCAGTTGTTTCGCAAGGAAATTAAAATAGATAATTTACCGCGGATAGAAGTTTTTGGGAAGCAACAAGCAGTACGCGTGGATGAAGTATCGGAGAATTCAACTGACAGTGGGTTCGCAGCTTTATTTGCAGGGCCTACGTAGCAGAAACTTAATTTAGGTGACCATATTGCCTCCACATGGTCCGAATTAATAAATAGTGATAAATCATCGTGAAAACGATTTTATACACGAGGAAGATTGAACTATATACACATAAGGGAATCCTATAATTGAAATAAGAGGACTTCATAGAATAAGCTCGTTTTAAGCAGACTTTCGTTTTTAAATTATTCGTAAAGTTGAACGCGTGCATACATAGTCCGGCAATTTAAATTACACTTAATTACATTACTTCCATACCGCATAAGTAATCAAATTCAAAGGAAATACGCTTACGCGCGCGCTCAACATTAATTGTGAATAGTCTGTAAAAAAAGAAAAGAAAATAAAGCCCAATGTTATTTGTGAAACCCTCTTATTTTTGACTGAGGACGAACGTATACAGAAAATAATTTTTTTCACGTGGAGCCAGAATGTGTGTAAGTGTGTGCGTGCGCGTGTGTAGTATGCGTGGTGCGTATAATTACGCATGTGTAACATACAACGACGTTTGTCGTTAAACGCGATTTAATCTAATGAAAGAAATTTTAAATGAATCTAAATAGGATATCGAACAATTGTATATTAAGTCTCAGGCATTTATTATTATTCTTTTGGATTTACATAAAATCTCTTGTAACAAAGTAAAACATCATGGTTTTCAACGATCACCCGACGTGTAGTACAGTTTATGTAAACAATATTTCACTAATGTACAATACAAAGATTGTTGATTTATATAAAACAATTTTAAGATTTGGTATAAAAGTTTCTATTAAATTTATTATATTTGTTTTTATTGAAGGGAAAAACATGTTCATTTTTCAGCACTTTTTCAAAGGGCTGTATGTTATATGTTACGTATGATTCCTATTTTAAAATCTTGTTTTAGGTATTTTTGTTACTCCTAAAAGTACATAAAGTAAACTTTCTTATCAAGTGATACCATTCAATGGTAGTGTGTCTTCTCGTTTGATAAATGTTACGGCTATTAAATGCAAATGTTACATATCATTTAAACCTGATAAGAATGCAACGTTTTGGATGCTTCTGTGCGAATCGAAGTTTTAATATTCTCATGTTTCGATGTTCCTCTTTGTTAAATATTTTTATTAAATCTGTTCCATTATTACGACCAATAGAGCACTGTAGCTATAAGTATGAACATTGGGTTAGTACTTCTATTATTGTCATTAGACGTCATATAATGGCAATACTTTAGATATTCTCTCACTACCGATTTAGAATTTATATATTGTTAACAAAAGACACGAAGTCACGATAGACACTGTGCCACTTAGATGATGCGTAACATCATGCGCATGTAAGGGCTTCGTGTATTGAAATTTTACAAATTATTTGAAGTACAGGAATTGCAGTAAAGTGCTGGAAAGATTTTTCTATGTTTATGTCGTTTTTGTATATCTTTTCACGGATACTACGAAAGAAAAAAGGAAAACAAAGTAAAATAGTAGATTAAAAACGTAGAGGAATGGTCATTTAAAAGGTACGGCTTTTTTATTAGCACGATAGTCAATGCAATGAATTCTGAAACAATGTTATTTCATTTCTTTCGTGTGTCTAATTAAAAACAAAATGCAAGTTTCGCATGGAATCATTGTGTACTAAGTTTTCGAGAATTATTGCAACATTAAAACAGGTTTTCCACAGTGCAATATTTAACGCGCGAAAAAATAATGAGAAGCGATATACACTGGCCGAGTGTTCGTAGATTGAATACCTATAAAAGTCCCACCATAATTTGTCAAACAAATAAGTCTTAAAAGAACATTTTGAGATTCGAAACACCTTATTATGATGTGAAAATACTATAAAAATAAATCGACATATTTTTCATGATTAAACTGCAATATAAATAATTCTAATTAGTTGCTCGCGCTGCGAAAACCAAGAAAATAAATCGTACAGTCTCATACGAATCAGAAGAATTAATTAAAAGAAAACATTAGAAAGCTTTTTCACACATGAAATAACTAATTGTTATCTAATAAGTCGCACGTTTTATAGTAGGAACTGTTGACGACGACAATAGTCAGTCATTTTATGTAACGTTCATCCATTCATTCGCAACGTTCGTTCATTCAGCACACAACAATGAAGATGCGTACTATATATTTGTCCGGATAAATATGTTTTGCAATAGATTTTTCGTAACCAATATTAGGAGAAAGTTGTATTACTTCAAATCGATTTGCTCTTCTTTTTGTTGTACATTTTCTAAAGGTAGGTTTTGGTAGGTCTCGCATCATGATGCATTAAGTTACGTAAAAAAATACAGTGAACATTTCATTAAGAATAAATATCTTTAATGAGCGAGCAATTGAGGAATAAGATACGCTTTTTTGTCACGTATGTAACGATTACGGTATTAATATACCGCAGATTCATACAATTCTTATCGAGATCGGAATATCGCTAGAAGCCTGATCTGGAAAGGATCATATGCTCGATATCAGTGTCAACGTGCAAACGATTTTAATTTCGCAAACAATCGACTTGATCATTAGGCATCTGATATAACATTTAAACGTTAGTCGCTGTATCAATATCGTCTGGTTTTCCTATTAATAAAAACACGTCCATATTATCTTTTCCCTTCACATAAACTTGGCCACGCGGTTCGAATTTGTATCGTTCTGAGAGGACATCTAAAACGTTCTTCGCTACCTGTATTCGTCCAGCGACTCCAGTCGAATCCATTCTAGATGCTATATTTACAGCGTCCCCCCAGATATCGTAGTACAACTTCGTAGCCCCTATTACACCGGCTGTAACGTCGCCGTAATTAAAGCCGATTCTCAAGATTAATTTAAAACCTAGCAGATCTCGATTGAAATTGTTTATCACCTTATGCATGGCCATAGCAAAGTCCACTAACTGAAACAGATGCGTATACTCGTGTTCACTTTGCTCCCTAACTTGCGGATTTAAACCGCTGGCTGCCATAAACGTGCTACCGATAGTTTTGATCTTTTCCACGTTAGAGAATTCAGGTTTTTCTAGCAGCTCGTCGAAATCACCGATAAGTTCATTAAGCACTCGTAAATATTCTTTACCACCTAAGTAAGATTCGTCGTATAGCTCGTTGAAGTTTACTATGCTTGCAAAAATAATCCCTACAGCTTTATGATTCTGCGAATATTTAGCGGTTGTTTTCAATTGATCGGCAACGTATTTTGGTATAATGTTATGTAGAAGCCAGTCGGCTTGATTTTTCATAGATTGTACGCGGCTCTTATCTCGCGCAGCCACCGCGTTTCCGTGAAAGCTTAATCTATAACTAATTTCAAATTCACGATTCAGAAACCAAACTAACAATAATACAAGTATCATATCTAAAAAAATCTCGGAACTGTGTAATCTTTCGTTGTACTTGATTTCTACCTCTTGCTGTTTCGTGAGCGCCGTTATTCTTGTCACGTTTGATGAGAAAACAGGAGCAATATTGAATACCTCCCTTATAGCAATATCATTAAATCGATCACCGTGATCTCCTTGGTCGTGTGATACATTCTGTATTATAAGATAAAGAAACAGTACACCCATGAATGTTACTAAGAAATTTTTCATCCAGCAATTGAGTTGCGTGAAATTACAAAAATGGACTAATCCAATAAATATCAAATAGCCGTAATAATATTCGAAATTGTTCAAATTATGAAAACTACTGCACGTATAGTTGAGGAGAACCGATGTAATCGGTAGACCGACGAGAACTGCACCGCAAATATGCCAAGGATACCATTGCGAAAAGAATTTAAATATTTGCTGTATAAACGATGCATGTATCATGTTGGGATACAAAAGTTGACGAACACAAAGCGACACCGCTATAATTTGAATCGCGGCGGCGAATACGAAAAAGATCATATAGTATAACGTTGGTTCGCAAAGTAAAAAAAGCGAAACCGTAACGGCAGTGTAAACCAAAGCCGATATCAAAATATCAAAATACGTATTGAATCTCGAGGTAGCCAAAGTAGGCGGATTACCGCTGATACATTCGCTAACCTTATGAGCATTCTCCCTATACTCCTTTTCCATTTCTTTATTCTTAAAGAAGAGAGTCAAACTCGAAAGTGGTGGTTTCACGAAGTAGGATCGTTGAGAACTTACGTTATCTTGAACGCACCTTTATGAAAAACAGAATCATACGAATTAGAATATTCCTGTATAAAGTGTGAAATATAATTGGTTTGCTCCATTTACCTAATTAATTGTAAATCAGATTGCTTTCTTAATTTATGGAAACATGCGCCAAATGTATCCGTAACGGCTGGCGGAAACGGATACGGTGGTACCGAAGACGACGGCTCGTGAACAGAGTTTAATGTCGAATTAGAAGTATAATAACCGCTCACTCTGTGTGCCAATAAATCTCCCTGACCCATACCGTTCATTAAAAACAACTAAAATATGAAAATTAACTGCTGCAGAAAATGGAATACGCTGATATTGATGTCTGTTTAATCCTTTGCATTAAAGTATTTCTATCGAAGTTATACGAGTCGTATAAATATACCTGCTGTTGGATACTGCTGCGTCTGCTGTTACTTCTAATTCCAGAATCTTTCCTACTACACATAGAAGAGGCACGACTGAGTGCCTCTTGACCAGACAATAAAGGACTAGAAGGTATCGGATTTGGATCCATTTCAATGTCAGTTTGAGATGTATTCTGCAAATGAATAAAGTACAACTTATATACGAATGAGATAATATAGTTGAAAAGTAAACTGAAGAACTTTTATCGATGCGATTTTGACCTGCCTAAATCCATTGCGATCTTCAGAAGATTGAGATTCAGTTTTCGATCTTTCAGCAATGATTGCTTTAGCTTCTTCCATTTCTAAAGGAGTCATTTCTTCAGTAGTTCGTTGCCGTTGTAAATATTTCCATGGCTTATTTCGCAATTTTTTCTTTCCATAACTGGCCACGGATACTGGACTCTTATTTACGTTCTCCTTTTCATCCGCGGTATCAGTATCCCCGTTCTCGGAATCTAGAATGCTTGGCAAAGAATTTGCTTTCATTCTATAATTATTTGTATTAGTAACCATGTGGAGGTAATGATATTTCGATTTAGATTGACTATTACAAGAAGCTAAACGATGACGTGATTGCATCAAAGGCGATATACTTTTCGGAGACGTGATGTTCATTATAAATTGATTGGCAAAGTCTGATTTTTTCCCTTTGATGAAATAAGTTTTAATACCTAAAATAGAAATGTACTTATTAGTGTCCTGCGATTAAATGTAATCAACTAATTTCTTTTCATCTACATATTATAAGATGTAAATGTTGATACCATTTATCAAATCTCCTTCTTCCGTGAGGTAACGATCATTCAGGAAACTTAACGTTGGTTCACTCAAGTGAACTCTTCCCGGTTTTCCTGTACTTTCTAATTTATTTGCTAGTGTGACATCATTAGACCAAACATCGAACTTAAATCGTTTAGTACCTACAATTCCGCAGAGTACAGTCCCAGTATGTACTCCGACTCTCATATTAACACCTTCCCTTCTCTCAATATCGAACTGTCTTATAGCTTCTATCATGGCTGTGAAATATGCGTAATAGTTATTATGATTTCCTTTTTTTTTTGTTTGCACATGTTTCACTTCTACAAATGCGATAAGAAAAAAGGCAATATACCTAATCCCATTTCAATACAACATTTCGCATGATCAGGCCTTGGTTCTGGACATCCACTTACACAATAATAACAGTCTCCTAATGTAGAAATTTTTTCACATCCATGATGTTCACATAAATCGTCGAATCTTTCAAAAAGATCATTCAATATTCCCACCAATTCTTCTGCAGTCTTATTGGAACTCATTCGAGTAAATCCAACAATATCAGCAAATAGGATACTAACGTTTTCCATCGAGTGCATATTGAACGGCCGAAACAACGAACGAATATCTGTATTATTGGACGGTATTGATCCTTTTTTCAAAGAGTCCTCTCGTTCCCTCTCACGTTCGCTTTCTTTCATTAACCAGTCTGCGACTTTAGGCGGCATTACCGAGTGTATCATCTTCTCTTTCAGTTGTTTCTCCATTTCTAACTGGCGGCGGACCAATAACGATTGGCCAACTTTCATGAACGTACCACGCATTCTTACAAAAGTCATTATTAAAATATGTATACCTATGAGATGAATGCAGATCTGCATTAAGATTCTTATTCCAAGATTCGTAGAAAAATAACTATCATCCGAATACCATCGGCTTGATATGTTGTTACTTAAAACATAGTTCGACATTTCGACATTTTTATAGTTCAATACAGTTTCTCCCAGTACTGAAGTTCCATTACTTATGCCTTTGGAAATTAGTTCGTTGGACGAATCGTTTAAATTAGAATTAACGTTCGCTATTGTTGATATTATAGTAGAATTCAAACTCTTGAGAATGTTTGTATTATTGAAAAGTCCAGATATCCTATCGATAATTGATTCTTGATTTGGCTTCAATCCAAGTACTGACAACGGTTTTGAATCCTTAGAATATGATCCTATTTTCATAATTTCACTTGTATATTCGTTGTCGTTATGCATCATATTAGAAAATTGACTGTTACTGAAATTACTTAAAGATGTGTAAGCAGCTGCTGATATTTTACTGTAATCAATCGTGGTGGCATTTCTTGCAGATGTATTCGTTAAAATATATTCGTTAAAAAACTTTTCTCTCGCACTTTTTGAGCCATACAAATAGGCCGTCAAGAATTCGAACAGAAAAGAATATATCGTCGAAATTCCCACACAAGCATATAGCGGCATTGGCAGCACAGTGTATATCAATAATAAAATCTCTGAACAAAGCGCAAAATGTCCGACTAGAGTTAGGCCATCTATATAGGGCGGTACTATCGTGAGGAAAACTAGAGACAGAATACAAAGCATGGATGCAACTCCTAACGAAATTGGCAACATGTAACTTTTGTAATAATCTGTATGCGTCAGGTATAAGACTGCTGATACCATTGCTCCGACAACAGCGAAAACAGCTGCTATGGCTGGCCATGTTGTTGTATTGTGTTCTCTTCCGATTATTATAAAATATGCCAACCACGATAGTGAAACCATCAGGATGTATGTTAGGGCGTAACTAAAATAATACGATTACCGATATTTACATTACAATCGAACAAGCGTATTATAACTGAATCACATACCGAAATCTTAATCTAATTTGTGGAAAGGCACTTCTTTTGAATTGTTCTTCAAGTATTTCGGAATCGAATCTAGGATTCCACCAAGATCTTGGCCCTGCACGTTCGAATGGTACTGGTACACTGATTCCACAACATCCGAGCCCTTGTCCACTGTGTGCCAAATATGTTTGTATATACGGTGCTAGAGATATATGAATTTCGTCTACAGCGTCTTTGCTATCGTCCTTAGCTCTCGTGAAACTAACAGATGAGCTCCGTTTTCGATTTAAAGGAGGAGTCATGTTATGGCATTCAGATTACGCTAAAAACATTTACATTATATAATATTAGTAATTACTGCTTATTTAATAAAATTCTAAATAAAGCCACATAACTATGTATTAGAATACATGTGTACATATGGTCATTCTTTAAGGAAAAAAATAAAAATATTATTGAAAATATATAATAATATTCCACTAGTGTATTCTGTACAACTATTTTGCACTAAGAAAGTGAATTGAAATAGTAAAATGTTGATTAAATTTGGATTTATTTTCAATTCATTTCGTAATACAAATAAGATTACGAGAAATGCATTCGTAACAAGGCTTATCCAATTATTAGGAAGGTGGTTATAGAACATTTATTTCAAATGACAGCATGCTTCTTAACTTTATCAACACGATACGACATCATAGCAGAAATAAAGTCCAAGTTAAAGCATGACAACATTACGTCCAAAAAACTTACAGCCAGTCAATTCAGCTTGATCACTGGCGAAATCGCCACAAAACTAAGGAAATCATCCTTGCTGCTGACATCGGAGATTCTTCCTGAAATCAGCTTGCCTCGAAGAATGTCATTTTGGTGTATTGTACTTTTTGTGTGGTATCCTCAGCGTTTGCGAGAGAAATTAATATTACGTATACCACTGAAACTTGGAATCGAATTCATAAAAATCTGCTTAGTACTTTGTATACTTAAAAATTGTAATTTAAATGTTTCGGATGTACTCTTCTGTAATGAACGGTGTCCATCTTGGATCTATCGATGACAGCGCCCATTATTAGAAAGTTCATGCGTGAGATTTTCCTGATTGCATGTGTGTTAGTGTCACGGCGAGGATAGAATAGAGTGAATAGACCTATCACATTATGGACTTGTGTGCATTATGCTCGACTGCCATACCGACCATGAAAATTAAGGTCGATTTGAGAGTCCTCTGTTCACGAATAGTCGTCGGTCGAAGAACTATTATTTACTGAAACAGTTTGTCGGTCAAGAAGGACGCAGTGCGTTAAAATTGATTTCTATAATCTGGTGATAGTGTTGTGAGCGATATGGAAATGGTAATGGGGTTCCGGAACCCCACGAAATGGAGACAAAGAATAATAGGTCAATTCTATACCACGTCACTGACGAGATATAGCAATAGCACAGACGAGATATAACAATAGACAAGACGTCTTATGGACTTTCGTGGCCCAACGTGACTGTCATACCGACTCAGAAATCCCACGCTGATTTGAGCGTCCTCTGCTCATGGACAGTGATCACTTGAAGAACTATTCTTTACTGAAGTAGCGGGGACGGGATTCATGCGATTGTTGAATATATGTAAATGCTTTGAGGGGATCAGGACAGCTTTTTCTCGAGCAACGTTTCGGTAAAAAAATTGAGCTACGGTGCCTGGTCGCGCGATGCACTTCGGCTCGGCTCGAGTTGAGTCGAAACCACATCGCGATGCATCGGGGCAATGAAATTGATAGTGTCCGTCAAGCGTCCCGCCTGTGCTGTCCCGCTTTCATTGCGCAGCAAATAACAAAAGAATTCTTTAACGAGGATCGTAGGTCCAGCTAAAACTTAATCAGAACCCGCAGAAGTTCAATAGGCACGACCCTAGAGTCGTAGGTCCGGCTAAAAGTTGGTCAGAAAACGTAAAAGTCCAGTAGGTACAACTCTGGGATCGTAGGTTCAGCTATAAGTCGGTCAGAACCCGAAGAAGTACAATAGACACGATCCTAGAGCCGTCGGTCCGGCTAAAAGTGGGTCAGAAAACGTAAAAGTCCAGTAGATACAACCCTAGGATCGTAGGTTTAGCTAAAAATTGGTCAGAAGTCGAAAAAGTTTAGTACGTATGACCTTAGTACAGTAGTACGCACGACCGCGATCGGAGACCTTCGAAGAGTTCGAAAATTGCGAATACCACCGAGCACGACCGAGCGTTACCGACGCGCCGGCGCGTCGCGGAGTGGGGATGCCGGTGCGCGGCGCACGCGGTGTCACTATCAGTTCAAGCGTCGTACCGTACGGGTCGTCTATGCTGTCGAAGGTTAGCGACATATGTACATCAGCTTACAACACAATAGCATCTCGGGGTTTACTTTATCACCGCATACGCTTGTCTATTACCTTCTATTAATTAATACACGTTTATTTAACAATCGTTTGACTATCGTGGATATCCATTAAACTCTTTCTCGAGTCTCTTTTGCTGGACGCTTGACCGGTCATCCGGTACCACCGATTTTTTGATTCGCGATAACTAGTCGTTTATTAAAATATCGGGTTAATTAATTTATTAGTTTAAACGGTTCTTTGAATATTTGTTATATTTTATTACACGATTATTCGGATTCGATGCGGTGTTAAGGTTGCGTTTATTTTCTTTGCAATGTCACTTACATACTCAGTTACATATGTCCTTTCGCAACTTTGAATTCGATTCTGATTTTAGCACAGGTTTATCACGTTGCTTTTCTTTTTGTTGCAGGTACAATGGGTGATTGGTTGGTGGAGGATAATATATTGAGGCTGCAGGAATGGAGTATTGAGATACAATTACTGCGATGCATAACAATCAGTCCGATGACCTATGATGAAGGATTGGTAACATTTAACTTATTATCCCAACGGTTTACGTATATTTCTTGTTATCTGGCGATTGGATTTTGGCTCAAGTTCTTTTCTTTCGGTTGCAAGTTATTGAGCAATTTAAACATTTTAAATAGAACTTACAATATGCCACTCGCGATTGAAACTAGAGTCTGTAAATTTCATTAATTCTAAACGAAAAATTGAAATACTTTCATGTTTCGCTGCATATCGGTCGCGATTTCTGTTATAGTTTCACTAGTATTTATTAAAAACTTTTAATATCTCTGTGACTTTGCACAAGTACGGTCAAATTGTATTTTCGATGCAGGATTGCCCGCGTACGTACGTACTGGTTGCCATGCACCTGAAGCATGATAAATAGTTTCGAGTCTTGATTTCTACAAGCAGCTACGAGAACTTATAAATTCGCGATATTGCTTGCTTACTAAGATCATGATCACCTTTAAAACTCGGGCAAAGAACAGTCACAGTATGCTTTTGATAAATCATTTATATTAATCTATAATAGTATATGTTGAATAGACAATTAACAGTAATTAAATCAGAATAATAATACGGTAGTACTTTATTAAAACAAAGCAGTATTTCCTCAACAGACGTTTGACAGGATGAAGAAATAAGAAAGAGACAAATAAAATCAAATGTGTATTGCTTCAATTTCTACCGCCTCACCCTATTTACTAACTTGTACAGATTCTCTTTCAGAAAATTTTGATGACCGCGCGCAATGCGGTCGGTAGAGTCAGTTCTTGTTCCGTCAAAGTTCTTTTTATTATTTTCTGAGCGAAACCGCTCATAATAATTATAACTAAATATAAATAACAGTAAAGATACGCGAAAGTAGAGTCAGTGTTTGCTTCGAAATATTGCTCTCGCGAAATTAGAGTCACTTTGTTCGTCGATCACAACTGACGTGCGCGATAGTAGTCTTTTATTTATTTATTTTTTCTTTCGCAATAAGTATTCCGGTATTAGAGTCAGCACCGATGCAGTTCGGCGAGTTCGGGCATTCATCCATCAACTCGAAGAGTAAGTATCTCTGTATTTCTTTAATCTTATTTTACAATGGTCTTTGATAATTATCATGATCGAAAAGTACTCAAAACGCAAAGATTTCAATGTTGTCTGTTCTTTTGAATGTTTCAGAAGCTGCCATGGGCTCAATTGTATCACCATAACGATATTGTTGGCCGCGCGCAATGCGGTTGGTAGAGTCAGTGCTTGTTCCGTCAAAGTTCTTTTTATTATTTTTTGAGCGCAGCCGCTCTTAATAATAATTCAACATAAATAACAGTAAAGAGACGCGAAATTAGAGTCAGTGTTTGCTCCGAAATAATACTCTCGCGAAAAATAGAGTCACTTTGTTCGTCGATCACAACTATTCCGTTTCCTTTTCCGTTCTCGGCTCGGAGGACTGATGGTTAGGGACTTAGTGTCAGCGAGTTACGATGTGTGGGGGCGTGATTGTGGTTCTGGACCCTGGTCACGAGGCCCTCTGTTAGACCACATATAATCTCTAATTTGGGTAGGTCATCCACCATTCTGGAATCGTGGTCGCGGTTCTTGCAATATCCGGGTTGCAGTGTCATCGGGGGGCGGTGTGTGGGGCTGTGATTGCTTTTCTGGACACTTTGGCCCGCCTAGTAGGAAATTCCTATGTGTTAGACCACGCCAAGCACACCTTGGGGTGGCAGAAGGCATACGGGTCATAATCTAGAATCGTGGTTGTGGTTTTGCATATCCGTGCCTTAATGATTTCTGTGGCTCGGAATCGAAACTGGTCTCGATGCTAAGTCGTTTTACTGTCCAGACTCTGAGCCGAGGACTCGCGGGCTGCTCGGTAGCAGTCACAAAAACAGTAGAAATACTGTCGCGAAATTAGAATCACTTTGTTCGTCAATCATAAGTGTTCCATTAGAGTCAGTGTCCTGTTCAGCGAGTTCGGGCTTTCAGCCATCAATTTGACGAGTAAGTATCTCCTTCGTTCTTTAATCTTGTATTGCAATAATCATTGATAATTAACACATTCCAAAAGTACTGAAAATACATAGATTTTAATGTTGTTTGCTCTTTTTGAATGTTTCAGCAGCTTCCATCGCTTCGATGGCGACGAGCTTGACCGCACACCTGGTGAGTCTGCAACCGGTGAGTGGCATGCTTTAAAGTTCCTCTGGTCACTCAATCATGTCGCAGGACGAAAGGTCCGAACCGACACGGGTGACTGGTTGTAATTACGTAGATTTTTCTGACAAGCACTGTGACCATGGGTATATGGAAATATACTCATGAGTAGTAACTTCTTTACTGCTTTATATTATGTGAGGATAGGTCTTCTTGTACAACGCGTTTTTAAATAGCTTGATAATTTTAAAACAGATCATATTTAGTACAAAATATATCACTATATATCTTTTTATAATAGAGTATTTAATTGAATACCTATGAAACGATATTTAAATAGTTATTAATTATTGAATGAATATAAAGTAACGTCCAGTATTCTACGTGCATTAGTTTGTAGTGGAGAAGTCGAATACCATTCGACTTCGTTTACTTGTCAATTGCAATGACTGCACAGTTAGAATAAATTGCATAATTATTGCTGTTAGTAAGAGTGTAGTATTTCATCTTTTTCTACTTTGATAATATATAAAGTGAAGGTACTCATTTACCTTATCAATTTGTTGGAACTATCGAATAATTTTATTATTCGATATCCATATTAGTCTTTAGCGTTTAAAGATATCGATACGTTCATTGTTTCCGTACAAAATGTTAATTAAACCTGAATGTACAAGAAGACAATACGCGAACGGATAGTTTTCGAAATCAAGGCAATCAACTTTTAAAGCAATCTTGCGTTTTAGAATCAATGCTTTGATAACGGGAACGCCCGAGGATGTTTCAATTTAATTCAAAGTATATTAAAGTAGAGTCGTTGAATAATTTCTCTATTAACGTAGAGTCTTTGAATAATTTTTCTAATAAAGTAGAGTCACTGCATAATTTTTCTAATAAAGTAGAGTCACTGCATAATTTTTCTAATATAGTAGAGTCATTGCACAATTTTTCTAATAAAGTAGAGTCATTTAATTTTCTCTTCAATAAAATAGAATCATATATAGATCTGTTGTACATATATATGTATTTTAGCCCGTTAGAAAATCAGTATGTCCTTATCATCTTTTTAGACGAGGATTTTCAGGTTTAACCCTTTCCGTGTTCACTGCCCGGATCCCACTCACGTGCCCCGGTGCTACTTGGGTGGGAAAACGGTGGTAGAGCACGATGATATTTTTTAGTTTATAAGCCATAAAATGATTTATTGTTGGCGACTGACAGTGCGTTGGTGTATCGTGCACGACGTAATATCCGCATTGTGTGTGTGGTTAGGCTGTGGATTTGCGTCGTTCCGTATTAAAATGTAGCTACTATGACCAAGATAAGATGTCCACCAACTTAAAACAGACATCATTTTTAGTATTATTTGCGTCAATAATTCCTATTATACTTGGGCACGAAGTTTTTTCATTTAAGATGACAGAGGCCAAATGCCAAAAAGAATTGAATATACTTATCAATTGCTATCAAGTACCTCTTGTATCGGTGCTATTTAATTATTTTATTAAATATCTATTAAATATCTCAACCGCGACGTGGTTTTTTTCCACGTGAACGCAGAGATCCCAGCCACTGTCAGTCGATTTCAGAAAAATGGTACGTACATTAGAGTGTGCAAGTTGTGTGACAGCACTTGGGTGTCGGGGGTGTCCCGGGACGCCTCCCTAGTGTAGGCTTTTGCGCCCAAGTGTTTGACTGAGAACCGTGGAGTGTCGTGTGTTGGTGTGTTTGTTTGCCATTTTTTAAATATAGGTCCAGGTAGGATAGGTAGCATACTTTCTGGTGTGATTGATAGACATAAGTAGGTAGGGCCGGGCAGGTTGACACAGTCTCCGATCGGGTAGGCACTATTTCGCGTGTTCAACCTGTTTCAGGAAATCTGATTTGAAAAGTCGACGGTGAAGCTGTGGCGCGAACGAAAATGCGTTCGCCTCTGGCTTTGCCTATCGATTTTTCGAATCCTTCGCGGTCGTGGTCGCGATTTAGGCTCCGAAACGAAACGCGTTACATTATGCTCGAGGCTGCACGTGTGAACGAAGAACGATTACAATTTTAATCGTAATCTATGTGATTTTCCGTAATCACAATTTTACGATTTTATTTGATCGTCATTCGGCCACGTGTGTTCCATTTAGCTCCGCGATTGAAACTCTTTATTTCACCTTTATAAGTTTTTCCTTGGTTTCCGATTAGAGTCTCGAGCCTAGTTTAAGTTTCAGCTGACCCTTGGGTCCGACGAAATGGAGAGGCTATATGCCGAAGAGGCCCGACAAACTGTCACTCAAGAGGGCAACTACTAATGGCTCCCCATTCTTTTTAAGAATGGGGAATCATTCTGTGTTACTACTTTGTCACTGTGCTTGCATTTTCATTTGTAGAATTTTTATTTGTACTTGGCCGATGCACATTCCGGCCCAACGATACAGCCCTCCCAAAAATATCGCGTTTCTTTAGAGTTGCGAAAAACTTGCGAACGGGTCGAGTTGGAGTTGCGTTGAATGCCACTTATTGCTATTCTTATTGCTAGTTAAATTGTAGTATTTTATAATACACTTTACATTTGAGCTTCTAGTGTTGCGGAAATTGTTTTCGCGTATTGGAACTTTCAGTTCTTTTTTCAGAGGATCTTCAATTTGCTTAATTTTGGATAGTACATATAATTTACTGTTTGCTTTCTATTAGTCTTAATAAATAGTGTTGCGAAATGATTGTATCGCGAGTTCCAGTTAGCGTTGCGTTGATTAAAGATCGCGTTTTTAAGTAGAGTTGCGACTACTAGTCCCCATCTGCTTCCAATTGGAAGCCTGTTCCTGAACCAGGAACTTTTTCTTTTCAGCGTTTTATATTTGCCTTTCTTTTTATTTTGTTTTTCTTAATAATTATACTACCTGGAATGTCTGTTTATGGAAGTACTGCTAAAAATTTGCATACATATTAGTAAATTACTGTGTGAACGAAATGAAAAGAAATGAAAAAGAAAATAAATGTAAGAGAAAGGAAAGAAAAAAGAAAAGAAAAGAAAAGAAAAGAAAGAAGTAGAAAAGAAAAAGAGCAAAGTAAAAAACAGATATAATTTGCAGAATCTTTGATAAATTTATAATAATTCTAGATAGTAGATTTAAATTAGAGTTAATACTAGTGACTGTTCATTATTGGAGTTTAACTCTTAAATATTCCCTCTTAATTGTTGCAATTCTATCTTAACCTTTTTTTTAGTAGAGCCAATTTTTATAACTTTTCGAGCTTGCTTTGTAGAAATTGAAATTCACTCGCGATATCCGTAAATGTTTAAACAAAAATCCTTGCACGAAAAACGTTATTGGCAGTAGTTGGGTCTCGGCATGGTGATAGTTGAAGTTTGATATTTTTCTTCCGAATAATCGTTTGTCGCTTCTTTGTTGAAGCAAAATAGAATCAATTGTAGTGAAATGTGACTACTTCATTTTGAAGTTTTTAATGAACGTGATACCACCATTCAGTTTGATCTAGAACGTACAAAAGAATATATCACTTTGGCCGAAATCCAATTAACTATTGTTAACAAAAAATAGCAGCATTTTTCATATCAATTCTGATTTATTAACTGCGCTAAAATTCAGTTATTACGAATTAAAAGCAGCTTCATTTCGATATAAAATGGGCAGGCTTGGGGATGTCACTAATCCAATGCTTGAGATTGTTACAGATTCACAGATGAACCCAAATATGCTATATTAAACAAACATAAGTACATACGTCAGAGGCTCAAGAGTGGAATATATAGAATACAGATCCAGAAATATTATCAAAGACACGATTGGAAACTTTAAAATTAAAGAGCCAGCCTCGTCGATTCAATTTGTGAGTTTAAGAATTCATTCTTATAATGCTTTACTAATTATTTCGAGTTTGTGCATGTTTCAGAAGCATTGAAAAGAAGAAGATTCATGAAACAATGTATAATACGAACACACCCTCACCCCATCCCTGCCCCAAACCCCTGTCCTTATTAACTAATTACAGGTGTTAGACAATTAATTAGGCAGGCCCAAATATAAATCGAACAATACATTTAGCTCTTTATGTAGGTAGGATTTGTCTCAACACACAATCTTAGATCTTTATACTGGCAGGTTTTACACGAATTTAAATTATTAGACTTTTAATTAGGCAGGGTTTATAAAACCAAATATTGTAGGCAGGCGCTGCAATTTTTTGGTTCGGGTTTCTGTCTGTTCTAGGACACCATGGACCACGAGAGATTAATACGGACTAACCGAAGAGGATTTAAGTATATGTATACTCATACCTACATGAGTATGGGATAGTATCTATTACAGTCCTATGTAGATAGGATATTATTCTAGTCTTAAGTTAGCTCTTTAGTCAGGCAGGGCGTATTCGAATCTAATCTAAAATTTAAGAAAGTAGGGTTTATTTTTAAGTTATGTCTTAGCTTTTAAGCCCGCAGTGTTCACCGCTGCAATAATATTTCGTTGTCTAGTTTTTAAGATCATAGGATATATTTTTAAGACAGTTTTATTTCAGGAACGTGAATTCTCTTGCAGATTTTCTTTCAGGTTTCCTTCTGATATTCCATTTAGCTTTCGGTCGTGAATTTTCCAACTACTCCTCTTGTTGTCCTACTTGTACTACGATCAATTACTGAACGTTCTACAAATTGACAATAATAGGAGATTTTTCTTTGTCACATGTTATATTAGAATTAGTTTTCGCGTAATTGGAGGGTGGAAGGGCCGCGGCTAGGGTGGGTCTCCGTGCGCAGTAACCTCCACGTGGTGAGACCCGGGCAATCAATTATTTATCGTATAATTATTAAACGTTTAACCGACGTTTGATAATTATGCGGACAATAATTCGAGCGAATTGACTGCGCATTGCACTTTCCCCCCTCATTCCCTTTTTTGCTTCATTCTCTTATTTGCTTGATTCCCTTATTAGCTTCATTCCCTTTTCCGTTCTCGGCCCGGGAGACGGATGGTAAGGCGCTTTTGGCACCTGTGGCGGTATTTGGGTTGCAGTGTCATCGTGGAGCAGTGTGTGAGGCTGGGACTGTGGTTCTGGACAGGTGACCCGCCAAGTAGGATACTTCTCCCCGTTAGACCACGCCAAGCACACCTTGGGGTGGCAGAAGGCATATGGGACCTAATCTGGAATCGTGGTTGCGGTTTTGCATATCCGTGCCTCAATGATTGCTGTGGCTCGGTATCGAAACTGGTGTCGATTGTAAGTCGTTCTACTGTCCAGACTCTGGGCCGAGGGCTCGCGGACTGCTCGGTAGCAGTCACTTTCGTTATTTGCCTCCCATTTGATCCCACTTGTGAGTTGAAGATTTTTATAATGCTTTACTAATTACATCCACTTTGTCTTTGTTTCAGAAGGATTGGAAGGACTCAGCTGAAGAAGAGGATTTCTTAAAATATGTATAATATGACCACACTCTCACCCTGCCCCTGCCCCTGCCCGTGCCCAGCCCCTGCCCAGTTGCCAGTTGTCTGTTCTAGGAAGGCATGGACCACGAAATTAATATGGACTAATTGAAGAGGAATTAAGAATATGCATACTTATACTTACAATAATATGATAAAGTATCTGTTACATTCCTATTTAGGTAGCATATCATTGAAATTGTTCTTTTAATTGAACTCTTAGATATTATATTAGGTAGGGTGATTTTAGTTTTAAGTTAGATCTTTAGTCAGGCAGGGCGCATTTGAATTTAATCTAGTATTTAAGAAAGGAGAATTTATTTTTAAACTGTGCCTTGGTTTTTAAGACAGCAGTGTACACTGCTGTGATAATATTTCGTTGTCTAGTTTCTATGATATATTATTATTTCTATGATATATTATTAAGAAAGTTTTATTTCAGGAAATTGGACTTCCTTGCAGATTTTCTTTCAGGTTTCCATTTGATATTCAATTTAGCTTTCGGTCGTGAATTTTCCAAATACTCCTCTTGTTGTCTTATTTGTACTACGATCAATTAATGAACGTTCTACAAATTGACAATAATAGGAGATTTCTCTTTCTCACAAGCTATATTAGAATTAGTTTTCGCGTAATTGGAGGGTGGAAGGGCCGTGGCTAGGGTGGGTCTCCATGCGCAGTAACCTCCACGTGGTGAGACCCGGGCAATCAATTATTTATCGTATAATTATTAAACGTTTAACAGACGTTTGATAATTATGTGGAAAATAATTCGAGCGAATTGACTGCGCATTGCACTTTCCCTCTCGTTCCCTTTTTTGCTTCATTCCGTTTTTGCTTCACTCCGTTTTCTGTTTCCAGCTAAAAGTTGGCCAGAGACAGTAAAAGTCCAGTAGGTATGGTCCAAGGGTTGTAAGCCCAGCTAAAAATTGGTCAGAAACAGTAGAAGTATTGTCAAAGGATCGTAGGTCCAGGTAAAAGTTGGTCAGCAACAGTAGAAGTCCAGTAGGTATGGCCCAAGGGTCGTAGGTCCAGCTAAAGGTTGGTCAGAAACAGTAGAAGTCGAAAAGGTGACCCAAGGATAGTAGACCGCACGGCCGCGGTCGGAAACCTTGAAAGATTTTCGGAAATTGCGAATAGGACCGAGCGCGAGCGAGCGCTACCGACGCGATGGCGCGGAGTGGGGAGGTTCGGGACGCGACGCGACGTCATTATCAGTTCAAGCGTCGCAGCGTAAGGGTCGTCTATGTTGTCGAAGGTTAGCGATGTACATCACCCTACAATTCAATCACATTTCGAGTTTTAGTTTACCACCGCATACGCTTGACTATTAGCTTCTATTAATTAATACGCGTTTATCTAACAATCGATTTCCTATCGCGAGAGCTTTTGATAAATCATTTATATTAATCTATAATAGTATATCTTGAATAGACAATTAACAGTAATTAAATCAGAATAATAATACGGTAGTACTTTATTAAAACAAAGCAGTATTTCCTCAACAGACGTTTGACAGGATGAAGAAATAAGAAAGAGACAAATAAAATCAAATGTGTATTGCTTCAATTTCTACCTCCTCACCCTATTTACTAACTTGTACAGATTCTCTTTCAGAAAATTTTGATGACCGCGCGCAATGCGGTCAGTAGAGTCAGTGCTTGCTCCGTCAAAGTTCTTTTTATTGTTTTTAGAGCGAAACCGCTCATAATAATTATAACTAAATATAAATAACAGTAAAGATACGCGAAAGTAGAGTCAGTGTTTGCTTCGAAATATTGCTCTCGCGAAATTAGAGTCACTTTGTTCGTCGATCACAATTGACGTGCGCGATAGTAGTCTTTTATTTTATTTTTTTTTCTTTCGCAATAAGTATTCCGGTATTAGAGTCAGCACCGATGCAGTTCGGCGAGTTCGGGCACTCATCCACCAACTCGAAGAGTAAGTATCTCTGTATTTCTTTAATCTTATTTTACAATGGTCTTTGATAATTATCATGATCGAAAAGTACTCAAAACGCAAAGATTTCAATGTTGTCTGTTCTTTTGAATGTTTCAGAAGCTGCCATGGGCTCAATTGTATCACCATAACGATATTGTTGGCCGCGCGCAATGCGGTTGGTAGAGTCAGTGCTTGTTCCGTCAAAGTTCTTTTTATTATTTTTTGAGCGCAGCCGCTCTTAATAATAATTCAACATAAATAACAGTAAAGAGACGCGAAATTAGAGTCAGTGTTTGCTCCGAAATAATACTCTCGCGAAAAATAGAGTCACTTTGTTCGTCGATCACAACTATTCCGTTTCCTTTTCCGTTCTCGGCTCGGAGGACTGATGGTTAGGGACTTAGTGTCAGCGAGTTACGATGTGTGGGGGCGTGATTGTGGTTCTGGACCCTGGTCACGAGGCCCTCTGTTAGACCACATATAATCTCTAATTTGGGTAGGTCATCCACCATTCTGGAATCGTGGTCGCGGTTCTTGCAATATCCGGGTTGCAGTGTCATCGGGGGGCGGTGTGTGGGGCTGTGATTGCTTTTCTGGACACTTTGGCCCGCCTAGTAGGAAATTCCTATGTGTTAGACCACGCCAAGCACACCTTGGGGTGGCAGAAGGCATACGGGTCATAATCTAGAATCGTGGTTGTGGTTTTGCATATCCGTGCCTTAATGATTTCTGTGGCTCGGAATCGAAACTGGTCTCGATGCTAAGTCGTTTTACTGTCCAGACTCTGAGCCGAGG
The DNA here is from genome assembly GCA_963583965.1 of Nomada ferruginata. NCBI lineage: Eukaryota > Metazoa > Arthropoda > Insecta > Hymenoptera > Apidae > Nomada > Nomada ferruginata. The sequence continues at coordinate 9,305,322 of OY757219.1, forward strand.
ACTCGCGGGCTGCTCGGTAGCAGTCACAAAAACAGTAGAAATACTGTCGCGAAATTAGAATCACTTTGTTCGTCAATCATAAGTGTTCCATTAGAGTCAGTGTCCTGTTCAGCGAGTACGCGCTTTCAGCCATCAATTTGACGAGTAAGTATCTCCTTCGTTCTTTAATCTTGTATTGCAATAATCATTGATAATTAACACATTCCAAAAGTACTGAAAATACATAGATTTTAATGTTGTTTGCTCTTTTTGAATGTTTCAGCAGCTTCCATCGCTTCGATGGCGACGAGCTTGACCGCACACCTGGTGAGTCTGCAACCGGTGAGTGGCATGCTTTAAAGTTCCTCTGGTCACTCAATCATGTCGCAGGACGAAAGGTCCGAACCGACACGGGTGACTGGTTGTAATTACGTAGATTTTTCTGGCAAGCACTGTGACCATGGGTATATGGAAATATACTCATGAGTAGTAACTTCTTTACTACTTTATATTATGTGAGGATAGGTCTTCTTGTACAACGCGTTTTTAAATAGCTTGATAATTTTAAAACAGATCATATTTAGTACAAAATATATCACTATATATCTTTTTATAATAGAGTATTTAATTGAATACCTATGAAACGATATTTAAATAGTTATTAATTATTGAATGAATATAAAGTAACGTCCAGTATTCTACGTGCATTAGTTTGTAGTGGAGAAGTCGAATACCATTCGACTTCGTTTACTTGTCAATTGCAATGACTGCACAGTTAGAATAAATTGCATAATTATTGCTGTTAGTAAGAGTGTAGTATTTCATCTTTTTCTACTTTGATAATATATAAAGTGAAGGTACTCATTTACCTTATCAATTTGTTGGAACTATCGAATAATTTTATTATTCGATATCCATATTAGTCTTTAGCGTTTAAAGATATCGATACGTTCATTGTTTCCGTACAAAATGTTAATTAAACCTGAATGTACAAGAAGACAATACGCGAACGGGTAGTTTTCGAAATCAAGGCAATCAACTTTTAAAGCAATCTTGCGTTTTAGAATCAATGCTTTGATAACGGGAACGCCCGAGGATGTTTCAATTTAATTCAAAGTATATTATAGTAGAGTCGTTGAATAATTTCTCTATTAACGTAGAGTCTTTGAATAATTTTTCTAATAAAGTAGAGTCACTGCATAATTTTTCTAATAAAGTAGAGTCACTGCATAATTTTTCTAATATAGTAGAGTCATTGCACAATTTTTCTAATAAAGTAGAGTCATTTAATTTTCTCTTCAATAAAATAGAATCATATATAGATCTGTTGTACATATATATGTATTTTAGCCCGTTAGAAAATCAGTATGTCCTTATCATCTTTTAAGACGAGGATTTTCAGGTTTAACCCTTTCCGTGTTCACTGCCCGGATCCCACTCAAGTGCCCCGGTGCTACTTGGGTGGGAAAACGGTGGTAGAGCACGATGATATTTTTTAGTTTATAAGCCATAAAATGATTTATTGTTGGCGACTGACAGTGCGTTGGTGTATCGTGCACGACGTAATATCCGCATTGTGTGTGTGGTTAGGCTGTGGATTTGCGTCGTTCCGTATTAAAATGTAGCTACTATGACCAAGATAAGATGTCCATCAATTTAAAACAGACATCATTCTTAGTATTATTTGCTTCAATAATTCCTATTATACTTGGGCACGAAGTTTTTGTCATTTAAGATGACAGAGGCCAAATGCCAAAAAGAATTGAATATACTTATCAATTGCTATCAAGTACCTCTTGTATCGGTGCTATTTAATTATTTTATTAAATATCTATTAAATATCTCAACCGCGACGTGGTTTTTTTCCACGTGAACGCAGAGATCCCAGCCACTGTCAGTCGATTTCAGAAAAATGGTACGTACATTAGAGTGTGCAAGTTGTGTGACAGCACTTGGGTGTCGGGGGTGTCCCGGGACGCCTCCCTAGTGTAGGCTTTTGCGCCCAAGTGTTTGACTGAGAACCGTGGAGTGTCGTGTGTTGGTGTGTTTGTTTGCCATTTTTTAAATATAGGTCCAGGTAGGATAGGTAGCATACTTTCTGGTGTGATTGATAGACATAAGTAGGTAGGGCCGGGCAGGTTGACACAGTCTCCGATCGGGTAGGCACTATTTCGCGTGTTCAACCTGTTTCAGGAAATCTGATTTGAAAAGTCGACGGTGAAGCTGTGGCGCGAACGAAAATGCGTTCGCCTCTGGCTTTGCCTATCGATTTTTCGAATCCTTCGCGGTCGTGGTCGCGATTTAGGCTCCGAAACGAAACGCGTTACATTATGCTCGAGGCTGCACGTGTGAACGAAGAACGATTACAATTTTAATCGTAATCTATGTGATTTTCCGTAATCACAATTTTACGATTTTATTTGATCGTCATTCGGCCACGTGTGTTCCATTTAGCTCCGCGATTGAAACTCTTTATTTCACCTTTATAAGTTTTTCCTTGGTTTCCGATTAGAGTCTCGAGCCTAGTTTAAGTTTCAGCTGACCCTTGGGTCCGACGAAATGGAGAGGCTATATGCCGAAGAGGCCCGACAAACTGTCACTCAAGAGGGCAACTACTAATGGCTCCCCATTCTTTTTAAGAATGGGGAATCATTCTGTGTTACTACTTTGTCACTGTGCTTGCATTTTCATTTGTAGAATTTTTATTTGTACTTGGCCGATGCACATTCCGGCCCAACGATACAGCCCTCCCAAAAATATCGCGTTTCTTTAGAGTTGCGAAAAACTTGCGAACGGGTCGAGTTGGAGTTGCGTTGAATGCCACTTATTGCTATTCTTATTGCTAGTTAAATTGTAGTATTTTATAATACACTTTACATTTGAGCTTCTAGTGTTGCGGAAATGGTTTTCGCGTATTGGAACTTTCAGTTCATTTTTTCAGAGGATCTTCAATTTGCTTAATTTTGGATAGTACATATAATTTACTGTTTGCTTTCTATTAGTCTTAATAAATAGTGTTGCGAAATGATTGTTTCGCGAGTTCCAGTTAGCGTTGCGTTGATTAAAGATCGCGTTTTTAAGTAGAGTTGCGACTACTAGTCCCCATCTGCTTCCAATTGGAAGCCTGTTCCTGAACCAGGAACTTTTTCTTTTCAGCGTTTTATATTAGCCTTTCTTTTTATTTTATTTTTCTTAATAATTATACTACCTGGAATGTCTGTTGATGGAAGTACTGCTAAAAATTTGCATACATATTAGTAAATTACTGTGTGAACGAAATGAAAAGAAATGAAAAAGAAAATAAATGAAAGAGAATGGAAAGAAAAAAGAAAAGAAAAGAAAAGAAAAAGAACAAAGAAAAGAAAAGAAAAGAAAAGAAAAGAAAGAAGAAGAAAAGAAAAGAAAGAAGAAGAAAAGAAAAAGAGCAAAGTAAAAAACAGATATAATTTGCAGAATCTTTGATAAATTTATAATAATTCTAGATAGTAGATTTAAATTAGAGTTAATACTAGTGACTGTTCATTATTGGAGTTTAACTCTTAAATATTTTCTCTTAATTGTTGCAATTCTATCTTAACCTTTTCTTTAGTAGAGCCAATTTTTATAACTTTTCGAGCTTGCTTTGTAGAAATTGAAATTCACTCGCGATATCCGTAAATGTTTAAACAAAAATCCTTGCACGAAAAACGTTATTGGCAGTAGTTGGGTCTCGGCATGGTGATAGTGAAAGTTTGATATTTTGCCTCCGAATAATCGTTTGTTGCTTCTTTGTTGAAGCAAAATAGAATCAATTGTAGTGAAATGTGACTACTTCATTTTGGAGTTTTTAATGAACGTGATACCACCATTCAGTTTGATCTAGAACGTACAAAAGAATATATCACTTTGGCCGAAATCCAATTAACTATTGTTATCAAAAAATAGCAGCATTCTGATTCATTAACTGCGCTAAAATTCAGTTATTCCGAACTAAAAGCAGCTTCATTTCGATATAAAATGGGCAGGCTTGGGGATGTCACTAATCCAATGCTTGAGATTGTTACAGATTCACAGATGAACCCAAATATGCTATATTAAACAAACATAAGTACATACGTCAGAGGCTCAAGGGTGGAATATATGGAATACAGATCCAGAAATATTATCAAAGACTCGATTGGAATCTTTAAAATTAAAGAGCCAGCCGCGTCGATCCAATTTGTGAGTTTAATTCATTCTTATAATGCTTTACTAATTATTTCGAGTTTGTGCATGTTTCAGAAGCATTGAAAAGAATGTATTCATGAAACAATGTATAATACGAACACACCCTCACCCCATCCCTGCCCCAAACCCCTGTCCTTATTAACTAATTACAGGTGTTAGACAATTAATTAGGCAGGCCCAAATATAAATCGAACAATACATTTAGCTCTTTATGTAGGTAGGATTTGTCTCAACACACAATCTTAGATCTTTATACTGGCAGGTTTTACACGAATTTAAATTATTAGACTTTTAATTAGGCAGGGTTTATAAAACCAAATATTGTAGGCAGGTGCTGCAATTTTTTGGTTCGGGTTTCTGTCTGTTCTAGGACACCATGGACCACGAGAGATTAATACGGACTAACCGAAGAGGATTTAAGTATATGTATACTCATGCCTACATGAGTAGGGGATAGTATTTATTACAGTCCTATGTAGATAGGATATTATTGAATTTGTTCTTTTATTCGATCTGTTAGATGTTATACTAGGTAGGGTGATTCTAGTCTTAAGTTAGCTCTTTAGTCAGGCAGGGCGTATTCGAATCTAATCTAAAATTTAAGAAAGTAGGGTTTATTTTTAAGTTATGTCTTAGCTTTTAAGCCCGCAGTGTTCACCACTGCAATAATATTTCGTTGTCTAGTTTTTAAGATCATAGGATATATTTTTAAGACAGTTTTATTTCAGGAACGTGAATTCTCTTGCAGATTTTCTTTCAGGTTTCCTTCTGATATTCCATTTAGCTTTCGGTCGTGAATTTTCCAACTACTCCTCTTGTTGTCTTACTTGCACTACGATCAATTACTGAACGTTCTACAAATTGACAATAATAGGAGATTTTTCTTTGTCACATGTTATATTAGAATTAGTTTTCGCGTAATTGGAGGGTGGAAGGGCCGTGGCTAGGGTGGGTCTCCGTGCGCAGTAACCTCCACGTGGTGAGACCCGGGCAATCAATTATTTATCGTATAATTATTAAACGTTTAAGAGACGTTTGGTAATTATGTGGAAAATAATTCGAGCTAATTGACTGCGTATTGCACTTAGGATACAATGTACAATAATGGCCGCTTAATGTTCGTTTTTTTCCACAATTAATGTTCGCGGACCCATCCCTACCGATTTTTGGACCTGCTCCGATGTATCGAGGATGTAGGTTGCGTCCGAGTTATCTCCACTTGTCATCAGCAATGGCCCTTAACACGTTGAGTGCCACGCCGGTTTTGCCACGCTTTCCGTTTAGGCCACACGGCGCGCCGCGGCGTAGCTTAACACTGTGATACCCCGACGCCTGAACGAAAATTTTAGTGTCAGTCACCGATGACTGACGCGGCCTGAACGGAAAGTTTAGTGTCGGTCACTGAACGGAAAGTTGATTGTCAGTCACCGATGACTGACGCGGCCTGAACGGAAAGTTTAGTGTCGGTCACTGAACGGAAAGTTGATTGTCAGTCACCGATGACTGACGCGGCCTGAACGGAAATTTTAGTGTCGGTCACTGAACGGAAAGTTGATTGTCAGTCACCGATGACTGACGCGGCCTGAACGGAAATTTTAGTGTCGGTCACTGAACGGAAAGTTGATTGTCAGTCACCGATGACTGACGCGGCCTGAACGGAAAGTTTAGTGTCAGACACCGATGCCTGACGTGGCACTCAACGTGTTAAATATATCTCACGCTGGTTCTCAGTACATTTCAATCCACTCCCAACACAGCCTAAACCGAGCGTGCCGAAAAGTGATAAGCATGAACAATTCATTATAAATTACATTTCTGGATAGTGTTCGCTAGGCAGCTTCGAAGCAGCGAACATTAAGTGGGCATTACTGTCCACTGTAGTTATTTGAGCGGAGAGAATCTTAAGTCCTTATTGCAATTACTTTTGAGTTCTCGTTTCTATCTTTGTATCTATCTGCAGCTGTAAATATTGTGTATTATTTATTGCCCTGCTTCTTATGTAGACCCTTCTGTTCTCTGACACTTTCGAGATAATTCATTAGTAACATAAATCATATATGTTTCGCCTAGAGAATTACATTTTCTTATTTCTCAAGAAGCCTTCTTTTTTATAATTGAAATACCGGTGTATATATCTTTTAATTCATAAATTAATTAATATCTGCAAAGATATACTTTAATCTACGCGGGTCTCTGCCATATCTACAGTGCCTGCTATGGTTTCGCCATCTGTACAGAACTCCTTGAAACCACTCGCGCTTGCTATGGTAGTTCCATCTATACGGAACGCCTTGAAACTACTCACACCCCTTAGTTACCATAAGTGTAGATATGGCAGAGGCCCGAATAGTTTTAGTCACATCTGTATAGATGGCGATACTAATGACTCTAGATAAAGCAGACATATATACAGTTTCGAGCAGTTCTGTATAGATGGCGAAATTAAAGCCCACTTTGAGTGTAGGTAAGACAGGGATGCGAGTGGTACGTAAATTCATGCACCTGTTTATAAATAGCGGCGCGATAAAGTTCATAAAATTGGCTATTTATGTTTTCATTTCTAAAATTAAGTTGATAATGCTCGAAGATCGTTTTGTACTCTCATTTACATATCAATAAAGTGTTAGCAAACAGGGTGTCACAATCTACATTAAAGTTAATATGTATGGTAACATCGTAAGTTCCATTGTTCATTTTATTCAGCAACAATTGAGCTCTTTAGCAAAGGTAAATATCATCTTTCAGCACGTAATAAATACATACTAATAGTAGTCTTATACTTTATTTCGGTCTCGAAGCATTGAAAGTAGAGTTGAGTGTACATATAACCTATCTTTACAATACTATCTTTTGCACTCTGATCGTCCGTTCCGCTCTTCCTTTTCATACCTTCTCTGCCTTACGTATTACACTATTTCTTATCTCTTTATCGCACATCTATTATAAATCTTTTCCGTTCCTTCCTGTTTACTTACAAATTCCTAAGTTATTTTTATGTCTTATTGTATGTTTTTCCGTACATTTTGTTAGCAGGTGCTCTTACGTTACAATTTTTTGTATGCGCAGGTCACATCTTTTATCCTTTTTCTTCTCCCAATATTTATTTCATCCTTTAATGCTTTTGCATCTCGCACCTGCGTTGTTAATTGTCAATTGCGCCCTCGTCCGTTTTTACTTAAATACCATAGTAGCGTTAATGTTCTAATATATTTAAACGTATCATTGTATCTTGCTATCCCTATTTTTCTGCCTTGTTCCTGCTGTTGCATTCGATCGACTCTACTTTTGAGGCTATTCGTCAATTCCTTTACTTCCGCTTTTGTCAAAGTCACTCATACTTGACGCATTCCATTCCTTTTCAAATAATCCTCTCCTTCTTATGCTTCTGGCTTGCTCCTCCTTTCTTTCTTCTTCCTCTAAATATCTCTTAATAATCTTTCTCTCTCCTGTTATATACTTATTAATGTATTTTTTCTGTGTGCAGGTTTCTCAGGCAAAGAAGAAGGAGCATTGCCTGGCACCTCTCATCGTGCATAAATTAAAGAAAGAAGGTAGAAGAATTTGTGCAACATACTTTAGTTATCCTTTAGTTATAGTAAATTGGTTTATAAAAATAGTTTGTAACTATTAGCCTGTAACTTTATTTTAGGACAATTGTGTAATTAACTGTTATGTTATCTATTATATGCTTTATTTTATATTCAGTTTATTCGGTAGATCTTATATGAATATTACTTATATAACTATTACAAGTTCTACTGAATGTGCTAAATGTAAAATGAAAAATATAATAAATAATTGACATATTCACAAGTTACACAATTGCTGTAATTTATATTTTATATGCTTCTACATATGAGGTACGTAAATTTTAGTATATGATTTATCTGTAAGATATATTGTAAATTAACTTCAAAGAATAGTTTATAAGTATTAGATTATTTATGTTTGTAGTGTTAGTTATATTGCATAAATGTTGGTTTAGAATTGTTACAAGATTTAGTTGTACGATATAATGTAAATAGATATAAAAGAATAGTTAATAAGTATCTGTTTGTAAATTTAATTACAACATTTTTGTAACTTGTATATTCATTGATTAGTTTAAATAAATTTGCAATGAAAAGAATTCCACTGCTCTTTTTACTTTCATACCTTACCAATCCTTGAAAGAACCTAATTCCGATTCCTTATACAAGAAGTACCGTGGACGAACTTTAAATGCAAAGTCCTAAAGCGAGAAACTTGTCAAATTGGCCCTATACGTTATTAAAATAAGCGCTGAGAAATTCCTGGAACGTGACGTCATTTCCAAGAACTGATGCGATGAAAGACCTCCTCGTATATCATATTCTCCTGATACAAATCCACGATTTTAAGCACTTAAATTCCTGAGTTTCTGGCAAAAATATCTCGCTGAAAATCGTGGATTTGTATCAGGAGAATATGATATGCGAGGAGGTCTTTCATCGCAGCAATTCTTGGAAATGACGTCACTTTCCAGGAATTTCTGAGCGCAAAATTTCTCAGTTTCTGCCAAAAATATCTCGCTGAAAATCGTGGATTTGTATTAGGAGAATATGATATGCGAGGAGGTATTCGTTCTCAGAAATGACGTCACTTTCCAGGAATTTCCGAGCGCAAAATTTCTCTGTTTCTGCCAAAAATATCTCGCTGAAAATCGTGGATTTGTATCAGGAGAATATGATATGCGAGGAGGTCTTTCATCGCAGCAGTTCTTGGAAATGACGTCACGTTCCAAGAATTTCTGAGCGCAAAATTTCTCAGTTTCTGCCAAAAATATTTCGCTGAAAATCGTGGATTTGTATCAGGAGAATATGATATGCGAGGAGGTATTCGATCTCAGAAATGACGTCACGTTCCAGGAATTTCCGAGCTCTTAATTTTCTGGACTTCTGTCAACCAATTTTGCAAGAAGCGAAGACAGAATTTGCTGCTTCCAAATTTAATAACGTATAGGGCCGTTTTTACAAGTTTCTCGCTTCAGGACTTTGCTTTTAAAGTTCGTCCACGGTACTTCTTATATAAGGAATCGGAGTTAGGTTCTTTCAAGGATTGGTAAGGTGTAATAATAATAAGGGCAGTGGAATTTTTTTCATTAAACATTTATTTTAATTAATTATTGAAGATACAAGTTACAAAAATATTGTAATTTAAATTTACAAGCTAATTCTTATGAACTATTCTTTTATATCTATTTACAATCAATTTTAAATTAACATTTATGTAGTATCAAAAATACTATATACATAAATAATCTAATACTTATAAACTATTCTTTGAAGTTAATTTACAATATATTTCACAGATAGAACTTGGACTAAAATTTACAAACTTTATATGCTAAAGCTTATTTTAAATTACAACAATTGTGTAACTTGCATATGTAAATTGTTTATTATATCTTTCACTTTATATTTAGCATATTCAGTAGAACTTGTAATAGTAATACAAGTAATATTAAAGTTTATACAGTTTATAAAGATCTACCGAACAAACTGAATACAAAATAAAAGATATAATAAATATACAGCTAATTACACAAGTGTTCTAAAGTAATCTTATAGGCTAATAGTTACAAACTATTTTTATAAACCAATTTCCTTTAACTAAAGTATGTGGCAGGAGCTATTCTTTCTTCTTTCTTGTTTTTATGCATGATGAGATGCATAAGGTCAATGCTCCTTACCTTCTGGATGCGAAACCTGCACACATGAAAAATATATTAGTAAACATGTAACAGGTGAAAGAAACATTGTTAAGGGATAGTTAGAGGAAAACGAAATAAGGAAAGACCACACTAGAGGTATAAGAAAAAGGGGGGATTAGTTAAAAAGGAATGGGATGAATCGAACATGAATGAATTTGATGAGAAGAGAAGTAAAGAAAGTGATGGAGAGCCTTAAAAACTAAATGTATAATCAAAATGAAATAAGGGGATAAGTAATGGGATAATGTACAAAAAAATATTTAGAGATGTATTACACTTACATCAGCCTTCGTTGCATACACCTTCTAATCCCACAAAACCAACTTAATATAAGTGAACTATATGGCAAGAGTTATTCTTTCTTCTTCCTTCATTTTCTGCACAATGAGAATTGGTGGTCAATGCTCCTTATCCTTTGCTTACGAAACCTACGCACACAAGAAATATATTAGTAAGTATGTAACAGTAGAAAGAAAGATTGTTACGGGATATTTAGAGCAAAAAGAAAGTGGGGTAGGCCAAACTAGACGCATAAGAGAAAGAGTCTTTTAAAAAGAATAGAACCAGTGTGACAATACTGAATTTGATAACAATGGAACTGAAGGAACTAACGGACAGCCTTGAAAGAAAAGTAAAGAAGCAAGATAATAGCTAAAAAATTACTTAGTAATTTAAAATGAAACAGAGAGGAAATAAAAAGATGTAAAATACATGTGTGATAAAGTGATAAGAATAGTGTAATACGTAAGGTAGAGAAGATATGAAAAGGAAGAGTGAAACAAAAGATGAGAGTGCAAGAATTACGATAGTATTGAAAAGATAGGTTATAAGTACACTAACCCCAACTTTCACTGTTGCGAGACCGAAATAATGGATAAAACTGCTATTAGTTGGTATTTATTATATGCTAGGAAATTTATTTAAAGAAAGAAATATTCACAAACGGATTTACCTTTGGAAAAGAGCTCGATCCTTGTAGAATAAAACGAGTTATGAAACTTACAATGTCACTATACATATTAATGTATGTGTTTGTTAACACTTTATTGATATGTAAATGTGAATACGAAACGATTTCAGGGCACAATAAACTTAATTTTATTAATGAAGACATAAATAACCAATTATCGTGCAGCTATTTACAAAGAAGTACTTGAAATTTCGTACCACTAATATACCTGTTTTATCTACCCCCAAGTGACATTTAGTATCGCCATCTATACATAACTCCTTGAACTACTCACGCCAGCTATGGTATTGCCATCTATGCGGAACTCCAGCAACTACTCGGGCCTCTACCATATCTACACTTAGGGTAAGTAAGAGGCGGGAGTAGTTTCAAGGTGTGCTGCATAGATGGTAATACCATAGCACGCACTGTAGATATGGCAGAGACCCGCGTAGTTTCAAGCACATGTTTACAGATAATTAACTTATGAATTAAATTATATACATGGGTATCTCGTTTATAGAAAATTGGGTTTCTTGAGAAATAAGAAAATGTAATTCCCAAGGCGAAATAAATATTATCTTGCAGACGAATGATCTCTAGTGCTTCTGTAAATAGATGAATCTACATAGGAAGCAGGATAATAAATAATACATAATATTTATAACTACAAAAAGATACAACAATGAAACCGGGAATTCATACGTAATTGCAACAAGAACTTAAGCCTCTGTCCACTTAAAGAACTACAGTGGCCAGTAAATCCCACTCAATGTTCGCTTGTTCGGAGCTGCCTAACGAACCCTATCCGGGGATGTGCTTACCAGCAATTACCAGTCCATGCTCATAGCTTCTCGACGTGCTCGGTTTAGACTGTGTTGGTCACACTTTTGTCCAGATAGCGAGAGTGAGATATATGTATTGAAGGCCATTGCTTGTCACAAGTGGAGATAACTCGAACCCCCGCTCCATTCGATGCATCGGTGTAGGTCAAAGTATTGGTGGCGATGACTCGGCAAACATCAATTGGGGAAAACATCGAACATTAAGCGGGCACCACTGCACTTTGTATCCTAAGTTCAATACGCAGTCAATTCGCTCGAATTATTTTCCACATAATTATCAAACGTCTCTTAAACGTTTGATAATTATACGATAAATAATTGATTGCCCGGGTCTCACCACGTGGAGGTTACTGCGCATGGAGACCCACCCTAGCCACGGCCCTTCCACCCTCCAATTACGCGAAAACTAATTCTAATATAACATGTGAGAAAGAAAAATCTCCTATTATTGTCAATTTGTAGAACGTTCATTAATTGATCGTAGTACAAGTAAGACAACAAGAGGAGTAACTTGGAAAATTCACGACCGAAAGCTAAATTGAATATCAGAAGCAAACCTGAAAGAAAATCTGCAAGAGAATTCAATTTCCTGAAATAGAACTTTCTTAAAAATATATCATATGATCTTAAAAACTAGACAACGAAATATTATTGTAGTGGTGAACACTGCGGGCTTAAAAGCTAAGACATAACTTAAAAATAAACCCTACTTTCTTAAATTTTAGATTAGTTTCGAATACGCCCTGCCTGACTAAAGAGCTAACTTAAGACTAGAATCACCCTACCTAGTATAACATCTAAGAGTTCAATTAAAAGAATAATTTCAATAATATCCTACCTACATAGGAATATAAAAGATAGTTTACCAAACTCATATAGGTATAAGTACGTATATGTTTAATTCCTCTTCAATTCGTCCATATTAATCATGTGGTCCATGGTGTCCTAGAACAGACAGAAACCCGAACCAAAAAATTGCAGCACCTGCCTACAATATTTGGTTTTATAAACCCTGCCTAATTAAAAGTCTAATAATTTAAATTCGTGTAAAACCTGCCAGTATAAAGATCTAAGATTGTGTGTTGAGACAAATCCTACCTACATAAAGAGTTAAATGTATTGTTCGATTTATATTTGGGCCTGCCTAATTAATTGTCTAACACCTGTAATTAGTTAATAAGGACAGGGGTTTGGGGCAGGGATGGGGTGAGGGTGTGTTCGTATTATACATTGTTTCATGAATCCTCTTCTATTCAATGCTTCTGAAACATGCACAAACTCGAAATAATTAGTAAAGCATTATAAGAATGAATTCTTAAACTCACAAATTGAATCGACGAGGCTGGCTCTTTAATTTTAAAGATTCCAATCGAGTCTTTGATAATATTTCTGGATCTGTATTCCATATATTCCACCCTTGAGCCTCTGACGTATGTACTTATGTTTGTTTAATATAGCATATTTGGGTTCATCTGTGAATCTGTAACAATCTCAAGCATTGGATTAGTGACATCCCCAAGCCTGCCCATTTTATATCGAAATGAAGCTGCTTTTAGTTCGGAATAACTGAATTTTAGCGCAGTTAATGAATCAGAATGCTGCTATTTTTTGATAACAATAGTTAATTGGATTTCGGCCAAAGTGATATATTCTTTTGTACGTTCTAGATCAAACTGAATGGTGGTATCACGTTCATTAAAAACTCCAAAATGAAGTAGTCACATTTCACTACAATTGATTCTATTTTGCTTCAACAAAGAAGCAACAAACGATTATTCGGAGGCAAAATATCAAACTTTCACTATCACCATGCCGAGACCCAACTACTGCCAATAACGTTTTTCGTGCAAGGATTTTTGTTTAAACATTTACGGATATCGCGAGTGAATTTCAATTTCTACAAAGCAAGCTCGAAAAGTTATAAAAATTGGCTCTACTAAAGAAAAGGTTAAGATAGAATTGCAACAATTAAGAGGAAATATTTAAGAGTTAAACTCCAATAATGAACAGTCACTAGTATTAACTCTAATTTAAATCTACTATCTAGAATTATTATAAATTTATCAAAGATTCTGCAAATTATATCTGTTTTTTACTTTGCTCTTTTTCTTTTCTTCTTCTTTCTGTTCTTTTCTTTTCTTTTCTTTGTTCTTTTTCTTTTCTTTTCTTTTCTTTTTTCTTTCCATTCTCTTTCATTTCTTTTCATTTCGTTCACACAGTAATTTACTAATATGTATGCAAATTTTTAGCAGTACTTCCATCAACAGACATTCCAGGTAGTATAATTATTAAGAAAAATAAAATAAAAAGAAAGGCTAATATAAAACGCTGAAAAGAAAAAGTTCCTGGTTCAGGAACAGGCTTCCAATTGGAAGCAGATGGGGACTAGTAGTCGCAACTCTACTTAAAAACGCGATCTTTAATCAACGCAACGCTAACTGGAACTCGCGAAACAATCATTTCGCAACACTATTTATTAAGACTAATAGAAAGCAAACAGTAAATTATATGTACTATCCAAAATTAAGCAAATTGAAGATCCTCTGAAAAATGAACTGAAAGTTCCAATACGCGAAAACCATTTCCGCAGCACTAGAAGCTCAAATGTAAAGTGTATTATAAAATACTACAATTTAACTAGCAATAAGAATAGCAATAAGTGGCATTCAACGCAACTCCAACTCGACCCGTTCGCAAGTTTTTCGCAACTCTAAAGAAACGCGATATTTTTGGGAGGGCTGTATCGTTGGGCCGGAATGTGCATCGGCCAAGTACAAATAAAAATTCTACAAATGAAAATGCAAGCACAGTGACAAAGTAGTAACACAGAATGATTCCCCATTCTTAAAAAGAATGGGGAGCCATTAGTAGTTGCCCTCTTGAGTGACAGTTTGTCGGGCCTCTTCGGCATATAGCCTCTCCATTTCGTCGGACCCAAGGGTCAGCTGAAACTTAAACTAGGCTCGAGACTCTAATCGGAAACCAAGGAAAAACTTATAAAGGTGAAATAAAGAGTTTCAATCGCGGAGCTAAATGGAACACACGTGGCCGAATGACGATCAAATAAAATCGTAAAATTGTGATTACGGAAAATCACATAGATTACGATTAAAATTGTAATCGTTCTTCGTTCACACGTGCAGCCTCGAGCATAATGTAACGCGTTTCGTTTCGGAGCCTAAATCGCGACCACGACCGCGAAGGATTCGAAAAATCGATAGGCAAAGCCAGAGGCGAACGCATTTTCGTTCGCGCCACAGCTTCACCGTCGACTTTTCAAATCAGATTTCCTGAAACAGGTTGAACACGCGAAATAGTGCCTACCCGATCGGAGACTGTGTCAACCTGCCCGGCCCTACCTACTTATGTCTATCAATCACACCAGAAAGTATGCTACCTATCCAACCTGGACCTATATTTAAAAAATGGCAAACAAACACACCAACACACGACACTCCACGGTTCTCAGTCAAACACTTGGGCGCAAAAGCCTACACTAGGGAGGCGTCCCGGGACACCCCCGACACCCAAGTGCTGTCACACAACTTGCACACTCTAATGTACGTACCATTTTTCTGAAATCGACTGACAGTGGCTGGGATCTCTGCGTTCACGTGGAAAAAACCACGTCGCGGTTGAGATATTTAATAGATATTTAATAAAATAATTAAATAGCACCGATACAAGAGGTACTTGATAGCAATTGATAAGTATATTCAATTCTTTTTGGCATTTGGCCTCTGTCATCTTAAATGACAAAAACTTCGTGCCCAAGTATAGTAGGAATTATTGAAGCAAATAATACTAAGAATGATGTCTGTTTTAAATTGATGGACATCTTATCTTGGTCATAGTAGCTACATTTTAATACGGAACGACGCAAATCCACAGCCTAACCACACACACAATGCGGATATTACGTCGTGCACGATACACCAACGCACTGTCAGTCGCCAACAATAAATCATTTTATGGCTTATAAACTAAAAAATATCATCGTGCTCTACCACCGTTTTCCCACCCAAGTAGCACCGGGGCACGTGAGTGGGATCCGGGCAGTGAACACGGAAAGGGTTAAACCTGAAAATCCTCGTCTTAAAAGATGATAAGGACATACTGATTTTCTAACGGGCTAAAATACATATATATGTACAACAGATCTATATATGATTCTATTTTATTGAAGAGAAAATTAAATGACTCTACTTTATTAGAAAAATTGTGCAATGACTCTACTATATTAGAAAAATTATGCAGTGACTCTACTTTATTAGAAAAATTATGCAGTGACTCTACTTTATTAGAAAAATTATTCAAAGACTCTACGTTAATAGAGAAATTATTCAACGACTCTACTTTAATATACTTTGAATTAAATTGAAACATCCTCGGGCGTTCCCGTTATCAAAGCATTGATTCTAAAACGCAAGATTGCTTTAAAAGTTGATTGCCTTGATTTCGAAAACTACCCGTTCGCGTATTGTCTTCTTGTACATTCAGGTTTAATTAACATTTTGTACGGAAACAATGAACGTATCGATATCTTTAAACGCTAAAGACTAATATGGATATCGAATAATAAAATTATTCGATAGTTCCAACAAATTGATAAGGTAAATGAGTACCTTCACTTTATATATTATCAAAGTAGAAAAAGATGAAATACTACACTCTTACTAACAGCAATAATTATGCAATTTATTCTAACTGTGCAGTCATTGCAATTGACAAGTAAACGAAGTCGAATGGTATTCGACTTCTCCACTACAAACTAATGCACGTAGAATACTGGACGTTACTTTATATTCATTCAATAATTAATAACTATTTAAATATCGTTTCATAGGTATTCAATTAAATACTCTATTATAAAAAGATACATAGTGATATATTTTGTACTAAATATGATCTGTTTTAAAATTATCAAGCTATATAAAAACGCGTTGTACAAGAAGACCTATCCTCACATAATATAAAGCAGTAAAGAAGTTACTACTCATGAGTATATTTCCATATACCCATGGTCACAGTGCTTGCCAGAAAAATCTACGTAATTACAACCAGTCACCCGTGTCGGTTCGGACATTTCGTCCTGCGACATGATTGAGTGACCAGAGGAACTTTAAAGCATGCCACTCACCGGTTGCAGACTCACCAGGTGTGCGGTCAAGCTCGTCGCCATCGAAGCGATGGAAGCTGCTGAAACATTCAAAAAGAGCAAACAACATTAAAATCTATGTATTTTCAGTACTTTTGGAATGTGTTAATTATCAATGATTATTGCAATACAAGATTAAAGAACGAAGGAGATACTTACTCGTCAAATTGATGGCTGAAAGCCCGAACTCGCTGAACAGGACACTGACTCTAATGGAACACTTATGATTGACGAACAAAGTGATTCTAATTTCGCGACAGTATTTCTACTGTTTTTGTGACTGCTACCGAGCAGCCCGCGAGTCCTCGGCTCAGAGTCTGGACAGTAAAACGACTTAGCATCGAGACCAGTTTCGATTCCGAGCCACAGAAATCATTAAGGCACGGATATGCAAAACCACAACCACGATTCTAGATTATGACCCGTATGCCTTCTGCCACCCCAAGGTGTGCTTGGCGTGGTCTAACACATAGGAATTTCCTACTAGGCGGGCCAAAGTGTCCAGAAAAGCAATCACAGCCCCACACACCGCCCCCCGATGACACTGCAACCCGGATATTGCAAGAACCGCGACCACGATTCCAGAATGGTGGATAACCTACCCATGTTAGAGAATAACGTAGTCTAACCGAGGGCCTCGTGACCAGGGTCCAGAACCACAATCACGCCCCCGCACATCGTAACTGGCTGACACTAAGTCCCTAACCATCAGTCCTCCGAGCCGAGAACGGAAAAGGAAACGGAATAATTGTGATCGACGAACAAAGTGACTCTATTTTTCGCGAGAGTATTATTTCGGAGCAAACACTGACTCTAATTTCGCGTCTCTTTACTGTTATTTATGTTGAATTATTATTAAGAGCGGCTGCGCTCAAAAAATAATAAAAAGAACTTTGACGGAACAAGCACTGACTCTACCAACCGCATTGCGCGCGGCCAACAATATCGTTATCGTGATACAATTGAGCCCATGGCAGCTTCTGAAACATTCAAAAGAACAGACAACATTGAAATCTTTGCGTTTTGAGTACTTTTCGATCATGATAATTATCAAAGACCATTGTAAAATAAGATTAAAGAAATACAGAGATACTTACTCTTCGAGTTGATGGATGAGTGCCCGAACTCGCCGAACTGCATCGGTGCTGACTCTAATACCGGAATACTTATTGCGAAAGAAAAAAAAATAAAATAAAAGACTACTATCGCGCACGTCAATTGTGATCGACGAACAAAGTGACTCTAATTTCGCGAGAGCAATATTTCGAAGCAAACATTGACTCTACTTTCGCGTATCTTTACTGTTATTTATATTTAGTTATAATTATTATGAGCGGTTTCGCTCTAAAAACAATAAAAAGAACTTTGACGGAACAAGCACTGACTCTACTGACCGCATTGCGCGCGGTCATCAAAATTTTCTGAAAGAGAATCTGTACAAGTTAGTAAATAGGGTGAGGAGGTAGAAATTGAAGCAATACACATTTGATTTTATTTATATCTTTCTTATTTCTTCATCCTGTCAAACGTCTGTTGAGGAAATACTGCTTTGTTTTAATAAAGTACTACCGTATTATTATTCTGATTTAATTACTGTTAATTGTCTATTCAAGATATACTATTATAGATTAATATAAATGATTTATCAAAAGCATACTGTGACTGTTCTTTGTCCGAGTTTTAAAGGTGATCATGATCTTTGTTAGTTAGTAAGCAATATCGCGCATTTATAAGTTCTCGTAGCTGCTTGTAGAAATCAAGACTCGAAACTATTTATCATGCTTCAAGTGCATGGCAACCAGTACGTAAGTACGCGGACAATGCTGCATCGAAAATACAATTTGACCGTACTTGTGCCAAGTCACAGAGATAATAAAAGTTTTTAATAAATACTAGTGAAGCTATAATAGAAATCGCGACCGATATGCAGCGAAACATGAAAGTATTTCAACTTTTCGTTTAGAATTAATGAAATTTACTGACTCTAGTTTCAATCGCGAGTGGCATATTGTAAGTCCTACTTAAAATGTTTAAACTGCTCAATAACTTTCAACCGAAAGAAAAGAACTTGAGCCAAAATCCAATCGCCGGATAACAAGAAATATACGTAAACCGTTGGGATAATAAGTTAAATGTTACCAATCCTTCATCATAGGTCATCGGACTGATTGTTATGCATCGCAGTAATTGTATCTCAATCCTTCATTCCTGCAGCCTCAATATATTATCCTCCACCAACCAATCACCCATTGTACCTGCAACAAAAAGAAAAGCAACGTGATGAACCTGTGCTAAAATCAGAATCGAATTCAAAGTTGCGAAAGGACATATGTAACTGAGTATGTAAGTGACATTGCAAAGAAAATAAACGCAACCTTAACACCGCATCGAATCCGAATAATCGTGTAATAAAATATAATAAATATTCAAAGAACCGTTTAAACTAATAAATTAATTAACCCGATATTTTAATAAACGACTAGTTATCGCGAATCAAAAAGTCGGTGGTACCGGATGACCGGTCAAGCGTCCAGCAAAAGGGACTCGAGAAATAGTTTAATGGATATCCACGATTGTTAAATAAACGTGTATTAATTAATAGAAGGTAATAGACAAGCGTATGCGGTGATAAAGTAAACCCCGAGATGCTATTGTATTGTAAGCTGATGTACATATGTCGCTAACCTTCGACAGCATAGACGACCCGTACGGTACGACGCTTGAACTGATAGTGACACCGCGTGCGCCGCGCACCGGCATCCCCACTCCGCGACGCGCCGGCGCGTCGGTAACGCTCGGTCTCGCTCGGTGGTATTCGCAATTTTCGAACTCTTCGAAGGTCTCCGATCGCGGTCGTGCGTACTACTGTACTAAGGTCATACGTACTGAACTTTTTCGACTTCTGACCAATTTTTAGCTAAACCTACGATCCTAGGGTTGTACCTACTGGACTTTTACGTTTTCTGACCATCTTTTAGCCGGACCTACGACTCTAGGGTCATGTCTACTGTGTACTTCTTCGGGTTCTGACCAACTTTTAGCTGAATCTACGATCCTAGGGTTGTACCTACTGGACTTTTACGTTTTCTGACCAACTTTTAGCCGGACCTACGACTCGAGGGTCGTCCCTACTGGACTTTACCGGCTTCTGAACAACTTTTAGCTGAACCTACGATCCTAGGGTTATACCTACTGGACTTTTACGTTTTCTGACCAACTTTTAGCCGGTCCGACGGCTCTAGGATCGTGTCTATTGTACTTCTTCGGGTTCTGACCGACTTATAGCTGAACCTACGATCCCAGAGTTGTACCTACTGGACTTTTACGTTTTCTGACCAACTTTTAGCCGGTCCGACGGCTCTAATATCGTGTCTATTGTACTTCTTCGGGTTCTGACCGACTTATAGCTGAACCTACGATCCCAGAGTTGTACCTACTGGACTTTTACGTTTTCTGACCAACTTTTAGCCAGTCCGACGGCTCTAGGATCGTGTCTATTGTACTTCTTCGGGTTCTGACCGACTTATAGCTGAACCTACGATCCCAGAGTTGTACCTACTGGACTTTTACGTTTTCTGACCAATTTTTAGCCGGACCTACGACTCTAGGGTCGTGCCTATTGAACTTCTGCGGGTTCTGATTAAGTTTTAGCTGGACCTACGATCCTCGTTAAAGAATTCTTTTGTTATTTGCTGCGCAATGAAAGCGGGACAGCACAGGCGGGACGCTTGACGTGACACTGTCAATTTCATTGCCCCGATGCATCGCGATGTGGTTTCGACTCAACTCGAGCCGAGCCGAAGTGCATCGCGCGACCAGGCACCGTAGCTCAATTTTTCTACCGAAACGTTGCTCGAGAAAAAGCTGTCCTGATCCCCTCAAAGCATTTACATATATTCACACAATCGCATGAATCCCGTCCCCACTACTTTAGTAAATAATAGTTCTTCAAGTGATCACTGCCCATGACCAGAGGACGCACAAATCAGCGTGGGATTTCTGAGTCGGTATGACAGTCACGTTGGGCCACGAAAATCCATAAGATGTCTTGTCTATTCTTATATCTCGTCTGTGGCTGTGGTACCGCAGAGTGTTGGTGCAGTGTCGGTATTTCAGAACATCTGCCGCGAAGTCCAATAAGATGTTAGATCTATTGTGTAATTTGTCTGTGACTTGGCATCTATGAAATTCTGAAAGACAGTAAATGTGTTTCATGATACCCTCGGTTTACTAGAAATATGCAAACTGAAATATAGTTATTCCACTTTGCATAGGAATCAAAGTATTCGTACGAAATGATTAATAGACTGAATACATATAATCGTATCCTGGATATACGATCCCAGTAACCCTTTACGAGGTATGATCTCATTTCCTGGTAAATCATACGCACAGTAATCGTTTTCTTTTCCGCAGTTCGTAAGTCGTTTTGTTGTTTGCACTTACTTGACATTACAAATCTATTTTATATTGAACTTTTAAGTCGTGTCATGTTACCTGGATTATGTAATAATTATTGTCGAATTATTAAAACTATGATCTTAATGAGTCGAAGAATACCAATATAAGCAGTAATTTATTGAATTTAATTGGGAAAATATATCGTTCTCAATTCTAAATTTAAACGGAAATTATAAGTTCAAAGATATATACGCTCGCAAAATATTTGCAATGTTTGTTCCAAGCTTAAGTTTTGGAATAATATGAAAAATACTATTTTACATAATTATAACATGTGTATGTTTTAGTTATACATGCGTGCATAGGATTTAGAAATGGCAACTGGAAGTAGTAGTTTTATAAGCAAACCTGCCAGAGGGTGGTTACACCCTGATCATTTAGTGAGTAAAGAAGGAATTACCTATACTGTTAAGGTATGCATTCGTTTTCCTATGTCTAAGAAAATTCTTTGCGTTTTATAATGGTGATCGTAGTAATATTTTAAAATTATTAAATCGTATAATTTTCAGTACATAGGATGTCTCGAGGTATACACATCTATGAAAAGCTTAGATTTTGAAACAAGATCGTGCGTTGCCAAGTAAGTTTTCCGGGTATTTGAAGAAGTATTTACTTTATAAATTCGTTTAATATGTAAACGAATATTGAAGATGATATGATATATATTAAGTATCTTACGATGAACATTTTTTTAGAGAATGTATAAACAGAGTTTGCGAGGCAGCTGGTTTGAAATCTGCGGATAAAAAAAGAAGGGTGAGTGTTTATTTAATTCTTATTCTCACATTCATGACTTCAATTCCAATCTTGTAACGATTAGCATTTATAGGTGGACAGGAAAGTATTGAGAGCTATAGCGGACAAACCTCGCATGGAGCACACAGGTGCTACGATAAATTTAACTATCAGTAGTTGCAGTTTGGCTTTAACTAATATAGAGAATGGACACATTATTGCAAAACATGAAATGCCACGTATATCTTTTGCCTCGGGTGGAGATACGGTAAATTGTTGTTTCACGAAGCAATAGTCTTTATGTAAGTTCGTGTAGCAGTGAAATGTGAACTAATAATTTTATTCTCTTGCAGGAAATATTGGATTTTGTTGCATATGTTGCCAAAAATATGCAAGAATGGCGTGCTTGCTACGTATTAGAATGCGGAGGAGGACTAGCACAGGATGTTATATCCACTATTGGACAAGCGTTCGAATTACGATTTAAAGAATTTCTTACAAAACCCGCTTCGTTACAGTAATTGTCATCCATTTTACATATTGCATGTAAATTTGTATGCCTTGTTTAATATACTTTCCTTTTATGATACAGTCCTATGTTAAACGGTATGCGAGAAGCAGATAGGGATTATTATAACGATCTACCAGGGAAAGTACCGCCAGATATTGGACCCCCACCTGTTCCACCTTTGCCAACTACAGCATCAACTTTACCGAACTTGAAACATCATCATTCTGCACAAAATCACGTGTCCCGGAGTAATGTACAAAATCTTGTTTTACACGACACATTTTCCTCCAACACTGATAGACATCATCAGCAATGGGCAGGTGATATTAATTTCTTTTGGGATTCAAATTGTACTTAATGAAATTGAAGTTTATTCGTATTAATACAGAGACAGGAAATTTAATCGATTTAAATTCCGATGGAACTCTAACAAATTTTAATATGCCTCCCGAACATAATTATGTAAATGATAGTGTAATAGCAGCTACCAGAGAAAGCCATCGTGATCCAACATCGCTTTTCGATGTATTTGATATGCGTAAGTAATTTTGAGGTAGTATATATTTGCTTAATATAAAGAAAACCCCCCACTATAAAAGTCTACAATTTTTAGAACCATTTAGCTCCGCGATATCAGATATGAATAGACTAAGTCCGCATTCTCAGAAACAACAATTGAAACAAGAGATATGGTTCCATGGAAGTGTTAGTCGAGCGGAAGCAGAATCGATGCTAACAAGGGTGAATCAGAAAATCCATTGACTGTTTTTATTTACACATGTATGATAGAAATATCTTAATGTAACATATTTTATAGGATGGCGACTTTTTGGTCCGAGAATCTCAAGGTTCTCCAGGGCAATATGTCCTTACTGGTATGAATAATAGTACACCGAAACATTTATTGTTAATTGATCCAGAAGGCGTAGTAAGTATTTCAGACATGAAATGATAATTTTTTTTTAACAAAACAGTAATCCTTGTGGTTTATTTGAATTTCAGGTCCGCACAAAAGATCGCGTATTTGACAGCGTAAGTCATTTAGTAAATCATCACTGTGACAATGTATTACCGATAATATCAGCAGACAGTGTTCTAGTTCTCCGATATCCAATTCCCAGACGTACAAACAATTGATTTTTATAAAATTATAACCGTGTTTTGAAGTAAGAGTAAGATTTACATTTCGTATCGATTGACTTCGCTAATATTTGCAATACAAAAGCAATACAATGCTTCCTGATATAATGCTTTTCAAATGAAACATTCTACACTATAAATACTTGAACTGTGGTTTGTCCGTTTTTTTTCGCTTTTATTCTCATAAAAAATAGAAATAAAAAAAGGTGGTTAATATATCATCAAAGAACCCAATAAGAATTACCTTACAATTATTAATTATGCCAAATGGTTGGGTTATACTTACAGTGTAAGAAGTTATTGCAATTATTAAATTTGGCTATTGTATGATATTCTTCGGCAATGCATTTGTATGTATTTCTTCTTTGTAAAAAATAGTATATGTACAAGAGAAGGTACAGTATTCGAATTATTTTTTATTCAATTTCAATCTCGAATTTACATATTGATATAATTTGTACATTTTTAATTGCTTAGAGCAATTTATATATTAAACCTGTTCAAAATTTGCAATAACATGTAACTCGCTTTTTATTGTCGTAAGATACAAAAACTCTGTTCAGAATATTTGATTTTACATTTATGCAATATTGAACAACAGTTTTTGAATGTTTTATAATCAATTACTCAGTTCGCGTTTATTCAACTCGATATTTGCATAAGATACAATCTGAAGTTTTATATACGCCATTTTTACACTTCAAAATGTGCCAGAATTTAATTTTCGAATGATGGTTCAGTACTCAATACTGATTATAAATAGGATAGAAATACATTTTTAATATGTATATGTAACATTTACCATGTAGATCATGGCTTTGGTAAAAAGTGTTTTTGTAACTTACAAGTGTTTTGTAACTTAATCGTTTCGCGCTGTAAAATTTGTAACAGAATTATGCGCAAAAAAATATACAACTATATATATTTTTAAGAATTTTGTAATCTCGCAGTATAATATTTTGATTCGAGATTTTATTTGTAATCTCAATTTTTGTAGAATTGTATATTTATATTGTTTTTTTTATCTAAATATATATGAATCGAATCGATTTTTGCATTCTATGTATTCGTTTTAAAAGTATATTCAAACTACATCCTCGAAAGAACTCGCCTTTACACTTTTATATCATATCAATGTATATTGAAATATTTATTGCGCTTAAATATGATGTATTGTACTGTTTATAGTATCGAAATATATGAATTATAATATTTATTACTTTTAATAATTTTAATAGAGGTTGAGCCATTCATAAACCAAACCGATTATTTGAGAAATTTGATATTTTTACCTGTTTAATGATGCATTCTAAATTATTCGTTTGTGCATATATTCCAAAAGAAATTTAAAAAAGAGGTATTTATAACAAAAAATATAAATTTATTTATTTTATCTTTTTTGTTTTATTAAATTAGTGAATACGGCTTCTGAGTGGTTCTAATGATACTGTAAGTTAATATGCTATGAACTATTCGTCAATCTTAAAAAATATAAAATTAACAGTCTTAACTATTACAAAAATTAAATTTTCATTTAATAATTTAATATGTGTGAGATGGTTAAGCAAATAATGTTTTACATGTGTATTAAAAGGAAATATAAAATGCTTGGAGTGATTTTGTATTTGATTTTTCATATTATTCAAACAAACGTGAAACTTAAAAGCAAATTAAATTATAGTAATATAACACTTCAGGTGCTAGATTACTAAATATTCTGAAAAGTAACTAGCGAAAAATAACTAACATTTGTACCTTGTATGTATTTTGTCGCGTTTCGAAGGTGTTTACAAAGTACAAAATCGAAAATCCAAGTTTTATTGCTTAAAATTGCTACTAGTGATTTATATTACTATCCGAATTTGTTTGCATTGTTGCAAAATTAGAGCAATATTGTATTACTTTAAATATAATAATCAAGACTACAAAACTATTGACAAATCTAAATGTTGACCTGTCAAGTATAGAAATATAAAGAGAACGTGAAAATGTCAGAATACGATAAAGTAAGAATTGGAAAACTTGTTTTGAAAGGCGAAAAAAAAAGGTAACAAACAAATAACCCATACATAACCTCTCAAATACTAATACTGTTATCGTTATCATAATTTATTGCCTATTGCAGGTCAAAAAAACGAAAATCGAAAAAACAAGAAAAAGAACATGTTATTACTTCCGAAAATAAGGATACAATAACTCATGGTACGTTAAATATTTATAACATTACTCACAATATATCTCGTTTTTATATTCCCTACCAAATTGGTTCTCTGTATTACATTTACAGGTGGTTGGTGGAAAACTACACAAGTATCAGAAATCACTGGAACAGTGGCGATTGAATTCGGAAATCAGATTTATATGAAAGCTTTAGACAATGGATTATTCACCTTAGGTGCTCCCCACGACGAAGACGAAGGCCCTTCGCCAGAAGAGATACTAACTGCTTTTCCAGTAAGCGAGACTAAGATCGCTCTGAAGTCTGGTTATGGAAAATACTTGGGTGTGGACAAAAAAGGTGTCGTTATTGGAAGAAGCGACGCAGTCGGTATGATTGAACAGTGGGAACCATTATTTCAAGTAAATAACTCAACATGAATTTCGAAACATTTCTTGGTATCAAAATGTTATTTAAAAAGGAAAATTCTTTATCTTTCTGTAGGACAACAAACTGGCTATTTTAAACAGCAACAACTGTTTTATGTCAGTGACAGATGACGATGATATCGTTTGTCAAAGTAAAATAGCTGGACCATCTGAATTCTGTACTATAAGATGTATAACTCAGAAAGTTCAAGACCCGAATAAGGATATTCCAAAAGAGGAGCAAGGCTCCCTGCACGACGTTGAAGTGAATTATGTGTAAGTAATACACGAGTTATTATTAAAAAGCTAAAAATATCGATTTGGTGTTTAATATATTCATATATTTTAGGAGGAAATTCCAAAAGTTCCAGGACAAAAAGTTAAAGGTCAGTACAGAAGATCGTACTGGACTAGAGAAAGCGAAACACGATGGAAGTTTGCACGAAGCTTTGTTAGATAGAAGAAGTAAAATGAAAGCAGATAGGTATTGTAAATAATCGTGTGTTATTAATAATTGAATCTGTATGATTGTCGAGCTCCAACTTTTTTCAATGTATAAATATTTAATAAAAGTATATGTTCAAAATGAATGTTGCACATTGATCAATCCCAAATATCAGTGCTTGTAGTGACGAAATTATAGATTTTGTATCTATGTTTCGTATAAATACCGAAGTAGAACGAAGAAGAATCCTCAGCGGAGATCAATATAACTTCTTGATCTATCAATATCTCGGTGTAAAGCAGTTAATCTACAAACGATATTCTTAGGAAATAAAAGATGTTGAACCCTCCGCGTTCTTTCACAAGCAGAGTGGTACATCGCTCCACCAGCACCCAAAGTCCCCATATTATTCCAAACGATACGCAAAACAAAGTTATTTGTTGTATTGAAGAACATTTACTCATAATTATTTATTCTTCTTTTTATAATAATATATCGAGCATGCCTCAGTCTATCGAACGTTAAGTGAATTGTATTGATCCTACATTAAACGACCGAAAGTCTAGGGATAATTTACTATTTGCAATATTTCATTTCTCGTAGAAAATGATTTACAGAGGAAATAATACAAAATTGTTTTATTCTTAATATTAACTTTTATCTTTCTTCGGTAATTTGTTAAATTCCAACAGAACCGTTCGAATAATACAAGTACAAATCTATTGGATAGATATTTTATATTATGTAATTCACCACTGTCTGTGCGACTCGATGTGATTGTTCATATACAGTGCCATCGGGATTTGGTAAGAATAAATAGGTAATATATATTTACTTTCGTAACGATTCTTCTGTTATTAATTAAACTGGCATTAATAAACTTTTTATTACCTACGATAGATCTAGTGGTATTATTAATTCTTATTTGTAGCTTTCGTCCTGATATATTTCTATTTTCATAATTTCAGAAATTCAATTCATATTATACTTGAAATATAAGAAAGTCAATTACAGCATTTGTTCGACTATTATTTCTCAAATGCTACATATTATGTATATCACTGGCCTAGTGGCTAAATAGTAAAGAGAGAAACTAATGAAAACTGCGGGCAATATTTACAAAATTTGTTTAATCCTATCAATGTGAATTCATGGTTTTGAAATTGTTATCGAATATTATTTAAATAATTATTTCATATTATGTGCAAAGATCTATCTACAATCGTGATGTATTTATACACATTAAAACTATTTTTGTGATATAGCGATTGGAATATTCTCTGACTTATGTGACCATTTTAAAATTCTTCTCTTTTATGTAGCAAAAACTAATTTCTTACTGGCTTCACTAACAGATTTCTTCGAATCTATTTTATTAATCAAATTCTCATTCTAACGAACTACTATCGTGTTGCTACCTTAAAATGCTTTCAATGATCTTTTGCATTAGAACCATTCAGAACTAAAATTATTGTAGACAATAATTTACATTAAAGTTGAATTTTAAAGTAATAATTACTATGACGAGATTAAGTAATATTATAATATATATGTGTTTAGCAATTTGTTGCTAATTATAAAAAAAATAATTCAAAATAATTATATATAAAAGTATTCATACAATTTGATGAATACAATCGAACAAATTCAATTTCGTTTTAGCACCGTGAGCTATGCTTGGCCTGTTCAGCAGTCGGTTTTATGATAAGCCAGATGGACACCTACCATTCCAGAAGCTTCTGGCTTCCATGAAACTTCCTGTATTTGTGTCCTGTTCATTTGGAATGCTTGATGCCTTGATGAAAAAAAATGGGAGAGTGGACACCTATGCAACATTTGGGAACATACTCAAACGTGGATTGCCACTATGTGGCCTGAGTCTTTTCTTCACTACTGGTACATTTGCAGCAGCACGCATCAGAAATAAGGATGATCCTCTTAATCATGTTATTGGCGGTGAATATATTTTTATATTGTAATACAGTAAGGTCTTTGTACTTGGCAATACTTCTGGAGCCAACTATAGAGTATCCAGGAAATTCCCTAACATGAAACGGAATATGCATTTTGTCTGCATTGGGTGTTGATGAGTGACAAAGATGGAAAACATGACTGTTGCGAGGACGAATGGAGAGGAATAAGAATGAATGCCAATAGTAGCTTTGTTCAAAATAGTTAAGTGATTGCCAAGTATTAGAGATCTTGCCGTAGATTGTTAGCAAATCAAATTATTTCAAATAATCACTCCCCCAACCAGGTTTGTAGTTGAACTAAAGAATGATGTGCTATATCTGCAACTAACAATATCATAAAAAGACAATACTTTTTTGCAGCAATCGTTGCCACGCCATTGATTCGGAAATACTTGTCCCTAGCAGCTACTATGCAGTATGCAACTATTTTTATAATTGTGGCATACGCGGCCAAAGAAATAACTGGTCACCCAGAATATCGTTCAGGAATGGATGATATAGAGACCATACCACGTAATGGAACTACCTTCGACTGGTGGGAATGGTCGAAGGCAAAGCCAGCGGGTGTTGGCTATTTAAAATATGACTAGTGTCATTTGAAAAGAAAAACGTCAAACGATAGAAATGTGATTAAAGCGGACTATGTTCGTCATCTGTATTGTAAATTTATTACGATATAAATGCAATAAATACAGAACTTTCAAAATGTTAAAAAGCTATGCTAATGTTCAATTTATGTTAACGTTTCCCCCTTTGTGACCTGAAAAAATAAGCGCCCAAAATATACTATCAACATATTATACGAAGTATACGATTTAAGAAGACTTGTCATGCACATTACTATTACTACACTCTTTTTCATTTATAAATTCAACAAATTATTTTAACCCTTGGCGGTCCGGAGATTTCGCTATCGGGAGTACCAGCAGGTCCGCGCAAATTTAGCATTTCGCAGTTACTTTTCACTACTGAATCATACATTGAATTGTTCATATTTTCGCCAGGCGATCATGAATGACATCATGCCACCACAGTGGCGGTACAGACTTCTACGACGACTTGCGAATGTCGCCACTGTGGCGGCATGGACCGCAAAGGGTTAAGATCCAGATATATACATTACTGTGTAGTGTATATACATACAGATTTATAATAAACATAGTTCTATATCAATGCGATTTCAAATTATAAACTGGGACTTACACATGCCTCAAGATACTCGATTCTTCTTTCGAGTGTCGTAAGTTTTTCATTAAGAACAGCTATTCTTGATCTGCAAGACATATCTAACAAAATAAAACATACAGTTCACATTTAGCAAAGTTTTATAAAACTTTATATAACTTGTAATATAATGTAACATTGTTTTATATATTATAAGTAACAAGTATCTTGAAAGTACATTGCAACAAGTATTTAATCTGATATTCGGAATTATAATTGCAAATGTATTTCAATTTATACTGTTCCATCAAAGCAAACAAAGTAAACAAACGGCTTCTTAACATAAACGAAATATTTCAAATTTAATTGAACGCTGCAATTAATTATTTATAACTAGCTTTCATTAATGGGTTTTCTCTAATAAAAAGGGCAGAGACAATACATTTTGAATAACTGTCATTTTATGTCCACAGAAGACGGAACATTATTTGTAACGGTAAAGAGAAATGCGTTTGTTTGCTTCATAAATAAGATACAAATGTAACAACTCTCTGGTTCGTGGCATTATTCACAATCAATATCAACCACCTAGTCAACTAAGAAGAGATCCGCTGACACATTTGTGAGCTGTGCGTGTTAACTCATACTTGGACAAACATCTGCGTTGACTCCAAGTTATCAATTAACCAGAGGGTTCATATATAAGTAACTTAAAAATAATAGTTCCACGGAATGGTGCAACCCCACTATATTAACTAACCCTAACCCTAACTAACCCTAATATCGGTGTCAAATAGTTTCATTTTATTCGGACGAACTTAAAGGATTCAATTCACGGGAGAAGTTAGCGAATACGGGTGAAATATTCTATGTTTTTGGTTAGAATTTTCACTTCGTTTCAAATAGTGCTTCACTACAAACAGTAGATAACGTATTCAAGTAAAACGTTTTAGTCAACAGTTTAATGAGCAATTACCAAATGAATTAAGAAAGTCGGTTATCTTCTTGATGCTACCGGTTATAACTTCTATATATTCTCGATTTGCCCAGTCTTGTTGAATTTGCTTCTGTATAGCTTCTCGATGTACAGCAGCCATTTTTGACGTAATGAAATATTGGAGCGAAGCAACTAATGTGACGTATACTTGGGAAACTTTGTCGTCGGTTAAAGAATAAATACAAAATTCTCTTCAGCAGATATACATCGTGCAAGTAGATTCCTCAAAATATGAACAAGCAATATCTGCGTTTGAATGATACATGTGAATGCGACCTTTAACTTCGCATGCGATAGTTCAAATTTATTTACACGGTGGAGATTATTTCACTCTGTTAAAGTATTACGAGTTCAGTTTGTGACTACATCTTTCATAAAAAAAATAAATAATATACAAGAAGTTTCCTTCGAATATACTATTGTAAAATGTACGAAACTTTAATAGCTTGTGGGATAGGTCTGGGTATAAGCATAGAGCACGTGTTCTACTAACGACGTCTTTATTACAACTGAACGTACCGCGTCTCCGCTTCACTACCCAATGCCACCAACAGTTCTCGTGACTGGGAAGCATCCCTAGAGACTAACAATATATTCAGTGTAACGGCCCGCACGATTTATCAATCATTCGCAACAATATAATAAGAAAAAGTTAGTAACAAAAATTGGTCCGCATTGAGTGTACAATAAACAACGATATTCTCCTACTTGGGATAACCAACATTCTCCCGAAAGTCTATTACACACGCGCGTAAACGAAATTATATTGAACATAATATCCTATCTTCTGTCTGTTATACCTTACAATTTATTTCATTTATTTATTACAATTAAATTCACACGTCCAATGTCCTTACTCATGCGTGTGACATCGACGCGTATAAATGTCACATATCTTATGTCTTCGTGCTGAAAATCATGATTAGAAACCTTATTAAAAGCATAGTTAACGGTCTATGACTCTGACACTAATATACAACTGATTTAACAAAGGAATCAAATTGTTAAAAAAAAGGAAAAAAGAAATAAGAACCCTCATGCGATTCCATCATCAAAGCGAATGTTCTAAATAATTTTATTTGAATTAGGAAACTGTGCGTAATTGAATTATATAAATTTCAATTGTCAAAGGATAGCATACAAAATATAATAAATAGTTTAAAATAGTCGTTAACAAAATAAAGAAGGTGTGTACGGTATATGTTAATCTCATAGAAAAATATCAAGCTTTAGAACGCGTGGCACAAGAGAACCCTAGTCTAAGCTATAAATCATCGTTGAAAGATTTCAGAGCATGCAAATAAAATTGTACAGTATTATTCGTGGTCTCTATGTTCGCCACAGTACGCAAGATATAAAATATACCACCAGTGCCCGTAACATGTCGGAATTTCCATCCTATGGTATTAGCTTGTGTTGATCACTACGTCCTATACGTCAGAACGATACGGCTGCGGCGATAAGACTGAGGGTTCGCGCCTTCGCGCTCAAGTGCGCCAAATACATTATGGAGGGGGTAGCTGCGCACGAAGCGGCGCAGAAGTACGATGAAAGTCGCCTGACTAAAACTTTATAATTTTCATGTTACTTTACTATGTTTTGGAATTTGTGCAATTGGTGTGTGTTTGTTTGATACGTAACAATTTTTTATTGCAAGATAGACAGTAATTTGAGGGTGACTTCGCAGTTTTTTTACTGCTTTAAAAAGTACAAACTATATTGATGTATATTGATCGAAAAATGATTGCAGATTCTACTGTTTAAACTATTTGCTTACATATAATAATAATAAATAGTAATCTACAAATAGTTTAATAAATTGTTACCAATTAACAAAATATGGAATTTCTAATGCTGATACTCTTCTAACTATTTAATGATAAATACATAGTTATGCGTTATTCTGTGATAAATATTATTTCAAATAAGAATTAATTGTATATATAGGGAAAGGATGTTAATGATTACTTAATAACTCCAGTCAACATTAAAAATATTTCTTTTATTAATGGACATTTAATTCTTCCTGAACTTCGGCTAAAACTTATGGAAATAAGTTCAATATTAATTATTAAATACTTTGCCGAGATACTAAAACTGCTGCTACATATAAATGCCCACCGTTGGAAAAATAGTTTCTAAAAAGCTGTATTTCAATATTTTTTCTAAAATTCCTTTTATAACATTTTTAGATAGTAGTTCAAGTACTGTTCTTTATTACTAAAAAAAGTTAGGTACTCTTGTTCGCTTGCGATCGATATTTACTACGTATATTGCAAAAATTTCCATGCCTACAACTTATTATTTATTACCCTAATACTTTATGGCATCTTACCCCATAAATCTCTGTTCCCAGCAAGCGGATTTTATTTAATACTGATAGCTCTTCGATTTAACGAAAATAATCCTTTTTCAATAAGAATAGAAAATAAAGCAGTCATATTACACAAACCTTCAATTTTTCAAGTAACTATTGAGATACTTCATTCAACAATCAGTTCCAATCCTGCATGATATAAGTCAATCTTTAAATTTTTCAGCATCATTACACTAGGAACTAATTTAATGGATCGTCAGGATTTAATAAAAATTATGTTAGGATCTGTCACCAACACAAAATTGAAACTTGTTCCTAAAATTGACACTTCTTCCAATAAAATAATAACGTCCCATCCAACTTTCACCTGTTCCCTAAAACCTTCCATTCTGCTCACATACTCAAACCATCAATTTTACAAAGTTACGCCTACTTAAAGAAAAATAAAAAAGTTATTTGTCTATCTAACTGTAAAGCACCAATTGAACAAAGTGCGCAGTCTCACTTAGGAAAGTCCTTCGAGTCGTTCATGGACTGGCCCCTTTTTCGTGGTAACTGCAACGTGATCGGTTGAACGTCCTGAACTTTCCTGAGCCCCTGATTCGAACTACGAAACGTAATCTTCAGATTGGGCACGTGTTGCTCCGCCGCCCAATCGAAGTTGAAAATCGGCGTTTCCGGATGCAGCTCAGAGTCTGGGGTGTCCACTGGTGTGGTTGGCGTCGCGACGTACGGGCTAAGTTCCTGGTGAACGACATCCGGTACCCTCTGCAGAGTATCCGACCAGACCGGACTCGAATTCCAGTGTTCCATGGGCAAATCGGATGGATCGGTTGTTGATCCAGTTGCCGCAGACACCGACAATCCCTTAACCGGAAGTCGCTTATGGCCGCTATTCCTTTCGTTACAACAATACTCCTTATCTAAGTCCGTGATGTAATATTTAGGCGACAACGTATCCACATTGTATTGGCCGTGGCATTGGATAAATTTCGCACGATAGCCGCTTAAGTTTAATGAATTCTTATGAGATGCTTTGTACCTATCGGTGAATTGACCCAGAGCGTAATGGCCGTGCTGTACGTTCACGTGCACGTTTCTGTTCTCGTGTTCGCTACTGCTGATGGACATGTCTACCGGTTCCGCCTCCTCTCGGGCGTTTCTTGTGGCGTACTCTTTTAATTGCGGTTTAGATGAATTGTGAAGTTCCTGCTCCGAATTTCGTACACTTGGAGAGTGTTGGGTGTCGTTGTTGTGAGTATGGGGCAACGATCGAGCGTAATCCTGCTGCTGATTGTTTTGACTTCCTGTGGTGTACGGCACATTACGGTTTTGACTCCCGGAGCAGATAGTGTAGGTGAACTTAGTTTGGGATGAATACTGGTACAACCAGGAGCTTGAACGCATTACCTCTGCTTCCCTGTCGCTATAACAATGTATTTATATTGAATAGTTTTCGTTGCTTTATTATCGCTGTTATTTGTACACTTTTATCTTTAACTATCGATTCACTTATCGTAACGTTGGACATCTTGGTTTTTAATCAATATATGTATATATAATTAAAGTGGCAAGGAATAAATTGAACTGATACAAATCTTAATAATAATAATAGATTAAGTTAGAAAATAATGGAGCAAAAGTTTAGAATGGAGAAAGGCACCTCAAGACTTGATTTGTGCACACAATGATAGGATGCTGACATTCTTCGGATGTATCTTTAACTTGTAAAACACAGTGTACCCAAAACCATCGCCCGGAACGGCTTTGCAGTCTCAGTAATGCGGTCGCAGACCGTTCTTGATCAGATTGGATAACTGAAACAACGTTGGACAACACTGAAATTCTCAATTATCCTAAATATTCTAATCTTTCATTTAAATGTTACTTTTATCTCTATCTCATTTTTTGGAAGATTATTCAATATGAAAACTCTGTTTACTATTTTTTATTGCACAAGGATTATTTGAAATTACGGTGTACGTACCAGTTTGATGTTTGCAGTATGCTGTTCGTATTGAATCCCAGTGTAACAAATTATACCATGATACATTTACTAATTCGTTTCGAGTATATTCCAGGTGACTCTCGGCACTGGAAATAAAACAAGAGTTAGTTCCAGATTTCGAGATACCGTTCAAATTTTGTATAGGCTTGTACAAAAACAAAAATTACGTTTTATCGATATGAAGATACTTCATATCCATAGAGTGAATGGTGGTGAAAATGTTCGTTGCACCCTGCACGATGCTTTCTCTAGTTTCCGGCAAAACAACGGGCGTACACGAGGCGAGGAAAACAAATTCATTTCGATTACAAACAGGAACGAAAGGTAAAAAATGGCCTTCAACTAGAACCACCTATAAAATAAGACGATAAAACAAGGCGCGAAAAAAAAAGACAAATACAAATGAAAAAACCATATTTGAAGACAAGTAAAAAGTACAGTTGCAGTAAAGTAAAGTAAAGAGGAAATGGAACAAGGATTTCGGTTGTTATCCATGGGAATGATACAAGAATCTAGCTAATTATGAATAAGTACTATTATTAGACTTTATTAGTTAATCAGAAAAATTACCTTCTGGTCGCCAAAACGAAGTTGCCTTCGTGAATTCCTTGATACGTTGATTCGACAAAGAAACAATCTTCTGTCGCTTGGTATTGGACTATTCCTAGATAATTGATTTTGTACTACCATGTGATCTTGCTTATCTATAACGTCGTAAACACTATCCCCGTGGATAAGTAAATCCTCCTAAAACAGATTGTACACTGTATAGGTGCTCAAATAAGTGCAATTTCTCCGATAAACTGTATAAACTGTAATTGAATTATAAAATACTTTTCATTGCACACAATGAAGCATATGTAAAAAAAAATTTAAATTTTTTGCGGTTAATTCTCAATGGAATAGTTCACCGTAACTGTTGAATCTTTGCAATTACTTTACCATAGAATGCCCAAGATATTCCGCAGCATTTTCCGATATGTACAACAGTTTCCCTTGCTGGGTCATCATCATTATAAATCCGGACATGGCCTGAAAAATTTCACGCATTGTATGGCCAACATTTGTACCGCAGCAACTAACGGTCAGAAATACAATGCAATATGATGATAAACAATATTACTTTTGAAAATCCTATGTTAGGAGTCGGGATATTCGTAGAGTCGGACGGACAGTTTTTCAAGGCTGAAACAAAAAGTGCGGTAGGCGTGTCGTTTAAAATTAAATAATTAACTAAAAACTCGCAAACAATTGTATTTAACAATATGGGAGTTCTATTCTGAACAGGTGAACGGCCGATACACGTTTCCTAATATGTTAAATCTATTACATAATATCAAGTAGCACGTACATTATTATAGTTATATTAATAATCTTTGGGACACTTATTATTCAGTTTAAACTTCAATGGCATAAAACTGTTACGATTGTCTATAATAGTTCATGAAACTAATATCGATGCATTCATACTAGCCTATCATTATTGTTGCTTTTATTATCCATAAACATTTTAACTTCAAACTTCCTTCGATAAGATCCTCTTTATCTCAACAATAATAAAACAATATAATCGATACCATTTTGCACACAAGAAAAGGGCAACGAAGAAAGTAAGATATAAAAAATGAACGATAGACGTCGGCAAAATTATGTTAAGGGTAAGAAACAGAGTCAGCTATAGACAGCATAACTTATTATTTGATATTTTAATAAATATTTGACTAACGATCAATTTGACTAACATTATTGGTAGAATACACGGTATTCCATACAAATAATAATCAGGATTAACGTAAATAAAAATCTAACGACATATCTAACAGAAGAAGCAGTGAAATTTTGTTTATAAAAATAATGACTCTATACCTAATAATAATAATAATAATAACTCTGTGTAACTAATAACTGTATCATGTTGAGAAAATAATTAAGCCGTGCAATAATTCACAACACTTCAATCCTATAATCGTACGTTTCGAGTAACATATACGAAATTGCAACTTAAGAAGCCAAAAATAATCGACCAATCTATAGCCATCAATAATTACAATCATCCAAAGTTAGATCGAAAAGTAATTACAGAGAATTTCTGGCATCCCTGGTACTTCGCTTCCCTACATTCCTACCATTCGAAATCAAGGTTCTACCTCCTCCAACCATGCCAATTCGTCAATTCAATTTTCTACAATAATTTCCATAACCAAAACAAATCCACATTCAAAACAGACCTACGAACTGCAAATATGTGCGAAAAACTGAAAAAATCCTTCATGCATCACCGTGGAGACTATAATATTTACAAATAATACAATACACAAGACCAAAATTGTTCGAAAATTTTCAATAACGTATGTTTTGCGTTGCATGAATTTCGAAATTCCTCCCGCACCGTCGGAGAACGGACGTGGGTCAACGAAGTATCTCGACGTCAATATGAATTCAAAGTGAACACAACCGACGGACAATCGACGGGAGAGCTTAATCCTGGAAAATTGGTTCGGTGTGCGCGTTTTCCAGCGTCCTCCCCGTGGAGGGGGACGTGGATAGAAAAAAGGAGCGCGAAGGAGAAGAGGGAAAGAAGCGTATGCTAATGCAGCATGGCTACGTTTACAAACGGCGCTACACGAGACTATAGTATCGAATACTGTGAAACAATGAGTATGTAGGAGAGAAAGAAAGAACGACGGAGAGCGGAGAGACGATACAGAGGGAGTATGGGTTACAGGAGCGTGAGAGTGTTGTTGCAAAGGCCGACAGGTCAGCGGATCACCCGGAACTCGCGCTTAGACTCCGCTGAGTTTGAATGTACGCCGATCTTACCTTCTTGCCTTACCTACCTCCCTACCTTTTACCTATATATTACTCTCTACGCTTGCACAACGGAGATGCCCGAAGTTTTTCATGCCGGGGCGACCGTTTAATATTCTTGTCAAACGGCCGATTCTTATTGTCGCGAACTCTGATCGATATTTGTTTAAGAGAAGACAACGATCCGGCGAAAACTATTTCTTATCGCGCCGTAATCTTTCGTCGCTTGCCGTGTAATTGTTTGGTAAAATGTTTGGATGATTTATAGTAGATATATGTATGTAGTATTGTTAATTGGAGTTCGGCACTGGTTATGTATATTTTAATGATGAGTTAGCGATGCGGTTTTGTTGTTTCATTTCGAAGAACTTTGGATTAAAACGATGATGCTGGAACTCGAGATGTGAAAGGTATTTTGAAGAGAAACTATAAATGTTGGGGGAATGTGTGATTGAATTTAGGGGAATATCGAGGTACTTATGTACAAGGAGATGAAGAATTTTGTGGAGTATCCCGTGATGAAATTAGGTTTTTGCAACTTCATAATGGCGGTGATTATCTTGCGTTTAAATTTCCAACAAATGTGATGAAGAAGCGACTTAAAGGTGGATTTATGAAGGCAGAAAATAAACGCAGCTATATTCTAATAGTTATGTTAAAAACAAATTGCAACATTCAAGTAGCAATACTTGATTATATGTTATAATTTAAAATAAGAAGATACAAATTCTTTTTGTGTTAATTTTATAGTACATATATTCTTCCAATTTGTTCAAACAATACTTCTTGTTAGTTAGTGTATTCCACGCAGAAAATATTTGGAACACATTTTTCAAACGAAGGTAAAAGTTCTTCGATGTCTTTTATATGTACAGAAAAATTATTCTGAAGGTATTGTGTTTAATAGTATAACTTTGATAAATTCGAAGCTAAAACTTTGAAAAGCGCTTACAACAATCGATAGTACTATTTTAGTCACTACAGTTATCTGCTACCTACCATTTTGAAATAACTACCGAAATACCGTCGCCGATATTTGGATATTGGTTTTTGCGGTGACGTATGAGTCTACTAGAAGACGGGGAATGCAAAAATTGAAACGACAAGTGTCTCGCCATGAAACAAAGGGATAGCGTTTACCATACAGATAGTATACACAATAGCGTTCATATCTTTTTCTCTCCTCTTACAAATTTGTCGAACATTTTCTACGATTTTCATTCATTTGTATAAAATATTTAATGGTTTGGAAAACTTTAAAAGAATTCCGCCTTTAATATGGAAAATGCGCTTGTTTAGTATATCTTCCACGTTCCAGCTAAACAAACTACAAGTACATCACGGTCAATAGAATGGAGTGAAATAATGAATTATAAATGATTAAAGGGTGTAACTTAAATTAATATAAACATGACATGAATATTGTCTTAAGTATCGACCTAAGTTTTGTTGGTTTTAGCTTGGACACAATGATATTATAAAATAAAATTCTCACTCGTGAATTTTTGAATGATATTAATTTCTGTTTAATATTCTATGACGCAATTATTTGCTAATTAATACAAATAAATGTATGTTAAATAAGTATTAAATGTTCAGGTTTGTAATTCGAAAATATCAGGACTTTTATGTTGCAACTAAATATTTCAATGAGCAGAGCACCTGAGATCGGATAAAGCTGCATTGAAAATGAAAATCATATAATTTTATACAATTATAATATAGTATACTAATAACGCTAGCAGCTTTTTCACAAGTTGTCATAGTTGCACAACGTAGGAACCACTTTTTCTTTCATTTAAATTTAGTTTATCTCGAAATGGTTATCATTAATGTTTAAACTGGTAACGAGACAAACTATACTCACGCTGTGACAACACCTTGATATTTATATATGAAGAATAACATTTTTGCTTCAACGACGAATGTGAAGCAATTATGAAAGCTATGGTTTTTTAAAATCGCAAATTTACAGCCATTTTCAACAGTATTGATAAAACAGTAGATACATAGTTATACACTAATTTAAGTAAATAGAAAATTAACTATCAATTCTACCTACTACCACCCACAGGTATAAAAACATCGGCGTGCTACCACTAAACACGTGTGTAAATATTAGAGCTTGGATTTCTAAAAGTACAAAGATACTGAAAACTTAAGCTGGAACCGGAAACCAGTAGGGCGCCGCTTCTGTGACTCAAGTCGCGTGTATTCAACAAATTATTAAACTAAACAACCCAATTACTTTATGGTAGGTATTTCTTTCTACTTCTGATGGTACCTCCTAACTTTCCCACACCGATTTTAGATATTTTTCGAGCGATATTAATGTTACAATCTTTCAAGAAGAACATAACTGTACTCATATTAACACCTCTGTTCCAAATACATTCGCGTTCAATACTGAAAAACAATCATTTATAATGAAAGCACAAGCTCCAATACAATTA
This sequence comes from Nomada ferruginata, assembly GCA_963583965.1. NCBI lineage: Eukaryota > Metazoa > Arthropoda > Insecta > Hymenoptera > Apidae > Nomada > Nomada ferruginata. The sequence continues at coordinate 9,345,788 of OY757219.1, forward strand.
CCGCGTTAATTGTACTGAAATAAATCTAAGCTTAAAGAAATAACCGTGTCTACTTTCGCGCTGTAAACACGGATACAAAAATACTGATTATTGCGCGTTGTTTAAAAACTCACTTTATTATCGCAAAACCATTATCAGCCTTCCGTTACAAATGTTTCTTTACGCGTTACGTGTACTTTGAGACAGCAAACTCGATAAAAATAAGCAGTAAATGTATCGTCAACGCATATCCAAAAATTTCCAGTTCCCTGCACGAGGTGCGTTTTAACTTTTCGTTAGATATTTCCTTAGATTCTTACCTTGTTGAAAGTAATTGGCTTTTCGAAGAAATACGCAAACCAAGGCCATAAGCTGCAACTGGGAAAGCCTCTGGCGGGTCGAGGGCGGTAATGGCAGTAAATCACGTAAGTTGGCGATTTCGGCATTTATCAGGTCCCTTCGAAGTTTGCTGGCACCTTTCGTAGATTTGCTCGCATCTATCCTTCAAGCACACACGGATGTTACCGATACGCTACACTTTCCGGTACGGTTGGATCTACTCGTAAATTTCTGCCCGCCCCTGCTGCACACATCCTCCCAACTTTTTAACCCCCGGTTGTCACACTTATTCTACGGCACACGGTTATCACGCTGGGTCATCTACACCCAGGTCAATATTCAACCAGTTGCTGTTCAAAAACTGTTGGGATAAAGTTTGAGTATCGTAGAGTATGTTCTGGCGATAAAGAATGAAGAAATGAAGTTGAAAGAAATTTAACAGATTGATTACTTTTTAATATTGTAACGTTTCTTTCGAAAGTGGCTCTTTGGGGCGCGTTTCTGTTGTTGCATGCCATTGTGCTACAAATTGAGAGACAATCGTCATTTAAATTGAAAGAAATGGAAGTCCCGAATGGCACACATCGCACTCCTGGTTTTTTAGGCAAAATTTGCACGAATATGAATGATCTGCGTTTCCAGCAAGAAATACGCCATTGTCACAAGCGGGTCGAAAATTGTTATGGCCAGAAGCATACCGACGCGCATTTCGGTGGCTGAACGGCCTGAACTTACAGAGAACACTTGAAATTTCCACTAGAGGGTACAGATAGTGCCGTTATAAGCTGCGCTTCGGAGACATCTTCCTCCAAAGTCAAATCCTGGATCGTCTTGATCCAAAGTGACAACCGAAAGTTAAACTCTTCGATAGCACGGTGCATTTCTCCCTACCCGCGATATAAACCCAATGCCAACAATGAAAGTTCGCCCGAGTACCGTGAAATTTATACAAACTATTTCTCATGACAAAATGCAACTCGCACGGATCAGTGTACGAAATAAATGGTCCATAAAGCTAGATATATCACCGTACAGAAAGAAACAGTAAATCGTGCTCATCGCGCCGAGGACCAGTGCCCCAAACAACCGGATACCGATTCCCCCCGAGCCGATCGAATTTCTACGGCGTGGAGAACGCCACTGTCGGAGGCGCTTTCGAAAGGGGTAGAAATCACGATGGACGGTGAATACTTACTCGAAAGATACGGGGTGCACGCGGGCCGTTAAACTTGTCATCCGACACGTCGATCACTTGATCGAGCATCACTTACCGATTGAACATATTTCGGTGACCAGGGGGACATTAGTAGCGGATCACTTGTAGACGGCGAACGAGACATCCGGGTCGGCAGGTTCTCGCAAAACTGCAGCTACGATCTAACATCCGGGTCATAACGCGCTACTACACTGAACACGTGGATACTGGCGGAGGCTGGTTCTCCTACCTTCTCACCTCCGCAGCCCCCCTTTTTCTCCTTTACCGCCACCACCTTCGCCTCCCTTTCCGTCCACCCAGAGGACAACCGTCCTCCTTTCGCGTGCAACTCTCGCAATCGTTTCCTCCCTCTTTCGCTGTTTATATTTCTCGGCCGCCTCGGCTCGTCGATTTATCTCACTCGTTTATTCCCTTTCTCCACTTTTTCACTCGCTCGCTCCTTTACCCCGTGATGCTACCACGGTCACGATCGGGCAGCCGTGTCCCTCTACTACCGCCATCATCGCTATCCTCGCCACCACCACCGGCTACTGGTTGCGTTTCCTGTACATGCGGTTTTGCTCGAATCATTTGCGCAAGGTCCCGCCTCGAGTACTTTTCGGTATTAACTTGGAGCGTGCGCTAGGGGTACCATTTGCGCTCGGACGAGGAATGGGATTTTCGGTACGCCGAGTTTTCGACGGGGGTTAAACGTTTGAATGTAGTTGGCGTAGGTTGTTTCACGGTGTGACGATGATGTTTTCTCTGCGATCTTCGCGGCAGGATGCTCGGATGTTCCACTGTAATAATACTTTTACGTGGCTCGACAAATATTTTGTTTAATCGTAGCCCCGTGGCGGGCAATTAAAAAACAGTCGTGCAATGCGAATAGAATATTCGATCTTTAACGTAGAAAATAGGGGGACGGTTTCCTTTCTTTTTTTCGTTTGTTTGTTGCAAAATTTATATAAAGTTTGTAAGAAACTACTGTGCTCTGGTGAAATAGTAGTGGGATTCATTGGCCATGCAATTCACTTGGGAATAATGTTAATATACTTGTTTCTTGTACTTATCATTTATGTTTGTACTCGTGGTTTAAATGTACGTATAAATGAAAGAAATGAATATCAAAATAATTGCCATTTTGCATGTTAAAAGTTTTAAAAGTTTCATCTGCCACGTGATTAGCAGTAAAATATGCACTGCGTTTTTCCTTGAATATATTCAGTAATGTGTAATACCATTTGTTTCAAATATCGTTATATTTCCCGCTTAAAATATTGTTTTACAGGATTATTGACATTAGAGGCAGCATTATAGCGGCAATTAATTTTCTTTTCATCCTATATGTATATCTACATATATTTTAATCACATTATTCTAAATATGTTCAACGATTTGATTTTTGTCCACTTTTCCACTTCATTTACTTCAACATAATTTCCACACTTGTCCCTTTTCTTGCTCATTAGTTTTTTGTTTATAAATTCAGAGAATACACTATATGTTACATTCTTTTCTTTTATTCATAGGAATGCTTTTCGTAAAAAATAACACCGCTGGAAAATATTGGAGTAATTTTCTGATTTAGCTATTTCAGTTATTTTCTGAATTAGTTATTCATAGCTATCCTGTTATTTGGTAGGATTCAATAATAATAATATTATAAAGCATATGAATTGTTTATTTTATCTCATGTATCCGTTCATTGTCATAATTTATAAATATGTTTTCATTGTTTTGAGCAGTACTTATCGGTGACCATTTCTTCGTCAATTCTTTAAATTACAAACCTTTCAATGCTGTACAATTATATTAAAATGTTTTCAATTTAACAAATACGTAAACTTAGACAGTCGAACGCAATTAAAAACTGGACATAAAAAAGATTGTATATACAACGAATTTCTATTTCAAGTAAACAATTTTACACCTACTAAATTGTTATTCTATTATTACTCTATAAAAAATCTTATAACATTTTTAATTTAATATTCTGAAACCTTATTGATTAATAAAAAACTTATTCTTTTAACATATGGCACTTACAGCTTCTTTTATGTTCAGTCTTCAATTTATGGAATTAGTTCCTTAACATATCTATTACTGTTATTTAAAAATCTCATATTATACTAATTATAGAGTATTCGTTGAATCTTACAATTGTACTCAATATGCTGCGAATATTTATCTGGTCATAATTAATGATTGCTGATAGTTACCAATGTTTTTTAAAGCAGAATCCTTCAAATTTTTGTGCGACCTCTTCTTTATTTTAGTTTGAAAATGTAACTTTTTTCGGTGCTTCAGAATTGGTAATTTGTTTATCACTTAGCCACTTTGTTGCACAACTACCAAAACTATCTTGCTTGTTACTAAACGTAATAAACAGAACAACGATCACATTAAATAATCATGTTATTATATTTAATATGTCTGGGTTTATTAATTAATTAATTAAGAACGTCTAAAGGGGCATCATTTAGATTTTTCTGGGTCTCAAAATTTCAATTGCAGATGAAATAGTGAAGTTTTAATGTAAATCAGTAAACTTGGATAAATATACATTTTATTCTGTGTAGATATTTAATGTAATCTTTATTGCGTAATCACAAACTATGTTTGGAAAATATTTTGTAAGTAAAACAGAAAGAAGTCTTACGAAATAATTACATCTTCTACATTCTAAATCTAGTTTTTCCGATTTCGTTAGCATTTCTTACACTATTATAATTAAAGAAATGCCTGAACACGAAACAAATTAAATCAGCAACGTCGTCAATTTTTAATTGTATATGTGCATCGTATTGAAAATTTGGCAGATCCCTATACATGAAGTTACCTTAACGTATCTAGTACGTAAATTATCAGCTGCTTAAATATCAAAATTCTCCGACACATGGGTAATCGTGGGTGAAAATTATTATTGGACCGTGATGTATCACAATAATGAAAATATTTTGATATTTCACGTACGTATATTTCAAATAAAATTCTCCGACTTTACAACTTGCTGATATTTTATACGTAGTAAATTAAAACTTACAAATTACTTACTGGCGGCCCATAGAATGATATACGTATATAGAATGAGGCACTTAATACGCGCACCCTGGTTAATAATTATTATTCACGGAAATAAACGTTTTGATAAAAGTCCTGTATGTTTCCTCTTACAGTAAATGATCCCCTTCTCGTCGAAAATTGTAATAAATGTAAAAACGCGACGAAATATCCGAATTACAAACAAGATGATTATTCGGTTCTTTATTCATAGTCAATTTATTATTTTATTCAATTTCCTTTCCTTTGTCTTTACGTGTTCCTTCAACCCGTTTGTTACAACTGCATACTGATTCTGTATTTATATGCATATAAATAAAACCCAATTATTTCACGTGAAATGTATTTAAATAACACAATTGATTTCAATTTATGAATATGACGGCAAAATTGGACGCGTGTGTTGAAACGATAAATATTTCTAGTGTTCTTCATTTGATCTTGTCTATTTTATTTTAATTATTATGGACATGTAGTGTTCGTTGAATTTTACAAAATCAAATACCATTCCCCATTTTTGTTGTACCTGTATGTACCTGGAAATATAACTCCCATAAATAGCAAGCGCAAGGGTTGCGTTAAATTTATTGTAATATTACTGTCATTTCATATATTACCGCCCCCCTTGATAAACTGAAGTGTTGACAAGAAGAACAATTTCCGATTGCGTATACACTTAAATAAAACGTGTCACGTGACTCACACTGTACAAGTACAAGACGTTAATGCTCAATTTCTTGCTAAAAATATGTTTGCTTTGCATTTAAAATTACTAATATATTTTGCTCTTTATTTTTAATGTGGAACACTGATATTAATTGCAAATAATCCAGAATATAATTGTATAATTATACATGCATACATGTAATATGCATTTAATTTTAAAAGTCTTTTAGATGCTCGATTACTCTTCATGTATTTTCTGTGCAACGTGTTGCAAGTAAACGAGGTATATGAAGCATCTGTAATTGCGCAATATATCCTTCGCACGATAATATTAATAAATTAATTTCGTACAATATTGTTGTTGCTTTTTATGCACAATTAGAGATACCAGAAATTATAATTATACTTTCAGAATTTCCAAGTCACGATTACCGAAATAAATAATAAAATATATCTTTCGATTGTTGCGGTGTAGAATAAAAATTCTTCGAATTCCTATAAAGAACAATCTATTAATGAACTCGATTAAACATAATAGAACAAACATTAGAGGACATTCTCATTGTCAATTGCACTTAATTGACTATAGCATTTATCCTAGTACAATTTTTACTGAAACTCAGATAAACATTTCAAGCACTTCGATTAAGTGTATTACTTCGAACACACAATCCACGTTGAAGTACATTAATGTTTTAAGACTATCCATATACATACACTGTTCCTTACTGCACAGAAACGAAATAAAGAAACAGAACGAAATGCAACTGAAACATGCCGTTTTGTTAGTTTAGATACGGATAAAACGTAAGGACCGACAAGGCCAGTATAATAATAATAATAATATTGTTATTTATGATTCAGCTAATTCTCTACTGTCGTCATCCCATCCAGTGTATTCTGTTGTTTTGTTCGGCTTATCATTCTTTTCAACTTCTTGCTCTCCCTCAACATGCTCCTCCTCAATGATCATAACAGATTCCTGTGATCCGTCCACACTGTTGCTCTGTTCGCTGCATTGCTCATCATCGTATTCCACTATTTCTGTCTGTTCCTCCACATACTGTATAACTTCTTCTACCTGTTCAGAGTTACATTCCTCCAATATTTCAGACTGTTCAACCTGCATATCCTCTTCCATCACTTTCTCCTCGACTTCCTCCACCACCTCCTCCACAATCTCCTCAGTCTCTTCAGTAAGCTCTTCTGATTGATAATTGTCATACGATTGCCGGTCACCGTCTTCATTTCCATGGATATAAACAATCATCCCGTCCTCTGTGCCCTGCATCACAATCTGTTCGTTATCGGTAATATTCAATTGCTGCGGCTGTTGTTGCTGTTCATTTTCTTGCTGCTGATAATTCTCGTTATCGATTAGCATGATCATGTGCTGACCATCTAGATCGGGAGTATTGTAAGCTATCTCGTGAGAGATATTGTTTAACTGCATTTCCGGTACAGCATAGTCCGACGACACATTCGGAGTTACCTCTTGTGTTTCCGCCGGAACACTGTCTCCAACACTTAAGGAGGCTGCAATGCCACTTGCTACATGACTCAACGCTTCCGCTTCGGACGATGGCTCCAGAATAAGGGGTGGCATAGGCACATCTACCTCCCTTAGGTCCTTGTGCACGCAATCGAGATGAACTTGCAAGTTGGTGGCTCGTACGAAGATTTTGCCACAGTGAGGGCAACGATGACCCTTGTCCTTACCGTCCGGTAAACTTCCATGACCGGTGTTAATCTCGTGGGTGGTTAATTCAGTGACGTCCTTGAACGTCTGCGAGCATTGCACGCACTGAATTTCCTCGGTTGTGGATGAATGCTGACGCGCGGTTGGCCGATGATTGTGATTAATCTGATGTCTAACTAAAAGCGTCTCCGAAAGTGCCACGTAAGAGCACGCCTGACATTTCGGGAAGCACATGCTCTTAGGCGGTGGCACGTTGTGTTTCGTGTAAAGATGATACATCAGTATATTTCGTTTGGTCGCTTTGTAACCACAATGCTCGCAGACCCTTGGGTCAAATTTCTCCTCATGCACATCTTGCATATGTCTTCTATACATGTAATAGTTCGTGTACTCCTCCTCTAAGTCACACTTGTTACATTTCCAAGGCCCTGTCTCACCACCGTCCATGCTCCCGTTACTCTTCGATTCGTTCTCCTCGCTGTTATTGCTCGACATCAAATGATCGGACTTTAGAACTACGTAAGATACTTTCGTTTTGGACGCTGTATTACTGTCCGATGATTTCGCCTCCTTCTGCATGATCTTCAAGCGTATGTTCTTATTGTTCTTTACTAAATGAGGATATTTCTTCAGCACCTCGCGAATGATTTTCGCGTGGTTATTGATCGAGTCCTCCGAATTCGCCCTGTGAGACGATTTTCCTTTTTCCATGTTTTCTTTCTCTTCGAGATCGAAACGCACTTTCTTCGATGGCGACGGCTGCGGGTCCTGGCTTCTAGTGAAGCATCTAGACATAGACCAGTCGTCGTCGGAATTCACTTCCTTCAGGTTCTTTTCGTTCGAATGCTCTTCATCTTCGTCCTCAGTGGTATCATTTTTACTGTCTCCGTCAGGGGAACATTTACCGCTGGGCGAGCTTTCCCTCTTGTATTTGTCTGGCGCTTGAACGATGGGTTTTGTGTTGTACGTAATGTCGTCGAATGAGGAGAACACACCGAGTGCAAATTCCTCGGCTTCAGGGAGATCGAATCGGGATGGGCCAGGGGTCACCACCGTAGGCCTATTAGTTGAAGCCGACCCATGGAATGTTCGCATTTCATAATTTGGCGATGGCGTACTTTGTGGTGTATCCAATTTACGTTTCCAAATGGGGAGTCTGAAGTAAAACAAAATGCAAACACTTGTTTTATCCGTGAAACGTTGAGGTATTAGAAAAATTTTGCATTTAGGGGAATCTATATTTTATTAATCTATACCATTTAAATTTTTATCTAAGAGGATATTCATTTCCATTAATATCGGTAATGTACGTGAAAAGTCAGTACGCTTACTTTCTCCCTGGTAATGGCTGACTTGAAAGCCCCGAAGGAGGCGAAGTACTGGAAGTAGTTGTTGGTTTTGTGCTAGATGTCGAGGGCTTTGAAACAGCTACCACTGATCGTGTATTGGGTTTGGCTGGCTGTTCATTTTGCAGCGAAGCTGTGTTGAACTGTGCGTCGAGTAATTTCGTTAAAACAGTCATATTCATTTTCTGCGCTGTACGATACAGCGCGTGCTGCTCAGAAGTCCAATACTCCAACTGTCCAGTGTACATGAAGCTGTAAAATTATGTTATCAGTGGAGACTTGGTTATCCGAGTGTCGTTTAATCGAGGTGCTTTCAGCTTTACGGTAGAGCCTTCATAACTTTCAATAAACAGAATGGTTAACTAAATTTAGGTACGTACACAATATTACATCAGCCAAATTGTTTTTATAAATTTTATTGGACAATTTATGTACACCTACCGACTCCTCCGTATTATCCGATGTAGGCTCTGCCCACATCACCTCGGATAATCGAGACTCTACTGTATATCTCTTTAATAATAAATATGTCTATAATAGATAATGTAGGCATTTAAATGTACCTTATAATCGACTTGACACATTCGTATGGCATATCTGGTGGCATGACGATCACCCCATCAAAGTTTTCATCCTTCTCCTTTTGCTCCCGTTCTAGTTGCATGAAGTAATCTGTGCATGTCGTTATAACTAAACGATGGGCCTAAAGTATTGAAAATGATTGTCATAAAAATATATTGAACACTATGCAATAATATGATTAATACGTTCTTAATGTGATTTATAATTTGGACCTGCACAGTGATATCGCTAGTTGGAAATTTAAATGTCAGGTCTAGTAATTCTTCCTCAAAGTATAATTGCTGAAGTCTTTGGAGAAAGAACGTCCCCCAGTTATCCACCTTTACTTGCTTCAATCCCCGCGAGGGGGCTTGTTTATCCTGACTTGTGGTTTCCATTGTATTCCTATAGATTTAATTACGAGACAAACTTTATATAATTAGTTGAAAAAGTACCATTCATAGTTTCAAAAGCACTCATTAACAACATAACGTAAATGTATTACACTTCTTTGAAAAGTTAAGTAAAGACGTAGGTACTACTAAAATGTGTTAGAAATGTTGATATTCTTTAACGTTAACTTTCAGTGTTAATATATGAATGTAATCGGTGATAAAAATAAACGAATAAAAAATACAAGTATGCCGTGAGATTTACAATTCAGGCGCTGAATTTATTATTAAAATCAACTAATAAATCATATTATACATTTAATGAATTACTCCATAACAAGCATTCTTACCTGATAGTACTGAATTTTAATTACTTATTATATCTATTTATGCTCATAGTCTAATCGGACCAAATCCTGTAACGAGAGAAAAGTAAATCATACAACAACCTTGGGCTACGGTATTATAAGTTTTGAACAATAGTTTTCGTCCTCCAAATGCGTACACGCTCCGGAGAGAAAATTTCAATTTCATTAAGCAGCTCCTAATTATTATAACTATGAACAGCGATAAGATTGTTATGGTATTTATAAGAAAAATGATTTTTTGCACAACGGGTGTTATCATAATCTACAAGTATTACTTAACATTCTTCAGAATAATCTCTTCTCACTAGTGGCTGAAGTGCCACAATATCCATGTTATAAGAGAAATAATCCCTGGGTACAATTACTTAGCGTTAATTCAATTCGATTGGTCTTTAAAAACCAAAAGCTTCGTATCTAACATTAATGATAAAATAATGCGACAGCGGGGTCCGTTAACGTCGGAATATGGTTCTAAAAGTTAAAGTAACGAACGAAGTACGGCGGCGTAAAAATTCCTTGGTATATACAAAGATACGTATGTATCGTTGGAATTGCTCGAAAATTCAATTACATTGAGATATTTGAAAAAGAAGAATATACATATACCATGCAAACGAAAGGGAGTAAAAGAAATTTCGATGAAAGAATCAACGCATACTTTCGAGAACGCTGGGGTACGGAAGTTTATTAACGATGCATGTATCCCTTTCACGATCAACGTTGGTCATGTTAAATGGTTATTTCGAATATATACAAATTCAAAATACCCCGTGGATAGATTGCACATACCTATTTAACAATATCTCAATATTCCTCTTAGCTCCATCTCTTATAAATTTCCTTAGTACACAAGTAATATCGAAGTTCCCATTGTGTATCACGACTCACAGATGGAGTTATACGTAGCGATTGACCACCACGGGAACAGGATACTAAGAAATATTCAACTATAATTTTATGAACCGTTGCTATATGTACATTATAGTAACTCTTATTTTATAAATGACGCAGGGGATAATATTTGTCTTCAATTTGTGAATAATTTGTTGTATCGAAAGCTTGAAGAAATGTATAGCAGCAAAATCTAATTAATTCCATGAAGCTAGGTCGAATACAACGAATGGAATAAGAGTATCGCTAATAACAATTTCACGGTGGAATATGTTATCAATAATTGACTTAATATTATAGAAATGTTCGTTGTACTGTTTATCCTTGATCCAATAAGAATTGATATACTAATAAAGAAGTTGTAAAACTTAGTACGAGTATACTTACGTTCTTAAAAGTTGTTCGGTCATAGGTGTAAGGTTTTCTTAAAATCATTAATTCCTTATCCATAGTTAATATTTCAATTACAACGTCTAGGGAATTTATACGATACATCTGAAATCTGGAACTATATTCTGTTCGCAAAAATGCATGCACCTTTTTATGAATTGGACTCATACAATTACAGGTGCAGGAAATATAGATGTAAAGTCGAGTTCGGCCTTTAGTTAGCGACAGATTGACCGACATGAATGAAACATTTGCTGGCATCGACAATCGCCGATGATCAAAGGGGAAGAGACCCCGATGGAAAACATAAACTGTATTTCCATAAAAGGGGTGAATACATCTATGCATTTAAAAAGCTGTCATTAAGTATTATCGTTTATTTACTTACGATTTTTTTTAAATAATTGCGCCCACCTTTTTGCCAGAATCCTGCATTTTCTCGGAAGATGGAGAACACAATATTTGACCTCGATCGAATTTGTTTATAACAGAAAGTGAGTGAAGAATAAATTGTGATAACATATTGTAAGTAATCATTAAATAATATCGCTTATACTTCATAAATGTAAGCTTTAGATGTCTAATAATTGACTATAAAGCAATATGTAAAGCAATGAATTTGTATTGAAAACCAACAGGTTTTATAGAATGATGAGGTTGAACTTCAAGACAGTATTACTTGTAATAGTAGTTGCAGTGTTAAGTTCGATATTGACATCGTGGAACAATTGCGGCAGTCCACTGTTTTTTAAGACCAACGATTGGAAATCAAAATTTCAACACAAAGTGAGCAGATATTGTGGCTCGATTTGCATAAATAACTTCGCAATAAGCTAATGTCTTTGTTAACCGTTTGAGTCTCAGGGGGTATTGAAAAAACACTGTCGAAGAATCCCAAAGAGCACAACGGCGCTTGGTCTAAATGAGTACGAAAAGACCCAAGCAGCGCAATAGCGCTTGTTTTATTTTATGTTGAGAAATACCAAGCAGCTCAATAGCATTATTATTATGCATTATTACAGTATTATTCTACCTATTGTAAAATTTACTATTTACATTAAAAGGAGCTGTTTGATGTACTTGTGTCAGTAAATCTGAGCGTGCGACTTTGACAATCGGTAACGCGCCGTCAGTTGTCCACAATGCTCGAAATGTGCTGGGTTTTCTCGACATAAAATCTCAACAGCGCGATCGCGCTGCTTGGGACTCAAACGGTTAAATAGTTTACTTATAATTCCTTCAACAAATTATGTGAATCATTCGTTCCCGATATCAAAAATTGAGTAGTGTTTAATATTTAACTTTATACCAATAGTAGTGGCCACTGCCTCCCCTGTGCGTTTTAATTTATGAGTGTTTCGATCGCAACTTGTGATTCGGCTTGTTGAATGGAATACAGACTATTTGTACTATATTTAATAGAATACTATACAGTATATTTATTCAATAAAGGATCGATCAAATTTCGAAACTGGATATCAAGAAATAGATTGCCATATAAATGGCGATTATTCTATCGGATGTCGTAAGGAAGGGGATGAAGTTTATATACCATTTTCATTTATTCATAAATACTTTGAGGTGAATATTAAAATTGTATTTTGCTTGATTATAATGAGACGCTAATGGTCCGTAAATATAACAGATTTATGGTAAGCTGGCGACCTACGATGGCCTTGAGAGATTTGAATGGTTGCACAGCTATTCCAAGATAGTCAATCCCAAAGGAAAATACGACCCAAGGGGAGTATTCATGACGTTTGAGAACTACAATGTTGAAGTTCGAGAGCGTGTTAAATGTATCAGTGGAAACGATGGAGTACCGATATCTACGCAGTGGGAAAGTCAGGGATATTACTATCCCACCCAAATTGCTCAATTTGGACTGTCGCATTATAGTAAAAATTTAACGGAGCCAGAGCCCCATAGGAAATTTATCGAGGATTCTGATAAAGCTAAAAGGGAATGGATCATACCACAAGGATCGATTGTGTCTAGAGTATTCGATAAACATGTTAATAGTCATGTAATGAAATTCGCTACACCAGAGACCAGCATCTCTGGAATCACCCTGAAATTAGATCACGTACTGGATTTTGTATTAAAGTGGGATTTTAATATTAAAGATAATGGAAGCATTATGGTAACGTTACAATCCAGGGAAAAGAAGGAGATATATTATCTTCATTATGTTACCAGTAATATAGTATTGCATACTTATAACAATCATGTTTATTATGGTATTGGCCAAATAAACCATCAGTGGAGAAGATTTACAAGGGACTTGGTCGTAGATTTACAAAAAGGTTTATACTTAAATGATAAAAATAAGAAGAAATTGTCCCGTTCGAAATTAAAGGTAAAGGGAATTTTTTTTACTTAAACCCTTCCAGATTCGTATTCGTATATTTCTTATGGGTAAATTCTATTTCTCTATTTATTTTTTGTTTACTTTAAGTCCCATTGCTTCGTTACAGATGATAAAAATAACATTATACGGATCTGGAATGATTGACAATGTAACGTTATCTACAAGCGAGCACATGGAACAATTCTATGATGCAGCAAGATGGTTCGTTGCCAATCAAAACATTAGTTCCGGCGGTTGGGCAAACCCTGTTAGAAGAAAAGTCGCTCCAGGAATGGCTATGCTTGAACCTGGATGGTATTCTATTTGAATCAATCATCAATCTCTGACCAGGCTCGAATGTACGCTTACTAAAATATTTATCTTTTCCATTAAAAATCATAGGTATTCTAGTATGGGTCAAGGCCATGCTATTTCCGTATTAGCGCGAGCGCATTATCATTCTGGCGAAGAAAAGTATCTACAAGCTGCTATTAGAGGTTTGCAGCCTTTTAGATTGTCCTCTAGCAAAGGGGGAGTAGCTGCAGTATTTCTAGGTAAATACGTGTGGTACGAAGAATACCCTACAACACCCTCTTCTTTTATACTTAACGGATTTATTTATTCTTTAATCGGTCTGTACGATTTAAAAAGTATTGCGACCGGCAAGGATGCGGAAGAAGCATCACGCCTTTTTAATCAGGGTATGACGTCTTTGAAAAGCATGTTAACATTGTACGATACAGGCTCCGGTACTACGTATGATTTACGACATTTTACATTAAAAACAGCTCCAAATTTAGCCAGGTGGGACTATCATTCTACTCATGTTAATCAGCTTCTTCTACTCAATTCAATCAACAATGATCCAATTTTTACGAATACAGCGGAACGATGGATAGGTTACATGAATGGCAAAAGAGCTGCACATAATTAACTTGTTTTTTTTTTATCTCAAGAATCGACTGACATTTGCATTTATTTATACATTCTGTTTCCTATATTTATCGATATGTAATATCGCACATTTCCTTGCCATCTTTTATATCATAAATTTTGTACATAATTTTGATTAGTCGCAGAATAAAGAGGACCAAAATATACTTATCATTTTGTGTAATTACTATTACACGATACTTGTCCTTTAAATATCGTTCGCTTATATAATATTTTGTAAAATTATTGTTACATGAAACAATAGGTAAGCATGCTGTTACAGAATACATATGTACGTAATTGGTTGTCCCACCGTAGCAGAATATAGAATTGAATGTTCTATAGCTAAATTATAATCGGCTGTTATATGTACCGTTATATTTGAAAATAGTCTATTTATTTCGAACAAGACCTATATACAATAAAATTTGTTTAGAGCGATTTAATAATATAAAGTCTCGTTAGAAAGAACAGCTTTCAACCGTAGGTTATAGAACATTTAATTAAAAAAAGATAATGGAATGATTTATGCAATTTTGTACTTAAAAGAAGATATTTGAACTATTAAAAAAAAAACCTTATTATAACCTTAGACGATATACTTTTTTTATTTTGATTATTTAAATGCTTTATTTGTAAGATATATATACACATATATAAATGTTGAAAATAAATTTCACGTCCTTTAATATAGATTTTCGGGGAAGAATATGAAGTTTCTTAGAATAAGAATCTTGCGAAATTTAAAATTTTCTGTATATTGTACTACTTTTATATCGAATTTTGTTATAACTTATATATGTGATACTAGATTATTAAATAAAACGAAATATCCTTTCAGTTAACGAATTTGTGTTCCATATTCTATTTAAAAAGAAAGTTCTACCGGTTCAATTTCTATAACTTATAATTTCAAGGAGGTTGAATGTTCACATCTGCGATCTGTTGGCACTACTGATGACAGAATTCATAGCATGCTATACATTTTTGAGGTTCACTGTGTATACATTTTGCGTATGATACAACAATTGATATTACATATTTGACGCATAAAGTATTATGACCATAATTTCGTAAGTATATTTCTGAAATAATGTTCACTACCTAACGTGAAATGTTATTTAAATATAATAGTAATATTGCACCATAGAATAAAATAATTTGCATGCTAATAATACATTTAAATTATAAATGTAAATTACATAGTACTACAATTTAAATATTGAAGCCGGTAACTATTATTTTTGAACATATTTCGTATCGTATTATAGTTGACATTTCTGTTACTGTATTATTAAAAATAACAGATATTGATCTAAAATCTGTATTATCAAGTTATAAATATTAATTAAGTATATTGTTGAGTATATATATTGTTGTAAGCGACACAGAAATTAATATAACATAGAAATAAAATTTCTTTAACATGCTACTATTACTTTGATCTTGAATTTTACTTTCAGGTTAAATTAAATAAACTTTGTAAGTTATAATAATTCGACGAATAAAAGTAATGAGTGGGGGAGTGGTACCTAGTAAATCAACAGTATACATTTCGAATTTACCTTTTTCGCTAACAAATAACGATATACATCAACTATTGCAGAGTTATGGAAAAATAGTAAAGTAAGTTATTAAATTACATACTTCTGTATTATTTTGTATTATTACCATGTAAAAACGTACCAAAGGTAATTTATTATTGAAATTTTCATTGAATATTTATCGATCTGTAATTATGTCCATAGAGTCACGGTAATGAAAAACAAAGTTACTCGTAGGAGTCGTGGTGTCGCATTTGTGTTATTTCTATCGCCGGAAGATGCTCTTACGTGTGCCAAAAATTTGAACAATACAGAGGTAAACTACTATTTTTTTTTTGCACTTGAATATTTACTGAATATTCTATCTGTAATAAATATTCTTTTTATAACAGATAGGCGGCCGTATGGTGAAGAGTTCTATAGCAGTTGATAATGGACGCAGCACCGAGTTTATACGTCGACGAGATTATCCGGATAAATCTCAATGTTACGAATGTAGAGAGGAGGGTCATTTGTCGTATAACTGCAGGAACAATACACTGGGGTCGAGAAATCCGCCAGTGAAAAAGATTAGAGTTAGAAAGAAGCATAAAGGTAACAGCAGTAATAATGCAAGCGACTCAAACAGAAATAGTGATGATGAATTGGAAGAAGATAATTGGGCCGAGGAAGTAGAAACATTAAGTGCTGCCATTGCATTAGAGGTAATTCATTTTTAAATATTATTTATATAATCTAAAATCAATCATTGATTTCAGTAGTTATATCTTTGTATATTTCCGAATGTTTTATTCAAATTTATATTGTAGCAACAGCAGAAGGAATTAGAAAGTAGACAACAATCAGGAAATAGGGGACATGATGAAGAAAGCCAATCAGGTAAAAGATCAGGAAAAAGATATAAGAAAAACGAATACTTTAGTGACGAGGAAGATTTTAGTGAATGAACAAGTGCAAAAAGGAAAATAATATAAAGAAGTAAATAATGATATTAGAAAGTTGTATATATATAAATTACTGTTCAAAGAATCTCTAATGCTAAGTTTGTAAAGTATCACTTTGTATATAGATTTGTAAATGTTAGATATATCGCTATTTGTACGTGTATAAATTATTCTACATTTTAAATATAAACCTTAATCTTTATTTAAAATTCTATTTTATTTCACAATTTCCCATAGTTACGATATATTGCTTCAAATAAAAGCAATTTTCGAACGAAACTATAATGCCACAAACATTGTATCGTGAAATATAGTATTTTAGATATGTTACTATCAACGTATACTATCAATGTATGTTTATGGATCGAAGATCATTAGTAACATAACCTTATTATGGCTGCTTGAATGTTCTTTCACAAAATTTGATTGTAACTCTGTTCTTTCATAAATGATATAAAAAACTAAGATATTTCAAGGAAATTATCATTAAAAGACATTTGATATAAACACACGTAAATACTTTAAGTTAACGACAAAAAGTAGTAAAAAATGTCAAGATATAACCAAAAAATATGACAAAGTTAACTTAATTGTAAATATTGTACATTATGTCGGCGTTAGATTTGTTAAGTACGTACGCTTCTGATTCGGAGGATGATGAAGTTAACGATAACAATAAATCTAATGAAACTTCTAAACGGTATCTATTTTCTTTACTTTTACTAATTACGTCTCGTAACCTTTCGCAGCTATGGTCTTCTCATGTCTGAACTAATTGCATACTATAAATGCTTGAATCACTATACTTCTTACAAAAGATCAAAGATTTCCACTAGTGTATCACGCGTGCTATAACTATTATCAGTCATCTAATAATAATAATAACAACAATAATAAAAAAAAAATTTCTCTCTAGTTCGAAAATATCGTTTACATTTAATGCAGTTAATATACGATAGTCCTGTTTTATTTACGGTTGATTTGTTTTAATATTTACTTTTCTCTATTCATTATTTTATGCTAACTTAAATTACAATTTAGTCACAGAATGTGCTACCTTTATGCTTTGTAAGGCTGTTAGAAATTTTGCTAAACTAAATATTCTTCTTTAAACTGAAAAGTATATTTTAGTACATTTTCAAAACCGATTTTATTTTATAGATTACCTTTACCTGGAAGCATAGCAGCATGGAAAGGTGTCCCACATCATGACGAAGTACCTGACGATCCCTCGGATCACGAGGGAAGAATAAGAAGCTTCAAACATGAACGCGGGAACTGGGCTACTCTGAGTTATATTAATTGTTAGTCTTTAAGAATATAAATCAGAAATATCGTTTTTCTTTTTACATGGGTGTGTTGTAATAATTTTTAATTCTAGATGAACCTAGTGAGACTATGCTTTCATGGATGTTATCAATATCGAAAGAAGTTCCGAGCGAATGCAACATATTTTATGATCAGTTTCATATTAGTCTAACGAGAACTTTGATTTTGAAGTTTCATTGGATCGACTCATTCGTAGAGGAAGTCAAGAAATTGTGCGAGCAAACGGAGCAATTCAGTTTGGAACTTCTAAATGTACGGGCGTACGCTAATGAGGAAAAGACTCGCACATTTCTCGGAATAGAATGCATTGACAGCAAACGAATTCTTATTCACCTTATAGAAAATCTTAATAAGCTTCTTGCTGAATATGAATTGCCGCCTTTTTATGAAGTACGTAATACATACATGTATATATATGTATATATATGAAAAACTAATGCATTTACATAACTGTTGTTTCATCCTTAGGAAGTGTCCTATCATATTAGCTTCCTATGGTGTCTTGGAAATGAAATGGCAATTCTGAATAAACACGTATCTTCTTTGACGGATAAATTAAATCAATTTTTGGTTGAACATGCAGAGGAAAGATTGATACATGTTAGTAAAATACATCTTAAGATTGGGAACAAATTATATGCATTTAAATTAAGGTAACAAATATTATTTGTTAATGTGATTCAAATGTGTAATATGTTTTTCGAAATTATGAATAAACAAATGCATTCTTTAGATATTCCGTGTAATTTACCTTTACTCCGTATAATATTGTTTGCACAAATATTAGTACCGAATTTGTCAGTCATTTCAATAAGAAGCTGACTAAACACGGATTCAATGGGAATACAAAACTAAATACATTTTCTTGTACAATAACAGTATATTTCGTTACCAATTACATAAAGGCGAGTATCATATATAAATGTGTGCAAAATATTTCGAGTATCCGCGATCAACGTGGCGTACAGGAATTACGTTAACACTCGTCAGACTTCTAACTCGTATAAAAAAAACACAATAATTCGCCGAACAAATTATTTACAACTGCTTGATAATTTTATACAGGCATTCCACCTAATTGGGGAACTTTACAAAAAAAAAAACAAAAAAAAGCGTAACTGATCGTATGTACAATATTTGATACTCTTATCGAATTTACGAGTATCGGGGTAGCTCATAAAATATATTAAGTACACAACAAGGAATGTCTTAAAAAGTCTTTAAATTGTATAACACCAACACATAATAGCATATACAAACATTCTCCATTTACACATACTTTACTGTACGAAACGGTACCTGATCCTTTTTCTTTCTAAATTGTCAGCATTTAATACTATCGACATATCCATCTGATATATTAAAATAGTGATTTAATCGTGCAAATTCGATATGGGCGTCACAAAATCATACTGTAATATTTTCTTGGGGGTATTTGCTTTTCTAACAACCACGTTAAAACAACGATACGTACAACGCTTACCTTTGTGGCAAAAATCGCCATAGCGAAATAAAGACTTCCTCTGGCTATGAAATTTCGTTTGGACCACTGGTTGATTTCTCTGGTAAACACTTCATAATCGTTGGTTCTATCAGCTTCCACACTTCGGCGAGCTACACCGCGTGGAAAACATTAATTACTATTAAACTCGATAGAAAATTAATTGCATATTATTTTCGATTTTATACATTCGCAGGAACGTCGTATAATTATTTTCTTTTGTTTCTTATTTGCGAAAAGCTTGACGTATTAGGCTTACCAGACTCTTTTATTTTGAAAGCATAAAACTTGGTAATAATAATTATTATATTTAGAGTAGCAGTGTTTAAAATTCAGGAACATTACCTCAGAATGTCCACGAATCTGCACATTCACGAGGCTCTGCAGAACTGTGGCAAGTATTTCCAAGTGTGCATGAACGAGTTGCGTTTCCATATGTAAACAGTGTAACGAAAAACAATTTCGCAATTCCACGTTCGCGATCACTGATTCTTGAGCGACCATCTTATTTTCCAGATACTCCACCGTTTCAGTCTGTAAGTAAGAGCAAATTGATGTTGGATAGGGGATGAATAAAATTCCAAATGTCTTGCGGGCAAATTCGAACGACAATTAATTCCCAAAAGATCGTGAATGCATTTATGTTTTTTAAGTCATAAATACCATAGCAAAAAGAAGGTTTTAGTTGTATGTATTTACACAGATTTAGCTACACACGATAACAGAAATATTCTCTCAGTAAGGTATCTTAATAAATGCCTTCCCTGTCGGTTTCAATTCTTCCCGATATTTCCTAAAAACGCGATAATTTATACAAAACACCCAAGGAACTTTTCAAACCACGATAACTGCCCGCGTGGTCCGCTTTCAATTGGAACAAATTATGCAAGACGATAATAAACGCGAGATTATATATTATCACATTTTTCCTCTCGTATTAACACAAAAGACCTTGAGCAATTTCAGAATAAATCACGTAATGGCTGGTACTCGCTGTAACAATGAATCGACTTAAGTCATCGGATAAATATACTTTTCTTAAGACTGTAAATCATCGCCTGCTGCTCAACCAGTGCCGAAGAATCTTACTTACATCAGTCCCGCGAATCACCCCTTGCATTTGCCGCTTCTTCAAAGACAGCATCGTAGACAATGCACGCTGATGATCAGCGCTAACTCCACGCTCGTGCCTTTCGCACAGGGACCTGTGTGCCACTAAAACGTCCAACAGGAGATTCAACCTTTCGCATACCATTGTCTCCTCCCTGACAGCCTGCTGGAGGGCCCTCATCGAGAGTAAATTGAATTCTCTGAAATTAGAACGCGGGCACTCTAATCGATACATGTTTGCCAGTAATACATGAAACAATGTACTGTTCAATAATATAAAAGTATTATATTTAAAAAGAGATTGTTCTATTTTTGGTTCAATAAACTTTTCGTATGTTTCAACCGTACCGTGATCAGGTCTACCTGACCTTTCTTGGCTTTAAATTAGTATAACTTCTTTATTTAAGACGTTTACCTACCAAATTTTATCAAGTTTTATCAAACGCTGTTACCCATTTAATAGATACTATCATTATCATTAACTCGGTATTACGAAAAAGTGTTTCACTAGCAACTATAAAATTCCATCAAACTGAATGCACGCGTTATCAATGTACGTACATCGAAAGGATATACATCGCAATACTTACTTCGAAATTATATGGAAGCCTTTCTTCATCTCGTGCCAAATAGTTGAGCCGCCCGTGGCCCAAGCACTCGTACCATGAGGCTCGGAGGCCAAATTGCTTAATTGTGTACCCAGTTCTGCCATGTCCACTGCATAGCTGTGCGATCTGATTGCCAAGCAATCAGCAATGTTCTTCAATCGAGAGATCCCAAGAAGTATCACTCTGATTTGGTCGCGACTGTTCGCGAATTCGGTTAACGTTTCCGGTGGCACCAATTCCTTCGCCCTCGAAGACAGTTCTGACGTGGCGAATTCGTCCGGTACTCGCCTGAATACCTCGCGAATTTTGTGCTGCGTCTCCTCGCCGGTATAGGTGAAGAAGAATTGGACGATGTGGTCCTTGCATACCACAGGGTGGCGAGCGATTACGGTGAGGAATCTCAAAAGTGATCTTCTCCTTTCTTCCAGAAATTGTGAGTCCGCTGTAAATAATATTTTATCGCTTGGAATACAATAGAATCTCGATTAAGCAGGTCGTAATTATTCGCCGTCCCGATAATTCTGGGCCCAATAATTATCAATGCTTTATGTTCATTGTCGTATCTTTTAAGTTTAATCCCTTCGCTACGGACGACGTACACATATACAGTTGCAGGCAAAACTTTTCGGCCGGAATGTAGTTTTGTTATGTCGTCGATATTAATCAATTATAGTGCAGATGTATTCATTACAAAAGAGTATATATTATATCAAATACATTTGCGCGCACGAGATGTGATAGTTGCTTTCTTTAATGTCATAATGTTATTATGTAACGTATTATACTTCCTGCTTATGGAAATTACAAGAGACAGTGTTAAGAGGAATACTCGAGGTGACGGTGAATGTGTTAATTTATTATGTTTTAATATTTATTAATAATTTATATTTTATTGTGTACTTCGGAATAATTTTGTTTATTTAGATATTTGAATTACATTGTTTTGTCAGCTGTAAGATGTGTCGATTAAAGAAGATAGAATAGAATTTTTCTCTGGGCATTTTGAATTTATCGATGTTCACGTTTGAATTTAATATAAATTTTTTTCAATAATAACTACTCTAGTAACTTACTTCTGCACGAGTATATAATTCTAATAAAGTATTAGACAAATTCGATCGAATATATTGCAATTTAATAATACTTTACCTCCAACGATTTTTTTCGGTGGTAACTTCGGTATCAACCTGTATGGAAATCTTGCCAACAGAAGTTCGTGTAGCGACACGAAATCATTGTAACGTCTATAGACAACGGAGTTGAATCTCTGGAAATAGAAAGAAATATTTCTGCGTGCTACCTCTCATTGTCAGAGATTAAAGTTTGATTAAAAGATGCAATAAAAGAAATAGGGAAATCCTAATAGAATTTTCAGCCCAATTCTTCATTTTAGAGACAGTATTTCAAAGTTTTTTACCTGACGAAATATTTGAAATTATTTGATTATTTAGAAGTTATCGGCACTTTTCCTCGTGCAGTAAAAACAAGGATGTCGTTTGAATCCTTAAGTGATTTTAATGGACTGCAAAGCGCCCAGCGTTTGAGTGTAATAAATATACTTCTTGAAGAAATATTCAAAGATACAATTTTAGAAATAACAAAATTGTGCAATAGAAATGTCCCGTATACCGTATGGCTAATTAATGACAGGAAAATATTGGATTATTCAAATAAAAGGAATAGAAAATACCGTGCTGATCACTTGATACTCCACGTGCTTCAGAAAAATCCCTTTTTTTTCAGGTACCAAGTTCACCTCTATTGTGTCTAGATTACATATGTCCGAGTAGGTGAGATTCAGTTTTGCTGGATTGCTGCCTTTGTGCAACCTCTGTGCCAAAAGTGTTACCTCGGAGAGATCACCCACTACAGGAACAGGTAATTCTATCAAAAGCCAAAGCAAAAGGATCCGGTTTAAAAAAAATTAAATTTAATACAAATTTCTATAAAGCGGGGCAAAAGAATTCCGATGAGTAATTGTTATAGTACCAAATTACTACAAACTGTTTTATTTTTTGCTGCTCTATTAATAATGTTTATATTAATTTGTTCACACATTGCATCTTCTACGAAATTGTTAAAAAAAAGATGCAAAGGAATTATTTATATTTATAAGTGCTACTCCATATATATTATAACTTAATTTTTCCAAGTTTACCAAATTTTAAGCGTAAGCACTGCAAGATTACAGAGCCACAGTAAAGAAACATTGTTCGAAGAACGGTGCACTTCCGTTAAAACTCTTTTGACCGTGATAAATGCATGTCTCTTCAACGATAAGGACAACAATGCACCATTGTAATGGTCAGTGACACCATTAAAAATCCAGTTTTCTTAATTGTCCCACAATCCAGTATTATCAAATTCCTATGATAATGAGTTAAATGCAGCGTATCCTTAATAGTTGGTAAAAATTTCGTGCAATACATATTGCAATGCATTAATCAAATTAATGTTTGATACTAATTCTTGTCCTCTTTGCGTAACCCTCCATTCTCATCTTCCTTTACTTTATTTTCAATGCACAATTCATTAGATATGTCTGTGTTACCTTATGTTTTGCGAACTATGGGCATTGTTACACGTATAGAAATAATAAACTAAATCAGCTATGGTTTAATTTATTATTAAATTAAATTAAATAAATAAATAAATATAAATTTGATGGATGGTAGATATATGTATGTACGTAAATACATGAAATTTTAAGAAGTATTGTCTATATTTCCAAGCGAAACGATTGTGTGATTTTCTAAGGTGGATATAGATGTATAAATTAGCAAAAATATTGTTCGTTCTCTTAATATAAATTGTAGGAATAATTGACATTACTCAATTTCCTTTAATATTTCTCACAAACCTTGAGATTCAGAGTTCTCCAGGAGTTTGTCGCTCGGATGCTTTCCTTGTTGAGCAAAAGCAACTAGAGCAAGGCCCTTGTACAAGCCGCTTCTGGTCAGATAACCCGTCTTGCTGTCTACTAGTTCCCATATCTGCAAAGAAGAAAAGCAATAATTACTTTAGGATATTGTTCGTATGATCGTTTTTTTTTTCTCTCCCATCTTTTCCCTTGAGAACCTTTATGATTGACGGGATATTAATATTATAATCCGCGAAATTTATGTGAATAATATTCAAAAATATGTAATCACTGTACTTCGAATTGTTTTAAAAGTAGACATTACTTTAATTAGGTATACAATAAATCTCATATCGCAATTAAACTAAGAAACAATTCTGCGGTCGGTCAATCCTCGGCAAGGTTCACAATTTTACTCTTTAATTTCATGCAAGTTCGCAGTTAATAATAAAAAAGTTTCAACAATTACGAAGCCATAAATATTTCAAACCTTGCAGTTGTGCATTACGTCTGTCTTAATTGAAAATAGCGCGATACTTTAGCGACGAAATGTGCGTTTAGCAGAAGACAACACGGTTGTGGAAAAAGCGCATGGGAAAATCGTTAGAACAGGTTTACGAGGAAAACCATGAGGAAAATAAAGAAAGAATATTGACGGCCTTATTTCACCAGGAGACGACTTTCTCGGTGTGGAAAGGGCGATAAAAGTTCAGGGTTGTACAATACAATTTTCCCCTTTGTTGTTGTTCAAATAACAAAAGGTAGAACATAGTAGAGAGATCAGTTAATTGAACTCGCTCAATGTACTCCTTTTATTGAACTGATGAAAAATCGCCTGGGTAATTGAAAATATTCAGAATTCAACGATGTTCTAACAGAATACTAATAAATCTTGTGCTTGAAAAGTTCGATACGTTCTACCCGATACACGCTAATTAAAAGCAGGGGGTGTGCAGTTGCACCAGATATAAGGGGGTCTAATTTAATGTAAAAAAGGCTTAACGCGGTTTAATCCACGCGATATACTCGACTAACGGTGCAACGTCGGTTAAAGCCACGAACGAGTCCAAAGGATTAGGCCATAAATGAAAGTAACTGCATTCCGAGAATTTTTATACCTTGCACCGCCATTCTACTTCTACTTCTTTCGTTCCTATTACCTCTCTGTTCCTCACCTATCCGACCGAGTCCAACAGAGACAGTGCGCGTATCTAGAAAACCCCTTTACAAAGACGACACCGCGCGTCTGTCGATAATTGGACATTTCTACTGGAAAATTAACGTATCGACGTGAACGATGAAGAAGTAGAATAATATAAATTACGGCGACTCACACATTTGTCCACACGAAGCTAATATATTTATTTTCTCGAAAAATACAATTCTGTTCAATCCCCGTGCAGGCAGTCTCGAGAGGTTTTCATATTTTGAAAGAACAATTTGCGTTACTTAAAAGAAAAATAGTGTAAAATAAATACTACGACATCCTAAGCTGACAAAGAAAATGAAGGTAGAACTATTATTTTTAAAACTTGGTAAAGCATGCGATGGACTCTGTGAGTCACTGGAGTTTCTCTTCCTGTGTGATATATCGATGAATTGAAATGTGGCATGGGTGACTTGGAAACATCGGAATGTCGATGATAATGTGGCGCATATGTGCTAGAAATTATGTAAGCGGTCTAAAATTGATATACTATGTCTTAGATTAGAAACGGAATGCGATACATTTTTTTGACGCTTTATTCAAAAAGTAAATCATTTTTTTTTAACCAAAAGCGAAATTCGATTCTGCCATTATAATTAATTCCAGTTCAATTATACTTTACATTTATTTGTGCCTGATGCATCGGGCTCCATGTTACTCCGAAATTTGACAATTAACCAAGGGATGAGCGTATCGAAGTTATTTTCAAAGTATTGTTATACGTCGAATGCCCGAGCGTTTCCGTTATACGATTCCTCGAAGAGAGTACAAATGAATTCCTTCGTTCTTCACGAACCTATCCTATATTCAAAATATAAGTAGTAACTGGAGAATTTAAATGCCTCTTTACAAAACGGGTTTTAACGCGGAATGTATTCAAAGCACAACTTCACGGTGTACACCAGTAGGATGCTATTAAACTCGTTTCTACAGGAACGAGTTTCTCATAGAGTCGAAACTATCCACTTGTTTCTGTTTTCCATAAGGATGTAGGTGTTACTATCCTAATGCAGTTCGATTCCAAATGCAGTTGCAATACAATCATAATAACACAATGCATTTGAAGAGTGTAAACATTTCTGTTCCAGAAACAATCGTGGAAGCGAATAATCAGAGAAATGAAATACAACAAAAACGAAAGGGGTAGTACGTACGAAAAAGGGGCACACGAACAAAACTGAAACAGAAATACAGAAACGGATAGAAGCCCAAAGAGTTAGAAGCAAACAATCGAAGAAGTAAAATTCGACGAAAACGATAGGGGTTGAAGAATCGAAATAGAAACGAAAAAAGACAAATGGGAACAGGTAGAAACGAATGCATTTTAATTATACACTTGGATCATTACAAAGGTGCAGTGTGGGCAGGTAGGGAGTTGTTAATTCTCATTGTTCCAAAGCGTCGAGGGTTCCTGCTTTCTCATCGGTTTCACGAGCACTATGGATTACCTTAACGATTGATTAAGCTCGCTAGAAAAGGATTCCTTGGTGAAAATAAATTCCTTGTTCGGAGTACGTGTGAACACAACTGTTTGAGTACGTTCCCTGCGAAAGCCAAGAGTAGGCTCGTCACGAGAGCGCGTCTTTTCAGTTTCAATAATCTCCCTTTCTCTTTCCACGTCGCATTTGAATCGCGCCAAGCAATTCACCGCTGAAATACGATTGTTCGTGTAGTGACAATGCGGGCGTTTTTCTACCATTTCCCCCTTTTTCCCTGCACTCGTTTGAAAAACGACGCTGCACTTTGTGGACGCCAATGACATCCACTTTCAGAGTGTGATTTTTGAATAAAACATTTCATTTCTGTAACTTCAAAGTGGTCTAATTTGACGTTTGATGGCCATGCAGTTTGTGTTTGGAGATGTCGGGGGTAGTTTTGAATTATTAATTGCTTAAATGCTTAAAATGGTAAAATACACTTTGGAGTCGATTTATTCCGTTCGATTTCACTTTGGCTTTAGGTAAATGTCGTCTATTTGTTTTACAAAGCTGGAACAGCAAATTGTTTCAGTGCACTTGCACTTGACGAAGCGGTTCTCAATGTTAACCGCCAGTTCGATATAGCATACCCGGGTAATAATTGTGAGCGTGATTTACTGTAAGATACTTTAAAAAAATATTTGCCGGAATTTTCTGCGTCCTTGGAATAAAATGGATTTGGGTAAAACTGTTGCCACTGCATTGTACTGCGAGAGAACAATTACATAATAACAGCAAATGCAAATTGAATAAAATATTATGGAACAATTCCTCGTTTCTCTCCACTTATTTGGAGAATTAACAAAACTGGATGAAATTACGATAGAAAAATTAGAAGGCAAAACACGAATAGAGAAGTGGCAGTAAATAGGAAGAGGAAATGCGGGCACACGCATGTCCTATTCATTTAGTATTAGTACATCGTCTAGCCCCTTTTGACACTGAACAACATTGGAGCAATTATCTACTGTGATCTTCAGTTAGGATTTTTTATTTAGAGGAATGAAATAAGACGGAACAATTATAATTACGATTGGTAAATGTTTAATTAAATCGGTCGCAATTTTTTATGCATTTGAGATTTCACATTGCATTAACCGAAGAAGATTGCGAGATATAAATAAAAAGACGCGAACAAAGAAGCGTGAGTGTGCAAGAAGGGGGGAAACGGACACACGTGTATCGAATAAAGCGTGAAACAACTGGAATGTCATTAAATAAAATTAGTCTCGTCCGCGACGGAAGAAAACCAGAGGGAAGGGAGGTCGGCTCGTATCAACGATGGTTTTATCTCACGTGTACGCAATGTCGTGTCGATCGACGCATGGTACGCGAGCAAGGACCCTATCCACTGGCAAACATCCAATCAATGTATCTACGCAAATGTAATTGTTTAAATAATCACGTCTGTATGTGCAGTTGATAGGGTGTTATGCTAAAACTGAATAAAACAGAACCCTTCAATATTACATTATAAAAATTCTTTTATCCCTGCAGTTTCATCTCGGATATGAATTTGTAATTATTACTAATTATCATAGAATTAATATATAAACCATAGTCTTTTTAGGGAAAAATGAATGAAAATTGAAAAAAGAATTTCGTACCAATAGATTAGTTCCGAAGACTCTGTACTCTATCCAATCAATATCTTTGTAAATCTAATTTCCTTTTAATTTAAACATTTTCTAATATTTTCGCAGTTTCCTCACAAGTATAATGTTTGAGTTACTGTTTTCAAATTGTAATTTCTTGGGACCATTGTTTTTTAAGATCGGACGTAAGTAACTTGATTATAATATAAATTATCATGTGATGGGGAACAATTAAACTATGAATATACCAGTGACTCTGTTTCGCAATATAACTGATACTATAATATTTAATCCTATTGTTCACTTCCTTGTATCCCTTGAAATCTTTTTCTAGGTAGGAAAAATTGCCACGCACGAAGCTACTAGAAAGTTGAACGACAATAACCACGATTGCATGATCGCCTGACATCTTTTTCAAATACACATATCTAGTTTCGTTCCTGCATTGCTTCACAAATTTATAATACTGCCAATCTCGGTGTCAAGATTTTGTTTAACAATTATTACAGCACCAAAGTGACTCTATTCTTATAAAACGATTGATAATCCACAATGAAACATTGCTGTATATTTACGCTGGCGTTTCATTATTAGGGGTGTGAATAAGGCATTTAAAAGTCACTCATTACTAGTCATTACACGATACTTTGTATTTGAAAAAGTTTCGTGTCTCCTGTTTAAAATTGTGCTGCAAGGTTGATGTCGTAATATCCTGAGAAATCATCAAACTAAATTAGGTAATGCCTGTGTTTATATCAGATTATGTGACTTCCCGATGTTGCATAATCTTATTAGCGCTCTGTTGTCAAAGAAGGATTATATTTTAAGACAATTGACTCTTATCATAATCAGTATGTGTATACATATATCTTTCTGCAAGCTTCAACCTTTATTCTGATCACTTAAGCAGAAATTTACAATTTCAACGATTTCACAGGGTTTCACGCTATTATGCAGTTTTCTGTTACTGCAATACTTGGCTTGCCTTCCGTCTGGCAAGCAGAAATAAAGAACTTTCGTTAATTATCAAGGAATATCTTATTATGGTATCATAAATGAAAATTTGATTATCGAATGTTATACGTCTTGACCATTTCGACATCCTGTTTCGAATACTTCAATGCTCACATATATTGCTGTCTAGTTTATATTACACTATTATTTCATCGATTAATTATTCTATAGAACCCTAATATCCATATTAATCCGTGGACTAAAGTTTACTGTATGAAACAAATTTACTTCGAATTAATCCCCAAACTAGATGCAAACCTTAATTCACCCTAGTACCTTATTAATTATTTTTGTTAAAGCATGTCTATTTAATAACCATACATGTAAGACAATGCTGCACAGGGACAAAGAAACAAATAATATTTGAAAAATCTAAATATAATCTCACTCCAGTAAATTTCAAATCACACAGAGTTGTAAAAGATTAGCTCTTCTAATATCAAATTAATATAAAATTGAACTGTATTAAAATTAATTATATAATTATTAAACTTCATCGCATACGAATAGATAGCTAAGATTTCGTATTCCCATATCTGTTATCGTTATCATAAAGGCAAATAATTGAATACGTCGTACAGATATACGAATTTTAACTAGTTCCTTTTTTTTATCTCTAAATGAGGTAAATGCGTGAAATATGCAAAAATGGAAAAAACGATTTTGCACGCTGCGTATCGTTCTGAATCGGCCTATTTACAGTGAACCGCGGCGACCCACGTAACGTTATTTTGATTGTGTCATTAGTCAATGAACGAGACGCGACGTTCAATCCTTATTACGTCGGATCGTACCGTGCCGTGTCGCCTGTCCGACTCTAATTCCTCCAATAAATGCGACTGACAGATTTAAAAAAAAAAAAAAAAACGCGCCCCGATAGCTGTTATAAGCGATATCTTAATGCGCAAAAAACGACACTTGGAATGCATACGTTAATTTTGTAAGCAGATGATGCGTAATACACTGCGATGCGTGATGTAATAAACATTGCAAGGGAAATATAGGAGTGTTTAGAATTTCCGGCTTTCCTTGTTATTTTGTGGAAAATCGGAAAAAAGTAAAAAAATAAGAGATTGATAGAATCTTATATGAAGTCTATATAAAATGATATTTTATATTCTATTAAAATAGCAGTTGATAGATATTACTTTACTTTATTTAGTGGATAAGAATTGTTATTTGGCGGATTCCAAAGTGTCTCGAGAATTCGTCGTCAATGCGAAACTTTAATTGATATCTGCATTAAAATTTAAACCTACTAACAAATAGTACTGCTTGCATTCATTTAATTAGTTAAAAAAAAGAAGAAGAAAAGTAATATATCGGGGAATCCAGTAAAGTAATTTTAAGTCGCGACGGGAAAGGAAGACGAGATTCTTTGCGTTAACTGTGTTAATCTGGGGAAAAGAAATAATAGTAGCACAGACGCATAGTGCATTCATTCATTGACGTAAATACTACTACTGTCTGTAAGCGGGCACTCGATACTAATCCAGTGATTATGAATGGAATCTGTTTTATCTTTTCAAGTGTATTACGTATGTAGGAATAATTCACTATCGGACCAAGTGATCGGCAATCGTTTATATGTAACAGAATTAATATTTGAAAAGTTTTGATTTGCGGAAATATATAAAACGCTGATAAATATAAATTTAAAGTGTAATAGTCCTGAGCATCGATTTCAAAGGAGTTTATCATCGGTGTATTCAAACAATGAATCATAAATAAGTTAAAAGAAAATTAAAAATAAAAGTATACAAATATTAAACACTTGTCAAGTGTACTTCTGCTTGTAGTTGACCCTGCCATGTAATCTTCTACTATTATAAAGGGGCGTCCGGGCAGACTATCGTCAGCGGGCGTGTTAATGATAAAATAATGACGATACCGTCACAACAGACATGGGACAATACAATTCATCTGAAGGCAAACTTCATTCGCGGATTACAAAATGATTACCAGAGATAATGATTATTATTCTTCGTAAAAATAGGTACTTTGAAGACAATTTTAACGTTTCACAACGAACAATTATCTAACTGAAACCATTCAACGTTAAAGTGAATATTTTAACTTGTTAATTGAAATATTTAAATGTATATAAATATAAACAGCATTTATTTCTAATTTCCTCGTTAAACAAATGATGCAACAGTATCGTTATATTGAACGTTATTGTTATTTCACAATAATAAAAGCTATCAAACGAACCGTCAAACAAGGATAAATTCTCAAAACCTGCGGAGTCTTGCAACTTTATAATTATGCAATTATGTGATGGTCATATAATCGTAAGACGAAGAATCAATTTGCCATAAATGATAATCTTCTGAAACAAATATTTCTAACACGTATTTCCACAGAATGAAACAACCTTCTATGCAAAGAACTATTCACGAAACAATCTATCATAATTTCCATAACTAATATCAAATACACGTTTCGCGTTTGTTTCATCCCTTACGGCAATTCTTCAAACATTACTTGCCCATGAAGTAATTAAAAAAAAGAAAGTACCAAGGAAGTATATAATGACTTTGTTCTCTTTCCACATTTAGCAAGGCAAGTTTTGTAATTTTATAAACAAGAAAAAGAAGTATAGACTTCACCGAGTCGGCCAAATTAGGCGCGCAACTTTCTCCACGAAACCGATCTCTTAATTAACAAATCGTTCAATCGAGTTACGCATCGTAAAATGTTGAATCACATCGTTAAGTATGCGTGTTTCAAGTGACCTCAGTGATTCGAACATAGTATGCGCTACACTAGATACGATATCACTGGAAACGATTATGCGGTCTGGACCTCTTTTTCCTCAAAGTTTGCTTAATTTCTCATACAGATGTGGCAATCACAGATAAGAACGCTTCCTGGTGATTTTAATTGTCGCGAAGTTGCGATTGGACGAACAAAAATTGTCGGACGGTTCTCCACGCGAGGAAACCGCTAGGCGAATTTATTCAAGCGGTATCATCAGCCTCGTCACGTAGTTCGTATACCGTTCAGTGATTTCGTTTTGTTGCATTAATCGTGTCGATGCAATCCGCGTGCACTGTGTTGCAATTGTATCGATGGCCACGTATGTATTAATGACCGTTTAGCGTGCTTAGCGAAGGTTGACGAAATATAAATTGGTCGAGGTAATTTTAATTGGAGGACTGATCCAGTCAAGAGATTTTATGGAAAAGGATATTATATTATATTGAATTCATTGACTCGAATTTTGTTCAGCCGATTGAGAATTACGTGTAGAATAATCTGGAGGGATAATGTTACATTCGTGGACAATGTTGAAACATAGTTCAGATTGAACGAATGTGATAGTGTAAAAATTGTATTTCAGGAATTTGAAAAATGGCAGTCTCCATCAAATATATTGGAGAATTCGAGTTGTTTTTTATAATTTCAATGACTGTGTTGTTTAAGAAGGAATGGCAAAAGAAATATATCAATAATATGAGAGAATTATTTGTCGTGGTACACAAATAAGTCGATGTTAAAGAGTAGATTGAATAAGTTAACTGATCATTTCGTTACGTAGTTGGATTCGACTTTTTTTATCGTTTCTAATTAATTCTTGATAAATCATAATCGCAATTCATGGAGCATGTTAAATGTCAATAAGGAGCATGTTAAATGTTTTCCCAGTAACAAAGTCTATAAATAATACGAAGAAATGTAATTCTCCCAAGTTGTAATGTAATAAGGATTCTTGAATTATTCTAATTAATATTTAAAATGTAACTACACTTACATTAATTAACACTACTTTAGTACTGTAATAATTGACGACTCTATATTCATTGTTTCGAATATATAATAATAATATTCTTAGCGTATAAGTATTAAAATTTCTACAGTACAAACGATGCTCCGAATACGCTGTAGCATTCGTGTTTTAAAAGTGGGACATTAAACTGTTAATACTGCCGATAAAGTATCATTGTCACGCAATATTAACGAACCATACTTACATTTCATATACATAAATGATTTGGTGACAAATACTTTCTACGTTTAAATGACTCATTCCACTTTAACCAGAGAAAAATATTTATCACTTAATCTTCAACGATTTGTTATTCCTTAACAACCATCGATAATGCACAGTTGCAAATGCTCAAATATTTCCAAGATCTTTAGTACTTTAGAGTGGACATGCTATTTTAATTCATGCAGAGGAATACGATCTACGAGAAGTTATTGAATTAAGAATACCTTCCATCGTTAAGAATACGTCATTAATTCATGTAAATAAGACTTTAGACTCACTAATTCGTCTAAACCTGCACTGTACTGTACGCACACTGATTACATATTAATAAACAAAGCAAACGCATTAAAATAAATCTCATTAGTGACTCCATTAAAATGAATTACAAAATTATACGTTCACATGAAAAATTAACACGCATCGAATTAAACGTGCAACTTCTGGAACACAATTCAAACCAATATTAAATAGTAATTAGCATTCTGCATAAATTTTCATTCAACTTGTCTATTCGTTTGTCTATGAAATCCAGTTAATTGAAAATAAGTTCTCATACAGTATGCATGAACGATGAACCGTATTCCGTTACGGACGTAGAATCATCATCATTCCCGTTTAGTTATACGGGGTGAGGCACGAGGTTTCCCATTATGGATCTTCACATTTTTTTTATACCTAGATTGATTCTTCGGAAAATTCTACATTAAAAAATATTTTTCTTTTGCTCCGAATGTTCCAAAGAATCGACAGAAAGCTCCAAAGAATATACAGTTCCATTTAAAAAAGTTCGGTTGCATTTTTAAGATACACCGTTGCCCCCGTGAAAAAAGCGAAGACATAGGTAAATAGTCGTGCTTATACCATTCAACTATTCCCTTTACAACATTTGTCTATCTTCAATCGAACTCGAGATATAACCCATCTTAATTTCGTGACTCACCTTGTATACCTATTAACTTAAGCGCGGCGTGTGAACAAATTACAAAGTTTCAAAGGCAACCGTGCCTACTCTCTCTCCTTTCTATGCAACCACGGAGCTACGGTAAAAAATAAAAGAAGACAAGAGGGAGACATACCTGGCTGAGAACGGAGCTGCTCAGCTGAGACTTGACAAGAAGGGATTTAAACACCTCTCGTTCCACATTTCCACTCGTGGGGGAACAGATCTTCTCGTAGACTTCTCTGTAGAACGCCGGTATGCAGCCTAGTTTGGTGCAGCAACCAGAAGCAAAATAAAAGGTCATCACTTCGAAAGAAATTTCACTTTTCACAACAAGAAAATTAAAAAAAAAAGACCGTGAAGCAATCTATCTGTTGGCCAAGGAAAAGATCACGGGCATTTACATAAACGAGAAACATTCATTGCGTCAACGTGTTAACTTTAAATGAACAAATTAATTTCTGCATTGATCATCGAAGTTTTGTAACTGCCATTTTTAATTATACTCGATCAGCTGAACTCGTTTGGAGATCTTAATATTGGGTCGTACTAAAAGTTTTCACGCATTTGGTAAAAATTTTATGTAGTGTCTCGTTTGAATGATTTATTACCAACGCTGCGCCAGGGAATCGGATTTATAAACAATAATGAATATTAACAAAATACGTAGAAGCCAGAAAAACAATAAACACGAAAATGTTGCACGAGCTAGGAAACCATTAACATAATTATTGTTAAACGTGTTAAACTAGTTCCTAGTATTTGTTCATTTACAGATATGCATGTAAAAGATACTGTAGCGTCTCCATTTTTCAATTCAAAGCGTATTAAATTTTTCGAGCTAGTTAAATTTGTCTAATTGCTAAAATAAGAAAAGAAAGTTATTTGTAAACGAAAGAATCACATCAATGATTAAATTTACATTCATGATGGTTTTTTCTTATTAGAATCGCCGAAGAATACGCAAATATTTTTTTAATAACCCGATACATACGCGCAATTTTGCTTCTATTTACGAATGAGTATAATTACGAACACTTTTAACTGGCAGCGGAATTATAAAAATATATGGACGGTTTCATTTCTAAGGAGTTCGTCACGGTGTAACTGTCTTCAAATAATGGGACCTTTAAGTTACGAAAGTCAGGTAAACACGTTGCGCAAAACTACATAAATGACATCTAAATATGATACCATAGCGTAACAGAAAGATGGAGAGAGAGTTTGGAATGTTGAACAATATTTAAAGCGGGATACGTGTTGCATTTAAGGAGGCGACCTCGAGAAGGACCTTGTCAAAGGTGCGTACGGTTACACGGGTTCATCATTTACCGAACGACAGATCGGTCGACGCCATATTGGATCACTTGTGGATCACCCAGGATTCTGCGAGATTGGTGCACAGCAGCTTTTTGAAAATACAGTCACGTCTGTGATTGTCTTCGTGGTAATACAATTTACGTGCACACGCGTTACGTATTCTCAACGTACGACAATATGAGTTGCCGGTGAGGTACGAAGCACAACACATATACACAAACAACATACGCCATTGCCGTGTGGCGCAAAACTGAGGAACAGCACGATTTCTCCGACCGGCTGTTCTTATTTCTCCCGCCGCGCATGCGCTCTCTTGCACGTACTACATACTTACTAATGCGTAATAATGGTCCTCTAATTTAAGGCGTTTTGTGCGCGGGAAGTTTGTAATAAGGAGACTTATTTTATTATAGGTCAATTACTTTAAGATGTTTATATTATTGTTTATAAATAATTCGTGGTTATGCACGTGTAGATTGATAGTTGTGCCTATTAATTTTGAACAGTTGTTACATCTTATATTGTATGCACAGTGTAATAAATCAGAAAGAAGGCTAAGCTAACTATATTTTAATATTAATTTGTTCACTGTTTTTGTTCTATTTAATAGATATTGTATTCGAATTTTAAATATACTATGTATGTACCTTGCTCAAAATACTGCCTCAATACTGCATCAATGTAAACTTATCAAAAAATATAAATTACTTAAATATAAAAAACGGAAGGTTACAAAATTGTTTATTTGTCCTCAAGCTGTCCCAGGGGAAGTGGTTTCGGTAATGGTCTCTCAAGTTCTCTAAATTCTTTTCGAATTTCTTTCGACGTTTGGCTGTCTACGGATTCAATTAATCGCAACTTATGTGCTACTTCTTGTTCTATTATAGGACGATATTTCTTCCCCATTCCGAGACACTCCATGTCGCTCAAAAATTCCATCCTCTCTTTAATTCCGCGTACCACTAGAAATACGAAAAAGGACGATCAGCGTGGAACATTGTTTGTTTTGTTCACTTACGATCGTCAATGGGATCAGTGGTGTTAGAGTAACGTTGCTCTCGTCTCGCTTTATGTAGAGTTCTTGGTGCACGAGGTGTTTCGGGCATATCTTTTCCATATGCCATCATGCACGCTAAATGACGCTTTTGTTTTTCCTTGTTACCTGCAGTTTAGTAATAGAAAAAGCAGAGCTACAATTTTTGTTCATTTGGGGGTCTTTGAAAAGAATAAAACGTATTATAGTTTTAATAACAACATCATTTAATAAGTGAAAGTCTATGTTTATGTGTTCTCCAAATATACTTGCAGTATATTATTATAAAGTTCAACATTGTATGTAATTCTGTATTTTACAGCGACAAATATTAAAATTGTAATGATAGATAAAGCAATATGATCTTACGTAAAGGCGATGTTCTTCTAAATTGTTCCCTCTCATACGCACCACTTTGGACAATCACATCTTGCGTTCGTTTTTTCCAATTGGTCGGCATTAAAACCTAGAGAACCTCGGTTTTATTAATATACATGGATAAGTTGGATAATACATT
Organism: Nomada ferruginata; assembly: GCA_963583965.1. Taxonomy (NCBI): domain Eukaryota; kingdom Metazoa; phylum Arthropoda; class Insecta; order Hymenoptera; family Apidae; genus Nomada; species Nomada ferruginata. The sequence continues at coordinate 9,382,957 of OY757219.1, forward strand.
TTTTACCTATTAATTTTACCTGATATTTAACTTGTTTATTTGATTCCATTTTTGATTTTTCCAAGACAGGTGGCAAAGATTCTCCCTTGTTCATCGCTTCCTGAATAGATTTCCTTTTCATCATACTCACTTTCGACTCCTCCATCAAAACTAGGAAGACATAATCGTTAACTAGGATATACGATTTTTTAAAATGTAAAATTATTACTAATCGTGGTTTCCAGCAGTTAGACATACAAATAATAAAGCTTATGTAATTTAAATAAGACAAAATTATTATATGTGACCCATGATGAAATAATTTTATGATTCTTATTCTTTTTCAATTAAGCAACTGCCGAAGCACAATAAAGTACTCCACTTCGTTTCTAAAGCTCCTCATACTTTATATTCCTATTAATTCCAATTTATAATTATATTTTTTTAATTTTTAGTTACGTGTTTCCGATAAAGTTGCATTTGGGTAAAAAATAACAAATTAAATGAAAAATCTATAACTTACTAAATTATTCACACATAAGTGCATTAAATTTGCAACAAATTGTCTCCTTACGTTTAATCAGGCTTTTTGTTTCCTCGCTGTATTTCGCTCTCGGTGGATGATGGAACGCACCCACCCCCATCTCGACCCTCTGATACTTCCGATCCATTTTGTAACCTCCTGCAAAGATCGAATATCGTGGCTATCAACCTGTCAACATAGTTTAACAACTACGAGCGAAGTGTGACAATTTCTTCCACGCGAGAAAGACAACTGCGACACGAACCAGTATGGAGAATCCGCGTCGCGTTTCTATGGCTACTTTGAAGATGATTCAACCTCGATCGAACCAACTTTCAAACTGCGATTGAAACTTTCGCAGTTGTATTGACAATAAACGACTGACGTTGCACCCCTTTTAACGTATGATTAGATTATCGGCTTCTGATACAGAGTTGGAGTGATACCTTGGGGTAATATGGCACGTTAATCTGATATAAAAAAAAGAAGAGAAACTTGTAAAATACAACACTTTAATGATGGTCATTGTATTGTTATGAAAATTAAATATAAAGTAACAAAGTATAATTTTATACTGTTATAAAAAATATACCTTCTGCGTAATATCTTCTACATCCCACTTACAATTAGTTGATGTTACATAAAATATAAATAAAATATTATCTATTATCATAAAGTAAAATTAACAGGACTAGACTTGACAAAAATAAACGTGTTTTACTTTACATCCAGAAATACATAAATAATGTTGCTTCATAAAATGATGAATAATAATAATAAATAATAAACCAAACACTAACGCATTCATATCAAAAATTCAGATAAAAAATAACGGAACCCAATTTAAATCTTTCTCATTTATTATCTACAATGGCCAAAAATTGCCCAACTATGTACTACTACGTACATAGATAATTTAAAATCGTAACTCAATTAAAATTCAACCAGTATTTCCATTACTTTCATCATAGTTCACAAAAGATCGACAAGGTAGAAAATTAATAATTTTGCGGCAGTATCAATCAATGATCAATTGGGAGCGGATGCACCTTGAAGGATGCGGCAGTGGATCAGACTGCTGCGCATGTCGTGTAATCTACTGCTAGGGGTTACGTTCCCACCCCCTGGACAAGGTAAACTCGCGTTTTGCGCGTCGAAAGCACGCAAGCGGAGAACGAGCAACCCTCTGAATTTTTATTCTGCCACGGTAGCCTCGTACGAGGCTATCAACGGGGATAACATCCTTGCTCCGAGTCCTTCGTCTCTAATGTGATACCGTTTCGTTTGACAATCGGATTTTTCGCTTTCGTCTGAGCGGAAGACAGTGAAAGTTATTGATTCCTATTGTGAACTACGTTTCAGTGATATTCCGTGTTCTTTTTTCCGCGAGGTGAGTAACGGCATCGTGTAGCTCGTTTTGCTTCCGAAAGCGTTGAACTCCGAAGCTGATACCTGACTACGTTCGTGATTACTACTGGAACATCGTCTTTCTCTTTTTTTCTCTTCCTTTACCATCGTGTTGTTATCACTGCACCCCCGAGGAATACGGTCGCAGCGAGTGTGATTCGATAGGGTAGCGCGCTTATCTTTATTTTGTTGGTATAGGAAACTTGATAATTTGTGTCGGGGTTGTACGTTTGTACCGGTTTTGTTCATTTTCTTTGGTACAGGTGGGCTTGAGGGAGACTTCTTTTTATTATTGCTTTTCTTTGCTTTACGCGTGAATGTCGGGACAAATCTTTTGGATATAAATTATTGTTTCTTATTTTGTTCGCAGGGATTATAATCGTGTGAATTTGTTTGTGTAAATAAAACCAGCAAAATGAAAGTGGGACTGTTGAAGAATTTCTTGCACTATTTCAACCTGAAGCAGGGCACTGTATTGATAGCAGTGTTCCAATTGGTAAATACGAGCAATCACCTGATTATTATTATTATTGTGGTGTAAGAAACAAGTGAAATAATTGTGATAATTAATATTCGATTAAAATAATGCAATTCTTTTAATACAGTTTACATCCGGGTTTAGTATGATATTTTTCGTGCTGGCACTGGCACACGCCATGGGAATTCAAGAAATGGTGGTAAGAGATACAGAGGATGCTCTCGAGAGAGAAGCCTTAGAAGATATATCGTCTAATCATTTAAATACTAGGAAAATGGATATGGCACACCACAATGCAACTGGTGCTTGTAACATAATGTTTTAATTACTCTTATACCTCATTTTGCCAAAGCACATTTATTTCTCTGATTTCCATTCTGAAATGTATATTTCACTTCGTTTAATTTGCACGAATAAAGATTAAGGGGATTTCGTGTATTTCAGAAACGGTATACTCGATGTATTGTGGACTGGTGATCACAGTGATACATTTTATTTCCACTATTCTACTGCTGTACGGTGCGCTAACGGTAATGCAATTTCACACAGACGTATGTACGAATAATTTCGCGATAAAAAAAAAGTTATTTCTGCTGGTAGAACAATCGACACTTCATGGCGCCATGGATGATGGCCATGATGACGATAATATCAGCGTTGACGATTTCTTTGTTCTTGGTAGAACAAGACTGTCCCTTTATCGCTACCCTCGGTGGTAAAGCTGATATTTGTGAACGTAGGTTGATGAACAATGACAAAAAACAGAATCGAAAATATCGCGACAAATAAAGAATCTTATCGAGATACTTTTACAAGGAAAATTCAAATCTGTTATGGAACTTCTAATTTGCTTTGTGACTAAAGAAGGTCATTGTTTTTTTCCAGGTATGATTGTTCTCTTTCTCGTAACCACTAGTTCTTACGTGTGGTTTGTGGTCTACAGCACTTACAAGAGTCTCGAGACGAAGAAGGGACTGACTCACGTTCTTCACTGCACGAAGAAAAAGTCCGTGGTTCCGGCTGTACAAAAACCGAAAGTTGTTCAGGCGCAAGCGGATAAACCATTCGAGGTTTAAGTATTCTGCACGAAGGTATAGAAGTAGCGACAGAAGGTCGGATTTATTCGTTACAATAATCGAGAAAGGACGTATTCGGCGTAGAGAATTTTTCCTCGTCGATGGGTACCGTTCAAATGACAGTGTTTTTTAAACAAATTTTAAAATCAGCCTCAGGATTAAGGCCTAGGAATTTAATTCCGTCGACTTTAATTTGTCGTCGAATTCCAGGACGTTTCGGTTTCGTTACAGAGTCGAAAACGGAAAGTTGAAACGAATAAACAATGCGATAAATTCAAGTTGGAAAAACACTGTGCATCTCGTCTCTATACATGACACGACAAAGGCGTTTCAGCATTTTACAAAAGCTCAAATGTGATTTGCAGTACAAAAAGCTTGCTTCGTATTATTATGTGTTATTTCTTGCTCAACGGTTACAATTGATTGTTGACGGTTTCGCGTTGTATTCTGAGGATATCTTGAAGCTCTACACAACGCACAGAGACTTTATAATTATCATTCTCAAAGTACTCTAAATCTAAACTGCATATCGAAATGCGGCGACGCATATATCGTAATAAATATATATGTATATATATTTCATTTCGATTATTGCCAAGACAAATCGTGAAATACTGTTCAATTAACATTAGGTTTCGAAAGCTTGTTTATAAATTTATGCCACATGTATTCTCTTTGTGTAAGACTGAATTTTAATTACTAGTGTTACGTAAGATTTGTCATCGACTTTCACGCGTCATTTAAGCAAGAAACTAAAAAAAAAATGAAAAAATAAAAATAAATACATGCTGCTTGCAACTCATAATCATCGTCATCGATATTTTATTATAAACAAATACAGAGTTACGTCTCGCAACCATTTTTATTTTATATTCGATCCCAACTTCTTTATGACACTACAACCTTGATATTCTGTTGTAATATTTCAATAATAACTAGTGAATGTAGTTATTTCCTGTGTATATGTATATTAAATGTACGAAATCATAAAAATAAAGATTATAAAATTCGATTACGTTATATACGTCTCATTATTTTTATTTGTCTAATCATCGAACATATTCAATAATTAGTCAAATTCCATGATATTATATTACTACGTAATATTTGCGACACGAAATACGAAACATATGTTTGTACATGATAGATTTTCTTGTTACGTTAAACGAAACATTCATAACTTCATTAAATAAATATGAAAAAAAAAATAAATGATCGGATCACTAAGTATAACACGCTGCGAAAAATCGCTTGATAATCTTTCGAATGATACTTCCTGTATGACATTTGGATTGGCATCATCAAAAAATGTTGTATATTAAATGTAAGAAAATTCCTTTTCATACTCATTGAAAATCGAATTTCTTCCCTTGTTCGTAACGTTTAAGAACTTATATAGTTCTATAAGTAGACATCTTAGAAATAGGCCCACATAACAAGTTAATAACAACATGTTCTAGCATTTCTTAAAGTTTTGTGTTACTTTTCGCCATAGATAGTTAACGCACAGTGCACATAACACCAACAAACAATAGTACTTTCCATTTGGTCCTCTACCATATAGTACGACTTCAAATAACAAACACGGTACGCACTTCCCATGTAAACTGTAATCCATGGAAAACTGAAAGTATTGTATTAAAAATATAATATTTCCGTTTTTCTCTCTCAAAAATCGATTTATATAACGAGAAATTATAAATAGTATAAGTTGTTATGCAAAATTGCTATATTTTAAGGAGTTTACCTCCTCTTTGTTCTTCAATCAGATTTTATCGTCCGCCAATTCGAGGAACTGTGCATAGAAGTCTCTCGTGCTTTCACCTTTATTATTGAATAGGAATTTATAATAACTACCATCTGCGCATATTACTGTAAAATACGAACCAAAATGATTTATATTTCAAATGTTCGAATTTTAAATACTACAGCGATGTATTGCTTACCTATAATACTATTGTTGTCAGTTCCAAATGCACACATACATTGCGGACCACTTGGAACTTCAAATTTACAAAAGCTCCAGCTTGAACTAAAGTATTTTGGCAGGAAAGTAGCAGACGCTAAACTAGATTGGCGATTTAGTTTTTGATCTTCTACGGCAAAAACGTGGACAGTCCCATGATCACTTGCGACGCAGAGCCAAGTGGAATCGTGATTGAAATTGATGCTGTAATTGTGCATAAATGCAAATAATTAGTTTCGTTTTGAAAGCCAATTATCTTTGACAGTATCTTAATTTACTTACCAATAGATATTTGCGTGATGAGCCCCCCTCCTCAACTCGTTAATCATATGTCCAGTCTGTGTTTCGAATACTCTGATTAAGGTTCCTTTTTCTGAAGCGGTAGCTAATCTAGTACCTTGTAAATTTAAAGCTATACACGATAATGGAGTCTCATGCGCTTCAATATTTAAGGGCTGCTTTTCTGTATTAGCTAAATCTATTACTGTAATAACGCAGAAAGTTATTTTGAGGATTAATTAGATTAAGGGGAAAAGAACGTTTTACATAATATTTTACCTTGTACGTGTCCATTTCTTCTACCTGGGAAAGCGAGTAGGGAATTACTACTATTTGGGCATAATACACACAGCCCTCTAGGATTTGGATTAGTCTCGAATACGTGTACTTGTTGCGGGTGTGGCGTGAACGTGTAAACTTTTATAACTCCTTCTAAAATTACTACTATCCTATCTCTTCTCAATTTGACACCCTTCACTGGGGCGTTAAATTCTAAAGTAATTGCGGGTAATTTTTGAAGATCATCCCATATCATAACTGGAATTGTTGCGCAAAGTTAAACGATCTGTTTTTTCTAATTTTAAAATAGGAAAGGTATATGTATAAGATATTATACCTTTATTTGTTGGATACATGGGATTCGCTCCGCTGCCAACTAACGCTAAATAGTTACACCTAAATAGCATTTCCACGTAACCAAGACCTCCATCGCTGAAATGACGAGCCTTTTCCTTTAACGGATCACAGTTATATATTCTGAAGCCATTTTCCATACCACAAGCGAAGCATCCTACGAATGGAAAGATCACACAAACAATTATGATATTGCTATCTACTCTCGCAGCAAATATTTATCTTTTTTCTTTGGTATCGCAATACGGTATTTGAAAGATACATGTTTCTTACTTAACGTACATACTATCGCTTATACACGGAAAACCCAGGAGATAAACTACCACAGCTAAATAGTAATCATGAAATTCTTCGCGAAACAATATCATGTCATACGATACTCGTAAAACAATATAAGAGAAACATCTCGGGTACGGAATATAATTCGCCAATAATTTCAGTCGAAACAAAGTTATGAACAACGCGTTTTTCATTCCATGATACAAAAATATAAATCGATATTCTTATTATAGATGATGTAATTATACATTATTTAAAAACAACTCGTGTGACACAGTTGAATGAAAGATTGAAGCAGAAATAACAGACGCGAATCGTGTAGAAATAAATGTATAAATAACTTCGGGGGAAATTTATCATCGTACAATCTCAAATAAGCTCGTGCGAATAAGGTTAGGACGGTGGAAACGATAGTGAAATTTGGAAATTTCGATTATTTTCAGCGAGCGGTGTCTGCATAGACACGTCGCTTCGCATTAAAAACCGTGTGAGTTATATAGAGAATCGAAGGTAAGATAAGTTTATGCGAGGACCCTGGATACAGAGGTTAGAAGTAAAAAAAAAAAAAAATTTGACAGTACATGACCGGAGACTGTCAAATGTAGCACACTCGGTCACATACCTTGGTCCTGATTAAAGCCAGCATAGAGCAAACCGTTTCCGTGAGGATTCCCTGTAGTTAGGTTCATCTTAAATTACTTCTTTAATCGCAACATTCGCTCGAACGAATTGATTACACGCAGAATTCGATCACATATTCGCCGGCAAGCGACACGAGATACTTTTCGTAACTACGAAGTTCCGTCACCATTGAAGGCTCTCTACGCATGCGTATTCGTCTGCATTAATCAGCTGATACAAGAACGGGATCGCGGCTTTAAACTTAAATGGCCGCACACAAGTGTTACGATTTTGGTCGGTGAAAATTCGTTTTGTATTTACCGCCGTACAATATCTGTAGGAACGTCGATACATTTACTAAAATAAACCAAACAGAGCGATCGTTTTGTGCGTGCTACTTTCACACAAGAAATTATTTTCCGATATTATAGTAAGTTAGGTTATATTTCTAACTTATGGACAGTTTGTATAGGATTGCTATTGGAATAAGGCATGTGCATACCTGTTCCACATTATGCCGAGAGGTAGCACGAAATCTGAAAGGAAAAAAGCACAGCTCGCAATTATGGCTCACGAGACAGATAAGGGATCCCTATGTGGAGATGGCTAGGAAAGAGAACTACAGGTGCAGAAGCGCGTACAAACTGTTGGAAATTAATGAAAGATTTAAAATCTTGCACCCGGGTCATGTTGTAATTGATTGCGGTGCTGCGCCTGGCAGCTGGACTCAAGTTGCTGTTAACTTAACGAACGCGAATGAGAAAAGTGAAAATGCGATTGGAACTGTTTTGGGAATAGATAAGCAACCGATTTATCCGATCAAGGCCGCAACTTTGTTGAGCAATATGGATTTCACTAACATAGCGTCGCAACATGAACTAGTGAAACTATTGAAAGGCGAAAAGGCAGACACAGTTCTGTCGGACATGGCGCCAAATGCTTCTGGTGTAAGGGAATTAGATCACGAAAATATAATAAAGCTGGCGTACAGTGCATTCCAGTTCGCTTTACAAGTCGTTCGATTGGACGGAACGTTTGTCTGTAAAGTATGGGACGGAGCGAGATGCCAACAATTCGAGAAGGATCTGTTAAAGTTTTTCAAAAATGTAAAAAGCGTAAGGCCACAGGCAACAAGGGATGATTCTACGGAGAAGTTCTTCATGGCTAGAGGATTTAAAGGGATAAAAAGTACATCCAGTACAACGTAACATGCAGCTTCATTAACAATTAAGTTCTGTACAATAAAAAATGCTTAATGAATAGAAATGAGTTGTAACATAATCGTTTCTCATGCATGGAGAGGTGGTAAATAATAACAAAGCACGATATCGCAATGCAAGCAGCAACATCGAGTTACTTTATATAAATTCCTCCGTTTTTCGGTCTAACAACTCGTACACGACACGACAGTGTGTAATATACATCGATATATTTCGCTATAAATAATACAATAATATTTTAATACAGTTACAATTAATACACATTAAGTCGCCGACAGCGCTTCTTAATTATGCTATGTATATACAATTTCTCTTAATAAAATTAATATTTACACGAATTAACATTCAGATACATGAGAAAGAGAGATTACACACCACATCGAAGCATACGTAGAGCAATAAAAAAAAAAGAAGGGAATTACTGGCCGCGATGTCGAATTTGTAATTTTTGTTTCGTTGATGGTACGTGATAGCCCCACGTAGACAATTTCAATCACGAATAAAAGTCTAGAAGATTTCGCGTTTCAATAAGGACTCTCATGATAATAATAGTAACAGCAATAAATTTTTCTTGTTTCGTACAGCATGCACTTTACCGTGTATTCTCGTACAAAACGTTATCGCACGTGTAAAAATGTGGACAGAAAACGATCGCAACAACGCGTCGTAAAGCTAAAACGACTGATGGCCGATTCTTACTATTCCGAACAATATCTTCGGAACGCTTACGTAGAACAACGACCAAATTGCACACCGAAAACATTCATACTACATAGATATGTGTTTTCGCTATACAATGTAGGTGTAAGCTTTGACTCACCTATTGTTAGAAGAAACATAAAACGTCGCGATTTTTTTTCAAACTTAAATGCAGATCGTTTTGCACGTACAGCATATAAATGCAAAATTTTCTGCGCACGAAAAGCACACTATCCTGGTCGATGTTCTAAGAAAACTACCTAATATCGTGTGTTTAGTTTAAGTCGGTGCGCGTATTGCAGCAAGGAGCCGAAAGGAAACTTAAATATCCTAATCGGTATCACGTAAGATGCATTTAGAAAATATAAATAAAATAGATACTAGATACTCTTCTCAGAGGCAATAAGATTTTCGTACGACACCTTTAACACGATCTTTCCAAATTCTGACACACAAAAGACGCATCCCTGCGTGGCCGCTTAAATCCAACACACGACAGAAAAAAAATATTATCCACAGAAATGGAGCGAGGAATTTCCTCCTTTCATTCCTCAATGTCGAATGTAAAAACCATGTTGTTCGCGAATTTTTTGCAACCGACGTAGAAAACGAACAGGGTAAAAATTCGGTGAAATAAAACAAGAAGGAAAAGTACCATCGCAACAGTTTATGTTTCTCCGTGCAACAGCAAACATGATGACGCACATGATCAAGCTGCATGAACAATACTTGGTCGCCGCTGGGAAACTGAGCAGCGCGCACCTCTCTCGAGATTTATCCGTGATAGGACTCGTGATTTCTCGTGTTCTATAAATAAAGCAAATACCGCTAAAATCAGTCTGATTCGATATACCGGGGTCACAAGCGTGTTCTCCGTGAGTTCGTGAACCCAGATCCCGCGCGTACGGACACCGCGCACACTGATACTTTCGAAGGTGATCTTCTCGGGGTTCAAGATTCGATCGAGGACGTTATTGTAATTCATAATTCGACTATACAAACGCAGGTGGCCTGTTTCTTTCTTCTCTTCGCTTATCGAAGCCGAGCATTTCACACAGAATCGTTACCTTTGCCCTCGGTGACGAAACGTAACGTCGATCGACTACTTCATATACGTATATTCTGATTATTATTGTTACCATCGCTGCAACGAGTCGTAGGAGGAATCGTTTTTCGTTGATCGTGTTGGCCATGCGATCCATGATCCACGACGCGCGCACGATCCATCGTTTTACGTTTCGTGCACGACGAAGATACGATTAGACACGGCCTTGTCGTCGACATACTGTACGCTTCTGTTTTCATAACACCGAAGTTTTGCGTATCGGCTTGTTCTTTGTGGTAACGGTGCGATATCCTGAGACTATATACCTTCGGCTGCGTGCCGCGAGATTTTCGATCGTGACGCATCTTCGGTAAAACAGCTAAAAATAAGAGGGACTTCGAGGGAAATTCTGACGCCCAGGTATTTAATGTTTCGCGTACGTACCCCGCGTGACCGGCGAGTTTTGTTTCGGCTTCTTTTTATAGCCCCGAACAAGGATACGGGCACGTTTTATCGTAGAAAGCGACGTCTAGGCTGAATTTCAAAAGGGAAAAATTGCGCAAGAATATCTTCAGCTCCGTTGGTTCATCGCTTTCTAAGTCTGCAGTTAGAGTACAGACTTTTCCCGCCGTTAACATAACACCGGCAACGAGTTCGGGCAATCGATATTTAAGCCTCCTCGGTGAATTGAAAATCGTTTCAGCCCAGTGAAAGAAAAACCTTCCGCGATATCGTTGCTAATTCTATTAGCCGCGCTATAATAAAAAATATGTTCCCTGTAATCGTAAGCATTCGTAGCTGTATGACATTAATACTATTAGCATCGTTGCGTCTATCATCAAAGATTCACTGAATCGGTGAATTAGGCCTTCGCGAGTTACAACTCTATCGAGCAAAACCGTCTAAAAATATATATTACACAAACGCGTGCGAATCGGCTTCGATATCGGGAAAATTAGGCCAAAGCTTGATACACATCCAGCACCGCACTGTTCCGACGTTCCCCATCGCGAGACATACGCAGACAGTTCACGATTCGAAGAATTCAAAGGACAATTTTCTAATCTGATTCCCCGCGGATCGTGTATTAACACGGTATGCCGGGAAACTAACGGGAACGACGTTTACATCGAATTCTACCATTGATCCTACTTCGAGAAATTCTTTGTTTCGTTCGGAACTAGGTCTTTTCGCCATCAATCTACGAAAGTGACGCGATTTCTCTGAAACGAACAACTCTTAGAAGTACGACCAGCGTTACAAAACGATACACCTGTCGATCCCGTCACCTTCCACGCGTAACACTACCGTGCTTAAAAAAATCCTCCCTCGAAGTCGCTTGGAAAAATTCCACGACACCGCCGCGACAAAGTTCCAGGATTATGCAACGCGACGATACAAGACTGCTCTATCGGTGACACGCTTCGCACGATTCTGTGTGCTCGTTGGCCTGACAACAAGTAAGTACGTGGTACATACGATCAATCGGCCCGCCTATCGGTTCACCGCGGCGAACGTATACGTTGGCACGCAAATCGCCAATAGCTTGCGACTCTTAATTCATTTGGCACAGTTCCATAGTCTCTGGACGTTCCCACTGTGGGAAGCAAAACGGGCTGCGAGAACCAACGGTGACACACTCGATTATCCACCGGTACGTGTCCCCGGTTTCTACGCGATTAGCTTAATCGGATCGCGACGAGGCGAACGATCAAGTTAGATTCAGGAAGGCGACACCAGCGGGTGCCTGTTGCTCGCGTACGATCGTTGCTGGACACCTTCCTGATCCGCCGAATAGAGACTAGGATCCCTCATGAGAGGCATGGCCGTCCAAAAGGAGGCCGAAAGTGGCGGTAGCTTCTGTCTGCGGGTGTTCGCTGTTGTCTCCACCTGTTGACCCGACGACTGTTGCTGGTGTCGGGAGAACGGCCTCCAACGGGACGCCCCCCGATGAAAGGGTTTTTGATTCGCGAACACGCTGCTCCTTGTGCTGGAATGTAGTCCGTCGTCCAGTGGATACGGGACTCCGTCCTTGTAGCTCTGCCGGTGTATACTGTTCACCTCTTCTGAGGGGAATCTGACTGGTTGCCTCGGATAAGATAAGTGTCTGTTGTAATCGAGGGTCGGTCTGAAGCTCGGCGTCTCCGGTTCGAACGTTCGCAAGATATTTGGCCCCTTGGACTTTTTTAGAAAAAACGATTCTTTGCCGTTCGCTGATTGCTCATCGATCGTGTGAATCTCGGTGATTGGATCTTCCTCCGTGTACATGTCTCGGGTACCGGGATCGTACAGAAGTAATTCGGAGGAGGATGGCGCGGCTTCTAGTTCTTCACTTTTGAACAATTCTCTTAGATCCTCGTCGATGTCTTCGGTGTTGTTTGTACGAGTAGCTTCTGGAATTTGTATGATGTTTCGCAACTTGTCCGTGGTTACGTCTAGGAGGGTAGTTTCCAGGACCATGTCTCCGTCAATGCTGACTTCGCTCGACACTTTACTGGGACTATCATCTTTCTCCTCGTTCTCTGTGCTCGCAGAGTCGTTGGCGGGCACAAGAATCTCCTCGACTGTATCGACCTTCGACGTTTCGTTTTTCTGCATCACGCGGAGACCCTCCGTTTCTTGCCGCTGCTTCTCCAGCTGTAATCGTTCTATATCCTTCACGGGTATAATCATTCCAGCCTCTCCGTGCTTTAAAATCTCCCCACCTTCCGCTTCCGATGATTCTTCATCCGGCAAATCGGTACTTTCCGCGTAATCCTCCGTTTCCTCCTCGTCGTCATAGACCGTTTCTACAATTACGGACAAAATTATTGTAAATAGGATTGCTATTAGTTGTCTTTCTGAAATATTCTCTTACCTATTGTTCATAATTAGAATTTAGATACGTGATAAATCGTTTCTATTGAGTGGAAGTTGAACAAAATAAGTACGAAAATAGTACGAACAAAATAGAATAGGCATAGACTATTCGACGAGAGTTAGTTCGAAAATTTAACATAATATAATAGCCCGAGGCTTTTATCGTATTTTCTTAGAACAGAACAAAGGTATAGAAAATATTACATGAGGTTGTATCATATTCATTGTTATATAAACAATAAATTAACACATGTTCAAAACGCGTCCTCTGATACGCGTCTATTAACTTAAGAAGAATTGAAGAAGTATCTATTAAATTACTAATTCTTCAATTCAATGTGCTTAAACGAAGCCTAATAGTATTTTAAACGAATAAACATTCACTTACTCGCATTCTCAAAGAGCTGTTCGCTCAATACAGTCCCTGGCTGGATCTCCTGCGAGTCTCCATTTCCGGTGCTATTGCCCGAGTTACCCTCACGCGTGTTCACAGGCTCGATTTCCTCTACCACGCTCGGTGGTACATCGAGTTGCTTGCTCGGGGATTCAAATTCCGGAACACTCGCGCCGACGTCTTCCTCGACGGTGACGTTCCTCGTCAAATTGCTTGCCCGAACAATCGCGTGAAGGCTCGTGCTGTCGTTCAGCTGTAAATCGTTCACGTCAGGGACCACAACGTTAGCCGGCGTCACTGTCGAGGATAGAAGAACCAAAATCGGCGCCGCCTCGGTCGAATCCGACAGCTGCGTTCCGTTTCTCCATGCGTCCTGCTCATCGCTTGTACCATTACCGCTCGTGCTCGAGATATTCAGAGGCGCCTTCAGATCGACGTGGATCTTCAATCCGACGCCCTGATCCTTCGTGTCCGAGGAAGTTGTACTGACGCTTGCCGAGGATTCAACCTCGTCTGTTTTGCTACTGTTCAACGGCAGTCTCTCTTCCTTCAAGCTGACCGGCTCCCGGACAAGAGCGACAGCGGGGATCTTTAACGAGACCCTGGACTGGTCCGTCTGGGTCGACGAGGTGTCCGAAGTGTCCGAGAGCAGAGGGATGCTCAGCTGGAACGGGCCACTGGACTTCTTGTGGCTGTTGCTATGGTACGTTTGCGCTTCTGAGCTTTCGCCACCGTTGCCGTACCGGTTGTTCAATCGTTGCAGAAGGAAATCCAGATGGGCCACGTGATCGATGTTCACGTTTTTCACGCACCTGCCCATGGTGTCCGCTCTATAACCGTCTGCGCAAGGTGGCAGGGCTGGGAGTGCCGGAGCGATGAAGACGCTCTTCGGCGTGATCCGTCGAAGGAAGCTGGCGGAATCGAAGCCGGAGTGCGCTCCAGTTTGAGAGTCCAAGAGGAGCCAAGCTTGCCAGGCCAGCTCGCTTGGCGAGCCAAGGTTTTGTGACCTGGATTCGGCGGAGTTTCTCGACAACGTGGGCGACGACGAGGAGGATGAATCTGTTAGTGTTTTTAGGGACATCGATTGGCAGTGCCTAACGAGGCCGGAGAAGAGGACGATGGCGAGCAGCATCCTCCAGCAGGGCGGTGTACGACGACGGCGTGTCACGAGCATGTTCGTGTTTGTCGAGGAAGTTGGAGAAGTGCGATGACGATTTATCACGAGCATGTTTGCTCTAGTCGACGAGGTCTCTCGCGGGATTCTTTCGAGGTATCTTGAAGATTCTCGTCTGGAACTTGCTCGTCACCTTCCTCTCGAGGCTCGAGACATCGGTGTCGTCTGGAATTAAAAAAAAAAGTAGCTTTAGTATGGAGTAATGTATGCAATGTGGATAAAATAAAGGTGAAGATATGTGGAAAGAATGACGTTTCCTTCTCTAGACATTTCATTGCAGAGGGAAGGCTGTACGTGTGTTTTGTTTTCATTTATACTGTTAACGGAAACAACGTTTAGCAAAAACATAATCCTTTGGAATTCTCCGTTGCGTTCCGAATGGGATAGGAAGTGTAATATCGTGTCACAAGGTTTGCATTCAGCGTCGGTTGCTGGAGCTTTCACTCGAGCATTGAATCATCTTTGGTCACGACGTTAGCCTACTTTTCAACCTTAATAGACACCATATGCTTCGATGGAATCTATGCATTCCGGAAGCTTATTTAACAGCTTACGAGAATCTGCTGGATATTCCACCGGGTCGTGTTTAATTGCTACCAGATTTCATTTCAAGATAGTCAATCTTGGAATTAATAGAGAAAGAAGTACATGTTCGAGGAAGTTATGATTTATTCTATAGATTAATCAAAACCATTGAAGATTCTTCGATCCTGAAAATTTACATATTTAACAAACACTATGTATCAAGTACAAAATGGTTTGTAGCAATTAATCTTAGACATCATATGAAGAATGAAATATCACTCGTAAATTATTTTCTCTGACAGTACTCGTAATGCTCTCAATATCTTGGAAAATACCTTGGACAATGCCGACTAATATATCAGAGTGTCCTACATGAACATCTTAAAGTAACCATAATATCTTTACTTTTAAGCCTTCTCCTATAATCCTCTTCAAAATCCCATCCCAAAAAATAATAAAAGACAAACAAAACTCTATTATCATCCCCCTAATAAATTCTTCCTTTATTTCAATCCATAACTCCACGCATATATTAACAAATGGACTAAATTGAAGCAAACGTTCAATTCAATTAAAAACGAATTAATTTTACGCGTTCTGGTGTTAATTCAATGAAGTTATTTTCCTCGACTCGCGTTTTACTTTAACGTCCATGTAAATTCGACGAGCGATCGTTTCGTTCGATCCGAAACACCGTTCTCCAATTCGCTCTCAAGGCGACAGAGCGAATCGCGGTAGACGCAAAATCTGCTCGATTCTCGGGGTGGAACACCGAAGGGAAAGGGTAATTCCATTAGAGTTATTTGTACACCGGCGACTGGGTGGATCGATGACTCGTTAGTTTTAAAAGGTATTGCACGGCCGGCAGCTGTCCTCGTCTGCCCGCTTACATACGCAATAGAAACTGCACGCTCTTCAAACGGTGAAAAGTGAATGCACGACGATCTGTTTTTACCGTTATGCAGCCACGCCACGATTATGTCTACGCCGTGAATAAGCCGTGCAAACACGAGATTCGAATCCACGAACGTGTCGGGCATCCTCGAGGAGCGGGCAGGACGAGGAACGTGGGATGGCGCCGGCGAATTTCGTGACCCGAAACGTAACGCGAATTCGACGGCTCGCCCCGGCGAATTCCTTTGATTCACCTTTGATCTGCATTTGCTCCTGTACTTTCGTTTTCGCTCGACTATCAATTGCAGCTATAGGTACGTATCGATCCCGGGTCTCGATAGGCGCGACAGCGGTTTTGTTGCGAGATATCCTTGTCAAATTTCCAGATGCTCTGGCGAGGATTGCAATTTTCATGGGATTACGATTTGGGCGAATTTATCAAGCAATGTTAATTGCACGATGCGTTGCATTAATAATGTTGTGGATTATTAAGAGGCGGCTTATTTTTAACCCTCTGCGCTCCTTTGTCGAGTGTGACTCGACATCAGTTTTTATCACAGAAGCACCTTAGCCGAGTCACACTCGATTTCAAATAAAACGTTTAAAATACTAGGGAGTTATCGGAAAAATAATTCGGAGTGCAGCCAGTGTCGAATTTAATGGTTTAAAGCTCGCTTGAAGGCGAACGTAAATATGCGTTTGCGCTTTAACTGTTTTGGCTACCACTTTATCGGCGGTGTTTTATTATTTTTATTATTGAAACAGTTTACCTTGTCAGCAAATACACGGGGAAGAATAAACGCAGGTGAAGTAATGTGTCGTAATGATATATATGCAGGTTGGTTGCTGTCGCTGGTGCCATATAAATGATTTTTATTTAAATAATCACGGTATAATCCTTATTGGTTTTTAATGGCCTTTGGACACCCGCGTATCGGATAACTCGTACAGGATATCCTTGATCTTTAAGAGTACGGCGTGAATTGCACTATTTATTCTGCAGTTTATTAATTGATCGTGTCTCGGTTCGTAAGTAAATTCACGGGACAAATATAGAACGTAATATAGAACGCGTAGAAAAAGGATTGCAATAAAAATGATTTATTATCAATTGTGAAAATGGTACGGATATTTTGCAGATAGAACACGCTCGAAATAAGATTGATTTATTATCGATTATGAAAGTGATTATTCCACTGTTCCAAGCAATGGTTTTACATTCTCTATTGTTCAATTAGGAGTTTTTGCGATTCGTGTGCACGTTCCCTTGTCTCGTGACCTTTCTGAATAATGAAAGTTGCATTAAAACAAGGCGTTACAACAAAGTCCCACCAAAGGTCAGATTATGCAAGGCACCTGCATTTTCTCCTGTAATCCGTGAATACTGTGACTTCATCTTCGAGGTTACGGCCCGACACTAATACAGAGAAAACGCACTTGCTGCTTCTTCGATTCAATTCTACCTCTGCAAGTCTCGGAACTATCAGATTCGATTGGCAATTATTTACACAACTTTCAGGAATGTACGGATACATAATGCACACTGGAGTTAATAAAAAAGAAAGAACAAAGGTTGAAGGGAAAATATAAAAATAGTGCAAATTACTACATCCTTTCCGAACTTTTTAAATCAGATGAATTATATCGAATCGCGCTCTTCACATAAAAGAAGATCAATAGCCTTCGGGTTTCTCAAAATGTAGATTTAGAGCTGCTTACTTTCTCGTTGTCAAAAAAAACCCGGCTCACACGAAATATATCATCGATCGAGAAATGGCCGCCATTGAAAAGAGCCGAATGGAAAGGAAAATAAAATTATGTCCCTAATTCGTCACACTTTCCCTGAACTTCTTTCACTTCGACCTATCGAATAAAGGGGCCTGGTTCTCCTATCCTCGACCAACTTCCATTGCAATTCGTTTCGAGGTCCAAGTTCAGAAGGGGCTACAAATCATGGCAATAAAATTATTATAAAATACCGCGGCAAGAAATGTTTCCAACGTGAAACATCGATAATCGTTATCGTTATAGCACGAGCTTCGTCTAAAGAGACAGCAACGTAAAACTGCGACGACAATGTTTACCATGAACTTGAGAATGGACGTCCGTTTAGGAATTCGTGTTCAAAGATACCGTCAGGAATCTCCAACATTCTTGCACACGATTATCTAAAGACGCGTGTGAACGTACTGTATCACTATTAAGGGCTATTAAGGGATTATGTCCACCATAGCGATGTAACTTCCCTCTAAATAAGCTTTCATCTGGTGGTACGTAATTTCGCAATTTTTAATAACCGTATAGTGTTTAATAACCGGACTCTTTTGTTCACGAAATTCTTTTTCTTAATTTCCAAAAGCTTTACAATTTGTCCATTAAGGACATTCGGTAAATTCACATAACTTTTCTGTAGGTTCATAACACGCAGATGCTTTTCTCATTAGAAAGCATCAGCACAGAGTTACAGTTTATTTTTCTGAGGTCACGAAAATGATGTGATGAATTGAAACGTTCCGGACGAAAATGGAAGAGTATGTGTAGATTTATAATAATAATAATAATATATATTTCATTAACCAACGGGCTAGAGAACCCTTTAGTATACAGGGGATTGTGTCACATAGAGAATAATAGTATAATATACAATATGAAGTAAAAACAGAATTACAGAGAAGAATAACAATTGAGACAATTTGAAATAAAGTAAGATACAATCAGATAAAGTATAATGTAATAAGATAACATAAAATAAAATAAAATAGGGTGAAATAAGATAAAATATAATAAGATGAAGTGAAATGGGATACAGTGAGAAGATAGTTCTTGATTCCTAAAGACGGAAAAATTAATAACTGTTTACGATTTACAATTTACCGCGATTAAAACGGCTTGCTTGAACAATATGAAGGAAGTCCCGAAGAAATTGAGGCAATTGCAAAATTTGTTCGCGTTGGCGCATAAGCGATTGAAGCAATTAAATTTCCCATAGAGAGTCCGGTGAGTGTTCGTGTAGAATAAAGTATGCATCCTAGATTGAAAGGTGGGAACGTGGAATTACTAGTTCCGAAAGAATGTCGGGGCAGGAAATCATCTGATTCGTAAGTTTGTACGTAAGTAGATTTGAATTATTTCCATTGGGAATGATTACAATATATATTTACGTGTCTATATCGTGAAACAAATACGTACACTTGATATTCCAGGTCTTGCTAAATATAATATGTTGTACGCGCGATAAAGCGGCGAAGTTTGTACATTTCTATACTTCGTTGCTTCATTTCCTTCGCGAAAGTCTACATCGAGCGAAGATAAACAGAATAATTTCCCGCTTCGAGAAATGGCAATTTATTAAAAACGTCGCGTCACTCGACGAGTTAAACTTGTTTCTTCTCAGATAATGCGTGTGTTTATGTTGATTCAGTTAATTGTGCCACGCAGACTCGCGAACGCATATCCTCGGTTAAATAGACTGGTCTCATACATTGAGGCAAAGCAAATTTCCGTGTTATCTCTGATAATTTACACCGGCAAAATTCATGGCTCTATTATTAAATGAAAATGCTCCCCCATTTTCTGCCTCCGTCGAAATAAAAATGAAGAGGCGAGAAAGTAGAACGCGTGGACCGTAACTTCCTAGTTCTCTGTACGTTTATTTTCATTGGGAACCATTATTTTAGACCGCCGAGTCGCGTCAGTATTCTTCTTGTCAGACTTACGACCGCGTTTCTCAAGGACCATGATTTTTGCGATTTCGAGGGAATCCAGGGAAAATAAACGAACCGACCAGCAAACGGTGGTATTATTCCAGACGATTGCGAGCATGTGGTTTGCACCCTCGATTTGTATATTTGCAGGAAAGTCGCGTGACCTACGCGTGTTCGAGGGAACGTTTACCCGTGCTACGTTATACTTGAAAGAAGGAAAACACTTAAAAAATATGAACATTTTATCTACATACGACGAACGTTATTGTTGCAATACGAACGATAGCAATTTCCATAATTATTACAGACGATTCCTTGGTGAACAAATTTGAATGCCTCGGGTGTAAAAGAACTGTTCTCATATTTGGTCTCAATTAATTCCATAGATATATACGTAAGGTACGTTGTAAAGGTACACTGTTACATAAACTGAACAGAAGAAGTTGCCAATTCCATTCGAAATAAAATAATGACTTTCTTCAGCCCATACTTTCACTTATAATATTACCAACAGGTTCAACCTTTTCTACGGAGAAAGTGTTCTTTGAACACGCATCAGCAAACTATTCAGGACCCCGACGCTAATAATGAGATATCCGTTGCACTTTAATCGAGCCAAGCGAATTTGTGTAACGAATCGTGCGGTTTAACGTGGCTTTCTAAAAATCGCTCGACTATTATTTAATTATTCATATCCACAATGGTAACTGAAATAATATACAATATTTTGCATACCAATATCCCAATCGTTAGTCTCTAAACGAACTTAAATAAATATCGTCCAATACTCCAAATCGACAGACAAATGTCGCGTAAAATCAATAACAATCGAGTTTCACGAGGGAAACTTTTCTTTGGGGAAATAATAGATCCGTCCCAATGCTTTTATGATTATCTTGTTCCCACTTTCGTTGTTCACGTTTTCCCGTCTCAGGAACTGTTTCGCCATTATTCCGTGAAACATCGCGGGAAAAGGGAAAACGATCGGAGCAAAAGAACGTGCAGGAAGACCGCGTTCCCCAGGCGCGTGTTACCCTTGAGAGCTTTACGATCAGATGGAGTATCCGGTCGGAAGGAGACAACTTTACGCGAACGCATGGCCAGCCAGTGGAACCCCTGCGAACGTTACGACTCATGAAAATGTAAGGTGGTACTATAAATAAAGTGAAACCGGCCTAATAACAGCGAGTAGGACGATCGGATCGCGGCAGGGAGAAAAAGCAGGCTTCAATCTTGTTCTTTTTTCGAGCAGTACCTCAGGCTCGTCAATCCGCGGCCCTCGGTTCAACGTCAAGTAGCACACGACTGGTTACGTTTTATCTTATTTTTTTTTTCTTTTTTTTTTGTTCACCATCGTTCTACCCGAATTTCACGGCGGAATTCGTGGAATGAATGGACACCTTTCGTGAACACCGTCGACGTTGTCTTGTACATGGACGTATGTACGTACACGATCAGCATGGTTTTCTTCTTTATTCGTAATTAACCGTTTGAGTCCCAAGCAGCGCGATCGCGCTGTTCAGATTTTATGTCGAGAAAACCCAGCACATTTCGAGCATTGTGGACAACTGACGGTGCGTTACCGATTGTCGAAGTCGTGCGCTCAGATTTACTGACGCAAGTACATCAAACAGCTCCTTTTAATGTAAATAGTACATTTTACAATAGGTAGAATAGTACTATAATAATGCATAATAATAATGCTATCGCGCCGCTTGGCATTTCTCGACATTAAATAAAACAACCGCTATCGCGCTGCTGGGTCTTTTCGTACTCATTTAGACAAAGCGCGGTTGCGCTGTTTGGGATTCTTCGACAGTGTTTTTTCAATACCCCTGGGACTCAAACGGTTAACAACTACGATACAGCTTCGTCACCTGCTGCGCACGGGGTTCGAATGGAAGTCGAGATTCTGAAAAATGTGACGACCGTTCCGACGTTCATTTTCAGCGAGGTGAACGACGCGTCGCGAGTTGTAAAAGCGATATTTTAATATCAAGTCCGTGGGGGGTTGATAAACTTGACTCGCACACGGTGACCTTTATCTTTGATTTGCGTTACGAAAACTGTGTAAAACGACTTGCTTTATTGCTAATGATTGTGATAAGATAAAGTGGATGATATTATACGTGGAAATGAAATGGAGTTAAGCGGTATGCGCAATTTACTTTTATGCGCTTTAAATCAAACATATGTGTGCTCGAGTAGTTTGGAGAAAAATTGCGATCGAAATAATGCAGTTAGAAAGCAGCATTTCGATTCCAATTATTGAAGTTTTTAAAAATGGAAAGAAATAATGCAGTACTTAACATATTTATTTTTAGTGGATTTCATGAGATATTTTAAATCGGAATCTAGAAGTGATTTATCTAAATTGCTGCAAATATTGCGTTATAAATTACCATCTATGTGCTAGAATATGAAAACCTTCAAATAATTAGTTAATAATCTCTAATTAGACAATCTCAAAATAAATAAATAAGCACGGAAAATATATTCAAACTCATAATCGACAGTGCTTTTGTTCCTTGTATGTAAAATACAGAAAATGTTTAATGTGAAAGAATAGATTTCGTTTTAAATCAATCTAAAATGAATCTCTCCTAAAAACAACTTGTATTGTTCTCCATTTGCGATTGCAGTTCACGCTAGGCTGCTTCAGGTCTCCAAGGGAACGCAGTTTCCGTTGCGTAATCGAGCGGCAGAAATTTTTATCGGGTGCATGTTCATGCTCCCGAATAAAGATTGTCTAATCTCGAGTGCGCTTTTAAGTCGGTGAATTTAACTCTAAAATTACAAGCGGATAGAGGGTGGGCTTTTTCGAACTCAGAAGGCGAAAAATTTCAAATCACAACGTATTCCTTTGTACAAGAAACACTGACAAAATTATTCATGGTCCTGTACACCTTTGAAAGTTTAATTACTCGAAGATCACTAAAGATAACAGTCTAAGATTGCTAGTAAAGGAATAGAACGCCGGATTGAAACAAAGTTTTCCAATATCCAAGCGGGACATGCGTGTATGCCAGTAGTCGCGAAAGGGTTGAGCTCTGTGTCAGACGAGGACACTTTGTGTCGTCACTCGTGGGTCTCGATACAGAGCCTGCGTTTAAATAAATCCATCGAGCGACGCTGTTAACACCACTTTTCGATGGTGGACACACGTCTGAGAGGCCCCATAAACGGGAATGTTTCTTCAGGCTGCGTCACAAAAAGTGTCGACACAAAGTGTTCCATCGGAGGTAAATGCGCTCTCTGGTTGAAAACCGGTAGCTGTTTCTTTCTTGCTCGATATCTTACTGCCTCCATTACCATTCACGCGTTTGTCAATGGCTCAGCCCGTTCTCGTTGCCTCTACAAAGCTTGGATATCGAAAGCGCTTTCGTTCGTGAGATAAGTTCGACGCTGCTTCAAACGACGATTCTTTGAAACATACGATTGTCAATGCAAAGCGTCTCGATAACGTTATCGTCTCTTACTCGTTTCCACTTGCAACAGGATTCGAAACATTCCCGAACGAATTTTCGTTTTGTCCGCTCAGCGTAGCGTATCCAACAGATAACCAGCATTGATTGCGAATTTCTGCTAGAGTTCACTGAATCGATTCGATTGGAGGAGAGATTTATCGATTCTCTTTTGTTTAATAGACATTGTTGTATTTCTACTGACATTTTCTAATTTGGAAAGTAGATACTAGTTATATGTGTACATTTTAAGGATTATTCTCCTTGGGATAATTTGGAACCGATCTCAGAGTGGAGAAAGTGGGTCTAGAGCCTAGACAATTGTCCCTGTATGTATTTAGGTCGTCATATGATATTAGACACTTTTTCAGACATTTCAATTGATACATGGAATATAATTTATACTGTGTATATTAAATGTAATCGTATGATATCTTTTAATAAGGAACGTAAAGTAACCGAAGCTTTTTAAATACTCGAAATTCGGTAAAAGTATTATGTGATAAATTATTACGTTCATTTCTTTGTATTCAATCCACTAAATGATCTTTATATGATTTAATACAGAAATATTATTTTGTACTGTGCTACGAAAGACGTGTTTTATGTAATCAAAAGTTGAAGTATATTCTACATACCATGCAATCAAACATTCAACTTTATCAACTCTATGGGCATTAGAAAATTAATAGTAATTTTACTCATATTGCTATCACATAAAAAATAAAAAGGATGGAATATTTGCTTGAAAATTGTATTTCTCATCATCCTCATATCCTTTGGTTCTAAAGGAACAAAAGTAATAGTCCGATTCCACAAAAACATGACCAACTTTACTCTTCAGCGACCATCGTTTAAAACGCCTTGAAATACCGAAACACTGAAACCTATCCGCTTTAAACTGCCCTGCGACTCGTATTTGCACGAAATAGAGTATATTTGTTTTACGTCCCATGGTATACTGAATGGAGTTAACATTTGTGTGCTCCAGAATTCAGGCACGTTAATCATCATCGCATAACAATTGCACGCGTGGAACGACGCTCCCTCGAGAAATCGGCGTATTCGCTGAAATTTCCAACAGTCGGTGGAAAATTTCAGGGGAACATGGAGATGGAAATGATAAATTATACATGGGGGGCGTATATACACCTGGTAGGGGCATGTGAGTTTGTTTCTTCGTTTGCGATACGTTAGTTTACACAGCTTTTATGCTACGTGCCACATTATACACGGTTTTTCGTTTTCACACAGTTCCATTTGTTTTTTCAATAATTTTATAGTCAAGCTATATTAATTGATATATATTTTCTGTACTATTATAAGCATTAATAAGTATTAATTATATTATAAGTATTAATATATGTAGATAATATCATAAATTATTTTTGGGATTCGTCTTCGAGAATCAATAATTTGTATCTTATTTTCCTTTTAATGGAACGCTGCCAATAAAAATTGGCATTCACTTTGTTGCGAACCAGAAATTAATTTGCACCGTATAAAAGTTTCAATCCTGAGAAAAAATGTTTAATACCTACGTTAATCTCCACACTTTTCGTCCCATAATTCTATTCCATTTTGCCGCGGAAGGGTAGCAGTAACCAAACCGGTTCGAATAAATCGGTGTGGCGGGGTTTAACATCTTTTCAAACACCTGCACACACCTGACTGCGCGTGAATATTATATCGTTTACAGCACAAGAAGACTTCAAAACGTCCCGAACAGCTGCCACTATTTGCATTGTCCTTAAACGATACAATAATTTTCTGCTCGATGTGTTAACCTTTCCTTAATTATAAGATGCGTTTACGCTACAAAAAGTTAAGGAATGTTCCATTTGATATCAGACTTAGGAAAGGCGGTTCTGTCCACAGGTTTGTCAGTTTGTGTAATTAGGGCGTCAAAGGGTTCAACACAGAATGGCCAAATCTCCTTGTTAAGTACACTTATCACGTGTATCGTTGCTTCGAAACAAGTTACATCAGTTGGTAATCAATAGCGTCCAAGATAGGCAGGCTGCAAGGGGTTAAACGGCCTCGAGATGAGCAATGCAGACAGTGTCTTCGCGAGATTTCGTTGCTCACGAGGCCAACGTGTCATGCGCGCCTCTCGAATCTACAATGATTCATGACAGTCTGACCTCTTCTTAAATAACGTTTTACCACGAAATCATCGAAAGGACACGCGAATCCGATGAATCCTAACCATGGAGCGTAGGTGAACGTATAAATGGCGACACTGAACGATCAGTGACGACTGGAATACATATTGCAATGCTTTTGGAAAACAAAACGAAGAAGAACGTGGTGCTGCGATACAATCGTTTTGTGAGACGAAGTAATATTTGTTTATTGTGCCACGTAAAACGAAAGAGTTCGAGTAAATAATGCAATTATTTTAATGGAAGTAGGGCATTTTATTCGAGCAAGTTTCTATTCGGAGAATGCACGGAGAAAGATTTAAAAGTATTTATATGAATACTTGATGTACTATCTGAATAATCATCCTGTCTGCATCAGAGTTCTATTAATAGATAGCTTTTAAATTCTCCAGTATCGTAAAAATAATTCCCAGCGTATTACTGAAATAATTAATTACGAAAGTCAGAATTCCACTGAGTTTTTTTTCCATTCCCAACATCATATCTTTCCGTCCGTCAGGTGAGATTGTATTTCACCAAATGAAAAGATAATTTCACGTCATTAATGTTACTTTTATACTTAATTCGAATAAATATTCTGACGATATTCCCGTATTTAAGAAAAATGCTTGAATCTATCAAAGAAGATACAATTTCCAACGAACCGGAGACTCTAATCAATTCCCAGCAGCGTTATAAAATTACACAACCGCAGAGTCGTGCTAAATACCATTCTCTCGTCAAGATCAGCGCAAACCGTAAGCGGCGCTAATCCAATTACGCGTAATATTAATCTTCATGATTTACATGGAATTCCCTAGGATAATGTGAACGATTTCGAAACGATTGGAAAGAGTATAGCGAACATTCTCTGGTTTAAAGAGACTATGTACCATACACGTTTGAACGATATAAACTGTTTTTCTTGTCATGCCGATTCAAATTGAAACTAGTTTTTAGCACGCCGCGTAAAGAAGAAATTATAATAGTATTTCAACACCCACACAATTTTCCATAATTTACGTACTTTAATTCATGAATAAGTGATTAATTTCTCTGTTCATTATGCAAGGATAACGTGTTTCCAGATAGTACTATAATATTTTACATATTGCATAAAAACGTCTGACAAGAACAATATAAAGACCATCGAATAATTATTACTTAGTTTTAAAATGCAGCAAAATGTTACCATATAAATGAATCGATAAACTTTCAAATAGAAAGCACTATCAGCTCAGTGCCTGGAAGAGTGCAGAAATTTGTTGAAAAATTCCCCGACCTAAGTTCGACAAACGAAATATTAAAAACCCAAAGGTGTATATCTTCGACTTTCCAAAATCAAAGGAAACTTCTACAATTATAAACGAGCACCCAGCTATATTAAAATTATTCTCCTAATACATCGAAATCGGCCAAGTACAATAATGTTTTGTACTCATTTGCTCCCTTTACACCCCAATTTATCTTCACGCCGATAGAGATTTTAAATAGTTTATTGTAAAAAAGAACTCGCGGCTCTCAATTCATAATAATCGATGGGGTACAATAAACATGTTGCACGCACGCAATAGAATGGTAAAGACCGTAAAAATTCGAATGAAATTTGCACGATATATCAGTCGAGTATATGCGACCTTAAAATTACACAGGTGTGCGGAGCGTTTAAAGTTCTCAGGTATCAGAGCTACGATTAGTCTACCTGCGCACCCCGTTCATTTAATCCCTACGACGATATCAGTCTCTACCACTAAAAACGATCTCGCCGGTCTTACAATTAGACGAATTCCTGTAGCCGGTGTACAGAGAGCGTGTGCATACACGCGGCTAGGGTCGTTAGAACGTGAGAGTAGAAGCCTTTCGAAACGACGGCTCTAAGCACATTCCACGGGATTGTAATCGCGGCGTTTCTCGGCTGATTAGTAAACCAGCTTCTCTTGGTTTCTCTGCCAGCCAGGTTCTGCTCGATCGACAGTCGGCGATCGTGTTCCAGTTCCAGAAGATATTCGAGGTATAATTTTTTCCTACCTCCCCACCTTTGCATTTTTACGGGCTTCAAAGACACCTTTCTAAGCGCAAGGCGCACAGTGGGACGACCCTATAGTAACGTTGGGCATTGGGGCGAAAAATGGAAATTTTATTTTGAACATTTAATTTTATAGGCTGGAAGCTATTAGCTTTTTACCATTATGTCCAACAATTTTGTTTCATTTTGTCGCACTAGATAATCCAGGGTAACCAGTGACAGATACCCGTGTAAAATATATGCTTTTCTTTATTTGGTGTTTAGTAGCTCTATTTTGCGATAATCTTACAGACTGCCCACTTCAAATGGATGTAGGAAATAAAAGGAATAGATTTTGTATAAATTGCATTCTCGATGCGTTTCGCGGGTAGCGTAAATTTTGTAGAAACGAAGCCAGATTTTGTCTGTCCGTCAATTAACTGGTATTGAGGTCAATTTGACGAGTCTAATGAAAGGTACTTTACGAATGTTAAAACGAGAAAATAGATTCTGCATGAATTGAGCAATATGTTTCAGCAGTGTTCGAAAGATTCGGTATTCAGTGCATACGTCGAAACACGATCAGTGTAGGAATATTATAATCGTTGCATTAAATAAATGTTTCGCTACGCAATTGTCGTCTTTTCTCGTCTCTGAACGAATTCTATTAAGAATTCAAGACGCGTTACTTAAAAAAGCCATTTATTACATCCTCCGCAGTATTTAACAGAACACTAAAAGAATTTTGAGAAAAAGGACGAGCAAATGCACTCTAAAATAATAACTTATAATCGATGAGAAAATCTGAAAGACTTTATTGGCAAAGTTTTTTTTTTGGCAAAAAGCTTTATTCTTCGCTGAAACTATAATTTAGCACTTTTGTTTTGTTAAAAACACGAGGAAGAAATACTGTATCCCTGAGACATTTAACATGTGCAAAAATTTCAACAGGTACTCTTGTAATATTTTTATATCAATACTTGCAAAAAGAAGAACCTGCCAGATTTACGTTTATAAAGCGACACTAAGGAGACCTGGAAAGCTTTTTCAACCTGCCAATAAATATTTAGCAAGTGTCCAATATTTTTTAACGGCCCTATAATTTTGTTGAAATACGATTATTTCTGCTGGGGACAATTTTGGCGAGCAATCGTCTCGCAGACGATTTTATAGATTCCCAGTTCACGGGCATTGGCACTCTGCCTAGGGCACGCAACTTTTTTTCCGTATTCTTGGCTTCCTGTTTGTTAGATCGTTTATTTTCTTCGCCGGGGCGCCGTCTACGGAACCCGCAGAGCGCCCTTTGATATAAACGAGCTTTATACTGCAACCGATCTACTCCTCCGCTTCCTCTATTCTCAAGTAATTTCAGACTCGTCCATGCGAGTGAGCACAGTGAACGTGCACCGTGGATATTACCGTTTCTTAATTACTTTCTACAGTGTTACGATAAAGACGAAAGTGTCTGACATTTGATGGCGCCTGTGAAGCAAGGGTTCAATTCTACATTTACTAACTATTAGTATTTACAACTGCACAGTATTTTAATCAAATTTGTATGTCTGTATTTTATATTTCGCAAGTGTTGGAAATTATTTTTAGCTTTAAACTAATTAATAATTTCTATATAATATTAAAATCTTATTTTTCCACGCGCAGCTTCCATTCTTTTTCTCAAGGTGAGTTCGTACTTTGATTAAATTACAATTAGAATAATTTTCCATCGAATAATCCAATGAATATCCCCAACGAATTTAGACAATGTTTCTCTGTACAACAATTGACACTTCTTCAATTTATATTGCAAATTATTTATATACAAACAACTGATTGTGCAATGCTGATTAACAATGGCACAAATTCTTCAACTAAATAACAATCGATTTTCTTTGTACACTGCCGCCATGGTAGCAGCAATTTCCATCAACAACTATTACAAACAATGCCATAACCGATAAAAAAAACATATGTAGGTGAACATCAGGATTACAACCTTTCCGCAATCAAATGCAAAGATTCCACTCCCACACCTCATTGCCAATTATTCCTCCCTCCTCTCAATAATCCAAAGATCAATACCTAATCAAACATTGCACATCAGCGAGGACCACCGAGTTCCCATCAGATGCCATCTTTCCGTTCACGTCGCCTCCGACTTCCATACCAAACGGAGCCCCGAACCGGGTACCACCGTTTACAAAACATCCCCATTCATCTTCCCGCTTATCACCGCCCCGTAACCGTGAAATCGCCACGCTTTCCCCGACCATTAACGAAGCTCGTTGGAACAAAAAGAATCGTTCAATGGTCAACGCTCGTCGCGGGATCGCATTAATCGCGATACCACCGATATCGCAAGGCTTTTTCTCTTTTCCCGTGATTTCTCGTCCCCCCGTGTACCCGTTCGTGTGCCGATGCCGCGAAGAAAAAGCACCAGCGGCCAAGTCCACGCACATACGAACAGCGTGGAGGCACTGCGAAAGAGAGAGAGGAAGAGGGAGATTCAGCGGGGTCAATGAATCTGATCTGGAAAGCGACTGTTGGTGGCTGAGCTCGTGGGAGCCAGCGTAAAGGAACTACGCAGCCACGACCTCGAGGCCTCCTCTCCCGGAGGCGGCAGCCTCTTCTTCTTCTTCTTCTTCTTCTTGTTATTCCATTTATTTTTTCCCGGTCGCCACTAGTATCGCGATGCTCCATGATCGTGTAGCGATGGGAGTGATCCAATTCTTTCTTGGTGGCCACCGAGCAATTGATAATCGAATGGTAGGCTCGTCCATAAATTAATAAATTGAATTTGTAATGAGTTTTTTGTTAACGACATTTAACTAACGGGTATCGTTTGGTTCTTGTTTTATATTTCGAGGTGCGTTAACTGGTTTTATTATCTACGATTGTATTCTTCTCGTTGTACCGATGCTTCTGTTTATTTCTAGTTTAAACTTATCTTAACTCTTCCGCGGTGGTACGTTGTAATGAAAAGTTGTCAGCATCGTTCAAAGCAGGCCTCGTTGTCAGAGTTCATCAGGTTCCTCATTGTCGAAGTAAATTGGAGTTAGCATTTTACACTTGGCACAGCACGCTTGGATCAGTTTAGTAAAACGGCGAGCGTAGTGCACCTTTCAATATCAATCGGCACGTGAATGCTTATGCACATGCTTTCCCCGATCTTCCCAGGGTTGAATTGAGTTCCGAAGTTTATTAGTATTCTGTATTCCCACGTACGTGTATCGTGTACGTCTTCAACAACTCGCAGCTCACAATTCTTCGCCTTCCTTTTCCCCTCTTCTCTCCCGTTCGTTTAGTGCTTCTGCTTTATTTCCTTGCTTCTGTATCCCAAGTGACGGTGTTTGTAAATCGGTAATGAGCCGCCTCGAAATAGAGCCACGGGTGAATCGTCCGATTTCACACGGAATACACGATATGCTTAAGCTTCGACCTAGTTGATTCTATCATATCTTGTACCTGGATCTGCACACGCGTGACAGTTTCAATGGAAATGTACGGTTTTCTTCGTTTTTCTGTTTTTTAATTTGGGTAGGTAACGTTAACGATGGTTTTCGTTTCGAGACGACCCAACTGGTCGGATTATTCGCACGGGCCTTGAAATAGACGTGGACGTTGGAGTTCAAGTGAAGTGTGAGATTCAAGACTGCGGTTGAGTATGCTAGCAATAACTCAAGGAGAAAATAAAACACTGGAAAATTGCGTAAGGCGAATTTCTTTCGAATCGCCAGAATTTTATTCCCCGTGTAGTGATCGATAATCCGAGTGGCGTACGACACGCACGAATCAAAGGTGTTCACGAGGGGAATTCCGGAGCATGTTTGCAACATGTTTGGCCGGTGGCCAAGGAGGTTGGAAAGAGAGGCGGTAATAATCGGCACGACCGAAAGTTCGTCTGGGTCGTCGTAAGAATTAAGAGTTTGGCGATCCGCCAACCCGCCACCGCACACACCATTCCTCGATACTCTTAATCATAGACACCTGCCCCTGGGGCTGACTAATGAGTCTGGACGACTGGTTTTCAGTTCATTCCGTCGTTTCTTTCGCCGTCGTGTTGTGTCTTCCTTCTGCGCCTTTGTTCTTCTATTTGACGAGGCCCTCGATTCACGAGCGATCCAGAAACGGAAATTAGTGCACCTTCTTGTAACGCGAACACGGTTAAAATTGTCCATGTACCGTGTACCGTGTCACGCGCCGTTTCCTCGAATATGAATAATCGATTCCACGGATCAGCCCGAGAATTCGTGCGAAACTCGCTGGAAACGATCTTGTCTGATTCATGCGAGAAATTAATAAACTAGATAGTGCGTTAGAACAGTTCGTAATTGCAGTTTAAAGTTATTCAGAAGAAAATTTAAGATTTAATAAATTATTAAGCGACTTCCGGTAACTTAATTTGAGTCACAATTACTCCTTCGCTATCACTTTAGATTATGGGTTACTTCAGATAGAAGTTCAAATTGGAAAAGAAGCTTGGTTAAATTATTTGGTAATTATTTTCGGACGAGCATCTGTGTAGATATATATAAATTGGCTTTGATAACTACGTGACTGAAAAGGGTTGTATTAATAATAGATTCTGTTAACAGCTTGATTAAATGAAATAAGTATAGGTAAGTACAAACAGAGGGCTTCGAATGTGCCATGATAATAATATTAAAAAAGTGCCTAATAAGATTGTTTTATTAACAATGAATATTAACTGTGATTTAAAATTATTTGAATATTAATAATCAATGGTTTTACATACACAGTAATCTTGGTAATACCAATGTGTTGAAATTCCTGAAATTTCTCAAATATTTCACCCCCACATTTTCCTCATATTTTCCTCACGTGCATGTGTATATACCCTAACTTTCCTACGCCAGTGCTTCCATTACAAATCGTATCGTTCGTTAATGGAGGTATCAAGCGCTTTTTACTTCTGAATCAGCAATTACTTCGGCTCCTGTAACAGAGCACTTGTGTGAATTACAGGTATCGCAGGTTTCGCGTGGTGCCTGTGCGAGGTTTAACGTTACTCAGGATCGGAGTATGCATTACGAAGACGTTCTCAGGGACAGGAAACAATACGAGCGGTTTGTAGATAGCGTTTTACGCTTTGCTTTTACCGGTACCGTATTTTCTGTCGAGCGGAAACGCATTCATTTTTCGTCAAATACGATACCCTGCGCTCGTTAAATCGCCGTGGAAATACGTTCCTTTGAGATCACGGATACGGTGGAACCCCAGAATACGAAGAAGGAAATTTCGGTTATCTGTAGACCAGTCATCCTCCCTCACAGTCACCGCCCTACTTCTACCTTACAAAAAGAATATTACAGGTAAGTAGCAGTGGTAATTTATTTCTTGTAGATTTGTTTAACAAAGAACTGGCAAAAAAATGTAGCAAATTTTGTTAGAAATAACTAAATACCGTGTTTCGTCGAGCACTGCTTACGATTTAATTCTTCAAATGCGATTATTCTACAAACCATGTTTAATTAAGGTATCAAATTTAATGATGGAAGTTCGCAGATGATTCGTAGGAAAAAGTAATACAGATTTAAAAATCGAATGAACTTGAAAAGATTGCAGAAACTAAAAAGAAATATCTTACAGCACCCTAAATCTCTAATATAAATTTAAAGAGATCCACTTTCGTCAAGAAAAATTACTACTTTTAGTCAAGAACCAAACGTGCATTTACTTGTACCCCCTGACGAATGTTTTCCAATGCCCAACTAACAAGGAACCATACCGGGGTGTCCGCCTCCGATTTTGATGAAACTTGGTGGATATATTAAGCAGGCGAAAATAAGGGACACGTATTTTTTTATAGCGGCCCAATCGCAAGGTTAAGGGTGAAACCACCCCCTTGAAGTTTCACTAGAAAAATGGTATCCTGAAAACGGTTACAGATACAAGAAAACTTCTTATGGAAAAGTTTCATGGTTTTTTGAGGTAAAACAAATAGTGGTCACAGATTTTGTAAATAATGTAACAATGAATTTGTTTGTTATAAACAAATTACTTTTTACAAAATCAATGACCACTATTTGTTTTACCTAAAAAAATCATGAAACTACTCCTTAAGAAGTTTTCTTGTATCTGTAACCGTTTTCAAGATACCATTTTTCTGCTGAAACTTCAAGGGGGTGGTTTCACCCTTAAACTTGCGATTGGGCCGCTATAAAAAAATACGTGTCCCTTATTTTCGCCTGCTTAATATATCCACCAAGTTTCATCAAAATCGGAGGCGGACACCCCAGTATGGTTCCTTGTAAGTAAAACAAAAATAAATTAAATTCTCCATCTGCTCGAATCACCTTCTCGGTTTTCATTCTACCCCCTCCCCGTAACCCGTCCACTTTTCACCGCGTTCCCTCGTTGATTTACTACAACTTTGCGTACTTGTAAATCTCTCGAACGTACGGAACGTTACAGAATCGCGGTCCTTTCACTCGGCCAGATATTCCACTACGACCATTACCGTTCAGTTCGCAAGACTCTGCAATATTTGCCACGAGATTGCCTTCTAGAAAATGAATTACCGTGCTTCCATTGTTTCAAGGAACGCCGATTGTTCGGTTGAAGAAGAAAGTCTTGTGCCAGAAGCACCGTGAAAATTCTTCTACAGCATAAGCAAGGAAAATGTATTTCGACAAACGTGTGCAGTACGTTTCATCGTGTGCTCATAACACGTTGACGATAATTACTGTAAATTAATTAACAGTGCCAGGTTGGGCCTTATGGTTTCAGTGAACACCAACCGACGCGACGGTCGTGTCTCAAAGAACACTGAAAAAAGCGGGCAGAGTGACTGATTGCTTCCTTGGAATGCTCGGGAATGAGTTTCGAGGTATTTATATGAACAACTGAGAAAATATTGGCGCAGATGTGAACTCGTTAACGTTGATCACGCGAATTCCTCGCATGTTAGCTTCGTATTCCTATTTTTGATAGGGGATACTGCTATTCATACAAATCAGCAAGGGTTTCAATTTGGCTCTGCTGAAATCTTATGTTTCTATACCTATATAACTACTTATAGAATATTTACATTGAATCGAACAATGGCTATCATATTTTATATATGAAAGTAGTTATCGGTTTAAAATTGCAATACCTAAATGAAAGAACGACAGACATTGCAATATTAATTTAGAAAAATATGTTCAATTTTGTTCGGCTCTTAGTTATCTTGGTTACCTAGATGGTTTTTAATCAGGTGTCTCCCCAAAGGGGAAGTTAAAAATTAATGAAACAGGATTACTATGTTTTGGCCTCGACGAATTTAAATGACCAATCTACAGGCGCATTAAAACTTCAACGAATTTCTCAATAAATTAATTACCATGTTTAAAATACTGGTATGGCGGACGACGAATAAATTTGTTTATAAGTAATCTTTGGAAATTTTAATAAAGACCAGTAACAATATACCACCAATCATCCCCCAGTTTCGAGCCGCTGCGTTCTGCAATTCTTGTTCCTATTTATCCTCACGGATCGGACCAGATCGTTCCCGAACAGGTGATAAATCAGCCACGAAATACCCAAAACGTAACGGAGAGTAAAGCGGACTTTACATTCACAGTCACGTTCGCGCGTTTTCCCGCACAGCAGCCGAGAAAAATGAATTCCCAGGGTAGAAGGCCGGGCGTTTAACATATTTCCATGTCTCGGCTGGCCGGTTCTCAATTTAGTCTACCCTTCACGCTGCGGGGCGAACGGATTCCCTCCCAACGAATAAAAGTAGACAAGAAAGGCGTGACGCGTTGGTTTTGAAAAAATATGGGAATTATTTTGAACTTTATAGGGGTACTTCCACCGTGGGCCAGAGTGCCTGCCCCTCGGCGGCCAGTAAAAGTGAAAGATTGTAGCGTGCTTTTACAAGAATCCCGTCGACCATGCTGTTTCCCCCAACGTCTTTTTCTTCTTCCTAAGTCGAAAGAACACGGGCGAGCCGAGCGTTTCTAAATCCGTCCAACGACCTGCTATGTTTAGAAGCAAATGTAGTTTTCTCGCGCCTCCACACGGTGTCGTACCTGTTTCTTATTTACTTTTTTCCTGCGATCGGGTCTCTACTTCGTTCGGATTTATTGGTGGGTGCGAGAAGAAAGAGGGAAGACGCGTCGGGGAATATGGAACCAGGTGAAACGGGACAAGTCACGTTTTGGTAGTAGAACTGAAGAAGTTGAAGACCCTCAGCAGTCTATGTAGTTTAGCTATTTTTTAAATGAGTTTTGACTTCAATTCGTGCGGAAATATGTGTCGAATTTATGCAGGTACGCGACGGCAGTTTATTTAGCGAGCAAGGGTAGCAATGGAGATTTTATTCACACAAACAAACATTTGTGAGAATAAACTCACATGGAGATTTCAATCACACGGACGAAATGAAACAGAACATAAGATGCAAATAAATGGAATGCCCTGAATGAACTTCGTCGGCCCAGCGTTATCAAAAAGCAATAAAACTACTCGACTGCTACTCGAATAAAATACAGCTCGAACTACTTCCTATTTCCACATACCACGTTCCACACTTCAAACTGAGAATCGTCGTCCAGTCGATCTGTTATTTACGAAAAATTGCAGAACTCGTTCAATTGTATCTTTTGGGCGATTCCCAAAATCCAGCAACCAACTTATTCGATGCACAGACAACATCGAGCATGTTCATAGAAGGTACAATAAATACAAGATGCACGTCGAGGGCTGCACCTTCCTCAGGTCTGACAAAAACATTCTTGCCCGCTGAGCTGTGAAACCCGCCCCCTCGAGACAGGCGACTTTCAATATTCGTGTGCATTGAACAACGATTACGAGTGTGCCCTGGCGTGTGTACGTACAGTACAGAGTACGTGCCTCAAGACTTTTATGCCGGCTGCCGCCGGCACGCTGAAATTCTTTCACGTGGAAATATTGGAAAGGGAAAACGTACACGCGCGCTTTATGAAGAATTAAGTCTAACACGTTCCAACGGGATCTCTCAAGCGTGAAAAAAATTACACACTCCAGCCGGCTTTTACAAAAACCACAAATCACGCTTTGACTTTACTATGTTCCTTCCTTTTTCCTTCTCTCTATGGGACATTAGCGTCGATAGGGTCAGCCGAGTCGGCGGATAAGTGCTGGACCATGGATGTACGGTGCCCTCGACAGGTGGAGGATATTGTTATTGCGATTATCTTCAGAAGGAATTAATTTTGCTTTTGCGATTCGGTTTGTTCGTAGGGCGATTTCTTTTTTGAGACGAGAAGAACAGTTGCCAGCAATAGCTGGTACGTGCCGTTTTAAAAAGACACTCATTCATACAGTACCTACCCCTTGTCTCGAACGCGATGGAACACAAATTGCTTCTTACTCACAAAACGTAGGGATACATACGAAGTGTTGACTTTTCTGCGACATGTGCACGATTGAAAAGGCTGCGCCCACTTCTCGCGGGTCTAATGCTTCCGTAACACTTTATCAGCCACCGAAATACCATTATATAATCATCGTATTCGTACGAATCAAGAGGGAAGACAGATATCGTGGCCCCAGCGTCTCTTCCGCCAATGGAATAAACCATGCAGCGATATTATTGACTGGAAGAATTCTTCTTGTAACGCGTAACGTTAAGTAATTTATAGCTATCGCGTGTCACAGCCGTCGAGAAGACCTTGGGGCCAACTGTTTCGCTTTGGCGCTATCAGCGAACTTTCAATAAACATATAAACTAATTAATCCGTTAGCAATCTGTGCCATAAAGCAACGGACGCCTGTATTACTTAAGCACGTGTGTTCGACACGATTTTCGTTACGTATTCGCTACCGTGGATCGTTTGAATCGGAGAAGAAAGTCGATTGCCGCAATACTCTCGATTAGAACGGCGTTAACCCCTTTTGCCTTGCGAGCTATTATATTATTGTATGCGCGTTCGAGTTGACTATCTTCGCATTTCTTGCTTTAAAATTATTAAAGTACTGATGCTACAATTCTTAATTATATATCGTAATTAACAATAGTTATGTATCTCTATTTAATTTTCATTCAACCACTCTCATTTTCGGTAGTCCTAGTGTTAATCGAACTGCTGGAGTAATTGAATAAAACAATTTGTAGCATAAAAGTTGAACGCAATGCTTTTGCTACGAGTTATTTAATTCTTGTGTTTTTTATGTTTTGTGTGAAATCTGTGAAATCTGTGGCCCGAGTGCCATTCGTAATTGTCAGGCAAGGTGTTTAATGATGCGACCTGGCTGGTCGTCGCGATTCAGTCTCGTGAAAGTAAAGTGTGCGATTAAAGGAGCATTGCTGCGAAAACACTGCGAATGCGAAAATTATGCGACTGGTATCGCTGTATAAAGAGACGAAG
Organism: Nomada ferruginata; assembly: GCA_963583965.1. NCBI lineage: Eukaryota > Metazoa > Arthropoda > Insecta > Hymenoptera > Apidae > Nomada > Nomada ferruginata. The sequence goes on from OY757219.1 coordinate 9,420,680, forward strand.
GAAGGATTTCAAGTTGAAGAAAGCGGGGATTAAATATCGTTGAATGGAAGAAGTAATGTTCGTATGGAATGGGATGTACCGTTTCATTTTGCAACGAAATTGCTAACAATTCGCCTACTTTAGAAGCATCAAAAATGTAAAACCAAAGCCTGTCGAACAGTATTCAATACTAACGGCAAACTGGAATCGATGAAAAATCAATGCAACTCCTTCAGACACGCTCTGATAGACTTCGACGCCCAAGACTCTTGCAATTTGTCGACTAGCTAACACTATTAACGCTTTCTCGCGCGTCGAAACCGCGGTTGCACTTCCATATCCTCGAGTTGCAGATTTTTCTGCACATTATAGTTTCCTGCATCTTTGCCAATTTGTTGCTCACACTATATTTCCTGCTGGCAAAGCTGCTAGGAATGAAGTATTTTCTGACTTACTATTTGTTTTGTAGCCGTAAAGTCTTACGATTTTTCAATCGAAATACGTCTCAGAGTATATTCAATTAATTTCTGTTTGGAGAATTGAAACGGTTTAACGAATAATACAAATTGCTGTTAGGAATTGCATTCGAGCTTATTATGTCTGGAACTTATGGTACCCCACGAGACTCGTGTTGTTTTAAATTTTGACACGTGATCTGTTTTTTGTTATTGTATAGTGAACGGTTAAGCAAGTTGCAAAGAAATCGATTGTTTTTATGATTGACAATGTTGGTGGAAAAGAGTGAAGGGTTATTCTGATTGGAAAATATCTTTCTTGTAGTACCTACACTATCTTATATTATAATTTCATGTCACATTAGAACATACATTATTCGTCCACGTATTATATTTCCTTACGACAATTGTAAACTAATATGGTAATTACTGACTGTAACCGGTATTTCACGTCTCGTGTCGTTGAAACTACGATTGTAAATCACTTGTATAGACGGGTATTTGTTCGTGCATAACATTTAAAAGGATTGTTACAATTGCATAGACATTATTATTCATAGCCTGAGGATTGATTCCGATAAAACGTAAATACTTTGCTGCTCCGAGTGTAATTTTTGTGTCCATTCAAAAGATTGTTTTCCAAACACCAAACGTAAGAAGATAAAAAAGCAAATAATTCAATATTACGCGTATACATGTTCGTGTTATCCCGGCAATCTAAAAACTTCTCGTCGGTCTGTCATCTATGTTTCTTTCACAAGTTTTTCCTCCCATGCTTTAAGCCACATTCGTCTTGACAAATACCGCGTGTCGGTTTATTGCAAGAATTTCGAGAGCCGCCGCAAAACATCGATTCAAAGGAATTCGAAAAAGAAGGATAGGGTTCGTTTGTGCAAGATTGCAGATGTTTTAAGGTTCTCGACCGACCAGCAGTGGAATTTCGTGGCACGTGGCACGGCCAGCGATTTTTGCAACCATTTCAGACCTACGACAACATTTGGTCGCGACAGCATCGAGTCACTGTTCTGCTTCGTGATGTGCAAGCGCGTCACGATCGCTGATTATGGCAGAGACTTTGCCTAAATGGTACTAGGATGGTATAAGGTAATGGCTAAATTGCAAAAGGTACGGTACACCTTGGAGACTTTAATTAGAATAAAAATTTTAGGTAAAATTAGAAGAGGATCACTTTGCCTTTCTTATAATAATTATTAATTAAATTGAGTGTGATTCGATCGATTGAGAACATTCGAGATTGAATGTAAAGTACAATCGAATCAATTCTGAAGGTAGAAGCATTGGAAATTTTCGTGCGAACATTAATTATTATTTTGAATTTAAATTTAACTGGTGAAATAATTTTTTATTGGAAAAGAGACATTCAACCCACTTCCTTATTGAAAAGGTGAAAATTCGCAAATTCATGGCTTTGGCATAAGAGGGTCAATGTATCCTCTATTCTAATTCGTGCTGAATTTCTTAGAAGAGTATCATTAATTTAAAATTTCTGACCAATTGTTACTGTTACTTGCATATTCAATAAAGCTAAGCAATAAAATTAATAGTGATCTCACTGGACCATGAAACTCATGTTTTTTAATTATTAAATGTTTTCCAAATAAGAGTTCGTATTTGACTATTTAAAGAATGGTTTTTCATTAATAATTAACAGCAGTATTATGAATAGTACTAAATTTTTTAAGAAAATGAAACAAAAAAGCACTATGAAAATACAGTTATTGCTTAAACATAAAATGTCGAAGTATTCAAATGACGTAAATGCTATAACATTTAACTACTCTACGCTTCCTTGTAAACAAATTTTATAGTCTAAAAAATGCTATCATTAAAAATAATCAGATTCCATAGCAGATATGATATTTTCCATAGCGTTTTCACCAAACGTTTTTTTCGCAAACGATTGCGACACAGCTTTTCATCAAATATTTTTATTCTAAGTAGTTGTTCATAATTGATGCTTCGAATGCTCATTCTAACGTGTAGGATTTCGATACCGAACTAGAAGAACGAAGAAAGTTAAATGAAATATGGTTCTCATTTCAGAACTGCGCGAGTAAATCATGCCATGTTATACATATACATTCAGATACGCCACTTCGCTCCAGCTGTAGTAGTTAATAGCGCGTGAAATATACTTTTATTGCTTTCAGTTCGTTCTCGTTTGTTAATAAATCATCGTGTAATCATTCATTCACGGTATTGTTGTTCTAAATACTGAACAGATAATAACCGTGTCTTCGTCGAAGTTGAATGGAGGGTTTGTAATCTGCAACAACGAACAGCGTTCCACTTATTTAATATTAAAGAATATCCTAAATTGGTTTGTTGCGCAGAACATTCATTTTTTCCCCTTCGTTGCACTTAAATATTGGCCGAATTATTTGAACTCGAACATCGTCGCACATAATATTACAGAAGGAGCTTCATGAAAATATTGATAATGAAAGTGTAATCATTTTCATTATAATTCTAATTAATAATTTTCAGTTGCATAAATTGATTCGACTGAAATATACTTACGATTGATTTGCGCGAAACATAATTCTTTGCTCAAGAAATAAATAATTCTTTCTGTTATTTTATATACGATTATTGAAAGTGTGTTTATTAAGTCTGTGTATTGGATTGTGCAATTTTTATTTCGCCAGGGATAATCCATTTAGTCGAACGATAACTCTACACAGTATTCCAGGTGGCTTGATTCCTTGAATCGATTCAGATTAATTGCCATAATATACGACGGATATATTGTTATACAATGGTGTAATAATTTCAAGGAAGCAACTGCCTTTGTAATACACAGTGTTCCTTTAAGCATCTTCTAACACAGATAAAAGGCCTTCCCGTACTTTACTCCGATATTTTATCTGATCAAAACCGCAATTTCACATTCCCGAGCCACATAATCTGGTTTACATTACGCCATTATAAATTCCTGTTACTTCCACACAGTATTTCCAGAAATATTTCTAAAATGTAACACATTATTTAATATGTTGAAAAGGAGCATTAATTATCTCATATTACACCACTTCCACTGACTATATAATTGAAACACGTGTTTCACTTTATCTTACTACTGTTTCTATTACCTCAAAACTGCAAACCAAAAATCTTACAATTTTACAAACACTATACTTCTAGTAGAATCTAAACAATGGACAAAGACGTGCCCATACCTACATGTAATTGTAAAAAACATTTGTACATTTTCAAATATTTCAAAATTAAGAACAAGAAAAGGAGAAACGAATTAAAAAAGATTCTTAACCTGTTCAATGGTAGTACAGTTATAAATTAACCACGAAACAAAATAAATGTTAAATCGAAAAATCTGATGAACAAGGAAATGTGTTCCAAGTAAAAAGTCAAAAGCTGTAGAAGTCACGGTACGCTGGTAGGTGTCACGTGTTTCGAATAAAAGAATGTTCAAGTTACAAAGGCGCCATTAGACCCATTTAAAAAACCGAGCGCTTTTAGCTGTAACAGTACAATTATCCTAATTAAAAGATGGAGAAGCAACGACGAACAGAACGGACAAAGATGCTTAGGAAACTTTGATCCGCTTGTTGATAATTGTTACAGTATCTCTTAATTAACGGGACGCTCCGCGTTTCTCGTGTTCGTGAATGCAAATGGACCTGGCGACAATTACTCTAATACAGTGGGAACGACTTTGATGGTACGTATGGTTTGGGTTATCTTGGGTCAAAGAACATCGCCGTCGTGTTCATTGCATGTACTAATTCGAAAGAGTCGTTCAGCGATAGAAATTTGGGTTCGGATTGTGGTACAGTACGGTAGAAAGTATTCTTAAGGGTTTGTTGAATTGTTAAATAATTGAATGGATATTTCGTGGAACTATTGATTAAATGATTAGCTTAATTGCTTGCTAAACAGTATTTACTGTCTTTTATTGGTAGGCTATGAATTTAGGATCTTTAATCCTCAACGATAAGTACATGGGGCAATTTATTGGAGTATTTAAATAGTTCTAGTTAGACCAAAATACTGTTGAAAATTCAATCTAAGTGTGGAACAATTAATGGCACGAATATTTGCATATCTAGGACAATTATTCGTTTGCTTGTCAAATAGTTATTTCAACACATTGAATAATATTCGAAATAACTTCCATAACATAATATATATTATAATACACTTGGCATAATTGTGTACAACAAAACATTAACATAAATGCAATTACTGATAGCTGTAGAAATTATTTTTAAATACCATGGATCCCTGTCACTCAACAATTAACATTACGAATGGTATCGAATTAAAAAAGAAATTCTCATAAAACGTCCTCCCAAATAATTGCTATTTCCCTCCAAACCAGCATGCCTCTATGGAAATTCAATCCCGCGCATTCCACGTGGCACCGTAGCAAGAAAAAACAGATCCAGAACAATAATCCGATTTTTCCGCAGGCATGCAACGCCGCGCACCCACAACGAGCAAGGATAAGTGGAAGGAAAATGCATAAATCATACCGATATGGTCGCCGACACGGTTAGTAGTCAAAGAACCCAGCGCCCGAGGAATTCCACGGGGCTAATTAACACGCGCAGTTTCTGCGCGCATAATGAATACCAGGTGAATTCCTCCTCGCCGCGATTACGAAAGCAACCCCGCGCCAGGGTCATCGATGAAGTAACGCCTGTACCGTCTCGAGAATTCAGGAACGCCGGTTCACGATTCGTCTCGACGCACCGCGGCAACACGGCCAATACAGCGGCTGGCACGCGCGTGCAACGCTCGTGAAGAACGAAGCGGAGGGATGAGAAAAGAGGCTGAAAGAACGTCGAAAGGGAGAGCGTTGCGAAACGACGTTTCTTCCGTTCTATACAAAAGCACACGGCCGCGTTAATGGGGCACGCGCGTGTTCCATTGCGCGTGAATTATGGAAATTCGCAATTTAAGGGGCGCCTAACGGGGGCGAAAACGGCGGATACTGCCGGGGTGAATGGAGATGGACGCGTGCTGTTTTACGAAAATTCGGGGGAAAGCTCTTTTGTGCCGGTGGAAATTTCTTGAGGGAGACGGAATGTGCGGGGCTTGGTAGAAGTGTTATGGTTTGGAGCATAACACGTATTACTGATACTGCGACGACGTTTCTATGAGAAATTATATGATTCTGGCATTGTTTCATATTGGGGATTGTTTTGTATTGATTTGTTCGGTAATTTGTAATTGAATTGGGTGAAAGGTAGTGAGAATTTCTGTGGGGATTTTTAAACCTGCTGAAACGTGATATCAGAGTGCTTTATGATTTATGTTATAAATTAATTATGTATATTATATTAGGAATTATTTTGTGTTGAATGTATAAGGAAGTACTTGGCAATTTGCAATTGAGCTAATTGAAAAAAAGGTTGATATCGGCGAACAGATTTTCAAATCTCTTGAAATATATGGCTTGTTAATTTATGCCTCAGGTTACAATTGTATTTAGTTTTATCAATATTTTTTTTCTGAATCCGCGGAGATACAAATTTTATTGACAATGCAATAAACGTTTCTCTCGTGTCAGCTTCTTCGTAACAGAGTGCAATCGTGATATCAGAAAAGTGTGAGCTCGTGTAATCGTTTGTGTGATATGACCCATTTCCGCTCCAGCATGAGATACAAATCGTGCACACGTCTGACAACTTTGTAATTGTCACATTGCCATTCTATTTCAGCGTAATTGACGGATCAATTAAAGTAATGAAGACGGAAAACTAATATAGCAAGTATTATAATTTTCCAATCTGTTTTCTTTTGCACACGTTAATTCTTTAGTAACACATTAATAATCGACAAAAATATTATACAATACAGTAATTAAATTCGATTAAACCATTAACATCGAATATGTACATCGTACGAGCTCAAGAAATCTTCGAGAAAGTAAAAAGACTACGTATAACGACTTATCTGAAACAGCTAAGGGGCAGATAAAGTCTAACGGAGGAGGAAAAATCGTCTGGGTTCATGAGAACGAAACAAGTTTATACGATGCGGGGAAACGTGCCGAATCGACCGATGCTGGGAGATATTTGAAAGAAAAAGGAAGTTGGCAGAAGAATGACACTCGAGTTCTTTTCACTCTATCTCTTTTATCAGAAAGGTGCTGAATTTCCGATATAAGACTCTTTCGTGATCAAAGATACACACGGAGCACCGCAGAGGAAGGGCTTGATCTATTTTTCTTGGCTTCTGCTCTTATTTCACACCTTAGAAAAGAAGTATACGTACCACGGATATTTCGCTGAATATTATACACTTGCACCTTTCTAATATTCTATCATTTATTTCAATACTTTTTCCAGTCTCACATTATTAAACGAATTAAATAAAACTTCTTCGCTGTACGCGTTGAATTTTCTACTGATTTATCTCAGATTTTAATATAAAATGGCAGACAAGGATGTTATATTTAAGCATAGCAAAAGTACACCGATCTTGCCAAAGGCTATAACCGGATAAGGGGGTCAAATGTGCCCCTAAACCAAATTCAACTTGTGAGGTGTCATTCGATAGCTTATCAAGAAAAACCAATTCGTACCAAGTTTCAACCCTGTAGCTCGACTGGGAGGGTAGTTGCAGCGAAAAAACAAAAATATGGTTTTTGCCCAATATCTCCCATTTTAGCTGATAAGAAATTTTGAAAAAAATCTGAGACATAGCAATTACGGAGGTACACATTGTACAAGAGATTTGTACAAGCAAGTTTTGCAGATTTTTCAATTGGAAACCCGAGTTGCAAAAAATAAAAAACCTAAAAAAAACCTGAAAAATGCCGATTTTGTATTGAAGGAATCGGGGACACACTTTTATATTTTTTTTGTAGGTAGATATTAGTGATACTACTATTCACAATTTTTTTCAGATTTTTGAATTGGGTGCGCCGCAGTTAAAAAAATTAAAAACCGATTTAATTTTTTCAACATTTGATCCCCTTATCCGGCTATAGCCTTTGCCATGATTTTACTATTTACGTTTGTTTTACTGAAAGTATGAAAGCAATTCCTCGACATATCTTCGTCAAGGTATTTTTAATCAATCGGAAAGTTTCACGTTTGAATTCCTATTTCAAGCTATCTATAGAATGCTTACAAACAAATTTCAAATGTTGCGACATAAACGAGACAAACAAAACAAATAGTAATTGCTACAAACTCTTAGTAAAAGGGGTCATCTCAACTGCGAGCATAGGATCATTCATTTAGAATCAGCATTCCGATACGTAGCAACGATTGATTCATAAATTCGTCTCAAAAGGCAGAAGCTGTTAACCTCGATGGAGCAACGAGGCTGAGAAAATACAAATTGACCGTTTCACGATGGAGCACATCCGAAGAGATAGTTCTAATCGAGCGACGATTCCTCCAAGCCATTAACAGAGCGTTTTAATTCAACCAGTTCTTTCGTATTAGATCCAGACCATTCGTTTCGTCTGGCTAAAAACAAAGGCAAAAAAATAAAAAAAAAAGGTAATAGAAAGCACTGCGTACGTTCTACGTGGAAAGATTCAGCGGGATCGAGCGTGACGAATTTTGTGAACGAATTTTCAGTTCGCCACGAGTGTGTCGTAAATTTCTCTGCAACCAATCAAACGACGTCCCTTTGTATCCCCTGCGCAGCTAAAACACCCGTTTTTATTGTCGCCATTATCTGCCAAAAGCAACGTTGGTCTAGCGTTTAAAGAGCCATAAATATCGTTGCTAGCAGCTGATGACTTTGTCGTTAATAATCAAGCATGTGACCACGGTTTATCACATCATGGCCACTTCAATCTTCGACGTTGCCTCCGTCGACCATCGACTGTTACTATTTTTGTGATACGACCGCTTTGATGAAGACCACTCTAGACGAGATGAAAGACGTTGCTTTGAGACGGTAGTTTTCCGGGGGGTTTTTTTCATAATTGAGAGCATTGTTATTTAAGATTCGTCTTTTGCGATAAAACAGTAAAGAGCAATGTAATTTTAATACAGCTGTCAAATGTGACTGACTACTTTTTTTAAGTTGCTCTAGAAATTCGATTTTCTATCGTCTAAATGGATCAAGTTATCTTAATAGTGTTTTGTTAAATTATTGCGAGGGAGAACAATTTTTGAGCAATTAGGTCAACTATGATTTCTCTTATGAAAAATAAAACGTGATTTGGTTTAATATTCTTTTCTATCTTCATTTGTTCTCGAGACATATGGGCAATTAGATTTGCCACTTTCCTGTTCGAAGGCGGTTTTAACACTTATGTTAGCAACCGGGTACCCGGGTACCCATTTCTATATTTGCTTGAATAATTTTTGTATGTACTTGATAAAATATCGCAAAACCGCTCTAGATCTCATCACGTCTACTCACGTTTGGTGAAAACAAATTTGTGCAAAATAATTTGAATAAGCTTCGAACTTTGGTTGCTAACTTAAGGGTTAACCCTCTGAATATGAATATGAGTCTATAAAAAAGAATTTTTAAAAATTCGAACATTTCCACTTGGAGGATATTTGATTTATTTTTATTTTAAAGACCAAGTTCTTTAATGTATTCGGAAAAGGTTCCACAAATATACCAGCTTGCAGACAAATTTTCTGACAGTCGAATATATTTAAGAATATTTCTTCCAATATCACAAAAACCAAAATTCAATGCCCAACATTTATCAGCAACAACGCAGCATTGATCTCCGTTTTGATACTTTCCAGCACATCGGACGAAACATTATAACTCATTACAAGGGTATACATTATAACTCTCGACTCAGCCCGAATCAGGTTATCTCGTCGAAATGTCTATTATCAGGCGGGAGAAAAAAGTGAAAGCGGGAGACCCCAACGCGACATACAATTAGCCGTAATTATAGTAATACCGTCGGAAACGCGTTTATCTCAAACACGGGTCGGCAATCCCCGATTTTTCCCGGCTAGTTGAACCGAGGGGATCCGCGAGGAAAGTTTCCTCGCGCGTCACTTAGGTCCGGTTCTCTTCGATAACCAGGCACACACGCATATGTTACAAGTTCCTCATTTACTTTCGCGTCCACCTTGAAGCCCCGCAAGTCGGCAAGGATCCACTTGCGCGCCTAGGTGTAAATATTTTTCCATTCCGGCGTGACTAATTGTATGGCCGATCGGTGGCTGTATTCCGGGTTCTTTCCCCGATGCTCGGGTGGAGGCTCGCTTTTCCCGGATAATCGTTTAAGCGCGGCGTTACGCCAATGGAGTCATCCCGGGGGGGAATTCAGGTGCGCCACGGTCAAGGTAACAGGGTCAGCAAGGTGCATGTGCACGAAAATAAACAAAGGCGACGCACGAGCCACCGAGCACGAGGAACGGGGCCCATTGTGCAGCGGCACAGCTGAATCACGAACCGACGTGTATTTTTAACCCTTTAAACCCTGCCGTCCCGTGTTTTTCAGGCTGTTTCGACCGGCATTCTCGTCGCGTTCCTTTTTCGTGTAAAGGGATAACTTGTTCCTCGCCGGGCGGCCGTCGAGGCGGGTGAAAGTTTAACCCGGCTCACGACGAGCGGACTCGGCCCCGAGAGTTCGCAGTTCGATGGTGTTTTGACGGTGGGTGCCGCTGGACTGGAAGAAGACACCGTGGAATGTGAGGTGGTTAAGTGAGACGAACTCGTAGAGAGGGTTTGGGAATTTTGAATTCTGGTTCCGGTACGCGAAGTACATTATCGTGGAATGTGTTGGTTCTTTCGGTGTTGCGGCAATTGGACATTGCTTTGTTATCTTGCGGAGACGTTGAGTGAAAGTATTGTCAGAGAAGAGAGTTTTGGGTATCTTTATTTTATAAAATTTAATGGCATTTTTTTGATAATTATAGGTATGTATTGTGGTGCTTTAAATTGTAATTCTGTAATTCTATTTTTCATGCTCTGTAAAACGCTTTTGCTTTGGCGAAAGGCAGAAACTTCTCCAATAATTTTGAAGCATTAAGTGACTGTTTTTAATTATGAATTACTGTAAACATGTGTCGGTTGTTGTTAAATTATTTGCGGCCATCGTGAAGACGATTCTGCTTTATTGCTTGCATTCATGGATTCCTTGGTAATTGCTTGGTATCTTAATATAAGGTGAACAAACATTTCAATAATTCATACACGTTAACCATGATTGTTGTGCACACTAAATTATCTTCTGCTTTGATAACTTTATTTGAAACATTAAAAGGTGAATCCCTCGTTTATATGGTTGATGATTCTGTATGTAATTAGAACCAATGAAAAAAGGTTGCATAAATTTGTGACGTGCGGATGCTCGAGTTTTCAATTAAATGAGAAATATCCTTCTTCTATTGCTATGCAATTATGTATATTGTTTATCATGTCTGCTCCTCGTGTAATTATGCCTGCCGAGGAGGCAATTATCAATTACCACTTCTCTGTTCTTTTTGATTTCCTTAATATCCTAAACAATCACTTTATAAAGGTGATATCTAAAACCATTTTTGTTCTTGACTCCAATAATTTCAATAGTTCTGTGCTAACTGTAAACTCTGTAACTAAATCCGGTTAGGTGTTTTTCAAGTTGCAAATTATTTATGTTATTCTAACGTTGATCAAAGGAAAAGCTATTTCCAACTTCCTCCCATCTTTTCAAACACACAACTGATAATTTATTATTTGAAAACATCTGACAGAAGTCGGGGAAACATGTACAAAGCTGTACCAAAGCTTTACCCCTAATAATATTACGAATTTTCTTCTAAACCTCAATAAATACGGTAACATTCAATGAAAAATTACTATAATTTTATTACAGAATCCTGAATACACATACCTCGTATCGAACCCAGTTCCACAAATATTTCATACACAGTATTTGCTAAACAAATATATACTCTTCATTACTGCCGCATAAAGTTACAAAATATAACTTCTTCACTTGCGTCCCAACTTTTTACCTCGCACATTTATTCATTAAGAAACCCAGCCTCAAGAATAACGATCGAGGAACATTAACAAAAGAAACCTGATTCCACGAGTCCAAAAAAAGATCCACCAAGCGATCTAACCACTGTCGACCATCTTTTACAATCCGTTCTAAAAAAAAAAGAAGGAAACTTCACACGCACAATCTTGAACCCGATCTCCCAAAACCTCTCCATTCACGCCGTAAAAAAGGTATCCTCGTCTAACCAACCATCAAACGCTTCGCAATCACCAGACGCACGACGATTAAATCCACAACGATCGTCGATCACCTCGTTTCGCAACACGGCAAACGACCAGCGCGTCACTTAATAAACTACCCCCCTCAAGCGACAAGATACATTTCCCTCACGTCGACGCAGATCTTCCGGGCGAAAAGCTGAGACGTATCATCGCCAGACGCATAAATTCGTTCGATTGTTCGACGTCGCCGTCGCGAGGAGCACCGTTTCGAAGCGACGTAAAAGCACGCGTGTAAGCACACGTGGACGCAGTGGATTAATGAAAACGCAGAAGACGAACGGATCCACGGGGAACGGGAGCACGTGTAGCAGGGATCTAATAATTGCCCTTGAGGAGCAAACGGGATCGTCCAAGCCAATTAAAACGACTTGTTACGACAGAATAAAACGCCGACTGCGATCGCGCGCCAGCGTCTCCAGTTTGTCTGCGTTCCTTGATACGCGTGCACGTTCATTGTTCCCGTCCCGACGTACGCCACGAGCGTGGACGAGGAACGTTTACGTTGCGGTAGCACGCTTCCGACGACGGGCGCCCGTAAATCATGCTCTTTTTACGAGATCGTTAATAACAAAGACGAACATGAAGCTACCGAAATAATGTGCAAACCGGAGGCGAGTTGCGCGCTAGTTTCGTTCGTTTCACGTGCCCCGTGGTACAGGTTCGAGATGGCTGTAGGGCAGGGAAGAAACGTTGGCGATTTATGGGGAACCGAGGGCCGTTCTTTTGGATCGATCACGATCGACTGGATGAAGTTACGTAGAAGACGCAGAGAAACTCGATTGAATTTATTGAAATGTTGGAAGCGATTAATGAGTCTTTTTTGTTTTGTTTCATTTCATTTATATTGGGGTTTCTCCATGATCACTGGTTTATTGCGCTGTGGGTAATTTAAATAAATATTTGGGGATTTTAGCGGTTCCTCGGAGCAGTCAGATTGATGAAGTAATTATGTACATGGTTAATTACTAGTATGATAAATGTTTGACTGTTGCATGCGAATGAAAATAACTTTTTTTTAGATATACATGAAATAGTTCCTGTATGTATAACATGTGTATTATTCATTTGATATTATATTTTATTTTTTAAATTGTGATATTGGATCGTTTGTTTAAATTTAGTTCACAGAACTCGCGACGAACACGAACCACTGTGATTTCTAAGAAAAAGTGTTCCAATAAAAAATCATATATTCCTTCCAAAAAAGATATATTAAATATATATTAACAAGTGGCACTTCAGAATGTAACGAAACATGAATTATTATTGACTTGTAGAGAAAAAGTAGAAGTGGAGCGTTCAAAAGAGATCGCGTTCGACGAAAAAAATTTACCTCTGCAATATATTCGAACTATTTGAATTACGAAGATACTTTTCGTTCCTAATGTTCGTCATAAATTTTTCTTTCAAAGGCAACGAGTTATTTCTTAGTGGTAGGAATTCTGTCTCCTTTTTCTTCTTTCTTCTTCCTCCGAACACTTTATGTGCTTGTAATACAGGTATATAATACGTGACATTTGAATGAAAATCAAAGCAGCAAAGATGTTTAACATCCTAATGAATTTCCATCAATACTTATTCAAAATTCTAATTCTAATCTCATTGTAATTTCATCTGGATATAATTCGTTAATTAAACGCATCAAAGATTTCTTGTCTTCCACCGGTGCATTTCATTTTTCACTAATAATTAGATTAATTTTTGGTTTTTGCGACATAATCAAAATTTTCCTTGACAGACCCCGTAAATAGGATCAGTAGATTTTGCAAACATTTGCAGCGACAGAATACTTCGTTTCATCATGCAATATGAAAGTACTTAAATCAGAAATGTAGGGACAAGATTAGTATTATTCTTATGATACTGTTATCGTTACTATGACACGATTGTGATTAACTTTTGTCGCACGTTGCCTTACTTTTGTTTACACTTAATAAAACCAATCAAATCAAATAATTCTTTAATTCTCGTTTATTTCTTCATTTTCCCTATCTTACTTCTTTTACAAAAAAAAACGCAACGATTGAGTGCAGGGTTCGAAGCGTGTCCCTTTCCTAAAGCATTTCACGTCGTTCCTCGCGCGTGAATTTTGCGTATAAATCTCTGGTAATACGCGAACCGGCTCGTACCACGTCTCTCCTCGGTTGAAATTTATCGCGGCGCGAGCAGCATGTGCCGCGGCTCCAAAGAAATCCATAAATCGTATAGTTTTGTACGCTGTGCGATAACAAGTTCAGCCAAGATAAGCCGAAATAACTTCAGAAGCCGCCAGAGCTTTCGACCGACATCAACTAAATCAATCGCATCTCTCCCTTGAGAATTCCACCCTCTATAGAAGGATCTACTTTTCGTTATTTGGAGCAATCGGTTCTTGCGCATAAATGATGCTCACGCGGTAATAATTTATCAGGGCTCTCTCGTAACTTTGGTAAGGGACAGTAAATTCGTAACTGGGTTATGCTGTGTCGTATACTTTTATTAAAGTAACAGGGACGATGCAAGTTGTTGCCCGCGCGAAATTGCAAATTGATAGCAACTAAGAGAAACTACCAATTAAGGTCCTTACAGAGAACATATTGTAATTTGTTAAAAGAAAAATAACTAAACGACAGGAGCCCCATGTATTATTGTATAATTAATCAATTTGATTGACCACCGGTTATGAAACTTGCTTACGAAATATATTAAAGAATAACTTAAAATCAATATCAACGCAACTTTGGAGACAGCCCGTTTAAAAATTGTTAAACAAAAATGATATCGAGCGCTAGAATAAACTCGCACAATAATAATTATCGAAAAATAAGAAATATCCATCTCTATGCATCCACAAATTGAACTTGTATCCCTAAACTCAATATCCAAAGAACAGGAAATTCCCTCCCAGGATCGTTTCAAAGGGTCAAAGCTGACACAAATTGGCCGGCATTGCCCACCGGTTATACCACACCTATACCGCCCTCGATCAGAAGCTATAATGCCGCGTGGAACATCCGATAACAAGGGGAAGCGGGCCAAAGATAAGCCAGACGTTCGTGGTTTCTGTTCGATCTCAATATCGGCGATCTTCCCTCCATCAATATACCCGGCAGCCGTAAATATTATTCCCACCGGGACTACGAGCTTTTCCCCCCCGATAACGTTGCCTCGCGCCATGTCAAGTAATGCGCCCAACTGTCTGGAAAGGGTTGGCCCGAGGCCAAAATATGTACATCGTCTCGAGTCGAGAAAGAGAGACGATGCTTTCTGCGCGGAGCATCTTTCCTCAAGCTCGACGCTGATCGAGCTTTCATCGCGTTTTCTTATGTACGACGGTCTTCTCGGGGACGCTCAGACAGCTTTGAAACGTTCGTACGTGGCACCTTTGATGCTCGGCACCCCTTTATACCGCGGACACGTGATCCACGAGAGAATGTTTTTTTTCCCTCTTGGTGAATTTTTCTTCGACCCACTTGCTTCTCGATTTATGTCTCGTGCCATTTTAGCGAGGGTGGTAGAGAACGCGGCGGTTAGAATGGGTCGAGGACTGATTATCAGAGTTGCCTCATTATCCATTACTTTGTGGAATATAAGGGAGTTTGCATGTAGACGCTTGTTTGAGTGATTAAACATGTCGTTTTGATGATGGCCTGTAGATAATTGTTTCCATCTCTGTAAGGGCGTTGCATGCTATTTTTCTGAATATCGTTTTAATTTTGTTTCCATTTCGTTTGAAGTTATTGTGTTTCTGAATATTTCACGATGGTTTTTATTGATATTGTTTAGCGCGACAGGCAAATAGTAAATATATTATCCAAATTATTACACTGATTTACCTATGTTAATATAAATTACTATATACTTGTTCTACCAAATATCTTTACAAATTATTTTACGATTCCTGCGTATCGAAGATGTTGTCTCTTTGGTTCAAATTTGTCTGGTAAAAATATTCTAGTGCTTCGTGCCCGAAAATGCTATTTTTCATCGGCATTAATAAGTAGAGAATTGAGTCTTTTTCATTGAACAGATTATTTTTGGCAAGCTGCGTGACAAGGTGATCGAATGTAACTAAGAATTAGCACGGAATATTGCAGTGACCTATATAAACGGTGTTCCACTTAAAGTGTTACACGCTGTTTTCTCTGGAACTATTAAAGATAACGGCAATATTTTCGTGTGTTAGGGCTTCTTCAACTCTTCTGTATGAAAAGAGAGAGTACCGGTATTTAATACCCAAGGGACAAAATGGGTGTCTTAAATTGTGGTGTTAAATTGTGATACCAAACTTCGGATACTTCAGAGATGTATTAGAGAAATATTAAACATCTTATCTAAATCCATGAATTTAGTTCTGAATCGTAAAGCGTTTTATGGGTAGTGCTCGTTGAATAATTTTGCATAAACAGTTGACATAATATTATAATACGCGACGGAAAAATTGTACGAACAAATTTGTAATCAGTCGGATTGATTTAATTTCATTAATATTTGCTTGTTTACGCCTATGCTCGAAATGAATTTATTCATCGCAATACGAATTCACCTTGAAATATATCTTACGAATACTGTGGATTATTTTAATGTACGTACTTTGACTGGAAATACTAACGATAAAGTTTCTTAAACTAAATGAGGAAAGTGTATCGAAACGCTCAATAAATAATTCTGTTATCCGGACACGTGACACGTTTATTTGAAAAAAATTCATTAGCCAAGCAAAAAAAGGGAAAAATTCTCATGTAACAAACGACGTAACGTATGATAAACGTGCGGGAGAAATAAGCATGGAGAGAATCAAATATGCGAGACAAGATAGGTTTCCACGAATTGACAAATATTATATATATCAAAAAAAATACAAATATCGTAGGCATATGGTTACAGCTACGTGTTAATATAGTTATTTATCGAATTGCGTTTCGATCGTTGAATGAGCAAACGAGCGGATTCGAGTGAACGGATAAAAGTATGAGCAATGCGTGGTACGAAATAGAACAGACGCGTTGTAAATATTATATGTGCCCAATATTATGTTACACTGTTTCCTGTTTAATCTTTAATTTGTTAATAAACATATTTCTCTTCATATTTCTTTTCATATTTCTACAATATTAGATTAAAATATGCCGTGGTTAAATCGAAAAGCAATATTATATTTCTAGTCACGAATAATTACTTTGCAAATTATCACAAGCGTAAAAAAAGATTCGAAGCACCTTTTCTTTTTGGCATGGTTTGCTCGTTCACACAGCTCGAATGCTCTTTAAAGCATCCTTGACACAGTGAAATAACAGACAGATCAGCGATACAATCAACTGCTAATTGCTCTGAGCGCGACGTACTAATTACTCTCGATCTCGCGTGAATTATTAATTACTTACGGTTCGACAAATATATCCGCCGCTGTCGCGGCCGGTTTTCTCACGGAGGTAATTGAACGTAAAGGAACAATTATCGAGCTATTTATACCGTAACACGATAAGCTTCGCGGCGATGAACATTTCTCGTCCGTCGCGAACGATAACTCTGTCGAGTCTTGGAGGATTGTTACGAATTATTGCGAATTATTGCGAGCGAAGAAACAAACGATTGCATAATGGACCACGTCGGTGAAATCATAACAAAAGACTGCAGTAAGACTTTGACGGAACTGAAAGTAAACTGAACGATGATACAAAAGTGTATCCGACTCGAGGTGGAGGAAAAATTGCTTGGAATTTAAAAACGAGGCGATTAAAACTTTTATTTGCTGCTTCGGAACGTTTAGAGATTTCTTAACAGGAAACTTTAAACTTAAAAGTAAAAATTGAACAGAACGATGGTTGGTATTTGTTGGGGCTTGAAATTGCACGAGGGAAGTTTGAATCGGAATACGGACGAAATTTGGATGCGAATAACGAACAAGTTCGAATTGAAATAGAATCGCGACGGGGATGAAGCTTTTAACTAGAGTGACAAAGTGACAGATTCCATTAATCTTGAATACAACTCACACTCGTGGACTTAACATCGACGGAGATCTACTGTACCGCTGCCCAATAATCACTTCTAAGTACATCCCACTTAAACTTTCTCTACGCCTGAAAAGAAAACTATAGCCATTAACCACGGTAGAATATTTATTTAAAAAAAACGAGAAAGAAAAAGGAAAGGACGGCCTATTATAACTGGACATCCCAGTATACCGCTCCACTTTACAAATTACACTCGCGGATATTTATCGCGATGCTTCCTAACAAAATTAACGACAAATTATACTTTACCACCTATCAATTTCAAGTCTAAAAACCAGCCACGAGTCGCGAACTCCCATTTCCTCGCAACGAATTAATACGAATAACCGGCAGAGTCTCGGGTCTACTCGTTTGCATTTTCTCCGTTCCTCAGATCAATAGCCTCACGGCGTCGCATTTAAATACAATGGAGAGGTAAAGTAATCCTATCGCGACGAAACTTCGTGAAACTACGCGAAACTCCCATTACCCCTCTCCCTTAATTGAAACAAAGTCGTCGTTCGAATTACGATTTTAATCTTCCCGAGTGAGCTCACAGAGAGCGCGATCCAGAGTCGCGAGGTAATTGCCTTTCCCGATCTGTTTTCTCCTTTTTCCCAGCTCGACGGCTCTTTGATAAGGAACGGGAGGGGGCCGGTTCACGGTGGTTTCCACGGGGAATCGTCCAGATTCGTTTCGGGAAAGGGAATGCTCGATCGATCCGTCGGATAATTCAGTTAAACGGGGCTATCGGTTCAAACGATCGCATCTGTTCTTCCGACTAACTGGTTTACTTGACGAATTGACCCGACTGTTAACCCTTCTAGACGCGTGAGACGACTTGCTCCGGTCAGGATTTCGATGCCTTCTATACATATCGGTCGATTGCGTGTCGCGCTCGAGAATTGTACGATTCTTTTTATTCAGCTTTTTCGCTGTTTCTTGTCTTCCACTGCGCATCGACGGGGACCCACTTTGACATGGAAGCATTAGGCGAACTTCCAACTGCGTACAGTTTCGTCGATTGCGACTGAAACCACCGGCTACGTCGTAATCTATTTGAAGTTAAATAACTTTGATATCTATACGTATGTTCTTTAATATGGCTGATCGCAGTGTCGTTCGTTTGAGACCGCTGCTGGTAATTTCCACTCCGAACCGGAATCACAATTTCAAATGCTGGATGCTCCTGTTGGAGTTACTCGTAGTGGCGTATCGCGAGGGTTTATTTGAGGGTTTTTGGTATTGCTCGTATACATAGTTATTTAATTTCCGTTTCCTCTCAATAATCGAATTCGTTTTAAGTACGAGCGGTTGAACGAAGTTCTTAGTGAAAATTAGGAAACAAAGGAGACAGGTTTCTCCATTCTTTCACCCTGGAATATGATCGTCGAATCTGTAGTTCTAATACATATATCCAATATTCGAAATAAAATGCTTCAAAATGATATTTCCAATTGCAATTTAAACATGTCTATTCAACGTTTAATTATATGAAACTCCAGATTTATCGCAAACCAGATTCAAATTCTGCAATCAAAATTATTCAGAGTCCAAGGCAATTATTTAAGACCTCGGTATTTAAGGTTCCTTTCAAAGCGCATACAGAGGTTCCATTTTGACTCTGTCAGTGGAAATACTGAGGAAACAGAACGAAGGGACGCAACAAGACATCGGTGAAAATAGTATTCCGGAAGTATGAGAGTATCGCAAAGGAATATCCGACTGTATCATCCACTGGACGGCCTTAAAAGCCAATTTTAAAATGCCCTTTGAAGAGTTACGGTGAAGCAGTCCCAGTGAGACATCGGCTTCTTGCTACTCGTCGTCGGTTTTATGCTGAAACTCCTCAAGGTCGCGGAAAAGCCGTGCTCATTCACCAAGTGAAGGTGGCCTTTCTGTCTCTCTGCTTGGGTAATCGAACGAGACAATGAACGTCGCGCCACGACTACTTCGCCTCCTTCTCGAACAACAGTCTCCGTATTTTGCACCGAAAAGAACTGCTAATCCTTCCGACACTCCTCGAGCACTGTTTATGAAGTACTCGAAAGGATTGAGTTAGAGGAAGCTTCGGCGCAGCACTCGGTCCCCCCTGAAACTCCGCCATAACAACCATCTTCTTAAAATACCTTGGACGAGACGATGTTTCATCCGGTCGGTTGTTTTGCTGAGCGTGGACGAACTCACGATTGTGCAATTGCAATTGTTCAGTTGTTCCATTGATGCTTGTCACGCGGATCGAGAAATTGGAAATGATCTGGCATTTGGAATTGTGATCTTAAAAAATAGGGCGATTAAGCAGATCGATGTAAACCTGTGTAGGCTCACAAGGGAACATATTCAGATGTTAATCTCCGATTTTGATGAAACATATGTGAGATATAGTTCTTTGAAAAATATTTGACACGTATTTTTTTTTATCGGCAACCATCCACTTTGAAGGGGTGAAAACAGCCCTCAAAGTTGGGGGTCAAAACCATATTTTTTGAGATATCTCGGAAACCAGAGGTCGACTACATTTCCCATTGAAAAACACACAATTTAAAAAAAAAATTTAGTTTTTTCGACCTCTGGTTTCCGAGATATCTCAAAAAATATGGTTTTGACCCCCAACTTTGAGGGCTGTTTTCACCCCTTCAAAGTGGATGGTTGCCGATAAAAAAAAATACGTGTCAAATATTTTTCAAAGAACTATATCTCACATAAGTTTCATCAAAATCGGAGATTAACATCTGAATATGTTCCCTTGTCAGTATATTCTCTTGGAAAGTATTCATTCTAAGTATATTATTAATGAAATCTCCGATTTTTCCTTCGTAAGGTGTATCCGAACTCGTGGGATTCACGGAGGCCCACGAGAAAGATTGAAAATCTAGGTCACGATCGTCTTAATACTCTCTGGACAATTAGCGCCAGGTAAGAATTCCAAGTAGCATAGAGCATACTTCGCTCCGTCTGGTCTCCGGTTCTAACAGTTTCTTGAAGTTTTCATCGGGCGTCGGGCAACCGTACGGTTTAATTAAAAGTGTCACGTGGAAAAGCGACGGCGTCGCGGTACATCGGCCGATTTAACCGGCGCCGCTCCGGAATTAAAATTCAGTTTCCTTTCACGGGTCCCCGCGCCAAGTCGACGGCGATCGTGCAATGCTAACACGGCCGTTTCAATTTTACGAATCTTTCACTTACTTTTCGATTCTACCTTGCCGTCACGTGACACACGACCGTCGGAGCTCGTCGCACGGGTTGTGAAACAGTGTCAGTGACCGACAGCCTAAGGCCACCGGGCCGCTTTGCACCGGGGATCGTGTCTTAAAGTGATTTAAGTTATCGTTCGCATTACAAAAAAAGAAAATAATAATGATAAAAAAGAAGCATCTTTGATCTCGTTCACACGACCTTCTGTCTATACCGGCAGCTTTGCTCCACTTCGGATGCTATTCATAACGTTTACCGCGTCGCGTCTGAATTTGACAGGAAATTGCACGTCTAACAATTAATCGTCTTCCCCGGCGATGTTGGTCGTACTTTACCCTTTACCCAGTAACGAAATTATTGTACCGTTGCTTTATTTTTACCCTTCTTAATTATCGCGATAGTAATGAATCGGCGGTGTGTCTAGTACGCATGAACAGTAAAAAGGTAACTGATTAGGTATGATTTACAACGACAAGTATAATTACTCTCCGATGGTGGACGAGCACGTTCTCCGTAGTGCCGTCGTTTTTTGCACAATTCGCGTAATGTACATTAGACTTCACCCAATTATCTGCTCAAATATTCTCCCTATTAACTTCCCGTACCTCAGGCCCATTAAATTGGAGCTCGAAGAACAGTAATAATAATAACCACGGTAAAAAGACCAAGGCCCCCTGATTCCCTATTCCCTCGGCAAAAAGGAGAAAATAACAGACACACAATCCTGAACCAACAACCTGGCCGTAAAGTACCGGCGGTACTTCCTCGGTTTCTTCTCCAAACTTCCGTCCGTCGTTATCAAACTCTCTGCGCCGATAACAACGTATTCACGGCTCAGAATTCCAATTACAGAGTTCCCCATGGCCTGCTCCGTTCTTCGGCCGGGCTCGTCTCGGCCAATTAGCCTGGGCTGCCTTCTAATTAACATTTCCTTCGAGTTCGCCTGCTCGTCGATACTGTACGGGGCTCCAATTAAACGTGAGAAATCACGATCCTCTCGGTCATGCAGAAAAACCGCCGCACAGAAGCCGCGTGTCGGTGAACGAGAATCCACAGGGACAAACGATCGCAGGTCTGGCCCGCGGCTGTGGTAATCCGTTACGACGGATCCGTGTAACGCGAGTCGAGGTGGCCGTAGATCGATCGACGGATCGATGGATCGATCGATCGCGGCCAGAAGAGAGTTCATTCGGTAGCCGCGGTCGCTGGCCCTGAGAAAGCCTCATCCCTCGTCGAGATCGAGTTCGAGACGCGGTTTGGCACTGACCCACACACTGGTTGGCCCACTTTGAGCTGCTCCGCGGCAACAACGTAGCCAGCGTTGCCAATAATTACGCGTTCACCGGGTTTTCCCCTTTCCGGCGATCGAATTTCTTCGTCACGCGACACCTCGCCCTTCCCAGAGCAAGCTTCTACGCCTATGCCGTTCGTTAGCCCGCTGTCACGACCGAGCTGTCCACGGGGGTGGTAGGAAAAGAGGAGCTCACTCTCGACTTAAGCGGTTTTTTATTGGCAGTAATTCGAGTTTACGGTGTGAAACCTTTTTCGGCCGGGACAAGCGGACCTGGCGATGAGCGGAAACGCGATCCACGATGCTGATAGTGTGTACGACGATTCAATTGTCGTTTCGGTTTTGATTGCGGGAAGTTCAGGGTGTAGGGTGAGCGTTTTTTTTGTAGGCGTGTTTCTTAAAGTTCGAGGGGATTATAGGGGTATTGATGGGTGTATCGCGGTGGCCAGAAAGAGTGACACTGGGTGATCGATTTGTTATAACCACGGTACGAAAGATATGTTTTATATTAATAAAATTGTGAGGATATTTGTTATGTGTATCACCGTATGGATGACTGGATGAATGGCTGAGTGTGAGAGAGCATGCGATGGCCGTTTCTTATTTTTATTGATTTAAACAAGCGGATGGGTTGCGTGGTGATTTTGTTGAGAAGCGTTGTTATTGCGGATTTTCCGACGAGCATTGAATGAATAAACATACATTTCCGTGCCAGCCATCTTACAAAATCACTGTATCAATGCGTTTATGTGAGATGATTTTTAAGGAATAATTGTCCATTGGAAGGACAGACAAAAATTGATCTTAGCTCAGGCAATTGTTAAATGTCAATTGTTTTAGTTTGAAATCGTTAATTTATACAGGCGACTCTAATTTGTAATTCTAATATTTTGATCGCCAAAAAATATTGTAGAAAATTCTTTCGATCGCCGCATGTCTTCCTTCTATACTTATAATTTACTTATTTATAATTTACTGCAATTGTTGTATGCAATGTCCTTTATTACAACTGTTCCAAATTTATCATGTAATCTAAAGGGGCTATCCCCGTAAATAAACTTTATTATTATTATTATTATTTTTACTTTCTGCATGTACCTTCTCCATCAAGAAAATTGCCTCGTTGATAGCATTCAACGTTCCGGGCCTTCAAACTGTTGTTCCCGCGTTTAAACTTCAAGATTATCGCCAAAAGGACATCGCGGTTTGAATAGACGGCGTTTAAATAAGATTGCAGCCTTGCGGCTTCTAGTATGCAACTCACGAACAACGGCCATTATCAAGCAGATATTGTCGCAAGGCGATGCTAACTCTTAAACCATTCAAACAAGATAAAATAGAGTTCATCGAAGCTGCTTCCGACCAACCAACTGGTGCTTCTAATCTTGCCCAGTACACTTGGCGATTATCGGGACTGATCTTTAAATAAAACCCACACCTGCGGCGTTAACAATTGATATCCAGAGAATTCGCCGACAATCGGACCACGTATCCCGCACGTATTGGCAAGCGGGTGAAAAGTTTTCGTCCCACATCTCCCCCCAGGTAGTAAATTCTGACGAGTGTCTCTGCACACGCTCCCCGTAATACAAGATCATCTAATCGATTCGTCTCGGATGTGGGATGAAAACGTATCCCGGATGACTTGGCTGGAACAGTGGCCAAGTCAGGCATGTAAACACATCGAATTGTATCGACGCCCAGTCGACTGGAAGGCCTGCAAAGCACGGCTGGTTCGTGTCAGAAAGAAAGGATTCACCCGCTGCGTCGGATTTCGCGCTCAATTTGCTAAATACGACTGGCTTCCACGCACAAAGGAGAGAACAATACTCGAATCTCCCTCGAGCTGCCATTTTCTCGCGCCAAATGTTTGACAGATATTGAATAGCAATAAGGGGGAGCCGTTGGGAAAGAAATTTCTATCTCAGGAGTGTACCGTTCGGCAATTTCAAGATGCTCGATTAAAAGCGAAGATATAGAATTCAATGTGTTTTCCTTTATTTTACCATTTCCCAGATTTACCTTCATTCCTCGGTGGGCATCGGGTGAAGTAAAAATACAGGTAAAGCCGGCATAATGCGGCACTTCGAAACATAATACGACTTTCGTCCGACACAATAAAGAAATTACAGGAACCCTGCCATAAATACGACGCTTTCAATACTACGCTTTCGTCGCGAGGGAAATTTAAAAATGAAAAAGCAGAGGAACCACGTGCATGGGTAGTGCAAATTTGGGGTAAGAGGTATGGTTTTATTTCCAGGTAGGTACAATAGGAACAGTAATTCGAACGACCTTTCTGGTCGATCCGATAATCGTCGTGCAAACTATGCACTCCAAAAGCGTTCGGACCTCGAACAATACATGCCTTCCACCTATCCAGCGTGTTATATCATTTTTGAGAGTGTCATTACGGTGTAATGTTCGCCGGCCTTCCACCTATGACGGACGCGGCAAGCTTATGGAAAAGTGCGACCGGACGGACACAACAGAGTACACGACGTTGGTTTTTCGCTCGATTCAAGAGATGTAACGGTAACGACTATTACGCTACTACACGAGCCGCGTTTCATTGTATCTCTTATTCGACCGACAGGGGAACATCGCGTCTCTGTTCGCAACGATGTTCGAGAGGCTCGTAATAAGACACATGAATTGTACTCTGCGACAACCGCTGGGCACGCGTTGCAAGTGGGCACCTACCAGGAAATAACAGGGGCCAACGAAAAATGATTATTGCGGCGGGCTGACTGTACCTTTCACAGCGGCTGTTAATTATACGACGTGTATCGGAAATTGAAATACCCGGCATGGCGTGTACGTCTAATAATCACGAGTTAAATGACGGGATCGTGCGGTTCTACCTGTACGCCACGAGCGCTAATACTTGAGCGTGGTGGGCAAGCAACGACCGAAGGTAAAGATCGGTGAAATCCTTGAGAACTGGTCGTATCGAGTGGTGAAAGGATAGGACGCTAACAAAAGAACCATTGACACCGAGGTAAAGTTAACAGAATAATCGCTGAAATTGCTATACACGACGTGATTGTGTGTGGTCTCATATTGTTTTCTGTGATTCCCGTTACTTATCGGCGGGCAAACGGGCGTTCGCGTATTGTAATAGATTACATGGCGCTAGACATGCTCGCAAGAAGAGAAATTGCGATCGTGAGAATGTACCGATGACACATTTGTTTTAATGGAAATTAGTCGGCGGCGGAAGATAAACAAACTTGCTTGCGAACCGGAATACGAATTTCGAAAGAAGTAACAAAATGTACTAATTTAATTTTAATTTAATTGTTTAAGGTCGCATACACCTTCGTGGTTATTAGAGACCACTGTTGTTACCTTGGTTTTTCCTTTGTTGTAGGTTTCGGGGGGAGCTTTGTACCGTATTAAGTGACTATATGGAGTTATACAATTCAATGTCTTTTAGAAAATTTACTGCATTTATGCACTGATGTTGACTGTTAAGCAGGGTGCGAACTTCATTGGGAATATTGTGCTTGAGTCTTTTCCTTGTGTACTTGGGGCATCGCAGAAAAATGTGTTCGGTGCTATAGTTTTCGTCGCAGTCCGGAAAATGTACTAATATTGAGTGACGTATATTTGGTTCCATTAAGGCCTATAAAAGTTCGATTTAATTTCTACTTTAAATTTAGCCTTCAGCGAGATTACTGGGAAAATTAGTTGAATACGACGTTTATATTGATATTGATTACTGAAAATTTTAGTTACGGTAAAAGGTATAAAATTTAAAAGCCAAAATTGAAAGCTATTTAATTTTGGCTCCAAATTTAGGCCAGTAAATTAGGGTTATTGGTAAAATTGGGTGGTAAAGATATTAGCTAAATTGGAGCATTTAAATTGCTGTCAGTGCATCAAAATTGAAAAAGCCTGACGTTGTTCGCGAAAACAGGGCAATTGTTACAGTAGCAAGAAGAGGTGTAATAAACGTTAACATTTAAGTTTTGCTATAAGGAATTACAAATAGAGACCCTTCTCAGTTGGTCAGCTATTAAACTGCAGAAATGTCTGGCACATACCTCCCACCAGAATTTCATTTAATTCTTAATAATTAAAACTACATCAAAATCGTCCGTGTTTTCTTAAAGACAAAACTATGTACGATAAGTTATAACACTGTAAACTGAGTTCATCCATCCTTTATCCAGTAGTCACTGTAATCGTTACGTATGTGTAAAGTATATTTTTGTTTACCATAGATTTCTGTATTGCTGCATTGTTAAGTTACTAAGCATTAAATAATATGTATATGTACAATCATTGTCGACGTTAATAAACGAAAGGCAGATGCGACCTTAAATAAATCCACAAATAAAAAAAAAACATGCTTGATTTGCGCTGCCCAAGTATTCAGGACAGGTGTATGCTTCTATTTGTTCACTTCGATGTATAAATAAATAAGAAAGTTTCGCCTGTGAATGTTATTCCCGCGCGTTAATAAATTGATTGGGAATAATGGAGAAAGGTGGTGCTCGTTTTGCCATTATAATATATGTGCGTTAAGAAAGGAGTGGGATAGAAAAAACTGCTTTTACGGAAGCAAACGTAACGTCCTACTTCTTCGAACGCATGCGAAACGATCGTTCGAGGTCCGCGGCGTAACTTTTTCTTCCTGTATAGCCTCTGCTAGAATTTGCGTAACTTTATCGATAACATTAACATACCCGCGGTGCTTTTTTTTTTCGTAACGAGTTTCTTCAGCGAGATATAAAACTTTGCTCAACTTCCTTGCGCAAAACTTTGCTTGTTTTGCTAAGACGCGTTACTCAATTTGATTAAAGAACGCAGCAGGAACTTTTAACTACGCCATAAAATATTTTCACTATCGCAGTTTCAACTTGTATTTAAACTCCGTACTTTAACGGCGTTTACCATTCTTTTTACTCCCCTTCGGAATATCAACTTTTCCTTGGATTTATTTGAATATATGGTAACTAACAGTCCAATATAATAGTTCAATGTATGCCAGAAAATTCGTTCCTCCTTTGCAATGAAAAGGTGCGAAAAGTTGGAAAAATATAGGAAAAACTTATGGCATCGCCCCGGTTTGCTGGGAGATACAAACTATTTCAAATACTATTTGCGAACGATCTTTTTCTCTATTCAAAGAAACTATTGGCCAGATTTTCCTTTCGTTTTTCCAAAGAAAACGCGTGACGGATCGCGACGCGTTACGTGTCGCAAAGCAGACTGTGAGAGTCGACCGGAAAGCTTTCTTCTCTGTTGCTCAGAGGCGCGATTCAGAACTGTTCCGGCTAGGTGGAAGCGGTAGCTGCTCGCTGAATGCCTTATGAAGCAGACGAACGGACATCCTGGGCATTACGTAACTTAGCCATCGGTTGGTCAGCAACGAACAACCTTCTAATCTTTTGATTTTCCTCGCCTCGCTATGTACTAATCCCCGTTTCCTCAGAATTTTTCCCCAATTTTTCTTCGTTTTTCTTTCGTTGTTTCGCCAAGGTTTCGACTTCTCCCCGCGATGAGACAGGGGAGCAACCTTCGAACGAGGTCAAGGGGCGAGTCTGGTGCCAAAGTCACTTGGCAAAAATCGTCGCGTGATTTATATCGAACACACTGGCCACGAGTCCAGCCCTTGAACGTGAAATCGTTCGCGAGAAAGTATACCGCACGGTTACGTCGTGGCCTTTGCATTTTTATTTCGCATCTGGGAAGGAGGAATTATGTTCTTTCAAACGGAGCGTGGCGGCCGATATTTATAAATGGAAATTACTTTCTGAACTTGATGAACGGCATGCTGATTTTACTGCGTTTGAGATTCTAGAGGAAGAACTCGCCGTCCCATAAATATGTTTGACGATGTGTGGCAACGTGACGCGAAATTCTAGTGCGGGAAAACACACGGGTTTGGATCTCGTAAAATTTGCAGTTATTGATGCTATAGAATTCATTTCTGTGTTTAATTTAAATTACGGGGAACCGTCGGCCACGCGATAATTAAGAAATTATACAATGCGAACCGTGAAATTCACTCTAATCCTCGTAATTTTGATAAAAGTATAATTCTGTAATTAATTACATTTTTATTTCCAGTCTTATAAACTGTTATAAAAAATTGCACTAAGCAATGTGAAATATTATATTTGCAAATATTTATCAATCGAGTAAGCGTCTGTTTGGAGCAACTTTAACATATGTATTCTACGAAGAAGGCGAATCAGTTTATCCAGCTGAAAACTGTGTTTCAAGCATTCGTATAAAAAACCGTCTTTTTAAACTGAACTATTCGTCGTGCCCGTTAAGATACGAGATGTATCTGTGACGTGACTCACAAATCGTGCAGATGCGAAGTGAACTGGGTTCGCAGTTGATATCTACCTTTGTTAGTAGGAAATTATTGCAACGCGTAATAACTCCCACGACGAAGAAACTAACGCAAATGCCTTATTTGCTCGCGCAAAACTAATCAAGGATTCCTTTAGCGACAAATCGCAAGGTCCACGCCGAGGCGAGCATTACGAAATGCATTTCGTGCAATCGTTGGAATTCCTAAAAGTTCCGGATGAAAGTGTGCCTATCTACCCGAGAGTGAAATTCGCACTTTCTTTTAATTATTTATGTGTCAGTGGAGCGTGTATTTTCAAATGTCTCTCTCTCTCGAGGAACGCGAATTTTTATAATTGCGACAGCAACGAGAATCGCATCGTGCGATTTATAATTTATAATTATGATAAAATCGCGAACAGGATAATCAACAAATATTGAATTCCCAAGTGCCCACAATTCTATTTATTCTCATACTATAGAATATATATATATATGCGCCTTTAAATCAATTTTCTTGCCACTGCACTAAAGAAGAGCTCTGTTACCTAATTAGAACGGCGAAAAGCTCAGCAAAATTCGCTAAAATATTTGGTGGGCCATTCTGAATAAAAAATGGGTAATGAATAATTAATTCAGCTCGGTTATCGCGATACAAATAGAAATATGTACTGATACGTTCAGCTATACGACCAGCACTAGCAATGATCTTGACTATCTATTATACAAGACGTAATATCTTACGTGGATGCGGTCAATGGAAGCACTTCTTGCGTGCACAGAGACACGAGGTGCTTATTTTCAACCGTACGTGTACACATCACTGTTGAATGCAATTCCATACAAGCTGAGATAAATAATATCTCTGAAACGTGAACGAAAAGGAAATCGAAAATGAAGAAGAATCGGCCCACGATCTATCTAATACGTTTTTTCCTTGAAACAACTTTCTAAACGCGTTACCAAAGTTCTTCGGTTTATTCTACGGTAAACCCTGTATGCACATATAGACAGAAAATAGAAAGAAACCGTCATTGTATCTCACCGACATTATTTCCACCACGAAACTGTTGGGACACGCGTTTACCGTAATGCTAGCAAAACTTCCGTGCCTTTCGTGTTTCTTCTCTTCTCAAAGAAACCGTGGCTGGGCTTCGAGTTTTATTCGAAATGCGACCAAGGCGTGCTGCAGACTATCGCGAAATATTCATTCGACAAAGGTATTATAAAATGTGTATATCATATTCGATGTTATTTTACATGTCTTTATACAATACATCGCCCATAGCAGTTCGATCAGTAATGAAGTTTGGAAGGATGCGATGACTCGATGGATTTCACACCGACGACACGAACACATAGTTACATAAAGTCCAATGTTGCTTTGCGGCGCACCTATGCGAATGCAAAACACGTATTGTTAATTTGTTACGGGGGCCTGGTTCCGTGGCGACTAAGAGCTACGAGCTCTTTCTCTTTCTCTTTATCCGAGTGCCTCGATGCAAAGGAAAATTGAGAAATTTAGTTTGTCGCTGAATTCGTGATCGCACTGGCAATGCCAGTAGTACGATTAAGTTTGCAGGAGCCAGAGAAGACAGCATACAATATCGTTCAAAAGTTTAGATTCAAGGGTTGCTTTTAAAATGACGGGTTTGCAATGCTTGTTCCTATCTTATAATAGTTATTTTTTTGGTCCGTTTGATAAAATGGAAGCTCTTCTATTTTATGCAGAGATCCTTTCTTAGAATTTTTATTAAAATGGAGCAATTGTGAAGACGCTACTCCAACTCCATAAAATACTAATTGTTGTTTGTATCAATTTATGCTTGTTCCTATCCTGTAATAGTTTTTTTTCGTTCGTTCGATAAAATGGAAGCTATCCTACTTTATACAGAGATCCTTTCTTAGAATTTTTATTAAAATGGAGCAATTGTGAAGATGCTACTCTAACTCCATAAAATACTAATTGTTGTTTGAATCAATTTATGCTTGTTCCTATCCTATAATAGTATTTCTTGGTCCGTTTGATAAAATGGAAGCTCTTCTATTTTATGCAGAGATCCTTTCTTAGAATTTTTATTAAAATGGAGCAATTGTGAAGACGCTACTCTAACTCCATAAAATACTAATTGTTGTTTGTATCAATTTATGCTTGTTCCTATCCTATAATAGTTCTTTTTGGTCCGTCCGATAAAATGGAACACTTCTTTTTTATGCAGAGATCCTTTCTTAGAATTTTGATTAAAATGGAGCAATTGTGAAGACGCTACTCCAACTCCATAAAATACTAATTGTTGTTTGTATCAATTTATGCTTGTTCCTATCCTGTAATAGTTTTTTTTCGTTCGTTCGATAAAATGGAAGCTATCCTACTTTATACAGAGATCCTTTCTTAGAATTTTTATTAAAATGGAGCAATTGTGAAGATGCTACTCTAACTCCATAAAATACTAATTGTTGTTTGAATCAATTTATGCTTGTTCCTATCCTATAATAGTATTTCTTGGTCCGTTTGATAAAATGGAAGCTCTTCTATTTTTTGCAGAGATCCTTTCTTAGAATTTTTATTAAAATGGAGCAATTGTGAAGATCCTACTCTAACTCCATAAAATACTAATTATTATTGTATCAATTTATGCTTGTTCCTATCCTATAATAGTCTTTTGTGGTCCGTTTGATAAAATGGAAGCTCTTCTATTTTATACAGAGATCCTTTCTTAGAATTTTTATTGCTGCTCTAACTCCTTAAAATATTAACAGTTGCTCGTAATCAATTTATGCTTTCATTTTCTACACCAAGTACAAATTATAAGTATGACATCGTCGAAAATACCAGAAACAATTGCTGTCCACTCGTTGCACAAACTATCGCACTCGTTCAGTACATCAAAACGCGACAAAGTTTTCCTCGATACCCGAAACGAAAAGAATTAAATCTACCATTCACCCTCCATCTTCGCAAACAGAATCGCTTCCCCGATTTTAGTAAACTCGTTTCAAGCTGGCTTGCCTTTCGAGCCGAAAATCTGCTTTCGCGTCGGCTGTATCGCGCGATCAAAATTGACGAACGGTTTGCACACAAATACAGTTCGCTTCATCACGCCCACCATTGAATAGTTAATACCTATTTTCGTTTCGTCGATATATATATATATACAGAGAGATGCACGCTCCAGGGGTATTTTATTTGGCCCCGGTGGACCGCGTCAAAATCCCTTCGGCCACGATCCGAGGCTAAAATCCCGTATCGAGGGCTACGATTGGTCGGCACTTGATTGAATTGGCGGTCACTACCGGGCATTAGGTTCACCATCCAAAGGATTGAATTTCTGTCACAATTATCGACCCCTTCAACCACCCATCGAACCACCACCAGCATCCTTTCTCGTTCGTTTGTATATCGTACAGCCACGAGGCAACGTTTCGAATCCTCTACGGTCTAAACGCAGCTGCGGCCTTTTCCGTTGCGAGAATAAATCTGGGCTAGAATTTCAATTCGACTATGGATTCGCGGCTGCGATTGATATACGGTATTTTCGAGGGTTGGCATCCGGTATTATAGATAATTGAATATTCCTTGCCCCCGGCCATGTCCCACGATTCAAATCGACAGGGTTTAAGTCGAATGACGGGGGGAAATGTTTGAGGATCTTCACTGCGATGTCACAGCTTTGAATGTTAACATACACAGGGCGTTCCATTTAACTGGAAGCGATGGAATATCTCACGAGGGATTAAAGTTATCGAAAAAATATTTGTTTGGTATGACCGGCGGCGTTAGGTGGTATAAATAAATGAATTACCATAAATAATAATTAATGGTATAAATACGTATGCATATAACAGCGATGTATTCAAAAATTAGAAATATATGGTCCATTTGAACAGCCTCTTTTATTCGTATTATGGATACAAACAAATTGCCCAGGGATCGCTAATTGTGAAATTGCCAGAAGCATCAATAGGTACAGAAATACCGCGCTTAATTAAAATACTCCTATTCTAGCAGACCATCCGTCATTCCGTTCTAGAACTTCGACGATCCTGCCAGCAATCTGAATTGCTAATCGCGCGCGAAAAGAAAGCACCTGTCGCGCTGCCAATCAAAGGAATCTAAATCCGTTTCAACCTACTGACACTATCCACCTGAGCGTTACCACTTCGCGCCCACCCAATTTATCGTCAAAAAACGTTCGGCACACGACTCTTTGCGCCTGTACCAAACCAAACAGAGCAGACCAGTCGAACCTTTGCCGTATTTCATCCGACTCACACGCGATCATCTCCGCAATTACAACACGTTCCATAAATTTCCCTGGCGATCGATTATCCAGAGCCCGGCGGGCAGCGGCTCGTAAAAAGGAGAAACGTCTTCATTAGCCGGGTAAGGAGGATCATCCGAGGTGACACTGATTGCGAAGTCGTCGTCGTCGTCGTCTGAAACGTCGAATCCTTTCACCGCGCCCGAAAAACCTGCGAGCGGTTCTCATCGGAAATTTCCGCGCATTCCCGAGTTTCTTCGGGACCGGGCGGTGCACAGGTAGCCATGAAATGAAAGAACAGTGTCACGGCCGTGAACGATGCGTGGCATTAATACGGTGCGTGCACTTTCGTCGTTAATAACCGCAGGAAGAGAAACGAAGGGGAAATGAAAAGAAGAAGAGGAAAAAAGAAACGCCAGATGAGCCTGGCCCGGGACGTGATGCTCGCGTGATCGGGATCAACGTCGAAACCGATGTACATACTCCGATCGAGCCACGTTAGAAAGTGTTGCACCCGTCCGTCTCGACGGGCGAGGAAGATGTACGCACGCGGTGTGCAGACTCCTGCGAAGGAATGTTAAATCGAGGAGCAAGTGGGATTCGTGACGTTGCCGCAAACACGCTCACGCATAACTAAACGAAAGATGAAGAGCCGTTGCGTCTGCACGGATCCGTCCTGTTTCGAGAACGGAGCAACAAGGCCGGGATTTGCTCGTACGTGCAACTTTTTCGCACCCAGACGTGACAGATAAAGACGTTGCTTTCAGGTAAACAGCTTGTAAGATCTCGGGCTGGAGCGATTTTTTTTTTTACCAAGAGACTTGGCGGGGTTCTCGAGAGTCGGGCTTGTATTGTGAAAGGTTGTACGGGGAATTTCGGAGTCTTGTGCGCAAGGAGATGTGGGTCGTCTTAGGTATGGGAGGATTGAATTTTTAATGTTGCTTGTAAGAGAGTATGGTATTGGTATTGGCGGAGTATTCCATTGTTCGTTTTATCGTGACAGAAACTTTTGTGGAACTGTATTTTCTAGCAAATGGATACTCAATATTTTATATTTAATATTATAGTTTGCAATTTATAGTACAGTCATTCATTTGCTGAGTAAATAAAAAGATTTGCTATTTTATTTTAGCAAAATTAGCAGCGTATTTATTATATTCAACTTGTTTTTTAATTTTCTTTGTTCTTATTTGAAACGCGTCAATCTCTTTAGCTGCTTGCGAATTATATAGATACAAGAAATCTAGTTTACACACGCATCTGTATTTAGCATGCACGACGCACACATAAATGTGAAACGCATGGCGCAGGTCGGGTAAAGCTGTACTGACAAGATTTCGAAACAGGATCGACAACCTCGGACGACATATTCATAAAACTGTCATAAGTTGATGCAGCTATCCAGCATGGACGAACGACTTGGTTTTTGGCTCGATTTACGAGCGATCCGCAAAGAGTTTAATTCAATTATTGGATTGGATAATTGAACAGAAAGTTGTAGGTAAACTTGTTCTAAATGGAATCTCCTGTCTGGATAACGCGATTAAAGAAAGAGTCCAGCGACAAATTACACTCTTTCAAGCTTACACAATGTGGGCCAAGATAAGTGTTTCAAGCTTCTACAATTATCTAAGTATATTTCTTAAATAAAAAATTTCGTAACTTCGAAGTTTTCGACCAATTTAGTTTCTATAATAAAAAATGGGAACCCATGCAGCGTATCTTACAGGACTGAAACCGAGAGTGTAGAATATTATTAGCATTCCAATCTGAAATATTCAAACGTAGGTGAATTACTAGAAACTCGAGTTGAAACGGCGAACGTTTCGAGTACGATCAATCGTTGTTCACCGTTTAATCGGTCGTTAATGGCACACAGAACGGCGAGAGTCGTGTCGCGGTGCACGCGCTCGTTCGTTCACTCGCCATCGGAAGAGGAATCGACATATAAACTCGAAGAGCTGCACCAGCGGGATTACAAAACAGGATCGACAAGCGGCCTGCACGGGTGCTCATAATATTGTCATAAGGCCTACACCTGCGTGGCTGCAGGCTGCAGTGGGGCGGCTGTTTAAGCCACGTCCGTAAGAAGAACGAGTCAAAGTACACAGTAGGCACGCGACGAATGATCGCAATCTACTTTGATCCCGGCCCGCTTTTCTATGGCCTCGACGCGACCTGAACACGGATCCTGACCTCCGTTAACCTGGTATCTGTGACCTCGGGGACCGAACTTGTCTATCGAACGTGGCTCTTATCGATTTCCCGAAATACTTATTGAATGGCGGTGGATCACGATTGAAATGAAACAATAAAGCATCCAAAAATAAAGACTCTTTGGAACGGTTCTTCCTTCGCAGCAATATTTATCCCGGGAAAATAAATAAATTTCTCGCGGTTTCAGAGGTACGCTGGGGGTATTGTAAAGAAATGAAAAGATTCCTTGGCTGAAAGAATCCGTGCACTTGAGGGTATCAATGGAGAACGTCCTTCCCTTACTTTGAAACCGCATCCACGGTATTTTTCCAACTAAAAATATACACGCGGAATGTGAGCACGATTTAAATAGAATATGTAGTAGTTGCATTGTTTCTCGGTTATATTTGCAATCAGAGAGCCTGATTTATCTTCGCAATTGGCGCCCAATGCCAGAGCTGAACGAAAGCAACTTCTTCCGCAAGCAATTAAAACGTACAATCGAGTTGCTCCGATCGGTTATTTTCTGCACAAAGTAGAAATTCAGCGTTCACCAGCCATCAAGGAGCAAGCCATTGAAACAATCGTATTGCAACGATAAACCTTGAACTTACTATCGCGAACACACGAAACAATTACTTTTTTTTTTGCTCCGTACCAGGATGAAATTGATATCCGAATGGTATAGTAGGATTTCCATCAACCACTACAAACGTTCGAGTATACACGTAACGCCGTTCCTCTTCACCGAACGACTCGTGCACAGAATCGTACGAACGTGTTACGGTTAAAACCATCGTCGATTCGTCGTGTTTTTGTTAGCTCGCGAATCCGATTACGGCCCGGGTTCATGGCGTCTCGAATAATACCCAATAATAATCCGTCCCGGAAATATCGGCCCCCTTTGTTCCCGGTCCCGGTTTAAAAGGACGCGAGAAAGAAAACGGAAATATTTCACCGTGCGCTATGACGTTAATCCGACGTCCAACGTATCTGTCCGTGATTCTCTTCTAATGGTCAAAGACATTAAGTTCCCTAACTTTTTACAGAAATATCTCGACCCCCACTTCCAGTTCGCCAGTTTATCATCGTTCCTTGCTTCATTATCTTCTTGGACGTGGACTCATCCCCAATGCATACAGTACCAACGTGTACAATCCCAGGGGCTCTCATTCGTTTGTGTTCCCCTGTCGCTTGTAGGGAAGAGGACGCGCAATGACCGAGTTTTCGGCAATTTTTTTTGGCGAAACTCGACGAATACGATCGGATTATTGGGTAACGGTATTTTATAGCCGTTAACAATATCCGGTCATCTACGTGGCCTGGAAAACCGAAAGGGCACGGTACCCCAAAGCCGAAATTTCATAATGACTTGCCCGGCCCTATACAGAGACAGAGTCAAGTTTATTGTCGAGGCTGTTCTACCAGTCGTAAACAGATTATTCACGGTACAAACGGAATAGCGATAGCGATAAATAACACCACGTGATTGGATGGGAAGACATGTGTACATGTGCATATATTGTTCTTGATTGACGCGAGATTTTCGGTCCGTTCGCAGATGTTCCCCCAGCGATTAGAGCGGCGTGAGTTTCAAGCGTTAGAAAGCCGACAGATAGAAGGAACGTATGAAAAATGTTTCTGGAAGTTTTTATTTATACTCGAAAGCAATTGTTCCGGTGCACATAAAGAGGACAATTTTTAAACCCGCGTGGAATCGCTCCTTTGGCATTTAAACCGAAAAGAATCTTTACTGTACAAATGGTATGCTTATCTTTCAAATCCATTGCAACTTGAATCATAATATACCAGAGTTCTGCCATTGCTCGCAAATGTGTGATACAAATTGCGGAACAACGTTATTATTCATATTTACGTATATATTCAAATCGTCGATCGTACTAGAAAAGTTTGAATACCTTTCATACGATTCTAACAACATCAGTGTATTAACACTGGAACTACCGATACATTTTGGTATTATTCGGATAGCATACGTTCGACAGATTATGAACACGAAAGTCGTTGGATGGACATTAAGTAGAGATATATAATTGTCTTATTAAAACTCATCATAAATTGCTACAACGATACCTATTGCATATTAATCATTCTAAAGCAAGGAATCTGAAGCGAGTCATTTTGACCCCCTCGGCAGTTCCAGTGTTAAAACTTCAAAAACGGAGTATGTACATAATTCTAAGATCCTACCTGAAGCCCACCCCGTTCAAGTGCAACTTTCATCGAACATTCTCTACGCTTTTTCGAAACCCAGAAACCAATAGATCGTATTAAAAATCGACGCCGCTCCGAAGCGAATGACTTTCTATCGTTTCCACTGTTCGCGTTACCCGCTTCCTATTCACTGCCTCGTGACGTATGCGCTGTTATCTAGGGGTTCATTATCATCCGGCCTGCTCCTCGACCGCTGCTTGTATCTTGCGTGAATGAACAACGGACGTGGTCACGATTAATTACGCAAAGTTCCGCGCTATCAACGCGACCGGCAATGCTTCCAATACACTGCCGCAATTTGTTTACAAACAGACACACACATCCCGTACTGTGATGCGCTGTTAAACAATCGAACGATCGCGTAACCGTCTGAACAGGTTCGGTCATCGATTTGCCGCCCGTCACAATAACCCCGATCCCAGCGTACGACGTTAGAACGACGGAAGTGGCCGCGGGGAAAAAATCGACGTACCCCTTTCTGCGTGCGACGACCGAGGCAAAGAGGTCGAGCCGCTTTATCAGAATGCACGAACGATATTGCTGTTACCTTGTTATCGTTTCGAATTTCGTGAAAGTTGAACACTTTCGAAATGAGAGGAACCCATGATTGCCCCATGATCGGTATCGATTTTTATGGCCGAACGTCGAAACAGAGTAACGATGACTCGTTCGAAATTGTACGAAATTGGAAAATGCTTGGTGCTTTGCGGAGAATCTTTGAAAAAGCACGAAGAGTGTAATTTTTAACGCACGGAGTTTGCTGTATCAGCAGACTATCGAGTTATGTTTTCGATATTCGATGGCCATGAGATTCTCGAAGTAATTTCTGTATGGCCGATTTGTAAAGGAAGATCGAACGAGCCCGGCGAACGATAAGAATTTTGCTTTTGTTTAGAGACATCTGTAACAACAATGATGAAACCGACGACTTTTGAAAGGACGATTAATTTGTTTCCGCGCGAAGGCGGACACAATCGATTTAAATGGACAACTACCGGTGTGTCGTGTGTGTATGTTTTAAATATACCTCTTCGAAAATTTTCCGTTTACCTTTACAGTACAATGGCAACATATTTCGTGCGCTCGACATTGACTCAACGGGCTAGGCGAATCATACTCCTATGGAACCTATCCTTCGGACCGTCTTCGAAATCGCCCAGCAAAATCAATTCTACGACAACAATACATCGACACAACAAAAGCGAGAATAGTTCAAGTTTCTTTCTTTACTATTCTTCCCGTAATTTCTCTTCATTTCCATTCCACGCGCATGCCACCGTTCAACTTCCATTCGACTTGTCAGTAAAATTCAATCTCTAAAAACGCCACACACACACAGACGCTCGCGCATTGGCATCCTTCGATTCGTCGACGAGAAAAAATTTCACTCGCATTCGCAAAGGCAGGTATCTTTCGAAAAAAAAGAACGAGGAAGAGAAACAAAACTCACCATTCGAATCGTGTGCCTGTCGAACCCGGTCCCTCGACGTTTATCCGATAAGACAGCAACGTCTGTTCCAACCGAGTCCACCTTTATTCACCTCTTCCCGTTCGTCCTTCTGTTCCTGTTTCCCCACGACTCCACCAGACAGCTTCTCCCGGTGCACGTTGGCAAATTACGTGATCGTTGCACGCGAGTTTCATGTGACACTCCGCGATCAGCTGTACCGGTCTCGCGCGAGCAAAACGCGGCAACAGAAAACCCCGATAAATACACTCGCGGCGACGAACGTGTAGCAACAACAACAGGGAAGAATGGTAATCACTGTCACTGCACAGAACCTCGTGTCTTTCAATGGCCCCGAGGTTGAACCTCTGTCCGGGAGGACTGTCCGTCCCCACGTAGCTGTCACCTATGTGAGAAATATCCTACAGATTTGGTTCTTTTCGAGGCCCGTACCCACCCCCGTGTACCGACGCCGTTCCAGCACAGCGGGCGACTGGCTCTGCCTGCTGAAACGTGGATTAGCACCTGTTCCGCCGATAGATCGTGCCAGACACGGGCAACACGATTGTCCCGACGCCTCTGCGCACGGGGACACTTTCACGAACTGTTTCTGTCCCCGCTCGGCACGCGTGTCACGTTCGAATCCTTCTTTCGATTCCCGCCGGCCGAGACCGCGGCTCCTCGACGCGTTATCCTTTGGGACACGAGCAATCAATCCTGTACTCCCTTTCGTGCTCGCGTCTACTCAACGCCGTCGGTTAGCGCGTCGCGCCGTTAACATTATTATCGTTCGCGATCGATTTCACCGGGATCGTGATCCACGCTCGAAAACCAGTTTCGATTCCCGTCCGGAGAACGGATGCACTTCGCTCGAAAAATACCGCTCGCGTCTGCGCACAGCTGCCTTCCGTTCGATGCAGGCGTCGAGTGGCGACTGTCGTTTCTTCCGACAGTCGGCTGCTCCTGGCCTGTCCCTTCCCCCTCTTAGCCGGCAACGAGAGAGCCGACTACAACCACGGATTTGTGCTATTACCGC
The DNA here is from genome assembly GCA_963583965.1 of Nomada ferruginata. Lineage (NCBI taxonomy): Eukaryota > Metazoa > Arthropoda > Insecta > Hymenoptera > Apidae > Nomada > Nomada ferruginata. The sequence goes on from OY757219.1 coordinate 9,460,265, forward strand.
ACCGCTGCCACCCCCTATGCTCTACTGCGCCTCCGCCTATGGCTACCGCTTCCCGGTGGCCTCTTCTTTTCAATCGGGACACCGTGACAAGACGCTCCCCCCTCGTTCGCCTATCGTTTCCACGGACCGATTCGGACGGGAAACATCCAAGGGAAACGCTTTTTCCGGCTGTTTTCAATGAATAATGGACGATGTTGTTACGGCCGGTGGGCTCGGTGCAAGGGTGGAGAAAGTGATTTCACTTTTTGCGCTTTTGTCGGGTTGTGCCGATTTTTTCCCTTCTTTTTTCGTTTTTGCGGGAACTTTATTTTTGCGGTTCGTGGAAATTCCAGGGCGTTTTGAAGTTGTAGTGGAAATTTCGTGTCGGGGGTTGAACGATTTGTAATGGGGGCAATATTGTAAAATTGTATTTCGTTTGGTTTACTAGGATTGCTCGAGCTAAGCTGTCGGATAAAAAATTGAGTTCGTTTGCAATTTTATTCGCGACTCGCGCAACTTTGTTTCTTGCACACTGTTTTGTTATATTCCACTGTTTACCGCCATCCTCTATTAACCCCCTCGTGCGTCGTTAATACTTTATTATTACTCGTCCACCCAAGATGCTTGTTTTTCATTGGGCGAACGCGGACTTTGTTCGTAAAGGTTAATTTTGTTTTATGCTGTATCAGATTATTGCCCCATAAAATGTGTATCCAATATTTCAGGTCCTGCGCACAAACTTTCATACGAGTTTGCACATGTATCGCTGTGTGTATATTAAACTGTAGTCGTTAATTTCCTTTATTGCCATTAATTCGTAGCGTATTAATTGTATCGAGTAAAAACTCGGATGATCGTTTGGTTGATATCTGTGTTAGGAAAGTATTCATTCAGTGTTGGCAATATTTCCGATTTTTAAGAAACAAATTGATTCTGACCAAAGCAATCTTTCTTAATTATACCGTACCTTTGGAGCACTTGAACTTGTGCAACTGTTAATTTCTCAGTGCACTGTCTAATCTAATAAATAAACGTTTCGACATAATAAATTATCTTGTTCCCTTTACTTGCTACCAAAACGATATTCCAATTGTTTAAATACCACTAATATGCGTCACAGCAATGTCAAATTTATTATTCATCTTTCACATTCACCCTTCCATAATTAAATTCCCACAAATTCACGAATACAAAAGTCTGTTCATGAATTTATTCAGCCAGCTACGTCTATTTCCCAAAAGGGAATTTATACTACCTGCAAAGTGCCTATAAAATTAACCAAACCTCAAAAAGAGGCTTGTTCAAACGTGAGCGTTCTGTCAAACAATACGCCTAGTACCGACAATCAACGAAAACTCGAATTCTTATACCTTGAAATTACCCAGCCAATCTAGCATTCCTCACGGCAGTCCAATAATCCCAAAAGGCCGAAATCCGAGTCGTTAATTCTTAACACAGCCGTTTAACCTGCGGTGGTCAACCTACCTAACCCATTGTTTTCGTAGCCACCCTGCAATCGAGGTACCTACAAATATCCTCGAACCTCGAACCAGCCGCGATAACCATCCACCTCGAATCCGGTTATAAAAATCCGGCACCCCCGTTCCCCAACAAAAATTAGCTTCCTCCTGAAACTGCCCAGCACCGAAACTCTTCTCCCTCCTCCTGCCTCTTCCTCCGACGAACACACACGGTGGTAAATTTCTCCCTCGTACCTCGACAAATTTGCCCTCTGGGGCACACGATCTGGCCATCCGTGGACTTCGTTAACCCTTTATAGCCCGGCGTGACTACAAAGTCGCACACCAATTCATCGATGTCCTGTTGATCCATTTCAATTTCTTGTTGCATACAATTCCAGGCGCAGATGTTGCACGTCGTCGCAGCTCCCAGTCTGCAATGCGTACTCGTTACAAGAAAATCAGCGAGGCCTGCAAATTCATTGTCAATCCCTCATTCGGAGGTTGACATCCGTTGGTTTCGCGTCGCGCAAAGTTTCGCATAAGCCGCGACAAAGATTCGGGCTAACAGAGGGTTCAAGTGTACACATACGTGCGTGTGGCTGTTCGTTCGTTCTCGCCGGGTTCCACCCCCTCGGTGCACCCACACAGTAGTGGTCACGTCCGTGCGAAAAACGGCACGGTGGCGCGTGTGCACGCACGTGCGTGCCGTGCCACGCGATTCCAGCCCCTGCGGAATAAATCAAGTGAAGAAAACCTGCCGGAAGGTATTAACGTTGGGGTCGGCTCACCCCACGTGTTGTGTCCCCCCCCGCTCGTATCCCGGAGAGGGTTAAGCTGCACCCCCGCCGCCCTTATCGCGCGTCCCCGAAACGCCGTGTACTCCCAAGGGATCTTCTCGTCTGGATTTGCTCGACTGACGAGCGATCCCGCCCGCCGAGCGGCTAAAGTTGACTGCGTAGATGGAAGAGCGGTTCGCGGGACGCAGGATAGAGACGAGAGCCGCAAGGAAGACGGGGAGGAAGGCGCAGAGGGGTAGGCGATGTTAGAGAGGGCAGAGAGGACAGAGAGGACAAGAGCGAGGGAATCCCTTATCAGAGGTCGCGCATGACGAGACAAGCTAATTGCGTTATCAGCGCACAACGGACGCTGCCTCTATCTCCTCGTCCCGCTTCGTCCGTCGCTACCACCCCCGCCCCCTTTCCCGATGCACCGCGAGTGTTTATTTTGTAAACTGTGCTAACATGTGCCCGGGCCGACCGGCTGCGACGGCCGCGCGCTGAAAATTGCAACGGCCTGCATTACGACACGGATCGCCGGATCGAACGTCGCGTCGATGCTTTCGGGGATATTTCAAACGCCCTTCCTACCCTCTTGTTCTACGGCTCGAATGCTGCCGCTTCCGGTTCCGCGTGTGAAACGCGCGACGCCTGTAATTAACTGCGGACACCTTGTTCAATCCTTTGGGGCCTGGGCGATGATACCTATGGCTCGGTGTTTTTCCATCGGCACGTGTATTCGTCGGTGTGTAATTCGGGGCTCCGCGGTTTTGTAAATATTTGGCGGACGGTGGGTATACATTAAGTGCACATGCCGCCACGAGTCATTTGTGTCGGCCGAATTTCGGTTACTCATCGGGCGTAAAAATAATTTGCTTCCTACTTGAACGGTTCGGGATCGACGCGAACCGAGGAGAATTTTAGTTAAGTCTCGTTGCTTGCACAGGTTTTTTTTCGGTCGGTATTCTGTTCTTGCAGAATTTCAGGACGGCGCCGTTCGTTTAATAGATTATTTCAGGCCTTGCATTAATATGTTTAATTGCTCTGCAATTCGGGAACAACTTTTTCTACCATTTTTCAAATAGAATCAATAAAATTTTTGGATACTTCAATTATTAATGAGCAACTTACATCACAAAATTGTCTAACAATAAATGTTATCGTGCAACCGTATATGTACTTCAATTTAACACTAGACTTAATGAATATTGGCTCAGAAAAATTATTCAAAAATGTTCGACAATACCACTCTTTTTTATAATATAAAATCTACCTGCTCTTTTAAAAATTGAAGCTCCCCTAACAGACAAATTCTGTCTAGAGATCCGTAGCCATCTACGTCCGCATTTGGCTTGGGTTCTGCAAACAGAATCTGATGGCAGATTGGTAGCAGAGACCGTGCAGATCCTGCAACTTGAGCCATTCAAATGGATTTAGATGGCCACTTAAATAGGTCAAGTCGCAGGATCTGCTCAGTTTCTTCTGCCAATCTCCCATCAGATTCTGTTTAGCAGGTTCTGCTTCATCAAATCTTCAGCCATTCTGTTTTTACAAAACCTGCTAACAGAATCTGGGCAGAATCCGCCTCAAATCGATCATCCATTCGCAGACAAAGTAAAACGTCTAACCTCAACATTACCCGATAATGCAAATTTACAAGATTTTTTTCAGACAAGTTTTCGACAAATTCGCTGCCCACGTTCGATCACTGTAGCTCCAGGCGTTGCCACGCAGCAATACTGTTTATTCTGTAAACTTCGTCGCGGTAACCTGCTGCAAGGGTGAAATTTCGCCGGTACAAAAGTGCCAGGCAAACTGTTACACGTTCGAAGCATTACCCTACAACTTCCCCCGTATAATAATTCGCGTACGCGCGTTATTACAATGGGGCATATGAAATGCGCGGCTTGAAATTTGCCGAAAGCGCCGCGCCGTATAATGATATCCATCACCGTAATCACAGTTATAAAAGTAACGAACCGGTCAACTACCCGCGGTGTTCATTGTGCACTATATTGCGGGCACAGCGATTTAAAATTCGCGATATCTTGCCGCGGCTTCTTTCAGCGTTGCAGGAATATATCGAACAAGCAAATCCATGGAATTTAAGTATTCGGTTCACCTTTTCATGTTTGAAAAGTGGGACGTCTATACAAATTGCTTTTTCCGAGAACACTAAAACGTGAGCATTCTGGAAATTTTGCCAGATATTCCAGTTACATGCTTTGACAAGTTTTGAAAAATTTGATGGACAACATTCTGTGTTACACGATTTAGAGCGAGGTGTGTATGTTTCGAAAACGCATGCTTCCAACGTGTGTGGTATCACGTTTTAAAAAAATGCACTGGAAACATTTATTTAAGTTGACCTGCCATCCTTGGTAGGCTCGGTGGTGTGTTTGTAAGGAATGAATTAAAAAGCCAACCAAAGCTATTCCAATGTTCCATTGCAGTGCGTTCGATTTGTTATTTCCACCACTTTAAGTCGCAAGAGATTTTGCATGTTAACTTACCTCGGGTGCAAGTTTTCCAACGAAATGTACTGTTTTAAATAATGTTCAAGATTAAACCGCATGGCCGAATCGATTTTCAGATATCGTGCACGCAAGCTTGGTAAACGTAGTTCAAAGTGAAGCGAGTTTAAAAACCTCCCGAGTGCCTCTAACCTTTCGTACTTATACATAGAATGATTCGACCTGCAGTAACTGCCTTAATTTTCCAAACTTTTCTGCAATTTAGCACAGTTCAGAGCTCGATAATGGATTTTTCGAGATGAAAATTGATGATTCGACCTTTGAGCGGGCCTCGCGGAAAAAGAATCCGAATTATCTTGCACGTATATGTGCACGTATGTACGAAACGTTGTGACGGTCGCCATCGGCATCGCAGCAACGCAGACGGCTCCATTTATTATTCTATTAAATTCGTAGTTTCCCATCGGGGGCCCACCCCTGCCTGGAGCTATCTCTCACTCATGACTTAATGCGATATTCATACCGCGGGAGGAAAGGGAACCAACTTGGGGTCCGGTCCATATGTTGGGTCGTAATTAAGTCGGGCACCCGTTAGATCTTCCGATTTTTTTTCGCCCGCGGTTCGTCGATGATAAAGTGGTACAATATTATCTTCCTCTCGGGCGAAATTGCTCCGGGTGACACGCGGCAAGTGTATTAGGATTGTAACAGTAGATCGAGCGTGGATAATATCTGGACGTATTTATAATATTATCGTGGTCATGCATTTTCAAGCACAGAGGATTTCGCTGTGGTTCAAATTAATGGGGGCGAGTTATGGTAAATACATATTGGCATTATTAACACTAGGTTTACGGACAAGTTCGAGCACTTATTTTTACCGATTACCCTCGGCTTAACGATTGCCAATAAAAATTCGCGTTTTCTTTAAAAACTTAATTCGCCTAATTTCGAAATGAAATAAAATTAATTTAGTTATATAATATTAACGGATCTGCCTTAATCTTTGTCTTTCGAATTCTGAAATGCGTCATGTTGACGCGTTCCGTAAACCTAGTGTTAATGTAGAAATTTCCTGATAATTGTTGTACTGTTCAGCGTAACTGGGTGATGCATGTCGGTAATTTTAACACTATTTCTACAAAGAGGTGTCAAAAGACACTTTTCCAATTTTATGTTTAAATTATTCTCCAAGTATAATCATTCGTCCACAACTAATTTCGTGACTTTTAGTACAATAGCTGTTAAATTCATTCAGCGATATAATTTTCCTCCAGGTCATCCTGGATCTATAAATATGCACATGGTATACCTATTTCTACCATGAGGTGCCCTTTGACACCTTAAGGATTACATAACAAATTCTAATTTTAAACCATTTTACTGTATCATATCAATTATAATCAGTTTTGAGAATCCCGATTTCTGTTGTAACGGAAAATACAGGTGTTGCTGCAGAACTTTGATATTTACTTGGTTTCCGCCATGTTGCATTTTAGTATAGATCATTGCAGTGGCTAATTCTACAATTTACAACCTAATTAAATAATCTCTAATAAATATGCATTAATGTATCAATAAATATATTGCTCAAATTATCTATATTTAACTGATAATTTGAAATCCTGATCGTTTTGTCAATTATTTGCATACAAACGCAAAGGTGTCAAATGACACCTTTTGGACGAAATAGGCATACACAAAATCGTGTTAATATTTGCAGATTTTGTATGCAACTCTGCGGTGTGATGCCTGTGACAATTATTACTTTGTCTTGATCCAATATTCTTCGCATTTCTTGTGCCAATGGTGTGTAGTTCTCTACTTCCTCTACATTTATTATTAATATTATCAAGTTGTTCACGAGTTGAACTCGGTGCCTTGAAGTTTTGATACGGACTGTATATTAATCAAGCCGAGAAATTTTCTTATTATTGAACAGGTGTATATAATGACAGTAGATCTAATAACTTTAGGCTTTCACGGAGTGAATAATATTATTAGTAGTAGTAGTAGGAGTAATGTGATTGATGTTACTACTACTATTATTATTATATTCTCTCGATTCTTTAATTCCGTTTTCGTTGGCTAAATAAATTCTGTGCTGTATATTTGTTCGCCGTAAGAAATGTTAATATAGGGAGGAGGAACGAGAACCGAATGATCGCAGAACCGTGTAAAATGAGCGCACGTTTAATATTAATCTCCACAGACTACGAAACGATTCTCATCAACGTAGGTACACAGGTGTCCTGTAAAGGAGCCGGCCGACATGTAGGTCTATGGAGTAACACTTAAATTAATAATTGCGAGTTCCCCGCGGTAATTATGTGTGCACGCTCAAGTCGAACAGGTAGGCGGGGGCGAGCAGGTAATTGCACACGCGTGTACATGTATATACGCTTTCTTGTACGAGCAGGGACGTCTCTATACGTGTTATAATTAGGCCACAACCCAAGGCCCCGTTTACCATACAACCCCCAAAGGTCGCTGTTCATTTTCCAACATTTTGCTCAGATCACTCGTCCAGCCCATTAAATTGAACTCTTGAAACTTTTCTGATCATTCGAAATTAGTAGATGAGTTTATTGTGCTTTCATTGGAATCGCTAAATATATCAAAATGTTGGCACAAAATAATATTATCGTAAGACGGAATAAATTCCGTGGATTTTCTCGAATAATTATTAACGAGAAGCTTTCAGGTTCTGTAATTAGTTGTAAGTAGCTCACGAATCAGACAAGGAAAGTATTTAACTTCATTAAACGCTTAACAGGTTGCGATCGATTTTTTCTCATCTGTGAAAGAAGAACTACAAGGAAAAACAGGTATCAGAAATTAATATAAATTAAGTGCGCAATAATTTTGCTAGGATACAACGATACACTTAGAAAGTGCAGCTACAAGTGTAGCAAAAATAAGTTTGATAAAGTACAGGCCCGCATATATGTAACTTCCAGTTTACACAAACTTGTAAAGGGTTGCACACCCTCGCTTCTTCTGATTGCTACAAAACAACGTTCCAAATGCACCCATAAAATCATTTTCATGCTGCAAATAAATTACGCAATCCCACCTAAACTTACAATTCCCCAGGCTGCTAATTATTCTAACTCAAACTCTCCGTTCCTATCCTTCCACCATTTGTCCTAACGTCCGCTGCAACGCGTTACCCCGCGCAACCCCATCCCCATTCCAATTTGGTCGCAACAGTTCTGGGGCTCAAGAATCAGCCATGCAGCTCTGGCCTAAAGCACGTTTCCCATAATGAATCCAGCTGGTGCACGGGTATACTTGGCGGAAACAATATATGCATCGAGCTCGTACATTAAACCCTCAATTATCGATAACTACCGCAACACCTATCGAAGCACATAAGTTCGTACGCCAATTGTATCCAGGTTCGCCATCTTTTACATAGCTTCGATTGTTATCAAGTTTCTACCCTGACGTTCATGTACACACTTCGCTCTTAAAACGTCAGAAAGTAGCAAATCAATCACGAGCTTCTTATCCTCCCCGAAATTACTTCACCTGTCAACCTGACACCCGAAACATGTGTTCTTCGCCGCTTGACAGATTTCGTCGCCTCTCTATATCGATTCCACCAAGTATACGTAGCAATGGCAAAGGGGTTAGAAAAGGGGTGGGGGTTGGTGGACAGCGCGAGCAGCCTCTCTGATGTAACAGGTTCGGTGCATTAGTTTGCCTAAAAGGTTTGCGCCATCAGTCTCTAAATGTCCCTCTGTCGTTCCTATAACGCTTCTCTCTCTCTCCCCCTCCCTCTCTCTCGCTCTGTTCGTGTGTGTCGTTTACGATCTCACTTACCCCCTGCCGCCGTTTCGTCGACGCGTCCTCCGGGGAGAAGGAGGGCAAACACGGCCTGCAGCCAGCGTGAGGACCGCCGTCGCTGTAAATTAAGTGCGTTGCATTAGCGGAATCCAGATGAGTTAGCGCACCGCGTTAATTCGCAGTAATGAACAGGTTATGAAAGTTTAATTGTCGGTTAGCCGACCGGAAGATCGACGGGGCAACGGGGCGAGGGTGATGGTCAGGATTTACGGAAGTTCACAGAAATTGGAGGACTCCGTCTGCGCGATACCAGAGTTTCCTCTCGGGCGATATACATAGATGCATATACATGTGTAAGTACGTGTTCTCGTGGATGTGCGTACTAATCGAGACGGTGGTCTCGATTTGCGAGCGGGAGGCTGAATTTTTAATTGCACCACCGAGAACGCTGTTTCTAAGGGATGACGCGTGCGTACGCGTGTGCACCAGGTGTGGCCGTGTACGATTACCTGTCAGATGTGCCGATAAGTAATGTACTATTTATTTAACTATATTGTGTATATTGTGAACGTGTCTATAGGAACCGATTCAGGTTTTGGATCAGTACCTATAACTCTTTTATTCAATTTTTTAAATCTCGAGAATATTCGACGGAAACGCTGGCTTGTCAGCTGTTATTTAAATTGAAAGCTTTTCAAGAAGAATTCGGAAACAAGGAATTAGGGAAACCATTCTTGTTTGTGCAATAAAAAATAGATTTCACCAAACAAATACCTAGATATTTAGTACGAAAGTCGTAAGTGTTAATCACTTATTAGCTCACAATCGCCTACTAAATATCAAGTACGTACTTTTTTTCACTTATCGTTCATCAACTACCTACGAGCCACACCTTATCCCTCAACGTTTCCGATTATTCCCCAAGGGACGATGGTAATTCATGTTCTCCAACTTGTTTCACAGTTTGCACCTCTCGCTGTCAAACCGGTGAATAAGATATCCGAGCGAAACGAGCTGGCCTCCTCAATCTTGCCTTGCAGCTACGAATCCTAGACAGTGGTGGCTCTGTGCGTTCCCGTCGTTTCTGCTTGGTTTCACTTCTCAGGATTTCCTGTTTCCTGCATCGTGGATGACCCTGCGAGTCGCGGTTCCAGCAACAGCTCCGGCATGCTCGCGGACCGTGGTAGCGCAATGCAAGGGGATAGAAGGAGAATCAGTGAACGTTACGTGGAACCGTAACGAGGGGACGACGAATTTAGAAAAATTTCAGAAACCAGAGGATAGTCTGCCTTTTTTCGTTATCCGACCATGCTTTGCTTCGTGGCATGAAATTTTCCTTTGTTAAATATTACCTTTTATATTAGTTTGATTATCATAATTTTATTGTCAGATTAAGAGTGCCATTTGAGATATCGGAAAACAAATTCTATCTGCACTTGTTGGTAAAATTTTGCAGTTGAATAAGAGTAAATTGGTATATTTCATTTTCTTTCTATAATTGCAAAGAAACATTTGCTGATCGATATAAATGCAAGTGTTAATGAAACAAATTATTTCAAAAGGTGAAAGGTGTGAAAATCTTTCTTAATTAAACTGCAGTTATGTCAGAAGAACCTGTTTATAAAGCAGGACTTCTAGATCTTCTAAATTTGAGAAATTGCAAATACAAAATTGTGTAATAAGCATTGCACAGGAAAGAGTCTGAACCCTGTCGATATTGCCAGTCTCGAAACTCTGTAAACGCATCTTTAACTGCTCGAGTCATGCTAAAAGCTTGCACGTTTATGGTGCAACTCTTTCGAGAAAGCTACAGAAGTATATATCTATACACTGTTGTAGTTGTGCAACCGAATGCGCTAATTAAAACAAACAGCTGGGGGAAAATTAGGTTTAACGAGCTACTTTGCCACGTTTTAACGGGGCGTAGGAGAGGCCGATAAAAGGAAGTAGCAGAATGTGCCAAGAGAAACTAACATGGCACTTTTCTCTGATCACAAAGGTCTCATTCAGCGGGACTCTTCTTTGAACTATGCTCACAACTGTCGACTCGTGGCGGTAATTAGTGGATTAATTAATTAATTGATTGCCCGACCCTCTGATGCGATGTAGCGAGGAATTTTTTTTCACGCACGTGATTGCTAAGGATATCGTGAGTGAACTCGTGACGACGTTTATTCCAAGAATACTACGTTCCCCCTAATTGTGCCAATCATTGAGTACCTAACTCCGCGCGCACTTAGCGCTGGCAATGCCAGGCTAACAACAGTGCATCTGTATTTTCTATTGCGTTCAAAATAAACTGATAGGGAATAGAACGGCAAATAAGTTTTCTATGCAAGCAATATTTTTTTGCTGAAGCTATAAAGACATTTGTTTATATGTAAATTAATATGAACTATTCTCGCAACAATTTCCCGTCAAAGGCGATGTCTCTCAATAAAGGCATTCCATTTCCAATGCATATAGTATACTTGAAATACCCTTTTCCACGAATCTGCATTAAATTAATGGCGGGGAGTATCGACTGTCGTTCATTTTTGTTCGAGAAAAAGACTCGTCCAGCAAGGTGTGAATCATCTTGCGGCGGTTTTCTTGTTTGACTTTCGATCATTTCGACCCGGAACCGATTCGTCTGCTCCTATCCTCGCGCTTGTCCCACTTTTTCCACAGGATTGCTTAATTCAAAAGGTAGGAGTTAATCCGTCTCGTTAAAGACCACATACCGTTTGATACCATACCATGATTCGATCATTACTGGAGTTCTATCTGTCTGTTCGGTAATTTCGCGCAGGTACATTGTTCGCCAGGTAAGCTGATGGGGCGAAATTTAAGACCCTTTTACCGGCGTGCATCGATTGAAAAATTTTCGAAGAAAATTAAAGTGGAGAGGCTTTCGGTTAATCGAGTTTGAACCTGTTGTATATCGATACCTGTTTATTGGGTTACAGCAGGTCAATTCTTGAAACGATTTCACGCGGTTATGTGTTTTCAGTGAAATAGAAAATACAAGGGGTAATTGGCGCTTCCAGCAAAGCGTCAATTGTTTCGTTTTATTTGGATTTAGACTTTCAGAGACCCGGTTATTATATTAATAATAATTCTGATGTTTTTGTAATGGAGTATACATTTGTCTTTTTATGTTATATACAAATATATAATTATAGTTATTGTGATTCATACCTTGCTTACGTTTTCTTTAAATTAAAAATGTTTTCGGCATTATGAGTATGTTACAAATTATAACTAACGTAATATTAATATTTAATTGAACTAAACTTCTCCCAATCTTCTTTGGAAATTTAAAAGGTCTGAAGCTTCAATTAGGCGGTGTATTTTGGGAGTGAAGTTAATTAAGTAATAAAGTAAGGTACCGTTTAGTGTATAAATATTTTGGATTATCGATGAGTCAGTTTTTATTAAGCATACATAATTGGCGGAAAAACCAAAAATTTGTCATTTATTAATGTATCAGAGCTATAAATATAAATGGATTGTGAGTTATTGCAAAATGCTTTAGAACAGTAAACATTATCCGAAAAGGTAGCAAGAACGGATTGAATTACAAACTGGAAAGTAATAGAAAAGTATCAGGTATGATAAATGGGTAACCATAAATTTCAGTTACGATACGCTAATTGCGATTCGAGCCCGTCATAAATATTTATGAACTATCAATTTTACGTCGAAGTGTGATGTGTTTGTAGAAAGACAAATATGTATTTATAAAATCCATGAAAAAAGGATGCTTCTCTAGGGATACAAAAGCTTTCAATGAAAAGTGTAATAGAGGCTACTTATTAACGATATAACATAACTTTCTTATTCATTTGCTCTCTGAGCTGTAACTGCTATTGTTCTCTGAGCTGCAACCATAAGTGCTGCAATTTTAACGTAACACGTACCTGAGTTACAGGACTAGTCCACCTTGCAATAAAGCAATCTTTACAACCCTTCCCGGTGTTGATTGCCAGATAACTCTCAGGTAGTAATCAACCTGTGCGAAGAACGAGTAACGAAGAAAAAGATTTCTGTGGAACTGAAGTAGTAAACGAACGAATACAGTAAAGTCAATAGGGATGTCGGTTTACTGGAAGTATTGTGGTTTGCATAAAAATAATTTCTGCGATAAACTTAAAAATATTGTGATAGTAGAAAACATAAAATCAATTGAATTTGAATAATATTGATTGCTTTTAATAATTTTATAATATTATAATATAATATAATTTTGTAATTTTAAGTTGATACCAAACTGATGAAGCTTCAACTTTTAAAAATTAATTTTCGAATTGATATAGTTAGAAGACCTGCAGTTACTATTACTATATTTTAAGTTTTCTAGTAATACTGCAATAAAGTTATAAGTAGAGTTAAGCAACAATATGTTAAAAGAATATACAATTAGATCGCGACTGTTTCTATGTTTTACCTTGGAATTATTTTAGATCTGGACTTTAACTTTCATACCCTACGAGTACCCAGAAGTAGAGTACTGTCAAGACGCAGTGCGATCCTAGTATTACTCTGATTCACTTTTTTTTAAGAATACAATAATCGTAGTTTTCATTATCATACGATTACAAATTATATTTATGAATAATCCAAGTGTCGATATTCTCTGCGTAATTTTTATTTTTAAGAATTATGATTGTACTTGATATAAGAATGTATTTACGAATGTATTTAATTAAATATTGTTACATTTGATCACAGAATTGATTTCCTAGAAATAGAACAACGGTTGTATAAAATTATTATCCGAACTCCCTCGAGAGATAATATTATAGAAACACGTTTCTTGAAAGTGAAACAATTGCATTTCACTTTTACGGATAAATGAAGCTACGTATGTTTCGAAGTGAAATTCTGAATCATTTTAACTGCTTCACTAGGTGATTTGCGTCATTGCATCTAATACGGTGCATGTCCGTCCTATTTTTAAGGGGAAAGCGACCGCGAAATTTATATTTCCACGCTACGCAATTGCAACGCAATGAGGACCGAAGTCCGATCGATAAAGTTGGTGCATTCCAGGCAATTATCCATGATTCCATGGATTTGAAGATTTAACTGGAACTGTGGCAAGAGAATGGGAGAGAGCAATTGATAATTATCTCGGTTTATAAAAGGCGGCTAAAAATCGACGTATGCAATAATTACAAGGTATGTTGCTTCTTTCTAACGAATTTAAGTCTCTTTACTATCTATACTCGTGGGTATCGTAATCGTCATGTAAGTTTTCGAAATTCCTTATTTTTTGAGAAAATACAGACTGACAGATAAGAAGATCAGCATTCGACATTTGTAATTCGTTGAATTTCTGCTTTCACTATTTTTGCGTATACAGATGATTTAAATTTGTGGTGTGTGTTATTAATGTAACATATTTGAAAAATTTAGTTGAAGACTGCAACATTCTAGTAAGATTGTAGAGTGTATTTGTTTGTGTTAAATAAATGAAGCTGTTATACTTTGAGAACGCTTTAAATCTTCAATATTATTGTAGTGGCATTTCTCTAAAAATATTCTTGTTTTATTATGTCATTCTTTGTTTCATCTGTTAATTTTGTTTTCCGTCAAAATTCAATAGCAATCTGATCGGTGGCAACGTCACCAGTCACGAGGCATTATTGTTTATTATCGTTTTCATGAATAAACATATTTACATTTTACCTTGAGGATGTTGCAACCTACAGTTTATACTTTTGTTTCCGTATAAAAAAGCTTCTTGTAGGAAGGTTGCACGTTTCACATTTTACATAATACACGTTCTTGCAATTATTATTACGATACTATAAGAAACTTTCATTGTAGTTCAACATTTTGTATTATCAGTTGCATTAATTAAGATATATTTATCTAATAAAGGGCGAGAAAAAAATATAGTATACTGTATGAAATAATTACAAAAAAATAGTCCAGATATCAAATCAGAAGAGACATCTTTGCATACTACCAGAATAAAGCATTTCTTTTTCTTACAATTGCATAAAATATATATTGCATATATTATTTTGAATTCCTGATACTTAGTTGACAATTTTCTTTCACCTTCAATTTTGTTTAATTACACTATAAAACATCCTTATTTAATAATTTGACACATATTGTTACTCATTCCAATGGATCTTATAAAAGCAACAATTTATTCAATAAAAATCTTCAGAACTGTACAATGAATGTTCGAACTTCGAACACATCGAAGTGCTGATTTGTAATGACTGGTTCAGGAGTTTTGTAATAGGAAATGCAGTAAGCATATCGGACAAATTAAGATAGGGATCACGAGGTCTAAAGTACCTACTCATTTATACGAGTCCATCAAAGCTTATGCGAAGATAAGATAGTAGTAAGGGGGATTCCACGTTATTTACGAAAGTCGTTTAATTTCACACAACATGCAACGTTCAAAGTTACCACTGCTGTATCCCTCTAAATTATTCAGTACCATTTTTTTTTTATATCCCTTTGCATACTTCTCGGTGGAGCAATTTTTCACGGTTGCACGATGCCAAGCAAGTGGAAATACTTTCCCCGATTCTTTCTCCCCCATTTAAAACGCAACATGTTCTTAACGCTCAACCGTTAACTTATAATAACTTATAATTATTATATATATATTCACAAATTGGACAAATTTTTCTAATATGATCCCTGAAGAAACTTACACACATTGAATATTTGTTTCAACATTTTAAGTATTAATCAGATAGTTTGAAAGTGATAAAAAATGCTCCCCTTTTTAACTCTTTCATAATCTATAGCTGTAAAAATTTCTTATTGATGGATCTACATTGTTGGTTTAAAAAATCGAATGCACAAGAATTGACTGTGAATATTGAGTCTGAGGCAAGGATAGCATCTAACAAAATTTCTTACCAACTCCGTGCCCTTTTAAATACTCCATTTAATTAATTAAACCGCAACCAGGATACATATAAGTAAAAAACAGAATTATACGCTGCTCCGAAACACGTTCTCGACAAACGATCGCTCGATTTTCATCAACTGTAGGTATGTATAAACATCGTGAAATCTCAGTATCAATGTTTCCTCGCTTATCGTCGTTTAAACGAGGAAAAAAAATGCAAACGAGCCGGCCGTGGTAAACGAGCGTTTTAAGCGGAAGCGGCGGCGAGAGGGTTAAATCATCGCCGGCCTCGGTTCCCAGCGAGACGTGACAGCATTGAAATAATGTTTCTCGCTTAATCAACGTTTACTGGGTTGCGTTATTCGCTCGTTAAAAACACGAGGAAAAGCGATAAAGCGTTTTGCACGAGCCGCGGAAGCGTTCAGACGCAATTTCGTCGCGAAGAAGCAACGCCGGTCCGCATGAATATTAAATTCTCCCTTTAACAAAGAGCCCAGTGTTCAATGCAGCCTCTCGTGCCGGCTAATAACGCCTTTACTATAAAGCAATAAATGTCGTAACTGGGTTAACTTTGATTGTAGGGGAAACGATGGAAACGGGGTTGGCGGTGGGGTGGTGAATTCGCGACGCGTTAGAAATGTCGGAAACGATTTTCGAACGTCACGAACGAGGTGGCAGAAACGTGATATTTTTGTGACAGGGATCTAGATAGATGAAGTTTTTAATGGCAAATTTTGATGGGACGTGATGGTGTTTGAAACATTAGTGGAAATAGAAGGGAAAGAAGAATCTTGTCTTTCCGGTGGTTTGGATTTGAAGAATTAATTTTGTAGGCGATTTTCTTTTGTAATTATTTCGTTCCGTAAAATATAAAAACGGGGAATGCAGAGGGAAAATGCTTAGACGTCTGAAATAATTAACGAAATTTGTTGTTTTATTATTTCCGGTTTCCGTTCTGACATAATTTTCATTTAATTTTTTCTATAGTTTTATTATCTATTAATACTTCCAGCTACTATAATTATTGCGTTATTAGCAGTATTATTAAGTTATTGGAATGAAAACGTGAGGATTGCGAGAAGCATTGCATAATAGATTTTTATGTCAGTGAAGTATTTCTCTGATTGTTGTTTTTCTATTGTAAGAAATATTTGCCATTTCACGCGCGTCTTTGATCCCGTGGAAACGTTCCTTTAGGATTTCAAGCACGTTTCTTTGTTGACATACATTTTTCTCAGTGAGAAATGCAAACAACCCCTTTCTACCCTCCGATGTAGATACGAGGGTGGGATAACTTTTTGTGCAAACCTTGTCGATCCTGAGATCTCCGAGGGTGAAAATCACACATACACGTCCTTTCAGAAAAGTGCGGAACAGATGGCCACATTTTCAGTCTTTATTTATAATTTATGTAAACAAATCGCTGTGCAAACGATTTATTCGCTACAAAATATTGCCCCATTTTAATCTTACTGTGAGCAATAATCGTACATATGAATCTAGACAATTTCATGCAAATTTTTAATCCACAGTTTTGACATAACTTTGAAGAAAAAGATAGGAAAGAAAATGTAAGATATTTCATTCGTAAATTGGAACAGTAAAAAAGTAAAATTATATAATGTACTATATTAACTTCAGGTCATTAATGAAGGCAACTATCGAGCGTACAGTTTTGCTTTTTTATAAAACTGGACAGGTGTCTGTCCTGAAACCTTTCCCAAATTCTTAGAAAAGTCCCTTGTTAAAATTACAGAATTTCCGGCAGATCTTTGATCTCGGCACATTTAATCTTGCGAGGATTCAGCACTAGAAACCTGTTTTTTTCCTCTTCTTTAGTCTAATCTCTCCCCTTCGCCTGTAGCCGACCCATGTCAAGAAACAGATTGTTTCGACAACTTTTTAGAATTTTCCTTGACTCACCTGGGAAAAGGTGAGCCTAAAAGAAGCGAGATTAGTAGGCATGTATATCGGATGACACGTGTGTCTTTCTTTCAACAAATCTATTTACTGACCCGCCAAACATCTATCTTTTTCCTGAATGTTGTACCAATTAATCCTGTTTCAAACTCGAAACATGAAATGTGTCTTTTAATAATGCGAAGACTATTAACAAATTAATTCTATACGGCAAAAGAAATGTGTAATACAAATACGAAGCAAATTTAAACCATTGAATAAAGCGAATTTCCACGAAGACTGTTGGAAGATAAATGTCTAATTGCAGTGCTTATATAAAACAGGAATATAATTCAACAGAGTACAAAGTACCTTTCCAAATAAAGTATAAAAACAAATTAAAGGTATTTTTTTGCTGAACTCGTCTAGATTCATTATTATTATACTATTATTGCTACACGTCTTCCACAAAGTATATAGAATTACAACTAATTTATATCGTCAGCTTTATATTCCACTAGAACCCTGAAATGTTTGCGCAAACCTCTATCCTTTTATTATATAAATGATATCCTTTTATTCTTGCATGCAGAGTTTCAGGGAATTTCCACCGTGCTTTACAATTATTCTTGCATCGTCGTTTCTACCGTGCCGATTTATTGACTCGGAAAAGGTTAGTAAAAAAATCATATGGGATTTTTCTCCACGATAGGATCGTCAAGGTTACTCAGATGATGGAGAAAGGAACTGTGGCGCCGTTGATGAGCCACCGAGTACTTACATACGTATATCCACGTGTTCTTACCCTGCCTGTGTTGATGGAAGCTAATCGTGCCGCAATGAATTGAAAAAATTCTGCTTTTTTCCTCTGACTTTGAGTACGTACGATAAATTGTCGGAATTGCGTAAAGATTCCATTTTTTCACAATGGAGCATTGTAGCATGCCGTACGATAAGCAGCGAAAATAGATTTTCATCATTTTGTAATTAAAGGAAACATTATGAATAGTTATTACGTAAAACTTGCAACAAAATCTAATTAAACTGGATTGTGTGGCATTCGCTTCTACTTATATCGAATTAAACGGAATTTTACAATTTTATTTCTACCCTTTACGCCTCGCTAAAGTTGCTTCAATGATCCTTGCACCGACGCACGTTATCTATCAACCGATTAAGCAATAAGTAAATGAATTATGAGGTGAGCTTAATTAAGGGATCATATACCTGCATAGGACAGTCCCCAGAAAATTACTGAAACATGTAATCTGCTACAGTTATGGTCAATTTATTACGTAGACATCGGAAAGAAGAGAAATTGGAGAACAGCTTTTATTTTCACATTTTCAACAAAGACACGAAACATAATTAATATAAAATTTCATTGGGAAACTCGACATTCTCTGCGCTATTGTACAAACGTACATAATTGATGACGATAATCCCTGCGTTGAACGTAGAATGTATGTAGTTAAAGTGTCCCGTAAGATCGGTTAAAAAAAAGCAGAGGGGGGCACACAATAAACGATTTCCAGGGATACCAGTCGTTCAAAGAGATACCGTAAACTCGTGACAATTATATAACTGACGTAGCAGAAGTTAGTGACATCGATCTTTCTGTTAACGAAGGTCCCGTCAAAAAAGAAAATGTTCACCCATCACTTAAGTACACGACAGTTAAGTTACGGTACTTTGCGTATTTTTCCTTTTCGAAATGATTCCTCCAGTGACGTACGCGCATGAAATGTTACTTATTGTCAGGAGAATAGCGGACGGAATGAAATATGTTTCGGGGCTGCGCACGCTTTATAACAAACGCGTGGCTATGTACACACCAGTGACATAATCAACATTTCGATGTTGTGTAATACAAGTTTTTACGTTGCAATGTAGAATAGAAAGCAAAAATGGTTTGTGATTAGGTGAATTGTTTTGTTATATTTCTTTGGTAATTAAATTATATTAACACTAGAACTACATACCGATACATTTTGGTGTTATTCAGATAGCACACGTTAGACAGATTATGAACGCGCAAGTCGTTGAATGGACATTAAATAGAGATATATAATTGCCATTCTGTCTTATTAAAACTCATTATAAATTACTACAACGATACCTATATATTAATAATTCTAAAGCAAGAACTAGTTCTAGTCTTTGGTAGTTCTGGTGCTAAAATCGATGTTTATATAGAGATTTCTGTTTTGTTTTTATTTTCTGACACCAGGTGCACACGCATTTTTGCTTCGATTAAGTTCTCCAATTGCTCAGGACCTACTTTTCTTTTGGATTCATTTTAGGCAATGAGAATCTGCATCAGACTTTGATATTTAATTAATCCTGAACGGGGCTCTCACCCTCGTGCCTGAAATCAAGTTCCATCCCTTAAACACAACCGTCGACGTCGTGAAATATTTTTCAATGCCCAGCTCGCACGTGTGCAGAACTTCATAAAAATTGCAGGTCATATAAAACTTGATGAAACTAGGAGCATAATTGCAGAATATCCGTCAATACCGCTATCTACAAATAATGAAACAAAGAAATGGCAAGCACCTGCGTATGTTTTTCATACATTACACCTGCAGAAAAATCTGTACTCCATTTATTGCTAATAGAAACAATTTCACTGCTCGTCTCATTTATTATACTCGTAAATTTTATACTCGTTCCAACGAGCAAACGATATTAAAAACGAATCCAATTTTCCACCAACGACCATACCCTATCACACAAAAGTATATACTCATGATACATCTTCCACTGATAATCGTCGAATCGAAGTTTCGCCTACAGGAAAGCAACACGAGTATCGCAAAGCTGACAAGCAAATACCTTCTAATGGCGATGAAATCTATTTCTAATGGTTCCTGAAATCACGGGGCGTTTCGACACGGCGAAGGTCCACGTTGTACGTGCACTGTCTCGTGAATTCGAATTGTA
This sequence comes from Nomada ferruginata, assembly GCA_963583965.1. Lineage (NCBI taxonomy): Eukaryota > Metazoa > Arthropoda > Insecta > Hymenoptera > Apidae > Nomada > Nomada ferruginata. Next base: position 9,480,465 of record OY757219.1, read on the forward strand.
CATACGTCGACGATCCCGCGTGGACAGATGGTACATATGTACATAAAACGAAACTATTTCTCTTACACGGAGAGCCGTGCTGGACATTGCTCAACTCGTGCACACACGATCGGATTGGACGCCTATTACGATGCGGCATAAGGCGTTCGCTTTCATTAAGGAAAGTATTTCTGCTTGGAATCCGCTCGTAAAGGGCTCTATCGTCGCGCTTTGCTTTTCGTTGTCGCTCTCGTTTGCTCGTTAATCGTCCCGACGCTTTCGAAACATCACGTCCAAGCCCCCGACGGCTTGGAAAATTTCTAACAGATGATTCAGTCCTCTGGGAATCCGTGGTCGCAACGGCGATCCAGCCTAGACGTGCGATAAAAAGAAAAAAAGGAGGAAAAAAACATGTGAGAAATAGAGCGATTAGTGTACGGATGGCTATCGCTGGAGAACAAAAGTTGGCCGCGTAAGCACTTACGGCGGCCATATTTTCCCATGTCAATTTCCAACAGCTGCTTTGACACACGAGCAAGCATTTTTGTTCACAAGTATAGGTGGTTCGAATTGGCTTGAAATGAACACACCATTTTACATGGTACACATTTTCCTACGAATCGCATTTAAAGGTCCTAGAATCGACAAATCCTTTGGATCTTTGTATCTTGACCGAGGGTCCTTAAGATTTATGGAAAGCTGGTCACAGGTAGCCAGGTTGTGTTGGTGGAGTCATTGTGGGTAATCTGTTAACCGTGCGGTTGTTTTAAACGGAAAACTGTAACCATGCAGTTTTACAACGGAGCACGCATTGTGAATAATATTGGGGCATTGATTTTCACAGTTCTCGACCAGGGGAGGCGTGTAAACTGCAGTTTAGTGTCAGTTAAAGGTTCTGTAGACCTTGTAACGAGATATGGGTCTGTACTTATGTACATTGTAGGAAAGAATGGAGGAATACTTCGACTTAAAATTTCCGCTCAGAACAAAGCCATTATAGTGGTGTATAATATTATATATGAAGGGTTAACATTGAACGGGGCATTGCGAACGAGGAAAAAATGGATTACTAAATTTTATAACTATTATTTATTACGAGCAGTCCATATGCGGTAGGAAGGAACCTACACAAATTATAACTATGTACGCTTTGCTATAATATTGAACTGGGGAATAATTGATTGTTTAATCAAAAGTGCAGCAATGGCAAAATTCATGCTACAATAATTGTATTATTATTGTGCAAAATTGTAAACATGGTATCACATCGGTTTTCGTTAAATTTATTATTAGCTATTATTCAAAAGGGAAACTATATTAATTTAACTAATAATTTTGTAGTACTCTATTAGTTAATTTAAAAAAATTGAGGTATTAGTCGTTTCATACTTTTGTTTTTCCCTTTAAATCTACATAATGCCCATATACTTATATTAGGTGTAATTTAGTTTTTGAAACGTGCTGTGCATTTCACAAACTCAGACCGCTAAAAATATATTGAAATTCGATCGAAAAAAAATTGATGTTTAATATCCAAATATTCAAAAAGTAATATTCGTTATAATTACGTTTCTCTACTAGTATAATTAAACTACATGAACTTCCTTTCTTTCCTTTATTCTTCAAACATTCCATGGAAACTTTTGAATGATTTACATTATTGTGGCTGATGCATATATTTTTTAAACTAGGGGAAAGAATTTGCTTGAAAATAACTAACGATAAGATTGACCGATTTTCAATTATATTTTAGCACTGTTAATTTAGCAAGGGAAGGGAAGCATTGAATAGTATGGAATTCAGATTGGCATACATAGTTCGGAGCATGACTAGTATTCGGTGTTAATGAGATTTTCAGTTTGCAACGATAGTGCATAGAATTTGAATGGGCGTGTTGTCAGGAGTGTACGAGATGGGGAGATAGATTGCAATGGAAGATCGAATAGTGTTAGATGCTCTTTCTGTGTCAGCATTATCCATTCATGGATATGAATATGTTCAGTTGTAAAACACAGTTAGCCCTTTCTCGTGAATGGGATCTGATACTTTGTCTAGTCGTCGATCCAGTTTTCTAGATTTGTAGTAGAGAAGCACTGAGCTAGTTTAATTTGGAGTTCATTTAAAATTGTTCTCCACTCTTTAATTATTACACTTATTGAATTTATACGTGACATTATAATGTATCTGTACTTCGATGAAGAAACAGAGAAAGTGACTCGTGTATATAGAACCGTGGCATTTAATTAAAGTGAACGGTGAAATACACGGAAAAGGAATTTTCTTTTGCTGCACGAGATATAACAAAAGGAATATACAATTTGTCGGATATGATTACAATCGTATGATCATAAGCAGGACAAATCTATCAATGTTGAAGGGTTGGATTCTGGCGGGAAAAATCAAATTAGGCGCCGTGCAAATTGGTCCAAAGGGACCGGAAATATCTACCTGTCTGGTTTTCATTCTTTTGAGGGTCAAACAAGAGATCTGTGAGCGAAACTAAATTTCGATAGGATTTTAAAACTGTTAGCAAATAATTTATTATTAATAGATAAGGCAAATGATATGAAGCACCTATTTCTTTATCGATACAGAGTTCCGATATACATTTTTTAAATAAGTTTTCTAGTGTTTGCACTGTGAGATTTACTTTCATCAGAGCAAACAGCAAAAATAAATATAATTAACAAATTTCTATATGTATAATACAGAAATTAATGTAACAAGTGAACACACCGGACTATCGATATGTTCAATACTTTTCTGTTTAAAATTGACCGGTACGCGACGACAGTTCCAGGTTACCTTCTTTTAGCAGTGCCAATATTCTTCTTTGAAGGAATAAGTTAACGTTAATCAAAATGCATGATTCAACATCGAAGGAAGAACAGAATTCCACTGATTTGGTAAAGCTTCGCGAGATGGCAAAGGTTGCTAGCATTTACCATAGAAATAGAAACCAATTTCGTCGAAATCCGAATCTTTCGCATGTGGTTCACGCTGGCTTGAATATTTTCCAGTTTGTAAGCATACATTTTACATTCTTACAGTGTGACCAGCCAAATTATTTATCGCCTTAAAAGCAACCACTTCAAAGTCGTTTAATTAATTAAAAAGCGATTGCATAAATTTTGGTACCTGCATTGTAAATAATTTTTTCACAATTTTGTATTACATAAATCCAACACTTCTGCATCATACAGAGAACGGGGAAAACATTTCCGAATCGCAATTTAAATGATTACAATTTTATGACGTCCATCATATCTTCCATTGCAACTTAAGCCCCATAAAATTTATCCTTGCACTTTTGTTAACCCGTTACAATGCCGCGTTCATATTCTTGCACTTTTAACTCTTTCCCACTTGCCACCTTTACGTTCGAGAGAAATATTACTGTGTTCCTTGTGGCGTTACATAAATCCGTCTATCTAGGGGGTTGATTTCTTTCGTGCCGTAAAAACGCATTACTAGAGTGAAACTGGAGCCAGGTCGTTTCCGTGACCACCGATAACCCATTTTAAACGGTTCAGGCGAAACACATAATTGTTTCGCGGCGTGGCGAAAAAAGTGTCGCAAAAACTCGGCTAAAACGACACGACCGAGGAATGCGAAAATATTTATGAAACGCAATCGCTTTTCTCCCAATAACATAAATATTGCACGGTGACTAAGGCTCCTCCTCCTTTTCTTCTTTGATTAACGCTGTCCCCGATTCAATTTCGCTAGTCGGCCGCGATGCGTATTATTTAAATCGCTGTTTAGAGTGTCTAGTTGCAAGCAGGAAACGCGAATCGAAGACAGACGTGTTAACACGAGCAACTCACTGACCCAATTTCATGGAACGACTTAGTTAGCGAAATGTCGCGTGAATGATTCAACGTACACACGAGAGCGCTATTGTCGATTTTATTATTATTATTGTTATTATCGTGATCGTTATTGTTATTGTTACGAATATTTTTATGTAAACGGACGCGAGATCCCGTCACGCGTTGTAGAAACGCCTGTGTCAGCTGTCGTTTTTTATTAATTTTCCTTCTTTCGCCTTTTTCTTGCAACTCCAAACGGTTCAGAGATAAAAGTTTTGGTGTTCCATTACGTTTGCTCTAGTTCGTTTTATTTTTAGGAACGACTATTGTTGCATTATCCCAGTTAATGGGTATATCGTTGGATATCATATAACGAATTAACCAAAAGATAATATATACATACATACTTCGCTATATTTTATAGCGACATCGCAAGGAGATGTAAAATGGATAAATATTTTTTTATATTTTCAATTTTTAAATCATCGACACACTCCAATGATAAGTTCTTACCGAAAAATGAACGCGTTCTTTGGTTGATAATTAACTGCGATCGATCCAAGTTCGCAAAAATGTACGACAAACCACAATCTATGACTATATCTTTTTTCTACTTGTATATGGATTTTCGTAATTTTAGGAAATTTGTGTAGATCGTCGTTGCCTTCATTGTAACATTCCATCATGTCCATCATCTCGTGAACAGAGGCCGCCGTGAAAAAGACCAGACTGTTTCCTATTTACCCGAAGAAGCTAATTCAATTTTCATCATCTATCCATTCTGCATGATTATGAGCCTTGTGTTCGCCGTTCTTTGGCTGTCCACGGACGTCTTCATGAAACATTCCAAAGTCGTTAGTGTTTCCATGTTCCTATACTAACAAACTCAATTTCTCAAAAACGATCGTGCGTCTCTTTATCGCATAACGAACGATCTATAATTATAGTTGTTTATGCCTGCATTGTTTATGCCGCACAACTAATCAGAATTTAATTAATCCGGCTTGAAGTAACCGCGAAATTTGAAAATATCCGTGTATTTAATTGTATCCAAGAGAATTAAAGCGACTGTATACAGGCTGTCATAGGATGTTTTACGGCAGCTGCCTTGCTGCTGATAGTTGGAATAGTCGAAATGGCACACGTGGATCAACATATAGATCTGAGTACAATTAGCGATGAGGATTTGTTGGTGCATCCTGTTTATCTTCACAATTTTATCATGTGCGTGCTTTCTGTGTTTTCTATGGCTATATACATGGTACAAGCCTGGACATTGGTAGATTTTTACTTATGGGTATGTTTAAAATTATTACCGAATTTGACTTGAAGCTCTTATGCTAGTCGCTCAATTAATTTCAAGAGGGGATTGATTGCCAAGCAATGTTGGCAAAAAGTATATTATTCTCGTAGAAGAAGCGTGATGCGGAACGAGAAGAAGAAACTGATACAATTCGACCTGCGTCCAAAAGGAAATCAAGTGCTGCAGATAAAAGCGCGTTGGAAGTACCTGGTGAACTGCATCCAATTGCCCATTTAGAAACTTTTCCCACCTTGGCGATACCGGAACCAGTAGTAATTAACGATATTAAAGAAATAAATATTTCATCCGTTTTCGGAAGCTAGACAGTAGGAAAATAAGACGTGGAAGATAATATTCTCGTTTTTATATTAATATTATATTATTTAAATTTGATTCCCAATTTTTTCCGGTTATTTAACATTCGTCCTTTTCATTTTATGTTTCAAATAAATGTATTGGCTCCTTGAGGTATGCTTTTATTCAATCCCTATGCCATCTCTGAGGATTCGTCTCGCAATATTACTTTCCTACTGTTGGTAATACTCTGTATATTTTTTAAATCAGTTTACAGCAGTTATCAAATAATTGAAATTCGATCAACCCTCTTTAGATATAATGAAACTACGAAACTGCAGAAACTCATGAAATTCAATAATATATAAGGATTATTCAAATTTCTAGAGTATAGAGGAGGAACCTGCCCGTCTATATTGTTGCTGCGTCGATTGGTACAATTACATGAAGCAAGGTAGAGATAAAACTGATCGTCTGCATGAATTTCAAGTCATTCACGTAATGTGATGCTTTTCAATTATTTGCTCAATAAAATAATCGCATTGAAATAAATGCATTGACTTTTGTATAAGCCTGTTCTGACATCTATCTGCAAGAACCTACCACAGACCAGATATAGAATAGAGTGAACACCTTGCAGACTTTTCTTTCATGTTCGACTGCCGTATCGACTCGGAAAATGAATTGTAAGCACTGGCGAGATATAGGAATAGACAAGTCATCCAATGTATTTTTTCGGCCACGATTTCTGGGTCCCGGGGACCCATTACCATTTCCGTGTCACTCGCAACGTTACCCACAGATTATCAAAAACGATGCAAAAATTAAATAATTTCAATGAATTCTTTTGTTCTTTGCCGTAATGAAAGGCAACAGAGGATATGAAACATTTAATGTTAATTAACAATCTTTTAATTAAAGAAACACATGATAACAAGTTTTCTTATTTCCATTGTACTATCAATAAATGAAATAATTTTTAAAGTTATACTTTACATTATTTTCTGATAAATGACAAAAAAAATTGAGCTAAGAGTTGTATAGTTTTTTAACACCCAGACAATAAAGTTGCCACAATGAAAAAGATAGTGACGATAATTGTATAGTTACTAGACAAATTCTTTAATTATCTTTTTCATTGGAGCAATTTTTTCGTTAATGAAAGACGCAATTTCTTATTTATATTCAACTAATAACAATAACGAAGTACAGTAATTTCTCGAGGAGGGATCGCAGGTCGGGACCGGCCGCGATTACTTGGCGTGTAGAGACAACTTTGCCGTGGTCCTGTGTGTCGCATACAATATTGTACCAAGTCAATTATATTATTACCAACTCCAATAATTATACTATTCAAACAACGCGTTTCGGTTATACGCGGTTTTTTTCTTCCGGACAATTTTTTTTTGTTATTTAACAAAACATTTAACAATTTATGTGATATGGGAGGAACTCAAGAAGGCAATTAATTGTAATGTTAGGAATAGGAGAAATTTAAAAAATCGCAGCCAATTAGCTCGACATTTTACCATATAATTAACAATTAAATCACAAAAGTATAAGTGTTAAAATTGGTAACTGTATGGTAAATAAAATCGATTGCCCAGGTCTCACCACGTGGAGGTTGCTGCGAATGGAGACCCGCGCGGCCGCAGCCGCGCCCCTATCACCATTAATTTACAAAAATTATTATTTACAAATTAAACGCTACTTCCTTCTGATGTATATTTGCAGCGCGGATGATATGCAAACTGGATATAAAAATTCTGTTAAACCTAAATCAACTAAAAAAACAACATTACAATATAAATTAGCTTATACATTGTTTGAGTAAGTAAAATGTATTAAAATAAATAATTGTAACGAAAGCTGAAAATAAAAATTCTGTTAAACCTTTTGAAGTAAAAAATAGAGATTATAATACACATTAGCTTATAGTTAGTTTAAGTAAATAGCATGTATTAAAATTATTCATTACTGCGAAAGCTGAAAATAGAAATTCTGTTAGACCTGACTTAAACTAAAGCATAAGCAATATAATATAAATTAGCATGCACGTAATTCAAATACATTCTACCTTTCATTAAGGTAAATTAAATCTTAACTTAAAACATCCTACCTGAGTAAAAAGCTAATTCAATTTGGAAATATCCTATCTAATTGAAAATCTGGAAGGACAGGGGGGGGGGGGCAAGGGATATTTCATGATGAATCTTCTTTCGCTAAAATTGTGATCGCGTAACCTGAAACAGATCGAAGTTCATAAGAATTTAGTGATATTTCTTAGGTATCATATGATTTCCTTCGATTTATTTGATCCATACAACATCACTTTTGAGCCTCTGATTACTTACATATTGCAATGTATATTATTTAATGTACTTGACGCAATATTCTATTCCTTTGACATCTCCTTTAACTTAACAATTCTGTAACAGACTTTTTTATGAGAATAGTAATTGTGAAAAAATAGTGAAGTAGTACAAAGGGAGCATGTTCTTCCAAAATGCAAAAATGCTGAATAATAATTGTCAATTACAAATACAAACATTTACTTGGATACTAAGATGAAACAACTCGTTTTAATGTTAATAAAAAGGGGAGAGGCGAAGAAGAATAATAAATTAGAACATAGAACACACAAACTCAATAGCCAGAGGGGCATTCTACTATTAATTATCGTCCACTTATTATAAACCCGATTGAAACCCGCAAGTGGATTATCTCTTTCTTTCGCAACCCTAATTAACGCATTACTTGCAAAGTCAATCGCGTATGGTGCTTCGTTATCTCTAATATAGTATTTCGGATATATTAAAAAAGATAGGAAAAAATAATTCACTGCACCCATCATTTTTAACTCGCAACACTAATAACGAACGAGTCATGGTAGTCGCATCCAAGACTACGATTGCAGATTGCTTTCATGACTCAGGAACCACGTTGGGCATTTCATTGTGGTCGCAACGCTACTTAAAAATCGCGACCATTTATCATCGCAACACTATATGAAAATCTAAGAAAAATATTCGCGATAGAAAGATATCGCAGCACTGTAAGTGCTAATTAAAACCTGTGTAGGAAAGGAACGCGAAAATTATTGTCGCAACGCTAAAAGCAAGTACGTATCGCAACTACAATTTAATACAAAAGCAACTCTAATTCAAGCCGCAATCTGTATTAATTCGCAACTCTAATTCAAAGCACGATAAATTTAATCGCACCTGTAAAAAAAATGCCGCGACCTGGGTCTATCCGTAACTCTAGTTGCAATCGCGATGTGATTTTATTCGCAACTCTAATGCAAACCGTATTCAATCGTACGCGACGCTAATAAAAATCGCGATTTGCCCAATGCGATGACGGTGGGCCAGGCAATACTGCCGGCTAAACAATAAACTACAACTACGGCATACAAAAGCGAGCATAGTGACAAAATAGTAAGAAAGAATGACTCTCCATCCGAAGGATGCAGAGCCATTGATAGTTGCCCTCTTGAGCGACAGTTTGTCGGGCCTCTTCGGCTTTTAGCCTCTTCTTTTCTTCGGGCGCAATGCTCGCTGAAACTTAGTCTAGGCTCGAGACTCTATTCGCAAACAAACAATACGAAATAAAAGGCTAAATCGCGTAGCTAAACGGAACACACGTGGACGAATCACGACCAAATAAAATCGTAAAATTTGCGATTACAGAAAATCGTAAAGATTGCGATTAAAATTGTAATCGATCATCGCCTACACGTGCAGCCTCGAGCATAATGTGACACGTTCGTTTCGAGACCAACTCGCGATCGCGACCGCGAAAAATTCGAAAAATCGATAGGCAAAGCCAGAGGCGAACGCATTCTCGTTCGCGCCACAGTTTCGCCGTCGACTTTTCAAATCAGATTTCCTGAAACAGGTTGAACACGCGAAATATTGCCTACCCGATCAGAGACTGTGTCAACCTGCCCGGCCCTACCTACTTATATCTATCAGGCGCACCAGAAGGTATACTACCTATCCTACCTAGACCTATATTTAAAAAATGGCAAAGCATTCACACAAACACACATCATTCAACGTTTATCAATCAAACACTCGGGCGCATGAACCTACACTAGAGAGACGTCCCGGGACGCCTCCGACACCCGAGCTTGGCATACAATCATTCACACTCTAAGGGTACGTACCAGTTCCTGAAATCGGCTGACAAAGGCTAGCGACCATTGCGTAAATTTGCGCAAACGTATATGCTTATGCATTGCATTCGTATGAAATATTGATTGCTCAAATATGTATATTGTACATTTTCTTTCTACTATGTACGCTTGGTTTGTATAGTACTCTATTCGTTGCCATATTTTCATAATTCGTTACGGCATTCAATGTGTATTTGCAATTGTAAAACATATTGCTATTTATGAAATCATAGTATTATAATTTGTTATGAAATTCCCGAGCCGACGCAATTCCACGGCCTAACCCACACACACACACGGTATGGAAAATACGTCGTGCACGGTGCACTAGCAAATGTCAGCCGCCAAACATTGTTAGAAATTTAAAAACCATATGATCATCGTGCCCATTGCCTCTCACTCACCCAAGTAGCACCTGGGCACGTGAGTGAGTTCCTGGCAATCAACACGGAAGGGATTAAACCTGAAAATCCTGATCTAAAAAGATGATTAGTACACGTAAAAATGCAACAGCTAATAATATATTTTATTTTCAATCTCTTTAAACATGACTCGACTTTGTAATATATGAAATATCAATAAAGACTCAAAAATGACTGATAAATAATTTATTTATTAAGGGAAATGACTGCCATTGAAACTGATTTTACTAGAATAAGTAATGCAATGAAATATTTACTTGGAAAATAGACAAGATATTAAATAAACCTCAGGTGATTCCTTAATCGAAGTAACGTGTTCAAGATAGTTACTCCGATTTGAAAATCTACCCGTATACAAAGTGCCTTCTTGTACATAATGTGTAATAAATTTCATTCGAAATGGACTCGAATATAGCATATGAAAATTAATATTAAATGCTATCATTGGCTATGCATATTCAATGCTGATTTCAATAAACGTATCGTTATATTTATTTACTTTAATACATGATTGTTATAATCATGTAGCACTTGCAGTAACGAAGTCTGGGGGCATCCGACTTCTGCACTGCTGAACAGTGAAAACTTTCAACTGATTATAAATGCAATTACAAATTTAATATGCAATTTCCTCAATATATGTACATTTGTCATCATATATTTTTATCGAAATAGAGGAACCTAGAGGAACCTACAGGATCAGTGCTTCTTTGATCAAATATTTATTTGAGTAAGAAATATTTCTATGGTCCTTAATCTTTTTATATTAAAAAACGCGGAGTACAAGAAGGCAGATCTAACCTCGTATAAGAAATAATACACATGAAAATAACGTCACAACTAACGGGTATAAAAATTATTCCCGTTGTCACTATGCTCGCAAAACTACTAAAAAATACAACCAGTCACCCGTGCCGCTTCGGACCAATCGTCCTACGGCATGATTGGGGACCGGAGGAACCAAAACACATGCGACTCACCAACTCGTTGATTGCAAAAGGAGAGCAAGTACTCGTGGAAGACATCAGGAACATCACCGGGGCAGCTCAATTGAACTCAATCGTCAGGAAGTATGCAAACTGTAACTAAACAGCAAAGCAAAGAACATTAAAATCTACGGTTAAATCTACAGAATTTAACTCTTTATAGAAAACTGAGATTTGTTTTAGAAATACTTACATTTCGCACTTGATCAGTGTCGCATAAAACATCCCCTTCAGTGATGCACTGACTCTACTTCCGATAGCGAATATAAGACAAAAATAAAAATAAAAGACTATGTACGCGACTGCAAATTACATCGGCGAACAAATTAAGATGCTACTTTCGCGATTGAAATAATTGAAGAGGAGCACCGGTGCTCTGATAATAGTATTAATATCTAGTACGTGAAAAACACTGACTCCACAATCGCGTGTAGCTAAAGTGTGAACGAAAATTTAAGCAGAGCCACTTGCTCTGAAAAGCTAGGAAACTTCGAAGCAAATACTGACTCTACCGACCGCATTGCGCGCGGTTACAAAATTTTCTGAAATAGAACATGTTCATCCTATCGAGTGTTTGTTATCAAATATAGATATCTATTTGTTTTTGTAAGTATTTTAACTGTTGCTGTTTCATCTTAGTACCAGTCACAAATTATACACACCTCGATACTTACCTCACTGAGATGTCTACCATACGTTTTGTCAGCTCGGCGTCAAGTAGTAGAATGACGACCTTCGCCATGGCCCTTTGCTGTTCGGCTATGTTCGACATCCGACTAAAACCAAACACCATTTTTCTTTACGATCGCTTGTGTTTCCTAGAAATATTTCAACGCACACGTTACTTGATAAGTGGCTTTTTTTGTTTCGCGATATATTGTTGATATTTTCCACGAAAAACAAGCTTCCCGACCACAAGCAGAAACAAGATATAGCCGCAAATAATGGCTCCTATTATGTTACTACTTATCTACAACGCGACTGTATATCATACAAGTTTTATGCGTGGTACGAATTATAATTTAATAGAGACATATTACTAAAATTCTACTTATTTCCACAAGAAATTTAAGGAATGCTTACCTGTAGGCGAGAAGTTGATTTAACAATATGGCGCCGCGTCACTCTGCTCCTGCGCATTCCCGTTTGAAAGTGTCGCGTTCGCGCCATTTCTGATTGAAAGCTAGCGAAAGAGACGCCATGGAACAGAATCTAACTGAAATCAGAGATAAATGTATTAAGAATCACCAATATCATGGTAATATTGCTAAAAACTGCAGAATATATTGCAAGATAATGGAATTCAGAAGTGAAATACGTATACGCATACGCATACGTCAAAGATAATACGTATATGCATACTGGAGTCGATTAGAAAATGCACGCCGCGCGGTGTGATTCCGTTCACTGCACAATATTTACTTAATTTCTTGCAAAATATTCATTAATATTAACAAAGAAAGCACAGAAAACTTGAAAGACAGGGAAACGAAAACAATGTATATCATTTCCTGTCTTGAAGAATATATTAGACTATGTGACATACCGTAATTCGACGGGCACTTTGAACACGTCTAATCACTACGAGATCCCTTGGTCGAAAGAAGGAGAGCTTTGAAATAGATTGCGCTGATTGGCTGGTAGCTGATTGGGCGATGGGGGTGATGTTCTTTCCTTACGGCGGGTGTTTTTGAATATCATATCGAACTGAATATTTTTTATTGCAAGTGTTAAAGTATGGATATTAGTCGAATAGTAGGATGCAAATATATTTATTAGTAATAACAAACGCATCTGTGTAATCAAATGTTAGTAATGTTTGTTGCACTATAGAATAAGTAAACTATTTCCGTCCAATTAATATTTGTTTTTCTTTAACTTTATTTAAATTACAATTCCTACCGCTGTGAGCGTTCAGATAGTTTTCTAGCATCTTTTCACACAGACGAGATATAAGAGATCATTTCACTGACGAGATATAGGAATTCATATATCTCGTCTGTGACCGTAGCTCAATTTTCCTACCGAAACGTTGACCGAGAAATAGCTATCCTGATTTCCCCCAAAGCATTCACATATATTCACACAATCGTATGAGTCCTGCCCCAACTACTTCAGCAAATAATAGAACTATTATTATTCGGTTGAGTATGTACGTGAGTGCATATTTGAGAGACTCAATGCGGCCAAATTGTTCGCTCCCAATTTCGGAAAAAAAATTGAGTTACGGTTTGTGAAATTGCAATACGTACTTTGCAGATACTTTTGTAACACTTTAGCATCGTAGATACAAGCAGAATCGAATGAATCTCTAATAATATGAATAGGAGGAAAATAAAAAATTGCAGCCGCAATTTTCTCCACATTTTTACCATAAAATTAATAATTCTATCAGAAAAGAATTCGAGAATATCACGTCTCACCCGTGTGGGATCTACCTCCCTTTAAAAAATGCTAATTTACAAATTAAATGCAACTTCCTCTGATGTATTTTTGCAGTGCGCGTGATATGCAAACGCTATGCAAAGTAACAACGAAGAATGAAGATTATAATACAAGTTGGCAAAATGAATCACAATTAAATGATTCTCGGCTAATAATAACGCTTGTGTATCTATGATATCGTACATGATTTAAACAGTTCCATTTTCATCGCGCATAAGCCGAAGGAAGTATCGGCAATAAAATACTTGTAGGAAATTCATATTTACATTTATAAAGAAGACAAATTATCCAGGAAAAATGAACTATCCTTAACTTTCTATTCCATTGCAATTATATTACTATAAGGGTAAAAAAATGGAGCAGCATAATGTATCGTACTCGAGGTGCTATTTTTATATTCGAAACATAAAAATAAATACATCTACCAGATGTTCTAAAAATATCTTTGAATCATCAGTGTCTACTCTCCAGAATCACTCTCCAAATGTAAAACATACATTCCAATATTTCTTTCTTGTTTAACTAAATTGTTGCTTGAAAGAAACGATAATTAAATAAAGCGATATGAAATAAACGCAAATAAAAATACAACAATATAAAAATTATTTTACAATAATATAAAAAGAACTCTGGATCTATTCTTTAGAAAATTTAAATATTGCTGCAGAACAGTATTCTATAAAACTAATTACCACCACAATCGAATAGTAATCATTCTTCAATTTTTCGCTAAAAGATAAGGAAGTTGCGCTTAACACATAAAGCGTAATTTCAAAACGGACGAATGGAGTCACGTTGGTGATCGAAAAGAAATAGAACGACGAGGGTGGCAAAGCATGTGAACGGAAAGAAAATAAAGGAAAACAGGAAATGGTACGTATGTAACTGTAGGATGATGGCGAGCTGATGCGCAGCAACGTATTACGCACCGCTCAAAACAATTACAGGGTCACATATTGCAGCTGTTGTCCCCGTGAACACGGCGCATAGTTTCTTTAATTTGTTTTTTTATAGACAAAGAATGGTGTTATGTGCACATGCTTTTATAAACGTAATTCAGAACATTTCAGAAATTATGCGTCGCATCGACCGGGTTGGAACGACTGCAATATGCGACCCTTTAATTATTTTGAGCAACGTATGTATCATCATACTTAAATTCTTGTACTATCGTCAACGTTCGTCTTGTATGTACGCAAGTAATATCTATTAAAGAGTGTGATGCAACAAGTGCATGCTCTGGTAGCTGACCGCCATAAACACCGTGCACCGTGCAATATACGTATAGTACAGTGAATTTCATGGCGCTTCGTGTCTGCGTTTGTAAGTGACACAGTATGACGCTATCATGCAATCAGCAACATGATGTCACTCATGAGGACGTAGAATCGACGTAAGAGAGTTAGCCGAAGGCGTGAATAAGTCGGGGGATTCAAATGAATTATTTTTTGGACGAACGGTGTAATAAAACTTCCGCGTCGACTATAACGATATTTCTGATGGATAATTTTTTATGATTTTTTAAATCACGGAGAGGAATTTAGTTCTTTTCTTTCTTTTCGTTATTTGCAAAATTTCTTCTGAACGATGTGAAATGATTTATTTACATTGCCGAAATATATCTGTGATTGATATGTTTGTTTTTCAAATCAGACGTAGGAGTTTAGTTGCCCTTTTCTACTCCTTTATTTTTAAAAATTGTTTAAGGTAGATCAAAACTGGAAATGTTTTGACGTTCAATAATGTTCAATGTTTGGTATTTAGTTGAATATTTCTTTGTTTTGAGTAACTAGTTCATACGAATTAGTATATAATTAGCTTTCTAAAAATTGTGCTCCCGCTGGTTTGTTATCGTCGCGTATAAAAAAAGTGAATAATGCTCGTGAATCACGCAAGTTAGACGATAACATAATTATCGACGTAATGTATGTAAAGTGTTAGATGTGACTCAGAATTTGTTAATACGACATCCTCAGATGCGATTGCTTCGATGGAATAGTTGCTAAATAAATTGAAAAATATAATTCATAGAAAAGCTTGTAACAATAATTTGCTCCATAATCCTGAGATTCTACGATAATGCGCACTAAGTGGCTATTAGTACGTATATAAGTACTTAGTTATATGCATGCACAGGTAACATGTATATACCTAATACAGTTAACTAAAACTCGATATTCTGTTTCATGAAAACCTACTCCCGACCATTAACTTGAATGAATCCGGTCGCATTCGCAGTGTTCCTCAACCTTTAAATTCCATCCAAAAGTATACAAAAGTTCAGAAAAAGACTTCATCTGAAATCAATTTTCAACCGCTACAATTTTTAAGAAGACCAAATTACAAAGGAAATACCTCACTAATAAATAAAACAAACGAATTACTACGAAAATAAATATCCTTATTATTTAAAAATTGCATACGATATCTTATTGTTTGTTCACGAAATGCAGTGCGTTGAAACTAAGAATTTGCGAAAACGAAATGACAAGTCTAAAATAAATAACGTAAAAATCAAACAATTTGGAGCAAAGGTAGTGGATTACAGTCTTCTGCTGTATTAATTCTATTGATCAAGAATATGCTTGCCTGGGATAAATGAAATATTCGAAATAGCTCGTAGGAAAATTAACGAATTTGATGTTTGCACGAGTAATTCTCAAGAAACCACTTTGCCTTGCTTTATGGATCACGACGTGAAACGGATTGAGAGGCACTGTACTATTCCAGGAACGGCACGAATGTAAGTAGTAAAGCCGAGGTTACACACAATGCGTATGGAAGGAACCTCGTAAACGGAGCCGTGCCTCGGTCTGCTGTAAAAATCGGAGCTCTACCTCGCTCAATCGGTCTTCAGTATCTAGTCCTGTCCGAACTCTCGTCTCGTGAGGATCTACGTTCAGTTTGCTTAATCACGCTCCAATTGTAAGTTTACCTGACTTAAACGGAGTAAAAGTGGGTCGAGTTTAGCTGGAAAAGATTCTTCAAATCAATGGAAGGTGTTATCGAGGCGAACAATATTTTCTTTAAATGTATAATGTACGTGTAACGATTGTGACAGAACGTAGGTAATGGAGTAATACGTATTAAACGAATGCCAGTTCAAGAGATCGTTAAATGAGCGGTATAAGAGAGAGTTTACAATAAAAGATGAATGAAGTAGTGATTGTTGGCAGTGTTAGAAGTATAGTATCATTAACAATATTTTGCGTCTAAGTTGTAGTGTGATATTTAAATTTAGTTACTTCAAAATGTTGCGTTTGTTTTCGTTTAAAGCAATTTCGATAAAGTGTTGTTTAATGAATATTATAAACCTGACCCACTTTTGCTTTATTCTTAACAACTAGTTCTCGTTTAGCATCCAAAAAATACTGACTTCTCCTTTTACGTACAGTACTTTTATGTACGCCTTGTAACAAGTAGTAATTTCTTTGGCTCATGCCAAGTGTTTAACTTTTTTTTCCGTAATTCAACCTTGGAACTTCTTCTTCAAAACAAGAACGTGCAAAAATACTATTTTATTAAAGCCTTGTTAAATGAACCAAAATTTAAGATCCCACATGATCTTTCATTTGCAATATTACTATACACTTTGAGTAAGTCGCTATTATCAATTTTCACGAAGTGAATTTTTTTTAATAAAAATTGTAATACTTCTCGTGTGTAACGCAAACAAGATACAGGCAGAGAAATATGCACGGAATTAAGAAACAACATCGCAAGTTTGAAAGATTAAATTTTATCGGTGCCTGGCATGGGCGAATCAAATTTATTTTAAGCGCGACATACGCGCCCGAACGTCGAGCAATAACACATAAAATTCTGGTAAATGGAGTGCGAACAAGCAAAGAAAGAGTATGCAATTCTAATGTAACTCGTTTACATTCATATGTAAATTACTCTTAACTGTACGAACACCTACTCCTTCGGTGTATAAAAAAGTAAAGTGTAGAGAAAAACTTTACAAACACGCTAGAAAAGCGTAGAAATTGTAGGATACATTCGAAAGAAAATCCTCCATGCACACACTTATAATAAACTTTGTTCTTTTTTAAAGAATATGTAGAATTCAGAGCAAAAGGTAACAAAGTTTGTATTGAAGTAAGAGAAAGAAATGCGCTTGCAAAAATGAGTCAAGGTTTTTGCACCAATACCGGCACAAGTGAAAGTGCAACTTTCTTTTCAGTACTTATTTTTTCATGCATGTCATATCTTTGTAATACTTCATTCCTTGTCACAGCAGCTTCGTTTTGTTAACTATTTCGCCAAGAAAAGAGTGCACAAACAAGGTTGTTTAAGAAACTTTGTATACTTCAATCGTACGTTACACATATACAGCATTGTTCTAGTTTGGTAACTGGAATTGATAAGACCAGATTTAAATTGTTTTGTAAAGTATAATTTCTGAGAAGTTCCACGCCAGCAGACGTAAACCTTCAAAATATCTTTCTCGTACACACTCTTTTCTTTACGCACTAAGATTATTTAATTAGTACACTCGCATAGAATGTTTTTTGGATTCAAAAGAATCGAAAAGTGTACTATTATTTAAACATTTATTTAACACATGAGTAGCAATGCATAACTACAAACCATTAGAGCATTGCCCAAATTTATCTAATCTATTAATAATCTGACTATCTAAAAAATATTTAATCGTATTAATATGTAAATTCATAAATTTGCTTTCGAATGTCGTGGTTATTCAATGCGGAAATATTATACTTCCCAAGAAACAGATGACACATCTACTTTGAAAAATTTTATCTTTCCAGAACATTTACAAAACACAATCGAAATTTTGCATTACTATTTGTTTAATAACGGCATAAATATTCGAGTCAGGTGTTGACATCTCTGCTACGTTTCTTTCTTTCTGCCCATCTTTGGAGCTACATGGTCACCGCAAGTGACCGCATGTTCTACTGACCCAACTATGTGTGAATGCCCAAAACGGATTGTTTAACAAAATTTCCTAACGAAATCAGACCTTGACAATTTTGCGTGCCCTCCTGAAACTTGTTTAGAGAATATTCGTAAAGAATAATTGCCAAACATTTGAAAATATTCTTTAATATTTAATACTAGATTCTCTATCTAATAATAGAATCCATTATTCAGTACACATAGTATAGCGTTTCTCCGGAATATCTTTCAGAAATTTAAAACTAGCATTGAAATATCCGGTATTTAAATAACACCATTCGGAATAATATGCGATCAGTAATTTTGGAAACCGTCAGGTGAATTTATTAAGAAAAGCAAACTGTATTACATGCGCAGTAACAATATGCGTAAACGGATGCTACTAAAAAAACATCATAAACGAAATGGATTACGTCAAATCCGTGTTTGTTATTTCATCTGCATGAATAGAATGAGTCACGCTAACATTATGAGTAACGATTTGATATGTGTCCTAGAGTTTTATCAAATAAAAGTAGCGATATGAATGATTCAATTTCTATCTTATTCATTTTTCTAACCAAATGGGTTGTGAAAAAATTACTACGTGATTCACGGAACATACATGTGCGAATGGTCAGACGTCTTTAACGCTTTTAAGTAAATTTCGTGCTATTACTGTTACGAAATAGTTGGTTAACGCTTTGAAAAAATTAACACGACATAGATTTATGCGTACCAACATAAATGTCAGCGTTGTTAATAGTTTACGAAGATTATCAAGTACTCGTATACTTATAAACTCATAACTTATCGTACGTTCTGTGTTACTGCAAGGAGAACGGAGCGATTTGAAATTAGAAGAAAGAAAATTTCATTTATTTCGATTGCCAAGATCGAAATTCGTTCTTCGTTAACTTATAGATTATTAACAGAGTTCAAGCGATAAAAGCAACAACTATCTATTTGTCCCCAAAGAATATAAAGGATTGTAATAATCTATTATCACTGTAAATATCGTTAGAGAAAATTGTGTAAGCGTTATATTAATTATGATTAACGCTATATTTGTATATGTCTTCTTATTTTGTCACTGATATGCAATGCTCAGACATGTAACCTAGTTTTTCGCTCATTCCGGTGTGATCTTCTGTTAGAGCTGCATGTAATTTATCTCATTTATTTTGTAGGTACTTCAACCGATATTATCTAATTTAGTAAAACGATAGAGAACAATTTTGTGTCTGTTTTTAAAACATACTTAAAAGTATGGATTCAAAATATTACTAAATTGAAGCCAATCTTTGAACAGTGAAAAGTATTTTAATCTATAAGTATATTCTTTACGTGTTTTACAGTGATACAGTGATAAATAGTATTTTTATGTTACTCATTAGGTAAATGAAACAAAACGTTAGAAATTTGGAAGATCAATTACGATATTACACTACTGCGTTAATTAATAAATGTCAGCTATTTAATCATCGGATATAACATACACATACAATCAGCTGATTCATTAATTACTGTGAAGAAATAATAACAAAATAATTGAAAACCGCCCTATCTTCTTCTTTTGCAGATAAAGAGAAAATGGCGTTAAACAAAAGCTCTATATTGAAACTGCTGGAATTGGTAAGTACATTATATGTAGATCAAAAAATTTAACTCTCTATTACTAAAAAAATCTTAGAGCTATAAATAAATTAAAAATGCTAAGCACGATTCGCTAAAACCCTTATTCGTTCATATCAAACGTTAAATTAACTAACCTGCACTTCCACAGAATTAATACATAATATTATTTAAAGACTGAAATCCTCCGTATAATTAAAATTGAAACACTTTTTAATCACGCTCTCTGTCATCAAAAAGACTACATTTATCGTTTCATAAAATCTATATCCCTCTTCTTTATTTTTAACATCGATTTCCTAATTTCGATTAAAAAAACATTTCTATTTACACCACAGGACAGCCCCTATCTCACGTTCCTATGCATGCCTCTAAAACTGCCTATCAAGCGTTGAAATCTTCATAATAAAGTGAATAAGTTAGATAGCCGTGTCTTCTATCCGCTAGAATGGAGAATGACATAATAGCTAGTCATTACCGCGTGCGAGATTCACTTCTTGTTATGGTCGCACCTCGCACCGGAAGTCAATCACTATCCAAGTTTCCGCTAGAATTCCTGAAGCACGCAGGCGACGACATATAGCGCAAACTTTCCTCGCGATTTCGAAACTATAAGTGTTTCAAATCTATAATACATTTGCCCATTTCATTTTTAAGTATTCAATTTAAATGCCTCACTATTTCTCGTGCTTAAACTGCGAGTTGGAGTTTCGTTTACTTTTTATGTCGCGTAGCATATTTCGTCGTTTGAACTTTTGAAGGACCGAATTAATTTGTTATCATCAACCCTGAAAGACGTGCCACAATACTTTGTGATAAATTCTTGTCGAACTGATGATTACGATACTGGTGAAAATAATTGAAGAATTGTATTGTATAAAAGTCGTTAAAAAAATGTCCAAGTAAAATATATAACGAGTTAGAAAACCATGGTAAAACCATTGTATGTATTACATAAAACGCATTCAGTTTCGGATTTCATTTCCCTGGCTGCGTTCGATATATTAACACGTTTATTATATTTGCTCTTGCGCGTTTCTATAGAACTGCAGTGAGCATTTTCAATCGGTTTTTCTTTCATGGTATTAACGGCTCATTCTCTTTTATTATTGGTCGTGTAGAAGACTTCGAGGCGTAAGAAATAATTGACGCACCGAGTGAAAATGTTCTAACTTTTTCTATGACACAGAAATTGAGCAATTATAGTATTAACCAAAACGTTCCATGAATTCGTTTCGAATCAAATAGTACCATCTGGTCGCGTGACGCAATGTTAGCGTGCAATTAATTAACGATGCAGCACGCATCATGATGAGGTGAACAGAGCTCATAACGCGTTATGAATCTAACATTAGGAATGACGGAAGAATACTTTCTACGAAGAAACCACGTTTTGCTCAGACTTGGAACGCACAAGCAGCACACTTAATTTTATAAGAATATGACACTTGCGGTTTGCGCATCCGATTTCTTCCTTGCGTGCAATATACGCTAGACAATCGTCGAGTTTTAGGCTTATCCAGTTTCAATCCGATTGCGGAAGTGTGTATCGGAGTAGGATATCAGAAAAGAGACTGATTCAGTGTCAGTTCAATTATTTACAAACATTTTCATTTCAAACACTTTGACAGTCTGATAACGAGAATAAAAAAGTTCCAATTTAAGAAAGCACTATCTTAAACATGTAATTGCTTTCTAATGTTATTGATATAAAGAAGCACAGATTGAAATTCTTGAAATACCGTTGAATTAATATAAAATACCTCGATAAATTGAATTGGAAACCTTCCTAAGTTGTTGTTTATTCATTGGTATTTAATTTCACAATATTGGTTTTAGTTTTCCGTCGACACACATTACGCATTGTTGTAGAATATTTTGGAATCTACGATTATGTCACGATTGTATTTATAGTAAAAATTCATGCGCATAAAGTGGCATTAACTTCCTAACTAGAACACGATCGTTGGGCATTACTGCGTTATTTATGACGGCATTGATAAAGTCGATGCACTTGTTACATTGGCCCACTTTGGTACATTTATCAATCTCTTTTATGGGAACTGTTTTATAAGCGTGCATTCAAGTTCTTTTATCCCCTGTATGTTTCCAAATAGTGATTATGGAAAGATTATGTGTTCAAATCCGAGGTAGTATTCTATCGAATGATTCTGCGTTCATGCTCCAAATAGTAATACAATTATTTTATATTACAAGCAATATTGAGATTCCATTAACATATCAAATATATCAATTAATATTCAAACTTTTCTTTTTATTGAAACCCATTCATATTGAACACATTCAATGCATTATTTGTAATAATTTATCTTTCTGTCGTTTCTAGATAATAGTGTGCGCCCTGATAGCATTGCACTATCATTCTTTCAGCGATGGGGGTCAAAATAGCGCGATGATTACTATGGGCACCTTTGGTGGATATTTAATCATTCTCGCGGCGATGTGTATCGGTATTCTTTTAGGATCAGCTGTCGATCGTCGTTTGGTAAGTAAAAGCGAAATTAAACAAAATTTTCTACGCTGCAAAGAACTTGAAAATATTTCAATTTCATATATTGCATCCTGCTCTGTTTTGTTTGTATCACGAGTGAAATCACGAGTAAAAGTGTTAATAAAGCGTTCACTTCTCGACTTTCTATACACTTTTCCTTCAGGCCATTAAACACTGCCGGAGCGTAAATGTTGAAATAGATATATAACATATGCATTCGAATAAAAAATATGCATCCTACGATACATGATCAACGTGCACAAAGTAAAATATACGATAAGTATGGTAAATGATGGAAAATTAACATACCAGAGTGTCGACTTTCGCAGGACATGTTCTTCTCCGTGGCTGGCTGCGTTTTGTTCATCATCGCCGGCGCTCTGATCATCGACCATTTCTCGAATTCCGTTTACCGTGGTTCCTTCCGCAATACTGGAATCGCCAAGGGGTGCGTCAGCCTCGGTGAGGGTGTTTTATTCCTGGTGGATGCAGTGTTCGCGTTCCGCGGAGCAGCCTAAAGCGAGATTACATTACACTAAAAGTAACATTAAGTGCCGCTTAATCATCGATTCGGTTTCAACTATACGATCGTGCATTCCGTGATGAGAAACGGGCGAAATATTCGTCGATTAAATTACGCACTGCCAAAGATCGAAAGATAACGTTTCTCTTTCTCGCGGCGAAAAATATCCCTTTTTCAAAACACCGACCGGGAAAATACGGACGACGAAACGTTTGTTACAACGCACAGGAAAATTGTCGAATGAAATTTTTGGCGCGAAATATAGCTTAGAATACGGAAGTGAAGTTTTTCCGCGCGGAACGTGAAATTCGTTCTTAAGGGAAATTATTTGTATTTTGACAATCGAATAGTTTTTAACGATAGATTTTTAAGTACGAAACTACAAATTCGAGGAATGTTAGAGATATGTACTGATTAACGTCATGCCATGAAACAGTAATTTTAGTTTAATCATTCTTTTATATTTTCAATAACGTTTAAGGACTTCATTTAAGGAGATTACAATTTTGAAATATTTTACGGGAATTTTCTCCAAATAATTTAATACATTTCCTACGATTATAACGCCATCGTAATAATAGCGTGAAATTTTTAGCTTCACTTTTATATCGGGTTTATTGAATGTGTATCTCTTTGAGAAAAGTTTGGTAATTAATATTGATCGTAATGATATCGTAATGAATTCGTATCGGACGAGAATGTGTGAACAGTTTTTATTTATACCATTCACAAATTCTAGTTTAGACCGTCGAAAGAATAGAATAAGCGGCGATCCCTTTCTAATATGTGGCCAGTGAAAGCTGTAATGGTGATTGTTGCATATTAAATTAAAGTACAATCATGCATTACACTTATTGTAAGTATGTTAGATTTAATGTTAATAGAACATCGTTTCTCACCATGTTACATCGATAACTCATTTGTCATTTGTCAATGTTATTTTGTAAATGTTATTATTTTACGACGAACTTTGCCGACGTTTGTTACGATCTAATGATTAATTTGTTCGTTGTCGAATATGTTGAAAATGTAAACCTCTAATTACCAAACGAAATATATCAAATGAATTTGTTTTTTATTATGAGCATTTATAAATTTCGAATGTATTTTTCTAAATAAATAAATCTCTGTACTAACTTACTAATATTTCATTAAATATCCTTCCTCAACAAATGTAAATCAAATTATATTATAACATAAAAACAAATGTGTAAACTATTGTTTTTTACAATAATCGTTTCTTTTCCAAGATAATTACGATTGTTTAAAATATTTCGCTTGCATTGTCGCACGTGTGAGCTCAACAAACGATCTCAAACGAGCAACCTGCAAATGTTATTACACATTATATTAACCCTTTCGCCCTGATATCCTATAAAATTAGAAACATCCTCGATGCACAAAACAACAGTACAGATTTTATTAACATCCAAGAGCTGCACGTCTAAACACTTAGATATTCCGTATAATTGCCCAAAGGTATAATTTATATAAATATTTGCAATAACGATACATTAATGTATCGTTATTATTCGTATATATTCGTTGCAGAGAATACTTTTGCCCAACATTTTTAACAAACCTATTATATATTACATATATACATATGCATACGCTCTCTGTGACGAAAGGGTTAAAGAAGAACTTAAAATCTATTTACTCATTGTTAGTAACTACTTACTCTCAACTTAAAGTTTAAAGGGTCGTGGTTTGTTTTTTAATAACGTCCCATAACCGAACTCACAAAGTCGCAGTACGTTGAATTCGATATATTTCGAGACGCACGAGTCGACGGGCATCTCGCGTCGATACGGTCGGTAAGGTCGATCAGCTGCAATAGTCGATCGTGCATGGTTGCGTGTGTGCGGATTGCACCGCCGCTCCGAGCAGCAGTTTTATTTACTAATTAGAGTGCCGATGTGCAGTAGGAAGCGTTAAATGTGCGTGGAAAATGTCGAATCCGGGCGGTAGCAGGAGGAACGGGGCCATGAAGATTCGTTTGACGAGTGAGTTTGCTAGGAAATCGGGACGATTATAACGACAGAGGAGCGTGAAAGTCGACCGATAGCCAACACGCGTTTTGTGGTGATCCTTTCTGTCTCACGATTTGTTGTGTGTTCGTTAAATATCGCCCTTGTCGCAAACCCCATGGCGGGCCTGCCTCCGAGTAACGTCACAAGCACCGTTACGGTTATCGAGTATGGTTTTATTAGTGCAATACGAGGTGGAAAATATGTTAAAAAAGCCTTCACTAGGGTTTTCGTCCTTTGGTTATGGCAACTCCCTATCGGAGGTCAAGACCCCACCGTGAGCACTCCGGGAGACCGTAGGCTGTGGAGACGTTAATTTTGCGCTGGACTTGTCACACCCGCATCTGCTTCCCTCCCGATATATTTTATACATGCCGGGGCGCTTGTCACGTTACGGGC
The DNA here is from genome assembly GCA_963583965.1 of Nomada ferruginata. NCBI lineage: Eukaryota > Metazoa > Arthropoda > Insecta > Hymenoptera > Apidae > Nomada > Nomada ferruginata. The sequence goes on from OY757219.1 coordinate 9,505,890, forward strand.
GTCTTTTTCACCACGAAATTCGTCCCCGCTTAATTGATTCAATGGGGAATGTATCTCGGTCCTTCTAATGGAACGTGAATGGGACTAATTAACGAACGTCAGATGCCTAGCACCGATGCACAGGGATTCAATACACTTTGAACGAACTTGCGTGACTAATACTTTTTTAATTTCGGATATCTCGGGACTGAATAGATATACGTGAACTTTGCACAAGTTCAATAGTACGAGAATTCTCATAAAAATCAATCTCATTTCTTTGTCCTATTCAGAGATTTTTGCATTACTGTTGCATCGCATATGCCTTTATTCAAAGAACTTCGGGAAATAAAAGAACAAAGATCAATGCCAAAGAAATAATATTAAGCTGATGCTTGTATAATGATCGTATGGAAGAGTATTATTTTTACACTCCCTAATGCATTATGATTATTTGCATCGTGGTAGTTTACATTATTAATTAAAAATGAATTTATACAGTTTGTTAAATATTGTACAAATTTTACAGTTTTGTGCGCCCGCAATCTTGCCAGAAAAGATCTGTTTCGTGAGTACTCCTTTTTTTGTTCTGTCATTAAAAGAGGATTTTTGAAGAACGTTCGTTTGAAATGAAAAATTTATTGCAGGCCTGCCGGATCCTTTTGCTAAAATAACTGTAGATGGTTCAGGCCAATGTCACAGTACGCATACATGCAAGGCAACTTTAGATCCCATGTGGAATCAGCATTATGACTTGTAACTACTTTTTCCATTGCAATCCAATTAAATGTACTTCTCTATTCGGAAGGTATGTAAACGTTCTATATTCTCTAGGTATATTGGAAAAGACGACGGCATCACTATATCCGTTTGGAATCACAAAAAGATTCACAAAAAAAAGGGTGGAGGGTTTTTAGGATGCGTGAGAATATTATCCAATACGATTCAAAGACTTAAGGACACAGGATGTAATTATTATTTCTAACACTGTCAAGTTTTCATTGTAACATATACACTGCTTGATTCTTTAACTATCTTGTACGTATTATAGATCAGCGATTAGATCTTTGTAAAGCACATTCGGACGATACGGATGTAGTTAAAGGTGAAGTGGTTGTATCACTTTTATCACGAGACGGTCATAATGGCGCTGTGAGCAATACCGTGGGTCACAACGCCGTTGTTGACGTTCTTGGAGATCTGAGTTGTCCAACTGATTTACCCGACGGGTGGGAGGAACGAAGGTCTCAAAGCGGACGACTGTACTACGTTAACCATTATACCAGGACTACACAATGGATTCGTCCGAATGCACGGTGGGTTTTACATTTTTCATAAGAAATCGTGCATAATTCGTGCTAAACTCTGTGCTGAATTTAACTTCTGTCACAGATCCAGTAATGGTATTATACCGACTACGCCCGAGCCACCACCCTTGCCATCTTCTGAGCCTACTTCTCCCAGTGGCAGTGGAAGTCCTCCAAATGTAAGAACCGAAAGCCCCACCAGATGTACGCCTGAATGGAACGGCGACGGTACACCTAGCAGAACGCCTAGCCGTGATAGCTCGGCGCCCAATACTCCAAGGAATACACCAACGCAACAGCAAAGTAGAAGCCAGCAAAATCAACACAGTACGAGAAATGTTACGCCAGCATCGTCGAGGGAGCGACGGCCAGCACGCGCAAGCGACGAGCAAAATGGCAATCCGAATGGAAATGCTCGGTCAGATCGTGGCGTTAATAATGCTCAACCGCGAAGACCTAATCGGAGCAACAGAAATCGAAATAGCGTTATGATTAATAACGAGAGGAGATACGATCCTCCTCAACCACCGGATTTACCAAGAGGCTACGGTAAGTATGGAAACGCGGGCGAAAGATTTATAAAGCTAATGAGTTGAGCAAGAATTTAAAACATAAGCGAATATTTGACAGAAATGAGAAAAACGCAACAAGGACAAGTGTACTTCTATCACGTACCAAGCGGTTCGTCTACATGGCACGATCCTAGAATACCTCGCGATTTACCAGCGAACGAATTGGCGAACGAACTTGGACCATTACCGAGCGGATGGGAAATGCGGCAAACTCATAGCGGTCGTGTTTATTTTGTAGATCACAATAACAGAACAACGCAGTTCACTGACCCTAGATTATCCAGTCAAATTATCAGCAATTTAATAAAGTAAGTTCACCAGGAAGCAAATAATCCTGAATCGTCTGTACGATGAATGGTTAAAATACTAGATGTGTAGCAATAATGCGAATTGTTTCCAGTTCCTTTGAGTTACGAAATTTCATTTTTTCTTTGTGATAGTAGGCGGCAGAATAGTACAATTAATCAAACAACAAGTAGTTCAAATAATACACCTGCGGCTACGAACGAACCTGCGGAGGCAGACACGCCTGCATCACCAAATATTCAATGCAATGTAGTTCAGCAAAGGCCACGGATAGAAAGTGGAAGTAGCAATAATTCCCCCACACGTAAGCCTATTAATTCATATCTTAATTATGCAAAAGTGGCACTTTGTCGTATGAATATAAAGTGCTTGATATTTATAAATATTCTATTCAATATTAACCAGTATTTGTCCGTTCTACTCGAATCATGGGCAAGTTAATCTGTTTCATGCTGCATAGATTTTTACATTGTACAATTTTATCTTATCTTTATACCACATATTCACTGGATATCTGTTCATGTTCAGTTCCTGTTATTAATCATTTGCCTTTGTGCAGAATGTCGTTCCATTTTTTGAGACCTCTATTCGTCAGGGCGTATTACAGTAATTATTTTCCAAGCAAAACCATCTCATTAATTCCTGCGTCGTTTATGAGCCCTCTTTGTCGCGTGTTTTAGTGGAAAATACATCACCTCCGAACGCTCAAACCGTATCGGAACTGCCAAAGGAATTAATGGACAATGAGCTATTGCCGAAATATAAACGGGATTTAGTAGCGAAGTTAAAGTGTTTGAGGGCAGAATTGAATGTTCTTCAGCCTCAAAGTGGACATTGTAGACTGGAAGTATCCAGAAACGAAATATTTGAAGTGAGTGTTTCGCAACGTTAATTATTAAGAACACGATTGAAGCGGGACAAATGTTGAAGAAATCGTAATATAATATTCTTGTCGGACGCTTGGAATAACTTGTTTGCAATATATAAATCACTATTTTAGGAGTCATACAGATTAATAATGAAAATGCGACCAAAGGATATGCGTAAAAGACTTATGGTAAAGTTCCGGGGTGAAGAAGGTCTCGATTATGGCGGAGTAGCACGCGAATGGTTGTATTTGCTGTCTCACGAAATGTTGAATCCACAATATGGACTTTTTCAATACTCAAGGGACGACAACTATACGCTTCAAATCAATCCAGATTCGGGAATAAACCCGGAACATTTATCGTACTTCCATTTCGCCGGCAGGATCATAGGAATTGCTGTGTTTCATGGGCATCATATAGACGGAGGTTTCACAACTCCGTTCTACAAAATGTTGCTCAACAAAGCAATCACTCTCACTGACATAGAAGGAGTTGATCCAGAGTTACACAGAAGTCTCACGTGGATGTTGTAAGTAGAAGGAAGATACTGATTGCATACCATTTCCGTTGATGTGTATTGCAAGCAAACTATTATTCTGTTAACAGAGAGAACAGTATAGACGGTGTTTTGGACGCGACGTTTTCAGTAGAGCATAGTAGCTTTGGAATGTTAAAGAATCATGAACTAAAACCGGGTGGCAAAGACATTCCTGTAACCGAAGAGAATAAGAAAGAGTACGTCCGTTTGTACGTCAACTATCGTTTTATGCGGGGAATCGAGCAACAATTCCTGGCGTTGCAAAAAGGATTCCACGAGTTAATTCCACCTCAACTGTTAAGACCATTCGACGAAAGGGAATTGGAATTGGTTATCGGCGGCTTAGGAACCATCGATATCAATGATTGGAAGATGCATACACGACTGAAACATTGCACACCTGACACGCCTGTAGTAAAATGGTTTTGGCAAATAGTGGAATCTTACGGAGAGGAAATGAGAGCTCGGTTACTTCAATTTGTCACCGGCAGCTCACGGGTACCTTTGCAAGGTTTCAAAGCTTTACAAGGTGAATATTCATGCAAGTCAAACGTTCTTCTTTCTCCTATTTATCTTCCAAGTAATTGATCGATATTGATTACGTATAAATGTAGGGTCAACAGGAGCAGCTGGTCCACGACTATTTACGATCCATGCCGTTGATGCGCCGAGTGAAAATTTACCAAAAGCGCACACTTGCTTCAATAGAATAGATATACCAGAAAGTTATCCGAGTTATCAGAAGATGCTCGACAAACTTACACAAGCGGTTGAAGAAACTTGCGGGTTTGCTGTTGAATAATAGGTAAAAAAAGAGGGAAAAAAAATACGTAAGATTATTTTACGTACAATAGTGTATTTGTTTTTATGTAATCACCGTGATCATACGTTTTTCATGACAGGAAATATTCGTCGACAGATTTTAATGTCGTTAAATTAAAAAAAAAAAGAAGTGAACTTTTGAAGTACCAAGAGCTGTTATCAGAGAAGAGTATTATAGAATGAAAAATGTTAATATGTGAAAGGTCAGAAATATTTCTGGCGATGTTTTTTGTACAAATGTTCGAATGGCCTTGATGGTTGTAATGACTTCTAAGTGATTGTCGATTGGTACATTACGTATATCAAACACTCTCGTGATTTCCGTACTTCGTCCATGAACATTTGAATGAACGGTTCCTCAGAAGTTCTGGTTATATTGGCCTAACTATCTATTGTTTAATGACTGGCAGAGATGTGCGAAAATTTCAATTTCATTGAGGTAAATATCTTCATTGGCCTATGTTTCGATATTATTTATATTAATCGTGTTTTTCGTCATAACACTAGAATCGATAATTTACTTACGTATAAGATCACCATCAAAGAATTAGCTTCCTTGTTTTTCCAAGGTATGATAGAAAATATACAAATTATGCATGCACAAAATATGTATAGAAAATGAATTCTTTCACACGATGAAAGACATTGTTCAATCGTAGCTACTCTCATGTTATATTATCATAAGTATATTAAATAGAAATAATATTACAAGGAACAGCCGTTTAAGAATCTCATAGTAAAAATGCAATATATGATATTTAAAATCGATATTAAATCAATGGGACAATGTATTTCATTCACGAAGGCTTTCAATTTCTCTTTAATCAAATGTAATTACAATATGCACAGTCAATTAAGAATTCCGTATTAACAACCTTGCAAATAATAGAGTTTAGTAACAGATTAAGGAATATATACTCAAATTCACGCTATTATAGTCAAGTATCAGTTGAAAACAGTGCTGGGAATCTAGTATTTTATAATATATTATTTCAAGTAGGTCATGGTGACCGAAGGGAAAATGCAAAAAATGTATATACATCATGACCTTAGATGCAAGTGTTAAGACCTTATACTCTACGACTATATTTTATATCTGCCATGTCCTTCATCATGTATGAGGACATGCTGATTTTCTTTCAATCGTATAATTTTCATTGTTCAACACACCTGCGACATTTGATTGAAAATATCCGCGACATAAACTCAAGGCTGTTAGATAAATGTTTTGTTGGATTATTTAAATTAATAATCTTGGAATTAGCGGATAAAAAAATATTATAATCTGTAGCGAGAAAGAAAACCGTGCGCATATTCTCAGTATTAAACAATTACTTTTATCGATACGCAAACACTTGCTTCGTGGAACTTTGTAACGCAATCGGCGAATTTTGTTATTGCTGCGCAACCTGTATTGTACGATCATTGTTGCTTACTTAGGAGCCGATAGTACCGAATGCATTGGCAAAATGTAAATAGTAAAATGTTTAATATAAAATTGATAAAACAAGCGTTTAATGTGCAAAGCCGTCTAGTTGACTTGTGCACAGTGCATACGCATCGGTTCTGGTATAGGCTGAATCGTGAATCGTGTAAATTAGCTTTAATTTAAACAACAACAACAACAACAAAAATCGAGCACATATTTAAGGAAAGAGTTTAGCCGACGAGTTTCTGTAAAGTTAAAATGATTTTGCTCGAATCGACTCTTCTTGTTCTAGGAATTCACAAAATAATCTTATACTTTACTAGCATTTTAGTAAAGCATAGATACATTTATTTATCGCACGAACCTTTCATTTAGTCTCTAGCATTTACTTTTATTGTAAAAATATCTAGTGGCTAATAGCACCGACTATCATTTCGTATTATTATCGCATTATTGTATTTTATTCTGCACATAACTGTGATCAAACATATCGTGAAAAGAGGAGAAATAGTGGGAGACACCTCTTGGAATATTTCTTTTAAATATTACGCACGTTTATTTGTGCTTCTTTTTTTAAGCTATAAACATTTGTATTTATGCTCGTTTTAATCATTACGTTGTTAATGAAAGATTGTTATCATTTTATTCGTAAATACGTAAAAGTATCACCCGTTTTCTGTTTTGAAATACGGCCTGATTACTTTGTCTTTAATTTTTTTTTTTACTATAAATCAATGACACCGTTGATACAGTTATATTGTTATTTTTTTGCAATATGCAGGATAATACTAACGAGGCAATCATTCGGTACTGAACTGCTTGAAAAATATAGTAAAGTAGTATTAAAGGAAAACTATTGAATGATATTGCTGATTTTAAAATATTTAATCATGCAAAAATTATCATATTTCTTTCATATTACAAACCTTTATGCCTTGAATTTTCATAGAAATTTTTAATACAATGATTTAGATTTATATATCAAGCTTTATTATTAAACTTTAAATTGATGTAAAATATTTGTGAACTTATAGACACACGCAACGAGGGTCTCCCACGGTTTTGTTATATTTTAAACTTTTTTCAACTTCTATCGCATCTGAGGAGATTAAAGGCCTTATTAGTGCCTTGGAGTTGATGTCCATGGGAAAATAACAAAAAAATTATTCCCATCATATTTTGGAATAAAGATAATATTGCATGCAATTTTAAAAGAAAAAGAAAATCTCATTAATTCAGAGAACGTCTCAAAATTGTCGCGACGTAGACTTTATGAGTATGTATAGATTATTATAGAATAAATGATTATAAACGAAGAACGATTAAAAATTGATAAGGTCACCATTCGGGCATACATTGCCAAAGAGGATTTAAATTATTCGAAATGATTAAATATTTATCGCGTATCAAAATCGTTTTCTAACGCCAAGTCTTTTGCAGTTAAAGAATAAAAAAAAACATACAGATTTAAAAAAGTGACACGCATAATCATTTTCTAAATAAATTGAGCGAGAAATAAGCAATATAGTAACGAGTATCATAAAAAGAATGCTTCAATACTTCTAAACCTGTCGCATACATGAATAATCAAACAAACGCAAATCAATGTTTATTAGATGTAAAAATGAATGTGAATTGGGGAATTCCTAATTGCGTTTAATTGTACATTGTCATTTATTTCTTATCTCTTTCACAATTAAATTTATTTCTCTTTTTCGTTCACCTGATTAATTCACAACAACGCAAACGATTGCAAAGGGTTTTTTTTCGACAATGTAATTGCGCAAAATACGAAGGGAGACAATATTTCAACACTGCGTTAAAAAATAAAAGGTGAAAAATTAAAACATGGATTAATACATATCATACAAAGTAATCTTCGCTACAACGTAGCGCAAAAGTTTCACATGCGAACGAACTCTTAACTAAATTGAATATTTATTAATAAACTACGGGTATAAATGCTCTCTTGAATTGTATAAATGTTCGAAGATCAACGATGGTCAAAGTTGTTAATAAAACTACATGGTGACCGGATTTCGAATTTCATATTAAGTATATTGTATACTGTGCTCGGCAATAATAGAATTTTATTGTACTAAATAGCAGGATATTTTACTAATATTTATCGATATTGACAACAGAACAAACATTGGGTAATGAGCTAAAAATTTTGGTTTTGTCGAAATATTTAAAGGGAGGATGTTGGTAAAATTAAGAAATCGTTTTTCCATGAACCTTAGACACAAATCTTCAAAGAAAATCTGTACCAAGCTATTGCGCGAAAATTTAAAAGCACTGCGAATACATTACTGCAATTATTTTACTATTATTATTGCTATTATAATCGTTGTTATTATCATTATTGCGCAGAACCTTTGAAACACAATTGTATATACATCTTTTCCTTTTGTATTTTGGATGAAATGTATATTTTAATAAAATATCCAGAGTATGAATTTTTTTAATTTTGTCTTTATATTGTACGTCAATAAATGCGAGTGTTCTCAAGTATTTTCTTTTTTAAATCAAACTCCGAATTCCATGAAACTATTACAGCGGAATTTCGATTTTTCGTGATTTCAATTACACTGATAATATAATCCATCTTCTTACTCTAAACTTAGGTATGCAAATTTTGAGCATATTTCAGTTTAATGTCTTTTAATATTGGCGAAACAATAGATCTTTATCTTTATTTCTGCTTAGATCTCAAATTTTTCAAACTGTCCATCCCTTGATTAACCGGTTAATCGAGATCCTGCAGTACTTTTTATTAATTAAGAAACTTATGATTTGAACTGCTTAATCACGTAATGCTTATACGATACCAAATTTCTTTAAAAACTAACTCAAAATCTACAAGGTATTATACATATTTATAATGAATTACAGAATATATTTTCCTCGGAACCATTTTTAAAAGCTGCATAAATGCAAAAAAAATAATATAAGTAAATTAAATATAATGTTAACAAAATTAGATATTTCTGAATTTAAAATGATATTGCATGCGATTAAACATAGTCCGATTCCATACATTAAATTATCAACATAAACATAATTATGCACGACAAAATAATATTTTTAACTTTTGCAGAGAAATGTTTATTTTTGTGCGCTTTTTTCGTACTAAAGTAACTACCAGATGATGTAATTATTATTCGGGATGGGGATTCGAAACTAATTTTCAAATTCTCGAAACTCGAACCCTTTCTCGAGTTCCGAGGGGCTTCGAGTTTCGAGGTCTCGACGTTTCGAGAAACCCACTCCTAATTATTACAACTGAAAGGTTGGCAGCAATGCAACAACACAATATAGGGTGCGTTTTAGTTTGTAAACGCGATGGTCGTGTTTATAGTTAATATGGTGTTCCACGTATAATAAAATAAATTTAACAACACTTTGAGATAAATTGATCAAAATTTGTCTTACACAATGGCTATGTTCGAAGCATTAAGAAAAGAATATAGTGTAAGAACAACGGAAACTGATAATAATTTTCAGGTTATGCGGCTTGTGTTCTTTAAACCTTATCTTCGTCTGTTACCTTTTTAGGATTATTTACAACAATGCTTCAAAGTGTCCGATATACAAACATTTCAAACGAAATGCACAGATCGATGCACGAACGATGGCGATAGAAAAGCCGCGATTGATCAAGCTTTAAGAGACACTCTTCTCGTGATATTATCGGATAATGCACCAAGTAATGTGCAACTACTTGAGGGTTATATTACATTCTGTATTGAATTATGCAGAAAAGACCTGGCCACGGCGAGTATGCCGGTGATGTTACTAGGTGATATATTCGATTCGATGACACTCGATAGATGCGAACAGTTATTCACGTTCGTTGAGAATAATGTAGTCGTATGGAAGGAAGACTTATACTTTAGCGCTTGCAAGAATAATTTGTTAAGAATGTGCAACGATTTGCTTAGAAGACTGTCTCGTTCGCAGCAAACCGTATTCTGCGGACGGATACTATTATTCTTGGCCAAGTTCTTTCCATTTTCGGAGAGATCGGGCCTTAATATTGTCAGCGAGTTCAATGTGGATAATTATACAGAATTCGGCTTGGAAAAAACGGAGGGCAACGATTTGGAGCGTATAACTAAAGACGAAGACAAGTCGGAAACTAAAGTGCCGATCGATTATAATTTGTATAGCAAGTTTTGGGCGCTACAAGATTTCTTTAGAAATCCGAATCAGTGTTACAATAAATTGAACTGGAAGGTATTTTCGGCGGTAAGTTAACGTTAATGTAATGTTGCATTCGCGAAGTTATTTCGGTAAATGATTTTTCGATTTTTAATTAAATTTGTTTTATTTCAGCACGCTTCGAGTGTGCTGTCAGCATTTTCATCTTTCAAATTGGAAGAACAGCGTAACTATCCTTCGACTTGTACCAAGGTTGAAGGTTCGATGGAAGGAACTCATAAGGAAACTCCTTATTTTGCGAAATATTTAACGAATCAGAAATTATTGGAACTGCAACTGTCCGATTCAAATTTCAGGCGATACGTATTGCTGCAATTTCTCATTGTTTTCCAATATCTTAATAGTACTGTAAAATTTAAAGCGTAAGTATCTGCGAATCGCGCACGTTCTTACGTACATTTCTATCCTATTACGATTGAAGTCACAACTTTCCTTTAGAGAAATGCACGTTTCTTATAAATTAGACCTGGTAAAATAAATTTGAAAGCTATAAAACGTTGTTTATTTTCCAAAGCTTCCTTGCCAGTGGCTATGAGACAAGGTCTGCTTTCCTTAAATAGTGTATGAAATTCTGCATCTCTCGGGAGTCTCAGTAACTTTTCTTATTTTTAAGTGAAACACACGAACTGAAGCCCGACCAAGTAGATTGGGTGAAAGGTATCACGGAACAAGTGTACGCTTTACTATCAGAAACGCCACCCGACGGTCCAACGTTCGCAGAAACAGTTAAAAATATATTGAAACGCGAAGAACATTGGAATGCTTGGAAAAATGAAGGTTGTCCGCCATTTAAAAAACCAGCGTCAGATTCTATTGCCGATATCGATGAAGTGAAAAAGCCGAAAAGACCGAGGCGTAGAATTGGAGATGTAATTAAAGATGCTCAAGCAGTAGGAAAGTATCACATGGGAAAGTGAGTATAAAGTTCTTGTTCGAAATTTTTCAAGGCTTCATTTACTTTCTCCTTTATAAATACTCAATGAAACTTAATTATTTTGCAGTCCAGAACTCACGAAACTGTGGAATTTGTGCCCTAACAATCTCGAAGCATGTAAATCTAAAGACAGAGATTTCCTTCCATCACTGGAGACGTACTTCGAAGAAGCTATCATGCAATTAGACCCAAGTGCAATGGTGGAAGATGAATACAAGTAAGCGACCATGTTCAAATTTGTTTTTCCTTTTTAATTGAATCGTTACTATCTCTAAATCTTTCACAGGAAAGTAAACGACGGGAATTTCGGTTGGAGAGCTTTGAGATTATTAGCTAGACGAAGTCCCCACTTTTTTGTTCATGGAAATTATCCCATTAATAAGCTGCCTGAATATCTCGAAACAATGATTAAAAAAATTGCCAAAGATCGTCCAGTGAGTATATATTCTCGTATTTCCGTCAATCCACGTTCTTCGTCGTAATTAATAAATTATTTACCATTCTTAAAGCAGACACAGTCGGACATCAAGTTAGAAACCGAAGAGACTCCCCCGCCAGAAGCGAACGACCAAGAATTTAACGAGGACGTTTTAAAGCAAGAGAGTGAGCAGGTCGAGTCCGAAAATACAGATACGAAAGGGCGAAAACTAACGAAGGTCACGCCTGAAATGGTGGCCAAACTATCGGAGATTCTCAAGAACGATTGGAAAAAACTAGCAACTAAGCTTGGCTATACTAGTGAGGAGGTAAAGGAAATTTCTGATGCAATTAAATACACGTGAAAAGAGTACGATGCAGAAAATCACCCATTTGTCTTTCAGATTACGTTCTTCCAAGGAAAACCGACCCCATACGAGCAATGTAAAAACATGTTAGAAATTTGGGCGGAAGAAGACGTAGACGCGTCTATGGAAAACCTGGCATACATTTTGGAGGGTTTAAAATTCACGGAAGCGTTAGCTGTTTTGAAGTCTTAATTTTGTTCAGAAAGAATAATTGTGTCTCGAAGGAAATGTACCTTGAGGAATGTACAGTACTATACAAAATAAAATTTTACAATTTTCTTAACGATCATCTTCTACGAACCACCCAGTTTACGTTCTAATGCAGTTTATTAATATCACATTTTATTAATCAACTTAAATACCTATCTTGGTATTCTAAGTTCAATGTACGCAGTCAATTCGCTCGAACTGTTTTCCGTATAATTATCAAACGTGTCTTAACTGTCCTGTGAGTTTGTTGCAAAGAATCGTTTAATAATTATACAGTAAACAATTGATTGCCCAGGTCTCACCACGTGGAGGTTACTGCGAATGGAGACCCACCCTATCCGCGGCCCTTCCACCCTCCAATTACGCGAAAAGTAATTCTACTGTAATTTGTAAGAAAGAAAAATCTCCTTTTATTGTCAGTTTGTAGAACGTTCACTAATGGATCGCAGTACAAATAAGACAACAAGAGGGGTGCTTAAAGAAATTCCGACCGAAAGCTAAATTGAATATTAAAAAGAAAACCTGAAAGAAAAATCAGCAAATGGATTAAATTTCCTGAAACAAAAATTTTGTTTGCGCCACGTGATTTTAATTTAATCTATTGTTTATTTGTATAATTAAAAATATATCGTGATTTCTTAAAAAGTAGATTCTCGTCAAATTATTTCAATGGTGAACATTGATGTCTTAAAAACTAAGACCTAGCTTAAAAATAAATCCTCCCTTCTTAAATACTAGATTAGATTAAAATGCATCCTGCCTGACTAAGGATCTAACTTAGAAGAAGAATAACTCATTAGAAGAATAAATTCAATAATATCCTACCCACGTTGGAATCTAAAAGATACTTTACCATACTCATTAAGGTATAGGTATAAGTATGCGTATACCTAATTCCTCTTCAATTGCTCCAGATCTATTTCGTGTCCCATGGATTCCTAGAACAGAACAAAACTCGCACAAAAAATTACAAATCCTTCCTACAACTTTTCATTTAAACCTAATAATTCGTGTAAAACCTGCCTACATAAAGATCTAAGATTCTGTTCAAATAAATCCTACCTACATAAGGAGCTAAAGTATTGTTCGATTTATAATTGGGCCTACCTAACTAATAATCTACCAAGTGTAATGGATAAAAAAAACGGGTGTTAACATGAAGTTAACGTGAATCCTCTTCTTTACCTGTTTATCAGCTGATTCTTCTCGATGTTTCTGAAGCAAACTGAAACTTGAAATAATTAGTCAATTATCATGAAAAATAATTCTTGAAATCCCAGAAATTAGATGGATTAGGCTTAAATTCCATTTCCTAGTTTCCATTGTGTCTTTAATAATATTGCTGGATTTGTATTGTATTATTCCACTTTTGAGCCTCTGACGTACTTAAGCCCATTTGTTTAAAATATTTGGTTCAATCTGTGAATCTGTAACAATCTTAATGCATTGCACATAAATAGAAAAAAAAAAGAAGAAAGTACACGTACGTGACAACAAGATATTAGGCACAGAATATAATCATATTATCGAAATATTATATTGCATTGATATTTAAATACATTTCTAATATAATATTTGTTAGTGAAATAAATGACAATTGATATAAAAAAATACAGGTACAATTATCAGTGGGTAATTAGATTTTGGCCAAGGTGATATTATTTTTGTACTTTCTCCATTATAATTGGGATTATAAATATTCTTTCATTTACAAATCAAGAAAATTGCAGATAACTTGTCCATATTGTTAATAACAACTTTTAGTTGAAACTCTCTTATCTGAGTTTTAATTCAAAATTAACTCATCAATTATAAGGCAAACATTGAATGGCAACACCAAGATGAAAAGTGAATAAATTAATGTCTCATAATTGCTTTCTCAGAAATCCGAACTTTTTTTGTATTAAATTGATTAATTAAATTTATATTCTCCGATATTTAACAAAGTACAACACTTCATTTCCTCGATAAAAGTTATCGAAACTTGTCCTATGGTCTTTTGTATACCAATCAAAATGAAATAAATGTTAGAATTATTCAAACTACTTTTCATTCTTACGACAAAGAAAATACTAACTTTCATTAAAAACTCAAAATTGAAGCAGTCCTATTTCGTTGCAGTTTATTCTATCTTGCTTCCGTAAAAAGGAAGCAGCAAACGATTATTCGAAAGCAAAATATGAAACTTCCACTATCACCATGGATAGCCCCAACTACAGCCAAGAACATTTTTCGTGCAAGGATCTTTTCAAAACATGGTCCGATATCGCGAGTGAATTTTAATTTCTACAAAGCAAGCTCGAGAATTTATAAAAATTAGGTCTATTAAAAAAGAAAGTAAAAATACAATTGCAACGATTAAGAGAAAATAACTAAGAGTTAAACTCCAATAATGAACAGTCACTAGTATTGTCTCTAATTTGAATCTACTATGTAGAAAATACTATAAATTTATCAAACATTCTACAAATTATTTCTTTTAGTTATCTTTATTTCTTTATTATTTCTTTTTAATGTTTAGCAGTATTTCCATCAACAGACATTCCAGGTAGCATAATTATTAAGAAAAAAAAGAAAAAAGAGGCTTAAATAAGGGGAGACTGAAAAGAATGGACAATAATTATAACACACAACATAAAATAAGAATTGCCAGAAATTGGCCATAATCAATAAAACAAAGGAAAAAAAACGCTGGAAGTAAAACAGGTGGCCAGACTGGCCACCCAAAATTGATTGCTATTATTTAAAAAATATTCTTTGTTTATCGCAACACTAATATACTACTTTTAAATATTACAAAAATTCAATAGCAATGCAAACTTCCAAGAATCAAACACGAGTGGTGCTTCACTATACCAAATAGCAATTTTAATTTCACAAGTTAATCATTAATAATCATTAATAATAAACCAAACCAGTAGAATCGCGATTGGACGCAACGCTAATAAAACAATGTCTCGATACCCTATGCACCAATTTTCTCTTTAAACGTAACACTAAACGCGGAAGATATTCAGCCATGGTCTTTGGCTGACGATGATGTGCCACCCTCCAGGGTGACTCAGGAACAGACTTCCACTTGGAAGCAGTTGGGGACTGATACTCGCAACTCTAATTAAAAACGCGATATTTAGTCAACGCCACGCTAACTGGAACTCGCGATGCAATCATTTTGCAACACTATTTATTAAGAATGATAGAAAGCAAACAGTAAATTATTTGCAATATCAAAAAACAAGCTAATTGAAGATCCTCTGAAAAGTTAGCTGAAAGCTCAAGACGCGAAAATAATTTCCGCAACACTAGAAACTTTCTCATACGTAAAATATATTATAAAATACTACAATTTATCTGACAATAAGAACAGAAAAATTGCAAGAACAATCGCGATATCATTGCGCAACGCTAAATCAATCACGATTTTCATTTGCTCGCAACTCTAATTTAAAACCGCGTGGCATTTAACGCAACTCTAATTCGACCAGTTCTCAAGTTGTTCGCAACTCTAAAGGAACGCGATATTTTTGGGAGGGCTATCGTTGGGCCGGAATGTGTGTCGGCCAAGTACAAATAAAAATTCTACAAATGAAAATGCAAGCACAGTGACAAGGTAGTAACAAAGAATGATTCCCCATTCTTAAAAAGAATGGGGAGCCATTAGTAGTTGCCCTCTTGAGTGACAGTTTGTCGGGCCTCTTCGGCATATAGCCTCTCCATTTCGTCGGACCCAAGGGTCAGCTGAAACTTAAACTAGGCTCGAGACTCTAATCGGAAACCAAGGAAAAACTTATAAAGGTGAAATAAAGAGTTTCAATCGCGGAGCTAAATGGAACACACGTGGCCGAATGGCGATCAAATAAAATCGTAAAATTGTGATTACGGAAAATCACATAGATTACGATTAAAATTGTAATCGTTCTTCGTTCACACGTGCAGCCTCGAGCATAATGTAACGCGTTTCGTTTCGGAGCCTAAATCGCGACCACGACCGCGGAGAATTCGAAAAATCGATAGGCAAAGACAGAGGCGAACGCATTTTCGTTCGCGCCACAGCTTCACCGTCGACTTTTCAAATCAGATTTCCTGAAACAGGTTGAACACGCGAAATAGTGCCTACCCGATCGGAGACTGTGTCAACCTGCCCGGCCCTACCTACTTATGTCTATCAATCACACCAGAAAGTATGCTACCTATCCTACCTGGACCTATATTTAAAAAATGGCAAACAAACACACCAACACACGACACTCCACGGTTCTCAGTCAAACACTTGGGCGCAAAAGCCTACACTAGGGAGGCGTCCCGGGACGCCCCCGACACCCAAGTGTTGTCACACAACTTGCACACCCTAATGTACGTACCATTTTTCTGAAATCGACTGACAGTGGCTGGGATCTTTGCGTTCGCGTGGAAAAAGACCACGCCGCGGTAGATATTTAATAGAATAATTAAATAGCACCGATATAAGAGGTACTTGACAGCAATTGATAGGTATATCCGATTCTCTTTGGTATTTAGCCTCTGTCATCTTAAATGACAGAAACTTCGTGGCTCAGTATAGTAGAGATTATTAATGCGATTAATAGTAAAAATGATGTCTCTGGTTTAAATCAACGGGCATCTTATCTTGGTTAGAGTAACTACATTTTAGTACGGAACGACGCAACTCCACAGCCTAACCACACACACAATGCGGATGTTACGTCGTGCACGATACACCAAACGCACTGTCAGTCGCAGGCAATAAATCATTCAATAACTTATGAACTAAAGAAATATCATCGTGCTCTACCACCGTTTTCCCACCCAAGTAGCACCGGGGCACGTGAGTGGGATCCGGGCAGTGAACACGGAAAGGGTTAAACCTGAAAATCCTCGTCTAAAAAGATTATAAAGACATACTGATTTTCTAACGGGCTAAATATATATTTGTATATATACCAGAGCAATGTATGATTTTATTTTATTGAAGAGGAAATTAAACGCCTCTGCTTTATTAGAAAAATTATTCAACGACTCTACTTTAATATACTTTGAATGAAACAGTAAAAGAAAGAAGAATTTATGCAAAAAGCTGAAATTGAATTGATACATCCTCGGGCGTTCCCGTCATCAAAGCATTGCTTCTAAAACGCAAGATTGGTTCTAAAATTGATTGCCTTGATTTCGAAATCTACCCGTTCGCGTATTGTCTTCTTGTACATGTAGTTTTAATCAACATGTTTTACGGAAAAAGTGAACGTATTAATATCTTAAGCTAGCTGAAGACTAATATGAATATCGAATAAAGAAATTATTCGATAGTTCTAACAAATTGACAAGGTAAGTAAATACCTTTACTTTATATATAATCAAAGTAAAAAAAGAGGAACGACTATACTCTTACTAACAATTTATTATAACTGTGTATTTATTATAATTGCAATTGACAAATAAACGAAGTCGAATGGTATTCGACTTCTCCACTACAAACGAATGCACGTAGAATACTGGACGTTACCCTATATTCTTTCAATAATTAATAGGTATTTAAATATCGTTTCATAGGTATTCAATTAAATACTCTATTATAAAAAGATATATAGTGATATATTTTATACTAAATATGATCTGTTTTAAAATAATCAAGTTATTTAAAAACGCGTTGTACAACAAGACCTATCCTCATATAATATAAAACAGTAAAAAAGTTACTACTCATGAGTATATTTCCATATACCCATGGTCACAGTGCTTGCCATAAAAATCTACGTAATTACAACCAGTCACTCGTGTCGGTTCGGACCTTTCGTCCTGCGACATGATTGAGTGACCAGAGGAACTTTAAAGCATGCCACTCACCGGTTGCAGACTCACCAGGTGTGCGGTCAAGCTCGTCGCCATCGAAGCCATGGAAGCTGCTGAAACATTCAAAAAGAGCAAACAACATTAAAATCTATGTATTTTCAGTACTTTTGGAATGTGTTAATTATCAATGATTATTGCAATACAAGATTAAAGAAATAAGGAGATACTTACTCGTCAACTTGATGGCTGAAAGCCCGAACTCACCGAACAGGACACTGACTCTAATGGAACACTTATGATTGACAAACAAAGTAATTCTAATTTCGCGACAGTATTTCTACTGTTTTTGTGACTGCTACCGAGCAGCCCGCCAACCCTCGGCTCAGAGTCTGGACAGTAAAACGACTTAGCATCGACACCAGTTTCGATTCCGAGCCACAGAAATCATTAAGGCACGGATATGCAAGACCACAACCACGATTCTAGATTATGACC
The DNA here is from genome assembly GCA_963583965.1 of Nomada ferruginata. Taxonomy (NCBI): domain Eukaryota; kingdom Metazoa; phylum Arthropoda; class Insecta; order Hymenoptera; family Apidae; genus Nomada; species Nomada ferruginata. The sequence continues at coordinate 9,524,147 of OY757219.1, forward strand.
CGTATGCCTTCTGCCACACCAAGGTGTGCTTGGCGTGGTCTGACGCATAGGAATTTCCTACTAGGCGGGCCAAAGTGTCCAGAAAAGCAATCACAGCCCCACACACCGCCCCCCGATGACACTGCAACCCGGATATTGCAAGAACCGCGACCACGATTCCAGAATGGTGGATGACCTACCCAAATTAGAGATTATATGTGGTCTAACAGAGGGCCTCGTGACCAGGGTCCAGAACCACAATCACGCCCCCACACATCGTAACTCGCTGACACTAAGTCCCTAACCATCAGTCCTCCGAGCCGAGAACGGAAAAGGAAACGGAATAATTGTGATCGACGAACAAAGTGACTCTATTTTTCGCGAGAGTATTATTTCGGAGCAAACACTGACTCTAATTTCGCGTCTCTTTACTGTTATTTATGTTGAATTATTATTAAGAGCGGTTGCGCTCAAAAAATAATAAAAAGAACTTTGACGGAACAAGCACTGACTCTACCAACCGCATTGCGCGCGGGCATAAATATCGTTATGGTGATACAATTGAGCCCATGGCAGCTTCTGAAACATTCAAAAGAACAGAGAACATTGAAATCTTTGCATTTTCAGTACTTTTCGAACATGATAATAATCAAAGATCATTGCTATATACGATTAAAGAAATACAGAAGTACTTACTCTTCAAGTTGATGGATGAAAGCCCGAACTCGCCGAACAGCATAGGTGTTGACTCTAATACCGGAATACTTATTGCGATAAAAAAAGATAAGATAAAGGACTACTATCGCGCGCGTTTTATAATTGTGATCGATGAACAAAGTGACTCTAATTTTGCGAGAGCAATATATCGAAGCAAACACTGACTCTACTTTCGCGTATTTTTACTATTATTTATATTTAATTATAATTATTAAGAGCGGTAGCGCTCTAAAAACAATAAAAAGAACTTTGACGGAACAAGCACTGAGTCTACCAACCGCATTGCGCGCGGCCTTCAAAATTTTCTGAAAGGAAATCTGCATAAGTTAGTAAATGGGGTGGAGGTAGGAATTGAAGCAACACACATTTTATGTTATTTGACTCTATATTATTTCTTCCTCCTGTGGAGCGTCTGTTGAGGAATTACTGCTTTATTCCTAATTAACTACCATCGTATTATTATGGACCAGATGTATTATTATAAATTAATATCGCGATCATGAAATATGAACATTGTATGATATTATTTTTAGAAGCTATCATTTTCATCGAAACTCTATAAGAGTTGCAAAAGATTTATCAGAAGCATACTGTGAATGTTCTTTGTCAGAGTTTTAAAGGTGATCATGACCCTAGTGAGTAAACAATATTGCGCATTTACAAGTTCTCGTAGCTGCTTATAGAAATCAAGACTTTGAATTATCACACTAATCTTATTTATCAGACTTCAAAAGCACGGTAATAAGTACGTAATTGCGCGGACAATCCTGCGTTGAAAATACAGTTTGACCGTACTTGTGACTAGGTCACAGAGATAATAAAAGGGTCTACAAGAACACTACTGAATCTACAATAGAAAACGCGACCGAATGCAGCGAAACATGAACGTGCTTCAATTTTTCGTTTAGAATTAATGAAATTTACTGGCTCTCGTATCAATCGCGAATGGTATATTGCAAGTTCTACTTGAAATGTTTTAATTGTTTCACGAACACGGATATACGAATTGAGGGAAAAAACTATTGAAATGTATTTACAAAAATGATAGTGTTCAGTAACTTTCAACCGAAGGAAAAGAACTTGGCAGTCCGTTTACAACAAAAGTAATTAATATTGAAACTCTGCTATTCTTAGTATTTTTAAATAAACGAAGCAATTAATGATATTGTAAAACAAGAGAGAGAGAGGCAAAATATTTGGTATCCCGATAATGAGAAAGTTATTCCATTAATTTATTCTCATTTCACCTCAGTGCCTCTATAAGTTAAATAGAATATAATTTATTTAATACGGGTCTCGTATTATAAAACATATATCACCCATCACCAAAATCCAATAGTCAAAAAACAACAAGAAACATACACCAATCTCAGAGTTAATAAGTTAAATGTTACCAGTCCTTCAACAAAGATCGTCAGACTAATTGCTAAGCGTCGCATGTAATTCTAACTCAACGATCTATTCCCGCATCCTCGATATTTTATTCTCATCCAGCCAATCATCCATTAAACCTGCAACAAAGAGAATAGCTAATGACAAACCTGTGCCAAAATCAGAATCGAATTCGAAGTCGCGAAATAACATAAAGTAACTGCGTATGCAAGTGATGCTACGAACAAAATAAACGCAACCTTGAAACGCGTCTTCGAAGAACCGTTCAAACTAATAATTTAATTTAACACGATGTTCCAATAAACGACCGATTAATCGCCTGCCAAAGAACCAACGCTATCGTAAGAAGACGCGTCCATCCTCAACCGGATGACCGGTCACGCGTCCAGCAAAGGTGAGTCGAGAAAGATTTCAATGTACTCCCGCGATGGTGAAACGATTGTTAGTTAAACGCGTATCAATTAATGGAAGCTAAGAATCAAGCGTACGCGACGGTAAAGTAAACCCTGAGACGCTATTTGCGTAGCAGTGTGAGGTATGTATGCGCGTGTGTATGATGTATGATGTTATAGTTTATTAACCTTCGACAACTTAGACGGTCCGTACCCTGCGACGCCCGAACTGATAATGACGACGCGACCTACCCCGCGACGCGCCTCGAAGCGTCGTCGGTGACGCTCGGTGGTATTCGCAATTTCCGAAAACCTTCGGAAATCTCCGATCGCGGCCGTGTTTTGATTTCCAAGAAGCTCGAGGTTGTTGTTTTTCCTTCGGGCCCGGGGTTTGTGACGCGTTTTCCTGGAAAACCAATGCTAACAGCACAGTCTCCGCTGATGAAAGACTGGAAGTAAACAACGCGAATGTTTTTCTGGTTTATGCAAGTGGTTATTACACAGCTCTCAAATATTACGGGGCTGTTGTATAATTTCGTTTTATTCTATTGCACAAAGAGCGATTGTCGATTGTAACTAACGCGGAGAGTAATTAGTTGATTAATGAGGGACGAGGATGGGCTTGCGTTCAATTGGTTTCTCGCTTGCTTCAATTGTTTCTTAGGGCGTTTCTTAGAGAATGTAGTATTAGCATAGGTATTCGTACTTATTCTTGTGGATGTTAACGAACATTGGGATTAGTTATTAAAGTTCATTGACTTGTAACAGGTTAACAAATTTTAACAACATAATCACTCATCCGTACACCCTTAGGTTCTATTACATTCTTACTTGTATTTGTCCTTATAAATTATTCTATGTTATCTTTCCTTTGCGTTTTCCTTATCATCCTACCCCACTCCCTTCTCCCAACCTAACTTAAACAGATTAGTTACTAATGTTCTCCACGTTATTAACGTTAATTATTGTTAACTGTAGCTATTCAAAGGACTGTTCCATGTACGCTGTGCAATATGTGTTATTAATAATAGGAGAAGCCTGCTGGTGGTTTACCTTTTATCTATGTAGTTACAATCAATTAATTAACAAGGAAGAAATAATTGGATAATTGAATTAAACGCTATTTGCCAGCCTTGTTTCATTTTTCTAAGGCGTCACTTGCAATGTTGTTGCGTTTCCGCGACAATATATGTAGATTCATAGGAATTCTTAATAGTAGGAAACAATTAGTTCTTTTTATTGAACATTTATTCAAACTATTTCATACATGGTGCACCTCGTACATACAATATGTACAAAATGGTACAATAAGTACAATGTACAAATGTCAAAAACTGGCCAGGATTTCGCATAATCGTTTTTCCGAAGGACAAAATGCAAATCGCATTTAGGAATGAATTTGTTTATTCATTTATATCGACGGTGTTAAAAGTGTTATTTGCAACCAATGAATTTAAAAAAACTTCTTTAACTTATTAAGATCCATTGTATACAATTTTTTGAAATAGGTCCTATTACTTTTGTTTCCTTTTGTAATTTTATAATTATTTTACATTAATTTGATCAGTTACACTAGTCGTTAAAGAAGGTATTTATTTTTGCAGTTGATGTATGTTATACGGTTTGAACAAAACCTTTCTAGATGGTGCCATATGCTTGATTTGGGCACATTAATATTTATTGCAAATGACAACGTAAGTATTGCTAGAAATTAGTTTTTAGTTTGTAAGAAATTGATATAATTTATTCAAACGATAGTATACTAATTGACACTATATGTATCTTTTTGTAAAATATTTCGCAGCTTTTACTATGCATTTTTAGTTGACTCCTTTTTAAATAACAGCATCAATTTTTATTAGCTATTATCTTAATCGCGTTGAAGTGCTTGCACAGTTTTCACTTCCTTATATTTAACATTTAACGACGATTTCATAGGTAACGAAATATCGACATACCGATAGCAATTCAAAAAATCGAAATTAGACAAATGTATCGGTCAATAATCAATTTTTGAATCTTATTTTTTTAAGCTGTTAATTTTTGTGAGGGCGTTTTCGCCATTCCCAAACCTCTCACCTGCATTCCCTTCATCATCCATTGCTTCAAGAATCACATTCAATCGCTTCACGAGGGTGAAACTACCCCATAAATATATCAGTACTAGCTGCAATTCTTGGGAAGTCATTTCTGCAATTCCCAATCCCCTCACCTGCACTTCCTTCGTCACTTCATGAAGGTTAATCCACCTAGTGCATATATGAATATTTGCTGCAATTCTTGAGGTGTCATTTTTCAATTCCTAAACCCCCCACCTGCATTTCCTTCATCAACCATTGCACCAAGAATCACATTCAATTGCTTCATGAGGGTTAATCCACCTAGTGCATATATGAATATTTATTGCAATTCTTGATGTGTCATTTTTGCAATTCCTAAACCCCCCACCTGCATTTCCTTCATCAACCATTGCACCAAGAATCACATTCAATTGCTTCATGAGGGTTAATCCACCTAGTGCATATATGAATATTTGCTGCAATTCTTGAGGTGTCATTTTTGCAATTCCTAAACCCCCCCACCTGCATTTCCTTCATCAACCATTGCACCAAGAATCACATTCAATTGCTTCATGAGGGTTAATCCACCTAGTGCATATATGAATATTTGCTGCAATTCTTGAGGTGTCATTTTTGCAATTCCTAAACCCCCCCACCTGCATTTCCTTCATCAACCATTGCACCAAGAATCACATTCAATTGCTTCATGAGGGTTAATCCACCTAGTGCATATATGAATATTTACTGCAATTCTTGGGGAGTCAGTTCTGCAATTCCCAAACCCCTCAGCTGCACTTCCTTCGTCACCCATTGCGTCAAGAATCGCGTTCAATCAGTGTCAATACCAGCCGAAGCTAGCAACCCCCACGCTCATCCAGCGTACCAAAATGCTCCGCCAACCACGGTCACCCCGAACGAAACAAAATTTCCCATTACGCTTCCGATTCACCGGTAGAAATCGCGTTTGGAGGAATTCTCGTCACCGGAGGATCCCCGTATCTCCTCGTTCCTCCGCCGGAAACTCCCGTGTCTGCTCCCGACGTCCCACCTTTATCCAAATGCACGGCCGCGGCGCGAAGCGACAAACGTTTTCCCGGTCCGCTTGACACCGCGTTGAATTACCACGGGGCGAAAGAGCAAGCGCCCCGTCCACCCTTTCGCTCGCACGTTTTACGATTTCAATTAACATCGGGCCACCCTCGTGACGAGCGTGCAGCATTGGCGGTCTGCTCCTTTGGCGAATGGTCCGAGGGTCTCGCCGGTCATTTGTGGCCATCAATGCACCTGAAATATTCGCCACTGGGGAAACATTGTCAAACGCACGCGGCTCTACGCCTCGTCTCGTGGAACGGGGCTGGTTTAGGGGGTGGTTTGACGAACCGCCTGCGTCGATCAAGCGTGTTTTGTTCTGCATACGGAGGTGGAACTTTTTATTCGGAGATTTTTAAAAGGATGCCTTATGAACGAAGAATTTCGTGAGATTGAATTCCGTGGTACAATTGCAGTCCCTGTTCATCGAATTAGGACCGCTCAAGAGTTTCGATATTTGTTGTACTTTAATCGAAATTGAAATTTTCGAAATGACCAATTTAATTGGAAACGGGGGAATATCTTACGAGGGATCGAAGTTATCAAAAAATGTTCTTACAGTAGTTTGGTATAAAACGGGATATCAGGTGGCGTAAATAATTTTTCGTCAGGTGTGGCGACAGGTGGGAGTACAGCAGGCTCTCGAATATTTCAATCAACTCGCCGACTGCGTCGATCGTTCAATTACCTTAAACTATAATTACATCCTCGTTGAATCGATGAAAAATACAAGGCAATATACTTCGCGAGAGTGCCGTATCGTACAGCGTTAATCGATTCGTAATAGACACGCGTTACGGTGGAACCCATTAAAGAATTGGAACTCGCCGGGTAATTGAAGCTCGCCTAGCCTATTCATTTAAATCCACCCCCGTTATTGTAGTCCGGGACATAACTCTCGAATGCGATTGCCACTTAACTCTGACTATCGCCGCGTAATGCCTTGTTAATTGTTTTGGCATTAAACTCATTATTCGGAAAACAATTATCTGAGAAAGAATAGGGGGAATAATATACCGGAGGAACGTTGAAGAACAAAGGACACAACGTTGTACGTATTGCCGTAAGACGATCAAACAATGTTCAATTAAGAAACGCGGGGTAATGTACGATATTAGGTTTATGATTCGTTAATTTCGTTTCAAATTGTTTCAATGCTGACAGAATTGAAACGGGCACCAAGGAGCGAAGTGGAAAATCGTGATCCGATCCTAGGATCAATTCCGTTCAAGCATTAAACGTTTAACGACGGAAATATTCCCGCTTGTGAAACTGGTTTTCAACGGGCCCGATTAACTGGCTGGTCGGTGATTTACGTCGCTTCATTTGGCTATCTAGTTAGTCGAGCTGAAAGACAAGCGAACAGAGGCGAGGTACGATGCACCAGGTATTTTCTAACTGGGCTCGCCGGATACCCCGGACGCGGCGATTCAAATGGCAACCTTGAACAGCCGTCAGATATGGAAATGGAATTGGCGATTGCAGTAATCGTGGCATGCGTTCTCGTATCTCTGTTCTTTCTTGAAGAATTGCGCCTAACGTAACTCGCGTACAGCAATAAGTACCGCACGATGTTACAAGCCGGAGGAATGTTTGAAGGAGTTGATTTTATCGGGGAATCGAATGGCGCGTAATCGTAGCGAGGTAGGAATGCATGAAAGATCTTTGAAATAATACTGGGAGCTTTTAATTGAATGTATCGTATCTTGAAGGAGCAGAAGGGGTTATTTTTTATTGTTTGAATTTGTCTGGAGATGAATGAGAAGTGAAATGATCTTTAATTTAGTGTAGTAATTTTACGATGCATTTGTATAATTATTATTGTTTGGATATTAATGATGCGTTACAATTGTTTGCGCATTTAAACATTGGTAATATTTCGTATTACCAATTAGTAGTACCAAAAATTATAACAGTTTTGTATTTGTATTTTATTAGTATTAGTTTGAATGTAGTTAGAAAAGGGTGAGCTATATTTTTTGTATTTAAAATCAATAAAAAACGGAGCAATTGATTATAACAATTTAAAGTGCAATTTAATTTATCGTGTAATATAAGATCGAGGAAAAAATCATTTCCAAAAACAAATATATGTCCAACTTTCATAAATTAGTTGCCTGCAATTGATACCCGTAAAGTTTATTTATATGTTCATTATCCTTTAGCCAATCACCTGAAATTCCTCGGAACGGAATTTTTCACCACCCTTCTGATTACAACCAGTCGTTCACTATCTCTTTACATAATTAGACAATTATTAACAACAAGTCCAGCGTGCCATTCCTCGAATAGTGTTAATTAAAAATTCATGTCCACGTTCTCGTTCCCAGCTTATCTAGCCGAGATCCTTGGTAACATAGTGCGTAATAAATTACTCGAGATGCGTCGCATAGAACCAGTTTAACCCTCGTACTATGCACGGGTCTATCTAACCCGATTCTGATTTTAAATTAATAGAACTTTTTTATTTGAAACCTTTGAATTTAAATAAAAATAACAAGAAACCATTCCCATTAAAAGTTTCCAATTTTGTAAATAAAAAAGATTGACCAATGCAAAACCAGGATTACATATAGATCCGTCCACGATAAAAGGGTTAAAGCGATCGACATACAGAATTATTTTATTAATCACTGCACAGTGTTTGACAATTCGTAACAGTTTCATTTATCGCCAAAAACTCTAACACACTTCTTTTCTTATTCGAATCTCGACTCCTGCGCTACTAGTTACACACGTTTTATTTTACAATTTCCACGTGGAACTTGTAACACGAGTGTCTCGCGTTATCTGAAGGCAAGGGGTTAATTAACGAGTGTCAAGTTTAAGCACGGACAACGACATGCCTCCTGTTTTCCACCCGGTTACCTCGTTTTTCTTCATTCACCAGTAATCTGTTAAATACAGTGGACGTCTTTGTCGGCGACGGGATCGGTGCTGTGTGAAGGGAAGGAAATGACGTTAACGCGCTGCAATTCACGTTCGTTTCTATAATGGGCCGTTTATTCAACTTGTTTAACTTCCTTGACGCGATTCGAACTCAACGCGGCGGAAATTTTTGGCGGAACCGGCGTTGAATTCCGATTCGTTTTCGGTAGAAAAGGCGGCCGCTCGCGCTGAACGGAATATTAATTCGCGGTTTCTGGTTCTAGTTATTACGTAATATTCGCTGGGAAAAGTTCCTGCAATTCTGGACGATGGAGAATGGGTTTTGATTGTTGCTAGTTTTTATATTTCAATTTTCTTGATGGTCAAATTAAATTGATTGAATTGCTCGATTTTTGCAGGCACGGTTTTTTAATATTTGCGCTGCACTGTGAAAGATCAATTTTAAGCCTCTTATTCCGAATTTATAATATTACGTGTTATAATAAGGTGTTTCCGTACTAGATTCGCGTGTTTGGTAATAATTATACCTCCTTGATTTTATACAAATTAAATTAAACCATTCGCAGAATAATTGCAAAACGAAGTTAAATTACTGATAGCACTCTCCTTCGTATTAAACTCGAATTAATGTTCAACCGCTTTCCTACTTGTTTCCCGACTGTATATCTGTACAACGGAAAGCTGTACAAAAATATAGAGCAACAAAAGGAGAAAATACAAAGATCGCTATCAACTTATTCTACTTATTAGTTCCATCAAAGAAACCTCCTTCCCTTTTACTTCAACACCTATCAAGAACCGATCAACCTTACGCAACATTTCTCTCGGGTACAACCGCGTCATCGACGTCTTGTTAGCAAATTATACATCGTCGAGCCTTGAAACGATCGTTCGGTAGGACGAGGTAAAATAGTCCCAAGCGTTTCGTAAAATGAAACGCGTCAAAGGTTTTAAATGGACCACGGGCAGGTGTTGCGAGCGACGTGTAATTAGATGTTGCAGCGGTAGCCTGCCGCCCTGATAAAGCTGTTCGATACGTTCATCACGACCTTCGATCCCGATACGAGAAAACAATAAACCAGTCCCGATCGCAACTCCACCGCCGCGTTTATAACGCTCGATTATTCAACGGGCGCACCGTGGACGCCGTTATTAATAAACGTCCGTACGTTGTTGCGCTACGATCGATTGTTGGTAGGCAGACATCGTTTGCCTTCGATAAAGAATTCCACCCAACCTGTGGCGCCGAAAGTGAATCGCCGTCGCTGATATTGTTTATCAGCCTGTACACGGCTGACAATGAAACGTTGAATCGTGTGGGTGATGAACTTGGTGTTCCTTTTCTATCTTCCTTATTTGTTTCTCTTTCGGCAGAGAGGCTTGAGGCAATTGAATGGCATATGTTTCAATAGAGTTTCCTGGTTGATTGTGTTGGGAAGGGGGGGAAAGTTTGATGTTTTGACAGAGTTATTGCTTGTGGTTGCAGTTGCAAGTATTGTAATTGGTATAGTTCTGTATAATTATTTTGGTATTTCTTGAAAGTGGGATAGGTTGTATTGTTGAAACTGTGTACAGTAAAGAATGATTATATTGGCGGGTATTTTTCGAGTAAGTAAATTACACTGGGATATTGTATTATGTTTAATAAAGATTATGTTAATAAAGTTAGTTTAATAAATTTGTAAGGATTAATAAAATTAAAAAATGGTTGAAATTGTAATTTGAATCTATGTATCGTATCAGGGGATGATAGAAACAATTCAAAGACATTTGATATGCATCGTCGATGTTTACCAATTAAGGAGGAAGTAACAGAAATATGCCGAGAAGGAAAATTCTTTAAAAAAGTAAATAAATATTCAAAATACGCTTTTGTCAATTTGTAACAATGGACTGTGATGAAAACTTATTGTTTGAGAATAGACGCCGCCTGCGGTAGTTTTCACGGAGTTGCAGCACTAGATTGACACTGTCGTTTAAATAAAGAAACAAAGGTTTTTCATCAGGTCTGATTGTCTCGTTGATACGGTCGTTCTTCGATGAAACATTTTAATCACGATTGACGTTTTAGCCGGTGACAAATCAATCGCAAAATCTTTCTTCCCCGATTCAACAACATTTCGTACTGTAACTATTACTCGCACGAAATACATTCAATTCCAATGATTTTTCTCGTAAAATAAAAAAGCATTCTTAACATTTTAGAAGTTTCATTCCACACAATTGATATTCTTTACGAAGACAGCGACCATTTAAATAATAATAAAGATAGTATTAATTATGCCATGGGCTGATGCACAGCTATTTAAATGTATCAGTTTTGCTTCAAAAAATATAAACACAAAATTAAATAGCGAGAATAATTTTATTAGATTGGCCCTTAAACAGAAAACATCTATCAAAAGCCTCTTACAACTCCTTCTAAATATGACGTGACATCTCCATAATTCCTTTAGTCTATGGGATCACATTTAAAAATATATAATTACGGACACTGAGGCATACCTGACAGTCACGTTACATCAGTCTCTGCACCAGAGAGAATCATCGTGAAACGGGTTGACGTAATTTGGTCACGCGGGATTATCTTTTGGCTGGAAGAATGAATGGTCTTGTGAACGTGAAAATAGAATAACGCCAAGGCAGTAGAGGCAGACGATGAACTCCGGTTATAGAATTCTGATTACGGTGGCACGATTGGCGGAAAAGAGGAAGTTTGTTTCTCTATCTACTGAAACCACGTCATGTCTGTCTTTGGGTGTCTGCTTCTCCTTTCCGGATTGTTTCGCGAGTGATTAATTCATGCACACGTTGGTAACATACACTGAATTCTCAATAAGGTCGTTAATATCATTAGAATACTGTATCTGGACCAGCATGAAATTCTTAAGTCCATATTTCCGAAATTATAAATATACTCATCATTTTGTTTAATGTGCGTTAGAATTATTTTAGACGTATTATTTTCTGTTTGCAATTTTTTTTTGTCACACGAGAGAAGAATTTCTTGGCAAGAATATTCTTGCAAGCAAAGTAAAACAAAATGATTTTCTCATTTATAGTTGGTAAACAAGCGCAATTTGAATAAACTAACTTTGATTTATTTACACATACGCAGAAATGTAGGTCAGTACCTTTTTCACTGTCAGCTGCTTCGGATTATCATACCATTCTTTGATTCAACGTATTCCAGTCTGACAGATAGATTCGATTCGTACATGGAGCAGAGCGATGGAAGCGTGGTACAGAGACCAGGCCAATGTTATTTATACTTCATGTACGATTTCATTGTTATTACTCGATTACAGTTACGAAAATAGAATAGCGTCGGAATTGATTTGCTATCACACATTTTCCTTCCTCCATTTATTCATTGTGCAACATTTTACAATTTCTAGTGGTAGTTAATTTTGATTCTACACCATAAGACTTTAATAGCTTCAATCAATTGAGTAGTACAATTAGTTACATCTGTTAAACGATAAAACTCAAATATACTGAGTTTCTATAACAAAGATGAAATCATCGATACGTATAAAAACGATTGAAAAGATTACTGAATTTTCTTCGAACTGTGTTACACAAACTGCATGATTATTAGAACAGTGTAAGTAGGCTTTCCTTCATTTAATACTGAGTTTTCGTGTATGAGCCGTATCTACTTATTAGTATTCCCAATGCTTTACGATTGCGCACAGTCTGATGACTCACTTGCTAATGCGCGATACTGTTGTCATCTCTTTAACATATTTAGATTCACGTCACGGATCGCTGACTATCGCTAATAGATTTATAACACACAATCAATTAGAAACATTTAATGCGATGATTTAATAAGAATTCATAATGTTAAAAGGTCTTGTTAAGCGGGACAAGCAATAAATTTCAATACCCTTCATCGTTCGTACATTATCTATCAGTGCGGATAGAAATACAAGTACTACATACATGCTGCATTAGAAAAGAATATTTGCAGTACATTAATAATTTACAAAACAACTAAAAAAGGTAATCAATTGTAATCGAATAACGGTCGAACACAAAAACCACCCCCAACTCCATCGAACCGACGTCTCCAAGAACCGTCTTCGTCCCTCGAACCAAGTGAAACTCGCAGAAGCCATTGAGGAAGGAGAAAAAGCGTGAAACCACGAGCGCAGAAGAACAGAGAAAAATAAAGGGAAGCAAGCGAGAGTGACATGAAAATATGCAACTCGTGCGAATTCGTCCCGATGGCGGGTTCACTAAAACAGATTTAGCCGGCAGCCGCAAGATGGCGACGCATTGGCCGGCGCCGGGCGTCGTGCCGGCGGCAGTCGCAAGGACGACGCCGTCGCCGCCACGTGGGGAGCGAATTTGAATCGGCCGCCACCGGCTCGAAGCTCGTCGCCGTCTTGGAAGCACGCAGAGCCAGCGGTGCCGCTCGCTTCCTCTGACCGTGTCCACGGAGAACCGGTCGCCCTTTCATCCCCGTCGCGCGGTCACAGTTTGCCACCGCACGTTTGCTTTGGAGACGCGTCAGCGGGCTCGTAATCGCGACGAGGGGAACGAGAGATAGAGCCGGTCCGTTATTTGTCACTGTCGTATCGCGAACGGACGTTGCGAGGGAAAGAAAAGCAAGAAGAAGAAGAGGAAGAAGAAGAAGAAGGGCAAACGGAAGGACTGCGTGACACAGAGAGTGAATGGGCCAGGGAGACAGAGAGGGACTAGATCAACGAGACGACGACGTCTAGTACGACGTCGAGTCGGCAGCCGCGGAGTAGGAGGAGGCTAGGAGGGAGAAAAATCGTGAAGGAAGCGGCAAGTGTCACGAAGGGACTGTTGTCAGTGAGTGGTGGACCGTGGAGCCGATTGGGCTGTCAGCGAGACGACGTTTGTTGAACCCTTGAACACCGATCAGTCCTCGCGGCTCTCGAGCTCCTGCGAAGGAAACGGCTCGACAAGATATCGTGCAACGGAGTGGCGATCGTGGGGAGATCTTGGTGCCGAACCGAGCCGGAAGTGCGTTGACCTTGTTCCCCTGGCCGACCTTGGAAATTGGCGCCACCGTCGACCCCTTTTCATAGCGGCTATCGAGCCGAAAATCGCGTGTGCTAACGACACCGTTGCATTGAACTTCAGCTTTCGTTCTTGGCCCGATAGGAACGCGGTGTGACGATCTGTTCGGTTTTGTTGCGGTGCGTTTTGTCAGTGGTGTCAGCGACCTCTTTGTGCTGAGGGGGTCCAGTTGCCGGGGCGGCGAGAGGTGCGGCAGCGTTTTCGACGGGGGTGGAACACGGGGGCGAAATTAACCACCTGCCAAGTCGAACGGAATGACTCAACATGTGGCCTAGGTAAGTGGAGCTGCTGTGAATTGTTGCTTGTAGTGTACATACACGTTCTACTGAATCGTTTAATTTAACAGGATGCGGCTGTGCGTTGGGTATTAGGTGTTTTCAGTTTTCGTCAGTTTTCGTTCGTCGATTGTTTTCCATTCTTGCGCCGTGAAGTTTAGTTGAATTTAACTTTAACTCTAACTGCTTGCACGTTTTATGTAATTGAGGTTCAAAGTGCTTTAACTTTTAAGTACTATTAATTCGAACAGTTGGGATATGGTTTATAAATTACCTCGTCATTCATATTGCCAACCCTTTTAACGTAACCATTCGTTTATTCGGAAATCTGTCATATGTGTAATGCAGCTTTGCACTTGTCATATAAACACATTTGTTAAATTTGAATTCGCAAAGAATGAAAGCCTTGTAATTTTGTTTTATTAATATAAATGTTAATAAAACTAGTAACTAGCGGATGTAACAACAGCTGATTGTAACTGTGTATGGCGTCCGATAAGATTTATCTACGGTGAATCGTATTGAGTAATAAGGTTGCAAACGATCTGGTTACTTCTTGCTACAACGCAAGGGTTAAGAACGAAAAACAAAATTCTACACGCTCGAGTTTTTTTCTTTCTAGTCACGGTTACCGAAATAAACATAGTTAGCTACTTGAAACTCATTCGAGTGGGTTGAAAACCGATACCACTCGAACATAATAATTCTCCTAAATATATTTTCAAGAGAATAAACGCTCTGTCATTCACGAGACTAAACGATAAATCGGGTTTAACTTTATTGCATTTGTATCACGGAATTATATTAAGCATTTCGGAACCACTGAAGGCTAGCCAAAGCTGTTCACTAAATTGCGTTTATTCCGAGAGCATTGTTTCTTTCGTGTTCCGTATAATGTCGACGACCTTTCAGTACTTCTATTATTTTGTATATAAAATAATTTATATCTAAATTAAATAAACACTGTGCACGTAATCACCTATTCAATAATAATAACATTAATAATTGTATAAATTGATGCGGGCAATCTGCTCATTTAAATATTTATTATAATAAACGTTATTATTATTATTATTAATCTCGTGAATATTCAACTTGTAACTTATAAGTTACAAGTTGAATATAAAAATTAATATACATGAGTTTAACTCTGCGCACAGTAACATTGGTAGTATTATAGTTTCCTCGCGACATAAAAGAAAAATATTATAAATAATCAAAACTGCGCAATTGCCCAATAGCAGGATTTAAATACTAAATACTCTAGCACGTGTCGCAATGTGCAAAATCGTAAAGCAACGGCTCAGCAGTTTAACGAAGCAAATTAGGGATTGAGAGAGGGTGAAAGAGCCACAGGTAGGCCTTCTAGCCGAACGATAGAAACTTGTTTGATTTCACGGTTTCTCACCTTCTCGAGATTTCAACCCCCTTTTAGGGCAGGCGTGAGGACCCGTCGTCGACGAAAGTGCTTTCTCGTGATGCAATCTCGCGGCCACGCGCGTTACAAGTGGAGGCAACGTGAACGTGGGGTGCGATGGCAGCGGGGTTTTAGCCGCTGAGAAATCGACGCTCGTTTGTCTGACGGAAAATCGCGTTCTAGGGGTGTAACTCGGTCTTTATTTACGCGCCACTGTGAATGGAGCCGACGGGACGTTTTCCTCGCTCTGGTTCACATCAAATTTCCTTTTTGTCTTTCGAATGTTCGCCGCGGCTGCCGCGTGTTACTGATAACCGTCTTGCTTCGTAATTCATCGCGTCGTTGCTGCGACTTTGGAATGCTTGAAATTCTGTCGGATCGAGCAGCTATTTTTTTCGGATTATTCCGTGCTAACGAAGGAGACGTTAATTGATGGGCGATTTAATTTTCTATCGCGCGAAGGGCAGGGACGTGAAATGTATATTTTTCGATGAAAACTTTTACAAATAGTTTTAAGTAGAAGCTGATTGTGTATGATTAATGCCATGCTCTAGAGATGGAAATACTTATTTATGGTATTAAAAAGAGATGGACCTGATAAATTATTTGTTTCCTGTTTTACGTAATATAATTGTCATAGATTAAACATTCCGCACTTGTGGTAGTGTTACGGTAAATATATATCAGGCTTGAAAGACAATTGGAATGAACGACCTCACAAATGTGTAATAAGTTTCGAGACTTAAAATAATGTTGTCATTGGTATTAATTATTCGAATGCAGTTTTCGGTTTTTTGTGAACTGTTCACAATTATGCGAACGAAAAATTATTAATTTTTTGCTCATCGATTATGCAAGCTATGAAATATTGAGTTATCAAATTGATAGATATCAAATTTGAATGTACCTGATATTAAAAAATCGATTATCCAACAGGGGCTATATTAAATGAACAAAATGTTGTAATATGTAGTATATCACGCCATACAGGGAAGAACTAAATGTTAATTGGTATGAGAAATGGTGCAATAGATACGTGTTCGATAAGTTTCATTCATTGCCAGTGGAATTGGGTTATTGACATCTCCATTGAAATATCCTGGAAACAAACGACGAATGAATGGAGCATTCAGTTTTAATCAAGGCAACGATGTTCGTATATTCCATCCGTGACATTTATTTAGTATTCCACCTTTTACGAATGTTCCGCTACTGGTCCCGGGCTGAAAGTACATTTATTAATAGTAGTATTCGATTGGCCTTATTTAAATATACATGCCGCGTTAAATTCGGCTGACCTCGTAAAATACATCCTGCAGATGGCTTAGCTGATGTCCAAAGTTCACCGAAATGTTATATCATTCTAGGAGTAACTCGATAATATATTCCAGGACTCCTTGAAATTACATCAGACATATGTATGCATATTTTATCTTAGCAACTATCGACTAGAGTGCCCAGTGAAACAATTTTGTAACTTCAAAATGTGTACGACGAGATGCATTTAAAAAAAATAGGTGGAGGTATTAAGAATATTTGGAAACGATTGATATATTATTTATTATTAATGATCATTAACACAGTTTTTATCTTAATGTCAAAGACAGTGCTTAGGGTAGCATATTTTAACATTGCGATTCACTTTCTTTTTCAATTTTAATTCTTTTTCCTTCTCTATTTTATTATTTCTTCTTTACATTTATACAGAGTTGCTTCAACCTGTCGCGCGTCAACATATTGTTGCTTGGGCCAATATCATTGGATGTAGCTGTTTTTAGATGATCTTTGCTATCATCGAAAGATCTAATATTTTAGCCCCCCAGTCAGGCTCCCCTATTAATTTTCAAACAAAATCAAATTTCTTCTCCCGTCCAAAAAGTCACACCAGTCTCCTCTGCTTATATCAATTGTATCTCAAACAACCAACATGCTTTCTAACACCTCAAGAAGATGAAAAGAAATACCCGAACCAAACCGTCTCAGACACCACAAAGATCGCAGTCCTACATCATGTCATACACAATTGCGCCTGCACACATCGTTGTATACGTACACTCACACGCAGCCAATGGGAAAAATACCACGAACAAAAAAGTTAGCCGTCGAACCCATCGAATTATTACACGATGCCGTGTTGATCCTGTCGTTCGAAGAGAGTGGCTCTCGCACTTGACCTGTTTCTCGGTTCCTCGTCATAACTTAGCGTGCTTGCTCTTTTTGGCACCCCCGGTCGACCACCCCACCAGGGCTGCCGATGCAACCAAGGCGGAAACGAAGCTGCACAGAAAGGGGGGCAAAGATGGACACCGTGAAAGGGTGAACCGGTGGGCGCTGAAGAAGGGTTGGGGCACACGTGCCACGTGACGGCCGCGTGTTAATCCGCGCGGAGTGTATTTACGAGGCAGCCAGCATTCGTTGCACGTGTGCCGCGGCAGCTTTAACGGAGGGCTCGTAAACGCGACGTGGAATACCGTGTTGCGCGTTGTTCTACACGGAATCGTAGATAAAATCTACGGACGTGTCGTTGGCCGGGTCTTCCTTGCGCGCCGGCAAACGGCCGGTTGATCCATTTTCAGGGCCTCGCGGGGGATTCGTTTCGTCGGAAACTCGTGGCGTCGGAGTCGCTTGTTCCTGTATCTCGGCTGCCCCGTCTCGTTTCCTGAACCCACGAAGTAAGAGTAGTCTTACTTCATGCCCGAACCGCGACTGACGTTTTTGAATGGCGAGTTTGCGCTCGAACGACAACGGATCGGTTGTATGTTGGTAACGGAGATTTTTCGGGTGGCTGGATGCCTTTTTTGTTTTAATTCATTGGAGCCAAACGTTAACGCAACGTTTAAGTCGCAATTCTGGTTCGTCGAATCACATTATTGAGTTCTGGTTCCTCGTGTTCCAGTTTTCGAAGCGGATCTCAAGAATTTGCTGAATTTTTTTCGTTGCTGTTTCTCCTTCCACCTAGCATTCCATGGCCTTTTGAAACTTGAAGAACTTATAATACTTATAACACTTATAACGTAGTATTTAAAACACCATGAAGTCTTGTATTATTATGCATTTTTTATATTTCGGCTAAACAATATTATTATAATATAGAAGTTATTTGATTTACTTTTTTTTCAAGTAGCAGTAAACGCAACATTTTGTTACACAAAAAGCACCGATTACAAAAATTTGTTTAATGCCCTTTGTAGTCTTTACGTTTACGGTGGATGCGAATTCGTACGAACGGCGTTCTGATGAATACGTCTGAACTGTTTGAACTAATGCATTGAAACAGTTCAGACGTATTCATCAGAACGCCGTTCGTACGAATTCGCATCCACCGTAAACGTAGCCTTAGACAGCTTTATAAGTAATCAACAATTATATGTGGGAAAATTGCCTTATTTCATATCATGGGACTTAACGGGTTAATGTTGTCCTTCGTGTGTTTGCGGGAATTTGATGGGATTGCTGGTTATTGAATTATTGGTTTTATCTTAAGGTATCTTCTCCTTACTTCTTTTTACACGTCTATACGTGATAGGAGATTTCTTGGTGTAATGATTGCAGTTAATTTTGTAGTTGTTCACGTTATTGCTGTTTCATGGTTTCAATGTTGGATTAGGTAATTATATTAGGAAACTTGATATCAGGCGTTAGATGGTATGTAAACGTTGTTGCCATTGTTGCAGCGTGATTTTTTGGGGTGGCGTTAGGAATTATTAATATGAATCGAATTTTCGCGAGATTTAATTATTTATATGTTTACGTAGGGTAAATAATTATCTGAGTGCATTTAAATTAATATCTAGCTCTAGACTAAGATATGTATCATAGTTTTTTTACTTTGTAATAGTTTGCTTAACAGTTTGACTATTTTTCTTTCAGTGGTACCTACTGAAAGTTTGATCATTTTCTTCTTTTATTTTATTTTTACGTTTCTGTCGTTATTCGAGTTTAACGCTTTATCTGTTTTATGGCCGGAATTTTCAAAGCTGATATCCAGAGAAAGTTACGCATGGGAGATATATTGAAACTTCTTTTGTAGAGATTTAACGCCGTGCAAGCTAGTAAGCTATTAATGATGCGCCACAAATCAACAGTCATTGGGCATCGAATATTTCTTAAGAGAACGAATCTCTTTCTTCTTGATTTATGAAACCGTAAGACACTTCCTCGGTAAGCTTATTCATTACAAATGGTAAACAGCGTTTATAAAATAAATACAAATTTCGTTGTTATTAAATGTAAAATTGTTAAGCTCGTGTTCTAACATATTCTGACGTGGATAGATGTTAATAGTGCATTTATTTCTTATTATTTCTATGAAAAAAAGCTACCTTATTGTTAACAGTAACAAAATTCACCTATAACTGCGAAATACGTATTGCTCTCAATTTCCCCTTTCCCTCAATCCTATCCCAACGAGAAAAATGCCTCCACTTAATGCCCCAATCACCAAAAGACCGTTTCTCCACCTTACTATTTAACCTCTAATAAAACTTCCACGGTACTTCGGAAATATAGGAACTCCATTCCAGTCTGGACTCTAGAAAGAGTTCCCTATTCTTCTATTTGCATCAGCAATCACAGTTCGAAGGTAACAGTTCCCTCGGCGCGATTCTCTATACAAACGACACGGAGAAAAGTGTCCGATCGGCAAAGGTTTCCGACTGGCGAGGAATAATTTATCTCCGTGCGACGGGTCGCGGAGGAAACTTTTCTTGCGTTTTCTCGAGCGAGAACTGTTCGAAAGTTGCGCCGGTGTCGTTCGCTCGTAACGTTCCGGCCGAGGTTTCCGGAAAATTGAAAACACCGAATTATTCACTGCCGTCTATTTTACGCAGGTGTTCGAGAGGTGCGGAGGGAAAGGGTGAGACGGCTCGGTGAACGTTGCCGTTGTCGATGTACACGCGTGTATCTGTCGGGGGTGTTTCTGGGCGAGATTAAATTCGGAAACTGAAAACAGACAATTTCCATCGAGTTCCGTCGGCGCGCGCGGGAAAATTAGATCCAACGGGTAAACGCGTTAACGTTTTTACTTGACACTTAACGTTATTTCAAAACAGCCGGCTGTTTTCCCGGGTCGCCCCACCGAAACAATATTCCTCCACGTTGCTGATTTTTATGCCGGCCGCGACGCTTTCGCCGCTCTACGTTTCGATTTCTCTGCACGTTTGTGGACGCTCACGGCGACGCGGGTTCAGAGTAATATTTTTAACAGACGCGTGGATTGAAATCTGTCGTCGACCCTTTGTCATATTTTCGAAGCGAAATTGCCAGTCGAAATTACCGGTAGGTCTTTATTACAAAGTTGTAACGTAATTGGAAGAATCAGCTAATTTTCCTTCTCGACCTGTGAAGAATTTGCTGAATGAACGTTAGATTGAAAGGTGGATTGGGCGAGGGGCAACAGTTGTTTGGCCACCTAGATCACTTGGTCTTACGCCTTTGGGTTTTTATTTTTGGGGAACATTAATGGAAAAATTTAATACAATTGAAATAGCTACAGGCGATACTCTGGTACAACGAATTAAAGACGCACTTGTTGAGATTAATAGAAATTCGCCCTTTTTTTCCTACTTTTATCTCCCGAAAAACTTTAGACACCCCGTATACGTATATAAAGTATATTCAAATTAAACATATATTATTATATATTGTATTATAGCATTTCATATTCTTGTTTAATATACACTACAGTTCATTAGGATATTTCTTTGAATACTACACCATATGTCTTTGATAGAGGCACAGTGAGAAGTCAAAAATATTAACTAGACATTAGTAGCATCGCTTGTTAAAGTAGTTTATAAATAAGCCACGTGCTACGAAGTTCCAGACAAATTTCTTAAACGAGGGTTCATTGACGACAAATTGAAGAATTCACGTTAAACGCAAAGCATTCCAAAAAGTCACTTCTGCTATTTTAAATCAATTACAATTCATTAAATTTCCGTCGTCTCAACTAGGGGAAGAATCTGTAGGACGTGGACGTTAAAAAGTGTCAAACTCAACTGTGAGTCACTAGTTTCATAGAATCCAGTAATGGGAGAAGAATCATATACCCTCGAAATATTCTTTCCTCCACATTTTTCAACAGAAATAGAAAAGTTTCAAGATGCTGCTTCGTACGTCAAGAATTCTGAATTCCCATACCATTACCAACAAAATATTTCAATTATTATACTTCAACCACAGATTAAAAAATTGATCAAAAGAGCACCCACTCTTCGTTATAAACAGAATCACCATCGAATCCTAAATCTCGACAAATTAAACCAACAATATTAAACGTTTAACGTGTACCATTCACCAAATGCGCCTTCCACAGTGCATCATTAGCATAGAAACCATTTCTCAGATACACCTTACCAATCGCTGCAACGGCGCAATTAACGCACCATGGTGCAACCGTAATTGCAACACGGGGAAATATCTACCGAGCGGTCTGTATTCCCTTTTCCTCGAAACGTTCGATCCCACATTCAAACCAGCAGTTTCCATTTCGTTCTCCGTTCGTCGTTTCCCGGCCGAACCGCGTTTCTGTCGTTCATTCTCCTTGGAAGATCACGTCGCGTCGCGAGAAATCCTTTCCTCGTTCGCGACGCTCGTTTGCCCGATTCGTTTCGTGCGAGCGGCGGGAATTACTTCTGTCTGGCGATGGTAATGCCTTCCACGGCGGAAAGGGAGACGGAAAGGCGGCGAATAAATGTCAGATTCGAAAACAGCGGATAAATGTGACGTGGGTGCAAAAGGCGAGACGATGGGGCGTTGAATAGAAACGCCTCCTTTACTTTGAGAAACGGAATTTCAGCGGTAACGCGAGCCGCGGGCCGTTAGCGGAATTTTTACGATTGCAATCGGGCTATTTCATGAATAATGAATGCCCGAGGCGTGACGAATACGAAATGAATTAATCGCCGAAGTAAAGAAAGCGATTACGGGACGGCGTGAGACGAATTTCGGCTGCGGTGATTTGTAAAACACGACGGTAGTCTGTTATTCGGTGATTTGCGGAATTTAATGATGGGTCAGTGAGATACGGCGTTAGTATTTTAAATGGCCGATTCTGGCAGCGACCTTTCTATAAATATGACTGTTTGGCGTGATTACACGAAGAAGAATAGGAACAGTATTTGTTGCTGTTATTCAAGTAATTATGGCAGAAATATCTACACATTAAGAAATCGACTTTATTAGCCTAATGATATTATTTGTGAAATAGAATTTTATATTGGTTCATTGGTTTACTTTGTAATAATATGTCAACGTTAAGCAAGTGTGTTTGAAAATTATAATATTTTATTTTTTCTAAAAAAATGTTTTTTTGCATCGAACAAGGATCACCTTGAGTAAAGAAATATTCAGGAATTGATGGCAATTAAATACAGCAAGCTTTCGACACCTGATAATTAATTGAAAGTTTAACCAATTCCTTGTATACTCGCTGAAAAATGTCAGATTTTCATGTGGGATAAATAATGGCTTCTATATGTATTAAAATAAGTATCATCGACGTTAATGTGTATATATTGTATAATTAACTTCGTATTTTGGATGTGAAATTTTGTAAAATACATACCACATCTTCTGGCACCTAGATTATTATATGAAGCAAAGGTGCGATGTGGATTAGATAAGAATGAATGCTTTTCGATCGCCTTGAGACCATAGAAAATATTCAAGGGCTCTTACCTTGGACGCCGAGAATCATTTCTATGCAACGTGTTCGAAGGTCGGAGTACTATTTCTCATGGAGATAGGTATGTATCGTGAAAATAAAAAATGACAGGCATTGCTTCGAAACTTTTAAATGGATTGCATCGTTCATTTTATTTCCAGAAATGATATTGCTTCAACGAGCGAAACTTTATTTTAGGGAGGAAAGCTGATGGTGTTGTTTGCACTTTGGAAGAATGTTGAAAATAGAAGCTTTTGAGAAGCCTTTGGGTTAGAAAAATGAACGAATTTATGGTAGAAAATTTGGCTATTATAATAAATTCTGCATACAATATAATAACTGCTTACAGTCAAATTTTATAATCAATTTTTAACTTTTCAAAAGAATACAAGAGCTCTTATGCACGAATATCGATTAAACATTAACTCTTAGTAGATTTTTATATTTTTCGGAAATAATTGATGAATTTTCCTATTCATCATCAGGCATAACCGGATACAAATTTCGCATTTTCTCAAGCAATTCTATTGCATGAAAATAATTGTATCATTGGATTAAAATGAAATTTCATAATAATGAAAAGTCGACTTTTATTTTATTTCGCAATATTAAACTTTCGGAATTACCTCTAACCAGAAATATCTAACAAATTACGTGGCTCAATTAGTCCTCTGCGAAAACAGGATTTTTATCCGGTTAATTGGTTCGTGATGAAGGTGAGCGTGCAACCAAAGCACGTGGGTGTTGAAGCTTGTATTAAGCAATTTAGATGCGAGTCTAGAGTCCCGCCTGAGAAAATGTACACACGTTGTCGCTAATATCGTAAATCGTGGAAAATGGTCAGCCGTGTGTATCCGTGTTCGCGTTCAATTGCCTTTTTCCTACGCGTCGAATCGCTTCCATTCCGTTCTGGCAACATTTTTCCCGTGAATACATTTCGAAGGCGAACTCTTCGAAGTTAACTCTCCAATTTACGGCTTTTCAGGCGCGCTCCGAAATCGTGCATGCTTCACCTCTGGCGTCAAATGAGTTGGATTTCTGACGTCCGTCGTGTAAACTTTATCGCGGTACACTTCGAATTTCTGTTGAATTTGCAAATATTCAACGTTATGCGTGGGACTGGTTATGATTTCATTGCGCGGCATAGAAGTGGCGGGAGGATAATAATCGTGAAATAATATTAAACGATACGTGAACAGTGAAAGCGAATTCTTGTTTCAACTATATGTATATTTATTATTACATTTACGAAATAGTCGGGAAGTAATTTACACGGAGTAAGTGTTCATTAAATTTCATTCGGTAGCATAAGTTTACAATCGTGTAACAAAATATTGAATATTTAATCCCGGAGTAACACTTGAAGCAGCTGCTCGACTTTTTATTCGTAATAGCAGCTAGGTATATCTATACATATTTCCCAAAACTATGCCTCCTTAAACAATTAATTAGAAAGAATGGAGATATTTTCAAAATCCTTGAGTATGATCAACCTCTAAATTTTCGCATTTCCATTTAATTTTCTCTGCGAGTCGTTATGTTAAATACAAGCTGACGAATATTCTTGGAAATTGTAATTCGATTCCAATTAAAACTGTTCCAATCTTGCTCCGCTATCTTAGACATTGAATTGCAGCCAGTTTAAAGAGAACTTTATTGGGAAAACAAAGCAAAAGGATTGCGACATTAATTAATGAAGCATATATTTTCGGATGGAACAGTTTTCTCGTGATTTCATCTGTCTCATTTATAGGCCAGACATTTAGATTCTAATTATATGAGAGGACCTTCAAACTGTAATGCATAGAGAATTGAGTCGATCCGGAGCTTAAATTAACGATGACTGTAAAAGGAAAGTTCGAATTGAAGCAGTGACGAGAGCTAATCCAAAGGATCTTGGATAATTAGAAATACAAACTATTTTAGGGCTCCATTTACGACTTCGTTTTGAATTAGAAATATATTGCGGTATAATTTTTCGATATCTCACAAAAGGAAGCATATTAAATAAATTCGAAGGAAAGAAGTTAATAAAATACTCAGTAATAATTACTGAGGAACAATCTTATTATCCACGTGTTTATAAAAATGTACTCTTTCCAATTTTTCATTTGTACTCTTTTGATTTGCCAAATTGCTTTTTTATTATTACACACTGTCATACTTTAAAAAAGCTCATAATTCCATGTCTTACTTAGTGTCAATTTTGTTGGGAGCACAAGATAGTGTAAAGCTAAAGGCGTGAGACGTTTCACGTGTAGGAGGGTTTAGTGGTACATAAAAAGAAGATCCAGTGTTCAGATACATTGTACATGAAAGTTTCGACCCAGTCTCCGTTGGTCAACTTCCTGTCAAGGGTGCTGTCCTCGTCGCTTTAAATTTATAACACGTCATTTGACGCTTTATCGGTATTACATGTCGTAAATTTCCTCGACCGTTCTAAGTTTCATTACGGATAAGTTTACAAAATTGCCATGTATTATTGTTAAAAATTAAATTCGCATAAAATGCTCACGATTGTCAAATCATTCCATAAGTATACTAATCAGCGTATTCAAGCTTCTCTAAAAATAATATTTAAGATAAGTATAAATCGGGTACATACTGTGCGTATGGAATGTACATGTTAACCAAGTTTAATAATAATGTATAAATGATTAATATTCGGGCTACCGTACTTTAATATTTATTCAAGATTTATATGAAATGTTTCCTTCTAAATAAAAACATAACCAGAGGATAGTGATTTTTTATTTAAAGGAAAAGAGTTCCCACGACGTTGTGGAACTATGTATTGTGAAACCATTCGATATTTTCCCTTAGTTTTTAAATATATTCCACTTTAATCAGACAAAACGAAATGTAGTCAGATTATAGATAAGAAACATTTTTATTTTGTTTAACTCAAGATTGGGTAAGGAAAGGAAATGTTTTTTATAATATACATATGTACGTATAGTTTCTTTAAGTTTTGATTTCTTGCCTGTGTCCAAAGTAAAATCAGATCTTCCCTTTTGGACCTGGAGAATTCTCTCGGGTCTTGTTTCGAATTGCATCGCGACTTTTATTAATCCATTTGCCAGAACGATTTTGTTCTTCGCACTATGGCAGACGTCATAAATCTCAACGGTACAAGCGAGTGAAATAAAAGTTACTCATAGTTTCTCGCTCAGAGGAACGTGCAAACTGCTTCGCGTGCCACGATAAATTAAGTACAAAGCGTGCCTCGTTGAAAACGATGTAGCCTACGCCACAGTAACGTACAATTGCATCGGTGCGACCGCAAATGATGCTACTAATGTGGCATTTATTTCGAATCCCACGTTTTAGGCGAAGGTGCCATTAACACGACCAGTGAAGTTTCCTTTTCCTTTTTTTTTATCTTGAGGAACCGTTTTATCGTCGCTTGTGTACTCCTTAAATCCAGGCTTATTAATCTGTTACGAGGAGAGCTGATGCTGTACTCTGTTGGACTTGTAAGAACGCGTGCGTTAATGCCTTTGTAATGTGGTGCTAAGAGTTTTTGGTAATTTGTTTTGATTAGAAAGTGGAGCTCGTGTAAGGTTTGTTGGTTGGTAAAACGATAATGCAGTGCTGGAACGGTCCAATTAATATAGAGTTTAATTATTACTTCGTTAAAATGAAAACGGCTGTTTCATTTAATATGTAATGTTGCCTGAAGTTTTACAAATAGAGTAGATTTTTAATTTGTATTTTTGAGAAACGTGACAAATATGGCCGTAACAATGTATACAACTCAGAAGTGAAAAATAATATTGTTGTGACTGATGGTGAGCTTTGGTTGCGAGAAATGCTGTATCATGGTATTTTATGGATTTTAAATATTTCCATACACAATTGTGCTAGATGGTTATATTAGGCATAAATGTTTGGGCATCATTATTTGTTTTGACGAGTATCCTTCCATTATTGCACGCGTGTCTAAAAATTAATGTAGAAACCGAATTTCCACGAGGCATTATAAGAATTTTGTGCAATTTGCATTATTTAACGAACCGAGATATCAGTAGTCGTAAAACATGAATATAAATTGCACTCTTACTACATACAGTCATAAAGGTATACGATATCTAAAATTTTATGAGCCAAATTTATTCTGCTTCCCTTGAATATGAATCTGTATTTCTGGCTGTTCAGCACTTGCTAAACAGCACGCGATTTTAAATGTTACATAAACTTTAAATTTATTTTGAATCGAGAGCGCCATATAATGTATTAACGCAAACTCGACAAATTATATTTCACTTGGTCTGCTATACTGCTATTTCATCAAACGAATCGCCAGAGAGGAAGCCATAAACAGTTATATTAAATAATAATTTCATTACACTCGAAGATAAACCAAAATACACGAAGTACATTAACTCAAAATTAAAAAACTATGCTAATAAAACACTCAACTACTGAATCCATCTAATGTGAAAAGTACCCAGCCAAATATGGAAACAATAATTCCTCGCATCCATTTTTCTACATTCTCTCCAAACACGTCGAAAAATGTCCCCCCGACCTAATATGTCATAAATTCTGAATGGCGTTCCCCGTGCTTGCACCGAGGCTAATCTTAGGACATCACGGTGTCGTAATCGGGAAGGTTGTCTGGCACGGACCAACCTAAAGAAAGGAAAGGGAGATGAGAATTCCCCGGCCACATAGTTGGCAGTTTTCCCTCGGTCATTGTAGGATGCCATGTTAAGGGCTCACACTAGGAGCAACAAGCACCGCTCGATGGACCTCGTCGATGTTGCTTCTTCTTCTTCTTATCTGCGAATTACGCCCCTAGACAGAGTTAATGAATGAAGATGCATGAAAGAACACGCGCGTGGAAAGTAGTGGCAATTACAAGCGCCGGTGCCACCGCACCTGACGATGATCTTCGTCGAGAGATCCAACGTAGGCTTAGTTGACTTGGGTTTTGTTCATTTTTTTATGTAAATTTAGTACGCTGGCAGAATAGAATATTTTGAGAAAGAAATCGGATGAGGTAGAATTAATATTATTGTTTATACGTGTGAACGTACGACTGTTAAGAATGTTAGTAATAGTTTGTAATCTTTGCTGAGCATAAGAGAGGATATTTTGGATGTGCAAATGGTGTTTATTTCTATTGATAAGATTTTTCGTGGCCACTATTTTCCTGAGCTGAGTTTTGTATTTGTTGATTGCGCATTAATTGAAAGCATTTATTTTTATTAATAACAAATTGAGTAATGGGAAGGTATTTTTTAATAATTTAGAGTCTTGGATATTTTTGAGCGGTGAATAATTGTTTAATACTCGATCCGTGGTATAAATAAATTTTTAGAAATTTGTATCAACTTTATACATTAATTCCTCTTGTTTTGTTTAATTTGTGACAACAAGAGACGAAACCTATGATTTTCGGCCAACAACTGCTTAGTACCTTGAGAATTCAAATGATAGAAAACTTTTTCTACTTATTCGCCTTCATTTAAAGGTAAATCAGTGTCCGCAGTAGATACTGGAAGTTTAATCAGGACTGCGATAGAGTACTGTGGATTTACGAGGAGCAAATAGGAAATTAATGTCTGCACTCATTTGAAGGGGGAAAAATTAGTATCAAGTTCGATTGTAGCTGTATAGAGTTGCAAGAGGTCCTGAACAGAAACTCGACTAAACGGTTATTGCCGACTGAAAACTTGTCTGAGAAAGTTACTCTAACGAGTTAAATAGATAATAGCAGCGTTGTATCAGCTAAGCGCCGTTATTCAAAGTTTCAGCCAGTATGAATATTTCCTATCAATCATGGAAGATTAAGTTGTGCAAGTTACTGGAGTCTTGCAGTAATTGCATTCTCCTCCAAGTTCCAATAGCATAATCGTGAAAAATCTTTTGCTTTCATTCCCCTCCTATTGCCATCCATTAAAAGAACGAAGTACAGGAAAATGTAACATATTTTTCCATTATTTAATTCGGAAGCATTGTAAAACATTGCAATTTAAGTTGACAGCAAAGAACCGTGCAGAAAGAACGAACGTGACTTTTATTTAATTAAAAAAAAGTACTAAGAATTGTGTCTCAGACATATATTAAATATTAACATATTTTATAAACACCTAACGGGTGTCTATTCTGAACTATGCATATGCCATAAAGGAACCACTCATCTTCTTCATGTCATGCACACTCTACATCCAAAATAAAACTGAAATCTTCACCAACGAATTAAATACTCCATCGTAATTTTCATTAAATATTCTCTCAGCTCGATGCAGACATCACCTAAAAGCACCATTACCTCCCGACCAATCTCACGTTACGTGCAAACCACCGTCCCCATTAAAAAGTCCTATTAAAAAGCAAATGCAGTCTACAAAGTACAAAACCGTGCCAGCTATACACACTTACAATTAGACACGCCTCATTATCCTCCAGTCGCCGGTCACAATACTGTTCACTCCAGACACAATAGCTCGAGCATTAAGCGGACATAAAGCATTAACAACGTTTCAAATAAATGCCCGTTTATTTAACAGTCACGACAGAGAGGGAGCGATACCCAACGTGTTCCAATAGCAACGTCATCGCGACGTGCCCTCGCCTAGCATGATTTCATGATTTATCTCGCGTTACTCGACACGGTCGAACGTGCTTTACGAGCGTACCTGCACGCTGCACGCTCTATTCGTTCGTCAATACGAACACGGAACATTCCCGTCGTGAATCTTTACGAGCGACATCCAGGCGAGCGTTAGAATCATCTTAACCGCGTATCGCCGGAGGCACGTGGCCCTAAACGTCGGTTTATAGATAGCAACGTGCCAGAGGTGGCTTAAGGGACTGGCCAGTGTCGTTGAGTTATCGTCCCTTACGAGGCCGAGATTAAAGTTCCGTTTTCTATTGCCGAATCCGACCGGAACTGCGACCTTCTTCCCTCGCGTGCTGATGGGGGTGCTTTTAGTTTCACGGTGTGAGTTTGTAGATTTTGCTCGACGACTGCCGCTGCACTGATAAGATAATCTTTTTTCTCTTTGGAGGAGTTATGTTTTTTTGGGGACGGTGCTACATAAACGAAGGGTGGGCTCTTCCGTTGTGTTTTGCCTCGAGTTCAAGTCGCAAGGAGGCGAAGGAAGAAATCGTCAAGGCACTCTACATAAGGCTGATTTGTTATGTTTTAACTTTGGCAAATTGAAATTCGATAATGCGGTTTGCTTAATGATTTGCCTGAACGAATTTATCATTTAAGAGTTTCCACGGTTCTAACGGGTTGAAGAAAAAGAATTCCACTGCTTTCGCAGGACATTTGGTCGTCGTTTATCGCTTCCGTGTTCCACACGTTGCGCATACAGCTGTCGAAACTTCTTGGAACAGCCGTAAGATGTATCGAAGGGTCGCGTGAATCTTTGGACAGCTCTGGAGGCCAGAAATAAAGATGTTTTAATTAAATATACAGACCGCCCGATAGTTCAGTTTCCCCTCTGTTTCCTCTCGGTTTCCTCTCGGTTTCCTCTCGGTTTCCTCTCGGTTTCCTCTCGGTTCCGGTAGCTCGCGGGAGGCATGCGACTTGTCCGCTCGCATTTTTGGGACAGGAATAAATCCGTTCCTTTATTTTTCGCCGTTCGTCACCCCGACGCTGGGTCCACGAGAGATTCCACGGACCACGTGTCATCGATCGCAAAAAAAACCTCGATGAAATACAAACCAGCGGCGTTCCCTTCCGCGTACACGCCATGAAATATGGTGCTGTTAATTAAAGCGTCGGGGGAAATTCGACAGAGTACAAGGCGAAGTTAATGGGGGGGTGACGTCGAAAAAAAATGTACGGCAGAGAGTGTGTCCGGTGAAACGATAGCACGGTGTCTTGTCTGCGTTGGATTCGGATAAATTTATGTGGTGCAGGTTTAAGCACGATTGACGTGCTTCTTTTTGTCAGCAGTAATGGCAGTGGCTGATTTGATTGGGTAGTATTTTTTGTGTACAAATGATAGAGGGTTATTTTTACGAAGCAAATGGAATTTTTCGGTTTTTATCCCCGTTTGTAATAAGAAACAGATGGTTTCGATTTATAATACGGTAGTTTTTAGACACAGTGATATTTGATTCTATAGTAAATGTGTGTTGCTTCTTGTATTAGAGCTGACTTTTAAGAGATGGGCAAATGGAGTGATTTGTTTAACATTCCGTTCAGCCAGCTAATAGTGGAGGGAAGAATATGTACAATAAGTCTTTTAAAATTCCAGTAACAATATCAATGAATTTTCCCTGCAATTTTTTGAATAATTTACAACTCCATTTAATAATCACTATTAATCAATCCGATATAAAATAAATTACTATATATAATACATAAAAGAAATTGGACGTTCCGTTAAGATCTTCCCTATACATATTCAAAAGCACGAACAACAACAACAATAATAATAATAATCACGATATTTCATCCAGGATTCAGATTAACACGAAACAACCCCTTCCTTTTAAACGACTATATTAAATGGGAAATTCGCGCCTGGTATCGTCATTTCTGACCAAAGACTGGTCGGAGTGATCCTCTGTTTGCTGAAGTTTCCCTAGAATTTCGTCTGCTCTTCGGTGGTCTCTGGTGCATCGCTTCATTAACGAGCACCACTCGAGCGTCGTCGTCGACGACGACGTCGCCACTCGAGCTTCACGCTTAATTATTCCACCGCCACCCGGTACACGTGTCTCCGGATCTCATTGAGGCTTTCTCTGTTCTTTTAATTCCGCTTTATATCGTTCCTTGGGCCACTGGGTTAATGGAGTGTCGCCATTCGTCGACATTATCGCGGGCAATGGTGGCCTCCACAATTTCATTTCTCTATGTTAACTTCACCGTTGAGACGCAACTTTAGGGTCACGAAATGTGAGATCACTTTTGCGCAAAGAGTGGTTTAGATTGCGCTATTATTCTGGCTTCCGTTTTGTTTCTTCTTTGTAACAGGGGAATCGCGTTAAATTATGGCTCCAGTTACTTGCTTATGTGGCGAATTTCTACCCCTTTATATCGTGATGGTAATAGATAGGATATTGTATCAATAAAGTGGTTGGTTAACTGTTAGTGATATTAAAATATAATCGGATAATTGTTTCCATTTTATGTTCTAAATAAAATTGAATTAATTATGACTGAAAAACATTGTACAAGGGATACAAATTAGAATAAGAATATGTCCAAGATTAGAATACAAGGTGAACATTTTTGCCTTGCAGAAATTGGGTATTAATATACTTTATCTTTGCGGTTTGGATTTCCTACAACTACTTCTTTTTCCTTGTGGCACACTTCTGTTGAATTAAGATTTATTTATCTCTTCCCTAAGAAATTTCTTGCTCGATGATGTCACGCGTGTAAAAAGAGGGCACCCACAAAGGAGCCGGTCTGGAGTAATAAAAGTAAAAATGGAACGACTCATGGACGAAGGCCAAGGCATATTAATGTGTATAATTTATAACTCCTCGGATATAACAGTGTCATACTTTCAATTGCTTCCATTATTATCTTGTTATGAAAGTATATCTATATTTCTGTCTGGCATGCAGAAATTATTCTCTACAAAATGTTAAGTGTTGAGTTGCTTTACATAACTTCGATACTTTTAGTTATAGGTACATTATGGATGGAAGAGAGCAATGTTCCACCCAGATTTTCTTCTTTTTTACCTGACAATTACGATTCTATAATAATAGAAACCTGCCAGTCTATTAACACCTGTTTTATCAAATACGTTCACAAGTGCATACCAATTGAATTTCATTTCTTAAATAACAGAAACACAAACAGACTGATTCACATAAAACTCGTTGCAAAATATACAATGTTCTAAACAGCAAATTTAATGTTAATTACACGCAAACTTATTTCCGAACCCAGTACACACTAATCATCGCCGTTCCTTAATCCCAAACGAATATTTTCCCAAACCACCCGTTTCCAGATTATTTATACCCAAGAATTTCTCCGACAGAAAATAACATTTCCTCCAAGAAATATACCTCGTTATACACGTCTACTGCACCTACAAAAATATATCTATTTTGTTATCCACGCCCATTCGAGTCTGTCCATTTCAATCTACCTCCGTCAAAGGTACAAGAGCGGAGTGCAACGACCTTGGCAAACGGAAATCGAAATCCGCAGGCACGGCCGTACACGTGGTGTGGCAAAGGTGTTACGCAAGGCCAGAGAATTCTCGATCGTGATTCACGATCGACGTTCACTGCAGGCGCCCACGATCGCCTCACCCCCGACAGATGCAAATGCGTGTCACATTTTTCCAGCAAATTCCTCGTGTTCCACTGACCCCGACACGTGAGAAACCGTTTGTAGTTCGACGCGATAGAGCAATGCGAATGCAGCTATGCATTTGCATTCATAGACGACGCGCCATTCAATCGTGCACACGTTTTTCTTGTCATCCTATTGTGCGCCTCGTAGGAAAGAGAACAACTAGTAGGATCTATGTTTACGCGCGAATAGATTATTGGAGGATAATAGAGCTGTAAAATTTCTTTTTTTTTTAATGTTCAGCGAAGAAAGGAGTTTCTATTTTTAATATAGTTAATCGCCAATTGCGGATCGAAATAGATTGTTGCCGACATGGCTGGGGAAGAATTGAGCAATGTGTATAGATTGCTTGAAGAGGCTTTAGATAGTTGGCAAGTATTGATCTGTGCGTACAGTGGCGGTTCATTTTTAGTTTTTAGAAATTTTCGCTGAACTGGTGAAATATATTTCTACGTCTATTGCTTGAAACGTTGAATAGTCTGGACAGGCAGCTTTTATCTTTTCGGCTGTTTCATTTTGTTTTTTTAAATGGCTTTTCACCCATGAAGTATTCCTTTCACTCTTTCACAATGCTTTTCAACCCTTTATTGGATCTAATTTATCGCATCTTCTTTTTTTCTGCTTGCACACGATTCAGACACCTAAACGTTAGACTATCTGTCTGCTTTCTTTAACGTCATCATCCACGTAAACTTCGATCTGTTTTTCTCTACACGCACCGAAGAAGCGGAAAAGATTCATAAAAGATTCATAAAAGATTCGCGCCACGGGCGTTAGAAACATGCATTCCCACAAATTCTCCATGACACTTAAAGTTTTACACGCTTTTACACAAAGGGGGCTTTAACCAGCTTTTGCTGGCCATGAAAAGCGCCAGTGTACGCTCGTTTTAATGCGTTCCGCATTTTTGCAAGGCAAGCCATCGCGGGAGGTACGGGAACATTTTATTCATAAAGCTGGATTTCTCCCTTACCGTGGGTACTTGCGCTAAATAAGTTCGTTGTATACAATAGCCATTTTCCCAGGGCAAATTTTCAACACCTTTTGAAGCCCTGCTCTTCCCGCAGAAGATCGCATTAACGAAACAGATTTCAGCGAACCTAATTTTCCGCCGCCGTACGTACCATCCGTTCCCCCTTAAAAGTCCCTGGAGGATGGACCTTATTGTGTTCCTAAGAACAATGCCAACGTCTCGAATCGTTTTTGCGCTAATCTTTCGTATTTCTCCCGCAAGATCGCGTATCTATTGCGGCGCAAACGTTACGTCTACAATTCAGTCTCGTTTTAATCGTAATCGTTCTGGCTTCTTTACTCCGCGACATCCTACGTCTGTTTTTCTGTAGCCATTTAATTCTACGTCGGCCATTGTTACGTGAAAATGGGGCGTATATATTGGTAGATGTTATTTAAAGTGGTCTAATATCATAGTGAAATGATTGTTCGAGATATTTCAAAATTATAATTGCGGGTAGAAGAAGTCTTTAAAAGTGTTTAGGAAATGCAAAGATTCCTTTGTATCTGTGTGTTGCGTTATTTTATACTTTAGTAAATTGTACATACATATAAATTACTATTTTAGCAAACAGTTTAAGAATTTTGTTGATTTGTATCTCGTTACGAGCGAACAAGTGTTTCTGTATTTTTAATTTGGAAAAGTCAAACGACGCTCATTGCGGTCATTTAAAATGTGAAGGCATCTGTCAGTGAACGTGTACAGTATAAGCTAGCGATGATCTAATCATTTTGAACAAAACAGCTACAATATATGTCGAATGTAAAACTTCACAAATTTCTATCAACATTAATTACAACACTAATCTATCCTTGTGTCGTGCATACAGAAGAAACGGGAGAGGGATTGCAGGATTTATGCCCGCAATATATCGAATGAACGCGAAATCTTTCATTAACATTCTCCGGTAGAACGAGCTAATTTCGTAAACTTTTAATTTCAGATTGCAATCACTGATATTCATCCTGTTCTGCGTGACGCGCGTCAAAGCGGATTTCTTCGGCGAGAAGAAAGGTAAGTGTCAGTTCATTCAACGTTAATGGGCCGACTCGTGGGCAGGTGATTCAAAGATTCGAGGACCATTTGCCCCTCTCTGCCCTTGTAGACGTCGCGTCGTCTACTGTGACGATCCGTGGCACGAAAGTCTCAGGAGGGTCCTCCATTCGTCGAGGACCCCTCGAGAATATTCAGCAGGTTTTTTTTACCAATCTTTCTCGCGTACTTCCAACAGTTATTCGTTTTACGCGGGCAAGGATTCACTAGGAAGCTAACCAGCAAACAGACCTAACAGTTTGGGCGAATTTTCGTTTGAATTCTGCTTCGATTATTGTACGCGGTGCGATAAATCATGTTCCATTCCCTTTCGTTTTATTTAAAAAAGAACAGTCAGTTTAAATTAAGAACGGTGAACAATAGGAAGTTTCACGAAAAC
Source organism: Nomada ferruginata (assembly GCA_963583965.1). Lineage (NCBI taxonomy): Eukaryota > Metazoa > Arthropoda > Insecta > Hymenoptera > Apidae > Nomada > Nomada ferruginata. The sequence continues at coordinate 9,559,813 of OY757219.1, forward strand.
GAATACTCTGGATCTGCACGACTGCAAAGCAATTTTAAGTAATCCACAGCTTTCAGCAATTATTCTATGCCTTTGGCCAACTTTTTATTTTCCTTTTTGCGAAGCAAGGTGATATTGGCAGCAATGCCAAGCAATTTTTAAAGAGAGATAGAGGTTCACGGAGAAGGATTTAATAAAAATCTTGCTCGAGCCGCGGTAACAAAGCCCTAATATCTCGAAATGGTTTTATGATCATCAGCATATCTTTATTTCCTCCTTTAAGAATTTCATAACCCGAGGAGACGCTTCTCCGATTCAGCAGATATTTCATTCCGGCAAATCGCTTTTCCACAGACTCATTTCGTTTCCTGCGCTTCGTGTTATTCTGATCAGTCGTTACAAAATCACCGGAAGACGAGTAACGTTGAACCGCGGCGGACATAATTTCTTCCAACGAATACATTTTATTGTCCCAGTATCAATCTTATTTTCAACCCTGCTTCAAACAACTCACGGCTTATCCTTTCTCAACGTTTAATTAAACCAAGAAACACAACAGCCCCACTAATATAATCGTATCATAATTGTATCATTTTATAAACGAGAAAACACTCGCAAATAAAAGACAAAGTTTAAAACCAAGGTAACAACAGTGGTCGCTAATAACCACGCAGGTGTATGCGACCTTAAACAATTAAATTAAATTAAATTAAAAGACAAAGTTTCCCCAATTTCTCAATTACAGAATATACAATGCACAAGAAAATTTTCCACGCCCAAAAGTGTACAACTATAAATCATACAAGGAAAATGAAAACACAGTGAGAAGTATATTTTGTACGTTTGAAATTCGCCTGATAATTACAGAACGTTTCCATTTGCTCTTCATTTCCCATTGGACATTAACGGCAATGCGGGAACACAGTTCTAAGAAACCGTCTCCGGGACAATCCGAAGTCGATAATCCGTGAGCGTAAGAAGCATCGCGTTATCCGGAAGTATGAAAGACTCAGGCGCTCGGTGAGTTTCCGGTTCCCTTATCAGGGGCGGATGCAAAGAGGTCGGCCGTGCCGGCGGGTTACAGAGTAGGAAAACGGGGTGGAAAGGGACGAATAGCTCCCGCAGGATGCGAGATAACTCTCATCCCCATAGCCTCATTTGTATCCGCCTCCGTTCTTCCGTTTTCCATGGTGAACGGCTACTTTTTATACCGTTACCTCGTCAATATTTAACGCCACGCCATTGATCAGCCGCGATTGCTATTCGAAGCTCGATTTGTTCTCCGCTAGCTTCGTTCTAGACGAGAAGTTGAATACAACTGGACGATCGCGAAATACTTTAATTCGATATTTTATTCGTTTTATTAATCTTTATTACTTAAAGTATCAAAGGATTATCTTGACATTATCTTTGTTAATTGCCCGTTTGATGTTATAATATTTTATTACTGATCCATTTGATAATGGGTAGGATTATAATAATCGTGTAATATTAGAGAGACTCGAACGTTTGCGGCTGACAATATAAAAAGAGTTTAACGTGTAATTGTATTAACTCGACGAGAGATAGGACACGACTGGTGGATTCATTTCGGTTCATTCGTCTTCTCGTGAAATTGTTCCTGTGACAAGAGAATGAATAAACCTCAATACAATCCAGGAACTGTGCAAATAGAAATTTATCGGAATTGGTTTAATTATCTTTCAAGCGAGCATTTCAACGAGACAGTGGAATATGGACGCGAAATAGATTAATTGCTGCAGGATGTATCGTTCAGGCTGATTTATTGCTGCGAGAGTTTGATTGACCGGCGTAATACATAGCCGCATTTTGCAGCAATCGTCCACAGTGGTGAACAAAAAGAGCGCTTCTCACTCGTGAGATTATTCTACTCTTCCCTTAGTTTCCAAATTAAATTTTGTCGTCCACTTTAAATGTAAAAAACAAGTATTGCGTTAATTATCGTTTCCAACGAGTAATTCGTGCGAAATACTTCGTTCGACATAATATTTCTTGTGATGTGAAAGATTGGAATAATCGAAACTGTAACAGAATTTATCATTGAGACGGCAAATGTATTCTTTCATCGACCAAGTCGTAACCATCAGGAGTGCTTCGCCTTCTTAAACGAATAAGTAAAAGAAATACCAAGCTTAACGTTATGGAAAGTAGAGAAATGCGCCAGATGTTGCGGCGGTTGTGGCGGAGAGAGCAATGTTTTCCAACAATCTATTTCGAATTTATTACAAAACAAATCTGATCCGATACGTCAGAATTCTTTCGAAACTAAATTCTTCGGCGTGGAATTGTTTCGCTATAAATATCCATTAATCCGCTTTACTTTGAGCAACCTTTGAAGCGCTTGTTTAAAGCCTGTCTCACAAGTCATGCAAGTTTATTCGACGGAACTTTTTCCAAACCGTCCATCTGCTGGCACGTTGAGCTTTATATTTTCATCGCCATGTATTTGCAATTTGAAAATTCCCGACGACTGATAAACGTAAGCAGCTTTCAACGAAATCGCGCGAGGCTCTTCTCGCCTCAGTTTAAAAATCCAGGATGCGAATTAATTTCGTGCTCCTCTGTTCGCCAAATTCTACACGGTTCAAGCTCGAAATAAGAACGCTGATCGAAAGGAAAAGAAAAGGATGCTCGTGAAAAAGGGTGGAGGGCTGAGACATTTATGACACGCTATGAATATCTTTTCTTTCTTTTTTTTTTATGCACACCGAATGTGGGCGTCGAACGAAGTTCGCATACTTCGTAATCGTATCGGGGCCCAATAATTCGGCATGACTCATCGATCAATCGTGACTTAAGTTGGATTTACATGCGGTGCGTGTCGGGTAATCGATTCCATTCAGGGCTCCCTGCTGAATTTTAATGGGCGCGGGAGTGATGACACAGTGAGAGTTTCGCGTGGCTGAAATTGCACGGTTTTTTTTCGAATTACACGCGTCCGATAACTGGTACGCGACAAGTGTAAATATATGAGAGCGTTTATAATTTAAATGCGACCTATATTTCGCCGCGCGTTAATCGTACAAAATTATTAAACGAGATTGGGATTTTCACTTCAACGAAATTTCCGAACTCAGCGAAGAAAATGTCTGATGAATATTTTTAATGTTGACAATCTGTGCAGTTCATTTTCAATATTAAATCGTAGGCAAGAAACATCGAATATCTGAAGTCTCTTTAAGAACCTATGAAAGTACGAATCGCACGTAGTGTTTCGCGAAAATGATTAACGGTGTGATAAAATAATACATTTTCTTGTTAGATAACGTAAGATAATTTATCAATGTTTTTAGGTTTCAATATTAGGAGTAACAATTGGTTATATAGATCTATCAGTAACGGTGATTGTTGCCTACAGTTTGACGTTATTTCAAATAGCTCGCACGAACTCTGTCATCCTCTGATGGGATTATATTTTATGATCCTGAATCATGGTGACGAATCGCGTGCATCTCATCAGTTATACATAGTATGCATGCTTTAATCGAGATGGGTGCAATTCGTCATTGAAGAAAATAGAGTGCAGTTATGACTAGTTCATTCCGATTATGAATATCCTGTTCATTTGCTATTTATACAAAAAAATCATCATGCTCTACTATGATTATATACATACGTATATAGTTCAAATATGAAAGGCAACACAACGGCGCACATTAATCTGTGGAAATGCAATGCAAAAAAGAAATAGTGATAAAGACGATTCCGAAATAAAATATCGAATTGAATTATATTGGAGAGACCAATATTATTTAAATAAAACATTGTCCCGAGGAATATGAATTTCTTTCTAAACGAATGCACAGCTCAGAGTTTCAAATCATATATTTTTCTTCAATTATTCATATTTATTTCGCAGTAGTATGAGCGACAGATTGTCTGCCCGAATTTCACTGTAGACGTCTAGCTGGAAATAATGCTCACGTCTTATAAACCGAGAAACAAAACAAAATGCTGCGCAGAAAACGATTCTGTCAGAACGGGGAAATAGTTAATCCGTCACGGGTAGCCAGCAAATGACTGAAATTGTGAAAAAAAGAAATCTAAATTCGTATGCACGATAGCCAGAGGGATATGAATGGTCGAGCAGCAAGTCTGATAAACTGCAACATTATGCACGTGTTGGAGACAAGGGTGTCGGTGTTGTACATGGAGCAAGTGAACGATATATTACAACGTGGGTTAACCATACACAGCGAAAGTTCAGAGGGATTGTACGGAAAAAGAGAGAGGGGCGAGAACAAGCTACCAAACATTCATACTTTCGTGGCACGTTTCGCAGCCAATACGTTTTCTGGCAACACGTGTCTAAAGTCATTTCTTTTCATTTCTCTGCATACTATTTCCTGCTGATTATTCTCTATTACTTTTCGATGCCATGGTTTTAATCAAGTATTTGTTGATAATCACTAGATTAATCGCTACATTAATAGGTAAATAAATAAATGATTTGATTAATTAATAAATAAAATGTAAAATGGATTTTAAAATCAGAATATAATATCAAAGAAAACATCAAATATTTGATTCTCAAAGAATTTCTCAAGGTAAGTTTGATAAATATGCAAGGTGTAGATAATATTGTTATAATTATTGTTCAGATCGCAAGGACTGTCGAATATAAAACAGTAAAGACGAGTAGAATTATTATAAACATTTCGTCTCGATTAATTCCGAGTCGTAATAAAATTATGCCCCTATCTGTGTAATTTCTCTACACGTTTTGCCAAGTAAAGACTTCCATCAATCACGAATCACATCGAAGGTGTCATTCAATTAGCACCAAGCACCACTATAACAAGTTCAACAGATAGTAATTGCGTTGTATAACACCTTAATGCGATCCTCAGATCTGCCCAATTGCATATCTTCTACACTAGTCACACAAGATTAATCTGTCCTGTGACGTGTAGATTATTGCGACCAACGCAATAGATGCGCTGGAGTAAATTTCGCGCGTTGACAAGAATAGCCTTGGTGCACCTGGAGGGAAATGAGAGCGTTTAGTTGAATGTCGGGGTGAAACAATGTTCAGTTGAATAATTTTCGAGGGATTCAACGTACACAATATAATGTATGATACTTGAACTTTCCTCCATTTTCATTCGTGCTATTAATTATATTTATTTCACTTTAAATCCGTTTGAAATGACTGCAAACATTAGTATCAAAATTGTTTAATTATGATTGTTGAACGAAATCGTAATGATATTTTAATGTTAGTAATTCAATTATATTATTTCGAATCTGCTCCAATGACGATACTTTTTTTTTTTAATTTCGGCTTGCAGTTAAATACTGAATGTTCAATATAATAATATTAGAATGATATTTCCATACCAGAAATATAGATTAAATTCAGACGAATTCCGAATGTGTTTCACAGTGAATAATTAATCGTATTCAACCTTTTCATATTATCCGGCAAGTAAAATATTCATTAGCAATGGTATGCAACGATTCGAAGCAATCTACTAATAATTATTCTATTTCCAGTACTGTAAGATCGTGTGCAATTATTATTAGGAAACTTCATTTCTAAATCACGAGGGGCTGCAGCCAATGCCAAAAGCAATTAAACAAATTTGATTTTCCTCCTCCTTGATAAATTATGAATCTGCCCAGCACGTCACTCTCCACAAAGTTCACCCAATATTCTAGCTCAATTAAAAAAGGCGAAATAACTAATAACAATAATCCAAATAGAATACAATCGCCGGCAACCGTTCAATATTCATCCAGTCGAATAAGAAGTGACACTTGTCCTCTGCATATCTTTTCTCACGTCTACCAATATCACTCGTACAAATCCTCACAAACCACCCTACGCGCACGACCTCGCCCCATACCCATAATACCACGATGTCAAGTCCCCATCGCGGCGGCATGGAAACTCTTTGTGCCGAGCTGTCGAGGACGCGGAATGCCCGATGTAAGTCGCGTACCTGTGGAATAAGTCGACTTTATTAAAATTTGCCGGCTCACCCGGAAGAACCGGATGGAAAGCGCCCCGGCGATGTGGAAAGCCGGAAATTCACGGAGAGGGTGGAACAAGAGGGAGCTTTCTCATCTGTGGAACGAAGCGGACGAGTGGCTGGTAACGAATGGTCGTTACTCTTTGGCCAGAACGAAAGCCCTGTAAACAAAACAGGCGGTCTTCGTGCCCCCTGGCTGCTTCACGCGTCTCTTCGTCGTTCTCACCCCTTTGCTCCATTTCGTGTTCCACATTCGGAGCCACCCTTGGACCTCGTTCAATGAACGTATGCCGGGTTTCCTGAACACTCACGGACCCACTGTGCGGACTGGATACGTAGAGGTTTTCTATAGTACTTTCACGAATGAGAACTCTAGCCACGTTTCCATTAAGTTTATGGAAAAAATTTGTGGCCCCTATTTAGACGAACATTTTACACTTGCGTCGTTAATCAAGATCAGTTTATTTAATCTCTATAAACTGCAGCTATTTTTGTTCGTTTGATTATGATATAATAGACTGGCGATCGTGTATGAAAACTGTAACTTCGCGGTTTTACATTTTATATTCGAATGTGGCAGTAAATTAGATTATTACGGAGAAAATAGTAATGATTAATTAAAGCCTGATACATGGGATTCAATACAGTTTAATCATTGTAAAACAATTTTATTTGAACATTCAAAATACTGGTAAATCGTATTTCTCCTCTCTCTAGGTTTGCTAAAATTGTTTTATAAGTAATGCATTCAGGTTAGAAGAGCTCTCGAGTTCGATGTTTATCCATAGTTCGCGTTAATACAGAATCTGCTACTGTAAGATACGGCAGGTGAGAATCCGTCGCACATGTTGTATCTGTCGAACTTTAAGCTTTAAATCCGTCTATAGTAAGTCTCATTTGCTTGCACATGTAATCACTGAATTTGTGAATGTACTCTGCTCTTGAGAAATAGGCCATTCCATACGCAGCTACCTAATAGCTTGAGAATTTTCTACGGCTCTGGACTTGTAAGACAGTTGGAAGTAAAAATTAATGGCAGTTTTACACAGTTCTTTCATTTATCGATATCCATAAAATTCCCAGTACTTTTTATTTATAAAAAGAAATTATACACGCGTCGAACACTAGTGCTTCGTTAATAATTAATTAAAGTGTGAATCATGCGAATCGTAACAGATATAGTTCTTTGATAGTACTTTGTAACAGGTAACTAAATTTATTGTTTTGAGTTTTGCTTGCGGGAAGTAACGTAGGATTTTCGTCGGGTGTTATAGAACGTCGTGCGAACAACTATAGTATTCTAAACGATTTAGCCCGGTAACAGCCATCACGAGTTTGCCAGTCTTTGGTTAAGGAATTAGAGTGTCGTGGAAACTATTAAGATAATTCTTGCAGTGGCTGGTGTGCGCGTTTCTCACGAGATTTGCCGGGGAATCGGGGATGCAACGTCGATGTTTTTACGTGGGAGTACACGTACTCTGCATCAGGTGTCTCGGAAAACACGACATTTCCATGCCCGGCCTTCTTTCGTGCCCGACCAATCCATTTGACCTGTTTCCATTATTTCACCCTTCATCTGCTCCTTTCTGTTCCGACCTTTTATCCTCCCTAGCTTTTATCTTCCTTCTCACTCTGTTCTACCCTTATCTTATCTTTAACTTCTATCGTCCCCGATGCAATTGTAATTCATTAAAGCTTATTTTGATTATTTAGAAATTAGTTGGATAATTTCATGCGGGGGCCGATCGAATGAGCTAAGTATGGTGTTTCTGTTATATTAAATTTGAGTTTCGTTGACAAGAAAATATAAGTTCGTGATAATTGTAAAATAAAGACCGTAACTTCAATGAATTGAATTGTTAAATTTTCATTGTTAAATGAATTTGATTTTAAATATTGTACTATCTTTATATCTTTAAATCGAACGAAGCTTCGCACACGTTACAAGTCATATACCATCATAAATTCGGTATGCAGGCCGGAATTAGAAACGTAAACTTCTGTCTTTACGATACATTTATATTTCCTGTACTTTCAGTTGAAAGAAGTGAAGCTGATACCATGTGTCATGTGTTCATTTCTGTTCTTTCGAATTGAAGATAGGCCTGGCTCTTGCTGCGTTCTCGCCCTCCCTTTTTTCCGCTCGTATTCTTCCTTTTCCTCGATTTGCTCCATCAGAATCAAACGAAATAAGCCGACCGGCAACCTGATGTGTTTATTTTATTCTCGCACCACTGCTCAGAGGAGAGAGAAATGAACCCACCAGACACGTTTCCTCGTTAAAAAAAAGTAGCTCGATTTATTCTTATATTCAGTTTTGCTTCGTGTTGATAAATAAACGTTCCCCTACGGTCCTTTGAATTAAATCATTTATCATTCAAGAAAAACTGTCGCAGCATTTTATTACGAGGCCCTAAATTAAATTATGAAAATCTTAAACTGTAAATGTTTGGGTGAAATATAATTAAAATATTATTGTCCTGAAGTAGTTATTATTATTGTCGGAAGGTTCATTTTATATATTATATTTAATAAAAGTAATTGCTGCAATTAACACTCTGGTGTATTAAAAACGTAGTCCAAATATGACTGCTCTGCAAAAGAATTTACAATAGAACAGTAACATATGTATTTAGTATTTTATTTTGCGCAAAGGTGATAAGAAATGAACTTGTATTTTCACAAAATATTCACATTATATTATCATTATATTAATCTACATCAAGTAACCTTAAAAATGTAATCGTCGTGTTCTTAAAATTCTCAATCGGCAATGTTCATCATTTAGTTATATATTATAATGCAGTTGCACGTAAATTCGAAAATCCACAATAATTTAAAAACGATATTTCACCTTTTCTATACATCGCCTTTTAATATTATTTCATGAAACACCTTTTTCCATCGTTCATAAAATACATTTTCTCCCCTCATTCATTTCCATAATCGTTTATATTTGGAATGAAATAACGCTTAAACTTCCCACGCCTCTCACGAAATACACTTAGAATCCTCGCCTTCAATCGAGGGAAATTACCGATGCAAATTGTCATCAGCTCGCAAGAATCGATACAGACGATTGTCTCGAATCGTGTTCCCAGTTTCTTCTTCGATTCATTGCTCGCAAATAAACGGTGGCTGGCGTTATTTATTCGCATGCTTGCAGAAAACTTTCGTATTTTCGATGCAATTACCTTTTTCCTTTCTCGGCATATTCATATCGATTGTTTACCAACGCTTTCAATCTTCTCTCTGTTTGCAAGTTTAATACCGTATGATGCGAAAGGTTCTATACTGCGTGTACGATATTTTTCCACGTCGAATCTTTCAATCTCGCGAACTGGAAGTAATATTAATTACAATTTCACGTGCTCGAACACCACGGTATCAAAATAATTCAATTACTCATCAGGGATTGCTCCGAACTAATTATTTTAAATGAAACTTTCTGCTGTAGGAGTTTATCGTTTTCATCGATTACGATTCTTCATTTTACAGCCATCGCATTTTACTTTTTTAAAACGTTATTTCTAATTTCACTTTGCCATTCAAATTATGTAACTGTAGATAACTGAAATACAATAGAGTCTCTGTACTTGCCTTTAATTTGATTATTTCACAATCTCTTGGCTAATCAATAATTTCCATAACATCTCCATAAAATTTCCGTCAACTAAATAATAACTCGCATACTCTACGCTGTCTCAGAAATCTCGAAATTCCGCTTTAGTCACGATAACATCTGAATAGGCTCAATTGCCGTTCGACTACTCGTTATATCGACTGTTAGCAAGCTTGACGCATGTTATACGATTATTCCAGGGAACGCGTTTCCCTATGCTGTCTAGAGTCGAGCACGTGTGGTCCGTTCGCGAGGCAGGTATAAGAGGAAGGAACAAGTTTCGAGAAGTTCATTTTGCTTGAAATGTATCTGCGTGGTCAGCACCATAAACCAGATCCAGGGCTTATCTCGAGCCCCAAGGGTGGCCACCTGTCCGATTTTATTCGACGTACGTTTCATTGGTTGGGCCGCAGCTGTTGAGATGGACACATCCTTCCGTGGAATGTCTCCGCATTTTGATCGGGGCCCGGTCGATGATCGACAACGATCACGATGAAAATCATTGGCATATAGTGGAAATGAAGATGGACATGTTGGACCACTTTATTTTGAATCCTTTTTGAAATTGACAATTTTGGAGCATGACGTTAGTATTTCATTTGTTGAATGATAATACGTATTTTTTTTTTTAAGTTCTTTCAGAGGATTTTGCTTTAACGAATAGTTCCTGCTTTCTGCCCTTTAATTTTCGTTATTGCAGTTTTAATTTTTTGTACGAGATATATGTTTTATTACGTTAGATATTGAAATGGGAATATTATGCAAGTTATTTTAACAGATCCTGCACTTTTATTTGCATTCAATATTCTTCGTATGCGAAGAATCTCTACGGAGGGGCTTTAAAATTTTGTAAAACTTTCGAGCGTTCGGCTGGCAGTGTTTTAAATAACGCTGCTTCGGCTGTTGCATTTTACCGGGAACATGTTGCAATTTCATGGTCGTTACTTATTCCTTGTATCAAAGTATTCTGCTGAAAATAACGAGCATGCATAAATTATTAGCTTTCCTCTTTCATCGCTTCTGTTCGTTAATAGAAATAAAAGTTTCAGTTTAAAATATTAGATATGTCATTGGTTGCGCAATCTTAATGATATCAATGAAACTAAATGTAGATTGTTAATAAGGAAATGGAAAGTTTTTACAATTTGCAAAGATAATTGAGACGGAAATTCGATGAAAATATATAATAACTTATCAAAATAGTGCATACTGATTTATTTCACGAGTGTCAGATATTTTGCCTTCTTCTATTTAATAGTGTATCGCATTAAATTATTATTGAATATTTTCGTCGCCATATGGAGGACAAGCTTTCATTTTTCTACATCCATTTTTGCCGTTGCATATTGCACGTCTCATCGTTCCTATCTCAGAAATATTTAAACGTCTTCCTTCGCCCGATGAATATTTCTGCCTCCTCTTCTTTCTTGTTGGCTGTCACGGGAAACAGGTTTCTCAAACGCGAATCGAGGAATAAAGGTAAAAAGGCGTAAAAAGGGAGCGATGAAAAAGAAGAACGTTTCAATCAAGTAGTCAAATGAAATTACACGTCGAATAAATGTTCCGCGAACGTTGTTACTTTCATCTGCAATCATGAAACGGAATATTTCCCATTTCTGCGTTTACTGATACGCGTCAATTTAGAGTTGTTATTATTCATCTGCCACTTATTTCATTTCTCGACTATCTGATTAAAACAGTTAGACACTTGGGGTCTGATAATTGTGCTGGAACTTTGTTACACGGAACAGTAAAATTTGTTATTTAAGAAAATGAAATTTTCTATTCAAAAATATAGTGTGCAAAAGAGCAGAGAAACTTCGTCGATTTTTAGGGGCACACCTGTAGCCAAACAATAATGCCACGAAAATATTTTATACAATATTTATGCTAAATCAAATAATGCAACAAAAATAATAATGCAAGATTCAATCGGAGACGCGTAGGGGTAGTAAATTTATGCAATAGTTCTTACACAATTTGTATTCACAAAATGAACCAAATTTACTCAGGAGTGAAAACTAGATTTAGCTTTCTCGAGGAGTCACCAGAAATTTCAGTGGCATTTCACTTAAACCATAATAAGTACAGAGACATAGAGATGAGCGTGGAAGGCACCGTCATCTGTACCGATTATCTTTTATTTGTCGCCCAGCGTCGTAAAGAGTTGTCTTCATTATGAGAGATTTTCCACACCTATTTTCTTACCGCGTAACACACATTTTCGAATAAAGTTTGGACACGTACTCACGATTGCTTCTCGTCGTCGATGGAAATACATATTCACATATAATAAACGGTACGATAAAGTACGTAGTTTCTGCTGAACAAAAAACTGTGTCTATGCAGGATTAAACAACGTAGATTCATAATATTAACACTTATGTTAGCAACCAGGTATCCGGGAAACCATTTCTGTACTTCCTTTAATCATTTTTGTATGTTCTTGATAAAATATCGCAAAGCCGCTCCAGATCTCAATTCTTTGAACAATTTTACGCCAATTCACGTATTGTGAAAACAAATTTATGCAAAATATTTTAAATAACTAAGCTTCGAATTTAGTGGCCATTTTGGTTGCTAACATAAGGGTTAACATATTCATACAAAAATTTGTGTTACATTTTAGTTGACACGCGATTTATAACATTTATCTTTCAATGTTATACAGTAAGCTATTGTATACTCAATTGGAATTTTGTTTGCAATTTGTATAGATTGTAAAGCAACAGACAAAAGGAATTTATAAAATGATTAGATCGAACGAACAATTTGTTACTTCTTTTGAATTTTATATTCATGCTTTTCTGTCTTCTTTCTGTATAAGCATGCATATAATGTTATTCATATATGTATATGTGTACTTTGCAATTGAACTAAATTATTAAGGTCGCAAGGTGTCATTTTAGATTAACATCTCTTCGTCGTCGTATAAACGGAAATGTCTTCGAGGTGGCAGACGGAAGTGGGATGAAAAAATCATCATCGTCCCCGAAGCAAATTAAATCTCCACAGTGAAAACAAGCAGCCGTCTCAATACATTTATAGAACATATTAGTTGGCCTGTAAGAACCGGAATCGGGGACAGGTTGAAACGGTGAAACCGTTTTTCCGGGAACGACGCCCCAGGAAATCCACTTTTCCGTGCTGCCAGCCGAGCAAACATCCTGCTCTCCTATCCTCGAAAGACGAAGCTCCCTCTGGATGTAGGGTCTACTTCTCAACGTTTGGGAATCATACCTGTTTGCTCTAGAAATCATGCCCCACTGTCTTTAAGCTGGCACCGTAGAATTCGTGTTGCAGTGGTGCAACCCTTTCTTACGCAGTCTTCGCCAGGTTCTCCCTCTTCCATTTGTGCGGGCTCGGAATGGACTATTAAATATCGTTCGTTAATTATACTTATAACTCCTCTGTTATATATTTTTGTGCACACAATAATTCTTAGTGTACATTCACGTTTAAATCCAGGCAAGTTGCTTCCTTTGAAAAATATAATAGCGATGCACCATAACTTTAAGTAAAGATTAATTTTGTATAAATTACACCGTGGCCAAATTCGCATCTCAGCAATTATGAATAAAAAAATGGGTCAGTTATAACAGAAGGAACATTACAAAGAAGGAAATACAAAGTAGCCACTGTGAATGAATTTGCTAAAATTAAACAACTTTATCCAATTATTCGTCACAAATTCAGATTGCGCACTAAACCAGCTAATTTGGAGCGATAATTTTTCCCGCAGAACCTCGTTCCATTTATCCATACATCCTCTATTTTCTCCAGCTTCATCATTCGACTCGCCATTCGATTTTCTGCTTTCCTCATTTCGCATACGCTCTCGCTTTTCGCCCATCGCCTTTCCAGTTTCTGTTCTCCCGTTCTCGTTTCCTCGCTCGCCCAGCTTATAACGTCACCTTCCTTTTGGTTTCCGGTTTCCGGCAGCCACCTGCCCTTTGAGATTTCAGGGCACACTTTCTAGCCGAGCTGTGTAATAATGCTTCGTTGTATGCAGACCGCAACCCAGACAGGGGGATACTTGCGCGTACAGATATGCTTTGTTGCTTTGAGTGCGGAGTTTTAGGTGTTAGGGGGATCTTCGACCGTGCTTTGATACCGTGGGTTTTAAAGAGATAACTTGAAGCTGAAAATACGTTTGTATTTTACTTGCTTCCCTTTTTTTTATAACCGCGTACACGACGAGCAGAGTGTTGATTTTAAGCTACTGTTGTCGAGGATTGTGCTGAATTTTTACTAAACAAGCAGGTTCAATAATTTTCAGTGTTAATAGATTCGGTGGAGATCGGTATTACTTTTATTCATATTTAATTTTTATGTTCGAAGTAAAATTTTTTTAAGCAACGAAACAAGTCTTAAGAATACATTGCATGTAAGCAATGTTTTCGCAAACGTTTTCGATAAAAAGAAAAAAATTCGCGAGGCTTTAAATCTCCATACCTCGCATAATTTATTACGTAGTCTCCACTGTTAAAACGATACAACGCCGTGGCAATATTTTTGAGAAACGTCGAAGGACCGCCCTGCCGGGTTTTCTTCTCTTGAAAATTCCTCTTGCCGGTATTACTACCCAAATTATTACTACCCTTCTCCTCTACGAATTACTTTCCTCCAAGCTGTCCTTTTTCTTCTTCTTCTCGTAAATGTATTCCGTCGTCGCTCTAGGGGGTACCTTTTCCCTCCATCGTCGGCTCCCTTCTGCTCGGCTTCCGACAACTACTCATCCTCCGGGACTTTATGTCACAGTTGCACCTGCACGATCTAATATTGCCTGGCGCGTACATGCACACCCTCGTAAATACGGGTACGCGCGATCTTGCATCGTATATTACAACGTTGGCGCAAGCTACTTGCGCTCGTGTCGATGAGAAATTCCGGGAAGAAAGCGGGAACGGTATTCCGCTTGTCCGTAATAAAGAGGGTGATCGTTTGATCGACATCTGTGTGCAGCCGTGTGGAATGGCGCACAATGATAATGGGGTTCAATCGAGAATGGCAATAAATTATAGTCTCGGGCTGGAAGGTGCGGGATAATTATAATAAGCAGGCTGATAATGGTAGAAGTGTAAAAGATGGTGAAAGATTTAAATGTACGTGCTATATATTTTCGAAGGGTTACAGATTCAATGTTTCTTTCAACGTTCTTTGTTGGGTGGTTGTGATTTTTAAACAGACAAGGGAAGGTCGCGAACGGTCAGAGTCCGATTTTAATAAAACTTTGCAGGTTTGAAGAACAATCCAAAATATTAGATACGTATTTTTTTTTAGCTGCGGTAACTCAAATTTAAGGGGCGAAACCACCCTCTAAAGTTCAACCCCCAAACTGCCATCTCGGAAACGGTTTGAGATAGAAAACAATTTTTTATTCAATATTTCGAAAGAAAATACAAAAATTAATGAAACATTTTTTAAATTGTATGAGATGGCAGTCTGGGGGTTCAACTTTAGAGGGTGGTTTCGCCCCTTAAATTTGAGTTACGGCAGCTAAAATAAAATACGTATCTAATATTTTGGATTGTTCTTCAAACCTGCAAAGTTTCATTAAAATCGGACTCTGACCGTTCGCGACCTTTCCTTGCGAGCTATACATAGATTTGTTGTAATTATGTCATTTACGAAATTGTATTAATCACTTGAATTTGTATGGCAGGTTCGATTTAGTAAGTTTATTATTAATTGAAATAGTACTTTTCGTATGCACGTGGAATTATACTGTTAGTATTATGTATTATATTCGAACAGAATGAATACAGTAGGTGCTTTGTGCTTACGAAATTTTATAGAATCGAAATTATGATGTACGTTTTATTTATCCGAAAAGAAGCAGCGAGTTTTCATTATTCAAAGAGGAGCACCAGCTCCCCCAGGAGATATATTTTTAGTAGGCATACCTTCGGTAGAAAATTTGTGTTCATTATAATTAACTAAAATTCCCAAGACAAAACCAACGAGACAAGTAACTCACTGAAATGTCCCCGTTTAAACCAATCCAGGTAGGTACTCAATAAATGTCCCTCGACGACGTAAGAAAATCTCAAAGGCCAGTGCCGAAAATTTCGTAAATGAAACACATAATGTAATTCTTCTCGACCCGAATATTCCCGTAAAAACATATTACCTTATCACGTTGCACGCTCATAGAGCACAATAACGGCGTTCGAAACGAACTCGCGCATTTCCAGAATCTCTACGCCCATAAAAGGATCTACGCTTCCTCGACGAAACCCCACAAATTCCCTGCGCCGGCGCCAGTTCGCGAATTACATTGCTCTCTGAATATCACTTCCCAAGGACTAATTAAGTAATTGCATGTTCGGCATTGCCCCGAAACGAAATTGTCATTTTGTCCCCCCTACACCCACCGAGTCGTAAATAATTCGCGGGCCTCCGTGCTCGCGGTCGCGGCTCGTTTCCAAATAATTCTCGAGAATAATAATATTTCTTCTGCTCGTTGCGGGGGAAATTCGATGATCGTTATCGCGCCACGAATTACCCGCGAAGGGTGTATCGCGACGGGGCCGGCTAATTTCCTGGCGTTCCACGGAACCAATTAAAACGATTTCCCGGCTTGCCGGTCCGCGGGACAATAGTGTGTCCCTGCGGCCGTTTCCGGCCAAGCAATTTCCCCGGTGTCTGAAGAGAGAATTCAGCTGACACAATATGCAGCCGTTTGGAGGCGGGCCAAATGAAACCGAAAAATTACTGGCCGGACAAAGGCTGTGCTTCATGGCCGTGTCGCGATAGGGAAAAGGTGTTGCGCTCGACACCTTTGATACTCTGCGCGACGACCGCGTGTAACGCGTGAAAGCGTTTCAATCCCGCGCTTTTTTATGGTTTGGGGAAAATAATGAAATGTTCGCCGGCTCAAGTGACAGGTAATCCGTTTTGCAGGCGTTACGGGGAAATTAAATGGTTTCTTTCGAGAAGGGTATGTGTGTAGGTATCGTTTTGTTGGTTCTTTTTTGTTTTTCGTCGTTGTTTCGATTTAGAAATAATATTGGGTCGGGCTTGGCTGATGGGCTTGATTAGGGTTTGTCGGATTCGATTTAGTGAATGGATAGGGGGGACAGGATATTCAGCTTGCAGTGAACTTAACAATCTTAAGAGATCTTGGGTATTTAAGATATTTAATAAGTAATAATTTTTCAATATAGAAACAGGAGGCAATAAACGGCAGTACAAAATCAAGCATTATAATATTTAAAATTACACTTTTCTCGCAAACTATATTTTCCTTGCCTTTAATATTAACGAAGAAAGCCAAGGAATATTAACAACCCACAACACAAACTTCCATAAATCTGCGATGCAACAATAAAATGCAAAAATCACATATGTAAATCAGATAAATAAATTAAATGAACACCGAACTCCGAAGTAATGAAGTCCCCCTAAAAATATTCGCCACTACCAAACATCCATCTAATTATTTATTTTCGCCACTGCGTTAGATCCCAATTTTCTTTCGGCTTTACCGCCGCTTTTAAGAACACCCCACTGAAAAGCTGCATCGCGGGAAATTATCTCGATTCCGGGTCCACAGTAAAACGGGAGTAATCCGCTTGCACAATTTCGTGCGAAACGACACTTCTATCCGCGCGTTCCTCTTTTCCTTCCACCCGAGTGCATCGAATACGCTTCGTTTTTCGCTTACGGTTTTCCATTTCGATCCCTTCTCCGCCCCGACAGGACTTTTCTCGCGGACGTTGCACCGGCTCTTGTTGCTACGGCCGTGCCATAAGTATGGGTGTAATGTATAATTTGTGCTGGAATCGTTGCTGAAACGTCCAAGGGACTGTAAAATCGAATTCCGAAGTTTCGCCCCGGATACTAGGAACGGGGAGGCAACTCTAAACTCGTGAAATTAAAATCGTTGAGGACATTCGCGAACCGTTTCTTCCTTTCGCCGTTCCGCTTCGTGCTCGAGAACGCGACGCAACTCCTGAGGGATAATGAAATCAATTTCTGCGGGATTAGGGCGAAAAGGGACGCGAGCTGGCCCTTCGTTAAATTCAGCTTCAGGTGGCCTGATTTTCGGTTGAATGACAGGGCCACCGATTTCCTCGAGGATCGCTGAATAATTCGGCCCGAGTCCTCTACTTTTATTTCTTGCTCTTCAATTAGACGGTATACATTTGTATTTGATTCGCGGATGTCGTGTTTTTGAATTGGGTAATTGAATGAAGAAAGTACTTTTTGTTTGATAGAACGAGATTCGAGCGAATAGTGGCTACAACTTTTTCATGGGTTATAAAATATCAGATTTATTAGGGACTTTGTTGCGATATTACCTTTGTCGGCTAACTGTGTTAGATGACTGGGTAGTTACATCTTCAGGGATTATTTCGAACATTTTCAACAAGCAGTTCGCTCAAATTCTTTTTACATGGCTTTTTGAAATATTCATTAACAATGATTGCTGTATGAACAGTAAATACTATGCTTTGTACAATGTAAAATTCAAGATTAATTAAGTTAATTCATATTGCACGTGAAACGTGTAATTTAAATTAAATTAAATTAAAAACATTTCATATATTGTTGCCTTCGCAATACATAACATTTACACATTCCTTATCGCGACAAATAATATCAATACCACCTCGCTACACCCCCAATGTTTTCCATCGTCTCATGTTTCCTCGATAGAAAGGCGACCAGATGGAATGAATCCCATCGAACAAAGTGCCAATATGTCTGCGACGCCGAAACGAATAAATAACCCATTACACTTCAATGTAACAGTTATATTCATTTATCCGTGAGAATCAACTTTACGATAGCAATCCATCGATCACGACAAACAGCCCCCGTTATCGTTTCCCCGTGTTTTCACCTCGCAGTCAGTATCACCCCCATCGATTCCTTTCCCCCGCAGACGTGTAATTTCAACCACGATTTCGTTCCACGAGCCGTATTAAAATCAGGCGATTCGTCAAAATCCCCGATCGACGTGAAACTGATCGATTATTCCGCCAACGAAACGGCCCGGCAGAATGGAAGGTGCGTTTATCGGGCCACATTTGTCAAGATCTGGTCCGTTGAGCGGCGAGGAATGGGGGAAGGAAAAAAACTGGAGAGGCAGTCGGAAGGTAGTGGCACTGCTCTTTGACTCCCGGGAAAGATAATCGGGAAGTTTGAACGCGATTTTCCCCTCGGCTACAGCCCGTTTGAGAATATTCGAGGGATATTACGAGCTCGTTCATTCTTCTCCTTCCGTCTCTACGTGTTCAGCTTCTTGCACTTTTCTTCTTACCACGGCTGATATTTCGAGCTGGAGATTTTCGACGCTGCGAAGAGGGTGCTGGTTTTTTTATTTTTTTTATGGAACACTCTTATGTGGAAGACGTTCGAGGATGATATAGTACGGGACGGAATGTTTTTATTTAGTTTCATGAAGGCTTTTTGCGAGGGCTAACTGTGACGTTACTCTCGGGACTTATTCTTTCAACTCCGCCCCATTCTTTAGAAAATTTTGTTCCTTTCATCTATCCACGATTGCTGCTGCGGAGGAAGACAAAATTCAAACGCACCATTTGGAAGCTGACGGATATTTATTACCAAAGTAACAGCTTTATTATAATTTTTTTTCCTATTTTATTGAGCTACCATTTACACATTTCGCTTCTACACAAATTTCAATAATGAATCACAGTCTCGTGTACAAACAAAAAGGTGTTGTCACAGCTTTCAAAATATTTACACTTCGTAGACAGTGGCAACTGAAAAATTGTCACAATTCGAACAATTCCCTGTTGCATTTTAAGTTGAAGTATAAAATTTCCACAATATTAACGCGCAACTATTCCAGTCACATTTTACAGAGGTATTTAGCTTTTCTAACGAGCACAGTGATTCGCAAAATTTTAATATAGAATCCACTTTATATTGAAAACAAAAAAACGTTGCCAAAATAATATGAATAAAAGTGGATTCTATTAATTCCGCTTGATGTATTATTCTACCCCTCGCCGTCACGGTGCAAAGCGAAACAACAAGTAAAGTGGAAGAAAGGGTGGTGTACAGATTATAACAGGCGGGGGTAAGAATCGACCAAGGGAATTTCGAAGCTCTTTACCGGCTACAAAGGTCCCAACGGGGACGAGAGCGTATCCTCGGTAATATTTAATCATAGAACTTGCCTGGTATTCAGCATTTTGCCAGGTTACGTGGAAACCCTTTAGATATGTGCAGCCGCTACATAAATATACCAGTTAACCTTTT
This sequence comes from Nomada ferruginata, assembly GCA_963583965.1. Lineage (NCBI taxonomy): Eukaryota > Metazoa > Arthropoda > Insecta > Hymenoptera > Apidae > Nomada > Nomada ferruginata. The sequence goes on from OY757219.1 coordinate 9,579,649, forward strand.
CCACATCCGGTTTTCGTTTCCGTATCCATCTCGTACCATTTCGCTCGTTTCCCACCACTTCCTCCGCGTCGTTTTTCTGTAACTTCTGCTGGGTTCGTTTATCATTCACCTTGAGCCGTTTATGCAGGGGAAGAGTTCCTTGAATGTATGGCAAGTAGGAGTTGAAATATGTAGTGGAGTACTGTACGGATTTTTGATTTGAAAAATTGAGGGAGCACAGATATTGTACGTTTTGTAATTTACTTATTTACTTGGTAGTGAAATGTACTGAGAGATAATTTGTGTTACGATATGTAGTTCGTACATGATTTTATTATACATAAAGTAGTATGTGGTAGATATTTCATTTGATATGTCAAATTGCCATTCAATCTGTTTTTAATATTATTCTGAATGGGAAACATTTGTGGTTACTGCCATGTTGCTTTAAAAATGAGATACAGTTTTATTGTTATACACATTACTTAATAGGAATTCAATCGAGTAAGTATGTAGTTTTAATATAATACACGTTGCTTGGTAATGAATTGAAACCAATAAATTTGTGGCACAAATATTATTTACATGCACTAAAAAAAGCAATATCATCATCAAATTTAATTTCCGAATGTTAGTTCTAATTGAACAATTAGGTTTTCTTTGCTTTTAATATAATTCCTGATCTGTAATAATATATATTAGAATATTTAAATGTACGGTAATATAAATTTGTCATAAAATTGACGTTTTACAAATTTTGTAATTTTGTTATCTAAAGAGGATAGAAATGTTGAAAGATAATTTTTCTAACGATTACTTGAAGTTATATTAATCACCAGAATTGAATCTACCACCAACGCTAAACATCGAAGTTTTCATTCTTGAGAAATTTTTAGTAAGACAATGCGGCGTTCTACAAGGAACTTATTACAGGAAAATTATTCTCCCGTAGATAAAACTGATTTTGCGCCAAATCATGTCGGAAAGCCAAAGGACAATCTGGCAAGAACCACGGTAGCTGGAATCGTGATAAGAGAAAGTTATCGAACTTCTTGAAATTATGATGGCGACCAGGACCTTAATGGGAATATTAACCTTCCAACTTCGATATCGTTCGTGTAATGAATTGCAACTGATTTTTCTCTTGAACTAAATTATCTTCCTCGAGATGATTATCCACATACTATTGTGTCCAGTTGATAGAGAACATTAACAGTCCCCTTTTAGCGAAGAAATAAAAAGTATATAATTTAAGTACAAAAAATTCAATGCCAAACGCAGCTATTTAAAGTTAAATTTCTAATAGCACATAAAACAGAAAATAAATAATAAGTTTCCCACAAACACCTGCTAAAATGACAGTGTATCTTTACTTAGTGCTTTGTTCAAATGAATTTCACAGAAAGGTAATGGTGTAATTTCTTCTTTACCAGAATACTTGTAATATTTATTAGCATTAAATGGGAAAATACCTTTCAGTATAATTAATGGTATAACAAAGCAATCACTAATCCAATGGACTGTCAAGTAGAACTTGATTTTCTTGAATACACATACATATATTCACTGTAATTAAAACTCTACATATTGTTCGCATAATTGCACTGACAGTTTGCACACGAAATTCTTCGGTATAATCAAAACTTATTTGAGCAAGTTTGCATCGAAGAGTAATTCGAAACGATGTAGATATTACGTACGTTTAATAAAGCTACGAAATTGTAGAAACAAAGAGATTATATCACTGGTAACACTTCAGAAAAGCATTATATTCCAAACTATACGGTTGCCCCCTAACCGAACTTCTCGTGTTAACGCGGCTGACCCATACGCGCTGTTTCTACTGTCTCCCTATTATCTCTGGTACCGCCTCGACTGATTATTCACCTTCTTTTCTACTCTATTTCACCAGGCGGTCTGTTTACAGAATAGACAGAATATGGCTACGTTAGACTAGAATTAATGTGTTTTGTAACAGATTTTATTTTATCCCACGTCTCAGTTCGTTACATTGTTATAATTTATAATATGTGTTATGCTGATTTGTTACGAATCAAACGATTCGTTACAATTGATATATATAGCAATACTCTATTGCTGAAATTAGTTTGGTTTGTACTTAAAGGTAATGAGTTTTAAACATGATAATACCTTTTAGTGTATTCATAATTACGTGACACTGACATAATAAATAAATAATTAAAACTGAAAACCAACATACGTCCGTTGGGTACTTGATATTTACACCTTTGCTACCGTAACTCTTGTGATACATTAATGTAGCATTTACAAAATTACATAGCGAACATAATTTTAGTAAAAATAAACGATATGGTAACAATAGCATTAATAAAATCCACAACCACATCTCAAGCATTTCAAAAATATTTACATACAAACCCTCATATTTCCCCGCTTCATACACGGTGTATTATTAATAATTCACTATAAGTTAAAAATCCGCTCTTAATAATTTTTTATTTCCTCATCTCTTTCGCACATCAAATAAAAACACTCATCACAATTACCAGAGAAAGATTCGTCGTTCCTTCTTCCGCTTGCTCTGCTCTCGCGATCCTCGATCGACTTGCCATTACAGTAGGAAGTTCGAAAACGTATTCGGCTTGGATCGTGTACACAGAAATGGGCGAAATGGGAAACGGCTCCACCTCGGTGGTATGAAAAGCGACTCGAAATTAACGGGATTCTACTTCTCTTAGAATGGAATGACGGTGAATCCTTGGTGGATAATAATCGCGCGAACGGGATAGCCGCAAAAACTTCTTAATAAACGAGACAGAAGGAATAATCGTGCCAGGCATCGCGCGTCGAGATCGCAGTTATCGTGGCCGGTCGTGCTTTTGAATAATTTAAAATCCATTTCACCGAGTGCTCTGAGAATTTCGAGATGCTCGGTGACACAATCGACGGAGTCTAGAATGCAATCATGCCCCGCCAAAACTAAGAGAGAAGTCGTCGAGATTGAGTGTCGACACGATTTTACCGTCCCTTATCTTAGCTTGGATTTCAATCGGTGTGTTTCTTCATATCGTGTGGTGAAAGTGGAATTATTCCACGTTATTTATTACAATAGGTGTCTTGAATTTTTATGTTTACGTATATGTAGTGCAGGCACATTTACGTTGTTTAAAGGAATATATATTTTTTCTCGTCTTTTAATTCTTAACGTCGGAATTGTATTTCATTTCTGTTTTTCGAAAGGGGGACGTCAATCTAATCACATTTTTATGGCGATTTCTAGACAGTTGAAGAAAATAACGAATTTGGTACTTGGAAAGTGAAAGAGTATTTGGAATTAGAACAAATATTATCATCAAGAAATGCCTTTCTACTCATCAAGTACATTTTTCACTAAAAGGTTTACAAACAAATCGTACATTCGATTTATATCGCACGATTGCCAGAGTTGTCTCAGTTAATATTTGATTAAAATCCCTTCGACGGTATAGAAAAAAATAATCCATAGAATTGGCAAACATTTCCATAAGGACAAGAGTCGGTTGTTTCTTTTCTAAACGATTTAGAACACAGAATAAAAAAATACTCTTTGGAATGAGAGACAAAAGCATATGGCCTAAATTATCCATAAATATTTCCAACAACTCTCTTGATTCCGCAGACTGCCTCACCAAATTCATATACCTATAAAATCTGCCAGTCTTTGAACTTGCCTTCCCACTTTTAATCACTGATACAATGCCACTGTGGGCGTCTTGGGTTTCACGAAGCCAGAAATTTTTCGCGAGCCTTCGTCTTCAAATCAAAATAACAAAGGGAAGTCGGCGATATTTTTCCATGGCACGAAGCGTCCCTTTCGTTCACGGGGCTTCGAGTTTAATTTTCTTGCCCCGATACTCAAATATCCCTGGGGCTGCTCGTTTCCCCCTTTCAAGTACAGACGTAAGAAGCATCCAGGAACCGTGCCGAGGAACGGAAACCGGACGACCAAGCCGAAGCGTGGCTCGTTGTTCGATTTTCCCTGGGCCCGGCGAGTTTTCCGCGCTCTTCGATTTCTCCGGCAAAGGGGATCGGGAAATTGACGATGCCTTAGTATTCAGGGGGCGTGCGCGTGCGCGAACACGGCACAGATTTCGAAGACCCCCGACGCACCTGGGAGAATATTCAATCGTACACGGTTCCCTTTCGCATCGAATCAATGCTTTTTCCCTTGCTTACGAATTACGTCGTAAATTCCCCGATGTGCGCGCGTTCGTGGCTGCAAAAACAAACGCACCCTGCATACGATATTGTGGATTCGAAGTTGGAACAGGGTGGAATCTTAGGACGGTTCGTTTTCGTTGGCCGCAGGGGGTTGCGGAAGTAGAGGTACTTGCGACAAGTACCTCGTGGGACATCTTGTGTGCGTTTCTATATTTTTTTGTTTAAATCTTCTACGCATGGTTTAATTAAACAATTCCTCGCATTTGTTCGCTTAATTTTTTGTATTAAGAAGTATTTGGTTTTTCTTACTCTAAGACAATTATCTTAAATTACAATGTTTTCCGTATAAGAAATTGTGACAATTTCTTTTAGCTGCTAATGCATTAATTAGATTACTTAATGAAGAATGATTTTGTGCCCATGCACGGGCGGTAGCCGACGAAATGAGATCCCATGGTCCCTGTTATCCTTCGACCATTCGTCACCCCTTTGTTTTTTCACGGCTGGAATCCTGAGGGATTCTGGACGTTAGCACGGCTGTATCTTGAGACTCTGTGTTTCCCCCTCAACAGCGAAGAAAAACCTTGATATTTTTACATCTTGTAACACGTAGCATGTATAGTAGTTTTATTCATTCTAGATTTAGTAGCACAAAGTACAATGGCAAATTTTCAGACTGAACTATTATTATAAATTTCAATATCATTTATTTTGAGTGCATCTTGCATTTTTAATTACGAGTGTCTCATAACTGCAAGAACTGTTATTTTTAACTGGAAACTTGACGATATTTTCCTTCGAAATCAAAGTCAGCATTATTTAAACACTGAATACAAAAGATATCAATTATATCATAGATTTCCGTGAATCATAAACTAAAGTCGAAACGTTTACCGAAACGCAGTTCTCCAATTCGTGTCGTATTATTATTTGCCATCGTTTCTGACCAACGACAGATACTAAAAACCAAAAATTAAAGGAGAAGCACAATTCATTAAGGGTACAATTTGTACGAGCACCAATTTTTCATAACCATCAAACCACCAAATAAACTCGCAGCCATTCATTCCTCGCATCAAACAGCCCCTCCAGTATCACGAGAACCTGCGAATCATCTTCCCCTCCTTTCCACCCTGCAAATGTTTATTTCTCACCCACATCACGCTCGAACAAATTCGAAACGAACACCACCAACATTCGCACCCCACAGACACTGCTATCCCTATTTACACCTTCCCCTATCATTACCCCCGAAGTGACTGCCTCCACGCTTTATTCCGCCGTTCCAAACGCAAAATGCGCTGCACCAGGTACGTGAAACGTTCGACCCTGCGGTATTTCCTGCAACGTGATCGGGCCGGTAACGTTTCCCTGTAAACCGTTCGTCGAGGATGCGCAGCTCTAGCTATTTAATGGCGCGTTCTACAACCCCCTGCTGGCAAGGGTGGCGGGATGTAGCGTACTCAGAAAACTGAGCGATATTATTCCGGGAACGATGGTTTTCCCGGTCGTTTTCTCAACCCGATCTCGTACCATCCCGTACGTTGTCGTTCGCACCCTCTCTCGCGAAATTCTCTTTCTCTCTGCTCTCCTGCTCCCTTCTGTCTGAGCGGCGTTCATATTTACACAAACGTTATCTCCCGACAGCCTCCACGGAACGTAAGAAAAACACGAGCCTCGAAATTGCACGCACTCCGCCGTGGCTCGGATCGTTTCCACGGCGGCGTTGATAACACCGTGAAAATTTGTTCCCCGACCACCGTCGTTTGGATTTCGCCGCCGCCGGGTGTACGGCGATGCGGGAAAAATCCAACCGCGTCGACGACGGGGCTCCGAAAGCGAGAGAGTCTACGTGATTGAGATAACGCGGCGTTGTTTGTTCTCTCTGTTTCGTCGGGGGCGGATCACTGGGGGAAACGTAATTGTTTCATTCGTTACGCCGTGTTATGAGAACGGGGTGAGGTCTGGTGTGGGGATTGGGTGGCTTTTTATTTTGGGGGGCGAATTCGGCGTGAAAATGGTTTTATTTATTTATTCGATGTGTCGTGTGTATTGCATTTCGATGACGGTGTGTTTTCGGTGATTATTTGTGGAACGAGCTCGGCATGTGGTTTGTATTATTCAGTATTAGAGGGTTAAGGGGAGGAATGGTAGCTTTTATTTATTGCTGGACGAGTGAAATATTTTGTCACCCCGGCTAGTCAATAGTGAAATATTTGTCGAACGATTTGGTTTACGTAGCTCCGTTTTTTTGTTGAAAATTTCGTGTGAATTGTTAGTTGGTGTATGGGACAAAATATTTTGGTGGTATTTTTATTCCACTTTTATACCAGTGTATAATAATTTTAAATGGCTTCGATATTGTTACGAGAAGTATGTTGTATTGGATTTTATTTGATCGTCGCTGGTGATGCACAGGATGGCATTTGAAATGAACTTTGACGATCGCTATCAATCATGTTCGTTTATTTTTCCAGTATTTAACGTTCGAGTAATTAATGTCCTAATAGTAGCGAAATTAGCAAATCACATCGCCGATTATGCTGTTAACTCGGACGATAATTAACGGCTATGCCTCAATACCATGACGTCTCTTGTTATACGCTAATAATTACTCTCCTTTGTTCTAACTACACTTCACCAATCAACCATCAATCTATCACACTATCAAACACAACGCGTCCTTTGTAAAACGGAAGATAATCAAGAAAGTTTCCCTTCAACGATATTGAAATTGACAAGTAGTTTCGTTAAACAAATATGCTCTAAACAATCTCTTCAGTGCTGATTACACAGAATATATATACATATATGTATATTTTATGTAGGAATACGTATCGCGTACAAAACGGTATTCTTTTAAAAACCAACAAAATTATTGTTAGAATTCAGTTAGAAATTCAACAGAAGCAGAATTTATCCAGCTCATTCTCCATCATAACTCAACACAATTAAAATAACATAACTTAATCTTCTCTGCACGCGTAAAAAACGTACACACATTAATTTCACTCCAAGTGGAAGTAAGAAAAATGAGAAAGTGACAATAATATTGTACGAATAGTGGGAGTAAAGAACAGAAATGTCGGTATTCTTAACTGTATGTTTATTAAATACTAAATTAAATACCGCACCAACGTTCATTCAAATCTAAACCCACACACATCGCATTCATTCTAATACAGCCACTCTTCAGACACTCAACCCTATCGAACCCCAAACGTACCTACTGTCTAAACATTCACTCAGGTCACCCATACGTACCATCCCATACACGGTCTTACAGTCATTCCACAATATAAAATAGATGAAAGTTTCAGTCAAACATAAATTAGCCTTCAAATAAAATTCAAATAAAAAAAAAAATCTATCTCTGACACTCGGTGATGAATTAACCGCGTTGCAAAGTTTCTTCGCAAGTTCAATCCCCGGTATCGAAGCTTGCGAGCGAAAAGTTCCAGGCGAATTAACGTCCCGAGCTGAGCATCGTCGAGCTGTACACGCTCGAAGCAGTCTGGCGCATCCAGATTATAGCATCGCGATGCATCGGCCGAAATTCCACCCTCCTCGCGTTTATCGCGCGACTCGCTCCAACGATGCTCCGCGTAAACTGCACGCGGCGTTGTCTTCTTTCCGCGTGGCCCTCGTTACAGTACTGCCTCGAATTTAATTGGTAGATGCACGCCGGCTCGCGTGTGCAAGCTGGTAGAAAACGAGGCCGAATTTCCGTCCGCCTCACGGCGAGATTTGCGAGCTAATTCGAGCACGAATCACGATTCGGTCGCTGGCTGCAACGGGACTAGAGTTATGGTTGACGCTTCCCTTTTGAGGGAAATTTTACATTCGAGGGAACATATTTCTCGACGCGATTCTCTGTTGTTTTCTTTTAATTTTGTTGGGACAGTGAGGAAGCAGGAAGAGTGGTTGAAGGCGGATTAGAGGGCTGTCGTATGGAAAGGGGATTCGGTCCAATTATGGCTGACTTATTCTACTTAAGAGTGACAGGTGACGAAAATTTCTGTTACTAGAGCTTAATCGAAACAACGCTATTGGCGGATACGTAAATTTCATTTTCTAGTTGCTAGTTAAATAGTATACACAGTCTAAGGACATACAGTTGTTTGTTATTACTTATTTATTATACAATAAATAATTTTTAATTGACACGTTAATTACATTTCAATCAGTAATTCTTCGTTTTATAGAATTGTGTGAACGTTGTCTTCGTTAATTATACCGCCATCGCCATGTTTTATCTATAGAATTAAATACTAAATTGTCTCGTTACAGTAGCGAAATGGTTAGAATTTATATTCATAAAATTAATACAACGAAATATCTGAATAATACAATTTTGCCAGGGCTTGCCAATATTTCCAGCACGTAGTGCATGTGCAGTGGGTGACGATACAGTATAGAGAGATAATCAAGCAAGCGTAGCACTTAACTAAATTCCATTTCAATGACACCTCATTAATCATCTGGATATAGTACTCAAGAACTTTCCAAATATCGATTCCTGCATATTCGTGACATCTAATTACCTAACTAAGACAAAAGGCATAATTGCAAAGAAAAAGAACCCTTAAATTGTACAACGAATTGGTGCAATTAAACAATTCATTACACACACACTCACTAAAAATTCATGGGAGACTTGCCGGTTTTAACAAATTTTCGTCATGTACTGTAAATTATTGAATATATGTACTATAGTTTTACTGCTACGTACGCTAACAAATAACTGACTTTAGTAACTGATACCTTTTAAACAATGACGAACATAGTGCTAGAAGTGCTAGAAAATGTTTGCCGCAAGGTTTCGCACAAATTTATTCTACACATAGGTGATTATGTAAAATATCCTCTGATAAATATATTAACGATTCCAATAATTTTCTTGTCATTTTTACAAAATTTCATTACTTGTCCTATGATTTATGAGCTTATCTGTATATGACTATTTCTTCGATGAATTATCGCAGAAACGATTTATACGTTCAATCTAAAATTAACGTTCACACTGAAGGGTGTAAAAAAAATACACGATACCAGTATCCTGCGAGATATCGATCATTTCCACCCCTGGATTACGACCCCTGGTCTTCCCTTTGCACAGAATTATTCACGAGCGAGCGAACCATTTAATAAACTCGTGGAAGAGCACAAAATCGCAATCACGGGCCTGACGTGCCGCACGTGTGTCATACATCGTGTTGCGGTGGTCGAAACAGCGAGAGAGCAACGTGAAACGTAGACAGGAAACAGGCAAGGGTTGCAACGGGAAATCAAATTATGAAAGGGTTTCACCCTTCTGCAACCTTTTCTATTTCTCGCTTTTTATTCGAGTTAATTTTCCCTGTCACGTTTTATCCCGCGTGTCGACACTTTCGTTTCTCACCTGTCTTGTCGCTTTGTAAACTTTCCCACCATACTTTTTATTTATATTTCCACACCCCCTTCGCTACCTTTTCTACCGATTTTTCTGGTTACATTTCGTATTATTACTTTTCCAAGTTTTCTACGGTCGTGTAAATTTTGTACCGTTTTCGTTTGATATTTAGTCTCGTTTTCAGAAAATGTTTTTTTATTTTCCCTTTATTTCGCCCGTTTTGTAAATTCGTGTGTGCTGTTCATTTGTACGTACGTTTCATTTCGTTGTTTCCGATTTTACAAATTTTCGTTCGTTCTATGTTACACCTACGACGGGCACGAAAATCTTGAACTTCTGAAGAGGTAACGAGACACGATACGAATAAGAAAGAGAACCAGTGAGAACGTAATGGAGAGCGTGAGCGCTCTAAGAATCCATCGAGATATTGAAATATAAAATTCAAATGGAATGACGAAAATTCAAATGAGCTTGTACAAATGTTACCTATATTACTGCGAAACTTCGACTTGTAATCCGGCTGCTATAATATTAAAGTACATAGTGCACCTCCGGCTTATTTCAAATGTTAACAACACCGTGCTCTTAACAATTTTCCATTACACTCTTCATTTCCCCTTTCCATACATTCTTCCTTTTACCCTCTCTTCCACTCACTCTCAAGTTCGTCTTCTTTCGCCTTTTTTCCTTTTCAACGCTCCTTACAATTTGCCTCCTGTTTCTGCCTCCATTTTCGTTCCCCGTTGTTCTCAAGATTTCGCCGCGGCTTTTTCCCAGCACGTCACTTCGATTCCCTCGTTTCGTTCTCGAATGAAATATATAATAAGCTCGTCACGAGAGTGCCGACTGCAGCCAGTGCGCAGCCACGACAACGCAATAAATCGTCGGCGAATGTTCACACAGCACCTGGCCTCTGACTTTTTAACGCTGGCCAGATTTAGCTACTTTACACCGTGGAATTCTCTTGTCGCGCTCGTGAAATTTTCGCACGCCCCGCGACCACGTTTTCCATCGCCTTCAGCCGTGTTCCCATTCGCCCAGTTCTCGAAATAATTTCACAGTAGCCTTCCCTTCGACTACCACCCTTCTCGATGATGGATTATTATTGGATGAAAGGTGCGACGTGGTTTTCAGGTAGAATTTTTGGTTAACAAGTTTTTAAGTTGAGCTTTTCGTCAGGTTCTTCTTTACATTGCTTATCTGAAAGTGGACTTTATTTTTGAAGAAGAGAATAGTTTTCTTCGTCATGTGTCATATTTTCTTTTGTCTTTTATTTGTAAATGGGAAATAATTGAATAACAAAACTATATTGCCAATTTCTTGCTAGTTGTTTTTGTGTTTATTTTGTGTAGTGTTATCACTTTTCATTTATTGGCTTTTAGTATATTTTATGTCATTAACAATCTGTAAAGTACAGTCTACGATTGTAACACTACTGAGAAGAAAGAGGAATCAATTAAACAAAAATCTTTTACCTACTTTATGCAACGTATTATTATTTTTAAATCGCAGAAATAATTTGGTAACAAAATTTCAAACTTTTAATCCTTTTCTATAATCATTTCGTTACATCTTAAATCAACAACTTTTATACATCCTCCATCTTTTCAGGCAAAGTATTTTTTCATTTTCAAAATTTAAGAAGTATGAACATTCATCCCAAAATACTATCATATTTGTTTCTGTGGCCCTCAATGAAATTTCTGTTGAAAATCGTATTTGGAAATCGACTGAATACGAATACCACGAGACGCTCGTTGGACGAGAATTTATTGTTCCTGTAACGGTAGGTATCGGTAATATTGAGTTTAATCAGGATTACTGATTAAAGTGCAGTTTGATTAAAGTCAGAATTACCGCGTTGCAGAAAATTTATCGGTATTATTACCATCCAGCGGTGTACAGAACACTGCGTCGTTCCCGTTTGCATTGCACGTCGGGTAATAGAAATCCAATTATTCGAATACCATGTCGCATGAACACCTGTTAACTGAATTTCGGTATTACCAAATAGTCATTGGATGCCCTGCAATCGATTATTGAGTAATTCTATTATTATGTTTCTCTTACGCCGTGTATGAAATGTGTCAAATATGTCACAGTGACGACGTAGAATTGATTGAAACAAGTAAACGCGCTTTGAATTGTTTAAATCATTGTAACGTGACGAAGAACTGATATGAATTCTATAGTAGAATCAAAGGGGCAAATAAGCAAGTTGATAAAGCTTATTATCTACTGCAATGTTACAAGAAATATAATATAGTTATTTTGTGCAAAAGTGCATTAGGTGAACTGCCGATGATTGTTTTTACAATACTTTTCTGGTTTGCTATAAGGTGCAACATAAAAATATGATAGAATGGAAATGCAATTGGTTGATACGGAAAAGGGTAATACATTTTTTCTTCAAGCAATTCTCATACAATTCTATTTCTTCATGATACAACAATTACTTTAAATATTATGAAATTAAACGAAATAAGTACCGTTTAATATCCAATTTAGATAATTCTCTGTAAGTGTGAGAAATTCATATTTAACGATATATATCATTTCAAATAATTTTATAACACAAATGTATATATGGTGCAATATGGATTTAAGTTCTTTGAATGTACAGTTATTATTGTGTGCCAAAACTTTTGTGCAAATAATCGAAAGCAGCCTACGAAAAATATGGAGATTCGATTTTACAAGATCCTGCATCGATACTTTTTGGAGCTCGTTACGATCAGCTTATTTATCTTCGTGGCTGTACTTGTTAGAAAATGATGAAAGGTAACAAGTCGATATTCGACGCACGATGTTCGAGCATAATATTCTTCCAGTCAGCGGTTGCCGGAAACTCGGAAGCAGTTAAATTCAATTCCGATATCGGATGGCGTCGGACGATCGGTGGTTTGCAAATTATGCGAAGCTTGCACAGGAAATACGGTTTGCCTGACCATATGACCGTTTCGATCTCGATGAATGAAGGTAAAACTATTTTAATCTCGATCAACTTCGTGACGGTCCATTGCAGTTCAACCTACAGAATTGTTCTAGCATTATTTACTAGACTAAATGAAATACGCTTCGTATTTCTTCCACTCCAGCATACAAAAGTAGCAAACGCTACGTGTGAATAATTTTTTAAATACACAGAAGGACTGTTAAATAAATAATGGATCGGATGTGAGAATACTTTTAAAAAGCGACGCTCATAGTTTGCATTTAGTTTTACTTCAACTAGCAAAGGAAATTAATCATTCGCATAGAATTTCAATGGATTATTTATCGGAATAATTATCCCATTATTCTCATCGATGCAATTATCGGAATTTATAATTTTAATAAGGTTGCCCTAGATTTTCATGAAAACCTACTTTCAAAGTCGTGTTACTAATGGAAATTCGACATTTTTAAGACTTTTAAGACTGTTCTTAATTAATATGGGAATTACAAAGAAGGAAGCTTTGTACCTCTTAGACGGCTTATATTGTTTATTTACTCGAGGACAGTTTCTTTTTTATTCCACGCGGCTTAGCGCGCGTTGAAAGGGGTGAAATTGAAATTCTTGAAAGTTTCAAGGGAGAAGGATCATTTTTACGGATCCATGACTCCTTTAGAGCCGCTCCCTCCGTTCTCGGTTAATATTTGGCATCGAGGAGTCGGGCATTGTTGCGACCCCTCGAAATCAGACGTAGCCCTTCGAGCCCCTCCTCGACGAGTCGTCGAATAAAGTTCTCGTCACTTAGGCTTCTATTTTTGGATGGTTGTTACGCCGTATTCTCGTGCCTCCGTCGTCACGATTCGTCCTGTTCGTGATACGAAATTAAATCCACGACAATGCGGGTGCCACTCGTTTATTCCTGTTACGTTGGTCTTCAAAATTTCGTACACGTGTAACGTCTTTCACGAATTTCTATGGCCATGTTGCTCGATAAATGATAATAACGCCGGCTGGTTGGAAGCTTATATTGTAAAGTAATGACAATAGAATGTTTTATACATGAAGCAGATTTCGTAATGGTAAATATTAATGTGCATTGTCTTTTAATTGCCTTTTTGCAGCAGATCAGGTGGTAATACCGATTTTAAACAATTTCAGATGTTTCAGTTATTTCTATGCCATTTCAGAAATATTAGAAATTTCTTCATTATTTATCTTATTTTAACGCGTGAAAATGAAACAATTACAGAGATCCAATATTCATTTGTATATATTTTAAATTAATATTACTAATTATTTTTATTCTAATTACAATTATACAAAATACATATCAATCACAATTTTTTAATAAAATCCATACCCTGCCAATTCCTATAGTAATCCCCATAATAGAAATGAAAAAAATGAAAGAAAATACAAACTTTAAGTACAGGATCCACTTGCATCCAATTCCCTTCACGATTGTGCAACTTTGACATAAAAGTACAAGAGATACCATTGCCTAATTTTATGGGAAAATCCACCCTGAACATTCACAGGAAAGTGCACACTTCAAAGCGCAATTGGTTTCACATCGGTGGGGCCATCGGTTCTCGAGATACGGTTTGAAACTTTTGCGTTTAAAGCGCCGCGCCGTCGTGGATGCTGAATGGCAGATAAATTTCCTGAAAAATCCGCTCCGTGGCCCCTTATTTTTTCTCGGAAATACGCACGCAGCGTGTACTAGCAACAGTAGAAAAAGCCGCTGATTCAACGTCTGCCGCTGACTATTCACGTGTCCACTGTGTGGTAGGTCAGTTGTGGTTTGCGAGTGGGTGGATCAGAAATATCGGGTATGCTAGAAATTGCGTTTCTCTTTGAACGACGATACCCTTGCAAACGATGTTTGCTGATACTCTTATAATAACGTGAACCGTAATTCATTCTTGCGATTGAGCGGTGCGTTATTGTTTGTTCTGGTTCATCAGAAATGTCTGGATGAAGCCTGGGATAATTCTCCATTTGCTTCGACTTGGTAGGATTTTATTGTAAATAATGGCGAGTCAACTGTGTTAAAAAATGTTAATTCACTGTAAACCTTTGTTTATGAAGTGTAAATACTTTGTTTATTGAAGTGTAAATACTGTAGCACATTATTATTTCTATAATTGCATATTCTGTTTAGGCTTGAATTTTTTTCGTATTAAGTATTATGACATTTGTAGTAACTGGCGATTTTAAATCATTAAACATACGAACAAGCATTTACCATTCCATTTGTGAGAACCAATAAAACAATTGCACCACTGTCGCTAAGTCAGTGATTAACAGAATCTCTTAAAAACTTCACAACTACGTGGAACCTGCACTTACTCCAATTTATTCTACTTAATGAAATTTACCCAACTTTCGAACAACTTTTTCATCAGGGAGTATCGACGAAGGGGATTTCTTTTCACGCGTCGTTGCCTATCTCACCTGTTATGCTAATGCGCGACATAGCGGCAACGCAAGTTACCACCTGTCCGCCATCAATTCGAAGACTTCTCGCATCGTGGTTGCAAGACGACAGGAATTATAAAAGCAGGGGATCGTCGGTGCCATCGTAACCGTAAAAAAAAATGTCAACTCGTTTTCGTCCCTGCGATCGCATTATTTAACACGTTATAAAAAGAGAAAGAAAAGGGTGAACTCATAAAAGGTGAAGTGGCACGGCAGTCGAGGAGGGAAAAAGGGATAGGTCTGAACGGGGATTGAAGTCGACAATATCGACTCCGGTGTTAAGCCTTTGAAATTACACGGAGAAGTTAGAGCGAGGCTCTGCTATGTTCTCCATTACCTTCCTATTTCCTCACCTCTTACTAACTCGGCTAAAGTTTCACAAATTACTTCGTATCACCTCGCACTGGCCCGACCTGTTCGTCGCAGTTCGCCGGGACTAATTATCGCGCCCTGTGACAGGGGTTTAAGTCTCCACTTCGATGGATTTACTTGCTCGACAATAAGTATACAGTCTTTGTGTAACGTCGAATTACTTTCGCAGAATATTCGGCAAACTTTCGCGCTTAATTACTCGTAATTGGGTTATCGGGGGGATCCGCGATTAAAAGTCAAACAACTGTCTCGGTAGATTGTACTCGAGGCTCTCCCGTTTAACACAGTATTTCATTGGTTTGCACGGTACATACTTGTAGATGCATTGCACAGTGTTTGATGGTAAGACATGGATAAATTAAACATTTTTATTGAAAATATAATTCATCAACGATTGGACTAATATTGTGTGTACGTCATATTTAATTGGAAAATATCTTTTTACTTGTCGGTTTACTAAGTGTCTGGCTGGGCGTGTGCATTGGATAACATACGGTATTATGAATTTGAAAGAGCTTAAACAGAAATTGAAAACGAAGAATTTCAACGCATTAACATTTATGATAATATCAAATGCTATCTCGAAATGGTATACAGATCGTTATGGGAATTCTGTTTTCACGGCAATCTGTTTCGATAAAATGATATGGTGCAGCTACTAGAAAATGATCCGTGTTGCTACAGGATTCGGTATACTGACCTAATCCATGATTCAATGTTATTATAAAATTCAATATGCATTATCAAGTACTGACAGAAGCTTATTGGACGGAATCCTCTTTGCTGCCCGATATTCGTATTTAAATTTCATAAATATTTCAACTCGAAGCTCGCAATTTATTAAAATGGCGGGATATTAATTTGTTAAATTTTTTGCGCACACAGATGTTAAAAAAATATCGACGAATCAGTACTAATAGCACTTTTGAACAGCGCGGATATTCTGATATATAAATTGTTCATCTTCTGTGTTGAAAAAATTCCATTTCCACAGAAGGGATGAAAATATCCACATCTAAAAACTTTTCTTCATCCGCGACACTGTTACACTCAAACGCATTTTCCGTGCATTCGAACACACAGAAAATAAAAGAAAAAGAAATGGTCGCGATAGCTTATGTTTTCCCCAGAGAGAGAGAGAGAGAGATGCTCGAGGATGACGAGTCTGAAAAAAGAGGGCACCCCGGATGTCTCGAGGCTGCCCTGCAAGACAATACGAGGAGTGCACGTCGAGACTACCACTCAGACTTGCCTGTAGGCTGCCTGTAATAAACAATATGACTCTTACCTGCACCTTTTGTATGCCACCCGCTACTTCCTGTCCTGGAGGGGTCGAGGGTGCATCCAGGATGCCCTACGGCCCTGCCCTGGCACGCACACTGCAAACACAGTCGGGCACGAATTAAATTCTGCAGAACGTTCTTCTGTGTGGACCAAGAATCGGCCCTGTTTGATCAGACTTTCGCTTCAATTAGGCGAGACACCATTCGAGAGACTTCTCGTTGCTGTTTCGCTGGCAGGGGAGCTTTCATCAATTTTTGTTAACACTTATATGGCCACTCCTTTGGAGAAAGTGACGTCTTTGTTGGACGACTCCAGGGGAGTGATATCTTTGAGACTATGCGAGGCACTATCTGGAAGAATGAGTGAACCGAGTGGAGAAGCTAACGATGGAAGTTTGATGTTGTGTGCCAACGATGAAAGGATTCTGTTGGACGATTGGGGATGGTGTAAATATTATTTTTGTATATTTCTTGCTTTTCTTTCTTGCGTTCGGTTTGTGGGTTTATTAAACAGAAAGTGACAACGAAGGGACACCTTTCCTTTCCTTGGTGCACGAAGCAGCTAATCTCCTTGAGTGCACCAAGGGCTGCTCGAAGTTGCTTTAATGCAATTACGTCGTAACTTGGTGTACGTAGATCATCGTAGTGGAAGGACGTGAATGATAAATTTTTAAGGAAAGTAACCGGTTGCTGTTGGACATTAAATGGTGTCTGGCAAGAAAGTTTGTACTTTTGTATTAAGAGATATAACCTGGTTACGGGGAATGTAGATTAATGAGCGGTTAAATGGATTGCTCGGAACACACACACCGTGTTAGAGTTGTTGGAGAAAATTATAAGAATGTGTAAAATCTGTGTTTTTTAATTCTTGAGAAACGTCGTATTCTGAGAAAGACTTGACCTAAATCACGAAAATATTAATATTGATCAGTAACAATTCCGGTGATATAGTTCTCTAAATAATTTCAAAAATTCTGTAATTAGATAAAAGTGTAGAACTCATTGCATAGAATTTTTTTTAAACAACTGGAATATTGCTCCTGCACAAATTGATTAGTAATGCAATCATTTACATTCCAGAAAAAGTAAAACACGTGACTCTTCGTCAATTGAAAATGACGGCAAAATTAGCTACAAGCTTATTAAGTAACGCTCGACCTCTCACCTCGCGAATCCTTCGTCAATTAACGACTTTCACAGAGCTTGTTTGTCTCTAGCTCGTTACCCCTAAAAAGCTTTCATAGGAAAATTAAAAGGGCACGTCAACTCGTTTACTTATATAGCGTTTTGTAAATCCCTTTATTAACATGACACTATTAATTAAGTTACAAGTATTTCAATTGTCTACACCTATTTTTATAACAATTTATTTATAAAACTTGGTAATTTGCAATTAATTTTATACTACTGTCCTTTTATTTCTGGTAATTATTTAGAATAATATAAATAGCTGATTAAATTTTGATTTGCATTAATACTTGAGGTAATTATAATTGCAAGAAATGCCACTTTCTTATTCACTGAACAAAATGCAACAATTTTCTACAACATTATTCCATCGAAGTACGTATTCGCTTTACTAAAATTACTACAATATACAAAGCTGTTCTTTCTGGTATGCCCAGTTATTCATTGCAATTATTCATTATGTCATGTTTATTAACATAACATTATTAATTAAGTTACAAGTATTTCAATTGTCTACACCTATTTTTATAACAATTTATTTATAAAACTTGGTAATTTGCAATTAATTTTATACTACTGTCCTTTTATTTCTGGTAATTATTTAGAATAATATAAATAGCTGATTAAATTTTGATTTGCATTAATACTTGAGGTAATTATAATTGCAAGAAATGCCACTTTCTTATTCACTGAACAAAATGCAACAATTTTCTACAACATTATTCCATCGAAGTACGTATTCGCTTTACTAAAATTACTACAATATACAAAGCTGTTCTTTCTGGTATGCCCAGTTATTCATTGCAATTATTCATTATGTCATGTTTATTAACATAACATTATTAATTAAGTTACAAGTATTTCAATTGTCTACACCTATTTTTATAACAATTTATTTATAAAACTTGGTAATTTGCAATTAATTTTATACTACTGTCCTTTTATTTCTGGTAATTATTTAGAATAATATAAATAGCTGATTAAATTTTGATTTGCATTAATACTTGAGGTAATTATAATTGCAAGAAATGCCACTTTCTTATTCACTGAACAAAATGCAACAATTTTCTACAACATTGTTCCATCGAAGTACGTATTCGCTTTACTAAAATTATTACTACATATACAAAGCTGTTCTTTCTGGTATGCCTAGTTATTCATTGCAATTATTCATTATCATTTGATCAGATAGCTTCGTACCAATACACCACAAGTTTAATATAAATATAATTTCATTAAAGTATTGCCACCTACCGAACAATCTTATTCGTACAAGATAAAATTCTAAAATTCCGAAGTACTACTCTTCTTACGGCGCGTTGCAAAAGCGTTAACGAGACGTGATAAGTGAATCAGCGTAATTGAGGCTAGACTCGAAATTACGGAGATTTGTTTTCTAGCAAGAAGTTCGTGGTTCTCGGGGCCAACGGGCTCGCGTTAGTCGTACTTTTCTGAAATCAAGGATGTCGGCGGAAGAAGAAGGTATTAAGGAATTTTCTTCTCCGACAGTTTCACCGTGGCGAACTTGAACGCTCCTTATAATTTTCCACAATTCCAGCGAAATTGTGTGAGCGCCGCCGCGCTTCCCAAGTGTTTGCTCCTTGTTTCAAAACACTCGCCCCGGGCGAGGGGTAAATTAGGAGAGCGGACTTGTGAATCCAATTAACGCCCTTCAAGCACTCGTTCCCTTGCCCCCTTTTTTTTACCACGAAACGTAAGTGCTTCATTTTCCGTAACGACGACGAGTCATTGCTTTTCCATCAGAGCGCGAACGAACAAAAATTTCACGTCCCGTTCACGAATCGTTTTATTCTCGTTGTCGTTCCAATTTCCATTCGTTGATTTTATTTTATCGATTATTTCTTCACATCCGTAGGATGATATTAAAATATGGTTTGCGAAGCTGAATTGAATTGGACGTGTGTGAAATTACAGTGCTTTTTATAGCAACTTCGGATGAAATGTAAAATTACGTTTTGATTTACGATTCGAGTTTGTTTGTTTCATATAAATATTCCTCTTCGATCTTTCGTTATTCTGTGGTAGAAGCCGAAATTATATTCTCGTCAACTAAGTAATTTCATTGAAGCGCAACTTTTTCGTTTAAAAATTGCGCATTTAAAAAACGGACAGCAAATAAAGCTCGGTCTTAAGGAAAGGAAGAAAATTGTTTAGAATCTTGTAAGCTACAAAACTATCCCATTTCATTTCATTTTTCATTACCTAGACCTACACATATTACTTGTTCTTTTAAAAAACAAATTAATCGATTAACCGCGATAAAAATCAGGACAGCCTGCAATTACAGAGGACTAACTACAACGAGAACAATTTTCACGCCGAACGGAATTCTCGTTTCGACTATAAAACGATCCTCCAACAGGTAATTCAGCCGCAGCGTGACGTGACACGTGAAACGTTCATATTCCTTCGTAGTAAGTACGAAAGGGGTGTTTCGAAACGAAAAATATACGAGGGACCTCTCACCTTTCACTGCCTATGCTATTCTCTCCTCGAACCGAGAGAGAACTTGCACGATCTCTCGTCCCTTTGAGATCGGTTGATTTACGAGCGGGCTTGGAGATGAGCCAGACTGTCATATTTGGTTTGCTTCTGGAACGTATTGCAGCAAGAGAGGTTATAACCGAGGTAACGTTTCTCCAGGGTGTAACAAATTTCCAGACGATACGAGATGTATTCATTCGAATCGCGAGGACGACGGATTTTATGGGCCGATGAAAGTCTGCCCATAGTCTTCTTCCCTCGCAAGCTCGTCTATGGTGCGCGATGTTTGAGGGTCGATTGATTATGGATTTCGATTCTTTTCCACGGATGCTGCATCGAATTTGCAGACACTGTTGCAAATATATTTCTTTGCTCGGCGAGTGGTTGGGGTTTCGGGAGGGAAATATTGCTGATATTTTCTGCGAACTTTTTGAGGATTGTAAGTTCAGAGGAGATATTTGGAGGCGTTAAATTAGTACTTTGTAAAATCAGGACATTGTATCGTTAGCTATTTGATATTAGTAGAATTGCAGAATAACAAGTGCACAGGCTTTACAAAGTAAGAATGTAGAACATTTAAAATGACTAATAAAAAAAAGTGTCACCAAAAATAATACAGATATAATTAAACCGAACGAAATCTCCCTTTCGCGATATACCTTTAAGAATCTATCATCAAGAAATCGTTGCCGCCGCAAATGTTACTATTAAAAAAAGCTTATTCTACTGAAATAATTCAGCCCATTCACATCGCAAACCAAAGTTCTGCTCAAATCTTATTTCCCGCCTACACTCTCTATTTTCTTGAGCGCGAAATAAACACGCGAGTCTCGCCTTTGAAGCAACGCCTCGAAGGAACAGACAAGAGCCGATAAAACGAGAAACAGTTCGTTTCGTGTTCACGACAGTTTACGATTGCACTCGCCCCCGGAATACCGCGTATGTCGAACGAATTGAAACTGTTGATCAATTCGAAAACGTGACAATTTAATCTCCACCGCGAGATCCCTTTGGCAGCGAACAATCGCGTGGAAGCAGAAACGTGACGAGTCATTTTCATGCAAGTTAAACAATGAAAAGTTAAGGAAGAAAAGGTGTAAAGGAGAAAGAGGAAGGGGACGTGTACGCGAATGGATTGGACAGAGAGAGAGAGAGGAATTGTCCTCCCGTTTCAAGTTTCTGATTAAATCTGTTCTACGGCTCCCGAGTTTGGAACGAAGGAAAGAATGGCGTGGAATCAACTCCGTTTTCTCCTCGTTGAGTCTCGAAATCGGGCCAGCAGGAACACCAGGTGGCAAAGGGATGTCGAAAGGATAAAACAGTGAATCTTTCACGCTCGCTAACTGTCCTCACTCTGATGATCAAGGGGAATGCTCCACTTACTGTTGGAAAAAGTTCTTTATTTACTTAGAGTGTCTATATAGGAAGGGTTGTGGGTAAATAGGTGTACCAGCTTGCATGTGTTTGATAGAGTTACAGTAATGTAATGGTATTATGATAACGCTACAGTTCGAGCAATAAGTGAATATGTGTGTTAGATTTTTGAGAGAAAATAATATGCTCAGAAAATTATTATGTGTACATATATTTCAGTAGGTGTTTAGATAATTTGTAGAAAATAATATGGTGATGAAATTCTTAGAGTAATCAATGAAAAATTGATTAAATATATTCAAGTGAAAATATTCTTACTAGAAATATTCTTTAGCTGCTTGATATCTCAGAAGAATTAATGGAGAACAATGGTTTAGTTTTAATTGAAATTCTTTCATGTTCCTCAATAACTCCTCTCCAAATAACTTTAGTCTACCATCGTATTTACTTTCTTCTCTTTTGGACGTTCTGACAGTCGACTTCTAGACCATTAGCAACAAAACTCTAGCAACAAAGTTAGATTTTAAGCTAGAAATTTGTTATACATTCGTCATTCACATAGGTTTCTCATTTTTCAATGGATTTCAATGAGTTCCAATTAATTCAAATTAATTACCAAACAAATACTGAAATCAACGATAATAAATGTGAAATTTCAATCAAAATGATTCTACCATTTATTTTATCGAGAATTTATTCTCCATCGAAACGCTGGACTAACTTATCGCGAGCTATTTTCACATTCATTGACAATTCTCTACGATCCTCTTTCCCACCTCAACTTTTGATGGTCTCAGAAGCCTGGCTTCGAGAACTTTTCTGCCCGCGAAGACCATTCTTTTCTGTAGGATCATTTATCATCGCACACGAGGCCAAGAGGCTTTGTATCACTGGTTGTCGAAGGCGCCCTCGAACAATACCGGAACATCACACGGAAAATAATTACGACAATTTACCGTTCGCCCTCGTACACCACTTTACCACGCTCCATTTAATCAGCTTTTCGAGTACCTTCTTTCGTTCTATTGATATCTAATGTCGGGGAACAATTTTTCTGTCGGAAATTGGGTTTGATTCACAATAAAGGGATACCATTGGCGGGGCGTACCTAATGTCTGATGGATGAGGAGTAATATGATAAATTAATGAAAAGAAGAAATATTGTTTGGCAAATATCGATATTGTGGATATTTCTACCGTGCGAGGATAGCCTTGGAGAAACGATATCGTTTTACTTGTTTACTTAATTATTTCAAGTGTATGTTCTTCGATGTGAAAGTTGAATTATAGTCGGTCAATGATTATGTCGTGCGATTTTTAAATCGTTCAGAGTTCACTTGTTGGATTTCGCCATTTCTGTATCCCTTGCAGTTATTAAAATAATTAGAATAGTTCTTAATATTACAATTCAGTCGGCTGTTCATTAGAAATGGAAGATTTGTATTCTTCTGTTTTCCTGTTTTGGTTATTTATGGACTTAAAAATCTGTCAAAGTGCAATATGGTATAAGTCTTGTTTCACGTTTTTTCGTTTTTCATATTTCATTCCTGATGGACTGCCCTCTGTAGATGGTGTCGATGTGCTATCACGATATACACATTACAGAATAAATAGTCCTGACAAATATTGATGTAGAACACTGGGCAGAGTATGTTTGAAACTCAACAGAGAACATAAAAGTACAGTGGGGAACAGAAATGGAACAGAGTGGTCCTCATAAAATATTTGATCCTCTTGCAGAAATGTTTAAATGTTTAAAAAAAGTCAGAGTGCATTGAAGTAACAATGTGAAATTCCGCTAAATCATATGTATTACTATTTGAAGCATCAATTAGTTTAAATGTACGAATATTTGTGTACAGAATATTCTCGCCACTGTGGAATTCTGGGAAATAAAAAGCATTTAGATCCTTCGTGTTTTGGTGAACAATTGGTGAACCATGAATCTACCTTTCGTGTTATAGAAGCAGGATATTGAAAAATATACTTTTCAGCACAGCGGTGATTTAAAGGCGCAATAAATTCTCGTCCGGAGGCGATGGGGCCGGAGCTTTGATTGCGTTTTCAGTATCCCAAAGCGATTACTAGTCAAACATTTTTATTTTCACGATATATTTTAGAACAATATCCCTCAAGCCTTCAAATAATCATTTATTCTTAAGAAGACAAGTTGGAAAAATTCGATGATACATTTGCTAAAAAATAATGCAGAACGAAAATGCAAAGCAGTCTATTTTGACTTCTACATTCTAAATAAATTAATTGTTTGTTTCTGAGTTTACAATACTTATAGTTTTACTTTTAAAGAAAGCACATTGTTTCGAAATAATATAACTATTAATCACAATTTTATTCAGTATTTATATACCAAAAATTTACACTTTTCCAAGTGTTTTCGTTTCGAATCCTTCCTCTGCAGAATTTAAATAGGTGTAATTATCAAAAACGCTAATCGTTCCTTAATAGCATTAATATTACTCGTTTCTTCCGCTGGTGGATCTTGTTTTCGAGAACTTTATATCCGCTCCCTCTCTCTTTCCCTCTTTCACAACATTTTAATGCCACTTTCATGCTTGTCTCGTTAATTGAGGAATATTCGTTCCCGCCTTGGGAATAAGGCGAAGATAGCCAGGTTATTGCGGAGATAGCGATGAAGGGAAGATCCTTTTCAGGATAATCACTACCTTGGAGACATCTTTTAGTAGAGCCATTTCTTCGCAAGTACTTTTGAAATGCCTTGAGTTTGCGGACGACATATCGCTGCGTTTAGTGTCGAACACCATGGAATAACGTCACTTGCTTTTAGCACAGATTTACTAATATTATAATAAGAATGACAAACCGTTTCCTCAAACAATTTTTCTATTGTTTCCATTCGTTCACAGCTGTGACTAATCATTTCGTAAAACAAAATAGACATTATTACAACATAATTTAATAAGAAATTCTGTCTGTTTAAATAAAAGCGAACATTTTCATTTATTATTATTATTTTTTTTGCCTAATTAACCAAAACACGATTTTTAAAAAGAGAGGAAACCAATGTTAATATACGCGTACGCTACATAAATTGTAACCGTATTAATACACATCTGTGATTAAACTTCGGGTTATATTAAAAGGAACGATATTACAATCACAGGATCAAACGCTTCTGATCACTGGACGGAACGCATTACTTCTACCGAACAGAACTGATTACATAAATAAACGAATGCAAGACAAGCCTGAATTTAAACTAAACAAATTAATCGCTGGCGTACTCAAACAAACAACTCCGCTCCTTTAATCAAGTTAATAAGAACGACCCAACATCCTGGGCTGCAATCTCGGTTTCCAATTTACTTGAACCATTATTAACTTGGCCACGTTCGTCGTAGCTGTACATCGCGAAACAAAGCTCTTTGTAGAGTCCGCCGGAAGCCCGCATGAGCTTTGATTTCAGGACGCGTTAAATCGCCGCTGACTCACCAATTAACGCGGCCTCGTCGTTTCGCGCGAGCAATTAGCCTACCTTGCTCGACAAACAAAACTTGTTCGGCAACGAGACGCAAGGAGTGTCCCGAAAGGAAGAGGGAAAGCTGTTTGCAGCGTCCTTTGATTTGTCTTATGCATCCCTATAGCGCGTTGAAAGTTCCTCCAGATGCGAACAATTTGACGAATAATAAGAGAAACGAGTCTACGCATAATTGATAGTTAGACAATCTAGATTTATGAAGAATTTATTACGAATTTATTCAAATGTTATTATGTGTGTTCTTAATAGAAATCGAGATATTGGATAATTAGGATAATTCTCTGCGTTGTCTGATTTATTTAGCTGTTACTATTTCCTCGATTTACGGTATAAAAAACTGGAAAATTATATACGAAGGCGGTAATTTAACTTAAATGTTTCATTGATTATTTCTTAGTACACCGAATATATGAAGTTTGTTTGAAAGTGTTTGAAGTATTTAATGTTCCTGTTTTGCGAAGTAAACTATCGGGGGCACAATCTTTTTCTCCTGGATATTTATATGGTTGTGCAATTAAATACGTTTCCAAGAATGTATATATAGATAAGGTGGTTTTAAAATGACTTTAAAATTTAATTGTATTTAATCATTTCTCCGCTTTCCGTGTGACAGAGTTTCATGCAATCTATTGCCCATCTTTATACATTATTTCAAACGAAATTATTTAAATAAACTATTACCTTGGGTTGCAAGGTAATTGTTGCAGTTGTATATCTTTTTATCCTAAAATTCCTGAATTATCAAGCCAGGCATTTAGAGAAATTACTTTACCATTCTAACAGTTTCAATTGTACTTGAAACTACTAGTATTATTTCACAAATTTTTCTATTAAAAATAAAATTGTAAATAGTCTCGTGTATATGCAACACATTTGCACGATACATATCACTGCAACGAAATATATAATATTTT
This sequence comes from Nomada ferruginata, assembly GCA_963583965.1. Lineage (NCBI taxonomy): Eukaryota > Metazoa > Arthropoda > Insecta > Hymenoptera > Apidae > Nomada > Nomada ferruginata. Next base: position 9,605,771 of record OY757219.1, read on the forward strand.
TCATCACATTACTTTCTGCATATCTAATACAGAACATTTCAGTTATCATTATTATTAGTGCCTTTATGGATTATAAGAAAGAAAGATAAAAAACATACCGCAGTAAAAAGTTAAACGTCTGGATCTACTTGACGGGTAGTAAAGTAGATAGTGACTGTAACGGGTCAGACACGGCTCGCAGTCGATCAGGCTGGCGCCATCTCGCAGGAAAGGCTTGAACCGCGACAGTTCGTAAAAAGTCGTCGAATAAAAGCGCGCGTGAAATTTTAAAGCAAAATTTACGGGTAAAGCAAGAACTTTTTGAACTCAATTTTCACAGATCAAGGCGGTCAGTGTGTTTCTTCTATGTCGAAACTGTTCGTCGATTACTCGCAACTTTCTTCCCTGCGGATCCTCGGTCACAACTTTAGAGTTCAACTTCCTTCGAAATGCTTCTATATATTTCAAGACATTCCCATTACACTTTGTTTACATTTAGAAGTTAATTGCCCTCTATTTTTAGTAGAAACGAGGGAAAAACGAATTGAGAAGCGATTTTAAACTTTAATTGAATTATTGGACACATTGGGGAGCGTTTTAAATTTCTGCTATGTAATTAAGATAAAATGTTCTCCAAACTATTAAATTAAACGAATCCATCGAATGTTTAATCGATTGCTAAGCTATAAATATATTTGCCAAACATTAAATTTCATTGTTATAAAAGAAAACCGTGCGAATTTATTGGACAGCATGATATTATTTATTCATTTAGTCTTATTGCGTTCCAAGTAACGCAATTTAATATCTCAGTTAATTAGCTGTCGCATTAACTCGGTGAAACGAGGCGCGCTTAGAGCAACGACTAAATAAGAAACGTGTAGTTTACCTTGTAATTATCGACCATGCGATGGATATTGTTGGTACACGAGTGGTCCCGAAGGCGGAGTAAAAACGTGACAGTGCACGTGTTGTCAACAACCGTCCACTCTGGAAATGAGTGCAAAACGAAAATGATGAATAGAGACGCATGTGTTAGCGACGCTTTTTATCGGTGAAAATAATTAACGCTCTCTCACTTGCGAAGTTAATAGAACATCGTGTCGGTGAACGAGCGTGGGAATGCGGTGTTTTATTATCGAGCAAAATTTCCGGCGACAAGCATTTCTTACTTAATAACTATTCGTTCTCTCTTATGACTAAATTATATACAGAGGGTCAATGAAATTATTAGAGCCATCTGCGGGCATTCAGAATTTCACATTAAAACAAAATAATTGTTTATAATTGCATACAAGCTAACGATAAGTATAATTAAAGAATCTTCGATCAAGTATGTAGAATAGTACGCGAATGGATATTGATAAAAGAAAACTTGACGACAAATGTAAAATGGAGGTATACGAATTGAAGAGGATGAATGTATTTTTTTTCTATGTTATAGAAATATGCTAGATAAAAACCGGGGAAAAATGGTTTAGAAAATTAGCGGATTTTTTGAGAATTATCTATGCAGTAACTGCAGTTATTTTAAGTAACAAAACGCAAACTTTAAATAAAACTGCTTTTAAAGGTATGATATTTTCAAGTTTCCAATAACGTTAACGTGATATTTTTTTTCTTTTTTTTTTACTAAGCATTTTAATCTCAAATGAGATTATTTGCAATTAACGTGATATTGATTTGGTAAAATTTTGATAGACAGCTAATATTTTTTGGCACTGTCACGTATGTCAGGTTTATTGGTTAATATTAAAATCCAATATTCCGTTTGGCAAATAAATTCGCGGCATTTTCCATGCATAATTCGTAAAATATTGCGACCACGAATCGTTCCACGCTCGAGTAGACGATTTCTTGTTCAATTTCTAGCTCGATGCTATTTTTATTTTCTTTTGTTATTCCTTCTCTCTTTTGCTCCACGTGACTTTTTTTATTTTATGGGTCATGCTTTACTGCCCAATGTTTTCGCGCATCGACGAAAAAAGTGCAATCATGTTCACGAGCGACGGAAACTCGATTTGTTCCCTTTTTTGCAGTCGTGAGTTTTAATGATTTCAGTTTTTGAATGTGGAACACTCGACGCAAACTGTTTTTTCTAGTTTCGAACGTACTTCCTTGCCCCGTGAAAAATTTATATGTTTTCAAAAATTCGATTCGCCCGAGTGACATCAATTTTCGATTCTGCAGAAATGATTTCACCCTTCTAGTTCAGATTTGGGATAAAGTAAAATATACACGTTCCTCTTGTCAGACTTTGTCGCTTGCAGGAAACTCTCTAAGTGAAGCGAATTTCTGCCATTCATTTTTCTCAACATACGTACATGTACACTAATCCCAGAAACATATCAATCAATGTCAGTCGTAAAGAATAAGAATCCTAATTTCCATATCCAGCTGTTGAACTTTTGCCAAGCACTGAATGATCGTTCACATGAATCATCCAATTGTCACAATTACATAATCACTAAAAGAAGCAGCACAAAGCTCATTCTTATACGTTCATATAAAAAAAAACAGCCAGCCGATCCAACGTAGCTCGCCCCAGAAATGAAAAGCAATGCAGTCCTTCGAGTTTCACCGGTTGGTCGAACATAAATTTGCAAAACCGTACGAAGAGCGTGCTCGCGTTAAACCGGAGTGCTCCGTTTATCTTCATTCGCTGCGAGGATCACAGTCAGGATCAATCGATGATTTCGTATGCATTGTTTTCATGCTATCGACTCGCCCGGCAGTTTGCACGCCGTATAAATTGAACGTTTCACCGCGATTACTCCCGTGAAACATCCGTATCAATCTTTCGTTCGTTCGTGGGAGCGCGAACGCGTCGAACGGCCGATGATCACCGCGGAATGGCCATCCGTTTTTAATCGATCGAACCGCGGGTCTCGAAAATACCATCGGGGTGGTGAATCGGCTGCGAAAATCGTGGCAAACGTTCGCCTTTAGCGTGAACCGTGAGGTGTTCATTAGTATTTTCGTTTCGGACACAGCGTTGGATCGATCGAATTGGAGCGTGTGTAAAAGAGCCACGTAAGAGGATCAGGGAGTTCGATCCGCTTTTGAGTTCTCTTGTAAAAATTGCCAGGCGGTCTCGACACCGTTTGGGAAACTTTGTCCCCGGCGAGGAAGGCTTTGGGAAGTTTTTGCGACGGGATAACCGCTGAACTTTCGAACGTCACCTCGAGATTGTTTTATTCAACGCTGATCGTTATTGTATTACAGGGATGTTTTTCTCGTTTTAATCATCGTTTTGGAGCTTTTACTTTTTCTGCGTAGTACTTTGTGGAAATATTCTGCTCTGGTTATATGGAAGGGATGACGGTAATTAAGATTTTCACTAAATACTATTGAGAGAGAACTTACTAAAGGTTAAGCGGAATTATTGAATGTGTGTTATTTAGTAGATTAAAGAAATTAATGCTGACTTCTGTGAATAACTTCGCGTACTTCCTTGTGAAGCGGGTTCATAGTGTTATATGAGTGTAAAATATACCAGAATCAGAGAATGAAATACGGAATAAATCCAAGCACGGCCTTGACCTCCCACAACCACCAGAAAAACACCATTAGCTTCCTAAAGGAAACAAAACTATGCGACGTAAAACTCTATATTAAAAAAAATAATAATAATTATAGAGAAATTAAAATTGTAAACAGAGTATTATTAATTATTTCATTGTGCATATATCAATGAGATCCGTTGTCGCCTCAACATTTTTCTTTCCTAAAGCATCGTCGAAATTTTAAGCATTGTTTGTTTGTGCCGTACGCGTTGCCTCTCTGTTTATGAAACTATAAAAGCTGAGCTGCAGTTTAATTCGCTGTTTGTAACAAACGAATTGCATCGTAACAGTCGACCAAATTCTCCTCGCGTATTCGTATAAATAGGGAAGAGGTTTCCGATAAACTCGAGAATATCCTCTTTTCCCCTTTGTCTTTTATATGGCAATACTCAAAGTGAAGTTTTTCATATGTTCGCGCCTCAGACTTACGTAATTCGTTTATCAAACGTATTCCAGCGGCACTTTCTTTTACGAATTGATGAAACCAAATTGGCCAACCTATTTACTTCTGTATAGCTTATTCTTATTTTATCTTATTTTATCTGCTCTATTCTAGTCCTCGCACATAGAATATTTTTTACAATATTTTTTATTGTTTGTTGCTCTCTATTTTTAGTTTGCATTAACTGTATTAGTCCGTGAGAATAACTTGTATTTTTCTGTGCCAAAGTGGTCAGAGTCTGATGGACAAACTAAGAATTAAATACCTGTGCAAAATCTTAATTTTGTTGTTGTCAGAAAATTGGGTTTTAAGCGATACCTTCCTTCGCGTTTAATTAATACTGCTTCTTGCATGGTATTAGCCTTCTTAAATTGATTACAGCTTCGGTGGCACAAAGTGGTTTTAATAATAACATAATGCAAGCATAGAAGAAAATGTTATCAGAAGTTGCGAGGCAAATATCACAAAGTTTCAATTATTTTGAACATCGGGTGAGCTTGGGTGTAAAACACTTGCCCGCGATACGAATAGTCACCTGTAAAATTATTTCCATTACAGTAATCATGCGCAATCAAATCTTTTAATAGAAAGCTAGTTAAACGTCTCGGTTCACGGAAATTCGTAAAATTATCGTATGAGGATTTCAATATATCCTATTAATGCCAATCAAGTCGAATTAATATTTTCACTTTGTATCATTATTCGTGCGATGAATTCCTTTCGCGGCGTCGATTTTATTGTCATTTCTGCGCAATGCGAAGTTCATTGACAGGAGAGTACACGCGACAGGGAGGTTTCCCTCGAATATCACCCCTGCTTGCGTTAAAATCTCCCCCAGATTCCGTGGTCAACCCTATCACGCGTTGAAGTCTTCGTCATGGATTTTCCTGAAACTTTGTCACGTGTTTCTAGTCATGCGAAAAGTGTAAGAAGAACGAAATACGTGGATGCGTAATTTGTATCTCGAATTTGGAACGTACACGTGGAAGAAAGGTGTGCGAAGTATGCAATACGAAAACTCGTTCGTACCAGGAGAATACGTCAGTTAAAATACTGCTGCAGGGGAATATAAGATTTCGTGAAAGCTTTTTTTACATTTCTCTTTGAATATTGTTCTGCGTTTAAACTACACACGAGTTTGCTTCGAATCATTCCGAATGTATTCCCTTGGGAAGAAATCCAGACAGGAATAGAAAAGTTTTGACGTTGTTGAAAATATTTATGCTCCACGATTTTTTTGTTGGACTTGTTCGTTTATTTTTTCGAATTGTGTGGGAATCTGTTATCATTCTGAATCGGTGTTTCAGGTGAATTGGAACCTCGTACGAATATCGTTGTATATGTATCGTGCCTTGTTATTGTAATTGTAATTGCAAATATTTTTCGACGTTTTATATAAAACGTGAGATAAAATGGCAGAAATGTTTTGAAACAAACACTCACTCTTTTAACAGTCTCTGATCACACAGTTTAATGTAACTTTGCGCGAGCACTGCACTACAAGAAACGTTGGAATTAATGATTCTGCTGCCCAATATAATATTTACATTAAACACTCGTAAATTGAAGTTGTTCTTTTTTCAAACGCACGTTATTTTGTATAAAGCAGTGGGAAGAAAGAAAGTGCATACCTGGATCAAAAAGTAATGCTGGACGAAAAGTAAAGTCGTGTTACATCACTAGCCCAAAATAATGCTGGCCATATAATTTTTAATGCGATTTACCGCACAGACTCATATTTCGACAATAAATATCGATTATCGAAGCGAGCTTTCAGCTGCGGCGAACCAGAGTATATTGAGTGTCACGAATCTGTATGATGCATGGTCCACGAAATATGTGGCTATGATAGATGAAAGGAGTATATGATGATAATCACTCGCAAGCGGATACAAATTATATTAACAAAAAATATATAAAAAGATTTAATCGATTATAAATACAACAGCGTTGAATATTATCATTAATATCAGGCCTTATAAAATCAAATGTTTAATGAAATTTATAAACAATATATTGTTCCATTAATGCTGAATGAAATTTCACGTACCTATCCATAAGCAAGTTAGTATTATCCCAATTTTCCTCTGTTCTATTCTACTTTCTTGTTAAATCGTCCTGTTTCATTTATCAAACGTTTCGTCACTAATTATGAAACGCAGGTCTGTATTTGGAATTGGAGAAGAGTCTCTTCAAATAAATAAATAAAGAAACATACATGCAAATGTGTTATATAACACGTCTATTGTTATAATATGTTATAATATTATATCTTATACTAATACTTAATTGCCATTGATGAAGTCAATTATCAATGGGTAAAAATCGAATCTACACGAAGCTCGTCAAATATTTACAAACTGCGCGTAATCGCAATCGCAATCGCGTTTCATTCTTCGTTCTTCCGAGGGCTCCGAACTTCTCGTTTCAAAAAGAATCCCGCTCGTTCGCCAGGCGCGAACTTTGACCTCGCCTCGAAGTCAGTCCAATTTGGACTGCTTAATAATTCTAATCAGTTCGGCCAAACAAGACGTTCAAGGGCGTTAGCTTCTCGGGCATTTTCGTGCCCCGAATCGTATCAGGCTGGCTGCCTTATCAAGATTTCGTCCGGTAATCCAACGGCCCCGGGCCGCTCGTAGTCTCCACGCAACGAATTAATTAAACTTCTCTCGCTTCGAGTTTCAACTAGTTTTCCACGGTTCGCATTTTTCCCGGTGCCGCCACGACGTGGCCCGTTCTCAACGGCGTGTTCTTAATTAACTATTGCCTCGTCGGGGCGAGCAGTTCGCGAAACGATCGCGTTTAAATAATATTCGCGGCTCGCCAAGTTGCTCGAACTGCGTTTAAACAATTTGCATGAAACAAGCGGCGGGAATAGGGAGTTTGTAATTTATAAATTGGGCAGGGTGGAACAGCGGCGGGAGAATGCTGGCTGTTTATTACTGGGGATTGTTTAGGACGGAAGGGAGATATTCGTAATTCCAATGCTGGACGATAGAATCGATTTTCCTTTATCGGATTGAGGTCGTATTCGTTAGATGAAGTATGGGAATTTCGGGAGGAGAGTGTTTAATCTTGGCTGAATATTTAATTTTATCGTAAATCTTATTCTTTTAATATTGTTTAATATTGTACATTATTATTTAAAAAGTTCAGTTTAAAAAGTAAAAGTTAAGCATGTTGATATATTAAGTAAATATTATTAAAGACGTACTTCTTGTTTGAAAAGCATAGCTGAAACTTTCAGATAAAAAGAAAGTCTAATTATCATTGAGAAAGTTGCCTGCCTCTTTTTTCCCTCCTGTATTTGTCCATTCTCCATGTTGATCTAAAATCATCTTAACGGAAAGACTTTTGGAGCTTGATGCCCTGAATCTTTTGTCCTCTTTTCGTTGTAGGAGTTTCCAGTTTTATCGAACAGGTTCACAAATAGAAGTAAGGAAAAACGGGAGGCGAAGGTACGCTTGTACGAAAGTTAGCTCGCTCAGATCGCGTTCTAACTTTATTAAAAATGAGAAAAGGAAGAAATTCGTACTTCTATTCGTTGTATACTGCGCGCTACAACGTTATATTATAGTTCTACATTTTACTCGAGAATTCTCGCGTCGACGGGCGTCACCTAATATGAATGTTCACAAATAAATTCATTTTATTATGGGAACAGTATGCAATGCGTATAAATATTGCGTGCGTACAAAATGGTGAAGCAATGCCGACAAACAAACGCATACCACTGATAGATCAATAATATTATTTCAATATTCCAAGTAAAAAAACGAATTTACTTAAACTGAACATTCTCCGGCAATATTCAAGCACCATACTGATCACCCATCGAAATACTTGAAAACTGGGATTAAATGAGATACGTATAATATCTGTGTGCATACAGACTCCATTTGAAATATTAAGGTCGATATTGAAATCTCAGCAAATAACAATTTTCCAAAATATTCCAATATTATATTTCATTTTTAAATTACCCCGTATCGGCGATTATTGATGAATTTTATTTCGAGCATCGATTAAATAACTATTGTTACGATGTAACAAGAATTTATTTATTCACAATGTCTCGAAACTGTTACACTTCCAAAGGATCGCCTGGTTAAAACTAGATATAAGGCCACGTGTTTCGGGCGCTGAAATATTATGTATACTTTCCTGCCAACGGCGGCACATATTTCCCGACGAAGAAACTTTTCTAATCGTTTCCCTTCGCACCTTTTTTTCGTTTGTTTCAGAACTGGTGTATGATTTACTCCAGGCGGCCGTGGCATCGGCAGACGAAAATAATTTGTACATCGACGATGGTCTCGACGGATTTCCAGCTTTTGGCTTTCGACCTGGTTCAGAAGTTAAACAACCCTATCGATTATACCTCCCGGAAAAATTGCCAGCCGATTTCACTTTGGTGGCAACCTTCAAGCCGACGTCCTTTAGAACGAGCTATCTCTTCGCGGTTCTAAATCCCTTCGAGACTGTGGTGCAATTCGGCATTCGTATTTCGGTGAGTTTAGAAAGGAAACGAATTAAACGTTTGTCAATGTTTTTTTCTTTGATCATTTCGTTGATTTGATTGAAATCGATCACTACAATTAGAATAGTGAACTTTCAATTTAAATAAACAGGATCTAATTCAATACTTGTAGTCCATTTAAATCACGGCGAAACTTAATTGTTAATTATTCTAAAGCCGGTAGCGTTATAAATGTTTGTAAACGGAATGTCAGAACAGAATATAGTAATCAAGTACGCGTACGTTATTGGAATTTGATAATTTATTAATTAGTACGTTCTTTGTTATTTATATACAACTGTGACTAGATTTGATTAATTTTACAAAGTATTCGGCATATAAGTATATTTCTTTATTTCCCATTTCGGATATCAGAAAAGCAATATCAAAAAAATACTTTTAATGACTTTATGTCTGGATTAATAACTAATGAAACAACATCCGCGATTTCACCACCATTGAAATTTGCCTCACAAATAATAATTGCATTCCCACACGGTGTAAAACAATGAAGAATACAACAAATAATATTGACGAAGCTGTTCTGTCCTATTCACGCTCGAAGATATCGAATTTAACAATCAATTATGAAATGAAAGAATTAAAAGAAGAAGAAAAAATAAACCAACGATTCCATGCGATAATCAGACGATTTGCAAGGAACCTTGACGCGATAGTATGATCGACTTTTAAGTCGATTCTTTCTATCGGCAGCTAGAAGGCATTTCCTCGTGTTTCCAAATCCCTTCCAGGCCGTTCTTACTGCTCCCCGGGTCTTCAAATTTCTTTGAGATCTTTCACATTTCTTGCGGCACCGTTTCCACGGGTAATACGGCCTCTACGTGTTCCGTAATTGAAGCAGACCTGTCCCTTCCGACGTTTCGAAGGGGAGCACGGTCCCCATGAGAATCGATAGCGACCGGCTAGGACCGCGACAAAACAACTCGACTTTCGAATCCCGTGGTGAATTTGAAGATCGGTCAGAAAGTGCTTCGAGATAATACTAATAACGAGAACCATCAAATCTGATTCATTGCTGTGGAAACTATAATAAAAACGTTGATATTACGATTTTCGTGAACAGCCCAGGCGTATAAAAATATTCGATATTATAAGTGAATACAGCAATTGATTTTGCAAATTTTTTTTCTAGACTATTTGTTTTGCAACACTTTATTTTATCTGATCGATAATTGAGTAATTGTTTTAATGTACCAGCGAAATTATGTGAATAGCGAATTATAAATTGTACATTTCTCGAAGCGTAAACTAACTTCATTTATAATAAATTTTTATTATAACGATTAAGATGATGTCACGAGAAATAAATGAATTATTGGTACATTTTATTGCACACGTTACTGTTGCTATTAGATCTGTTCGATATATGGAACGACTTCAGGAAATATTATTTAGATCAACTGTTCATTACGATTACCAATTTATATTCACCTATTATTAATTATAATTTTATGTTTGAACACGTCTGATCCCTCTTTTACACAATCTCGTAGTGTTGCTGTGTTAACAGGAAATAGTTTCTAATTAAATATTAAATTTTCTGTGCCACAGGATGGCCCAGGTACCAATCAAAATATCTCGCTGATATACACTAATTCCGATATGCATTCGCATTCGGAGGAGGTGGCGAAATTCACGGTGCCAAAGTTGACGAAGAAATGGTCCAAAATCGTAATCAGAGTTTCCTCCACGGATGTCATTTTGTACCTGAACTGTCACGAAATGGCCAGGCAAAGGGTTACCAGAATTCCACCAGAATTGGTGTTCGACACTGCCAGCACGTTGTACATCGCCCAAGCTGGACCCCATATTCAGGAGAGATACGACGTGAGTACACAAACACCTTTATAAACGGCAATTACACTTGTAATTGATATAATCGTCGAAACGACGCTGAATCACGCGACGATTTGTTTAGTTCCTCGATAATGGTAATTGCAATGATTATTTGAGTACGGTTTTATGAACAACTCGTATAAATTTGTTAAATCGTTGCCAATTAAACCACCATACATTTTGCTTTAGGAGCAATACACAGATATAAAGTACGTGGTGATATTTAACGCAAGAGTAAAAAGGATATTTCGTGTTACGTGTAATAACGAATGTTGCTGGCGTAATTGAAAAAATTATTTCAATTTTAATATTCTGAACATGTAAATCGATTTTGAATTAAGAATATGTTAACGTAATTTTACGTAATTTAACTGGTTTTTAATCATCGTTTTCATTCTGGTGTAACCTAGCTCGCTTCTAAAAATGTGTTTGGAAAATAAGAACTTCATTAAAGCGAAGAAAAATCTTGGAGCATCTTGAATCACTCCTTTATCCTGTTGTATGGACGAAAGTGATCGATCGAAGGATTCAGCGTCGTTTCTATCCCCGAACGACTAGTAAAACTTTCTTCTCGAGTCTCGTCGGGTCGAATGGACTCGCAAACAATGACGAATAAACTTCCAAGCGCAATGGTCAGAGGAACGTGAGTAGAACACTTCTATTCAGGTATACCTCTGAATCTATGAAGAATTTACTGTTAAAGTGAATTGCTTGGGCGAATAAAAATAATGATCTTGAAATCGCGGCGTAATAGGATTTAGAAGAAGGAAAATTAGGGAAAAGAACAATGGTTGGCAGATCCTGGAATATTTGAAAAGGATTTTCCACCGCCTTCCATGGGGCTTTTCTTGACCATTAGATAAGTTTAAAATATTTAATCTTTGTGTGAACGAAAAATGAATTCACCGATATCGTCGTTTTATTTAATGATTAGGAAAACTTTTGAAATGTCAACTTTTTATTTATATGCGAAATATTTTTTTTTACGCAACACGTAAAAATTAAAAAATGTTTTTAGGTCGCAGCAAGTACGAAATTCGTTCAATTCACACTCAACTCGCGGTCGCGAAAGCGTCAAATTGAATATTGCAGTATAAATAATTGCGATATATAACAAAATGCGGGTTTACATATGCATGAATGAAGTTTCGAGCACGTTTGAAAATCGCCGTAATAATTCATGCAAAGTGTCGTACGGCAGCCGAGAAATATTCAGTGAATATAGCCGCGCGCAATAACTTTAGAACATTTATTACAATGCCGCGCGTTAATCCGACGTTGTTATTTGTAATTTTAAGACCGTGCCGTTCGGGACATCGATTTTCTCGCTGCCATTTCAAGTCGTCGCTTAACGATAATTAGCTTCCATACCGATGCACTCCGATTTTCCGTATACCGTGTACCCGTACCGATAGCACACGGAGACAATGATTTACCTAGGTCCTTTGTTAATTAGCCACTGACGATAATTGTTGCAATCTGGCGCGTTGCAACATTTCGTTATAATTATATAGTAACGCACTACCGGTCGACGGGAAATTATACTGTCGCTATTAATACGATTTGATTTATCCGCCATATATTATACTCTACTGTTCGTTTCTTCTTTGATGATTTTTCTCTGAATTTTTCAGGTATCAATTGTTTACTATTGATATTAAGTTATTCTAATATAAATACTTTTAAAGTTGTATTCTTTTAATTATGCGAAGACGATGGGTATTATGGTATCGTTTCGAATTCAGTTCAGGTCTGTTACGGATTGTTTAAACAATGACGAATCCTGTACGCAGATCGTTCGGTTTCTAACTGGGGATGATTAACCTATGGTATTCTCTTTGTAAGAATAAAAATACCCTGTACGTTCCACCGCGATGTATGACGAAAATAATATTAGTTCGCCAGGAAAATTATTACCCCAGAAGAGGAAGAAAAATGCGGCGCATAAAATGAAGTAACGAGACAGGAAATGATATCGTGGGACACGAACGAGATTACCAATGAATATTCCAAAATATTGCTAACAACGTTACTCGCATTAAATAAACATTTCACGCGATTTATTGGCGATTATCGTTATTCTTTCTGTTATCATCAATATTCCAGCTTTAATCTGCGCATACAAAGTAGAGTGAGAATGATTTTTCCTCTCGCCAAAGTTGCCAGTCACGCAACTTTTAATTGCCTCCTCGAAATAGTAGCAAAGATTAATGGAACAAATATGTTTGCTCGAATGCAAATAGATAATAGGAGTAAAAAGAAATTAAATTTGGCTTAAATTAAGTTTCAAATTAATAATCTTCAGGCACTATCTGTATTGTTCGTAATTATTTTATAATATTTAAATGTACTAAATAATACTACATATTCCATTTCTTAACTGGGACAATGAAACATTTATTTGCATCACTTTCGAAACCGTTATCTATGTATGTTCTAATTGATTATTCGAATAGAAAGTCGAAACGAAACGTATGGCATCCATCTATTTATAATGTTGATTAAACTTCCTAATATTAATTATATTACTCTCTATTTAAATGTAGAAATGGTACGTCCACTATAATACAAAATATTTAAACATTTCTCTAGCAAGATTCGATAATAATAACTTCCATCATATCATAGTTTAATAGACAGTGACTATGATTGACATTGGGAGAAGTTTCCGAAATTTCCAGATTTCAACTTTATTTTACTGTAAATGAATATTCAGATTTTGGAATAGAATTAACAGTAGAATGGGATTTAACTAATAAAAATCGTTATCGAGTTTCGTGTTTCGAGAAACACGGTGCGCTCCCAGTCACCGTTAAAATCAGGATCGCCATTAAATATCTAAATGAAATCGGAATGGACGCGAACCGAGGTTGGCCGAGCGACGATAAATAAATAAAACTGTCACAGCGAATCGGGTCAACGCGAGAGCTAAACTGGAAGAATAGTAATTGCTATTGAACGAATATTAACGCGGTCAGCTTCACCTGTTTCTCCAATTTTTCCTATTTTCTCTATCATTTTTTTAATGCTACGTACCTTTACACACCATCCACCATTGTCTATTTTAATCACCTCCACATTACGGGCAAGTGTACGAATAATTTTTCCTGCACTCATAGTACTTTAGGGGTAAGTGTGAACCTTTTACTCATACTATGCCACGGATTTGTGTTAATTAATAGTCAAGAATTTCTCTTACGTATTTTAGGTTCTTTTTCATTTAAATAATCGCAATTATGTATGTTTTATTTGTATAATTTGTATTACTAGACAGTCAATAAATACCCATAGAACTAGCAGCAAAACATAAAACTCCTGATACATATTCTTCAATACATGCCATTTCCAATTGTTCGAAATCTCATGAAAGATTGAAGTATGACGAATAAAAATTAACTCTGACCCATTGAGGCGAAAGTAATATATTTTTACTCGATGACGGAAGGTGAAATCTTCTTTCCAGAGCGGCATCAATCGCTCGAAACGATTAGTCGACTGTTGAATTCGAAAACGACGATTTATACGGAATTTGATTGACAATTTATTTTCCGAGCCACCAGTTCCGCGTTGTTTCCACGGATGGAATTAGAAAGATGGAATTCCGAACAGCATTGGTGTTTAACTATGTTTTTTGCGGTTAATTAAATTGTTATTTTCACATTTTTGCCCGCTGATTTGTGTCATTTAAATATGCCAGAGAAGAATGGATGTTTCAAAGTGGTATCTCATTTTACGAACGCAATTGATGGGAAAATATAGAACACGGCCGATCGTAATTAAACAATTTCATCGTGACATTAATTAAAGCGATATTTTACTGTATCTTCTTCCGATCATATATTATAGGCATATCTATGATTGAATTCTTCAAAACTTAATTCAAATGCATTAAAAGTATCGCACATTTATCAGATAAGCTTTCACGCTGATCTCAAAGAATTATTTACATGTACCGTTAAGTTTCCTCCTTAAAATTTAAGAACCCTGTATAACAGGAACTTAATAAATCCCTTAAGAAACTTCATTTGCATAGAACAATAAAACCAAACACATTCGTCACTCTAAAAACGTCGTAAAATAATACCATAAATAATTTCTATTGTTCCTCTCGACAAAACCACAATAATTCCCGCTGGAATTATTCATGGCATATATTATATTTCGAAATAAATACATGTCCCGTTTTCATTCGATCCATCGGCAAATATTTTTTCGCGTTCGGCAACTCAGTTATCATTGTACCGACGCACAAACACGTAATGTTACCAGTTAGCCCCATAACGCGATCCCCGAGGGATGTGTTTGTCGAGTATTCACTCCCATTTTCATCGGACAAACAAAATCTCCTTCCACCATATTCCCCCATGCTTGACTTTCTCCATGTCCTTAAAAAAAACTGGTACCTCAAAAGGTATTCCCTTTTCGTCGTCCGCCATTCACGAATTCTTTTCCCGTCTTACTTTCACCAACATTAAAATATCGCCCTCCTTTACTACAAGTTTCGTTTTGTGGATCCTAGTTTTTCGTGCCGCCTTGTTTCTGTACGCTCGAAACTAATCTCACGGAATTGCTTCCCTTTCAAGCCCAGACCACTCACATGTCGGTGTTTACCTTCGTTGTGGGAACACGGTTGTCGGCTGATAAAATCTTTATGTGTGGTTTCGTGGATTTATCGGGACATATTTAGTAGACGGAGTTCGGGGAAGGAAAACGTTGTTAAGTTGCGAACACCGGCTCTTCATGCCTAGGTAAGAACTATGATGGTGTGTGGGTAAATTTGCGCGTACGCCATTAAAATTGTATAAACCGATGGCTGATTATGAATCGACACGGAATTATTCAACGTAGAGTTTGCACAGAGCTGTTTCATGCTACAGGACCGCGATTTATTTAATGGAATAAACGATCGGGCTGCATTATTTGGTGATCGATGTAGTGGAACTACTTTTGAACAGGATTCCGCTTCGATATTTAATTATGTCCTTGGCGAAGATAGTATTGTGCTGGAATTGTTTATAAATTTAGTATGCCGGTACCGACAGTGACGAGTATTCCGTACAGATTGCACGACTGTAAATGTTACCGAAGCGGTTCGAATTAAAACTTCGATAGATATTGTTTTAGGTTCCTCGTTATTTGCCATAGGTCCATACATTTTCAACGAATGCTGATATTACAAATTTCGCGGACTCTCAAATATTGCGTGGAAAAATTGCAGGATAATTGGGGGATTTCTCTGTGAATCTGTAAAGGGAAAATCTTCTGAGATTGCGCGAATAAGTACATTTGAGTAAGCGTTTTGTACAAGGAAGATTGTGAACGATATTCCATAATGAATAGTAATAATAAATTCGACGATTATACAGAAAGCTTTTCTATTATAATATAAAAGGATGACGCACCTTCTGTCCAATTTAATAAACGAAAAAGCGTGCATCCATCCGAATAATTTGTTGCAATATTTCGCGTGCAAGATTAACAGACAAATTATTAATTGCAAGTCTGTCGACGAATAGCTGCCTTAAAAAATTAATTAAAACAAACAATATCGCGGACATAAAATGGAAAGGACGCGGAGGAAAGGCAAATTCGTCTCAACCGTCCACCTGAACACTTTGTGAAATAAAGGATTCTTTAAACAAACACTTTCGTTTAGTTCGCCGCACATTTGGTCTTACGTAGAGCTCGACGTAGCATTCATGTCGATGAATTTCTCGGTTTTCAGCCGGGAATTATGTTCCGTTTCTTCAGACACGGGATATACGTTATCGAGTAACGCATGTCGGGACACAAAGGAAGCGTGGAACAATTTAAAAATCGAGCGCGAGAAGCTCAGCGCCACAAAAGGAGGCGAGTCGAGGGTGGAAGATCTGACCCGTGAACAATTTGTCGTTTATCTACGTGTGTCGCCGTGCTCCCCTCGATCTCTCACCTTTCTGTCCCGCACGATTACTCTTCTTTCGCGGAATACCGTACGAATTTCTCTATACTCTCCTACACCTTCGTTCTACGTGCTGGTAACCGTCCTACAAATTCGTCGACGCCGGGTGCACCCACCTTGATGCGATTCGATCAATCAATGCGGTGAAACGAAGCAGCTTGAAGCAACATCCGTGCAATGAAGCGACGTCGAACAAAGTATTTCGGGACCATTGAGAGAGAGGGTAGAAAAGGTTAAACTGGAGAATTTTCATCCTGGCATAAATTAAATAAGCGTTTGAATAGTTTGCTTCATTTTTAATTAAATTAAAGTACAGTTGTGATGGTTTTTTAAAATCTTTGTTATTGTACTATTGCTATTCCAATATTTTGTATGCCCGAGACAGATGTACTTGTGGTTAATTTCATGATATTGAGTTCGAAAATATGTGACTGTTCGTAGTAGTCAAGGAATTAAATTCATCTCATGGTAAAATAGAAAATGTGAGGTAGAATATATTTTGGAAGTTAGAACACATTGTTCGTAATTAGAATGTTCGTAATTAAAATTACTTGCATTTTCATGGAGTTGAAGAAATTTGCAACTCGTTAAAACTGGAGTACTCACTGGTGGAAATACATTTTGTTTATAAAGAGTATCTCTCTATGTACTGAATTACATATTTTCATGAAATGCTGTCTCATTTTTATATTGATAATTATTTTATAATTATATCTTTTGAAACCTGCTGGTATGATGTATAGATTAAACGCTTAAAGGGTTGATTATTAGTCGAGTTTATACTTTGAGAGATTAAATATTGCAGGGTGGACAAGGTAAAGATGATCGTTTTTAACTTCTTTTTTTTGCGAGGAAAGTGACCTAATAATTTCGATACTCGACTTTATACGTAACTTCACAATAAATTACCCGGATAATTATATTTGCTCACGCTTTTCGTCAAACGGTTTTCCAATATCCCTTTTACATAACATTCTTGTATTGTGTTCCAATTTTAAGATACACAGCTCTTTTCAGTCAAAGTAACGAAAGATCAATCAACGTGACATTTTATCGAATCGTTCTGGTAGAAAATTAAATTTACTTTCGCAGTATGTATCCCGTTTCCAATATCACATCGACGTTTATTTTTTTGACCTGAAAATACAAGAAACAGTGCTGCAAGAGTTTGTTAGCTGTTCACGTTGCTGTGACCCAGAAAACTCGTAAACGTATTATTACTTAGAGTTTCGATTTCGTTTTAGAATCGATCGCCCTTTTGTTATCTTTACATGAGCTTCGATTTGTGTTATATTTTTGTTTAATTCATTTATTAACCCATGAACGGAGTTAATTTCTCTTCTGACAAGTTTTTCTAAAATAGAAAAAAAGTCTATTATTCCACAGACCATCGATCAAGAAACTTCGCGATATTTAAATTTCGCCTAAGAAAAATCCACAAGATATTTGAAAACACAAAAATTAGAGGGATATTAAGTTTAAGAAAAATCCTAAGCAAGAAATGATATCTTATTTCACGGGCAGCTTTATCAAGAAATTCCCTGAATATCAAATATTAAATATTAAGACTGCAAAATTATAACCAAAGGTATTTTCAACAAATGTAAAACACCAATCGTAAAGCAAATTCAAGTATTCGGTTTCATACGTCCCTGTTGGAAAAGCATCGCAAAAATTTCCGCTTCTAAACTGACATTCGAAAGTTGATCTTAAAGTACACGCTGCAATTCTAAATCACCTTGAGAGATCCAAGCATTTGCAAAAAAATCAACGCAGGTAAAGAAGAAGTAGCTTGTACGTATCGCGTATAATTATTTCGCGGGCGAAAGCTGCAACGGTCTTTAATTTACGATCGAATCTGCATAAAAGGGCCGTAAGTTAGGTAAGAACCGCGGCTGCTACGCGGCTTTCCGCTCGCATTTTACACCGCTGTGGTTACGTTTACAGGTGCATTATACTACCAACGCGCCGTTCTCGTCGTGTTTCAGTGATAATGCAACATTCAGTCTTTCCGGACGCGTTGGATCTAATCCGTATTTTGCATTGCTTATTAATACGACACTTCTACGCGATGAAAGTAAAATAACTCGTTGGCTATGTTCTTCACCGGGCGTTAAGTTGTTGTGCAGACGCACGTATAAATGGTAACGTGGAAAACTGCATACTGCATCGCCATATTTTTCAAACATGGAAGCAAGCGTTGTAATTGTTCCTGCGAATACGTATAGTTTCGTATTAGGGAGTCTGCACAAGTGCTCCTTCTTAAGGGTAGAAGCTTAATAACATTTTGTTTAACGTTATAAGTATCAGAATCATTTTTTAAATGATATCTTTGCAATGAAATAATTTCTGTTGAATAATTAGATATAGTTTTGAAAGCAAGCTTGAAAATATTTTGATAGATTCTAATGATTTAGTAAACCTTGTTTAAGAATATATTATTTTATCGTTTACAATGTTTAATAAGACAGATATCATTTTAACCTTAACATTTATGTCGTTAATTAAATCTTGAAAATCTTTTAAGAGTCAATGAAATATAATATAAATATCTTTATAAGTCAGTGCAAGCATATTGTATTGTTCCATTCAACAAGAAGGTTTAATGGTTTAACATTTCCATTCCGTTTATATTACAATAATTTCTGTTGATAATTTCAATTTGGCTTGCCAGAAAAATGTATACTTTCCTTTGAAAAAGTTCGCCTGCACCCAATTACAAATATAGTTGCACGAGCTGCTCGTAAGAAATTAATTGCATAATGTTATAATGGAGTTACTGCTGGAACATGAATTATTCAGGCGGCGTTAATTGGAAAAAAATCTGGTCCCGCATAATTCGTTGTTTTCCATCAATACAGGTAGTAACATTGCCTCGTAAATGCGCAGTTTAATAAAAACCAGCTGAATGTTCTATGCCTCGAGTGAAACACGTCGGATTGTTTACTCGAAACAATGAAAATTCGTTTATTATAATCTAAACCGTTCTCATAATTAAACAGCGGACCAATAGTACCATACGCAATAATCTAATAAACCTGATAAGACGATTTAAACGAACATGTTCTACGAATTTTGTTTATAATTAAAAAGAGAAAAACCTATCAATCACAGAGGCACAAAGACTTTCCCCGTATCAAAGATTTAAAAACAAAAGTCCCCGATCGAACAGTTTCTTCAAAACATCAACCCCAAGGAAATAGAAACAAATTTTAAACGTTCCAAAAAATCTCTGGCAAAGTGTCACACCCTCCACAACCTGTCTCAACCTTCCACCCTCGCGGGCAACGTTTTCATTCGAACGGAAAATAAGAGGGAAAAAAAAGAAACGCTTCCCAGCCGGTACTTTCCATTTTTCCTTGACTTGATTCTCATTTCCCAGATATCAGTAATGTCCAAACTCCAAACACAACCGTTTGAACTCCACGGTTTACAGAAGCTCGATGCACCTCAAAAGAATCTCGATATAAGGACAGCCATAGGACTTAATTCCCAGCCACGAAGTGTACCCGTACTGTTCCCCAGGATCGTAAGGATATATGTATACGTATATACACCTGTATACATACACTTATATATAACTACGGGGGTGGTGGGAGAATGTAACGAGAACGAAGTGGATGCGCATAGTACGGCGAAACATAAGCCAGAATGTGAAATGCGCCATCAGCATCAAGGAGGACGTACGCCAAGATAAAAGCGGCGGCTACTCTTTCTCTCTTCTCCCTCGCTCCCTATCCTATCCTTCTATCTCTCTATCTCCCTAGATATTATATATCTCCATCTCTATCTCCTTGAGGGAGGCGCACGATATTCCGTGCATCGTCGTTCCTTCTTTTTTCTTTCGCGGGTGGGAACCGAAAACGAGCTTCTTCTATGTGAAATTAACGGGGTCAGACGCCTCGAGTCCATGTTCCGCCCCATATTCCCGGGCTGTTCCCCCCATCGTGGTTGTATTAGGTCGGGATTCCCGTTGCAAACGCGCCTTACTGCCCTTGGTTTCGCAATATTCCGCCCACCGCTTGCGTCACCTGCTGATCCAGTCGGATAGTTTTTCGTATTGCTTATGAAAATCATGGGGGTGATTTTAATAAAGGCTCGCGATGGAAGCGAGCAACGCGTGCTTCCGGAAATTCGGATGGACTTGGGGGTGTATGTCGGGCAGTTTGGCTGCGCTGCATCCGTTGGTGCTGTGCGTCTTTCTTAGGGAGTCGTTACGCTTTGAATTATGCATCGGTGTGTTCGCCGCTTGTGTAGAGAATGCTGAAGCGAGTTACGCGTAATGCAGGGGAAGATCATTTCCCGGTAAGCTGTGGTAAATTGGTGACGTGTAGTGTGGTGTAGAATGAGGGATGCTGTGTGGTCTTTGATGTAGTGTGGTCGTGATAGATTTGATGTAGTTCGCGTGGGAAGGGTTGTGAGTATGATTATGAAAGTGGTCGAATTGTAAGTCACGTATTTTTTGTCTCGCGATGTTTGGAGTCTTGGTGAAATGTATTCGCCCCCAAATATCTATATTAGTCTTATGATATATATTTCTGTATTACTCTTATTATCTACTAGTCACCTAAGGATTCATACATAAAAATATTTTTAAGTTCACAAATACTCGTCATGGAACCTTATCACATCACCGCTTCCAAAACACAATCCCTACCCATCCGCAGTCCTTTGGAATTGGCCCTCACCATCCCTACTACATCCTTTCCAACACCCTTTAAAAACCCAAGGTTCCCTGACTCTGTACCTCACAGCATACGAAAAAGTCAATCGTCATAGTCTAAGTCTAAGTGATAATAAAGCCTCTTAATAAAACCTCTTGAAAAAACCGAAGTTGGGAGTTAAATTTTCTTTGTGTCCATTACATTGGAAATAAGTACGAACTGAATTCTGTCGAACGACACGACGAATGAATTTGATGGGTGAATTTCATTTAAATCAATGATACACAAAATAAGTGAGAAATTCTAGATTTTTTAAAATTATATTTTAGACATAGACCACTTTCATAATTAGAGGCATAATTACGAAGAACATTTTTATGGATTTTAATTGTGAGAATGCAAGGTTGCCGTAGGTGTATTTGGTAATTATATTTTGAGTTTTTTAAAAATCGTAATCTCGACAGGTGGATGTCTAGTATAATCAGAGACAGTTTAATAATGTTTGATAATATTCGTTGCATATTTATCGTACTTCATATTTTCTAATAAACAAGATTTGATCGGGTAATTGCGCAATTGACCCGTGCTGCTCAATATCTTAATTGAGTAACTTTATTCAAGTTACTTTGAACCTTAAGCTACCACTTTTCCCTCGTTCCCTTTGAAAGGAAACTTCGTTTCGCAACGCCGAATTCAACTTGGACAATTTGTTACTCAATCGATTGTTTCAACTTCATTAATTAACTCCAACGTACTTTAACCGTAGATTTATTTCTCTTTTTTATTTATTTCTCGTTGTTAATAAAAGAACTCGGATGCCGTCTTTCTGATTTATTAAAGCATCGACTCAGTTGACGTTAATTAAGTCCCTCCAATGAATGCGTTAACAAGGAATGTTTAATACACTTAAACTTGTTGAAGTTAAAATATAATTTAGCTCTTTACTCGTTCACGTACCCGAAACATCCATGCACTAGATCGACCGTTTAAAGCTGTCTATAAAAAAAACAAACGAACTCGTCGATGAATGAAAATGTTACACTCAATTAATTATGGATATTAAGATGTTACGTAGTTAGATCACGAGCATTACGGTTTCCTTTCCTTCTTCCACTTGTTCTCCGTATCTGCGTTTCTTTAACGAGAGTCGTTACGGCTGCGGAACAGGCGTCGCGACGCAGAGATTGCTTCGTTATATGAAATTAGCCATTTAGAGGCAGCCTTTCCGAGCTGGCCCACGCCCCTTCATTATTCTATATTCTGCGAAGAAATTTCATCTTGTTGTTGCTCAGCCGCGAAAAAGGGTAATTTGTTTCTTGTTGCTCTCTTTTTGTATGCTTCAAACGAATCAAAAGGTAGCGTTTCAATTTTTTCTTCCTTTCCCACGATAAAAATGAAACCTGCCGTCGTTATAACGATCGCGTGTTCGATTTTCTTGATACAATAGAGAATTGCATAAGTTTGAATTCAGAAGTTACTTGAAATTTGGTTAAATATTTCTTTATCACCGTAATATTACTCGAAGCCACAAATAGTAAGGCTTCGTTTAATTCGCAGTGCATCTTTACTCAGCACGAAACCGTACTGGTATCGACTCTGCTCTGAATACGTTTCTGCAATTAGCGTCGTTACGAATCGTCGTTCTAATTTCGAAATTACTCCTTACTCGGATAAAATGAATTCGCCTTTAATGGTCCACTGCCTTCTCCACGCATCTTTGTTTCTAAACGTGACAACGGTTTCCCGACACGATTCCCGAAAACTTCGCCTGGATAATTTTCTGAAATAAATTCACGCGGACGCAATTGTTACGCGTTCGAGGCGCGCCACGAGCGACGTTTCAATTCGTTTCTGTTGTAACAGCTGGAAAGCGTTCCGTGTTACCAGTTACAACGGAGATCGATAGCAAAAATATTTCGTCAAATGAGAACGACGATGAATTAAAGGGCCATGACGCGAATTCTTCGAATGATTATTTTCACCCGCGTTAATTGCGTTTTCGCGTACGTCTTTGTGATCCGCGCCGCGTGTTATTATGCAACGTACAAAATAATATTGTTAAAGCGTCGATAGTCGAAGTGCTTTTGGTACTGTTACTTTTTGGACATATTGAGAAATTTGATAAAACAAGTTGGGCAAAATATTTTATATTTTAGGGGGAAAGGTATTGACGCCATGCTGTCGGTAATACAAAAATAAAAACTGCGATTTAATGAAGTGTAAGGGATGGAAAATATAATATAATATTATTTAAGTTATACTTATTATTTTACTGAACACTCTAAGCAAGAGAGATCAAGTGAATGTATCCGAAACAGGAACTATATATAATATTAATATAAATATAATACTAAATAAATTATTAAAATTAATTATATAAAAACGTTTGATCTTTGATTCAATTAACTACATCATTATATTTGTACAGTTCAACTGATTTAGTTATTTTACGCAGACCCGGAATTCCACCAATCATAGACCACCAAATAGTAGATAATTAATTGATGAAACAATTATCCGCCGCACATGCGTGCGCACGAATTTATTTGGTACCACTTGTGAAGCCTTACTCAGCACAAATATCGGTAATCATGACCATCGCGATATTTCTACCAACACACATTTCACCCAAACGTTTACGCAATAATTATAACTTCGAGCTTACTCTATGCGAAATGAAATCGTTATTTCGAAAAAGAATCAGCTACGCTCTTCACGATAAAGAAATGATTGCAGATTCCACTTAAATCATGTAGGTCTGAAAACAGAGAAACGGAAGCTGCAATATTTACGATCGTTTCGATGCGCTGCAAAATAACAAACTGAAGCGATAGGAAGATCGACTTTAATCGAATTGCACAATAGTTGCGCCTGAAAGGCAAGTGCTCCCGTTCGACGTGATTGCAAATCGAACGAAGCTGAGCCTCGAGACATCCAATCAAAATCGACGTGGAACGCGTCCATGAAGTTCGAGAAATCTCAAAGCGCAGAGAATCCGACGATTTCCAAGAGCTATGTTATCCTTATGTCGACGAGTCTCGATACAGTCTAGGTACATCGGTGTCGAGGCGTCGAGATTACTCTGCTGCATGAAATTAGCCGTTTAGGGGCAACCCTCTGTTCCACCCCTCCGAGGAAACTTCACTTCGAGCGGAAATACCAACGCTGCACGACGTTTCCTGGAAATGATCATTGTGATCTTCCCCCTGTTCCAGAAATACCGCCTGTCTTCGTTTCTTCTGCCCGTTGAATTCCCGTTGATTCTTGTTTTCTTTCCGTCCCCCTATTCTTCGGCTATTTCCCTATTCGCCTGTTCTGCACACTTGTTGTAGCAGGGCGGCGTTACTAATTCTTTCGTATGCACGTAACCCCTTCTCGTCGCTAAGATCCTCGCCTTCGTTTTCATTTTGTTTATTAGGTACTTTATTTTCTGTTCTTGAAGGGGAAATTTGTATTTTTATTCTTGTGAATTGGACAAATTTTGCATTTTCGTTTAATTGTTTCTTCTTTTATTGGATTTTTTGGACTCTTGCTTTCTTTGCTTCGTGGTTTTCTTCAATCGCATTATTTTTACAATCCCTTTTTTTGTTACGTTTGGATTATTGTAGTCATTTAGTAATTTTAGTTTTAATATATTGTGGTCGAAACTTGAGTATTACATTTCTTCCCTTCGTGTGGTATATCTGAGACATTCTTGCTCCTTTTTTCCTTTTTCTGTTTACTTAGTTTCGTCTGCTTCAAAGGATAGATCTACTTATTTTCATATTCACCCTTTTACCTATTCTTTATCCTCTTGTTTCTTAGTACTACCTCGTCGTTTTCTCTTTTTACCGCTAAATATATTCTGTTGTTTTTCTTTCATCTGTTCCTATTTGCACACCCGAGATGAATTCAAAAGTGCCAGCCAATTTCGTACTCCGCTCTCTATATCGAACTTCTGAGGACCGTTTTAATGAATTATTCTGGTTTTATGAAATAGATCGTATTCGAGGTAGCGTGCGCAGTAATACGCTATATTATTCAAGTATCAACATTTTTTATTTGCGTACGTATCTGCACAATTTAAAAGACCATTATCCAAATGAAACTTCCCGCTGTATCAAGCACTCCTTTCAATCAATTACTGTAACAAGTAGATACTTCTTTCAAGCATACCGAGGCTAACCTACTTTTATTCGAACCGAAAATATATCGACTAATTGTCAGAATTACTTTCACCCCTGCGAAAAGAAACGAATCCACAATAAATTCATCGTCAATTGCATGAAATATTCCAAGACAGGTGCCCTCCAAAGAAATGACTAATTTCCCCTCCATTCCAATCACCACAATCGAACCCACCTGTATCCCTCAAACACTCTTTCAACCTGTGCCCGCAATCTTCCACCTTCCTCGCGAATCTCTCCAACGCACAGTATCATCGTCAAACAGAACCTTCAATACACGCCATTAGTACACGTATCACAATCACCTGCACCAAACCCCGTTACCATACAACCAGGAATAACCTTCGTTCCCTGCGTATCCTGTATGGAATTTCACGCCTGTATCCCATTGCATAATAGACGCATCGCGCCCCAGTTCATTTTTACCGCAATCGATACCATCGACACCGGTGCACGATTAATTAAGCCCCTCAGAAGACCGTGTCGCGGGATTCACGACGACCTGCATTTCATTTCTATCGCCCTGCCCCGTGTTCCACAAATCGTTCGGTCCTCCGCCGTGTTTCGTCGACCCCTCTCAAGCACGAGCGACGCGTCGCGACGGTCCCACCGTTGTTCCGTCGGATGGACGGTAAATTGATTATCGATTCAGAATAAATTCCGACGACCCCGGACCCGTTTCTCGATCACGGCGCATCCCTTGGCACGGATCGTTCGCGACGGGATACCGTTCGAGGACTTTCCCCGGACTTCCGCCGGAAATACCGCTCTTCACCCTTTATTTAAAGACTCGAAACGGGATTACGCGACGATCAGACGGGTCGAGCACGTTCGATCAGAACGCGTTACCGGACGGCGCGGGCGCAATTATTCGAAACGGTTGTGCCGCTGGCAGGAAACCGGATCTCTGATGCACTCGATCGATTCGCTGTTGGTTTAGGCTAATTTTTCAGCGGGGCGCATTGTCGGGTCGGTTTGCTATTTGTTGTTGCCGGCGCGCGATGGGTTGATAGAGTATTGGAGGCGTGGGCGACGGACATATTCTGGCTCACGATTGTTCGCTACGAATTGAGCTTTCGATGGGGATTTTTTTTGGTAGGACGCTGATTGAGTTTTGCATAAAATATCGTCGCGGCTTTATTTTTTGGAATGGTAGTTAACTTTTCGTTTGTTCTTCTTTTTAATGGGTTCCGCCAGAGGTTTGTGTAATATTGATATGAATTAAATAAGAGATCAGTTTACGTTACTGTATTTTATACTGCACAGGTTTATAAATATTAATACATATTCCGCTCTAAAAAATTCTTCTTGCAGACTTACCGCTGCTCTGTTTATTCTCGTGTTCGTATATTAAAATGTTTTGCATATATATTAGGGAAAAATTGAGGTAGGCCAGTGGAGGGCTGAACAATTAGAGTTTCCCATAGAAACCAGGGGGAAAGGGTGGATTCTCGATCGGAAGTGGCGAAAGGCGATCCGTTGAATGAGTCCAAGGGGCTGAAAGATCAATTTCATCGGCCATCCTGACATTTGAGTTTCGAGCACGAGCGTAAACAGGAAACTTTTCTCCCTTCGTTCCGGGCGAACGGAACTTCTCACGAAAATCTTGGGAGGACGCGGTAAATCGGCAACGATGCGAAACTAATTAGCTGGGTATTTACGAATTTAGCGCCGTATCCTCGTCCCCGGAGAAAGAGTAAGAAAACGAAAGAGCTAGGCGGCGAGAGGAGAGAAGTCGTAAGACTTTCCCTTCTTCAGAGCGGCTATCGAGCTGCAGCTCGAACCGTAAATTAAAGAAACGAAATAAAAGGAAATATTTCGATTAAAGGGCTGGGCAAGATCGTTCTAGCCACTTTCGTAAAGTTACGTTGACTTTGCTGCGAAAGGTTTTGACTCCCGATAGACTCGTGTAACTTTAAATTCACATACTCGACGACTGAATTTTGTAAATTTTATATCATTTATTTCTTAAGGTTATTCAAGTATTTTGCAATTGTACTATATTGTCGTAACCAATGTATATATTGTACTCTGTGACCAACTATTCATTCGGAATCGCAAGCTTTTTTTTATTATAAACTATTTTCCATAAACGCGAATGGGAAATCGGTCTTAGCTAGAAAGAATGTATGACGATGAAAAATGAAACGAATTCAACAACGATTACAAATTTTCTAATTTAAAAAAATACATTTCCAGCCAACGACAATAATTCTGTCGCAGTTAAAAAATTAACGCAGCAGATTTGGTGTTTCTGTCTAAGCTTAGAATTTTTATGTTTTTTTGTAAGTAGATAATTTTATCCATTCTATCGAACTGCAAATAACGACAGCCTGTAAATATTTATAAAAACACCATTGTTGAGTCGGTCGCCCAATAGAATCCATCTGGTCTTGACAGATTAAATTCCAAGGTTTCGTATATTTGTTCGCAGTTTTTTCTTACAATAAGTCGCCGTTGAAAGAAGCCGGATAACACCGTTAATTAAAAAATTATCTCGAAAGTCAGTGAGCACGACTAGCTTCGGGCAATACCGAAATTTCTGCGGGAACGTATTAGCTAAAACAATTCCCCCGCCAAACCCTCATTCGCATTCTACCAGTTTGTCGACGTTCCGAATTCTACGGTGGAATTTCAATTAACAAGGTTAATCGAAGTAGAAATAGGTCAGTGGAACCTGAAACCCATTAAATAATTGAAATTTTCGAGGTAAACAGGATTCATGGCACAAACATTAACGTAGTCGTCTCGTTCTGGAATAGTTCTTTTAAAGAGATACTATCATCTTTTATATGTCGTTCCTTTTGTATGAATTATTTGCTGCAATTTAATTGGCCATGTTAATTCATTGATATTTCAAACTCGTATTGCAAATATGATTCCTTTAGATACAATGTTCAGATCACGCATCCCCTTTTCATGTTTTAGTAATCGTAGAAAGCATTCAAAGATCGAACATAAGATACAGCATGAAATGTTTCAATAGAATAATTCTTTTATCGCTATCGACGTAAAATCGTATTTATGGAAGGAAGAGCGAATTGATGAAACCTGATTATTTGACTAACAGTGTACAAACATATATGATTCGATCGAAATATTTCTATTAGTCTTCTTGTCGGAAATTGTGAACAGGCGATGGTTCATTAGCTTCCTTGATTAGTACGGGAGTTACTATTGAGCTCCCGATACTTTGATATTACATTGCTGCATTGATGTAATCAGCAAGGATATTGCAGGTTTGATGTTCATTGAAGGGATGTAATTTGCAGTCTATATTTGATCAGAATGTACGATGTACTCTAACACCATACTTCACAATTGAAATGGGTGAATTATTGAAGCATTGTTCCATCGATGTTTAAATGTTAATTAAAACGTGTTTGATCTAATTGACTGTTCAGTCCCCCTATGCTGGAATATGTATCGTCCAAATTTACATATCCTTCGCATGATAGTGATTCAGGAAATTTATTAAAATTGAAGTTAAATCAAAATATTATACGTCGAGGGTAATATAAATTCGGCAAAATATACTGAATTTACTAAACCAGAAAAAGTTCACTTTGCCAAATTAATTTTCTATTTGTTTCCAACTTGTTTTTTTAGTGGATGGACTTAATTTTTTAATGCTATTATGTTAACGGTAATAGAAGGTCCCTTTAAAAATCGTGAGATAAAACAATTCATAACAGAACCCAACAAGACCAGTCCATCTATTTAAATTCTTCTTGAGCGTTAAATAAAATGTGTCGATAAGGTTCCTCTGTAATCTCTACTTCTCCAATTGTTTCTAACTTATATCCACACTCTATATTTGAGTACTCGCAACACCAATATTGTAATAACCCCCGAAGTCACATTAATTAAAAAGATACGTAGCCATGGTTGAATTGTATCTTAACTGCAGCACACGTGAATCGCATTCAAGCCATAATAGACATCCAGAAGTGGGATTCGAGCAACAAAGCAGAAATCGAACCGCGTCCCGCCTATTCCATCTAACAATTCGATAATCAACATCGCTCCCTGCTAAATAATTCTAACGCCAGCTTCCACAGGCGAAACTGAACCAATGAAACACCCTCCAGCCGCGCCATCAAATTTAATACACCAGCAGCCACCGAAACCTCGACGTTATAAGACCCCATAGACTGTCCCGCACGCGGTGGTTAATATGCACGCCAGGTATTTATATTTAACGTTCAAGCGAGCACAGCTCAGCGGAGACGGTCTGTCTCTCGACGCGTTGCTCGTCAATGCGAATTCGTGAGCAATCAAAGCTGGCCACGTCGAAAATGCAAAGCCGCGGCCAACGAATCCACGTTCAATCGCATCCATTGGCCAACGTTCGCAATCGCCAACTGATTAAAATGCGATCGACGCGACCGCCGATTAGCATAAACAAATTCTTGCCCTGTCGTTTCGCTTTTCGTCCCGTTTCACCTCTTTTTTCTCGCATTACTTTTTGTTTTTCTTTCTTTTCTCCTTTTTTTTGTCGTTTTGTTTTTTCGTTTCGCTCGTCCCAGTCTCGTCGCTGTTTGCCCGCTTGGCACTGTTCGCGATTTCAACGCGGTGTAATCGTCGGCGGGGCGTGTTTGCCCGAGAAAAACAACCGGCGACAATTACCCGGCCGATGAAATTAATTTATTAAAACGACCGAACGCTCGTTACTCTCCCATCACGTACGATCGCGTTCAAACTGCGCCCAGTTTAGGACTTTTGCTTGTTCCTCTGTTGGCGGCGTTTGTACCCCGCCGTTGCTTTGGGATTTCCTTTCTTCTTCTTCTTTTCCATCTTTTCGCCCTGATTACAGTTGTCGGCCGTTTCGGGCTATCCGTTTTGTCGAGCCGCTGGAACGATTGAATTGGAAGGGACCTCCGGCGCGTTTCATCGCGAGTGATTCGATTAACGCGCCGCGAGGAATTGTTCATTTTCAGTTTAGATCGTGCTCGGTGTGATTGTTCGTTTCACTTTGGCTGGGAAACTTGCATCGTTGCTTGGAACGAATTGATGGAGTTTATGCGAGCTCGATGCTAAATGTGTGGTGCGCGGTATTAATGCGGCGAAGGGTTAATAACAATAACGGTAATAATAAATATACTTGCAATTTTACTGGGACGTTGTTTGCAGTGATATTTTGAAAGATAGTACTTTCTGATATTTTTGTGCTGCGTTATTAAATATCGTGTATGGGTGCCATGTGGTTATATTGTGCTAACTGAATATAATAATTCAATTTATTAAAATAATTTAATTTGCAATTATATAAGTTGATATAATAATATATATTATAATATATTGTATGATAATAATATAATAATACTAAAGTTAATATTATATATTTGTAAGGCAAAGTTGGAATCAAGCAGTCATCTTAATATCAAAAAAACGAGCTGTTATCACAATGGAACGATATTTAATTACCGATGAACGATTTCCATTACGAAATTTTGTTCGAAATTTATTGCTTACATTATAATACATTTACGATTAAGAATTAAGGTGCAGGTGAATTAATTATTTAAAATCCACGAGGGTTGAATAATTAAGAAACCGAAGCCAATCAATGTTCTCTATAAATAAAGTTGCAGTTCAATTAGTAAAATCAGGCAGACGTAAGTTCCAAAAATGTCTGCTAAACGGGACCGTTTTAACTTTATTTCTTACTTCTTTCAACCATTTATCTTTCGCCCCCCTTCTGCCCCGATTTTCCGTTTCACGTACACGTCACCTTCGCCGAGCAACGCGATATCCGGTCGTGGTTTATTGAACAATAAATGTTTGAGCACATAAACGAAATGCGATGCTGCGACATGGCAAGTTATTAAGGAAACGTGCAGCTCATACCTTGCGAGGGTGCTTTTCTACCATTTTCCTGGGTCACTTTCCACCATCCAGGACCGTATCTATAGCGAATATTCTCTGCACAAGTATGAAATCTCGGGACAACTTAAAATTACCCGTCCAAAAATTTTCTATCGTTCAATTTCTCCAAACTTACCTTCCCCAAACTTCTACATTCATTTCTATATTCATTTGATCGAAATTTAATTAAATTCGAGCACCATTTGAAATCTTCCTTCGAGTGTTACACCAAAGCCGATTAAAAATATTGAAAAGCTGTTTATTCATTTTCATAATTCACTTCGTGGGATACTGTACGTTAAAACCTTTGATTTCAAAGCTTTCAAAGTTGGCTGGCGCGAAAATTACTACACTCCTGCTGCCGTAAGCGTATAGGTACACACACTTACCTACGTTTCTTACAACTGGCAATCTACGGGGCAAAATAACGCTGCAAAATAGCTGGCCACCTTTCATACACTGTACGTTGCAGTATGAAATTTCGAAGGAATAGTGGCGACGATTCGTGTGTCTGTTCGGGTTTAAGCCCGTGAATTTTGTGACACGCGGATCGGTAGAACGGATTTTTCACGTTTGAAGTGGACCATGAAGGTAAACAATTTAGGAAAGAAAAACGTGTCGGCGGTGGCTACATTATTAGAACGTGTGCCTGTACTCCATGAAGGGGAAATCCTATTGGTAGACGTGCAGGGTGAAATGAGAAATTGGTGCCATTAAAAATGTCTAAGGGTAAAATATAAAAATATTAAAGAGTTTAACGTGATATATATTTATCAGAGAAATGAGTGTCAATTAACACTTGTCTTAGAATTTAATTTAATAACAGTATTCTCCTATCTCATTCTCATGTAATTATTCCATTTGATCTCAATTTTTGTTAATCTTTATTTCATTTTATTTGCATTTCATTCGTTTATTCAGTGCTTTAACGATAGTAATAATAATAATAATTAACTGAAATTAGTAAATCGTGCGATGATTGCATCAAAGTATTTGAGCAGAAATTATTTTTTAGTCAACGAACCTTATATACTGTTTCGTGATATAATATAGGCGTATTGAAAAACTTTGTCCTCGAAAGGATTGATAACTGATTTCCAGTTTCGTTGGCACGTTGCCCGGACACCTTGTTATAACATGATATCCTCGAAAATAGTGAGCACTAAAAGGCGGTGGGAAAAAAGGGGGAAAATGGCTGTGTCGTTGTAAACGGTAACATTGTTGTCGACTTTCACGCAGGGTTCACGATAGCTGTAAATAAAAAACCGCGTGTTTCAGTGGCTAGAATTGATTGTCGTTTTGACGTTCGCAACAAGGCACGAGCGTTTTGTGAAACTTGTTTGCCGAATGAACATCAGGTCGAAAAAATTGCAACGCGTGTATTAAAAAGGAAAAAAACGCGAGCTTCGCTGCTAGAAAAACATTTCCCGTTGGATTTTCCGACGAATATTATTTTTCGCGCTAGTCGGCCTGTGTAATCTATGAATAAAAAAGGGCGCATGTGCATTTACAATTAAATGTTACGCTAGTAATCATTCCAGGTCACGAAGAGGTAATTAAGGATTAAATTTGTGTAAAACTGTAACTTTGATATTGTATTTTAGAGTGCAAAGCTGGTATCGTTGATCTGAAATAATTTGATAATAATTTCCAGTATTTAGTTATTAAAATACACAAACAAATTAATTACATATTGCACATGTAAATATGAATCTGATATTTTACAATTTGTGATTAGATATTACGGCGTGAACACGATTTACAATTATCAGAAACATTATGCCGGCTGCATGGTGCGCAATTATCCCTACCACATATCACTGTAATGCAATAGTATTTATTGTAATACATAATTAATAGTATTCATTTGCATATGCATATATTCCGCTAATATAAAAATTTCTCCCGAAATACTGTGATTAATATGAATATTTGAGTACGTCAAAATATTCTTTAATTTATCATCTAAAAAATAAATGCAGCCCTCACGTTTAATGTTAACTTCTTCGTAAATTATTATTTTGACATTTCCACACAAAATGCCATTTACACGTAGATACATTCACAATTATCATACGATGCTTCCAAACCAAGCACACAAATTATTCACTTGCTAGTACAATATAATTTCATACTAAATAATTGCATTATACTCACACTGCCAGGTAGAGCAGCAGTAAGTCTTAAGATTACATACAGGCGTACAACAAGTTTGAGCAACCATCAGGGCATTAGATTAACACGATATCTCTTATAACGTGTTGATACTTCGCGTTGTAATTAACTTTGACAAGTTTCAAGCAAAACAACGTGCGCTTTGCTCCTAAAGCTTTGAAAGCTGCAGGAGGCGCGAAGGCGTGTTGCTAATTTTACAACACGTCGCTCGGATTTTCGTACCATTAACGAGGTGCAGAATGTTATCGTTGAACGAAGATCCCCCTGACTAGAATGGACGAGTAATTTCACTGCGAAACGAACGGCGGAAAGAAACGCGACGACGAAAAGCGAACGAAAGAGCTTCTTAAAGGGGGCGTCGAATCCACTCGTTCATTACGCGATATTTGTTAATTGTCTGAACGCTGCAGAATTTTTTTCTCGTTTCTATGGTTCTTTCCGTTTTTATCGAGTACTTGAGAGGCTTGGCTCGTTGCGGATTTGTGACTGACACAAATCACAAATACGAACTGAAAGTTCTTTTACCTTTTTATTTCCCCTGATTTATGCAGCTTGCTTTTTCGGGAGGGTATCGAATTCTGAAGTCGATGCTGGCTTTTTCATCTCGGTCCTTGGATATAACAAGCGGAGATTCGAATCTGTTTGACTTTCGAATAGAGGAGGAAGTTTGACCGCTGAATTGAATTTTTATAAGCCAATTCAGAAAACTACAATTAGAGAACCGTGCTCTTGCTACGGTTTCAATTGTAAAACAATCTCGAATCGATTCGCTGAATTGGCTACGTGGATCGATACAGCTTGGTTCGTAGACATCGAAAATCTGACAAAAATTCTACGTCGCTATTTTTTAATAACAATTATATTTCTATTACGCACAATTAATTTTTCTCGATAAAATTGTAGAATAGTTGTATCCATGTTAGTATCAACAGCAATGTGTTCTTAATGGAATAAGAATGGATAAATAAATAACGAGTTGTTGAATGACATCGTAGAAAATGACAGTTCCCAAATATAATAAGCTAAATGTAATATAATACAATATAAAAATCACTTGAAAATATATGGTTCGCCGATGAAATATCGTCTAAAGAATTATAAATGATATTCAGAGTAATAGCGGCCGATTTCCCTTGGAGACACGAGTAATGACACATCCGCATAATTTTAATATGGAAATGTAGTTTTACATCTTGTGAGATAAAAATTTAAACGACTAAAATAATTCCACCATCCCCGGGGTTATGAAGTTCGTTATCCACGAACTTCAGGCGGCAGCCCTGAGATATCAGTCAGAAAAGCACTTTTATACCGCAATTCCGCTCATTATTCAAGTAATTTCGTTGCTACAGCCGTGACAAAAAATGCTGACGACACCTAACGTACGTACGTATGTACATGTGTTCGTACTGTCGTGAAAATTACAAAGGAATCACGATCGTATTATCAAGTTAAAATTATCTTAGGTGCAGTAATAATTAATATGAATTCCACGTAACCAATTCCTTCTAAAAAATCTACTGTGTTACTAAAAAGATCATTATTATAATTATGATATTATTTAATACCCAGACTCATCCGGATAATTTGTTGTTCATGCATATCAGCTTAACTACAACTATTACTTCAATTAGGAGAAATAAATTCTGCATTATTGTATTGTATCCTTATATTAAAATTCCAAGATATTATTACATATCAGTGTTCATACTTGTAATATTCTATTTAACATAAGTATTTCTCATGTGCAAATCTATTATATCCATAATGCTTTAAGGTATAACAGTAATATTATACGTAATAATTGTCATTTGCATTCCGAAGATCGTACGATATTTCCTTCCACACAATAAATTCGTTCAGTTTCATCTCTCATTACACCCATCTGAAATACATTATTAACCCATTAGCATATCAATAATCAGTCACTGTGTATTATCCACTAAAAATTCCACTGAATTACGCAAAATTTAAATGTTTAATCAACTCCAAAATATATTTAATAAGGAACCACGTGAACAGCAAACGCAAGAGGTACACATAATCGCGTGTCACCCTCGGTCTTATCCAGAGCAATCGAATGCGAACAATTACTTAATTAACTCGACGAGTTTCGTCGTTGGGACATAATTGCCATGGATAACGAATCCATGGAAAGGAATCACAGAATTCTCTACGCTTACCATCGCCACGGTGAAGATATATCCCCGGCCGTTCTTACCGGATCCTCCGCTCAATTCCAATAAATATACATGCATACACGTACCCAGGGCACACGTATACAAACGTAGCAATGCCGTGGCTGCCAACGGCGAATAAATAGCCGATATAGTGGGATAGGGGCAACAGTGGGCAGGGACATTACGACGCCCTTTCATTGAGGGGGTGCACGAGCACGGGGTCGACGAGATTTAGAGAGGTTTAATTTTCCAAAAAGCTGGATTTGCGGCGGACGCGACGCCCCTGTCGTCGATTTATCGCCAGGGGCGCAGTCGTGGAAAAATTCCCAAGGACCGATAAACGCTCAGGTTTCTTCTTTCCTCTTTTTCCCTTTTTCACCCCTATCGGGCAATTTCGCCGGGCTCCTCTTCGTTCAAACAGAAGAAAATAGGTAAGAAAGAAACGAACGTTGGTCCACGAGCCGAATTCCGGGGACAATTCTTCTTATAGTCCAATTTGCATTTCCGGATAAGTTTTTTGTTAAGTGGTGCGGGCGGATTGATGAACCGGTCGATCGACCGTTTTAATTAGCGAGACTGGTGAAAGTTGAGGAGGTTGGTAGTGTTGTAAAGGGGGAGGGGGCTAGTTATAAATAGGAAAAAGCTCGAGGCATAATGTGATGGAATGTGGAATGCGTTCTATGATGTTGGCTACAACTAGTTTTAAATGTAGTCGGTACTTAATTAGAAAGTTGCTTGCGCTTAGAGTTTGGTGTCATAATTGTAGCTTGTAACGAGGGTTTCACGTACCCCAGCTTTGGTATTGTAACTTCGTATTTGAAACTATAATGGTATCCTTGAAAGTTATGACACGGGAAGTGACCTTTTCAGAGAAGAGTTTTCATGGCTGTCGTTCGTGTTTTACCTTGCAGTTAATCTTATATGATCTGATTAAGGTTTGATCGACAGCTGGTATCGAAGAAAAGTTATTCGAGGTTTTTCTATGTGATTAATATCTGGGACTTTTAATTACAGTAGAATACGAATTGTTCGTGATATGAAGTTAATTGCATATTAGTCCAAAGAGAGATTGAAATTAGTATGATACAAAGTGTACGGTGTTACACTTATAAATTAATGCAAATTAATTAGCAACAGCTGCTTGATTATTACTTTTTGGATTTATACGTCAAGTTACGAAATTAGAATTGAAATTTCGGGAAAATGCGCAAGGCATACGTTTATTAATATTCTCGTTTGAATTCTCGTATTAATGTATAATTTTGTAAATAGATCTATAACAGTGTCGGAAATATCAAACACGAAAAGGGAAACAAAGTACCCGTTACCCCTTATCGAATGTAAGAGCAATAAAATCTTGTACACATAAATCCACATAAATGCGAAATGCAGGCTAGTATCAAGAAAAGTATTTTCTCCTGCTCCAAATCACACTAAAACCCAACATTCCACCGAACATTAACGAAAATCCTATTACCATAACGATGCTTACAACCCTCGACTTTAAGCACCATATTCACCCCTTCAATGTGCTTGATTGCCAATAAAAAGAAATACGAGTGCAATATTTTTTCACAAGCTCCCTTCTACCAAATATTTCACCGAGATCAGTGTCCACTTCTATAAGCCTCGTACGAAATTTGTAAATGTGTCACGATTAGAAATAAAAGCGACCTAACACTCATACATACATACGTACATACTATCCTGTATCCACAGAAAACGACAAAAAAGAAATACAAAAAAAATACAGTTAATTACAAAGCTTTGGTTCAATAACGTAACAGTTTTGTATCACTCCGCTCCACAACAATTGCAATTGCAAAATAACTCTTTTTCTCGCTTCCATACAATAGCTTGGATACAATAAATTTTTCGTACAAGGGTTAACGCACGAAGAAAATCAGCAGCGTGAATTAAAGGTGTAGAGGGATGGTCGTTTATCCTGCATCCGCTGGCATTATCCAAACGGGGATTCACAGTATTCGGGGAAACGGAACTTGGAGTAAGGGTATCGACGGGGCGGAAGAGTCAGTTGCGAGCGGAATTAACCGGCGAGATAAACTTCCGGCCCGTAAATTTTCGCGGCGACATTGTGGATCGAATTAGAAAACCTTCTTGGGCGTTCTTACAGCTTGACCCGTCTTCCACCCCATCCCTCTCTCGAAACGACGAACAAAGCGAACGCCCAGTGAACTTCATCGTTGCACGCATCGAATGAATCTCGAATTAATCGTTTACAACAGGTTGCGTCTTATTGTTGATTGAGAGAAAAAATATAAAAAACGCGAAAATGCGGTTGCGGTTTACTTTGGAATGCTGAGTTTTCTATGTTCCCAGTTCTGCCAGCTCGTTTATACATGTACGCGATGCCGCCGTGTGAGAAGCATGTTTATCCCTTTGATACATCCCTCAATTGCAATTCACAACATTGTTAACTATGTATGTACATCGTACGCGCATCAAACCTGTTCAGAATTCAATTAACAATCCTTACAAGAGACTATAAATGGAAGACATGTCCTAGTTTCCACCAGCGAATTCATAAACGCGACGTTTATAAGCATCTCAACCGTTATGAATCCTTGTATAATTAAAATACATTCGACACTTCATTTTAATTAAATGCCAAATTCTGAGGGGAGTATTTTGCTTCAGACAAACGAATTATTTTTGTTTCACATATTTCGTACGTATAAGTATAAGCAATCGAAAAGAATAATTACCATCGGTTAAAATGCGATATGAAGCAACTATTTATTCAGAGCTAATTATCACTGAAATAATTAATGTTTCTTCCTTTCCACCTCGAGGATGCATTTCTAGTACTCGCGCGACGAAAGGACCGAAAATCTCCCGATAGGGGTACAGTTGAAGGAGATAAACACAGGGACGATAGAGAAATGGGGAATAAAGGAGGGAAAAAGGATATCTGGCAAAATTGAACTTTCTGAAAGAGAAAGGGAGGAGGCACGAAAATTCGACGGTAAAAACGATTCCAAGGCGAATTGGAGTCACTGTTATCTGATCTCAAACACTGGTATAAATCCATGCAATCAAAAGATGGCCATCTAAGCAGTCTGGAGCTTGTAAGTAGGTGTTTAGAATGGCGAGGAAGCTATTGGCTGGTAGTGATACGTACCATTACGATTTCGTTAATTAATATTGGACGCTTAATTAAAAGTCTTTCGTGAAGGGTATTGCCTTCCATGTTTACGTTTCCTTTCAGCAGATATACTTTAAAATTTCTTCGACAATTGCCTTTTTCTCACAAAAGATTGCCTGGAATGATTAAAATTAACCTAGCAAAATTGAAATGTATTGCCAAATTATGTACTTCGAATACATGATCCTATTTTTAGCAATTCTGCTTCTGTCAAAACAATCGATTGATATCTGACAAGGAGAAAGAGGGAAAATTTGCCTCCCCATTTAATGGATCAGATAAAAGCAGTTTAAATGTTGTAAGATTTTATTTGAAATTGTGTTCGAGATGGGAGACTTACGGTGTTAAAATCCGATTTTAAAAGGCACTGGTTTTACGAATGGAAATTTAACAAAATATATTGAATTTGTTGAGACTAGGAGTTGCAGGAGTTTGGTGGCGTACTTGAGTTTGAAAGTTGGCAGAATTCAGGGTTAGAAAGTTTGAAGTTGTGGAGCGTGGATTCAGGGAAATTTAAAGCTCGCTCGTTGAAAAGCGAGTATTTCTTGCAGGCTTCGTTTCTGTTGTATTATACATTAACCGCATACAGTTACATGGAGCTTGAAGCTTTAACTTGTAACTTGTAACATATGCGTTGTCATATCACTTTGTAAAACTTCAAGTGAATTTATGTATAGAATCGCAATTTACTTTTCATATGAATTTAATTACACCGAGGGATATATTCAAATAAATGGCCTCTCAATAACGTAATCTACAATTGAAGCAACTTTCGAATATTTATATCAACCAGCCGCAGTTAGTTGATACGATAATTTAACTGTTTATATTATACGTCTAACGCGTTATTAAAAATATTTCTATCATTTTGTGCACCGAGAGTGCTTTCACTTTCGAAAACACCGCAGTGAAAATTGTTCAAGTTCACAACGAATGCTTTATCCTCGAATCTCCTTCGGCTTCGATCCATTTAAATGCTTTAAATAAATGCACTCCTCGTCCATCTACCTGCAGCCCAAATTGAGACATTTAGTATAATCAGCACACCAGCCAAATCGTTCGCGAGCAACAACGAAACGGCACACGGGAACCAGCATGGACGTCAACGAAAACTCTCACAAAGAGGTGTTCGGTTGTCCGTGACCATTGTCCCAACCGACTCTAATTCGCCTAATTAGCCCGTCTAACGAACACAAAATAATTATCGTCGCATTTACGGCGAGGTCTTATTGTGCTAGCCGGGGATCGGCCGAGGACAGGCGTGAATGCTAATTAACCGGCTGCGAATTATTTTCGCACGCGTATCGGGCACCGATATTTGTGAATCGAACATTAATTAGCGGCTGCTAGCTAATTAGACGCGACCGCGGAACGGTTGCTGACTTATACCGGTTCGTTCGTTATCATCGCCGGTAACACTCGCGGGGTATAGCTGTTTTCGCTTGTCCCTCGTTGAAAATCCGCTGGAAACGCGGAGGGGATCGATGGAAAAAAAAAATAACGCATCACACGCACGCGTGACAGCACGGTTTTGCGGAATGTCATCGTTTATTCATTCGCCAAGTGACACAGTTGAAATTCGCTGGGAAAATCTGGTTCGATGCAAGCGCTCAACGTCCAGGTAGGTCCACCTCTGTCCTTGTCTGGTCTTCCCAATGTGTCGCGACGTTTTATTCCAAAGTTGTGAACCTGGTTGACACGATCGTTTACTGCTTGGGCGACACCAGACGCGTTTGCATTCGTTTCGCGAAGAGAATACAATTTGTTAGGCTCCCCCTTTCTTCTTGCGTGGCTGGTAAATATTTGTTCATATTGAATTTTTATTCACACTTAATTTACAGCGTTGTTTCATACAGTACAGTTTCGTTTTGTTGGAACTTCGTAGCTGGTTTTTACGGATTCATTATTGTAGTAAAACATTGAAAACTTTGGCCGATTGACAAACAGATAACCTCGGACAATTTGATTTATTATTGTTTTTTTTATGTTTTGTTTGTGTAACTTCTTGTTTAAGAATCAATTAATCCATAGTCACTATTCTGTAATTAGGTATTTCATAATGTGCTGGCCGTTAAGTAGAGCAGGTGTATCATATGGTTAGGCTTATCCTTTTGATCATAACAAGGTAATGATATGGTGAGGTATATTTTTTAAGGAACACAGACCAGTGCATGGTCAGACACGCGTTTTTTTTTGCGTGGTGTAGGTCCGCGTTTATACGAGGCTGTATATAAATTGTCAAGTAGTATAGACCACCGTATTGTCAGACACATCGTTAAGTGCTGTATTTTAATACACGTTTGGTTAAATTTTTTAAGCAGCACAGGTGAATATATGCGCTGTTACTCTTTAATGAGAGTTTTCGAACTTCTTAAGCTCTTAACAGAAAATTCGTCAATTTCGAAGAAGAAATGACGAATTATGGTAACGTCCGCAAACCGGAATTTGATCTTATAGTCTCTATGGGTTCTCTTTTTCGATAATCAAGTTGGATTATTTTTTTTCTTGAATAAAAAGCGTTTTCGAGTCCGCATTCCTATTATAAAAGATAATCGCACGACTTACACCTTCGTAATGATTGTATCTTCTATGAATGTTTATTTGATCGCGTACTATTGTGCTATCATACAGTAAGTTACCGAATATTTTCCAGTGTGTAACACGACTGTAACATTGACAAAAAATTTCGCTGAAAATATTGTTTCCCCGTCGGCAAACAAATAATTTATGCATGGAGTAATTTGGGCTCAATTCGTGATGTAACAATGACAATTCGCGTCGTGTTTCTTTCCGCCCTCGGTTAATATTGACAGTTCAATTTCGATGGAAAATACAAGGAAAGCAGATTGTCGAATTTGCTTTCCGTTTATGGCATATTTACGAGAGTAGTGTAGGCCGCGCGAAAAATTAATGGAAAGCAAAGATAGGAGCGAATGAAAAAATTCGAATTATCTTCATTTAAGCTCGTAAAGAAGTTCTTTAAACGCGATTCGTTTTACTCCTGCAGAGATATTATCACGAAACCACAAAGTAATTCGCACATTTTGCTGTGAAGAACTTTTGTAACTAAATTACGTCAAACACAGCTTCAAAAGAGAATGGAGAACGACACGGGGGCCTGTCCTATTACATTTTCTAGTTCTCTATGAAACATTTTTCACTTGAAAACCTCTCGAATATTTCCCACTGCGCAGTGTAAAGGCATCAAAACGAATATTTGGAAAACTCGCTAATCTCATTGTTACTCACTCATGGTTTCGTAAAGAAAATGATTTTAGAATGGAGAAATCTGTTATTCTTGAAACAAATAATTGGCAAAATATTATAGAAACTTCTCTGTTGCGAATACAATAATTGCAATTGAATATCATCCTCGTTAGGACATGGTCCGCTCTCCTACCTTCACTGCACATTAAAGATACAAGAAAAAGAAAATTACGAGATTACTGTACTACTATAATTATTATAGAAGGTAGAGTTCACGTGTTCTTATTACATTGCCTTAGAGAACATCTCGTGTTTTACGAATAGCGAAACTCTGCAAAAGCAAACAAAACATTGGCGATATCAACATCACCTAACTTCACTGAAACTCGAATTAGTTGACCAACTAATAATTACGGGCAGTACTTCATGGAATAATTTAAAATCCAGCCGCGAGTAATTTTCAGAACACTTCCTCTGCGGTGAAAACAGAACGTTCGTAATATATTCACTGTCTCTGAAAAGTCACGGTACAGCGAATAATCTTTCATTGTATAACACGGACTGTGAACATTATTTACTACTGTGATTATAAAAATCCTACTTTATTCTTCGACGTTGCTTTCGATTGATTTCCGCATAATATAATTCAAATTTCGCATTATGCACATTACAGGAAAATGGAACGAACGTTTAAGTAAAAAATCAATAAAAAAGATGTCTTATAATTTGTGTCACGTATTTTCCGAAGAATCCGAAGAAGAAAAAGCCTCGCGAAGGTAAATAAAAGGAACAAATTTTCTATTCTTCTTTTCGCCTTGAAATGGCTTTCATTAGTACCACGTTACTAGAAATTAGCCGCCTTTTCCGAGACGATTACAGCCGAATAATAGGCCGAGGCACCGTCTGCTACCAGTGCAAACAATCATCTAATGGAGTCGCTAATTGAACGAGCAAAGACACGGTTGCTACTCGTGAAGGTTTTCTCGAGTACATTTACGAAGCTCGGTAATGCATACATCGAAAAAGCAATTCGTTTGACTCTCGCCCTTTTACTCTCCCTTATGTTTCTATTCTGCTCGAGTGCGTTACACT
Organism: Nomada ferruginata; assembly: GCA_963583965.1. Lineage (NCBI taxonomy): Eukaryota > Metazoa > Arthropoda > Insecta > Hymenoptera > Apidae > Nomada > Nomada ferruginata. Next base: position 9,648,593 of record OY757219.1, read on the forward strand.
GCTCGCGAAAAGATATGAGGCTTTGTGCGATGAAGCATCAATACGCGGCTATATCGTTCTTCATCTTGCAATGCGAGACAACTGAAAACGTCTGTCGCGTTTCGCGAGATCGCAATCTCCGTCTTTCATATCCGTACGAAGCGGAGAGGTAACATGGAAATCGGTTACTTGGAGAACTCATCCATCCTGTCGATGCACTGATAAGAAAAGCGTTTCTGGTTGTCCATCAAAATCTGTTTTCGGTGCTTACTCTTTATTTGCGCGGACAGACTGGAGAATGGAGTTCAATGCCATAGTATCGCGTAGCTATCGTTTACTTCATAGAATCTTAACCCCTTCAGTGCGATAGCGTAGTGATACTTGACGGACCTTACAGTTGAAAATAACCCCGGAAGTTCGGGCAAGAAAGTAAAACTGATTTCAATTATATAAATAGAACTGAATGAATGAATAAACACAAATTTAGATTCTACTGTAATGTAAATATTATAGATATGAACGGAAAGAAGTGAATAAATGTATACATAAACGTAACAAGTTAAAGGATAGAATGTGAAAGTCGACGATGGCGCTGATGAGATTAAACCGATAGGCAAAAATATAACATTAAACTTAGATAATCTTCTCAGTCTTCAAGATCGTGTCAAAGATACCATAAAGAATTTCATTCAATAAAACCTTGACCTTAAAATATAGTTTCGTTAGTTTTGTTTTACAGACATTTAGCAATCGACGCGATGTGAAATCTTTAACAGCAAAAAAAGGTTTTTGTCCCCAATTACAGTGCTCCCTAATTCCGATTGCGGATGCAATGAATGCACGGCGGCTTCGACGATCTCGAACGGAACAAAAGTGAATAATAGAAAAGGTTGGAGCTATTTGAGTTCGCGAAAGGGCAGAATATTTTTGCACCAACGTTGACAAAGGTGGATCGGAGAAAACTAAATGAATGGTGGGTGAGAAACCAACGCGTTTGAATACAGAAATACTAATTTCATATTTTTACGGGTTGAAATATTATTGATCCTGTAAAAATCATTAATTTACATTAATTTCTAAATGTAATTATAAAAGTTTTGTGGTAAAAATGATAACGTTTTTTGTCACTTGTGTGCCACTTATTTGTAACGAGGGCGAGGGTAATACAAAGTGGCGATAAAGTCAACAGATTCCCAAAATCAGATTTCATGTATTGAAAGATTTGGCATGTTAATTTTCTTTCTCGAGGGAAGAGTATTTTCGAAAATTCTTTATAGTATGAACACCTACTCCCGAAGAATAGACTACAAACCTAACAAGAATATACTTTCATATTTCTGTTCAAGCCCTTGCCTCATGATATCTTAGCATTCATATTTGTTGTTACTATTTCCACACGCCTCGTTGCGACAATTTTTTCAATCTACATTCAATCAGTAAACCTTCCAAAGAGCGAGAGAATTGAGATGTACATAAAAGTTGAATCATAATTCCACTTGCAAAGAGTGGAAAATGTGTAGGTGAAAAATTCGAATATTACAATACATGCAGTTAATTAAGAATCGATTAATGACTTTGTTTTCATTTTAGCGTGTCCACTTGTATTCAGTCGGCAAATATAATATAAATGGCGATCGGGTTGAAATTGACTTCTGGTACCGAAGGACATAATAATTATTATTAACGCATTGCTTGCTGAATTATTGGAAATTACGTCCCCTTTGAAATTTTGAATACTGTAAATACACCTAGCTTTAATAAATTTATCCAACATTCAATGGTTCGAAAATGAAACGAGCATGCAGTAAGTACTCTGGTTAATAGATGTATGGATAGATGCATATGGAAAAAAACAAGAGAAAAGGGGACAATGAATTATACTGGTCACAATAATAAAGCACTTGCCTGCAAGATAAATCCTTAAATAAATAAACTAAAATAAATATTCAACTTGAACACCCTTAAAGAATAAAGGATAAAATAATGCAATAATACCTTATAACTTTTCCATGCATATCAATCATTCTTCACATTGAATTATTCTTAAATTCAGTGTCGGTATTTAGAAACTTGTGACGAAATTTTCTCCGATGTTTGATGAACGAAATTTTGAGTTAGTAAAAAATCGAAGCGAATTTCACATTCGGGTTCAAAAACCCAGACGCTTTGGAGATGAAAGATATATTAAGAGGTAAAGGCGTTCAAACGCAACAGGAGTCCCGTTTCTCGGCCTCTCACCGGCCCGGTGTTATCACCGGATGCGACATACCACAGCTACTTCCGCGATCTTCCATCTCCGGTGCAGTATGAAACGAAATGCAACGAAAGCCGTCAGCTCACCTGGCGATTAACCCTCCAATTTGGAACCGAGTTGTGCATTGTTCGTAAAATGATTCGTATTTAAACGATTAGAACTAGTTTTCAATGGGTGCTGTAACGAGTTTCTTTGGCACAGAATGGAAAGGTAAAGATAGAATGGTATGATAAAATGTATGACCGTTCTACGTAGTAAAGCAATAACGACGGTAATAATGATAATTATTATTATATTAGTAATATCATATATTCAGTTACGTTATAAGGTAGGACTAGATTAATCGATAAACGAATATTGTGATATTTTATTATCAATTAATAATATCAATTTAATCAGATCGAATATAAATTGATATTTTGTGGGGCATACAAATTTTAGAATTCGAAATAATTCTGCCCGCGATATTTCCACGCGAGGTGCCGGTGAATTAATCCAAAGTAATTAAAAGTCATTCGCAATTAATATAAGAAATTCATACACAGATAATTCAGGGGTCGACGTTGGTTTAGATTTAATTGAAATTAAACGAATTCACCCGAAACATTTTTCCCTTCTATTTCTCTTCACGGTCCCATTGTTCTTGTCTCTTTTACCTACATTTCCTCAGAGAAAAAATGCTCGTTCTTTTTAAGATTAAAGAAAGGTTAAACATACAAAGTCAGTAAGTCGCGGCACTCATTAAACGCTAGACCATTGTTTCAATATTAAAATATGAAATAATGTTAAATAATAAAGATAATACCCCGAATGCAAAAGTACCATAGTACATTCTAAAATTGTAATATCCCGGTTTCCAATAGACATTCACACCAGAAGGCCGTTGAAATGCGTATCGCTTATCATGTTGCTGCATCTGCTCGTCCTGCCCTCTTCTTATTTTATCTGTGCTCCCCTGCTGAAGCTTATCAAAGCTTCGAAGAATCAAAAGAAGCTCCGAGCCAATAGTTTCTCCGCGAACGATAGAAAGCCAGATGTATAAACAGATAGGCAGCAGAATAAAAGAAGACAGGCGGTAGAGATAAGACATTCGCGCGGTAGGATCCTCTCACGGCAGGTTACTCTCAATACCAGAAGGGAAAGGTATTATCCCGCCGGGTTTGCTCGTGACCCAACTACTAGGCTACGTTGGCGGCACGCGTTGAAAGGAATCGGACAAAAGACGAAGTGTCTTGTCCCGGGGTTTGCGTGGATTGAATTATCGGGCGAGCGGTTGTGATTGCTGCCTGCTCGTAAATTCCTTTTAGCTTTCATTTTCTCGATGCTGCGTGACTGTTTATTGGTCGTGGGGACGATGGAAAATGTAAAGCGTCGGGGCAGACGGGTAGAGAGTTTATGGATGTAAGTACGTGCCTGGGGAGCCGTATACTTTCTTATAATAGAGGTATAAACATGGTATGTGAGATTTGGTTGATGGCAGGAGCGAACACTGATTTTTGGATTTATAATATGTCCTTCATAATTATTTCATGAATGTGAATTTTTTATTCCCTTTGTTTACCACAAGAATATAGTGCACTAGAAAACTGGATTAGTCTATTCCAGTGAGAACGAACTTTATAAAGTAGCTCGACCGATATAAAAATGAATTGATTCTATTGTACTTTACCTCTTCTTTGAAGCACTAGGAAATTTATGGATATTTCAAAGGCGTGCCACAGCATTGCTGAAATATTCAACTAAGCGTTTCATTTATTTCTTCGCTATTTCTTCAAATAATCGTAATTAAGGTAATGTAGTTGCACGTTTTCCTGTGTAAACGTAAAATTAACGCGGCTTTGTCACGCTCTGAAGACATCAAAGGAACAGCTGAAGCTAAGAAATGCTTCATTCCTTAATCTCTTCTCGTCCGTTTAATTCAGGAATCATAGCACCAAGCTCGTGTTCACGATTCCATTGGTCCAGTGAAAGAGAAAAATGCGAAAAGTCGAAAATGTTCCGGCAGATAAATCGGTAAAAGCATTGAACGTCTCTTGATGCGAGTGCTTTGAGGATAAGGGGCTTCTCCTCGCCATCGAAGGAGCACGCCATTTTTGTCGTACCTTGAGTTCTTCGTGTTTCATAAAAAACGAAAAGAATATCGTATTCCTCTTAGATGGAGTAGTTTGTCGAACAAATTTCCCGATAAGGAAAGCTAGTCACAACGGGGATAATGATTATTTACTCTTGAGAAAACTCTTTTGCACAGAAGTTATAAAACAGAAACTTCAATATTATAACAAACGACACTTAAAAGTAGTTCGTCTGATTTTATATAACCAATTTAACAAAAACCTTATCTTTTTAAGTTATTCGATGGCGTTGAGTATGAAACGTGATTAGAAATATACGATTTGAAAAAATTGTTGATTTACAATGGAAGAAATTTTATCTTAACTTAAGTATTCGTCAATATTTTAAATTCGTGTTAAATTCGAGGACAGGAATTTTTTTAACATTCTTCTGCAAGTAATATTTCTCACGATTCCGAGAAAGTTTTTATTTTTATTCGCAAGCTTGGTTAAATTGGAACGACGCAAGAGACTTTCGTCTGCAGAACAATATTATTATCGCTCGTGTACACAAAGTAGAAGATAATCAATAATCAGCGCAATTCTGTTAACTCGTGGGTAATTCGCCGTGGATGTCTGCGGAATGGGCATTGCTGGATGGGCTTTCAAGGAAACTCGAGCTTTCCACGACCAGCTCTAGTCTGTATTTGATGAATTGGAGACGATTCGAGAATTGCTTGAAAGAGGAATAAACCAGCTTCTGAACCCAATTCCTGACGCCGTCCCATTCTTCCTTCGGAACCACAAGGATCGTTTAATGCGATTAAAGTTTATCCTCCATTCCAGCCAAAGATAAGGATAATTAAAAGAAACAGCGGCCCTTCTTTTCGATTCTGCTTCGTGGAGCGGAATTAAGAAATATCACAGTGACGCTTTTGTATCCTGTGTGCAATAGGGTTTTATGGCTGAGCTCCCGTAGTCTGAAGAAAAAACATTTTTCCTTCGTTTATTAATATTATAATAATGTAAACCGTTGGCTGTTCAAATGGAAAGCTTAACTTAGTTACTGGACATTTATTTTAAGAAAAAGTCAGGTACTTAAATGTGTAGGTACATAATGTATCATAATTTGTTTCATTATTTTAATGCTCATAAAAGCATAGAATAATATAAATATTAAAATTCATAGAAACACTGAATTAGTACAATTATAACCAACGTAAATTTTATAAAATTGTTTCGGCAGTTTTATGGTAATTAAATGCAATTATTAATTATAAATAATCCTTCTTATACTTTAGTACTAGAAAATGGAACTTTAATAAACGAATTTGTGTTTGCCCAGATAATAGTGACTGATAAAAAATATAGGTGATATGTTAAGTGCTTAAAACATACATATTATATCGTGTTTTATGTGCTGCATAATTGCAATTATAAATGGTTGAATAGACTGATTAAATGGTTGAAATTCTGAAGCCTCCGAGTTGCGCGAAGTATGCATAGGTATTAATAACAAGCAATTAAATTTATAATACGCGATATTAATTTTGTTGCGCGCGCGCACACTTTCGCGTGTAATGGTGACGGAATTTCTGACAATTAAATAGCCAGCTATAATAAAATTCATTAAATCTTGAAATATTTATATTGTTCAAGCTAACAAGTTTTGTCGCCATTCTGCATGCTATTACAAATATTTCAACCATGTAATTCTTTTCATACACGATTAACATAGTAATTTACAAGCTTTCTCCTCTATTTCAACAAAATGTCCTTCTCAAGTCACAACGGTGCAAAACACAGAATCAATGAGAAACACGCTCTTTATTAAAAAAAAAGAAGACATCAGTGATTTCCATTGAAAACCAGAGCCAACGAACATAGCAAAAGATATTCTTCAAGCCAGAAGTCGAAATTAACTAATCACAGTTACGATATAGTTGTACGCATCGAGCCTTTGGACATTTCCAAATACTTTCTAGCCCGCATCATTTAACATCTCGTCAACCAGCGAAATGTGCACCACGTACACACGTGCGATGCGCAATCAAGCATCCCACCGAGTCGTTTCGGTTTTTGCCATTTGCAACGAGCACTCGGGCAACTTTCCTCGCGTGTCTCGTATGATGCCGCGAGTGTGGAGAAAAAGTACGCTTGATCGCGGGTGCAGGGAAAAACGAAAATAACCGAGGCTTACGAGAGAATGGAGAGCTCTTTTTGCGGTTTTCCCTGGCAGAAGTTCCGCCGTGCCTCGCCGCTCCGGGGCGGAACGACGAAGAGAAAGAATTCATCGGTGGTTGTGGTTGACAGGCCCGGCCTGCGGTATTCGAACTTAACGCGAACGCACGCGCACGTATCAACGTCACTACCAGCTACTCGAACTTGCAAACTCGATTTAGGCTTAACTCGGGAACTTCGTCTCTATCAAGGCCATCTTAACCTTGGAACAACCATGCGACGTGCTGCCAGTCTGGTGGATGTATTAAAAATTCGTGGAGCTCCTTGTTTCGTTGGAATTTAATCGTGTCGATTGTTGATAATCATTGGTCAAGTCTGGGGAGAACGTTCGGGAAAAGGAACTTGGGAAGCTATTTATTGAAATGTAAATTACTGGTGACTCAAGAAACTAGTAATTCGAGGAGAAACTCGTTTAGCAATATCGTTGTACTTATTGGACTTTAATGGACGCTAAGTATGGTGTTGTTTAGAAAGTGGTGTATGAAATAATTTGAAATAAATGGTATATTGAATATTTGCAAGATAATATTATAGAATTTGTAACCTTTATCTTTATTAATTTTATACGTTATTATTTCTATACCCTCGAGAGAATTTTTCTTAGCTGGAATTGCTATTACAATTATTTTTATACTTTGAGACAATATTTATCGGAAATTGTGGTTCATTAAAAATCAGTAGCTGGTTGAATAATGCCACAATTTCTTCTGATTTAAACAATAGAGAAATAATTGATCGATGATTAGCAGGGGCGCATGGTATTTTCAAGACAGTATCTCCGAATTTTCATATTGCAACCTATTCGAACGATAGACGGCCCGAATTGTGCAGAAGATTCAAATAAAATATAATTCCTTAGACCTGTCAGAAGTTTCCACGGTTATTTTCACCTGGCATGATTTTGTTTATTCTCGTCAGATTGAATCTTTCACATTTGCCTAAAATTGAACATACTGACGTAGCGAAGTCGCATATTCTGGCGAACGCAGAGAAGCTAATTAATTTCGAGACGCATTAATCGAATTATAAATGTCGTGTTCAAAAGTGAATAAAACCGGAGCAGTTGACGCTGGAATGTGCTGATATAAATGTTCCGGATTTTGCGCTGCTGCGAATTAAAAGCACGCCAACGATTGTGATGCGGCGGCGGCGGTAAAGAGGCAGAAAATTACGATTTGCAAAAGCAACAGCTTTATTTTTCGAAGCATTATACGCGCCATTAGCCGTTCGTTTATTGGTCCCAAAAGTGGCGTCTATCTTTTACGCCGTGATCAAAACTTTTCGACTCCGATTGCACGCCGCTATGTGTATCGACGAGACTAATTCTGTTCCACGAACACAGCACCCTGGGGAAAATTATGAGTTGGATTTGATAAATGCACGCATTTAAACAAAGCTTCCCGGGGTTTTAAGTCATTTCGAAATGGGCTCAACTGATGCCAAGCAATTGCCGGGGCAACAGACTTCTCTTATTAGCCGAACGTTTTAGCTTGAAAGTTCTATGGCACGTGGTCAATGTGATGAATATATTTTAATGTTGTGCCATTGTTAATTGTAATATATTCAAGTGTGATTTGTACGCAGATGTATAATAATACGATAATATGCTGGAGCTTTCAAAGTGATCAACACATACAATATTTTAATTAACAATTATGTCCAAGTACTGTTACGTGTATTTTAAAAGGAGCTTTTTTCAAATAAAATTCAACCTTCGACAAAGCAGGGCTGCAGTTGAACAGTAAATAAGTAGAAACAAATTATTAGCAACAGTTCCTACAGAAAAACTGCATATTCCACGATGCTCAAAACAGTATCACTTTACTCTATCACTATAACATTCGCTGTTTGAAAAAGTCATGTCGAAGGCATTGTACTATCGTATTCCTGCCACGACAGCACAACCTGCCCTCTTATCACGCTGTTTTCGTAACCACCTTCGAACAAAACCCCTGGGATGCATGGTAATACTATTCCTGATAGTTAGCACGCGATACGAAGTTCCGCGTAAAGTCATCGACCGTCGCGAATCGAGACATCAAACACGGGCGAAACTATCGTGCATCCCTGAAAAACATTCCCAAACGGTAACAGAGGACAATAGAACAGAAGCAACGAGAAAAGAAAATAGACGAACATCGTCGCAGACAAACGGGTCGAGCACTTGTGAAAATCACTGGATAACCGCGTAAACACGCAACGATCTATCTGCAACGCTGTGAAAATACTGAAACGAAGCTCGCGGGGAGAAATGTTATCGAACAGTCGATAAGCGATAAATTATTTTAAAAAAAAGAAGACAGAAAAAAAAAGCCGAAGAGAAACGACCGGCACTGTGTGCAAATTGAAACAGTGGTTCGTTCACTTGCCACGACACACCGCGAAGAGGGGAGGCCGATGCCGGGCTATCGAAATCCCGGTCGATCGTTGGAGTGCATGGAAAATCGAAGCAAAAGGGGTGAACGAGCGCGGACAGAGAAAAATTAAACGGGACGTTATCGCGATTTTCGATGGTCGAGAAGCTGAAATGCTCGATGCTATGGACAGCCCGACGAAATCGATCGTAAAACAGAGGTCGGTGAATAGAAAACGTTTTCCTTTATGGCGTGTTTCGATGAAGGGTGTGATACGTGACTTTCGGCGGGAAATTGTCGAGAATCGACGCCGGAACGATAAACATGGACTGATAAAGGACAATTGACGGTAACTCGTAAATTGGCAGAATTAAATGGGAAGGGCGAATGGAGGCGGGGATCGAGTTACGATCAAGGGAATCAGAACAGGTGCAGAAAAAGCAGGCAGAAACAAGGTGGCGATTATAGAGGATCGAAATGGGACACGACGGAACGCGTCGAGGTGCGTGAAAGGGAAATGGCTGTGAATGGGAAAATACGAGGAGTGATAAGGATTGTGGCTGTACATGGATTCTGTTTATGTTAACGAATCGATAATCGTTGCACGGGTATCTTTCTTTTATACTGTGATTATCAGAAATAGATCGAATGCTGGATAGTGAGATATTCATAATTGTTGGAGTTGATTGCAGTTTGTTCGATCCATAGTGATTGCAGTTGGATCAGTAATTGAATGATTATATTTATTATGCGAGAAAAAAATAAAAACAGCGAGTAGAATAGTAGCTAAATGGTAATAATTTTTGTTTTAAATAATTTTAATAGTTTGATGAATGTTAAGTACCTGTGTCAAGAGTTTGGCGTGAGTTCTAATTTGAAACTAGTGGCAAAAATTTGAAACTAATAATAAATCAAGAAATTAATAATGTTGCTATTAGTAGATCCAGAATAAAGCACTACAACTAATTTGTTATCTCGAGTCTGATAATTGAATGAATATAAAGTGGAATCTGGTCTTCGAGGAAACGAAACTTTCATTTATTTGAGGGGACAATTTTAATTATTGCCAGACGGTTGTTACGACGAGACTGGTGAAATTCATGAATGTAAGCATTGCGGTGTTTATCATGACTAATGTAGTGAAAATATTGAACTTTTTGATTAACTTCGTTGTCCACTAAGTTTCACTCGCAATGTTTTTCTGAAGCCAATTTTGTATTCATTTATTCATAAACTTTTGATTGCTCGCATGCAATTTAACATTGATACGAAGAAGATAATAATCTGAAGTCCTTCGAGTTATTTCTGAGGGAGAATAAATTATCTAGACTGGAATGGATGGACTGGCTAATCTGATTTGATAATATACACTGTTATAGTTAAGCACTGGGTATTACCTTCAAAGTCATGTTAACTTTGCCGTTGCAAATTTCACCTTCAATCGATTTATCCATACAGTTACTTGATTCTACGTCCACTAAATATATAATTGGTTAAGTCAGTTTTAACATTAATGAATAGCAGCACGATGTAAATAAACGCATGAAATAAACTCGAAAATGGCGTGACTCGTCAATTAATTAACAAGTTCAACGAAAGTATTCCTGTTTGCTATAATTATATACTTATACAAATATATAATACAGAACTAAATGCAGTGAATGCAGAACATTCTGTTTCAAACGAAGCTTGAACAATCATTCCACATTGAGTAATGCAGTTGTACAAATAATGACCATTCGCAGTAATTAAAAGTGAATATTACAAAATTCGAAAAGCACGCGTGTAAAACTAACAGAATTACTAAGAGATTGCTCGAGAGAATTACGTTTAAGTGTATAAGAAATGAGATTGCAACAAGGCAAACAAAATATATCTCTAACTCAGTAGATTTCGTTCACCCTTCAAAATACAATTTTCGACGGGACCTTCGATCGAAGGTGGAAAATTGGTTACGCGAGACGTAACGTGACCAAAAATCATAGAATTTCACACGAGCACTTTCTACCTTTCCATTTTTGCTTCGTGCTTGCTCTGAGACACTGACGGGGAAATCTGGGTCGACAGTAAAGAGGTTTGCAAAAGGATCTCCGGGAGAAAAATTCTGCACGCTCTTCATGGCACCTCTGGGCGCGTGTCGTAGCCAGCAAAAAGGACCAGTCAAATCGAACTGATCTTCTTGCACACCGGAATATTACGTTTTATTGTACCCCGTATTCGCAGAGGATAATCTCGAGGCGCCCATTTTATCACTCAACCATTCCCTCCGTAACTTTCTTTCTTATCTTCTCGCGAGAGTCGAAGTTTAAGCGCGTCCACGTAGAAGAAATCGCTGGAATCGTCACGGATCTATGCGCGTTGTTTTGACTTAACATCATTTTTAACTTTACTCGTAAACGGAACAGAATCTTCGATGATCTCACGGTGTTGTTGCACTGTATAGGTTTTAGAATTATTCGGAGGCTGTAATATTTGAATACACTAAAACATCGATTACCTGAAGGGGCATTGGTACAGAATAATCGAATAATTATATTTCATTTTTATATTTATATAAATGAGAACGATTCGCGTTATAATAAATAAAATAAAAATAATGTGTAGATAAATAAAATTTGCACGAGAAATTATACACAATTTATTACTCATTATTACGTATGTACATAGTATGTTTTCATAATTTCTTCACTTGGGTACTTTGTGAATGTTATTTTACCATTCTCAACATTTAACAATTTTATTCTTTTGATTTTCAAACTTCGAAATGGCTCGTATCGTATTGTAATGAATACAAGTAATTAAAAGTTCAGCTTGACCTACCAGTTAAATCCAGGAATGTAGTCTAGCAGGTATTTGTTGAAGTTTATGGAGTTACTCGATGGTATAATTACTACCTACTGCTTAAATTACTAAGTAGTTACTACATTGATTTTCCATTTACACAGTATGTACCACCCACATCGTGCACTGTTACATTTCTTGCATTCGTCTAATACGTACATTTGACTAAATAATTCAAAATTAAAGAACATATTATGCTCGAAGCAAATAGCTAGTATACAGAGTTTATAAAATAATAAAAGAATAATAGAAAAATATGCGACTATTAAATTACACGCTAATTACGTTGAACGAGAAAGTACCTCTAGGGCTAGATTTTCCTTTCAAAAGTTATATCTGCCTGAAACTGGAACCGGAATCGATATACCAAAGCAGCCCCGTGGAAAATAAAAAGAATTTAGGTAAAGGAAACGCGTCGTTTCTGTTTAAACAAACTTGCAAAGTTAAGTCGCCGTTTGCTGGAAACATTTCCACGACGTTTACCCAGGAAAGGAATTTAAAGTCCTGATGAACAACGCCCCTTTAGGTATTCTCGTAACCAGTCTAATTTGTACCTTTTCTGTAATGATGCAACATCGCATTCGACCGCAGAGTTAATTCCGAGTACGATTTAAACAATAGCGATCCGTTCTCAACGTTTAGAACTCACTGCGACCTGTTTTGCTTGGAGGAAGAAAAAAAGGGGAGCATCGTGAATAGGGATTAGAAGGATTAAATATGCTTCGAGATTATCGACCGTCCGATCGGTTCCAACTATTTTACTCGAATTTATTATTCGGATTAGGGAAAATAATGTAGAGGCCGTGAACTAAGTTTAAGTTTTATTAAATATGGAGAATTTTCCTGTAAATAATTGGATCACTTGGCGAAAAATGAGACATGCATTTCTTACGACAAATTGATTTATGTCTCGATGCATAAGACCGACAGTTTATTATAACGCTGTATCGATGAAACGGATGGAAATTTCATGATATTCGAACAATTTCTAATATTATTTATAATTGTTTGAAGTCGTGGAGTGAAAAGTATATTGGTGTGACTAAAATCTTGATTAAATTAAAGTCTTAAACCGATAAAATGTATAAAATATAAATTAATTGAATTATTTCGCAAGGTTTCCTGAATTAATTTAAACAATAAGACTATGCTATAATTACCTGCACTTATTACCAAAGTTTGGTGGAGCTAATGGAGGAAGTTAAGCGCCCGCCATGTTTATTCAATATAGCAGCAAGAAGAAAGTTATAATTTTTTCTACATCCAAGAAGTATATTATTTCATAAATATATTAGTTCCTCTATTTAATTCCAACTTATTACACAGAATACTTAACGTCTAACTTACGCGAATGACTAATTTCTTATTGCGTTCATTACTTACTTTAATAAGCCTGCAATATTTAATAAATAAAAAACTACCAACAATTACTCCTTCCTGTTAGAAAATTATATAACAAAAATCTTCCTGTATAAATATTATGTACCTACCTCCAGCATTGGTTCATTTATTTCCTCTTTTGTTTTGAATTCTAAATTATTTCACCATATTTCTTTCTCTCTAATAGTCTCAATATTGCTTGAAAAGAAGTACCGTTTTGAAGAAGTGTACGTTGGTATAACAATACAGAACCATTGAGAAGATTATGAAAATAACCTGAATGGGTCAAGTTACGGTAGCAGGCCTCCGTTTAAGTAGTGATACCGGATAACTTTGTATCAATAACCATTGGAAACTAGCTCAGTATAGAGGGCCGCCAGTCGAAGTAGAACGACCGTGTATCTGATCAGACATTTACAGTCCAATCGATAGGAAGATGATGTTCCCGGGCGGAGATTTAATTTGGTAATGGATAAGATTGCAGATAAACAGGCACAAAGCATCCGTAGTGGAAGTGGAAGTCGATTTGCTAAATTTTCATTTAACAATTAAACGCATAAGGCGGAAATGATACGAAATATAGTATACATATATTAACTATTACGCGCTTAAATGCGATGCTGAAACGATCGCTATGAAAATTGTACGGCGAACTTTCGATAGAGACAGGCAACGGGCTGCAGCGGTCGGCGTATAAATATTTTAAGGGGAATGGTCCGCGCTTGGTCAGACGCATGACCGACAAGCTCCCTTCTTCATTGAAGCAATAAATTAATCATACGTGGTAAAAAGATAAATTTAAAACAAGCTACTCTGATCACTCTTTATAATGTTGAACAGTATTTTTCACAGTAATATTCACAATTCTAATAATCGTAAAATAAGATCCAAAATTAGTCAATGAAAAAAGTAGTACACGCGTTTATGTTCATCTTCCTTTAATTTTACGTAAGTGTACATATAAGCAATAATAGTTAATGACAAGTTTGTGTTCCAAAGAAGAGAAATTTATGTGTTTGCGGAACTTTATTTATTTCACGTACGAAATATGTTAAAAGACAGTTGAATTCCTTTGTCAAACACAATGGTCGTGAAACGAAATTTACCGAAGCACACTGTCCACGGTGTTCAACGAGGTGAGGCGTAAAATGCCCATGGAATCTAAGAAGTAACCTCCTTCGAGTAACCGGAGAGGTACGCGAGCGGATTTCAAAATTTGAGCACGTCCCGCTGAAGGGTTCTGTTAATAAGAAATCACATTTCGCGCGATGCCAGGAACATTTTATGACTGCATCTAACGAAGGTATTGCATCCATCGAATGTGAACAATACACACGATAAATAATGGATTAATAAAACAACGATATTTCATCGCCTGTTATCAAGCAGATTTGATTATTTAATTAATAATTCATTTTAAAGAGCATACAGAATGTGCTAGAGTTTACAAAGTTTCTTGATTCGTGAAAAGCCAGCTGAAATATATACGGATTTACATTAATCAATGTAAAATATTTAGGTTGACAGTGAACAAAAAATTGCTAAAACAATCTATTGTACAGGCATTCGTTGTACACTAAATGCAATATTATTACTACGATTTTATTACACGAAAATGTGTGCTGTATAAAATGTATTCTGTACATAAAAGATATCGTAAAATGTGTACTTAACAATATTTATTATTTCATAATTCTTTAATTATAATACTACCTTTTTTTCGTGCCTCCTATATTGCATAACATTGTACCCGGTGACTCCAATTATAACTTTTTCCAATTATAACAAAGTTTCATAAACAACATTAACAAACGGAATGAACTGAGGATAGAAAAATTGATTCAAAGCGGTCATAGTCTTCAGTGTTGTTCAAATTGTCCCCCTGTGCTCCCTTTATTTTTGTTTCGAATCACGTAGGTTATAACTGGTAGTTCCTTCCACGGATTCCCTTTGTGAGAGCAAGAAGAGCATGTTCGTTTCAAAACTGACCATTAATCCATCCTGCCACGGGCAACGTTCGCGCAAACGAAACGTCCCCCCTCGATGTGACAAATAATAAAATTTCCCGGTTACCATTTTTCCCTGTTCCGTGTTGTGTATCTCAATCATAACAAAAAACGAGGCAACAAAAATTGCAGAGCATCACGACGAACCAACGCAGCTAGCAAAGGGAAAGAAATTGAACAATCTGTGCCCTCGGAATCGGCAAGATAAAAGGCAGACAGCATCCAAACACAATCGTAAGTAGGTTTCGCGAGTGATAAACGTTGCTACGCGAGAGAACGAGAAACAGGGAAACGACTGAACGTATTTGGGGGTGAACGCGAGCCGGACGATTAAATCGTTGATCGAAAATCTCGCGAATGGCTAGTTTACTGATGCGCACTGTCATTCGACCGGATGTGAAAGTTCCAGCGCGATTCGATACATCGGTTAACACTGAATCGCATTTCGCGTGACACGCCAGTTGACACGGCACAGCTTTGTAGGAGATAAAGACTAGATCCGATTTGATTCTGCTTGGTACTGTGGGGACAGTCGAATGAAACGCTTCAACCTAACAAGGTATTGGTGACGAATTGCAAGTTAGACTAACGTATGCGGTCTGAAGTGTGGTGTTGACGTATGTAAAGTGCACACAAATGCAGCAAAAGATAAGATATTATTTGTAAAACTGAAAGGCCTGAGGAAACTTTAATCAAATAGTTTAGAAGCTTTCAAGGTTTTACATATAAGGTACATATACATGTTAATATTTTGTGTTTTACTTTTCTTTCGGCTTCTTTCTATTATATAATAGATGGAAGTTGTATTGATGTTATAAATTAAAACATGCAATTCATTTATATTGTTCGTATTTGGAAAACACTAGAATTTGGAATCGAACAGGTGCTATTTGAAGGTGCCGATATTGAATCTTGCTAATTTCCATTTTCATTTCATATGGTATTAATAAATGCGAAATCCGGGAACGAAATAATATTTCGTAATTGATTTAACTGTGGAGCAATTAAACCACAGACCACAGAAACGTGGGTCTGTAAAATTAGAGAAGATATTTTTGCCATGTGGAAATCGAGGTTAATACAATATTGGCAACGGCAAGTGGGAATAAAATAGAGTGCTTTATTTTGTTAATATAAGGGTGGAACATCTTTGCTCAAAGATTGGAAGATCGAGAGTTTCCTCGTAGGATTATAGCTTATATATTCCACTATTTTATAAAGTGTGTTCTATTCTTAGTTTAAGCATAATTGACGCAATATAAATCGAATATATATTTCAATGGAACAGATTCGGTTAATCCTGTTGAAGTATTAACACCGATGGTGGGGTAAACGAATGAATTTACCAGTTCCAACATGAGGACAATTCTAAATCTGGGTTTCGTGCATGAGGGTTGCGAATGCACAGGGATCTAATGTGAACGGATAGATTCTGAATTAAACTTTAGTTACAACAGTTGTGTGAGGGATGGGCATACGGGTAAGGATTTAGAGATTCGGAAACGGTGGTGATAAAAATTTGGCGAAGAAATATCGAGAAATAGAATTTATTTTACTTCTGCAACTATAATTATTGCAATTCCTACAGAAATTAAAGTACTTAGATGATTAGCAACTTATCATGGAGTTAAATTGAAATTTAACTATTAATTAAATGCTCTAATATTTATTACAATCTTGTAATACACATTTTTATGGAAGGAACAATAAATTGGCAATAACTATATTTTCTTTTTGTAAATAAAAAGTTCAATCTGCTGTGTCGCACAGAATGCCATACAAAGTACTTTTGCCTTTTAAAATACAAAACAATTTATTTAGTGGTTAATATGATATTTTCTACATGTTCATTGTTTCTACATGACTGTAATACTGATAAAGTTGCATTGTAGTTTTAATTAATTTCGGTTGAATGCCACGTCCGTTTACATTTACCTACCCAAAAAGCTTTCTGCAATCTTATCGTAACTTTTCGTTCATCCAATTTAAACCATTTCATACAAGTTCCGCGCGCATTCAAGTTTCGTATGAATATATTGATTAATAGTTGCTAGTTTCATAATACATTCAGCAATCGCATACATATTGGAATGCTAGTATGTTTTTTTTTACGGGTCGTATGCTTATTTAAAATATTTCATTATTGTAACCGTAACCAAACATACACTAAAATAAACAAAACAGTCTACTACCAATTGTAAATATTTGTATTGATAATAATTTTAATAATCAAAAGTAGAATACAATACAAAAATAGAATTGTCCTGCTCAACAAATTTTTAGTTAGGCTTCGCTCTCTTCTGAATTAAAACTACGCATCCTTCACTCGGATTGCTTTCGAGTTGTCAGATTGTTACGACTAAGAATATGTCCAAGTTTTAATGAACAATCGAAAAACTTGGTTGAAAGTTGCCCCTGGCTTTTCCACAACGATTCATGCATTGTAAATTTACAAGAAAGTCTGATATCAGACAGGGACTATGGGATTGCGACCTGATTTTCCAAGTGAAGGACGTGACCAACGTTTCTGTACTGCTTGCCTGCATAATCCATGCATCTAGTTTGTGCAGAGCATATGAAAAATTCACAAAATTGGCAAAAAAAAGACACAACATTCTTATAGTCATTCTCATGCTTTCGTCTCGATTCAAGATTTTATAACGATATACATAACGCGAGAAAAGTTTCAATCATAGAAGTGGAATCATAAAGACAAGAATAAATAAAGGTAATCTTAAAATAGTTCAATTTTTTTTGGTAATACGGAACTTCGGCAAGTTCTTACAATTTTGAACGATCCAAATATTCAGTTCACAGTTCGTTTCATTAATCATGAAAGCGTTGAATTAAGATAATACTACAGGCACGAAGTTCCAAACACCGAACTCATTAAATCAAGAACGTCCTTTAATCGTCCGAAATTACTTAGTAAGGCAGACTCAAACATATATTCATTACAAATAGAATCGAACTAAAGTCTCCCTTCTAATCATCGTCAAACAAAAACCTAATAATATTAAAATGCCGCCCAGCGAAATGAAACGAACTTTTTACAAACCCCAATGGAAATCACATCCACGTTATAAACACACTTTGCCACGAAATAATGCAACAGATATTTAACAGGCCAGATGAAAATATCCCCACAAATTATGTACAAGCGACACGGCTTTGGATTTATTCACAGCCTTGTTCCAATAATTATACTCTCCGCCTTTCTCTACGGCGACTTCAACCTCGTTTTTCCGGCCAGTCAAATTCTCAATCAAGCACTGATAGACAAAGGAATCCCAGTTAATTGAGCGTTCGCTCAAACGCGAAGGGTTGTCGAATTTTCTTTTTCTTTGCCAAACTACTCGGTGATTAGTAGCACGGCGTTTCCCCCGAAAAAGCCTACCGCAAACGTATCGCCCACGTTCTTGCCCGTCTGCCATGTCAGTCCTCAGAAATGTCGGGTAATATGTTTTCCTTTAGGATAAGCCCGAGTGGCTGGCTAAATCGTGGCTGTGGTTTTTGCACGGCCGTCAGGATGCCGGGCGTAATGCAATGTCCTTCTTGTTGTTGCTTTGGGGAGATTCAGATTATCCACCTTGTCGAAACAGGCGTCCCTGCTAACGTGAATTTCGAAGGAAATTGACTTGCCCTTACGCTGGGATGATAAATCCTCGCGGGATGGAAATGTTCGCGTTAAGAGGAAGATGAATGTTTGCGAACGGTATTCGATGTGACATTAATATGGAAGGTGCGACAGCTCCGGGAGAATTATATGCTTTCCGTTCGTTAATTATTCTAATAAATCAAAAATTTAGGGTGGGCGTCTTTTCTCGATGGAAAGAAATATTTTGTTGAGTATTTGTAGTTTTTATTGACCGACTGCAAAAGTTTGTATTAAAAATTGTTATGCATGGAAGAGAAAAATGCGATCCGGAGCTTGATTGTTAGTTACAGAATTTTGCTTCTATTAAAGTAGCATGAACGCTTTCTGTATCGTTGATCGTTGTACGCGATACAGTAAGTAATATACATTTTATTTTCCGATATAGCAGCGCGGTAAAACTTTCGTAATTAACGTGAATCAAAGATAGATCTACGATACTTCATCCCTTTACGTATTTGTGGCTGTGGAACGGGAAGTGTGTCAATAAAACCTCGGAACACTCTGAAAATTAAAGCATGTCAGAAAAATTGCTCCGCTCGGTACAAAGTAAATCCGATATTGATGCCAGAAGGGGGCAGCTCTATTTCCTGGAAAGCTTGATCACTGGTCACTGACCTAACAATCGAACATCTGGTTTTGGTTAAAAATGTCAGAATCACTTACTTTACCACTATCGACATATTATCGCTATTCATTTCTCTGTACAAACGTATAACAATATTAGAAACTTATTACTTAACGATTACATTTCATTTCAAGCAATTTATAGTGGCTCAGTTATTACTTCATTTTCCCTTCTACTCAGTAATTATTATTGATAGCATGCACAATGAAATTGTGGTAGCAGTAATAATAATAATAATGGCAATACTGAACAAGAAATGGGAAGTTATAAAAGTCTCCGTTAATTTCCTCCGATTTTGCGAAGCACGAGCAGACAGACCTAGGATCGCTGTATTTCCAGAACGATTTTTCAAAAAATCACGGTAAATCCCGTCCCCGCGTAACAGGAAACTACAGTTTTCAGGGGCAACTAGGCAGAAGCAACACGGGCTTCAGAATTCGCGTCAACCCCTTTCCATTCAAAATTGCACACATGACACCGATATCCGATTCGAAATATGAAGCGCTTCTAACAACTAGCAGAGAAAGCGCGGAGCTTTCATAGCGACTGACGGAACGTTGACGAACAGTAGGTGAGTGACATCTATGACCAGTAGAACGAAAAAAAAAAAGAAAATGAATACATACGTATATATACGAATCAAAGGGAGAACGGAAAAGAGGGAATCGGAGAAAAAAGAGCAATCGACTAGAACAGAGAGTAACTCCAATATATATATAAAGGGTTTGCGAACATAGGGGAGAGGCTATTTGAACGAATGCTTTTTTTACCCAACGAAATCAAGTTTTCCAGAGATCTGTCGGTTCGCGATAGTGAGGTTTCACCTGAAATGGGCAAACAGAATCGCAAGGGGAAACAGAGATGCGCAGCCAGACAGGGAAAGGGGAATGTCAAGGGTTGAAGATATGAAACGGAGGGTGAGAAAAAAATGAGAGTTAATTCGAGAGGTTAAAGGGAAGATGAGCAGTGTGTTACGAGAGAAAAGGAGAGAAAATTGGGAGGTAAAGTGGGTCAACCGCTCCTTTACATTTTTGTATCCAAGAGTGGCTTCGATTTGCTCGCCGGTGTATCTCTTGTTTTCGGGCCATTTCGCTGAGGGAACGCATGCGAATAAAAGTGGTGGAAGAAAACAAACGCCGTCTTGCAGGATACCTTTGGGTTATCTTTTATATAAACTTCGAGATTGATGGTTTCCCGAGATTCGAACGGATGCATTGGAAATAAGAAACGAATTGTGGATAATCGCTAGAACACGGGGTAACCATTGTTTTGGCGCAACGATACTGTTGTCTTTTCTTCTGCGCTGATCCATGGTTCGTTAATGGCTTATTCACGTAAATTCGAGAGCATAATCGAGTTTGACTTCGCGTATTTTTAGAGTATTGTTTATATGGATTCGACATTGATAATTAGTATAAAAATTAACGATTATTATTTTGTGCAGTGATTAATGCTGAAATAGAAATAAACCTTGGAATAACAGGTGTGCATCGTTAGATCTTATTTTTTATTTATTATTAGATTAATAGAATTGAATTTTTAAATAATAAGCTATTGGAAGAATTGATACCTCATGAATATGATAAATGTTATAAATAATTGAAGGTTTTTGTCGTAGAAACTGTAGTATCTTGAAATATAATATATTTATAACATCCCTACAAGTTGTTACAGTAATTGCATGAATTATTGAACACTGGTGAGAGATATACGTATGTAGTATAACAATAATATCGGAGGGGTCCAATAGAATTTAAAGGGAACAGGTAATTGATTGAATATAAAATAAGTGGTACGGGTTTAGTAATGAAAGAGGATTGTCATTATTAGTTTTCAAGTAGCAACATGTCCACGCATGTTCCTATTAAACGATACAATTGCCCGAAACGAATGCCGATACGGAAAATAACGTAATCTTTAAATAGCATTAATTTTTAATAAACTATATCGCATGATTGTACATACATCGAATGGGTACGAGGCTTCGATTTATTTTACTCTTCACGGCATTTCACACCGGGATAAATCTAATTCAATGAGATAAATCTTTTTAATTAATTTTTACACGCGTGCTATTTCTCATCAGCCATTTAATATACAAATTTTGATAAGGCAGAAAATGGAAAATAATATTGGAATGAACTGTACCGAGAAGCTATTACCAAATGTTTAATTTCTTCTAATCGCTGCGTCTACTACCTAATAACCTCTGCCAACATTACAAGCATTAACGCAAAATTAAATTATCTTAATTGAGGCTAGCATTACAATGTTTTCACAACGAATAAATTTGAACACGAAACAATACGCTGTACTTAACAAACCACAAAATAGCATAATCCGAAATTAATAGAAACCAACGACAATGCACACCAATAGCTGAACACGGTGCAACCATACCTACAATTAACCCAGAATCACGTCACAAGGGGCTAATAATCCGCTGTATCAGTTAGTACGTCTCTTATTGTAAGTATCCAACTCAATACGAACTTGATTAACATAGAAATCGGACGACGGCGACAGTGATGCGTGTGACCTTTATCTTTCTACCCGTCGGAGGATGGGAAAGAAGCAAATACAAATAGGAGAGACGCAAAGAAAACAAAAAATAGTGAATTACACACAGACACACCGTCGAGGAGGGACGGGAGATAAAGTGAGAGTAGTTCTTCGATCGGACGGAACAAAATGTTGCGAATGTGGGAACAACGTGGAAGTTCCAACGCGGAGCTCAGTGGACCATGGCGAAACCGTTTGTCGCACATGAACAGCCGTGTAACGAGCACGATAAGGCTTCCGGTTTGAGCCGAAGTGCATTTCACACGGCTCGACGCTGTCCTTGTCAAACTGTTGCACTGTATCGGCCACGTCGATTCGGCATTCACTGCGGGGACAATGAAATTGCGGCACAGAGGACAGGGAATTACGCTTGTATTGGCCGCTTTGTTTAACCTGCGTATGTCGTGCGGGGTACAGGTGTATCCCAAGCAGCATGATTTTCTTATAATTTAATAAATAAATTGTTGTAGACTCCGTCCGCCCTGCTATCTATCGTATGCACAGTCGATGTTGAAGATTTAAATAATGCCCAATTAGAAATCACTGGGCCTCTTTGTTGAATACATTGTTACATTTATTTAAAACTGCCCTGCAAACGGCGCAAATTTGTTCAATTCCCTGTATTCGCGTATAATGCTACGTTTAACCTTCTTTGTGTCTCTTTCTCTACAAATTAATAAACTGTCCATGTGGCCGCGCTTGAAATTCCAAGGCTTCGACATTTCGCTCCGAAGCTTCTTTCTGTCCAATTTCCGGCACGACACCCAATCGAGGAGCGGATAAAAGATTTCAAATATCGAGATTCGTCCGGTGTTCTTCTCTCTCATTTCTGTCGAACAATCTCTTTACATTTTATTGCAAGCGACGTCGAGATTCGTGTTTCGTTTTAACCGCCCTCGATGGTTGTCCGAGGTAACTTCAAGAATTTCAGTTAACTTGCGAGAACTTCAAGAAAGGAAATTCACTCGGAGAAGTTCCGTTGGTAGCTAACTCAAAGAAACGCCGCCAGGCGGATAATTGACAGTGCAATTAAGGAGTAGTTATCTGCTTGTTTAGAAATCATGCTTAATGGGATTACGGGATGCCACCTGTTAACTTACTGATTAACAGGTTAATGTTAATTTCTTGATTCACTTATTTTACATTTTATGTTCATTTTTCTATGGAATCAGTTTGATTCGAGTTGCGTCTTCGATCTATTGAAAAAGTAGAACGACTAATGTTAATTTTTAGCAACATAATAAGAAGCATCTTGAATTGAATACCCATCGGAAGCAAGTGTAATATTCCAGTGATTATCAGAAGTTTCCATTGTCGTAATAATATAGTCTCGTACTGCCTGAATAAAAATTCACACGAGCCCAATGAAAATTAACAACGCCTATCAATGACGTCTAACAAGAAATTACAATACATTACGAATACTAAAAATAGATACGCCAAATTTCAAACGTTCCGCCAACCAAACTCGCCAACCGTGTCTCGCGAAATTCAATTCCACCGTGTGAAAATCATTTCGCCCTTTTTTCCTCTAAATCGCAAACAAAAGGGCGCTTCGATAAATATTCCATTTCCTAATCCCGCGTGATTCGTCGGTAGCTACGCCGTGCCCCGTTGTAGAAACGTGGAGAAAAAAATGTCGCGATTACCAGGGCTCGCAAATCCTTTTATCTTCGCGCCGCAACGAAATACGAAAATGCATGGCCGTGCGGTTTTCAAGCGGGAATTCGACTCAATGGGCTACTTGACGTGGACGAAAACAGGAGGCAACGATCATCTGGCATTTATTTCTGGCGGCGAGTCGAAGGAAAAAGTATCGCGGTATCGGTTTTACCTTGGGAAACGCGCAACGATACGAATTTTATGGTCAGACTGGATTGATGGCATTTCGAATCGAAGACAGGGGTGAAAAATTCGCGAGCATGCACGGGGGGAGTGCAAACAAATCGCTTATGTCGAACGTCATGGATTGTGGCACGCCACGCGATCAAACATCGCCGTTTTCCCCGCGGATTATCCGTGCAGTTAAAAACACGCCAGCCAACGTTAAACGCAGGTATTATTTTAATTACGCGGCGCGTTTTAGGAAATGGACATAATGGTAGGCTAAAAAGGAAAGCATTATTAAGAATAATTTTTGTTACATTTATGTCGGTTCAGAAGTATGTCTATTGATAATATTGAGAATAAATAAATTAAGAATTAATTGATAATATTAATTGAGTAGTTTGTTTATTTTGTTCTTTGGGAGAATTATTATTTGGGGGTTGAATCATATTAGTCAATTAGGATAATTCTAATTATTCCTTCACCAACACTCGATATTTCTACTGCTACTTACACCCGTTATGTAATATACATATTGTACTTTGAGTAGCTAGAAATGAAAGAAAGGAACACTGGTTAGTGATACGCAAATAGTTCAGTAAAGCTTCCCAGTAATTATTGTAGTGCATGGACAAATCATTCATTGAATATGAAATTACAATCCCTAGGAAATATTATTCCTAGCTGAAAACCAGTAAGAACGAATGATGTTTTCTATAGTTATTAATATTGGAGGAAATAATTTATTGCTCACAGATTTTCCTAAACGTAAGTTCTAGTATATCATTGGATCAAACGGGACAGATTCCAAAACACGGGATTCCTTATGCAAACTCTAACCGCGCTTATTTTTTGCTTCGAAAGGAAAACGTTTTAAGGGTAAAAGCTAACGTCAGTTGAAATTCTGTAGGTTGGATCTCCTTTTTATTCGCTGCGCTATGGAAGCTTGTGGTTCAGGTCGCTCTCAGGGGAAGGAAAATGCTGGAAATAGCTCGAGACGTCAAACACATTTGTATCTCTCGATTCTGCCAGGATAAATATTCAATTACACCTCGCGTCTTACTTAGAGGTATAAAATGAAATATAATTTCATAATACTGCACGTCGCAAACATCGAGCACGTCACGCGCAACCTAAATTAAACGACAGCAATTATTCCGCCAAATTGCTGGAAATCGACAGTACGAGACGTCGAAAG
This sequence comes from Nomada ferruginata, assembly GCA_963583965.1. Classification (NCBI taxonomy): domain Eukaryota; kingdom Metazoa; phylum Arthropoda; class Insecta; order Hymenoptera; family Apidae; genus Nomada; species Nomada ferruginata. The sequence goes on from OY757219.1 coordinate 9,673,569, forward strand.
TCGCGACCTACGTGCATCTGTACGGGTGTCCTGAATTTTTCGAACGCACCAATTCTATTTGTAGAAGTTATTTTTGGTAAACCTCACGTAGTTTGGAATAGAGGGCAGGTGGTATAATAAGACTTCAGTTACTCTCATTAAGACACTAACTTTATTATAATAATACGTCGACACACGACGTTACTCAAACACACGACGACTCACACACGATTCTCACACAGCTCTCAACAATACTCTCAGCTCACGATACTCTTCACTTCGATCCTCCCTTAACTCTGACTCTTACACGCATCATTCATTCTTTATATTCTTTCACTCTTAGTTTCTCTCTCATTCTATTCCTCATTTGCGCTCACTCATTCAGGACACACCCCCCAGTCATTCCTCGGTGATGGTTGGTCCCGACCACCCGAACCCTTGGGCCGTTGTACCCTCCATGCACACGACCTTCTCAAGTTACTCAACATTCACGCAGTACATATTTCCAATCCTACATATTAATTCCAGAAATGGGGAGAAATAATTGTATAAACATTCTGCGCACAGTTTCAGCAGTATAACAAGCACAGTCTTCCACTCGCTTTCGCTATAAAAATATCCAATAATTAAACTCCAAAGAGCTCATACGAATTTGTAAACTTCTTCACTTCACGAATACCCATAACAATAATAATAATGATAGTAATAGGGATAATATTAAAAGAAATTCCAAAGTTTCAACTTACACACGCTTGTGCATAAACTTATGTGGTTTGACTGGTCTCAGAAAACAGTTTCATACCAAATGCAAATCGTTCAATTTGTAGTTTACAAATGAAACGGCGAAGCGCACAAACTATTTTGTGCTCGAGATGCGTTGCTCAGTCGGAGTAGCTGACCGCGGGAAGAGCGGCGCTTATTTGCCCAGATCGGGCCCGATAATTGAACGGTTAATTCAATCGTGCCACGATAAGACGCCAGAGTAGATTTCAATCGGCCCAATTTTCTGCTTTCGTAGCCACGTCCGATAGATTATTCGTCGTTTCGGTCGCAGTTCGTGCTACCGATCAAACCGTTAAACTATAGCGTCGCGTTGCTCGTAGCAAATCAATAGCGCGGTGAAACTTGGGAATGAACGATGCGATTAACAATTAATTCTCACGTTGAATCGGTGATCCTCGTAACGACATTAATAGTAACTTCATTAACGCACGCTGGAGCGACAGTTGCGTTTAGTGTGCGATCCTGTTCTGAATAAGGACTCGATTTCGTGAAATAATATTTATATATATTATTCATTGGCTGTTTGATGTCTTCCTGTTTTGCTTGAAAACTGTTGCTTATGATAATAATTGAATCTAATTTACCGTGTTGTTGGTGATCTATAAAATAGATATCTTTGCTTATTTAGTAACTATTTATCAAGGTAGCTAAAAAGCTGTGCTAATTTTGTTTGTTATTACAGATACCATAATAGTTTAGTATTAATTAATCTAGCATTTATTATTAAGTTATCCTCTACCTCTTAAATTATAACGTTGTATTATACAATTGTAGCATTAATATTCTGACGCCACGCTATGATCCAATACAATCGAACCATAATTTCATGTAAAATTACATTGCAAACAGATTAACTCTTACTGTACATAAATACATAAGGAAGCACTGAGTTAGTTACGTTGGGCAAATAAATGTTTCTATAATAAATATAATTACATATTTCTTCGCTTGTAGTCGAGGGTAAGAAATATGGTAAAATGTTCGATACGTTAACAGTATGAAGAATTTCTAACGGCGAAAAGTGATTGAAGTGTAATTACCTTTCTTTATCGTTATTTACGTGGCAGCCGTGTCAAACTGGTCAACTTATCGAGACGAGAAGAGAGCGAGGAGGCCACTACGAATTTAATTAAATCTTCGTCGATGACGTTCAGGTCCTTTAATCAATATAATTAATTGAACTCTCGTCGGTCGTCGCGACAGGTGGAATTCCAGTTGTTTGGATCTTTCCTTAATGATAGCGGAATAACGACTTCGTTTCGTGGCAGATTGATCAATAGTAATTATTTTTGGGCGGTTGATTACTTTTCTTTTTTTAAGGAACAAACCGTAGTTCATTTAAGTTAATTTAAATTGTTGCGATACAGAACTTTTCTTCGTGTCCTACAAAATGCAAATTCGGATGAAAGTTTTAGATCTTACGTAACTATTTAGACCATTTGTTGCGTACAGTTAAACTGCACTGAAAAATTTGAATGTTTAAACAATTTAAGTAGTATAGCAGTAAAATTTTAGTTCAGTAACTTTCGGTATATTCAATTTGAAACTTTGCGTAATTAAAATAGTAATGGTCGCTATTATGGGGGCAGGAACAAATACTTAATATAGCAATCTTAATGAGGAGAAAATCTCAATTCTAATAAAGTTTTGAAATTTTATAACTACACGTGTGCTAGCACCGTTATAACGTGAAGTTCAAACTTTATTCTTAATACATATGAAAATTAAAATATATATATCACACATTTTACCCAATTATTTTAACTTTGCCTCATTCTTGTTTGTCTTAGCATAGTCTGTTTCATTCTACTAATGATCTTTTCGGAATTAGTAACAGGATATAAAAATAAAATATGAAAGAGCACGAGGTTTATTTGCGACTTTTACATTTTGAAGAAAAGGTAAAACGAGAGGGAGAAGTTTTAATGAATCTCTCTGTCCCGCCGTAGTGTGTCTGCAAAGTAACTTTGAAGAACAGGTAAAAAAGGAACGAGTGTTAGACAAAGGAAATGTAGGTAAGTTAAATATATATGAGAAGTGGTTGAGTGTTTAGTCATATTTAACCTTCTTGTCAACGTCAGTGCCGCGGCTAATGTGGGTGCATCATGCGAAACATTTTGCCACGAAGACGTAAAAAGCTGAGGAATTACAGTAACTTAGGTCCACTAAAAAAGAACGCTTACAAACAGTTTTATAAAATAAGAAGAAGTATTACGGGGCTGAATATTAAGAAATAAACAACTATTGATTCCTAATACATGTATAGTATTCGATTGAAAGAACAAAATTATAAACAATGAAAGGAGGATGCTTATTAAAGTTTACACTTAAATCCTTTCCAATAAATTCGAAGTTTAAAACAATCGTAGTACGATGAATTCATGATGTCGATGAACTAGTCCATTAATAACGAATATACGATACAGTTTTATGAAATACTAAATATGTACTAACAATTGTGGTTTGCGTTAAGCACGTAATAAGTACCCCAGTTAGAGTCGGAATAATTTTAAAAATAATGCTGCAAAGAATTATAACAGAATTCCTGTCGTATTCGTCCCAAGTATGCACGTCTGACCATACTCGTTCTACTTCTACTTGCGCGCTCGCATTTAACAAGCCTCTTCGCACTTTCATTTCGCTATTCGATTACATTAGACTGATTAGACGATAAGACTATATTACTATATATATATTTGTGTCTTGTCTCTACGCATTAAATTGCTGTTGATTATTACAATTTTACCAATTCCAGTTTCGTATTCCAATGAACTTATTTCAGTGAAACATTAAATTTTTCCAGACAACGAAACCAAGACCAACACTAAACATCGTTTTACCATTATATCATAAATACCGCTACAAAAATTCTTGTCTTAGTAACCCGTAAAATTGTCCTCCAACAATATAATATTTCATACAATTAATGGAATACTATTAAAACTATTAATACTGTACTCTACGGAATAACCATCAGTGATTCCCAAAAAATCACGATAACTAAAACGAAAACAGCGGCACATCACAATTACCCAAATCTAGTAAAACAAGAAAATTACTTCAGCGCTACTCCAACAACTCCGCCGATCCATCAACCACACCACTAAGACTACTCATCAACCCCGAATAAGCCCTGTCCCCATCAAGAAAATTGCCGTTCTCCCTAGCTAAATCACCGTCCATCCGCCCCCGTGAACCACCTCGTACGCACTGATCCCAAGAAAATTGCCCCCGTACGCTTCTCGGTACATCGCCCGTGCCCGTTAAAACGCTACCTGGAAAATCACCCCGAGGTGTGTACAGAGGACAAGTGGAGGAAAGTCTCTCCCCCTGAAACGTCCGTCTGGCGGACCACTCCGGACATAAAATGGACGGGGGCCGATGGGAGAAGAGGAACGGGCGGTCGGTGAAAGGTCGCAGCGAAGCCAACCCCCGTTCGGCGTCGGCGTCGCGTACGCGACTGTGTAGGGGTAGCGTCCGTCGTGCGTCGTCGAAGCGCGCTCAGCTTCGTTGGAAGGGGAGCCGCGTGGCGGCAGCATCGTTCCCCGAGCAAAAGCTCGAGGCGTCGTCAGTGTACCTGTTCGTACGAGCGACGTCGGAGTCCGCGCTACCACCCCCTACCCCCGGCCGACGACTTCGCGTCGTCTCGCGCCACCTGCAGCGCGGCGCCGCGCCGCGTCGCGACGCGCCTCGGCGAAGACTGGTCCGGTCTCGCGCTCACTCTGGCCGCCACGTACGCGGTGGATCCACGACGACGAGCAGCGATCCGTGCAGAGTCGCGGCGGGCGCGCTCGAATGCCGGCCCTCTCTGTTTATGAGAGGCGTCCCGACGCGACCGGCTGACGTCGGCCGGCGGCAATTTCGTCCGCGTACACCGGTCGGCTTGGTACGCGCGCGTACGCGCCGTTGCGCCCGCAGGAGGCGTAGGAAAAAGTTGTTCCGCGAGCGGAAGCCCGCGTTGCCGGGCCGCAGGACGAGACGGACGCGCGACGTCGTCGTCGACGCGTTAATCGTTCCGTTCGTTTCGAGCGCGCAAGGTCTGCCGGTGAGAGCTGTGACGTGTCTTGTTCGACGTGACCGCGCTCCTCTGTGTTGGCCGTGCGTGTGGGATCGTTTGCCTTTGCGACTCGCGTCACGTTCGGATCACCTGGAAACGCCGGAGGGATGGGAGAGCGGATTGGAGGCAGGTGTAAGTAGCGAAACTGATGGGCCGGTGACGAGGTGCCGAGTCGTATAGCTGGAAGCGCGAGGAACGCTTCGACGGGGACTCGAGTTGATGGATCGGGACGAGCGAACGGAGCTTCGTCCTTCTGTTTGGGGTGAAGTTGTGGTGAAAGGTGGTGATCTTATTGCTGCGGTGTTTGTGGAGGATTGGCGGTTGGAATTGCGGAGGATTGAACCGGAGGATCTTTGTTATTATTCTGCGCGCGATGCGAATAGTATTTTATTCTGGATCTTTTCGCATCTTGTTTCCGGCTACTTCCTGCGAGTCGAGAGAAGAGAATTTTTGCCCCGCGGTTACTTCATGTCGAATGCCGATATTAAACGGGGGAAACGATCTGACGGGGGCACTATTAAACTGCGCAAAACAGCTGGAGAACGAGACTCGTAGGAATTTCGAACGGTTGTTGCGCCGGATTACAGTTTCCACCGATTCGAATGTCGTCGAGTTTAGGCCAAATTAGCCACTCTAGGGTATAATTTTGCATGGTTTACCGCGTACACCTTGCTAACAGCGATTCGACCCTGCTAACGGCTGCTCTGCTGATACTATTTCGTCGTCGTCGAGAAACAACGATTGGTTTCGTAATCGATCAAATAGTCAGGCTTGTTTCGCGAGTAGCGACATTGCAAAGGGGAACTTTGAGGATATGCTGTATGAAGGATAATGTGGCACGTGGAAGATATATCAAAGTTGCCGCGGTAAGTGATCGCCGCATGGAAATATTGTTGGGAAGACTTTAAATTATCGAGGGAATTGGAGCACGTGACACGTGTGTGAATAGACCTCGATTGAAGAGTATCGAGATGCGACTATGAACTGTGTTACGAGCATTAAAAAGCTCTCTTATCGCCAGGATGAATGACGAATTAATCGAAATATGGGGTTATGCAAGCCTTCATTTGGTAAAGTTTCGAGGAAACTCGAAGTTTAAAGTGGCATTAATTTCCGCGATGTTCGAGAAGGCGCAACTTTTTATTCCACTGTTCTTGTTCTCCTAATTGGTTTAATCGCGAGGTACAGAAATTTTTAACGCGGTGACAATGTACCGTTCTTCCTGCAGAAAATATTTTTATCAGATAGTGTTTATAATACTTATAAACGTATTAAGTAAATGCCCCGATGTCCTGAAATATGTGTCGGGTATATTGACAATTTTTATGAACAATGTGTGATATTAATTGCTGCATTATGTACGAATCGAAAAACCACTCACAGCGTGAAAAAGCTCTTTAAAAATCTATCAAAATATTTGTTCTATTATATTCGATTAAATGGCGATACTGTCAAAATATTTACTAAAAAAGAGTAAAAATGCACTTAATTTCGTTTGTATGTACGGCTTAGCTTTTGTGCTTCCTGAAAATAGGAGTATTAATCATACAGATTTCACTCTGCAAAAAAGAAATAAAACTGTGTTGCAACAACGATGAACTGTTAATAGTTAGTTCGAAATAAAAAAAAATTGATTAAACAGAATATTAAATATCCTAATAATAATTAGGTTGAAACATCCACTTTTTTGGTAGAGGCAAATGATTATTATGATTATAAATTAACCCTCGAAAACGGATGTTTACAAATTCCAACACGACGGATCAATAACATCGCACTTTCGAGTGTTACCGTAGCAATTTAAAAGAGTTCTCCAAATGAACGAGGCTCTAGAGCGGCAACGCGGAGCCAACGGATGATCATTCAGCATGAAAGCAATCCGGGCGTACGTTTAACTGAACGAACAGTGATTAGAGGTGGGTCATTAGAACGCGACTAATTACGAAAACGAGGTATCCCCTGTAAACGATAACCGAAATCTCTCGATCGTCAAGGTTTTCCTTGCTGATCTGTCGATCTATTCTCAATGGCTAATTACGCCTCGGTGCATGGATGCATCCAGCCGCCTTAATGAACCCACGGGAAGTTTCGCAACGGGTTGCACAAGGCTATGAGGACGTGTAAACAATCATCAATCGCTGCACCGTCCAGCTAATGATCCAGTACCAGTTAATATTTTTACTGTTTAAGAAAATTCATTAATTTTGAGCAACATTTCAGATTAACATCTTCAGTAATTTCTTCGTTGGTAGGCCAGTGTTATGTTTTTGGCGTTACTTTCCTTAACATTTTCATTCCGTTGTTTCGCGCAGATCAATTATATCCTTTTTAATACTTCCCAGCAAGTCATTTGCGCAGTTCAGCAAAAGATAAATACAAATCGGCCCAATTATATTATCTCAGAAGTCAGAAAAGAATTCCTCTCCCCTTCTCATTCACTCAACCCTCCACACTTCCTACGACAAAGTGTTCGCACAGACATCCGGGCAAATTAATATCCGCAATAACATATCCCACATCGAGTCCACGAAGGAATCCAGAACACCCGCAAAGATGAACGACGCGCAAGCGATAGAAAACGTTGCGGTATAGATTCGCGTTTCCGGAACGCTCTCCTCGTTTCACGGACCGCGGTTCAAAGAATGGAGAACGAAAGTGTCGTGCTTTCCGCCCGTTGCGTCGTTCTTTTGAAGAAGAACATCCACGTACACACATGCACGCACCGCGCGTGCCCGTGTGCACGCTGAAATAGTGATACCAGTGCGACGTCCAGTGACTACTTTAAGGTTAACCTTCTGCGGTCCTGCGTCGTGTCAACCCCGACGACACACTTCGCCCTGAATAGCTTTATTTCGTGCTGAATACGGCGCAAAGCCGGCGAAAATTCTCGCCGCGGCAATAAAAGCGCGTCATTGCGGGCGACAGATGCGTGCCGTGTACGTGTCGCATTGTTACAACTAACGCCGTCGTGGACTTTTTCATTGTACGGTTAATTGAATTTGTTCGCTATTTATTGGCAGCTCGGCGCGACCGGCTGATAAGCTCGCAACGCTTTATTACATTTCATTCTGCGTAACCGTGTCGCGAGGAACGAGCCGGCGTGTATTGTCTCGATTGTGAGCCCTCGAACTGGCACGATTTATCGAGGTCGCGGGTGTTTGCTCGTTGATTTATGATTTTTGAGGGAAAGAATACCTCCGCGATTCTTATGCTAATATTGATTCTGAGATGCGCGAAAGGGTGAAGGGATAGTCGGCGATCGAATTGATAGACCGTGCAGTTGCGCGTCTTTTACCAGCAAGGAGTATTAGCTCAACGGGCAAACATTTTATGAGATGAATATATCTGCATAGATGAAATGCGTATGATGAAATAGATTAATATTTCCGAGGGCCGTCGCGTCAATTAAATTTAATCACTGCCAATTAAATTTATCTTCTTAATGCGACCTGGCTGTCAATAATTCGCCAAATAGAAACCACTGAAACGTATTCGTAATATTCAGTAACTAATGCGAAGATAAGAAGCAATCGTGCGATATTAAAAATCACTTGTAACAATTACATTTTTTGGCAAAACTCAGGACAATAATAATAATAATATCAACAGGTCAATATCCCTTTCTACTGTAAGAATTTCTTTCCAAATTCTTTCTGAAGCAGGAAATAATAACTTGAAGGTAGAGAACACAGTGACATAGAAACAAAGTAGAGTTGATGTCATACGCAGTGCAGTGTGAGGTGATTAGTATTCCCATATATTCCACGTCCTTTTTACGTATTAACTCCGACAGTCTTGGTACAAAAGACGAGATGTTCGATGTGTAAAGAAATAATAGAAGGTACATGCTACTAATATAATAGAAGAATACAGTTGTAATATAAAAGCGGAAGAAAATAATGAGGGAAAGGAGAGCATTTTATCGTTTAAGTAGCGTGAAGTCGCAAAGTAATAATCGTGGAGAAGCTATTTTAAACGAAGCTCGTGTCCTCGTGCAGTTTCCTTGGAAATTTGATTAAGCAGGCGCCGAGTGAATGTTAATCGCTATATAACAGAGGTATCCTTGCGTTACGGCTGTATACCGGATGGAAAGGGGTAGTTATTCGAGGGCGAAGCAACGAGTTCTCGGTGTGCGAGGCGTGCCGAGACTGGGAGGGAATTTTAATTGCTTCGATAAAACCTACGCTGTACAATTGGCTATGTAAGAAGATATTTAGAACGAATGAAATGTTGATACCTCTGGCCGAGTATCGATCATACTGTTCTGTCTATTCCTGTAGGGAAGCTGGTAGAATATCTTGACCGGTGAAACGAGATACGTATCTGTAATACTCGAGGAAACGTTACTGGTAAACTCATCCATTCTGTTTTACTTACTCCGGCTTGGAAAATAATAGCGGGTGCGCTGTTGTATTATTTCCGTTTGATATTTTGCACCGTATTGGAAATACTGCCAGAAAATGTCGAAGCTATTATGAATACACAGTTGCGGTAATTAAAAGGCAGCGAACACGTGTAAAATGATAACACGCGCCAAAGCGAACATAGCGCAATGTTTGATTTAATATTCAGGTTACACATTTCTGTGTCTTCTATTGTTCAATGTTCTACTTGAAATATCTGTTCGACATTGGTAGAGCAGAAATTGGCAACGTAACATACACGCGTTATTGCGAAATGAATTCGGTCGGATCAGAGATTCGGCTTTTTTCTTGTTAACTTGTTTTTCTTCCCCGGTTCATTGCATTGCATCGAAAATGGTAAGAAATGGGTGAAACTGATGACAGGTTTTTTTTAACTTGAGTGATATAAAATGAAGTAATTGTTCATGAAGCTTGTAGGCCATTGTGAGACAGACAAATCAAGAATAATATGTTGAAATTGCTTAGCACTGTTTCAAATAAAATTGCGATAATATACATATATACGTGCATTTATAAAACAGTTTGAAGTTAAGATGTTCTAAGCCTGGCAGAGGCAAAGTCGGATAAAATACTTGAGAGTCTTGTGTTGAAGTTAGCAATTCAAACAAAATTTCCCTGCTTTTGTTAAATGATTTATTTCTACCCAGGCGCTTCGTTTATTCTAAATAATGAAAAATGAAGAAATTAATGGATATTATTTTGTCAGGGAAGTAAGTTGACAATGGAAGTGGAAGATTTAAGGTGACGATCTCTTACTCGTACGTTGATGAAAGTTGATTACGTTGATTTACATACACAAATATTTCGTTATTTTTAAATTCGCAAGAAAAGGACCCTATAATTATTGCAGAGCATTATGTAAAACATTATAAGTTTCTTCTTTATACAAACACGATCCTGAATTGTAAATAAACAAATTGCACAGAATATTAATATATATAATGATCTAACAATTATTAATTCTTTTTACTCAATAGTGAGTCATATTAAACACTTCGTTCCAGTTTATGCATTTTCAATGCGTTATTATTAAACAATTTTTTCCGAGTTAAATATCTTCAGTTACCAAGAACCGTTCAATCATTAGCTCTCGTACAAAATAAATTGCACCTTTCATATTACATACATTCGCAAAGGAAGAAAGACGCCTGTCCCAACATAAATCAACAGAGATTGTTAAAATTCACTTGGACGATAAATGGCGAAGAATTAGTTTCTACCTCACCTATTAATCTACGTAACAACAAATGCATAACTAATGTTTCGCCCCGAGGCAAGCGAAACTCTAAATCTGCGGGATTAATCGCGCGCCGTAACCGTTTACCCGTAACGCACAAGAAAAATCTGCAGTCGAAGCTATCGGATCCGACAAAGCCAGTATCCAAAGTGAAAGAGTATATTCATAATCTTATATGAAATATTTATAGAATCGGATGTGAAAGAACGTTTCTCTGCCAAGTTCGTCCGACTGTTTACGAAGTGGCCGAAGAGGATAATCCTACAAAGAACGCGGTGGGTGGACAGGTGGGAAAAATACCGTGGGTAGAAGTCTCGAAGCTGCCGTGAGATGCCAAACACGTCAGAACTGTGAAAGAATCAGGGAGATCAGAGGGTGCACGTACACAAGTTTCCGAACCAAACGGACTATATTCCGATCCGTACGTTCACGTACCACCGAATCTTTTATTTCGTTATTCTGCGTCCTCCGTCGACTGCGATGTCGTTTCTTATTTTCTGGATCACACAGGGACGAATTTCTCCGGCCTTCGGTTTACTTTCGCCGCGAAAGTAGGACTTTTGTCCTACGTATAGTGCGGCACAGTACTTTTTATCCTTCTCATTTCATCCGCGAACGTATTCTTCGATGGTTCTCCGCAGTCGATACGAAATGGTTGTTTTTGTTGAAAGTAGCGAGCAAAGTGTTTTGGCTGATCTGCTGTTTTTATTATCATAAATTGTTCGTGTAATTTATAGCATTCTTTCGGTGTGGTAATTAAATTGAATGTTTAATAGAAAATTGTCAGTTTTAGGGCCCGCGACAATTTATAGTTTTAGCTGCACAATATATTCAGGCGCTTCGGATGTAATTATTACTAGTTTGTTTATCTTGCAACTAAACAGCTCAGTATTATTTCAAGACCTGAAGTTTCGAAGGAACTTATTGAATTATTTGATTCCTTCTACAATCCTCGATTCTAAAATAACTATAGTAACCATATTAATCGTGACCTAATTATATATGACTGAAAGCTCAATTGTAGCGGAGATATTCTACATGAATTATACGGTCCAAAAATAAGTAAATTGAATTGCAAAGTATTGTCTCGTTAGTGACAGGTATTTCACTATCGTATTTCACTAACAGATTCTGAAAATGATACGTACAGATTAGCAACATGATACTGCAACTAAAATCTATCTATCCTATATATTTTCTATTATTAGTAATCCTTCCTAATCATTTTCCTTCCAGTTATAGAATACGGTAATCAAAAATATCATCTGATTTCTATGCCGAATTTTTTCCGGAAAGTAAATCTACGTTTGCTCATGCTACTCCAGATGCTTTTCAAAATTCAAAAAGGGGCAAAGTATTAATGCAAGCACGAACGAAGTGATTTCTAGTACAAACACGGGTTGATAGTACAGAACGTTCTTGTATTTCGTAGGGAGCTTCGTTTGGAAAAGAAACAAATTTTTACTGTCCTACGTGCCCATCCCTGTATTTAAATATGGCTCCATTTCGTACATTTCGGTTTTACTCGTACTCGTCCACGATGCATACAGAAACACGAGATTTTACCAAAAAATGTTGCAAGTATTCCAATTCGTAGATTGTATCGCTTAATATTTCCGACAATAATATAACTTCATAACTATTTGGTAATTGTCTCGAAATATTTCTCCATAAGACTATCAACATTTATATCATAATTTCTGCGAATGAGGAAAAATTAACGAAACGGCAGCATTTACTTTGTAGTAAATATTTATAGAAAAAGATATTGGCCACTTATTTCTTCACCGAATGAAAAACTTGGAAATATGAAATTTTGTATGCATCAGTATTAAACTTCCTTCCACTGTTTTATTTCAGTGTTTCAGTCGCAGAATTTCAACGAATCTCTGTTATAATTTTCTATTTATACGACTGTATCGCGATATTTCACCGTAACTTTCCTCACCACTTCGTTCGTTTGCTCGTTCCTTATTATTTCGCAAGAAGTTTTTAAAATATCCAGAATCAACAACGTCTGGACCGAGATTCAGAGCAAAAGGGTACACACTAGAAGAATTCAGATAAAACAGAAATGCAAATACCGTTCAAACTATGCAGTCCGTCGAAAAGGAGAAAGTATATTCGTTTCTTTCTTCCTCCTTCTTTCTTCCTAGATGATTTCGTTACGTTAATTTTCCAAGCGGTGCCGTCGCGTTGATTATCGTACGAAACGAATGGCACATAAAAACTCTCTGTACCTTTTTGTTTCGATAAAAATCGTAAAGACAAATGCGCATAAGAATTCAACGCATTTGCCCCTCGTTATGCCTGATGGAATTTTTTCGTCAGCCATCGGCGGAAGGTTAATTGTTTCTGCTCGGGCAACGCTTAATAGGAGCGTTGATTTACAAATGAATCGCAAAAACATTAGCCCGGGCGTTAAGACGCGAATTTCAAGCGACCCTCGTTTGTTGCAAGCGAAACGGCAATTGAATAAATTTTCCGGCAGTCCTGTAATGCTGCAGTTTATGTTCTCGCGTTTTAGTGGGAATGTTCACAAGTTTGTTAATTTTCTCCGGGTCCATTTCGAGCGGGACGTGTCCGTAGAAGTAGCGAAAACAAGAAGAGACAGTGTACAGAAAACAAGGAAAGAAGGTGCAGTGTTTATCTGACTTTATAATATGTCCATTCTTTTTTCCCTCTTTGTTTTTTATTACAAAATTCATTGTTTTTTCTCTAAACACTTTCATCACTGCCCGGTACGTTTGTATTGTCACGAAGCGTTATAAAAATAAACATCTTGCGTCGGTTTCATTATTTCAAACGCATCGATTGAAAAGTGTACAATTTTAACACCGTCCCATCATCGCCAATAAATTCTGCAATCTCTATAATATTCGAAACCAGAATTGAATTCATTATCAGTCGATTGCCATTCGGATTAAGTAATCGAGAGGAGACATTCGGTGACACGAACGTGTGTACGACGGTGTACAGGGGGGTGGAACGTGGTTCGATATTCACGCGACACATTCCCGATTCATCGACAATCGATCGGTCGAATCGCGAGATCGTCCTACAATACGTGGCCCGCGACTGGTTAATACATTTTATCCGACGTCACGCGACATTGTTATCTGCCGCTTTACCTGATGCTTTCTAAACGCGTCCTTCCCGCTCGAACGTACACGTAGTACACATAGTGAACGCCGAATTTACGACCGGAAGACGACGTCAGCCCGCAGCGACACCTGTCGTGTTCGAGGATGTCGCTTACAAGGACGATTTCTCTTTAATGTCAAAGCAGAAACGTTCTTACCGCGACGTGCCCGAGTTCATTCGATTTTGCGTACGTACACTCTGTTCGTCGTTTTATCCTTTCTTTCTTTCATTTTTCCAAAAAATAGAGTCGACAACGTAATTTCCGACGAAGCTTAGTTATTACGAAAAAGTCCGGCGCACGTTTGCGCTCGTTTGAACTTCTCATCTCCTCTCATCTTTACTTGTCACTCGTCCTTCTTCTCCCTCGCCTCTTATTCTGCTGTTTCTTGTCTTCGTTTTATTAGAAAGTTTTTACCGCGACTTGGAGGGAAACGGTCGGGCAGACTCATTTTTAAAAGTAGCGAAAAGTGAAAGTGGCTCCCAAGCACGTGGCGTTATCGAAAGTCATAAATCTTGTAGTCATGGTAGAGATTAGAAAACAGTTTTTTTATTAGTTGAAGTATAATACTGTGGGACGGGCAGGTGACATCCGGCGAACAATTTCCCTGGAACGTGCGACATCGTGAAATTCGGCGGGAATTTACAGATAATACGTTACCTATTAAAAGTCTGGCAGGTGTGATCTCCTTCTCTTTTTTTTCTTCACCAACCATCCCATTTTTCTCGATGAAACTTTCGACGATCGAATTTGGTCTAATGTCTGAAAATTTTCGGGTTTCGTGGGTAACGAAAAAATTGCCGAGGAATGAAATGTTAATTCAGTTATTTGTTTCAATGATTCTTTCTTTGATTTTTAATGTGATTTGTTGGTAAAATTGTAAGTTAAAATTAAATAGCATATTTGTAATCAATTAGTCGAACAGCATTACGAGAGAGGGATTTGATTATCGATCTATATTTGATAGGTTCTAAAAATCACATATTTTAGAAATCTCTCGATTAATATTGTTATTAATATTCGATTAATATTCGCGATGATCGGCGATAAATATACTTCCTGATATAAAAAAATGTCTGTAAATCGTTACATCTATATCTGATTCACAATTTCTCATTTTCCTTTCTCTCTGCGTCGCTCTGTTCTTCACGTTTATCCATTAAAACAAAACGACCAAGATAAAGTCGTCGTCAATCTGACATGAGTCGATCACCGCGACAGAACTCCATTTTGTCTAATTCACCCTTTGATACCTGTCGGTATTAAGCGTTCCAATACACTTTTTTTCGTTCCTTCTGACCGTAGACTCATTTGGTTCTATTTGATTTTATTCCGCGTTCCCTTTGTATTGGTTATCCATTTTGTTTCCTCCTTTGGACGATCGTGTATCGTGCATGAAATGGTTTTGCGGAAAAATTCATCGGGGATGCGAACGCGTAATAATCGAGCGGAACGGATGAAAGCATGTAGCACGAAACGGGTACAGGATCCGAAACAACGCTACATTAAAATCGAACCGCATTGTTTCGTTGCCTGCGTCGATTTCTCGTTTCACGCGAGTTCCCTTTGCTCCCTGCGGGGTTTAATACTACTTTTCACGGGGGCAACAGGGGCTCGGTTGTATTAGTTAAAACGAAGTAAAAGAAGAAGCTTACGCGGACCGCGGAGCTTGTGCTGTTTGTTGCGCCGGAGAATGTAGCAAAGGAAAGCGAAACAGGGAATGAACGATGTACTGTTGCAATATTGGATTGTGTACCATTTCATGAGTTAACGTTTGTTACACGCAGCTAAGCGTTTCGCAGATTCTTGTTAATCAAAACGCGAAGAGCAAGGATGATAGGCACTGTGAATGTTGCATATTCGAAGTTATTGTAATTTCCATACAGTGCATCGCGTTCTGAATTATCAACAACGTTCTTGAATCGACAGGTGTCCATCTGAAACGCGTACAATGGAAATCTTGCCGCTTTCCAAGCAGCTGGAACACCATACAATTTGCATCCGAATGGTGGTTGGCTAACAAAAAGTAAAGTTACGTCGAGATTAATGCAATACAGAGCAGAAATTTCCCAAGGCAGTCCATGGAGGATCAGTATTCGATTTACCATATAAAATGCAATTGTGATATGTATAATTTAATGAGCCATCCTAGTGATGCATTATGTCATGTCCAATTAGCGTTCTTGTAGTGCACTAATTGCCATCATTTTATTTCGACGAATGGATCGAATTATTAAAGCTCTTTTTGTTTAATCTTTAATAAATTCTTCTAAAGCAGTCCTGTGGATTTTACGTTCAATGGATCGAGCGTATTTAATTCTGTAAGAAATAATAATCCTTTAAAGTTTGAAATAACCTAGATAGATGAATGTGTGCGCAATGGTTTGTGATCCTTTATTTATTATTCCGATATGTCAGATGTCGATTGGGAAGGGTCAAAACATCCAATTTGCATTATTCAGCGTTCAATTCCATCAGTCGAATCAAACAGTTCACTCGTGATATGCAAATGTGTGTACACATGTGTGCGAGAGTTAAATAGAATATTTAGAAAACAGGGGTAACCCAGCAAGAGGAGTTCTCCTTTTTTAAATAAAAGAATTTATGTTTATAGTTGGATTATTTTACATACACCGAAGTTCCTTGATTAAAATGTTGAGCTCCCCAATATTCTTCACAAAGGATACAAATAAATGTCATAACTTGTTTAACATCTACTATTTCTTTTACTAATTTCACATATTTTTACATATAATGGAAATTGTTTGGTAATACGTATTCAGTGACATATTTTATTTTTTTTCTATTTTAAGCAATTTTTGGGAAATTATATTACTGCTGAAAAAAATGGAATGCCTATTGTTTTCAAATTTTAAAAACAACGCTAATAACTTGTTTTTTAGACATCAATATATCCTATCGTGAGAAATATGGTATTCATGTAAAGTATAGACGCTGTTTCAATGTATTGCCAATATCGACGATAATAAAATGCAGCAATTTGGTACGAACTGGTTTATAGATACTCTCGAAAAATGAATATCTGCAAAATCGATGGGGAATGATCATCATCTCCACTTCTATTTGCACAATATTCCGCGTTTCATGAAATACTTTTAAGCAGACGCGATAAAAATTCAATTGCATATTTATTAATACCGATACATTAAATTCTTTCGCCTCTCCATGTATTTGTGAATGGATTTTCTCTCATACAATGTTAGAATAAATATCTGAACAAATATATAAAATAAAAGTAGGCCTCGATCCGATAAAAAAATATACGCGCATTTCGACGGCAAATATATTTTATGAATCGCAATAAATCAAAATTCTGGGCCAACCCTTTTTTATGCTTTCCGTTAGTACTTGGGTAATGGGAATGGGAAATTTTCATGAAGGTCGACGAGGAATTTCCCGGAGAAATGAACAAACCATTATTATTAATTCCAATAACTTTTTAAACAATTTAATTGTTTCCAAATTCCTTTCACGGAAACATCCAATTCCACTACCTTCACCCACATTCCCTACCTCTAACGTTTTTCGAATTACGCCGAATATTCGTACAGTAGATTCACCATCCCGATATACAACACTTATTCAATGTTGACGTGAATGAGAGAGTGTACGGGTGTTAAACCGACAAAGAGCAAGTCACACTGTATCAATTACCGTCTTTACTCAGGTACTTGACACCCTTTAATCTAAATGCAGATCGTGGTCGATAAAAAACAGAACCTGTCAATTAATTTCCCCATATA
The DNA here is from genome assembly GCA_963583965.1 of Nomada ferruginata. Lineage (NCBI taxonomy): Eukaryota > Metazoa > Arthropoda > Insecta > Hymenoptera > Apidae > Nomada > Nomada ferruginata. The sequence goes on from OY757219.1 coordinate 9,690,955, forward strand.
TACTCCCTTGTACCAAACTTCATTAAAATTGGTAATTGATACTCCGTCACTGTCCCTTCTCACCCTGACACACCACGCACTCTCTCACTCGCCCGTAAAACCAACGCGAAACTCGTCCCACTTGGATTTTACACGACACGCACGCTACGTTAACGAAATGGGCGCCCCCCGCAATTGACAGCTGTCGATCCGGAAGACGCAGATCCAGTGCGGAGAACGGAAACGCGTGCACGCAGACTCGAGCACTCGGCCAAACACAAAGCTCCACTCGAGCCTCTTGAGCGGAACTTCATTTTCTTTTTTCCCCCTGTTCCTCTACTCCTTTTTTTCCAACCGAGCCACACGAGGTCGCTTTCCGTCGGTGTTCTCCCGCGTCTCGACGGAATGATAAATTTTTTGACGTGCCGCCGCGCCGTCGGCGACGGTGGTCGAGAGCACTTCAGAATGGATTTTCAATTACCGGTGGCGCACGCGTGTACTGGAACGTCGTAAAATCGAGTTATCGCGCACCGTGACAGCCGGCTCGTTTACGCTCGATGGTGCGTGAAATGGCCCTGAATAGGGAACCATTGTTAAGTGGATTGTAATTGAATATCGCGAGGAATTCGATGCGCCCCGAAGTCGCGGTGAAAGCAACAACCCCACTTCTCGCACCCCAGTTCTGTAAAAACCAAGCTTTTTCTCCGTTTCTCGAGACAAGCTGGGGGATTATTATCTGGGATTATTGTTAGAAAGGATGGAATTTACTCCGGGTGAATTCACATATTTTCCTTTCATTCCTGTTGTGTTTTACGTTGCTCGTACGGCTAGTGTGCGACCGCATTTTCGAATTGAATATTTGAATTAAATCATTGGAGGAAAATGTCGTGCAGACTATATTATACAGAATATAAGGTGGCGGAAAAATTTAAGAACAGAAACAATTTATCTATCGAATGAATAAAAAGATGTACGTTTCATTTTAGTTCCCAAAAGATTTGCTGGACAAAATTATATTAATAAATCGTAAAAAGCAATTGCGAAATTACAAAATTAACGTTCAAACGAATGAATAATATTTACAGAATTGATTCTGTCTAAAAGCTGCCAATATTCAATACATTTCGTCGTCATGACATCGACGAATAAAGTTAAGAAGTTTCCGAGCAATTTGCTGGAAAAATCTTTGCGATAAAGTCGTTAAAGAAATCGAGCGTCAAGTAGAGTGTGACGATATCGAAACGCATGGAATCGCGTGTTGTCGCGAATTTATTCGCTTCAGGGTTCGCAGGATGCTGTATGCATTCATGTCGAAAAGTGCATTATAGCGAGAACATGGGCTCGTTGTCCCTTGCGAAGTTGCAATTGGAGCGTAACCTCGTTTAAGTTGCAAGATATAACGCTTCGCCGGGAGTTATCAATTAGGACGGGCGCCAATTCGCAGTTTTTTCCCGGGAACGATGCGCTTGTACACGCCGCTCCCTTAATTCTCCAAACGGTCGCATTTTGTTTTTACTCCTGAACAACGGAGGGGTTGTTAGTCGCGATGATGTCAAATAGTTTCTTGTATCTACAGGGGTTGTTAAGTGAAACGCGTGGATTGTCTTGTATCCTCTAGTGGGGGCTTGAAAACGATTATTATGGGATTATTGATGGCTTCTCTTTTGTGCGAAACGGTGTGGAAATTCTGGGGCGATACATTTTGTTTTTTCAGCGGGAACGACGCAAGAAAAATTTGTATTACTGTAATAGAATCGTTGATGTAACAGGATAAATGTTAATAATATTTGTTCTTTGTCGTCCGCCTTTTGTATCATACATTATACATTGTTTTGCAATTGTTCCGACCACCAAAATGTACTCGTCCATTCATTCGGATCCTATTTCACATTTCGATACGTATTTCATGTTTTTCATACTTTTCCATTTTAATAAAACTTTTCAAAACAGATATTTCGTAAATGATGTGGAAATATGTAAACTACACTACATATCGATTTTTCAGAGAGAGATTTCATTTTTATTCGAAATAAATTTTATCGTTAATTATATGAATAACATTTTTATTATTCGTGTAGTGATGCGATGTTGTTATGATGTGCTTTTATTTGAAAACTTTTTCATCTTACTTCTGCATGAACACACAACAGGAAATAATGCTCGTCTTTTTCGTGCTGCTCTATTTTATGTTTGCAAGTTCGTTAACGCAACAAGTCTGCTTAAATATTTACGGTTATACTGTTAATACGATGGATGTCTTGCACACGGTATGGCTGTAGTAAAAGAGACGGATCATTCGTAGTCGCATGATCTCTTTAATACCATATAAGTTTGAACCATGCGGACGGGACTTTCATGACGGTATTATAATCATTATTCTTTGCAAACATTTCGTGAGCATAAAAGCGACGTAGGAAATGATAAAAAGATTCAGTAATGCGTACGCACCTCCCAACGTTTGAATTAAACTACAAAACCTGCACAACTACATATTACCACTCTTTATACGATTATTTTGAGAATGGGAGAAAGAATTCAAGTTGTATATTTGACAACAAAAATTAACACATTACCCAAGTAGATATTCACACGATTGTGTTAATTACACGAGAAATTCTTTTTCGTTTCTGAATAAATGGAATCGAATTTAATTTGGTGTATCAGAAACATTTATTTCTCTGCTAAGAAACATTTTTTCCTTCCTTAAAATACAATTAAAAAAAGTACACCATACAGTGTTCCAATGTAGAGTATAAAATTACATCGAGAATTCTCAGTAACGTCACAAACTACTTTTTTTTCCCTCGCGGAAATAACGCATGTCAGTGGTAGTACTAGTGAAAAAACGCTGATTCAACTTCCGACACTGACCACCGTACGAGTGCCGAGTTAGGGTGGGTCAGTGAAGGCACAGAAGAGAGAGTGCCTCGATCACGAGCACGAGATAGTAGATACAGTAAAAGTATTCAAAATTATTCCGTGATTTAAATGACGATAACTCGGTAACAGGATGTCGTATGAACGTGAAACAAAAAGTGTTTCATAGCGAAAGGTTTCCTGTTTTCGATAGTTTAGTGGTTTGTAAAGTAGAGTGAAACAGAAATGTGATATTCTTTTCTTCCCTTTGGAACGTATAAATTATTATAAAAATGCTCTTTTTTATTTCACTTACGACTCCTTTGCACGAGGAAGTAGATATGTATATCTAGTAACGCATTCTGACAATGATTATTAGTTCTTAGTAACTGGACTGGTAATAAAATTATTTTACATACAATTTTAGATAAAAATTGTTGCCAAAATAAAATCAAATAAAATACATCGTATTCGTAAAATATCTGAAGAGTGATTTCGTAATTTGTATTAATATCGTACAATATTTTGCTTTGCGATAAAGTTTCATACATTTAATAGCGCTAATTTAAATCCAGATAAACTTCGTGATAATCTCAAATTGTAATATTTTTCGAATTGATTTTCTTGAAATTATTTGTTTATCTTTGAGTTATTCACTTGTGCAATTGCTTGCATTCTTTCAGCCTGTCAATACGTTTACTGCTTTTCATTTAGTTTGGTACGTCTGCAGCTAATCATTCACTTTGCATTTTCCCTGCCACCTACCGTTCAATTCTCTCTCACTCTCGGTCTCTCTCTCTCTCTCTCTCTCTCCTACATTTCCACTCTCACTTTCTCTTAAAACAGTGCTGGATTTTCCGGTAATTTCGTAGCAAATAACCACAACACGTTGCGGCTCCACAGATGGAGCATTCAAACACATTTCGCTCGCTTCGAAGTTTGAATCTCTAAACCGAGGTACGAAAAGTCGCGGTTGAATAATCTGAGATACTGGAAACATGGCTGTATAGCAACATTAATACCCATAAGCGTATGGAAAATGTACTAGTAACGACGAATATAATAATCACTCACAAAGTTGGGCAAATTACAAACTAGTTCATAATACAATTTTGTTATACGTTATTTAATTGCTAGACAGATTTGAGACTCCAGATTTTCATAATTAATTTCTACTTTTCCATTATTATCTTTTCTACCAATAATTTCGTTTTTAACGGTAAATAGTATTACATTTATAGGCACAGTGACACGAATCATGCGTATTGATTGTAATATTATTAATAAATACATACTGTAGGTACAATTTGACCATATTCATCGATTTTTAAACGTAAGCTCATCGGCATAAAATTTCTATTAATTCACAATTGTATTTGGCGGTTTTCCATCGGAGTATTAATTTTCACCTCGAAATATCATTTTCACCATTAAATCTAATCACAAGGAATTTGTAACTTAAATCTTAAAAAGAAAAGAAAAACCTAACGTTATCGTTACGAATACGTCCGAAATTGAAGCAAATCAATATAAAAATTAAATAAAAAACCGATTAGAATTAAAGTAACAATACAACGTTTCCCAATGCCGAATCGTGACGGATTTGAACCAATCCCTTAGACGAGTACAGGTGAAATCTCAGGTGTATCCGCTCCACGAAAGAAATTACTCGCGCGTTTAGCCAGACTAGGGAACAGCAGCCGCGGCCGGAACGAAATCTCGAGCGGAATTTATATTTGATGAAACGAGGAGAATAGCCTGGGGGTGAAACGGTGGCGACTTCGTGCTCCAGCTACCCCCGATCAAACGAACGCGATAAGAGGTAAGCGAGCGTGGGCCGTGTGGTTTAAACGCGACGGCAATTGCGTTCCCCGTTATTGAATCGTTCGCGACACACAGGGCCTGAGACGCGTTTCTTGAACAAGAAAAGGGCGTGGTTTGATCTGAATGATACGCTTTATGTACGTACACATATACATATATATTTATATAGTTGCGTTCAAGTGTGCCTCTTGTCTATGAGAAGTTTTCAGGCCCTCAACATTATGCCAAGTCGAAAATTTCGTGTCAATGTTATTTATTCGTTTGTGCCTAAAATTAGTTGATCGAGAAAGAACGTCGTCAATTTGGACTTTGTTACTTGCATTGGTTACCCTATTGTTCTAAATATATTCTGTGACGCTTTTGCTCCTATGAAATTCATGGATTTCGGTTTGGTATTTTGTTGTGAGATGGGAAGTGCACGAGGGCTCAAGTGTAATGTATGTACATATGTATGTTCGTCGTCTAAAGTGGATTAGATTGTTAGCGAAACTCCGTTGAGACTATAGAACGGAATTATTTATATATATTTTGAATTTCTGAGGTTTGGTTGATAAACGTTCCTATATATCGTGTAATTGAAGTACAAGTATCTTCAACTGCTACTGTGAATATATTTTTGTAATTTAGATATTAGCTACGCAGTGTTTTCCCAAAATCGTAAACTGTCTTACTTCTTTACCGCGACTACTTTTTCAAATATTAATCCAATTACTTTGCCCCTGACAATTTCTTTCCATTGATACCCCAAAGGCTATTTTATATACATCTATATTAAACTATTTTCCCTTCTCATTATTTTCGCGATTGCAATCACCGAGAAGGACTCAATGACAGCAAAGCAAGCTCTCTTCAGACCTTTCATTAGCCCTCAGAAATTTTGAACTGGAATCCTTTTTACACGGCTCGGGCTGTATCGACGCACGTTGACGTGAAAGATAACGATAGAAAAAAGCTTTACCCGATCTCGATGCTTCCTCGATGACACAACTAGATCGAGCTCGTTCGGACTTTTCAATTTCCGCGGCGTTACACACTGGCATCGACTTTTCCCTGAAAGGGTTGCAAGGTGAGAGGCAAAGAGTGAAAACGAGAATTCTGGGATGTTTTCGTAACGATCGAGGTGAATGTTTCGAGTTGGATGAAAATTTCGTTTCTTCTTCATTCTTGATAAGACGTTTCGGTTGACAACAAACCGATTGTGAACTTCTTAAAAAAAAGAACGTTCGCGGAGTACTTGAGGAATTATCGTGAATGATTTGAATTTTAAATCGTTATAATGCTTTCTGACCGTATAATAATTATATTATTCATTGTAGTATTAGTATTGTAATGTATGTTAATGTATGTTATGTTTGTGTGTTCGTTTTGAGTATTGATTAGTTATACGTTTTTTGTCAATGTTAAGAAGTTAGTTTATTTATAAGTATCTTAGTTACGCGTTTAATAACAGCAATGCTCAGATTGCTACAAGACGTAGAAGGTGTAGGACGTATTAGTTTTACGGAAATTAATAAAAGTTATTTTTAAAAATCGCCTACATCATTAAGTTTTTTTTTTATTAATTAGAACATCTTTTTTTTTGTTTGGTCGAGTAATTTTTCTATATTTGTATCGATAATCTTTTCATTTTTCTGGCAGTGAATATTTCCTACCAATTAGAAGATAATTTCAATCCGTGACATTTTGGAAAAAGAATTAATTAGAGTGAAACCCCATTGATTCTTCATTTCTATTTACACCAAAATTATGGTACGTTCCTGTAGACTCTTTTCTGCGTTACATTTATCAAATACCATCGTTTACCACACTTTAACATTGTTTCGTGCAATTCTTTCTCACTCGTTCCAGAAATTTGATAATGCTTGCATGTTAATTAATTAGCTTCGTAGTTGAACCCGTTTAAGCATTCACGAGTTCCGTTATTCATTCTTCTGTATATTTTTGAAAAGCAACACGGTAGTTATTATTAAACAACACCTAATTAATTCTGATACTGACTTAATAGGCTCCTCCAATTTCATTTTTAACCAGCTTTCGCCGTGTTATTAAAGCGCAGCTTCCAAAAGCGTCGGGCCACAGGTATGCCTTTATTATTAAACGCTTAACGTTAATGGTAAATTGCTAAATTTCTCGGGCATTATTAATATCTAATAACGATCTTAATGGTTAATTGTGGTCTTCATAGAACCAACATTTAAGTCGCTATCAAAGCGTCGTATCTCGAATAAACGTAACAATTGGGTAATGGCTGGTTAGTAATTGCAACAAATTAATATAGGAAGTGAAGTAATTATGTAAAACATGGGACGATTATGCACGATATTGCAGTACTTGTTATTATAAAAAATGTTCCATGGCATACTACCCAGATTTATTTTGGTTCACGAGTTTCCACTCTGCATAGATTAAATTTTGATATATTTATAAAAGTGATACTGAAGAAAAAGTTCTACGTTCTTCCTTCATATTCAATAACATTAATCAATTTATTACATAAAGAGTTTAATTTAATATCAACTAAGCAACTTCAATCTGCTACTTTAATTTTCACAAGAACATGATTTTACATTATCATACATTTTTTAAGTTGAACAAGATTAATACCATCAATATTTACAGTCACTAAGACGTACACCTTTTAATTTATCTTTCTTGCAAGTATCAAAATGAACAAGTACGTGATATACGGATCTTCCGCGGGCCTTCACACGGGCTCAAGCGACCAAGATGCACTTAGAGATAATTAAGAAATGGTAGGAACGTAAGTCGCCGTCAAGTTTCTCGACGATTTTTCGGTGAAACGAGGGGAGAGTGGGTATCTCGGTCAGTGGTGAAACGTGCTGCCGTTCTTCTTCCAGGGCGTACTCGATGCCCTGGTCACGAACTTTTTTCCCCATCTCCTTCGTGGCTGTCTTTTGGACCACCTTAATTAAAGCGGACATTAGTAAACGCCAGCGTAATTATTTCGCTGCGCGAGTTAACACGATGAACTGGCCAACTTTAATTTGCAACGATTAAACGTAGAAGATCGTGAAATACTCGACATTTTGTTAAATAAGGGAGTTATTTGTATTTCACTCTTTTCTTTTGTGTGGGTGTATTTTCTACATTGTCCTTTTTTAATAGAAAATATTAAAATAGAAGAATTTTTACGGATTAAAGTAATGTATGTAGGTATACAGCGTCTTGTATGTACAATTCTGTGGCTCATAGCGAGAAAGCTTAATTAAATGGAGTTTGGATTGCAATTTTATAGCATGAGACGATAACGGATATAATCGCGGTATGTTCAAAGGCGTAGGAAGTAGGCGTAATTGAGATTGATGAGGTGGAAAACTTTTTAATCGTGCCAACTAAAAAGAAGCTGTGTCACCGCGTGCGAATAAATTTCATTTGTTAAATATCACGCGTGTACATCTCTTTAGAAACTTTCAGATAAGGGGGGGCCCATAATTTTCTCTGAAGTTGTGTTCAAACTTTTCACCTTCGCCCGTGGTAATTGCTGTAATCCATCAGCGGACGCTTTACAAATGAATAAAATGTGAAAGCTGAATTACCTAACTGTACAAATGATATATTCTTACATCATTGAAATGTATAATTTGTATTAAATTATCCAATCTATATTTTAGATTATCTACAATTTTGTCACTATCACCTTTCTCTTAGTAATTATCAGTATTTTACGATCTGTACACGACAACACTTGATAACAGAATTGTGAACAATAAAATTGACAAAAATTCCAACATCGATCGCGCGAAACGTATTCGTTGGTGCGATCCATTCGTTCACCAAACAAAGGATATATTTTTGCATCATCTCGGACAAAATATAACACTCTGTCTCAATTAGCTATGAAAATAGACGTTATCCCCGCGGAAGCTGGAAATTCCCTTTATTGCAACCAGCGGGCGGCGTCTTCGTTTCTTGAAACACCGAAACGCAGAGAGAACTGTTTAGTGATCTGCGTGAGAGGGAAACGCTGACTCGTTCTACTATTTCTTCTGGTTTTTCACTCCTTTCGGGCCGCTGTGCGCTCCTCTCTGGCGGAAAATAAATTTGCATTGGGCGCGATGCGTAAAAATTACTCGTCCCATTTCTATTCTCCACTAAAGCGGTATTTAGTATGTGAGAGTCAGCCAAATGTGTTTATCCCCCGCGCCAGCCACAGAAATTGCACGACAACTCGTCTCTGTGTCCAGGATGAACTCGTTTATTTTTTATGTTCGCCGATTTAAAGAGTACTCATATGAACGCCGCGTAAAATCAATTTCTGAAGCCGTCGGAAATGCTCGCACTTGTCACTGGACAAATTAAATCTGTGTTGATTAATAATAATCAATACTGTTTGGAAACAAATGGCATAATTAGGAATTTAACGACAGACTATGAGAGAGTATTCATTTCACACAAAATAAATCGTTTAACACTAGAACTACCAAGCCAATTAAAATGACTGGTTTTAGATTTCTTGCTCTAAAGTTATTAACATATAGGTATTGTTGCAGCAATTCATGATGACAATTCATGATCTTCTAATAAGGCAAAATGACAATTATATATCTTTATTTAATGTCCATTCAACCATTTTCGTGTTCATAATCTGTCTAACGTAAACTGTCTAAATAGTACCAAAACCGATCGGAAGTTCTAGTGTTAATTGATTAAAAATGTACTCTTCCAAAATGAGTACAAGATACAAGTAATATAGGTTCATGTTCGGTTTATCATCGAATACCAATATTATATAAATCTACAGTCTTTTTTTTGTAATTGTTTATTTATGCGTACTGCGTAAACTTCATTAGATTCGTGCCACAATAAACTCGAAAAGTAACAATCCTTTTCTGTCTATCAGTATGTTTCATTCGGCGCCGTTTAAATTCGAAAGCCAATCGATTCACATTCCGTAATAATGCCGCGATCCTCCTTGCAGAATTCCAAAATTAATTTTTCCCCTTTTCTTCCATCCGTCGATGCGATCAACCATCTCGATTTCTTCATTAGGACTGCCTCGAGCGAAGGATCGCATAAAATAATCAGAATCCGAGGCGAAACGAACGATCTTCCATAGATTATAACGGGAAGATCGCGAATATTTCAAATAACTCACGTTTCACTAGCCACGGATCAAAGGTATCCTGCGGATCCTTTTTTTGGCGTTTCGTCGGTAATATGAATCTTTAAAGGTGCAATATTCCTGGGACGGAGGAACGAGCAGGAAGGAATCAGAAATGAATATTGCGTTAGAGAGCGTGGCCGTGAACGGATAGTGGATATACGAAATTTAATTTCCCTTCCCCTGGGTCATCTTTGTTTCATAGCGGTCGTTATTTGTAGCCGATCTGGTTTCCCTCTTCAAGAATTTTTATGAATTTTCATAGAACGATCGCTACGTATTTTGAAAAGCACAAACGTTGGCCAATATTTCAAATACCCGAGAAAATTAAGGTGCCACTGTGTACTTGGCATTTCAGTTCGCTGTGATATCTTCTGCCGAGTAGATCGAGTTCCTCTTCAATTAATAGAATAATATATTTGAGCATTTTCGACCGTAAATATTATTTTACGTATTTCGATAATGATTAATTTCAATGTATTGATATTGTTTTCGATGAAATACATTTTATAAGTTAATGTATACAAATAATCGAATCTGTCATAGTATGAATTCAAATATTAACGTTTCTATTTATTTTTATATTTCCGAAAAACAATTTACTCTGTATGGCTTTTTTTATACGCGTATATGTATAAAAGAGTGAAGGAGGGGCTTTACAGTATACGCAATAATAATTATTAATTGTGTCAGGAACAATAATCCTCACCCGGAGTTATATGTATATTCGGGTTTGATATCATTGCGGTAACGAGGAACTGAAGATTTTATGCAGAATATTGTGCAACGTCACAAACCCGCCCCATATTTCAGTAATTACGTAAATGTATCATTAATTTATCTACATATTTGAATCCTCGAAACATAATCTAACTACAATCTCTCGTGCAATGTAAAAACGTATTTAATCCATTGAAATCGAATGTTCGTTACAGCGGACAAGTCGGCAACAATAAATATCGTACAACAGAGAAACAAATACGACCGGAACATAATTCTGATATTAAATTTCTACTGAGCGATTTCATATAAAATTTTCGTTCGTACATATAAATTTTCGAGAACGATTGAAAGATGTACAACATACTCTTAATTTTACTCCCTTCCTTCCATTCGATTTTTGCGTCGGATGCTGAATCTGTTTGTAAAATTTTTAATTTCGACAAACAAACAGATGTCAGTCCTTATACTACACTTTATTTCAATGCATCGCGGAACAATACGCACATGCCTTATGGCTGTACAATTTTTCAACGCACAATGGCGCAAATTAAAACGCAGTTCAAACGCAATGGCTCGGCTGCGAGAAAAATGAGTTAAAGCAATCTGCAGGAGAATAGGAAGAAAATTGAAATCAGTCATTCTATTGTTTAGTTTATGATTGTTTAGGATTATTTGCAAACACATTTGAATTCGGCAAATTATTGTCGAAATAGTCATTGTCCTCTTGTTTATTTTATTTGAAACAATTTCAGGCAAATAATTAATCGATTTTATTCCTCGACCATGCTGAAATATTTATTGCATTTAAATGAAACATGGAACTTTCGAATAGTACCTAAGCGATTTCATGTACAAAAAGTCTCATTTTTCGAAGAAATATCTACTTTAACTTTCGATTGTGTATCCATATAAAAAAACCATCTTTCGATATATAAGAACAATAAAAATATAACACTCGTCCGTAAAAACAGGACGGTTTTTTTTGAAGCACAAAGTTTTCAGCTGATATATTTCGCGTTAAAAATATAAATGTCAAACGAAACAATGTTTAAAAATCTAAATTTCCTACAGTGAAATATATCAATCCTTCCATGCTTTCCTTTCACTCGTAGGTAAAAATCTAGAACCTTTCCAAAAAAGAAAGCAAGATGTTAAAACCACTTTACCCTTGCCAATATTTCATACCATTTATTCTCCGCTAATGAGTTTTCTCAGTTATTAAAATTAAGTACCCCATTCTACACTACACTATACAATAATTACTACAATATATAAACTAACGTATAACCTGTCTTGACCAGGCGCACGTTGCACAAGTCCATCGCGCCGAGAAATTTGAAAGGAACATCCGAAAAGTTCCTGCGAAAATCGCGGAGATTCCGTCATAACTTTCCATTCCCTTCGCTTCTGGCGCGATAAGGACCCATTTCCAAAAGCGGAACGATCCCGGAACCTGGACGTGGTATCTGTGATCTCTCACGTCTGCAGGAGAATCCCCGGGAAGCTGAGTGCATTTTTGCCCCGCAGGGAAACGCCGAGAAATTATCGATGGCCAAAACAAGGGAACATCGACGTTGGAAACGGAGCCAGGGAGGTGTAACGTATTTGGGTCACGTTCGCGTGGAGAAACGCGGGCGGTCGAGAAACGAAAAATGATCCGTATCAAAGAAAAGGGGAAGAAGAAAGAAAGAGAGAAAGAAAGAAGATGAAAAAGTAAGAGGAAAAGAAGATACTCAATGTTTCCTCGGACGAGAGTAAGGGAGCACATGCATGCTTCGCCTTTGAATGGCGAGAAGAGGACGGGAAGGGGTTCGTGGAAAGCGCGACAGAGACTGGCGAGGAGTTAAGATAGAGGGGGAAAAGTAGAGAGACTCGTATAATGGAGAAACTGTTCCTCTCGCGTTTTGTTTCGCCTGTGATTCGCCTTTTATGAACCCGCCCGACCTTTTGCCCGGCAGAAACGACCTACCTGAGAATATCCCGCGAGAAAAAGCGCCGACGAGGCGCGAGTGGGAAAAGGTTTCAGCGAGCATAGTAAAGGGCCAGCCCGGGGGCTCGAAATAACCGGCGAAATCGCATGAACTTCTCGCTGTTTACTTTCGCGAATTAAATGCAATCAAAGCGCAGAGAGCCCATGGAAATCGTGACGTCCCGTTTGCGCTCCGTTTTTCTACCCCGTACTATCGATCGATTCGAGACGATGAAGTTTCAAGTTGTATATCTTCGAGCGTGTCAACGGGGAAAATCAAATTCCAAATGTGTCGTAACTTTTTGTGCAAATAATTCCTGTCCTCGAAGAGATCATGATTCTTGTATGTAGCTATCTTCGAGTATTTAACTATTTCTAATAAGTATAATAAACGAAGTATATTATACTATTTATTAAATTTCACTTACTATTATGTATATACATATAATTTCTTGCATTAATAAAATATTAATAAAGGTAATGCACTTGCGGTACAAGAAATGAAAGAACTAACGCGCAATTATCAAATAAACACCTCACGAGAATGTTCGATTAAATAATCCCGAAAAGGTAATAATAATAATAATAATAATACAGAGACTATTCACTTCCGCCACTGACATCACTAATCATCTCAACTCAACAATAATTTTACAAACAACAAAACATTCTATTCCCCGCAACCGATGGGTTCAGTTGATAAATCCGCGGTTCAGTGAGACATATTTCATAGAACGACACTGTGCATTGGAACGCCGTACCGATTTCGGTTAGAAATAGTGGAGGCGACACGAAACGGGGGAAACAACGCGTGCAGAATTCGAAGGGGTTGGAAGGGGTAGGAAAAATTGAAGGCAAACGGGGGGCATTGTTAGCCGATGGAATGGAGACACGCGCGAACAAATTGCCGGAAGAGCAGCGGGGCAAAGAGCATCCGCCGCGGACGGTGTTTACCGGAAGAGATAGAAAAACAGAGGAAGTCGTCGTGGTCGCAAGCGACGCTCGCGGTCCGACGTGCTTCGGGCGCAACGCGCTCATTTGCATAGCTCTTCGACCGACTTGTCCTTTGAATTTTTCAACTTTCCTCGTCGGCGGCGAAGCTTCCGCGACTACACGGAACGCGAAATGGTAGCCGGCTTTCGAATTCCAGGGGACAGAAATATAATGATAAGGGGTAGGTACCGCGGCCGGCTCGCTGCGGTTTCAGTATTCAGATAGCGCCGGCGGGTAATGATGCTCTTTTTTTCTTCTTTCTTCCGCTGTTCACTTTGTCGGGATAATGCGGCCACACGCGAGGAAAAGTATAATTATCGCGAGGGCGGAAAATAGGATGGGAGCGTCGTTGTTTAGAATTGCTGTAGCGCTTGACGCTTGATTTATTGAGGAGGATTATTCATATTTCAGAGATGAGTCGGACGTATAGAATTTCGAAATTTGATTGGGATAAAGAGGGAGAAATTAGTGCAGTAAAGTCGACAGATGAATGTTCATGGATCTAGTAGGATTGGAATTTATTTATATTGAGCATATGAAACGTCGGCGACTTGATTTCATATTTTATACGAATAGATCGTTGTGATATAAAACGAACTTAAACAGTTCTGACAATTGACGAGATTATTTGATTAATATTGAAGCCGTCAATTTCTTCCCAGTTTTATTTATTATTAAAACAAGGTGTATTTGTGTTCGAACAGCGCTGAAAGAAAAACTTGATTGAAATGTCTCCTGTACAGACAACGAAATGGGAGAATTCATGTTCGAATGTCGAATCGAAGATATTTAATAAAAATTCAATTTACGTGACCGAATATATCAAAAAAATGTCCTCGAATGTGACCAATTTCCCGCTGTTCATAATTTTGTGCATAGCGGTAAAGTGAATTACACCCGGTTCAACGAGATTTCATTCAAATTTTTCCGCTGCTTTCGACGTGAAATCTGTTGGAATTCCGCGCCGTGGAAACTTGGAAATATGCGAACGAAAACACGAAACTCGGCGGTGAAATTCAACCGAACGACTTGGGCACGTTTTAATTAATTTTGTCGATTACTCCTTGCTCCAATGTGCGGTATTATCGCGAGCAATCCTCCGAGTAGACAGTGAATTACGGGCCAATTTGCAATTACGATAAACCCGGGATCCATTACACAATAGTGCATCGTGGATAAATTTAATAACTTTCGTGTTTTCTTTCGATTCGCGATAACGCGTGAAGAAGGATTGCGCTTTATCCGCTTATTGTTGGCCTTCCGGCGAATTTTCAATATTGAACCACGCTAACCGACATGGTGTGGTAAATGAAACCCCATTCTGCTCCACTTTCTGATCTCATGGCAGCTATCGATAACAATTTTCGCAGGAAATTGTCAAATTATTTTAATAACACTTTTCATAATAAATACTGCAGCGAAATTTATAAAATCTAACAAATTCTTAATAAAATTCTTCAAATGCACTTCTATGAAGTCACCTGCACAACCGTTAAGCGATCATATTCCAGGTGTTTTACACGGAAAATTGTAGATACCGTGCTCCATTATCGTACTCAGTGTACATCCAGGGGAATATTACAATATAAGTGAAAATTGATCCTGGCGTTTAAGATCCGACACGTTCCGCGATTCCACACTGCTAATTCGCGTTTCATTCACGGCGTTTCGTAAAGGAACGCGCGCCAAATAATTCGATGCATAACTCGATTCCTCGATTCGTGCTCTGCCAAATATTTCTGGTTTGAACGAGCTCGTAACGGAGAATCAATTTAAGGGGGGATATTTATCGTCTGGAATCGCGAAGATGTTTGGGATTCGCGTGCAGAACGAATGCGGGGTGTATTATTACTGATTTTGGGCGATGAAGCTTAGGACGAGTGTAAGGTTATTGTCCGGAAAATTTCTATAGAGGACGTTCATCTTCATTAACATGTTTATACGGAACCTTATTATCGAATGCATCTGCCCAGTTTTCAGTTCTATCCGTCGAGACTGCAATGTTGATTGATTAGTAAAAGAAGTAGCCAAAGCCATACCTGATGCAATTAAATTCTCATTCCGGTAGAGTTCGTGTCGGGTCCAAAGTTTTGTAAAGTACAGGCGATTTATCAAATTATATTGTTTCATTATTTTCTTCTGATATCGGCAGTCAAACTGCCAAAGCGTAAATTGCAAATTAACTCGGTTACGATTCATATAAAATGAGCAGTTTTCAATTTAAGATTCCCGAAAGCACTGTCGACCATTCCTCTCGAAATTCTCATCAACAAAATTGCCGCTATGTTTTTCTAATTTTGCCTCCAACTAGTTTTACCAATTCTGACAAAGATATAATATATTTAATAGAAGTCGAATTGTTACAATTTAGGTACTGAAAGATTACAGACAACCGAACGCTGCATTGATTTTAGTTAATCTCCATTTATGCATTCTGTTGTTAAATATTTATATTCATCTTCCCGAAAGCCTTCGTAATTTCACGTCCAAAATATTTGTCCGTAATATTGCAATAATTCTAGACAAATTGTTACGACCGTGCAAATAAATCTCTCGTTCAAATATTAAATAAAAGTCAAGAGACAACAAATAAGTGCATTCGGTTGCGTCGAGGGATTAAATTAATTCCCCTCGAATATTACGAATATTCACCTTTCGCCACAAACCACCGATCGCCCACGAAATTTCACCTGGTTCGTAACTTCAGGCATTAGTGAATTTTCACAATCACGTCGCTCCGACAGTCGCATCGACAGCAATGTTCTCTCGCAACAATCCACCGCCACGTACCTCCGGCACACTCGAGACCCCGTTGTATCTGCTGTATTCGCCAGAAAATTCGTGACGTCCCGTTGTTTTCATAACATCTAGGCAAGTGACTTTTCTCGCCGATTAGAAGACGCTGAATCCACCTCCCAGAACCGGAGCACTCTGAAACGAGGCCGTTGAAACGAGGACGACAGGAGAAAAAGGAACGCCCGATCGAAGGAGGAATCGTTGAAGAAGGTCTTTCGAGCTCCTCGCTTCCGGCAGCCTCGTTAAACGAATCCTCGAGCGGGGAAAAAAGGAAAAGAGGAGGGAAAAATAGGAAGAATATCCCGTTGCCGAAACGATTCCACGGTGAAGGTTATTGTTGACTGTTCAGACGAATTTATCGCGACTCGTTGTTGTTTGCACCTCGGTGACGTTAAAACTTGTTGATCTGCGGGTGTGCGCAACCGTGTGGTTTGGAACAGTTGGACGTCGTCGAACGTTTCCTCGCGTGGACGTGAAACGGATTCCGGTTGTGGGCAAAGAAAAACGTTTGTTCTAACGGAAGCACTGCGTCTGCTGGGAGTGTTGGCCAAGGGGCCGTTTCAAACAGAGAGATACAAGGTTCTCGTGATCGAAGATAGGGTCGGTTTTCTTTTGTTTGTTCAGCCTATGAAAGGGTTGCTCGTGCTTCGTGTACATACGGTGAATGGAAAGGGATGCGCCGCCGCGCGGGATTTCTCGAGACGGGAGAGAATCGATGGAATTGACAGAGTAACGTATATATCCGTCGGGTTTTTCGTATAGAAGCTATTGCTGTGAGAACTGTTTCGATTTGTTTGAACGACAATGCAACGTGGAGGAAGGGTTGAAGCGGTTGGAGAGTTCTAATCGTTACCGTTCCCGTCAGTATTAAATATCTTCCTGATAGAAATGAGAGGAAGAGGAGGAATCGAGGGGAACTGACGGATAATGGAAATGCGATTAAAAGTTTCACAGAGAATATCGCGAAAACATTCCACAAAGGGTGCGCAACATTTGCGTTACAGTTATTCGTTTATTGAGCGCATGCTGGCCGTTGTTCGGCAAACGAAAAAGGGGGATGCTCGATGAAATCGCATGGGATTGACGAAGGACGACACTAAGAAATTCCACCTAGAACTACTTCCTCGCGAGAAACTTCCCCGGGTCGTGTTAAACTCGTCGACTCAGCGCTATCTTGCTGACTGTAGAAGACGAGAAGCGAAATCGTTTAGCCGTGGTCGCTGATATCCCCGAGAAATTTCTGTGACTGGTCACGGAATTACGAAAATCGACACTGTACACGTGACGGGCGATCGAGATCCGGAAATCGTGAAACCCAAACGGCTTACCGACGACTTTCTATTAAACGCGGCCAAACAAGTATCTCCTCTCAACGAAGCAGCCACAAAAATTCGTCTGAAATCGAACTGGTAACGGTGTGGGGAGCAGGTCGAAGTGAAACGTCGAACAGAAAAGTGGATAGAATTAGACGAAGATATCGAGAGGCGGTTGGTCAGAAGGAGGGACGCAACGTCGCGACGTGGCTGAGGACGATCGAGGGATCGATCTGTTGAAGGATCGAACCGGTCACGCACTGCCAGATGACTTTAAGGAGGGTCCACGAGGACTCGACTGACACGTCGTCGATATTCGAGTACGAGGACGTGATAAAGTTATAATAACAGCGGGAGCATTAGTTGAAAATTGTTGGGGGAGGCTTGTGTATAGCCGTGTGAGAGGAATATTCTAGTTAGTCCCCGCTCCCGTTGATAAAAGAGACACAGAGAAAAGAGAGAGAAATATATATATATATTCATATACCTAGATATATATGTATACATTAAATGATATATTGATGTTAACCGAAGTTATTGATTGATTGATTGATCTTTTCTGTCCGGTTCGCCGGTGGAAGCTGTTCGTTAAGAGTTATTCCGGTTTAAAGTTGGCAAAGTGGTGAACAACGGTTCCCAAAGGGTGGGGAAGTAGTTCGAAAGACGAGCAAAAAAAATGGCGATGGTAATATCGCCCCGTAGCAAAATCGTGACTCTGTCGTTGCTGATCGGCATTATTACCCTGGTGGCGTTGATAATCACGGGCGTGATCGGGATATGGCACAAGAGCGAGAAACCGACGAAACCGGGGGCAAAGGTGGTGAGCAGCAAGCTGCAACAGATCACCGGATACACGGCCATCAAACACGTGAGTAGAATGTTCCCTTTCTCGTGGCATGGATGTGCCAGATAAATGTGATATTTCTGCGGTAGGTTGTCTTAGTTAATTATTTGCGTTGCTATGGTTATCGATATTATGAGTAATAATTTTTAACATTTTTATGATGTGTACTATTTAATATTTTTCATATTAAGGAGAAGCGTGTTTTTCGTACCTTAAAAATGGAGGTGGGAGTTTTTAAGGAACATTTTAAATAACGAAAGGAAATTGTTAAAGATAAAGTTTGTTATTTGAGTCTTTGTTTCTAAATTGTTTGCAAGACTTCGATAAATTTCGGAATTATTCACATTTTAATCTCGGTGGTTGGTTTAAACGAAGAGATCGGTTATTCGTATCGAACGGTTAATAATGCAATAAGTTTGCAATGTCTTATTGCGCAAAGTAATGATAAATACAAACGACCGTTCGTTTAATTAATTGATTGGTCGATTTGAAGTTAGAAATGAATTCCCTTCATATTCATACATCTGCAAGCAGTGCAGAAACAAAGATTATTTAAACAGAAATTTATTACTGCTGTAAATAACAGATGAAAGTAACAAATATTCCATAATTATAACTGTGGACATGATATATTTAATTAAGAATTACTACGTATTTGAAAGATTCTACCTGCACGTGTGCACAAGCCAAACACAAACCAAAAAGAAAACTTTACTAAATAAAAAACTCTTAGTTCCATTGCACACCAATTGCATGTTATCAAACGAATATTTTTTAATATTAATATCGACCGATTCAAACAGCCCTTTATCCCCAAAATGATATACTTGTATGCGACTCTTCCCTAACCACCCAGACGAATTAAAATCGCGTTTCAGCAGAATTTTGTTGCACGCCAGACCATATATTAATTCCAGTCTCCTTGCTCGAAATGAAATTCTCGGGAAAATTTCGAAATTTCTGCATTCACAATATCCGGTAATTTCCACGCGCTTCTTCTTTCTATCCGTTTTACGAGTTTCAATTCGCGTCGATTCGTCGCCGTGCATTATTCAGGTCTTTCTCGGTCGAAAATTCCTGAAGTTTGTGTTCTAATAGAACCGCGGCGAGGCGGCTTCTCCGCATCGCTTGATTCCACGTTCGGACTACACCGTTCTGGCCTGATTCAACGGCGCATCGCGCAATTCGACCGTGCACCATCCGGTTAGAGTTGCACCACCTAGACGGTGGTTAATGCATTTCTCCAGAGTCTTGTTCCGTTCATAGACTTTGCGACGAGTTTAGAGTATTTAGGTGTTAACCATTTCTTGCGGTGAATTAATATTTCGGGACACGCGCAAAGAAGTGGATCGAGGAACATATTTAATTGTAAGTACGTTTAATAATTTTAATTCAGATTACAATCGAGTGCAATATAATCCTCGTACATATTTGGGATGCTGTAAATCAATTAAAAGCATATTTCATTTTGTTACGAGAGAAAAGACAAATACGTTTGAGCTTTAGAACGATCGTTTCATTCTAATTATTGGACAGGATGCGTGTGCAATCAATTCTGGATGCAATATTGTGTAACGTACATACGTTTGATTAAACTTTTCGTGTAACAGATGGTATCGGACGTTAGTTTTCGTTTGGCATTCTTTTCATTTTTACGATACGCGGTCTGAAGTTTCCTAACTATATTAGCACGCATTAGCGGTAACCTGTTTTATCGAAACATAGTTTGTCCAGTTGTGTTGGCTATTTGCTAACGAATAATTTTGTCGGCAAAAAGGGTAAGCAGTTTTCATTCCTATATTAAAAACTTTTGATCCGGGCTAAATTTATCGTTCAATTAAAAAATTAAAACCGACGTACGATATTACAAAGTTCATTAAATAAGACGCACAGAGAATTTCTCATTTTATCCCCTTGCTTTACCAACTTTCCTGCTACCAGTTCCAAAGTATCGAACGGCCGATCGACGTTATCATGTATATCATCTCATACAAGAGAAGAACGGTACCCTCTCTCAACCGCCCGCAACAGTGACACTTATCAAACGCAAAAGCGCATCGAAATTTCAAATCGATCCCCCAACCGCCGCGCCGTGAGACACTTCAAGTGAATAAAGTAGGAAGTAGGACGTGCCCAAATTTCTCGCGTATCGTGCATCGATCAAGAGTCTCTGGAGCGTCGTTCCCTCGCGAGACTGTGCCCTCGAATCCACAGTAATTCCAAAAATTAATCGACACCCGATCGATCGAGCAAACTTCAAGCTTGGTTTGTACGTCAACGTGAGAGGCGCGTCGCGGCGCATACAAACGACCGTCGACCATTCGATTGGAACGCATAAAACACCATGAACTTGCCAGCGGTATTATTAATTTTTATTACACACGTCGCGTGGATATTCCGTTCGCGGATCCGTCTTGATGCTCCTGGTGTTCCCGAAGTCGTGGAAAAATCGCGGGAATCCCGTTGCTCCTCCCTTCGACGACATGGGGGTGAATGACGTCGACAGGATCCGCGACAGCTTCCACGTCCACCTAAACCTTCAGGGTAGCTACACGCGACACGACTCACCGCTCCGTTCATGCATATTAATAATGCTCGATGTAAACTACGGGACGACACGCGGCAACTTTGTAATCGCGTCACGACACGGCCTGGGGAGGTAATGCCGTTCTCGCGAAACAGAATTATTTTTCGATCAGCGCGGGAGTCGCGGTCTGATCTTTTCGACCGTGGACGAAGGGTCGCATCTTCGGCAGTTTTATCGCGGAAGCGTATACGAAGGGAAGGTTTTGGGGCGAAGTCTGGGGGGAAGATATATTGGAAATTAGTTTGCGACGGAGCAGGGAGGGACAGTGGTTTTGTGTTTCGTGGAGGGTCGTTTGATTTGTGGAGCTGCGGCAGTTTGGATAGTTCTAGTGATCTTAACACTTTTCGCGACGAGGAGAGCGTGGTTAAGGATATTCTTTATTTCGGGTATTATGTTTGGGTGTATTTAATGTCTTCGGCGATTGAAATTGTTGGGAACAGTTTTTATAAAGCGAAAGGGATAGAAAAGTTACTGTAACGTTCTTATTTTTGAAAAGTATTTCAATCGGTGGCACATGAATTTAGTTTGAATGAAACCTTGCAGATATAGCGATTTAAAGGCGCTTTGAATTGTATGGGTGCCTTAGCGAAAGGGTTAAATACCAGTCACGGTGAAACGAATGTGATACTCACTTAAATAAATAGTTTTCCTTTTTTTTTATTAAACGAATATTTTAACTTTTTTAAGCGATACATATTACGACCCTTCATTAAAATTTTAATGTAGCGAATTTCGATGTACAGACTAATTTATTTCCGAATATGTCATTATTTCTCAATTTATAATTACAGGCAACCGTGTTAACTGAAAGAGAACTTCGCAAATAATTATACTTTCTACATGAACATGTACGCATATGTTGCAGTGAAAATTAACGATTTCGCTCCGGTGGTTTAACAAAATAAAAATGGAAACTAACAGTAACACAGAAATAATATGTGTATAATGTCATTAACATTTCCTGCTCTAGATTTAGAATGGAAAAAATGTAAATCTTTCTATACGCGACTTACCGGACGACAGGTAATACATAATCTTCATCGTTTTATAGACTTTAACAAACTTAAAAATGATCAAATATGGAGTATGGAGATTTTAAAATTGTGTTAAAGGATTTTATTTCGACTTCGATCGCACTGTTCAAGCGACAGTACGATTGTAACAAACGACTCTACACCTTCGTACAGCTTGAACGAATTCGTTATGATTTATTCAGTTTAATTCCCGGCGAAATTATGCGCCTGTGTTAATTTGCGTTGTGCTGCGTTCTTTATTCTCGACAACAATTGTTACAGCTATCTTGATCAATGCCATTCACGTGGTGTTTCTCAATCTGTATGTGGAACGAAAAGCACAATGGGTTATCAGGACGCTTGTATGCTTTCATAACATTTGCGTGCGAGAACACGAATGGTCTTTAAGATTGATAACACACACTTACGTTGTTGAAATGTATAAAGAATACAGTTTCATCGACGGAGAAATATTTGTAAACGATAGAAGGAATTTTAAACTAGCATCTTATTTGTCGAGCTTGGAATACCAGCAGTTGCTTTAAGAAACAGTTTGTTAATAATTTCCAAGATTTGAATAATTCAAGCGAGAAAGAAAACTGTAATAAATTCACGCTTCCTTGATTCAGTACTTTGTTATCTCCAATTTGCTTCTTTACTTACATTTTAGTATTCATTGCCAGGACAATTAAGAGTGTATGCAATTTCTTATTGTTAATAACTTTGATGTATTTATATGTAACTGTACAATATGGCGAATGTCCGATTAAAATTGTAGCGAACACTGTCGACATTCTCGTGGTCATTAAATATTAATGGAGTAATTTGCAATGGTTTCGTAAAAGTAAATAAGTATAAAGTATAAAGCGCCAAACATCTGCAATATTTCCTTCCGATTTATATATCAATTAATTTCATTACAAAATCCCCAAGACTATTTCAACATCCAATTTACCGGCCGTTCGTCGACAAACAATAAAATCTATAGTTACCAATTGAAGGAAATTGTCTCGGGAACTTCGCGTAAAAGTACACGACTCCACAAATAACCGATTAATCTGAAAGTAAGCTGCCATCTTCGAAAGTAAAACGATCTATGTCTACGAAAGCAATTAGAGGAGGAAAATTAAAAGAACTTTTAGTTGTCTTGTTCGTCGCTAGCGTTCTCCGTTTGTTTTATCATACACCAGAACACCGGAAATTGTTGTACTATTATTTAGCAAAAAGTCGGGTAATCGTCAACAAAGGCTTGAGTTTTAGATACACGTTTTAATATCGCGTTTATATTCTCGCAATTCCATTCATTTTCAAATACGAAAAGTTCGTTTGTAACGTTTACAATATATTAGAAAAATGTCAGAGAGTATCGAATCGTGTCGACGCAAATCGATGGTTCTTCAATTTCGCATGAAAATAGCAGCGCAGAGTTCCACGCAATTTACAAAAGCAAATGCGCGGAGAAAATTGCTTCCGATCAAAATGAGTTCAATTAAACAAGAGATTTAAATCTTTCTCCCTCAGCGATATTCTATTTCAATTACCCCGTGCCCATCGACGTGTGCGTTCCGCACACAACGATAGATTTTATTTTTGAACCCAGTGCGGTGATTATAATGTTCGTTCCACCCAGATATTACGTTTGCGTGCAGTATAGAATGGTTGTAAGCGATTTCCATTATAATTAGAGCGCAGTGCCCTCGATGAACAATCATTCACTGTTATCGAAAGTACGCTTCGCATGTTTGACAATGATTTCTCGTTTTTAACTGGCAGTTTTGCGCCGCGTGCCGATAGATTGGAGTGCAGTAAACGAGATAAAAAATTGAACAATTGAACCTATTTCCGTTGGAGAAGGGTGTATTGATTTTCAATTTATCGACCCGGCAATTCGTTCGGTCCATGTTTACCGAGTGTTACAAATTGAAGCCTCCCAAATTTACATTTTGTGCATGGATGATTCCTCTGTTCTTTTTTCTACCGCAGTTCGCAGATATACAACGCTTATTGCGGTTTCAGAAAAATTCTTTTCTTCCAAAAAGACGCGTTTCTGCTTGTCTACGAACGGCGCAGATATTGCGAGAATCGATGGCACTTGAAAATACGTATTGCCTACTGAAATTCACAGAAACACGTATCATAGAAATTTGAGTAAAATGATCACGCGATAGTCAAGCGTACAAAAATATTTAAACATTGATGAAATCCAAATACGTACACATCGCTGTAGTTTTTTAAAACACACGACGTTGCAGCGTGAACAAACGCGAAAACAACCGACCAAATATCGCGAAACGCGGAGGAAAAGCTTGATCAAAATAAAAAGCCATCATCTCGCCGATCCTCTCGATTACGTATAAATATTTAACACCGTTCTGCACAGACGTATGAAAAAAAGGAAAATTTGGACCAGTAACTCGAGTTAGTTCAATCGAGCCAACGAGCCGCGTTGAACCGTTCGACGCTCAATATTTCAATTCCGCAGAGTGTGTTCAAAGAGCGAGAAAATAGAAGGGTGAAACGTGCGACAGGGGGGGGAGAGTGACAGAGAAAACGGTTCAATCGCAATAAATAAAATGTGCAGCTGGTTATGAGGCGCACGTACGCCTAGGGTAAGCCACGCTTTCCTTTTGTGCACTTTTGCCAGCCGCGGTATCATCCCATCAAATTTCCTGCAGAGAATGCGGCACAATCGTCTTGAAGCTGTGCCCGCGTGATAAATGCTCGCGCACGTCCCAGAAATATTTTGTGAACCTTGGAATTCCCGTCGTATCGAGGCAAACTCTCGAGATTAAGTGCGGGGCCTCGCGTGGATGCGTTAATGATATACATTTCCGAAATTCGCGTCGGATGTTTACAGGGGAACAGTTGTTCCGCAAGTTGTGCATGCAACAAACTGCGAGGGGATGCGAGATTTATTGCACTTGCGTGCAAAAGCTATTTCAGTAAAGTAACTTATTTTATCAATGTAATAGAATGTTGGAGACTTGGAGTGGAATTTTTAATTAACGAGTGGATAAGAAAGGGGTGGGTTCAAAGAAATCAGAAGAGAGAAGTATGCATCACGTTACCATCATTCGTAAACAATATTCTAATAGTGTACTTCAATTAATTGTATAATACTTTTCATGTCGTGGTACATTCTTTTTTATACACTGCGACAAACTCCCATTGAGTTTATTATATTTATTATTATAATGGTATTAATAACATATCAGGGATGAATGTTAATTAATATTACAAAACTAGTTTCCGATATTTAGCACGCAGAGAGCGCCAGATAGAAAACTTATGAATAGACCCCAAGTATAATGATACAATTTATCTGCAATTGCGCTCATTTTAATATCTTCGACGTAATCAAATCTAGCGTGAAAAATGTGAGCGCGTTCGTGAAATGCGCGACAAGGGGAATAATCCATGTATCATAATCATAGTCCGAAATTCGAGTAAAAAATATATCAGCCTTTTAGGTATGGCTGACGTCGAGTAACGTATATTTTTTCATCATATAAAGCACGATGATAAATCTGGCCCCGAGCTTCTTCTGTCTCCGGGGTTAATGCACCAACGGTAAAGATAGAACGCGATCAGAGAGCAAAGAACGAAATTGTCCCCGGTGAAGTTTCGTAGACACCTGGAATAGGGTAATCTAAACCCCTTTAGCGAGCATACGGATAGCACAGATAATATGTCTCCGTTTTACGAGCGGGTACTGGAACGATTTTCTCATCTCATCAGAAGCCGGTGGAATTTCGTTCGATGCAAGCCCGCGGCCTTTCCCGTTCGAGTTTGCTAGTTCAGCTGACCCAGATGAATGTTTGTTACGCTGACCCTTTCGATTTCTACCGCCTTTGGGATTCGTGTTTCGCGCGCAAGAATTTTCGGATCTATCGATAAGACGCCCGTGGGATTCGTGTGAACTGTAATCGAAAATTGACATTCGAGAACTGAACGCTGCGGTTGCTTGAACTACTTTCTTGGCATCGATGAGATTTGAAAGTGGTGTCGCGATGCAAGTGATGAATGAAAAACTTGCGGTGTAAATAAAGTGTTTGTGGAATTATTTTTGTATTCCTATCATTTTCGGTATATCATATATAATTTGTTCCTTCGAGAGCAATTCGGTGGGAGAGTTTCGTTGAGGATTATTGATGTCGATTGTATCTTACAGGAATTTTAGAATACAGATATGTATTTTAATAGAATTGTGAGAATTGCCAAGGGGTCGATAGGGTATGAGATATTTAAAGTCGTTTATAGCTGCGTTTAAATGTCAGCGAAAATTAATATAAAGAGTTACAATAAAATAATTTGATTTAATGCATATGTATGTTAATATTATTATATTATTAATATATATGAAACAATTTGATTACAAAATTGTATTAATACGAACATAAAACTTTTGTATAAATGGCATTGTCATAAGTAGTAAAAAACGAAACGGGTAGATACGCGCAAGGAGTAGGTATAAACGTTTACGTTTCTACGTCATAATTCGATTTTATCATCCAATCCAATTTAAAGTTGTATTTCCTCCGCTATTTTTTTTTTATAGTTGTAACCCCTTTATGTTCCCCGATATTTATTTATATATTCTCCTGTGAGCGGTGAAGCTGGCATTTCTATTTTACGATTCCGATACTTTCCGCAAATTTTCCAAGAAATTGTGGCTTCTTACGGTCATTGAATGAATATACGCGCGAGTAAAATGCTTCATTTAAATGCTAAGTGCCGGATTGTGGAAACAAAGTAAGCGAAAAATATTCAGATAAGGTTCCTTACAGTTAAGCGTTGCAATATTTAATTTTAATTTTGACATGACAAAAATCAACCGTACATCCTTTCAATATAAACCCAAAATACAAATTCACCTAAATTTATGAATCAAAGTTAA
Organism: Nomada ferruginata; assembly: GCA_963583965.1. Taxonomy (NCBI): domain Eukaryota; kingdom Metazoa; phylum Arthropoda; class Insecta; order Hymenoptera; family Apidae; genus Nomada; species Nomada ferruginata. Next base: position 9,717,871 of record OY757219.1, read on the forward strand.
TTATTAACTATCATTTAATATTATAACAAGTTTTAATATGTATTGTCTAGCACTAGTATCCTTGAATCGGTTTAAACAAATTTTGGTAGAGAAACACGAATGAAACATAAAACTATGGAATATGTAAATAGATTGGAAAATAAAGGGCATGCATATTAATGGCTCTATCAATAAATGAAGAAGAAGGAATAAAAATTATTCAAATCGCGGAACAGGTTTTAAAAAATATAGAAAAGCAACAATTGCAATACTTTTCAGCTATGAATTTTATTAATTCATCCGCAGCGTTCACTTAGCTCCACCATCTACTTTATTCTAAATAATCGGTCCAATTAAGCGAAACTAGGCTCCGTTTGATAATTTGGAAGTGATAAAGACCATTGAAATACTATTCTCCTCTAGGCATATTATCCACAAACGAAGATCCATTATTATCAAACGATAATACCAACATTTTTATTACAGCTTGAATGGCCATAAAATCGAAAACAAACTCCTACTTATCATTACACACCGACAACACTTATCTATTGCAACTACATCGATAGCCTAATCACGACCCCCACATTGAAATTACCGAACGAATTTTCAACCCCATCACTCGTGCCAGTCAAATTGGCAATTTCGTCCCCCCAGGACTGATACCGCCCATTCGAATAACTTTCAACGCTTTAACATTCGTGCTCTTCGTCGTTGGACCGCACGATTTTTCTTCCTCCCCCTCGTCCAACTTCTCTTCCTTTCTCTCCAGTCGAACCCCTCGTTTTGTTGCGCTTGCTTACCTAGATGCAAGTTTTATTGGTTACCGTTGACGCGCGCCGAACGAAAAAGCATTTTCAGCGGTAATCTGCTTTCGGTCGGGCGTGCAAGTAGACCAAGAAAGCTTCCGGTAATGCTGGCTCCGTTGGAAATCCGGAATGGGTAATCTAAATCGCTTTAGGGGGAATGCGACGGGCAGCCCGATAAAATATCCACCCCTCTCAGTCACCCCTTTCCCCATCCTCCTCCATCTGTGATTTAACAACGGTATTCTCTCTTCCCGAAGAAATCGCGAAAAGCCCGTGTGCGATGGAAACGCAGCCCTGTTGCCTCCAAACATACCCAAAATTCATGGCCAATTCTGATGTATAGTTAACAGCTGGGGGCTTTTCAGCGGATAATACCTTTTATGAATCTGAAAACGGTTATTAGCGCCGCTATTAACAGATTGGTGGAACGTTTGAAGTGTACTTCGGGGGGTATTAGATTTTTTTCACGAGTTCCATGATCCTGGTTGTTAGCTGCTTCGCGCTGTGGAGTGGAATTATCGAGCGGATCTATCGTCGATAGAATGTTTATACGATGCTGGTGTACTTTGTTTTATGGTACGTTTCGGTGAAAGCTGTTTGACACGGTTCGTTTATGCTTTTGATTATCGCTTTGCTATCTTAATTGGCGACGGATGGATTTTGAGTCTCCGAATTGAGATAGGTGTCGTTGAGTTGTTTGTTATATTATTAAATATAACTATATTAAATGTTTATACATAAGATCTAATATTATATCCTATTTTTGACATTTATCGCTACAATACATGCTTTCACAAGGTATTCTCATTTCTGTGGTTACTAATGTTACATTAACACGATTCAGTACAGTATTCAGATATACTGATTATTAATGGAATTTCGATTACTATTTTCAAACATGATTTGCAATTGTTACGCGATAACCAGTATAATTAATATAAATAATTCCAGTTCCACATTTTATCCAGTGTTCGAACAAAGTAATTCTACATATATTGTTGTTCACAGTATTTTAAGTTCTTGAGTTACAGTATAATATTGACTAGTTGCAGATATCTTCATCGAGTAATTTCCCTTAACCAAGAAGTCACTGCGGATATTAACCACTTCAAGATATTAAGTTGGCCCTATTTAATGTAACTCGAAAGTTAAATTAAGAAATTTAAATCACCAACACTGGATCGAATTGGATGGCAATGTACACAGACGAAGTCGGGTTCCAAATACAAATCGCGTTTCTTAATGGGAGTTAAAAAGTTGCTTGAAAAATGACGCGCAATAAAGGATCTGCGGGGTGAAAAAGGGGAAGGTATTAAATGGACGAGTAAAGTTAGTGAAATTAAAAGCTAAAGTTGTTATTTCCTTTAACTCAATTGAATATCTCCCCAATTGAAAATTTTACTAATAATGGTGGTCGCTTTTAAAGCCACGTTGCATTATAAAATAATTTATATTGCACTAAACTTTTCCAATGTAATATTTAAAAATACGAAATGGAATATTCTCACAGCATATAAATTACTTGTCGAAAAAGTTGGAAAATAAAATTTAAATTATCACCAATATTAATAATAACTTTTATCAATTGCCCCACTAACAATAGATTTCATCCCTGATCATAATGATTCAGGAATCATAAGAATTAATAATATTTAGAAGTTACGTTGCCTTAAGTATGACTTCAAACTAGCTTCAACAGAAACTTTTAAGAGACTGAAAGTATAATATTCTCCCATTGTAACTGGTTAAAGGCGACGTTTAAATAATAGCAATGACAAATTCCATTTTATCGTCCGTGTGTGAATAATTTTTTTTCCCGAGATGGCTGGCTCTTTGCATTGCCAACGATCGCAGAAAAGTTTCGCCGAATATTTCCCTTTACACCTTATTTCGATACGAGATATTGCCTCCAGTACAATCACCCCCAAAGAACGCCTTTTAGCACCCGCTATATCGGGAATAAGTTAGCTCGAATCGTTTCGCGAATCGAATATGCAGAATTCGATGGCGCACATATTTCCCGTTTCTGTAAGCGGAAAGCAAGGCGATCCTTTCCGCTTGGAAACGAACAGGAGAATGTGCTCGTGCCTCGTCGATAAAGGGTTAATAATTCCGAACACGAAAAGGCGGAATTCCTGTTTTCCGTTGTAAATGGATCAGTATTTATTTATAGCGCTTCGAATACAACTTTCAGTCAAACAGTTCGATTTTCTGAGTGAAATGACTGTTCCTTCTCGTGACTGCTTTACAAGCCTACAAGTATTTAGAGTTCCTCCGTCTATTGAATGTTGTTCAACGCATAAGAGGTTGAAAAATATTGAATTCCTTGTTATTCGTTGAGGAATGAAAAATTAATATTGTATGGAGTGAAGGGCAAATATTTCTTAGCTTTTCCAGAAAAGTCTTCCTATATCTTCAATGTGAAATTGTATTAGGCTTTTCATTCTTTAAGAAAAATTGCTAGTTCCATAGGTTTATTATGTAATAGGTTATTATTATATTTAAATATATTTTAGAATTTTAGTGCGTATTCAGTAATTCAATACTGCCAATATGCTACCTTCAACTTTATTCATAATAGTATTAATAATAATCACATGGTTTGATGTACAATATGCAAACGTATATTAATAGAAACGAAACTTGGAAGATAAATTTTAATTTGCACAACGGATCTCTACGGTAAAAAATTTACCACGAAGTTCATAGGTTTTAATTACACTTCCCTCGCGCTGGAATAATAAAGAAAACCACTTTGATCCAATGGAAAATCAGGACATCCACAGTTTGCTCGCCACGTAAAATTATATTATTGCAAATCAATCTCGAATATACCTTAATATCTCAGAAAATTATTTCTCCAGCTCTATTCTTGAGCTTTCGTGGTGCCCGTTGCGAAAGCGGGTGTTTCGTAGCAACAATAGCCATTCCACTTATCGCAACTATATCCAGTCCAACGTTCGCCAGGAAGGTAGTAGTAAAATCGAGGCTACGTCCCACGGGGGATCCACGGTTCGTGGCGCACCGCGTTCAAGAAAATCTTACCTCGACCTGTAAAACGCGCCGGTGCAAGCCATTGGATTTCACCAGACGACTCTCGACAGTATGACGCGTCGTTCTGAAGGATATTTCGACAGGAACGAATGGTTATGCCGTCCACAGACGGCTATTGAATTTCAAGCGGCTCTCCTCTTTTCGGCGAAAACTCGACCGCGCAGCGAGCGAGCAGCTGACCGATTCAAAATTCCTCTGCTTCGCGAGAATTTCGCGCGAAAGAGTGCAACGCTCGAACGAGAGGTCGTTAGCTGGTAGATAGCGGTAGCTGGGTCGAATTTGCTTCACTTTTTTCTCCGCCTCGAATATTTTTTCAGGTTTCTAGAATTCTTTGGGTTGCTTTTTTTTAAATTCGCCAAGTGGAATCATGCAATTTGATGTTTCACTGTTTCGTAACGTAATGGGTTGACAGGGTGTTGGTGCTTGTATGCTTTCGTTGAATATTTTGAATAATCAGTGTTCGTTGTTTGATTGGTTGCAGCGAGATGATGGATGTGGTATCCGATTTTACTATTAATTAAATTACGATGGACGTGGTAAAGTGGAATAAAAAGATTAATCGTAAATGCCTGCTGTTTATTTCAATTAATGAATTATGAAACTTCTTTCATTGGATAAATGAACCACTATTAACCCCTTGCCCCACAATCTTTAATACGATTGCGTACTTCTAACGATTTATAATTCACAGTAGTCTAATAAAACTTCACGAGTCACACTCGTATTTTTTTCATTTGAATCGTCAATTAAATGTTACTTGCGACGACTTCATCTATCTCATAACATGAGCATCCCTCGTTATTGTAAGAAGGAATCGTTGATGCAAGGTGTTGAAAAAGGAATCAATCAGATATAAACAAAGTACCTTCCATTGGTTGGTCGTTTCAAAAGGCACATAAATCAATGATGATATTTGCTCCGAGAAATAGAAGCAATGCTGATCATAGTATTCACTGCGATGAATTTAACGCTTTATCCGGCGAAGGGTAGCAAAAAACTGATAAGCATACAAACGATGATTACGAGTGTAGCTGCAGTTCAATGGAATTGCATTGAATCCACAGAGAAACGACTTGAAAAGCCAGAAGCCAAAGAGTGTGAACGAGAATAATAACGCTGGCACGAGTGGCACGATAAAACGAGAAATCGAGGAGCCGTGTTTCCATTGCTATCGATCGGATTTGAAAAATCGGAATTCTGAAATATCCCAAGATTATCGTCTTTCTATAATAATTCTGTGCCTATTAATTTAAATTTATTCAGCTGTATCGATTCGAGCGATTTTCGTCAATTACTTTTAAGCTTCTTATTTTTAGTATTACGATCCTTCGTCCGCAATATAAATCGAGTAATATTACCGAGTAATATCATATCACGTTAATGTTACTTTTGTTCACAAACGATGTAAAACGATTCTAATAATCGCATTCCAATTTCTAGTAAGAAACAAATAAAATTCCAATAATAAATTCTAAAATACGAGTGAACGATACACTGTACCAAGGAATTTTAAAATAATATACCTTACTAAAACGTAGCATTCAATTAACTGCAGAATTATAGTGGTAATTATAATTCTCGATCGAAATTCTCAATATACTTAACCAGCTTCTCAATTCACTTGCAAAATAATGTAACGATATTTTCCATAATAAATATTGTAAATAAATTTTTGTAAATAAGTTGCAACAACAACTCGTTTGACGATCACGCGGCCGTACCACTCGTGCGCTTTGAAACAAACTGAACATTAATTAGTTTGGATAAATGGAGTGCAGATAATCAAAATTCTACTGCACTATTAAACACGACGCCGCCGCCAGGCAAAAGTCTCCTCGTTGAGTAATTATTAATTATAAAGACATGTTTGGGTCTAAATTCAAAGGGTCGCACGAAATTGTGCATGCCACACGACCGTAGCCACTGAAATAGTTCCTTCTGCTCGTGTCGCCCTGGAACTTTCAATTCGCGATTCGTAATCGCTAGACGTTTTTCATCCCATGGTCTCGACTTTGAAGCATCACGCTTTGCTACAACATTTACGCTCTGGAAGAAGGAGCGGCTTTAACGGTGATGCAAAATGAACACAAGCATCAAGTAGACTTAACATCATTTATTTGTAAATAGCTGGGAGTGATTTTGACGGGGGCTTTGGACCGGATAATCACTGGGTCCTTTGCCACTGATTCCACGTGTTTGATTAAAATTTAAAGGGAATTACGCGCTGAGGAATATATACATAGGAGTATATTTCATCGGGCATTTTGTTACTGATGCAGAGATGCCTATTTTGTATAATGTTAAAGGTTGACGATTGCATCGAATAAATATATCGTTATGCAGTAGCAAAAGCGTGGGATTGCACGAAACAAATTTGTTATTACATAAATGAAAATAATTATACTATTGTGTGATAGCAAGCGTTCGTGTTTATACAGTAAATCTAGTAGAATTATTGGTGATTATTTCTGTCGAGTATTAGTTTCGTATTCTGTTCAACGATTTCGTGAAATCTAGCTTACTAGGGAATACAGATATGGAAAGTTTCAAATAACTCCAAAGCAAAATAATGTAAATGTATCAGAATAGATTTTCAATGAGTGTTTGATTCAAAGGTAATCATATCCCATAATGGCAAAATCAATTTCAGAGAAAACAGATCTTCCAAATTACTCGTCCAATATACCAAAATAATAACAATAATAACAATAATACTAATAATAGAAAGAAAGCGGAGACAATCAATTTCCACTATTATGCTTTCGAGTATCAATTTTCTCGTTGCATCCTTGTTCACCAAGTCATGAAGCACACTCCTTAATCTATGCACATCCAAGCATAAGAACGTCAACGACAAGAAGAACCGCGCGAGTGAATCCAAGACGAAGTTCTCGATAACAAGGCGAATTTCTCGACCGCTGCAAAGCAGCTGGTGCAACTGCAGTACTGCAGTTTAGTTTAGCGAAGGTTGGCTCGCGTCAGCGATTGCTAGAAGCAATTTGCCAACGACCAAGTATGCCTTGCTTGTCGCTCCCAATGAAAATGACCGGACGCGCTGCAATAGGGGCGCGCCCTTAGGAGACCAGTTGCTGTAATGAGTGAAACATTTGCAGGCGAATCACCTGGCTAATTTACTCCGTGAAATTGCATACGTGTCTTATATGCCTCTTGCATTAAGTGTTAGGGGACTTGGTATTCGTCTTAGCAATGTAAATATGGTATGTCGTAAAGAGAGGAGAGACCAGTAATGATCTTTATTCTCATTAAACTCCATTCGCGTAAATATCGGTTCTAATTTTTTCTTAAATTTTAGTTGAACTGTGTACATATGTATGTGTTCCTATAGATTTAAATCTCACAAATAAAATAGAACGTTTGTAAATATTTGCTTAACGAAATTTTCATGTTGTTACTATTTATCGTTACATTCTTGTAAGTTAAACTATAGTTGCCTCGTTGTATAGGGCTGCATATAAGTGGAACAAACATTCGAACATAAATTCATTTGTCACGCTAATTATATTTGTCCAGATTGCTACAAATTTTTGTCCGCGTTGATATTTTTCTTGATTACTGCAATTTGTACCGCCCGCAGAAATGAGCGTAACTACGCCGCCGCGCCTTTTTTTCGTGGATTAAAAAGTGATTGGAATATATGTTTCTGTATAAAGTGCAATATTTTAAACGCACAATTTGTTGGATGTCTTTTAATGATCGATAAGTTTCAAGTTAGATAACATTTCGGTATTTACCATTAAAGTGCAAAATTTGTACCTTTACGTTTCTAAAATATATTGTATCAAAATTGTGCCATAATTAAGTAATTCTTTTGTGTCGTAACTTAAAGTTACTATCACTTATCATTTCCTGAACGATGAGTATATCAATGTAGACTAAAGTGAATATTCATTACAGATAATTAACAAGCTAAATGAAATGTTAGAAAATTAATAAATTAAATTACTTCCTCGATCACTGTACATTTCAACAAAAGTAATTACTACTTTGCTTAATTTCAAATAATACAATACTTTATTTACATTTCCTTTAATAAATACGACTTGTATTTGTTTTAATAAGTGAGATATGCAGGCAGGTAATAAATGTTACTCGAAACAAGACACTCCTGATGAAATTCGATACAATTTCAATTTTATTATTATGCTTGAATGAAAAGTTTGGAAAGCTATCAGCTAAAGTGAAATGGATTTACAATTTCCTGCTACAGTGCGATCCGTAGCATTTTAATTATATTTGTTTTAATTACATATTGATTGTATCAAAATATATCAAGAATATTGACGATGTAAAGAGAAAAATTATTAATACGAGGGAAGCCACGTATGTTAACGAAAGGGCACTGTCAATAAATTACTATGCCCGAATCTTGAGAAAGTAGTCAGCCCATGTATTATTTACGACTTGACCAAATTCAACGAAAGCCGCAGATCAATAAACCATAAGAAATTTCAGACACATACAATATACAAAGCTGTATAAAATAAAGCAGGCAATTTCAAAATTACAATCGATATTGCCCGTAATTATTCCATCGCAGTAATATCCAGAATTTCGCGAAACGCAAAACAATATCCAATAATCATCGCAGTACATTCCATCAGATAAACATATCAATCGCAACCAATCCCTCGCTATTCAGACTCATTTTACTTTCTCTCGACCTCCCCGAATGAAATCGTCAAAAAAAGAAGCTTCCCAATCCTCGAACAAATAAATAACGTCACAGAGAAAGAAGTCAAGTATATTATACCATGTACGCGTCCCGACGATTCTCCGCGAAAAGGAAGAAACAAAACACCCTGCTCCATTCCAACGTGGAACGACCGGAGAACAAGCACGCCCAGCGAAGAAACAGTAAATTGGTGGCGGAAAATAGCCCTTTATGAGGGTTGCAAGTTTCCGTGTCAATTTCCCCGGCAAAGTTCTCGTTCACGATGGCGCGCAGACACTGGCCGCGCTCGTGAAAATTTTTCCCACGGAGATCCGGCATATTGCGCGGCTTACGAGAACGCTCTAATACGGAATTGAGGCGGGACGAAACCGGGTTGGCCCGCATCGGCCGCGGTATCGCCACTCATATTGCGAACCGGAAACGAGAAGCTCCACGATTCCCGTGGTCCAGCATTACGTATGCAGTTGACATCCGCCCCGGCACGCTAACTTTCCCGTTAAGCTGACTACCGAGTTCCCGCTAAGCAGCCAGCCCCGTTCAGGAAAGTTAGCAAGGAAAAGTGGATTGCTATTGACGGCAAAAGGGGAAGGAAGCTCGAACTTCCGCTATGAATCGTGGTTAGACTTTTCCTCTTGCACGTGACGAGGGGAAGCATTTTTTCGGGGAGGGCAGGGGGGAGGAGGAAAAAGGTTGCTTGATTAGGGGATTCGCGTTCTTCAACACCTGTACGTTTTCTGTGTAATTGTACCGCGAATATGAATTTTTTGTCAAATTAATTGGGTCTCGTGTATTCAGAGACAACGAACGTGTAATAGGACGTGTAGTTTGCTTGATGATTTCATTGCGATATACTAACAGTTTGTTAGTGGATGCGGTGAGAGTATTCTTGCCTCGGTTTTGGTTAAAATTCAGCCGAATTTACGTGCGGGGGTTGATCGTGTCTTTAATTTTATGACATTAGGGGGGTAACGCTGTTGATTAAGGAAAATTATTGTAATATTTAGAGTGGTATTTTATATAAAGAATATTTTTTATTATAACATGTTAAATTTTATTTTATTTTATTAAACACATTATAATAATTTGACTGTTTCTATTACAGTGTTCGTTTTATACAATTATTTCAGTAATTCATATGTTTCACTATCTAATCGTAAAGCACGTTTTCAAATATTTTGAACAAGAAAGCATACAAGCTTTTGAATGTATTACGATAGAAAGTAAAAGGGAGTGCAAGATAAGAGTAGTGTAATTTAATTGGTATAGTTCGATTGGAATAAAGAAATTCCAGTATTGAACGGAGGTGATATTGCAGTTCGGAACTGAATTATATTAATATGAATTTTTAAATATAATTTATAAAATCGCCCGCTTTGAGTTAAAAAGGGATGTTCGTCTCGAAGCTAATAAATATTAATTCTACATTTATATCATGAATTTCGCTTGGAATAAGGTCAGAATAGTAAAGATATTCCTGAGATGATGTACAAGTCCATCACTTTGATGTTTCTTGACCTGGAATTAATCAACACGATGTACGCTTAACTAAATAGAAAAACGTAGAATAAACCATTGGCATTCTTCCCGAACTCTTCATCCTATTCAAACAAATCAAGTGAAAAGAGAGTTCAATCAGAATTTCCTGTTTAAGCAAGATTTTACGGCGTGCTCTTATTAACTACTAAAAACTTTCTCTTTCGAAAACATTTCTTCGCAATCTTTCCAGATTTTGGAAAGAAAATCGTCACAAAAAAAATATTGTTTCCAACGAGTGTGACATGACACACAATTTTGTTGGCTAAGGTTAAAAAGTAATAGTTTCCTCCTTAACGACTAACATTTCCAAAGAATTTAATCTCTTTTTTTTCTATTTCTTTAGAATACGATAGCTCTTGTCATTGAGCACGGTTGAACGGCTTTTTCTAAGGCTTTCCTTTATTCTTCCTTGGATCGGCCCCCAAAGGCTATACGACTACTCGGTTCGAGCAAAAGTTCCCGAGTATACTTTTTCTTCAAAAACTCAGATACTATTTCTCTGAAGATTCTTTGTACTTTGCCTTTAAGTACGGATAACATCTCCCTGCCTCGTTCGTGTTCGTCGTTCCTGAATTACGCTAGTCGAACTTTATCGTCGTTTATTGAAAAAGGGAAAAAGGAGCTAGTGGTCGTGATGCACTTCAGCATTCGCGTGAATATTGAGCAAATCTAAAAGTTGACGTATCAAAAGAAAAAATACTTTTTCGCTTCTACAGAAAGTTATCAGAGGATAATAATTTGGTGCTACTTGCAAATTACTCTATTCTATAAATTAATATAAACGTAATTTCGAAGAAAAATGATTAAACTGAATTGGACCGCTGTCGTAATTACCATTCATCGATAATACGATGGTATTCAAAATTTAAATGCTATTATAAGATACAGAATTGAAGAACAGAAGTATAATCGAAGCGAAATTCATTAGACTGAAATAATAAATGCGCGGAATTTCTGAAGTTTCACTTTGGTCATATAACTCCTTTGTTTTATTTCTGATTTGAAACGTATTACATACCTCTGACAATTACTATGGGATAATCGCCATTCAGAGAGTATAAACAGCTCGCCATTATCCCATTACAGATTTCTATTATTAGATATTCCTTCCATAAGAGCTATACGTCGAATTCCAAAGCAACGAAACCAAATCTGACACATCTTGTCACTCAAATCCAAACGAATAGTCTTGAGCGTGTTGGTAACTTCGAAAATATCCTTCCACCACTTCAGTCATTCTCATCAGAAATCTCGTCGCACAAAATCTTAACCCAGATCTACGCTCAGTTGACAATTTCTATTTATTCCCGGCACAGTACTCCGTCAGTTTTCTCAGTTCTCCATCCTCCAGTTTTAATTTCTCTCTATATTCTAGTCACCTGGTATACCTATTCCGACGTTAATTCGCGCGACGTTTCGCGTACAAGTTGTTGCTGCAACGGCGCGCACAATCTTCCCGTAATTTTCGGAGGGAAGAGGAACGAAACGGAGAAGAAGAAAAACAGCAAGGAAATACTCGAAAGAAAACTAGCAGCCTCGTTGCGAATTAACATACTTAATTAGAAAGAGAGTCGGCTGGGCATTAGCGTTAATTTGGCTGGCCAGGGTGCCAAGTTGTCGCTAAGCAGCCGCTGCATTAAGAAAAGTTAGCCACGGAGCACTGGACTGACGACTATGAGGACGAAGTTTCGTAATAAATTATTATTACGCGTTGGCGGGGTACTCGTCGGCGCCGTGTCGCAAGCTTACTTCGTCTCGAACAAGTGGCAAAAGTATCGTTGCATATTTTCTTATGCACAGCTACTTATTTAGCCGTTCGTTTGTTGGAATCATGTATTCACTTAGCGGGTGATCGTTAAGCATGAACATTTGAGGAAGAATGCATAGAGACGTTTGATAGAAACGTTTTAGGAATAGTCAATACTTGTTAGCAATATATTTCTGAATGATTACTTGGATGAAACGTATGGGAGGGTGTACGTATGTAGATATCAATTGGACCGCAATATGGCTTTACTTGAGTCATCAGCGAAACAGTCTGACAGGAAATATAAAAATCCTGCCCTTCTTTGGTTTATTTATATAATGTACAGAAGCTTAAGATACATGCAATATTAATATCAATGATTGAAATTCAATGAGCCAAGAAGTTATACCTTAATATAATATTTCACTGTATTTTTAAATTATTTAAATTGTATATTTGAAATATTTGAAATATTTGAAATTTCGAAATTTGAATTTACGCTGCGTATGAAAGGAATGAAATCAGAGGAAGGGGAATTCAATGTAGGGTCCTAGAGGGTAACCGTGCAACATTTGATTCAGATCGATAGAAGAATAAAATGTTTTTATTAATACACAAATTATATAAATTATTTGAATCAATGCAATAGGAATAGACATATTGTAATATGAATTTTTTAACACGGCGCCTGTAAATGCAACATATTTCGCGACATAAATGTCGGCGAGGATCAAAAGAATTTCATAATTTTATATTTTCGTTACAATATAATTTGTCGCATAATTTTTAACATCATAAACAATTGGGGACGATACGAAACGATTTATCAGAAAAATGTGTCGATGGAGAAATTTAAAAGCGAACACCTAAATTGCATTGCGTTTATAATTCGCCCCATTTATCGCGTGTGAAATCCTTCGTGAAATGTTTACACGTCTTTAGTGAAATGCTGCAATGAGCTCGATTGAACGAATTCGCAACATTTAACCCGTTAATTGTCAAAAACTCGTGCGCGCAACATTTCTTCCGTAACGAATACGCGATTAACAGTTTGTATTGCTTTGTAACCTATACACATGTATAGGTAGTTGCATCTATTACGAATAATATAAATTGCCTCTAATAAAAATAATTTTCGTACAATTTATCAGTTTGTAATAATACTAGAAATGATTCCAGTTAGATTTATCGTTTAACAGCAAATGTAATTTATTACTTAATATTTGTTATCAAACTCTGGGAAATAATTTATTTATAGCCTACATTTAATTGTCAATGCGATGTATTAACTTTGGCATATTAAACAAAGTTCAAATTTTGAGCACAAAAGATTGAAAATATTGATCAATGTGCCGAGAAGCGTTCAGCGCGTCGTAAGTAGTATAAGCCCGACGCAGGTCAGACGGCGGAGTAAAATCATGCAATTTGCAAGAAAGATAAACGAACTGATGGTTTTCCACTATTTATTCTTGACTGAAACGAGAAAATTAGGATATTAACATTGGTAGGTAATATACGTAGAATTAATAGAACTGTGCAGAGGCCCTTTGAAACGTATTCACGTGCCACGGAGACAATACTTAAATCACGCACGTACGTGCAGTGCAACTGGAACGCGCATTTCCAAAAACTTATCGCGAACCGCAGTTAAACCCGCGATTTTTCCGCTCTACGTTCGGTGTAGCTTTGTCCGAGCCATTAATTCCTACGAGAATTTGAATGCCTGTCGAGATCGTTCTGGTCGAGAGGATAGCAAAATCGTCGGATATTTGAAAGATAAGTACAACGTTCTCGATTCAGTAAAACTTATGCAACTGCGAGGGGGATTATTATCACTTCACGAGTTATGCCGCGAGTCTCCGCAATTTTCCAGCCAATTGGAATTACGTAAAAGCATTGCCACGTCGCTCTCGATTACAACCGAGGGTGGATTAGACAAAGACAGAGGGAGAGATAGTAGAGGTAAACAGGGTAAAACAGGATGGACGTAATACATGTTAATTGCATTTACTGTGTTACTTTACTACTTTATCGCGATACTTTAATCGCGAAGGGTAAAATATGTTGGATTAGAAATGTAGGTCCTTGGAGCGGCATCGAACAGCAAATGCTTCCGTTCGATAGAGCAGCGATTATCGCAAACCTAGTGCAGGTTGATATATGCTTGTTCAGAGCAAGCAGCTTCCAGTGAAATTGAGCCTATTATGATTTAATGCTGCTAATTTGGTGCTATTGTGATTGTGATTTGTTTTGAAGCAGCAGAATTGCACAAGGAAATATGAATTCATAAATGAATGCTCGGTATAAATGTACATACATATGCGTACAGTGTGCATCGCTGTGTTTCCATAGAAATGGATATTTTGCCTAAAATATATCATTAATTATTCCATGCTTTTCGTTCATATCAACCGCGCGAAAAATATCCAGTACTTATTTAGTTCAAATTTCTTTCTTTCTGATTATTGGAATGTAACCGTTGAGAAATTCTCTACGTTCTGTTAACATGTAATATGTAATTGCTGGTTTATAACATTCTTCCTTTCAGTGCATACTATATTCTCAGAATATTATATTACATTAAATCGCCATCAATATTTTGAAACGTTATTTATTATAAGATTTTTATAAGATATTATAAGATTCTTACATCCAGCCATTAAAAGTGACGGAAATAAATTGCTACGTAAATATTCCTCGTCAAGTTTCCTTACTTGTCGTTAAAAAAAACAAGATTCGAGTTGCATGTCGTGGTAAGTTATTTATAGTTAACTGGAAGTCGACTTGTTGGTTATTCAAATATTAGAGGGTTATACATGGTTCGACATGTTGACATTAGTCAGTACGATGTGTTCGCAAAGCAAGGGCCACTTCGTACCTGTCTACCTCACTCCCTCTCTCACCCTCGCTCCCTCTCTCACACCCCTCTCCCTCTCACCGTACCAGGAGAACTGCTTGTCCGGCTAGAAATTCGCAAGGACGAACAAGATTCGATCTAGTAGACAGCACACTATACAACCACTATACAACCATAGAAACTACAATTAGAAATGCAAACTAGCACGTTACTGACATTCGAAATTTGTTCAATCGATTACCTCGAGCAACGCTTGGTAAACTTGTGTATCTTTCCACTAAAACTTCAAGGGCTACAATTATTGAAGGGATTTATATAGAAATAGATAACATATTTTTATGTTGGCACTTATATATTATTGTAATTTATTTTTGCAAATATTCAGACGGTAATGACGTTTTCTTTTTTTTTTCTTAAGTTAAGTTTCATATGGTGCTGTATTTCTTTGGTGCATCCTCATAAAAATTATCGTATAATTCGTTTCCATACGTTGATGTGGCTTTTCTTGAACCGCACGATCTTCATGAGTTTTTTCTTTATCGTTTTGTACGAAAGAAAATGTAAAAGGATCGGCTGGTTGTTTAAAATAATCATTATATTTCTCTTCTTGCCTTTGCAACGATTTTCTGAAAACACCAGTATGACGAACTGAACCTGCTTAAATTTTGAGTCCAATTAATTATTTCATGGATTTATTAATTATTTGCGTATTTTTCTCTTACCATAGATCTCCATTACTCAGAAGATTTTATCCATTATTTATTTATTATAAAATCCGCAAAGTATTATCTCCTTCACACTCACACATACGTATATCACTTGTTTGTGTAAATTTAATGTACATATAAAGTAAAATGTGCGAAAACTAAAACATTGGATTCGTTTTAAAACGTGACGTTCCCAAGATTTGCATGTTTAATGATTTATCGTTAAAAGCCAACCTTTTTAATGCGCACTACACTTTTGCATTATGCTATTACCATAAATCTGGAATCAAAATGGGAACACGTGACCGTAATACGAATGTAACTTTTATATAGACACTGCTGCATAAATTCCAGAATGGAAAAAAGATAAACCCGAATGCATTCTACGAAACGAAAAGCTCTCAACGTTATCATCTTACAAAAATTTAACAAACTGCGAATCACATTCGCGATATAGAGGGAAATGTTATAACACTTTTATCAAATAATTCTTTCCTCCATCCATACAGATTTTTTGCTGCCCCTCGTATAAAACAACTATATCTACACCACGATTCGCCAAAGAAGAAAATCCCCCTGGAAAGCTTCATAAATTTAAAAACTCCTGAAAAAAACCTTTTTCACCAAAGAGATCGAAGCTTCGATTTCGAAGAGACGGTCGGCCGCTTCCAAAAATAAATTCCCCCGTTTTCCATTCGAAAAACACATATCCCCGACCAGTGCACTAACGCGGTACATAGGCTCCGCGTGAATTTTTTAACGATAGAACGCAACGTTCGTTCGACGAGAAGAAAATACCGTGTTTCGAGTGATAAATTAAAAGCTGCGATAATCGCATCAACCACCATATTTGTAAGTCTAAAAGCCATCGATGAATGGACAAGTGTTTCGAGATTAACACCGGAAGATTGATATTTCGCCGTGTTATAGGAATACGATAACACGCGTTTCGAGTTGCATTGGCCTTGCCCTTTTTTCTCCTCTCGTTCTCGTTGCGAATTTCGTCCGTGCAACTTCCACCCGACGCGTCGTGTGATTCGACCGATACCTGATAAGATAACGAATAGGTGGCACGAATTTCCAGCGCGGTACGTGAAAACGAATTTTTGTTAATAGAGCCGTTTTGTCAACTTCCGTTTACGAAAGCCTCCCGGGTGCAATTATTTCCCTGCCTCCCTTTCGCCCTTTAGTCATTCTCTCTGTCCCTCTGTACGTGCGACTTCCGTCGGTGCTATTTAGAACGCGCGCTAGATAAATTAAACAGGCCGCCCCGCGAAAGCTGTACGCGGACAGACAATCCATCAATCGATACTTTCCATTTGGCGTATTAAATTTTTCATTGCCCGCGAGCTCCTAATCCCCCGGATGCGACGAAATCTCTTGGCGAAGTATTGTTATTTCAGGCCAATCCGGGGGAAACAGAACTCGGTCAAATTCTGACTTTCGTGCAGTTATTTTTTCCTCCTTCCTCCCTTTTTTTTTATTCTTTATTTTTGGCTCGGTTCAAACGGAATATTGTAATCGATATGTGATTGTTTAATTGAAAGGAAAAGAGGTTCTGCTAGTTTATTTTTATTACGGAAATGATTATACAAACGAAAATATCGAAGGAATTTTCGCGCAGTGAATTGCATTAATGCAATAATAATAAAACGTAAAGATACGAGAATTGATTGAAATTTTCGTAAGAAGTTCAATCTTCGAGGGAATTAAATAAAATATATAATAATTTCCAATTCTATTTGCACGCGCAGAAGAAAAATAAACCTGCCCCAGATGATCAAGAATCCACCTTGTCAGAGAATTCCATAAATTTCAATAGAAACTTGTCTTATGACATCGTAAATCACCGACGCTGTCATTACATTCCGAACAGTTCTCTCAACGAAGAACCGAACCACCCGCCCAAAAAAACGAAAACCGACCAAATTCTTTTCACCCCAGCTTCCATTCGTTTCCCCTATTTCGGCAAGCAGAAAACCTACTTCCCCCCAAGCACTCTTCCTAATAGCAATCCCGACGACGAGTGAAAATTTCCTTTCGACTTTTAACTTAGTGTTAAGTATGTAACAGTCTCGTCTTGTGCTATCTAAGCGTAAGGAATCGTTAATCTGTGACCAGGGGGTGATCGATTCGACGCGACCAATCTGCACGATTAATCGCCCAAGGTGCCTCTTCCTTAAACACGAACGTTGTACCTGCACAGAGTACACCAGTGTACGTCTAACTACGTGTGGCCGAGTACCAGGTGTGATGCGTGACATGATAATTCGCGATAGCACGGTGAGACGATACGAATCGAGCGTTTAAATAGATGGAGTCTTGCGTCAAGTGAAATGGCTCACTTGAACGCAGACGTAATCGTGGCCAAAGTATGAACGGGACATTAGGCGACAGTTGTCCGTAATGACTGGTTGAAACGATCGAACATTGTCGCGGCGTGGTGAACGAAACACGGATCGTACTGACGTTTCTACCCCTGCTATAATGGCGACGAGCGGAGGGACTGCCGTTGGCTATGCTTCTCCGATACCTGTTCCCTGATTCTCTCTGGTTTCATTTAAACGAAGTCTGTCCCCGGTTCGCGAATCGCTTTCACCGGAGGTACATAGTTCCCTTTCTCGCGCGTTGGCGAAAGTTTTAATCGAATGGCACTGGGGTACGGCGTAGCTTGTTTGATTGGATGATTCTGCGCTGATTGATCGAATTGCTTTTTGAGGCTTCTCCAAGAGATGTTCCTTGGATTAATGCTTCCGTCTTTGTAATGCCACGGACGGGATGTTAGAAATGTTTTTTTTTATTTTTTTAGTTTGGCATTTGAGGGTTTCATTTTTATTTTCTTTTTTTTCGTATAGAACTTTGGAATATAGGTTTCGTTTTCTTTGGTATATAATTGTTTTTTGGGGGGAAATATTATTTGTGCTAGACTGTTTAATTATTGGTACATATATAATTCTCATTGTACGATGCTGAAGGCTCTCGTTCGCTATATTATAAAAAAGGGGGACGAGTTTTATAAAGAGTTTAGTTTGGGGATGTTTAAAGTTGCCGACGGTTGAAGCATCTTTTGAATAGCAGCGGAGGAAAATGTAATTCACGTAAGTGAAATTCCTTGTAGGAGAGCTCCATAAGTCGAAAGTAACTTGTAGTTCGCATAAAAGTAACTCCCTTTCAATAGAATTTTAACTTAAGCCCGCATTCAAGGGGTGTAAGGTGTTTCGGAATGATCTTGTGCAATATTATTCTTGATATTATATACTTTAAATAAAATTTTAATGGAAATAATAATATATGAAATATTAATGCAATAGATATTGAAACAGTATCTCGTGCAACATTTGAATCAAAATATTTGCCTCACAAGGCAAATAGAATTTTTTAATGTTTCGAAAACGAAATAAATTTTCGTAGGCTCCCTGGGGAAGCTAGAATTTGCCAAAAATTAATATTAATGTATATGATTAAATATTGATTAATGATTAACAAATATTGATATAAAATAAAATAATTTCATTGATTACTGCCATCCGACTTTTTTTAAAAATTGTGAATTTCAGGGATATGTTCATTGAACCGCAGTAGTATTTACTTCTACATGTCAGTGGAATAAAAAATATGCCTGAATGCCTGAGAAGAAATCTCATTAAATTAATATAGAATTGTATTAAAATTCATACGTTTTATTTTGATTATAAATAAATATCGTATAATCGTATTTCGATATTTATTACAAATATCATATAAGAAGAACAATAATTTGTCAAAATCAACCGATAGAACTAAAATTCTTCTCTCCTCTCATAAAACAGTAAAATAAATACTCCAAAATCCCTACCAGGAAAAAACGCCCACAAAGAACAGGGTTCGCAATAGACTATTCGCCGAAAATACCCCGAAAAAAATACTACCGAGCGAAACTGTTCAAGTTTCTCATTAAAATCGCCCAGTTTGTCGACGTTAATTAGCTTGCTTTTCTCGCCCATCCCTCCCCCTCGCCCCCAAGGATATAAATACGGGTGCGGCGCGATTAATACAATTTCCCTCCAGAGAGACGACTCGAGGAAGTGGGAGAGTTGCATAGGTTCGTGTGAAAAACTGTCGAATTGCAACCGGTCCAATTACCCGTTGAAGTACGAAGCGGTGCCGGGATACTGTTCTCCAAGGATCAAACTGAAACGACCATGCGCTGTTTCTATTCCGTCGACCGCGGAAAGTTATATCTTCCGCCGGACAGAGAGATAACCGGATGCACGGTGGATCGCTGGTGCATTATTATTTCCCCAACGACATGCATATGCGAGAATACGAGCGGCTGGCTGAGATGGGAGGGGTCGCTTAAAATTCAAGGATTTTTATGCGGTCGCCGCTACGACCAGATTTAATATATACGGAATGGTGAAATCGTTGAATTTCTATTCTTCATGCGTGACAAATTAACTCCCGTCACTTAGTCATTAGTTTAGGGCAGTTTTATCAGAGATAGGTGCGCGACGCCGCGATGGGGGACAGAATTTATTTCGCCCTCGTTTTATACGGGGGTTGGCTCTTGGTTGCTGACGCGCGACCGCTCGAAAGTGGAGAATAGAGAGGTTTATTGCGTATCGGAAGTGTTCATGGAAGATTGATGTTCGATTGACTGAGGTTGTTCGCGAGTTTTATTATCCTTATTGGCGGATTGTAAAGTAATGGCTCACTTCGTGCCAAGTAATCGTATCGCGTGAGGTTCCATGGCAATCTGCGTAGATTCGAGTTACAGAGAATTTTGAGGACTCATTTTGTCAGAAACATATGACAAGAATGTAGCAGCGAGTACGGTATTAGAAAATACGTATGCACCTGTAAAATAGGGGTTTGTTTTATAAACGCTTTCGTAGAAAGATTTTAAGAGGTCCATAAACTTGGGAAAGGTTATAAACTGTGTATATGCATATATTTTTATAGCGTTGTGAACGTAAATATTATTTATTAGGGACCATTGAATATAGCGTTTGAAGAAGTTTAATAAAAAAGGAAGACATACTGCCACTTGTCGCTTATAAATACACTGTAGCGCTGCCGCGTGAATATGAAAGTAATTTTCTTTCTTCAAGTATAATACTTTTTCAACGCACGTTAATTATAAGTATATCGAACAGGTAAGCATCCCAACATTTTACAAAACCTCCCCACGCAGCAATTTCTGTCGCAATTCTCGTACGAGTGTTGAACAATAAAATACTTCAAGAAACCGTGGTTCGCTGACTGTCCTACAGAGATCGCACCCTCCATGTAAACAACCCTTATTTTTATTACACGTTCATTCCAGCATCCCATGCAAAGGCAGTCAAATCCTAAAGTCTCTGAGCGCATACGCGAAAACAAAACCAACTAATCAAACGTCCCACGACCACCCATTGCCACTCTACGGTAGAACGCGAGGCCATGTCGTTCCCTAAAACAACCGCCCACACAAGACAGAAACGACGTTGCAAAGCAAACGGCTGAAGCCAGCATAATTAAGCGTGCCGCTAACAGAGGCGACCGCGAACCAATCGTGCCTCGAATTTAATTAAAAGCCTCGCGCAACGTCGCGTCCGGTTGCTCAAAGAAGTTGGTCGCACGACGGGCCACAGTATTCATTTGTGCTGAGCCCCATCTCCCTCGGCCCATTATGATAACTGCATCCACAGTACCCGCGGCCCAATTACGGGGTGCACGTGTGCTATGGAATTTCGAGGCAGCCAGGCGGATCCGCAACGATCCGGCTCGCGTTCGACGCTCCTTTGTAGATGAGAACGCTTAACGCGAAATGGTTTCACAATTTGCAAAGGCGAACCCCGATCGCCGACAGTGTGTTTAATAAAGGTCGATCGACTGGTTTAGAAAGAGCGACGCCGCTGTTTCGTTCCATTATTATACGTTTTATGGGAAGCTCTGTATTTGTTAGAGAGAAATACTGCTGATTGTGCTTTTTGGGGGGAATAAATAAATTTAGGATGCTGAACCGGTGTGTGTGTGTGAATTTTTGTGAGAGGAATGAAACATTTGTCCCTTTTCAGGAATTATGTTGCCAGCTTTTTGTGGACATTAGAACGCTGTTACTTTAATTCTGTTATTGTATAAGTTCGAGGAACCTTGATATTTGGTGACCACCGGTGAAGGGTTGTTAGGGAAATATAGCTGCTGTTTACGTACGCTTCGCGGAGGGATGAATAAATTTGTTCAGTTGAATCGGGGTACTTCAATGTTTATTTATTTATTTACTTTATTTATTTATTGATAAACGGGTATAAACCCTTTGATATACATACAAAATTGACAATAGAATTTCGCAAAGTAAGGACATATAAGTTAACGGTTCAATAATACACAAATGAGTTGACTTTTGAACTTACAAGGGAACATATTCAGATGTTAATCTCCGATTTTGATGAAACTTATGTGAGATATAGTTCTTTGAAAAATATTTGACACGTATTTTTTTTTATCGGCAACCATCCACTTTGAAGGGGTGAAAACAGCCCTCAAAGTTGGGGGTCAAAACCATATTTTTTGTGATATCTCGGAAACCAGAGGTCGAAAAGACTAATTTTTTTTTTAAATTGTGTGTTTTTCAATGGGAAATGTAGTCGACCTCTGGTTGGATGCAGGAATATAAAATTTCATTTGCTCAAGAATTTCAGGACAGGAAAGAAGTCCATTAATCAATTTATACACGAACATAAGATCAGATATGATGCGTCGCATTTCTAATGACATTAAATTAAGACTGCTCATAAAAGGTTGGTAATTGTGTTCTCTTGTATCAATGGGTCTGCCTGAGTGACTACCAGCAATTCTTAAAAATTTATGTTGGACTTTCAATTAAATGACAATATTTCGCTTGATAGGGAGACCATATTATAGAACAGAATTCCAGATGGGACCTAACTAAAGAACAGTACAAGTTCTTCAGAGTGGAAACATGCTTGAAAATCTTGGAAGTTCTATAAAGAAAGCCATTATTTTATAGGTAGAACAAGATCCTGTTTCTGTTAAGGATTTCTTTGTTGGTCTGCTGAAAAATTGAAACGTTCTCCTTGCGTTCGTTTTTAACACGAGCCCGTGTAATCGTGACGGATCGAGCTTCTTTGGGAAAGTGATTTAACTTTGCGTAGACTTAGACGAGGATTATTTGTTCTTTGATATTGAACTCTTGCGCGTCTCTGATTTCCGTTTTACTTATCTCCGGTATAAATGAAGACTTCAAATGATAAAATAACGTGTTTGCGACAATTCATTTTTCGCCGCGAACATAATAGCTGATTTCAATCATACTTAAACAAAAATTGTTACCCGTGCAGCTGAGTAACGATGCTATTTTTCTAGCTACATAATTTTCCAACGACATTATTCGTTTACTCGCGTTGTAATAAAATTACCCTTCGCTCGGAAGCTTTTAGTAGGCCACTGTATATAAACGCAGGTGCCTTTCTGCGGTTATCTAAAGAGCCACAAACTTCAGCGGGGAAAAACACCGGGCTGCACAATATAAATCCCGCGGAAAATGCCGCTAACCCGGAATAAAAACTAGGAAAGGAACAAACTCCGGACAATAAAGCACTTCGGCATTGTATACACAACGCTGCAGATCGACGTAACTACAGCGAATTAGCTGATCCAGTAAATGGAAATTCAGCTTCGAGATGCGTGAGCTTAGTTGTCTTTCGTGCAACTGTCCAGCAACGAGCAATCTCGAAGTTCAACGTAGGAAGCCCAGAACTGCGCCATAAAATAGCCAGAATATACCATTAACCCAGACTTGAAAACGAGGTAAGAAGTAGCGGCAATACAGCGGGACCGAAAAAGAAAAGAGAAAAAGAAGAGTTCGCGTATAAAGAAAAGCGGACGACGATCCTAATTCATGCGCTTCCTTTATTACCCCACCTTCCTTTATTATTTCCACTGTCTTTCCTGCAAAGAGAAACGGAACAATTGTGGTATTGGTTGATTTGGTAGATTATATTAGCGGATAGGGCCAGGTCTGTTGGCGCCTTTTAGTTTACAGCACTGTCTTGAGGCTTGTCGAGGCAGTTGTATGATAAGCATGGTGTGAATGAAAAGTGTTAGTAGAAATGAAAGGGATGAAAGAGTAACTAACAATATGAGTGAAAGAATATATGTATAGCAGAATAGAGAGAAGCGTGGATTTGAGTGCAGAGAGCAGAGAGTAGTATTAAGTGTGAGAGTATTGTGAGTCGTGTGAGAGTGCCATGTATCGAGCTTTTGTGGAAATAAAGTAGTGAATGATTGAAAGAAATCGAAGCCACACTTCTCTGACCCGTACTCTGTCTGATTAAGTGAAGTTTACTAAAAATAACTTCTACACAATTGCAATGCTCTAAGACTCTAAGAGAAAGGTAGCAAAATAACAAACGACAAAGCACCCCCTCAAGCATAACAATGATCGTCTTGTTAAAGAAACTTCTTCGCGACACTCGTGGCCAATCTGAAAATTCTATTCATACATTACATACTCTGTTCATGCCACAAGGGAATAGATACAAATTAAGTCTCTAACAACGTTCTTAGAGACGATAAGGGGCAACAGTCTAACTACAAGCGTCGAACGATTATCCTGCATTAAGTTGCATAACAAACGACGAGGAATCGTGTTCAGTCAGGATATCTGGGTCGTTGTACGCGTCTGGCGTGTGCAGAACTTCCTTGGCAAGTTGGAGCAACAAGAGGCTGCCGTAACTGGCAACGACAACGACCTGTCAGCGTTCCCATCGCTCGCATAATCGGCCGTCGAGCCAGTCGACGTTCCGAATCGTACGTCAGGGCCGTTTTGACGAGTTCGTTAACGCAACAATCGCGAAACTTTCGAACGTGGAACGATTTCCACGGCACGACAGCGTGTACCGAGTGAAACACGCCACTCGAACCCCGCCGCGAGTTAGGATTAGCGGGTATTTTTCGTACGAAAGTTGGACTTTTGCAGTTGTTCCTGCACGGCGATGGGCCCCGAGCAACTTTGCCGACCCGCACTGAGAAATTCGGTCCCGCATTTTTCAGCGCGACTCCGGATGCTGGTTTCAGGCACGCGAAACTCTGAAACCAAGGGAGATTTTGTTTCGTGCGCGGAAAGTTTGAGAAACCGGGAAATTCAACGGGCCGGACGGTCGGGGTTATTTTATTTATTTTTTTGTTTTGTCGTTCTTTTTTGTGTTTGAGAAGGTTCGGTGAGTTACGGGGCGAAAGAGAATGTTTGAGGTTTGACGAGGGATATTCTTAAACTGAAATGGGAATTCTTTGGGAATCGAGTACAGGTTAATGGTCTGTTTTGTGATATGAAACAATGATATGAAACATTTTTTCGGAATTTATTTATTTATTTTTAAATACACAATCGATTCAATAATTATTATTTCTCGATGGAATAGATTATGTATATTTTGCAGTAATTAAAATACTTGCGTCCAGTACAACTTCTTGCAGTTTAATTTCCGTATGTGCTATTATATTATGCTAGATTAGGGTTTCCTCTAATCTTTTTCCATTTTCAACAATTGTAAATAGTTGTTACCGCGACGTATTGAGGATACAGCGGAAAATTTGTTGAAATATACATATGCTACTGCTTTTATTGTATAATTTTATCGAAACCACATGTTATGGTACATATAAATATTAATGTTAATATTGAAAATCAAGTCGCAACGAATCTTCAGTTTAATTAATTGTGTTCTGTGAGGAAATATCGAGGATATTCCTTAATGAAAGTTCACCGTGGTTTCTCGGCGCATTATCATACAAGAAATGACCGAGCAAAGGGGAGAATTTAATTCGTCAGTTTTATTAAATTAATCTTGTGAAAATTAAAAGTTTCATAATTATGGATAATTATCCTTCTCCAAATTAATCCTACGTTTTACGTTTCCCTACTTTACATTTTCCTTCTCCAATAATGAATTCTACTGAAAGGGAAGAAAAACGGGCTTCATTTCTCATTAGCAAGTGGAACTGTTATATTAACGTCAGTCACTAATCTTTTTAGTATAATCCATTCTTTTGAATCACGACAGAACCAGCTATCAACTTTCACTTAAAGAATGATCGTTTATCAAGTTCACTTCATCCTACATTCTGCAATCTCCCCGATCCATCTTCGCCTATATTTCCCAGTAAAAAATAAAAAGATACACGACCAGTCTATGAAACACGCGTTACTTATTGTAATTAATTTAAACAATTCTACCACCACACATACGCACATGTCAGAGCTTAGAAATTTCCGCTCCATAAAAATATAAGTCGCCACGAAACTTCTTTCGTCTATTCGACCAGCATTTTTCTCACCTTCTTTAACAAGCAATTTTACTGAAAGTGAATCAGTGTAAACATTGATTAGGTTTTTCTTCACGCCAATTACCGAAACGTCGAGCTACGTCCTATCCAGCCAATTCGAGATCGACGTGGTGCCCATGGATTTTTCTCCCCGTCCCAAAGCCGCCAGTCCACGGACGTTTATTATTCGACTGTGATTAATTACGCCAGCACACGCCACGCCAAGTACAGGTGGCTCCAGTTATGAACTTCAGTTTGTTAAATACACTTTTTCGACGCCCGCAAACGAAGGACAGAAGAACCGGACGTATTTTGACGAGACCCAGCGACTTTCTCATTTCCCTTTTTCGCGATTTCTCTCGTTCGCCCGTCCGACATTATTATTACTCTAATTTCGACGCAGCCTAAGCCCTCGCTTGCATATTGCTCGAAACAAACCTGCCGACGTGTAATTTGCCGTCCGCGTTTCATCGCGACGAATGGAATCCAGAGAAGTGGCTGATTGAATTTTTTTGAAGAGACTGATTGAGTTAACCCTTGTATGAAATGGTCGCGAACGTTCAGACTCCGATTTTAATGAAACTTTGCAGGCTTTAACAACAGTCCAAAATATTAGATACGTATTTTGTTTTAGCTGCGATAACTCCAAAGGTGAACCCCTGAAGTGTTATTTTAGAAATGGTTTGAGATAGACAAATTTTCGTGGTATTTACTTTCGAAACATTAAAAATCATGTCATTTTTGTTTAAAAAATTTGGTCTATCTCAAACCGTTCCTAAGATAGCACTTTAGGGTTTCAACTTTCGACGGTAGTTTCACCCCTTGAACTACACTTACCGCAATTTAAATACAATACCTATCTAATATTGAACTGTTCTTCAAGCCTGCAAGGTTTCATTCAAAGTTCGCGACCTTTCCTTGCAAGTGATTAAAACAGAAAGAAACTCTATTCAGGCGACAATCTCTGCAACAGAAAAAGAATACCTGCTACGAAACATCAAAACATTTAGAGCCCGTCTACCAATTCCGTCCATCTATGCCGCAATGTATTCCGTTTCGGTGCAATATCTGAAATCGTCGGGGAACACCAAAACCGTGCCACGATCCCCGCATAAATCGATCACGTGGAAACGATCTTCGCGTATCTGCGATCGTTCTCAATTGGCGCGGCAGAATTGGCCGATGTTCGCAAGGTCTTGAAACGGGCCAGCTTTCGACGACGGCAGGAACGGGCCCCTGAACCCGCATCTCGGCGCGTTTGCATAATTTATTCCGGTGACGTATGCGTGCGCGTTATGCCGCGACTGGAATTAACGGCTTCTGTTTACCGCGAACAAATTGGCACAATTATCGACGCGGCCGGATGAATTGTTGGTAGCCTCTTGCGCGACATCCAACCAGCCAAACTTCCCCGCCGTATCGTTCTCCTTCTGGACATCTGGCTATTAATAAATCAGTACCGCTACGGTTAAATACTGAACAGTCTGAGCGATTCGTAGTGAAACTTCTTTTCTCTGTCGTTCTCGTTGCGGACACCTGGCTGTTAACAAATTACGGCTGATACGGTCAAAATAATAATTAATAATACGTGCTGAATAATAAGAATAACTTTTAGTATTTAGTCATTTGCAGAAGCAATTTTGTCGTGAGTTCTAGATACAATGCATAGATAGATATTTAAATACAATAAGGGGCGTAAAAAGTAAGGTTTAGATTCACCGAAAGTTGTATTTCGAAATAATTACAAAACTGTAATTTTCTGAATACAATTACGTTAATAGACACTACTGTAATGTATCCGCCCCCAAATATCTATATTAGTCTTACGATATATATTTTCGTATTATTCTTTATCTCTATATTTCTGTATTATTCTTTAGCTTTTACTTCTATATTATTCCTTATCTCTTTACTTCTGTCGCTTAAGGATTCATACGTACAAATATTATTGCATCTTGCCAAACCTTCCTCATCCTTGCCCTTACCCTGTGAGTCACCCCGTTTAGTCACCCGTCCAATGTTTCCAACTCCTGACCTATGTCCCTAACAATTTTCCATTCCTACTTTCGACCTCTCCTATCACCCCTACTCCTATATTTCAGATCCCTTATAAACCCTGACCATTCCTCCTCAACGCTCATTATACGCATTATTATCTTACTCGAAGTCCAAGTTAGTCTCATTATACTCAATTATTACCATACTACAAGTCCAAGTTCGCTCATTATTATCATACAAGTCCAAGCGCACTCATTATCATTCTTACAAGTCTAAGTGTTAATAAAATCTCTTAAAAACCGAAGTTGGAAGTTCAAATTTTCTCTGTGTACATTACACTACTGCTAACTGTGAAAAGACGGGGACTCGAAGTGTCGACTAACGAAACTAACGAAAAATGTCCTGTCTTCATGACTAAGTTCGGAAAGGAAGACGCAATGTATTAATTAGCCGAACGAAACTTGCGCCGTTTGTGCCAGCCAGGCACTAATTAAGTTTAGCAATCTGCGCTTAAGTACGAAACAGATATCGTGCCACGTGATGAATTTAAATTGCGCATATGAACATTTCGATATAGTTACGGAGAGTTATACGGCACGAAAATTGAAGCACATAATTCTGCATTATATGTACTTCCCAAAATTGTTAACTTACTCCGATACGATTGGCCGTTTAAAATAAACGATGCAATTAATCACTCTAATTAGTACCATGTAAAACTCCTAAATGAAATATCCTCCTAAATGAATAGCGGAGAAAATATTATGTTTAAGCAACATGTTTACACAATCTCAAACATACCATTCTTTTAATTTCTTAAAAGCAAGTTTGGGACGCTTTATATTTTAAACGCCTTCGGAAATGTAATAATATGATATCGAAGTAACGGTCAAAGGAAAGTACCGTCAGAAAGGAAAACGATGCACACCTAAAAATTTCTCGACGCCAGTCATTTTGTATATCTCTCCGAATAATTACCGCTATCTCGTCTAAAATCTGTCGAAATTAGAGTAAAGACGATGGAATGAAACAGCAAACACATAATTATCATATAATAATGGCTGGCACATAACTACATGCGCGGTTAATTTTGAATATTCCGTGCGTCAATATTCCATACAAGCGAATGATACAGGTACTATTATTCCTCGATGAATTAATAAATTAACGCACAGCCTCGTAACTGAATACAAAAATTCATGCATTGACATAAAGAACAAAGGTCATAAACAATTAAAGAAAAATAAAATCCACCGAAAGGATTTTTCCAAAATGCCCAAACAGTGCTTGAAATATATTTACACTCGTACTACACGTACACACGAAGTTTGCACATCCTTGCAAATATAATACTGCAATTCAATAGCTATCAACTGTATCACGGTATAAATCAGCTATTTCCACGCCAATTACCACCGTCTCAATAATCGCCATACCTGTATTTTCCAGCGAATAAATAAACTGCTAACGATTAATCGTCCGAAATCTGCATCATCTACTATTACGCCAATCAGAAGTGAAACAGAATTCTCAAGGATGACACAGACCGCGTGCACAATCACAGAATGCAAGATCCCCGCCGATCCGCCCGTTTACTCAGGCTGTTCTGAATGTACGAGTACATTTGCAAATTTTCAGTACTGCACGTCGAATATCCAGCCCCCTCCCCACGTCATCAACGCAAACGGCGTAATTCGCATTAATTACCGTCCTTCCTGCTGCGAGCCCGCGACGTCTAATTAATCGAGGAGCAGTTTTCAGGCGCGCGCAGCCCGATGGCTGGCCGTATTCGTTCCCCTGGAATTAATAATTCATATTTACACGCGCAATTACAAACACGACAGACCAGCGCAACGGCGTGCACCGCCGGTGGTGGTTGCAATTAGCGCCTCGTGTGGCCTATGCGTACCGTCCCCTTGTGATTGCTCATCGGCCGCGAGTCTTACCCTGAAAGGGTGAAATTAATTGACGCGAGCCGCCGCCGAATTTTCCTTTGTTTCTTGTCCAGCTGGATCAATCGGGGAAGTTGAATTGCGAAGCTATTGATGATCGAACCGGGGACACCGCGGTGGGACGGGTGGATTAATTTCGAAACTTTGGAGCGCACTTAAATGTGCTTCTTTGTATCTTTGCTTGAGTGGCGATTGAAGGGGGCGATTGGAAAGAGATGAGTATTTGTAGCGTTTAATATCTTAATTTCTTTTGATGTATTAATATTTAATTTGATAAAGAATCGAATATTGTAAGTCGCATAAAGTATCCAGAAATGTATAGGGTGTATTATTTACTAAACCGGGGGAGAAATTTGTTAGAAAATTTTAAGGGAAAATTTCTGCGAAGTATTCTATTTATATTATCGATACTTTCGTAAACGTTTGTATTAATCGATTGGAATAGGACTCGTTTCGCAATAAATTGTATTCCTCCATTTGGGGTTGAAGCTTTTTATTGAAATCGTAATTGATTGTTTCATTCATTTTCCTTTTGCACGAAGATAGAAAAATCGGAACGAGATTCGAGCTAGATGGATCGCTGTAAAAAGAATGCGTCTCACGTTGCACATGATCCATCGTGATTTCCTTCAAATTTGATATTGAAGAGGTAATATAAAACGCCATGCAGGTGGAATGATATATGAAGAGCAATTCGTTGAATTCCATGGAAATTTGTACAATTGTTTGCCCAGCTTCATAATAATAATAATAATAATAATCTAGACGGGGGAAACTATTTATAGGTCCTTCACTTGTCGAAATATACTTTCCATTTGCACATTTCCAATCCTATAATAATTTGCTCCTCTGCAATTGATATTGGAGGATACGTTGAAAGAATTGTACTTAAAAAAAACAACGTGAACCAGAAAAATCAACACCGAAACACCCATATCAAACGCACCTTCAAATATTCCCTGCAGTTTCAATCTATACAGTCAAAACCGTGCCCCGACAATTTCTCTACAATTCCCGATATCTCCTTTGATCCTATCTGCTGATGGAAAATATCCAAACAAAGGAAAAACGCGATAACTCAACGACGCTGCTAAAGAACCGTCCGCGGCTTAATAAAACGCCGCAGTATCGTTTCATCGAAGCTTTAAAAAGAGAAAAAACGTGGCCACCGATCAAAATGCAAAGTGAACCGCAAACAGGCCGGAACGGCCGCTCAATTTGTCCCGCAAACGTTATCAGACCGTTTCATTAGAGGCTAAATGCGCGATCTGGGGGCAATCGTCGGGCAAAAACGCAACGTGAAACGCGATGAACGGTGAGTGTCGAGCAGACAAAAGCTATCGTCTTTCAGTGGATGAAGTCGGTCTTTATTACGACGGTGTGGAAGATTTTTCTCACGAGAGTGCCCATAAAAAACGTGCAGGATGCGAAAAAGTAGAGTCATTCCTCGACTAGGTGAACGCCAGAAATCGAAGGTATCTGGTCAAACAATTTTCTTGCACGATCAAAGAGTGGATGGGAAATTCAGGGGATCTCGAGATGTGGAAAAAATGGTTTCGAGAAAAGATATACATATATGTTCGTGGTTATTCGGTCCTGACGTATTAATAATAGGGACGCACGTGTACCAGGTGACATCAGCTGATGGGAAACGTAAGGAAGGAGGACGGAGTAAGATTGAAGAAGGGCTGAGGGCATAATGTATTTATGTTCTTGTTGGTAGAGCGACGTGGAAATATATTTTCTTGTGGGCGAACTAATTTCTTTCGGTGATGGTCTACCCTGTAGACGTAACTTGTAGTGGTACTTGCGTGAAAACCATTGTTGCATTTATGTTCCATCCATTAGTTTTCTCGAAATTTAATGTTGCTTAGAATACTTCTGCAGTGGCAACATAGGAAATGTTAATCTTTCATTTATTTGCAGATATGCATTGAAATGGTAGTACATGAGTTTTCTGTATCGATAGTATTGTTTCAACATATTTATATTTATACATTTGTGCATAATAAATGTCCAAGCACTGTGAATTAAAATGATAATATCGTTTATTTACGTACTTTTTAATAGTTATCTTTCGTATTGTCGTGTATGCTATTGTTACCTGGGAAAATAATAATAATTAAGCATTAATTAACTTGTCCAAGACTTATTCCTGGAATAATTGAAGTTCAAAGTGAAACAATCTAAGCAAATAGCCCTCAATTACCAGACACTAATTAATTTACGTTACGAATGCAGACATTTTTACCTGCAGAAGTACAGAATTCAGACAACGTGGCACCGGTCGTTAGAAGTTTATCATTCACTCAAATATTTGTCCTTCACAAATTAGAGAATAATTACGCTCATTCCTTCTTTTTTAAGATTCCTGTCGTGTCCCACGAATTGCCCACGCCTGATTCGATACAATAGAAGTAATTTATTGCGAGTACAATATGTATTCCGCTCATTGTACATAGAATCGCGATTCTTCTTGTCCAGCGTAAAATTCAACATTTGCAATGATAAAAAAAGCAGCTCATATCGCGAGCCCAGGTAACGTTTCGCGATACATAACGAACGCTTTGGGAACGTCTCGCGGATGCCTGGCGAACGTAAATATCGCGTGAAAATTCGCTGTAATTTCTGCACGGTCGTTTGCCACGTGGTAATTGCACAAAGGGCTGCACACGTGTCATCAATAATTTCAAAGCTCGCGTCGAGCGTTGGCTAATGCGATTTTTCGAGTCGACCTCTCGGAATGCGTTCGTTCCGTTTCCGAGACGCTGACGAATTTCGAGCCCGTCCAGTGACGAGATAAAGGGCGAAAAGCTGGAAGAAACGACGGTCCAAGGGGGGAAATTAAAAATCCGTTCGTGTGTGGTGAAAGAAAAAAATGGAAATGCTTTTTTGTTCTTCTTTTGCGCCCACTCTATTTTTGTTGTGCGTCACTGGCAGAAAAATGAAAAAGCCAGAAGGAACTGTAAACGAGAGAGTTTTATTAGGCAGTCGTTTTTGTGAAAACGAAATGTTCCTTTTACGAACGCGTACCAACACGCGGCGTTTCGCGCGTTAAACAATGGTTTATGCAATTGTTTCCATAGCAAAGGGCAAATAAACGGGAAGAAGAAGGTTGATTAATGGTATACTTGCGTTTCACTGATTAATGGAATATGTTCGTTTCCTTAGAAGCATTGTAGTGTATTCGAATATAAATTGTATTATAGTATAGAGAATAATAGTTGCGTTCTTATATAACAGTCTCTTTGGAAGACATTCGTTATTGCGTGACATATGAATTTTTTCTTATATCAATTGACGAATAAAAGTCGCAGGGGAAAAGAATTAAAAGGAATAAGAACACCACTACTAAAATTTTAATACTCGAGATTGGGTCGATTTTATATTAACCACGCCTACAATGACATTATAAATTTGTTGAAATGTACGTAATAAGTGAAAAGAGCTTCCTGACTTTATTTCCTATTTTATTTAATTTATAAATACAGGAGAGGAGAAAATGGTGTCAAAGTCCAAGTTATGTGAGCGTGCACGGTGCTATTAACGATTGAAGCTTTATGAAAACCATGAGAACGTCGAAGTTCTTCCAGGTCAACCTTAATATTACAAAAGTTTTCTCTTCAAAGCTATATGGCCGATATCAATTTTTAAAGCTCTTTTCACATAAATATCTTTTGTAAATTCGAATGTGCAACGCTTTAAATCCTTTTCAAATAATTATTTCTCATACGTATTCTTGTGCAAGCAGATAATAATTTGGTTTGATTTATTTTTGTACAGAATCCTCTTTCCAAACTAATGAAATATATTCTTTTTAAGAATGTCGTATAGAAGTCGGAGAATTAGGAAGGGGGAACTTGGAGAGTTGTACAGAATTTTTATAAGTACATCTGTACTTACTTGGAAACCTTAAGGAGTATCCATTGCGGGAGCTAAAATCGTAGAAACCTGAAAAACTTTAAAGCCTTTGAACACCTCTCCAAACGAGGAATCTTCCATGCTATTAACTCGAAAATATTTTCTTCAATAACTGATTGATCCTTTTCCATGTCCAAATTAATACAAGCTTGAACTCGCAGAATTACTTTACATTATTATTGTAAATGGGCAACACATATTTATACGTATCAATAATCGATACTTACTTCCTCTAATTAACTTTATTTTCTTAAGCATTCCTATTTTTGACATACTTACGATTCACGGTGCACAGAACTAAAGGCGACACTCAATTAATATTACCTCTGACTAATCTACAAAATGATAGAACCTATGTGGGGAAAACGCCTGGCAAATTACAATAATTAACACTGTATTGCAAAAGTATTATTTACTAACTGAAACGACAATCACTTCTTACATTTATATTCGACCTAATATTTCTTGCTACACTTCTGAAAATAAGCGATCATTTATTTTCAAGTAAATATAAACATAGCTAAATAAATGTACCTCTCTAAGACCCTTGCACAAAGACCTTATTAACGAGGTAACAAAGTAGCTAACGAAATTTGAAAGATCATTTGTGTCCGTCCATGAATTATGTCTGGCAGATATCAACGTGAACGTGACTTTAACGCACACGTGTTTACAAAGTTGTAGTCACGCATGTAGGGCTCGCAGTAAAGCTCAAAGAAGCAAGTTCCATGAGAACAGGACGGCTGCTTACGAGCATCAACGCGATGCTCGTATATACGTCGCCGGTAAAGCTGGATAAAGCGTGCAAGTCGAGTTACGGGGTTATGAGCAATTTTTTTTCCTCCTGCAACTCTCCTTTTGAGAAAGATGGAACTGTTACGACTGCTCGTTGCGATAGTACCGATCGAAAACGTTTTAGAAAACGTCTTGGGAGACGAAACGACGGGAATTACGATGAAAAGCGGAGCAATTGTCGGGAGTGAGGTCGACTGACATGAATATAAAGTGGAGGAAAAGTGTTAGGCGTTAGAGCTTCTGGAATGGGCTTGCTCTTGTAACAGGTTTGATTCTGCTATAAATAGAAATATAATGGCCACAGTGTTGCTTTTAATTTCTTTAAAAAATATGTTGCAATTTTGCGAGACGCCAAAGGAAGGCTCGAAATTTTATGGAATTTGTTCAAAGTTTCGCTGAAATTGAATTTAGATTTGTAGCGGACACGAAAACGAAATTAGTGTGGGTGTATTAAAATGGTATGATTATTTGGAATGGTATGCATTTCAATTAATGAATTTGCGGCTCGTATGCATTTTCCAATATATTGTCTGCATTATTGGGGGGATTGTGGGTTGTATTGATCTGCTTTTATATTCGTAGCTGTGTGAAATAAATATAGTGTAATACGTTATTATAGTTAGAAGTTTCAAATCATTCCTATAGTATTCCAGTTCTACGAGTAACAATAAACGTTTAAAATCGGAGACATCGTTGAAACAGCAAACATTTATACAACTGTGACAAAATAGTTTTTTTAAGAGAAAATACTACTTATAAGCGTATAGTTTTATATATAAGAGGAATTATTGATTGCGCTTAACGAATATCGATTCTTTTTATTTCCAAATACCGAAGGTCCCATGTAAATGGCAAATTCTGGATTATTTTTTCACTCATAGATATAAAAAATAATACTTAGCCGAGATTGCTACTTTTATCTCACCAAAAGTAATTGTATCTGTGCCAGTAAAAATACATAAAATCCGGTCCATAGACGCTTAAATTTATATTTCCACTAAATTTTAATCCTCAAGCATTCTAAACTAAGGAAGCCTCTGCAATCTGCAAATAAGCCTGCCTAATTACCTCTTTTTTTTATAGAATTTATCTATTTTCCTAATAATAAAAATTATATAACTATGGCAACTAAAGCATTACTATGTTCTTGTTCTCGTGGCTTGATTGCCAGAATCGAAGATCTTTGAATAATTAATAAGCAAGGAAAATCAAATACACATTCGATTCCACTTATTCAAATACGACCGTCCGTTATTGAAACGAGAAACAAAATGAAATGATCCTATCATCACTCTCGGGGAAGCAGACCAAAACTGATAATAATAATACAATAACTACAATCAAATAATACTTCTCCTTCGCTAATATCTAATAAATTTAATAAAACGACAGAAAAATATATTCAATTTTCTCATCGCATAAAATAAAATCGCGTAAATGAAGTGGTTGTGTATCCAGGACAAAAAGTACCCGCCGCGTAAATCGAGGAACAAGTGCATTTACTCGCGTAGAAGGCTCATATGTGGCACATCCTCGACGAATTTCAGCGATACAGCTGAACCACAGACAACCACGGCCAAGTATAATTCCCATTAATTCGTGGTCGATGATCAGATCAGCCGATCGATTCAATACGATAACATTATCTCGTGGAAGTTCCAGTGTGCGCATATCGCTATTGCGCTATCCCCCTTTACACGTCCTGCACACTGTGCTCGACATCTATCCGGTATCACGAACACACGATCCCGCCAGGTGATTCCCCCGCGACCAGGCCGCGAAGTTCGCCGGGCGGTTCTGCCCGAGGCGTCTGTTCGCAGTTTGCGAAACGATCGTTGGGAAGATTCAATCGTGATGATAAAAAAAAAAGGAAAACAAAAAAAAAGGGTCGGGCGAACAGCTGCGTGCACGGAATATCGGCGGCCCTCTATTCGAACGAGTTTGTTTCGCGTGGATTTCTCCCTGCGCTCGTCTGTCGACTGGATGTGCGGTACTAGTGTACACTTCGATGGAAATTGATTGTCGCGATGGAAAACGACCGGCGGTTTTTCTCCGTGAAACTTAACTTCAGGACCGTTGGATAGATCAAATGGAATCTCGTTTGGAGGCATGCTATTTCTCTGTGCCGACCAGAATTTATGTTAACATAAAGGGGCACGAAGTATCGCGAATAATTCCACTTCAATTTAAATATGCAACACCCTGTTTGTATAACAGTGTACGAGAGATCGATCCACGCATACCTCCGCGTACTGTTCGTCTCCGAAAAGAAAGTCTCCCTAAAATCGAGTCGCTGTCGTATCGCTTACAAGCTGTACGCCGAGCCAGCCTGCTGTTCGTCGGCCACGAAACGCAGGGGGGCAGCGAATCCGTTGGTGGCTCGTTTGTCTGAGAATTTCACGGAGAACCGTCTTGTGTCACGAGAGTTTTCACGAAAGTTCGAGGCGCTCGTTAAACTGGCAAGGGCCCGGCATATGCTTCGCTATCCACGGTAAACGCTAGTTGCCAGCCGCTTATAAACTTGGCAAACCATAATCGGCTGTCACTATCACGTCGGCCGTGCTGACGAGCCACTGATTCGTAAGTCAAACCGTCGCGGTCACGCGAGGGATGTCAGGCCCTCGTCCGCTATCGCGATTCCAAGCGTAACGCCGGTCGAGGATCGATGGATCGGCTTGGATCCACCCACGCGATACGTATTGGATTCACCGGGCACAGCCTCGGGTCGCGGAAGGAATTACTTACGACGTGTTTCACGTGATATTTTTAACCTTTCGTGGCCGCGTAACAGGCCTGACTTATTCAGCTTTCATGTGAAACGGCGGGTAACGAGTTTTGTACGAGCCTACATGTTGCGGGGAAATAATGTTCGGTTCGTGGCGGTCGATGTGGAGTTTACTTTATTCGCGGATTGTTCTAATTAATGGCTCGGGAGATGCATTAAGTATTCGGCTGTATTCGTTTTTGTGCGATGAAATTTGATGGCTGGAGATGCGGATAATTCTGTGTGTGTGACATGTCGAAGTATGGAAGATATGTACAATATCCATTGAATTTTGAAAAAAAAGATTTACGTCTATCGAAAAGTTCTGTCCGATAATGTTATCTGAAGTTGGCTACCTCTTTTTACCATTGTATTTCTACGTATGTGTTTTTCTAAATTGCATTAGTAACGATGGAAATTATATTGTTCAGGAAATATTAATAAATGTATTGAGAATGTATTCTTTTCTTTGAATTCAGAAACGGACAGAACTTTCCCGTACATCTCTGTAATAATATTATAATATAATAATTTCCGCCAATCGCATCAGCATTTCTTCCGAGAAACGTAAATTATTCACGGCCAGATCTAATATTACGCGAAACGTGTCTGCTTTATTTACGGTCCGGGTGAACGTTTCCTCTTACAATAATGATTTATTTGAAACACCTCGCTCCACGTTAGAATCTTCTGTAACGAAACACGCCAGATGAAGAACACCTGCCCTCTACGAATATTCTCTCTCCCTATGCAACGCGTGTACAATCCATTAAATTTATTCATCACTCTCTCGGTCTCCTTTTCATCATAATAACTCACACAGTCTTAAATTAACGCGCAGCCGCACGCGTATCTTGCTCCAGACTGCTCGCAAAAATTACGCGGCATACAATGCGTCCATGCACGCGGCATAAACAAGCGCCTGCTAAAGCACGCGCTATGTATCCCCGGGAAATTAACATCTAAACGGAGATACAGAAACAGCTGTAGACAGAGAGGTGTAGAAAGAGAAAGTGCGAAATAATGTTCCTCCATGGCATTGGCAAAAATTTGCAATTGAAGTTGGTTCAGGGGGAATGGAAATATAGGGACCAAGAGAGGATCCATCCCCTTCGACCTTACCCCCATTGCCAGGGCACGCCGGAGAACGGGTAATGGCTGTACTTCCAAAGTATGCTGAAATGTAAACTGGAGCGTGTCTCCCGTGAAAGTTCCGCGGATAGCGCGAGAAACGCATCTTGAAACGCGGATACGGCTGCGATGTACGAAGTTGCAGTAATTAAAGCTGGTGGCGAAAGAGGAAGGGGCACGGGGTGGAGGATGGGCGTTTTGTTTCGACGTTCAAACAGCGCGAAAACTACTCGAGTACAATGGGGAACGGTATAGACGAACGAGTTCCCGTGTCTTCAGACTTGGAGGAAACGAAGCATCGATGACGCGATTCAGAAGGATTTCAGGAACGCCTTGGAAACTTTCGACAGCTTTGCAGTGGTCTGTGTACGGTGGGATGTATCGGTTGTAAATGGCTCGAAGGAAATTGTCTAGTCGAGTCAGTTGTCGATTCTTGACTGTACGGGTGTTTAAAAGAACAGAGATGTTTGTTATTTTTTTTAGAGAGACAGAGACAGGGCTTGGTTTTTGCACATCATTCAATCGTGTGGAATTCATATTTGTTCCTGAGAAGTTTTTGTAAATAATTCTGCAAAGGTTTTCTCTTTAATTTTATTATTGATAGGACTAGTGGAGAATGTGTCCTGTCATTATACTTTTCTTTAAAATATATTGCATAATTGACTATACTATGTTCCGTGTTATTTTATATAAATCCTACATTTAAGTTGACGTCATGATAATTAATTACTTAATATAATGGTTGGTTTCTGTTTAAATTATATTGAAGAAGATCATATTTTTGGAATGTTACTATTGTTTTAAAAACAGTAACATTCGCGTCCTCTTTCCACGTGGGTATAATTACTTGTTAAGCGTCCAATGCATTTCAACAATTTGTGAAATATGTTCATATCAGCAAAGCAACAGCATATGCGGCCGCAAACTCAGTATGCCTTTATGAACAATTATGTACGAAACATCAAAATTGCATTACCCTAATAATCGTGCGTTCGAATGCGATTTTCTGCTGAACAACTGGTTCGCCTGATAACCCTGTATGTTCACATAATTAATCACCTATTAAATGCTCTTTGTCTTCGTCCCAATTTTCGTGAGCATGTGGTACATATGGTACAGTAGATTCTCATAATCATATCAAAGCATTCAGGAATTTAATTTATATTTTCACTTCTCAGATTGGTAGTATCCAATTTTTAAAAAACGAATTATTTAGTGTAACAAGAAGTGTTACAACACACAAATGTGTATCATTACTTTAAAGTTGAATTTACGATTTCAAAGAACTAGAAACTGTCCATACATATGAAGCTTGCATGTTTATAAATTATAATTAAAATGCAACTAAGGAAGCACGACTTTTGTAATTGTTCCTGTTCCCTGGAATAACTAAAGTTGCAGAAAGTCTGCACGCGGAAGAGCTAAATTTTACCTGTAGCGGCATTTCAGAAAGTTTTAAATAACCGAACTTTATGCAACAATTTTTTACTCCAAGTTGAAACGTGAAAACTGCTCCAACAATTTCAACTGAAATATTAACAGAAGAGGAATACTGGGGGAGTACATTCTTAACGAATAAAATAACTTTGAAAAAAGATACCTACTGCATTACAACGTACATGCACAAAAGAAAAATATAACAAGCACGGTTCTATCTTCAACTCGATCTTTATTAAAACAAAGTATTTGAATAAATATACAGGTCTTAAAGTTCCATAGACCTGTCACTGATAATTCCGAAATGAATTTCTCTACAATCCAAAACAGAATGTTATTTTCATGAAGCACACAAAAAGCCGCGAATAAGCATCAACGCAACACGAGCCCCCAATTCGCCAACCTACCAACGACTCAGCGAATAAAAGAAAAAAGAAGCACAACCCCGTATGTCATCCCCTCGAATCACAGACACGATCCCACAAAAAATCCCCCCTTTGCTCGCGTTTGCCTGACGTCCTCCCGCGTCCTCTATATCCGATTTCACATTTTCCCGTGAACCCACCGGAAGTAATTAAAATTGCAACGGTCGTGCCCAAAGTGGCAAGGAGGCCGAAACGGCGGGGGTGAAAAGGGATAAATGGAACGGGGATGAAGAATTTCGCGAAACCGGATCCCCGCGTATGCACACGCCACGTCGAATTCCACTTCTGAGATCGCATTGCCGATTCCGCTCGCGGTCACGAAGCTTGTTCAAATGTTCGTTCGACGAGTTCTTGCTTTTTTCCTTCTTCTATCCTCTCACCTGGCCAGCGTAGGCGCGAGGGTGCACGCGCTCGTGTGTGTGTGTGTGTCTTTCGCGTGCTTTTACGAGGATGGTTTCTCTCCCCGGCTCCGTAAACGTCGCCGCTGTTTGCACGGCCAATTCAGCGTCGCGTCGCGCGTTTCTTCCACTCGAGAGTCGAATGTCAATCCGTGCTGCGTGTCTGTCGACTGAAAGGGAATCCCGTGGAATACTTGGACTCCCACGGGATCGTAAACATACTTGGCCGTGCAATACGCGCGTCAGATTGCGTCGCACACTTTGGCTGACTTTCGAATTTCCGGTTCTTTCGATGCGATGGTTGACGTACTTTTCGCTGGCGCGGCTTGTGTTGCGAGGGACGCCAGCCAGCTGTACGATTTGTCGATTTTTTGTGGAACTTGGTACGCGAATGGAGTTGCTCTGTATATGTAAATTGTCGTTTGAATGTTTGAAATTATTTTCTAAAGTTTGTAAGCATCGGTCGCTCTTTGTTTGTTACGATCGATTCGTTCGAAATGGAGATTGCAGGATTTAGTTCGAGAACTACAATTTGTTTAATGAACTTAAATATCTAAGCACAAGGTTAGATA
This sequence comes from Nomada ferruginata, assembly GCA_963583965.1. Taxonomy (NCBI): domain Eukaryota; kingdom Metazoa; phylum Arthropoda; class Insecta; order Hymenoptera; family Apidae; genus Nomada; species Nomada ferruginata. The sequence continues at coordinate 9,758,954 of OY757219.1, forward strand.
GTTTTGCAAATTCTGGCATAAAAATAATATCTGTGTGAGGCTACGAGTATCGTTAATTACAGAAGAATTAACAATTAACCAGAGATTGAACACTTGCAACGCTAAGAAAATGATCGGAAACCGAAAATTTAAATTGTCTCTGATTTGATCTGCTCCGCGAGGCAATCGAAAGAAAATTACGTTTGCTAAAACTGCATTTACTTTACACTTGGCTTCGTGGTTGTGGTATGGTAATCTTATTCGGTGCATGGAGAAATGCGGTAGGAATTTTAATTTTATGAGTCTCCAAACGTAACAATAGGGATGAGTGTACGACGAAACGTTTTTAAGAGACTGAAATCCTAGTTGTATGTACCAATTCAAAATATCGTCGTGCAAATATAAGGAATATTTTAGAATTAAATTTAAATATAAAATTTTGTCATGTACTGACATGACATCGATTATAAATCGATTAGAAATATTTAAAAATAACAACAGTGACACCTGCAAATTATATAATAAAGTATTTAATCTTTCAAATAATGCCTCAAAACATTTCGCTAAATAAAAGGCAAAAGTAAACACCCTCGAAACAACAAGAAACCTGTAAATCCAATCACAATTACAAGAATACCCACGTTACGTCTATCTCGTGTAAAGTTACATTAAAGTAATGAGTTTCACAATAAAATAGACGACGGATAAGACTGGTCTCGCGGTTTGCAACAACTTTACGACCCCCTCCGATTGATAAATGCCACGCATGAATACAGAAACCGCATTTAACGACGCTAGTACCTGTCTTCTCGCGGCGAATTGTAATTGTCCTTTCGGCGACAGCAGCGGTTTCGCCAGAAAGGCAAGTGCTCGCTGGAAACGTGGAATCTGAAAACGTGAACCCGTGCAAGACAACACCAGCAAGATTTTCAACTTGCCCCGCTCGGCTTCCGTTCTAATTGGATCTTCTGGTGTTCTTCGTCTCCGACGCGGCTGAATTCGCAGGCGTTCGTATTTTATTTTCTGCAGGCTGCGATTGAAATTGAGATAGGGATATTTTGAAAATTTCAGGTATGTTCGCGTGGTCGTGAAATTATTGTAGACCTTCGGTCAAATCGTTGATAAAAAAAGAATAAGAATTTTCAAGAAAATTATAAAACTTCGTAAGATTTACTTTCATGATATACTTTAGAACATTTATACAAACGTTAATTAATTTTGGAAAGAAATTATAATATAATAGTTTCAGTGAATAAATTGTAATCTGCATGACGAAGAAGACAATTTACTAATATTTAAATGATATAACAGAATATAAATAGTATCTGCTTATCTAACGAGAACTGTAGTTTGAGAAAAATTATTTTAATTCTTTCTAATTGTAGTCTAATGTTCATTAATAGAAATGTAGATGTAAAATATTATTCTTTTCCAAGTGTGCAATAGTTTCATTCGTAATGAATGATATCCAGCGTTTTTCAAGTTGAACTTCGTTTTCTATTAGCTTTCGTTTTGCTTCATTGATTGCCTATTTTTCTTGAGATCTCCCTTAGGAAGTAAAAGTTTGAATAGCATCGATATTCTGACGAGAAAAGTGTCGTCATCGTCGTAGTTTCCGCGATTTCAAAGCGGTACGGGTTTCCACGGCAAACAATCCGAACAAAGTGGAAAAAGCTGCGGGCAATTAAATTTTCCTCGAAATCACATTGCATCCTAATCCTCGCGGAGAAATGAAAAGCGCTTAACTTGGAGATCGGTGGTCGAACATCGTTACCGTATTGAAACCTTATCGAGTAGAATGTCTGACGAGCAGAATACCTTTGTAAAGAAAGATTTTTGCGTTTAAAAAAAGATTAAGGGGATCATCTACAATATTACAATTATATTAATATAAATTCAATATACATGAAATTTAATTATACATCAATTTGAAGGGGTTGCAATGTATTAAACATTGTTAAAAATATTTCCTTTTTTGGAGGGCATTTAATATAGGACATTATAAAATTTCGTTTCTGAATGTTTAAATTTTATTATAATGCAAGAATAATCCCTAAAAAGCCAGAGCGACTTTCGTGAAATTTCTTGAGTAATAAGAATTTTCAAAATCTAATATTCAGATTGCATAAAGGAACGTAATCTACAAGTACTATTTGTACAAGAGTTAGCAGCTTCAGTTGGCAGGATCTGACAAGTTTAATTCTGCCAATGGCAGACAGCTGTACGTATTAAGATATAATAGAATTCTGTGCATTGATTCTGACACGGCCGTAACACATACACGTGAGAAGATCTTAGAGGAGGTCTGAATAATGGAACCTCCATTCATTGTCCTCTTTAGACTAAATTGTTCCTTTGAACAATGAACGGTATTGTTTAGAATACTACGCTTAATTCTGATTTAATGAAACTGTTATTCTCACACAAAGCGTTTACGAAACGCTGTTTTATTGTGCTTCTTCAATAATACTTAACTTCAATTATACAATAATCAGTTCATTTAGTATCAAGTGGTGTTTAAAGTGCACTTAATTATAAATATGATTTAAACTTCCAAGCAGTTCATTTCCCAGTGAAAAAAATCATTTTCAATAATAATTTGCTGCTATTTCCTTCATTAACAAAAATATTAATTCCTCTATCCTTAATTAAACCAAATGAATTACATTAAAAGCTGTGTAATTAAATGTATCAGAAACCAATCAATTGTAATTTCGATTATAAACCGGCGAATATATCAATAGCGGATTATTGCTGTTTCCGAGTTTAATACTGGGTCTGGTTTCAGTATCATTTCAAACCTAGGACAAGCCCTAACCTAGTTAACTACCTTCGACCTCAATCGAGCAGTCAAACTCCAAACGTTTGGAGACTAAAATTCCATTCCTGTCTAAACGTCGAACCGTTTATATACCCTCTCCCCTAGGAAGTAGTCCATAAAGTGGTGACAAATATTTGCAACCACATATGACCGTGACCAGGTTATTAAATTTCCGGCAAATATTCGTCTTGACCTGTTGGATTAATTTGAATTTAAATGCATCTTGTACTAAATTATTGATGGAGCTGGTCTATCGTGGCTAATCGTTTATTACATAAACTGATCAAATATTTATTAAAGACAAATTTTATTTTATTCCTGGATACTATCTTTACCTAAAAGAAAGTTAATCTAGGTCACTGACATCGAAACAGAACTTCCGTCAAATTTATTATCACAATTTCACATTTATAAAGCAACGATTAGAATTTTCCACAATAAGAAATAATAAATATTAAACCTCGATACTTGCAAACGGCGTAGAAAATGAATTAAAAGCACCCTAAACAGAATAAATACAAAAACTGTACAATTACTTATATGAATTCATTCGCTGTAAGTGTGCAGTAGAAATAGTCAATAAAAGGTCAGACTCTAGCTATCCTCAATTATATTAACTATTTGGCCCAACCAGGGCATACAGGAACAAATAACGTCAACGTTGACACAAAAATGACATCGATTAGCGAAAAGGCGAAAGCGAATCGTAACTTGCCACGGTCACGAAGTGAAACGAGTCAACGATAGCACAGGCGATAGCGGCGATTCAAATCGCAGTAGTAACATCGCCCGGCAAGTTCTGCCGGACGGAGGATTACGTATAGGACGGAAAGATCGTTGTAGAGGATCGGTTTAAGCATCTCATGGGCAAAAGGAAGCGGTTTCAAGCGTATCCCGTGTTATACTGCGGTTTACGCGCCTTTATCTTTACGATTACGCCCGCGTAAAATCGAAGTTTAATATGAAAGCCGAGGGGCACTGTGACAGCGACCTCATACCACGAGTATTCAGCTGCTGCATCCTTCCTCGAACAACTCGCTTGGAAGATCGAACAGGGAAGGAAGCAGGAGGATAAAGTGGCAGATCTGTACTGGGTGTACTTGCAAAAAGACAGCTACTAAATTTGGTTGGTTGCCAGGTGTCAAAGGCCTTTGGGGAGGGCATTTAGTCGCGATAGTGACTTTGTTCATTTTATTTCTTCGTGATGCGATCTTCCTTGACAGAAAAAAATAAATATGAATTTATTGGATTTGGTACATTTTTGAATGTATGGTGGAAGTAGCGTAACGGAAGTTTCTGGGGGATGTTTGTAAAAATTCTTTATAATGATAATATTATTTAGTTTGTTCAATTTGGATAACAACGGTGATCTCGTGAGTTGTATTAAATAATTGCAATGGTTATGAGATTATCATTGAAATTTTGACTACAATATACTTAGATTTTTTAACTCGGATTTATATTAAAGTATGATGCGCGTAATATTGCAATCAATTAAATGACGAATCAAATAAGCATACTCGTTGCGAAGCAATTTTCTATTGATAAATCTTTCACAATAATTAACTTTATTTCAAATTCGCACACCCTCCGCGACTAGATGTAATCAGTACGAAAAAACTAAATTTATAGGACGGCTAAATTTCGAATCACTTCCTATTCAGTCGTGCGTTAATTCGAAATCAATATTACAAGCGCCAGCGAATACTTGTTCCACGTGAATATCTACGCTTTAGTTCCTACTGTTTCTTAAATTCACCAAAATTCTTACACCCCTTCAAATACCTGCTCATCCGATACATTTAGCCCAACGATGTAAGCTGATTGCCCTGTCAAGCAACGAATATTCAATCCCCTCCATACATTACATAATTTCTCCCCGGAAAGCTCGTCGCGAAGCACAAGCGCTTCCGCGAACAATCGCGTTTCCTACGCCAACGACTTTTCGCTGGAGGACACCCGTTATACGTATGACGCCGGGGAAGGGAACTCGAATGCACAAAGTTAAATACCCGCCGGCATAACCCGGCTACAGCTCCACTACGCTCGAGTATCCTCGGTAAGCCCTCAGCGGAGATCACGTATTCCTTCGGGAGTACAAGCTCTTTTTAGTGTCGCGATCTTCAGAATTTCTTTCTCTCCGTACTTTCTTCGCCGTTTCTCCTATTCCATCGTCTTCGCGCCCTTCTCCTGCCGGTCGGTTCATTCTTATTTTCCTGCTCTCCTTTGCCACTCATCGCCCGTTCGCCTGCTCCTCTATTCCCCGGGGTGTTTCGATGTTTTGTCAAATGGATTTGCTTCCTGCGGTGGCGCGGCGTTGTCGCGTTCGCGAATGGAGACTCGTCGTTGTTCAGCTGGATGAAAATTTCGGCTCGATTCCCCGGCGAAAAATAGTCATCGATCTCCGGGAGGAAAGGTGAAACGGTATTGGAAACGGGGAAACAAATTTTCGTTTCGCGACGACCCTTGATTGTTCCCACGATGGAGAGCACGGGGTTCCTGGCCTTCAAAGTGCTTCGGGTTACTTTTTAGTTTGTTTTTATTTATTGCTCTCTGTTCGTTGGTAGATATGTTGCATGCGTGTATATGCTGCGAATTAATGCATCAATTTAAAAACCTTTGGGTGGTATTAGTTTGACGGAATCGCGGTGTTAATACCTTTAAATTTTTATGATTTATGTATGTTTTGTTTCTTAGCTTGGTATTCAAGCAATGAATATTCACGACGATCTACGTGCACTCCTCTGTGACATTTGTCGAAAGATATTTTCACGGCGCGTTATTAGACCATTTGAAGTGACTGTATATATTCTGTGACTGTGCATATACCTTCGAACGACCTCTTACATTACAAATACAGCAGGTCTGTGTGGGAAATCCAGCTGTTTTTGATACCAGAGGTATACAATTTTCGAGTACAAAATATGACTGACAGTTGGAGGTAGATCCATAGGGGAAGAACAACTTTCGAAGTTTCGGAACTGAATATTTATTGCCATCTGAATTGAATTTTCATTACCTATATTGTGATATAATGAATTTATATCTTTAAATCAACGAGACTTAGAACAGTTAAGAAATAAAACGACGCCAAGTGTTCGAGGCCATATTTTGCAAACCGTGTCACTATTTTTTATTAAACCATCACACAGTGTTCGCACTGAAAATGTGAAAGGGAAAAGAAAAATATTTTTGGTTGCTCGAATATTTACGACAGGTACTGTTCAATCCACTCGGCACTTTATACTCCGTTATCTTATTCGATTCTCGTTCGTTTGACGAGCATGTAAGACGTAACATATCGTTAATGACGCGTAATTTCACCCCGTCTCGCATAAAAGACAAAGATTGCCAAGACCCTTCTTTTCGTCGCATCGTTTTAATGAATACTTTTGGCGCCGCGGTTACGCCACACTTTCTCGCGTTTTGAGACTTTTGAGGGTACTATACTACACAAGATTTAGCTGTTAATTAACAAGCACGAACGATCCGGGAAGCTTCTAAAGCCGTTATTTCCGGAGAGTGATTCTGTCATTTTCTTATATCTTGCCCTACTCAGACGTACTTGCTCAAGACAGATTCCCACCGATTGCATTGTTCCAGCAATGGCAAGAACGACTTCGTTGCTTATTTTTGCAAAAACAAGACAAGAATAAGAGAGGGAGAAAGAGAAGGAAAATAATTCCCCGCGGTCCTAGAAAGAAGTCGGATGGAATACTTCGACTGAGCAAGCACCTTCTTATTCTCGCCATTGAACTTTCTTTCACGGAACGTATTGTTACATGTACGTTGTCGTCTTTGTTTCCCTTCCTTCTTTTTTTGTTCTGTAGGCTACTTTGAAGCGAAACGGGGATGGATTGTCTTAAAAATGAAATCAAGATATTAATAGTAGAATTGTGTTTGAAATGCAAGAAGCTTTGAACACTCGAGTATATAATTATATTTGAAATTAGAGTCTGGTTTCAGTGAATATACTTTACTCGTGTATGGCAGAGAAGAATAGCAGAAAGAGCGAAATCGCTGGAGTTATAAAATGTTATTTATCTTTGAAGACCAAGAAGTTGTGAAATCTGGATTTCGTTTAAAGTTTATCGACCTGTGATACTCGACGCATCAACAACTGGTGCAAAGGAAATAAAAAAGCACGTGCAATGATCAAGCGTTAAACTTTACTGCAAATATATGGCTGCGAAATACTTGGACTCGTATATTACAACATTTTATATGCTGCATTTCTTTACATAGGCCGAGTTATTATAATTTTTACCGATTCAGATATTCATTTCTGTTTGGACATGAAAATAGTAGGGCATTTGTAACTATACCAAAAAATTTAAAAAATATTCCTCTCCTAATAGCCAATAATACGACCCGTTAGATAATTCCAAATTTTAAAAAATGGTTAAAACACGACATTACATATCTGACACCCGTTCATCTAATAACACACGCCAACAGCAATGACAAATTAACAATGGAAAAATTCCACCTTTCAACAAGAAATAATTTCTGGTATCCAGAGTGCAATTTCTACGCGCATCGATTGAAATTAACATAACAGTGGAACATATTACATCGATTTCCAAAGATTCGAATAGTCAAAAAGACCAGATTGGATACACGTGGCCGAATGAAAACTGGCGTAAGCAACGAAACAATACAAAAGTCCGACAGACGCGCGGAATTTCTGCTCGAATGGCAATCGGTGTGCAAAAAAAGGAAGAAAAAAGAACAAAATGTTCAAACGCGTTTCGTAATCCCCGGATGCTGCGAAACGGCCGGGCAACATTTGTTTCCAGGCGGGCGCGACTGTTTTTCACGCGGATGGAAGCGTGGCATCTTTGTCGAATTGCGGTTTGAAAAAATACAGAAAGGGAGCAAAAGGTCACGAGAAAATGAATAAATCAGTCGATATCGTCGGGGCATCTGGAGCACGGAGAATCGTGGCCATTCGTAACGAAACGAATTCGCGAACTTCGAAACGACGATAACTTTGTTATGCCGAGCTATTGTCACGCTTTCGAATTCTCGAACAATGACGAGGTGCGCAGGTGGGGCTAAATAAAGTTTTACAAGCCCGGAAACCACTGCAGATGTCGATTTCGTTTTTGCTTTTTAATATCAAGTGGCACGGTGGGACACAAGCAATTTTTCTGGGATGGCTGCTAGGGAGACAAATAGGGAGACGTATTAATTTTTGTTTTATTCGGATCGATATTATCAAACAGAGTGACATTCGATTTGGAGAATTTTTTTTATACCTCGTAGTAACTGTGTATATAACTGTACGCACATGATTGAGAATTAATACGACACGAGGGAGTTTGTTAATAGTAAGTATTATGTTTCTAGTGCTGTCGATGCTTTTCACTTAGCCCTTCAATAAACGACGAGATAAATATTAACAGTTTCGTCAACGAGGTGAATTCTTGCAATAAAACCATTAATTCCTAAGAAAGTCGTTTTACTCGGAAATAGAGTGTTATACGTGTACTTCTTTTTTTCCGTTCACAAGGTGCCACTCACCTACTATATTTACCACAGTGGACCACTTTATTTAAAAGTTTCCTAATTATTTCACCGTGCTGGATACAAGATTTTTAAACTTTTCGAAGTTCCCAGTTGGAAATAATATCTGTAGCTTGAAAATATTTGCAATGCGAACTGAAAAACATTATACGTGAGAATTTCTCGTCCGCAATTCACCTTAATTGGTACACCTTTCATTGTGGACAAAATGAATGTGCTATAATGATGATTTGCTGTAGACTGTAGGATAAATACCGTTCTATTGTAATTTACTTTCGTAAAATTTACTTTGCGGACATTTTTTGCAATACCGTTAAGCCACCAGGTGCTGCAAAAATGATAAATTCATTACATTTAACGTAATCCACGAGATAGCATTGATCAAGTATCAGTTTATCTTAGAGTGAAAGCGGTGAAAGAATATTTATCTGGTATCGCCGTCCAAACAAAGGGTGGTTCGAGCTTTTATTAAAAACTGCAGAACAACTGAAGCACGGTATATTCAGTTTTACAGTTTCATACATTTGCAACGGTTAGCTTTCGAGTTGTATTTGCACAATTGTAAGCAGAACACGTAGAGCCAAATATTTACGAATGCGATACGATGTTTTCTCGGCATGGTAGCAGTTATTGAAAAGCTGAAATTAGGTACTCCATCCTCGAGCAACCTTTTTTAATATGTGCATCGCTTAGTTTGAAAAATGTCTCGGGAATATTGTGTGCATAAAGAAGGAACGGGAGAGCATAAAATTCGCGAAGAAAATTCTGATACTTTTCAAACGAAATTCATTTACTTTTCACATTTGCCTCAAATTAATACTGTAATGCAAGCTTATAATATTATAAATAAATTTAGTCAATCTTACAAACAAATCAAACCTTATTGTTAATAAATCTACTGATTCAGTGTTACAGTTTTTAGAAAATCTACAAAGTTTGAAACTTATTTGGAATGCTGTATGGTTCCATTAATTTAAAGAAGAGACATTCAGCTGGATATTTATGTTCTTCCCCTGTGAACATATTGAACCTTACATTTGAAGAAAAAATACCGCCACGAAAATCTTTACGCTCGTTAATGGCATTATCTCCAATGACAAACGAGACCGTGCACTGAATAATGCATTTTGTATCAAGTCGTTCCGTCAATTAGTTCGCGAAATGCAAACCTCGAAAGAACAAAACGTAAATGCCCCCAAAGTATGAATGACAATTGCAACACTTTGACCCAGTTTCCACGCGAAGGTACGCACGTTGCGAAGTAGTAATAGTAAAGAAAAACGCAGATTTCAGTCGGTTGCTGTCACTCACCGTTGTACGCATGTCAACCTTGTGATAGGTCAGGGAAGGTGGGGAAAAGAGTAAGAGAGAGAAGTAGATGCCACTGCGCAAGTGAGATAGATTTTTCCCAAAAAACTTTAAACGAAAATATCTTTGATACAGAATATTAAAGAAGAAAATCATGTACTTCTTATACATAGTATGAAATTATTATTGTAGTATTCAAATTTGTCCACCCACAGGGAAACAAATTGTTGATATTGTTTTGAAACCGATTTCTCTAGCAAAGAGATTTAATTAAATCAAATTACTACGAATTAATTCGTATCAGAGTTTCAATTATTCAGTGAACAAATATAATGGAGACCGTTATTTTTTTAAGGATCTTAATATTTCATATTGATTTACTGCCTACAATATGCTTCTATTTTTTTCAACGCTTGAATATTGATTAAGCAGATAGCATAGCCAGATGTCCGTGACTGACTGAAATTGCTTGGATAAAGAATATTCGTATTTTTATATTATTGTAATGAATTCCTAGGGCTGAAAGACTTGTTCATTTGAGTCGATCACTAAATTGTTACGGCTGTTATTATTAATGCTCTGAATGGCACTTTCTTAAACGAGAATAATAAACCTACAGTGTAGTTATAAACGGAAATAATTTATACAATAAGATACATACAATCTCATCTTGCAGTAAAATAATCCAATACTCATATACTTGCAAGAAACGAACGTAAAACAAAAGAACTTTAAATACTGTTAGAGTTAATTTAATTCGCGCGCCACGCTTTATGCTGGCCTGATGTCACGACGCTGCTTGAAGCGTTATTCTTTTGTTCTTCCTTATGTATCGCTAAAACGCGCAACACGTGCCCTCTCGTTGTACACACGTGATTACTTGTAACATCTTGTATTAAACGCACATATATATATTATCACAAGTCCATTCCATCATTAACTTTAACAAATACACTTCAAACTCTACCTTCAAATATCTTCAAATCCCCTTGAATTCCATACAACGCAATTCCTTAATAATTACAAAATAATTGATTCTGTTCCTCATATATAGTACCTCCAATTGTGCATTGACAAAAAGAAAACCCTTGTACACATCTGCAACTTGAATCCAGAGTGACTCAATTTCCCCCAATTGAATTCTTATTCCAAGCTAACGGTGTGCAAACAAAAAGGACAAACAAAATTCACCTCGCCACACTGCGGTATTACCAATCCCCCTATAAGATTGAACACTTTGTCGCAGGTACTCTTTCCCGTCATTTGTACCCCTCATTTGTCGTCCCAAATAGCCCACGTGCCTGACGCACAGGCCGCAGGATCGATCGGCGTCGCTCGATTCATTAGGAACGTATGCGCGCAATAGAGTGCACGCTGAAAGAAACCGAGGAAACGACGAAAATAAGAGCGTGCCTCTCTGATCCAGCCGGCCGATGCGGTGAAAGGCTGCCAGAAAAGGCTGCTTCGAATGAAAAGCGTCGCGAGCGTTTCGACGCGGCAACAGAAGAAGATCCGAGCCAGGTGGTGAACGGCTCTCCTTTATCTCAACCCTTTCGATACGCGAGACGAATGGAAACTTCGAACGATTCCGCCGTTCCTCCTCGTTTCGGCTTTTGTGCCGGCCAGCCCCGGTAGCGCCCGTTAATTAGAGCTACTTCCAGGTGCGATACCGCACGGCCAAGCCCCGTTTCGACACCCCTTTTCTTTTCGTTCCACGCCACCACGACCACCACCGCCATTCCCGCCAGCATCACGCTTACCAACAATTGGGAACAATCGTTTCACGGATGCGCCGCCAGATAGCAAGCATTGCTTCCCGAGGGGTTTCAGGTGTGCAAGTTCGTCGCATGCGGATCGGGGATCCGAGGTGAGCGCCGGCTGCGAGATTCGATGCAGAAAGCAACTGCAAGTTGTGTAATGAAACTGTTAACTGATCGTGCAACGAGAGGCGCGTTGGGATTAATACGATTCGGTTCGGCGCAGCGGCGGGCTTTAATCCTATGGTTATTGATGCTGGCCGAATAGATTGTTTGGGATGGTAATTATTCGCCCGATTGGAAGATAATGTTGGATATTGTTGCAGTAAGAAGCCTCGTTATGTGGCGTCGCTTATTTCTTTCTTGTACAACGATGTCTCTGTTATGAGGTATAAATATGTCGGGACTGTTGTATTGGATTGTGTAAAAGGTGTGATAGTTGATGAGGATATAATTTCACTCAAGGCACGGTGATAAATGATAAACCAATATATAATATAATAACTTGTATTACTGAAACATTACAATTAAGATGTACAACTGAAATAATACATCGACTCGACAACATATGCGAAAATGGGTTATGAAAAACTATATAATAAACATAAGAAAATTTTTTAAGGATACTGGAACCCTTAGGCTATTGTACTGTAGCATTGTCAGACCAATTCTAGAATATGGATCATTAGTCTGGTCCCCCTACTATGATTCACATATTCGGACCTTAGAAAGTTCTCAACATAAATTCCTACGATTAGCCGCAAATCATATGGGATGCCCCATTCCCAAATTCTCGCACAATTTTGACCGCATCTTATACACACTAAATCTACCTACTTAGAGAATAGAAGAAAGATAGCGGATATACTTTTTGTTAACAAAGCGTTAAACGGTATGATAAACTGTCCGGATGTGATTAACAAATTCAAATTCAATGTTCCATCCAGAAACTTACGGCATTTTGAATTATTTCATATCGAACACCATCGTACATTGTATGGGTACTTTAATCCTTACAATAGAATGTTTATTAATGCCAACACCGCTCACAGATCATGCAACATATTTAACCGCTCATCCTCTTCACTTAAAATATCTTTGCGAAATGTTAAGCTGTAACCGATATCTGTTTGTCTTTAGATATTTTAATTACTTGTTCTAATACTCCGTTTTCTCTACTCTATATGTAACTACTCTTTCACTAATGGGTTAATACCCGTAAATAAATAAATAAATAAATAAATAAATAAGATTATCGCGGCTATGCGTGCGCAATAAAAGACAAAAAGAAATATAACTACGGCGTGCTTGTTGCCGCGTAATTATGAACTGTTCAACAATATTGTGGTTCAATTTTAAACCTGATTAGTTTCCAATTCTATTGCAGAAATTCATCGACGCGTTTTGGAGAAATCGTCGGTAGACGGAGTGGGTTCATTTACATTAATCTGAGTTCCCATTTAATATATTGCATTTGTAGTTTGAAAGAGCTGATTACGTTGGGAACAGTTCTGCAATGTTTTAGTATCGTGCGGACAAAGGGGATGAGGGTACGTGTGGTAGAAATAATGCATTGGGAAATTGGAAAAGTGGCGTTTCCTTTCAATTGCAATCTGTACACTGTGTGGCACAGGTTTGATTGCAATTGAACGCATACTTACAAGTGACTATTAATTAACGATTATCGGTCCACTGGCTATAACATTGAAAAGAAGAACCCTGAAAATACCCATACTTCCTTTGCAAACAATTAGGGTACAGCGTAATACGCCAAACGATCGTAATCCAATTTAGTCGGATATTGAAATAATTAAGAGAAATAATTACGTCGCCAATTACGTTTCGTTATCAGCAATAGTAGCCATTACGTTGCTTTTAATGAGCTCTTACCCGCTTAATTATGGTGATATCCATTACCAAATGAATTGCGTAATTCATTTCTGTATTTAATCTGATTTTCCATATCCTTTAACAAGATAAATTCACCATCGACCGTAGAGAACAGAAAAATTGTATTATAAAATGACTAATCTTGATTCTTGATTTTGATACCGGTTTCAATTCGATCTGTGGTACGCAGAAGTAATAAAAATAAATATTGCCGATATCACAGAGAGAAATGTGTCGACGTCGAATTGATTAGAGTCGAATTGAAGCACCAGGAACTTGTCAGAAGCTCGATACGCCCCCGTGTCTCTATATCGGACAATAGTTTCACAATCGACCCATAGGAACATCCGATATTGTTCCACGGTCCCGTCCTTCGAATTGGAGGTCTCGCCGCTGAAAATGCGATAAATACGGATCGCGGGTTCGCAAAGGCAACTTTCTAGCAAGAGAACACACGGTCTGAATGAAATTGCACGTAAAATTTTTTAATCATATCGACCCGTTTCGTGTGTCAAAGGCAACGGGTGAAACAGTACGTGAGAACCTTTTTTTCCATGGAGAATTGTCCTCCCTTTTCTTGTGACCGATTTCGAGCGATTCCTTTTATTGAGAATTGTGCAAAGATATGAGGAAGTACTAGAATCATTATCACCGTCCAATAGCATATTCGAACAACGGGACACGAAAATATAGTAGGTATTTCATTATAGTATGTGTAGGATTGGAAATATGTACTGCGTGAATGTTGAGTACTTGAGAAGGTCGTGCGCATGGAGGGTACAGCGGCCCAAGGGTTCGGGTGGTCGGGACCGACCATCACCGAGGAATGACTGGGGGGTGTGTCCTGAATGAGTGAGCGCAAATGAGGAATAGAATGAAAGAGAAACTAAGAGTGAAAGAATATAACGAATGAACGATGCGTGCAAGAGGCAGATCTAGGAGAGAGTTTGAAGAGAGTTAAGAGAGGAGCTAAGTGAGAATCGTGTGTGAGTCGTTGTGTGTTTTAGTAACGTCGTGTGTCGACATATTATTATAATAAAGCTAGTGTTTTAATGAGTAACTAAAGTCTTATTACACCACCTGTCCTCTATTCCAAACTACGTGAGATTTACGAAAAATAACTTCTACATATGTAATTTGTAATTGGATTTTGATTGAATGTAATATGTACAGATTTAACGCGATGGATTTGTTAATGGTGCTGCTGCAGTATAATCTACGAGCAAAGGTTTCCGTCAAGGAAGCACGACACAGAAATTATGAATTACCTTTCAGCTAAAATAACTAAAATGGAATAGCATCGCAGTGTAAGAAGATCAACTCCCTGAACGTCCTGCTTCGTAATCTCCAAAAGGTTCTAACCTTCTCGGCAAACTCCCTTCCTAATTAGGTCACGCCGATTCGAAATGAACGATATAAACACAATATGCATGTACGTACATAATCTGGAATCCGAATGACGCGTTCAAATTTATAAAATCCCTACAGGCCTCGTTCATTAAAATCGAAAATCGCAAATATATAAACGTACTGAAATTGAAAACAAACGTAAATGTGCAAAGAGTGTAACGAAATAAGAAGCACAGGGAGAAAATATATTTGTGACTACAAAAATTGCACTTTCAATTGATTTAAGGATCCCTGGATTTTTTTATAATCTAACAGTCGTTTCCTCCAAATTGAAAAAAACGCCATTACTTCGTGTGTCGCTATACTATGTATCCCGTATTCCTCGTCTTTGAAAATGGGAGCTTCGTATTTGTGGAAATCCGACGCAAACCCCGCAGAAATCGGGAAATACGAAAAATGTAGAAAGCAGCGTAGAAGGAAAAGAGAACGCGAAAGTCAAGAGGGCGCAATCGCTCCACAAATTAATATCTTTTCTCGCTGAAATTGCATCGATGGTAGGTATAACGAAATTCTAATTTCTTCGCGTGAAATTCGAGCGTAAATAACGATAAGAATGAAATCGAAGCTGGGTGGAAAATTTGAACCGGGGGATTGTAGTAATTTGTACATCCGTTACCGGATATTGCATTTCTATTTTCGCGGTGCCCTTATCGCGTGCAGTTACACGGGCGTGAACGTTTAACACTCTCTTTTTATTCTCCATAGTTGTTAAAACGAATCGTTTATTCGCCGTTAATGTATGTTTGTAAACGTGATAGATGCAGTGCGTAAAGTTATCGTTCGCTTAATTTGTAAGTAATTTTAATGGAATTAAATTGTTGCCTGTTTAATTTGTTGATTTGTCGGTTTTATGACAGAAAATTAATAGACATTTGGTGAACTGTCGGTAAATGGTTTCGTATAAACGATATAAGAATTAAATCGAAGTTAATGGATAAAGGGATAATGCATACAGTCAAGATTTACAATAATCGGAAATATATTGCACGGCTAATGCGTTATTAATGTAATCTTTTATTTTGCAATAATGGTGAAATAACTATTGACAATCAGAGGAAGTTGTTTGCCTAACGGAGAAAGATGTTGATACCTCATTTTCAGTGAAATGTTAAGGAAGAGTTGTCTAATTGTTAAAGCACAGAGAAAGGTAATTCTACAGTGTAATTGCGTGATTTTTGCATATCGTTGTGGTGGAATTTTTATCAGATACATATGCATATGCATAGTAAACGCAAACGTTACCTATGATTCCGTTAAATAAATAGTATACTAAAATCCCAATTTAAAAAAACAAAATCGCCAACAAACTTATATAAATATCGAAGCGCAATAAAAGAAAGCGTTCATGCAAAGATTACTTATTCAAAGGGGATTTTTTTCATATCACACTCTACTATTTACTTGCTCCGCTACTCTCACACAGTCGAACATCACTTCGCAATTCAATAAACATCAAACTTAACGCTTCGAAAAGATTTCTAAACTAGAAAATCTTTCACCTTCCGGTTTAAACTCGAACGACCGACCACGAAAGCAACCGATCGCCCAATTCCCTCCGTTCTGTTCCATTCTGAGAGGAATAAGTACGCTCGACGTACGAGGAGCAAAAAAAGAGGAAAAAAGAAACACACTCGCACACACAGGAGTTACCCTTAATCAGAGACTCTGGCTGTACTTCCCCTATTCCGCCGGCTCATTGTGCAGACTTTAATTGTAAATTTTCCCAAAGACGAGCTCCCCGCTAATTATCAATCGGCAACAATGCTGCCGGCCGTTCGTTTCCCGTCGTGCACCAAGGTTCCTCTCCTTTCACGTTACAACAGAGACCTACTTCGTGAACGGATAAGAGAAGAGCACGCTCGACTATAATTCCTGTGGCGGAACAAAGTGCAGAAGCGGCACGGTGAAATAGTTGAACGAACGAAGCCTGTAACGATTCTCGAACTACGCCGAGGGTATCTCCACTTTGCTGCAGCACAGGCCAGCTTTTATTTGGCCAAGAATTTTTCGCCGTGGCCAGCGAGCCAACGTTTCTGGTATGCCAGAGAAAACGAATGATACCGTGGAGGCAACACGAAACACCTGGTAAACGTTACGGGCCATTAACCTTTAACCGGCCATTTAACCCCAATCCCGTGGATTCTAATATTTCTTAGACGACCGGCATAGGTATACGAAATCTCGGCGCGAATGTAACAGCGTGGGCGGCCCAGTGGCATTGCAATTACGTTATGATTACCACCGTACTAATTTTATCGCATACTAAACTGCCCGACGACAATTGCACGACGGCTAGTTTTAAACGGCGTTTAATTAGCGACGCCGCGCGCCCCGCCGATGGAAAAAGTGCGGGATCGAGCGAGAGATGTTCATTTGCGGGACATTCCCCGTGGACCATTCCGTTGGGTTCTCGTTAAAGAATGACGTGAAACGAAATGGACGGAGTATTATAGAAGTCGTTTTAGAGGGTAGCTTTGTTGCTTCTGAAATTGTGCTTTTAAATCGTTCTTTTTTTCCCTTCTTTTTTTTTTTATATACATGGAAGGTAGCTCGACTGTGGGTATACTGCCACATGGAATTGAAAAGAATTTCGCAGATTGAGGGTAATAAATAGACGGGCAAATGCAATTTTTCTTCAATTGTTGTACGAAGCATGGAATCTGTTGGACCGCACGACAATATTTATTGTAAAATAGCGCAGAGTTCTTTTATTCTATTGATTGGAGGTGTTTAATCTGTTAACAGGGTGGGAGGGGTTAACTTTGTATTTGTCACAAAAGACCATTATCAAAGTTGGTTATGCAGGTTCAGTTTCATTCATGTTTAAGATACTTGTCGAAAGTAGTGCATACCTGGTGGAAAAGCCAATCTGATTAACAGGTTAAAATACATGTTAGATATACAGACTGAAAGTACTTCATTCCATTATTTAATTTTACCGAACGAGATTAATACTGTCGCAAACAGAATCAATTATTTAAATACTCTGTGTGTACTTCGCATGCAATACCTACTGGAAATATTTATTGCGTCGCTCGAATATTAAATATGCTGCTATTCTCAACATTTAAAAAATACTATTGTCAAGTTATTGATTACTATTAATAAATATTAAAATTAGTAAAATTGGCAATTGCATTTTTATTCGGATAAAGTATAAAATATGAATAGCATTACCTACTTATAAATTATAACATTGTTTCGTTGCATTCTCTTTGCTCTCAAATACTTACGTACTTAAATACTGTAAGTCTCTTGAATTTATCAGTCAACAATGAAATACTCGAATGATATTCAAATTTATGATATCAGTATGATAATACATTTTAAGTGAGTAACACATTTTATTTGCAAAACATAATTCTACAGTCTTCCTGGAATTAACTTAAACCACCATTTTACTGGGAAAGTATATAAAATTAATTAATCATTCAAAAATGCTGCGAGCCATAAAATCTATATCCCAGGTAAGCTCCAGGTAAATTTGAACCTTGATAGAGAAATCCGTACGCTTCCAAAAATTGAAACTAAATCATTACTACTCTCACCTACAAGGCTTTTACCAT
Source organism: Nomada ferruginata (assembly GCA_963583965.1). Classification (NCBI taxonomy): domain Eukaryota; kingdom Metazoa; phylum Arthropoda; class Insecta; order Hymenoptera; family Apidae; genus Nomada; species Nomada ferruginata. The sequence goes on from OY757219.1 coordinate 9,777,214, forward strand.
TTACATCATTTTTTCATCACGCACGGAAATACAAATGTTACCTGCACCTCTCCCATTTAAAAAAAAAAACTCGTACCACGTTTTCACGGAGCCCCCAAATTAAGAACAATTTACATCCACGACTGAATACACCACAAAAAACCGGCATCTCTTCGCGAACCGCTAAAGATCCTTCGACCAAAGTAATCGAACCACCCGATTCCCCCATTATTCTTCGATTTCTTGCCGCCGCTATCACCACGTCCGTAAAACGCGGTTCCGCCCGAACGATCGCGAGCATCAGCATGCCCGTACTTTACGCACAATCGAGCCAGGCCCACTCTCTTCACGACCTATCGATCCGATCGAGATAGTTATCCCTGGTTGACCGAGCGTGCGCTGCCTTCCGACGCGAAATAAGCCCGGCGAAGCTTATTATGCGCCCGTGGTCAATAATAATCCGTGTGCTGGCCCTTGTCAAACTGCAACCTCCATTCTACGTGTTGCAAGTGTTCGTCGTTCGACAATTGTTGCCCGGTCGTGTACACGGCGTCGCGCGTTAAACGTCATTGTCTGGCTTGGAATATATTGCCGGCTATGGAGCTGGCTGGAGAACGGGGTTAAGATAGCCACGCCTGTTGCTTTGTTTCCGCGCGGCGACGTTGTCGAGGAACAACAATTTTTTTCGAGCACGCGTGCAGCGCGTTCGGACGGGAATGGAAAAAAAATGAGGGGGAAAAGAAAAGGGTTGAAGTGGGAAGAGAAGTGGCGGAGACGAGTGCCGCGTTCAACTTCTCGGCCCTCTTCTTTTTTTCTAACGTTCACCAGCGATTCAGCTTGCGAAAGGTGGAGATACCCTTTGATTCGATCTCGACGGTCGTTGAGTGAATGGAGATGATCGAGTGGAGATTGTAGCTTTAACGGTTTTAATGTCCCTTAAGGGGATTGAGTCGGTGGCGGTTCGATTGAATCGCTGTTGCTTGTTTATTGCGAACGTAGGTTGCGATCGAATGGTTGTTCGGTTATTGAGGATTTTGTGCGAGCAGAAGTTTGTTTTTATTGCTGCGGGGAAAGACGTAGCGATTTAGCATTCGAATGCTCTAACTCTGTTTCGGTCTGATTGTGATTACAATTGGCCGAGTGGAAATATTTATTATGGCAGATGAAAAGAAAGTTAGTAAGGAGCATCGTTATTAAATCTACGTTATTTATTTAGTATGATACAGTTATGGTATTAGTAAAGAAGTTATTATTAAATTGAAGGTATATTCAGGACGCGTTTAATTTTTAACGAATTCAGGGAATTTGGTTGTGAGTGTGATAATTTCTCTCTCATTATTTCATCTTGAATTTGTCATAAATCTTCGGACTGTATATTTGTCTTTTTTATTATTTAAATTATTTCTTTTGGAGGTAACAAGTCGTAAGTATCAAACGATGAAATTTAATATTAATTCTAATAACGCCTACAAAAATACAACTTCTATTGAAAAATATTAATCAATAAAAATGACGCCTTGATGCCGATTTTTATATATTATAAAAATAACTGTGTTACGCTTTCGACAGAGATATTTCTAGAGTCAGTTAATATTTTTCGATTGCACAAATCTGAATCTCAATAAATGCTACCGCGCAATTTTATAATAATCACATCAGTTTGAAGGCCTACAAATTTTCTCTTGAAAGAAAGAATGCGAACTGTGAATGTTCAAATATTTCGCAAGTGTAATGAAGCATGCATAACTGAATTCTCGACAGAAAAGGAATTTTTATGCTCATCGCGTAGAGTAGAACACACGTGAAATATTTCTCTTCTGTATTCACGACGATCGCTATATTTTATTCGATAATGAAAACGTGGGATAAAGATGAGAAATGATTGCATTTAAATTTAATTTTTTCCGTGCGTTTTATAGATAAAATAGGGAAATGATTGCATTTAAGCTTAACTTTTTCCGCGCATTTCATAGATAAAATAGAGTGCGCCGTTTAATACGGAATGTGGATAAATATTAAAAAGCATTTGTATTTGGCTTTGAACTATGTGAATTATTCAAATTATTTCAAAACGAGTGCTCACATTATTATAATGTAAAGTAAGCAGCCCTTAAACTCAGTCGTCGTTAAAATATTGTAATTGGAACATGTTGTAATAAGCTATTTATTCATCAGGATTAATGAGATGTACATATGTGCAGTGTTTGTTAACTAGTAGTATATTTGATGTGTAATATTCCTAACGCTGATGTTAGATAATTTATTTTATAATAACTGATACAGTAGCAAATCAGGGCGAATATAAAGTAAGACGAAATATTGTATTTATATAACTTAGCAACTACAGACTTCAAACTTTTTAAAGATTCAAACAGCTGTCGAAATTTCACACAAAAATTCTGTCTTGACAAAATCCAATCGCCCATTATTCCTGGAAATATATTAGAAGAACAGAAAACAGATGGTTGGTACTACAGAAACATTTATCGCGAAAAGCCATTGATATATCGCTACGTATGCTTATTTAAAGTAAAGTTTCATCTAGAAATACCTTTTTCTTTTTCGCAAAACTGGATAGAATGAACACACTTATCGCCAAATATTCTTAACGTCTCGAAGAATTAAATTAACATTTTGCAAATAACAATTTGTTATATACGTAAAGTAATATAATGAATATACATATAGTATCATTTATTAGTAGATTTTTATAAGAATCATAAAAACATTTTTGAATTTCTAAAATACATACTAATTAAACAAAAATATTTATTTTGAATTTATAAAAGTCTAGTAAATACTAAATACTACAAACATTCTACAAAAATTTATATTTCGCATTCAAACAATATTTAACAAACCAAACGACATATATCATTCAAGGAAAATTCAGTACGATTTCAATGCAAATTGCAATTTACTATTTATTCGTAGGAAACGTTTGGCAAAGGAGTGTCGAATTGAAAGTGACGAAAACCTGATTAACAAATTGTGTGTACGATTAATTAGGCCGTTTTATGAGCTGGCTAATAATTGCTGGCCAATCTCACATGATCAATGGTGATCGAAAGCAGAACGAGAAAAACAAATTGGAACTGTATATCACGATTACACGAAGCACACACTTTTAATCGCGAAAATTTGTGCAATTTTACTTTGCAATTAAAACCAGTTTGTTTCCCTGTGCATCAGGCGGCGCATCGATGTATAAATAAATTGATCGATGACACCGGGAACGCTGAATTTAAACGATAATTTTATTCCCAGTGTGAAGCTCGTCCCAAGATACAAATGAAAGTTGAATTTCGCGAACGACTTGTTACACTATTTTCGGAACGAACTAATTTAATATTTTTCCTTGCGCAATAATGCTTTTTCTGTAGTAGTCTAATTGCACAAGCAGGGCGTAATTGAATGATTCAATTTCTGCTCCTATTACTTATTGTTAAAAGATATTAAAATAAACCTGCTCAGCTTATAGAAATTGACATCGTTCTCTATATGAGCAACGCAATTGATTTACTTTAATAATAACGTTACCATAATGAAACCATTACTAATGTCGTAATTAATTCCAAAATGTACTCGCAGATTCGCTGGCGCAGAAATAAATTATTCGCTGAAATATCTCAAGCAGAAGAATCGTAAAGGATACAATTGTGAATAAATACGTCCGTTATCTATTTTGTGCCAAAGCGCATTATTCAAAATTTCCCTTCAACCTCGCATATCCGATCTATTTCGGAACATATATCTACGTTTCAAATTGTGAAATACATACTGCGACAACACCTAATTAACACAGGTACCGAACGATCATATTTCCCCTCGAGAATTTAATTTACATATCTTAATCATTTTGAAACATACCGTTCCATTACCACTCCATTAAGCATAATGGAGTATGTTGTCCTCCAACGAGCAGTACGTGAATGAGGAATTCCAAAAATGAGAATCGCACGAAAGAGAAAAAGCTCAACGCGCAAAGGAAACATGCATAAAAGTATGATTAAAAAATGCAATAAAAGAGAAACACTCATACCACAAGCAAGCTCCAAAAACTATTTAGTAATTAAATTCCCTGTAAACTTTTGTAAACCCCATTAACACACCGCTGTCACCAAATTATTTTCATATCAATTAAAACTCTGTCCCTCTTCTCCCCCCCCCCCATCTCTCTTCAAAGCTTCAAAGTTAAAAGTTCAATTCCAATCCTAAGCTAACTGTTTACGTCACAGTTTACTTCAAGTTTGAAATCTAGAGCTCGAAGTAAACTCGTCGGAATTTATATGACGAAACTCTTTTAAACGAGCCAGCTGAAATTGAAGAAATTTCCATGGCTTGAAAAAATTCCTATGTATCTTCCGTCATTTATCGACCGATGTACCTGTCTCTGCACTAGAAAACTAAACAATATACGCGTCACAGCAACATTCAGATATACGTGCATACGCGGGTATGCAAATACCCGTGCCAATTGACCCGAATCTCTTTGAAACGGTCGCGTTTACAATGCATTTCACGGCGAAATTAGCTGGGAAGCACTCGATAACAAAATTCCCGAATTGAATCGGGCTCGATGATCGCGCGACACGGAAGTGCAAATCGTGCCAGATTTAAGCGGGCCGCATTTCGACAAACTGCACCGCGTATAACGGGGAAAGTTGGGAATATCAGAGTTGCCCCCTTGGTCGTATTTGGCGGCCGCGAAAAGTAGGTGGCGAAACTGAAAATGGCCGGGCATTGTTCGCGCTCTGCCGCGGCCAAAACAATGCGAATCGATTGAGAATCGGGCGGCTTCGTTTACTTGCGAGCTTATACATTTACGAGATTGCGGGGGGAACCGTTTGCGATTTGTAAACCGCGATATGTTCGCGAATACGTTACGCTGGAACGGTTCTTTTCGTTTTTCAATCAGTTACTTTGTTCACTGAAGCAAAAGATGGTTTCTACTTTTCGTGGGTAGTAAAGAAAATTGTGAAAATTATATGCGAGCAGTTCGTAGGCTAAATCGATTGGATTGTTGTAAATTTTAGTATCAAAGTACCTGCTTGTTTGGTGCTTGACTCTCCTATATTTAAAATAAATTTCCTTGATAAGTATGTGCAATGATTAATAAATAATTTATAATTTACTTCAGAGGCGAGTCAGAATAACTTCGTACGGTAAATTAAATATCGAAAATTCTGATCGTAACACAATAGCTGCATCTACATCTGTATAATAATATATTTCACAATATATGTTCGAATATATATTATAATAAGAAATTGTAAAAAGCAAAGCATATGAATTTATCAATTTCCTGTAACTTTTTGTTCTGTGAATTTCCACTTGCTCCAAAGAAGAGAAATCAAGTCTGTGACATTGAAAAGTTAAGGAAATAGTTAAATAAATTTCTCCTTCACCGAAGCAATACGTATAAAGGATAATTTTTATTTCCCTTGGATAGTGAAGAAGTAAAACCACTGCGAAAGCTACATACACAATACCACTTGGCACAAAGAAAAGAAATGAAGCTTCTAGAATCATGAAATTCAGGTGATGGAGAATTACAGCAGAGTTTTGTATAGACGGTGTCGATAAATTTTTAAGCGGCAGCCCTGAAATTTTCCAGACACGTCGATCGTATCCTCGAATCTTGAAGGCGTCTCTGCTTCATCTTTTGAAGTGGGCATCTGCGGCTGTTTCTATATTTAAAGCACGACGAACAGGACGCAGAAGGCGGACGCCTAAAATGGAGCAAAATATTTAATCGCCTAGAATCTCCGCGAACAGCTTAGAGAGGCGTCAACTCGATTTCTTATCGCGCTAGAATAAATCTGGGAAATCAAGCGTAATATTCCGGCGATTCGCTCGTTTTCATTCGTTCGTTCGTTCTCGCAGCGGGTTTAGGGGATTTGAAATTTGTCGGACGTCTCGGTTCTCTTCGCCGTTCTTTGTCGAAATTAAATAATCGCGGCTCGACTTTAAGAGGCAACTCACGAACGGCCAAGATGCTCTGAGAAACTCGCTCAACGGGGAGGTAATTGCGAGCGGAAGGAGTTGAATTGCAATGGAAAATTGCGTGAAAAAATTAGCGGCACTTTGTAGCCGTTTAGTAGGCAGCGGTGTTCGTTTGTTAATGATACCCGTTTGTTCGAATAATATCATTTGTGAGCGTTGAATGTGAAATGTGACTTTGCGATATAATCGCGGGGTAAGGATGTTATTCAATGTTGACATTTTTCATGGCGTTTAGCTTGAACGGAAAGATGTGCTACATAAAGATAATTTTTAGAGATTTATTCACAAGTTTCGGGTGCTCGAGAAGAGTGCAGGGTAGACAAATTGGGAGTTTAGTTTGAAAACCTTGGCATCGCCGAAAGTTGATTGTGTAATAGTTTTTATATAGTTTCTTTAGTAACTGATTGATTTAATTATTGTTTGGAATATTTTGAACATTTTGTAACTGCGTTAAATACAGATTACTATTAAAGCCGCGGAAAAATAGTCAACCGTGAAGCGAAATTTCGTTGGATAGCAGTAATAATATTAACGATTCTTGAAAATAGAACCGAAATTTAATTTGCATAATTAGTATTCACCAGCTTTTATAGGCTATTCAATTAGACATTTGGTTTTCTTTATTTGTTGTTCAGTTGCAACTTGCAAAGTTGATTGAAAATATATTCACACTGACACAAAGGGGTGTCAAAAATAATAATAAGCAAGCATAATGATGCACATATCTGTACGCAGCTACTTTATGTGCACATATTTTACATAGGTCGATCACACAATGAGAATATTTTGGATGAATTATTATTTTCATCTTTTGCATATTCATAAAATGCTAAATCGTTGCTGAAATTTTGTTACACTGATGTTGCCCAAACGGGAATTCCGAGGGCAAATATACATCGCACGATAAGAACAATTTATGTAATGTTTACGCATGAATAATGTATTAAAATGATACGTTTTGTCGATTACGCATCTCATTAGATTAAAATATTTCATTCACGATTCTAGAGTAATAAGCTACGCGGCTAACGAATATGTAAATGATTTTAATTAACAGATTTTATGTTAAACGGAAATTACACTCCATTATTATTATAATTATTGGTGGCATTGATCAAATTTCACTAATGATACCATACCAGCATAATTACGTAATTCATTATCCCGACTTTATTTTCTAGATACTATTACGCAAAATTAAATTCAAAATTAATAAAATTTTCCTCGTATATTGAAAATGACCATCATGTCAATCCTAGCATTTCGAAGTTAAGTGCAATGACTTAATGGAATTGAATCAATCTTTAATTGATGCACGAGTCGCGTGCGATTTAATATCCCCGAATATTGGATAACAACGATTGGTTTTCGTTCGGGGCTGAAAAACATGGTATAAAGAGCATTTTATTCGAATGTGAATTTATGATTTCATACAGACAAATTTTTCTTTTTATCGTTTGCTTATGCATATATCGATCTCCACAAATATTTAACACTCGTGAAAAAATGAAACTGATGTTTGTTAAAGCTGCGACACTTTTATGTGCATAGATAGGGGAGATAGAAATGTTTCATTGACGAGTTTCGTTGGTTATTATGTATAAATCATTCATAAAAACCGCTTAAACTATTGAAGACCAGATAAATATTTAACTAAATAATGAAATAAATTATTTAACTAAATAATTAGTCATTAAGTCATTACAAGAAAAATCAAAAAAGAATATACGTACCCGAGGAAACTAAAAACTTCTGGATTATAAAATTTCCATTATCAATATATCACGACTTATGCATGTTTCTATTAAAATGTTAATCTCCCTAGCAGAATTACGAACGAATATTCAATACAATCTAAAAAATAACGAAATCATATCCAATATTGTATTAATAATATCAATTACCAATAGATATTAATACCTTATTAAACGCCAATATTAAATAACACCCAATTTACAATTAGCATACAATTTTCAATGACACCGCACGAAAATTTCGAACAATTTCACGTATGCATATCACTATCAAACACCATCGACGCCAGTTATTAGAATCTCTTCCAAATTCGCTTACACAATCGAACGAAAATGCAAAAAAGTCGAAAAAAATCTACATAAAAAGAGTGCACATTTCTGTTAATACTTCAAAATCCCCGAAGAACCGGCAATCTTATTTGTGAATCACTCGTCGCTGTCCTCTCCATAAGCCAGCATGGCACGTGTTATTTGTTGATACTCAGATCACCTACGAAAGTCGTTGTTACATACGTAGAACAGCTTCGGGACCAGACACAAGAACCACTTCTCCCCCCTCTTTTAGTCTTCACCGGTGGGTCTCGTGGTGTACAGCCTGGCAGGACAGTCATCCGTGTTCATCTCGAACGGAACGAACGGTCGGGACCCCGCCGGAAGTGCTCGTTTTCCATCCGATTAGTCCGCTGCATGACCGCTCGAAACTTTCGCCGGCGGTTTTCCGCCAAGTATTTCCATCGACGATCGATGGTAATTGCTGGCACGAGCGGTGACCGAGAAGGCTGGCCACTTGTTTCTGTGACAGCGTCGATTTCGAGTGAACCAAGTTACCGACACCGTGAAACGCTCCTCTTGAGATGGGGTTATTATTGTGTAGCCAATTTATATTTTAGAAACGGAGAAAGTAAGGTTCGATCGAATGGTTCTGATAAATTGTGCTTCACGGTGGATCTTCTTGTGATCTTGTTAGGGGGATTTATTTATTCGGATTTTGTGTTGAAATTGGAGAAACGTTATTTGACCAATGTTCGTTATGTCGTTTAATTATCTTGTGGCTCAATTATATCTGCATCAGATTTTTCAACTACTGTGATTAATCAGTTTAATCAATATGATGGGCATCGTGTAACGCGCGTATTTGTAATTTCGTGATACGATAATCTGTCGCTACTGATTCAAAACGTTGGATGTAATTGAGATGACTGAATTGGAGTATACGTGGAAAAGCAGGGATAAATAATAATTGTATGACACATACGTTGGAAGTAACGAATGTAATCTTATCTTACTAATGAGAGGTAATTCCAGGGTTTTCAATCGCTTAATCGTTAATGAAAAATTAGGGTTAATTTAGTGGAAAGATGTTCAGTCAGTATCGTGTATTTTCCTTTTATAAAACATGTAACTATTTCGCGACCATAAAATATCGATCGTCTGATAAAATTATGCAAATATCGTGGCGTTTAGTTGCGGCAGTATATCCGTAATAATTCAACCCGATCGACGATCGATTCGAGCGTATGGATATCGATTAGTCAATCGGTGAACAAGTAGCGAGTTGAATGGAAACCACCCTGCTCGACGTTACGTGCAATCGATGCCATAATCGAAATTAAATCGTTGCAATAACAATGCAATTTCGTCTGCTGATTGATCTCGTGACTTCAAATAAATGGCGCAGCCTGGAACATTAGGAAAATTGATATACTGTCTCAACGGTTGATTAACAGTTCGCAAATTAATCCTGCTATGATTATAATTCATATTTCGTCGATTTAAAGCTACTACTAAAATATGATCTATTTTTAACAAAAGTGTGAATTAAAAGTTGCAAAATTTTTGGAAGGACGTAGTTTTATTTATTAAATTTTATTGTTACAATGGTCCTAATGCTAACTTATTCTATTACACATTTTCTTCCCTGTTATATGTACCGAGTAAAATAAATATAACGATCCTTGTTAAACAAAAATTAATTTGTCCCCTGAACTCGACACGAAAAGTATTTAAAAAAGAATCTATCTCTGCAGTATCTATACATTTCCCTCGAAACTAGTAATGTTTAGTTCACATATTTTTCCATACCGGAATTAGTGCACGATTAACTACCCCTATTCAAATCTCCTGACCTGCCCCCTATACTACAGAACGATCCAACCTCTATCATCACACACGAATAATCTTCCCAGACTTCCTACATTATAATATCCAAACCCTATAATTCCCTTTCCAAATACCTTCATTACGGAACACCTTTGCCCCACCATTATCAAGTCAAAAACAAAAGAAAAATAGAATAAACACTACATCCACCTCGTCCAGAATCATGAAACCAACGCGTTTCCCGGATACAACGCACTCCCACTACTTTCCAACCCTCTTTGGAAAAAAGCCTAAAAAAAAGAGAGAAAAAACGAAAAGAAAATCCTGTACCTTCGCACTCCGTTCCAGAACATTTTACGCGACACACGAGCCCGCAGCGTTGCCGCGAAAAATTCATTTCGAAACGAATTAATTCATGTCCAGGCGGGTTAACAGTCGACGGCGTTTGTACTTAAAAAATTACCAAGTCGTCTAATCCCTTGAGTCCGGCATTAAATTTCGCGAAACGCCCGATCGTAGTTTAAAGCCGCGGTTAACGCGTGCAGTGTCTTGCCGTCGCGTCGGTTTAATCGCTAGGAAACCGCGATCCGGCTTTTCCTTTTTTTTTCAACGGCGGTGAAACGCGAAAACGACCGTCGGGTTTTTTTCTCCTTTTCGCTTTGGTGAAAATCCGGGGATCCGTAGGACTTTTCCGGCTGAAAAAAATCCGCGGTGTAACGTCGCGAGACGACCGGACTGGTTAGGGACGAAAAAAAGAAAAGGAAAGACCTTTCACGTGTGTGTGCACGAGCGAAGAAAAAATGCGTGGTAACGCGTGTAACCGCGGCCCATTTGCGAAGATCGATCGATCCCGTGACCACTTTCCGAATGATCGATGCGACGTTTCAGCGTGCATAGTTTTCCTTCTGTTTTCCCCCCGCTTTTTTCTCCCGCTGATAAAGCACTGAGTTCGTTTGTCGACCGCGGATAAATCGCTGATCTCCTCTCTCCTCTTTTCCCTCTGTTTTGTTTCGCCGTTTCGTATTGCGATACGCGATTCGACGAAGAAAAAAACGCCATTTGGATCGGAAAGGGGTTGGTTACTACGTTATTGCGATGTCTACGCTGGGGGTGGCTTGGCGGGTGGTTTCGATATGTGACTCGCCGCTCTTGTCGCGAATTGCTTTTCTCTTTTCAATCGGGGCGGATGAAGTATTGTACGGTGCGTGAACTTTGTCTATGGGTGGTGGATTGTCGTTTGTTTGATACAGCATGGGGGGGATGGCTATATTAAAAAGGTTGGGGCGGTGTTTGTGTTCGGGTCGAAGTTCGACAGGATAAGGGTAACTTTTACGCGTACTTGTTTAGTCGTTTTCACGTTGCGGGACAAAATGCAATTGACTGGATTAATCGAGACCTGGTAATAAATTAATCAAAAGTGTATTCGGTGTATACATATGGTTTTTTTCCTTTTTATATGGAGACTAATAATGTATTATTCCTTTCACGACAGTCTGAATATTTGAACAGACTTTATTGTATTGCTATTTGTTTCCTAATTTAACTAGATTTGTACTTTACCCTGTCACGCCCGTCGTTCAATATTATTTGAATTTAATTGCTAATTGGTTTGAGACCATGCATGATTGAAGTCCAAAACGATTGTGACCACAGATAATCGGGACTCGGCTCATTAAGATTCTGCTATAAATATATTATATGAAAGAAAGAAGCATCCTGCACGCAAACAGAGCTCACGAAGGTTGCACGTGAAATTCCCTAAATAATTGCCGGTCAAAGCACTGGGTTGTTGGTTAATTACAATGTGAAAAGCCGTGCTTGAATTGCGCGTGTTATGCGCGAAAGAAACCCTTGAGAAAAGTCATTCTGCTGGGAAATTAAATATGTAATCTGGGTGAAGAATGATTGGTTCGATTTCGTTTAATTGTTTCCTAATTGTCTCATTTCGATTTATCTCAGCGAGACATCCTGTCTACGATTATATACAATGGGAGATTGTTTACCCTCACGTTGATATTATTTAAAGAATAATTCTTTCCACAAGCATATTCAATGTCTATTATATAATATTATGGTATCTGTATTTTTTATTCCAAAATATTTTTGTTTACTTGAAGCATACAAGGGTATATCATCTGATTGACTTATCAATTCGTCTTTCATACTCGAAATGAAACTGCAACAAAATTATAGTGTGTACCATTCCTATTTTTCTAATTTATTTAACGAAGAAAGTTTCATCCCCTAAGCAATTGAAAACCATAGCTATTGCGTCAGTTATGAATTATCACGAGCCTTCAAATCAATGAAACAATTTACAGAAACTGTATTTAAGCACAAATATTGTTTGCTGTATACAAATATCTAATTTCTACGCTGATATCGTGTATACGATATTCGATACTGGACAAACCGTGGCGAAAGGGTTAATTTTCGAGCGTTTCTCATCGGACGATTTATAGGACGCGCAAAAGCACAGGTTTATCGGTGAAAAAATATTTGCAGATCCGTGTAGAAGGGCTTACATCCTGATGTAAATGTCAACGGGAGGCGCACACTAGCAACGCATAATCCAGATTTGTCGCGAAATAAATCGGGTACACGCGAGCTAAAAATTTATTTCACCCCGTAGATCCGAATCGGACGACCGAATTCGTTGTCGCGAAAATATTGTGTATTTTCTCACGATTACCTGTTCCGGCAGCTGATAAATAGTTTCCTCGAATTGAATTCGCGCGATTGATAAGCGTATTATCCGCTAAGGAAGTGGACTCTATTTGTTGTTCACGTTCGCAGGCTATTTGCATTGCTGTAGAGGCAGTGATCAGTCTAAATTAAAATCGAGGAAAGGCATGGTATCCTCGAATAAATATAGACGAAAATTTCAGGTGCATTCCTTTTTTCGTGCAAGGTTTGTAATTTGAAAAAGTTGATTTTGGAAATTAAGCAGATGATACATTATTTAATTCTCTGAATGTTATTTTATTTAGATAAACTTGTTGCAACATTTCGATAATTGTAACACTTAAAAGTGGATCCATGAACTTTTACTTACTCATTTAACGTACGGTGCGTACGCGTAAATTCGTGTGATATACGGATCTGCGTGCAGTAATTTAAGCAGCAAATTATAATTGAATGGAAAACGCCCAAAAATAGAATTCATGAATATAAGAGGCATAAATTATACAATGATGAGTTAGTTTAATTGACGAATTTACAAAGTCAATTTCCTCTCATTTTGTGCACGAAGAATGACTATTATATCATAATTGTAAATATATTCTGTTCATTTTCATTTAAACTATCCTACGCTTTAGAACGTTAAATACGTATTTAGGATCACTTTAACGTTCTCAATCCGGCATTAAAAGCTACGATACCTAAGTATCGTGACCGATTATCAATATAAATCAGCGTAATAAAATTGCGAGAAAATCTCGAACAATATAATCGATCATAGCAGTTCCTTTTTCTGTTGGGTAAAATAAAAAGTGGTGTTTTATTGAGAAGTGAAATTTCGCGAACTGTGACCATTGCGCTTCATCGTGAACAACGAAGAGATCGAAGGGCAGACGAAGCTCGAGAAGAAAAATGACGAATCATGTGTACCGTGCAATCGTCTACTATTTTCTGATTGTTTATTTAAAGGGTCTACTGCAATCATTGAGGCTCTATTCAGGACATCCGGCGGATTTGGTAAAATGCTCAGCCGACTTCAACGTGAGTATAACCTCCACTTTTAAATATCACTTGTAAAAGGGTTCTGTAGAGGTAGTTGTGTCAGTAGTTGCAGTTCCGATTTTTCTACAGTCACGCTAACATACAGCACGACGACAACTTTACTCTTCTGATATTTCGTACAAAATAAATACAACAGTCTGAGAAATAGATCTAGGAAGGGAATTTTTTATTTGTACAGAACAGTTCGTTTCTGTATATTGATTCTGTATAACTTTTTTGTAAAGTTGAATTTAATTTCAATAGCAGTTCAGAAAAATCGGCGAATATGTTTCCATAATTTCTACAAGATTCCAGTTTGAAAAAAATCTTCCCTTGTTTCTGACAGAATTAATTCCTCCATCAACTAAAACATAAAAAGGCAAAATTTACATAAAAAGGTACAATTTTATGAATTAATTATTGGAAAACTAGATTATATATTAATACGCAGTTCAGTTTAATTAAAGAATACTTCATTACTACATGTAATAAGAAGGCACGTCCTTATCCAAAGCAGAAACTCCATCGAAAGAAATTAGAAAAGAAGCGTCGACCATTCGGACCCAATCGGTCCGCTTAATATAAACACTTTTGTAATATATTCTCAGAATTATAAGAAATAATTTTGATTTAAATTAATTAAATAATTAAACGACTGTCCATGGATATAGAAACATTGCAATTTATTATAATTGATTGCACAACGAGTTTGAACTTCGTAAAGGGCTGCAGTATCCGAAATAATTGTTGCTTGAAAAAAAGAAAAATACAAAACGATAGGGGACGGAGGAGATTGTCAAAAGTTCATGGGAATTATCGAAGCATCCCTATAGATCACCGTGATCCAACGAGACGACTGGGCCCCAAGGGGGATCGATGCACCGTGAATGGATCTCGGTGAGTCAGCAACGATAAATCGAGCGATTTATGAAGCGGCACGAGCAACGACCATTCTCGAGGAATAATGCCGCTATCGATGTGCGTATGCACAGGTGGAACAGGGCGGAAGCGGAATTCCTTGCATCGTCTTGATCCTTGATACATTGATTCTCGGCAAACACTCAAGAGAATCGATCGATTTCGGTGCTCGATTTTGACATGAACATTACTTCGATAGTGCGGGGTATCGAGCTTTGCTAACAACGTTTTTAACAATCCAAGTTTTAACTCCAGAACGATATGACTTTGAAGCACTTGGACAATTCAATAACACCACCTTTCGCTTCATTTAATATTTCACGACATTATCAAACCTCCCCATAGATCACAATTAATTACTCTCATTGTCAATCACACTTATCACATCCATATAAAATGTCAACGACGACTCTACTTCAATCTCGATCGCCTGACAATCACCGAAAGTCCTATCGAGACCATGACACGAAATCCAGCAGACAATCAAACAAATCGACACCAAAAAAAAAACAAGGACGAGGAAAACAAACATCGCGTCGTATTCCTGACATTAAAAAATAATGTAAAAAATGCAGAAAAAAGGAAACGGGCAAAAAGGAACAGGTCAAGAAACAAAGACGCCTGCGAGTGACACTCGGCTCGTTACCGAGCGGCGATTTATTTAATTTGTCAACGTCATGCCAGTCAGCTCGGGGGCACGAAAAGTCGATGGCGTACGGATCGGGAATTCTTCAATCAAAATATGACGAAAGCGAGGCGCGACACGACCTCGTTTCAATCGTAATTAATTTCGTCGTGGATTCGTATCACGCGGATAATTCCGTTCCGATTATGGCTGCGGCGATTTTGCAGGAACGCGCTTCATGTACCACAAAATAATTATTGGACCGTTTGGCGAGAACGCGCGTGTAGTCGCGTGCCTGTGTACACTAGCGAACGTTCACGCGAGATTTTCACTCGAACAGATCGACGGAAATCAAATAAATAAGCAATCACGTGTCCCGGCTGCGAATTTCGAAAATGTCGGGCGTTTAAGAAAATACCGGACACTATTAATTGGATCACAATTTTTTCACGTGATTCGCTTTAACGTGATTACGTATCGAGTTAATCCAAGCTTTTATTTTGCAGAAATAAATTAACGTTTCCGCAAATCGCCGAGGGAAAATATATATTTTATATATTAATTAAATTTAGACCAGTGTAGACTCTTATCGGAAATTGTAGTAGTTAATTGTATGTCGCAAAAGTGCACTGCACCCTATGCACACTTCATTAAGCCTGTATTGGGTCGATCAGTGTCAAAACAAAAATGCGAATATTCTATCCACATGTTCCATGCACCATTCAAACTATTTTATTCGGAGACGAAAATAAACGATTAATAATATTACAAATGTTCCATGAAGAATTTAATAACAGAATATTAGGAATACAAATTAGGAATATTGGGAAAACCTGAATTTTCCAATAAACTATATTTTTCATTTAATATTCAGTTGTCATAAATATGCAAGATTAATTTCTTATTTGCAGCGCATTTACAAATCCATATTCAATCCATACAAAGGTGAAATATAGTATTGCATTATATTTACCTCGCAAATTCGATGCAATCTGATAATCATTTTCTAATGCTACCCATAAATCGCACACCGATCCCCAATACATGCCTAGCAAGGAATAAGCGTTACGCGCATTGAATTCAAAGATACAATTTCGTGCGATCTGTACTGCAACTGTGCATCCCTAAATTTCCCGAATCTCCAGTCCGTTAATCAGCTTGGCAACGAGATGCGAGACAGAGCGAAAGACGTGGGCGTGACGTAATTGATTCAGAAACTCTCGTTACAACATATTACACCGTGACGAAATAACCGCGTTTCGGCATCGGACGGTAAAGTTAGCGTCGTTCCGAATTTATGTTCAGTTCCAAAGCGTTCGCCGTCCATCAGTTTTCACGGTTGCCCGCGTTTACATTAACACGTCCGCTTGATAAGAAGTAATAATGACAGCTCGAATGCGACATCGTGATTTGCGAACATTGTGAGCCGTGCGTCGTTGCATCGGACGCAACAGGAAATTGTCGATAAAATGGAATAGCCTGTCAGAACTGTTTGCCGTCGAGGAACAGACGATTCCGGACAGCCGTTCCCTTCTGTAAATTTTGAAAACAAACGAGCTAAGCTTCTCCGATCTCGTTCAGCATGCACTGCCGGCCAAACGCTTCAATGTTATCCTTCATAATGCAGCTTCATCAGTCAAAAGACCTGAAGAATTGAGCATTGAGAAATAAGAAAACGTTCTGGATAAATATTGTAGAGAATACTTGGGAACAATTTCGTGTGACAATTGACGTTATCGTTTGAATAATAATCCTCATAATTCGTTATTTATAATGCTGTAACTGATAACTAGTCAGTGAGCGCCAATTTGAATATTTCCTCACTCCGCGTACAATCCAGGTGAAAATCTTTGTATCGCAAGGCAGTGAGGCAACTTCGAGAAAGTTAAAATTCAGACGCTGTCTGACAAGAATCCTAACTCAAGCTGGAGAGTTTCGCGTAGCTTTTGATGCAATTTCGCCGCTGGGCCGCGCGATCTACAAATATCAATGCAAATACATGTAAACACGGTTATCAGTTTTCAGTCGGAACGTGAATAGAAGAATTTTAATAATCGCTCGAACAACTGTTAAATCGAAACATTTCAGAATTTATGAAACAGTATACCTACCGTCTATGGGCGGTCTTATGGAAAAACTATTTACAACAAAAGTTTTGCAAACGTCTAAGTCACAAAAGATAAAGAAAGATACTTATCATAAAAAGAAAAAAACGTGGTGGAAATGTGAACGAACTTATTCGACATAGTAAGTTGTTGAAGAAATGCATTTGAGATTCCAATTTATTTACCTCGATTTCACAATATTTATTCGATTATAAACACTCAGGTTTAATACAGAGTTGATATTAGCATAATATCTGAGAAACAATATTTGAAATATCTGAGAAATAATATCTAATTTTGATTGCACTGAAAAATAAATTACACTTAAGTGTAACAGTGGGGTGAAGTACTGTATTCAAAACATTGTAAATAGTAAATAGGAATATAAATAAATAGATGAACGAGAAGGGGAATGAAATTTCAAAAATTGTTTTACGTCGAAAAGAGTCCGCTAAACCAAGAACAAAATGAATTCGGTAATAAAATGAGGCAACTTGCAACATTTTTATATCTTCGTAGGGATGCACTGTACTATTATTCTTTATTATAATAGTAAGCTTTCCTTTTCATAACCGAGCACGAAGTGAAATTTTCACAAAAATGTAACTTTATATAACTTATATTAATTAAAACCATGGAATATTTTATTAATGCCACAAAAATATCGAGGCCAAAATATTTCATATTTTTCTGGAAACTTTTTAATGAAACATTTCTAAACTTATATTGATGTGACATTTTAGCCTTATTTTTAACCGTGGAGCACTGACAAAGTTTATATGAAAACCTGTACTGCGTCTTATACCTGCATAAATTATTCTTGACGAAATACTCCTTAAAGGGAGTGCAAAGAGTTGTTTCTGCTTTAATTCCAGTAATTCGATTTCCATTAAACGATTTCAGTACGCTATGTACTCGGCCGTCCCAGTGGGACTCGAACAGTAAACATAAGAAAATTGACATGGTGCACGAAAAGAAAGGAAAGTTTGAAAAACGTGACGGGAAAAGAGAACGTAAAATTACAAAAGGCGGTCGCTCACAGCTTGCTGATAAATTAATAACCATGAAATAGAATAATTAATGAATAATTCTACCCGAGAAATAACGATGTTATACTCATCAGACTCATCTAAATTTTGTTATTCTCAGTGTCAATTTCTACAGGAAAATTCATTAAAATAGTAAAGCTGTTTTACTAAAAATAAAAATGTTAGAGCATATTAGTAAATTAAAAAATAGAACATAATATAAAAATTGAGTAGACACAGTCAAAATAATCATAGCAATTGAATAATTATTACCTAAAGTAGTTAACGATATCATAGTTTCAACGAGCCTGTAATAGCCTATTATACTTGTACCTATTATACTTATCATGCGAATCTGCTAAACGTACTCCTCACTAATTATGGGCCCTGATGCGGCTCAAATTATGACTTATGATTCAGCATCTTAACTGCAAGTCCATGGTCTTTGAAATGGCCCGTTAATCATGCGATCCGCCCTAAAGTTTACCCAGCTTACCTCTCGATTACGTAAAGAGCCCAGCTGAATATATAGGCGCATCGTGACACGTAATCATTAAGGTACATCACGGAACTTACTTGTTAGCAAATGCTATCCAGCAGGTCACATCGTTTTTTCGAACTGTGTAGAATATAAGCTGGTACATTTTTTAAGGATGCTACTGAAAGAAAATTTAATGAGAATAAAATGGAAAACCTTGTACGCAACTTCTTAATTATATCAAATAATTTAAAATTGTATCGCAATGTAAATATTCCTATATGTTACCCCAGCAATTGTGTTGAACTTTCAATTCACGTTATAAAAACGAACAAAATATTATGTTTAACAAACAAAAGTAATAAAAGTTTAACTTGCTACGTAGATATACTTTCGCATAAACATTTACAGCGTAATAAATCAAAAGTTTTAACGCGACAGACGAAGGTAAAGGGCTGCAGGATTACATTTAATTTAGAGCGAATCACTTGATCGATCCGCGTAAAAGTCGAGGGCATACATTTGGTACTTAAACTACTTTTTTCCTTCAAATGGTACATCGATCAGGGACCTCGTCGAAGCAAGTGAATGGAAAATCTCGATAATCGGGCCGCGAATAATCAAGCCCATCGATCGAACACGAACGACGAAAATTGGAATGATACACAATCGTTTCCGATGGTTCATCAGCCCCTTTTAAAGGGACGCTTCGATGCACGATCACGTGGAACGTTACTGCTTAACAGAGATATGTATGGGAACGTTTCACTGTAATATACGATACGTTTGCGCGGGGAAAAATATTGACGAAAATATATAAATAAAATAGTGTCGGATGAAACGAAAAATAAACTGTAATGCGCCTGTGGAATAAACGATGAGCATTCTGAAATTCGCGCACTTCGCGTGATTGTATAGTATTATATATTTCATATATAATTCAACGGATGAATTGTGTTAATGGTTTTCGGACATGTCGCGAGCTTGATCGTTTATTCACAATATTTCAGTGACAGTTATTATTATTGCATATTCGACTGATTCTCAGTCACTCGCGATACATTTATTTTAACAAATGTTGCATCACCACAACGCTGCACTTTGCACACGCACACGCTCTGCAATAATTACTAAAACGAATGGAAATTACTACATACCATTACTGGGATTACAATAATATTGTTCTATGCGTTTCGTACAACCGCCGGAAAATAATATAGAATCGAGCAACAAAAAAATGTAATTTCACACTCGCAGAGAAGTGTTGACGTCGTTCCTACGTGAATTCGTTGCCGGTTGCCACCGGATTATTTTAATATAAAAACGATAGGAAGGAAAAGAAAGCAACAGAGTAATAAATCATACTATCTCCGAACTATTATAAATCATGGAATATCTTGCACCCTTTCAAAAGGTTCATCAGCATTTCTATTATTTCATACCGTGGAGGATCGACATTTTCCATCTATCTATTCATATCCATTCAAACGCCATTGGACAAGATAAAACGCTTTAACGTCGTGTTTTTCGCTTTGCAACTCATTCGTTTTCGTCCGAGGATCTGCCGGGGGACAATTCCGATAAGTTGATCCGCCGGTTTCCACCGAAAGGAATATACGTCAGGTGCAGTTGCACGTTAAACGCGTGGAATAGAGGGCGACAAGTACAAAAATTGCAACACATAAGCGGGCACGTGGAACGATAAGGTGCAAGCAGACGGAAGAGAATAGTAGAGGCGTTCTCAATCAAATTTCCGCGCGACGTAAGATTTCGCATTTTTCACCGATCGATCAACAAACATGTCGCCCTCGTGCGATAACATTTATTTCCCCGTTTAATTTAATCCGATAGCATGTCCGAAACGACGTTGAAATATATAAAACATACTGCACTGGGAAGTGCGCCAGTTATTATCTGCAAATGTATAATTCAGATTTATTTATTACACAATTATCACAAGTTACAAAAAATGAAATGTCTAAATAATAAATCCACCACAGGCATAGCCAACAGCTAAAGGGTTAAAATACATTGGTTAGCCACGTAAACCCGGTCCAGTAGTGAACGGATTGAAGTAAATAAATTTAAAAATAACAAGTCCGGCCACTCGAGTCCGATTGTGAACGCCAGAAGCTAGAAATAATTGTTTCTTACTGGAACTCTCATGATTCATATCGCATCGACGTACGGATAATCCACAAACTGGAAAAATGAGAGAATTCTTCAGCCACCAACGAGCTCCTCGCCGCACGCGTATTTTCAGCTTCATTTCACCCCGTCCTCGAGATCATTTCCCCTCGACTTTCACGGTTTACGAGTTTCCCTCCTTCATCTACCGGTCGCATCGCCACTGCTTGACACAAGTGCGAGGGGGGGAAAAAGGGGTAGCACAGGAGTGGATGAGAGAGGAGAGATCAAATAAGTTGGGACAAGAGGGCAAGAGGAGGCGTGTAAGATAAGTCGCAAAAAAAAGAAAAAATAAGAAGAAAAGGACAAGCGGCGCGCCGGAGAAAAATTAAAGAGCGTTGTAGGGTGAGACGAAATGGAAGGACGAGTAGGGAAAATACAGTTAGAGGGCACAGGAAAGAGAAGAGTTATGATTGTGACCGAGTTCTCGTACTCGAATGGAAGCCCGGGAAGACTTTTGATGACACCAGACGCGGGAGTATAAATGCACTTGCAGTTCGTGCTTGTCGGGTAGTAGCAGGAGAAGCAGACGACCGCGGTATAAATCAAATTCTTTTTTGCTGGAAACTCCCTGCACCCCGAAGGGTGGCCAATGTTGCTGCCTCCGCGTACCTGTTTAATTCGCGCTGAAAGTTCAAGCGATTTAAATGCGCCACGAGTTGTCGTGCCACTGCCGTGCGTTGCAACAATTCCGACCGAGCGGATGTAGATTTTGCGATTCTGTATAATACGTTGCAGTTTCGACGTTTCCTTCTGGGGACGCGTAGCGTGGAATGTACGATACTGTTTGTAATTGTTCGCGCGAGTTTGTAAGAACGGGGAATTCAAGTTTACGTTTCGAAAAGATATTTAATATTTGACGTTCGTGACTATTTTGCATATACATGAACTAGGGTGTAATGTACTAGTGCGCTTGGTTGAAGCGTTATTTCACATTCTGATATCATTTGTGTTTGCAACTTTCTTTTTGAGCGTCGACTTCAATGACAGTTTATTTGTTGGTTCAGAAGCCGATTTTACGACGGAGTACATTGGTTTTCAAATTAATATAACGGTAGAACGATGATAATGATGATGCTTGTCAAAAAAGATGTGATAAGAAATATTGAACGCTAAGTTGGCATTTTATAAATCTGCCTGTGACAAACAAATATTTGCTGCAAAACTTTATGTTGCTTGTCCAATGAAAAATCTATACGACCGTGTCGCTGCTGGCGAATAATTTGAAAGAGAAAAATATCCTGCAACTATCATTTATACCTGTATTGATTCTTGTTTCGTTTAACACGGGGGACACCCTGTTCTATAAAAAGAAATAAACTACATTTATTTGTTCTCTGCTTGAAAATGTTATGGACTTGAAAGGAGTTAATAATAGTTCGTTAGTTACGACACAATTGATTGAACAATTTTCTGTTATTGGTTCGACAGCAAATCAATTTGGCATGGTGTTAAAAAAAAGTTCGCAGTGAACAAACGAAATGTCAATTACAGGGCGGTATATAACATGTGCATTTTTAGCATGTATTATAGGTGTACAGTATGCACAATATAACGATAAATATAGATCACAGACACACTTTGTAATAAAACTTGCCAGTAGTTTATTACGATAGAATTATTTAAGCCAGATACATGATTTGTCTTTTTCATATTTTTACAGAACCTATGCCTCGTTCCATTTGAACTCAAAAGCAAACTCGGAATAATGAATCCACGACTCGTATATTATAATTAAATTTTAAAACAGCCAAGTTGAAATAAGATATTCCACAGTAAAAAATTACCATTGAAAAAAGACCATAAAACAATCCTTTTTATATCTAATAGAATGAAATAAAATATTCCACAGTTAAAAATTACCATTGAAAAAAGATTATCAACCAAACGATCATTTTTTTATCTGATAGAATGAAAAATATATATATACATTCGCAAGCAAATAAATACTTAATAATATAATAATTCATCCGCAATTGACAATCGAAAGAAAAACTCCTCTGCAGATTAATCACCCTAATCTTCGTAAACTTCTGAATCCTTTCAAACACTCCTTGTAACACATCCAATTCGCAATTTTACGAATCCCCGAGTCGTGGCTGGAAATCTCGTTCGATCGTAAAAAAGTAAATCGTTGGAAAATGAAGGGCGAGTAAAATCGCGGCGTCGGTTCGACTTTCCCTCGTCCGTCGGTCGTTCCCTGCTCTACGTGCGCGCGAATATGAATAACGTCGGTCGACGATCTAGGAAATTTTATTTCTACGCTATTACGGGACTCGTTGAAAAAAGTGCAGCAAGAGTACAGGACAGTCGCTGCCGGCGGGCACGCCAGGGGTGTTCGTTGCCGCGGGGACCAGCGGATATTCATGAAAATTCATAATAACGATAATTGAAATTTGCGCCTGAACCCGGCAATTCCACCGCCGGAATCGTGGCAAGAAAAGAAGGGGAGAGAAAAAAGGATGGAAATAAAGGGTAGAAGGCAAGGGATAGGGAGGCCGCGACCTCTATATATTAAAAGAGATCGTTAGAACAGAATCGATCGATATCTCGTTGCGAAGGCGTGAAAATTGAACGGCTCGACGGGCAGCCAGGTACGAAGGAGGAGAAACAAGAGCAAACCGACGAGATCCACCGAGATTGGGCTATTGTACGCTTGATATAACACGAGTTTTGGGACCAACTTTCATTCAGCCATGCATCGTACGAGTCCCCGTACATCCAGAAGCGACCGGGCTTAAATAGATGAGATGTTGCTTTAATTGGAAACGGAGAGGCGCGTTCGCGGAATTCGATGCCAACGGCGTGACTGATTTTATGATGGAAATTATCACGACACATGCTGCCCGCGATCGTGTCGCTCCGTCGATAATAATCGCCGTGGACGTGGGAAGAAATTTCGCCTGATTCGTTGTCGGACAACGTGAGATTGTCTGAATAGATAGATTGTGAACATCGTTGTATGGCTATGACAGACTTTTAAAGGTAAAGGCATTGTCAGACAGACGTGGCTGTTATCTTCTTTTTTTCAATTAGCAAAGCGATCGATTTTAGAATGGTGAACTTAGGTATTCAATTTTGTGTTATTAGAATTATCGAATGTTACCTGTGGAATAATATGCGAGTATCTTTCATATTCCTTTCAATCATGATGAAATGGATTATGAACGATACGAAATTCATATCGGATGTTGTAATAGCCTGAGGGACTTTTCGTATTTCATCGATGCTCACATTGTTCCCCACGCGTTGGAAGCCTTATTGCTTCCTTAACTCAATATCCTCCTCAGTTTCTCAGGTAATTAGTCACAGAGCATCTTCCCTGCCATTAGTTCACGGCACAAGGTATAAATCTATCTCGTGTTCCCTTTCACCGAAACTGCAAATTCATCGATTTCTCGAACCCCGTGTAACGATACCTCGGCGTCAGTAGAATATTATATGAGTCGATGGATATTGGAAATTGATTAGGGAATGGAATTTTGTCAATTAGTAGCTTGATGAAATTGGAGTGTGAAACGTGATGCAATGACTTGATTCCATTCTGCTGGATTATAAAGCGGACTTCTAGAATTTTAAGGAAAAACGTTGCAGTACAGAAACTGTTGAAGTGCGAACATAATCATAAAAGATATGTCATCAGAGAATACTTGACACAATTGTAATTATTGATCTCCACTCGAAACTGCCTCAAGCTCATTTCTATGCGCATAATAGAAACTGCTTTGCCAAATAAGCTACCAAACTTGAAATCCTTCTCTCAACTTCAGCATGAATTATGACTCCAATAAAAACTTTCAACGCGTCGTTGATCACTTTGCGACTAACGAAAATTAACAAGTTACTAACCCGTGCTAACAAGACCTCGTTTATTGGACAAATATGAAACTTCTCTACTCAGGAAGATTTATATTTACCAAAAGCTCCAATAATATTGTGAACCTTACTAACAGAAAGCAGCCAATTTTTGTTAGACATATTTTTTCAATATTACCTTCAAACATTTCGAAATGAAACACTGTTTCGCTATCTATTTTCTATTTTTAACAGTCCCTTGGTACTTCTATCACACTCGATATAACAGTACACGAAATGCTAAAATATCCGACGTGCACTTTGCAATATTACTATTTCATTTTCGTTTTACAAATGTTTCCTTCCTCTTTTGCGTTTTGTATGCGAAGAAATGAGTATGAGCTTTGATGCGTGGAAATAAAAAGTCCCCGCTTTACTGCCTCTGTATAAATCTTTGCGCAGTAAAAACTGAAGCAGATTTTGAATTAAGACAAATGAATTATCATTAAAACACGGTCGGTCCCGTATGACCTAACCACCTTGATTCATACTTTGTACTGTCCCGTAAAAATTCAAATTGCGCCCTCCGTACACGGTTTCATATGGTGTGTCGCATAAATCTCCCGGGTGAGATTATTCCATTTTGAAGCGAAATTATTTTAACAGCAACTGCAATTTCACGCGAAATGCAGCTTCGCGGAACCTACGTTCAAATGTCAAGCCTCGATGCATTACGCTCTTCAGCAAGTCTAACAAGTACAATTACAATTCGCAACTACGCCACGAATGTAGCAAGAAAGGCCGCATGTCATTAGTCATTACAGTTCAATTGAGATTACGAATTTCCGTAAGAGCTGAAAGTTGTACTGCTATTTTGATATAAATGTTCCAAGACAGGGGTTGAATTTATTTTTAATATTTTCCAAAGTTTCCAGAAAAATCGGTCGTCAATTACCTCTGAAATAAGTGTCGATTCTTCGACGCCAGAGATACCTATACATTAATTAATTAATAATAAAAGTGAAAGACAAGTGTTTATTTAAAAAAACTAAACCATGTTAAGAAAATAATGTTCTACATAATAAATCAACAAGAAGCAATCCAGATCGTACAAATTGAATCAACGATAAAAAAGATAGAATAAATAACCAAACACTCAAAGAATAAAATAAACAATAAGAGGGGCCAAAATCGTATTATAATAGACACATAGAAAATTTAAATTGTCCACGGGGTAGAACGATATTATCCCCATTCGAACCGCCAGACAGACACAAAATTCATATGTACCTTTCCGGTACGTGATTCGCTTCTCGAGCCAATCTATGAGATTTCTTCAGTATTTCCTCCACGTCGTTGCTTGTATAGAATTAGCCGTACTTCACCTGTAAATACGAAAAATTTTCTGCGTACACTTCAACCCTTTCCCACCCATTGTTCGCCCTGTAATTAATCGTGTTAGTCACGCGTTGCGTTCGAAACGTCGCCGCAACGAAAGTCTTCGTGGACCTTTGTGCGTTTAACAAGCGGGCATGGCCTTTTGGTTTTCAGAACGATTCCTTGTGGAACGTTCCGATGCTTCCATAGATAATTTTCCACGTGATGTACCGCCCTTTTCTACTTAAGATAACGGTGCTCGTTTCCGGCCAGATCAAAAGTGAAACCGTGCATTGGTAAAGAAGGTCGAAGATGTTTCTGGAGAATAGCTTCAGACTCGCTGGAAATATTTTTTGTGGAAAATAAGCGACTGGTTTATTTCAAGTAGTAGCCCAGGGACCTGATAACCATCGACGTGCTAACATTGAACTATTATTGAGAAGTTAAAAAATTTAAATTATTGCTATTATTTATACGAAACTCCGATAACGAGGGGATCGATTCCTACTTGTTAAAACAAAGGGACGCGAACGATCGCACAAAAGGGATCGTTGAGAGTCATAGTCGCGAAGAGGAGAGGGAGTGAGAGTTCGCAAGGTGTCGAGGGTTTTAATTTCATGGGACGTTAAATACGTTCTCGAAGGTGAAAGAGAAAAAGGACAGGGAAGATTGTAGAGCATGGAAGAGAAAAGGAGGACAAGGCAAAAAAATAATGGTAGAAGGCATTTCGTGGCTCTTCGTAGAATAATGACGATAATTGCACAAACTTCTTGGTTCTTTTATGCCTCTCGATGTTGTATTGCCCCGATGGGTGCCATTGTTTACACAATAGAGTATTCTAATCTGTTCTGTGTTCAACAGACTGTTGTATTTCTCGTCCACTTCAAACTTCCTATTCTTTGAATTAAATAATAGCTATGCGTATTACGATATTTTGTATATTAAATATTTTTTTGGAGCATTTATTAAATAACTGCATCACGAAGCAGAGGGGCAAATTAAATAATTTTGTATTGGACCTTTATTGGCGCGAGGAATGTTTAAACTTTTATTTTGCATTGACAATTGGCTACGTTTATTCGACATTTTGATGTGACAAGTTTAATACATTTAATTGGGTAACAATTTGCCTCCATTTTTAAAACTCAATTGATGTATTTACAAGAAGAAGAAAAAACATTCTGTTGGAAATATAAAGCAGTTTAAATATTTAGAATAAATGAACGAATCATCTCTTCTTATGTAGTACATGATAAATACATTATCCCCGACTCGAATGTCTTCATGCTCTGCATTCAATTCCCAGTGGTCTACTTTTAATTATGCAGACTCGATTGAAACGTACATTTCCACCGGAAGCCCACATTTTCCAAAGTAAAATTTCATTAGCATGCGACAGAGAAGAATAACATAGACATATCTCTTTCTCTCTATGTATAAAAACGATCTATTCTATCTTTTTGAACGAAAATATACTCAGCTTGTCAGAAATTATTTCCACAGTGTGCACAAGTTTTTGCATATTAAATTTATAATGTCTTTATTACAGTTCTTCAATAAATGTTTATTATCAATGTGAAATGACGTATTACGATATTATTCCATAATAAAAATTATTTCCATAAATTTTTGAGTCGCAAAAATGAAAAGTATAAATTTCACATTTTTAAATGAGCGAAAGTTGCTGTACTAACATTTCCTTTATCAGTGGAACAATATTTATCAATATATGTATAGTTACTATATCTGTTGGCCAATAGGCAAAGGTTAACCAAACAGTTAGATATTATAGACCAGGGATTTACAAACGCTATTTATTACTAAATCATGATTATTTGGTACATTGGAACTTGTTAATGGACTGTTTGTAATAGTCTTATCAGTAGGTCTTAAATTACTGCTGCATTGTAGATTATCACAGGATCATAATGTATTAACAAACACCATTACTCGACCGATCACAAATCTTTAGAGGATAGTTATTGTAGCATTTCATGATTTAATAACTTGGTGAATATTCATCAAATTATTCATATACGTATTTGTTAATAATAGAATTAAAGAATAAAATAGTGTTCTCAGAAAACAATGCAGTCAGTATTAATTGGTCATTTGTTATACAGCAACTTATGATTAAACTAATATTTAATGCTCTTCAATGTAACTTATTAATGAAGCTCAATTTGACACTGCAATACAATTAGTCAACAAGCTTATCAGTAAATGATTTGTCATCGGCAAACGTCAAATGAATAATCCTGTACTTAATCTTTAATCCATATATCATTGATACACGCACAATTATTCATCAGTGAACCACTAGTGGTTCTCTGGTTCACTCATTCCTTATTAACAAATGACTGATCTCTATTTCATACTGTATTATTTCACCAAAAGAGATTAATAAATTCTCACTGCTCGTTGCACAATGAATACTTATTACATTATTACTTATACATAGATGAACCACATGGTATCACACAATAAATTGTGTCCTATTCTGAAAAAAATCGGAAGAATTATAGGATTAACTTTGAAATTATTTAATTGCATATTCTTGTACTCTGCAATAATTAATACTGACATATAATATCGTTATTAAATCGTTGCACGGTACACGTAGATCATACAACTGAAATCCCTACTAGAAATTCTTCCATCCGCGAATTACACACATAAAATTGGATCAAGCTCGTCTAAATTTCCTTTATCTAAAATAATATAATCGCGCCCTACTATATCTCATTCGCAATCTCAAATCCAACTTCAAGAGTATTAAATTTATAATAACGAGAAGCAGAATTTCAATTGCACATTAAATTATACGCGCACAAGCAGTCGTTACCAGGCTCCATTTATAATCAATTAGTCCCTGTTCCCAAGAAGAAGATTCCACTGAAATACCTCAACGTTTTCCTCGTACGTGACGAACACAATATTCGTCACAGTACTTTGGTCGTCTTACGAATAATTCACAATGCGAGTAGCATTGTCTTTACTAAAATAACTACAACGCAGAAGTTACTAACGACGTCCTTTTAATTCCAGATTAATCCCTTTTCAGATGCAACGATCGTTCGTTACAAGGCTGTCTGACTTCCATAAAAGATTCTATCTCGAGACGCAGATTAGTAACGATACTATGTCGCCGTGTAATGCCACGTAGCTCAGTCTGCTGATATCCTCTTAGGGCAATTCCAACGTTTAATCCAGAAATTATCCCTGCGTCGCAACGGTTCGAGCACGGGGGAACGGAAAAATAGCGGAATTTCATTTAACGCGAGGCGCGATCAGATAAACCTAATTGGAAACGAGATAATTCCGGGGGGGAAAAAGAATATAATTTCGCTCTTAGCACTAGGACAACTAAACCCGTTTAAATTACGGGCACGCGCGAAATGCAATCTATTCGCAAGAAATTTTCTGAACGACTTCATTTCAACAGCGGGAAGACAGGTGTTAAAGGTTAAACGTCTTCCTTTAGTTTAGGGCTATTCCTGCCCGTTGGATACTTGAATGAATTAAAGCAACAGGCGATAATTGGTGTGCGCAAATCAGTGGAGGTGTAAATTATTTTCCCTCGCACCTTTCCCAAAATATGGATCGTATCTCCCGTTGCGGACACGTGAGATTTATCCAAGGTAATATCTGCGATGAGCAGTGTGTAACGTTGAAAATTCGTCATTTCGGTGAACATTCGTAATTCCAAGGCTCGCAACGACGCTGCATCCTCATCCATTTTGTTTTCTCGTACTGATTTCCGTTAGAATAATTTCGGAATCGTAAAAGCACGCTCTCAATTGTCACTGAACGAATTTAATAAACGCAAGCGTATGTGGGGGAAAAAACATTTTACCGTGGCAATTCGTGTTCGCAATTTTCCTAGTGAAATAACTACAGGGATTTATCGTTATTGGAAACTCATGATCGTAAATTCGAGGACAAAACATAGTCGTTTGTATTTGCTTTTGAAATTACTGAGAAGCGATGATAATTCGAGATACAGCGTAGAGAATGGCCTGTGATGGCCACGTATCGCGGGAGTTATGACGTTGCACGATTTCAGCAGGTGAGACGAACGGGACCATTTTTCAGTTTGCATTCCTATTTGGTGCGCGGGAAACAAACGATCATTTCACGAATCTGTCCCAACAGCCACTCACCGAATAAACGAGGATATATATGGAACAAGAAATTAGAATCGTATGTACAATGTATGCAATAACGGTAGAAGCAACAGATTTTCACTATTGAACAAGCTATCTTGCCTGTAAGATTATGGGATATATTTTTATACAGAAGTGGCCTGTAAAGAGCGTCATATAATCTCAATTAAATGTAATTAATTTCCCATAAATTATTAATAATAACAAATGTTCATCTTGTCAATTTAAAAGAATCAACGGTGCCATTTTTTAAAAAAGAAACTGCTTATATTCTAACAGCAAGGGAAGTTCATGCATTTATTATCCTTCATGATCTATGTTCGAAAACTGTTATAACACCGCACATTTTGTCAAGCTACCTTTTAAGCTGTTTCAAATATTTTAATGGTCTCGCACTGAATATCGTATTGATATAATAATAAGTAGGAAAATAATATTCGTTTACTGGTAAAGCTCGTTATCACACTAATAAGGAATTCATTTTATTAGCCTACTTAATTTTTTAAGTATTAAAGTTGGAATCAGATGAGGCGGGCAAATCGATTTTTTATTAACTCGCTTTTCAGTGTACTTAGTAAACAAGAACTTCCAGAGATTGTATTAAACACAGTATCTACCTGGTGATCCAAATATACATATGTATACATATGCTTTAAAAAAAATGGAAAATATTAATATTTCTTTTAGGAAGGCAGGAGTTGAATTGATTCTATCTATAGATTTCTACATAATCGTATCGTATAGGGGAGATCGCGCTGATTAATTTGCTTTTTTTTCGAGCTCGATCCGATAATTCTGAGCCGAGTTACAGCCGTTTAAAGTTCCGTCAAAACTATGAATGAAGATTGACACAGTGACCCATATAAATTCCTAGTAATGCGTACGCTATTACTACTGCTGAGTAAGCGACACGCGTGGGAACGTCCTTGCAAGGCCGCGACGATGCATAGTCGTAATGCCAAATTAATCTCCATTTCCTCATAAATTCTCCAGTTTTTCATTGGCGTAACTATCAGTTTTTTTGTATTTAACATCAATTAATTCTCCTTCGAATTTCTTTCCTTTTTGTCTTGTCCGTTTACTTGTGTATGCAACAGCGTTTTATTTCACTTCCGCGTTGCAATAATAATGTTTACGTGAAACTTGATAAAGTTACGGCAATGAGATCTGATACTTCATAGATTAAAAAATAACCACCAAGAGCGAAGGTACAAAATTTTGCATTTTATTTAAAGAAAAAAATACACGTGGCGGCATGTCGTGTTTGCCACACCTCGAACAACTTCGAAACTAACTTTCTGGATTATATAGTTAATTTAAACAATTGCGTTGTTCTCGGCTTCCAGTGGGTACTTTTCAACCGGACTGGGCTTAAATTAAAGCTGCCGGTCTTAGCTTTATTTTCCAGGATATTTCGAAAGTATCGCATTTGTGGTTTGAAAGTTATTAACAATTAAAGAATTAAAAGATATGCACTCCGAGTCATTTACCTCATAGCAATTATCTCGGCTTCTGAAAGCGCTAGATTAATATAAACGATGTATAAACGACATGTGAATGTTTTCCTGACACATTTATACACAAATTGGCCACCTATTACAGAAATTCGGTTTACGCTCTCATGAATTCTCTGTGACATGTTTTAAAACGATCGCACATGGATACTATTAACGAATTCTATAACTGCGTATGCATATTCATTCAATCGGGCTTTTCATTTCTATCCTCTTAATACACTATTTCAAATGATTTTAGTATTTTCCATTCTGAAACTCCCACGTAATCCGAGTATTATCCGCTAAACGGTTTTCGGAGAATTGAGATGAAAGATCATGGATACATACACAAACTTTATAGAAACTTATTGCTTATATATACTTACCTTTTCATTGAATTCACCATCAGTAACATAAAACTTGTGCAAGGCCGTATGGCTAATGGGTTTCTGCGGTTTTCTTTTCAGAAGTTCTATAATACTTTGAACAACCGTAAAGCTGCATTTTCACATGTGTAACATGTCGTAAGCTTCCCAAACATGTTCTATAATACCTCTGTTTTGGACAATAAAAACGTTCAATAAAATCATTTAATTAAATTGAACAAATAAATGTGCAAATTAAATTCGCAATTACATATAATTAAATTGTCTGTTCCATTGGGAGTATGCAAAAACTTAGTAACTCGTATCACAGATTCATTATAATATGATAATAATGATTTATGCACAGCAGACTACAACATAAAGTTGTTAATTACGATAATTATGTGTACACGTTCAAAGTGCATTCGTACAGTTAGAAATATATAAGCAGGAATAATGGTATTAAATTTAAAGTCATTTGGAAAGTTCAACTGCTTAAACGCAAGGACCCTTTAATAACCTTCCTTACCTGAAAGTGTACTTCGTGCTTCATCCACTCCCTCGTGCATCCGTGCTGAAATTAATACTGAAATGTAAAAGTGAGTAAAATCTCCCCTTGTCCAGGCGAAGTCCGTTGAAATTCGAGTGATAATTCTCTACGAACTTCTTTCGTAGTTTAAATATGTCATACCAATATACTCATCTCACTGTCCCAATTTTTGCCCGTATTACAAAGTTGAATAACTTCTCATTCCCCGGGTAGATTGCTTTCTAAATCATAGCAGATGAAATCCGCAGTTAAATTAATTTTGCTTTATAACCGGAGTTTTCCAGGGACGTACGCGTTTCCATGGAAATTTAGATTCGGAGGAAGTAAATGGAATTTCCGAGATCTTAATGAGCAGACAAGGAGATCTTGCCTTAATAGAGCGAATTTCTGTGGCAATTGGGTAGTATGATAAATTACGGATAAGTGTGTTCATAATCTTGCTGACTTGGCATACTTTTGTTCCATCTTAATGCGAGAAATTACGCATTAAGCATCTTTAAACGATCTTACATCAATTATTATATGAACCGCGTTTCCTAGTTTGACAACAATTCGATTACACACATGTTACTCTGCTCTAGCCATTTTGATTGACAAGCTGCCTTTCCAAGATATTCATAATTCACATGAAGTATCGGTAACGCTTCAATTAATGGAAGAATCCGTGAAATATTTTGGAGCCTCAAGATCTTCAGATAACGTGTCTTATCGACCTAGCAGGCTCTATTAAATAAATGTAATTTAACTTTGGAAACAACGAACCGAACCCGATATACAATGAAGAAGTTTGTTAACCCCGATCAATATCATTACATTGCATTATATCCGTACTTATTACTTATTCAACTGTACCGCGATAATTGGCAACCTAACAAGCGGATAAGACCGTTTAAAAGTCAATAGATCGAATGGGACGCATTAAAGAGCAATCATAACTTCGATTCATTCAGAAACTCGTTGGTTCGAACCCCCTTTACACAAAGTGATTCTCCGCCAACCTACCCACCCCCTCTCCCTCTCCTTCCGCCATCCTCGAATTGAGCCGTTTTTCCTTCGAATCACGGTGCAATTAAAAGATACGACGTGTGATTCGTTTGTTCAACTTTTACAACTTCTTTCACGCGATTTTACGGTTTCGCGCGTTTTACTCACCTTTCAGCCACCCTCCACTCGCCCCTTTTCAAATCGTTGTGAACGAAATAAAGCGAAATTTTTTCAGTACGGTACTTCTGCACCCTCTCCTCCCCTCCTTGAACCCCAACCTCGCGCTCCCTCGATGGAACACTCTTTCACTAACTCCTCGCTACGACCTGGTTACCGAGAAGTGAATTCCCGTTCTGAACTTTACAACCGTGGAGAAATAGAATGAAAATATTTAACGTGCCGGCGGGGCGGACAAAAGGAAATTCTATAAATTGCATAGCCGGTAACGTGTTCGAGAGAATTCTTCGTCTGGTGCACGATGTTGCGAATTATAACGCGAAAAGTTGCCCGGCATACGTACATATCGCGTATCGTAGCGAACAGTTCGCCGAATAAGAGAATATCGCGGTTGAATCGTACAAGGGGATAACCGCGAGGATTAATTTTTATCGCGGTGCGAAGCTATTCCGAAGGATGTTTAAATGCTCGGCGTGAGAACGCGAAACACGATGAAACGAGATTGTAGAAAGTTCTACGGCTCGTTCTACGATTTGCAAGTGCTTAACGAGTCGAGAGAATTATTGTCTAGTAGTTACTGTTAGCACTTCGTTGGCCGACCGTTTTATGCAAAATCCAATTACTCCTGCCGATTATTATCTCGGGACGTAATATTGAAATAAATTAATGCAAACGAATTTCGATGCTTTGTGTAATCGAACTTCTGTCACTGGTTACCTTATAATTTTATATTGAAACAAATCAGTCTAAATAAATGTCGATAACACTTTGTTTAATATAAACTTACACAATTTCATGCTACAGTCCTCCACAAGTTACAACGTTTCTTCAACAAGTATTTTGTAATATATTATAAAAATACCGAAAGAGTAAAGCTATCTTATACTAGAAACATACTATGACAATAAAATATTATACGATTCTACTAAATAACTATTGCTCCTCGGTCAAACATTTCTCTCTAATATTAGTCAAATCCCGTTTACCATCAATCCCACTATAACATCTGCGCAGTATAATTTCTTAATGAATAAATAAATAATCCATGAAGCTTCCCTTTACCCGAACACCGCGTTGACAAACAATTCCCCACGCTTGTTCTCTATTTTGCAATACAAACGGCACACTGATCCCATCAAAGCGGGCCGATCTTAAGGGGAATGAGTCGAAAGGGAATGCCGAGGATCCCGCGACGCGAAAACTCTCAAACCGTCCGAGTGCGCACTCGATCGGATACTGTCTGACGAATACTTCCGTTCTGTTTTCGATCCCACCTGTATCGCGAAATCGCATCGACAATATTTCGTCCCGACCCGCAGTAGAATATTTCGGATTTCGCCGTGATAGATCGGGGTCGAGAGTGCTTCTGTTGTACGGGGTTGCGCGGGCGCTCGGCTCTCGAAGGTACGGTTTTTCGATATCCAGGGGAAACGCCGAAAAAAGCAGGTCGTGCCGGTCGTAATCGATAAGGTATCGCCGCACGAGAAACTCGAAAGCATTTAAAACAACTTGGGGCCACCGAACGAGAGGCAACAAATATTCGAACGGTGAAAAACTACAAGCCCCTCCTTGAATTCGTCGATATGGCTGTGCGGTTCTTTTTTTCTTCCAGCTACATTGAACGATCGGTCCCTTAAATGTGCGCGGGCACGTCGGCGGTATCGTTGTATTTATTAGCCTGTCCCGAGAAATATTACGCGCCTCGGGGCTATTTATTGAATGGTACAGAACAGCCAGATGTATATCGTTTTAATTATTAGAATTTGGTCCGTCATAATCGACCGATTTGGCGCCACCGTAATGCAAGCTATTTTATTCTCTCGTAATCATATGGAGACTAGACGGAGGAAAGATTGTAAGTTGTATACATTTCCCTTAGAACAGAGAGCCAATTGATGTAGGCAAATAGTCAGCATAAAATGAGCAACAAATATAATTGCAGCCATCGCGGAAAAACTTTTGCTCCCTTTCGTGGATAGGTATACATTGCATCCAGGGAAGATTGTAGACTTTTCTGCTCATGCTTAATTGGCCGACACGTTATCCCACGAGGGACGATACGTCGGCTACACACAGATAATCTAAGTGTTCGTAGGATCACCGACCGTAAATCAAGATGATCAAACATGTCTCGATGAGTAAAGTATGGCCGTGGTATACAAAGTGAATGCTGTATAATAATGAATTTTACGTACAGATACATAGATAACGATATGTATACATACGTTTATTATTGTAAGCAAAAGCACGGTGTAGCAATTGTATTTTAATGAAACGTTTAATAAAATCGTTTCGTTGATTGAACGATACGATCCAAATTTTAATTACATTTTACAATTACAGAGCGCAGAAAGCAAAAGGCCTGAAATATTATTTTGCGGGTTGGATCAATTACAAAACATAATTGCACACATTCCGGTAGAATTTGATTGAAGTATATATTTTTGTAAATTGCATTTTTCTAATTACACGAAAATCCCGTTTCTTTTCCTATCTTTGAAATGCACGAATGTGATCGATACGCCAGACACTTCTTGCGTGCACGGGCACACGTAAATCGAATCTAGCGTGGATGAAATTTTAGAATGAGGCGGGATATTGAAACACAAATTGATACAAGATATGGAATCTCGAATATGCAAAACCAGATAAATCTATTCGAATCAAAATTGGAATACTAATTTGAGATTAATTATTCCGACATAATATAGAAATTTTATCGTGCACCAGTGCCAACGTTCAATATGCCTTGTTAAAGTTAAATATGACGACGTCGGTTTTTTGCTGGCTGATAAGGCGTAAAATTTTAATCCAGTGGCAGTGTCGCGCTGTTAATTTTGTCGATGGCGTTCTAACTTTAATGCGTTCAAATAACCATGACTTTTTCGCGTGAAGATTTTACGACACCCGTTTACTCTTTTCGTCTATTTTTATATAGCGATTTCTTACATGCACTTAAAAGGCAACTGAAGCGTCTTGAAACTAAAAGGGAATCACTGTTATAATATTTTCCATTCGAGTTTTCCTTCCGCGTCAATTGTGTTTCACTTTTCTAGTGGTTTTTAATCATTGGGATCCTGTTCACCGTCTTACACCTGTACCGTACAGTCGGGTAAAATACCCGAGGGGCTGATACACGATACTTTGTCGCTCGAAAACAGATTACTACGATGTTATTTGAATAATGATATTCATGAATTGCCGTCGTCGATTTTAATTACGAATGAGGAATAACGAAGTGAGATGTGATGTAAAATTAATCCGGACTGCATAAGTTGAATATCGATCCCGTTGGAGAACTAGGCCAAAGATAATATTTTTCGGGAGCTTGAAGATTGTCTGCCTTCTAGATATCTCAATTCGTCAGCAAAGTTTCCGTCGCGGTAATTTTCATTTACTTTAACATTCGCATTATGCTATATGTCAAATGGAAGCAAATATTTTTTAGTACGCCCGTATTAACGCATAAATTTGTGATATTATTTTGAAACTGAACGTAATGCTCCATTGCGATGCATCGTTTTAAGAAACGCTAGAGCTGAAGCACGTTTTCGCCAACAAGAAAGGAGAATTTAATAACATCTGTAGTCCCATTACACAACCTTTTCTCCATACTACTTGCGGATATGAATCAATCAGCCTTTGTCGAATAAATAAATTCAAGTGCAATTTGTATGCAAACGACAGTAATATAGTGGCAATTTCACTTCAAATATTCCTTTGTTCGGCATTTCATGCTCAATAACAGTTTGTCTGCTTTTGCCAATTTTCACGAGGGTGTTCTGAATTTAAGCGATATTGTAAAAAAAAATCGAAAGAATGAGTAAGGCGGATACATCGATTACAAATTGCAATGTAAATAATTATAAAATATTGCTAGATAACGAAACGTACTTGGAACAAAGATTTAAAAGAAATACCTCCCAACTAGTTTCTTCTGCTCATTAAAGGCGAATTGCGTTCGGTTCTTCAATGCGACACCATCAAATAGTAATTTAAAGGGAAAGGATTGTCCGCACGAAAATTACTCATTACCGAAACTTCTTGCAAGGAAGAAAAAGTTGTTTGACATGTAATAATAAAGTGGTCGTAGAAAACATGATTCGAAACATGCAAAAAATGATCACTGTTCAAAACTAAATCTGTAATTAAACCAAATTTCTAAAATATATTATATTTACAAAACACTTTTACTGGTAGAGCTGAAATTACAAAGATCTTTACATTGATTCCATTGTGATTTCTTATACTTCTTTTATCCGTTTGTTACGAACAAAATACGAAAAATATATTTTCCTGCATTATTATTTATTTCTACGAGCCGTGGTAGTTCCAATATTAATTTATTATGACCCGGTGCAATTTATTTGCGAGTACATACTCTACACGTGAGGTTTGACACGATTTTAAATAACGAACCAAGGAAGCAGTATAAAAAACAATCAATTAGGTATAAGAATAAATTTCGACTAAAAAATTAATTTGAAGTGATATGAGTTCGTTCTGCTCTTCGGTCTAAAATATATTGCAATTCGATAAATATATATAGGAGATCTTTTGATTAATCGAATTTCAAGTGACATCCCGCTAATATATTCATGAATTCTCCGTCGTCACATGAAACAAACTGGTCGTCTCCGGGTAACTGACGGACAATCGACGCTGGCTCTTGGCCGATTAAATAATTTAAAGGCAACCGTGTGTAGGATCGGAAGTCCCTGAAATGAGATTAATTAAGCTCGGTTCCCTTGTCTGTTCGCGCACACTGGATGACAGCAGCCACGTGAACGTCGTGTAAAGTGTATTACACGCGCAGTTAAGTGGATTAGTTTATAATTTCGATCGGAAGTTTGACTTTCCTGGTGTTTGCTTGTCGTCTGAAGCTGCGCAATGAGCGGGCCAGTTGAAGGGCAACGATGGAATTCGATTGTACGTTTTAATCGCATTTAGTTGATCCCCGTGTAATTGACGTGGCGATGGTATTGTTTTATAATCAAAGCGACACGTTTGTTCGGCGATAGAAGTATACTTGCAAGATTTATTTCAATTCTGACAGCTAAATTCGTTCGCGAAATGAATCTAATGAAAGTGATTATTATTGTAATTAATGCAAGAAGATTAATGCATTGATATTTCCTTTACGTTTACTTTGAAGCATTTTCTTCAGTTTTAAGCCATTCCCCTGAAACTTTTTTATATTAAAAAAAATATAACAGTGCTGGTCTTAAATAAAAGGCAAGGATAAATCTATGTTCTGACAACGACGATACAGGTCCAAGCTAAAATATATTTGCGCGATATGAGCAAGGAAATTAAACCAACAATACTCTAACTGGAAATTAATAAATTTGAAAAATATTATACGCCTGTAATAGCTTCATAATAGTGAAGGAAGAAAACGTGAGTGCGGATTGGAGCCACTATTGTTTGAAGAAAGAGGATAGCGCAAAAATACACGCATGCGCTGTATTGCATATTCACGTAGTATCTGTTAAACAATAATAATAGAAGACTGATTTCCACGGCTTTATGGGATACCATGGGGATTAATTGGGTTTGTTTAACTCTGTATAGCATCGACGTTTGGCCCTGCCTAGTACGCAATTACGTGTACCTTAAAACCGTCCATTTGGCGCTGTGTAAATTTGCACTGCGATGTTGTAATGGAAAACGAGCATTAGGTCTTCCATATACTGCGGGATACTAGGGATAATTAATTATCGCGTTTGTACAGTGATATAACGTATTAGTAGGTACGATATCGAAACTTTGATATGCCTACTTGTTACGCACTATAATATCGTGGTAACTGGGCGATAATAGTATCTATTTTCAAATACAACTGATTTCTTTTCATACTCTTTCGTTCGCGTTTCATTCGTTCATACGAATGAAATGAAAATGATGATATTTCATGCCTCAAATATTCTCCTGTAATCCTATACACTGTTTGAATTAATGAACGTGCATTTCGTTTCTCAATGTTCAGAAATAAGTTTTCACTGTATATATCATTCTATTGAATTTTCCTCGGGTTACTTGCTTTCGGGAAATATGACATTTCATATTCTGTTATTGGGGGCAACGAAAATATCATTGGGAAATGTTTTTCAAATATCTGACAAACGACGAATGATTTAACTTTTACGCCGTATCTCATAAATTAATACGGCGTGTTATTTTCTGACCTTTCGTTTCATTTTTCATATTCATTAATCAATACGGAGGGAAACGATGGATACATTTCTTCATAACTGCTCTACTACTCGCAAATAAAATTGCACTTAAATTCATCTGATAAACTAGAAGCATAATACTTCGCTGACGAAATAAAGTCCAATTCAAATTATTATAAAATATCAATTTTCAATACGATTTTCAGTACGTAAAAAAATCACTCCACTTCTATTTCCCGAGGATCCTAGAGAAATATTTTAGTTCTAATTATAAATTTCTTTTATAGTTCGACGCAGACGAGGATTTTGGCTCAGGCGATATCAATATCGAGCTGATCGACGGTTCAGGAGATATTGACTTTAATATGACAAACGTGAGTTTCGTGAGAAAGCTGTGTTCCGTTGAAAGCTGGCTAACAAGTTTACACGTCAACTAACTATTTTTTTTTGTTTTTTTTTTGCAAGCACAGCCGCGACTAACCCGACTGCATTAAAGCTAATTGTACAGTGTTCGCTAACTAGATACGAACTTCTCGATATCACAATCAGTGAGCATCGTTGACGAGCAGATTCGACAAAATAATATTTTTATCGCGGGCTTAGTTAGAATTAAATCGAAGAGACGGCAAAAAAAATGGAAATATTGGCTGAAGAAACGAAAGGATATTTAAAAGATCAACTTTCACGCGAGTGCTTGCTAACTCGCAATCGTCACTAACTTTGTAACTACTAACAGCATCGGCAATCGATTGCTAGGGTTTTTTTCGTTAGCATTGGAACAGCCACATCAGTATTAACGCGACTCGATCGCGCAACTTCCGATAACAGTCGAGACTGATAAGAAGTTTAATTGAATTTGTTGCTTCCTTTCGTCAATACCATTGAACAGTATCAGTGATTGGATTCAACGAAAAGAATCATCCTACTTAACGCTTTATACGTGTTTGTGTTACTAATTCGATTTTTTATAATCTTTGTTGTAAAGTGGAGTGGGTGAAATATTTGACAAAGGTCGTATATCTCGATGTGTTTGCAGCAAAAGAATATTGCTAAATCTAGTCACTAATCATTAATACGTTTTGTGGATAAATAAGTATAAGTTTGTCACTAGTCTTGGCTATATTTGAGCTTTGATATCGTGTAACGAAATAACTAATTATTTTAATAAACAGAATTTTACTGGACAATCTTTTTAACGCCATAGGTAATTTAAATGCTTGTTAGACTTAGATATCTTGTTGAGAGCTACTTCTTCCGAATAAATTCCCATGTGAAATGAAACTGTGGAAGGATGAACGTATTATCAACACTAAACAATGAATCGAAAACTGACAAAAAAATCACAGCCAGACAATTTAAATTTATTCAAACATAAATAACAGCTATCAGGCCATATCGTAGGTAAAGCGAGTTATAAATTTATGTTCGACGCAGGCATCGGTGCGGAAAGAAAATTTTCACACCATATATCCTAACAAGCGTTCACGAAGAATATAACTCACGTTGCTGAAAATTTCCCCGAATTTCGGTAACGCCGAAGTGACAAACATTCTCCGAATAATGAAAAACAAACAAACATTCGTCTACACCACACGTTTACGTCTGAAAACAAAATTATTTATTAATCTTCCCCAATTTCCTTCAAGCATCAAACAATCAATCCAATTATTTACACCCGTGGGATTGAAACGAATGTAACCGTTGATTGGCCAGAGGATCAATTATCTGAGATCCGTCTGACCACAAACCGATTAATTAAATATTACTGTTTAACTACCGGTTTCGTTAGTCGAACAACGAACGAGCCGCCGTTAATCCGAAAATAACTGGAATCGTTCGTTTCACGATCCGTTTGCCCGATTTATTATTATTACGTGGTACATGGAGGAATAGAGAGGAAGAGATGAAAAAGAATGGGAGACGATGCTTTCACGTGAAGCGTTTTAATTGCAAGTCTTCTGGGAAATGGAGTTATATAAGGCGCTGCGATGCGCCACAAAGAATTCCCTGGAAAGTTGTCCAACGTTAGAAGAGGAACGTCGAGATCGCTTTATGGGGATAATCTTTCGAACAGTGCAAGAATAATCTTGCACATTCTGATAGGATCTTGCATCGGTGACTGCGTCGAAAACGCTTCTTTTCTCAGAAAGCTTCCCCAGCTTTTCCGCCGATGTCGTTCACAGAGCTTCTCTTAATCCAAACGAAGTCCGGACTGCGCAACGTCGCGTCACTCGTTTCAAGACCTGCATGATCCATTAAATCTGTTGGAATTAAGCGTTTTTAAATATACCGCGTCATCAATGTTCACATTTTTGTCTTCTAAGGAAACTCATTGTGCTCTCTCTCTCCCTTTTCTTTTATGTGTACCTTTGAATACTTCTAATATAACTATAGTTGCGAACGGATATGTACGTGTCGTAAAATCATAGATGTAATTACCTCTTTCACTACCTATAATAAATACAATAAGGCTCAAAAACTAACAAAATCTTCTGATGATTACATTTTTTAAGAACGTAAACGGTTGAATCGGTTATCCTTATTTAATTGTACCGTAATAAAACATGGGGTTTTTTGATTAATATTAATTAATTATAGTTATTTATTAATTTAGTTATTTTTGGCAGAGAGTAACTTGTAAAGTGGCACTTTTATCATTAATCATTAATTTTATAGAATTATGCATCATTTTATTTTATTTTTTATTTGTCAATATCAGTCACGAAAGAAATATCTATTTTATAGTAATCCTCTTATTTCCATGAAACATGTCTGGTATATTTAATTAACAATTCAAATAGATTGAAAAGAAGAACAGTTGACTGTAATACTTTAATTTTAATGTCAAATATGCAGACAAAAGAAATAAGTGAAGAAAATGATTGCACAGCAAGATAAAATAATTCGAAAATATAATGTAATCTTATCTCTCGCACCAGGAACATGTCAGAGATTCAGTTTCCTCAAAGAGAACTCTTTATTTCAATGACACCAACAAATCGTTTGAAGACGAATCGATTCTAATACAGGTTCGTCAAGTTCTCTTGACTGAAATGTATTTCTATTCAATCGCAGTCTGCCGAGTTACGCGAACGTTGAACGTCGCACGATGAATCGATTGATTTGCTATAAAATTAAACGAGATATTGGGTCTGGTGGAGTGTCGAAAGAACGGTGAATGAGTGTAGAATACACGCGGACACGGCACAGAGCGCCAAGAAATAGAAATCGACGAGGAAAGGAGGTGAGGAATTTATGTGTGAGGGTAGGGGAGATTGAGAACGAACTTTGGCTCTTGCCACCTAGCTAACCTCGCTGCAATTAGACGGGGCGATCCAGTTCTGTCGAAGTTAAAGTTGCCAAGTAGAATTGACTTTGATTTGTCCTGTCGACCGCAGCGGCGAATGCTTGAATGGGTTTGATCTTCGGACGCTGATACCGGAGAGGGAATTTTTCTTCGACCCTTCTTAGTTGGCATCGAGTGGACTTTAAACGTGAATGACCCCCCCCCCCCCCCCCCCCATCTAGGTCAGGGTTAATTAAAGTACGAGATAGACTCGCGTGAGTTGACCGGAATTATTTGTTTGGTAGCAAAGAATCACGCTTGTATGTTCTACTAACGGTTACGAATGGTAAACTGACAAATTTTCAGTAGAAAAGTCCGACGCTGGTCAGACGTCTTGCGAAGCTCTCCTATTGCATTCTCTGATTCTTTCAACGCTCGTGATTTATGTGTTATCAGTTATCACTGTTGTTGTTGTTGTTGTGTTGCGATTTATAAATTTATAAATCACTGTTATAAATAGTCTTGAAGGGAATAATTATTCCAGCCGTTAAATTCTTGAATTTCAAATACAAAATGATTTCGCAGCTTTAAAACTCTGGCCACCTAATGAAATACAGTACCTATAGTTGAATACATGCAATATTAATGTATTAATAGATATATTATAATCTTCCTCTTGTGCGAAGCAGAATTTGAACGTCGCACAATCATCTTAATTATACACGCCGGTCAGCAAATATGAACACGCTTTCACCTTTATCTTCGTAACCAGGAAATGCTACCCCACTATGCGGCCACTGACAAACAATTCCTCGGTGAAAGGGGAGCAGCAGCGCACAATTCCTCGCTAGATTTGACTCCGGTGGACTATTTTCCGGCCGTGCCGTTTAAATTAAAGTTGCAAGGCGAACACTCAGTAAGCTTTGCCCAAATTTAACAAAGTGTAGCACAGAGACCTTTTGCTCCTCAGGCTACAATCTTCTTCGTAATTTATTACTGAAGCTTAATACTTTATATCAATAAGTACAGAATTTCCTTTTGCGCTGTACTTGTTTCCTTGTTTAGGAACCCGATAATAATACCAAGCCAACCATTTTCTCCTACGATAACTCCGCCTAAACATCAAAGTATCTCCCCTGTTAGCGTTCGCATAACTTATTAAACTAGTACTAAATAAATTATTCTAAGTTGCTCCGAGATAGAACGAATATCGAGATATTTTTTATCCATTCTTACGCGCTCGTAATAATACTCTAATTCTCGTGCCGATTCTCGCTGCAATCCTTGTTTAATGTTTCCATGGGAGCAAAAACGTAATACCCGGACTCGATCGAACGAAAATAATTAAGAACACCTTCCTCGAACTTCCTGACAACGAATACCGTCCCGAACATTGGCGACAGCCGAGCCGTCCGTGAAATTCGTTTGTACTTCCTATTCACACCGACTCGTCGAGTGAAAAACAAGAACGTAGAAGAGGAAAGGGGAAACTGAAAGAATTTATTTCACCCGTGAAATCCTACTTCAGAAGAAAAGCGCCCTGAACGAGGATGCAAGGAAGCAGCCGTGCATGCTGGGGCTGATCAGGACTTTGGTATACCGGGTGAACGAATTCAATGGAACAGCCTGCGGTTATTCGCGTCGTGCAGTGTGTGCTACGTGTTATTGCGATCCGCCATCGGTTTCACATGCACCGTCACGTCAATGCAGTTTTAC
The DNA here is from genome assembly GCA_963583965.1 of Nomada ferruginata. NCBI lineage: Eukaryota > Metazoa > Arthropoda > Insecta > Hymenoptera > Apidae > Nomada > Nomada ferruginata. The sequence continues at coordinate 9,822,205 of OY757219.1, forward strand.
GGACGCGCGTGTCTTTGCCCGCTGATGAAACCGTACCCTCCACACCTGTGTACACCAACATTTTATTATCGTTTCTATTGTGTTAAGAGTGGACACCGAATCGATCCATATTCTATTCGCCTCCATCCCTCGCTTTTAATTGTACAGCGGGCGATTTTGTCGGCTAACTATTTGTCGTTCTGTTATGTATTGGAAAATAGCATTTGAAGTATAATGCAGCGGGGAATAATAATATTTGTGTAATTAAAAATGAGTTTCGTATTGTTCAGCCTGTTCATTCTGAGTTGTTATTCATTAATCAATCCTGTAATTTCTATTGTCTACGTGCACGTGATATGGAAATTTATTTCGTATAAAATGTATAGCCCAATCTATGTGAATATTTGCATGCGTAATTTGATTTGTGTACGGTACCAACATGATATGTTAGTTTTTCGTTCTATGTGTGCAAAAAATGCATGCATTACAAATTGTCTCGTCTGTGGATAAGATGGCTGTACAGTCGTGTACAATTTTAATCCGATACTCCAAACACTGCATTTAAGCGAAACGAATGTAAAAAACGTATTCTGCCAGTTCATTAGCTATGAATTATAAATGGAAAGCCGTGTGGTCTAAGGAACAAAGCAATTGAAATGATACGAGAGAATGGAGATATTATTATACGAGAGAGGAGAATTGAATTTAATCTCCTCTGTTTGTCGAAAAAGAGAAAAACAAAATGCTGAAAGATTATGCAACTGTCTTTCTCTGAATATTTATCAATTTCTATTAATATTAGTTTTATGATACGATCCGAAATTAATTTTGTTTGAAAGACTTCATATTTGAGAGTAGATTTTATTCGGTGTAACTCTGCCTTCTGTGTAATTCGTGACACCAGATGAACAATCTATAAAATAAAATTTGGTGTAAAAAATTAACTTTCGGAATTTATAGTAACGTTTTAATGAATGTTTAACGAGCGTATTGTCGCGAGGAAGTCTGCGAAAGTTTGCGTTCATTAATTCGCATAAAACTATCTGAATTATTGAGTACTTTTCTTGACAAACCATATTTATCGACCTGCTTCTGTGAACGAAGCTTGGGTGACTTGGCTAATGACCGTAGTTGAATCGTAATTGAAACGTTATAAAATATTTAAACCGCTGTCAGTATATTACGTAAGCGGGCGAATGTGAAAAAGAAACACCAACCAGATATATCAAGCTGGAAATCAACGATAAATAACTGCCAGAGAGCGGTTTAGCTTGATGAAACTGCATCGTTACTAATAATTATTGGAAAGTACTTAGGGAAAATATGTGCTAACAGTAGCGGCTGATTTAACCGGAAGTTCATTAATCACGGTCACTCCGTGCGGAATCATTCATTTTCGAGGAGGTAAAAAAGTTGAGGCTGAAAATTAATCGTTTAATTTTAGACGCCCTAATTACTCTCGAGGGGAGGCACTACATGTTAAAAGTCGCTAGGAACAAACAGACCCTATTAAAATAATATATTAAAATATTGAAAATAATAGGATATTTGAATTCTAATAAATAATCCTTAAGGAAGAAATCAATAAAATGGTTTTACTTCAAAGTGTTCTTTTCAACGTGGTATCTTTGTATATAAAATAACAGACTCGAAGAGAAAATTCATTTCATATCTTATCTCCTACGCTTTGTCATGAAAATTTACAATTTTCTAAGCTGGTCACAATGAAAAAAAACACTGTAAAGTTCATGTGTGAGTCACTTCTCGTTAAGAAAACTCTAAAGTAGAAACAGTTCGTCGGTGGTCAGACGCGTCCAATCATATCCACGTGCACTGTGAGAGAGTATACATTATGTACTACTATTCGAATGTATAATTGCTTTAAAAAGTATAAAATAATAAAAACAAACAGTTGCTTCTCTATGGACCCCGTAAATAAAATTTCGCAAAAAATTCAACACGTACGTCACTGCAGTAAATTGCATATTATATATTTAAAATTATTTTTAAAAACCTTCGTTCGTGTTACTAATACATGCTCTCAAATGTTCCCAAATAACGCGGTATAATTAACTACAAGACCAGCGGCAAGTCCGAATGCTGCAAAATGGAGTGACTTTTCCTTTCTGCTTTTTCCTCACAGATAAATCGAGCTGGCGCAACTGCAATCAATCACATCCACATAAGCGTTGAAACTTTCACGCTATTGGTTTTTTTTTTGTTTTGTTTTCTATAGTCTCTGTTTTGCTTCATTTACCGTATAACGACATATAAATCACGTTTAGTGTTCTCATTCGGTATACCTTTTTACCATCCCTTTGCAGATCGGACGAGACGATGACGAAGACAGAAGCGAGGAGAGTAATCCACCGCCATTCATCACACCCCCTCCTCCCAATCTGGACTGTGAGTAATCGCGGAGAATTCGCCGGTTTATTTAATCTCAAGTTCCACGATAAGAAATATTGTAACCGGTGTCGACGAGATTCCACGGAAAGGCTTTTCTTTACGAACCTCGTTACGAGCATCCTTTGTCAAGAAAATATTGACAGAGTTCTCAGAGGGATTCCATAATGAAATAAACGCAACTGGAGAATTCATTTGACAAAAACTTGCTGCCTGTGATATTTTTATTTAAATATTGTAGTTATTGTTTTTTCCACTTGTATACTTCGAAGTCTGATAATGAAAATCTTTAAATGTTATGTATAATATAAATATTCTCTTCTTATTTCGTACACACAGAGGCAAAGGATGCTTGAATTCGTTTGCGAAAGCAAAGTATTATTTATTATCAATTAATTAATACGCAATTTAAAGTAAGACTTTTAATAATATGTATATTTGAAATTTGTTAGATAAAGGGCCAAAGGGTGACAAAGGTGATAAGGGTGACAAGGGAGATAGTGTTAGAGGACCGCCAGGACCTCCTGGCCCACCTAGTCAAGACGAGGTAAATATGAAAAGATAAGAAACATTAGAAGTATCGTGCCTAAGGAAATAATGATATCGCAAAGTTTAACCTCTCTCAATAATTATTCTTTTAATATAATCGTAGAAAAGGTTTCGTTCAAATATTATCAAAGATCGACAAGTCTGATTTTACAAATATATAGCATAACAGCTAAGTCAATTTCCAAAGGTTCAATTTTACCAGCAAACAAATTAAAACACAAACGGTAGATTTAAAATCAATTCAACATTCTGAAAGCCGCCTTAAACGGGGCTTACATTCCCTTACACACTAATCAGTAATTTCCATTCGCTCTGAAATTTGGAACGAAATTCAAGGTAGGATTTAAAGTTGACTCGTATCCGGCACCGTTGTCCGTACTAGTGTTTCCGAACACGTAGAATGCATAAATGCTCGCATAATTTATGCAAATTATACATATACCAAACTGTATTATATACAGTAGCGTATAGCATGTGTTATATCATGTATATGTGTCGTACCGCACCGAAGATGTTCCATTAGCAATCCTTACACAAGCCACTGAAGTTCCGGTTGTAATAGTTCAGTAGTCTATACACGTATTAAGGCAGACTGAATGCGTTGTGCATATTTGCATCAGGTTTCGCTTACGACCATGTAGCTCTGTATTGTTTAGAATAAAAGAATATCGAATGACCTAAATACCCATTGTCTGGCCATGTAAATTTGTCGTTTAAGCTTAAGCAAATAACATTCAAGAGCAAAAGTAAATTGGGAGAAAATAATTATTTAGTACGAAATCTCCCCCTTTGTCTCATTTGTTCAACGCATTTTAATAGATGTGCAATCCACTACTACGTTCCGCGTTAGCGACACTTCATTTATACGGTAAATAAATAATAACCCAGTAGAAAGAACGTTTCGCAAGAGGGACTTGCAGTCTGTGTATTGATTTACTGTTCTCCTATAGGCTCATTGAAACGCCATACATCCCTCATGATGAAGTAATGAAGGCAGCTTACTGTTACAGTTTATGAACGCCACGAACCTCTAAACTATTCACGTTTCGTTTAATTAAATAATTTCCCTTAAAATTTAATTAATTAAAAATCACTTCCTTTTATATCACAATATGTGTATCGTAAAAGTTCGTTACATAATTAATACTTCTCGCAACTTCTCCTTTTATCCCTTGAATATTCCTTGTATTACGTAAAGGAAGCTTAAATAATTTGGCGAGTGCTCTCTTTATTAGATACTTCAAATTTATTGCATATCAAACTACAAAATTACTGCAAGAAGACATGAGATTTTCGTTGCTATTTACGGAACAGCAGGCAATGAGTTTCAGCAACCTTTCGACACCTCCTCCTTCCTGAACATATCTATATCTTCGAGTAGCTATGGAAATCTGCACTCAGCTGCAAACGAGTATCCGGCCCTAGAAATTTTTCATTGTTTGAAACAGATTACTCGTATGTATAGTCCTATATCCTAGTACGTATATATTTCAGTCATAATAATTTAGTAACGTTTGCACATACGAAACGAGCTTCAATGCATTCGAATCCGGGATCACTCATTTATCTTGCTACTCGAGCAAGCCAATTTGGCCAGCATGCTGAAGTGCTGGCAACCACTGCATGTAACATTGATTACAGGGGAGCCGCTTTCGCGATATTCACTATCTTCCGAAATTATCGGTACATACGGGCATGAACACTACTGTGTCTGTTTAAAGCTTGATGCATTCGACCTGGAAAGTGAACAGCAAGAGTCTGAAATAATATCGTGCTCCATTGTTAATGATTAAAAAAAACGAAATAGAACGACGTGACGGGCGTAATAAAATTTGGGCACGATTGATTTAAATCAATTTAAAGTAGAAATGAATATTGCAGAGTATCGATATTCTTTTATAATTAGCTAATTATTAGTCATCATTGAAGTACGGTGTATATTTTGCTGAATGCTTCAACTGTCTCCACTATCGTGTGCGTCTCATTTTATTTCATTTCATCACTGTTGTATCATTTTAACGTAAACAAGACAATATTACGTATAATAGAACGCACATCGATTTGTATCCTAATTTCCATGAGACCCGAAAAGATTGATTTATTAGCTGACAGTCTGAAACAAAACAATTCGCAAAAATCACCTAGTAGAAAATGATCCCCGCTAGTTTCGCAGTATACTCCAGCCTAATAATAATTGCAAAGTTAATTTCGGTATCGCTGGCCCGATCCATAGAATCGTGAATACCCTATACCGGGTGTAAATGAACAATTATAAAGTCGTGGTGTAGAAGTTTTGTTGTCCGGTTAATTTGATTAGCTGCTAGCAACTCACGGCCGCACGTAACAAAGTTTACCGTGCCGTGAACCAGCGAGTGTATATATTTGCAATGACAGACTGATCAAAATGCTGCAGGGTCCGCCAGGGAAGAAAGGAGAAGCCGGCACGTGCACCTGCAATGCAAAAGCCTTGATGGCATCCTTTACGATGCCACAGATGATCCAGGGACCGAAGGGAGAGCATGGAGTGGCGGGGCAGGAGGGGAAACAAGGCCAGATGGGGCTGACGGTATTGACGTTTTGTAAAAACCGAACGTTCCTCAATAAAATCAAACGAATATCCATGAAACTATATCGTCTAAACCGCTAACCCGATTTTATGACAAATAAAGAACGTTTTCATGAACGAACGATCGCAATATAATCACACCTGTTAATCCCATTAACATTTATTCCTAACATTTGTACAGACGTCATTCCACGTGCAAACGGGGATCCTTGACATTTCCGTTTGTCCTAGGAAATTCATGTAAAGAATTAACCGTCATGAATTGTGCAGGGTGCAGCAGGGCCGCCAGGAGAGAGAGGACTGGAGGGACCGCCCGGTGGCAAGGGTGACAAAGGAAACACGGGAATACCGGGACCGGAAGGTCCTCAAGGGCAAAAAGGAGAACCGGGTCGTGATGGAATACCGGGAGAGAAGGGAACCCAGGGACCACCAGGTCCACCCGGGAAAGGCGAATTCTCCGGATACGATGTGAGTAATGCAATATTTGTTTTAAATTAAGTTCGTCTGCGTATCTTACAGCGAAACACAAGTTCGTTGATTGTGATAATAAAATTAGTCGCGTCGAGCAATTACTTTCACGGGAATAATCGAAACTTAATAGATACATCAAAATAGTGGAAAAGATTCCCCTGAAAAGATTAATGTTCCAATGCATCTATATTGGAAGCTGGCTGGATATTAGAAGGTTTTCGCAAATTAAAATTAGCCATATTTGAAGTATCGATGAATGAAGTAATGAGAAGTGATGGGAGAATTGTTGGCAAGATTCACAGCGAACCATAGGACTAACTTTGCAAAAGACTAGTTGCGTTTTGAATGAAAAACAGTAATAATAATATATCCGTATTCTATAGATATAACGATAAAATTAATTAACCTTACAACAAAATGATTATAACTAACATACTTTAATATCGAAAATCTTTATCCATAAACTATGAAAAAATACAATTAGCGTCTGATATAAACATTTGCATCCGATATCTATAATCTACGGTCCGTTTAATTAAATCGTCCCACAATATCCTCGTCAATATTCTCTCGCCATTCTTGCACAGAAACATATAAATATTAAACGAAGCACACCATGGCACATTTTGTGCATTAAATGTACAAAAATAGAATTTAAATTCTAATACAAGCTCACTGCGAACTCCGGCAACAATTACCTAACCGCATACCATCTAAAATATTTATTAACCACCGGTCAATGTTCCGAGAATATAAAACAATTAACAAAACTAGATCCTCCGAATTCTAACTGAATTATCGTACTCCCGACACCATGAACCACGTCGAAAGTCCCGTCCCATTCTACCCATATCCTTACATCATAAACCTCTTCAATTATCATTCCAACGCATTCCCTTGACCGTACGGTATCCAAATTTACATCCCGGTTGAATCTACCCCGGCTGTAAGCGTGTGCACGTTCGCGTTCAATAAACTAGACCGTACCCGTGTATACCGGCGGACGAGAGTGGTTCCTAAGCAAACGAGAATATTAAGCATTCGCAGGCGTTCTAAACACCCCCGTGCCATTAATTTCATGTCGTTTCCGCGCGCTGTCTGGAAAACATCCCACGAAATATCCACGTCACCCTTTATCCATTTCATCTTGGCATTGTTCTGCGTACGTTCCGCAACGGAAGAGCCGCGTTCGCTCGCGTATTCCCCGCGGGTCCGTGAAATTGACGAAATCCCCCGATGCCTGGCCGCGGGTCGGATATCCTAGGGACGGCATACGTTGCACGTTTTTACGACGGCGACGCCCGTTCGCGACTGTTCCCAGTTGTCTCCGCGGCCGAGCAACGGCGGCAAGAAATTCGTTGAATGGAAATGGAACGCGATATCGGCCCGCGGGGAATAAGTAACCGTGCACGTAATAATGGCGGAGTCGTGTGTCCAGCTCTCTTCCTTTCCCCCGTTCCATTCTTTCGCTACCACCCTTTTTTTTTTGCTCGCCTCTTATTCCCCAACGAAAAGCCACCCGCCCTCCGCCTCCACCGGCGTTGCCCTCTTCCTAGCCGTTCTGTGCATGTCTCGAGGAAAAAGGGGGAAAAGCCAACAAGAAGCTGCGCGTACATTCGTGTGGCAACGTTCCGCAGCGAGCGACGTACATACATCGCGTACGTATGTACATTGTGCATCGGTGAACATGTGCCATCGGATGACCTACTTCAGAGGGAGGCCAGGGTGGAAATTAAATAGGGTGCGAAACGTAGCTGATGCCACCGTGAAAAATGAACGCCGCATTTCGGTATTCCGTGAACGGAATATGACGCGTATATGGAACACGTTCGGTGGGATCGGGCTTTTGTTATCATGCCGTGAATTTCCACAGGCTTCGTTATTAGCGGGCTTTGTCTGTTGTCGCGGGCCTGATCGCTGAACGGTGTATTATTGGTCTAGAGCGGCGATCGAGCGTCTTGGCTGTTATCGCGTGAGGGGTGATTCCGATTGGACATTAATTGAGACGATTTTGAGGGGAGTTAATGTGACATTTCGATTGCACGAAGAGAGTATGATCAATGATGTGATCGATCGCCAGAAAGCAGGCACTATATGTATAGATTCTTTTGTTTTTTAATATCAGGAGAGCATGGGTTTTTTAGACAGATCTGAATGTATATTATGGGCAAAGTAGAAATGCAAGCATTTCGGGTGGATTTATTTATTGTGGCATGGGGTGTATCTCAATATAGTTACCAGCTATACTTTTTGGCAATTGAAATTCGATTAGCCTCATAGGTGTTGGCTCAGCTGAATATTGTCTGAAATATAGTATCAATTATAATTGTAATTATGAATATTTCTCCATCCCTGAATAACTTTGCTTTAGATATAATACTTTCACTGTTTATATCTCTTGTATTAAATGAACTGAATGTCAACGATTTGCAATGAAGTTGCGTAGAACAATATACATAAGCCATCTAAATAGACACCAACCCTCGACTGAAATTTACTTTCAACTGCCAAGGAGTTATATATTAATATAACATTCGAACTCCGCAACATAATTGGCTGATCGTTCAATGAAAGAAACTGACTAAAATTAGTAGAGGGATTGCTGTCACAGAGCACAGCTAAAAGACATTGTAGTGGCGAGGCTTTGCAGACAAAAGGGGACTCAGGAGGAATTCAAAAAGAGCGGGTTTCGTCTAAACGACGTCTACTCAATGAAATTATTATCGCGATAGCCACGATCGTAGTTGCCACCGGAAGGGGCGAGATTTTCCGTACTTTTCCGTGCTTTTAACGTACTTGGGAACGAACAAAGCTCTTTCGAGCTTCCGACGTTTCAACAATTAGCAGGGGAGGTCAGGCCGCTCGTTTCGTTTCGGCGGCGTAACATTTGGAAGTGTGCCACCGGCAAGAACGGGACGAGAAGGGAACAAACTAAACGTAATGAAGTGCACGATTTATTTTCGTGAATCTCGGAGCCAGACGTCTGAACCGCCGGAAATTAAATTATAAAATAAATATAATAACTTTAACGAACTGCTTAGTATTGACTAATGCGACGTGTCCGTTCTTTCTTATCGTTTTTATTGGAGATTTAATGAATTTTTGTATGATGAGATGAACCTGGTCAATAATTTTCATTTGTTCCAATTATTTTTATTTAAAACAAGTATGGACTAAGAAGAATAAAATGAGTTTAATAGTAATGGAAATTTATAGAGCCTTTAAGTAGGTAATATTTAATTGCTAACTCGGGTTATTTTAATGTAAATGTCTTTATGATGAATAATCTATGATAAAAGTATATGGGATTAAAGAATGTATAATAGATTACTCTAGAGAGATGAAATTTCCATCGATTTCCGTTTTTACATAAATTCGAACAACTTCACAGGGCCATAGCCGTGCACATACGTATATGTGTAAGCTACGTGGATTTATTATGGTAATAATATAGCTATCATACGTTTTGGTTAATAGCGGGCAGGTAAAAATAAGCACTCTGGAAGGAAATTTATCACAGCCATCGCGATGAATTATGCTTACGAAAGTTGAACCGCGCATAATTTCGACTACGTCGTACATGCTAGATAATTCTTGAATTTACTGCATTTAATTACAAGGATTTTAATGCAATCCTATGAATTTTTTTTTCACATTTAACTCGTTCCGTCTACAGTTTTAAATATTTTAATACGAACCGCGCAACTTAAAACTAAAAAGAAAGAAATGAACGAGATCCAACCCACAAAAATATTATCACTTCATTCCAATACGCTTCTTAAATTAAAATAAATCATTAACATTTTTCGAAAACATTAAAAGTGGCGTCTTATATTATTATCCGATATATTTGACAAACCATATTTGGCTAGATAAAAAAAATTATCCGCGCAACACATATTTCAAACTTTATGTAACACGTGTTACACATATGAAGCTATCGTGCGTTAACATTTCGCATCAAAACAATGCCCGTCATATCCGGAACAGTATTCTGGTCGTGTGAAAAGTTTTCTCAAAGATATGTAGAGATCCTACAGCCCACTACTTGTAACAAAAGTAGTCTTACAACGTCGCGCGACGGCAAAAGATTTTCCGCCGCAAGAAAACCCTGCGTGAATAATACTTTCTATGTAGAAAATTCTACGCTAGATTAAAAAACATATCACGTATCTTCCCAAGAATAGGTGTGAAGGAATTGTAGCATAAACTTAAATCAGCGTAAAACTATGTATTATATAATTCATTCATTCATTGAACTGATAACGGGGACTTGTACTTATAAATTCTGATTAATGAAAAATCATTTCTAAATTTAGGAAATTAGCACGAAGTACCGGGCTTAAGTTACTATATGTGTTGGTATGTTTAAAATTTGAAATATTGACTGGCGGGCAAAATTTTCTGTTCAATGAAGCAAGCGTGGAAGTCAAATGTTGAGTCTGAAATAAACTTATTGTACAGAGTTTGTAACAGATAGCAGTCTCAGCAATTCACATCTGGTAAAGGAACACTCTGGAAACTGCCTTGGGCATTAACATACAGTTTGTCTTGTTGCTCTTCAGAGGAAGCAACGTTAAACCTCTGGACGAGAAAACTTTCTTTCCCAATTTTTTTCATGAATGCTCAGAAAATGGAGCGAACGTTTCAACGCAATAAATAAAAACAATAGAAAAAAGGGGGTATGCATTGATTAAACGAGCATCGTCCCAGACATTTTCTTTGCAACAAATTAAAACAATAATGACACTATGAAATACCATTCCCTTACAATTTAGAATCGGTTATTCTTAGATTGTTAGAATTGTTAGAAATATAAAATGAAGATTTTTCACTCGCAAGTAAAAAATTTTAAGTCGCATATGGAGTCTGTTCAAGCAACGTTAAAAAAAAACTTCTTTTCGCGACAGAGAATATTACACGCCGAACAAAATTAGTAATATCCATTTGCAGGTATGTGTCGAGTTAACCTTAAGCTTCCAAAACTTTGAACATCCATCAAACGCAACCCTTTCTTAGACATCTTATTGAAGCGTAGAAACCGCGTAATGGAACTCGCTGCCACGGGCACATTCATTTCAACGGAATCCAACAGATGTACAACAGTGAAGCATGTAAATTAATTAAACCGCTCTAAAGGCGTGCACAGTGGGTGTGCAGCCCCGAAACTTGAGGAAAGCCACCCTCGACCACTTTTTCACCCTCCGAGGGGAACTTTGCGACCTTGCAAGGGCTTCAGGAATCCCCGACAGGCGAAGTATCTTGCTTCGACCTGGAGTGTTATCTTACGTGACCCGGTGCCGGTTCGTGCTTCAACGTACAGGCGTCCAATTTCCCCGGAGAATACAGAAACCAATTTCTAGGCTGTACCAACCAGGTACGGCAGGTGAGTGACTCGTGGGGGAGTTGGGTTGCTTAGGAGAACGACTCGTCGTTGGACGAAAATACACATCTGCGGGGAGAGCGTTTTGCTGGTTACACGAATCGCTTGGTCAACTGTCGTGTAGATAGTTGGTTCCAGTGGAACCGACAAACGAGAAATCTGGGTTAAACACCGTGACGTATAATGGAATCTTAGAAAATTGCTTTCGAATTTTTATCTGTTGTACTGGAGCACTAATGAAATGTATAAAGGAAGGAAAATGCTGCAATACACTTTACGCCTATTGCAATATTATTTATGGGTACTGAAATGTGCGTGATTATTTTTTTTCCAAACAATTTTCTGTGTATATATTTACTGATTTCCCTTAGGGAAGAGTTGAAAGATACACCAGGGGTACTAAATTATGTCAAAATTTGTGACAATTGGTCCAGTAACGTTGTATCAATTACTATTGTAATGTAGTGTAGGTTTTAAATAATGATATATTGGTGGTATTAACTATCTTGTAATCGATATATCATATTTAATGAATCCTGTTTCATTTAACCAGAAAGAAAATGATTATTAATCGTAGGTTTATTTCACTCTCTGGTGGTGTGTTCGTTGCAGGGCATCGAGTAGTCGTGCAATTCGACGTCATTCATAGTAAATCTCGTAATTTCAGCAATGTGTCACCATTGTACTCGTAGGTTAATTGAGTGTGCTAACCTAACAACAGCAGCAAACAGGATATTGCAGTTTCTCATTTTCGTATCTTCAAAACTACTACTTGACATTGCCCTCAAATGGAATAGTCAAGGCGTATGTTACTAACCCAAGCGAACCACAAATATTATCACTTGTCTAAATGTATGAGCCTCGTTTTAGACGAATTATGTCTATAAAATCACTGTACCTTTGATTTTTCGCGCATATTTATCCTTTATTTATTCAGATACTTCTCGTTTTGGTCGATTGAGAGAAGGTAAATATTCCCGACGTTGCAGTATTGTTTATATTATAACACATCTGGTTTAGATTTATTCTGCAGAATTTATATGAATGTAGATTTCTTTCTTAAAGTTTCTGTAACTATTTCTGCTTATAACGCTGAATTTTCAAAATGGTATCTCATAGTGTCATTGCCTTTTAAATCACTTACCAGAAAAACATATACATTTTGAAAGAAAATATTTGCTTCCCGTTTCTATATTACTCGTTAAAACACCTGCCTACTAAAAATGTCTCGAAAAATTAAACTAAACACGTGGGCACGAATTTTCTTATTAGTCAATATCGCTTCATTGCATTACCTTTGCGCTAATTTCTGGCGACCCCTCGACGATATGGCTCTTTAGCTGTAGCGTAAGCCCAGAACGATCTACTAGCAAATAAAAAATACGAAAGACGAAATAGTATGCCCTTCAATCTTTGAATAGCCAAAAGGAGCCCGCGAATTCCGAACGAGTCGGTCGAAAGTCTTTGAATGGCTGGCATGACGTACACATAAAGGAGCCAACAGTGGTATCGATAAGTAGACGCTGAAACTCCTCCCTACGATAGTGAGTGAAAAGAAGAGAAGGAAACTTTCAATGAAATTGCGGTTACGGAGGCTGAGACCTATTAACGATCAAATAAATGAGATCCCATCTGGCTGAAACGATCTGAAATGTCCATCGACAGAATTAAACGCGTGAAATACGATATCAATCGATGTATCCCGGTAACGACTTTGCTTTCAGGAGCTCCAATCCGCCTTTATTCTATTCCCTGTGCTGTTTTCTTCGGCGCAACACGATGTTTCGTCGATTAATTCCGAATGGTTCGCAATGACCATTACGAATAAACAATAACGTGATTTAATAAGGATTCGCCGCGATTAATAACTATTGATTTGCGTTATGATAAATAAAAAATCCGTGGCCAATGGCGAGACCATTCTGTTTGAGACACACTCAGGTAATGTGGGGTGAGGAAATATAAATCTATGAAATTTGTTATGTTGCTGTGAGTACAGCATATTTTTGGGGCCGATGAAAAGGATTCTTTCAGGAACTAAAACGTTATTAAATATTAAATTAAATATATTATTAATCAAGTGTTTGTCTATTTTTCTTCGAGTTAATATTATTGAAAACAGACTACTAAGATTATTTTTGTAATACTAGAGACCTTAGTTGACTATATTGAGCTAGCCATTAAACTTCAATTAAACACTTAATTTAGAACTCTCTGTAAATATAAACAGTGTTACAATTATACATCTGCTAATTATAAAATTAACATTATTAACCAATAAGGTAAGGTAATAATGTTCAGACGTTTAAATTTATCATCGCGTTATCAGAAGTAGAGCACTAAATTAAAATTCTCAGAATTCATCACAGCTCAAGTGATATACATTTAAAATTGTTATACTGGTTTCTATTCTGAATCAACTACCTCAAATAATACCTTATATCCAGCCCGATCGTAACAATAGACCTTATCCAACTCATCGAAATTTCCAGCCAGCAAATATCCCCAAGACAAAGAACTTTCCATAGCTCTCTGAAAGTTCCCAATAAAACGATCGTTTGCTTTGCAAACAATTGGCGCAACAAGAACCGCGAATAGTATAGTAGCCCAATTGTGCATTGGAGAGTATCGACGTTGGACATAGACAATTGTTTGAACGCCGATTGTTCGTTAGCTACCATTAGACGATACGAACGAGCAGGTGGCACGTCGGGTCGGCCGACTGCTTTTAGCTTTACGACCTTATACCAATGATTAAACAGAGAAATTTCGCCTATTATGCGCATGCAGCCCAGTTGGAAACCTCGAGGCATTTACAGGGTGAGTAATAGTTTCATATTTAGAGCAACTTTGGAACGGAAGGTTTCTTTCGAGATTGTACCGATGTGCCACAGATATTCGGTCTTGTAACTCTGCACCGCGCTAAGATTCATGGTGAAACTTTATGATGCCCTTGGAACGACAATCGTGTTAGCCAAGTTTATCCACTTTGCACCTTAAAATGTTGCCACAGTTAGGTCAAACAATATTACATTACGACTAATCGATCGCGGGAGCAAGATCTATGCGTAGGAACGTACCTGCATAAAAATAATAATTGCTAAGTGGAATTTATAAACTGAGTTATAGCCATGAATGTATCAAACAATTTAAGTATAATTGTATGAGTAAGATCCATTTGTGATCAGTTCGTCCAATATAAAATTTAATCGCAAGTGATTGTACCAGAATAGTTCTATATTCAAATCTAAAACTCCCACAATATTATTATTATATCAATAAATAATATATGCTTTTACTCTCTTTGCTATCAGCGTAATAAAATCTCGTCATTTGCAAGAAACTTACAGAATAAATTCTGTAGAATAATAATCACCCGGCTCAATGGGAGTAATGTTAAAAAAATGACACAGAAACTGCTTTGAAAACTTTAGACGGAAGGCATCACGATGAGACCGGGACTGCCCGGACAGAAAGGTGAAGCAGGTACTCCAGGAAACTCAGGACCAAAAGGAGAAACTGGAATCGCTGGTGCCAAAGGTTACAAAGGCGAGCCGGGGCACAAGGGTGCGAAAGGTGATCACGGGAACGATGGCCCGCGAGGAATCCAAGGATTCAAGGGAGAGCCTGGTGCTCCGGGGTCGCCGGGGCTTCCTGGTGCACCAGGTGAGAATGGAAGGCCGGCCGAGAAGGGCGATAAAGGCGACACAGGGCCAGAAGGGAAATCTGGTCCATCTGGAGCACCAGGACCGCCGGGCTTACCTGGATTAAGCGGCCCTGATGGAGTAAATATTGCAGAATCGAGTAAGGAAACTTTCGACATAAAAACAAACTTCCCGTTATTGTTTCGTGTACCATTAACACGTTCAGTGCCGTACGAAATTCGTATAAATTTCCACTCGCGCCTCCTGTGCCACCTATAGTCCTCGTTTCTTGTAATATTCGGAAGACTACGAAAATATTAAAATATACCTGATATAGGTACAGAATGAAACTTACTATACTGCATTTTTTATAATGCCTCTCTTCCTTTTAGCGGTAATATATTTTTCAGTCTGGAACTTATTATACATGAAACATATGTCTCGAATGCATTCAATAAACATCCCAGCATGTGCCATTGGTGGCACACGTGGCACGGCGTGTGTTGAAAACAAGCTTACCTTAAACTTGCATTTTTAATCGTTTATTGTTTCAACAAGCTTTCATAAACTTCCTTTCTTTAATTTTCAAAACAAAAAGCCAATCTCATACTTTATACGTACACAAGAAAATGTTGTCCGGTTACCTGTAAAACATAATCTACCCCTTCACGTTTCACCCCGCCCTCCAACGGTAATTCTATTGTGAAAATGTGTTCATTTAATTAGTGTTAAGAGAAAAAGGCGACAAGGGCGAGGGTGGTGCGCGAGGCTACAAAGGGGACAAGGGCACCAAAGGAGAGAAGGGAGATAAAGGTGATTCTGGACCAGCCGGAATTCCTGGAGTGAATGGTATTCAAGGGCCTCAGGGCAACAAAGGCGAGCCGGGCAACGATGGAGTTCCCGGTTCACAGGGAATCGTCGGCAGTAAAGGCGATAAAGGTGAGAGGGGTCCACCAGGAGCGACGGCCATAGCAAGTTCCGGTGACTACATCACTATCAAGGGTGAAAAAGGTGCGGAGGGGAAGAGGGGCAGAAGGGGTCGTCCAGGACCAGCAGGACCTTCAGGACCGTCAGGAAAGCCGGGAGTGATGGGAGAAATTGGGTTACCCGGTTGGGTGGTAAGGGAAAACATCTTTTCGACTTTTTTCGTTTTGTTTTTATCGACCAGCTCCCTTACTTCCGTTTGATTTCACCTTTCACGGGCGAGGTGGTTTTTGAAAAACTAATTTGTTACCGTTGGTCGTGCGAATGGTTGCTTAAATTTGCATTTAGTAAATAGAAAAATGGATATTCTGATCTATGTATGATTTATTGTGACCATGAACAGAAAGAAGAGAATTAACATTTCTATTTCAAGAGTCGTGTGAATTCCTTGTAAATTATGTTCTTTTATAGAGTACAGTGTTTCGAGAAACTTATTAATTCAAAATTTACGTGTAAAAGTATTTTCATAGTGCTCGTATTGTAAAATTCATTGCTAACTGGCATTCCCTTCGTTACATTCGAAACGATTAGCAATTACTCTTACCTTCTTCTTTACGTGCGAAGCCGTATACTCTAAAATTGCAATGTCTCTTTTTTTAATGCTACGCGTAGAACACGCTGAAAGTGAGTATCCCAATGCTTTGTAGACATTTTAAATATATCGCCCTTTCAATCAAGCAACCGATTAATTACCTGGAATCGCATTAACAAACTAATTGCCTCGTACGACGGTGTAATAGTCAGGCCATAAAATTAGAAATCACAGTGATCGCGCAAAGTGTATGCTAGATTGAACTGCACGCGAGATTAATTAAAGGGTTAATGAACATGGAATATTCATGAATAGGAAGCCAGAGCATGAACGCTATATATCGATAACTACTTCTAACAGGGTCGTCCTGGAACTCCCGGACTTCCAGGATCCGCAGGCCCAGTTGGACCCAAGGGAGAAAAGGGGGATCCTGGTACACCGAGCCCTTATGGAGTTTCTGTAGGCGTAAGTAGAATTCAGAAACTCTCGTCAAAATGAAAAGCGCGAATCCCCCTTTTATAAAACCTGTGAAACCAAGAGAATCGACGTTGCAGGAGAAATTGGAGTGAACACGCAACAAGGTTGATTTATATTTCTTTGTTCTAAGATTTTGTAAAAATTCAGTGCTAGAAATTAATAGAAGGGTGCAAAGCGAAATTGAATTTGAAGATTCATTTTCTGACAGAAGTCTCTTAGAAATTTATTGTCATTTCTAACGTTCTGTACGTTTACAGTACACCATTTTTAATTAGATTATTTAATTACGGATGAGTGGCTTCTTTGTTTTAAACTTTTCAAGAAATTATAATACATTCACAATATTGTAAATAATTTGTTCTCGACAGTCTTTCAAAATGAAGCCTTTAGACGTTCAATATTTCACTATGAAATGCTCGAAGAAATAGATGAAGAGAACGTCGATATTTGTTATAAAATATTGATGAAATAATCTGATCAACAATTTTAAAAATCCTTTGGGGTAGATATGCGAACTTGGTAAGGCTATGTAGTCTTCTTCTCTTGCTGCATCTAATACTACTCAATATTATCGAATGTGTGAGAACCACCATGAAATTTTCTTTACAGTTTAGGCCTATCTGGTAAAATTTAGTTACTTAAATTCTATCAATTGAAAACTAATAGCCTTCAAAATTTAACACCCGAGCACGGTCTTGCGGAATCTTTTAACAGTTTGAAAAGTAAAAAAAAGACACAAATGATACACCAACAGAACATTCCACTTTGCAAACATTCTACCAAATTTTTGAGTGGACCAGAAATGAACATCTGGGTAAAATCAACCGACAAAGACGAAGTCTGTTAAAGAATATCCAACGCAACGAATAAGGATAACGTACGTATCTTTTATCCTGTCTCGTAGCAGGTGACAGGTTGAAAGGGAGATGTACATGGTGATCTACAATCCCCATTACAAACTTCCCGAGATTGTCAGAGAGGTCATTCTGAATGAAAAAAATGTCACATTAACATGAGCATCTTACTTATACGCCAAGTAGAATTTCGAAAACTCTTGAAAATCCTACCAATTTTAATAAGCATTACAAAATCATTTTATTCGAGTTCATCCATTCGATTTCTCGCCATGGACACACTATGCAAGATATACAGTAACAGAAAAAGAAGTATGAAAAGTAAAGAACCCTTGCCTTTGTTTAAACGTTCTTCCGTCCCCAGATACTTTTATCTCTTTTTTGTATCGCCCAGATTCGATTTGATTCCATCCAGAGTCGATTAAAACGAGCCAGCCGACGAAACGTTCACACCGGCGCTGCCACGGGCAAAGCGAACTCCAACATTTTTTAGTCGAAACGACCACTCAGAAGCTCGCGAAACTTGTAACCGTGCTCGTAGATCACCGTGTTATACCAGCAAGTCTCATTCAAGCAGGCTGTAGAATATGAGAGGCGACGAAAATTAATGCAAGTGTGCGCTTGACGACAGCCCCCGCCCTCTCTCTCTCACTCTCTCTTTATTTTACTCGGTGTTTTTTTTCCTCCCTTCCTTTTCATCTTTGTCGACTGGCAAAGCCGCACGACTACAACTCGATTTATTCGGCGCGGCGGGACGCCGCGAACAGAAATTCGTCGAAATTTCGCCGACGGTGTGACAAGTGACAGGCGCGACCGAATGCACGTGGCAGGGCTTAATTCAACACACTTTGGTTTAAAAGCCGCGCCCAACGTAAGGCAAACTCGACGCTTTTATTGCACTTTCGAACAGTTTCGCACCAGTGAAGACACGACCCGTGATTTATACCGCGAGTCGCGCTGTCGAAAGGGTTTCGGGTCCCTTTTATCGCGAATCGTGCATGTATCTGAATTTTTCTCTGCTAGTGCAGATTCATTTTGTATTAAACGACGGAACAAGAGTGCGGATCTAAGGTGTCATTAGGCAGGGTGATAAACGTTAAAGAGTTTCAATGTATATTCGATTATACTGGGAGCAATGGTACTTTTTTCAGTATTCTTAGAAGAGTGACAGATTTGTATTAATATTTCGTAAACGTGACCTTCAATATTTCGATATTTGGAAAGAAAATCATATAATAATAATGTATATTATTCTATTTAAAAGAAATTCTAATAGCATGGAGAGAAATGGTCGTGAAGTATAATTTTAATTAATTACTTTCATAACATTTTCGCAAATATTCTTATAACAGCCGCGTAACATAAAGATATTGAAGTGACCTGCTTCTAGGGAACCTTTTTCTTCATTACGCGACGCCATGTTTTCACAAAAGCAGAGTGCAATTTGGAAGTTAAAATAGTAAATGGTGTCAGTGGCGGGAGTGACAATTTTCAATATAAACCAAAAGTATTTTGATTTAAATTCTCCTTCGCAAAAAGTAAACAATTTCGTGCTCTCTTAGCATTTTCATCCTTTATCACTTAAACTCCACAATCCGTGATGCAAACTATTTTCGTGGAATCGCGTAAAAATTTACTTTTCCGTGTTTGTACAACGCATAGTTGAAGGGTGACAAGGGAGATGATGGTTTCCCTGGAATTCCTGGGCAAGCCGGAAGAGACGGTCAAAGGGGACCCCCCGGACCAGCCGGTTCTCCCGGACCACCGTCTCAAGGAAACTATATTCCAGTTCCGGGACCACCAGGCCCGCCTGGACCACCAGGACCACCCGGCGTGTCTTTAATTGGACAGAAAGGAGAGCCAGGAATCGGAAGAACTCGCACCCTTGGTAAGACAAGCTACTATCAACTTATAAAAATTAACAAAATTCTATAATAGCAATAGAAGACGTAATGCCTGGTACAACTAACAGTATTGGACTATGAAAATATTTATTCTGTCCATTCGATAGACGAGGAAAGGATACGAGAAACTATATCCATTGTACATACTCGTTTGATTAGCTTAACTTATTTATTGAGACCGTTGTATAAAATAGAGGAATGCGGTATGAGACACAAGAGCACAGGCCTTTTCGAAACACCAACAATTGTAAACGTGCATTGTCCAAATTTTAAGCGTAATATGTAAGAGAAATGAAAGTTGAGGTAAAGATTATGCGTTGGATCACAAAACAAGTTTTTTCTTTGCTACGCTGCAAGGACCCAGAACTAGTCTGGACGAATTGAAGGCTCTTCGTGAACTAAAACAACTGAAAGAGTTAAAAGAGCATTTAGGTAACGCATGCTAATTTGTAAATCGTAATAGATTAGTGACACACATTAATTCATCTGCGTACGTTAATACACTCTCAAAATTTTCTTTTAATTCTGTATGCAATATTTGTAAGGTTCTGCAACCGTGGCAACCAGAGGGCCAATTGAAAGCACGACAAGGATCGTGCCAGGGGCAGTCACTTTCCAAAACACAGAGGCCATGACAAAAGTAATTGTTTCACCCTAATAATATTAGAGAACATTCGTGGCATAAATATGAGCAAAATGAAGGGGTTGTAACGTTGCTTGATCTTTAGATGTCTGCTGTGAGCCCGGTTGGAACGTTGGCTTACATCATAGACGAACAAGCGTTGCTGGTTAGAGTGAACAATGGCTGGCAGTATATTGCAGTTAGTATAGAACTCTTTCACTAAGAATTCATGTAAATGGCAAATAATATATAGCAATAGTTGTTACTACTAATCTGAAACATGCGTAAACTTTAAATCTTGACAACACTATACTTTATTTGGACAGCAAAGATTATTCATGTTATTTCTGTCAATCGTTTCGCAAGCATGCATTGTCCGAATTTGGAATTATTCAGTTTCTTTGCTAATTTATTTCAAGCGTTGTATCCTATAGGATTAACTAAAAATATTTATACTGCGTTCTACAGTTGGGTTCGCTCTTACCAATAACTACACCAGCACCGCCGACCACATCACCGCCCCCGGCAAATCCACCTTTCGAGGCTTCCAACCTGATCAACCAGATACCCGTAAAAGCAGACGGAACAGGGGTGAGTTACTATCTTAATCTTGTTGAGTGTAAAATGTTATCGGTAAGAAGCAAACTAATGTATTACCTAATGTCGTTTGAATTTTCTTCCCGCCGCAAAGTGGTATCCACGAATGGTAAGACATTAGTGCAATTAATATTTTCCATGTCGTCCTCATTTAATATTCGTTCAATTACTTTTCGTTGGAATTGAAAAGTTTCGTTCGAAATTAGAAAAATTAAATTCTCGTTTTACATCGAGCGTACGTACTTTGGTGTTGTTTTTTTTAATGGAAATTTGTAGTGGAGTATTTGGCATATTCTTAATGTAAGATAGCGTAGGTGTGTAATACTACGTAATGTGTTATTTCTTGTACACTTCTTAAGGTATACAATCAACTATTTCCTTATGAAAAATACAGAATTGAATAATCCCTCTCTGAGCACGTACGTAAACACGATCTGTAGTATACTATCGTCATTTATTATCATTTATCCAAACCATATCTTCCCACGTAAATAAAATATCCGCAGGTGCAAAGAGATTACAGGGGAACAGGTACAGATATCCCTATGCTTAAAGATCATCTACAATACAACTATTCCAACGTTTGTTAACTATCACGTTCGAGATACGATTTTATCTAACGTAGAATCCACAAACATGAGGAATTCCTATACATGGAAAGAAGAGCAATTTAGATTTAAGCAATTTACTTACACGCTACGCTCGAAATTCTATAGTAGAAAACACCGGAACACCTTTGTCTCGGTATTGTCCAGCATCGCGGCAAACGTGAATTTCTACAAGAATGCCAGTATCGATATTACGATTTCCAGTTGCGAATGGCCGCATTGAACGAACCGTTTACCGGGGACATGCACGGTGTACGAGGAGCTGACTACGCTTGTTATCGACAAGCGAAGCGTGCTGGTCTAAGGGGTACGTTCCGTGCATTCCTTAGCTCCAGGGTACAGAATGTCGACAGCATCGTGAGACTCGGGGATCGGGATCTGCCCATCGTCAACATAAAGGTGATTCGCAATCTGAGATACATCTAGCATCGACGGTTTATCTACGAAAGTTTCCGCCGAAGGTTTCCAAGCAATTTTCCATAAACGTATCGCGGACGTTGCGAGATAACTTGTGCTCGAATCTCCAGGGGGACGTTCTCTTCAACTCGTGGAAAGAGATGTTCAACGGGAATGGGGCGTACTTCTCGCAGAACCCGAGGATCTACAGCTTTAATGGAAAGAACATCCTCACGGACTTTGCATGGTAATTGTTCAATTTATCCGACCTCTTGTTTCGCGACGAAGCAGAAATTATTTTCTCACGCAAGTACGTTGTTACTGTAGCACACCAGGTATGCTTGATTGAAAATACCATTGTTGTTTGATAAAAGTGCGCGACAAAAATATTCGAAGGTAATAATAACGTGTCAGCTTCGAAACAAATAATTTCTTAACAATTCTTAATAATTTAAATAATATTTAATAATTCTTAATAAAATATAATCCCAAAGCTTTATAGCGAAATTCGAGCTCTATTCGGTGCTGCAGATGATAAACGTCATTGATGTCCGCTCGGCACCAGGCAGTCTTCGAAACTTTAAACGCGGTTTCCCGAAACCTGTACTTTTCAAATTGGCGGGAAAGATAACTCAAAAACTATTTAACCGATTTCATTCAAACTTGGCACAGATGTTTATTATACTATTACCTTCTATTTGAACTAAAATCATATTGAAAATCGATCAAGAAAGCACTTTTTTATTGCAAAATTAATGCGAAAAATTTCACATTTTTGGTTTTTAGCCTGCCATTTCTGTAATTTTTGAATTGCATACAATTTTTTTACTTCAAATAGAAGCTACAAGTATTAACTACTAAAAAAATTAATTTCATATATATCAGATGAACGATGCGGTCGCTAGAGTTCCCGCCGTTTTGGAACTCACGTCGCGATCTGAAACTTCGCCATTTTTAAATTTTTCCAAGAAACAAAAATATTTTGGTGACACTTAAATATATAATAATTAAGCCTCTAAGTTACAAAAAGATTGAACAATTGGTATTCTGTAAAAAAAACTTTAAAAATCTGCAAGGAACGAAGAAATCGATTTTTAATTTTTTTGACTGCGGCGCACCGGATTTAAAAATCTGACAAAAATTGAGAGTACTAGTATCAATAATATGTACCTGGAAAAAAAGTATAATCGTAGGTAGACGACTCCTCCAATACAAAACGGGCATTTTTTGTCGTTTTTTATTTTTCGCAGCTCGAATGTCCGATTTAAAAATCTGAAAAAATTCTACAATGTGTGCCTCCATAATTGCAATGTCTCAGATTTTTCTCAAAATTTTTCATGCCCTAAAATTCGAGATATTGATCAAAAACCAGATTTTTGTTTTTTCGCTGTAACTACCCTCCCAGTCGAGCTACAGGGTTGAAACTTGGTACGAATTGGTTTTTCTTGATAAGCTATCGAATGACACCTCACAAGTTGAATTTGGTTTAGGGGCACATTTGACCCCCATATCCGGCTATAGCCTTTCAATGCTTCTAATTGAGTGTCTTAAACCAGATGTGACATTATATTCGAATAATGATCTCTGTCTGCAAGTGTCTTCGACATTTAACTAGCAATTACTCTCAAACATTTCGCCTCGACATCCGAAATTCGTTACAAATATAATCACCTGCCGTTTCAGGCCAGAAAAGGTAGCGTGGCACGGTTCGCACAAACTAGGGGATCGTGCAATGGACACATATTGCGACGCCTGGCATTCAAGCAGCTCGGATCGTTACGGATTAGGATCGCCGTTAACAGGGGGACGCCTCTTGGAGCAAGTTCGTTATTCCTGCGATAACAAGTTCGCGTTGCTCTGCATAGAAGTGACCAGCGAGACCACAAGAAGGAGGAGAAGCGCCGAAGTTCCGGAGAACGGGAACGAAATGTCGGAGAGCGACTACAAGGAGTACTTGGATTCTCTAATGGAAAACTAATCCTTTTACCTTTCTCACTCTCTCCATCTCTTTATCCCTTTATCCTCTCTATCTCTCGCGGTACATAAACGACATAACAGCACCGACAAGCAAACATAATTCTCTCGCCGTTCGTGTAAATAGAAATGGGGATGAGTCCACTGCGTGTCGTCAATCGTTCAAAATGGACCGTCGAAATGATAATAATCGATCCTGCGAGATTGATCTGTTGCGAATGGTAGGCGAAACAGTGGTCATCTCGTTTCTATAAAATCGATTTGTAATTTCCAGAAATGGATATACACAGTCGTGATCCGCGAGCTCATTAGCCGATGCTTCAAACGAATTTCCGTTCTCTCTTTAAGAAATAAGACTGATCGTCTAGACATCGTTCATCAGTGTTTCATGTCGATTACTCCGCCTGTACTCTTAATCACGGCGCCCTATCGAGCGTCGGAAACATTCGTACAGCGTTTTCCTTTTTCCTTGCGTGCGCGAGCGTGAGCCGACCAACGCAACGCCATTAGGGATTCCCTACGTCACGATAAACGTCCAGTACTTAGATCGTTGCTACATACGAGAGGAGACGCATACTACGAGTCGTGGCCAGATACGCCCCTGGCCATCCGAGTCACAATTTGCCGTTAAGAGATTAAATGCAGCGAAAATAACACAAGGGGCAAAATGGAAAATTGCGGGAAGAGAAGCAGCTGCCCCGCGACCTAAGTAAAAACGTGGGTGTTCATGCCCGCGTTCGAATTGCATTTACACTTTAGCCAATACATATGAGTGTGTATGTTAGATGTAAGGAACGGAGTCGATTAAGGGTGGATTCCGTAACGGGCAATCGAGGGTCTCTCGTGTCCGGAATCCGGATTTATGCTCCGTGTACAATTCGCGGCAGACGCGTTTCGATGCGATGGCAATTGAACGGAGATACTGTACGGGGTATTTAAGAAAGAGATTCGAAAACTTTGTGGGATTGTAGTACTCGCCGAGGGGAGTAAGAAGTGTCTAATCAACGTCAGCTCGAAAATCAATCCTTTCGACGGAATGTTCAGTTTTGTGTTTCATGACGATTACAAACGTGACGATCATAATTGGGAAACTAAATATTACAGCGGAAGGATTGATTTTAAGACATACGTCGATTAGACATTTTTTTACTCCCCCTGAGTGAATAGTTTGAGTGCACAAAGTGCCAAACTCCTTTTCTTGACACCCTGTGCAGAGGATGAAGACCTACGAAGTATGCATACGCGAGAAAATGATCGTTCGTAATTGGCCTAAGAGTTGTGGAGAGTTGTGAGGATAAGCTTTCGAAACTATGGTACATCAGCGTACGTGTAGCAATATTTTGTAACTTATATACGTATAGTTCTCGTTCGAAGAAGAAACACGTTACCAATCAGCAAGCTGTCGCTGTTTAAATCGTCGTTTGGCCTCTGCTTTTACATCGAGCATAAATCGTGTCTAAGTCAGTGTCTATACTTCAAAGATACGATATATATATATATATTATACATAATTAACGTTAAAATAATTTATTACGATTAAGTAGAGAGAACGTCGGTCTATACCTTTAGGTTGTCAGCATGCTTGTTGGCGAATCGATTTCGTACCGGAAAATAAAGAAAGATAAATCCCCTCGATGCCGTAACACACGTAGATCTGGGCGTACCGATGTAAAACCAATTACCCTTCGATATAGTTTGCACCGAGGACCGTTTTAGTTCGAAATTTTGTATTATTTGTACACTTTATTATTGTCTTTCTAAATAAAATGGAAAAAGTGCATATGACGGACTATTGAAGAGAAGAGTTTAGAGAAATGCATGGAGCAACGAAGTTTAAAGATACTTACGTACATTTCATTTCATGAAATCTGTGTAACAGCATCATTATTTCAAGGCGCAAACTTAAAGGCTTAAAAGATCGTCTATTTCGTCCCACCCTGTCCAAGGAATTTGGAAGGGAAATAAATAATTACGCTTACGGCGAAATAATTGCCACTGCCGTGAAAAAGATCATGTTTCCCGTCTACTTTGTTAGTGTCAGCACAGATTACAACCGTGCTCCGCTACTGCTGAAGCGATTACATCTGTAGTACGATGCTGTGCATGTAAGTATATTGTTCACGTGTATATAAATCATACAGGTATATTAACACAGTCATGGAGAGCGTGTTGTCGGACGAAAAGCTTACAATTAGATGGATACCGCATAGACATATTGTCCAAAAGTGTACAGCTGAATACCGACAGGTTCTGTTATTTAAATGTGTGCCACTTCCAGACAAGCTAGAGCAGTGATCGCGTGCTTAAATTCAAGCTAGAAGTCCGGCTTACAATCCCCATTAGGGTTTAAGAATACTCAATGCGCGGATGATATGTTGTAAATAATTAAACAATTTAAATAATAATTGCATGAAACTGGATGCAGTTACAGCAACGGGGTATTCTTTATCGTGTTGCTTATTCGGTTCCCTTTCTTTTGAGTCGTCGTTGATTAAAATCGGCCCAGCAGAAGCCGAGATAATTGAATTTGTTTAAAGAAATTATAAACAAATGCGATTGCTGCGACTTCAACGTGAGATACAGCAATGACCAAAGGACATAAATTAAATCTAGTCGTATAAGCTACCATATACAACCGGTGTGAACATTATTCCATGCGAAGTTCATTTGTTATAAACAATTAAACAATTAAAATTGTTATTCCGGCCAACTGCAAATAGTTACAGCAACGGGGTATTTTTTATCGTGTAGCTTATTCGTTTCCCTTTCATTTGACATCTTATTTATTAAAAAACAACCACCAGGAGCCGAGATAACAATTTTTAAAAATGTTGTCGGTAACGATATGTCCATAACAGTACATGTGGCGCCATCTCGCGTTTGCGGCCTTTTTCGCAGTTTTTCGCACCGCCAAAACCGAATTCCTGGATTACATCGTAAATTTAAACAATTGCGTTTTTCTCTGCTTCTGGTGCGTATTTTTTATCCGGACTTGTCTTAAATTAAAGCTACTAACCATAGCTATCTCCTCCAGCAGTTGCAACAATATGGCATTTGTGGTTCAAAAGTTATTAACAATTGAAAATAAGGCAAAAATGCACTCTGGGTCACTGCAATTATCTCGGCTTCTGGAAACGCTAGATAAATGATCGAGTGCTCAAAATGAAGGTAAAGGATCCTGCTACACGTCAATAAATGATTTACAAATGCTGCATGCTCTGTTTGGTTTTTATAAACAATTTAACAATTCATTTGAGAATTCCACCAAAGCTACACACGAGGGCCGATTTAGTCGTGAACCAAATTGTTCCTTGAACCAAGAGCTTCAATTTGAGAGGGCGTTGATTCAAATCGGCCCAGCAGAAGCCGAGATAATTGAATTTGTTTAAAGAAATTATAAACAAATGCGATTACCTGGACTTGCCGGCGAGATACATCAATCATCAGAGGACATAAATTAAAGCTAGGAGTATAGGCTACAATCTCCAATAGGTGTGAACATTATTCCATGTGCAATGCATTTGTTATAAACAATTAAACAATTAAAATTGTTATTACGGTCCACTGGATACAGTTAGAGCAACGGGGTATTTTGTTCGTATAGCTGGTGCTCTCCCCTTTCATTTGAGACGTCGTTGATTAAAATCGGCCCAGTAAAACGCGATATAATAAATTTTTTGTACAATTTCGTTAAACAAATTGAATTATCTCGGCTTCTGCTGTGCCGATTTTAATCAACAACGTCTCAAATTTAAGCTCCTGATACAAGGAACAATTTCCACCTAGTTTAGAGCAACCTTCGTGTATAGTTACCGTGTAAATTTCAAACCAATATTTAACTTGTTTATAAAAACCAAACAGACCATGGAGCATTTGTAAATCATTTATTGACGTGTAGCAGGATCCTTTACCTTCATTTTGAGCACTCGATCATTTATCTAGCGCTTCCAGAAGCCGAGATAATTGCAGTGACCCGGAGTGCATTTTTGCCTTATTTTCAATTGTTAATAACTTTTGAACCACAAATGCCATATTGTTGAAACTGCTGGAGGAGATAGCTATGGTTAGTAGCTTTAATTTAAGACAAGTCCGGATAAAAAATACGCACCAGAAGCAGAGAAAAACGCAATTGTTTAAATTTACGATGTAATCCAGGAATTCGGTTTTGGCGGTGCGAAAAACTGCGAAAAAGGCCGCAAACGCGAGATGGCGCCACATGTACTGTTATGGACATATCGTTACCGACAACATTTTTAAAAATTGTTATCTCGGCTCCTGGTGGTTGTTTTTTAATAAATAAGATGTCAAATGAAAGGGAAACGAATAAGCTACACGATAAAAAATACCCCGTTGCTGTAACTATTTGCAGTTGGCCGGAATAACAATTTTAATTGTTTAATTGTTTATAACAAATGAACTTCACATGGAATAATGTTCACACCGGTTGTATATGGTAGCTTATACGACTAGATTTAATTTATGTCCTTTGGTCATTGCTGTATCTCACGTTGAAGTCGCAGCAATCGCATTTGTTTATAATTTCTTTAAACAAATTCAATTATCTCGGCTTCTGGTGGGCCGATTTTAATCAACGACGTCTCAAATTAAGGCTGCTGACTGAAGGAACAATCTCTGTCTAGTATAGTAATATTCAAACAAATGTTTAAATTGCTTATAAAAAGTTAACAGCGCATGGATAGAATAACATTTACCATTTCCACAAGACAAGATATATGAATAGACAAAGCACCTTATGGACTTCCGTGGCCCATCGTGACTGCCATACTGACTTAGAAATTCGACGCTGATTTTAGCGTCGTCTACTCATAAAGGTGGCTACTTCCTAAAGTATTTACGAACTATTTTTTAATTAATTATTTTTCCCAATATTTTGCATGTTTCTCCGATATTTTCTCCATGACATCCTTTTCATCGCCCAGTTATCCAAGCGCAAAACGGTGAATATTAACACGGCCATTAACCCGCGAAAATTGAGGGAACGTTCAATTTTAATTTCCCCTAAGCTCTAGCCTCTAGCCCATTGAATATTTAAAATAAGATGTTTGCGCGTAAAGCTTTTAGCGACTGTGTGGTCTCATTTAATCGGACGAAAATTTCCATAACCCAGCCAGAACAGGCAAACCCGTGCTTATCCAATGACAACTTATTCAAAGATCCGACGGAAAATTAGTGATTCTATGCTGCCTCTTTTCTGTGCACACGTACTTACACGTCCGCGCACGTATTCGACATACGCACGTATACAGCGTATGCACGTATTCGACGTACACACGTTCATTAATTACTTGGCGCCGATGATACCCATTTAAATTTCCTATTTCCTACTTCTTATCGATCGCCGTGCTGTATTCTTTATGGCTGCTTCGTGTCGGTTCTGTTTGGGAGAATAGCGTTTTCCCATTCGTTTGTAGAATAATTAATCAGCTTAAGGGGGTATTGGTCGCATTCTGATTCTCAAGTTCTGCTTTATTATTATTTTAACAGGGGTGCCTGGAAATTATCCAAATTACCTACACTTTCGACTGTTCTCTTTTGTTAGACGATCAAGGGAAAGTATGTCGTTGCGTGGAAACGTATATTTTATCGCAGTGAACGATTAAACTTTCAAACGAAACTAATAACTGTACGACGAGAATCCCTTTTCGAAGTTCGTAATTATTAAATTATAAATGAAGCGGCTTAAATGCAAAGCAGATAAATATTTCGTTCGTTCGAGAATTTTGGAGACGGGTGTTTATTATAGCTTCTTCAAATTTAGGGTATATCGTCGGAGCGTCTATTGTACGGAGTATGTCGCTAACTATGTGGAAAATTCGAGGCAAATTAGTGGCCCGAATGTCGAGCATTCTCCCTGCCGAAGGAATTGCATGCCCAGCGAACCCACGCAGTTGGATATTATCTGCTTTGCTAGCGTGTACAATAAAGTGTATACGAAAATTCGATACTTCGTGCACTATTTTATCTACGAAAATGAAATGCGTTTTAATACAGTGGTCTGAAAAAAATGTTGCGCAAGATTACTGCTCCAGTAGCTTTTGCAAAATATCAGAAACAATCACGTACTCGACTTTTGTATCATAACAAATCTTTTCTCGTGTAATAAACAATGCAAAATCCTTTCAAACGCGAAAATGTAATAGAGGATTATTCGCCATTCGTCGCAATCGAACAGTACCATCTTTGCGCGCAACCCTGCAAATAATAAGAACCGATGGGAACTCATGCGACACCGATATCACCAGCAAAGGATGACGCATCCCTCTTTCGCACGCAAAACAGGACAAAACGAAGCTCGATGGAGAATCTCGATAAAAATCTCTCGATAAGCTGATTATCGCGGAGTCAGGTTCATCGCGGTTCAACGTCGTTTCCGTTCTGGCGGTGGCGGGCACAGCCGTGATACGAGCCCGATGGAACGCGCCGGGGCAGGTGGCGACCCGCATTGGTTCGAAAGGTAAAAATCCAGAAGAGAAATAAGCGGCTCGAACCGCCGCAGGATATTTAATTGGCCGTTCGTTTTATTTCAACGTTGCCTTCCCATTAAACTGCGATTTTCGCCGGATGTGGCCGCGTATCGACGT
This sequence comes from Nomada ferruginata, assembly GCA_963583965.1. Taxonomy (NCBI): domain Eukaryota; kingdom Metazoa; phylum Arthropoda; class Insecta; order Hymenoptera; family Apidae; genus Nomada; species Nomada ferruginata. The sequence continues at coordinate 9,852,753 of OY757219.1, forward strand.
CGTCAACGTCGTTCGACGTCGTCTTCTTCTTTTTCCACGCCGTGCTCGTCGTCGTAGATAGAATTCAGATAAGAGGATATGTAATGTATTCGCCCCCAAATATCTATATTTCTGTGTTATTCTTTATCTCTTTACGTCTGTATTACTCATTATCTACTAGTCACTAAGGATTCATACGTACAAATCTTTTTAAGTTCACGAATACTCATCATGGAACCTTGTCACATCACCGCTTCCAAAACAACTAGTCATACTACCTACAATCCCTACATCCGCAGTCCTTTGGAATTCGCCCTCACCATCCCTACTACATCCTTTCCAACACCCTTTAAAAACCCAAGGTTCCCCGACTCCTCGCTCATTATTATCATACAAGTCCAAGCGCGTTCATTATTACAATTATCATTCTTTCAAGTCCAAGCTCACTTCATACAAAAAAGTACATTATCATACTCTAAGTCCAAGTGTTAATAAAATCTCTTAAAAACCGAAGTTGGAAGTTGAAATTTTCTTTGTGTCCATTACAGATAAGACCGGGCGGTTAAGGTTCTCGCGATCCTAGGGGCGTGCGTGATGCATGCTGGCTCTAGCAGACGAGGACACGTGCCGCGAGCCAGACGAATTAATTAACTAGGAAACGGTCGGGATTTTTATTCCACCTTAATTTCCTGCCCGTCCGTGCCGCGAGCTGCTTTGCGTCCACTATTTACGACGCGTTTTACGCGCGAACTTTTTGCTTCGGTGGAGCATTAAACGTGTACTTAGTACACCGCTGGAAGTGACGAGCTGGGCTTGAGAGAAGTATAAATGTTTGTTTAGTTATAGGTACGTATTCGAGGAGAAGCGAAGGGGTTGGCCAATTTCTCCGGACTGGAATTCGCAATGCTGAAGTGGAGTAATTATTCCAGAAGAAAAACAACAATTTTATCCATTTTTGATTATTGATTTTGTTAGTAAACATCGTGGTGCGTTTCTTCTTTTGCTTGCTGTTAGAATAAAGTGATGAACGCTCCTTGCGTTCCCTTAGGAAAGTACGTACATATGTGAAGATCGATGACTAATAATCTTTTAATCGTGACTAACATTTATTTCGGGGGGAAAACACTTAAGGTATTTTCGAAAATGTGCTGACAAATTCATCCTCATCAGGAATGTCCATTAATTTGATCTTTGCGTAAAAACGACGAGAATGTAAAGCACAGTTTATATTTTCCCCTATATTATTTAATACATTCGATTAACATAATTTCGCTTAACAAATTTTGATTAGCTATGCACGGGCAGTGTATCGCACGACAATTGAATTAAACGTGCATCCGCAGGAGGGAGAAATAAAGAAAAAGAAATCGAGAAAATAAAGAATAAATAGTGTCAGCCCGTTTTTCTCACCACGAAAACCGCAGTATCCACACCCTGTTGCACAGTTACGTACCTCTGTATGTACGTGTTTGTCGAGCACAGCGCGACGAACCATCAAATTTCGGTTCACATCGCAGAAGATAGGTCACATTACAACTTTTCTTGTCCCACAGGTACTCGTTCCTTTTATTTGCGTCTCGGAGTGAATTCGGTACGTTCGGATCGTCGGTGAATCGCATCGCGTTCACCTTTGCCTCGGCGCATTGAGGCTAACCACGATCTGGTAATGGTTCCTCGGGACCGGTTGTTTTGCGCGTCGCGGCGCGTATTTTAATGTAACAAAATTGCAGGTCTGCGGGCCGGGCAAGGGGGAATTTCATACACCTGGATGATTTTATATACACCTGCGGGACGGTGTACGGTTAAAGCACGAAGCATCAGCTTCGTCACGCGTAAACTGGCGTGGTTAAATCGTATACATATGCACGATTACGAGCTTCCCGAGGGGGATGAAGGGTAACGAAACGGGGAACGGGGAAAAACTGAGAGGGAAAGAGAGAAAGAGAGTGAGAGAGAGAGAGAGGAGAAATAAGCGCTTGCCATTTTGAAATATTATTATTATGATTAAATTTCTTAATTATATGTGGGATTGGAAATGCTGCGTGACTATTTAGAATGATTCCGAGGTGTGAAGGGTATGTATTTGGAGCTGAGTACTTGAGAAGATCTTGTGAACGGAGGGTGCTGCGGCCCAAGGATTCGGGTGGACGCGGCCGACTGTCGCGACAATGGTCCGGATTGGGGATAAGTGTGCCTTTGCCTTATAACTTTTCATTCGTAAAAGGTATAGACCCGAAAATTGGACTGGACAATGCAGTAATGTCAATTTAAGTATTGGTTAAGAAAAAAAAATTATTATTATTATTAGTAGTATTATCATTTCCTGTCATTTAATTATTAATTCTGGAGCTTCTGGATCTAATTCCTTAACTTTTTTAGTACCCGATTTTATTCTAATAGTGCTCATGTATGGATCTGATGTCAGAAAGAGGCGATATAATAAACATCATAGTCTGAACAGGGGGACGAGGGGGGAATTGACTTTTTCATTGTTATTTAGAGGAAGGTGTCCGGAAAATGTTCCAATTTGCTAAATTGCGGGATTCTTTGGGACTTGCGAGATATTTCTTGTCAAACACAAAACATTTCGAGGATTTGTAATAGTTCATTCGACAGTAATTTTTAATAAACTTTATATGGTAATTATTAATACGAAGAGTGAATTTATATCACGGAAGAATACCCTTTACTGCAAAAAAAGAATGAACTAAATACATGTAGAATTGGGACCTCCATACCCAAATGAATAATAGGCGTTTTTTCGATGAAAAACACTGCCCTTAGGAAGTCCAACTTTAAGTTGTCATTTCTACTAAAATATGGTATTAAATTATGTAAATGTTTTCGTTTTTAAGACTGCTGGACATTTAGGAAGTAGTATATATTCGAAAAATATCGATATATGAAAGTTCATTTTTTGGTCATATGGCACACTTAACCCCAACCCGGACCACTGTGTGTCGCCAAGGAATGTCTGCAGTGTGTATCCTGAACGAGTGAAAGCAAATTCAGGAATAGAATGAGAGAGTAACTAATTGTAAGGGTGAAAGAATATATAGGGTGGATGATGCGTGCGCGAGTCAGAATAGTTTGGAGAGTAGGGACTATCGAGTCGTGAGTATTGTGAGTATCGTGTGAGAGTCGTTATTCGTTAGGAATTGTCGTGTGTCGACTTATTACCCTACCTGCCCTCTATTCCAATCTAGGGGAAAGTTTACTGAAGATAACTTCTGCAATATGGACATTGTACTAATATCAGAAACGCACTTCATCAACCAAAGAGTCCTATCGAGAGCAGAGAGTCGTGAATATTGTGAGTATCGTGTGATAGTCGTTGTTCCTTGAGTTACACGTTCGTTGTCGTGTATCCACGTTTTATATTAATACAGTTAGTTGATAATTGAAGGAGACTGACGTCTTATTACCCTCTATACCAGGTAGCCCTCTATACCAAACTACGTGAGATTTACTGAAAATAACTTCTACATATATAAATATAACTGTAAAGTTATGTAAATTACAGTAATTACAATTATAATTTTAATGAGAGCAATAATAGCATCGGTGTTAATTAATAATAGTGATATCCTATCCACCTATCCTGACACTATTTACACCTGCAACTTCAATTCTACCTATCTAAAAGAATCCCCCTTAAAATGACAGCAAATGAGGCAGTGTCAGGTCCCTTTCGACCCACGCTGATTTGTACCGCCCCACGTTTGTTGATCGAGCCACGATTGCAACCAAATATTTCGCAGCAATCGAAATTGCACAATGCGAGCAAACAGTACATAATATCGGCCCACCAGTTACACCTACCCCGAATCCTTTCCGTACTCTGAATAACGAACAACGCTTCCGAGCCCAGCAAGAACAATCATCCCCAATCCAGTACACTCGGAAATCCCCCCAAAAGGAAGCAGCTCGAAATTTAATGAAGGCGCACGAGGGGAGGAACCCGTGCCGCGATCTAAATGCTGCATCAGGCCGAGAGATAAGCAACGACTTTCTAATTTAACGACCGCCTGGGTAACGCGATTCGTGCGTTCCGCCCCGCGCAACCGACGTGTCAGCGGCAGAAGAATCGTTCGCTGATTACACCTGCATGGACGATCGACTTGCACCTGAAATTCGGTAGCCAAGCTCGCGGCGGTGGGGAATCCGGGCCGTCTATATGCCACACGTTACTTTTCCACATAGCGAGCGACGTGTCGCCTTCGAAGACGCGGGAAGTAAAAGTACGCGTGAAACGATCCAGGTGAAACTGTTCGCGGCCGTGCAGGTGAAGAGGAGCCGAGTCAAAAGGGCAGGAAGGGAAGGTTCGTTGTGTCGCGTTCGTCTTGCGAAAGGGCGAGGGGATTGTTCGGTGTTTGGCTAATCCGAATGGAAAAGGTGGAAAAGAGATCACCCGGAATTTTCCCCTGTCCCCCTTGCTTTTCTCCGCGCGACGAACAAACTCGTCACCCCGATCTCGCCCCCTTTGTGCGGCCTTTTGTCGCCCGGCCATGCATTTTTCACGCGGCCTTCGGCGAAAATTCTGCGACAAGTATAACCGATCGACGCGGATCCGCGTGTATTTATTTCCCTGTCTAGCTGTCAGGTTCCCGAAGGTTGAAAGGTTCGATTTCAGCGGGGTTGAATGGGGCGAGCTGTATGAAATATGACGGAATCATTGACGCGTTTGACGTAATTGGAAGGTTTGCGGAGAGTTGTATTTTGAATGGTGGGAAAAGGTTGTCGGCGGGAAGATTTATGATACTCTCGGGGCATTTTTGAGAACTGGAACAACCTGATGCGTTGTGGTTTCGAGAGTGAATATGTATAGAGAAACATGTATGTATATGTATGCGACGAGTATAATTGACTCTCGATTCTTTGTTTCTCTGTGAAATTATTATATTCATCTTGGATTCGCTTTTTAAGGCTTACAAGGCGATATGTACTTGTATTATTATACGCATTTTATTTATTTATTTATTTATCTGAACGGGAAATAACCCATTAAATTTACAAAGTCAATGAATAATTTGAACATCGTGGTAGCGCAATAGATACTAACGGACGAAACATACATTTATTGCTTGTTCTTCAGTCGGCGTGAGGAGGATTTCAGAATAACTTGTGCGCGGCAGTCTTAAATGAGTTGTACGATGTATTGAAAAAGTCCAACTTGAAGCTGTAATGGTTAGCAGTGTTACATATCCTGGTTATGGGGTCAGAGTGAATCTTGCAACGATCTTGCAGGCCTTGATGGAGCATGGAAGTTTATGTAAGATAGCAGGAGGGGACAAGATATATGTCCATTCAAGAGTTTGTGTAAGAATAGAAGATCATTTATGATTCTTCGATTCTCGAGTGACTTCAAGTTAATTTTACTCATTATTGGCCCATAATTACGATCGGTGAAATGCATATGGATTCCAAGCTTGCTTGCAGCAAACCTAAGAAACCTATGTTGGATACTTTCGATAATTTGTATCTATTTGCATTGGTTTGGAGACCAAATCGTGGATGAATATTTAAACTGTGGTCTGATTAGGGCAGAGTAAAGTAGTTTTACAGAATTTATGTTCCTAAATGCAGTCACATTTTATGTCTGTTGTAACGAAAGCTGAATATAAACACTTGAATTGGTAATCGCACGTATAATATAGTTCAGAACTGTCTAACACTGAATAAAATACTCACAAGCAGGATGTTGTACGATGCACATTTTGATATCACCCTCAAGAAAAGTTGCTGCTATAAGTTTGATTGATCTACCCTGCAGGTTTCCTTATAAATGGTCTGTCTCGATTTTACCTGGAAAAATCTGAGAGATTCAAAAGCACTATTACTTCATTTTTATAAGCAGCAAGAAATTCGAAAATCTTCGTGACTTTCCGCCTTGAAATAAAATCTCGAATTCTATCACGAAGAGGAATCGAAAACAGAAAAAATGCAGACGATTCCTTGCACCTTACATCTTCGTTTCCAATTTTTCGTCCAGTTGCTGTGCTGCAACAAAAACACGATCGAACCGCCCCATCGATTATTTACACAGCAAACGAATTCACTTGTTCGCCAACTGTCCCGGACCAGTTTGGTTCAACGCGTGCGGGGTGTTTATGGTCGGACGATGCGTGCACGAGAAAGTCGATCGCAGAACGGGGCGCAAAAAAGAAAAATGAAGTTGGAAAAAAGAAAGCATAGTATTGTGCGTACGACGAGCAGTGTGAAACGTAAATTTTTGTTTTCAGTCGGACGATGATTGTCTAATTGAATAAATAATAGAAAAATGTACGGAGATGCATTATATATATCCGTTGACGTCAGGTGCATATCACACGTGGCGTTTACACCTTGCTCCTAGAAATTGTAATTGTAATTGGTGCAGTTGGTATATGCGTTACTGGTAAATAAAAAAAATTACAAAAGAATACAGTGACGCCAAAATTGTAGAACAGTACTTCCACTGACACAAGTGTTATGCGTCTAGTTTTATTGGGAAATATGTGATTGATTAGTGTTTGAATAGCTCGTTTGTGTTACCTTTGTTTCATTGTATTAGATGCAAACATTAATGACAATTTTCCATGAAATATTTTGCAATAGTACTGGAGGGACTGCAATGAAAAATGTAAGGCTGAATAAAACAATAGTAAGAGATGTCTTTCTTTAATTTCAATTTAATTCAAAATTTAATTTAAAACAATAACACAATATGTTCAATAATTAACAAATTTGTTCAATAATTAATTAGGCGTAAAAGAGGAATTAAAATATGATTTCAATGATTTTCCAATCTATAGTCTACGCATAATTTCGTTGCAATCTGGTGCTAATATTTGGTCTGAAATTGCACATAATACAATTGTATAATACTACAATAATATTTCGAATGAAAGAATATCATTAGAGGGCGCAACCCTCTGTACATTTTCATTCGGTACATAACGAACAGCGGCACGTGTACAGAAAAATCGTTCCTCAATGCAAAGCCAGTACGCGAAGGAAAAAGAAATGGGTGCCACCCCGAATAAATGGGATCTGTTACACCGATTAGCAGATATTGGACAGCGGGCGTGGCGCAGCTAAAAAACATTTAAAAGATGAGCCACGACCAGGTGTCGCCGCTCCGTTTGCATAAAAGGAAGAATCGATAACGTTTCAATAAATTGCTCCACAGGCATTTTTAATTTATCGTCATTTCCAACGGTGCACTTCTTCCGTTGCAGTAATAAATTAATTTGATAAACGAGTTCCCTCGATTAATATCTTCAACGACAATTCTGCTATATTTGAAATATCTGATCTACTTACCACGGAAAAATGAAGCACCGGTATATCAGCCTGTCGCCAGGTATTTGTGACAGTGTTGTCAATAGTTTCGCAACATCCAATCTAGCTTTCCAATGAAATCGATGATTAAGTCATAATAGGCGATGCGGCGTTAAATGTACTAATGAAAATGTTGCTAAACCTTGCGGGATAAGTTGCTAGTTGCCAATAACTTATTAACTTATGAGTGGTAAAACTCAGTAATGAAAAACTTACATGTTACAGATGCACGCTTAATTTGTACAAATTTAAATCAACAGTGTACTCCAAATACTCCAAACAAGGCTGTACTCTTCCACCTAGCCAATATCACCAAGATCTTCCGCATCCCTTATCACAAACCCGAATCTTCCCTCAAAGAGAAACGAGGCGTCAAGCATCCAATCAACAATCCATTAATATTGTTACAGGCCGACACGCCACCGCTCCCCGCGAAAAGGGCTTAGCTCGCTAAAGACATCTCGAGCCCCAGAGAAGAGGAGCATAAATTACACGCCGATCGATGACGATTCCCCCGGCGATTCGTCCCCTTTTTAATAAAAATAAAAATACCCACGGTAGCGCGCGGGCATACTCCATCGTGTCGTTTGCGATTCGTTAGAAAGGATCCTCTCGTGATCTGTCGGATCGGTGAATATTTATCTGCCGTGTATGCAGGCGACAGATACCCTTCTCCTCCTAGTCCAACTTTTTTCCCTTCTCCTTCGATACCCATTGGACGCTCGCGCCACAAGGTAGAACCTCTGCGAACTGTGGCCCATTAGGGCGAGAAGGAACGGGTTAAAGGCTCTTGGTTCCTTTGGTATAAAAGAAGATCGCGAATCCGCAGCTGTCGCTCTCTCAGCACCTGCCTCTCCTGCGATCAATCCTCTTTCTCTCGTTCTGAGTGTGAGTGCAGGTTCCTCCTTGCATGCACACGTGAGCCGGAGGCGCGTATAAGATTTTGCTCGTTGTTTACCTGCGCCGTGGCCCGGAGTACACGCGTACCGGTACGATTTACCGGCACATTGTAGGAAGTTAGCCGTAGGATGGGGTCGAGAAGAAAGGAAGGAGGAAACTGGGTACATATGGCGACGGGGTGAGGGGAAAGCGGGGATGTACATGTATCTGATCTATAGGCTGGAGTACCACAGCCCTTCTTTTTTTTCTTCTTTTTCACGATGCTCCACATGTACGGTAATGCGAGACCCTTTTGATACGCGCGTAGCTGCAAGCGTTTTATTGGGGTGTGGGAAAAATTGATAGAGAGCGCTCCACTTTTGAGGGAAACATCTTCCTTTTGTGATATTATTACTTCTGATTTTTTTTACTTGCCACCAGTATTTTCTTATTTTCTTTGCAACGTCCGGTCGAGTTTTACTGGCTTTACCTGGTGTTTCACAATTTTATATAAAGATTAGGCAAGGAAGTAATGACGTTCGGTTGTAACTTGTTCAGTTGCGACGCTATGGAAAGTAGAAATGGAAGAGCATTGGAAATTCTGCTTGGTATACTTGTAAATGTATTTAATTGTAAATTATCTGATCACCGCTGACTAGAATTCGATAGGCGCCACAAAAATACCAGGTGTACCGGTAGCAGGAACGTGTTCGACTGAAAGCAAAGATCGTATATTTTGACTGGCCACTTACAACACATAGTGGAATCTCTTCCACGACATCAGCGATTCCATTTATATTCTTGCGCCGCCAACTTTTCCCTTCTTTCATTATACAAATACGTGACGTACATGATACGCGACCGTCATTACCAAAATCGATTATAAGAGGTGTCCGAGGAATCCAATTTTCACAATGGAAATAATTCTCGATTTTATGAATAAACATATATATACACATCATTCTCGATAATCAATAAATATCTACTCTCGCGAAGCATAATTTTCTTACGTTTCATGCTTTTGTTTTTGTTCTTGCTTTTTATCAATTCAATTCCTTCAACTGAATGCACACAGTGCAAACGTATATAATGATATATACTCGCGGAACACCCGTTATATGCCAGTCACCCTCCAAATCCCACTTACACCAGTCTCGAGACTTTACAACTGTCGCTTGCCTTTGTGCACAATACTGGATCGATTTGCATTTACATTTAAATTCATCAAGCCATCGAAAGTTAAACGTGCAAATGAAAAATGAATAGCCTCGTAGAGAGCACATAATGTTGCACTAGTAGAACACAGCAATCACTCTTAAACACAATAGTTGAAACTCTCCGGTGCTTTCTATGCACAGCCCTGAGTACTGAATTATGGGACAATGTACATATTGCTGCCGGAAGTTCCACTGCCGTGTATATGTCACAGTAATCCGTAAAAGTAAGTTTACAATTAGTGTGTCACGTTGCAGTTCACACGGTTGCAACAGTTTTCTGCTTGATTTCGTGGAAACTAAATTATTCCTCGGGTTATCGTAAAGTAGCTTCGAAATGATCGACAGACTGTACGAATGGTCGCTCTGACAGTTAGTGAAAAATGTCATAAAACCAGATCTAGTAAAGATCTACTAAATAGTTAATGGAAAAATTATTGACTTTCAGTTACAAGCTTAATCAGCGTAAAATTTGACTGGAACTCAATCATATAATCGCAATTTAAACATATGCTTGTTTCTCACATAATTCCTAAATACCACAGTAGCATAAAATCTAAATTAACAAAGAATCAAATTAACCCCGTTGCCGTAGTTCGCCATGTATTGAGCTTGCAATATATCACGACCTCCACTGTTTTTCAAATAACTAACAAAATCGGCCCACTCACGGTCTACGTTTCATTGCCGATCACGAGCACCCCTTCTTAAATAAGACCAAGCCGAATATCCCAAAGAAAAGGGTGAAGAAGAAATAAAAAGGAGAAAAAACTTAACTATCAGTCAAACAAAAACAAAAAATTCCTTCCTTTCCCCGTACAAAAGATCCATAGAAGCAACGGGATATTACAAATACTCCCAGCGATATTTACGGTCCATCGAATACCGTTCTACACGACAACGGAGTCGAAGAAGAAACGGTGCATAAATGCAGGCGCACGCGCCCCATACTAATGTGAGGGGGTGTCGTTCACCTTTTTTTCTTGGTCACGTGAATCGGCCTTAAGAGGTAAGGTAAGGTGGCGGAGCCATCTGCCCTCGGATTGCGTGGCCAGAAGGAGCGAGAGAGGGAAGAATAAAAATCAGGCCCGAAAGTATTACCCAGCTGGCACGCGTCTACCTCGCGGTCATTATCTTTAAATAGGATCACATCGCGAGGACTCCACGGGAACATTTCTTCTTCTTCTTTTGTTTTTTTTTTCTCTCCCTTCCTCCGCCACCCTGTTCCCCGCCGACCGATGTGTGCCATTTCCCCGTCGTCTTACCTTAAACTCTCCCTCTTTCTCTTTCTGCAAGAAACTCGCGGTCGTTTTATGGCCCAGAAGCACCTGCTGCCACCGCCGTGCCGGTGTTTTCATCCTGAAAGCCCTTCGACAAGATAAATATGTATTGCGCGTCCCTTTCGTACGAGGCCGGCGGACCTGCTTAGGAGATCACTTTCGCCGGTTTCGATTTCGAAAATTACCGGGATTACGGGCAACGGGGACAATCTCGGGGAAGTTGAACGATCCTCTGTCACGGCTGCGGAAGTTGGGTCGATGAATGATCGACAGGCTTCCAGGGGTTAGGAATCGTACGGTAGTTGGGAGAGAGCATCTCGAATCCCTATCGGGAAGCAGAATGCCTTACCTGCCGGAACAATACGATCTTCCTTTTTGTATTTTCCCAAATTGCACAGTGCGCAAATGACATCTGCGTGGTTTTGCTAAGAAAATTGGTAACATTGCCGGAGCGATAAAATCGATGCGATAAAATTTACTTAATTTTATGAAAAGGGGAACAGATTCTCGTTACACGCGAAAGCCACTTTGGTTCGACTTGTTCGTCGAGTTTCTCGATCGCCAGTCTCTTTGTGCCCGCTGCTCTTGATTCTGACCGGCCGAATAGCAGGGCGAGGAGAAGCAACGCGGACGAAAGAGATGTTAAGTGTAAGGGCTTGCGCTAATTTCGACGGCAAACAGACGTTTGTGCTTTGGTCGCAATAGACGTTCGATTACTGTATACTTGAAAATGGCCCGCCTAATTGAAGCTGAATGGAGGGAACAGGCAAGACGCGGCGAAGAGTTTGGAGGGAAACGTTTAACGCCTGAACTTTTCTATGAAGTTCTAAGTAGCTAACTAGAAACAACGTTGCCGTTTTTTTCTGTAGTCGTAATGAGATAATTCTACACTTTTTGGCTTTTATCTTGCACGTCAAGGATAGTCGGTTCTCTGCTTCCTGCTGTTGTTGGATGATCAACTTTTTGTTAGTCATAGATTAATATCCCACTTGGTTCTTCGTTCTGGGAATCGTATGTCTTGGTGCGTACTATTGACTCATTTGATTAAAGTCTGTTTCAGTTTCTTTTCCCCTTTTTTTATTTAAACAGGCGTCCGCAGAAGGAGGCTACTAAAACATAAGAGGTAAATAAGGCCGAGTTTAACCTGTTAGCTGGTTCGTTTGCCAATTAAACACCTTTTTCGTTTCACGCTCTTGTAACAGTAAACGCGATAACGTACCGAATGTGATATAATAATAGCAATGTGTACCTAAAAGTCAATTAATTATCATGGCTGATTAATGAATTATTCAGTGGCGCCATGCGCTCTACATTATTACAAATTTTTATTCACCTGTAACGCAAAGAAAATCGCGGCGCTCTGTTCAAACTGGTCGACGCATTACATTATAGTTAAAACACTCCTCGCCCTGTTCTTCTGTTAAATAACCAAACGGGAATCTCCCAGAATCAGCGAAAAAGCGAAGCAACCTGAAACAGGAGAAACAGTATTTACATTTCAACCCGAACTCGACCGGTTTGCTCGTCCAGTATCGCGTACCAAGCAAACCGTGCCTGAGCTGTTTCTCAGCAGCGCGGTAAAATAAATTATTCGAGGTGCAAAACGTCCGAACGCACCTCGTGAGAAGAGCGTCGCCCTGATACGAAATTTTAGCGAGAACAACGGCAGAATAGGTCGAGCCGCGTCGCGGCGGGGCCAAAGGGCGAGGGCGAATGAAAGAGAGAAGGAAAGAATAAATAAGCGTGAATTTAGCATGCGAGCAAATGTGACGGGGGGCAGGAACAGAAACTCTAATTGGAATATAGTTAACCTTGGTCGCGGCAACGTCTGCAGCGCAGACGGCCAGGCACAAAGAAAAATCGGAAGACAAGCTGGGCAAGCGTTTTCGAATTCACAGCCCTTTGTTGCGCCCCCGTGGAATGCAATCCTTTTCTTTTTCCCGGCCTAAATCCTTCCTAATGATCTCGAGGTCGGCCCAAAAGGAAACTGTTTGGCTGTGCCGCTAATGACCGGGTCAGTACGTTCTTTTTGTCTTTTTTCTCTCTTCTTCCCTTCCTTTCTGCACGCGAGCAAGGACCTCCGCACGTACCGAAAATCGGTCGAATTCGCAGAAGAACGGCCTCGTGCGATCTGCAATTAACCGGCGGGGCCATCTCTTAGGGCAGGTGAGCTGGCTCGGGGGAAAAAGAAGAGGCACTCTCGTGCGCCACGACTCGCAGATGACGCGAGGGAAATCGCGTTTACGCCGCCGACAATCCACGCTCTGGCGTCTGTTGCGTTTCGCAATTGCGTAAACGGGCATCGTTTAACAATTACGTGGCGAGTTGCGCCGTGACCGATACGCCGGCTTATCTGTCGACTCGTATTCGTTTGCATTCGGCGCGACCCACGTGGCACAGCGGGGCGACAGGTTCTGACAATGAGTGGAAATGATTTTACAGTGGGCTGTTGATGTTGATTCATTGGCGATTAACAGTCGGACACTGGTGCGTGGGACAGAAAGGCGAAAGGCGGTGGCGGGTCTCCTTCGACCCGCGCTGAACCATGATCGAATTAGAATTGTCGCGTATCAGCTTACACTTGAGCGCACCGAAGACTTTATGAGTAAGTAAAGTCTACGAGGCACGGGTCAGAATTAACCCAGCACCGTTGGCGATTTGTTAACGAAGTCTGTAGAGTGGTGCAATTATGAACACAAATTATGAGGGCAGAGAAGTGGATGGGTTGTGCGTTTAATTATTGGCAGGTGTTTTAGTACTTGTTCATTTGGGTACTCGTCGCCTATGAGAACGATGGGATAGCTTTATATCTATGGAAGCTACCTCTAAAATGATTAGTTTTAGTGTAATGAAGTCTAGATGGAAGGTGTCTTCGAATCAAATTGAATTCGCAATTCATAAATAGTTAATTCTCTGATGGGAATCAATATCTGCCAGGTCTTTGGGAATCAATATGGGAATAGCTGTAAACAAAAATTTAATTTGCCATCTATACTCGATACGTATCGTTTGTTCTGTTAGTTATGTAGAAGGTGGGCTCAGTGAAACTCATTGTCAGTGAAACTGGACAAATGAAACAGTTTATTAAAAATAGGGGCACGCTGCTCTCAGTCTAGAATCGAACTGCTTGTCCCAAAGGACTCCAGGACAAGTAGAGCTTGGCCTGTTTAAGCTAAGTGACAAAGGCGGGAGGGCCGAACTCGTAAAGTACTCTGTTCTACGACGCCATAGGCGTCTGGACCATGTCACAGATGCAAAAAGCCTATCTCCCAAAGCTAAACGGCCTATAATTAAAAACTTTGAAAGGAAACAATCAGAGATGTCAACAGAAGTATGGGATCGTTGGAGTACATAGCAGGGAAATCTTGTTAATTATATTCTTGCCTATCTCCTCTAACTTGATTCTTCATAATAAATGAAAATCGATACTGATACAATAATCTATTCGTTTAATGAATACATTTTGCTCGTCGACTAACAAGGAAGGTTAGGCAACCCGAAGATTCAGAAACGCATGAAACTTTGCATACACGTGAAGTATGTCATCCGTAATGCAACCCTATTTTCTGTTTGTGCCATAATTCGGTCTTAGGGGGTGAAATCAGCTCTTGAAAAAATTCAGAAATCTCTTCTTCGTGAAATATCTGAAGAACGTTGACCGATATTGAAAAAAAGTATAAACAAAACTTGCATCGCTTTATTGCGTCTACAAAACTGCGTAAAAATTATTTTTGAAAAACCCACGGAAAAAAAATATTTAAAAAATGAAGGCTTTTTCAACAAATTTGTTCATACTTTTTTTAAATATCTCCTAGCGTTCTCGAGATATTTCACGAAAAAGAACTGTCTGAATTTTTTTCAAGGGCTGATTTCACCCCTTAAAACCGAATTATGGCACGAATGGAAAATAGGGTTGCATTATGGATGACATACTTTACTTGTATGTCAAGTTTCATGCGTTTCTGAATCTTCGGGTTGCCTAACCTTCCTTGTAAGTATAACAGCAGTATCATTTGACTTAATTGCAAACAAGATTGCACGCTGACCACTGACGAATCGCCATAAATGAAGCACATAAAACCAACAAAGCGGGTGTATAAAAAAGCCAACTTTTTTTCTCTCATCGCGTTGCCTCTACTTCGCTCGATACATTGTCTTGATGATATCCAGCGTTTTATCCGCTTCATTGCTTTATAATTACGAGCTCGACGTTTCCGCGTCATTAGCGCCCACTTTTTTCCTCGATGGCACGTCGGACGTGCGTTGATTGGCGAGCCGAAAAACGAATATTTGGTCACCCGCGAACATTCAATTTAGTTGCACCGCGTCTTCTTGCCTTTAGCGCGTACCACGCTGGTTCCAAGAAACGAGAAAAGGACGAAGGTCGTAAATTTAGCCAACCGAACAGCTGGAATACGAATGCACGCACTATTCGTGACTTGTTGCTGCCACTGTGTACCCCGTTGACCACAAAGACACCAGGAAAGGTGGGACACAAGAAATCTTGGAACAGAGAGCGTCGTATTCGATCATGGTCCCCAAAGTACTTCCACTCTTTGCCTATGCGGCCAATGATCTGCAATTTTGTCACTTTTGTTTTCCCTTTCGAGCGATATTTGATGTACAGCGTGATACAACAGAACGGAGAAGTGGATTCAAGTGTAAAGAGTGTTGGTTACAAGTAGAAACGTTGTGAAATGTTTATGGTTCATTTCATAGGGCTGCGTAGCTGAGCTGTTGTAAATGGTCGATAATCCAAGAGAACGTGACGGACATAAGAATTGTCAATTTTGTCGCAATAACAGGGGAGATGCTAGAAAATTCAGTTTAATATTTATTGCACACACGCTCGATAAACTGTATGCTGAAAATTCACGTATAAATCTAGCTCCTTTCGGGACAGCTGCGCTGAAGCTTCTATCGGAGTCGTTCGCGAATGTCAGGTGAAAGATGTTCGAGAATAAATGTGCCAATAAATTAGCGTGGCAAAATTGGATCGTTAAGAATGGAAACGCTCTGTCACCTTACTAACCAGCTGCCCCGATTTCATTTGGAGTTTAACTTCGGCCAAATTCATCAGACCTCTAGCTAGCACTCGATCAATCAAAGCAATGATATCCCATGAGAATAGTTAAGAGCAAAGATTCATACTTTCATTCTATATTTTACTCCAGTAATCATTTGCCAATGCATACATTTGTAAAATCGCTACAAGAAATAGGGGATGAAATCCCTTTTTGCAAAATAATTTATAGAATTCTGAAGGAGTTCACGCATTTATGTATGATCAAAAAAGACAAAGTTCGTAGCTGGAATAAGAATTTTCCAGAAATACAATGGAAAATCGAGCTACATAATAAATAATGGATTGATTGGAAAATCAAACAGTGGACAATACAATTTTGAAACTGACGAAGCTAGTAACAGATAATATAAAATTCTGTGCAATTGATTTCCTCGAAATCTGTGTAAATATTTTAGGAAACAAATGCATACGTCGGGAAAACAGAAAATCATGAATGATGGCAATCTGTGAATGGAAGCACGTTTTATACGAGGTGAAATCACACAGAGACGAGTGAACTACGCGTATCCCTTCCTTCCATTCACGGAGCACACGTTCCCAAGCAAATAAATCGCTAAATACATAACCACGTGCCGGTCTCGTCAATGATTTTGCGCCACGAATCGAATTCATTGTCTGCCTCGTAATTTCCACGTGCTACGTTCATTCACTCTGATCGCTCTCGCTTCTCTAATTATCCCCGCATATTAGTGATGTGGACGTAACGCACGGAAGGTGTAATTTCCGACACGTATTTCCAGCGGAAATGCGGCTCGGAATGATAAGTAGCTGTCAAGATAATCGATCGGCACCCGTTTTCGATTCCCGCTCCACGATTCTGGGTTCCGTTTTATTTCATGTCGCGGAGCCATCGAATCGTGTTCTCAATTTTGGACAGCAGTTCGACAACGACACTTTCTTTTCGGCGACAGAGCTGTCGTGTATGAAAGCGGGCACGATCAGAAATTACGTCGATTAAAATATAAGATATTGTATACAACACCTTTGAAATACAGGATGCCTTGAAATAGATAGGTGGACGACGAAGTTTATATTTTATATCAGTGCTTTTCGATATTTCGTTCTATAATACAATTTATTTCCATTTTACTTTATTGAATGTGAATATCATTTATATTACGATGTTGCCTTCAAAATAATGTTGACACAGATATCGGCCCTTGGATGGGGAATGTTGCAAAAAATGAGGGGAAGAATAAATAGAAAAAAAGCATGGTGCATTCCGCTTTAAAAAATTATTTAGTAGACAATAGTTACAATAGGTTGATTTGCAAACAAATGAACGCACCAAACTGGCAAGGACAATATCATAAAAATGGCGTGCAAATGCAGAAAATAAACAAAAGGAAATCGATGTGAAACGGAGTATGTATGTACGTATGTACATACCTACTTTAATCAATTAGCTGCACAGTTGCCTCGCTCGTGACTACTCATTCCAATTATTTTTCTGGTTGAACAAATCGCCCGCGATTTAATTACGAACATAACATCGCACAATTTTTGTCCTATTAGTTTTCACATTTTATCGAATATCATTTATATACATAAACACCCGATCGAGGTCTATCGTGACGCGGTAAATTTAGTAACTGAACTTTGCTTTTCGATACGCACACAGAGGCCTCTTTATTATCATTTTACTTTGCAATCGTAACCAGACCAGACAGCCAGTGAATTTTTCCACGGCACGGCATGTGTTCATGACGTGTTTCTCAAGAAAGACGATACCTCTACCTATCGTCTGTTTGGACTGCGAGAAAAAAAGTTCTTTGACACCCTGTGGTCGGTCGGTCAGATAGCCACTATCTCGTTCAACATATGTGATCGGAGCATAGTGCGGGAAAGTCGTTACCTTGTACATACATAGTTATTTCGCGGTGTGAAATAGAACAGTAAGTAAAATATAATAACGAAGACTGCACAGGCGCAAAGGAAATTCGTTTAATATAGAAAAGCTATTATTTGCACGAAAATAGGAAGTAATAGGGATGTACATACATTGCAGATTTGATGATCTTGCAAAAGCAACCACGCTTGAGAAAATATTCGAAAATGTTCAAATACCAAGTTCCAAATAACAAAACAAAATACGTGGGGGATATTGTCAATTAATATTTAACTACAATATTAAAGTTTATTATATGTATTATGAAACGTAAGGATCGTAGGAACATTTGTAAACCCTTACTGATAAACTCAAGCATAAAATTACCACAAATTTAGCAAAAGAAAACGAGAAAGTACAGAAATTTATTCTATCAAAGACACTTTATTTAAAATTTAATATTCAAACACACTGAGGGAATACAAGGTGCTCAATTCTGACAAGATAATAAATTGTCTTTGAACTACCATTTTTGAATTTCCCTTTTCACGACCTATAATGCCACGCTCTTGATTAAACGATCCTACACGCCATAATGTGCAAAATACAATTTGGAGATGAATGGAAAGGTTGACCAAGAGCAAACCAGCCGAAATGCAATAAAACTTCGGTAAACAGAAAACCGGTCTTCAATTTTCACTGCATAGAAGAGTCAGTGTTGCATTATTCAGCAGCCACTTTTCCTCCTCGAGTTCTGACAAAAGCGACACGTTCAGGTAGCTATTGTCGTTCAGCCCTGGATGGAAAGAATAAGACACTTTCTCATTCACTCCATGCATTCTAGGAAGTTCGCGCGGATACTGTCGATTTCGTTCCACGTTAACTTGCCTATGCCAGGAAAATAAAAGGATTAAAACTCGTAGTCAAAACTCTAAGTGAAAGAAATAAAATAAAACGCTGGCTATAACAAAAGTAGACTATTAGGTCGTGGATGTTTATGCTTCACCTAACCGGGATTGCCCTAATTTAAATTCATTTCGCACAGCAATTGGAGCGCATTAGAAATTCAAGAATAAATACAAGACAGTTTAAAGAAGGCGTCCCTAACGTAAGGGTCCTTTCTTGAACAAACTACGCTTAATTGGGTCTTGTAGGGTGTACATTCGGTTTTGTCTTGCAAATGGAAACGTGAGAATGCGTAGAATGTATATTCTGTCTGCATAATTTGTGTCCTCATAAATACACGTCCCATGAATGACTTTTTTTTCTATGGTTCGACAAAAGTAATTCCACGTTACTATATTCTACAAACGAGCTATATAAATGTATTTCCTACTTTAAATTCTAACCAATAAATCAATATCCTGAAGTTACATAAAATAGCGTACCTTTTCGTTTCATAAAATAGTTTATTAATATCTCGACAACAAAGGGAAATAATACAAATATGAGAAATCGCATTTCACATAAAAAAACCTACCCCTCCTGTACCATTCTGCGCCAAAGCAGATTGCAAAATCTACATTACATTTCTAAATTGCTCTTTAACTACCGCGCACATGCACACGTAAACAAAGTAGATCATTAATTTTCACGCAGCAGGTTTTTCGGGCGTCCCAAGAAATTGACAGGAAATCTGACCATGGTGCACCGGTCATATTCCATAACCTCCCTTCCTATCGGATAGGGTGACACATTTTTTTTTCCTGCCGATAACGAAACTATACATCTTCACGCGCATTACCCGCGGTGCATGGAATTTTCCAAAACGTGTCCCGTTACTAAGAAAAAGGAGGGAACGCCGGATTCTCCCTAATTTCGAAGCATCCCTGCAGTCCGGGGGTGTAGTATTAATGGAGAAAGGAAGAGAAGCAGGGGAGGTAAAAAGGAGTTTGACGAAGTTTTTCTGTATTTACAGAAACAGATGCAGCATGTCCTCCCTTAGACCCCATGGAACGAAGGAACGCGTGTGTTCTTCCATTAGTTACGGGAGTTTCTTTCCCCCCATGGCGCTTCAACCCTCGTCGCCCTCAGATCTTCAAGTGTCGATAGAAAGCTTCATGCAAGGTGAACAAATGCGATAAGTCCTACTTACTTGATCGACGATGCTGTATATATATACATATTATATTCTTTTGAGACGACAGGTAGACGCGTTCTTATGCTCCTACCGGGTTAACAGGGACAAAGAACTCTTCGAGAGATAACAATTGCTTGTTCTAATAAGGAATTTTAATGCAAGGTCGTAATTTGCGTGTTTAGACGATTAGTTCTGTTCTATCTATGAAGTATACAATCGGAAGAATAGGAAGAAAAAGAAAATAGTAGTAGAAGATGGAATTATTAAAAACAAATGTTCATTTCTTGTACGGGATAGATTAATAAGAAATGATTCATACTTTTTAATCTGAATTCCATTTTTAGCAACTATCGCGAACTCATTCTTTCACTTTGTTTTCACTGTACATAGAAAGAGGTGACCATCAAATTTACATGCAGCAATAAGTTTGCCCAATCGCTCTGCGAAATTAACGCCGTTTCCACGAATTGTCCAATTATCAGCCGTCACGCATGTGTTAACATTCGAAACGTCTCCGATAGATATTTATCGCTGTTCACCCGACGAATATGTCCCGTTCGTCTGAGATGGGCCAGGTCAATATAACCGTAGCCCACTAATAGCCAGAGCTCAAAAATGTTTGGATCGTCTTCCCATATATCTCTGGAGAAACTGAAATGTCAAGAATTACGAATGGTGATTGATGGAGGCGGGCAACTGTCCGTGAAAAACGGGCGTCGGCATTTCCCCTTGAATCGCGGCAACTGGTGCAACGTGGCGCAAAGCGTGGCGCAATGTGCTGCAACACCCTCGTAACCGCGACCTGACTCAACTTCAAGCACTCAGTTGCGATCGATGTGGCTATTTCGAGACGTGAAAATCACCGGGAAGGTAGTAATGGTCAGCTGTGATAATTATTATGCGATGCGTATGAAACAATCGATAGGGTACTATCACGCGCGATTCCATAATGATTCCCACGAATTAGTTTTTACGTTCGTAGCCACGTGGTATTAAATATTAACAAAATTTAATGTAACACGTCATCAGTGTATTTGGAATAAAAGACAGTAGGTGATGTTATAATTTTATTGGAGCGATAAACAAGTAAGATTTCCAATGTGAAGTAGAAAATAATGGTATGAAACACCTGAGAAACTAAATTTAATTAAATTAAAAAATAGGATAAATGAACTGTGGAATTAGTTAAGTTAAACGTAAAATATTAGATTCGGTAAATGATTCTTATCAGAAGCCTGGAATAATGAAATTAACGAATAATCAAGAAAATTGGTTAAAACTTTAATTTAAAAAAATGATATTTCATTTGTGGTAACTTCGTGTAAGCCTATGCATATTTTACGGGGTGCTGCAGCACTGGGCAACTAAATTGATCTGGTGGGTTACAGAGAACATTTAGAACGATAGAGTAGATTAAGGGATTAGGAACTTTCTTGGGAAGATGGAAAAAGATAAAGGAGAGTTGATCCTTTGAGCAGAGGGTAGCACGTTACCCCGAGTGAACTATGAGAAATGTGATCATTATCTGATCCTGTAAAATAGTTCCAGTAGTATCGGAAAGTTATGAAGTGGTAGCAAAATCTGTACGTAATTAGTTGTGTAAGGGAATAGAGTTTTTTGGGGGGACAGGAGAGTCGCAGATTTATGTGGTATTAATTATGAGACTAAAACACTACACGAGTGGAATAATTTAGAATTTTAAAAAGAACTTCTAAACCCTTCTTCTATTTCTAATTAATGATCGTAAGATAAAGTACTACGAAGATCTTCAATAATTATTAAGTACAATTTTTTCGTATTTTTCGCCGAAAAACATTTCACTTTTAAAGTGAAAAACTAAAAGTACAGCAATAATTATTGCTTTAAAATTTTAACATATTGTAGGGATTACAACGCTTTACTTTATGCCACAGTGAAGTTTTAATGGAAGTTATCTGAGTCTATAGAAACAGAAGACTTGGATTTATCATGTACAATAATATACATACATGTATGTATATTGTTACACTGATAGATCCAATAATGGTAGCAGATAATAGTTTCAGAAACACTTCATGTTCAAATATCAACGCCTACCCAATGTTGAAATCAATACGAACGGTAGCATTCACGAGTATGTATTACCACACTTAACAGATAAAACAATTGATCCGAAACAAGCTCCAATTGTAATCTATATACATATACATGTAAACTGTTTCAGTGGCCTTCGAAAACAAAGTTAGGAAATACATGTTTTGTTAAGCTGCCGATTGTATTTCTATTGAGTATAACTTGAAAATAAAGATACGTCCGAGTTGTTGAATCATCGTGGACTAATTGACTTGAATTGAATCGACCTGCAGTCCACGTGACAAAGGAAACTTCATCAAGTCCAACGGAAGTACACATTTCATTCAGAACGTTGTGCAACTATTAGTAACACAATTCGCGAAAATTGTCGAAAGCAAATCGAATTAGCGTATAATCGGATCAAGCCGGATATGCCACGAGGCAGGGGTGGATACAATCTTTTAAACTCCGAATTCGGGTGTTGTCTCATTCATGGTTGCCAACTGCTGCGCAAGCTTCGCGATAGGATCAAGCAGAGACATTGCAAAGGAACAGTTTGAAAATAACACAGTCCCGAAGTAGCAACTACAAATAGTTCACTTCAAAATGGAAGGAGCAATTGTACCCGAAATTGTCAAGCTGCTTTGCCCAAAAATAACAAGAATATCTCCTCCCTCTTTTCCACCCTTATTTTCAGCATCTGAAGTATTTTAACACATCCCCCCGCCGCCTCCCAAAAGAGTATATAAATAGTATACAACGAAACGCATCTCGAATTTGGTACACCTTTACACCAACCGAAAATAAATCCATAATTGCGACCGATTGTTATAATTATTCCAATTGCTGCACAGAAACAACATTTACTATCCACACAGAACAGTGGCAGCAGTCGATCATAATGTTAATATTGCATAAATCAATTCTTTTAGCCCCATTCTCTAGCACAATTACTTTTCTTTCCGCTCCATCGATAAAGCAATTTTCTCGACCTATACAGATATCCTGCACATATTTTGCTTATAACCATCGTCCGCCATACAAGAGTCACATGCGTGTATTACTAACAATACCCAATTAATCTGTAATCCAATACCAATCGAAGTCCACTTGAACCCACCCCTACAAGGTTAAATTGCACACAACTGACTGAAACAAAAGAAAAAGAGAGAGAAAAAGGAAAGAAAAACTTACAACACCCGTCCCCGTGGAACGCAGCGACGCCAAACGTCGCGGTGGCGCAAACAAAGATGGGGTTGGTCCCCGTAGTTCTCGCGCGTCTCCCGAAAATCCACCTCGGCTCCTTCTGGGATCTTCAGAGGGGCGAGGGGAGGTGAATGCGACCTAGCTCAATCCGACGACCTTCGGGCCAAGGTGGAACGAACGGGCGAAAGTTGGGTATGAGGCTTACGGGACAGGGGCGAAAGGAGCGGCGTAGCTTCATGGGGAAACATCTCGGGGAATAAAGGTATGGGGTACGTCTGTCTCCATGGTGATCCCATCGAGCGGTTTCGAGCGACCCGAACCGAGGGCGGGAAAACGCCCTTCGCTCTCGCTCCCTTAACGCGCGACGACAGAAGGGTCAAGAAACCTCTTGTGTATATACCGTCTTGCTGATCGCCAAACAGATATACATAAGAGCCGCTGGATGAGACTTTCCTTCGAGATATTGCACTGCAGACAAAGACATTTTTCAACACCGTTAATTTCGTCGAAGCAGCCCTCGTGGCTAAAGCGTACCATCGATGACGGCCTTCGTCGTCTGACGGCTTGCTGCTTGGAACACGTCCGAGAGGTTTCTTGGGTTGGAAGGATCGCGGAAACGAGGTCTCGCGGCGAATCGTTCGTATCGTCGAGGCGGAATTTCACCCTCGTACCACGCTCGACGGGGACAATTGGAATCGACTGGTTTCGAAAGGCAGCGGGGAAGGGACAGTTCTATATACAGGGTGAAGGTGAAAAGTTTCGGATTGCGGAATATTTCTGATGGACGGAATCACGTTTTTCAGCGTTGCAGATAAAAAGGCGTTGCGAGGAAAAATGGTTTTTGGATGTTCTGTCGCGTTGGAGAAAGTATATTTCTCGTTGCGAATATAGTTTGATGTTTAGAATTGGTAGGTTATATACTTGTTATAGCTTTAATGCTGTAACATTTCAAGTTCGTCGATTATTCTTAAGTTATTGATACTACAAAAAGAGGTGGCGTAACTTTTGTGGAATAAATCCATATAAAATTAAGAACAATTGTTGTCCATTAAGAAGAGCTACATACGTAATTAAATAGTGTGTTTCTTTTGTTCCATTCCTTGTTGCACCTTACCACAATATTTTATCCAGAAAGTTGCCGATTAGATCCCCTTTAAACGCACGATTCAAGCTGTTTAACGTGCCGCAGTGCTGGCAAAGGAACAACAGTCTTGGACTGATATTAAAATTGAAGCAAACGGATTCCGATAGCAATGTCGACTAACGTACGACGATTGACAAAAATGATTACACCACAGTGATTAATTCAACAGTGGCTCAAGCTATAATCACGCGGATGCCATTTCGCAGTACTTTCAATATTAACATTCGTCGAGTAACTTTTAATCGCCGAGCCGTTTAAAATGTGTATAACTCGCCCAAGTAATCTGCCCTCCATTTCCATGATTACAAAGGAGCTTGAATATTTGATAACTGTCACGGAACTTTCCATTCCATTTTCTGAAATCACGGGACGAATGAAAATTGTTCGGCGACACGACGTTTTATAATTGTTCAATGACACTCGACGTTCCCGTAACAATTCGACGCCCTCAAAGCCGACGAATTGTGACGAATTGGAGCTCGTGTACGACGCTTCCAACGGAGTTCACACAAAACTTCGTTGACTAATCTCGACGTCGTTTTAGCAAATACGAGGCTTGCCATTCAATCGAACGAATTTAAGACCCTTAAACGCAATTAATTGTCCCTCTTGATTAGACGTGACTCATCTGCTCCAACTGTCGTGTAAAAATTTAACTGCACGACCATTTAATACGAGCGTTTATCTTCGAACGAAATTGCGCCTGAATACGCTGATCACGGGGATAAATATTAATTAGGACCCCGGAGCTTTAATGCCCTCGCCGGGGAGAATAATATTTGCCCGGCGCGTGTTGTGCCGAAATGTTGAAATAATATCTTAAGTCTTAACTAATCTTCGTGGATCTTTAAGCTGTACAGTATACATCCGCTTTAACGATCTCTCGCTTCCTCTGACGTGGCCCTCGTTCATTTTACTGGAATTTTTATATTTATGAATGTACTATAAATTTCAAAGGGGACTGAAATGTTTGTATACTTAATGTTAAAGAAACGCTGCTACGAAGGTGGAAGTAATTTATCGAATGTACTTTTGGACGCAAGAGGTGAAGAGTTTTAATGAGGACATTATAGTTACTTGCGAATTACTAAACTTGCTAACTTGAGAGAAACTTCTGCTTGCTTTCAGTAAATGAATGAGTCATAATTAATGAAAAATTCATTTTTCATTTGCAGTGGTTCCCTTTTTAATTAAAAAAACTCTGTGTACCCTTATAATATGCATCAGTCCATTCTTTTATTTCAATGCGTTTAGATCTGTAGATGTATGTACATATGTTTCGTTCAAGAGGAAGTTTGTTTACAAAATTTGGGGTTAAAATTTAATAATTAATTTATTATTAAACAACTTCATTTATATCAATTTTATTGTTATACATATTTTTCCTTCTTATTATCCTGATAGACGGTACTCCAGTGCGTATTATAAATTGCACAGGCGATGAATATCTACGAGGGACGGCTCTTTTTTTTAATTATCTACGAGCACAAGAAATGTGAATTACGATGGAGGTAATGGACTATCTGTTTCAAGACGTGCTCTCATTCTTTTTCTACGTCGCTTTAATTAACTTCTACTCCCTTATATTACGTTCTCGCAGAATTACTTAAACGGTATCGAGAACTTCAGAATTAGATCAGTATTGTAGCAAAGTCTTAAACTAATTCATTTCTACTCGTTTCTAAGAGCAACAATAGGGTCAGTGGAAACCAAGACATGGTCATCACAAGGTATTCGTTTCAGGCGTTAAAAATCAAAATATATATTAAATAAATGAGACAAATATTTTTAAACAGAACTAAATCCTGCATTTTTCTTGGATCCTATTTTTTAAAATATATGATAGCTTAAGAAGTAAAATTTTAAAGAAACAATGATAATCAATATGTGCATTATTAATATAAAATTGTAGGATTTAAATTGTGAAATAATATATTCCAGTACCAGTGCGTATTACAGTAAGAAATAAAAACAGAGCTATTTATTTAGAGAATGTTAGCAATATAAATCGCCAACCGCATACACTTTATAATGCCCTTATGAAACTATCTTCTTTAACAAACATACGAAAAACAAGATGCAGTCTTATTATCATTTCTACAATATTCGCACTGGAATCTTAAAATAACGCAATAAAACGTCCCTCGCAAAAAGGAAATTCCTGTCCATCTGCAGTTTACACAGCGTTAAATAATTCAAGAAACGTGTCTCAATTAATCAAACGACGAATTTATTTCTCAGAACAGCCGTGTTCACTATTCATCGATCGCCCCCTTCGCGTTGCACGAAGCGTTCTCAGTTCCTCTTTATATTTGCGTTCTGCCCGTTTCTTCCTTTCATGTTCCAATAAATCCATCGTTCCTTTTAATTCCTCTTGCACGCGCTCGCTGCCGGCAACAATTGGACAATCCATCGACCCTTCATTCACGGACAAGTTGTACCGACATTGTTACCCGTGATTGAGATTACTTAACAAGATTCCGCGTTAACGATCGTCCCAGTCGCGCATTAAATTTTATAGTCTATACAAACTTGCCGGGCTGCAAATGCAAGAGCATCGTATATTCACGGCCATAGTACCGTTTAATAAACGTCCAGTGCTCGTAAAAGCAAAAATATTCGGCGCGTTACTAAATCAAGATACACACATTTTCATAACATCCACTTAGTCCGCTGGAATAATGGTGGAGTTAAACGTGTTCATCCGGACGAGTGTGAAATTTTTAGGATATTTGAATGATGATAGTCTATGAAAGTAGATATATCCGTAATTTTCTTACACTTCTCTTGTACTTGAATGGTTCTGATAGGAAATGGCAATGAATAATCATTGCTTTTCTTGTAGAAAGTGATTGTAATAATTGAGAACGTTTTGCTTATAATTGCTTCGATAGATGTCAAGCTAAAAAATTCCTGATCATTTTCTTCTAATATATGATAGATGTGACAGATAGTGTTAATTTATAAATATGGTAGTTATTTATTAATCAATCTATGGCTCATAAATATATTACTATTTATTAACTATGAAACATTTCTATCATACGTATCTCGAAATAAACAAGAACTGCAACGGTGCACGCTACAGAACACCGACAAAGGTGCATTTAGGACCAGGTTCTTTGAAATACCTCTATTTTCGAATACTATATCTCGGATAATAGATTGACACCTGAGACGGGATACAATCCAAAATGAAAGAAAATCGTGGCACACTTATGCTGGCAAAAGCGTCCATAAAAGAAAGTCACCGAAGTTGTATTCAAAATCAGATCCCAATCTAATCTCCTTATGTCTGGGGATCCCCCATGTAACTCACTCTAACTGCACAAAACTCATCCCCTTCAAGACCCTCCCTCGCTCTTCCACCACCAAGGACAAACCAGGAACATTATTTAACTGTTTCAAGAAAAGGGCAACCTCGAAATATTTCCACTAAAAACGCCAGTGCCCGGGGTTGCGTTGTTCGCGAGGGGTGTGAGCGAATGCAGCGCAATTTCCTCGTGTTTCGCAGGCCATTGCATGTCTGCTGACGCGCTGTGGGCCACCCTTCAATTAAGAACGTCATCATAACGGTTGTGAAACTGACCTTAAAACTGAAACACCGTCGTCGACGTTGGCCGTTAGGCTCGCGCAAAGAAAAATTACGCTCGAAGGATCGAAGGGGTCGAGTAATACTCGCGTTCAAGCCGAGGCGAGTACATACTCCTGCCCGAAAGTGCAAGCGCTATCTTATTAACGCTAAAGGGTGGTGATCACGTATCGTACACGTGGCGTACACCTGTCGTGCTGTTTCGCGAAGAAAGTACCGTGTAATGAAAGAGCCAGGATGCAGAAGGGCGCGGGCACTGACCGTAGGAAGAAACGCAAGTTCTATTCGTCGTCTTGTCGATACGCGTACGTATGTACAGTGGGCCAAAAAAGTATTCGTACAGTGCATTAGTTTCAATTGCAACTGTTAAGGTAATTAAGTTAAGGTGTTAAGGCAATTATATTATCATAGACAATTATAGATGTACTTATATACATATAATTATAGACAATATACATTATTTTAAAGTGTGACACATGTGCTTCATATCCGTGTGCATATATTCTTTTAGGAATAATTGTCTTAACACCAACAATTTGGTCACACCAAAATAATGAAGTTGCAAGTGAAACTAATGCGCTGTACGAATACTTTTTTGGCCCATTGTACATTGTATACATATATACAGGTATACATGTATAGATATAGCATACCGTTCGTCGTTTCAGCATCCAGCCAAATGGAATTCCCAATCGGGGAAACTTTGCTGCGTTACGGTCTATTGTACGTTCACACTACCCCTCTTTTGTTCTTGGCCGGGACTTGCCTGTGGCTCGATCAACTTCAGCACGGACATCCCGAACGTGTGTATCTCGCTGTGAAACCTAATTACCTTCTTGAACGGCGCTCGTGGTGGTATGCTGAAATGGAAGGACCGCAGCGTTTGACACGTTTTGGTGTGGTGCCTTAATACACCGTGTCGGGTTTTTTTTTTTATTTTGAAGGCGGCAGTAGGGCGTTTAGGATTTATGGGGGTTGAATTTGGACTTGCAGTGTTTGGCCGAAATGAGTCGGCTATTTTTTGACCTGTTAGCCGGGGAAATGTGTATAATTAACTCGTCATACGGATTTCCCAGGATCTTGGATGCTATAACTCATTTATTCGAGCACCCTCGATTTTTTTTGTTACGTCACTCATTTACAGATTAATTCATAGATTATTTTTTTCCTGTTCAGTTATTGGGTTGAACCGTTGCAATCTCGAATTTTGACCCCGATATCCGCAGTGTGTATACACACGAACACGTTTTACGATTCTGTAGCCACCTTCTGGATTCAACCTGGATCCCGATACATGCATTGTTGCTGGCAAAATAGGATGCGAATGTGCAATACAGTTGTAATGAAAAAAGGTGGCGAGAAAACGATGTAACGTTCGTAAAGGGTTTTGAGGAATATTTTATAACTCAGCATAAAATGATGCAGACGAGACGCACAGCTTTAAATGAATTCAAAAACATTTACTTGAAAATTGTATAGACTTTGTGTAGATTAAAGTCCGATGGTATAGTTTATAATATGTAGTATAGCTTTATAGATATAGCATAGGAAATTATTATCGGCCCTTTTTTGTTCTCGACAATTTGTTCCGGTATTTACCTACTTGCGATTCTGTATTGATTTTTCGCATCAACAAATATTAGTACCAGACACGATTGCAAGCACTGAAAATAAATGTTTGAAATGCTTTTTAATCATTGTTATCCTCTGTTTAGTATTAATAATTATTGTCCTATATTTAAAGCTTGTATTTGTTACTTTTATTGTTGCGTACCCCTGTCCATCTCCTGCTGACAATCGTAACCATATTTTTACATGACAAATGTGGCTTCCTTGGAAAAAGGAAACAGAACGTTTCTTCAGACGTGCTTCCGCGAAGTCGTCTGCATTTCCAAAGTTTCTGTCCGCAAAAAAGGTATTGCATTGACCGAAGAAGAAACTAATGTTCCCACGGAGCAATGTCCGAAGAATGTGGTGGGTGTGGTGAGAGTCCCTACCCAAATTCGTGTAATTTATTTCTGTATTTGTCTTGTAACATTCGATCAAGCGTTGCCCCGACAGAATACAATATTACCTAACGTGCTACCGATTGATGAAATCGGACGTCATTTGTCATCCATAATGGACCCAATTCTTTTCATTTATTTCAATGAAAAAATACAAACAGGGAACCTACACTAATGTAGTGATAGAACTGCAAATATTTTTCAACTTTTCATAATCTGAGGAGTGTACAGTTTCCCTCTTGCATCAATCAATGTTTGATCAACGATAAAAGGTAGAGAGTTATGCAAACATTAAGATTTTCCTGTAGACTGACTTCTCCATCTTTTATTGGATGTCATTATTACAATTCATTCAATTCTATCCATTAATTGAAGACCATAAAGTAATTGGTGACAGCACATTAGGTACATGCTCAATTATTATAATCATTGGATTAGTTGAATTGATTTCTTAAGGTCTATGATGGCATGTACGAATATTCCAATTTGAACAACGATATCATCAAGAATTTATAACCAATATACATATGCAACGAAAAATGTGTACACAGACATACTGTTCGAATTCTGATGATATTCGAAAACAGGAAGGTTTCTTAGAAAAGATAACCATTTAAATCGATGCTGAATTTAAACGAGAATATCATACACAAATATGCTAACGTAAGCAATCTCGTGTTATTCCAGCAACCATTGCCAATTCGAAACTCTTCACCATGATGGGACATAAATTCTACGTCAAATCCGATTTTCTTCTTCGTTGAACGTATTCACCTGTTTGAACTGTACAACGTACAAAAGTATACAGAAAATTGATAACAATAATTGTGAGTTACAAATTTCTATAAATATAAATGCCCAACTTTGTTTACACTTCTCATGGGCAGAAATTTACGAAGTATAAGTTTTCACCATAGAATATAAGTATATATTGAAGTCGCAATAACAGTGTTAATATGATAATAAAACATAGTAATTATAATAACGGGACTTCCTTCATATCGTTCAAGCAATCCGTTTTAATCGCGGTAAATTGTAAATCGTAAATAGTTATTAATTTTTCCGTTTTCAGGAATCAAGAACTATCTTCTCACTGTATCCCATTTCACTTCATTTTATTTTATTTTATTTTATTTTATTTTATTTTATTTTATTCTATTTTATTTGATGTTATCTTATTACATTATACTTTATCTGATTGTATCTTACTTTATTTCAATTGTCTCAATTGTTATTCTTTTCTGAAATTCTGTTCTACTCTATTATTATTTCATCCTATTTCATTTGTTATTCTTCTTTATAATTCTGTTCTTACTTTATATTGTATATGATACTATTATTTTCTATGTGATGCAATCCCCTGTACTCTAAAGGGTTCTCTAGCCCGTTGATTAATGAAATATATTATTATTATTATAATAACAACGTTGGATTTATTGAATTATTTTCTATCAGAAAAATTATTTTCTTATCAAAGTATCTGATTGCATATTTCAGATAAATACTAACACGTTAAGAATTGTATAATTTAGTGTCACCTTCTAACATTTTACTGGAAATATCGCGCTTCTCAGCTCATCAGCACGTGAAAGAACTTGACCTTTTTTGAACTTTGAAATCAAGTGCAGACTTTCGGGTGCCACAACATAATCTCCCCGGTGGCATTTTTCACAGATTAATGATTTGTGTTTTACACTGACGAAGATAGTATTATAAGTATGGACAGAAATATCTCATTTTAATCTAGACAGCATAATTAAGCATATTTATTATAAATTATACTTCACGATACCCAGCTTTCACTTAAGAATCAACATCTACATAGAACTTTAAATTTGTTAAAAAAAGAATAATTATTTAACCATTCTCTATTGTTCAGGTGATATAAAATAAATACGCAAAATTGGTCTCCAGACCTCAACAGAAAAAACTTAATATCTTCTTGTACGATATGAGGTAATTAAAAAAAACCTCCCATTACGTTATACGAGATAAAATAAATCCCAACCAAAAGGACAATACCGCAGACAAATATACCGGTAAAGATTACTAAAATGCATTGCACATGAACAATTGAAACCATCAACCCTCCTGGTCTATTACCACAAATACAAATAACCAAAGAACAGAACAGCGTTTCTAAACCCTTTCCTTTCACCTAGCCCGAAAGTTGCATTACGCTTCAAGCTAGTCAGGCAATGCCCAGAACGCGCGAGCGCAGCTTAATAAAGAGATAAAACGAAAGCAAAAGCGAAACCCCGAATGGGCCCAACAGCGCGACACAAGAAGAGGACGAAAGGAGACGAACGAAAGGGAAGCGCCGCGTACAAAGGAAAATTCCTCCGAGAAAATTATTCCTCGAACGAAGCGACGCCCATTCAAATCTGTCCCGTCTACCGCGTAGCCGGCGACCGCTTAATAAGAAGACGAATGAAATACGAGGCACGAATCGTCGATACCTACCGCGAAAGAGGAGCGCCGCGTGGATGACGCGTACGGGACAGAATTTAAGGACGCCACGAGGTTACGACACTTTCAAGGATCGCTTGTTCGGTTCTTGAAACAAAGGGAGGCGCCTGTAGCACGAAGCCGCCTCGTAACGAGAAGGAGAACCTTGATCGAGGACCACCGAGATGAAAGGAGACGAACGCTGCCGAAAATTGCTGCTGCGGGCCAACCTGTCTGCAAAAAATAGAGAAGTTTACGAGGAAGAGGGACGGGGGAAGAGGAGGAGGAGGAAGAGGAAGACCGGCTGATCAAGAAAGGAGGATAGAGGGAATTCTACCTGTTCGAAGAGCCACGCTGCTGGGAACCGCAGCGGTCTTCTTCGTGCCGTGCAGTCTCTTGGAAAAGAGCGATTTCATTGAGCGAAGAGTCATTGACAACGTCAGCGAGTCTGGCTCATTAGGCCAGTTAACCGTGTTGGCCGCAGCAGTTTCTAGCTGAATTTTCTGCGACCCCGTATGAACCTCGCGCACGGCCGTAATTCGATAATTCGACGAGGCGAACGTGCACAGGGGCTGGCCACCAGGAGGTGGAATCGTTTGGAGAATTTCTATGCGGGGCTGAATGGATGGAAAAATCGAATTATCGTTCGGTCGAGAGTCTTGATAGATTTTCCAGAGGGAAACGCGATTATCATGATGGTCGGCGGGACGCCGGTGGAATTCGGAACGTTTCTTAACTGGGGATTTATCCGCGGTATATATTATGCTAATTCTGATTTAGCTTTGATGATTTCAAGGTTTCTGGAATAATTAGAGGAATTCTGGAGGTTTTGATTTATTGCGTAGTATATGTACTTTTTGTTCTGTGATTTACGAGATCTTTTAAGCGGAGTTTCAAGTCGAATTGTTTAATCATTTGTGTAGACGTGGAAGAGATATTGTGTAATTAAGAGATTAATTAACTTGTATGCCGATTGCCTAGGCGATCTTCATTTATTTATTTATATCTCGGTATACGTTTTATATGCTACCATTTTTATACTTTACTCAAAGCAATTGAAATTACTTTTTATCTGTGTATTGTGCCTATTTAATATGTCTTACCTCTGTTCTTTCATTAATTTACATAACATCACCTCGTTGGAAATTAACGAAAGTCTTGAATGTGATAAGAGATATCAAAATCTTGGAGATATTCGTAACCATAAGCAAAACATTACACAACTCGTGATTTTGTATGACATAACGTATCTCATGCAGAGATATGACAATTAAGAGTTAGTTGAGCACATATGCACTCTGCGACACGTTTCTCGAATGAAAGTTACATCCTTCAGTTTCAAAGAAAGTTATCTTAAGGCAATTAATTCAATAAAAATGATGTTTCATTATCTCTCGTTGGCATTAATATATTACGCACGAAAGTTAATGTGTGCCAAACGTATGGACAATTTTGTGGTTTAAAAATGAACTAATTTTTTGCCCGTGGTAACAAATAATTTATTAACAATAATATTTGTCTAACAAATAGCTCTTTAAAAATATTCATTCCATTTCTTATCTCACCTGCGATACGTCGAACAATATCAACAGAAACGTATCGAAATAAATTTCCCAACATAACATTAATTGTATTCCAAAATTGCAAACAAAATCTCTGCAAAGCAACCACACACGCACACACGCGTATACGTATATACGCTCCTAAGCCAAAACTAACTCAAACCCTGCACTTATCAAACAACCGAAACCAAGCAACACACTCGACCGCAATGAACAAGCAAACCCCCCACTTAAAGTACCTACTTATCCTCCCCATTCTCAATCTGCTAAAATTTACTCAAGCTTCAAAAAACCCGGGCTTCCAATCGACGATTACAATCAATCCCCAACAGTCAAACACGAAACTTTCCCAAACCGACCAAGGTATATATACACACGTATCCCCCAATTCGCAAAGGAGGGATCTCACAGGTAAGCTCCTCTACTTAAGAATAATACCATACTTTTTCCCTCCTCGTTTCCGGAATGGGAATACCTATCCACAGGCGTATCGATCCAGCGGGTACGAGCGGATTCACGAGCCGTGCTCGCGGCCCTGCGAGCCGGGTCCCTTTATTTGCAAAAGGATAAGACCGGATGCGGTTATCAGGCCGACCGATAAGCGACCTGGGCCCCCAGGAACCCGAGACTTCTCGTATTTATAATATTTGATCTGCTCTGGCTGTGCCGTAGCTTTGGGAAGTATATCAGCCATTGGGGCACCTCTTGGGCCCGCGCCACGGTCCTTGAAGGACCCCCAGGTTCAGGCAGACAGGGACGGCCATTCATGGCCATCTACGAGAGCGGTTCGGGGATCGGTACAGGAAACGCAAAGGCGGCCCGAATGCTATCCAGCATTTTTGGCAGTGTATATTCAAAGAGCCTCCCAGCTCCACGAAGGATGGAAGGATCCAACCCCTTTTCCACGATCCTCCGGCCTGTTGCTCGTTTTGTCCGCGCGTACACCTTGACTCAGGATCATCCTGATGGGATCAGGGTTACGCACGGCGATCCTCTCGTGGAGATATCGTACGCCGACGCGCGATCCGCTCGAGCATGGAGCCGGCATGGATTTTGATACCTTCGAAATGGAGTTATATGACAGGATGAGGGGAACGTTTATGCGCTCCTGTTCCCCTCACGGGTGTAGTTCCTTCGGATTTGTTACGGCATTGTTCGATTTTCTTGTTCGAGAGGATGATTCGCCCTGTATTATGTGGTAGATATAATTTTAGATTTAGTAGAGGAACTTGAGTAGTTTGTTTAAAGTTTTCGAGGGGCACGGGGGATGACGTTTGAATGGGGGGGGGGATTGTTCAGGGACTTGTGGCTGGATTTTCGTTACACTGATAGATTTACGGTGGTTCGTAATATAAAGCGATATTTTTCTTTGTTCCTTTTTTGGACTGAACGTAATACATAGCGCATGTTTGAAAATTAAGAAGGCCAATAATAAAAATGTTTCTTATTCAGGTTTAACGAAGATCAGCCTGTTGATATTTAATCTTTAGCAAAATATTAATATATTGCAGTGATGTGTATTTACAATGCAGAAAATCTCTCAATAAGAAGTATATGTACTGTAATAGTAAAAATATCCACTATCCAGATGACTAATTATTATAATTAAGTATAATAAATTATTTCGTACATCGTTATAAAATATCACGACCAAAAATGTTGCCTCGCATACCTATGCTACTAAGAAACTGTAAGTTTCCCCCCCGAAAAATATTGCACCTTGCCGTTCGAGTATCACAGCGGGGAAGCTTGAAAATTCTCATGGCACGATACTTTCTGCTACACGACGCTACTGAACTTGGCTATCACAAATGATACGAGGGTCCCGCGATGATTATAAATTTATTGCCATTCAGCTCGCACTCGTTCGGGACGTAGTTAATCTGTTTTTGGAGTCGCATTCGTCAAGGGAGCTGACCCTGGTCCCAGGATCGTGTTCGAAGTGGCCGGTAGAGATAAAAGGACCGTGAGATCGCGTGCGGTTTTAAATTCAGGCGTGTACTCTCTGGGTATTTCGCCTCGCATTTAATATCCCGCATTGTGGACCTGGTCGAGATCTCTCGATTAGACGATTTAAGATGTTCCTGCTTGATGTACGATGGCAAGCCTCCCTTTTTTCGACGGCGGATAGTTTAAATGGCTAGAATTGCCAACATGTGTCGCGGGGCAATTAAATGTGCCGTAAATTGAATAATTTGCCTCAGAGAAACGTATATACATTCATTCGTTTTAAATGTAATTAGCATTGCAATATATTTTTCATGACTTGTATATGTAAGCACATTGTTAGTGTGTATGCTCAGAATTTGCAATTTTCTACGCATTTATGACTGTTTAATATTTTTAATGATTCTATATGTCGTACAGTGATCATATCTTTGTATACGTCACATTTTAAAAGTCTTATAAAGTGGACAAGTCTTTAATCTTGATTTAGACGAATGAAGTAAAGTCCGGCAATGCAGTGGGAGTATATTTTAAAGAAGAGCACAAGGATAATGAAAGGAAAAAAACGGAGAAATAACAGCAAGCCCCATGCAAGATCTATCAACATAGTTTAACGATTACAATCTCTCGTCGTTGAAAAAATAATTGCTAACTTCCCACATCTAGATCGCAGGAACCAGCAGTTCTTTTTAATGCCTTTTGTCACGCATATGTATGCATTACCGCGAATGTTGTACCGTTTCAGCATTTGCAAATTACAATTATCAATTTATATTTCACATCAGTGGTAACCCAATTATTTTTATTCGATAAAAAGTGAATTATAATACCGTCAACAACAAATTCAACCCTAACGAAACAACTAGGTTATTCACAGATTCGTTATTGCAACTAAATAAAATTAGTTTCGAGTTTTACAGCATTCATTCTCACCTCCGCGAAGCACCTATTGACAAGCTTCACTCCGCACGTACGAAACATAATTTCCAATGCATCGCGTAGAAATGAATACAAAATTTTAAAAGTGCTTTTCCTGGAATAATTGTTAATGCGATAATCGATAGGTGTGCAATAACTGGCGAAATTAAAACAGCGAGCCATAAATTATACGGTTAAATATAGGATTAATAAAAACAGCATTGTCACCCTTAAATTAAATATGTCTCGTAGTACTTATGTCCGCATGGTTTATAAAATGCTTTGTGCAAATAATATTCGCGAATATTTTAATAATACCGTTTCGATGAAACTCACACGACAATCATTTTCCCTGCTCGTCCGTTTAATTTTGTCCTCGACTGTATGGCACCAGACAAGCCAGAACATTATTGACTCGAAGCTTTCTTCCTGTGACTTTCAGTGAAACACTCGTCTCGATAACGATAACCGCCCACAGATTGATTCTTATATTATCCCAGTGTTGTTCACCATGTAATAATGCAAAGTGAAGTGACTATAGGAAAGTAGGATGCACGGAACAGGACACGAAGGATATTGACCCGACCTGTGTCGATGTAGATCGCGTTCCTCTTTCTCAGCTAGCTGTTCTAAAAGTTGCTTCCATATTCTGCTATCGTCTTGGTAACACTTGAAGTGCTCCGATTTAATATTCGCATAGATACCTAGTGCGACTAAGAACGAAGGGAAAAGATTGAAGGGGGACGAGGGAGCCTCTCTACGTCGGTTCACCAAGGTGTCATATTTAATGGAGAATCAATTTTAATTACCAGTTGCGCGTCATTATTGAGATATTGTCTAATCGTGTTTTTAAACTAAAGAATAGTCAGCGTGTCAGTTTTTATATATGCAATCTTTCATCAAATATATTTCAGTTCTTCAGTATCTTAGACTATTCATTTAGGTACTCATTTAAAGTTGCATAGATGTTCAACTTAAACATGATTAGACTTTAATTTTCGATAATTTAGAGATTTCAGTTTTATCATTTAGTAAAGAAAGAGAAGAACCTTGCATCAATCAAATTGCAAACCCGCGAACAATTTCGTTTACATTGATCTAATTAAATCGAGAAGCAAAGAAACTTTTAACACGCACTGATATTACATAAGGTAACAGGAAAGGTAGCAAACCATAGCATTATTATAAACAGCTGCACGCATGCAGCTATAGTTCACGCGTACTCGTCGAATTTTCCATACTTCGGGTATCCTTTTTGTTACAGAATTTTTACAGAGGTCTCGTGAAGTGAGTGATGTTGAGGGAATCATTTTCAACTACGATTCATTTTTCCCCCCTACTGTGTATTTCACCATTATCGCTACACCATGTACAATTGGGCGATGTACCTTTGCGGATGTATTCACCCCATTGTACGCATCGCGTCGCCGGAAAAGCTGTCGAAAAACGGTTACAGAAGAGAACTCTATGTAAATACCCATATTATCGGTGCGGGTATAAAATGTGGGAAACAGTTACAGTATCTATGCTAAAAGCTCAATGCATATGTATACCAGAGATACAATAATTTCTTGCAGTGTCAGTGTATCCGTTTCAGTCGTGGCGTTGTCGATAGCGCAACGAGTGCATGTATACAGTATGGGCGATTTTTGCCAACGTTTCGTGGCTATTCCTGGCGAAGGGCTCGAAACGCTCCTCCATATGGTCGCTTCCATGATTCCGTGAAACTAGATGTATAATTACAAGCAATATCATTAAAAATAACCTCTAATTCAAGGTAGCTGTGGGGCATCACGATCTCGTGCGCAGACACAGTTGCTGAGGACTGATCAGAAAGTTGTACAATTTGCATAATTAGGAATAATCACGCGAGATGAACCGTCAAGATTATCAGTTCACCACCTATCTTCATTAGCATATTTGTGCTGCCACTGGAGCACGGTGTTTTGGGCGTTTCTTCTTCAAACGTTGCGATAATTATCGTGTAGTGAATACCTATCGACCTCGGTAATGGATAGAATAATTGCAACAGTGTAAGTAAGAGATAACTAGTGGCGATTTGTGACAGAACGATGAATTAAATATTAATCACCCCATGGCATTTGCAATTTTGCAAATGCAATTGCAATGCATTGCAACGCATGGCCTATTGCAATTTTAACAGCCTTGAATATTCCAAAATATAAAAATCTTATTATATCGCATAATATTTAAGATTTTGCAAATACGAATTGCAAATTTCCCATTCGAACGTCCGCGCAGTACATTTCCCTAACACGGATCAACTTTCATCCCCTCCATACCCAAAGGAGTTTCATACCAGACCTAATGCTACACTTTCTTCCCTTCCAATTTCAATATTTCTAATTTCACCTCCACGTGACCCTCGCAATACAATATTCATTCGTTCGTCCCCACAGCCAAAACCGCATGTACCACAGGCACCATGCAATCCCCAACGAGCAACAAATACCGCTCGTTGCCACCACGACGATTCAACCGGGGCAAATAGAGCGAAACTAACGCGGTTCCCTTGTACCCACGGTTGATTCACGTCTACAAAATCTGTCGTCACATTTTTCATACAGATTTCGAAGGGCCAAGCAGAGTAAACTCGGAGCTCTTCCCATCCGGACATAAATATGTACTCAAATATCCAAAATCCTCATTGCAAAATAGTATTTCAATTCGCAACGCTCTTCACGAATCCTCCGATATCTCAATACAGATTTTAATACTTCATACCTACTGACAACACTAAATGCGTTAGATTAACCCCTTAACGTACACGCTCGAGTTAATTCGAGCGCGCTAAACAGGCAAGCTGTGCACACTAGAGATAATTCAAGCGGCGTTGTATTTTATGCTGCTATAATTTTTCACACCTGAATATAATCGAGAATTGAAGATAACAATGTGAAAGCTAAGAAAAAAATCGTCGTATTGATATTTGTCATTTACATAGGATTGTAAGCTATAACACTTATTTCTTCAAAAAAACTGTACGTTAAGGGGTTAATGATTAAGAAAATGCTAGAATAAAAATCAATACGTATTCGCGCTGCAACAGACAACAACACCGACCAATCCCACGATTCCCAGCATTGATACTCCTCTATAGACGCGCTCAGCATTCCAATACCCCTAATCCCGAGGAGCAATAAGAGTCCTAGATGAAACCGTGTCCCCGGCGTCTCTGTCCTCAACTAAGCAGAGCGTTATCGTCCAAGCTAATCGGCGATTAATTTTCGTCAGAGTGGCCGCGGCGGCGGCGTGGCCGGCGAAGAAATTCAAGATCCGATCGAAGGTCTCCGAGGCTCGTAAAGGAGTACGAACCGGCGGGCCAGGTGCTGCTGGGCCCGGACTCACGAGGGGAAAGAAAGAACCAGTTTTTTTTAGGGTCTCCTTTCTTTCAATTCGTCGCGACGAAGGGCACCGTATTCGCGCGTCTGCCCTAAGCCATACGTCGCTCTCCTCGCGCCCGAACAGTGGGAAAGTTACACGGTGCACACCGTTTTCGTATTTGCCGGGGGTTGGGGTTGCCCCATCTTGCTCCACTCTCTTCGTCCTCCACTTCTGCCCTTTTTTTTCCCTTCCTTCCTCCTTTATTCCGTTATTGCGCCACTGTTCACGGCGCGTACACCGGTACGGGCGCGCCGTGCCCCGCGTTCGCTGCGTTATTCCGGATCAACGCCTCCTGGAACGTCCTTCGATCGTGAGCCTATGTATGTAATACGTATTTCGATGCCAGGAATCGCTCGTACATTTCCTGTTCGAAATGGTTACGGATGAGGCGCGTGGAGTTCGCGGGAAGATCGAAGCGAGGCGCGCGTACTTTGTATCTTGATGAGAAATTGGGGAGAATGGATTTGTAATGGATGTACGGATCAGCGGTGCGCTGTGCCTCGGCTGAATTTATCATTTAGATGGCAATACGTTTCGAAATTTATGGTATCTTAAAAGAACATTTTGAATGTCTTAAAAAAAATTATAACTTCTTTCACGAATGCATAATTTATATGGTTTCAGGATGTTTTAGAGTTAAAGACGCGGAAGTGGCGGAAGTTATGTAGAGGGTTTAGCGTTAAATGGAAACACGGCTTCTGCATAAAGTGTGATCCCCGAGAGATGAACTGTTTATCTGTTTGCTCAGAGTAGTACGGTTGCTTACGATTTTATGGTTACTACTCTATTTGATCGCTCCATATTTATGGCACACGCGATCATAGATATCATAATTTATGTATATAGAATCGTGTTTGAAATTTTGTCGTTTATTCGGTGTCATATGTCAGCCCACCATGTACATAGCTCTAATTGAATTCTATCGATAAATGTACACATAATGTCATCTGTTGCCCCGTCGCCGCCGTCCCCTGCTGCTGAAAGTCGTGAACAAGCTATAATACCATCCCTGGCGTGTACATATGTATACATAATTCTTTCTGCACGGTTCGTAAACTGCGAAATATATGCAGAAGGATAACGGATGCAGGAGCACGAAAATCAAATCGTATAATTACGAAGCGCATAAAGCACGATTATGGAATCGTAATACATAAAATTAATTTACACTTCTTCAATTCGCTCGTTGATATATCAAGTGCGAAGTGGATTTAATATAATCTTTAATCAATTCGTCTAATAAGCATTGCTAATAAACATTCCAATGTTATTCTTATTAATCTGTTACAGCTTTGTTGCGATAATTGTTTCCGATTAGCGTCGATCGTTAATTGCCGAGGAAAGAAAACTGGAACTCAGGTAGCAAACTCGATTCTTTTTCTTCGTAAAGAGGCCTGAAGTGGTTGAACTCGAGAACCAAAGGCGAGACCGATTAAAGGGGCGGCGAGTTAAGCGATATTAAGCTCGAAAGCTGTTCCTCCCTCAAAGGGTTTCCAAGGTGCCAAAGTCGATGAGTCTGAAGTGTTTCGCGCTACTCTCTCTCACTTGCTGCCCCTCTCGCCTCTCGGCAAACCAAAAGTCCTGCTAATATTTTTATTGCGGCAAACCACCAGGAAGGAGCGAAGGTTGGTGTCAAAGAGGGGCGAGAAAAACGCCTGCACTCTTTACCACTTTAAACAGTCGTACTCCTTTGGAGCACAGAAATGGTAGAAATGATTTTTTCGCGTTTCATGTATATACATATGCACACACGTAATGATACCAAATAGTTGATGCAAAGAGATTAATAATTAACGTAACATTGTAGCTAAATTGTAGTAGGTGTCAAAGTGATTTTCCTACCAATTTGGTATATTTGACCATATTTTATACTGAATTGAATGACCAATGTAAAATCGAGGTTACAGCAAAGCACACAAAAATTACAGCACCCAATGTAATTATAATTCTCATCTCCGTTCGATGCACCCTGCAACTTTCCATTAACCCTTCTGACGCTTGGAACTTGCACACTATGTCAGCCGACATAGGCACACCTATCTTATCCACCTCGTCCCAGCAAAGAACTCCCGTGCAATTATCTGCGCTTCTCCATTAAGATCGCTCCAAAGTCATGCTTACGTAACATTGCAACAAAAGCCACCGGGCAACTGTCACAGAAAATAATCACACGTGCAAGTACGATACGAAAAGCATTAACATTTTCATCCATATATTTGCATGGATAAATACGCGTAACACGATAAATACCATTGCACAATAGCTAATCAAATCCCTCCATTCAGCAGTCACTCGTGTCAACCCTAAAAAAAAACTGATCTCCATTCTGAAAGCACTGTCAAACAAACCAAGCCCAATCGTCAAAAATTTAAATACCCCCCACCGCCCCCCGGCAGCGAATCCTCGTTCCCCCTTCTAAATCTCACCCCGCTAAACAATTCAATGTCCCGCCGTCGGATGTCCGCATGCATGTGTGCACGTATGCACGCGTGTATTCGTGCTTATCTGCATGTACGCTCAGCTGGCAAAAAAAAAACGAGGCAGCCATCGGGCAAGCAGACACGTTTGGCGAACGCAGACGGTTTCGCAGGACGCGGGGCCCAGCGAAATCGCAGTGGAAGGTTAAGGGTCAAGAACCCCGGCAGCCTTTTTGCCACTCGATTAGCGACTCGTCGGTGCGAGTCGTCCGAAACTTCCGGAGGACGCGGTCGTTTCTCGTTTAATCCGCAAGACGCGACGACTCGTCCCACCTACACAATCTCGTACCTCCTCGTCTCACCTCATCCTCGTCTCCTTCCGTTTTACAATATGTACGTACGCGCGTATGCATGTACACGTCCTCCCTGCCCCTCCTATATTTTCGGCGCGGCGACGCGACGCATCGCATCGCGATGCTGCATACGAAACGCGGAGACGAGTAAGAGGCCAGTCGCTTCGTTCGGTTCGTCGCGTGGCCACG
Source organism: Nomada ferruginata (assembly GCA_963583965.1). Classification (NCBI taxonomy): domain Eukaryota; kingdom Metazoa; phylum Arthropoda; class Insecta; order Hymenoptera; family Apidae; genus Nomada; species Nomada ferruginata. The sequence goes on from OY757219.1 coordinate 9,895,661, forward strand.
CACCGGTCAATAAACCGATGCTTCGTGTCTGTCGCGCAAGCTACGTGCAGAAACGTATTTTTGCAGGACAACGCGGATCTGACGTCTCTTTCGGCGAACTTACCGCCCCTGTCCATCTCCGACCATTCCGCTTCGTCCCGCCTTTTCGACCGCCTCATCAAGACGTTTTCATGCTCTGACGGGCCACGCCGTCGTCTTTTATTTACCGCCTTTTTCTTTTTATTATTATTCCCGATCCTTTATTCGCCATTGCGCGCTTGGCAAGCAGACGGCTGCGAAAATACGCGCGCAAGGGCGAACTCGTGCATTACATTTGGGACGCAACATGCAGTTGAAACTGGTTCTTCCGCTGAGCACGGTCCGGTACGATGCGTGCAGATTAGTCGAAAGTGAAACTGTCCGCTGAATAAAGAGGAGCGTTGTTTAGAGTTGAATCGCTGCGGTGGAAGTTCATCTCCTTTTTTTTTAGATAAATTGTATTATGTACTATGATGGGAATTATGGGTTTCTTTTCAATTTTTTGGAGTGGGTTCTACTATGGGGGTGTCTGCTTAAATGGTTTGGACATTGTTGGATGTTTAACTCGTTTGTAATAGCAGGCATATTTTTGTACTGCCATGTATTTTGGAGCGTAAGTTAGGTCCTTGTAGATTCATGTAACTTTGTCTTATCTTTTCAGTACAGATTTATCGCGGCGCGTGGTCCGCCCTATCTCAACCGAGAGGTTTGTCGTACCCTATATCCAGTATATCTCCAGAATCGCGAAGCTTCACTCGCTACGCGGAGTGTAGTACATAATATGTAATTAAATTGAGCAATTGAGTATGTACTACTAAAAGTAACAGAAAATACAAAGGAGGACAAACAGAACCGTTCTATCAAATCAATACTCGACGAGTCTCACGGCACTTCGTGAAATAAGATTAAATTTTAATCTCCGAAACCGCGTGAAACCGTGAACCCGCGTGTGTACAAGAAAATATATCACAAGTACACGGTGCGATCTCACAGGAAAGGACGTACCAAACAGCTCGTCCCGTGTCATCCTCTCTCGCCTCGTCCTCTGACCTTCCTTTATCTCAACCCAAGGGCTGCCCTCTTCCTTTCATTCTTTATTCCCGATGGCCCGGTCGCAAACGTGGCCGACAGAAGAGAGTAAGCGCGGGCTCGCGCGAGCGCGCAGCCTCCGAATAGCATAATGCATTTCAAACTGGTTTTATTCTATCGCGTCTCATTTTTCCCATTGGCCCGAATCGCGCCGCTCTTTCCCTCCGCCTCCTTCTCTTCTACTCCTTTCTTCATCTCTTTTTTCTTCCCTTCTCCATTCTTGTTTTCCACCCTCCCCGAACCCCTCCCCCTCTTTCTCTATTTCTTCATTTCTCTTTCTTGCGCATTGTTAGCGCAACGGGGAGTATAAAGAGTCTAGACCGACACCTGTGTACTCGCGGACAACTGCCTCACCCCTTTCTCGCTAACCCCTCCTCTCCACCTCTCTCTATCATCGTTCACCCCTCTGCTCGTCTGTCTTCCTCTCTCTTTTTTTTATATTGCCATTCGATCCGTTCTGCATTCTTTTTTTCCCCGTTCCCCCGAATCCTGTTGCCGCGCTACATCCCTCTTGCAACCCTGTCGGGTCGCTTTCACGAGCCGTGGCTCACCCCGGAACTGCATTTTGCACGCGCGACGAGGTGGATGCACGTTGCAGGGAGAGGACACGATCCGTTGGGGATGTCCGAAAACCCTTTTTTCGCGTTGCTTCTTCACGCTGGCCGGCGAACCGAAATTGAAATGGGGCCTCGCGAGGGCCCGCCGGGGTTACGTACACGTTTGGGGTGGCCGAGGCTGCGAGGCGAGCGCTTTTATTGCGGATTTAATGCGAGAACGACCGGTGGAAAGCTTTATGATAATCGGGAAGGTGGTTACAAAGGCGTCGTGCGCATTTCTGAATGCGCGCGTTTCGAATTAATTGGGATGCGCAACCGCTTTTCAAGTTGTCGAGGTGCTTTTTGCTTCTTTTTGTTGTACATTCGTTTTGCATTTTGCTTTCGGGCCGAGAGATTTTTAACCGCCTGGTTGGGGGAAATATGGGTGAGTATGTAACTCAGTAGTTGCATGCAGCGTAGTGCACGCTGCTTATAATTGGTCGTTTATGCGAATGACATGCGAGGTAATTAAGCAGGGTAGCTAAGTATTTGCGGGCGAACTTTGTTGGATGCTAATGAGCGCGTGCGAATTTTACGACCGGCACGGTTAAAGGTTGGGGTCATACTGATGCGACGTGGCAAAGAAAAAAAGTCTGGAATATTTAAAACTATGGTAATTTTCATTGCGATAATATGGATGCGCATTGAAGTCGTGCCTAATAGAATGGAGATTATACAGATGTAGAAATACATATGTACACATTAAGTAACATTCAGGATATTCGCAGATTTTAAAGTACATCAATAAATTAACAGGTACTACTCTAAGTTCCTACCGTTAACGTCAATTCCACAGGGACAGTGGAAATGTTATTAATTAATTTTCGTTCCAGATACACTTTCCACGGTGGACTAAAATAAAACGTCGAAGAGTGACAAAATATACCTTTTCATCTAATTTATCATTGACGTTTCTATTTTCTAAGCCGCATTAAATTGCACTCGTCCAAACGGTACCGGAAAATAAGTCCCTCCGTCCGTAATTCTATCCGTAACAACGATTCGTTGCGACACGAATATCGCGAACAATTCGTATTTTAACGCAGGTACGACGCACCAATTTCGTGCCTCGTCCAAACGAACGTGGGTCAAGTCTGGTCCACAAAAACCGAGCCAATGGAAGAAGAAGAAACGAGAGACCAAAGTGAAAACGTACCACGAGCAAAGAATCGAGCAGATAGGTAATATAAATGGCACAGTTTAAGTCCATCCGTGAAGAAGAAACGGGGGCAGGAAGTCAGCGCAAGGGGAACGTGTAATTTTTCCTTCGATGCCCGTCGAACGTGGCGCGTAATTAAATTCGTGCGCGATAAAGGCACGCAACCTGACAGGGCCGAGAGAGAGGAGCCCGGGTTATCGATTCTTATTACCAGCGAAATTGCGTTCACGGGAGCGCATTGACGTGAATTTATCGAGGTCTCGATTCGGGTCGCAGAGGGGCCCGCGGACGAACGTTTCGAGATAAATAAAAATGGATCGCGTGGCCGAAACCGGGTGCGATTTTTCGTTTCTCTGCGGTCGGGGGGCGGAAAGAAGTACGAGAGGGAAATATATCTGCATATTTGCGGAGAGTTCGGAAGACAATCAGTGTAAGTCCATTAGCATTCGAACCGAGATAAATAAGGTTTTTACAAATTACTTGAAACAAACATGAAATCGTTAATACCGTCACCTATTGCTTGCGTACGAAAATAGTGACTTAATTAAACTTTTTGTACTACGAAACTCATGTTCAGGGAAAGCTGGACTTACACTGATTGCCTTCTGAGCCCTCCGTATGTATGTGCGTGCGTAGCGTCCGCCCAGTGAAAATGATTGAACAGAAAAGGAAAGGGAAAGGAGTCTCGAATTAATATTCAATCGATGCGTCGCCGATTCTCCGCAAACCTACCACTTCCGGCGGGTGTGCAGCGCCGTGAGTTCCGGTCCGGAAGGTAAACGTTATACATTAACTTCTCCACGGGTTCCAGCTCGTATAGCTTCACCCTCGTTTTTTCCAGCCACCGTGTCCCTATGTTCGGTTTCGCTGGCGCGCATCGCGACCTTTAACGAAGCGCGGCAGGATGCACCGAGGATCAAGATTGCTGCCGACTTAATTGGCTAATTAATAAAGACTCCTAATTACGGCATGGCCAAAGCCTGTTTAAGCTTTCCCTTCATTCTGGACGACGAAAGAGCCGCCCTGCGCATCTTCGCCGGGTGCGTGTACGTTTTCTCCACTTCAGTTGCGAATTTCACTTTCGACGCCCCGCTGTTTGTCCTCCGTTAATTGTGACGGTGGCCTTCGTATGACGTATGTACGCTAGTTTTATAACTCCGATGGCGATTCAGATTGCGTTGCTCTTGTTGCTTTTAATACAGGTGGGCATGTATGTGATGTACAGTTTGGTCGCTTCCTTCTGTGTCTTCTTTGTTAAGATTTCTGAGCATATCTTTCGCACGGAGATTTCATTGTGCAACGTTCTGCCGGTGAATCGTTTTTAGCCGTGATACACGGTTGTTTTTCTTTGATCTGGGTGTGGCTTATATTTCGCAGAACTGTGCAAGTGGGTTGTTGAAATTTTAATCGAAAATTAGCGAAGGAGATTAGTGAAAAGTCGTTACACATTTTCGCCAAGTGAACTCTCGCAAGAATATTTTCAGGCTCGAGTGAAGAAATCCGGGCGTCACTGCGGGGAACCCTTACCGCACGATGGAACTGGTATTATTATTAATTTACTTTCGACTCAATTATCGTATCCTGCAATTTCTACAACCCGAGCCGCCCGATTTTCGTTTGATGCAATTAAATGTGCAATTTAATGCATCAAATTCTGCATCAAACCGTATGCTTCGATCGCGATAACAATTGATTTACTCCTGGTTCCTGTTCGCCCCTTTTTACGACAAGTCTTACAAAGGCATTACGCAGTTCCACATATTTTATGGCCACAATTAACGGACATAAATATTTGCTGATATCTTGCCATCTTTTAATATCAATCTGTGAATATAATTTAACATCAATGCTCAAGGTGAACAAAATTGATAATGAAATAAACGAAAAGAAAAAATAAAACAGTTTTCTAATATTTATTTATTTATTTATTAGTATACGGGTTTTAACCCTTTGGTGAACACATTAATATAAAGGCAATAAAATACAACAGTTAGATTATACAGAAGAGTCGTAAGAGGCCAGAATTCGCATAGCATTATTTCTAAAAGTAATAAGTGAGGACGAGAAATTGAGAAAAAGGTAAAATCTATTGACATTGATAAAGATTCTATTTAGACAATTAAACTGGCCGTAAACCGTCCTATGAGCTTCGGTACGAAATATTAAGTGGTGTCTCAGAGATGGCCGAGATGTATTTAAATAAAATTTGGATAAGATATCAGGACAGCAGGAGAGACCATTTAATATTTTAAAGGCAAAAATAAGATCAAATACTATTCTACGATGTTCAAGGGATAAGATGTTAAGGCTAGATAAGGCAGGCGAATAGTTATGATCATGTCGAGACATACTACAATTAAGCTTACGGGAAGCCAAACGCAAAAAATTATGTTGCACTCTTTCAAGTTTGGAGCAAGGTAGCGATGATGTGGTGACCAGACAATCGCACCATATTCCAAACGAGACCGAACTAAGGAGCAGTACAAAACTTTGATGGTATTGTTTTATAGGCAATAAAAATCAAATTTGCAATCACACACGTTTCCATTTTTCTTTCTTTGTCTCTATTACGATTAAACATAGGAGCGATCAATGGATGCCAATCCAACAGGCAGATAATATCCAAGACGCGGAAGGGTTAATATTAAATGGTCCCACCTACGATGTTATTCGCGTTTATCATCTTCATTCGCTGGTCAATGTAACACGGGGCCGTTTAACGTTGCTCTGCTCTGCCTTTCGGGCAGGTAATCCCGTGATTTCAGTCGTGCCGAAATTCCAACACAGGTAGACGGGCAGAATAAGAGTGAAAAGGAAAGAAAGGGGAGTTCCTTTGTATACGGAATTCCCGGCATCCTTATTCGGTGCATCGAAACCAACTGGACTCGTGCTCGTTGTTAAGTCCATTTATTTTCATTCGCAGCCGGGATGCGGCTCGAACGGGTAATTAAGGTATAAATTTTAACAAGGCGACCCACCAACTAATTAGATTTTCGAACGGGAATTCCACGGCTGGGCGTGCAATAAAAGGGAACGAGAGACTTGACGTGTTTGATAATAGAGAAATAATTCCATTCAAGAATGTTTAATTTTCAGTAATACGGGACAAAAAATAGATGTAAAAAGAAGTGGACCAGTTATTACCTATTATATTATAGCTTTCCCTATCTACGTGTAATATCTATGTGGAATATGATAGTGGAATACTGAATAATGCTTAAAATATAATTAAAAACAGCGCGTGTATAACGATAATAGGAATGGTCGAGATACATTTATTGTTATCACCGCGGGGAACGTACTCACCAGGTGAAAATGTAAGTCTTGCGATAACTAATTTGGAGTAGGATTATAACTTGAACGAAATGAAAAATTACATTTACTACATTCGAGTGAAATAAATTAAGAATAGAGTTTCTTCGGTGTCTAATTGAAACGTATTTAATTCTGTGCTTTAATAATAGCCACAATAAAACAATTTCCGAACAGAATTATAAGCCTTTAGTATCGAGAAAAAATTTGGTTACAATTCCAAACTAAAAATACCTGTCTGTCTGACACTGAATAATCACGCAAAAGTCGTGAATTTATCGCGACACAAATTTTACGTTGCTACGTACAATTTGCAGTTAATGCCCTTAAACAGCTTGGCTTTAATTTCTCACATAAATGAACATCCCTCGTCGCCCTGTACATATACATTAAGCATCACTTCGACCCTCACCTGGATCATTGACGACATAATACATTTATCACGTATCAACACGCGGACTTTAATGAACGCATGACGGAACACAGGTAATAATTGGCCGTGAATTACCGGTCGCGAAAAAAAAAAAAGGTTTAAAAGGCGTTAGCACGTGTGTCACATTCGATTGCATTTTTGGTACGCTTATCAGAATTAAGTCTTCTCTAGCTTGTCTGCTCAAAATTTATCTGCACACGTGCATCTTATCTCTACGCAAGGGTATTTTCAAAATGTTCCAAGTATTTCGACAGATCGTCGATTTATTTCATAATAATTATACATAGTATAGGAACGTACGATGATAATAGTTTCTAATTTTATCCCTAATTTCTTCTATTTTTTTCTTCGTTAAAGACCGACCAAATTGTGCCCATTTGACAATTAGACGGATAAAATTAAGCACGTATCGTCTAGTGCCGATCGTAGGCAACGGTTATCAGTTTGACGTTTCCAAGGAGCAATCAATCATCGCACTCGTGACAAATCTGAAATCGGTCTTTTCGTAAGTTGCAGGCTAAACTTAAAGTCCAGGTCGGGAGTTTATCGGTGACCTCGATATGCTATATAATCGAAGTACATACTTTTTTGTCACATGGATGGGTGAATAGAAATATTAATAATTACAGGAATTATATTTTGGACAGAGAAGTAGCTTTCACTTTTTACGGTTCTATTATCGAATATTTACCTGAGTCTATGATCAGTTCATTACGTTACAATGTACAGAATTATTTATATTACAAATTACATTCAAATACTTAGTTTGATTTAATACTTTATTGAATACAATAATTGTCGTTTCATCTTTCTATCCTTCGGTAAAGTAATGGCTAATTATTAAACAAATTTCTGAGCTGAATATGAAAAAAATATTTCATATTGTACAATATATCACGCGTTATATATAATACTTATCAAACTGTGTAGGAAGTTCCCCTTTCTGAGCTGGGAAAACATAACACTCATTACCTTCATTTTTATTCCTGTACTCACGAACAGAAAAGTTTTTATCTCGGTGAACAGATAAACATTTCTTTGCACGGGGCTGTAAAAAGAGTACATATCGTATTTCGTACAATCATACGGCAAGTTTTTTTTATTTGTAGAAAAGGTTTAACAAGACTGACAAAAATTTCGCTATTCCTCTTTTCAAGTATCTCAGTATGTACTTATCACACATATCCTTTCACCAAATCTCATTCACATATAAGGTTTAATTGTAAAACACGAATAAACTGCATATTAAACAAGCAAGTTTGAATCTTGTTAACCATCTATTCAAACTGGCAATATGCAGCAGCGTTACATTTGTTTAAATAATCAAATACTCGTTGTCGTCAAATATCTGTCTAATCAATTACCCGAAATTATATAAATAAAATCTAATTTCGAAACCCCCAAATCTTTATGCAACAGACTACCAATAAATATTTCCCCGTTACTTTCTCAACAACCCAAATAGAAAGAAAAATATCAAATTGCTCCAATTCTGACGAAAATAATTACCCTAACCACAAACGGTTTCATCGGATAATACAATAGACACATAACGCCCTACATATCATAATTATCAATACTTAACCATTTCATTTCGAACAAATATTAACATGTAATTCTACTACTGACAGCCATTCACGTGATGTAACATGAAACACCGACAACGTTAACCCGGGCAAATAAAAATACTCGAACACAAGATAGAAGTCGGTCCTCGAAAGTTGGTTGCCCGCCGTTATCATCCCCCGACGTATGTATGTATCTCAATGTAAACTAGATACCAGATTCTCGTAGTTGAATTACTGCTTTTTGAAGATTGCGGGTATCAAGAAGGTCGTCGATTATCACACCTAACGCCACTTTCGTTCCACCATACATTTCGCTCACCTCCGTTTCGTACGACCACGCGCACCGTTCAAACATCAATACGTATACTATACGCACACGCGCATATTTCACGTATGTACGTTCGAATCTCGTGGCATCGAGATGACAGATCGTCTCCGTCGAGCCGATGACGAGAATCGTACGAATCCGATTCTCCGCAAACGATTGGTTGAGAACGAGCGCGACATTGCGGCGCGAGATTATGCATCTCGAAGATAAAAAAAAGACTGTCCGCGGCTGCTTAATTGGCGAAATTAGAAACGGGTCCGTGATATTGACCGGCGGCTCGGTTATCATTGGCATATTACGAAACTTTTCCATAATTTGGCGCACTTTCTCGCCATCTATCTCATTTAGTGACGTGGGCTTCGCGTGTTGGCCTCGTTGTCGGGCGACTTCGCGCTGACAGGGATGTCAGAATAATATTTCTGTTTTGACGGGTCGACTGCGAAAGGTTGGGCTCGTAGTAATACCGGTTCACCGGGGTGCTTTGATATTTCACTGTTTCAGCATTTAGTGGCGGTGAGGAATGCTGACAGTCGTTTAACTTGTAAATGTAGAAATCCATTATGCATAGTGTCTATAGTGTATATGTATTCTATTTCACTAAATTGTCATACAAGTAATGCGAATATGTATTTCGTTCTTCTCGAATGCATTGAAAGAATCCGGTCGAGTTGTTCTTCCGCATTTTCTACTTTTGTATTTTCTAATTGCACTTACTGGTTGAACTCCTAAATATGAAATGCAAATTAAAAAAAATTCATTGACATTTGCAAGCACGGTTACGCGATTAATCTTGGTCGTTCAAAAACTTAACACATTCAATTGCACACCGAAAGTGCAATTTCCTAATAACATTTCAACGCGTATGCAACAATCAAAGAAGATGCATACATTATCTTTACTTATGTTATCTTCGTATCGAGAATTGACAGAACGGCGCCCGTTAAATAAAATCAGCCGGGCCACAGTCCACAAAAAACAACAGAGACACTTTTCTCGTCGGCAGTCGCACCAGGGTGCTTCCGAGAAAGCTCGAGTGCTGGATGAAAGTTGTCCCGACTTTGCCACCGCCCGGGACCGTGGATAATAAATGGTGTCACGCCCGGCAAGTGGATGTGTTTATTCTTCACGGTCCTCCGACGATATTTATGGAAACGTTGTAAAGCGACAATTTCTCGTCAAGCTGGGTATGTTCCACCCCAAGCTACCCTTACTAGTACATACGCACATTCGGTTTCTTCTTTCGGTGTTGTGTGTCTGCTTTCTTCAAAAAAAAAAAACAGCCCGAACTACTATGAGTAGAAGAGGATATACATACGTATACAGATCGTATAGCCAGCAGAACGAAATGCCAGAAGGCCCTAACCGCGCTGGGCTTTAAAGCAATTTATTGTTTAATATAGGACGAAGGTCAACACGAGGAGCAAAGTGGTACAATACCATACCGTTCGTGTGTGTGCGTTCGTATTCTTAATAATAAAATAAGTGGTTCCCGGAGATCCTTATTAGTCGCGCGGGTGGAACAAAGATGGAAGGGGATGAAATAAGAAAGAAACGATCGTAATCGATATCGTGCAGCGGAAGGAACGAGAGATCTCTTTGATGTGATTCCACGTGGACGGCATTTTATTAGCGTTGATTATTACGGGAACGATTGTTCATTATGTATGGACGTGTACATAGCATGGTGAGAAGAATTCGCATGGGACTATTGTGAAATATGATGGACGGTAGGAAATGAAAATGGGGTGGAGTTCGTCATTTGAAATGATTTTGGGGGAATAAGGAGCTCCAGCCTTCTTTAGGCCAGGACCATGTCATCATATCTTATGTCATCATATTTTAGAAATGGAACTTTTAAATGCTAGCAATGGGACGTGATGAGAAACAAAGCTGCGTGAATGTCTCGAATCGCGAAGGTTTAATTTATGGTCGTAGTACTGTATATTAGTTCTCGGTTGTATTACGTTTGAAATGTTTCACAGTGGAGTAATCGTTTTCTTGCTGCATGTGTACTTGGTGAGGAGAAGAAGAGGCGGAGGAAAGGACATTACTGAGAACATGACCACCGTACACTAAAATGCAAATATCTACTATAATATTAGAAAATGTTAAGAAAATTCGAATATCAGTATTTGAATGAATTGCTTTTCTATAGGATTCTATGGAAACAAGATATCAAACATTGTCATTGCATATGAGAATCTATGAGAAAATAAAAAAATGTATGTGTAAACTTGAATTATTTATGGCTACTTGAATGATACCAGAAAAGTAGATACGCTATATAAACGGTTTTCTTACTATACACTCATCAAACGTTACATCATATGCTTCTTAATTAAACATGACACTGTGAGTCTAAATGCCAGGTAAGAAATGAGCATCTTGTAAGGTGTCAATAATCTACGAGCTATGGTACGTTAATTTAAGAAAATTTAATCCTGTAATATACAATAATAATTTTTGTCTATTTTATGTATTCAAATTTAATTATTAATCTATTATACAATATTGAAATAGCATTTCTAATAAATTAGTTAAAACAAATGGTATACTATCCTGCATTCTATTTTGGTAAACATATTGTTGTTATAAAAAGCAAGTATTCTACGGCGCCAATTTGTTCACTCAAAGTATGTATGTAGTCCTATCTTCCAGCAGGCTCCGATGTAGCGGTAAAAACATTATTTTTTTTATGACAAACTGTTACCCATCAAGTGTAATTGTAAAAAACAATCATCCAAATAAAATTCTCGTTCGCAACCCTCTGGAGAGGATACAATCTGACTGCTTGCCAAAGCATATTCCCAAATTTCACCGAAAATAAAATCCACTTTAAAATGTCCATTCTCTCTAGCTCTTAACATAGTAACAATTTTAACAAATCAACCAAATCGTGCCAACAAGTCGAGCATTAAATAGAGCCTAGAACACTGTAATAAAGTTAAGCAGCTGAAATTCGACGGCGCTATTTTTCTTTATCAAACCGATATGAACCGTCCAGAAATTTCACGAATTTATTATTCCACAAACGCGGCCGAATGGCGAGCAACGACAACGTAATCTACAATCTCTACTTGGGGCACCGGCTCGAGATAGGTGTCAAGCACCCACGAAATACCATCGGAATGTTTAATTACCTTATCGTCGACTACCTGGCCTACCACGTATCGCGTATTACCTGGTGTCTACCGATAGAAAGCGGCGAAGGTAAAAAGTCGGAGGAAAAAGGAAAAAGAAAAAGAAAGCTGCTTCTGGGAACGCGCTTGTGAGATCCCTTTTCCTCGACCCGTTTCGCTGCGGAATTTGGCAACCCTTCTTCTTAGAAAACGGCGCTGGATATAGATGGAGCGTAAGTCTATGCGAGATTATCTCGCACCGACAAAAGGGACGCAACGCTGATCGTTCTATTGCCAATCGAAATTGAATTGCTCAAACCGCATAAAAATTTATCACTAATTCGCAATTGGCAATCGTATGACCGGTGCAGAAAATATTTGACTATTGACAAGTCACATTTTGCATGAGGTTGTGGAAAAGGGGGTTATCCAAAGGGAATACATAAAACGTCCTTTTTAGGGGAGGGAAATGTTGCTTTGAACCAAACCATAAAATACGGCAATAAAGATATAAAATATAACAATAAATTGCGATGACCTATGAGGGACTGTTGCAAAAATAGTCACTACAGATACTGTGCTAAAAACTGCCAGGTAAAAATTTGACTACAGTAAAGAGAACTATAAATCTTATGTAGGTTTAATATACGTTTCGTGCAATGCATTTCGAAGCATTCTTAAATTACTTCAATATACCAGCAGCTAATAATCTGGCCCCCATAAAATTAGAAAATTCCATCCAGTCGAAACATTTATATACACAATCTCAATAATAGCATACCGGTATCCGTCTAGCTATTCCATCGTAATAAATCAATCGATCTCGCAAAGGGGTTCAATTATCAGCCATCCTCGCGGAAAACCGGAGCGGCCAGGAATCCTACGATTTCGAACTTTCGCACAGAATCGTTTTGCGCGGGCATCGATACCAAGGCGGCGCTAATTTACCATAGAGAAGGAGGGCCCATTACTCTTCCCATTTCGGTTCCCGTGTGAACCCCGTTCCCGAGGCTGGAACGTTGCGAAATTCGGGAACCCTTCTTCTCAGTATTCCCTTGGCTGTCTGTGACGGTAACCTTGTTCCCCGTGCCGTCTACCTGATTCCCAGAGACTCTAGAGACGAAGCAGCACAGCCAGATCGATTCTCAATGGACCGGGGAACGATTATTTCGAGATTTACGAGACATGTGGCCGCACGTATCCGAAAAGAATCGAGTCCAATCGTTCCTCTCTTTCCATCCTGTTCTATGGCAGCCCTCTTTGTTCCTTTCGACCCTTTCGTCAGGCTCGAGTGGATGGTGTGTACCGAAGTGACACTTCGGGGCGTAGCTCGACACTTTTATGGTGGCCCCGTTCTGTCGCGTCTAGTTCCCGCTCGTTTTTGTGAACTCCTAAGCGAAAACACTTGTCGGATCTCCATGGAGCTGACGATGAAGCTAGGTTCGAGGTGGAACGCGATTCTCCTCCATTTTCCCCCGCATCATTGTCCCCATCGTTCGACTCGGACGTACGGCCTGTTCAGGGGACGATTTTTCGAAAAAAACTATTCTGCGCCTGCCTCTCGAAGCGTTTCCTTGGATTTCAGTCCCTCGATCCATCGGGTCGTTGAACTGTCGCGAATTAAACACCTTCGCAAATTATGGCCTTCGATATTTCGTATTGTTTGATCATTGCGAATTCGCGGTGTTGGGTTTGAGTTGTGTATTTGTTATAGATTCCTCGCGGGTGAATGTACATATCGGGAATATTGCATCAAACAGACACCGATTTGCCAGTGTGTGCAAATTTCAGTTTGGGAATAACGTGAAATTAATATTCGATGCTCGTTTTGCGAAGGGTTAGACCCACTTAATGTCCAACTGATCGGTTCTTTGCTTTACAAACATTTTCACCTAAATCTAGATCAAACAGGGATTCTCGTAGAAGTGTATTAAATAAATCTTAAGTTGCCGTACGATACGATGATAACTTCTTAGATAAGATATAAATCGGACAGCTCTACTCGGTTTTGAAGTTTAAATAGAAGGCTGCTATCGGGGTAACCTTCTAGGCTTGTTAGTTTCGTATAGAGATTATTATTTGACCATCATCTTATCACCCGAGACTCCTCTTTTCTCCTGGCGATATTTCGACCTCGAGAATTTCTACAAATATTATTTAATATCCGACAAATATTCTGTAGAGCGGCTACTTTCTTCTGAAATTACGACGGGCTGCCCGTTCACGCGCTTTTCCAATCTCTTTTTTCGATTGACTTGGCAAGAAATCGCCTTTGATTGCGAAGCAGAATACATTTTGTCTTTCTGCGAAAAGTTCTTATATTGCGAAGATAAGCGTCGCGATTATCAACGAATCCATCCTTTCGCGGAATTTTGTCACGCGTACTTTTTTCAAACCACACAGAATGTGGACACGAAAACTCGCTGGCAATATGCGAATAATGTGTTGCAATATTTACACGAATTATTTTAGTAATCCACATCCTTGTCAGCAGTAAATATTATGACATACTTTTCTTTTTACACAAAACATGCATTTCCACTCGCAAACAATGTGGACATATTTCAGTATCGAAATTTCAAAGAAATTAATTTTTTATTTGGTTGCAGAAGACCAAAAATTATATTCTCTTTACATGGAGTTTATATTATATACTATAATACTATTGATTCGGAAACTATAAACAGAAAGTGCATTTGCATTTTTATAAATTATTTTCCAATTACATACTTATTGTATTTACCATATGTACGTAGGTGCACATTTTTGCTTACTCGTTCCCTGACTGGCTACGCGATTGTCAAATAATTTTCGTCCCCTGGCAATGCACTTGGAATGCATTAAGCCGAATATAAAATTTCTAATTAAAAAGCTGTAACCGTAAGGCGAGCATATTTTCGTGAAAGGTAGAAGAACATGACTGAGGGTGAATGTGCCCGAAAGAAGCGATGAGATATTGCTACTTTGTATAAATTCATGTTAAAATGTAGCTCGAAAATCAAGGTATCATAACATCAATCACTTGTCCAGGAAAAAATTATTCTCCATGACACGGCCTTATTCTTTTCACGATGAATTTCATACAGGTTGCAACGATCCTTTTCCTTCGTTACGCTCCGCTTTTATCCGTTGCCCTTTTTTACACTCTTAATGGCAAAATATTTCGGTGCTGATACCTCTCTTGATCCTGACAGACTCTCATAATACTGCAAATCATCAAGATCGATCAACCGCATTGTATCGCGCTGCCTGGGCGCGAAAGAAAAATGCGACCGCATAAGAAAGAAGCAAAAGAATTTGATACCTCGTATTTTGCTTTGGCCTGGGACTAACTACGTATAATATCTTCGGGACCTTTATTGGCAGTAAAAAGAATTTCGTCAATTAATGGCGTTAATGGTAGAAAAAATAATATATTTCTTCCCATTCTGGTTTATCAACAATATGGCATTAATATCCTCTTAATTATTTAATAAATCTGTCGTTACAGCATTGCTCGAGTCTTTATCACATTTTCGAGAGAGATAAGTAATCGAAAAATCTAGTACCTTCTACCTTGCGTATCAATAATTAAACAATCCTCTCAAGCAAATTATACTCTTCATTAAATATAAAACGAGCAATCAATTCTTCAGCTTTCTGTGCCTCGTTCCGGTGATCAGATACGAAAGGATAGTCTATGTCCCCCCATATTTCCCCCATCAGGTCCTATCTAGATTTTCCACCCCCAAATCACAGAAAAATGGCACTCCACCTTACTGTTAGTTGCCATGTCAACGTCACATTGTTTTCAATAAATTTTTGTCGGCAGTTCAATATCCTTGTAATGATTCGACGCTTTTGCAGTTTGCAATTGTTTACAATCGCACAATTGGCGGTGTAACAGGAGTAGGGTACAATGCAATGTTTAATTGGTAGTGGGGACTTGATGGCTCTTGGTGGAGAAAAATTTCGCCGTCCTTGGTCTACGTATATGCGCACCTTCAACACAATGCAATCGCCTACCTTACTACTAGATATCTTACTGTACTACCAACGTGAACTTCGGAAGACAAAGGACTACGGAGGGGCCACGCCTCGAAGCGAAAGACAAACACGGGGGATGCTCGTTTTCAACAAAACGGCAGCTTCTATGAACGGGAGAGGTGTTACCGTCGAGTCGTTTAAACGAAAATTGCACATCTGGGTTTATGTTGGACAACCACTAACAAGTAAGAGGGAACAGGCTCGACCGCTACCTTCTTGCCAGAGATGCGAGCACTACCACCTAATCCGGAGGTAGTAAAAGGATTTATTGCGGCTGCTGCTTAGTACTTCGTACCGTTAGGTCGACGAAAGATACCCGTTGTCGCCACCGTATGACCGGGAAATATTCACGACCCCAAAGTACGAGATCTTTTATATTTCATTTTTGGCGCCTTTGAGGCGTTCTACGGATAAGTGGCCTGCGCTTCCTGGAAGCATCATTTATATTGCACATTAATAACTCACTGCAATTCTCGGAAGGATCCATGGAAGTGTCGTTGGACCGAGGGTAATTTAAGGCGCAATAAACAAAGAAAGGTGAGAACAGGAATGTTTTATGGCGTAATTGTTTTAATATTATCGACAGTCGTATCGATTTCGCGGAATTTCGAACACCGAAGACGTTGTCGGAAATATAGAATAGGAGCAATAATTCTAAAACACTCTATCGCATTAAAAGTGTGGTCGTTATGAAAAGAAATTAATATAGGGGGTGAAAACCCATAGAAAATTTTACCCTACTTCGATATACCGTACTGTTTCTCACATTGTACGACCAGCCTATTGTATTCTCGAGCTATTTTAAATTGTGCGTATCACTTGCAATTGAAATAACGTTCAATAAAGTTGCTGGTCGAAACTTTCACAAATCCTCGAAACATTAATTCCAACAATGCAGCCTTTTCAGTAAACGTTTTTTCTTTGCGTTACCCGCGCAGATGATTATAAACTCTGTCTATATATATATATATATATATTTCTACGTAGTGTCTACGCAGCTGATAAATCGGGTAAAAGTTAAAGTCATCCCTAACAGGAGGAGCATTTACACGGGCTAGGGGTTAGTCGGTCTTGTTTCGCCTGCTCGTTAGTGGAACAATTGGAAAGCCACTCGAACCCGAAGGAAGCGGATTTCTCCTGCTGCTTGGGCAGCAACAATTAACATGCAAGTCAAGGAAAGTACTGACAAAGTTTCCTCATGGCCAAACGCCACGGCGGCAATTTGCCTGCAAAACCTGCTTGGAAATTTAAACGCTCAAAAGTGCTTTCCTTCATTTAACATTTAGTTCCAGGAGGTATGGGGGTTTGATTTTCGTTAACAGTCACAGCTTCCCGTTTCTTTACTGTTCATGCAGCCAAACAAACATAAAGTGAAGTAGCAGTATATAAGATTTATACGGAAAATAACGGTTCACTAATAAAAAAATGTACACGCATATAAATATGTAAAACGCATCTTCGAGGCAATGTTATGCAAACCTTATAGAGACTGTTATCAAGTTGGTACAGTGAAATGTTTGTTGCGTTCGAATACCTTTTTTAAATTTAATTCCTGTAATACTAGTCACGCCTGCGGCGTTTGTTTACATCGATGCAACAATGCAGCCGTCGAATTATTAATACATGTACACTCATGCTTCCTATTATCGACGCCTGGTTACAACACATATTGCAACGATTCGCAATCTCATGTTTACAGTCATTCCTAAAAACACGAACCGAGGGCAGTTAAGTCTAGCATAGAAGTACAATCATGTACTTACATTCTAATCGATGTTTAATACGCGGCAATGTTAATCTTATATGCACGTCTATTAACAAAAAAAGAAACCACGATTACTAGCATACTACGTACAAAAGTTTCACGCGGGCGAAACTATTGCCTCACCCCGCATACCAGATAACGCAAAATAAAAGAACAAACTCCTTTCCCAAAAACGTTGTCGCTATGTGGCAAAAAATATTCAAAGCCTATACGCGCACAGTTCCCGCCCGAAGCAAAAGAAGATCCCCGCACGGTTCCCCTCCATGAAACTGTTTTGAAACGGCAAAACAAACCATCCGTACACGCAGTACATACTAACGAAGGCGCCACGAGTTCAAGCTTTTCCTATTTAGCAGCTTCGAAATTGAATTGAGTAAGTCGCAACACCGGCGCGACAGAAAATAGTACGAGACTCCCGTTTACCACCTGTACAATGTACACGCGATTACGGAACAGCAATCCACCTATGCACAAAGGAACACGTCGCATTCCATCTGCTGCATCAGCTTCCGTCAGAGCGGCCGGTCGGGCGGGTGAATCAAAGGTTACGCGATTGCACAAATTCGCGTAAGATCCACCGCTCGAAGGATCGACGTGTTCCGTGACGTCATCGCTGGCAAATCTCCCGGGTGGAGGCAGACGCCGGTTGACCTTGCCTGCGCGCGGTCATCTGCCAGTCGGTTATTCACACGGGATGGTGGAAGGAAGAGGTGCGAAGGCAGGAGAGGAGAAGGTGGCCGCCGCGAGGAAAAAGCGCGGCGGGAAGGTGGCAGCGGCACAGGGAGGCGACGAAATAAAGAGGAAACGATAGAGCGAAGAGGATACAGGAGGGTGTGGAGGCGCGCATGCGGCCATCAGCTCTGCCTCCCACTCGTACTCGCGCCGCGTACTCCTCCACCTCCACCTTTCACTATCTTCCGTCCGCCGTGGCCGAGAATACTTATTGCTGTCAGTCAGTGCACACGCAGCGAGCGCGGTTTAATGAATGAAAAGGAATCGGGATCGTTCCGCTTCGGTTTCGGAGCTGACAGAGTCGATCGGGCTGGTCGATACCAGGACGGAGAGGAGCGCCGCGACGGCTGATAGGAGATGGCTCGGTTCTTTTTTCGCCGTTATGGAATCGACTCTTTTTTTTGGCGGGTTAAAGGTCGAGGGTTCGTGCAGTCGGGGAGGGCTGGAGAGGCTTCGCTCGTTCGGCTCCATTCATAGATGCGCAGATTGATCGTCGAAGTTTGTACATGCATGGGGAAGATTATATATGTATGTAGTTACCCTGCTGACCATGGGTGACAGAGAATCGGAGAGCTGGGTCTTTGTTCGTAGACGGACTGTGTTTCTTTTGGAAGTCAGTTCAGGGTTCTTTTATATTTCCCCGCGGATATGAATGTAATTTTGTCGCACGGGATGGGTGCTTTCTGTGGTTTTCTGGGAGATATTCATTGAAGATTAAGAATATAACATTGATAAGATAATGTTTAAGGGTATTTATGTAGGTGGAATATAGTTTATTGTGAAATAATATCATATAATAATTATCATAAACGATGCACGAAACTAAACGATTGGGACCGTGCTCGATATTTACAAAATAAATAAAACATGTACAATAATCGCTTGATAATATAAATCGCGATACTCAAAATTCCCCATCGCCCCAAAATACGAACTAAACAAAAAGAAAATACAAAGACGTATGTACAAAGAAATATGAAAAGCTTATAGAGACGTCTATTATTTAATTAATTACCAAAGTTCGCTTCTAAACCAATACTATTAACAATGTCCCTCCGTTTACGGTAAATACCCCAGTAATTCGGGGAATTCCATTTCGCCCCCATAAACCATGCGAAAATTCCGCCAGAAATTCGCCATAAACCCATCACGTATTTAAATTGAAAGAAGAAACAAAATCAATCTACAATGCCCAAGAACTATCACCTATCACAGATTACACCTGTCAATTAACCAAGCCGCAGCGATTCGTCTTACAAATTAGTATTAAAAATATCAGACGACCTCTCTCTACTGTCAGCCACGCGTCCCGTATAATCCATCAAGGTATGGCTGCTCCTGGCGTCTCTCTTTGCCTGCGCTGCGAAGAAATGCCCCGACAGATAGTTACCTGAAAGAAGGGAGACGATCCCGAGGGATTTGCCGGCACGGTTCGACTCTTTCAATATCCTTTCGACCAGTCGAAAGATCGATCCTCCATTGGTTGTCCGCGGTTATCCTCCAAGAGGTAGGTAGGATCGTTGATCGATCAGAGGTACCGAAACACGAGATCTCCGATAGTGTTTTCGGGCTAAAAGCGATAAAGAGAATTTGTTTCCAGAAGTAATGGAAAAAGGTAAGGGGTTGAAGTAGATAAAGGAAATCTTTCCTAC
Source organism: Nomada ferruginata (assembly GCA_963583965.1). NCBI lineage: Eukaryota > Metazoa > Arthropoda > Insecta > Hymenoptera > Apidae > Nomada > Nomada ferruginata. Next base: position 9,915,458 of record OY757219.1, read on the forward strand.
TTTCGGGATTAATTCCTGTTTAAGCTCGGCGAAGATGAAACTGGGATAACGTTTAGCATAGATTTTATTCCGGCCTTTCCTTTCTCCATCGTAATTTGATTTTCACGCGTTCTAAAAGATTGGAAGCCGAAGGGAATTCGGGTCGACTGAATTATTAGTTCAACCTCGCATAAAATTAAACGGAATACCTGCTGTCTAACGAGGTGTTCCGCGTTCGTGTAAACATCGGAAAGAAATCACGTTGTATTCCGCGAAAGAGAATATAATCGTATTATAGTTTAGATCTGACGAAGTTTCACGGTTTCTTCGAACTGTTGTTGTTAAGCTTGCACGACTGAAAAATAGCACGCGCGTAAGGAAACAGGGATTTATGAAGTCGGATAAGATATTTTGCCTCGGCTAGAAATGGAAAGTCTACGTCTGTTTGCACGCGGGATAAATGAAATTTCAATGTCGCTGCGTCCATTCTTGTCGCTCGTAGTTTTTCTGAAAATATTTGCGGCCATTGTGAACGACGTTGCGGATTTCGCGAAGAAACCGGCCGTGCGAAATTCCGCATTGTTGGCACCAAAGGTTTTCAAAACACGAGACTGTTTTTGGAAGCGGCCTAACCCTTCGCGTGATCCTTTTATGTTAAACAGGAGCTCCTCTTCTTTGTAACTTTCTGGTTTACCTTTTGCCGAAAGCATCAGCTTTCTCCTCCATTTAGCATATAATGTTAGAAAAATGTTAATTCCTTGGAATACGTAATTCTCGTCGCTCGATCAATATCTTTCATTATAATATAAATGATCCCTGTATCTTAAGAAATGCAAAATCTCGCTGTATCAAAACTCACGTTACAATGTAAATGCGTTTCGTATCCTGTATCGCTTCTACTTTCAGCCCTTCTAATTTCTTAGTCCCTGGCATCTGCGCCTTTCGATACATTGTACTGGCCGCCACTCTCGCTGTCAGTTCAAAAGAAATTCAATTTCTGCGCGGACCACCGATTTCGATCTTTCTTTCGATCGTCGATTACATTGCTATAATTGCAAGTCTAATAACAGCCGGATAGAAATCCCGGATTCTCCGATAACACCGCCCAATTATTCCCCCGATCATTACATTTGTTCACGAACGTCGGATTTCAATAATTCGAACAGCAATGATGATCGACGAAGCAAGTAAATATTTAAAAGGCTTGCGCAATACAACTCCGCTGAGGAAATCAAAAAGTCGATTCGACCAGCCTCTGTAAGAATGTTGCGAGGCCGTTTCTCGCGCAAGCGAATTCGTAAGCGAAGTTGACGCAAAAGTCAGATTTCTGCGAGATTAGCTGTAATATTGGTTGGTCTCGAGGGCGAACGATTTCGCAACCTCTGAAACTATATCGATTTTCAAAGTTATCGAGTTTCAGAGTGACTTTATAGGCCGAATGCCGCGGTGCTTCCGTACGAACCGTTCAAGTGTGAACTGTCAAGGATGATCTGCCCCTTTGCCGTCTTCTTATTGACGGTTTTACTTTAACAAAGCGCTGCTTTAAATCCACATTGGCCGAGGATTCGAGATACCCGAGTGTTTAGCCACTTCGGGTACATACGCGTCAATATTTACAAATTTTCACCGTTTTTATCGCGGGTTCCTGTTGTCAAGGCGTCGGTCGACGTCGCCGGGCTGTTTTGCTCCTGTCCATCACTTTTTTAACATTAGCGAATAGCATCGCAACACGGCCGTTTTTACGCCCTGTTTGTACGATGAGACGAAACAATAAGCGAAAGCATAACGATTTTCGAAGCAGAATCGAAGCAGAAATCTTTAAATTTTGTTATTCGACCTCCAGCTGTTTATCGCTCTCTGCTTTGGTCCACTTTTTTCGTTTCCTTCGTAATGGGACACCATGGTGTTTTTCTTCTTCTCTTTTTCTGAAATACGAGTAACTGTGTGTTGGGGTCATTCACGAGAAAATACTTCTCCGTAATGAGTAATGACTAGACCGTGGATGTCGAAAAATGAGGATCCATCTGTGACACCTGGATTGGAACTGTTTGTAATATTCGGGGGGGAAATAATTACGCGTAAACGAATTCAGTACGAAAACAATACAGTCTTTTAGTAAGTGAAAGTAATATTGGACTTCCTGTCATAATACAAATAAAACAATGCTCCTTATTATTGGTAGCATGCGAATAATTGATACAAACAATGAAAGTATAATTCAGATATAAATACTATTTAATTAGAAATAAAAAGAATAGATGAGCTGAAACAATTTTCAAGGAATGTCTCTAATTCAATTTGAGGCACACTCTTGTTCGTAGGAAAAAATTTGTACCCGGCGACGCTTGCTCGCGAGTAACTCGAAACTGTCGCTACGGCGTCGATGCCGCGTCAACCGTGGCGCGCAGTGCTCCGCGACGAAAAATAGTTCGCCGTTTCACGTCAAAAATCTCTCGAAGTACGTCACGACAGACGTTTATACTTGCCCAGTAGCTTCGATTAGCGTGCAAGAAAAGCACGATCGAATTTTCAGTAAACAAAACGATATAAATTCTGCAATATATGCAACATTATGGCAACGAGAAACGGGCGGGCGCGGCCCCCACATGAACTCGCTCAGGGCCGCCGTGTGCTGCTTCCTCGCCCCACTGCTGAACTTTCATTGATCGAAAGAAATTTCAGATTTTTTCGAAATAATAGGAAAATTGTTGCCGTTGATTTCATGAAATGATCCTCCGTCGCAAGGGAACTTTGCAATTAAATTCGAGATGTCAAAAGTGTCACACGCTTCATAACCATTAGTTATCGGCAGTGATTGATACAGATATCATTGTTACTTTCGATAGGGCGAGAATTTTATCGAAGTCGTGACGTATATTTGGTAGGCAACTAATGGGACATTAGATTGATTAGAAATCAAGAGTGAAAAATAACACGTATAGTACGCTCTACCGTACGACGGTACACGATATCGTATCTTTAAAAAATACTCAGGGTTTACGTATACAACTCGTAGTTCAGGGCTATGCGCGGTTCAACGTGTTTTTTTTATCAAATCGTTGAATAATTAAAATAATGCGTACACACGAGCGTTCAAGTTGAAATTCTAAAACTCGTAGCCGAAACGAGCGTACACGCTGTTTCCGTAAAACTAAACTCCGCACCGATACGAACGATAGTTTCGCCACAGTACCAATAATATAATCTCGGTTCACAAAGCCACCCATAAATACTTAACCCTTAATGGTGGAAGTGACGTAACGGGAGACACTATCAGCCCGTGCTTTTCGTGCCGCCTCGAATTGCACAACATTGTGTGTCAAGGGCTAACGTATGTTACAGGCAACCTTCCCGAGTATCGCGAGCGCAAAAGTCTCTTCAAGTTAATAAGTACTTCGAGCAGAAACGTTCTGCCCACGTGCGCGCTAATGACATTGTCCCTCGAGACGTGCGAATCGTAGAAAGAGGAAACGGGTTCTGGGAAATCGATAATAAATACGTGGAAACAAGTTACTCTCATCGCGACAACGATCCTCGAGTACGTCACGACGTCTTTCGTGTACAAAGTTATTGTTAACTTTGAAATCCTCAAGACGAGGAATTCCCTCGTTCCTGTATCTAACATTAAACGTACATGCATATAAAACATTATTTGAATTGTTGCATGCGAGACCACTCGATGCATTCCCTCGTTTCTTTTTTTTCCAATATAAACTGTACATCGTTATGTAAGGCTGGTTCAAAAGAGCGCAAAGCGCGTCGTAAGAGAAATAACAGGAATACGATTGTTTCAGTTGCCTTGGAAACTGATTGTTCCAAGAGGAAGTTATTACACGATTACATACGGCAGTCCAGAAACGTGAATCCTCCTGATTTCTTTACAGTTTCATGAAACGATCCTTTGCGAAGACGAAGGGCGGTTCAATTTCGCGCGCAGATCACGCAAAAGGGATTCAAAGTTTTTCAAGCTGCGAAAGCTGTGTCGTTGATAATTTCTGATAGATATCGACATCGTTTCGAAGAATAATAACTGCGGGCTCGTCGTCAGCGTAATATCTTTAATATGGCATGACTGGTTTTACGTAGTATGAAATCCGTACAGGTTCCGACAGGTTGCCAACCACAAGTCTGCTCCACATGTGGCCTCCACATTTCTCCCATGATAAACTCATGCAAGAAGGCGTACATCAAACCATAACATATTCGCCCAGCTATACGTGAATCGAGCAGCAGCTGCGTGGTATTTTACAAAAGAACGCTACCTGTCTAAGGTGGCGTAAACATGATCGGTATTCGATTCGGGTTAGGCTGAAAGCAATAGTCGCTCTAGCTCGGAATCGAATATGAATGCTTATATTATACAGTCGATCGCTTCCCTTTTTGGATGAATTTGTTACAGGTACACGGGAGAAGAATTTTAATTAACGAGCATACGAATTCTAATACATAGTTAGAAGGAACGAAGGAATCCCTTCCTATGCCGTTCAAGGCTCAACGAATAGTTTACCGAATCTTCGATACCAATTACATTTATCGTAGAAATAACATCCTACGTTTATAATCGAATTTACAAACAAACAAAACAATTTCCCACGGTTGACGTACGAAATAAACAAAGTCCTCGCGAAAAGCGCAGAAAACGCGGGAATTCTTTGACCCGAAGAGATAAACGAAACGTTTACCATTAATGACTCACCGCGAACAGCACGGCTAGCGTAAAAAGTTACCTGCTAAAGTTTTCAATACGCGGCTCTTTCAGCGTTATCCTATCACCGGACATCAATCATAACCCGGGTACATGATGATAAGGTAATTATTCGCAAGTAGTAAGCTCCCGGTATATATATCCGTACAGGTGTGCATATACACATATATGTACATGCATGTGGTCGACGAAGAAAGACAGAATGGGAGCGTGTACAGAGTGTAGTGCTTAAGTAGCGGCGCGATTATCGAGCGATACCACCAACGGCCGACTAAATATTCCAAAGCGAAGCTATAAGTGCGGCGGCCACCGAGTGAGTGAGGGGATAGAAAGAGTGGGGGCGCGGCGCACCATCGCACGGCCCTGGCGCCGGGTCCCGTAGCGGTGGACATGCCTGCGGAAGATGGAAGGCGCACGAGCTGAATAGTTTAGTCGCCTTTAACCGGCCTTAAAGTGAAGATCGGGTCGCCGTGCGCGTGCACAAGAGAGAGAGTTAGAGACACCGGCTTATCGTACGGATCGCGCTGAGAATGAAATTCTTTCTTTCCTTGGTAAAATACAACAGTAGTAGCAGTAGAAGCAGCGGTATCACGTTGAACGACAGTATCGACGATAAAAGAAAACCGCTGGAACGTTTACGGCCGTACGACAGTAGTACCGGCGGCTGTATCGCCTGAACCGATATTACAGATATAATATATAACCAAAATATATATATATATCTGTTTCTCAGCGGAACGCAACGACATTTTGCACGCGTTCGCTCGCGCAGACCAACCGTTCGAAACGACGAAACTGGTGGAAGCGAAGAGCAGCAGTGGCGTTGCTTTTTTTGCTTTCTTTTTTTATTTAGTTTCTGCTCAGTGCCGCGTAACACAGCTCGTTCTATCTCTCGTGGTGGCTTGTCCACAGTTCGCGAGCGAGCCGCAAACCGGTGAATCCTGACTGTATAGACACATCACGCGAAAAGAGAAGGAAAGAGGCGGGACGCGCCTTAAATTCGTTCCATCGGTTCGGTCTTTTCGCACGGGATTCGAAACTCGTGCCAAAGTGTGTTCCACAGTGGATACTATCGTTCTTTTGGGTTACAACGCGAAGTGGCCGACAGGTTTGTACAGTGTATTCTTTTGTTTCCTCCTTCTTTTTTTTCTTCATTATCCTATTAATAATCGACTAATGAAGTGTGCCGAGTACAAAGTGAAAAATGATTTGTGTATCGACGAACTTCTTCTTCTTTCTTTTTTTAACATTTTGACAGTTCTATCGCGGCTCGTGATCGCGGAATTTGTGGTGGAATTTCAGCAAGGAAAACGGGATCGTTCGTGTGCCGGTTTTATTCGCGAGCCGGACTAGCGCGAATAGACATGCAAATACATTCAGGATAGACTCATTTTTTGCCGGGCGAGACGAAATCATTCGTTATAATGCGCTCCTCGTTTTTTTCTATGCCAATTTAGAAATTCGCGCGAAAGGTGAAGTTGCCTGAAGGCAGTGTACTAAATTTCCGAACTTCTTTGGCAGCCGGCCGGCTCGTATGAACTTATACACCGTTCGCTACAAATAGAATACAAAATTGGTCGATTAGTAACGTTTGTCGTGTGTCGGTAGGATATTAATTCTCGTTTGCCGCCAAAATTTGTTGCTGCGCGACTATTTCACACCGATCCTGCGGTTTCGATCGTCGAAAAGTGTAAACGAATCCCGATCTCTAAACCGTGAACAAACATATTTCCCGTTTCTTTCTTTTCCCCCGTAATCTGTTCGAGAATAAGACGATTCAGAATTCATCATGTTGCGAAACGCCTGGACGCTCGATACGCAGACTCCCCTTTTTGTCACAATTTTATCGCGCTCATCTTCGATGCCTGACATTTCGTAAATTGCCTTGCCAGGCCTCGGATACGTGCGTGTCCTCTGTTCTACGAGAATTAATGAATTAATTATTCGTCATTCAAACGGTCATAATAATTGTACGTTCTCGGGGAATGATTTTATGATCGGCCGTGACCACTAGACATGGATGCAATTTCACGTAGCGAAATAATCACCGGCTATGTGCCATTGGGATCGATAGTACGCGAAAATCTGTCGGAAGGAGATCATAGATGCCATCGATATATGTATCGCGCTTTCTATCGTAACGTCGTGCAACACACGTTCGTCCAGTACGATACAGTTTTCTGCTTTCAAGAATTCGCATGCCACGCGTAAGAAGGATTCGTCATTTTTCGTTTCTACCGTTTTGCCCGTCCTTTCGTCGCCACGAAGAAAGCCGCGGTTAATTAGAATGTGGTAGGAAAGCTGTCACCTCGTTACACGCTTGAACGATGATATTCGACGGAAGTTAGCGAGCGCTCGCAACCGGCATCTATATCTAAAAGTTGAGGCTGGCGAACCGACCGGTTTCTCTGTTTCACTCGACGAGTGTAGGCAGAAAGGATTCGATCCATCGATCGTCGTCTCTCGCGGTGTGGATATTTTTCTTTGTACGTATAATACGCCCTCTTATTAGTGCATGCACAGGGATTTTCGAAAGTATTTCTCTCTCACTGGTTATAAACGAAAGCAAGTAGCAGTAGTTATCGATACTTGTAATGCAATAATAATTTCTCTCTACCCTCGTAGACGTTCGATTTATCGTCACACTTGCACACAATTTATATTGTGCAATATCGTGCAGGTTGTATCAGTGCATTGTGACGATTTTTTATTCATCACTAAATTATTTCGTTACTATTTAACGTTGCATAAGTTCGCGAAAATTCGACTGCTATTATTCTCTTAGTGATTTCGTTGAAAGCATACGCTGTAACAGTGACCACAACGTGATTGATACACTAATAGAAAAGTACCACAAGTCCAGATATACGCACCCTGTAAATTGCACCTCTGTCTGTAATTTACACAAACGTTCGCGTGTTTGTTTCTATATACGTAAGCAGTATAATTTATTTATTAATTTGTACGGGAATAAAGTATCCCATTAATTTACAAGGTACAATTTACATATTTTCATCATGGTAATGACAATACAATACAAACGGACAAAACCTAAGTGTATTATTATTTATTATTTTTCCGACTCGTGAACGATGTTCAAAATAATTTGTGCACGGCTGTCTTAAAGGAGATATAATACAGCATCCCGTGCATTAAGTGAAATTGCGTTTTTAAATCGGTAAAGCGTGTTCGCAGCCTGCACCCCATCCACCCCGCGTTCGCTGTGAAAGTGTTTGATTCCGTTAATAACGATCGCCGTGCAAGTGATTGTCCGTTGTGTATCCGTGGAAAAAGAAGACCTGTTCGATTCTCTTTCTACCCGTTGCCAAGCACACGCTCGACAGGAACAACGGCGACGGTTCGATGGAATTCGCACAAGAAATTATTCCCGGCGTTTCTTCCCAAAACACCACTCTGCCTCGCGATCGGCCCTCTCTTTCCCTACTGTTTACTATTCGACGAGGAACGCTTTTTCCGCGCGTGTTTGACGACGCTTCGAGAACGATTTAACAAAAGTTTATATCTCGTTTCTTCTCCGTTCGTTTATTTTCTTTTTTTCCGCTCCTTCTAACGACGACGAGTGAAACACACGGGGCACCACGCACACCCCGGTGCTTTCTTTTACTCCCAAGGCCGTTCTAGGAAGGTGATTTCCCCTACTGACTGTCTTTTGTTCAATTCAGCGGCAAAGTCGGGGCAAGGAGGAATGGATAACGTGTCATTGTTTTTCAACGGTCCGCGTTTTTCACGGACGGCCGAGTCACAAACGCCACACGGGGAGATCCCTCTTTCCCTCCGTTCTTTTTCTTCTTCTCTCTATCCTTCGTTCTACCATCGGCAACGCACTCTCTACCTTTCACTTTTTCCCTTTGTCGCCGATTTCCCTATCCCCCTCGTGCTCCGCTCACCTTTCGTCACGGTTCTCGATAAGAATCGCACGTGGAACGGACACGGTTATTAACCGTCGAACATCTTCGACCGAGTTGTCAAAATATTGGCGTCGATTTTAATGCGGTGCTTTAGCTTTTTCGCTGAAATCGTCCTCGAGTTTCGCTTATTCTTCGCGCGAACACCCTGCGAAATTCTCTTCCACGACGAAATGGGAGACGAAGGAATTATTTTTTGTTCGAATGCATCGATATCAAGCAGTGGAACGTTATCGCAGTGCTAATTATTTCATTCAAATCCCGTAATCGGAGAAAATACTATCCCCGATAAATTTCGCGCGACAGGTGTTTAAAGTGTCAGTGAACGTGGTTTTCAATGAAATTCTCTTCGCCCTCGGAATGTCGGTTGGACGTGTGGAACACATAAATATTATTTCGTTGTGTAAACAGTTTCGTTTCGCCAACAAAAACATAGTTCTCGAATCCTGATTGTCAAAGAGTTAAAAGTGACAGCCTTTCTAAACGATTAACTCTCGTCCAGTTTACTTTATGGTCCTTGCGTTATTCGCATTTCTTTCTCGCTTCGACGCTATCGCTCTTCTCTATCGAGCGTTCGCTATTGTTCCACGCGAAAGTGACAGTTCGCGCGATAATCAACGTTTACGTAACAATTAATTGATACGCGGAGGGTGGTCGTCGCGGGAACGAAGGAAATAATACATGTGTAGCCGGCGAGCATGCGTGTTCCTGCTGTGTATGCACATGTATTCGGTTGTCATCGAGGTGGATGTAATCGAGCGGATGTAATGTTTGCGCTAGGCGGTAATAAAAAGCCAGACCGTGTCCTCTATGTCGGGCTTATGGAACCACGAAACTGATATAGCCGGCGAATTTCATTGGAACCCATGAGTCACACTCGTGCCGCCCATGTATAGCGGCGGCATTCCTCCACGTGAGACTTTTCGATGCATGGGACCCGGTACAGACCGAGGTTTCCCCTGTTTTTTCCTACAATTTTCCCTCTTTTTTTTCTAAACAAACCGCTTCACTGGCGAGGGAGTCTGTCCTTTAATCGCGGCGGTCGAACTGTGCCAGTGTGTTACACGCAGAGGCATGCAAAGTATGCGTCATACGGCGATAGAAGTGATTTTTCTTCGTATCGTAGATGCATCTCGGTTATTCCCAAGTGTATACACACTGTTTGTGTGTATACATATGTACACACGTTGTCAGCGTTTTATCTATCGTTGCCCTCTTTGCATTCGAACGGTCCGCTGGAATATCTGAATTATTATTAGACACCTCGCGAGGTCTTATGAGACTTTTTTTCGACGCAGTCCTCGCTGGAGGCCTCCACGAGAGGAGTCCTCCGATCGACGCGCACGTGTGTATGCACGTACATATACGTTGATTTCGCGTTCAACGTATTATGGGCACTTGCGCAACACCTGGTGGTTGTAACGTACGGCGGAGTCGTTGTCTGAGGTTCGTTGCGGAGAAAGATGTGTAACGGTCTTGGGGAAGGGGGAAAACTTTCCTCGTCTAGGGCAGCTCGGCGGGGTCGTGATTTATTCGAAGGTCAACGGCACGGTGCAGGCCTGAAAGAATTCGATCCGTCGTTACCGGTTTCCTTTTCATTATCTCTGCTCTCTTTACGTGTATCGTTGCGACAGATATCCCACCGTATCGAGATATTGACGCGAGGGATCGTCTTTTAAGGGCTGTTCGCCGGTTTTTCTCTCCACGTGTCGTTGATATTGATCGTATCGCGTGTTTCGGCGTTGCTGCTTTTTTTATCGAAGCGCGGCCGAAGAAGCGTGCAAAGTGATATATACGTGGACAGCGAAGGACGTCTATTTTTAATGCGTACACGCGAGCTGGTTGCGAGCAATGCTTGTACATTCGTGGCATCAACTGTACTCGTTTTGCTGATTCCCGTGATTAGAGGCGTGAGAGAGAACGGTTATTACGGTGCTGCACGGTGAAGCAACATGTTGTAACACAGAGAGCACGGAGTAGGAAGTGGATTATTCTGATGCACGATCGACACTGGCTTCGATCGGTAATTGAAATTCGTTTGGTACTCGATAGCAGGGAGAAATGCCTAGTAATTAAAAATGGTTGACCGGTTATTATTATTATTCTTGTCGCTTCGAATTCGGCACACGTTAAATCATAAGGATATGGAGTATCGATATGGAGTTCGATAGATTCTGTATTTAATATAACAAATCACTGCAATGTATGACCAAAACATTATTATTTATCTCAAATGTTTAGTGTTTCTTGGATCCAAGTGAAATAGGGTGAAAGAGGGTCTGGGAGGGAATAGGGTCTATCGACTTGTCTAAACAAAAATTGTCCGCACCGAAAGAAAAAAGAAATGACGACAAATATGTGTATGATGTTTCTACAGGCGAGATGCCGGTGCCAGTTTGGGATTGCTCTGGCCTGGGTCTGTTGGACGAGCCGTTGGACACCGCAACAGTGGTGTCCGACGACATATGGAAGAAGTTCGACCTGGACTTCCCATTGGACCGAGTGGACATCCACTCGGGAATGTATTACGAGCGTACCTTCGACGACGGTGTCCTGCCAGACCTGCTGTACGACAAAATGACCTGCCTTGCGTCGCGGGAGATACGTCACCACGACTGCATGTGGGCAGGTCTCTGCATCAGCAAGGAGCACAACAGGACGTTACCCGCGAAGAGGGACTCTCAGATACAGAAGAAGATCCCGGCTGGACGAAGTGTCCTGATATCGAGGGCGAGTGCCGCCCAAACGGGGACTTCGTTGCCGGTCAGCCAACAACAGGCCCAGCAACAGTGCCGTGCAAAAAATGTGGAAAGCGACGGCGAATCCACAAGGCCGGAAACACCGCAAAGTTCAAGCTCCGACACGGAAACTGAGGACGAGGGTCCGTTCTTCAGGCACGATCAGATCAACATACACGAGAAATTGTCCGAGTGTATGTCAGACGTCGCGGTCACCAAGGCTGTGCCAGTGAGCGAGGTCACCGGTCAGCTGGTCAGGTTCCACGACAGGAGGAAAGAGGAGAACGATGAGAGCCAGTGTCAAGTGCACAGAGAGACTAATATTAGGAACACCCTCAGCGACCATTGTTATCACCTGAATCAGCCGATCAACAGCAAGAACCTCGAACACCTTGGCGTCCAGACACCCTCCGATTCCGGTGAGTCACGATCATTCATTCTTCTTCTCGCTTTCAACGATCCGACTTTTCGTAGAATCTCGTTTACGTCTGCTACGAATATGCTTGCATATATATCATCATCTCAATGGTACGAGTTAAATGAATTTGCTGCCGAGCTTATTTCAGCCCTATTGTTTAAGCTTGTTGTAACGGTACATTTAGGTTGTACATGTTTTTCGTGTCCAATTCATATAGCATCTTCTAGCGGTATAAATTAAGATTGCCGCAGAAATTTCGATAAATCGTTTGCAAATAGTGTAAATTAAAATCTACAACAAATTGTAATGCCATAGGAAATATAAACATACATGAGTCCACATTGGCCCCATCAAGACACTGAATAGAATGCTTTTTAAGAAAGTCAAGAAAATCGTACCAAGTCGCTCATGACCTGAGTAGTTAATGGGACTTAAAACCCAAGGTAAAAAAAACAAAAAAAACGGAATGGAATATATTCTATCTATTAAACTAGCTGGGTTAAATTTTAAATGAACACTGGTTTCAAATACATAACTACATATAGTTCACGGGATACACATGGTGCGTCAAGGTTTCCTACGAAATTCAAGCAGCACACGTATATACACTCTTTTGCTCTCGTGTCGGGATACGTTTTATCTTTCGCATCCGCCAAAGGATCAACGAGTTTATTCATCTGGTTCTTTTGTGCCCCGTTAACGGAGGCAGCAAGGTCGAACTAAGGATCCTCTTAATCGAGTGCAATTGACGGCACGGCACTCCGGGAGAGTGCAGTTCGGCGAATTCGGCATACCCGCATGAGTATGCTAATCACGAAGCTTGGTTATTCGTCATTCGCCGTGGCAGGCCAGCGCCGTGAATGCGACACAATCGAGAAAAGAAACTCGTTTCGAGCGAGTTCGGAGGTCGGGGGTACGCCAAACGTCTTCGTTCACGACAACGGCGTTTCTTTCTTCGTTATTCCATTCGACGCGGAGGAAAAGAAAAAGGTAGATAGAAAGAAGCCCGTGAGAATCTCCACCGTTCTCCGCACCGCGTCTCTCTCTCCTTCGAAAAACCTGAACACACGTGGATCCCACAATAATGTTACGTGTTTGCGCAAGCAATTTGATCCACGCTCCGGTGTGCACGGTCGAAAACGAATTTTTGCGCCCGTCCCTTTTCTTTCTTTCTCGTTTACCATTTTTTCCTCTCGTTCGCGACGCGAGCGGACAAAGGGGTGGCGAAACGCTTATGGCGTTTCGCGGGGCGCAATTCACGCATCGCAAAGATAGTCCGTCGTCGCGCTGGCCGCAGAGACAAAGATGTTTTTGTACGGATGGGCGTTATTTTTCCAGACGCACGCAAACGCGTTTCACTGTGTCCTCCGAAGAAATTTGCAATCTATGGAACGCTCGTTCGGGGACAGGTAAGGAAGACAGAAGCGACGCGACTGTTTCGTGACTGCGTTCTCGTTTGTCGGCGTTTGTAGCGAGTAGAGAGCCTGGGCGAATAATTTGCAACGGTATTTCACCGGATACTATCGACTGCATCGTCCCGGTTTAATAGCGGCGAAGGTTACGCGCGAGTGTACACGAGACACGGAGCGTAAGTGCAATTTAATTGCCGCAAGTACGCGACGTTCGTTTACTCGCAATGAGGGGAACGATAGCTATCGGTGAAGAAGTGACTCGGTGGTTTCATCTCGTTCGGTCGATATCGTTGGAGAATCTTGCGTATAAAATACAGGTTGACGTTGTTTTTCATACGTGAACAAAACTGCGTGATATTGGACACTCGACGAATCATGGAATTAGTAGTAATTCGCTTGTAATGAGGAGATTAGATATTTTACAGCCTAGTAACGCGTATACCTAATACCCTAATCACCAGGTGTATCATCCGTAAAATAACAATCTCGCCCATAACAAAGTCTATTTAAACGATCTCACAGTGCAACAAAGATCACGCGCCGCGTATTCAATATCTTTTTTATCGTTTAAATTGTACTTCTATTTGAGTATCTCGTGCCACGAGGAATACCACTTGTCCATTCAACACTTCGCCGGAGTTCGTCTATAATTACACCAGCAATTATTCCTCGAAACCTAGCAATTATCCTTTAAGGTCTGCGCGTAAAGGCTGAATCGTACGAGCAGCGATTGAACGCGCAAAATTAGCGCCACGCAGAGAAACACACCTAACCGCCGAGTCGCGCGAATTCCTCGAGTGGTCATTTGGATTGTCTGGTCTGGCAGCTCGCGATTAGGTTTCCAGCGGCTGGCTTTCAGGGCTCGTCACGTATATCTTCCTCGTAGCCCAGTGGAAACGTCGTTCCGTCGCGTGCCTCGTCCGCTTGTTCTAACTATAGGCATTCCTAGAGGTAAAGCAAGACGGTGCCACGTTTAAAAGAGAAAAACACGAGCAGAGTTTGGCGCGACTAGCATAATTCGCTCGGGCCGCGCAGTGGCGTCTCGCCGGTAGGTAATTGTGCTGTTTGCCACCTGAAAATACGTTGCGCGACATGGCGGCATCCTCCTGACAGTCTATAGATACTGAGAATGCATGCACACGCGAGCAACCGGCGCTGCGTCGTCGTCGTCGCGTCGTCGGAACGACGCTCGACGGTGCTCGGTGTGCATGGCTCGCATGATAGGAGAGCAGGACGAGGAAAGAGTCGTCGCGAAACGACATAGTTCCTGCTGCCCGTACACACGTGCAATTACGCTTGCACTCGCGTGCACGTGTGCGGCGACACTTAACTCGCGCGCACGTGACCCGAGGCTTAGCCGGTGCATGGCCTCTTCTTCTGAATACACGTCAAATCGAACCACGATATATTGTATACACATATATATTACATATTATACATATATGAATATGTACATCGATGCACTCTATTCCCATCTACGTCATGCTCGCGAAGAGCTCGATACGCGGTGACATTTGGAGCAGACTCGGGGAAAATTGTTTTAACCTTTTCTTTCGGGCCTCTGGTGTTGGTATCTCGGGGGTGGTCGTTGGTCGGCCAGGATTCGTCGAATTGGGTGAATTTCTTTGCATTCGTGCGTACGATGATTGTACTAAAAGTGTTCTTCGTGCGCGGCACTGTTTATGGGGGAAATGTGGGGCTTCTGTATCGTGTAACGTTCCAAATTGGATCAACCAACGGCGAACTTTATTTGTAACGTATGGAAAAGAACGCGTCGCGGAGATTATTGGTAGCGTTGCGATGCTGATATGGTAAGAATTCGATGACACTACGGCTGTCCTCGTTTTTTAAATATATATCACTGCGATTGTATGAGAAATGCATTGTCGTGCAGAAATTAGCGAGAGCACGAATTAACTGCTTCGTATTAATTGGTTTTTAATTCCGTGCCCGAAAGAAGCTTCGGTCTCGTAGACGACACGGTTATCAGATTAATAAATAATCAGGAGCTGATTACCAGGTTCGCTTCGAAAAGCCATACTGCTAATATCGACTATGAAAATGTTCAGAAGAAAATGTTCCGAAGTTGTCTCTCCTCTTCTTGCAAAAGAACGCGATTATCATATTCCATTGGAGTAACTTGTGTTACGTTTAATTAACGGGTTGTAGCGATTAACGTGCGCACGATGATTCGTAATCGAACCTGGCGGAGCTGTCTTCGTTGACTGCAACGTTTGGATCGAACGCGATTGAATTTTCGGAGCAGCGAATGGAAAGGAACGCGAGACACGGTGAAACGGTGAGAGAATTCCTTGAGCGGATACGTCGATGCGTGGCCGGCCTCTTATAAAGGTTTGCGCCCTGTTTCCTGATCGGTCCGGCTTAATAGATCAAGAAGAAGGCACCGTGCGACCGGACACACCGCAGATTCGGCCTTCGTGTTTGTCGTGTCACCGTCCGTAATTGGTAATTGCCAGGGCCACGACTTGCAAATGGTTACTTTTGACCGCGGCCAGACAGGTCAGTGAAGCGACGAGAAAACCGGTGCACAGCGACGACAAACGGCGTGACCTCGTTAAATACATTAGCGATTACTTAACGTTGCCTTCGTTACACCCTAATGAATGTCCGTTCTTCTTCCATTGAAAAGAAGATGCTTTCGACACGATACAAATACATCGCGGGATTAGCATGTACGATAGCGTGGAGCCGGGTCGATCGGTGAAAAGTGTTGCGAGCATGCCGGAGACTGTGCGAGTTCTACAGGGTACATAATCGGCTCTCACTTTTGCGTAATTTCTGATTACGAGGCCTGGCCTCGTTTCAGGCAAGAGTAGCACCAGTTTTCGGATATCAACCGAGACCTCTGCACCGGCCGGCCACGGGCGTATCTGATTTGCTCGCGAGTTCACGCGATTATTTTTTCACCCCGCACTTTTCCCATTTACGCGATACGAAGCAACAATGCCGATAACGAACCTGTTTTCTTCTTTTTCCTTTCTTTCATTCCCTCGATAACTCTGTTCCGTACTTAAGATAATACCCGAAGGTTTATCGCGGTGTCCGGTTGTTTCGTTGCCTTTCAATACTTCACTCTGTTCATCGAGAATGGGGATAATGGATTAGCCGATTCGGTGGACGATTCTTTTTCCACCGTCGCGCGCTTTAAATTGAGCAATTCCCTCGGCGAGAGGCAAGGTAAAAGTCAGGGTTGCTGCACCGGGAAAGCATGACGGGGAACGCATGCGCATCTTTTTCATGCGAGCAATGCGCCGGGAACTAAAGGGGGCTTGCGCCACTCTGCGTGACGTCTGCGGTACCTGACCGGTCATTTACTGCCTGCCCGTACACCTGAACTTTCCTGTACGAACCATGCGGAATCTCTAGCGACTCCGCGGGCACAATCGCTTTCAACGTCGTCTAAGAGTGAATTTGAAAAAGAATGTAATTATACCGACCGAAATTGGCGCGAAAAAAAGAAAGAAACGGTCGCGTTGCATGTTGCCCGATGCGTCCGCGAATGCCCGAGCGTGTGTCATGCAGGTGCGCACCCGGCGCGGCAGGATCGACGGAGCATGCGCAGTTAATCGCGCGGGAACTCGAAGGTCACGCGGTACCGAGTGACGTCAATCGATAGCCGGCCGGCCGGTCGGTCGCCTTGCGGTCAAGCGTGGGACCTCGCCGCGGTGGTTTAAATGGTCGCCGGAATGCGGTTAAGCCTTTTTGCCATTCGCGCCGCAGTCGCGTTCGCCGCGGTGAGGGATACTTCAGTGGCGTGTTACGCGGATACCGTGCCCTCCTGGCATCTCTTCGTTCGGTTCAATATCGTTCCTCTATTCTCATTGGCCAAATTAGTCACCGTTTCGGAAATATATTCATTTAGGATTTTCCTTTCATCTTGGACCATTTTTCGAGTTGAAGAGAATTGTGTACGCGCCGTGCCTCGAATTATTGGCCATTTCAATCGAGATACTCGTAAATGGTTAGAATGTTTTGGAAATATTTCCTGGACCGGAACTAATTGTTTAACTTGCAATTCGTTTCGAACTCGGTTCAACGCAGGTGTTACGCAAGCGTAGCCAAAGAAATTGCAGGCAGAAATGATTTTTCACGCGTCGCGCCGTTAATACCTACTTCCAAGGTATAAAGTGTCTACGCTGGAAATATCAGTATTTGCATAATGCATGCGCGGTGTATCCTTTGCGCTCTTTACGCAATTTCCTCGTCGCGACGATCCCCGCGGACATACGCGCGCGCTATAGTAATGACAAACGTCTCTATCGCGCCTCATTTTTCCCGCTACACATGTTGTTACACTCTTCGATCGAGACGCCGCTATCTGCACGCGTGTGCGTTAAGTGTGGCGCCAAGTGCAGCTGTTCAGTGCCGTTAATTACGTAAACGCGGATGAGTACCGCGCAAGCTTCAACTGTAAATGCTGTGATTGGCGGGAGGAGGAAGGAGGATTCTCGTTACGGAAAGAACGTCCGCGAGATTCCCCGAAGTTGTCTAGTCGGTTCATTCCGATGGGACTCGCGGTGCGATCCGATTGCCACGCGAGAAATCAATGTTCTTGGCGAGCGCAGGCGGTCGACTGTTTCTTGGAATCGAGCGTCGCGGGGACAACGAAGCGTGCACTTTACGGCGGAAACGTTGTACCTAGAAATCGTTGACTGGTCTATCAAGCCTATTAAGAATCTTCATCGACTCCGTAATACCGCGGCGAAGGTCGCGGCAAGTCCTACTTTTACGTTGCAACGATAGAAAGTAAACCACGTTGCTGCAATATTTCTTCCCTCGTCCCCTTGGTTGATGATTAATTGTGCAATTAGAGGCACAATTCCCTTTGTGCTATATTGAAACCATTTTGCACCTTCGAAGTTCGCATAAAAAACGCAACGCGGTATCATCGTACGTCAGTGTTTCTAATTCGGGGCATGAACTTCATCGTGGGTCGGGTGTAACTTTCCCCAAAGAGCAAAAAGAAACAAAAAGGTTACTCAATGTTTTTCCTGTCGGTTCTCTCGAGTTTCTTTACTATAACGAGGTGTCACGGCATATTGGTACGATCCTGTGATCCCGGGACGTACTCAACGAAGACGCCGGCTCGTCTTACGTCTGGCCCTCTCTTTTTTTTCCTCCCTTTTTTCGTGGTATTCGCACGCAACCCCGCCCAGCCTCTTCCTTTCCATCGACGAGACGAGCACCGACTTCGCTCCGTTCCCCATGCAAATTCCCCGGTTAAAGGTTCCAGGAAAATCGTGGCACGATGGAACGCGAGCAACCGAAGTGACTGTTCTCCGCGGAACGCTCATAAAAATGTACGCGCTGTCGTCGTTTCGCCGCCTCTGATGGGCTAGCTCGATTCTGGAATTCAGTGGGTGCAGCGTATATGCACAGATGGATACCTGCACGCCGTGGCACGCAGCCGGCCAAAGACCGCGGAGAGTTGGCCAGACGCGAGTTTCGATTTCAGCGAACCGGCGAAAGCCGGCGACGAAGAAAGTCGATGACGTGCGTCGTGAAATTCGCTGTACCATTTTCGCTTCGCCCATTTTCCTCCACGGTCCGAATCGTTTCGCGCGCCACTTGCCCGCCGGTTTTATACAACCGGCGTTTCATTCGGCGTTTTATTCAGCGTACGACCGAGGCGTGTTGCCGATCGATCTGCGGGGTTCGAACGGCGAACCTGATAGTTTATCACCGCGCTGCATGCGTCGATTTTTCACCGTAACGTTTAGGAGAGGTGAAAAACGCGGCCACGGTTTCCTATTATTAAAATAAAGTACGCCGGCCGGGGCTACGTGGGTCGCATTCTGATAATACTGAAATGCAGTTTCACCGTGAACGCGTAACGGTCCTTGCGGTTATTGCAAAACAATTCAGCCTCGCGGTGTCGGCTTTTGTACGCAGGTGGGTTTGGCATCTCTCGAAGGTATTAGTTAACATTCTACGTAAGTATAAGTCTGTAACCGACCGTTTTCCCGCTCTCTTTCTCTTCCTTCTCGCCGCGATGTGTCTCTCATTCGCCTCTCCTTTTCTCTCTCTTCCTCTCCCCTTCGGCGTGCGACGACACGGCGACGGCGGTGGTTGCGCTTGTCGGCTCTCTCTCTCTCTCCGAGGCGTCTATAATTACGCCTTTCCCTAGGGAGCAAGTGGGTGCCTATTTTTGCACAGGAACTCCTCGCCGTTGTACGTATAAGTGCATCTCCGGCTGTGACGTAATTCATTCATTCATTAAGTTCTGCCGCGTGGGAGAGAGCGCTGCTCCGATAAGCATCGTGGCAAAAGCGTTAGGTCACTCGCCGTGCTATTACTTCAACCGACTTAGCTTCGTTTGCTTCTTTTTCCCTCCTCCGAATTCTATAAGAGACTCGGTTAAAATTCCTCCCTCGTTGAAACGGAGCCCGGTCTCGTTCCGTGGCTCGATTTGTCCAACGTTCCAATGCGACTCGTCGATCCGGATAAATCGTATGCAACAGCTGGCCCAAGGAGAAAGGTGTATTACTCATCTCTGGCCACTGTTTCATTTTTTTCTCTCGTTCTTTTTCTGTGTCAAACTGGCTGGTCGACGAACCAGGATGCCTCGGCTCTGCTGCACCGAGAATTAGGAGGTCGGACGTCGAAATGTCAGACCGGCAAAACCTGATTTGGGAATGCCGTCGGCATCTCGGCCGATCAAAGAGCGTCCTTTTCTTCTTGTCGCGCGTTAATTTTTTTCTCTCCCTCCTCCTTCTGCGCGGCATACGTTACAGCACAATACCCTATATCGCGCACGTCGTGTCTATCTGGCAAATAGATTTCACGCTAATAGCCGGGCGGCAAACCTCGATTTCCATCGCAGGTACTTTCCTCCGCGCCGATAAGACAGCGCGCCGCTTCCATGCACCGGGCACTCGGATGAGAAACGGGAATAAATATCTCGCTGGCTAATTAGAGAGTCGAAATTGGTCGGAAAGGCGCAAGAGTGAAAGGGGTTGGAAGAGAGTGGCGGAGGGACAGAGTGCCGGCGTGTCGGCAGTCCGCAAGCTCTCCTTCGCGTTCCTCCCGCGCACCGTGGTCCCCGACAGGGCACTCCTTCCTCGCCGCTCGATCGGAGCGGCAGCTCTTCGGGTTCCTCTCCTTCTTATTGCATTTCTCGTTCTCCCGAGGCGGCATGCCAACCGGCCGGTCTCGCCTGCCCTCTCGAGTCGATCGAACGCGAAAAAGGAAGGAGATAGCCCGAGAGACAGACGGTGCAGCGGAGCGGGAACGAGCGCGAGGGGGGCGAAAGGGAAAGAGAACGGGAAGGAAGGGTGGAAGGAAAGAGACGGATGTAAGAGCGGCGGGCAACTGGCATTTTCTGTGAGTCAATCGACCGAGGGAAAAAAGACGTCGGCGGAGAGAGAGATGCCTTTCCGCGTTTCTTCGTTTTCTCCGCGGGCACGGTATGACGGTATATCTGCAGGGTTGGAGGGGGGGCACAGAGAAAAGTCTCGCGGACGTTGGCGCGATGGTTTGCGCGTACGTCGATGACGCGACGCGTGCATCCCGTTTTTGTAGGCGGATCTCGTCGAGTGGGCAGGTCTTTTAATGGTGTCTGGTCACCGGGTCGTTTCCTGGCTGCTGCGTCCCCTCTTCAGACACGTCTGCCGTATTTCGTATCTCGCGTAGATTGTTATCCAAGGTGGTATCTCGCGGCGTGCTTTCCAGGCGCTGTTCGTGCTACTCGCGCGAACACGCGTGGCCGATGCACGCGGGATAATGCTGTAGGAGGCATCGTAATTGGACTTGGTCGTTGGATAGTAACGCGTGTTATGGTCTGCGAATCTTTTTCCCCGCCGAGCCTTTATCCTTCCTTCGGCTTCTCCGCCTACACAGTTTCTTTTGCCTAGCTTCTCTCCCCTCGCCGTTAGATCCTGCTCCGATTCGAACGGAACCGCGACGACTCGCCGATAGCGCAGGGAAAGCAGGCGTGGGTGGTATACAGCGGATCGTTAGCGTTGCCTTTAAATCGACCAGAGGGGGTTTGACCAAGTTGTTCTCGGTGCTTGCGGCAAAAGCCGCCGTTTCGGAAGAATGCGAACGAACCCCCGTCGGCGAGGCAATTAGAGAATTCGTTTTCGAGATCCGCTTGTCTGGCACGCGGAGAAAATCCGCGGATCGTTCGACTTCTTGCACGCGACCTGGCGATTTCCGCGGACCCATCCCCCCGCGAACCCTTCCTCGCGTGGAACAACGCCATCGCGTTCTTCCCGCGACTCTCGTGCCGCGGCCAGGCATTAGAACGGAGGACGAAGAAGCGTTTCGCGCGCTCACTTTCGTAACTGGATTGGACGAGGAGCCGCCTGGTACTACCCGAGGTATCAGCCGTTGTTCCCCCGCGGCTGCCTTGGGCACGACGAGATTTATGGCTTCGTCTCGTACACGGGGATATACGTACGTCGAATGACCAGGAAGAAAAACGCGCGGTCACGTTCGAAAATGTGGCCCCGCTTGAAGAGATTCTCATCTGCGGATACGTGTGCATACACGTACGAACGTGTGGGGCATGTTCGGGGCCTGAAATTCCGTGAAAGCAATTTCGCGTCGATGGACGGGCCTTTTTTTTCGTTTCTTTGCGTCGATATCGTCGGGCCTCGGTTGGCCGACGATACGGTGGGGGGTTTGCTTCGGTTGGCTGGTTTATCGGGCAACGTGCGAGAGGCGAAGTACGAAAGATCGCATCAAGCACGTTACACTTTGAACCGCCACTATCGGGCCATAGGAGATTTCGCATATTTAGAAGCGAGCGCAAAATTTACGGCGCTTTAAACAGAGGTGTCTATCACGCTGGTGTTCTCGTTCGCGATATTACGTAATCGCGAAAGAAGTTGACGATCCATGAATGACGAATATATAGCGCAACATCGCAACATGCTCTCGGGTCACCGCGATGAAGACCCCGCGAGCAGATTTCTAGCTGTGCTTGCATAGATTTCTCGTATCTGACGGTTATCTGCGGAGATGTAACGGGTCAAATGGGACTCACGTATCGTGCGACCGGTGGGTACGTAAAAGTCGATCGTGTTCTGTCGCATGCCTGGCATTTTCCTCCCGCAGTCTTTCCCTGCGAGTTTGCGTCAATGAGCGGGTCAACCGATATCTCTTGGTCCCACTGCCATGAGACACGCGTGAGACACAACACGGCCTTCGATGCCGGGGCAACGTTGACTCCACCCGGCCTGTAACGTCGATTGTACGCTATCTACTTTCTCCGGCATACTATAGCGCGTAATGGAATTTTCACGCCCTTCCCGCCGTGCACGGTCCGATTAGTAAGCGTGTATGCACGTTATATACCTCGATGGATATGTACCTCGCCGCGCTTTCCTCTCGCATTGTTCTCATTTGCCTCTCCCTCTTTTCCTTCGACATACACACGGCCGATTATCAGTCCGGCGTAACGGGACCGTTTAAAGCTGCGAACCAAGCGAAATTCCATAATTTATATACAGCCACGCTAGTCCGGTTCCCCGCGAGCCTCTCCCGGACACTTGCCTCATTTATCTGGGAGCGGGATCAAAGAAGTTTATCCCCGCGGTGCGCGCGCGTGTACGTTCACCTCCAAAGCGGGCGTAGCCGTTAGTTACACGTTAGGGTTACCGTGCGTTCTGCGCATTGTGTTCCCCTGGACGGGGCACGCCGTCCCCTGGAAACATTCGCCCAGCCAGGCGGGTGCCGCGCCCTGTCCGAGGCACACAAATCAGAACGCGTAATCAGGCAAAGGGGATTTGTCTGAAAAGAAAAAACGAGCACCGCGCGCCCATTCTGCTGTCGGGGTGGCGGCGCAAGCAAGGGGGTTTCAGCGAGGAACGGGGGGAAGAAACGCGACGCGGCGCGAGAGAGAGAAGAGAGCGGCTCGGTGATGTTGGATGGAGCGGAGAGAGGAGAGATCTGCATCCCCTCTTTCAGATTTTCGAAGCGTGTGTCCGCAGGCTGGCGCGGCACGGCGACCGTTCGATATCACGAAAACTTCTCCCCCCTTCTTGTGTCTCTCTTCCCTCGGTCGCCTATCCCAACGAGAGAGGAGAGCGGATCGATTCGCGTCGACGTACTACTATGGCCTGCTTACACGGAGAGCACTGACCCCCAAGGTCGCTCTTACGCGGTTGCACGTGCTACCGCGAATTGACGCTACCATCCTCTCCTCTCCTCTCCCTGTCCGTTCAATTCTCCGCCCCTTTTTCTTCTTCCTCCTGGGGGCCACGCCACGCGGTCGACTCGCAGTTATGCGTCGCACATCACCCCTCCGACGCTTTCTCCCCTCCTTTCTTTCGCGGAGCAACCACGGCGTCCAACCCTTTCGTCTTGCCGCTCACCCCTCGCGTGGGCGCGCACGCGATCTCTCGCCCTGGGCCGCCGACATCCTCGGCAGCCTCCTCGTTCTTTCTCCCTGTAACAGTGTGTGACACGTGTGCACGTGTGTGTGTATGTAACGCACACGGTGCGCTGTACGCGCTGCTCTTTTTGAACGCTGTTTCTCTTCCGTTTTCGTCTCTTGGTCCGTCTCCCTCGCTCTCTCTGCGCCTTCCTCGATCTATCTTCTTTGCTCGCGACTCGCCTCGCGCTGCTTCTCCAGGTCGTCCACGCTTTCCGCTAATTTTGGACGAGTTTCTGCTACTCGCCAAGTGGGGTAGGTAAGCGAGAAGATGACGTTTCACTGACGTCCACGGTCTCCTGGGCGCGCGGAGTTTATTGGCTGCTCGGCAGGGTGTGCGAAGCGTTAGAGTTAAAGAGCCGGCTCATTCATTTGTTATGCAATTGATATGGTGGGGGTCGTGACGCAATTGTACGCGCGGTGGTACGATAGAATGGGGACATCGATTTATACATTTTATACGAAACGATGAAGATCGATTTTGTAAAAATTTGCCCGAGCTACTTCGAGGGTAGTAATCGGGGGTGTCTTCGGAACGAAATTCTTTGTCAGGGTCGTGCAACGTGGCGAACGAACCTGGCGTCGGTTCGATATCGAGAACGTAACCGTGCATGACCCCGGCAAACATTAAAGGTGTGCGCCGTGTGCACGTTGCACCCGTTCCACGGTATCGCGGTGTGTTATTGCGAATATTATCATGAAAGACGCGAACGCGCTCAATTACGCGCTCGCGATATCGGCTTCCGCGTTCTCGTTACGATTCGCGGGCTTCTTTCTTCAAATATATCGGTGAACCGTGCCCAATTAGGCATATTCGATGGTATCGACGATCGAGCGAGGACAGTGGAACGATATACGAGACACTTCCTTCCTCCTTGGGCAAATTCGTGCCGCACTGGGTCATTGACACCCGGGTCGTTCCTCGGCCGAGAAACATTTTGGCAGGATTATCGATCCGATGGAATAATTGTACGCTGACCTTTCGTGCAATCGTATTCCAGTTCACGCGCGACAAGGACTGATACGATACATGACGATAAGAAATTTACTTGCAGGACGTAGGTTGTGTAATTAGGAATATTTTAATTATTTCAAGGGGACGTCGATGGGGAAGGTCGCTTCCTTAAATAGTTTATTATAAAAAAGGACTGCGTGTTCATTGTTTGGAATAGAACTGCAGTACCATTGCGATATACCTTGGCAAGCTATTGTAGCAATTAGACAAGATTTATTAAACGTAATCGTATCTACAACCAGGCCACACGAGTCCCTAGAGGGTTAAAATAGAAAAATGAAAAGAAATATATATAAACGCTCCGGCACTCTTTCATCGTCCTCGACAATGCCCTTATCAAAGGATAATCCTGTCCACGTATAAGATCTCCATACAAGATGCGGAGTCGTCGCGCGAAGGGAATAGGAATCGAAGTGGAACGAAAATAGATAGCACGTGTGTCGACGAGTTTTGATGCCGATGCTATTCCAGGGGAAAAAGAGACGACACCGAAGGGGAAGTGGTCCTCTCTAACCGCGTCTCTCGCGATGTTCTTCCTATAGTTACATTAGGCGGGCTCCTGCGGTTATTTTTAGAAATTTCGCGCCTTTTCGCGGTTGCTCACCGTCGACCTGGCCCCGCGCCAGTTACGGCAAGATTCGTGCGTCTGGTTGTGCCGGCACGGCTAAACACGTGGAAGATCGAGATACGTGGTTGCGACCAGGGCGGAGGATTGCCCGTCCCACACCAACACGATTTCTCGTGTGCATGCGTCTCTCCTTTGGCTTCTTCCTCGTTCCTCGACGGGCTCTTTCCGCTTGGCCCCGTTCGCAGCTTTAAATGGAATCGAGTCGGGGCGCACCGCGCGTGTAATTAATATTTCCCACCGCTGCGACCGATTCAGACGTCCCATTGGCGTTGCTAATTGAACTTGAGAAGCATGCGCGATCCACTCAGATTGATCGCGAACGATCGAGCGAATCGGCAGATCTGTGTGAACGAAAAGGGAAAGGTATCACAACTGGCGAGGATGTTTATTCCCCTCGGTTCTTTTTGCCGGGCTTCAATTAAAAGTTCACGGTTGCGATTGCAAACGGCCGGGCAAAGCAAAACCGGAAGACGCGCCGGGATCTTCTGTAGACCGAGCGTAACGTGTTTCATGATATTTTAACTAGGAATTTTTGTAATTTAAATCGACGATCGCCGGCCTGCTCGGTCGGTTTTGCATAACGAGACACAATAATTGAAGCGGGCGATAAGAATCGGCGGGCCTTAACAAGTTCAAACAAACGGATTAGATGTGCAATACGGTTTGGTATCGAGCTGCGTGGAGAAGGGCTATAGGAAGCAGAGAGAGAGGAAAGTAAGAAAGAAAGAAAGAGGGAACGAAATCGATCGTAATGAGGTATGCACATTCCGAACTCTTTCTCCCGTTGTTTCGAACGGGAAGGCAAGTTCGCTGCTCTTCGTTTCTTTCGATCACAGATTTCAGGTCAAGTTCGTTGCGATCACGATCCCCGACGCCACGCGCTTCGCTCTATTTTCCCTCCCTTTTTTCCCCGGCGAATAGAGCCACCGGGATCGAACGCTGGATAGCCATGCGCATAAATCAGCGGACATTAACGTTTCCACGAAAGAACGACCCATCCGTGCACAGCGACAGCGGCACGTAACCGGACAGGGAGATAGGATCCCTCGTCGCGAAACAAGCGTCGACATTGAGCGATTGTGGTCCGAAACGCGCTGCCCTTGACGAAAGAGTTACGATCTGTATCCGCGACAGAGAGGAATCTGGACCAACCGGACTTCCACTGATTGTGCCAGACGCCGTGGATGACACACTTTGTAGAAACGCCCACGGTGTCGTATGTCCATCTGAACGCCTACGCAACGGCCACGTGCCCCAAAAGAATATTTCTGTATTGTATCGTTGACCGATCTCGTTTTACCTAGCGTGGCCCCAGGTACTTAGGTACGCGCGGAGATAAACGATATCGAGCATCCGACGCAGAGCTGACTTTCAGACTGGCTTATTCACGGCTCCTTTTTCTTTGCCATCGATCCGGACTAACTGGCGCAGCGGGGAACCGTGACACGATCTTTTTCCGCTGGCCGTGCACGACCTTCGTCCTGAATATCGTAGGACAGTCCGAGGTGAAGACAGTGCCACGCTTGTCCGCTTTCGACGCATTAGCGACGTCTCACGGCTGTCCGGAAGCGTCAACAGCTTCTGGTAGACGCTGAACCGGGGCACGAGTTGACTGATCGATTTCAAACGATTTTGAACCAAGGCGATAAGGTCAATTCGATGCCGGAATTAGGATGAAGCACAGCAGACGCGATTAAATATTAACCAACAACCGTGTCACTGTGCCACGTGTCCTCGCATTATTATACAAAACAGATATATACATATATTCCGCGAGTACATATTTTATTCATACGTTGCAAATAAATTCCGATCGCAGTCCCGTTACCACGCGGCGCCCGAACAATCGTAACCGATCCCCCTGTCCTTTCTGTTGCAGAGGAGGAAGAGATCGACGTGGTGACCTTCGAGAAGCCATGCAGACCAGCAGCCCTGCCAACGTACCCGAGCCTCGCGGACCAGCAGCACTTCCAGTTGACAGTGAACACCGCCTTCAAGGACAAGACACCCGGCCCAAGACCGCGCGGCAGGCCACCGTCGAATCCGGCGCGAAAGAGGACCGCTCAGCCCGAGCACAAGCCGGCGAAACGAGCGCGTCACAAAGCCTATCAGAGGAGGAGCAAGGTCGGGCGATGCATGTCGTCGGCGTCGCCGCCCTCGGTGAAGATGATCACGGCGACCACGTCGAGAAGTTCGTCGGACGACGAGCTGGACACGGAGAAGAGGAGCTTGCACAACAACATGGAACGCCAGAGGCGGATAGAGCTGCGCAACGCGTTCGAAGAGCTGCGCGTGCTGGTGCCCGCCGTCGAGACCAAGGAGAAGGCGCCGAAGGTCGCGATCCTGAGGCAGGCGGCCGGGTACTGCGACATGCTGACAGAGATCGGCCAGATCACCGTGGGCAAAGTGGCGGAATTGAGGCGGCGACAGGAGAAGCTCCGTGCAAGGCTCAGCCAGCTACGGAGGAGTCTCGCCATGACGCGTTGAGGGGGAGACTCGGAAGAATCGTGTCGGATTCAGACGGCCAGCACGCGAAGGCAACTACCCTGCTCGGCACGTCCGAGGGACGAATTTGTTAACCAGGAGGTTCGCCAACAAATTCCGCACTCGGTGCCTCGAGACGAGACGAATTTTCGATTTTCGCGAATGCGTTCGCGCGCGAACGTCGAAGGCGGCCGCGCTCTGCCGATCGTCACCTGGTCGGGGAGATCGTCTACCTTCACTCGTGTGGCACGAGGGAACCATATGTTAACCAGCGCGTCGGAACAGAACCGGATCGTTGTTCGAAGAGAATCAGGGAGGGACGGAGAGAGAGTTTGGTCCGGTGTTTGGAACGGGGAACGCTGTGTTGCGGTTCTGCGGTTCACGATTCGATTGGAGTTCGCCAAACACGACGGATAGTTTGTCATCTGAATCTTTCATAATCTGCTACTGTAGGGAAGACAAGTATATGGCGCGTATGTGGATGTATACGTAATGGATACAGGTATGCATTTGAAAGAGAGAGAGAGAGAGAGAGAGATCGAGCGAAGAGAATCGAAGAGTGGACACTCGTCGAACGCATACCGAGGACAAGAGACGACTTAGACTTTAGAAGAAACCGAACGGCGACCGATTTAAAAGGGAAAGGAAGGGAGCCCCGAAGAAGATATTTGTACATGTAGACTTTTTTAGAAGACATTCTTCTAACGGCGAGGAGGGGAATTAATTGGATCGCTTTTCGGCCGAGTTCACGAGAGGTATTTGCGAGGACTCGAAACCGGGTTCGGTTAGTTTACAGAGACACAGAAAGCGTTGCATCGACGATAAGATTCCGCATTTCTTATATTATTGCTTACTTTACACGCAACAGAACGTATTGTCGGTGATTGAAATGCATCGCGCAAAAGGCTTGAGATTGCCCGGCTGCAACACGCCCGAGCAATGTCAATTCTAATTTTTTACCATTCGGATTCTCGATCAGTGTCATCTTATCGCGCGGATTATCGATTAAGACCGGTTTCCGTTCCCGCTTGGCAACGTTCGGCGTTGTATATATATTTTAATGAAACTATGCCCCAAGCGGATGGAAACGATCACTCGAAACGTTACGGCGAGATCGATGGAAAACGGCCGCGAAATGAATCGCTATTTATCCGCGCAATTTCTCCTTTATTTTTTCACACGGTCCATAGCGCACCACGCCTCGTACACGCGACAATTTCCTCTCGACGGAGAACTTTGCATTTAAAACGCGTCGAATCCTGAACGATCGCGAATGAATAGTCGCGAGGGTATCGAACGCAACGATCAACGAACACGATTGACGCATGTCTGTCGTCCAACTATTTGTGTTCTTTTTTTACTCTCTCCTCGAATCGTTCGATCTCGTCGCTCGTTCGATATTTCGTTCGAACGAGGCGACACCCGTGTACCACCCGCAACGCACACTGGAACAAACGCCCAATCTAGGTGGGAAAAAATTCATTTTTCCGTTTTTCGTGTAAACCTATATAAAGTTTAGTAAGGACTTTAAAACAATAGAACTCAAAGAATTGCAGATATTTGCAGCCAAATTTTCGTGTATGCATTCTACATAGTTCAAACTTAGTACCATAAAAGTTTCAAAGCTCTTGGAACTTTTTAGTTCTACTCCATTAGAGTCAGGTAACAAGTCAATAATTATTGGATGTTGAGAAACATTTCAGAGGTCGATTTCCATACTTAAATAATCACCAAATTAATTATTACGACCGTTATTAGTGTCAGCAAACATTCCTTAACAAGAACAAATGAAGATACGGATGTTTCGCGATTTGAATATCTTCCACCTAGATTGGGCATTTGGCCCACTGTGCACCGCGGTGAAAACGAGCCAATTCACTGAGCATCCTCCGGCGTTTAGTATCACAGCAGTTCCCGGCCAACTGGACATAGAGCGTATTTCAAGGCTGAACCGGTTTCTAGGTTCATGTTTCGTTTTAGAAAATGAAATGAAGAAAAAAAAGAAGAGGGAGAGAGAGACAGAGCACGGAGAAGCCACAGTAATAGAGACGGTTCTTCCAAAACTCGTATCGATAACTTGCAGTGAACTAGCTTTCGCGTTAGCCATTTTTTTTTTGTATAGAATAAACGAGTCTCTGGCCATGTTCATGTTCCACAGGTTGCTGCTTTAAACGCGTACGTTGCACAGTGTTACCGTTACGACCGTGATAATAGTATAATGTTCGATTGTCGAGCGAGTTTTGGCGATCGAGCCGGGGAAAAACGGATTCACGGATCACGCGGCGTCACCGTTCAGAAACTGTTATTATATACTCCTCGCAATCGTCGCAATATCAACGTGACTGATATATTCGAAAGTAGAAATTAGACGCAAGACGCATTTCGCAACGGGGTGGAAATGAAATATCGATGAACTATTACTGTTGTTCGTGAGAATCGCGTGTCTCTCTTGACTTTCGTTTCGGCCGAGTTCGGTAGTCTTCTCGTATAGCAGTTTGCAAGAGTGTGCTCTGTGTAGGTGAGCACGTGGCAGGTGAAAATCGCGTTCGATAAAATGCCATTTAGCCGAGAGGAGAAGAGGGAAAGGAAGCGAAACACGGTTGATCGGCCGCGAACGAAGCAACAATAGCTATTCGCAAATCTCTTCCTTATCGAATTCCATTGTTTTCTCCATTGCAATCACGCGCGTTTTTATCGCGTCGTCGTTAATGGTAGTTGTTCGCCGAACGATTTTTAGGGATGATCGCTGTGCGATCTACACGTCACGACGTGTCACGCCTTGGATTTGCACGGTCACACCGTGTCTGTAGTAATAGAGTGGCCTGTATTCTGAGGGGAGCCTTCTTCGAAGTAGATAAAAGAGCGCATGAATTACAAAACGCGTAGGTAGGAACGGTTTTGCATCATGGTACGCGTGCACGCATCCGTACACAACGGGTCAAAGATTATACAGGAATTCAGATTCGTGCCCTCGAATATTCCGATTTCTCTCGCGCGGTTTCGTTTCTTCTTTCCTTCTCTTCCTTTTCTTCGATTGCCTCGCACGCACGATATACATAGTACACCGCGCCGGAAGGGTTGCGCGAAATTCGCGGTCTCGAATCGAACGGTTTTCTCTCCGCACTTCGCCTGCTATCGTTCCCTTCCTTCCGCCGATTTTTCGCGCCGATAGAACGCGCGTGCGCTTGTTCAACTTTTATACACGGATCGCGTGTACTTTTTAAACGGGTGCAATAAGAGGGGCGACGCGCAGGAGGCCCCCGCGAGAGGGGGTGTCGTTATTTTTGTTATTAAATGATTATCGAAAAGCATTTCGACGAAGGAGGGAAACGAGTGACGTCGAGTTGGGACGAACCGATTTAATCAATTTTTGTTTCTCTTTTTATTTGTTGCTTTCTTCTTTTATTTTGTTTCACACCGCGAACGACCGATCCGGTGTCTCCCATCGAACGATTCCGCCCGATACTTGTCTCTCCTGATTTCGGTTTCGCCCGTTTGCCTCGACACACGTTCGAGAAACGTGCGCGGGCGAGCGGCAGCGCACACTTTTGCGAGTGAAGGGCAGAAGGGGGCTCTTTTTCTCGCGGGTCCGTCGCGACCCACCTTAGGTTTTTAATACGCGTGTAAATAGGATGTATATATATGTTATATATATAGGATGGTATATATACGTGCATACGTAAACGTATATGCATATACGTAATGCGAAAATAATATAAAGCATGGAACACATGCGACTGTGTGAAAGGGTGGATTGCCGGGGGAGGGTGGGATTAGGTGGGATAAAGGGAGAAAGAACGAGAGGATGGGAGAAAGCGTGGAATAGGAAGACAAAGATAACGCTACCAATTATTGACTTTAACATTAGTAACTACGATTAACCATTATTAATTATTATTATCACCATTACGATAACTATTATTATTGTTACGAGTTTTAGTTACGTGTTTGCCTAGCATTTCGACTGCTACGGCATATAAATAACGATAGCAGGCGACGATTTGGGGACGAACGAGGGTGGAAAACTTTATCACGTCGAGCCGATTTTGCTGGCTCGCTCGCGGTCTACAACTATGCACATACAGTTCGCTATTAGTAACGGTTTAAAGATCAATGGAATACGAGAGAAAGAATTATACTGCTAGGGATTATATTATATTATATTATATTACGATAAACGAAAAATATATATATATAAATATATATGTCTATGTATACTGTAATTTAACGGTAGAGAAAGGAAGGGAAAGCAGACGGACAAAAAACGTAAAGTAATACGGACGCGCTCGCGAGATACGTCGTCGCGACGGGATCACGAAAAATCTACCGGAAGTACGCGTAGAACAGGGGCGAGGGCCGCGGTGCCCTCGCGAGGGGTATGCTAAGGTGGAAAGGAAAGGCAAAACAATGTGTTCATTAAATTAATAGGTAACAGTATTCGTTTATATACATACTTTTTACGGGCTATATATTGCGAAAGATATAGAAAAAAAAGGTTTGAAACGAAGGAAAAGACAAGAGAACGGCAACAGGAAAAACTACAGCAACAGAAACGAAAAAGTGGCGGGTGTACCTTCGGGAAGGGTCAAGCTTTTTCTCACATATATACATACATACACACACATGCATACGTACATTTTCACACGATCATACGCGCGTACGACGTACAAACGCGTATACCCCTATGCGTACATGCGATAACCGGACACGTTCTGTGCATGCAAATCTGCTAAACCAACTCACACTGTGCACAGGCGGTGCTAGTGAGAACGTTGAGCGTGTGTGACGCGGACGCACAGTGAAAAGAGGGGGCCTGACGGAGAGAAGAATGCAGGCTCCCTCAACAATACCGGACGAAAATTAAAGAGGGATCGGAAAGTCGTGAACAGCTAGGCGCTGGTCGAAAGAGAGAGAGAGAGAAGAGAACAAATTGACCAACACGCGAAGTTATACGCGGATACATGCATGAAACGCAAAGGTGCAAAGAGATCGGCCTCTCTGTGAATCGAAGTCGCGGATGGAAAGCGTGCACGTGCATCCGGAAATGTATAATGTCCCGACGTGTATCCGTCATACCCCTTGCCAACGTTGTAATACACGCTCGCGTGCACACGCACACAAACACACAAATACACTATACAAGTAGAATATACGTACACGAATTAATAGACCGCGTATGAAACACACATATACGGACGCAGGTTAATTAAAGACTAATTGACGACGCAACGCGAAACCTGAATCGCAACCCAAGTGCTTCAAGTTTATATAGGTACATATTAATCGCGGTAATAATGCAGTTCGGAACACGGGTGGAACGCGTTCCTCTATTTCCTCTTTTCTTTTCCTTTTCGTCGAGCAGCGCGTTACGAAACGTAGGAGGATGATGCGGTTTTAATGCGGACACGTCGAAATGTTCGTACGTAGGGGTGAGTCGAAGAAGGGCCTTAAACTTAACTGAAAATCCGTTCTTTCTTTCGACGTCCGTTTGATCGTTGCTCCGCGTGCAGACGGTGAAGAGGTCCTTGACGTATCTTTTGAAAAGGGTTTTCGAAACGAGTACCGAGCGAGGTACACGGGTACCACATATATATATATGTATATATGTACACATATTTCGAAGATCAGATCAGGTTTTTCCTTTTTTTTTTAATGAAAATCGTATGCACGTGGTCCACGGGAAAGGGTAACTTTGGGGGGGAACGGTTTCAACCTGTGCGCTATTAAGATATAATAGAGAACAAACACGGCTTTTGCTCGTCGAATCGAAACAAACGAGGAATGGAAACCGCTTTTCTCTTTTACGTAGGAAAATACGATAAACGTTTCACCGTACGAGCAAACAAAAATAGAAAGAGGAACAAGATTCGAGTACCGTACGAGATTTGCACAAAAGGGCCTTACAAATCGAACCGCGGTAAGAGTTTCGACGTTCTTCGTAATCCGCGACATTTTCTAGCCGTAGCTCCCGTTCTATTTTCGACAGATTTCTCTTTTTTATACGTTTAAACCCTGCGACCGCACGGAGTAATAATAATTGTAACGGGGATATAACCAGAAACGGTTATATTATACTATATTGTATTATATTATTCACGAAGGAAGCGTATAGAGCATATAAAGCGTAGAGTAAAAGAATAAGAAAGCACGGCCGGCAATGAAAAATGCTACAACGTTGAAAAAGAATGATGGAGACACAGGGGTAGATGTTTTTATATAGACGAAAGACTTCTCCGGTTCATTGAATGAAAACAGAACAGTTGTTCGCATACTCAGGATAATAAATAAGAGGCGCCTTAATTTTTAACCCCTATTTGAAATTCAGTCTTGGAGAATGAACGAAACGTACCTTCTCCCGATAAGGCAGCACGTATTTTAGAAAGAAAAGTTAGGAAGATAAAGAAGGGATAAATAGGGAAAACTATAAATAACAATAACGTTCCTCTTCCTCTCAGCGTTGGAGTTTCGTCGACGGTGGTTCTAGTCTGCCGATGTTTCGCGAACCACCGTCGAACGAGCAACGAAAAGGGAAAGAAAAGATAATTCGTTAGTCGACGCGACGATAGGTAGCTCGACGGCATATACATACCTCGCAATAGATTTCGCCTTCTTGAGGCGGCAGCCTTCTCTTCGCGCTAAATAACAAATAGTGAATTCTCGTTAATTTTCACAGCCGTTTTCTTCTCAGTTTCTCCACTTTTGCTCGTGTGTCCGACCTGTGAGTTCTCTATATCGTGCCAAATCAAGAGAGAGTGAAAGTTGGATCCGGGGAGAAGAGAAGACGATGGAAAGTAAGAGAGGGAGGAACCATAGTTACGGATTTAGCTGGGCGTTACTTTAGTCGAATTTAGTCGATGACGATGCGTAGAATATTGATTAGTTTGGAAAACTGCGGTTTGATTGTTTTTTTTTTATTATTATTATTATTTATCCGAACATTTGTAGCTCAAAGAAATGGGGCGGCTCGCCCCTTCGACGAGGGGCTGTTGCCCCCGTGGAACATGCATTTTTCCCCTCTACCGTCTTTTCCTTATTATTAATTTTTGTTTTCTCCTGCAACTTTTCCGTTTATTCACCCATCTACCTTTCGATTGACTGGAATATATCTCTAGGCCTTCTCTCGACAAAGACATTTCTTCGAAAATTGCTCAGAGAGAGTAACCCGCGCCGTTGGGTCGTAGGAACGTATTTCCCTTCCCCCCTTTTCTTCCCTTGCTGTTGTTTCCAATTGTTCTTTCCTTCTTCGTTTCTCGAATTTTATACCCGGCTCGTCCGCGCGGCACTTTTTATCCTGTGAATTGTCATTCGGAACGATAGGCGGTCGGTATGCGCGATTTGAGGCTTTGGAGAACGAAGAACTATTTTCTTTTGTTCCCTTTCTTATATATAAGATATAAATAAATATATTATATATATATATGTAAATATATATTAAACAGAAAAAAAATTATTAATATTGTATACACGACTTCGTAATTTTACATGAAATACTTGCGCGTAAGCTCGCTGGACCGAGTTCCATCGTTCCGAACGTCGGTGAGAATTTTTACGCGCGTTTCGTGTGTGTCGATCGCGGACGACGAGGTATTTATACCCAATTGTAGCTTTAACGATGAGAAACGACGTTTCGAATTTTTGAGAAAGATTCCTCCACTCTACCCCAACATATCGCAAAAATCGTGTTGCACGTTCGACGATAGCTTGCAGAATGATACCAATGTTCGTTTGCTCCCTTTTCGTACGAGCACGAAAGTCCTCGGCGAAGGGAAAGAAGCGAATGTCGTGAAGGGGGTGAAAGTGTATAGAATTCACAGTTGCTTTTTTTTAAGGTCGCTAACGTAATATTGTAAGGGACGAACGAGAAAGGCAACACGTTCCTCTGATCCATCGGCAATTTTGAAGAGTGCAAACGTACCTGCTAGCCACATAGACATTAAAACTAATAATCATAGTTAACTGTATAACGTGGATAGAGTGAGAGAGTGAGAATGCGTGCGTGCGTGTATGGTGAGAGAGATAGAAAGAAAGAAAGATTACGCGTTTGTGAACGACATACGTCGACGTAGCTTTAGCTTAGGAAAGGACAAGGCAATTATACTATTATAATACTGTTATCATTATATGTATAATAAAGGGACTCGAAGTTGTGCGCGAGATTCGCTTCGTATATTGTACTTGCAACAGGGGAAAATACAGTTGTTTTTTTCATTTTCATTCCTGTGTATATTTTTTTCTTTCATTTTATAATCATAATATATATATATATATATATATGTGTATGGATATGATTATAGTAAATTCGACCGAGATGGTCGCGAATGTAAGCGAATCCCGCGTACACGATCTCCTTTCTGTAAAGTTTTTCTTTTATACGTACAGGCGTGCAGTGCAGTGTCGGGTTAATTATAAAATATGAGAGTACGTGCAGGGAACGTCCCCTCCTCCAAATGTTATAATGTTGTGGACAAATGAATAACTCTCGAATACTGTTCATTTGTTGTTTTTTTTTTTTGTCGTTTTATATTTTTTTCCGTTTCTGATATACAAAATGCGGCCGACGACGACACGGATCGATTCGTTCGCCGATTGTTCGCAATGCACGCGTTTAACAATGCCACGCGGACGACTACTATAAATGTGTGCAGCAAAGTGCGAATGCGTAGAACCGTATGGTTGGAAGAAATTGGAGGTAGAGCTAAGCCGCGGTAGAGTGATAGAGAGCGAAAGAAAAAGAAAATGGGAGTGAAAGAGGTTAAGAGAAAAACAGAAAGAGAGAAAGCAGAGACAAGATGTAAGAGAAAGTGCGCGATGAGATATGCGAGAGCGAGACTGAAAGATTCCAAGATCGAGAACGTTTTATATATGTATATAAATAAAATATATAGTTTGCTATAAGAAACTGTGTACAGTTGTACCAAACCTTGACGTTTAAGGGTAGATCGTGTACGAAGGGGGATTAGGCGAGGCCGTGTGTGGGTCCCCCACGGTGGACCCATTTTTTCAGGGAGATGGTAGGGGTATAGATCCGCGACGAAGAATACTTAAG
This sequence comes from Nomada ferruginata, assembly GCA_963583965.1. Taxonomy (NCBI): domain Eukaryota; kingdom Metazoa; phylum Arthropoda; class Insecta; order Hymenoptera; family Apidae; genus Nomada; species Nomada ferruginata. Next base: position 9,952,208 of record OY757219.1, read on the forward strand.
CGTAACGTTAGGTTTTTTATTCAGAGCGGAACAATATTTTTTATTTATCCCTTTATTTTTATATGACGTTGCTACTGAGAACCGTTTGTACGCTGAAATTCACGAGCGTGGTAAAAAATAAAAAAAAAAAAAAGATGGGGATAATGGAAATAGAACGTGAGTGATACGAACAAAAGAGGGGAGTGAATGGACAGGAGCGAAAGGGACGAAAGAAGTAAAGATATAATTAAGTCGATGAGCGGGTTAACCGAGCTACACAACGAATAATAACTCCTGAAGAGGGTAGCGGTTGGATAACGAAAAACACAAAAAATATATAAAATGAATATATAAAAAAGGTGATCGTATCGTATACCGAGATGCGAAAGAGTAACGGAAACGTAGGGGAAATAAAAAATTGGGAACCCCGATATACAGATTTTTGAACTGCGATATTCATGTTATACTATATTACATATACATATATATTATATACAGATAGACCGATAGAATGTCTTATTTTTGCAAGAAAACCAGATTTCCGAAAAATGAAAAAAAAGAAACCATTGAGAACAACGTTCGTCGTTGCGCGATAGGAAGAACGAAGGACGTTATTTAAGATCCGGCCTTTTCCTTGAATTACAATCCCCACGAACTCGGGAGACTTTCGACGTATCGCGATTATTATTTTCTCACAGTTTTTCACCAGAACATAAATTCCGAACGTTATTTGCCTCGCTTGCTCTCATTCGACGAACCTGCTCTGTCTTGGAAAGCATAGTCGGAAACTGGGAAAAGGGACGTTCTTCGATTTCGTTAATCGCGTTCAACTCGACGGACGAGCACCGCAGAGACTTACAATTAGCCGCTTTAAACCGGGGGGTGGCGTCGTTGGAATTTCGTCTCGATTCTCGCGACATTCGATAACGCATGTTTTGCACGTATCAACGATATTATAAGAACAAAAGGGGGGTGAAGAACAGTAAATCGAGGGACCCTACGTTCCTAGCGTATCGAATAAAATCACGCTTCTGAAGGAAACGCTTAGTTAAGAAGAAGAGGAAGAAAATCGAACCCCCACGTTCAAGGGGGGACGGGTTGCGCTTGTTTTGTATTGTAATAAGGGATTTTCGGCTTTCTAAGAGAGGGGCGAGAGGGTATAGAACGGATAAAAATATTCGTACGGTTTGCTGCTAATTACCTATTTACTCTATTATCTACTCTATCGAGCAATACTGTTAATAACTACTTAACGTTAACGGTAACAGCGTTTCTACTACTCATCTGTAACTAGTACTATATGATAATAATATTTAATATATAATATTATATAATATATTATATTATACACTTAATGATAATAATCGTATACATATGAGAACGATACGTAACGTAATATACATATGCGTATAGAGAACAGCGTATAAACGTGTAATCCGTTTCACCTAATAATATAATATATTATCGATAATATTAATATTAATTATTAATGGTAATGCTTAATCGATAAGGTTGCTACGTGCACGGATACTTCTCGAGTTACGTTCCCACCGAGGGACGCTTTTCTGAATGTTTTCTACGTTATAATATATTGTACGATTCGTGATCGACCGATCTCGCGGATAATAGACGAAATTGTACCGGACCCACCTCCTTATTAAAAAGATGAATATAATAAAGAGTTCACTTGTACCTATACCTCGAATAATTGTTGGTTAAGATTATTGTAGGCGGAAGTAAACGTTACAATTTTACTATTTTACCAAGAATGATCGCGATTTGTCGTTCCCTGGCAACGCCCCGGGTACCACAGTGTACCGGTTTTAATTTTTTCTCTTCTTTTCATTTCTTCCTCTTCCCCCGGTCGGGCTCGTGGCCGGATGTTGTCGGGGAATCGTCGGAACCTAAGAGTCACCCCCGTACAATTATGTAACACTGACCTTATTATACACGCATACGTATGTTAACGCGGGAGAAAGAACAAGAACGAAGAAGGAAGTAACGATAGGCGAAGCGCATCGCGATGAAATTAAGACATATTTACAAGAAAGCTATAAGGGATGTGCCGTGTTACGTTGTACACGTGCGCGCAAGTTTCGCGTACCCGCGCCACGTGGACACGCGCGGACATTATTAGATAGAAGATAACAAATGAAAAGAAGTAATATTTATTCCAGAAGTTAAATAGTACTATTAGAAGTAATATTTATATCTCTATATTTACTATTTGCATATTATATAACGACGTGACCCTCGCCATTTCCATAGGATGGACGTGTGGATTTTGTACAGAAACCGCGGAAAAGGGAAAAAAAGAGAAGGGAATGACGGTGCGATGTGTGTGAGAGGGAGAGAGAGAGAGGAACGAGAAAAATATATGCTTATTTGTACTAAAAGTGCAGAAACAATATAAGAGTGAGTGTGATATAAAGGGAAAACGAGAGCGAGATAGCGAAGGAATATTATGAATAGAGAGGAGAAATAGGTTTTGTACTTAAACTTAGAAAGAAAAGAAAAAAAAGGATTGCAAGAATCGTCCACGCACCTAACACGTTTCGTTTTTTTTCCTTGTTTTTTTTTTTTCGTTTCTTGTTACGGTTCCCGTTTCGTCGACGAGAACGATACGTGCATGGCAATATCGGCAAACGCGGGTGAAATTGTTCCTTCTGCGACGGATCGTAAATCCGTTTCACGGCGTGTTTTGGTGGTCGACGATCGTCTTTGGTTAAGTCGGGTGAAATCCTGCTCGATGGTTAAGCGTTTTAATAAACGGTGTTTTACGAAGGCGATTTTGCGAGCGCGGCGTAAAACGCGTGCTAGGAATTTTTGTTTGTTTCGTTAGTGGTCAGCTGCGACAAATCGGATGAAAGTCTTTGAAGTTTCTTTTTTTCAGGAAGAAGGGTCAGACAGTTCCTTGAAGTTTATATTTCGAATTATCTTATTATACGAATAAAGCTATTATCATTTACCCGAAACGCTACTTTTTAATATGCACACCTCAATTTCCCCAAACCAATCTTCACGCCAAACCGTACGAATTAGCGACACCTCGATTTTACTTATAATTAGTTCGAAATTTGATCAGTACCCCCAACTTGGGGCACTTGAGAAAGAACCAGATCGATTTATTAAGGATGTCTGCATTAACAGAGCAAAAAAAACGGATATAAAAATTCAAACAAACTTTTTTGCACAATAGAATAACAGAGAATAAAATGATGTTAAGTGGTGCAACTCGCTTCGACGGAAACAATGCTAATCGCATTAATCTTAGTCGATTACTATCATTAAACACAAATCGCGTTGCACAACAGCTCGAACAATCGCATATCGATAGCCGCAAATAAAATTGCAACTATCAGACATTGTTTATAATTCTGTTGAGTAAGCACATTGTTGTGTGAAAATGATAAAGGAATGTTACATGAAATCACTCAGGCGCCGCGTGGCCAGTTTAATTACCGTATTACGTGCAACCAAATGTCTATCCGGCTAACTGGCAAGCCCCTTGGGATTGAGGAAAAAAATAGAAGAATAATTAAAAAACAAAGAACGAGAACGTAATCGAATTCCAGTCATCCGCTTCATTTCACTCGTACCGTATATCACGTTATGGCGATTAACGGTACGATCGACGACCGGCACCGGTTTTATGAGCCTTTATTTCGCTCGTTGAATTAATTCGACGTCATAAAGAGCAAGATAATGGCCGGCTGGGATGCATCCGAAACTGCGAGCCGGGTGGAAGGTAAGCCAAAGTAGAAATTTAACGAGAAAACCACCGTGGTAGCGGCGTTATGTGCCGTGGACGGACGAAAACTAACCGTTCTATCGATCAGATATGCACTTTTTTCTTTCTTTATCCGACCCTTTTTTTTCCCTTCACTGCAACGTTGCTTCTCTTGTATCAGACTTTTCCCGTCTCTTCGTTTCTTCCTCTCCGTCAGTTACGTTTTTTCTTTCTCTCCTGGTTCCGCAGAAATGTTCCGCCCTTTATTTTACAACCTTTCCACCCCGTCTCCGTTTCACCCAGTTCCTCTTCATTTTCCATTTTCCTTCGTGTTCGCCTCGTTTAATTACAACGTGCACGCATCGCGATTCTTCCCCCGTTCAACATAATTTCTTTACCCTCGAGTAATCCTATCCTCTCGCCGGTTTCTCTGTGCGCCTTTCTTCATTCCTCGTCACGCACCTTCTCTCTTCAGCATTTTATTGTCTTTGCACGACAGATCTCACGCTTCTCTTTTGTCCCGAATTTTTTTCACCCGCCTGTACTTTTCAGCCGTTCTCACCCTCCGCCCTTGCAGCAGTTCCCCAGCCACTTGGCGGTAATTTTTTTCCTTTATTTCTTTTCCCTTCCTGCCTCACTTCCTTTACACCGCGTATCTCGTACGGCCGAGCCGTTTTCATTCAGATTTTTCTCTCTCTGCCTTCGCGACGTTCGCGCTTCCTGTGGAAAGTTCCCGTGCAGTTGCGCCAATAGAGTATTTCGACCGGGCCGGCCGCGATTAGGCGGCTAAATGTGAGAATTATGGAAAGCAGAGGCAACGTGCGCGGATTCGCGTTTGCCAATAAAACCAATGATATATAATCGGTGCCCGAACTACCGCGTGTAATCGGGCGTTCCACGAAAGACGACCGAACGCGAAATCGCCGGGAAACTTTCATCGGGTGTAAAATTGCTGATAAATCAAAGCGGCCGCGTTTACTCTAGGCGGTGACTTTGTTGGCGTGAGGAATACGGTCCTCGATGTTTCGTATTGCAAGCTTTGCAACTTCGGAAAGATAAATTTAAACAAGGGAATTCATTTTAAGAGTGTCGCAAAGGCGAAATATTTGTCCAATAGTAGTATTGTCACATCATCCTATGGATACCTGAAATTTTCATTTCTTATGGTGGAGTTTTTGTGGCACAGTTTGGTAGCAGGGTCATTCCACGCCAAATCGATCACTTTTGGACGTCACCATCGGTGATTTTGTTCTAAATGAAATATGTTGTAGTCCATATGGAATTATGGGGGGTTTAAGTCATCATTTTTGCGGTTGACAATTTGTTTAGAAAATACAGGCCTTCAAAGTTTGTAATTTTTGACATTTTTGCGAAAACGGGCTTTTTTTAGGAATTTTTATCTCCGGAACTGTAAGTCCGATTGAGCTACTTCCTTTTTTGTTTTATTCACAAAGGATTGGGCTATTATAAAATAATTTTGTCAACCTCGGTAAGTAACTTTATAATGTCGAAAAATATAAACAAATTCTTTTTTTGCGTTTTTTTCGATGATGGGGCGCAACAAAAAAATTTAGAAAAATATATGTCCATATTCCTTGAAGTTTCCTCTTCAAAATGAGACTTTCAAAATGATGGTCAAGTGAAAATTGGCTTCCCAATGAGCTGGAAAAGGAGCGGCGTACCCCCGTTTCAGGTTTGGCGAGTCGTGCGCTCGGGAGCGGGACCGCTATTCTAACCAAACCTTACCAAATCTAACCGGCCATATAGCGGTGTCGACATTATAAAGTTACTTACCGAGGTTGACAAAATTATTTTATAATAGCCCAATCCTTTGTGAATAAAACAAAAAAAGAAGTAGCTCAATCGGACTTACAGTTCCGGAGATAAAAATTCCTAAAAAAAGCCCGTTTTCGCAAGAACGTCAAAAATTACAAACTTTGAAGGCCTGTATTTTCTAAATAAATTGTCAACCGCAAAAATGATGACTTAAACCCCCCATAATTCCATATGGACTACAACATATTTCATTTAGAACAAAATCGCCGATGGTGACGTCCAAAAGTGATCGATTTGGCGTGGAATGACCCAGCAGTGTGGATTTATTTCTCGTTGTAATGCCCTGGTTAAAATTGCATTTGATGCTCGGTTTAATTAAAGCATTATATACGATATGCGAGTAAATCGAGCACGATTGTGACGAAATCTTCTTTTAAGCAAGAATTTGGATGAGATGTTGGTTAAAGGAGCTGGATGAAGTTAGAATTTTCGTAATCTCCAAAGACGTCGAATCTATGTGTGACAGATTAAAGGCCATGGGAGTCATCTCGATGTTATTGTACGAAACGTTGTTTTAGATTAAAGGGACCGTGAAGAAATCATTTATAAAGATTTAAGTGTGGTCATTTTTTGTCGGATTTGTCATTTATAGCTAAATTTTCCATAGACTTCTTAAGAAAGGGTGTTTTTAAAAACGTTTAATCCTCGCGCTACAGAAGTGTTCATTTTTTTAGTCGATGATAAATCGACGAAAGATATCTATTCGAAAGCCTTGGTTAATGCTTTTTACGTTATGTAAAAATATGCAGCTAAGGGCAATGGTACTTAACCGTAGAACAGTTAGTGTGGGGCGTTTAACCACGAAACGTGTTTTCCAAGATAGAGCCCATGGAAATTTTAATGCTCGAATTATCTGAAATCGTGTAGACTTAGATGGAAATTATCTGAGATCCTGTACGGCTAGGTAGGATGACGTTTTTCACACCCTTTTTTTCATCAAAACACTTTGAACACAACCGAGAAAGTAAGATAGTTCTTTGGCATTTCTACGGAACAGACGTGGCGTTCAATTAACTGTACCATTTCGGCTGTTGCTTGGCAAACAGTGTCTAAACCTATTTAATAAAGTCATTATGCAATAGAAATGTGTAGAGAACATATAATCTGGTGGATGATGATTGCTAACAATATTTACCCCGTGCAAACAGAAGGTGGCTCTGTCAGAGTTTAGGTGATCATAAATTATGTCTTTCAGGATAATTTTCTAAAGCACGCCTATGTATGAATATGTAGCAGTATTTAGAAAAGATTGGATACGAATGCTTTGCATACTTCATTAATATCTGTAATCTACATGTTCGTTCATGTAGCAAATGTAGGTATAAATACCTAATTAAATAATATGTACAATCATGCACGTGGTCAATTTTGTCAGTGATGTCTAATCGTTAAGTTTAATTTTCAAAGCAATCGGCAGATGTAAAACTGAATGCAGCAAAAAAATCGTACGCGTTAATAACATTTAATATCGACTTCAACTAGAATAGGTTCACTTACTATGCGTTTTGTTTCGTAAAGTGTAACCACAATTTGTTGATCCGAACTTTGCAATATACTCATAGAATTATATTAGTATTTTTAATCTATACTAATTGTGATATGACGTGTATATAAAGTACAATATATAATATTATCTCATTTTTTTTTACACTCTTCTTTATCAATGCCGAGCATTAACGTTGTAGTTACGTGATCGGCTTTATCTGCTGCCTAGAAACAGCGAACGGTTCTGGCCTGCTAAATTTTGAAATCTCTAGGAGATACATAAATATAATTACTTAATCACCAGTTAGAAGTCGTTGATATGTAGATCTAATCGGTCGATGAGCTGTACTATCAGTCAGCTGTACAAACTGAAATACATCTTAAACTTTTTATCTTTTGGAAATGTAGTCAACGATATAGGAGACATGAGTACCCGAACATTATTTTCCTTCAACCGGCGATTTCTCTAACATATTTAATTAGATCGATTGAAATATGGATCTGGGGCAGGTATGATATCTACATGAAAAGCCACGTAATATCTACATGGCGTCTGATTAAATTAATGATAAAATTAAAATATCATTGCATGCCTGTCGATTTTTGTTGCTTAGACCATTAACGAAAGCTGTGCAAATGTATGGCAAATTTCACTTTAATTAAGAGAGACTTATTTTATTATTTTAAGTAGATTTTCTTGTCACATATTGCAAGTTCAATTGGTAATAAGATTAATAATAAAATGAACAGAAGGCATTTCTTTCAATTCTGTACTTTCCAATTGTGATCATCAATCTTCTATCTTAATGCAGCTTTTAGTATCACACGCATCCATCTACTTCTTTTTATATACTGAATTTATATTACGTCAATTATGTATTATAATAATTGCAATTTAAAAATATACCGTGAAAGACCAAGAAATGTGAAATTACAAGCGTCGCGTCGCGTCGCGTCGTTGTCTTCGTGTACAGAGAATATTTCTCAATATAAATCAATATGAAAACAGTACGCTTGTTACAGAGAAATACGTGATCGTAGCATCACAAATAGAAATACTACTGCTCTGAAACGCTACTATAAATAAACTTGCATTATATCTAATCACATTATAGTAACGTTAGACGACGAAGAGGCGCGCCGCGGCGTACGACATGAAGTAAAATCTTCTGAAATACAAAAAATGATCTAGGAGCAGCAAACAAATTTGTATCATAATTAATCTCGTTCACGATGGCGATCAGTGAACTGCCTTTTATTATTGCTATAAAATTTCTTTCTTCGCTAAGCAGACAACAGCTGTTTCCTGAATATGTCTTCGTTTAAAAACTACCGCCTCTGGCCCACGTGGCTCGATCAACGGAACGAGAAGCACATGCGGGCCAAGCGCATGCGCAGTTGCAAGTAACAATGAGCGATCATAGTGAGGTCGACATGTCGCGTGTGCCAGTTTTAGCAATTTTGGGATCCACAGGATGTGGAAAATCACGCCTGGCCATAGAATTGGCACGGAGATTTTCCGGGGAAATTGTTTCTGCCGACAGTATGCAGGTAAGTGAGAAAACTATTGCTTATTATGCTTCCTCCTCGTGCGCAGCTCGTGGAGGTTATGTGTGGTTTCAAAACTTGTTTATTACTGGGTTGCTGCTCCGAAATTACGCTTATGAATTTTCTAGCCAAGAAAGCAGTAATTGCGAACAAATTTATCCGAACGTTACGTGTACACTATGTACATTGAGAGCAGAAAGTTATTTTGTTTATCAAGGTGATTGAATAGGTTAAAATTGTACTTGCATCGTGCACTTTGAACCAGCTCTTTCCGTCCGGATATCTGTCTGTGCCTTTTAATATTAAGTGGAGCGACTGACTGAGTGTCGCTCTTAATTGCAGCTAAAAGAGCATATCATACTTTTTAGACGCGTTATTAACAAACTCGAATATCATTGTTTCACGTGTCATTGGTTATTAGTTGCTGCTATGCTCGTACGTAAAACATCGTACGATTTCCCATGGTCGCTTATGTTATTTCTATATTCTATACAAACATCGATTTACATATTTACAAGCACGTATTATCACTGTACTCATGAATTCTAGATAAAAATAGTTAACATCGATATAATAAATCGATGGGTATTTTTCTGTGCACGTGCATGCCAATGCGATAATGCAAATCACGATTCTATTTACCGTATTCAATTATATAAACCCTTTCCGGATCGCAATTGCAATGAAATGTCGCTATTAATTCACAGTACAAATAAAACATTGCACAATGAGTAGAAGTACTTGAACTGTTAACATGTTAATAAAAGTAGCCTTATTCTTAGTTTACAAACGAGCTTCGATTCGTGAATGAAAATCTTTGGACCTCGACGAGCAGATAGATTACACGTCTAAAATGAGAACGTACTTGCAAAACTAATCCATCCCCCTCTGTCTGCGGCCCGTTTCCTATTATCTTCCGTGCCGTATGGATTTAGCAACATCACAAAGGCTTGGAATCCTTGACGGCCGTAGATTTCAACGCGGTCACATTTGGAGAGCTCTGCAGTTAATCGCTCTAATTGTCTTACTATTTCGCATGTATAAAATAACCACGGGGGACGTTTAATTAGACGCCTGTGACATAAGGCCGCCCCGAAATTTCCTCGAAAAGTACGTCCCCGCAATTATCTCTCCGCCGTTTTGTTGTTAATCCCTTGTCGTGTGTGAACTTTCTGACACGTCTTTCGCCGACGATACATTTAAATCCCACGTGACATCTCGTTCTTGCTTTTATTGTTGTTTTAATAAAGAAGAGGGGAGCCTTCAGACGAGGTTCGATATTTTTACTCCAATAGGACTCCATCGATGCATGCAAATATTGTTGAAAATCTATTGCAATCATATTGCTAATATTTAAGAAGAGTTATCAAATTGAGTAAGTATTATTCTTTATATGTTTTTGAGCAACAGTTGGATGCGCTGTTTATGATTTTTATAGTTCGTATATTACGTACTGGATATATTCATGAATGAGGGTTGTTGCTTAATATGGAATAGTAGGTTAGTGAATCAATCTATTTGTGGTTTTATTAGATAGAAAGAATCTTATCAGTTCTAGGAAACTGCTATAATGCTATAATCATATCTCGCGTGAGCAGCATTAGGGAAAATGCTTCGTAAATCGTTGAATCCTGAGGTAATATTTTTTAAACGATTCCATTTGAATATTGCTGCACAATTAAGAATTAATTGCTAAATACTTACTTGGAGATCACTAATTGCTTCCTTTAAAATATTTGTAATACAAAGAATCGTAGCAACTTAACATTTTTTCAGCTGCACTTTAAAAAAAATAATGAACAATGGTACAATGCAAGCGTAGTGAACACGGTTCGTTTATTATGATTTCATAGACCAACACTGATTGCTTCCAAGTCACCCATTTCTCTCCATTGAATTTGATCTATATTTGTCTATAGAAATAATTAGGCTTCCCGTTGAAAATATTACAGTGAATCCAATTGGAGTACAATTCTAATTCTTTTTGGTAAGTATTTCGAAGTGGATGTATAAATTTCAAGGAACCGCTTAAATGATTCTCGGGAACCCCTTTGTGCGAGGAATTTATCAGACAGATAAATTAAGTTACGTAAAGTGTTTCGCCAATTGAAGCGTTACTTTACATACATCTTCCGCATTAATGGTCGTGCCGACTTTATCTGGTGCTTTATTAATACATCCGAGTGAGTTTTATTATCTCACAGCGTTTGGCCTGAAAGCAAACTGTATAAATGCAAAGTAGTAAAGTTCGTATGATAGCCGCTATAAAGTAAGTGGATCGAATTAAACTTTGTCCTCTCGGGAGTGTGCATTAGCTTGGAGGATCGTGAGACTTCCGGTTCTTTTTCGGCCTTTGAATTAGTAATGTATACACTGTTCCCTTTTCCCCCACTTTGGGGAAACGTGAAATAATGTGAATACCTTTGATTCAGGAATTTAAACGGGTTTCTTTCATGTTTCTTAAATTCTTTCTTGTTCTGTCCCTGACTCTTCATTGTTTTCGGTTTCGAAATTATTTGTTATGTTTGGTATTCCAAGCATAATTAGGTCCAAATGATCATTTTTTTTATTGGCATACACGAAAACTCGATTAATTCAGATATATTCATGTGTACATTTAATTAATGTTTAAGAAATTGGATGTTTCGTTAAACAGAAATTACAACGTACTAATGTCTCAACGAAATAATTATTAATATATAATACATAATACATTGTTGCCTGGCCAATTCATTGAACGACGAAGTCATTTGGGTTAACGATCCCGCATCTATTTTGTCTAGGGTACATCTCTCCTTCAATTAAATCTAATTACGAACTTAGCGTAGATGAAATCGCAGGGCACAGCGACTCGAATTAATTCCAGTCAAACGTTGGTGCTCCATTATCTGCATTAATTGATAATCCAGATTCACTTAAGATCACGTATAATTGAAAACAGAAAACTCATCAACAATTAAACTGACTCTTTTAGGGATGCAAGGTGACTTAAAAAATTTATTTAAGTTCGGTGTATCTGTTCCCTCGTTTTTTTTATTTTTCTTATCAATTGTCCACCACATGGAATGAGTTTAACGTTGGAGAAATTTCGAATATAAATCAGTGTGAATTATTTTTGGAGATTCTGTATCGACGCATGTTTCTTCGTTGATTTTTCGATCTCGTCAGCGGCTAATTTCATCTCATGGATATTTTGATGTACATATTACGTGTTCAGCCTTGATCTTAGCCATCGTTTTTTCTTCGAGGTATTTCGGAGCGTGTCCTCATACAAATCTCAGAGATTGTTTATTCATTACGCTTAACTACAATTAATTATCTCGAGCATCGATCTCTTTTTCCTAGTTGTTACCCACGCGAATATAAATTACACATTGTGGCCCCTTTGATATTTTATTCTTCGACCATGACTCTTAGTCGTCGAAACATTTCTCTTTTAGCTTCTACGTTTATTTTCATACAATTATAAAACGACACTTTTGTATATTTGTTAGAAAATAAGCGAGTATCAAAGGAACAAAAGTTCCTCGATCGTTTTACACGATCACATACTTTCGTCAGCAACTGTACTAACGTTATTGCAATCGTCTTCGGAACTCTTTTTGCTCCACTTTTAATTATGCAAATCGAGAGTGATTCACGTTTTCCTTTTAACCTACATCATTGCGGTCATTGTTTCAACTAGAATAAGAAACGTGGACGAATATTCGATGACAGCATGTCGTTCGAGTCTATAAAATAAAACTTTCGTATATCACAAAAAAAAAACGTGTTAGATTATAGATTACCCATTTTCAATATTGTATTTAATGACATTGCGTAAAGTAGCTATACTTCTTTAGACATTAAACAATATTAACAACGTTAAGAGTATAATCAATAAACTAATCGTTAATATTGCTCCAATATTGTCACTAAGTGCACAGGCATTCCCATTTTCCACAACTATAAAAAAAATGAAATTTCTAAGCCAGCCTACAATCTAAAGCACCCATTGAATACAATAAGCAGCAGCTCTTAAATGAATATTGTTATTTATTTGATTTAAAGTCTCCTCGCATGTGTAACCATTAGCGACTATAATGGAATGCCATACATGGGAGTAACTTACCTACATTAATTTCTTATATAACTACTATGGATGTAGACATATATAATTTATACTTCTGGATATTTTGACAACAGAGGCGAACCAAATGGTCAATTAACTTACTTTCAAATGCGGTAGACTATTATTTTAGAAAAACATAACACATTAACATACCTGCAACATGAAACAAATCTCTTAATACATGAGCGATACATAATCATAACTCGATTAGACTCACGACCGAAATCTAATTACCCTCAATTATTTGTATCTCCCTTAATTCATTACTTCGCCAACGTGTTCCTGCCCGTGAAAGAAAAAAACATTGTTCAACAGTTCCCGGTTACTTTCCCCTCCTGACCGAATATTGTTCCAACGAAATCGTCAGATATACCCCGGCACACTCCCCGAAACGATGCAACAATATTCCCACGACATCCCCGACACCCTTCCAATCGGTGATACACAGAAACAAGACCACGTCGAAGCCTAAACGAACCCACCTCTCGTACAGCACGGCGTAACGCACATCAAATTTCCCTCGGCCGTTTGACAAACGCCAAGGCGTCGCGTCTCGTCGTACCACGGTTGTTTCGGTTGCGTGCATAAACTACGCATGCCTTCCGTTGACCGCGTGTGTGTCGGGGAACCCGGACAAAGTCAGACACGTGTCTGCCCACACGCGTGCCAAAAAAAGATATCTGTAAATTTCGTCGTCGTTGTCGGCGCCGCCACCACCGCCGCCCCCGACGCTGCTTCCTCCTACACGAGCAAATCTAAGATCGCCGGTGTTTCGTCGTCGAAATTATGGATCGAAGGGGAATTGTTCTTTCTGCCGCTGTTCTGACAAATCCCTGGGGGATTCGGACTCGGTCGTTTCTCGTCGACAGTTTAAAGCGGTGTAATTTTTTCCCTCTTTTTTTCTTGTTTTTATTTTCGAGGAGTGGCGAACGGTGGAGGCCTTCTGGTTGGCCCACCACTCTCAGGGACGAATCGATGGAACTTTGCACGATGTGGCGAAGTCGATGAACCGTGGTTCCACGCCGACGAGAGGTCCCACCGGTATATGACTCTGTCGAGCACTTGGCCCATTGAATCTTAAATATCGTCGCGTTAGGCCGCGTAGGAATTCGCCGGAGCGTTTGTAGACCTTGGGGTATGTACGTGCATGCATACACGCGCGGAACGCGTACATGTGCCGCTGTTAGAAGCGAAAGTTGTTCGTTTCGGACGTGGACAATTGGGTTCTTGGCTTTTGGAGTTTTTGCTCCCGTTGAGGCTCCTGGGATTTATGCCAGTAGCGGATTTATTTGGTGGCTGTGGAGGCCCTTGTTGTTTTTATTTTTCCACAGTTTACGTGCAGCAGACGTAGCAATGTGATTGTCGTGATTTTATTTGTTCTGTGTGTGTATTCGTGTCGTATCTGTTAAAATTTCAGCTGATTAATGTCTCGCGTGGGGACTCTTGATCCTTGGTAAAGTGTGATATCGTTGATCGTTAGAATGATTCGTTTACTATCAGCAATTGTTCGACGATTTAGAAAGTTCCGTAGCTAGCAATTGGATAAGCGTGTACATTTCTGTTGAAGTTCCCAGAATTATTGCGCATAGGTGCGTTAATATCAATTTGTAATGGACATTTCTATTTTGTAATGAATACACTTTGAATCTGAGTACAACTCGTATTATCATTAAAAGTGGCATTTGTTTTTAATAAATTTCAAGGGAAAGATACGTCGTGTGATATATTATACATAGTTCTATAATAGCACCGCAGTATATATAAGACTGACGTAATACAAGCGTAATAAAACATACAACCCATACGAAATTTCGCTTAACAACTTTAAATTTATGCTCTCCATACATTATCTCGCATACCACGCAGCGAGTATATTTTAATAAAATGTTTTTATTTTAATACCACGCTGTTCGTAACTTACGCACGTGTACGTGTACCTGCCTAGCATAGAATGCAAACTTTTAATTGCACGGTGTACGAAGTAGATCTTCTACAATTAAGCAGACCAATACCCCCCTCTGAATCAATCATCGCTGACAATCCGTTCAAGATCTGTTATATGGAAATAAGGGTATTTCATCAGGACGGCAATCATGTTTCTTAGTCAGAGCTTCAATTCGATGTTCAACAAAGGGCCGTCGTAATTTCGGTTCCATTAAACCCGTGGGATAGATCGAAGTAGTGGTTCATGAGCGATGCGGGTTACAATGAATTTATTCGACGTATAATTTCGTGGCTCCTTGCGAATTTAGACGTAGTAATAATCGATTTTTCTCACCCTTGCATTGTTGTGATATTCGTATTACGGGAAAAATGCTCGATAAGGTAAAAGACACCTCTTAAATCAACGCGTTATTTCGCATTTTTCACCGGGAGGAATAACGAACTTTTGTAAACCCGATAATGGACCAGCTTGACTCACAATCGAGTTCTGTCCTGGCCTGAGGAAAGTGAACGTTTTCACAAACCTATCCGTTGTTACACGTCCCCAGCGTGCGCTGCACAACTTTTGCTATCGTTCAAGGAAAGCGACACGCACGCAACGAGCGGCTTACAATTCGTGTAGCAGCGTAAACGGCCGCTTATCTAATTGTCAGCGGCTTTGGTAGCAGTCGTTCGGGGATTTAATAATACCCTTGCAATCCATTGCGAAACGTTAAATTGCCACGGGTGCTTTCCATTCTTTTTTCTCTGTTTTCGCGAACGTCGGGGATATTTAAAGAACGAATTTCTTGTCCCGACTTGGGAAATTGGTCTGTGTAATCTGTCGTTTGGGTTGCTTGATGGATATCACTGGAAGTCCAGCTTCCATTTACCGTTCTAACGTTTTCCGATAGGTGCACGTACATTTCACGTTTTGGTTGCAGATATTTTCTGCGCTATTTGTCGCGAAAGAATATAGTAAGCTGTTTTGCAAACGTTTATCTTCCTTGGATTCTTTTCTTCGATTGCCTTGATGTATTTGTCTGAAATAGTAACTATATATCTGAAATAGTTGGTTAATTCTGTAGAGGCGTTCGGTTGTGGCGATGAATGTGGTCGATGGTTAGCACTTGCATTCCATTGAATGGAGTCGTTTTAAAGGATATTAGAATTGTTTGGCGGTAACGCTAATATTAATTTGTGCGAGTGTGTACGTATGTTCCATTACACTTTTGCCCCGTTGATTCCATGTCCCAGTTGTCAGATACTAATATAACAATTACATTGATAAAACGATCGGGATTGTCGCCGAAAATATTACACACTTCAACGGCTTTCATGCTCAACATTTCTCGTTCTAATAATCCTTTCCGCCAATGTACCAAGGATGCAGCGATGGTAGTTGAAACGTGGACCACTCGTTAATAACAGCAAGATAGTATCTGTGCTCCAAAAAAACTATGCGCTGATGGCCAAGGAATTTCAATCTGGTTCCCCGTGCCTTTTTCTTTTTTTGGGTACGCAACGCTTACGCCTTTTGTTGATAGTTTATCACGATGGTGATCCGTGGAAGGCAACGGACCATGGTCCTTGAATTCAAAATAGTTTTCGTCGTTTGGGCCGATGGAACGACTGCGTGCCGCGCATGAGAAACTTCCGTTCTTGCCTGTGAGAATCGCGTTTCGTATTACGGGAAGCGGGATTTATCGTATGTAAAAGCGCCAATCGAGTTTTCTAACTTTAGTCCAAGGACTCGGCGCAGCGAGCTTTCCGCTACGATAGACCTGTTTGCCCTGTTGGATCATTTTCGGAATTGTCGGCCGCCGAAACGTGCTGAAAAGCCGAAACAAATGTCCCCGTATATTCTCGTTGATGCGCAGAATCTGGATTCCCAATGGGAAACCGCCGGGACGATCATTATTTAGTTACAGCAACGTGACGAACGGATTGTACGAATTATTTTGATCAGGATTAACTTGCCGGAACGGGGATTAGGTGGGTCTAATGATAGACCGCTGCGGAAATTGTAATCAGCCTCAATCGTGATTGAGGGACGAGGAGATTTTTAGCTAGCGGTGACTTGTCGAACGACAAGGTAAAATACCTGTTATATAATTGAAACGATATATGTATGTGGTCCGTTTGTTATTATTGAGAAAGTGTTGTTCGGAAAATGATTTCCACGTTGACGTGCACACGATATTTTGGTCGTGAGCAGCATTAGATGGAGTTCAGCCTCACTGTTCTCACAGCAATCTAATTAGTCCCCTTTACAGTCAAGAAAAAAAGATATCGCACGATTACAGTACCTATGTAGATTTTAATCGTGATAAGAAGAAAACACTATCATGGTATAACCAGCTTGTTTGAATTTGTATCTTCCGTATTTTTCAATTTAAACTTTATTGAATAACCCTCAATTATAGCACGCGATTAAGTTAATGTTAACGTGTAACCAAAGTATTTGATCGTACGATATTTCAACGGCAAGTGTGATAAAATGTTCTACGAACATTCAAGAGCAAAGGAAAACTGACGAGTCCTTTTATGTAAAACTGCTTTGCACGGAGCTTCAAGCTACCTTCGATTCGACGTTTAATAAATAATTCACGCTTAAGCGGAGGATTCGCCGTGCTCACGATTTACTGCAGTAATCGCGGCTGGCCTGCTATGAACGATATGAAAATTGCTGTAAAAATCGTGAGTTACAGCTGGTCACGTACGTACAAGGCACTTGACCAACCGGTTTTAAATCCACGAGGCGATGACGCGAAATTTACGAGGCTTCTTTGTCGACGTAGCCCTTGAGGAGGCTCGTGGCACGATGTTTCATTAGATTTCCGTCCTACGTTTCTTGCTATTTCCGTGAAAAAATATATACATATGTGTTTTATTGATACAATATTCTAGTAGAATTATTGTACGAACTAATATAATTCGCAGTAAGTGAGACGATTTTGTGTGAAGGATTATATTTTTTTTTTAGTGATAGGTCAACTATCGCATCGAAGTTTCTTTAATTTTTAGAAGAAGGCAATGTTTAAACTGCAACAAACGTATTCAGTGAAATTAAAACCCATCAAAATACTCGCACACCTGGTCCGTATAAGGTTGAGTGGGCAGAAGGCAATGAAGAATTTTGCATACAATGTACAGGAATTGCCATTTCTAATCGGGGGACAAAATGTCTGAATTGGTAGTAGTATTGTCTTTTTAATCTCCCTTTCTAAAGCATGGTAAAAATTAAAAATATTCTCTGCCTGTAAAGTGTTTAGGGAATTACAATTTTGATTAATATCAAGGAGATATTCATATAAATATTGAAACAGCTCGTTTACTCGAATTTCCATCAGTATTGGTTCTTCTCAGATTCACTATCGATAAATATAAATTCACTGGACAATTATAACAATTTATGCATTTTGTTCTACTTTATGAGGCTACCATTGACGAAACGAAGCGTTTGAAATGCAAGCAGTCGAAGCTGCGTTCCAGGGTCGCACTTTTAATCCGAGAATGGTCTGGCCAATTCGAAATCATCTGCAGCTTGACAATCGAGGGGCCAAAAGTTAGAAGCTTGAAGACCGCACAAAGTTTACGGGCCATGGCTCCCTTCTAGTTCTTTGCTCGGCAGTTTCCTTTCGTGAGTCGTTAGCAATTTTCTTCCCCGTTCTGCTCCATTCCGTTTCATTCATCACTTTCTTTCGCCGCCAGACGATTCTCGCCGGTTGTCCTTCGTTTTTATTTTATTTTATGCACGCACGCACGAGTAAGACGCAATTTTGTAAAGTACGCCGGCAACGTCTGGCTGTTTGAAAATTATTTGAAGAAACAGGTCTGTCTAATTTTCATAATTTGTTAAATGTTTTGAGTGGCATTCCAGTATACTCGTGCGAGTTGCGTGACTTTGCCAGCGAGTGAGACTCTGTACATAAAACTTATAGATTTCGAGCAATAAGATTGATTCTTATTATCGTGCCCGTGTGTTTCATGCCTTTTGATTATTGTTAGAAGCTTCGCTTTAGGAAACCGTAAACCACTGGCTTTTAATTGTTTGGAAGAAGCTTGTTATATCTAGAGTGAATTATTAGAAGCGTGGCTTTTTACTTAAAAATACGAATATTCAATTTCTAGTTCTAATTTCTTAAACAAATTTTATTCTACGGTAAATCTTAATATATCACTTCTTTCGAATTAATTGTTATATTTAATCGATCAAGAAATACTTTAATAGTAGTACTAAAGTACATGAAACATTAAAATATAATTATGTGATAATGGAGCGTGTTATGTCTACTTTTATGGGTAGAACATTATTTGATTTCCTTTTTAAACTATCCAACTGCACGGCTGCATTGATTGAGTTAAATCATGCATAATGTATGCGTAACGACATATAAAATGTGCTGTCTATATTAGTATATAGAGCTATGTAACTTTTACTTTCCTCGAATGGTGAGGTATAATTTAATATTTTACGCCCATAGAAGTATCGTCTATATTTAGTCGGTCGTGATCTATTCTGGTGGCATTGACTTCTTTTATCTATGTATCTACTTCCTACAAAGTTTTTTCTAGAGAATTGTAGAATCTCTACGACACTTCTTATCATAGGGAGCACGTGTGATCTTAAATGTGTCGCTAGTAGTATTATATATAGAAGCGGTTTTGCAATGCTTAAATTGTTTGGGGACTTAGATACATATTATAATAATAATCATTGTAAAGGAGCGGGACAAAAATTTATGAAATTTATTAGACCACGGGAGAAATATTTAAAAACTGATTGACTTAAGAGTATCGAGAAATAATTAAAACACCAATAATTAGACAAATAAACTTGATATAATTAAAACTCTTGGTGAATGTTGATTAAGAAATGGAAATTTTATCCCAGGATAGAAATATTATACGAGATAAGCAATACAATATTCACCATAATTTTCTTGATGCTTGTTAAATCAGGAATCAAATCACAAAATTATTTCTTCGTAGCGTAAGCTGGTCCAATCGAATATCGTATATTCGTTTTTACGTCTGTGTGACTCGATTTCTGTGTACAAGTTTTGTAATTGTTCTTCCCGTTTATGCTGACCTCGATATTCTGTAGGCTTTTCTGTTCCTTAAAATATCAATAAATCTTCGTTGCTCGTTTCTGTACGCAAATGCTTATTCTTCGTTGGTTAGATAACTGGCTATTACAGTGTGCCTCCAGTAAACATAAGTCACTTCGCCTCACTAATATTTCGGGGTTAAATGTAATAAAGAAGAACAATAGGTACTGCAGATTTATTACTAGTCTCGTTTTGTGAAGCTACAACATCTTATCTGGCAAATAGAAGTCTATTTTAAATTCTACGGTAAAGCGCCGCAATCACTTTACTCTTGATATTCTCAAATTGGAAAAGGAACCAGCACGTGATATCTTACAGGTAATTCACAACTGTAAGCAATGGTGAATAAAAGTGACAGAACTTGTAGACTTTACACGTAACCTTCATTACCAACAATAATTATATGAAAGTGTATTACCTATGGAAACGACAACTATGGTAAATTAATTAATTACACTGGACGAAGGATTTATCTTGAAAAATAAACGACTTGCTGAGATTCTTTTTCTGACAATCAGATTTACTGATAGCACAGCGCATCCATGGACAACTTCGACGAACAGTAGCGAGTACGTCGCACGATTCTTGATTACAGCTCATGTCAGGAGTTTATTATTCCTTTATGATTAATTCACTCGGCTGTGCATTCACTGTAAGAATTGTACAAGTTTTGCAGTTTATCACGGCACACCGTGGACTTATATAAACCATGGCAGATTGCGTCCTTGCATAATTTTCACAATTATGCACGAGCGTCCTGAAACGGTACAGTTTTGCGTCCTTTTTCACGAGACAGCAATAAATGATTTATGGCACGTTTGTTAATACTTTTGCGTCAGGGTAATTGATTACTTCTTCGTTTTCTGATATTTTCATTCGCATGATACTACCTTGCAAGATTATTTCACGGATGTGCAATCCTTTAATTCTCGTTTCTTTATTGTCGTAAAGGTCGAACGCGATAATTAAAAAATTACATTTCAGTAGTAATAATATGAAATGCAAAAACATTAATATCAACTGACGCGTGCGGGCTGCATAAATGAAATCCCAATGGAATAATAATAGTTAAATGATAGCAAAGTCTAGGAAGCGATCAAAAATATTGAGAAAGAAATTCGTCTCGCCGGGAAAAATGATTTTTCTCCGATCCCTCGCAGACTCAGCGAGACGAGCATCGTTCAATGAGTTTTTTTCTGGATCGCCTACGTGGGCGAGCGTGGTTTTGACAGAGTAATAACGGAAATAAGCACCGACTTCGCAGGTCGTCGGCCTTAAAGCGCCACAGGTTTTTTCGGCGTAATATACTTAAATTCGTGACTAACGCACCGCGAGAGAAACGCGACGACACGTGCAATCACGCTAGCGAATTAACGTGCACTACCTTGACCTTTCGAATTCCGCATTTTTTATTTTCGTGGCAGGAATACGATTGCAGGAAAATTGCAAAATCTTCAGTTTCGTAATTTGTAACGTGCCTCTTACATTGCAAACGTGGCCTTAATTTGCCTGCTAATGTACCTTTTGTTATTTACGGAGATTGTCACGATAAACCTTGAGTATTAATATCTCGTATTAACTTGAGAATTTATTTGTGTTTCTTTTTCATCAGAATTACCAATTTAAGGGACGAATAGTTTTTTTTTGGGAAGTCATAGCGTGTAGTATTTGTTATATCTTTTTACACGGAATCCTGAAATGTATTCTAGAAATTGGTAACGATAATTATATAAAAAGCCATGAATGTGAGTTCTTTCGACTATTCTTATGTGGGCGATATGATTCTGCTTATACAGTGACTGCCAAATTTAGATGACACGGAGGAAGAAAAACAGGAATGTAAATAAATGTGAAGTAGACAGCTCCAAGTATTTGCCTCTTCAATTCAATTATTATTGATCGCTAATAATCAATATGCCAGTACAGGTGCTAAAACATATACATATGCATTGTATTATAATATCTTGTGAAACTATAAGTATTCATTGTATGCAATTTTATTGAAAACGCTGATAAAGGATTGGTACAGGATCATTCTAAACATTTCAACACTCTAGAAGTTCAAATTTATTTAGCTGCGATTTCTGGCGGACCGTACATTCTCGAAACCACTTATTCTACTCGAAATCTAGTAGTAATAAGTTCGATATCTGACTGAAAGGATAAGTGTAATATGTATTAGACACAAAGTCAAGTTAAAGCTATAACTTCGTACCTACTCTTATCCAATATCAGCTATATCAGTTCATCAACATTATTCAACGATATTTATCTTATCTATAACAACTACTGATATCGCAATTGTACTGGAGCTATAAGTTCCGTAATGGAATTAAAGCGTTTTAATTGGATCGAGCATTCGAGGAACAAAAAAATTCTCGAGAGTTCTCTTAGTTTTCCCAAAAATCGCAAAAGTATTTATACTCTCACAGCTATTGCTGAATTCTCATGATCAATTTCTTCGTGTTTTTAGAGAGAAGCTATACTCTAGTGCGGAATAATTTTTGATAAATCATAAATTTTTGTTCTTTTGGTAGTGGCACCTAATTAATTTGTTTCTATATGGAAAATATTAATCGCAAGGAAATCTACGAGCGTACGTAACGTTTCTATAATTTATCCCATTTCTAATGACGAAAACAGGATACGTTTCTTCTCGGATACTATTTGTTTAACGTATAATCTCAATACATTTAATGGATTGCGGCACAACTTACGCGGGCTCTAAATTTAAACACACTGTTCCGAATAATGAACTCCATTCTAAGGTCAACGATATCCACGTCCACCTTTCGCCGTGCAAAAATCGCACGCACAGGTACATTCTTTTACCCTGAACGTACCTGCAACCTCACACAGCTGTTATTAACCTGATGTTACTTTAACCTCGAATAACTGACCTATCGCAGTATCAATTAAGAGAAGGCGAATATCCCTACGTTTCGCTGCATACCTGCCTATCCATCAGACTCTCTTGCACGTTCAAGATATCGATCTCGACGAACACTAGCTAAGGTCGCACAGATCCGATCATTTAATCTCACCGCATCGCAAAAGTGCTGTGTAAAAATCGCAGGCCACCTAGGTTATATTACAAAATTAACGTTGCGATTGCGGAACGTGTACTTTACGTTGAGCACATATATTATATCGTGTTAATATTATTTTTAAATGTTACAAGCTTGGTAAAAATACTTTATGCGGCCTCTTTTTGTTTTAATGACAACGTTTTTTCTTCTTGTACAGCCTTTGTCTAGTTTTGTAATAGTCGAAATTGAAATCTTTTGTGGTTTTGTTGGTAGTATGTACTTCAGGCAGTTTGTCTGGATATTTTTATTTTATTTTTCCTTCGTACTCTGTCCAAATAATCATCAACGGGTTCGATAATATTTAAATCTATACTTTGAGGTAGCCAGTTGTTAATTTCCTATATTTCACTGTCCTCTAAATCTTTCCATCGATTACTAGTCCGTACCCAAATGGTACATACATATATATGTATACCTACATATTTATTTGTAGTTTGTTATCCAGCATTGCAAGAGGTAGAATGCGTTTTACATTCTGCCAAGGCTCATTACTCGCGATTACTTCCATCTTTTTGTAAATCCCTTTCACCCACGCATACCGTTCTCCAGATCCCTCAAGCATACTCTATAGATCTTTGCATTGCCCTGTCCAAACCCGGTGTTTCACGTGGTGGCCCAAGACTTTTGCACAGCACTGTGTGCAACGCATACACCTGAACGCGCGAAGAAATCTCTATGATCCCAGTAGATTGCCTTATCGTTTCGTCTGTCGCAGGTGCGCCCCCATAAAGACCTCGAGATACGGAGGTCGATTCGCGAAACTCAGGCTCACGTTATCGTTAATCGGACTTTTCGTGAACCGGCGAAAATAGTTTGCCCAGATAAACGTTGAAACCTGGTCGAATCGCGGCGTCGTCTACCACGATGCAACGGGATATATCGGTCCGTGGGCGCGCGATAATGTCCCGCTTAATTAAATGCGGTAAGCAGGTGTTAAACCAGTAACCAGATCCCTCGCCGAGTCAGGCCGGAGGACGTCGCCGCGAGAATTCCGCCGACCGCGTGCGACGCGTCGCGACGCAGTGATCTAGCGACGCGACGGGGCCGCCGTCGATCGCACGTGAATGGGATTTAGAATGCCTCGTGATCGACGATCGTACGTAGCCGATGACCTCTTGGGCGAATCGTTGCGCAATTGCCCGCACCAAGGTCGTGCTTCCAGTTTCCCCAAGGTTGGAATGGCGAACGATTCGTGCCTCGCCGCGTCCCGACGATTTTCGATCGCATTGAAATTCTTCACTGCGACTGGTTTCGCGTGTAATCGGCGATTACTAATCGCGCGTGGATGCGGATCGTCTCGATCGTGGATAATCGATTGGCGGAAGGAACTGTGCGTAGAACGGTGGGGGTTGATTGTGGGATATGATGAATCGTTTTGAACGGCGGACGTCAGGTGTTGAATGTATCGGCGGCGATGCTTTATATTTCTCTTGGTTTCGTTTTTTCGTCGATGGAGTAACGTTATGTGGGACGAATTAATTGGGCGTCACAAAGGCGTGCTAGTTTTTATGAATCGTTTATTGGGAGTGTGATACGCGTGGAAATGTGTATTTGGATAGCGTGTACGAGAGAGAATTTTTTTTTTATGCTATTTATCGTATGTTAGCATTTGGAGCTATCGTTCTGTTTTTAGATGCCGGTGTTTCATAAAGGTTTCAGTGGGGAATGTTCTGACAAATTGAAAATATTTGTAACAGCAGTGCGAATTGGATAACGCAATTAGTGTTGTTAAAATCGGCGTTAAGATCGCAGAGAATGGAACAAATGTAAATACCTGTAGATATTTGTTTAACTACTACATTTTTTTGTAACAACAATATAGAAGTCCCATTGATTAATTATTCCCGATCCTTTTAACAGCGTTTCGGTAGTAAACAAATTAGCTTGCAATTCTTTTATACAATGCATCGAAAGCTACAATCAATAAAAACAATTTCCCTTTCAACGATTTAAGTGTTTCTACGGTTACAGAAATATGTATTTCGTATGATTGTTTAAGAAAAACATTTAGCTCCATACATTCATTTGTATCAATGTCCGAGGAT
Source organism: Nomada ferruginata (assembly GCA_963583965.1). Classification (NCBI taxonomy): domain Eukaryota; kingdom Metazoa; phylum Arthropoda; class Insecta; order Hymenoptera; family Apidae; genus Nomada; species Nomada ferruginata. Next base: position 9,977,068 of record OY757219.1, read on the forward strand.
TTATATTTATTGTACTGTATCAGAATAAGAGGGAAATTGTCTGTTTCACAGACAGTTTAGTCAGTGTTCATTTCCGTATTTTTTCCTGTTCCGCGGAAAATTGACGATGATACAACCCATCTTTCCCGAGTCACCGTAAGATTAACACCCACGTGAAACAAGCGTGGCGATGATTAATATTCCTGCACGTTCTGCGAATATTACAGCATTCCCTGTGTTATTATGCACAGTGAGTCAATGTGTCAATTACCGTAAAACACTGCGCTCCACGGAGGTTAATATTAACCAGAGGTTGTTAACGTTCTGAATTCTTTCTCGTTCTCGTTATCTCACCGCGTCTCAATTTGTTAACAGCCGCCTTATGGGAGGAATTTTCGGGCGTGTTGCAGTTTATTTTCTATTTTATTGGTACACAGTTTAATATTATTCTATCTATTTCTATTTCGGCAAGGAATATATTAAAGTTGATTGTCCGAATCGGTTTCTGCTGAAAAAGATTAGACAATTAACTATATAGAACTATAATTAAATATATAGAACAGTTTCCACACTCAACCATATCATCAGAAATTGTAAAATTATTTTCAAGGTAATAAGATGAAAGAAATTCTCATATATCGTTCGCAATTAGTATCGTCGCGCTTTCTTAATATGGCTATTAATCCTTTCAATTTTAATATTAAGGATACTCATAAGTTAGAACGATATCAATGTATCTATAGTTGTTCCCCCATAACCGTCTTTAATTTTACTTTCATCTTGCTTAGTGGGTCGCGTATAGGTTCGTTTTACGCGATACTTATTATATGTACATACATACATATATACCTGGCATGGGCGTCTTTAAATTGTATGCGTTTTCGTAATGGGCTATACAAGGGGAAATTGATCACCGTATCGCACGGATATTATAGTGGAAAACTTCTTAACGATCGAACGTACTTCTCGGTGGCCCAGCGTGGAACGTAACGACCGGTTTAATTAATCGAGGAATTAATTACATTCCACAGTGTTCACCGTCACGAATACTGAGACATTTTAGCCTTTGAAGTCGTACATTTGTGGTTATTCCTACTATGATGTTGACTTTAGTTCATTCCTGTCGGTAGTTGGTGTATTAATTTCATTAATATAGACGAGGATCGCTATTGTGGCATTGGCTACCATTTTGTTTAGTCACTACTATTCTAAGTAAAAATTAAGAATTCCTTATAATCAAATATTACGATATTATATTCTAGTATCGTATAGTATATATCGTTTAACCCTTCCAGCACTCTTTAAGTATGGAAATTTTTTATTTTTATAATTTCCTCGTTTATTTGCAATCTGTTATTAATAACAATAAACAAATTCCTTAATTGTAAGTACATGTGAACATAAGTAGGTGATGAGCCCATCGGATCATACCTTCTGTGTTATGATATAATTTATTGTTTTGCGGGTCAGTGAAATCGGTTCCCGATATCTGATGGTTTAAATCGGTTGGGCCTTCGTGGATCTGTTGCCTCTTCGAGTAGTCGCTTGACAAGCCTGTTAGGATGCTGAAGTAACCTTTTGGTGTAGTTCCTTGCAAATTTGGAAACTTCGTGTTTAACCGAAGGAATTTCAAGTTCTTTTCGTAGTGCATCATTAGTGATGAACCATGATGCATTTGTAATAATTCGAAGTATTTTAGACTGGAATCTTTCTAATATTTCAATATTGGAGGTGGATGCAGTACCCCATAGTTCCAACCCGTATGTCCATATTGGTTTCAGTATGCTTTTATACAATGTGACTTTATAGTTTATTGATAATTTGGATTTGGGTGCTAGCAGCCAATATATCTTTCGTAGTTGCATACCTAATTGTTTCCTTTTTTGCCAAATATGTTTTCGCCAGTTGAGTTTACGGTAGTATGGAAAATAAATGACGAATTTTACGTTTGACATACAGAATTAAATATAGAAATATACATGACCCAGTTCTCTCAATTTATACTCCACGGGGCAATAAATACCAAAAGAAAAAGATGAAATAAAAGAAGGAGAAAATATTTCGCCCAACATATGACCGTAGTAATTCACTGGGCAATTTGGACCCGCCTGCCGTTCCCAAGAGTCAAACAACTGTCCAGAAACAAAAAGCACCAGCCATCGAGGGCGAAGCACAAATGACTAAACGCTTCGTTTAAGAACCCCGGACGCGCTGGTGTTAATAAGCACCGAGACGCGCGCGTCTGGACGCAAAATTTCACGGCTATGGTGTTAATCCCGGCAGAATTACGAGATGGGAACGCGGGCTTGTCGCCGGACAGACGTATCGTGAAACAAATCGTGAAACTGGTCCCATTAAGGCCCCGAATGTGTATCGTAGATTCCGCACCAGGACCGAGCTGCCCTGTACAGACGTCTAAGATCCACTTAACATTTACGATAATTAGTAGGAATTCACGATGCTAAAGGCCGGTCGTTTTGTACGCGGCAGAGGGACGCCTGTATGGTGGTGGGCCGTGCACCTGAAGGGAACCGGGCAAGTTTACTTAGTATTTCTTTCGTTTTACGTCCCGTTCGCGCTGACTGCATGGAAACAGCTTGCTGTTGCTCGTCCAGTGTGCCACGTTCACAGAGAAATGATCTTAATCTTCCGTGAGCCGGCGTGGTATGCGAGGGTTTCGTTTTTCGTCGGACACGTGACAACCGTTCCTCTCTGTCTCTCGCATGCTGCAGGTCCTTGTGGTGTTAGGTGCGTTTAAACGATGCGAATTGTTAATTAACTTTCGTTACGGGTTCCGTTACAGTGGGTGGTAGAATTGTAGGCGGTTTATGTTCATTATGGAAGCTTGGTAATTTTGAGAATGATAGCTGGTGAATGGTGTTGAACGGGGGGAAGAAATGACGAACTCTATAATATTATGCAAGATACGTTGCAGAAATATGTTTAATGTCTGTGGGCATTTCGGATGCGTTATGAATTAGATGTACATATGGTAAAACGGGAGTAAAAGAAACTTTAGAGTGGTCAGAGTACAATTTTACTTTTATTTTTATTATTATTGTCGAGTAGTTTTATATAAAGAATCATTTTATTCGACATTTCTCAGAAAGCTACTTGTACTCTAGTCGATCTGTGTCAGTGATTGCCACCGTGCGCAAATAACAGAAACAAGAAATGTTATTGAGCGGCACAGTTCTAGCTCGTATGTTTATGAAAGCAGAAATCCGAGCGCAATTAGCGGCCCGGGGTTTGTTGTTATCAGGATTCACTGGAATTCCCCCCTTCCTGATTCCTGCGGACACCTTCAACCTTTGCAAAGTGCAAAGTGTCTTTGCTTAGTCGTCTCTTGACATCCAATCACTTGCTATCGTTAATTGTGTCCTCTCGCCTATCAGTGCACCTGCACGAGCACGCTATGATTCTTCGACTTCTGTCCAGTACCTGTCGCGTCGTTCGCTCCCAGCAAGTGGGAGCATTTTAGAGAGCACGGTCCGAGGGGACAGGTGTAGTTCTTCAATGACATTTGGTAAAATCGGTTTCAATTCAATTTTTGTTGGGGATACCTTTAGAATTAAAATTGTCCACGGAATCAGCACAGTTAAGTTCTCCGCTTAATTAATAAGGGATGAACACGTCAAATACCATTCAGATCATACGCAATAATTTTTTATCGAATAGAAGTAATTCGATATAAATCGCATGCTTACGTAAAGTATCAAAAAGAGTCTTCGCAACAAGGCTCGATTAAAATATTAGGGAATGTGATGCAGAATCAAGGATAATGGACAACGTCGTCTAAACCTGCGATATGTAAATTGTACATTTCGAACGTTTCTCGAACGTGCAACACTCATTTACTATGCATAACTCTCTCTATCAATCTTTTATGTACAATTATTTCTCCCAATTGAATTACATTTTTTTTTTTATCAACCGCCGTCCTAAGTGGCACTCTTCATAGAAACGGTCGTCAAAAACGGAATAAATTAGACGGGGATAGATTTCAATTCAGATTATAACACAGTGGGGAATCTTAATTCAACGTTAATTAAGACTCGATGTATCGTTAGTCGAAAATTTCTCGACACGACCGCGTCATTCCGTTTTCACGTTTGCCTTCGTCTCTGCTGGCACCGGGTTCGCTGTCCACGTTCCCCTCTTGCGAACTTCTTATCTTTTGGAAAGTATAAGATCCCGGCAACGAGAGAAGCTGCTGCGGCTGCCTCGTATAATGGAACATCGTAAGATACAAGGTTTAGGAGGCACAGAATTAGCAGGCTACGAAGTTCTGACACTTCGAGGCTCCAATAATTTAGGGCCTTTAAACTTGCCTGTCTCAGAATCTCAAGGCTTTTGATGCTTTGGAACTTCGAACGGCCAACCGTTGCCAACCCCAGCCCCTTATTAACATTCTGTCGGCTTTACAGTTTGTAAAACAGCCATTTTGCCTTAATGTACGCGGTGATTTTTTCCGATATTTCTCTGTATTTAAATTTCGTAATGAATCGTTGCGTTTAACGGTCTCATTGCGTATCTTTCGCCGTGAAATCGCTGACACGCCGGTTTCATTTTTCTAACGATTCTTAGGAGAGCAGCACAGTTGTACGATCTAGATTTTAACGAGCGTATAGACAGGGATTTATGGAAATGGAAATTTCGGAGCGTATTTGCCAAGATTCGTCGCGTTGTTTATTTAGGTGTTAATACGTTTAGAACGTTGCCTTCGGTGTTCGGTCAGTAATAATGATTCTGACTTCACTTATGTCTGGCGCAAAACATACTTTCCTTATTATCTGTCTCTCTTTGAATAAATTTATCCGGTTTCAGATCATTTGCATTAGTTGAAAATTGTTTGCTCAAAAATAATGGTACAAATAATCCTTGAATTCCGCCCGTCTCATGATCACTCATCGTCAAACAACTTCAACCATACTTACCTGAGAAAATACCCCAGCAGCGCTGAAATTTCTCTCGCAAAGTTTCTTCTGCCCAAACTGAACAGTTGCTTGACTAAAAGTGACCGCACGATTGACAATTGTCGAACGGTTGGGACCACGGGAAAATTAACAGACCAACGTGATTCTAATATCTTGCATTGCAAATCGTTCATGACTCTAAGGTAACACAGCCGTTGTGGAAAATACGAGCAGCAGCGCGCGGTACATATTGCGCTCTCGCATTATCAATTCCCCGATATACAAGCACCGTGTTAGCAACACCGAGAACTATTAGCGTCGACAAGATGCTCTCAAATATTTATGGCTTGTACTCCATGATACCGTGCGGAGCCCCGCTTTTACGACCGTAACGTTCTATTATATCTCGAGTTTAAGTATCGAAACGAAGAGAGACGTCGTCTTAGCGCGAAGAAGCAACGCTTCCTATCGGGAACGTTCAAGACCGATCGAAGGGGTTCAGCAGTTCGTCTTGCCGTGTCTCAGATCCACTTAACGTTTACGATGATTAGCAGGAATCTGCTATGCTAATGGCCGGCCGGCATGTACTGCTACGTGGCCCGTTGCAAGTGCAGAAAATCGAGCATAGGAGCTGCCAGCTTTCCTGTTACCCGATGATTAAGTGAATATTAAGAGACGTGCATGATCTCGTTGATCTTGGCGAACCGGTATACCTGGCCGCGCATCTCGTGCCGACGGATTTTTGGAGCAACGTCCAACGTCACGATACACTTGCTTCCGCGATAACGTGCGTCCACGTCGACGGATGATCGATTCTAGACGCCGATAGTCCGTTTCGGAGATTTAAATTGGCGTCAGAGACACATCTGTTTGCCTCGGCTTAGTCGTACACGCGCGTTTGCGGGAACCGATTCGTACTCGATGATATTTCCAGGTAGATATTGGTTTGAATGATAAATTTGGTCGTCTTTCAGCGTTATAAGAGTAGCAAGGGTTTTGTTTTAAAGATCGTGGTTCGCGTGGAATTTCTAGAAATCCCATTATTTATTTTACTCATTTGTTTCTTTAACGGCTTTCGCTCCGTGGCACGATTAAAAAGATTGAACATTGTAATATACGGCTACAGAAATATATTGAACGCATTGTTCAGTTTTGCAGTCGGGTTTCTTCCTGCGCGCTATTAATTTCTTCAGAATAAATTGAAATTCGATTTCCATTTATGATTTCCCGTTCGCGCAAGACTCTATTATAAAGCACGCAATGTGTCGCAAGAAATTAATCTACCTATTAATTCTATATTATTCCCAGCATCGGTTTAGTCTTCCTACCGTAATTGAAATGAATAGAAATCAATGTAAATATAAGCCTTGGAGTACCGACGTCAGTAAATATTAATTAGTTCCTGCAGATATCTAACGAGAAATGCACGGTTAAATATTTTTCAACACACGCGTATAATAAATGCGTAAAATATATTACGCAGTGAAATATTACCCAATAATCTGGATATTTCTGCACAACCCTTCCAGCCCAGACCCTTATGAGTCGGACAGGATGGGAAGGCTGACGGAATTAATGAATATCGGAATCTGCCAAACAGTCAGTTTACTAAATTTACATCCGGGAAAACTAAAACGGAGTGTCTGAAAATAACGTGAATTGTCTAAAGTCTAAGGGAACGTTTCTTCCGAGCAATCGCCAACAGCCGAAGGGTATGAGAACACCTTGAACTTGTACAGCAACTCAAGGAGTAAACCTCAGGACAGACCACAGTGTCATGTTGCTTTACGTGTTATAATACAATCAACCATTCACCTGTCGGCGAACGGCACTGGTGCAGGAGCATTTCCCCGTTACTCGTAACCTTCTCGTTACACGGTCAAGATTTATCACGACTTTCTCTCGTGAACACGAGATCGATTCTTCGCTATTCCCAATTAGTCAGGCCTGCAGAGGAGCATGCACGAGCCGACAACGAGGAAAACCGTTTAAAATCGAGCATCGCGGTCGAAACACACGGTTATTGCAATAAAAGGCCTGATACGCTAAAACTCTTTAACCCTTTTGCTCTGAGAAACCTCGACCAAAGGGTGCAAGAACCAAATAGCTGCAACAAAATATTCTTAACAGTTACTAAATATTTCAATAAACACACACACCGATTTTATTGCGCGCCAAAATCTTTCCACCTTGTAGTTTCTATAAAAAAAATCTTGAACCGGTAGTGAGAAGTAGTTACGCAAACGATCCAAGAATGTTGATCATTGTAGCATATGCCTCTCTACACTCTGACGTATTGCACGGTCGGCCAGACGAGTTCGCGAGTAATTTCGGCTCATCGAGCTAGATAAGCCTCGTCATGATCGAAGCTACACATCCGTCAAACGTCGATCTAGCAACAACATTTTACCATCCGTCAGATGGATCTATCAACCGTGCGCACTTCAGAGTTCCGTCCGTTGCGTCGTTCTTTCGGACCATCGTAATGGAAAACGACACAGGCCGCGCAAGTTCAATTTCGCGTGCGATGACGTAGAGTGAAAACCAACGACGGCACAGCTCTATGTCTGTCCCTCTCGGCTCCTGGCAGAGGTATTGTACCTATATACATACGTCTCCGCGCGTGTGCGATCGTCGTGCTATAGGTGGACCCAGGCAGGACCGGTTTTTTCTCAAATTTGATAAGAGGACGACGTGAGAAACTCTAATGTCCGATACGTGGCCGTAGAATTTCGTTCGGCGGACCGGTCGAAGAGAGACAGGTGATCGGCGCAGGTAGGAAGGAGGATAATGGCCGTGGCATGGACGGCAGGAGAGAGGTGGCCAGTCGATTGTGCGGAACGCCTGGAGGAGAGAGTGAAGACGAGATCGTTTGTATGCTTCATTCCTCGTTCACGGACCAGTTTTCGTGCCGGTACCCTAAAGCTACACGACCCTGGCGGAATACTTCAAGGGTCCCGATCTGCTTCCTGCAAAGATCGTGCTTGTTCGTCGTTGTCATACCGTGCATTAACATGTCACGATTGCCTTCTTTCGCAAGACCCTGGAGTTTCGCGGAATATTTGCTCCCCTTGTAATAGTTATATGTATAGTATAGCTTTGCTGTGGAAATTGGGATGGCAGTGTTTGGTCAAGGTATCAGGCGGTTGATTTGTGGCGCGGGAACGAACGGAGCAATTCGCACGGGGGGAATAATTAATTAATTTCGAGGATTTCGTCGTGAAGGGGAATTAGCGTTAGAAATCTCATTTCGCAGGGGATGATTGTTACATCTGAAGAAGGGGTTGGTGGCAGACGCTGGAAGGCCCGTTGGACCGGTTTGGAGTAGGTTATTCTTTGGTGCAATGTTATGATTCCTCTCTTTGGGGTGATACTTATAGTCTGGGATATTTAATATTTACCTTGAAATTGGTGTATTATTGTTCTTATATTTTCGTTGAATTTTTGTCTAAACTTTTTATTATTTCTTCTTACTGCCTGCTGTAATTTCGTTGTCTATTGACCTGAAAGCGAATCAGTGATTAAAATAGGATGAGAAATATGGTCGTTGTATAGTAATTAATTGTTATAGGCTTGTGGGTGAATTTTGTGTCAATAATTCATTGCCTCGAATTAATTCGAATTAATTAAAATTCAATAATTTCAGTACAATCAGGTTGCTTCATTCCTCTCTCAGCGCTAATATCTTATTCCAGTTACAAAGTACACCCCGCACAGTTTATATCGTAATTTACAATACTCCAATATTAGGATGTTTGGTTCAATCTTCTTTTTAAATCTGAGAGGCACTTCATAAATTGCACCACGTAAAAATGTCACTCTAATTACCACGGAAAATGAACGTTTGATCGTTTCCTGCTTTCGTAACGCCACATTAAATAATTTCCATAGCCGTAATGCAAATCGTTCGACATATTTTGATTTTTCAAAATGTATCGGATTTAACACTACTTTCTCAGAACTTGGCTCATTCCACCGCGAAGGGTATTTCTTGAAATTTATCGCCAATTATTTTGCTGATACGTTGCCCCCGTGTGTGGTAGCTTAACTCGTAAAGAAAATCGTATGGTACATTCGTTCGTGTGATTCATTATTGTCGTTGGTCGCTCGGTTCTAACCGGTGAATGACTCTTGGTCGAAATCAGCCTGTTGGCAGGTGAGCGTTTCGAAAAAAACGAGCCGACAAAGAGACACCGCGTCTTGGAATATTTTACGGCACTTCGAAGGGCCCACGGATAATCCTGGAGTGCACTTTGCTTGTTTGACCGCTATGAACGTCGCTTAAAAGTACCTGTACGCGCCCTCCGACCTTTCCCTTTAATTCCATGCGTATAAAATGCGGGAGAAATGTGTTGTTCCTGCTCTTTGTTGCACAGATGGGAGTATGTTTTTAAATGTGCATAGAAAATTTAGTGGAATTCAGTTCTGGTATTAATCGATGGCGATCTCTTTATTATTGGTATTGCGTAAGTACTGTTTTATCGACACCTTATCTGATGTTCAGTTGAGTTTCTAGCAACGATAGAACTATCGATTCCAACAATTTCGTATGGCAATCTAGGTGAAGTAAATAATTGTTAGAAAAAAGATGGATAGGAAAGGTGTTTACGTAGTGGAGTTATAATTTTAAAACGGTAAAATTAATGCAATGATTAGAGGGTTTATTGCAGCCTGTACGTGATATTAATATCTTGTCACTCGGCTCCTTTTCTTATTAGACAGAAGCATTCATATTTTTTATTGCTATTGATCCTTTTTATACATTAAACTTGTGGTCACCTTCGCGATAAAGAAATTTATTTTTAAATACACACAAGTGCTAAAATACTAACTTTCATATGGATGCATAAATATTTACGATTATAAACATTCTCCAGTTTCTCGAACAGTAAGTTTCAATCATTAACTGCACAACTCGTGTATGCACATCAAAGGGTACCAAAAGTAGGAGAGAAATTTTGATAAAATGTCTGTGCTCGATAGAGGCAGCAACCATTCGCGACTAAAGGGGCAACCGCGACGACTAACGGGCAACGAGAGGCATCTCATAAAAAATTCCGTCCAATTGGAAAGGATCTTCCGGAATTCGTCGTTGCCTAGAAAGGGTATCTAAGCGTTCATCGGGTCGGCACTTTGAAGTCGGTCTAGTTGTGTTTGATGAATATTAAAATTTCTAAGGGGTTTTAACGGGCCTCGGGTTTGACCCAGTCCTTCTAGGAAGTTGCGAACGATATCGCAATATCCTTTTCTGCTGGGCACATCCTTTCGGATGTCCTGGATATTTCGTGAGCCACATGTCCAAGCGGGGCTCCCCAGTCTCTTTGTCCGTGCCTAAATAATTCTAATGCCGCCGCAATTGAAGGCCATCGACGTGCTGCTATGTGACCTGCGTTTTCTACTGATTAAGTATTCCACGTGGGGTCCCTTTCCTTTGCTGATTTATTGACCCTTCTCGATCGAACTTTGGCAAGTGGCACGCCACCCTTATAAAGGAACCACGCCTCTTTCAAAACGATCTCGCGCAGACCTGTTTTGTTTTAAATTATGCCAGCGAGATTCTGTTGGAAGTATCCTGCGTTTGAGAAGTTTTTGCTAGAGCCCGTCTTTTATTTTTACGGGTAATTTTATTTAAGTGTAGGGGTTCAGTTGGCTGTTGGTTTAACAGTAATCTAGGAAGTTTTAATTGATATTAATTTCTCTATTGGTATATCTTGAACAAGGTTTAATTAATTATTGAACGATTACAGTGTTGTAAGGGTTGAATAATTATTGTTTAGGGAGGTCTCCTTGGTTTACGATTTCACGACGCACTTGAGAATCTTACGCAGGTCGTAATTAAAGAATTTTCGTAGACTTGTGGTCGAGGGAGTGGTGCAAAAAATCATTTTAGGTCAGCGTTGAAGGAGGCTAAAGTTACGACGTGTCAAGCTCGTAAACTGTGGGCAGTATCAAAGAAGGGCGATCGCCATTAATATTGTACAATATTGGAAGTTTACATGACGATTCTTCCTGCCCGCCACGGCGATTAACATTAAGCGGTTCCATTGACGCCAAGTGTCTTCGGAAGATAATGCAAATTAGTGAATATAATGTGCACGATCCGGATGTAGTGCTCATGAATAATAATCTACCCCGTATTACAGACATTCAGGAGCGTGTTACATTCGCTTCTTTCCATGAACGAAGTGCAACAGCTGCGCGTATGCTATTTTCGTTCACGGCTAATCAGTCATTTTCTTATTTCCCTTTTTATTTTCCTTCCATGAAAAATATAGCTTTATCGCGCATCGTCCTTCTTTTATTTCCCGCCTTTAAATCGTTCGGCGAGCCAATTAAAATTAATTAAATGCACGGTTAAACGACGCTTAAAAGGCGGAGATTAGATCAGTTTTATTGTTAACCTTCAATTGATGTCGCAGAGGCTCGTGATTACTTTTAATAGCGTATGCTTGTTCCGATCGTGAATAGTTTCATTCAAAACTTTCATTCACCGCACTGGTCGTTTGCTCTCGGGTCTTAAATTTCCTGCTGATTTATGCAAACTTTCTAACTATTGCCAAGTTCGTATACATCGAATAGGTAATTATAAATTATGTAGGTATAAAATTGGATTCAATTTCAGTCGGATTCAGTTTAGTGGTAAAAACTTTTGCTCCATATTTTTTGTTTTGCGATCCAGAGTATTTTGTATAAGTCGTAGGAATTCTACCAGCACTTCTTTGAAATCATTTCTCCTCCATGCAACATTTTTACCAAGAAGGGTCCTATGATTTGGATATTTAAAAAGTCAGGAATCAGTGCAAGGCAATAAATTGTAATAGCAGTACAACCATTCTCAGGAATTGAAAAAGAAATGTCTCGATTACTATAAATTATATAGTCTACTGTTCATTAATATCGAAACTTTTACAACGATAATAAAAATTCTGAAATTGAGCACGGGACGAAGGAAAAAAGAATTAAACGACGAATTGGCATTTATATTTATTGTAGCCAAGGTTCCGACCATTGGCATCGACCAAAAATTTCTGTCGGTAAGGATACTATTTGTTTCACCGTTCACATTTAGTGGGAGTCAACTGTTTAGGGTCTCAGGTAGAGTTCGCTTAGGGCCAGGACCACGAGCCAGGTAAAGTGAAAAACTACTGGCAGAGGACGGTACAGGGTTCGGTTCGGTTATTTCGTTTATAGTTGCCTTCGAAAAATTGTATTTATAATATCTCTTGGCTCGGTGACTTGAAGAACACGGTAAATTCTTATAATTAACATTGATTAATTGTCCATGCTGCTAAATGATCAAAGAAAAATATATTCATAGAACTTGTAGTGGAAATCTATTTTAAGTTTCTGAGCAAACCACTTGGCGAGGATAAACTAATTCGAGTATAGAATTAAAAATGAACAAAGATGTATTTATTTATTTAACTGCTTATTTAAAGTACTGTCAACACAGACGATAAGTTTACCCGTTTTCCCTATGAGAATCTAAATAAAAGAAACTCTCACGGTATTCTATTATAAAAAAATACCTCCCCTCTAAAAAAAGAAACGAGAAATAAATAAATAAAAGGAAACCTCTGTACAATCATTTGCATAAACACACAGCAATCGCCTCCATAAAACAGGCGGCATTCAAGTTCACGAATAACTCATCGTAATTGCACTCAAAGGCAAGTCTAACTGAATTACGATCACCGTATGACTTTTAACGTTTTCCCACCTGGATCTAACCGCACGGTCGCGATAGAATTTCGATCGATTACGCAGCCACGGTAATTGGTCCTCGATTCGCCGGTAACTAGGATAATTGCAGCCCTGATATCGGTGCCAGGTGTCTCTCTCTTTCTCTCTCCTCTTCGAAACGATATCGATAAATCATGGAACACGTGAACTTCCTCCTTCGACTCGAACGCTCTTACAGCATGCTGGATTTCTGTTACCCTCGTAATCAGCCGATCGTTTCCGTCTTGCCACTCGGCTGATGTTCTTATCACTTCCTCTGTCTCTCCTTTTCGGCGTTCAGCCGGGCGATCTTGAGCCTGGCGAGCGATTAGAACGTTTCCCGGCCAACTATATTTGTTTGCAGTGGCCCGGTTCCCGTCTGTCCAAAACACGACGCTCCGCGGAATTCTTTTTCACGAATCTTCCGCAGAATTTCTCGCGCCAGCCGGTTGACGTGATGAATGAGCGGTGAGTGAATGACATTTCACGTCGGGACGCATTTCGACACCGGGTGTTTGTAAATTAATCTTAAGCTTTGACGCGATTTCGAGCGACGCGTTATTTAACGTCGTCGTCGACGGCTCGCGACCGGGTACATGCGACGTGTGACGGTGGTTGAAACTGGGTTACGGCTAAGGGGCGCAAAGGGTTACGCTTAGCTCCTCTTATTGCGTGATTGATTGTTGGTTTGTTGAAGGAAATAAGTCGAGGTGAATGTAACCCTCGATTGATGAATTGGCTGAATATCTGTATTTTTTTTATCGTATCAGTAGAATTATTACGTTTATTTACTTACTTTTTGTCGCGTCAACTGATAGCAAGTTATAAATTTACTAATTTAGATTTATTTATATCTTATCACAAAATGATCTCTTAGGAATTTTGTTGCTAGGAAATTTAATCGTTTTGATTGATTGATCTTGAAATAGAATTGTGCTCTCCTATTTTAACCTCGTCTCTGTTAATAATACTTCAGACGTTGTTTATTTATTTTTTATCTTCTATTCTGCTTCGAAAATAGAAATGTTAGATGACGTGGTTTGGCTTTAACCATTTTTCTTTTAAACGTTTGCGTACTTCGTTGTATTGCATCACACGTTTCTAAGTATATAATGGTAACGAAATGACGATAGACTTTTTGGCGGGCAGCTTTCGCAGAGAAAAAGCGGTAGGGATTGCGTAAGAGGTCAAATACTTTTTTGTAAATCAGTCTACGCTGCTGTTTTAGGAGATACTTTATATACCTCGGTTATTTACCTCTGGTAATTTCGCAGTGGTATATGGCCAGTTATTCTTTTTAGAAATCGTATTTGCTTTCGTATTAGTATACTGTGAACACCTTGTTTAAAGAAATAAGTTGCGTTTGTCGAGCAACGAGTGCTGCAATTTCTTAAACTGTTTGCTAATTTTCTAAATGCTGTTAACGCTGTTGGCATTTCCAAATTTGGTATCCCACAGTTCTGGTCTAAACGCAGAACTAATATTCAATTATATTTGTGAGTCGCTGTTGAGTAATTGTGTTTTTTGTTTTATTTAAATTTATATTCGATACATAAATAACATTCACACGTGCACATTTTCTTTTTCTTCATTTTACGTGCCGCGCAAAAGGTTGATCCTTTTACTTAAATACCTCTTTCGATATTGAAGTTCAAATAATTTACTATGCTCCATAAAATTATTGCCATCTCGGACAACATAGGTACATTATTTCTTGCCTCATTTTTCCGGAATCATTTAGCATAAATATTAACCATCCATTATACATATCGGGAACACACAAATATTTTCCTTCAATTTACGTAACGCTTACGAATACCATGGAACTGCGATCTCAGTAATACAAGTATTTTATTAAAGCAGTAAAAAAATTAATACGTACGGTGTAAACAGGGTGCGAAGAGGCATTCAGCACATCGAGATGGAGCAACATTGATTAGTACAGAACAGCCACTAATTCTGTTAATGAAATGTAGCGGTCCTTCCCCGATTTCTCTCTTTAACCCGTTCGATATTTGGTCCACGTGGAACTCGGCCTCCCTTGCTTTCTTTTTCTGTTTGTTTTATCATTTCGCTTTCCGACAAAGCAGCATCTAAGTATAAACAAACTTCCGGCAGGAACATTTGCTTATGTAGTCATCGATCGGTTCTTTTTTTGAATACCGAAACGCTTCCACCGCGTCGTGAATAATCTCGAGAATTCTCACTCCTTTCGCACACATGTCCACCTGTTTCGACGGCATAAGACGCTACATCGATCAAAACGTTTCTGCTTTAGCTTGTTATTGACTTGTTTAGGTTAGTTATTGCTTGTTTAGCATAATATTTGACAGTGCTATCTTCCTTTTGGTTTGGGTAAAAAGATCATTATCGAATCGAACTTTTCTTTCTTTTTAGACGTATAATTTAGAGAGACTCTTACGGTTTCATTGTTTTTGGCCGATGAATTATTTCTGTTTATTGCTGTTATTGCTGTTAATTGCAGTTATCGTTTTTCACAGGACTTTCAGGAATTAATTATCAGATCTAGTGTATGCGTAATTTGTGAGTTACTTTGTCAAGTAACTTGATACTTGAAATTGCATTCTTTGGTAACGTTGAATGGAGAAATATGCTCGATAATAATCGAAAGAAAAATCGTCTTTCATCGCTTGTACTATTCTATGCGATACCTAGCTCCATTGGAAGTATATAAATTCCTTGAAAAGTCATTCTCGCCTTAAATCAAAACTTGCAATAAATCACGTTGCATCTTCGATTTGTCGCACAGTCGCCCCATAAAAATTATATAAATTTTTTCTCCACATTCTACGTAAGAACGACCCGCGGCGTTCAAATGGAACTTCCGTTCGCATTCTTGCTTTTAGGGTTTCTGCGGGCTGGCTTGGTCCAATGAGACTTTGATAAAAAAGGTTAATGAAGGTTGAAGACGTGGTCATTCAAGTTACCTCGGTGCAAACCGTAACGCGGAGAACCAGTTTGTTCGGTCAGTGATAACGTAACTTAACGGCACATCGGGGCCATAAACTACAGAATTTTTACGTCGCTATAATATCGAGACCATTTACAGAAATTGTTCTTTGTGAAACTACAAACGCGAAATGCTTAAGTTCTGTTCGAACGTATAGATAGTCGATGCATGAATTTTTTCATGCGTCGAAATATTTATTTCCAGACTGAACTTAACAAATTCGCATCGACGCAAAGTGCAAGAATTTGTATAATTAATTACAGTCGAGTATTCCCGTTGAAAAGGTTATTTCGTCCTGATTTAAATTCAATTTTCGACGCATCAACATTCACCTTATAAAAATATCATTCAAGCTCGAAGGAAAAAGCCACAATGGGAAGAACAAACGAATTGAATAAAATCTGTAGGTAAAATATTGATAAATAGTAAAGAAGTCAACCCATTACGAAAGATGTGCCGTGTTAAAGAAGAAGATCCGGGCAAAATACGAAGTCTGACGAGAATTTGAATGACAATTACCAAGGTATTCCACGAATTTTCATTTCGTAGGCAAGCAGAGTCGTGTGACACTCGAGGAATGCGAGAAAACTTCTACGGAACCATTAACAACTCAAGGTGATCCGGTTCTTTGTCGAGATTCTGCACGACTACGCGACTATTCGATCATGCTTATATCATCGTTGCCATGCTGCGTGAACTTCGTTCACGTTCGTACATTTGTGTATAACAGCCGATTTCGAACGGACGAGTAGTATTACTATCAAGGCTACGAATATGCTCGGCGTTCTTCCCTCGAGCGAATCGCTCGCCCCTTCGTTCTTGTTACTCTCGTATAATGCACGCTCGCCGGAGAAAGGGTGAGCAAGAAAAGGGGCAAGAAAAGGGGCAAGAAAAGAGGCAAGGCAGGTTGTTTCGTGTCCAGAATGAGTTGGTCAATCATCGTCGAGACGCGGCGAAAACGTTTGCGGGTTCCTTTAATTTTGCGTGAACCAGGCGATGCCTTTTTCATTTCGCGGCACGCAAGTTGCACGTTCGAACGGCGCGGAAAGAGGTCGTCCCAGCCTGTTTCGTTAATTAATGAACGTGTTTAAACGACCGACGAACGTTTCCATCGGCCGTTCCATTGTATTTTGCACGGTAATGATTGCGCGTGAAAAGTAAAATATTGTAAACGTCCGGTCGTGATAAAATCGATAACGGAACGCATCGTATTAAGTATGGAAAACGCACGGCACGCTACGACGAGAGTGGTAATGTCTTCTTTTCGTGCGTCCACGGTGCTTATTGCTGATGCTAATTAACGAGTTGAACACTTTCGAGAAACCCGTGTTTTTTTAACCCGTCGAAGATTCATTGATAGGTTGCATTCGGAGGTTGGATAATTAATTTTAAACAGCGAGAATTGCTCGTGCCTCGTTACGCCTTCGCGCATAATGAGATTGAGTCATGATATGCATAATGCATAACCGTTAAATCGAATTACGATTGCAGTGAACACTTCTAAGATAACAGGACTATCAAAGGCTGACTTTTTCGTCGAATTTATTTCCATTTCTCGGCGGACATATTTTTTCACGAATTACCGCCACGACCTTTATGGAATAATTACAATTCCCCACGCTATACTCAAGAATAAATCGCCGAAGCCTACCACCGCGAGTTTCGGCTTTCTCGTTTTCGCGAAACGTTCAACGCGTTTCGAAGACGTCGTATAGGTTGTCGTCCGGAGATAAGAAAAATCGGCACGTTAACCGCTTCCCGTGATTTCCTTTTGTTAACTTCCTCGTACAGCAGTGACACTTATCACAGGAAAGAATGAAAGGACTTTACGGAGAGCGGGCTTGGTACCGTTGATAACTAGAGCGACACAGCCTGACATTTCCTGATCCGTACTTTTACGTTTCACTTATCTGCTACTTTATTCCACGAGTGACGTTTTTCTTTGCACGTCGATTCGCTTGACGTTCGATGCGATTGAGCGACTTCGACAAATTCGAGGAATTTTATCGGCAATCGACAGCGATCATTTGTCCGGGGAATTATAATTTTTAAGCAAAGCTTTGATCAATATCAACTGACTACATGTGCAGTTTAATTGCATTTTAATTTGTTTAATTCGCGACGCTTTATCGTAATTTTCATTCACCTAAAGAGATCAATGAAACCTGGGAGTTACTTAAAGTCGTCGTCTAGTTGAAGCTTTTTAATTTGCTATTTTTGAGAGGCTTCGTTTTCGCGAATGGCACTGTACCAATGATAAATATAGAAGCTGGGATTTTAAATGATCGTAAGGTAGAGTAACGCAACTATGGAATGATATAAATATATTTTCGATTCAGAATTCGAAGTACATTTTACGTTTCAGTATTGAAATGTTTTGGCATCATAATTCCAGGCTGCACCCCGATATTATTTCACGGCAATCGTTCAACCAAGTATTCCATGCTAATTTCGCCGTCTCCTATCTCAATTAATAATTTTTCGTACCTTCGACGTTGAAACACTGTGCCTGTAATTACGTCTACATTATTCGTATTCACAAGGCACGACACGCCAAGTATTGAACACTTCTATTTCTGCCACTTTCGCTTGCAGCGCCCGTATTTCAGAAGGCAACAATATCAACTTATCAGTGTCTCTCATAATTACGAATGCAAATAGAGCAGATATAGTAGCAATTTGATGCTATTAAAAATGCACATGTCTCAATCGTTTTATTACTTAACAACAATAATAGTGTACAAACTGAAGTACACAGATTACGATCAATACAAGCTTTGTAACGCATAGTTTCTCCATTAATTTACAGATATACAAAAGCCTCGACATCGTCACCGCGAAAGTGACGACAGAGGAGCAGAAAATGGCACCGCATCACATGCTGGATATCGTAGACCCTCTGATTCCTAATTTCACGGTGGTGCAATTCCGGAACACGGCCATACCCATTGTAAATTTTCCACTTTTTAACCCTCATTACGCCCATTCAGCTTGTCTAACAAAAATTTCACGCAATCGTACCATCACGTTCACGTTCCACGTCACCATTAACAACAAAACGAAAAGAAAGAAAGACATTCGAGCAAATTCGCCTCAAGTCACGATACAATTCACTGACACAACGGGGAACGATTACTAGGACGACCATTCCTTACACGTGCGGACTTTCCTTAAGGCGCATCGATGTCCCAGAACGCATAAAAGGGAACAGAAACGAAAGAAAAACCGACCGACGAATGCGATATCGCTAATGTACCATCGTCGACCCGGTCGTGGACAATTAAATAGTAATGAAACAATCGACGAGCAAAATTATCGGCGCCAGAGATCATTGCAAATCCGCCGAGTTACGCTCCTGCGTTTTCACTTTTCCTGGCCGATAGTTTACACGATCGTTCTCCACGCCTCGGATACGACGGAATTCGGCTAGCCGCGAGAAATCGATTCGCTGTCCGGTCTTCCCGATGTCCCGATCCAAGCCGTTAGACAAAATCCCTCCCCGAAGGGAAAACCTGCTTCGTAAAAAGTCGCATTTTCGAACGAAGCGGTACGATACCTTGAAGAGGACCGTGATACTGGCAAATTGGTCAAGGCCTCTCTCTGGTATCTGCACTTGCACGTATGCTTCAACCTCCCTCGAACGATCCTCTTGTTCTGTGGACGATCTAGATCGACGATCTGCTGGCCAGAAGGAAACTGCCGATCATCGTAGGCGGCACCAACTATTACATAGAATCGGTGTTGTGGCAAGTTCTGATGGAGAGGTGCGAGAGGGGGGACAGCGGTCTGTTTGAGGAGGACATGGAGGAAGTGTCGTCTACGAAGAGGATGAAGGTGGAGATGGATCGAGGGACCACGCTGAGCAACGAGGAATTGTTTAACAAGCTGATGGAGGTGGACCCGGAGATAGCCAAGAGGTTTCATCCTAACAATAGAAGGAAAATCATACGGTGAGTGATTCAGACGTATATTTTATATTTAGTGCAAGCATTTCTATTGATAGAGGGGCTGATTGGGACTGTAACACTTTAGCTGTGAAGTGTTATATTATATTGGGTTGTTCGGAAAGTCATTTCGTTTTTTTGGTGAAAATGAGAGACGATTTTCTTATAGTGCATA
Organism: Nomada ferruginata; assembly: GCA_963583965.1. Taxonomy (NCBI): domain Eukaryota; kingdom Metazoa; phylum Arthropoda; class Insecta; order Hymenoptera; family Apidae; genus Nomada; species Nomada ferruginata. Next base: position 9,996,775 of record OY757219.1, read on the forward strand.
AATATTTCATTGAATTCAATAAATTTGATCTCTCAGCGATCTCACGAGTTGTATTCGCCGGTTTGCATCGATCAATGCCCTTATTTTGCCTTCATTAGCTTCAACTGGCCTTCCAGAACGTGGTGCATCTTCAGCATCAAAATTGCCCGAACGAAATTTTGCAAACCAGTTTTGGCGTTGACGTTCTGTCAATACATCGTCTCCATGCACATCGAATAATTTTTTTCTTGCTTGAACAGCATTTTTACGTTTTCGATAGTAAAAAAGTAAAACATGCCGAAAATGCTGGTTTCGACTTTCCATACTTGATAGGGCACCAAACAAAAACTATTGCGCAGAATCAAACAAACTTTCTCACAAACAAGCCTTGCTATATCAGCTGTAAAAATATATAATGATAATGCGGCTTAAGTGTAAAAAATGCTGTGAAAAAATACAATTAAGTCCTCTCTGGGGATAAAACGAAATGACTTTCCGAACAACCCAATATTTGGACAGTCTGGATTAAATTGATTTTGCCTGTAAGCATTGAATAGCATAGAATGTTACTTAATTCGGTCTTGTCCGTATAATTCTTTCCTGGAGGGATATTATTGTTCTTTGTTTTACCTGCGCCGAACGGGCCCTGTCGGTCTCGCTGGATGTCACAGTTTACGTTTGATGGCATAATTTAATTTCTTTGATTGGACTCGGAAACGCAAAGAATTAATCTAAATGTCCATACCGTAGTTTTAATTAAATATCAAATGGAATTATCGGGGTCTATCGTGCCAGACATTTGACGAAATTGCTTAAAAATTTATCGAATCTCGGAATCATGGCCGAATCTAATTAATTTATTTCATAACCCTTGTTCCTCGATCAATCTGGTCACTTAATATCAGTTTGAATCGATGTTCATTCTTAATTACGTATAGCTTAACCCTCTGTACACATGTGTAACTTTGTATTTACATACTGGACATTATAATAGAACAGTAAAGATACTGTAAGTGGCGATATTGAAAAATTCAGCTTCTTTTATCGATAAAATTGTTCAATTTCACCGCCTACAACGCTTTCTACAAGTACCTTTCAATGTGTGAGACACGTCCGACCGAAAGGTAAAACTCGATGGAACTCTGGTCTAATTTTAATGTTTAATCCACTTGCTTTCCAGTTTATTGTGGAATGAACCGGGTGTATCTGCCTTGGCAAAGATAAACAAGGCGCGCAAACAGACTAATTTCGTTCACTATTGCCCCCCTAATTGAATAACTTATCGGTGTATCGGCAGTATGACAGTGTGAGCATGTTCGTGAAGGCCTTGGTTAATGTTGGATCCGCGAAATCAATACTGTATTAGATTTACCCATTTTTGTGTGTGTTACGTACACTGTATAGAATGATATATATTAATTATTGTGGCTTTTGTGCAGAAAGAGTTACAGCTTGAATATTTAGGTGAAAGTAGGGCGAGGAAGAGAAAGAAATCGAGGTTTCTATAGGGGAAAACGACGAAACTATGATATTTATCCTGTCGATGCATGATTTTACAAAAGATTGTATTTGTTCAAGTATTTCAAGTAAGGGTTGTTCGGTTTGTTTTCGTTGCAGTACTTTTATATATAGTCGACAAACTTACTAAAGTAATATCTTTTTTGTCATTGCTTTTTGTTACTACTGTTTGTATTAAACTGGTGCTCCACGTGAACCCATGGAGGAATGTTCTTTCATTTTCATCGTCAGACATTTTCCGAGGAACGAGCTGAAAATTAAAAGAGCTGAAAAAGAAGGAATTTCAGAGCATCGGTGTCATTGTTAGATAACCTATTTGCACGATAAATCGTATCACGAAATCGTGTTCTGGTGCCACGATTCCGATCGATCAGATTTCGTATTCTTATCTTGCCCACGTGTAGCATCCAATCAATCGTAAATAAAAATCGATTGTTAACCCATTCTCCAATCAATTGATTAATTGTAAGTATTAATACTTAATGGCTTTTCGAAGGCACTCGCTATGTAAATATTAATGGTTAATGACAAATTCTCCACGTCAGTCACTGGCGGTGCTCGGGGAATTTTTGGTTTAATTATTAAATATATTTCACGTTCGGGTCATGATTCGATATGGTTATATTTTATTCTTTTATGCGACTGTCGACTTGTTGGTGATTTCTTTTTAAACGCCATACTTTTTCATAACATTTCACTGCCAATTACTGTAGGTAGCGAAAATGATTTATGAATTATACAATTTCGTTTTTGTCTTTACATAACTTGGATGTTTCTACTTGTTGTTTAGCGTATATAAATGCTTCGAGTTAGCCCCCCGAACAAATATTTTCATTGCGCTTACTGTTTATTTAGTATTGCAATACATTTAGCTTAAGCCATCGGACTTTCATAACGCTATTCTTAAGCAAACAGCATTTTTATTTATGTAAGAACACCGTGCAGGTAGTATATGTTCTAGGCATTCGATCGAATGTTGCATAATTTCCTGCCTCACCTGGTGGTGAGGTTAATATGTCCCTATTATTGCAAAATGTTTATCAGTAAATATTTGCAGAAGTATTCGAAACACAACGTTGACAGGAAATATTATGCAACTTTTCTCGCCCTTAAGTAGCAATACTCAAAAGCTTATTGAAGAAATGTAAGTTACAAATTGTTGTTACACGTTTACCTAGGACGCAATTGCAACAAGGATGAATTTCATTGCATGTCGGGCAAAATTAGCGCACGCGAAAATTCGAAAGCTCGATAATAATTCGCGTAAAGTCATATTGCAAACATGTTTACGTCGGACAAATAAAACAGTGTGCTGCTGTGCATACATAGAATTTTGGAGAAAAGTTTGTTTTACTATTTATGCAGGCGTTAAATTTCATCTAATTTCTCAATTTTCCATTCGAAATTGTTATTGTTCACTTTATCACGTTTCATATACTATTCTTGTAAAGCTTCTAACATTGAACATTGTGCAAAATTGAAATGTTACTTTTGTTACTGTAAAGGCTGACTAAATGGTTTAAAAATAGTTGATACATGTATCAGTGTGGTCAAGTGTGATACACTGTTGCCAAATTCGGGCACACCTAGCTTGTCTAACATTAACTTCGTAGAAACTTCATCGAGTAAAATTCTATGCTTTTTTTTAAACTAACATCAGTAAAAACACGTCGTGGAATCGGGAAATTTACTAATCAGTATGCTTTTATTAGCTTTTCTCTCAACCCTT